>CM056204.1:29814601-39814601 GCA_029692085.1 Gymnothorax javanicus
CAATAACAGTTACATCTACCTATTTTGCTCATCTGGAGTCCCTGCTAATTGTTTGTTTTGATCTTGTTCTGCATTTTGAGCTCTGCATCTGCTCAATTGATTGCTAGCTCTCGTTAGCAAATGCTAGCTTGCAAGCACTAGCAACCTACGTGCAGCAGTCACTGGGTTGTTTTCATTCTTTTTCGTAGGATAGGTAGTTCGCTAGTGCTATCTCTGTAGATGAAGTCATACTTTATTCAACTGAATGATCATTGTGCACCTATTTGTGGTTACCTAACGTATCCCAGGATAGCCAATTGTAACTGCTGTCAGCTCTTCGACGGGTCACAGATTTTGGTGAAACACGGACTCCTTTCCTTCTACTGCCCTGCTGCAGCTTCGCACTTCCCGCCCACTTCCGACTGATCAATGAATGTGGTCATTTTGGCTCATGAAGAAATCCCTGATCAAGAACATAGATATGGATGAGTTGCATAGCGTTTGCTTCATAAAAAAGATGGCTCATGCCCTTAGTGGTTGCTTTGTGCATTTGAAAGCGATGGCATTTCTTTGATATTTTACTACTTTGAAAACAGACACGACTAGCAATTTCATGTGATAACATTAGCCTAGTTAATAATTGCTCATATTCAATTTATGTATGCCATTTTTATTACACCTCTAGTCATCAGACATTTTAACTACCAAAAAAAGGCCTGTAGATTGTAGTATGGCATAGTGTGATACGGGCTGAAAGTTGCCCACCCCAAATCTCTGATTGCGCCCCCAATCAGAGCAGTCTAGAACCGGCCCTGAACGAACGTATTAGTGAATTGCGAGTCTTAAACTTGATTTTTCCTTCAGCTCTTTTGTGGAAATATTTTGTTTCCTGCCTAGCGTCAAGACTGGAGGGGCAGTGACCACCCGACTGCGGCATTGCGGTGGCATTTGCTCCCCGCAGAGCGGCACCCCCCCCATCTCCTCGGTCGGCTTCTGTGGATTGACAGCTGAGACGCCAAGGAATTGGCCCGCACTGAGAGGTGAGTCCATTTTCCTCTTTGCATTCATGCATTGGTTGTTCAATCAAGAGGGTCAAATTACCGGCCAGCATCAAGCAAAGAAAACCGCTGAGGAGATTGCTGAAATCACTAGAACTGGGTCCGTGTGAAAAATTGAAATTGAAGGCTGACTGAGAAATGGATTTATTTGGAGGAATAATATGATGAATGTGGCATGCTTGTTAATGAAGACAAAAGCAAATTGGATTGTGAAAGTATGATCAAAAGGAGGAACAAGATACAAGACTTTCTGATCCATCATACTAGATTTGTCCGTCCCTCCACTTTGTGAATAAGTTTTACTTGTTTTTGGGTGTCTTCTCACAGGCTGCGAGTGGAAATGGGACGGTAGAGCCGTACAGCACCTGAACAATGTGTGCGTTGCCGCAAGACTGGCGTACGAAAGGAAGAACGCATGATGTGCTGTGAAATGTGGACACAACTCCACTCAACTGAGCTCACTCTCTGTAAACACAGATAAAAGAACTTTCGCTACGTTAGATGTTTGCCTTCCGCTACTGGAGCACACGCAAGTTTCTATGAATGATGATTGAATGATGTGATGACGAGTTTTTAATTGTGCTACCTGTAATATTTCTTCTATTGGTTCATTGTGTGTGTGAATTTTTGGTATGTTGTGTGGACGGGAATGTTTTGTCTTTTTGTGCCAAATAACTGAGGAACAAAATGCCACGCTTTTGTACTGTGCCTCTTTTCTGTTTGGAGTAGTATCTTTTTGTGTGTTGTGTCATGGCCTTTTTAAAAACCATTGACTACCACCGCAAATCAATGTGCTGATGAGAGCATGAAAACCTGCACTGGCTGCCAGTTGCAGCCAGAGTTAGATTCAAAGTCCTAACTCTGGCCTATGCTGCAGCAAACAAGACAGCCCCTTCCTATCTGCACGAGATGATCAGCCCATATACACCTGCCCGGCCACTTCGTTCTGCAGCAGCAAGACGACTTTGGCCCCCTACCCTGGGTCAGAAAGCTGGTCGTTCTACCAGATCACTCAGCTTCTCCCATCTTGCTCCCCAGTGGTGGAATGACCTTCCCATCTCCCTAGGACTGCTTCATCCCTGCTGCACTTCAGCTGTAACCTTAAGACTCACTTGTATAGACAGTTTCTGACCTGATGTGATTTGAAATTGAGCAATAACAGTTACATCTACCTATTTTGCTCATCTGGAGTCCCTGCTAATTGTTTGTTTTGATCTTGTTCTGCATTTTGAGCTCTGCATCTGCTCAATTGATTGCTAGCTCTCGTTAGCAAATGCTAGCTTGCAAGCACTAGCAACCTACGTGCAGCAGTCACTGGGTTGTTTTCATTCTTTTTCAATAGGATAGGTAGTTCGCTAGTGCTATCTCTGTAGATGAAGTCATACTTTATTCAACTGAATGATCATTGTGCACCTATTTGTGGTTACCTAACGTATCCCAGGATAGCCAATTGTAACTGCTGTCAGCTCTTCGACGGGTCACAGATTTTGGTGAAACACGGACTCCTTTCCTTCTACTGCCCTGCTGCAGCTTCGCACTTCCCGCCCACTTCCGACTGATCAATGAATGTGGTCATTTTGGCTCATGAAGAAATCCCTGATCAAGAACATAGATATGGATGAGTTGCATAGCGTTTGCTTCATAAAAAGATGGCTCATGCCCTTAGTGGTTGCTTTGTGCATTTGAAAGCGATGGCATTTCTTTGATATTTTACTACTTTGAAAACAGACCACGACTAGCAATTTCATGTGATAACATTAGCCTAGTTAATAATTGCTCATATTCAATTTATGTATGCCATTTTTATTACACCTCTAGTCATCAGACATTTTAACTACCAAAAAAAAGGCCTGTAGATTGTAGTATGGCATAGTGTGATACGGGCTGAAAGTTGCCCACCCCAAATCTCTGATTATGCCCCCAATCAGAGCAGTCTAGAACCGGCCCTGAAAGAGCGTATTAGTGAATTGCGAGTCTTAAACTTGATTTTTCCTTCAGCTCTTTTGTGGAAATATTTTGTTTCCTGCCTAGCGTCAAGACTGGAGGGGCAGTGACCACCCGACTGCGGCATTGCGGTGGCATTTGCTCCCCAGGCACCCCCCATCTCCCTCGGTCGGCTTCTGTGGATTGACAGCTGAGACGCCAAGAATTGGCCCGCACTGAGAGGTGAGTCCATTTTCCTCTTTGCATTCATGCATTGGTTGTTCAATCAAGAGGGTCAAATTACCGGCCAGCATCAAGCAAAGAAAACCGCTGAGGAGATTGCTGAAATCACTAGAACTGGGTCCGTGTGAAAAATTGAAATTGAAGGCTGACTGAGAAATGGATTTATTTGGAGGAATAATATGATGAATGTGGCATGCTTGTTAATGAAGACAAAAGCAAATTGGATTGTGAAAGTATGATCAAAAGGAGGAACAAGATACAAGACTTTCCGATCCATCATACTAGATTTGTCCGTCCCTCCACTTTGTGAATAAGTTTTACTTGTTTTTGGGTGTCTTCTCACAGGCTGCAAAGTGGAAATGGGGCGGTAGAGCCGTACAGCACCTGAACAATGTGTGCGTTGCCGCCAAGACTGGCGTCTTAAAGGAAGAACGCATGATGTGCTGTGAAATGTGGACACAACTCCACTCAACTGAGCTCACTCTCTGTAAACACAGATAAAAAAAACTTTCGCTTCGTTAGATGTTTGCCTTCCGCTACTGGAGCACACGCAAGTTTCTATGAATGATGATTGAATGATGTGATGACGAGTTTTTAATTGTGCTACCAGTAATATTTCTTCTATTGGTTCATTGTGTGTGTGAATTTTTGGTATGTTGTGTGGGGACGGAATGTTTTGTCTTTTTTGTGCCAAATAACTGAGGAACAAAATGCAGCGCTTTTGTACTGTGCCTCTTTTCTGTTTGGAGTAGTATCTTTTTGTGTGTTGTGTCATGGCCTTTTTAAAAACCATTGACTACCACCGCAAATCAATGTGCTGATGAGAGCATGAAAACCTGCACTGGCTGCCAGTTGCAGCCAGAGTTAGATTCAAAGTCCTAACTCTGGCCTATGCTGCAGCAAACAAGACAGCCCCTTCCTATCTGCACGAGATGATCAGCCCATATACACCTGCCCGCCACCGTTCTGCAGCAGCAAGACGACTTTGGCCCCTACCCTGGGTCAGAAAGCTGGTCGTTCTACCAGATCACTCAGCTTCTCCCATCTTGCTCCCCAGTGGTGGAATGACCTTCCCATCTCCCTAGAACTGCTCCATCCCTGCTGCACTTCAGCTGTAACCTTAAGACTCACTTGTATAGACAGTTTCTGACCTGATCGCCCCCCCTCCCCTGCTTTTATTTACTTTAAAAAAAAAAAAAAAAAACTTTGACTGTTTGTCTCCATTTGCTTTGTTTCTTTTCCTCGTGTGCTCCTGACTTCTGTATAGTCTTTGCTCTACATGTTCATGACTTCAGGTGACTAATGCTTGATGTGAATTGTACCTTGTCCAGTCTGTTGGGCTACAGTGTCAGTGACCTTACTGTGCGCACTTACTGATAGTCGCTTTGGGATAAACACGTCTGTTAAATAAATGTAATGTAATGTAAAATCTGAATGGAGAGGATGCTCTCAGAAAATGTATGCATATGCCTATTGTGTGCACTTGGAAAGAATAAATTAACTGAGTACAAGTTGGTCTTCGTACTTTTTTTTTTTTTTTTTTTACATTCTGCAGCACTTTATGGCTGTCTTTGGAACCTGACTGGATGAATGGACTTGAACTTTTCCAGTTTTTCGTCGTCTGTTCACGAGAGGATTCAGAGCGAGAAAATGTTGTTTGCCTTGACTAGACAGAGCGAATGTTTCTTGTGGTATGACTCCCAGAATGTTGTTTCTCTGCTGTAGGAACTTGCATCACGATTGAAGGCATGTAGTGCCATCTGCTGGTCATTATAAGTAGTGCTTCTTTCGGCTTGTGTCAGAATGGAAAAAGTTCCTTCCGAAGAATGAAATTGTTTCTGTATTGGCGAAAAATGGCATAGGCTAAGCATATTTATCAGGATATGAAAGCTTGGCCACTGAAGTACTGTGCATGCAATGGGTAGGAAAGGAGGTATTATTTTATTGGATAATAATATATATTGTATTTGTTATGAAAAAGTATGATGCAAATGTAATTGCAGAGCAAGAAAGTACGTGGAGAACCGTTGCAGGAATACCGACAATCTTCTTTTTCTTCTTTCTTTACAGCGTCGGTAGCCAGTCACGGGGCCTAGCTGGTACACGAATGCACTCCCCTGCGCACAAGGAGCACACCCCTCCCGGGATTCGAACTCGACATCTCTGCGCACAAGATTCTCGCTCCAATCCACTAGGCCATCGCTTCTGGCGAGAAGCACTCGAGGTCGGGTATCCTTTGAAGGTGTCTCTACCCAGCCCTACTGCGCATGCGCGAAGTCCTGGTAGCTCTGACGTCATCGCCCTCGGGAGTCACTCGCGGAATCACTATTGACGCCTGTTTGACATAAATAAACTTTCATTCAAACAAAGAAAACATGGCGCTGCCTTCGCCTCAGAGGCCTTTTACCCTCAGTAAGCTCCAATTCATTTCCTCTAAATGTCGTGGCTCCACCATCGCAGTATATATAATAATATATCACTGTTTAAAAATATCGTCTGTGCGTTGAATTCTAGCCTTCTAGCCACACGGCTGTTCCATGCTGCTTCTCGCAGATGCCAACACAGATTACCTCTCAGAAATTCTTTGCTAGGTAGCATATTAAATGTGATTTGAAATTGACCAATAACAGTTACATCTACCTATTTTGCTCATCTGGAGTCCCTGCTAATTGTTTGTTTTGATCTTGTTCTGCATTTTGAGCTCTGCATCTGCTCAATTGATTGCTAGCTCTCGTTAGCAAATGCTAGCTTGCAAGCACTAGCAACCTACGTGCAGCAGTCACTGGGTTGTTTTCATTCTTTTTCGTAGGATAGGTAGTTCGCTAGTGCTATCTCTGTAGATGAAGTCATACTTTATTCAACTGAATGATCATTGTGCACCTATTTGTGGTTACCTAACGTATCCCAGGATAGCCAATTGTAACTGCTGTCAGCTCTTCGACGGGTCACAGATTTTGGTGAAACACGGACTCCTTTCCTTCTACTGCCCTGCTGCAGCTTCGCACTTCCCGCCCACTTCCGACTGATCAATGAATGTGGTCATTTTGGCTCATGAAGAAATCCCTGATCAAGAACATAGATATGGATGAGTTGCATAGCGTTTGCTTCATAAAAAGATGGCTCATGCCCTTAGTGGTTGCTTTGTGCATTTGAAAGCGATGGCATTTCTTTGATATTTTACTACTTTGAAAACAGACACGACTAGCAATTTCATGTGATAACATTAGCCTAGTTAATAATTGCTCATATTCAATTTATGTATGCCATTTTTATTACACCTCTAGTCATCAGACATTTTAACTACCAAAAAAAAAAAAGGCCTGTAGATTGTAGTATGGCATAGTGTGATACGGGCTGAAAGTTGCCCACCCCAAATCTCTGATTGCGCCCCCAATCAGAGCAGTCTAGAACCGGCCCTGAACGAACGTATTAGTGAATTGCGAGTCTTAAACTTGATTTTTCCTTCAGCTCTTTGTGGAAATATTTTGTTTCCTGCCTAGCGTCAAGACTGGAGGGGCAGTGACCACCCGACTGCGGCATTGCGGTGGCATTTGCTCCCGCAGCGGCACCCCCCATCTCCCTCGGTCGGCTTCTGTGGATTGACAGCTGAGACGCCAAGGAATTGGCCCGCACTGAGAGGTGAGTCCCTTTTCCTCTTTGCATTCATGCATTGGTTGTTCAATCAAGAGGGTCAAATTACCGGCCAGCATCAAGCAAAGAAAACCGCTGAGGAGATTGCTGAAATCACTAGAACTGGGTCCGTGTGAAAAATTGAAATTGAAGGCTGACTGAGAAATGGATTTATTTGGAGGAATAATATGATGAATGTGGCATGCTTGTTAATGAAGACAAAAGCAAATTGGATTGTGAAAGTATGATCAAAAGGAGGAACAAGATACAAGACTTTCTGATCCATCATACTAGATTTGTCCGTCCCTCCACTTTGTGAATAAGTTTTACTTGTTTTTGGGTGTCTTCTCACAGGCTGCGAGTGGAAATGGGACGGTAGAGCCGTACAGCACCTGAACAATGTGTGCGTTGCCGCAAGACTGGCGTACGAAAGGAAGAACGCATGATGTGCTGTGAAATGTGGACACAACTCCACTCAACTGAGCTCACTCTCTGTAAACACAGATAAAAGAACTTTGGCTACGTTAGATGTTTGCCTTCCGCTACTGGAGCACACGCAAGTTTCTATGAATGATGATTGAATGATGTGATGACGAGTTTTTAATTGTGCTACCAGTAATATTTCTTCTATTGGTTCATTGTGTGTGTGAATTTTTGGTATGTTGTGTGGACGGGAATGTTTTGTCTTTTTGTGCCAAATAACTGAGGAACAAAATGCCGCGCTTTTGTACTGTGCCTCTTTTCTGTTTGGAGTAGTATCTTTTTGTGTGTTGTGTCATGGCCTTTTTAAAAACCATTGACTACCACCGCAAATCAATGTGCTGATGAGAGCATGAAAACCTGCACTGGCTGCCAGTTGCAGCCAGAGTTAGATTCAAAGTCCTAACTCTGGCCTATGCTGCAGCAAACAAGACAGCCCCTTCCTATCTGCACGAGATGATCAGCCCATATACACCTGCCCGGCCACTTCGTTCTGCAGCAGCAAGACGACTTTGGCCCCCTACCCTGGGTCAGAAAGCTGGTCGTTCTACCAGATCACTCAGCTTCTCCCATCTTGCTCCATCCCTGCTGCACTTCAGCTGTAACCTTAAGACTCACTTGTATAGACAGTTTCTGACCTGATCGCCCCCCTCCCCTGCTTTTATTTACTTAAAAAAAAAAAAAAAACTTTACTGTTTGTCTCCATTTGCTTTGTTTCTTTTCCCTGTGTGCTCCTGACTTCTGTATAGTCTTTGCTCTACATGTTCATGACTTCAGGTGACTAATGCTTGATGTGAATTGTACCTTGTCCAGTCTGTTGGGCTACAGTGTCAGTGACCTTACTGTACGCACTTACTGATAGTCGCTTTGGATAAACACGTCTGTTAAATAAATGTAATGTAATGTAAAATCTGAATGGAGAGGATGCTCTCAGAAAATGTATGCATATGCCTATTGTGTGCACTTGGAAAGAATAAATTAACTGAGTACAAGTTGGTCTTCGTACTTTTTTTCCCTTCTCATTTACATTCTGCAGCACTTTATGGCTGTCTTTGGAACCTGACTGGATGAATGGACTTGAACTTTTCCAGTTTTTCGTCTTCTGTTCACCAGAGGATTCAGAGCGAGAAAATGTTGTTTGCCTTGACTAGACAGAGCAAATGTTTCTTGTGGTATGACTCCCAGAATGTTGTTTCTCTGCTGTAGGAACTTGCATCACGATTGAAGGCATGTAGTGGCATCTGGTGGTTATAAGTAGTGCTTCTTTCGGCTTGTGTCAGAATGGAAAAAGTTCCTTCCAAAGTATGAAATTGTTTCTGAATTTGCGACAAATGGCATAGGCTAAGCATATTTATCAGGATATGAAAGCTTGGCCACTGAAGTATTGTGCGTGCAATGGGTACGAAAGGAGGTATTATTTTATTGGATAATAATATATATCTTATTCGTTATGAAAAAGTATGATGCAAATGTAATTGCAGAGCAAGAAAGTACGTGGAGAACCTGTAGGGAGAACTGTTGCAGGAATATCGACAATCTTCTTTTTCTTGTTTCTTTACAGCGTCGGTAGCCAGTCACGGGGCCTAGCTGGTACACAAATGCACTCCCCTGCGCACAAGGAGCACACCCCTCCCGGGATTCGAACTCGACATCTCTGCGCGCAAGACTCTCGCTCTTTTTTTTTTTCTTTTATTGAATAAATCACATCAGTGAATATACATGTAACATGATTTGAAACTAGACATCCATGAATTCAAAATATAATAGCCCATCATTCACATATCACAATAAACCAGAACGTAAATTCCTCTAATGAATCTTCATTTTCATATTTTTAAAAACTATGTTATCATGTAAAATTTCAATAAAATTAGAACCTTCAATAAACCATTTTTTGAAATCCTCATAACATAAAACATTATACATCAATTTAATATCTCAATTTTGCAATAAAAATTCTCTGTACATCCATTATTTTTTTTTTTTTTTTTCATGATGAGCAACATTTCTCCTGTAAAGGACAGCAAACCTGGCATGGCTTAACACAAAATTTAAAAAATTGATGCCATCTTTTTACCTAAATCTCCAAATAAAAACAACTTTCTCCATTCTCTATCACTGATGCAATTCTGAAACCAGTTCTTTTCAACAAGGCTCTTCATTTCCTTCATAAAGTCTTTCAAACCATCACAATCCAAAATCATGTGTAAAAATGTTTCCACCTGCCCACCACATATATCACATTCTTTTTTGATGTTATTATCAATTTTGTTCAAAATGAAGTTAGAATACACTGTTTTATTTTAAAAATCGTTTTCACATTCAATAGGGTTGTGTTTTATATTAATATTTCCCCATATCAGTTTCACATTCAATTCCGGAAACATCCCTTTCCAGACTTCTCAGATGCTGGACATTGTATTTCTTTTTTCAATAACAGAATAGATTTGCTTACTTTTCAACTCTAAAAAAATCTTATTCCATTTATGTCCAAATACAACAATGGCATTTTTGCTTCTTTATCTTCAATGCAAGTATTTAAAAACAGTATTTTCCATGCTTCTGGAATGCTGTCCTGAATTCTTCGATAAAAACGCTCGATTGCTGTTTTACAAATCCTATCGTTAAAATCACAGATCTCATCATAAATGGCCTGAACGGGTAAAAAGCCAGGTATGACCTCATAGAGAATATGCTTGATTTGAGTAAAACCTGCTCTGATAAAATCCCGATTGTATAGCATATTGCTGTCATTCATTATATTTTTATTCATAAAAATGGGCTGGATGCTGCCGATTACGCCACAATGTGGCAGCAAGAGGTATTGTAAACCGGTAATAGTATATCAATTATGGAAATTGTAACAATTGCTCGTTCATACCAAACGAAAATCCGACTACGCCACCCCAGGAATTGCACCTGGAGAATTGAGATGACCTCTGTTAACACCAATGACAGAGTAGGCATACAAATTCGTTATACTAACAAAGCAAGAGACGTGGTTCCATACAAAAATAATCTCTTTATTACAAATTATAAATTTTCACAATAAAATCTGTGATAGTGGACCAGGGAAAAAAAAAACAAACAAAAAAAAAAAAACTATTCAACATAAGAAATATACCCAAAAAGGAGAGGGGAAGGGGGAGAAGTCCTTTCAGGGCCGAGGCCCTACCAGTGTGACTGACCAGGGAGGACGAGGAGGAAGCCCAGAGGAGTCACCTCACTCACACGTGCACAGCTCAGCAATGACACACACACTTCAGGTGGACACTCAAAACCGGGGAGGTGACCGCACAGCAAACCAGGGAGGGACACCACCCCCCGACCACACCAGTCCACCACTGCCGGCCCTCAGCTGCTGAAGGACAAAGGAAACCAAATTAGGGGGAAATGCACACAAATAAATCAATCTACTAATAAAAAAACAAAAACTTAACACAAAATATGTACACAGGAGAACAAAATTACCAATTAATTTAAATAATTGAAGTCAATGAACAAAACAGTCACACAAATTTACAAGGAAACCAACGATACACAAAAGAAAATCAGAAAATAAATCCCTTAGTCGCACAGTCAGACCAAGTTAAACCAATGCCTCTGGAAGGGAGCTGCACGACAAGGCGACCCAGCGGTGGACAATGGCCATAGTGCCGGAGCGAACCACAGCTGAGGGGAGCAGACGGAGCGAACGCAGTCACACGCCGGCTCTAGTGCGCACCCAAAGCACAGCCCAGCGAGATCTAATAGTAGCACTCGAAGCGGAATAATTACAGAAAAGCCAACCACTTTTCTGTACTGTAGGTCAGTAAAGCAAGGTTCAGTAGAGCAACTTCAGCAGAGCAACTTCAGCAAAGCAAAGCAGCAGTAATTCCGGCTGTCATTTCGCTATTCAAAACAGCGGCACCAGTCCGTCATCCCAGGCGGCATCTATAATAAGAGCGAACATTAACACATGCTAAACATGATAAGCGAATGCTAACATGCTAACACTTGCACACCAAACCAAACGACCCACCAGAAAAACAGTGCGTGCACACTCATGCCAGATGAGCGAGGGGACCCAACACGGACGAACCAAGGCAAAAGTGTCTAATAAATAACAGCGACGTAACATACTGAGCAAACCACAACGAAATCGGCAGCTACAAACATACCTGATCGAGAGCAGCACAGGCGCGACCCAGCAGCGAGGCGAGCAGGATTGAGGCACAGCGGCGTCAAAGAGCAAAGGGTGTCAGGATGGTAAGCCCCCCTCCTTTATACTAAGTTGACCCCCAGCGATTGGCCAATGAGCCAGGCAATCTGGACACCAAAGAATTTGGCTGGCACAACACATACTGCCACACAAAGATACAAAAATGCAATGCAATAGCCCAATTACTTTCAACATATAAAACAATCACAAACACATTAAATAAAACGAGCTATAGAAAAACTTAAAGCAATTATACTTTTGATAAACAGTGGCGGGTGGTGGACGGAAAACCGAGGGGCGGAAAACATCCCTTGAAACGGATGAGATTAGTGACCCGATTTCAATCATTGTTCTTGGTCAACATTTTAGTTTCCCTTATAATGAAATGTTTAGGCGAGTGAATAATAAATTCTATAAAATGTTTAATTCACATGCCTTAATAGGCATCTCTTCACGAAAAAACCACTGTGGATTTTCCGCGCTAAATTTAATCACATCCTAAGCAAGTCGTCAAACTTGTGCGTAATGATTGTTTAATTGAAAAAGATTGAAATGCGCTCTTTTTTGCATTCAACTAGTGCGTTTGATTACTCGTCTTAACGAAGACATTTAGCTACACCTGAGAGGGGAGAGTTCAAGTGTCTTTTACCAGGGAAATTGACTGAAAACAGATCAAGACTAATAAGCTGTTTAAAGACATGTTTATCGCCCTGTCCACCGCCCGTCACTGTAAATAAAATCTCACTCTGATTACGTGTTCATAAACCGCATAACAACCCGGTCAAAAGGCTACAAAGTAGACTAGCCTACTATGCAGATTTATCTATACTTATAAAGAAACGAATAGTCTGTAACTACTGTCAGACAAGAACGATTTTGCCAAAATCTTTCTTTTCCGACAGTAGTTACAGAATACTTGTTTCTTTATAATAGGCATACATAAATCACAATCACACTAGGCTAAATATAGGCTACCATCTGGGCCTGCACGGCGGCAGGAAAAAGACGCAGAGATGTAAGACATCGAGTCTACCTTATGATGATTTCGGTACACCTAACGTAGATTTGCGCTCTGGAGTCCGGCTGATAAACTCTGCCATGAGCCCCAGAATATCCTGATCATCCAAAATGTCTGTAGACGTGAAGCACTGCCATGTGTGAAAGTCTACTCTGACTGATAGTGCTTGTGCGGCGGTGAGTGTGCGCGTGCATGCTATGCTGAATCGCAATCGGGCCAACTTAGACAAATCTGATTGGCCAATACACACTGAAGATAAATTAAATAATTTTAAAATTACAAAAATTATCGGTTTCTTCATCCCACACCCCAAACATGACAGACAAATTGTCATGTAACAGAAACAACACCCAGATATTTTTAAGCTATCATCATTATTTTATCATTGCACTTTTAGAGCTTCGCCACTAGGGTGCTGCAGCACCCGCGCCTATGCATGAATACGTTTCCTTCGTATTCCTGAACAAGAACCTAAAAAATCCGCTTGGATCAATTCAATTCGACGAAAGAACTTGGTGTCGTGGACCCACTCGCGTGTTTGCACTATCCACTTTTTGTCGGGTAAGTCGCAAGTTAATTTCCATCATTTCTAACATGATATTTTGCTAAGTTTTCGCATTTTATTATTCGGTCATAGTAAGGAAATGATCTTCCTTTTTGTGTTGGGTAATTCGATGCTTTCCAGTAGCGAGTAAGTGACAGTTCGAATATTAGTATTGAAAAGAATTCTGTTTTCAACCTTCTTCAGTATCGACTGAGATTAGTAGCTACGTTTTCGGCTTTTCTTGACACGGCGGCAGCCTTGTTACTGATGACACCCCAGGTGGCTAGGGAATGCGCAGTAGCCTTTATGCATTCGCGATATTAAATATTAATGATAAATTCGAAACCGCAAAACCGCCCAAAATATATTGGCGTCCCCTTTTAAAATCGTTCTGGAAAACGGACTACTGTGAACTACTTTCACTGGTGATCAATGATGATCAACAAATGTTGAATTTCTGTTCAATGTAGGAATATCAAGTGATGATCCAGGCGACCCAGACCCAAAGAAGGGTCGTTCCTCCAATCTTTCAGCTCGAAAGAATTCGGAAGCCTACACAGACCTTCGTTGAACTTAAGCTCAGAGAACTATCTTGCCTTCGCGGTACTGTCCAGGTTTTGTACATACTCTGAGACCGCCGAATCGGTTCCACAACTGCAGGATGCCATACTTCCCCTGTTTTGATGAACTGATTAAAACTTGCTCTTGCCAACCACGCTAATGCGCACGCCTGAATATGACGTCAATGTTGGTAAACAAGAACAAGCGCTATAATTAAATATAACCGTTAATGTAAGTTCGTGATCACAGTCTCAATCAACATGATTGAGCTAGCAAAGCAGTTTTGTGTTGCGATGTGCGGTGTTCATGCAGTTAAAAAATAAATTTTGATTGTACATTTTATTTTGTTGGTAATAGTTGTATAATCGCATTATTGCACTTGAGGGTGTGCTTGACCGTCATTCTTGTCACTTCAGTGATGCTAGCGCAAGCGCCTCGTTCTTGGCTGCATCACTGTCGTGACAAGAATGACGGTCAAGCACACCCTCGCCTGTAATAATGCTTAATTTAAACAGTGTAGTATTAAGCTGTTTTATGTATCTTGCTGTTAGATGAGGAAGCGATTTCTTTTTATTTTACTTACTAATGACGGCAGCCCGTCAGTGGCCGCCGGTTGTCCTCCTTGTTCAGCCGTGGTTTAGATTTTACGCGGGCGGCGGTCGGACTCCCAGTAAAATTAAATTCAGTCATCAACGGAGAGAGCAACACTGCCGCCCAGTGGTGGGAGGGGCGGGGTTCTCACACATGTGAATCTGCTCAACTTGTGTGTGTGAATCTCTTCAGAACTGAGTGATGTTAGTCTCAAAAATAAATGCGTGTGCCGGTTGATCCACAAACGCACTTTCGACATTTCACAAACAGAACTGGATATTTACAAATGATAAGGCATGAGAAATGCACACACAAAATTGAAAAACACGTGTAAATCGTGGATATATTTGTGGATCTGAAAAACACGAGTAAATCGTGGATATATTTGTGGATCTGAAAAACACACGTGTAAATCGTGGATATATATGTTTGTGCATAATTTTGAGACTAATCTCTCCCCATACAGGAGCTGAGAGAAACTAATGGCGCAACAACAGCCATCAGTGAGGGAAAAAAATACCGATGCCTCCGTTACCGACAACAGCACACACGGCTAAGACAAGTAAGAAGAGGAAGCCAGAAGAAAAAAAAAGCACAAAAGAAAGAATTAGACAAAGTCCGGGATGAAACAAGAGTGAACATCGGAGTGGCTTTTCAGAGGTGGAGGGAATTCCTGGATCTGGAAGGATTAAAAACCGACGCAGAGTTGGCGACTTTTCTGCTTGACAGGTAAACCCCTGCTTTATTTGTTGGTTCATTTTTGCTCTGCAAATAAGCGAGTTGGCATCGCTCACATGCACAGCTGGTACTAACCCCAGCCCTAACTGGCATCAATCCAGTTTCGCTCTGCAAATAAGCGAGTGAACGTCACTTACAAGCACAGTCGCTGTTCAAATAGCCAGCGTCTTGCTAATTGTTACAGTACTCTGTAGTGCATATGATGTTGCAGTCAAGCTAATGTTAGCTTGTTTCCGATGCTAGGGCTAACGTTACTGGCATCGTTTTATTAGAAAGTAGCAGAAAATCACTTTATGCGGTGACCTGGCAGTCTTATCCTTTGTTTTGCTGTCCTCGTAAATATGTGTAACATTTCTGTGCTCTCGCAGCTAAATGCTGTCATACATGGTTTACTGGCCATCCAGCAGGATTCACGACAGTTTCTGAACTCAAAAACGGGTAACTTACTGAAATAAGCGTGTGCTGGGTTTTTGCTGAATACATACTGCTGTAGATTACTTTTCTTGTCGTCATGATTTATTTCTGCTCGTTTGTTGGCCAGCAGTGTTGACCATTCACAACAGTAATTGTGGAATCATTTTTATATTGATTCATTTAATTATTATTAATTGTTTATCCTTGCTTGCTCTGGCTCAATTTTTCTTAGGCTATGATAGTGTACTCTTGCCTGTTTCTGATTAGCCTAGGCCTTCATAGCTGTAGCTTCCACAAATTTTAACAATGCGTAATCGCTTATAGTTTATCTGGAGCCATGCAGTCTTGACAGGGCCAAGATGTTCTCTTTCTCTCTCAAGTTTATGTGTTCTCAGGAAAAACAGTACAAGTTGAGCCTGGGATGCCGAACGATACGATGTATGCATACTCCGGGGCCGGCTTTACGTGGGCTGTGTGCGTCTGCAACATTCCTGTTGATACCATGATGCGTAAATCAGCTCGAGGGGGAGGAGGATGTCAAGATGGACTCTTACTTAAACCACAGCAAAATCCTTGTTGGTTATCCTTGCTTTTGCCTGTAACGAGAGTTCTCGCATGTGGCGGGGATCCTTTTTCTGCAGAAAAAGTAAACTGACTTTGGCTTCAAAATTAATTCCTTTGTCTCTGTTTGAGTTCTTTTTGAGAAGGTAACACCAGGAATATAAAATCAAAATTCCTACAACAGTACTGTCTAGCTTCGGCAACTTGGTCGCATGCATAACAGCTCGCGTGCCTTCGCGTGCACAGCAGCCTTCTGGGGGAGTTTCTTAGGGCAGGAGTGCAGTGGAGAGGGGAGGGGGAGGGATCTGAAAGTTGCATTTTTTTTTTTTTTTTTTTTTCAAATTTTCATGCCAAGTCCTCTCTCTCCTCAAAGTTACCAACTGCAGCCTTAAGCAATAAAAAATGGAATCCATCATCCATTTTTTTTAATATTGCCTACCCTGTTGAAAATACAGCCACGCATCATAGTCGAGATAGACAAAGACCATGAGGAAATATTTTTATCAGAGTTATTATTCTTTGTTATTTAGACTATTTTTGATGAGTCCTATAAATCTAATATACAATGCACTGGTATGCGCAGATAAAATTCTGGATATATTATAGTATGATATAGTACTATACCAGTTATGTATCAGTGAAATGTGTGACCTTCAGGGCTCAAATTGAATACTGTCCACTTACCTTTTTTGAAATAGAATTATTAACTAACATGTCATGAAATTATCAACTTCACAGGATGAGATGAACAAAACATACAAACAAAAAAGGAGTCTTGCCAGCAATTGGAGACCTAATCTTATGTCATTAAACAACCATACGCCCAGAAATTTGATGAAATGGTGCCAGAGAGAGTAGCCCTGGAAAATGGGGGAAAAAGAGCCCCGGAAAATTAAAAAGCAACTCCCGAAAAATTTGAGATTTTTGAAAAAGAGCCCTGGAAAAGAAGAAAATCCATTTTTTTACTGTCTCATAATATCTGTCTCATAATATCATAATTCACATATCTCTGAAACAAAAACACTGCCAAAAGAGCCTTTCCACACCACCAAACATGATCAGCCATTGTCCTAAAATGTCACTGGAAGGGTTTGGTGCCATATTTTTCGGTGTGAAAGTGGACTGATGCATTGCTGTTGGAGGTTATGCACTGGTGTCTGGTCAATTTGTTGCTGTGCGCATCAAAACATTGGACACCTGTATTCAGATTCTTTGGATGTGCATTTTCACAGTGGAAATATGTATTGATCATTTTAAATTATATCGCCAACTGAAGCAATCTCACATGTTTGATACTAGTACAACAGTATGACAGGCAGGCCATTTGTGAATGCATAACTAGTGAATTATTCATCCATTCACTATCAAAACCTCCTCTTCGTCATCAGGGGTTCCAGAAGGCATCGAGCCCATCCCAGCTGACTCTGGATTAAAGGCAGGAGCACTCGCTGGTCAGCTCGCCAATCCATTGCAGGGATTAGGTGTACACTGCATGTTCTTATGTGAATGTTTACCACTCTACGCAGATCGTAGATGCCAGCAAAAATGAGCTGCCCTATTTATGCACGCTGGTACACTATTCTATCAATAGGTCGTATACCCGAAATGGTTATCGAATATTCACAAGGAAGCGGTGCCTGTAGACGATTTAGGATATGGATGAGTTAAGTCCCATCACTGTTTCCCAGGAATTGTATGAATTTAACTCCTCAGCCAAGCCTGATGGGCAAAATGCCTAATATAGGTGCCTATAGTGTCTATGGAGCAGTTAATAAAAATGATCTCCTGTGACAGAAAAAAATCGTTTTCCTTTGTTGGAACCAGTTCAGCTATAATAGCCCAAAGGTATACCAATTACATAGTGAACAAAATCGGCTTTCTGAAGCAAAAATTTAACATGGTATTGATACTATGTCATTCTACTGTCAAGTTTAGTCATCCAATATTAAAAACGCACAACACCCCACCACTGATTCATGTGTAGATTTGTCCCTCATAGAATTCAGTGGTCACTTAAATCCTCAAGCGATCTCTCTCTGAAAGGCAGTCACTAGTGATTGCTCAGGTTTATCTGTATAAGGCACAATTATAGTTCATGCCCACATGAAACTTTACCGATACCTATCTATTGATTGACAAGTTTTTTTTTTTTTTATCCAATGCCAGATAGTATAAATTTTCCACAGTAATTGATTGGACCCACAGCAAAGTATGAAAATCCTTGTGTAACAGCAAGTTAGGTTGCATCCTCTCAACTTCACGCATCTGAAAGACACAAACGTCATTGAAAAAATCGCTGCAAAAAAACAACCCAGAAGTGCTCAGGTTACGTTTACAAGATGGAAACGTGATACAGAAATGGACATTGGGGGTCATTCCAAATGGAACCGGACTGGAACCGGATATTACTTATAGCTATTTTTTCCGGTTTACCACCGTAGCCATGATTATCACAGCGCAAATTTGCCACATTGGTTATGATTGAGCGTTAGCCTTTGCTAATGATACCACATATAGTGCCATTTTGCTCATTGCGGCAATCTGTTTTAAAATTTATACGGCATTCAATTAAATAAAATGCCTAGGTTTTCGCTTATTTAAAATGTAAACATCTTGAGGACTTCGGTAAATCCCCTGCTATGTTCGTTGCACTGATTCTGTTCACTCTAGGTTAACATGTTGCCTGCTTTTTCCAGATAGTGGAATTTCTGTTCGTAAAAATAAAGTACCGGTATATTTCAGATATTTCTGTGATAGTGAGTTATACTTGCTCCTTATGGGGTGTGGAGGGCATTTATACAAGCTTGTGTTTTGCTAAGGTGCTTGGAGGTGGAAATAGCAAGCTTTCCTATGCAGGGTGAACATTCTGACTGTAAGATAAGCAGTTTTTTAATGAGTATGTGTGCTGGCTGATGGGGTTCGGAATAAAAGTGTACAAAATACCCAACTATATCAAGTAGGAAAAGCATGTTTTAGGTTCGGGTACGTTATTAGTGACCACTGATGTCCATCCGTGCCTATATTGATGAACTCATGCTAACTTCCACTTTAAAATCATTAATCATTAATTCATATTGAGCTTCATGAGTCAAAAGTTGATCTGTGTTAAAAATATGATTATTTTATGATTTTACTGTGCACAATTTTGGGGCTTATAGAGAATGTGGAGGGCCACTTGGATAACTATCTTATTTGGCTTATAAACTGTAGGTAATTTCGAATATCACACTCAGATGTGGTACACTTGTGGTCAAAGGGAAATTATAATTACAATGAAATTACATTGAAATACGATGTAATTCTAACTGGTACATGTGTCTTGTTTCATTTCAGCCATTTTCCCCTCTCTGTGAAGCTCAAATCTTGAAATATAAAGCCTTAAATTTGGTAATGAATTAATATCCAGATTTGGCTTCTGCGCAAAAGGGTTATGGCTACATATTTCATTATGTTCAACCCTGTTCTCATAAAAGTTGGGACACTGTGTAAACTGCAAATAGAAACAGAATGCAATGATTTGTAAATCATTTAAACCCTATATTTAATTGAAAATAGTGCAAATACGGCATATCAAATGTTGGGGGGCATGGTGGCACAGTTGGCAGCACTGCCATCTCACAGCAAGAAGGTTGTGGGTTGGAATCTGGGCTGGGGCCTCTCTGTGAGGAGTTTACATGTTCTCCCCATGTTCATGTGGGTTTCCTTCGAGAACATATCAAATGTTGTATCTGAAAAAGTTTATTGTTTTTGAAAAATATCTGCTCATTTTGAATTTAATGCTGGCAACATTGTAAAGAATTTGGGGATTTCATCATCTACAGTGCATAATATCCCTGAAAGATTCAGAAAATCTGGAGAAATTTCTGTACGCAAGGGACAAGGCCGAAAAACCGATATTGAATGGCCGTGATCTTCAGGTCCTCAGGTGACACTCCATTAATAACAGACAGGATTCAGTGGTGGAAATCACTGTATGGGCACAGGAGCACTTCTGAAAACCACCATCAGTGAACACAGTTTGTTGCTGCATCCACAAATGCAAGGAAAACTCTACCATGCGAAGACAAAAAAACCATATACAAATAAGAAAACTCTTATTTTACAAATAGAGTGTACTGTGCTCTTGCAATTGTTTAAAGTAGGCTGCTGAAAGAATGCATTCTTTATTAGGCTTTGAAATTTTACACTCTCTTTATTACCAGTGAGCACCACCTGTTGTTTGAAGGATACTAATCAACTGATGACTTGAGGAATTCTAAGATGGGGTGAAAAGAGGAAAACTTCAATTTATCACTGCAGACTTAAAGAGATAACGATTTTGCTGGTTGAAACCTGGGGTAGCATGGCTCAAACTGATGGAGTCTGGAGCCCAAGCAACCACAATAATTTATGAGGTAAACATTTATGGGATTGCATCTTCATCAATTAAAATGTCAATATTAGGGAAATAAAATTGTCTTTGTGGCAACTGTCATGATTTGTAGCAAGGCTCTGAAATATATACAAGCACTCCACCTTGTGGCAAAAGACCGTACATTATAATTCTCTGAAGCCAGTGGTACGCGTGGAATTTGCAGCAAAAATTCAATGGTTTTCTCAGTGGAGAATATCTAACTATCTGATATCCGTAGAATATGTATTTTTCTCTGCTAGTGCGATGTACCTTCGCTTTGATATAGCATTGCTATTTCAATTGCAGAGGTTTCCATCTTTTAAAAAAGAAACATTTAAAAATGTTTAGTGTGTGGGGGTCATCTAAGAATTTGTGTTGTAATTGCATTTACACATTCATGGAAAATTCACATTGTCGTGTTTTATTGCCTTTGCCTTCATGTTATACTGATTGGCATTTTGAAATTATTCAGTGATTTTAATCCTAGAAAATCTACGGAAAATGGATTAAAAGTCTGGATTAAAATCATATAATAGTCTACTAATTAGCTGGATAATTATTGCCTTTAAAGCATGAATTCTGCTTACCCAGGGGATCAACATCAGATCCTTGCTCATGGCTAGCTAATTCCTTCAGCGTTTCTCGCGACGGATTGAAATTGCTGGGGCTTGTTTTTGTAAACCACGGTAACGTCAAATGGTTTAGCAAGCTTGCAGTCTAACATTCACTAGAAGAGTCCCTAGGTTCGACTGATTTCATTAGAGCCAGCAAGCCAACGTCTCGTTTTTCAGCAGATAACACTATAAAAATTTATCCTTATGTTACAACCTTATATTATGACCCCTGTCGTACCTTTGTGAATCTGTGCTCTGAAATCTGTTATCTTTGCTTTTCTCTGGTTCGCCTGAGGTCTAACACTTCCGTTTCCGGCTCACCCCTTGAAAAAGCGCGGTCTAGTGTCAAACCATGGAGACTAGCTCTTCCGGTTTGTACCTAGCGTTCACGACCTGTGAGTGTTTTTACTGCCTTCTGTGTCGACTCGGATTGCCTTTGGATTTACGATTCTCGCCGTGACCTTCCCACCTCCTAAGACAAAGCGAGAACTGCGACGCTTTCTCGGCATGGCTGGATATTATCGCAGTTTTTGCAGAAACTTCTCTGATGTAGTATCACCTCTCACAGATCTTCTTCGGAAAACACAGAATTTTATTTGGTCTCCAACTTGTCAGAAAGCCTTTGATGCTGTAAAAAGCCTTTTGTGTAGTGCTCCAGTTCTGTCTGCCCCAAACTTCTCCGCATCATTCAAACTGGAGGTGGATGCTAGTGGCTCTGGTGTTGGAGCTGTGTCGCTTCAGGAGGACCATCTTGGTGTTGATCATCCAGTCCCTTATTTTTCAAAGAAATTTTCTCATCACCAAATTGCATATAGTACAATTGAAAAAGAAGCTCTTGCGCTTCTTCTGGCACTCCAGCTTTTTGAGGTGTACCTTGCCTCAAGCTCAAACCCTGTTCAGGTCAATACAGACCACAACCCCCTTGTTTTTCTTCAACGCATGTGCAACTCTAACCACCGACTCATGCGTTGGTCCCTAATTGTGCAAAGTTTCTATCTGTTAATAATGCATAAGAAAGGTGCACAGAATATTGTTGCTGATGCCCTGTCACATTGCTAAGTCAAGGAAAACCTAGACCCTAGGTTTTCTCTTGAGGGTGGGGGTGTTGCGACCCCGTCGTACGTTTGTGAATCTGTGCTCTGAAATCTGTCATCTTTGCTTTTCTCTGGTTCGCCTGAGGTCTAACACTTCCGTTTCCGGTTCACCCCTTGAAAAAGCGCGGTCTAGTGTCAAACCACGGAGACTAGCTCTTCCGGTTTGTACCTAGTGTTCACGACCTGTGAGTATTTTTACTGCCTTCTGTGTTGACTCGGATTGCCTTTGGATTTACGATTCTCACCGTGCCCTTTATTTGGTTTGTTTGGATTGTGGTGGTTGACCCTTGGCCTGTCCCATTTGACTTGAATTCTAGCCCTTACATTTTGGTCTGGTTGCTCGGCGAATTCCCCGTGTTGGACCTCGGTTTCTGTATCTGAGTACTCCTCTCATCTTGCCCCTTTTGTACGCTGTTAGGTTTACTCTGGTTAGTTGGCGTGCTCCCAGCTGGATCTCACAGTCCTTCCATCAGGGCACTTCTTTGTTATTTTTCCTTTGTTATTTTTGAAGGGATTCTGGGCGAAAACTTGTTTCCATAGGGGGTACACTATTTGTTCCCTCAGTCTTTATTTGCGGACTGAGATTTCGGGAGTTCAGAGTTTAAAAGTCGCCCCGAGCCCGGCTAACCTTTGAAGATTAGCCGTAGGATTAGTTTAGCTCTGGTTAGGCAATTAGGGATCGGAGTAACTGAGCAGCGTGCTATTCGTTCCTATTACAGTTCTCCCCGCCCGTCCTTCCCTTACTTTCTCTACCTGTTGCTGCCTGCCCTAGACCATGTCATAACACCTATTAATAGCTTCTTGAACTGCAGGAAAAACAACTCGGATCAAGGAGGTACAGATTATTTGAATGACAAGAATATGACAAAACTACCGAGAGCAGATTCAGTCCCTCAATCATTACAATGTAGGAGCGGCAGGTTTCGGACTAAATTATGGCTGGAATTGATTCATCTACTAGTGGAGTCCAGAATCTCAGTTCCGTGACCATGCTCTGGCTAATATGTTTTGATGATTGATTTGACTTCTAGGAGCCTTACATAAATAATATAGCCCCCAGGTCCCTCCCAAAAATCCCGGCATTTTTGACCATGGAGCAAAATCCAAAATGGCCGCTGGTATCATCCTGAAAATTTAAGTATTGAACCATAGTAACTAGAATCTTGTATGAAAACACTTTATTAGGTAAGTTTACCACAAGGATTCCAATTTTGACATCAGTCTGATGCCATGACATCATTTTGACACTATACTTGAATACTGAAAACACTTTAAACATGTCATGATCAGTCCAGATCAGAGCATTCTGCCTCACTAGATTCTGTGTCATATTCTGATGAATCCTCCATCCTTCTATGCACATCATCGGCTAACTCCTCCTCACCATCCTCCTCACTCTCATCTTCCTCACTTTCTTCAGCTGGCCCTGGTGCAGGTAAATGTGTTGGGAGAGCAGGATGCGTGTGACAGACAGGGCGACAGCGACCACCAACCAGCTCCCAACCATGTCCAAGTGGAGAGGGATGATGCTTCAGGGAGGGATGGCGCACTAGATATGCCAAATAGTTTGCACGGAGGCAGTGTTGGGGAAGGCTATCTGCATCTGGAGGAAGACAAATGAACGATTTGTTCTTCATTGCCTTCCATTTTGCAGCACGGGCCTCAGCCATGGTGTTATTCTTGTCGCCATAGATCACATGTCGTGTGAACTTGAAGAGGTCCTGTAACACCTTCTCGTCAAGGTCAAGGCTATCTCCACACTTTGAGAGCAGTCGCCGTGCCACAGCACTCTTCGTCACCTTGTTATACACTGACAACTTACTCTTGCCGTAGAAGCCTGAGTTGGCATCACACCCTGTAATACAGTGTAACTGCACAATACAATCTACCATCTCCTCAGTCACCAAAACACGGCATAGGATTGTCTCTCGCTTTCTCTTGATACAGAGCATAGCAGGCAGCTGCTGTGAGATGAGTGCTGCTGCTACATAGGCAGCTGTATCAGCTACATCAATGACAACAGGACCACTGTAGTCTGACTCTTGCAGAACTGCTTAAGCTGAGAAAAGGATGGTGTCAGCTTCAGACTGATCGAAGCTGTAGTTCTGCATCAGTTGCTGGGTCGACAAGTTGGTGCAGTGAGAGCCAACTGAGTAGACAATCTCTGTACCTATATTCTGTGCAAGGCCTGTCAGGTAGCTGCATATCAGTTTTTGCAGCCGACCCTTGTTGGTGACACTACGCAACAGTGTTTTGAATGCTCTGGTAGAGGGGAATGGGTCATCCAATTTCATGTAGATATTGTGGACATGTGCCTCACCCTGAATCCGCTGGTCTCGCTCATCATCTTTAGTTGAGTATGATCTGTCTTCTGGGTCATTCACGCAGATGATTCTGTGAGCATTACTATGGCGAGCAAGGATAATGGATGACACCTTGTGGACGTAGTCCGACCACTTGTATGGGGTGCCATCTTGTGTCTGCCGATCTTCAGCTGATGGAGTTGCCATCCTCCAGATCATGCCCATGTCAATGAGAGCAATGTTGGGTTCTCGCAAAGGTACAGGTTAGAGAGAGAAGTTCTGAATGAGCTCGCTCTTCTGCGTCTTCCTATATGTGCCATTTGAGTTGAATAATGCCACACACTCCTCAATAACACGATATTCTAGCAACTTGGGAAGGTTCACAAGTTGGCTGACCTCAACCAGGTCTATAACTGCCTTAAGAGCGTTCCTCTCCATCTCAGCAGTTCTCACCCTGAGGTCCTCCCTAGGCTTCTCTCTGCATTTCCTTTTGGCAAATGTCAAGTGTTTGCTCAGAGGGACATGTGCATGGAGGGAGGTGTTCTTAGTGAAAACCCGGTTTTGTAAGAAGCTGGTCAACTTCTCCTCTCCAGCAGCATGAGCTGAATTGAAATCCACAATGAGTTCATCAGAAGCAGTCATTGCTGACTGTAGGGTGTGGAGGCTGGGTGAGACTAGGTCAAACAGGAAGGAGTCAAACTCATGCATGCAGGCAACCAGGCCCTGTACATACTGCTCATCTTCTCGCATCCATTTCGGGCCACATTCCACATGCTTCCTCTTGGCTTCCCTCCGGTTTGGCAGGGTGTTGTGAGCTGCCGAAACCTGGGCCACATTGTTCACATTTCTGGAGTGCACGAGCAGCTGCTTTTCATTCTGGAGGATGGAGAGCCAACCAGACTTCATTTTGCTGCCCTTGTTCATTGTACACTCAATCCACATGTCCCAAGCCATGTTGGAGTAGGGGTTGCCGGTGATAGACTGAGCGAAGTCAGTACGAAGGAAGGCTACCTGATCAGCAGGCAGAGCTGTCAGCATTGCCCAGAAGTCAGGCAACCACCTCCCATACCTGTTGTTGTCGTATGCTACCATCCATGGCAGCATAGCATGCAGAGAGCTGACATATTCATCCCAGTTATAGATATGGACTGTGTGCACATTCTGCACGAGAGCATCTGTCATGGACAAGAAGTCCCTCCAGTAGTCTGCCATATCACTAGCCTCTGCCTGGATGAATAAATTTCCAATGAGGCTTTCGAGATCTCATCTTCCTCCAATTACGCACATATTTCAACCAGCATTTGTGGTGATATCTGATCTCAAGGGCATAGGGCTGATCAGCTGCAGAGTCGATCAGACAATTGATTCTGTCTTGCATTGTCTGGTCTTCCAGGGCCACAGTGTGACTCTTGAAAGCTGCCCATGCATGATCATATGAAATCAGAAAGAGCTTTGACTCTGGGTGTTTGGCCGACTCAGGTTTATAGCTCCAAACACATTTTGTTTTATCATGTATCGGCCCTAAACTTGATCGCAGCCGCTTAGCAGTTGGAGCTGCAGCTAGGGAACAAACATTTGACTGAGATGAAGACTGAGATTGGCACTCATCGAGCTCTCGTTTTTTTCTGCCTTTTTTGGGCCTGTTCCAGATTCTTTCCATTACATAAGGTCAACCTATATGAATCATGGACACATTATCCAGCAGGACCTTTATCCCAATCAACAGTGGCATGGACATTTCCAAACTTGTCAAGACCACGCCACAACAGGCACTTTTTCTTTTTTTTTTCTTTTTCTCTCCACGGAGTTGCACCCTGTGCTTTGTAATAGGATTGTGGACTAGAGTATTCACCATTTACCAGGTAGACCCTATAATTTCAATGATACAACAATATAGAAGAGAGCAAACTAACGGGTATCGCATTAATGTAAAACAATTTGTACTGAAAAATATCTCGCATTACCATTCCATTCAAAATGTCTTCACTCTAATGATGGCAGCCATCTTGGATTTTAATGCCAAAATGATGTCCTGGCATCAAACTGATGCGAAATTTGGAGTCCTTGTGGTTGACTTACCCCAAAAAATGCCTTCATACAAAATTCTAGCAACTACAGTTCAAAAGTTAAATTTTCAAGATGGCGGCAGCGGCCATCTTGGATTTCTTCCCTCTGGCCAAAAACGCCAGGATCTTTGAGAGGGACCTGGGGGCTAAATTATTTTTGTAAGGTTCACAGAAGTCAAATCAATCATCAAAACATATTAGCCAGAGGATGGTCACGGAATTGAGGTTCTGGACTCAACTATAGTCTCTAAGCACCTAGCTGGGTTCTCTTAAAAGACTGCTTGGTAAGAGTATGGGGTAAAATACGACATTTCGAGTTTGGCCGAGAAGGAGACTTGCACATAACGTGAAGGAAGGACTGCAGTAAACAGGGAAGAATAACATCAAAAAAGTATGTTACAGTGGATCGATTTTGTACTAGTAAATTGTACATTAACTATAGCTGTGTTTGCTGTTGAGTTACCTTAATGTTAACTAGTTTGCTGACTGACTTCAGTTACCGTTAACTAACCTATTAATTTGCACATGGCAATTAATGATTACTTCAGCTACAGAAACATATTTGTTAAGGTGATGCATTCATTTTCTGAATTTAGAGTTAGAGCTGGGATAGGGCGTTGCACAAAGGCAAAATGTTTCACATGATCAGCTTTATTATTTCAGAAAATTGTGGGAAGTTAATTTGAAATTTGGTGTCGCTTCTTATGGAAACAGCAGCAAGTCGCAATTGTACTTCATCGAAACTTGAGAATTATCGATTTTATTTTGCGCAAAACTGTTATGGAAACACAGCTAGTGTTATGTTAACCACTGCGCAACATAACTTCTGCTTTTTCCTGATGATTTTTTTTATTATTCGTGTGGTTACAGAAGCTGCCCTCAAATTATGACCTCAGCGTGACCCAGTGAGGACTTGGAGAGTGCTTCAAGCAATTATTTTGTTTTATTGTTGGAGTATACTTCTGAGGTAATTTGTAAATGAAAAACTGCTGAAAATGTTACACTATGCATTGTCAATTTAACTTGCAATTTTTTTTTTAAGACAGTCATTTATACTTGGAGATGGACACGTCATGTTGATTGAATAATAATGAACATGTAACTGACTTCTCTTATGTGTGCTTGTTGTGTCAGTCTCACCTTCCTTATACACTGCCATCTACACTAATTGGCATAAACTGCACCTCATTTTGTGTGTTTAATAATACATTACAAAGTAGTTCATCTAGACAACTACAGCTTTAGTTTTTGGACAGTGACTCTAGTCATCTGCCCTCGGACTAGGAGCACACGAGAAATGCTTTGTTATTCAAAGAAAACTTAGATGGCAGTAAATAAAACCTCTTGTAATGTATACAAACCCCAATTCCAATGAAGTTGGGGCGTTGTGTAAAACGTGAATAAAAACAGAATACAAAGACGAGATATTTAATTTTCAAACTGATGATACAATATCATTTTTGTCTTTACGACACCCCCCTTTCAATCCAACAATAAGCGAGGTTCCACTTATCAGTGCCCATGTCAGGGCAGCCAAGTAACACTACCGGGTCACAGGTCAAAGCACATAAAGAAACTAGCAAACAGGCTGCCCTGTTACAAACTACCAGTATTAATCCATCTATCTTGAATAATGCAGTAACATACCTAACCAACCATACGTGAGGTTGGCAAATAGATCGGGTAAGGTGACACCATGGACCGTAAGCAGACTCCTGTACTGATCTGCTCGTAGCTGGTTCTCCTCCTTTGCCGTGGTTTTCAGTGGTACACTGAAAAACTGAGCACCATGCACTAGAGCTCTAAGCTCTTCCACTCTCCCTGTCACTGGCAAACCCCTGTCACGAAGGAACTGTTGCAATCTATCCCGTTTCCACAGCAGGGCTCTCAACTCTCATGCATGTAAAAGTATGTATGAGATTATCGCGTGAGGTTTAGTGCTTCATTCACGTTCCCGTGCTGTAGTCAGCAATTATTCAATCAATGCAATGCGTGTGTTTAACGATCATTCAAATTCTTTAAATGAAATAAGACCATTTGAAATATTTTTATGCAATTCCATTGCTTCCAACCCATGAGTGATGAAAAGCGTGAGAAGTCCGGAATCATAATTGATTTCCATATTACTAGTGGCGAAATCCACCGTAACGTATGTGAAACTGATAACTTCAATGCACAAGGACCTCAATTCCACCTGAGAATCTCTTGCAAATGCGCTGATTGAATAATTTCTGACTACAGCACGGAAACGTGAATATGTCATTTAAACTCAAGCCGAATGCATGAAAGTTGAGAGCCCTGCCACAGGCACACTTGTTCATAATTTGCCGCCATGATCCTGGGAGTGCGCAATGTTTATGTGCCTTGACCTTTGACATTACCCAGCAGCCCTTGCATCGCTTAAAGTTGAAACTTGCTTATTCCATGCGTAGACTGTTGTCCGACTGTTGTATCACATCATCAATCGATGGGTGCATTCATGGATATCTAATTGTTCCCTTTTATGGTCAAGACAATCAAATGCATTATTGTGCATTTATATAAACTTTCGTCACTGAGTATGGTTGTACATTTAATTGTATCTTTGTTATTTAAATTAGTTTTTAATTATCTTCTTCATTGTATATTTAATTGCTCAAATACATATTAAAATGGGCCTAATTAAATTTTGCACACATTTCATTTTGAAAGCATTTCACTGTTTTTTGTTAATATTGTCCCAAATAACCCTGTTTATTAATTTGTTAAGTATGTTATTGCCCGTATACAGTAAAAACGGCCTGCCAATATATCCTGTATTGGCCGACCCTGTATTGGCCGAGTTCAGCAGGTGCACAAGCAGTCGCGGACCTAGCTAGCATTTAGCTCTTAAATGAGTCTTGAAGTCGCGTACTTCAGAAGTCATAGTCATAATATTGTCATGATAGCACAACATACTTAACCAATTAATAAAAATACTATAAATTGCTTATTTTCGCATTGCCTTGGTATTGGCCTTTAGGTCGCGGTATTAGCCCTCGGCCGATACGGCGACCCTCAGGCCAATAACAAGGCAATAAGGAAATAAGCAATTAATAACATATAATAGTTTTGCTTGTAACCCTTGCTGCGGTCTGCGCGGACTGCGGTCATTGTGAAAACGCATACCACTTTTGTCTGTGGTCCTCCCATCGTAAGAGGTCCCTGTTGCACTGGTTTCAGAGCTACTGGCTAATACGGAAGAGAATTAAGAATCCAAACTGAGGATGCCATGTACTTTTTAGTTGAGTCCTGGCGCAGATCGACTAAGCAGCACTGCAGTGCTCTGTCGAGCTTCAGTTGTCATACTTGCATACTGAGAAGTCCTCGAAGACGCTTTGCTGCTGTTGCGTAGCCTGCTGCAAACAGCCCATCAACATGAGAACCATTATTGCAGTTTTTAAGGCATTGTTTTTCTTCAGCATTTTTATTCTCCTCAGCGAATGCAATTTCGATTTCAAGAGACGCACTTCAAAAAATACACAGGTAAATGCTGAAGATAATGTTGCCAACATGCTGTTGTACTTTGCTCGACATTCCGTAACATTGTCGTGCTCATATGGCATTTAAATAACATGTTGTGTGTTTGCTGATACGTTCGTAAATTGTTCGTCTACTTCAGCGCACCAAAGTAAGGTATATTGTGTCGAGCGAAGGCTCACAATTTTCTTTTCTTCGCATTGTTCACAGATTCTCGGTTTCTCTTGGGAGAACTGTGGTAAACCTGACGACCCAGCAGTGCTCAAGAGCCTCGATTTGTCGCCTGACCCGATAGGTATCCCCGGGGACCTGACTGCCAGTGCCTCTGGTTCTACAAAAGTGGAACTGGCCGCACCGCTCTCTGTAAGTGTAGGACTTGTCGATGGTGGTAATATTTGAAAACATGTCGCTAATATTCTGTTCATCCAAAGTCGTTGATTGGCCAATAATTCTCTTTTTGAACGTACGTCCAATTGGAAGTTTGTCTGTTGGATTTCCGTATCTATTCTGTTTAATATGCTGAGAAGACCGTGAATATTTTACCATTGTTTTTTCAAATGTGAATGATGTCAAACTTGCCTTTTTATTAATTTGTTAAAGGTAACAAATGTCACCCTCCCTCGATATCTACTATGCAATTTAAGCCTTCGTGGTGATGAAGGTGCGGAAGTGAGTGAGGGGAAAAAAAAAGCTTTGACCTGCTTGTGAACGAATGACCTTATATTAAACTTATATGTATACAGACGGATGACAAATTAAAGAAGGGAAAAAACTGGATCAACGCATCGACAAAAATAATAAATGCAGATCCTTTTGTACATTTTCTTGGCATTGTTTGGGAGGGATCGCTGCTTATCAATACTGAGTCATTATATGTGATCAACGATGTTTTTCTCCCATGATCAGTGAGCTGTCTTTCAGGATGACAATAGGCAAAGTCCTACATTGCACTAGGGCTCACTGAATGGTTTGTATAAGAATGATCCCAAGCATATGCTTCCGCCTTCACAGTATCTTATCTCAAAACGACTGAACTCCTATGGGAGATTTTTTTAAACAAGGTGTAAGATGGTGCTCTCTGTGACCATCATCAAAACCTCAAATGCAGGAATATGTGTTGGGAGGAACATACCTTATCCCCCCAGGAAAGATTTACACTTGTAAACTCTATGCCAAGGCTCATTGAAGCTAATATGGCAGCTTGTGGAGGCCCAGTATTTTACTGAGAGTTTTTATGTTGAATATTTCCTTAATTTGTCAACCTTCCTCTGTATGTTGTATATTTTTATGCATGCAGAAACAGTGGTGTGCGCTTAGTCTACCGTTAAGTATGGCAAATTTAGTTAGTTTTAGGAAGTCATACAGCAAGCGACTGCTGACCAGACCTGCACTTGCCAAAATTGAATATAATTTGCATACATTTTGTGTAATTTGCATGGAGGTGGCATTTAAACATCTTTAAGACAAGATTTTTATTATCTGTGTGAATTTTGTATTCATGCTTGCCCTCATTTGTTGAGCATTCCTCATTTTGAAACACTGAAACTGCTTCTTAAAGTGGTGTGTGTGTGTGTGAGTACGTGTGGGGTCATCCATGTTTTTGAGGAAGTGAGAGCCTTTCATAAGATTGTTTTACTGAAGGGAGAAGTGTCTTAAGTTCACACTGAACTCATCAGTTCTTCATAATGGTCTGTCTGTCTACCCAATAGCTGTAAATGTTGCTTTCATGAGCATTCTCCGCTCTTTTTCATTTTACTTTTTTTTTGTTTTTTTTTTTTTTTTCTGTTGTTAGGTTGTGTGCTTCAGTAATACTGGTTTCAATACCTGCCTCACTTAATCGTTATTCCATCACTGTTTTTGATTGCTACCAGACATCTGTGTCCAGGGTAACTATCAGTGTAGGTTATATTCGGCTTTATTATTTTTTTTTATACGTAAATATATATTTATAATTATTTTTTTAGGTGGTGGTGGGGTGGGGGTTCACTTACAAAGTTCATCTTTATTTGTCGTTCCACTTCCTTTGATTGCCTGAGAAAACCTGGCTAATCAAAAGGCAGTTTGCAGTCTTTAGAGTCCAATTGATTGACTTATCCATTGTCTTGTTTGCTTTTGCAGATTAAAAAATATGCAGTATGGCAATTGACAATATCAGTGACTTAACCCTTCCACCAGTCAAAAGACTTTTGTGTCACCGTTGGCTTACTGGTTGAGTAGCATTATTCATACACTTGCTGAAGTCTTTATTGTAACCACAGACATTGTTAATTAGCAGTTGATACAAAAACCTGTGTTAAAATTTAGAGGAATTGATGCTACATTATTGTAATTCATTAGTTCATTTCTCAATGAAATTCACTGAGTGGTATTGTCTAGTTGAAGAAAAAATTGAACAGGAAATGGATTAAGCATCTCATTGACGGTAATAGTTGATGCAATGTATCCAACTCAGACCTGATTTTTATGGCTTCTCATGCTTGTAACCTAATTATGCTAACTGTAATCGGCAGTCATTGCTTTTGATTGGTCAACTGGCTTTCTTATCCTTTTACTGCTGTGTCGCATACAGGTATTGTATATTCTCTACAGCTGCTGACTGGTTCATTCCCAAACCACTGAGTGCGGAAAAACAAGAGTACAATGTCCATTCCCCCTAATCTTTCTTTTTGTGCCAAGTAGTCACCTTCTGTTGTTGCTCTGGGACATCCTGTGGTTATTTGCTGTTGCATTAAGTTAATGTGTTCCCCATTATCAGCTTTGCTTCAAATGGAACACAATTAAGTGCTTTATTTTCCTTTGAAGATACAACATTGGCAACTTATCTGGATAAAGTATAATAATGATGTTTGGTTATATTGAGCAGCATAATTTGAAAGGTTTTTAGATTTTATGTGCTTTGTTATGTCCTGTTTATCATATAAACAGGGGTGATGGAAATCCGGCACCATGCTGGATTTCCGGCAATTGGCGAGGGAAAAAAAATAATTTGCGAGATACATGTGTGCAGAAAGATAGCAGACAGTAGACCTAGATGGGCTTTGGTAGACCTCTCACTCTCAGCATATGGCTTTCGCTCCCAACTTGTCCAAGGCATCGATGTATTATTAGAACTGGATACTGAACCAGGGCTGAGATGCAGGCCAACAAGGGCTTAGCGGTCAAGCTGATATTGCAAGTCACGTGATGCCATGGGGGGGCAAAAAGAAATTTTTCCATTGGGAACAATTGAAAAAGACTCTGAAAAATCCGTGAATTGTTTTTTTTGACTACCACAAATGATCAATATTATAATCTGTTGATTTTTCTCTTTTAAATCATTGGTGCCTTTTTTCACTGCAGCGACAGTTTTTAAAAAATTTTTATTCAGGCTGTGTGAACACCAAGGGGACCTAAGCGCGTTCTCGGAAGCAGTGCAGCAGCTGCGGTTCTCTGCATGCAGCACTGGTCAGGAGATTCCGTGCAGTCGGCTTACGTTATTACCAAGTCGGTAAAGTGAGCAGGTGTAACAACACCAATGTTTTCATTTATTGTATCTGATGAATGGCTTTCTTATGTAGCGATTCGACTGCTTCACCAATCTTTTATGTAACGTTACAGAATATACAGTAAGAAAGCAAAGGCTGTTGTTGGTTAACTAAGGTTGGATAACGGGCGTGTATTCGGCAACTATTGAAGGTGACATCCTGTAAGCGTGCATGTAGCTAACACTTGCTTTGCTTTTTCGTATTAAAATGTTCAAGATGCACCTAAACTGAGTTGTATATTTCCATTACATTGAATATCCTACACCGATTCACGGTACTGTGTTTTGCTGCTTCATGTATGTTGGCTACGTACCCAGCTAAGTTGCATTAAATAAGTCCTTATGTGCACTTTCGGCGCGGTATAAATTCAGCCCAAAAAAACTGCTCAGCTAATCATTTATTTACCATTGCATGCACATTCTTAATTATGAGAACAATAGCAGATGTGCATACTTGATGTCGTAACTTTTCAGCAACTTTTAAGATAAGATACAAAATATGAAGTATCTATTAATTTATGCATGCGCCGAACTTGCATGACTGCACTGCACAAACAGAGACAGTATTTAGTTCAGCCTTTATTAGCTAGAAGTGTTGAGTGGTTTGGAAATGCTGGACAAGATGAGATGTGAACGACACACCGCCAGTGAGCAGCATCAGTGTATGGGAGTAATGCTGCGGAGATTCGCTGATGCAGCTGAACTCCATCTGTGCAGAGAAAATACGAGAGTCCCAGAAGAAAGAAAGAGATGAGAACGAAATGAAGATCGACTTTTATAAGAGTTATTTTATAACTGGGCTGCTGATTATGTGAGGACTTCGAATTTACTAATCCTGTATAAGGGGATGGAGAAGAATTCCGTATTCAAACTCCACTTCAAATAAAATCAGCACTTTCTCGGCTTACTTTGATGTTTGAGTAGCCAGAGAAACATCTGGGTTGTAAAAATGTAAAGCGTGCATTTAGTCAAGAAAATTTAGAGTTTAATTTCTAGTGCTGATAAACGTGGTAATGGCATATAACGGCAGGAGCTATGTTACTGATGACACACTGGGTTGCGAGGGCATGTGCTGCATTTGCATGCGCGATATTGAATATTAAAATTAAATTCTAATGAATGGTGTGTGCACCCTGCGAAGGATTGGCGAGCTCTCCAGGATGGGTCCCTGCCTTTTGTCCAGAGTCAGCTGGGTTGGGCTCCAATTCCAGGTATAGAGAAAGGATGGATTTAATGAGCTTTGAGCATACGTACGCTAAAAGTAATTTTGCTTGACAGAATTGGCTAAATACTTTAACATGATCTACTATAAAACTTATAAGTTCATGAAGCACGGGCAGTGCTCTGTGCGGTTGGGTTATCGTCTGTGAATCCAGTAAGAATAGAGGACGCTGCAAACTAACAAGCTCGAAACCTTTCACTTTCTTCGAATACATTTAGCTTTGAACTGTGTGGAAAATGAGTTTGAACTGTCATCTTATAGAGCAGCAAGTCAACTGTTTGCTGACATTGTTTGCGCCGTAGTGAATAATTTTATTTTCCTGTTAAATAAAAAATAGTTTATCAACATTTTACATCCCTATATATTAACTGTTTTTCCGAACTATATTTAAGCCTTCACCGAGTGCTACGCTATTATTTCAAATAATGTCTTGCATGTTTTAAGTGCGTTAATTAGTTAGTTGTTAAGTTCGAAAAATCATTCTAGATATAGAGTTAGTCGTCTGATGTGAATTCAACAGCAGTGGAAAAATAAGATTTTCTGCAATAACATTGTGCTGGAAATTCTGATCAATCCTTATAGTGGTGTCCATTGAGGAACTTGGGTTACTAATCCAAGAATAACCCATCATGAACCGAGCTTGACTTTAGAGCCATTGTTTAGGCCCTGATGTCCAAGTTATGAGGCAGTTAAAGCCCAAACCCAGTGTTATTACATCACTGCTGAAAGCTCAGCTCATACTTCCTCATGCTGACCCACGAAATGCAGGATGTAGGCCCATCAACGACCCATTCCTCATAAACCACCCTGAAGAAAAATTTCAGGCTTGAGAATTTTTTTTGCAATCCCCCGTGCATGAAGTTGCTTGCATGTCAGGCCTCAGCGAATCATCAGGTCTCAAACTCGATACACATCATTAAGTTTTGATTTTCTGCGGCAGTGTCACACCAGACATGGCTCCTTTTAATTGGCATATGATGTGACCAATTTAAACACCGTGAATTTGGTGTGTTACAAAAAGTGCTGCCGGGAGAAGAAATAAAATATCGTATTCATTCAATGAAGAAGAAGTGTACTAATGTTTACTTGCTTGTCTCTTCAGGTCAATGTGACGCTAGAGAAGGAGGTGGCTGGATTCTGGGTGAAGATTCCCTGTGTAGAGGAGCTTGGCAGCTGCCATTACCCTGATGCCTGTGAGCTGTTGGACCAGATTATCCCTCCTGGGCAGGACTGCCCCGAGCCCCTGCACACATACGGCATCCCCTGCCACTGCCCCTTCAAGGCTGTGAGTCCATCTCTTTCTTATGCCTGACCACTATAGGAATCTCTCTGCTCTCGGCCCTCCATTAGGGCTCAAACGGCACATGCAATATCCATCCTACTAACTGCAAAAACTACACTAAAAATGTTGTTGGGATCACCATTACATTTGTGTGGCTCTCTGGCCTCTTACCAACAATTTTAGTCCATTACTTTCAAGGAAGTGTTAAGGTTTGATTTTTTGGAACAAGTAATTGTTTTTGTGCCTAAAATGGTGAGGCATAATTATAACAATTTGGGGGATAGTGAATATAATGTTTATAATATAGTGTTTTGTGAATATAAATAAATTCTGATGTGGAGTACCAAGCAAAAGATGCAAAGTTATTTTAATTGAGTGATGAAGAGTTATATTTTTTAAGTCTCATTTCTTAAAAATTTTCTACCATTTAAAACTATTCCATGTCCGTTAAACAAGGCCATGAAGTTAATTGCAAAAAAAAAGATAACTCAAATTCAGTGTTGGCAGCTAGTCTTCAGCCTGTTGTTGACTCCACACATTAACCATGCGCTGTTTTGGGTGGGAAGTGAGTCAGTGAAAATGAGGTTATGCTCTGATTGGCTTCTTCCTCCTGGCTGAAAGTAAACATTGTGGCCAAAAACAAACCTTTTCTGTTCAAGGTTGTGCAAATAAATTCCATTGTAACACTGATTGGGTACAAAATGGAATCTGGTTGTTCAGGCACATGATTTTTTTTTTTTCAGAAGGGCAACTGCACTGAGGGAATCTGGTTTTGCAGTTTATCTAGTTTTTGGTTGAGATGGGACCGAATTACGTGTGTGAGGGCAGGAAAATATTAGTTTTTCATTACAAGGGACCTTTTAAAATGTACGTTTGTTACGTATCGCGTGCATGTGTTAATACTGTTTACATTGTAGAGTTAATGTGATATGAAAATGATGCTAAAATAAGCAAGGCTGTCACCACCATTTCCTCATATGGTGGGGACAGTTCAAGTAGATGTGAGGGAATGAGGAACTGGGAATTCATTTGAAAACAGCTTTCGGGCTAAATTTGAGGAATGGCCAAATGCTGCATGAGTTTTTCCACACTAGTTCTCACTCACTTCCTCTTAAATAGTGAGGAGCACAAACCTTATTTGATTTTGTGAGGCATAGTATTTCCACATTTTGATTGAAATTCAAACATTCAAGACCCATAACGTGTAAACAGTGTGATTTTCCTCCAGGCGTAACTGTGTTCTGTGATGTATCCTGGAATAGCTCATAATAATTTTCCTTCAACTGCAGTTTGTTTGCAGAAAAGCTGGATTTCTCACCTTTGTCCGTGAGTTAGTCTGACCTAGTGAATGTTTGTATAGGCTCAGAGGTTCATGCCTTTTGCTATGTAGACCACAGGAACTGTAGTAAGTGGGGAAATGCTGAAAGAACTGATGAATTATGATATTCTGTATTGTTTATTTATTTATTTTATTTTATTTTTTTTTGCAAAGGGGGATTACTCGCTGCCCAAGTCTGACTTCTATTTGCCTGATGTGGACCTGCCATCCTGGCTGACCAACGGGCATTACAGAGTACAGGGAGTTTTGGGTGCCAAGGGGCAGGAACTGGGCTGCCTTAAAGTGACTTTCTCTGTCCACTCAGGCTAAGCTCAGGTCCAGAACCTTCCACGTCAATATTAAGCACCTGGGATTTTAATATTCTCCTACCTAATGTTTACTTATGTGACTGATCGATGATTATTAATAATTCAGAAGTGGACACAGTATTTTATTCGGAAATACTGTGTTCACAGAAATGAAACAGGTCAACTTTGAGGTTGTTGACAACCGCTGCTTTGCAAAATTCTTACATTGCCTTGTCTTAAATCTTTTTTAGGCTAATCCTTTTTAATGCAAATAACACATTAACATTAATGACGCACAGAATTAATTATTTTTACTTGATTTAGGGAAAACAGTGTGTTTTCTGTGTACTGTATCATTATGGCTGGTATATGGATCTTCAGGTTCTTAAATGTATAGCAGAATGTTTCTGTCAATTTTTTTTTTTTCAGCTTTTATTAATTGTCCTATTGATAAATGCACTTTTGAGACTTTTTTCTTGAGAGTTATATATGTATGATTCCATATCATTATGAAATTAATTTTGAGTCTGATCCAGTGGGAATAATTGTGTGTTTAATTGAAGTGCGTTAGAATGCCAATATTCCGGTATTATTTCCAGAGTTCTTGCCACTGCTGTGCCTGTGCAGACATATAATGAATACTTATTGATCCAGTTTTCCAGTAAGTGTAGAGATCATGCCATAGCAGCCAGGAGGTCTGGAATCTCCAGTGGCATTAGTATGTTGACAAATGAAGCCAAAATTGTACGTGTATTGAAGGAGACTTGGGATGTTTTAAATTTTTTTTTTTTAGTAAATTCATCTCCACTGTTACGTGTTCTACAACATTTCATTTTATACTTTTGTTTAATCTCTGAAATAAATGATTTCATTTTTAATGACTGAGTTGTGTCCAGACATGCCTTGTTGGAACTTAGCCTAGCCTCAAAATCAAATATGCACGCTTCTCCGATGCATCTCTCGGTAAGTTGCGCATGATGTGACTGGAAAGTTAACGCGTGATTATGTATACATGCCGATTTTGCACATGCCAAATGCTGATTGCAGTTTTATCTGGTTAAACAGGTTGACATCTGTTCAAAAGTGTTTGTTCTGAGCCTGTGGAGAGCTGAAATTAATTTTCAAAAAAAATTATAAATTAAATTACTTCTGCTGTTGAAAACCTGTCATATGGCAACTTGGTTGCAAGAGCTCCTGCAGGGGAGGGGCTTTGATGTGGAAGGAGTCAGTTCATGTGGGGGGTTTCATTTCTGTTTATTTCAGTCTCATAGCCCTGTGTGTTTTGGAGCACTGTGAATTCCTGAAACGGTGGTTAGGTTTGTGCATGAGCACACTTCAACTGCTAACAGTTTTGCATTTCCAGACATGGAAATGAGATCTTTTCACCCTGATGTTGGATACAAATGTTAGAAAAAAGGCAAGTCAAATAAAAAAACTGAGGTAAATGCACATTTCTCATGCCAAGGTTGATCATAACAATTCAGAATGCTTAAACTAAGCTTTATCTTTCCATCTGTTATTTCTAGTACTGATTCAACTTAGAAAATTCAATGCCAAGTTGCCAACAATACCATTGGCAGTTGTAATCAAATTGAATAATTATAACAGAACTTTATGGTTCAGTCAATAACTGACCACTGACTATGCTGTGCCAGGCCTTGGTCCTGTAACCGCAGTTTGATAAATGAAGCAGGTGTGAACTTAAACTGACTACCCTGTCCACCTTGCTTGTTCACTTGACGGGATCAAGCATGATGCAATAAAAGCAGATGCCTTGTTTGTGTTCTTGTTTACTGGAATGCAGTAATTTGATTTCATATAATGGCCTTAAATCACAATTGAGGTCTTATCCAAGCTCCTCTTAGTCACATAATGGAAACCAGATCATGTGTTTGCTGAGGTTTTGGAATTCCCAGGATAGCTGTGCGCTGGCAAAGCGTCAGTAGCCTGAATCCACAGGAAAGAAGAGTTTGAAAGGAAAGTCTTTCTCTTTTTTAAATGATTGAGTGTTTCAATGCATTTAAATGTAAAGGTTTAGGTGGAATGGAAGTGTGATACTTTCTACTAAACGAATTTATAAAAACTACCCTCCTGTAAAACTATGGAGTAGAACAGAGGTCACTGACCGTGTTCTTAGATATCAACCGCCCTGTGGGCTTTCACTGCAACCTTTGTGTGGCACAAGTGACTCCATTACTAAGCAGTTAAACAGGATTGCATGCTATTGTGTGTGAGGTGTGTTATACCAAGGTTGGAGTGAAAACCCTCCGGGCAGGCGGTAGATCTTGAGGAATGGAGTTGGTGACCACTGGTGTAAAATACAGAATTTAAGGAGAACAACAACTGTTTTTCAGTAAAGTCGCATGATAAGTTTTTGTTGAAAAATTGTTCAAAAATAATAAATCTTCCTAGATTTACATTGAAAGTATATTGGCTTAATATGATGGAAAACCTGTACAGCATTCATACTCAGACAATGAAAATTAATTGCAGAGAATACTGTAAGCTACTGCAAATAAAGACAATTGATATACAGCTACAGCTACTGAGGAAAAAAGTAACCAATGGAATGATTTGGAAGAACTAGAAGAGAATTATCCTCAATCATTTTTGGTGACATTGTGAAAGGCTGAAGTCTTATGTACTGAGATCATAAAATTACAGATAAAATTACAGGGAAAATATCAAATCTGAATTGGCTTAACAATAGCATTGCCAATGGTCCCTGGATTTTTCCATCAGCTCTCTGTAGATTTTAGCTTACAGAATCCATCTGGTTTGCTAAACGAGGTATGAATTGAATTGGCAGAAAGTCATTTGCATTCATTGTCCAATACATATGAATCAAAACAGTTTGCTGCAAAAGAAAAATAATGTATGTTTAGTGTATCAGAATTAAAGTTTATGAAAGAGTCAGTGGTTTTATATTGCAACCTCCAAAACTATTGGTGGAATATGTATTTCTGTGTATTTATAGCTTTGTATGTCAGGTCTACACATGAGTGAGACAAAACTATCGATAGTGAGCTTTGATTTTTTTTTTTTTTGTGGGTATGCCATTTATTTTTCAAAGAAATTTGCTTTTGTGTAGATTCACCCCCACCCACCAATGATAGCTGTTTGTAATTTTTTGCTCTTAAGGCCAAAACCAAAATCAGGTCTGAGCACTTACTATTCTCTTATTTGTGAGGAACATTGCGAGTGGAAACATCATAGTTATTTCTTGCTAATGTCATTCAATGTTATTTGATTTTAAGAACAATTAACCAAATTGTATCCCGAAAACAGTTTTAGGACCATCACTGCTACCACCACTGCAGATCCTTCGGGTTAGTGCATTAAATATTTAAGTTCATAAAGTTCATGCTTTTTGCGACGGGTGAAATTGTGCACATTACCACCACATACAGTACCTTTCTATTTACAAAGGCATGAAAATAGAGCCCTGTTTGTACACGGGAAACATATGCTGTGTCAGGTGATTTATGTTATCACAGTTTTCAGTTGTACAGATGTTTCTGTGGTTATTCATCTGATGAAATGCGCAATTATATCATAAAAATTGGTTTGAGGGCTCTGGCAACCTGCTATTACAAACCTGTTTTTGTTTAACCGATCACATGAGTAGACCAAGACAGCAGTACTTTTTTTTCAGTGTCTTGGGTCTCATGAGTGCTTCTGTGCTGTATTTCCTCGGTGTTATAACGGAGATATTTTCTGTTCTTGCATCTTGAATTACATCTAATTTTTTATGGTTTCTTTAGTGGAATTTTTGGCGAACAATTCTTTGGCACTGACTTGAATCAATATTTTCAGCATCAAACAAATCTTTTGTCAGATACATTCTTATTCTTGGCATTCTTATTCCTGTGTGAGCATAAATTAATCCTATAAACCTCTTTGGGGTTAATGTTTTAAATGTAGATATGGTAGATTCAGGAAATTTTGTTCACTTTCAATTCTAAATGTACAGCACATACTGTTTCTGACTGTTGAAAAGTGCCCCCTGTGCCCTTTCCTGAGAGACTAAGAGATGAGTATACTAAAAGGATTTGATGAAGGCATAGATGATTCATAATCAAAGGCATGCTGGCATTCTTGACAGAACAAGGATCCCTCTGAGATGAGGCTTGGAAATTTGTTTTGGCATCTTGCAAAGATGCCATTTGCTTCTATAATCAACCCATAAACTGAAGAACTGCAATGGGCCAGAATGGGAGAGATGAGGGCAAAGGATAATATTACTTGTAGTCATGTGATTTTTTTTTTAGTAGGAGCCACAGTAATGTGTCTTATGTGGAAGTGAACTGGAATGATAATGGAGCACACTGTTAGAGTGAATTAAATTCGGCAAAAGCAATGATATTACTGAAAAAAAATTGGGAAAACTTGCTTACATCTAATGTGCACATTGCGGTCTAGGCCTGAGATATGAAAGTTGACACATTGTCTTGGCAAGTGGTGACTTTTACCAATGCCACCATCACACTGAAAGGCAAAAGGGGAACATTAAACCTGTTGTAATTCTATTTGTGTTCACAAACTGTAGAAGTCATCAGGCAGCTGATGCTGAGTGATATGGCCTGAAAATGTCAGTGGAACTGGGGGAGACATAAATGTACATGTGGGCATCAAGTTATTTATTGCTGACATTATGCTAATGCTGTGAGAGTGAAATTCATATTTTCTGGTTGGAAAGTGTAAAAAGTGTCTTCTTATTCATCATTATTTAATTTTATTTTGCCATAGATGAAGATAACATAGGTTCTAGCGTCTTTCTGAAAAGAGGCCAACACACTTCCTGTTTATTTTGTTATTATACTTGATATATTCTTTTGACCAATTATTTTTATAGCACAGGGGCAGCAGAGCTACAGGAAAAATCTGAAATGTTTTTGACTCCCTAGATACAATAATAATTAGGGGACTAGAAGACACTAGTCATACTGAACTTGTAAATTTATTAAATGTGACTATTAATTAATCAATCACATAACTTAACTGGAATTCATGTCACAGGCCTACAAGAAAAGGAAGCCAATTTGTTTCTTTGTTCCATTTGCTGAACATTAACTAATAATTCCCAAGAAAAGAAGGGACACATGTATTTATACAGTACCAGTCAAAAGTTTGGACACACTTTACTAATGTTACAGGACTCTTTTTTTTTTTTTTTTTTTTTTTTTTTTGAGAAATTTAAACAGCTTAACTTCGCTATATAATCTCAAATTGAATCTTGTGAGAGGTAGTGAACGGAATAATTCACTTCTTTGAATAGTGTCAAAAAAATTTTGGATTCTCAAAGGAGCCATATCTTGCAAACTGAGCACACAAAAAAAGCTCCGTTTATTTTTCCAATGGTCGAATTAAAGTCAAGCTGTTTTAGTACTTATTGATCTAAAAGGTTTATGAAATGCGCGCCACAAGTGCAGCACGTGTTTAGGAAATTAGACAGCCACACTACTGCAAACTCATTACAGCCATATGACTGCCATTGTTAAAAAAAGTGAGCATGCTCAGCAAATATGGCAACAAATGCTGGTTAGTTTGATGGATTTAAGAATTGGGGCCTTTTTTTGGAAATTAAAGGGCGCTTATTTCTTTAACATGTAAGAAAAATGTAGGTATGTCCAAACTTTTGACTGGTACATAATGTAATGGTTCATACAAGAGTTGAATCCTCTGCCTGCTTGCATTAAAAAATTAGGAAAACTCAGCACATGCACCGCCTTATCGTCTTACCCAGTAATACTAATGTTAGACTTTTCGAAGGAACTGTACTGCTCGGTTTTCACTTGCCGTTCACTGTGTACTCTGAAACGAAGCTCAAGATGGCAATGTGTTTATAGTGATGTTACACAAGAGGGCACCATTGACAAATTTTTGTTTTGGGTGAAAGGTAAGGTGCTGATGAATAATCGGTCTTGTAGAAAACTGCAGCTTCAAATACAGCGGAATGATGTTCTTAAGCATCAGAGAAACATTTTGTTGGTTGGAAAGAGTGTTCACAAAGTAGCAGGGCCTTACTAAATTCACAAAATTTGGAATTGGTGTCCAGGCAAGGCTCAAGTTTCCAGCTGATGTTCATTTGCCTTGACTTCGTAGGCACAGAATATTTTTCAAAACATACATTTTTGCATATGTTTGAGAAAAACAGTGAGAGTAATGAGTGGCTCTGAAAAGACAATTAAGTTGGATTGACTTGCACTGCACAGCTCTGCGGCTGTTTATTTTATCATTATACTGTAGTATGTGCCAGAAATTGCTCACCCTATTCCTCTTTGTCTATGCCTGCTGGAATCTAGCCCAGTTATTTATTGCAGTGGCGATACCACTGCCACCACATTAAGCTTGGAAAATTTATAACATAATGAAATAGTTTGCTAATGTAAAAAAAAAATATTATTATCTCACTGGTTCCAGAGCATTAATTTGCAGTTCACTTTCTTTTATATTTTCCTCTTCACATATAAAATGTGACGTTTTCTGGAAATGTCAGTTTATTTATTTATTCTTTAAAACTTCACCAGCTGTAGTGTGTCTTCCTCTCTTTACTGCTACCATGGTGCCTGCTTGTTTCTTTTGAGCTCATGCAATTAGCACAGGCCATTGAACCATTCAGTCCATGTTGTGTAGTTGTGTGTCCCAGAGTGATTAATTAATACAAACATACAAAACCAAACACGACTTAGATAGACCTTAATACAGTCAATGATTGATGCAAATTTTCTTTAATATAACGTGACTAATAATTCATCTTGTTTAATAATTCAGTAGAAAAATTCAGACAGAGGCTTCCCAGTTTTTATAAAATATTTTCAATACTGCTACAAATTATTCAAACAACTGAAAATACATGTAATTACAGCCTAAGCAAAAATCTATGCATGAGATTGCTCTTGCTGTATCTGTGTGTGTGTATGTGTGTGTGTGTGTGTGATACTGCAGATTGAGAACCACAATAAGGTTTAAGAACTAAAAATATAGATTACGTAATGATAAATGGCCATGATTCCAAGATTTCCTACCCATATTTGCTCTGCTTTGGAATGGTTAATTTCCGTAAAATACACTTTCAGAAAATGCTCCAACTTGGCAGAAATAAATTCCTGAGATATTCTTCCACACAAAGCTGCCAGTAAGTGAGCGCTTCCATTTGCTTAGTCTTTTGGTTCTTCCCTAGTTATTAGGCAAAAAAATGCTTCCTGTAGACCATTTAAGAGTAGATTACAGTGTTACATTCAATTATTAGGTTAAATCACGAATGAGCAACTGAAGTTCAGGAGGGCCGCAGTGTCTGGAGGATTTTGTGATCTCCGTTCCATCAGCAGGAAATTAAAAGCTTGAAAATCATGGCGTATGGATTCATTAGCCAACCAGTGACTTAAATGAATCACTTATGTGTAAAAACACCAAAACCTGCAGACACTGCGGCCCTCCAGGCATGGAGAGGCCCATCCCTGGGTTAAACAGCCAACTCATCTTTATCTGTCAGTTATGCTAGTGCAGACTGTTGTCATCGATGTAAATGTTTCACATGAAAAGCCAAGCTTTGAAGCTAAGGTGTAGCTACGAACCTGTATTCTGCAAGCCCTTATCTATTGTTTTGTAATGAGAGGTGAAATCGCCTTACTGCCACAATTCATAATGAAATGCTGGTGGTGACCAAAATAAAGTTTAAAATTGTGAAGAAAATGCATCCCTTCATACATATGTTATCAAACCCACTTCTTCCTGGTCAGGACCACAGGCAGGCTGGAACCAATCCCATCATGGGCAAGAGGCAGGAACAGACATTGGACAGTAAGTGTGTGATCATAGAGATCTCCATTAATTCAAACAAATACTTATGGGTCATTTAGGGTCATTAATTAGCCTGGCATACATGTCTTTGGACTGTGTAAGGACACCAGAGTATGTGGAGCAAACCCACTTGAACACCGAATGAACGTGCAAGCGCCACGAAGAAAGGCCCCACACTGGATTTAAGCCATTGCTACCCTCTGTGCAACCGTACCGTTGTATGTGAAGACCAGCAAGGCCTGTTAGAAAGTGAATATAGAACTGGGCCCTGGGAATTTGCACACTGCAATGTGTAATTGTTGAAGCTCTGTTCTCCAAAACTAAGTATGAAGTTGAATGCAATAATATTGCCAAGATGCTACACTGAGTATTTTGAATGTTTTGGCATCTCAGTGCCAATCTGAGATGCAGCAGTGGGGTACCATTCAAACAGAACACACAACAGCAGGGTACTTAGACTTTGGCTTCCACAAGTCATTTGTTTAATTCAGCATTGGTTTCAAGAAAAAATGACAAACATTTGGATGAATGGTAATGAAGAGGAGGTGTTATACACAACACAATTCAAAAAAGTTATTGAATAAGATCACAAAGTCCAGTGCTTGGCAAGAATTACTTCTTGGAGTTTGTGAGACTGTGATTGCATTTGTTATTATCCAGTAATGATTAGGGGCAACTATGAACTCATTTTAAAAATTAAGCTTACTGTTCCAAAGTGATAATCTCACACCGATTCTGAGGCAGGCCCACTAGGAGCGAGTGTAGGCGTTACACTGTATATCTGCCTATTAAAATGCTCATTTGCCCCAAGTAAGTGGCAGTCCACTGAATTTTCATTAGCTTGAGCTATCAGGTGGCTAATATAAAGGAAAGGGGTTTTAATGTAAAAATGTGCCCCAACAGCTAATGCAGAACATTCCTTTGGCACTTAGAATTTCTAATTAAAGTAACATTACAACAGTATTCACCATCGTTGGCGTTTTTCCTATTTAAACATAACATAACATGAGTGGCGAGAACAGACTGTTCAGCCCAACTAGGCTCGCCATTTTCCTATCACTAAAGTGGATCTAACACTTCAGATACTCAATGAATAAATGGTATCGAGCGCTAAATCAAGCCTGCTTCTGAAAATTCCCAAAGTTTCTGCCTCAACAATATGGCCAAGCAAGCTATTCTGCACTGAGATTACACTCTCTACTTTGTTGCATTACTTCCTGGAATTATGTTTGTACAATTTGATTTACAATATGCCTACCATGACAAGGTGCCAAATATTTATTGTGACACAATAATTTAGGCAAAATAAATTTTGAGTTTGCATAATTATTCACTCCACCCCCTAAAGAAAAAAAAAAAAGTCGACACTTTGTTGGGCCACCTTATGTTGCCTGCAATTACAGCTGCAAGTCCCTTGGTGTATGTCTCTACTAGGTTGGCACATCTTGCTGCTCAGATTTGCCCATTTGTCAAGGAAAAACTGCTCCAGCTCCTTTAAATTTGATGGGTTGTGTTGGTTTTCTGCAATCCTCTAGTAATGTCACGGATTCTCAATGGGATTTAGGTCAGGATTTATACTTGGCAATTCCAAAACATTTAAATGTCAACCTTTAAACTGCTTGGGAATGTATAACTTTAGCAGTATGTTTAGGGCAGGGGTCACCAACTCCGTTCCTGGAGAGCTACCATCCTGTAGGTTTCTGCTCTTCCTCCTATTCAGCACACCTGATTCAACTAATTAGCTACTTAACAAGATCACGAGCTGGGCAATTGAGTGACTAATTAGTTGAATCAGGTGTGCTGAACTGGAGACAGAGCAGAAACCTACAGGATGGTAGCCCTCCAGGAACAGAGTTGGTGACCCCTGGTCTAGGGTCATCGTCTTTCTGGAAGAAGAACCTTCATGCCAGTCTAAAATCTCTATATTTACACTGTATTTAGTCCAATCCATCTTTCCCTCTTTCCTGACCAGTTTCCCCGTCCCTGCAGATGAAAAGTATCCCCTTAGCATGATGCTTTACTGTGAGGATGGTGCAAGGAGTTTTGCTAACTGATACATGGGCTGCGCTCAACAGTCAAAAAATTACATCCTATCACCTAATTCCTAACCACTGCTCTTTATCCACAATGGGAAACATCATACGGTAAAGGAAAGGTAAAAAGGAGAATTCTTAATGGCTTGGGAAAAACGACTGCACTGCTAAGAGAATTCGAATTAACTAACTAGACAACGTGATCATGCATCTTTATAGGGTCATGTTTGCTGTCATGATGGGCCAGATGGATGGTCATCGCTCTAAATATTGATGCTGCACAGAACTGTGGGATGGCATTCTCATCTCTTTTCATCAAGAATGGTTCAGTGTATCCTATGCTAAAGGAAAGAGGTTATGAAGCATTGAAACACCTTTCCTTTACATTTAGAGAATTTGAACACACTTATCATGGCTGCCACATAATTACTTCTGGGTCATTTTCTAGGGGCTAGGAACTTTTGTAAACAAAAAAGACTATTCAATTGCAGCCATGGTCTCAGATTAATGTCCTCCTAGGCCAGTCTGTGAGTTTTGGTGATTGGCAGGTTTGTCATGGCACCATAGGCTACTCTTGTCATATTGTAATAATGGATTTAATGCAGCTCCATGGGATGTTCAAAGTTTGAGATTTTTTATGACCAAACCCTCATCATTACTTCTGAACGGTTTTGTCTCTGACTTGCAGTATGGAAATCTCCTTGGGTTTCTTGTTGGGTCATTCCATGCTAAACTGTACAATTCACTGTGTTGCATAAGAATGATCAATAAAATTTTTTCGAAGAGAATTAAATGATTTGCATTGTTCATATTTATTCACTCCCGGATTGAAGATATACGTAAGAAAAAAACAGAGTCATCGGTCCAGCAACACAGCATAAAAAGTGGTGTCCTGATGTCAGCCAAGGCATTGTGAAAGCCATATTTTGTTACAAAATTTGGCAGCCAACTTCATGAAATGCCCATGACATGTCTGTTGATACTTCGAAACAAAGTAAAATGAAATATTGCGGAGAAATACCCATAATAACGGTTTCAATTGTCTGCACTAAATTACCGAACTCGTCTGATCAGAAATGCAATTTGAAATGACCGTCGTGGGCGTAACCAGTCGCGTCTTCACGTGTTAAGTCCAGACCTGTGGGTTAATTTGCATAGTATATGCAAATAGCGTAAAGATAACCGCGGCAAACTAAGGTACTCACTTCCTGCATCAAAATTTCACAAGGCGTCAGACAATCATATATACCATGCTTTTTAAAATAATGATTGAAAAAAGAAAAATTTTCCGTGTCCTAATATCATGTTACGTCCATAATAACATCAAGAAATATGCGTAGATCGTGCCCTGCGCATAGACTGTATAAAAGGATGGACGCAGCGCCCGGATCTAAAAAGTGAGGCCGATGCGGAAATCTCAGAAAAAAATTGCATTATATTTAATGGCCAGCAGATGGCGACGTCGTTGGTTGCAGAGAGAAGTTCAATGTTACTGAAGTCCATGAGAAAATGACCCTACTTTGCCACCTGATTTATTATTTCATTCTTATTCTTTGAAATGCCTTCTTGTGAAAAAAAATAATATTTTCCTTTGGTGATTTAGAGCAACAGGTAACCAGTTACAAAATTTTAACAATGCTTTGCACTGAAGCCAGGTGAACGGAATACAAACATTGAGGACAATAGACATAAAAAACATTGACTGGCCGTAATAGTCCATAAATGTTACTGATAGACTGAGGCCATTTATCATACAAAAGAATTGACTTTGAAATGTATTTGATTTTCAGGAATTCAATATCTGTTTTGTGTCCTCGTAACACCCACAACGCCTGCCACCTTAGTACATTATGGGGTCACTGAAATGAAGTGATCACTCAGTTTATCTTCTTGCTTGCTTATTTGTGATGCCCATGGATGGGGTTTCACCACTGCAATGAAAAACTTTGGAAAATGTGTATTCGAATTTTCATCACCATTGTAACACATTTGCACAGTTTAGTATGGAATGACCCTGTTACCAGTTGCTTGGTAGCATCCCTTGCTTTGTGGTGCTGTAGACTCTGGGGCCTTTTATGTAGAACATGTGTATTTATAATGAGATCACATGACGCTTAGATTGCTTACAGGTGGACTTTATTCAAATAATGATTTAACTTCTGGAGGAAATTAGTTGTACCAGAACTTAATTAGGGGTTTCATTGCAAAGGGGATAAATACATGCATGCTTGCAACAATTTCAGTGTTTCTAAGCAGGGTTTTTTTAAGCTCCACTTCAACAATTTGGGTTACTTTTTGAAAGCCGATTCCATAAAATCCAAATAAAAATCCATTTGACTTCCATGTGCTAGTGCAATAAAATATAAAAATGCCTGAACTTTGGGTGAATATTTTTGTAAGGTGCTGTGTTGGAATGCCTTCCAAGGCAGAGGTGGAGATGGTTGGTTCCACCGGTCTTCCAATTGCCAAAAGGATGCAGGGTTATCGATTCCATATGTTACATTTGTAATGAATGAAAATTAATTACCGGAAAAGGCAGGTTAAGATTAACTTTACCTAAAGCCCTTGGACTGAAATGATCTTTTAAGATTTTCTCAAGAAGCTAAATAAGGACAAACATAAAAAAAAAAAAAAAAAAAATAGGTGACCCTTGAACCTCAGTCAAAGTTCAGGTAAGACTCAATAAGCAAAACCACAACCAGCTTTTAGGTGCTCATGCAGCCACTTGGACGTATGAGGTTCTTATCTAAGCATGCTGAATAATGAATCCGCCTTCTCTCTTCATTAGGAGCCTAATGATGACAAATCACCATTAATTCTGCCCTCCGAAAATATGCCAATGAATATAGTAAGTCCGATGCGCTATCAAATTCTGACCAAGTCTAATTATGAATGACCCCAGTCAATCGCTGTCTGATCATGGTGTTCATGAACTGTAGTTCTCCATTCCTGACCCCACTTCACAACGTGTTACATTTTTTCCATTCAACAGAGCATATTGTCTGAGGAAAAACACCCTTTTTCACTCAGGTAATTTATACAGATGAATAATTACGAATTAAAGTAACATAAAGCAGGTTAATTAACTTTCTCCAACGTGTGGTGCCCTGGCTAGGAACTAACAGCTTTAGCCTCTGAATTACAGTACTAGCCTTGGTAGCCTATCAATTGAACTCTACTGCCCAACTAAACTTGTTGACTTTCAAAACAACGTAATGCAAAGGGTGGCAGCACGCACTATCTGCAAGCTGAAAAATGTAGGCCACAGTGCTAAGCACAGAATAGAGAACAATTCGAGCGACTACCATGCTATTTAACTTGCTCACATTCATCCAGTTCACAGTGTTTTATTTTAGGAATACTGGCATCCGATGCTGCATTCAGTCTTTTACTAAAACTGCACTGAAATTCAAAGCAGGCGTAGGAAGATCAAAGCACCTACTGTGATAAATTGTGTTAAATAAATTGCAAACAGAGGAGTATATCAGCGTTGAATATGGATAACACTACCCACTTGTTTTAAGGCAATTTTATAGTTGCACAAATCCTGGTTTCACTTATACCAGACGATGAGGCATGAACTCCCTCTTTAACTGCAGGCAACATGTGCAGGCAGCCATCACTAGTAACCAAAGCACCGCAGCTGCTCCTTATTGGAAAGTTACTCTGTTCACACCCAGTACAGCTGAGCAGCTGGTAAATCTGTTTTATGTTGTCTGACAGCTGACCTAAAAATAACCGAGGATTTTCAACTGAAGATGGCAGCAACACAAAATCCCCGGGGGATCGAAATGGAGAATTTCTGCAGGGGTAGCAAAATTGTCCCTCTCATTCAATCTTGGAACGATGATATCTTTGCGTAGGAACTACTGTGAGTTTCCCGCACAAGTACAAACTGTGACTAAAATTCTCTGTAACACAGCACAATGACATTCTACGTGCTATTACCATCTTGTTCGGCACAATACTTGTGTCTCTGATGAACCAGTAAAATGACATGGCTCTTAGTCACCTTGAGAAAGTACAGAAAAGAACAGAGTAAGAAGGATACAATGACACATTTACTGGAAATAATCAGGGCTAGAGGCATCTGTGTGCAATATTAAATGACAAAAAGAACGGGTATCTAAAACCTTTTTTAAGTGCACCCTTTTTCTAGAATGTTCCCTCGTTCCCTCATGCTGAATTGTGAGGGGTCTCAACATGCCAGTTGGCTATGCTGTGCAAATTATAACTTGTGTATATGATCTGTGGTAGCAGATAGGATAAGTGTCGTGTTGTGGGTGTATTACAACAGCAATAGCACACTCTATCCAAACATGGCAGGATTATGTATGGGACACTTCCAGAGCACCCAAGTCTGCTGCCATAGCACATTTGGCAAATGTTTCCTGATATCAAGTGATGAAGCCAATTTTTCCGGCTAACAGTCATGGCTATGTCACAACCTGACAGATATCCAATGGAACAAGGCCGTCGGTTGCCAACAGACCCCTTACACTTGTGGGTGGGATGTTGTTGGCAGAGTGAACTAGATGAGTGTGTCACTGTATTCTGACTGACCACTTCTGTTATGCATTAGCCATTTTCATATAAAGGTCACTATTCAGCCAGTCCTCCCTCTATGGCTCTGACTTGACAGCCTAAGACTCTACTTGAAAGGGAATTTTTAAATTTATGATTAATTCCCCTTTATTTTATAACTATTCCAAACCTGTTTCGACAGTGCTTTGCCTGAGTACAGGAATGGCAGACTAAAAGAGTCACATGATTTGTAGCTGCAAATGAGCAATTTACAGATTGCTTGGCTGTACCTGCCATATGGAAGTTGTGTATTTTGTACACTTTTGGTCAAAAATAAGTTTTACTCATGTTATATAAAATTTTATTATCTAATTTTATAATTTTTAATTCTACCTGTGTCTCTAATGTTGATTTTTTTGTTCCAATAATGTCACTGAGAACAGATATTATTATTATTATTATTATTATTATTATTATTATTATTAGACTGCAGGCAAAGCACGGTTATCATAAATTCTAGAGACATTTTTTTTGTCAAAAAATGGGAGAACATTAGGCATCATGCATATATTATTCATTAAAGTAGGGATTCAAAGAAAAAACTGAAATATAGCCATTTCGATATCAAAGGAAAGCTTAGAACGGAAAGAATGCAATGTAATGTCATTCCGTCTCATTATCGATACGAGAAAATGGAAACAAGCACGAAACGACAGTACTTTATCGAGCGTGAATACTTCCCTGATGCTAGGAATGACGCCCTTTTTGGGCGACGTCACGGACGTGTTTTGCAAGCTCTGCTCTGTGAATTTGCGGGCAGAGTCAATAGAAGTACTATGTCTCTCTCTAAGCTTTATATTTTGTTATTTAAGGTTCAAACTGAGTCGTACTTTAGGCCTACTTGAGATGGATAAATTATAATGGAGAAAAATGTGTCTGTCGTTTTTTTTTTTTTTTACTTAAAACTCATATTTTTCTATATAGTACAATGAAGATTAACATGGACATATAAACGATCTGACGGAAATCGTGTAAATACGGGGAAGGCAGGGTTTCCTCCAGGATATTTTGAAACTGTGGCGGAGGGCTTCAGCGTCGGGTCAAAACTCAGCATTATCAGGTGTGGCCAGTTTTCATTAATCAGCACGTAGGCGATGTAATAATTGAAGTCTATGTGCACGGAGGTTTATCAGTTTAACATGCGTCACGGTGGACTTCACATAGACTATAATATGAAAACCAATTATGACTCCGGACCCCGGTATTGGAATTAAATAATCATGAAGATACAATTAGGTAGTGCAGGATGTGCTCACAGCAAACACAGAAGAGATACAAAAACTATTAAAAAAGCAATTAAGAGCTGAAATTGAGCTTGAGTGCCTGAGAAGTACAGGCGGACGATTCAGGCTGCTTTTGAGGTATTGGGTGGAGATATTTGAGGGGTACGATTGTGTTCTAAATGGCATCAACCTCGTCACTCCATATTTCTATGTCAGTCAATCACTGCTATAAGAGTCCACTCGATCGTGCTCATAAAATACTATCTTTTTTGTAGCCCTGAGCATTGGCTTATCCAACCTTTATCGGAATGGTAGCATGACTCCAGTAAAAATATAATTTTCTTTCTAAACTAGACAACATGTACGTGTATAGCGTATAGCCAGCGCGGCGACCGGACTTCTTGCAGGCACGGGACGAACCAAAATAAGCAGCAAAACTAATATGCATCGATGAAAGAAATCACCTTTATGCGACATTAGCTGGAAAAAAATAATAAAGATTTAAACATGGGATTTAAAACTATGAACTACTGTTAGATCTGGCAGAAATCTATTAAGAGTTCTGACTCGTCAGGCTTTAGAAAACAAAATTGAAAACAGTTTTCTCAGTGTTGTCTGTATTATAACTATGGAACATCTGGGTACTTTCAGAGTACACAACCCGTATGTGACGTCACCCGAAAATGAGCCTGTCGGCGGACTGATAACGGAGGAAAAGGAGCAACATTTGGAAAGCGAATATCAAGTAGCATGAACATTTTTTTCTCTTGTTATATGAGTGAATACCTTCAACATATGAAATTGCCATAACGAACCAATTTTATGGGTACTTATTTCTTTTTGAATCCTTACTTTAATACCTAAATAAGAACACAGGGAAATATGGATAAATTTGATTTATTTTAACCATTGAAGTGATGTGTATCACCATGCATACCTTTGCACATAATGAAATAAGTGGCATTAAACCTTCACAGAGAAATATGCATAATTCACCAACAGTACTTTCGCAAGTAGCATGTAATGCTATTGTAACATGGATTCTCTATCATACAGATGTGATAGTCATGATATAATGTAAATGATTAATTTGATATTCCTATGGTGAATAAGTAAATCCGCTCACCATGAGTACCACTGTCCAGTGGTTTGATGAGCATAATAACAAAACTAACCTCATGCCATAGCCTTCATAGAAAACAGATTAGAATCAATTAAAGAGGGAAAAAAACAATCTCTCTCTCTCTCTCTCTCTCTCTCTCTCTCTCTCCTCTCTCTCCCCCTCTCCCTCTTCCTCTCCCTCTCCCTCCCCACTAATGTGACATTTAATGCAAAACTATGTGAGGTATGCAGAGTTGAGGCAATGTTACGGCATGGCCATAACAGTTCCAATTCACCCCTGAAAAACCAACATTGTCTATGGCTCATTAACCGTTCCTCCACGTGTGCGCTACGCATGAACATAGCAGTCAACTTTATATTTGTCTTCTCATTACTCTTGTACTCATATATTGTATGATACATGGACACCTATAGGAATATATGACAATATACTATTTATGATCAATATGTGAAAGATGTGTATATTTTTTGATTAAAGTCCCCTGTCTTTAACAATGATTTGGTCCATAGTTTGGAGTATGGTTTGCTGAAAGCAAGAGGGCTCGCAGTCCCTAACCTGCAGTCAATTTACAGAAAAATGGGTCGTTGCAGATTTATTTTCCAAGAAAGGTGACTGTGTTTGATCATTGCTTGAGACAAGTCAGTCAAGTTGTAACAAGAATGTAACATTAACTAACTGGCGAGCAAAATTCACCCATCTATGGTCACTGCTAGTATGCTTCTGAGGATAGTGTACCATGACAGGTAAACTCATATTTTTATTCATTACAAACAGCAGAACAGCGTAGACATTGATAAGTCTGAGTCTGACAGTTCGGTCAGAGCAGTGTTATCTAACTAAAATGGAAGGCATCTCTCTCTGCATGTATGCATTCCTGTCATTTGATTTTCTCAACAACCCGGAACTCAGATATTAGAAGCAGCTTTATCACAATCACTGTTTATGAGCAGTGAGCGCTCCTGTTAAACATGCTATCACATGAACAACTGATGAGGTTCCCGGGGTACAATTTACCAACGGCATAGACTCTCACATGGCTAAACAATGGAAAAGACGGCTTAAGTTCCAAGGAGCCGATAGACAAAAGAGGGGGAGTGACTAGCCATGAACACAATAAAATTCAATTATACACCACTAATCACTAATTTTATAGTAATTGATGACATAGCTGTTTATAATTAAAAATATATATTTAATACATTTAAATTGGGACAGCCTGAAATGCTCAACGTGGCATGAAATACCAATATTGACTGGTAGACACTCAAAACTGCTCACATTCATAGTACCGTAATTCCCTCTTACTAAATGTATACAGTAGCTTGAGAAGGTATCAGGAGTGAAATATTTTCATAGCACTTCTTCACCTGCCTCTGCTCAACATGGTAAAATATTGTTAAAATCATAGTCAGAGACCTTGAACCTTCCCAGATTATAGTTTCCCCTTGTGCACTTACGATACCCTAAAGCTTCAGAATGTAGCCAGAATGGACATAGCCTACAAAGTATTTTCTAAGGGCTCATCTGCTTAACGAACCGTAAAATTCCCAAATACTGTATATAAGCTTTATCTGTGACAGGGACTGGAGTCTCTAGCTATCATAGGGTTGCCGCTTGTTAAGCGGATATTAGCAAATAAAACAACTTAAATTTCATCAAAATCCATCCATAACTTTTTCAATGATGTTGCTAACAACCAACAAACATGCCCACAAACCGAAGGTAAAATATAACCTCCTTGGCAGAGGTAATTAGTTATATTGGTTCAGACATGTCAAGATTGTAGAAGAAATGATGAAACATCATAGAGAAAATAATAATAGTCTAAGAAAAGAAGCTGAGTAAAATTGATCTTAGGTGGTGAAAATTTTGGTGGGGTGTTGGGGTGGGGGGCCCACACTACCGTACTTTCAGGGGGCTCAGAATTCCGATCAACAACCCCACATCTCACCGTAAACCAAGAATTATTGGAACGGAAAGTATTAATTTCCTTGTTTTACTAAATAAAAACCTTCAAGGTAAAGTACTTTGGTTAGGCACGTTGACAAATCAAATTAACTGAAGACTCATGCTCAAATTGATGCAATATCACCAAACTAATCGTGCATGGCCGTCTTTGACATTTTATGCAAAAAAAAAAAAAAAAAAAACAGCCTCACCAAAATTGAGTCATTCTAATCATTACAATTTTTTTTCCCCACATGTGTAGCAAGGCAAAGCATTGCATACTTTCCTCATTGCATGTATTGTTTGGAATGGCATAAGAAACAAGAACCAGGTGATGCTTGGTTTTATCCAGATCCTGAGGGTCAGCTAAATCAGGGAAAATGTGAAAATCATTAGCTATAAGAATTATGTAGCCCATAGGAATTTTTTTTTTTCTGTCTTTTTGAGGACAAAGACATATCCTCAGAATGCAGAGGTTATAAATTGTAGGATTTTACAGAAGATACTGAAAGAAACTTCTGGCCAAATTTGTGCTCGTGTCAGTTTGCTATAACCACATATTCATGTATGAACAAGCAATAGCCTATATCAACGGATGGCATAAACTGATAATTTATTGTAAATGTTGCATTCATCAACCTAGTTAGACCAATTTGGCATGCACCACTTTGCAAGAACTATAGACCTGTGGCTCTTGCCCAACCACAACAACATAAAAATGCATTGTTATAAAACCATGTAATGGTGCAGTAGCAAAATTCACTGACACCAATAATTTGTGTTATTTCAAGGTATATTTTTCCCATGGGTTTCACTGATGGAAAAAACATTAAACTTTGCATGCAATAATTGGGTGCCTCATTGCACCTCAGCTTATTGTATAAATATTTCTGTTTCTAAAGCAAATAATCAGGGAGGGCAACATTTGAAATAATTTAACTTTAATGAAAAGGCTACTTTTTAACTTAGTGAGGTAAGGAATGTAACTTTTTTTCATTCGTCTTCCTTCCTAAGGTAAACAAAAAATTTCTTGCTGAGGTGTGACATCAACTTTGTACCACACACTGGACTGTAGGTGAGCCAGTGTGTTATGTGAGGCACTGCGAGGTAGAAACTGGGACACTCAGCTGATCATCCGATTCAACCGGCTGTGTTTGAAATGGCATATTTACTATATACTGCAGAAATTCACCAGTACTGGATACTACATGCTTGTCTCCATATCATTATAAAGTAAGTACGTGTAATCCCATAAAGGCGCGTTCCAGTAAGATGAGTGGGTATTCTAGGCCAGGTTTTCTGTATGGAAGCGTTCCAGATAGACACGTCCCATTTAGACAAGTGGTTAACTTAGGTTATAAGCTATTATATTTTATAGGAATTTTTTCATTTGAGGCTATGTGCTTGACAATAGGTACAACATTGAATAAGGCCTATTAGGAGAGTTTATAATCTGGGAAATGGAACCCATGGGTCGCGTCTTACTAGAATGCGTCTATATGGGATGACGCCAAATGTGATAACAACAATGTTATGTAGCCTACTAGAACATCATATGACCGCAAGAGTAAGCCTGCTGGGGGGAGAATACCTTTAACTGAGTTGAATTTTGGGTTACTGTAATCAAGAAGATGGCCAGCTGGCTGTGTACAGCGCACATTGGTCAATGTGGTAACTTTTCCATACCTGCAAGTTTTTGTTCAGCTCATTGGGAACTGTATCCCAATGTGATACTGCGTTCTATTTGAACTGGAATGCCCCATGAAGTCAGTCCAACTCAGAAAGTCAGGAGAACATCATCAACCCCTAACTCAAAATCCAAGATGCTGCTCCACACATCAGCAGTAAAAGCTGTTGTAATATACTGTTTGATAGCACTTCTGTCTTCTACGTGTATCATTAAATCAGTCGTACACACAGTACTGTCCAACTTCTATCTGTGGACATGTTACTATGGTATTTACATGCACAAAATACAATGTAATCAACCGGTAATTGTTATCAACTGGTATTGCTAATGATGGATACCCTGGCTGAAGCAAACCCCTACTACATTTTCTGACTTGTATTCTTAAAATTAGGTCCACTTGGGTGTGACTTCATTCCCAGCTCGAACGTCTGAGTCGAACGTCTGTGCATAGAATGCACAGGTGGCAGCAATTCTTATCACAGCAATCCCGTTTCAACATACACTGTATAAATCTGGTCAATCTGGTACAATGAATTGGCATTCGGTAAAAAAAAAAAAAAAAAAAAAAAAAGGTGTTATAGTGTCTTACGTTGTTCTATTAAACGGATTTGAATGTTAAATACCGTGACAATGTCCAGGGGAAAGGGATCAGCAAGGCACACAGGGCAAGACAATATAGGAGTGAGGCAAGAGGGCATCCAGAATAGGAATAATAATGTAAAACCATAACAACGGCTCGATGTTAGAGTGGAACAGACATTCGAAGAGGAAAAAATTGACCAGCCATTCCTGTGACAGCTAAATAACTGACAAGTTTGTGGCCTATGAAGCATTTTCTGACCTGCAGTGCTGTGAAAAATTATTTGCCCCTTTCTAATTTCTTGAATTTTTGCCTATTTGTCATATTTATATGGTTTGGATCATCCAGCTAATTGTACTGAAAGAGAAAGACAATGTGAGTAAACACAACATACAGCTTTTAAATGATCATTTCTCTTATTGAACGGTAAGAGTTCCTCACAATCTACATTACCCATGTGGAAAAGTAATTGCCCCTAAACTTAATAACTGCAATCAAATGTTTGCGATAACTGGCTATGGGTCTTTAAAGTGGCACTGTCATGAATTTTAAACCCATAAAAGACAATACTTTTTATGTTTCTGGTTATTTTTCCTGTCATTTGATACCAAATACACGAAAATCCATTCTGCGAGTTGGTAATAATAAGCTTTTTTATTCCATGTATTTTGCCTCCCGTGGATCGGTTTCATATTGCCCGAGGCCAAGTTCCGCTTTGTACTCGCTGGCATGCGTGACGTCACATCAGTGTGTTCGTGCATGAGCATCCAGAATGTCAATCACATAGCTAACTTCAACCTTGCCGTTTAAAATGAGTGACCCTATGCCTATAACAGGATCCGCAATGCCAGTTAGACTGTAAGTAAATTGTGGGGTTCTTGGCCAATTAACACAATATCACAACATCAACAATTAACATTATTGCTAGAATGTAAGAGTAGTAGCATGCTGGCTACCTATGGGTCATACTGTGATCTGTGGCTAGCTGGCGAGTCTCTGCGGCTTTCGCATGAACAAGGATAAAAGGATGTCTTGTACAGTAAATCTTGCGAACATACTTTGATGCATTTGGTGTCTAGATATCACATCTCTGAAGCTTATAATGAATCGTTTAGTAAACATCCGTAAGTTGTGGTCGGGGACGTCGAGTAGATAACGCATTTGTAGGCGAATAGATGCGTGGACCCCTTATGAAAAAGTCACATGTGAAACACATGATTTTACATGTGAAATACACGTGATCACTTTTTAATAACATGTGAGCACGTCACCTCATGTGGAATGGGAGATTTTCCTTAAATTTCACGGTGGTTAGACGAGGTCACATGTGGTTACATGCTGAAAGAAAAATTCACATGTGACCGTCAACACGTTTGTTGCTCATTTCTATCAAGATTCAGCTTACATGTGGTCATGTCGCCTCGTGGAATGCATATTGGGTGCATGTCACCTGCTTACACGGTAAAAGCAAAATTCACCTGACCATTAATACAGATGTTCTATGTTGCAAATTTGTTAAGTTGCATCTTGATACCATCAAGCATTGTTGAATATCTGGTGGTAAGCTTTTTGACTTGAAAAATAAATTAAAGATTCAATTTATTCAATTTATGTCATGTGTAACTTTGAACCAATTAAAAAAAACAAACCACATTGCCAATGATCAGCATCTTTATTTGAACTCATATAAAGAGTGTCATGGCCCAGAAATTGAAAAACGAGAGGAAGACCATTTTGAAACTTAAGGAATTAAAAAAATAATTGTTGCAAATTTAGTGTTTAATAAAATGTTTTGTGTGCCTGACCTTGTGCTGTTTCCATTTGCAGAGCTGAAGCCATTATCCAACCAACATGAGACTTTATCATTCCACATGGCATCTCATGCGAGCGCATGTTATTTGGAGCACATGTGACCAAATGTGGTAGTCCCAATTTCACATGTGTACTGTCACATGTGATCACATATTATTTTTTTATGTGGTCACATGTGACTTTTCAATAAGGAACCACAGCGAACAGTAACCTTGGTCACCCAGTAATTGCTGCATGGTATAAGTAAATTGGTGTTTTATTAACTTATTGCTTAAACTGACATGGTTGGAACCATTTATCGGTATTGTACATGGCTAATTGCTTTCGCTGCAAAATAATTGATTGTATCAGCAGGGTAGAATTCTGTGTCCAACTTCCACTTCTTCCGGCTTTTTTATTTGCCAGAACGATTTTAAAAGGGGCGCCTACATATTTTGGGGGGTTTTTATCAGTGAGAAGGGGGTTTAGAATTTATATTAATATTTAATATCTCCAATGCATATGCTGCGCACGCCCTCGCAACTCGGTGTGTCATCACCATAGACTGTATAAAAAGATGGACGCAGCGATGTCCGAAGTTATTAGCCCCAAAAACACAGTCTGCTTCGTGACTGTAGACTGTCCGTGACACAGACTCCTGTTTGAGGCATTGAGCTAATAAGCATATGCTCGTCACTGGAGTACACTGGGGAGGCGTTACCAGTCATGGATGCATGTGTCCAGTGGCAAATGGTTTCATTTAGCTAGCTCGTATCGACATCAATCGCTAACCTCCTGTCCTGATTGATTAGATTGGATGCGCTCTTCCACTCTAATCAGAAGTCCTGCGTGAACATGATTATTCGCGCAACATATATGAAATCGGTGACTGGTTGGTCCGGGTGCAAGATGATTTATTTCCATTAGAGTATGATAAAGATGAAAAAGGCTGCGGTTCTAAGATTTATAGTCTATTTTCTTTGGTGTTCTGATAATTAGCCAGCGGTCAGGTGAATACTATTTTGTCGATTGCAGCAGATGTTCAAAATTCTGGTTCAGAAACTAACTGGTAACGTCTAACCAATGTACTCCAGTGGAGAGCATATGCTTATCAGCTCAATGTCTCAACTAGGAGCCTGTCACGAACAGTCTATGGTCTGGGTGTATGTATTTAGCTGATCAGGGTGCCGTTATTTCAGCAGAAGATACCGAGCAAGACGGAGTGTTTACATTTCCCGCCATTGCTACTCCAGCAAACTCAAACGAGAACCCACGAGATCAACAGCCACTGCGTACACGCAAATACACTGATGTGACGTCAGACGACTGCTCTCTGCCAGGTGGCGGCAGGAGCCGCGAGTTTTCGAGCGATGGAAATTTTGTGTGGGAAGTTTAAACAGTGATTAATCTATTACAGTACATCAACATATCAATGTGCACGAGTGTACTGATGTTTCAGAGATTGCACTTATCACCGATGAAAAATGTCACAGCTGCTTTATCATCACTGTGGAGGAATTTTGGCTCACTCTTCCTCTCAAAATTGTCTCGATTCAGCCACATTGGAGGGTTTTCAAGCATGAACGGCCTACTGAAGGTCATGGCACAGCATCTTAATCAGATCCATCCATCCATTCTCTGTACCGCTTCTTCCTCACTAGGGTTGCACGGGAGCTGGAGCCTATCTCATCGGATTATATGCGAAAGGCAGAGACCCACCCTGCACAGCTCACCAATACATCGCAAACACCATTCACTCACACTCTTGTAGCTGTGGGAAATTTAGTATCTCCAGTTAGCCTCATGTTTATGCCTTTGGACTTCGGGAGGAAATCGGTGTACCTAGAGGAATCTTACCCGAACACGAGGAGAACATGCAAACTCCATACAGAAAGGCTTCTGGCTGGATATGAACCCACGACCTTCTAACCACTGCACCACTGTGCCGCCCATCTCAATCAGAAGCAAAAACTTTGACTTGACGACACCAGAACCTTCATTTTGTCTCCTTTAACCCTTTCAGGGGTGGCCTTGCTTGTCCTGCTGCATCAGTGGCGGCTGGTGAACTGGCGATAGGGGAGGCTGAAACCCATCCCTTAAAAATAATGATTGGTCATGACCTGTTTTCAATCATTCATTTAAATTACCATTACAGAAACTCCGAAAACTCTCAACATTATCAGGTGACATTTGACATTAGAATGGACAGGGTTTCGTTTGAAGAACGTTGTAATTGCGGGAGTTTTCGTTGCATTACGGTAAATGTTCCCCTTCCATCTCCTATGTAATATGAAACTGCTGAAGTCGGGGTTGCTCTGTTGGGGTTACGGTGCGGCCGGTGAAACGGACAGAGATGGGTTGCTGCTCAAGTTCGGCATGTCGGGGCGTCTTCAGGAAGAAGGTAGCTGTTATCTATGCAAGCACGATGGGCAATTGTTTCTCGAATTAAACGATGAATATTTTCTAATGTATCTACAAAATAAAATTAACTGATGCTAATACATTTAGCTAGCAATATTCAAAAATAAACGCTGTCTTGGAGCAATCCATTGATGAGCGTACGATTTCGATGATCTTTAAAAGTGTAAATTTCACTTTATTTAATTTTCAACGAAATGGAAGTTCATTTTTAGCGGCAGCCGACGACGTGACCACTTCATGCTCCGCAACTTTCAAAAGTTTTTTTTCGTTATTGGCAACTCATGTGTAGGAAACAGAACAGCTTGCTCATCCACGTCTCTAATTGTTTATGGCTTGCTGACTTAGTTGAACAGCCTCTTTGTGAGAAATTTTAATAGGCTAGGCTTTTTGGTGAAAGCGGTTGCTTGATCAATGGATTATTGTTTTTTTAACAAACAACGGAATGTATTCCAAAGTTTCTACTAGTTATCTTGAAAATGCACGAATCTTTCTGACATTTCCGCATTGACATTTCTTGTAATGGGTCTGCATTTGCAGCATTTTGTTTCCTTCCGCGTTTGGTGTTTTTGTGATTAACGGTTCCTGTTGTTCGAGTGTCTATAAAAAAGAGGTTTATTCCGATTCCGGTTCTTTTACAATTCTTGTTAATATGCTGATATTTTCTGATTTGGTATTTTCGGCCCCCTTTTTTTTGCCCGTATTTTGTTCAATTAATTGATTCTTCTCATATAGTGTTGTATTTTTTTTAATCAGAAATGTGGTGCAACATTGTGACCGTGTTAAATAATTGGCTTCAAACTGCACCTGAATTGGTTTACAAGTCTTGACGTTGCAGTTCTTAAAAAGCTTGTTCACAAGAGGCAGCCCCTCGTGGACAGCAGAGCCTTTGATTCGCAGTGTGGAGCCAAAGATTTATGTTCTTCTGGTGCGAATAGGCTAAGTATTTTGCAGTTCATATCTGTGGATTTGGATTTTAATTCAGAAAGAAGAGTGCTTCAGAATGGATTTGCTGTCCTTTTCCTCAGTATTCTCCTAATCTCACATTTTTGCTTGAATTTTCCCTTAAGCAAGTGTTAAATTAGTATTTTTCCCATATTGTGGGACAATGTTGGACAAATTCTACATCTGCTGGTTACTGTTCACTAAGCTACATCACACATATATTCAGTGAATTGTTCAAACACGGGATGTTATTATAGTTACAGCATTGCATCAGATAGAAAATATCTAGATCTTTTGCATAAATTTACAGACACTTTTCCCTGTGATTCAGATGGTCATATTTAAGATCTTTGGAAACTTTGGGATCTCCATTAGGATATAAAACAAGCCATAAGGTTTAAATAAAGCAGCTGCATTTGACAAACCCACTTATGGGATCACAGAGTTGATTAGGTTAAACATTGTTTGGAGAATACCCTATTTAGAACATTGGACAGATTAAATAACTGATCATTTAAATGGGTGAGTATTGGTCCATATTAAGCTGAAAGATCTGTCTCCAGCTGGTCCTTTTGATGTGGGTACTCTTGCCGTTCAGTCATGCTTTGTTGTGACCAATTATATGCTATTAAGGGTTGTATAATATTCAATGAAACTTCACTGTTAGTCTGCATTCTGGCTGTAACACAGAATGGAAAAATTGGAGCAAAGCAAGTGCACTAGAGTTGTAACAGCCATTGATCACCTTGCCATCTGTTATGAAGATGGACATGTGCCAACTGCTGAAGTGTTGGGAGGAATGTGCATTTGTTCTGTTACAAAACTAAGTCCAAAGAAAGTGTTTGGATGTGCAAATAATTTAAGCATGGATCTTTTTAGTACTTTGCAGCTGGTTGGCCTGATCTTGCCCACTTCTATGGTATTCACTGTCAGCTTCTCAATTTTCACACACACATGACAGCAGAGTAACCTACTTGTGAATTTTAGATATTTGGACCATTCATGCCATAGGCAGAAAGTTTGCTTGAAACATGATGAAAAGAAAGGCGCAAGGAACTCTACCCCTTCTATTAAGGCAGAACTTAAATGCTGAATTTTTATTGGTTCTCCAACTAATGTGGTAAAGAAATAAAGCCAATTAGGTTTTACTCTCACAGTGTCACTGGACATGGGCAAATTTTAGCGGGTAATTTTTGGGAGGTTTATCTGCCTTGTGACCTCCAGAAACTCCTGACCTCATTGTGCTGCTGTTTATCTGGATTTCTGCTCAAGTGAATCCCTCTTAGGTACTGGAATATTTAGGCATATAAAGAGGGTCAGAAATGGGATATGTTGCATATTTTGCCCTCTAGATTGGGTAATCAGAAATTCATTTTGAGATGTGTATATTTTCCCCTTGGAAAGCAGTGGCAAATTATGGGGTTCTGCATTGTATGTCTATCACAAATGAAATTTGGCAAATGTAGAAACAGTGATTCCCTTTTGCTAAGTTGAAACCCCGTATCTAGTGTGCCTGTCAATGAGTTATGTGTATGTAATCCACTTGCCAGAAGGTCCCTTGTTTACCTGTGAAAAAGCCTTCAATGTCAAGTGATGAATCAGCTTTATATAATTTTGGCAAAGCACAATGAAAACGATGCATTATTAACCCGTTTCATCCTGCTGGTCGCATTTGTGACCTTTTTTTTTTTTTTTTTTTTTCTGGAAGCTCTGAAAGTGTTGTTGTTGGTTTTGGGCAAAAAATGCAACTTGTGATTCACCACAAATGAATAAATTTATCGCCCAACTCTACTTTGAACTTAAACATCATAAAATCAAAAAATACATACAGTTTATGTATTAGAGAGGTCTAAGGAGTAAAATGCATGTAATTACATTTCAAGAAAAATTTTGGATCAAAAGGGTTAAAGTAGCGTCAACAGCTGACATATTCCCTGCTGAAGTTCATACTATAGACTATTAGCGGTGTCAGGCAGTCTGAAGCCCTCTTGTGTTTATTCAGATAAACATTGCGAGTTCAATAGTTCAGGACTGCCCCTGTAAGTAAACCTGAGACATAGACCAGATCCAAGGCTCTGTCTTACTTTTCTTCTGCTAGCTATTGATCAATTCAGTATTTTGATAGAACTTTGATACAACTTTGTTTGATGGCGAGCAGATGAAGGCCCTTATTTCCTTCTATGGAGTTCACATTCCAATGTAAGAATGCATCCAACGAGCCCTTTTTTGGAGAAGGAAGAATCCAAATTTTGCATTTCTGGCTGCGATTGCTTCACTTGGTTCCATAGGCATTCATTACTGAATTTGCCGGTTTTTAAATTTTTTGTTAGGGAACCCTTTTTAATTACCCCAAATAGTTTGGCATAACGCTGTGGAAGTCAATTTTAGCCCCAGTGTACACCAGTCCATATTTAACTGTACTATCCAGAAGGAGAAGATCCTTGAAGATGCCGTCATACCTGCGGTGATGTAACCTGATACAGTGTAGACTGTTCCTTTTCAGAAGTGTCTCCTAAAGTTCTATCTGAATTTGTATCCTACTGTATACATCATCAATCTCCATTGTTCTCAAGGGTAAATTCCTTAACAGGCACAAACCAGAGCAGAGGCCGAGAGCACCTGATAATGCTCTCTGAAGAGCTCCTGATATAGCTTTAGTCAGCCTGGTGCTGAACTCGGCCTCCTGTTGTTGGAATTTGTAGCCTACATAATCAGTCTGCTGTGGCAAACTACTAAAGGGGCAGCATGTGATTTTCCCTTTGGCACCTTGAAGGTTCATGTGATAACAACTCATCTTGTCAAAAACATGAGTTATTTTCAAATGAGCATTGTCAGTAATATGGTTAGATACCCAAATGCAAATGCAAGGTTTGATTAACTGCATCAAGCTGTTACCCAATGCACCTAAAAATAATAATGCTAAATCCAATTAATCATACATTGTAGTGAAGCCTGTAAGCTGTCACTAGCCCACAGTCTGTAACAAAGCGAGTTGTTGTTTGATCCAGTGGGAGACTTTTTTTGAGGTAACAATTTTACAGCATGATTTTTGCGAGCTTTTCACTCCTGTAAACATCATCTACTCAGTTCTTTTTGCCGTTTTGTTGTATTTGCAATTTGTTCATACTTATCATTTGTTTAAACATGCCTCAAGCAATCTATGTACAAACGGTTCTTTGGCTATGGGCTTAAGTTATCAGTTATAGACTTCAGCAATGAGCTATGCCCTCCAGAATTATGGGCATCCTGTATGTAAAATTATCTCATTAATGGTGCTTTTCCAGTACACGGTACCGGCTCTACTCTACTCTACTCTACTCGCCTTTTTTGCTTTTCTATTAGGGAAAAAGTACCTGGTACCAGGTAGCTACTAGTAGATAATAGTAGGTACTTTTTCTGGTACCGGCTCTCCTGGGGTTCCAAAAAACGGCCGACCGGGTACTAGTAGGTACTAAAATGTGACGTGCAACATTGCAGCCCACTGATTGGTCAGAGAGAATCGTCTCTGCAAAAGACAACTCGCTTCCGCATTATCGCTAGGAAACTGTCTTCACTTGCCACCATTGAAACAGGTCTTCAAATAGTGTTTTTTGAAACGTGTGTTGTTTTGGGCAGCTTGATAAATATACTATGCGTTGCCTTACCTTTCAAACAAGGTTGCGTTTGTTCACCGAAGCTGCTGCATTTATGAAATGCGGTTCTTTGTCTGTGACCCTCCTCGTAGCGAAATAAGCAACGGGGTTGTGTTCAATTCTGTTCCCCTAATTCCCCTTGAGAAAGTCATTATGCTGCCCCTATTTTACGAAAATTGCGCGAAAAATAACTTCACGAATGCTGATGAAGCATCTTGTTTTAAGGAAAGGTATCCGATGAGATGACGCATCATAAAGCGACAAATTCTAATACTCTGCCATCTTCTGCGATTTGCGCATTTGCTACGTGTTTTGCCCTCAATTTCAAAGTGAAATGTTTCATGAAGCCTGAATATGAATACTCTCTGCCTTTTACGTATATCATTGCTTTGCGTTTTTAGGTGGTACGTTATTGAGTGTGCAACCGAATCGGACTCAACACCAGCTGCAATCCAATGCATCAGGAGAATGTCAAACAGAAATTACAATTAAACACTCGCGGACGTAAGTGCCATAACGTGGTGACGGTAGTGCGCGTCCCCTGATTTAAATACATAAATATTTAACAAAATCGACGGAATAAAAGTAAACTTGATATAACTGAGGATGCAGTCGCGGCAGTAACATGCTGCGTGGCATCGACGAGCAGGTACCACGGAGGCGGTACGATCCTGTAATGGGAAAGCGAGCAGAGCAGAGCAGAGTAGAGTAGAGTAGGAACCATGTAGTGGAAAAGCGCCATAAGATGCAAAAAAAAGGTCTTTATTATTTATCCTTATGATCTTTCATTCCAGTTATACTACTCAAAATTTGATAGGGATCATAGGAATTTTTTTGTGAAATGACATGCAAATTTGGTAACTGCCACTGATGAACAATATATTGGATAAATGACATGCAGTCAGACACAAAACACATTTGCAAGTGCATTTAATGACATTAAATGAGCGTGCAGCCTCACACTTTTGGCTTTCACGAACACTTCATGGTTTCACCTCTGACATGTAAAGTGAAAACAGACAGTGTTCGTTTGATGTTTCATTACCACAGTTAATGTCAATAACGGGTATGGCCTCCCCTAGCTTGAATGACGGCTTGACAAAGTCGGGTCATACTGTCAATCAGAACCCGGATGCTTGCACTCGGAATGTTGTTCCATTCTTCAACAAGGGCATTTCCGAGCTCTTATAGAGTTGTGGGTTGTGCCCTACGACCGGAAATGGCGACCTGCAGCATGTTCCACACATGCTCGATAGGGTTTAGGTCCAGCGAACGCGCGGGCCAGTCCATGCGGACAATTGTCTCCTGCTCTAGGAATTGATTCACCACCCTAGCACGATGGGGACGGGCGTTATCATCCATCAAGATGAAATCAGGGCCAACAGCACCAGCGTATGGTCATACGTACACATTGAGGATCTCATCCCTGTACCGTACCCCTGTCATCGTCTCTCTCCCCATGACATGCAGGTCCGTTCTGCCGTTCTTGCTTATTCCTCCCCAGACCATAATTGATCCGCCACCATAACGGTCGTGTTCGTTGATGTAGGCATCATTAAATCGCTCACGTTGTCTTCGCCACACCCGTTGCCTCCTGTCAGTAAAGTCCAAGCAATATCGGGACTCATCAGTAAAGAGAACTGGAGCCCAATCGTTGTGTGTCCATGTGTGACCATCCAAACGGTCACGCCTATGACGCACGGTCAGTGGGATTCGAACACGTGGCCTTCTTGAGTTGAGGCCGGCAGTATGAAGACGATTCCATATCGTCTGAGTGGATACCTTGACCCCCGAGGCATTATGAAGGTCATTTCGTAGGGTGGTGGCTGTCCAGAAAGGATGACGTCATGCCTGAAGTGTGAGAAAGTGGTCTTGTCGTTGTGTAGTCGATCTCTGACTACCACCCCCATGACGGTGTGCTGCTGTGCCAAATGTTTGATGCCGGTTCCACGCTCTGTTCACAACGCTTTGGCTGGCGTTAAGTGCATTAGCAACGTGACGCCAGGAGAAGCCTGAGTCAAGCATTCCGATGCATCTTCCCAATTGCTCTGAAGTCAATCGACGTCTAAGACATTGAGGAGACATTGTTATTGCTAAATGTAGTGCAAAAAAATTGGGAACTTCCAAATTTTCACCAACAAGGAAAACACATGTCTGAGTTGAAATGGTGAAGTGTTAGTCAAAGCCAAAATGTGAGGCTGCACGCTCATTTAATGTCATGAAATGCATGTGCAAATGTGTTTTGTGTCTGACTGCATGTCATTTATCCAATATATTGTTCATCAGTGGCAGTTACCAAATTTGCATGTCATTTCACAAAAAAATTCCTATGATCCCTATCAAATTTTGAGTAGTATATTTGCAAAAATCTAACCATTAATTGAAGAAACATAATGGAAAGAAACATTAAATTGTTTTTCTCTCATATTCATAGCAGTTAATTAAACAAAAATATCTCAAAAATATGTGCACCACCATTATTGGCACCCCTTGGTTTAATTTCTGTGCTACCTCCCTTTGCCATGATAACAGCTGATGTGTGACGAGGTTAGTAAACACATGGGCATGGGATCTGGAGCCATTACTCCATACAGAATCTCCATATTATTCAGACTCTCCAAGGCTGATGCTTGTGGACTCCCCTCAATCTCATGCCATAGATTTGCTGTGGGGTTGTATTGCACTTTCTAGCTTGCAGAGCCGTCAGAGTGTCCACTCTAACCCTGGTCCACCTCTAAAAGCACCCCCCAAAGGGTATCTGAGCTTCAGAAGTGGAACTTTGATTAGTTGAAAAAGGTTGCCTGTTCTATTTACTCTTACATTATGTGCTTTAGCTGGGTATATGTGCACCATTTACGTTTTGAAGAGATGGCATCAGGATGCACTGGGGGAAGAAGACAAGCTGGTGGAGGTTGGAGGTCGTGTGATACTGTGGGATATGTTTTGCGGGGAAGCTGTGAGTTTGGGAAATCATGTGACATTAATTTGATGAAGCCGTTTTGGCAGGAGAAGGGCAGATCTGTATTAGGGAGGTGGTTTTAATCTTGTGGCTGATCATTGTGTATCATCCATGTGATAAATCACTTTGCCCCTCTCAACCTATTAACTGCAACCAAACTTTCGCTATAACTGGGAATGAGTCTTTAACATTGCTATAGAGAAATAATGGTCCACTCTTCTTTGCAGAATTGTTTTAATTTAGCAACATTGGAGGGTTGCTTAAAACAAACTCTCTGTTTAAGGGCAAAGAAAACACTTTCGGCTCTTGCCCAGTAAAAGAACGCTGCCCCCTCTATTCGGATACATTTTCGGTAATTTTTGAAATTTTTTGAATGACTAAATCAGCTCAAGAAGATCAGATTTATACATTGTTGGCAGTGTGCCATGTTTTTTGGAAACGGGGTCGCTTGCCATGTCACCCGGACACTGGAACTCTTGAGTGCGCGAAGATTTTAAATTAAATATAACCGCTGGCTGGCAAGAACTGAAAATTTGGTGGGGCACAGGACCCAGAATAATTATTAGTCTTGACTTTTTCTCAGTCATTTTCATGAATAACAATAGATTCACTGCGAGAACACTCCACACTCAGGTGCTGCTAGTTCTCCCCGTTTAGGCAAGATGACAGTAATTCATTTGGACGCGTAATTTTGTGCATTTAAATCAGCAAAATTGCATTTCTGTCAACTCTCACGCATATGGCGTGAGTCTCACGCTTTTTAGTGGCATCACGTTCTCGCGCCATAGTCAGCAATCTTTCACTTCATAACAAAAGTGAAAATTGAAATTTTTAATTCAGAAAACAAAATTTTATTTAATTGCCGAGTCCCACATAAATCAACCAGCGCTGTACTGAGAGTGAAAGGCGATGTTTAATTGGAGCGTGAATCCATCATTATTCAATCAACACATATTTAAGAGATTCTCACGGGGAATTGAAATTCTTGTTCATGGAAGTTTTTCAGTGTCAAGTGCGTTATAGTAGATTTCACCACTTGTAACATGGAAACAGATTATGACTCCGGCCTTCTTGTGCTTTTCTTTTCTCAAGGGTTGGAAGCTTTGAAATTGCTTAAAGACGATTCAAGTGGTCTTTTTTTTATTAATCAGTTTAAAAGATCATGAAGTGCAAGTTAAATCCCCTGATGTGCAGAAAAGGTAGCGCGGAAATATCAGAGCAGATTGTCTTTAGTAAAGCATTGGCTTATTTTTGAATAAATTATCTTTCTGTTCTGAATTTAGCAAATTCAAGCAATTGTCAATACACAAAAAGTGGCCGGATCTAACTTTTTCACCACCCCTCTGAGACCAGCACACTTCTGCTGCGCGGCTTGCTGGCGCTTATGTCTATTGCATGAGCATAATAACATTGAACGATAGCACTCTTATCATCTACAGCAGTGCTTTTCAAACCTCTTCTGAAGTACCACTTCTCTTGCATATTTTAGGGAGAGGTGGTACTCCAGGAGAGGATTGAGAAGCACTGATCTACATCTGTGATGAAGGTAACGCCAAAAATAATACTAGAAATTATATCAGTCACCTGAATATCGCCATGGAAGGCCCTTCCCGAAACTTTGAGAAAATGACTGTTCCCAATACAGCTTTTATGCTCTGTATCGTACGGCCAAGTATCCATAACCATTGACGCTAAAGTAACTTTCCACAGCTCCGCGAGACCAGAAGCGACTTGGCCACCAAACTATCCCATAAAGCATCAGAAATGGGGCGTGACTGCAACATCAGGGCGTTTTTTCGTATTGACGATTGTTCAAATTATTTTGTCACAGATGGATCGCATGGAGAGAGAAGCCGTGACTTTGATTGCCAATGGATTATCATTATTATTATTATAATTTGAATATGTGTTATTAAAGGAAAATGACTGAGAACAAGCCAGGACTAATAATTGTTGTAAAGGGATGTCCTGGGGCCCACCAATTTTCAGCTCTGGCTATGCCACTGAATAATACATGGCTACTGTACGCAAGGGTTCGTCTAATGAATTATTTGTGAATCTGTGTAACTACAATGACAAATTCTTAGCGGACATAAGATTTGGAAAGCCTACCTGTTCCATCTGTGACCAATTCAGTCGTTTATCCAGCCTAAATAAAGTTGGCAGGCATCAATTCAATTCCATACTTTGCGTAAATGTGCTCCTTGAAACAACTGGGTAAAAATTGTGCAGAACATAACTGGTATCTCTTTGTTGAATCCGATGTTGTGCAACCACTGTCGTAACAATTAAGGCTTCGCCAAATGAAATCAGTGCAAGCCTCTGACCATGGGTAGGTCTGAGTTTCCCGTTTTGCTGAAGCAATAAACAGCCCCACACAGCGGTATTACGGCCGATTTTGGCACTCAGGTTCTCATAATAAAGGGTAATATCATACCTTGATTATTTGGCGTAAAATTAAGCTGCAGCATGAGTGATAATCAAGACTAATTTATATAAATTTATACAGATTAGCTGATTTCCTGCACAAAGTATTTTTTGATTGGCTAAAATCTACGGAATGGCGCCATTTATGAGCTTGTGCCAATTAATTGGATTTCAGAGGTTTGAGATTTGATTTCTCGGTACATGAAAATCGCAAAAATTCACAAAAATATTTATGGAACGAGAAGAACATGTACTTTTCTGGAGTAAGAGCTGAAAAAAGTGTTTTCTTTGCCTTTAAGGTTATGCCATAACATTTCAATCAGAGTCAAGTCAGGATTGACTAGGTCACACCAAAAGGATCATTTTGTTTATTTTTAGCTGTTAAGAGATTGATTTGCTTTTGTGCTTTGTATAATTGTGGAATGCTGCGTTAGCTTCACACCAGATGCAGCGGGACCTGTGTCTTCTAAAAATTCTGCTTAATACTCATCAGTCCACAGAAAATTATCTCAAAAGTCTCGGGGCTCATCAAGATGTTCTTCTGGCAAATGTGAGACAAGCCTTTGTGGTCTTTTATGTCAGCAGTGGTTTTGTCTCGCAGCTCTCCCGTGGATGACATTTTTGCCTCGTCTCTCTTTATCCCCCACCACGAAGTGGAATGAGGAATATAGGAATGAGTGTTGTCCTTCTGTGAGTCTGTCTGTTGTTATGTATGAATATTTTATGTAAAGCTCTGTATATCATTTGTAAATAGAGATTTGTTACATGCTGTTTTTGCTGCCTTGCTGGTCAGCTATTTATTTTGTCCATCAGCACCCTCTGGTGGTATGTCTGTAGCAAAACATGATCTGATGTAGTATCACTTCTTTGTAATAGACTAGTGCTTTCTAGAAGCTTCTGGCATCTTCCTGCCTGGAGGGGGCGGGATTACCCAGGAATCCTGTAGATCCTTCCAGAACGTTGCTAGTCTATATAAATGCTGTGATTTTGGTCAGTCGAGGCAGAGTTTTTGTTTTGGCAACAGAGTTACATAGTGGCATTAGAGTTTTATTAGAGGATTGAACAGTGGATTATTTGTAGAGGTTTTTTTTTTTTTTTTTTTTTTTTTATTCAGTGAAGAATAAATTTGTTTAAGTTGTCATTGCTGGTTTTCTTTGTTGTGATTTTCAAGTCTGAACACCGTCCACCATGCTTCTTTTATGGGCCAGAGCTTCTAATCCGTTCAATAAATCTCAACAAAATTAGCATATGGATACATCTTATTGTGTCGATGTGCATTTTCATACTTCTGCCGTCCTCCTGTCTGTTGGTTCATCCCTCCCCTGCGTCTTGTTTCCAGGGCAGATATCGGCTATCCCGTTCTTTTCCAGGCCAGCAATTGGACCGCTCAATATTTCTCAACAAATTTTAATGTATTGCTGCATCTATTTTTCATTCTTCTGTCTGCGCTCCTGTCCGTCTGTCTACCGCATATTGTTTCCAGGCCAGGTATCAGTCATCCCGTGGTGGGGGGATCTGAGTATTTCGTGCTTGTTTATTTTGGAATGGTGAACACTGACCTTAACTGAGGCAAGTGAGGTTTGCAGAGTTAAACTTGGATTCTTCTGTGACCTCCAGGATGAGTTATCAATGCTCTTTTAGAGGAATATTGGTTGGCTGGCCACTCCTAGGAAGGTTCACTATTGTTCCAAGTTCTCAAAGCACAGTACTTGTATGCAACATGGCAGCAGTTTTCCAATATCAATCAGCCATCTTTACAAATGTGAAACATCTCCTCTCCAGTTGTTTTTTTTTTCTAATGTGTCTTCATGAGCATAGAATTTCAATGAATAGCCTAACATAATAAATTTTGCCTTACTGGTTTTTTTTTTTTTTTTTTTTTTCACACAGACAAAAAAAGAAGGCAAAAAAGCTAAGAAGAATTTCAAAGAAATTAACAGCTCTCATGATGGAAGTGGTGAGTGGTGTCCTTTTCATTACCGAATTGTTTGTCGGTTATCAGTCAGCACTTCCATGAGAAAGATTGTTCAGTGCCACTTAGAAATTTATTGCTTAAAATTAAATACTGGCTTGTACTTAGAAATTCCATTGCATGGTACGAGGAAAACGGCCAAAGGCTTGGTTGCACATTTTGTGTTTTTTACTGATTGCGAGTCAGTGAATAATTACGGATGTGTTTCACAACAGAGGAGATTCTGAATGTTATGTGTGATTTGACTCATGGAACTCCATTAAAAACTATAAAATATACAGGCCTTGACACAGGCTACCACAAAGTCTATAATTCCGCTTATGTTGATGTTATTAATAATCACATTAATTCAAGTTTTTGAATAATGCATTCTAGCATGTACGCTCTTCAAATCATAAACAGAATTTGATGGTGTGGGTGCACGTACAATATCATAATAATTACATGCATTAGTGGCTGTGACTGCATACATTATTATGGCTTTGGCTTGTTAAAAAGCAACAAGGCCCTTGGGAAAATTGTATGCCTGCTGGCTGCCATGTGAAATTGTGTGAAGGTCAACACTTATGGGGGATTCATGAGTTATTCCTGGCGTGCTGCATTCCGGTCTCAGTGCTCTAAACTGCACTAACATGATTGGTCGAGCAAGATTAGTTTAACCCAAACGCCCATCCATTCATCAGTTATCTAAACCGCTTCTCCCTCACTAGGGTCGTGGGAGAGCTGGAGCCTATCCCAGCTAACTGTGGGTGAAAGGCAGGGAGACGCCCAATACAGCTGCCAATCCATCACTGAGCGCACCCACCATTCATTCCCGCATTCATGCAGTCAATTTGGAGTCTCCACTTAGCTTCCATGCTTGTCTATGGACTGCAGGAGGAAACAGGAGTACCCAGAGGAAACGCACGCAGACACAGGGAGAACATGCAAACTGCACACAGAAAGGCCCCAGGCTAGAACTGAACCCGTGACCTTATTGCTATGAGGCAACAGCACTATAGACTGCGACACTGTGTTGCGTAATCTGAACAATTATTGTGTATCATTATGTCATTTTGGCTCGATTCCCGTCTGCACTTGTTTCTGCTCTGGTGTTCCCAAAGTGTTTCCAGACCCTAACTCTGAAACCTCTCAATATTTCTTTACCAAATTTTGTGGGTGCATTGATCAGGTGCTACACTGGTGCCTTTTGCTATGTAGGTGTTGCTCGGTGGGACGGTGGGCACATATTTTTTTTTACGAGAAAAACACAATCTAGTTACAGTTGATCAGCACAGTAATCTAGGGCATCAACCACCAGACTGGATGCAGCTTGCATGGTGTGGTGTGGTTTACACATTCTTGTATGCGTGCTTTCCACAGGGAAGGAACCCCTGGAGGAGCTGAGCCCCAGCCTGGAGAAGCTTCAGGAACAGTATGAGCAGCAGTTCAGGACTCTTGCGGAGGCCCTCAGAGCCTCTGGCTGTAAGCAGAGGGAGAACCTGCTGCAAGCCCACAGCCAGCTTCTGTGCAGGCTTCTCGGGGACATCACTGAGAGGGTATCAAACCCTCCCTCTCCTCTGCCCACCACAGATATCTCATTACACTGCCATTACTTAGCTTTATGGTTTTATCCATAGCTTCTTCTCGTTCATTTGAATAGGTAAAGGCAAATGCTTGTGCTTGGGCGCAACAGCTGCATCGACTGTGTTGTGGCTACACTGTGCCTGGCTTGAACCACCAGTTTTCTATGTCTCAGTTTAGCAACCTAGTCTGTAGTCTGTTGCCTGCCTCCAGGTCATTTCAAACATCTGGTTATGTGGCCACTGATCGAAATCTGTGATTTTCAACAACTTTAAGATCCATAACATTGAAGAACTGGTATGAGACACATGACACGCATTTTATCAAGCTGCAAATGCACAGCTGTCATTAGCCATTTGCCAATAGCACTTTTTGAGTGACTCTACTTGGCAAACAGCCTCTGTTTTGAGTGATGATTTTGAGGGTTAAATTGGCCTGACATGCAGAACTCATCCACAATCTCCTGCCAACAAAGCCCGACCTGTCTCGAGAATGGCACTGCATTCTTATGTCACACAAAGAAAGCCCCTGCATTAATATCTGTGGACTTACTACCATAGCAGTCATTTAGGAATGCTTAACTCCTTGACGTGTTGGTAGGTATGCCCTATTGAGTGCATACCACTCATATTATAAACAACCTTCTATGAAATTGTCGGGATCAAAACAAAGCCTTTTTGAAAAGCTGATTTGTGTTTTAAAGGTAAAAGCAGACACAACTGCAGATTTGAATGCCATTTATGAGAAGAAACTTAGGGCCAATACTGAGGAGCATCAAATCAAAACTGAAGGTAAGAACTGGCTGTGTGGTTCTTTCTTTCTTTCCTTTTTTTTTTTAAACTGTTGTTTTGTCAAAATCTGCTGTGAGGACAGCAGCTAAACAGTATTACTTCTTTAAAAACTGCCTTTTATAAGAGGCTCACGTTGTAGGAGTCAGCTGTTTTTGTCCATTTATTGTACTCGTAGAATTGAAGAAGGCTCATGACCAAGCGCAGAATACTCTGAGGGCAGATTTTGAGGCGAGTCAAGCCTCATTGCAGGTACAGTACTGCTCTTTGTCTCACCATCATGACTTCAGGATGTTCTGCTCTGGTTTTTAAAGGGACCTCATTGTTTGACAGCTATTCAGCTTCAAATTAAATCAGACTTACAGAGCGAGCAACATCTTTACTGGGAGCTCATGCTAATTGCTGCTGAAAGTCATTCTGCCATTATGAATCGCTTTACTCTAAACCCTTCACTTTGTGCTGTGCAACTACTAATTATGAGTCTCTGTTTTGAAAACAAATTAGCTTTTGCAAGACTGATTATCATTCGCTTAAAATCAGGCATGGTACTGTAGCTAATGGGCATGGCGACGGTCATACATTTGCGAAAACATGCGGGTTTGTGTAAATTATTGCTGTGCTTTTGCTTGGGTGCTTACATTGTATATAATTGTAGACTAAGGTGGAGAAGCTGACGGCAGACCTAAGGCTGTTTAATGACTTGAAGCAGAGCGTGGATGTGTCGAGTCTGAAGAGGGACTTGCAGCGGAACATTCAGGTGTGTGATTTGGATGAGCCTTCGACTGCAACTCGACGGAAGCAGATTCTGTCAGTTGGCACATTACGCTATTAACAGCACCGTGTTTATTTGCACAGCTGATTTAAAAATTTGTCTTGCGTGTCTAACCTGCTAATTGGTCTGATGAGACCAGGATGCCTCTGCAGAGATTGTCTCCAAGTTTTTTTTTGACATGGTGAAGATGTGATGTTGCTATGGCAATGTTGCACCGGCGTTTGTGTGTTCATGAGGCTGATTAGTTTCAGATTAGGGGTTATTTTGGTTCAGTATGTTGGGATAATAAAGGGTAATTATGGATATGAGCGCGGCATATCATATTTCCATCTGCAAGCCATTTATTAAGCACGCCAATTCAGCGAGTGTCACCTACAGCATGTGGCGACAGGCTTTTTTCCGTAAGCTCTCTTAACCTGTCCCTTTATCTGCCCAGGCTCAAGGCAGCCCTGGGGCCTTCTGGGAGCAGGAGCTGGAGAGTCTGCTTTTTGTCATTGAGATGAAGAGTAAACAGTCTCAAGATCAGCGAAGAAAGCTGCAGCAAACTGAGATTCTGGTGAGTGTCTGGGCTGGAGCCGCCTTCTGCAGACTGGGCTCTGATGCTCTTGTCTGTTAGCCTTGTTAGCTTTCTCCCACAACCCCCTCTGTTGTCTTTAACAAACCAGCACGAGTAGTCTGCAATGACTGCACTAAGATGGTGTGAACCTTTACTGAGAAAGCTATTTTTGCCGTCGCTTGTCTGAGATGGGATGCCGTTCCACATTACTGGTGATTCTTTTTTTTTTTTTTTTTTTTTTTTGAACTCACAGAATATTGTTTGATGGTTTTCGCATACATTTGGAAAATGTTATCTTGAGTGGTATTTGTTATGAGGCTGCTCTCGTTTCTTCCTCCTCATATAGTTGGAGGAGAACACCGCCTTAGAGGACCAAGTGAAACGTGTCCTCCAACAGAATGAAGAGCTGGAGACCCGCATGAGCAGCTGTCAGACCCTGATCCAGTACGTTTGTGTTCATTCCTCTCTCTTTCTCTTTTACCGAGCTTACGCCCAGTATATAACTGTACTAGCATACCTTATAATAATACATCGAGTAGTCATGAGAGAGAAAAGGTATGTCTTGTGTCTGCTGTAGAGCGTTTGCAATGCACAAATGGCAAGGCTTACAAAATTTTCTCATGTCCAGCATGGCAAAAAAAATTTAGCAGTTAAGATTTTTTGGGAACTGGCTACGTCGCGGCCTGGAAATTGCTTGTCGGCTCATTGCTTTATGGCTCTGGGGCCACCAACCTCCAGATGGCAGTTTGTTAAATGTAACAATAATCGCTAGCATTACTGTTAAATGGGAAAGGTGTGTCTGCGGCTCAGGCACTTCTAAAAGTTGACTCTGCCCCCGCAGACACCTGTCCAAAGAGCAAGAAAACCTACAGGAGTGTCTGAGTAAGGAAGCTCTGCTGGTGCAGAGGCTGAGCCAGGACAAAGAGGAGCTCTTGTATAAGCTGATGCAGCGGGAGTCTGGGTTCGCCCTCCACTCGTTGCCTATCTCACCTCAGCCGACCCCCAGCTGAGCCCCCACACTCGCCCACTGAGGGATCAACCCAGCATCGGCTGAACCGGAGCCCAGCAACCTCAAGTCTAAAGCCGCTTTCACACCGGACGCGAAACGAATTTTTTGCACGACTGATTACATTCAAAGTCAATGTAAAGACGCGAATACAAGCGAAACGCGTGCCCAGGCTTTGAATGTAATTTGTTGTGCGAAAAATTCATTTTGCGTCCGGTGCGAAAGCAGCTTAAATCCTGTGCAGACCAGGCCTTACAAGCCCCTGCTCTGCGTCCTCGATTAAATCTTCACAGCTCACATAGAATGCTGACCACACCTCGAACAGTCGTCACGATCAAGAGAGAGCCCCTGAACACTGCTGACATCTGGGCTTTATCGTCGGGCCGTTTCTCATTCCTGTGCCTGTCTGTCACAGGAAGCTGATGGTTGGGAGCTACTGGCGTTCGGAGACTGATCACGGTTTGGAAGATCGCAATGCGTTGTTTATCAAATGAGTGTTTGTTGTGCGTGCCTTCTGCACTGTCAGAATACTGTCACACATTTCTTCGTTTCCGCTATTACAGCGGTAATGGAGCTGAGAGCATCTGTAGCGGTCCTGTCTATGAGCCAAAGATATTCTGTACAAGCTCATTACTGGATGTTATTATTTTTCTCCTTAAACATGGCACTTCTCATTCATTCATTCATCCCAACTGTAATATTTACTTGTGATGATGCCTACTGTGCCCAGGAATGTTTTCAGGCACTGGTTTACCTCGCGAACTAACGGGCTGAGTGAAATATGAATGAGGACACACTTTTCATTCCAGGACTGAACTTGGAATTATTTGCAGGACTTTCCTTTTAAGGTGCCGCGTGTTGACAAATGATGTTTGACATGCTATCAGAACTCAATAGCGACAATGCATTTTATTTTTTTTTTTTTAACTCTTATTATATTTTTGTCATTTTTTGTGTTCAAACTAGAAACAATGCACTTGTAAGTGTACATTTGGAAACTTGCCATTTTCACAGCACAAGCACTTTTAGTCTGTATTTTTATCCATGTTTTAAACAGGATTTTATTTTTTGTTTGTGCAAGTGCGTGCATTTGTTCGGCATGCATATTGATACGTGTAGATAATCAATTTTGTGACTTCTGTTTTCACTTCAGGTGAAATGTTACTGCTGAATGTGAGATAATTATTGGGCTTATTTTACAAAAAATGTGAGCCTGTGCGATCACCTTGTTGGAGTTTGTGGAAGAACTCAATTTCTTTTGGCGAGCTCCTCTCACAAAGGCTAGATTTATTTTTTTAATTGTTATTATTTTTTTTTTTTTTTTAAAGCCTGAAGCAGAGATTTTTTTTTTTTTTTTTAAACTAGTTTAATTATAAATTGAGAAAGAAATCTCTGCTTTCACAAAATGAGTCCCTATTATTTTCTGGGAATAATTTTTGTTCTATATTTTTGAGAAGTCACATTGCTTCAGTGTTTTGTTCTCAGAATCAAGTCCGAATAAATTGTATTCTTGTAGTTTATGGATTCATTGTGCTTCTGCTTTCAGGGTTTATATCATCAAAGAATTAAAACCAGGTGCTTTACAGATCAGGCTTTTTTTGCCTGAACTGTTTCTCTGACGCAAGTCATCTTGGACTCATGAGTCCGACTTTGATTCGGAGGTCTGCCAGCTCTACTGAGTCCCTCCGAGCAAACAGTATGGGGCCATCTTGTTTTTGTGCTTAGCTGGTGGTTTTGATTTTTCATTGTTCCTCCTGTAGTTCTGTTCATGATGTTTCTATTGGGCATTGACACATCCATGCCTGTCTCCTGAAGATTTTCTGGTCTGTTGGACTGTTGTTCTGGGATTTTTATTTATTATGGTTAAGATTCCTTCAATGTCAACCATGAAGTTGACCACATTAGCAAGCTTAAAGTACATGAAGAGGTCATGTTTCTCTAGGGGCAGCACAATATACCAGAACACATGGTTACAAGCTTGCAGTGGGCTCTAGAATTATTGGCATCCCCGACTGGAAACACACTAAAAATTATATTAAAAATAAATGACATTATTGAGAGAAATACAATATGCCAACGTTGGAAATGCTGCACTTTATTAAGGTTTCAATGGAACCAACTAAATTATTTAATTGAAAATGACTTTCCTCAGTCAAGATTATCAGTTAATGGCATGCCTGGTTTAATATTTGGTGCAACCACCATGAGCAAGAATAGCAGACCCCAAGGTGCTGTGGTTAGATGAGACCAGAATTGATATTTAACCTGTACAGTTTAACTTCGGTTCCACTATTTTTTCATACAATACATCATTAAAGGGTATTAAGATTTGGATTGTATTCAAAAGTGGGAGGAACCTCAGCAATTGAAATTCAATGTAGCTTAATTTTAAGCTCCTCATGTGGGGAATTAGAACATTGGACTGGCACTTCATTGGTGGTTGATAAGGGAAAATCTCAGTACTTGGAAAAAGTCCTATAAAAGCATACGTGACCAGCCATGGCAACATGAGTCTTATGACCAATGATTCAAAATTGCGTTCTCTACACCATCTTGTAAATGACACTATAAGCTTTGCTATGGTGCTTAGACCAGTCACCTTCCTGGATGGGGGGGTCACGACCTCTTTCACAGCAACACAGCTGATTTGTTTACGGTTTACAACCGCTGCAATTGGCTGCTTGAGACGTGTAATATTATAATTAATTCCATGCATGGAAAGCAGGTATTCTGCATGTTATTTTGGTATGGGCTACCAGTGATGGGGATTACACTCAGAGGCCCTGTGCTTCTGCTGTGGTTGAGCCGCAGAAGATCGGCCAACTTTGAGCATTGTGTTTACAACCAGCAAGAGAGAAATCCTACTCAGTATACATTTAAAGCATGAAATAATGCATTGCCGTGTTCTCAATATAGTGGAAGGCAAACGGACTTTATAAATTATTTCTTCTTGATTTTATTTGCATTTTACATCTGTAACATGTCACATTTTTTTTTAATTGCGGTTGTTTTTATCGTGTATAATGCCTTGGTCAGACCATACCTATTATTGTGTGCAATTCTGGTGACCACGCTTCATGAAAAATTCTGGGGCTCTGGAAAAGGTTCTAAGAGCCACTAATTTAATTGCTGGTTTAAAAGATAAAAGTTGAAAGAAAAAAGATTCAAGGAAAGATCGAAGACTTTTTATCTGTTCAGCCTTAAATGGAGACTGTGAGGTGATCTAACTAAGGCCAATAAATTCGTTAAAGGGATTAGAAAATTTAACTATGTGGGATTATTGAGGTAAAGTTCTGTTTTCAGCACTGAGGTCAAAATTGGAGGTCAGCCAAGGGTTGAGAGTGGGGGTGAGCTAGTGCATATGGCAGAGAGTTTATTTTTACTCACAGAGTTAATACAGTGTGGAATAACTTGCCTGGTCTTGTTGTAGAGGCAGAAACTCAGGGAGTTTTCAAGACCAGGCTTGATACAGTGCAAGACAGATAATATGTACTCCCTAAGTATCCATAGGGCAAGGTAACTTTACATTTTAGAAAAATGGCAAGACTTCTTGGGGCTGAATTTCCAATTCTTGCCACTGTTATGTTTTTGTTACGTCATATTGATCAATTGAAATTCCAGAAAATATTTTTTTTAACTTACTGAAATACATACGTCTAGAAATAGTTATAAAGCCATTTTTGAAGCTCAGGGACTCCAGCAAATTATACTGAGAGTCATTATCTGCAAATGGCGAAAACTTAAAACCACAATTAATTTTCCCAGATGTTGACAGCCAACCATAATTTTTCTAAGAATACGTTGAGGACTCATCTAGCTAGGCAAAAAACACAAATTTCTTGGGTAGATCAGATCTTCCACCGTTAGCCTTGGTAATTCGTCCAGAATACCATAAAATGGTTGTGCAGGAAGTTTGAGCAGTTGTCGCTATGGTGGCAACTGAAGTTGGCAACTGAGTGTGTCTGCTGCATCAATATGACATTATTTGCATAATATTCCCTCTCGTTAGCCTTGAAATAATCATATGAGCAAAACAAACTGATAATAAATAAACACATACCTTTATCTTAATATAGCCAATGCTATTGCTAAACTGGCATAGTTTTGCTTACCTTAAGTTGGTTTGGTAATGGACACCACCTGAAACAAAGATTAATCAAGTAACACTAGCTGCATTATGCAAAATCATGCAGGCTGTAGCTTGCTGACTGAAATTACTATGAATTTGTGAGAGTATATTTTCAGCTAGCTATCCGACGTCGAAGTCTGTTGTTATAGCATGTGGCCAGCTAGCCAACAGTACCTGACACACACAGTGGACAAACTTCCTACCTTTGTAACCAAGGAAGATCAGCTTGCATTTTATGGATAATACGTGATTACTTTCCAGCAGTAATATTTAGGCCTATAGTCTTTATTGATGGAGTACTTATTTCTGACCACCCCTTAGGATTTGACTTTTTTTTTGCCTACTTGGCACCACTTTACCTATTTCATATTTATTCAAGCTAAATGAACACTGAAATATCAGTGCCGCAAAAATGCACAAATTAGATTAGTAATTTAAATTTAAAAAAAAAAAAAAAACATCAAAGGCTAACAATATATTTACCACATAAAGATTCTGGGGAAAAATGTATACTTCACCTTTTAAACAGATAATTGCATATGCATTTTTGTTTTGATGTTAAGAAAAGTGAAGCATAGTCAATGCTCAAACACTAAACCCAAAATTGTCTAACAATCCTTTCATTGCCTCCTATCTTCCCCTGCAAAACGTCCTGTGTCACCCAGTTGTCATAAGTTGGTGCGGTAGGAAAAAACTTAGTCTGGGCAAGTGGACCAAGTTTTCCTCTCACAGTTGTATATCTATTCTCAAGGAATGGACATATTCTCCAGAGTCTGATGCGATTGGGTTTATTGTAAGTAGCTCAAAGTGAAATATAAAAACCCAGGCTGGTCTGTGCAAACCAAGAAGCATTCATTCCTCAAGGATCACCCGATACAGACTGACCACCGATTGTCCGAACTGCTGTTTTTCAAAGGGTCTCTGACACCTCCCTAGGTGTGGTTAAACGTGGCACTTTCTACCTTACCAAACATTACTCATTTCTGATTGGTACTTTGTCATATAGTAACCCTCCACCCTTCAGGTTTGCTGTTATATAATAATGTAAATTCATTTTAAGTCCAAGATCCAAGATCATCTGGCTGCTCAAGCAGAATGAACCGAGATAGTTTTCTCTTAACCAGTCAGGCTACTATCTACATTGTTCATGTAAAATTCATTGTTATGGTAATTTTCAAACACCTCCTCTTCATTTCAGACAAATGAAATTTTGGTGAATCAATTGCAAACTGTATTGTACACATTGATAACTGCATATTAAGCCCATACTCAATATCGCAAAAATATTGCCGTAACTATATTGAATGTAATTTTAATGAGTGAGCAACCAAGCTCTGAAACTAAATTCTCTCCCAATCACACCTTTAAAACCAGTATTTGAGGAGATTTAATGTTACTATTCTTAAATCAAGTGCCAATAATCAGTCTGCAAGCTTAAAAAGCGTACCATTTTAGCGAGCTTCCAAGCTCTGCAACTAATATTATCCCAAGATCACTTTCTATCTCTTGTTTCAAATAAGCTGAATAAATCATGACTGGAGTGCATTCAGTCAGCACATTCAGCTACATTTTAGTAGCCCCCGCCAGGAATGAAGTGAGGGGTGTTGCAATGGAGCTCATCCGTCTGCCCGTCTGTCCATCTGGATAAGTCAGGATAAGTTTTCTCAGAAATTACCTAGATGAATGAAATTGTCTGTTTGTCTATGTTTTTTGTCATGACCTTGATTGGGTTTGAAAAAGAGATCCATTGTGGCGGGAATTATTGAAAAAATGTCTTGTTTTCAGCTTTGGTAGCACTGCAGTATCAAACTCGGCACTGTACTGAGTGATGTAAAGAGCTCATGCTTGTTTTAACAAGGAATATTAGTCAGTCATTCAGTCACTCAGTCAGACAAGCACAAAGGCATTCACAGGCTATACCCCTTGGGTCTGAAAAAAGATAAACATGGGGCAATTGCAAGGTGAATGCCTCTGCTAACCAAGAGGAACAGGAACTCACATTTCCAAAAACAAACAAACAAACAAATTTATTAATTAACTGAATCACCTTGATGACCCTTAAGCCTTTTGAAATAATTTTTCGTGAACTGTTGAGTTAAATAGGGAACCTTTTTGTGACACATCCAGTTACATCTGGCATAATGGTAACACTACTCCAATGAAACATCATACCAACAGTAAAGCATACTGGCAATGGTGCGATGGTGTGGCAATGCCTTGCGGACTCACGACCTGGGTGACTTCTCGTGATTGACAGAACCAGGAATTCTGCTCCTTACCAAAAAATCCTATAAGAAGATGTCCAGTTGTCAAGCACGATTGGTCTGTACAGTAAGAAAATGATTCACACATGCAAGTCACACCTCTGAATAGCTTTAAAGAAACAATATTTAGATTTTGGAATGACCTCTGCAAAATTCTGGCTTGAATCTCATTCAGACATTGTGTCAGGACCTTAAACTGGCAGTTCATACTGAAAAGCCCTCAATTGGCTGAATTAAAGCAATTCCACAGGAAAGAGTGAGCCAAAATTCCTCCACAGTGATGCGAGGGACTGATCTCCTTTTATAGAAGTGTTTTGTTGCAGTTTTTAGTGCTAAAGTTTGTGATATAGGGGAGACTGCCTATTTGAGCAGCTTTGACATTTTTTGATGACAAATATGTGATATAGCCTATTGGTCCCCATGACTCTTCTGACCCGAGTCTCCCCATATGTTGGAGAACCTTTTTTCCTGCAATCAATGAAGTTATTGTTCAAAGAATTATATTTTATTTTATATATTACATTGCAGGTCAAACTGGGCTCAATTTTTTTTTATCGCATCATAAGTTACATTAAATTATTTGTATCTTTACATTCAATGATTGCTTGAAGTCTGAAACCTATAAACATCTAGAACAAGTGAAATACATGTTTAGTTGTGTTCAGGTTGTGCAACTGATTTGACTAGTCAAGAGCATTCAACTTTTTGTCCTCGATAAACTTCTTGGTCACCTTAGCAATATTTTTTTGGTTTAACGTCAGTGTGATGTGCTGTTCAATTATGTTGAAGCATTGGGAGGGATTTGATGATATAAAGCTTCAATATCCATCAGAATATTACCCTTTGCGGTGGTCTGCTGTCACTGTTTCAGCGGCAACAACTGAGCCTCTTAAAATGGCAGTAATAAACACCATCACCCTGTTCTCAGAAAATTGAGGCCAATTAGGATCAGTTCAGTTCCATCCTTTCTTTGTACTTCTCCCTTTCCATAATTTTTGCATTTGTTAATACACAATAATACACCAGTTTCATCTACATCTGTATATGACTACTGGAAGCCCTTGACGCACCCCTTTTTAATGTCCTGGCTGGTGCCCTCAGTCTGATCGACAACTGAAAAAATGTGAAAAATTCTTCCTTCATCTGCTACAGCAGTTATTTATCATAATTGATTCAATTCGCTGTTGCGGAGCCCACCACTTCACTCTTGTAAAAGACATATTATTCTGACACATCCAATGTCTTTGTTAAATTTATTTTGATTTGGCAGCATCATAATCGCCTTCTTTACTGGAATTGACAAGTATTTGGACTACATGCTGAGAGACAACAAAAACAAACTCCAATTCTATATCTCAGGTCAATTTCTTCTTTTCTTGTGTCTTATATACACAGCCAGTAAAACAAAAAATGTTAACCCTTAAAATCTACAGACCCATACCATATGGGCCCATCAAGTCCAGATGCTTTATTCAAACCTGTGGAGCTTCAGGCTTATTCTAAATTCTAGTGGAGATCCCAAGGATTCAAACTATCTCAAATATGTCTTGCGGAAATTACAGTGAAACGTGTATAAAATGATGAACACAATCTAGATATTTTGCATTTGATGTAATGCTGTGGCCATAAAAACATGGCATCCTGGGTTTGAATATTTCACCCAATATATGAGTGATGTAGTTTCAGTGAAGCACTGCAACCAGCCGAAATAGAATAAGTCTGTGACATTGTTCTTCAATATGAAAAAAGTCTTTTTGACTTTGAACCCACTTGAGGGAAAACATGAGCGAAAAGTGAGAGTTTGAGGGGTTAAACCTTTTAGGCAATTCTCAGCGCCTCACTTTGCCTTTGCAAAGGCAGAAGACAGTTCCGCAATACAACCACTGGAGTGCAGCAGTGGACCAAGCTCTAAGAACAGAGCTACGAAGATTAAATGGCCCATCAAAAATAAATAAATAAAGAAATAATAATTTGGTATGCTTCTAATTGGTAGAGACATTTCTGTACCTTATACAGGGGTATATAGAGGTTTATCTCCAAGCAAATGAAAACTGTCAAACATAGTAAGTAACTCCAGGCAACTTTTAACAGAGAATGTCACAGGTATTATTCCTTGGTGCTCATTAATTAACAGCATAGCATTTGTTCAGAATTCGTACAATTTTGTACTTCTTTCAATAAGAGCGGCAATTTCTGTAAGAAATACCACTGGTAATACTGTCAACTGAAAATATTATTCAGTATTTTGAGGAATAATCAGGTAATGCTCAGAGGTGCAGAGTTATTGGGTCTCATAAAAATGAACGATCAGGGCTGCATGTAATAATAGCAGTTAATATCCGTTTAAATCATCATTTATATTGTATGTAATATATATAATTTCTCATGCTTCAATGGTTTTCATTGAGCAAACATTATTTTATACATAAAAATCATAGATCTGAAACTGATTGGCACCACTGATTCTGTACTTTGCGCAAACACCCATGGCAAGGATGACAGCCAAAAGTCTCCACCTATGAGATAAGGTTAGAGGACGCATTTGAAGGGATTTTTGACCATTCACAAAGCAATCATTTTCAAGATCATTAACATCCTTTAGGTTTGCTCTTGTGGACTCTGGTTTAGACCACATGATTTTGATGTGATATCTCAGAGACTGAGATATCTTTGGTAGAACATCATTTCAGTCTTCACTTTTCCATTTCTGTGTCAGTTTTGATGTATGCTTGCGTTCGTTATCCAGGAAGAAAATTCACCAATGGCTGAGTTTTAGCCACCTAGCTGAGGCAACTAGATTTTCTGTAAAAATTTTCCAGTTCTTGGTGGAATGACTTATAGCACTGACGTTTAGTATGAACTGGATCACTGTGAACAAAGCACCCCCCAAACTGTCTTGTACTTATTTCCATATTTGACTGTCGATATTGGGTGCTTCCACTTTTATGGATTCCAATATTTCTGCCAAACATTGCAATTGTCACGTCTGACTATTGCACTGTCTTCTAGTCATTGTTCTAATGATGTTCAGCAATTTGCAAATGTTCATAGTTGTTTCCGAAATGCGACTCTGCAGTGCAACTAATTGCTGCAGCTCTTGAGCCATGATTCTTGGGTATTTTATCACCTTCCTCTGCTTCCTCAGTGTCCATGAAGAGAACAGTCACAGAACAGAAGGATCCTCTTCCTGGCTTTTGAAACCATTCCTCATGTTTTAAATTCTTTTTCTCTTTGTCTTTACAGCTTTAAGTGGCTTGCTTAAACAGTTATACATTTTGTAATAATTTCCTCATTTGTGAAGGTCAATAACCATCTATTTTTTTGACCAGACCATTCTTTTTGTTTTTTGCTGGTGATGGATAACCATAATGGCATGGCGGGATTCTGCATGCATATAACCTTATTGTGTACCCTAGTGAAACAATGAGTGATGGAATGACATAAAAGAGGTTAGTTATTTTAGGGTGACATGAAATTAATTGAATGAAAAACATTACAAAGTTAACAATATTTGTTACTAGTACCAATACCCCCCCCCCCCCAAAAAAACAAATAAAACTATGAGACATCATAATAAATGAATTACAACAAATATATACTTTTCCCATGTATTTGAACTACTTGAATATAGGATTGTCGATTGTGCTGTTCATTATATTCAATCTTTTTTGCTTCATGAGAAGAACACCTTACTGCCCATATTCCAGCCATTGCAAAGCTAGCAGGCTGCCTCTAACCTTAATAAATATATCATTCAGAGCATGTAAAAATTGAGCCAATAAAAATTAGGCGACTCTATTATCGATTCAAACATTAAAAACCAAGAACTATGCCTTTAAAGGGAATTCTATCATCTCTCATCTTTATTTTGCTCCGACTGCGAAATTAAACGTTAGAAATGTAGAATTGTACAGAATTTTCTGAGACGTTGTCATAAAATGCAATTCAAGTTGAACTATTACATTTACAGCAATAGTTTAGCATGCGCATTTTACAATATTCCATTCCTCACACAAGTACACCTCAACCTCTTCAGTGTCACTGTCCTCTCATCTAGTATTGTTTGGGTTTATGTATATTCACGGTCAATTTTGTTTTATATCATGAAATGTGTAACTAGAATGATGGAGATGTAAAATAATATATTGTGACAATTTGTGTCTGTTTTGATGGAAAGCTGGGCAACAATTGATAACAGGATGTAAAACATTTGCTATGGGCTCAGTTAATGAAGATAATTTTGATCTTCGTACAAACCCAACTGGGTTTTAGAGGTCAGAAAAGAAAATAATTTCAGGTACATCACAAGCCATGAATATAATTTTTCTGAAATTTTGGGGAGATGATCTTACTTGCCAAAACTATATGCCGTGAGCACCATCATTGATTGGACAGAGACAAATTTTGATTTTATGTCTGTACTTCAGCACTTTGAATTAGACAGGACTCAATGCCAATGGTCGAAAGAGCAGACTGTCAGCTTTATTTTATGCATGTTTTTAGCCACACTGGATGAACTGCTTAGAAGTTACCACTTTTGTGTACATTGTACATAGTCCCCCCTATTTCAGCATGCATCAAAACTTTTGGACAGTTTCACATAATATAGAATAAAGTAATCATTTCTAATATTTGGTTGTGTATCCTTTGCATGCATTGACTGTTTAAAGTGTGTAGCATATGAGCGGACTCTGGGTATCTCCCTTGGTGATGCTCTGCCAGGTCTGAACTGCAGCCATCTTCAGTTCCTGCTTGTTTCTGGGGCTTAAGTTTCCTTCAGTCCCCTTAAATCTTGATCATGTAAAGTGCATGGTCAATTCAGATCAGATCCCGTGACAGCCAAAATAACCAAAAAAGAAAAAAAGAAGTGGCACTGTCCACATCACTGTAATATATATGAGTTGTATTTATCCTTCTGGTTATAAAGCACCCTACTGGTGAAGATTTACAAGACTTGCTACTCAGTAGACACAAATTTTTTCATGGTACAATGGAAAGTGGTCCTTCCATGAGTCTAAACAGGTTATGTGTGTTGATTGTTTTCTCTTTCTTTTATTCTTTCTTTTTTCTTTTTTAATTTCTTGATTTTTTGCCATTTTTTCTTAGTCTTGATACCATATGTCTTTTCGGGACAATTTTGCTCAAGATGTTCACTATACATAAAAATGATTTGTGCCTGGCCATTTTTGACACTAAACTGAAAAAAAAAAAACATTCAATATGGTTTTTAATGTTAAATGGTTCTCATGGAGTAAAAGCCGTCAGCCAAAGCCGACCCTCTTTAACCACCGCCTGTGCACTTTCACTGTGTGTCCTGAAAACATAGAGGGTGATTTGAGAGGGTGTTTGGCTGGGTATAACAGGCCTGTGAGGAAACACACTGATTGATGGATTGATTAGCAACATTCTCCCAATGGAAGACCCCTGTCACACCTCTGTGTCCGCGGGGGGAGGTGAAAGTGGGACCGCTCGCCCTGCGAGACCGGAGTAGCTGAGCGGATGTAAGAGGATCACTGTTTCGGTGGATGTTTGACATGCGGGGACAATACCTGCCTCAACCCCATGTTAACTGCAGGTCAGCCCTCCTGCCGTGATGTCACTAAGTTCCCATGGCATTTCGCAGCCACCTGCAAGCACCTTTCTGTCCGAAGAGGAAGGGATGTGGAGAAAAAGCCCAGCAGGTATTCGTACAGATGTGTCCCATCAACACAGCAGTCTAATGCAGCTGCGGCCATCGATGGTTCCATTCACCTGCTTATAACCATTCCAACACTAACAGTCTTTGTTGGCAAAATACAATTTGAGCAATCTAAAGGTGGGATACTGTAGGTTCTTTTTTTCCCCAAATGGAATTGGCCACTGAATATTTTTGCATGTTTGTGTATCGCTCGTATTGGCTATGAAATTATCGCACCTCAGCAAAAAGTTGGCACAGAGTCATAATGAGAAGTTAGATCCAGGAAAATGCCGTGATTGAAAGTACAGGACTCAGACCAAGCAGCCACTGCAAACAGAGAGGTTTGGCATATGCTTGGAATGTGCAGGCATTCAAACACTTATGCTGGCTTTTTTCAGATGAAGCCAACATCATCTTTTTTTTTTAACAATATTTATTGGAACAATAGAAATGTGCACATTTTGAGACATCATCTCTAACTCCATTATTACTATACAGCATGCTTTTCATGCCCTTCATGTCCGCATTTTTTTTTTTTTTTAACTCGTGATCAAAAATGATAGCCTAAATTATTAGCAGGTGTGCGTTGCAACACTAAAATGTCCTGAGGATGACCAGTTAGATTTTCGCATGTGGTGGAACAGCTCTGCAGATTGCAAGTCCATGCCGGTGCCGATGTCTGATAAGTCCCCGGCTCCGCAGCTGAGGTCTCTGAATAGATACACGACAGAGTGGGTGCGAATGATTTTTAAGCGCACCTGCACTGCGCCCAGTCCCTGCGTGCATTATTAACAGCACGGATTTGGTGCAATACCTGTCCTTCATTTAATAATTTGTTAATTGCTTTGAAATGAACGTATCGCATATTCATTAACGGCACCGAAAATAATGTGTTGCCATTACATCTGGTCCCAAGTCTTCAGCTTGATTATGTGTGAAATGTGGGCTACTTCCTGGTGTCTTATTTATTTAATCTTGCATCACTTTATTACAGCAAAGATAACCCTTCCGTTACCGAAGGCAAAAAAGGAAAAATGAGACTGATTCCTTAATCCAGGTTATTGCCGAGTGCTATTTGTGGCTACAAAGGTGTCTTCTGCACACTAGCAAAGAACAAAAAAGGTGAAAATTGCACCCTGGAGAAAACAGCTTTGATTAAAAGGTGTAGTCACCCCCACCACCCTCGTTATTATCAAGCTGTGATCCTCTCGCGTTTGAGATCAATGTTTCTAGGTGGGTTTCTGGCTTATTCTCAATAAAATAAGCAGCTCACTGCTGACAATTAAACGGATGAAACGTGAGGGATTTTTGTGTGGAAGAAGAAAAATTGTTGGCAAATGGTGTTGCCTTTCTGTTCGGAAGCATTTCATGGCGTATGAAAAAATAGTGTTTGGCTGAGTCGGATGGGTCTGAATAAATCATCATCTAATGCTCCCCACAGCAAAGATAAGACTATTATTACAAAGAGCATGAAATTAAATTTGCATCAGCAAGTCACTTATTCATGCAGTGTTACATAGTAAGTTTGGCTGTTTCTGTGATGAGGAGGTGTTCTCAGTAATGCTTGTGACCGACTGGCTACACATCTATGCTAATGTGAACGGAGTAGATTGACCGCTCTCGCAGCGCTGTTGATGCGCACTGTCCCGAATATGCGGGGAGTCGCTGTTCGGTCTCTGGAACACCACCAAAGGAAAGACTTGGCTACAGTCGTCATAGTAAGAATGGTACCATGTGACCGATCACCCATAAAAATTTAAATAAGAAGACAAGTTGAAATCCATTGGAAAATCCACGCATTCTTTGTTTTCTTTCTTTCTTTCTTTTTTCTTTCTTTCTTTCTTTCTTTCTTTCTTTCTTTTTTTTTTTTTTGATGACGATCAACCCCCTATGAGTACTGTCCAACTTGAATGTTTCTGGAGAATTTCCAGAGGCAAACAGTAGAGGTCTCTGTGTAATCTCCAATGTAGCCCAGAGGTAGACATAGTGCTCTATCCTGGCAGGCTGATCACCATGTCTGACTTTCACACCACATTTGTTCTCATGCATTCCGTTAACCCATTATCATCCATATTTATTTATTTATTTATTTATTTATCTTCCATGTGCAGCATGATGGAAAATGTTTAAAAAAAATTGTAGTCTTCAGTAAAATTGAAGACCTGTGTGCAAGAAGTTCTTAAGTCACAAAATGTCGGTTTTGAGATATTGATGGTCAAAGTTCTCAAAACATGCTGCAGATACTTCTTTTTTTTCAAGGTAGCATATTATGAACTTGTGAGCCAGTTCTAGGGGCCAAACATGGATAGTCACCATTTTTTTTTTTTTTTGTGGAATGATTCTCCTTTATTACTGAGAAATCGAGAAAAGTGGTTTTGGATTTAGGTACTTTTCTGACAAAATGGCTGGACTTAGGTATTTTTTGTGGAAAAATCACAAACTTGAGTACTTTTAACAACATAATCCCTTTATTGCTTAGTTTTCAGTACAAACATGTTATTTTAGCTAAGCTTCCTTGCTCTTGTGCCTTTATGGTAGGCAGAACTACTTGTTTAACACTAATATAACTTGGTAAAATCCAAAGTCACTCAGACAAATCAGAAACGAACATTCGAAATGCAAAAACCACTCAAACATTTTGGATTGCCTCCATGGTCGCCATTTTCTGTGCTTGTCATGTGACTCATTCTAGCATTTTCATTGGCCAGTCATGGACTTGGGCACTTATTGCACAAATTTAATGGACTTGAATACTTCTTGCAGAAAATTTTAGCGGATTCCAAAAACACCACATAACAATAAAAGGGGTGAAGTACTTCTTTTTTCCTAATTTTGGTATCAAATGATTCTTTTATCAGTACAGGAAGAAAGACATTTCAAATGATCTTATTTTATTTAAACAATTTAAACGATAGGGAAACACATGCATTGCTTCCAACCCCTGAGTAAAGAAAAGCGTGAGAAGTCCGGAGTCATTATCGCACGTGAAACTGATAAACCTCCATGCACAAGGACTTCAGTTCCGCGTGAGAATCTTTCACATATGCGTTGAATTACAGCGTCTGACTCCAGCAGAGGAACGTAAATATGCCTCTTAAACTCACACCGAATACATGATAGCTGACAGGTATGCGTTATAAATGAAAACTGACCACACCTGATAATGTTGAGAGTTTTCGGAGTTTCTGTGATGGTAATTTAACTGAATGATTGAAAACAGGTCATAACCAATCATTATTTTTAAGGGATGGGTTTCAGCCTCCCCAATCGCCAGTTCACCAGCCGCCACTGATATTCATTAATGTGTGTGTGTGTGTGTATATATATGTATGTGTGTGTGCGCGCGCGCGTGTGTGTGTGTGTAAGTACCGGTTACTCTTAATCTCCTCAAATATGAAAAAAATAAACAAAAGTACAGACGGTGGACAGGTGTGCTGGATTCGCATGTCAGTTGTAAAGGTGTATGTCTACATTAACTTTGCAACTGTTGTTGATGAAGCTCCCCTAAAATCATGAAAAGTAACCAAAAATAGTTCAAAGGCAATTTATCCATAAGCAACTGTGAGTTTATATGAACAGACCGGGGCACAGTGTAGACTATGCTATTGCAATGGCTTTGCCAGTGACTATTGTTCTAGTACAGCTTATGAACCTCAGTATTAAATGCGTTACTCTTGGATTGGAAGGCACCACAGTGATCCAGTTTGCACTCCTGTGCCAGGCAACTGGCGCACATAAGGCTGTTAACACTCCAGGTTATGTGACCAGAGTTATCCAAAATGGCGTGTGACCATCCCTCCATTGACCGCGCCTCAATGCAAAGGACAAAATGCTGATTTGCAAAACGATTTTCGTCCTCATTAACCTGCCAACACATCTTTGTTGCCCCCTTTTTTTTTTTTTTTTTTTTTTTTTTTACAAGGGATGATGACAATTAATGGTGCACTCAGTACACAGACAGATTTGGCAGGTCTCTGTATTAATTATGGGTATGTCTCCAGCCTAACAACATATCCATCTCTCTGTTGGGCTGTTCTATCCTTTATATGGCATTCTAGGTGCCCTGGGATATGGGGGGGGGGGATTTTCGGCATAACTCTCAGACAGGTGAGGACATGCTTTCAAAAAATTTGAGTGAACGCACACCTCCTGAAGCGATTTGTCCTTGACAACATCGCATGAATTATTATAAAAGCACAGATTACTGGTCGCCCTTTGGCATGGTAGCCTAAGGTGCTGTACATACAAGATCGAATGGGAATCAAAGGGGGGATTGTTTCTAGAAGGCACCACATCTGGAGTCCTAAACTGCTGAATGAGCTTAAATGACTCAATTGTGGTACACAGGCCCCCAAAAGACCAGCTACTTGGATTATGGACATAGTTGGTCTCAGTGGAATGCGCTCGTTGGGGTGAATATGTGATTGCCTTACAACAATCCCAAAGCGAGCCAGTACACTGCCTTCACCCATGGATGGCTATGCTCAATTTGTGTCTTAATATGACCATCACTTGGGATGGAAACTGATTTAATAAAATTTAATGAGGGCATTACTGTGCCGGTCTCCTAGCCAAATGTTCATGAAATGCCTGTAGTCGTCACTCTGTGGAGGATATCTGGACAGGGAGTATGCTGGGACTATGCAGGAGAGAGGTTCCCCTCTCAGCAAAAACTATCAGGAACATTTTCTTCCAATTTCTGACTATGCAAAAAAAGAAAGAAAAAGTGATTCATTGGCCCACAGATTAATCAAATTAAAGTTTCGTATCACCTCTGTAAAATAGTAAACATTTTAAAAAAAGGTTTCATATCCTTGTGTAAATACTGGTAGGTCAGCAGATGATTACTTAGTTTACGTAAGACTGACTCGATAAAGCTTTGGCAGTTTGTAATTAAAACTGACAGAACAGTCCCATGATCTAGCCTATAGCAACAGCCTGTTGATCTGTAGTTTGGCCCAAGATTTTCCCCCATGGGGCTATGTGAGATATGTGGCTGACTTTTGAAATGCATAAATCCTGCAAGCGAGAATAAGGGAAGTGGAGAGAGAGCTTTATTGTTTTGTAGACAGAAAAGAAACTAGGGACCATTGTGTGATGGGATAAACCAGTCACTCCTCCAGCTCGTCCACTTCTGAAGCCCTTGCTCAGACCACGCCCACTTTCAAATTCAGCCTTCATTTTGATCTCGACTACAGACTTGTAAAGTCTCATGACTGCATCCTGTATGGCAGTGATGCTTTTGTGGTGACAAAATCTGTCGACAGACAAACTCAAGACAGATTCAAGTTCTATGTGGTGCTGCTCAATTAGTCATTGTGTCACCTAGGAGGGGGAATGCCAGTTAGCTATCAACCCCTGCCTGACCAAGTCAGTTAGCAATACTCCTGCTCTACCATACAGTAGTAGCTTCAAAGGTCAATGATGTTCCTGTAATCTTCAGTGGCCACTTGTCTGGTCCTCAAGTAAACGTTTAAGATTGCATGCATCATTTTAACACGAAATGCAGTTTTTAAATAATGGTTCCATTTATTGAAGGAAAAAAGCCATCCAACCCTACCTGACCCTAAGTGAAAAAAAAAATACCCCGCTTGGTTACAAAATCAATCAGTAAAACAAATTTAATTTATAAGTAGGGTCAATTTCATTAGACACACCCAGGCAAGATTCCTGCCAGCCCTGCTGAATGTAAACATTACTTAAATGGAACATGTCTGACAATGCGGAGGCAAAGGGCAGCACATAATACGATGAACAAATGAGAGACAAAGTTGTTGATATTTATTAGTGTAGAAAAGGTAACAAAGCCATTTCTGAGGCTCTGAGCCTCCAGCAAACCACAATGAGAGCCGTTATCTACAAACAAGAAAACTTGGAACAGTGGTGAACCTTCACTGGAGTGGCCGGCCTACAAAAATTCCTCCAAGAACGCATCAACGACTCATCCAGGAGATCACAAAAGCACCCAGACTAATCCTTCTAGGCCTCATGTCAGATTAGGCCAGTGTTCACGATTCCACAATTAGAAAGAGACTGGGCAAAAACGGCATCCATGGGAGAGCTACCACTGGGTGAAAACCACTGCTGACCAAAAATAAGAGAAAGGCTGGTCTCAGATTTGCCGAAAACCATCTTGCTGACTCCCTTGACTTTTGAGATAATATTCTGTGGACTGATAAGTCAAAACTATAACTTTTTGGAAGTCATGGGTCCCGTTACACCTGACGTGAAGCTAATACAGCATTCCTCAGTAAGAACGTCATATCACATATGGTAGTAATGAGATAGTCTGGGTCTGTTTTGCTGCTTCAAGACCTGGGTGACTTGCCATAATTGTTAGAACCATGAATTTTGCCCTCAACCAGAAAATCCTGAAGGAGAATGTCCGGCCATCAGTTTGTGTCCTAATGCTCAAGTGCAGCTGGGTTATGGAGCAGGATAATGATCCAAAGCACACAAGCAAGTCCACCTCTAATGGCTCATAAGAAACAAAATGAAGGCTTTGGAGTGGCCCAGCCAAAGTCCTAACTTGAATCTAAATGAGATGCTGCAGCATGAGTTTAAACAGGCAGTTAATGCTCAAAACCCTTCCCCCCACAGTTCTGCTAAGAATAGTAAGTCAAAATTCCTCAACAGAGACATAAAAGACTCATTACTAGTTATTGCAAATGTTTGATTGCTGTAGTTGCCACCAAAGGAGGAACAACCTGTTGTTATGAGTTTGGGGGGCAATTATTTTTCCATATGGATGATATACAGTAAGTTTTGAATGACTCTTTTCCTTCAATAAATAAAATTGAAGAGCTGCATTTTGTGTTTACTCGCATTACCTTTTTTTCTAATATTAAAATTATTTGGATAATCTGAAACATTTAAATATGACAAATAAGCAAAAACAGAGTTTATCGGGAATGGGGGCAAGTGCTTTTTCACACCACTGCATGGAACAGAGCATTAAGAGAATCAGGGATTGTCCAGATTAGCAAGCGACAGGGTGACTGATAATGGTTTTCTCCATTGGACCCTGCCTCTCTTTAACCTGTCCCTACCCTATTAATGTGAAATTCAGGATGTGTTTCTAACACGTTTACCAGGACTGTCTCTTCATTTTACAGGCTGGGGCCAAGAGTCACATGACGCCATTAGCGGTGAAGGACAGCCCGTTGCAAGGTTTTGGCAGTGTTGGAATTGACATCTCCCATCCTGGTGAGTGACATTTCCCTTTCAACAGTGTCAGACAACGAGATGCAGCCTGACCACATTCCCCCAGTGCATAAACGTCTCATCAGGACACTTCACTGTCTCCTCCCTTTTTCATAATCTATAAGATCTGAGAACCATGATTCACACAGACCATATGTCAGCATGGGTTTACCCATGGGAACGTTTAAAATGACTTTCTTTTGCAGATGCTTTCTTTTGTGATTGAAATAATATTGTTGAAACCCTCAAGTACACAGCAGTAAATTGTCAGTAAAAGTCACGTTTTCCTTTTTCAATCTAAATGTATTGAGGAATCAACTGAACTGCCATTCATAACTAAATCATTATTTTCATGTATTTGCATTTTACTTTTATATCTTATCTGATACCTTTGAATTTGATGAGTTATTACTTGCAAACTGCACCAAACATAATTTCCGTAAAACAAAACGGGAAGGGAGAAACAGTAAAACAAACAGACGGATGCACAGAGGTGTTTAGGACTTAATGGTGCTCACCAGGGATGTGTCAGGGCTGGTTAAAACCTCTATTTAAAGATCCATCACCTTCAGGAATTGCACTGGAAACATACGCCGCCACAGGAAGACCCCAGGGCCTGAAGGAGGCTGAGGTGGGGGTTGGGGGGGAGGGGGTCACACCCACACCCACACCCAATAGCCCACCCCCTAGCCTCCTCCCTCTAACTTGCACAGACAAAGGAAAGGCTGCCTGACCTGACACCTGTCAACACATTAGGTGTCAGGTAAACACTCTTTCAACCTTGGCCAGCAGGTAAGCTCAGTTGATCAAAGCCATACTGTGGCAGGATCTCAACTCCAAGCCCCATGTACACAAGGGGGAAATTTACCCAAGTGAACAAGCCTTGTTCTTGCAACCCCACTGTCCCAATTTTTATGTTCTGACACATCCAGAAAGGGAATATTCCAATATCGGGCTGTAGTACTTCTAGATTAAAAAAAAAATTTGTTTTGTTTTTGCGGAAAATTGAATTGTGGGTTCGCTGAAATAAACCCTGCTCAGGCTATATTTTATCAATGCCAATATTTGAATTTGTCATTCCAATTTTTGCACAGCATGCTGGGTCTCAGTTTGACACCATCTTAAAACCCTTGGTGTGTCATAACCACTTATTATTTTGGGAGGTAAACAGTCATGATTGTGGCTTGAGGACAGCAAATTGCCCATATACAGCAGTAAATCATTTGTTGTTGTTACTGAGGAGGTAATATATATTGCCCAGAATTCTATAGGTGTCTCCCCAAACTGGTCTGCATCAGATAAGGCCGTTCCTGCCTCTCTCCACCTCAGCTCTAGGCCGATGTTCAATGAAAACAGTCAACAGGAAGGAAATGTGAAAATAATGACACATTTAGCAGACACCTTTACAATAAATCTCCAGTCAGACAGTACCTCCAGCTACTACATTAGCAGTGGTATGCTATGAAAATTGCTCAACATGTGCTGAGGAAGAACCAGAGGAGCAGTTATCCAGGCCTGCGTATAATGACAGGCATAAGGACAGGTTTTTAGTGTGAAGTAAGTGGATGATTATCACAAAAGATGTGGGAGGGAAGAATCGTGACATTTAGTCGAGCCTGGCGGTAATGTCTGCATGAGGAATTTTCATGATGGTGCAGACTCTCGTGCTTGTAAATTTAAGTGAACAGATTGCTATATGTATTCAGTTCAGTGTCCTCTTCACAGACATCTGTGATTTCAGCTAGATGTAGCTCCTGATGACTCAAATTATGGGTAGAGGGTGGTGGGGACCATTCCAGTGGGTTCAGAAATGAAAAAAAAAAAGTCAAAATAAGGAAATCTGAGGTACGAACGTTGTCCCTCCTTTCCGTCTGGGCGGACAGGATCCAGTTTGGCGAGTTGGCTGCATACGCTACGTAGGCCCATGTGTAAACATGCCAACTGTCAATCATCACTCAAAAAAAAAGAAAGGAAAAAAAAAACCGCGGCATGACATTCTTTAATATACTAAATACTAAACACTTTGTGCCCATAGTTAGTCCATCAAAACGTCAGCATATCAAACTACCTGACACATAATGTTACAAAGGCATTATCAAGCTCAAAAGGTGACTCAATGTGCATGGCGATTCCGGCCTTCACTCTCAGTATTTTCGCTGAGAATCCCTTGAGTGTGAGATAGGCAGACACCCCTTGGTTGACAATGACAAGAGCCAGGCCTACAGAAAGATCTCCTTTGGGCTGGAGCTAGGCCCTCTTCGGCATGCAGAAACAGAGCCCCCCGAGAATTTCATTTGTGACTCAGATTGATAGGTCCCCTCCAGTGTTATGTGGGAGACGTACTAATAAACTATTCTCAGAACATTTCTAGGAGTTTTCTGCAAATTTAATGTTGTATAAGAGAATTAAATGTGCAAGAAGACCATAAAATTGAAGGTTATTTTCAATTCAAGGCAAATACATTGGGAGGTTAGACAGAACACAAGTTCTTCTAGTGATTTGGCCACAGCTTGCTGGCTGTACATCCCTGTCATAGTACACTAACCTTCTACCACCCAAGTTTACACAAAACCACAGGGAAGGTGTTATATTATTCAAATTATACCACCAGGATCAGCACACTGACTGTGTTTCCAGCAGTTGCATTAGTACAAATATCAGAGATAAAGGGATATGTATTTCTGTAAGTTCCAAGTTGACATTCCAGTTACATTTTTGGATACACTCTTCGGCAGGATACAGGTATGTCAAAAACAAACAAAAGGAGTATGTATGTCAGCTTACAAATGAAATTTTTTGTAGCTTTGAAAACGTCACGCATGGACGGTCTATTTTACAAAATGAATCACGTCACAGAAATGTTGAAGAAACCTGGAGATAATGGAGGACAGAAAGCCAGCACATGAATGAGGTTGAATCCGTGTAATAGATCCAGGACCAATGCACTGTGTGCCAGCTGGAGCAAAAAGGCCAACTGAACAGTAGAATGAGTTATGGTACTGGTCAAATAATGTATGTCACAAAAGGGAATTATAGAAATTAAGGTGTGCTTTATGTAAGCATTGTTGAAGTCAAAGAGTCAATAAAAAATAGATACAGTCTTTAGACAGCAGTATTGCCACATGGTGAAATAAGTGGTCTCTTACCACTCAACAGAACCATTTGGAATGTTGTTTTCTTGGGTATATATGGGGTGAATTGAATCTGAAGCCAAAATGAGATGTATTGTGTGTGTTCAATTTCATTTGTTTTGAAATTGACATTCAATGCAGTTTATACTGTTCTTTCTTCACTGAACTGATCTTGTTTAATAAAATTACAGAGCGGCACCTTTTAATGGAATCTTTTGTCGTTTGTGATGTATTAAATATTAATAAAACATATGACATCAACTGCTGCTTGAACAATACAATGAACCATTTCATTTTTGCAGCACTCCGTCAATCCATTAGGGGGATTTCGCAGACTTGTGAATCATGCAAAGACATAGCTATATAGTAAATAGCTGAGGGTAGTTTTGGTGCCTGGAAGAATTAGCATCCCAGGCCCAAACTTGTAGTATTTACGCAAATGAGGACGAAACAGGCTATTTGAACATGTAATTGTGAAATTAAAAAACTCTTCAATGTCACACAGGTGTGGGTTTGATCATTCATAACTGTCAGATTAAGCTGAACTGAAACAGAACTGTCTCATCTTTCTTGCTGGAGGCCTAGTTGTTTACCCTCAATCTTTTCACATGTCAGATTAGCTCAAATCATGTGTAACATGGTTGAATAACGCTAAATTCCTCATGCCAATTCAGCACTCTTTGAAAAATCAAACATAAAGAGCAGATCACACTGTGGCATTTAATTCTCATTATATTTGAAGCATGTCAAATAATTATATTAAGCGGAAAAAAAAGAAAAAAGTTGATGTGAAAAAAGTTGTTTTTTTTTTTTAGCCCCCCCCAAAAAAAAAAAAAAAAAGTGAGTGAGTGTTCAATATTAGCCCTGGCAGTGTTCAGTTAGAAACAGTTTAATGAAATATTTGTGATCTTACACCTTTGACAGTTGGAGGTGTTGAGCTTTTTGTGACCAGTATGCGCCAGGCTGTAATCCATCACTCCTGGAAAACTCCATTCCTCTATGAGAGAGCCATTCACCTCATCCTTAGATTATGGATGTGAAAACACATCGGCTTTAACCCTGGAAGTCGCATTTCAAGAGTCGAGATCTAAAGGAAAAAACTGGGATGCACACTTAAAAAATGCAAACAGTCACAAAAGTTTTTCAATCAAGTTTTTAGATTAAGCATTAGCAAGAAAAATGGACATTACCTAGAGCAAAAAGACCCAACAAAACACAAACATGTTTCGGCCGGAGCCGTCCTCAGTGTCTACCAGAGTTGAGATCTAGCAATGGAACCTATACGACTTATTTCTTCCTGATTTTATCCTGGACATCTTATGCACATAAATGAAACATCAAAGCTTTGTTTCACAAGGAAACCTAGTTGGAAACCATTCTCTCCATGTCTGAGGGAAATTTCAATTTAAGACACTTTAATTAAGAGTAACATCATTACTCAATGTGTATGGAAATTTGGTATCCCTGTGTTTAGTGACACCCAGGGGCCCAACTCCATAATCAATTGGTGGTTATATGACTGGGAATTATGTAGGACTAATGTCAGTGTAACTACCCATACACCCTGGGCAACTTCTTGTGCTCACCTGACAGAGGCATTGATATATTTAGGTAGATGTCACTCTCTGTAAAGAAAGAAACACTGTAGCGCTGGGAGAAGATCAGTCTGTGTGCAGATCGGAGCGATAGCTGCCATCAATCTTACTACATACCAGGCATGATGTGTGCCAAAACTATGCCACAAAAATATGCCCTACATTGATCCACAATCACCAGACCCTTTATTTTCAGAACTTTGTTTCGCTTGCTATGTTCTCAGCCAACATGCTTTGCATTTGTCCCATATATATATATTTTTATTCATGCTACACAGTGCTGCAAAAATCTTATTATCAGAAGCCAATGCCAAAAAGTTCTGTAGCATTAAGATATGAAGGTTGATAAAGAAGATACTAACTATTTCCAATGAATTTGATGTAAAATTATACACTGATGAGCCAAAATTATTATTATGACCACTGGACAATATGCTGTTGGTCCTCTCAATGTTGCCAAAACTGCTCTATTGATTTCCACAATGAATATCCAGACTCAAGGTTTCTCAGCAGAACATTTCAGACATTGCATCACATTCTCTCCACCAGCTTGTTTTATTCCCACATTGTATCCTTGTGCCATCTCCTCTCCTGGTAAACGGCTTACACGTACCCAACTGATGTACAGGATGTTGCAGAAAATGGTACTCATTGGACCAGGCAACCTTCCTGCATTTTTCTAAGGCCAGGTAGTAACGCTTGCTTGCCCATTATAGGCACTTTCGTTGGTAAATTGGGGTAAAATGGCAACTCTGAGCAGTCTGTAGCTACTAAGCCCCATACCCTGGAAGGCGTGATACACTGTGTGTTCTGACATATTCATCCTGTTATTTTCTGCAACTTGTGCCACAGTTGCCCTCCTGTCGGTTCTAACCAAACGGGAAAGGCATCGTTGCCCTCGCACGTCAACGATAACACGCCCAAAATTCTGTGGCTGGTATGTGGTTTGTGGGAGAACCCCACAAGCCTTTTTGCATTACAGATTCTTCCTCCCTCTCTTCTGACTATTACAATATTTCACTCTTTGAAGATGCTCAGGTCCCATTTCTCCTCGTTCAACATGTCAACTACAAAAAACAACTGTTCTCTTACCGTCTAACATCTGTTTGCAGACCAAGACATGCACGGTTGCTACAAGATAATAGACGTTATTCACTTCATCTGTGATGGGCCATGAATCATAGTGCATCTGTGTGTATTTCGGGAGCATAAATTAAAATTGTTATTCATTTAGATTCACATTGCTGAAAAATATTTGCAAGAGTACTAATTGGCAGACTGCTGTCCAAAAAACAGCAGTACCATAAAAATAAAGGAAACCATACCTTTACATCACACTTGGAGTGAGGAGGCCAAGTAGCTTCTACAGCAACTCTGACCCCAGGATCCTAATGAGACGTGACAACAAAGCGTTTGTTTAAACATTGCCCATTTCCACTCAACATGTGCGTTAATGTGACAGCACCTGAAAATGGTGCTCTTCAAAACCCATTAGAAATAGGGTGTGCTATACCGCAGCTTATTTGAGCTTAAGCGGTCATCTCAGTAAGCTTCTGACAACAAGGGGCGAATGCACAGTGGATTGGGCTGAAAACTCAGGCCCATCAAATCTGTTTATTCACATCCTTGAACAAACACAGGCATCAGTTATGAGCATTGAATCTGAGTAACAGACAGTGCAACTCAGAATTTAGCTGGGAAGGCATCCATCATTTCAAGGGGAACATGGCAGTTGTGTCAGGCTGTGGGCCAACAAAGGAAGACTGAGAGAAAGAAAAATTGTTAGTGAATGTAGAAAATAGAGAAATTAATTATTATTTTTTTTAAGTGCTGCCAGGAGAAGCCACATAACTGAAAAGTCATACGAATAGAAGATTCCAGATAGAATTGTACCCTTTTAACCTATCCCTTCACTGCTGTGAGATTTCATAATCTTTCACACCATTCACTAAAATTTTGACGGGCGGGAAATTAAGTATATTTACCAGACTACAACGAATCACCATTCATCGGCACATTATCAAAAAAAAATAAAAAATACACAGGCATCAAGCATGGTTGATAATCATGCACAATATGGCTACATATTGTAAGGCGCGCATCGCTGCTCATTGCAGCATTGACTGATGTGTCCTTCCAGTATCCCCAAAAGAACAACTGAAAATATCTGATGGATATCTGCGTCTCCACTCGGCTCTCCTCCAGCGCAAAAGTGACCACCTCAGTGGCTCCTGCAATTGTTCACTGCTTACTGGTGACTTGACCCAAAACGTGCTTGCTTTGTTCCTTTTGACATCTTCAAATCATTGTCAGCCATCTTTAGTATGCTCTAAATTAAAGAATGTTTTATTTATTTATTTAAAATTTATTGAAGTTGGGGGCTTGACTGAGACCACAGTCTCTTCATCAGCAGCGCTGTGCATTACTAACAATTAACAACCTACTAAAAGAAAATTAAAATAATACTATAAACAAAATTGGCATTATAAAAGCAAAATAATAATTACTTTAAACAAGAGCTGTTCTCTCGATGAAACAAACTGACCAATGTTTTATATTGTCCAAAAGGAACTAGATAATTTAGTTTCAGCTCAAATTGTGGCTGATTCCAGGTATTTGGTGTGTTATAATATAATGCAGTCTTACCCAGCTCTGTTCAGCTCCTATTACTGCGTCCCATGGCAACTCACTCGCCATGTAAACTGACTTTTTTTCGTTCTTATTGACCAAACTCATACTCTGAGCAAATCAAAGGAGGATGGGTGCCCGCCCCCACACACCCCATCTTACCACTATTTGAGGGTTTTTCTTGCCTCATTTGCTATCTTGGGGAGTAGTCTGGGCATTGCCCCCTTTGACTAAATTGTAAAGTGTCTTCACAGTGGGCCTTTTACAAAAAGCGTCATACAAAGAAACTGAGGCCGCATCCACACAGAGACGGAGATTTTTGAAAATGGTCCTCTTTTTGTCGTTTCTAAAAAATCTCCCGTCCACACGGCATCGTTTCTAAAAATGTCTGCGTCCACACGGAGACGCCTAAAACGACCCAAAACACTGCAGTAAATATTCCAGGCCTGTGCGTGGTACTGTATGGCGCTGTAGTGTTTCTGTGACAATAGTCTAAAAACGGAGAAGAAGGCGCATGCTCGCCACCTTCCTCTCTGTTTTTGGTTTATTTTCATAAAACATTATATCGCCGTACAGCGCCACACACAGGCCTGGGGGCTGTGATGGGGGCTATCACGTCATCGTTTTCAATAAAACCCATTTTGGTTGTCCACACAAAAACGCTGGGGTGGCGTTCTTAGATTTTTTCACTCTGGAACCCGTTTTCAAAAAATACAGTTTTCGGGCTGCGTTTTCGGCGACGCCGTGTGGATGCAAGGCCGAAACAAAAAAATATTTAGGCGTTTTAGGCGTTCGTTCTCGTGCGAACAGGCCCTGATAGAATCAAATACTATCTTCATTCATTCCAGTAATCCATTCTACTTTAGTACTGAGGCACGGTCTGGTTTGATAAAACCAGTGTTGGGTAAACGTTTTTTTCCAGTGCAAATAAATGAGTTATAAAATTCAATTCTATCAACTGAAGTTAAGAAAATAGCATTTTTAAAAAAACTGGCGAGGGGGACCTAGCTGTGCATGAGGAAGATTTGACATTTTCTTCAAATGAGACACACACTACTGCAACTGGGGTGTAGGAGAGGAGAGTTCAGGCAATACAAGGAACGAGTGGAGAGTGCGTAAACATGACTGGGGGGGTTCAGGAATCAAAGGCACATGTAAACAGGCACTAACAAATGACTGGCACTGTCATTACCCGCTGCGGACATCAATAAAGCTTTATGACGCTATGGCTAATAAATACAGCACTGACCCAGGGACAAGCAGCAGAAACAAAAAGACAGACAGCAGTTGAGGTCTGGCTATACTCGCGCAAAGGTGCAGACAAAACTGAAGTCAGCTTGTTTTCCTTAATGCAAAATTGCTCTGAGAACAAAAAGATCAGGAATATGATTACAGTCCCTGACTTCTCTGCAGGGAGGAATGAAGAGCTTGAGTGCAGCCTTTGGCCGTTGGAGGTGAGAAGTGCTAATCCAGCATTAAATGATCTGCCACTTTGCAAAATATGAGACAATTACACAGATAATTATACCAAGCCTTCTCACTGCACCCCTGGGTCACAATTAGCATAATATAGTCTTCACACAATGTTCACTACAACCTCTGTAGGTGTGGCTGTACTTGTGCCGTAAGTCACGGTGCAAGGCTAATGGGAAGTCTAAGAAGACTGTGGTGCGTGTGTGTGTGTGTGTGTGTGTGTGTGTGTGTGTGTGTGTGTGTGTGTGTGTGTGTGCGTGCGCATAGGTAACTGAAGTAAAACTGAAGAAAGTCAGTAAGACAATATTGACCAGCACAGGCATTCTGATCCATATTTATGGCTCATGATTCATGTCAGTAGCAGACGTTGACTGTGTTGAGTTGATGTCGCATATAAATTTATCCAACTATATTTTTTATTATTATTACATAGATTTCCACTTGAAAAAAATTGTTTTAGCTTGTGGCCTGGCAACACTTTTGAGAACTATTCAATTAAAGATTTTTTTTTTTCATTCCACAGGGTTCTTATAAATGCCACTGGGAATTTACCAAAGAGATAAACAATTTTAATGAAGCAAAGATATTTTCATTATTTGCGGGAGAGAGCATTACGAGTAATTATTTTTGAAATACAAATAGCGATTACATATGCAGTGTTTCCCCACAACGTGGTTCAATTGATCTCCTCCAATTATCTCATTACTTTTATTTTCAACATATCTCTGAACTCAACTGATACAATTGTACCATGAAAAGGAGCCCCTGTATGCAACTTCTATTACTGGTTTAATAGGAGGTCTAACACCATTGCATTGCCCAATTTACAAAGTTTCAGTGTGTGAGAGCTCTGGAATCCCCATTGAGCTTGACTCCTGTAATTACCATCTGTAAAAAAAAAAAGTCTGACTTAAATCATTAGCAAAGCCACAATTCTATTCATGGAATAATAGTAATAATAATAATTAAAAAAAATCAGGCCAACACAAATTAGATATAGCTATCACCCTGGTAGAGAGTACATAGTGGACATTTAGTCTTAAAATCTCATTTTGGGTTTCAATTAATTTGCAAATACGCTAAAATATGCTATTTGGCATGCTCCTGGCAGCTATAATTTCTGGAAGTGACAAATTCATATGTCCTGGCAGTGCAATTAATTCATTTCAGCAACCACAAACAAGTAGAGGTGAAAAACGTAAAAATTACACTTTCTTAAAAAAAAAAAAAACACTTTCTAAAATGTAAAAGGGCAAGACTCACTGAATAACTAAATACCTAATTTTGAGAACATTTGAGATAGAAAGCTGCTTTTTAATTGAGCCTCAATTAAATCAGACAGTTTTGTACCGTTTCCTCATTAAGTCTCTTAGTATTAGCACAGGGGCACTAATTTTGTTGCTGTAGCTTTCTCTTTGACAACAAATTGGATAAAAAATGAATACAACATTAAACTGCACTGTCATCCCATTAGCCTAATAGGATAGCCCTTGGGTGCGCCCAAATACCCACACTACATCTGTTGTTAGTGAATTTGATCAGATAAATAAAACTTAACCGTTGATGTAGTTGGTTCAGTGTGTATACGTCAGCACCTTATACATTAAATCGGTTGTACAATATGAACACCATCTCACTCTGACCTGGTTTACCCATGATGTAGCACAGCCCTCCCCAGTAAAAATCTATAGACACAACTTCAACTCAGATTTGGTGGCATGTATAAATAATTTTTAGTAATACGGGTTATTATATAATTTAAAATAATACAGGCGTTCCTCTTAAACTATATAAAATTGTCTTACGTGTCATTTTTTACTTGCATTCACAGGAAGCTATCGCTTCTTCCGTCATCTTGAAATCAGCTTGTCATCTCAATGACAGTACAATGTAATTTATTTCAAGCTGGCTAAACATAGAAATGAAAGTTAAACAGCTGCCTTAAAAATGTGAGTTTACTCAACTAAATGTGAGTTAACTCAACTTGAAGATAAGCTTTATTTCAACTCGCTATTAGTCAAGAGAATGGATAACTTTAAGATTAACTTTTGAAAACTTATGATCTTATTGAATTCAATATCTAAAACTTGTCATGACAAGTAGGGTAATGGAGGAGTAGACATAAGTTCACATAACTTGCGCAGTAGGTAACTATAAAAAAAAAACATATTTCTGAAACTGTCACTTTATACTGATAGTCGTACATGAAACAGGTAATCTGTAAAAAAAAAAAAAAAAAAAAATGGAATCTTCAGCTCCTCCCAGTGCTCCAAATGGAATTTGATAAAATCCACCGCACCCGAGCAAAATCTACCAATCAGAGCTGGGATGAGTCTCTAATGCTTTGTCAATCACTTCGCATGCACACTCTGTTCAGCACCCTCCTCCACACATGCTCTCTCCCCTGGTTTGTCGAGGAGCTTTCAGATAAAACAGCAGAGAAACAATTGCCTGAAAGGAAGAAATTGCCAGCCTCCATTGCCAGCCATATCATATGTGACAAAAACAAGCAAACAGAAAAAGATGGAAGAAACACAGTGAAAATGAAGGAGCTAAACGGCAACCAGAGACAAAACCAGTCAACTGATTAGCATTGTTTCATTGGCTAGATACAGAGAGGCTGAAAATGTCTTTGTGAAGTGCCAGGCAGTGTTTGTCCTCATATTTATGCGTGCAAATATCTCATGGCTAAAAGTTCCCATCATTAGTGTTTTACTGCTTTGTTAGCACTATTAATTTGCTACCACTTTTTTGTCATCAAACACCTAAGCACTGCAATAAGTGCATGCTAGCTAGTTGTTTGCTCAATGGAATCCTCTGTAGATTACTTTTCTTGCAAAAATATTCCTGCCAGAAGACAAAGCATCAACTTTGTTTTCTCCAATTTATGTCCCTGACCGGCCTCTGTCAATTTACGGTCGTGAATGCTTGCTGAAACTAATATACCTGATTGACTGGGAACAAATCACGGGCTACTTGCACATTTGTGACTAGTTCATAAAAAAAACTAAAAACTTGAATGAAAGTCTAATAGCATCACATTTTGGACAATAAACTACACATTTGATGAGCTCACTGGCATCGATGTACCCCATAGGTTAATCTTGTTGCTTGCTAGGTCATAAAATTAATTCTAATTCACGTAATGTCGGAAAGTGTCTGAACCCCACTATAAACTTCTGTAGGGATTTGACATCAGAGCTAAGTAGCAGCGATGTAGCACCTCAGCACTTTATATCTGCCCTACGATTACATTTACCCCAGCAAAAGGATCCAAAACATTGCATGTGAACACTTGTGAGAACTATATGACAGCGGTACAAAATTTGGATGCCACCTAGCCACTATCGTATTCAGGTCAGGCGATGGATTTTTTTTTTTTTTTTTCATTTTGTTGCTTGGTGTTGCAATTGTGCTTCATTTGGTTAAAAATATTTAGCATGGTAGCTAGGTATATTAGCCATAGCAATTATAGCTAATTATAATAGTTTTCAAACATTGAAAAAATATAAAAAATATAAAAAATTTACTGTGCAAAATAAAAAAAGTTGCGCTGCAACAGGTGGAATTCCACAGGGAGTGCCGACCACAAAAACAGGACAAATAATGTGATACTCTCAACACAGAGAATGGTCGCACATCCAAATTAAACAAATCATACGGAATATAGATATACCATTTATTATAGGCAAACACTTAAAAAGCGCTAACGCGTTTTGGCTGAATCAAGCCTTCGTCAGAGAATAACAATGAATGAAACACTGCTAGAGTATATAATTTCCACAGTGCACAAATTGCAGTTGCTGGCAATTGTACAAATCCAACACTTTCAATCATTCCATTACTCAATCAGACCATATATAAGCTTTTTAAGTGTTTGCCTAAAATAAATGGTATATTTATATTCCGTCTGATTTGTTTAATTTGGATGTGCGACCATTTTCTGTGCTGAGAGTTATCAAAAATTGTTATCAATTTAGCTTGGTTTCTCCCCATTAAGTGGGTATATAATATAACGATGTTGCAACACGGTTACCATGCCCTGTATGCTGTTTGTTGTGCGAGGTAAACAAAACAAGGCTCAATCAATGATCCCATCCTTCTGGATAGGGGCTGTGGAATACTTATGTGTGGAATTATGCCTGGCAGTATCTACGAACTGATGTCACTAGCACCATCACGGATATATGATTGTAAAGTCCATCACTCCTGTGGCTATTCGAAGTTAAATAAGTGTCATATTTGTATATTTTTCTGAGACAAAAGGCAATAAATATAAGCAGTATTCTTGAATCTCTCTTTTTGAAGACAGAATACTGACCACCACAATTCCCCTAAAACTGTTTCATAAATGAAATGGCATTCTTTGAAAAAACTCTATCCTGGCTATTCTGTTTCTAGGACTGATGAGTGCAGTGTTCCCAAAGCTCTCCTGAAGTACATGTCCTGCATGTTCTAGAGCTCCCCCTACTCCAGCACAGGTGACTCAATCGATCAACTCGTAATCAAGCAGCTTTAGAGGTTCATAACAACCTGGTAATTTGAATAGCATGAGCAGGAGCTGAGATTGATCTAAAATAAGCAAAACAAGCGGTACTCCTGGAGAGGTTAGGGTTTGAGAAACACGGCACTAGCAGCTAACAAGTTTATGATCAGCCTTGGAAAAAGAGCCTATCCTCCCAATGAAAATGACCACATAGGTTGTAAATTCAAGCGCCCAAAAACTATTTTGATTAACGTTTGAGTGACAAAAGAAAAAAAGACAAAAGCAGACTACATCCTTATTTAGTGAGAAAGTCCACACGAGGTAAGTTCAGTAAAACAGCTGATTTTCCCATGGAAGACCAGTGTTTGATTCCTGCTTCTACGGGTGAAACATTACAAACTGAAAGCCACGACTGTCTTTTAAAAATGAAAATCATCCCACCCTAACGTTGAACCCTGACCTCACCTAAACCAACTCCAAACCCTTTTCTCACCATTTGTTTTTCAATGCACAGTGCGCTGGTACTTTATGGTATTTTCTGACAGTCTTTTTTTTTTATTTCGACCACTTCAGCAATTTGGCTACGCTGCTGATGGGTTAATTCAGCCTCACAAATATCTGTTTACTGGCATTAGCACTACAATTGTCCACAGCTTAAGTCTCACCAGCAACAGACCACACATGCAAATGCTCCTAGAATCAAGTTTGCATCAGACAAAATTGTATACACCTTCAGCTGAGTAGCCATTTGCCGAATTTTCCGTCGCCTAAAATGAAGATGGCATGCATAAAAAGGCAGCAATTTATCCACAGATGACCTGATATGGATATTATGTCCTAAAATTACAGCCGACAGTCTGAATATTAAACCTACCTTCAGTTTTATTTCAGTGACAATGTGCCATCGTAAAGTGCCAAAAAAAAAAAAAAAAAAAAACGTCACTGTTCAAATATTTATGGGCTTCACTGTATATACTGATGGTATAATTGATTTTGAGCTGCTCAGTTTTACCATATGGAAAGCTCTAAGATTATCAGTAATTGGTCTAAATTTGACTGCTTCCATGTTGTGACTCATTTGCAGTTTATGTGTTTGCAGTTAGTGGAGGCGGCAAGTACTTCCACTGCAAGCAAAATCATTATTGTTGGATTTGTCATCCAACGTAGGTGCAAAAAGTACACTGTGGACTGTAGGAGACAGCAGGAAGTAGCTGTTGCGCTAGAGATTCATTTGAACAATATCCATAATATTTTCACAGAGCACTTTTTCTTTTTCCTCATGTGATATACAGGGTAATTAATAAGTATTTGGACATATACACAGTGTTCAAGGTCAGTAATTGTTGTGTAGTTCAGTCCATAAATGTAGAGTGCAGAGTGTTTGCTTTAAATTGAGCATATGCATTTATGAACTGAACTGTACAGCATAACTATCACAGTGGTCTCAAATTATGCCACAGTCAAAATGAACGGCGAACTGAACCGTGCTGCATATCTCATTCCCCTCATCACACAAAGCTCAACTAATTATTGAGAAGGAAAACTGTATATCATACACATTAAAATCATAATCCCAGCATGGAGCCCTTGTAAAATTATGCATATTGGGAGCCTCCCAGTCATTTTATTGCTATGAATGGTATGAATTTGTGTAATTACTTTGCATTAAACATTATATACATATGAAGAGTTTGATCGCAAAACGGGTTAACCACCAAATCCACATTTTGCTTGTTTATTATTTCAAACAATAGAGAAAAGATAGTCTTACGTTGATGTGAAATCAGATTTTTGGCAGGTGAAATATATTCAGAGCTTTTAATCGGCAAAATTTATGTTTTTTTGCAAAACGGCTTAAGTGCCACCTCCATTTGTTTGCAAAACAGGTTATATCCAGTTGTTTCACAACTAAACAACAAGGAATTAGTGTTTTATGTGCATGAGTGTATAATATTTTGTGTATGTGTGTGTGTGTGTGTGTGTGTGTTTGCTTGATTGGGTGCGTGCTTGTCTGTGTATGTGTGTGTGAGTATTTTTGTTACATGTACTCACGTTTGTGTTTCAGGACCACAGTGTGTGTGTGTGTGTGTGTGTGTGTGTGTGTGTGTGTCAATGAACCAAGACTGACATTGGGTGGTGTGTGTGTGTGTGTGTGTGTGTGTGTGTGTGTGCGTGTTTGTGTATGTGTGTGTAATTTTTGTTGCATGCAAGCACATTTGTGTTTCAGGACCATAGTGTTTATGTGTCCAATGAACCAAGACTGACATTGGGTGGTGTCGTGTGTGTGTGTGTGTGTGTGTGTATTCATGTGTGGGGGTGGGTGTGTGTGTGTGCGAGTGTGAATGTGCAGGGGCATGTGAGTGTGTGATTTTGTGTTGTTCAGCAATATTGAATGAATAGAGCTTCCCGACAATACAACAAAGAAACATACTTGTTCGATTGGATTTAACCCATTTTGCAATAAAAGCAAGCTATGGATTTAACTCGTTTTGCAAAAAAAAAAAAAAAAACAGTAATTTTTTGTTTTTTTTTCAAGAATATTCCTATGGCTGGATTCGAAATGAATATGCCAATTGGTTACCATTTGGCTCATGTACAATAGTAGAAAAGACCATTATTCAAAGGTTTACAGAAATAGTAATTACACAGAAAGCCATTTTTCTCAATTCAGACTCAGTGGAGTTAACCTGTTTTGTGATGAAACTCTTCATATATGGTGCCAGATCATGGGCAAACACACAGACATGCACAGACAGGCAAGAGTATTCCAGCATAACACTCATACATGCAGTCTATAGCCTTTCATAAAAATAATGGAGGATTCTTTATATGGCATTTACAATTAAACAGTCATTGTCTTTGTTATGGCAATGATTATTTCATTGAATTATTTAATGCTGATATTTTAATTTATGCCATCAGTCACCACCATGGTGATGTCCATCGCTTGCTGCTCATGGTAAAGAAAGTAATAATGACATAGAATGGCCAGCTGACTCGATTCAGAACTTGGATCCCCCAACATCCTTCAAAAGGAAGAAATTCGCTCACCCTCAGAATGTTCTCCACACATAAAATGTAATGCTGACTTGTTGTTTACATTGAACATTGAACATTTCAAAAGGCAAATACAAGGACTTGTAAATACACTGAGCACATATAGACAGGTGACGAATTAAAGGAAAGAATACATGAGTGCATAAACATAACAAATGCAGATGCTTCTGGTATGGTTTGGGTCCACTCGTCCCCTTATTAACGGAAGCATCACGGCAAATCAATGAGGAGTTAATCTTAGTGATCAGCTTTATATCCAGTGATGAAGCATTCCCACCATGTTGGGAGTTGTCTCCTCCAGGATGACAATGGGCCAAGCCTCATAGGGCACCAGGGTTCAATGCATGGTTTTGAGTATGAAAATGATCCTAAGCATATGCCACTGCCTTTTCAGCAGGCAGATCTCAAAGCAACTGCATGGGACATTCTGGACAATGCGTCAGACAGCACTCTCCATTAGCATCATTAAAACGCCAAATGAGGCAATATCTCTTGGAAGAAAGGTACTCCATCCCTCCAGTAAAATGTCACACTTGCAGACCATGCCAAGGCATGTTAAGGTGAGCTGGCAGCTAATGGAGGCCCAACACCTTACTAAGGCTGTTTATGTTGATTTTTACATTCATGTATTGCTTATCTGTACCTCGGAAAGAGGATGAGCTGTCCTGAGTACGTGCGCCGTTTTTCTATTTTAACTCAGCGAGCCCATTTTAGAAGCCCCACCCATAAGCCTGAAGCTACACAATACTTTTTAAAAAATGTGTAAAATCATGTCCCTGTCATGAAGATTGTCATTTTGTCGACACGTTTACTTTGTTTGCATTTAATTTTTTTCCCCTACAGACAGGTGCTAATTTTGATAATAGGATACCCATTCTACCAGTATGGATGATTGAGATGTCATTAGCTATTGATCAACACATCACATCTAAATATCATCCCTTTCAGTAAGAATAGGCACAGGGTACAGGTCTAAAACATGCAACCCACAGCATGTGCGCATATAGTATCTCCCATCTGTTCTTGACCCCAAAGCACAAAATATTAGATTTGCCTCAACTAACATAATAGTGCAGTTTAATCTGAAGGTCAGTTTGCACACATTTCTGAATTGAAATTTGTATTCAATGGGGAAAAGAAGAAACAGCCCACAATGGAGATCCTCACAACAAAGTTTGGACAATTTTATGGCAAAAGGGACGTAAAATATGGCCAGACTAAATTCGACTTCAGTGCCCCTTGAGAACATTGAATTAGCAAAATCAAAAATGCTTGTTTCTAGCGCTTTATTTACATATTATGCTGATTGGCTGATATTATATCAGCACTGAGTCCCGTTGGACTCATCTCATGGAAGGAAAGTGCCATAATTTCTTCAGAAAAATAGCAGACGCAAGTGAGGCGGCTTCGCACTACCCTTGTCGCAGACGCCAGGCACGGTAAACAGTATCTGTTGCAATTCATTAAGAATTAACAGGTTTTTTCAGCAGCAGATTTCCTATCCGAAGAGAAGCTGTTACCGTATTACTGCTGAGGATGTCTGCTTAGAGCAAATAGAAGGCCTGCAAATCATAGTAAATAAGGTACTGTGAAAGAAGGTGGTGTTTATATTACTCAAAACAAAAAAGTAGGCATTAAAATTTTGCAGTATTAGTCTTTTAGTATCTGAGATTGGGCTTGATAGAATACTTCTACAGTTTTCATGGTCCTTCAAGGTCTGTCAGGAAAAAAAAATTGAAAAGCCTTATTTTTGTTCTTCATGGAGCCTCAGTAGAGAAAAAAGTGAAATTTCCCAGATTGACGCATTTTGCCTGACAAAGCCCCCTTCAACTAGACTGGGTTCTGTATACAATCACATGGTTAGTTTTGGAACTATTTCTTATGAGAGTGCCTCGAGGACGTTCTGGCATGGCTTTCTATGGTCGAAAGCGTAGTCTATGGTGGACAATGATGTTTTCAAGAAGGGTCGTTTTTCCTGGGTTGGGGAGGGGATTGCACAAATGCCGTAAAAGAGATGTTCAAGCATTCATTAGCTTTGATAGCAAATCTTAATTGTACCATTAGCTTTCCTAATTGCATTGCACTCAGGACAGGCGCTTTTGTTCCGCTAAATCTACTTGGCATATTTGTGCGTAATGCCATAAATTGTGCTTCAACACCAAGCAATGCGAAAATGGCGATGTCAGTTTCAGTGCGACAGGAACTTTAAGTTCATAATAACCTATTTGTTTTAACGGTGTGAGACATAATTATCACTTTGCATGGCATTGTCACTTTACTTACTTTGTTAGCATCCAGGTACATTATTCCATTCAAAGTATTAGTCAGTGGTCATTTAAAATTAAACATAGAAGAAGGATTTGTTCCAATAGTAGAATTGTGCCTTGTGATTTGCAAATTTTTAATGGCTATCAATCCGTTAACAAACCGGTCTGAGCCTGTTGTGTCTTAATGTTTAATTTATGCAGGACACAAAAACACGTTCCAGAAAGATGCAGGCCTTCTGCTGGTTCACTACATAATAATGTGTGTTTTTTTCCTTCTCATTTTTTTTTTCCTTTTCCAAACAACTGTGACTGTTTTAATTCTGCTCACTGATTAGGCTGAATCAATTAAAAGCGCCATGCTGGGCCCAACACTAGCTCAGCATGGGGCACTTAGGAACGCATTCATTGGGCCCAGCCTCTTAATCACGTTTTAATTACAGCCCAGCACTTGTGGGGATGAAGGAACACATTTGTACTTGGCGGCTTTTTCACGCTGCCGAAAGCAGGAGGGAAATTAGTCAGGGAGAGCGAGCAGTGGATTGAGCTTGGAGATCAGTGACCACAGGAGCCATGTTTAGGGTCTGAAATGTCCCCTCAGATCCTCTACAGGAGGAATAAGAGACAAGAAAGCACCGTGGTGCAGTGGGGTGGCTGAATGTCTTTGTTTTGAGAAGAACTGAGGATCTGTGACGGTTTACTTTGATGAAATCTCATAAAGGAATGTATATGACGACACAAGTAAGAATGCACTGTAAACCCAAATAGTGTGGTACATTCAAATGTTTTGTGGAACCTGATTACCTCAAACAATTGTGCAAGCCAATTTAATAGCCTTGTGCGGACAGCACTTATATTTTGAGACGTTATTACAGCAAGCTGTAAACACAAGACCATTAAGTTGGCTTACACAGTTTTTTGAGGTGATCGCTTTCTACTGAACATTTAAGTGCACCTCAATATCCGGATTTACACTGTAGAACAGTGCATTCATAAAAAAAGGAAAAAGAGTAAACAATGAATATTTTGTGTTTTAAAATATTGTCTCTGAAATGTTAATCAATTCCCTCTGGCACTCTTTCACTGTGTTACTGCCTATTCTGTCTAAATGTTCTTGTTGCGGCTCCCTTATAGTTTAATTTTATCTTTCATGGGGCCATAAGTCACTGTGGATGAGAAAATCTTCCAAATAAATGCTACCATTATAATTGCCGTTCCCCTGCTGCCATCGACTTATGTTGATGAAGCTATTAATAATAACAGTAAGAGTGAAGAAAGCAAGCAAGCAGGCAATGTCATTTAAGACGACAAGCAAATAAAAAGCAGAAAATGAGATTATTGCACCGTTTTCGGTGTTAAGGAACTGTGTGGTATGCAAACTGGAAACATTGATGTGGGCTCTGCATGCACTTACATTTAGCATAAATTTTCTTTTGACCCGAAAGAGTTGTCGGTAAAAAAAAGAAAGGCTCGATTTTAAAGCAGCGTCTTTCTGAGTGTTTAACAATTTCACATTCTCATGAAACATCAGTTGAATTCATGAAAATGATTTTCCTGTTCTGTGGAGCTTTGATCGATCCAGTCTTCCTGTGTTGATTGTTCAAGGACTACTATCTGTCATCGGAGTTCCACTGCTATGGAGGAAAATACCGAATGCTCCTGCTCTATGTTACTAATCCATTGGCCGGTGCTGTCCTTCGCCATTCCAAATTTAAAAGCCATTTGAGGATGTCATCAGTTTAGTGGTGAAATTAATGAAGAATGCCCTCCCGTCAATTAAAGTGCTGCTGGTCAACTAATCTCCCTGTACTTTGAAAACCCTTCCAAGGATAATGGGAAAACTGAATGGCTTTAATGCCGTCTAATGACGTTACTTGAAGAATAGCCCCATACTGCTGGGAACAGGGTAATCCAGCTCGTTCCTTTCCGAACAGCGGTGCTCAAACCGGCCGCCTCTCCTCCCACTTCGAGGCCCTCTTGTTCAGCTCGAATAATAGACACCTGCAGGAGAGCCAGTACGCCCACATGCTTGAAAACACCTAGCTCATTTGTCCTCGACCGAGCTGAGGCCCATGCTTTATTATTTCCATCAATTAGCCATGATGACGCTGCCAATTTCCTTTCCAGGAGTGGAAGCAGAGGACATGGTGCCGTCAATTCAGTGTTTGGTTATTCGAGCCATTCCCTCAATGGGTCGTACATGTACTCCTCGGGGAATCCCTGATTAGAAGGCCAATAGATCGATGTGATATGAAACACAGGAACATGCCAAAGCTTCAGTCACATATGCCTTTATATCAGAGATGCTACCACAACACAAAAGCAAATGCGCACATACAAACATAAGCACACATACACAAGCACACGCACACGCACATATGCTCATTCAAACAATTACCACAGGACAGATAGGAAACATTCTGATTAGGAAATGTACATATTTATATGTGCTTGTAAGATTAATTGATCAAAGGATGTACATTTCCAGTTAAGCATAAAGTACTGGCTGTCAGACCTGTCAGAAGCACATAAAGGAAATAAAACCTTGAGTAGCCCCACCCATCTTATTCACGCCGCAGCACTCAACCATTGAAGCCTTGGAAGGGGAAGAGTCCGGAGCTGTAATTAGCTTGTCCTCTCATTTCCGTCCAACTCCTCATCTTCCCAAACTCCTGCATCACCAAATCCTTTCCTTTTGTGGAATTAAGGATGTGAAAGGGGGGGGGGGGTGTCAGGGTTTTGTGTGTGAATGGAGAAAAATAGGGTTAAAAAAACTTGGGAGGCTTGCTGGTATGTATGATTCAAACCCATTTCGGTGACATATGAAATAAAAGTTTTGTGCTAACGTTCAAGCCAAACAGTGACTTGCCATCATATGTTTACTAATTCTTCTCTGTGGCTTATTCATTGTGGAGACTGCATGTGTACTATAATTATACTCTGCCCCTCCACTTCAGAAGTTGGATGAACAGTAGCCACAAACTTGTCTTGAGAAGCTCTCTCGCTTCGTAGAGTCGAGGGAAGAGGTAAGCTTCCCCTTACCACCCCCCCCCCCACACTCTCCCTCCCCCCATTCCATGCCAAGAAAAGCACTCGCAGGAAAGAAAAGAGGGACAGATGGCTTCTCCGTTTAAAAAACAGTGCTCAGCGTGCTTCGAAAGTCTCCGAAGCTTCTCCGCAGTTAGTGAAGAGTCATGGGAGACAGATGCCATTGCATATGGTTTTCTTTAAATGATCGGCTTCGCTGGAGAGATGGATGCTTCAAAAGTTTTATTTTTCCTTTTTTTCAGCCACCTTGTCTGCGATCCAGGACCCTAGGGTCAGGTGTCTTTGATTTTTTTTTTTCTGAAAAGCGGAGAGTCGAGGACAAATAGTGCTTCAGAGGATGGTGGTATCAGAAACAGGCAAGCCATTAATAAAGCAATTAGCGGAGGGGAAGTGGGCGTACTTATCCCCAACGGAACCCACTCATTAGAGCCCAGTTTTGTGGCAAACTGTGCCAACCAACCTTTTCAGTATTTGCTTACCAAGACTGCATTCCCCTGCTAGTTGCAATTAAGAGTTTTCCCTTTCACTCCTGAAAATGGACATTTTGTCAGATCATATGCTTGATTCCTGCTAACTGGAATCGCTTACAAAATGTGAAAGTTGTGTAATGTAATTTATGGGGAATTCAAGGAAAGAAAATGATTAAGTTTTGCCATCCAAAAAAGAGTGAATTTTGGTAAATATTAAAAGTACAAGAAACTGCTTTTGGCTGGTTATATAGCGTCTTAATTGCAATGACACACTCTTAGCTTTTAAGGCATAGTGAGAGCAAACTACTGCCATTTTGTGAGAAAAAGAAACTTTTCAGGTACAATCTGTTTTTCATGGTCCTTTTGTGCTTTGATGTTTATTAAGGGATAGACATAAAGTTAAGACTAAAGAGGAAAAATAGAAACGCAAGAAACAATTATGCCATTTGCAGATGAGCACTGAGATCTGGGCGGGACTGCTGATGGAGGTAAAATACCTTCCTCTCTGTGGCAGAGGTGCCAAGACCTGGGGTGGAGGGGGAGTGGAGTTTGGTGGATCTCAACAGTGCCACGGAAAGGCCCAGAGCAAACAATCTGTCGTCACAACAAAACTGTACCTTCATTATCGGCTCTCTCCCCCCACACCTTCTCTTCATCAGCAGGGCTGGCGGCAGCTGAGGCGCCAAAGCAAAATAGTTACAGCCGCACTGCACTCTGGGAATGGGCACTCCTCCTGCTCCCCCTGCTGTTCCAGGTGCTGCTGATCATGCTCTCTCTCTCTCTCTCTCTCTCTCTCTCTCTCTCTCTCGCTCACTCTGACATACACACACACGAGAGCACGCAAAACACATACACATGCATGAATACATATGATACTCAAATAATCACAAATCATATATACAGGCGTTCAACCAAGCCCACTTAACACAATAATTCACTCCAATACAGAATTTCTCTCACACTAGCATGCATGAGTACAACCATATTTTCAACAAAGTTGGGATGATATAGAAAACATAAATTATATAAAAGCACAGTCATTTATACTAATAAATCATCCTTGACTGGGGTTAAATTGAAAACAGTCCAAAGACAAGATAAAGGTACATTCTGAATTATGTGCCTGCAACATGTTCCAGAAAAGTTGGGACAGAAGTGTGTTTATTGCTGTGTTATATCATCTTTCCTTTTGACAGCCTTCCAAGTAATTATTTTGGGAACTGAGGACACAAATTGTTACAGCTTTGGAGGATTTTTTTTTTTTTGTCTCGATTTATTTATATATATATATATATGCATATATATGCCCTCAGCTGCTCAGATGCACAGGTCTTTATTGTTGTATTTTGCCCTTCATGAAGCAGTGTATATTTTCAACAGGAGACAGGTTTGGACAGTAGGTACACTGTCAAATTAGGAGGCAGTACTTTTGCAGCGTGTGCAAAATGTCTCTTACTATTATCTTGCTGAAAAAGAAGTAATCTAAAAGGGAGCACCAAAATGTTTACATGCCTTTCAGCATCAATAATACCGACACAGATGTTCAAGCTATCAACGCAATGGGGACCAGCACGGCCGTATGCCAAGAAAGCAGCTGGCTTTTGAACTTTATATTGGTCCTTTTTTTCTTTGGCGTGTAGAACACAATGTCCATTTCTACCATAAACATTATTACCATAAACAAAGGTGACTGGTGCAACAATAGCACGTTTCTACCAAGTATCAGTCCATTTAAACCCAGAGAAGACAGCAGCGTTTTTAGCACATGGCTTCTTCTGTGCATAGCACAGTCTTCACTTGCATTTGTGGATGCATGATGAATGATGTTTATTGGCAAAGATTTTCCAAAGTTGTCCCAGTCCCTGTGGTTGTGTCCATCACAAAAGGCGTTATAAGTGTAGTGCCATCTGAAGGATTGAAGATGAGGACACTCAGTATTGATTTTCAACTTCATCCTTGCAGCAGAGATTTCACTAAAGTCCCTGAACCTTTTATTAATATGATGAACTGCAGAAGATGAAATCCCCGAATTCTTACAACAGCAAGTCAAGATATGTTGTCTTTATGCTGTTCGGTTATTCCAATATGCAGTTTTTTGCAAAATGGCAAGCCTCGACCACTGATTACCGGTGAACGACTAGGCTTGTCATGGATGCTCCTTTTTATACAGGGTTGTATATAAGTGCATGGCTACACATGCATGTACCATATGTGAGAAAACATTTTGAAAACTATATATAGAGTGAACTAATATACATTGACTAAAACTATATGTAATGCTGCATACGGTTACTTCTTGTTACAACTTCAGTGACAATATCATAAATATAATATACACTGGAATTCCAAGAAGATGTTTGTTAAAAAATGCCTTATCTGTTTTCAGTTGCAAAATTATGACAACAAACTGTATGCCAGACACCAGAAAACACCAACAGCAAAAAATAATTGAGGCTGCAAGGCAAACACTTGGTTGAAAACACAGAAATGCAACTCAACAAATCACTGCAGAATTGAATCAATCCTTGGCTAAACCAATCTCAGTGAAAACAGTATGAGTGTCAAAAAGCTGATATTTATGGCATTGCTTCCAATAATTTGTATCTCCCCTCATATATTTAGGTGCTTGTTTCACAGAAACAGGTTTTTGCAAGATGTAAATTTTCATGTCAGCTTCACAGTAAGATATTAGCTGTTTCCCCTCATCACACTAGATAGAGTTGTATTGGTCAAAGAAAAACACTTTTTTCACTTAAGTTTTCCCTTCAGTAGACTCATCTTTATTTATTTATTTATTGTTTTTTCATATTGCAGGACAGTGTCACATACACATTCTGTATCTGCTGGTTGCAGCACTTCACTGAAGCTATATCACACTTACACTGAGAGAAATATTCAAACACAGGATGCCATGTTCGTATGACCACAATATTACTTCAATTGGAAAATATCTAGATCTATTAATTCATTTTATACACATTTCCAGGTAATTAAAGAGGACGCGTTTGGGATTGTTGGAACCTTAGGATCTCCTCTAGAATTAAAATAGGACAAGTCCACAGGTTTAAATACAGCAGCTGCATTTGACGAACCATTACATTGGTCTGTAGGTTTTATGGGGTTAACAGTGTTAGAGCCTATTGCATGGTTATGCTTGAGTGAGAGGTGCACAGAGAGATGAGCATTGGAAGTGTAGAAAAGAAAAACAGCATACTTTGTAAAATGTTAAAACAACAGAATATGTAAAGAAAAATTGAATATTGTGGCACCAGGGCATTTTTATGATGACTCTTTAAATCCTCAGTGTATGAATGATATGGTTTCATTCAGTGAGAGAAAAAGAGAGTGAGAAAAACCAAAAATAGCCTCAAACCCCAAACAGTCGATGTTCAGCAATGAACCATCGGTCATTGGGGGAAAAGGGACATAAAATGGCATTAGCATTGAGGCTGCAACACAGAACCAATTTGCCTGTGACATAAAAAAATAAAAAAATCACCGACTACTGCAAACAAATATGTCAACTGATGACTGTCAGGTGAGCTGCAGAGGAACTGGCATGCAGTAGCAAATTACAGTTCTGCATAGCAAATTGACACTTCAGTCCAAGAGTGTGTGATTTGTAGATTTAACATAGAAAAAGGTTGTAGCTTTGAGTGGTTGACATCTTAGCATCTGGACAAACCAGACACACAAATATGCTAATGCCTGTTGGTTGTCTAGTCTAATGGATAGTTTGTCTGACTGCAGACATGTACTCTGTTAAGATCAGCGCAGTGCACAGGTTCAGCAGATTTGCTGACTGACAATAGAACAGGTTATTTTCAAAAATAGCAAGTTCAATAGACATTCAGAATTATACTCTCTGCTCAGATCAACGATACATACCATAGATTACATATGTTGCACAAGAGCAACTGTTTGCTGTGGAAGTTCTTTACATATCTAAGCAAGATGTTGATTGACTGTCAACAACTTTCAGCAATTTTCCTCACAATTTATAACAGCCTCATTAGACTCTCAAATGTGCTACAGATGAACATGGAACACATTGCAGTATTTGAATACATGAACAATAAATTACCATAAACAATGCACAAAGAAAACATTAAAATATGACAAAGTCACAGGCTAATTATGTACAGTCAAAACTAGACATTTAAATTGGGTTACCATCGGTGCTTGCCATCATGCAGTGTAGATTATTGTTTAAGTAGTCATCAACTTGGAGGAAAAAAATTTCTCTTCTCACCAATGTGCTTTTCTGCTAATTGCAAAACAGTGTCACAACACCGAGCCTGTGAAAACCTCCTCTTTCCTTTTGGTAAGTGTTAAATGTGTCCTCAATAAAATTATTTTGCTGCAAATGTGCAGCACAAACATATCAAATAGTCTAATGAATTTTATGGATATGAAATGTAATAAAAGGAAAGAATTTTAAAAATGATATGAAAGAAAGCAAATACCAAAAATATAGGGAAAGATGTATGACTTCAACTCGATGTCAAAAAACAATAGATATACCCCCAGTAAGCTATATGGAAAGCATCCTTAATTGATAGATAAAATAGCACCAATCAACAGAAATGGTGGACTAACAAGCCTCACTGCCTTTTTTTTTTAATGCTTTAATGAATCCTTTTACTTATTAAAGTTGTATTAATCCAAGTTCCTTCTTCCATCAGAGTAACATCATTATGATATCAAAGAGAAGTTGCATTTCTTGACATCTCTGGCACTGAGTGGGACAATAAGTATGAGGGGAAAGACTTGCCTTTGTATGCCATCTGTCCTCGACTCTGACGCTTGCTCTAATTACTGCTTCTCCCTTGGCTAATGCTCCCTCATTAGGCATCGGGAGCATGTGCAATCGACACAAGCGCAGAGAAATTTGCACTAAAAACGCTAGCTGGAGCCATAATGGGATCTGAAAATCTGTCTGGTGCGAAAGGCAATTCACACTCACAGCTAAACGCTCACTTTGCCTCTCTTCTGTCTGAAATTTGTACATCATCCACCACAACAACGTTGTTCCGGTGTCAGAATCCTGCTCCAAGAAGGGAGAGTTGCACAAACCGCCCCCACGCCAGCCACACACACAAACACACACACGTGCACGTGCATACATGCAACTGTACGAATACATACGAAAACACACATGCATACAAAAAAAACAAGCGTACATACACACCAACATACACAGGCACACACACACACAGACGGACATAAACTCATGCACACATAATTACATTTGTAATTATACAGATGGAAGATATATTGAAGGAAAAAAATCTGAATAAATATGTGGACAAGCATTGCAAATCCAGATGCATCTGTTCATTTTCCTGGCATGGTTTATGACCACTCATCCCCTAAAAGGCAGAATGGTCACAGCAAACCATTACAGAGTTATTTTGTGTGATCACCTTTATGTCCTTTGATGAAGCATTCTTACCATGACGGGAGTCGTTTCTTCCAGGATGACAATGGCCCAAGCCCCACAGGGCACAAGGGTTCACTGAATGGATGTATGAGTATGATAACAATACCAAGCATAAGCCACCGTCTTCAGAATCACCTGATCTCAAACTTACTGAACTCATATGGGATATATTGGAACAACATGAGACAGCGCTCCCCATCGTCATCATCAAAACACCAAATGAGGGAATATCTCTTGGAAAAAAAGTACTTGATCCCTCCAGTATATATGTCATGCTGAAATGTTTCAGATCATCAAACTTATTTTAATATTAAACAACCTCAACCCCCAGGGCTCCCTTGAAAAAGAGATTTCAATCTCAACGGGATTTCCCTGGTTAAATAAGGGTTAAAATAAAAAACCAAGATAACCTGACTGAGCACAACATGCAGTTTTTAAATAATGACTTCATTTCTTGAAGGAATAAGGCTATCCAAACCTACCTGTCTCTATGTGAAATATTATTTGCCCCTTTAGTCATTAAAAGGATAGTTCACTTTTTTTGAAGTGGGGTTGTATGAGCTACAAATTGCCACTACTTACATTAGATGCAGTAGAAAGCTCTCTGATCTCCTCCAGGTAGCCGCACCAGGGCATAGTACTGGGTGGAAATTTAGGCGATACACTGTTGTGAACGGAAACACAGAAACAGCGTATTTCGCGGCGTAAAAGAGGTCCCACCTGAAAATAATACAATATTTCAATTGTACGCTATATTTAAAAAAATTACAGCACTTTAGCTGCTCGGAAAAAAAACACAGTTGCTCTTGAACTAACCAACTGACGTATTCCTGCGCGAGGCGCATCGTGGCTCACTGCGCGCTGTAGCGATCAGCTGTGTGGATCACAGTAAAGCTGCTTGCACAAACGCGTGTATTCACGTCTTCGCATTGACTTTGAATGTAATCTGTGTGCGAAAAACTCGTTTCGCGTCCAGTGTGCAAGCGGCTTAACTGCGGTTGCGAGGTCGGACGGCCGTTTAACTTGTGCAAATATTTCGAAAATGGTCCGTGTGTGTCGCTTTCTTGGACGTGAAAGCAAAGCTGTATCCTGGTGCACTTACAGCTTCCACCGCATTCCTCTGCGGAACATTGGACTTGTAGCTGTGGCTAGTTGCCTCAACACGGATATTGATACGCCACCCGTATCCCTAAAAGAACTCAGTGTTTGCAGTATTCATTTTTCCAAACAGGATTTCGTTTGGCTACATTCAGGGAAATCTCAACGGTGCATGCTGAAGAGCACTACTGTACCCAAGCATCACGTAAAAGAGTGAAACACCTGTGAAAAAGTCTAATGTAACATTGCAGCATTGCAGCACAAATTGATATCGCATAGGGTCTACGCAGCCACATACTGTGTATCTGCTGTGCTGGTTATTGTAGGGATTTTTTTTTTAATTTGAGACGTGATTCTATGCCATTGAAAATCCGGATCTGCCGCAAACCGCTCGGAGTCTGACCCAAACAGCTGATCGCTACTGCGCGCAGTGAACTACGATGCGCCTCGCGCAGGAATACGTCAGTTGGTTAGTTCAAGAGCAACTGTGTTTTTTTTCCGAGCAGCTAAAGTGCTGTGATTTTTTTTTAAATATAGCGTACAATTGAAATGGTGTATTACTTTCAGGTAGGACCTCTTTTACGCCGCGAAAATACGCTGTTTCTGTGTTTCCGTTCACAACAGTGAATTGCCTAAATTTCCACCCAGCACTATGCGCTGGTGCGGCTACCTGGAGGAGATCAGAGAGCTTTCTACTGCATCTAATGTAAGTAGTGGCAATTTGTAGCTCATACAACCCCACTTCAAAAAAAGTGAACTATCCCTTTAAATCAACCAATTAAATAAATGTAATTGATTAGTGGGTTCAATTTCAGCGGACACACCCAGACATGATTGCGGCCAGCTGTACTGAATCTGAACATCACTTAAAATGAACCTGTCTGGCAAAGATAATTGGGTAAAAAGGAGCACAAGATGCTATAATCGAAAGAAATTCAAGTACAGATGGAAAGCAAAGTCGTTGACATCTATTAGTCTGGAAAGGGTAACAAAGCCATTTCTAAGGCTCTTGAACTTGAGCAAACCACAGTGAAAGCCATTATCTACAAATGGAGAAAACTTGAAAGTGGTGAGCCTTTCAGGAGTGGCCGGTCTACCATCATTCTACCAAGACCATATCAACAACTCATGCAAGGGGTCACAAATGAATCCAGACTAACATTTAAAAAACTGTAGGCCTCACTTGCCTCAGGTAGAGTTCATGTCCACGATTCCACAACAATAATGGATCTGGGCAAAAATGGCACAGTATACAGGGGAGAGTTGCGAGGCGAAAACCGACGCTGACCGAAAAAATAAAAAAATTAAGAAAACAAAAACACAAAACTTCTCTCACATGCCAAAAAAAAAAACATCTTGATGACCCCTAAGGCTTTTGGGATAATATTCTGTGGACTGTAGAGTCCAAAGTAGAACTTTTTGAAAGACAAGGGTCTTTTGAAAGACAGAACATCATACCAACAGTCAAACATGGTGACAGTCAGGGGCTGATTTGATGTGGCAGGACTTTGTCGATGGAACCATGAATTCTGCTTGCTTCCGGAAAATCCTGTTGGCGAATGTTTGGTAATCAGTTTGTGACCTAAAGCTTAAGGGCAGTCGAGTCGATGATCCAAGGCACTCATATTAGTGGACATGGCTTGGGTAACTTGCACATCTGTGGAGGCAGCATTAATGATGAATAATGTATAAAGGTTTTAGGGCAACATATACTGCCATCTGGATGTCCTTTTGAGGGAACGCCTTGCTTATTTCTGCAAGACAATGCCAAACACCACACTGTGTTGTGGATTATATTTCAATATTTCTCATCATATTCATCAGTAGATCAATTGCCATGTTGAATAACCATAATCAATAATCATAATCAATAATCATATTATGTAAGCAGCAGTAACACACACACACACACACACATAACATAACACAACACACACACATACAAGCAGCTCACACACATAAGCAGCGCGCTTCTGTAGCTTTGATTAGTAAGCAGGCTTCTGTTTAGTTGATTTGAAAACATAATCAGGCAATGCATTTGATTTCTGTAGCTTTGATCAATGTTTGTTCAGTAAAATCATTAGTTGTTACTGAAAAAAAACATAATCAATTGAATCATTTATGTATCTACTTGTATCCTATTCCTTTGGCTGTGTTTTTCCACTCTTGACTGTAATTTTCCAGTCCATTTTAGTATATATTCCTTTTATTTTTTTAAAAAACCTTTACTTCTGTATTCCACCATGGTTTAACAAAACAAAGTTGGAGAGTAAAAAAATGTTAAAGATAAGATGGTTACAACCCATGAAATGTGATTGGAGCAAAGTTTGTTAGAGATAAAATGGTTACAACCCATGTATTTTGATTGGAGCAAAGTTGGTTGAGTTTTTCCCATAAATATTGCTCTGTAAAGAATGCCGAGCTAGCACTTCCTGGCCAGGGACTGCTCACCAGGTTTGGATTATTGCACGATTCAAGGCTGGGAATGAAGATGGCTTCTAAGGATTCTGTCTCTCTCTCTGATTATTCACGAACAAGGCGACCTCAAAAATATGTAAACATCTAGTCGGGAAACCACAACATGTGCACGTATTTAAACAACATGGCTCCGTAGTAAAAGAGTCCAGGTTCTAAACTGGCCTGTCTGCTGTCCAGACCTATCACCCACTGAAAATATTTGGCACATTATGAAACAAACAAACAAACAAATAAAAGAAGACAAAAGAGGCCATGAAGTGTTGAACAGCTGAAATCTTACATCAGGCGAGAACGGGAAAATATTTTGCTTTCAAATCTACAGCAGATCGTCTCCTCAGTTCACAAACACTTTCAGAGTGATGTTAAAAGAAGAGGTGATGCAACACTGGTAAATATGCCCCCATCCCAACTTTTCTGAAATGTGTTGCTGGCATCATATTCAAAATGAGCACATATTTTTCAAACAACAATACAATTTCTCAGCTTCAACATCAGATATGATGTCTTTGTTCTATTCTCAATTAAATATAGAGTTTAAATGATTTGCAAATCATTGCATTCTGTTTTTATATACATTTTTCACAGCATCCCTTTTGGAAACAGGGTTGATTATGAACTGTGCACGACTTGCCAAGAATTTTTATACTTCTCTGTACTATTCCCATCATTCTGGAACAATTCAGTCCTTATCTCATCTGCCCATAGGATGTTGTTCCAAAACTGAATAGGGTTTTTAGATTTTTTTTTTCCCCCACAAAACTCTTGATTTTTGGGCTTACTAATGGTTTTCATGTTGTGGTAAACCATCTGTATTTACGTAGGTGTAGTCTTGTCTTGGTTGCTGACATTGACACAGATATATCGTGGTGACTGTTCTTGATCTTTTCTTCAACTGGGAAATAATACTTCTGTTGGCCTCCTCAGTTATCATCAGTGCAATTCCTGAGCTCACCAGTGCATTCTTCGTTGTTTTTTTGCTATTTTCCTCACAGCCAAACTGTTCAGCCCACTGCAAAGTAACTTGTTCCCATCGACTCTGGAGGAAGATGCCGTGGTATGTGATTCCTCCGACTCACATGATGACTAGCCCTCACTTTTTAAATTAAATAATCATTTAAAAACTGCATTTTGTATTTACTCGGGTTATCTTTGTCTAATATTAAAATTTGTTGGATGATCTGAAACATTTAAGTGTGGCAAATATGCAAAATAAATAAATAAATAAGAAGGGGGCAAATACTTTTTCACAGCATTGTACATTTTCAAAAACTGTACACTTGCACATTTATTCATATGGATATGAACAGTGGATGTCTATACATCATCACTGAAATGGCATGTTTTTGAAATGTCAGAGATAAAAACATAAATGTCAGACATTTTTTATGTTTAATTTCACTCCCTTTCATTTAATGAAAAATGAAATAAAAAACAACTCTCTGGTTGCATAAGTCTTTTTTGACAATTCCGTTGCTGCCTGTGTCTTTCTGTGAAAGCAGGTCACCAAGCAAGACGTCAAAAATAAGGTGTTATTCTGCCAGCCAGCATCATGTTTTTTTTTTCCTGTTTACGGCTACACCTTGTCTCCAAATGATTTTGCTGGCTGTTTCAGTGGCAGGAATGGCTGGCGCAGATGCTATTGGTAGTTCTGTCGTGAAAATGAGGTGTTCCACTTCTGGCTCCAGTCTGTGTGCTGCCCATTGACAGATTACCGCATGGGCAAAGTGGGCCCATGTCCAGGGCCCTGGAGCCATTTTAGGCCCTTGGCCCTAAGATTCATTATTTTTTTTTAAAGATGACACATACAAGATTTTTGTAGAAAATAAATAATCAGCAGCAAACAATAATACGTAAATAGGGCTTTGTGAAAGACGCAGAATAAAAGTATTTTAATTAGGAAAAGATAGTTTATGCTCTCAATGCTGAATTTAAGACATTGGCATAGTCTCAATTCAAGGGTGGTAGCTAATTCTGAAAACAATCCTAGGACGTTCAAAAAGAGCAGACAAGTTAATGATTGGATTGATTTATATTTATGATTTATAGTAGTCAGAAGTGTAGCTTAACATGAGCAGTGGTTAATGAGGTAGTCTTCCTGATTGAACATGCTCTAAGCTCCATTTCACTCTGGAGAGACTAGTTCATGCTTTCAATGCTGAACTGACCAAACATTAACTAAACTCTAATTGGGGCTGATAGCCATTTATGGGAAGAATCCCATGATTGGGCAGTATCTTAAACCCCCAATACTAAAATTTGGCTGAAAGGTTTTTACCAGAAATTAATCTGATAATTTTAGCGACTGACAAACATCAATAAACAGAGGATAGCATGTTGCCTGTACAGCTTGACTGGAATGCCTGTGTATCCGGCTGACTGATGAAAGGCCAGCATTCATTATTATCGACATTCATCATGGGCAACTTAAGCTACTCCTATGATAGTAATGTTCCTCCCCCTAGGCTCTAGACTTTTGGCTACCTGCCCTTATTTAATTATTCAATTACCTCCTCTCTTCTCCCTCCTAATCATTACACCCGATTTTCATTACTTCATTATCATTCCTTTGTCTATTTAAACCTTAGTGTTCTCCCTCACTGGCAGGTAGCCTTAGTCTGTGACACTCTTTAATCGTGAGCAGTCCGTTTTTGTTATCCCTTTGAAGTTTTGTGTTTGTGTCATTTTATTCACTTTATTTATTTATTTAATGACTCTATGTTCCTGCTCTTGGGTCCTTCCATTACTCCATGTCTCCCCTGGTCCCCTTTTAACACCTTGGGGCATCAGGGCGTCACAATAATTAAGTCATGATCATTGTGAAATATTTATAAATTATAAAATCTTAACATTAATGACCCCTTGAAGACCAAAGATGAAAGAAAGGAAAGCATAAATTTCTTCATTTTGCAACAATATGCCATCCATATGCTACATCAGCTAATTCCAGCACTTTTCTGGAGGTCATGCTATCACACATAGACTGAGCAAAATATTTTTTATCTACGACCATGTTTTTATGGAAACACCATTACAACTGATGGAAAATTCTAGCTAGTGCATAATTTTCTACACATTTCCAATGAATAATTCAAGAATGCACATTTCTGTACTTCCCAAACTCGGTCCTTGGTGTATGCTGGTTTTTGTTCCAACCACAATTGCAGCTGTAAGATTTTAAAAACCTGTTAATTTGTCAAAATTAGGTGCATTTACTTTTAGAGCAGCTATTTGTTTTCTTATGCCTCATTTTGACAGACATCAATGCATGCCATGAAGAATAAAAATTCTCTTTCCACATTGTTATATATCAGAAACAACTGCATAAAAGGAGGCAAAAAATAACCAATAAAAGTAAACAACCAATTAGTTCCTACTTGGTGAAACTGTAGACACATAGTTGTGAAAACTGACAATTTTTAGGCAAACAAATGATAGTCAAACCTGTTTTGTGTCATGTTTATGTTATTAAGTTCAAGCAAATTATTTTGAAAAGAACTATAAACACCTGTGTTCAGCAACATAATTTGGAGCTTACTGATTTTTTTCAGTGTCTAATTTAATCTGTTTCGCAAATATTACCTGAAAAAATATTACCTGAACTTACTTGCAATATAGAAAAAAGCACAACATCTTCAAGAGTCTCTTATTCTTAATGGCAGGCATGGGTATTTCTGTCAAAATGCGGCTTAGGAGCGTAAAGAACTGCTCTCAACAGGCAATCCACCTAATTAAGAGAAATTAACAGTGATAAACACCACAAAAGAAAACCTCTACTGCGTAGTACTGAATATTGCTAAGTAAGTTTATTGTGTAGAGCGTATTGTAGTCAGATGTATTGATTTTAAGAGGTGCATGGAAAGGGGGTTACACTTAACTCTCACCTTGTATTATTCCTGTTTTAATCAACATGTACAGTGACAGCCTTGCCTCCTGGCACAAGAACAAACCTTTTTTTTTTTTGTAAAATCTACTGTAAGCGCTGGTATCTTGCAAAGTACATTGTATTTAATTAAATAATTCCGCATGCCCATGGACTAGATATCTGTGATCCAATTTCTGTTATTGTTTTTATTCAGAAGCTCAAGTAAAACAGTCATAAAATGTGAGTCGGTACTTGGCATTTGGAACCAGGTGCGGTAACTTGTATAATTGTCTCAGGAATGTTATAGCCTATCACCTTTTGCAGTTTCTTGGTGCATAGAGAGAAAATGTCTTCTTTCATACATGAAAAATTCACATCTTCATTCATACATGAAACATGCCTTGACATCTCCTGCAAACAATTCTTTCCATTGGTTGATGAATACAGTGCCACTAGCCTTGAGATATGGGGAAAAAAAAAAGAATCGATGTGCACTGTCAACCTTGCTAACCTCATGCAATTATTAATGCACCTTCCAAAAGCTAAATAAGGATAGCGGTACATACCAGATAATAACTTATCAGGCGGAAGCTAGCATAGGCCTGCATGAATTGTGGTATGGCTTGGATCAGCTGTCTAGATCTGCTGTTTACAATGCATGGTCAGAACTGTTGTTTGATTTAATCAACTCCATATTTTTTTCTGAAATCCAATCCAACTTTATTTATAAAGCACTTTAAATACAACAAAGCTGGCCAAAGTGCTGTACACAGGCACTGAGAACAGTATACATAAAACAGATATTCATATAAAATAAATAAAATTAATCCAAAAGATTAAAAAGATTGTATGGTAAGACACAAAAAGGTATAAAGAAATAAAAGAATGGCAACTCTTACACCGAGTTAAAAGCCAGGGAAAATAGGTGAGTTTTAAGACAAGATTTAAACAGTAATAAAGAATGAATCTGCCGAATGTCGACTGGCAACTCATTCCACAGTCTGGGAGCAACAGCCGCAAAAGCCCGATCTCCTCGGAGTTTCAGCTTAGTTTTCGGGACAACCAGGAGCAGCTGATCAGCTGACCTGAGGGACCATGAAGGTGTGTAGGGGTGAAGCACGTCAAAGAGGTAGGGTGGAGCAAGACCATTTAGAGATTTAAAGGCAAAAAGAAGGACTTTAAAAATTATATGATAACGCACAGGGAGCCAGTGAAGGGAAGCTAAAATAGGGGAAATGTGCTCATGCTTGCGTGTACCAGTTAGTAGACGAGCGGCAGCATTTTGCACCAACTGCAAGCATGAGAGGGAAGCCTGGCTAACATCGACATATAGTGCATTAGAGTAGTCCAAACGAGACGTTATAAAAGCATGGATCACCCTTTCAAAGACCTGCCTCGATAAAACAGGCCTAACCTTGGCTAACTGCCTGAGTTGATAAAAACTGGCTTTAACCACAGTGCTGATCAGTTGATCTAATTTAAAATCTGGATCCATTTTCACACCCAGATTAGTAACTGTGGACTTTAAAAATGGTGCCAAGGACCAAGGTCCACGGGGGGGGGGGGGGGGGGGGGGTAACGGAGTTGCCACTGGGTCCAAACAAAATAGCCTCTGTTTTTTTGGCATTAAAATTCAAAAAACTTCAAGCCATCCATGCTCTAATATCATTGAGGCAGTCAAACAGAGCTCTGGCAGAGTGTGCACCTTTCCGCTTCAGTGGTACATAAATCTGGGTATCATCTGCGTAACAGTGGAATGAGACACCATGTTTCTTAAGGATCGATCCAAGGGGGAGAAGGTACAGAACGAAAAGAAGGGGACCAAGAGTTGATCCCTATGGTACCCCATAGGAGAGAGGGGCTGTGGAGGATCCAAAGCCACCAACACTAACAGATAAGCTTCTCTCAAACAGGTAGGACCTAAACCAGTCAAGGGCTACTCCTTTGATGCCCACCCAGTGCTCTAAACGGGAGATGAGGATGTTGTGGTCCACAGTATCAAAGGCAGCGGTTAAGTGTAACAGTACAAGAATAATAAAATCACCAGAATCAGCTGCTAGGAAAATGTCATTTAAAAACCCTTAAAAGCGAAGATTCAGTACTGTGAAGTGTTTAGAACCAGGTTATCACTGGGTTATGAAGGTGAGGACTCTGTCCCCACAGCTGTGTTGAACAAAGGCCCAAGTCCGCATCATTTATATCATACTTATTTCTATATACAATACTTTGAATCATGGAATAACCCAACTCCAGGAGCTTGGCGCCTCTACAATTACATGTGCAAATTGATTAAAAAGGGCAGCACGTGGTTCTAAGATGGCAGCGCTCATGATGTATGATGGCCCTAATGAAAAATTGAGACCAAAAAGTAATGATGTAGAGAGGAAGTGAAACAAAGCAAAAAGACTATGGGCTCTATCTTTCACACTGCCTTACCCGTTGCCACTACCCGCTACCCGTGAATTACGTATTTAGCAGCTTCCACTATCCCTAAACGGTATCTTGCGGCCACACTACCCGCTATGTATTATGCCGACTCCCTTATTTGCACCTGGAGGTGTGCCCGTGGGCATGTTTATGCGCTTTCCCTACAATTGCTATCTTGACCACACACATTAGGGAAAGCGTATAGCGGGTCCTCAAACCACCCGCTACCCATTTGGGCTTTTACAAGAGCACGCCCAGGCGGCTTCCACTTGGACACATGTGGACGTGCACATGCGGCTCCACTTCCCGAATTAACTCGCCTATAAAAAGCCACCTTGCTTTAGCCTCAATTGAACCCCTGAGAAAATGGCAGAGATAGTACTAAATCGCCTTGATCGCCAGTTAAATAATAGAAGACGCCCAGAACGTGTACGGCCAGCGCACCAGCTACCTGGGCCTTTCAGGTAAGTCTATATTGTTTGTATTTTTTATCAATCATTTATGCCCCAGGGGTGCATTCTTCATGGGCCCATCCTTTGCATATTATGCATTGCACCCAGGTTTCTCCTGGGCGGCTGTTTCCAAATGGCTCTACACAGACCAGGCACAGGGACTCATCTTCTTCCGATAAGGAGTCATCTGGAGTTATTCTTTTTGTACCTGCTTTCTGTTTCTTCCCTGTGCTTTGCTTCTTTGGTATTTTGGATTTGGTTGCCTTGCCTTTCTTTTTGAATAGCCTTTTTTCCTCTTGTTTCTGCCTTTCAGCTTCAAGTGCCTCCTTCACAGGTGTGTCAGTGAGAATAGCAGTTTTTCTCTTCTTTCTCTGCTGGTTAACTTGTTTTCTTCACATGTGACAACTAACCCCCAAATGACTGAGACAAGTTGCCCCAAACTACCATGTTTGCTTATGCTAGCTCTAGCTTAAAGTTAGCTTAAAACATAACAATGACTGATGACAGGATGCCTTAATATCTTCTCTAACAAGTCCACATGTATCACTGCTGGGATTTTTATCCGAAAGAAGTTACCGGTATTTTAAAATATATAAAGTTAATATTTTTTACTTTGGGTTGTGGAAAAGGGTTAATTGGTGCTCATCTCAACTTACAATGTGTTGTTATTTTCTCACACAGGACATGAGACCTGACCATGTAAAGGAAGAAAACTAGTATTCCACTTTTTATTTGCGCCCTCTAGTGGAGAAGATAATTGCAGTGTGACAACTTACCCGTGTGACAAGCCCTGGTCTCCCCTATATTATATATAATAATTATATACTATTATAAAAGTGGAAAAAATGATTGATATAAAATACAATATAGACTTAGCTGAAAGGCCCAGGTAGCTGATGCGCTGGTGGTACACGTGTTCTGGGCGTCTTCTATTATTTAACTGGCGATCAAGGCGATTTAGTACTATCTCTGCCATTTTCTCAGGGGTTCAACTGAGGCTAAAGCAACGTGGCTTTTTATAGGCGAGTTAATTCGGGAAGTGGAGCCGCATGTGCACGTCCACATGTGTCCAAGTGGATGCGCATTGAAGCCGCCTGGGCGCGCTCTTGTAAAAGCCCAAATGGGTAGCGGGTGGTTTGAGGACCCGCTATATGCTTCTCCCTAACATGTGTGGTCAAGATAGCAATTTTAGGGAAAGCGCATAAACACGCCCACGGGCACACTACCAGGCGCAAATAAGGGAGTCGGCATAATGCATAGCGAGTAGCGTGGCCGCAAGATACCGTTTAGGGATAGTGGAAGCTGCTAAATGCGTAATTCACGGGTAGCGGGTAGTGGCAACGGGTAGGGCAGTGTGTGAGATAGAGCCCAAAGAGCCAAAGGGAAAGGACGAATCAGATTTTAAATATGAGTAGTCTGATTCCTCTATCTTTTCCCCAGCCTTCATGGACTTAAAATGAAGGTTTCATTGTTATAGATCAGGGGTCACCAACCCTGTTCCTGGAGAGCTACCATCCTGTGGATTTCTGCTCTATCTCCAATTCAGCCAACTGATTCAACTAATTAGCTACTTAACAAGATCATGAGCTGGGCAATTAAGTAGCTAATTAGTTGAATCAGGTCTGCCGAACTGGAGATAGAGCAGAAACCTACAGGATGGTAGCTCCAAGAACAGGGTTGGCGACCCCTGTTATAGATGATACTTCCATGAATTTTCTACTTTTTGTTTAACTGATTTAAGGCTACAAATCTTTATGGTTGAAATGCCTGTCATTCACGGACAGCTATTTTAGGTTATTTCACAATTTTGGCATTCTGTGTTAATGGGTTAATATTGACCCTAGACTGCCAGTACATTCCCTTGAGTTAACTGAATGGTATAACAAACAGTTTAACCCTTGTGTGTTGTTTTTGTTGTTGTTGTTGTTTTTTGTTAACCCCTAAAGCACTGAGCCTCTGGCTTGAAAATGACATGCCCAAAATGAAATGACTATTTCTCCGCAAAGAATTGGTCAATTTGAATAGTCTTGGTATCATAATAAAGGTAACACCTTGGGGATTTTCATCATGGTGCAAAAATCAGTGTATATGTCACTGAGTCAGAGTAAATGAAGATGGAACACTGCATAAATGAAACATCTTTTTTGCACCAAACAAAGTTTTACTTTTATCTGTCTTAAAATTATTCAGTTGCAGTCTGGAACACCTAAAAAATTAAAGCACAGAATCTCACCATTATCTGTGCCAAAATTTATTCTGACCAAGTAAATCAGAGCATAATTAGAGAGGTTTTAGTTTGAGAATATCTAGGTGGCCTCTCCAAGCTGACACTGTGCCATTTAATATTTTCAGGAACCAAAGCGTAAAACTCATTTAATTTCACTTATGTGTCACTACTGGCAAACAATTTTAAATTTTTTTAATAAAAGCATTTATATTGTCGCGCTATTTAAGTACATGCAAATGGCCCATGGACTCAGTTTGACGCACTGGGAACGCAAGGCTCTAGCTCAGGCTAGGTTTGTGCGATTAAGGTGGTTTAGAGCTCGTTGGAAACATCAGAAGCCATAGAATCAAATGGCTAGCAGCAAAGTCTTACTGACCGCATCACAAGCTGATCACAGAGAGGAAAATACATTGCAAGCAAGCTGAATGCTGAGGAGCTGAGATCTTTGAAGCAATGTGTCGGGAAAAAACATGCTTGAAGACTGGAAGATCTAGTTTCGTTATAAAGCAAGCGCAGATTTACCCTTGAACAGTTTTTTATTACAAACTATCAAAGGTAATGTAACCGAGTGATGGCGCTTATTTTATATTAAATAAAACTCTGACACCAATTTGGAGTAAAAAACTTCAGACTCCACTTTGCTTCATTCAGAACCACCCAGACCAATCACGCGAGAGCAGGAATACATTTTCAGACCTACGGAGAGCCCTGAGGGGATAAAATACATTCATGTTCATTCCCTTGATAAACCAAATAGGAATCTGTTACAGTAAGACATTTTTTTTGCTCATCTCTGTAGACTGTAAAGTGTATGCCTGCTGTTCTTTGAGCGTGGTGTCGGTTTTAAATGACAAGGCTTATATCGTTGGATTCTGTGGACTTTCCTCTTTCATTTGAGGTATCGTTTGTATGCATAGCACAAATTCAGTAGAAATGCTAGTGGCTCAGCGCTAATATGATTTTATCCTATGTTTGGCTCCATGCTTATTTACTTGGTTGGTGCTTGAATTGTGATCGGTTGAGGTAAAAATAGTCAACATGAGATTTTTGCCGAGTTTCTTCGCGTAAAGTGGATAAGCCGCATGACGATGTTGCAATTATAGGAAACATGCTGCATTTATTATGTGTAAGACCGCCCGCGGTAGTGGGGGCGTTCGGGTTTAAGGGGTTAACTCACCCAATGTTTGCAGGTCTGGTGGAGATTGGTGGTGATGAGACTTACCTTGGGGCATTTGGCAATCCTATAAAATGATGGAGAGGGTCATTTTCAATCTATGCAATGTGCTGCAAATGTAATGGAACAAACACACACACCCTCATGCATACAAACACAATCCTACACACAATCACTAAGATCAGGCCCTGTGAAGGTAGGCAGCAAATCAACTGTATACCTTTTTACAATGATTTTGCCTACAGTCACCACACTTTTATTACCCTTAGGTCCAGTGGTTCCAAACACTACATACGTAACATAGATGTCTAGCGTGGTGTACAGTGAACGAAGATGTATTCCTTTACTATCTTATCGAAAGAAAATGAACATAGGCCAATGAGTCTCAGGTTGAAAAAAAAGCTAATTGCATCATATTTCTGCCAGTAAACATTGAAAATGGATCCCACAGACCTAAACATCACACAAGGGTTAACAATATCTATAATTTCATTTCAATAAAAGCTTGTTTCCCATTCAACTGTTGTCTGTTTTAAAGCATTTCATTGCAGAAGGGCTCAACTCCATTGGCTTTGAGGTGCATGTATTATTTCATACTATGCTGAATTGCCTTGAAAGTCCTCCAAAATATATATCAGTGAGTACTGTTAATACAATAGGGAAATGGATTGAAAACATGGTTTTCCTCAGAAAATAAACAATATTTTCTCTCTCCCATAGAAATGTTTCTGCGGAGTTGGCCCTTCTGTAATTCATTGATTCAATTGCCATTAATGGCGTCAAAAAGACTGCTATAGCATAGTGAGGAAGACTGTAAGAAAAAGTGGTTTCAGGACTTGACAGGGATGAAGGTCCTATATAGAATAATAAAGTCAAAGGCATGGGTGTGGTACATATTCTGCGGAGGTAGTTTGGCTGGTGCATAAAATCTTTATGAAACTTTTTGTGCAATTGCCGTAGATGCAGATTACTGATTGAAGTAATGGATTTACAAAACTTAGAGCTAGGAGTTTTGTTTAGTGTTTATGCATAGATCTAGAGTAGACAATTATGGAAAATGCTACGGTAATGAATTAATGCACTGATAGTGCTTTTAAGATTTTTCTAATACTTGTGCTTGCATTAAGTTTTGAGGTTCTGCAGATGATTTGAAATCTGGAGATTGCTGAACTGGTAAGGGAGATTTAAAAACCTGTCCTGTTCTAAATTCCACTAAACCACAGCTTTATCAGAAACAAACATTTCTATCCTGGCTTTAGTTCTAACTATGTTCCTTCAGCTAAGGGGTCAAAAATACTTCTCCTATTCCGAGACCATGTCAAATGAACTTGCTGAAACATGAAAATCTAGTGTAAATAATGGTAAGAAATTATAAAAATGTATCAACTTGTATCAAAATGATATCAATAACAAAACAAAGAAATGGAACCTTGAGGACTTAATTTAGATGAAGTGGCCTTACTGGATCTGAATTGGTACAAACCCATTTTAGGGGCTATTTGCAACCTCAAATTCTGAAATAACAAAGAATCATTAGTCATAAGCTATGAGTGGTACAGGCCATGATGTGCTGATTGACTGGCCTTCTGGACTGTGTGCACCAGGTTGTTGAGCAATGGGAGCATATCCAGCCATCTTGATCAACAAATAAAGGACTGGACTTAATGCTGCCATCTGTACCAGTCTAATCTCATGTGCCAGCGGCCAGCTTGGACCAAGCCATCATCAGTAATGCTACAATGTTCTCTGTCTATGGTTCAAACAGTCATTGTAGCATCTCTTCACCAAAATGGCATTTTATTAATAGAATGGCTAGTGTTATTTCAGACAACGTTCCATTTGATATAACACACTGAGATATGACAGTAAGTAAATGTAGCACAGATGACAGCACCAAGAGTTTTCACTGAAAAGAATGGCAAATGGTGAAATTCTGATTTGTATTCAGCCTAAAGAATACATTTCCTGTCTGAACAAAAGAACTGTTTTCTTCTACTTCAAAACACAGCCCAGGCACACATCCAAGTATCATTCTTAAAAATACAACATTGACTGGGACAAGTTATGTTTTTCTTGCTGCGCTCTCATACTTTTGCTTTTTCTAGCGAAGTAATTTTTCGAAGGACCTGAGAGTAGTTTGAATGAAGATTGAAAGTAGACACCCAAGGTTCCTGGAATGAGCACTAGTAAGGGTCACACCAAAAATGAATACGTCATTTATCATTGTATAATTTTGAAGTTTGTTAAACACTCATCTAAAATTATACACCTTGCCTGCACCGGTCAATTCATCAGCTGCAAATTAGAGCGAAAACCTGCAACTCCATGTCCAGTATCCTATCGATAAAAGCATTAAATTGCCACAAGCTTAGCGCTTGTTGCAGTCTTCAGTGGTATTACCCAGAAACGTTCATGTCTCAAGACTCAACTAACCCATGTGGTATAGAGACGGAACACATAAGCTGAGCCAGCCCGGTTGATATTAAGCATCCCCCCAGTGCTTGTGTCAAAGACCATGTCAAGGGCCCCATCGTGACAAAGACCCAGGCTGAGAAAAAAAGGAGCTTCATAAAGTGCTTGGAGGGCATTTGTTTCAGGATCAATTTTACCTGTTTTCTCTCACAGCCAAACTTCAGCTGCAATCGCGTCTCATTCACAGCTTGTCTCAAGTGCGGTGTTGAATAATTCTGTTGTTTTGGCGAAGGGGAAGAAAAAAGCCACAAGAACAAGTGACATTGTCTTCCTTCCTGAGGTGACAGAGCTCTCACCTCCAAAGTGGGTTTAGGTGTGAAAATACAAACAATAGTCATTTATTATGCAACCGGCTCCTTTTTCCAACCAATCAGAACACGTTCCTTTTGCAAGACTTCCACAACTTCGAAAAGGAGTGAAAGAAGTTCATGTTTGACTATTTTCCATGTTAACGAACAGGTACAGTATTTGCATAAAGAATACAAGTACCACATTCCAGCACACAAAGAACATGCATTTTCCACAGTTCATTTCCGCAGGAAGTTGGAGAGCGCCTATGAAGGTAATAAAGTGTTTTAAACTACATAAAAAATGCCTATTGGCAATAATGCTTAACAACTTTTAGTAATAGTGAGTTAGAGCATTATGCTTCCCTCCCTGGTACAGGAAACAGAATAGTATAGCAGCATGTCTCAAAAATGCGCCTCACCTTAAAGAGTGGTACATCTTCAGGGGGAAGGAAAGAAGAAATTGAAATGATGCTTACCTATTCACGCCTCTGATGAGTGATGGAGGACGGAATCCATATTAGGACAGGAATAATTGATTTGGATGGCTGCCATGCAGGGAACATCTGTTGGGCTCACAATTACATCACTACGCCTGCTGCCGTCAAAGCTGATGCTGTGAAAGGAGAAAATATCGTATAAATCAGCAGTCACAACTTTGTCAACATTCAGTTAAAAAAATTAAGATACTGTATGTTCACTCACATACAAGGAGAGATAGTATAAATCCAATTCCAAGTGAAGTCTGCGATGGTGCTCTAAAACTATGTCCATATACATATTCCCATAAAATGTGGTAATCTGTGTTTTGGGGCTATGACTAAAACAAGACCCTTTCCTCTTGTTGTTCAGGGGATTAAAATGGTAAGACCACAGCATTATTCCTCTCTTTGACCCTCCCCCCTTCCACTCCAAATCTGTTTCAATCACTAAATTGCCACCCCTTGACACCCTTTTTTCTTTACTCAGCTCTGTGGCACTCTCATTTAAGATGTGAGAAATTATAATTATCAGAATTATGTTTTTAATGATGCGTTAATTAGACTCCTAGAGTGAGATTAGCACGCACTTATGAATTATTAACCATGAAATCTTTCCTGAATTCGTTCGAATTTTCACACGTAAGACCAAAAATTTTATTGATCTGTATGAGTAATGTAATACAGACCTTGAAAATGGTCAGTGCTACATGCTTAAGATTAAAAACAAAACAAAAAAAAAGAAATAATATAATTCAGCAATGGCACTGCTGAATTACATGAATCTGCTATAATTTCCCATAATTGTTCAGTATAATGATATTGGTATTGACCAAAATACCAGAAGCAATTGCAATGAACTGCAGACTGTGTGATTGATTCTCGCTTGGAAGACTCAGGTAAATACATTACATTCTTTTTAAAGATTTTTTTTTTTGGGAATTTTTCCTTTATTTGACAGTTATACAGTGTAGAGAGACAGGAAAGTTGGGGAGAAGAATGGGGGAAGACATGCAGCAAATGACCTGAGCAGAAATCGAACCCAGGTCGCTGCGGGAAGAACACAGCCTTTATAGTATGCGCGCTTAGACCAATGAGCCACCGGGGCGCCCCAGGTAAATACATTACATTCTAAACAAAATTGCTTCTTGTTCAGAAAACATACAATGATTGATAATAGCAGTAACAGTAATTAAAACAATAACAGCTAAAATAGAAAGCATTATTGGCCGCATAATAATAATAATAATACTAATAATGACAGGCACTGCAACATCTATGTGATTGATTTGATTCCATGCAAGATCAATATTTTATGCTCTTGGTGCCATGCAGTATAAATAATGAAAGTAATACAAGTGAAAGTGATCCCACTTAAAAAATCTGTCTCATGACAGCAGACAGATAGTAGTAAAGTCATTAGTTCTTTCAGCTTAAAGCAAACTGCATCGCCTTTACACAGTAAATCAGTCTGGCAATATTGTGATGAGAACAACCAGAAAACCCTATCTGCATCTGAACTGAAACCATCATCTACTGAGACAAAATGAGGGCTGAAAAAACAGGGGAAGAGAGCGTGCCTGGCCCAGGCTGGTCGAGACCAAGGTTAACAGAGCATGGGAAGCCAATTTGGATATTCCATTCTTGTAATAACTTTGCAGCATGCTTTGAATCTTAGAAGGCCACTCCAGCCATCATGGATGCCCTCTTTAGCTCATATGTTCCACTCATTCTTCTGCTGTTTAAACTCTTGGATGTAAATTGGCCAGCTAATTTGCAGGATGTGGGCTAATTTCACAGATCCAGGGAGGGCATTCAGGGGCCTTGACTGTTTCTATGCACCACTTTAAACAAATAAGCACCCAACTACCCATAATCCCCCTGTCCCACTTGTTATTTTTGGACTGCGCCCAATCCACACCCCTGGTCTATCACACCAAAAGAAAATTAGATTGCCCCACACAACAAGCAATGCAACTTTTTTTTTGCAAACTGAGTATCTCAAAGTATTTAACCCACCTTAATTTGGGAAGTCCAATTCTAAAACAATGTACACAAATCCTCAAATTTGTCCTCTGCGCCAAGCAAGAGAGAATGAAGACAACTTGCAGTTCTCCTTCAAAATAGGTAGTTGCTTGCTTCGCACTAGAATCATAAGACATACATGCAGAGAGCAGACTACTGATTGCACCTGCTTCCCCAAGTCCAAAAAAAGTGGGCGCATCATGGAAAATGCTAATAAATCTGATAATAGAAGTTCATTCACCCTCTAACCCTCTAATATATTGAAAACAGTACAGCAGCACATTATTTCACAGTGGGCTCCGAAATTACTGACGCCCCTGACTGGAAATGCACAAACAATTGAGCCTCTAAGAACCATACCGGGCCATCCCGCACTTTTGGCGAAATTGAGTTGAGGTAGTCAGCATGTGCAGAAAACTGAGATCTACATTTCCTAAATGAGCCAACCCAATCTACCCACATGGATTGTTCATACAAGCAAACGTCCTCTCTGCCACTGTACATATGCACTGCACTGCCTTAGCCATAGTGGACCATCCCACAACTTTTCCATAATTCAATGTAAACATGGCGGCTGGGTATCTCACTGATGAGGAACTGCTTGCTATGATTGATGATGATGGTGAAGTGGAAGATAACGGAGACCCAGAGTTTGACCCAAATGAATCAGAAGATGATGGTTCCGCTTCAGAAGGAGGTACCTTTCACTTTAAATGAAACAGAAGGGCATCCAAAGCCTACATGAGAAGTGCATCACGTAAGTCTACATATCTTGAGTTTTTAACATAAGCAGTGTTTCTAGTTCCCAGATACTCTAGATGACACAGGAGGCTGGCAACTTTGAGTCCCATTTTCTCAAAAGTTCCCCAACATGGGTTGGCCCAGTATGGCTCTTAGGGGCTCAATTATATATATATATATATATATATATACATATCTACACACACACACACACACACACACTTCAGGCCAAAGTATTACGAACACCCTGCATTTTTCAGAGTTTTCGTTTTCTTAAAGTTAATTTTGAGCAACAAAGGCATAAAAAATGCCAAACGGACACATGTATTGACTAAAAATGTTGCTTGCTAACAATTGTATATCTTTCAACACGCAGAACCCCACAGACATGGGTTAATAGCTTTGCCAATAATAACTTTTTTGATAAACTTGTAGGTCAAACTGATTGTATTTTGTTGTCAGCAAACCTTAACACCAGGATACTTTGCCCTCTGGGGTTGGTCAGAACTTAGTGCTTCAGCAGGACAATGACCCCAAGCACTCCTCCAAGCTTTGCCAAAGATATTTTGATCAAAATGCAGAAGCAGGAGAAGATGGTCTGGCCCCCACAGTCACCAGATTTGTCACCCACTGAGTGTGTTTACATGTCACTTGAGAAAATTGATTTATTGCGTTAGTCCAACTAAAACCGGACTTTTGAAATACATGTAAACATGTTAGTCCGACCGGAATCTAACTAAATCGAATTTCTAAAAGTGAGACTGATACACCGAGATAATGCAGTTACTAGTCAGATTACTCCTCCATGTATACGCGTGAACTGAACGGAACTGGACTATGCGGTCTGTGCATGCTCCATAGTTTATCATGCAGGGCTTTGACCCGGAAGTCTTTAGGACTTGTGAACACCAAATTGATTGGGTGCAACTCTGTACTCGGCACAACTAGCAAGTTTGTACAGAACAGTATGCTCGAACAGTCATGTCTTGGGGGCTCATAACTTCTTTCATTAATCCGCATAATTTATCGAATGACCTGCGCATCATTCAAAAATTTTCCTTCCACTCCCCATCTGAAAACTCTATTGCAATGACTCACTCCCACCAGTCTTTGCTCCTGACCCACTAATACTTTCCTAGTATCAGCCTCACCTCCTCATGCCATGGCTCATCCCTTATGCTCTCAGCTGGTGGGGATTGGGCTGGGCACTGCCCTTTTTTGCTCTGTGGAGCATTTTTGTGGCAGTCTGTCTGTGAAAAGCACTACACAAATAAAACTGAACTGAATCAAGCTAGAGCCATCTTTATCAGAGAATGTTGCCAAGCTGGCAAACCACCCTGACACCCTGCCAGTTTCTGCTACAAATTCCCATGCAATTTTGTTTGCTTAAATTAATCCATGTTTTCTTTTGATTTTAACTTGAGTTTATATTTTATGCATCTATTTTGCAGAGCCTTACTGTGGTCAGCTCCAACATTTGTATACTTCATTTGCAACCATCTCAGCCTGCTTTGAAATATCTTAAACTGCCTGGCAGTAATGCCAATCACCTTAGTTGAGTTAATGCAGTACATACAAGAGCACGCCGCCTCTGGCTCCAAAGGGCCCATAAATGTTCACCTAAGATTTTAGCCCTGCTAAGATGGTTTTGTTTTGGGGGTTTGTGCCACACGCTCAATTGAGTCATATGCCGTATCAGTCCAGGGGAACTTGCATACACACATAAAATATTTCCTTTGTATCAAGTCACTCTAATGGTGTCTTGCCTGATGTTCCTCTGTTTGCATTCAGCATTCCTGCTGATTTACCCACAACCAAAGGTCGCACATGCTTGTGTGAATTCAAAGGAAATGCGATATGCTTGTTGCCTCACATAGTCTCATCTCAGGTAGTATATTTCCTTTGTATCAAGCCACTTTAGTATTTTTGCTTGATGTTCCTCTGTCTATATTCAGCAAGCCGCTGCCTACAACCAGAAGAGAAGGTTGTGCATGCTTGCATGAATTCAAAGGAAATGTGAAGTGCTGGTCGCCTCACATTGCCGCATCTCAAGTAGTATATTTCCTTTGTATTATGTCACTCTAGGAGTGCCGTGCTGGACGTTCCTCTGCCTGTAGTCAGCAGGCCACTGAGGTCTCTACACCCAGAGGAGAAGGTCACGCATGCTTGCATGAATTCCAAGGAAATGCCCCAGGTTTGTTGCCACACATAGTTTTGTCCCATATAGTATATTTTCTTTGGATCAAGCCACTTCAGGGGTGTCTTGCCAGATATCCCTCTGTATTCCGCAAGCCATGAACGTTTCCGGAACTCAAAGGAAATGCAACATGCTGGCTGCTGCAAATTAATCCATTTTATCCCATTCAACCATTCAAGGCAGGTTTAGGGGTTTGTGATCTCAGGGACTGTCTGTGTCACGCTCGCTTAGATTGTTCCAGAGCATCACTCGAGCAGAGTCACCACCAAACTCAAATGCAGGTCATCCTACAATAAGTGGTTAAATCTGCTGCAAGTGTCCTGACTGAAATTGAGCTTCAATGTTTGTTCAGTCAGGCATGGGAGTCAGGCTGGTCACAAGCTTGTTTCTGTCCAATTGTTCTTAACTTTAGCTCCTCCAAGCTTATTGGCGAGCTTTTATAACTAAGGCAGCGTTCATTCATTTCTCTAGCTCCTTGCCCTCTACACTGCACCTACTCTGGTTAACCAAGAAATCTACTTCTCATCTCCTTCCACCTCCCCAGCCTCCTCCGTTATAATTATTATTGTTCATTGCAAGCAGCATTTATTCGTATCATGTTCAGTAACTTAAATGTTAATGAGATTCAAAAGAATCTCAGGCTCTTCCAGGGGGTTTGTGATCTCAGAGACTGTATGTGTCATGCTCGCTGTGCTTGTTCCAGAGCATCACTCGAGCAGATTCACCACCGAACTCAAACAAAGGTTGTCCTGCAATAAATGGTTAAATTGTAATCGTAAGTGTCCTGACTGAAGACTAGTGTTTGCGTTTCTGTCTCTTTCCAGATAACCTCCATTATGTTCGTCTTATTATGATCCCAAGCCTTGTGCTTTCTCGCACTATCACGTTCAGTTTCCAGTGAGGGAAAGTTCATCTCCACAACAGTAAACAGCCACATTTTGGGCAGCTATCAGCCAGTTTAGCCTCCCAAATAATTATGGATAACGACTGAAATGTAAAGGTCAGTAACTGGCAAATGACATGGTAATAGTTTTGTACAAATATGAATGTGAATAGCCGTTATTACGCTACCTAGCTACGCACGAATGCCAAAGGGAAAGCATTTGTAATTTTCACACCAATAAAGTCAGTGCCTCAGTTGAGTCAGACATACAAGCTAATATCTGAATGACAGCTGTATCATAAGTGCCAACAGTTGGCCCTGGTGGCTAACATCATATATTGTTAGCTAGCCATCTACAAGGATCTAATCTGGTGGCATTTGCCATTTTCAGCTATGCTTATTAAAATATTGCTGCTTAGGCTCCACAAGCTGTCACGGGTCAGAAAAGAAAGGGCCTGCAAATGCTTTCTTGCCAGTCAGCAATGCTAGCTAACTCACTTAATTTGAATGACAATCCCTAGCACATTGATGGGTCCAAAGCAAGCTCTGGAAATCTTACCGTAGCCAAGCTAGTTAGCTTGCCGGCTAGCTCAGTTGTAAACTGGGTGGGAACAGAAAACTTTTCGCCAACACTGGCTAGCTAGCTAACTAGGTCACCACCTATTTTCACCCATTTCCTTGGGCAATTAAACAAGGAAATGTCTATTGTTAGGAAAGAAATTTGTGACTTAGGTAATTTACGATGAGAAAAACACTTATTGACTCATAAATAGAAGCTTGTCTTTCCCCCAATGAAACGATCATGTTTTCGCTGGACTTGGATGGCGTCCTCTGATATCTTGGGATCGCAGACAGCCATAGTTTGAGATGCTTTTTGTCTTTCAATGGGTACAAGGATTTCAATGCTTTTATTGGTGACTGTTCAAATGTTTTATTGAAAACCGTAAAACAAATAAAGACAAATTTGGCTCGAGATCTTGTCATGACGTGCTGCTGTGCTGTGGCGACATGCATCGCATGAGCTCTCTCAGTTTTAAGATATTTTTCACATTTTCTGTGTATTCAGCTATTATTAATTATATTGTTTAATTTTCTGCTGAGATCAGGGGGTATCGACTGCAAATGGAGGGACTGAATTCTGTTATTTTTAGAGTTTTTGCACTACTTGTACTTGTGCAATTGTTCATAATGGTTTACACCTGGAGCCACGATGATAATGTGTCGATTCAATATGGACACTCAGAGCTCTTCCAGCTTTCAAACTATACATCTACTGCAGATCTATGGTTGGATTTACCACTGGAATGTTCACAAATCCAGGACACACAGACAGTCAGGAAACGTAAATGAGGAAAGTGGGGTGAACTCAAGACACAAAGTGAGAACCCATAAGAACGAACCCCCCTTACCAACTATATTACTTTAAAATGTTCGATCCCTTCGTCCGCAGTTTACTGAACTGGAAGCCTGAGCTAAGTTAATGAATGAATACAGAGAAAGCTGTCTTCTATGTTTCACAGAGACTTGGCTTAGCGAATCTATTGGCAACACTAGCCCAAACATTTCTGGATTCGGCGCACCAATACATTGAGACAGAGACTTTGAGTCAACAGGAAAGTCAATCAGAGGTAGTGTATGGGTCTATATCATGGAGAGATGGTGTAAACGGTACATAGGCCGAGAATCAGTGTATACAGGGAACATGGATCATTTCATCTTTCAAGGGAATTTAGGCAAAGATTTATTTCTGTTGTGTACATTCCCCCCGAATGCAAATGTTAGCATAGCAGCTGATACTACTATTGTAGATAAACTACAAACACAGAGGCTCCTCAGATTTTACTTGGTAATTTTAACTGTTGCCACCTTAGAAATGTTCTACCTAATTTTTAACGGTATGTTGATTGCCCTACGCAACGGGATAAGACCATTGATTTGTGTTTTGAACTCAAACATACCTGACTTTTTTTGCAGTTTTTACAGTTTCAGGTACTTTATATTACTCTTTTCCCAAATACATTTGTAACCGAGCTCAATCATCCTATTTGTGTTGAAGAAAGAAGATCAAAAACCAGCCCAGCGGCAGTGCGATTACCCCGATATCCGAAAAGCTAATCACGCATTAATTTATGCATGCGACGTCGTTCTGAGACTCGTTGCATCTCTCAATTCTACATGGATATACAAGTGTGTATGTTGCGTGCGAAATATCCTAGCTAAAGATTCACCTTTGGGTTTGTTTTTAATACATTTTATTTGACTAATTTAGAATGCCTTGAGCATGAGTTGGTGGCTGTACGAGGTACATTGTCAAAAATCTCACTATTAATGTCAGTGCAAGATCTTGCTCACTGTGAAGACGTTTACTGTGCCAATGACTGAGACAAGTGATCACCAATGATCTACAGAAACATCGACAACTCCAAAAAGCCACAAAACTCATGTTGCATTCATGAGTCAATGCTGTAGAGGATTTATCAAATATGGAAAGCTGGCTATAAAACCGGTTAGTTGACAATGTACAGAACTAAGTGAATGTTATAATTGCATCCGTTCAGACACTATTTCAAGAGAATGCAAAGAGAGGCTACTGGTGAGTCCCCATATTCTAAACTGCATATTTTCGTGAACGAGTTAATTTACATGCGTGTTGTTTTGTTTGCCAAATTGGGGGCAAGTTAGCAAGCTTGCAAGCTAATTCCTGTTAGTTGTGACTGCCATTTGTTCCCCTCAGTGGTTTGTCATCATTTAGTGACTTATGCTATGCCGAACCATTAGGCTATATACAGTCTATGCTCTTAACAGCTTTACTTATTTCGTTTTTCACGGGCTAACATTTGTTATATTTCTTGTCTCAGTATGTCTTCGTGCTTGTGTAAATAGATTGCACCATCCTGCAATTCGAGCTTAGCCTCTACTTCTGACTCTGGCTTGAGTAGCTACAGCAGCAACACAAACCTTATTTTGCATTTTAAGAAATCAATGTATTTTCAAGCTTTTGTTGCTGTTGATTTTTTGTGAAGACAAGACGAAGAAACAATCTGATAATGGCTCGATTTAAGCCAACAGTTCTATGACTGTATGTAGCACTAAGGCTTACTTGCACACTGTAAAGCTAGTGCACACACTGCAACTAAATCTCAGATTGATGTCAGGTGCTCACAGACATGATCGCGCTTTTTGGATTTCTGACAATGTTGGCGCGGAGACAAGGTGCCTCTAAAAACGTATTTCTCACCCAAATGTCTCAAGTTGATTTTGAAAAAATTATTTAATCCATAATCTACCACAAAAACACCAATATATTGAAACTTCAAACCCCTTAAATCTCAGAAATCTCTTGTGAAATCTGTGAAATCGTGAACCAGTGAATCACTAGAACAACTGAGGGCTTAGTTTGATTGTACTATGTGGAATGTACAACCCCAATTCCAAAACAGTTGGGATGCTGATTGAATTATAAATAAAAACAGAATGCAATGATTTGCAAATCTCATAAACCCACATTTTATTCACAATAGAACATAGATAACGTATCAGATGTTGAAAGTGAGACATTTTACCATTTCATGAAAAATATTAGCTCAGTTTTAATTTTATTATAGCAAGACATCTCTAAAAAGTTGGGACAGGGGCAACAAAAGGCTGGAAATGTAAATGGTACTAATTCAAAACAACTGCAACAGCAATTAAGTAGGTTAATTGGCCACAGGTCAGAAACATAACTGGGTACAAAAAGAGCATTTTAGAGAGGCAGAGTCTCTCAGAAGTAAAGATGGACAGAGATTCACCAATCTGCAAAAAACTGCATCTAAAAATTGTGGAACAATTTTAGAAAAATGTTCCTCAGTGTAAAATTGTGAAGACTTCACATGAAGAATCCATGGTACATAATATCAAAATATTCAGACAATCTGGAGAAATCTATGTGTGCAAGGGACAAGTCCGAAGGTCAATATTGAATGCTTGTGATTTTCGGGCATTCAGGCAGCACTGTATTAAAAACAGGCAAGAATCTGTACTGGAATACACTGCATGGGCTCAGGAACACTTCCAGAAATCATTGTCTGTTAACAGTTCACCATGCAATCTACAAATGCAAACTAAAGCTGTATCATGCAAAGAAAAAGCCATATGTGAACATAACTCAGATACGCCGCCATCTTCTCTGGGCCAAAGTTCATTTTAAATGAACGCCATCGCCGTCAGGAGCTGTTGGAACACATTGCTTCATTCCTGATGGAAGAAGAGGTAGATAAGGATCATCGTAACAGGAAAGGTGATTCACAACCACCAACAAGATCACCCTCAGGGCTTCAGTTCTCCAGAGGTCTTGTCTCCCCGTGCCAGTTTTCTTCACGAGTGAAGCCGGCACACAACATGGTTCCCTAGGCTTGCCGACACATAACAGAGTGAGACTAAGCTGAGAGACTGCCCTCCCATCGCAGGAAGCAAGAGAGCTGTCTCTGCATTCACTCCAATATACCCAACTTCTTCAAAGTGTCCAGGCTCCCCCTATTCTACCATCTCATCTGGTATTGTGACACCAACACTGGTTCGGCAACAACCCACAAAGCTGGACCCTGTGAAGTCGCAGACCACAGGGCCACCCAGCCACCATGATGATTCTGTACAAGGCCTCCAGCCGCAAGTACAGCAGCAATTAGCCTCTAACTCCTCTGCTTAGAAGCCCGTAGCTGTGCCTTACAGCTATTCAGCTACACTGCTTTATCATCCGCCACCAGTGATGCCTGAAGCCGCATGAAACTATGATCCGCCTCACTACGCTCCTATGCCTACATCAATAGCATCACTTCAGCATCCATAATCTGCTCCAGTTGTTGGAGATTCATCTCCAGCTGTTCAGCCACAGCTGCTATCAAGCCAGTCTGTAGCCTCATTAATTTTAGTCTGCCACATTGCTCAGGATATGGTGAGCCGAAACCCAAAATTCCAGACTTCATCACAGATGGTGAGAAGGATTTTGCTAACCTGAAGCTGGCCTGAGACAACCTGCTGGAGCCTCATCTAGAGTTAACTGAGAAGCACAAATATCATGTGCCACTCGAACTCTTCAAGCTGCCTGAGGTGCAGATGACAAGTCAGTCCCGCCGCTACCACCCATACCCATACTCAGCAGCCATACAAGGTTTGCAGCTATAGCATGGTGAGCTCCTCCAGGTGGCACAAAGCAAAATGGCGGCTATTTTAACTGCACGCAATGTAATTGCAGTGATGCCCATACCTTCCAGAGCTTTGCCCTACGGGTCCACCACGTGGTCAATATGCTGCTCTCCTTGGAGGGTATCTCCAGGGTATGGAGCTGAATTGCTGCTACCATGTCGACTCCTTGCTCAATGAGCTACCCAAGTATCACAGAAATGGATTTATTGAATACCTACAGCTGCAGGGCAAGCTGAGCAGTACAAGCCTCAACCCCTACAACCTGCTAGATTTTAATGGACGGCTACAGGGTAAAGCCCAGCAGCAGTGCCTGTTTAATTGATTAGTGCAGCGATACCAGAGAGAACTCTGTCTGGGCAAAGGTCAAAGTGTAGCCATATGCAGAATCACGGTGCAGAGCACACTCAATGGATTGTCTCCAGTAGTCCTACTCCACTCAATAATAAGAAAACACTATTGCCTTTCCGGCAATAGCAAAGTGCACTATTTCAGTTACTACCGCAAGATTAACAAACAGTTAGCAATAGACTTGGAGAAGTGGATAAGAGAAGCTTTACGCCGCTGGAAGTGCACTCGTACCCATGGACCCAAGTCATGCAACCTCAAGAAACCCTCCAGCCACTCTGGGGGCATTCATATCCAGGTCCTACATAATGTAGCCTAACATCGCTCAATTGATTCAAAAGCAAGGGCTGCAGAAAGTCGAGTCTACCTGACACCTAGCATAGCATCAAGCTGAGTGCTCCCGAAGGTGGTTCCAGTGCTGCTGCACAATGATTGTAATTCAATCTTTGCGGCCTTAGATGATGGGGCACAATGGACTATGATTTTACCAACCACTGTCCAGCACCTGTTGTTGAAAGGTGAATGTGAGACTCTTACCATACAAACTGTACGCACAAACATTACACATCTCCAGGGATCAAAGGTCAGCATTGAAGTCTCCAAAAGTGACCAGCAGAAGCCTTACAAAGTGCAGGAAGCATTTACTGCTTCAGGTCTTGACCTGTTAAGGCAGACCTACCCATGCTCCAAAGACAGTACTCTCATCTTATGTGGGATCCCCCTGCAGCTATTCTCCAACAAGTGTCCACTGGTGTTGATTGGGTCAGATCAGGTACACCTTATCACTGCCAATAAGCCAATTCCTAGAGGAGCCAAAACTGGACCCATGGCAACTGCCCTTGTATGGGCTTTGCAAGAGCCCAAAAAAGATGTGCCTGAGCTGACCACAGTGCAAGAATGCCTCAGTTGCTGGCTCTGATGACTTCCTGAATCAAAATTTGGAAAGGTTATGTCAACTTGACATTCTGCCCTTTTGAAATGAGAAAAGGGTAGTTCGGTCTCATGAAGATCAGGAGGCCATGACCCTGCTGGAAACGAAAACCCAGTGCATTAACATTGAGGGAGTCCAGTTATATGTAACCCCGCTCTTGAGGAAAACAGGAGCTCCTAAGCATAACAGTTCCACACGTTCTGTCATAGCTCACCTGAGGGCCATTGAGAAGCGACTCAAGCAGGATCAAGAGAAGGCAGCTACGTATCTACTCAGCTGAGATTGGCAAGCTTATCCAGGCAGGGTATATTAAGAAGCTCTTGCCGCAAGAGGTGGACCAGTCTGAGAAAGTATGTTACCTTCCCCATCACCTTGTGTGCCATAATAACAAAGCATGACTGGTCTTCAACTCTTCATTCAGGTACCAGGGTGTCTCCCTGAATGACTAACTACTACCTGGGCCTATGCTGGGCACATCATTGTTAGGTGTCCTTCTATGATTCACATGGCCCCAGGTTGCAGTTAGCGGATACATCCGCTCAATGTTTCATCAGGTTCAACTGCTGCCCGAAGACAAACCGCTCCTTCGGTTTATCCGGAGAGACCTATACTGTGATGACCCATCGAATGTATACGATTGACGGGTGCTGTCATTTGGCACAAAAGGCAACCCATGCTGTGCTATCTTTGCTTTGCATCAACATTCTCCAAATCACCGAGACAGCCATCCTAATACCCTACAGTCAGTGCAGCAGAGCTTACACGTGGATAACTGCCTCAAGAGCTTTCCCACTGTGCTAGACTCCATCCAAAGGGTAAATGAACTACGCCCCTTGCTCGCAGAGGGAGGGTGTAATCTCAAAACATGGGCAAGTAATCATCTAGCTGTAGTTGCCCATCTTCCCACTGAGGCAAGATCTTCAGCTACAGAACAGAGGTTAAGTCAGAATCGGACCTAAGATGGAACTGCACCTCTGACACCCTTGGATACCAGTGTAGGCTCATCGAGCATGCAGTACTGACAATGAGGACGGCATGTCAGGAATTGGCCAGTCAGTATGACCCTTTTGGGTTAATCATAACATTGACAATGTGCTCTAAGGTGCTCATCCAGCAGCTCTGGTCTAAACGCACTGGCTGAGATGATCCTGAGCTACCTCCAGCCCTCCGCCATGAATTGGAAATCTGGGAGGGTGAGCTGTGGCATCTCAGCAGAATATCCATTCCCCGCTGCTGCTTTCCAGACCCTGTAGAGGGTGCAGACTCAGAGTATGATCTCCACGTCTGCTATGATGCCGCTGAACGGGCATATGGAGGAGTAACATACCTCACAGTATGTGTAGGAGACACCAGTCCCACCTCCTTTGTGATGGCTCGGTCAAGATTTGCCCCCAAAAGACTACAGAGCCAATAATTGTAGAGAGCACAGTATAGCTGTATATGGTTGAGTACTATGCAAATGTTAGCTCATTGAAAACAATTCTGTGAGGTGGAGATAATCATGACATGAAATGTTTCTTAATAAAAAAGTGATATTAAGAACAGTAAATAATTTCAAACAAAATCAAATCAACGTTTGGCATGACTACACTTTGCCTAAAAATTAGGAACACTGTCCTGCAGTTTTGCAAATCTGTTTTTTTTTTTTTTTATCTAGAGCAAAATTAATGTAGGAAGCAATGGACATGTAAGAACTACTTTGCACAGCACCATGCATGTTGAAGAACTTCTATTTAGGTCACTGAGTATTATGATGATATATCCAACAAGATTTATAATTGTAGAAAAGGAGTCACGGTTTCATGATTTGTTGAGTATTTTCAGTAACATGAAGTAGGCGGTGAGATGTGAGTATTTCGCTGAACATATAAAAATAAGCATTGATTATTTTAGCATCACTCCAGGCTTTGTTACTATTGATCATAAGTAATGGAATTAAATGACAGCTGAAAGGTAGCCGAAAGTATAATTCAGATTTTGGTCAAATGAATCTCTATCAAAGCTGCAGTACATGATCCTCGCAGACAGTTTTGTTTTTGCACAGGTTATGCAAATGAGGCAACTTTGACTCACTTTCTCGTTATAACATTAATTAACACAGTGCTACCTTGCTCAATATTTGGTAACAGAGCCACTGTCTGCGGATGTAAAAATTTACAAGATTCCAGTTTTTAATGAGGCAGCTGAGCACAGGTGTGCTAATGAAGAAGCAGTCTCATTTGAATAAAATCACCCTGTTTAGAGGAAAATTAATTAGCAATGCTGGAGTAAATGATGACACCTTGAAAGAGAAAACCTGAAATATGCCACAATGCGAATTTCACTTTAATGCTTCTCGGTACGTTCCTTGTTTGTCAGTCTTGGTCTGTCGTTTCAGTTTTAAGATTATATTTTGAGAATTGCCCGTTTCTGTGGATTTATGGTTGTTCAAATAATAGTACATGTAAATTTCAACTCTTTGGCTGCTCATTATCGCATTAAATCATAGACTATGATCTATGAAAGTTAAAATGCAGGAGACTGCTATGATTGAGAGCCACCTTGTTTCACAAAAACTTCATTTTTACTTGATTCATTGCAGTATTTTAACATTCCTTCTCAAAGAAATGGAATGTTAAAGCAGTGTTAGATTGTGTGATGTGGAATTCAGAACACATTGATGGCCAAGCAGATCAGAAAAAGGGAAATGCCAGGGTTTCCCCTTCATGGAACGTGCTTGAAGACATGCTCCATCTCAGGTCTGAAATTAAAGAGAGCTCTGTCACATAAAGCAGCAATTAGACAGTGTTGCGAAACAAGTGTTAGGTAGTAAAAACTCTCACCCAACCTCCTTCAGCTTTAAGCATACCCACTTAGGGCATATGTTTTCTCACCATCACATTTTTAAATGCACAAGAACAGCTTTTTTTCAGCCCATAATTGTTTTTTTTTTTACCATTAATATTATTTATTGAGAAAAAAAAACATATCCATTTTTATCCCAGTCGTACCTATTATCAACGAGGATGCGCTCAAGGCCCAGTGAGACAGCTGTGCAGTGAGATTGCGCCTACAGCAATAAGCAGGTTGGTGTGGCACACTGCTGTGAGCTGAATTAATGTCTGAGAAACCTCCTCTGTCTCTTAACCTCATCATAGCTAAAAACATCACTTCTGCCTGCGACAGAACTACCATTAACCCAGCAAATACCAGGCATGCTGGGAGACCAGGCCGAAACTTGGAAGGCAGGAATCTGTGCTTTTGTTCTAACTGGCCTTTCACCAGTGAGAATGATTAAGCCTACACAAAGGAGGAAAATACAGTTTTGGACTTATAATTAAATTCAACTTCTTCTATGGCCTAAGCTCTATTAAAATCAAGCAACCATGCATTAATTTAAAGTGAGATTGTCATTGCATTCACCAATATACTTTGTTTGCTGTTCTATGCTATGAAATGCTGTATTTCCTGCCTCTACAAGACACTGAAATTAGAGGTGTCAGGCAGTTCATTTTTCTTTTCTCCAGCCTGATACTACTGATCTTTAACTCATTCCCTACGGAATACTTTTATATAAAATTGTCACGTTTATTTTTCCCGAAAATTACACAATATAAAGTATTGAAGTATAGGTGGCCCATCACTGCGATTGTCAGTTGATTTCGTGTTTTCATCGGACTGCAAATGGTCATCCACGCCGCTGGCACCGGCTTACCGTAGGGAATGGTAGAATTCGCCGTGCCGTTGGCAGCGGCTTGCCGTAGGGAATGAGTAAAAGAGGAGCGGCCCAAACAACATATTCATGTCCAAGTCCCCTGAATTCATTCATTCACTCATTTAATGACACTATTTTTGATCATAGATGGAACTTTACTGACCATCCACTTCCTTAAAAACATCAACAGTTTTCCTTGTATTAAACTCCGAGCTTCCAATTCCTCTCATCTTGCTGATATCTGCCAACAGCTTTAATACAATCACCCCCAGAGACAGGTTGTTTCTAAAGAAAATCCAAACTGCATGCGGTCTATGAGGTTAGAGCGACATATGATTTCCAACATCTTTTTCTTTTTTACGCAGTTTCAAAAGTATTTTTTAATGAAAGAGCAATTACAGGTAGGCCTATGTATTAAATGGGGCAGACCTGATCACAAAGAGGAGACGAAGGCTGTCGTGAGTTGGAGGAGAAACACGCAAACAACGGGGCTATTTGGAACATGAGTAAAACAGGAAAAGGAGGAATGCATGATCACATTGAAGGGAGCCTGCTGTTGCGTGTTGATTCTCACTGTCTGGGAAGTGCCAATGGGAGAAACGCGTCAGTCTTTCAACAGGGTCTGGAGGAGAGGCGTTGGCAGCGGAAAGAAAGCCTCTCGTCAGTGTTTATTAATCATCAGTCAGATATGATACTGTAATAGCCGCGGTATTTTTACACCAACTAAAACGCACCGCGCGACTTGGCTACAATCAAGACTTGACTTAATTAGTCACATGTCTATGCGTAAAAGCCACGCAAAACTGCCGTCGTTATAAACACGAGGGGAAGTCGTCAATCCATCAAAACCATAAACGCGGGTCATCAGAGTTGTCTGTCTTTGCCGCAGGGGTAGGCAGGTAGATTTGTAGTCTGTACCAGAGCCTGAAGGTCCTGACATTTCACATTTAGGAATGAGTGTTAACCTCTGTGTACCCATATCTTGTTGCCTAAATGTAATGAGCTACAAGCACCATTTCCAAACTAATTACTCATGTAACTCTACAAGACGGATCTAAATGTACTGAGATGACCTTCCCCGTACGCTTGCAGGCTCAGAGTGTTGGATTAAAGGAGAAGGTCGTCTCAATGTACCCACGAAGTAGCTGTCCTGGTTGCACATTCACATCCCAGGGTGAGAAATCAACCATTTCATGCGCTATTCACACACCTACTGCTTGGTTTATGATATATGGTGTAATGCTGGTGCCTTTCATATTTCCTTTGATTTATCAGACCACCATTCCAATTGTTCTGTCGTACGGTATGTCAGCTCAGTCACTGAGTTTTCTTTTCGATTCATTTTGGATTTTTAGAACTTTTCTTCTGCCTATCATTTCGCCAGTTACTGATTGATCTGTCTCTACCTTTTTCACCCATTCTAATTGGCTTAGCTTTCAAAACCTTTATGCTTTTGTTGAGAGCCCCAAGGCAGACAGCAGATACGTGTTTTTTGAGCCTTTATTTGACAAGGAATTTCCACTGAGTACACGTTTCTTTTTTTATAGGATTCTCTAGAAATGCGAGACAGAGCAGTTACAAGTTGGGAGCAATAGAGAGAGACAATTAAGGCTCTGCAATACTACATTTAATGTAAATGCTTTAATTTATGATTAATTTTAACACTCAGTGGTATAAAAAGCTACTGAATTTTCTGTACTGTATAACAGACTTGTCAAGCTATTATTAATGGCAGTTTACTGTCATATCAACCAGGCACTCTACTTTTTCAACTTTCACTGTGTTTTTCCTTACCAAAATGTGCCCCCATAATTAATAAAAGAATTAACTATATTTGTGTGACTTTTAAACAAACACATTATGCTTGTTTAGTGCAATAAATGGCAGTGGTTAACTTTAATAATTGAGCTATAGATTTCTTCATACTTCCTCCACACATTAAATACTCCTGAATCGCATAATTTCCTTACTTGTTTGCACAATGAATACAAATGGCTGAATATGCTCCAAAAGAAACTCAAAAGCAGAGAATGTGTGACAAGCAGTCAAAAGATTGTTTGAATGTGTAAATTTCAGCCACTTTGAGTCCGCTTGTAGTGTTTATTATGTAGTATTTTAATTTTATTTATGTTGGCCTTGTGTATAAATTTTTACTGATTACTATTACTGAGTGCAGCTTTAAGATATGTCAGCACCAGTGGCGTAGCTAGTGGGGGAAAGACACGTCCCTTTATGACAACAATTAGTCCTGGCTAGTTCTCAATCATTTTCCTTTATTGCGCGTTTTCCAATTATTGTAATTGGCAACTGAAGACACGGTTTCTCTCCATGTGCGATCTCACAGTGATGACATCATGGGCTAAATTCAGTACAGAAAAATATTTTACTTATTAATAGGCCAATGCTTCGCGTTGACTGAACTGGTCCACTTTCCAATGAAATGCGGACTTTCACTCTCGGCCCCCATTTACATGTAGCCGACACGGTTTTTTTTTTTTTTTTTTTGACAAACGGAGACATTTCCCTGCGTTTGTGCCCTTCGTTTACACACAAACAGAGAATTCGCCTCTGAAAACGATTTTTTCTAAAAACTCAGCCAGAGTGGAGATTTTGGAAAACTTAGGTTGCAAGTTTGCATGCAAACTGAGAAAAACCTGAGTTTTAGGCAGCCGACGTCACAGTATGCGCCAGAACTTGCACCTGCGCCAAAAATGTGACCTATGTTTACCTGATGTTTACATTTTCATTTGGCTGTGGTGATCATGGATGATCGTGATTCGTTTCTGTTGTTGCTATTTTCGGGATTCTGATTGGCTAACGTGGGTTTGAGCCTATCGTTACACTGCTACCTACAGGTTTGATATGCTCTTGACGGCATATATACAGGGGTAGGCTACGCGTAAACAAAAACTTTTCTGAAAACTGATTCGTGTGCATGATATTATTTTTGAAAACGGAGACGGTGAACTGTTCGTTTATGAAAATAGCCAGCCACGTGTAAACGGAGTGTCGGTATTGTGTGGGTTGATAAAAAAAAAGTGGCACTCGGCAGTTCAATAGGCTATAAAAAGCGTGCGGCTCCAGCTATTTGCGTGAGAGTCGACAGGTATGCCATTTTTAATAACGTTGATTTAAATACAGCAAATACGCGTCCAGATGAATGATTGTCGTCTTACCTAATCGGGGAGAACAAGCAGCACCTGATAAGTAGGCTATGGAATGCTCTCGGAGTGAACCTTCTGTTAATTATGAAAATGACTGAGAACAGGTCAGGACTAATAATTGTTTTAAACGGATGTTTTGTGCAACCCAATTCTCTGTTCTTGTTCCGCCACTGTACTGAATTTAGCCCATGATTTAATCCCGGATGCATATGGAGAGAAACCGTGTCTTCAGTTGCAAATTACAATAATTGGAAAACGCGTCAATAAAGGAAAATGATTGAGAACTAGCCAGGACTAATTGTTGTCATAAAGTGACGTGTCTGTGCCCCCCCAATAGCCACACCACTGGTCAGCAGTACCCACACTGGTCCGGAATTTGGCCTGTTTTTCTTCCAGTAGGCCTATTTATCTTCAGAATAGACAATAATTTAAGGTACATACTGTCTTAATATGATTATACAGTACTTTCAGGAACTATTCATACTTTTGATAAATATGAGCACAGAAGGTCACTAATTATTAATCAATCTAACTAACTTGTTTTACAACATATTTTTTTCCCCATCTCATCTACCACTATGCAGCGCCCTCCACTGATATTGGCACCCTTGGTTAATATTAGCTTATGCAATGCCCCTCCCCTTTGACATTCCAGATCCTGGCTTCCTGCCCTCAATCTTCCCCTCTGCATCCTCAGTTATTTATCTCACCCGATCTCCTTTGTTAATTAGCTTCCTTTTCTCTATTTAAGCCTTGCAGGGATAGAATTTGGATTTTTTTTTAACTTGACATTCAGACTAGTAATCACTCGGGTATATTAGTCCTCCCCATCTTTTACTAGACAGCCTTTTTTCTAGGGATGGCAAATTTGAAGCTTCGAAATGTTTCAAAACATTTAAATCATTGTTTCGGAATGTTTTGAAACATTTCAAAACTTGCTCGCTCAACATTGGCATCCACTGGCTGAAGTTGTCATTGCAGCCTTTAATTATTGTTGGTGTTGATGTGCTGAAGCACCCCCTTTCAAAAATCCGAAAATATTAATAGTTTTGACAGAGGTACAATCAGTAAATTATTTATTTTTTGTACGGTATGACTATTTTTATATGGCACAGTTTGTTTATTTTGCCGTTAAATGTTCTCATTCATTCATTGAGAATGATTGTGTCAGGTCAGCCTTTAATATATAAATGGACTTGACTATTACAATTTTTGATTCTGCCTAGTTGGTATTTCACCTAATTGTGATTACACACATAAATAAAATGTGGTATAAAGATTTAGATTCTGAAACATTTTGCTCAAAGATTTTTATTCAGGGATGAAAATTGCTGCACATTTTTTCTGATTCAGCTGGCTTCTCTGCTTCTCTACCGTCTGAAATCAAATTACAAGTTTATTTAAAGAAAAAAAAAAACCAAATAAATAAACACTAGCCTATACCCATGCTACTCACGGCTGATTGAATTAGCCGGTTTTACTTGCAAAAATGGCTTCAAAATGCAGTTTTCACTTCAGAACTAAGTTCGAAACCTGGCGCGTCGTCTTTGTCGCACAGTAAAACCGGTGTATGAGGAAAACATACTCATTATTCACAGTGGTTTCGGAGGAGATGTGTGAAATTACGCAAATCGCAAACTCAGTAATGGGGAGAGCCGCCACAATTGTAACGTTTTTCACTTTTCACACTATTACTAAGAGATCGTTTTACTTACATATGTAATATTTTCAGGCAAAGCACCAACACGTCTGCCATCATAAACCACTTAAAGTTTTTCAATTGATAAAACAGGTCTTGAGTAATATAACTGAAACCGGACTCTGGCCGATGTTACAACTGAAGCGCGTTTGAGGTTTAATTGTAACAGCAGGAGTTACAATTGTAACATTCTGGACATTCTGTAAAACAAACAAAAAAGCAAACAAAGAGCAAAATTATTCCAGCTGTGCTTGCAAATGTCTGCCGTTGTCTCATGTGTTACAACTGCGCCGCTTGGCGCACCATTCATTTGGCGTTGTTTACAGAACGGGCCAAACAATCATGATGTGTTAAAACGATGCAGACTAGTGAGGAACATATACATGCAGACACCCAAGCGGATTTTAGCTCTGTAACATTAAAGAAAAAATCTGTAGTCAAAAAATACTGTGGGAGTGAATTTTTACTTACTTCGAGGAAAACCAACTTCTCTGCCGATATCTCCCAGCAGCATGGATGAAAAGACTTGCAACTTCCCGGGCACGTGTATTACAGTACTCGTCACATGCTGACGTGACGACATCACAACCACATTGACCAATTGAGAAAATGTGCGCGTTATAACTGTGACGCGTTACATTCAAGGCGGCTCTTCCCCTAATATATAGATGCTTCAACTTATTGACACGTTGAAAAGAGTACCTGGCAAGCTTTCGAAAATCTCTCTCTCTCTCTAAGAAACTCAACTCAACAAAACACCTCAAACACCTCCATTTTTCCATGGCATTTTAAAACGTTTCGCGGTGGACTGATAGCGATCACGTGACGTTTCGAAACATCTCTCAAACACCGCGTCGGAACCGGAAATGTTAAAACGTTTTGAAACCGTTGGAACTTCGGTGTCGAAATTGCCATCTCTACTTTTTTCCCCTTAATTTACAACGCAAATAAGATATCTGTAAGTCTTTTTTATTTGGTTTTTAATAACTGAAACTTATACCTATGCTAATTTACCTCCAGTTATGTTCTAATTCTAATTAATAATAAGTCATGCCAATAAATGCAAGAGTCAGATGACACAAGCCATTCAGTGAAACAGAAAGTAACTTTTTCTTCATAATTAATAGCAAACCACTAAAAGCGTCAAATTTCAAAGCCCTTTGGTACCTTGGACAAAGAATCCCTAACCAAGAATAGACATGATCTAAAATGCTGGTTTGTCATTTTGTTGGGTGAGAACCAATGTTGTCAGTGCTCATGCGTTTGACCACTGCCCAATACCTGCAAAATAGTACACTACAGCATTCCTGCACATGGGCCCACCTGCTTAATCACTTTCCTGGCGCCCAGTTTAACACCTTCAGGCGCCAGGACATGACAGCAAAAGAGACCGTAAAAATGAGGTTCCTGTTACTCCTAATCTCATATCAAAAAATTAACAAAAATCTGACCCTGAACTTAAAGGAAATTATGGAAGGGGAAAAAAAATCCCTCTATCTCCAAATCCAATCCCCACTTATCAGGGTCACAGGAGAGCTGAAGCCTATCCTACCCAAGTAATGGTGAAAGGCTGGAACACATCCTGGGGTGCCTTTCCCAAAATCACAGATGCTAACTTACATAGTTGGGCCCATTGACTGTGAATGGACGAAATATGTAAGCTGCTAACTTAGTTTGCAGCTACGCTTTTGGGAAATGCGCTCCTGGACAGCTTGCCAAGGCCATGCGATCTTGGTTTTTGGCCCTGTCCCTTGCATGCAGAGATTTGTCCGGATTCTCTGAATAATTTTATGATATTACATGCCACAGATGATTAAATCCCAAGTTTATTTGCAATTTCATTCTTAAATTGTTGAACAAATTTTCCCATGCAGTCTGTCACAGAGTGGTGAAGCCCTCAACATTTTCTGAAAGATTCAACCTCTCTGAGATGCTCCTTATACCCATTCATTTCACTGACTCTGCCAATCAATCTAATTAGCTGTATGGGAATGTTATTTAAATGAGGTTATACCCAATGATTTTTGGTATCTTTCTGATACATATAGCAAACTCGGTACGACTTTGTAGGACCATGACTTAATTAAAGTGTAATCTATTTCTACTTTCAGCGGAAGGTGCTGACAAACAGAATAATCTATTCATACATAACGGAAATAATATAAGTAATGTACCATGATTGCATCTTGTACCATCAATTTGTATTAATTGCAGGCAGGCTGCATTTGGCATTGATAATAACGTAACTTAACTCGTTCCCTACGGAATACTATTATATTAAATTGTCGTGTTTGTACGGAATACTTTTCCCAAAAATTACACAATATAAAGTATTGAAGTACAGGTGGCCCATCACCGCGATCGTCAACTGATTTTGTGTTTTCATCGGACTGCGAATGGTCATCCATGCTGCTGGCACCGCCTTACCATAGGGAATCGTAGAATTTGCCGCACCGTTGGCAGTGGCTTGCCGTAGGGAATGAGTTAACTCTGTGTGCTATTTATTTTTGGCATGTTTGTATTAACTGTGAACTCTATTGACATCAAATGTCTTAATGCTCTTGATTGGCAAGAGGCAAAAAAAGTTTTTGCTGAAGATCAGGAGTGTATGCTCTCCTGTGAGTGTTCTGATACCCAACAGCCAAACACACTGGCAATTTAACAGTTTATGAAGAATTGTATCCACCAATACAACAAATGGTCTGCTATTAAATGAAAGAAACTCTACAAAAACAACTCTTAGTTGATGCTGCAGTGAGAAATCAAAATGGCACAGTTGATATTGAAATGTGTTCTGAATAAAATCTATTATGGGAGTTTATGGTCCAGCTAAAATGTCCATCCATGTCCATCCACCGTAAGGTGCACCGACAAGAGGCAGGTATTATGGTATTATCTCAATTTTTGTAATTTTGGCACTTATTGCATTTTGGAAACAAACTCTTCATTCATTTCTGATCAAATTTGAATTCATCTTTTGCCGAGATATTGTATTAACGATGGGTGAGTCAAACCACTCCATTAAGCTTTCTTCAGCACATCATTTGGCGCATCATAAACCAAAAAATCTGGCAAAGAAGACCCAGGACTGTTGAGCAGCTAGAATCCTACATCTGACAAGAGTGGGACAACATTCCTCTCCCAAAACTTCAGCAATTGGTCTCCTCACTTCCCAGACATTTACAGTCTGTTGTTACTAGAGGAGAGGATATGAAACAATTTATTTACAATTTATTTACATTTGACATTTGACACAGCGTCCAAACTTTTCAAGAAATGGGGTTGTGTGGGTGTTCTGTTCTTTTTTTTTTAATTTTACATTTTATTGGTTTGTCTGGAAATGGCTTTTGATAAGTTAACAATGATAGTGCTCGCCTGATAATAAACACTTGTGCAAAGTAAACATTTTTAAAATGTGCACTCATAAGAGGTGTTCTTCCTGGATATGCTTTGGCTGACTGTAAAATTTGTTAATCTGCACAGTAATGGTAAACTACCGATGGCTTTCCACCTCATCTATAGTTCAAGCTGGTAAGCAGAATTTGCCATTTAAGGTGTGCAGTAAATGACAAGTTTGCTGACATTTTTAGTTTGTAATGCTTTGCTTTGTGCTGAATATTTTCTCATGCTGCAATGCAACACTCATTTCAAACTAAACTGCTAATTCTCGATAAGGCAGATCTGCAAACTCCCCAGAAAAGTATGTTTGGCTACTTTTTTCCAATCAAGCCGTGATCAACAAGTTATTACACAAGTGTAGGAGTCAAACAAATATACTTTACATTCAGCTCATGAGGTAGAGGACCACGGGGTCCGATGAGCCATAGGGACCAATGAGCCATATCAGTATTTTGCCAGTTTTAAGCAGCTCTGACATCTATTGATTACAAATATGTGATGTGGCTCATTGGTCCCCATGGCTCGTCAGGCCCCACTCTATAGCCTATTTTATGAGCATCCAATCAACACATGAGGGTTGCTAGTGCATTATCAGACGCCCTTCTGAGTCAACTCAATTTCACCCATTGGTGATGGCAGTGCCAATTTCACTGAGCCCTGCAGGCTGGCCTTGGCTCTCATTGACCTAGATTCTTGACTGTGTGGTTGGGTCCACATTAATACAGTGTTACATTACAATTATGTGACTACAAGCCTCCATTTTCGTGTCGTTTTCACTGGTCTTGGTGATTCATTGATATGTTTCTTCTTGAACTTTAGATTATTATTATGTTTGTTGCTATGTAAATAAACTTCAGAATATAAGAACAGAGTTTTGATGGTAAACTTAATCACACTTTAATTAGAGCCCCATTCTAAATCACTGAGTCAATCAGCTATAATTTTGGGTTGGAATGACAGTACCCTATAATTGGGCAACTGCCTGCTTCTCCTCAAGCAACCACCAGCCAATAAGCACAGACCAAACAGGTGCTAACAGAGGAAACAAGCTCTTCCACTCTATAAAACAGGGTAACTTGCTCCTGAGGCTTGCCAGCCAACAATTATGCCGTCATGTGTGTTGTAAATCACTCTGGTTCTTGTCATGGTGTCATCAAACACAAAGTAATAATCTGCCGCTGATCTACCTGTTAGTTTCATAAGCAAAGCCAGGCAGATGCATGAAGGGACTATTGGTGTCACACTTCTGAAGGTCTTGGCTCTAGGGAACAGGGAAATAAAAGATGAGAAAACACCTTAGGCAAAACACTTTCTACCAGATCCTACTGTTTTAAGTTTTATTTAACGTTCTTGTCATATTCCCGGTTGTACACAAACATATCCTGCCTTGGGCTCTCATATTCTTTTTTCACATTCATAATATTATTAGACTTCATTATTTTGGCACCAACAAAGAACCAAGAGGAGTCAATAGCTGATAATTTTTTTTTCCCAACTTATGGAGTGCACTGTGTACATCGGCTGTTTTCCGTGTAACACTTTGCTAAATACAACTAATTCACAGATGATTAAGGCCACTTGAGTGATAAAAGCTGTCAATCATCAGTTAGTAGAGTCACATCCTTTTCAGGGCCTGTGAAAACTGAATGGATTAAAGGCTTTCATTATACACAGGTCTGTTTCCCAACATGATTCATGATGTTGTCCACCTTTTCTGGCTATGAACCAAATACCTGACATCTGTTTAAGGGATGACTAAACGTAAAATCTGTAAATGAGCACCAATCCATTCGCTGTCTTTTTCTTGCTGAAGCTGCACCTTAAATATGTGCTGTGGCCTCCATAGCAACAGAAAGCTTCTTTATGGGGATGGATTTTTTTTTCAGTTTGGACTCAAATTTTTTTAAATGAAGAATGAATCTACCTCTGTCCCTGATTTGTTCGATTTCTTGTGAAGTCATTCGGGTCAGCCATCTTGAATCAGCTCTCGGCAGCTCCCCATTTGATCTGCAAGCATCTGCATCTAACTAATCTTCAGTTGAATGCCATCTTGAGCTGACTTATTGTAAAAGTGAGTGCTTAAATGGTTCAACCTGGAAAATTTAGATGCCCAGCATGCCTCCCATGTATTCCCCCTCCTGTCCCACCTTTATCCTGACCAACATCGCTAAGTTATCTCCTTAAAATGCCAAAAAGCTCTCAGTAGTGTCATGTGAATGAACAATGCAGTGAAGATCATGTTGGTCTTTAAGTTTCCTTTATAATATCAGGAAAATTAGCCTGTTCCACTATGTAGCGGGCCAAGGTCTGGTCCACTCCTGAGGTGGCTATTGGGATTCCCTCCTTACTTCCCTTCTTGATGCTGTTATTAGGCCTCTGATACCTAAGTGGCGGACTCCCGCATCCTTTACCTGTCCTTAACCCATCCATGGGTATCAATATCCAACCATCTGCCTTGACCTTGGTTCCAAACTACTGGGACAAAGTCAGCCCCGTCATATCAACCAGAACTTTCTGCTCTGCAGCTATAAGACTTCTGGACACAGATTCATCCCGCACCCCATCCAGCTGCCTGCTTCCTGCTGTCTGTTGTGTCCCCTCTTTGAGGATCGGAGCTTTCCACAATAGTCACGATACAATGCAGACTGAAAGCATAACTTTTAGGGTTACACCAATGACATGAATTGAAAAAGGAGACAGCACACTCTCTGGCACCATCTCCACCAATGATTGGCTGTAAAGAAGGAATCATTTGTTTGTGTCATTTGAGCTAAAGAGGACAACAGTATTAAAATATGTTCTTATTTCAAGGCGTAAATTAAATTCCTTCATAGGCTTTGGTGCTCAGCCGAAAAAAAGAAGTGTTGTAATATTTAAGAGCTCCCAACCTGTAAGGTTTGTTGTAAATATCAAAGTTGTGAGGTCACACAAAATCTGAAGGTGAGAGACACAGATGCAGGGTTGCATCCACAATATTAGGATTTTAGTGGTGATGCACATACCAACTTAATGCTCATCTAAAGCATTGTGGCAGCCGTAAGTTCATCATCAATTTTCTTCAATTAGAATTTTGTATTTGTGGTCCGGTCACAGATTACTTTGTCAAACCTGTTTTAATACTTCCACATGACCATGGCCTGGATATTGCTCCTCCAAATTCTGCTGTTGTTTTTATCCAGAATTCAAAGTTAATGGTCTTAGAATTTTGGCTGACACTTGGCGTTTGGTACCAGTTACAGTAGCTTGCATCATCTCATGAATAGCATAGCCTATCACCCTCTGCAGCGTCTCGGTGCCTAGAGATAAAACTATTATAATGCATATCTTTAGTCATAAATATTACATGCTTTCATAGTTCCCTTAAACTACTATTACCAGTGGTTGATCGAAACATTAACCGTAACCTTGAAAATCGCAACTTACATCAGAATAGGCTCGTTCAAGATAAGCCGAGCCTGCGCAGATTTGACCACTGGCGATTACTGGGCAATGTATGCTGGACCATGACCATCACATCTTATAGAAAAGCCCAATTTTCTGTCGTGTTAGAAGCTAGATCACATTAGTCTTATGTTTTGCAATGGATGTTTAGACTGTGAACGAACAAATCTTGAGCGTTTGATAATAATAAACGCCTTCGCAATATCTTCAGCCATACAACTCTTCACGAGCAGAGTCTGCCAACTACAGTTAGCCTGCAGATGGATCTAACAGGATGCAAGTATTCCTGTGAGTTCCTATGTATTCTTTGACAGCTGCTAGAAACTGCAGTTTTTTGTCACCGTCCCCTGCTGCTCCTGCCTGTTCCAGTCCACTTTCCTGGTGAGGAGCTGTTCATCTCAAACAAACCTATTGTTAACCTTTTTAACCTGGGATTTGCAGTGATTTACAGTTGGAGGTATAAAAGCCCTTCAGTGACCTCACCTTATAACTCATGGCTATTCCAAACCAGTCTCCATTTACTTTCCAAATTAGCAACCAAGATAAGATGGATAATGTTGTAGGAATTTTGATTTTATATTCCTGGTGTTACCTTCTCAAAAAGAACTCAAACAGAGACAAAGGAGTTAATTTTGAAGCCAAAGTCAGTTTACTTTTTCTGCAGAAAAAGGATCCCCGCTACATGCGAGAACTCTCGTTACAGGCAAAAGCAAGGATAACCAACAAGGATTTTGCTGTGGTTTAAGTAAGAGTCCATCCTGACATCCTCCTCCCCCTCGAGTTGGTTTACGCATCATGGTATCAACAGGAATGTTGCAGACGCACACAGCCCACGTAAAGCCGGCCCCGGAGTATGCATACATCGTATCGTTCGGCATCCCAGGCTCAACTTGTACTGTTTTTCCTGAGAACACATAAACTTGAGAGAGAAAGAGAATATCTTGGCCCTGTCAGGACTGCATGGCTCCAGATAAACTATAAGCAATTACGCATTGTTCAAATTTGTGGAAGCTACAGCTATGAAGGCCTAGGCTAATCAGAAACAGGCAAGAGTACACTACCATAGCCTAAGAAAAATTGAGCCAGAGCAAGCAAGGATAAACAATTAATAATAATTAAATTAATCAATATAAAAATGATTCCACAATAAGCAACGCACACTAGAGTTGGACTGGTGCTGACCACTGTGAAAATAAATATTCGAAGAAGAGCAGTTGTACAATTGTTGCCACAATGTAATAATAATAATTAATTTATCTAATTATCAACATTTCGACATTTGTCTTCTTCAGGGTATTGAATCATCCCTCAGTATCCTGTCAAGAAGACTTGAGTTAAAACATTAGTAATTTTATAAATTAATTTTTATCACATCATGGCTGCAAGTGTACAACTGCCCTTTTTCACATCTAAGTAGCAACCAAACATTTAATTGGCTCAGTTGCAAAGACTAATCAGAAGAATGATTGGCCAATTTGTTTTGAGGTGGCATTATTGTTCAAGCATCACAACGTTTTTAAGCATTTTCGTATCCACATTGCTGGGGACATAAAATGTCTTTCAAACGTTCTGAATTCCAATAGAATAAAATAAATTTGTTAGTAATAATGTAAATTTGTTAGTTAGGCCTTTAAGTGATGCTGATTTGCAGCAACGTTTGATTGGGTGCAGTGTGCTTGAAAAGATTTTTCCCATTTTAATGCATTCTTCTTAAAACATTTTGAAGGAGTTAAGTGTCACTTAAAGTAAATTACACTGCTTAAAAAATGCTGAAACAGGAAATGAAATTCAGAGCAAGTTTTGCATTAACTATTTGTATAATTTCCATCCTTACATTAACAGGTGTATCATATCTATGTTATCAATGTAGCCCATCGGTGATCTCATTCGTATTTTTTAATTGGTCATTATCTGAATTATTGTAGGTTTATATATGGGCCTTGATTATTCAGTAAACTGCTTTATTGTTAATTAGGCGATCTTTAACAGGAACAGATTGAGAGAAATTATTTGTTAACAAGTGAAAAGCTTTTACAGCACTGACGGTAAGCCACAGAAAATCCCAAAGGCCTGCATTCATCCTTAGGGGAGTTGGGGTTGAAGAGATTAAGCGAAATGTAGAGGGTGGTACCGAATATTACCATATGAGGCAGAACTCTGCATCCATGTATTGGTTGACTGTGTTTTGCAGTGGTGTGTTGTTGTCGTAAGCATTTCATATTTTCTAAGTGTTGTGCAATGTCACCTTTTTATATTCACAATGTCTCTGATCACACTTCAGCTCTTTCAACCTAATTAGCACTTCTGTCTGGCCCTAAACACCTGAGTAGTGCCATTTTTAGATACTGTGCTTCATTACAGTTGCTCTTTTAATTGTAGTTTAATGTCAGGGTATGTCATTGTTTGTACGATTTTGTTTCATGCTCAATTAGGGAGCTGACAAATCAACAATCATATCTGCTGGCTCATAATATTTGTCCTCTTTATTTGTGCAGTTTCATTCATGACCTTTACAGTTGTGTTTGTATTGTAAATTGGATAAAATTGTCAACGTATCGCATTTAAAGATATCACTGTTGGATAGCATCAAATGCCTCTTATACCAATGCAAATGCAATTAAGGAATTTTGTACTTACGCCCCAGTTCTGTTCGCAAAAATGAGAAGAGATATAGTCTCGGCAGTCCTCCTCATATATCATTCTTACAACTTAAAAAAAAAAAATACTTCAGTCGCCCCCTCGGGAGTCAGCCTCTGATTACTGTAGCCAAAATCATGGAATATTCCATCAATGTAAGAAATAATTATGGGCTTGTTTGCTTTCATGTGAGAATGGCATGTCCAGTCAGCAGCTGAGATGCAAAGAAGAGGTGCAGATCAGCAAGTGACAGCAGAAACATTGTTGGGCAAAAAGATGAGTTATTATACGTCAAAGTCGGGCAGTATTATGCAGCTAATAGGGACATCTGGCACTGAAATTTTATGGGGTTGCAGGGCTTGTTACGAGTTATTGTCAGTTCCTGCTGCTTAATGTTCTGTTTTGCCACTCCCTGTAGCACCTCATGTACATGGGCCTCAGCCAAAGATACCCAGCATGGTAGATGTTTGAGTAACTGTATATCACAAACTTTCACCATTTTTTTTTTTTTTTTTTTTTGCATGTTTACCATGCGTGGAATTGACAAAGTATAATCTATTCCAAAACACAATTTCATTTATAAGGTAGAGAAACAGTTATTGCATGGGAACATAAATACTACAAAATTAAGGCTGACAGTCTCTATTGCCTGTCCACGTCAAGTTAAAGTAGCAGATTGCATGTGTAAGGTGTGCATATTTTAACTTTTTTTTTAACAGAGCCAGTAATCAAAAATTCTATTAAACAGCAAGTACTTACAAACTGTACTGCAAGTACGTGATAAAGAATTATTGACTGTCTCACTGAAGCCCAACCTTTGTTGAAAAGATCAGCAAATCATTCTGCCATGAAACGCCCACACTCCGTCAAGTCCTTAGCTGACAGACACAGAAGCAGGTATGCACAGCTATATTTTCATTCTCTTCTAAACATATATTTTCATTAAAAAAATGTGCCTGTGGCAAAATCACTTCACACCTCAGCATTAATCCACTTAAATGTTGGGTGTGATCATTTAACTGATGTGGTATTCTTTGCCTCTGCGAGTGAGATTATCTTACCATCTCCATTAAAGATACTACAAGACGGCTGGTGCCAAGTGTCACCACATCAAATGTTCATCACCGCTGTTAGCATACATATGTCTTCAACTTTGTTATAAATCGCTCCTCTGAATAATACCTTACTTATGTAAAAGTTTATTCAATAAATACCCACACAGTGTTCAACAACATTAAACAATATGGAATCATTTGACAATTTTAGAAACCAGAATTACAATGTCCGGCTTCTCCTTCGATGTAAAACTCTATTAACTAAATAGAGGGTCTAGATATAGCTCTAATGCAGCACCTGTCTGCACCTGGGTCTGTTTTCTTAACTCATGGGACCCACAAATGAAGCCCTAGGAGACACCAATCAGCGATTAATAAGGACTAATTATACCCGTGCTTGGATCACGTATCAGTGCAGTAACACCGGAAATGGAAATATTTGCTTCATGGAAGTATGCACTGTATTTTTCCAGTGCAAATGTATAAGCAAGTTACTGGGCCTTTTTTATGGAAGGGGGTGTATTCTTTTGTGTTGGCTGCAACTGTACATATGAAACGATAAAGGGGAAGCTGGAAGTGTATCTGTAAATAATCCCATTGCGGTGTGTCAGACAGGCTTCCAGAGACCTCGGGCCAAATCCCTATTCATCCCATCAAATCCCCATCCTTTCTGCCTGCTCCTTGCCAACTCCAACATTGACAAGGCATCATCTCCGAAGGGACTCCGGAGCGTGTCAGCCTTAAGCAGGTTTAATTGTGCAGGAGAAAAAGATGGCCCCAATTGAATCCTTTTTTGTTTTGTAAATACAATGAAGACGGTAAAAAAAAGCCTATCAACAAGTGCCAGTTTGTTCATTCTTGGGAACTTTATGGCAGCCATTTTCACCATTTCGATGTATGTGTGGTGCTCAGCACAGCAGATTACATTGTTCACATTCCTGTGCGGGCATGGTTAACGAAAATGAAATCTTGAGGAGAATATCTTCCAGCACACCAGTCTGAAGGAATGAGGTTTTTCATAAACTTTCACCCATGAGCTTGCCGGTTGCCCTGTGAGCTGCCTGTGTAAACAATGGCAGGAGACTGTAGGACTTGCATAATGCAAAGTCACAGTGACACTGAAACTCGAAAGTAAAACTTGAGCAATTATGCAACTCCCAGGGGAATAGAAGGGTTCGTTTTTAACTAAAGGCACTCTTGGGAGAGATTGTGAGGTTGAATGTGTTAGGTAGTTCTGAAATAGTTTATATCTTTATTCATATAGTGATGTAGTTACCTCCACTGTTTTGACCAAGCTGATATGTGTTATTATCATGTGGAAAAGTTGAGAGTAATAGCCTATGATTCTTAGATCACGAATCATGTGCTATTTACTCTTCTTTGGTTGAGATGTTTATAGTCATGGCTTGGCTTGCAGTCTTCACCGGGGACAGCTTAGTGCAATAATGAGGAGATAATAATGTACTGGAGCGGAATGAGCTGTCTGGACAAAAGTTAGCTATCAATAATCATAGCAAGTTATGAGCGATTGGGTCTCTGCATTCATGTTGTTACACAGTGATCCTGCACATAGCCATACACACAGCCAAAAAACAGAAGGTTCATAGCTAGGGAGGTGCAAAATGGTTAATTACCTGAACACAGGCCTGACACACTTTGCAAATATGCTTTGTGGTACTGTCATTGCAAAGAGTGCATTAACAGATAGCTGCACTGAATACCTGTTGTGAAAGCAGGTAATGATTATAAATGGCCTTAATGACATATTGCAAAGAATTCACTCATTTAAATGCCAATGAGCATTCACTGTGCTGGATTAGTCATTGTAATTGTGCTCTGACAGAGCAGGGTGTTTGCAGGTATGTACTTGTGATGTTGTAACACATCCTGAACAGGAAAATGTTTGCTAATACACATGGCTATCAACAATAATAGCTGGCATAATGATAATTGGCGAAGTCATCTTTATCATATTTTCCACAAATATGACAGCTCATGCTGAAACACAAATGTTGTAAACTTCTAGTTTCAGCATATCTATATTGGTTTGAAACAATTCAGGGGAAGTATTCAGAAAATTGAACATGAATAATGATTGGAGCAGCCTACGCACTAGTCTTCCTAGAATGTATTTGTGTACTATTTCATCAAACATTATATAACAATAGCATGAAGTTGATTGTAGTGACTACTCATTACTGGATAATTAGTTTAATACTAATCTTTTCATCAGATACTTTTAGATTTTAGCCAAATACACATGACTGTGTATAAATAAGGCAATTTATGGAGGTGATGCACAGGCTTACAATACAAAGCAGTGATTATCGCAATGGGGGTAGGAGACCGCCAGCATAAAAAGTAAACAAGTATTCACTGTCCAGCTCATCGTCAGCAACAATGTCGACAAATTAACAGAAAAAAACATATGTAGCTAATGAAAGGCATAATTATATTAGAGGGCATAAGACTTGCAGGCAGAACAACGTATTCAAAGTGTTGTGATAAAATACCAATGAAACAAGAGCCCCTCAGGAACATGGGGGTCGTCATTGTTGTGTTTCTTTTTTTTCCTCGTAGATGCTGAGGTCTTCACGAGTGCGGGGATGCGAAGCGGAGCGCTTTCTACACCTACGTGAATCCGACCATCTGTTCTTTTGTTTACACCTTTTGGTTTCCATGGCAACCCAGGGAGGCAGGTATAGCAAGAGCTGTTTAAGCGGTGCGAGCGAACCCAGGGGTTGAGGCCCAGGTGAAGGCCACGAAGGGAAGGGCTTTTAAAGCAGGACCTCTACCTGTGTGTGGGGACATTATGACTGATAATGTCGACCTGGCATATGGACAATGAATTATTGCTTCCCATGTCATTAACATGTGAACGCAGTGAGATGTTTGAGTCAGTCTATAGGGTGGCACAGCAATACATGGACAGGGAATTGACCCCATTTAGAGGTACCTTGTGACCTGCGTGGGCAAAATGTAATGAGACACTGACTGTAGCAATAGGAAACTTCTAATTCTGCAATGTAGTTACAGCTTAACTCACAAATGATGCGATTTGACTCCACGATTGAACAAGAGCGGCGTCCATCGTCTCTAAAGCACATCATCCTTTCAAAGCCGAAGATAGAACCACTTTGTTTGAAAAAAAAAGATGCTTGTGGTCTTTTGATTTGAGTAATAAGTCTGTTCATTTCAATGCAATGCTCCTCCAAGGAAAATTCTCTAGAAATCTGAACATTGCATGATACTCTTCCCTCAGTTTATCAGTACTATGTCTGTTTTGCTCATACATTTGCCTTCACAGTTTATATGCATATCAGCTGATAATGAGACTGTCTATTGTGAAAAGGTGACAGGAACTATGTAAATGTAACACCTGACAATAGCTCTGGGCATGAAGAATTAACAGGTGTAGATCACAGTACATGAAGGTGACATATATTAATTTTCCAGCTGGTATAGCTAAGAGCCCACAGCCCTGAAACTGTTGTGAGCAATTTACCATTGATCTGTAACCTCAGACTGAAATTCACCCGGAAAAAAGAGAAAACAAGCTGGATTTGGATGACAAACACAACATAAGGTTGAACATCTTCACTCTGAGGAGAAGTTGGGTGAGAAGAATTAAAGCATAGTGCACGACTGTACAGGGCAGGACCCAGCAATGAATTAGCTGTTGATCCTGCATCGCTTACAACCAGCCAAAAGCAAATCATTTCAGCATGCAGGATTTCATCCAGAAAATGTCTCTAATTGCACACAGATGGTATTTCTCTGAACACAACTGGCCAGGTGCATCATGTTAATCTAAAAATGACACCATGATTTAATTTTGAGAATCAATGGCAAAAATCTGCATAATCTTAAGATCTCCTCCAGGCACAAACAGTTTTAAATCATTAATATGATGATGGCTCTTTTTTACATGCTCTGGATTGCACATTGGAAGCACGAAGATACTGGCTTGTTACTTTACCATTCTCATTTCAGAGATTAGAGAAAAATTGACCCATTATAACAACCCCCCCCCCCCCCCCCACACACACACACACACACACACACACACACACACGCACGTAGACAGACAGACACACACGCACACAAACACATGCTTCCATGTCACGGACCGCCTCACCCTTTCCTCATTCATTTTGACAGTGTTTTTACTTAACACCCTATCCTAAATTCTCACCTGCGAAGGCAGTTACTCCCTCCCTTCTCAAATGCTAAAAACATGTAACGAAAGAAACAAAAATGGCACGAGCGATATTTGGTCTCACAAATGAGCCTGCTGTGGGATGAGGAAACATTTTACACAACCTGTGTATATTTACGGCCATCAATAGATCAAGATTCACATCCCACAAGTACACAAACATTTCAGCCTCCATTCAACAAGAACAGTTCTCTTTAAAAAAATAATGTGTTCCAGTCATATATCATAATTAGTCACATTCATTTTCAGAGCCTCAAAAAAAATAATTGTACCTCTAAAATTTTTCCGGTGATAAATCAATTCTAAGAAAGCCCTTTTTTGACGGACAGAAACACTGAGGCAGGGTTTTTTTTTTTTTTTTCTAGTGCGTAATAATGGCTTCTGTATTTCTCTCCGTTTGCCAGGCGTAAAATTCTTTATTTTTTTTAGTGACAAAAAAGCGGTTAAATGCTGGGATGGTGTTAAGTGGAGGCCGGGGAACTTCAATCAGGTGTGCCTCTCTCTCCCTGGTCCTATCATCAGGGATTCCCGCAGGTGTGTGCGGAAGGAACACCTTCTGCCAGCCGCACAAAGGGATGTGATGACAGCTGGGTCCATTAAGGGCCGGCATCAGCCAGCGTGAAGAGCAGATCAGCATTCACATTTCAGCTTTTCTTCGTGCTACTTTTTCTTTTTTTTTCGCGGCTGGTATAAGCACTCTTTACAGCGCGCTCGCTGGTATGGAGCTTCTGCTGTAAAATCAGAAGCTCTTTTTCCCCGTTGCATAATCTGAAAATGAGCTCTATCCTTCTCCACTTTTTTGATGTGGGAGGGATATTTAAAAGTGTGAAACTTAGAGGCTTTCATTTCAACACATGCTAAACTAGCTAAAGAGACTATAACAGATTGCGTGTGTGTGTGTGCATGTGTGTGTGTGTGTGTGTGTGTGTGTGTGTGTGCGCGTGTGTGTGTGCGCGCGTGTGTGCGTGTGTGTGTGTGTGTGTGTGTGGTGAAGTTAGAATTTTTTTTTTTTCATATTTTCAGTCTCAATGAAAAAAAAGAACCAGAAGTTCTGGGTACTCTCCTGAAATGACCTGCGTATACAAGATATCCACAGAATACATCATGTTTTCATCAATAAATTCTACATTACTGTCATTGATTTAATAAATAACAGTGACTGTGGGAAAAGTAGCTAATTGAACTGCTATGTTCAAACCTCAGTGATTCAGAAGCTACAGAACCCATCATCCATTGGGCAAAGGAACCACAAAAAGTAACTTAATCCTGCACATCACACTTATTTTCTCACACACATACAAAGACGCACAGATGCACGCTCACAAATGCACGCAAACACATACGTACACACACACACGCACAAATGCACGCACACATGCACACACGCAAACAGCACACACATGTACACAAATGCATGCACTCACAAGTTTGTGCAGCTATTCTTACAAAGACATTACACTGAATTCAATTAATTGTGGACAGCCTAACCCTAACCATATTCAAGTTGTGCATAACCTTAACCATGACCTGACCTCAATTCACTTCTAACCCCTAACCATACCCCTGACCTCAGAAATGTTTTACCACATTAGGACTGGCCTTTGGTCCTCATAAGGACTGCTGGTCTCAGCAAGGTCAGTGTTTGTACCGAAAAAAGGTTCGCAATTGGTTAAAACAAAAGGGTCCACACACACGCGCGCTTGCACGCACGCGCGCACACACACACACACACACACACACGTTTCTCGTTTCATCCATGACCCAGGAACAAATTAATCGACTTGATCAGAAAATCATGCATTCAGGGTAAGGCATCCTCAGTGGAGGGGGGTTCACAGTTTTGACCAGAACGAACACTGCCCTCTACTGCTTTATCACACTCTGTATTTATAATGGATTTATCCCATCCATTTCGCAATAGTGCGAATAGCGTGTTTGAAACAGCATTGCAGGAACACAGGCACAGTTGCTAAATATAATGCAACAAATAAGACAAGCCTCTACCAAGTGCAGTTTTTTTTTCCATTAACTCAAGAACGTAGGCGAACAACAATGTATCACAGTAATATCGACAACAGAGTCGGTTTAAATAAATAACCAGAGCTCAAAAGAAAGGGCTCTCTTTTTACTTTTTCCCACGAGGCTGCAACCTGCTGCCATGGGCTATATGCTGCAAATTGTGGTCAGTCAGTCCGTCACTCACTCACTCACTCACTCATGGACTTTTAACAAGGACGTTTGGTGGGAGGCATACGAATAAGGCGCAGTTGGTCTACGCGGTTCGTGCTTGGAATTACTGGGCAATGTTAGAAAGAAAAAAAAACCCTTTCATTTTTGCTTCTAATATGCGGGGACAATTAATCACCGGTAAAGGTCATTTACGCCACACTTTTGCGCATCTCTTCGCTACATTCGCCATTACTGTTCTCTCCTAATTTTGTTGAGTTGGCAAATTGTTGGCACTTGGTCGACTGGTTCGCTGCAGAAATTGACGTATTTAAAACAACGCCATGGTTGTGGTCCTTTTTGGACTCATGGCGTGCATATGGCTGATTTTTTTTTTTTTTTTACCAAAAAAGTAGGATGATATTTGGCCACGCGATACTGAAAAAACTGTTATTTATTATTTCGTAACACTTACTGATATTTTTTTTTTTTTTGTTACACACGGCACTACTTTTTGCCAAGCCAAAAAAAAAAAAAAAAAACCCGCGCAACGAGAGGAGTGATTCATGATTCCATGTTCCCCCCATCATTATTGAACGCGGCACAGCAATTCCGTCAGTGACGTCAAAATAGCTTTTGAATGAGGATATGTGCCCTAGTTCACGTGCGAAAGCAGTGCACCTTGATGAAACTAACATTAATTGAAGAGACGTTTTTGTGGCTAAAAAACTCTCCTGTTATTGCATTAGACTTTAATTTGGTATCACATTTTAATTACTGTACAGAAAAGTATATGCTGCATTCAAAAACACAATAAACTGGTCTACATATGTTGGAGGAATAAAATCAACACAGATCTAGTTTCCTAAAACAGGAATATACTTCTAATCGTGTTTCGTGAGTAAAAAGCAACACAAGTTTGTAGTGACACACAGGAAATACATTCTACAACCAGTACTAACATAAAAAAAAATGCAGACATACAAATCGCATGTTGAGGTACCTACATAATTTGTGCTTTTTATCTTACAGACTGTAAAGTTCGTTTAAAGAGGATTTCTGTTCAAAAAGTAGCTCAAATTTTAGGCACATTAACACAATTCTATTGCGTTTACAGTTCCTCTCCCTCAGGCAATATCATCGTCGTTGAAATATAATTGCATGTTTCATGGTGAGTATTTGAAAATATGAATAGGCCTACATTAAAATGAAAAAAAAAATCTGTCAAAAGGTTTGTGCAGAGAATTCAAACCCCGAATTATTCGCTTGCAGTTCTTAGAGTAATTTTAGCATAAATTTGATCAATTCTACGGTCAAAACTATGAAAAACAATAATGCCAAAAATTTCGCCTGCGCTGCCCAAGCGAAATGATATTCAAAATAACGTCTCTGATGTTTCTGAATGCTGTAGTATCAGAAAAACGTAGAGGAATAACTCCTGTGAAAACACGCAGTAGCCTACCTATGCTTGAAAATAGGCCTATTGTTAAATACACTCATGCATTTTCCAAAAAATAACTTAAATTTCAGTACCCTTAGTCTCAAACCCTGATCACTCATTTCCATTTCAAGCCAAAAACATACAAATATCCTAGTTTTTTAACGTTTAGTCTTTTGTTAGTCGTTTATTCATTATCGTTCTAATTCAAAAATGACTTTTCACATCATGTCATTAGAAATTACCAAGCAGAATACTTTATGACTTCATGAAATGGCCTCAGAGGAAAACGTTTTAATCGTGTCAAAACACATTTTAATCTATACAACGTTATGCCTTCCTGATTTTCTTTTACCTCTGTTTACATTTTGATTGAATTCACCGTGTATTGCATAGACTACCTTGATAAAGACAGATGTCCTACCCCTCTCCTACAGCTGGCTCACATCTGACCACACTTGTGCTGTTTTAACATTGATTATCAGTTACAGAGAAAACATCATTTAACAGAGAATGAACAAAAATGACCACATTTAATTTAAAGACAGTGTAAATAATAGTGCTGTCGAGTAAACTCAAAGTTCATATCGGTAGCATAATGACTTCAGCTGAACGGATGGTCTCAGTCACTGCAGGCTCTCAGCTCATTTGTCTCTTTTCCCAGAACAGTCGCACTTGTGTAGGTACGATGACATCACAAATTCAGAGTAGCCAGCCGATTATTGAGTAATTTGCTTTTCTTTCTCTCAGTAACACAACCACATCGCGCTTCACTCTTTTTGCTTTCTCTCTCCCACTCTTTTTGTGGACGAGTCAATCAAGCCGCTGAGTGTGGTTTTGAGCTGTCGGCCTGCATTGTCTGCGTTGAGTGCCTTTGTTTTGCGCTGTGAGGGTGAATCATGTACTACAGTCCGAACACACATCTACATTTAAATGTTCGCTTAAATTCCGCCAAACATTGGCAGACGGAAATTATGATAGTTGTAAATTAGGCGCCATCAGTCCTCGGATATGACGTCAATGTCTTCAGGGCTACCTTGCTGAGTGGCTACGCGCCAGCGGTTAACGTGTTGGCTCCCTTTTCGCTTCTGTTGGGACTCAGGTGACTCCTCCTCCAGCTTTTGCCTCTTGTGTTTGGTCCGTCTGTTCTGGAACCACACTTTCACCTGTATGGTGAGAACTGCATTAGCATTCGGCATCCGTGCGCACGCGCGCGCGTGTGAATGCGTACACCGCACGCTGTATACACAAACATATGCTGTAAAAAAAAAATAAATAAATAAATTTTAAATTATTTATATATATATATATATATATATATATATATATATATATATATATATATATATATATATATATATATATATATAATTTTATTTATTTAGTTATTTATTCATTTACAGTGTATGCATTCTGTATACCTCTGCACTTTGCAGCTAATTTAGGCTTGAGCTTTTGATGCACTTTTATATGCAGTATCTTGAAAGTGAAACTGGGAGATGAAAATGAAGGGGAAAAAAAGACTGCAATAACCTATTAAGTGGGATTATAAACAAAGAGAATCATGGAAAACCAGAGCGGAAAGGGCTCACACTTGCTGAAAAGGAGTTTTTAGAGGTGCATTATTAGGACTTCTATATTGTGTTAGGATTACATGTATCACTGGGCGGTTTTTTTTTTTTTTTTTTAGGAATGAATGGCACTGCATTTTTAGTTTTTAAGATGAGGCCTAGAAACATTTAGATAAGCCCTTGTCACAGGGACATAATTCAATGTGTTCTCATACAGTATGTATGACATCATTTGATAACCTCAGCTCAATTACTTGTGCATAATCTTACAGCCTGCGAAATTTGATGTTGGCCAAAGCTATTCTGTGGCCAAGTTAGGAAATCCAGAATCCATTCCATGGAAAGGAACTCCCCAGTCCATTTATTTTAAAGAAATTCTGTCTGAAATTACTGCCATGTTTCTTTATTTAATGTACCTCAAACATTTAGGACAAAAATGACGGAGGTGGTCGACCTTCTTGAGAGTTAACTTCACAAATAGGCTAACAATCTCGCAACCCACTTCCCACAATTTAAGGACATACAAAACATAATTTAATTTGAAAGTATACTTAAAATAAGCATTTAATTTCATTATAAAAATCCTATTTACCGTAGTCATTAAGTGGACACTTCAACTTCTACCTATTTAACATGAGAATTAAATCATTAGAAGCCAAATCATAAAGGACCAGACTTTTCTTATTCGGATGCTTTGTGGCGCGAGTCACTTCCTGTCTGCTCTCTGAACTTGCGTTAATGGGAGCACTGAGCCCCGAGGTGCGGATGCTACATGGGATGACTCAAATCCAGCGTGGGCGCACATCTCCCTGGGCCCCTGGACGTCTCAGGCCAGTGGAATGTACTCACGCCTGGGGGTGAGAGCCGTGACAGATGACCCCCCCTGCCCCAGCCTCACCTGAGTCTCTGTCAGGCACAGCCCGTTGGCCAACTGCTTCCTCTCGGCACCCACCACGTAGTGGTTCTTCTCGAAGGCGCGCTCCAGCCGCAGGAGCTGGGACGGGGAGAAGGCAGTGCGGATGCGCTTGGGCTTGCGGGAGAAGGGCCCGTGCAGGAGCAGGTTCTCTGGGCTGTTGTCTTCTCCTGGGGAGGGGAGGGGAGGTGAAGGGAGTCAGGATGGGGAGAGAAGTGTGAGAGAGAAGCCAGAGTGTTAGAGATGACAGGTGCGTGAGGAATGAGGCAGTTATCCTGGGACTGCACTTATGTGTGTGTGTGTGTGTGTGTGTGTGTGTGTGTGCGCACGCATGCGTGCATGTGTGAGAGTGTGTGTGTGTGCGCATGCGCGCACCCGTGCGCGTGTGTGTATGCGTGTGTATATGTGTATGCGAGTGTGTGTCTTTGCGTGTATGTGCGGTCTTGTACTTGCTTCAACAAGTGCGAGAAAAAAAAAAATTTGTTGTTTTTTTTTCTACAGAGTGGGGATATTATTGGAATGTGAGGACATTTTCACCTGTACTCACAACTACAAAAGCAAATTGTAACTTATTTGCTAAGGTTAGGGGTAAGGTTAGAACTAGGAGTGGGGTAAGGTTAGGCTAAGGGTGTGGGTGAGGCATGTGTTGCTTATTGTTAAGATTAGTGAAATGCTGTAGAGACACCCAAAGAATGAATGGAAGTCCATGTAATGTCCTCATAAGGATAGAAGTACAAGGATGTGCGTGTATGATCATGCCTGTGTGTGTAATATGTGTGTGTGAGTGTGAGTTGTGTGTGAGTTTGATGGCATTTAACTGAAACAAAGCTACAAAAAAGTACTGGCATGTGGACATGTATTTATATCATCACAGATGAATCACCGCTTATCTCCGTTTTAGGTCAATTATAGCACTTTTGAATCTGGCGCATAATCAAAAGTCCCACCATTTTTCATTGATCAAAACATGTATTGACATGGGACTCTCCACACTGTGGATCTTACTGGTTTGTGTTTGCGCTGGAAAAGTTTGTACAGTTCCGTCCTTTGTCCCTCCAATCATATTGGCAGGGTGAATGGAGCAGGGTGGAATCTGCCCTCAAGATCATTTTTGAGACAACAGTTTCCAACAAAGATCATTGATGGGCTTCACATTTCACTCAAGGAAACATTACTAAGTTTTCATTTTCATTTTATATGACAAATGGATATTGGAAATGGCAATTGGTATGCACATTACTGATTTCAATATACAAATCGATTTACATTATCAAGCTTCCATTAAGGTGAGGAACCATAGGTGTGTAAGGTGAAAAAATACTTAGACTGCCATTTTGATGTAAGTTTAATTTAAAAATACAATCATTTTGTGTATCAAAGCCTCTTTTTTATGAATATAAACAAATTAATTAATTCAATAGCACAAATATGAATAAAATGGAAAAAAAAGTTTTCATGTGATTTTATTTTCTGCTTAAAATTCCCATCAAAAATGAAATATGAAAGATAAACAAATCAGTTAATTGACACACCAGCTATGTCAGTTAGCAAGCACTATTTTAGATTTGGTAGATACAGTTCGTTCAAAAGTTTTACGCGCTTTTAAAACTACTCAGTTATGCGAAGATGCTTCAAAAAATCATGAAATAAAAGACTTCCTTAAATTGAGAAATGTACCGTCAAAAGCCATGAACGGTGGAAAAACTAAAACAAATCCATGTTTTGTGTGACTATTCTTTGCCTAATCAGGTACACCGCCCTGCAGATTGATAGTTGTATCAGGTGACTGAATTTTTGCTTTTCTTGGAGAACTTGCTGCCGCAGACTAGCTGTGTTATCTTGCCTATCCACAGATAATAACAGACAGCCTCAGTGATGCTAGGATCTTGGCTCTGTCAAGACTTTTTCATCTGTTTCAACTGCCTTCAATGAAATGCAAATATTTATTTGTTAAATTATTTTTTTTTTTTTAATGAACACTTTGTTCTCATATGATCTTTTTATCTTCAGCAACTCAAATGTGGGAAACTAAAAATAAACATCTAAGATCAAATTTACATAAAAAAACTTGGGGTGCCTAGAACAATTATTTGCACAATATTTGGAAGTTAAGCATTTTTTTGCTCATACTTGGTACACTTGACACTGCAGATAAGACGGCAATGTATACCTGGAAGTTAAGCTGACAGAAAGTTAATCTGGAAAACAAAAAAAAAAAAGTTTTTTGCTTGTATGTGGTACACTTGATACAGCAGGTAAGACTCCAAACTATTGATTATTTAATGTTGTTTTATGTTGTTCAATGACCAGTGTTTTATATATTCTGTGGAACTATCGCAATTTAGATGATGAATAATATCACAACACCTCCATCCATCGTAAATCATTATTTTCACTGTGTGCCTCAGTCTAAATTAGCTGCACTTCCATATCAAAACTCTGGATCACAGTTCTTACAATGACTTCCTTTCCTGACTATACATGCAGGATATGACTACATTCTTCAAATTCTTTCCCAATACTCCTCATCTTATTACAGTTATTATGATACCTATTGAAATAATTTGTTCATGTGGGTGTTCCTGATTACCCACAAACAATCCATGTCAAGCAATTTTTTTCTCATGGCTCAGTAACGTTATTCATTGTGTCAGATAATGAATAATGCAGAACTGTTCAAACTACTGTTATTTATGTGACCAGCCATAAAGAATCTCAACTCTCAATGTTTCCTTGTAATTCATTTAACACTCAGGATTTTTATTCTATGATCTGGCTTCACAATTACCAGAGCAAAACTGCATATCAAACATTGAAAGATATTTCTGGCATATAGCTATCCTGATTTAGCATGTCAACATGTGCAAATAGAAAGTAACTGGATTGATTGACCAGATTCCTGTAAATTCATTACTTCAGAATGGTGTTTAAAGGGGGGGGGGGATCCTCATTTCAGAAAAAAAAAGTGATTCGTGGAAAACCAGTCACTGCATCGGACCAATAAAATTTCACCATACAGGAAGTCAGGGAATTTTTAACAGTATTTGATTGGTAATTCCATTCTACCTCAGCATCAACAGAGAATGGTGTTTATGAAGTTTTGTTTGAGAATATAAATATAATCTCTAAATATAACTGTCCCAAATATAACCCATACTGTAGCTCATTATTGATTATCGCCATACACTCTCAGATAATAAAGTATATCATTGTATGGGGTACAATGGCTTGCACTGGGGCAGTGTTCATTTAGGATTGCCCATTGTACCCTTGAAAATGTGGAGTTTGTACCTCCATCGACAGAAATGGACTCTTACTGTACCCATATTAATGAAACTTATTTTAAAATGAAGGAAATTCAGAAACCTGTTGTTTCTGCTCACATGGAATTTAAGGAAATGACAAGTCTGCTGTTACTTTTTATAAACTGCTAATTGCTAATTTTTTTCAGCTTCATCAGTAGTAAAAATTTAAAAATAAATATTACCACTGATGTTCCCTACTGCAACTACTATTCCTATGTCTACCATTACTACTACTGCTATAACACTACTACCAATAATAATAATAATAATAATAATAATAATAATAGTGACATTGAATTTCATGCGGACAATATCAGGCATGTTAGGCCAATACTCTGAACTATGATGACTGAGATCATGCACTCATTTGTATAGTAAAGTGGTTGCTCTTTAGCTACACATTTAGGCCATAACGTCTGTTTTAGTTTGCCGAGCCGTCATAAGAAAATAGCATGGAACAAATGCAAAAACAATTGTGGAGATGAAATTGATATGCAGCTAAGCAAATCGAAATTTGACGTCTTTACATCTGAATTCATTCAGCACAAGGGAATAGTAAAATTTTGGTATTCTTCAGTTGCATTGTTCATATGATGTTACCATCCACAGACAACATCTGGGGCGCCTGGTACGCGGTCCGTTTATTGAAATCGTTAGTAAAGAAAATGAGATATTTTACATAAACAAATAGTCATATAAATTGTTTGACCACCACTCAAGTATTGCGTGCCAGTGTTGAAAGGAGAACAAGGAACAAATGCCACCCCAGTCACATGTACGCAAAACTAGGGAAAATGGACGGGTTGAGATGAGGAGACGACATAAGATACATGACAATACATTCAGTGCAAATGCCTCTCGGACCCAAATTAGTAGGGCAGCAAAACAAATACTAGGACTTCAGCTTGATTTGAATAGACATCAGCAAGTATTGAATATCAAAATTGGTCAGATGTTTGTCACAGCTGAGGGTTCACTAACAGCTCAGCTTACAGGCGACTTGAGCAAGGGTGAGAAAACCAGGCCAGTTATGGTGCAGGCAACCATGAAAATTGTGTGTTAGCAGGTTTTGGCCCCTGATGCAACTGTGAAAGAAACTGATAATTTCAGCATCATTTACAACATATTGGATTAAAAAAATAGCCGATTAAAATATCAATCACTTGCCATGGTTCAATCCTGGTTATCCTCAGTTAAGTGCACTTTCGCTATATTGCACTTGGGAATTACCCAGCGCTTGGAAACCATCTGCAAAATGAATGTCATTACAGCTATGGCATGAGCTTAAACATGAATATTTCTCCGTGTTGCTCTTTAACCTTTCTGTTTCACCTCACTCAACCTAGCACTCACTTTCTACCCCAGACTCTTTGTGTGGTTTTTCTGGGAAATTAAGAGAAAGAACCTTTTGCAATCCATTTAATCTCAATCTAATGCAGCAAAAACCAGTCAATGTTAACTTGCAGACCCTAACCATGTAATTTCACAGACTTTATTCATTTTTCATTTCTGTTTTTGCACGGGAAAATGATTTCCCAGTGTGGTGTCCATTGCTGACAAGTGAATCATCCTATTAACCTTGAATTTTGTATTGCTTTGCTTTCTTGAATTTTCATGGTTTTAAATAGTTCACCACAGGGCAGGGAAAGTGCAGGGCTAAATAAGATCAGAGCCAGTAGCAGCACCTCTTCAACACTTCAGTTCTTAGCCCAAACCAGTGCATCAGGTGCTTAACCCATTTGCGCAGAATACAAATAACACCATTTTTTTCCTGTTATACATGAGCCTTTTTAAGGCTTTATAACTCAGTATTTGTGTTACAGAGACTGTGGAAAATTATTCAAGTGAAGCAAGACATTTGGAAATTTGTGCACAGAATTATTTAGCGATTAAATTTCAGAATTTACAGACGCTGGCGTCTTAATCTGTGCATAGGGGTTAATCACTAGCATCAGTACGACTGTGATACCGGCTATTCTGAACATTTGTCACATTCCCTCTATTTCTGGCCAAAAACCACAACCAATTCTCTAATTTACATTATAATTAGAATCACTACAAAGTGCATGTTATGATCTTTATAGTAAGCTTTCCTCCAGTGCTTCATTCAAGATTTTTTGTTTTACCCCTCCTTCCAGAGCTGACACAACCCAATATCCAGAGTGGCCTTAAGCTGTTCAATCTGCCAGTACAACACTATAAACAAAGATTCGTAAAGCTGGGATTCTCTAACACTGGAGTCCCTCACACGCATCAAACACTTGACTGTTTGTCATGCAGACAGGCCGTTTGAAAAGAAACATTTCAATACGGCATTAAGCTGAACACTTATGAAAAGATACCACTTGTACTCACAAGCGATTTAAACATGATCTTTTGTTGGGAACTATAAATAATAATGATATGGCTTTATTTAGCATTCAAGCTTTGATTTATAGGACAAAGCATTTGTGTGCTATGATCTGTGAATTAACCTTTATATCTTTTGCATACACGTAAAGAAACACACATGTAAGCAAATCTGCCCAACCACGGCCAAAGGAAGAAAGTATCATACATTTCTATGTAACTTGCTTCCTTTTGCCATAGTTGAGCAGAAATGTTGTAATGCGCACTTGTAGTTGCGTACAGTAGACAGAATCGACCTGTAAATTATTCCCATTCATGTTTTAAAGGAGCTAAAAAAAAGAAGAAAAATAAAAGGCACTCCATCTAGCTCATAAAGAATGTACTTTGCCTTTGAGACAAAGACCACATATTTTCTGCCATGGATGGGACAGTCACTGACAACTGTCTTCAGCTGGTGCGCTGACAATCCTTCAAACGTCAGGGGGCAATGCAATGCAAATATTTATGTGGGGAAATGAGGGAGGCATTGTTCTGCTTCAGTGAAAGAATGCAAACATCACAAACTATGAGGTTAAGAAACAGCTACTAATGATCCCGAACTGTTTCATATCAGTTAACGCCAAAGAACAGAATGAGTCAAACTTTCTACCAGAGTTTTTTCGCTAAGATGGCTGACAGAGAAATAACCTTTTGATAGAGGTTATTTATGACTCCCATGGAGGAGAATATCAGTATCATCATTCCACTCTAATCACTGATTTCTGTGGTAAATGACTACAAAAATTAACCGTATCAACCAGCCTTTCTTTTTCTTGCGTACCCAGTGATTTATTACTTCACGCCTTCCCTGTTCAGATTTGCATTTAGTAGTGTCTATTATTGTTACTACTCTGTTCTGCAAATCTGTCGTCATGCATATTTTCCTTGGCCACGGTGTGAAAACGGATGTGCTTTCAGCCCTGGCATCATCTGCTGAGTTGCGTCACCTCCGATTCTCCCCCAGGACGACCAGTGCAGAGGAGCACTTCCCCAGCCCCGAATCTCACCGAGGCTCAGCCCTCCCGAAGAGCCGGGGGAACCCTCCAGGGGTTTGTATAGGAGCAGGCACGAGCCAATCGCTAGCGAGCGCGCCCCCAACATGGCTGAAAGAGAACCAGATGGCACCCGATCGGCGGCAATGCCACCATTCCCCTGGCATGGACAGGCTCAGGCTTGTCGGTGTGCGTGTGTGCGTGTGGAGGGGGGTTGGATTCTCAGCTCTCAGTTGCTGGAGGAGGAGTGAGGCATGGTGGGAAGGGAAACGCCAGTCCCTGCTTTTTTTAAGCCATGGATTCAGCCGTCTGACTGCTAAATTAGTCAGAGGTGCTTCCCAAAGCAACCCTGGGTCACGGCCAGACCCTTTCCGATGTATAAGTTACGTGTAAACGTAGCACTATGCCACTCGGGCCAATCAGTTTCAAAACAAGATGATATATGTGAAACAAAAATACAAATTCAAAATGGAAGACATCGCGCTAATGAATTGAGGGCACTACTCAGAAAAACAAAATGCACTTCAACTTGGCTCTGGGCAATTCTGTTGCCCCGGGTGCTTTTGTGTTCAGATCTGAGGACAGATCAAAGGGGAAGCTGAATGTCAAAGTTCTACTGCTCGCACGTACTTATGAGCACACCATATTTGCACCACAAAACCCATACGTGATACACTAGGTCCTCGCTATTGACACAATCCAAAGAAATGGCACAGAATTGTAACAGAGCACTGAGAAACTATGAAATGTCTCGTGAGCATTAATCACATTGCTCGGACTCCCCGACATCTAATGAGTCTGCACAAGAGGTGAAATATCAGCAAAGGCAGATGAGTGACGCAGGTCAAATGCCCGGTCCAACCTGCTTTCTAACGACAGCAGTCTCATATGCTCAGAAAAAAGCTGTATCACAAAAATAAATAAATAAATAGTATGAAATTATTACATATACATAATATAATATGTATATATGTATATCATATTATATATATATAATATATATGATATACGAGTCGATACATATGTGATACAAAATATATAATTGGACCGTATTGGACCATCTGTCCCAGATCCTGTTTACCTTTGTGTTGCATGACAGATTCAAAGACATGCAGGACCTTCAAAGGGTCCAGGAAGCAGGCTGGACCAAAACAACCTCACGAGCATTTCTCCTGACAATAAGTGACACTCTCGACGAGTAATCCTCTCCCACTCAATCCCCTTGGCCATATTTAGGCTTGTCTAAACAGTAGTTTTCAAGGTTATTGGACACCATTAGTGAGTGGATCTGTTCTGTCAGTAAACAAAGAGGGCTTTATCTAAGTCCCGGATCTGAGGAACAGTAACAACAGCCTCTAACTCCCACCAATTACCTGGCATGTACCCTGGAGGACTATTGGCGTGGCGTGGCACAGCGTGGTCTCGCCCGAGGCACACCTGATACGAGTCCACTTACCACCCCCTGCCAAAGAGCACTGGCAGGGAGGGGAAGCTTCTTCATCTCTTTGGTTTAACAAATTGCTTTGTTATCAGGAAGCCCTGCCATAGGCACCGACTACAACAATCAACTCACTGAATAAATAAGTTTGTGTTTGAGGGGTCAAACCAGTGGCCTGAAGGCAGAGGGGCATTTGGCATTATTACACTGAGATGAAAGTTTACATTAGAAGGAAGAATAGAGGAAAAACTGTAGATGATAGTCTTAAGTTCTCTCACAGTATCTAGAGGTGTTTATCACAAATGTTTTCACTAAGTTAAAGACAAGTGTGTAGAACTGAGAAAAAAAATAATAATTGCATCACTGAAAAATCCTGATCATGCTATCTAATGTGCCAACAGATTAAAAATATATATTTTTTTATCATAAAATTTAATTTTGGTGGAAGATGTCAAAATTCCAAAATAATGGTACCCTTTTGCATGGGGGGAAAAAAATCATGGTTTCCATTCTCAGAAAGAGCTCAAAATTTACCTCATAGAAATTATCAACTGTGCGCAAATAAAAGAATGATACTGAATACTGCTGTCCATTGCCAAAGAATGGTTCTTTGAAACGAAATAGTGGGGGCTTTTTTCATTGCCTTTCTATCTTAATAATAATAATAATAATAATACTGTTGTTATTTTTAATACAGTATGTTCATGCAGAAATTAAAATGTTAATCCAGTCATAAAAAAATTAACAACCCCTGAACTTGATACTGAGACCAAAAGTTGCATTCAGCAATGACATTGTTCCAACACTTCGGAAGAACCCACAAAAGCGATGGCACGCACTTTGAACATTATCTATTCGAAAGAAGGGTTATTTTTCACACGTTGCAATGTTAGAGTATGGGGCAATTCTATTCCTTGCACAAATGCTTTAAATAGCCTATACATATATATATATATATATATATATATATATATATATATATATATATATATATAGAGAGAGAGAGAGAGAGAGAGAGAGAAGTTTCTGGATTGGCTTTTACTCCTAAATTTCCTTTTTACCACTTTTGGCATTGTTTCATTGTTTATTCGTTAATAAATTTATTTTATTTTATTTAACTCACGAGCATATTTAACATTTCATTTTATCAGTTTTTAGCAAAATGTTAATGTTTACAGCAATTCAAAGACCTTAATTCAACCTCCGTTATTTCAACTCCGCAGTAGGACACAGCATGGTCAGTGAGAGAGCTTTTCATTACACATGGGCGCTCTTCAGGCGATTGAAATCTCTGCTTTATTTTTGAATTTATTAAAACAATTCAATGTCCGAAATGTTTTATTCATCATAAAAATCAAAGTAAAAACATATACGAATCAAAAATAGGCCTGTGTTTATGGCCGTTCGTAAACGTATATCTCGACGCTTTGGTGCTCTGTGGAACTATAATGTTTGGGGTTCAAGCAGAGAGTCACGCTCACATGATTTTCTCTAATAACAGAAATTAAATATGGATGATATAATAATAATAATAATAATAATAATACGGCTATGGTACAATGATAAATCAACGACCAGTCAACAAAGTCAACATGCCTAATTATTTTTAATTTGGGTATTTTTATACCGGACAAAAATTCGCAAAATTGTCTTTCAAAAATGCCCCGCTGAAAAGCCATTGCATCCAGGATTCATGCAAAATTTATCGATACCTTTAGTGATTAAATTCCTTAGAAAATACGAGGCCTCACAATCCAGTCGTCGACCAAGTGAGGCAGCATGGCCACGCAAGCAGATATTACAACTAAACGAGCGCCGGGAAAATAGTAGTATAATTTTTTTTTTTGCCTATTTTCAGACGCCAACACCTGGTAGATGGATAGTGACAGATTTTTTTTTTTTTTTTTTAGACGGATGACCTCTACTAAACTTGAGAAGTAAGGGCCCCTGACAGGACGCGGAGTGTGTTTCATTAGAAGATTGTATTTTTCGAGGCTCGGCTGACTGAAACTTGCATGCAAGTTTGTCACGACGATTAAAAAAATTAAAGAAAAGAAAAGCTGAGAGGTTGATGAAACAGTATTTGTGACTAGTGTAACACAAACCATGGCACACAGGAGCACTAAGTCCTATGGCAGTGGGATACTCTGAATTAGACCACACAACATTGAAACTTGCATTTTTTTTTTTTTTTTTTTTGATGCAAAAGGTAATGTGATTTGTAAATATATTTAAATGTAATGTTTTATTTCATCTACTATTCCAGTAGTATTTACTGTAATGAAAAAAGCTCTCTTTGTATCACTTAAATAAATTCGTAGAAAGTAATACTGACCAAGGCTATCCTTTATGCATTCTTCATCGTGCATCGGGCATCTTGACTCGTAACAAGAGCTATTCCTGGTTGAATCTGTTTTTTAATACAATAGCCTAATTATAACTGCTGCGATCTGAGTCATCGGCATACTTTCCACGTGCACCTGCACAGCAGTTGCCGTCATTATAGTCTTCTATAGCAGTAATAGCCATCATCATATTTTCACATTTTAACATGTAGCCCATACCAATAACGGCCAACATATGGAATGGAAAACTGATATATATACTTGCCTTGGAACCTGTGACCAAGATATCGGTTTCGAAGAACCCACGGGTAGAAGTTTAAAGTCTCTCTCTGATGCGGATTAAAAAAATGCTGAGAGGGCAACTGGAGAGGATGCAGAGATAGAGACGCATTGGTTGAGTGAGTGCCCGGGTCTGGGAACATCATATCCGGGCTACTGTATAAAGTCCTGCCGGAGTTCTGAAAGCAAGTCGAAAAGGGAGAAGGATGAATTGATTCCGTGAATCGCAATGCTGTGGGTCTCACGGGTTCGTCCCCTGCAGTCGAGGAATTAGCTTCTTTGCCAACCAATGACTCGATGGTGAAACATTTCTTACTATGTTGGTACATGATCTCCGATGTTATAATTTGTCCAGTCCAATAGTAAGATATTTAAACCGGGAATGAAATAACCAAAGGTAAATTCAAACTGTACACGATCAAACTGACTGACTCTAAAATCCGAACAACGAGAACCTGTTCCTAATAGTCCACAAGCAATCCATTACTTGATCCCGATCCTTAGGTCTTAACGCCGTTGACTGAATAATTTTCCGACGCGCAGGCGATCAGACGCCCCGAGTTAAACATTAGAATTCTCAGTAACTATTTCTGCAACCACGCACAAATTAGGCTATGAAAGAAGCACGAACAAGTTTGTTCGTCTCGCTTTTCAAGTGAAATACTAAACTGGTTAATCTTTTCCGACGTTAAGATTACAACCATAGATATCAGATCTGTTACATGCTATGACAGCGCATAAGCAGTCTCATCGCCAGGAAACATTTTGGAACGCTAATAAGATCGAGGATCGCTGAGCTTTTGATAAAAGAGCTGTCACTCACGGAGCTCTGTGGGCTACCTGCTTTTGGCTTTCGGTTCACAGAGGTGTGGTGAGCATGCGCAGTTATAACCATATCGCACCAATTATAGCCACCTTAGTACAAAATAATCATGTCGCGGTTATATTCCGTGATAATTACGTAGATTAGGTCACATGCAAAGACAAAATTCGAAGCCCTCCTGCCAATCGTTCAATCTCATACCCAATGTAACATAATAATTACAGTAGGCTATGAAACCTTGTATGATGAGGATGATTATTATTATTCATAAATAGCTGTTATTAAAGCAGCCTATTATTTCATTATTGTGTTACATTTAAGATTTTAAAATTGAAGTATTATTTTGCTCAGTATTTGTCCAATCGTTGATACAGAGGCTTTGAAAAACAAGGCAACAGCTATAATAATATAATAATAATTATTATTATTATTATATTATTATTATTATTATCGTCATCATCGTCATCATCATAACATTGCATGAACCTTTTTCTACACATTCCTTGTTTTCATTACTGATTGCACTATGGTATAAATGTGTGAAGTGACTGGAATAGATGTACATACACGCACACACGCGCGCGTGCATACACATAAATGTTTAAATATATTTGCTTGTCTGCTTATAATAAAATGTAAAATATGTTTTTTTTTTTTTTTTTTTTTACGGAAGTCCATTTTTTATTTAAGTGACATAAGTTTCTTTGGAATATACATAAATACATACATATGGTGGGAAATGGGATATTTGTTGTCTTGCCCTGAAACCCACACACACACTTTCAGAGCAAAACAACACATCAAAAATCAAAAGCCGTAAACTTACTTTTCTAAAGTGTTACAGCGCTGAGTTATAGCACAAAAGCCCCAAGCGAAAAGTACAATATGCATTCCCTATTGCCATGAACTTAGGAAGCAATTATCACAGACCTATAAACAAAATAGAGCTAACAAAAATCTAAAAAGGCACAATTTTGGATCATGCACTCACTGATATTGTACAATATATCCACCTCTTCCTAGAATAGAGGCATTCCATGCATCCTCGAGGGCATATCAACCAATGCCTTAGACTAAAAGTATCATCCAAGAAAATTTAAAATGTAAATTTATTTTCTTAGACATAGTACTACTGCGAACAGCTCTGTACTTTCTGTTCAAATTAAATGGCACTCTTTTTGAAGTGGGGATGGCAACCAGTGTTCAACACATGCTCATTTGACTCCAATCAAAGCAAAGAACCAGGAAATTTGTCACACAGTGCCGTGTGCCTGGGTGCCATGGCTTCCCTCTTTTGTCTCTGTGCAACCTCAAATCATACGGGTGTAGATCAGAGTCCCATAACCCCAGGACAGATGTCACCCCTTTCACATTGAACAATCCTGGCTCAGGGCAGTCACAAAAGCCCCCTGCTCGCCGCTTTCAGCACAAGCTTGGCGGAAGCCCATGTGAACCTCACAGGGCAGGGACCCTTTCGGGTTCCGAGGTATCCCAGTGTCCGCGCTCCTCTGGTGCCTGCCTGCCCAATCCCTCGACACACAATTAATAGCTTTCACTCGCAGCTTTTTGCCCCTTTGCTTTTGATTCAAGCGGCCATTAACATCTATTAATTTCGCCTCTGGCAATTAATTATAGATTGTGCAGCGCTGAAAGGAGGCATTAAGCAGTTGGAGTTTTTGTAGGCACTCAAGGTGTGAAGCTGAGTTAAAAAGCAATTATTGTCTCCCTGCCTGGAACCAGCTAACTGATGTTAAGCCCTCTCACAAATAGGGGACACCTTAATAAGACAGCGTTGGCTATTTTACTGGCCATATAAAAGCACAGACAAGGGGATTAAGTGTAAAGAGCCTGCCATCCTAAAAGAGTACAGCAAATCTTGAGCGCATGAGGCTCAAGAACAGAGGCGATCGCATGAAGATTCATTTTTTCCCAAAGACTCAATGCAGGAGGAAAAGATCTGACACAGGCAAAATGAGCAAAATTGAACTTCACTGGAATGACAGGCACAAAAGGAGTGTCCTCTCAAAGGAGCACATTCTGTAACCCACAGTCTTTCGCGGAAACGACTCAAAAGCTAGTATCGCTTTTAAAGGAGCATTTGAATGTCTTTTGCTGAAGAGCCTCTTTCAAGGGTACTTTTAGTGTGATGAGGTATAAGTATTCTATTATTAATAATAGTAATAATAATAATAATAATAATAATGATTATTATTATTATTATTATTTATTATAGTCGTCCTTCTTATCGTCGTCATCGTTACTTCTCGATAATAAAGATTTTCGACTTGGATGGAGCAATAGAAACTCCAGGTACCACATTTATGTTTCCATGCTTTATTGGCTTTTAAAAAGTATTACAAATTAAAGCATAGATTACGAGTAACCATATAGAAACTATATATTTTGGGATCATAAAGGTAACAAGTGGCTAAAAATAACAAGGGTCTGGTTTTTAGAACATTTTGCAGAATAGGAGATACAAAGTCCGAAAAGTCATTTCAATCCAAGTTCATGTGCCACTTTTGTTGATGGACGGATAATTTTTCTACATATATAGTGCCCCCTGGTGGATAATATCCTTAAAAACGTCAACAGTACAAGAACGAAGTTATCCATTATTGACCACTTGGTTAAACTTTACCACAAATAAATTAACTTAATGCAGTCATTTGCTTCTTTATTTCATTTAACCTACGATCAATCTAATGGAATTTACCCACCTGAATCACCCTGAATTTCAGAACCTTTCATGTGACTGCAATGTAATTCCATGTATGGTATATCTCAGTAATCTGATACTTCTGCGCATAGAGGCAAAGACATTTAAATTAAAATAACAAGTATAAATTGAATTCATTTTAGGTATTTTTTTTATACATGAACCCAACTTAAAACTCTACCTTCCTCTTTCCCGTCGGCACATGCTGCAGAAAATTATGATCACCTATATAGAACACGTTTCTACACATTTATTGATTTATTTATTTATTGAATGTAAATTCCACTTAAATTTAATCGTTCAACTGTGAATTTTGGATTTTAATAAACTCAAACTCATGCACGGAACAAACATATGCTGCTCCTAAAGCATATTGCTCAGTTATCTATCACTTGTTCTTTTTTGTCGGGAATTTAAAAACAAACAATGAAAATATCTGTTGTATTTGTTGAAACTCATCACTTCTTCAAACTGACAAATTTAGAAAATATTTTCCCTTTTTTATCGTATACGCATGGCAATAAGTCTGATTTTTGAAGTGAAACAGCTCAGCTGTTACGATGCATAAAAACTCTTCTCAAAATACCATGTAAAATGAACTAAATTAAAAGACTATTTCCCCTTCTCCTAGCATGGAAAAGCGGCAAGAGACAGAAACAGCAAATTACTTGTAAATGGAAAAATCAAAGCCCTCATCGGATTTCTTAAAATGTATTTAAATTTGCATCTTAGTCAGCATTACAGATTGTATTTCAAACAAAGAAAAGGGAAATTAGTCTTTTCAGAACACAGCGAAAAACCGAGTCAAAATATTTCTTGCTGAAAAAAAAAAAAAAAACTCTTGCACGCATGATTTTAATGCAAATTAACAACTCCATTTGGCACAAGATCTGGGAACAAGTGACTCCTCGGAACAGATGATGACTAAATTTGTGTTACAGCAGCAAAAATTCCACAGAAAAAATGCACACAGATTAAGACTTAAAATGGGCCAAGGGCAATTGAGTTAAACAGAAAGCTGTTCGTCTTTCTTTCGCCACTATAGGGCATTAGGCCAACAATTTGATGCCGAGAAGATTATTTTAAATGAGGTTTCTTTTTTCAGAATTTTGAAATTACTCCGCTACACCACGAGTTTAAAAAATCAGAATTTGAATTCAAAAGTTTTCCATGACATTGATCATTCCAGTGACCTGATCAATCGTATGCAGGCAAACAACTTAAAACTTATGGTTTAAGTGCGGTCAATGACATTGCTGTTACTGACGAAGTTCTCCCGTCACCACCTCTTCGAGTCCATTAATGACAATCACGGGAAAGAATGCAGGCCGATACACATGGTGCGAGAAGCCCAATACGACATTGTTACGAAGACTGTCTTCGGAAAGTGTTCTGTATCATAAAAGGTCAGAGAATGCCTTTGTTCGGGTCCGTGGGCAGTTGTAGACTAATGTTTCCTTGATCCAAATCGGTAGGATATGGCTACACGTGGTCAGCTCCCTCGTCGGACGTCCACAAATGAAATGCTGCCATTTTCCCCTAACAATCCAATCCACGAGGACAGCAAACAGCTATGCAAAGACCCGTGACATAGGCCTACTGGGTCAAAGGAAAACTAGTGATTTTAATTTACTGTCTGATCATAATTAAAGAAACAAAGAGCCTTTTCTACAACCAGAGATTTGACTATAGCCTACTTAACTTTTTAAAAAATCTGTGAAAGACCACACATTACATGCCACCACAGAAAGTCAAAAGTTTCGCAACACCCATGATTTTCATACAGAGATGGAAAAAAAGGCTAAATAAGCGCATTATATATCACGCTACAACAGGCTTTTTATATGCGCCAAGATGTAAAACAGTATTATGCCAGTAAGCAGATTAATTTTTAACATCGTACTATTCACGTCACCTTCTGCTATATAGGGCACTTTACAGAAGTGTAAACTGCGTTTCGTCTTACCACAGAATAAGCACGAACAACGTATGAGTAGGTTAACGTAAAAACTAAATAATAGGCCTAAATAATTAAACAAACTAAAAACTTTTTGAGCGACAGTGTGGCCATCTCTAGAGCATGGTCTGTTACAACCAGGGTAGGCTAATCCATATTCCGTTTTAGGGTGGCTTTGGTGATCATGACTGCCTTTGGAGTTAGACGCTTATGATCAGATATGGTGGGGATGGATATGAATCAATCATAAATAATGACAATAGCACAATTCGTAGAATGATTGGGCCTATTTAAAGTGAAATTAACGGAAAAATTGCGAATTAAGTCAATCAGACACATTCACGACAAATTTTCATCTGAAATCCGACTAGCTACTTCCCAAGTTGGGTGAAATAGCCGAGAGATTCGAAATGCTGCTGACGTCATCTGTCAAATCATGTCCGTAAACTACCGGTTAACATGCCCAAGCTATGAGCATTCTACCCTATAGTTGCAAGACAGACGTCTGTAACCACAGTAATAAAAAAAAAAACTGATTTAATATTCAATTGGAAATGAAATCCGTCAATTTTAGCCTGATCCCATTAGCATTTCAACTGTGCCTAACAGAAAAATACTATCATATTTGCAAGCTTATCAGGAAATAATTTTTCTGCTGACGGAAGATTTTATTAGAAAAAAAATTGCATCAACGTGGCTATTAGCCGAATTTGAGAATTTTCTTCATAGCCCAGAACTACAATATTGAGCCTACACACTCGTCGATGCATGCTAGGTCTAATTGCCTACCACCTGTGAATTAGCATATGTCCTCTGCTAGTTTTAGGCCACGAGAAAGAAGAATCGAATGTGCAAGCAGCTCGTGCGCTGATTTTCTGCCCACTGCAGTCCCGACCCTCATATCTGCGTCTTTAGGCCTACTTCTAAATTGAAGAAAAATATAAAAAGCATGCATCTTCTTTCAATATGACGCTTTAATTTGTTCTGATGAATGACAGTTCATTGTTAGAGGTATCGAGGCAGTTGGACAGTGGATTCCTAACAATTATATTAGGCTATTGCTTTTCAGATAAAATGACTGCGGATATAAATTGCGTCGACGCCTGAGTGGGACGTTGGACCAATTTCCGCGTGTTAAACATCAGAACATAACATTAACAACAGTTTTGTAAAATGACGATTCAAACACTCAGATTATCTTTACGATTTTTTATTGCATTAATGTTTTTTCGCCAGAAAATAATGGAGTATTTTTTTTTTTTTTTTTTTTGCTTTATTGGAAATATAGAATAATCTTATTCTTTCTCCACACGGTGGAACATCACATATAATCCTCGCACAAGTAGCTGCCCAGTGCTAATTCAACACAAACCAGTTTAGGTCAGTATGATTTAAACATGCAAGCCAAGGACCTGATGACATTCAAAGCCGATCGAACGCTGAACATTTGCAGCACGATCATCGGAAAAAAAAAAAAAAAAAAAAAAACTAAAACAAGGTTCTTGTGTAACAAGCACTTGAGCTTCTTGAGTAACAAGAGAGCCTGCAGTCAGCTGCACGTTGCAGTAGGACAAGAAACACAGAAATACAGGATCTCAGTCTTCAATGTGAACATGAATCACCTTCATCAACTGAAATAAACCTGTCTTTCCTCGGAGAGCTACGCTGGTCGAGTTCGCTTCTGTTCTCAGAGGTAGCGCCCTTGTCTTCCTGGGTCTTGCGCCACCGCGTTCTTCTATTCTGAAACCAAACCTTCACCTGCGTCTCGGAAAGGCGCAGAGCGGAGGCGAGCAGCACTTTTTCTGTCCCAGTCATGTAGTGCTGCTTGCTGAACACTTCCTCCAGTTTCTTCAGCTGCTCATCGGTGAAAATGGTGCGGATTCTCCGACAGGTTCTGCGCACATAACTTCTCGACATCAGCTTGTCACAAGACCCAGAGAAACCTTTTAAATAAAAGAGTATAGATGCACAAGATTAGTGTCAAGAATTAAATGTACTTTAGAACAAGTGGCATTACCAATATATTGACAGAATTATCGACTGAGCAGATTGAGAGTGTACCAAAAGCCCTCTTAAAAAAAAAATCTGACCATTTGGGTTTTGAATGTCGTTTGGTTGATGACCGGAGTAATGGTGGGTAGAAGGCAAGCTATGCGTCGAATATCCAGATGGAAGCCACAACTGAGGGGCCAGTGGGACTGGATATTTTGATCGTTGATGCACTTCCATACTAAGCTGGCCGGGTTCCCGGTGACGCGTCGAGAGGATAGCATCAATGCTGAAAGAGCATTTCTGTCTTGTCTCCAGGGCTTTAGTGAGCACGCCCGACGCACTGTTCCTTTCGCCGCAAACATATTGCACTGAGGAAGCAAGACAAGTCCCGTTGAAAATAACTGCGTCCATGCTGTTTGTTTCAGTTTTCCTCTCTCAGTTGAGGGTCGTTTCTGCGAGAACCTGATAGCCGGGGACTGAAGTGACCATGGCTTTATACTCCGCCCCATCGGATTGGATGAAGTGCGAGCCCCAGGGTGATGTCTCAATGAAGACGAAAAAACGTCTTTGAAGAGATTAGAGTTTAATTGTTCATTCTCCTAGTCAAGGATGGCAGTGCAAATGGCTTAACTACGAGCAGATGCATTCGAAACTAAAACCTCTGAAAACTGACTGCCAATGCACTGATGAAGTGACAATGCCACCTATCAAACGAAGATCATAGGCTATCTAAAAGGGTTCAATGACGGCTTCTATTAGCCTATATTTTCGATAATATGAACCAATTTATCAACATTATTGCTAGTTTCGACAAAAGCCTTTAAGAGTAGCCGATCTTTATATTTCGCTGGCTAGGGAATTAGATTCAATGCTATTTTTTTCTCTAGCATTCATTTAGGACATGTTGGTCCAATTTAAGACTCTTGGGCCTAAGTTTATCTGGGAACACATTCAAGGGAGAGGTGAATGAAAGGTTTGCTAAACGAAAGTTCTCATTTTTACGTCAAGGGATTCATTTTACTGCAGCAACAGAGGTTGCACCCACGTGTGCGTCAAAATATGAAAACCATTCACAAATGAAACAAATAATGTTGATTTTCTCAAACAACCGCGAATTTTAGGTCTGCGGACAAACCTTAGACGGTAGGGTTGTCGGGTCAAACATTCGACCTGTCGGATGTGGGAGAAATGGGACCTGAGCGACTTTGACAGGGGCCAAATCGTTTTGGCCATATACGAGTGTAAGGGTCAGAGATTATTCAATGCGGCAAGGCTTTTGAGGGGCGTCCAGTCAGTAGAGGTGATACCTAAAAACAGTGATGCAAGGAGGGACAAACTACGAACGGAAGACAAGATGTTGGGTTCCCGAGACTCATGATCCACAATGCTGTCTTATCCACACCAACAAAAAGGCTATGGCACCAGTCTTAGAGATTTTAATGATAGATCTACTTACGTAAGGAATGTGTCGCAAAAACGATATTTTGTTTCCTAATGTGTACAGTGCTTCGTAGCAGCAGATGAGTCAGAGCACCCAGTTTAACCTTTGTCCACCGGCAAATGCAGCAACAATGGGAACGGGAGCTTAGTGGAAGTGGACCTTAGATCAATTTAAGAAGGTTGCTTGGTCCAGTGTGTTATGATTTCTTTTCATATGCAACTGCTTGGTATATGTTCACATTTACCTGAAGAAAAAATGGCCCCAGGATGCATTGCGGGATGAAGACAACCAGATAAAGTGAGTGGGATGCTCCGGGAAATATTTTTCAGGGAAACCATGGGTTAGGGGATTCAAGTGGACGTCAACTTGACTGAGCTGTTTCACGGGACCTACATAATATTAGGAAGGTGATTATTATTGTGGCTGATCATTATATACTTTTTAAAATACAGTTCTTACATAGGTCCTTATAGTATTCATGCAGATTTACGGTGTACACATGTAACCCAATCCAGTTTGAGAGTTACGCGGCCCTAAGTATCAAGACCAAGGTGTAGAAGCTCCGACCCATAGCCATGTTATCATATCCATTTTATGTGTTCTTCACACGTTACTTTATTCATTTAAACTCAAAATAACAAAGAATTGTCTGATTGGTGGTGTCTCACAATGTACCAATAAAAAACGTACTGGGTTGCCTTATCTCTGCCAAAAGACACATTGGTTGAGTGAAAGCTTTGGGCGCCTTTTTTTTTTTGATGTGCATTGTAGACCAAATCTTAAGTTTCTTTTTCATAATTTGACTTTTTAAAATATAAGCCACATGCCGACAAGTTGTGTTAACTGAGTTTTGCATTATGCTATGATACACCTAAAATTAAGATATGGCTTGATGTTTCATGTATGGATACACTGTAAAAAAAAAAGTTGTTTTAACTTAAAAAAGTTAGTGTAAGGGCTGCCTTAAAATTTGAAGTTAACTGAACTTAAAATGTCAAGTTGCAATAACCCTAACTCTAACTTATCATCTCAAATTCGGTAAGCATAAAATTTTAACGGAGCCCGGACACTAACTTTTTAAAGTTACCAGCGCTGTCGAACATGTTAACAAAGATTTATTTACAGACATGTACTTATAATATAAAACTGTATAAAATACCGCTGTACTATAAATTGTGCAGCGATTTAAGAATAACAACTACGTGACTACTGACACAAATCTCATACACCGTAATGTAAACAACACCATTAAAAATAGTCGTTTAAACTTTAAAAAGTTAGTGTCCGGGCTCCGTTAAAATTTTAAGCTTACTGAATTTGAGATGATAAGTTAGGGTTATTGCGACTTGACATTTTAAGTTCAGTTAACTTCAAATTTTAAGGCAGCCCTTACACTAACCTTTTTAAGTTAAAACAACTTTTTTTTTTTTTACAGTGTAACTTTAAAATAGCTCTAACTTAAAAAAAAAAAATCTGTTTCTCGATGCGGAAGAAACTGCTGACGAGCTAACCAAGGGATTTACTGAGGGCAACAGAATCATTGGCAGCCCTGACTGAAGATGCACTAAAATATTCAAAAAACAATAACTTCTTGAGTGGAAATAAACTTAAAAGGTTCAGACATTGTATTTATGTCCTAACAGAACCAACCAAATCATACATTTATTCAATATATAAACAAATTCTCTAAAATTAAAGTTTCACAACCTGGTTTTGTTTTTTTTTGTGCCACCTTGGGCACGGAAAACAGCATGGAGAATTTTTCTGTGCTGTTCGATGAGGTTAAGGTGCACATTTGGAAGGATTTTTGGACCATTCCTCTGAGCAGATCCTTTCAAGATAAAAAATTTTCTTTGTTTTGCACTTGTCAACTGGCCTTTTCAGGTCAGCTCATTGGCTCTAAATCAGACTAGGATCTGGTGACTCGGATGGCAATTGCAGATTATTGATTTTGTCCATGCAACCATTCCATGTTGATTTTGAAGTATTGTTTGGGTCATTCCCTTGCTGGTAAGTCTACCGATGGCTAACCTTCTGGCTGAGTCAACCAGGGGTGCATTTCCAGAAATCACATATGCTACCTTACATAGTTGGAACCATTGACTGTGAATGGACGAACTATGTAAGTTGCTAACTTAATTAGCAACTTATATAGTTTGTCCATTCACAGTCAATGTTAGCAACTACGGTACGCTTAGTTAGCAACTACACTGTTGGGAAACGCACCCCAGATTGTTAGCTACAGTTGCCTAATACTAAATGAAATCCACTGAGCCATTGATCTTAACCTGGATCTCTGGAATGAAAATAACAAGAAAACACCCACAGCAATCGTTCACCGTGGGTATGTGGTGCCTTTCCTTGCCTCTTGAAACATGCCAAGGCTGTATTTAGCCAAAAGATTCCATTTTGGTCACATTTAACCACAGCCCCTTCATGCAGTTATAACTCATATTACCTTTATAGCAGATTGCAAGCACTTGCCTTTGTGTCTCAGGGACAGAAAAAGCTTTCTTCTTGCAAATCCTCCTGTGGTTATGGGTGGTGCTTTTGAGACTTGGTGACCCAAAGAAGCCACTATTGGCTACAATTCTTTCATAGTAATTATTGGGGATTTTTTCATCCTTTGTCAGGTTTCCCACTGTCCCATACATGTTTTTTTTTTTTTTTTTTTTTTTTTTTTTTTACATTTTGAATAATTTCCCTGACAGTTTTCAGTGGTATATTTATGTTTTTGTGAATCTTCTTGTTGTTGTAACCAGATTTGTGAAGGTAACTTCCATGTCTCTTTTCAAAGGTCAGTCTTTTGTTTTATTCATAGTTTTTGATGACAAAGAGATTCTTGTTGTATCTCATTTTCATACCCTAAGGAAACAGGAAATGAGGTAATACTGCAAGTAGTCCATTAAAACTTACATTATGTTGAATTTCTTCCCTGCATGGATCAAATTTTATCGATTTCTTTTCAATAATCTTTTGGGGTGCCATTCATTGTAAAACTGATTTGGAGGAAATTGATTCTAATTGAATTAATGAATAATATTGGTTGTTTCTGTTGAAGCATTAATAAAGTACAAACATCTAACATGTTGGCATTTTAATCCAGTATTTTAGAGTATTTCCAATCCGGGGTGCCAATAATTCCGGAGTACCGGTACAGTATTTACATAGCTTTACTGCAGTTTCGAAAAACTGGTTTACCTCGGAGATAGTAATCTTCACGCTGAAAAGACAAGCAATTCACATTCTAGATGACCGACAGTCTATGCTTGTTCGTATGTCAGAAACCACAGTCGAGAGTTCAAAGAGTCCCGTCCTTGTTTGTGGAATTTTCGCTGGCTCATTAAGATTAAAGAGACAATTAATATGCTGCCATTCGATTTTGAGTACCAGGACTGCATCACTTTGACCTGTAAAAACATCAGAAACTCAGATTTCCTTTCATTAATCGGCCTACATTTATCTCTAAGAGCCTTAGTGATGGCCAAAACATTTTAGAGAATCTATAGTCTTTCTCATGATTTGAATTTTGAGGATCCTCGTGAAAACGAGATGGTGCATCTCATGGGGTTCATCCTTGCAATAAATCATTTATTTATTTATTTATTCTTTATTATTATTATTTATTTTATTTTTTGAAGTTCTAGTATTGCTAATGTTCCTGTTTCACATGGTATAGCCGCAGGATATAAATAAATAAATGGACCTCCATAAATCGCGCAGAGGGTGGGGGGCTATATCACTCTATAGAAACAAATAAAGGCAGCACTCTCAAAAGCGCACGCTCAAACATTATGCGTCGGCAGTCTAAACGGGCATATTCTTGTGCTGTAATACTACTTGCATTTTAAACTTCGCAACTGGAAAATAAAAATCTATTTTCACAACATGGCTGTAAATGACGTGTCGTTGATTTACGATATGAACTTTATGATTTTATAGATATACTGCAAATGTTCTACCTCACCAAAACTTCCAGAGACAGTATGAAAATTCACCATACTGATTTGATGTTTTTCACTGACAAGATTTCTAAAGGGTGTGAAGGCCTTGAGGCATGTCAGTCACTTACAGCGCCACCTATAGACAAGAGGCATCATAGTTCCGACTTCAACATAAACGAAATTAGGAACGGGGAACTTTTTTCAACGACCTAAGAATTGCCTTGACACTATTTCGTTATAAAAATTATTTTCCATGTTCCAGATTTATTCAATTTTTGCTTATTTTTCATATGTTTCAGATCATGTAACTAATTTTTACATGAGACAAAGATAATTACATAATTCCCATACTAATTTTTACGTAACATAAGGATACCCCACATAATGCAAGTTTTTTTTTTTAATGAAAATTTCATTTATTGAAGGGAAAAAAGCTAAACAACCCATCCTGGCTCTAAGTGAAAAAGTAATTGCCCCCTTTGTGAGTAAATCAACCAATTTTAAAGAATGTTATTGATAATTGGGAACAATTTCATAAGACACACCTGGGCATGATTACTGCTGACACTGTTGAATCTAAATTATTACTTAAATAGAACCTGTCTCACATTGCCAAGAAGGAAAACAGCAGAGCATGATGTTACGATCTAAAGAAATACAACCCCAATTCCAAAAAAGTCAGGATGCTGTGTTAATTGTCAATAAAAACAGAAAGCAATGATTTGCAAATCTCATCAACCCACGTTTTATTCACAATAGAACATATACAACATATCAGATTTTGAAAGTGAGACATTTTTCCATTTCATGAAAAATATTAGCTCATTTTGAATTTGATGGCAGCAGCCCATCTCAAAAAAGCTGGGAGAGGGGCAACAAATGGCTGGAAAAATAAGTGGTACTAATAAAGAAAAAATAAGGTAGAGGAGCATTTTGCAACTAATTAGGTTAATTAGCAACAGGTCAGTAACATGACTTGGTATAAAAAGAGCATTTTAGAGAGGCAGAGTCTCACAGATGTAAAGATGGACAGAAATTCACCAATCTGCAAAAAACTGCATCTAAAAATTGCGGAACAATTTCATAAAAATATTCCTCAATATAAAATTGCGAAGACTTTCAATGTACAGTACATAATATCATCAAAAGATTCAGAGAATCTGGAGAAATCTGTGCGCAAGGGTTATGTCCGAAGGTCAATATTGGATGCATGTGATCTTCAGGCCCTCAGGCGACACTATATCAAAAACTGGCATGATTCTGTACTGGAGTACACTGCATGGGCTCAAGAACACTTCCAGAAATCACTGTCTGTAAACACAGTTTGCCGGGCAATCTATAAATGCAAGCAAAAGCTGTATCATTATTGTGAACACGATCCAGAAATTCCGCCGACTTCTCTGGGCCAAAATTCATTTAAAAATGACTGAGGCAGAAATTTGTTCTGTGGTCAGATGAATCAAAATTTGAAATTCTTTTTGGAAACCATGGACGTCGTGTAGTACAGTCTAAAGAAGAGAGGGACCATCCAGCTTGTTGTCAGAGCACAGCTCAAAAGCCCTCATCTCTGATGGTATCATTAGTGCCTATGGTGTGGGGCGCTTACACATCTGGAAAGGCATTATCAATGCTGAAAAGTATATAGAGGTTTTGAATCAACATATATTCCCATCCAGACAATGTCTCATTCAGGGAAGGCCTTGCATATTACAGTAAAACAATGCCAAACCACATACTGAATCCATCACAACAGCATGGCTTTGCAGTAAAAGAGTCTGAGTGCTGAACTGGCCTACCGGCAGTCTAGACCATTCACTAACAGAAAGCCTTTTGCGCATCATAAAATGAAAAATCAAGAATGGGACAATGTTCTTCTCCCAAAACTTCAGCAATTGGTCTCCTCTCTTCCCAGACGTTTACAGACTGTTGCTAAAAGAAGAGGGGATACTAAACAATGGTAAACATGGCCCTATCCCAACTTTTTTGAGATGTTTTGCTGCCATCAAATTCAAAATGAGCTAATATTTTTCATGAAATGGTAAAATGTCTCACTTTCAACATCTGATATGTTGTTCATGTTCTATAGCCTAGTGAATAAAATGTCAGTTTATGAGATTTGCAAATTATTGCATTCTGTTTTTATTTACATTTTACACAGCATCCCAACATTTTTGGAATTGGGGTTGTACAAAAAACAGACGAGAAACAAATTCGTCGGCACCCATCAGTCTAGAAAGAGAAACAATTGTTTTTAAGGCTCTGGGACTCCAGTGAACCATAATGAAAGCCATTATTTCAATTTCCAACTGAAAAAAGCTCTAACATGAAACTACGTAAAAGAATTTGTAACGTTAGATTTAGTTTTGTGTTTTGTTGTTGTAGGGTATTTATTTCCCAGGGAAAAATGAGGGGTGAAAAACTCCAGCAACTACAAAAACTTCCAATGATCAATAAAATTCGTATTCAACAGTCAAATTAAGAGGGTGAATTTCTTTTACTGTATAAGAATAAAACATGGATTGTAGAAAAATAAAAATTGTCACAGTATGAAATAATATCAAACTTGTTCAATAAAACTGTATAAAATGAGAGATCAGAGAAAACACAAAAAATAAAGTGTAAGTTGCAAACAAGCAAAAACTACTATGTTTACAAATGATTAGTGACAACATATTTGACATTTAGTGCACACACTCAGGACCTGGATAGTACATTTCCCACAAATGGCTCCGTGAATCGCTACCTTATCGTGGTGGAGGAGTTTGCGTGCCCCTGGGATCTTGGGAGCTGTGTTATCTGGAGCTTAGCTCCTGGTAGGGTCTCCCATGGCAAATTGGTCCCAGGTGAGGGGTCAGACGAAAAGCGATTCACTAGTCTCCTATGGAAAGTTCCCCTTTGGAAATAAGAACCTTGCCTGGATTAGGGACGCCGGGGCCCCCTCCTGGAGTCAGACCTGGGAGGGGAGCTCGCAGGCGAGCGCCTGGTGGCCAGGTTTTTCCTGGGACCCGGCCGGGCTCAGCCCGAAGAGGCTACGGGGAGCTGCCTCCACGTGGAACAACCACCCGTGAGGAGAGGAGAAGGGGACGGGTGCATAGAAGATCAGGTGGCAGATGGGGGCCAGGGCCCTTGCGTTCTGGTCCCCGGTCATGGAATCTGGCTCTTGGGACATGGAACGTCACCTCATTGGCAGGGAAGGAGCCGGAACTTGTGCGGGAGGCTGAGCGGTACCGGCTAGATATAGTCGGACTCACCTCTACGCACATCTCTGGCTCTGGAACCAGGCTCCTTGATAGGGGTTGGACGCTCCCCTTTTCCGGAGTTGCCCAAGGTGAGAGGCGACAAGCAGGTGTGGGGATTCTAGTGTCCCCTCAATTGAGTGCCATCATGTTGGAGTCTATCCTGGTGAATGAGAGGGTCTCTGCAATTCGCTTTCTGGTTGCGGAGGGGAATGCTCTGACTGTGGTTTGTGCTTATGCACTAAACAGCAGTTCAGAGTATCCAGCCTTCTTGTAGTCCCTAGGTGGGGTCCTGGAAAAGGCTCCAACTGGGGATTCCATAGTTCTACTGGGAAACTTCAACGCTCATGTGGGCAACAACGGAAACACTTGGAGGGGAGTGATTGGGTGGAACGGCCTCCCCGATCTAAACTCGAGCGGTGCTTTGTTATTGGATTTCTGTGCTAGTCATGGATTATCCATAACAGACACCATGTTCTAGCATAAGGGTGTTCATAAGTGTACTTAGTACCAGAGCACCCTAGGCCAAAGGTCAATGATCGATTTTGTAGTCGTGTCATCAGATCTGAGGCCATATGTCTTGGCCACTCGGGTGAAGAGAGGGGCTGAGCTGTCAACTGATCACTACCTAGTGGTGAGTTGGATCAGATGGCGAGGAAGACTGCCAGACAGACCTGGGAAGCCCAAACGTGTTGTGAGGGTGGACTGGGAACGTTTGGTAGTGGACCCTGTCTGGATGATTTTCGACTCTCACCTCCGGAAGAGCTTTTCCCATATCCCGGGGGAGGCTGGGGACATGGAGTCTGAGTGGACCCTGTAAAAAGTCTCTATTGTGGAAGCGACTGCCGTGAGCTGTGGCTTGAAGGTTGTCGGTGCCAATCGTGGCGGCAACCCAAGAACCCGTTGGGGGAAACCAGCAGTGTGGGAGGCCGTGAAGCTGAAGAAGGTGGCCTTTCGGGCTTGGCTGGCCCAGAGGACCCCCGACTCAGCAAACCGGTACCGGCAGGCTAGAAGGAGTGCAGCTGCGGTAATTTCTGAAGCAAAAACTCGGGTTTGGGAGGAGTTCGGGGAGGCTATGGAGAAGGGCTTTTGGTTGGCCTCAAAGATGTTCTGGCAAACCATCAGACGACGCAGGAAGGGGAGGCAGGGCTTCGCCCAGGCTGTTTTCAGCAGGTATGGTGAACTGCTGACCACAACTGCGGATATCGTCTGGCGGTGGAAGGAGCACTTTGAGGGACTCCTGAATCCGGCAGACATGCCCTCCATTGCAGAGGCAGGGACGGAGGACTCGGGTGAGTCATCGCCCATTTCCCTGGTGGAAGTCACTGAGGTGGTTGAAAAGCTCCGCAGTGGCAAGTCACCAAGGATGGACGAGATTCGCCCTGAGATGCTGAAGGCCCTGGATGTTGGTGGGCTGTCATGATTGACAAGCCTGTTCAACATTGCACAGATGTCAGGTACTGTGCCCATGGACTGGCAAACTGGGGTGGTGGTTCCCATTTTTTAAAAAGGGGACCGGAGGGTGTGCCCCAACTATAGGGAGATCACACTGCTCAGCCTCCCAGGAAATGTCTATGCCAGGGTGCGGGAAAGGAGGCTCTGCCCAATTTTCAAACCTAGGATTCAGAAGGAGCAATGCGGGTTCCGTTCTGGCCGTGGAACAGTGGACCAACTTTTTACCCTAACATGGATACTAGAGGGGTCATGGGAGTTTGCCCATCCAATCTACATGTGTTTTGTGGACTTGGAGAAGGCTTATGACCCTGTTCCACGAGGTATCCTGTGGGGGGTGCTGCGGGCGTACGGGGCTCCATTGCTGTTAATTTGAGCCATTCGATCCCTGTACAAACAAAGCCGGAGTTGTGTCCACATTCTCGGCATTAAGTCGGACTCATTTCCACTTGGTGTTGGACTCCGCCAAGGGTGTGCCTTGTCACCTATTCTGTTCATGATTTCCATGGACAGGATATCAAGGTGCAGCCAAGGTTTGGAGGGTGTCCAGTTTGGTGACCTCAGCATTTCATCTCTGCTGTTTGCAGATCATGTGGTCCTGTTGGCATCATCTCGCTGTGACCTCCAATGCACACTGGAGCGGTTTGCAGCTGAGTGTGAAGCGGTCGGAATGAGGATCAGCACTTTCAAATATGAGGCCATGGTTCTCTTGTGGAAAAAGGTGGATTGTCCCCTTCAAGTAGGGGGTCAGTTATTACCCCAAGTGGAGGAGTTCAAGTATCTCGGGGTCTTGTTCACGTGTGAGGGTAGGATGGAGCGTGAGATTGACAGACAGATCGCTGCAGCGTCTGCTGTGAAGCGGGCATTGTACCAGTCTGTTGTGGTAAAGAAGGAGCTGAGCATAAAAGCAAAGCTCTCGATTTACTTGTCAATCTACGTTCCAATCCTCACCTATGGTCACGAGCTTTGGGTAGTGACCGAAAGAATAAGATTGCGAATACAAGCGGCCGAAATGAGCTTTCTCCGCAGGGTGGCTGGGCTAACCCTTAGAGATAGGTTGAGGAGCTCAGACATCCGGGGGCGGCTCAGAGTAGAACCGCTGCTCCTCCGCGTCAAGAGGAGTCAGTTGAGGTGGTTTGGGCATCTCGTTCAGATGCCTCCTGGACGTCTCCCTTTAGAGGTTTTCCGGCATATCCAACTAGGAGGAGGCCCCGAGGCTGACCCAGGACACGCTGGAGGGATTATATCTCCCAGCTGGCCTGGGAACGGCTTGGGATCCCCCAGGTAGAGTTGGAGGAAGTGGCTGGGGAGGGGGGCGCCTGGGCTTCTCTGCTTAGTCTGTTACCCCTGCGACCCGGCCCCGGATAAGCGGAAGTCAATGGATGGGAAGGATGGATGGCTTGGTTGCATTTGGCACACCTGATTATTGTCTTAGTCTATTTGCATTTGTCGTTTTCAGCACAAGTCTGGTGCAATTGGTCTCTCACTGCGTCGTGGGCAGACGCAAGTGTGGTGTCTTCTTTGAAGCCATTTGAATCAAACGAAGCTCTTTAGCTGACTGCCGCATGAACTCTCTCCTGGACAGTTTGTCTTTAGTGCAGCTCTTGTACAGGACTTGGGCATTGATTGGAGCAAACAAAATGCCTCTGCCGGATTTTACAGACACCAGTAAAAAAACCACCAAAGGTTGCACAAATTAACACATTCAGCTAGAACAACATATGCTATCTACAAGGGTCCAGAAGAACAATTGGAAAACATTTTCTTTGACCTGCTGGGTAAATTGAAGAGCCTAGTGGTAAAAGTACTTAAGTCACATTTTGGACAACTCAAGTTCAGCATAAAAACATTATGTATTTGTTCAACCAAGGCTACAAATAAAGACCCCAGTGGTAAAAGTACTCGTGTCACTAAATGTTCATTTTGAGAAAATCGAGGTAGTGGGCATAGGTAACAATAAAAGACATTTTCCAAGCCATACCTCTCGGTGCATGAAAATGTGACTTAAGTACTTTTACCACGAGGCTCTTCAATTTAACCTGCTCAGAGGAGTAGATATAAATGCTCATAATCCTCTTTTAATTTGCTGCATCACTTTCTAACCTTAGGATATGATAAATTACTCTATTTTAGGAGAAGGTGAAGACTGGCATAATATATGGTTTCATAAAAAACAGAATTACACATCGCGCCCTCAATGCTATCTTGTTAAATCTCCCTATTTCTGGTTTTGATTAAAAAAGAAAAAGCTTCCAGGGTTCAACATGATGGAATTTGTCTCTCCTTCATTGTCCACATCTAATATTTAACAGTTAACTGAAAATGTATTAATATTTCATTGTGAATGTTCAACTTGGCTGAAACTGATTAAGAATTTTTAAGGAAATGAGGAGTTGTCACATGGAGATAGCACTTTCTGAAACTTTCGGGAACTTTGAATTAATGCTATTTCATCCAATGTCCAAGGATTGCACAACTTCTAGGCCTTCATTTTGATTCTTGCCTTAAAGAATACACTTCTACCAAAGACTGGATTGTCAGGGACAATAAATAAATGCCTTGGGATAAAGTTTATGTCACTTTGATATTTGTGGACTACTTAATTGGAGAAAAACATATCAACAGAGGGGAGTGCTATTTTGTACTATATCCAGTGGAACCACAAATCCTGGTGAAGTTCAAGATATCATAGATTTTCTTTCATAGTCTTCTTTTTCTCATTGCCGTGTATTCAGCATGGTGCTAACATAAGAACATTAATTATTTGGCCCCAAATCACATTACAAGGTATTGTGCAAGCAACACCTGGGGGGTCAAGTAAAACCCATTATTACCTTTACCAGCAGGCTTGCTAGACTTCTCATTTAGAGCCTAAGACCAGATCCATGCAGCAGCAGAAAAGTTTGAGCTCATGCTCTCATTCATGGGAAGAGGAGATACATTAGTCAAGGGAGTCTGTAAAGTCTAGTCTCATCCTGATGCATCATACAGTGACGCTACCTGACCAAGCGTCGATGTACGACGCAAAAGGAGGCTTTGGAGTTGTTATTTGATGCCAGTTTAACACTCGGTCTACCTGAATTCTGCAACTACTAGAATGACCATAGCAGTCATTTTGACTGCTCTGACATTATTTGTATATAATTTGGATAATCAATAAAAAGATCTAAGAATAAATTGATGGAAAAGGTATAAAACACATCAGGACACAAAATGAAAACCATAATGAATGAGATTTTTATTTATTTAATTGACACCAACATAACTTCTCTGAAATTACACATGCAAACTCGAACTGAATCCATTTTCTTTGTGAAATAAAAACAAAATTTATCCTGCCTTCAAAATAGGTTGCTGTCATCATAAGACCTTAACAATGAAGAGTCAACTTTTTGTTGAAGTGTTGCCATGGCAATGCACCAAATTGTTATGTTTCACCATAAAACAGAAACTTGATTACCCATCAGCAGAACTTCTGTCCTGTCGTCAGACATGAACATAGTCACAGGTCACTGTGAAAATTATTAACATTCCCAAATGCTGTGATGGCTGCCAGCCAGCTGAAGACACTCTGCTGTTACAATGCAAAGTTGTTTTGCTTATGGCTCAAAATCATTCACAGTCAACACAGGTAACCTGTACCTTCCATGTGCAGCTCCCACACACTACCTTGTGACATTTGACACAAGTACCCTTTGCTTTGTTTTTCTTACACAGATTTGTAGCCTCACAGAGCATGCTGCAGGAGGACAGCTGCTCAGCAGCTTCACAGAGCATAAAAAACAAAACAAACAATAGAGCAGGAGAAAGAGCGGGAAAATGTAGCAAATAGTGAAATATGACACCCCTTGTAAAAAGCATGCAGTCAATTTGACCGCTATGGTCATTCGAGGTTGTAATACTCAGATCTCTTTTGTGTTTTGAAATTTTAATGATAAAACAATGTTAGAATAAAATATAAACACATTTAGGAAAAGTCAGGCTCCTATTGATACATAGGTTTTATTTAACCAAAGTTATGACGTTGCAAATTTTGAAAGCAGTCAAAATGACTGCCTTGGTAGTTTGAGTGTTAAAACAAGCACTAACACGTAATCCCTAACCCTTAACCCAAAACCTAACCCTAAGCATCAAATTAGGACATCAAAAACCTCCTTTCTGGTCGCATATCGACGCTTGGTCAGCTAGTGTCATTGAATGATGAGTTAGGATGAGAATGTATTGGTCAGTAACATCCACAATTACTGTTTCAGATATTTGGCTTGACACGACCAAGAAATGAATGTATGACTGCTTGATTGAATGATCGATTGATTGATGTTTTTCGCAGCAATCAGCAATATTTCAGCAATCCCAGGAATGAACACTGTCCCTCAGCCACACAATATTGATTGATTTTCTTAGTGTTTAAGCAGTAGTCAAGAATTTTTCACTTATATGATGGCTTCCAGAATTTATGTGGGAGGAAAACCGGGTGGAACCCAGAAAACCCACAACTTCAGAACTTAAGCGAGAGCTTCACTTGCGGCAACTTGATTGGATAGAATGGAGTTAGACCAGGATAGGACTAACTTTCTTTAAAAATATCTGGAGATAAAATGAGATGGACCTGATTTCAAATAAAGACTAACTACACCCTTTTCGGTTGTGCAAATTCCATCGAAAATGTAAACAAATGCAGATAGAAGAAGATAGCACTGAGGTAACGATGTGAAAAGGTGAATGAGCAAATTTGACCCCGTGGTACTAAATATATGATTGAAATACTGCAGAACTCCACATACATGTCACCAGTTGTGAGATATTAAGGGAGCCACCTACCGCCAGCTCAAAAATATATACCCTAGTGTGAACGCCATCTGTGTTTTTTCCTATTCAGACACTGCTGTCTTTTTGAAGTATGTCCCCATTCATTGGTTTGCGTTTCACATGTATTCCCCTCCTTGGTTGTGTCTCATTGTACTGTTACTTCCTAATGGCTCTGGGATGTGTATTTAAACCCCCTGCTTTGAGTTGGAAGTTGCTGGATTCTGATATTTGTGCTTTGAATCAGCCAGTATTTCTTGTAAAAACTCTGTCTTTATTAAGTGTAATGTAACCTTTAATGACAGCAATTCACAGAAGCTTTCCTCTTTACTCTTTGAACTCGACATACTTCCAAGCCTACTCAGGGTCGAGGATTGAGACTGCGTTCAAGTTATCCCAGCTCAATCAGTTTTTCTGTCCAGTTTAATAGGAACAAGCTTCCAAGCCTAATCAGGGTCCAGGACTGGGACCGCGTCCTTGTTAATTCCTCCAAGTCTGTTCCTCTATCCAGTTTGTCAGGAACAAGTTCCCCTCAAGCTACTCAATCCTCCTGTGGTACAGCTCAGCACTGCGAAGTGTACACTCCACCTGGCTGTTATCCCAGAAGCCACTTGCCAGCAATTGGCAGCCCAGCTTTGCCTATTACATTAGTGTTGAACATTGCTCTCTTCCTCTGGGGTTGTGTCCCTAATCATTACCGTACTGCTGCCAATAAACCTATTCATTGGATTGTACTCTGCCTCCACACTTGATCCCAGGTCTGGAATATAACATGTAACTTTACAAGAACAAGGGTTACGCATATGATGATTAGAATTTGCATAAACTTAGAAGCTGAACAAAATAATCTCAGATTTTATTGTTTCCCCAAGCAGGTATATAAATAGAGGAAACAACGGGATGAAACTTGTCTAATTTTCCATCTCAAAAGTGTAAGTGAAACATCACCTTGACTAATGTTTTTATTCAGAACTTGGACAGTTTTGCGTGCGCAGGCTTGCGTTATGTGAGTGTGAATGCACATTTTAACAAGTCTTTTTGTCAACGATTAATGTAATTCAATAACGCCGCCACACACACACGCACACACAAAGCATTCATGGACACGCAGTCAATTATCAGGAGGGCATGTAACCAGAGGCCATGTCGTACTCTGAGCCTGTGCTTCAGACTTTCAAGAAATGTGGTAGATATACTCAGGGGATGTTGTACACCAGGGCTCCTCAAATCATGGTCCTCGAGGGCCGAGAACTGGTGGTTTTTCATGGAGGGTGCACCCTCCCTTTACCTGGGAGTCAGGTGAGATGACAATCTGGCCAATCAGCAGTATTAATTGTTCACCTAATTGCCTGGAAGGAAGGAAAACCAGGACTGTATTTGGATTCGAGGGCTGGATTTGGAGAGCCCTGTTGTACACCATGTGAAGTTTGACCCATGTTGTACATCAACAGTATGGCTTGTACACACAAAAAGTGGTCTGTAGATGGCGCTTCAGGCTTTCGACATGTATCTGTTCTTGGCTAATACCTACAGTACACCAAAACGAAGTCAAACCATTAAGTTTGCAGTCGCTCATTCAAAGTATCAATGTACAGTAATAGCTCAATATCTGAAACACACAAAATATCTGTTTTGCCATCGCAAATCAATGGAAGGCCATTTTAACCCAATGTATAAAGTAAAGATAATGACGCAAAATCCTCTTTTTTTTTGTTTTTCAAAAAAGTTAGTGAGCAATGACAGAATTTGGAAATGATGCGTGCTCTGGACAATTTTCATCCGTCCTTCATCTAAACTGCTTCTTCAGCACTAGGGTCACAGGAAAGCTGGAGGCTACCCAAGTTCCAAGCTGCCCATGGGGAAAAGGCAGGGACGCACAATGGACAGCTTACAGGTCCTTTACATAGTGCACATACCCTTCTCTCACACCCAAACGCGATTTAGAGTCTCCAATCAGCATGACTTCAGACTACAGGAGGAAACCGGAGTCAAACCAAGGAAAACCTCATAAGCACAGGTTTCTCATAATTTCTGTACAATTTATGGATTGTTCTCTCTGAAAATTGTGATGGCTATTATAATAGTCATAATGTGATAAATTTAGAGATTTAATTCTCCTCAGAGGAAAAAAAAAAACTTCATAATTTTCAACAATAATTTATCAAAGAGTAAAGAAATTAGAGTTCAGCTCCTTATATCTTGTCCCACATCATGCAATTGTATTGTATGCAATCCAGTTAAATATTCAAATGCAGGGATTCAGAGCCTTAATAAGGGATGTATAGTTGTTGGGATTCCTTCTTGCTCAATCAGTACTACTGCCAAAGCTGGTCCAAAACAAGAGTCATCATTTTTCAACTCTCAAAAACAGAAGACATCAGCAGTCAAAATGGCCGACTTGTTCCATTTACATTAACGATTATTTCTTAAACCAATGAACATTTTTACAAAAAAAGAAGTTGAAAGGATAGTTCTTTCATTCGTGTACATAAACTGAGTTTCAGCAACATCTGAGATGGTGGGTGTCCGGCCTAAATACCTTGACACAGAATTACCTGCATCCTATTCAAAGCCTGCCTGTAGTACTGAAGGTTGTAGGTTCAAGCCTTGAGTGGTGCTATCAAGATTCAGTTGCAAGCCTTCCATCTGACACGTGGGATCCATTATGCAGTAACTTTCCTTTACGAAAATGTTCTAAAATAACCCTCCTGCCAAGCTGCTGCATTCTGTCAAATTGTGCCTTTGGTATTAGATGTTTCCCCAAGTGGTGCAATGAAGAACTGGGGGTTGCAAATACTCCAACTATATGGGATTAATTGTGTTGAACTGATTAATTCTATTTTGACTTCATGGGATGCATGTTCAGTTCAGTGCATTTTTCAGTTCCTGGAGTTTTTGCTCCAAGCTTCATCCATATAGCGCGTGACTTATTTGCTGGGCTTAGATAGACAGGTTTTCAAAAACAGAATGATTGATTTCCATTTAATAAAGTGAAAAACATTTACTTCACCTCCAGTATTTCTGCCAAGATTCAGATTCAATATTTGAATTTTTTTATATCAATTTCCACAATAATATGAGGCTGTTGATTTCCAAAGCTGTCAGCAGCCAGTTCATTCATCTGCCCAGGCAATACATCTTGTAAGGAGCCTGTATGTGCTCGAGATGGGTGCTGGTTCAAGCCGAGCAGTACTGTAGTGTGAGGATGTGTTTGGAAGCCATCCACCTGACATGAGGTATTCAGTATGATGAAACTATCAGATGAACATGCCATTACTCAAGCTCCAGTATGAAGAAATTTTGAAGGAACTTCTCTTCAGACACATTTCTAACTTTAGTGTCACAAATCTTTCTCCATCCCCCCCCCAACTTCACCATCTACTTCTTCCACCACTAACCCAGCCTCGCCCCATTACTGTGCAGCCATTATTCCTAATTATAATAGGCAACTGATCAGACTGGACGACATAAGGGGTACTGATACATTTGGAAAAGTTGCATTTAATAAAAAATGACTACAAAGAGAGACACAAAGAGACCACAGTAGGTCTCAATCTGAGCTTTATATAAATATTGTGCAAGCACATGATGTACCTTTTGCTCACCGTAGGCCTAAGAGAGCCAACAGTCAAGACATGGATTGTGTTTACACACTATGTACACAATACTTGATAGAAATACATTAGTTTTTGCCAAGGTCACTGGTTCCCATCTGTATTAAGAGAAAATGCTTCATTCTTCCATTTCAGTTTCGCCATCCACAAAACCGAATAAGAATTCAACAGCCAAAATATTGCAAACAAAATGGAACCTCAGGAAAATCCAGCATCTACTGAGGCCTGTGATGGCACACAGAGGCTCCCTGTCAAATATCCATCTACGCACATTGATAAGCCGTCATATTGTTTCCAGTGCTTTTCAAGGAAATAACAGTCTTACAAAACATGATTAACAGACCGCATAAGGAAACATTAATACTGAACAACGAACAAATAACCAATTCCTTAAATCTGTGCGGCACATTTGAATGTTTCCTTACTGTACCACGGCATAATCACACCAAATGCCTCAACAACAAAATGCAATATAATTTAGTTTAAAAAAAAAAAAAAAAGACAGCAAGTACATAAGTACATCTTGTACTTCCTAAAACCAGGCTCAGTTTTTACGCCCTTCTGAAAAGCAGCTTAAAGTTCATTGTAACAGTGCTCATTTTTTTGCGAACGCAGTTCAGGCAGCTAAAATGAAGTAGGGGAAATAAAAGTTTGTGAAAATTATGTCTCGGCCACAGTGGCAGACTGCGCCCTGCCTTTTCCCTGTGTCCCGTATATTATGTCTGTGGCCGTGACACAGAGGTATCTCTTACTCCCAGCGGGGCTTTGTGCGTTGTGACATTGCAGACACGCTGGTACAGCTGGAAGGTGAAGCCAGGGTCTGGCTACACCCTCCCGTTAGCCCATCTCCGGTTACCGATTCTCTGTCTGGACCCTGTGACTAGCACTAGCTCAGCAGGCACCAAGGAGTCTGGTTCTGGTCACAGTCTAGTTTAACACTGATGATGGTGCACGGAGCGCCACTAATGGTCAGTTCCTGTCGTGACTCCACTTTGTAGCGAAGGTTTGACAGCCCGCCTTCTGTGTCCACCTTGAACTGCTCCTATTTTTTTTTTTCCAAGGGAAAGAAAAAAATTTAATATATTACAAACCCCAATTCCAATGGAATTGGGACGTTGTGTGAAACGTGAATAAAAACAGAATGCAATGATTTGCAAATCTCATAAACCCACATTTTATTCACAACAGAACATAGACAACATATCTGATGTTTTTACCATTTTACCATTTCATGAAAAATTAGCTCATTTTGAATTTGGTGGCAGCAACACATCTCAAAAAAGTTGGGACAGAAGCAACAAAAGGCTGGAAAAGTAAAAAGTACTAATAAAAAACAGCTGGAGGAGCATTTTACAACTACTTAGGTTAATTGGCAACAGGTCAGTAACATGACTGGGCATAAGAAGAGCATTTCAGAGAGGCAGAGTCTCACCAATCTGTGAAAAACTAAGTGTAAAAATTGTGGGAAAATTTCAGAAAAATGTTCCTCAATATAAAATTGCAAAGATTTTGAATATCCCTCCATCTACAGTACATAATATCAAAAGATTCAGAGAATCTGGTGAAATCTCTGTGCGCAAGGGACAAGGCTGAAGGTCAATATTAGATGCTTGTGATGTTTGGGCCCTCAGGCAGCACTGCATTAAAAACAAGCATAATTCTGCCCTGGAATTCACAGCAAGGGTTCAGGAACACTTACAGAAATCATTGACTGTGAACACAGTTTGCTGGGCAATCCACAAATGCAAGTACAAGCTGTGTCATGCAAAGAAGCCATATGTGAACATGATCCAGAAACACTGCCGTCTTCTCGGGGCCAAAGCTCATTTAAAATGGACTGAGGAAAAATGGAAAACTGTTCTGTGGTCAGATGAATCAAATTTGAAATTCTTTTTGGAAACCACGGACGCAGTGTCGTACAGACTAAAGAGGAGAGGGACCATCCAGCTTATCGGTGGTCAGTTCAAAATCTTGCACCTGATGGTATGGGGTTGCATTAGTGCCTATGGCATGGGCAGCTTACAGGCCTAGATAGGCATTATCAATGCTGAAAAGTGTATAGAGGTTTACAACAGTGTCTCTTTCAGGGAAGGCCTTGCATATTTCAGCAGTACAATGCTAACCCACATACTGCATCCATCTCAACAGCATGGCTTAGCTGTAGGAGAGTCGGGGTAATGAAATGGTCTGCCTGCAGTCCAGACCTTTCACCAATAGAAAAAATTTGGCACATCATAAAACAAAAAATCTGGCTTAGAAGACCCAGGACTGTTGAGCAGCTAAAATCCTGCATCAGACAAGAGTGGGAAAACATCCATCTTCCAAAACTCCAGCAATTGGTTTCTTCACTTCCAAGACATTTACAGACTATTGTTAAAAGAAGAGGGGATGCTACACAATGGTAAACATGGCCCTGTCCCAACTTTTGAGATGTGATGCTGCCATCAAATTCAAGATGAGCTAATATTTTTCATGAAATGGTAAAATGTCTCACTTTCAACATCTGATATGTTGTCTATGCTCTACTGTGAATAAAACGTGGGTTTGAGATTTGCAAATCATTGCATTCTGTTTTTATTTACGTTTTACACAATGTCCCAACTTCACTGGAATTGGGGGTTGTACAATCTGTCAGTAGAAACTAATCAAGCAATCCAGCCTTCATTTCAGAAAGCAAAACAAAGAATGTATTCAATTTTTTTATTTTTATTTGGCATCTCCAATCCCACCCGAATCTGCAATATCCAATTGGGGAACTATGTACAAGGCTTTTCGCATATGCAGCCCCCTATTGCCAACTCAGGAGAGTGAGACCGCTTGCGGCTCTCCGAAGCACGCGCCCATCGCCACACCGCTTCTTAAACATTCATTGGTTGAAACCTCGCAAGCTCAGAATGAGGGCGGAGGACACCCGAACATGAATGAGCTTAGGATCTTCCTAACAAGCGCCTGTCTGGACAACAGGAGGCGCTTGAGAACTTATTATTTGCAATACCCTATCCCGGCAGTCCCTTCCCAATTTGCATCCCTGTAGCACATTGGCCAATTGTGCGCTACTCTGAAAAGAGCTGCCGACCACTGCCGGCTGGTACGAGGCGAGGATCAAACCCGCGCCGTGATAGTCACTTCTGCTTCGCAACGTGATGCTTAACCGAGTGAGCTCTCCGGCAGCTCGTATTCAATTTTTTTTATCAACAGTTTATAAATATTAGCAGATGTTAAAATGCAGACAGCAAGACTAATACAATGAAGATTCAAATAATGGAAGACAAGCACCGGTTAGCCTCACTTTAAAGATATAAAATGGTGAATTCATGTACAGTAGGTTCACCTGCTTCTGTGCGGCTATTCTTTTCTGGTCTCGTTTCCTCCAGGCTGGATCATGGATGTGTCGAAAGGTTTTGTAACCGGTAGTTATCCCAACAGGCCTGAAAAGCTAGAGAGGAAAAAAGTACACAGGCTAACAAAAGCACAAGGATTACTTCTGAAACTGAACAGACAACCGCCCTGATGGTCACAGTTGGCATGGCCACAGCGAGCAAGTGTCGTGTCAGTAACTACACATTCTTAATTCAAATAATCCAGCAAATACCTCTAATCCTGCTGTTCTCAGCCTCCTGTAGAACTCATCGTCTTCTCTTCCCCAGCCCCAGAAACGATTCGACATGCCATTACACTACAGACACAGGAGGGGAGAGGAAGTCATGGTTTTACTTTCTCTATTATTTTCATTCTACTGCTCAAGATAGGGAGCGAGGGCCTACCATCTGATAGTGTTGTTTTGTAAGGAGCAGTATTCCTCCCACATAGGTCTTATAGTGGTAAAGTGGGTGCAGCTCAGGAGAGGCCACATGAAAAGGGCCCTGGTCAGGAAATCCATAGTCTAGTGCTTCATTTAGAGGCAGAAGGTCCACATCGTGCATAGCGATGTAATCCGTGTCGTTCCCGCTTTCCAAAAAACCCACGTTTATGAGAGAAGCTCTGTTGAACCTGCAAAGAAGAGTGCGATTTATTCAAATGTTCTAAGAAACCAGAAAAAGGCCAAGATCTGAAGACTGTTACAGTTGCTCCATCTCAAATAAAAATGGTTATTTGAGCGTGCAAATATAAATCACCATCCTGAAAGCATGTTGAAAGGTTTCCTTTATGTTGCCTTGAGTACAATATTATTTGACACCATAAAAATCCCAGGAAACATTACTAAATTTCTGATAACCCATAAAGAAAAAAATGAAAACATTCGGTCACAGGATATTTTGGAGGTTGGAGCCACATTATCCTTCACCGTCCATTGAGCCCTCGCTCATTGCACAATGGGACCAATATCAGAGCAAAGCGATGCAATGGCCAAAAGCGGAACCTTACTCAAACTAGATAACTTGGTCGCCACAGGGACAGAGTCGTGTATCTCCCCGATCCCCAAATTTCAGACAAAATGGCCGCCGGCAGCCATACCGGACGTCCAAAATGCGCGAAAATCGGTCTTGAGCATTGTCCAATCAATATCTTCGCCTGTGTGAAATTTGGAGAAATTCCTGTGATAATTGCGGCTTCCAGGCGGTGGCACTGGCGGCGGCCCCGGAACAAAACCATAGTATCTCCCGACTATCGTCGTCAGGGAGACACAATGAGGAGCGGCGATCACCAGCCAATGGCAAATCACCATCACACAAGGAAGCACGAATTTCAAGTCTCAAAATGGAGGAATCGTAGCCATTAACTTAATATTTGCCGGCAGCTTCCAAATCTTCATATAAGTTTCTTTCTTACATTTTGCCAGACCTGTCAGACGTTTTGTGAAAACACCCAGAAGCGGCTGCTGGTGATGAGCAAAAGCCAGTTTGAGTCATACCCCACCACTGCAGTGTGTTCATATCGTTACTTTTGTACCTAAAATTTCAATGCTCAGTCCATAGCACAAAGAGGTATGATCCATGATACTCATTTCCAAAGCAAAGAACATGTTGTAATGTGCCCCATAATCTTATCATTGCAAAGATCAGATCCATAGTACTCCATAATACTGACTGTACTTGACTGAAGAGTGCAGTAGTGAGAACTGTAATGGCTCACTCACCGGAAGTGGTCCATTTGGTTAATGATAAATATTTGGTGCCGGATTTTCTTCTTGTTCAGAAACGAGTGCATGTAAGGCACGAAGACCAGCAGCTCTTCAAATCGCTCTCGGAAAGGGACAAGGAGGGCCATTTTATGCAGGCCCCAGGAGGGCGAGTCAGCACCGAGTGCCTGTCTGTCCAGTGAGCACAGCTGATGAGGCATGTGGCTCTCCTCTGCTGAAGCCCGGTTCATGTCCCCAGAACAGCTAAGCTGAAGCCACAGAAGTGGCACCAAGACTAGCACCAGGCACAGGCCGAAGAGCTTCAACACGCTGCATTTCCAGGACAAAAATCTGAAAAAAAGAAAGGCTTTTTAAATATGGTTATGAAATGGGATAAATATGTATTAAAGACATTTGCAAACTTGAAGGAGCCACACAAAGAAGCTTATAAACTCCATGCTGGTCAGCCGAGGTTCGAAGAGATCAACTTGCACCAGAACCGCAAAAATCAGGCATCCAGTCATATTTCCGCAATTAAACTGGTTAGAAGCCCCAGTCCCTAAAAAATATTGATATACATCTGCTGGAGCACTTATCAGTGCAAGTCAGACAAGTAGAGGTAAACATCTGTACTCAGGGCTTTTGGGAAAGTGAGTTCAGAGCAATTCTAAATTTTATTAACATGTAACTGCTTTCATCTGATAAATCAAAATAAAGTTTAATTGAAGACAGGAAAACAGGAGCATTAATCACCAAACTTTCTCAGTTTCTAAAATATTAATAAGCAGCTCGAAGGTCACTGATCCAAAGTTGAACTCAATAAACAAACATACAATTCTCATAAAAGTCAGTTTCTTTTATAAAGAAAAAGCAAGAGGATTTTCCCAGATGTGTTATTTTTTTTTCTGATGGGGCTTACTACCCATATCTATGGGGCATTAGGCCTCGTTCAAATGTTTACAAGTAGGAAACAACTTTCTTGAGCTCTAAGAGAACTTCTTTTAATACTCCTATTATGTTCAAGTTAATGAACCATTTTTGGTTTGAGGTCACTTTAGTCCCCGCAATGAAAAACTGCTTAAGATGTTTGTAACTGAAAGTATTACCCAATCTCCTCTCAGCTTCTTTATGCTTTTCTACTGACCACTTTAATGGCCAAGGAAATAAAACAAGACTCCCCCTATCCTCCCCCTATACGTCCAAGCATCGATTTTACATGATTATAGCAGAATGAATGACACCAAAAGTGAAATGAATGAGAAATTAATTTGAACATACCCCAGTCTTGGTAAACACTACAAAAACCAGATCAACATGATTTTATGTGATAATTGATCTTGGGGTCAAAATGACCCAAATAACACCGATGCACATAACGTGTTGACAGAACATAATATTTTTTTTTGAGTTAAATTCATGTTTTACTTGAAAAGTTAGGGGAAAAAAATCTAGCTGAAAAAAGTATGTTAACCATGTTTTTGGAGACATTGAGTCGGGTCAAATTGAGTCGGAACATAACAGGAGGGTCAAGGAAAACCCATTCAATTTGATTTGAAAACATGGCTTATATGTGAAACAAACAGACTGGATTTTCCTGTAGAGTGGATCCCATTGGCCCCTGGTTCTTAAAGGGGACTTATTATGCTACATTTCCAAATTTATATTTTGATCTTGGACTCCCCTAGAGTACTCCTGATCGTTCAAAGTCCAAAAAAGGGTCCTTATTTAGCTCATACTGCCATCCTCAAAAAACCCCATTTGTAGTCCATTCTAGTCTCTGCCTGAAACGCCTCGTTGGGGCAGCTCTTCCGCTATGGCCCCCACTCCCCGTATGCCCATTTTCTTCTTACTGGCTGGCTCTATGGAGGGCGGATTAGGGCAGGACGAGGCAGCAGAACGCAGTTTTCCGGGTCCGCCTCCCCAGAGTGAAACTGAGACGCGTCTGCCATCTGATAAGGAATCGACGGGCAAATTCCGCAATCAAACGCAGTACATGTGTATAGATCTACTGAAATGAACTTGTTCTAATTAACGCAACGGCGAAAGTAGAGGACGCAGTGCGAATGTCTGGCAGCTCAAGCTTGGATTTGCCATCTACCTACGGCTACTATGGTGAGTACACCGGTGTTTCTACTCCATAGCTAGGATTGAGGGAAAGCTAGAATCCACCCCATGCAGACACATTTGTAGAACGGGTCAACAAACCCAAGTGTAGACCGGAGACCGTAGAAATCCGGTAGGTCTGAGTTTAGAGGGAGACATGGACAGTGAGGAACAGCAAAAAGTGGATCAACAACTTATGGACTGCTTCAGTGTGTATCATAAGGACCTGCTGGTTCGTGTGCATAACTGTGGTGTGTCATTAGCGTGGAGTAACGAACAGCTTCTGGGCTAGTATATGACGGAGGGGCGAAAGCTCCAGGCTAAACGGCCTTTTCAGAAATTGCCCGTGGTAATGGTTTACTTATTGCGTCGGAATGACCAGCGTTTGATTGCGGAAAATGGTGCGATAAGCTGCTTTCACACCAGACGCGAAAAATTCGTTTCGCGTCCGGTGTGAAAGTTGCTTGACGCACCCATAACGCGTGTATTCGCGTCTTTGCATTGACTTTGAATGTAATCTGTCGCGCGAAAAATTTGTTTCGCATCCGGTGTGAAAGCTGCTTGACGCGCCCATAACGCGTGTATTTGCGTCTTTGCATTGACTTTGAATGTAATCTGTTGCGCGAAAAATTTGTTTCGCATCAGGTGTGAAAGCAGCTTTATGGATAGTACACGACAGCTAGAGAGCGCTCTGGTTATGTAATGAACATAATACAGGTTTTACAGACCGTAAGTTCCATTAGCGTGGACAGTTGCTTCTGTGGAGCTAGCGAATCGATCCCATTCCTATTCAATCCCCGCCTTTTTTGGGTTTTTATTAGACAGAACAATTTCTAAAGGGGAATGAAATTATGCCAGGGCAATGCAGAGGTTTGTTATACCAGACACGTTAGAGCTTGTGCGTTTTGCATTGCTTTCACCGCGGTGGTATCAGAGAGCTAGCCCAGATATCGGCAAAGTAACCAGTTGACCTCAGTAATGCATAAGTGAAGCGATCACAAGCAGCCGTAAACAAACCCAAACACGTATCCCAAGCTCTGCAAAACCTACGTCTGGTCTAACTGCAGTCTTTTCAGCCCAACTTTGCAGACACATACAGCACCTGTCCGGTTAGCTTCAACTGTAGTGACTACAATCGAGCAACGTTATGATGAAACTGCCACATTGATGCTTACCAATGTAACACAAGCATACCGATCAGAATTACTGCATATAAGTTAACCAGGAGCATTTTTAATTAGTATGGCATGCAAACTAACATGCAATAGCTGGTAACCCAGCGGTCATAACAACAGACACAAACGTTACCCTGCAAAACTGGTTTTACAGACAGCAAGTTCCGTTACCATGGACAGTTGTACCAAGCATCCAAATTACAAACAAGTATAAAAAGTTAGCTTCAAATGAGGTTTATGTTCACACGCCTTCTGTTGAATTTCCCCTGATATTACTCTCGCATATTTAGGACACAAACATTAGCAACATTAACTTGGCTACGTTAGCCGCGGTCTACAGCCACAATCAACAGGCCATCACGTTAGGGAGGCTCATGCCGTAAAAGCAACTTATCGCTTCTGTGTCTGTGAGTCACGGACAGTCGCGACCGATATAGGCTTTATCTTCAGATATTTTACAAAGCCTGCGTTTGAGGCCAGTTGTTAGTGCTAACTATTGTTAGCGGTCCTGCTAGCCACTAGGCTTGGGCCGATTTTCGATATTATCGCGATATTTGTCGTCATATGCAATATGTTTTAACAATATCGAACATTGAACAGCTGTTATGGCATCCTCAGACTTTTATTTTACTTTGATACTCCTCCTTCTGTCCGCGCGAAATTACGAAAATAACTGCTGAATTATTTGGGTTAGCCTGCATGCAGCTGCAGCATTTCAGTACACAGACATGGCGGATTTGGTCGCAAAGAAGAATGCAATCTCGCAAATTTGGCAACATTTCGGCTTTCAACCAGGGGAAAATGAAAGTTTATGTTGGAGTGTGAATGGTTAAAAGGAAAGAAGCCCTTTGTCTCCCCCTGCAGCTGGCTCCCGGGAAATTTACAGAGGTTTTAGCTGTAGTAATTCAATGAGTGTAATTTCAAATGACAGTAAAATTGACCAATCATATTTCCCCTGTGAATGGGCTTTATTATCGCGAACTATGACAAGCTCCGCCCACTGTCCCCCGGGTAAATCACAAGCTTGGGGAAAAAAAAAAAAAAAAAAAAAAAAAAAAAATAACCCATCTAGCCTGTGCCCTTGTTTCATGATGGAAGACGTGAGTAGCGCTCAGCGCTGCAAGTGATTAGGATATCGTTTCGAGTTTAATAAACACGCTGTTTTTCAGATTAACATTCAATGAGAAGTTGGAGTTAATCAACGAGGGATGACCTACACCAGACCATAATTTGGCGCAAAAAACCAAGGCTTTTGAGAGGCATTTCAACACCAGCAATTAAGCGCGATACCCATGTCAGGATGAGCTAAGACGGAAAATCTATATTGCTTGGATTGTCTGCCGTGGGTTCTGGGCCATAGATGGATTTTCTGAGCGGGCGAAAAGGCTAGCCAAATGATCATCAAACGGTAAGATATTTCAACAGGCTGCTGTACCAAGTGATTTTACATTGGCTGCCCCGTCGCTGTTCTGTGTATGTTAAATTTTATTTGGAAAAAACAGAAATTATTCGGAATTACTAAGATGATGAAATGGATCAACCGGAAATCACATTTTTAACGCTGTGTCAATATGCCCGATTATTTTTAACTGCCTATATTTATTAAGAACAGCTTGCTTGTGCATTTTGGATCAATACGCCAGCGTTCTGTCAATTTTTGCTCCCTTGTCAAAAAATGCTACCGTAATACAAAAGCGATCGTAAAGTCTTTGTTTTCGCCTTGATATTGCAATATGAATCAGTTTACAGTAGTAACTTTGTTATTTGTTACTTATTATAACATAAGCAGATTTTATGATGAGTTGGATAAGTTTGCTCAAACATATATGCCCATATACGCCATTATCATCTAGTTTCTGCATTTTCAGGAAAACCCAGCGTGTACATGCAAATATACAGGTCGAAATACGCACTGAAAATAAATCTATTTTTATGATTTTTGAAGATACTGAAGATATGAGCGAGGAAACAGCCCGAGATTTTAGGTTTGCGCAAGCGCAGAACCGCGAGGTAACATATTTTGATAGGTAGCAAAATTTGTCAGAACACCAGCACTGATCACCCAAGCTTTTCAGTATACCGTAGATGGCTCAAAATGCAGCCTCTGACGTATCCTGATCCGATTACTTAATGTTAGATGTTACCGAGGAGTCCTCCATATGTGGTATTTTTCCGAAAATGCTAGCAGCTTGATGATCAACTAACAACCAGGAAAAAAACCACTTCGTTTTCCTTTGAGATTAAACATCTGCCACATCCGTGTTTGAACAGTGCGGCGCAATGTAGTTTGGGAAATGTAGTTTTTTTAGCGGCAGCATTGAAATAGTCTGTAGACACTTCAAAATACATTTCCCTTGATGCCTCGTTCCTTCATATCAAAGACCGTATACGCACACCCACTCGTCTTTAGCAGGAAACAAAGTTGGGGCAGATCAGTAGCGATTATGCAACCTATTGCATATGTGCAAATGTTTCACGTTTATCTTTGCATATAATTAATTTTTACCAGCAAATGCAAGCAAAACTGTCACAATGTACAGCCCTGAGCAAATTAACCTCTCAGCCATTATTTATTCATAGGCTAAGGCTACGCATTATTAACCAGCAAACCACCCCCCCCCCCCGACAATAATATCGTCTGTCACGATATTTGGGCGGGGCAATATTGAGATATTTCATTTTGGATATTGCCCAAGCCTACTAGCCACCCGTAACACGCTAGCTTCACTTACATTATTTGCTGTTATATCGCTACATAACAGCTTGTGGCTCCGAGCGCTTGATCAATGCAACTGCTTCAGGTATGAGAAGCAGCTGAAACGCTTATCCAGTGTCGACTTATCGTTTATTGACAAAGCTGTCTTTGGCGAAATGCTGAACACAAACAGCTAACGTTCCCTTTGGCCGTGGCTGTTTGCTGCCAGCAAACAAAAAAAAGCTACCCACAGATTTCTGGAGGCATCGTCTTTTGGAAGAGAAATAGGTGCTTTTCTTCGCGTCCAAAAGGAAACGGACAAGCAGCTTTGGGAGAGATACTGACAAAACTGCACCTCAAATGATCTGCGGTTCTTCTTTTGTATATCTGGAAGTGTAGACGCTACTAAGGCATAGTACAGTGTGTTGACCGGTTCCGTAAACGGAATTTGTCTGAAGCGTGTGGTATCGGTACAGCATTCGGTGACGGAAAGTTATGTGTTCACGAATTTGCGGAAATTACTCACGCACTTTGTGGATCAATTAGTTTTCTTCAGTCATTAGGAATAAAGCCTTGCACAGTAATTTTTCAGTGGCACGTCCTTTGGCCGGTTCAGCAAATAATTTCCAGTTTCGCAAACAGCGCCCTTTTTAGGCCAAACTTATGATATTCTTTGTTTATTGGCGTGCCCCTGGCCACAAAGGAACAGACACATGTATTTTCCACCAATTTTAGCCAGCATTACTCTGCAGGGTATACCATAATAATTGGTCAGATTTACGGATAATTGTTCCGTGTGTCGACATTGTGTCAGCTGGAATCCACGTGCGCTGGCCTCAGTTCAAGACGGTTTTGTACATCCATCGATATTCAACTGCTATCAGCGACTATGGATGATTCTTTCTACTCTTTCCGCTTCAAGTACATACCAAGTATACATTAAAATTATCAGGATGAGACTACAAATTCAGATTAACACAATGATCAACCCGTTGAGCCACTGAAAAACAGTTATGGCAGGGGAAAAGATGTTTTATTTCACATTGACTACATTAAACTTTAATAAAATTCTTTCAGAAAAATAAACAAGAATAAATATGTCTCATAAATTACTAGTTTGAAAACCTACAAAATGGTGTTTATGAACCAGTCAAACGACAAGCAGTCACTCTAATGGGTGTTGATGAAAAAGTATCAAGAGTACGAAATTGGGATTTATATGGTCAAATATACGAGAATTTCCGATCATAATGACACTAATAACATGTGAAGAATCCCGGGAATACACGCGTTTAACGGCCACACACTGCGCCTTATCACAGGCGTTGATTTGGTACCGCTGCAACGGCAAGCAACAGTTATCGGGCATTTATTTCTCTATCAAGCCGAATATCTCGAAACGATAGTTAAGAGTTAAATCCACAATAATTTACTGTTCCAGTGGTGTCAAACTCAAGGCTGACAGCAAAGTCGTTTTACCGCAAATAAAGCTTGATTTCTGCAAATTGCGGAATCGGTCAAATTGGAACCGGTCAACCCACTGTATGATCCGCGGTTGTTCGTGCATGCTAGAATAGTTTCCAGTGTGGGCAGGTCCAGTGCCGTGATTGGCTCTGGCTAGGTCTGTATTAATTGGACGGCACAACCTGACGTCAGGTTTTGCCTAGATCTCGTGAACATCTCAGGACAAGCTGTTCAGAGAGGAAATCACGTTCTTGGATTACGCAAAACCCTGTATCTTATGTTTAGAAACTTTTAAGAGGTTGAGTATGGACATCCAACATTATAACATTACTTATATGTATTAAAAGAAGGATCAGCATAATAGGTCCCCTTTAATTCCCCAGTATTCCCAAACTAAAAAAAAAAATCAGTCGCAGCAATAGCTGACCCGCAAAGTGAGCCAAAATGCAGGGCTGCCAACTCTCACGCATTCGCCGTGAGTCTCAGGCCTCTTAGAGGAATTCACGTTCCCATGCCGCAGTCAGCAATTATTCAATTGACGCGTATTTAAGAGATTCTCACAGGAATTGAGTCCTTGAGCATGGAAGTTAACCAGTTTCACATGCATTACGGTGGATTTCACCACTAGAGATGTGGAAATCAATTATGATTCTGGAATTCTCACGTTTGTCTTTACACAGGGGTTAGAAGCAATGGAATTGAATAAAGACGTTTCAAATGGTCTTATTTCGTTTAAACAATTTAAACGATCATGAAACACACACATTGCTTCCAACCCATGAGTGAGGAAAAGCGCACAACGTTTGGAGGCACAATCGCTTCCATGTTACTCGCCTTAACGCAAGTGAAACTGAAACTTCCACTCACAAGGCCTTTAATTACGTGTAAGAATCTCATTAATATTCGTTGGTTGAATAATTGCTGACGACGGTGAATACGCCTTCAAAATGCGTGAAACTTACACCATATGCGTGAGATTGCCTAGAAAGTTGGCAGCGCTGGAAATATATGCGACTTCGTCCTCAACATGTACGAACCTGTCTGCAGTCCCTCATTAACTCACATTATCACAGTGGGTGTTTGTTATGGCAGGCTTAGCCATTTTGGTATATGGAAGACAGCAAGCATAAATGTTTCGGCAAAGTGTGCCGAGGATAAGAGTTTACTGAAAGGCATGGAAAGGTGATGTAGTGGAAAGGCAAGACAGACGACCGAAGTTAAGTTATGCCATGTGCTTCTATTATCGTGCAGCTAACAATGACACCTATAACATAATTCCCGTTCTATAATTGCTGTTGACCTGCTTGTGACTGTCCTTTTCAGTATTTAGTTGGTACTGATAACGTATAAATGTCCAGTTAAGTAAAGACAATGAGCAAGCATGCACCACATGCTTATCGAGCAATTTTGATTTTATGCACCATTTCAAAACACGGCCACAGACGCTACTATACTCACAGACCATTTCCTTGACGATGACCTTTTAGATTTTCAAATCTAAAAAAAAAAATGTCGCCACACATTTCACCTTTGTTTAATGCAAAGCATGATTATGGACATTTCGTCTGATACGCGGAAGACGTCACTCCAAGTCTATAAACAAGCCAGCTCAGTATGTCAAGACACCAGATACATCTCAAGTTTTTAACTGTAATATACGGCACGCAAAGGCGCAAAATACCTTCAAAACTTTACAATTAGCTAAATGCTAAGTGAAATTGTAGATGGTCAGCTTAATATATCCAGTAAATATAGTAATTAGCTAGCAATACACTGCTACAAGCAATCGTGTGCTTCAGATGCTACATACTGTATCTTCATTGGCTATACAGCTCAATTTACCGAGCTAGCCAGTTATCAGCAAATCTCGACTCATCTTTCTGATCTGACCACTAAATAGCTAACCCAAAAGGCTGGCTAGCAGTTCCTAAGTAGTTTTTCTTACCTTTTGTCCTCCTTAAAATATAGGACCGGTTTCCTGCGAGAAGAATACATCATCTTCCAATCGCCTCTCAGTGAACTTCAGCAGGTGAGCAAAAAAATCGCTTTAAATTAAACGACACGATTTTGACACTAGCCAAGTGGCGGAGTGCAAGAAAGTGTTGCTTTATCAGTATTTTCACATCTACGGGGAACGTTGGACTCCTTCCATTTCATCATTCATTTCTAATTGTTTTAAAATTCGCACGTACCCATTCCTTCTACACAAACGTTTCAGCGATCAACATCTTCTCGACGTAGCTAAGAACTAAAACTTGCGGTTTACCTAATGATTATTCTCATTTTGGTTAGCTAACTAGCCGACAGGCTACATGGTCTTTTAAACCAGCTAGCTTGTAATACATGCCTCATAATGTTGCTCGAAAGCAAACTCATTCAAATTATCTTTTAAGGTTTTGTCATTCCGATATAAAATAGTAAATCGTTTTCCCAAGATCTCATTTTAAAAACCCGGTAACACAAACACAAGCCGGCTAGATAAGGACAGGCTAAGCGCTCGACTCCCTGCTCAGTGGAGAAATATACACGCTGGCTATTTTCTATGTGGTGCGTCGCAAATCGAGTTCAATAGGAAACTTGAGCGTCGTATATTGGTTCCTAGACCACGCAGCAGGACTGCAATTTCTGTCACCGGTTATATTGAGCGGACGACCCATGAATGCGTAAAAAATGCGATTTAAAAAATGTTTTTCGAATGCAGAAGTTCTAAACGTCCATCCTGGGGATTCCATTTGTCCGCTGGTTTCTGCCCCAATCACAATTAACATCCAAGATGAGGGTGATTTACCATGGTAATTTACCCTTTACAGTCTCATTCTCTGAAATAGCCGCGCATGCCCTGAGGAGCTCTATATTGAAAATTGGTTTCTTTAAACAGGGGAAAATGGTAACAGATAAAATGTTACTTTCTAATTGGTTTAAGTGTGGACAAATTATGTCGAAAATTTGCCATTTCGTGGTGAGGGACAAATTAAAAGACCAGGCAAATGACAGCCAAACCAGTACAGCGTAAATTGAGAGCAAAAGTCGCACGTTCAACTACTCACGAAGTTGACCGAATGTGTACCTTTTTTCGCAAATGAAGGCAATAAAGCCATTTTTATCCTACCTGGTATGCAGCTAGTCATTTCGGACAACGTGGTTAAAGCGGGTGAATTGAGGGCTCCACATCTCAAATTATAAAGGAATTCGGTGCTTTTGTATGTATATACACACACATCTCCTACAGCAGCAATGTGCACAGTGCTATTCCCAAACTGTACATAAATACACGGCGCCGTAAGGGAAGGAACAATTTATTTTCAAGTCTAATTACAAAGATTCACTTAATCAGAATGTGATTTTTTTGTATGCAAATTTAAACAACGGCTCAAGACACTCAGACCCTGCACCCATTTAACCCACTGTCCTTAAAATATTAGTTTCAAAACTAAAAAAGAATAAAAAGCAAAAGCCCTCTTAGTAACACTAACAGGAAAAAAATAAAATCAATGGCACTAAATGAATAATCTACAACAGAGCACCAGTGATGGAAGTAATTACCCAGAAAACATTAGTGGTTTGGTAAGTGGGTGCGGTGGAGGCAACATGTACAGATTGGATGGACTTTCTCAGAAGAGTCAAGCAAAAATAAGCAAATGTGAAGAGAACGGTTAAAGTCAGCACAAAAAATTATGCAAATATCACTCAAAAATACAGTATGCACAAATCCCCCCCACCCCATTATAGTACATACAATCAAACTAAATTTAAAAACCATTTTTACAGTGTCAAGTTATGAAGCCAAAAAATAAAGCAGTTTAGAATATTTTCCCATTGAAGCAGATACAACTGTCTCAAATTCTATCAAATCACAATTTTCAAGAAAATACAATTGGTTTACAGATAGTCTGACCTGAACACTTCTGAAAGCTGAAATATCAGAATAGCAGGTGAATGCGTGGATTGCCAGGGGACTTGTGAAGTATATCCACAATCCAGTTTTTCCATGGAAAAAACTGGTTAGCAAGTCTCCTATTTGAACCACTTACTCCCTCAACCAAAAATTGATTAAAAATAATACCCTAATGTTTCATTTTAATTTATTTTTGCACCTTTTTTGAATGCTTATAACCAGCTTCCATAAATTAACACAGAAGCAAGCCAATAATGGAATTAATCAATTTGCAGGCTCAGTTAAACTGAAAGCAACAATATCCAATGGTGGTTGTTTTTCAAAAACTTTATATTGTCATTTAAGGGGAAAAAAGCAAACCAAAACAACTTCAAATCTGGCTGATAAAAGGCTAAAGTCAAACACTGGTCAATCTTCATTTATTAACATTTCTTTTGCTGCTATTAAGCAGCCCATACACAAGATGCATCTTTGTGTATTCTTCTTCTTTAAACAATCTCTAGCTTTGAACAGTTTGCCAGGTTCTGGACGGGTAAGCACTCATCAAATCATAGGTCAGCAGAGGGGTACAGTTTCAAATCAGGTAAAAACCATGCCCAAGTATGCGGGGAGTGTGCGAACCCATGAAGAAATTTTGGAAAAACTATTATTGAATTATCTAAGATCAAAAAACCCTTTCACCAAACATCTTCAATTTTCAGCGTAAATGTTATGCTCATAATGCTTGAAAAGAGTTGACTGCAGTTTAGCGGTTACACAAGTCAATTTCAAAATGACTGCCAGAAAAGTGGGTGATCTATGGAGTTTCAAAACATCATTTACTTCCATAAGGGTCTGAGAAAACTGACTCAATGACAGTCATTTTAGTCCTTTCCATAAAGAATTTTGCCACCCCTCTTCCAATGATTTATTTGACTCAAAGAAAAATGAAAAATATTTACGCACAAAAATATCCTTGAGAAGCACAATTGACCTTTACAAGAGAACTGCAGAAGAGCACTATGCCTGATTAGACAACACCAACAAAAGTCAAGGACAGAACACCAGGGCCTAATTCACTGTAGATAAAACCATTCCGACCGTAAGATGTGGTAACTGTAGCCCATGATGGCAAAGAGGGCAAAACGGTCTCTAAAATTTAAATGGATGCAGCATAGTCTGACTTCAGAATCTGGAGATGTTCAACCATACAAGGTAAAATAAATTCTGAAATAACTCTTTCTTCCTCTGGGAGAAAGGGGCCATTGAGATATTAAAATGTCTTTTAATACAATATTTTCACCACTCCAGATCTTTGGAATTGTGACATGTGCCAAGTGATGTTTACTTGTACTGCATGAAATGAAACTGCATAAATAACAAATAAGAGTGCACTTTAGACCAGTTTCTTGGCTTCAAAAAAGCTCTTGAGGTGCCTCATTTGCCAGAAGCCAATGGCCACCAAGATGAGCGTCTGGACGATAGACCACCACAGTACTCTCTGGTTGGTGCTCTCGCTGGTCTGCCTAAAACGTTCTTCACGGTACTGAAAGACAAGGGCGATCAGAGGTTTATACCAACAGTTACAGCATAAATAAAAACTTGACTGCCCAACTATCACATTTAAAAGGTATATATTTCCATCAAACCACCAAAAATAAACAAAAAGACAAAATCAACACAAATATTAAGCCAGCTGACTACAAGTAACCAACATTCGACCGTTGAGCAGAAAAATATTCACCCTCTGATAGTTCTGCTCCTTCTGAATCTGGTCCACCTGTTCAACGAGCTGTCGCACCCGGAGCTGCAGCTCAGTCAGCTTGTGTTTTGGCAGCGATCTCAGCATAATTATTGGTGTGCTCCCCAACCTGGATATCCAGGTGAACCCTCTGGAGAAAAACATTTTACAGGAGTCACTCTTAAAATGCATCCAAGAAAACTGGAGACAAATAACCAGATAAAGCATTAAGCAGATCATCTGTCAATGCAAGGAGCTAACAAATGAAGACAGAAATCTTGAAAGAATGTTCATAGAATGTACCAACCAATGGGACACTTTGTCTTGGACCATATAATGCATGCATTAAGCTGGTTAAAGGCATTTTCTCACCAGCATTCCTCCTGCAAAGAGAGCAAACTTGGAGGAGTTGGAGTGCAAGCAAATCTGGTGCTCTCCGGGCGTGTGAGATGTGAACGTGAACCGGCCTTCTGAACCATACTGACGAGAGAGAATCACCTAGGAAAGATGCATGAAAAACATATTGGCTGTCTCTGATCCCCAAGTGAATGATATGCAGCAAAACTAACATCTACATTTTCAGAAGGTCTGCCAGTCTAAATGGGGGTCCTAGAGAAAACAAGATACCAGCAAACCTGGGTGCAGAGTTTTTTACCAACACTGAAATCTAAGATTCAATTTATTAACTAAATGTAGTTTCCAATCAAGACCATTACATGTACTTTTGTTGCTGGGATGAAAAAAAATAAAAAAATCTACACCCATACACCCTTTTTACCCCCGTCAGCAATTCTTGCCAATGTGAAACTGTTGTCCCATCTGCCATCTGTCAGCCCGTCCGTACATCTTTCCATCGTATGTTACATCTCTAGGCGCTGAACCATTGTAGGTACAGTCCTCAAATTTAAACAGGGTATGCATATTGGGTGCCTCTGGGAGCCTATTTGATGTCAAAGTCACAGATCTGATTTTGACCTAATTTTCTGTGGGTCAAAGGTCAAGCACACCCACTAGTAAGGCAAGCTGAGGGGGTATATAGTGCAGAGTGCAATCTAGTTAGGCAAGATCGTACATCTTCTGATGCAAAAAAGGAGTTAACCTGATTCAGCTTACCTTCTCATCAGGATCCTTCACTTCTACAAACATCCCAAGTCCTTGAGTGGCAGGCAAGTACTCTTCCTTATGTTTGTCATACAATTGTGTACGGTAGTTCCCTGGATATTAGAACAGATGGCAAGAAAGGATGAATGAGAAAGGTAAGCAACATCCCACTGCATTAGCAAAGCTCTAGTCAATGAGACACATATTACTCGTAACTGTTCAGGGTCAAGAAATATTTAGTGCCCTGAACAGCGGCCCTCGGGTATCAACATATTAAATGGGAACTAGGAGGCGACTCCGTAGAGCGCATACTTCCGCTACACCTTATGACAGTATTATTGGTTCTGGATCCACAAGAATATTACCCAGATCACCACTAACTATAATCAATTCCAAATTTGTGCAGATTCTACTTAACACTGCAATTTTATGAAAATCTGTTCATTAGCTACATAAGAAACAATCAGTCTATTCAAGCATATTTTAACTTCTTCTGGATCTAGAAGCCAGAATATGTTCCAGATCACTTCCAACACTGAATCATCTCCTCCTTAAACTACCACCCACCATCCTACCAAATTTCGTGCCAATCCGTTCATAACGTTTTGAGTAATCCTCTTAACAGACAAACACGGGTGAAAACACAACCTGCTTGACGGAGGTAATAATGACTGACGGTGACAAATGGCTGTTCGACGCTTAAACCTTAGCTACTTGACAGACAGAACACGATAAAGTAGGGCAATTTGCAACAGCATTTTTTTTATTGCATCGATACATGCAGCGAAGTTGTGTTGGTCATGAAGTATTACAGCAAAAAATACCTGTAGTTTCCGGTTTGACAGAATAACTGTGCAGGAATAAACGCAAGGTGATGTTTCATCTACTGTAGTCTACATATGTAGCTACCTTCGTAAGTGATCGTGCCATGAGCATGGTTAAATATTCATACAGCTGGCTGAATACATGGCCTACTGCACAGTACACACCGGTAGATGCTCGGTATTCCGCTATGCGAGATATTTCCTAGTTAAAAAGATTCAAGTTAATCAAAGAGGAAAAGTTTGGCCTTATCCGCAGCTTAGAGGCTTGAACTTGCCAAATCTAACATTATCAACAAATGAAACATAATTTTATTTTCGTCACTAAAAACGACCGACAGACAAGTTGTTATATTTTACTAACTTATTTCAGAAACCAACTTAGCAAACGTTGCTAGCTAACTAGCAACAGTTAGCTAGAAACATATTCGTTGGCGAGAAACCGATGCTGCTGTCGGCATCATTGCGGTAATGTTGACCAGCCCCAGCCCAGCTAACCAACAACTTTACACCACTGATAACGAAAAAATCGATTGAGAGAGAAACTGAAACAACGTTAAGCGATTATACAGAAAACAGACGACGATTAGCTGGCTATCAGATTGTAATAGTAGAGCTAGCGAGCTTGCAGCCATTCAGTTACACCATTTTCCCCCAAAACGTGTCAGCTAGCTGGCTAACTAGCTCATCGCCTTCCTGACGGATGACCCGGCTAACGTCAGCTAGCTCTACCTAGCTGCACGCATCGGCTATAGTCAATTACCAATTATCATGGTTTCATCCGGGATTTCCTCGATAAAGCATTTCTTCTCGGTCTCCCCTATGTGAAAATATAATGCGGATGTCAAACTATGAAGAACGTTAAAGAGCAAAACAGAAAACAAGCTATACTGCATTTTAATAGCCACCATCTTGACGTTACTATAGCTAACGTTGTCACTACCGGTTGTTGGAAAGACAGGTAGTGAGGGCTGAGTATGCGCAAAGAAACCAACGCCACGTTAGCTAACGCTCGGCAGCACCCAATCAATGTTAGCCTATCATCAGTGGGCGTTTCTTATGCAGTCTCTATGCATGCAAGATCTGTTGTTGTTGTAGTTTTTAAATAAGTTACTTTCAAAGTAGGAAAAGTGCAAGTTAGAAAAGGAAACCATTTAAGGAATCGACAGTGGCGTTCGTTTTCTCTAAGGCCCGATGCATTGTCGCAGATGGAGAGAGTTTGTAGGGCAAAGTCGCTGAGAAGAGTAGTTGGAAAGCTGGTCAATAGTATTGGAGTTTAACAGTCATAAGCATCTGGGAGCCCGTTTAAAAAGCTAACGTGGGACCCTGAAAAAAAATCATGAAAAAAGGTGAAGATTCAACTTTATTTGCATCACTAATGGCATATTTTGGGACTTCAACTAAAATACTTGCATTATGTGCATTTTCAGCATCAAAATTAGCTCCACATAGAAATAATCAAAACAATGCCCTTGAAACAATGACATTTTTGCTTTGTAGTGAGAAAAACCCTCACACGTCCCAACAACCACTATTCTGCATTAAATAGCACTTTAGATTATGTTTCATCTGACATTCAAGCAGCTTAAACAATCCCTTCAAAATAAATCAAAAACAAAAGCAGTACCATGAAAGTTGTGCAAGGCAGTCATCAGTGGGCCTATTACAAATGCTGAAAAGAGGTCACTTTTGGGAGAGTAGATATTTTTTTTTGTCCATTCATCTCCATTTTTCAGAAGCCCCAGGATATTCATTTTTTCATTCATTTTTCTGTGACATGAAGGCTGAGCATCTTCTCTGGCTACTTTATTTTACAGGTCAAGTTCCGTGATCACCCAGATGTCAATAGATCGCCTACTAGTGGTGGTTGAAGCGGGGTCTTGTGCGTCATTTGTGCGACCATCGCCAATCGCCTCAAATTCTACAATATACAGTAGTGTACAGCGATGATTACACCACCAATTTCATCTAAAAGGGATCCTGATATATTACCTCTCTACAATTTTTTGGTGCAAGTGTATTGAAAAATTCTATTGTAGGCAATGAGAACAAAATAATAATAATAATAATAATACAACGTAATAATAATTCCTACAAATATAGTGAGGTAAAAAATGTGGGTAATAAACAAAAACACTGAAAAAATCACTTTTTTCATAACAATTGAAAGGTGTCACAAATTTTATTTTTTTGACCGTTGCATTGCCTGAATGCATGTTTGAAGGCTCATTCCACGATTATTGATGCTGAAAATTTGTTTAAACTGGCTTGAGGCAACATTATTCTGCAAATTACCTCTGATGGTCAGTTGTTCCAGTATATAAGGTGACATGAATTTTGAGCAGTGTCACAGTGTTAAACACGATGGCACAACGGAAGGAGCACTCTGAGATTGTTCGTAGCCACTCTGTGGCCTCACATGATCCCAAATACGTTAATGCTCCCAGGGCACTGTAAGAAACTCCAAAGAGCATTTCATCGGGACTGATTCACTGAGAACTAGTGGCAATAGAGGAGCAAAATGGAGTTAAGTTTCTCTCATGTTCGTTATCTGTATATGAAAAGTAAAAAAAAATGGCGGTTGACAGCACTACAACTCTGTGATGATATAACCAACGCTAGAAGTGAAGAGATGAAAGTATCAAGATCTACTATTTCCAGACGACTGTATGAAAATGGTCCCGTGTGTGCGTGTGTCACGCACAAGTGTGTGTGTGTGTGTGTGTGTGCGTGGCTTGCATGGATGTTTGTATGTGTGTGTGTTGCGCGGGTGAGTTTGTTTGCTGTGTGTGCGTTTGTCTGTGTGCATCTGTCGCGCAACTGTGTGTGTGTGTGTGTGTGTATGTATATGTGCCATGAAAAAGTATTTGCCCCCTTCCTGATTTCTTCTTTTTTTTGCATATTGGTCACGCTTAAATATTTCAGCTCATCAAACAAATTGTAATATTAGACAAAGACAACCCAAGTAAACACAAAATGCAGTTTTTAAATGATGAGTTCATTTATTAAGGGAAAAAAGCTATCCAAACCTACCTGGCCAAATGTGAAATAGTAATTGCCCCCTAAATCCTAATAACTGGTTGTGCCACCCTCGGTGACAACAACTGCAATCAAGCATTTGCGATAACTGGCAATGAGTCTTTCACATCACTGAGGAAGAATTGTGGCCCACTCTTCTTTGCAGAATTATTTTAATTCAGCCGCATTGGAGGGGTTTTGAGCATGAACGGCCTGTTTAAGGTCATGCCACTGCATCTCAATAGGATTTAAGCCCGGACTTTGACAAGGCTACTCCAAAATCTTAATTTTGTTTTTGTAAGCCATTCAGAGGTGGACTTGCTGGTGTGTTTCAGATCATTGTCCTGCTGCATAACCCAAGTGCGCTTGAGCTCAAGATCACAATCTGAGGGTTGGACATTCTCCTTCAGGATTTTCCGGCAGAGAGCAGAATTCATAGTTCCATCAATTTTGACAAGTCGTCCAGGTCCTGAAGCAGCAAAGCAGTCCCAAACATCACACAACCACCGCCATGTTTGACCTTTGGTATGATGTTCATTTTATGAAATGCTGTGTTAGTTTTACGCCTGATGTAACGGGATGCACACCTTCCAAAAAGTTCAACTTATGTCTCGTCAGTCCTCAGAATATTTTCCCAAAAGTCTTGAGGATCATCAAGATGTATTTTGGCAAATGTGAGACGAGCCTTCATGTTCTTTTTGGTCAGCAGTGGTTTTCGCCTTGGGACTCTCCCATGGATGCCATTTTTTGCCCAGTCTCTGTCTTATTGATGAATCATGAACACTGACTTTAACTGAGGCAAATGAGGCCTGCAGTTCTTCAGATGTTGTTTTGGGTTTTTTTTGTGACCTCCTGGATGAGTAGTTGATGCGCTCTTGGAGTAATTTTGGTAGGCCGGCCACTCCAGGGAAGGTTCACCACTGTTCCACGTTTTCTCCATTTGTGGACAATGGCTCTCACCGTGATTCGCCGGAGTCCCAAAGCCTTAGAAATGGCTTTGCAACCCTTTCCAGACTAAGAGATGCCAATTTCTTTGTTTCTCATCTGTTCTTGAGTTTCTTTAGTTCACGGCATGACATATTGCTTTTTGAGATCTTTTAGCCTACTTCACTTTGTCAGACGGGTTCTATTGAAGTGATTTCTTGATTCAACGGGTCTGGCAGTAATCCGGCCTGGGTGTGGCTAGTGAAACTGGAGTCAAAAAATGTGGTTAATCACAGTTAATTCATGATTTAACAGGGGGGCAATTACTTTTTCACATAGGGCCAGGTAGGTTTGGATAGTTTTTCCCCTTAATAAATGAAATCATCATTTAAAAACTGCATTTTGTATTTTCTCGGGTTATCTTTTTCTTATATTAAAATTTGTTTGATGATCTGAAACATTTAAGTGTGAAAAATAAGCAAAATAGTAAGAAATCAGGAAGGGAGCAAATACTTTTTCACGGCACTATATATATATATATATATATACCCATTTCATTGTCAATGTATATTTTTCCATCAAGTGGCAAAAATCACTAAAAAATAACACTATATTCGTGGTTACTACACAAATCAGGTGCAATTCAACCTGACCATTTGAAATGTTAACTTCTTGTGGTTGGAAGGAGAATCACCCTCTTATGGATATGCTCCTTCTGAATCAGGTCTACAACTTAAAGAAGTAAAAAGGACAGGTTGGAAAATGCTCATAAAAACATAATGCAATTATCTCTGAATTAACTGACTTGTTTTTCATTGCTGACAGTATGAAGACAAGATATCTAATATTTTGCCTCGTCAAATTCATTTTATTTATGAATATAGATCCATTATGTCATTCAGGCCTGAAGTGATTTTTTTTAAGTTGCAATGGGGCGATATAGGTTTACAATGAGGAAAAATGTTTGAATTATGATGTGATTTGGAACAGCTGATGTCAGCTGGTGATTGTAGTAATGATTTGGTGCTAAAGCAGCATCCGTTAGCCCTTTTATGCCCCCCTACGGAAATTTCTGTATTTTGCTGATTGACTCCTGGACTTTTCTGTGCTTTTTTATGGCCTTGGTGCAGGGGTCCTCAGTCTTACCTAGAAAGGGCCAGTGGGTACAGGCTTTCATTCCAACTGAGCAGTTACACACCTGATTCTACTAATCAAGGTCTTTAGCAAAAACTAATGGTAGATAATGGTAATGGTAGATATTAAATATACAGTATATTAATATCGTAAATAATCATACTGTAATTGCTTCAATTTGGGGCTATTTTTTTAAAGGTATTGAAGACAACAGGAGGGGTATTTAAGGACTAGAGGCGCAAAATTCAAACTGATCATGCATCTCTGAATATTTGCTCTCAATATGTAAAATGTGCTACATTCTGCCGTATAATGCATCCACCTTGTGCCGAAATGTATAAGCAACATTTAAATTTACTATTTCATACCATGAAGTGCTATGGTGAACTAAGAAATGAATAAAACTTCTGACAATATCTGAATTGAATACAAAACCCAAAACCAGTGAAGTTGGCACGTTATATAAATCGTAGATAAAAACAGAATACAATGATTTGCAAATCCTTTTCAACTTATATTCAATTGAATACACTGCAAAGACAAGATGTTTAATGTTCAAACTGAGAAACTTTATTTTTTTTTTGCAAATAATCATTAACTTAGAATTTAAAGGCAGCAACACATTGCAAAAAAGTTGGCACAGGGCCTTTTTACCACTGTGTTACATCACCTTTCCTTTTAACGACACTCAGTAAACGTTTGGGAACTGAGGAGACCAATTTTGAAGCTTTTCAGGTGGAACTCTTTCCCATTCTTGCTTGATGTACAGCTTAAGTTGTTCAACAGTCCGGGGTCTCCGTTGTCGTATTTTACGCTTCATAATGCGCCACACATTTTCAATGGGAGACAGGTCTGGACTACAGGCAGGCCAGTCTAGTACCCGCACTCTTTTACTACGGAGCCATGCTGTTGCAACACGTGCAGAATGTGGCTTGGCATTGTCTTGATGAAATAAGCAGGGGCGTCCATGAAAAAGACGTTGCTTGGATGGCAACATATGTTGCTCCAAAACGTGTATGTACCTTTCAGCATTAATGGTGCCTTCACATATGTGTAAGTTGCCCATGCCTTGGGCACTAATACACCCCCATACCATCACAGATGCTGGCTTTTGAACTTTGCGCCTATAACAGTCCGGATGGTTCTTTTCCTCTTTGGTCCGGAGGACACGACGTCCACAGTTTCCAAAAACAATTTGAAATGTGGACTCGTCAGACCACAGAACACTTTTCCACTTTGCATCAGTCCATCTTAGATGAGCTTGGGCCCAGCGAAGCCGGCGGCGTTCTGGGTGCTGTTGATAAATGGCTTTAAGCTTTGCATTGTAGAGTTTTAACTTGCACTTGCAGATGTAGCGACGAACTGTAGTTACTGACAGTGGTTTTCTGAAGTGTTCCTGAGCCCATGTGGTGATGTCCTTTACACACTGATGTCGGTTTTTGATGCAGTACCGCCTGAGGGATCGAAGGTCACGGGCATTCAATGTTGGTTTTCGGCCTTGTAAACTTCGTGCAGTGATTTCTCCAGATTCTCTGAACCTTTTGACGATATTACGGACCGTAGATGATGAAATCCCTAAATTTCTTGCAATAGCTCGTTGAGGAATGTTGTTTTTAAACTGTTAAACAATCATCTCACGCATTTGTTCACTAAGTGGTGACCCTCGCCCCATCCTTGTTTGTGAATGACTGAGCATTTCAGGGAAGCTGCTTTTATACCCAATCATGGCACCCACCTGTTCCCAATTAGCCCGTTCACCTGTGGGATGTTCCAAATAAGTGTTTGATGAGCATTCCTCAACTCTCTCAGTCTTTTTTGCCACTTGTGCCAGCTTTTTTTGAACATGTTGCAGGCATCAAATTCCAAATGAGCTAATATTTGCAAAAAATTACAAAGTTTACCTGTTCGAACATTAAGTAACTTGTCTTTGCAGTGTATTCAATTGAATATAGGTTGAAAAGGATTTGCAAATCATTGTATTCTGTTTTTATTTACGATTTACACAACGTGCCAACTTCACTGGTTTTGGGTTTTGTATATATGAGTGGTCTAAATTAATGTGGTCAAAGCAGTCATGTTTGGTTTTGGACCAGCTAGGTGCCAAAGCGTTAAAGGCCCGGTCTTTCAGGAGAACAGATGGGCCGAGATCACCAACTCATGGAGAGATTTAAAAACAATATTCCTGAAAGGAAAAACAGGAAGAGATTTGTGCATTTCACCCTCTACGGTGCATAACTTACCTAGAAGATTCAGGAATCGAGAGGAATTTCTGTGCGTAAAGGGCAAGGGTGCACACCTAGGCTAAATACCTTTGATGGTTGATAACTCAGATGCCACTGCATTGAGAAAAGTAATTAGTCTAAAAGTGATATAATTATGAGCTGCTTTTACCCTACTTCACATCTCCTGACAGGTTCAATTCTAGTGATGTTTACACTCATCAGTGCTGGCAGTAATTATGCCTGGGTGTATCTCGTAAAATTAAGCTCAATTATCAGTTTATTTAATTGGTTGATTTCATGACTAAGGGGGCAGTTACTTTTTCACATGGGGCCACGTAGGGTTAGACGGCCTTTTTCTTTCAATAAATGAAATCATGATTTACAAATTGCATTCCATGTTCACTCAGGCTCTTGAAACTGAATATTAAAATTAGTTTGATGATCTGAAAATTTTTAGCGTAACAACGCAAAGGCAAAGTCTATCCCGAGCCCATGTGGCTCATCAGGCCAGTACTTAACTCCAGTTTCTGTGGCATGAAGCAACTAGGAGTACTGCTGCTCCCCCTGGATGGAATGCTTGTCCATCGCAGGTTTCCCTGACAATTTCCTGGTACCCAACTATGCACCTGGGTAGAGTGAGGCACTATGGGAGAGAACAGTTTTTGCCCAAGAACACACTGCGAAAGCCGTGGCAAGGATTTGAACTCAGGATCTTTCCATCCCACGTCAAGCACACTAAACCATTACGCCACCGCGTCCATTTATGCATGAGAAATATGTAAAAATACAAATGGGAAAGGGGGAATATACAAATACTAATTCCAATGAAGTTGGGACGTTGTGTAAAACGTGAATGAAAACAGAATACAATGATTTTCAAATCCTTTTCAACGTATATACAATTGAGTATACAGCAAAGACAAGATATTGAATGTTCAAACTGATAAAACAAACTGAAAAACACCTGTTTGGAACATTCCACAGGTGAACAGGTTAATTGGAAACAGGCGTCATGATTAGGTATAAAAAGAGCATCACTGAAAGGCTCAGTCGTTCACAAGCAAGGATGGGGTGAGGTTCACCACTTTGTGAACAACTGCTTGAGCAAATAGTCCAACAGTTCTCCCCTAATCTGGTAAAACCTAGTAACTCACTTTTTGGGGGAAATTGAGTTAGACCCATTTTTGCGGTTATTAAGCACCAAATAAAGTACCTACTGTCGTCATTGAGAATACCCATTCTCTTTTTTGTTTTCCCACACGGAAAGAACCTATATAAACATATAGGTTTCGCATATATGCGACATACATGAAATTGGCCGTTTTCATATATTATATGTTCATATATGTACCTATAACATACGAAAACAGCCGATTAAAACTTCCACGCCTTTCTTCTTTTGATTTGGCATATCCATTCCCACCCATATTTAAAGTCCTCAAGTAGGGAACTTCGGACAAGTTTTTCTACTTAATCGCATATGCCACTCTTTGTTGACGCTTCAGCAAGGTGTGCGCACTCCGGAGTTTCAATTGCTTATTGAGCTATAGTTAAAAGAATCTAGGCAAATACAACATAAAACAAAAGTTACACTGTTGAGGATCTTACTTATTCGCGCCCGCCTAGCCAACAGGACTCGCCTAGGGGAACTCTAATCTACATTACCCTTCCCAGCAGGCCCTTTTCAATTTGCATCCCTGCAGCGCATTGGCCAATTGCGCGCTACTTCTGAAAAGAGCTGCCGACCACTGCTGAGGCGGGGATTTATTTATTTGTTTTTTCATTTCGGCATGATTGTACAGTCATTCCATGACAATTTCAACACAACATGTATCATGACCGAAAGGGTCGCGGGAGAAGCGAAATCGCTTGTCAAAGTCCCGCCCCCAACTCCCAGAAAAACAGTTTGATTATGGTTAAGATATCATAAAGATTTATAAATCACAACAGAGCTGAGTGTCTATTTACACTACGATTTAAACGTCACAACATAAAATCATAGAGATTTATGACAGTCATGAAGAGTTTTAATCACAGTATAGCTGAGTGTCTATAAACAACCCCTATTGTTTATGCCCGCTATGGTTCTGTTTAATTTATCCAATGCCATTTTGTTGGATAAGTTCATAGTTATTCAAACATGCACATTTCAGAAGATACTTAAAGTCTTTCAAATTGTCTGCCCTTCTGACCTTGTGTTCAAGTATGTTCCATGCACTGACTCCAGCCACTGATAAGGAGTGCTCACTCCGAGTCGATCTGACCCTTCTAGTTTGCAACAACATTCTGCCTCTTAGGTCATGAAGGCATTCACGCTGGAGAAATAGGCATTGTATATTTCTAGGCAATTCTTTGTGGTATCCTAAATATACAATTTGCAAGGAGTTGAATTTTATTATATCCTGCAATTTAAGAAACTTTGCCTTAATAAACAAATCGTTTGTATGAGTTCCATAGGGAACGTTATGAATAATTCTAAGGGCCTTTTTTTGGAGTTTAAACAATGATTCTATTGTATTATTATAAGTGTGTCCCCATACTTCAGCGCAGTTGTGTAAGTGGGGTGCTATGAGTGCTGAATAGATTATTTTAAGAGACTTGTATTTTAATAATTTTTGCATTTTCCAAAGAATAGGAGTTTTGGTGACTTGTTGTTGAAAAGCCAGTTTCCTGATCTGCAGTTTGGTTTATCAGATAACTGCTCATAGAGATTTGTCAGGGATTTTAACCTGCCTCAGTGGTCAAAATTCTCCAAATCCCGCATCATCTTGATCAGCACCGGTCTGGTGAAATACTTTTGGTCTGAAGGAATTCCATCACCTGCATTTCCACAGATTTATTCTCCTCCTAGCCTCCATCGTAGTCCTTCGCTGCTGCCCTGGCATAACTCCTGGGTTTGATTTTGAGCCCTGTCAGGATTACATCATTACGTTTCTCTTGTTGCTCCAGCTCCTCCAGTTTGCTTGATAAAGATTGAATCTGTGCGTCTTTCTTGGCAATCTCCTTTTTGAGATCACCGTTTTCCTTCAAAAGCTGGTCCAGCTTCTCCCTCATTTCATTTCTCAATTCTTCGAGGGTCTCCACAATTGTTGCAAGATCCGGCTGGCTTGGTTTGTCGCTTGGTTTGTCGCTTTTTCCCGTTCTAACCATTTTCTTAATTCAGAAAAAAAAAAAAGAAGAAAAAAAAAACTCTATTACAGAGTTTGTGAGAAAGTTTATCACTCAGCTTTTCTCCTGACTCTGTTGTTTTCCTGTATTGCCTGTATTGCGTACAGTCGCTGTTCGGAGTTGTTGCTCCTTCAGTGACCATGACCAGGATTAAAACCTATATGCTTATATAGGTCCTTTCCGTGTGGGAGTTTAAGAATCCTTGATTTCATCCCTGTAGGAAAAAGTCTGGGACCTTTACTTGCTATACAAGCATCTCAGATAAAAGGTCATTAAAGGTCTGGTCATTAAAACTGTGAACAGAAATGTAGATTTTGTCTTCAAATTCATTAACCACAGTGAAATGCTCAAATAGATGTGGGGATGAAAATGACTTTTGAAAGACATGTTTACTTGAATGTATGTTCTTCTGTGTACTTTTTTGTTATTTTTGTTTTATTTTGCTCCATTTAGACTAAGGACCTCTGAGCCATATTCATCTAGAAACTGCATTACAGACAAGATAGAAAACATTGCATTTGGTGGCTGTAACAGTGTAGTGTATAACCTTTCAGTGGATGCGTATGAGCTGCAATGATATGAATCCAATAGCGGCCTTGCCAGATGTGTGGTTCAGCTTTCTGCCGCTAGATGTTTTCACCTTCCTTCACGATATCCGGGGCGGTCGGCCGTCCAGCTTGCACGAACTGCCATTACATATCGATGGGAGGAATTTTGTTGTTAGATTCATCGACTTCTCTATCGTCGTTCGTGTGACAGAGACATCTGATAAGTGAGGTATACATGGATAAAGACTCCAACTATCAACTTCTGGGCAGAAAAATGGGCATTTTGGACTATTAAATGCATTTCTCCGCCGATAAACACCCCCGGCTAGCCCAGGTGCTCTCCCTCTTGACCAAAATCACCTCTGCGCATGCGTACATTAACAGAGAGGTAAGATTGAAGAAACTTTATTGATCCTCGAGGGACAATTTTCAAGGCAAGCAGAGCAATTTAATGCGAAGATGTTTCTACCGCGCATGCCCAGTTTGTTTGAGAAGATTATTGGATTCGTGGAGAAAACCAGGATTTATTCGGTGAGTAAAGCTGCAAATCGTCTTAATTTGTTAGCTAATTACTAGAGGAACATTAGAACTATCGGGCGGTGACAACGTTTTTGCAGTCAGCTGTATACAGAAGGCGCTATCACTTTTCTAAAAAGTTATAAGCTTTTCTTTTTACCCACATCGTTCGTGGACTAACCCCCGAGTAACGAATATGCAAAGGCACAATAAGTGCTCTCGGAGTGAACCTTTTGCTAATCATGAAAATGACTGAGAACAGGTCAGGACTAATAATTGTTTAAAATGGATGTTTTGTCCACACCATTTCTCAGTTCTACGGAATTTACCCCATGATTTCATCGCTGTTCGATCGCATATGGCGAGAAACCGTGTCTTCAGTTGCCAATTATGATAATAGGAAAACGAGTCAATAAAGTAAAATGATTGAGGACTAGCTAGGACTAATTGCTGTCATAAAGGGACGTGTTTTGGGACAACCGCTGGCTACGCCACTGCTATAGTTAATATCTATTGCAAACAAAGCAATAATATTTTCTGTCCAGGGTGGGATGCACCAAAAATCGGCGTGTTGAAAGTATTGTCTGGGCGGAGATGATCGCAAAATGGCGCTGATAGACGGCTTTCGCCATGCGGGGACGTGGGAACTTCCAGCATTAAAACCGGGCATATAGACAAGAATCCTTCAGTTTTAAGTCACTTCACATTGACAGCTGTTATCTCTAATGTATACTTGGTGACCTTACCATGCTGTGCATTCGAAATTATACTAACAATCCAAGAAATCCTGGGGGGTTCGCTAATAGACAGTGTTCCTCTATGTATCTGAATGGGATCCGGACAAACAACGATCTGCCGCACGTGTCTGAACCGCCCCGGATACAGAATTAGCGCCATCTGGCGATCGAGGGTATTGCATCTGGCAAGGCCGCTATTTTATCTAATGTGGTGAATCTGGCAGTGACCTAAACTTGAAAAAATGCTTAATTGATGAAATAAACATAATCAAACCATTTTGTTTTTATACATTTCCTTCTCTTCCACAATACACAACTCAATCTTCGTAGAATGGAAATAAGTATGGTCAAGAGAGAATTGATGATCTTGTTATTGTTAATGTTTCAGGAAAAAATGTAACAAATAGTATTAGATGAGCCCCTAAGAACCATACCGGGCCAACCCATGTTGGGGTACTTTTGAGAAAATGGGACTCAAAGTTGCCAGCCTCCTGTGTCATCTAGAGCAATTGGCAACAAAAACACTACATATGCTACAAAGTCAAGATATGTGAAATTATGCACATGCACTTTTTGTACAGGTTTTGGACGCATAATCATCATTTAAAGTGAAACCTACCTCCTCCTGAAGAGGAACCATCATCTTCTGATTCATTTGGGACAAACTCTGGGTCTCCGTCATCTTCCACTTCACCATCATCGTCAATCATAGGATGCAATTCCTCATCAGTGAGATACCTAGCCTCCATGTTTACAATGAATTATGGGGAGGTTGGGGGATGGCCTATTATGGCTAAGGCAGTGCAGTGCATATGTATGGGGCAGAGAAGACATTTGCTTGTATTAACAATCCATGGTGGAAGACTGGGTTTGCCAATTTAGGAAATGTAGATCTCAGTTTTCTGCACATGCTCACAACCTCAACTGACTTTCGCCAAAAGTGCGGGATGGCCCAGTATGGTTCTTAGGGGCTCAGATATTTGTGTTGATATCATAGCTTTTTGTCTCCTCTCACTTGCTATAGTTAATAATGACTGGTTTACACATTACATGCCGTTGTCACATGTCAACATGTATTTAGGATCAAATGTGATGCCAATTTCACGTCTTCACATGCGATTAATAAGTTATTGCATGAAATTCTTGTTATTTCTGTAAAGGACTTTGGACTAATATACAGATATTACCTTGAGAATAAAAATATGAGCTAGGCATCATGTATGACAGTTGCAAAAGTGAGATATGAGCTATACAATAGGTATGACAAACAGAACCTGCCTCTGGGTATATGAGCTATATAGGAGACATATACCTCGTATGTACATATGGGGCCTATATGTGGAAATAAAGAAGCAATATAGGAGACCTATATGCCCTCTATAAGCACATATATGTGCCTGAATTTGGCCTATATGCAGCATATATGCTGCAGATATGCGGTATATAGGTTGCATATATGTTCATATAGATTCTTTCCATGTGGGTTTACAGCGAGTTTATCCTGAAGGACATAAGTTGTTTTCAGTTTTCTCAGTTTCATGAAAAAGTGAGTTACTAGGTTTTAGCAGATTAGGGGAGAGTTTAAGAACAACGTTCCTCAATGTGCAATTGCAAGGAATTTAGGGATTTCATTATCTACAGTCCATAATATAATCAAAAGATTCAGAGAATCTGGAGAAATCTCTACACGTAAGCGACAAGGCCGAAAAGCAACATTGAATGTCCGTGACCGTCAGTCCCTCAGGCGGCACTGCATTAAAAACTGACATTATTCTGTAAACGATATTACCATGTGGGCTCAGGAACACTTTGGAAAACCATCTTCAATTAACACAGTTTGTCACTACCTCAACAAGTGCAAGTGAAAACTCTACCATGCAAAGCGAAAGCCATATATCAACAACACGAAGAACCGCTGCTGGCTTCTCTGGGCCCGAGTTCATCTGAGATGGACTGACACAAAGTAGAAAAGTGTGCTGTCGTCTGACGAGTCCACATTTCAAATAGTTTTTGGAAGTCATGGACATTGTGCCCGAAGGGCTAAAGAGGAAAAGGACCTTCCAGATTGTTATCAGCGCAAAGTTCAAAGGCCAGCATCTGTGATGGTATGGGGATGTGTTAGTGCCCATGGCATGGGTAACTTGCACATCCGTGAAGGCACCATTAATGCAGAAAGGTACATACAGGTTTTGGAGCAACATATGCTGCCATCTAAGCGACATCTTTGTTAGGGACGTCCCTGCTTATTTCAGCAAGATGATGCCTAGCCACATTCCGCCTGTGTTACAACAGCGTGGCTTCATAGTAAAAGAGTGTGGGTAATAGACTGGCCTGCCTGCAGTCCAGACCTGTCTCCCATTGAAAATGTGTGGCACATTATTAAGCGTAAAATATGACAACGGAGACCCCGGACTGTTGAGCAACTGAAGTCTACAACGCTTCATCCTACAAAGCTTCTACAATTAGTTTCCTCAGTTCCCAAATGCTTGAGTGTTGTTAAAAGGTGATGTAACACGGGTAAACGCGCTCCTGTCCCAGCTTCTTTGGAACGTGTTGCAGGCATCAAATTGAAAATGAGTGCATATTTCCAAAAAAAAAAAAAAACACAGTTTATCAGTTTGAACATTAAATATCTTATCTTTGTAGTGTGATCAATTGAATATAGGTCGAAAATAATTTGAAAATCATTGTATTCTTTTTTTATTCACGTTTTACACAACGTCCGAACTTTGGAATTGGGGTTTGTAGGTTTTTTTTTTTTTTTTTTTGGAGCACTTTTTTTCCACCTTGATTTATTATTTTATTTTTTATTGGGGCACTTTGAGTGTTGCATATGAAAGCCTCCAAATTAACAGACAAACAAATCGGACAATCTGAACAAAAACCACCCATATTTCGACAACCTAAAATTGTACATTTTTATTATTCACAGAAAAGCTGTGTTCACAGGTTTGCATTCATTCCCTGCTACAAAATCTCAGAATGCAGAGCTGAAAACTTTTCAGCAGTCTCACTCTCAAGACTGATTACTTGGGAAAATTCTGCAAGTATTTGGTGCATATCATGTTCAAATCAAGGGGAGAATATTGGACTCGTGATCAGTTTAAATGACTGAGAATATACAGTAGACACAGAGGCCTTGTTTAAAAGAAATGGGGGGGGAAAGCATATTGAAGGCATATTTGATGTCATAACACTGTTTACACCCAAATGCAACCCGTTCTGTAGTAGTACTCTTCTGAAACCAGGTTTATAAAGAACTGTCATTTCGCCCAAGCTTACGTCATTTATTCATCAATTAGATGTTAACAAAGTAATCACTTCTTAGGGACATCTCAATTCTCTTAAATTTTATCCATATTTCCCTCACTAGCGTATTTTCCTTGTGTTTGCATCCCTCTGACCGGGGATGCATGAAGAGACACGAGGAAACTTTGTGACATGCGGAAATGGGTTTTTAGAGAAATAAGATGATGTATCGTCTAAAGCAGGGGTGGCCAACCCTGGTCCTGGAGAGCCGCAGTGTCTGCTGGTTTTTAGTGTTGCTCAGCACTTGATTGATGAATTAAAGCAGTTGATTACACACTTCACTTATCTCAGCTGGTGTCTTAGGTTTAAATCGGGTGGAGAAAACCAAATTCAACACACCCTCTGACTCTACAGGACCAGCGTTATCCACCCCTGCTCTATAAACTCTTATCTGTACTCTGTACTTTTACTTTGTCTGCATTACAACTACGCTAAATATCCAACCACATTGACAAATCTTGGGTAACACATAGATAGCTGTCACAACCTGCAAGTCTGCTTAATTGGCTCTCGGACTCTTGTGGGTTGTTCCTGCTAATTGCTTGATTGGCTCATTATTACCACATTAAACCTGAGACACTAGGTGAGATCAGTTAAGTGAGTAATCAACTACTTTAATCCATCAATCGAGTGCTGAGTAACACCATAAATCAGCAGACACTGCGGCTCTCCAGGACAAGGGTTGGCCACCCCTGGTCTAAAGTGTTGCGAGAGGTGAGCCCCGTTTCTGACAGCGCACAGTTGGATCTGCTGCCAGCGTCTGTCATTATCGATTGATGCCATCGCTTTCAGCTGCGAGTTTTCCGAGTGTATCCACCCTCTTGGCTTCTCAGAGCTCCCTCCTCACAGCAGAAAAAAGAGCTTCAAGGCCGCAACTTAAGTGTGATGGCGAATCTGGAACACCTTCGGTTCCAGCGAGGATCGATGAGAAAGGAAATCTCAAATAAGAGAACCGAGAAGCACCCATTGATGGCATTCAGCACTATCAATAACTTGGGGATAACTATGTACTCTGGCAAAGTGTAGGTATCACACTACTCAAACCATGATGGGAACTTAGCACTCCCCACAAGCCAACAACTTGTGAATGGAGACGCGATAGCGCAGTGGTTAAGAAGGCTTGACTTGGGATCAAAAGGTCCTGAGATTAAGCCCTGGCCATGGCCTTCGCGGTGTGTTCTTGGGCAAAACACTTCACTCCCACGCTCCTTTTCACGCCTCACTCTACCCCGGTGTATAAATGGGTAGCAGCAAATAGTCAGGGAAACTTGACTAAGAGCTGGGGGAGTACCTGCGATGGACTGGCATCCCATCCAGGGGGAGTAGTAATATTCCTAGTCGCTTCATACCACAGAAACTGAGGTTAAGCACGGGCCTGATGGGCCACTAGGCTCTGAACAGGCTTACTTACAAGCCAACTGCAGGTAAAATTAGAAAGTGGCTTGCAGATGTCCAACAAAAAATAATGATTTAGTTATGAATGGCAGGTGAATATGAATATTTATGTCCGTAGCTTGTAGATGTTTATATTTTAAAAGGTTAATTTCCAACGCAGACTAACACTACAAAACTGAAATCCTAATGGCGAAGGCTGATTACAACATAGGCAACAGGCTAATTTGAATCAGACTACTGTGACACCCTCAAAGAATATACTGTCAACCTCATACTGTATCTTGCGCAAGTTCTAAGAAACGTGGGTTCAATCTGTTTTAACACATCAGTTTCCATTTCTTTCATGTGAGATTACCTCATAACTCTTCCATCACAATGGGACTTAATACCAAGTTTTTTTTTTCTTTAATTAAGCTGTTCTTGCAAATGTGTGCCATAAGGACCACATCATATGCTTTCCGGCAATTTCTTTTCATTCAGCTTCGAAGCAAAGGAAACAGCATTTAACATTCAAAAACAACTTTAAGGCAGTATAGACAATGTCCCAGGCTCAATTATGAGCACAGAAATTACCTCTCAAGCACAAGTCCATTTGGGGAAAAAGTAAAATCAACAAATCATCAACCTTCTTTAAATCTGTATACAATTGCAATGCAGTGCAAGCATACAAAAAAAAAACCAAAAACAGAAAGAAACAAATTGATATACACAGCTGAACAGGAAGACAAAATGCTAACAATTGTTTTAATTATATAGAGGGCCTTGATTTCCATTTTAAAACTCAAGACACTTTCTCAAAAGACACAAAAAAAGAAAAGGGAGAGAGAGAAAAACACTTAAAATTCAGCCTCCAGCTTGTCAGTTGAATCTTCTGGAAGCTTTGCAGTCATGAGTCACTTTTTCACTGCATGAAGATCATGTGAAAACACCACAAGTAACCCTCTTATTCCAGAACAGTATAAACATTAATTTTGTACAATCTCTAAAAAAAAGTTTACATTGGTTTCCTCAGTTGGGATCTCTGAAGCTTTCTTCTAGTAGAATCTTATTTCTTTCTTGCCTCTTTTGGAAGACCACAGCTCCCACCACTGCACAGACTACAATTCCCAGAAGGGCACAGAGCAGAGGAAGACCTTCCAACCAGTGAGAGGAGTGCTGCAAAATTGCCCGTTGGATCATCAATGTTGTCTGCAAGCACAGAGCGGAAAAGCATGCAGGCAGAACCTCAATACAAGATCACAAAAGCAAATTCAGCAGCAGATGAAAACTTCCTTTCAAGTGTCATCTGCTTTTTTTACATTTAAATTACACAACTGCACTTGAGCTGACTCTAAGTGACGTGAATCCAGCAGGATCCTGCAGGAATCTGGTAGGGAACTCATAGTAGGGGAGACGGGGGTCTGATGACTCATGAGGACCAATGAGCCATGACATGTACTTGTTATGAATAGATGTCAGAGCTGCTTAACCCTTTAAGTCGTGACTGCATTAAAATCCCAACAGTGCCATATGGCCCTCTCGATCTTGAGTGATTCACAACAATCAAAATCATTGTAATATTCATTTTAGTGCCTTATATTGCACTTTAGCCAATAGGAGAGGACCTAAGGTTTGTCTTGACTGTGAAAAACACACCATGGGCCCACACAACTTTATTCAGTATTCATCGATCGAAATCATGCATCACGTACCACATTGGAGACCATGGACATAACTGGTGGACTGTCATGGCGGCACGAAATTTGAAATTGACACTGAATAGTTTGTATCATAATTTTGTGTATGTACAGTCATGCCCAAAATTATTCATACTACCAATTTTTGTTTTTTTCCCCCAAGATATTTTTTGACAAATCAAATTTATTCTTGCACACATGACACAGTAAGTTGACATAAGGCTGTAAGAATTACAGTAAACAATTTTTCGAGAAATACAATACTTTTTGGTATTTTATTTGACAGATTTACAAAAAAAATGCCATGTCCAGAATTATTCATACCCTTTCCTCAGTAATTGATGGCAATTCACGATTACAGCCTCCAAACGCTTCCTGTGGTTGATCACAAGGTTTCTACACGTTTCCACAGGGATTTTGGCCCACTCCTCTTTGGCAAACTTCTCCAGGTCCTTAAGTTTTGAGGGTTTCCTTGACGTGACCTTGGTCTTCAGTTCCCTCCACAGATTCTCGATAGGATTGAGGTCGGAGCTCTGGCTTGGCCACTCCAAAACATTCACTTTGTCGTCCACTAACCATTTCTTGACGGATTTGGCCGTGTGTTTAGGATCATTATCCTGTTTGAAGATCTATTGCTGCCCAAGACCAAGTTTTTCGGCGGATTGCTTGATGTTTTCACAGAGGATCTGGATATACTGGTCCTGTTTCATAATGCCATTCACTTTTTTTTATTTTATTTTTATTTGTTTTTTCATTTTGGCATGATTGTACAGTCGTTCCATGACAATTTCAACACAACATGTATCATGACCGAAAGGGTCGCGGGAGAAGCGAAATTGCTTGTCAAAGTCCCGCCCCCAACTCCCAGAAAAACAGTTTGATTATGGTTAAGATATCATAAAGATTTATAAATCACAACAGAGCTGAGTGTCCATTTACACTACGATTTAAACGTCACAACATAAAATCATAGAGATTTATGATCATCATGAAGAATTTTAATCACAATATAGCTGAGTGTCTATAAACAACCCCTATTGTTTATGCCCGTTATGGTTCCGTTTAATTTATCCAATGCCATTTTGTTGGATAAGTTTATAGTTATTCAAACATGCACATTTCAAAAGATACTTAAAGTCCTTCAGATTGTCTGCCATTCTAATATTGTCTTCAAGTATGTTCCATGCACTGACTCCAGCCACAGATAAGGAGTGCTCACTCCGAGTCGATTTGACCCTTCTAGTTTGCAACAACATTCTGCCTCTTAGGTCATGACTACATTCACGCTGGAGAAATAGGCATTGTATATTTCTAGGCAATTCTTTGTGGTATCCTAAATATACAATTTGCAAGGAGTTGAATTTTATTATATCCTGCAATTTAAGAAACTTTGCCTTAATAAACAAATCGTTTGTATGAGTTCCATAGGGAACATTATGAATAATTCTAAGGGCCTTTTTTTGGAGTTTAAACAATGATTCTATTGTATTATTATAAGTGTGTCCCCATACTTCAGCGCAGTAGTGTAAGTGGGGTGCTATGAGTGTTGAATAGATTATTTTAAGAGACTTATGTTTTAATAATTTCTGCATTTTCCAAAGAATAGACACGCTTTTAGCTAACTTTCTTTGAACCAAGTTTACATGTGGTTTCCAGCTTAAGAGATTATCTAACATAACTCCCATGACTTTATATTCGTTTACCCTTTCAATGCTGCAGTCTATGTCGTCCTTTAGGCCTTTTTTCCCCAAATATCATAAATTTGGTCTTTGTAAGATTTAATGATAATTTGTTTACATTAAACCACGTGTGAAGTTTAGACATTTCTTTATTAACCAATTTTGTGAATTGCTTAAGATCGACACCTGAGCAAAAAATAGTCGTGTCGTCTGCGAATAAAATTAGTTTTAGGATATCGGACACCTTAACAATGTCATTTATATAAATTATGAACAACTTGGGACCTATGACCGAGCCCTGAGGAATTCCACAGGTAATGTCCAGGCAATTCGATTTGCTATTGCCCATCTGCACAAATTGCGTCCTACTTGTTAAGTAATTTTTGATCCATTTTAATGTGGTCCCTCTTAATCCATATTTGTAAAGTTTTTCAATCAATATATCGTGATTTATAGTGTCGAGTGCTTTCTTCAGATCAATAAATATGCCTATAGAATATAAGTTTGAATCTAGTGAATCTTTAATCATTTCAATAAATTCTGTTAGGGCTAGTGCTGTCGAATGCTTTTTCCTGAACCCATACTGACTGTCACACAGTAGTTTGTGTTTATCAATGAACTTGTCCAATCTGTCATTGAAGAGCTTTTCTAGGACCTCCGAGCATTGAGGTAAAATCGAGACAGGACGATAGTTTGAGAAATCATATTTATCCCCACTTTTGTAGAGAGGGATAACTTTCGCTATCTTCATTTTATCTGGAAACACTCCGCAGGAGAAGGATAGATTGCATATATGCGTAAGGGAGTTACAACTCGTTAGTTAGTGTTTTCAGTAATTTCATATCTAATTGGTTTACATCAACAGATGTCTTAGCTGTACAATTTTTCAGAATTGATCTGATTTCAGATTCGGTAACAGGAGTTAGTGTTATTGTGTCTTGGATTTCCTCATCCTTGTCAAGATAATCCCATCTTAGGTGTGAGGATTTAATACCCTTTGCTAGTTCTGGCCCAACATTCACAAAATAACTGTTAAAATTCTCCACGACCAATTCCATGTTCTCTACCTTTTTGCCATTTATATTAAAGAATGCAGGGTACTCCTCCTCGGTGTCCTCCCAGAGACGTTCTTTATTATATTCCAGAGATTTCTGGTGTAATGTTTATTTTCTAATAAAAGCTTTTCATAATACTCTTTTTTATGTTTCCTTAGTAAATGTGTCATTTTGTTTCTGTAAATTTTGTACCTAATTTCTGCTTTCTCAGTTCTTTCTCTCAGAAACTGTTTATACAATGTATTTTTTCTTCTTACAGGCATTTGCCAGTACTTTTTGAAACCCAAGGTTTTCTCTCTTTGTTTTGCTTCAGTTTGTTCGTTATTTTGACTAGTCAGTGTTTATCATACAGGAGTTTACTGTCCATAGAAAAGCCTCATAAGCTCTATTTGGATCTTTCTCTGCTAATACATGATCCCAATTCTGGTTCAACATATCTGATTCTAGTTTCTTTAGCCTTTTTTCGCTTTTAATTCTGATTTCTGTGTGTTCCAGGGTTTTCGATCTAGCCTGGTCCCTTATATCTAATTTGCAGTTACAAATAGCAAAAACTGGTAGATGATCAGTAATGTCATTTATCATGATGCCACTAAATATTTCAGAATCTAATACATTAGTATACACATTATCTATCAAGGTGGCACTGTGTCTAGTAATCCTGCTTGGTTTTGTGATTAATGGTTGCATACCCATGGCATACATGGTGTTAATATAATCCTCTATTATAGAGCTATTATTTGGATTTATCAAGTCAATATTAAAGTCCCCACACATAAAAAAACATTTTTTCTGGTTCATATTGACAAGTAATTCACCCATACATTTACTAAAAACATCAATTTGCGAATCCGGTGCTCTGTACACACAACAAATAACCGTATTTTTACCTTTCAACCTAGGAATCTCAATTGTAAGGCATTCCATTACATTTTCCACAACAATTGATTTGCATTCTAGTACCTGGAAGTTTATGGCCTCATCAATAAATAGTCCAACACCCCCACCAGCTTTATTCAGTCTGCTCTTACACACGGTTGTAACCCTCCATGTAGAAGTCCTTGTCCTTTTCTTCTTTAATCCAAGTTTCCGATAATGCGATGATGTTGAACGGATTAGCAAATGACAGAAGGTATTCCTTTATTTGGTCAAAGTTTGCATATAGACTCCTACTATTGAAGTGGATAATGGACAAACTCCCTTCCATTTTAATGTTCTTGTTAAATTTGTCTACAGTAAAGTATCCGCATGCGTTTGTTTCATTGTAGAAAAAATGGTTGTCCGGATCAATTTCTTCATTAGGGTCTATTCCTGAGTTTTGGTGACTTGTTGTTAAAAAGCCAGTTTCCTGATCTACAGTTTGGCTCATCAGATAACTGCTCATAGAGATTTGTCAGGGATTTTAACCTGCCTCAGTGGTCAAAATTCTCCAGATCCCGCATCATCTTGATCAGCACCGGTCTGGTAGTTTCCGGTGACCCATTTGGTTTGATGAAAATTCTGCAGTTAGCCGACCAAGTGCTGTGTATCTTCCCGCTTTTTTAGTTGACGAGCTTTCCATGCGATGGTTGCATTGTGCTTGGTGAGGTTTTCATTTATGAAAACATTGGATCCTTTGAGATTTTTCCCTTGCTTCAACAGAGAGATTTTGTGCTTGTTGCTTGTAAGTCTTAATAACACGGCCCTTGCTGCACTCCGGTCTCCGCTTCCACTCCTTTTCGGTAGCAGATAACATGAATCCACATTGCTGGGGTCCAGAGAAATACTTTTGGTCCGAAGGAATTCCATCACCTGCATTTCCACAGATTTATTGTCCTCCTTGCCTCCATCGTCGTCCTTCGCTGCTGCCCTGGCATAACTCCTGGGTTTGATTTTGAGCCCTGTCAGGATTACATCATTACGTTTCTCTTGTTGCTCCAGCTCCTCCAGTTTGTTTGATAAAGATTGAATCTGTGTGTCTTTCTTGGCAATCTCTTTTTTGAGATCACCGTTTTCCTTCAAAAGCTGGTCCAGCTGCTCCTTCATATTGTCCCACCTCTCCCTCATTTCATTTCTCAATTCTTCGAGGGTCTCCACAATTGATGTAAGATCCGGCGGGCTTGGTTTGTCGCTTGGTTTGTCGCTTCTTCCCGTTTTACCCATTTTCTTAGTTCAGAAAAAAAAAAGGCTCTATTACAGAGTTTGTGAGAAAGTTTATCACTCAGCTTTTCTCCTGACTCTGTTGTTTTCCTGTATTGCCTGTATTGCATGCAGTCGCTGTTCGGAGTTGTTGCTCCTTCAGTGACCATGACTTTAACAAGGTATCCAAGCCCATTCGCTGAAAAGCAACCCCAGAGCATTATTCTCCCGCCACCGTGTTTGACCATTGGGACAGTTTTTCTCGGGTTGAACACTTCACCTTTCTTACATCACTTTGACTTCTCCAACCCAGACACACAAGAACTAGTCTAACCTTCGCAAAAGCTCACCTGGATGAAGATAAAAGCTTCTGGCTGTCAATGTTATGGACATATAAAACAAAGATATAGCTGTTTAGGCACAGAGATGGGGCTTTTGTTTGGCGTAAGAAAGGTGAAGCGTTCAACCTGAAAAACAAGGTCCCAAAGGTCAAACACGGTGGCGGGAGTATAATGCTCTGGGGTTGCTTTTCAGCAAATGGGCCCGGAAACCTTGTTAAAGTGAATGGCATTATGAAACAGGACCAGTATATCCAGATCCTTGGTGAAAACATCAAGCAATCTGCCGAAAAACTTGGTCTTGGGCAGGAATGGATCTTCCAACAGGATAATGATCCTAAACACACGGCCAAATCCATCAAGAAATGGTTAGTGGACATCAAAGTGAACGTTTTAGAGTGGCCAAGCCAGGGCACCGACCTCAATCCTATCCCAGAATCTGTGGAGGGAACTGAAGACCAAGGTCATGTCAAGGAAACCCTTAAACTTTAAGGACCTGGAGAAGTTTGCCAAAGAGGAGTGGGCCAAAATCCCAGTGGAATTGTGTAGAAACCTTGAGATCAACCACAGGAAGCGTTTGGAAGCTGAACAAAGGCTTTGCCATCAATAGAGGGTATCGCCAATGCGAAAAAAATGCCCGGATGTAGCACTTTCTGCAAAATATCTTGCTACCTCCGGAATCCACTCCCTTCCGGTACGTTGCTGAGAGCACGTTTATCGTTTACCGTGAGCAACCAATAGTTTATCAAAGTATGCACACATACATATATACGGTCATTGTGCATATAAGTCTCTCATCCAGGGGTATTTCTGAAGTTTTTTCCGCTTATTTTCGTTCGACAAACACATGGCAGTTTCACAGTAACGACCCATGGCCTTAATGACTACAGTTCAGTTACTGTTGGGCTCTGCAGAGACCAGAAGCGACTTGCTCACCGAACTATCCCATAATGCACCTGAAACGGGGCACGAATGCAACATCCGGGCATTTTTTTCGTATTGGCGATACCCTCTATTACTGAGAAAAGGGAATGAATAATTCTGGACATGGCATTTTTTGTAAATCTGTCAAATAAAATACCAAAAAATATTGCATTTCTCGAAGAATTGTTTCCTTTAATTCTTACAGCCTAATGTCAACTTACTGTGTCATTTATGCAAGAATAAATTTGATTTGTCAAAAAATATCTTGAAAAAACCCAAAAATGGGTAGAGGTATGAATAATTTTGGGCATGACTGTATATCATTTGAAACTCAAGAATAACAAGCACGAAAATATCTAAGATTATTTGAAGAGTTTTGTCTGATTATAAAGCTCATTTCCTGAAATATAGAAAAAATTTCAACCTTTATAGTTCAATAACAGTGTTTCATTTGTTGCAAATGAGGAAATATTTTAATGTCTAAGATCGAAAGGGCTTTAGTCCTTATATTTTCTTAATCAGTGTGATTTATCAATCAAAATGTTCCTTGTTATAAGGCAAACAACTTTTGTTTATATTTCAAGGCTTGATATTGCCTAAACAAAAGAGATCTTGAGTAAACTGTTAACCATACATAATTCATCTCTTTTCTTTATCAAGCCCAATGGATTTGGGTGTAATACCATAGCATTACCCCCTGGACTTAAAGGGTTAAAACTGGCAAACCATGATTAGGCTCATTAGTCCCAAGTCTCCCCTACTAAGAGAAGCTGTGCAAGTACAGAAAGGGCTTAATCATCCTCACTGCATATCGCTCTTCTGTTCCATCACCAGTTGAAGTGCTATTCTGCTTTGCTCCTTCGGGAGACTTCAGCAGACTGACACTGGGCTCGATCCTAGTCCAGTCCATGTTGTCCTCCTCGGGGGTATGTACCACCATCAACTGGTACAGCTTCATCGAGATGATGTCATAATTATCTGGAAGGAGGGGGGATGAGCATTACCAAGCAAGTCATTCCATGGGAAATGTACTCAACCATCGGTCCCAGTTATCATCAAAAAGTGATTAAAAAATAATTATGTGCACTGTTCACAATGCAGAGTACTTTTGGCATTTTCCACACATATTTGCTCAGCAGTTATCATTTTCAAAATGTGCCCCTTGACTTTCCCAAGCTTTAGCAATGACAAAAAAACTCTCCAATTTACCAGAGAGGTCTCCCGTGGCAGAAGAGGCCCCGAAGTAGTATCCAGTAGGCAGGCGGACTCCGCCAATATCAATGCATTCCTTCCATTCGTTCTTATCATCAATATCAACCATAACCTATTAAAAACAGGATTATAGCCAAGAGAATTCCAGCCAAATACTGGACAAAAACTTCTTTCTGTACCCAAAAGTCATCACCAAGAGGACGGTGAAAGACAACTGAAGATCGACAAGAAGGAAAATATGTAAGTATTTCATGTACCGTCAGCCTGCCCTTGGAGCAGCGAATGGCCAGGTAAGTGTCATGGTCCTTGTTCCTGATCTCTGCCAAGCAGCCCCCCAGTTCCGATAGGCGGCCGTCCTTGCCGTGATCATATGACAGAGTGCCGTTGTTCACCATGGCCGAGATGCAAGGGAAAGATTGCTGAGGAAGAGAGGTGAGGGCAATGAGCTACAAACACTTCATGATGACAGCGAAAACTTCATGCACTCATTCATACAATCCATTCAGTACGAGCTCGGCTGAAAACTACTGTACTCCAGCTGACCAGCACACTTGGCACAAAATTGAAAATTTGTCTTGGCCTTGAATTACCACCATCACAAAGATTGCAAAGCACATTAGATGTAGACACATATTACGTTTGGTAATGAAATGTTGAACAATTTAGGAGTTCTGGACCAGGAAAGTCTGGCAGACGAAAGGACAGAAGGATAACGCGCATTTCAATATTCCCATCCACTTTGTGTGAAGGATAAAATGTATAAACATTCATTTTTATAGGAATAGCAGACTTGCCAAATTTTAGCTTTTCAGTCCAATAAGTTTAGAATATTTTCCCATTGAAGCAGATACAACTGTCTCAAATTCTATCAAATCACAATTTTCAAGAAAATACAATTGGTTTACAGATAGTCTGACCTGAAAATTTCTGAAAGCGGAAATATCAGAATAGCAGGTGAATGCGTGGATTGCCAGGGGACTTGTGAAGTATATCCACAATCCAGTTTTTCCATGGAAAAAACTGGTAAGCAAGTCTCCTATTTGAACCACTTACTTCCTCAACCAAAAATTTATTAAAAATAATACCCTAATGTTTCGTTTTAATTTATTTTTGCATCTTTTTTGAATGTTTATAACCAGCTTCCATAAATTAACACAGAAGCAAGCCAATAATGGAAATAATCAATTTGCAGACTCAGTTAAACTGAAAGCAACAATATTCAATGATGATTGTTTTTCAAAAACAGTATATTGTCATTTAAGGGAAAAAAGCAAACCAAAACAACTTCAAATCTGGCTGATAAAAGGCTAAAGTCAAACACTGATCAATCTTCATTTATTAATATTGCTTTCGCTGCTAATTAAGCAGCCCATACACAAGAGGCATCTTTGTGTATTCTTCTTTTTTAAACAATCTCTAGCTTTGAACAGTTTGCCAGGCTCTTGACGGGTAAGCACTCATCAAATCATAGGTCAGCAGAGGGATACAATTTCAAATCAGGTAAAAACCATGCCCAAGTATGCGGGGAGTGTGCGAACCCATTAAGAAATTTTAGAAAAACTATTATTGAATTATCAAAGAACAAAACATAACGCGCTGCTGAATACCCCTCGGCCTGGACAAGATTTCCTGCCTCAAGGTCACGGCGCTGAGGTCAAAGGTGAAATCCAGCAAAAAAAAACATGATGTTGCACATCTATGTGTCACAGTGAGTTACCATACCAAATTTGGTGAAGCTGCGATCAGTAGTTGCTGAGTACTGACCCGTACAAGATTTCCTGCCTCAAGGTCACAGCGCTAAGGTCAAAGGTCAAATTCAGCAAAAAAACGTGACATTGCATATCTATGTGTCACAGTGAGTTACCATAACAAATTTGGTGAAGCTGCGAGAATTAGTTGCCGAGTACTGACCCGGACAAGATTTCCAGGGTCAAGGTCACAGAGCTAAGGTCAAAGGTGAAATCCAGCAAAAAACCTGACATTGCACATCTATGGGTCAGAGTGAGTTGCCACACCAAATTTGGTGAAGCTGCGGTAATTAGTTGCCGAGTACTGACCCGGACAAGATTTCCAGGGTCAAGGTCACAGCGCTAAGGTCAAAGGTGAAATCCAGCAAAAAACGTGATGTTGCACATCTATGGGTCATAATGAGTTACCACACCAAATTTGGTGAAGCTGCGATCATTAGTTGCTGAGTTCTGGCCCGGACAATGTCATGGACGGACGACAGACAGACACGCAGGAGACGACAATACCCCTCCGGGCCTAAGTCGGCCGAGGGGTAAAAACCCTTTCACCAAACATCTTCGATTTTCAGCGTAAATGTTATGCTCATAATGCTTGAAAAGAGTTGAATGCAGTTTAGCTGTTACGCAAGTCAATTTCAAAATGACTGTCAGAAAAATGGGTCATCTGTGGAGTTTCAAAACATTGCTTACTTCGATAAGGGTCTGAGAAAACTGACTCAATGATAGTCATTTTAGTCCTTACCATAAAGAATTTTGCCAGCCCTCTTCCAATGACTTATTTGATTCATAAAGAAAAATAAAAAATATTTACGCACAAAAATATCCTTGAGAAGCACAACTGACCATTACAAGAGAACTGCAGAAGAGCAATATGCCTGATTAGACAACACCAACAAAAATCAAGGACAGAACATCTGGGCCTAATTCACTGTAGATAAAACCATTCCGACTGAAGGATGTGGTAACTGTAGCCCATGATGGCAAAGAGGGTAAAACGGTCTCTAAAATTTCAATGGATGCAGCATAGTCTGACTTCAGAATCTGGAGATGTTCAACCATACAAGGTAAAATAAATTCTGAAATAACTCTCTTCCTCTGGGAGAAAGGGGCCATTGAGATATTAAAATGTCTTTTCATACAATATTTTCACCACTCCAGATCTTTGGAATTGTGACATGTGCCAAGTGATGTTTACTTGTACTGCATGAAATGAAACTGCATAAATAACAAATAAGAGTGCACTTTAGACCAGTTTCTTGGCTTCACAAAAGCTCTTGAGGTGCCTCATTTGCCAGAAGCCAATGGCCACCAAGATGAGCGTCTGGACGATAGACCACCACAGTACTCTCTGGTTGGTGCTCTCACTGGTCTGCCTAAAATGTTCTTCACGGTACTGAAAGACAAGGACGATCAGAGGTTTATACCAACAGTTACAGCATAAATAAAAACTTGACTGCCCACCTATCACATTTAAAAAGGTATATTTTTTTTTTTTTTTCCATCAAACCACCGAAAACAAACACAAAGACAAAAACAACACAAATATTAAGCCAGCCGACTACGTGCCTGACAAAAGTCTGGTCACTTACCCAAGTTGTAGGAACAACAAATACCTGACTTGTAGTTGATCAATTGGAATCAAAAATGGCTTATATGAAAGGCAAAGCCCTCTAGATTATGCGAAATATACCAAAATAGAGTTTTGTGTCATTCGTTGAGTTTTATAATTTAATTTGTACAGAAAGGTCAGATTTTGCTTGGACAAAAGTCTTGTCGCATTGAAAAAAAAATGTGGAAATTATACATACACTTTATTTTGAATACACAAATAAGCCACTATAATATCAGAACATAAAGCCATGGTGCCTTGGAAAAAAGAATTAATATTGCGTATGACTCCCATGAGCTTGGAGGACTGCATCCATACGTCTTGGCAATGACTGAGATAACTTGATAATGAAATCATCTGGAATGGCATAGAAAGCAGTCTTGCAGGACTCCCACAGTTCATCAAGATTCTATGGTTTCATCTTCCAAGCCTCCTCCTTCATCTTACCCCTGAAATGCTCAATAATGTTCATGTCAGGTGACTGGGTTGGCCAATCCTGGAGTACCTTCACCTTCTTCGCTTTCAGGAACTGTGACATGGAGGCAGAAGAATGAGAAGGAGCAGCAGTATAAGTAGGGCAGCAAGAACTTCTTGATATTTCAGGCTGTTGATGTTGCCATCCACTCTGCAGATCTTTCTCACACCCCCATGCTGGATGTAACAACAAACCATGATTTTTCCTCCACCAAACATGATTGTTTTCTGGGAGAATCTTGGGTCCATGAGGGTTCCAACAGGTCTTGTACGGCGACTGGCATGCAGTTCAATGGATGATTCACCAGAAAAATAAACTTTCAGCCACTTTTCCAGTATCAATCCTTTCTGCGAGCTGTGGGCCTTGGCAAATGCAATGCAGGTTTTTTGTTTTCTGTTTAATGCAGACTTCTGTGTACCAATTTGGCTATGAAAACCACTTTGAGAGAGAATTTGACAAACTCTTCCTGTAGATACCGGGATTTTTGGTGACATTTCCTCATGTAGCTTCGCTGTAGTTGAAGAAGGGCTAGCCTTGTACAGTTGAAGCAACAAACGGTCCTTTCAAACAGTTGTCATACCGGGGTCTGTCTGACCTGCGCTTGCCATGAACGTCACCAGTTTCATCAAATCTTTTTCTCATCCCCTCCACTTGACATTTGGATACATTAAACATGTCTGCCACCACAGCAGCAGACTCAGTCTTCAGGCTCTTGATGATCAGCACTTTGGTCTGTGGTTGAATCTTTGGTATGTTGTCAGAGGTCTAGTCGCACCTCATATGAAAGTCTGGTGCGCTGGGGTTATTTCTATACACATCTTGGAATGTTTTAATTACAGTATTTGTCATAGGTTAAACTCTAATCTGCGATTTGTTGCATCATCCGAAGAGACGACAAGACTTTTGTCCTAGCAAAAACAGATGTTATGGGCTTAGCCAAGCTGTGAACATCAGAACACTTTTTTGACGGTTTCATTTTTGCACCAAATTATTAATGTGAAAGCCCTTGACATTAAAATGGACCATTTATTGTAACAATTGATTGGTTAGAAATAAAGTTATATGCTATTTTTAGTTACTATGTCCTTATGCGACAAGACTTTTGTCAGGCACTGTACAAGTAACCGACATCCGACCGTTGAGCAGAAAAATAGTCACCCTCTGATAGTTCTGCTCCTTCTGAATCTGGTCCACCTGTTCAACGAGCTGTCGCACCCGGAGCTGCAGCTCAGTCAGCTTGTCTTTGGCCGCGATCTCAGCATAATTATTGGTGTGCTCCCCAACCTGGATATCCAGGTGAACCCTCTGGAGAAAAACATTTTACAGGAGTCACTCTTAAAATGCATCCAAGAAAACTGGAGACAAATAACCAGATAAAGCATTAAGCAGATCATCTGTCAATGCAAGGAGCTAACATTTGAAGGCAGAAATCTTGAAAGAATGTTCATAGAATGTACCAACCAATGGGACACTTTGTCTTGGACCATATAATGCATGCATTAAGCTGGTTAAAGGCATTTTCTCACCAGCATTCCTCCTGCAAAGAGAGCAAACTTGGAGGAGTTGGAGTGCAGGCAAATCTGGTGCTCTCCGGGCGTGCGAGATGTGAACATGAACCGGCCTTCTGAACCATACTGACGAGAGAGAATCACCTAGGAAAGACGCATGAAAAACATATTGGTTGTCTCTGATCCCCAAGTGAATGATATGCAGCAAAACTAAGATCTACATTTTCAGAAGGTCTGCCAGTCTAAATGGGGGTCCTAGAGAAAACAAGACACCAGCAAACCTGGGTGCAGAGTTTTTTTACCCAACACTTAAATCTAAGATTCAATTTATTAACTAAATGTAGTTTCCAATCAAGACCATTACATGTACTTTTGTTGCTGGGATGAAAAAAAAAAATCTACACCCATACACCCTTTTTACCCCCGTCAGCAATTCTTGCCAATGTGAAAGTCGTCCCATCTGTCAGCCCGTCCGTACATCTTTCCATCGTATGTTACATCTATAGGTGCAGAACCATTGTAGGTACAGTCCTCAAATTTAAACAGGGTATGCATACTGGGTGCCTCCGGGAGCCTATTTGATGTCAAAGTCACAGATCTGATTTTGACCTAAAATTCAGTGGGTGAAAGGTCAAGCACACCCACTAGTAAGGCAAACTGAGGGGGTATATAGTGCAGAGTGCAATCTAGTTAGGCAAGATCGTACATCTTCTGATGCAAGAAAAGGAGTTAACCTGATTCAGCTCACCTTCTCATCAGGATCCTTCACTTCTACAAACATCCCAAGTCCTTGAGTGTCAGGCAAGTACTCTTCCTTACGTTTGTCATACAATTGTGTATGGTAGTTCCCTGGATATTAAAATAGATGGCAAGAAGGGATGAATGAGAAAGGTACACAACATCCCACTGCGTTAGTCAAGCTCTAGTCAATGAGACACATATTACTCGTAACTGTTCAGGGTCAAGAAATATTTAGTGCCCTGAACTGCGGCCCTCGGGTATCAACATGTTAAATGGGAACTAGAAGGAGACTCCGTACATACTTCCGCTACACCTTATGACAGTATTATTGGTTCTGGATCCACAAGAATATTACCCAGATCACCACCAACTATAATCAATTCCAAATTTGAGCAGATTCTACTTGACACTGAAATTTTATGAAAATCTGTTCATTAGCTACATATGGGACAATCAGTCTATTCAAGCATATTTTAACTTCTTCTGGATCTAGAAGCCAGAATATGTTCCAGATCACTTTCTAAAATTGAATCATCTCCTCCTTGAACTACCATCTACCATCCTACCAAATTTCGTGCCAATCCGTTCATAACGTTTTGAGTAATCCTCTTAACAAACACGGGTGAAAACATAACCTGCTTGGCGGAGGTAATAATGACTGACGGTGACAAATGGCTGTTCGACGCTTAACCTTAGCTACTTTACAGACAGAACATGATAAAGTAGGGCAATTTGCAGCAGCATTTTTTTTATTGCATCGATACATGCAGCGAAGTTTTGCTCAGTCGAGTTGTGTTTAGGCCTGTGACAAAAAACCGGGTACCCGGGTCCCGCCCGAAAGGTTCGGGTCCCGGGAAGAAAATCGCGATACCCGTTTCCAGAAAATCAGTACATTGATTGTGCACACGATAAAATGATGGGTACTCATTCATGGCATCACCCAGACATCCCGCTAATGATTAGTTTATCAACTTACTTGAATGGGAAACAGATGGAGAATCAATCAGTGGCAATTTGGAGATTTTATTTAATCAAGGATCTATTAATCCCTACCTCCTTGGTCTAGTCAGCCCGCGCTCGCTAGCTGCCTTTCGATCTCATCGACGTCATGGTTTTTTTTCCCCCTTTTTCTTTTTCAACAGTTATGATGATGAATTTTGATGATAATGATACAAATTACATGACAGTGATGATGAATACGGCGATTCGGTATTCGGTAACAATTGAAGTTGATGGAATAATTATCAAATGATGATGATAATGAGGAAATGGGAAATTCAGGGGTGCAGATATGATTTCGAGTTTTGACGATGGGATTGTTATGATGCTATAATGAAATACTTATTAATGATAATAATGACATCAGACGGACATCCGTACACTTTGATATAGTAAATGAATTTGGAAAATACATTTGGAAAGCAAAATATCGTATTCGTAAAATATCTGATCAGTCCATCCAACGTTCGTGAGTTGGCAATGAAATACTTACCACCTCGAACGAGCTTTTCGTTGTAAGTTATCTTTCCGTTTCTCGGTCTTTCTTTCTTTAGTGTACGTAAACCAGTGGCGTTGCCAGGACTTAAAATTGGGTGAGCACTTAACATCTCATGAAAACGTTTATTCGTTCTGACTCGATGGCAGTCATTTTTTCTAATTAACTGTACATTCAATCCGAAAACACTCCGCACTATCAGGCGTTGCTTGTTCACCTCGTTCAGGCAAAAGACAATCATTCATTTGGATGCGCAATTTTGTGCTTTTCATATCAGTGGCGTAGCCACACCTGAAAATTAAGCAGCCACACAACATCGCTTTACTACAATTATTATACCTAACTTGTTCTCAGCCATTTTCCTTTGTTAAAGCAATTTCCATTTATATGAATAATCAATTGGCAATTAAAGACACGGCTTCTTTCGTGGTGCGATCTAAGGGCGACTAATAAATAGGCATAATTCAGTTCAGCAAAATAAGTTACTTATAAGTGGTGCTTTAATACTAATACTTTTAATAATACTTTTCGAGAGGTAAACTGCTCTGGAACTTCCGCGCTACCATTTCGGCTCATCAGGCGATCTAACCTGTGCTTCATGGTCGATTGAATTATTCAAACTGAACCACTGTCGTTTTGCCTGAACGAGGTGAACAAGCAACACCGGATAGTGCGGATTGTTTTCGTATTGAAGGCATAGTTAATTAGAAAAAAATGATTGCGATCGAGTCAGAACTAATTGTTTTAAAGAGATATTTATTGCCCATGCAATTTTAAGTTCGGGCTGCGCTGCTGACGTAAACGTGCTTGAAACTTTGAGGTAAACAATGAACACGGACATGCATACCTCGTAGACGCAAGACACTGGCATATTTTCTTCGCTCGCTATCTTTACTCCATCTTGTCTTAACAATTTCCTCCACCTGTTTTCTTTTCTGCCCATGGTTTATTTCAACTGTCAATCACGAGAGAAGTGTCCTATGGAGACTGCTTTTCATCTAGACTTTATTCTCGGGGCAGTGGGCTAGTAGAGGTCTAGATCAAATATACCAGCTTTTTGTTCGTTTAAGTGATTTTCAGGTACCCGCCCGAAAAATCGTCGGGTTCCCGTTTTGAAAAAATTCCCAGGCCTAGTTGTGTTGGTTATGAAGTATTACAGCAAAAAAATACCTGTAGTTACCGGTTTGATAGAATAACTGTACAAGAATGAAAGCAAGGTGATGTTTCACCTACTGTAGTCTACATATGTGGCTACCTTCGTAAGTGATCGTGCCATGAGCATGGTTAAATATTCATACAGCTGGCTGAATACATGGCCTACTGCACAGTACACAGTGGTAGATGCTCGGTATTCCGCTATGCGAGATATTTCCTCATCAAAAAGATTCAAGTTAGTCAAAGAGGAAAAGTTTGGCCTTATCCGCAGCTTAGAGGCTTAACTTGCAGAACTTGCCAAATCAAGCATTATCAACTAAAGACACATAATTTCATTTTCGTCACTAAAAACAACCGACATACAACTTGTCATATTTTACTAACTTATTTCAGAAGCCAACTTAGCAAACAATGCTAGCAAACTAGCTAGCTAGCAACAGTTAGCTAGAAACATATTCGTTGGCGAGAAACCGATGCTGCTGTCGGCATCATTGCGGTAATGTAGACCAGCCCCAGCCCAGCTAACCAACAACTTTACACCACTGATCACGTAAAAATCGATTGAGAAAGAAACTGAAACAACGTTAAGCGATTAGCTGGCTATCAGACTGTAATAGTGGAGCAAGCGAGCTTGCAGCCATTCAGGAACAACATTTTCGCCCAAAACAAGTTAGCTAGCTGGCTAACTAGCTCATCGCCTTCCTGACGGATGACCCGGCTAACGTCAGCTAGCTCTACCTAGCTGCATGCATCGGCTATGGTCAATTACCAGTTATCATGGTTTCATCCGGGATTTCCTCGATAAAGCATTTCTTCTCGGTCTCCCCTATGTGAAAATATAATGCGGATGTCAAACTGTAAAGAATGTTAAAGAGCAAAACAGAAAACAAGCTATACTGCATTTTAATAGCCACCATCTTGACGTTACTATCAAGGATGTTTTATAGGTCCATGGTCACAGAGATATAAAAACACTAGAGTGGAAAAAGTCTTCGTTTCCGTTTTTATATCTCTGTGTCCATGGTTACTATAGCCAACGTTACCACTACCGGTAGTTGGAAAGACAGTGGGATGCGCAAAGAAACCAACTCCACGTTAGCTAAGGCTCGGCAGCACCCAATCAATGTTAGCCTATCATCAGTGGGCGTTTCTTATGCAGTCTTTGTGCATGCAGGATCTGTGGTTGTTGTAGTTTTAAAATAAGTTACTTTCAAAGTATGAAAAGTGCAAGTTAGACAAGAAAACCATATAAGGGATCGACAGTTGCGCTCGTTTTCTGTTAGGCCCGATGCTTTGTCGCAGATGGAGAGAGTTTGTGGAGCAAAGTCGCTGAGAAAAGTAGTTGGAAAGCTGGTCAATATTATTGGAGTTTAACGGTCGTAAGCATCTGGGAGCCCGTTTAAAAAGATAACGTGGTACCCTGAAAAAAAAAAAAAGCATTTAAACAAAAGGTGAAGATTCAACTTTATTTGCATCAATAATGGCATATTTTGAAACTTCAACTAAAATACTTGCATTATGTGTATTTTCAGCATCATAGTTAGCTCAACATAGAAATAATCAAAACAATGCCCTTGAAACAATGACATTTTTGTAACATTACGCCCACAGGAACCAATCGCAACTCAGGAATATTCCAAAAATCAGAGTTTATTACAGTCCAGATGTCAAAAAGCCAGAGATCAATCAATGCAGAGGTACAGAGACGCAGTTCAAAATCGTAATCCGGAAGACAGGCAGTGGTCGAATCCAGGTAATCAGAATGGCGAAAGTACACAAGGGCAAATCCAAAAACAGAAGTCAGAGTTCGAGAGCAAAGTTCGTTAACAGGGCAGCAGGCAGAAGAATGGTCAAACAGAGACGGGTCAAAATCCAAAACGGGCAGCAAACAGGTACAGAGGGTCAAAGGCAAAAAGCAAGGTCTTCCAAAGGGTGTCTCAGGTTTAACAAGATCAACTGGCTTACATAGAATCAGCACAGGAGAAACTGATCAACGTTCTGACAAAGAATGAACTGCAGTGAAGACTTTAAGTAGACAAGAGGGAAGTCACATGCTATGCAGGGAACAGGTGAATTGGATAAGAACAGGTAAGCACACAAGGGGAAGTCCTAAACCACAAAAATTGGCAAAAACCAAGACACGGACAGGATCAACGCAGACAACCTATGACAGATAAACAGCTCCGGTCAAGGAGTTCTAAGTGCACAGACAATGAGTGCAGGATAGCAATTAAGCACGTGCAAGAGATCTCGTGGAAATGCAGGGAGAGGCAGAGAAAGCAACAGGGCGGAGTTACAGAGCAGAGCAGAGCAGGGCAGAGTTAGTTATATTAGTAAACAGTGATATCTACACACCTAATCAAAATACGTGATTGTTAGTTAGTTAGTTACTGTACAGACAAAGGGATTAGTATACAGTAAAATTGCCAGTACTAACTAAGCAGCCTAGCGGTTAATTAATATGGTAATTTCAGAAAAGCGGGAAGGAATGTAAAAACGAGCTTGAAGGAAGTTTGTGAAATACCGGAAAACTTCCTAAATCACCCGAAGCGTGTCTGCACGGAGACAAGGGAGTGCACTGGCATGATGACACAGATCACATCAGACATTACAGGGGAGACAATGTGCAATGTAATAATGGAGTAGATGAATAAACATGAAAAATAATAAATGCAAAATCAGACAGATACAGATCATAACAATTTTAGCTTTGTAATGAGTAAAAGCCTCACACGTCCCAAAAACCACTATTCTGCAGTAAACAGCACTTTAGATTATGTTTCATCTGACATTCAAGCAGCTTAAACAATTCCTTCAAAATAAATCAAAAACAAAAGCAGTACCATGAAAGTTGTGCAAGTACAGTCATCAGTGGGCCTATTACAAATGCTGAAAAGAGGTCACTTTTGGGAGAGTAGACTATTATTTTTTTGTCCATTCTTCTCCATTTTTCAGCACCCCCAGGATATGTACATTTTATTTTCCTGTGACATGAAGGCTAAGCATCTTCTCCAGCTATTTTATCTTACAGGTCAAGTTCCGTGATCACCCAGATGCCAATAGGTCGCCTACTAGAGGTGGTTGAAGCGGGGTCCTGTGCGTCATTTGTGCGGCCATCGCCAATCGCCTCAAATTCTACAATATACAGTAGTTTACAGCGATGATTACACCACCAGTTTCGTCTAAAAGGGATCCTGATATATTACCTCTCTAAAATTTTTTGGTGCAAATGAATTGAAAAATACTATTGTAGGCAATGAGAACAAAATAATAAAATAATAATACAACATAATAATAATAATAATAATTCCCACAAGTATGTTGTGGTAAAAATTTGGGTAATAAACAAAAACACTGAAAATATCACTTTTTTTCATAACAATTGAAAGGTGTCACAAATGTTATTTTTTTCACTGTTGCATAGCTTGATTGCATGTTTGAAGGCTCATTCCAGGATTATTGATGCTGAAAAATTTGTTTAAACTGGCTTGAAGCAACATTATTCTGCAAAATTACCTCTGATGGTCAGTTGTTCCCGTATATAAGGTGACATGAATTTTGAGCAGTGTCACAGTGTTAAACACGATGGCACAACGGAAGGAGCACTCTGAGATTGTTCGTAGCCACTCTGTGGCCTCACATGATCCCAAATACGTTACAGCTCCCAGGGCACTGTAAGAAATGCCAAAGAGCATTTCATCGGGACTGATTCACTGAGAACTAGTGGCAATAGAGGAGCAAAATGGAAGTTAAGTGCCTCTGATGTCTGTTATCTGTATAAGATAAGTAAAAAAAAAAAATTGGCGGTTGACAGCACTACAACTCTGTGATGATATAACCAGTGCTAGAAGTGAAGAGATGAAAGTATCAAGATCTACTATTTCCAGACGACTGTATGAAAATGGTCCCATGTATGCTTGTGCGTGTATGTGTCACACAGAAGTGTGTGTGTGTGTGTGTGCGTGGCATGCATGTATGTTTGTATGTATGTGTTGCGCGGGTGAGTTCGTTTGCTGTGTGTGAGTTTGTGTGTGTGCATCTGTCGCGCACGTGTGTGTGTGTATGTGTGTGTGTGTCGCGCGCATAAGTGTGTGTGGCACACCTGTGTGTTTGTATGTGTGTGTGTCTCGCAGGCATGTTTGTTTGCTTTGCGCGAGTGTGTGTGTCTGTCGCACACGTGTGTGTGTGTGTGTGTTGCATGCGAGTCTGTGTGTGTTTTTGTTTGTTGTTTGTTTGTGTTTGTTACATATGTTGCGTGCGAGTGTGTGTGTGACTTGCGCAAGTGTGTCTGTGGCACGCTTGTGTGTTTGTATGTGTGTTTGTCACATGGGCGTGTTTGTTTGCTGGGCGTGAGTGTGTGTGTGTGTGTGTGTGTGTGTGTGTGTCGCGCACAAGTGTGTGTGTGTTGAGCGCAAGTATGTGTGCGTATGTCGTGCGCACAAGTGTTTGTCCTATGTTTGTGTCACACGCAACTGTGTGAGTGCGTCTGTGTGTTGCACTCGACCGAGTATGTGTGTGTCTGTATGTCGCGCAAGTGTGTGTGTGTATGTGTGTACATGTCATGCAAGTGTGTGTGTTTGTGTATGTTTCGCACACGAATGTGTCTCTTGTGTGCGTCTGTGTGTGTGTTGTGTGTGGGTGCGTGTGTGTATATGAGTCGCACCCGAGTGTGTGTTGCATGTGTGTGAGTCGCGTACATGTGTGTGTATGTGTGTGTGTGCATGGCGTGGGAGTGAATGAATGTGTGTGTGTGAGTGTCGCGTGCATGTGTGTGTGTGGTGCAGGCGTGAATGAGTGTGTGTGCTTTGTGTGTGTGTGTATGTCACTGGGCTGCGATGCCTCGAGACAAGGTAGGGCTGCAAGGAAGTGGTACGTAAGGTGAGAGAAGGGGTCAGCGGGGTCGGAGCCATCCAACTACGAACTTTTATGTGGTTTCATTTTGCTAATAAAAACAAAAGATTGTTTTTACCTGCAGCTATGGTGTCTTGGCTGCGCATGGCAGGTGGATTCAGAAAGATTACCAGTGTTGGGGTGGCAGGGTGAGTCATTGCAACTCCTGACATTCATCTGCCCAGTTTATTAGGAACACCTCTCAAGCCCTCTGTTATCATCAGGATTGGGACTGCATTTCTGCTAAACTTCCCAGTCCACTCATCTGACAGTTCTGCTCTGGCAAGGGTGATCTCCAGCTGAAGAGCACCATTCTGCTCTGGGCTCTATATCTCTGTCATTACTGTATTACAGTCAGTTTACCCTACTGTACTGTAATGTGACTTCTGAAAAAAGAAACTAGCTAACAAACAGGCAAAGAGGGTAGAGGGTTTAACAGAACTATTTTGCTTTCTTGGTCTCAAAAAGCTTTAAAAGCCATATTTGGCAGGAAAAAATAAGCATTAGGGTGACGATAAAAAAATGGACCACAGAAAGGCAAGAAAGCTGAGCAGTTACTGCTAAGGTATGTGTGTGTGTGTGTATATATATATATATATATATATATATATATATATTTTTTTTTTTTTTAATATATGTATATTTTTCCATCAAGTGACAAAAATCAGTAAAAAAATAACACAATATTCCTGGTTACTACACAAATCAGATGCAGTTCAACCTGACCATTTGAAATGTTAACTTCTTGCAGTTGGAAAGAGAATCACCCTCTTATGGTTACGCTCCTTCTGAATCAGGTCTACAACTTAAAGAAGTAAAAAGGACAGGTTGGAAAATGCTCATAAAAACATAATACAATTATTTCTGAATTAACTGACTTGTTTTTCATTGCTGACAGTATGAAGAGAAGATATCTAATATTTTGTCTCGTCAAATTCATTTTATTTATGAGTATACATGCATTATGTCATTCAAGCCTGTAGTGATTTTTTTTTTAAGTTGCAATGCTCAAAAAAATAAAGGGAACACTTAAACAACACAATGTAACTCCAAGTCAATCACAATTCTGTGAAATCAAACTGTCCACTTCGGAAGCAACACTGATTGACAATCAATTTCACATGCTGTTATGCAAATGGAATAGACAACAGGTGGAAATTATAGGCAATTAGTGAGACACCCCCAATAAAGGAGTGGTTCTGCAGGTGGTGACCACAAACCACTTCTCAGTTCCTATGCTTTCTGGCTGATGTTTTGGTCACTTTTGAATGCTGGCGGTGCTTTCACTCTAGTGGTAGCATGAGATGGACTCTACAACCCACACAAGTGGCTCAGGTAGTGCAGCTCATCCAGGATGGCACATTAATGCGAGCTGTGGCAAGAAGGTTTGCTGTGTCTGTCAGTGTAGTGTCCAGAGCATGGAGGCGCAACCAGGAGACAGGCCAGTACATCAGGAGATGTGGAGGAGGCCGTAGGAGGGCAACAACTCAGCAGTAGGACCGCTACCTCCGCCTTTGCAAGGAGGAACAGGAGGAGCACTGCCAGAGCCCTGCAAAATGACCTCCAGCAGGCCACAAATGTGCACGTGTCTGCTCAAACGGTCAGAAACCGACTCCATGAGGATGGTATGAGGGCCCGACGTCCACAGGTGGGGGTTGTGCTCACAGCCCAACACCGTGCAGGACGTTTGGCATTTGCCAGAGAACACCAAGATTGGCAAATTTGCCACTGGCACCCTGTGCTCTTCAGATGAAAGCAGGTTCACACTGAGCACGTGACAGAGTCTGGAGACGCCGTGGAGAACGTTCTGCCTGCAACATCCTCCAGCATGACCGGTTTGGCAGTGGGTCAGTAATGGTGTGGGGTGGCATTTCTTTGGGGGGCTGCACAGACCTCCATGTGCTCCCCAGAGGTAGCCTGACTGCCATTAGGCACCAAGATGAGATCCTCAGACCCCTTGTGAGACCATATGCTGGTGCGGTTGGCCCTGGGTTCCTCCTAATGCAAGACAATGCTAGACCTCATGTGGCTGGAGTGTGTCAGCAGTTCCTGCAAGACGAAGGCATTGATGCTATGGACTGGCCCGCCCGTTCCCCAGACCTGAATCCAATTGAGCACATCTGGGACATCATGTCTCGCTCGATCCACCAATGCCACGTTGCACCACCAACTGTCCAGGAGTTGGCGGATGCTTTAGTCCAGGTCTGGGAGGAGATCCCTCAGGATACCATCCACCACCTCATCAGGAGCATGCCCAGGCGTTGCAGGGAGGTCATACAGGCATGTGGAGGCCACACACACTACTGAGCCTCATTTTGACTTGTTTTAAGGACATTACATCAAAGTTGGATCAGCCTGTAGTGTGTTTTTCCACTTTTTGAGTGACTCCAAATCCAGACCTCCATGGGTTAATAAATTTGATTTCCATTGAGGGGGGGTTGTGTTGTGTGGTGTGGGGGGTTTTTTTTTTTTTTTTTTTTTTAAATGGCCTTGGTGCAGGGGTCCTCAATCTTACCTAGAAGGGGCCAGTGGGTACAGGCTTTCATTCCTACTGAGCAGTTACACACCTGATTCTACTAATCAAGGTCTTTAGCAAAGACTAATGATAGATGGTAGGTATTAAATATACAGTAAATTAAATATTGTAACTAATCATACCATAATTGCTTCAATTTGGGGCTTTTTTTTTTTAAAGGTATCGACAACAGAGAGGGGCATTTAATGACCAGTGGCGCAAAATTCAAACTGATCATGCATCTCTGAATATTTGCTCTAAATATGTAAAATGTGCTACATTCTGCCGCATAATGCATCCACCTTGTGTTGAAATGGATAAGCAACATTTAATTTTACTATTTCATACCATGAAGTGCTATGGTAAACTAAGAATTGAATAAAACTTCTGAGAATATCTGAATATATATGAGTGGTCTAAATTGACGTGGTCAAAGCAGTCATGTTTGGTTTTGGACCAGCTGGGTGCCAAAGGGTTAACAGCCCGCTCTTACAGGAGAACAGATGGGCCGAGATCTCCAAATTGCCCACATATGGATGAAAAAAAAAAATCATGGAGAGATTTAAAAACAATATTCCTGAAAGAAAAACAGGAAGAGATTTGTGTATTTTACCCTCTACGGTGCATAACTTACCTAGAAGATTCAGGAAAGGAATCGAGAGGAATTTCTGTGCGTAAAGGGCAAGGGTGCACACCTAGGCTAAATACCTTTTGAAGGTTGACTCAGATGCCACTGCATTGAGAAAAGTAATTAGTCTAAAAGTGATATAATTATGAGCTGCTTTTACCCTACTTCACATCTCCTGACAGGTTCAATTCTAGTGATGTTTACACTCATCAGTGCTGGCAGTAATTATGCCTGGGTCTATCTAGTAAAATTGAGCTCAATTATCAATTTATTTAATTGGTTGATTTCTGACTAAGGGGGCAATTACTTTTTCACATGGGGCCACGTAGGGTTGGATGGCCTTTTTCCTTCAATAAATGAAATCATGATTTACAAACTGCACTCCATGTTCACTCAGGTTCTTGAAGCTAAATATTAAAATTAGTTTGATGATCTGAAAAACTTCAGCGTAACAACGCAAAGGCAAAGTCTATCCCAAGCCCATGTGGCTCATCAGGCCAGTGCTTAACTCCAGTTCCTGTGGCATGAAGCAACTAGGAGTACTGCTACTCCCCCTGGATGGAATGCTTGTCCATCGCAGGTTTCCCTGACAATTTCCTGGTACCCAATTACACACCTGGGTAGAGTGAGGCACTATGGGAGAGAACTGTTTTTGCCCAAGAACACACTGCGAAAGCTGTGGCAAGGATTTGAACTCAGGATCTTTCGATCCCACGTCAAGCACACTTAACCATTAGGCCACCGCGTCCATTTATGCGTGAGAAATATGTAAAAATACAAATGGGAAAGGCGGAATATACAAATACTAATTCCAATGAAGTTGGGATGTTGGGTAAAACGTGAATGAAAACAGAATACAATGATTTTCAGATCCTTTTCGACCTATATTCAATTGAGTATACAACAAAGACAAGATATTGAATGTTCAGAATGATAACTTTCCTTGTTTTTTTGGAAATTTTCACTCATTTTGAATTTAATGCCTGAAACGCATTCCAGAAAGGCTGGGACAGGGGCAACAAAAGGTGGAAAGTTGAGGAATGCTGAAAAAACACCTGTTTGGAACATTCCACAGGTGAACAGGTTAAATGGAAACAGGTGTCATGATTAGAGGAGCATCCCTGAAAGGCTCAGTCGTTCACATACAAGGATGGGGTGAGGTTCACCACTTTGTGAACAACTGCTTGAGCAAATGGTCCAACAGTTTAAGAACAATGTTCCTCAATGTGCAATTGCAAGGAATTTAGGGATTTCATTATCTAGTCCATAATACAACCCCAATTCCAAAAGAGATGGGACGAAGTGTAAATTGTGAATAAAATCAAAATGCAATGACTTTCAGATCACGAGCCAATTTGTTATTTACAATAGAACATAGATAACATTTCAAATGTTGAAACTGAGACATTTTAAATTTTATCCACAAAATGAGCTTATTCCAAATTTTCTAGCTGCAACAGGTCTCAAAAAAGTTGGGACACGGGCAAAAAAGGGCTGAAAAGCAATTAATATATATGAGAATCAGCTGAAAGAACATTTAGCAAGTAATTAAGTTAACTGGCATCAGGTGTGTAACATGATTGGCTATAAAAGGGATGTCTTAGAGAGGCTGAGTCTCTCAGAAGTAAAGATGGCCAGAGGCTCTCCAACCCGTGAAGGCTTGCGTAAAAAAATTGTGGAATACTTTAAAAACAATGTTCCTCAACGTCAAATTGCAAAGGCTTTGAAGGTCTCATCATCAACAGTACATAACATCATCAAAAGGTTCAGAGAAACTGGAAAAATCTCAGTCCGTAAGGGACAAAGCCAAAGACCTTTACTGGATGCCCGTGATCTTCTGGCCCTCAGATGCCACTGCATCACTCACTGAGCTGATTCTGTCATTGACGTTACTAAATGGGCCCAGGAATACTTCAAGAAACCACTGTCAGTAAACAGTTTGCCGTGCAATCCACAGATGCCACCTGAAACTCTATCATGCAAAAAGGAAGCCATTGTTGAGCATGATCCAGAAACGCCGCCGTGTTCTGTGGGCCAAGATTCATTTAAAATGGACTGTAGCAAAGTGTCCTGTGGTCAGACGAGTCCAAATTTGACATTCTTGTGGGAAATCATGGCTGAACTCAAGAAACTTGTCTCCTCAATGCCCAGACGCCTCCACTCGAGTTAAAAAGAAGAGGTAATACTACACCATGGTAAACAGGTAAAAGAGTGCAGGTAATAGACTGGCCTGCCTGCAGTCTAGACCGGTCTCCCATTGAAAATGTGTGGCACATTAAGCGTAAAATATGACAACGGAGACCCCGGACTGTTGAGCAACTGAAGTCTAAAAAGCTTCACCCTACAAACATCAACAATTTGTATCCTCAGTTCCCAAACGCTTACTGAGTGTTGTTAAAAGGAAAGGCAATGTAACACAGTAGTGAACATGCTCCTGTCCCAGCTTCTTTGGAAAGTGTTACAGGCATCAAATTGAAAATGAGTGAATATTCCAAAAAAACAAAGTTTATCAGTTTGAACATTAAATATCGTCTTTGCAGTGTAATCAATCGAATATAGGTCGAACAGGATTTGAAAAATCATTGTATTTTTATTCACGTTTTACAGAATGTCCCAACTTCATTGGAATTGGGGTTTGTAGTATTTTTTTGGAGCACTTTATTTTTTTCCACCTTCATTTACTATTGGGGCACTTTTGAGTGTTGCTTATGAAAGCCTCCAAATTCACAAACAAGTCGGACAATCTGAACAAAAACCACCCATATTTCGACAACCTAAAATTGTACATTTTTATTATTCACAGAAAAGCTCTGTGTTCACAGGTTTGCATTCATTTCCTGCCACAAAATCTCAGAATGCTGAGCTGAAAACTCTTCAGCAGTCTCACTCAAGACTGATTACTTGGGAAAATTCTGCAAATATTTGGTGCATGCATGTTCAAATCAAGGGGAGAATATTGGACTCGTGATCAGTTTAAACGACTGAGAATATACAGTAGACACAGAGGCCTTGTTCAAAAGAAATGGGGGGGGGGAGGCATACTGAAGGCATATTTGATGTCATAACACTGTTCACACTCAAATGCAACCTGTTCTGTAGTAGTACTCTTCTGAAATCAGGTTTATAAAGATCTGTCATTTTGCCCAAGCTGACATCATTTCTTCATCAATTAGATGTTAATAAAGTAATCACTTCTTTGGGACTTCTCAATTCTCTTAAATTTTATCCATATTTCCCTCACTATTGTGTTTTCCTTGTGTTTGCATCCCTCTGACGGGGGATGCATGAAGAGACACGAGGAAACTTCTTTCTAGAGAAATAAGATGATGTATTGTCTAAAGCGTTGCGAGAGGTGAGCCCCGTTTCTGACAGCGCACAGTTGGATCTGCTGCCAGCGTCTGTCATTATCGATTGATGCCATCGCTTTCAGCTGCGAGTTTTCCGACTGTATCCACCCTCTTGGCTTCTCAGAGCTCCCTCCTCGCAGCAGGAAAAAAGAGCTTCAAGGCCGCAAGTATGACGGCGAGTCTGGAATACCTTCTGGTTCCAGCGAGGATCGATGAAAAAGGAAATCTCAAATAAGAGAACCGAGAAGCACCCATTGATGGCAATCAGCACCATCAATAACTTGGGGACAACTCTGTACTCTGAAAAAGCGTAGGTATCACACTACTCAAACCATGACGGGAAATTGGCACTCCCCACAAGCCAACAATTTGTGAATAGAGACGTGATAGCGCAGTGGTTAAGTAGGCTTGACTTGGGATCAAAAGGTCCTGAGTTCAAGCCCTGGCCATGGCCTTCACGGTGTGTTCTTGGGCAAAACACTTCACTCATTTTCACGCCTCACTCTACCCCAGTGTATAAATGGGTAGCAGCAAATAGTCAGGGAAACTTGACTAAGAGCTGGGGGAGTACCTGCGATGGACTGGCATCCCATCCAGGGGGAGTAGCAGTAGTACTCCTAGTCGCTTCATGCCACAGCAACCGGGGCCAACTGATGGGCCACTAGGCTCGGAACAGGCTTACTTACAAGCCAACTGCAGGTAAAATTAGAAAGTGGCTTGCAGATTTCCAACAAAAAATAATGATTTAGTTATGAATAGCAGGTGGATACGAATATTTATGTCAGTAGCTTGTAGATATTTATATTTTAAAATGTAAATTTCCAACACACTACAAAACTGAAATCCTAATGGCGAAGGCTGATTACAACATAGGCAACAGGCCAATTTGAATCAGACTACTGTGACACCCTCAAAGAATATACTGTCAACCTCATACTGTATCTTGCGCAAGTTCTAAGAAACGTGGCTTCAATCTGTTTTAACACATCGATTTCCATTTCTTTCAAGTGAGATTACCTCATAACTCTTCCATCACAATGGGACTTATTATCAAGTTTTTTTTTCTTTAATTAAGCTGTTCTTGCAAATGTGTGCCATAAGGACCACATATGCTTTCCGGCAATTTCTTTCCATTCAGCTTCGAAGCAAAGGAAACAGCATTTAACATTCAAAAACAACTTTAAGGCAGTATAGACAATGTCCCAGGCTCAATTATGAGCACAGAAATTACCTCTCAAGCACAAGTCCATTTGGGGAAAAAGTAAAATCAACAAATCATCAACCTTCTTTACATCTGTAAACAATTGCAATGCAGTGCAAGCATACAAAAAAAACCAAAAACAGAAAGAAACAAATTGATTTACACAGCCGAACAGGAAGACAAAATGCTAACAATTGTTTTAATTATATAGAGGGCCTTGATTGATTTCCATTTTAAAACTCAGACACTTTCTCAAAAGACACAAAAAAAGAAAAGGGAGAGAGAGAAAAACACTTAAAATTCAGCCTCCAGCTTGTCAGTTGAATCTTCTGGAAGCTTTGCAGTCATGAGTCACTTTTACACTACATGAAGATCATGTGAAAACACCTTAAGTAACCCTCTTATTCCAGAACAGTATAAACATTAATTTTGTACAATCTCTAAAAAAGTTCACATTGGTTTCCTCAGCTGGGGTCTCTGAAGCTTTCTTCTAGTAGAATCTCTTATTTCTTTCTTGCCTCTTTTGGAAGACCACAGCTCCCACCACTGCACAGACTACAATTCCCAGAAGGGCACAGAGCAGAAGGAGGAAGACCTTCCAACCAGTGAGAGGAGTGCTGCGGAAATTGCCCGTTGGATCATCAATGTTGTCTGCAAGCACAGAGCGGAAAAGCATGCAGGCAGAACCTCAATACAAGATCACAAAAGCAAATTCAGCAGCAGATGAAAACTTCCTTTCAAGTGTCATCTGCTTTTTTTACATTTAAATTACACAACTGCACTTGAGCTGACTCTGAAGTGACGTGAATCCAGCAGGATCCTGCAGGAATCTGGTAGGGAACTCATAGTAGGGGAGACGGGGGTCTGATGACTCATGAGGACCAATGAGCCATGACATGTACTTGTTATGAATAGATATCAGAGCTGCTTAACCCTTTAAGTCGTGACTGCTTTAAAATCCCAAGATTGCCATATGGCCCTCTCGATCTTGAGTGATTCACAACAATCAAAATCATTGTAATATTCATTTTAGTGCCTTATATTGCACTTTAACCAATAGGAGAGGACCTAAGGTTTGTTTTGACTGTAAAAATCACACCATGCGCCCGCACAACTTTATTCAGTATTCATCGTTCGAAATCATGCATCACGTACCACATTGGAGACCATGGAAATAATTGGTGGACTGTCATGGCGGCACAAAATTTGAAATTGACACTAAATAGTTTGCGTTATAATTTGGTGTATGTATATCATTTCTAACTCAAGAATAACTAGCACTTAAATATCTAAGATTATTTGAAGAGAGTTTTGTCTCATAAAGCTCATTTCCTGAAATACAGAAAAAATTTCAACCTTTATACGTTCAATAACAGTGTTTCATCTGTTGCAAATGAGGAAATCTTTCAATGTCTAGGATCGAAAGGGCTGTAGTCCTTATATATTTTCTTAATCAGTGTGATTTATCAATCAAAATGTTCCTTGTTATTAGGCAAACAACTTTTATTTATATTTCAAGGCTTGATATTGCCTAAATAAAAGAGATCTAGAGTAAATTGTTAACCATACATAATTCATCTCGTTTCTTTACCAAGCCCCTGGGATTTGGGTGTAATACCGTAGTATTACCCCCTGGACTTAAAGGGTTAAAACTGGCAAACCATGATGAGGCTCATTAGTCCCAAGTCTCCCCTACTAAGAGAAGCTGTGCAAGTACAGAAAGGGCTTAATCATCCTCACTGCATATCGCTCTTCTGTTCCATCACCAGTTTAAGTGCTATTCTGCTTTTCTTTCCTCTTCTATCCAACTGCCAGAGGTGTAAATGATAAAACCTAATGAGCTAAGCTAACACCTACCATAAATGTGGGAATTCTTAAGTAACAGAAAATACAAAGTTGAACTAGCGTGACGCAGACACTAAGAATGAGGCATGTTTGGACCTCTGAACTGATCAGAGCTAAAGGCATAGAGTAGCAGTACATTCGCCTCTTTTGGCCGTTACACTGATTAAACACATTCACAAGGCTGCTCAAAGGTGCTCTACCTTTGGGAGACTTCAGCAGACTGACACTGGGCTCAATCTTAGTCCAGTCCATGCTGTCCTCCTCGGGGGTATGCACCACCATCAACTGGTACAGCTTCATCGAGATGATGTCATGATTATCTGGAAGGAGGGGAGATGAGCATTACCAAGCAAGTCATTCCATGGGAAATGTACTCAACCATCGGTCACAGTTATCACCAAAAAGTGATTAAAAAATAATTATGTGCACTGTTCACAATGCAGAGTACTTTTGGCATTTTCTACACATATTTTCTGGCAGATATCATTTTCAGAATAAGTCCCTTGACTTTCCCAAGCTTTAGCAATGACAAAAAAACTCTCCTATTTACCAGAAAGGTCTCCCGTGGCAGAAGAGGCCCCGAAGTAGTATCCAGTAGGCAGGCGGACTCCGCCAATATCAATGCATTCCTTCCATTCGTTCTTATCATCAATATCAACCATAACCTATTAAAAACAGGATTATAGCCAAGAGATTAACAGCCAAATACTGGACAAAAACATCTTTCTGTACCCGAAATAATCGCCAAGACGACGATGAAAAACAACTGAAGATCGTCAAGAAGGAAAATATGTAAGCATTTCATGTACCGTCAGCCTGCCCTTGGAGTAGCGAATGGCCAGGTAAGTGTCATGGTCCTTGTTCCTGATCTCTGCCGAGCAGCCCCCCAGTTCCGACAGGCGGCCGTCCTTGCCGTGATCATATGACAGAGTGCCATTGTTCACCATGGCCGAGATGTAAGGGAAAGATCGCTGAGGAAGAAAGAGGTGAGGGCAATGAGCTACAAACACTTCATGATGACAGCGAAAACTTAATGCACTCATTCTTACAAACCATTCACTACGAGCTCGGCTGAAAACTACTGTATTCCAGCTGACCAGCACACTTGGCACAAAATCAAAAATTTTTCTTGGCCTGGAATTACCACCATCACAAAGATTGTAAAGGACATTAAAAATGTTCATAAATATGATTAATCAGTAGATTTTTAGGACCTCATATATGGGTCATTCCATGTGAAATCACCCAGATTTTTAGAGCTTCCCTGGATGAACCTCCCACAATCAGTTGAAACAAGCACGAAATATGCAAATCCCCTGCCATGAGACGGTCCTGATCCGGCCTGGAAACTAAACGCGGTGGAGGGAGGACAGCCTGACCGAAGGACGGACAAAAGTATGAAAAGGCACATCTAAACAATATGATGTAGTCACATATTACATTTGGTAATGAAATGTTGAACAATTTAGGAGTTCTGGACCAGGAAAGAAGTCTGGCAGACGAAAGGACAGAAGGATAACACTCATTCCAATATTCCCATCCACTTTGTGGTGAGGGATAAAATGTATAAACATTCATTTTTATAGGAATAGCATACTTGCCAAATTTTAGCTTTTCAGTCGAATAAGTTTTGCAGATCTAGGTTTTCAAAAATTGGGCCATTTGAGGGGGTCAGCTGACCTCCAGTAGTGCTGTAACCTGAAAAAATCCTGTTTGATTGAATCCGGAAAATCTTTTTTTTTCTCCCCCGGCCGCCGGCTTGAACGGAAACCCGGAGGCATAATTTCTTTTCCTACGTTAATTGAGCGTATCTCCAAAAAAGTGGGCGTGGCCTGCCTTAAGCTGCTTGCACACTGGTCGCGAAACGAATTTTTCGCACGACAGATTACATTCAAAGTCAATGCGAAGACGCGAATACACGCGAAACGCCTTCGCATTGACTTTGAATGTAATCTGTCGTGCGAAAAATTCATTTCGCGTCCAGTGTGCAATTGGCTGTATTTGGAATAAGGTGACCTGTATAACGTCGGGGAAGCGCACCTCATAACGAATACTAAACCCACCCAACTATACACAGAAAAACGTTAACCAAAACTTAGGCTCTTTATCAGTTTATTTGTTTTAGCTCATCATATTAATCTTCAGCAGTTAACCCCGAGTTAGCCCAAGGTCATCAGTAAATGCACTCGCTAATTTCTAGCGTTTCTTCGGCGTAGTAAATAATGCTAACATTAGTTATGATTGAGTCACTTTTTCTCCCAATTGGTGCGTGTGAATGTATTTAGCTGGCGAGCCTACACGTTTAAGCTCGTGGGCTTCAAGTGTAACGTTATATTCAGTCAAAATCAAAATAATTAGATAGAGCTGTTCAGAGCTTAAACTTCAACTTCATATGGCTTAATCATTCTGAATATCTGGAGTCACAAAATGATGACATACCCGCGAGGAGATGAGACTGCAATTAACACAGTGGGGGATTGCAGCTGAAACTGGTCAAAGAAATAATCAGTTTTTGAAGCGGTACTTCACGCACATGCAAATTCACTCATGCACGAAAATATGCACTTAAGAGTACGGGGATATGCGCTCTGCTGAAATACGGTGCCAACACGTATTGCCAATTACGTATTGTGTGCACATGGTTCTGTAGTTGCATATTAAACGCTCCAGGTTCATTTATAGCTGGCTAGCTATATCCGACAAATCATCTACAGCATTCACGGACACGTGAAATGCAATGTAAATTCGGTGGCTCCTTGGAATTCAGTGCTTTCGACTGGTCATCGGCAATATCACTAGTTCGGTCTCTGGCAGCGTCTTTACAGTGAGTGAGCAATGTCCGAGATCTGCGCTTTTTACTTCAGCGTATTCCTTCAGGGTTTAGTGAAGGGGGCTAGATAATCTATAGTAGATTTATCATAAATATGGAAGTGACAAGACTCAATGAGCGGTAAGAGAAGAGAGATTATTATCTATCTGATCTTTCCGATCTTGCCACCACCGGCTAGATCAGTCACAAGTCAAAACCCCTCCCTTCTGGTTCTTGTGTAAATATGCCGATGTGTGGCTGAGCAAGCGAGGTAACGAGGTCAAATTACGCTCCGCGCTCGATATCTTGTTTTGAAACAGCATGCCTCAGCGGACTAGCAAAGGGTCAAATACAGACTACAGAAGGTTTCCGATTTTAATTTGATACCGTTTCCGGGTTGCTTAATTATTTGTCAAGTAACCCGGACCCTGTCTGAACCCGGCAAAAATGGCAAAACCCGGCGTTTTGACTTGAGCTTGATTGAACGGCTTGAATAACAGCACTCTCCAGGTGAGATGACATGGAATGACCCATTTCTGTATTTTGCTCATTGCAAATAAACATTTTTGAGATTCTAAAAACTTACCTTAACATTAATGAGAGATTTCTATGGACACAAATTTAAGTTTGAGAGCTCATCAGCACCAACTTAATAGAGGTCCTATACTACGGACTCTTTATAGCCACTACAGGCTTATTGGGCTGCTGCATTCCTTACTGATGATCTCAACTGGCACTGGAGAGCTCTGGCTGATATACAAGCTCACAAACCATAAACTCTATCCCCAGTCCACATGGATTTAAAGCACATTTTCTTTGTTTCCAATCACCAATCCTTCACTCATGAACTCTGACTGGAACAAGATGTAATGGTTAGACAAGACTGCAGTTCATTGGCCATGCATAGCAGCAGTTAGTTTCCTACTGGATGGACAACTGCACATAATGAAAAGAACAGCTTACTTATGAAAAGATGGTGATGCATCTCTGATGTTGTGAGACTTTTTCCTTCTGTAGACCTGAAAACTCTTCAAGGTCAATGGTTAATGAACCCCAAAAGCCAAGTACAGACACTTTGCCTAAAGGACCTGCTATCTCCCAACAGGAAGCTTCAACTTGAGCAAAATGATCTTTCAACATCATTGACTACCCCGAGCATACCTTGTAGTCAAGTAACAGTCAGTGGCCAACAAAATGACTGTTGTGCAAGGTTTCCAGACTCTGAACTAGTCTTGAATTTTAAAGATGGCATAAAAATTCCACAAGAGTCAACCAAAAGATTTTGAAATGCAAGATCCACCATCAGTCTTCTAACAGACAACAGAAGATGATCAAGTGGTTTTATTCTTACTTCCTATCAACAAAGGCTGGACAGCGTAATGAAAAGTGGAGAATAAAACCCTGAAACATACATGCATTGAAACTCTTGCATCTTGAAATCATAGGCGAGTGGTGGGTTAAAATAGGCCGATGCAAGCAAAGCATTAAACACAAAGCACTACTAGGATATTACTACCCAAACTTAAAACCTTGAGGTGCATGCAGCACACTGCAAGCCACTAGCTCAACTGACAAAGGGCTCCAGAAAGAACCTCTAAAAACAAAATCTCAATGCAACGAAGAGAATACAAAATGCTTCAGGAAATTTACAAAGTTCTTAGGATCAAAGGAAGTCATCATTTTCTCTGGTGGGGAGCTCAAAACAACCATAATATTCACACAAGGCTAGAAGACCTGAACATCACCCCCAAGAGAGATAAGTTTGTTAACTGAAAGGGGCTAAAAGGAGACTGCTGACTGGTTTCCCCAATTAGGGCATCATTTTGGTACAATGATGGGCTCCACTATATTATCAAATTCATCAGTCAGTCTCCTTGCTCAGGACTGCACGAGACATCTCTCTGTGCATGAAACATCTCCCGTCAGTACCAGCTCTATTCGTGGAATGCAGAGTTAAAAGAAGCAATGGCATGATGGAGGGTAAAATGAGTCGGAATAAAGCAAGAGGAGGCTGCAGCAATGAGCGATGGCACTGAAGCCTTGCCAATAAGCCTGAGCAGAGGTGAAGCCACCAAACTGAAGACACGAAGCAACTGAAAATCAATGACGCTACAGGACCAAGCCCTTCACCAAAGTAAACAACCAAAATGAGGAAAATTCAGCCAGTCAACTCACGTCAGAAGACTCATCATTAGGGTACGTGTCTACAAATATGGCCAACCCGTAGAAGTTAGCATTGCTTCCAAACACCGATCCTGCAGAGAAAGAATCTCGGGTGAGTCATGTGGCAAATGCACTTACGTCCATTCCATGGAGATCATTACGGAAGGTATCCACAAAAATGGCCAGGCCAACAAAGTGGTCTTGGTTTCCAAAGACAGGCCCTGAGTGAGGGTAAAGATTGTGTGACGAGTCAAAGTTAAAAAAAAAAAAAAAATACCTCAGCCAAGCAACAGCTACGAAAATTTAGCAAAGATTTAGATCTTTCAGGGTGAATCTATTGATGAAATGCAGAATACTGCATGTTGAACTGAAATAATACATTAAATATGCATTTTCATTTTTACAAATTACCAGGAAGAAGCCTTTCTCTTGTGTACCAAACGGCAAATCCATCTCCATGGAGGTTCTTCTTCCCTGATCCATGCACTTTGAACTGAACGTGCATCTCCCAGTCTTTGAGGAAACAGGGCTACACACAAAAAGGGGTGAATTTCAATTTTAAAAAGCTAATGTGATCTTTCGGTTCAAAAATTACCAACGGAAGTTTGCAGTTATCAGTTAAAGAACCATACTTGTATAATGCTTTAAAAACACAGAGTTGTAGGATACTGAAGTGAAAACTACAAAACAAGCAGAAATTCACTGATCTTGGTTGTAATACCAGTACTCATCAGAACCTATATTCTGAGCACAGGAGACATTTTTTTTCTCTTAGATATTCAAAAGTGCGTGGGGTTAAGTACATTTAAGCCCCATTATGAAGTAATACGTTGTTTAATTGATTGAGAAATTGAAGAAGGCCATTTCAGTGTACTAAGAACAGGCGTGAAGCGTTCAACGTGGTAACTGCTTATAAGAAGAAGTAACGTTAACGCATGAACAGTGCCTTGTGATGCGGCTTGCAAAAACTGGCCACAATGCACGGTTTTTATACTTGTCACTGCGCCATGTTTATGCGTCACCCACCACTGTATTCCAGATTGAACCTTGTTTACTCCGCTCATCAGGAGTCAGTCGAATATACTGGCTAGTCAGCAATGTGCTACCCCAAAAGTCCCACTGGCTGGAGGAACCTGTTCCCACACCTGCAAAGCATGACAGGGAAGGTGGAAACGTGTAGTTATATGGGTGTAGCTGTGAATTACGCAGCAAAGTAAGTCCTCGCACAAGGCTTTCTCAAACGCCATAAACTAGCAAGCCAGCTAGCAATGAATAACGCAACGAAGCAATAACTTAGGGATATCAAAATAGGAAGCTAGCTAACTTATAACTACGCATGACTTAAGACCAAAAAAAAAAAAAATGCGACTAAGTACCCCGATATTCTTAATTAAATTGGTGCTGAATGGAATTTAAGCGCGAAAAAAAGAACCTCGTGCGTTATTAAAAAAAAAAAAAAAAAAAAAAACAAACCCACTCATCGTTAACACGATAAAACTCAAGCAAAAGTTAACTTCGCTAACGCTAGCTTCGGAACTACGGAGAATGCGCTACAGCTGCTTTCACACTGGACGCGAAATGAATTTTTCGCATGACAGATTACATTCGAAGTCAATGCAAAGACGCGAATACACGCGTTGCGTGTATTCGCGTCTTTGCATTGACTTTGCATGTAATCTGCCTTGCGAAAAATTCGTTTCGCGTCCAGTGTGAAAGCGGCTTAACTCCACTCACCCTGATATGGTTTCACGAGCGAGTGCTCCCGCTTTAAATGCTCACTGTTTCCGTCCGTAATATCGGCATGAACAAAGGAAACAGATGAGAGTGCTAATAATAAAGAAATGCCTACAACTGTTTGAAAGTTTTTCTTTTTAACTAGCATGTCTGTTTGAAGCATACTACACACAACTCTTCTACACCTTTCCATCGCCATTTTTCAGTTTAACTTGGACATTCTCACTTCCTGCTTCCTGCTTTCTCCTTCCTGAGGAGAAACATATTTTCTAAAAAGAGTTCCAGTAACACTTAACGTTAAAACTATGATGAGCTATTTTTTTTTTTAATGTATTTTAAAGTTGTTTTTCATTAATTTTAGGAAAACACAAAAGTGCAATATACGTTTCTGAATAAGTTCTCGCTGTGGCGTTGAAGTTGTAGCACGAAATGTTTTTGTTGTTGCAATTAGTCCAGAGACTAATCAGAAATAAGCACGTAACTCCGCAACTACGAAACCGCGATACGAATTTTTTTTTTTTTTTTTTTTTTAAAAGATTGGCAAGAGCACTCAGTTCTTTTGCTGATATGGGTTATCTAGAGTCTTTATTGTGCTACCAATATGCAATTAAAATTAAATAAGATTAATTGTTGTGGTTTTCATTCAGACATATTTTCATATTATGAGGTTCCCCCATCCTCAAACAATTGGAGAGATACAGATTCTTCAGAAAATTAGGCTCTATTGTGGCAAATTGATGAATATAAAGCCGAGTTCTTTTTTGCGCAAGAAGAACTGACATTCTGCTTTTCACACCCAGTTTTTATACCTTCATCACAGGAAAAATCTTCCAAATATGGTCTTTCCGCCTTCTCACGCTACAATGGTTCAATAACATAATGTCTGCTTCTTACTTGTTTTTCAGTGGTACAATCATGTGGTGTCTACATGTTACTTGTTTTTCTCTTTTTATCATTAGTTGGCATCCTTTGTAAAATAACAACTTCAAGGCTATTTCATTGTTTGAGTGGGCTTTTAGTTGGGTAACAGGTTTTCCCAGAGACAGGCAAACCAAAACACTGCTAACTTGCCTTGAAAACTGCAACCAAAAGATAACAACCGTCTTCCAGTGTAATACTGGAGCATGCATAACTATATGATTTCTAATGAATGATGGTGAATAATGCTGATGACTGAACAGATATTGCCTGAATCAACTGAACAGATGTCAATCAAAGCTACAGAAGCCAACTGCTTATGTGTGTGTGCACTGCTTGTGTGTGTGTGTTTTATGTGTTTGTGTGTGTGTGTGTGTGTGAGCTGCTCATGCATGTGTGAACTGCTTGTATGTGTGTGTTATGTGTGTGTGTGTGTGTGTGTGTGTGCATGTGTCAGTGTATGTATGCCTGTGCGTGTATGTGTGTGCACTGCTCATGCGTGTGTGAACTGCTTGTATGTGTGTGTGTGTGTGTGTGTGTGTGTATGTGTGTGCATATGTCTGTGTGCATGTGCCTATATATGGTCAATGGGATCTGAGGTTTTCTATCTCCCAAAAAGGGGCGAGGCCTTTATGTTTGGCGAAGTACCAGGCCTACCGGTCAGGTCTATGGCCGACCCGATGTTTCACATTGGATTTTCCGCCATTTTGAATATGTTTGTAAAATCTTTAGAATTGATGTCCCTCTGGTCTGCTTGTCTAATTTAAACAACATATACTACACAGCATTTTGAGACCAGTATGAATATTGTATAAAGACGGCTACTATGTTAAAAACGTGGTCAGAGTAACCTAATAAATGATATGAACGTGGTCTCAATTTATATACAACCCCAATTCCGAAATATTGAGACGAAGTGTAAATTGTGAATAAAATCAAAATGCAATGACTTTCAGATCAAATGAGCCAATATGTTATTTACAATAGAACATAGATAGCATTTCAAATGTTGAAACTGAGTCATTTTACATTTTTATCCACAAAATGAGCTCATTTCAAATTTTCTGGCTGCAACAGGTCTCAAAAAAGTTGGGACACAGGCAAAAAAAAGGGCTGAAAAAGCAATTAATATATAAGAAAATCAGCTGAAAGAACATTTAGCAAGTAATAAGTTAACTGGCATCAGGTGTGTAACATGATTGGCTATAAAAGGGATGACTTAGAGAGGCTGAGTATCTCAGAAGTAAAGATGGCCAGAGGCTCTCCAACCTGTGAAGGCTTGCATAAAAAATTGTGGAATACTTTAAAAACAATGTTGCTCAACGTCAAATTGCAAAGGCTTTGAGGATTTCATCATCAATAGTGCATAACATCATCAAAAGATTCAGAGAAACTGGAAAAATCTCTGTGCATAAGGGACAAGGCTGAAGAGCTTTACTGGATGCCCGTGATCTTCGGGCCCTCAGACGCCACTGCATCACTCACCGGCATGATTCTGTCATTGACATTACTAAATGGGCCCAGGAATACTTCAAGAAACCACTGTCTGTAAACACAGTCTGCCATGCCATCCACAGATGCCCCCTAAAACTCTATCATGCAAAAAGGAAGCCATTGTTGAGCATGATCCAGAAGCACTGCTGCGTTCTGTGGGCCAAGGCTCATTTAAAATGGACTGTAGCAAAGTGGCAAAGAGTCCTGTGGTGGAAAATTGTATTTCATTCCTGTAAGAAACACTCAGAAACAGAGATAGTAAAATAGGATCCAGTCTTTACTATATGCATAAAGGGTCCAAGTCACATGCAGAACAAGGACAAAGGGATTCCCCTTTGCTTGGATATTTGTATGAGCACAACACCTTAAATGTACGGCCCTGCGGCAGATATTCTCCAATAGTTTATTACTTTCCTCCTTTCTACAGGTGCTTATTATTCAAAATCCCTCCCCTTTGGAGCTAATTTACGGGATTATGTTCTTCCAGCTTTACATAGCTGAATGCACGTATCCCACGTACATCTGGTCCCGTCTTCAATGGCGTGCACAGAAATTTTGGTGGGCAAGTGCTCTGTGAAAAATAAGGGCACTTCAGTGTTTCCCACAGACGATGAAGTAATGTGTGGTGGCAGACCGGGGCGGTGGGGGGGTAAATGCTTTTTATTTTGTTGAGTGTTGGGGGGATTCCTGCTTCTTATTTTACTCTATTAATCGTCGAGTATCTATCAATGACCACGTCAACAGTACACTGTAAAAAAAAAAAATTTCAAAAGGGCACTTGCCTGGTCCAGACGGCAAAGGGCAGGTGCTATAGCACCACCTAGAGTCTATCTGTGCATGCCTATGCCAATCCTTATCAATTTCCAGCGGAGAGGAGACTCTCCCCGTAGCTGTCTCATTCCGAGGCCTTATCTCAAGGTCCAGCAGGTTTTCAAGCAACCTTCAAGGGAAGACACAACTCAGAAAGTACACTCTGGCCCTGCAGGATCCCCAGGCTCAGAAGGAATAAACACATCTCATAACGCATAGTTACCGAAAGCACATCTCATAACACTTTTGCTTACGCACAAGCTAGATTACAAGGAAGAGCAATTACGCACAAGCTAGGTTACAAGGATAAATTATAAGCATAAAGAATTTATAACCAAATTTCCGTCAAGTCCTGTGGTCAGACAAGTCCAAATTTGACATTCTTGTCGGAAATCATGGGCGTTGTGTCCTCCGGGCTAAAGAGGAGAAAGACCACCCCTCCTGTTATCAGCCAGCATCTCTGATGGTATGGGGATGCATTAGTGCATATGATGTGGGACACTTGCATGTTTAAAAAAGCACCATGAATGCTGAAAGGTATATAAAGGTTTTAGAGCAACATATGCTCCCCTCCAGACGACATCTATTCCAGGGAAGGCCTTGTGTATTTCAGCAGGACAATGGAAAACCACATATTGCAGCTATCACAACAGCATGGCTTCGTAGTAGAAGAGTCTGTGTGCTGAACTGGCCTGCCTGCAGTCCAGATCTTTCACCGATTGAGAACATTAGGCCCATAATTACACGAAAAGTCCATCAAAGGAGACCCAAAACTCTCCAGCAGCTGGAAGCCTGTATTAAACAAGAGTGGGATCAAATTCCAATGGCTAAACTCAAGAAACTTGTCTCCTCAATGCCCAGACGCCTCCACTCTGTGAAGGGATGGTACACCATGGTAAACAGGCCCCCGTCCCAACTTTTTTGAGACCTGTAGCAGCCATCAAATTTGAAACGAGCTCATTTTGTGGATAAAATTGTAAAATTTCTCAGTTTCAACATTTGCTATGGTATCTCTGTTCTATTGTGAATAAAAATACTAGCGGATGTAATTTGAAAGTCATTGCATTTTGATTTTATTCAGAATTTACACTTTGTCCCAACTATTTCGGAATTGGGGTTGTACTAAGATTTAACTCCTGCATGCCACGTCCAATCATAACAAAACTTGAATTTTAATGCATTATGGATTTTTTAATGCATTTGAAGACAAATTAAGCAGTTAGCAGTGGATTCTTAAAAATGTAAAAAAAAAAAAAAAAAACAAAAAACATTTAAACTCATTAAAAATGTGTTCATTTCTTTTTTTCGGGCAGGGGGGACATCGTTGGAAAGAAACGTGTGACTATCCAATGCGCAATTATCATGGCTTGCAATTTATTATTATATTTTGTAATATAACTCGTACTCCACAAGATGGCACTACAGTACGGGATATAAGCGGGATTGTTTCTGAAACACGATGAGTTTTTGACTTGGCAAACGTGCAGCAGCTTTGAGTTAAGTCAATGGAGAAGAAATACATAAATTAAGTAAAGTAAGCTTAAAATTGCTATGTATCATATCAGTCAAAATGAATATAAGTACATCAAATAGCCATAAATGTGTGGACACTTTATTTAAACCTCATTGACACACATAAAAGCAGACATTTTCAAATTCTACATAGATGAAATTTTTATTGAATTTGGAATAAATTGGTATTGGTGGCCTGATAGGACAGACTTCAGCTTCAGTTTGAGGGTATTGAGATTGAAATTCATTTTACTGTGAAGATTTGTTGCATTTTGCATACCCTTTCCCCCATGCCCTGTTATTATCCAGACGGGGTAAGTGTCGAGGCAGGATACAATCCAATACTAGAGTTCATTGATGGCAATGCGGTAACAGTTGGACAAAGTCCAGAGAGAATAGGATAGCACAGTTCAGATCAGATGTTATGGGCAAAGCAGGATATTCATTGCCAAAATGATCACAGAAGGTCTGTCCTGTAAGCCCATATGGACCAATTTACAAATACTGTATCTGTTTTCTTTGAATTTCAACATTTACCCTGTATTTCAGGTTTTGGTTAAGTTTCCACAGACTTTTGGTTATATCATGTACAATATGGAAATGCTACTTCTAAGTTAATAAACATTGGAGCTGTAGCTTCTCTGAAGATGGTGACTTAAAATTGATTTCCCACTGCTGTACAAATATTTTATTGATCAGCACCACAATCCCACATTACATCTACACATATGACCTCAAATTCGAATGTGTATGCATTGTAATCAGTCTGTGAATAAGAACATGCCGGTGCACAAATGTCAAGAATGGGGTTTGGGGATGTAGGGGACAGGAGATGTATCACCGGAATGCTTTTCTGCCAATTTCTTTGAGCAAACAGATCATTGTGTGAATGTGCATTGTCAAGATGAAGAAACCAGAGACCATTCCCTCACACCTACCACATGTTATGTCTAAGTTTCCCCCAAAAGCATATTCAGACCTCTTGATATCCTTATTTGGAACATGTTGCTTTTCTTTGCTATCCATTTGCATTATGTCAGAGGTGAGAAATATGGTCTTTTGAACGTCTTATTTTACAGTAAGGGTAATATCCTGGTCCTGGAGAGCCAGAATTTCCGCTGGTTGTTGGTGTTACTTTGAACTTAATTGATCAATTAAACAGGTGATCACACAGTTAACTCACCTTACCTGAGTAGTTAGGTCCAAAGTGGGAGGTGATAACAATAGAAACAGCACATCCTTCTGCCTCATTGCTAGCACCAGGGATAAGACTCAGAACTTTGAGATCTTGTCCTGTATAGTCAGCCAGTTTCACATCCTGAGTCATTTTCTTAATTTCCATCCCACAGTCCAGTGTCCTTTTCAGTTTCTCTCTTGTTTTCCCTGATAAGTTCTCATTATTTTATACTTGTCTCATGCTTTGCCCCTCCCTTTGTGACCTCCCTTTCATCTGTTCTATGCTATTAATTGTCATCTTGTGTATTTAAGCTCCTGGTCTGCATCTTCCCTTTGCTGTATGGTTTCCCTCCATGTTTAAGCTAAAGAAAGAAAGTAACTAATTATTAGGAAAACTCGTCCCAGAGTCTGCAGTTCTAGTGAGTGGCTTCTCCTAGTCCTTTCTTTACCCCAGTTTAAAAATGTGCACCTGCTCAGTGTGCCTCTGGTTCATTCAGCATGCCATCCAGTTAACTGACCTCAGACCAGTCCCTTTGTCAAAGCCTATGCCTGACCTTTGCTGTTCCTATTTGCTCTCACCTGACTTAAGACCGTCTTCTGAAAACCCTTCAGCTAAAGTGCCTTTTGAGTGAATTTTCTTTTTTTACAAACCCCAATTCCGATGACATTAAGACATTTTGTAAAATGTGAATAAAAACAGAATGCAATGATTTGCAAATCTTATAAACCGAAATTTTATTCAAAATAGAACATAGACAACATACGTATCTGATGTTGAGAGTGAGACATTTTACCATTGCATCAAAAATATTACCTCATTTTGAATTTGATGGCAGCAATACATCTCAAAAAAGTTGGAACAGGGGCAACAAAAGGCTGAAAAAGTAAAAGGTACTAATAAAAACCAGCTGGAGAAGCATTTTACAACTAAGTAGGCTAATTGGCAACAGGTCAGTGACTTGACTGGGCATAAAAAGAGCATTTTAGAGAGGTAGAGTCTCTTAGAAGTAAAGATTGGCAGAGGCTCACCAATCTGCGAAAAACTGAGTCTAAAAATTGTGGAACAATTTGAGAAAAATGTTCCTCAATGTAAAATCCCACCATCTACAGTTCATAATATCATCAAAAAACTCAGAGAATTTGGAGAAATCTCTGTGCGCAAGGGACAAGGCCGAAAGTCAGTATTGGATGCTTGTGATGTTTGGGCCTTCAGGCTGCACTGCATTAAAAACAGGCATAATTCTGCACTGGAATTCACTGCAAGGGTTCAGGAACATTTCCAGAAATCATTAACTGTCAACACAGTTTGCCGTGCAATCCACAAATGCAAGTTAAATCTGTATCATGCAAAGAAGAAGCCATATGTGAACATGATCCAGAAATGCTGTCATCTTCTCTGGGCCAAAGCTCATTTAAAATGGACTGAGGCAAAATGGAAAACTGTTCTGTGGTCAGATGAATCAAAAATTGAATTTCTTTTTGGAAAACACGGACGCCATATCGTGCAGGTAAAGAGGAGAGGGCCCATCCAGCTTGTTATCCGCGCTCAGTTCAAAAGCTTGGACCTCTGATGGTATGGGGTTGCATTATTGCCTAAGGCATGGGCAGCTTACACATTTGGATAGGCATTATCAATGCTGAAAAGTATATTGAGGTTTTACAACAACATCTCTTTTAGGGAAGGCCTTGCATATTTCAGCAAGACACTGCTAAACCAAATACTGCATCCATCACAAAAAAAAAAAGAGTACGGGTGCTGAAGTGGTCTGCCTGCAGTCCAGACCATTCACCAATAGAAAACATTTGGTGCATCATAAAACAAAAAATCTGGCTAATAAAACCCAGGACTGTTGAGCAGCTAGAATCCTACATCAGACAAGACTGGGGCAACAACCCTCTTCCTAAACTCCAGCAATTGGTCTCCTCTCTTCCCAGACGTTTACAGACTGTCAGTAAAAGAAGAGGGGATGCTTCACAATGGTAAACATGGCCCTATCCGAACTTTTTTGAGATGTGTTGCTGCCATCAAATTCAAAATGAGCTAATATTTTTCATGAAATGTTAAAATGTCTCACTTTCAACATTTGATATGTTGTTTATGTTCTATTGTGAATAAAATGTGGGTTTATGAGATTTGCAAATCATTGCATTCTGTTTTATTCACATTTTACACAACGTCCCAACTTCATTGGAATTGGGGTTTGTACTTAAAGAGGCCAGTTTCTGCATTATCTGTGTTCTGTGCCTGGTTCCTGTTCTGAAATTTGTGACAGCCAGAAATGAAATAGATGAGTTGACATACTATGCTGCAGCTCAAAGGTATCTATTTTCCCTGTCCCTGTAAAAAAAAAAAAAAAAAAGTACACATACCTTTGTATTATGATTCAAAAGAGGAATCAAATGCGGAGGCAGAGTTGAATCCAATACTAGGGATTTTTGATAGTAATATGGTAAAATGGAGGGATAGAGCCCAGAGGAGAATAGCACAATTCAGTTCAGTTGTAACAGGCAAGATGGTGTGGGTGTAAGCAGTGCCTAGCCAGTGGCTGTTCAGGACGACTGCCAGGTGGAGTGCTTGCTTTTCCAGTGCCAAAATGTCAGGTGGCAGAATTAAGAGGTTTAACAGGAAAGCAGTCCCAATCCTGATCCTGGTGACTGTAGATGGCTTGGGAGCTTGTTCCTAATAAACAGGGCAGATGAACATGCTGAGAGTAGATTCACAAGAATGCAGTCCTAATCTGGGAGACTGAGAGTGAGGCTTAGGAGCTTGTTCCTATTAACTAAGCAAGGAAGAGTGCTTCCGAGTCTTACTATAATATAATTAAAGGTTACAAATTAATTTTGAAAGACGAGGAGTTTTACTAGTGAATACCTAGTATTACTTGTGAAACTGGTACAAAAGTACATATAGCAAGTGACAATACAGCAACTTGCAAACTGAAAGTAGAGATCATAAATACATCAACACACACTTGTGGAGGGGCAACCATGAATAGGACACAACCAGTGAAAGGGAAGCATGCAGGACACAAACTAATCACAAGGAGACAATACTTCTAATAGACACACAAGCTGCTGGGTGGGAGAAGACACAAAAGGCATTCACACGAGGATTGTGACACCATTGATAAGATCTGAATGAATTTTATCAGCCTATAAAACTCAGCCTATTTATATGTTGTTGCAGACTTACATATTTTTAAAAACCAAATGAAACTGTTGAGAGACAAATGTTAATAATCAATGTGATAAATATGTCAGCAATCAGTAAAGAAGAATGTATGTACCTTTCACTCATTCTTTTCTCTGGCTGGCACCTGAGTCAGTTCTTTGAATCTTGGCATACACCCTTGTGCAAATTAAATGAAACAAGCTACAATTTTTTTTCAGTCATTAATCCCAATTCATGTTCTCCAGCATAAACCTGCCTTTTTGTCTTGCATTTCTTTCAGCAGGACAAAATGAAATCATACTGCATAAGAAATCTCATGATATTTGTGAGGTGCATGATATAAAATTTGTGCATGTGCAGTTATTACATCAATCGGTATTGCATTATGTTTCATGGTTACTTATGGCCTTTTGTTTCTCTGCCTAGTTAAAGGGGACCTATTATGCTGATCCTTCTTTTAATACATATTAGTAATGTTATAATGTCCGTTGTCCATACTCAACTTCTGAAAAGTTTCTAAACATAAGAAACAGAGGTTTTGCAGTAATCCAAGAACGTGATTTCGTGAACGCGATTTCCTTTCTGAACAGCTCCTCCCGAGATCTTTGCGAGATCTGGGCAAAACCTGACGTCAGGTTGTGCCGTCCAATTAGTACAGACCTAGCCAGAGCCAATCACGGCGCTGGACCTGCCCACACCGGAAACTATTCTAGCAGGCACTAACAACGGCAGATCATACTATGCCTTAGTAGTGTCACTTTTGGAAATACAAAAGAAGAACCGCAGATCATTTGAGGTGCAGTTTTGTCAGTATCTCTCCCAAAGCTGCTTGTCCGTTTACTTTTGGACGTGAAGAAAAACACCTATTTCTCTTCCAAAAGAGGATGCCAACAGAAATCAGTGGGTAGCTTTTTTTGTTTGCTGGCAGCAAACAGCCACGGCCAAAGGGAACGTTAGCTGTTTGTGCTCAGCATTTCACCAAAGACAGCTTTGTCAATAAAGGATCATTCGACACAGGATAAGCGTTTCAGCTGCTTCTCAAACCTGAAGCAGTTGCATCAATCAAGCACTCGGAGCCACACGCTGTAAGTAACGATATAACAGCAAATAATGCAAGTGAAGCTAATGTGTTATGGGTGGCTAGCAGGACCGCTAGCGATAGTTAGCACTAACACCAGGCCTCAAACGCAGGCTTTGTAAATATCTGAAAATAAAGCCTGTACTGGTCGCGACTGTCCGTGACTCACAGACACAGAAGCTGTAAGTTGCTTTTACTGCATAAGCCAACCTGACGTGATAGCCAGTTGATTGTGGCTGTAGCACAGCGGCTAACGTAGCCAAGTTACGGTTGCTAATGTTTGTGTCCTAAATATGCAAGAGTAATATCAGGGGAAATTCTACATAAGGTGTGTGAACATAAACCTCATTTGAAGCTAACTTTTAATACTTGTTTGTAATTTGGATGCTTGGTACAACTGTTCACAGTAACAGAACTTGCTGTCTGTAAAACCTGTATTGCAAGGGTTTGTCTCTGTGGTTATGACCGCTCGGTTACCAGCTACTGCATGTTAGTTTGCGTGCCGCCGTGCTAATTAAAAATGCTCCTGGTTAACTTATATGCAGTAATTCTGATCGGTATGCTTGTGTTACTTCGGTAAGCATCAATGTGGCAGTTTCCGATTGTAGCCACTACAGGTAAAGCGGCTGCTTGTGATCGCTTCACTTATCCATGACCGGGATCAGCCGGATCCCTATCACAAATATCTGGGCAAGCTCTCTGATTCTACCATGAAAGCAATTGCGAAACGCAGAAGCTCTAATGTGTCTGGTATAACAAAGGATTTCTCTGCACTACCGTGACATAATGTCATCCCCCTTTAGAAATTGTTGTGGCTATTAAAAAGCCGAAAAGGCGGAGATTAAATAGAAAATTCTTTCCTGTAGAAGTGATCGATTCGCTAGCTCCACATAAGCAACTTGTCCATGCCAACAGAACTTATGGTCTGCAAAACCTGTATTATGTTCATAACATAATCGAGCTCTCTCTAGCTGTCGCGTACTATCCATAAAGCTGCTTTTCATCGGACCTTGAAACAAATTTTTCGGGACAGATTACATTCAAAGTCAATGCAAAGACTCGAATACACGCGTTATGGGCATGTCAAGCCGCTTTCACACCGGAAGCGAAACAAATTTTTCGCGCGACAGATTAGCTACATTCAAAGTCAATGCAAAGACGCGAATACATGCGTTACGGCTGCGTTAAGCAGCTTTCACTCCGGACGAGAAAATAATTTTTCGCATGACAGATTAGCTACATTCAAAGTCAATGCAAAGACGCGAATACACGCGTTATGGGCTCGTTAAGCAGCTTTGACACCGGACGCGAAACGAATTTTTCGCGCGAGAGATTACATTCAAAGTCAATGCAAAGACAATGCATTGACTTTGAATGTAATCTGTCGCGAGAAAAATTTGTTTTGCGTCCGGTGTGAAAGTGGCTTATCGCGCCCATTTTCTGCAAGCAAACGCTGGTCATTTCGACGCAATAAGTAAACCATTACCACGGGCAATTTCCGAAAAGGCCGTTTAAGCCTGGAGCTTTCGCCCCTTCGTCATACACCAGTGCAGAAGCTGTTCGTTGCTCCATGCTAACAACACACCACAGCTATGCACACGAACCAGCAGGTCCTTATAATACACACCGAAGCAGTCCATAAGTTGTTGGTCCACTTTTTGCTGCTCCTCACTGTCCATGTTTCCCTCTAAACTCAGACCCACTGGATTTCTAGTCTCCGGTCTACACTTGGGTTTGTCGACCCGTTCTACAAATGTGTCTATATGGCGTGGATTCTAGCTTTCCCTCAATCCTAGCTTAGAGTAGAAACACCGGTGTACTCACCATAGTAGCCGTAGGTAGACAGCAAATTCGAGCTTGAGCTGCCAGACATTCGTACTGCGTCCTCCACTTTCGCCGTTGTGTTTATTAGAACAAGTTAATTTCATTAGATCTATACACATGTACTGCGTTTGATTGTGGAATATGCCCTTCGATTCCTGCGGGAGACGCGTCTCAGTTTCACTCTGAAGAGGCGGACCCGGAAAACTGTGTTCTGCTGCCTCGTCCCGCCTAGATCCGCCCTCCACAGAGCTGGCCAGTCAGAAGAAAGTGGGCACACGGGGTGTGGGGGCCATAGCGGAAGAGCCACCCCAATGAGGCGTTTCAGGCAGAGACTACAGTGGACTACAAATAGGGTTTTTTGAGGATGGCAGTATGAGCTAAATAAGGACCCTGTTTAGGACTTTGAACGATCAGGAGTACTCTAGGGGAGTCCAAGATCAAAATATAACCTTGGAAATATAGCAAAATAGGTCCCCTTTAATTGTGAATCAGACATCATATGTGATGGATGTACCCCCGAGAGAGCGCACGAAGATGTGACTTTGTATGAACACATCAGCAAGTCTTACAGGGATATAGCAAGTACAGTTGATGTCAGTGTTTCAGTCTTAAAAACTGAGGAGGTCATATTATGTATTAAATCAATACGATTCATGATAAAAGTCCAGTCAAAATTTGAAAAAAAAAATCTATCATTTACCCTTTTGACAACTTGTTTCTATTAATTTGCTCAAGGGTGTACTTTGAGGAGAACAATGCAGTGTAAGAGGTCTTGAAACGTGCTAAAATCTTCATACGAGGTTTGTAAGATCTCAGAGTGGGAGCTGACCACTAGTCTTGGTCTCAATTCCCTCAACTCTGTTGTTTTCCTATGAGGAAACACAATGTTCCATTTTGCAATAAAAAGTTTTTAAAAGCACTTTAAGGCTCTATTGGATATGAGCACAACCATGAAAAAAAAAATGTCATAAATCACAAAGATGAAAAGCCAAAGATGTTTTCCAATGGAAACTTGTCCTCATGCACTTCATGCATTTACGATAGAAGTGGGTGAGCCTGTCACAATGATTTATGATTTGTGCTGGCTGAGATGTCAATCTGTTATATCAAATTTTATTTCTGCATAATATGTGTGGGAAAAAAAATCTTTATATTTGAACTTCAAAATAATTTACGACATCAGCAAAATGATGATATTCAGTCATTATTTGTCCTCTAGTTTTTTTTTTTTAATCCATATTCCACACGTATGCTGCAAATCAGTGGGCAAAAATGTTAATTTCATTCATTTATTCCAAACGGAGAAGTTTTGATTCAACAGAGTCCGACTGGCGTGTCTTTTAGATGCATTGTCTCCTTTGATTGGTGTAGTGTCTTGTGTGCCTCCGCCGCCAGGTGTTGTGCATTTGCATTCCCCATTCCTGCACGTCTTTGTGGCGTTTATATTCCCTTACTTTGAGTCTGTCAAGTTTCTGCATTGTCACTTACTATACGCCCTAAATCAACCATTCCGTATCCTCCTAAAGTTTATTATATTCGGAAATTATTATAACCTTTAATGATAGTTAAATAAGGAATTATTCTTCTTCATCTAATCAATAGGAACAAGCACCCAAGGCTATTTTCTGGTCTTCAGGATTGGGACTGCGTTCTTACTAACCTGACTTTTCATCTGTTCTTCTGCCCAGTTTATAAGGAACACCTTCAAAGCCTTGTGCAGTCATCAGGATTGGGACTGAGTTCCTGCTAAACTCACTGAAACTGCCATCTGACAGTTTTGCCCTGGCGAAGATGTTCTCCATCTGGCTCCTGCTCCAGGACACCGCTGGCCCAGTTTGAGCACCACCCTCACCCAAGCTCATTAGCATCTGAATTGAACAGCGTCATTCTGCTCAGGGCTCCATCCCACTCTGTCATTACTGTGTTCCCATCAATACACCCCACTGTTGGATTGCACTCCGCCGCTGCATCTGGTAGCGCAGTCTCATGACTTTGAGGTGATCTATGTGCTCATGTGCATGCACACCCATCCATTGATTAAGTAGTATAATATAACACAACCTTCACATAAGTGACAAAATAACATAAATTTCTGTGATGTAATGACAAGACCAGGCCACTTGGCCCAACATTGCTTGAAATGTCCCTAGCACTAAAGGGCAAACAGTGCTCACTTTTTGTTCACAAACAAAATCATATACAGCACTGTGTCAAGCTAAAATCTAGCCAACATAAAGAACCCAGGGGAATCTAGTTTTGTGTTGGAAAGAGAAAGGTGGCCACTTTGTGTCTTGTTGGTCTTTTCGACTTCTTTTGGCTGAATTGGGGTATAGCCTGAATTTTTCCGCTGAAAATATCACTGATGCCACTCCTAGTTCATGAAATTTAATAACCATTTATTTTTTTCACAGGAAAATGCAAGCCTTGAAAATGTAAAATGGTTTTCAAAAAACTATGTTTTTATATCAGCGCAGGTTTAATATCAAACCAGGGTTAAGGTCTGGAAAAAAACTACAGTTCCATCAAGTTCGTATCTGTGATATCAATGGACTCTTACATAAAATACGATATGTGACAGTTAAAGTGTTTGTCTTCTTTTATCCTCTCCTGCCCTGTCAATGGATATATTCATATTCCTGCAATGATGGCCAGTTATATTATAGCTGCATTGCACAAATTGGCCTTTCAAACATACATTAAGATGGCTATTATGTTGTCTTGCTTGGCCGTTCAACCGGATAATGATAATGCCTTCCACATCATGGTATTATTGATCTCCAGAAACAATCCAGTCCCCTTCATTAGCATCGATTTATTCATGGTTGGGTTCAGTTCATCCACGTCTCTAAAGCCCATGACTCCTGAAAAAGGTATTGGGGATTTAGTCAGGTGATGTCATGCGTCGTTGTATGTAACCTGCAGAATATGAGGGTAATATTTAGATTAACTTTTGCCTGCAAAGTCTTTATCAAGTCATTTCCTCCCAGTTAGGAATGTGACAGAATGCGAGAAAAAAAAAAGAGAGTTTGCTTGAGGGGCTAGTGTAGGTGAGGCCAGGCTTCAGTATTGACCCTTATGGACCTTTATGACTGATATTTAGATACTGGAGTGGAGTCGAGTTTCACAATTACTTTACGGTGGAAGTCCTTTGACATAGTCATAGGTTTAAGGAGGAAATTATTTTTTCACGAGTGACATACAGTAGGTTTTGAATGACTTTTTACCTTCAATAAATTAAATGATCATTTAAAATCTGCATTTTGTGTTCACTCACTTTGTCTTTGTCTTCTATTAAAATCAGCTGGATGATTTGAAAAATATTAACATGACAAATCAGCAAAAACAGAAGAAATCTGAAAGTGGGCAAATGCTTGTTTTAAGTTTTAAGTATGTTTTCAATCTTCAGGAAGCATTTGTCGATATCACCATGTATGGACTAGATCCATCACATTTTGGTTGGCTTGAATTACTGATAAAATTGCCTCAAGAATCACCATATAAAAGATAGAAATACTGTAAATCATGATTTAAAAAAATATGAAACAATATGAAACGTTTATTCTGAGTCACAAGAAAGGGGGGCAGTATGGACAAAATATTCGTGTAGGTCCTTAGATATATGAATTGCAAGCGTACTGACTTATGGCAGTTTATACTCACAGCATGAGCACAGCAACAAGCTATTTTGTGGACTCAAAAGTATACTAAAATAAATAAAGACAACTATCTGAGGCGCTGAAATGTCTGGGCAGCACATAGGAGAGTATGAGACGGGGGACGAGGGGGGGAAGCGATAGAAAGAGAGGACCGCAGCACCGAGACGTGTGCATGGCTCTATCCAGCCCACTGAGACACAGTGATGGCTTTGTGACCATGCCCAGGGGATGCACCTGGTTCTCATTCACTTCCTCACTGAGCCAGCAGTGTGGGTGCTCTTAAACAAGAGTACCATTACCGCTAATCCTGGCCCTGCAATGACTCACATCCATCTCAGAACTCATTATGTCTGAGAAAAACAGATAGGTGTAATTCCATTTTGATATGAAAGCAATGCTGCCAGGGAGAAATGCTACTATCAAATATCTGTAGTTACCATGGCTCGCTCTGTTTTGTCCCCATCAACCTCCAACCTCAACGCACTCACCAGAGCACTATTTCCCTTTGCCTAGTACCCTCACTGCTGGGCTGCTTTATTATTATTATTATTATTATTATTATTTGGTTGTTACATAAGGTAATATGCCATAGATATAGCTGAAGCTGACATCATGTAGACCAAGGTTTTGTGCTTTATTCCAATTAAATACCATTATATATCCATCAAAATAATTAATTTAACCAAATGTGGACAAAAATATGGGACGATGCTACAGTATATAGCACAGGAGTAAACAAGCAATGGTTAACAAAATAAAACTGGGGCTAACTTCCTGCTATGCTAATAAAAAGGTTGAAACAGTTTACACGCAACTCTTTTACACTATACATCTAACAGTATTAACACAAATACTGCATGTTGTGCTTAATTGCTTTTTTGAACAAGCTCAAAATGGAGCCACACTAAGCTTTTGAGGCCGTGCATTTTTGATTATGATTACTGAGTACAAAGTTTACCAATTTTATGGCCAAATCAACCTCCTGTCATTTGCCATTGGCCAAAGCACACTTTGTTATTTTCAAGTGTCTTAATTCAGTGCTTTAATTTTTAATCATAGAAAAAGGGAAAGAGCAAACAAATCTGAGCTCGACAGGCAGAGATGTGTCAGCACTTCAAAACAGCGTGACAATCAGAGGAGATATTTGTTCTTTTAGCTCCTTAACGTTATTACCTTGGTGGATTTGAAGGGGTCACTGATGACTGTGATGAGCTGAGAAACACTCCAGCTCTGGCAATCAGTGAAGCTGTCCATGCCTCCCTGGGTAACACGCAGGTCAAGATCTGACAAAATTATGACACCATCAATCTCCAAAAGTGTGAGACCCTGACTGTCACTGATACTCTTGCACCAATCAGGAGAAATGTTATCTCCCCAGTGTCAGAGTGGCTGTTTCATGGGGCCTCAATCAGATTCATGAATAAACAGTGAATCTTATGGGCTAATGTTTCCTGTAAAGAAAAACTGAGGGCTTCAGGTTAAAGGAAATTTGCACTAGGGGATCATGGTCAGGAGGAAATGGCTTGCAGTCCCGGGTTGTTATCTATAAGGGGGAGAACTGAAGGTCAACAATGATCTTGTCCAATTTGATTACGGTAAATCAATGAGCACAGATGCAATTCTTATTTGAAACAGGCTTGCAAATCCCCTGGCTAAACATTTATTAAATTGCTTATGACGTATTGCTTACAAAATGCATATTGATAATTTATCCACCATTTGTTCTGCAATAGAATTTTGTATGATTGGTAAAGCAGTCTAATGACTTTGAGGTGAAGTTATTCTATACTAATCCACTGTACTTCTTTTGAGAGCAGTGTGTACAGAATGACACATTGTGAGGTGGAAATTTAAGCCCTGTATGCAAACTTTATCAGGCAACAATATACACAAAATAAGGACGAAAAAAAATTCTTTGTGGAAGGTAAATTTGCAATCATATTTGTTTTCTGGTTAAATAAAAGGACATTTGACAATTTGAAAAAAATATCTGGAAAAAAAAAAATTCTTACTTTGCCAAGACCAATTAGTTAAATAACCCAATCTTAAGCCCCCATGCTAAAGGTATGACTTATATTTTATTAAAATAGCACGTTTGAGAGATGTAAGAAATGACCGTTTGTAACATTTATACTTATTTCAAATAAGTTTGAAAAAACTAATAGCCAACAGCAAATGAGCCAAATTACAAGTTCGATGATATTATGCAAAATAGTATTAATAAGTCATCTTTTGTGACACATTTCATGAATGCTTATTATGCACTTAGTACAAATTATGAAGTGCCAGAAAACAGGATAGTACAGAACAGTACTTTGAGAGAGTGTATGCTGAATCCTGAAAGTACCATAGCATGAAAATTGAATTGTACCAAAAATATTCAAAATGTTTTACCTAAAAAAAGTTTTCTAATTTGCAAGAATAAAGATTCAGTGACACTGAGAATTAATTTGAATCTAAAGTGGTGAAAGATCATTGCATAATTGCTGAAAAAAAATTGTATTCTACCAAAAATGTATATAATTTTGCATAATAGAAAACAAAAACTTTGTACCTTGCATTAATTCAGGTATTTCCCTATAATATTTAAATCACATTTTGTGCATTGTTTGTCTTTATTTATGTGATCCCCAATCCAAATGGGTTTACTTATTTCTCAGCACAGTAATTAGTGGGAATTATTGTTAGTTTTAAAGACCCTGCAAATGAGAAAAACATCTCTGAGCTAAATATTTACCAGCAATATGAATGGGTAATCCAACATAAAACTGCACTTTTCATTTGGTTAAAATATTCATCCATGAATCACAATTGTGATGGAAATGAGGTACAGATATTTTAATGAGAGCAATATGAAGAAAATGAGACACATGAGGAATAAAGATGTGCAATCTGCCAATCAAGGAATTGGAGGTAAGCTAACAGTGAGACAAACAGTTGTTTTTAATCAGCTCTTTGTGTTCCAGTCAGTCAGTGTCTGGAAGAGACTCTTACTTCAAATATACAGAAACATTTTTTATTATCTTTATGAGAAAAGAATCCTGTTTCAGTTTAGCTGTGGATTCTGAAATAGGAGTGTCCCTTGTAGTTTTCAAATCATTTCAAAATATATTTTTGCTTGAGCTTTCCGAATGCTTATTTTCTACACTATTATCGGTCTATCGAGTACTGGGAGTCAACAGGCACAAAATTACATTACATGCAAAGCCAAAGGCTAATAAAAGAAACATTCATAATGGATAGTCTTCCAGGCCTCACTTGCTTTTCAAACATTTTTGTGATTTTGTGTTCACGGCAAAGAATTGGAGTGAGATGTTTTGTGATATTCAGAAGTAACCACAATGGTCTAAGCTGTAAATCAAAACCTATTATCAGCATCAGTGAGCTAAATAGTTTTTGGATCTGGGACTATGTGGGCAGATTTTTGTTCAGACATAAACAAAATAGTGTTATGAACGGAAAGACTTTATAAACCGCGACTCTTTATCTGTCTCTAATTAAATGGTAACCACAAAATGCCGAGTATCAGGACGATATATGCAAACATGTGGGCCTATATAAATATAGACATAGAATCTTTCTGAATTTAGGACGGAAAGTGTGGCAGAGTATCTCCATGCCCAACTCCAATTTATAAGGGGTAATTGTTTGTAAGCAGAGCCACATTCATGCGGTTTTCCCCCAAAAAGCATACAGTCACCAGCTTTTTTCAAACTGCAGGCTACAACAAGGCTCACAGAGTCGAACTTGAGGAAGCCCTTTGCATGAAAAATCTCACAGCCCAGGCAACATGAACAGCAATTGCATAGTTCCCCGAGGAATTGCGGACCAAAAAGCTTTGGTGTTTTACTTTTCATCCATACATCCATTATCTGATCTGCTTATTCATTGTCAGCGTAGTCCAATTGTGTCATACTTCTGCCTCCACTAGCTCACTAGCTAGCTCCATGGTACATCTAATCGACAGGTTAAGTCAACAACCAGATAAAGAGAGTAGAACAAAGAATTATTATTATTATGTGGCTGTCCACACCAGAAGTTCTGCTCACTGCTTGAGAGCAACAGTGTGGGATATTGAAACATTCTCTCAGAAAACAACTGCAGTTATTGACTGCAACCCCAATTCCAAAAAAGTTGGGATACTGTCTAAAATGTAAACATTTTATTCACAATAGAACATAAACAACTTGTCAAATGTTGAAGGTGAGAAATTTTACCATTTCATGAGAAATATAAGCTCATTTTGAATTTGATGGCAGCAAAACATCTCAAAAAAGTTGGGATAGGGCCGTGTTTACCATTGTTTAGTATCCCCTCTTCTAACAAAGGTCTGCAAATGTCTGGGAAGTGAGGAGACCAATTGCTGAAGTTTTGGGAGAGGAATGTTGTCACACTCTTGTCAGAAGTACAACGCCAAATAGTTGGGACGAAGTGTAAATTGTGAATAAAATTAAAATGCAATGACTTTCAGATCACATGAGCCAATATGTTATTTACAATAGAACATAGATAACATTTCAAATGTTGAAACTGAGACATTTTACATTTTTATCCACAAAATGAGCTCATTTCAAATTTTCTCGCTACGACATGTCTCAAAAAAGTTGGGACGCAGGCAAAAAAGGGCTGAAAAAGCAATTAATATGTAATAGAATCAGCTAAAAGAACATTCAGCAAATAATTACATTAACTGGCATCAGGTGTGTAACATGATTGGCTATAAAAGGGATGTCTTTGAGAGGCTGAGTCTCTCAGAAGTAAAGATGGCCAGAGGCTCTCCAACCTGTGAAGGCTTGCGTACTTTAAAAACAATGTTCCTCAACGTCAAATTGCAAAGGCTTTGAAGGTCTCATCATCGAAAGTGCATAACATCATCAAAATATTCAGAGAAACTGGAAAAATCTCTGTGCGTAAGGGACAAGACCAAAGACCATTACTGGATCCCCGTGATCTTTGGGCCCTCAGACACCACTGCATTACTCACCGGCATGATTTTGTAATAGACATTATTAAATGGGCCCAGGAATACTTCAAGAAACAACTGTCTGTAAACACAGTCCACCGTGCCATCCACAGATGCCACCTAAAACTCTATCATGCAAAAAGGAAGCCATTGTTGAGCATGATCCAGAAGCGCCGCTGTGTTCTGTGGGCCAAGGCTCATTTAAAATGGACTGTAGCAAAGTGGCAAAGTGTCCTGTGGTCAGATGAGTCCAAATTTGACATTCTTGTTGGAAATCATTGGCGTTGTGTCCTCCGGGCTAAAGAGGAGAAAGACCACCCCTCCTGTTATCAGCGTACAGTTCAAAAGCCAGCATCTCTGATGGTATGGGGATGCATTAGTGCATATGGTGTGGGACGCTTGCATGTTTTAAAAAGCACCATGAACGCTGAAAGGTATATAAAGGTTTTAGAGCAATATATGCTCCACCCCAGATGACATCCATTCCAAGGAAGACCTTGTGTATTTCAGCAAGACAATGCAAAACTACATACTGCAGCTATTACAACAGCATGGCTTCGTAGAAGAGTCTGTGTGCTGAACTGGCCTGCCTGCAGTCCTGATCTTTCACCGATTGAGAACATTTGGCGCATAATTAAACGAAAAGTCCGTCAAAGGAGACCCAAAACTCTCCAGCAGCTGGAAGCCTGTATTAAACAAGAGTGGGATCAAATTCCAATGGCTAAACTCAAGAAACTTGTCTCCTCAATGCCCAGACGCCTCCATTTTGTGTTAAAAAGAAGAGGGGATACTACACCATGGTAAACCGGCTCCTGTCCCAACTTTTTTGAGACCTGTAGCAGCCATCAAATTTGAATGAGCTCATTTTGTGGATAAAATTGTAAAATTTCTCAGTTTCAACATTTGCTACGTTTTCTCTGTTCTATTGTGAATAAAATACTTGCGTGTGTAATTTGAAAGCCATTGCTTTTTGATTTTATTCACAATTTACACTTTGTCCCAACTATTTCAAAATTGGGGTTGTAGGATTCTAGCTGCTCAACAGTCCTGGGTCTTCTTTGCCAGATTTTTTGCCTTATGATGCGCCAAATGTTCTGTTAGTGAATGGTCTGGACTGCAGGTAGGCCAGTCAGGGTTCCTGCGGATCCTTAAAAAGTCTTAAAAGCCATTAATGAATTCTGGACCACTCCCAAAGTAGAGGAGAGTATTGGGTGGGATTGCGGATAGGAGATCGGGCGGATAGGAGATCGGGGGGGGGCTGTTGGACTTGATCTGTGATTGTGTGGACTTTGGGCGCCCCCCGGGTGGCGAGACTCAGGGTGGGGCTCGCATCTCTTCTCAGAGTCCGTGTGGCTCCCAAGCCCCCGGGGTCCCAGGTGGTGGCTGTTTCTTGCTTCCTTCTTGGAGAGGGGAAGGGTGGGAGGGACATAGAAACGAAACAAGCGGGGATTGTGGGAATGTAGGAGGTATATATAGGCGTAAGGACGAATAGGAAGGCGCATTGGAAGTGGCCCTGTTCATTAACCTACGTTATCAGGAACTCCCTTTAAATTCAGAAATCCAAAAATAAGGCCTTAAAAAGCGTCAAAATGTATCGAAGTCTTCAAAATCAATCTCATCTCGTACTATGTCGCACAGATCAGAATAGAGGAACCGATTCGCCCATTTAGAAAATGTTGAACAGTTGTCGGTGAAATTTTTTGCAACAGAGTTCTGCACACAGACGACATTCCTCATTAGCATACCAGCAAATTACATTGCTCCTGCGACAACCTCCTTCAATGTCAACTGAAGAGCAAGCTAACAGTTCGTACTGAGACACATCATTTCATCGCCAATTTAAGCTACACAACACCATTCTGTTTGCGATAGTGTATTACGTTTTTCTTCGGATTATATGACCATCTTGCTGGCTTGCTATTGCCATTTAAGGAAAATCTGTTAGTAATCGTCATATTTATGCGATGTCTTTGGTTTTTGCCCTAACTTCACAAGCTAGCTCGCTGTAACAGCGATTGCACTTGAGCTAGCCAGCTAGCAAGTTTGCTGTAACACCCCAAAAATCTGAAAGTACAGTTCGGACGCATGAAAGTGCCGCAAAATATATCTGAGAAGTTCATGCCTATTACAGCTAGCTAAGTTAGCAAAGTTGGGGCAAAATGAAATCATATCTCTTAATGACAATTATTTACAAAGATTGTTCGCAGTTAATGTCACAGGGTTGTACCAATATTGAAATCCCCGAGCCACACCACAGACATAGGAGGGCAGAGTTAGGCACCACAATTATTTTATTACAGCAGGTTAAAAATAGTACAACAGCAAGATACTTAAAATACGGCTAAGAAAAGCAACATAGTTACTGGCCAGTACTCAGTAATAAAATAAAATAGAAGAGTAATAATTTAAAAAAAAAAAAATAAAACGATCCTCCGGCTCTTCTCCGCGCCATGGCCCACCCAATAAATTAAATACTCAGTCTACAGCAAGTCCGTCCTGAGGCGGAGGTGTGGCACGACATCGGCTTGATGCATCAGCTGCCCCTGATGCTCCGCGTCTGATTGGTCCGACAACGCTCCTTGTGTGAATTCAATGCAGAAGACACTGTAATCAAACAATTGCAGTTACTGTCGGGCTTATTTCCACACAGCAGCCCGTTCACACCAATCACACCCTCACAGGTAGATTATCTTCCCTTTACTTATCGTAATCACTGCCTCATCACGAACTCTGGTCATCCGCCGAACCGTCTCGTCTGGCCACACGTTGTGGTCACACAGGAGCTGGAGTGGAGGAGGGACGCGCCATGGAAGATTTTCTAGCAGCTGGCCGACTTGTAGATCGCCCACACCGGAACAGCTGATGCACGTCTGAGAAGAGCAGGTACCGCTTGATACAACCAACGAAGCCCCCGAAACCAGGCAAATGCCACCCAATTTATCTCAGAGCAGGCTGACTGCGGGCCAATCGTTGGCGAACAATTAGGAAAGAGCAGGATACAAGGGGGAGGGACCATGCATCATTGTTCATAATGTCCACAGCGGCTTTTTACAAGTGCAGACAAAAAGTGAATCCACGACAAATTTCACACAATATCTAATCCACTACAATTAAACTTAAAACCACACACCAAACAGTGATAGACCAAAATACTCAATAAAACACAAAAAAGTAAATACTACGCATGAAACTATAAGCCATAGTGTCATCAAAACAAACTGGATGGCCGCTGTCACCCCGTGACATTAACGTTAGCTAGATGGCTATATGAGCTAATGAGTATCGTAACAGTATACGCGATTGTGCACGGCACATAGCAGTATAATCAATGACTAAACAGAATAGCCAAGTATCTTTGGCATGACGCAGTCCAGTAACCATGGCATAAAAGTTATTTATGACCATTATGATGCCTCCATGGAGAGTGCAAGCGGTCCCCAGAAACTGAGTGGCTGGTATGCCAATGAGGAAAATCATTTTTCAGCCACATACCAAATGCATGTTTACTGTTGCGATGTAAATATTTTGCCTGCAGCTAAATTTGTCAATAACCAAAGGTGAAACATCCAGCATGGTTGCAAAACATAAACAGGTGGTTAAGCCAGATGGAAAAAAAAAAAAGTTTATTTGTATGTTCATACATATTATGTGTGTTAATGTGTTTGTCTTCATAAGTTAAATGGTTTCATTAAACATTTCAAAATTGTCCCGTAAATCTGAGAAATTGATTTTGTTGCTTCCCTTACAAAAAAGAAGCATACTTCAAGTCAATATTTTCAAGTAAACTTAAGTAAACGTCGAGTATATTTTCCAAGTATACTTTTTTTTTAGTGTAGTGTCAATGTACTAGTAGTATACTTGTAAGTGTACTAATTAAATACTACTTGGGACAAAATTGGCCCACTTTAAATTTATAAAAGTATACTTTAAGCAAACATAAGGTACACATCTAGTTTACATCTAAGTTTTATTTTACACTGCAAGTACACTACAAGTGAACTTTTTAGCATACTGTGAGTTAACTAGTTGTATACTTCTAGCATACTTTTCTTTTTGTGAAAGTATACATTTAAGTATACTACAAGTAAACTTACAGATATACTGCTAGTTTATTAGTTGTATACTTCTAGTAAACTTTTCAGTTCCTGAAAGTATACTGCGAGGTATACTGCTAGGAAACTTAAAGACTGTCATTGGATGTTTAATGACCGCAGTGAGTCAGGAGGTTAGTTTCACATCTCATCCGAAAGACAACATCCTCATCACTGTACTGGAGTATTGAGTTTTATTCCACCAGAGGGAAGATCCCAACCTACTGGCCCACCAACACCTGCTCCAGCAGCAACTTATTTTCTCAGGTGGTCTCCCATCCAAGCACTAACCAAGCCCACACCTGCTTAGCTGCAGCTGCATATCAAGTAGTGGTATGGCTGCTAGTTATAAAATTAGTACACACATTTCGTTGTCACCTATCAGACCAGATAGCACTGAAGTTCCAGTCTTCTTAACCTCATGTTTGAAAATACTGTGTACATTTATCTGTGAATCTGCACATAATGGCCATCTGGATTGAACTGATATCTCAACTAAAACACAGCAATGTTTGGTACAGGTGCAATATGCAGGGCTTTGATGTCCACACTCTTTTTAAAAATGATTAAATCATTTTTTGAGCAGAATGTACATCTTTCAAGTATACAGCACTGCTGCATCTTTTCTTTAGTCGGTCATATTTTTAACTGATACAGAACTCCATTAACCAAAAAACATATATTTCATGAGCCTTTGCTTGAGTTCTTCAGCCTACTGGTCAGGCTGAAGGCATTGCTAATTCATATTTTATGCATATTTCTGGTTCCATATGAGAGAAAGAGGTATTTTTTGTTTTGAATTGGGATTTCAATAAAAGTTGCCATTGCTGTGTTCTTATACTTTGGCATCCAATACAATATTGTGTTTGAAAATTTAATTTATAAAGGAATCGATTTTGTTCTCAATCCTGAGTATTTGTTTCATTGTGAATTCTTATAAGTACCTTCATCTGTAAATTAAAGCAGAATCTAAGTATACTTAGGTATTACTTTGCTAAGTATATCTCTGATAAGTACATCAAAAGTAAACTGAAAGTATACTCTCTTATTTTTAGTTTAGAAGAAGTATACTAATAGCACACTTGAATAAACTTCTTTTTCGCAAGGGTTGCTTTTTCCCTCATGAGATTGACCTTAAATTTCATTTTGAATGGCATTAAAAAGTCTTAAAAAGTATTAAATCTGATCTGCCTAAAGCTGCAGGAACCCTGCCAGTTCAGCACTCAGACTCTTCTACTGCGAAGCCATGCTCTTGTGATGGATGCAGTATGTGGTTTGGCAATGTTTTGCTGAAAAATGCAAGACCTTCCCAGAAAGAGACGTTGTCTGGATGGGAGCACATGTTGTTGTTGTTGTTGTAAACCTCTATATATTTTCAGTTATACATTTTCAGTATCGATAATGGTTTTACAGATGTGTAAGCTCCCCATGTCATAGGCACTAATGCAACCCGATACCATCAGAGACATAGGCTTTTGAACTGTGCGCTGATAACAAGCTGGATGATCCCTTTCCTCTTTAGACTGCATGACACGGCATCCGTGGTCTCCAAAAAGAATTTCAAATTCTGATTCATCTGACTGCAGAACAGTTTTCCATTCTGCCTCAGTCCACTTTAAATGAACTTTGGCCCAGAGAAGACGGTGGTGTTTCTGGATCGTGTTCACATATGGCTTCTTCTTTGCATGATACAGCTTTAGCTTGCATTTGGAGATTGCATGGCAAACTGTGTTCAGACAATGATTTCTGGAAGTGTTTCTGAGCCCATGAAGTGTATTCCAGCACAGAATCATGCCTGTTTTTAATGCAGTGCCGTCTGATGGCCCGAAGATCACAAGCATCCAATATTGACCTTCAGACCTGTCCCTTGTGCACGGAGATTTCTCCAGATTCTCTGAATCTCTTGATGATTCACAATTTTACTTTGATGAATATTCTTCTGAAATTGTTCCACAATTTTTAGAAGCAGTTTTTTGCAGATTGGTGAATCTCTGTCCATCTTTACTTCTGAGAGACTATGCCTCTCTAAAATGCTCTTTTTATACCCAGTCATGTTACTGACCTGTTGCCAATTAACCTAATTAGTTGCAAAATGCTCCTCCAGCTGTATTTTTTATTTGTACCACTTGCTTATCCAGCCTTTTGTTGCCCTTCTCCCAACTTTTTTGAGATGTGTTGCTGCCATCAAATTCAAAATGAGTTCATATTTTTCATGAAATGGTAAAATGTCTCACTTTCAACAGCTGATATGTTGTCTATGTTCTATAGTGAATAAAATGTGGGTTTATGAGATCTGCAAATTATTGCATTGTTTTTTATTTACAATTTACACGGCATCCCAATTTTTTGGAATTGGGGTTGTAGATACAAAGTATATTACTGATCTTGCTGATGAACTTCTGTAAAATTACAGCACTACTGTAAAATTTGGTTAAATGATGATTTGTTTCCCTGAAATGGTCTGTGTTTGTTACTAAATGCTAAATGCAGCTATGAAATTGCCATTACAGAGCGTGCACAAGTTCATTTTTAGCACTGTAGGTTTCTTTGGCATTACAGAGCGACTTGCTTTACCATCGACCGCTCAGCCGGTGCCAACATTACAATAAACATCAGATAACGGTAATGTTAAGTCTGTTTACATTTACTGAACCAATGTTTCCATGGTAATGTTGCTTGGATGCTTGTTTCCATGGTAAGTTGCTCTGAAACTTTTTGTCATGTGATTAGTGGTTGGTCAGTTTGCCCATCAATCAACATTGAGAGCAGGTGGGGTTTTCCTGCTGACGCAGCAGTGCTCAATCAGGTGCCACAGAGGGCTGAGAGTATGCAGGTCTTTGTCCCAATCAATCATTACACCTGCTGATTACACCAATTAGTTCCCTCCTCTCTGCTTAAAGGTTTGGTAATCAGTGAAATCAGCAAATGTAGTGATTGATACACGACTCTCTGAGCTGTGGCTTCGTTCGCTGCGAGAGAGGCTGGCTATGAGAGACTAGGTTAAGGTGGCAGGGGTGTGTGTATATGTGTGTGTGTGTGTGTGTGTGTGTGTGTGTGTGTGTGTGTGTGGGGGGGGGGGGGGCAGAGCCTATCCCAGCATGCAGTGTGAGAGGCAGGACAGTGGGCCAATCCATGGCAGGGATCACAGACCATTCACTTGCACACTCATACCCATGACCAATAAGAAGTCTTCATTTAGAAATACACACATTTCTTTGGACCTTGGCAGGAAACTAGTGTCCCTGGAGAAAACCCATACGAACATGGGGAGAACATGCAAGCTGAATGCAAAAAACTCCCGGATGAGTTCAAATCTATAACCTTAGTATCATGAGGCAACAGCTCTACCCAATGAAGCACTATGCCACCCTCACTTTTAATTTTTACCTCTGCCAAGGAGGTTTTGTTTCCACCCGTTTGTTTGCTTGCCTGTCTATCTGTTAACAGGATAACTCAAACAGTTATGAACGGTTTGGCACGAAATTTGGTGGGATGATGGGTGGTAGTCCAAGGATGAGTTGATTCAGTTTTGGAAGTGATCCAGAACATATTCTGGATCCGAAAGAATTCCAATATGTCTGTCTAATGCGGGTCTCGTGATATTTCTGACAGGATAACTTAAAAAATGTATAAATGGTTTCGAACAAAATTTGGTGGGATGATGGGTGGTAGTCCAAGGTAGAGTTGCTGTAATTTTGGAAGTGATCCGGGACATATTCTGTTGGCAAAAAAATAGATATATGGAGTGGCAAAGGTATGTGCTCTACCGCGTGCAGTCTACTATACCTATTTATTTACACGCTCTCTCTGACCGTAAAAATATGTTATTGTGTTAGACACTGTAGTGAGATGGAAAACAATTATATGTATGAGCAATCCTCTTAAATATCGTTTGATGAACTGACTCAGGATGGCAAGGATGACTTGAAGAAACAATTACAATGAGCTTTCCTGCACAGTGGAAAACCTATTTTTATGTGAAGTACAACATACCGGCATAAACGTCTCCCAAAGCGAGAGACTGAGCTGCTCAGAGTTTGATATGAAATTCAGTTCATTTTGACTTATGTTTCTAATGGGACCCTCAATATTTTCTACTAAACAGTCTAACACAAAAAATGCAGCTTTATTTTTTTTACTAATACACACCCTGCTATCCAATAATGCTCTTTCATCTTGAGGAGCTGAAGATGAAATAAAAACAGACAAGCATTTCTTTATTTTACAACTTCATCCTTGAATAATTATCATTTATTAGAGCTGTCACATAGCAACAGAGGAAAGTAATACACATAGCTCCCTGATAGAGAAGCCTTACATGAAAATACCATCTTATTCATTCAAAATAAATACTGAGGAGTTACAAAAAAACGATCTCTTGTACAAGTTTTAAGAAGATTTACAAGGCATTCATGCTGTGACATCCAACCCCTGGGCTCAGGGGCGCCACATAGTGGTGGAGAGAAAAGGTGGTACAATGGTCAGGTGCTAAACCATGTCAATGTCATTTCACTTTGTACGGCCAAGCAATGCCTTCTTCAACATCGAAGGGGTTCCATATCATGAGTGACATTACATTACTGTACTAAGATTTATGAAGTTTCAAGATTTATCTTTATTTCAGTATGGCGTGAGTCCATTTTCAGGTCTTCTATATCAGACTGCTCAACACCTCAATGCATGTGCTCACCGTGTATGGCTAATTATCGAAAGTGATGAGTTAAACAATGCAAAACTGTGCAGCTGAATATTGAGTTTTACTATTTGAGTATATGGTGCCATTAGACATCTTATCACTTTCCCAGAGTTGAACTCACTTTCAATGTGTACCTTATTTCTGACATTTTCCTCTTGTGTTTGGAGTTATTTACAGGGCGGTTGCAGTGAGTTTGTTAGTTGAAAAAGTACATTCTAGTACATTCTACTTGTTCCACATATGCTCTGTTTTCTGGTTGGAACAATAAGTAAATTATTTGCATGTCTCCTTTCTGATGGGCGAGCTTTGACACTATTAAATTTCCAAATTCTTCAAGGAGCCCAGTAAACAAAAGCCATGAACGGGGCAAAAAAAAAAAAAAAAAACAACACAACAGGAGCTGAAGAACCACACATTTCCATTACATATGAAAAACCAAGAGTGAAAACAAACGGGAGTTGTGAAGAATGGTAATATGGGAACAGACAGAAAGATGACGTATGAACAGTTATCATTGTTGGAAAGGAGACAGGTGGTAGAAATGACAAATGAAATATAAATAAACATGTCTCATTCAGGTATGCCAATTTTCTGGTCACATCTGGGCTCTGCACTGACTCCCCCTCATTTTCCTGTTTATCTGAAGTCTGGAAGATTCTGGGAACCATGGAAACCATAGCTCGAGCATTTGCACGCAAAGACAAAATGTCCTCTTGACATTCTATAGACTCCTTTCATTGAATATGGCACCTAGAGTAACAGATTTGTGTTTGGGTGCATTTCTCTATGGCAATTATCAGTACATCAGCAAAATACAAATAAAGTTTTGAAGTTAAAAATATAAACATTTAATAATGTTTTTTTATAAATCTGTTGAAATGCTAAGCAAGTAGAATGCCTATTACGGGTATTAAACACATTAAGTGACACTCTAGCTGAGCCAACTGAGCGAAATAAAATGCAAGACCCATGTTGTTCTTTAGCACAAAAATATATATCAGTATGAACACTGTATCACAAATCCACATGGCTTGAATTCATTCAAAGTTTGTTCATAATGTTGTTTTGCCATTATAAAGTTGTCTTTTCCCCCCCTCACAGGCACAATATCCAATTTCCTGAGCACAGTCATGTTTGCATTTGATTATAGGCCAAAGTTCAAGACATAGTCTACCTGAAATTCGGGCCTATATACTTTAAATATTATCACTTGAATTCTCTCCAGCTGAATTTACAGTTTATCCCCAGAAAGAAAAATCTAAATTATGCAGGAAATCCAAGTTTCACACATAAGCCACTGGCATGTTGCACTTGAGTACACAGTGAGTGCCGAGTTAAACAAATAAAACCAAAAATGGGAACACTTTAAAGTTAAAGTTAGCGTTTTTCATGGCATTAGCAGGGACATATACTATATAAGCAACCTTAATGACAAGACATTACTTTTCTTGAGATCACTCTGTCTCCCTTTGGCATAAATAGCTACATTACCCCCAAACTCAAGGGAACCATGAAATAATTCAAAGACTACACTCCTGGGCACTACTCTCCTTGGATGCATCTTTAAAAATGCAATTTGAAATGCAAATCAATCTACCTCCTGATGTGGCTTGGATCTGATTAGCAAAATCTGAATGGTTTTTAGCTGTCCAGACTTCACAAAATCAATCTAATTACAATCTGGAAACATCGTAAAAATAGATTTGGGCTGCTAGTCAGTACATAGCCAAAGTGCCTAAAATCTGATCTAAAAAAATATGAATTGTGTGTTCCCACTCATCAGAAAAAAAAAAATGTATCTTTGCCATATGTATGCCAAAAAATCTGATTAAGTTACTCTACCTTTGTATTGTGAATGCAGCCAATATGATTTGAAAGTGTAGCTCCTCTTCATTTTAACAAAAATATAATATACCATAAGTGTAATACAAATATGAACATGAAATAGTTTAAGTGACTTAACTAGCACTAGTATAGAGCCCCTTCAAATACACCTTTTAGAAATAGGCCAATCTGCTTGACATTGTTGTTTTTAGTCTTCTCGAGAACCATACAGTCAAATAACTTCACACTACACTTCCTTGGGTCCATAGCAACACATTCTTCAAGAATAAAGTCGACTGGATATGCAGTTGGCCAGAAATTGGGACATACATACATGCAGACTTGTTCCATTTTAGTTAGATGTTCAATAGCTTTATGCAGGGGTTCTCAGTCCTGGAGACCCACTCCCAATTCTTCGTTGAGTATTTCGTCTTTGAATGATTTCTTTGATGAAGATTAGACTAGATATTTAAAAGGAACTGAAGACAACCTACCAGATTCACAAAAAAAGAGGCATTATTAAGGCCATTGCCTAGCTTGCCTGACTATACCTCCCTCAGACTGTTTTGCCAAAATTCCTTCCAGTAACTGCCATTGGACACAAAAAATTTAATCAGTATAGAACACATATACCACTTGACAGCTTCACTAAAATGAGGTCATGGACTGAAGGTCTGATGATTGCATGTCAAAACTTTTACAGATTCAAGCCGGATTTCGTGCAAGCTGTAATACTTTTATTTTCTGAAAAAACCAAACATTTGCTTGATAAAAATAGTCCACTGATTGTTTTTACTTGTACTGCATCATGATGAAGAAAAGAGAACAGCTGAAGAACACATTTTATGCCACAACAAAATGCAGAAAAGGGTCGCACAGGGTTTTTAATTATCTTGAATAATCTATGAAATTTGAGAATATATAAATCATTGAATTGCTGAAATGGTATCTGCCTCTCACCAGTTTAAACAAGTGTGTGGTATATAGACCTACTCGCTGTAGTTTAATAAGAAAACATTGGTTATCATTTTAGACTGTAGGTTTTCATTTGATCTGATCAACTTTATTTCATTGAGAAATTCAGAGATGGGGAAAATGTTCAGTTTCGATTGACTGGGACACCTGGTTGAATCGCAGGTCCATTACAGTAGACTGAACAGCAAAAGAAACGCAAATTGATGGGGTAATTTAAATATCAATAATGTTTACTTTTGGACAATTTTGATGACCAGATTTCACAGTCAGTTTTGTGATGTCGAGGAGCATTTCAAGCACTGCTGGGCCTATGGCATCCTTTGTTTCCTGTATCTTGATGTAAGCACAGGTCACCTTGCATGACGTCAGCAGTAATTACTTCATCCTGCAAGTTGACATCGCTTTGTTTGGCTAGCTGCACCAGCCAGCAGAGGCACTGCAGGCAGGTCTTTTCAGACTCACTTGTCGGCACGGCCACTTCCATTAATTGGTTTCAGTCAATTTCTCGCCTTGCTTATACAATGGTGACATCCTTCATGAACGGATATTGGTGAAGTTTCTTTGCTTTATCTGTATGGGATGTGCATTCCGCAACCTCACAGTGACATCCCATCCTTACACATGTAATATAACCATTAAATCTACATGAAATAGTTCAGAGAACACAGGCCTCACCATTAATAATATGTATTTATAACCTGCCACCAGAAGTGTGTTTGCCATCAAATTACCCCCAATGCAAAGCAAATTTGATCGGTAGGACCTCTGGCGAATGTAGTAACAGGATCTTGAACAGGTTCTATTGTGTTTTTGAATGTTTCCATTGCACATTCTGGCTTCCAGTCTGGTCGTGCAGTTATCACAGTAGCTGTTTTGTTCCTGGCTCCATCCCCATTACTTTACATGCCTGAGACTGAGTTCACAGACCTCAGCCACCCCAAATGCATTTACAACCATGCCAGAACAGTGCCTAGCCTGCAGTCTTCTGATCGCTTTTTCATGGTTAATTGCATTTAATCTTGACACTGACCTTCGTCATGACCAAGTGCAGTCAGAGAGTATAAGAGCACAGGCGTTTGGTCCTGGTCAACGCAGAATACTGCTTACAAGATATGTTCTGATCTGACCACTTTCCTCAAGCCTACCCCAATGAAACCCCTTTTCAAATTTAAGGTAGTGCAAGGAATACACATTCACTGCTTTTAATTATCAAAAATGACATGGTCTGACGCAATGCTGAAGACGCCATCATGAAGATGATAGCACCTTACCATTAACTTGTGTTTCTTTTTTTATTTGAAGTAAAAATGTCAGAACAGCAAAAGTGAAGTGCAAGGATGTAATGTTCTGAAAGCCTAATGAAAGAACTGAGTGTTTGCCCTCCTATTACATACTAATCTAACATGAGAGACTTTGATATACTTGTTTAACATAATACTGATATGACAGTTAGGTGATATATACGTGCATGCATATGTCCAGATGTGCAATGGTAAAAGAGCAGAAGGGCCAGAGTAGAATGAGGAAAACAACTTCAAAATTCAGTGAGGATATTTATCTTTTAGAACAATCCTCATAGTATTTGGCCACATGATAGTAGCTACCATTCATTTTTACTTAAAAATCCCAGTCGCTGCATGTGCATCTAAAGGCTTTGTCACACCGAAGTTGTTCTCAAAACGTCCTACCCCGTCCTAAAATAATCGTACATCGGGATGGGGTCGGGGTAGAACGTGTAACTTTGGCCAAATAATGTCGAAAATGATGCTAGTTCGTTCATAAACATTCCTCAATACGTCTATCCCGTCTGCAGTCTGTTGGTATCAAGTTCAGATCGGGTAAAATCGCTCGTTCACCTCACGTGTACAACGTTTCCAAGCAGTCCAAGCCCGTCCGTAGTAAGTTTAAACCCGGTCTGAAGTAGTTCTACCGCGTTTCTAATACGTCCAACCCCGTTCAAACTAGTTCTTAACTCGACCACCTCGTTCCCAGACAGTTCACCGCGTTCTCACCACGCCCTCATCTCGTCCCTAGTGCATTCGGAACGTAATTGCAACCGACCATTTTCTAATTTAAATGTTAAATAAACTGTCTTTGCCTTAATTGGGATTTTTGTGTTTCATATTTTTAATTCCCCATTTTATTTCAGATTTTATTAAATTTGTTGACCCTCAACATAAACTAACAAAATGGCCATCTTCATGGCGAATTGACTTTATGAAATGTGAATCATCATAGATACAATGCCATGTTTAGTTTAAGAAATGTGATTGAAACAGAATAAACTTGTATTACATGAACATAATCATGTGTATGCTTAAATCATGTTAGCAGTAAAAAGTTTTAGTTACATTATTTAAACGTGTAAATGAAATGTAGTGAAAGGATGATGTTTATTGTAACAGTTTTATTCAATAAACAAAAGAATGTCATAAAGTCATTGGCTAAAAATAAACATCAAAAATAGCCTAAACACCTTGAAAATCTTCAAGTCAGGAACACGAGCGTGCCAGACATCTCGAGCCCAAATGATGAACCAGTGAGGAAACGGTCGTATTTATACCCTACCTTGTCTTATCGTACTGCATACGGGTTGGATGTAGTGAGAACTGCATAATAAGTACAGAAATGTACTCAAAACGAGTAGACCTTTTTGAGAACCTACAGCAAACTTTTAGGGCCGTGCGGAAACGTGTTGCCAACTCCTTCAGAGCACTTTATTTTGTTTTGAACGTAGGCTATTTGCACGGAACAACGACTGGCTAAGGACGTAAGGCAGTCGAGTTGGGTCTGTCTGCGAATGGGATGAACGAGGTACAAACGGACCCGGTCGGGGTGCACACGTATCGCAATTGATGCCCGACTGCACCACGTCGTAACGTCCCTAGTAGGTTCGAAGTAGGACTATTCCGTTCTTAGTACGTCCATCTCGTTTTAAGTACATTGTCACTCCGTCTAATTGCAGAACGGGATGGCCGCTAGAAAATTTTGCGCAGACTCGAAGTTCTGGAGCACAATTCCCGTCCGAGCTCGTGCATGAAGTTCGTAAAAAGACCGTTAAAAAGTTGCTACCACGTCCACTCCGTTCGCACACAGTTTGAGCCCGTACGGCAACATTTTCAAGAACGTAGTAAGAACTAGTTTGGTGTGATGGGGGTATTACAAAATAAGAAGTAAAACCTCAACTTTGACCGATCTCCAGGCCTCAGAAAAAATAAAAATACACACAAAGTAAAAAAAAATATATTCAAACAGGTTATACTTTACTGTTTCCAAGGGAACCTTATAAATTGAAGTGAAGAATAGTATTCAGTCATGACTGAGTGCAATTTGTATTTTTGACAAATAGACACCTGGGTAAATTTTTAAACACCATGAGGTTCAAAATGAAATTTTCCAAAAATTGGCTAGTCCTGAACTATGTACATTTGCCCGAAGATTTTAGCATGCATTCCACATGCATTCAACATTCAAAGGCTTTGTCATGAGCTGTGCTTAATCGCACATGTTGAATGTTAGCAGTTGGGTAGCACTTCTGAAAACTTCAGTTCCATCTTAGTACAACTGACTATCAATTCTGAAGAGTCTTAAAGTCTTGTCATAATGAGACGTCAAGTTCACAGGTTTCCTTGCCATTTTTAAAGGAAAGTAGGCCCATACTTCTAACATTATTAAATGTTTTCAAAAGGTACCATTCTTTAAAAGCTAATAAGGTGTAAAATTAAAATAAAATTCCTTTCAAACTGATTTTGTATGCCAGGAAAGGTATTGCCAAGCTCTATTTCCAAGAACTGGGCAATGTTGATGTTATTAATTTAGTTCTTTGGTGAAGTCAATCTTATTTTAAGAATTGGGTGGTGCTTATCTTTTTCCCAGGGGTATATCATGATCTCTACCAGGCTTTTGTTTTTTTTGACATTTTTAAAAATAAATCCGGCACCCATCGTGGGGCTACGGACGCCACGGTAATTTGCAGTGGTCAATTTTTCTGCAACCACAGTGGCGCATAAGTGTGAACTTCATCGGTGATTTATGAGTAAGTAAGCATCAATCACTCTCACTTGCAACACTTAGTCTCGCCAGCCTCTTCTTTTCACACTACAGACTACAGATGAATCTACAAAGTATAGAGCCAGAGGAAGTAGAATACAGTTAAGCATCACAGGCCAGTACAATCAAAAAGTGAAATTTTAGAATTTCTTCAAACTCAACGGAGTTCCGTAAAATTCCAGTTAATTTGATTAAATAAAATGGCTAACATCTTGGAACCTGATTAAAAATGACTGAAGACAGCTGTGTGGAACCAGTTGATGTAAATCTACTACAACGTTACATTTTTTGAAGCCCCCTGCAAATGCCCTGCTTCTCCATTAAGGCATCACATTGGCTTCATAGTACTGCATCATGTGGCACGACACATTTTCCATTTTCTGTCTTATTTTTCGAGATTAGGACAGTGCTCCTGTAAAGCTCTAAAGGAACACCTGGGCTCGACGCAATATTGACAGCAGCTGAGAAAATAGCGCAGTAATAGCATCCTGAGCACACAGGAGATGGAAACATGCTCCAAAACCCACAAGGGGTGGCTGCTGATTTAATACAGGATCTAATGATACCATTGGAATTTTGGAATACATTCTCACAGCGTCGCCTCCTCCTGGTCAGTGAAATAACTGTCTAAATATTGTGATGGTTTTGCCTTTTCCTTGCCATACCAAATTCCTTCCCTCCCTTGTTGAGATCACATGGGTAATGCTTTTCATTTACTACCCATCCCTTCAATGAGTTGCTGCAGCAGATTTGTATAAAAAATCAGTTAGAGAAGAATCCTGCACAGTTTTTCCGCAAGCAAACCATTCACTTAAATATAGAAATTTGCGGACTGAAAATAGATGGCAGAATTTTATATTTATCAGAGCATATGAAGAAAAAAATGTTAATAGAAAACAGGCTCCTTATATAAAATGCCTCAAGGAGCCAGAAAAAAAAGAAGAAACATGGTTTTCATAGGAGCAGGATACGGTGCCAAAGGATACCGACGTGAATCATGCTTCACTAAAGGCTGTGCTAAATTCCCACAGGACCTCCATGGAAAGGAGTGTATTTACCGGTTTTGAGGAAGTACAGCTATATTGTCAACAATTTGTATAAAAACTCATGTTTCTGTTTCATACTGAGGCACACATTTTCTCAAGAACATGAATTGCCATCTGGAGAGGATGTCTTCTGCTTGTCATGAATAAACACAGAAATATGATTTCCGCCCCGTGATTTCTGAAAGCCAATGAAATAAAGCCAACCATACTATAATGTACCAAGATATTATACAATGACTGTTAGGTTGAGGATTGCAGCATTCAACCAAATGCAAATGTACAGTTTAATTTGTGTGAATGAGACAGGAGTGATTCATGACCTTGTTACTACAGATCCAAAAATAGTGGAACAAGCATCTCAAAGCCTGAGAAGGAAAGAGCATCCATTCCCTGTGGGCGAGACGTTCAATGTCATCTTGTTAAATGCCATGCAGTGACCAAGGACAGCTTCGATGTGGGTGACCGATTCCCTACTGAATCCCCAGAACATCGTTGAGCTGCCTCAATACTTTTTTTTGGCCTAATTATCCTGAATGCCAGTCATTAGCATCATATTTTCTCGCCTGTGGCATTTTCCGTCTTGTCATTAATAAGAAAAGCCATTTTCTGGATCATGGAGTTGTAAATTTGCAACAAAATAAATATATCACATTGAATATTAAAGTGAGACTGCTTCTATATTTAATCTCCAATTTCAAGAACCTCAAGCAAGAAGCTGGGGCTGGGGCTGGGACATAGATGAAAATGGTGAAAATGGAGTGGTGAATGGAGAGAGGAAAAATGAAATGAAAAATACTGTGTGGAGGAATGGATGACAGTGAGCAGACCTGGAGGAAGGGACCTCAGGTGGAGCTGAAAGAGGCAGAGAGGATAACCAGAGAAGCCTAGTGCAGTAAGAGAGAGCTCACCAATGACGAAATAGGGGATAGTGAGTGGAGTCATATACGGGAAGGTGTCAGTCATGTTAAATACTGGCAAGTGTGGCAGGGTAGAGAGAGAAGTTTTTAGATTTGACACCTTACCCAAGGTGTGACAAGAGTTGCTCAGGTAGCAGACACAACATGATGTGTCAGGTCAGAAACACAATATTGTGTAAAAACGTGAGATATCCAGTACTAAATTCATTGATGTGAAAAAACAAACAAACAAACAAAAAAAAAACGCAAAACATCAGGGAAAGGGTCAGAGCGAGAAAAAAAAAACAAAAAACAGTTTTTACAAAACTGTGAGCAGCATGGCATATCCTGTGTAGCCTGTTTGTTTTTCATACGGAAAGCCCATTACGATATAAGTCCCTGCCAATGAGGAAATTAAGCAATTATACAAAATAATTCTTGTGCACAGATATCCGGTTCTTATAAAATGGGCGTATTTGTTCCCTTACACATAAGTAAACCAAATAGAGACCAAGTTAAGACTTTGGGAAGTGGAGAGGAAAAACTGGGCCAAATTGCCCCTGATTGAGTAGAAACATAAATGAGAAAGCACAAGTGGAGGGAACATCTGTGTACTGGAATCCCAAATCTCATTTCAGTGCTTCTGCATTTTGTTTCTGTGACACTCTACTACCTTTGTTCTATGAGTATTGTTCATTTTGACTTAGTGCAATATTGGTGAAATAGTACTTTTCCATTATCCAGGAATGAGAGCCCAAGCAGATTGCATTTGTTCACTCCTCTATGTCCTCCTTTGATCAAAGAAAAATCATTTCACTGCCTAAAAATCTGTTACTTTGTCGATCTCAAAACCACACCGTGATATTAAATACCTTTGGCCAAGTGTTGTTCCTTGGAATTTCAAGTCTCTTTTGTTCAAACCTTGTGACTAAGGAACTGACACAAAGAGGTTCAGGAGTTCTCCACCGTACAGTCACGGGGGCTATCACGGATCGGAGTGACACTTCCCAGGGTGCCGGCCTGGGCATAGGTCCGGACCGCTTCAGTGAGGGATCAGAAGCAGGACTCCTGAGATTCCGTATCATTCTGGAGAGACAGCTTCTCCTGCTCCAGGTGACTGCCGTTGTGAAGAACTGAATACCTGAGAAGTGCAAAAGAACAGGTTTCAGAAATCACTTTTTGTCATTAAAAACACCGATAGTACCGACACCCCCGTCAATGTGTCCAGAAGGAAATCAACGTGAGATTTCAGAAAACAAACTGAGGCACTGAACAAATGTGTGAGAATTATACAGTGAACATTGGTTAATACAATTATCAAAGCACAGGTGTTCTTAGAACCCTTGTGCCTTCCTAATTAGCACTTCCCCTGTTCCAGCTGTCTGCATGAGTTCTGCAGTTTGTTCTTGTTGAGTGCTTATCTTGTTACCTCCACTGGTCAGTTGTCGCCACTCCCCTCTGTCTGATTGTCCTGTGCATATAAGTTTTTTGTCTCATCTCATTTGCGGCTGGATTGTCTTACTCTAAGGGCTCTTCCCTAACCTCTCACCCTAAACCCTGGTTATCCTCCCAGGTGTCTCTTCCTATCAGCTAAATTATTTATTAGTGAAAAAATTATTAGGCGCAGCGGGTTCTCCAAACCCTCTTCCATTTCTCCTTATCCTCCTCATACTAAACACGCCCTAGTGGCTCATCTTCAATCCTAAAATTGGCTTCCCCTCTGCCCAGTTCATAACAGGAAAAACCAGCAACAAAGGAGCCAGTGGACCACTCTATTTTCCTTTTCTTTTTTGCGGACTGCCCAGTTTGTAACAGGTCTAACCCATACTTCAACTAACTTTCACCCACTTTATGCCACAGACAACAAGATCGGTTTTTGAAGTTACTCTTTAAAATGCAAATTCTATAACACATTCACTCTATATGAATTGGGAAAAATATTCTTCCTTACCTAAAAAGCAAAAGACATACTACCAAAGATGCAACATCACTAAAATATGATATGGTATTCGTGACTTCAAATGATAAATATGTTAGAATGTCATGTAAGTAGGAATTATCAAGATTTATTGGTTTCCTCCTCGTGTTAAAGTGTCATGTTGAAACACACCTCCATCAGCCCAGAGATTAACACAATCTCCATACAGTGGGTCTAAGGTTGGATTAAGTGCATCTTGACTCAAGGAAACTACAATTTTTATACATACACATTTTGGGAGCAGGAAAGTTAAAGAAACGTATTAGAGCTGCAACTATAAAGAACAGGGCACTAACAGCCTATCTCCATACTCCAAGGTTTGCGTCACAGTTCACAGAGTCAGCACTGTGCTAACTGGTATTTCTTTACCGGGGTAGTACATGTGCATGCTCTGACATGAGACAGAATGGACATCTGCCATTACTTTTCTCTTCTCGGCATCCAGGAACAAATTGGGCCCAAAACCTTTTAAAAATATCAACTCATAAGCACCGTTTCCCTCTGCGAAAACATCTGTTCTTTTGTAATATAATCGGGAGCAGCCAAGCATCTCACTAGGGCTGTTCATAAAGTGGCATGAGGACAAACCCGGCAAACTCCATTTTAACTTTTTTTAATGCATGTTTGTTTTCCTACGTCAGAGCACTTTGGAGCAGATGCAGAATACATTTGCCTTCTTTCTGTGAAATGAGGAACTGTTTCACTCTGCAAATGTACCATACAACAACATTTGTGACTATAATTGCCAGAAGCAAAAAGGAAATACTTAGAAAAACAACATAACACCAGAACGGGAATTCAATTTCTTTGTTAGTTTCCGAAGAACAGAAAATGAATAATAAAAAAATTATCATAACTAAAAATTATTAAGAGGACATAAATTACTATAGCAAAATATGATATTGTAAGTAAAATTGTTTCTGTAGACTTCCCTTTTCAAAATCAAAATATTAATTCAATAAACTCCAGGGTTAATTTCTTTTTTCTAGATAAATTATCGATTTAACACCTGGAGCTTACCTGTGCCTCTGCTTTATTACGATAAATTAGTTCTATATTGTCGGCACACTGTTGCCTTGTCAACATAAAAAAAAAAAAAAAAAAACAGAACTATGAAAACAACACTGTATTTCATTTATATACATTCTCATTTTGCTGCAAAATGACAGCCTTGATAAATACAAGAAAAGCAGCATAAACATCCCATGGCAAGTCAGTGTAATAGCATTATGAGCTTCTGCTTTGAAGATTACAGACATTTGAATTAATTGTGGGTATTTGCATTCATTAATTTCCATGCATTCCATGTGATTGTGTTAGTTTCTTAAAAGCCTAGTCAGCTTCACACACAGCACAGGTTTGATAATTTTTGGATCATAATCCCAAGATTAAGAAAGTTCTAGATTAAAGCAAAGTGGTATTGCTTATTTTTTGTAGCTACAATACAGTACTTCATACTTAATCATTTCAATGCCTTTAATGGAACAAATGCTTTTTTCTGAGGCACCTGAGAATTTTGACTCAGGACCTACCGTAATTGTGCCAGATGCAGAGTTTATTGTGTTTTCTGACCAGAGGTAAACACATCCCTACCCACTGCCTAGAGAGATTCAGGATGTTGCCATGGTTAAGAATCTGAAAGCCTTCCGGAAAAAAATCTATTCTGGCACTCTTACGATAAATGTGTGCCTTAATGAAGTCCATATCGGATCATATTTGAGGGATTTCTTCTCAAATAAATAACGAAATAAGCCATAATCTGAGACAAATTCAAATCTTTCTACAGTCTCTTGACAATCAGTGATCATATACTAAATATATGACAACCTTGATAACACAAAAGCTGGTATTAAAATAAGTCATAATCACGCATTTAACATGCATGGTTTGCTCAGAATGTATAATCAAGACATCCTAATAAATTACACATGACCAATGGTAGGACTATCCTACATAAATATCCTCAGTTGAGGGTTTGTGATTATTACATTTGCCTTTGCAATAAACTCTCATTCAGAAGAGTACTTACAGTAGTGATGAACCCTGACAGCATCCATTCTAATTCACACAGGGACCATGATGCTAATAAAATACCGTGACGCATGAAAAGGTGACCTTTGAAACCACTATGATATCAGGTATTCAACCAAATTCCCAGCACAAGCTGCCTGAATCAAATTGAGTGTAAAGCTCTGTGTTCAGTCCAGCATATGCCATGTGTCCTGGCTACCGTAGCAGCAAGCAGGATTGGCCATGAACTAAAACCATTAAAAGCTGTTTACATAAACAAGTGAAGCCATAGCAATTCATGTTCTGAAATTGCGCTTGAAATGTATCCCTGGAGAAAAAAAAAGTTTTTGACATTTGTGGACTTGAAAAGGAACTATACTGCAAGATATCCTTGAAGCTCAGCCCCAAATAGTTGCCAGATTGTAGGTAAGCTAGCTAAGGATGGTAACTATTTCTACAACGTTGTAGTTGGCATGGCAATGCTGTTGAAAATACGGCCCTACAAAACTTGTGTACTTTAGCACAGTCGATATTGTATTATTCCTGGTCACAGTGCTCGGCTAGATATCACACCGCACTAATTATGGCTTTGGGAAAAACACACGTAATGATAAGTAGCACTATCAGGAAACAGAACTATCAGGAAAAAGAGCACTTCTCTTCATGTAGAATGGATTGTTCTAGGATAAGTAAATTGCTCCTCCATTTAATTTGGAGTGATCTCAAGCCCAGAGAGACAGAACAATTTCAGAGACACTATTCCACCCTGTTACACAAAATTCCAATCAGTACCCAATGCGCACACTTGGGCCCTGACATCCTTACAGATCAGCCCGGCATGTTAGCCGTTACAGTCAGGAGGGAGAACGATCTGGCTAGTTTGTTTTCACTTTCGCCCAGCTGTGACGCTGCTGACTGCTCACAGCGAACAAAGCTCATTTATCCTCCCGATCGTTCTGTTCAAACATGTAAGCTGGCCTAAAGCTATGAGTTTCAGACAGCAGTTGTGTGTGTCACGGAGTGAAGCACTGATTCAGGTGTCCGAATGAATTCATGCTTCAGCTTCTCCAGCTAATCGTTAGCATACTTCACATGAACTACACTTCCCCTGTTGTAGAGGAGGGTGGGATATTGGTATAAACTAAATACCAACAAAAATGTGTGTCATGATATCAATTTGGAAATATCACCTATTCCTTTGGGTAAGGGATTTTTATGTCTACATAAGATGGTCAGAGCGAAAAACTTGGTCAGAAAACAAGAGCGAACTATAAGGAGTGCCCACTGGCTTAGGCAATCATTAAATTTAAAATTTTCTTTTATTGAAACTCATAATTTGCATGCTCTCTTTGATTTTATCTTCTTACCAGTGAAACTTCATTCTATACCTCCTTTTGTTATGATGAAATTTGTTTTCATTGCCTTGGTGAGTGCTCAGATGTGCTTGCTATGCTAGGGGGCGGGCCTCCACATGAGATTCTGACATGAAATCCCCCCCCCAAAAAAACCATGAATCTCTCTTTTCTGCCTCTCTCCCCCCTGGCTATGAGCTCAGGAAGTGGCCTTCCAGAATATCAAGCAAGCAAGTTCAAAGAGACCTTAAAACCCCTAAAAATCACTTCAGTGGCAATTGCCAGGGGGCTTGGGTTTGAACACAAATCCCAAAGCCACACAACACAATACACTATGTGGTTCAGCTATGAGACAGGCAGCTGAGATTACAGTGGGTGGTCAAAATGTGTCACCAGTGGGGCAGCTTGTAGCCTGGTGTTTAATGTTTTTGACAAACATTTGGTGGTTCAAGGCCCAGTGTAGCCACAGCAGCAAGGCCCTTAAGCCCACATAGAGCTAGAGAGGGTTAGCCCTGCTTTCTGTAATCCAGCAGTTCCCAAACTCGGTCCTGGTGACCCACCATGCCTGCTAGTTTTTGTTCTAACCACATTTGCAATCCCAGAATTTGAATGAGTTGCTCATTTTTCTTAATTGCGCAACTCATGATTATGGGAATAAAGAGCGAAAAAAGAAAGAGCGATATATTCAAATTGCACTGTTTTACAAATTACTTGTTATTGCATGAAAATAGGGAAAAATTGTTAAAAAAAAAAAAAATCGAAAATGACTCCGGGTCACTAACCATGTTTTAGGATATTAACTCATTCCCTACGGAATACTTTCATATAAAATTGTCGCTTTTGTACGGAATGCTTTTCCCGAAAATTACACAGTATAAAGTATTGAAGTACACGTGGCCAATGACCGCGATCGTCAACTGATTTCGTGTTTTCATCGGACTGCGAATGGTCATCCACGCTGCTGGCACCATCTTACCGTAGGATTGGTAGAATTTGCCGCGCCGTTGGCAGCGGCTTGCAGTAGGGAATGAGTTAAGAACTCAAAGACAAATGATAAAAAGTCAGACCTGTTTTTTTTTTTTTTTTTTTTAGGTTTCAGGAAAAATATTTGGCAAGAACATAAACACCTGTCAAGACCCCCGTGTCTTTTTAGGTAATCTTCCCCTGTTCCAGCAGACCTTGAGAGTTTCTGTCTGTGCTGGATTGGTATGGTTCATTCCCCACGTAACCTTCCAGTCACTTAATGCCTTTTAGTATTGAACATAGTGCTTTCCTTCTGTTATGTGTTCAATAATAGTAATTGAAAGAAATTTTCGGAAATTTTATGCGTGTATTTAATAGGAACAGCCTCCCAAACCTTGATTGACCTCCGGGATTAGGACCACATTCCTGCTAAATCCTTTGTTCCTGCTTGCAAGCAGTCCTGCACCTACAGGAGGGACTCTCTACCTGGCTTCTGCTCTAGGACAGTTTCTGGTGTTGGTGCAGACATGCATCCGCCTCCAGCAGTCATTCCAATGTGCTGGACAGCTTCCTCAGTTACTGTAGTCCTGTTAATAAATACCCATTTGAGGATTGTACTCTGAATCTGTGTTTGATTCCATGTCTGGATCACAATGAACACCTGCATTCAAAAACATAATAAGCAGCTTAGTGATTCACCACAGTCTTGAATTTAATCACTTAAAACTAATAAGCACTGTGACTTGGCTTGTTTACTCAGAATATTGCAAAATAAAAATAACCTGCATGTTGGGCTTTTAAATATTGTGGAATGTATAGCCATTTCTGTCAACCTGCTTCAAAAGAGAGAAATGTCGTTCAAACCTGGAGAGTAACCAATTAAGAAAAATTACCAAGTTGTTAATTTTTGGATTGTAATTGTGGTTGGAAAAAAAACCAGCATGCACAGGGAGTCCCCAGGACCGAGTTTGGAAACCAGCGGTCTAATCAACTGTGAGTCACTATGGATGTTTTAGAAATTTTACTAATCAAATCCTAAATTCATATGCCCCCTCCCCATAAGCTGCCCATAAGCCCCCCCCCCAACCTGAGCATATGAGTGTATGCATATATACGCATATGTGTGTGAGTTGTGGGCATGAGGAGGTACGCTGCCAGCCCATCCTGATCTGCCCCTCACCGAGGACCCCTGCCTCTGTCCCTGGGGTGGGTGGGAACTTCCTGTTCACCGTGCCATGGCCCAGTTTGTTGTTGCTTCCAATTAATAAATGAAATCCTCCTGTTATTCTTCTTCTTCTTCTTCTTCTTCTTCTTATTATTATCATCATCATCATCATCATCATCATCATCATCATCGACATTTTTATTATTGAAATTAATTATTATTATTATTACCACTCATTTATTATTCATTATTATTATTATTATTATTCAGTAATATTATCATTATTTATTTTCATAATTTCATTTCATTTACTTTTTTCCTTCTTGTAAATTCGCCATACTACCTTCACCACATAAAATAGACTCACTCTACACTGTAAACCCTAATAGTGTGGTGAACTCAAATGTTTTGTGGAAACCGATTACCTCAAAAAAAAAAAATGTAGGCCAACTTAATTGCATTGTGTGGAAGGAACTTAAAGAAAATAAGGTAAAGTTTTTTTTTTTTTTTTGTTTTAAGTGCTGTGAACACAAGATCATTAAGTTGGCATATTCAATTTTTTTTGAGGTAATCGGTTTCCACAAAACATTTGAGTTCACCACACTATTAGGGCTTACAGTGTACAATCTATAATGATCATCACTAATCGGACCCCGCACTCTGGACTAATCAATTCAATCCTTCCATTTGCTGTAATTTTCTCTTTTTTCCTTTTTTGTCACTTTTCTTTTTTTCTCGACTTCTGCATTCATGTATGTTATTGCTGTTTTCTCTTATGAATTTCCATCTGTTTAGCTACATGAACAACCTATCACCAATAAAAAAAATTAATAATAATAATAATAAGAAGAATAAAAAAACCACTAAGGACAAAAGTATCCATTACCTGATAGATCTAATTCCTTTGCGATGTACAACTTACTCTGTGAAACCTAACTGAAGTAAACAGTGTATCAATCAGTAGGATTCGTATGTATCCAATTCATAAAATCATTTTTTTTTCTTTTACAAAAAGATAAAAAAAAGCCTCTTTCCCGATTCACTGGCTTTGCTGACAAAGCATATTGCGATTCCCTACAGTACATTAAAAGCTGTGAAGCAGTCCAGGCGCGAAACCAATTCTAGAAAATTTTTTGTATTCCTTTTGTCCATGAGGATCCAACAATTAAAAACATCCAAGATATTTTTTTTCTCTAAATGAGAGAGGTCATAAATACTGTTTAGTAAAGTCCTTTGGTTAACTTCATTGCTCAGATAGATATATTGCTGCAGGAGAGATATAAATGAGACCCCTCGTGATCCTAACTGATGTAGTTGATATAATATATATAAAAATATGTCGTGATTTTCAAAGTTCTAACACTGAGCATTTGAATAATTAGTATTCAAATATCACATACTTACAGAGCCTGGGAAGTGCAATGACATTAAAAAAATAAATAGAAATCTTGTGGTGTCAAGATATAAGTTCTTCCCACGATTTAGTTATCTCGTGGCCATGAGATATAACTTGTTCTCACGATGTAGTTAACTCATGCCCATGATTTAGTTCACGTGGCCACACGATATAATTCTTTCCCCCAATTTTGCCATCTCATGGCCACGAGATATAACTTGCCTTGCGGTCATGACTTAACTAAATTAGGCGAACAAGTTACATCTCGTGGCCACGAATTAGCTAATTTGAGGGAACGAGTTTACAAACTGATGGAACAAATTATATCTTGTGGCCACAAATTCACAAAATTGTGGGAACAACTCATATCTCGTGGCCATGAAATATATATATTTTTTCCACGTCATTGCACTTCCAGGGCTCCGTACATACTGAAGAAGAGAACCAAAAAAACTATTTCCCCTCATAATTGAGCTGTTGTGGAGAAGCTTCTGTTCCAGCCATACATGAGACGTTCAAATTTCCACAGACTGGAGGATGTTGCCATTCAAAAGAGGCCTCAGGTATACATTTTGGGCTTGCAGTTTGTGTTACAAGCCTTTTCATTTTGGTACATGACAATTGGTAAAATTTTAAAAACGTGGGTGTTAAGGGGTTAGGTAATGGTAACGTAAAGTAGTTCATTTTGTCTTTCACCTCCCATTTCTAGCTCTTACCTGAGATATTAATCAAACATAAGAGGATGTATGATAACGTATGGCTTGTCGACTAAAGTTGAATGGACCTGAGGTAAAGCCCACAACATTCCTTGCACAAATAAGTGGTCAGCATACTTTACAGCACAATGGTTAACTTGCTTTTAGTCACAATGGTTGGGAATCCTTGTCAATATTTTCTTTGACCTCAGAACCTTCTTTCACCCATCACAGCGCCACTCAGTATCTCTGGCGTCTGTCCACAGAAAACAAGCTGATCTGTTAAACGCTCAATCAAAAAACAATTGAAAAGCATTTTGTGGATCATTTGTCAACAAATACAGAGGAGGTGCCTGATGGTCCTCTAATGTGATAGGCTGATTTCATTTGACACTAAAAGGCAAAGCCTGCTGATTGTGATGAGGTTCAAAAAGTGCTCTCGAAATTGATTCTCCGGGAGAACATTTTTAACTGACATTTTCACAATCTGAAAACGACTTTCTCCAACATAAGAGTGAAATTTTAAAGACCGCATGCTTTTGCAGAAGCATAATGGTGCTATGGGTGAGGGTATTCAAGATGCTAAACTCCAACCAGGTGATGACTGTTCCTAAACTCTCGTCTTTTTTTAGCGGTAATGATTCATTACAATTGACCCCCCTCCTTAGCCGTAGCACAAAACCCGCTCAACTGTGACTACAGCTGTCAGTGCCAGAATGGATCACGCGCCATTAAGTGCGAGTGCCTTTCGCTGGGCGTCACGCAGCTCCTTTGCTGAGATGTCACACACTTAAAAAGGCAACAGGAAGATGAAACCCAGGGAAAGCCATCAGTGGGACAAACCAATCAAAGGCTCTAATAAATCAGCTCTGTGATGCTCACCAATGAAGATTCTCAATAGAGAAGATGGGGAACTGGCACTTTTGTGCCTGCACAACAGGAAGTGAGCAGGCATGCGCAATGGTGTTTCACAGTGGTCAGTGACGGTAGCGACAAGTGAAGAAGTCACCCACATTCTGGCAAAATGTCAGCTTTACTGCTCACATTACATTCCCGAATGCTCACAATGGGAATCATTTCTCCTGCCCAAGTCTAATTGAAAGCTGACTTTCACTGGATTATAATTGGAGGTTGTACAACCCCAATTCCGAAATAGTTGGGACAAAGTGTTAATTGTGAATAAAATCAAAACGCAATGACTTTCAAATCACACCAGCCAGTATTTTATTCATAATAGAACAGAGATAACATAGCAAATGTTAAAACTGAGAAATTTTACAATTTTAACAGCAAAATGAGCTCATTTCAAATTTGATGGCTGCTACAGGTCTCAAAAAAGTTGAGACAGGTGCATGTTTACCATGATGTAGCATCCCCTCTTCTTTTTAACACAGAGTGGAGGCGTCTGGGCATTGAGGAGACAAGTTTCTTGAGTTTAGCCATTGGAATTTGATCCCACTCTTGTTTAGTACAGGCTTCCAGCTGCTGAAAAGTTTTGGGTCTCCTTTGATGGATTTTAATTTAATTATGCACCAAATGTTCTCAATCGGTGAAAGATCAGGACTGCAGGCAGGCCAATTCAGCACACGGACTCTTCTACTACGAAGCCATGCTGTTGGAATAGCTGTAGTATGCGGTTTTGCATTGTCCTGCTGAAATACACATGGCCTTCCCTGGAATAGATGTTGTCTGGAGGGGAGCATATGTTGCTCTAAAACCTTTATATACCTTTCAGCATTCATGGTGCTTTTTGAAACATGCAAGTGTCCCACACCATATGCACTAATGCATCCCCATACCATCAAAGATGCTGGCTTTTTAACTGACCGCTAATAACAGGAGGGGTGGTCTTCTCCTCTTTAGCCCGGAGGACATGATGCCCATGATTTCCAACAAGAATGTCAAATTTGGACGCGTCTGACCACAGGACACTTTGCCACTTTGCTACAGTCCATTTTAAATGAGCCTTGGCCCACAGAGCACGGCAGCGCTTCTGGATCATGCACAACAATGGCTTCCTTTTTGCATGATAGAGTTTTAGGTGGCATCTGTGGATGGCACGGTGGACTGTGTTTACAGACAGGGGTTTCTAGAAGTATTTCTGGGCCCATTTAGGAATGTCAATGACAGAATCATGCCGGTGAGTGATGCAGTGGCGTCTGAGGTCCTGAAGATCACAGGCATCCAGTAAAGGTCTTCGGCCTTGTCCCTTATGCACAGTTTCTCTTGTCCCTTGTCCAGTTTCTCTGAATCTTTTGATGATGTTATGCACTGTCGATGGAGACCTTCAAAGCCTTTGCAATTTGACGTTGAGGAACATTGTTTTTAAAGTATTCCACAATTTTTTTACGCAAGCCTTCACAGGTTGGAGAGCCTCTGGCCATCTTTACTTCTGAGAGACTCAGCCTCTCTAAGACATACCTTTTATAGCCAATCATGTTACACACCTGATGCCAGTTAACTTAATTACCCGCTATATGTTCTTTCAGCTGATTCTCGTACATATTAATAGCTTTTTCAGCCCTTTTTTGCCTGTGTCCCAACTTTTTTGAGACCTGTTGCAGCTAGAAAATTTGAAATTAGCTCATTTTGAGGATAAAAATGTAAAATGTCTCAGTTTCAACATTTGAAATGTTATCTATGTTCTATAGTAAATAACATATTGGCTTGTGATCTGAAAGTCATTGCATTTTGATTTTATTCACAATTTACACTTTGTCCCAACTATTTTGGAATCGGGTTTGTAATTAATTGTCCTGGCTCCTGACACTTATGAATGCGCAATCTAGGATAGAGAAAAATACTTTCTCTTATGTCTCCTTAGAATTATTCTGTTTAATGAACCGCGATCTTAAAACTCCACTGACCTCCATTTATGACGTGAGTGCCCGCTGTCTGTCTAATGGGACCATAGCATGACACCTACAGACCTTTTAGCCCCCAAGTTCCACCTGTCCTATCTCTCGTCTCCTCTCAGTCAATGATGAGGAGCATGCCCATGGCATCCAGAAAATCAGGCTTTGGGTTTTCTGCCCTATTCACAGAAGCACAAACAGCGCAGTAGGCTGTAATTAGATGTTCGCCGATAATTCATACGTAGACTCTAAGAAAATAGCCCCCTCTGTCCAGTGTAATGTAGCTAGGCAACAGCAGATAATTACACCATGGTACACATACACAGAGATAGTCCCACAGCAGCAAAACACATTTCAAAATGGTGCATTTTCTTCACCAATAGTGAATTTCATATCTGGACACGGCCACCTTCCTCATACAGTAAGCCTCTCACAGCACCCCTCTAATGCAGCGAAACTAATGGCAGGAAATCATAATTTGAAGAATTGGGTCTATAATGTAGTGAATCAAAATTATTTGTTGTTTGCATGTTTTATTTCTGAATTTCCCATTCAGCTATCTTGGAGGAACAAAAAAAACAGATCACACCCTGCACACTATGCTGGATTAAAGGAGTTCAGAGGGGGCACACACGATGCCTTGAAATTTATCATTGGTCTAACTGGATTTCCATTGGGACCCGGACATACGAAGAATTATTCACAAGTTTTTTCCACTGAGAAATCACTTTCATTTGATTTAATTTGCTTTATTATTTATTTCAGCAGCAGCATTTGCTGATTCATTGAGTATTTAAATTTTGAGGAAAAAACATCCAACACTGACGTCCATAGTTTAATTGATTAGGAAAGAAATATGTTCTCTGAAATTCATTAATCACTTTTATTAACCATATCTTTAAAAGCTGGTGCAATGAAATTGCAAAGATAAGGTTGTTAAGCATATAACTGAAGCATAGTGTAAATTTCTTAAAAAAAAAAAAAAATCTAGCTCTTTAGAGCACTTCTCAAGTCTTTATTTTCACTAAGGACATTCTTATACTGCAAATACACACAAAAATTTTATAACATTCATACAGGATGAAACAAATTAGGTTCATTCAACAGGGGTAAAATAAATGGCCCAAATCACCAGTAAATTTAACGGTTGATTTAAATGCAAAAATAACATTACAAAAAAAACAAAAAACAAACAAACAACACATTCACAGACTGATTTCTATATTTCACTTCGTCCAGTACAATTATACACATTTTATAAAATCACATCATTAAGCAGAAGAAGCCAAGTGACCTCATTAATCTATGAGAAGCGAAGGCACACCATATGTTTCTTGGAGACAGATTGTACTCCAAAAAGACATGAGCTTCCTATGGGCTATTTTGGATTAGTTGGCAGAGAGAAATCAGCGATAGCATCTGCAATTTCGAGCCGATTTTGTCTGGGGCGGAAGACGGAATCACTGACAGACTGTTCCTGCCAGATGAGCACGCAGTCATACCAGAGACCAGAATGAAAAAAAGAGAGGAAAAAAAGTGCCTGACTCTAATGTCGATCATGTTACTTCTGGTCCATGCCCTTTAAGTAGACATGAAAATCCCAAATTTAGAACTGATTTTCAAGCTCTGCTGAATGGTATTATTACCCTGAGGGGATGGTCTCACACTGAAAGCACTAACGGTATGAGAGACAAAGTACAACCAAAGGCATACAATTAAAATGGCTGCTGAGTGACTCATCCTGTGATGGCACTGCGACAGAGTGCAGATAAGCCCCCACGTTGATAGCTTACATACTATGAACCAGTATCAACGGAAATTACCAGCCAGGGTCAGAGTCAAGTAGGGTTCAGCTACCCAGGATCTGAGTCTCATTGCTCTGCTCCAGCTCACCAGGTGCCTGCAGCTTGCATGCTAAAGCCACACATCATGAATCCTTTGCCTCAGGTTTGTGTGAACTCAGCAGGGAGGCTATGGTCTCCACAGGTGAGTCAGACAGTGAAGTACATAATCAAATAAACTACGAAAACTGATGCTCTACATGACGTCAGGTCCATTTGTCCATTTTAGCTCAACACAAAGCAGATGTACGGTCATACAGGAAACACTAGTCACCAAGAAAATGGTCTGTATTTAGAGCAGGGGGAAAACATGATGAGCTGGCAAATGGAAGATAGATCATATGTGACTCTGCCTGTGATAACCCAGCTAAAGTCATTTTCTGGTGATGTACAGTTTTTTATACAAAGTCATTCTACTTCATGTAAGGAATATTCTGTGAAAAAAATCTAACTGATATCTGTAATATTGACCGAGTAAGGTCATTTCAAAGTTTTGGCAGGCATGACATATCTTCAAGCTAGGCTGGTTAGCTTCACAAGACGTTAATCTATAAATGCAAACCCTTCACTTCTGAAATTTCCATGATGATACGACGCAATCCATGGAGAAATCCACACCCGGCTTAAATCACAACTCTTCTGCCATACCTTCGACTGACCTGCTTTACGATGGTGCGCATTATGGTCTACATTCATTTTCAATGGTAGAAAAGAAGTTCCTAAACCAAATGACACCCAAACTATCAGGCATTTATCTGCCGAAGGTAAACTAAAAGCCGATTGAAAACCAGGCTTATGGAAACCAACTTCCACTATTTCTCCGTAATTTGTAAACAAACTCTCAATAAATCCATTAATTTTAAAATGTATGATGTCAGAAATTAATTGTTGAACACTCTATTTCGAAACCCCAATATGTAACCTATCATTTACCTATCATTTACAGCAATAAGCTCACATCTCATATATTTGTCATCTTTTATCACAGGGACTTCTTGACGGTCTTATTCTCAAAATTAGATCAGGCGAGTTTAGCCAGGTTTTCACGGGCGGGGTCACATATGTGTTCACATTGCCTCAAGGGTTGTAATTCTGGCTAACACTGTGATAAGAGTGATGAAGGCTCGCGTGTCAGGGTCTGAGCTCTCTTTTCCCGAGTCTTTATGTCTTATTTTCAACCCCAGAAGAAGTTCGGACAATATGGAAAATGAGAATAGCGTGATTTTTAAATTTATGCCGACTTGTATTTAATTTCAGACAACATAAAGACAAGATATACTGCCTGGACAAAAAAGAAAAAAAAAGTTGCTTTTCGGATTTAAATGAGCAAATACTTAAAACCCTGAGATTGAGTTACTATTGCATATGTTTCAGCTGGCAGCAATTCTTTTTATCTTGACAGATGCAGTGGGTAACTTCTGATTCCTAGAGCAACCATGTTTGAGGTCATATCCCATGGCCATGGAAAAAATGTAACTAGCTAAGTTTCAAGACCGGAAGGTTATTGGCCTACATCAGGGGTTCTCAAACTCGTTCCTGGCGCCCCACTGTGTATGCTGGTTTTTGGTCCGACCACAGTTGCAATCTTAGGATTTTAACAAGGTGTCCATTTGTCTTAATTAGCAGCAATCCATGTTTACAGCAGTTATTTACCACCTTTAGCCGCATTTTTATGGATGTATCCATTGTGCCATGAAGAATAAAAACCCTCAACGTGTTATGCTTATTTTTCCATATTGTGAGGATTTTCAGGTAAAAACATCTCTAAACAGATCAAATTAGACTGAGAAAATCAGTAAGCTCCAAATTGGGTTGCTGAACACAGGTGTTTTGAATTCTTTCAAAATAATTTGTCTGAACTTAATAAGATGAACATGAAACGAAACAGGTGTGACTTGCCAAATAAATTGCTGGTTTTTGCAAGAAACAGGCGTGACTTGCCAAATAAATTGCTGGTTTTTGCAACCATTTGTTGACAGTTTCACCAATGAGGAACCTATTGATTGTTTACGTTGATTAAGGGTTCGGTCAAATTTCCCTCTGCAGTTATTTGTACTGGTTTCTAACATATCTCATTGTGGATATGAAATTTTAACTCTTCACAGCATGTGCAGATTTGTCAAATGTGGCTTAAAAGGACAATTACTGCTCTAAACATAAATGCACCTAATTGAGGCAAATCAACAGCTTGTTAAAATCCTAAGATTGCAACTGTGGTCCGAACAAAAACAAGCATACACTGTGGGGCGCCAGGGCCGAGTTTGAGAACTATTGGCTTACATCAAGCAAAGAAAACAAAAAGGAGATTGCTGATATCTTTGGAATTGGGTGAAGAACTGTTCACAGCCTTAATAAAGCCTGGAAGCATAGCGGTGACTCCTGAACTTTGCAGAAGAAATGAATCAGGAAAAAAAAAATCACAAATGATTATTATTGGGGATCACTAAAATGCTTGTTTAAGTCTAATTGTAAGATATTGACAGTAGAACTCATGGCTATGCTTAATTGTGAAAGTAAGAGCATATACAAACACTCAATGCAACAAAGACTTGCAGGACTGGGACTAAACTGCTGCATGACCGCAAGAAAGCAACTACTTAGTGCGGAAAATTGAAAAAAAGCAAGTTCAATTAGCTAGGAAGCATAAAAATTGGACTGAGGAGCAATGAAAAAAGGTCATGTGGTTTGATGAGTTCAGATTTGTCCTACTCCAGAGCAATGGGTGCATCAGGGTAAGAAAGGAAGCCCATGAAGGAACATAACCAATATGCACAGTGCCCACTGTACAAGCCTCAGGAGGCAGTGTTATGATCTGGGGTTGCTTCAATTGGTCAGGTCTAGACACAGCAACATTATGTAACAATAAAATGCAGTTCACAGACTGTTTGTAACATAGCATAAGACTGTCAAAGAAACGCCATAATGCATCTGTCTGTGATCAAAGCTAAAGGCGGTCCAATAAAATATTAGAGAGTGCAGCTTTTTAGGCAGTCAGTTAATGTTTCGTCAGGTGCATTTTGTAAATTTATATGGTGAAACATCAAAAAACATGCTGTTGTTTTCAATGTAATTCAGGTCAAAGATTTAATTTTAATTTAGCATACCGTCCCAACCTTTATGGTCTAGTGTTTCCATCCCAAGGGCGTATTCGACTCCCTGTTCTGGTGCAGAGAACATGTACTCGAATGAGTCGAACAGCAGAGAATGCGTTCGTGAACGTGTTCCTGTTCCCAGGAACCTTGGCTGGTGGTGCAGCGAGAACGAACAGCATCCAACACGGCCAACAGTGAGCAAACTTGCGAAGAGCATGTCAATTTTTCTCTCTTTTACTCAAATGAACTTATACCTAAGCAATATAAATGCATGTAACATTGGTATTTGAGCTCCGATAGTCATGATATTTCCAAAAAAGAGTCAGATACAAGCTGAATTAAGTATGCGTCAACAATAAATGCCGTCTGTAGACATCATGTATGGTTACGGTACGTGTTTTTGAGGGTCCGTAGATTTCGTATATCCACGGTAACCTGCATTTTCCCGTTCGAAACTGTGAACCCGTTCGCACGTTCTCGGCCTGTTCCTGAACTGCCGGGAACGGGGAGTCGAATACGCCCCAAGTGTCTGCTCCTTGTGTCTGCTCTTCTCGAGTTCCTTTCCTGTCTCTGTTGCCCCTCCCTGACTACCAACTGACCTGTCCCCACCTTTCTCTGGTGTTTCTGGGATGTAATTTACACCCGTGTTCCCCTCGTACCCAATCATGTTTCATGTTTTCTTTGAAGTCCAGCCACGTGTGCTTGTTCCAATGTACCCGTTTCTCGAGTGTCTCTACTTGCAGCCTGTTTCAGACAAGCCTGCCGAGCACTAATTCGTTTGGACTTTCAGTTCCTCTGATACTTTGTTCTGTCTTTTCTCCGCTTTTTCATTCATAAATTAATAAATATCTGAACAGCTCCTGTCTGCCCTGAAGTTGGGTATTTTCCATTGTTGTTCCTCACCCGCACCTGTGGCACTTGACGTTGAATCGATTTAAGCATTCAGACAGCAATATTACTGTGGAGATCAAAGTGCCATTTCAATTTCCCATTCAATGTTTAAACCAAACAGGTATCTTTAGAATGCTATTGGCCAATTTTAAGAGGAAGATGAAAGATGTATGATGCATAGAAAGATATACACTGCAGTACATTGCAATTCAGGTTTGTATAAGTTTGGGCATAATATAATCTGACATTTTTACAAAATCTGTCTTTAATTTGCTGACATTGTTCATATATAATTATAGTTTTATTAGAATTGTTGATTCATTTGAGAGTTCAAGAAGTTAAATTCTGTATTCAAAAATCACAAAATTTCATTACAAACCCTGGTCACACTCCCACCGCAGGAGAACAGCTCATTAAAACCCTGCAGGACATCCCTGCTTCTATCCTTGACGCTGCAATCTTGAAAACTCCACAATGTGAAGACTGAGAAAAGCTGCTAAAATGCAGGTTACAGAGAATTTGAGATTCATGAGGCACACAAGGAGTAAGGCTTTTTGATGAAATTTCTGCCGTCTGCCATTGTTCTCAAGAAATAAAAGTCACAGCTTCAGGCATATTTGAGGTACATTTGGTGGACAAAGCCTTTATTCTCTTCAATCTCTTAAAGGGGACATTTACATCTACAAAAAACTCACTTTTTCAGTTTTTTTGCGCATACATTTCTGTATCTGGAGCTCTCATCAACCCATTAACTGTGAGGTACATGTAAACAACCCAAACATTTTTTGTGGGCTGCCTTTTTCATAAAACACAGCATTTCGTATGGCATTCAAATTTGTCTACTCTTCCTGCCTCACATACAGGCTTATGAGAATTGATCTTTCCGACTAACTCCGACCAGCTCCGCCCCCCCCAGTTACTGTTGCTAAGACCGACAACTATGCAGCTCAGTTCCACATTGAAAACAGCTCAGCAGAAATTTGAGCACCACTCTGTCGCGTATTCCCGAAAAAATTGCGGTTTATTTCTTACCGAAAGCATCCAACTTGTCCAGCAAAGTCTTCCAGAGAGGCCTTAACTATTTCACGCAAGGACATACCCATTGCATCAAATTTTTAAATTATTTTAAATTATGCTTTTCGAAAGATACAAAGAAGCAGTAGCTTTGATTTCTTTTCAAGAATCTGTAGCTAGCTGGCGTGAATTCCAAGTGTTAGTTTAGTTGAAGGAGCTGTGTCACAATTACTGTGCATGCTCACAACCTTGAAAAAAAGTAAATCTGCTCAACTGCAAGCCGAATTGTAGAAGGTTTTTTTTCTTTTAATAAAATTATTGGCAATGACAACCAGCTTACATTCTTTGTATCCCTTAGCTAAAGCTTAAAACAGTACTTTCAGCCCTGAATTTCCATAGAAAGCTCCTTAGTATAAAAAAATATTGCCGGATTGACTAAAATAAATAAATACAGTGCGAAACTTGCAGTCAAGCAGATTCGCTTTCTTGGGATGTAAGTTCTGAACATGCGCAGTAATCGTGACGGAGCTCCTACACGTGCATATGCCTTGGCTGTTGCTGTAACTAGCTGAGTGCCACTTTCAAAACAAACTCACTTAGCTAGCTAGTAATCACACATTACCTTTCTGTAATTATTGCATGGTTTATTAGCTAGATAGCGACCAAGCTGTGAATTGTCTGTGAATTTAGAAGGCATTGCCATTAGGAATGAAGGGAATCAAATTGCCTAGAAATCATGGAATTTTCATTTTATTTATTTTGTTTTTACTACAAAATTCATAAACTTCTCTTTTTGACATCCAAGAATATTCTAGCTTGATAGAAATTAGCATAATAGGTCCCCTTTAAATATTATGAACTAATCTCCTTTATGCACTGACTTACATGCTCCAATTTTCTATCTATTTATGTGTGATAGTGGATGGACAATCAAATCTACAGGCATCCAGACTGTGACATTGTTTCTGCTTTGTAGCTGCAACTGGATTGAAATATAGCAAGCATGAAAAAGACAGAAATGCATGTCATCCAGAATTGGCAAGAATCTACATCCATGCCATATCAGAAGGTGGGAAAAACACACAGGAGTGAATAAAAAATTTCAAAATTCTCAAGGCATTCCCAGCCTTGTGGTTCTGCTTCGTTATCAAGATCACACTCATTCATTTGATGCATGTTTGACCAGGATTATTAATATTGCCTATCTCTCACTCACAGACCCGGCTCCAGGACATGGATTACAGGAAAGGATTACAATGAGGGTGAAGGACTGGACGGTTCAGGGGTGAAAAATTATTTATGACACAAGAGGCACATTCAAAATCACTCTGGCAATCTCATACCGCTAGAAATGTAATCAGTTACCAGCTACGAATTCCACAGGATAAAAGCAGCGAGGGCAAAAAGTAGACTTGGGTAAGTTTCAGTATTACAACAAAATACACTCGAAGTTTGTTGAATCCACTTACAGTGCACAGTGGTGGAGTTCTGATGTGTTTTGATGATTACCCTCATAAATAATGGAAACAGACTCTGTCATTACAGAGGTCCTCAATCTGGCTTTCATTCCAATCAAGTAGTTACACACCTGTTCTACTAATCAAGAGGTTTTAGCAAAGACTCGAAGGCAGGGCTGTAAAACTGGTGCAAGCTGAGATAAGTTGATTAAATTAGTTGTATCAGGTGTGCTTCTGCTTGTTTGGATTGAAAATCTGCAGCCCCTCGGCCCTTTTACGGACCAGTTTGACATCGCTGCTCTTAAGATTAATAAGTAAAATCAGGTAAGTGAATGCTTGGTTGGAATGAAAGCCTGCACCCACACTGGCCCTTTCTGGGTAAGATTATTGTTATAAACCCTATGTAACTGCATTTGAACATCCATTTTATGGTTGACTTAGTCTTAGCAATATTCGCTGACAAAAAAAAGGAGAAAAATCAAGTCTAACAGGAATCAGAAAGTGAATTTCCTATATATCCACTCTGCATTTTGCTGCATTTTTGCATAACTGAAAAATGATTCTTTGTTTAATATCTGTTTCAGAATCTTTCAGACATTACTTGACCTCAGTATTATAAGGTCCTACCAGGCATATGTTTCTGGGGCAGATAGAACTTTATAATACTAAGGTCACAATTTAGTGATATTTCCTAGCTCAATGCACACAGCCTTCCTTCAGACCTAAAGAATGGATGCTCAATACAAGTTTCTGTGGCTCCAGCACACTTATTGTGAGCTATTTTATCTCAGCAGAATGCGAGCAGCAGGGTAAACTTTTTGTCATTGCAGAAAGTTTCATAATCATTAGTGTGCTGCCACTCTTTCGTTCTCGTAAAAAAAATCTATAGCTCAGAAACTGAGCTACACATATTGGAAAGATGCTCGCGCTCAAAACTTGTTACTCTGAATTTTAGCCCCTAGCTTTTATACCCTGTTGGCATGTTTCTTCCATATACTCTGGCATCCCAGATAATGACTCTGCCATTGGGATGACCCCTGTCCCCTATCTTTGTTTACTGCCATTTTGTATTATATGCAAAATAGGCGAAGTTTAATGAATCAGTTATTTCTCATATAAGCACCCAAGTTGGAGGACAGCCTCAGCACACAAACATACAGAAAATCAACTATTCACATGGAATGTTTGGCGGCTATTAACAAATTATTTTGGCAAAAATTTTGGATAAGTACACAATTGGCCAGAACCCCTTTTTAAGTACTATATTATGCCCACGTTATAATACACGGGAACTTTGGTCCAACATCAGATAATTCACTGGTAGAAACCGATGTAATAAAATTACTCACAATAAAGTGTTTTTATTTCTCAGACTCCACAAAGAGAGGACTGTAGACCTTAGCATTATGGAACTGAAAGCATCAATTTAACAGCTGCTCTGAAAGCTAGCCTTTCAGCTCAAGAGCACCTCCGTGGTCTGTGAGCTCACCCAGTGGGTTCATGCCAGCCTCGACTCCATTGCCCCCACACACCCGGTCTAACAGACATCACTGTTACGCCTCCTAGGAGAAAACCCCTGATGTTCACCAAAACCCACAGCCACTGATGTGCTGCATTTTAAATGCAGCAGCAGACTTAGGAGGCATGATCTAGTAACAATCTGGAAGCAATGTTCCGAAACTCAGAGGGTTGCTTGCCTGGCTAAGCCAAGTCCACCCCTGCAGAGTGTGTCTAAATAAAAGCCCCAAAGGGCTAAACTGAGCTGGCCTTAAAAGGGGGGGGGGGGGGGATCAAGCAAAGCTGTGTGACTGATCCTCCTGCGACAGTTCCAGTGTGCGGACAAAACTCGGAGGCAGCCATCGTTCAATCATGGCTCTGGCAGCGGACCAAATGCTGGGTAGCAGAGGGTTTCTGTGCCCTCAAAGTGAGGCATACAGGGGCTGTACAGTTATGAGTTATAATGAATTTCTCTTGTAAGGAATGAAAAACATGACAGCAACATTCCACAAATAATTTCCTCTCCTCGAACTGGAGAGAAAACCAGATTAAAGGAAAAGAGTACATGGTGGAAATGCCAGCAAATGGCGGCACTGAGGTGTTTCATTAAACTCCTGAGATGAAAACATAATGCAGGTCTCTCGATAAGTGCAATCACCAAACAGCCACCCGTGGGCTGGATCAGCATCAGCTTCTGATTGGTTCTCAGAGAGAAGACATTGCTGGACATTGTTTCATCTCTCCTTCACATTAGTTAGAATTAGCTACGCAAATTTATCAGAAAACCCCATTACCAATAAATATTTGTAAATACGTGCAGTGCATACAGTAAGTAAATACAGAGCAGGCCAAGGTTTTCTAGGCTGAGCGTATCCACAAGAAAGTGTATTTTCTAACACAATATACACTTCACACATTTCAGTGATATTTTATTAGAAAGTAATTGACATCTCATTTGGCATTTCTACGCTGAGCAAAGAGTAAACAAAGCGCCCAGGGGAGTCTACATATACACTGATGGAAACTAAGAAATATAGGATTATAGGTATTGTGCATTGGTACTTAAAAATTATGAACCTGCGTGAGTAAAACCATATCTTGTTGGCACTCTTATTTTCAACAGAAGAAGCCCCGTGCGACTGGCTAAAAATAGGCAGCAACCATTTTCATGGCCTGTGCTTCCCTGAGTCACAAGTGACCAACCATTGATAAAATATTTAGCCTCATTTTAAAGCAACCTTCTAAAAAGAACATTCTATCTCAGCATTTAAGAATACACTCCACTGGCTTTGATGAGGACGAAGAAGTTAAATCTCTTAGACTAAAGATCATGTCACGATTTATTTTCTTTATTTTTAACTCATAATGTTATTGCATCATTGTTCTGTTGTCCAAGATCATAAAGTTCAAATTTTAGCTTAAAAATATTGAGTCAGAGATGAGATTTGAATGATACCTGAAATAAGAATATTCAAACTAAGAAATAGGAAATACTAGAAGCTCAACTGCCGCCTCAAGCAATGCCTTCCTGCATCTAATGTTTTCTGCCAACCAGAAAAAAATGACACTTCTGACAATCACTTCCCACTCCACCACAGAACAAAACAAACATGTCTGAATAGCCTGGAGATAATCAAAAGTGAACCATATTTTGGAAAAGACCAGAACAAGAGATTACAATACATCCGCTTGGACTGAACAAGGAAATAGCAAATTTCCTCAATTTGACTTGTTTCTGATTTTTTTAGTGTCCGTGTTTGTTTTTGCCTTCTGGGTGGCCAAGTTAACAGAAATGAGTTGCTTGCCACATGTACTCATCAAAGCTGCCACTAAATGGTCCGTAGGTCAGTCTCTTGCTCACGCAAGATGCTAGTTATAATTCTCATCAATGGCAGGTATTTTAAATATTTTACCATTGCCAAACAAATATCCCAAATTACTCACAAATTTACTCAATGCACTACTCTAATGAGGCATATCAATCAGGACGATTTGAGTATTTCTAAAAGTATGTTCCTAATATCCATTTGGAGAAATTAGATACCACTTAAAATGCTGTGACCATTTTTTTTCAATGATGAAACTAAAGTAAAGCAGTATGATAATAGTTCATCTGAACAAAAATGTTTCTTCCAAGGGTGCCCACAGCTTAGTATACCCAAAATGGGTAAGAATTCTGAAGTCCTGCATTTACATTACACCATGGAAAGAGCAGATAACAGGCTTAACCCTTTAACGGGCGAGGAACCATATTTGATAACTTAAGTCTGAGTCCTAAATTGTGCCCCCATGCCTCTCTGTGAGGCAGGAGAATCAGGCCAATTTCTCCCTACAAATCAGCAAAGATCAGGCTGTCACAGGTAGTGAAATCATTGCGTCTGACCAATCAACAGTGGCCCAGAGCGTCTTAACCTTTTTGAAAATTCACAAAGTCACAAAAGTAAAGAAGTCTTGTAATATCTGCCAATAATGGTCTAGGGTTGGAATGTTGAATTTCCACGTATTTCCATGTGTGTCCTATAAAGGATTAAGAATGGTTAGTTAGATGAATTCATGCATAAATGAATGTACTCGCTAGGAGCTGCAGAATCCCATACCTAAGAGTTCAATCTGCACTACAACATAAAATAATGTAAAATCCTGTACAATCCCCCAATGCATCTGCTATTCGGGGTAGCAAGAAATAATTCGTGTTGCCATATTCTGTCCAATACATTCAGAATCATGTCTCTGGCTTTAAAGTACTTGACTGTCTGACTCTTCTAACTGAAGATAGGCTTTCACATGAAGAATAATTCTGTTTCCTTTTCAGGCAGGCAATAATGGCTCTCCTCACTTCAGATTAACCCTAAAATGCCCAACTATAGTAAAAGTTGAAAGAAAAATCTATGTATTCTCTTAATATGTCCTGGGGAGGGGCTAATAACAACCCAATAGCAATTTTTAATTTTTGGTGACCTTTGACCTCATTTTAGTTTTGTGACATATATGCCGCTCTAAGTTTCTAGGATATAAAGAGAACTTTAGTCCATCATTGTTTTAGTAGTTGACATATAGCTGAAGTATTAGGCATAGCTTATTTTTCATTAGATTACCTGTTTGTCTACTTAATCCAGTAATGTATGGGTGCTGATCTATCGTGTGGATTCCACCATGGGGGCGGCCATATTGGAAAGGTTAGCTGGTGCAGCCAGTGTAGTGTCAGTTCCACTTTTATGCATCAGATAGCAGCACTGATGGTCTAAATATGTCATTATGGACATTAGGTTGCAAAATTTATGTGGGGTCAGTGGTTTTGACAACCCCCAAAATCTTGTGACAAATTTGTCACAGGGGGCATTTAAGGGTTAATTTGAGAATAAGATTGGCTGAGTTATGTTAGTCTTTGCTTAAGCTGGACTGATCTCAAGTCTATCGTGAAAAAGCTCGATTTCCAAAGACAGAGCAAGTTTGAGGAATGACGAACATGATGTGTTCATGAGACCAAAGATCACAACTACGGACAGTTTTAGGAGTCAGTAAAGAACATAGATAAGAAGGCAGTTCATGTAGGATGACCTTATACAGAAAGATATACCAATGCTTCATTCTTCTATTGTACTGTATAAGGAAGACCAGCAAACTTTCTCATACAAAACACAATGCTGTGTGCAATATCTACAAAATGGCAAGAATAATGGAAGTTGCCGGTGGAACTAGCCAAATGAGAAAAAAGACAACCTTCTGTTCATCATATCAGGAACTAACACGAGAAGATGTTCCGCAGATACCGGTGTTTTTAAGAAAATGCTCTTAATGTGAGCCACATCTTGTTTCATTAAAACTGACACTGTAGCTGCCGTAGTCATTTCTCCAGTCCAGGTTTCTACTATGCAGCAGACTCACTGTCTCAATACAGCGTCAAAAGCAATACTTCTTGTTTCGACCTGCAGTGCATTGTATACTGAATAGCTTGCAGGGAATCAGAGGCACTTAAAATTGACATTCAACAAAGAGCATGTCCAAAAGAGCATTTCATTTTCATTTCTTGAGCGATAAATTCTCTCCCGTGAGTGCATATGCTAATATTAGCCTTGCCTTTGCATTCCTCACTTTACAACCTGATAAAAAGAAAATAAGTTGGCGTTATTCTCCATGATCAGGAGTGGTTGATCTGAAAATCAGTCTATCAGATTTTGGTACAATGTTTTGAAAATCTCAGTTTTAGAATCAAGTTCAGAGTCCTTCCTATCCTGGGGCTAGTTTCATCGATGATCTCATTCCCATTATGACTCAAACCCTCTTTTGCATCATAATTACTGTTAACGCTCATAAACTTATGCAGTGAAGAGAGCTCAATGGCCACATAACTGAGTTGCTGGCGGTAAAATATCCCAATGTCCCAATGTCTCAGAAGTCATGTTTTCATTCCATGACTACAGGGTCCACAGAAACTTTGCTTCAACCTGTTTTAAGCAAGCAACGGCCCTGGTGGGAGAATATACTAGATCCCAGGTCATCAATGCTAAAGGCATCTTGGCGTCTGAGGGTCGAGTAGGTATTCCAGTACATATGGCAGTACCATTCAAAGAGCTATGACAACCATCATGCTTATAGCTCTGGAAATGGCGCTGCAATCTGCACCACAGTGTGATCCGGCTCATGCTCCTCAAAGGCTTCACTGACTGCTTGCTGGACAAGCACCAACAGTAGAGGAAAATGTACAAATGCTGGAGACCAAACAATCACCATCAGAGGAGTATAATGAGTCCCGGCTTGCACTGAAATCCATCAGCACAGCGCTTTGGTGACTATCTGCTGTGATTGGTGAAAGTTTTCCGGGATGCAGTCCATAACCCTGCTCCTTTCGGAGATTAGTTTGTACTTTTCATTAAAAAAAAGGCAATTCACAAAGAAATAAGATGACTGCGGAAGACTTCTTTATCCGAGGCTGGGAATTACTTAATGTCCAAGTACAAATTAGAAGTATCCTGGGGCCTTAAAGTAAATGCTAAACAGTGAAATAGCTTTGAATGGGGATACCCTAAACATTAAGCAGTTTCTTCCATTTATTCTCCCTTGCTTAATGAAATGAGCCCCCATAAGAAAACAAACAATTACAAAGTCAATTATATGGAAATCACCCGATGTAGAGTGGTTTCCATGGTAATTCCCAGAAACAAAATTATTTTCCCAAGTTGCTGCATGCTTCTTGTTGAACTGAGAACTTTGCATAAACCAGTAGTTTGCTGCTCGATCTTTTGGCATTAAACAAAATGACTACTGAATTGAAACATGGCTCTCACAATAATAACCTCCGCCAAACGAAGTTGGCAGGAGGTTATGTAATCGGTGCTATTTGTTTGTTTGTCTGTTTGTTTGTGAAAAAGATAACTCAAAAAGTAATGAACGTATATCTCTGAAATTTTGTCGGTGGGTCGCTCTTACATCAGGGATGGACCCAATTGATTTTGACCATGATCAGTCAAACAATATGGCCGCCACAGCAGCCATATTGAAATCCTATGACACGCGATAACTGAACTTTGCTCCCACTCACAAAGATTTGGACAGTGCTGCCTTGGCGGAGGTTTGCACTCTAGGAGTGCCTCTAGTTGAAGATGTACTGCACACAACTGTGTTTTCTTTTTTTTTTTTTTTTGCTGTGAAGTAAATTATATGCCTGTGCTGTAATGAAATATATAAATGCTGGTGTTAAAACTGATATTTTCCAAATCTGCATTTTATGGGTTGAACTGGCTCAGTACACCATCTACTGTTCTAAATCAGCTGTGAACCTTGAAAGGCAATACTGACGCAGAATTGACCAGTTGGGAGTCATCTACGTCATAAAATTTGGATAAAAAATAATTTTAATGCCAAATAATCAAAGTTGGGGAGCCAACCTCCCTCAGGCCCTGCACTTGAATGGACATCTATTAATCACACTAATTTTCAAATGTATACTGAACAGGACTTTGCTATTTTTTGATTGCGTTGCTAAGCTTCTGCCTTTAGTATATTTTCTACCAACATTGTGAATTGATCTCAAATTGTAGTTTGTCAATAAAGATGTCCTGTACATCCCTATGCACTAAATACTTTTAAAGTTTTGAAACAGTGGTTTGGACTTGTGCTTTTGAAGCTCAACCGGATCGCACTCCCTCATGAAATATAGCATTAAAGTTAACATTACATTTATTGAGGGCAAGAGTTCTTCAAAACCTATACCACCCGTGTGAAAAAAAAATAATCAAGCTATTAAATGGTTATTCTACCCTTGGCAGCAACAACTGTAATTAAATGCTTGCTATAACTTCAGGTGAGTCTTTTACATTACTGTGGAGGAATTTGGCCCAATATTCTATGCAGAATTATTTTAATTTAAGCCACACTTGGGGGTTTTTGAGCCTGTTTAAGGTAATGCCCTGGACTCCTCTCGGACTCTGCCACTGATTCTGTCCCCTCAGAACCTCAGGGGCTATGCACACAAGAGACGTGTCCATTTTACAGAGCGTTGTGTTTTAATTATTTATCAATGGTAACAAGCATCAAATGTATGTCTTTTTACCTTTTGTCTTTAAATTTTGAGCTATGCTCACAAGAAAAACAACCATTTGGGTCATAAATGCAAGTGCCTAAAACGACTTGTATTTATGTTAAAGTGACAGAAGAGCAAAGGAAGAAATTATGTGACGTCCTTCTGTAGTGAGAAAGTCTGCATATGGAGGAGGCTGGGGTGGTGGTTGGGACAGAAAAACAGTGGACTTCACCTCAGGAATTTAACATTTTGCAACTGAAAGTCACACCTGTCTTTTAAAAACCACAATCGCCTTACCCTAACCCAGAACACTGCTTTACCTAAGCTTAAACTTAACCTTTAGGACAGGGCTATTCAACCTTATCCAGAAAGGGCCGGTGTGGGTGCAGGCTTTCATTCCAACCAAGCACTTGCACACCTGACACCATTAATCAACCCCAGGAGTCTTTGCTAATGAGCTTGATTAGTAGTATCAGGTGTGTAAGTGCTTGGTTGGAATGAAAGCCTGCACCCACACCGGCCCTTTCTGGACAAGGTTGAATAGCCCTGCTTTAGGAAGTAATATCCACGTTTTCCAAGCTATTTGTTTTTTAAGGTGCAACGTCGCTGTTACTTACAGTAATTGAACTATCACTTTACATGATCAATTGGGCTTGAGGCCTTATTGCTTATTTCTGTTATTTTCAGGATTGTTGTCAGTATTGAATGTACATAAACTGTAGAATATTCATACAGTTTTGCATATGGGGTGGGGGTACAATTGTCAGTTTCACAAAGATGTTCTGCAAACACTCCAGCAGTGAGACAGTTTTTAAATCTCTACTGAGGGTGTGTTCATTTCTGCCAATGTACTACATACCTGAGTGGTGTTCGAATGGAAATGAACCTCATGAACCCTAATTGTTCTAACACTACAAGCTATAGTACATCTACCATTATCACTGTAATGAGAAAACTTTGTAATACTTGTCACTGAGAATTATAACTGCGGTTAGTTTGTAGAGATTTCCGTGCAATGTCACACACCGTTAGCCTTAAAAGTTGAGAAAGCCAAGGTCATGCAGTCGAGATGATCTTCTCAGTGATACAATAATACAATGATAATGAAACCGCAGCACGAACTCTGAGGAGAGAAGTATTCTCAAATTCTAAAATCATTAATAAAATCTGAACCACCTGTGAGTGTGTAAAATTGAATTTTTTTTTTTTTTTTTTTTTTTTCAAAAAAGCCACACAAAGCAGCAATAACACCTGAATTTACTGGGCAAATATGAGGTCTGCTTATTGGAAATAACAGCCTTGAAACTTTGCTTGCTTCAGAATTGGTCATTTTTAAGATATTTCTATCAACGCTCCATACAGCAGCTATGTCAACACTGGGTTAGAGGCAATAGAGAGAATTCTAAAGATGTCATTTACTCCAATTGCAGCTGCTTCAAGGTCGGGTCACAATTTTATTTAAAACAGTCGATGGTGAAGGCTGGCAATTGCCTCATTATGTTTTCATCTTGATTTAGTTTTAAAGGAGCAATATGTAAGAAATGTATGTTGATTAATCAAGAAATGGCCCTGATATATCACCAGACATTAAGGAATGATGTTAATTTCAAATACTTATATCACTGACAACAGTAGTCCAGCCAGAATATTCTCATTACAAAAGCGAAGTTGCAGCCCACAACTAATGTTGATGTTTTCATTTTGTGTTTTGGCCTGTTTCGCCGCCTACCACCTATCTCCCAATCACGAAGTCAGTAACATTTTGGCATCCAGGTTGCCAGTTACCACTGAGCTGCAGCTACCAGCGTTTCGGAGCACAAATGTCTGACGTTACTAAACATAGAAGGCCTCGTTATGATTCCGAAATACGTCGTGACAAGATCAGAAACAAAACAAGGATCTGTACAGGACATGCCTTCGAAAGATGGAGACGGCTGAAAGCGGAGAATAATTTGAAGACCGACGCCGAAGTTGCTAATTTTCTCCTGGACAGGTAAGATTCAGCTAAGTTTGGCAAACTTAATTCTATTTAATGTAGGCACGGACATTTCAAATATTCTCTACAGTCGAATAACGTTATGTATGTTCGTTCATGGCACGTTAGTGTGTATGCAGGTGGGTCATCGAATTGACTACGTAACAAATTGTTTGAGAAATAAAAACCGCGACTCGTCATTGCTGACATTAGCAATGCATTATTAGAGTCCGTTTCTCTGGCATTATGCTGAGACGCTGTGGAAACCATTCCAACATCAGCACAGCCATTATGGCAATATGAAATGTAATTGAGACAGTACATCGGTCAAATGAGTCTTCATTCATTCTTTACGCATATTATAGTATGGACTTTAGTAGGCTATCCACACAGAAGAGTGACGAGCAAGTTGACCAATATGACCATTGCTAAAGTTAGTTAGTCATTAGTCTCGATCTTTTCTGAACTGAACTGAACACAACCCTGTGAGAGCAAATCACTGGTAATATTGAAATGTAGCCGTGGTAGCTCCTTGTAGTAGACGTTCTTGCTGGATCCAGCAACCTAGCTGGCAACCTCTCGTCTGGGGGAGAGGGAGAGGGGATACTGCGCTCTGCAGTATTTTGAATGTGATTGTAGTACCAGTTTTGGCCACAAACTTACATACAGCTCCTTTAACCCTAGTCCTGCCGGTCGCTGAAATATAGAGGACTCACGCTCGTTTCCCAATGTGCCAGTCCTCAATTTATCGTTCCCTGGGAGTTAATTCCTGGTATGCTGGTCCTCAATAAGCATTAGCCTGGAGGCAGGACTTAGGTTAAAAATGTCGATGTTGCAGGACACTGTTTTTACTGACAGTACAGTTAAAAGTTGTGCAATTAAAAATTACAGTTAGAGTACTGAGGAAAAATACTAGATTAATAAAATATGGGATTAATTTTTTGATCGGAAATTATTTTTTGGTAATTACGTGTTTCATTAGTAATGTTTCACACTCTGTGAATGTGAAAAACAGAAAATTTCGCAACTCTAGTTCTTCAAACTTAGTAGTGTCCGTACAGCCCTTGAAAACTGAACACTTGCTAAATTAATTTCTTGTTAAACTCTATTTGTGTAGCCCCTTAAAAGCCCCTTACATTACATTTTTTCCAACCGCAACCAAAAAGAGACCACAGTTAGATACTTGTGCATTTGTATGGCCAGGCTACTTTTTGACACTTGTACCTATTAATGAGAAATGCATCAACTTCTTATGCGTTTTTCAGGTAGTTGAGGAAAACCCTACTTTGTAGCAGCTCACCTCACTTGAAAAACTGAAAATATCCATCTAAAATAAAATGACCTCTCCTTTTCCCTCCAGTTTGAAAAGAAGAAACCTGATTTATACAGAAAGAACATCGCCTGACCTTTTTAATTTGTCCAAAAAAAAAAAAATAATTACAACACTCATCCAAACTGATCTACACAATTTTTAGGCATCCATTTCCCAGACAAGCCAGTATTTTTCTCCACTTGCAAGTTGAGCACTGAAAAAAATAAGAGACCCTAAATGGTTAAGCTGTAATTTTCTGAACTGCAGTGTAGATGTACATCAGACAGACTCCATTTACATATGCACTTGTTTCAAAGCCACTTGTGTCATCTTTCTAAACCTTTTCAACTTATGCTGAACATCCACCCACACAACCATCTGTGTACATGAGGAGAATATATGCGATGGCCGTGAAGCTTCCAGGAACCACATCTGTATCTGTTAGAAACATGCACTCCCGAGCTGGGATTTAGTGTTTATCGCTCACAGCTCAGCGGATCTCAGAGACTCTCTGAGGGAGGGAGGGAGGGAGGGAGGGAGGGAGAGAGAGAGAGAGAGAGAGGGAGAGAGAGAGAGAGAGAGAGATCAGCCCCACATTTATGAGGTGAAGGTAGGCATCAGGAATTTGAGCCATCCCGCAGCTGAATGGAATCTTCCCCAGTTTTCTGGGTTTCATGCTTCAGGGCTGATAGCTGTATCGCTTTTAATCACTGTGATGTTTGCTACAATATTAAGTGATGAGGCTACGGAACATGCTGGACGAAGTTGTGTGACACTGATCAAAGCCAGCTCTGCAGTTAACTGGTATGTCAGTCTTCCTCCATGGTTCCTATTGCTCTCATTTATCAGCTTTGCTGTGGGAACCCAACAGTGATGGCAGGCTAATTCGCTTCCACTGCTCTGCGCTCAGCTACTTCTGTTACTGAAACAGACGTAGGAAATAAACCAGCTGATTACCCACAGACCTCACTGACGCAAGGGCACTTGCAGCATAGACTTAATTAAAATCAAGCTGATAGTGACGTGTCCAAATGTAATGTTATGTGCAAATTCCATCATTTTCTGTCATCAAGGCTATACTCAAGCTTGGATTGGACTGAGGAAATTAAATGTGGGCCATAATGAGTGTGGTCCGTGCAATTACAAGTTGTAGCGCGAGTAATGTATTTAAAATGAAACCCATTCAGTGAAATTTACATTAAACAAAGTAGCGCTCAAATATGTATTGCACAATGATAAATGGAGAGAGATGAAAATAGTCGATTCTGCATAAAACAACAACGATGACACAAATAGAACTCGCAAAAATTTGAGATATAGAGAATATCATATGAGCATTTCCATATCACACCTTGTATCAGCCCGAGACCCCAGCATCAGCCCGAGAGCTTTAGCTTTTGCTCCATTTGGGCCTCCATGTGGATAATACGATCTTTACAAAGAGGGGTTATGTACTCAAGGCTCAAATTTCAAGGACAACAGTGCGTAGTGTCCACTGACACCTGGTGAATAAATAAAGTAAATACTATCGCTGATGATAAAGATCCAGGGCATGTGAAGTTTCATTACAGGTACAGAACAAAGGCTTAAAAGCTTATTTCCTTTCTCAAAAGGCAATTCCAGGGAGTGTAATGGATAAAAACCCAGTGGTGAAGGAGAATGCTGATATCTTTGAAGATAATGAGCTCCTGACAAGTTCTAAGCCATTTCAAATCCACCAGTGGGTGTTTGACCCAGCACATGGAGGGTGAACTTCATCAAATACAGAGTCAAGCATGCATCATGCACAAGCAAACACAGAAACACACACACACACACGCGCAGATAGACACATACACGCGCAGACACAAATAACCCGTAAGCTTGCACAGAGGGATTTTTATGGTTGACCCCAACATGAATGCACATATAGCACACGGTGACTCATGGACCTCCTGCCATTAAATCATGCTATGCCTACGTAAAGCACTGGAGGCAAGTAATGAAAAGAACACAGCGTGCATTAAATTGCATGCTTGCACATAATAACGGCAATGATAAGGACCATTTGCGCCCAGATCATGTCAAAGGAGAAGAGGGAGAACAGAGGAGGGGGGGCAGGAGCAGACTCACTTGCAGGCGTCTTAGAGGAGCACTAAACAGGAACAGGCCTGGTGTTGCAGAACCAGAGCAGGAGTTTGGAGACAGAAGAGCAGCCACTGGATTAGAGACGCGACAGAAAACGGGGGAGATTCACAGAGGTGGGTCGGAAGAGATGGAAGGGACAGGGAGAGGAACAGAGAAACAAGAATAAAAACACATTAATTAATACCATCAAGACTCACAAAAGGCAGGGAGCAGGTGAAGAGATCAGAAATCAGGATGAAGAAGTATTTTCATCTGAGCTTCATTAAAGTGCCCCTATTACGTGACTTTGCACTGATCATTCTTGTATTCTTGAACTCTACAAAAAAAGGTTTAAATGCGTCATTGTTCAGAAAAAAAAAACACTTGAGTTTTCTCATGCTTGCCAATTCTGCAGTACCCGTCTGTGAAACGCTCCATTGAAAGTCCTGCCCCTGCACTCCCGAAAACCCCAGTGCGCTGTGATTGGTCAACTTGATCATTCATTTGTGATTGGTCCACCGTTCACGCCCCTTGTCACGCCCCTAAAAAATAAATGGATTTCTGCTTTAGAAACAAATACCGGTTAAGCCTTGTGGGCGAAACCCACTTGATTCAAGGGCGTGCCAAACTATCTGCTTGGAGCGAAAATTCAAATGGTGACATCACCAATTGATGAAAAAAATGGGCAGAGGCAATTGGGGCGTTTCAGTCAGCCCTGGAGCAGTGAGTTTTGCGGCAGAGAGCACTTCTTCTGGAGGTGACTTCAAGTTGTTTTCCGACACAGACCTTTTAAATGCCCATATAAACGATATGATTTGCGCTACAACATTAAAATAATGAAAAACCATAACAAGTGCACTTTAACCTTTCATTAACATAGAAGTTCATTAACCTGTCAACATTAATGTGCTATTATGGCATATCCTGAAGAGTACGATGCTGGGAGGAAGAAAGGAAAGGTTTCCTGATGGAACTTTGTCACTAAATATGTCATATGAGGGTGAGAGCTGAAGGCTGTGCTTCTGTCTAAATAAATTATGCTGCTATTTAAAATCCCATCCCAGCATCTACCTGTGAGCTCTGAATCTCCCCTGCAAGACTCTCTACTCTCTTCACACTATGGCTTTATCTATTTGGCCATCCTGCAATTAACAGCTTGCATGTGAGTTAGCTGAAAAACTGTTCAGCCTTGGTACAATGAGTGTCGGAAATTCATACTGCGGTTTTGATACAAGTACAAAGACAATTCAAGACTGACAGCATCAGATGAAAAGGTGACAGGTCGTATGTGGAATGCACGATTCACAAAAGGAGACAGACATAACCAATAACTATAACAGGCTTTGATAATTTGACAAGCTTGGTTCTGAAGGGAGGTTTTAAATATATGTTAAAGGAGCTGTGTCATGATTACTACGCATGCTCATAACTTACATCCTGAGAAAGTGAATCTGCTTGACTTCAAGTAGCAATCTGATTGCATTCTTGCCAATCCATTTTTGTTTTGCGTTGTATTTATAATTTTAGTTACTCAGGCGTCATGCTTTTCGTGTTAAGGAATTTTATACAGAAATTCCAGGATTCAAAGCGCAATTTTTTCCCTTAAGCCAAAGGATATGAAAAATGTAAGCTGGCTTGCCAACCTTCAACTAACATCTTAGAGGAAGAATATCTCTTCTTCATGGATATATGCATAGCTATGACAGCTATGTAGCAAAAATTATCTAGCAATTCGGCTAATTGTCTGATGCTTAAATGAAGTGAGCAAATACTTAACCCACGAAATTTGAATTTTAAATAAAAGGCTCTCATGGATACCTGCGTATAGCAAGGTACCTAGCTAGCTATTCGGCTGTTTTTCTGATGATGTCATTTTACTTGGCAAGCTAACAAAATTTGCATGCAAAATAAACAGCTATTGTGAATATCTGCTAAGCTAGCTATGTTGCATCCGCACAATAGCTACTTAACTAATATTGGCCAGAAATTTGGCTAGTTGTCAGATGATGTTTTTTAAATTAAGAAAGAAATGTTAAGTACTTAGCTAACAAAATTTTTGTGTGAAATAAAAGGTTATCGTGGAGATCTGTGTTTGTATGCTACTTTAATTTGGTATTTGGTAGCAGCTTCCTAATCATTCACCATGTAAGCTGCATGCTTCCAATTGGGTAGACCTGCCAGTCATCTTCACGTGAAAACACGCAAAAATAGCCGACTGCTATAAGCGTCAGTGAATTTGATTCACGCCGCCCTGCTCAAGTGTGTTCACATCGATACTTTTATAAGTTCTGAGCATGCGCAGTAAATGTGACACAACTTCTTTAATTAATCGTAAAACTCACTTTGTTCCTTTGAATAAATAATACCCAATTTTTTTGACTGATACTAAAAGCCTGAAATGATATAGAACCACATATATACTCCACTTCTCTACTTCAGTTGAGCAGACTGCAGAGCCCAAGTTTTGAGGGCAGTAGCTATATTTTTCACCCCAGACAAAATGTAGCATTAGTTCCTCATCATATAATTAATGCTCCAGCAAGGCTGATTTTATGAGCTGAACAAGCCGTCACGATACGCGTTGCATAATCTTTCAAGTTATAAAGTGAAACTAAGCCATTTTGAATTGCAAAGAATTCAAAGCATTGGTTGCCATGGTCTCAGATGGAGGAGCTCCAAAAGGCTGTAGAAAAAGCCATTAAGAAAAAAAAAAACACTGTAGAAAAAGCCATTAAGTTCAAATATTGTCAGGCAAAAAGGGAGCTTTCGCACTTTTCACACCTTCAGTGCTGCATTCATTAATGAATGAAAAAGGTTTCCCCACAGAAATGATCCAAAGAACCCATTTTCCTCAAAATGCATTTCCTACAGCAGCCAGACATTTTTCACTTTACATCAGCACAAAGGAAACAATGCTGTACAATAACTATACATATTAACCAGCTCAAAGTAAATGAAAACAGCGTGCAGCATTTTTAAATTGAAAAGTAGATGTCATACATAAGTGCACGCATGCTCTCACACACATAGACGCATGCATACTAACACAAGTCCTTCTTACTGTAATTTGTGCTGAAAGAAGTGAAGTTAGAATACAGCAGCCTGATTATTGTAAATATTCAAACCCCGAGGATGCTTTGAGGAGAAATGCCGGAGAGAAGAGCTGCAAGTACAAGCAGCGAGATAAAGAAACAGGGTCCCGGTTCGGTTTATACTGTATTGTTGGCACAATACACACTGTCCTACCATTCTGACCTGCCAGTGCACTAGGGCCAGAGAAGCAGAACACTTGTTTTCCACACCATAATGTATGCGCACTCGCAGGTATTCACAAACACACAAGGTTGACCACTTATTGATGCCAGTGCTTCCCAGGTGGGGGGCTACAGACCACACATCTACTACTGTACTAGAGCCAGTGGGAAAAGAGGCTGATTCTGGATCTGCAAATTCTGAGACATTTGTGACGAATAAACTGAAGATGCGGTTCAGGAGTTGGATTCAGGAAGGTTGGGTGGAGGTGAGGAGACGGAGAGGAAGTGGTCTTGAGTATACAAACACATTTATTATTATTATTATGATTATTATTATTATTATTATTATTATCTCTGCCACCACAAAGTGGATGGGGTTATAGGAATGAGTGTTGTCCTTCTGCGTGGCTGTCTGTCCATCCATCCCTCATGCTTCTTTGCTGGGCCAGAACTCCTAAATCATTCAGTATTTCTTAACAAAATTTATTATGTGGATACATCTTATTGTGTAGATGTGCCTTTTCATACTTCTGTCCCTCCACAACGTTTTGTTTTCAGGCCAGATATCAGCCATCCCATGGCGGGGGAATCTGAGTATTTTATGCTTGTTATTATTATTACTATCATTCTTGCAGGCTTATGCTATGACAGACATTATAAGGCAAGGTGGTTTTAGAGTGGACCAAGAAAAGTACACTTTCCCAGAGTAAACCATCTCTGGCTATAAAATTGGGCATCAGAAAGTATACCAATCCCACAAACACAGGGGAATGTTTTAGTTCTGAGCAGAAAACAAAGATAGCAGGACATAGAAGGATGAAAAAATGCAAGAGGAAGGAGAACAAAACACATTTTGATTGAAAACAGTGTACAAAAACTGAGATTTTTTTTCTTCAAATTTCTGTCATGGGGCTGAAACTTCAGCAGAAAAAAGAAGACAACCATGAATACTTTACCACCCATGAGTTAATGCAAGCAAAAAAAAGGTTACTTAAAAAAAATTTAAAAATGACTTAAACACAGCTTATAAATAGTCCCGTGTATAGTTTGTCCAAACAAAGGTGCCAAAGTTTAGTGGCCTCGGAGTTTGCAGTAAACTCCTGACTCAACATTTTGCAGATTCAGCAACTTGAGGCCCAGATGTCCTTGCTCTGTTGTGAATCTAATAAAGTTTTATTTATTACATATATTTATTTATGGTCCTAGAAGCACTCAGGTCCTCTGTAAAACACTTCAAGTTGCTTCACAATGTTTGCCTTCACAAACCTGTGGGCCCACAGCACAATGATATCTCATACATTGAGATATAAACCCAATTGCCAAACAAGGCAAAACAAATGTCAAAAAGAACTTCAAAATATAACCATCACAAGCGTTAGAACCACAACAACCTGTCATACCAAAACCAACAAAATGTAAGATCAACTTCAACTTGCCATCAAAAATCAAAGAGGATGTTTATTCATTTCATTGCCTGCATTACAAGTCCATCCAGGGGACAACAAACTTATTCTCGAGCGATGAAATATTCTCCCTTTTTTTACGTGCTTTGTCCATCCTCAGGCTCTCTCCTACTATTCAAACATTCAGTTGTGCCTCACCTTCCGCACTTCCTGTTTACAATCTTTTGCTGCATATTGAGAAGGTTTATTTAGCAATTGGTTCTGGGGATCAAATGGAAATCAAACGGCGGAGTTGAGGAGAAAATAAACAGAACACCCCTGGCTTGCCCATCACAAGAAAACACCTGACACATGCAATTTCAACGGAACACTCTGGAACAAGACAAAACATTCAGTGGTAAGCGTGTGAAGACTGGAATTCAATAACGAGCAGAACTTACAAATTTACACTACAGAATGGAGTGGCCAAGGGAATGCTGGAAGCACTGAAGGGTTTTTCGTCTTCAGAAAAGTATCTTGGGAGAGGCCCAGATTCACATGAATTATGTATGATGGTATACAGGACTATAAATGCATAATGTCCGATTTATGCAAACATTCAGTGAACACTTACGGATAAACACAATAATTATTACTAACATTAGACCGCAATTTCCTCACTAAAACTGTCAAATATATTGCTTTTACATATGATTTAAAATATAATGAGCTAATTTTACACGTAAATCTGTTCTCACAATGAAAGAACAGCTAAAAAATGCTTGGTATTCACAGTGTTTTTAGAAAGATTTTATATTTATATGCCCTTTCCCGTAATAACAGAATACCAAAGATGAGAGCTGACAATCAGATCAAAATTTCCTTGGGATTGGTGCAGAAACCGCCCTGGTGAAAAGAGCATCAGTTAGAAATAATTCCAGCATTCTGCACACAATTACATCTGAAAATGATGAAATAGTAGATCATTTCTATTAATATCTGTATATTTGAACAATATTAAGACGTAGATCAATATTCTTCATCATGCACAGTAACTCAATAAAAGGGTGACAAAGTGACCCCGGGGCTGGGGGTTAAGGACAAAGCAGATGGACAAAAATTTATGAAAGTTAGCTGCAATGGACTACACTGCAACAAATGATGTTTGGAGTTTGGACAATGTTTGGAAAGTTCCTGAGAAGAATGCCAATATGTGGGATCTCTAAAAAGCCAAAATGTCTGAATTTAATACAGGTTGTCAAACCAGAAACTATTCCTCACTTTATGGAACTCCTCACTTTTATGGAACTGGAGTCAGTGCAAGATCACGATTTTGCAGAATACAACCAACAATACATTGTTTTGCTTGAGACAAAGCACTATGATAAAGGATTGACACAAGGCCCAGCCAAAGCCTAACCAGGGCGAAAGAAAATAATGACTGTTCTCCTGACTGTTATCAGTGACATGGCGAAGTCTGTCATGGTATGGGGCTGCATTAGTGCACTTCACATGGGTAACTTGCACACCTGTGCAGGCAAATTGATAGAGAAGGGTGCACAGGAATTTCAGAATGACATATGTGCCTTCCAGACGTCCTCTTTTTCAGGGACTCCCCTGTTTGTCACGGCAGCATAATGGCAAGCCTCACTTGTACCTATGATAACCACATGGCCTTGTTGTCACAGTGCGTATACTCCTCGCAACCTGGAGCTGTCTCCCATTGAAAATGTGTAGCGGATCATCAGGCATAAAATACAACAAAAGAGACCCTCCAAAGTGAGTAGCTGAAGTCCTGTAACAAGCACGAATGAGAACACATTCTGCCTTTGAAACTCCAACAGCTGGTGTCCTCAATTTGATAGTGACTGCTGAGTGTTATTAAAAGGAGTGGCGATGTTACATGATGGTGAACATGCACCTGTCCCTAACTCATTACAACATGTTACAGGCACTACATTTCAAGATTATTGAATAAGTTCAAACATGACTTATTTTGACTAAGCAATTTTTTTCACTTGAATACGGGTTAAAGGATTTGCTAATTCTGGCTTGCTGCTTTTATTTACATTTTACACATGGGCCAGGTCACGCGGTAACGGAGTTACAAAATCGGTGTATTTTGTATCATAGCTCCAAAACAAATTTGTAACTCCGTTACTGACCAGTTTTTTGCCATTTTCACCCAAAATAAATCAAATTAACAAAATTAGCTACTTTTTTTGAAGTACTAGTGAAGACCTACACAAAGCCATTTAAATTGTAACGCTATTCTACTTAGTTGTGGAGTTATAATACAAGACACACCAATTTTGTAACTCCGTTACCACGAGATCTGGCCCACATTCTCCCAATGCTTCTAGAATTATGGTTTAAAAACTTGGCTATAAAATGCTGCCATACATACAGTCAGATTAATTAAAGGTGGGCGAGTGTCTTATTTCCAATATAAGAGGACCTCTGTCGGCAAAGTATTGTCCACTGATGTCCCACTCTTGTTACAATGGCACTCAAAATATCAGCACATACATTATAAGCATGCTATATTCAAGAAGTAAAGAGTACAAGTTGTTCGGACTTATGGATCTTATGCAGACGAAAATCACCAATGTCAGCTATCACGATCATTGTTACTACCATTTTCACTTCTTAAAAAGTTGAAAATTGTGTGTACCTTCATCTTGGAGGTTAAGTCTCTGTGTCAGTAAGTTAGAATATTGTCATGCTGTACAGTATTATTCATAGTTTGGTGAGTGCAGTTAAAGGTGTACCTTATGCATAAATGCTTTGAAAACTTGTGAGTGTAGCCAGCTGCATTCGCTTTCTGAGATAATTCAAACATTTTGAGAACTACTCGATATCCATGGGTATAATTCCTGAGGGTGCTCCATGCCCCGGCACTGCAGTTGTGACTCATCACAGTACAGTTGTAATCTAAAGGGCAAGTGTGCTAAAACCAATGAGCAGAAAAGCCACACAATTATACTAAGCATCTCAGAAGTCAGGCTTAAGCCCAGTGAATCACGATTGTATTTACACACATACATGTATTGTGGTGTTTAAAGGGCTGTTGAGGTTGTAGCCTGAAAACAAACTGACTCCCCACGCAAGCAGACTAGTTGAACACATTTCTTAAACGGCCAACCAGTAACTCATGTGGGTATTATAAAATGGAAGTGGGTTCCATTGCCAATGAATAAATTAAATTAAGTGCTAAAAAGTGAAACAGACAAAACTCACAAACAACTCCAGGGAGCATGTGTGCACACTGGGGTGTCAAGTCTAATGAATTTCAACTTTTTGTCCTGTACTAACTAAATAGCTGATATCATAACATAAACAAAAAAAAAAAAAAAAAAAAAGTAAAATCATTGAGAAGTCCACATCTGCTCATTAAGTCTGAAAAAACACTTAATTGCAACCCAGACAGCATAGCACTTCCAAGTAAGAATGATAAATGGAAAGAATTGCGCTTGTTGAGGATGAAAGCTTGATATTTCTTGGATAAAGCAAATGATAATTGTGGCCATGTTAATATCTGTGACTGCTGCTTGAGAAACAAAGCATTCAAAGAACTGCTGAAAGAAATGATTTCCTTGTTAATCCGGGCAACTGACCCAAACAGGAGTAGGAAAATTAATTGGTTCCCCAATATAACGACAGTTAAGTACTACAGAACTGCTCCACTTCCTCCTAAAGAATCTGATTACTCTTAATTTCCCTGATCACAATTTAAATTGTCCCAATTCGTGTATTACCAATTAAATTCAGCAGAAAGATTGGGGATTGTTTCAGCAAAATATTATTTAGAGAGGATCTATTGTAATTTGGAGAAATTTCAAACAAACATAACTTTATTGCATGAGTTCTGAAAATGGAAGATCTAAGTCCCATACCATATTTAGCACAAGTGCACTATCAAGTGTTTCAAAATGTAATTCCGTTTGGCTCTTTAACTATGAGGACGCAGACTGCTCAAATGACCAAGGTGAAAATAATCTCTCTGCTGCATGAATTTCCCTGAAAGATCTTCATGACAGGAGTCCAAAGAGGTTTATTCACAAAAAAGAAATGCACAACCACTAAAAACCAACAGTTGGAATGACACTTTCTCAAAAATTGCAGAAAGTACACTAATGCTCAAATAATACAACTGGTATTCTCTGCAATATGTGAGTTTGAACAATAGTGCACAATATGAATCAAACACCATGACCCATTTTAGTTTTATTTGGTACTTGAAGTATTTGGGGACAAAACACTTTAAACTAAAGATTGTTTTTAAGGTAAAAAAAAAAACAACAACAAATTTCTCCCCCCACCCTAACCCAGCCACCCCTTATTGATGTTCACAGACATTTAGGGAGAGACTAGAAGAGTTAATAGCCTCAAAATAGCAAAAGTCACATCTGCACAACCTGATGCAAATGTGTGTAAATTTTCATGGAAATATATCAAACGGTTTCTGAGTTATGGCCTGGAAATGGTGGGCACACCAATGTGGACGCGCACGCGGACACACATGGGAAACCGGACAAAAACAATATGACTCCCCTCCCTTTGTGGGGGAGACATAATGATAAATAGAGGTTGGCTATTTCAGTGATTTCTCAGCAGGGAATCCACCATGAGAATTAATCACTGCTTAGAACATGTTAGGCACATGAGGTATTATTTTCACTTGGGAGCGATACTCAATGGACTTATATATGGACATTGAAGCAATATAAATCAGGTGATCGATATGACGTCATTGCCCATGTTTTTATCATTCCAAAAACCCCAGCAGAGTTTAGATTTATAGCTTGGGTCGTTGTCTTGCTGTAACACAAAGTTTATTCCAAGTAATTCATATGAAAATCACCAAGGATTTCAAAGTTTCAAGCGGTCGAGTTGCATCCAAATATCATAAATGATTGAGCTTTTTCATTTATGCAAAACCTGAACTTAAAAAAAAGTATGCCTGAGAAATCCTGTGCCCTGACCAACACAAACGCCACTCCCCGCTGCTCCAGACATGACGCTCAGCCCATAGCCTTCTCTGCATCACACAGCCTGCCTCTGAAATGTGGCTCCCGAGAGACTAACCCACATGTTTGTGAAATGTCATTACATGGAATTGCATTCCAACAGGTGACAGGTACTCAAACAGAGGTCTCATATTCTAAGAATAGAAATCATGCTTACGCAAATCACAACATATCTTAACTGCAGTTTAAAAGTGATATACAGCTGGTTTTGAATAATACACGAGGCCAGTGGTCCCCAACATTGGTCCTAGGGGCCCACTGTGTTTGCTGGCTTTCGTTCTAACCACAATTGTAATTGTAGGATTTTAACAAGCTATTGGTTAGACTTAATCAGGTGCATGTCTTGTTAAGGGCAGTTATGTATGCTCCTGTGTCACATTTTGACAGAAATACCAAAAAGTGTGTTTAAGTGTGTGCAATATTTTGAATATTTTCACCACTTTACCTTGTCTTCTGACAACCCCCTACCTTTAACATTAATGATCATTTTCTCAACCATTGATAGAACTTCTGTATTCTTATTCTTAAATATTCCGCCAGAAGAAAGGGCTGTCTGATGAAAAGATAAAGTAATAAAAATGTTAAAAATACAGTATACACATAAATGGATATTGATTCATCTTAGACGGGCCTTTTAAATGGATAAATACAGAATGTTTTGCTGCTGCCCCCGTCCACAGCAGTGCGTTGATCTGCTTCCATGTCTGCACGACACTCTACCTCAACAGCTTGCTGACCGCTATCTCCTGCAGGTAGCACACTGACATGGGATAAGTGCCTCATACAACCCCACTTCATAAAGCCTATTCTATCCCTTTAAAGTATGTCAAGAGAAAATATCAATAATTATTGTTATCAATCAATACAAGATTTTATCATAATAGAGATTTTGGTCATATCACCCATCTCTACCTGTTGCTTACTAATATCCACTCATACAATTTGAAAGGCAGCACTACAAACAGTTGCAATGTTTCCATTCAAATTCCATTCACACTGGGTGAAGTGACAAAATTCAAAAAGGGTTTGTGACAATGGAGTCACAGATTGACAATGAGGTAAAATAGGCACAGTTTTAAATCTAATAGTTTCAGATACAGATAGGCAATCAAACTCATTATTACCAACATATGCTTTATGAAATGATATTTGAATGGCTTCTGAGAAAGGCCTTGAATAGATTTCGAAAGGTTTTTCTCCAACAATGAACATAAAATTGCATAATTAAAGAGTATAATCCATTGTGGACAGTAAAACGTGAATCAGAGAGTGAATAAAATGAGAAATTGTGTTGTGCATCAAGAGCCCATCAACCATAATAGATACGCATCAAAGATAATATATTGCACCTAATTATGGGTAATGCAATCCATTAGAAAAGGACAGAGGACTACAGCCTGGAGGAGAATCGTTTATTTAGACAGGCATGTGTGTAGAAGACATTACATACAACAATATAGCATATTTTGGTGTGTCATTGTGACCATGGCCATCCTCTTTGGTGAGTAACTAGTGCACAGCATTTTGCAATGTTACCTCTGCAGTTCTGTTTCTTATGTAGATGATAGTCACATTGCCACAACGGAGCCTGGATCCTGAAGAGTGTTTCCAATGTGTTGGATGGGTGTTTGGGATCTTTTCTTTATTATGGCAAGATTTCCTCTGCGGTATGTTGTGCCTTTATGTATTCTTAAGCTCAACATTGCTCTCTCTACTGAATGATGTTCCAAACTCTAGACTTTGGTGAGATGACCTTCATCCATTCAAAGGTGCACTGTATGCACTATATGCAATGAAAAACATGGTGTAAGATTGCAATAAAGGGAAATCAGTTGATAGAAAGGACAGTACAAAGCATAAGGAGTTGCTTTATCCTTTCCAAGTCAAATGTCAAATCAAATGCATCATCATACTATAAAGAAAGGAATCTTTGTCTCAGAGTTTGTTTGCGTATCTCGAGAATCATTCATTTGATTGACTTCAAACTTGGTGGGCGTATTGCTGAGGATCCAAGGAAGAGCATTGTCGAGTTTTAAATTGTTAGGTTGAGCAGTTGTTCAGAAATCGAGAAAGCTGCGAACAATATCGCTCAAGCATCTGTTGAATAGGTACTGCACTTACCATGCAAGCAGCAAATGAACAGGCACTTCAATAGTTGTGTTAAAAGTTAATGAGCCATTTTGAATGATCAAAGTGATCGACTGCTTCAGTCCTAAATTGGGGACATGCTCAGTTTATGCAGCATTCGATGGTGACCCATTCTAATGGCTGCCAGCAAGTGAGACCATAGACTGTATAAAAAGATGGACGTAGCACCCTGGTCTGAAAAATGAAGCCCATGTGGAAGTACCGTAGAATGGCATTCTATTTAATGGCCAGCAGATGGCGACATTGGTGGTTGCAGAAAAAAGTAAAATGCTATAGAAGTCTATGAGAAAATGACCCTACTTTCCCACCTGATTTCTCATTTAAATAATGATTTTTCACATTATTTTATGATAGCTATAGCAAGTTTCAAGTCTCCTTCGATATATCATGATGTTCATTTTTGTAAATTATGGTCCCATGTAGACTAGAATAAAGGATAAAGCCAGAATATGCTTTTGGGGCGTGGCTATCCTCTGGTCCTCGTCCGATACGGTCAGATCCAGAGCCTCGTTCCTCCCCGGATCTTCAATTCACGCTCTCGTCCAATAGAAATCACATCCTGTTTCCAAATGACAACATGGTGCAATTCAAATTGCCAAAATCGAGGCTTCCTTTATGGTATGCTGAAACCAATGGGTGACGTCACGGAAGCTTCGTCCATCTTTTTATACAGCCTATGAGTGAGACACTTCAGAGTATATAAACAATGACTGAAAATCTACGTTTCCTCGCATCATTCCTCAGGTGCCTTATGGGATAAAAAAACTAGATGTATGAATAAAATAAAGTGCCATAATAAGGGCACTGCAAACCAAAGGAGTGAATGCCAGGCAGTCAAACCATTTTTACCAGTAGATCTGAGGAACTTTTATTTCACATTATATTGCAAAGAATATATTATGATATTTGAAGATCTTTAACCCAACAGTGTAGGCTGTTGATCGTGATGCAGTCTTTCCTGAACTCTAAAACGGGGGAAAAACACTTAAAACATTTGTTACAGACTCCTGCAGGCACCAGATGTTTCTCGAAGTTCCCCCTGCTGTGGCAGCTAAAAGATAATGTGAATCCTTAATAATCCTGAATGGAAAGTTGGAACCCTGCTGAACAGAGAGTTTTCACAATATTACATCATGAGCCCATCATCAAAAACTAAAACAAGTCGCAAATCTGCTCCTGGTCGGTCTGGAGGCATTATAGCGATCACAAACTTGAGAAATGAGATGAGAGCAAAAATGAACTAGAAAGAACTGAAGAAAGAATGCATGACCACATTCACATTCACATAATGTAAGAACTAGCCTCTGTGGGCAGTGTACTATATTTAGCCACTCTAGATTTAATTTAACCCAACCAAAACACGGACCTTCTTAGGTAAACCGTGAAAATGTACACAACAGTGATGACTGTGTCAAAGCCTGGAATCTGCAAGCGTTTGTCATCCCCCAAACCTCAACTGATCGGCCATGTGAAATCCGCACTCCGGGCCAGAATTTTCATAACTTCTCAAAGTATGAGCAGGCACAGGTTGCAAGCACATGGTGAGGCTGCAATTAGAGATTGAGAGATGGTGAATATGCGTACTCCATAAATAAGCTCACATTGCCATGTGGACCTGCTGGATAGATTCCTGCTCAGGCCAGATGTTTGTTGATGCAACAGCCAACCTGTGTGGAAATCTATATCCCAAAATGCAAGAGCAGGTGACACCACGGGAGGACCAAAACATGGAAGGAAGCCCAGAGATGAACTAAGCAGCTGGAGCCTAGCAACAGGCACGGAATGTGAGAGAGACAAGAATGTTTATTCCAGAGGTGCAAAGAAGAGAAATGTCTATACGGGCGAGTAAATCCACAATAGGCTCAAGCTTGGCAAGGCACTGATAAACAAACCTCATCTCTAAGAGCAAAGGACAAGGCACTTGGTACCACTCCAGAAATTACAAACCTGACAGCAAAACTTTGCTACAGACCTACTTTTTGCTAGTTCGCTGAAAGGGTTTTATACGGTGTACTGTTTGCTCTCAATGACAGCTTTCATTAAATTGTATCAGCGGCTTATTTATTTCTTCATTTTAAAAACAAATAAATAAATACAAATTGCTTTTGCATCATGATCTCAGCTCTTTAATTGCAATTTTTCAACAGTTGAGAAATAAACAATGAATGCTATTTTTATAGGACTGAATCTGGTAATTAGTGCTGCTACAGTAGTGTCGCAGTTTGAGAAAGACATGCCACAGTGTTTACTGCTCTTATCTGGCTGAGCATTAAAAGGATAAAGCAAAGCCAATATTTCAACGAACATATAATGACACTGAATCAATGAATATCCATTCATTCCTGATCTAATAAGATTCCAGGGCAGGGTCGAATGGGGCTGGAGCCTATCCCAGAATGCCACTGGTGACATGCAGGAACACACCATGGACGTTTTACCAGTCCAGTAAACAGATCCTACATAATTTATACATTCCCATCGGCAATTCAGTCTCCAATCAGCCTGTATGTTTTTGGGCTGAGGAAGGAAACTGGGGTGCCTTGAGAAAACCCACGCAAACTCTGGGCGAGCATGGATACTCATTAAAGAAAGGTCCAGGCCATATCCAATCCTTGACCTCCCGGCTTCGAGGCAACAGCACTACCCATGCTCCACCGTGCCGCCCTCAATGAACATGACTCACGCATTATTATCCGTCTTATACAAGCAGTATGAGTTGGCATTTGGGGGAAAAATAACAACCCTTCCAAACACTGATAGCAATGTACTTTACCTCACCACAAACTGGCAGATTGGCCCACCAAGGCTGGAACAAATCAATGAATCGTATACAAGTGGCAGATAAACGGCCTGTCTCTCCAGTGACGTCAATACCCTCATGGGACCGACTAAAATATAAGTATTCAATGTTTTTTTTGACATAATAAAAGTCTCTCGGACAGCAAAAAAATCACAATAATATGGATGGGAAAAGCATGTTTTAGAGCAAAATATTTTTAGAAATACACTGACTTTTATTTTATTTTTTCAGCCAAACGTCTGTTGCAGTATAGATTTCAGCCCAGGAGAATTTATCACTGCTGATACTGAGAACAAAGATCTATATTACTATCAAGCCGGCACGCTAATCACCCCATTATTATACTGTACGTCCATTTTATGTCATCCATGCGTTACATCTTTCTAAACACAGAATATCGCATTTTGATGAAACATTTGTTCTAGCACAGTCTCAAACTTTTTCTTCTTTTGTACCATGTAATTTTGGATCAAAAATACATGTGATATTATTTTTGACATTTCAGCGCAACTGTGCAGCCAGAGAGTATTCAGCATGTTTTTTTTTTTCATTCTTCTAAAGTGGACTAAAATGAATAGCAGGTCCGTGGCGGACATGCATAATGAGTACATAATGACAGTAAATGTGTCCTATTTTTTACTACCTCAGTTTGTGTAACAGCTGCCACTCAATTCTACAGTCCTCCAGTCAGATCCACTTCAGGGGGTCCCAGATTAACCCTTAGAATGCTGAAATAAATTTTTAAAAAAATAGAAATTTAATTATCTCGTATTGTTGAAAATCTATCATGTGGCGGCTAGTTCAGGGGAGCTCTTTTAAAAAAAGTCGCCACATGATAGGTTTTCAACAGCTTTGATTTTGATATCTTACATCACTGAGGGATAATAGCTGCATTTAGCGCTCTAAGGGTTAACATACCGACAAGCAGGCCATTTGGGAGCCGCTTCACAGTTTATGTTAGAGGAGAGTATTTTGAAACCACAGCCATGAAAGAACAATTGGGAGTAGGGGAGGGCACTAAGAAATTCTGTCATTCTTAAACTTCAGTCAAAACTTTTTATTGAACTGCTGTTGTTTACGAAATTGCTTCCGGTGTTAGAGAGAAATTGGAACACATGCAAAGATGCAAATGCAGATTCTTTCAAACAAACCTGGCAGATGTTTTCGGAAAAAAAAAAAAAAAAAAAAAAACCCTCATTTTAGCCCTATGCACTTCGCAGCCTCCAAAACATCTGCCACAGCTGCTAATGACTGCATAGCTGTTTTTCAAGTAAATGTAACCACTCTGCCTTCAAACTGCCTTTACATTCTCAGCCTACTTCTTCAGCGCAGTGGGCCGTGTCTAGCAGGCTTGCAAAAAGTGTTGAAGTGATGAAGTGTTTATTGCATAATTAAGTTGATCGTTCCTCTCAAGTGTTCTGATTTTTTCCCCCTAATTAGCTATTCAATACCAGCAAGTCCAAATTGCCATCTCTACGAGTGGTACCAAACTGATCCACCGGATCGCCATGCAAAAACTCCCCTTTAGAGGGAATCCTAAAATAAGAAAAAATCTTTACTGGGAGTTTGCAGGGGTGACTGAACTTACGTGTAGAGGGCAGATAAAATGAGAAAAATACATATTTTTTAATAATTCATTTAAAGTTTATTTAGCCAGGAAAGCCTGATTGAGATTAAAAATCTCCTTTATAGGAGTGTCCTAGCCAAGACAGGCAACAGCACAGTAAGTTACAGACAAACAATGTAACAGTACTGGCAATAAAATTTCAGGTCACAGCATGAATATATAAAATAAGACCTGGGTCAAACATATCCAGCATCACACACAGGGAAATAGTTTAGTGAAAGTATCCACAGCCTGATGCACCTTCTTCCAATGCTTTCAATCTATTTTTGAAAGCACCTCGGGTGACCAGCCCCCCTAGTGCCAGATCCTTCAACAACACATTCTAAGCCGCAGGAGTAGCATGCATAAAAAACCCTTTTTCCCATTTCGAGATGGACTTCGGGGACAGATAGTCAGAGAAAGTCTTGCGCATAGGTTTCTGCGTGAAGATGGTCATTTCCAGAATTTCTCAGTTTAATAAGGTTACATGAGTAAGAAGGAAGCAAGTTAAGAATTGGCTTTAAAATAAGGACATGCTAATAATCCTCAGATGGGTAATGTAGGCCAACCAACCATAGCAAACAGGGCACAATGGTGAGTGAGGGCCTTAGAATTTGTTATGAACCTCTGTGCTTCATTTCACACAATGTCTAATACATGAAGGCACTGAGAGGGTGCTTGCATGTATATAACATCACCATAGTCAAATATTAGCATACAACAAGCCTCTCAGCAACAAGTCTCCTTTTCACATGAAAAGAAAAGCAAGACATGTTTCTGAATAAAAACCCAGCCTCAACTTTATCTTCTTTACAAGTTGCTGAATGTGAGGCTCAAAGGAGAATCATCGCTTAAAAATCAATGGAATTTGTATGGAGACACAGACTCAATCACACTGCCCTGAAATGTAATCTTAGGCGTGAAGTGACCTTTTCTAATTGTTAGCAAACATCATAAGTTTTGTTTCGTCAGCATTCAAGATCAGTAATTACGTCTAAGGGCTTTATTAGTGCAAACCGAAACGCGCATGGCAGTAACTTTAAGAGCATTTTCGTCTGTCGCTAAGACACATCCATTGCCCTTGTCCACTTTGGTGCGCTAACATAAAAGTGCTTGCGACACACTGAGTTGGCCCGTGCATTACAGGGTGTGTCGGCATAAAGCTGGCACTGCACAATTTTAGTGTCCCAGAACTCGCTTGCGTCTTGACTCACCCCGACCACCTTTTAACGCAAACACTGTTTCTCCATGGTAGGTTCATGGGACTGAATCCTAGCCAGCGGAACTGTTTGCAAACAAACGCACATCTTTACTATCTTTTTCTTTCCCTTCTTAACTCTCACCTCTGTTTAGTAGGCCTACCCTATAAATTTGGTAATAACAACTAAACTGTGGTGTGGTCTAATGGAAGGGCAAAGAGGTACTTTAACACATGAATATTTTAACTGTGTAGGGGGAAATAAAAATAATTAACTTCAGTCTCGCCCTTAGTTAGTTTTAAAACTATGAGTGCTGTTTTGTATACAGTTTAAATGTCCCACATCTTTTCATACAAAACACACTGCCTGATGACCTGACCTCTATTCATGATCGATGTGGATTCCACGCATGCTTAGAGTCTCAGGGACCCACGGGGAGTGCCAAGCACCCACAGGCAAAGCCAAACACTCACAGGAGAGCCCTTGATTTAATGTGATTGTTTACGTTAGCAAACACAACCCTTTAATTTAAAATATTTAAATGCTAAAGTGTGAGGTTAGCAATATGTTTATTAAAAAGTATAGCCAGCAAAAAAAAAAAAAAAAAAAAAAACTGAAAATGGACAAATGTATAATTTTAAAATAAATATACCCCCAAGTAATCAACAGGGAAATGCATTTGGAGTCCACAATGGGGCAAGGACAGCTGAACTGTGTTGCTGCATGAACTGTGATATGAATGTGTCAAGGAAAGCAAACCTGGATTCATCGCAGATGAATTCATCAAGTGCCTGGCTGCAAGGAGAAATACCATCATCCCAGAGAAATAGCGTCTAGAATGTTGAGTGAAAATATTTAATATTTTGTGGCCATGGGACTTAAGTGTTGATGGCAGATTGACTGTATTTTACTCAGTGCGCTTGTATGCGTTTCTCGCGTGCGTGATTATGCTGTCTCACAGGCACTTTCTGGTCATATTGTGCACTCAGCCTGTGATTATTCAAGTTCATGCAAACAGTATTGCTAAATGATTTTTGTGGCATCGACTACTTTATGTTCTGGTTTGTATCATTAACTTAATCTGTGATCTCCACACACCATAATCGGTATTATTATTTTTTTTACTTTTTTTAATTAATTTATTTCAAAGGAAAGGTAACTGCATAAAACAGCCAGTCAAAAAAAAAAAAAAAAAAAAGTTGCCGTTTGGATTTAATTAGCAAATACTCAAGAGCCTGTGATTGAATTATTATAACAGTGATGAAAATGCTTCATCTGGCCATAATTGTTTTAATCCTGACTGATTCAGCGTGTAACTCTTCATTTCTTAAAAAACCATGTCGGAGGACGTATCTCATGGTAGTTGAAAAGATTTTACTGTGTTTCAAGTGGGACAAATTATTGGCCAGCATCAAACAAAGAAAACAGCTAAGGAGATTGCTGAAATTTCTAGAACTGGGTCAGGAACTGTCCAAAAATTTGTCAAAACCTCGAAGGATAGAGGTGAACTGTCAACTTTGCAGAGGAAATGGGCCGTAGGAAAGTCATGACCGATCCTGATACAGGATCAATAAAATGCTCGGAGAGGTCTCATCTCAATAAAGAATCAACAGTAGAACTCATGGGTATGTTTCATTATGAAGGTTAGAGCATTTCCACATGCATCATGCAACAAGAACTTGGAGGATTGGGACTAGTTACTGAGGCTAACCAGGGAAAACGACTACAATTTGCAGGGTAGCATAGAGATTGGACTTCGGGGCAATGGAAAAAGGTCATGTGGTCTAATGGGTCCAGATATACCCTATTCCATAGTGATGGGCACATCTGGGTAATAAAGGAATGCGATGAAGCGATGCACCTGCCATGGATAATGCCCTCTGTAAAAGCCTCTGGATGCAATATTATGATCTGGGGTTGCTTTAATTGGTTGGGTCTACGCTCAGCACTGTTCTACAGCAATAAAATAAATTCAGCAGACTACCTGAATATACTGAATGACCAGTAACCCATCAACGGACCTTTTAATCCCTAATGGCACAGGCATATTCCAGGATGACAATGCCAAAGATTCATGGGGCTCAAATTGTGAAGGAGTTGTTCATCAAGCATAAGGAATCCTTTTTACACAGTAAATAACCACCCGAGAGTCTGGACCTTAACCAATTGAAAGTCTTGGGGATGTGCTGGAGAAGGCTTAACAGAGTGGTTTGACTCAACTATCATCAATGCAATATCTCGGCAAAAAATGAATGCAGAAATAAATGAAACATTGTATAAGATTGTCAAAGCAATACCACAACGAATGTGCACTGTGATTGAAGCCAAAGGTGGTCAAACAAATTATTATAGTTTGTGACTTTTTTTTTTGGGCGAGCAGTGTCTGTATAAGTATGCACAGTTTTTAACGAATCTGCCACTTATTTTTCATTATATTGCACATGCTCCATAGATGCTTTATATTCAATGATATGAATGACTGAATGATTCATTAATGGATGCACTTTACTTGAAGTGCCTTTTAGAAAACCATCAAACAATACCGCTGGCCATAAATTAAACATAACTACCTCAGTCACAGATAATCAAGCACTTTGGTGGCTGTGAATGACAAATGAACTGTCCAATTTTTAGCATGCAAATTTATTTTGTGATTAAATCATTTCTTCTGTGTTTAAATCTCTCAACACATTATCAAAACATTTTCACATTTGCATAAACCTGTGTATTACATAGTTTCCCACTTGTGTGGTGCATTACTCCACCATTAAACTATTAAATAAATCCTTTATAATAGTCACCCGCCCCCACCCCCAAAGCCCACAGCAGATCATTCACTGTGTGCTTCACCTAATTCATTAACTGCTCCAAATGAGAGTCAATGATTATTTCAATGCAAACCTGAGTCCAGTATTTAGATCTATTTTGTTCAAAAATCCACCAAAATAATAGCTCATTCATCATTTTATTGAATCACCCTTTCTGAGTTTTAGGTCTGATTTTAATTTGTTTTATTCTTCTAGCAAGAGAAGTGATGCAATGACCGTACCAGTGGCTCTATTTTTCTTGCAAATTAAAAAGAAGCTTTATTTTTTCATGAGAAGAGTCTCCCTTACATAAATGGGGATAAAAGTCCTTTAGCGAGTTTAATTGTCATGCTCCATGAGCCACAAATGAAGTGGTCAGAATGTGGCAGCTAGCTATATAAGAAGGACAAAAACACTTGTACATGCTGCTCACTCACACAAAACACTGGCACTAAAAATTTGCAAGTCGGCTGGGGAAAGGAAACTAAAAATCAGACGCATTATTCACACGTACTGTTTCCACTGGAAAAAAAAAAAAAAAAAAGACATCAGTTCTCAAAATGGAATTCTGTAGTATACCATTACAGTAAAATCCACACTTCAAAGTATGACACCCTCCAGAGTAATCACAATACCCTCTCGCACAGAATGGCCGAGCTTGTTTCGAGCTTCATATCTCACCAGTACAGACAACAGAAAAAGAAAAAGGTGACTCTATGTACCAAACAAAAAAATATGCTTCCATGTCATTCCTCAAAACCACTGGGTTCAGCAAACAAAAATCAGCCGTGAGACAAAGGAAAGCCACAGAGCCAGGATTTACTGAAGGTGGGAGAACGGCTTGACTTGGGTCAGTAGGGAGTATCCTACAATGAAAGAAGCTGTATAGACAGTCGCCTGTTGAAAAAACAGGGATGATGTAACTTGAACTAATAAGTTAGTGGCTGATGGGAAAAATTGAGTACTGGTACAATGCAACCCTGACCCTGCAAATATTTACTACAGGATCACAAACATCATGCATTTGACCCTGAGCACATCTCACTCATTCACTGATGCTGGTTCTAAAGCCTTCTCAGCAAAGGCGACCTGAGAATTGAGTAACTACAAACACAATTTCCATACAAAAACTTCCACACTTCAGTCTTCAAATCAATATCGAAAACAGTTGAGAGGTTATGTTAAATAGAAACTGAATGCAGTGATTAGTATAATCTTTGACCTGCAGTAAGTTCAAAACAATACAGCAACACATTATTTGATGTTTTCAGTCTACAGTTCTACAGCGCAAGTAAGTACATGAACACATGCATGCACACACACACACACACACACTTAGAAAGAGTTGGGACCATAGAAAATATACATTAAAAAAAAAAAAAAAAACAGACGACATTGATTTCTACATTTACCCTGACTTGTATTTCTTTTTGGGCAGTTTGAAGATTACATATTTAATGTTTGGTCAAGTCAATTTTATTTGTAGATATACATCCATTCCTGCCATTCATGTCTGCATCTCATTCCAAAAAAAGTTGGGAAGGCATCGACACAGTACTAGTAATGCGGTAAAAAAAAAAAAAAAAAAAGTGAATAATGGCGTGATTTGAAGCTGCAGATGTCAACAGTTGATTACAATCATGATTTGTAACTGAAGCTGCATCCAGGAAAGGCCTGGTCCTTCAGGAGAAAACATGGGATGAAGATTTTTAGTTTGCCCACAAATGTGCAAGAAAATTAGTTAGGGGTTTATAACAATGTTCCTCACTGTTAAGATAGGGAGGGATTTTCACATTTAACCCCCAACAGCACGTAACATATTTAAATATGTTGTAATTATCTATTATTGATGTTACCACATGGGCTCAAGAATACTTTGTGGAATTGGGAGTACCTCATTGAGTACCACACTCCATAGTTGCATCCACAAATACGAGTTGAAACTTTTCCGTGCAAAAAAGAAAAAAAAAAACAACTTTCATTTGTAAATAGTGTCGCTTTGCGGAATCTATGATAGATCATGGCACAGCGAAAACATGTATTTGGGTCAGACAAATCAATATTCAAAGAAATGGACACAGTTTGCTTTAGATCAAAGAATAAAAGGACCATCCAGCCTGTTACCAGCGACAAGCCCGAAAGCTCTGCTATATTGTGGTATTGGGTTGTGTTAGTTCCCTTGGGAAGGGTGACCAGCACTTTCATGAAGGAACCATTAATGACAAAAAGGAAGTAAGTAAGATTTTGATGCAACACATACTGCCTTCAAGATGACATCTTTTTCAAGGACGCCCTTGCGCATTTCAACAAGACAACTTAATGCAACATTCTGTGAGTATTACAAAGGCATGGATGCCTAAGAAGGGGGTGTGGTTGCTAGACTGCCTGCCTGAAGTCCCAGCCTGTCCCCTATGAAGACTTGTTTGCAGGAAGAATTGGTCAAAGTTACACCTGAAACTCTTGATCACTTGGTTTCATCAGTCTATAAACTTGTAGAAAGCGTTGTGAAAAGGACTGGCAACATTAAGAAGTGGTAAATACTTTATTGGCTCAACTTTGATTTTGAATATGTTGCAAGAATCAAAATTGAAGTGTGTTTATTCAGAAAAATCAATAAAAAATCATCAGGTGAAACATCAATAATGTGCTGTTGTATTGTTTTCAATGTAATACAAGTCAAAAATTATTTAGATATTATTACTTTCAGTTTTAATTTTAATTTAGTGTGCCGTCTCAACTTTTTGGGGTTGTATAATGAAAAAAATTGATTTGGGGTTGTGTAATTAAAAAAAAAAATCCCAGGGAGAACGATCAACCATTTTGACGGCCTACTTAATATAAATCAACTACTTTGTCTAATCTTGATCAGGAGAGACCCCATTTCTTAATTTCTTTACCTTATAACAGTGGTTCCCAAAGTGGGGGGCGCGCCCCCTGGGGGGCGGGGGCGCAGATCAATTGCAGGGGGGGGCGCAGGGCGCGGGAAGCGAATTTTTTTCCCCCCACTGGAGTTCCGGACACCAACAGAAAAATTATTTGCATACAGCAAATCAGCAACCTTGTTCCGGACCACTGAAGGAGTGTCTTGAGACGGTTGAATTTTTTTCTCTCTTTGCTGGCCTTACATCGAGGTACGGTCTCGGAACCACTGACTGCACAGTCCATTCGCTGCCCAGAATACTGCGATTACATCGTAAATGCCTGCCTTAATCTCAGCATAACTGTTGGCCAAATCATTCATCTAGCCTGCCATTTTCATAAATAAATTGTTATGAATGTAGTTGTTCAAATATTTGAAGCTGGTGAAATGAGCTGGTTACAATCAATGTAGTCTAGCAATACCCAACTCGCCGCTTTTTTTTATCCTGCACTGATGTGGCATATTAATAATAAACTAGTGACACCGAACAAAATCCGATGAATATAAAAAGGAAATAACCAAGATTGCGTCAGCTTATTCTCAAAAATTTGAATGCTCTGTAGGCCTACAGATTATTTTTATCTAGCCCAGCTACTGAACGTAACAAACATATCGGCAGGTTTGGCAAGTGGTGTTCATGAATTTTTTTTCGCACTTCGCTGTCGGCTGTTAATATAGGTTGATTATGGTGCTTTCTGTCTGCATCATAGAACCATAATTTTAAGTAGACGGCTATACTCAGGCAGAGGGGTGTGATACAGCCTACTGATTTTATACTTTAAAAGAGGTTTTGAATTATTAAATCTTCGTGTCCTTCATTTGAAAATGCGGTGGCCGTTTCCAAACCTGCCAATCATTTTTAATGTTTCCAGCTAGGCTAGACAAAAATCACCTGTTCAGAGCATTCATATTTTCTAGAATAAGCTAACGCAATCTCTGTAATTTTTACTTCATAAGTGCAAGGCCAGTGAAGCCAGAAAAATTTAACTGTCTCGAGACACTCCTTCAGAGGCGCAAAAATTTTCTCATGTATCAAAGCGGGGCCCAGCAGAGAAAGTTTGGGAACCACTGCCTTATAAGCATATTACCATGAAGGGGTGGGAGGTGAGAAAAGGATGCAACATTTGCCAAGAGGTAAAGTAGCTGGATGGAGGGCTTCATCTATAATTAACAAAACCTGTCCATTGTCTGTAATGCCAGAAAAAGTTGAAACAAATAACAAAGAATGAGAATACAGACAGCAGATATGCATGCATTGTACAATGTAGGACAGACACAGACATCACAAGCCTTTCTCATAATCTTAGTATACTTACAAAATAAATGTTCAACATACATAGGCTACTTGAAATATAGATATACACTCAGGTCCATAAATATTTGAAATTAACATGGTTCTTGTAATTAATATGAAGTCCAAATAGCTTTCATTGCCAGAGAAGCAAGCAATCATGAGGCTGAAAAATCAAAACAAATCCCTTTGAGAAACTGCAAAAATGCAGCGCGATTTAACTATTTGATATATTGTTGAAAAGAAGGACACACAATCCCCAATGCCCCGGTGCTGTGATAGAGACACTGTACTGAAGGAGACATCGTCTTTTGGATGAGACATTTAACCAAGGTTCTGACTCACTGCGGTCATTAAAGATTCTATGACACTCTTCGATAAGAGTAGGGGGTTCCCCGGTGTCATGGCTAAATTCCCAACCTGGCTTTTTCAACCTGCCACCAAATCATCCCCTGATCTAATTGGCTATGCGACTTGTCCTCTTACTCTCCACCTCAACCCCCCAGGGCTCCCTTGAAAAAAGAGATTTCAATCTCAGTGGGACTTCTCCAGTTAAATAAAGGTTAAATAAAAAATAAATAAATAAATAAATAAATAAATAAGAGCACTCATATATCCTGCGTAACTTACAGACATCTCAATTGTGTGCGCAATATTAGAGTCATTCAAGCACTTTGCACATATTGCTATTAGCATTTAAGGATATTCTTTCTAGTGGAACACAACACAGAGTAAAAGTCAATAAAAATGTAATTTCACACAAAAGAACAGACATGTCCATGTTTGGGAATCTTGTAATATATTGGAGAAAATGAATGATGAAGCATGGGGAAAACACTGTCCATAAATAAAAAAAAAAATGCATTATTAATAATTCTAATGAAAAATGTTATTTTGTGCATTTGCAAAGAAATAAAAAAGCTCATTAATCTACAATACATTCAGTACAGAACACAGTTTTTTTAAGCTTCCGTATTTATGCATCGTTTGTTGGCAACATTTAAAGCTGTTCCCTTGCAGAAGAAGAAAGTACATAATTTAGATGGTGATCAAAGTTCTAGTAAAAAATAAATCTGCCATCAACTAGCGTCTTTTCCTTTTCAGATTTTTTTTTAAAACCAGGACTCTGTCAAGGGAAAGTTCATGGGAGAATTGACTCAAGCTCCATTTTAAGCTCCATAAGAAAAACACACTGGCCAGGACTCTGAGCTAATGGCGTCTTATGGTCTGGGCCAAAAATGGCGCCAGCAAGTGAAGGAACATCCCGTTACTACAAAAGGCTGCCATTTATATCACTGGCAAAATTCAAGTAACTTAACACCGTGAGCAGAGTCAACACTTAAGATGCAGCTAGTCAGCAATAATTTGCCTCCTAAACCTGAACGTCTTCAGTACCTGGGGCAAGCTGGGTATGACGTGCCGTAAGCTTCAAATCCTTAAACGCATAATTGCTTTCAAGCTGTTCCTGTTTAGGATTGGTTGATTAATAATCACACAATTTATTTACTGAATAATCAAGACCAATATATCAGCCTGTAATTATTAAGAAAGTACTAAAAAATGACAGTAATCACCGAAGGACTACAATAACAGCATACTTAATAGTGGAATTGTAGGGATGGGCGAAAAACAAACAAACAATTAATTAATGCGTCAAACTTTCACAAAGTACTAATAACCAGTTTACTACATTATTCAATTACCAATGTTTCGACGTAAGAAGCTTTGATAATTTGATAAATTAATTATTAGAACTTTGTGGCAACCAGTGTGCAACTGCACTTCCTCGCAAATGTAGCCTATTCTTTTGAATGCTGAAAACATTTTGCTGAAGGGCAATCTTAAAATAAATTAGGATGCACTGCTGAAAAAAAAAACAATGTTGGAATGGGAGATGGAATTCAGGGAAAGTACTGGACACACACACACACACACACACTAAGGGATATCAGAACCAACAATCAGACAAAAATCCCAGTAAGTGTGCCTGTGAAGCAAACCAAAGCCTTGTGTGATTCTGGAACTACAACTCCAAAAGTAATAAACGTACAAGAATGCAGAAAAACTACATTAGAAGCCAGCACCTACGACATGGATATGTTCAATCCATCATGCACATCCTGAATAAAGTCACTTTATTTGTCTATCTTTCAGCTCACTGATCTGCATCAAGACCTGGTACATTAACTGAAAAGGAAACCTTTGTGCAGTGCTGTTTGCCTTGATAAAGTGAATCTGAATATGAATGCCAAAGATGTTCAGCACTGATTAGTTTGAATTTCATCCCGCTTTGAGACAGCGGCCCCTATTCATAGCCAGTCAGGTGCAGCTGCTGGTGAGCTTATTAGCAGGGTATTAAAAGAGATCCCACTCTCCTATCGGTTCCGCAGTACACAATCTATTATGTCCATACATAAAAAAATTAAAGATGGCCCTTGAGCGACTCACAAAGTGATATATTAATATAATGCGATAACACAAACTGAGGAAAAACAAAAAGTACAAAAAACTCTTGACACAATAACCTTATACTTATAATGGAACATAAATGTTCAGCGCATATATAACAACTTTTTGGTGTAACATGCATTTTCATTGTACATTTTCCTCTGAAATCAAGACACAATTAGACACGTATAATGTAAAAATGTGTCACTCTGTATGTGAAAAGTTATTATCTTGCTAATATTTTTAATAATATTAAATTTTAAGTGTTAATAATATTTTTACAACATTTTGGGTTGCTACATAATGAATTATTATTTTTTATCACACTGCACATTGTTGATATTTTACACAGTATGAATTTATCACATTATGGATTGCTACAAGGCTAACTTTTCAGTGGTTAGTGGTTGACAACCACATTAGTCAACGCAAATTCATGTGAACATTACCATGAAACAGGGACACTGGGACTATTTTCCGGGAGACATTGCTGTACAAGCTTTAATTTCAAATAATTTGAGGTGTATAAGCTGCAGCTATTAAAACAACTAGACCGTAAGATTTAGATATTCAGAAAGCATCTTTATTATTATGGCAATAAAAAATGTAATGCATGCTCATTATCAGTCAGTACCCTAATGAAGTCCTTAATCCCTCTGCATAGATGTAGGGTAGAACCGCCAAAATTACATTCTTTTTTGTCTTTCATGCAATGTGCAGCAGATTCCTACCCCGTACCTAGCGCCCAGTTTTTTTTTTTGTCCAAAGTTGAAGTGGACACTGAATTGGAGATTTTTGATTTACAAAAATGTGTTAAATGATAAAAGAGATGTCTGAGTTTTACCAATTAAATTGACTAGCATTCAATCAATGAATAGCATTCCAATGAATCAGTCTAATGCGTATTTTCGATTTATCTTCATTGTTTTCCATGTTACACTGTTTATTTTAGCAGTTCTATGTATCCATCTAATCATTCCATGCATCTGTCACTTGCCTCGTGTTTTCTGTTTCCATTCCCACACACGCACTGCCTCTTGTTCGTTGCTAATTAGTTTGCTTGTTCCCTTATTTGTGGGCACTAAGTGGGCACTCCCTGCACGATTCTCAATTCATTGCACCCGCAGCCAATGTAATTTTATATACATACTCCCCAATTTCAGTGTAGTTCATCGGAAGTTTGTCAGCCAGTTTAATCTGTGTCTACCTATGATTCCTTGTACTCCTGGTTACTGTTTGGTTTGTTTTTTAGCCATTTGATCTAGTCCAGTCCCTAGTGTATGACTATCCACCCATGAACTACTTCTGTTTGTTTTTTTGGCTCCCAACTTTCTTTTGCGATTTGGCTTTGGCATATCCACCTCCTGGATTTGATTCTTGGCCTGACCTGTGAATATGACTCTGGATTTGCCCCTGCGTACTGAATTACCACCGTCTGTTACTGAACTGGATTTTCTGACCACTTGTACAAAAGTTATATAATTTGCGCCTGAGTTCTGCTTGTGTCGGAGCAGACTTCATTGAAATATGGCCCTGGCAATAGGACACACCTATTTAATAGATACTGTTCTCCAGAACAACATACAACGTCAAATGTCCTCCAGTTTTCTCTTTGTTCCCCAAATTACAGGAAATCTGTTTTGCCCGACATAGCCAATCTGAGAACCAGAGGCAATACATCATGCCAAAGAAGAGTAACAATTTGTCCTGTCACAGAAAAAAAACCACCAAATGCCGCCCTGAATTTTCCTAGACTCCGAGACTCCACCTGATGCACACAGGATTTTATATGTCACATTGAATCATGGGTAACAGATAACTCAAAAGAAAGCATCTGCAAAACTCACTTAAAAAATACAATGTGGAATTGGGGTTAGCCTATTACACAGGGCATTTCTCAGTGAAAATATCTACAAAAAGCTTGAGAGACCAGGGCAGTGTGTTAATGGCCCAACCCAAAGCTCAAGGCTAAGAAAGCACTTAGCCTTACCTTAACCAAACAATTCCTCTTTGTGAGAGTCCGAAGGAGGCTGAAGCCTAATAGTATTGACTTAAAAGCAAACCTACAGATTGTTTCACCAGCAGGGGTATGTTCTGACATTACGTGCAAACAGACGCAACTCCGTGGTACAATGAATATGGCATTTACTGTCAATGCAGTACAAAATCTACCCATAACATGGTAGCCCCGTTATCCTGGTACCAGGAAGAATCCGGAAACGATACAATTCCATTTCATATGAGTAAATATGTAGAAAAGAGGCGTGTTTCTTTGCACCAGCACACAACACTTGAACTCAATGGAGGCTAATAAGAGCATCTAAAAGAATAAATCTGAGGATTTCTCCTGCAAAAGTGCCCACACTGCAACCCATAAAAAGGCTATTACCAATGAAAGACATAACCTGGATATATTACACCTCCAACAATAGACAAACACAAATTTAAAATAAAGAGTCGTAATGCAAGCAAAACCTGCAAGGATATACACGCAGAAAATATCCAATATGGCCCATAAATACATAAGGCTATCCTCAACCGAAGTTTGATTCTTGAGAAACGGCAGCATATTACAGTTATACAAAAACTGTTATATTTTATATGATGGTTTCAAGATAGCTTTGCTTCGCAGAAGTTTCTAGTAAATATGTAGCCTTATCATGACTAAGCTTACACAGTCAATCATGATGCTTTTGCGCTCTTCGTAAATAAGCTGCTCCTGTTGTTTTTTTCAGATCTGGCAGCCCTGAGGTCAGCAGATTATTGGTGCAGAGCACCAATTTTGTCCTGTGTATTCTGTGTACAATCCCATCTCGGTGGGTTTGCACTCATTCATGAAATATTTTGCATAGGCATACAAATATACTCTCTGTATAAACTTGACTGAGAATGAAAAATTTAAATCAAGTCTACCTATCCGTTTTTCAGATACACCCTCAGTGAGGGTTCCACTGACATTGAACATTTTACTTTGTTCAACTGTTGGTCAATAATCAGTTCATTTCAGTTGGGCTGACTTAAGAAAAAATTTTAAAAAAAGTCAGAAAATGAAAGTGCGACTGCTAACAGCATCCGCATTCTCTGTGAATGCAGCACTGAACACTTACAAGAATTGGTTCCAGAAGGAACCCTGTAATTCCATCGACAGAATCCTACAGTTTGTTGGTTCTTAGGCAAAATAGTGAAATTTGGAATCCCGGACACTATTCCCCACTTTGATGGAGGGTTCCAGAGAGAACAAGCAGAAAAACCCTTTTTAATTAGAGTGATGTAAACCACAGCAGGGGGAAGGGTACCTACTTGAGCACGTGCGTGGAGCCGTTGATCTGTGTGGAGGTGCAGGGGGCGCCGGGGCCCAGGATGGAGGGCCGGCGGTAGCGCTTGTCTCCGCAGCAGAGGATGATGAGGAAGGCACGGCGGAAGGACTTGTTGAGGAAGGCGTAGAGGATAGGGTTGAGCATGGAGTTGATGTAGCCCAGCCACAGGCAGGCAGTCCACAGCTTGTCGGGCACGGTGTAGTCGATGAAGGGGTCCACCACATTGGTGATGAAGAATGGGGCCCAGCACAGGCAGAAGCAGCCCATGATGATGCACAGCGTCTTGGCTGCCTTGGTCTCGGTGCGCATGCGGTGGTGCCGCTGGTGGTCGGCACTGTCCGAGGAGGGGCCGCCGGCGCCCCCGGCCCGCTGCAGGACGCTGATCTGGCGAGCGTGCTCCCGCGCCGTCACGTATATGCGCTGGTAGGCCAGCACCATGAGGCCCAGGGGGATGTAGAAGGCCACCACAGAGCAGGTGAGGGCGTAGGGCTTGTTCACCATGAAGACGCACTGCGTCACGTTAGGGTCCCCGCCGAACTTCCGCTGCTCTATCTGCCGGGAAACAATGTGCCCCACACATCACAAATGTGTAGTGTACATATACACAATGACAAACACACAAACGCACTCACACACACACGCATGCACCCATAGACATCACAAATGCATAGTATATACACACACTTACACACACATACGCTTACACACACACACACACACACAAATACACATCTCAAATGCATAGTGTACACACACACACACTTATACACACACATATGCATCACAAATGCATAGCGTGTACATGCAAACACACGCGCACACACACACTTACATATACACCCTAATAGACATCACAAATGCGCAGTGAACACACACTTACACTAACCCATGCACACATACACTTAAACACAATCACATAAATACACATCACAAATACATTGTGTACACACACTTACCCATATCCCCACACACATTCTTACACAGACAAAGTTTTACACACATAAACACAAATAGACCTCACAATTTCATAGTACACACACACGTACACAGACATACAATGCATGCAAAGAATACGCACAGGTACACACACAAGTGAAGAAACATACACAAACGTGCACACACACAATGTGCCCATACATAAATATTCATGTGCACACATACAAACACATATGGATCATACGTGCATACACTTGCATATACACACTTCACATGTACAAACATGATAGCAGATTGCTTTTGCAATCCCCCACCAAAACACGCACATACTGTACTCCCACACACGCACATGTACTCACCTACACATCACACATGTACTATTTAAACAAACGCAGATACACACCCACACACGCACATAAACACATTATTCAGAAACACTGAAGTTCACTGAAATGGCAGAAAAGCATCTCTGTGCATCTTGCTTTGAACAGTAGTGACTGCTGCGCTTGTGACACTTGGTACAATGGTTATAAATAGATACACAATTCCTTTATGGAAGAACTATATCAATCATAAAGCCTGTTATCACAATATATGGGTGACAGCAGATCACTGACACGGAGAGATGGGGACTGACCTCCTTAATTAAAGCTAACTTAAATTTATATAAATGAAAACAAGACAGGAGTTCATATGTAATCACGATTCATAATCAATCTGCTTTATTACGCTTGACAGGCAGGCTCTCTACAGTACCCCATATACATGGCTGCCCATAAAGTGCAAGCAGTGAAAGATGCCAATTTTATAAAATGGAGATAGACTCTCCACTTTAATTGTCATTACCTCATAACATGTCTCTCTCTCTCTCTCTCTCACACACACACACACACGCACACGCACACTCTCTCTCTCTCTCAAAGGCAAAACAGTTCGCAAACTAATATTTACTCTTGCAAAATAAACTCCCGCCTTCCTCGGGGAAGATGATTGCTTGCATTTTTCATCATGTTATTTATTTTTTCACGCTGAGATGTAAATTATGATGACAAGTACATAAGTTACTTTTTAATTGGTTAGTGTTGGCAGATCACCATACAGAGATATCAGCTTGTCTTGGCAACCATCATCCTCCTCAAATTTGCACAACTATTTCCCTGGTGCATCAGCCTGTTTGAATAAGTCTGTCATATGCTATTACCTGTAATGAACTGAGTAGCAACATCAGGCTATAACATCAGCTTTAATTTAATAGGTGGCCCATCATTTTTGGGCCATTGCTTCTGTTTGGAACTTTGGTGAATCGTGACATTACTCTTAAAACAGCTGTTTCGTGATGCTTAACCCTTTGAACCCTGTGTTATATAAAGGGGTTGTGACCTCCCACTGGAATTATTTTCATGACTTACGCTAATTTTCATCGACAAGGTCACATGATGACCAAAAGTCATGTGATCAAAGTCACGTTTGGGGGCTGGTTTTCTTGCATTTTGGGTTATTGCATGTTTCTATGCGGCCCCTAAAACAGCCTGTAGGGTTCAAAGTGTTATTAAAGATTGCATGCGTGTCTGCAAAAGTATACTTATGCCCAAAATGTTTTTGTAGAATCTTAAAAGTATTATTATTATTATTATTATTATTATTAATTATTATTATATTATTATTGTTGTTAAAATCTTAAAAATAATGTAAAAAAAAAATCACCATTACTTCCCACCCCACTCTTCCCATCTTCCTGACTTTTTTTTTTAAAAAGCTCAAAGATATTTCCATATTTTGTCCCCATGATTAAATCAACACTGAGCAATTTTGCATTTTATATGAAAAAAAGTAGTTTTTTTTTTACTAGGATCAACAAAGCATCTGCACTGTAATGAAATGTAGTATTATCACTGGCAGTATTATAAATCTAATTAGCTCCTTTGAGGAGGACAGTGAGAAAATATGGCCCCTTGCCTGATGCCTCCCAGCCTCAAATGTGTTGTTTATTTGGCAGTTTGAAATAGAAATTAATTTGCATAATGAGCCTGCATGGCTTGGACATAGTGCTGCGGATATTGTTTTAAAGAGCCGACCCTCCATCCACACAGGTTCACTCAGATCACCACGTTCAACTTAAACTCCCACATAATCTCCGTGCAGTGCCTTCATGAATTTAAAGAATATACAGCACGGTTTTATCAGAGGGGGCAATATTAAAGCAAAAAGAAAACGTGTACAACTGGTCTGATGCCATGTGAAATTCTGTTTGAGATTGTTGAGGCAGTTTCCATTATAATAGAGTGTTCCCTATTACTCAGTAATAAGAACATTTCATTTTACAAGGGACAACGACCCATCCCCAAAAACAATTATCAATAAAATGCAAATGTGGCAATAGGGACATTGTAAGATGAACAAAGCGAAAAGGAATAATAAGACAGTTCAATAACAGTAGTGCTGTAAGAAGGTTTAGTAACAGGATTTTTTTTTTTTTTTTTTTTCAAAAGCTGTGAATTTGATTCCCAGCTATTGATGATGCATTGTAGAACTTCACAAAATGATCCTCTGGACAGGAGCATTTACTGCAATTTACAATATACTAAAACATAGAAATGCATGTGACATGGAATAATAAATTCTCAGTTACCATAGATATTTAAATTGATTAACCAGGGTTTAATGGTCATAAAAGTAAAATTCCATGCTTTATTAACAGACTGAGGCCAAAAATCCGATTCTCTGAAAAAAACCTGTAAAAGGTAATAAATGAAATCTGAGAGATAAAGTAGCTGTTAAAATATATCAGAGGCTTCCTTATTCAAGATCTAAGAACTTCACTTCATCACAGCCAAAGTGCTAATAACGCACATGAAGGCCAAAACCACTACAGCATATACTACTCAGAAAATTAAAGTACTTTTCAGTAAAATCTATCCATCAGTTTATGAGATGATCTACTCCCTGAGTGAAATTATGGAACAACAGGTTAATGGAAGTGACGGTTTCTTGAGGGCCACATTATACATTGTTAATTCATGCTGTGATATTTTCATCGAGCATAAAGTACAAATACATTAACACAAGGTAACACTCAACAATATATATTAACCCCTCAGCGCAGAATACAAATCACGCCCATTTTTCCTGTTGTGCATGAGCCTATTTAAGGCTTTATAACTCATTATCCATGTCAGAGACTGTGGAAAATTATTCCAGTGAAGCACGACATTTGGAAACTCGATCATAGAATTATTTAGCAAATTAAATTTCGGAATTTATGGAGGTCGGCATCTAAATCTGCGCAGTGAGGTTAATAACTATTGTCATCATCTACTTTATTTTTCACATTTTTTAAACTAGGTTTATGAATGCACAGAGGTACTAAGTCAAGTGAAATGAATTAATTTTATATTGAATATGTTTTTTTTTTTTTTTTTTTTTTTAATAAATGGGAGGACCAAGAGACTCTTTCATGACGCAGGATTACACAGTTAGCTTACACAGGTAACTGCTGAATAGCACCTAGAGAAACTCTTTTTACCTCAGTCCATATTAAGGATTTTCGAGATGTCAGGTTTCAGTGTCGTTGCCCAGCAAGCTCAGTATTCCTGCTTCATGAGTCAGGAGCCAGAAGGCTCAGTGTAATGTAGAGTTATGTGCCCTGTGCTACAGTGTTTGTAAGCCCTTAGACCAGGAGCCACATCTGGCCGATTGATTACAGTTTCCTCATTGTGCCGGATAGTGTGGGTAGCGCAGCCCCACAGATAATGGCGGTAATGACACAACAACAGAGAATATAAGTGGCAGCTGGCAGCATGCAGTACATCCGCCTCTGCAGATTGGTTTGTTCGCCTTGCCATCCCTAATTCACACAGAGTGCATTGACTCTGGTGGAAACTCCTCACAAACATACTGTAATTGGGCATGCGACCTCCTAAGATTTTATCGGAGACAAGCCTCCCTGGCCTTAATCATATCCTTGATATGCATTGCAAGGGATGCTTTATGAAAAACAAAACAAACAATACTTTTTTTTCCAGCAAATGTACTAATTGGCTGGTGAAAAACAAAGACAAACATCTAAAAAAACTGTGGGAGAAAATTTTCTCATTAGTATACTCTATGCAAATCCAACTTGTGGATAGTCTAACAACAAAAAGTAACTGACTAATACTTCAACATTTCTTTTGTTTATTCAGTTTCATTATAACAAGGTCATGATACATTTCATTGGAAGCTTTGTTAAAGCTTTTTAATGGAAGTTAGTTCTTCTGATTCAGTGTTACTAAAGTACTTAATGTGATTATGCACTTACAACCCCATAATGTACCAATTATGTAACGCGCCCCTGAAGGCAAACCCTAAGGGATTATTTGAAAACATATAGCTACTCAGAGACATTCTACAGATGATTTATAAACAATGAACAAAACTAACAACATAAGCACTGAAACATTGCTGGACATTATTATTCAAGGACGTATTATTTATCTAACTACTTTCAAGGAGAAAATAGTACTTTAAAGAAGACAACAGAAGAGGGGGAATGCAGAGATTCGCAGAGGTGTAAAATCCAGGGGTCAGAAAGTAGAAGTCATGCCAAGTTTTTCTCCCTCCCACAGAATGAGCTGATCACTCATATTGGCTCCATCTCCTGTCCGAAGTAAATCTAGGTGGTTGGAATAAAATTCTGGGGAGGATTTTTACTTTCTGAACCCAGACTTTACACCCCTGGTGATTCAATATGGGCATGTTCAACTCACCAAATGGTTTATTCCAATACTGTTCCAGCCTTGCATTATGGGAAGGAAGGATATAAACGTTGGGATTACCCAGCAGCCTCCTAACATGAGAGCCACTCTCATGGGTGTCATTTTATTCCTGTAGACCAGGGGCTGGCAGCAGATGGCATAGTACCTATGAAGACAAAATGGGAGGTGTTATTGTAAAAAATGGTGGTTTCTAGGACACTGGAACCTCTGGAGTTTTAACATTTTTCTTACGATTGGACCTGCATTTTTCAAAGACTTTCCGTGAGTTCAAATCCGCAATACTCAGACTGTTCAGTGGTTTTTGACTCATCACTAGCCATCATGTCTGAATCACAGGTCTTTCTCACATAAGCTCAGCACAGTTTGGAAGTTTGAAAACAGGAACATGCATCAAACATAATGTGAAATCCACTACAGAACACCGAAGAAAAATGGCATGAGTTAACTGGAAAGTCAGTTCTGAGAGATACAAAAATAGCCCCGCAAAGCGGGCGTTACCCCTCAGGCGTAGATGCAAATTCAAGATGGCAGCTGTGGCAGCCATATTAGATATCAGAGCAAAACGAAAATCTACAGGCTTCTGTAGCTACCCACTCCCAACACCAATAACAAAAATGGTGTTGATCGGCAATGGCGTTTTTGACTTGACTGCACGGAATGCAAATTCAAGATGGCAGCCATGGCAGCCATATTAGATATTGGAGCACAACGAAAATCGACAGACTTCTGTAGCTACCCACCCCCAACACCCATACCAAAAATGGCGTTGATCGGCAATGGCGTTTTTGACTTAATGCACGGAATGCAAATTCAAGTTGGCAGCCATGGCAGCCATATTAGATATTGGAGCGCAATGAAAATCGATAGACTTTTGTAGCTACCCACTCCCAACACCCACACAAAAAATGGCATTGATCGGCAATGGCGTTTTTGACTTAATGCGCGAAATGCAAATTCAACATGGCAGCCGTGGCAGCCATATTAGATATGGGAGCGCAAGAAAAATCGATAGGCTTCTGTAGCTACCCACTCCCAACACCCACACCAAAAATGGCGTTGATTGGCAATGGCGTTTTTGACTTAATGCACGGAATGCAAATTCAAGATGGCCGCCGTGGCAGCCATATTAGTTATCGGAGCGCAACAAAAATTGATAGGCTTTTGTAGCTACCCACTCCCAACACCCTCACAAAAAATGGCGTTGATCAGCAATGGCGTTTTTGACTTAATGCACGGAATGCAAATTCAAGATGGCAGCACTGGCAGCCATATTAGATATCGGAGCGCAACGAAAATCGATAGGCTTGTGTAGCTACCCACTCCCAACACCAACACTAAAAATGGCATTGATCAGCAATGGCGTTTTTGACTTAATGCGCGGAATGCAAATTCAAGATGGCAGCACTGGCAGCCATATTAGACATCGGAGCGCAACGAAAATCGATAGGCTTGTGTAGCTACCCACTCCCAACACCAACACCAAAAATGGTGTTGATCAGCAATTGCGTTTTTGACTTAATACGTGGAATGCAATTGTGGACGGACAGACAGATCGACGGACGCCGCACGTGACGACAATTACCCACAGGGGTAATAATAAAAAAACTGACAGTACAGTGCCTGACGAAAGTCTTGTCGCATAAAGACATTGTAACTAAAAATAGCATATAACTTTATTTCTAACCAATCAATTGTTATAATAAATGGTCCATTCTAATGTCAAGGGCTTTCACATTAATAATTTGGTGCAAAATGAAAAAGGGTTCTGATGTTCACAGCCTGGCAAAGCCCATAACATGTGTTTTTGCTAGGACAAAAGTCTTGTCGTCTCTTCAGATGATGCAACAAATCACAGATTAGAGTTTCACCTATGACAAATACTGTAATTAACACATTCCCAGATGTGTATAGAAATAACCCCAGCGCACCAGACTTTCATATGAGGTGCGACTAGACCTCTGACAACATGCCAAAGATTCAACCACAGACCAAAGTGCTGATCATCAAGAGCCTGAAGACTGAGTCTGCTGCTGAGGTGGCAGACATCTTTAATGTATCCAAATATCAAGTGGAGGGGATAAGAAAAATATATGAAGAAACTGGTGATGTTCGTGGCGAGTGCAGGTCAGACAGACCCCGGTATGACAACTGTTTGAAAGGACCGTTTGTTGCTTCAACTGTACAAGGCTAGCCCTTCTTCAACTACAGCAAAGCTACATGAGGAAATGTCACCAAAAATCCCGGTATCTACAAGAAGAGTTTGTCAAATTCTCTCTCAAAGTGGTTTTCATGGCCGAATTAGTACACAGAAGCCTGCATTAAACAGAAAACAAATAACCTGCATTGCATTTGCCAAGGCCCACAGCTTGCAGAAAGGATTGATACTGGAAAAGTGGCTGCAAGTTTATTTTTCTGATGAATCATCCATTGAACTGCATCCCAGTTGCCGTACAAGACCTGTTGGAACCCTCATGGACCCAAGATTCTCCCAGAAAACAATCATGTTTGGTGGAGGAAAAATCATGGTTTGTTGTTACAGCCAGTATGGGGGGGTGAGAAAGATCTGCAGAGTGGATGGCAACATCAACAGCCTGAAATATCAAGAAGTTCTTGCTGCCCGACTCATACTGCTGCTCCTTCTCATACTTCTGTCTCCACATCACAGTTCCTGAAAGCGAAGAAGGTGAAGGTACTCCAGGATTGGCCGACCCAGTCACCTGACATGAACATTATTGAGCATTTCAGGGGTAAGATGAAGGAAGAGGCTTGGAAGATGAAACCATACAATCTTGATGAACTCTGGGAGTCCTGTAAGACTGCTTTCTTTGCCATTCCAGATGATTTCATCATCAAGTTATTTCAGTCATTGCCAAGACGTATGGATACAGTCCTCCAAGCTCACGGGAGTCTACGCAATATTAATTCTTTTTTTTTCAAGGCACCATGAATTTATGTTCTAATATTATGGTGGCATATTTGTGTATTCAAAATAAAGTGTATGTATAATTTCCACATTTTTTTTCTTTAATGCGACAAGACTTTCGTCCAAGCAAAATCTGACCTTTCTGTACTAATTAAATAATAAAACTCAACGAATGACACAAAACTCTATTTTGGTATATTTTGCATAATCTAGAAGGCTTAGCCTTTCATATAAGCCATTTTTTGATTCCAATTGATCAACTACAAGTCAGGTTATTATTTGTTGTTCCCACAACTTGGATAAGTGACAAGACTTTTGTCAGGCACTGTACGTATTAATATAACACTTAATTAATTAATACAACACAGGAACAAGAATGGCCCTTATCACCAGGCTAGTCTGCTCTTATTATAAGATGCATTAAATTTTCACATGGCTCCTCCATTCTTAATATTTTTGCAAACTCCCATCGAAAGAAAGAATGTCACTACTGTTCTATTTGTAGCACATGTGCAAGTGACAAACTTATCAATGTCAGCCTGAGCAGATGAAAAAAAACATGATAACAAAGCTGAGAAAGCTCAAATATAGCTAGTTTAATTTGCTAGTCACGCGAAACGGAATCAAATAACAACTGAAGCTTTGCTTGCCACTATTGCCAAAATTTAATTAATTTATTTAATTTAACTTTCTCAGTCAACTTCTCAGCTATGTGAGAGGGTTTATTTATTAGCATTAATTAAGGCCAGTTACAGTGCGAGGACATGGAGGGGTGAAAATGTTTACTGAGGGGGGGCATTCCCTTTTATAATGCAGTATATAGTGACCGTGCAGCAGAAAGCAGTGCACCCCAGCTCAACACATTCATACCCACAGGCTATTTCAGGGGCCAGATTTCAATAATTTTTTTGCATTCATCTGGGCAAAATAAAAATTTGCGAGGGGCTAGGCCAGCTTTGAGTTTAACATTACAGTCATTCAGCTGGTGCCAAATTCAACTGGAATTAAACTTCACCCTCATTTTTTGCCTGTCATCAAACTTGCATTCCCACACAGCATTTTGGGTCAGCTTCAGTCGCATTTAAATGAGCGATAGAAATTAAAGCGATGACTTCAATTGACTTAGCAGGAGCCCATCCCCCACAGAGTGATGTGGAGTTCAAAGCTTTGCTGTAGGGTGCAAGGGCCACACTCATCCAACTGTGACTGCACTGGGGCTCCACCACCCGGTCCCAGCCAAAAATTGGAGTGATGTGTATTATCTTCATATCAGATCAGTAGGAATCAAGGGGATACAAATGCACCTGTCAAGAATAAAAAATTTTGCCTTCTCAAGTTTAAAAAGTGATGTTCTAATTCTGTTTTTGTATGTGATTAAAATGAGAAGATAACGCCATCTCCAGCCCACTGAATTACTGCAGCATTATTTTCATGTGAGGAGTTTGGTTTACAACATATTAATATGTGACACTTCTCTGTCTTAATCCTCCCACAGACTCCTCTGAATGCGGCTCAGTCGTCGCTGATGTATGTCATCATCACACCTTTGGTCTTGTTAAACGCCCTCCCGCTGGCATCTTTCACACGGTAGCGACATTGTCTCCTGACGCTCATTCTGAAGATCTTAAACCTACGAATTCACTCACTGATTCATAGTCATATATTAGCCTCACTCCCACGCAACTCATTGCACATAAAGAGGGAGATGGAACTGGCGAGCTGCATAGCGTGTGATTCCTTTGCACGCAAAAGCCATCAAATAAATTTGGCTCACAAATGTCAGACTAGATTGGCCTATTCAGTGGCAGTCTCTAAGTCTTAGTTGTTAATGAAAACATTTCCTATATGCCAGAACTGGGAGTCACAATCTTCAGCCAACCGTCAGGCTAAACATCTCGGCAGGATTATGGTGGGCCGCCGGCCCATTATGCGAGCAGGACACTTCAGAGTTGAGTAAAGCTGGCACAATCCCACATTGCCACACATGATCCAGCCCTAGCAGATTCAGCTGCTCAGCACTTCAGAAGAAAAGTTCAAATGGTAGCTGAGAGAGCCTATTAACCCACCCATTTCATGTGAAATATACCGGATTACCAGATTAAGATGATGCCAGACAAGATCACCCTAAGCGTTCCAAAACAAATTCATAGCACATAAAAATTTTAAGAAATTGGCTGCAGTCCTTGTTTTTCACACCATGCCTAATGAAAGTAATCTGTTAATATTTTATTTAATATTTTTTGCTGATAATGATGATGGAACCAAAAAAAAACAAACAAATAGAAAATATACCCACGGTAACTTACTGGAAGGAAATGCTACCAAAAATGTTAACTTACTGTACTGGACTTCATCCATACATAGGGAACAGCTTTTATGAAGTAGGCTCCAAGTTTTTTTTTTTTTTTTTTTTTTTTACATTGTACATAATGTTTTCAGTAAAGATTTTTATTGGACTTTCATCAGGGTCAAAAATAATGTTTTCTCTCAATACGATGATTTGAAAACAAGTGAATCAGACACTCTCGACTGCCAAAGATAATCCCTTGTGGGGCATGTATTCACTTTAGATGGTCCATAATCTTAGGTATACAAATACCTGTAGAAATTAATGAATCCTTCTGACAGACTTAATGAGTCATACTCATTACTCCACATGGACAGCAGCTTCAAAAAAGGTTAAATGATTAAATAAAACAAGCCATCTGAAACTTCTCATTTTGCATATCATATTCTTGGTTGTATTCCATGTTCCAGGTATGGACCAGTCTCATTTGTCAGACATACTCAGAGTTTTCAAGTTCAAATCACTGCATAAAATGAAGGGCCAACATGCATTTCAATGACCTTTAAAAGGATTCACACAGAAATCTACAAAAAAAAGTTTTTATATACAAGTAATAAATAGAATGCATCCAGGTGGTTTTTATTGAAACTGCATGGTATAGACAGGCGAACAGATCTTATAAATTCTCTATAATTCTCTGTGACCCCATAAACAATATAAACCCCATAAACCCCAATAAAACCAATCAGAATTCAGAAATCCAGGCAAGAGGCCTGACTGAAGATCAAAGATTTGTGTTACTCATCATCATAGTGCAAATGCTAAATGCCAGATTAACTTCAAGTAAAACACTGATCAACCTCCCATACCAAAGCAATACCCAAAGACGGATGTTTTCATAATAAAGTAACATCCTGGTGCATAATGAATTATGCAACGCTGTATATAATCTGTGAACACACTTGCATAGAAACCCCTGGAGACATGCATGGAGACATGCAGATTACTCTAATTTTCAAATTTCGCGCAGTGAGTAACATAAATTATGTGGCAGACAAGGTTCATGAAAATAAATTACATTAAGTTTCTCTTCATAAAACAACCAAAATCACCAACATCTATTATTTATAATGTACGACTATAGATACAGTTTACCCAGGTATCCAGAGCTGCAAAAGCCTCAACTGCAGGCCCCATCAGTACAAATTTCTGGCAAAATGTCAGAAAACACATTTACCGTCCTGAATAAGCTTGTTGAAAGCAGCTTCCAGTAGTCAGTAATCCATGCTCTTAATAAAGCTTTCCATGTTTAAGTTTGTTCAGCTTTTATAGCTTTAATTATTTCTCAGAGTTCGACCACCAAATATGGTGGCATGGGGAGCATTGTCACCCCTCAGTATGAATCCCTGCCTGGGCTTTTCTGCACAGAGTTCGCAGAATTGGTTTCCTTCCAGCATCCCAGCTTTCTCCAACGGCCTTAAGACATGCATGTTAAATTTACTGGAGCGTATAACCCTGAATGAAGGTAAGAGTGAATGTTATGGTGTGCAGCCTGTGTGCTGTTCAGGGTGTATTCCTGCTTCTCACCCAGTCAGTGCTGGAGTAGGGTTCATGCCGGGATAAGGATGTCTAATAATGGATGAATACATGTACACATATACAACCCCAATTCTGAAGAAGTTTGAACACCACAGAAAATGCAAAAAAAAAAAAAAACACCACATTATTTCATTTTCAAACATATGAACTTAATTTCTTATTGAAAATATACAATATAATGACTACAACAACAACAACAAAAAAAAGTTGGCACAGTCAACTGTTTACCGCTGCGTACATCTGTATGTCTTTCAAAAACACTCATCTAGCATTTGGGAACTGAAGACACCAGTTGAGAAACGTCTAGCCGGTGGAATTTCAGCCCGTTCCTTCATAATGCAAATCTTCATCAGTGCAGTTGTGCATCATTGTCTTGCATTACTTCATAATGAATCATACATTCTAAATCAGGAACATATCAGGGCTGCAGGCACTCAAATCTAGCACCTACACTCTCTGCTTACATTGTCATGCACTTGTAAACCATGCAGAATGTGGTTTGTCATTGTCCATCTAAAAAAAAATGCAGGGATATCCCCGGAAAAACGATGTGCAGACAGAAGCATATACTGCTCTAAAATTCATACATATCTTTCTGAATTGTGCCCTCAAAAATGTGCAACTCCCTATACCGTTTGCATTGACACACCCCAATAACATGACAGACACTGGCTATTGGACCTGATGCTGATAACAGCCTTGGGTTGTCCTAAGAGCCTTTGATCTGCAAACCATGGCAGCTGTTTTTTTTCCAAAAACCAGGGGAAATTTTGTTTCAAGCCTCTATTGTGTTGCTCTTCATCTGAGATGACACTGAGCCCAGAGAAGCTGGTGGCGCTTTTGGACAGTGTTGCTTTATGTCTTCAGCTTTACATTATGAAGCTTTAACATGCATCTGTGGATGCAGCAGTGAATAGCGTTGACAGACATTTGTTTCCAATGTTCTTCTGAGTCCAAGTTGCAATATCCATTACAGTTGCATGACGGTTCCAAAGGCAGTGAGATCTGAGCGATCGAAGATCATGCACATTCAGAAGTGGTTTTTGGCATTACCCTTTACAGATGATACAACCAGATATCTTCTCAATTTGAATTATATTATGCACTGTAGAGTCAGATATGCCCCAAGTTGTACAGATTTGTGTTTCGGGAACACTACTCTCAAAGTCTGCCATGCTCTTTGTCCTTTTAAATTTGTTTCACAATCTGCTGGCAGTTTCTGTGTCTTAAATGTCTTCTCATTTATTGTTTGATATAATTTAATGATTGTCTCTTTACCTCCCCCATATCCCTGTGCTTTCCTCACGGCCCAGCCTGCACTTGTTTATCATTGTTGCTCATTGTCTGTGTGTATTTAACTTCCTATTTGTTAGTCAGTCTTCAATAGATTGTCTTATGCTCACCTCCATGTTTCTTACCAGCTCTCAAGCAATTTAATCCCCTTGTTCCTGGTTCTCGCCTCCTCATCCCTGTCTGCTTTCCTGTGTGTTTGAGTTTATCTCACCCTGTATTTGTCATCCTACTCCACTTCCACATCGTCTTCCTCACCTATCTTATTTCCCTTTGGACTAACTTCCTGGTTTTAATTTCAGCTTGGCTAAGGGTCCCTGCTCTGCTCAGCCTACATTTATCCGGCTGCCGCGATTTGAGCCCTGCCTGATCCAGGATTACAATCAGTCTTGCTTGCTTTTCTCTGTTTGTAGGATGTGGACTGATGACAACTCTATTAGAGACTTTTTTTCTGTGTTCTCTGGTCCTACATTTGATTCTGACATGATTCTTTTGATATGATTTAAAAAATGAAAAATTAAATGCTTGCACATCTATTTGCAAACTGGTGAGACTCGAAGCATCATTGCTATTGAGGGACTAGGCCTTTTTTTGGAGGCTCCTTCTGAACGCTAAAATGATTAGTTTACCAGTTTAACATCAACTTACTACTGAATTATTAGGTTTAAACAGCTCCAGCGGTAACTTTTTTAGAGTCTTTTGCAGTTATCAGATTTGAAATAAGTGCATATTTTCAGTAAACAACAGAATTCAGAAGTTACAGCATCAAATAATATGTTTTTGTCATGTTGCCAAAATAGACTAGAGTGATTAGACTTTTCAAATCACTCCTTAGTGATTTTATTTGGATTTTTCATAATGCACAACCTTTTTCTGAACTGGGGTTATGCAGCATACGTATGTGCGTTTATATATACATCACAACCTCCATGACTGTGTGAACTAAAAGGAGTCATTGCCATTAAATGTTGAGGAGTTTGTAGTGCAAAAAATACAGAAATTGGATTCATAAATAAATAAGTGGGGTTTCATTTCTAGTGATGCTTGGGATTAAGCCATTTATATTAATTTCAAAATGCATTGGCAGCTCTTGTAGTAACTGCATTTAAAACTGGGCCCATGGACTGGCCAGTAATTGTCCCATTTCTCCAGAACCCAGCTGGTCTGCTCCGGGCTGCACAATCCCATACATCATGATGCAAATATTGGCTGTTTGCAATAATATGCATTAGTGAAATTCAGATTGTCACAGCATTTTAGAAGTTATGTCCATAATAAAACTGACCTCATAGTTCTTCTGGAAAACAACGCTCCAAAAATCAATTTCAACTTCAAGTTCAAAATGCAATGCAAACATGGCAAACAGAGAGAGATGGTTTTCAAAATCATTTTTATGAAATGTATGACTAGACTTTGTAATCAGTTTTTAAAAGCTTTTTTTTTCAATACACAGTTTTGCTCAAAAGTTTGCATACACTGGCTGAATTTATAAAATAGGTAACATTTTTTTAAAGAAAACATGAATGGCCAGGCAAAAAAAAATTCTTCTATTTCTTATTGGATTCATATCTAACTGTAGTTCATGTAAAATGTCACAATCATCAAATAAAACATGGCAATGAGGGGGAAAAAATTAAATGAACCCTTTTCAAAAGTGTGCATACCCTTAGTTCTTAACACTGTGTATTGCCCCCTTTAGCATCAATAACAGCGTGCAGTCTTTCGTGATAGCTGTCAATGAGGCCCCTAATTCTCTCAGGTGGTATAGCTGCCCATTCTTCCCTGCAAAATGCCTCCAGCTCCAGCAGATTCTTTGGTCGCCTTGCATGAACTGCACGTTTGAGATCTCCCCAAAGCGACTCGATGATATTGAGGTCAGGAGACTGTGATGAACCACTCCAGAGCCTTCACCTTTCTCTTCTGAAACAACTGGAGGGTCAACTTGGCCTTGTGCTTTCGATCATTGTCGTGCTGGAAAGTCCAAGTGCGTCCCATGCGCAGCTTTTGTGAAGAATGCAAATTGTCTGCCAGTATTTTCTGATAGCATGTTACCTTCATCTCGCCATCAATTTTCATGAGATTCTCTGTGCCTTTAGAGCTCACACATCCCTCCCCCCACCATGCTTAACAGTGGGAATGGTAAATTTTTCACCATGGGCCTGGTTGACTGCGCTCCAAACATAGCGCTTATGGTTGTGATCATAAATTTCTATTTTGCTCTCGTCACTCCAAATGACAGTATTCCAGAAGTTGTGAGGTGAGTCAAGGTGTAGTCTGGTACATTTTAGGCGGGCTTCTTGTGGGATTGGCTTCCTTCAAGCAACTCGACCATGCAGGTCATCGTGCTTCAAGTACCTCCTTATTGTGCTCCTTGAAATGACCACAAACTCTTTTTCCAGAGCATACTGTATTTCTCTTGCGGCAGCTTGTGGATTTTTCTTTGTGTCCGGAACAATGGCCTTGGCAGTTTGGGCTGAAATCTCTCTTGGCCTACCTGACCTTGGCTTGGTATCAACATATCCCCTAATTTTCCACCTCTTAATCATGGACTGAACAGTACTGACTGGCATTTTCAAGTCTTTGGATATCTTTTTATATCCTTTCCCATCATTAAAAAGTTGAACTACCTTGTTACGAAGGTCTTTAGATAGTTAATTTCCGCTCCCCATAGCCAGATCGGTGAATCCACTCGGGAGCTAACAAACTCAATGACTATACAGAGACACTAGTTACAGTTTAAAAAGCCACAGGTGTGAAACCCTAAATAGCCATTTAAACCTGAATGTGACACTTTGTGTCTATATAACAAGGTCAAACATTCAAGGTTATGTAATCTTATGATCAGGGCCGTTTGGGTGATTTCAGTTATAATTATGATTTAAACATGAGCTAAACACCTTTGTGATGATAAATGACTTCAGATGATCACTATCCTTAAATAAAAGACAAGTTTTTTAGCATGAGTCATATTTTCAAATTGAATGGCAACATTTCACGAATTCAACTAGGGTAGGCAAACTATTGAGCACAACTGTAAAAATCGCTCAGGTGTTGTTGCAACCATCCAGCCAAGCAGGTATTTAGATCCATTCACAGTTGCCACACCATGCTATTACTGCCATGCTAATTTTTTTCAGGCAAAATTTTGGAAAAAATACAAAACAAAAACCAAATTTCCTTTATTTCAGTTCAGTCTACTTGCATCAATATTGTTATTTTCAGTCTCAACAAGATGCAATGAAAATATGGCATCTAAGCCCAGACCCAGAGACCTTGCGACCTTATGAGCTTGAGAAAAGATCAGAGAGTGGCAGGATACCCACCCCCTCTCTCTCAGGGGTAATTTTCAGATCCTACAGGTGAATGCCGGACTGAAGTGGGTACGGTAACTATCAGCAGGTAAGAGTGATGCACTGGGAAATGTCAACTGGCAGCAGCAATGAGTGATGCAGTGCAGCAGCAGGCAAAGATGGAGCAGTGGCAAATATGTATGGGAGTGATAATGAGAATGTGGGCATGTCTTGAGTTGTCTGCATGAACCGGCTCCAAAAACTACATTCCATATATACGTCCTTCTCGCCAGCGTATTTCAGCATAGCGGGCCGCTACGCTGTTACCTGAAAAAAATATGCTGTGTCTTGGCCCGCTACGCTGTCTTTCAAGCTGCGTGATTGCAAAATTGGACACATTTTCCGGTAAAATATGTGCAAATTTTCCTAAAAAACTCATTTCTCTACCGTCGTCTTCACTGCTAACGTGGGTGAATGAATAATGCAGCTTTCAGAACATTGTTGTAGCAGGATCACGTAAATAATTCCATGATAACTGTGGGTTTTTTTTTTTTCATTGGTTGTTGCCCTAAATCTTACCCAGATACGATAGTGCTATTATCTGATTGGCTATTGTGTAGCCCCTTTCATTCTTTTGAATGGCTGGCAGGTCGCAAGCTGCCACCGAGAACTCCAGGGGAGACGTGTTTGATTCCCGCCGGTTTCCATAGTTTGGCGGCGCTGCTGCGCATATAGGCCTACTGTTGGAAATTGTTTTCGTTTGAATAATTTTTTTGCGTGAGAAATACTACGTGTGGCGTAAGTGCGTGACGTCCGACTGAAATGCTGCCTGTGGCAGATGGGCAAAGATGGCCAACAGGAGGCTTGATGTCTCTGAATGATTTCCTTTTTGTTGTGTAGTAGTGTAAATAAATGATTGTTGTATTTTCCAGTTTGTGTTTCTGTTTTCCTGAGTTCACATCAGAACCAAAGCCTTTGCAAGTTTACCTTAAGCTACAATGGTCCCAGGTATTATTTCAAGAGATTTTACATGCAAGATTTGTATTCTATGTGACTATATACACTGAACAAAAATATAAACGCCCCATGTCAAATATTGATGCCACATGGAGTTAACAACACTAAGTGAGCATATGCTCACTTTTACTTGTACAATAGGGATATTTCTCTTGATTTGTATACCATTTTTTAATCCATCTCTTTGTCAGTGAGCATTTGCTCAGTGATGCAGTGATTTCACTCAGTACATGGGTGTGGCATTTCCAGACGGTGATCAGACAGAATGAGCAGTACCCAGACACTCCTTATTCTGGGGACAATAAAAGGCCACCCCAAAATGACAAATTTTGTCAAAAGTCATCATGCCTCAGATGTCTCAGGTCATGCGGGCATGTGACATTGGCATGCTGGATGCAGGGATGTCCACCAGAGCGGTCTGCATGCAATTCCTTGAAGCAGAGCACATTCCAGTTCTGGACTGGCCTGCGTATTCGCCAGACATGTCGCCCATAAAGCATCTTTGGGATGTTCTGGATCGACGTGTCCGCGACCATGTTCCAGTTTCGGATAATGTGCGCCAGCTCCATGTGGCCCTCCGGGAAGAATGGAATAACATTCCACAGGCCAGGATAGACAACCTGATCAACTCCATGCGAAGGAGATGTGTTGCTCTGAGAGATGCAAATGGTGGACACACAAGATATTGAACATTCAATTTCTTCAACCTGACCCCCAACGTGTTCAAAGGATTGTCACTCCTTTGCAGATGCCAATATCAAGATGTAATGGACGGTGATCTGAAGATTAGTCATTAACAAAAATTAATTTTGATTCGCTTCATATATTGCATAACCCTAATGTTAATAAAAACTCAAAAATTTGACATGGGGCGTTTATATTTTTGTTCAGCGTATATCCTTAAATTGGGCCATCTAGACTTCCAAATAGGCCTCAAAAAAAACATAAATTGCCAGAACTTCCAGGGGGCTTTGCCTCCCCAGGCCCCCCACCAGGACTCTGCCCCTGGACCCCGTTAGGGGCCTCAGTGGCCCCCAAACCCCCGGCCAATTTGGGTGATGTCCCACCCCACTACGCTGTCAAAAATTTCTGGTGAGAACCCTGTTATATATTAACATCCGACCATGGCTCCAGCAACCACTTCTGGGCACCAAATATTTTACAGAGGGGGGATGGGAGGGGGAGATATCCTGACACTTCATGCCCTCTTCTCCTCAAGCTGAGTAGGCCATAAATTGTGTCAGGGTCAGGGCACAGACGCCAACCATCTTTTTAATTATATTGCAATTGGCGTAGGTTGGCTGACTGAACTGAGAATCACTGCATGCTTACATAGTTAGTTAGTAAGCAAGCTATGATTCTCAGCTCGCTTTGCTCAAATGTATAAAAGCTCGGTATTGGCTTCCTGTTTTAGATTACGTAAGATTACAATCAAACCACAAACAATATAGAGGTCTGGAAATGTACGGGGAAGATAGATGAATGCCCTACCTTTACTGTATTGTGTCATTAAACTCTTGAGCCCTGGAGTTTTCTGGTATGGTTATGATAGGATAAAGTACCGATATGAATTGCGTTGGTGCAATCTGGATCGACATTCGATGAAACAACGAACCATTAACACAAAATTATGCAATACTGGAAATGTTTAATCTGACTTGTGAATGGCATTGAGGCTGGCAAAAGCTGCAATGCGCCGACCATGTAATCACAGCTTGGTCACAGCTTTTGGGAAGAGAGCAGTCTCTGGTTTCAGGCGATACCCATTATGTCAGTGCGGTGTGAGGAAAATCTTTCCAGTGGCATTCAAATGTTCTGTTCTTTGTTTTATGGGTCTTCTGTAATTGAAATTTTTCAACAGAAATTGTGTGTGGTTTATATATATATATATATATATATATATATATATATATATATATATATATATATATATATATATAGACTGGACTAAATATACTCTAAGGCAATGAAAACGCAACACTCTAAATTTTGGTTTATTTTTGCTCAGGACCTGAGTAGTCCAATTTGAGTTCTTAAGTGACCACTGGGGTCACAATGTGTACCTCGTTACAAATGAATGATCATCATGTAACTCAACAGTGTTAGTTGGACTCTCATCAATCCATATTGAGTACAACATATGGGATAAGGAGCTGTGCAGGTACAGTGGTTGAAATGAAGGAGGGGTTGTCTTTCCTATATAAAGGCATGATAAAAGCCACATAAAAAACATTTTTAAGTGTCATAATGCCACGTCTGTCGACTGAACAACGGAACAGGGCCCTGGGTATGCTAGAGGCGAGAGTAAGTGCCCGGCAAGTGGCTCACCGTTTTGGGTGTAGTATGTCCAGCATCAGTACGTTTTGGGTGTAGTACGTCCAACTGGGATGAGCTCTTTCATCAAGAGTACCCAGACCTCAAACCAGGCAGCAACTCCAGAATGCACTACAGGCAGAGTGGCGACAACTTCCCCAAGACAACCTAAGACGCTTAGTCAGGTCCATGAGGAGACGTTGTACTGCCTGTGCGGATGTTCGTGGGGGTCACACCCGATACTGACTGTTCTTTTGAGTTCATTTTTAAATGTGTGTTCCGTTCAGTCTTGTTATGCTTTTTCATTTTCAACTTGTGATCGTTATGTTTAATGCATCTGTTCATTATTGTCCAAATCGGCCCATTTACACATTTAATTAATCAAAGTCAACCCACCCAACATATGTGAATTGTTAAAATAAGGAAATAAATTTGAATCACAAAATTATTTGAATCCAAACTGGTGTTGCATTTTCATTGCCTCTGAGTATATTTATGGATTACTGTCTTAGACACCTCAAACCTCTCCAATACCCCCCATAGAAAAAGGAATGGGATTCTGCACGACTGCATATGCAACAAACTCCCTCAGCCAATTCCAGTACACTGCTGCTCTGGGACTGTTGGATGCAATGGGTCAGAACTATTGTTCTGTAGAAACAACCTCTACTGTGGAGGGTTGAGGCCTCTTCTGCACTGTAAATCTCGCCAGACACACAGGATTTCATACTGGCCTGCCCCTGATATGTCACAGGTGCCTGCCCCACCACAGGCCGTGTTTATCCACTCCGCTACAACCGCCCTGTGCGGCATTATGGGTATTTTTCTCTCTCCCTCTGCTGTTCATGCGGTAAATGGAGGAGACAAAGGCCGGGGTAACAATATAGTGCATTGATTTTAGAGGGCTTCCAGTGCAGCCAAATAACAGTGTCATGTTCCAGTCAAACGATCTAATTTACAGTCTGATCGCACCCCTGTGAGCATCTGTAGGAATAGCGGGAATATTGCTGAGAATGCTTCCCTTAATGCTTCACTGTTTGTCCTAAAGGGGTCCAGCCAATTGGCTGATTTCATTTCCACTTCAAATAAAAAAGGCAATAATTTGAGACAGAAATTTGAGAATAATTTGAACAGAAACTATAAACTGCACATTTCCATCTGTTCCATCTGAGCTCAGACATTTGCACCTGTTTTCTTCTGCAGTTTGAAAATGATATTCTTTGATCAAAGCCATCAGGACCAGTTTGACCTGCATAGTGAAATAGACTGGATTCATATTTTGATACCATTAATATTTGGACACTGACAAAACTTTGAAGGACTGTAATTCCAAAATGGTTTACATTATAAAGACTTTCAGCTTTCATTTGAGGGTGTTTACACCTGTAAGCAATGAGCAGTGTATGAATAACAGCCCTTTCATGTTGTATCACTGGCCAAATGCTTACAGACATCACTGTATAAACTCTGTCAGAGCTCAATGAACACTGGGCGTTGTATTACGAGAGTTACATCTCCAGACAAAGCTAACAATGGCTCATAGCAATCTTAGCAGCGCTGTTTCTCACATAAGCTTTGGCCGCCTTTTGCCCGCAGCCTTCAGAGTGCGTGCAAGAGCCGATCACGTGCACTATCACTTGGATGCAGTTCTGCAGAGGTGAGAGGGCACACCTGGCTATCTGTCCACCTGGCTGCCAGTCCCCAGATAAGGGGTTACCCACAGGCAGATGCAAAGACGGTGCTCACAGGAGAAAAACAGTACGTGCGTTCAGTTCAACTAGGGACAAGGCAGGGTGAACAAGCTGATGTGCAGCTAAAGTCGTACCACAGAACAAGGAGGGTAGGCCACTCAAAATTACAGCCTTACTGTATATGCTTTCTGGTGCAGAGAGATTTAACTCCAAAGGTTAATGTAATGCATTTATTTCAGGCAATTATGTACTGAGGAGGAGTTTTTGTTTTTCTCAATTAAACCTCTAGACCCTATTGCACCCGTGAGCTCCGCTCTATATTTCACTGAAGCGCCTAAGCCTAGCTATTATTTTCAAACTACATTTAACGTGTTAAAAACAAAAAAGTCAAGCAATGGAAATTGCTTGATGTACACACTGACTTGATGAACCAGATGTCAGGGTTCGAATCTGCATTAGTTGCATTTTTCATATATAATTTTCCATTCAATTTTTCATCATTTGTATTCACTGCATATAATTTAGCATTTCTTGCATTAGTTAATTTGTTTTCATTCAACAGTCACTTTCCACATTCTTTTTATTTTCATTCCCTTTCACTCACGTGCTCACCCTTGACTTTCTGTTTTTCTATTGGTGCATCTCATGCCCTCACTTGTAACCACACCTCCCTGCACGTTCTCTCTGCTCACACGCACCTGTTCCCCATCTCATCAGCCTCTATTCTCCCCCTTATATTCCACTTCCTGCCCAAGCAAAATTGCTATTTTGTTTGCCAGGACTTCCTGAGTATACTTACAAGCATTCCTTGTCGTTCCTGAGATCTTTTGGGAACAGTATGTCTTGCCTACGATGTGTACAATAGATTCCTTGTGTATGACCTTTGCTGGCTTCCTCAATTTACAACTTAGTAAATCTGTGTCCCGACTGATTGGTTTTGGCCCTGCTGACTTTTTTTTATTTTTTTGGATTACCCTTTATGTGCTGCAGTCTACCAGAGTGTGACTGAACTGGACTGTCTGACCAAAAACCATGGAACTGAGTTACTGCCTGAATTCTGACTTTGCCATCTGTCACCGGAACTTTATAAAGTGCCGTTGACTTCATAGTTTTTTTTTCCCAGGTAAAATTGCCACATCATCTGTTGTCCTAGAAATGGCTACACTGCCCCAGCAAACCCAGTTTTATTCCCTGAAGGAAGCCACAAGATTGTGCCGTGAGGAAGATTCTGACCCTATTTAATCTTGTACAGTGGGAAGTGATGAAGACATAGCTGAGGTCAGATTGAAGCAGCATCAGTATTTTTTGCCTTCAAAAGAACCGCATGACATAAAATGACCAATAAGTTGGCAATATTTTAGACGTCATGCGTTCAAAACTGCCAGCGCAGCCAGCGCGGCATTAATCTGAGCTCACCTACTGTGAGTTGAAGTTTTTCTTATTTCTTGTTCTTGCTTGATAAAACAATACATGATCCCCTACAACATAGTGGGTGGATCATATCACTACCGGAAATTGACACCATTTTCTGGGAGGAAAAATGAAGAGTCTTGAAGAATTGCGGCAACTTTTAAGCATATGAGTTTCATAAGTACTGTTGGATGATCATATATCACTGTGTGGGTTGAAGTGCATTTTGAATACTTGTCAGTGTTGTGAATCTGTTAATCATGTTTACCTATATTTAATTTATATCATGTATTTATTTGAGTATTGTTCTATTGTTCCGTTAGTTTCATTTATCACCCCCCGATCTAATTGGCCGTGCAAATTGCCCTCTCCCTCCCCACCTCAACCCCCAGGGCTCCTTTGAAAAAGAGATTTCAATCTCAACGGGACTTCCCTGGTTAAATAAGGGTTAAATAAAAAAATAAAAATAAAAATTTAGTTTCTTTTATGTTTCAATGTTGCTTTCCCTGCTGTTTTCTTGATTGCACCTCATTTCTCCATTTGTGCGCACACCCTCTTGTCCTCTGTTCCCCTGTGTCTCACCTGTTACGTTTTCTTGATTTGCTCCCTGCCTGCTCCCTTACCTGCCCTGTTTCTCCTTACACGTGTCAGTGTTCCATAAACTGTTTATTTTTGTTCTATTCGATTCAATTCTATTCTATTTTTTTGTTTATCCCGCATTGTCATTATTTTGTTTGAGCTGTCAGTTTCCATGTGTCTTTCTTTCAGCTCTTCTCTTTGTTTGTTAATCAGTTTGTTCATTGTCTTGCTTGTAGCCACGCACCTAGTGACACTTCCTAGTTTCCATGCACCTGATCTGAGTTTCTTACGAGTTCCCTTAATAGAACCCACTATTTTCCCTAATTCTTTGTGAGTCGTTGCCTTCTTTGAAGTCACTTCCAAGTCTTTGGTTTTCCTAGTGTGTCTTACCCAGTTCTGATTTCTTTATCGTAGGGGTTTTTTTTTTTTTTTTTTTTGAGTTTGCCGAGGCTTTTATGTCTGTTAGTTATCTGGTTATGAATGCAGACTTTTTCTAGTTTATGATTCTGGCTGTGCCCTGACAAGGCACTCCTACCATTTGGATTGCGACCCACCACCTGACTTTCGACCAGTGGCGCTGTGCCTATACATTTAGGGCGGGCACGTGCTCGCCCGAATCGTGGAGGTTTCCCCACCTTTCCCCATGTCACAAAATCAGCTTTAGCTATGACAAATCAGCAGCACTTGTCCATAAGTGCAACGTTCCGCAGCTCGTGTCATCCACTCGTCTCTGGGTAGTCTCGTGCTGAACTTATATTAGTTTATCTTTGGTCAAGAGGCGGGCCTTAGTGAATCCCATCGCGGGAACTTAGTGTAGCGCACTGTCGGTCGAGACGAGCCCATAACAGATGAAACTGGTATTTGCCGTTCCCCAGCAGCTTGCACGGACAAGCTACATGCGATGCTGACGAGTGGACAGGTAGCCTAACAATAAGCTTGGCTACTCAGGCTTGAAAATGCATTCCCTTGCCTTAGAACGTACGCTCTTTCAATTGCCAATTATATGTGCGTATTTTTTGGTAGTTTTATTTTTAGAAATATCCCTTGTGCTGATAGCAACGCGTGTGTAAATATAGTTTGACAGCGCAAAACATTATGATAAATGACTTATCCATCAATTTAACATTAAAGATATTAATTGTTTTCTTATTCTTTTGTTGTATAGTTCGTGATGTCACGTCAAATACACGCGCAAAGACTCGATGGAGTGGACAAAAATTTATGATAGGGTTATTCCCCTATCTTGAAGGCTGCGACTTTTCAGATAATGCCGCACAATTAGGTTGGGTTTTATACTTCAGGCTAACTGGGATTCAACTGTACGGAGGATTTTTCTTTAGCTCTGCCTTTTACTGATTTGCTACCGAATGCGCAGGTGACCTTGGTGGTCACTTTATTAGGTACACTTGTACACCTTCTCCTGAATACAAATATTTAAATCAATCATGAGGCTAAACTCATGCAATGCATGTGAACATGTTCCCACCAAGCATCAGGATGGGGAAGGAATGTGGTGTAAGTGGTTTGACTATTAACTGACTGCTGGGTATAGGACATGTGGATTCTTTTTTAAATATTATTTTTTATTTATGTAGCCTATAACAGAAAACTGTGGGGGAAAAGATTTGTTGAATTGTAAACTACAAAGTTCAAGTTAAAAAAAAGCTTATTTGCATGGGTATTATTTATGTAAAGGAGACATATTAAAATTGTACAGTATAGCTAAGCTGTGCCCACCCAAAAATTTGGCTTGCACAGCGCCCCTGCTTTCGACTCCGATTGTCTGTCTGACCCTGATTTTGCTATCAATGAATCTGATTTTGCCACATTACTCCAGCCTGTGCTTGGGTTCATTCCACGTATTGACACTATTTTGTATTTTTGAACCAAAGAAAAGAGGGAACTGTTTCACCAACTGTGAAAGTTTACCATGGAAAAAAGACTGAAATAGTTTGGATCAGATACTAATGATCTTGATCTGAGGCTACTTTCTCCATTTTCATGTTGACTAATTTGCATATCTCTCATTGAACATTTTCATTTTTTGACATGATTAAATGTATTCACTGAAGGTTTATGGCTAAGTGAATAAACAGGGTGTGAATGTATCCTATGATTTGTTGACACTAAAGGGAGAGCAGTGTTGTGGATCACACTCTTGTCATGTCTGCCGTAACTCCAAATTAAAGAGGAACTTGCGTTTTTTTTAAATGATTGTAATAAGGGAGTGTCAATTTCTTTTTGTTTTTGAATTAGAGCGCACTGATTAGAATGAGTAACAAAAGCTTTTATGCAGATACAAATTCTCTGTAAACTGCTACAATATTATAGAAAGATACTGGGGTCTAAAAGGTTAACTGCATGTAAATGCACCATAAATTGCCACTTACCAATTTGTTTACTCCTCCGGCTGTCAGTATACACATTTACCGGGTAATTATCATCATATTTCTTTGAAGAAAATTAACATACGCATTATAAACAGCAGGAAGATGTTGACAGACAAGCACAGAAGGAGGTACAGTATCTAGTTACATACATCATATGATAATTCTACCGTCCTTGCCTTAAACTAAGGTTAAATATCAAGCTAGCATTACTTGAATGGTTCCTTGTTGACTGACAGAATAATGACTGAGGTTTAGAGGTCTGGAAAAAAAAAAAAAAAAAAAAACAAGGCCTACGCTGTTGCCCCCAACAGCAAAGGGTTTATCGCCAAAACCTCCGAGCAAAAGCTCCCCAAAAAGAGAGCCAAGCTATAGTATTGCCACAGACAGCCCAATAAAATTATTACAAACTGAACCCAGTTTTATCTTCTGGATGCACAGACTGCCTGAATTTACTCATTAATAGTGAAAAATATGCTTAACTATTTTTCATGTTAACTATTTTTCAATAATTAATTTACTGATATTTTTGGTTTAGCATGCAGCAATAATTAATCATGGCTGAAAGAATCAAATAGCACAATTTCAACCTGATACTGTTTATATATCAGGCAATATGATGGAACTCAGGTGTTCCAGGTAATTAATCAATTCATCATTATTAATTAAACAAACCCCAAAATCAATCAAGTTCTCAGTCGTGATCAGACCTTAAGGCATATAAAATTGGAAAAGGATCTGTAAGATAGTTTTTGAGGTATCCCATTGACACGAAGGATCTGCGGCGGACGCACCAAACGCGGACGCAGCGGAGATGATGATTGCATAATATCGGCAAAACCACTTCACCAATGTAATTAACTTAGTTACAAATGAATTTAAATACTTGAGACAAATTCTATTGTCACATTGATAAAAAATCAATTAAAAGCAAAAAAAAAAAAAAAAAAAGAAGTTATACATCTAGTCACAAATATTTGTAGTCCAATGCAAATACCAGAATGGCCATGTTTTACGTTAAGTGGAACACGGACAGAATTTGACGAGAAAATGCATGCTGTTGCCAATTTGAAAATTTCATGGAAGTGAGTAAGAACATAAATCCTCAGGTTTGGTATTTAGGACAGCCAACGAACGTTTGGGCGCATCTCAATATTCATCACCTTGGTAAGGTCAAGCCTGCAGCTGCCAAATGATATAGCCAAAAAACATTGGAAGCAGCACTACACAATTTATCCAACAGTCAAGAGGGCGAAGCAAATGACAAATTTAACTTTCACCTCAGTAGTGTGGTCGAAAATACTGGTTTCCAAGACATATTTCACACAGAAGTCTTTTCCCAGATAAATCCGTTGCATAGTCATAGATGACAGTCGCTTTGCACGTTAGTTGTATTTGCATGATGCTCATACCAAATTTTAATATTGCCAGGCTCACATCAAGTGACCCATCTCTATTCTAAAGTCCTAAATGAGTCCAGGTAAAATTTGTGGTCAGATGCTAAATATGCTTACGTATGACGATCACTTTCCAACAACCCTCAAGCTCTGTATGCTTCATACAGTTTCTTTAGCATATTTCTGTGAAATTGATATTTTACATAGTCTCATTTAATGTCAGTTAATACTTGCTAAATGCATGCTCTTTGGGTTCCCACTGGGATACCATTTACAGAATACGCATCAAATCAGCAACCTAATATTGGAACATTAAAATGACTGTCTCAGGCAATTCCCAACCCTAACGAAAAGCCCGACCATAAACCAATGGTTATCTTTTTTGATGAGGCCGAAGCACCATTCGGCAGGCACTTACTCAAAACGACTCAACTGTTGCATTTGCAAAAATTGATTATTTGTACGGACTTAAAAAACAAAAACTTGCACTTTTCTATACAAGTTCCTACAGAGACATGTCAATTGTAGTTTCTGATTTTATGGAAGCTTCCAGAGACCATCCCCTACTGCCAGACCACCAACACCACCTGTAACCTGCACTCCCACTTAGTTCTGTCCACTGCATTGGCACATTCATTAACCTTGCTACTTTTCCTCAGCTGAGGACGTCATCTGCCAGGTTACAGACTAGCTGAAATTAGCCCTCTTCGCTAAAACGAAATGAAGAAATTATGACCGTTATTTTTAGCTCTTTCAGTTTTATTCCGCCGAGGCCTACACACGAGTGTATGGGTCAATGTCCTCCAGCTTTTAAGCGGCCAGGTTCTGTCAAGGTCTGCACTTTGACCATTATCTACCCTGCTCTCCTGGCAGTCGTCTCAGCTTAAGTCACAAGGATTTCATGCCCAGGCCATAAAACATGCCCATAAAAACTGACAGCACGCTCCTCCAGGGAGAAACAGAACACTTACCATCTCTGACTGAATGGGAAAGGCATTCGCCAGCTACACACCCTGACAATAGGAACTTTATGCACTCAGACCGATGCATCACGGTGGATGTGACAAACAAACTCTTTGTTCAAGGTAAATCTTTATAAACTGTCTAAGGAGAACTGACTTGCTGAACCTCCACAGCACTGGTAAAATATGAGCAGTCAGCTAACCACAGGAAAGGTATACTATTCAAGCCTGATGTGATGCACTGCACAGACGTGCGCAAGTTTTCTTTCCCCTACTCTGTCTCCTTTAAGGAGCTCACGACGCAGACATGAGCTCAATCATTTGACTTTGTGCATCTGAATCCTGACGTTTTTTCTGAGATACCGGTGGCTGGTGAGCAAAGCAAGTCAGCATTAGATGACCTTTACATTTCAGATTGTAGGGACACTTATCTTGCGCTGTAGAGTCTTTCAGCGATTTAGCCCTGGATAAGACCCCAGCCAGTTCTGACGTGGCAGCGCTGATCACACTAGTGATAACACACAAAAGGTATTTTCAGAAATCGGGTCAGTGCAAAGCCCATTTACTTATGGGGGGGCTTAGAGAAAGAAAGCAGCTGAAATCAATGACGGGCGTCTCAGTAAATTACTGTTGCTGTGGCTCTTGCTATCAATCACCCTGCAATCACACCACATGCGGGGGCAGTCACTCAAAAGCATTCTTTTCAGACAGGGTTAGGAGCAAAAGCACACATTCCGTAATGGGGATGGTAGAAACGCACTGTGCATAGGAGCTGTAGGTGAGAGACAAACTCACAGCCTGATTCACTAAGACCTCTTTCCCGTTCAAATCTTTCTGCCACAGCAAAAGATATTATGGCCAGGTATTGGCTAGGGTGTTTGTTTTGCTCCAATCATTGGCAGCGTTATTGGTTTCGCATGCGCTAAAAGGTTTTGCACACTGCAGAAGGTCTTAGTTAATCTGGCCCTCAGTGTGCATTTATGACTACCCACTGAGATGCACTTGTTATGCAAAAGACTGATGATTCCATTAGCCTGCATGGTGCCTAGGGGTACTGATGGGGATTTGTGTTCTTTTTATTGTGCTGAGTACCCTCACTACTCTTACATTCAACATTAACAGTTACACAACAGCAGGACCTGAAGAGGCAGATCATTCAGTTTCTTTTATATTATTTTGTTCAAAATGCTTTCTTTAAAAATAGCATGCGCTGTAGAGACCATTAAACCATTAGACCATTCTAAAGCCATTATTTCTTTAAAGGTACAAACTCAGACGGATTTTCCTTGAAAATGTATGGACTCATACAAAAATAAGTCCTCTCAATCATTACTTATGAGCCATCAGATGTGCGTGGGGGTGTCTGTGACTACACAGACCCTGCCATCTGCCTCTACTTTGCTATTTTACTTTGCACTACACCTTTTTGGGAGTCAACCTTTGGCCAGTGGGCATGTAACCTCCCGCACACACGGTCTCTGAAATCTTGGTGCCGTAAGTTCCAATGAGGAAGCAATACAGAGGATCTCTAATGACTGAGCCTGAGTTTCAAATTTCTGAAACTCGAGTGGTAATTTTCATTTATTTCCAGCCAAAGGAATAAAATTATTGCTCTTGTTTCATAAATTTGAGATCTCGGGCTCACGAATTTGAGATCCTATTTATCCTATAAATGTCAGTGTCGTATTATTTGGAAAATTGAAAAAAGCGTAAGCTTCTAGTTGGCGGTCTTTTCAAATCAAGAGGATGAATTAGCTAGCCAGCATGCTGATGCCTTTCGCCATTAAATTAACAAATTCAAGCTTCTACAATAACAGTAACTCAAAAAGGGCTAGCATGCCAGCTAGTGAATTATTTATCCCATTGACTTGAATAAACCGCTATCTAGAAACGAATGCTAGCGATGGTTACCGTTTCCCAGCAGGAGAACTGGGAACGTTACCATGTTTGCCAATGAACGGAATCTGACCAATCGCGATGTGAAAAAGCTGTATTACAGCTGTAATACCAAATTTGTGTCTATCGGGCAGTATCACGCCGATTATTTTTTGGCAGAGCATGACCTTCATAAAGGCACTTTTTCGAATGAAAATGTGGAAAATATACAAGCAGGATCCCTGAGACTCAAAAAAAAAAAAAAAAAACATTGCGGGTCTCTGATCTGGAGACTCTGAACTATCTGTGACAGCGGCCAATCCGACATTGCTGAACATACAGTTGATCAAATAAATAAATAGTAGACACATGACATGTTTTTGTATTCAGAGCCTAAGGGGCATAGGCTGGAAACCTAAGTGGAGAGAGCTGTTCCGAGACAGGGCACCTGAGGCTTCACACACTTTAAAATTAAATGAGACAGCTAATATTGGCTTCTAAGTGATGGCCTGCAGAGCTTCCACAAGGCAGAACAAGTTCTGTCGCAGTAATGCTAACCTCCCCCATTATTGTGGCTCTCAATGGCAAATATATTGTGGAAACAAAAAAAAAAAAAGATTTATTGCAAAAACACTGTCAAACAGGCAGCCAGGAGTCCCCATTTACTAGAATACCAAACCCCCACCCACACACCTCAACACACAAAAGCATTAACTGCGCAGACCAAATTGTGCAATTTTCAACTGCTGACAGGGAATTGCATCTGCCCATAACAGACTACTGGGAATATCGTTGCAATCAATTAAACCAAGCTAGACCAGTGGAGTGAATGCAAAAAGAGAAGTGTGATGAATGAGAACACCACAGCTTTTCGGCGGCTAACTGATCAGTTAAACATGACAGCCAGTAAACAAGTACCTGTTAATCGCTGTTCTTCCACAGCTGACCTTTTGACCCCTGCCATGCTAACACTAAAGGTTTCCTGATTAGCCAGTGAGTCCTGGTAGCTTACGTGAACCAGAAAACATCACTCTGCACAGGAGTTCATCCGACAGAAGGCAACCTGCACTGCTGACAGGATCCTGTCAGGCTAATCACAACACATGGGGAACAGATGGATTTACTGCATGAAATTCAATTATGTGCTCGAGCGCAGGGCATTATTAAATCAGTCATACTGTGCCGCTCTATAATATTTGTCAGTATGCTACCTTCACACTTATCATTGCCCTTTAACACACACTGATCAAACAATGATCAGTTCTATTGATTTAAAAAAAATGTAAAACATTTGCTAAAGCAGAAATCACACAGAGCGTTCACAACGTACTCAAATTACAGACAGCAACAGTGCAGCTAATCTTTTGTAATCTGTATTGACAGTAGACAATGGGAGGAAACCTCCGAGCTCAAATAGGCTGTCAAAGAACCCTGTAACCACATGGGATGTTTTCTTTGAGATAGTGAAAAAAAAAAAAAAACCAGCATGAAAAGGAATCCCACATAACCCCATGCCTCAACAATAAATAGTCATATATTGACAGTAACGCATTTACTGTGCTCTCTTGCAGGATAATTGAATGAAACGCAATCATTTCCACTCCTGCAGACAGCCGCAACATGTACTCTGGTGTGGGCTGGCACTCCGCCGCCCTGTAGTTACAGCCAATAACAGCAGGAGGGGAGGAGGAGCTGCTTCGGTTCGGACGCTGCGCTCCAGGGTCCCCACCGTGACAATACGGCCAGGCTGCCTCACCTGTCCAGAGATATGCAGCACAGATGTAGGATGGACGCCGTGGTCAGCAGCACATCCAGCGAGGTCCGGACCAGGCAGAAGGTCTCCCCGTAGATCCAGTTCTGGTGGATAAGTTCAATGGCGCCAAAGGGCATCACCAGCACTGACACCAGCAGGTCTGCAAACGCCAGCGACACGATGAAGTAGTTGGTCTTGATTTTCCTGCAGAGGGAGGAGGGAGATTTGACTGAACAACTCTTTCAGAAGTGTGCACTGTTCTCTACAACACATGAATAACAAAACATATGGAATTATTAGATACAGAAAATAGGATTCTGCAAAGTTTCAGTTTTTGGCATTGAAAGAGCGATTAATTTCAAGAATCATTAGATTAATTTAGATTTATGCTCAAATTATGGTTTATGGGAGCGAAGGCTATGAATGTTTCAGCACAAAATAGTACATGAGGCATTTACAGGGGTAGCTCCTGATCAACTTACAAACAACGAATACATTCACATTCAATTAAACAAATTTCTTTGGTTAGCTTGAGCCAAATTGGACTTTTTCAAGTGAAAATTGCAATAATATCATCCAGGAGCTGAAAGCTGTATATGTGTTAAGTTGCAGTCTATTTTTTACATTTTCAAAATGAAAAACAGAAAAAAATGTATTACATTTTTAGCATTCACAACTATCAGCGAGTGAAATGCGATAATTATTAAACTACAGACTACTGAACTGAAGTAGAAGGAAGGGGAATCTGTTAAGCAGTAAGAGATTCACTTGAGTGGGAATCTCTTCTGTCAAAACCTTGCGATAAGTGTTGACACAGTGAAAGTAGTGGAGTAAACAGTATCGAACATCAGCAGCCACCTTCAGAAGGCCTCATTTATCTTGTCAGCATTGGCCTCTTTTACTTTTTAATTCACTCTTGCAGTTTTCTTAATTTTCATTTAAATTGGGTTGCTGGGCTTACATTTGAGTGTTTTTCTGATCTCAGCTAGCCGCCACTGTTCATTACCGCTGGCTCACAGTAAAATTATAATGAGGAAAATGACTTCTCAGCTTCTGAACACATTTAATTTTTGCAGAGTATAAGCTGCAATTGTAGAACAGGCTTAATTGCCGATTTGAGTTGATGGGATATTCAGCATTTTACTCTCATTAAACAAAAGGGCCAGCTTGATTTGACCATGGCAGAGGATGTCCACTTACACTGTCGGCAAAGATGATTCAATTACCCCCCTATAAGTCTTGCCCACATAGACAGCTGGGCTGGTGCTGATTTAATTCCCTGAAAATGTTGTTATCAAACCTTACTAAGCATGGTTGTGCAGCACCTACCAGAATTATGAGATCCAAGACCGAAGTCAGGAATATGGTGCATTTTTTATCCCATATGGATGCAAGATTTGAAGGCATGACACAGAAAGATGTGGCAGACAAGGCTTAAACTATTCAGCCCGATACTGAATTCTAGATGCTTCCCTGAAATCAGGAACAACGGGATATAAAGAGCTTAATAATTGAGGACGTGATGTGCAAGCAGTAATGAGGGTAAGGGGCTCTGTGGCATTCTAAATTCAATAATTGTAGCAAAAAAATAAATTGTTACAAAACAAGAAAAAGGCTACTGAATTTTTTTACAAGTCATCATACCATAGATGTCTCATGTACATGTACGGTGAGCAAAAAAGTGTGTGAACACTTTACTGAAACCTCACTGACATACATAGCAAACAGGCTTTTTTAAATTCTAAATATCTGACATTTTAATTTTAATTTAAATTACATTGGACAGTATGGGCTGATTGGACAAATTTGCAGCTTGAGGGTATTTTCATGCAGTTATGCTCAATGATATGGAAATTGTTGCCCTTTCTGTACATGTACCCCACCCCTTCACTACTCCAATTAGTTTCAATGGAAAATTGGAGTTGTGAAGGGGTATACAAAGTGCTGCTAAATCCAGATAGTAAATTGGATTTGAATCCCAGTGCCCTCATATGGAAGGTGAATGTCTGTCCTATCAGGCCATACTGACCAACTAATTAACAATTCAATTGGAATGTCAGATATCTAGAGTTTAAAAATGTCCATTTTCTATGCAAATCAATAAGCATTCGGTGACGTGTCCAAACTCCATTGGCTGTGTAGTGCATGTATATACCCTGCAAACCCTAATACATTTATATTAAATCAATTTCATATATTTGAAATTTGGCAGCCAAAAAATTATTTGCATAAAAATGGGGGGTCCGATCCAGTCTCAGATAACCTGGTTAAGTTAAGCCAGTCTCTGAGGGTGAAAGGGGGTGGAAGGTCTCTGGCGGAGGTGAGAACTGGCTGTATACCCAACTGCCCGAAATAATGGCCTTGGACGGGAAAAAAGCCAAACGTTGATAATAGGAAAGTTTTTGCCAAGCTTCCCCAGCTGAAAGCGCATGCCAGATTACCCAAATAAAAACAACATCAGCGAGCTTAATCATGGCAGTGAATACATTACAAAAACCTGTGTGGTAAAAAACTTAAATAAGGCTTATGAGGCTGAATTAGGGTTTTCTCCACCAATAAAAAAGCATAATGATAATTTAAAACCAGCAATCAAGTCCAGTGGCAATTTGGGCAGAAAAAAACAAGGAGTCTGTTATTAAAACTGCCTTCTTTATGCAGGTACTGACAAGAATATACAGTGTGTACCATAATTCTTTGGACATTGACACTTTTTCATTTGGTCCCGTATTATAGCACTCTGAGTTTTAAAAGACATGCAAGATGACAATAAGGCTGAGGTACAGACTGTCAGTTTTAATCGGAGGGTGTTTACATACAGTACATACTTGATGAACCATTTAGAAATGCAACACCATTTGTACTTATTTCCCCCCTCCAATCACTCTACAGCACATCAAAAAAAATTTGAGAATTTAATCTAATATAGAAATAAAGTTGTAATTTTTCTGTCCTTATTTTCATTTTAAGCACCTAAACACCTGCAGACCAGGGGCGGCGTTAGACCTGGGCTAATACCCCTCCCTTTATTGACAATAATTAATCCTGGCTAATTCTAGATGGTTTTCCTTTTAACACGTTTTCCAATTCAAGAATAATCAAGTGGCAATTGACACGGCAAAAAAGACATGGCACTCGGCGACGGCATTTCAGAACTCTTCAGCGAATGAAGGTAATTTTGGTGACTAGTACGTGGTTTCATCCGTTTACATTTTCCAATCAGACAGCTGTCTATTTTTTACAGCGAGTTGCGTGACCGTGCTGCAAAAACAGGTGTACATACTTGTCGCCAAAATTACCTTCATTCGCTGAAGAGTTCTGAAATGCCGTCGCCGAGTGCTGGTGCATATACCTAATTATAATTAAATTATTTTTCTGAACTGAATGTAGCCCATTATTTTGTCGCTTTTATATCGCATGGGTGAGAGAAGCCGTGTCTTCAATTGCCACTTGATTATTCTTGAATTGGAAAATGTGTTAATAAAGGAAAACCATCTAGAATTAGCGAGGACTAATTGTTGTCAATAAAGGGAGGGATATTAGCCCCGGAATTTTCAGGTCTAGCTCCGCGCCTGCTGCAGACACTAGGTATCTTCCCTGGTGATGCTCTGCCAGGCTTGTAAAGCAGCAGCCATCTTCAGTTCCTGCTTGTTTCAGGGACTCTTTACCTTCAGCCTTCTCTTCAGCATATAAAATTCATGTTCAATTGGATTCAGATCCAGTGATTGATGCAGCCAACAGAACCAAAATACCAAAAATGTGTCACTGTTCAGTGAATTATGATGCTTACTGTACATACCACTAAATATAAAAATAAAGAACAGATTGGTTTCATAAAAGCCCCGCATAGCAATGAGTGATCAGAGTAAACGTAATTAGTAAACAAACCAAAATGCCTGTCTGCAATATTAGAATTCGACAACCGAACCACAAAGCAAACCTGACTGCTGTACGAGCTTAAGAGCCTGTAAATGAGTGTATTATCTCAGCTCTGTACACCCAGTGCAGAGAAAGAAAGCAGAAACAGATTACAATTACAGAAATAGTGACCATGCCCTGCTTACAAAGCATGGTTAAAAGAGTGCACAATATTTGTGGTCATTCTGAAACAGGAGACAAAGACACTGAATTGCATTTTCGTCTTTTTCGTGATTAAATTTTCTTGTTAAATGGATTTCTCATATTATAACGGAGTGTGTTTGCAATTTTGTCATTTTATGATTTTCTCAAATTATAAAGGTAATTCTGTTAGGAGAAGGACTGACAGCCACCATTTTCAACAAAATTGAGCATGTTGAATTCATAGAGGAAAATGAGACAGAGCATGATTGGAGGAGACACACAGAGGGAGACCTGTCAGGGCTTCAGAGAAAATATCATGCATAAAGACTAAGAATATGATTGAAAAAAGGTGATTTAATTTACACAGTTCGAAAGCAGGGGCAAAGAAAGAAGTAATGAACAAAAGAGAAAAAAGCAAAAAAGCTTGACAAAAGAATATGTGATCCACTGCTTGAAGATGAACTGCCAATGTGGAGAGCACCTGAATTTCATTCAACCTGAGAAACACCAGAGCCTCAGGCTTTCCATTAATGACGAATAAAATGCTGAAAGAAGTACCTCCCGGTGAGAGGCACCTATATATAGGATCCTATCTATAGAAATACAGGGACAACTTTGAACCAACCATGAATTGAACTGTTATTTAACAGAAGACGTATTACTGTAAAAGGCCTTTAGCAACAGGGCTGGATCTAAGCATAGTTGACGCAGGTGGTCGCCTATTGCGTCATTATAGCAGGAGGTAGATACGGTCCTTATCTTCAGCACACTACCCACCCACTCTGTCAATCCCCCTTAAGACCCTAGTCGGCAATACGCTGCTAGAGTCGTGATGTCACTCCGAGGTCAACCTGCCGCAGTCATGGCTACTGGTTCACTCCGAACAAACCAAACAACTTGCACAGTGTATATCGCCATGGGCCTCTTGTCTATGTATGGAATTAGGGCTGGGCATTATGATGGTATATACCTTGTGACAGTAGAAAAGTGTCTACCGGTTACAGATTTGGCAATAACGTTTATACCTGGGTGAAAACATTTTCTGCTGCGGGCGGCAGATCTCTCTCTGAGTCACCGTAGTTTCGCCGCCGCAACACACGGGGGAGCAAGCACTGTAGCAGAGTGCTTGCATGACAAACTGACCACCTTCAGAGGGACAGAAGCTTCACCGATGTCATGTAAAATCTGGTACCCCCAGGTGACTTTCGTCGCATATTCTGTCATCTAAGTGATTTGCGTCGTAAAAAGTATTCTTGGAAATAAATAAGCCAATCCATATCATTTAAGTGCAATGATTAGTACAGATGGTAGCGAACATTATACAGTTGTTCTCTTGTACTGAGGTAACGAGCTAGCTAGCTTGCTAATAAGGCAATAGTTCCCTTCTAGTATAATAATCGCTAGCTAGCTTGCTAGCTAAAGTGATAACGAACTGTTTAATGATAACTAGCACACCAGTGTAGCGGACTAGTCAGCTTGCTTGCTAATATGGAAACAGTTCGCTTCTACTGTAAAAATTCCTAGCTAACTGGCTAGCTAAAGTGACAATAAACTGTTTAATGATTAGCTAGCACACCAGTGTAGCGAGTTAACCAGCTTGCTTGCTAATAAGGTAACAGTTTGCTTCTGCTATAATAATCGCTAGCTAGCTTGCTAGCTAAAGTGATAACGAACTGTTTAATGATTAGCTAGCACACCTCTGTAGCGAACTAGCCAGCTAGTTTGCTAATAAAGCTTCAGTATACCACATGCACGCAGCCGCAAAAAATAATCAACTGAGATGGAAGTCCATTATGGTTATTTTAAGCCATTAATTGAATTCTCAGAAAAAATGCCATACCGTGATATATACCGTTACCATGACATAAAATTACTTATACCGTGATATAAGACTTTGTTCATACCGCCCAACCCTAGATGGAATTATGCTTTATTTTCAGCGATCTTACACCCAAACTTTGCTCATTATAAAAGACCAGAAAACAATTTCTCAGTATATTTTGATCGTCAAATATTTGGTATTTCCTGCCGTCTGTTACGTGTACGAGTGAATGTGTTGCTATGCTGTGAGCGTGAACCATTGTCAAGGTAGCGAGTGTTGACCCCAGCGAAAATGACATCGCCCTTTTTCAGCAAATAACACCCAATGCTGCAAAAAAGGAAGGAGCTTCTCCATACTTTATTATACCCCCCACCCACCCAAAAAACTCTGTATTGATTCGAAAAGATGGCAGTTTCACATTACTGGTCAAAGCCTTAGTACTGCTTAATCCTTGGAGTGCTAAATGCAATTATTGTTACTCAATGATGTGAGATATCAAAATGAAAGCTGTTGAAAACCTATAATGCCGCGACTTGTTTAAAAGACCTCCCGGGAGCTCTTTTAAAGAAGTCGCCACGTGATAGGGTTTCAACAGCACAAGATAAATATTTAAAAAATATAAATTTAATTATTTCAGCGCTCTAAGGGTTAATCTCATAATAAATACTGATCAATTACAGAGTAGCCTGTAATTAATTAGATTTTGAAAATTGTATTTTTTTTTTTTTTTTAATTGGAGGACTACATTTGACAGCAGAAAAATATAAAGAATGATTTTACACTAAGGTGATGTATTTGTCTCATTATGGAAATCTATTGGATTCTGTGTTCTACTCTGTCTGCCAGTCATTAAATGCCTGTGTAAGCAAACGACAGAAAAGTGCTAGCGATTAATTTCTTTAAGAAATATTTGTCCAGCTCAGTTTTTCCCATTGTCTGATACATTTGTAACTTGTTAATAAACAGTTAATGAAGTAAAATGAGCTATCTCAGAACAAGGTAATTAATTTGTAATAGCACATGCACAAATGTTCAGCACAGATAATGCAGCACACAATGGATTGCAGTGGTTTTAACCCATAAGCCAAGATGCTCGTTACAGAAACATTTGGTAAATAAGTATTTTTATTTTCCTCTTGCTTTTAGCATGCTGACGTCCAATGTACATCTTGTGTGATCTGTATGAATAAACTCTGGTCTTGAAACAGTTCCATGCACAGTGCACTGAGCAATCCAACAATCTGCACTGCTGCTGTGTCTGTAAAGTTATGTGATCCCTTGATGTGATTTAAAAGCCATTCCTCACGGGGTGCCCATCCCTCCAAATCACAGCTTTCATGCTCCATCACTGCCTGTCGAGAGCGATAAGCATTTGCCTATTGCTGACTGACTGCAGTGATAAGTGGATTGTAAACAAATTCCAGACAGGCAACTGTATATAAGCATGGACTGTGAGCAAAGGCAATACCAGCTGTTTCACTGACACAATGAGTCATGTACCGCAATTAACTGACAGTCCTGCCCAGGCCGTGCACAGGTCATTAAGCAAGGTTAATAGCTGTACATTAATATGGAATGAATGTGTGGCTTCTTCCTACATGCTCAGACCTGTTCAGTGTCTAACTGACATGCACTGCTCTTCCACCAAGAGTCTTGGTTAGGGAATTATAACATAAATTCCAGAAGAATTGAGACAATGCGTAAAATGTAAATAAAAACAGCAGGCAGTAATTTTCTAATCCAATTTAACCAGATTTCAATTGTAGAAAATTACAAAGACAAAATAAATGGTTGTTAGATGACATCAGCTCAATTAATGTTGTAAAGTGCGCAGCTGAATTTCAATGATACTACCAACCGACAACACATATTCTCTCCCTGGCATTGATCTGGCTCATTGGGAAAGCATGAAAGGCCTTATATGAGGCAGTTGAGCCACAAATGCGGAGCCGTTACTGCTGAAAGATGACCGTGGTGAGCCGTTAACACACTGTAATCTGACAATCACTTCTAATCAGCCTAAAAGAGGAGTGAGGCAGTGCAACATTGTGACAGAAGGCAGTGATGAACAGGATCAGACGGCTGGCTTCGCTCCTTACGGGACACAACCTAGCATGCTTTGCTTTCAGTTAAATGAGCTTGACTGACCTCAGCTGGCGATCCTTGCAAACGGCCACCATGACCAGGAGGTTCCCCAGGATGCTCATGAGCATGACAAGGGACAGGAAGGCCATGAGAGCGATCCGTTCCGGCATGCTGAAGCTGGGGAGGCCATGGGCCACGGCGATACTAGGAAAGAGGGAACAGGAAGACGTGAGACGTCAGCCACCGTACACATGCAGGTTACTTCAAAAGCCTACTTTGAAACCAGAAAGAGCACCTCTGTATGAGGAGAAATCATTGTTCAGAGGTGGGTAATGCAGGCAGAGTCATACACTGGTGCTGAACAATAATTACAGTATAGTCCCAAGTAAAGATATAAAAGACATGGTGAGCCATAAAATATACCATATAATTTATTTTCATACATCATATCTCAATAAATGGCATATTTAAGCACGTTAATGATTGTTTTCAACTTATACTTGACACAGCATATTGACTGCAAAAATACCTCCAGCGTTGGCCATTTTTAAAATTTTTTTAAACCCTCACTAGGCATCAAACTACCAAATATAACACGACAGACAGGCAGCAATGACAGTTCCAGACCTTCAACATGGTCAGCATCCATGAAATGAGGCCAGTTTCACTGATAGGTGAGAATTAAATTTACAGAGCTAAGATGAACTGGTTACATCTTGATTGGAGGAAAAAAAACAGCAGCACAAATGAGCCACAATCACTGATGAAGTAAAATGTAAATGCACCTCTGAAATGCTCACTGACAGGAGAACTCCATGAATGATTCACACTGACTATGACTGAACTTCTCTCTGATCGACAGCAAAGCAGGGGCCTGCCCCATAAAGGCGAACGTCTGTGACTGAGTGAGTGAGGAGGTTACATCACTGGTCAGTCGAGTGAGTGATGAAGTTTGCAAAAGTCTGACTGAGTGAGTGATGAAGTTGTATCATTGGTTGTGTGAGAGTTAGAATTTTCCCACTGGCTGCGGCTCTTTCACAGTGACTAGCCGTGCACACGATGCAGCCATATGCTCAATTTTCACCTGGGCTTGTTTCCAGGGACATTGCAGGAATGTGTATGGTCTCTTTTGTCCCCCTGCAATTATTTGGGGAATTTATAAGGTAATTTCTCACTAAATGTGTGCACTGAATTTGCAGCCATTCCCATGATAGCATTTGAAGTGTCCTAAAATGCCCTAATCATCCCCTTCACTGGGCTCTGTGCTCATTGTGGTAGCTTCATTGAGCATTTGGTCTGGCCTACGGCAAAGCTGCATTACTCTCAGTGCGCAGCTTGAGCTAGCATTGTTTCTCTAGATAAAGAGTATTATTCCTTATTCTTTGGAGTATTTCAGTTGAACTTAAAAAATCATTTTGAAAAACTGCTTTTATTTCAGAACAAACTTGATCATAAAAGAGTAATAAATGCCACAGGCACTTGCTCAAAACTTTTACCTTGCTGATTTTCTTGTTGAATGAAGGAATCATAATTCGAGCACAAGACCCCAAGTGATTTTATGTTACTTCACTGATAAAAGAAGGCAGTGAATGATTCAAACCATTTTCTCATGCAATCATGTACAGACGTGAAACACATTGCCACCACATTCCCAATTAGTTTCAATATTGTTTCCAGATGGGATTAATGGCCTGCAATGCATTGCTTTTAAAGTCATGACTTTTCTAACATATTGCCACTTTGAGAGTGAGTCACATTTCCTAGAGCATTAATTGTCCTCGGGACATACAATACAACTCCATAATTCACAGGAAGTGGCTATATTGTATATCTTCTTTAATGTATTCAGTGAGTGCACTACAGTTAACTTTCATATTTCACGTAGTTTCCCAAATCTAAATTTAGTTTCCTTTCACCACTGAATTTTGCAAGTAAAAACTACTGTATTTCCTTTGCTCTGTAAAATAAAGCTGAACAGGAAATAATCCAGTACACCCAGCATTTTAACACAGCAATTCAGCAAAATACAACAATGGACTCACTAGCTTAGCTCAAATGAAAGCGTAAAACTCTACTGCAGATGAGTGGTTATAACAAAGTCAGAGATGGAGAATTTACATTGTGAGCAAGTCCATGTTTTGATACAAAACAATGTTTTGATTTGACATTTATGTTAAGTTCTTCCTTATAAGGGCTTCATAGTGGCAGTAATGATAAAAAATGACCGTAATACATGCACAAAACTGTCATATTGCATGTGATAGTTTCATTGCAAGAGATGTCCATTACATGCGAAAAAATCCAAAATAATATTCAATATATTTTGACATTTGAAAAAAAAAAAATCATTACCATTCAAAGTCCAAAAGATAAAGAATGCAACCACAAAACTTGAAAAAGAAACACAGGTCAGAGTCTGTTTCTTTGTAGCGATACAGAGTGAAATAATCCAAGCATCATGTAGTCATCCAGGCAGGGTGTGAAACTAAACTGCACAGTAATTGTCTTCATGAGCTCATGGGCTTTGCAGCACAAATTTCTGCTCCAGTACCTCGACAATGTCATAACTTTTTTGGATAATTTTCAATATTTTTTTCCTTTTTTGAAATCAAGCCAAGCAGAATTTCCAGTTCACTGAGCATATGTTCTCTCGATGATACATTTCTGCTCGATACAGGCACAGTAAAGACAGTGCTTTCAGAAGTTCGGAGGCAATTACACTTTGTCCTTGTATAGCTGTATTCAAGGTTTCAAAATGTTTACTCTCAAATTATTTGTAGCTAATGGCATTAGCTGTTCTTTGACTTCACAAAGCAGTCAATCGAATATTGACACAAGGTCTCCGTTTTTGACATTTACACACTGATTTTTTTTCAGTACAAAACCAAATATTGCTTATAGAGCCAGGGCAATGAGCACTATTGCTATTACTGAGCAATAAAACTATACTAAGTGCATCACGGTCATATTTTTATCCACTTACTGTAATGGCTGCAAATGTTACAACCACAAAACATTTTTTTCCAATTTCACATCAGGAAAGTCCAATTATCAAGTTAGGTAAAAGACAGAAGATGGTACCTAAGCCTTAATTTAAAAACAAATGCAATAACACAGATGATGTAGCATATCACTTTCATAGCTCTGCAACAAAATCAGGCTTTTGGGAACATAGGGTGACTCACATTGCATATTATACATTTGTCTTATAAATTGAATTGACTCCCCTGCCAATTACAGCCCGTTATGCACGCTTTGACAAATCAGGATTCGAAAATTCACTGGTTCTCACCCTCATAGTGTAATAAGAGGCCAGACATCCTCTCCCCACTTGCAAAGGTTATTGCAAACACCAATTATGCCCAATTTTCCACTCTGTTAAACTGTCTTCTTCTCCGAAAGGACAGTCTGCAAACAGTGACTTTACAAATCAGAGATTTGTATTTAGGTCAGTGAGCTTTTGGCCCCGCACTGCTCTGCAGATGAGCATGCAGAGACCAAAGGAAAGACGCCAACTATGCAAGCTGTGTTCAGGCTCAGTGGTTAAGACAGCCCTGTGCAACAACATAACTGGAGACGTCAATAAGACAGAGCAGAAGTCTATTACTCCTAGAAGTGTGCAAGGACTCAATGAGTGTTGTAGATGGCATTTGTCTGTTAATATCATATCAGGTGAGTTTGGGCACCTCTAGCGGTGAATCCAGAAACTGTCAGGGGAGGCGATCATGTTCAAACCAAATCGCCACAGCTCTCCGCAAATGCAGTGCAGGCTGTCCACAAACCAATCCAGCTATACGGCGCATGGAATCATGGGATTTTTTCCTAAAGCAAACCAGCAAAGATTTACTCTCACAATTCAGTGTGTTTTATGTTAATGAAGCCGTTGAAAATTACCGACAATTAACACATTTTTCTGCACAAAGTGATGGATTTCATGAATTTACTGTGCAGATCACGTGATTAGACGTCACATCATGTGTTATGCTTGGCTGCGGGTCACCATTGCCGTCTACCCAATCTAAGTTACTGTTGTTCACTTCTAGGAGTAACAGACTTCTGGCCAGACAAACTGTGCCACAGGACTAGTGATAACTACCTGAGTGAATGGCTTTGACGAAACTCAAAAAATAATGACTGAGACACAATTGGAAGCATTTATGTCTTGTGCAAAAAGACACCAGTTTCACTGGCGAAGCTAAGCAGCAATGAGAGGCGAGTTCGCCCACATGTTGTGCTAGTGCTTCGGGCCATGAAACTTCAAGAATATTTTCAAGATGTTAAGCCACACGCTAGATTTTAAGAGCCCTTTAGGAAAGGTTATGAATCTTATCAGTAATATCAAAAATACATGCTGTTACATAGTGCGCAGGGAATAATTAGCATGCAAATAATGCAAACTGCGCTGAACCATCGCTTAGAAACAACTGAGGCAATTAATGCGAGGGAGGAATATAAAATTGATACAGGAAGTCAAATTTAACATTTTATTAACTAGAGACAGAAGTTTTCCTCATTAGCACATATCCACAGGCACTCTATAATTCAGATAGCAGAAAGCTGCATGTGTATGCCTTTGACTCAGGCGTGCAGGTGAAGGAAGTTGGCATTCTAATGACAAAGGTGTCAGAGGTCAATCGATTCTAACTTTTCCAGACGTACATGTAACGCTGCAGTGCAATTACAGCGATTATTCAATTTTCTTGTAATTATATGACATTTGTTTTCCTTGTCCTGTTTTGCAGCTCGTAATTGATGAAAATCCGAAATCTGATCGAGGAAACTACATGCACCAGGAGAGGAAGACGATTGTACCTCACCCTAGTCATTAGTGTAGTGTCTGGTAGGGAAAGATATTTGATGGTCTCTGAGAACTCTATTAGGGACATAGTGTATTGCCATGACTGTTTTATTATTGTGAGATATTACAAGTCATTATATTTTTTAATTTGTCAACTCATACTAACATTCTATACCCAATGGCATTTCCAAAGCATTACAATTGTGATCTTTTCATTTGTTCACAGGGCAACTGAGGAAATAACATCAATAAAAGCCAATTTTGATTTTTGAACAGTTTGCAAACTCATAAAACTACAGTATTTAGTAAATCCCAAACTAGTTCTTGTGGAAACAACGAATGAATAATAACTTTTTCAGAATGGCTTAATTTTATATTTGTTTTGGACTTGTGCAGGTTTTTAATTTTGAAAGTACGCAACGTGTCTATCATTTCCATGTCGCCCCTCGATATAGACAATGGATTTTTTTTTTTCGTTTTTGTATATCAGGATTATATGTATTCTGTATCAAACAGATGATTTGAACTGAATATGTACGATGCTTGTTGCTTGTTATAGGAATACGGCCAAGCATAACAGAATAAAGAATCACATCTCCAAGTCTGGATGCTATTATTCATCACATTATTAGAACTGACACAATAGTTTTAAGTGGTTAATGTAGCCTATTCTCTGAAATTCATGAGTTGTTTTTAGTGAGCCAAATTTTGTCTGCTCATGGGGGGTTTTGCCCCTTGAAATAAGAAAACAAGAGGATGCTACTCAGCCAGACAAAAGAGAAGCTTTGTCCAACTTGCCAGAAGTGATTATCCACACCATTGTTAATGTACTCCAAATTGCCACAAATTGCTCATTGTTAATTGTTAATAGTGTTGCTTTGGAAACAGCAGATACTTGAAATGTGTACACTCAGAATCATTATATCTCTATTTCATATTAGGATGCAGTACAAGATGATAATCTGAGATGATAATAATAATTCCCAGCTGCTGACGAAAAAGTGCATTGGTAATATTGGTTGCCAAGCAACATTCTCTGTATGATAATGTAAGTCATCATTCACAGGCACTTTGATCGCAAAAAAAAAAAAAAAAAGAAAGAAATAAGATGGGCTGCAGGCTTTGGTGCATCTTTATCTGAACAGAGAGGAGAGCGGTAAAGGAAGGGGAAACACTTGTACAGTCTTCATCAAACAATGCACTTCACAGCCATATTTTCAGGTCCATTCATTTGCATTTTATTTTCAATAAAAAATGAACATCTGATGTTGATGACAGCAGAAAGTAGAAATGTTCATTCAGTCTGAGAATTCACCAGGAAAGGCGCTTGCATAATGAAGCGGGGGTCAGTGCTTCCTATTGTACTGAATATAAAGTCACCCGGGCACTTGGCCTAAAACTGAGCAATCAGTCCAGCATGCGCTCGACCAGCTGAGAGTCAGCAATCAGCTCTTGATGAATGGTTGGCACACACAGCACTTGCCCCTTATAAGGAATCCAGCACACAAAAGAGTGAGCACCTCCATTGACATTCATCCTTTGCGGAGGACACTCCATCAATGCAGGTGGGGTATAGTGGCCCGTTGCCCCACCATAAACCGCCTAATCACTGCCCTCCACCACTGTAGTTGACAGGAGTCCATGCTATTTTAAGACCCCCGTTCTACCTGACGGAAGGTATCAGCAGAGCAGCTGTTCCTTGCACTGGAGTAGCTCAAATACAACCATTTTACTGCAATTTTCCTGGACTCCTCAAAAGCAGGGCTTCTCTCCAAGTTGCTCTGAGAATCGTCACCACCTTTTTTTCCATCTATGTTCCCTAGCACCAAGACAATAGATAAGATCATAGGCATTATACTCCCTGTCCTAAGGCTTGCAGTGTTGGGTTCTCAGGTCTATGTGGGTAGAGCTGGAAGTCTATCTCCACACTCAGAAGAGTCCAGGAGAACGACTATGTTTCAGCTGGGCTCTTAAACGAAAGCTGATATGGCTGCCAAAGCTGGGAAAGTTTAGAAATTTCTGAATAGAGGGCCAGGTACAAATCTTTGAGTGGCTATTTGTGCTCAGAGCTCAAATCACACTGACCCACATGAAAAATATCAGAGGAACACAAGTTTGTCATAGTCACATCACCTCTTATTTGCGCAAGTTTTGAAGTGTACCGTGATAGGCACAAAAGCCCCGCTGCTGTCATGTTGACACATAGTGACAACAGAACTGAGTCAGCCAGAACTCCTCTTACAGGCAGCAGAAAAACTTCATGTTCTCTCTGTCCTCATTCAATAAGAACAGGCAGCAGTCTCAATTTTAGACAGCACTGAAGGAATATAAATAATTGAAAACCAAAGTGCTTCTCTCTTCCATTAGCCTGCAATGTTGTGCATTTTCATGTGAACATAAAGGAGTCCTCAACATCATATTTACTAAAATAATTGAGAGGAAATGTAGAGAGAAATAAAATGTCCCATCAGCATAAATGTGAGTTTTCAGTTTGAAAGGATTTCAGCTGAGACTCATCCATCCATTACTACGCATATATGCCTGAACATGCCAGTGAATTGTGCGATTAATATTTCATTGACAACTAAAAATATATACAGTTCTTGATTCTCCAAAAATGATACGTTTGGCGTTATGATTGCTGCATAGCAGTCAGGCCCAGGGATCGCTCTGCACAAACCATCTGTGAGCAGAGCGGCGAGGATCCAGCCAGTCAATTTGCGATATCCTGACAGATTACATGTGCCATTATCAGTCATCTCAGTCAGGCGGCTGCTCTTGGAGAAATGTCAGACAGTCATCAGACGTTTAGCCGGCGTCCAGCGGACAGACAGCACTGCATGCCCCGTGTCCTTAATTGCACCCATTCGCCTCCACCATTATTCCGTGCCGGTCTCCGCATTCCCACGCCTGACGGGCGGGCAGGCGGGCGGGAACAAAGGGGTGAGAGCAAAGGAACAGCAGCCATGAGAAGCCAGGCTGACCGGGAACGCGTCTCTCAATTGTTTTTAGCGCCGCACATTTCTCCACTGGGAGCTCTGCCTCCTCGTGGGTCTGCTTACCTTACGCTGGCGTGGGGTCTCATGAGTGTGACCCCAACATTCCCGGTGAACACTTCCCCCTGCGTGCAGAGAAGCAGGCTGGACTGGCAGTATACATAAACGACGCTACCCGCACTCCATTCATTTTTTGAAGCTCAGAAGATAGAGTAGAGAGGTTTCACCTAGACAGACACTCTCCTTTTCATCTGGCTCCTGATGTCTCCTTGCAGTCTTCACTTTTTCCTTCACTCACTATCTCTCGCTATCACTTTTTTCACTCTCCACCTCTGTGTGTCTGTCCCATCCAGTCACAGCCCCTTCAATCTCTGTCTAAAGTAATCGCTGGTCTCTCTCTCTCACTCAGGCTCTCTTTCTCTCTCTTTTTCTCCCGTTGGCAATATTCTTTCATAGGTAAAACCAGTTAGGAGAGTCATACTTCAACAGTCACAGTTCAAGCATCAAGGACAATAACCACCACCAGGACTCCTTCAAAACACCTCCAGTTACCTCTACTCCTTTTAATGAGATCATGAAGGGCCTGAAGTAGGAAGAATACAGGTTGTTTTAATTAAGGTCGAGACAGAGTGGAGTCTCTTTCATGCCAGTGACTGTCTCACAACTCTCTCCTTTAGAACTTTTATTACCTGGCTTGCTTTTTCATATGGTCCAAAAAAAAGGACTGTTCAACTCACTGTGAGCCAAGGCACTGACCCGTCAGTGTACTCTTCCTGCATGCCATACCAGACTCTTCCAGAGCTTTAGATCATGTCCATTCGAAGCTCTTTAACATATGCATTACGGTTATTTAGTTGACACTTTGATTTAAAGCAACTTAAAATAAATAAGGCGAAGCAGAGGTCAATCCCCTGGAACAATATAAGGTTAGAGGTCGCGCTCAAGGGTCACACAGCTGCACTGATTTCAAGTGGCCACACTGAGGTTTGAACCTCAAACCATCAAAGACAATGACAACATTGCAGCCACAAGAGTACCTGCTGCACAAGACCTTTCCTGATTTCCACACCTATTCTTTTCTGAGTGCCATAGTATGAAGGCAGAAAAACACAGAAATCACTGAGGAGTGCCCGTGCTTCAGCCGCGCAGCTCGATACATGTCACAGCAGTAAACTAAGAGCTATACCTGGAGATCCCAACTGTGGAGCACAGAGTAGGGGAAATTGAGAAACTAAAAGAAAAAAAGGCTCGAGGCAGGGAAGTTATTGATCAGCTACGGAAGAAGGCTTTTGGGCATGACCTCCGCATCAGATGAAAATGCGGTTTAAATTGAAACAGAGAAACTGTAAAATCCATGAGCCATTAAATCACGCCTACAAAATCTACCCCCTCGCTATCTCACTCCACTGCTTGCTTTCTGGAGTCCCTCATTACATCAATGTAATCATTCTTCTTTTCACTCAGTGTTTGGCAATCATTTTCAGTGCATTTCTCAAGGCTATAATGTAATCATTAGCAGATACGGCCTGGATGCTGGCAGCACACAGGTGAGAACCATTGCTCCTGCCTCACATCCATCCATGAAAGGCTTTTCACTGATCAGGCAGCTACAGTCCAAAGGCAGGACCAAGGAGGTTCCAAATCCTTCTATAAATATGTATGGCAGCAGGTCATCTAAATGCTACTGCCAAAGCCAGGGGTATTCAACCTTATCCAGAGAGGGCTGATGTGGGTGCAGGCTTTCATTCCAGCAGTTATACACCTGATTCTACTGATCAACTCAAGAGTCTCCGCTACTGTGATTTGGTGAATCAGGTAACCAACAGGAAGGCATACAAGGCTGCAAGTGCATCCGTCCTTTCTGGATAAGTTTAAATATCCCTGCCTAGACCCACCTTGACGAGAAACTATTCCATGTACACCCAAAATCAAACTATGGGACAAGTAATATTTACAAAAATCCAAAAGTACAGTGCTGTGAAAATGTATTTACCCCTACCCGATTTCTTATAGCTTTGCATAAATATCACACTTAAATGTTTCAGATAATCAAACTAATTTTAATATAAAGCAAAGATTACCCAAGTAAACAAAAAATGCAGTTTTTAAATGATGATTTAATTTATTGAATTTATTTAACTGGGTTCAATTTCTCTAGACATGCCCAATTATGATTAATACCAGTTTTGTTGAATCAAAGCATCATTTAAATAGAACCTGTCTGTTAATTTTGAAGTAGAAAAAAACAGTACATAATGCTGCAATCTCAGGAAATTTGAGATCAGATGAGAAACAAAGTTGTTGACATCTACGAGTCTAGAAATGGTTACAAAACCATTTCTAAGGCTGTGGGGCTCCAGCAAATTAAAGTGAGGGCAATTTTTTACAGAGGAAACTTGGAACAGAGGTAAACCGTCCCAGGAGTGGCCAGCCAGTGAAAATTCCTCCAAGAGCACATTGACGACTCATCTAAGAGATCGCAAAAGAGTGCAGAGTCTCACCTGCCTCATTTTAATTCAGAGTTCACGAAAGAAAAGAGACTGGGGAAAAAAAATAGCATCCATGGGAGAGCCACAAAGCAAAAACAACTGCTAACCACAAAGAACGCCAAAAAAACATCCTGATGACCCCCCATGACTTTTGGGATGATATTCTGTGGACTGATGAGTCAAAAGTGGAGCATTGTGAAAGACATGAGCCACATTACATCTGGCTTAAAGCCAACAGAATTCCACAATAAGAAGATCATACCAATGTTCAGTCAAAAAGAGTGGTAGTAGTGTGATAGTCTGGGGGACTTAGCTGCTTCAGGACCTGGGCAACTTGCCAAAATTGATGGAACCATGAATTCTGCTCTCTTCCAGAAAATTCTGAAGGAGAATATTCAACCATCTGTTAGTGATCTAAAGCTCAAGCGCAGTTGAATATGCAGCCGGACGATTCAAAGCACACAAGCAAGGCCACCTCTCAACGCTCAAAAGAAACAAAAAGAAGGTTCTGTAGTGCCCTAGTCAACGTCCTGTCTTGAATCTGGTTGTCAAGCTCCGGCATGAACTTAAACAGGCAGTTCATGCTCGGAAATCCTCCAGTGTGGCTGAATTGAAACAATTCTAAACAGGAGAGTGGGCTAAAATTCCACCGCAGCAATGTAAAAAACAATTCATTGCCAGTTATCGCAAAAGTTTGAATGCAGTTGCTGCTGCCAAGGGCAGCACTACCAGTTGTTATGTTTAGCATGGCAATTCTATTCACATGGCTGATATAGGTTTTGAATAACTCTTTACCCTCCATAACTGCAATGATCATTTTAAGGCTTCATTTTGCATTATCTCAAGTCTTTGTTTAACATCAAAATTAGTTGGATGATCTGAAACATTTTAATATGATATGCAAAAATAGAGGAAATTGAGAAAATGGCAAATACTTTTTCACAGCATTGTGCAATAAGTGATTCTCGCTTCCATAAATCCGGTGCTCATTTACTCCTGGTGGCATCATGGTCATTTTCCCATTCCATGCTGGGACAGATCTGACACCCCATGCTGGCTGGTTGTAAGGGTTTTTCCCTTGCAGTCCCTCCCCTGTCGCATTCTTCACCTCCACTTTAAGAAGTTACAGGTGTGGCTCGTTGAAGTGGAGGTGAAGGCGGGCTATTTAAGGGCTGGTTTTGCCACTAAACATGGCGGCTGCATTCTTGTATCCTAGCCCTGCTGTTTTGTGTACCTGCTCCCCTGATTTTTAGTAGTGTCTTTGTAGAAGTTTATTAAAATGTTTCTTTTTTTTGCATCAGCCTGTGCGTGTGGGTCCCTTTCTCAACTTTTGGGTTCATGGTCCCAGTGCCCGCTGGATTGCAGGTTGCATCCGGCGGGACCACACCATGACAGAATGCAGCCGCCAGTTTGGGACCCAGCCAGGCTGATTTTAAGGGGAGCAGCAGTGTTTTTATGCAGGGGCTTGTGGGGAGCAGTGATCCGAGTCCGGCGGAGGTCCTGTGTGCTCCAGTGTGTTCTGGGTCCGGAGGAGTGTGGCCTCCAGTGTATTCCGGGTCCGGCGGAGTGTGGCCTCCAGTGTGTCCTGGGTCTGGCTGGTGCCATGGGTTCCGGGTTTTCTGTGGGCCTTTTTCCTGGCACGCCAGGAGGCGTGCCTTGGGGGGAGGGTTCTGTGAGGGTTTTTCCCTTGCAGTCCCTCCCCTGCTGCATTCTTCACCTCCACTTTAACGAGCTACAGGTGTGGCTCGTTGAAGTGGAGGTGAAGGCGGGCTATTTAAGGGCTGGTTTTGCCACTAAACATGGCGGCTGCATTCTTGCATCCTAGCCCTGCTGTTTTGTGTCGCTACTCCCTTGATTTTTACTAGTGTCTTTTGGTCTTTGTAGAAGTTTATTAAAATGTTTCTTTTTTTTTTGTATCAGCCTGTGCGTGTGGGTCCCTTTCTCAACTTTTGGGTTCATGGTCTCAGTGCCCGCCGGATTGCAGGTTGCATCCGGCGGGACCAAACAATGACACTAGTATTCTGACAAATTTGTAGGAAAATGCTACCATTAGGCAAAATGACCGCAAAGTCTTCGTTTTCGCCTTAATATTAAAATATGAATTAGCCTACATTAGCAACTTTAATTTTTGTTAGCTTGTCATAACAGGTGCACGTGTCACAACAGGCTAGCCACATTTGTTTAAAGGTAACAAGCTGCATGCCATTATCATCCAATATTTACTTTTTCCAGCAAAGCCAGCATGTGCAGACAAATACATGTACATACATATGCTAACAGGTTGAGAGGCGCAATGTAAAAAATGTCTCTTAAAGATTTTTGATATTTAGGATATGAGCACAGAAACAGCCTCAAGATCAAAATCACAGGCTTTCAACGCCCCTGTCAATATCGCACTTGCACCATTTGCCGTTCTTGTTTATTCTTCACTCTCTACAAGTGGAGGCAGGTTTATTGGGATGCAGAGCCATTGATATTCTCAGAGTTGCGACACTCCCATTGACTCTTGTGTACAAAAAATGGCGGCACACTTCCGGGTACTGGGAACTTCCAATAGTTCCAAAAGAGGATTCTCGCAGCTTCGTACCGATTCACTTCCATTGAGACAACAATGACGGTAGGTAATAAAATACTGAAGTCTTATGATTCGCGAAATGTATATACGTATCATATCAGTGGTCATGTATCATTTATATTCTCCAATTGTGTATGTTCGGCACGACTATATATATATATACAGTATCTCACAAAAGTGAGTACACCCCTCACATTTCGACAATTAATTGATTATATCTTTTCAAGGGACAACGTTACAGAAATGAAACTTGAATATATTCTTGAGTAGTCATTGTACAATATGTGTAGCAGTGTAGATTTATTGCACTATCCAAATAACTGAACAAACAGTCATTATTTCCAAAATGGGTGGCAACAAAAGTGAGTATACACCCCAATTGGTAATGGTCAACTAAGCAATGAAACGTCTTATTCATCATGTTCGTGCTTTTGTCTGTTCGACTGGGACATATGAGGTTGTGTAATGTGTTGAAGGTTTAAATTGTGGTGCTTTGGGTGCAATGCTCTCATTCTGGTCACTGGATGGTCAACATGGCACCTCATGGGAAAGAACTCTCTGAGGATCTGAAAAAGAGAATTGTTGCTCTCCACAAAGATGGCCTAAGCTACAAGAAGATCTGCGAAACCATAAAACTGAGGTACAGCACAGTGGCCATGGTTATTCAGCGGTATTTCAAGACAGTTCTACTCGGAATAGGCCCTGTCAGGGTCGACCAAAGAGGTTGAATCCTCGTGCTCTGCGTCAGGTGCACAAGTTGGCTTCAGAAAACAGACGCAGGAGTGCTGGCAGCATTGCTAACGAGGTTGCAGCAGTGGGAGAACAGCCTGTCAGTGCTCAGACTATACACCGTGCACTGCACCAAGTCGGTCTGCATGGCTGTTGGCCAAGACAGAAACCTCTTCGGAAGCTAGCCTACAATAAAGCCCGAAAACAGTTTGCTGAAGACAACCAGTCCAAGAACATGAACTACTGGAACCATGTTCTGTGGTCTGAGGAGACCAAGATAAACTTGTTCGGCTCAGATTGTGTCCAGCATGTGTGGCGGCGCCCTGGTGAGGAGTACCAAGACAAGTGTATACTGCCTACAGTCAAACATGGTGGTGGCAGCATCATGGTCTGGGGCTGCATGAGTGCCTCTGGTCCTGGGGAACTGCGCTTTATTGATAGAATAATGGATTCCAACATGTACTGTGACATTCTGAAGCAGAACACGATGCCCTCTCTTTGGAAACGGCAGTTTTCCAACATGATAACGACCCGAAACACACCTCCAAGATGACAACTGCCTTCCTGAGGAAGCTGAAGGTGAAGGTGATGACGTGACCAAGTATGTCTCCAGACCTGAATGCCATTGAGCACCCGTGGGGCATCCTCAAGAGGAAGGTGGAGGAGCAGCAGGTGTCCAACATCCACCAGCTCCATGATGTTGTCATGGAGGAGTGGAGGAGGATCCCAGCAACAACCTGTGCAGCTCTGGTGAATTTCATGCCTAAAAGAATCAAGGCAGTGCTGGACAACAATGGTGGTCACACTAAATATTGACACTATGGACACAATTTGGCGTGTTGACGGTGAGGTGCACTCACTTTTGTTGCCACTCATTATGGAATAGTGACCGTTTGTTCATTTATTTGGACAGTGCAGTAAATCTACACTGCTACACACATTGTACAATGACTACTGTAGAATATATTCAGGTTTCATTTCTGTAACATTACCCCTTGAAAAGATATAATAAATTAATTGTCGAAATGTGAGGGGTGTACTCACCTTTGTGAGATACTGTATATATACATATATTTTAAGTCTGAAGAAGTTGTGATAATTTAAGCTTGTGTTCTTTGCTTCTAGTTTAGCTTGGTCAGCTGTGAGAATTCAGTCATGAACTCTATGGAGTTTCTATTTCTATCTCTCACAAAACCAATATAAATCACGACGGTAAATGATGGGATGAAGTGCCTGTGACTGGTTTCGGTGAAGTTTTTTTTCTTTAAAAGTTAGCTTTGACAATTTTGAAATGCTCTTACCTAGCCTAGCTTGATCAGCTGTTTTAAGTTTAATCACGAACGGTTGCAGAGTTTCTAACTCCGTTTAGCTCTCAATAACCATTTCGGATTAAAACCACTTGTTATTCATAAAATTGGATGAAACCACAAGTTAGGACGTTGACGACCTATGTGTCACCCATCATGTTTTAGCTAGCTCTTTGAAATTGCATCTGTCAATTTGCATTTGCCATGCCAGGCTCTGTTAGCTTTCTAGCGATCTTGCTGTAGTCAGCTGGCTGTATTATATGCCGTGTTGTATTTCACAAAAAGATGGTCTTTTAAATGATTTACTCTTGAAGAGATGTGGTGGCTGTGGTTAGTCTATATTACTTTTCTGTGCTCATTTTATTGTGTCATGTAGGGTTACCGTTCACACATTTGAGTAGTTACACTTATTTAAGTTGTCACCATGCCACTATAAAAGCATGACCTCTATAAAATGTTTGTAAATAATGTAATTCATTAAGAGAAATACGTTTGTGGCAATTGTGTGCGTTTTAATTTAATATTTACTGTTCAGTAATGCAATCGCTGCTGTCTGTCCCATAGGAGATCATGACAGTGAGGCATTTGTTTGGAACTATAGCGCTTCCCCACGAACCACATGACCACTCAAGCAACGAAGTCAATGAGTGACGCCACTCTGAGTTATCTATCGCTCTGTTGGGATGTCGAAGAAAGTGACGTTTTTCAAAGGGAAAATCCAGAAACACGAGGGGGCGCATGGTATTGGAGGAAGGGAGAATTAATAGGGCATCTACGGTTGATGCATAGGATTGTGCGCACCAAGAAATGGTGAACTGTTAAGGCTGGAGCCCAGTGAATGCCAGGATAGGCTCCAAACCCACATGACAGCAACCAGGAATAAGCATGTTAGTTAATGTGTGGATGAATAAATGGATTGCAATTAGATTGCTCCCTATATGAAATAACTACTGAATTAATCTTCATGTTGAATATGGTCAACAAACAAAAGTTGCACGTAAAAATATTTATAAAAACCATGTTTATTAGTCATTCTTTTAGTAGTTCATTAGTTGTAAGGAACACGTATGAAGTATCACGCTGATACAATCATTTTAAATGTTTTTCGAGCAACAAAAGAGGCTCTTTTGTTTCAAAGCAAACCAGTACTTAAACAATAGAGAGGCTTAGCAGAAAACACTTTGGGTAGGCCAAATCGATCCAGTGGCAAACTCAATACTGAAGTGAACCCAGCATCTTAAGCCTCTTTTTATCACACACTCTTGTGGCTATTGCACAGCAAGAGTGTGTGTTTTCCTGTACACAGTTGAACCAATATCATTGAGAAATCAAGGTAAAGGTTGTGATAGTCCTCTTGTGTGTGGTGTATGATGGGGAAAATTGAGCCCCCTGTGTTTCAGGGCTCCTTCTCAGTACAAAACTATTCTGCCAGGACTGGGCAAGCTGTGCTCAGTCAGTGGGGAATTTTAAGTGCTTTGTTGGATTGCAGTAGAGCTCAAATTTGCCATCAGCAAATGGCGCGTCGCCCAGATGAGTTAGACAAGTTTTCTTTTTTTACAAGAAGTATTCATGGGGGACCCCTTGTCAAAGTGAAAGAAAACAATATTTGAATTAATTCTTTAAAGAAACGGGCAGTGAAGCTTTGGATCTTCTTTGAAAGGGATGTCTGCCCAAGTTTCGCACTGCCTGCCTCAGAAAGCCACCATGTTACAAATTGAGGGAGCTGAATAAAAAAAAAAAAAAAAAACATGGCCAGAAGGCAATGAGTTAATCTATCTTTGAGGTCAACCTCCCACCTCCCTAGCTTAACTATGGCTGAATAAGCTATGGCAGATATGAAATATGTTTGAGATGGCAAAGGTGTCCCACAATCATTGACACCCCTAGAAAATCTTATATGAAAAAATCTAATTGAGGATTTATATATTGAAGATCTAATATTGCAGATCTAAGATTACGATTCATATTTAACATTTTTAAGTTCTCCATGATGACAAGGAGAACAATGTGTCATCCACGACTTCCTGTTTCACTGGGTCTAAACATGAAGTAACACACAGGCCAATTTCCCTTTAGTCATTCACTGCCATTGTATAAACAAAAGAATATAACGATGATGTGTGACACAAAGTTGTTGAGTGTCACAAATGTGAAAATGGCAGGAAGAAAACAGCTAAAGACTGCCCATTTGACTCTCAGGGCAATAATTAAGAAGATTAAAGTGTATTGCAATGTTACTACTCTCCGTGGAAGGGGCTGTGTGCTTATTTTGTATGAATTCACTGCAAAAAAAAAAAAAAAAAAACCAAGAGTCACAGTTGGAGAATTGCTGACATTAATTATCTTTGGGTCAGATAGTCTCTGTAACTATGATCAGACAACATCGACACAACTATAACATATTTGGGAGGCTTGCCAGGGTAAAGTGTGCCAACAGTTTGTCAAATGATGCTCGAACTTCCAATAGGACCAGGTTCTATGAAGCCAAAATCGAGCTATCTGGAAATAAATCCCAGAGGTGGGTTTGATGAAAAACAAACAATTCCTTAAATAATGCATCCCCACTGTGAAGTAAGGTGCTTGATCCTTCATGTTGTGGCCCAGTTAATCTTCTAAAGGCCCCAGTCAAATTGTAAGGACTCCATAGAACCAGAAGGACTGCCAAATAGTAAATGTAAATTTGACTTTCACTGCCAGAAAGTTTAATACAGAGTATAGTTAGATCTCCCAACGGGACAATGATCTAAAGAATGCATAAAAATGAACACCAAAATCGTACAGCAACCAGAGAATCAAGGTTTTGCCATGGTCAGCCCAGTCCCCAAACCAAAACCTAATAGAAAACCAATGGACAGGCTAAACTTCAACCCGGGAATTTAAAGGATCTAGAGAGATTCTGCATGGACGAATGGTCTCAGGCCGCTGGTCATGTCTCCTGCAACCCCATTACACACTAAAGAAGAAGACCCAGAGCAAAGAGAGCCTGCGCAAGGTATTAAATTAAATAACTGAATAATATTTGTTTTATGGTAATATTTTTTTTTTTCTAATAATCACTGTATTTCAATTTAGGTTCACAATTGAGCCCCGAAGAACCATACCGGGCCATCCCGCACTTTTGGCGAAATTGAGTTGAGGTAGTCAGCATGTGCAGAAAACTGAGATCTACATTTCCTAAATGAGCCAACCCAATCTACCCACATGGATTGCTCATATAAGCAAACGTCCTCTCTGCCACTGTAAATATGCAATGCACTGCCTTAGCCATAGTGGACCATCCCACAACTTTTCCATAATTCAATGTAAACATGGCGGCTAGGTATCGCACTGATGAGGAATTGCTTGCTATGATTGATGATGATGGTGAAGTGGAAGATACTGGAGACCCAGAGTTTGACCCAAATGAATCAGAAGATGATGGTTCCTCTTCAGAAGGAGGTAGGTTTCACTTTAAATGAAACAGAAGGGGATCCAAAACCTGCATAAGAAGTGCACTACGTAACCGTACATATCTTGAGTTTTTAACAGAAGCAGTGTTTCTAGTTCCCAGATACTCTAAATGACGCAGGAAGCTGGCAACTTTGAGTCCCATTTTCTCAAAAGTTCCCCAACATGGGTTGGCCCAGTATGGCTCTTAGGGGCTCAATTTTCCTCATATTTTAATTCAAAAATCAAAATGGTAATTAGTTCATAATATTTAATTGATTATAATTCATGTTTATTAAGGGTGCCGATATTTAGTGGAGGGCACTATATTATTGATGAGTTATAATTGAAATATTCGGTCATTAGGGCACAGGGTCTTTATTAGTCGGCAGGGAGCGAAAAATGGAAAGTAGCCCTCTCAGATCATAGACTACTAACAAATAAAAACACACAGTACGCGTTCGCTACTGATGCCAGACAAGGCTTAGCAAGGCTGCCTTCTTGTTGCCCTGGCCTTTGCATTTGTCATATGACAAGAACGTAATTTTGTTTGGGCAGGAATATAACTGCAGTGTTCTTTCAGACCCATCCTACAAACAGCAGCACTCCATGATTCCTTGTCTCTAGACTATGTCATTAAATTGTTTCACTGCTTAATTTTATACCAACAGACCAAAAAAGATACCAGTGGTCATTTTTTAGGTCAGTTTGTCTGTTCTTGGGTAACACGTACTACCAATCAGAGAACAGTGTGGGATATAAAATACCATGTGGCATTTTTTTTTTTTCTTTCCAAAGGGGAAGATGATAGGAAGGCAGTGAAGGCAGACTGTGGGACACAGAGCCATCGCAAGGGCTGTGCGAAGAGTGCGACCACACAGGGCCTCGCGCCTTTAGGGGGCCTCGCGGCTGGTGTGTGATTATTTTTTTTTTTTTTTAAACAAATAAATACATTTTTTTTGCATCACTGCACTTGACTCATCTTGCTCCTTAAATGACAGTTCTCTGTGTCAGTTTCATTATTTACCATTTCCTCTCGATAAAAGCTTACCCCGATTTTTTTTTTTTTTTTTTTTTTATTTTATGTCGTCACACGTAACATGCTCTGTCTCGCTGCTCACTCGCCTTTCCTAACTGTGAGATTGGTCTCAGGGTTTTATAGAAGATATCAATAATTGGCATGGGGGTAGCGAAGCTTTTCTAAGTTATTTAAAACTATTTTCGGACCTCCATGTCGCAGGAGAGACTATGCGGGCTCGCCCTTCTGTCCATCGAAAAGACGTTGCATCCAGGCTGGATTATAAGGATTTAATTGCTGAGTTTGCGGCCCAAAAGGCAAGGAAAGTGACCATCACCTAATCAATGAATGGTGAGCGGGAATCTGATGTTTTTAAGTTATACTGCAGCAGAGCGTTTGTGACTGACTAGTGTGAGAAAATATACTGCATCGTAATCAAATGTTAAACTGTCGCGGATGTCAGCGGATACTACACCTTTATTAATCTGAGATTTTTCCATATAAATGAGTCAAATAAGCGATTGTCACCAGTGAGTTTGAGCCATTAGGTATTAGTGTTTGTTGAATTGTAATTTGTGACGCACTTCAACATGCCAATATAAAGTGAAAGCTGTGCTGATTTGATGATAAAAGCCAATCATTGTGCTGTTGATCTTTTTACCTTCGAAAGATTATGATATCCAAAAAATCATAGTTGAAATTATTGCCACAATAATGCTGTTTTAGTCTAAAAATGAATGTCATTTCACCGGTTATAACTAGAACAGCTATGTGCTTGCAACCTGACATGATTAATGAGCGTGCATGTGAGCAGGGCCTCGCGAATCAAGTCGGCACAGTGCCTCGCACCCCCCCTGCGACGGCCCTGCTGGGACAGGAAAGACTTTCCTGGGTCGAACTGCATACGATCGTCCAATCCATAGCCTAAAGGCCCAAGCTATACTATCCTCTAGTTGACCTCAAATGCTGACCATTCATTGATAAACCACATACTAAACTCTTCTGGGCAAATGAGATAGGCTAATCTGTCCAAGGACTTCTGCTCTACTTTCCATTACCGAAATGCTGCCTCTTGGGCCATTTTTGAATGAGGTCCCAACCCCTGACATTAAATTTTGATGTACAGCACTCTTGAATTCAAACATGCGTAAAAGGACAGTGATTGGTGGGTAATGGATAGTTGACAAACATCTTACTGCTGGTACTTGATGACATCATAGCACAAATAAAATCATTCTCAAGCAAGTAAAAAGAAACAATCTTTGAGACAGGTTTTACAACTCTCATCTTCATGAAATATGTACTTTCGAACATTTGATAAGGGAAACCAGAATTTCAAGGAAAAAGCTTGTCCTCAACTGTGATAGACATGTTTTGCATCCATGTCTCACTGCAAACAAAGAGCTCAAAAATTCAGAAATGCACCTTCATTAGTTGAGTTTTACCTCTAAGAGTGATAGATCATGCTTAATTTAAAATTAACCTTGAATGTAGCATCATTTGATCAGTCCATCAAACTAAAAACAATTACGAACATTTCAAGGAATTTCAGTCACGCAACAAGCCATTTCAAAATGCAAATTTCAGTATGCCACTTTAAACAATAAATAGGATTCTTAAATTGCCATCAAAAAATTCTTCTCTTCTCACTGAAAGCAGGGGCCAAAGGACAGGCTTCATTTTCCCTTACCTTTCATTGGCATCGTCCATTACAGGCATCTGGCCCCACAGTCTCAGATTCATGTGCCCATAGATACGCAGGCTCCCTGTCATGCAAGCAGAGGGACAGGGTTACTGAGAGGGTGAGAAAATGGGCACTGTGTACCCCTGCTTATAAAACTATGCATACTGGCTCTTCTTTGCCTACTATTGCTGACTGAAGTCTGATTTATACTTTTGCTTTGAATCTATGCCAGAGGTGCACTATAGCTACAGCATGGTCTCGTTCCCTACACTGTAGCATTATGTGTACCTCCCTTCAATCGTAACTACGCGTAGTGGCAACGCAGACTGCAACGACTGAGACTGGTCCACTTGGTTGGGCTGCTTAGCATCGCATTTCCAGCTGCTCCTTCTGGTGGAGGAATTGCGGAGCGATGCAGACGCGCCAGCACACAAGTATAAGTGGTCCCAACGGCATACGTCACTTGTGTAGCCCACAGTGTTGGTGCTGCGTAGATGTACAAATATAAATCAACCTTAAGTGGCCATAGAATCACTCCCTCATAGCTCTTCAACCGGACAAGCCAATTTCAATTTATCAGCAGAAATCAAAATAGTTTGTGCAACTGAATCTGTCTGTGTGACAACTCAGAAGGATTTAATACAGATAAGTAATGTGCAGTGTTCGCAGTCCTTGCTATACATGACCAGCCACTGAATTTGAACAGAGAGCATCAATTATCTACAGGAATCAGTCTGTTGTATGCCATCACTCCATAGGCTTTTATCATAAATAAGCCCTATATTATAGAGTATTCAGCTCCGGGTAATCGACAAACAAATCGTCCTATGAATAGCACATGGTCGCAAGAGACATTCCCAGTGATATCTGTTTTTCCCACCATGAAGTACCGCGGTGGTGCCCCCTTTGGTTGGTAAACCAAAGTAACCTAATGTCACTTGTGACCTTGTGTTATTCATGGGACGAACTGGCCATAGACCAAACACTGTCCTATCACTTCATACACTCCTATGCATAGTTTGGATGGGTGTGAATTATACATACTGGGGCAGCAGTTAAATGTCTTTCGCTGCTAGTGTTTCGCTGTCCTTCATCGTTGGATAGTGACCTAAAAAGCTGGCTTCATAGTTTGTATCGGTTATGTAACAGTGGAGAAGTGCAGGGCAGAAACCCACATGCACTCAGTCAGCTAAGCTGAGGTCAGGTCAGGTCAGGTCAGAAGAGCATCTGACTGAAACACATAAATTATCGGCAGTGATTACAGCAATTGCTCTGTAGAAATGCTCTGCGGCCTGTGATTCCGGTGATAGGCAGATCATGATAAGAGTAAGCACACAGCACTAGCTCAGGGCAGCCCGCCTGTAAAAGCAGGTGGATAGCCCAGCCTGTCTATACAGTCATACCTTTCTACAGCTAAATACCCACTTACGATGAAAGGCAGCAAATGAGTTGTTAGAATTCACTTGATCAAACATACAAATGTAAATAAATAATCACAACTGGTAACTGAATGCAATGGAGGTCAAGAACACAGACCAAAACACTCCATTTTAATAAAAATCTTCCAAGAAAACTGATCAAAAATTAAATACAAAATTTGATCCTTTGGGGTCAGGTCTGGATTTAGAGTCCAAGAAGATCTTCGGATGATCCGCCGAAAAAGTTCACACTTCATTTACATGGTAATATGCCATTGACAAACAAACAGGGATGTTTGCAACGTATGAAATGACTTACATGAAAAGAACCTGATTGGACTCCGTAAAATTATCCCGATTTATAAACAAGCAAAATTTGCATAATGCAACGACTAAAGCGATAAAAAGTAAACTGCAGACAAATTACCCCAGGATATCAACTTACTGCACTGACTGAATCTGAAAGCATACAATCTCAACACAATATATTGCGCGCAACAAACATGGGCAAGGAATGAGATAAAGCTAGCATAAATTGCTGGTGAGCAGATGTTGATGCAAATTGCTGCATCTGACTCAGCGTTACATTTAGACAACTAAACATGAGCCAGACTGCTCCGAAGCTTGAGGTTCAACCCAACAAATTTGGCGGGGCTGTGAATAATATTGGATAATATTCAGCACCGTAAAGGATGAAATTCAAATTTCATTGCAATTTTACACTGAGAAACGTTGACTTAATTTATTGAACTATTTGCCCATGCAGTCCTTCACAGCATGATGAAGCCCTTACCATCATAACTTCTGAAAGACTATTAATACTCAATCATGTTACTTATCAGTTAACCAAGTAAGCTAAGAGATGTATCACCAGGTGTATTTTTTTTTAGCATCATACAACTTTCGCAGTCTTTTTCTGCCGCTGTCGCAACTTTTTGAAATATGTTGCGGGCATCAAATTTAAAATGGGCAGATATTTTTCAAAAAACAATTACATTTCCCAGTTTCAAAATTTTTTGTGTTGTTTTTGCACTATTTTTTATTTAATATAGGGTTTGTGTGATTTTCAAATCATTGCACTCTGTTTTTATTTACATTTTACACAGTGTCTCAACTTTTTTGGAGGTTAGGTTGTAGTATTTGTGATCTTATAAATTCAATTTCAGAATTACATTACACCAGTCACTGGTTCAGCAGTTAAATTGCAATTCAACAATAAAGGCATATCTCTTATCTAATGTGTTGTTCAATACTGGTAATGTGCTGTCCAGTAATTGACCATAACCTTTAGGTCTGCGGAAATTGACATTTTGTAAAGCGCTGGAATCACACTTTCCCAGCACGACTACACGGTAGGTGTAAATGCAATCTCATTGGCCTTCATTTGAATCCCTGTTAGCATGACAAGGAATCACTTGTTCCTGAAGAACATGAGAGCACAGTCTACGTCTGAAATCACATTGGGTTGCAAAGATAAAGAGACTTGAGGAATAATTCACACTCATGGAATCAATCCAGTCAAAGGGGAACTTATCCTATCAGTTTTTATTGTACCTTTCAGAGAAAAGCTCATCTTTTTTTTTTTTTTTTATGAATAGCTTTATTGGCACCACACAACTTGAAATTTAGAATGTGCATGGAACCAGTAGTATTTACCAACTTGTTTGCTAATTAGATAAATCATTAATTTCATCTCTTCTTCTCTGATAATATTCTATTACCCTATATACATGCACTACAGCAATGTACTGGCTGCACTAGCATTGTTCAGGATAAACAATGAAAATATACTGCTCACAAAAATATGGGGATGTTATGGTTAAGAATGAACATTAAATGTACCATTTATTCCTCTTCCTGAACATTTCATTGAGCCAACTGAAAAAAATTAAACATTGGCAAGCAGTCTACCAGTCTGTAGCAAGCGAGTAACAAAGTACCCATATCCTGATTAAAAAGCAGAGGTGGGTGATAGGGGTCAATATCGAGTGTGACCACCTCTATCATTAATCACCACCTGACAATGACTTCTCATACTGTTCACAAGTCTCCTGATACGATCCTGAGGGAAGTTTTGCCACTCCTCTTGCGGCGCCACCTGGAGCTCTGGCACGTTTGTTTGAGGCTGAGGGTGATCCTGAATGGGTATTTTTCACTGATCCAAGAGGTGCTCGATGGGATTCAAGTCTGGAGAACGTGCAGGCCACTCAAAATGAGGAACTTCAGCCCTCTGGATGTGCCCAGTGACTATTTGCGCACGGTGGGCTCTGGCATTGTCATCCATGAGCAGGAAATGAGGGCGGTGACGGTGATGTAGAGGCGCGATAATTAAGTTAATTATTGAGTTCAGCCCATTAATGATGATTAAATTGGTTTTAAGTCACTAGACATGCCTGCTCACAATATAACACCACCACCTCCATATCGTTCATATTTAACAGCATTGACATGAGCATAATGCTCAACCCTCCGTCTCCAAACACACCTCCAACCATCTGATTTGAACAAGTTTACCTTAATTTCATCCATAAAGAGCACTGATAACCACTTACGACGAGTCCAGTTGACATGTTGGTGACGTAAGGCATACATACGAATGTACCGGTCACCCTGGCGGGTTGTTAAACGACGACACCCTCTGCCCTGTCCTTCCTGAACACTGCAGTCTTTCTAAAGCGTGTAAGGAGTCGAGAGATGACAGTCTGACTCATACCAAGCTCTGCGGCCACCTCAACTCAGCAACTTCCTGTTTGGAGTCTGACCAATACAAGGTGGCACTGCTCCACAGTGAGATGTCTCGGGTTCAGCATTTCAACACAAATCACTGTATTATCACAGCAGTTGACTGTCTCTGACCAAGAAAAAACTGCATGACCAAAGGAATAATCCTATCTGAGTTTCACTCAACTACCCTACGTTCACAACACCAATACCATTGAAAAACAAATAATGTTGTGCATTCATGGCTTGTTAATTCTGAGATCAATATGAATAAGATATCTCTCATAAAGAGCTTCAGGAGTGCCACATACACTTGTTACAAAATTTCAGGTACCTGTACAATATCCCTATATTTTTGTGAGCAGTATATTATTATTGGTTCCCAATAATTGGAAAGCATGGTGAATAGGAAAAAAAAAAAAAAAAAAACAAGGATGGAGTGAATTTCCAATGTATCCAATGTGTCCCCTTGCCAGATTCAGAGAACAGAATTACAGGCTGCAGAACTCTTCCATTCATGCTATGTACCCAGGAGTCTATCCATTCACCCTTAAATCTAAGGCACAAAGACTCACCTCAGTGCTGGTGAGAAATTTTAATTGAGCTGCACCTTTACTGTGTCATAGATTTTACATGATTTAAACATAACCTTGAATGTGTTATTATTCACAAATGTATGCATTCCAGTTACAAAAATTTCAAGGAATATCAATCACACAATAAACCAGCGTTTCCAAAACCTCTCATGGAGTACCCCTTGTCCTGCATGCTTTAGATCGCTCCCTGCTCCAGCACAGGTGATTCTTGAGCAGTTTCAAGACAACTATAAATAATGGTTGACTAGCTGAACGGCTTGCTTATTGATTACACCATGGTGGCTATACTGTCTTATGCTGCTGTGTATACCATCACGTATTGTGTTACGCTTGATATAGCCATCTACCCAGCTACCTACCACTAACTAAGTAAGACTTGCAACTCATGGTCATATTTGCGTGATATGATCTGGCATTTGCCCTATCTTCACTGAGGTAGATAACTGCCATAGGCATGAACTTTTCTGAAATGTTTTGCGCATTGACTGTATAAAAATTGTAACAGTCTGTGGTTTTGCGGTGCAATTGTGTGTCCCAACTGTGCTTTCAAGTTTTTGGAACGTTAGCTAGCTAGCTAGCTAGCTCAAGAGCAATCGCTGTTACTGCTGGCTAGTGAAGTTAGTGCAAAAACCATATCAATTGCTTAAATATGAAAATTTTTACAAATAGTTTGGGAACCAGATAAACACACCCTCAGGAAAACTAAAAAAACAATAAAACAAAAATTCTGCATTTTTAGGCTGCTACGTCATCGCTAGCTGTTCGGCTGTGAATGCGCTTTCGAACTCAGTGGAGAAATGCAGCCTTCATCCTGCCTGATTATCAGATGGAATCCTCAACATGGAAACGGAGTGTAAACTGGCTGACAATTTTGTCTGATATCAGGTTATATGAAGGCGGCATTTCTCGGCCAATCAGTCCATGTACCCTCCATGGGGAGATTTGTTTTCTTTATGGTCAAAATCACTCCACTCCTGAGGTAGATATCAAGCACACAAGATAATGTGTGATGGACAGACGGACAGACAACCAGAAAACAGTATGCCTTGAAGCAAGGTTCTACGTCTACATATGTGCATTGCCCATTGAAATGGGGTATTAAAATCAGATGACACACATATCAACTTTCATTCTCATCAATACCATCGAGCAAGTCAAAAAACATCCAAATCAAAAAGGAGACGTGGTTTACGATCGACACAAATGAGACTAAATGGGAACATACTGTCTGGTACATGAATGGTGGAACAAACAGCAGTACTGTGTTGGAAATAGTCCAACAATTTCAACATATCTGGACATTAACCCCATAAAGCCTATAGACCCATATATGGGTCCGTAAAATGAAAATCCTGTTTTCAAACCTGCGGAACTTCAGGCCTATTTTAAATTCTAGTGGTGATCCAAAGGTGTCCCACGATCTCAAATATGTTCTTCTGAATTACAGGGAAATATGTATTAAATATAAACAAATATTAGATACACTGCCCAGCCAAAAAAAAAGTCACCGTTTGGAAATGAATGAACAAATTTTATTATTGGATCATGATTGCGGTTATTAATATGTTTCAGCTGGCAATAATCATTTTAACCCTGACTGATGAAGCCCATTGCTACTCATTTCTTAAAAAATCATATTGGAAGACGCATCCCTTGATGGTGGAAATGATGTTACAGTATTATAGAACGGGCAAGTTATTGGCCTGTATCTAGCAAAGAAAACCATGAATGACAAAAACAAGTATGAGGAATCATTTTCACAGACAAATTTGCCACCACAAAGTCCTGACCTTAACCACATTGAAAGTTATTGGGATGTGCTCAAGAAAGACCACCGAGTGGTTCAACCATCTTGTCGAGAAGACAAGATCTCGGCCAAAAATTATGGCATTTCTGATCGAAAATAAATGTTCTGGCATTGCATATGGTTGTCAAAAAGATGACAAGACGAATTTGCACTGTAATCAAAGCTAAAGGGGTTCCAACTAAATATTTGAGTGCGCGACTTTTTTTTGGCCGGGCAGTGTATTTTGCGTATGATTTTATGCTGTGGCCATAAAAACATGGCATCCTGGGTTTGAATATTTCTCTCAATGTGATGTGGCCTCAGTGAAGCACAGCAACCAGCAGATGCAGAATATGTATGTGATGTATCCTACAAAAAATGCTATTTCTGACAGTGAACCAATTTAGGGGATAATTGAAGAGTAAGGTAAAGGGGAGTTTGCATGTTCTCCCCGTGTTCACGTGGGTTTCCTCTGGGTACTCTGGTTTCCACCCACAGTCCAAAGACATGCATATCAGGCTAATTGGAGACGCTAAATTGCCCATAGGTATGAGCGTGAGAGCGATTGGTGTGTGCGCCCTGCGATGGATTGGCGATCTATACAGGGTTGGTCCCTGCCTTCACCCGTAGTCAGCTGGGATAGGCTCCAGCTCCCTTCGCGACCCTAGTGAGGAATAAGCAGGTATAGAGAATGGATGGATGGATGGATGGATGGATGGATGGAGTAAGGCAAAGGTTTAAGGTGAGGTGAGGATTGCACACTGAGGTTCATCGTTGACTAAGACAAAGAGGAACCCCATAATTAAAGTGTAAAAACTGGAGGGGGCACCAAGCATAAAATGAGCATAAAACTATCTCCATGAATAATGGAGAATAACTACCTCAGACCAAATCAAAAACTGCAATATGATTTCTTGATGATGTGCACTTATACCAAGGATACTAATTATTCTGGATGATACTGTAAGCAGTAAAGATTGCTATGGTTAAATAACTTTCTAAGCGAGATGTCAATGCAGATCTGACATCAAAGAGGCAATATAAAATATGTACTTTCCACCAGTTTTATAATGACAACTCCGGACAGACATTTTTGTCGGTTACAGATTTGTCTGACGAAACAATGGGATTAAAAAAAAAACAAAAAACTATGGGTTTCATGCATTTTTCTTGAGACAGCACCTGCACTCTCTTTCTCTCTGGTCAAAAGTCATGAGCTGCAATGGCACAAAGCTGCCCACAACTCATATAGCAAATTCCTTCCACGTACAGGTTTGCTTTGCTTTAAAAATGTTTGAAAACTGGGATAGACTGATTCATGACAAATATCAAGTAAATTCAAACACCACTGAGCTCATCCAGTCTCAAAGCACTGAAGCATAATCCAAAAAAAAAAAAAAAACACCTATATGCAGAGGCAGTACTTACAGTGCAGTAAAAACAATACCCCTTCCCAATTTTTCCTATTTTGCATATTTGTCACCCTTACATGTTACAGATGACCAAATTAATTATAATATTAGATGAAGAAAATCCTAGTAAACACAAAATGCAGTTTTTAAGTGATGAGTACAAAAGTTCTCCGAACCAGCCTTGCCCTATGTGGAAAAATTAATTCCCCCCTAAACAAATTTAATTGATAATTGCATTCAATTTCACTGAACACACTGAAGCATGATTACTGCCAGCCTGCCTGGAGTCTGGACATCACTCAAGTAAAACCTGTTCATGATGCCACGATCTAATGAAATTCCAGAACAAATGAAAAACAAAGTTGTTGACATCTATCAGTTTGAAAAAAGGGTTACAAAGCCATTTATAAGGCTCTGGGACTCTAATTAACCACGGTGAGAAGAATTATCTACAAATAAAGAAAATTTGGAACAGTACTGAACCTTCACAGGAGTGGCCAGCCAATCCAAACTCCAACAAGAGCACATCAACGACTCATCCAGTAGGTCACAAAGGAACCAAGACTAACATTTAAGGAACTGTTGGCCCCACTTGCCTCAGTTAAGGTTAGCCTTCACGATTCAAGAAAAAGAAAGAGACCAAGCAGAAATGGCATCTATGGGAGAGCTCAAAGGCTCAAACCACTGCTGGCCAAAGAGAACACAAAGGATTGTTTTACAGTTGCCAAAAACATCTTGATAACCTCAAGGTTTTTGGGACGATATTCTAGGGACTAATGAGTGGAACTTACTGGAAGACACGGGTCCAGTTACATCTGGTATAAAACACAGCATTCCACAATAAGAACATCATACCAGCAGCCAAACTAACACGGTGGTGATAGAGTGATGGTCCGGGGCTGCTTCTGCTGTTTCAGGCCCTCGGTGACTTGCCATTGATGGAACCATGAATTCTGTTCACCAGAAAATCTTGAAGGAGAATGTCCAGCCATCAGTTTGAGACCTCACGCCCAAGCACAATTGGGTTATGCAGCAGGACAATGATCAAAAACATACAATCGAGTCCAAATTTGATTGGCTCAAAAGAAACAACATTAAATTTCTGCGGTGTTCTGTTCATATTCCTGACTTGAATCCGATTGAGACGTCATGCGCCATGATCTTAAACAGGTAGTTCCTGATAAAAAAATCCTCTAATGTGGCTGAATTAAAAAATTTAAAGAAGAGTGGGCCAAAGTTCCTCCACATGAAAGTAAAAACTAATGCCAATAACTGATCATGTTTGACTGCAGTTGTTGCTGCCAAGAGTTGCACAACCAGCTTTAAGTTTAGGGGGACAATTACTATAATGATTATTTATTTATTTATTTATTTATTTATTTTCAATAGGTGATATTGGTTTCTTAAGAACATGCTACCATCAATGTATGAAATGATCATTTCAAAGCTGCATTTTCTGTTTACACACATTGTCTTTGTCTTATATTAAAATTAGTTGGATGATCGGTAACATTTTATATATAACATATAGGCAGTAATAGATGAAATCGGGATGGGAACACAGCACTGTACTGCGTCATCACATTCTGCAACCTCTATGATTTCATTTCTGCTTTGCTTTTATTTAGATTGTAAGTTTATATGTGATGCCTTTTCTTGCCTTTCATAACTTTTTAATGGATTTCTGGGTGCTCGAAAAGTGCCACAGTAAATGGATATGAAAAAATTGAGAAGCTAGTTTAGCTGTCCCTACTTTTGAAAGGTCAGCTGCAAGATTTCCTCTGAGGTTGGGTGCCACTACGAAGTAGCTTTTAAATTTGCTCCTGGTTGTTGCATGTTAAGCTAGAAAAATAAACATTTTGCATGTGCTGCTCATGTTTTCATTCAAATGAGGAATTAAAAAATCTATATTGAATGTATTACATTCCCTATGCTAATTCAGCAAATCGAGCTCTGAATGGACCAAAGCAGACCTGCTCACTCAACACTGAGGGCTCCCAACAGACCTAAGCAGACCTGCTCACCCAACACCGAGGGCTCCAAACAGACCAAAGCAGACCTGCTCACCCAACACTGAGGGCTTCAAACAGACCAAAGCAGACCTGCTCACCCAACACTGAGGGCTTCAAACAGACCAAAGCAGACCTGCTCACTCAACACTGAGAGCTCCCAACAGACCTAAGCAGACCTGCTCACCCAACACTGAGGGCTCCAAACAGACCAAAGCAGACCTGCTCACCCAACACTGAGGGCTCCAAACAGACCAAAGCAGACCTGCTCACTCAACACTGAGGGCTTCAAACAGACCAAAGCAGACCTGCTCACCCAACACTGGGGGCTTCAAACAGACCAAAGCAGACCTGCTCATCCAACACTGAGGGCTTCAAACAGACCAAAGCAGACCTGCTCATCCAACACTGAGGGCTCCAAACAGACCAAAGCAGACCTGCTCATCCAACACTGAGGGCTCCAAACAGACTAAAGCAGACCTGCTCACCCAACACTGAGGGCTTCAAACAGACCAAAGCAGACCTGCTCACCCAACACTGAGGGCTTCAAACAGACCAAAGCAGACCTGCTCACCCAACACTGAGGGCTTCAAACAGACCAAAGCAGACCTGCTCATCCAACACTGAGGGCTTCAAACAGACTAGAGCTGTCCCAAACGATTATTTTTCAAACGATTAATCTGGCGATTAATTTTTTTCGATTAATCGACTAATCTAACGATTATTTTTACACTTTTTATTTTATCGAATAATTCATTTTTCTGTTAAAAATTCTTTCACATTACTTGATCAATGTAATTATTCACACAATAAGGACATCGTCATCTCTTGTTAACATTTCAATTCTTTAACATGGCACTTGAATCTCTCCAAAATAAAATTCTATGTGATGAAATAAAATGTGCTAAATAATGCATTCTGATGCCAGATGTAGCATCTAACAAAATAAATAATAATAAAAAGTCACACAGGAGAAATACAAATATAGGTGTTTCACTAATTAGCAGAGTAACGGAAAAAAAAGGCAACATGTTTTTTATTCTTTTAGAACTGACAGTTGTAGCCTATGTAAAAATAATGCATTGAACAGCCAAGCTCAGGGCACATAAACATTTCTATATTTAAACACTTAAACACTGCCCTGCAGTTCATAGCTCCTCAAGAAAAGTATATCCAAAATTAAATAAAATGCAGACAGATGAGCAGTGCAAAATAATACAATCTGAATCTGAAAATAATACAATCTCACATTAAATGTACTTAAGTACCAAAGGTATTTTGAGAAAAAATTAAGTATCAAAAGTACAAGTACAAAGTATTTTTCATAGTACGGAGAGAAAGAAGCAAAGCAACCACATATTATTCTCTCCTCGTGCTCTTTAATCAATTTTCAGGTGAATGAAAGATACAGTATTCAAAAAACAAACAGGCAGTCTCTCCTTAATATACTTTGTCTTTGAGTTTACTGACAGTTTAAAAACCACTATAACTAATAGAATTACATAGGATCAATAACATGTCTAATTTTTGCTTCAGAAAACTTATTTTTCTTAACTACTGATTGGGAGACCATTGGCTCCCTGTAGCTGAAGTGCCTGCTGCAGGGGACGACGATTATTTCTGTAGCAAGAGATTTATTTTATTTATTTTTTAACTGCTGGATAGATGGTATGGGCAAGTATATTGAGCAGTTTGCACATCATGCAAAAACAGGGATTGGAGTGAACTCATCAACATGCTAAACCTTGTTCGGCTTGCTTGTGAATATTCAATAACTGATCCGGGTGTGCCATCTAGTGATAAAATATTGTAACTGCATGCGTACATTTGCAGCTCCACGTCCACTGGCGGACACATCCGCACAAAGATACAATGCCGAGCACCGTTGTTCTTCTCGAACACGCCAAATCCAGATAATCCGTAAATGATTAAATTCATCTTTAAATTTGTATCGAGTAACTAAGTTGCCAGTGTCAAAGTAACAAAGTGAAAGTATACTTTTTATCTTTTAAATGTAGTAGAGCAAAAGTACAAATCCTCAAAAAAAAAAAAAAAAAAAACTAGCCTACTTAAGTAATGGAACTATGCACCTTTGAAAACGGGAGTGTCATGCACCCCCCAGAGAAAATCTCACTTTAGTCTGCATTCAAAATTTGAGAGCCCTGAAAGTTAGTAGCGATGCATTGATAGACAACAAATCAACAGTCTAACGTAACGTTACTACAAAAACACATTCTGTATCAACGCTTGATAATCGCACATTCCAGGGTGGGAAAGCAAACACTACGGTGTTTTGCTGCCATCCTGACAGAGCTCCCGGGTGATTTCGCTTCAAATGTTCGTTCATTGCTGTCGTACTCGTCGATGCGCCAGCTGATTTTTACATAGTCTGCACAGTACCACAGCACTAGAAGGGTTAAGAGTGAAAAACTCCCACACTTTTGAAGACCGATTTTTTTTTTTTTTTGCTATGTGTTGCTCCTCGGCCCTCGCTCTACTGTTACTGCATGTCGCCGCCATCATTGTTGTGTGAATTTTCTTCTTCCGTAACAATCTAGAGCTTTGGCGATAGCTTTTTGTGTATTACCGCCACCACTGGACTGGAGTGTGGGACAACCCACTTGTTTGGGGCCCAGCGTCGACGCAAATAATTAATGTCGACGAATTTATGTCGTCGATTACGTCGACGACGTCGACGCGTCGTCCCAGCTCTAAAACAGACCAAAGCAGACCTGCTCATCCAACACTGAGGGCTTCAAACAGACCAAAGCAGACCTGCTCACCCAACACTGAGGGCTTCAAACAGACCAAAGCAGACCTGCTCACCCAACACTGAGGGCTTCAAACAGACCAAAGCAGACCTGCTCATCCAACACTGAGGGCTCCAAACAGACCAAAGCAGACCTGCTCATCCAACACTGAGGGCTTCAAACAGACCAAAGCAGACCTGCTCATCCAACACTGAGGGCTTCAAACAGACCAAAGCAGACCTGCTCACCCAACACTGAGGGCTTCAAACAGACCAAAGCAGACCTGCTCACCCAACACTGAGAGCTTCAAACAGACCAAAGCAGACCTGCTCATCCAACACTGAGGGCTTCAAACAGACCAAAGCAGACCTGCTCACCCAACACTGAGGGCTTCAAACAGACCAAAGCAGACCTGCTCACCCAACACTGAGAGCTTCAAACAGACCAAAGCAGACCTGCTCATCCAACACTGTGGGCTCCAAACAGACCAAAGCAGACCTGCTCATCCAACACTGAGGGCTTCAAACAGACCAAAGCAGATCTGCTCACCCAACACTGAGGGCTTCAAAAAGACCAAAGCAGACCTGCTCACCCAACACTGAGGGCTCTAAACAGACCAAAGCAGACCTCAGCTTTTCTCATTTTTGCAGGGGGGAGAGCAGACCAATGACATTTATTCCAGAATCACTTCACACTGCTTAAAAACTGCACACTGATAACAGAAACTGTGCAATCAGATAATTCCTTTCATTTTCTACGAACACACGTGTTATTGTTCCCTCAGTTCAGTCAATTCAGGCATCTTTTTGTCATCTTTTCTTGTGTGATGCAATTATGTGAAGAAGAGCCTCCCTTTCATGTGCCAGTACTTCAAGGGACAATAGATCAAGTGGATGCGTTTAGCGGCAATGCTGATTCACACATCTGTCGCAAGTTTCAACAGAATAAATGTCTAGTAAACATTTGAAATGTGACAGAAGTCTTTATGACTGATTTTCACAGGTGTAAACAATTCACAAAGAGATAAGAGGTCCGCAAGACAACGCGACACAGAAGATAAAAGCACTGCTTAAAAAACAGCAAATTGTACAGAGCCCAATATTTATGGCTCAAAGCCTTCTCTGCAGGTGAGGTTTCCCAAAATTCTCATTGCCATGTAGCAAATTTTTGGGACGATTAAAATTTTATTTTTCTATATTTCTTCTTGCAAACTGTATTTTGCAAAAAATCCTTTGTATTTAGGTAAAATGCAACTCAATGATTAAAATGCACAACACTGCACCACATTTCTGCACTCGGCTCATTTAGAAATTCCTTTTTTTGACTTTGATTCAAATAAATGTGTAGTGGCACCAAAGGCTTGATACATTCATTATTGAAGTATCTCTTCTGATAAGCTCATTACACTTTTTCTTTAAAAAATCACCTGAATATACTAGAACGTGAGGGTTACAGAGACGATAAAAGAGCTGGAGAAGATGAGAGATAGAGAACATCTTAGATTTGTTCATGCTGAAACAACTGGCTTTCGATTGTTTTACTCTTTTCTTTGTAAGCTCCAAATCACTCGCTGAGGGCAAAATCCTTGAGTTTTGGAATGATACTGAGTAGCGCAACACTGGAGATGCCGAACTCACTTCACTGCCTGTGAGATTAGCTGTAACAGCGAGTCTTCTCGGAACTCCCCCAAACTGGGCACTGCAATCACAGGTGATTTCCTGCTAACGCTCTGAGCTAACAGATCGAGTGTAAATGAGCACCGAGTGAAGAACGCACCTTGTTCCCTCTCAGCAGGGGCATGACAGCAGCAAGACCAAGCTCTGGAGCAGGTCAAAGGCTGAACTCAGTTTATAGCGCACCGCACCCTGTCCCTGGTACAAAGTCCTTGCCTACTGTGCCATTAAAAGCTGCAATAAATTCCACTATGTGAAGAGTACGACTGACAACATGCTTTCCTGGCTAACAGCCAGCTAATGAAAGCACTTCTTTAGTGGGTCAGACAGAGCAAGACGGTTTAATATGTTTTTTGTTATTCCCAACAACACATGGAAATGATTAGAGTAGGGGTCTCCAAATCTGGTGCTTTAATCCAAATCCAGCCCGGATTTTCCTCTCCTTCTATACAATTAAGCAAGCAATTCAAGGGATCGCAATTAAATTTCCAAACAGTGCTGCCAGTGGCGCCACTGCTATTTTGCCAAATTCTTGAGTGCGATTGGCTGACGTGCTGGAGGATAAAGGAGGTCAATTCTAAGTGTCAAAATGTGCACTTCCGGTAAAAGCAGCAATTTCTACTCCTCGCTAGCAACGCAATGCCAGGTCAGTGTATGATATACAGCTCAGTATTTGCTTCGCGTGAAGATACACGTCTCCATAAAAAAATACAGCAGCAGTTCCAAAATAGTAATTTGCTTGCATTGTCTGTGGTATGAAAAGGCAAAGGGAAAACCAGCTTCATGCACAAAAACCATTGACTGTACAAGTCTGTGGCTGAAACCAGAGGTGTGTATCAGGATGCAAACATTCTAGCGCAAACCTCAACAAGGTTTGGACATGTGATTGCAATCCCTCAAATTGTCGCCATTGACTGGCCAGACAGTCATCACGTCTGCTTCTCAGGTAACGGGAGGGTGGAAAACACGCCGTTCTCGGCTCTCGAGGACCGTGCTTTGGGGATCCCTGGATTAGAGTCTGGGGTCCACAGAGTGAGAGACAGATTACAACGTGGCTTGGTGATATTTGCTGGTTCAGATGTTTTCATTAAGTATGACATAGGGCTCAGCTTAAAGAATAATCTATGCCCATATCTATGACAAAACACCACCGCTGGGAGATCAGCGTCTGTCTGCGGCTGTCTGACACTAATCACATTGAAATGCCATCACCAGCTGAAATTGCCTTTGCAATTTAAAGCACAGGTTTTTTTTCCCACCAGCAGGACAGTTCAGGAACCTCTGCTTTACTCAAATGTCCTGGGATTTAGCAGAAAAGTGCAGGGTGTCTGGAGACTTCCTTCACCCTGCATTGAATTACAGCTAAAAGCAATAGCAGATGGATTGTAAATGATGTGAAGGCCCACAGACCTTTTTCACCACTCATTTCCAGTACAAATAGCAGGGAAGGCTGCTGCAAGTACTCACAAAAGTACCATCCTCTTTTCTCTGATCAATCTCAGCTGATGTTGAGCTGCTGGAACAGTCTAACTTACCGAATGTCATTCAGAGGAAATGTTCCCAGTTTTTACTTCGTCATTCCAGCACTTTGGCAGTTACATAACATGCAATTGAGTGTTTGACTTTTGATCTGCTGAACAATAAAAAAAGATCTGTATGCCATAAACGGAGGCTGATTTGGAACTAAAAATACATGCTAAGGAAAAAGATATTTGCAGAATGCAGTTGCCTCAGTTTTTCTTTTCCCATTGAAAACATCGCTTCCACCAGCCTTGTCTTTTCAAATGCTCTATCGAACTACCATGGACATAATCATGATGTGAACAAATGCAGCCGCAGTAGCTTCAGGGACACACAATACCTTCCTCCTGTAGGACTCAATAATAAAGAAACGATGGCTAAAAGCTACACGGCAGCTGTCATTATCCAGATAGTGTGTCCCTTTCCTGGGAAGGTTACTGAGGTTAACTTACAGGAGAAATTTGACTGCTGCCAGTCGATACAGCGAGCAAGAGCAATATTTCACATTCTTCTACAGTACGGCCAGATTTTATGTGAGATGGCGACGGTGGGATGTCATGTACAATCAAACACCGTAAATGATCGCTCTGTGGATTACAGCTCGTTTATCTCAGAACCTAATCAGGGCCTTTGCAAAATAGAGAATCTGACCCCTCTGACAGCCCCACGCGCTTTTATAATTTTTCATTCTGTCATTCAGATTGTAACAGGAGTTCGCTGGGCCAGAATAATTCGTTCTTCGCTCGCGCTGAGCAGTGGCTTGGGTTAAATCAGCAAATGACCTCTCAGAATTTCCAGCAATTAGCTCATATTTTCCTTCGTCTCTCTGTTAGCGATTCTGCTCCTTGACATCACTTTTTTCTTTTTTTTTTTTTTTTTAATTGGAAGCAAAAAGCCGTCGTGTGCTCCACACTTTGCTCGAGGATGTTAATGTGAAACGGGCCCTTCTTTTGCCAAGATAAGAATGCATTAGAGAGCGTTTCACATTTCATGTCTTCCGCACTGCAGTACATAACCGTCTCATTTACTTTGCAGGTGCTTTTATCCAAAGTGACGTACAAGAAGTGCGAAAGGAATGTTATTGAAACAGCTACACAACGTAGTTCAGACTAAGAACGATTAATATAAAACATCAGAGCTTCAAAATAAGATCCACACAAAGCCTCAATGGAATTGCTTTGAAACCATTTAATGTAAAAAGAGAGGTTCTTTCAAACAGGCTCTCCACACAATTAGATATAAAACAAGTTAATTCTTCCTATTAAATTCTGATTTGATAATTTAATCGTACTTACAGACACACAGCATCTATCTACATGGATACTTTTCCTAGAAGGCCATTTCCTGCCACCACTGGGTGTTCAGACCTTGGGTATGCACTAAGAGGAAGACTTAGCTTTTCACAGAAATAACAGAATGCCGATCACACTCCATTACAACAATGCACAATTTGTGTACGCCATCTTCTACGTGTATTAAGACAGTCTGCATTTTTGGCGGGAAAAGACAGACAGATTTAGGACTGTGGTGCTTTGTGAATGGAAATGCATGCGCTGAAATTCAACAACTTTGTGGCACCAAGTCCACTCTGCCCCAAAGGTTGTGTACAGTACCTATGTAGCAATCTTGAAGGAAAGCGGTAGTCCAGGGGAAAATACTGTGCTAGGTAGTAAACTCGCTATTCTATAAAGTAATCCCTCTGGTCTTTTTTCAGATCAAATACTTGCTCCAACCTAAAGCACAATGTAGATTACTCTTTTACTATGTCTCATCCATTGATGGAAAAGCTCATGTTAATGTGGACCAATAAAAGTACATTCTTAAGTTAAGTGTCTCCAGAGGAACACAGTAAACCCAGTCCGAGTCTCTGCACTTTTAATCAGACCCCTCCAGCGCTGAGATTCATAAATGCCAATCTGCACTTACTGCACATCTAAAAAAGGTATGCTGAACTGGGCGTTAAGTGTACTTTTTGCATGAATTAAGAAATCTTCTGTCCTCTCAGTGAGGTCTGGTGCAGTATCACATTTGGGCCTTCAATATCAACTGAGCAATTACAGTATGATAAGGCAGAATTACAAAGCAATAATGAGGGATAATTATGAAAGACAAGTAATTATGAGAAGGCTGGCGTGGGACCCCACAGCGGTACAGTGTCTGGTCGTACAATGAATATGAACAATGGCATTGTGCAATTTTTATGCATTTATAAACCCCATTTCCAATGAAGTTGGGATGTTGTGAAAAACCTGAATAAAAACAATACAATGATTTGCAAATCCTTTTCAACCTTTATTCAATGGAGTTCACTACAAAAACAAGATATTTAATGTTCAAACTGATAAACTTTTTTTTTTTTTTTGGAAATATTCACTCATTTTGAATTTGATGCCTGCAACACATTCCAAAAAACCTGGGACAGGGGCATGTTTACCACTGTGTTACATCACCTTTCCTTTTAACAACACTCAAAAAGGGTTTAGGAACTGAAGACACTAATTGTAGACGCTTTGTAGGTGGAATTCTTTCCCATTCTTGCTTGATGTACGACTTCAGTTGCTCAACAGTCCAGGCTCTTTGTCGTCGTATTTTGCGCTTCATAATGCGCCACACATTTTCATTGGGAGACAGGTCTGGACTGCAGGAAGCTCAGTCTATTACCCGTAATCTTTTACTACAAAACCACACTGTTGTAACACGCGGAGAATGTGGCTTGGCATTATCTTGCTGAAATGAGCAGGGACATCCTGAAAAAGACGTCGCTTGGATGGCAGCATATGTCACTCCAAAACCTGCTTGTACCGTTCAGCATTAATGGTGCCTTCACAGATGCGCAAGTTACCCATACCATGGGCACTAACACATCCCCATACCATCACAGGTGCTGGCTTTTGAACTTTGCGCTGATAACAATCTGGATGGTCCTTCTCCTCTTTAGCCCAGAGGACATGAATTCCAAAAACAATTTGAAATGTGGACTCGTCAGACCACAGCACACTTCTCCACTTTGCGTCAGTCAATCTCAGATGAGCTCAGGCCCAGAGAAGCCGGCGGCGTTTCTGGGTGTTGTTGATATATGGCTTTCGCTTTGCATGGTAGAGTTTTAACTTCCACTTGTAGATGTAGCGATGAACTGTGTTAACTTACAATGGTTTTCCAAAGTGTTCCTGAGCCCACATGGTAATATCCTTGACGGAATGATGTCGGTTTTTAATGCAGTGCTGCCTGAGGGACCGACGGTCACGGGCATTCATGTTGGTTTTCGGGCTCTCCGCTTACGTGTAAGGATTTCTCCGGATTTTCTGAATCTTTTGATGATATTATGGACCATAGATGATGAAATCCCTAAATTCCTTGCAATTGCATGTTGAGAAACGTTGTTCTTAAACTGTTGGACTATTTGCTCACGCAGTTGTTCACAAAGTGGTGAACCTTGCCCCATCCTTGCTTGTGAACGACTGAGCCTTTCAGGGATGCTCCTTTTCCACCTAATCATGACACTCAGCTGTTTCCAATTAACCTATTCACCTTCGGAATATTCCAAACAGGTGTTTTTTGAGCATTCCTCAACTTTCCCAGTCTTTTGTTGCCACTGTCCCAGCATTTTTTGGAATGTGTTGCAGGCATCAAATTCAAAATGAGTGAATATTTCCAAAATAAAAAAACAATAAAGTTTATCAGTTTGAACATTAAATATCTTGTCTATGTAGTGTGCTCAATTGAATATAGGTCGAAAAGGATTTCCAAATCATTGGATTGTGTTTTTATTCACGTTTTACACAACGTCCCAACTTCACTGGAATTGGGGTTTGTAAAACAGCATCATGACCTACTCAGTGAAGGCTATACAGCACTAGCTCAGTACTCATTCAATTCTGCGATATTCCTTTTTAACACGGTAAACATTTAGGCATATGCATGGTACAGCACTCAATAAATGATAAAGTTTATTTTACAGGCAAGTGAAATTCAAACTTCCTTTTCTCTCGCAGTATTGATCAGGGGTCATCAGAGAGGCCAGAGAATGCTAATGGCAATGTAACCAGTCAAATGTAAGAAAACAAGATTACACTATCCAATCAGCATTGTTTCTCAAATTTTCTCATATCCTCTGTTCACGTCATCCGAATGATCATTCAGCACATATTCTCAGAGAAAGTGTCAGGTGCCACATCTTCCAGCCCGAACTAAATATGCATCTGTCTTTTGGGGAATTTGTAACTGATCTGGTCTTACTCTTTTAATCCAAAAGAAAATCAAAGAGATTTTGAAAGAAGTAGAAAGGCAAGTTACAACCAAGATGAGTAAAGCAGTTGTCAGTTCATTTTAATTTACGCTAATTCCTCAAGTATCAGCCTACAGCTTAGTAAAGGCAAGTGAGCATCTGCACTCAATGAGGAGCTCACTGCTGAGCTCAATGCAGCGAGGAGTAAGCTGTGAGTAATCCATCGAAATCCAACAAATTTTGGGGAAAAAAAAGAAAAACAGCTTTGACACAGTACAGTATCTACAGAGTTGGAGTTGATTTTCACTTTCAGTAAAACCATAATGAGGTGAAACTCCCATGGTGGGGTGCTTTTTCCACATAAAGGAATGAGGGGGTGGTCTTAGCCCATTACAAAAACCGTATTTCTTAACCTAAGCTTGGAGGGGAGAGTCTTATGAAGCCGCCATACTCCCAGCAGCTGCTTGTGTAGTACCTAGTTGACTTTTAGAGGGATTTTAATCCATGTCACAAGAATTGTACAGGAACAACTGCCTATACAATTGTGTCACAGTCAGAACATGCACAAACCTCTCTGCATGTCAGACTACAGATGAACGTGAGAGAGAAGGCACTATACAGTTAAGGTACAGCTGTCAAGCTCAGTTGAACAACAGTCTATCTTTGTTTGATCAACTGTCCTCCATCTTTGAGGAATCTAGCATAGTAAATGCCCTTCATCTGAATATTTGAATACAATCAGACTGATACCAAACATTTTTTGTGTTACAATACAAAAAGTGCAAAGTCTGTTAGAATGAAAGACAAACCACAAACAGACTTTCAGTTTAAGTCCATACAAAAAAAAAAAAAAGCCAACAACCGTCAACTGTCTCATTGCAAAGCCTATGAGCTCAGATTAGAGCAGTAATTTATTTAAGTGCCCCTGAGACTCATGGCATCTTAATGTTATGTTTTGTCTCACCATTAAATATTTATGTTCCCCTCCTCAAAAGCACATACGCACAGGAATTTCAGATATTTCAGGAAAAAAGAGAGAAAAAAGCAGTTATTTTATTGAACTTCTTACCAAATAGGAGAGATGGGGCACCTTCATTTTGGACTGGGTGAAAACCTTGCATTGTGTCTATAAGGTAAAGGTCAGACATTGTGCCCATTTTGGATTAAGAACCCTGCTTTCTTTGTGATTAACCCATTTAAACCGGGACAGCATGTGCGCATTTTAAGAACGTGTCGTTGCCGACACAGATATGCGCGTAATTTTGAAAGTACCGTAATTACTGTAAGTTTTGCGCGATAGAAAAAAAATCCAACTGTTCCTGAAAGCTGAGAAGCTGTGCTTCAGCCGAAATTCAGCATAATTCTCTGCTGGGATTTTTGCATTAGGCCTTAAAGGGTTAAATGATTTCTTCAGAAAAATCACAAATGTATCAATGCCCAGGATGAAGATTAAAAATGTAATCAAATTCACACATGAAAAACCAGCAAGGGAAGTACTCGCACACCAAAAAATTCATACCTTACCATTGAAAAGAGGCTTGCCTTTCAGTCAGTTTTTACATATCAAACGTATTTGTACTAATCCTTCTGATTTTGAACTGGAGACTAAAAAATTATATGACCAATTTGTTCTTAGGGGCTACCCTGTAAGTTGGCTTAACTCAGCTTTATCTAAAGTTCATTCTTATACTCCATCTAAGCTATCTTCGAAGAAACTTCAATCGAATTACCTTACTTGTTGTACTACCTATAGCCCCATTGGTAAACAAATTAAGGGCATCATAATCAGACATTGGCATATTTTATCTGCTGACGATGTGGGCAAAAGTTGTTTTCAAAGTTGCCTCTTGTTGTTCATTCTAGGAGCCGCAATATCCGTGACACGCAGATGCTTCCCATCCCAGACCAGGGGACAGAATGGACGGCCCTAGTGGCTTTTTTCCGTGTCGCCATTGTACCTCTTGCCAAAATAACTAAAAAGTGAACACCTTTGCTAGTTATATCACTAAAAAACAATATAAAATCCAGAAATGTATTACTTGTCGTTCTATTAATGTCATTAATCTTCTTTCATGTTCTTGTGGTTTACAATATATAGGGAAAATTAATCGTCAACTCAGAACTAGAATCAATGAACACAGAAGTTCCATCCATAGAGGGAATCCAAAATCCCCTGTGGCTAGACATTTTCAGGAGGCTAAACATCCAGCAACTGCACTTAGGTTTTGTGGCACTGATAGAACTGACCCTAGTCACAGACACACAGATCTTGAAACCAAACTTCTTCAGTGTGAAAGCAAATGGATGTATATTCTTAAAACTGAACAGCCTTATGGCCTCAATGAAACACTTAACTTATCTTGCTTCCTACAGGCTGTCTAGTTTTATTTTCTTGTACATCTGCCTGCATCAGCATAGTCTTGTTTTACAATCCTTTTTTTATGCAATTGAGGTGCATTAGTTGATCCGTAATTGCACTGAGTGTCCTTAATTGGTTAATTGGTCGCACCTGACTTGGATCCTGCCTGCCTTTATCTGTGCTGTGTATTACGTTCTCTTGTAGCACTGATGATGGTCTAATGGACCGAGAGGTTTGCTAATCGGAAAATAGTAGACGAAAAAAAGTACGAAAGATATCCACGCTACCGAATGTACCAGAAATATCTTGCTTTTTTAACATTACTCGCGGCAAAGAAGCTGTCGGTAGAGAGGCAACTGTTCCGCCTGTCAATTCCGTTCCTCCAGCGCTAGCAGCAAGTGCTTACGTTACAAAAGTTATCAATGTACGTTAGAGGCTAATGCTAATAAGGCAGATGCAGCAGTGCATAACATTAGCTGACGTTAACAGGAGCCTGTCGCAGGTGGGCTGACCGCAACAGCGGAACTCGGGGACGGAGAACGTTAGCATGGTCACAGAAGCACACAATAGTGAGTTCACTGCACAAAGCTTTTACCTATTTAAAACCTTCTGCCATAGAATTTCAGTTCTTAGTATTTAGTAAATGTAAATGTGTGGCCTTTGTTGCCATAAATTTCAATACCAAAGTTAAGTGTCATTTTAGTGACTGGATGGAAAGTACTCATTATTAAGATTTTGGGTACTGTCCCTGAAGGCAGCAGGGTTGTCACACTGTCCTTGAAGGCACGGTTATTCTTATCACCATTGGCAATCTTCTTTTGAAGGCTTGTTCAGCTGGTGCTTTAGCTGTCATTATCGCTGTATGCCAGTTAAGTTGTTAATAAATGAAACGCTAGTATTATCAAAGAGAAGAGTGGTCCAATTCTGCGTTCTATCAGCCATGTTAAGTAACTTTTATGGGGGAGCATTTCATGATTGGTCACACTGGGGCTTAGCACTGTGTTAATCCGGCCCTGCATGCCGCAGTCAGCAATTATTCAATTGACGCGTAATTGAGTCCAGTTTCACGTGCATTTCGGTGGATTTCACCACTAATGACACGGAAATCGATTATGACTCGGGAATTCTCAGGCTTGTCTTTACTGAGGGATTGAAAGCAATAGAATTGCATAAAAACGTTTCAAATGGTCTTATTTCATTAAAACAATTTAAACGATCATGAAACACATGCATTGTTTCCAATCCCTGAGGAAAGAGAAGCACGGGAAGTCTGGAGTCATAATCGCTTTCCATGTTACTTGTGATGAGGTGCACCTTTACGCAAGTGAAACGGAAACTTCAATGCGCAAGGATTTTAATTCCGCGTGAGAATCTCATTAAGCATTCAATGAATAATTGCTGACTACGGTGAATACGCCTTCAAAATGCGTGAAACTTACACCGTATGCGTGATATTGCGTAGAAAGTTGGCAGCCTTGACTTTTTATTTTATTTATTTTTTTGTAATCCATCACGCCTCATTAAACTGTTTTTGGCATATATCTCAGCATATTAAGTAGTCTTTGTGGCAGCTTCTGCCCATTTTTTGGTGTGTGAGTACTTCCCTTGCTGATTTTTCATCTGTTCATCTGTGCCGACGCACCCAAGTTTAGAGGATCTCTTTTTTTTTTTGCCTTTATTAGGCGTAGCTCCATAGCATTTTGTAGATCAAATTCACACATCAATTAAGTTCACATCAACCATAACAGCCTTAGGAACAAAAATATATTGATGAAACCTCCAGATGCAATCGGAAAAAAACGAGATACTGTTACAATATTGGTGCTGGAGTTATGGAAGCATTGACCATAGCACACGACTAAGGGACTTTGTCTTCCTATGGCGATCTTCTCCAGCATCAACTTTCCAATGCAAAGGCTTTCTAAACATACACTTATTTTTGTATCAAGTAGATCAACCCACTTTCCCTTCAGTCTCCATTGACTAACATACTGATTCCTAAACACAGGATCGTATTATTATTTTATTTCCCCGAAATATGTGTCAACATGTAATGGGATACAAATTGAAACCAAAACAACTGCAACAAGTGCTCTTCTGATGGATAGTGTTGTTGAGCTGTGCAAATAAGGAAAGGGACCTGAGAAAACTGCAAATGGTTTAAAATATCCATCTCCATTCTCAAAGCAATAATTAAGAAGTTGAAAGTGACAGAAAATGTTAAGTATCAGCTTAGAAGAGGACGTGTGTACATTGACCCCACGCACCATGGGGAGAATGTCTCGACAAGCAAAAAAAGAGTTCTCTGGGGGTCACAGCAAGAGAAGTGCAGAGATTAGTTGGGTCTTGGGGTCAGAAAGTCTCCAAACTACCATCAAACATGTCCTACAGCACCACAAGCTGTTTGGGAGGGTTGCCATAACAAAGCCTCGACCATCAATCACAACAAACCAAAGCGAAAACAGTTTGACAAATGTTACAGGGACTTGCAATGGGGCTCAGTCATATGGTTAGATGATACCAAAATAGAACTTTTTGGCAACAAACATGAAAGGCGTGTATGGTGTAGACAGAAAGATGGTCATGCGGAAAAGCACCTCATATGCACTGTGAAATATGGTGGTGGATCTGTGATGTTATGGGGCTTTTTTTTTCTTCCAAAAGCCTAGGACAACTTGTTAGGATAATATCCATAAAATACCAGCAGATTTTAAATGAAACCCTGACAGCCTCTGCCAGGAAGCTGAAAATGGGCCGTGGTTGGACCTTCCAGCACTACAACCATCCAAAGCACACCCCAAAATATACACTAAAAGGGTTTAATGACCACTGAATATAGGTTTTGCGATTGTCATCACAGTCCCCTGACCTAAAGCCCACAGCACATCCATGGAATGAGCTGAAAAGAAGAGTCCATAAGCGTTGATTGTGGAACCCGCATATTAATGAGCTTTCTTTTGGTCAAGCAATTCAGTTCAGAGCCAGACAGTAAATATGCAGTAGAGGAGGGATAATCCAAATCGTGGTCAGGGTATAGTCCAATGTACGTGAGCCAGACAGTGAGAATGCCAGAGTAAGGGGAGATCAGGATCATGAACCAAAAACCAGCTGAAGTCAAAGCCATAATATCTCAATACACGAAGGAGTAAGCAATCTCGAAAACCATGGGACGAAACAGCATCAATACCAGAGAGAACTCACTGGAAGATGCAAGGCTTGTAGTGCTGTCTAGAAAGGCGAGAACCTGGCAAAGAAACAAAGGAAACTGGCTCCATATAGAGAGGAAAAATAAATGAGGGAGTGAATGCGGGTCTTCAGGAGCTGGGAAGAGTGACTAGGGGTGTGGCTATAAACAAGGAAACTAGTTGGAAGTTGGATTAACAAACAGAATGGGAAGGGAAAGGGGAAAACAGAAGCATGAGTAACTTAAAGGGGAATGAAAAATAACAACAAAGAAATAAACATTATTTTGAAACTAACTATTATAAACATAAGAATATACAAAAATAATACAACAAACAGAAAATGAACAAAGGCAGAATTCAGAAACGGAAAAAAATGAAGAAATCGAGAAAGAAATAAATACTTTTTTCACCGCATTATACATTGACCTGTGTAACAATCTTCAAACTACTTTGGTCTGTAGTTGACCTGCATCAGATACTTGCATGATATCCTTAAATTCAAAAGACTGATGAGTACAGCCACTAAAATTTTTTATAGCTCAAACAAACCACTTTCCCTTTTTTGCCATGTCATGCTATCTGCAATGCCAACCAAGGGAAGCACCTCTCAAGCTTCCGTTCATGACAGCCGCCTGGATACGTATGACAAGTTTATCATCTGCTTCATATCTCCAGATCTTTTCTTTATATTCATTCACATTCTCTGAGCCAGTCAGCGGTGAATGGGGTTCCCCATTTTTCCTGGGTTTCTCCTGAGATTTGTTCATTTTTTTGCACCACTGTTTTAGGATTTTATCCTGTGCTGGGAGTTTTTTTAACCTCATGAGTTATTTTTGGAATTGAGGCTGGGAGTCTGCCCAAGGGCTACTCTGTAAAGCGCCTCGAGATACTTCTTCTGTAAAAAGCAAGGCTCTTCTGTCTTGTCTCTGCCCATCTGTAAGGGACTGCAGTCATGCAGTGGAGACGGTAGCGTGTGCCTATTCTCTTGAGAACCTGTGTCAAGTAAATTCATGTCAGGCCACAGCAAAGCCCTGCCCTCAAATACAGATGTGAAGGCACTTGGTGGTGCGCTAACATGAGAGACAAGCCATACCGCTCCTTTGTGAAGTGAGGATAACCATTACCAGGTTACTCACATAATTGTAGAATGACCTTTTTCTGAACCAGAACAGCACAGTTCTGTATTGTTACTCTCTTGGTGGCTTTCTCCAGCTACTGAGAAGTAAGATATCAGAATGGTCATACAAAGTATCTCAGGAAGCAGTGCACATATGCCGCTCTACATATATTTTAGCCTCACTTTCGTGGTGGTTTCTGCTTCTTGGGGGATGATTATTACTGTGATAATTACGTGTATCATACATGCTCTTTCAGCACATCTAATTCTTCAATGAGCAATGAAGCTAGCAAAGAGGGTAGCAGAAAGAGTTGACATTTATCAACTTTCCTGTTCGACAGAGTCAGGAACCACGATACTTTTACGACCATGGACTAAACTCCTCTGCATATGGAAACTAACTGAAGTCACAACCCAGAATCAGCCACTGGGGTATTCCTGTTCTCATTCAGAACACCAAGTGCCCCTAGGCCTCATCAGCAGCTGCATAAATGAAGGTCATTCTAAAGGCAATCCTTGAGGGAAAAGCAAACTGCACCACAAAATAGCATAAATGTAGCATCTGACCCACATAAGAGACACATTCAACTATAATGCAAGTTCAGTATCTGGCAGATAACAACGGTGCAGTTTTTTTATTGTTTCTTTTTGTTGATTTAGCTGTACTGCAGAAATAAAATAAAAAGGATTGTTTTGCTCCATGAGGTTTAGAGAAGAACATTTTCATCAAAACTGTGTATCCGTCCTTCAGTCTGCGTAGTCCACTGTTTTGCTACGCCCCCGAGTGCTAATGAGCATACAATGTTAGCATTAGACTCACTGTGCCCGAGTTCCACAGTTGCTCATTCACAGACCGGGTACCAAATAGTTATTTTGCAGAAAAACACTGCAAAAAGTGAAAGATAAAAATACTAGGTGAGATGAATTTACTTATTTACTTACTTAAACACTTATTTCTATCACAATCTTTCTTAGTAAGACAAAAAATTTGTCCTGATTTGAGGTAATTTTGAATAGCTTGCCAATGGAATAACAAAATTTCACTTGTCAAGCAAATAGTAACTTATTCTGAGTAACTATTTGCTTGACAAGTGAAAATTATAAGTTACTATTTGCTTGACAAGTGAAAATGTCTTATACCATTGGCAAGCTAGTCAAAATTACCTCAAATCAGGACAAATTTTTTGTCTTAAAGTCTTAAAATAAGTAAATTCATCTCACCTAGTATTTTTATCATTTTTGCAGTGAAAGACTTTTTTATGCTCATTAGAAAATGCCTTAAGTACAACCCCAATTCCAAAAAAGTTGGTATGCTGTGTAAAATGTAAATAAAAACAGAATGCAATGATTTAGTGGGGATAGGGCCATGTGTTACCGTTGTTTAGTATCCCATCTTCTTTTTACAACAGTCTGTAAACATCTGGGAAGTCAGGAGACCAATTGCTGAGGTTTTGGGAGAGAAATATTGTCCCACTCTTCTCAGATGTAGGATTCTAGCTGCTCAACAGTCCTGGGTCTTCTTTGCCAGATTTTTTGTTTTATGATGCGCCAAATGTTTTCTATTAGTGAATGGTCTGGACTGCAGGTAGGCCAGTTCAGCACTCAGACTCTTCCACTGCGAAGCTATGCTGTTGTGATGGATGCAGTATGTGGTTTGGAATTGTTTTGCTGAAATATTCAAGGCCTTCCCTGAAAGAGATGTTGTCTGGATGGAAGCATACAGTGCTTAACAAATTTATTAGACCACCACCCACTGTAAGGTTTATGCCACAGCTGCCCTAAATTAACAGTATTGGTAATTACCAAAATCATTTTTATGTTTCTCTAATGGTTAATCCAACAGTATGTGCAAACTCTTTAACTGAAATGACATTTTTAATGCTAAAATATAATTATTGTTGTTATCTATGAATTTTCAAATTTACCGTTTTACAAAAAAGCAGAAAAAAGCACTTTATTATTTTTTGATTAAGATGCCAAATAACAGTTATTTTCTTGCAGTCCTGAACATAAAAATTAGTTTTAGTGGTTGAATGCGAGAATGCAAGCTGTTACCAAGGCCAAAAGAGGCCAAACAAAATAGTTTTTTTTTGTTTGTTTTTATGTGTGAATAAGTACTATTTAGTGGTCTCAGTTCGTTATTTGCCAAAGAAATAACAAAATAATTTTTAGTTTTAAACTAGTTTTTGAGAAATTTCTTAAATATTTGTGTTTTCTCTTTTTTTTTTTTAATGACAGGTGGTCTAATAAATTTATTAAACATTGTATATTGTTGTAAAAACTCAACATACTTTTCAGCAATGATAACACCTTTCCAGATGTGTAAGCTCCCCACGCCATAGGCACTAATGTAACCCGATACCATCAGAGATGCAGGCTTTTGAACTGAGCACTGATAACAAGCTGGATGATCCCTCTTCTCTTTAGATCGCATGACACAGCGTCCGTGGTTTTCAAAAAGAATTTCAAATTTTGATTCATCTGACAGCAGAACAGTTTTCCATTCTGCTCCATTCCATTTTAAATGGCCCTGAGAAGATGGCGGCGTTTCCGGAACGTGTTCACATATGGCTTCTTCTTTGCATGATACAGCTTTAGCTTGCATTTGTAGATTGCGTGGCGAACTGTGTTATCAGATAACGATTTCTGGAGTGTTCCTGAGCCCAGGCAGTGTATTCCAGTGCAGAATTATGCCCGTTTTAATGCAATGTCACCTGAGGGCCCGAAGATCACCAGCATCCAATATTGACCTTCGGACTTGTCCCTTGCACACAGAGTTTTCTCCAGATTCTCTGAATCTTTTGATGATATTATGTGCTGTAGATTCAAAGTCTTCACTATTTAACATTGAGGAACATTTTTTGAAATTGTGCCGCAATTTTTAGATGCAGTTTTTGCAGATTGGTGAATATCTGTCCATCTTTACTTCTGAGAGACTCTGCCTCTCTAAAATGCTCTTTTTATACCCAGTCATGTTACTGACCTGTTGCCAATTTGCCTAATTAGTTGCAAAATGCTCCTCCAGCTGTTTTTATTAGTACCACTTACTTTTCCAGCCTTTTGTTGCCCCTCTCCCAACTTTTTTGAGATGTGTAGCTGCCATCAAATTGAATTACCTAATATTTTTCATGATATGGTAAAATGTCTCACTTTCAACATCTGATATGTTGTCTATGTTCTATTGTGAATTAAATGTGGGTTTATGAGTTTTGCAACTCATTGCACTCTGTTTTTATTTACAATTTACACAGCATCCCAACATTTTTGGAATTGGGGTTGTAGTAAATGATACACATAGAAAACATCTGTGGCTCAGCAAGCCTGCTTTTAATATTTATCATATAACTGCGTGCACAGTGTACCTTTCCATAACCATTTTGTGACATTAGTTTGTGAGCTAGCTGGCCTCTCAGCTGACTGTGAACTTAAAAACCATGGCTTGTTCAACCACTGATTTCTGATATGCTGATTTCAGACTTTCCTTGCTTTAGAGTAAATAGTTCACAGTTCGCTGTCAGATTTTCATGGACTCTTATGTCTCAGTGTTATATTTGGACCATTGGTTTTTTGTGAGGCCAAGAATTCTGACTTTGCATCTCCAGCCAAAACTTACAAACAACATTCACCCAAACAAGGAGGGGCAGAGAAGGAGATCATAATGCATCAGGGCAGTTTCAGTCATGCATGATGCACATAATCGAGTCCCTTCCCTGCAGACCTAATGAGTTATGGTTTGAGGGAAAGAAAATGCAGTCGAGATTTACTTCTCAAGTATATCGAGTGCTCAGTTCTATTTCACACACATCATGCTACTTGACTGACCTTAAGCCGCTCCATGAAGGGCACAACGAAGAGGCCCACAATCCCCAAACTCCTGCTTGCCACAACAGCTTGCTGTCCAACTCATGGCTCATTACCATGGGGTTATAAGCAAAAACACCATTTTGCTTTTGAGCCCAGGTAGCAAACTGACCTGGCTGATTACCTGAAGAGCGGCTTTAGCAGTCCATGTCTGATACAGCTCTGACTAGTGACTTTAAATTCCCAGAGCTGGAGTCAACCAAGGTTGGCTGTATACAGCTCGGTGAAATTTGTCAATTCTTTGCATGGTGTTTATCTCCCAGACTTCAGATTCTCTCCAGATTTTCACTTTCTCTGGACTTCTGGCATTTGGCCCACAAAGTTTACTTCTATATTGACTTCATGCCAATGCAGCATAATGATGCATGATAACTACTGCCTTCTAGAGTACTGAAAGCACATTATGTAACACCATTGTTAAATAAGATGCACGAATGCTTCTCGTATAATCAATACTACCCACAAATATCACAGTAAGAGTTTATCTCGGAGTCCCACTGGCAGTACGTCGTAAAATCCAACAGGACGGTTGTTCTCAAACACGAGGGAGAGATAACATCCACAGCAGCCGTTGAGAAATCCAGTCTCTGGCACAATCTGCAAGCCTCTCAAATACTATCGTTTGTGCATTTCACCATCTCACATTCTAAGACACTGGGGAAAGGAGTAACGTAATTATTTTGTCAAAGCGGTCTCAGAGCGGGTGATGAATTACAAACACACCAATTAGCATCAATTCATCACCTCTCATGACTATGAGTAAACTTCTCTCCGTTAGATTCAATATTGAAAAAGAAATAATAATAACTCACTGTATTGGCCATTAGGCTCAGGAAGGTTCCCATCTTACACTGAATTCTCTGAGAATGCGATGGCTCTGAAACTCAACTTCATGTAATTTTTGTATTTAATTGTTTATTGTTGTTAGTGATGGTTATGTGGTTACTGCTGTCTGTAAATCAAATTGCCCCTCTGGGATAATAAAGATAACCTTAACCTTAACCTCATTTCACTTCACGTCTGCCATCCCTGCTCCATCATGCTTGGGCTTTACAGCAGCCATGACCAGGGGACTTACTTTAAAAAAATTCAAAATCTGCATGGATTTCATAACAAAATATTGCATCTGCTTAAAAAAAAAACAGCGTATAATAAAATGTGTTTTATGAAACCGTGGGTAAACTGCATGCAATTTTTAATAAAATTAATCAGGACCATGGCAGCGTGTTAAGTGCAATGAGTAGCACTGCTGGCCTGACAGAAAAAAAAAAGACTGTGGGTTTGAATCTGGCCTGCGGCCTTTCTGTGTGGACTTTGTTTATTCTCCTCGTGTTCATGTGGGTTTCCTCTGGGTACTCCAGTTTCCTCCCACAGTCTTAAGACATGCATGCCTGGCTAATTGCTGACTCTAACTTGCCCGTAGGTGTGAGCGAGTGAATGGCGTGTGCACCCTGCGATGGATTGGCAAACTGTCCTGGGTGTCAGCCGGGATAGGCTTCAGCTCCCCTGAGACTCTTTTGAAGAAGAAGCGCTGGAGATAATAGATGGATTGATCATCAGAAATAACTTGGAATTTTATTATATGTACATAATGTTATTTTCTATGTTTTTTAAATGTCATCATTGTCATTATAAATCCAAAATCTGCAAAGAGAGAGGCACCCGCATAACTTCCGTGCCTACACACCGTTCATAAATGAGGCCCCAGGACAATGCACTGTGGAGAAATACGATAAAAATAATATATGAGAATGCTGCTTTGTTGCGCCTAAATTGAATTCAGCCCATCTGGGCTTGCTGCTGATCAGTGCAAATTGTGTGGACGAGACTTTTTCTCCGCTGCACTCACACAGAATGCCATCTGCTTTGTGGCCATTCTGCCTGGCACAGCAGCCAGTACCTCACAGGCATGGCCTTTACAAAAAGGATAGGCGTTCAATGTGCAGCACATGCTATGCTACAGGGAAGGTGAGTACTTCCTTTAAAAGATTCCGCTGGATCGGTCAGTCCTTACTCCATTTGGTCACAACCTGAACATGCTCTACATAGCTGAGAAATAACATAGATGTTCTATTTAGTGATTCAATAAGTGGTCCAATTTTAAACGGCTATTATTCCAGCATCCATCACTCAACAGGAAGGAAACGATCCCAAAATAAATGCTGACTATAACTTTCACAATGTCACTGGTAATTAGAAACCATTTACATTCCCTTAGAGAGAACACTGAAAAAAATTACAGCCCTTTAAAATTGTGTAGCTGTCCGAATACTTACGCTCCTCACTAAATATCATTGGCACAATAGAACAGTGCTTAATCATATTCCTATTTTTTTCCCTTTCAACAGCCAGGAATATACACATAACACCCATATGAACTAAATGCTTATAGGCAGGGGCTAACAAAATCTATTCCTGAAGGTCTTCTGGGCAATAGTTTTTCATTTATTCCACTATTGTCACTATTTGTCTAATTATATAAAATGGATCTCTTGCTGTTGAAACCTACAGGATAGCAGATCATCAGGAATAGGGTTGGGCAGCCCAGTACCATTATAAGGCATCATTCTGAGTGTAATATACTGTGTAAGAAGACATTGAGTGGACTATTTTGTGACAAATAAATAAAGTGCAAACATATCAAATAAATAGTCTGATTGGTTTGGAGTGCTTAGCACAGTGTGCGTGAGCAGTGTCTGTTTGTGTTCGTGGATGAATGCCAGCAGGAGTGAGCATGTGTGCACACGCACGAGAGGACACGTACAAATTGCAAATAAAGACACAGGGTTAAACCCATTCCAAAGACTTTTCAAATCTCCAGTTCCGAAAGCTTCAAAATGAGCTATTTATACCTATGAAATACTGATAACAGACATGTCAACCCCTTGCTTTTGGTCAATATGTTTTCCATTCTTTTTCATTGAAGCTGAAATGGAAATCACATGTTCCTCCGTCCACATTCACATTTGGAACAGTTGTCTTCCTTGTAAACACGGTGAACAGGGAAAAATCTGAGAAGTTATTATGTGGGGGGTCAGACATCCTCTGTGAATGTTTGCAGAAAAACAACATGACAGCCTTACAATTGGGGAAAAAAGAACTATACTGATCTTTCATAAACTGGAAGTCCTTTCTTAAAAATGGACCAAATTACAAACATTGCTGAATGCCTTGTGGCAGCAATTAATTGGGTGGTTCTTCATCTCCCAGCACTGTCTGAATATAAACTGACAGGCCAAAGAGAATAAACTAAGTCCCCTCATATGAAAAGCAAGAAAGGAAGTGGTTTACTGACGCCAAAGAGAGGGCAATAGCGAGCAACATAAACCTCGGCTGCATTTGGGACTACAAAAGATACTAATGTTGTAGTCTCTTCTGAAGTTTTATTGCAGTGTTTTTTCATGTGACTTTAAAACTGCTGATGGAAATAGCTAATTAGAGATATAAACTTTGACCTCTGGCTAATAAAGTATCTAAAGATAGTATGCAAGCAGTCTGGAAAACAAAGCTGTCCAGATCAACTAAAACATGTCCTAGCTCTTCCAATCAGATTCTCACATTTATCTAATAACCATGAAACATGAAATCAAGCAAGGACAAGCTTTCATAATTTTAATCAGCACCCCCTCAAAAAGCATGCTAATTGGTAAATGTGAACATAGGTCTGACGAATGCCTTTTTTACCGTAACATGTGACTCAGTAGAGGATAATCAAAGTAGAGAAATGAACTACAAGAGGCTGAACTGGGGTGATCAATCTACAGCAGCTTAGTATCCAGAAAATTAATCGTCACTGATGTGTGTTTAATTCAATATCCTGTAGGTCAGATGTTCAAGCTCTCTGGAGCTCAGAAGTACCTCATCATGATCGAGAGCAAACAAGAAGCAGAGCTTAACGCTGCTCCAAATTCATGACTTGATTGAGTGGCTCTTTTGAGAACACAGCAGTGAAAACACCTGGGGCTTTCTTTTACACCTGATGCAAAGCAGGGCCAAGCGTAATGCGAGTGTCCGTGCCAATTTCAGATCAACACAGTCATTATTTTCTGGTCCAGCTTCCATATTGTTTCAATAGCAAATGCACTTGTACCAAGCTGAGCACCCATGGGCCTGTCGGTCTTTCAATGAGGTGTGGCCAGGCATATTGTTGGTGAAATTCTTGAGGCCACAGAAAGTAATTGAACAATTGACCAATAAAAGCCTGGTCTTATGCCAATGGTCAGTAGTTTACTGTTCTTTTAAGGAAGCATCATTCAGATAGTAGTATGCACCACCATAGGTGGGTGCAAAAAGCGCCTACACTATTCTTAACTGCCATTTTTAGAAATTACACTGATCAGGTTTCCATACTTTTCATAATTAAAGCCCTACTGATTTTACCAGTCCCTGCAGGAACAAAATGTTTTTAAGGACAACCAGAGATGCAATTAACAAAACTAAAACTTTTCCCAAAAAAATAAAAATAAATAAATAAAAACAAAGGAAAACATTCACTTCAGGTCCATGTTGTAGACCCTTTGTCCAGAGCTGCATTCAGCTTTCTTGAAGATAGGATAAACAAATATACAATTTAGTATTTTGTTCTATTACATTTGATTAAAACAAATTGGAAATCCACATACTTTTCCTTTGTTTTTCTTAAAATCAATAAAACTTGTTCTTCATTTCTATTGTTACATCTGTAAGCATTGCCACTGGCTATGCTTTCTAGAGATCGATAGATAGATGGATGCAGTATGGGCACAACAGATAAAGTGAGAAACAAGTTGTTTTCTGGTTTGGTTTTCATTTCAATTCCAATAGCCAACTTGAAGACAAAAAAAGGAAAAGTATATGGATTTCTGTTTTATTAATTCACACAAAAACTGAAAAATAGGACCAAGGGTCCTGTAGCTGAAAATTCAATATGTCAATTGTGAAATTAAAGGTCACAGAATGTCAAGTTGTGGTCAGCAAATGGACTTCATATATGACTTTCTAAATGTCTCTATACAAACCTTGGCTCAATCGGTGACCATTTTGGTGATACAAGTCATTGTAATTTCACTATCAAGTTTGACCCTCAAAGGTCGCTGACAGTCAAGTTGAATGTCACCAAATGAAAGTTCATAGATTACTTCCTAGATGTCACTGACACAAACCTAGGCTCCATCTGTGACCATTTTAATGATACAAGTCATTGAATTTTCACTAGGTCACATTTTGACCTTTGAAGGTCAATGAGAAGGTCGCCAAATGAAAGTTCATATATGACTTCTTATATGTCTCTAATACAAAACTAGACTCCATCTGTGACCGTTTTGGCAATACAAGTCATTGTAATTGTATTATGTCAAGTTTGACCTTCAAAGGTCACCAACAGTCAAGTTGAATGTCACCAAATGAAAGTTCATATGTGACTTCCTATGTCAGTAACACAAACCTAGGCTCCATCTGTGACCTTTTCAGTGACAGAAGTCATTGAATTTTCTCTTGGTCAAGTTTGACCTTCAAAGGTCAATATGAATGTCACCAAATGAAAGTTCATATATGACTTACTATACGTCTCCAATACAAACCTACACTCAATCTGTAACGATTTTGCTGATACAAGTCATTGAAATTTCACTGTATAGTTTGGCCGTTCAAGGTCACTGAAGGTCAAGTTCAAGGTCACCCAATGAAACTTCATACATGACTTCCTATATGGCCACAATACAAACCTAAGCTCTATCTGTAATAGTTTTGGTGATAGAAGTCATTGAAATTTCACTATGTGAAGTTTGACCTTCGAAGGTCACCGAAGGTCAAGTTCAAGGCCACCAAATGAAAGTTCATGTATGACTTCCAATACATCTCCAATACAAACCGAAACTATCTGTAACCATTTTGCTGATATAAGTCATTGAAATTTCACTGTGAAGTTTGGGCATTCAAGGTCACTGAAGGTCAAGTTCATTTTCACCAAGTGAAACTTCATACATGACTTTCTATATGCCCGCAATACAAACCTAAGCTCTATCTGTAATAGTTTTGGTGATAGAAGTCATTGAAATTTCACTATGTGAAGTTTGACCTTCGAAGGTCGCCGAAGGTCAAGTTTCAGGCCACCAAATGAAAGTTCATACATGACTTCCTCTAAATTGTTTAATGCACATATGTTCCCAATCTTCAATATTTTCATGCCTAGAAACCTTTGAAAATTGTAACATTTTGCTTGACCTCAAGCATATGACCTTTCAAGGTCATCTGAGGTCAACTTTAACACAGCCAAAATATAGGTCATATATTACTTCCTATATGTCAGTAATACAAACTTAATCTCCATCTGCAACCATTTACCTTCCACAGGCGATTTGGCCCATTCTCCATGAGACCCAATGTTAAAGTACAGCGCCCCCACTAGACCCACTTCCGTCGATTCAATCAAAATGGCACTCGCACTGTATATAAAGCGTCTCAAGGTGAGTTGATTGCCATATTTAGAAAAAAAGTTATCCGACAGTTTTTGAGAAATAATTTTTTGAAATTTCAAGTCATATCTTTTAACATTGTTAATATATTACCTGACCTCGAGTTTGACCTTTCAAAGTCATCTGCGGTCATATTTAATATTGCCAAAATATAGGTCCTATATGACTTCCCATATGTCGATAATACAAACCTAATCTCTATCTGCTACCATTTGGCCTCCACGGGCCATCTTGCATATTCATAAAGTACAGCGCCCCCAACAGACCCACTTCCGTCGACTCAATCAAAATGGCGCTCGCACTGTACATTGATGGTACCAAGCTAAGTTGATTGCCTGATTTAGAAAAAAATTTATCACGCAGTTTTTGAGAAATAATTTTTAAAAATTTCTCAGTCCTATCTTTAACATTGGAGCCAAAATTTCAAGGGCCCATAAAATGGACAAAAATGATTCAATCAAAAATCCGAGAAAACGTCTGGAGATATGGTCTAGTAGTATGTTATTGCAAATTTACACGAAAATCCATCAGGCCAAAAAAAAGACAAAAAATGTTCCGGACGACGGACGACGGACGACAGACGCCGGACGACGTACGCCGGACGACGGACGCCACACCACGACAATAGCTTATCGGCCCATAGGGCCAGTAAGCTAAAAACATAATGCACAGTGATTTTGTTTATCTTGTTCTCAACACTGTGGAACACAGCTTAGGATGGAGGGTACATGGACACCTTCGGCATGAGTAGATCCATTTCCCCTGCAGAGAGCCATTGCAAAGCAGACAAAGCCTGCTCCGTAAGAGCAATCTGCCGAGGTGCAAGCAAACCTGGCTATCAATGTAATGAGAGAATACAGACTAATGGGTTTATTTTATGCTGGGCCCAAAACACACCCATCATTGATTAAAAGACTAAGTACGACCGTTTCAAAAAATGCGCCTCATTACGCACTCAGATTGTCTGATGTTAAAATAACAAAAGTGGATTTGGACTATTTGGACATGCCCCAATTGTGCATGCTCATCAGACCATGCACTCGGATCATTAAAATATAGCCTTTGGCGGCAATGCTGCAGGTGACACAGATGCAATAAACAGCCACCCTTATACCGAAACAAAACAGGGAAAAATTTGATAACTACCTCCACAGTAGCACACAAATTTCAGTTTAGATTAGAATTTGTAATACATGAATGGAATTTAAGACAAGGTAATTTACAATCCAATCCCCTTTTGTAGTTAATGAACATAACTCTGCAGAGACTCAAAGCTGTTTCATACTTTTAAGACGTGACAAAAGACGTCTGAAGAAAATTGCCGGACAACACAAATTCTTATGATTAGACGAAGTGTTGCTCGACATCTGCGATGAAGCGGTCATCACCATGGTAACTACATGTTTGTCTCATAACTAACCAACCTTTTTGAAAATGCAACTGTATCGACTTTCTATATCCATGACAACCACCAAATTCCCGGTCTATCCAGCCAATGTAAATATAAGACAACCAACGACAGCGTCTGCGTCGTTAAACATGTTTGACAGGTACCAGACACGGTAGGCTGACTCTTCTTTCTCTTTCTGATATCCGTTTTGGCCATCAGACACTGTCGACAGACATGTCTCACAGGTACAAAATGGCCTTTACAAATCAGATTAACAACTTTTCTCTAGTAATGAAAAATAGTAATTAAAATACTCAACCCCTTGACCGACTTCCTTTAAATATATTTAAATCTTAAATGTTAGGGACTCTCAATAGACCACAGGCTCAACTGAAAAAGATGCATTATTCCCTAAGCAGCTTATTTAGCAAATAAAATCAGATGCATTAAAATAACAGAGGCTTTGCTCCTTTTACAGCATTCCGCCCAACTTTCAGCACAGCATTCATTAAGTCTGAATTGAAACAGCTTGGATCACAGCTGTCCCACAAGGAAAAGCTGATTCCCGATATCCAGCCAAGATATATCCTGAAAATTAGGGCAGTAAATCTTGAGATTTATTTTCTTACGATATTTCAAAAAGACCACCCTATCTGCACAGTCATTCCATTCTAATTATGGAAGGTATCATACTTTTACAGTTCACTGCCCTATCAAAAGAATGCATGCCGAATGATACCCAGTTCCACTCAGCTCAACCCTGACCAAGCAAAGCCATTCAGACTGCAATGAAGTGGAAAAATAAAAGAGCTCTGCAGTATAAAATTTTGATATTAAGAACCAATTTTATTGGTAAGGAAGATTTGTGAAATATAGAGTGCAAAACAAGCTGAGTTTAACTGGAACTGCCTTTAATTTTCATTTGTGAAGGGCACACTGATCAAGTACGTGACATAAAATATATCCCCATTACAAACTGGGCCTGGAGGTGCATTTCAGAGCTAGAATTGCGTTTCGTCAAGACGAACCTCGAGAGTGTGCTTGCTATGTTGACGCAAAAGTTAAAAACAATGTCAACGATTTAAATTTGTCTATATACTGGTTGTGGTGTTGAGGCTGCCCTCTAGCGTTCCGTGATGTCATAATGGCAGAACTCCACCATGCATTTTTAATGGAGATAAAAAGGGATGAAAAACAGGGATTGCAAAATAATGAAAGGGGCTATGCAACCGTTTGTACAAGGCTCAGAGACACGGTCGGGCCGGACGTTTCGGCATTTGAACCACGTCTCTATCGTGAACACTCCGGCACTTGATATGGGACAAAAAAGTGTGTGAAAATGAAAAAATAAATAAATAAACGGGCTTAAGAATAACAATGCGTTGCTTGCCTATGGCAAGCACACAATAACTGTACAAAGAACCCAAAAAATATAATATGAAGCCATCAATGACAAATTGCTTTTCTTAATTATGGATAAAATTGTAGCTCTGCCTCAAATGAGTTTATCCTAAGATTTCATTTTTAATAACTACTTGTGTTTGTTGTAATAAAGTAACTGTTACTATTTCAACCGTAATTAATCTATATCCCACTGCAAAGAATTATTTTATGTGCACCCTCACCAAAGTATTGACTGAAAACATTGAAAAATGCTTTCTCAGCATTTCCATATACATATATCAGACATCTGTTTTTAGGATGTGTGTCCAGTTTTGGAACACCCCATTCCAGACTGTTTAGGGATTGGTGTTTATTTGTGAGTATACAGATAACTGCCACTCAGTGAGGACTAAGGATGTGTGTTGCTTTGTGAAAATGCCACTCCAGACTGATTTGATCCACCAACAATGAACTATTGAACCCAAAATACCAAATAGGCTGTTTAGAAACACGTTTGCTCTGTTTCTGCATCCAAACACCGACGCCAAAAAGAGAAATCCAAATGGTCAGTCTGATTGGTCGCAAAACTGATACACACACATACTTACGCACGCACACACAGACACACACACAAACCAATGTTGAGCCGTAAAATTAAAACCACTCACAGATGCAGCAAACAATGTTGATAATCTTATAACCTAACCACGACACATGTCAAGGTCTGCAGACAGACGGTAAGCAGACAGCTGGTTCTTGTATTCAGTATGTTGGATGTGGGAGAAATGAGGACTGGATGACTTTGACAAGGGCCAAATTGTTATGGCCTGATGAGTGGGTAAGAGCATCTCTGAAATGGCAAGACTTCAGGGGTGCTCCCTGTCAGCAGAAGCGAGTAGTCACTGACAGTGATCCAAGGAAGAAAAAACCATGAATCACGACAGGGTTTTGGGCGCGCTAGGTTCATTGATGCACCAGGGCTATGAAGGGCTATCCAGTCTGATCCAAACCGACGGAAGGGCAACTGTGGCACACAGCGCTGGAAATTTCAATAATATTTGCACAAGGAATGCGTCACAACATATTGCACATCATACCCAGCTGTGTATTGCACTTTTTTGCTTACAGACCAGTCAACATGTCCACTCTAACCCCGGTCCACCACTAAAAGCGCCCCCAGTGGGCACCTGAGCTTCAGAATTCGACCTTGGGGCAGTTGAAGAAGGTCGCCTGGTCCAGTGAGTCCCATTTTCTTTTACATCATGCGCTTCAGCTGGGTAGGTGTGCACCATTTACCTAGGAAGAGATGGCATCAGGATGCACCATGGAAAGAAGACAAGCTGGTGGAGGGAGAGTGATACTCAGGGAAATGTTCTGCTGGGAAACCCTGAGTTTGGGAAGTGAAATTTAAACAGTTTGATGGTACAGTTTTTGCAGCAAAAAGGGGACCTTGCCTATATTTGGCAGGTGATTTTAATCTAGTGGCTGAATGGAGAAGATATGTGACCTGTCACGCAAAAAGGATACTATCCTCCAGGAAGTAGTTTTTGAGATATTCGCTTAAATAGAAAAGCAAACTCAATTACTCACTACTTAATGCTGGTTTTTGTATATAAGTATTGCTTCATAACCCTCAAAACTTTGTCCTGTAGCATATCTGACATGCAGAAATCAATTAAAGTTAAAATCTCAAAATCCATGTTTTGGTTGGATAGTACCCTTTTTGCGTGACAGTTCATATATTATATATATATATATATATATATATATATATATATATATAGCTCCATTAAAAAACATACGGGTAATCAATTATGTACTGTGTCGATTGATTTTATTGCTTTTCATCTGCTTAATCGAGTTTTGGTTGGATTGTAATCCTGGCATTGCGTGACAGTTCATCAACAAGAGTACAACTTAACAAACATTTTTTGATTTTATTTCTGTTTCTGTCTGGAGAATAAAACAGGACTGTCGCTGACTGACCATGGTAAGGGCAGCCATGCGAAATGGGCAAAAAACTGGGTTTTCCAGTGAGGGGCCCGTAGACACTTGACTTGTTCTTTTTGGTTGGTGGTGTGTCATCGCCTCTGTCCTCATCTCAAAATCAGTTTGGGTTGTTGTCCGGAATCTGTCACGCACAGGCTGTAACCAGATGTGGCGCCTTGAGCTGCCATCGGGCACTCGCGCTGCCCTTTGGCGGCCAGTGACAGTGCCTGTGTTCCATTCTCGGATAGACAGCTGACTGATTGTTGAATCAGTCGGCCTTCTATCCGAGAACAGTGCAAATGACGGCACCACCTGGAACACATGGCACTGCTGAGACCCGCCCATCTGGTTATGCCAAAGGCTCTGGTCTTTTCTCTCCTGTGTCACTGATCATGAGATGCTCCATTTTCTTGATGCAGTAGCATTTTTCATTTTTTTGTTGGCTTTATGTAGGCTATTGACCACACCAAAAAACCCACAAGTGCCCATCAACGGTACACATTCACTGTGGGCAGCCTCAATGTTTTTATTTTATTTCCCTGTTTCTGTCTGAGAATGGAAAACAGGGACTGTCGCCAGATTACCATACCACGCAGCCATCTTTTTATTTCTCTCTGGGTTTCACTGGAAAAGCAATAAAAATCAATCGATTCTTCAATTTGCCGCAAATACAGTACATACCCCACCCGTGCATTTTTAATGGAGCTAAGTATATATATAAATACAAAATTTAGCATCTCCAATCCTACCAGTATCTAGAGTGTAAAATAAGCAAACTATGTATAAGCATGCTTGTGCACAACTCTCAGGAGAGCACAGACAGTTTGTGGTTCTCCTCCAACACACACACCTGTCAATCACCGCCTCTCTTCACTTGTGGTCACTGTCACAGCATGTGCTGTATGAGAGGAGGACATGTGCAGTATGAGAGAAGAGGATATGTGCTGTATGAGAGAGGAGGATATGTGCGGTATGAGAGGAGGATATTTGCTGTATGAGAGAGGAGGATATGTGTTGTATGAGAGAGGAGGATATGTGCTGTATGAGAGAGGAGGACGTGCTGTATGAGAGAGGAGGACATGTGCTGTATGAGAGAGGAGGATATGTGCTGTATGAGAGGAGGATATTTGCTGTATGAGAGAGGAGGATATGTGCTGTATGAGAGAGGAGGACGTGCTGTATGAGAGAGGAGGACATGTGCTTTATGAGAGCGGAGGATATGTGCTGTATGAGAGAGGAGGATATGTGCTGTATGAGAATAGAGGACGTGCTGTATGAGAGAGGAGGATATGTGCTGTATGAGAGAGGAGGATATGTGTTGTATGAGAGAGGAGGATATGTGCTGTATGAGAGAGGAGGAAACCCAAACCTGTGCTTTTTCAGAAAACAAACAACAGGCATCCAAATGGATAGCAGGAGGCACTCAAACCGAAACTGACTGTATCCTGCACTTCAGTCACAGAGCTGCTGGCCACAGTAAGCACTGCTACAGCCAGATCAAGCTTAACAGTTATTAAGACCATGGTGGTCACCTCTGAACCACAAGCGGCACCCATTCCAGGCGATCCAACCCAGCAACCTATCATATGAGTTTATGAGCAAATACTTTTGGTGGCTATAGAGTCTGCTTGGGGAAAACTCTCTGTGCCATCTGAAACTGGCGCAATCTATCAGTCCCACGACAGCCACTTCGTACGACTCTATCCAAAAAAAGCACACATTCTTTCTATTCCCTGTGCACCGGTCCTGAGTGCTTCACCTGCCGTTACATTCGTGCTCCAACTCTGAGCTCTGAGCAGGCCCCATGCACAGGAGAGCTTATGAATTCTCCTGTGCCCCGGTAATTCATCAGCTTAGTGCTTTTCTCCAGCGAATTTGCTGAGATATTGATTAAATAGCATGTACGGTTTGTAAATCCAATGCCCAGCGGCTACCCAAGGCTCACATAGCTCGCTGACAAATGGAAATTAGCACTTCCTGAAGGTGGAGAGAACTGTCTCACTAGTCATGGCAGAAAGCTCTCACAAATGAAGGCAATTACATATGCATCAGGTTTTCCTCCTCTATGGAAATGAGGGTTAGCTGCAGATAGAGTATAAACGAATAATGTATTAAAAATACTAAAGTAATCATTTCCATTGAGTATTGCATCATTTACAAAGAGACTACAACCAATTGCTTCAGGGTCAACCTTTACCAGGAAACATAGACATGGATCATTGAAAAAATAAATAAATAAACACATTTATATCCAGAAATGAGACTTGAGAAAGCAATTCAGATATTGCTTCAAATCAAGAAATAAAATAAAATGTTTCCGCATTATGAAAGCCATAATGCATGGAAATCACTTCAATAATCCCCCCAGGTGCAGTTTTGGTTTGCATCTTTAATTTACGACAAAAAAGCAGAATCCATTCAAAATACTAGTTTAATAGTATACATGACCTTTCAAGCCACCGAAGCCAAAACACTGGGCATGAAGCACACACTGTTCAGTGACATACAGAATATGGAGGCAATCAGCACTCATTCTGATCACAAACATTGGTGCTAGCTGTGGCAATAAATCATCTATGAGCCACACCAATCTTTACTTACATAACACTTTCATTATTAATGATATATAAAAGGAGTGAACTTTGATTCAATGCACTCAGCAGATCAATAACTTCATACAGAATGTTGATAATTATGGTACAAACAGTTGAGCATAATCATATAGATGGGAATCTCCACAGAGCAATGCATACATTAAGTAATTATTCCTCTAAAGAATAATCAATCAAATTCCACTGCAATACCACTAAACAACAACTGCCCTTATCGAGTGTTCTGTTTAAAGTGAATACAGGAAATTGAAGTGTCATTAAACGGTGTAGAACATCTGATGCTAGAAATCGTTGCCATATGCACGAGCCAATCCATCACTTGTTTAAATAGTGCAGTATAGTTGCTTGGCAACTGCCGGGGAAAATTATGATATTATACTGAATAAATATAAAAGATGGATTTGATTGTATGTATACTATAGCCTACCATTACTTTTAGAGCGAGTAGAAACTTTGTGGCTACGCTTAGACAAAAAGAAATATGAGCATAGTAAAATATGATAATCATTTTAATATTAGCCTACTTTAAAATGATTGGTTAAACAAACTTTATGTAAAAGTTTTGACATATCGCAGATTGTCGCAAATCATCACAGAAAATGTACTCCGGTCGATAAAATACTTTCATAAATAGAACCCGAACACTTAAAATTAACTGCTGTAACAGTTCACGAATAAGCCTCACGTTTATGAACCGCCTACTTTGCGGTAATTTCCAAATGGTGAGTGAACACCCTTCACCCTTGTTATAGACAAAAACGTAAAAGCGCACTTGTATATCAATGGGTTTCTTCGAAATTCCACGCGTCGAAATAGAGCTATCGGTTCAACCCCACCACTCGTAATATTTCAAATAAACTGCATCACGCGAAAACGAAGTTTCCTTGGCAGGTGCAACGAAAAAAGAAAAAAAATCAGGGGATGGCTTCGGTGAGGAGTTGCTTTAAAATAAACAGATCACCAAAAAAAAACGTGCAGATATTAAGCGCAAGTATAGCCAATGTCGGTCCTTACCATTTCGTTGTGGAGACTCCAGATTTGAATACCATTTTATAAGTCTAAATTCCTCCGTAGTTAATCACATCGTCGCAACGTTCAAACACAAATCGAATCGGGAAACAGAAAAAAAAATGTTTTATCCTGGAGTTAACCAGGTGAATGTGCGTTGATTAGAAGCTTTAAGAAGAGAAACTGCTTTCTCCGTGATGCCCGCGCTCAGCCAGAACAGAAGCCTGTGCGCAAAAGGGGGCTTGCTGTAACCTTTGAGCGCGTGGAACACGCTGAAGTATACATAGACAGTCCGCTTCAGATAACCCCATCAAGCTGCACCTTCCAAGTCCCTCCCCTTTCCTCTGGCTCTCAAGTGTCATTATGGGCAGCGGCGCTGCTGGTTAACACCGGCATGCGGTAAAAGCGTTCATTCTTTCAGCACAGTAGTTCGCGAATTCGGTCCTGGGGGAGCCATGTGTATAGCCTACTGGTTCTCGTACCAGCCGCTCACGCAATCCCAGAATTGTAACTAGCTGTTTATTTCTGTAAACTATGAATATATGGTGTGGAATTGCTTAAACTCTCAAATCACATTCTACCAGAAATAGCCATGCTTGCCAAGAAAAGAAAATCTGCTTCCGCACGCTCGTAATACTTAGTGGATTAAACTTCAAACAGTGAATTTTAATGAGCATGGAATTGCATGAAAAGTAAATTATCCATAACCGATTAATTTAAAGATTAGGGTCAATTGGCAAGTTCCCTAAATACATCTGGCCACCGATCTGTAAGATAATGAGGATTCACTGACGGCACAAATGGTAATGAGGCACACACGTATTGCATTATATTTGCATGGAATGTAAATAATCCCTCTAAATATCAACTGCACCTAATAAATAAAAATGAAGCTCTTATTAGAAATTATGTACATGCGGTTGGAGAAAACAGCATTTTCTGGAGTCCCCAGGGATCAAATTTGAGCTACATATGCACTCAAAATATATGGCATGATAAGGGAAATAGGAAGTAAAATTGAGTCACCTTTGGTGCCATGACAGCAAAATGCAAACAGCGGCAAGAGTCCTCCATGCTAAGGGCACGCACATGGATAACTGAGTGCAGTCCTTCTGCCGCATGGAGGCATTTTTGTTTGATTAAGCTTTTATTTCTGCCGTGTCCTTTAAATGATAGCAGTCCCCATAGCAATACACTAACTACGGTTACATGCACAGTAATTTTCCACTATTATTTAAAATATGACAGTATTCCAAATTTAATACTGGTTACGTAAACAGCATATTCTGCCGGGACATTCTGAATTAGGCCTTCATCTGAACCCACGACCGTCTTGCTGCGAGGCAACAGCGCTACTTACTGAGCCACAATGCCACCCCATTCCGAATATGCATATCAATTCAGTTTTTATTACAGTTTGCGACACACGGCCGCCTGTTTACGGTCAGCAAAGCCCACATTTATGGTTTAAAGGAGTGACACACCTTTTTTCAATAATATGAAAGACTTGGAAATCAACTGGTTTTTGGTTATGTGCAAATATCTTCTCACAAACCTTTTCAGAAACGCTACAAACGGTGGCTGATGCCGCATCCTGAGTCTTTTCCTTAATTATTTTCCCTCACAGTCTAGCTGTCCTTGTCAGTTTCTCTTTTGTTTTCCCTTATGAGTTCTCATTATTAAATTATTGTCTTATGTTTCTCCCCTCCCTTTGTGCTCTCCTTCTCATCTGTTCCCTGTAGCTATTTGCCATCTTGTGTGTTGAGGTTCCTGGTCTATGTTTTCCCTTTGGTGGATTGTTGTCTTCTGCATATAACCTAAAAGAAAGCAAGTAACCATTAGGGAAACCCTTCTCACAGACTGCAGTCCTGGTGAGTACCTTCTCCCTGTCCCTCAGGTTCAAAAGCGTGCACCTGCGCAGTGTGCCTCTGGTTCATTTGGCTTGCCATCCTGCTTACTGACTGCAGACCAGTCCCTTCGTCAAAGCCTATGCTTGACCTTCACTGCCCTTGTTTGCTCCCGCCTGACTTCTGACCGTCCTCTGAAAACTCACCAGCTGAAAGCCTTTTGAATTCTTCTTCTGTTAATGCAAGATTGTCCTTTTATTATCTGTAATCTGTACCTGGTTGCTGAGATTAAATCCATGACAGGGCGAACGACTGAAAGAGGATGGCTGTGTTCACGTGGTGGAACAAGTCTGCAACTGGTGGAAAACTTGAAAAAATCATATTTTAATCAGGGATGCAGGGCTACATGTAAACATATATATTAGTGGAATATTCATTTAGATTAACTAAGTAAGCAGCTCCATAGGAATACTTTCTTTTTCAGAAAAGGGGAATAAACTGGAATATTTTTGGCATGAAAACAGTCGGTCTCTGATAGAAAATTACAATGTACCTAAGCCATGAGTCAGTCAATTTGCATCATTTTACACAAGATGAAAGGTACATTAACCATAATGTTAGAGATTTTGTGCAGGCTGAGAAACCAAATTTCTCCATAGTACTGCAGCTATTCCATCTCAAGACAAATTACAAAAGGAAGAGCAAATAGCTCCTTCTCCCAGGTTGTAGAGAATAACATGGTTGCATGAACATTATTGTTATCACCTTTGTCCGAAGTAAAATGTGTCTTTCATCTTCTGCAAGGCAGTGTACAAATGGCCAGATTACTCTGTATCAAATTGAGCATAGTAGTACTGTAGTATAAGAGAGGGCTGGACTTAAAACCTGAATGATTTCTCAGTAGATACCAGGAAACCTGAGTATGCAGTAATATATCCAGTGTTTTTTTTTTTTTTACAACACTAGCAGAGTTCACATGGGTCCACATTTACTCCGTAGGATGTAAATTAACTCTAGTATACATTAGAGTGCACCAACCCTATTCCTGTAGATTTATCACCATGCAAGCTTTATTTCAACCCTAATTTTGCACAACTAGTTGTTGAATGGAACTGAAGTGAAGATGGACGGTAGATCTCAGGGAATACAGTTAGCTACCACTGGTATACCTGAATACATTTTTCAAAAGCATAATAGTTATGTAAGTGGCTGAGGATAGTAGCACCCGGTAAATTGCAATAATGCAACGTTCCACCAGGCTTTCTATACAGAGAACTTATTAATGCTCTGTTGAGGCTTGAAGATAATCATGAGAGTGGAAAAAACCTGCAGTATGCCCTTTTAGAAATTACACATGGATGTGCTTTAATATCAGTGGCAAAGTAAAGCACTTGCACGCCTATTTTGGTATTGAAATATAATTTTAGTTAATATGCACAAGACGTGTGTTTTTCTATGGTTTCTCTCTTCGATTTAATTCTGAAGGGCATGGTTCGCCTGTGTCTGTCATTTGATTGTCTCATTTCATTGATTGTAGGATTTTGAAAAGGCCCATCGAACCTGATCCCTCTGTGCCTTACTCTCCCAAAATTCATATCTCTGCCAAAAGTCAAAGACTCCAGCAGGAGGCAAGAAATGAAGAATGAAAACAAGAGCCCATGTAACCAGAGATAAAGGAATAAATGTGTTACTGACCAGTCCACAGAGAGCTAACACTGACGGAATGAAGCACCTTCACAGTTGTCAGAGACAAAATAGTAGCAAACTGACCAAAACAGCTTTTCAGGCCTTGAAGTCACATCGTCCTCAAGCCTAAATGCATCTGCACAAGCTAGCAAGAAATGTGCATGTTGGGTAATTACTCACTGAGACACCCTGATTGTTCTGCTGCACTGTTACATAGTGCTGCCGAAGCAAAGACAGAGGGGATGTCAGGCCAGAAAAATCTACTGGGACTCCATCGTACTGCATTAGGTGACTACAGGCTTCATTGTGCCCTTTCTGAGTATTTTACTGTGCTTCAGGCTGTGGTATAAAAGTCCATGAGGAAGAGAGCGAAGGCAGGAGAGTGGAAGAGAGAGAAAGACAGAAAGATGGAGTGTGGAGGGGAAAAAGGAGAGGGTGTGAGAGAGATAGACAGGGACAGCTGTATGGCAAGGGTTGTATGAACTGAATTTACATTGTATCATGATACTATTCATCTTATTTTGTTTATTTCAGTTGCACTGTTTTCAAATTATTCTCAGAATAATAAAGACAGCACTTCAAGATAATGATGCAGCTTTTTGAGACATTCTCTTGAGAATTCATTCAAATCCTGCAATACACTATGAGAATAATCCCTGCAACTAAAATGCTGTGTTTATCAAAAACCAGTTTCCATATTAATGGACAAATTACACATTTTCTGCAATTTAAGCAAGAAAAGCTGAGCAATTTTCTATGTGTGCACCCATAAAAAAAACAGCTTTCCTGTCTTTGTTTGCTTTTATCAAAGCTCTAAAGACAGACATCAAGAAATTGCCACTCAAACATCCGCAGGTAATTCTGGCCTTGTGTCTAACCAGAGCCTAACCAGCTGCCAATTCTGAAGTAAATTAGAAGAGGAAGCTTTAGGTTGCACTTAAAAATGTGTGAATTGGATTTAATTTCATGACACTTGAATGGTTCAGAATCATTCATTACCGAAAGAATGTAAGATGTTCCAAACCGTTCATAGAAAGATGAGTCATGCGAGCAGTGGTTTCCGGCAGCTATGTGTCACAGAGCAGGGCAGACGGAATCACTTGTGAGACCCTTAGATAACGAACACTACATCTTTCTTAAGTGAGGTTGGCAGTCCAGGGTCGAGAAACTGGCAGCCAAGGTAATGCAGGAACACGGGTCACAGTCGAGGGACAAACAAGGGTCAAAACAGTGGCAATCGGGATCCAGGGGAACAGGCAGGTCGAAGTCAGGGATGTAAGCCGGGGTAGATGCCAAGGAGTCTGTCCCCAAGGAGGACCCGGGGTCTAATGAGGAAACTAAACCATAAATCAATTGACAAAAACCCTTCACCGACATGAAGGACACACAAAACACCCAGAAGCACTGTGAAACAGATCAACAGAGGTAGGCCTACAGGACGTGACACAAATGTTTTTACAATCACAGCTTCACTTCAGTTGCACAGGTGGAACAAATTTTGGAAATGCACCGTATCATTGCATACTGCATGCTACCCTGTTCCTCTGCTTAATTGTCTTTTTGTGGTTTGAAAATGGTCACTTATGTGACAAGGCTTTACTCCTGAATTACAGTTTTCTCGACATTTGGTCAAAATTCCCTACAAGTATCTTTCATGTACAGTGAAGCAATCACATTTGTAACCCTTCTTCACTGTGTGAGGTTTATTCATAAGCATAAAATCATATTGTAAATTAACAGATGAGAAACATATTGTCAGTCCTTCTTTAAAAGCTTTTAGATAAGACAGTGATACTATGTGCCAAAGATAGAATTGCATAAAGTATCCAGATGAATTTTACTTTCCATTGAAGACCAGAGATAAAAAATTAGATCCAAAAATTCAAATATTCCCCCTGTATTTTCTACCATTTAATGTGAGCACAATTCTTCAGCCTGGCATAATCAGCTAGGTGAGTTTGTGGGTGGAAGAAAAAAGATGGAAACTGACTTTCTGACCCTGTGGATGTTTGTGAACTGGTGAATATATTTAATTGCCCCAAGGTTTTCTTCCAGTTTGACAAAAATGTCTTCACAACACAGTACTCCTGCAGAATGACTGATGCAGAATTTTCCATATTACCGTTTATGTTGCTGCTTATAAAATGTAAGAGTTCTATCTAAGAAAAAAATGATGAGCACAAATGGCTTGAACAACATTAAGTGTATTAGCTTGAGCAAACGTACTCAAATGTGAGGACACATAGGTTTCCCCTTCAGAGATCGTGATTACCTGGATGGGAGAGGAGAGAGCAGGGGTGAATATCACCTCTGTCTTACCTCAGTTTAGATTAAGATGGTGGTTATCTATACAGCCCAGAATGTCCCTCAAGCAAGCAGAGATGCAAATGGGAACCTGTATGTCAGATGGTGGGATGGAAAGCAGGAGCTGAAGCTTATCAGAATGGAAATGGTGACATAAACCATGGGCAGAGATTACAGAACCAAGGGAACGAGTATAGAGCCCTGGGGTACTTGTGACAAGGGGACAATGCACCAGTTCATTTAACCTGGAAGGAGCAACTGAGGAATTGATCAAGTCTAGGACTGTGCCACTGATCCCATAGTTGTAGAGAAGGACAGTCTGATCGGATGATGAGTCTGCGTTTAGTTGAAGATGATAAAAACAGGGGAAGGAGAGTTTACTCCTGCACCTTGGAGGGAATCGTGGACAGAGAGCAATTTTGTCTCTGTTGTGTGGCCAGGTCTGAAGCCGGATAGATCAGAATTCAGAAGCCTGTTCTGCAACAAAACAGAACGCAGTTTAGGGGCAGCTCTTCAAGGAGTTTTGGTAAGTAAAAGAAATAGAAAAGAAAATAGAATCAGGATGGTAGTTCTGGATCAGGAAAGGATCCAGAGAGGGATGTTTCAGGAGAGGGGTGACACACTTGAAAGAATAAGGAAAAAAAACTCAGAAGATCAGGAGAAGTTCACAGGAGAGATGGTGACAGGGAGGCTGTCACATTTGAATACCTGCTGGAGATACGGAGGGACAGGGATATAAGTACATAAGCTTAGAAGCTGGGAGACAATGAAGACTGTGAGGTTAAAGAAAGTGAAGGCACAGAAGGAGAGAACGGAGAGGCAGTGGATGGGGAGTGTGATGGAGTATTGCGAATCACATGAACTACATTTTCTGGCCCTTCACATCCTTCCATCTGAAGAGAAGTGGTTTCAAAGCTAGTTATTTTGCGTCCTGCTAAATTCACTCCCTCTCCAGCCGCAGTGGTGATGGAGGTCAAAATAATCACCTTCTTCAATATGTTTCTCTGGAGTGGAACCTGTACTATACATAAGGGCCACTGCAGCTGAAGAACACATTTTCATCCAATACATTCAGCCACTAAAAACCCAAGCTTCTTTCTGATATGCCTCACTATGCTGCCATTCTGTAGCCTGCTGCATCTCAGCAGATAACTAATGTAGCAGAAAACTACAGCACCAGACAGTGGTTTGAACTCAAACACAATTTGTCAACAATCAATTATAAAAACTAAATCAAGCTTTTATTCAAGAATCTAAGTCTTAAATCCATTAAACAAAACACACAATTACTGAGCATACTCATATTTGCCTTTCAATAGAGGCAATGTTATGGTCATGAAAAGCCTGTTTGTAAAAATTCCCATTGACGTGCTGCCCATGTGGTTCGCTTCTCTTTGATCTTTTTGTCTAAAAAGTTCCAAACCACGATAACTTTAATTAAATTGTAGAAAAATAAATACATAAAATAAATTTTAGCCAAATATCTCTTCTTTTAGAATTACACAATGTTGGTCACTATTCTGTCATGTAAATTATTCCTTTTTAACCTCAGACTGTTCACCTGATAGAGTAAAAATCCCACTGTCAATTCAACACCAATAGAGTTTATATGAGACCAACCCAGCCATCTTGGACTCAAATAAACTCTATTGGAGTCAAATTAACATGGAGAATTTTACTGTGAAATCAAATCCCTAAAATTTCATTAAAAACAGAGTAATATAACATGACGAATGTGCATCAAAACATCTGACAAGTTTTGCGTACAAAAATTGCCTGATTAAATCCACCTTGCTCTATATTCTTTGAAAGAAACAGTGGCCCAGACACAAAATGAAATAGCCCAGGCTTGATTTTATTACATTGTGGCCACAGGAGTAAGCCAATATTTGCTGGTAACAGGAGTAGCCTCATTAGTAACAGGGGCAAAAAAAGGTGTCTTGTGCCACATCCAGGCTTATCCTCCAGCTGAGATCATGTATTTATACCAGACATGCAGACCAGACAGCAGGAAAGCTGGAAACACTTAAAACTGGAATACAGTCATAGACTCTGTATTCCCGAAATGGTGACATAGACACTTCCTCCGGTAATCCAGTGCAATTTATGTAGAACGTCACAAAAATATTTAGTCTCCTTCTCCATAGGAGGGAAAGGACCTCAATGACCTTACAATTATCCAACAAACAGCAGAACTTCACTGTGCAAAAACAATCATATTATATTTCAACACATTTTAAATGTGTGTGTTAGATAGGTGAGTGTATTATTAAGCCTTGCCTGCAAAAAAAAAAAAAAACGGAGTGTATGTTTGATTACATTGTTAGATTGGTCACATCATTAATTTCCCTACTGTGAATCAATCATGCCACTGGTTCATAATGCCCTGAAAATCAGTCACATAAGTTATTTACGCTGAGAGTCTATCATTATTCTGCATTTAAATGTCTGAATTACGGCAAAATATAATTAATTCAAACATATAAAATGAGAGGAATTTTCAAGGAAGGAGATAATACTGCTGACTAATTTCCAGTGCAGCCAGAGAAATTAGGTTGTCACCATAAGTTGTGCCGTTTAATGTTTTAATTACGCCCAACAGTTTCATATTTTAAGCTACAAATGCATTGGTTATATTTATGAAAATGAGAGTGGCTTTAGCCGTATATGTGCTCAGTATTAGGGTAATTGCACACTACCTTATGGCTTTGTAGTACAGACTGTGTAGGCCAGAGTGGGATATGGCTCCATTCAGTGTTCCGGCCAATCAGCAAAAGGTATAGAATTGAGAAGTAGAGCTCTGGAGAGGAAGGGTTATTCATGCTGCAGCCCTTATTCCAGTTTGACTCACAACCTCTCCATCCATCCATTATCTTTATGCTTTTTTCTTTTTCTTTACTAACCACACATACTCCAGGATTGTGGTTGGGTCAAGTTTGGAGCAAACCCCAGCATCCAGTGGAAGAGTGGCTAGACAAACCAGATCAACATAAAGAAACAACACCACATGCTTTACACTGAAATTACCCTTATTCACTGAAAAGTTCTGTAATACTGCTCTTGCTGGTGTGAATTTGTCACTGCCGAGTGCACTCAAGTAGTGCTGGCTCAACACTGAGTCATGGTCAGCGGAGTTCAATCTCAAAAGGCTTCATAACCTTGAACTGCGAGTAAAACTCTGTGAAGAATGATCTAAAAGATTTGAGGTCGACTCTGAGCTGAGACTGCGTACAGTCTTATAACCTCGAGCCCTAGGTTACCTGTATTATCTTTGGGTATGGTTATACCTTGTGGTGTCTGGGTGGGCGGCTGCCCCATAGTTTGTCAGGGCCATATCTGTGATGGCTGGTGTTTCAAGACGCCAAACGCAGTGGCCGGAACGAAAGGAAGCACAGGAATGCAAGAGAGACAAACACAGACAAAATAGAAGAGAGAGACTCGCGCTTCCAAAGGACATAAATCCAGTCCGAGTTAAACAAGGAAGCAGAGCGAGCTAGACAGGACGAAACAAAGGAAAAATCTCGGAAACCGAGATAAAAAGACACAGCACCAGACGGTGCACAGAAAGAGGAAAGGAAAGAGAAAGGTTCCCTTTACTAACTAACACTTTCCTTTTTGCAACTAATTCCTCAACACTTCTCCAGCTAGAGATCTTGCGGGCTACAGAGCAATGGTGACACCGACACTCTAGCAAAGGCGACGAGGCGAAACTTGGGTTTAAATAGAGTCCGGGCGCCGCCCACAATTAATGCCAGCTGGCCAAAGAATTCGATTGTGGGCAAATCGATATTGTCCTGGACGAGAGCAACAAAGAAAGCTCGCCAGCCTCCAAAAACCATGACAATATCTCCAAAAGTGTTGGCCACAGGAGCTTCAAATTTGGTAAGCAGGTTCTCTGTGAGGGAGAGGTGTGCAACGTAAGGGCCATTAGTAGATTTGACCTTTGACCTTGGCACGGTCACCGTTCTTTTTTTTTATGTTCATAATTAGTTAATTAGTCTCTTTAGCGCTCAGCATCGGCTTGTTTTTTAATAACTATGTTTACGATTGAGTTGGCGTGCTGTATACTGTATCATTTATTGGGCCTATGAATACAATATTAGATGATATCATATTATCATAAAACCCTATTTCCTAAAAAGTAGGGACACTGTGTTAAATGTAATAAAAATAGAATGCAATGACATCCAAATCATTTGCACTCTATATTTCATTGAAAACAGGACAAAGACAACTTATCAAATGTTGGAACAGTGAAATTTTCTGTTTTTTTTGAAAAGTATCCACTCATTTTGAACTTTATGTGAGCAACACACTTCAGAAAAGCTGGGATAGGGTAAAAAAAGACTGGAAAAAATGTATGATGTTAAAAAAGCACCTGATGGAACATCTCGCTGCTAATTAGGTTAATTGCCGATATGTCAATAACATGATTGGGCATAAAAAGATTTTTGGAAGAGTCTTTCGGAAGTAAAGATGGCAAAGGCCTCACTATTCTGAGAAAGACTGCATGAGCACAAACAGTTGCAATCAAAATTATTCAACCCCCGCTGCAAATTAGGTTTACTGGCAAAACTGACAAACTTTCAGCTGTTTGCAATGAACACATCAAACAAGAACAATTTAAATGGCTCGACACAACAAATATTACTAGTGGCTTCACCAAATTCAACACAAAATGGCACTTTTAATGACTACTGCAGGCTCAAAATTATTCAACCACTTCATGACAAGCATCTTTAATAGTTAGTAGAAAACCCTTTTGCCGCTATGACCTGCTAGAAATGTGATGCATAGGCAGATGTCAGCTTTTGGCAGCATTCCCAAGGAATCTTAGCCCAGTCCTAATGGACAATGGCCTCCAGTTCACTGATATTCTAGGGTTTATTCTAGGGTCTAGCGTCAGCTTCCTTACAGATGGCATGACATTTTCTCCTTGGATATCCTGGTACTTGACTGAATCCATCTTGCCCTCCACACTTTGCAGATTTCCAGAGCCAGAGGAAGCTAGGCAGCCGCAGAGCATCAAAAAGCCCCCACAATTCTTCACTGTAGGCAGGGTGTACTTTTCAGCATATGCTTCTTTATTCCTCCTGCAGACAAACCACTAATTCATAAGCCTGAAATATTCCAGTTTTGTTTCATCACTCCTCAGAACAATATCCCCAAACTTCTGTGGCTTATTTATATGGTTTTGAGCATATTGGAGCTTGTGCTTTTGGATCAGTTGTGATGTATGTCTTGGAGACCTTCAACGTTTAGTATGCATCCTACCGTGCAAACTGAAACCTCAGTGCCTCCTGCCTCCAAGTCTTGCTGCGGGTCTCCTGCAGTCATTCAAGGGTTTTTGACCACCCGTCTCCTCAGGAATCAGGTGACAGCCATTGATAGCTTCCTCTTTCTGCCACATCCTGGCACTGTAGCCACTCTTCCTTTAATTCTGAACTTGTGAACTATCCCTCCAACTGTATCTCTGTGAAAATTCAGTGCCTGTGCTACCTTTTCCTTGTTTGTGCCAGGCAATGATCTCCTCTATTAGGTTTTTGGACAACTCTCTTGACAGCCATATTTCTAATAGGCAATCAAATGTCACTGTCAATAAACCCCTGGCCAGTGCAAGTATTTGATGTGTTCTATCTCAAGTAAACCTGATGCAACTAATTAAGCTCTTGATTATCTGCATTAAGTGTGCTTGAGAAAACACCTGATTTGCAAATAAGCTCTTATGAGGGATTCTGTTTAGGGGGTTGAATAATTTTGAGACTGCAGTAGTCATTAAAAATGGCATTTTTCTATTAAATTTGGAAAAACCACTTGTAATATTAATTGTTTTGAGCTATTTAAAATGTTGTTTAATCTGTTCATCACAAACAGCGGAAAGTTTGTAAATTTTGCTATTAAACCCAATTTGCAAAGGGGGTTAAATAATTTCGATTGCAACTGTAGTTAAAAAATGTAGGAATAATGTTTTTGAATGTAAAATTGTGAAGAATTTGCAACTCCACCTTTCCAACATACCTTAAAATGTGGCTCTCTGACAACAACAACTCACTTCCCTTGTTCCCTTTATAGTGTTTCAAGTTAATCTGATGGTACCCCTTCATGTTTTCACTACCTGCCTGCCCAGGTTTTCACATCCTGACCATTTGCTTGACATTGCTGTGATTATTGTCTCTTCCCTTGTTTCTTTGTCCCCTTTGTAATTGTATTGCTTTTGTCTCATGAACTCAATCAGTGTTGTCTGTTTATGCCACCCTTACTTGCCTTCAGGTGTTTGGATGTCTTGCCTCCTTTGTTTGTGTTTGTTGTGATTGTTTTTATTATCAAATTATATATTATTTAACAATTTCAGGTTGCCTTTCGTCGGCTGGTCAGGGACAACAGCTGAAAATTAGCCATGCTGGCTAAAGCAGCCCCAGCCACTGTCACTGTGGCAGTTAATTAACAGGGACTGTCTACGACATAATAAACTAATAAACTAAACTTAATTTCATCATCTATGGTACATAATATGATTAAAAGATTCAGAGAATCCAGAGAAATCTCTATGAACAAGAGGCAAGACCAAAAAGCAGTATTGAATAATATTGTACTGCCAGCCCGGTTGAATCTAAAAATCTCTTCACTCTTTTCCTCATAGACTCCCCCCTCCCTTTCCCCATAATGACTATAAATGACGACCCCAGGGGAGGCTAGGGAAAAGGTCTGCTGATATACATATAGGCGTCATATGTAGTCATTATGGGGAGAAGAGTTAAGGCTGCTGTTGAAGCAAAACTGAAATAACACAATAGTACTATTGAAGTTAAAAGTTGACATGCACTTAGCCGTCATACAATATGTAGTCATTATGGGAACAAGAGTTAAAGAGAATCTGTCTGCCAGTGTGAAGGAGGCAAAATGCGGCACATGATGGCACAATCTAAAGAAGTTCAAGAACAGATGTCAAACAAAGTCGTTGACATGGATCAGTCTGGGAGGGGTTATAAAGCCATTTCCAAGGCTCTAGGACTCCAGTGAACCACAGTGAGAGCCATTATCTACGAATGGATAAAACTTGGGTTGGAACAGTGGTGAACCTGCACGGGAGTGGCCGGCCAACCAAAATTTCTCAGAGAGCCCATCAACAACTCATTCAGGGGGTAACGGAAGAACCCAAACTAAAATCTAAAGAACTCTAGTTCTGACTTTCCTCCGTTTAAGTCAGTGTTCAGGATCCTACAATAAGAAAGAGACTGGGAAAAAATGGCATCCACAGGAGAGCTGCAAAGTGAAAACCACTGCTGACCAAAAATAATACAAAGCCTCGTCTTACATTTGCCATTAAGCATCTTGATGACCCCCATGACAATTGAAATAATATTCTGTGGACTGATGAATCAAAAATGGAACTTCCTGGAAGACATAGGTCCCATTTCATTGGGTGTAAAGGTAACCCAGCATTCCACAATAAGAGCATCATACTGCAGAAAAAAACCAAAAGATAACCTGGGCCTGTTAAACCAGCAACCCCAAATTCCCAGTCCCCCAATAAACCAATAAGGCGTATGGGCTTGCTGTAGTGGCCTTCACGACTCCAGACTCTGAGTACAATTGCTTTTGATCGGAATTCAAGAAGCTTTCGAAACTGACCACTGCTTTGATTACAGGACATCTGTTTGCTCTGAGCCCCAAAAGGTTGTAAATGTCCTGCCTGGAGACTGCAGAGTAACTTCCCCACTGGGGGTATAAGCCCTGTTCTGTCCTGAGCAGAGTTTGGGGCACACTGTCCTAGCAGCCTGTTTCCTGATTTAGACATTTATCCATGTCATATTAATCAACGGACGATATTTCACTGTACAACAGTACACAGTTAACTCTCTCATTATTAATATATATTTGGTACAATGGTTATATTGCTGAATATGTGATATAATTATTTTATTCCACAACAACTATGTAATAATATCGTATACTGTCATGTTTGGTACGAATTTCATCAGTTCAATTCAAGGAGTTGAATGGGATTCACGTCGTATCAAATGTGTTTTCAGAAAACATAGTTTCTGTTCCTCAGCAATGATTTGTCCTGAACCAGAGTTATCTCTTGACGTGTATTTAGAATCATCTCTCCCCCTTTGCAGGAAGGGCTTTACGACCCCCCCCCCCGAGGTCTGTCTCCAAGGTCCTCTCACTTATCTAAGAACTTTTATAATCTCCTTTGAGTAAATAATTGTTCTCTTATTTCCTCCGAGAGGGAAGTTTAAATTCCAACTTAGGCCATCTGTGCGGGCTGAGCCGCCCTGATCAAAGGCACCACTAACCTTAAATCTACGAGAGACGACCTAGTCAGGGAAGATCGCAAACGACTTCCCACACGTTGGTCCGTGCGTTATTTCTAGCTTAGTGAAGTTGGTAATCGACTTCCCGCACTCCTGCCCGTGTGTAGCCTTTCACCAGGTATGTCTTTACTCTCTGTCTCTGAATGTATTGTAATTATGACTTGCGTTGCGTTGCCTTAAGTTTCTGCCTACCTGGTGAATAAATTGTTGTTATTCCTTATTACATGCGTGGTCTCCATGACTTTAATCTGTTTTACATTTTTCCGTCCATGTTACGACCGGTACTTAGGGGGCGATTCCTTATCATTCCAGACTAGCTAGCTGATGTTTATAGGTAGTGATGAGTTTTAAGTTGGATTGTAAATTACGGTCTACTTATATAAAGGGTTTATGTAGTACCGGTTCTGGGGATTTGGCATTAAAGGGCACCCTTGGGCTTAGAAGTCGGCGCCTGGCCGATTCACCTTAAGGAACCCTTAGGTGTACATAAATCTGGGTTCATGATATGTTTATGCCAAGATGCTGCTATCATGGTGATTTCTTCCATCCTCTAGAACTATCACTGAACTAAGATCCGGCAATTGCACTATGACCCGGGGCGTAAATGAGTACAGTGGTTTTCATGGAAGAGTCTGGTGGCGTAGTTGCCCCGAGATTCATGCATGTTTCAGTCCTTTATCTATTTTAAATTGGAGTCAGATTTTAAACGAGAGTAATATTGTAATCGTCATGCTTAGTTTGCCCTAATCACTGATATATCTGATCAGTTTCTGTGAGTGTTCCAACGTGCACCTTGGATTATTCGCAGCACGGCATTAGGTTAGATGGTTCCATGATTTCGGCATAGCCCCGTTTTCGAACGGAGAATTACTGAGAATACTTCAGGTAAGTCTCAGGTCAGGTCCAAGGCGGGACGCAGGCATGAAAGATTTAATTGACGTGTTCCATTGCCTCATAACAGCTGGAATAATCGCGCATAAGCCTTCGCTCCCGGCTCCTCCGTCGTTGGTCGAGCTGCGTGGGGTTTTCAATACCTACAGAATCCCTACCAGTGATTGCAAACATTTGACAGCAGTAGTTACTGCCAAGCGTGGCACACCCACTCATTAGATTTAGGGGGCAATTATTTTTTTCACATGGGTGATATTGGTTTTGAATTTTTTAGTCCTTCACTTAAAAGCAGCATTTTGTTTTTACTTACATTGCCTTTGCCTAATATTAAAATTAGTTTGTTGAGTTGAAATGTTTCAAAATGATATATAAGCAAAAATAAAAGACACAGGGATAGGTATAGATACTATTTCACGCCACTGTACATTATGTATTTTAAAGCAAGAGCATCACTACAGGGACAGGGATCAACTCTGAGGAGAATAACTATCCAAATGTATGGGCTATTTACATGATACATCTACTGTCTATATGAATGTAGGTCTCCATCCATATAATATTAAATATAGAAATGCACAGTTTACTGCTGAGGTGTACATTTTGATCACTGAAAGTCCATCGTAAGCGTTCATTTTTTGATCCTACAATTTATTTCGTCTCAAACATTGAAAGCATATAAAAGAGCTAAATATTTTCACCAGGGATAGACCATATGTGCTGTCTGCAGTTAACTGAAGCTTATGATTTCATGAGAAATGTCAGATCAAATAAATTATGGGGCTTATTAAACAGTTGCCGTGACATCCGAAGAGCGACTGGCCCTCATTATGTTCCCTGGCAATTTGTGTTATATTGCAATGACAGCAACAGTGAATTAGGGAGCAGGATACGCATCTACTGCTTCGCCTCAGTGATTCTACAGTGCAGAAAAAAAAAAAAAAACTTTTGCAGTGTATTTTAAAAATTACACCACCTCCAGTTAGCAGATATAAATTTAAATGTATGGTGAGGCAAGACAAACCTAATCTTGCATCCTTCTAGCTCAAAAACATAGAAGTCTGGAAGGGTGATACACTGACCTTAGCTATCATAGCATTTGCAAGGGTATTGCAATGTACTCTTGCCTCTTTTGCTTTTACTGCTTGTAAGAAGTTACAGCTTCCATGTAAACAAACTGGCTATTATCCTGTACTGTAACTAAAATAATCAGAGAATTATGTACTAGCATGAGGGAACCATAAAAAAATAATACTTTCTATAAGGTTGAATATCTTAACCCGGAGGATCGGGGGGAGGAGGGTAATTGTTAGTTAGCAGCCCTGACAAGGTGGGGCGGCTTTCTGTACTTGCGTGAGTTTGTCCGCTGCCACCGCACTTAGTTTCACCTATAACTTTCTTGCTATCTTCATCTTATTTCTAATACTTTAGTCACAGTTGTTGTAGCCCTGGGGAATTGTTTTGGCATAATCACTGGTCACTTCAAAGGTCAAGGTCATGAAATCTGGCCACACCCCTCAAAATACAACCACAATTCCGAAATAGTTGGGACAAAGTGTAAATTCTGAATAAAATCAAAATGCAATGACTTTCAGATCACATGAGCCAATATGTTATTTACAATAGAACATAGATAACGTTTCAAATGTTGAAACTGAGACATTTTACATTTTTATCCATAAAATGAGCTTATTTCAAATTTTCTGGCTGCAAATTCTGTTCATGGTCAAGGCCACAGTGAGTTCATAGTCATGGTTGTACTCACATAAAACTTCTTGCTGACACAATATTTTTATACGTTTTATTATTCTCAATGAAATTTATTTATACATGTGTCCCAAGGGCAGGTGGAATGGAGGGGCTGCTCTGTTTTTGCGGTTTTGGTGTAATAACTTGGAACCAGTATGCTCCCCTTCAAAGCCCATTACACACGTGCCGCAGAAATGACAGTTAATGCAGAAATAAGGTTACAGATCCCATGGGCAACGGTGCAGGAACAGCCATGCAGTGGGTGGCAGGTGGACTTCATTAATAACTGGCAGCCAGTTGATTGTTGTTGTCAGTCAGTGACTGAGGTTTTTTTATGGGGATGAATCATTTTACACCCCACCTATGAAACTGGTACACCACTAGTTTTAATGGATCTGCTGTAAGCATCTGCTGAAGGGCTTCAATTTAAAATTGAATTTATGAAAGTGCTGGTTCAGGTGTTCCTGTATAAACGCCAGCATTTTTTTTGTGTCCTTGCTGCACTTTTGGGTTCATTTGCGCTACAAATATTTAATCTTAGATTCAGAGATTTTAAAAAAATACTGCATTGTCATTATTTGTCGGAACTCAAGGCAGGAGCCAAAACACAGTCCAGCACTGCATGGGTTTACTTAAGCCAGCAGTCAAAATGTGGTATTCATGAGGCAGGCCAGGTCAAAAGTAGGAATCAGTCACGGCGCACAAACACAAGATGGCAAGACAAAACAGAATCCAAGCGCAGGATTTACAGCAGCGTTTATAGGAGAGGTCAAAACAAAAACTGTATAACAGTCCAAAGCGACAGGCACAAGTGTGGTTCAAAAAAACAAGAAGATAAAAATGATTCGGCCAAAGAAGTAGAACAAAACTGGTACTAACTGTACGTACAACGAGATCAAACTGGACAAGCCATGACGGGGTTTAAAAAGGCAGATTAAAAATGGCGCAAGGAGTAGGAGGTGAGCAGGCAGGTAGCAACGTGGGCAGTGATTATGGGGAACAGGTGAAGCGTGTGGCTGGGAGGTGGAGTGACAGGAAGGTGACAGGTAGGAAAACAAACAAACAAACAAAAAAAACTGGTAACCATGACAGATAAGCACACTGAAGTCGAGGGGCGGGGGCCTAGGCAATGGCATCATTTGAAAATCAATCAAAACAATTACTGATAAATCATTGCGTTAATAAGCTAGCCTTGCATTTGCAGCCATCAATCTGCCCACTCTACTGGACATGAAATGGAAAATGCTTCCAGCCATTTTGAACTTGGATGGTTTGTTTTGGCTGGCACCTGGTTGGCTAATAAAACTGTTGTGACCATAGAGACAGGAGATCTAAATCTGCGTAATGTGAAAAAGCGATTTGTTCATAAGAATTAATTAACACCATTTAGTAATATTCTGATGTTAAAAAATAATTAGTCAATTGGGGTTGAAATTCTGTCGGATGCTGAAATACAAGCCCAGTACGCAGTATAATTAAAAAGGGGACAAAAGGAACTTCTCAATCTACAATCCCTTATGAAATTATGAAGCAATTTACATTGATACACCACATACTGTGTCTAGACAAGCCGGTTTTATCTTGTGTTATTAGTTTATGCTGCAGAATTGTGGATATGAAATAATTATACCCCATTTAGCACTAAGGCTGCCATAACATACCCACAGCAAAAGATTCAGATTTTTAAAATAGGTGCATTTTCACAACACTTTTGATTTTCCAGACAGTTCTGAGCAACTTTGCAAATGTGTTTGTATCTTTGAGGTTGTATAATATTCATATGGAAAAACTGAAGAATTAGCTCTCAGTTCCACCCTCACAGTTTTATCGATGAAAGGGGAGGCCATAACATGATCTACGGTTCTCTACAGTACAGAATGTTGGTATTTGTAGCAAACATGTTTGAGGCCTGCCCTTGTATTAACGTTTACATTTTCTCCTCAAAAATAAACTCATAATCCCCTATCGTCACTCTTTTAAAGAAGTCCAGCGAAGAGCATGAGTAGTGCATCAAATACCCCTATTATTATACAGCTGAAGGCATTTTATATTTGCAGTATGAACTAGAACTAGGACTTGGCAAGGCTCCAATGTCCACAGAGATGTTCACAGAGCAGAGATGCAGCAAAGCCTGCAATGGCCCAACATTATTTGTTTCACGCTAAGATGATCTGGTGTTGCCAAGAATGTAGTGAATTGCCAAGAGCGCATGTTGCACCAGTTATTACTCTTGCCATGGCTGGCTGGCTCTCACTGCCAATTAGCCGCCTGCTTCATTTTGAAAAGAGTCACTTGGCACAGAAAGGCAAAACAGCAGACCTCTGCCTCCACAAACAGGGGATGCCTGCAGGCAAATCCTCTACCTTGTAAATTATTGCACTGACGCAGACTTAGCATGGTGTGCTCATGATGGCTGGGCAGGTGTTTACTGCTAAATCTTTTTGTGTATGGAAGAGCACCATCTTCGCTATGGCTGCTGCCTTATTGATCTATTATTTCTTTGTGAGTTTTAATGGCTCGACCTTTAATAAATGAGTAACACTAAATGGTTCTTTAATAACGGTTCACTACTGAGCTAAAAGTGCTTGGTCATTTCCTGGTCTCAGGCTGTTTTTCATGGTTTAGATCTGTCCTCTAATGCTGAACTCGAGACGTCCGGAGAACTGGCAATAGTCCCAAGTCCCAGCAGGAAAAGTGCTCTCAAACGCCTCCTCCTGTGGAAATTCCCACTATAGAGCCCCAGTATGATTTCTGAACTCCCACTTCTCCAAGACACTGTATGTGACGTCAAAGCATAATGTCTGGCAAAACCAGAAACATTTTTTTTAATCATAATTTTTAAATATGTTGTTAGTAGTACATAATTAAGTCAGCATTATGCTTTCGGGACCACAGTTATACCAACTGTAAAGATGAAATGTAACAGTGACTTCATTGTAAAATTGGATGCTCTCATGCTTTTTATGATCCACTGTTTATTAAAGTAAGTTCTGTTATAATTACGTTAGCTAACTATCACACAAACATGGTGCACAATGTTTGCTGATGTTGGGAGAGTAGGTAATGTTAATCTGTAACGTTGGGTAAGATGACTGGTGTGAACAAACCCCCTTTTTGTGGTTTTTCTCAGGTAGAACTCTTGAATGCTCTTTAGTAGGTACTGTGTAGTTTAAACTGGAAACTTTCCAGTTTCTGGGACATCTTGAATGCAGCATTAGTTTGACTGAACAAAAATCATTATACGATCGTTTAAAATATTTAAGGTCATTTTGGGAAGGCCCATACTTGTTTCAGCATGATAGCAAACTGGAGCATGAGCTGGGGGCTCAGCTGGGGGCAGCTTATAAGCCAGTGCCGTGGTTCACAAGGTCAGTCCCGGGGACCCCAGTGGATGCTGTTCTTTCAAAACCACAATTGCAATCCAAGGATTTTAACAAACCATAAATTTGTCATCATTATTTGCATTTAAATACTAGAGCTTTTAACCTCTTACGCCACATTTTACACAAACATCCATGCATTCCATGAAGAATAAAATACCCATGGAAATATTTGGGTTAATTTTTCTATATTGCAAGTAATTACAGTCATAATATTTTTATGCTGATCAAATAAAACAGAAAAAATTAGTAAACTCTAAATTAGGTTTTAGATCGAAAGCGTTACATGTTCTTCCAAAATATTTAGCTTGAACTTAAAGGTCACATGAAAAGATTTTTTTAAGAGGGTTTTTTAAAATATGATGGATATCCCTGCATCTTTCTGTCAGGTAAGGTTAAAAGCATAGCTTTTCCTGAAAAAAAAGAAAAAGAGCATGAATCTATTACTACTTTTTTTTCAGGACTGAAATCGAGTGTGGTGTTTTCCTTAGTCTGTAGTCATGCTTCAATTAATGGTCTGAGCCAGTAGAATTACAGTAGAATTTAAATGTTAATGCTGCACTCATCTCTATAACATTAATTTCAGCTGGTTACCAGGTAGTTGTTAGACATGAAGGAGGAGGCCTGCAAATGATCCCACACTCCTCGATTGGGACAATAATCGTGCTGCAATGGGGACCAATGAATAACATTTAGGAGAAGAAAACAGCATGCAAAACAAATCCCGTGCCATCACTTGCGAACATTAACTGTTTGCTAAAGGACATAGCAAGTGACAATCCAGTAACTTGCAAACTCAAGGTAGGGGGTATACATACAGTACTGTGCAACTGTTTTAGGCACATTAAAAGCAATTTTGTGGGAAAAATATGCTTGCAACAATGATGAAATAAAAAGGTTCTAATAACTGAGAAATACACGGAGCTGTAAACTGTTATAAACTATATTAAACCAATATTTGGTGTAACTACCTGTTGCCAAAAAATCTGGGTCACTGTCCTGTGGTGCTATAGTTTATAAGATGATTGTCTTTTTGCTTGTTCCAAGCAGAGAGGAAAACTTGCCACCATTCTTCCGCAGACTGACTGTCTCACTTGCGTCTGTCCCTTCAAGTAATTGCAGACAGCCATGATGACGTTGACATCAGGGCTCTGTCAAGACTATATCATCTGTATCAACTTTTTTTAATGAGATACCAACATTTATTTATAGAACTATTTTTTGATTTAGCATTTGGAATGTTAAATATACTTTTTATCTTCAGCAACGCAAAAGTGGAAAACAAAAAATAAACATCTAAAGCCAGATTTAAGTTTTAAGAAAAGTGGGGTGCCTAAGACTTTTGCACAGTACTGTACATCAACACACAGATGAGGAGAGGTAACCATGAATAAGGCAAAGCTGGTAAAATGGAAGCTGGCAAGGCGCAAGCCAATCAAAAGCGACAATACTTCTAATAGACAGGCGAGCTGCTGGATGGGAGGAGACACAAGAGGCAATCACATGAGGGCTGTGACAGTTTCATAATGATGCATGATGGAACAGAGAATAGAAAGGATGTTGAAAAGTGATTGGCTGATGATGGCCATGCTGTTTGAGCAATCACCTTGTTCTTACATATATTCATAGGACCCTTGATCATCTTGAATCATGCAAAGTTTCAAGATGATTGGGCAACTGGTTTCAGAGTTATGACTATTTGTTTGGTAAAGCATAACCTATGGATGGCAGAACACTAAATGCTGTAGGCTTCAGTCTAATGGCCAGTATAGATGAGGGATCAAATTTGGTGATGACTGGACATTGCACTCCGGAGTAAAAGAAGCAGAAAAATGCACGCACATCCAGACCAGAAGTTCACAGGTGCTCGACCCAAAGGGACAATGTAGAAAAAAGAACAAAAGTCTGCACACTGTTTAAATAGCTCCCCAAGTGAGTTTATTATCCACAACGTTTCGGCCGACACGGCCTTTGTCAGGTGCACTTCCAAACGTGACAGGGGTGGGGGTTTATATACACTGGAAATTGGGGAAAACCAAAACAGGGTCAAACTACAATTGGTACAGCCAAGAACTCAGGGGAAAAAAAAAAATTATAATAATAAAATTCATAATAATGACTGATCCAGCCCCATAATGCCCACAATTCCAAACACCACAAGTATTTTATATAATGTACATCAGAAAAATGTCAGTACTACAAAGTATATTTGGTTATATTTTTCCCTCATTTAATGCAGTTGTTTCCAATATATCACAATGTGGATACGGAATTTTAGTCCATCATGGCATGCATGGGTATTTCTGTAAAAATGTGGCTTAGGTGGGTAAATAACAGCTCTAAACATGAAACACACCTAATCAAGACAATAATTATTGGGGGACCAATACCAATGGTAAGAACCAGTGACTTAGAGGCGTGTGCGTTTGCCTGAAGCTGGGATATTTTGTGGTTCTATTCTTGCTGTATCCACAAATTGATTTTCTGTCCTGAAAAAGGGTAGATCTCTGAAGCAATGGTCCTTCAAAAGCATCGCGAATGAGAGGGGATGGTTACAATAGCAGGGGCTATTACGCCATACTAGTGCTCATGAGTTTGGAATTAAATGTTGGGTGAGTATGTCTGGTCACTTTTGGCCCTGTAATGTGATGAAATCTTCTGCTATCTTTTATTTGGCAGGAGGAGTGTGGTTTGTACTCTCATCTTGTGAGTGCTTGTTTACAGTTCGGAATGAAGTTGCCTTTGCCTGGTTAATTTTATTATTATAAATGCATATTGTGCAAAAAAGAAAAGTTTTGGGGAACAATTTTATGAGACCAACTTTACCGCCTACCCCGCAGGTAGGGAACAAGGCTGCTTGAGTGCCATCGCTTTGCATGTTTTAGATATCTCTCTGCATGCTCTTAAACACCTGATTCAAATGATTGTAGTGCGTCAAGTGCTTGATAATGAGACAGATGCTATATAATGAGGCAACTGTTTGAATCAGCTTTGTTGCAGTTCACAGACACCTGAAAGATTCCGAGCTATGGCTCTGTAGGAGCAGGGATCTTTATCCTAGACAGTATGATTAACGTTATTTTTCAATTAATGAGCATTTCAAAAGTGATCATTTCAAAATATTAGTTATTTTGTATAAATATTTTTCTCTCCAGTGGCAGTTGGCTGTAAATGTTACACAGGATGCTTCTGCTAATATGTGCTTTCCCAAGAGAATGGAGGACATCACAGTGACAAAATCGGGCTGCAATTAGTAAGTAAGCATCCTAAATTGTTCGTATAAATCGGGAGATCTATAATCAGAGAGGGAGTTAAACTGCAATGCTGAAGAGATAAATACAGAGTCATCTTATGTGTTTCCAATGTATAACCCTCTGATATCTCAACATAAAAAGTTGCATTTAAGCAATAAAAGCTAGTAAACAAAATATAATGTCTTATTCTCCGCGATAATTTGATGGACAGTTACCTCTGATGGTACCCATCATGCCTGTTAAACTTGAGAATTGTGCGCTGTTTGGCTCAAAATGAGTTGTTTTTCAGTTTATTCTTTAACCGCCATTTTTCAAAGATTCAAATGGTTTCTATCAGAGGAGGGTGATATATGATCCCCAAAGATAAGCTTGAATTTTTTCTTTGTCTTGGTGCAAAGCCTACAGGTAGATAGAAAACCCCCTAATTTCTCAGTCCCCAAAACAGACTTTTTTTCTGTTTTCCCGAGGGCCTCGGGAAAACAGGGTGTGTTGTACAGTTTTTGTAGCGTTAAAAACCGGGAAAAAAGATTGTTGCCAGTTTAAACCGTCTCTTTTTCACATTTTTACGCACAAATATGTGTAAATTGGTGTAGAAAAGGTGATATCGATTTTTGTAGTATAACTTTTTGTAGAAGGAAAAAGAGGACATTAAATACTAAATCTAAATGTTAAATATAAATCAAATTGTTAAATATAAATCTAAATTATATATAAATGATTAAATATTTAATTATATATATAATTTAGGATTTATGATTAAAGATTTAAGGTTTAGATTTAACCTGTTCACCAGTAGATGGCACTGTCAGCTAAGCATTGCTGTTCTGTGGGTCGCACATGACTTAAGCGTGAAGACAGGTCGAGCGAGTAGTAGTAGTAGTAGCGAACTGAAGCCTTTTAAGCTCGCTAGACAGTTGGCTATGTAGCTAAATACATTGGCGCGCTAGCTATAACATTATACAGTTCGACATCACTTTAGTTTGCTAGCTAGATAGACAATCAGCTCGCTAGGGAGAAAGACAGTACGCAAACTGTAGCCTTATTTTGTCGGCATAATCAAGACGCAAATTGACGCGATTGTGGAAGGAAAGTGAAGTGGGGGGACCAGAATTCCAGAGTAGCAACGCATTAACGGTACGGAAAAAGATATCGCTGCTCGTACACCTAAGGAAACAGCCATCTGTATGGCTGTTGCCAAATCTTGGCTTATACCCGTTGCCATTTCTCACCAGCGCGCTGTGGACTACTCGCTCGAGCTGTCTTCACGCTTAAGTCATGTACGACCCACAGAACAGCAATGCTAAGCTGACAGTGCCATCTCATGCTAAATTCAACCAGAAAATCATTAATTCACATTGAATTTCATGTGTCAAGAGTTGATTTGTGTTAAAATATATGATTATTTTATGATTTGACTGTGCACCATTTTGAGGGCTCTGAGAGTTTGGGGAGCCATCTGGAGAGCTGTCGTATTTGGCACCTAAGAAGTAGATAATTTAGAATTTCATGCTCAGATGAAGAATACTTGTGGTCTAGGTGTATTATCCCAGGTATTATCCCAGAAATGTATTGTTTTAACTCCCAGCCATTTTTCAATCCTCAGCATTATTTTTATTTTTCAATGCTGAATTTTCAGGAAGATTTTTTATGTTTGTAGTCCTATTTCTCTACCAAAATCATGAAAATAATAAACGATGGAATTCTAAATAATACAAGTGTCTCGTCTCAGTTGAGCCCCCTCTCTATGAAGCTCAAATCTTGAATTATAAAGCATTCAATAGGGTAACACATCAAAGGCCAAATTTGGCGCAAAGGGGTTAATAACCATGTGATGGGTTTTAAGATGGTTTTATTCAGATTTATATGTGTTAGCTGTCATTTTAACCATTCAGAGAGAACAATCTTTTGCATTTTGTAAAAATAATAATAATAATTGTTTCATACCTCATTAGGTGCCCCTATTCCTGAGAAATTATTTTAGGCTTGGCTCCTCAGAAAAAGGCCATTTCTATCTTTCATGCAGGAAATGTGACAGTTTATTCAAGAGAATTTAATTATTGATGCTTCCTCTCATGTGGGAACACTTCTCTAAAGATTTCTCAGTTTAGAGGTGAAATCCACCAGAATTATGATGAAATTAAAGCTTCATGAAATCGCACACTGCTGTGTTCATGATTCCTAATCACAACTACTACTAATTAATTGAAATAATGTTAAATAAAAACACTGCAAGCCTAATGTGTTATTTTAGGTTAATTATTGTGAAACTAATTGAAAACAAATTGAATGTGAAAGAATACATTGCAATTTCTTAGTATTCATGTATATTTACAGGTACTATAGTGGCATTGCAGCACTGACACCGACACAAGATGTGTTTCAAAGGAAGCAGCTTACTTAGAGAAATTTTAATCACACAAAACGATGCTGAGTTCAAATGACAAATTAATACCTTTTACCTCTGGGTGCATCATCATGGAATATAAACAGACGTAAAATATGTTCTTCAAACTTCGAACTATAAGTGAACGTCTCAATGTATGAGTTCACAAGAAAGAGCAAACTTTTCCGAGTAAGTCAGTAAAGAGTGCTTAATAACTGCCAAACTGTGACTTCTGACACAATGACTGTTAGTGAGGTGTAGGCCGCAGCCTATAGGTGGGCTCAATCTCTAGGCTGCTACATCATCACGGGCTGTTCTCTAGCAAAAAAAAAAAAATTGATATGCATCAGAGTTGGGTCTTTGTTGCCACATTTTGCATTTCAAAATGTGCCACACATTCTTGATTGGGGACAAGTCAGGCCTGCAGGCATTCCAGTCCAGCATCTTCACCCTCTTCTTACACACATATGCCTTTGTAATGTGTTCAGAATGCAATTCTGTATTGTATTATTGAAATATGCATGGGCGTCCCTGGAGAAGATGTCATCTTAAAGGCTGCATATGTTGCTCCAAAATCTCAGTGTACTTTTCAGAAATAATGGTGCCTAACAAAAGTGCAAGTTACCCCTGCTGATGGTACTGACACATCCACATCCCATAAATTAACACGGCTTTTGGACCTGTTGCTAGCTACAGTCTAGATGGTCATTTTTTTTCTTTGGTCCATAGAATACGGCGTCCATTTCTTCTAAAAAAGGCCTGAAATGTTGATTTATCTGACCTCAATACATAAGTGTGATGGTGCACTCTCCGAGCCCAGAGAAGTTGATGGACACTGGACACTGTACAGTAAAGTTTTTTCTTTTTTTTGCAGAGTAAAATTTTAACTGGCATTTTTGAATGTAACTTGGTATTGTTGTACTTAACAAAGGTTTACCGAAGTAAGCCTGAACTCACGTGGTGATATGACACAGAGATGAATGGCAATTCATGATGCAGTGCCTCCTGAGTGATCGGAAATCAGTGGTATTCAGCTTAGGCTTGCTCCTTAGCCTTTTACGGACAGAAATTCCAACAGATTCCATGAATCTTTTAAATATGTTATGTAATATAGATTAAATATCTCAATTCCTTCCAATCTGTCTTTGAGGAACATTTTTTAAAACTGTTCAATGATTTCCCCTCGTATTTGTTGGAAAATTGGCAATCCTTGGCCCGTCTTTGCTCATAAAAGAAAGGGCTTCTCTTGGATGCTGCTTTCATACCAAATCATGATTACAATAAACTCCTGACCTCAGCTCTATCAAATCACATAATTATTCATTTTTAATCTAATTTCTAGTCCTAATTTGCCCCCATCCCAACTTTTTTGGAATGTGTTGCAGGCCTGAATGGCAGGAATGGATGTATATTTACGCATAAATGCTAAACAAAAAAGTAATTTCCTTGTGTTCGCACTGTCTGCAGTGAAATACTGGTCAAGGTAAATTTAGAAATCACTTCTTTGTCATTTTGTGCATTTTCCATACCGTTCCAATTTTTTCCAAGATGGGGTTGTTAGTTTTATTTGCTCGTCAAATCTTTTCTCATCAGTTAAGAGCACATTACAATGAGCTTGTGGCCGTGTTAGAGACAAAAGCTGGCACACACTTTAATTTGAGTCTAAATGAATCTGTAATGGCGGTAAAATGGAGGAAACTTTTGTCAAAGTCAGTGTGGCACAGCGAGGAACATAATGATGTAACAGATGCAAACAAATGAGAAAAAAAAGCAAACCTGGGGCCAGTCTGCTCGCTAAGTGAAACTTTCACTCAATTAGAACATCACTGTAAAAAATGACAGAAAATCCACTGCTTGTTAACATACATGCGTCATATTACTGATGTAAAAAGTGTGAACGATTAGTGAAGCAATTAGATAGAAATTTTAATCCTAAAGTTCCATTTGTTTTCATTTTTTTCCTTCTCAAACAAGATTATGCATCATCTGCTGTCAGATGGTTTGTTGTATCAGAAGTGTTGATAGGAACATCTGCTACTGGACAACAGTTGGCTTTGATCATCTTTCCTAAAAGTTCACATCCCTGCCGCTGTGTTAAATTTCAGTCCTTTCTTCTGTGGCAAGATACAGGCAAACAAGGTGCTTTTAAGCGGGCTGCACAGAACATCAAGGGCACCACAGGAAACAGTGTCTGCCTTCACATAAATTGGCTTTGTGCAATTGTCCACTCTCAAATTCACTCTTGCTCTCATCTTTTCATCCGACACAAACACATGCCTCTAGTTGTGGCACGGAGGAATTTTGACATCCAGAGGGAGAGACCAAACTGAAATAAGTTTATTATAAACTGTGCTCATAAAGGGGGTGGTCAAATAATTGGAAACACTGCCATGAATGCCAGCTTTGTGAAGTTCACATGATTTGTTGAGACTGGTTCAGATATGGATTTATTTCAATTCTTGATGATCTTTAGAGCTGCAGTTCTGTGGTTATTTGCAAATATCCTGCTAAGTGTCCATCTGTCCCTGTTGGAGAGCTCTGACTTCCTGCCACAGTTCTTTTTATTTTATTTATTTATTTATTTATTTATTGGTGCTTGGCATATGCTGTCATCATTTTTAATGCAGTGTCCCTCGCCAGCTTTGATCATTTGGCTTGTCTTATGACCAATACCCTAGTAATTTAGGCACCAACTGTGTGGCCTCTTTGAAACTCTGCTGTCGTCCATATCTAACTATGAAGATTGACCAAACAAAGTGCAGCTGGCTAGAGCTCTTTTAAGCAGGCATATGCTGCAAATCATCTTTTAAATTAATAAGAATGACCTTGCATTGACGTCTTTGTCTTTGTGGTTCCCATACGTCTAAATTAAAGCATTTTTCAGGGGTGCTTCCAATGTTTGTGCCCCCCAGTAAATGCTCTTAGAGGTCAATGAAGAGTAAATAATGAACATAAGCACCAAGTTCCTACATTCAGCTTTAATCGCATGTATTTATTTCCTAATTTGGCAGTTAGTGTAGGAATCACAGCTCTTTTTATAAGAGGTCCCCCAACTTTTATTATATGGACAATTGACTGGTCAGTTCTACAGCTGATTTGCATTTGGAATTTGTTACTGTAAACTCTCCATATGAAGTCCAAAAGGCCGTCACTGCCAGTAAAGCAATCATTTAGCTGAATAACATACAAAATAAGCCCATTAGAAAAGTAACAAACACATTAGTGTCCTGATTTTTCTGAATCTGCTATGTCTCATGATGCACACACAGACAGATTGCTATATCTGTTCCTATTGTCCGCCAGCCGCAAGGACTACCTTGTAACTTTCTGCTCAGGGCAAGACGCAACTGGAAGGTGTGATGAATATTGAAGGCATAGTTCTAAGTATGAGTATTTAGAATGACTAAGTATTTAGGTATATCATAATCTAAAATATAATTTGACCAATCCTTGACACTCTTTTATTCATTTTATCAAATGAGTGTACAGCTGTTATTTAATCGAAGGCATCTGCTCTCACAAATCTTACAATCACTCTGAAATCCCACTGCAACAAGACTTGCTTCTCAAATGCATGTTGTTTAGATACAACAATCTGTGATAAGCACTGTTGCAGTAATCATCTGGATAATACTTCTCTGAATGGTTTAAAATTAGCAGTATGTGAAACAGCAACTGTCAAGTGCCAACTTTCATAAATAATCCAAAGGGATTATTATGACTCTTGAAAAATGGTAAAACCTCACAGCTGAGCTGCATTCCTTACACTTGTATTACAGTTCTTTTATTCTATCAAAGGAATATACAACAATCATAATGAAACAGGCTTATATTACGCTTGCAATTGAAAATCAATTTTTCCAGAGCAATGTGATGTTTTCACTTGGTAACTAAATGGCAGTTAAAAGCAGTACATTACTGATGCCAGTGACATATGCTGTTTCACAGGCATTATCCTTTGATACTTATAATTATGATAATTTCCTGAGAGTCTGGAACTACACAAACCAACTAGAAATAGCATTTGGATTTTAGTAACATGGTCCTTCTCGACAGTACATAATACGCTTTTATTATCTCCTTTAAAACCAGCAACCAACCAAAGTCATCTTCAATAGACATCTCCACCATTGGATGTAGGTAACAAAGTTGTATGTCATGTATATTTTAAATAATGTGCCACAACCAGACTTGAATTACCAATTGTATATTAATGCTCGCTGTGTCTACACCACAGTTCAGATCTGACTAAACATAGCAAACAGAGCGGAAAATGTAAAGTAAACATTTTTAAAAAGCATATCCATTTATGCTAACAGTTGAGCCCCTAAGAACCATACTGGGCCAACCCATGTTGGGGTACTTTTGAGAAAATGGGACTCAAAGTTGCCAGAGTAAACACTGCACCTAGAGTCATCTAGTTTAAACACTGCATTTGGTACAAACTCAAGATATGTAAAATCATGCACATGCACTTCTTGTGCAGGTTTTGGGTGCTCTTCTGCTGCATTAAATTGAAACCAACCTCCTTCTGAGGAGGAAGCATAATCTTCTGATTCATTTGGGACAAACTTTGGGTCTCTGTCATCTTCCACTTCACCATCATCATCAATCACAATAAGCAACTCCTCATCAGTGAGATACCGAGCTGCCATGTTTACAATGAATTATGGGAAGGTTGTGGGATGGCGTATTATGGCTAAGGCAGTGCAGTGCATATATACAGGGGCAGAGAAGACATTTGCTTGTATTAACAATCCATGTGGGCAGATTGGGTTGGGCTGGTAGGAAATGTAGATCTCAGTTTTCTGCACGTGCTGACTACCACAACTCAATTTCGGCAAAAGTGCGGGATGGCCCGGTATGGTTCTTAGGGGCTCAGTTAATCCCATGGTTTACTTTACAATGTACGCTTAGTTTACATTTTAAAGATTTTTTTTTTTTTGCATTGCATATGATCATTATTTTTGCATAAGTATTATGTAAAGTGGTCTATTTACACTTAAGAGATTGCACTAAGTGTGTGCTCTCTACAGGGGCTCTGTCTGTAAGTCATTTGCCCAGTGAGGTTTTTATTGCTTTAAGTGGGAATAAATATGCATGTAGGTGCGGGGACAGCTGAAAGATAAAATTAAACTCATTCTATGATGTGCTCACTCCCAGTGATGAAAAGAAACGTAAAGTGCTTGTATAACCTAATGTCTGAAATAACTATGAGTCATGGCCTCCTGTGGCAGGAAAAGATCATTTCGTACATTAGCCTATACGATGCATCAATTCTCCTCCCACTAAGATGGTATAACTTCCGTTTCCAATGTTTGTATTGACAAATGAAGACCACATTGGAAAAATGATCAGAGTCTCATTTTCACTTTGTGGAGAAATTATGAATTAAAAATTCAAAACGATCTTAGAAACGAAGCACTGAATAAATATACAAAAATATAAAATATTCAAAATATAATAATATATAATATATAAAATATACAAAAATGCTAAATTTAAAGTCTGATTGTTTTTCCTTTGTGGTCTTCAAATATAATACTATGGCTAAAATGTCTCAAAATGTCTCCCGACATATGGAACTTAATGGCAGTTAAAATGCAATATAAGGAAATTCAAGAGCAAAAAATTAGGCACATGAAAGGAGATATCAAATCTTGTCTCCTCAATACTAATAATGAAGAAATGAGACAAGGGCAGGGGGAATAAAATTCTATGTTGAAGACTGTTCACACGTGATGTGGCCATTTTACGCATATCAGGCAAAGCGCAAAGTCACATACAATGTTAGTGCTGCCACTGTTGTATTGAGTGCTATTGTACGTAGCAGTATGACTGCAATTTGACAATATCCTGCTGTACTGAAAGCTGTAAGTTTACTTTGGGGGAACAGAACATGGACTCCTACTCCTGCAGGAGTATGACACTGGCAGAGAGAAGGACCTGGACATTTATAGGTAAAGGTGCATATGTCAATGGGGATCAACGGTACAATATGAAAGATTCGACCAGATTATAGTTTGAAACACTCAAAAATGAATTGTAATTATCAACAGAATGTGCAGAAATAACCATTTGGACATTATGTCAAAGACGTCTGAGTATTGCGATGGAGAGATGACTCCTGCTCACCAGCTAGCCCTTCCCGGCCGGTTGCATGAGTTTATTTTCAATTCTCTTCTTACTAGCTAAGCAGTGCCCAGACACTATCATTTTTTAATAAAGTTTTCTATCTCTGGTTTCTCCTCAATGAATTAAAGCTATATTTGAAGTTCAGATCCAAAACAAACCAGTCAAGGTCTGTACTAAAACCTTAATAGCAGATACTGTGAGAATCTTCCCAATGAATCTTCACTAAAGGAGGGGAAAAAATACTGATTTGGGTTGGATGGGGGTAGTCGATGATCAAAATCACTTGCTATATGCAAAATGAGGCAGAGAGAAGGCATGAAAATGAAAACCAGAAAAAAGGTGTTTCTTTGAGATGCACAATTAGAGGCATCTGCGCTAAAGAGGAACTGGGAAAAGGCTGACACGTGCCCCTCTCAATTTACCATCTCTCACTGAAATATTGGGAAACAAAAACATTTGATACTGTTCTGAAATACACACATCAAGCACCCTTTGCTGCTTAATAGACGCAATCTAAAAACTCAAGGCAACCGCTTTTGGAAGAAAATGGTTGCATTACAGAGGGACAAAAAAAGAAACGAGACAAATAGGGACTCATTTGTGGCTCAATGTGGCTCTCAATGTGTCTACTTTCGGTGGCAATTTGAATCTTTTCACTGAACATTATGAAACTCAGAATGCATAAATGAATGGAAAACATGAGACACAGCACTCATCTCCAATCTGCTATTGTATATGACATCGCTTTTGTTTCCACTATCTTTGCCTTTCATACAAGATCCTGGAGCTGTGCCGGAGTTGAATAAGGGGGCAGGTGATCTGGCTTCATTGTTCAGCAACATTAAGCTTCTTTAGGAGGGAAAATGAACGTTTTCACTGCTAAAACTCATCCTGTTTGCCCTGAAACAAATGCAAACAGGAAAGACAGCTCTGAAAGCTAGCTAACCATGTTCACCTTTCCACGGTCGGACAGCAATTTGAATTGGATCATTGGTCCCATAGGTACAGTAGGATGATATTTAAATAACCAAGTAAGTTGTTACCAAATAAATAGTCAGAGAATTGCATCAGGATTTACCTGCAGGACTTGGTCTTATTCAATGCAGTGAAAATCCTGTTGGATCACGGTGAAAATGTAGCTTATTTATTAGCAAACTGCACAAAGATCATTGCATTTTCCACTGCACACAGGCCAAAAGTAATGCAAGCAATACCCAAGTCAATGAATATCCTGCTCCCCTTGAGAACACAAAATGATTCCCCCATGAAGACTTTCAAAGCATGATGGCAGTGAGTCCGATGGCTGTTCTCATGCATGTTGGTGAGGGTCAAGGTTTTTCAGGAGACAGAAAAACTTCCTTATTATACATTTATTCAAGGTATGTTTTTTTTTAATCAAAATATAAGAAATTTTGCCATTTTTTGGAAAACTGTCTATTTTTTGTTTTTTTTTTTTCAACAACAAGTAACATAATATCACATATGAGGTTTTCTAAGAAAAAAATGTCCTTATCCAGATTTGAGCTTATGTCACATGACACTTCTCTCTTTTTCCATTGGTCCATTTGTTAGAAGGTTTTGTAGTGGTTGCAGTCGTTATAACTGATATGAAAATCTCACAATAGCCAAAATGTCATATAGGAGGTTTTTATCCAGAGCTGAAAAAATGCTTGCTAAGACAAATTAGCCTTTTATACTATCAACAACTACCGCATCATACTGTCTCTAGCAAGCTTGTAATGGGTGCTCTGGCTGTGCTGAATTACAGTGATGCAGTCAGAGTGATTTCCCTTCCAAATAACTGTCTCAAGGCTCGGCAGCAGTCACATGGTAGGCCCAGATCAATATCAAAAGCTTATTGTGTCCTGATGATTTCCAGAGAATTGATCCTCCTCTATTCATAAAGTATCTGGGTAAAATCCCTGAAGTGATGGGATTGTCGATATCTGACCTCACAGCTTATTAAATAGCCTTATACATTGTTAACATACATGATGCATATGGAGAATACAGAAAATGAGAAATAATTTACCAGTACTATGCACAACATTAAAAAATCTATGTTGATCAATACTCAAAGAATACTATGCATTCCATATTTATTATACAAATTACTGATCATAAATGTAATGATACTAAGTGTCAATATTTGTAAGTTCAAATGCAGAACTGAGTTTAAGATCAGACTGCAAAGTTGTAAGAATAGTCCACTCAGTCTTATGTGACCTGTCACTGCTGTGCTTTGTGAGCGCACAAAGGGAGCACTGGAATGTCTGTTTGTGGCATTCATTCTCTATGGGTTCCCAATTCATCAAAATTGAAAAAGACCAGCTAGTTTTTTTTTTGTGGTTTTCTTTCTTTTTTTAATGTGTTTGCTCTCTAGGTAGACTCATGGCCCGGAGGCATGTGAGTGAGCATTCAGTTAACCAGGAGACCTGTCAGGGAAGCACAGGCTGACACCCAATGACCTCACTGTGACTACGCAGACAATGAGATGAAACTGACAAGGCAACAGAAAACTGTCAGGAATTTAGCCCTTATCTTTTTCTGCTGCTGAGAAAGGCATATTGTACATCACTGGTCTCAGCAACTGATTGCAGCTCAGCTGCGACAGCCGAGTGCCAGAAAACAGCCAAATCTGTCTTCTCCCATTTTAGAGAAGAGCTCATGTCCAGGCTCAAGAAGGAGAAAAGATATTGGTACAGTCTATAACCAGGTTTCCTGTGAGTACATAATACCACTTATTCAAATCACTCAAAATGCACTTACTCTGATATATTTATGCTGTGTCATATTGGCAGGAGCAATTGACACAGGAACACTGACAGTCCACCAATTGGAAAACTACATTTTTTGTCAGCTTAAGTGTACAAAGGCTCCTCTCCTGTGTTTAAGCTTTGACTAATTTCTAATTATATTTAATTCACCACTCAATTTCAATATACTCCTCTGTTTCATCTGGGTAAATATTTCCATTCTTTAAAGTAATACTTCTCTCAAATGAAGTGGCCTTTTTAGGCACTTCCAGCTGAGTTAGTAGTTTGTGTTTACCTGATGTACCTTGTAAATACAATAGACTGACTTTAGATTTATATCATTAGTCCTCAGTCTGATACAGAGGAATAATTTACATTACATAATTTAGCATGCCTGACCACACTTTTCTCTTTTTCTTCACCATGTGTGGTGTAGGAGGTTGATTAGAAAACACTGAGCAGTATTGAATGATGAACTAATGTTCTCAGAAGAAATATCTGATGACTAATTCTTAGCATACACCTGTACCAACAGTATAGCATGTCACACACACAACACATTCATATGCAATATATTATCATCACTGTAAGGCAGCATCAGTAGATTTTTCCATTCACTCACTTTGGCAGGATGGCCTTGGTTTCATTACTGGAGCCAGAGCTCAATGTAACAGAAAATGGCAGCCATCTTAAAATTGCTATCCCTGTCTGGAGGACAGCCTTATTATATTTGATCCTTATTCAGGATAACTTATTCTGCTTGCGTTAATCTTTCAGCCTCACTTATGATAGTATGAAACTGTTCTCTCTAGGGCATTTCGGTCTAATCACTTCATGGGTTGACAACAGCGAACCCTCGACGACCGCGAGCCTCTTTTTGAAAGCAGGTCGTTTGCAGACCCCCTCCTGTTCATCTCTCTGTCCTTGCTGCTCCCCAAAATACTGCTCCAGGGCGCGTCATAAAGAGTTAAACTAATTTTTAATATTATTAAAATTTTTTATCTATTTATTATTTATAATACTGGTCCAGCCATCCACTGTTACAGGTCGTTGCGAATGCTGGACAGTGTAGGCTATGTAATTCTCCTTCATTGTTCAAAACAAGCAGCAGCAATGCATGTGACGCTGGCCTACATTAGCAAATTTATCAGACGTGGCTCCCTCCCCATGACCAAGATTGCATGAGTGTTGAGATACTAATGAATAGTTTTCTCATGAAATTCTGTTTTCTGTTAATTTGAAGGTTTATGCACAGCATTGCACCAATAGCAGCAGCTTCGTCAGCTTACTGCAAAAACTTCACAACTCTCTTTGCAGTTCCACCCAGTGCAGCCCACACTCCCCGTCCCCCCATCCTCAAACAACAACTTAAAAAACACACATGGGTTTCAGCAGGTATCAGCAAGTGGAGATAACCTAAATAGCAAGTGCCACTCAATCAAAGTTGTACTCACAATGGGATCCACTTATGACAGGCAGGACAGATAATTGTGACAGATTTCATTATTCAAGATAAGTGGCAGGGTTGGCAGGTAACCGCAGACTACATACATTCCAAAATAAAGTATCTGCTCATGTACACACACACAAACACACACACCCACACACACACAATACTTTCCTTCTGTTCTATATTAAACTGAGCTAAATAATGTAGTGTAGGCTGTGATGAACGATGATTTTGAATAGGGCTCTCATGAATTTCAATGGCAACCCACAGCGCAGTCGAAAGGAGCACTTATTTTGATTGCCGGTGGCACAATGGTGCTGAGCTGGTGTGAGGGGGCAGGGGGCAGCTTAACACGGGTGCCCCTGTCGCGCGCAAAACTGTCACTGCACCAGAAATAGAAGTGCTGCTGAACAGATCAGGGGGGGAAAAGCATCGAAAGATTCAAACAAAAAACATTTAAATTTCAGTGGCTTTTAAAAGTTATGTTCCATGACTACGTATGTTTAATATGTTTAATATGCCTATTGCATCACCCGACCATGAATGATCATTTTTTTATGCCCATCATAATGACTCATCTATTTTGACTTATCTGCTCTTTACAGTTTCTTGCTCTGTAAATGTGCGTGGCAATGCCATTCTTTCTATGGTAAAATCATAATGACTTTCCAGAGAATAAACCAGCACCACCAATGAGAAACTGATGACAATGAGTGTACAAGTGACAAAAAAAAATACAGGACTGCTTTGATGATGCCGACACACGCTGTACTCCAGGCTGGCCTTGAAGAGGAAAAACTGCGGTTGAATCTCAAATCAGTGACTGATTGGCACATTCATCCCAGTCACAAGAGCATGCCAGTATGACACTGAAGCAGTGGGGTTTGACAGTTGAGGAGGCTTCATAATTATGCATTGATATGAAGACAGCCTGCATGAGACCGGGACAACTTTGTGAGAGGAAGAAAGTGAGAAGCTTTGGGAAAAGTTTCAGGAATTCTGATTCGCAGAAGCTAATGTTGGACTAAACCGCAAATTATTTAATAATTGAAGACCTGAGTGCAAGAAGTACCAAAATCTCAAAATAACACTTGAGATTTTGGGGGTCAAAGTTTTCAAAACATTTTGCAGATAATGTTAAATGATGGCACACTAAGGAGCCATTTTCTGTTTCCGGGGGCTATGGAGAGCGGACAAGCCCATTTTTGAGGAAAAATACTCATGTATTATAAAGTAAATAAGGGAACTAGTTTTGGACTTAAGGTCTTTTTCTGTTAAAAACCTGGACTTAAGTACATTTACCACTAAGTGGTCGTTCACAATTATCGCAATTTTCACAAGTGTACAAAAAGTGCACTTTTTCAAGACGCCCCCTCCCCTGCAAAAGTGTTCAAAGAAAAATGTTGATAGAAGCCAGTAAATCTGTAGTCAGGACAAAATTATTTTCTTTAAGCTAATTTAAAAAAATGATTTAGGGCAATATACTGCAAATGCACAGAGCTGCACCGCAAAAGGTTCAGAAGCATTCTGTGAAAATGTTCCACTAATTAACACAGGGTCCAATGTAGAATGTTTTGAAGACAACACAATACAGAATGAGCCAGGTCATCTGAAAGCTGCTTAAATGGCATCCGAAATATGCACTATCCATTAATTTGCAATGACCATAGCTCCAAGGTCTATAATGAATTGGGAAGTTTTTTTATTCAATGTCTTTGCATCAAGAATCAGTCATTAAAGGCCAGGTAGTTTCTCATCAATGAATTCACAAAAATCTGAGATTAAAAATTATAGATGCTGCAAAGCAATGGTCGGGGCTGGGCAATTTTAGGCAAAATTAGGCAATTCTGAGCAATTAGCAGAGTGTAGGAAAAAGAAAAAAATGTGGCATTCTAATGTGCATTTTACATCAGTTGAGGCTTGAACTCACGATTTCTGGCACAAGAGACTATGTTCTCTCACTGAGCTAACTGGCAAATGGAAATGTCAAATGTAGCTTCACGAATTGACTAAGCCAGTCACCTGTGTGCAAGACAGCAGCTGTTAGCGTGTAAAGGCAGATTTCAAACGGCTGTCAAAAATTCAGTTATTAAGACAAAAATCCGAAAATATTAAAATTGCATCTAGACGGCATGGAGATGTTGGTGATTTGTTTTTAACAATGATTTATTGGCTCCACAAGTGTTTAAAAATACCATTTTTGCATTGACTCCAATTGTTCGCATGAGAGCGAAATTCAAAATGCTGTAAAAAAATTCAGTTTTGGAGATAAAAGTCTGATATTTTCCAAACATCATCTACCATGACTCCAAAATTTTGTCATTTTTTTTAATGAACATTGAAAATGTATTTAGCAAGAATTTGCAAGTATATGTTTACAATACCGTTTACAGTCAAACATTTTGATGCACTGTAGGCTCAATATTTGATAAATCAAAAATCTGTGTGGATGATTTGTGTAGGATAGTCTGTAGCAAGTTTGATGTCAATTGAGCAAAAATTTTGGAAGGAGATAGGTTTAATAAGTTTTACAGTTTTTGAAAAAAACAGAGTGATGAACTTCATAGTTCGCAATAGGTTTAAAGGTAAAAAAGTTTCTTCAGTATTGGAGCTACATTTTTGTGAAAGTTGCAAATCTGGAGCACATATGGGTGATTTGCTGTGAATTTTCAAAATTTTAAAATTTAGAGGCTTGCTGTAGTGCCACCATCAGGACTATTGGCCTGTTTTTGCAGCTGAGGCAATCTGGCACGGGACTGGACCTTTGTGCAAAGTTTGGTGATTTCTCGCGCATGGGAAGTAGGATTTCCTCGGAAGAAAAAGAAGAAAGAAGAACATGCAGGATAACAATAGGGTCCTGGCAGCTTAGGCTGCCCAGCCCCTAAAAATGGACACGTGAAACTCAAGTATAGAGGAAGCCAGGGCACAGTGAATCAGAAAAGTTGTTTTATTGGTTTTTTCTGTCCTGGGAGTGATAATAATTCCATATCATCCTACATCTGAAAGAGGGTGGTGTTGTGCATGAATACAAGGCAGCAGATCTTTGCTAACTCTTGCTTAACTCTGATGAGAGGGTTTTGAAAAACAGATTTTGAGCGATTCACTGTGCCCCAGTACTGGGGTAGAGTGAATCGGCTTTCAGGGCACAGTGAATCACTCCATTAATGTGAAGTGAACGCCACTAAATTTGCTTTAATCAACTTTTATTTAACCTTTAAAGTAAACAAATGCCATTTAGGCCGAATGACAGATCCTTTCTAATCATTCAATGATTCACAACAGGACACTGAGTCCAAAACCCTTAAATTTAAAAGTCAAATGCCAATACTCAAATTCACAAGCCATGTTTGTACTGCTGATTGTTCAATGCTTGAAGATGGGCGTCTGAACCACAACATCTAATTTTTCCAGTGGACTTTATGAATGCACGCTTAGGCTGAAAGATACTTTCTAATCACTCAATCATCAATTAAGACATTTATGAACAATTTACAACAGGACATAGAGTCCAAAACACTTCTTTTCAAAAGTTAATTCCAATACCTAATTTGTAAGTCATGTTTGTACTGCCAATTGTTCAATCCTTTAAGGGCGAGTCAGGCCAACAACACCTATGATTTACAGAGGACCTTATGATTTCCTTGGCCACATTCTGCATAGTCTCAGAACTGACTATAGTTGAACTGAACATCACAATATCTGCCAATTCCCATGTTATTCTTTATTCAAACAGAATCTGGGCCCATGTGTTAAAGAATCCTGCTGGGGTACAGTGAATCACCTTTCCAATGATTCACTGTGTCCAGATTGACTGTGCCCCATGTGCTTTCATTACCTAAAACGGTCTCCCAAGGTCACGTTGCTTTGGTTTCAAGAAAACACCCATTCAGTATTGTGACAAATATGTGCTCTAAATGCTGCATCATAATGGATTTATTACTTCCAGATGATCTATAAGATATGGCACATGATCAGAAGCCATGGAAATTTACTTTACATGCATAAAAACATATTTTACTTTGTTTTTCTGTCAGTAGATAATCCAAAGGAATTAACTAAACTTTCATGGATGGGTATTCTTCAAACACAAAAAATGATGATGTCATACCAGTGATTCCTTTTGTGAGTTTTCCAAAAATAGCCGTGATTCACTGTGCCCCTTGATTCACTGTGCCCCAGCTTCCCCTACCCTCCACAATAACATGACATTTTGGGAGAAGGGAATGATGAGGAACATAAAAAAAAAAAAAAATTCAATAGGCCTAAGTTGGTATTTTTCATAATGCTGACATGACGATCTTCATGGAGTAAAAAAAATAAAAATAAAAATAAACAATTGATGAGCTTGCCTATACACGTCTTTTTCATTTTTATACATCATTTAGCTAGTTTGACGACATCATTACTCATTACGGTGGGTGAAAAAATTGTGACCAAATTATGACTACCACTCGTTGCCAAAAAACAAAAATAGTATAGGGCAAACCCACAATTATCATTGTGATTTCATACATTAGTATTTGCTTCCACTGATATAATATGTTTGATGGTCAAACTACCACAATCCACGACGTTCAAAACATTCTTTTTTTATTTCTATTTCAATTATTTTCCAAGTGTAGTTGGGAGAATAGGAGGCCGAGGCCAAGGCAGTTAGGAGAATTGATAACTAGATGGGAAATGCACATGCAGAAAGATTGCCATTCTGACTTGGGAAACACCGCGAAAAAAAATGATTAAGAATAGGAATATGACATTGAAAATATAAAAATGTAAGTTTGAAGTGATGATCAGATGAATAACTATCCAATTTTTTGCATAGTATGATAGATTGCGGCCGTAATCTGTCATTATGATGACGATTTCGCTTCAGGCAGCAGGCACTTGCATGCACAGGCAGCAGACCGTGCTGCAGCTATGCTTACATGCAGTTGACGCTAGAGTCTCTTTATACAGAGAGTAGCAACATAGGGGGTACTAAAAAAAAGTTGGTCACTTGACACGTGGATCCATTTTGTATCCGTCAGGTTGATCAATTTATACTACTTCCTGAGGAATTCTATGTCCCTGCATTTCGTGTTTTGAAAACGGAAAAAAATGACTGGTTGTTGTGCCTTCGGGTGTACCAACAGATCTGAGACGGGGTTTAAGATGTTTAAAATTTATTCAACCACTTTCATAACTTTCACATTCTGTTTATCACATAACTGAATAGTGGAATTTCATGGAAAGCAAATGTAATTTCCCTTAGCGCCTAATGTATGTTAGCACTGCGGTAACTACATTGCTCTGCTTTCCCAGTCTCTGAGTCACAGACATTCATGGCTGAACGAGCAACGCTTTGTAAATTAAGTCAACTGAGTAGCTAGCTAATGTTAGCTTGCTGGGTAACACACGAATGCTATATATTGGTTTTGAAAAAGTATTGCGTGCACGCAACTGAGCTAAGTAATGTGAACTTAGTTATGTCAGTGGCGCTTAACTAGCCTCCTGCAGCGCTTAGCCATACCGATTCAACCAATGTTACACTCGGTATTCAGTTTGGCTTAGTAGAAACAGCAGAGACGTAACGCTAAGCGATTTCTTTCCCCCCACGCTCTCAGCCAATGCGATTTTCGCAAAAGCGATATAAGGGGTAATATCAAAAATATGTCATGAGCTGGGCTATGGGAAAAGCACTTCAGTTACGCGATGAACCTTACATTTCTTAAGAACCATGTTCGCTCAGCAAGATCACGACTGTGCTGCCTTGGTGGAGGTTTGCACTCCAGGAGTGCCTCTAGTTAAATTCTGCGCTCGTTAAGCTTGTGAAGCAGCACAGATTTTGGTAAACTAGTTTGCGCGGCTCATTTAGCAATGAGACACCAGGGGCCGTATGCATGGAGGAGGAATAGCTTTACCCCCAGGTAACACCTATCCTCCGGATAACTGTCGCGTGCTCTCCGTATGCATGAGTCAAGGATAGGTAGGGAATAGCTATCCCAGGTTTACACACAAGAGCTATTTTTAGAAAGGGGGACTCCCTGTGTTTTACAGCATTCTGCGCATGTCTGTACGGGATTCCTCGTGACACAGTTATATAACAACACATTTCTCGTTTTTTGGTTGTACAAACAATAGCTATTTTCTACAATGCAGTAGGTGTCAGTTGTTTCACAGCCGAAGCGGCAGCGGAAAAGTAACTTTTCTGACATCGAAATTCGTGTTCTTTTGGAGGAAATCTCGGTGGAACGTACAGTGCTGTTTACAGCCAATACATGTGCTGAAACGAACAAAATTAAGACCGCAAAGATGAATTCGTGCGGCTGCGCAGAACACACTATTTCAGAAGTGAAAGATAAGTGGAAGTCTCTGAAAGCAGCTGTACTAAACAAACAGCGAGACCAGCGGAATCAGTGGAATAAAGCCGCTATCCCCAGTTGAAACTGGCTATAACTTTATCCCCAGATAAAGACCGCGGATAGTGCTATCCCCTCTGCATGCATATCACTTTAACCTTGCTATCCAGGAGATAGTCTCTATCCTCCGGATAAGTCAATTATTAAAGGCATCCGGTGTGTAAAGACCCTTATTGTTAATATTGTAATTATTATTTTATGCGTAGATCTGTGCTTGTCTGAAGGGGGGGACATGACGGCTCACTGTGCCATATGCACGTGCACTGAAAGATGGAATCAAGATGGCGTTCAAATACTGAGTTATTACTACTCTCAGAGTAAAGCTGATGCAAGCGAAATGCTCCGAATCATGGCATAACTGACATCATAATGACAAATTATAGCTGTGATTCATCGAATCAAAATATAACGGAATAATTTCACTGTTCCATGCTTCTTATACACCAATACATTGGAGATGCTGCTATTTCGCCCGCATTATTTAGCCTAGCTTTGCAGGAATAAAAAAAATATAGAAAGTTAAGAATGAATACTCTATCGAGGTACGTGAGCCTAGGCTACAGTACCGTAGCATATGGACTCAACACCACATTCAAAATCAATTCAAAGATTGACAACCCAAAGAAAATATCACTTGATTTGGTGATCTATCATTAATAAACATTGACATTTCGGTGGTATATAGATCCATGGTGCTGTATGTCATACTGAAATCATCGTTTAACTATTCAAAATATTTCCAAAAAATTGATTTTCAGCCGAAAAAAATTTGTTTCGCTGTTGTTCTTTTATTCCATGTAGCCTAGCCAATAGGCCTGAGATCAGGCGTGTTGCAGACGTGGGGGATGTGGGGGATGCAACACCCACACTTTTGCTAAAAAATATATTCCATCCTCCCACGCTTTTTTTGTGAGACCAAACGAGATTAAATAGCCAACGTAAAAAAAATGACACCTGCGAACGAGTAGGAACACCCCCCAACCCACACAGGCACAAAGAGTAGCCCAGGCTACACACATTGGTCACTCAGTTTGAATGATAGACCCTCCAGCCAATCACAGCAAATGCACCAGTTGGCATCGGTGAAGAGGGAACCTCTCATCAGTAGCGTTCGAGTAACAACAGGGTTAGCCCCAAACTTTGAGCTTCAGAAGGACTCGGCAGCAGTCTGATTCAAGGTGAGGTAGTAGCAGATGTAAATTGCCTACTGCATTACACTAAATTAGTGAAGCTAAATTCGCTGTCACAGTGACGTAATGCAGTCATATCTACTTAATATCCGTCATGAAATATGAAATAGGCACCCTGTTCATCTCTGTGAGAGACAGCCGAACCACCTCAGCTAGCGTGTTGCTTCTAGTGTTACATTGCCCGCGAATTTCACACTATTGAAGTTAGCAGAGAACTTTTCAAAAGCCATGTCTTACTGCATTATTCATTTCATATAGACTTATTCGCTGTCTCAGTGTTGTTATGTTGTCATTATTATCCATGAATGAAGCGCTTACAGCCAAACTATGTTACTATGACGTTTGATTGCGAGCTCGGTATGATGTTAGCGCAAGTATGGTTAACTTAAGTTTTCGTGTCAATGCAGATTTCGTCCTAATGTAAATAATGTGTTATTCTTGCCGATTCTGCCATTGGTTTCGGGTCTCTTACGTTTTTTTCAATAGCAACAGTGTTTTTCTAGCGTTTGTGAAGAAATACAGCGTGAAAATGAGGTAAAAGCCAATAAAAATGCAAAACTTTATGAAATGTCAAATCCCACTTGTGCAGTACCGCTTACGTCATCTATATGTAGAGTATGCATGGTTGTATGGCACACGAAAAATGACATTAGCACGTTATAAACCACAATGAAAAAGCCTATTTAGCATTATTATAAGATTTTATTTTGCAAGTAATATTCAAAACTTTTCCCAGCTGGCACCCGACCGACCCTCAACGTAGAAATACGGTTGAAATTATGTCAGTTGTCGTTTCGACGTTGAAACGCTATTGAAACAACGTTAAACTCTAATGGTTGTAGCCCAGCCGGCACACGACCGACCTTCAACCTTGAAATATGGTTGAAATTATGTCAGTTGTCATTTCAAAGTTGAAATGCTATTGAAACAACATTTAACTCTGATGGTTTTAAAAAAGGTTAACAAAATTATCTCAAATCAACACTGAAATTTGAACAAGATTTGTTTCTACATTGAAACAACATTGGGTTAGAGTACCACACACAACCTCCAGCAAAATCAAGAAAAATCACTACTTTTTCGGCTTACCTTAATGTTAAGATACCAAGTGAAATATTCGGGTGTGGAAAAACGTCGAGCGCACATCCAGTTAAGAGAATTTACACTTAAATTTCTAGACCGTCTATGCATGCGGCAAGCTTATAAAGGTGGCAGCCATGACACTGTTGACCTAACCTTAACCCAACTATAGGGAATGCTATCCCTATCCCTGTGCCTAACCCTAACCTTAACCCAACTCAGCCACAAACAATGGTTTGTTCTGCTCAAATTATTCTACCCAGGGTCAATGGATCAGCCGACTCACCAGCATGAAACACATCAAAATGGATATTCACATGACGTCTCCTCATTGACAACAGTAAATAAAAGAAAGAAAAATATATATCGAGGGCTGACTGCAATAAACAGTTATGTCCAATATATAACATCTGGACATAACTGTTTATTGCAGTCAGCCCTCGATATATAATTATACCTTTGGTTGTCTTTCACCCTTCAGCGATGAATGGAAACTGATGCGCTGAGCTAGCAACAATCTCAGTTGGTGTAGCGGTTAAGACCACAGTGTATGGTGTGTTTGACATTGCTTTGTCCACAGGCTCCCAGGTTCGAATCGTGCTGCAGACACTAATGTAATGTCTAACTTAACATGTAAATCTTTGTTTACAGCCTCATCAATTGAGGGAAAAAAAGGAAAACAAAAAAAAAGAAGGTCAGAAGAAGTTGGAGAGATTGTACACAGATTGCATGTCACGAGGGAGGAGCACGGTGGTGGAAACTGGAATAACCGCAAAAAATTTTTTCCTTGCACTGCATCTACCTCTTTTTGCCCCCTTTTAAAATCGTTCTGGCCAAAAAAAATCCCAAAAAAGTGGAGGTTGTGTATGGTACTCATGCCCAACGTTGAAAAAAACGTTGCAAAATCAACGTTGATTCATCTTTCAAAATCAAAACATAATTCAACGGCGATTCAACTATGATCCGTGACGTTGACTCAACAGTGAAAAAAAAACGTTAAAATGCCAGCTGGGTTCAAATTCAATCATATTTTGTTTTCAGATAGTCCCAAACAATACTCACAAAATATCAAAAAATGAAAAGTTGTTGCTTGATTAGATTTCTAATTTTTGTACGATGCTGCAAGCATTCTTTGTTGCTAAAGTTGTCATTTTGATCAATTGATCAATTTATGCAAATGAGTTAAAATAGCATCTAATGAAATATAACGCACAACCATGTGTTAAGAGTCTCAAGTTGTTGCTGGCATTCTTTTACCTCAGAATAACTTAGATAATAAAGATAATTTAGTTCTTTAACCTCTGAATCAGGGTTGTGCAAAAGCGGTGGGTAAACTAACAATATGAGTGTGTGGCATAATGTTGATGAGTGTAGGCTTCATATTGAAAATAGAATGTCGTGCAAATTTGGATATACTTGGCTATAACTGCGTTGTGCTGATAACAGCAGTAAACAGAATATTCAAGTGAATATTTCAATTTCATTTGATGCATAATCTATATTTAGAGATGAGTAAACCCTATATTTCAGAAACATAAAAGGTGTGTAAACTGAGTTTACTTGCGTTCAGCCTCCACAATAGCCTTGCTCAGATACACATCCCCCCCTACATCCCCCACACTTTTGAGAAGCTTGATACGCCCCTGCCTGAGATCTTAGCCACTTGATACGAAATTCAACCATCTAAATCACAAATTAAACTTCGCGCTCTGATTCTGGGCATAAATTTCATGTTTTGAATAGACAAAGTCCTACCTTTGTAACAACTTGAAAGAAAGATTTTATGGTCCCCTTCCGATGTAATCGCCGATCACCACATCTTCGTCAAGGCTTGATGCAGAACTTCGTCGAACAGACTGGAATGACTCCGCATTCCACCAGTCTTTGGCCTTTGGACACCATGTCTACTCGTTTACGTTTAACATTAACAAACACATATGCATTGATGAACTCCATGTACTTGTTGGATGGGTTCTTGTGGACTATACGTCCTCCTTGATGCAGGAATTTCAATATTCGATCCAGGCCATTTTGGACTATTGTCCGTCAACTCTGGTGCGGGACCACGGCTCGTCGTGGCATGAGGATGCATACAATGAAGCTGTGGTGCGCAGCGCGGGAAATCAATATACGTTTTTTGGAGATGCTGAAAGCTAAGGCGGGCATTGACCCCCCTCCCCCCAGCGCACAGTTTGTACGCTTGAGGAAATGTTGATAATTGTGAACGACCCTTAAATGGTTGGACTTGAGTAATTTAAACAAATGAACTAATTGGCCAGCCTCCATGGTTTCCATTTTCACAGCTAGTCACGTGACGCTTTCTGGAATTTTGATTGGACAATCATGAGCTTCGGACGGTACTTTTTGCTCAAACTTTATGCACTTCGGTATATCTTGCACTAAAGTTTAGTGAATTTGACAAAAGCAACACACCTATACACAGGACTTGAGTACTTCTAAGACATCTTTGGTATCAGATGATGGTGTGGCCATTGTGGCTTTTAATACTGGTGTCAGCTCGTGTTTTGCAGAATGTGGATTAAGGAGCCTACTTCTCGCACGCAGGTCTCCAGTTCCTAACATTGTCAGGGAAAAAACGGACGGAACTGGAAACGGCTCTTGGCCTTATTTATCATGGCACTTAATCCTACAGCTGCAGCTGCCCTTAAACTTGTTTATCTTTCACAGATCAGCAAATACAAGGATATAGTTTGATGCACGTGTATGTCTGAAAGTTACATGAATTCTATCACAACTGGAGAGAAACACAATAGGCACACTTCCATCAAGTTTAGTGATCTTATCTTGATGCTAATCCCCCCCACAATGTAAGTGCATGCAGTTCACTCCTTAGACCTCCCGAACACATATACAGTATATTTTTTGATTTCATGATGGTTAAGTTAAATTCAGTGTGACCTGTGTGTTAACATACTGTCCGAAGTAATATCAGGCTTAATCTGTGACTGTAATTCTTAAGGCTTTAATTAAAGCAATCCTGTCAAGTACCCCCAGGTTGGCTCTACTGAGCTCAATAATAGCTTATGGTCTCTTGTAGAGTTTAAAAGCTCATCAAGGAGGTTGTTAAACCCAGCTGCTGTATATATGGAGCTGCACATGCCCGGGGCTGAAGCCATTACCTGAGCCTCATAATACATGTGAGCTCTTTAAAGAGGGAAGTGGGTCTGTGGGTCAATGAAATAGGGCATCAGGTTGAATCTATGATAAAAGAACAGAGCTAAATGTTAATTAATTTTCCTTTGTCCATGTGACCAGGCTTGAGCATATAGTTCACTTGCCAAGCTCCACATCCACATGAATGGTTATATCTCAGTAAAAATGAAAGATAGAAACAAGCAGACACTGAACGTGTCTTTATTTAATGTATTTCTGCTTGATAAATGTATGCTTCCCAGTATAAGTTTTAGTTTTGAATGCAATTGCATTTTTTGCTATATTTGAATTGCTTGTGTAATTTTTGTTCCTAAATGAGTATAACAGACATCCTTATGTAGAATAATGTTAAAAGCCACCACTGCAGCATTCAGAAAAAGAGAGACTTAGTGAAAGTGAATGAACAGGAAGCTCAAGGGTAGTGTTGCCTGCGAAGCGTACGCGAAACATAGCAGGTATTGGAAACACAAATTGTATCGGTCAGTCCAATTAACACAATAACATCAGAACCATTTTAGATGCAAGCTTCAAACATTGAATGTCACTACATGGGATATAAAGAAACTTTGAGTTTGAAGATGGATATGATAGGTGTGATAGATTATATTTATCATCATTCTATATGTTCAAGTCAAGCTCTGCTTCAATGGCTGGCGTCATGGCTGGTTCAATTCCAGATGGTCTCCAGTATGCATGTGAAAAGGTGAAAGGTCAAAAGTGAATAAGACCCACACTCAGATGTCAGCAGTATACAGCTGAAGAATCTCAGTAACGGCTCATTTCGTACAGAGGTTAATGACTGCAATCTGGTGGAGCCAGGAAGCAAACAAATTCATGCATCATGCCATTATATTCCAGTAAGACCTGGCCAATGTAACCAATGAGAAACCTGGATTTTATTTACGTGTCGCCAGTGTAGTTAGTGGACCATGTAATGTACTGAACTGCAGTCCACATCTACCGCACTGACATTACACATATGCTGGTGGTCCACCTATTTTCGGGAATGTTTTACACATAATCATCTTCCAAATAGGTCTGAGCTGGAGTTTTAGGGGAATGCAGAATTTTTCTGGACAGAAATAATTTTCTCAAAGGGATCTAATATAATTGGATGCAAATCATCAGTACACCAGTTATATCTGAGTAAAGGTACATGTTATGATATCATGATGGAGATCATTAACCCTCAGCAATGTTTCCCATGTTTTGTTGACTTGGTGAAGTATTTATTGTTCCCATAAAACTGCCCTCATCCTCTTAAAATAAAAAAATAGAACATTTTAGATTTACTTAAGTGATCCAGTGCAGCACTGAATGGACATGTGGGCAATGTACAAAAATTAAAGAAAACCATTAATAGCTGTTATTAACAGTAATATCAATATTAGAAAATCTGAAATCCTGTTTGCAAGAAATCATGGTATTAAAATGAATAATAAAACTATGTGAATAAGGTACAATAAATAGATAAATAGAAAAACAATAAATTATATTCAGTATACACCGATGAGCTAAACCATTAAAAATACCTCACAGATAGAGCAAAAAATGTTTATTTTCTTGTAACAACAGTGCATGTTAAGGTAAGCAGACAGGCCTTAAACGGCAAGCAAATAGTTTGTTCTTGTAGTCAAAGTGTTGCATGAGGGAGCAATGGGACCTGAGGGACTTTGTCAAGGCCTAAATTGTTATGGCAAGACGAGTGGGTCAGAGGATCTCCAAAGTGACAAGGCATTTGGGGTGTTCCCAGTCGGCAGTGGTGAATACCTACCAACAGTGGTCCAAGGAGGGACAAAACATGAACTGATGACCCTGTATTTGGCGCCCGAGGCTCATCAATTCATGTGGGCAATGAAAGCCACCCCATCTGGTTTGAATTGACAGAAGAGCTGCTGTTGCACGCGTCACAGAGAATTTTAATGATACTTAAGTGAGGAAGGTGTAACGACAAACTGTGCATCACATCCTGCTGTGTATATAGCACTTTGTAGCTGCACGCCAATCAGACTGCCCTTTATTACCCTGATGCACCATCGAAAGCACCAACAATGGGCACATGAGCATTGGATCTCAGAGCAAGTGGAGAAAGTTGCTGAGTCCAGTGAGTCCCGTTTTCTTTCATATCATGGACATTGGCTTAGTACGTGCGAAGCACTTACCTGTGGAAGAGATGGCACCAGGATACACAGAGGGAAGAAGACAAGCAGATGAAGAGAGTGCAATTCTCTGACAAGTTTTCTGATGGAAAAACTTGGGTTCAGGAATTGAAGTGGACATCAGTTTGGTGAAGTTGTTTTATCGGCACAAGGGAGACCTACACAATAGTAAGCGTGTGGGTTTAATGTTGTGGTTGGTGTAAACAGGGAGGACTTAAATCTTTCCTTACTTCCCAAACTCATACACATGAAATATGAGTCTGACTCTCACAAAGAATTATTATCAAATAGAGGTGTTTTTTTTCCACTAAACTAATGGTTGAGTGCTAAGATGTTCTCCTGAGGCCAGGCAACCAAAGGCTTGTATTTTATAGATGAGATCAATTTCAAACAAATATATTCAATGAGCAAATCCCTCATATATCCGAAGGGCAATTATTTGTGCAAGACAGCTAAAAACCACCACGTTATTGTAAAACTAAACACTTATAAGAACAAATAACGAAAGCATGAAAATAGGAAGGGCTAGTAACAGATGATTAACCATGAACTTACTTTATCTTCTGATATGGAGAAAATGAGTGTAATTCACAATTATACTCCATTTTCACTTAAGGCCTTGAGATTTTGGGAAAATGTCAGTTATGAGTAAATGAATTGATATGGATAGTTCAGCTCTAGTCTTTAAAAATAGCACTTCTTGAGGACAGTCATTGGTTTCAAGGTCAGATTTCTGACCCAGTAGGTATTCCTTTCACTTGGGCTAATGTACAGTCCATTATACAAACTCTCTTCTGTCTCTGACTGCCTGAGTATAGGAATGTGCCATCTTAGACAAAAGATTGGAGAATCCGAATTTTGAGAAGGAGATAAGGATGAGGATATTTCCAACTTCCAAAAGGTCAGAATTACAGGTTTCGGCATCAATAATTTATCTTTCTATATGATGGCAATGCCAGCTCACATAGTACCTATATACAGCAGCTATATGCTTTCATGTTCATGAAAGATGTACATGAGCAGTAATGTTACCTCATGAATTATAAATACCTTTAACAACATAAGCTTGCCTTTTATCTCTTAAAACCTACAAGGCATCTGGGTAGGCAGGATAGTTCTTGTCACTGTAGAGTTGCTGGTTGGAGCCCCCTGTGGGGTTGGGATTCTGACTTGCATCTGGAAAGATGAATTCAGCTGAGCCCTTGAGCAAGGCCATTAACCCCAAAACTGCTACAGGGGCTTTACTCCTGTTTCTCTCTATCTTGCTCACTTGAAACTCCTCCATCTGACATTTCTCCCAGGGTGTCCTTTAAAATTAGAATCATATTCTTAGTGGAAATTCCCTGGTTAGATAAAAGTTTAAAAATAAACAAAAATAACACCAGTCCAAAACTAATTACCTTCAAAGGCTGAATTTAGAAACAGATATTTTCAAAAAAAAAAAGTAAATAAATAAAAATAGTTGTGTGATGTCATGGTGAAAAATTAAATTATGCAATTATACTTTACATTGATTATTAATTTAATTGACCAGATTAGCCAATGTATGATATATTTTGCATGCTGCATGATAATGAAATAAATTGATTTATTTTCTTTTTTTGCATATATTGAAAAAATTGCAGTCTGCTAGCAAGAAGGTTCTGGGTTCGACTCTAGCCAGGAGCCCTGCAATGGATTGGCGAGCTGTCCAGATTTTGCCCTTGCATTTTGCCCATCAGCTGGAACAGGCTCTAGCTCCCCCGCCACCCTAGGAAGGAAGCACCAGTTTAGATAATGAATGGACTATATGCTCAAATTGCATATATTAACAGGGCATTCTCAGGAATAGCATCCAGTAAAGCAAAATTGTTGCATTAAGTCAAATGTGGAGCACCCTTTTGATTTGTAAATGGGATTTCCCAAAAAATCTGGAGTCCACTCAGTGGATGCTACATTTTCAATTTGTTCTATTGAGTCTGAGGCCATTGAGATGATTCACTGCTGCATCCACAGGTGCAAGATAAAGCTGAACTATGCAAAGCCAAAGTCAGACTTCAACATCAAAAACGCCACCCATTTCTCTGGGCACAGTGTCATCTGAAATGGACAGTAGCACTGAGGAAGCGTGTTTTGTGGACTGACGCGTGAACATTTACAGTGGTTTTTGGGGGGTAAAAAAGTGTTTTCTGGACCAAAGACATCAAGAACAACCCAAGCTATTACCATTATCTAGTCCAGAAATAGTCTGGCATGGAAAGGGAGGTGAGTTAGTGCACATAGCATAGGTGACTTGCGCATTTGTGGGAGTGCAGAAAGATATGAATGAATTTTAGAGCAACACATGCTGTCATCAAGAAGTTGCCTGTTCCAGGGACTACCACTGCATGACTGTGTAAGCAGAGAGTATGGACACTAACTTGGCTTGCCAACAGTCCTGATCTGTCTCTGATTGAGAATGTATGGTGCATTATGAAGCAAAATCTATGCCAATAAAGCCCTTACACAACTGCACTGCTGAGGACCTCCATAATAAAGTAATGGGGCAAAAGTACGCTTGCTGGACTTGACTGGTGTCTTCAGGGACAAAACACCAAATGAGTGTGATTAAATACATAGTGATGTTACACAGTGGTAAATAGTCAATTGTCCCAACTTATTTGGACTTAGTTGCAGTCAATGCATTGAATATTTTAAATAAGCAGTCAAATTTATGAATTAGAACAATCAAATAAATATATTATTGACTATACTAGAGAATGAATAGACTTTGTAAATCAGTCTGTTTTTATTTTATTTGCATTTTCAGGCTGTGCCAGTTTTTTCAGAATTGGGGCTGTTTATGTCATACACTACAGGCCAAGAACAGCTAAATTAGCCAATAAAATCATGGTAGATGGTGTGATACACAGTAAATACTCACCAATTCAATAAGCTTGCCACTGCAGCCATAGTATGCCACAGCCACAAAATCTGTATTGACTGAAAAATGACATGTTCTGGTTGATGATGAATGGATGCAAAGAATAGTCATGTGACTGCAGTCTGCAACAGCACCCAACTGTGGAGGAGACTGCTCCAGCAGGAAATTCACACAATGCCATAAATACAATCAGCTGTCCATTTCTTTTCTTTTTTTCCTCTTTCCCTAGCATGAATTCAGTCAGTGCCAATATTAGACACACTAATCACACTGACAGGGAAAACATTTCCTCAGTATTGGATTTGGGCAGGGTTTTTTTATGCATTGTACATGCAAAATAGTCTCAGTGTTAGCAAATGCATGAGTCATTTCCCATATAAAACAGTTCACATAGGACAAGGAGGTCAAAATAATCTTTTTTAGTATCTCCCCCCACCAACTCTGTTTTAGAATTTACACCTCATTACTGTTATTAGTGGAGGGGAAAAGCTAATGAGAAGCATTTCAGATCTAATCAATTATATCTATCAGTCTTGCACTTCTCCATGGTCAGCAATGCAATACAAAAAGCTGTAATTCATTTGTAAATGTATGTAAAACTACCAGGTAAATTATGGAGCAGGTTATCAGGAAAGTAATGCTGAGCAGCAGTTTTCGGACAAATGATGAGGGAAAAAAAAAAAAATATTTACATAAGACATACGGAGGTACTTGTTTGATTGATTTAGGTATCTATATTGATTTATGTATAGCCCTTTTCCCATCACATTTTCAAGCGAATTAACTCTAATGTCGAATTATTTTTTAGCGACATAAGAAACGTCAAAACGGTTTTCCATAAACAGAACGATTCTAGCGAATTAAAATGATGTCACAATGCCCCGAGTTGAAGCGCATTTTTCTGCCCCGCTAGATGATTTTCCATCAACAATGTAGCGAATTAGAACCTTCTGAGAAAGTTTGTGTAGCGCAGAGGTCGGGAACCTGGGGCTCGCCAGCCGCAGGATCTTTTGTTGCTCTGCCGGGGCTCTCGGACGACAAAAAAATAATAATAAATACAATAATAAACTTGCAGTCAAGGGATAAGCCTAGGCCTAGTAGAAGACTAAAATAACAGTCAATACTACTTATATTAAAATTACGAGGCTTCGTGGCAATACGTAGGTCTATCTGAGTAGAAAATGTATTTTAAAAAACTGTTGAATAAAAGGCAAGGCAGTTTTATTTGTATTTCTTACATCAAGACATTTCAATGTGCTTTACAGAGAAAAAAAATAACAGTATAACTGAAGAGAGCATCGACATAGAATAAAAGTAAGGCAGTTGCTACGGGTACGGCAGTTTTCCAATGCATTTCAATGTAGAGAGGTACGGCAGTCCCAATTTCAAACTCTGCCCTAACCTAACCCTGACCCTAACCTTAACCCTGACGCCTAACCTAACCCTTCCCCTAACCATAATCCCTAATCCTTATCTTAATCCCTTCAAATCGACTGCCGTACCCATAAAACTGCCGTATCTCTAGACACTGCGTAAAAGTAACTAAGTTAAGTATCCAAAATTTTTCTTGTAACCGCATTTATGTGGCTTTTCTGAGAATAAAAAATAGGCAAATTTTTCCAGCGCAGCAAACATTTATCAAGTTATTTGGCAAGAAAATTCATTGGCTGTCGTTGCGATGGATATATCGTGAATAATAAATGAACGTTAAATGGCTATTATCGATCTACCTTAACATGACACCTTCGACAGCTATAATCAACTAGCCAAGGCGGTCGTCTCAAGAATATAGCCCACTTCAAATTAGTAACCCTTGGCGTTAGCCTAATTTATACACAAGATTTCACGACTGCATCTGACGTTATCAATGAGATCCATGTCACACGCGATAACTTTTTAAAAGCCAGCATCATTGATACGCAACGCTGTTTTATAATAGTCTGATCTTACACATGAAAATGCAGTAAAACAAAATTTGGGCTGTAGATGGGGTTATTGGCTCATTTATGGAAAGCTAAACTTCCATTGACCTGAGTACTGAGGATATGTGTAACACTGAACGTACCTGACTATTTTCAAGCTCAAGGGAGAAAAAAAAAAAAAAAACATGCTGAAAAAAATAGCGACCTGGCGCCATACATGGATTGCATTTCTCCTCATAGCTAACCACAGGTTAATACCAATACTTAGCCTGTTTTGCGTATGATCGTGAATATGCAGATGTTTAGAAAGCGCACTCGGTCCATAGTCTGACAGATGCCCGGATGCTAGGCTAACGTGAGGCAGTCACTGGTTAAATCATCAAGGCTAATTTTAACCAGCTCAAACGAAGCGAACCTCATCATATCGCCCAATAATCTGACTTGAATCTAATTTTGCAAGGTTACCACTGGATGCTGAAGTGGCACAAAATGATCACTATCACAAATACCAAATAGTTTCAGCTAGCTACCGCTCACCCCTCTTCTCATGTGAACGACTACTTTATTATGCTAAGCTTAGCTGATGTAACATTATCTTCACCGAACCCATTTGCTTCCGACGACTGTCACCCTCGCTTATTGTCTGCTATTCAGTGATGGCTAGGACTGAAAAAAATGGTAAACGAAACACAAGACATTCTTTGGGACTTAACGTTGTACAGGATTGCATGTCACATCTAGCAAGCTTTTTTTAAAATAAAGACAACAGCTGATATCTTTTTTATTTAGTCATCATTCTTCTGAAGTTGGGCGATTGGATCATTTCTGGGCTGAACTGAACTAAACTGCGCGAAACAGAAGACCGCAGAGGCGGCACAACATTCGAATTCTCGTTACCAATGCGCATGCGCGACATTCTATATCGCTTTAACCCTTTTCCATCACTTTTGTCGATAAAACTTTCCCAAAACCACCTCTGCCGAGCGAATAAACTCAGCGCGACAAAATCTGCGTTAGAGCGATATAACTCTTTTTCCATCACAAATGTCGCACTAACTTTTTGATGCGCATCATTTTAAAGCGAATTATCTTTTTGATGGAAAAAGGGCTTATGATTAACTTATTACTGGAAATATCTGTGTGTGAATATTGAAATATAACACTGGGGTCATGCCCTCCTTTATAGAACACATATGAACAAATCAATGCTGCTGTGTTTATTACACTACTCCTTTAATTGAAAACAATATTGGCAGGTGTGAACTATTCTGTGCTTGTAAAAATGTGCGTGTGGGGTTATTATTTATTTATTTATTTATTTATATACAACCCAAATTCTGAAATAGTTGGGACAAAGTGTAAATTGTGAATAAAATCAAAACGCAATGACTTTCAAATCACACCAGCCAGTATTTTATTCACAATAGAACAGAGATAACATAGCAAATGTTGAAACTGAGAAATTTTACAATTTTATCCACAAAATGAGCTCATTTCAAATTTGATGGCTGCTACAGGTCTCAAAAAAGTTGGTACAGGGGCCTGTTTACCATGGTGTAGCATCCCCTCTTTTTTTTAACACAGAGTGGAGGCGTCTGGGCATTGAGGAGACAAGTTTCTTGAGTTAAGCCACTGGAATTTGATCCCACTCTTGTTTAATACAGGCTTCCAGCTGCTGGAGAGTTTTGGGTCTTCTTTGACAGACTTTTCGTTTAATTATGCACCAAATGTTCTCAATCGGTGAAAAATCAGGACTGCACGCAGGCCAGTTCAGCACATGGACTCTTCTACTACGAAGCCATGCTGTTGTAATAGCTGCAGTATGTGGTTTTGCTTTGTCCTGCTGAAATACACAAGGCCTTCCCCGGAATAGGTGTCGTCTGGAGGGGAGCATATGTTGCTCTAAAACCCTTATATACCTTTTAGCATTCATGGTGCTTTTTAAAACATGCAAGTGTCCCATACCATATGCACTAATGCATCCCCATACCATCAGAGATGCCGGCCTTTTAACTGAACGCTGATAACAGGAGGGGTGGTCTTTCTCCTCTTTAGCCCGGAGGACACGACGCCCATGATTTCCAACAACAATGTCAAATTTGGATTCGTCTGACCACAGGACACTTTGCCATTTTGCTACAATCCAATTTAAATGAGCCTTGGCCCACAGAACACGGCAGTGCTTCGGGATCATGCGCAACAACCGTTTCCTTTTTGCGTGATGGAGTTTTAGGTGGCATCTGTGGATGGCACGGCAGACTGATGTTTACAGACAGTGGTTTCTTGAAGCATTCCTGGGCCCATTTAGTAATGTCAATGACAGAATCATGCCGGTGAGTGATGCAGTGGCGTCTGAGGGCCCAAAGATCATGGGGATCCAGTAAAGGTCTTCGACCTTATCCTTTATGCACAGAGATTTTTCCAGTTTCTCTGAATCTTTTGATGATGTTATGCACTGTCGATGATGAGACCTTCAAAGCCTTTGCAATTTGACGTTGAGGAACATTGTTTTTAAAGCATTCCACAATTTTTTTACGCAAGCCTTCACACATTGGAGAGCCTCTGGCCATCTTTACTTCTGAGAGACTCAGCCTCTCTAAGACATACCTTTTATAGCCAATCATGTTGCACACCTGATGCCAGTTAACTTAATTACTTGCTAAATGTTCTTTCAGCTGATTCTTTAATATATTAATTGCTTTTTCAGCCTTTTTTTTTTTTTTTTTTTTTTTTGCCTGTGTCCCAACTTTTTTGAGACCTGTAAAATAAGTTAATTTTGTGGATAAAAATGTAAAATGTCTCAGTTTCAACATATGAAATGTTATCTGTGTTCTACTGTAAATAACATATTGGCTCATGTGATCTGAAAGTCATTGCATTTTGATTTTATTCACAATTTACACTTTGTCCCAACTATTTCGGAATTGGGGTTGTATTCGAGGGCTCTATTTTTGCACCTTTGCAAATGGAAATGTATGTGACAGCAACGTTATTCACGGAATAGGTTTCCCCTCAGCCGAGTTTGGTATTGTCATGCTCAGCTATATACAGTTGCAATAAAAATTATTCAACCCCCACTGCAAATTGGGTTTAATAGCAAAATTTACAAACTTTCAGCTGTTTGTAATAAACAGATTAAACAAGAACATTTTAAATAGCTCAACACAACTAATATTACAAGTGGTTTCTCCATATTTAACAAAAAATGCCATTTTTTATCACTGCTGCAATCTCAAAATTATTGAACCCCCCCGAATAGAATCCCTCATAAAAGCATATTTGCAAATCAGGTATTGCCACAAGCACACCTAATGCAGCTAATCAAGAGCTTAATCAGTTGCATCAGGTTTGCTTGAGATAGATGCTTGAGAACACATCAAATACTTGCACTCGCTAGGGGTTTGTTGACAGTAACATTTGATTGCATATTAGAAATATGGCTGTCAAAAGAATTGTCAAAAAAGCTAATAGAGGAGATCATTGCCTGGCACAAACAAGGGAAAGAATACAAAAAGGTAGCACAGGCACTGAATTTTCATTGAGATTTAGTTGGAAGCATAGCTCGCAAGTTCAGAGTTAAAGGAAGGGTGGCTACAGTACCAGGATGTGGCAGAAAGAGGAAGCTGTCACCAGATTCCTGATGAGACAGGTGGTCAAAAACCCACGAGTGACTGCAGGAGACCCGCAGCAAAACTGGGAGGCAGGAGACACTGAGGTTTCAGTTTGCACAGCAGGGCGCCTACTAAACATTGAAGGTCTCCAAGACATACACCACAACTGATCCAAAAGCACAAGCTCCAATATGCTCAGAACCATATAAATGAGCTACAGAAGTATGGAGATATTGTTCTGTGGAGTGATGAAACAAAACTGGAATATTTTGGGCTTATGAATCAGTGGTATGTCTGCAGGAGGAATAAAGAAGCATATGCTGAAAAGTACACCCTGCCTACAATGAAGAATTGTGGGGGCTTTTTGATGCTCTGCGGCTGCCTTGCTTCCTCTGGCACTGGAAATCTGCGAAGTGTGGAGGGCAAGATGGATTCAGTCAAGTACCAGGATATCCAAGGAGAAAATGTCATGCCGTCTGAAGGGAAGCTGACGCTTGGGCATCATTGGACCTTCCAACAGGTCAATGATCCTAAGCATACCTCAACAGCCACCAGGGCTTGGTTTCAGAAGAAGTCTGGGAAGATCCTATAGTGCCCATCACAGTCGCCTCACTTGAACCCCATATAAAATCTCAGGTAGGATTTGAAGAAGACAGTTGCAGCACGCAAACCCTTGAATATTAGTGAACTGAAGGCCATTGTCCATGAGGATTGGGCTAAGATTTCTTGGGAATGCTGCCGAAAGCTGACATCTGCCTATGCATCACATTTCCAGCAGGTCACAGCGGCAAAAGGGTGCTCTACTAAGTATTGAAGATGCTTGTCATGAAGGGGTTGAATAATTTTTAGCCTGCAGTAGTCATTAAAAGTGGCATTTTGTGTTGAGTTTGGAAAAGCCACTTGTAATATTTGTTGTGTTGAGCCATTTAAATTGTTCTTGTTTGATTTGCTCATTGCAAACAGCTGAAAGTTTGTAAATTATGCCAGTAAACCTAATTTGCAACGGGGGTTGAATAATTTTGATTGCAACTGTATGCGTTTGTGAAGCAGTGAACTGCACTGCGCTTTAAAGGGTGAGTCAATGGATGCATCTCAAAGCCTAGGCTGCATCCTTACAAGGCTGCATTTTTAGGGGTCATCACTTGCTTCCATCTGCCAAACTGACATATAGGGTAAGGAACAAGGTTAAATTTAGGGTTAGGTTTCGGGCTAGGTTTAGGGTTAGGAGTTAGAGTTAGAGTTAAAGTTAGGGAAACGAGTGACGACTCGCTTAAACCAAAGCTGTTTAACGGAGATGAAATGACGTCATGTCAGTTTGGCCAATGGAATGAAGTGATGACTCCTAAAAATGCAACCTTCGAAGGATGCAGCCTAGGCTTTGAGATGCACCCATTGAATAAACCTGGCCTAGGCTATTTTGTACTCTCTGGTAACCCAGGTAATATGGGTCCCATGTTTCCTCCTCACTCTTACTTAAGGATAGGCAAATGATGATTTTACTTCTCCTTTCAATTCGGTGACTGTTCAAAATTCGGACTGCAAGCAGATAAAGTCAGAGACATCAATCATGTAAGATTGCAATTTTCTAAAAAAAAAAAAAAAAAAAATCAGCTGTAGGCTAGTGGCCTTGAGGGCAGGTTTTGATTATAGATCCTTTGATTTTCCAGGCCATTATTTTATCATTTGTGATTTGCTGGTGCTTCTTGATACGCCCACGTTGGAGTTTATGTTTGAGTTTGCCTTCGATTCTCAAGCTTTCACATAAGAAAAATGTGTTTTCTACAGAGTTTGCTTTTAGAAAGTATAACAGGGCAACGCAGATACAGTATTTTGAGATGGTGAGAATGATTTACAATGATTGTCAAAAGATAATTTTCACGCGCCTTTCTCATAAAGAGAACCAGTGATCATGGTTCTGTCAGGTATTTGGATTTGACTGAAGTCATCATTCTTTAGGCAATAACATTTTATTATTGAAGAAGTTGTAGAACAAAAACAGGCGAAAGGTATACTCTAAAATATTTTTAAATTAATTGTATAACACAATTTATATCAATTATATATGTATGTACGCGCCTAGGCAAAAAAAAAGAGCCAAGCCCAAAATGGCAGAATAGGAAGCATTGAACCTTCCCCAGTTAGTTTGCGTTTAGTGTGAAACCAAATACTCTTCATAGCTTCACCTCTGGACTCTGAAACATTGTACTCCATGCTAAATTGTGGAGAGGTGCCCATTTGGCCCATTTCTTTGTTCAGGAGTGAACATGACAATTTCCTTTGGTTTGCTTTTAAGCTTGAATATGGAATCTAATCATTCTTTCAATTCATTTGAATATTCAGCGGCAGAAATTTCGATAAACAGTCTGTGAAGGGGCGGTGACGCTTCCTCTCATCCTGGGCAATGACAGCTGAAGTAAACAGATAGTGAGTAATGTATCTATTTATAAATTATTTTTAGGTAGTCAGTGTACCATTGCATTGGCATTCACAAAATGCCAAACGTACCCATTAATAACTGTGCTGGCATGATTTCAATAGAGCTAATTGTTGTCTAAATTAAATAAATAATTTCACCAAATTATTTTTACAAATGTCATGTAGTCATTCAGAGCTCTGGAAGAAAGGCATAAATACCATGCTTGCTCAGGCCTGTCAATCACTGTGGCATAGCTGTTGGACAGAGGGAAACATACAATGGCTTCAATTTCTACATGAAAGTAATAACAACAAGTGGTGCCAGGCACAACAAACCCCACCCCTCACACATACTTTCACCTACTTGTACGAAATTCAAAAGGGATCTATTCTGGGTCAGTGGCAATCCCTGTACCGAATTTGGGGTGAATGTGCCCATTAGTTTGGCCGCTAGAGTGTTAACAAACAAACAAAAAAACAAACGCACAAACACACAAACAAACACAGAAACAAACCGAACCAAAAAGAATACCCCTTGTCCTCACCCTTCAGGTGGGGTGGGGTAATAATTGTACATGCTTCTTAGTACATGTATCGAAGGTAACCTAGCATTTGTTGACAATTTAGTCCTCAGGCTGGACAAATAACCAACCTTGTTTTTTTTGCCTCTTCTGATGATTATGAAGCTTCTCATTATAAAACCGATAAAGCTGATTTCATGATGTGTGGCAGAGTATGCATCTTTCGTCAGAAAATTATTCAGGTATTTTTCAAACTTTTTTTTTGCCAAGATACAATTTTTTTGACAGATGTGTTTGTCATCTCACACTTTTCCATTGTGATGACAGGTGAATAACTGATGCTAAAAGATCTACTAACTTAAGCTGGGATGTACATTCTTAACATCGGAAATCTGAAATATTTCTGCAAATGCTTCAGTTCTTGAGCCTGGAAGCTTGGGTAATGTGGTGACACAGTCAAAGGTCCCACAGCGCAAAGAAAAGAAGGCCAGTGGAGATCCCTGACCTGCCTGCTCTGGAAGAATGATTGAGGGTCCTAACGCTGTTTTGCGGCCCGGAGTCTTCTTGCTTGAATGACAGTGGCAATGGGAGCCAGTCTCTGACAGACCTGTTGTCTTTAGGGACAGGAGAAAACGTCATTATCCACCCTACCATCTGCTCTTTGGTGTACCCTGACTATACGCATTTCTTGAAGAAAAGTTCTCCATCAAGCTTGCTCCCAAGCCTGTCGCACCACCCCCTATGACCAGTTAGACTCAGTGCATCGGCAAATATGGGAGAAGCTGCCCGCAGTGAAGCACAGTGACATTTTTTCCCCTGTGACCCAGTCGTGACCTCTGGCCGCAGTTCCACAAAGATTTTTCCAATAGAATCATGTAGTTTATGGCACAGTGAGTTCAGCGTGTCTGATTCTTTTTTCCCCATGGCTGGATTCCTCGATAGAATTGACACATGATGTACAGGAGTAAGAACAAGGTTGACATTTGGCATCAACTGTGAAATTGGTCAGATGTTGAAGATATTGAATTAGGTGCATTTGAACTGCCTTATTTTTACTGTAAAGAATCAGGATGGTAAATTCTATTACACCTTATCATACTCTTGGCTATGTTTAAAGTCAAAATACAACCGGGTGGAAGGCTGTCTTATGTTCAGACGACACAGGAATACACTTGAGTTAAATGTTTCACATTTATACAAATTGATGACTTTATGACTGTTCTGTTCTAGAAATCCAATAACTGTTTATCATGTACAATATTTAACACTTCATAGTTCAGGTGGCTCATTCTTCAGTCTATAAGTGGAACATTACCAGCATGGTATCACTGTTCATAACTTGTCAAGCGCATGTAGGAGATGAAAAGTGTGAACATTTGTCAAATTTATCAGTGGGCACATTCATTTCAGTGTGCTATAGTCCTCAATTCCATGTCTTATCCCATTAGCTCACAAACCAGTTGTTGTAAATTAGTGCTAAATTTTAGTTTTACATTCAAAACCATAATGAACCGATAAAAAAGCAAAGATTAAAATTAGCAGCTGTGATGACATACTCTCCGGTCAGATATAATATTCCACCTCTGTTGCACTGCTTGGTTTGCTGTTGTTCCCTGTGAAAATATATATGATTTAAAGAAAATACTCAGTTTATATTGATGTACATTTGTCGATGGACAATAACACAAATTTACATGGCAATAATCCAACATAATTCAATAATAGCAATAATATATAACAATAATTCCAAGTCAATCCATATATATTTACATACTGGTAACCCTTAAATGCGCACCTCTGGTCTTTATAAACCCAGGGTAGACATGCATCCCCTCTACTTCATTCAATATTTAAAATGAGGCCCTCAAGTCCAATCCATTTCTCAGAATATTTATTTTTATCAGAAATTAGGGTCAATATTTTTAATTTGTTATTGCTAGTCTAACAACTCGCATCTTTAAAAATAGCTTAATGGGTTTATTATTTTTAATAGGTTGCCCGAAAAAGTTTGTTATCAATATTATTTTAATGTCAGATAAAGTTCCCATCGTACTTCAGAATGGGGACACAATGTGCTCTTAGTGGCTTTGACCGTAACATCATAGGTGGTGCAATATGGGCAGGTTAGAGTATTTCTGAAACTGTTGATCTTCTGAGATTTTTCAAGTTGAACACTCTCAATATTTTACATAGAATGGTATGAAAAACAAACAAACAAAAAAATACATCCAGAGTGACTGTTCTGCAGACAGGAATGCGTTGTTGAATAGTGTGGCAAGAGGAGAGTTGTTAAACTGACTCAAGTTGAACACTACAGTAACTCCGATAACCACTCTTCACAAATATAGTAGGCAGAAAAGTATCTCAGCATTCACAACATGTCAAACCTTGAGGCAGATGGGCTACAACAGCCGAAGACCACATCAGGTTCCATTCCTTGCAGCCAAGAACAGAAATTTTTGGCTGCAGTGGGCACAGACTCACCAAAACTGGACAGTTGAAGATTGGAAAATGAGCCTGCCCTGATGAATCTCAATTTCTGCTCAGACACGCAGATGGTCGGGTCTAAATTTGGCATCAATACCATGAATGCATGGACGTAACCTGCCTTCTCAGCAGTTCAGGCTGGAGGAGGTGGTGTAGTGGTGTGGGGAATGTTTTGTTGGCTAACTTTAGGCCTATTAATATGTTGGAATGCCACAGTCTCTCAGAGCATAATTCCTGACCATGTGTAACAATTTACCATCTGCTTATGGCCTGTACTAACATGGTACTGCATCATGGCAAAGAGAAAAAGTTGTTTCAGACTGATCTCAAAAACATGACAAGTTCATTGTATTTCAATAGCCTCTTCAGTCACCAGATCTGAATCCACTTCTGGCAGGATCGCTTCCATCAAAGTCAATACACCGTAAGCTATCAGCACAATAAATGCATGAACAGACACTTACTTAAATGACTGTTGGCATGACTCCCATGCATTGAGATGGGAGTGCGGCATGAAACACCCCACCCACTCGGGGACAGAACTGAGTTGTGCAACAGGACTAATATTCAGAGAGTAAAATCAAGCAATTAATGGATAAAGAACTGCAAGCAAAACTAAGATGAGGCTGGGGTGGTGGTAGGGGTTACAATAATGGCGTGAAGTGGAATGATACATGGCATCTGGAGATTAAATAGAAAGAATGATTTGGCAATGAGTGAATGGGCAGCCTGACTTTTTGCAGGCATAGTCAGCTGAGCAGTCATCTGAGTATCGTGAGGTATGATTGACTGGGAGTCAGCACCTGGGAGCAACTGATTATCCAGTCAGAACTACACTAGCTGTGCTAGTGTTATTTAGAGCACCTTGTGAGGGCGACCTGGACATTTTCAGCAGTAATATGCAGCCGATAAATCTTCGGAAATTATGTGCTGTAATCATGTGATAACAGACCAGAATCGCCAACATATTTTGGGATTCATGCCATGAGGAATTGAGGCTGTTCTGAGAGCAAAGGGAGGCGTATTCAGTATTTGTTTGCAGTTCCTAATAAAGTGCCCCATGAGTGCATTTTCCCAGCAATGACTGATGAAGCTCCAAGAGCTGATCAATGCACTTGGGATCAATGCACCACTGATTATATTCCATCCATGCACTTCATCCGACTTGTTTCCTATTTTACCTCACAAAAATGAACTTTCCTTTCCCAGAACCATGATTGTCAGAGGGAAAAGGATTGGAATGCCGTGTGTGGTAGTATTCCATCTTACACTGCCATGGAGTCTCATCGATCATCTCGAGTTTGTACTTCCTGCTCCATGCCATTAAACACGAGAAACCAAAACCTGTCAAGACATGGTCCTATTGGTGGCCACTTGAGTAAATGTTTTATGAACGACTGAAGCATTTATTATCCATGACAAGCACTCTCAGTTAATTTTAGACATCCTCTGACTCCAAAAATACAGAGCTCGTAAGTGATACAATTTTTGTAAAAAGAATTTAGTTATTAATATTAATGATGCAGTTGTGTATTTCCATTTTTTTTTTTACAGATCCTGGTTTCACTCCTGCTCTTCCAGTTTTATAAACAGTATGGCTCGAGGTAGATTGTGATGCTCAAAGTGCAATGATGACTGAATGATTATAAAACTATACAAGGCCATTGTGGTCACCCTCACAAGCAATCATTAAGTATGGGAATCATGTCTACACTGTTTGTACATATTTGGGTTCATTTTTATCCTTGTTGATTCATAACTAAAGTTACATGCAATCCCGTGTGTATATTCACACAGGGCTAAAAGGCTAAGGAAATGGATGATTCATCTATTTAAGGTCAGGACTCAGATGGGTGACCCAATATAAGCAATGATGCCATTAGCTGTGATGGGGGGGTCATTTCCTGTGAGAATGCAGGTATCAAACAAAACTACAGTAGAAGTGAACATAAATACAGCTTTGCTTTGCACAATGAGAAACAAGATTTTTAAATGTGAACATTTGGCAGATATTTCTTATATTTCTTTACCACTTTTCTGAACCACGAAGTTTTCCACCCCAGTACCTTCACCTACAGCATGCAGGTGCTAACGTGTACGCTTCCTTCAATGGGAAAATATTAAACTTTTTCCAACCTTCTAACTGTGGTTGGCAAGCTGTTTGGGGTGAATTATTATATACGCAATGCAGTTATCTTAGACCTCAGTACAACCTAGAAATTACACCTTGAAAAATGAGATTCACAGCTCTGCACACCAAATAGCAGCAAAAAAATAAATACATATGCATTTTTGCTTCAAGCACTGCTGAAAATGTAAACAAAATGTACCAGAGATAAGTGGCTTCACCTTGATAATTTCTTTTTTCCCTGCAGTCCTCTGTTGTTTCTCAATGAATGCGCAAGTTACTTATGAAATTTTAAATAGTTACAGTCATTTACATTTAACTGGAATTAATTACACAGAGAACCGAATGGAAAATGAAATCAACCAACATTAATCACTCCAAATTAGTGGTATGGGTGCTGCAATGCATGTGCAAATAATGCTTATCAATCCTAGGTCATAGGTTTTATTTTATTGACACTGCTCTGTTATCATATTACTCGCTGCAGTTTTATTAAATTAAAACTGTTTTAAATAAGCCAGGTACCACCATCATCCATACATGCAAGTTTTATCTTCCCATCTGCTAAGTATCTCTAATTTTAGTGTAAGGGATGTGTCATGTCCCCTAATGACAGGCACAGAGGACAGGAAGGTACGGATTGGACTCAGGTGCACTGATGGACTGGGTTGTATTAGTATTTATTATGCCTTAGGCACACAACTAAGGCATATGAAAACAAAAAGGAAGTAAGGTTCCTTGAACACTATAGTAATATAAACACAGGGCTAAAACACTGGTCAGCTATGTATTACATATAGGTAGTGAAAAGAAAAAGGAAAAGAGATTCCTCTATGCAATGAAATAAAGCGCTAAACAGCACTATTTAAAGAGCTGAATACATAAACACACAATATGCCGAAAATATGTCTATACAAGGCTAGAGCTGCAGTACAGACATGTGACTTAGCGAGACTTCACAAAGAGTGATTGTGGAGCTCTGACTTCAATAGCCCACTGCTACCACTCAAAGGGATTACACACAGGTGCAGACAATGGGGAATGTGTGATCAGTGCGGTCCGGGTCGTAATAGACTGGTGATCTGGACGGCTGGAAGCGTGATTTTACATTTAGATATTGGTTCTTGAACAGGAATTGGATTTCAAGGGCCTGTGTACTTATCACTGCCTTTATTTATTTATTTATTTATTTATTTATGTTGCATTTGGAAAGGTAGGGACAGTGCATATTGATGAACAATAATATGTGAATATGCCAGATTATAGCCTACGGCTAGTTAGTCAAGCCCTCGTAGGGGTTTGCGAGACTATTGTAATCACCTTGTGAGTCTGTCTGTGTGTGTGTGTGTGTGTGTGTTTCGGGCAGATATCTCCAGAACCACTTGAACGATTTCAATCATCTTTCACATGTAAACACCTTGGGCTGACCTCACGTCATGACATAAATTTCGGCCTGTTGGGCGAGACTATGAATTCTCTGAATGCTTGTTTACATCTGTTGTCCCTAGACAGGTTGATCGTACAACAATTAGTCACAGAATTCCGTTATACTATAAAGACAGTACAAAATGCATCAAGTCCATAATGGGTCAATGCAATGCAATAAATAGTAAACATAAAAAGCACTCAAACTTTTTACCTTGATCGCCTTCTTTAATCTTTTTGATTTTATCTGTATACTCCAATCGTCTCTATGTACAGTATGTGTTCATACGATCTGAGCCCTGAGAAATAGAAATGGAAATTTAAGCAAGTTATTGGCCAGAAATGGAAAATCAAGAAATGAGAGAAAAATCCCACTCTGTTATTTAGTGCCTATTGGAAACAGATTCATTAATTAGCTCAGTCCAACTGCCAGGAGATAGAACTAATTAGTGAAATCAGCTGGTTAGACTTTATGGGTGAGCCATACCTCATTGCACACCAGCAATGCTTGCTGGCCTATCAGATGCCCACAAGCCCGTTAAGCTGAACCAGATACCAACACAGTCTTGTCCTAACTCATCTTATAGAAGTACACTCCTGTGACACTCTGTCCGAATGTTGAATGTTATGTGGCAAACAGAGTCCTTTGTCATTGTAATTTGCCATCAGTGCTGAACGGGATTGGGGAAAGGGAGTTGTAATTTCATGAACATTGATCCAAGATTGGGATTGGGGAAATTTTCATAAATACTGTACATTGATTTGAGATTTGGATGGGGGTAAGATATATTTTGTAAGGTGATACATGTGGCAGGGTTGGTGGTTGACTGGATAGTGCTATTGCCTCTTGATAAGGAGGTTCTGAGTTTGAGCCGTACTGGGGTGTGTTTCCTGAAAGCCTAGTTGCTAACTAAGGTAGCAACTTACATAGTTTGAACCACTTAGTTGCGATGCAAGTGTTTCTCAAAACTACCATTAATCACAGAGTACACATTGCCATCGGCAAAAAGAGAACATAAAAAACTTCCTCTTCATGCGGGATAGGAACCACTGCTGTAGAAGTCATAAATGTGCAGCGGTTGTGTCTCTTGCTTTATCCACTGGACCCCATGCTTCTAGCATCAGACTTGGTACTAAATAATGTTAAGAATGTTATCGCTGGTGGAGCTTATTTCATTAACCCTTAAATGCCCCCTGTGACAAATTTGTCACATGATTTTGGGGGTTGTCAAAACCACTGACCCCACATAAATTTTGCAACCTAATGTCCATAGTGAAATATTTTGACCATCAGTGCTGCCATCTGATGCATAAAAGTGGAGCTGACACTAAACTGGCTGCACCAGCTAACCTTTCCAATATGGCCGCCCCCATGGTGGAATCCACAGGATAGATCAGCACCTATTCATCACTGGATAAAGTAGACAAACAGGTAAGCTAATGAAAAATAAGCTATGCCTAATACTTCAGCTATATGTCAACTACCAAAACAATGATGGACAAAAGTTCTCTATATATCCTAGAAACTTAGAGTGACATATATGTCACCAAACTAAAATGAGGTCAAAGGTCACCAAAAATTAAAAATTGCTATTGGGTTGTTATTAGCTCCTCCCCAGGACATATTAACAGAATACATAGAATTTTCTTTCAACTTTTACTATAGTTGGGCATTTAAGGGTTAAATGCACTGAAATAGCAAATTGTTCTTTAGATTTTTTTCTTTCACAAGAATTGTTGCCTAAAATTTCACTTCATTTAAATGGTTAATTGTATTTTAGTTTGTATACGATAACAATATAATTAGCCAAAATGACAAATTAGTATTGTAGTATCAATCACAACTGCCGTATTTAGGCACAATATTACAAAGTGTGCAAGCTTCCCGCTGTGAAAAACCTGTGCACTCTAAGAAACATTGTAGTTTGAATGACGATCCTTCAAACCTAGGGTGCGTTTACTGAAAACACAGATGCTAACTTACATAGTTGGAACCATTGACTGTGAATGGGTGAACTATGTAAGTTGCTAACTTAGTTAGCAACTATGCTTTTGGGAAACGCACCCCAACGCAGTTCAAACTGACATTGTTCAAACCAACATGGTGCAAACTACTGTGGTATGAACAAAGTAAGACAGTTTGGGTAAACCACCGTTCTGCTGATTTTGTTAGTTTAACGATGGATCATACCATGTTAGTTCAAAGCTAACTTCCGTCCTTGTTCGGGAAACGCACCCCTGATATTATTATTATGTTTACTAGGGTGTCACTGACTGTAATGGCTAAAAAATTATTTCAACGTTTTCCAGGTCCCACCCCCTCTTTAAGTTCCTTTTATGAAGCATAACAACAACTCCAAGTTTCATACAAATAAATGCATATTTTCTGGTAGCTCAATGGACTGGAATATTTTCATAGAGTAACTGTTCAGTAGTTGTTGCGTGTGTGTATTAACAGTTTAACACTGTGTTATATATTGAAATAAAACCTTATTTAACTGTTTCATCATCCGGGTTTCCGCTACGTGTAATTGATCGTAGCGCACTGCCACAGCTAAATAAAACCCCCACGACTGTGTAAAATGACTTCGCATAAACTCCAAAAATCCTAAGGACAATCAAGTGTCGCCAGTTCTCCTTGTTAAGTTAAAATAAGTGCTAATAATTCTTGACCTGTGGTCAATCATTTTGCTTGATGAACACGTTTTCCAATGAATAAAAACTAGCCAACGAAAAGTGAGAAGTCTGAAAGTTGTTAATGATGCAGCTGAGCGAGGGGTGGCCTTCATTCAAGCATTAAATGGAGTCCTGACTAATCAAGAGGAACAGAAACAGTTCTTGTTGCAAGTTGTAGAGAAACACCGCAGTGACTTCCAAACAGTAACAAATCCACCTTGACTGCACTCACTGCAGCTGCTGTTGACAACCAATTTGCGGACAACTAATTTACAGTGTGACATTTTTGGTCACTGTTTGTGTTAATCTGTTTATGTTCAAAAATCATTTGTTGACTTTTGAAGTAACTGCAAGTCTTTGATTTTGATGATCCCTGCAATATTCTGATTTTTATGTGAAATTTAACATTATATGATTATATCAGAATTTTTCGGAACATTACACATTATTGTATAACTTTGGAACGGTTGAGCTACCAGTAAATATTATTATAATACATCCAAACTTGGTCATGTTTTTTCTTTTCACATTATGAACACATTTAGGGGGTTGGACAATGGAAAATTCGAAACTTCATTTTTGAGTGGCGCCCTAATGTTTACTATTAATTTCATATAATGACACAGCCGGCTTTGTGTCAAAGTCTATGAGGATGCCTTCATTGATCAAACGTGATATGAACAAAAGCTTTTTCCATACAGTCTTGTCTAGGGGTGCGTTTCCCAAAAGCGTAGTTCTAAACTAAGTTAGCAACTTTCATAGTTTGTCCATTCACAGTCAATGGGGCCAACTATGTAGCCGTGATAACTATGCAACAACTATGTAACTGTGATTTTGGGAAACGCACACAGTTTACCTGCCCAACTATGACATCTTGGGAGTGAGAATGGGTTACCCATACCTCAGACAGTCCTCCTAGCATGCAGTAAGACATAGAAGGGTGTGGTCGAGTAATTGAGTGGGGAATTTCAATTACCTTAAAACATTTAAGAATCATTTGAAGGCCATGTGTACTCCTTGAGGGTCCCAGTCTCCATTTTTTCAAACTTGCAGTAACGTAATGCTCCCCGTCACAAGTTATACATAGTCACAGTTCACAATCATGTCCATAACTTCAGTTTCAGTCCAAGAGTGCCTTGGACGTAAGGTGAAGTGGAGGGACTGTATCATGCATGGCTAAAATACCTGAAGGAACTGTAAGTTGTTTCCCATTCTGCATGGATAGAGAATTCTGCAGGTATGTTTCCAGAACCCTGTAGAATTTGTGCCATGAAAATTACAATTTGTTGTGGAGGCAAAAGGAGCTACTACTGGTCACTAAGTGTACACCATAGCTTACATGAGGATCACTGAAAAGGTTTTACCAGCTGCAGTAGTGATGCTGGTGTTTTGTTTTTTTTTTTTCAGTTAATATGTGTGCGTGATCTGGTTAAACTTCAACAAGACTAGTCAGACTGTCTGTGTTTCTGTTTGTCAACAGTTTTTGTGCACATGATAGCATCACAACCTTTTCAGATGCATTTATAGCACTCTACAGGTTAGTAGTTGGGATAAAAAGTAAGGCTGAATTTCAACATGGATGTGGTCTGAGTACATGCTCTATGAACGTACAGCTCTATACTGATCTGGTATACTGAAAACAATATCAGTATTGCTGTGGCAGCTGGTGCAATCCCAGATGGTCTCTGTTTTTTTTTTTTTTTTTATATATGCTGGTTCTTGTAATGATATTTCACATCCATGAGAACTGCTTAGGAAAACATCAAAGACTGAGGTGTAGGCAGCAGGTATGAATATATAAGCTGTTATTCCTGTTTTGAGAGAAAATTGTTGATAAAAACTCAGGCCCCCTTTATTTTTCATATCGCTGTTTTTCTTCAGTCTTGGTTTTGACCTAACAAATGGCATTACGCTTCAATTTGCACACAAAACAAAAACAGATGGCGGTATGGACTTTAGGTGAATAAGTGGGCATAAAAACAAAAAGAAAAAAACTGCACAATTTATTTAAGGTTCTGTTTTCCCTTTTTTTTTGCTTGGTTTTTTTTTTTTTTTTTCTTTCCAGAAATGACTAAATGCTGCTGAAAAATCCGCAGTTTCATTGCTATCACACTGAGTCAGTTGTGGTATTAACCCGTTGAGGCTCCTGCCTCTGTTCACTTACAGTAGGGGTGTCCAATCCTTTCAGAAAACATTCTCACTTCTCTGCAAATGTGCTGTTATGAAACACAGCAACAATTATGGCTTTGGCATTTTCCTCCTTATAACCCTTTTTCTCATTCTCATCATCTAAACTGTTGGTGTCACATGCAAGTCACTACAATGTAAATGTGAATCCTCAACACAACAAGATTAGATCTGATTAAAATCAGAAATGAGTACAATACAGACCAAAAGTTTGGGGCCACCCTCAGATTTTTAAAAAAAAAAAACAACACATCAACTGCTTTTTCCTTATTTTTTGCACATTAAATGACTTCAGTGCATAAAATATAGGAAGCCAATAGGTTTTGGGTGAATTCCAGACCTCAGACCACATTTTAAAGCTGTCTTGACGGATTGATCACTGACCACAATATTTTATAATTGAGTTTGTGTTAAAATTGTTCACGTCCTTGTGACATAAAATCATGTTATGTAACAAAAAGGCATGTCGTATAAATGCCTTCCTGAATACCAAGGGGTCAATTGCACATTGCACCATAAAAATCTGAGGGTGGCCTCAAACTTTTGGCCTGTAGTGTATGTAATGTGAACATAACCTTATACACTTGACACTACTGTCTCAAGGTCTTTTTTTATCGCCCTGATTCATAAAGTAGTTGAATCAGGTGTTTTAGTTCTGGGATAATATGAAACTCTTCACCCGTACTGGCCCTTTCCAGCTAAGAATGGACTCCGCTAACTAAAAGCTTTGTGTTTATGTCCAGGGAGAGGAACATCTAAAATTAAACTGGATAAAAGTGTCTTCTTGAAACAAACAAACAAACAAACAAACAAAAAAAAAACAATGGATTAACATTTTGCTTGCCTATGGAGAACATTTGCTTTGTGAGAAGGTAAAAGGATTGATGTGGGTAAAAACTGGCCATTCTCTGAAAAGTAATTTCACTGCCTTTGTACAGTATACATGGCTGTACTAAGATCAATCAAAACACCACTGAATCCCTCCAAAGTTTTTGGTTTTTTTCATTCGCAAGCTTAATAAATTTTGTTGTTCCAAAAATGCATAAATACTTAGATAGCCAAGGATGGGAAATGAAGTACCCCTTGCAGTTTTCCACAGTTCTCACACTTTCAGCACAGGAATGTTTTTTCTTCATTTAAAATGCTTTCCAATAATAATAATAATGAATAATTGCAGTAGCAGTAATGTTTTTAGCAGTATCATCATGACTGTATTTGAACCTAAGCCTCTTAATGAACCATGGCCGGATCTAGGGGGGTGCATTTTAGCGCAATTAAAAGGAGTGCGTAATGTGAATTCAATGAGAATGAGTCGTGATCCCCCTGGTGAACAAAATGAATCGCGATCCCCGACCCCCACCAGTCGAAGCAGGCTGCAGCCGGCCCTGTAATGAACAAGGACTGATGGTGTCAGAAGCTCGGGACCAAAATTGTACAATCTGCCCGCATGCTAAAAACACATGAACAACTAATCTACTACCAAAAGCCCATGTGAATGCATGGCTTAAGCATGTACTCTATTGCAATGTCTTATTAAGCTTTACATATAGGCCTAATGTTGAGTTTGCTTCAGATGGACTCAGTAAAAGTTAGCCAAACCCCAGAGTGCCAAACCCCAGGCTGGACTGTTGACTTGGTTGCAGTAGATCAATACAGATGCAACCTGTAGCTGCTGGCTATATCTTTGGCTAGATTTAAGTAGTCTATTAATGACTAAAGTGCTCAAGCTGAGCTGAATAACAACCACCAATCCACAAATGTAGTATACTTGGTTATTTGATGCCATGTCATAAAAATGTGTTTTTATATTTCATCAGTAACTAACTAGCTTCCCCTTTCATCATACACCAGGTTGTACACATTGCTCACTTCTGTTCAACGTCCTTTACAGAGTGCTAACAGGGCCTTCATTGTCTGTAAATTGTTTATGTGCCCTGTTGTAGACCTTTCCCCTGAAGCTGATTTCCTCCCCTCCCCTGGACATGGTCCAGCATGCCTGGATTAATTGTCTTTGTAGTCAGTGCCGTTACAGATTAATTTGTTTAGGCTATAGTATGATAGCTAGTGTGCGTGACAGTAAGTTCATTTTTAGATGCCTTAGAAGGTTTGGTAAGTAGTGGCTCTGACTGAGATGAATGCAACTTTACTAAGGTTCACTTAATAGTTATTAAGAACAAATCACAATTGCAAATGTGTTATCCTTACTATTTTATTGATTCCTTTCAAGCCTTGGTCCATGCAGCTCTCATGCATGTCTGTAGACTGCATATGCACTTTGCCATAGACCTAAGTTGACATTCCAGCCCTGAGTCAGGCTGGCAGGGGCTAGGTTATTTTAAAATGAGCCAGTCTGAAGTTAACTCAAATTATAAAGCCATCATTCATCTATACATACAAACATGTATACATATACATATGACCATATATAGTTTTGGATTTTAGTACGTATATCACTCAGTCAGAAAGGGATATATTGGCTGGCACTGTGGTTTAAAATCAGAAAAGTAAAACTCAGAATAGGTACCTGGAAAAGACGAGTTCTCGTTGTCTCTCTTCTCATCAATGTTCCCCAAAACAGAGATGGTTGGCTGGTCTCAGGTGATCAATATTTCCCTCTATGGCAATCTCAATGTAGTAGAAAACTAGGCTCATTGTAAACTTCTGACAGCAGGAGATCGAGTGCTTGGTTGCAGGGATTGATTTGTTATGAATTTGTACTGACAGTGAGTCATGTTCCCAGACAGCTTTAGGTGATTTGATTGTAGAACCAGTGGGGTTCTGTCCCAGTAAATCGATTAAGAGGGTAACAGCATGCTGAATCCTTGGCAGCTGAATACGCAGATTCAACAAATAAGAACAATAATAGGAGCAATTCAGACAAGGAAAGGAGTCTAAACAAATAATATGCTGCACACTGTGATCGTTTGACAGTCCAAGGACGGTCACAGACAGTACATAATTCTTGCATGAACAATTCAGGACAAAAATGACTGCATTGAAAGTATCCGCGAGAATCAGTAAAAAAAAGCCAAAAGCCACCTGGTGAAAATGGATAAGCTAGTTGTTACACATACTTGTTTTGTTCTAAGCCTCTATATCCCAGCCCTGCATTTGTGTGGTCTTGTGCTAAATAGACCAGCACATTCACATGCTTGACAGGAGACGCAGATTCGGGAGAGTACTGGTCACCGATACCAAAGGAAAAAGTTAGGTGAATTTTTAATGAAACGAAACAATAAATTTAACCAGGGCAGACCAGTCTCGAGAGGCAAGTAGAAACACAAGGAGAATCTATGACAAGATTGACAAAACCAATCACAAAGACAGAACTTGCATAGCCAGGGATTAGAAGAAACAGGTGAGGAGTGCGAGTGAGACAACTGAAGCAGGCGACATGCAGAATGAGACCATAAATAACAAGGAGATGAAATGAAGCAAAGGGAGACAGGATACAGGGAGAAACAACACACAGGAGGCACCAGGGAAGATACAAGAACAAGAAAAAAGGAACCCAGAGTGAAAATACCAAAATAATGAACTAGACAGTTCGGTCAGCTGCGAACGCATGGGTGTTGCCCCCGAGAGCCTGCTTCTCCCCTTTTCGCGCATTACTCGGCAAATACTTTCACCATGGCAACCGAAATCGAAAGGTGTTATAAGTGAAGTATATCACATATCCATACCAAATATGAAAGTAATCGGTCAAAAATGACAGCCTGTACAGCATCCACAAAGAAAAGTGTATGTTTCAGCACAAATTTGCACATTATTCGTCCAATATTGTCGCCATGGCAACAAAAATTGATAGGTGTCAAAAGTGAAGTGTAACACATGTACATACCAACTCTGAAAGTAATCGGTCAAAAATTGCAGCCTGTACTGCGTCCACAAGGAAATCTGTTTTGCCACTAATTTGCATATTATGCAGCCAATACTGTCACCATGGCAACCAAAATCAATAGGTGTCATGAGTGAAGTGTAACACATGTCCATATCAAATATGAAAGTAATCAGTCAAAAATTGTAGCCTGTACTGCGTCCACAAGGAAATCTCTATGTTTTGCCACTAATTTGCATATTATTCGGCGAATACTGTCGCCATGGCAAACAAAATTGATAGGTGTCTTAAGTGGTGTATCACATGTCCATACCAAATATGGAAACGAGGAGAACCAATGAAGAGAATAGGAGAGCAGAGAGGCAAGGAAAGGGCGGGGTCACAAACAAGGTGACGAGAGCAATCAGGCACAGTGCTGAGAGTGAAAGAGAGAGACGCACAAGGGTGAAAGAGAGAGAGAAACAAGGGAAAAAGAAGGAAGGAATACTAAATGAACTAAACAGAACAACACATCAAACTTCAATATACATAATACTTAACAGAAATGAACAAAAAAGACCAAATAGAATACGAACACTGACAACAGGTTTACAATCAGCACTGTTCAGTTCCCATTTCATGCTTACTTTCTATAGGCATGACATGGGTTTTTAGTCAAAAGATTTGCACTTTAAATATACAACGTACATTCAGGAAAAAAGAAATCCATGTTTATATCACAATTACCTATGTGCATACAATAATCATATATATTCTCTGGTTTGAGGTACACTTGGAATATTTATCATGTGCTTCACTTGTTAATGTATGCAGCCAGAATCCATATGCAGACAGCAGAATGTGCATTATTCCATATTTATGAGCCTCATTTTAATCAAACTAGCCAATTTAAATACAATGCATTTAAATACATTTTACATACTCACTGCCTTACAAGAATGGCCTCCTCTGACAGACTGACAGACATCTGAGTATTTCATGCACAGGATAGTAAAATCGCTCGTTGTCTTAAATAAAGTCAGGCAGTGAGTGAAGTGTGGACAATGAAATACAGTAGTGCAATGCTGCTTTCAGCAGTAGCATAGAAAATATGCTTTTACAGAAATATCTCTGAGTAAATTAATCTCTGATTGTGAAATGGCTTGTGAAAGAGAAATATATGAACTACTTGAGTATTGCATCCCTCTCTACGAATGTCAGGAGATGCCCTTAAGAAGGAAGGCCTCTGCTGTGCATTCACATAATCAGCAACATCAGACATTTAGGCCAGAACTTAAAATATGCCCGTGCCACACAGAAGTGTACCTGGGAGTCCACAAGAAGTAGTCTCTTTGCCTTCGTCGTTACAGTCACTGTCAAAGTAAAATCGCCAAGCTGCTGCTTTCATTTGCATCCAAACGACCTCCTCCCGCTGAGCGGAGCCTCGAGGTAATTGGGATGGAAATAGCACCCTCTGCAGAAGAGGGCAGGTCATAGGGAAAATGGCTGCCTCACTGAGGGCCTGTACATAATCACGTATTAACTAGAGTCTGTATATATGGCGCATTCTGACCTGAGCCCATTTAACATAATTAATCTGTGAGTATTTTGGCATTTGGCAGTCTTTACCATGCCAAAGTGATGTCCCCTGATAGTTCAAGCATGCAGTTTACTGGGAAGGGTTTTGCCAGAAAAAAAAATGCAACTTGATCTAACTATTTATAGGTCTCCAGCTGTACAAGAAATATCAAAAAAAAAATGCAATAAAATTAAACAATACGACTTATCGAGTCCAGCCTTCAATTATTTATAGTCCCTTGTAGAGAGCTCTCAATGCATAATAAAAATGGCAAAGCTTACTACTTGGGAAACACCATATCAACAGCAACAACTTTTGTTTGTTTCCCTCAAAAGTAAATGATGTTTGGTCATTGACAGTATGTTTACTTAAGTGCAGCCAATGGCAGCCACGGGCTGGAAAATAGCTGCAGTCCTAACACAAAAGCCTCAGGCACCAGAAGACCAACCGCGCTGCTCTGGCTTCACAGAATGCTCCTGAGGAGTCAGGAATGTATGCTGGGGTGGTTTGGTCCGTTTGCCAGTCACTCTGTCATCTGCTGGAGGGTCAGAAGTCCTACGATGACTGGCGACAAATTACCCACTGTTTCCTGTGGACCCAGGTGCTGTCCGCTCCAGAGGCACGGCTGTACGTCATCCGCGAGAAACTCAGCCTGTTGAGGAGCCGACCTGACAAGATGCCCCAGCACTAAGGCGCAGTGCGGTGCTCAAGTGCTCATGACGATAATTTCACACTCACGGCACATTGTGTGTGTGCACAATGGAGAGCCAGTATTCAAGGAGAGGAAGCTTAAAATCCTGAACCTTTTCTCTGATCAATGAAAGGCCCGAAATTACTCTGCCTGCTGCATATTGAATACCTGAGTCGATCTTATCTTGCAGCTTACCGAGAAGTTTTCTCTTCACCAATTTCCTTCACACAAGAAGCCTTAGTATCCATGGAAACGGCTTAAACTCCTGGCTTCCCGAAAATGATATGACTCAAAAAACCCTCCCTCTCAAGCCAGTGTTATCTACCAGCTCATTCCATTGGGAGAAAGCATAATTTTTGTGGAACTGGTTCTTTAACTTTCCCTCTAAAGCAAAATTATTGGGGCGAGAGGTGAGTTATGGCAATGGAAACAGTCCTTTTAATTGCACTTATTCAAATGAGGAATGAAAGCATGAGACTAAAAGCATTTTCAGGACCATGGCCTCATCTCGGACATATGTCCTTACACATTAAACATAAATATAATTGTCATCTTGAAAAGGGAACATCAGGGGAAAAAAAAGCAACATGGAAATACCTACTTAATAAATGCCAAGATGGAGTACTTGCACTTGCTAATTTTTTTTTGCTTGAATGTAAGTGGTTACATTGCAGTTGAAACTTTACAGACCTAATTTTTTCAGTTGAGTCGTCATTTTATGAAAGACATTACAATGGCAGAAGGGAGCCCCTAATTGCTTTGGGGGTAGCTTGGAATTCTGGGCCCCATCCTACTGGAATTTTAGTGAGCTTCCTCCGGGAGAGGAGCCCCCTGAGCAGTGAGCCCCTTGAATCTTACAGCCCATGAGCAATGACCTTGCATATTTCCCTACAAGAGGAAAGGGACATTGCTTAGTGATTGAGCACAGTGTACAAATGGACTTATCTGTGAACTCCCCCGAGATCACTGAGGAGATGCATCCCCACAAAGCAGAAGGGGTTTTTCTCAAGGGACCTGATGTTGCCGAGATATTTTAGGCTAACTGAACCAACTCGAGTGTGAAATAAACTGAGTGTGAATTGATTCTCTCACAATGAGCTGGGCTGAAATGGGGATCAAGGCAAGATGGGAGCTGGGAGATGTTTCATGATGCAGCTCTGAAACAGCCAAGGAACTCTGTTTGAGAAATGATGATAGTTGTTTGGCTTGGAGTCAAAGTAACCCCCAGTCCAGTCATAGGCCAGTTCCTCTTTTGCTGTCAAACAGTTCACCCAACTGCTGCCAAAAATCAAAATTAGCATTAGATCATTCCCAATTAAAGCTATCTCACACTGATTTTAAAATTCTGTCTAAACCTTTTTTCTTTACAAATTTAGAGGAATAGAAAATCATTGTGTGCAGTCAGTGCAAAAGATAAGACTTCATTTAATTTATTTTGTAACATTTTTTTAATCAATTGCAACTTTGTCAGAAGTTATACCATCATTTGATCTACTCTGGTTAAATGGCTGTCGGACATGTTGTCTTTTGGGTGAGACATTAAAGCAATGTCCTGACCTGACTCACAAGGGACATTAAAGATCCTGTGGTGCTCCTTGACAATAATAGGGAGCTCCTAAGTGTCCTGACTAAATTCCCAATCTTGCTTTTTCAGTCTGCCACCTAATTGTCACCTGATTATTATTGTTTTCCTGGCATATAGTGCGGGTGATGTAGCTATAATTTTGTCCAGACCATAACTTGAAATCATTTAATATTTCTCTATAAAACTTGTCAAACACATCAACCTTGTGCTGGAGTAGTTTCTTTTGCTATTTTGGAATTTTTTGTATTGATTGAACTCATATTGACACTGTGACAAAAAAAAAGAAAGAAAACTTTAGATTTTCGCCTATGATTTTAAAACTGAAGGTCTCAGGAATGAAAATCTTCTTTTCTGATTTTGGGGGTCCACAAGAATCTATCCACATATGCTATGCTCATTTGGGTATGGGTACATTTTGAATTTTGAAAAAAAAAATTGAAAAAAAAAAAAAAAAAAGGAAGCGTTATAATTGGGAAATAGCCAGCTGAGAATCAAGTTACCATAGCGAGGTTACACGTCTCACAGCTACTCAACATTAGTGATACTCTTGCATTTAGAAAGAATATTCAAATGCGCAGGAAATATAAATATTGCTAGGATAATAAACATATTTGTCTAGAAGAAATGATGTCAACTCTGCATCAGTTTTGAAGTTCCTTGAGGGCCGTAGCTCTCACCGTTTTGCAAATGTTTATCCAAGTTTTATCCCTTGCTGAATCTACTTCCCTTTTTGTGGATTGTTGTTTCTCTTTGCTCTTACTTCTTGCTTGTAACTTTCATGGCTGTGTGAGCTTTTGATGGCAAAAGAGGTATAGGATACTTCTCCAGTTGTATCTAGAAGGGATCTGACTTCTGAGATGCGCTTCTTGCGGGAATTTAGCAAGAATATAAATGATGGTGCCATGATAGTCTATAATGAATGACAGCTTGAGGACCTACATTTACGTACAAAAGAAAATATAAAATTAATTTAAATGTTCTCAGGCTCATAGTTACATTAAATTAATTGTTATAATATTACAAAACGCTTTCTCTAGCCAGCGCATTAAATGGAAACATAGCCTAACAAACTGTGGAAACACAGTGAACTCTTCTATGGTCCTGAAACCATCCCTCACAATTATAAATCTACTCAAATAGGCCTACCAAGTTACATGTCAGCCAATAATATTCAAGATAAATATATATCAGAATTGGGTTCAGGCCTGTAGTATTTTAATACTGCTTTTCAGCCTTATATTCTTTGTACAGGACTACATAATTGGAGCATTTTGTTGGGGTAAAAATAATCTCCAGGAAGATGCTCAAAATTCTAACGTTAATCTATTCAAAATCATAGTAAACGTACATTACCCACGTGAGTGTATTACTGCAGATAGATAACTAGCTGGCTAACTGGCTGGCTCACTACAGCATGCTACATATCCATACAAAATAAGCATATCAATGTTGGCTGGCTAATGCAATCTTTCTTTTTTACATTCTTTCCTGCACAGCTAAAACAAGAAAAAAAAATATATCATAAACTTGACAGAAGTCTGATCCCTTCTAGCCACAACCAACTTTTCTGCCATCATGGCGAATTTTCTTGTTTCGCACAGTCATAACTTGGAGAGGGGGTGCGACCAACTTACATGTGCACACGTCATGATTGATATTCAGTTAGATATGCACCCTGGTTGTGACTGGTCAATCACTACCGGGCGCGGAGGATGTCTCTGTACCAAGACCAGGAGGAGATGCCAAAGGACCATGAATTTTTGTGGTATGCTTCACTCTTTGATAAATGTTGGCATGAAATGTCAACTTGCACAAATATGATTCAAATTGTATGACACCATCTTTAACTCCGTTGGGAGTGTGGACTGCGGGGGCCTTTTTGATAGAAAAAGCAAACATTTTTTTCATACCCTATTGCACGTTTAAAAGCCGCAGTGAGCCAGCTTCACCTACAAATAATTAATTGCTTTAAGTGAGCAGAGAATGAGGTAGCATGAAAACCCCTCTGGCCTTGACAGCACACAAAGACTCAGTCAAGCTCTAAAAATTACCTGACCCCAGTCTAGTGCATTAAGGCAAAATAACTATTAAAACTGATTCAAGAGTAACACTTATGAAACATTGAAAGGGAATGCATTGGTATGAGGCCAGGTCATAATTCTCAAACAAATTGCCCACGAAAAAGGTTTCAGAAATAATACTACCATTCAGCACACATTTTAATGGATTTTCTCATTGTTGTCCTAATTGTTGACACTCACAGGCCAGTTTTCTCTGTGCATAAATGTTATGACTATGACTAATTCATTTCTTGGCTGTACAAACATTGGCAAAATATTTGTTGTTCCTGTATACTGTACTCAATATACTGCTTGATCATTCACGGCATTGTCACTTAAAAGCTTTTTTTCTTCCCTCTTTTGGAAAAGTTTTGTCTAAATTCAAGCAAGTGACATTCATGTAATTATAGCTTTTGCAAGCATCTTCACAGAGGACATGCACTTCAGAAGGACATTAATCAAAATATGGACAGTAAAGCTCATCATTCTGTTATTTTTCTCTTCATCCTCTATACTTTAAAGGCTTTGGTTGTAATCATAATGCGGTAATTTATGGATCAAAGCCTCAAAGGTCTTCCTCTGCTTGATTATGTCGGACTTGTGGTTCTGGACCATGTGAAGGTGGCAGACTGATGTGAAAGTCGCATCCCTTTTGCGTTTGCCTTTGATGGGCAATTCAGTTGCTGAAAGAAGACAAATGTGTGGCTGATGGTTAATATCGTGACTTTTGACTGAGGCTACCTCTACTCCCCAATTAGATGTTGTCACAGCACGAGTCAGGATATAGGGTCAAAGCTATTTGATATCAACTTCTTTATTTTGTATAAGCAAATGTAGAAATACAGGAGTGAAAAAGTAAAATTCAAATCAAATATTTTGATTCCTCTTACAGTAAATAATGCTGGCCACATTATGTTTTGTAAACTTACTCTTCACTTTAACTCCACCTTCCTTATGAAAATATCCTATAGTTATTTCTTAGAAATACTACAGTATTTTTGGCATAAATATAGTATGCAAACTATAGTAATTCTATAACTAGAGTAGTACCATAGCCATCACATTATACTATAGTATTACCACAGTCAACAGTACCACGATATTACTATAGTCCACAAAACTGCATTGCTATAGTTTGAATAACTATAGTATCACTATAGTGATATAACACTATGGCGGCAAAAGTACATTTACTGTAGGATAACTATAGCTTGGAACAATAATAATTTTTCATAAGGGCTGTCGTAACAAGTTTCAGATATTGAAGTTTTCAAGAGTTAAAGTTATGCATCGTCTTGACTGATTGTGAGTTTGGTCCAAGTTGAAACAAAGCTTATCTTCAAGTTCAGTTTAGTCACTCTTTTAAGGCAGCCAGTGAACTTTTTAAGTTTAAGCAACTTCAAATTTAGTACAGTGACCGCTGGCCGATTTTACAAATTAGTTAATCCTGATGGTTGAAGAAGTGGGCTCTTTGCCTAATCCAGGTAGTCGGAAAAAAGTTCTGGAATTGACAATTACTGTTTGTAGCCAGATTTCATCGCTCTGTGGACACCTGATCCTGTAATCATCACTGCACGAATATTTCACAGCCTTATTCTCGTAAAGGCCCAAGATCGGTAACTCCAACGCATTACTCGTTCCTCCACGTTTTCATCCCGACTCATCATATAGTGACACTCCCGTGATACTCTGGGCGATATACTACAGACAGAAAGTACTTTAACATCATTAGTGGGCAAGCTTCCTTCCAAGCTTCCTGTTCTTATCATCACTTCTTTTTTACCTTTTTTTAAATTATTTCTCCATGTTTCGTCACCAGACTACTCTGTCATGCTTTAAGCTAAAAATTTCATTCAAACTTTTAAAAATTCAGTTTGTTTAGGACTAGGTTGCATGTATACAACTTCTTGAAATATTGTATACTTTTTATTTATTCACCTTTACTTACACCTTTTTACCCATTGGAAACAATGAGCCTCATGCAGCAACATTCTCTTAAAATTCTATTATATTTTCTCTTTCAGGGGAGCGTTTCTCGAAAGCATAGCTGCTAACTTAGTTAGCAACTTACATAGTTCGTCCATTCACAGTCAATATTTCAACTATTCAAATTAGTATCTGTGCTTTTGGGAAACGCACCTCAGACTATTGAGCCAATCTAAAGGCAATGGAGGTTCTCCACTGTGGAAGGAGGACTGAGTAGAAGAGCAATCAAGGTGGGGTTAAAATCTAAGTCCCTTGGAAAAAATATAATACCTGTGGCATGATGACCAATTTAGTCAGGTTCCCTGGTTCATCGCCTACCTGTGTGTGAAATATTTAAGCTTGATGCCTTCCAGTGAGAAGCGAATGACGTTTTTGTGCAACTTATGGTGTGATATTTCAGCTTCATAAACAGAGTCAAAGTGACAGCACCACCAGAAGTAACAATCCCCGATCACATGGTCAGATGGCGCCCATCCTAGTATGCATTGAGCAAGAGGCAGGAATACACTCTGAACTGGCTTCTAATCCATTGCAGGACAGACAACATCCTACCCCATAGTCCTACTTAGGGGCAGTTTACTCATTTACTCTCCCCTAAAAACCTGAGCAACATTTTATCTTTGGGAAGAAGCCAAAGTACCTGGTAAGGAAGATTGTCACAACCCTTGTGTGAGTCCTCATTGTTTCCTTCTCCCATCCAGCAACCTGCGTGTCTTTTAGGCTGGATTTACACTGCCGGTTAAATGTGACACGAATCGGATCTTTTGCTCAAATGCGGCCAATATCCGATCTGTCACATGGCTGTGTAAACAGAAAAAAAAAAAACATTGATTCCGCCATTGATCGGATCCGTCTGATCGGATCCAGGCCTCATTCAAATGTGGTTCTTGTTCGGATATGTATCCGACGTGTGTCGGATATGTGCCAATGTGCCCGTCGTGTAAATAAATGTCAACATGCAGATCGGATATTTTGTAAAAAAAAATAAAAAAAATGTGTTCTTGGTGCGTCAGAAATGGCGACAGTTTCTGACATAACGTGGAATGTTTGTTTACTCATTCTAAAATTTCGCACCCACTGTTCGTCATCAAACTTTTGTACAATCTGCTCCCACCAATTCCTTGATCTCTCTCGCATCCACACACTCCTCTGAACAGTGGAGGAAGCGATGATCGCGGCATAGGCATACGAGGCGATTATAGCCCTTTTTCTCCTTCTCTTCCTCAGAATCATCTGGATTGGACAGGGATTTTTCATGCATCGCATGATAAACATCAAGCCAAACTCAATGTCATCCATTGTTTACAAAGTGAAGTGTGTTGCCTACACCTATACGCCAAATGTAGGCTTAGGCTTGATTCCACCGGGAGCGTCTTGGCCGCGTTACTGCCGCGACGCGGTTGCCGGAGTTGATCCGCGGCCATTCTAGACAATGGTTGTGATTCCACCAGCCGCGCCACGGCACGTCTCGGCAGCGTCCCAGAAGCGGCTCTCCGCGCTGCTCCGCTGAAAATAAGCGCCGAGTCTATTTTTGCCGCTGGCGAGCCGCAGTCGCGCTGATCTGAATATGGCAGGGATACGTTTCCCATAGTTCGACCATATACATTTATTGGATCCAACTACGTTAGTATTTGTGCTAATGGGAAACTCACACCAGATCGTGCCAGGCAGGAAGTAACTATCAAGGGGAATACGCTTTTAACTAAAAGAAACCAGCCACAAATCTTTGATACAAAATTCGTTTATAACTTACTTTTCAAAGTTGTGATTTTGTTTTAACGCTGCGACGTTCCGCAGTCAGTGGAACATGAAGTCGCGTGCAAGACGCAGCAAAATAGCGTCGCTCACGTCACGCTGCAAACAAGCGTTCGGTGGAATCCAGGGGTTAGACCAAGGCGGAGTCTGCCTACGCATTTGCGATGATGCAGGTGATGGGTGTAAAAGGTGGTAACAGGAGAATCAGATGTAGGTTGCTGGGTGAAATGTTGCGAGCTAGCTTGATGTTTTGATCATTTCTATGACTGCTAGGCTTGCATGCTTTTGTAGCGCTGCACGCACATTTCCTCTTATTTTCGGTAGCCTTCTCAACTGTGCGCATGTGGATCGTCCAAGACAATGGCCAGGTAGTGAGTGGTGTAAACAAACAGAATCGAAAAGAAACGCATATCATTCACGCTCAAAACAAGATGTAAACACGCAGTTGAACAAATCGGATATGGGCCTCAAAATCCTGCCTTAGAAGCATTGTGTCCTTCACATGGTTTAGCGTTTTTTGAGTCGCCCACTCCAGGAGTAATACATTTCTGTGTCCCACTTCCAAGTGTTCCTGAGGTGTATATAACTTTACTTAGAGTTTTGCAGAGTTGCTGGATTATCTGTTTTTGTCCCATGAGCCACAAGTCAGAAATTATTTTTCAAGTTGAGATTCTTGTTATCATCTTAGTAAATTATTGTAATCTTAATTATAGTAAAATACAGAAGCACTCTTCAAAGCTTGATTAATAGGAACAAACTCCCAACCTCATCCTCAGTCTCCGTGAGTGGGGCCGTGTTCCTGTCACCCTGCCTCTCCTGTTTGGTCCTCTGCCCAGTTAATTAGGAACACCTCCCAAGGCTTCAGTGGTCCACAGGATTGGGACTGCATTCTGCAAAACTCTTCGAACCTCCTCTCTGACAGTTCTGCTCTGGCGAAGATGATCACCATCAAGCCTCTGCCCCTGGATGTCACTAGCTGGGTGCAGACATGCCACTTACCGAAGCCATTACCATGCCATTATACAATCTGTTCTGAACTGTATTTATTATACTCTGGGCTCCATCCCTCCTTGCCATTACCGTATTTCCATCAATCAAGGCCAACATTGGATTGACCTCTGGCTCTGCTTCTGGTTCCTTATGTAGATCATAACAGAGTAGACACTGCAAGATAAGCTTTCTGTGAGGCTAATGCAGTGCGACTCACGGCACCGATGTGAATAACACATGAATAACAAAATATTTTCCATGTGATTTACTGTAACAGACCAGACCTATTAATACTGAAAACCTAGAAATATTAAGTTTGTTAAACCTGTTGTAAAAAATATTGTTCATGTGCTTTATTTGTCAAAAAACTTGTCTGGATTACTTTTTAGCTAATAGATGTTGATAAACATCAGGTTCACGAGCAAATACAACATAGTGAAAAAAGATGAAACCCATGTTAAAAGGCCAGTGCTTACCAACATGGCGAGTCTTTCATCCATTATTAAAACCACATCTTCCTTTCAGGGCAGTAGTGAGCAAAAATCAGAACGCAGCCTGATCCGCATGCTACTCAATAGCAGAGCTCACAAACTATTTACTCACACGCTTGCACCAATGGCCAATTTAAAGCCTGCCCTTTACCTAGCATGCATATTTTTTTAGCCGTGGGACTAAACTGGAGTACCTGGAGTACTCCTCACAGAATGGCTCCAGGTCAAATTGCTTTAAAGAGCATGAAAACCCTAAGGGATAGGCAATCATAGGGATATGATTGGGATAGGGATATGACTAAGGGATAGAGAATTACTCAAAGATCGCAAAACTTATTTTTTTTTTTTTTTTTTACAAAAGTCGATTGCAGATCGCTGCAAATTAAATTTATTGATCACCTCCAGCGGAGTATACCGACCATGGCGCGAGCGCACCCGAGTTATGCATGACATCAGCGCTAGAACACAAACAGGCAAGGTCAACATGGCGTCATACAGTTTCAGTGAATCTAGTGGGAATTCCGGTGAGAGTTTTCACGACTGGAGTGATGAGGAATCAGGAGACAGAGAATTAGTTCTTACTTTGGCAGATACGGAGGAATACAACAGTCCTCAACCCTACCTGTATGGGCCACCAGCAAGGCAAGAGATGGAGGACCAAGCGGGACATGCAGCTGATGCCGTTCCTGACGATGCCTTATTATTACAAGATCGCGTTGGCAATACGACTTGGTATGATATTTTCCTATAGTTTGAATTGCGGTAACGTTTATTTGAAAACAATAGTAAATTAATCAAGTGTATAAGGAATGACTTGAGGCAGTTTAACATCCCCGATCTCCGCAAATATATTGCACTATTAGCTAGTTGTAGTGGCATGCCGTCAGATGTCAGGAAGGCCTTCAGTAACATCACCCTTTCCCGCATAAATTGTTTTAAACTGTTTGCGATCAAGTTTGCCTGATTAACAATCAAACAATTTATTAACTGAACAACCACCGCTAATGCATGACACATAATGATTAAGAAACGCTAATGACAAAGCGATTGCCTGTTGGCTATGTTGATATAATTAATGTGACTCCGCAAGGATGACAATCCAAAAATCCAAAACATTGGCTGAATTCGCAGCAGTTATATTCGCCATCACTCAGCTGTGCATCGTACCTAAGAACACCATTTGGCTGTCACTTCATTCAGACTGTAGAACGGATTCTCATGGCTTATTGCTCAATAAGCCTCGCAAACTAATTTATGCAAATATATGCCATTTCACCAGCTACACGAGTCCAGAAATTATAACGACTTATTGATATTTTTCGTAGTTATTGATGTGTGGAAGAAAACGGCGTATAATTTCGTAGTGCAATGTATAACGAGGCTTTCAAAAATTGGTCTGAACAACTGTTGCTAATCAGGAGAGGTAAAATACGAGAGGGGTAGGTTGGAAATTTGTGAATACTATGTCCGGTTTTATCAGAATTTCTACAGAATTTGACAACACAACGCTGAACCATCGTTCAAAAAGCTGGATAAACAATCAAAACAAAGCGAGTCAATGGCTGAATGCAAATTATGGCTGTTCATGTGTGCCTGGCGCCGCCTGCATGTTGATGTGTGTTCCAGAGCTGACGTCAGATGCCTCTAACAAGAGCGCCGTCTTATTTTCAGCCAGGCAGCCAGACCTGAGCCAGACAGCGCGAAATGGTGACTTTCTAACCTTGGTGACACGGCAACAAAGGACTACCGGGTGGAACAGGTGTCTCCAAAATGGTTTTGGGTGTGTACTCGAACAGAACATGAAAGCAGAGCGAAAGTGAAGGAAGGGTTTTCATGCTCTTTAAGGCTATTGCGCTACCCAGTGCACCACTGTGCTGCCCCATTGCCATTTTTAATTTGTAAAAAAAAGAAAAATTATTTCCCCATTTTTTAAAAATTTGTTTGGATGTGCTGTAGCTGCAGGCATTGACAGTTCACACTTAGACATGATAATAAACATATACAGTAAAATACAAATGCCAGCAGTATGAGAATATTATTTGTGTCAAGTGGAGAAAAAAAATCTCTGGGTATCCAAAGATTTCAATTTCTACTTTGCATTTATAAATGCAAGGTTAAAACTGAACATTTTGTCACGTATGCAGTTTCCTAATTTCTGGCTCAATTGCCTGGTAATTTTGTATTAATGGATGTCTAGATAAGTTTAATTGTCAGTGTCACATTTTATCATTCTTCCTGTATCCTCTTGTGGTTCTGACTCATAATATAGTTTTATCTTTCATGACTCCCTTGTCTGTTTGTTCTCTGCTTCTGGAAAGGAAGTTCTGTTTTTAAGCAATCATTTATGCAAGCTTGGGGATTCATCTGCAGACTCTTTCTAGTGTCCGCTGATAGATTCTTTAGGGCAGTGCACAGTCTGTCTTTCTTTCTTTTGGAATAGCTGCAAATATCATTGCTGAGTTGACATATGTTTTCCCATTCAAGTTGGAAGAAAGAAATGTATTTACCATCAATATTTTATCAGACGCCAGCAATTTCAGACAAGCCAGGTAATTTTTGTCTTCTGTGTAAATAAGATATACATTGTAGGTCTTTTGAAGTGCAGCGTACTTAGAGAGTGTGAAAAATGATGTTCTGCAATAAACAGTTCAAGCCTCCAGCAGATTAAATTTACAGATGGTGTTTTTTATTGGTTTAATTTACAATCTCAATTCCGAAATAGTTGGGACAAAGTGCAAATTGTGAATAAAATCAAAACGCAATGACTTTCAAATCATACCAGCCAGTATTTTATTCACAATAGAACAGAGATAACATAGCAAATGTTGAAATTGAGAAATTTTACAATTTTATCCACAAAATGAGCTCATTTCAAATTTGATGGCTGCTACAGGTCTCAAAAAAGTTGGGACAGGGGCCTGTTTACCATGGTGTTGCATCCCCTCTTCTTTTTAACGCAGAATGGAGGCGTCTGGGCATTGAGGAGACAAGTTTTTTGAGTTTAGCCATTGGAATTTGATCCCACTCTTGTTTTATACAAGCTTCCAGCTGCTGGACAGTTTTGGGTCTCCTTTGACAGACTTTTCTTTTAATTATGCGCCAAATGTTCTCAATCGGTGAAAGATCAGGACTGCAGGCAGGCCAGTTCAGCACACAGACTCTTCTACTACGAAGCCATGCTGTTGCAATAGCTGCAGTATGTGGTTTTGGATTGTCCTGCTGAAATACACAAGGCCTTCCCTGGAATAGATGTTTTCAATCTGGAGGAGAGCATATGTTGCTCTAAAACCTTTATATCCCTTTCAGCATTCATTGTACTTTATAAAACATGCAAGTGTCCCACACCATATGCACTAATGCATCCCCATACCATCAGAGATGCTGGCTTTTGAACTGAAAGCTGATAACAGGAGGGGTAGTCACTCTCCTCTTTAGACCGGAGGGCACAAAGCCCATGATTTCCAACAAGAATGTCAAATTTGGACTCGTCTGACCACAGGACACTTTGCCACTTTGCTACAGTCCATTTTAAATGAGCCTTGGCCCACAGAACACGGCGGCGCTTCTGGATCATGCTCAACAATGGCTTCCCTTTTGCATGATAGAGTTTTAGGAGCCATCTGTGGATGGCATGGTGGACTGTGTTTACAGACAGTGGTTTCTTGAAGTATAGTGCTGTGAAAAAGTATTTGCCCCCTGCCAGATTTCTTATTTTTTTGCATATTTTTCACACTTAAATGTTTCAGATCATCAAACAAATTTTGATATTAGACAAAGATAACCCAAGTAAATACAAAATGCTGTTTTTAAATGATGATTTCATTTATTGATGTTAAAAAGCTATCCAAACCTACCCGGCCCAATGTGAAAAAGTAATTTTCCCCCTTTGTTAAATCATGAATTAACTGTGATTTACCACATTTTTGAGTTCAATTTCACTAGCCACACTCAGGCCTGATTACTGCCAGACCTGTTGAATCAAGAAATCACCTAAATAGAACCTGTCTGACAAAGTGAAGTAGGCTAAAGGATCTCTAAAAGCAACACAATCTAGAGAAATTCAAGAACAGATGAGAAACAAAGTCATTGACATCTATCAGTCTGGAAAGGGCTACAAAGCCATGTCTAAGGCTTTGAACTCCAGCGAACGATGGTGAGAGCCACTATCCACAAATGGAGAAAACTTGAAACAGTGGTGAACCTTCCCAGGAGTGGCCAGCCTACCAAAATTACTCCAAGAACGCATTGACGACTCATCCAGGAGGCCACAAAACAACCCAGAACAACATCTAAAGAATTGCAGGCCTTGCTTCCATCATTTAAAGTCAGTGTTCATGATTCAACAATAAGAAAAACACTGGGCAAAATGGCATCCATAGGAGAGTTCCAAGGCAAAAACCACCACTGACCTAAAAGAACACAAAGGCTCGTCACACATTTGCAAAAAAACATCTTGATGATGCCCAAGACTTATGGGAAAATATTCTGTGGACTGAGGAGACAGAAGTTGAACTTTTTGGAAGGTATGCATCCCGATACATCTGGCGTAAAACTAACACATCATTTAGTAGAAAGAACATCGTACCAACAATCAAACATGGTGGTGGTAGTGTGATGGTCTGGGGCTGCTTTGCTGCTTCAGGACCTGGACGACTTGCTGTAATTAATGGAACCATGAATTCTGTTCTCTACCGGAAAATCCTGAAGGAGAATGTCAGACCATCAGTTTGTGACCTCAAGTTCAAGCGCACTTGGGTTATGCAGCAGGACAATAATCCGAAATACATCAGCAAGTCCATCTCTGAATGGCTTAAAAAAAAAACAAAATGAAGGTTTTGGAGTGGCCCATTCAAAGTCCGGACTTAAATCCAATTGAGATACTGTGGCATGACCTTAAATAGGCCGTTCATGCTCGAAAAACCTCCAATGTGGCTAAGTTAAAACAATTCTGCAAAGAAGAGCGGGCCGAAATTCCTCCACAGCCATGTGAAAGACTCATTGCCAGTTATCGAAAACGCTTGATTGCAATTGTTGTCGCCGAGGGTGGTTTAGGTTTATGGGGCAATTACTTTTTCACATAGGGCCAGGTAGGTTTGGATAGATTTTTTCCTAAACAAATGAAATCATCATTTAAAAACTGCATTTTGTATTTACTCGGGTTATCTTTGTCTAATATTAAAATTTGTTTGATGATCTGAAACATTTTAGTTTGAGAAATATGCAAAAAATAAGAAATCAGGTAGGGGGCAAATACTTTTTCACGGCACTGTATTCCTGGGCCCATTTAGTAATGTCAATGACAGAATCGTGCCGGTGAGTGATGCAGTGGCGTCTGAGGGCCCGAACATCATGGGCATCCAGTAAAGGTCTTCGGCCTTGTCCCTTACGCACAGAGATTTTTCCAGTTTCTCTGAATCTTCTGATGATGTTATGCACTGTCAGTGATGAAACCTTCAAAGACTTTGCGATTTGACGTTGAGGAACATTGTTTTTAAAGTATTCCACAATTTTTTACGCAAGGCTTCACAGGTTGGAGAGCCTCTGGCCATCTTTACTTCTGAGAGACTCAGCCTCTCTAAGACATCCCTTTCATAGCCAATCATGTTACACACCTGATGCCAGTTAACTTAAGGGGTGATCTGGGGTTAAACCTAGAACACTATCGCTAAAATTAGTAACACCATCACTAACGCCGGGTGATTTTTACCCCAATGTAATATACCCAATAAAAAGTACTTGTCATCAAAATAAATCAAAATATGACAATACATGACAAATTAGAGTAGTTTTCTTTTATTTTCAACTGTGCCATGTCTAACAAAATGAAAAAAAGTACCATGAGGTAAACAGAACACCCATGCCTTCAAAGATGTCAAAGACGATGCTGAAGCTACCCAGGGACCCATGACACTCAGACAAACGCAACATAATGAAAATCACGTAAACACGTTTGCGCGGGTGAAAATCACCCGGCGATAGTGTTCTAGGGTTAAATGGACAAAATTTGATAATTTTTCCGAAAATTTTTTTTTGAATAAAAATATTCTATAATAACCCACCTTTAATAATCACTAATTGCAACAAGGATTAAAAACTGAATTTTGCCATAAAATCATGATTTAAAAGCAACTGTGATGATGAAATTTATGCTATTCACTCCAGGAAAGTGATAAACATTTGAATAATCAGATAATACAGTCTGAAAAATGGGTGTAAGCCACAGACTAAGACTGAACTCAACTTTTCAATGCGGTCTAATGCATTTTCCATTGATTTCCTAAGGTATTACTTTTTCCATGTTTCTCATGTTTGTGGCAGCCATAACTTTTTTTATTTATCATTGAAAATCAATGAAATTTGGGCTGCAGGTACTTTACTTCATTAGAAATGCAATGACCTAGGGAAATTTTGCCTATCTGTTACATACTTTGAATATTTTGAGTTTTCGTCAGATTAGGCGCAAAATAATTTCAAAATTTGAGTAAAATGCCCCAAAATCACAAAACTGATAAATTGGGCAAAGAATGGCTATGTCATTACATTTGGATAAGCAATGGCTTTTAAATGATGAAAGAAAAACTGAATTCTATCATAGAGTTAAAGAGGAATTGGTGCCAGAAGTTTTCTGCATATTTAATGAGCTTGCTCAGTTACCATGGCAACCGCATAAACAGAAAAATGCTAACTTTTTTGGTGATTATTACATATACCTCTTTAGATTAATTCTGAGTTGTTTCCTGGTGTCATTTTTCATTTAACCCCAGATCACCCCTTAATTACTTGCTAAATGTACTTTCAGGTGATTCTCTTAGGTATTAATTGCTTTTTCAGCCCTTTTTTTGCCTGTGTCCCAACTTTTTGGAGACCTGTCGCAGCCAGAAAATTTGTAATAAGCTCATTTTGTGGATAAAAATGTAAAATGTCTCAGTTTCAACATTTGAAATGTTATCTATGTTCTATTGTGAATAACATATTAGCTCATGTGATCTGAAAGTCATTGCATTTTGATTTTATTCACAATTTACACTTTGTCCCAACTATTTCGGAATTGGGGTTGTATTTATTTTATTTTATTTTCTGGCCCTCATTATTGTAACCTGGAATATTTGAAAAACATTTGGAGGCTTCCTTATGCGTTGGAAAGATTATCTTGGTTTCTGGAGAGGTGATAAGAGGTGCAAAAAAATGAAATGGGTAGATCGAAGAAGTCCTTTTGTTTGGCCTTGCCCAATGCAGCTTCCTGCCTGCATAAATTGAGTGCACTGGATGAGAAAGATGTTAACTACGCACATACTTATGTACTCCCACGGTTTTTCTGAGTGTGCTCATGCCTGAAATGACCTATTCTACACTGTAAATGAACTACAAAACATATTAGGACTGTCTGATTTTCCCCATTCCATTATACAAAGGTAGGACTGGTGTATCATAAAATGACTACCCTGATAATAAAAACTCCTGCCTCTTCAATTACTTTCTGACTCAGATAGGACAGAAAGATTGCTCTGCATTTATATCTGATGAGTATGGTAAACCTCTAGAAAGTTATTTTCCTCACAAACTAATTACTTGCATTATCCACATTTTTTGTAGCATATTTACCAAAATTTTGTCATTTGTAATGAACTTGCCATTTTGAGCAATGGTCTGTGTTTGGAATGTATGTTTAGTTGATAGTTCATATTCTAGGGCACAGCAATTAGGAAGCTGTATTAGTCATGGCCCAAGAAACAGAAAACAAGAGGTTTGCTTCAAGAAAAGCGGCTTGAAGGAAGAACAGAATGGGGAAAAGAGAGCTTCAACAGTACCACCTCCAATCTGGGAAGCCCAGGTGTGCCCCATGGCCCAATGTTGGAATCATATCCATTAAACCCTGGCCAAAGACTCCCTCTTCTCCTCCCCAAAACTAATGTATGTTTCTCGCTGTTTCATGCAGACTGGGAGCTGTTATCCTCTTCCCACTGCCCGAAGCTGGCCAGCTGGAGAAAATACCCGGTGCTTCACAGCCATAGGGATTAACAGGATATGCAAAATCTCCCATCCTGGAGACAGGCCATGGCAGTTGGAACAGACTTCAGATATAGCAGGGTGACATGAATTATAAACATGTTCATACATCTCAGTCTCTGTGGGGCAGAAGGCTCGGCACAGCAGGAGAATGATGCTGTTTATCCAGGTCAATCTGCTTTGTTCACAGCAGGACCAGAGGAGCAAGTGGGCTTGCATCTCAATACTACAAAATGCGCAGGTCCAAATGTTCTAGTTTCCTACTTGTCTCATTTCATGTGATCCAAGTCAATATTGCTGCATGGAAACTCTCTCAGATTGAAGTTGGGTACAAGCAGAAAACATCTTTCAACCAATGCCCATAGCCTCTTCCCTCTGAGCAAAATTAAACACTGAATGAATAGTACTCAAAATGCAAATTTTATGATGTCAAAGACTCATAATTGTAGAGTGGACACATTTAAATTACGGGGGGAATTCATTTTTGAAATTTTCACGAGTACTCCAAAACAGTTTGGTTTAGTGAACCACATGTCACTGGCGTGACATTTGAGCCATGGTCTGAAAAATGATGAGATTACACTCTTAATACGGCCCTGGGATTTTGATTTGCAAATGGTGCTTCAGGATGTCAGAATATGGTAATGTGAGTGGCCATATATCGAATAAAAGGGTGAACATTTTCAGTTTATTTGTGATGAATTCAGTGGGTGTACTGTATTTCCGATTCTTGATCACAGAAATTAAAACCTGTAGTTTGCCACCTGGGTTCAAAGATGAATTGACTAAAAATATCTGCAACATTACAATAACTATCTGAGCAGTGACCATGAAAGTTAAAGGTATTTCAGAGGTTGGCTTGTATTTGCAGCAGCCAGGCCCCCAAGTGGTTGGTATTCTGGCTCTCATTTTTATAAGAGATTATTTTGACTTTATGCATGGAAATTTGATGTGAAAAGAATTTGGCTAATTTTTCTAGAACCAAAATTTGACATGCAAATGCAATGCAAGCAGAATATAACTCAATATGGAGTGTCAAATGTGTTTCCAAAAATCTGAGGCAGAAGGCAAACCTGAAGACAGCAATCCTCCAGAGAGAATGTTCTTTTGAAGTGCTGTCCATTTCATTCATGGGGCCACATATTTTAAACAGAGATGAGATTTGTGAGTAAATCTCAGAGTACATGTAAAGGTGTATTTTTCAGTGCTGCAGTATTTTGGATCCTAAATTGATGACCTTAATGCATTTGGAAAATGCTAGTGCTAACGGTATTGCAGATCAAAACTGGGCGTGTGTGACTCCCTTCTGGTAATTTTACGACACAAGGTGCAACTGTGGCACTGTTTTCAAACATTTTGGGCCAAGACAAATTTAATACCTGTTGGGTTTTTGTTTCATTATGGCAAGTAAGAGCATCACTGTCGTTACCTTTAAAAGTAGTGTGTTAACACCTCACAGAACTTGGTAGCTCATCATGTCAGGTGACGACAAGAGTCTAACTTGATAGGCTATGCAAGGAATGCTTCTCTCAAAAGGAAACAGATCTACTTATTTTGATGCATAGTCAGTTCACCAGTAAATTATTTTTGTTTAAAAAGATAAGGATCATTCTAACCATGTCATTAAAACAAGGGTGAGACCGAAGTTAATCATTTGTATTGCACCCCCGCACAGAGAAAATATTAATATACGCTGCATATATGAAATATCCCTTCGCCCTCCCCTTCCCATTAGACCCTATCACCATTTGTAGGCAATATATATGGGATACGTAATGAATATTAAAATCAAATAAGAAAATAAAATGATATGGATGATACGTGTTTATTTGCAATTTGTTCTGTTGTCTGGGATGCATTCTCATGAAACTGCGATGGAGCGACAGGGTTTGCATTGAAAGGTGGTCTGGGTGAGTCAAAACTTAAATAAATTCTAGGAAGTGATGCTTGAATCGTCCCAACTGTACTCACTGGGCGTAGTATTTACAAGCAAATTTCTGATTTTAATCTCTGTCTTATGTTACTTCTCGCTTCTAGACAGACTGCCTACACCCAACAATATTCAGGTAATTTGTTGTTTTGTCATGAAGGAAGCCTTAGGTGTCCTCTTCTTGTGGAGGCAGCAGAGAGCCAGTAAAGTGCTTTGAGCTGGGGAGAAAAATACTCTATAAATGCTCATTGAACTCATTTAAAAGCATACACTCTCCTCTTTTCCCCACAATGTAAAATAAAATAAAATTAAAAAAAAAAAAAACCAGGCACTAAAATGTAATATTCAAGGGATATGGCAGTGAATATAATATTTACTGTATGTATCTACTGTCACCTGTTTCCTATTGATGTCTGTTTGTCAAGCCAGCAATGTAATTAGCCAGAGAGAGGTGAGGAATAGTAACATGACATTTTAGAGGTATTGGCTTAAATTCAAGCATACCCTTTCCTAACCTATGACACAAATGCGACATAGAAAAACAACAGGTGAAAAGGAACACCCAAGCTGTGATTCCATCTATTGTAAATACAATGTACCAACCAGCATTTTATATTTTTTTTCTTGCTTTCAAATTGAGGTCCTGAATTAATCAAACAATAATCTGTTCATTATACATTTAATTTTAGACTGAGTACTGTGAATAACCATAAATGTGGAGCAATGGTTCTGAAACTCCATCCTGGAGCCCCTTGTGTATGTTGGTTTTTGTTCCAACTGCATTGGCAATCCCAGAATTTTAACAAGCTGTTAATTTTTCTTAATTAAGTGTTTGTGGTGCTTGGAGGATTATTTACATTGTGCATCAACATTATGCCTGAAATAGCTTTGTATTGCCACAAAGAATATAATTCCCATGTTCATGTTCCCAAGCTCATTGCACTAAATGGCCAACAATTACATAAATAGAGGAAACAAATAAAAGACTGAGGTTAATGGACTCAGGTTTATGGGTTGTTGAATTGATCATAGTTTTATTTGCATTTTCCCCTCACAATTCAATACAATGTGGGTTTGCCTCATTATCATTTACTGTCTTTTTCAATTCTTTATCTTCCAGGTGGCTAGGCTCAGTGGCCAGCTGTCCACACTTACACTATTTATGGACCCACTGATTCCTCGGAGTCTGTTATTTGAACAGTTATTGGTAATAAACCTCTTTGATGCATAATGAAAAGTATGCAATGTTTGCGAGATGGACCAATAAGCGCAACATGCAGACTAAACTGAATTCGTCATGGCATGCATGGCATGCATTTCAGAAAGAATGTGGTTTAAGCATTGTAGAAATCCTACTTTAGGCTGAAGTGACTCAAATCTGATTTTTTGCCTTAATGTGACATTAATGTGATATGTTTTCAGAGCTGTATGGATGCAGAAATCTAATCTTATATTCGATCTTCTAATCAGAATTGAGCCACTTTCTTAAATGTGATTCAAGATCGGATACAAATCTGTTACGTGGCTGAACAACGTTAATGAGAATGCTAGACTCTTTATGACTCTTTGTTTGTACACAAGCGCTGAATGCAGTTAAAAACTAAAAAGCTAGCCGTTTGGCTTTTTTTTTTTTTTTTTTTTTTTTTTTTTTGCCTTCTGAACCTCATTAGGTACAGCTGACAAACTGTTTGCTGTCCTCCAGGGCAATATCGCATCCATACATGTGCTACAAATCCGTCCATTTTCTCAGTTTGAATCAGGTTCTAATACCGTAAGTGCTCTCACAAATACGTTTTTTGTTGTTGATGATGTAGATGACTTGTGATAAAAATGTATCAGTGTGCGAATGCTGGCAATTTCGGAGGCAGATCGCATTACAGATAGATACAAGTCACTTTAAGTTATGAATGTGAACCGTCAAGACAGGCAAATCTGATCCGAGTGAAAAATTGGAATTGACAAAACGAGGCGTATAATGTGTGAACATAGCTATGGTTTCCAAAAATGAACAGCTTACTACTACATTTAAAATTTTGAAAATCATTGACCTGCAAGAAATATAATTAATGTATTTTGTGGAGCAGATAACATTATCCACAGGGGCTCTCATATCTGTTATTATACTATAAATGCATACAGGTGGGCAATTCACTGAAGCAATTCAAGTTAAGACAGCAATACAGCAGTCATGCACCAGCTGTCATCGAAACATGCATCTTTGAGTTACTGTCATTCACTTCTATAGCCACAAAGCCCTGTTTATTTATTAAATACCAATGAGAAGCATTAAAGAGGTATGTTAGCAATGGCATAGGCAGAGCTAAGAATTGAGAGCTAGTTGAGAGCTGGTCTCTAATAATCGGTTTAAAGGGATGTTTTGTGCCCACCCTGCTTTCAGCTCTGCCCATGTCTTTATATGCAACTATTTAAATACAAATTTTAAAAATTAAAAAGGAAACAGGTAAAGAGAATAATTGAGTCAGTGACCAACAACTTCAGTGACCTCAGTGGTCTCTAGATATGTGGTGCATTTATTCTGAACTGGGAATGAGATTAAAGTAAGCCTGCGCATATCCAAAATATGTGAAATTATGGGTTTCATGTTTTATTAGCTAACAATATTCTGGCGATATGGATGCAGTGATTAAGGTGGTAGTATGGGGCGGCATGGCTCAGGAGGTAGAGCGGGCGGCCCAGGATTCGGAAGGTTCCCGGTTCGATCCCCGGCTCCTCCAGTGAGTGTGTCGAAGTGTCCTTGAGCAAGACTGAACCCTGCGCTGCTCTTGATGTGCAGGGTGGCGCCTTGCATGGCAGCCTCTGCCATCAGGGTGAATGTGAGGCATAGTTGTAAAGCACTTTGGGGTCATATCTTGACTAGAAAGCGCTATATAAAATGCAGTCCATTTAGTATCATACTGAGAACATCAGTATGATAGCTCTTTGTCCATCCTGGACTACACTTGTTTAAGAATGAAGTGTCTGTTGTAGACACTAATGGTGCTTCATACCAGTTTTCTTGCAATGATCAACAAATCCACCGGAAAATGCACACATTTCATGGCAAAATCTCTAAATCCAGCTGAAAAGATCATTCTCATGGTTCTTTCACAAAAATAGCATGGGAAATTCAACAGATGTTTAAAGTAACTGAGACAGTGGGCAGTATTTCAAGCTGTTAAAGGGCTTGGTGAAAACAAGCCTAAAAACCAACAGGAAGGCATAGCACCGCTTTGATATTGAGATGCGCTCATCACTGTTGGTTGGACACACTATCCAGTTTTTTGACAACAGTCTTAACTGCCAAAGTATACAAAACTGTCATGTGAGTACACAAGAATGATGAGAAATATCAAATGAGTAGTTGAAGCCTCCAGTGAGTTTTCTTACGATTAGATGTGGGAGTGGAGGACAACAGTGATACCCATGTAAGCGGTCCGTTGAAATTGACTTGGCAGACATAGACAGTCTGCCTTTTGCTGAGGATGTGAAACTGTCCCTATCTCTCCTCACAGCTGCTGATGCCAAAGAGGCTCTTAGGGCCTGACAGGAGTTATAGCCACAGGTACCGCCTCCGACGGTGTGAGAAATATCGGCCTCCTCACAGCCAACAAATGTTTCCGTTCATTTTTTGAAATATGGAATCAAACACATCATAAATTGAAGGAAATGCATATGTCTGGTCGATGCCTGCTGAATTGAAACTGGGTCAAAGTCTAATGATAATTGGATGATCATGTCTTTCTTTTCCTTCAAACTGTGCAACACCCCCTGATCTTGCGGTTTTGATTCTGGCAAAAGTAATTGAAACACATCGAATGCTTTTCAGCCATCAGTTTTAAGTTGGATTTCTGTTTGTAGCTCTCTCTAGCGACAAATTCCAGTCACAGACCCCTACTGTGTCAAAAAAAAAAAAAAAACACTGAATTGTTGTTTTTGTTGATTAGCTGATGCAAACCTACTCATAACTGCCCCTATCTGCACTCCTATGGAGACTTGCCTCATTTTTACGTAATTAAAGAAACCCTTACGAATAAATTGTTCATTTATGGCTGATGGGGTTGACTAGACCATGAATGTTGTTTCTGGCTGAAGGTCTCATTGTCTCAAAATTTCAGAAAATTAAAAAATAAAAAACTGCTTAAGTCTTAAATACTTTTGCATTCTACTGTGTGTGTGTGTGTGTGTGTGTGTGTGTACATAAGGGTATGTATACTGTAATGCACTGCTCCACTACTTCTGCAATTATTGTCCTATTGAAGAGGCCCGTGAGAAAAAGGCTAACTGAACTCCTCTGTTTCCAGAGTAGCATTGCACGTTTCCTGCCTTAATGCACTGGTCTCCATGTGACACTTTAGTGCAGTCGTAAAGCATATGTCACTCAAACCTCACATACATCACACTCACATGCCCACACACACACACTCACACACACACACACACCACAACTTTGCTGGATCAAAGCAGGGCTTAAAGCCTCTGTAACTTGCTTTCACTCAGGATGGAAAAAATGCAACTGTACAATTCTGGAAAGTAGTAAACAAGTTTTCAAGTTCAATAACCGTCAAACATTAACGTCTAGGTATAACTGTGATATTTGTGCACTTGCGTAACTTAAGGAGGTCAAACCAAATGAGGTCAATGTAGAATTTCATTGCTTGACAACTTCTGATAGGTTTTTTTGAAGTATTGGTTCAAGTGAAGAGTCAAAATCAGAACTGATGTCTTTGAAATAGTGTCTGGTACCCATGGAACAAAGTCATTTCATTCAGGTACATTCCTGTTTTTGGTTTGAATATTTATTGGCATGAAGATGTTATAACATTTACCTTGATGGGAGGTTCTGATCCGGATGTGCTGTTTCCCTAAGACACAGCAAAAATAAGGCAGGGAACAGAACTTCTACCATAAGACAGAGCAGGATTGAGCAGGTGGAGATGGCAGCCAAAACCAGGTCTTTAACTTGCGCATGAGTGCTCTGCAAATAAAGCAGCAGAGGTGAGTGAGCTTGACTGTCCTTTAATATACCTCCATATTGCTGTGCTTGTTGTTGTCGTGCCCTGATTGGTGTACTCTCAGTGACACAGATGTAGCCAGTTGCACACTCAGCTGCTGTCAGATGATGTAGACTCTGACTTGAGTCTCCTGTCTAAACTAGATTCACTTACAGTTTAAAGGAAGCTTCAGTTGGGACTTGGGAGTTTTATCTTATCAGCATTGCAAGTAAACTAATCATTCTATCTTGTTACATTCCTGTGGGAGTAAATTATTTAACATAACAAAATTTCCAGATCAGAGTTAGTGTTTTATGTGCATTTTATGACATTTTGCAATGGTATAAATTTATTTGGTTTATATTTTCTAAAGTTTCCTTATTACTTTAGTATATATCTGAAGTTTCAGAAATGGATGCGCAGATTGCTGGCGTGAATGTTCAGGTTACATCGCAGGATGAGCACTTGAGATCTGATGATGTGTTTTTAGCCATCTTCAGAACAAGAGTGAACTCTGGTGGTAAGACTTGATCATTACAAGAATGGTAATGACGTTTGAGATAAAGCATACCGCGCTCTAAATCAATATTCAACTGACCTGCCATCCGTTGCCATCGTCTAATGTGTGAATGAACCAACTGTTGTCACAATATTTGCTTCTTTATTGCTTTTTATGTTTTTTTTTTTTTTTTTTGAACAGAGCGTGTAAATTTGCAACACAAATCAATATATTCCAACCCCAATTCCTAAAAGGATGGAGCAGGGAAAATTTAGGACTTATTCTAGTTGGGCCAGTGCGGATGCAAGCTTTCATTCCAGCCAAACAGTTACACACGTAATTCTACCAACTGACCCCTAGAGTCTTGGCTTTGATTAGTAGAATCAGATGTCTAAATGCTTTGTTGGAATGAAAGCCCGCACCCACTGCGGCCAGTGTGGGTGTAGGCTTTCTTTCCAACCAGTCAGTTATACACCCACATAAGGAACTGCACTGGCAGGTCTAGGAGTGTGTGTGTGTGTGTGTGTGTGCGTGCTGAGGGGTGCTGTTGCAGCGCAGCAAGATGAGTGGATCTGGATGAGCTCCCCAAATGAGCTGGGATTGTTTGGTCCCAGGGGAAAACAGCCCTGAGGGAATGATAGCCATGTAGCGAGGCCCAGTGAGGGAATGGCCAATGTAGGAGGGCCAAATGACTGGGGATCAAACTCCAAGGGACCAGATGTGAATGGGTCAAGGTCCCGCGCCAAACTGGTTTTAATTTTCTTAAGTTTGGAAAAAAGAACAGCCTTTTGTTGCCGTTGCTGGTGTGCGATTACAATATAAATAGCCAACATAATGAATTAATAATGTGCTATCAGTCAGAACTGTCATATTTATAAGTAATATTAGCCCACATAGCTTTCGAGTGTTTGTTTGCAAGCTGTCCGCTGTGGAAGTCATACCGGCGCACACCTAGAAGCAGGGCCTGAAATTAACATCCAATCACAAGCCAAATGTGAGTAAATTTGCGGGTGAAACTGACAACTACCTGCCACATTGGCGGGTAGCTAGTGAGCATTGAGCAGTCAGTGGTCCATTTTGAAATGTTAATCTCGACTGCAGTCACGTTACCGCACATCAAGATGCTTAATAGACAGGATTGCGAATCATATATACATATGTGTTGCGAACTGGCTTGCTAACATAGCTAGGCTATATATCCAGGCTACTCACTTGGTTTCAATGTCCAGGCTTCTCGATCTGAGCGGGTTTCGTGAGTGCGCTGAGATGGTTTGTAACGGTTTGTGAAGGTTGTGGCAAGTGAAAGAAATTCAAACAATTGTTGATATCAGTGGCGTAGCCAGCGGGGGTGCTAAGACATATCCCTTTTTGACTGCAATTAGTAGTTCTCAATCATTTTCCTTTATTGACACGTTTTCCAGTTATCTTAATTGTCAACTGAAGACACGGTTTCTCTCCATGTGCGATCTAACAGCGATGAAATCATGGGCTAAATTCAGTACAGAAAAATAATTTAGCTACTTAATAGGCCAATGCTTTGCGATGATTGAACTGGTTCGCGTTTCAATGAAACGCGGACTTTCATTCTCTTTATTGTGTGGGTTGGAAAAAAAAAATTGGCATTCGGCAGTTAAATAGGCTATAAAAAGCCTGCGGCTCAAGCTATTTGCGTGAGAGTCGACGGGTATGCAATTTTGAATGACGTTGATTTAAATACAGCCTATACGCGTCCAGATGAATGATTGTCGTCTTACCTAATCGGGGAGAACAAGCAGCACCTGTTAAGTGTGGAGTGCTCTCGGAGTGAACCTTCTGTTAATAATGAAAATGACTAAGAACAGGTCAGGACTAATAATTGTTTTAAACGGAAGTTGCAACCCAATTCTCTGTTCTTGTTCCGCAACTGTACTGAATTTAGCCCATGATTTAATCGCTGTTAGATCGCATATGGAGAGAAACCGTGTCTTCGGTTGCCAATTACGATAATTGGAAAAAGCGTCAATAAAGGAAAATGATTGAGAACTACTAATTGCAGTCAAAAAGGGACGTGTCTTGCATCCCCGCAGGCTACGCCACTGGTTGATATTCAAGTTCGTGATGACCAGGGGCGGAAATACCGGAATGTTCAATTTGCACCTAAGTCCAGGAGCGATGGCGCTCCGTTTTAAACTCTGTGCTGATATGATTGCTGCGGCAATCATAGAGGACAATATGCACGTAATGTAAACGAGCAACAAGGATACACGCAAGGGATTTTTACACGCTGCTTGTAGTTCATCCTTATTGATGTTTTAGAATAATAAATGTGACCAAAGACAAAATCTCAGTCGTGGGAAGAAACATTCTTAAGATTTTAGAACGTTAATTATGTTTAATAATTAAGTAAATATGAAGGGGCCTGCATTAGATAATTGAATTTTTTAATTGGATTTGATAGTGAATTGGTCGCAAATTTTCTGTTTATATTATGGAAAATTTCTTTTGATGAAATTGACTTTGCTGAAAATGCGGTCATCAAAGAACGAACACAAAAATGGGAGAAAAAAAAGGAAGTAGAGAGGAAGATGAGCTGCCTAAAATAAATTCCTATTTTTGTCTTCTTGTGCGATGTTCAGCAACAGAACGCCTGAGGAAAATCAAACAGCATTACCTTAGCTAGCCAAGATGCTATCTGGCTCGCACGCTAATTAACCTGCTCCTGTCCTTCCGCTTGAAACATTATTACCTCCGCCAAACAAAGTTGGCAAGAGGTTATGTGATCGGTGCCGTTTGTCTGTTTATTTGTCTTTTTGTTTGTGAACAAGATAACTCAAAAAGTAATGAACGGATATCTCTGAAGTTTTGTGGGTGGGTTGCTATAGACCCTACCGGCACATCCCGGTACTTCGCCAAACGTCAAGGCCGCGCCCCGTTTTGGGGGATAGAAAACCTCATTGACCATAATGTAATTTGATATGTTTTTTTAGGTGTAAAATGTATCAGATTTATTTAAGTTAATTTCCTGTTTGCATTCATTTCTTGATTTATTGATATGTCTAGTGATTATTTTGCTACCTTGCCCAAACCTGAGCATTCGCGTTATCTTAATAAATTAGGGTTGTTCCTCTCCTTATCCTCTCTTCGAATAGCCTGGAGCCATAAAGCTCTCCTTTTCGGATTTTTCGCTTTTCCAGGTAGGAAAAGGCACCTGAGGGCCGGACTGGTCATTTTATTCGAGGTGCAACCCGGCACACAACTTTTGGGCATTTTACTGCTCAATTTTGGCGCTTATTTCTCATTGATTTCAATGCATAAGCGCGATTGTTTTCCCCCAAAAAGGGGTGCGGCCTTTGCGCTGAGCTCTAGATGCTGTTGAACCGGTCGAGTCTATTACATCAGGGATGGACCCTATTGATTTTGACCACAATCGGTCGAACAATATGGCCGCCAGGGCAGCCATCTTGAAATCCTATTTCCTTGGCGGTTTGCAACCTCGGAGTGCTTCTAGTTCTACATGCAGCTGGTGCATTGTTTTCAGCGCGAATGTATCGTCTACGCAAGAAAGTCGGCAGCGACATGAGTACCTAGCAAGCACAAACCCAGATTTTGTTGAAGATCAAATGGACACTGAATTGGAGATTTAAGAGCTCGGGTCCAAGGATGCATTTAAGAAAGAAAATTTTGAGTTTTATGCTTTACGCAATTAAGTTGGTATGGTCTGAGAATGCCAAATAATGGTTCTTCAAAAAGATTATTAGTGTTAAAACTGTTATCTAACTTAAGTGCAGCGATGTGTGATGTTGGGCTACACAGAAACTGTGCTTGGCATTTCCAAGTCTGATTTGGACAGCCGTTAATTGTATGGCTGGCCTCAGAACGTAATTAAGATCACTAGCTAGCTAGCTTGCGAGCTATAGCTAGCTAATAAATTACCATATAATGATTTTAACATATATATATATATATATATATATATATATATATATATATACACACTCATATATGAGTATGCTCAGCAAATAGAACAACACATACTGGTTAGTATGATGGATTTAAGAATTAGATCTTTTTTGCAAAATAAAGGATGCTCATTTCTTTATTTAACATGTATTGTAAGAGATATGTGGGTATGTCCAAACTTTTGACTGGTAGGTTACTGTAGTACGAATGGCAGCAGTTCAGTAGTTTAATCTACTACGTTATGAACAAGGTACGACAGTTCTGGGAAATCGCCATACTTCAGACCTAAGTTGCATTGTACCATGTTAGCTCAAGGCAAACTTTTGTCGTCGTTTGGGAAACACATCCCTGAGTAGGCTGATATAGTTATTATTCAGGACTGAAGGCGCTCCTAGTTGATAGAGAATCCTGAGAGACAAGACAGAGACAGTACCAGGAAACAGTGTCACTAACTGGATACCCATTAAAAAAAAAAAAAAACGCTCAGGGCGAGCATTAAAACCACAACTGAATTGTTTGATTAAAGATCTAAAATGAAGGAGAGTGAAAAAATAATTTTAAAAAACCTGCGCCAAACATTGGAGCTCTCAACTGACAATGCTTTTCCTTACTGAATCAAATAAAATTTATAAAACCGTATATGCACTCTCAATGAGATAATTGAATGATCGGGGATTTATAACAATCAATTGTCACGTGAAATGGACAGATTTGTCTTATTTGGTCAAAGTGGAAGAAAGAAAACCTCAAAGCATTGTTCAGAACTTGCGCCATGAGCCATTGCACAGTATTTGAGTAAACTGCTCTTTTGCAAGGTAACAAAACCATTTCACAAAAATAACTTCCCATAATTGTGGAAAATTGCCTCATTGTTTCTGTTCATTACTTTGAAGTCATTTAGCTGAAGCTCTCAACCACAAATTGTAAGTCGCCGCTGGGTAAGTGCCTTGCTGAAGGGCCCAATGGCTGCATCGATGGAACCGAAGCCACTCAGACTTGAATCACAACCCCAGTCAAGCAACATGGCCACTTTAGGAGTCTCAGTTCAAACATCTTGTGCGAAAGTTTACTGCAGAAGCCAAATAATATGGAGGCACAGCAGGCAAGGAGACAGGCAGGGAAGATTCAGAAACTCCATCAGACAAACAAACCCTGCCAATTAAAAACCAACAGCATTTTAACTGCTGTAGATTCAGTCGTAGCTAGTTAACGACACAGCCAAAGCTCAAACAGAGTGGCGTTTGTATGGGCTTCCAGATATAAAAATAAACTTCACTCAATAACAGAATTCAGAATATGTTTTTTTGACAGCTTTTATTTTGGCTGATCATATTCCATGTAAACAGGCCAGTAAATACTGACCCTCTGTCAGACTGAAAAAGGAATCAGAGGCCATCACATACCTTAAACTACATCTCCACAATTATTCCTCTGAACTGAATAAAGACACAGTAACTGTAAATGGCAAATATTGAGGTGCACTTAACCCTCACTCAAGTGCTGAAGGGTAAATGGCCCGTGGACACAGGCTACATTCAGTTCATGTGTAATTTTCTAATTCATTTAAAATGGTTACAAGTCATTTAGAACACAGCTTTTGGATATTGATAAAAATGTATTAGGAGTAACTCCAAAAGATTGTCTGCAGCTAACATTTACATGACAGATATAACCATTTCTCCAACATCTGCCAGGAGTGCTGGATCATCAATAACCTGATTATATTTTCTCACCTTGCATCACAAATTCCCTCCTGACAGCTATTAACTAGTACACTCGCATGACTAAATGCCAATTTGTTCAATCGTGGCCTTGCTGAATCGGTGGATTTACAATATAAACAGTCATTCGGTGGCGGACACAAAACACGTCTTTCTCAATTAAAGTCTGAACAAACTAAATATCACAGTTCTCGTCTTGCATAATAAAACAACACCAACAATGGCTGGAATTCAAGTTAAATTTCAGTCAATATCAGTGACTTACAAATGAATGCATTGTGTTTATTTTGTTCTGTGCTCTCAAAACCATTTCTGAAGAAAAATAATCTCAACACTCAGTAAATCAAAGCTGAGCACAAATGCTGATGGAGAACAGACCTCCCATTCAAAAGGGCAGTTTGAGCCGTAACCTTAGTTCTACCCGCATGGAAATCTAACCTCATCCGTCTCCAATCAATGGTGCAAGCTGACCTTACAACAAGCCGGAGGTTTGTCAGATGCAGACAGAAAAATACATCAGACTGTTCAAGCATATAATGTGTGTGTGCTTTTCTCCCTCAAATCGATTACTGCGCTCAGTAATTAGGCAGAAAAAGTTTGTACAAGCTCAGAAATTTACGGTATAGCAAATCTTAGATAAAAGCAGCACATACTCTATGGCAAGGCTAGTACCTCAGTAGTAAGCTGGAGTCTTTGAATGGCAATGAAGTAAACGTTCATTTTATAGGAGAATGGTGCGGTTCTGGGCATTCCCAAGGCAAATAATGCATCATTGTCCAGAAAAGCTCTTGATACATGGAACAGGAAAGTCCACTGAACATTCATTTATGGCAAGCTTTTCCCTTTTCAGCAAACATCTAGCTGTGCAAAGTCATACAGGAGCAAAGTTCCTGAATGGACTGCTCCTTTTTAAAGTTTAATCAAGACTGCCAGTAGGCAAGTACCGTTTTTAGATCCTCCAAAATATTCTGCCAAGTTAAGGGCTTTTAGTAGACATTAAATGGGGCTTTCATAGTTCTGCTGAAGAAAACAGCATTAGGCACTTTTGATCATGTTTGGGATGCAAACATTCCAAGTGCAAAGTACACATTGTAGAAGTCTTGATAGAAAATATAATGTTGTATTGCTATAAAAATAGAAAATGTGATAAACAAACAATCAATATAAAAATCCTACCTCAGTACTTCAGAAAATAAATGCTAAATCCAATTATTTGGATATACAGAGCATATATAAAGGCATTAGACTGCTTAACTGACAAAAAAAACAAGCCTATCCAGTAACATGGTTTGAATAAATACAGAATTGTTATAAAAAGGTGATTAAGCACATTCCCTTTTGGTTTTAAGAAGATTACAATTCAATATCATAAATATGTATACTTAAAAAAAATCTTGATTTTTCCAGAAGACCTATTAAGTCACAATGGACACAGTTCTATTTACATTCAGCATAGAAATGAGGTCAAATACATCTCACTATCAGTAACTTTCCATTGGGTTTTATGCAAGTGCATAATGAGAAATTCAAAACAAGTAAAATATAAATAATGAGAGTCGAGATTATCAAAGAGATAATGATAAAGTAACATTGACACATCAGTCTTTAAATAAAACTGCCTGTTTCAGAAGAGATTAGCAACAAGCTAATCCTCTACAGAAACATTGGCCTACAGAGAAGACACTGATGAACCAGTGAGCGAACCAGCTCTTACAGTTTCACTGAAACCAGGAAACATCTCAGATGTCAGCTCAAACCCTCACACTACCAACTAACACCACTCACATTCATTTTTAGGATTGCTGGATTTGTGTCAAGTCCTTCAATACGCAACAAAGTAACAAGTGCACTTCTAGAAATATGCACGAATATTAACGACTTCAAAACATACAGCTAGAGAGCAGTCCATAAATATTTGACCAATCACTGCACACAATGAAATGGTGGTGATGTCTAAGGTCTTCAAAAATGGATCCAAGTACCCTCAAATTAAAGCTAATGGTTTTGACCGAAACACCATAATCATGGTTTCATTTAAATTGGTTGGACAGAGCCAATTGAAAGAGTAGAAAAATGGGGTTGCCTCTGCAAATACTTAGTAACTGCACTAATCATATTGTTCAATTCCTAACACCCCTTTCACACATGAGATGCATCACAGTCTCCATTCTGACAGGAGAGGCTACAGGCGTAACCCACAGCATCGTCGATGGTGAAGAACACCTTCTCCACATCGCTGCGGTCCTGCTCCAGAAAGCCGCCCCTGCGCAAGGAGTCCAGGACGGAGGTGTTGCAGCGAGCCAAAAGAACCCGCACCCCCAGCTCCCCATAGTCCTTCCGGAGCTCCTTCATTGCCCCCACCCCGGCTGTGTCCAGGAACAAGACAGGTGCGCAGTCTATGACCAGGGTGTGGAAGCACGCTGCCTGGCGCAGCAGGCCTTTGGTGGGCACCTCCACATCCCTCACCTGCTCATCCACGGTCTCCACGTCCATGTTGGGGTTCATTTCCTGCTTCCTGTTGCACTTCTCCTGCTTCCTGCGGCGGGCCTTCTCCTGGACCGGGTCCAGAGCCACACAGCGGTAAAGGGCCTTCTTAAAAAGCATCTGGTTAGCGTAGTACACTGGTGCTTCGTACCGGAAGATGACCACTCCAGGGACCGTCTTTAGACCTTTGTAAGAGGCCAGGTCTTCATAGAGGTCCAGGTGTCCCGACTGGCCCAGCTGCACTGCAGGGGCCCTCTGGGTGCGTCCCAGAACGGTGAACGCCGAAACCAGCACCCCGACCAGGAGGCCCAGCTCTGTGTTCACCAGGGCTGACGTTCCCATGGTAACCAGCCAGATAGCCGCGTCCACGCGGTTCACCCTCCACATGCGGGGCACGTCGGCAAATTTGCGCAGCGCCCCCCGAAGGTTGACAACAATAATGACAGCCAGCACACACCTGCAAACAAGAAAAACCATGCTGTGAAACGTCCATTAGGTCAGAAGCTCAAACAAAAGGCAGACTCTCAGTAGCACAGAATTCAAACCAAATTTAAAAGAAAAATACCTCTGTGGCTGGGTAGTGAAAGTATTGACCGTATAATTAGAAATAAAATTTGTCTATTTCTCCGGCCAAGAGTTAATGAGCAGCACAGTTGCTGAATAACAATAATAAACTGGCTGAAGAAATGAACTGGTATGGAATTTAAATAAGATGACAACAAGTAACCTCCCATTTTGACAATTAGGGCAGAAAAACAGCAGGACACTCTTGGACTGACCACAAATTAGTTCAGGAATATTAAGGTTTTTCATTCATTATTAACATCTTCTTGGAAGACAGCAAAGCCCAGAAGACTGGTGGATTCAAGACCAGTCACTAAATGTTTACGTGTAAGTCAACCAGTAGACACATTAAGACAGGGGTGTCAAATTGGTCCATAAAAGGGCCGAGGGGCTGCAGGTTTTCATTCTGACTGAGCAATCAACTGTCAACTGTGAAGGATGAGATCAGTTGCTTAAATTAGTTGTATCAGGTGTGCTTCCGCTTGGTTGGAATGAAAACTTGCAACCCCTCTGCCCTTTTACAAACCAGTTTGACACCCCTGCATTAAGACAAAGCATTCATTACATGGCATTCATCACAAAGAAAGGATTAAGCAAGATTATCCAGTCTTCAGCTCACTGTTGACGAAACACCCAGAACGTCTAGAAGCCCAACACTGATATGGCAGTTGCTCGGTGGGGTAAACTTACTTCTGCAGGGAATAGAAGAGAGGAGCAATAACCAGCAGGACTAGCAGCAACACGAGGGCCGTCACCAGGCCGGACACCTGGGTCTGGCAGCCCGTGGACTCCTTCACCAGAGTCTTCGTCAGCGCGGCACTGGTAGTGAAGCAGCGAAAGAAGGAAGGTAAGATGTTGCAGAAGCCAATGGCGTACATCTCCTGGTTGGCGTCCACCATGTAGCCATGCTTCTTGGCGAACATCTCGGAAAGGGAGACTGTGATGGCGAAACCCACGATGGCTATGGAGAGGGCGTCAAGCGCCACATTGGGGATCAGCGACAAGTCGGGGAGCTGGGGCGGGAGGAAGCCGGTGGGGATGGTGCCGGACACCTCGGAGCCGAAACGCTCCTTGAACTTGCCGTAGTGGGAGGCAAGCGTGGCGGCGATGACCACGAAGAGCTCGAAGGGGATGGGAGCCTTCAGCTTGGACTTGAAGCGGTCATTGAGCTCCTTGCTGGGCACGAGCACCAGCAGGCACACCAGGCTGGTGACCAGGTCGCACACATTGGTTTGCCCAATGTTCTTGAACAGGCTGATCCAGGTCCGCACCAGCGAGCCCAGCCCCTGGGCACGAGGCAGCTTCAGCCCAAGTAGGTACTTCACCTGGGAGGTGAGGATGGTGAGGGACGCCCCAGTCGCGAAGCCGCTGAGCAGAGAGTCCGACAGGTACACAGACACGAAGCCCACCTGGAGGAGTCCCATCAATACCTGCACAGCATCATGGCCATCAACTCATTGGCAGACAAACTAATATTTTCCTGCACCTGAAATACCAACATACTCCTTTCTATCACAATTAGTGGGAGTGGAAATGTTTTCAGAGTTAGATCTTAGAAGACTGTTTCACAGTCACATTTTATGCACAATCTCAAATAATATCAATTCAAAATAAAGGTGGTGTTGCGTCAGTATGGGAAAATTGCCCATGAAAGCTTTTGATTCCTTACCATATTGACCGTGTGGAGAGATGTATGTGGGCCAAGAAAATGCATTTGTTTTTTGTATCATGTGTGCTGGGACAGATGTGGGCCAAATTTAGATGAGCACCCCCCTAAAACCAACATGTGGCGATAAATCAATGAATAACTCCCAATTCTCACAGTGCGAGTTCTAAAATTTATAACTGTCATTGTTGTTGCCATCCCAAGGAACAATTTGACACCAAACATGGCTTAATTGCTTTGAAAATATGAGACCCAGGAGGAATTGAAGCCGTAAAAAGCATAATTTGGCTACATTTTTCATCACAAATTGAAAGTTTAACATTAAAATTAATATAGTTCCCAAAGTAATCCACCCTAAATATTTGGTAAAAAGTAGGTGCAGTATGCAAAGTTCGTTTGCACAAAGTTTCAAGAAATTCTTTCACCGGTAACAATGTAGTAGGATTTTATTGTTTAACTTTCAATTTGTGATGAAAAATGTAGCCATATTATGCTTTTCACGGCTTCAATTCCTCCTGGGTCTCATATTTTCATAGCAATTAAGCCATGTTTGGTGTCAAATTGTTCCTTGGGATGGCAGCAACAATAACAGTTATAAACTTTAGAACTCACATTGTAAGAATTGGGAGTTATTCATTGATTTATCCCCATATGTTGGTTTTAGGGGGGTGCTCATCTAAATTTGGCCCACATCTGTCCTAGCACATATGATACAAAAAAACAAATGCCTTTTCTAAGCCCACATACATTTCTCCACACTGTCAATATGGTAAGGAATCAAAAGCTTTCATGGGCAATTTTCCCATACTGACGCAACACCACCTTTGAAGCAGAACTTGGACTCTGCAAAATTGACCCAAATTGTGAAACTTCCCATCATATGCAAGTACAGAAAACATAATTATTATTTTTTCTATCAGATAATCTGCTAAACTAGCACCACAAAATATTATTATTAAGTTGCTTTTAACAATATGTTATTGAAAAGTCAGTTTGGGTCTAATCCATTACATTGAAATTGAAGCACTCAAGACTCCAGTCAGTTCTTCTCAGTCCTACCTGATAGACGCCAGCTGTGAAGGTGACTGTGGCCCCCACCATGATGGCGTAGCAACTGCGGTCGCAGGTGAAGTTCCCCGGCTCTGCCACAGCGGTCTGATTGTCGGAGAGATACCCAGCGAGGAGCAGCTCCCTGTCCACCACCTGCCCCACCAGCAGGCACAGAACCCCGAAGATGCCCACCGAAATGTGGCGCGAGGTGCCCAGCAGGGTGTAGATAATGCTGGAGAAGAAGGAGGTGTACAGGCCGTAGACGGGGTCCTGCCCCGCCAGCAGGGAGTAGGCGATGGACTGGGGCACCAGTAAGATGCCCACGATGAGCCCCGACATCATGTCCCCCAGCAGCCAGTCCCTCATCTGGTACCGCGGCAGCCAGCTGAGGATGGGGAAGAAGCCTAGCACCAGGCCCTTCACGCGGCTGCCGCTGCAAGCACAGACCTTCCCCACCCTCCGCTTCACCAGCTCCTTACAGCTCTTCTCCCTCTTCTCCTGCTTCTCTAACGTAAACGGCTCGTACGTGCTCGGCTCCGCCAGGCTGACCGCCAGGGCTTCGCTCTCCTCGGCGTCCATCTGCTCTGCACCCGGCATCTTCCTGGAACAAAGAGAGGCACCGTAGGAATGAGGAATACAGAGTTCAAATTACACTGTTCAACCCTGATAACACACATTTCTCATCTCAAGTTGACAGTTTTATCGGAGCACCTACCAGCAGCAGTACCTATGGCTAAGTTAAGTGGATTAATGCTAATGTCACAAACTTCACGGCCAACAAAACCATGACGGACAGCATCGCCCTGTTACTCACTTATAGTAAACAAGCATCTTGTGCAATATCCACAAATTCCTACGAAAGCAGAAGTGCCGGGATTCCATGATGAACAACTGTGATGAAATAGGTGATTTGTGTCACAATATGACATGATGTTTGCATAACGATAAATAATAAATAAAATAATTAACCCTTAGAGCACGGAAATACATTTTTAAAAAATATAAATTTATACTCAGCAAAAGAATTGAGGGCCACCGAGCTTTTTCTTGATTATTTTCTCTTGTTGTGAGCTTCCCAGGACACTGTCAGGCTGTGCTGAGAGCAGGTGGTGGCCACACAAGATACTGAAATGACTTTGGACATTGTTTGACGTTTTGATTTTATGGTTTGGGCTTGGTGTGATTCTGGTCTTCCCTGGGAATGCCCTGTTTTGGGGGTAATAACATCATCTGATCAAATGTTTTGATGCATTTTGTGTCTTGGATTAACACCAATGACGTTGAAAACGCTTGGGATTTCAGTTCAGTTTTTACATTTTTGCATACTTGGGTGAAAGTCGAGTGTTCCTTAACTTTTTTTGTTGAGTATAATTATCTTGTGCTGTTGAAAACTATCATGAGGCAACTTGTTTAAAAGAGCTACCCTGCGGGAGCTCTTTTAAACATGTCGCCACGTGGTAGGTTTTCAACAGTTTTGATTTTGATATCTTAAATCACTGATTAACAATAATGGCATTTTGCGCTCCAGGGGTTAATAAAACAATGAATAAATGTAGTTAGAAAAAGGGAAATACTGTGGAGAAGATGTTCTGGTGGCAGGCTGAATGATGAAAATGCCTCACATTCACCCCTTTAAATATTGCACGAACGTAAGCTCAATCAAATCCAACCGTATTCTTAGGTATGTGGGGTCAAAAGGAAAATCATGTGTTCAACAAACCCATTTTGAGCAATTATTCCCTGAGATATCCAAAACTTTCTTCAAAATAATCAGAAATTATCAGAGTTCAATAAATGACACATATGGCTACCTACATATGGTAAAACCTCAACTGTTCTTGCAAGAAAGAAAAAAGCCAATGCCTTTCAGTGTGTCACAGTGCTTCAGCTCCGAATAAAAATTTTAGTCACTGAAAATTTAATGAAGCACTCAAAATGCCACTTTGATTCACTGGTAATGGAAATCACAAACGTCCACTAGACCTGGAAAGTACAAAGCAGGTAGGCAAACACTACAGTGCTTTCTCAATATTACAAAGACTCGACTCAAAGGGCAAATTAATTCATTGGAAACAATGAACACTTAAGAGCAAAGGAGCCGATTTTAAATTCATTTCAGTTGTGGAGGAGAGAACTCTTCACTCCTTCGTGCACAGCAGTAGGAAAATCTCCACACTCCTCAGAGGGGCAAGTCATACAAGGTCCTTATTGTATCCACTGTATTCCAGGGAACTCGGTCTTTTTCAGAATTGCTTCAATTTCAGTGCCCGCTCTACCTTGACTCCTTTGACAGTTTCTGTCCGTCGTAACAAACATTTTGATAACTGAATTTTTCTACAATCTACTGACATCAAAGGTTAATGTAAAGCATCAAGAGGTTTTTGCTCTTAAGAAAACAGATTTCAGGGAACTCTGAAGCAGGGCCATTCTTTGAGAAGTGAACCAAAATGTCACACACGTGACCAGATGTCATCAAATAAAGAAATACTTTGAAAATTAATGTAAGGTATCAAATTCATTCCTTGCTAGACTCCATACCCCAAAACTATGAAAATTCTAGATTTTTCAACTTCACAGAGTTTTTGAAGTCAAATAGAGTTATGAAAAGCCTGTTTCCGTGTGAAGTCACACACGTGACCAGTCGTATTTGACCTCTGACCTTAAGTAGTTAAAGTTAATGTAACAAATAAAATTTTTACTTGATAGACTTGGATAAGTAGTACTCCTATATAAGGTCCACAGTCATGAACCTCCAATGCTTTAGTAATTGAAGGAGATTTTTTCTGCTATTTGTTACATTTTTGGTCACACACGTGACTGAGAATGGCCCAGCAGCTTTGTCAGTTATATGATGCTTTGGGGTTGAGAGAGCGTACATGATCAGATTAGTTTTTTTAAAAACAGTATTGATTCTCACCATGAAAGGACACCAATCGCTTGTACATGTAGCCATTTGCTGAAAGACCGAAGTGCGACACCTTTCCATATCAACAACACTACACGTGATAGCATGAGTAATATGTAGGTGAAAACCTAGGATGAAAACCTCAGCAATAGAAACAATTCTTTATGGACTAAACTGGGCCAAAATGGGGAGGGGGTAAAGTGCTTGTTACCGCCGGTTTTTAGGCAATTGCTCTATACTGCAGCAAGTACCTACTGGATGTTTCAGACAGGTCAGTTCAGAGCCACCAAACAGTTAGTATTAACAAGTATTAGAGGCCAGAGGTACTTTATCCTGGAAGGAAACTTGGGATCAATGGGGACCACAGTACAAATAAATAAAGTGAAACAGGAAACTAACTTGACAACTTCATTCCATAAAGCAATCAGCAAACACTTCCACTCCTCCCTTCTTCTGCAGTCTCTGCTTCCTCTTTTTTAAATTTTTTCTCCCACACTGTTACCTGCAACAAATATACTCTAGAAGGATGTCCTTTATAAAATGAGACTACTCTTATTTGTTCACAAAGCGCCATGATTTCCTCACAGCTGACTAACAGCCATCAAGCCAAATGACACAACAGAGGTGATCAACACCATCTTATGATAAGATGAGATTTACCGGTACAAAAACTGGGGACAAGACACATTCTATGATGGGTTTACTGTGACAATCTGTCCACTTTTTTCACTTTGTATTTTGACTTCGAAACTAAAATAAAGCCTTGTCTTAAATTTAGATCTCATCAAAGTCTGATCATGTGGATCAAAAATAGATTTGTAATCCAATTATAATGAAAAGGAGAGAGCCTCAGGCCTCAGTGCGATAAACTCAAGTGTAATGGTAAATGGGTCCTTTTGTTTGTTTAGATCTCAAACAGGGAACACATTAGCCTGAACATGCCAAACAAAATCCATGCATTTGTGACTTATGCTGTCAGGCTTTGTCCAAAAATTTGAATCTTAACTGCGCTTACTTTATTTAACTAATGGGTCACTTGTCTTAATCTATTCAACACATAAGTATGGGAATTTTGAAAGCAATGCCCATACACTTAGGCTACAGGGTTAAGGTTTGTATAGTAAATATCTTTAAATGCTTAAAATAATTGTAATCCAAATGCCTTGAAAGAGGACATAAACAATGTTTTAGTGTTAAATACAGCGGAGCACTCAGCTTATTCCTGGGCATTTAGATGATGGCTGTTTGTTTTGTGCCAGGAGACAGCAATCTCCCTCGCTATGCAGAAGAGATCTGTGCAACTTAAAGCTACTTTAAGAGTCTTCCAGGGATTTAGGCAAGTAGAACATCGGAGGAAACCAGCTTTTTCAGCGTTACTGATATGACATTTGGAAACAAAGGAACAACATAAATTGTTCAGAAAAATTACTCTTCTTAAATGATAAAAAACTATTACTGCATATTATCATACCACCCACTTGGATTTGTGTGGAAAGGCCACAAAGATAATGGCAAGAGTACTGGTAAGTCCGAAAAAAGCAAATATCCTACCAATGTGAAAAAAGACGGGCATTTTGGGGAGACCATATACTTTCTAAGCATTCCTTAAACTTTAATATCTCAGCCCAAAAGCAGAGAGTTTGAGATCTGCATTATGTAGGAAACCTGACTGAACACTGAAATGGATTTTTCTTTTTCACAAGAAAAAAAAGCAGTGTTATGGATGTGCCAATACTGCATTATGTCACATTTTTAAACCTAGCACTTTGTACAGAGGTCCATTTAAGTGTTTATTCCAAGGTATTCAAGCCAATGGTACAAGCAAAACATTAATTCTGGGAGTAACTTTACTTCTTCATGCTGAAGTTGGCATTGCAACAGAATGGCTCAGCCTCATGGGGGGGGAGAGAATTCAACCAAAAAGATTACACCCTTCAAATCATTAAAAGTTGGGATGGTATGTTAAATTAACACTGAAAGCAGCGATTTGTACACGGTCTTTGACTGCGTTACATTGAAAACAACAGCACATTATTTGATATTCCATCACAAAATAAACACTTGTTCCAATCTTGATTATTGAAACACATTTAAAGAAGAAAGTTGGGACAGTAAAGTATTTACCACTTTGTAATGTTGCCATTACTTTTTAGAACACAAAATAAATGTTAAGGGGACTGAAGGCACCAAGTGATTAAGTGTTCAGGTGTAATTCTGTAAACAAGTCTTAGGGAGTGCAACAGGACAGGGTCTTCATTGATGTATTTTGCATTTCAAAAATCCTGACACAGTCTCTATTGGGGAGAAGTCAGGACTGCAGGCAGGCCACTCCAGAACCTGCACCCTCTTCTTCACAGCCATGCCAATGTATTGCGAGAAGAATCCAGTTTTGCGTTGTATTTTTGAAACATGCATGGGCGTCCCTGGAAAAGATCTTTAGAAGTAAGCATATGCTGCTCCTCTATGTCAGTGTACTGCTAAAGGCGCCTTCACAGAAGTCTGAGTTCCTCTTGTCTAGGGCCCGGACACAACCCTCTACCATGATAAATCATGGCTTTTGGACTTGTTGATGATAGCAGTCCTTTACTATTATGGTCCAGAGCACATAAATCTAGTTCTTCCAAAAAAATACCCGAAATGTTGATTTGCCTGACCATAATGCACCTTTCCATGGTGTGACGGCCTATCGCTGATGGCACTGTGCCCAGAGAAGTCGACGGCACTTCTGGACAGTTAAAATGAGGCTTCTTTCTTGTACAGTAATGTTTAAATTGGCATTTGTGGATAGAACTGTGCATTTTAGTACTTGACAAAAGTTTGCCACAATAATCGTATGCCCATGTGAATATTTCACTCGTAGAAAATTGACAGTTCTTGATGCAGTGCTGTTAGAGTGATCGAAGATCATGGGTATTCATCTTAGACTTGTGCTCTTGCCCTTAACGCAGAGAGATTCCTCCACATTCCTTGAATCTTTTCATTACGTTATTACGTCTTTTGCACCGTGGAGGGCAAAATATCCAAATCCATTCTGATCTTTCTTTGAGGAACATTTTTTTTAATCTATTCAAAGATTTTCCTAAAATTTATAGGCAAACTGGCGCTCCTCAGCCCATCATTGCCCCTGTAGAACTCAGCCTTTCCTGGATGCTGCTTCTGTATCAAATCATGACTGCAATCACCCGCTGACATCAGCAGTTTCAAATCACATCATGATTTGAAATGTTTACTTCAGGTTTACTCTGAAGCAGCTTTGTCAGTTATATGATGCTTTGGGGTTGAGAGAGCGTACATGATCAGATTAGTTTTTTTAAAAACAGTATTGATTCTCACCATGAAAGGACACCAATCGCTTGTACATGTAGCCATTTGCTGAAAGACAGAAGTGCGACACCTTTCCATATCAACAACACTACATGTGATAGCATGAGTAATATGTAGGAGAAAACCTAGGATGAAAACCTCAGCAATGGAAACAATTCTTCATGGAATAAACTGGGCCAAAATGGGGAGGGGGTAAAGTGCTTGTTACCGCCGGTTTTTAGGCAATTGCTCTATATTGTAACAAGTACTTACTGGATGTTTCAGACAGGACAGTTCAGAGCCACCAGATGGTTAGTATTAACCAGTACTAGAGGCCAGAGGTACTTTATCCTGGAAGGAAACTGGGGATCAATGGGGACCACAGTACAAATAAATAAAGTGAAACAGGAAACTAACTTGACAACTTCATTCCATAAAGCAATCAGCAAACACTTCCACTTCTCCCTTCTTCTGCAGTCTCTGCTTCCTCTTTTTCATAGGTTTTCTCCCACACTGTTACCTGCAACAAATATACTCTAGAAGGATGTCCTTTATAAAATGAGACTACTCTTGTTTGTTCACAAAGTGCCATGATTTCCTCACAGCTGACTAACAGCCATCAAGCCAAATGACACAACAGAGGTGATCAACACCATTTTATGATAAGATGAGATTTACCGGTACAAAAACTGGGGTCAAGGCACATTCTATGATGGGTCTACAGTGACAATCTGTCCACTTTTTTTCACTTTGTATTTTGACTTCAAAACTAAAATAAACCCTTGTCTTAAATTTAGATCTCATCAAAGTCTGATCATGTGGATCAAAAAAAAGATTTGTAATCCAATTATAATGAAAAGGAGAGCGCGCTCGGGCCTCAGTGCAATAAACTTGTGCTCTAGTCTATTATTCAAAATGTTTACTTCATTGCCTGTCTGAAATTGCCCCATCCAAATTAAATTTTTGTAAATGTGTTTCAGGCAGGAATGGAAGTATATTTACAAATAAAATGAAGTTCACAAGACAAAAAATGTGACATGTTGTCTTCATACCATCTTCAATGACATGCAATTCAAAGTCAATTCATAAATCACTATTTTCCGTTTCTAAGCGCATTTTCCATTCCATCCCAGCCCTTTCCGAGTTGGGGATATACAAAATTGCCCACTTTATTCTGCATTTTATTTTTTAATATTCAGCATAAAACCTACAATACCCATATTTAAAAACAAGACTGATTCCAAAGTAATTTCAAGTAAGGTACACAAGATGTGATTCACACACACACTCACACACACCTTAAGTACATTTTCAGAATAGCCAACAATATCACCTTGGCACACTTGTTCAGTCTAACCGAGGTCATATTTTAAATTAGATGCCTAGTAGGCCTCAGCCTACTCAGTCACATGATTTCATCTTGTGCGAAGCTTGCATTTATGATGCGATACCCAAAAAATTCTGGGTAATTTCCAATTCTCAACATAGACAATAGATCTGTAGATGGTTACAGACAGACTGACAAAATGGTAGACCTAGATTACAGCTGCCTTACAGGTGCCCTAAGTAATCATGGCATGGCAGTGGACAACAACCTACACTTTCTTGCAATAACTTCACATTGAAAACTATTCACTGAGAAACACTGGATGGATGACACAAATTGCAAAGTTAGTACAGCTATAATGACCAAGGCCACTAAAGGTGCTGGAGCCCATACCAGTGTGCATTTGGTTATGCGTAGAAACACAAATTCAACAAATTATCAATCAATCACAGCCCGGGCCTACGAAAAAAAAAAAAAAAAATGCACAATACCGAAAGGAAATTTAGTCAGTCTGATTAATCTAACTGGCACGTCTTTAAGGAATGCCAGAGGGAGCCCAGACAGCCCTTTCCCTGTGCAGACACAGGGAAAGGATGTAGACCTCATGCCAAAAGGTGTTTCACATGCCCGACTTCTGAGAGGAAAAGGCCTATAAATTTGAAGTAAATAAAATTAATCAGGCAGCTTTCAAAATACCGTGAGATATAGGCCCCCATTGACTGCACTAAAATAGCCCAACACGAAGCCACAGAGTGTATAGCTGAGCTAAATAGAAGTGTGCAGCACAATCTGGGAGTTCTGTATATTACTCAGATAAACAAGCCTTTGAGACAGACTGACATATTTATATTCCAGAAAAGAGGCGCCATTCAGGTCTTCTTTTCAGACTATGTCAGCAAGCAGTTATAAAATTTGAGCCAAATACTTCAATGGCGTTTTCAGAAAATTATACACGGGGCTACATTTAGAACCTATTTGTGCATCTTTGCCATTTGCCCTCATCACCATGTACAAAGTGAGGCTCTCCTACGTTTAAGTTTAAAATACGACCCCAATTCCAAATAGTTGGGACGAAGTGTAAATTGTGAATAAAATCAAAATGCAATGACTTTCAGATTACATAAGCCAATATGTTATTTACAATAGAACATAGATAACATTTCAAATGTTGAAACTGAGACATTTTACATTTTTATCCGCAAAATAAGCTTATTTCATATTTTCTGGCTGCAACAGGTCTCAAAAAAGTTGGGACACATGCAAAAAAAAAAAGGGCTGAAAAAGCAATTAATATATAAGAGAATCAGCTGTAAAAACATTTAGCAAGTAACTAAGTTAACTGGCATCAGGTGTGTAACATGATTGGCTATAAAAGGGATGTCTTAGAGAGGCTGAGTCTCTCAGAAGTAAAGATGGCCGGAGGCTCTCCAACCCATGACGGCTTGCGTAAAAAAATTGTGGAATACTTTAAAAACAACGTTCCTCAACGTCGAATTGCAAAGGCTTTGAAGGTCTCATCATCGACAGTGCCTAACATCATCAAAAGATTCCGAGAAACTGGAAAAATCTCTGTGCGTAAGGGACAAGGCCGAAAACCTTTACTGGATGCCCGTGATCTTCGGGCCTCTCAGACGCCACTGCATCACTCACCGGCATGATTCTGTCATTGACATTACTAAATGGGCCCAGGAAACCACTGTCTGTAAACACAGTCCAAGGTGCCATCCACAAATGCCACCTAAAACTCTGTCATGCAAAAAGGAAGCAATTGTTGAGCATGATCCAGAAGCACCGCCATGTTCTGTGGGCAAAGGCTCATTTAAAATGGACTGTAGCAAAGTGTCCTGTGGTCAGACGAGTCCAAATTTGACATTCTTGTTGGAAATAATGGGCGTCGTGTCCTCCGGGCTAAAGAGGAGAAAGACCACCCCTCCTGTTATCAGCGTTCAGTTCAAAAGCCAGCATCTCTGATGGTATGGGGATGCATTAGTGCATATGGTGTGGGACACTTGCATGTTTTAAAAAGCACCATGAATGCTAAAAGGTATATAAAGGTTTTAGAGCAACATATGCTCCCCTCCAGACGACATGTATTCCAGGGAAGGCCTTGTGTATTTCAGCAGGACAATGCAGAAGCTACTGCAGCTATTACAACAGCATGGTTTCGTAGTAGAAGAGTCCGTGTGCTGAACTGGCCTGCCTGCAGTCCTGATCTTTCACCGATTGAGAACATTTGGCGCATAATTAAACGAAAAGTCCGTCAAAGGAGACCTCAAACTCTCCAGCAGCTGGAAGCCTGTATATAACAAGAGTGGGATCAAATTCCAATGGCTAAACTCAAGAAACGTAATGCCCAGATGCCTCCACTCTGTGTTAAAAAGAAGAGGGGATGCTACGCCATGGTAAACAGGCCCCTGTCACAACTTTTTTGAGACCTGTAGCAGCCATCAAATTTAAAATGAGCTCATTTTGCGGATAAAATTGTACAAAAATCTCAGTTTCAACATTTGCCATGTTATCTCTGTTCTACTGCGAAAAACTACAGGCTGGTGTGATTTGAAAGTCATTGCGTTTTGATTTTACTCACAATTTACACTTTGTCCCAACTATTTCTGAATTGGGGTAGTACAAGAACCAGATGAGGTACCTTATGGAAATTATTAGTACGGCTTTGCTGCGGTCAGAGGCACCACTGCGCCAGCCAGAGGCCAGTATAACCGGGCAATATATGACCATTCTCATACTGTAATAATAAGTGTGCATTCACAACCCATCACTTAGGCGAGTGCATGAGGCTAATTTGTTTTTAGTGGAGCTTTTTCCATGCTAAAAGATCTGAAACAGAAGCGTCTTCTTTTTGCCTGATTTCTGATACGTGTACGAATTTAGTGCCTGAACCGACATCACCACGATCGGAATGCAGAGTGATTCCGATCAACGACACGGCTTGGAAAACCTGTGGTTAGCGTTGCTACATGTAGCGAATTTACAGCAAGTCATAACTAACATAAGCTAACAATAGTAACTTAGCTAGCTAACCAACGTGTATTTTTCTTGCAGGCTGATTATCGTTTTCTAGTGAGTCAACTGAGAACATCGAAGGAGCTTTTTGGAAACAATACTGTGATTTCAGTCACAACTCAAACGTTCAATGTCAAACTAATCACTTGACAGCTCACTAACCCCAGCTAGCTAGCTAGCCAGACAGCTGTCAAGCGTTTCCTTGAGACGTGTACAACATTGTTCCAGCTTGCAGTCACCTAGCTAGCCTGCTAGCTATCTACCTTGAATGAAAGTTATGGGAATGATCTCAAAAATAGTTCAAAAATGGAAACAATACCTGCATGTCCATTCAAAATAGTGGGCGGTACTCACCCCCGGCTTTGTGCAATCAGACTTTCTTGTCATAAAAAGTCATTGGTTCAGGGTTTACTTTATTTGAATCCCCCTCCGGATCATTACTATGCCGAGCAAACCGCGCGCCGTGCCGACTCAACTACGGACGCTTACGAAATCAGTGACAGCTGAAGCATAATCGAAAGCACTCTTTTCACGTGATGCGGGAGGTACTGAAAACACTTGGAAATATCTTTTTTTAATATCCATGCTGCCATACTGTCAACAATTTATTGTTTTGTTTTGGTCTCAAGTGATGAGCAATTGTGTATTAGACCTGGTTATTTAGTTGCCTGCTTTTTTGCTGTCGTAAATGTATTTTAATTGATGAATTAATGAATGAATTTTATTTATTCATTCATTTTATTTATTTATTTAATAGCCCTGCTTGTTCTCAATCATTTCCCTTTATTGACGCGTTTTCCAGTCATAAGAATAGTCTATTGGCAATGCAAGACAGCTTCTTTCTTGATGCGATCTAAGGGCGACTAGCTAATATTGGTTCAGAAAAATAACTTACTCAAAAGTGGGTATTTGCTTTACAAAGGGTAACCTGCTCTGGAACTTCCTTGCTATCCTTTTGGCACATTGGGCGATCTAACCTGTGTTTTATGATTGTTTGAACTGTTTGAATTAAACCAAACAAAGATTTGAAACATCTTAACACAATTTTGAATAAGGGTGACTGAAACGCACCAATGGCGAGTCCCAATGAATCGTTGTCGTCTTGCCCAATGAGGAGAATTACCAATACCTTATAGTTTGGAATGTTCTCAGCGTGAATGTATCGTTAATCAAGAAAAACTACCGGTTACCTGGATGTGACTCCAGTTCCATGGGTACGTGCGGAACCCTTTAACTGGCTTCGCTATTGGTTTACCCTTCCGAGGCCCTGCCTCGGTGCCTGAGAAAGAAAATTGAACTCACCTGTTCCGTAGGAGGAGGTAGCGCACTCACCTCCTATAAAGCCTCTGCGCTGCTAATGCTCGTTTCCCCTTTGAAACTCAGCATCCAGTGGCGGAGCTAGTGGGGGGGCAAAGACACGTCCCTTTTTGACAACAATGAGTCCTGGCTAGTTCTTAGTCATTTTCCTTTATTGACGCGCCTTCCAATTATCGTAATTGGCAACTGAAGACACGGCTTCTCTCCATATGCGATCTAGCAGCGATTAAATCGTGGGTTAAATTCAGTACAGTGGTGGAACCAGAACAGAGAACTGGCTTGCACAAAACATCCGTTTAAAACAATCATAAATCCTGACCTGTTCTCAGTCATCTTCAGGATTAACAGAAAGTTCACTCCGAGAGCGCTCCGCACTTAACAGGTGCTACTTGTTCTCCCCGATTAGGTAAGACGACAATCATTCATCTGGACGCGTATTTGCTGTATTTAAATCAACGTTATTCAAAATTGCATAGCCTACCTGTCGACTCTCATGCAAATGGCTTGAGCCGCACGCTTTTTATAACTGCTAAGTGCCACTTTTAAAAAAAAAAAAAAAAAATCAACCCGCGAAATACCGAGAGTGAAAGACCGCGTTTCATTGGAAAGCGAAGCATTGGCCAATAAATAAGTAAATTATTTTTCTGCACTGAATTTAGCCCATGATTTCATCGCTGTTAGATCGCATATGGAGAGAAACCGTGTCTTCAGTTGCCAATTACGATAATTGGAAAACGCGTCAATGAAGGAAAATGATTGAGAACTAGCCAGGACTAAAAGGGACGTGTCTTTGCCCCCCCACTAGCTCCGCCACTGTCAGCATCACACACTCGGGGCCAGCTGGGCAGGTTGTTAGAGGGCTCCGCACGTACTCATAGAACTGGAGTTACATCCAGGTAACCGGTAGTTCTATTTCGTACGTGCTCCGCCCTCTAATGGGCTTCGCTATTGGCTTACACCTAAGGCGAAGACCGTTAGAGATGGATGTATTCCCAGGTGGCCCCAGACCACGGAGTTCCATTCAGAAACCAAAGAGAAACCCCTCCACACACCGGGGCGAGCACCGCCAGACTGCGTACCCCGCCCCAGGTCGTGGCACAAAAAAGCAACACAGAACAGAAGTTGGTGTAGGAAGGGGACCTCCCCGATAGGGTCCCTTCCCCGCATGAATGAGAGAGCTTGCTAGCTGTCATTTCCCAACGAGAAGCCCCCACACCCACAGGCAAGCACCACCAGAGCGCATCGCCTCAGGTTATGGCACAAACACAAAACAGAAGACAAGTTGATGTTGGAAGGGGGCCCCCACCAAAAGGGTCCCTTTCCAGAATGAATGGGAGGGCTTGCTAGCTGTCATCTCCCAACGACAAGCCCCCACACCTGCAGGCGGGGCGCCACCAGAACACATCGCCTCAGGTTGTGGTAATAATCAAAACACTATTCAGTGTTGGAAGGGGAGTCTTCTCCCAGAATGAATGTGCGACCCTGAAATATGACCATGCAAAGGTCAATGCAGAAGACCAAGAGGCCGCCCTGCAAATCTCCTCTACGGATACGCCCTTAAATAGCGCTGTAGAGGATGCAATGCCCCGGGTAGAATGTGCGGTGAATCCTGCTGGGGCAATGAGACCCACTGCCGAATAGGCTCTGCAGATAGCACCACAGATCCAGTGGGCGAGGCATTGCGCTGACAGAGGGGCCCCCTGAGCCCGTCCGCCATAACAAATAAACAGCTGATCCACCCTCCTGAGATTTGCAATGCGCTCCAAGTAGAGACTGAGCGTGCGCGCTGGGCACAGCTTGTGCATCCATTCCTGCTCGCTGGTGGCATGAGGAGGTGGACAGAAGGCCTGCAGCCGAATGACCGATGACTTAAAAGCTGTGGTGATGACCTTCGGCCGAAAGGACGGGTTAGGACGAAGCTCCACTGAACCCTGGTCCTCTCTTAGGGTCAAACACGATGGGTGCACAGAGAGACCGCCCAACCCGCTCACTCTCCTAGCTGACGCTAAGGCCAAAAGGAGGGCAGTTTTGATAGATAAAAAATGCAGGTCTGCCTGGTCCAGAGGTTCAAAAGGCGGCCCTGCCAGACCGTCCAACACTGTCTGCAGATCCCATTGCGGGATTACGTGCTCCGTAGGGGGTCTTAGCCTGCAAACTCCCATCAAAAAGTGCCTCACCAGGGGATGACTTCTGGCCGTGAAGGGGATGACTTCAAACCCGTCATGTCCAGCCGGGATAGCTGCAGCAAACACCCCCAGAGTGGATGCTGTGCAGCTCCCCTCGAAGAGTCCTTGAAGGAAATCCAGCACCCCTTGAAGGGGGTATGAGCGCGGGTCCAGGCTTCTCGCCTGACACCAGTCAGAAAAAATCCGCCAACGGGCTGCATAAGCCTTGGATGTGGCCGGGGCACGTGCACACTGAATTGTGGACACCACCGCCTCAGGCAGGCCCAACTCGCTCAACCTCACCCTTTCAATTTCCAGGCCATGAGGGGGTGGGAGAGAGTGGCACTCGGCGCCCGAATCATGGTCGAGGGAAGGTCCAGAATCCTCCATGGGCCTGCCACCGCCAGTTGGATGAGATCCGGAAACCACCTGGCGCTTGGATTCATTGGTGCCACAACAATCATGGATAGGTGCTGTTCCCACACCCTGAGGAGCAGTGGCCGCCGGGGCGGGAACGCATACAGCAGGCTGGCTGGCAAGACGGGATGGGCTAACGCATCCAACCCCAGGGGAGGATTTTTGGTAGGCCTCAGGGAGAACCAAAGAGGGCACAAAGTGTTCTCCCTGCTCGCAAAAAGATCCACCACTGGTTGACCGAACAGCTTCCAAATCTGCTGGGCCATCACCGGGGGGAGGCTCCAATCCTCCTCGGGCAGGGATCCCCTGGACAGCCCATCCGCCCGAGTGTTGAGGATGCCAGGAACGTGCCGAGCTGTCAGGGAGCAGAGATGGCGATCAGCCCAGGTTAGGATGGAAGCGGCCATCTTGTGTAGGGCCGCTGACCTGACCCCCCCCCCCACCTGTTGAGATAGGCCACCACTGTTGTATTGTTCAATCTCACTAGGACGTGCCTCTCTTCCAAGTGCGAGGCAAAATGGTGCAACACCCTCTGAACTGCCATGAGTTCCAATAGGTTGATCTGACACCAGGGCCCCCGCCATGTGCCTGCGACAAAAGCAGGGCCGCAAGTCCCCCCCTCATCCTGTGAGGGAGGCATCTGCAAATATGTGGGTGTAGTGAGACACGCATCCCATCCAAATCCCCTCGTGGAGCCGGCTGGGTGAGGCCCTAAAGGCCAATGCCCGTCGTGCTTGCATTGGTACGCGGAGCATGCACTGTTGGTCCCGCCTTGGGTCCAGACGAAGGCGTATGAAATAGCGCTGAAAATCCCTCATGTGCAGCAGCCATCATCCCCAGTAGTGACATAACTGCTATCGCCGGCACCAAGACTGTCTCCAGTATTCCTTGGGCCCGAGACAGGATCGCCTCTGTTCTGTCCACTGACAGTCGTGCGGTCATAGATCGAGAGTCCAACAGCAGCCCTAGATACAGCGCTGTCTGACTGAGCTGCAGGGTACACTTGTCGTTGTTGATAGCTAAGCCCAGTTGAGCAATATGTTGCATTATCAGCTTAGTATGTGCGGCTGCCATCTGCTTGAAAGGGGCCAGGATCAGCCAATCATCCAGATAGGTCAAGATCCGTATCCCTTTCCGCCGGAGCGGCGCTAGCGCTGTCTCCACATGTTTGGAGAAGGTCTGAGGTTCCAGATTATATCCAAATGGGAGGCGGCAAAACTGGAAACTCCGATCTTCCAATGCAAAACGAAAGAATTTCTGATGGCGCGGCAGAATTGGGACATGAAAATAAGCGTCCGTCAGATCTATTGACGTCATCCGGTCGCCCGGCCTGACACATTCCAGCAGAGACCTCACTGTCAGCATCCGGAGTGGTCTGCGCCCAATATGCATATTTAGCTCGTGGAGATCCAGAATGGGTCTCAGGCTTCCTGATTTTTTGGGAATCAGAAAATAAGGAGAACAAAACCCCACTCGAGCTTCTGGTTGGGGAACCGGCACTACGGCCCCTTTTCGTAGAAGCGAGTTCACCTTTTCCCTCAAAACCACCCTATCAGCAGAATTGGGGAGCCTCGTCCGCACAATGCCTTTGAATGGAGGAGGACGGCAACGAAACTGCAATGCGTATCCCTTCTGCAATGTTCTGTCCAGCCAGACTGGGGGGGGCGCAAACTCACCCAAGACTGATAATGGTTTGTGAGTGGCAAGGCAGTTGGTTCTATGGTTTCCGATAGCCTGGGCCCTCCCGCGACGCCCCTTCTCGACCGGGGGGCCCTGCCTGAAAGGGCTGAGACAGCAATGCTTCTGCTGCATCTCTAAGCACGTTGCCTGGTGACTCACTCACCATGGACGGCGGGGGCACGGCTATTTCTGAGTTAGGGGTCTGCGCGTTGCGATTGGTCCAGCATGTCTAACATTGCAGTAGGTAGCCCCCATACGGCGAGTAACTTCCTCGCGCAACGCGAAAATTTCTAGCATGCTAGATATGCTGCTGCACTGTCACGTGATGAAGTTACGCAGCAAAAACCATCCCCACACTGTGCAACATTGCCTGATGCAGTACACACGCGTGTCACTTGCCTCAGGCAAAGTTGCACCGTCTGGGGCAGGGTTTAGGAATAAAGCCTTGCACAGTCATTTTTCAGTGGCACGTCCTTTGACCAGTTCCGCAAATCATTTCCGGTTTTGCAAACAGCGCCCTTTTTCAGGCCAAATGTATGATATTCTTTGTTTATTGGCATAATTGTGTGCCCCTGGCCACAAAGGAACAGACACATGTATTTTCCATCAATTTTAGCTAGCATTACTCTGCAGGGTATATCATAATAATTGATCAAATTTATGGCTAATTGTTCTGTATGTTGACATTGTGTCAGCTGGAGTCCATGTGCACTGGCCTCAGATCAAGACGAAGTTCAGAGTGGATTTGTGTGTTGTTCCATGCTTCATATAACCTAGGTTTTGTAACTTTACCACTCTTGAGTGAACATCAGTTTGTTTCTAATATGGCCAATGAAACTTAGAAAACCTAGGTTATATGAAGAATTGGACAACAGACAACTCTGAAGTTTATCACATTTTTCACTATTTGTAATTTTTTGCCATTTGTTTATGTAGATTTTCTTTATGCTCACTCACTGGGCTGAAAATTGTACGATCCCTTAATGAGGTATAATATTATCATCAATCAATAGCCCATTTAATTTAGAAGAAAACTGTAAACTGATAATCACAAAATTTTCTATACCCCATTTGGGGTACAGTGCCTGATCTGACTAACCTAAATTAGCCCAAACGTGGTTTGTCCCCAACCTGAAAACCTTCAAAATGGCATTTGTGCAACTAGTCAAACGACCAGCAGTCACTCCTATGGGTGTTGATGAAAAAGTGTCAAGAGTACGAAATTGGGATTTATATGGTCTAATAGGTGATAATTTCCGATCATAATGACACTAATAACGTGATGATTCTCGGGAATACACGTGTCTAAAGGCCACACACTGCACAGCGCGCCTTATCACACGCGTTGATTTGGTACTGCTGCAACGGCAAGCAACAGTTATCGGGCATTTATTTCTCTATCAAGCCGAATATCTCGAAAGAATAGTTAAGAGTTAAATCCACAATAACTTACCGTTCTAGCAGTGTCAAACTCAAGGCTGACAGCAAAGTAGTTTTCCCGCAAATAAAGTTTCATTTCTCCAAATTGCAGAACCGGTCAACCACCTGTACTGTACATTTACAACAAATGTGCTGGCTATGTGTATCTTGCTTTGACTATTTGCTATGTCTGTGGTAGATTTCTGGCACTAAACCTGTGTTGTGTTTAGGAAGTACTAACCACATCTGACAGAATTATCCATTGACTGTTTATACTGTCTTGCTGACATTACATAATGGAATCATGTACTGCTATTTATATAACCTGTATTCAAAATGGTTGTGTCACAATGAAAGTATGGATTACATGAAGCAAACATCAACCAAGATCTGTGAATCTAAATTACCCTGAAAAGAATGCCCATCCTGACCGTCCTCAGAAAAATTGTATGGTAATGGTTTTACCAGCCGTAAATAAAACAAAATAATAATTTTAAAAAAGGGGAAAAAAACTGAGCTGCACGATTCTCTGATGCTGAAAGGAGAAAATGACCTCCGTGTACCAGAAAGACTGATGCATTTTTATCAACAAAGAGATATTCTCCACACATAAGTTTTGACAGTGCAGTGGTGGTTTAACAGATAACCTGACCCAAAATAAAGAAGGCAAATCATCCAAGGTTAACGGGTAGATCGTTCTTAGCAAGAAGGATACATTTTTGTGAACAAAGAGACATTGTTCCCACTTTGTCTGCTTCACAAATTGTGCCATTGTTGGTTCAGAAGCTGTAATAACAACTGTTGTGAATCTCATTGCTCTAGTTTGCAGAAGCTTTGAAATAAATAACAATTTCAGCATTTGGTGCATCGGTCAGATTAATTTCAGATGAGGTGCATTGGCATGACTGCCATAGGGATCTGACATATCCTGAGATATGATATTCTAAAGTTGTGTGGTAGTTCAAGGACCGAAAAACAGAGTTTAGCCACCTCTCTGTGCATGCAATCATGCGATGAGAAAATCATCAAACAAATAAATGGATGATCAGCTGCGATTCGTGGCCAAAAATATGCAGACACTTCTTGGTGTGATGGTATTTTCCATAGCTGGGGCAAGGCCTCTTTGATCTACTGAAGGAAAGTATTGATACTATAGCATACAGTGATATTCCAGATGATTCTGTGCTCTCAACAATCAAGGAATGTCAATTATTTGTTTCTTTAATCCCCAAAATGTTTTAATTTCTAGTGGAAAGCCTTCCCGGGTGAGTGAAGGCAGTTACTGCAGCAGAGGGGCCACCAGCTCTATTGTAATTCCAATGATTTTGGAATGACATGTTGGATGAGTTTGTGTCAACATCCTTTTTGCCGAGTAGTATACCTCATGAAAGATCGTGCTGCGTTTTACTCTCTCATTTTTCAGAATGGTATTTTTGAGTGGTCAAACATATCATCGATTTTCCATATAAAAATTATCCTTAATTACTTTCCTGTTCATCTTTTCAACAATAATTTTTTTAAATTTCTCCTGCACTGGCAGTTTCTATTGCTATAGAATAGATGATATACAGTATGATAGCTATATTTCCATACTACATGCACCTACCTCCAAATCATTTCTTTTCAAGTGTTCCAAATTTGATTAGCACAACATAGATTCAGTAATCCTGATACAGCAGGCAGTTAGATTTGAGATTATGAACCCACATGACCGTGTTAAAACAATCCCTTTAATCCCCACTATCTGCTACCTGCATCCTAGGTTCTGAGAATAATGCGGACCAATGATTAGAGTGAGCAACGGAATCCAGTGAGGAACCAGTCTTTTTAGGGTGGTATATTTTCTGTGTGTAATATTGCCATTTTTCATCGTCCTATTTAAATTCCAAATACAGAGAAATCATTTTCAGTCGCAAGCCCTCAAAGAAATGGCAGCTGTAGACAAAGATGTGGCGGAGAAGTTTTTGGACAGCAACCCTGCCTTCGCCAAGGAATACTATGACATGAAATTCCGGCCGAAGGTCATCTCGGATCTCCTGGGTAGCAAAAGATCTGAGGTGGACATCAGCGAGTTCCACAACCTGACCAGCTTGGAGGAGAGCGAGATCATGTTCGACCTGGTGCGGGACCTCCAGGAGAACCTGCAGATGGAGCGAGCCATCTTCAACCTGATGCGCCACCTGAGCTTCATGATGCGGGCAGACCGCATGAGCCTCTTCATGTACCGCATGAGGAATGGCACCGCCGAGCTGGCCACGCGACTCTTTAACGTCCATAAGGACGCCATGCTCGACGAGTGCCTGGTGTCGCCCGACAGCGAGATCGTGTACCCGCTGGACACTGGAATCGTAGGCCACGTAGCCTGCACTAAGAAGATGGTAAATGTACCCGATGTGACGCAGGTAACTGCTTTTAAATTGCAACAATTGCTCTGTTTTAGTCTTATAGCACAGAAATGCTTGTTTATAGTCAGGGGTATATTTTGATGGGGCCTGCAATCCGTACATACTGAGTAATCTACTCAAGCTTTGCTTCTGGACTCTGTAATCCTAAGAAATAGATATAACAAAAAAAATAGGTGAAAGTAGAGACAAAAACCTTTAATTTGCCTGTATTTGTAATGTAAATCGCTACCCTTATATGGTGTCACTGTTATCATACTTATGGACCATATCCTGCATGCATACATACATATATACATGTATACATAAATTATTTTTTGTGAATACTGAATGATAAATGTTAAATGTATCACTAAATTTTAGGTACAGTTTAATGGTAGGAAAATGGCTGGTCTTTTTTTAAAATGGGGTATGACTAGCCTGTTTTTGCTGCTCATGTTATGCTGTGTTATGAATAACAAATTGAAACTTGATTATGAACATATTCAGCAATTCAGCTCTCTGCCTCCAAGAGGCAGCATTGTCACATTTGGACCCTGAGTCAGTCCCTGCAAAATCAGCATAATCTGATTACCTAAGGTAGCTATGTTGCATGACGAGAGATATGCATGTACACGTCCCTACAATACACCAGTTCATTAGGGTCATCCTGTGCAGTTTAGAGCGCCTCATAGTATTTGGGTTTGTCGTACTGAGAGGTTTCTTCTTAAATTATTGCCAGGGGGATCGACTCAGAGTCTTCTAAAGCAAGTCTTTATTCAGAGGAAAAAAGCCTCTCTGGTCGTTTAGGATCAGTGTCATTATCGTCATCCTCAGCTGTAAAAACATTGTGAAGGTGCTATTATTTCAGTAAAGGAGAGGGTATTGAGGGTCGAGTGAAACTGACTTCATAAACCATGTCATATATTCTTATATGTTCCAATTCCAAACTTTGTGCTGTTTTACAGGATCTTACCATAAAGGGGAGCAATAAACATTCATAGGAACGTGTACACAGTATGGAAAAAATTAGGATTTGTTTGTAAAACTGATGAATGATATTTTCCCTGCATAGGCTGTTTTAGAGAAAGTTGGCTATCCTTTATCAATGTGTTTTGATTCAGGTGCCAATAAAAATCCCGCCCAAGGTCTAGGTATGTTACTCTGCCAAGCTTGCAGGTCTAGGCAGTGGAAAAGCATATACTGCTGGAGAGCAGGTTGGGCTGTGATGTTCTGCCCTTGTTTCACCCTTGGGGTTTTTTCACACTAGCTAATCCCTGTTGCCTCAGTTCATTTTTTTTATTGTTTCAAGCCATATCTTGAAACTTTTAGCAAATTAATATGCATATTCCCTTAAACCCAAGGAAATGCAAAGTATGTCCCTTTCTCCATCTTCTGTCAGCACTGGCAGGAAGTGATTTATGAGCTGAAGCCCCCCTACCATTCTAAATTCTGAAATTACCGTTTGTCATCGTTTTGCAGCAGGGTGACAGTTTTTATGTGTACTACCCACCTCCATTTCAGAGCATTTACTAAAGATTCTCTTCAAATTTTACAGTGTCTTCATTATGGGCTTTGTGTTATAAATGTGAGAAGACATATATTTTGATGAGCTAAAGCATTTTGACCACTCACAGATGAGGTGTTGGTCGGCGAACAGACTATAGACAGTAATGGAAATGGGACTTGAGCAACATAGACAAGGGACAAATCGTTATGGCCAGACAGCTTAGTCGGTGCGTCTCTAAAGTGGTAAGGCTGGTGGGGTGGACCTGGCCCGCAGTGGTGAGTCCTTACTGATAGCTATCTGAGGAGAGACAAACCAAGAACCAGTGAAAGGGTGCTGGGCGCCCAAGACTCATTGACAAGCCAGGGCAACCATGGCTTTCTCATCTGGACTGAACAGATAGGAAGGCTACCGTGGCACAAGTCGCCCAAAATTTTAGTGATGGTTCGAGGAAGAATGCGTCATTAAACACAGTCAATCCTACCATGCTCGGTTTGCGGCTTTGTAGCCGCAGATTGGTCAAAGTGCCCTTTCTAACGCCTTTCCACTGTTAAAAACATCGACAATGGGCCTACAAACTGGACCTTAGTGCAATGGAGGAAGGGGTAAGGATGGCACCAGGATGCAATGTGAGATGAATACAAGCTGGTAGGGGGAGCGTGATGCTTCAAAAATATTCTGCTAGGAAACCCTGGGTCCTGGCATTCATGTGGATGTCAATGTGAAGGAGCTGTTCTAGTGGTACATGGAGGACCAACTGCATATTCGGCAGTTGGCCATAATGTTTTGATTCAGTGGTGTTCAGCTGAGAACACCTTCAACAGTGGAGAAAACATGGACAGCACTCTCTATAAAACATTTGATAAATATATTACATGAATGTATGCAGCATGCAAAGCACAATGATTTTGGCAGTCACCGTCTTCACAGTGATATAATGTACAAAAATGGGAAAGGAACGCCAACTAACATAAAGCACTAAGACACATAGACTGCATACCTTTTCCTGCCTTTTAGGTTTCATTACCTAGTCGTCGTATTGGTTGAGTGGCCATGTTTCCAAATCTTGCATTTGCTCTATTTACGGTCTTCTCTTTAATTTTTAGTTTGCAGCACTACACTGAACTTCCTATCACTTTTTGGAAAACAGTGCATCTGTGAAGATCCAGTTTCAAAATTACAAAATGTTTTACCCATAAATGGATGAAGCAAAAACATGCAAGTACTTGTGGTATCCAAAGCAGAGTGTTCTCAGAATGTTGCGTGATTTGATTAGGAATACCTTTGCAGCTAGTTATTATTGATTTATGATTCTTTTCACTCGGCCCAGGGCCAGAACACCCCGTCCAAACACTTATGGGATAATTAAAGGTTCCGTTATGAGGCTTTCTGAAACACTGCTACCGCAAATGGGATCTGTGCCAAGCCCGCTTTGGCTTTATTAGTGTAAATGTATTCTAGCTAATACAGGCGCACTGCTCTGAGCGATGTTTTAAAAGTCTCACGCAGATCCCTACTGAATATGCAATCACTTGGGTTCCTCGTAAATGAGAGAAGGTAACAGAGTTTTAGCCGTCCATATTTTTTTGATCTTATGAGATTGCACGGCAGTAGCAGTAGTCTGTCTGGAAATCCAGCAGGATTAATAAGCATCACTCCCCACCTCAAGTGCCTTCTGGGAAAAAATGGGTCTTACTAGGATGTTGGGAGATTATTGTCCTCATAATCTCAGTTGAATTAGAGTGATCCTGGATTATTTCAGAAGGTCACTCTTCTGTTCCACTAGTCAGCAAAACAGCCCTCCAATGATTCATTCCTTATACATGTCCAGGCACCCTTGAATATAAAATAATATAAATATAAAATTTATTTATGTAGCATCTTTCAAGAAATACAGCACTAAGTGCTTCACAAACAGGTAAAAAAAAGGACATGTATATAAAAAGCAATGGCACAAGGTGGGAAAAACTCAGAACTCAGAGACTTGTGTAAAAATGTTAAAATTTCACCAAATAAAAAGACAAAAATCATTAGGAATGTTGATTTCTAACTCAAAGGGGGATGTTTGGGTTTTGAAATGCAATGGTATTCATTTTCAGTATTGTAAAGTTTGGACAGCTCAAAAATCTTTTTCACATTATTTGCTTTTATTTATTTATTTTTTTCTGTTCTTCCTTGGCGACAGCATTTATGAGATTTAGGTGCTCTCCAAACGCCAGCTACCCAGTACAGGGCTGTCAAACTCCAGTCCTGAAGAGCCACTTTTTGTGTCAGCTGATTATTGATGTGCGTCCACTCAAGCAGCTTTAGTCAAATAATCCTCGCTTTTCGTTCTGAAAGCATTGATGGACTGTTGATTGAAAGTGGACCACAAAAGCCTGCTGACACTCTGCTCATCCAAGACTGGAGTTTTATATCTCTGACCCAGACGTTTTTCTTACTTGAAGTACCTCCTTAATATGCCCAGTTTTATACCCTTATAAAAAATGGTTATGGCATAAATCAGTAAGCCCAGAGAGTAATGATATTGTCACCACTTTCTACTTCAGAATAGCTACTTCAGTGATTTTGTGGACCAACTGACAGAATATCAGACCAAGAATGTTCTGGCTACACCCATCATGAATGGTAAAGACATGGTGGCTGTCATCATGGCCGTGAACAAGATTGGGGAGCCGCACTTCACTAAACAAGATGAGGAGGTACTGCACCAATGACCCAAACTCCCACCTCACCACCAACTGTAACTACAACCCACTTAACCCAACTCAAACTCAAACCTCAGGCTGAATTCTTGATGAATTTGCTGTGTATTTCACAAACCAAAAGAACGTAGTCTATTCCACAAATTCCCTATGCCCAACAGCTTCAAGCTGGTAAATTAGATATATTTTGTCAGTAAAAGATTCCTATCTTTTATTTATCAACACTGAGAGATGAATGCATTGATAAATATGGAAAATTGCTGTGGTTTTTTCAATAATATAATGGAAAAAATACAGTCGATGACAAATTACGGAGGGAAATGTGACATACACACTGACCTACGGAGCCTGAAGAGAAGAAATCAGGGAGTGTCAGGATTTCCCTCCCTCTGGGGGAAATTCAGAGCTCACAGGTGGATTCTGTTGTGGAGGTGGGATGTTAACTAGCAGCAGGGAAGAGTGATGCAGCAGCCCACCCTTCATCAGGACAGGGCAGTTTCTGATATGCATGGGAGTTTCTATGGGAATGTGTGCTGTCTGCCAGAACTAGCTCTAGAAGCTAAGCCCCATTTATGTTACATGCAGAAAATATAAGAACATCTTAATTGCATAGTTCCTGGCTGTCTTGTAAATTGTAGTTTTTCAGTTCATTTGGGCTTGGCCACTATTTACCAGTTTATGAGGTCTTTACCTGTAAAAATAAATAAATAAAGATATAAATAAATAAAAGACTTTGTTGTCTCCTGTAGACCCTGATGAAGTATATAAATTTTGCCAATCTGGTCCTGAGAGTCTTCCATCTAAATTATCTTCACAACTGTGAGACCAGGAGAGGGCAGGTAAGACAATCCTTTATTTTTAAAAATAGACAGCAAAAAAAAAAATGACTTTCAGAAAATATTAAACTGTCCTTTGTGGATTTCCTGTTAATGCTGTTCTTTGGGAAATGGTTGAACGTGAAGCTTTTTTATGAAGGTATAATACGGGTGGATAGATTGTGAATGGAGGGGTCCAAAATATTGCCGCAGAGATTCATATTTCAAATCGTCCAAAACATGGCCATAAATATCAGCTCTGTGATTCTTGTGATGTACTATTTTTGCTGAGACTGGTTCAGATAAGGATTGTTTCAATACTGTACAGATTTTTGGAGCGGTAGCTTTGGGGTTATTAGGATCTATTCCACCAAGTTTCCATGTTGGAGAGCTATGACCTGCAGCTACATTTATTTTTCGCTGTTGCTGGTTTTAGGTGTTTTGTGTATTTTGTCATCATTTTTTGACATAATTGCCCTTTGCCAAATAAAAATAACTTTGAGTCTGAGGTACCTGCAGTTTGGGTGCAAAATTTTTGGCCCATTTGGAACTCTGCTCGTATCCCCATCTTGCTTCGGAGACTTACTTTGCAACATGCTGCTGGTTGGACCTCTTTTAAGCAGACATTTGCCGCAAATTGAATTGATGAATACAAAAAGGGCCTAACTCCACACATTTTCAACATCGAGTCGGGCCCTTATTAAATTAACGATTCGATTAAAATTCAAATGGCAATGACCTGTGTAAGTGCTTACGTAATTGTGCTTTAGTGACTTCAAAGTTAAAGCCATTTTTCGTGGATGTATCCAATATTTTGTCCTCCTTATCTATGTGATATGTATTGTGATTTACTTGCGTAGCCTACGTTGGAGACTTTCGACTGATGAACGCTCGATCCTCAATAGGTGCTGCTATGGTCAGCTAGCAAGGTGTTTGAGGAGCTGACTGACATCGAGAGGCAGTTCCACAAGGCCCTCTACACGGTCAGAGCTTTCCTCAACTGTGACCGTTATTCTGTTGGCCTCCTGGACATGACCAAGACTAAGGTGAATGTGACTCAAAAACACGTCCAGACTTTGGGCTGCTGGGAAGACTGTGGCCTCCTTGCACCTATGTATATCCCCGTCAGAAATGCATCGCATGACAGAATGTCAGTGCTGTGTTTTTGTGCTGTCTGATGTAATGCGGCTCTTCATAGCTGCTCCTTCAAATGGGAATTTCAGATTCATATTTATCCACCACGCAAACAAAAAAGGTGCTTTCCTCCAAATGGTGATTGATTTGACTGCTATTTAGGCTTATTTAGAGGTATTCCTGCATTATATATTTGCTATAGTACAGTGCCTGACAAAAGTCTTGTCACTTATCCAAGTTGTAGGAACAACAAATAATAACCTGACTTGTAGTTGATCAATTGGAATCAAAAAATGGCTTATATGAAAGGCAAAGCCCTCTAGATTATGCGAAATATACCAAAATAGAGTTTTGTGTCATTCATTGAGTTTTATTATTTAATTAGTACAGAAAGGTCAGATTTTGCTCGGACAAAAGTCTTGTCGCATTGAAAAAAAATGTTGAAATTAGACATACACTTTGTTTTGAATATACAAATATGCCACCATAATGTTAGAACATAAATTCATGGTGCCTTGGAAAAAAGAAAATTAATATTGCGTAGACTCCCATGAGCTTGGAGGACTGTATCCATACGTCTTGGCAATGACTGAAATAACTTGATGATGAAATCATCTGGAATGGCAAAGAAAGCAGTCTTACAGGACTCCCAGAGTTCATCAAGATTGTATGGTTTCATCTTCCAAGCCTCTTCCTTCATCTTACCCCTGAAATGCTCAATAATGTTCATGTCAGGTGACTGGGTCGGCCAATCCTGGAGTACCTTCACCTTCTTCGCTTTCAGGAACTGCGATGTGGAGACAGAAGTATGAGAAGGAGCAGCAGTATGAGTCGGGCAGCAAGAACTTCTTGATATTTCAGGCTGTTGATGTTGCCATCCACTCTGCAGATCTTTCTCACCCCCCCATACTGGCTGTAACAACAAACCATGATTTTTCCTCCACCAAACATGATTGTTTTCTGGGAGAATCTTGGGTCCATGAGGGTTCCAACAGGTCTTGTAATGGCGACTGGGATGCAGTTCAATGGATGATTCATCAGAAAAATAAACTTTCAGCCACTTTTCCAGTATCAATCCTTTCTGCAAGCTGTGGGCCTTGGCAAATGCAATGCAGGTTATTTGTTTTCTGTTTAATGCAGGCTTCTGTGTACCAATTCGGCCATGAAAACCACTTTGAGAGAGAATTTGACAAACTCTTCTTGTAGATACCGGGATTTTTGGTGACATTTCCTCATGTAGCTTCACTGAAGTTGAAGAAGGGCTAGCCTTGTACAGTTGAAGCAACAAACGGTCCTTTAAAACAGTTGTCATACCAGGGTCTGTCTGACCTGCGCTTGCCATGAACGTCACCAGTTTCATCAAATCTTTTTCTCATCCCCTCCACTTGACATTTGGATACATTAAAGATGTCTGCCACCTCAGCAGCAGACTCAGTCTTCAGGCTGTTGATGATCAGCACTTTGGTCTGTGGTTGAATCTTTGGTATGTTGTCAGAGGTCTAGTCGCACCTCATATGAAAGTCTGGTGCGCTGGGGTTATTTCTATACACATCTGGGAATGTGTTAATTACAGTATTTGTCATAGGTTAAACTCTAATCTGTGATTTGTTGCATCATCTGAAGAGACGACAAGACTCTTGTCCCAGCAGAAACACATGTTATGGGCTTTGCCAGGCTGTGAACATCAGAACCCTTTTTTTGATTTGTTTCATTTTGCCCCAAATTATTAATGTGAAAGCCCTTGACATTAAAATGGACCATTTATTATAACAATTGATTGGTTAGAAATAAAGTTATATGCTATTTTTAGTTACTACGTCTTTATGCAACAAGACTTTTGTCAGGCACTGTATAGATATTTTGGTTTGACCAGGTATTGACTGATCTATCATGTGAAAGCCAATGTGGTTCTGTAGAAATCTTTTTTTTTTTTTTTTTTTTTGAAAAATGTCCTACTCGGTTGAACTGAAAGTGGTGAAATTAACCTTTTTGATTTAAGTCATGCATTTATGAAGTGAGAGAAATCATTTCCTTGTCAGAACACCTAGCTTAAAAAGTCGCCACAAGGTAAAGAAACTTAACCCTTTAAAGTGCAGTCCTTTTTTGAGCAAATTTCCTCCAACTAAAATATTCCATGTTCTTGAACCACTTTGGTCTCATTGGAAAGGTGATACTTGGTACATTGCTGTCAAATAGTCAGAATTGCTGAGAATATTACCCAAATTGAGTAACAATGCTAGAAATATACGTTTTTATCGGACAGAAAAAAATTTTATATTTTCTTCTGCCCCTGTGGCGCTGTGACCAAGCCTCATCAGCCTAGAAAAATAATACATTGACAGCCAGACGGCTAAAGAACTGCTGGTTCAAATATTATGATTCTGTAACCCAAAATGAATATTTTATGAATTTTTTTCTTCGTTTTGTTTGTGCCAGTTTCAACAAACAAATCTGGAGAGTCCTAATTTCCTCGCGTCCCTAGCCACTGCCACGTTCACTTTTACAATAGTTTTATGACTTCCTTCTTTCAGGTCATTTTCCACATTAGTAGCAAACTTTCACTCCAATATACCCTTTCAACTCCCTGAATTGGTGTGAAATCGAATATGCATGATAAAGTTGCTGATTAATTGATAATTTAATCCCTTGGCTACCATTCGCATCCATCTTTTGGAAGTTTCAGACCACTGGCTGTCTGTCTAAACTAAAATAATTAGATTTTGCTGTTATATTGGAGTTAAGGCTGATGGGTTAAAACACTTACTGTTCTGCTAGATCAGCACATAGTAGCCAGTGGGTGAGCTTATTTTGTTCCTAAAGCGCTACACTACAATTTACAGCTACAACATGAGTACTAGCTAAATAGAGTGAAAGTTATAAAGATACATAGCTGTTTCCTCTATATCAAAGTCAATTTAGTGACATTTGTCAAAGCTTGCTTGTTTTGCGGATTAAAACTCTGACAAGGTACTCTCTCTGGACTGCTACCAAGGCAAGAACATCAGCTTCACCATATTTTGACTAATTTGAACAATGCTAGACAAGTGAAACTACGGGACTGCATAGCCAGGCTGAGGGTTGTTATGACACAATTTCGAATACTAGTTTCGCTGTCGTGTCTGCATCATAAATTGGCTTATACATTTAAATTACTGAGTCCTCAAACTTTTCAACGCTCTATAGTTCTACAACGTAAACGCAATGTTTGACAGTAGATGAAAAAATGCAACTACACCTAGCAGCCCACCCTTGGGCCAATGCTTGCAAAAGGGTTAACATTCGACTGATGTGTAAGGGGCCATAATTTTAAAATTGTGTGAAAAATGAATTCCACCTTAATTTATTAATTGTTCACATTCATCTCTTGCATGATGTATTCATCTGTTTGCTGAATTTGCATTGTAATATTGTATGTGCCATGCTATGCTGTGTTTTTTTTTTTTTGTGGAGTCAGTGTGTGCCTGTGTGTGCGCGAACGTGCATGTGTTTGTGTATGTGTGTGTGTGTGTGTGTGTGTGTGTGTGTGTGCGCATTTGCACTTGTGTTTATTTATGCCGTGGCAAAAACCTATATCTTTTTTGAGATGAGCATTTCATTTTTACAGTCACCTTCCCTATAATGCAGCATGCGATACACAAGGTTCCAAACTACTCTAGGTTAAATGGCAATATAGTAGAACACTGGAATGGAAAATGAGTCAAATAATCTTAGGCTGTCATGTTCGGACACAGCTACATTCCACGGTTAATATTCTGTGAATGAACCTCTTGAAATCACTAAAAGCTATTTGTAGGGCCTATGTTGTCTTATCGTGGAAACTTGTAAAGTCTCCCAGCAACGAGGAGCTGAAAAAGAACAAGCTGTTCATCATTCAGAAGCTGTTAAAGGTGAGGTCTGGGCATGCGAGCGCACGTGTGGGTGTGTGTGTGTGTGTGTGTGTGTGTGTGTGTGCGTGCGTGAGAGTGTGTGTGTCTGTGCATGCATATGTGCCGCCTCCGAGCATGCGTGTGTGTGCAGGCGTGTGTGTGTGTGCCTTTGCATGCATGCCCACCTCCGTGCATGCATGTGTATGTGTGTGTGTGGGCATGAGTGCTTGTGCGTGTGTGTGCATGCATCTGTGTATGTGTATGTGCACATGCGTGCGTGTGTGCTCGTGTGTGTGTGTATGTGTGTGCATGGGAACCTGCATGTCTTTGTGCTTGTGTGTGTGTGTGCGCGCGCGTGTATTTGTGTGTATGTGTGTGTTTATGTGGGTGCATTTGTGTGTGTGTATGTGTGCATATGTGTGTGTTTGCACACGTGTGCATGCATGTGTGTGTGTTTTTGTGTGCATTCTTCTCATTGAACATTCCTTGTGTTTTGACAGGAATTCTTTGACCTGTGGCCAGTGTTGATGGGGGAGGTCCCCCCGTATGACGGGCCTAAGACCCCCGATGGCAGAGTGAGTGACTGTACCTGCCTCAGTCACTGACTGTGGCAGTGCATGCATATTCAATTAATGCTTGTAGCAGCTGCTTTACTCCATATATGAATTCTGTCTTTAAATATATGTCCTCAAATAATTATACATTAAATTGACAGTGAATCATTATATCATTATATTATATTTAAAAACTAGATTTTTAAGGCTGAGAGGAAGTGGTGCCTGTCAATCTAGATAAGCGTAACTGCTGTATTTGTTCCAATTTGCAATTAGCAGCTCTGTCTAACATGAACTAAATTTCCTTTCAGGAAATTGTATTCTACAAAGTAATTGATTACATATTACATGGAAAAGAGGAGATCAAAGTCATTCCGTGAGTTTTCAAATATTACAACGTATTTTTATTATCCTTCACTGATCATGTTCTCTTGCTGTTTAATTACACACCAGTAGATTTCTTTTTCATAATTTAAAGGTACATATATCCCATGATTCATCTTATTTTAAATTGAGCCCTCCCCTCATAGCTGCTCCTCCTCCTATTTTAGTCCAAATTGCCCTGTTAAAATTTCTAAATCATTGAAAATGATTAACCCTTAGAGCACTAAATGCAGCTACTGTTGCTCAATGATGTAAGATATCAAATTCAAAGCTGTTGAAGACCAATCATGTGGCGACTTGTTTAAAAGAGCTCCCACAGGGGAGCTCTTTCAGACAAGTTGCCACATAATGGCTTTTCAAAAGCGCAAGAAAATTTAATTTATAATTTTTTGAAAATTTATTTCAGCGGTCTAAGCGGTCTAATTTTGTTTTTCCATAAAAAGTAGATTTCACGTTTTATGGGTTTATTATTTTCAATGATATGTTTCAAAATACTTTCACACAATGCTGTTGAAATACATTGCTCAATCCGTGTTAAGTAACAGCCTCTAAAGTTATGAAGGAGCATTTGACAGAACTCCAATGCATTTAAAGGTTCATTCTCGATGGCTCTATCTGCAGTCCCTAAGTGCTGTTCGGGTGTCATTTTCAGAAACCCCCCGGCTGACCACTGGGCCCTGTGCAGCGGCCTGCCCACGTTTGTGGCTGAGAACGGACTGGTGAGCGCTGTTCTTGAGACGAGAAGAGCTCTCTGCGTGACATGGCAGCCTGACAGCTTCAGTAGCCCATTATACAGCTTTCAAGCACAAAGAGCTGGGAAATTACACAAGCTCACCCTAAACTAAAGTCATGGATAATTGCAAAATTTCTGAATGTTGTAATTAGCATTTTTCTGTACACTAGCTTCACTTGTTTGTGTGGTTTTTTTTTTTTTTCTGTGCCTTGGGAGGTGCTCAGTCACTGACTTCTCTTTCTTATTTCTGTTTCTACACCGCAGATTTGCAACATAATGAACGCTTCACAGGATGATTATTTCCAATTCCAAGTAATGTCCCCAAACTGCACTGTCTCATTCACCTCCATGCTCCCACGGTTCATAAATGCACCCTGCTCCAGGCCAGCGATTGGCATGCCTACTCTTACTGTTTGAGAGGGCTGGGGTTGTAGCATCCTCAGAGGCTAACAGCTATACAGACCAGAGCTGAAACGGTGCTCCTCTCAACGATTATTGCAGTGCTACAGAGAGCAATCCAGTTGAAGAGATTTATGATGAGTCACATAAAATCAGGGGAATAAAATACATTTTCAGAAAACCATTTGGCCAACATTGATATTGTGGCTTCAAGTGAGACACCATATCTATGGACATTAGATAAAGTGAGGTGTAAAATCCATACATCCTTAAGTGAGACAGAGCTGTTGCTCTGTTTGGAAATGGAATGTGATGGAATATGAGAAATGAAGTGCCATTTTATGCCATATTCTTCCTGTGCTGTTTCAGAAAGGACCTCTGGATGACTCAGGCTGGACCATTAAGAATGTGCTGTCTTTGCCCATCGTCAACAAGAAAGAAGAGATAGTGGGTGTGGCTACCTTTTATAACAGGAAAGATGGAAAACCCTTTGATGATATGGATGAAACACTCATGGAGGTCCGTCACAAATATTGACACTTTCATTGGTTCACAGTTACACAAATTGTCACATACTAGCACTGCTGCATGTTATGGATTTTGCATTTGATGTATTGCCTCAGTTCATAAATTTATGATTCCTTCGAAATGGAAGTTTTCTGGATTTTTTTTAATGCTAAGCTAGTGTACTAAACCTCGACTGCTTTGATTTGCAGTAGTTATCAGTTTTTTTATGTAATAGACTGAGACCATTCATAGGATTCTTTTGTTGGTGTTATGATCACTGTTTCAACATTATCAGAATAATCTGATATACATATTTGTGATCTTACACATTCAAGGATTAATAGCAATTTTATTTAAGTTGCATTTTCTCTGATATTCCTCTATTCGCATTTATCAGGAGACAACAGAACAGTCCCTTGATAATCATCCACCCCGTCAAATGCTGACCAGTTTGGTGGTCCCAGGAAGGTGGTAAAGTTGTAGAAATAACACAATGCTCTTGTCATTACAGTCCCTGACACAGTTCCTTGGCTGGTCTGTGCTGAACACAGACACGTATGATAAGATGAACAAACTGGAAAATCGGAAGGACATCTTCCAAGACATGGTCCTTTATCATGTAAAGTGCAGGAAAGATGAGATCCAGAACATTCTGGTGGGTTGATTTGTAAAAGGTATTCAGTACAAGAGATGGTAACATGTAATGTCTGCTGATCTAACATTAATTTGAATATATTATGCAAAAATAAATAAACCTACCCTACCCTGGGTAGTGTCCAGTAATTCAAGAACCAAATGAAAACCTCATGACTCTCACATAAAGCTGATTGTGTATTGCCTCATAGAGAATGCACGACAAAAATGACTGTCCTAAGAGTAAACTGAGTTAAAATGTTTGCTTGTTTGAAGTTACAGTCTGATCGACAACCAAAAAATTTTCATTTTTCCAAATTAGTCTCATTTGTTGTATTTGGCAATTGTTTGTCTTATTTTGTGCGGAAGTGATTGAAATAAGAGTTTGATTCTAGGTTAAAGTCTAAAATACCGTACTTTTTGAGACTGGAGTATCTTTTGGCTTATGCAGAACACCAGAGAGTTATACGACAAGGAGCCGAATGAGTGTGATGAAGATGAGCTTGAAGCAATCTTGGTAAGGAGTTTTTGCAACTACTTCACCTCGGCAATTAGTCTCAATCAAGCACACAATACCTCTCTCAAAGCCAGTCCTTATTCTGTCTCGAAAATTATGCTATTTCTTATTTTATATTAAACCTATAGGTCTGTCACATGCAGCTGCTGTATTCAAACTTGAGGACATTCAGGCTTATTTGATATTGTTTTGGAGATCCCATGGTCTCCAACAATCCTAAATTTGTCCTACTGAATGACAGGGAAATGTCTATAAAATGATTTACAAGGTCTAGATATTTTACATTTGATGTAATACTGTGGCCATAAAAACATGATGTCCTGGGTAAGAATGTTTCTCTTAATATAAGTGTGATATAGCTTCAGTGAAGAGCTGTAACCAGCAGGCACAGGAGATGTATGAGACATTATTCTATAATTTGAAAAAATGTCTTTCCTGACTTTGGACCTACTTACAGAAAAAATTTAGTGAAAAGTTGGAGTTAGAGGGGTTAATTCATGTTTTCTGAGACCTCCTGAAGAATGAGATATTTAAAAACAAGTACATAATTCTCATCTCTCCCAAGGAAGAACAACTACTGGATTCAGAGGAGTCAGAGATCTTTGAGTTCCACTTCTGTGATTTTGAGTTCTCAGAGCTGGACCTGGTCAAATGCGGGATCAAGATGTACTACGAGCTGGGCGTGGTGGACAAGTTCCATATTCCCAGAGAGGTGGGGTGAGACTGGGGTGTCAGTCATGGTGTGGCCTGTTGGCAGCCTGAAACTCAGACAGCACATGCCCACTTCTCACAATTCTGGCACCAAAGCTAGGTGTAGGCTATTGTATTATTAGAAAGCTGCACTGTCGTGGGCGAACACTTTCTCAGTCTGCCAATTGCTAGGCAACCACAGCTGTTTTTTTTTTCACCATACGAAAAATATTTTGAGCTCTTAACATTAGTCCTTTTTTCTGATAAGAAAAGATGCGCAGTTGAGCACCACAATGCATTGGACATGGACTCATTTTTATTGTCATTTTGGTTCTGTTGGCTGAGTCAATCACCAAATCTGCATTGAAATGTATGTGCATTCTACCTGCTGAAGAGGAGACTAAGGACAAAAAGTCCCTGAAACTACTGAGAACTGAGGATAGCTGCGGCATTGAACTGGCAGAGCATCAACAGGGAAGATGGCCTAATTTTTGACAGAATTAAAGCTGCCATTCCATGCATAGGATTTGCGACTAAATACTAAAAATGATTCCTTTATTGAACATTATGTTAAACTATGATAAACTGTCCATTATTCTGTGAAGCACCCAAAAATGGGAGTGGGGGGGGTTGGGGGGGGATTGTCAACGAGTCATCCGATGTGGATGAAAACACCTCCAAATAATGCTGACAGTCTGCGCTTCAATCTCATTGCCATTGTTTCCCTTCAGACTCAAAGTGCTAGTGTTCAGCACTAGGGAAAAAAATATGGAACAATCCAGTGAATTGTTTTGCTTACTTACTTTCATCGGCCACTTCATTAGGTACACCTGTTCAACTGCTTGTTAACGCAAATATCTAATCAGCCAATCATATAGAAGCAACTCAATGCATTCTTGCATGCAGACATGGTCAAGACGATCTGCTGAAGTTCAAACTGAGCATCAGAATGGGGAAGAAAACTGATTTAAGTGACTTTGAACGTGGCATGGTTGTTGGTGCCAGACGGGCTGGTCTGAGTATTTCAGCAATGGCTGATTTACTGGGATTATCGAGCACAAACATCTCTAGGGTTTACAGAGAGTGATCTTAAAAAGAGAAAATATCCAGTTAGCGGCAGTTCTCTGGGCGAAATTGCCTTGTTGATGCCAGAGGTCTGAGGAGAATGGCCAAACTGGTTTAAGCCATTAGAAAGGCAACAGTAGCTCAAATAACCACTTATTACAACCGAGGTATGCAGAAGAGCATCTCTGAAGGCACAACACGTCAAGCCTTGAAGCAGATGGGCTACAGCAGCAGAGACCACACCAGGTGCCACTCCTGTCAGCTTAGAACAGAAAACTGAGGCTACAATTCGCACAGTCCTACCAAAATTGGACAATAGAAGATTGGAAAAACATTGCCTGGTCTGATGAGTCTTGATTTCTGCTGCGACATTTGGATGTTAAGGTCAGAATTTGGAGTAAACAACATGAAAGCATGGATCCATCCCGCCTTGTATCAACAGTTCAGGCTAGTTGTCGGTGGAGTAATGGTGTGGGGGGTATTTTCTTGGCACACTTTGGGCCCTTTAGTACCAGTTGAACGCTGTTAAAATGCTACAGCCTACCTGAGTACTGCTGCTGACCATGTCCATCCCTTTATGACCACAGTGTACCCAGTTTTTGATGGCAACTTCCAGCAGGATAACGTGCCATGTCACAAAGCTCAAATCATTTCAAACTGGTTTCTTGAACATGACACTGTGTTCACGGTACTCAAATGACCTCCAAAGTCACCAGATCTCCATCCAATAGAGCACCTTTGGGATGTGACGGGATGGGAGATTCACATCAAGGACGTGCAGCCGACAAATCTGCAGCAACTGCATGATGCTATCATGTCAATATGGGCCAAAATCTCTGAGGAATGTTTCTACCACCTTGTTGAATCTATGTTGCAAAGAATTAAGGCAATTCTGAAGGCAAAAGGGAGTCCAACCTGGTACTAGCAAGGTGTACCTAATAAAGTAGCCAGTGAGTGTATATGTAGGTATGTAGATACAATTACATGTGTAGTTTGCAAGTTATTTATCTATTTGTATTTTTTTTTCTGGGAAAAACGTCTGGAAGTTTTTGAAACAAACTTTTCTTAACAGACGTCTAACGGTCAAAAAAGTCATCCGGTTTAAGACATGGGAAATCTCTGTATGGCAGCTGATGCAGAGTGCCAGCAGTCATATGAAAGGTTCTGTGTCTCCCTCAGACTCTGGTGAGGTTCATGTACTCCCTCAGCAAGGGCTACAGGAAGATCACCTACCACAACTGGAGACATGGATTCAACGTGGGTCAGACCATGTTCACACTGCTGATGGTGAGCTGAGCCTCCTTCCCTTATTCCTCGCTTGTTTCTGGAAGACTCTGAGGTTTATCTTTCACATTTGCCTCTCATATTTTGCTCACCTTTCCCACCACACAGGAAAAATACAAGAAATTGTATTTCATCCAAAAAGAATCACATTCACCATAAATATGGCCAAGAACGTGGTTAAAGCATGGGTTGCTTTTTCGGTTTCTCTATGGAGTGAAGTGTTTAAAAAAGACAGGTGGCATCAAGTATTGCATTTGAAATACGTTACAAACACACATATGTCATACACATGCATTCCGTTTCAGAAGTATTTGGATCACGACACAATTTTAATAATTTCTTTCAAAGAATGCACCAAATACAAACACTGCCTGGCCAAAGAAAGGTTGCACACACTATTATTTTGTTGAATCACCTTTAGCTTTGATCAGGATATGTATTTGTTGTTACGTCGTTTTGATAACCTTATGCAATGATACAACATTATTTAAGACCAGAGTTGCATTAACTTTTGTCTGAGGTCTTGTATTGATGGGATAATCAAACCACTCCATCGAGCCTTCTCCAGCACATCCGAAAGACTTTCAATTTGTTAAGGTCAGGACACTGCTGTGGCCAATTCATGAGTGAAATGATTCCTCATGCTCACTGAAATATTCAGTACATTCAGGTCTGCTGACTTTATTTTATAGCTGAATAACGTTGCTGAGCCTTGACCTGACCAACTGAAGCAACCTCAGATCATAAGACTGCCTCCAGAGGCTTCTACAGTGGGCAATATGCATGACGGGTGCTTCGCTTCACGGGCTTCCTTTCTTAGCCTGGTGCATCCATTGCTCTGGATTAGGGTAAATCTGGAGTCATCAGACCTTTTACCATTGCGCCACAGTCCAATCTTTATGCTGCCTAGCAGATAGAAGTCATTGTTTCCTGATTAACCTCACAAACAATTGGCGTTGGACAGTTCTTCACCCAATTCCAGTGAACTTTTTTTTTCTGTTTTACTTTTTACTTGATGTAGACAAATACTTTGCCCCTCTTGAAACACAGTAACATATTCTCCAACACCATGGGATACATTTTTCGACATAACTGTTTAGAAAATGAGGAGCTGCGCACTGCATCAATCAGGGTTAAATTAATTGTAGCCAGCTGAAACACAATAATCCAGATGGTGACCTTTTTTGGCCAGGTAGTGTACATGCCATCCCACTTTAGCAAACTGTATTCATTAACTGTCCCCTGCTTGCAGTTACTTTAGATCACTCAGATTACCATACCATGTGGCAAATGATGTCACCCTTTCCTATTTCCAGACAATGATTACCTCTCACCTTCCAACCAGATCTCTCCATTCAGCATCTTCTCACCAGATGCCGCTTCCACCTTTTTGAGCAGCTGCCAGCCAACTCATGCTGTGCTTTCTCCTCTCTGCCCTGTTCCTGTGATTGACCTTCCCTATCAGTCAGGGAGGCAGATTCATTGCAGTTCACTTCAAATACATTAAAACTCATCTCCGAACAGTGCCTCAGCATTTCCATACAATACTGACTTAATCTCATAGGTCCTAATATACAAAACCCAAAACCAGTGAAGTTGGCACGTTATGTAAATCGTAGATAAAAACAGAATACAATGATTTGCAAATCCTTTTCAACTTATATTCAATTGAATACACTGCAAAGACAAGATGTTTAATGTTCAAACTGAGAAACTTTATTTTTTTTTTTTGCAAATAATCATTAACTTAGAATTTAAAGGCAGCAACACATTGCAAAAAAGTTGGCACAGGGGCCTTTTTACCACTGTGTTACATCACCTTTCCTTTAACGACACTCAGTAAACGTTTGGGAACTGAGGAGACCAATTTTTGAAGCTTTTCAGGTGGAACTCTTTCCCATTCTTGCTTGATGTACAGCTTAAGTTGTTCAACAGTCCGGGGTCTCCGTTGTCGTATTTTACGCTTCATAATGCGCCACACATTTTCAATGGGAGACAGGTCTGGACTACAGGCAGGCCAGTCTAGTACCCGCACTCTTTTACTACGGAGCCATGCTGTTGTAACACGTGCAGAATGTGGCTTGGCATTGTCTTGCTGAAATAAGCAGGGGCGTCCATGAAAAAGACGTTGCTTGGATGGCAACATATGTTGCTCCAAAACCTGTATGTACCCTTCAGCATTAATGGTGCCTTCACATATGTGTAAGTTGCCCATGCCTTGGGCACTAATACACCCCCATACCATCACAGATGCTGGCTTTTGAACTTTGCTCCTATAACAGTCCGGATGGTTCTTTTCCTCTTTGGTCCGGAGGACCACGCGTCCAGTTTCCAAAAACAATTTGAAATGTGGACTCGTCAGACCACAGAACACTTTTCCACTTTGCATCAGTCCATCTTAGATGAGCTTGGGCCCATGCCGGGCGGCGTTCTGGGTGCTGTTGATAAATAGCTTTCGCTTTGCATTGTAGAGTTTTAACTTGCACTTGCAGATGTAGCGACGAACTGTAGTTACTGACAGTGGTTTTCTGAAGTGTTCCTGAGCCCATGTGGTGATGTCCTTTACACACTGATGTCGGTTTTTGATGCAGTACCGCCTGAGGGATCGAAGGTCACGGGCATTCAATGTTGGTTTTCGCCTTGTCGCTTCGTGCAGTGATTTCTCCAGATTCTCTGAACACTTTGACGATATTACGGACCGTAGATGATGAAATCCCTAAATTTCTTGCAATAGCTCGTTGAGGAATGTTGTTTTTAAACTGTTCGACAATCAGCTCACGCATTTGTTCACCCTCGCCCCATCCTTGTTTGTGAATGACTGAGCATTTCAGGGAAGCTGCTTTTATACCCAATCATGGCACCCACCTGTTCCCAATTAGCCCGTTCACCTGTGGGATGTTCCAAATAAGTGTTTGATGAGCATTCCTCAACTCTCTCAGTCTTTTTTTGCCACTTGTGCCAGCTTTTTTTGAAACATGTTGCAGGCATAAAATTCCAAATGAGCTAATATTTGCAAAAAATTACAAAGTTTACCTGTTAAACATTAAGTAACTTGTCTTTGCAGTGTATTCAATTGAATATAGGTTGAAAAGGATTTGCAAATCATTGTATTCTGTTTTTATTTACATTTACAAACGTGCCAACTTCACTGGTTTTGGGTTTTGTACATTTTGTATTTGTATGCATGGTATGTAACTTCACACATCTGTACCTCTTGCTAAGTTTTTGTCATGCTAAACACACTTCACTTAGCCACTCAGGGTAAAAGCAAATGGCTAAATTGAAAAAGTAAATTTGTTCAACGCAATTGGCTTCTGCCCGTCAAAAGCAGGTATATAGCAAGGCTGCCCAATCCTGTTCCTGGAGATCTACTGTCCTGAAAGTTTCCATTCCGACCTTAATTTGGCTCACCTGATTGGACTAATTAACAGCACAGTGCAGAACCTAGCTGTTGAATGAGGTGCACTTTGTTTAGGTTGGATCAAAAACCTGCAGAATGGTGGATCTCTCAGATCAAAATTGCGTAGCCCTGGCATAAAAGGACTTGTTCTATGGCACAAGCACTCTCAGCTACTCACACTCTGCCTGTCATCAGAGCAGTGTGTCTCCCCTTGGAATTAGCTTACCTGGAGTGCTGTGAGGCTTGCGCCGTGGAGAAGTCATTGACGCAGTGACTGGGTACATCGTGTTCAAACAGAACAGATTAGTTGTTGTTCCTTGAAATGTGAGGAAAAAAGGAAGTAAGCATCATTCCTGACAACCTGACACGCAGAGTTACAGATGATTGTATTGTGTCTGTGACAGGCTTGCCGTCTGTGTCATGTCTTTGGTGTTTTATTGCTGCTGAAATCAAAAGCACAGTCACCTCGTGACCTTTCGAGTAATTCCAGGCTGGAACACTTCCTCCCTGTCGATCTGAGCATTATTTTTCCCTCTCCTAATAACTCACAGAGGATGTAACAGGGACAGGCTCATTACCAACACCCTGCTGCCGTGATTCCATGCTTCATTTGGCATAACGAGCTCTCTAGAGGAGTCGTGCCTGTGTGTGCCTGTGTGCATGTGAGTATGTGCAGGTGTGTGTGTATGTGTGTTTGTCAGCGTGTGTGTCTGTCGGCTGTGTGTGCGTGTGTGTGTGCGTGTATGTGCGTGTGTTACATGCGGCAGCAGACGTCTCTCTTGTGATGAGACTCAGGTGCAACTTCAATTTCATCTACGAGGGCTTCTATCACTCTGCTTTCATCATCAGACAGGTGACCTGAAGCGTTACTACACGGACCTGGAGGCCATGGCCATGGTGACTGCTGGCTTCTGCCATGACATTGACCACCGAGGGACAAATAACCTCTATCAGATGAAGTAAGCAGGGACCCTCAGCTTCATTAATGGAAGGCTATTTAATCTTACCTGTGTGCGGGCAAACAATAACAGTATCTGCTTTAAATCATAGCTTATTATCACTACCATATGGTATTCATTTCCATCTTCTATCAATTTGTAGTTTGCAGAGCACATAAAATAGCAGAGTTGAACATGCTTGTGTGTAAACTCAAAACCCAGCCCTTCCCATTAAAAACCCTGCATCCATCCATCCATCCATCCATCCATCCATCCATCCATCATCCATCCATTCATTTATTCATCCAGCCATTCATCATCAATCCATCCTTCATACATCCATCCATTTATTCATCTATCCATCCATCCATCCATTTATTCATCCATCCATCATCCATCCATCCATTTATTCATCTATTCATCTACCCATCCACTTATCATCCATCTATCATTTACATATCCATCCATCATTCATCTACCATCCATTCATCCATTTATTCATCTATCCATCCATCCATCTCATCCATCATCTATCCATCCATCCATCCATCCATCTGTCCATCAATTCATCCATCCATCCATCCATCCATCTATTCATCCACTTATCTATTCACCCATCTACCTATCCATTATCTAACCATGTGGCCCATCTCAGAGTCCTGGAGGTCATCCCACCATCCAGAGGGCGAGAGGGAGGAATACACCCTCGACAATTCACTAATCCATAATAGGGCTCACACATTCCCTCATATAACTGTGCCATAGAGTCGCGTTTAGACTTGTATGCATGTAAACTTGAGTTCTGGGAGGAAACCTGTGTAAACAAGAACAAGCCAGGCCCTGGTCAGATTCAAAATGACAGTATTAGCCACTGTTCCATCATGCTTCCCCAACCCTTCTCTTATATCCATGTGAATAGTTCTCAGTCCCACCCCTTATCTCCAATTTCCCCAGATCCGGAAACCCTCTGGCCAAACTCCACGGCTCCTCCATCTTAGAGAGACACCACCTGGAGTTTGGAAAAACATTGCTGAGAGATGACGTAAGGATGTAGCTGTCGGCGCTAGCTCCAGATGAGTTCCCATTAGCAAAGTGAATGATTGGAAAGTCAGCTGACACGCAATTCACCCCGTCTGTGAGTCTACACGGACGAACGGGAACACTGTGTCTCTCTCCATAAAAATGAATTTATGTCTTTATCAACAAGTCAAAAATAGTTTAGGGCAGTTATATATGACTGTGCCTGTTTAAAATGTTTTACTTCAGCATCTCATTTGACATTTCTGAATAAATCACTTTATTTATTTGACATGTTAAATTATAATGCATGCATGTTTGGTTATTTTAGGACTTGAACATCTTCCAGAATCTAAACAGACGGCAGCACGAGCATGTCATTCGTCTGATGGATATTGCTATCATTGCAACTGACTTGGCTCTATATTTCAAGTAAGCTCTATATGTTTGAAGAGACTCTGGCCAAAATATAAAAAAAATAATTGAAAATACGAGCAGGTTTTACTGGGAATGGGCAAGATAGATTTTTTTTTTTGAGGATTTTATTTGTTGGTTGTGCAGTTCACGTGTCAGACCGTAGCACTGGATGGGAAAAACTAAATTGCCTTTTTGTGTCTTTCAGCATCAGATATTGTCAATAAAGTTCTGGGAGGCAAAATATTCAATAAGCTTGTTTTCATGCCCTTAATTACCTGCTTGCACAATTAAAATCTGCTGACACTGTGGCCCTCCAGGTCACAGTTTAATACTCCTGTCTCATCATAAGGCATAGAGGGGAAGATCTGCCCAACATGTTGGCTCATATATTTGGCCGCCGGTGGTAAATCGACATGGTATGAGTGTATGCCTTTATGTCTGCAATATGGTACGTGTGTAAAGCTAAGAGTACATCTTGAACATGGTGAACTAACTTTAAAATGGCAAACAATTGCCCAGAATTTCAATCTTTATACTGAAGAATGCCAAACCAGTGGTTATGGACCTATTGAAGTGCTTGTTTATGCATTAGCTGTAATTATTTAGTTCCACAATTCTATCAGTACACTTGTAATTGGATTTTAGCTGAGACAGTGGTTCTTACTTAGGTGTCACATTTTTTTAACCCCCACCATGAAGTGGAGTGTATTGCAATGGAGCTTGTCTGTATGTCCATCTTTCTGTTCATCTGCCCGGTCCTCCGAATAAGTCAGTACATGTTTTTACAGACACTAGTTTACCTAGATGAGTGAAATTTTGTGCGTGAATGTTACTAGTCATGAATTTGATTGGGTTTGAAAACAGGATTCCATGGTGCCAGGGGATATTGATGACAATGTCCTCTTGCTGATGCTACAGGAAAGTTTCCGTTACACATTTTAGCATGTTATACTTTCATGTTCAGTTTTACAATACTGATATTTACGTATCAATTTTAGCTCACCATGAAATCAAATGAATGTAAAATTTGAGCAATTTCAAAATTAGGTCCTTCTAGCGCCTCTCGGTTTAGTTGTTGCTCAATGCTAATTTGATCAAACTAATCGTTGTCTTGACTGAGGACTGTGATTAATTCAAGTACAATAATCAGGCACCATAAAAACTGCGCAACGGCAGAAACTTTCAACAAAGCACACCGTTCTTAGGGATATGAGCTTAATTATGTAAACTGCCATGACGCAAGTTAAGGTTCAACAATACACTGAATCATTATCCTCTTTGTGTTGGAAGATTGAACAAGGGGTTAAAAAAAAAAGTCAAGAAAAACGTTTTTGTTGCAGCGACAGTGTCGCACGCATAAGGTGCGTAGAGCATACGCAGTAAATAAGGAGCAGTTATCAAAGTGATCAAATTGGTTCTTCTGGTCAACCTGCAGAAAAAGGGCCATGTTCCAGAAGATTGTGGATCTGTCTAAAACCTATGAAGAATGGGATTCCTGGACCAAATACATGATGCTGGAGACCACTCGGAAAGAGATAGTTATGTAAGTGTACCGTTGGGCACATCTCTATTGCCACACGATCTCAACCCTTCAAACCTCTTACCCCAGAGATTGTTTGGGATACAGTGACCAAGCCACTGTTATGCCATCCATTCACTTCTCCTGGGCTTAGAGAGGAACATTTCAAATGCAGTTTTAAGCTGCTGCCATTTTGTACAAATTGAATGCAATGACACAACCTGCCCCTGATGCATCCACAAAATACTTCTCTATTCTCCAAGCAGCGCAAAAGCTTAACAAATCAGGGCACAAGGAGATAGTAGCAAAAAATTAAGACACATTTTAATTGTACATTTACCTGGTGGAAAAAAAAAACATAAATAATACAGTGCTTAACAAATTTATTAGATCACCACCCAATGTAAGGTTTATGCCACAGCTGCCCTAAATTAACAGTGTGGGTAATAACCAAAATAATTTTTATGTTTCTGTAATGGTTAATCCACCAGAATGCGCAAGCTCTTTAATTTAAATGATAATTTTAATGTTAAAATATAATTATTGTTGTGATCCATGAATTTTCGAATTTACCGTTTTACAAAAAAGCAGAAAAAAAAGTTAAGCACATTATTATTTTTTGATTAAGATGCCAAATAAGTTATATTCTTGCATTCCTGAACATAAAAAATAGTTTTAGTGGTCGAATGCAAGCTGTTATCAAGGCCAAAGGAGGCCATACAAAATAGTTTTTTTTTTTTTGGTTTTTATGTGTGAATGAACCAATATTTTGTGGTTTCAGTTTGTCATTTGGCAAAGCTATAACAAAATAATTTTTATTTTTAAACAAGTTTTTGACAAATTTTTTAAATATTCGTGTTTTCTCTTTTTTTATGACAGGTGGTCTAATAAATTTGTTAAGCACTGTATATGTGCAAACATTTTTTTTTTTTTTTTTTATTTTCATGTTAAAGTTACCATTGACTAGCATTGAAACTGGTGGCTATCCTCTAATACTGGAGCCAGCTGGTAACATCTTGCCACAAGACCAGGTTGTGAGCCTCAAAAATTAATGCCTTGTTTAGGCCACTTCACGTGAACAGGATGGAGGTTCATAAGTAATCAGGACAGGGGTTAATAATGATCAGTACATTCAGAGGCTTTGTAAGCTCACCAAAAAAAAAAAAAAAAAAAAAAAAAAAGACATGCCCCATCCATCATCACATTGTCAGTGTTCTCTAAGCATGTCGGTACTGCATTGTCATGCTTATTTTACGCTGTGCTTCTACCCCCTAAAAATGCTGTTCGAACTGGAGAGGGAACTTGGCAAAAAGAACATTGTGTGATCTTTCGCCATTGTAAGGTATCAATGTCACTAAACATGGTTTCTATGGCTGCTCTTTGCAGGGCTATGATGATGACTGCCTGTGACTTGTCTGCCATTGCCAAACCCTGGGAGATACAGAGCAAGGTAATCATGTTGTTAAAAGGTGTGCTGTTTGCTCTCCCAGCATGTTGTTCCATAACTACAGTAGTGGTAGTCGGCAAGGTGGCTCTGCAGTCCCTCTGGATGCAGTGGGAAACAGCATGTGCAACAAAGGGATATATGAGGAAACAATTGCTTTGGTTCCTGCTGGCAAAGTCCAGCAGTTAAGAGTGTTCACTATTCGTGCAAAATAGAGTCACAGTGCAGTTTACCTTTTAATAAAGCAAGTGTTTATGAAAGGTGGGTGTACTGGACAGGAGAGGCATAAGAGAATTCACTGCATGCTAACAACATGCTTGAACTTTAGTTTGTATATCGTGGCTTAAATGGCTTAATAAGGAGGGTCACTGAGCTATGTTGTGTCTGTCGACTGATTAGTAACTAAAACAAATACAGCTTTATTGACAAACATGCTTGCATTTTTGCTTTTACGGCCCCTAATTCTGTGTTCTTGGCCAGCCGTTGCGTCTCTTCCCCCAGTAATGCACCAGCTGAGCCGTACACAGTGACCAAAACAGCTGGTGCAGCTGAAGGCTGCTATAGAGAGGCCAGTAGGCATGAAATATCAGCCTCACTGATCCCCTCATTCCCAGGGAAACATCACTGATATCACCATACTGACTAGATGGTCAGCCTCATGTTATAAAAGAGTGAACACTTCCTTTCCATTGTGCCACAATTTCCCAGTCTTCCTAACATTCATTTTGGGGTGTGACAAAGATGAAACCGTTACAATGGATGACTGGAAACACCAGAAACTCCCATCTAGAACCCTCTTATGCAGAGGAAAGAACAGGATGGAAGATATGCAGGAGTTTACCATCAAGCTCATGTTGATATCTATGGTGACACTGGAAGACTATCTGCACCTCAGGCCTCAATGACGGCTCCTACTGCCTAGTGTACTGCTCATCTAGACTAAAGGTTGCATGACCAAATAAGCCATTTTAGTGTTCTATTCCATTTCAATTTATAAAATGAAAATGAAAGATTTAAGCAAAATTTAGAATGGAGCAGAACAAATCCTGGAAAATGTGGTCACTATTTTAGTCCAAAGATTTAAGAGAAAGATTGGGTATTTGTGTTATTTGGGTTTTAATTTGTCAATATGAGTATTCAACTTTTTATAATAGCATTACACTGCAAACTGGACAGAAAAACAGGATATTAGTGTGTATGATAATATATTTATGTCCAAGAGTGCTGTGGTCAATGCTAACAACACTCCACTCCTGCAGGTGGCGCTGTCCGTGGCAGCCGAGTTCTGGGAGCAGGGCGACCTGGAGAGGACCGTACTGGAGCAGCAGCCTATTGTAAGAATAGACAAACAGACCAATGAGTGAGGGGAAAGAATGGGAGGGAGTCAGGAGGGATGGGGGATTAGTGACAGGGTGAGAGGGTGTTCCTGTAAGGCATTTAGAGACAAATTACCTATTATGTGGTGCACTGAGTCAGAAAGAGCGGTCAAGCTGGCCCCATCGGCCGGGCCGCACCCATGCCTGCAAGGCTGCCATCAACCTGCAAATACTGCGCGAGGTGTTCACTGCAAGATACTGCGGCTCGGTCTGCAGACACATTAATGTCAAGCTACTGACTCCTGAACCAGCTAATACCATCCATCCCTGTTAGATTAATGCTTCAGCCATCCCTGTTTTTTTGCCTGGCCACCTACTGGGAAAGCTGCAGATTAATATGGCAGTGTAACATTAATGGACGCATCTATTTTTCCCCCCTGCCCCCCACTACTTCCAGCCTATGATGGACCGGAACAAGGCGGCTGAACTTCCCAAGCTGCAGTGCGGTTTCATTGATTTTGTCTGTGCTTTCGTGTACAAGGTGAGCTCGGCTCCCCCGTTTCCTGTTGCGTGAGTCAGCACGGGGTCCCTTCATTTTCTAATGGAAAGCGCACCAATGCTGTCAAAGCAGTTTCTGGTGTACAGACACCCAGCCACCCATCTCGCTCTCTTACCTGAATACTTATATTTCACGGATAAATGACGATTATTTCATAACTACTTTATAGTATACGTAACAAAATAATTTCATCGTTTCATAACCCCTCCTCCTTCCTCTTTCCTGTGCCCTTCCCCTGCCCTGCCTGCCACAGGAGTTCTCCCGTTTCCACGTGGAGATCACACCCATGCTAGACCGCCTACTGAACAACAGGAAGGAGTGGAACGCCCTGAAAGAGGAGCATGAGGCCAAGATATCCGCCCTTGAGGAGGCTAAGAAGCAAGAGGCACCTGCAGCTGCCAAGGAGGGTAAGATAGAGAGAGGAAGGGGTTAAATACCGCCGTTAATTACAGCCAAAAAAACTTTACAGTGGACTGCAACATGCTCTAGGAAGCGATTTCTTCAGCATCACCTTCAACCCCTGAATTGAGGGGATCAGTATGGCTCTCAACCATGTCTTTCTCATAACGGAAAGTGCTGGAATGGAGCACTCCATCTGCAGTTGCAAAGAATAAGACCATCCATTAAATATCTCCCAATAGTAACTATAATCCTGGTGCATACTTTAGATGTGGATAGCAGAAGTATTGAACAAAAACAATATTAATTGCTATATTCAGTCGCTTAAAGCTGCAGTCCGTAACTTTGGAGAGAAGCACAAGGAGGACAGTTTTTTAATCCTAAACCCCTCGGCCCCTCCCTCTCACTTCTTCTGTCCCTCCAGAGGGCCCCTGCCCTCAAGCTCCCTCCCGGGTTCAGTTCACTAAGCAGTTTTACAGAAACACATGCGGAGTTCCAGTGTGTCTTATTGAGAAATAAGAAACACTTGTAATAACAAAAAGTTAACTTATTCATTTACATTTACTCACAGACATACCACGCCATCTTAAAGTCACTGTAATTGCGCTTTGTAATCGATAAGTAAGGACATGTGGCTGTATATCAGCCAATCAAGTGAGCAAACTAAGGTTAGCTATGTACAACATGTTAGCATTAGCTACCAAATCTGGTAATTAGCCGCACATATCGGCAACAAAAGCTACTTATCGATGAATATGAACATTGAAATTTTTTAGTCACATTATTGTGGTGTACAAGTGGAGAGCCTTGGCTCTCGTGAAAACAACACTCCCAAGTCCATAAAACTGGACAAGGGAAGCATATAGACCAGTAGTTAGCATCCCTGCACACATCAGCGAAGTCCACTTGCCAGCTGCTATCTACTGATCTGGCTTTATGCGGAGTACTATTTTCACCGCCTAACAGGGCCGGGTTATGCAAAACTGCAACGCTACGCAAGGCTATCAAACACATGTAGGTATAGTTATTATGGCTAAAGTTTTGAAGTACTACACCCCGCTTTACTATTCTGCTTTTACTTTATTACAACTGGTGCCCAGTCACTGTAAAAAAAAAAAAAAAAAAAAAGTGCAGAGCAGGGCTAATGTCGAAGCATGCCAACAAGCTACTTACCAACGCAATGCGAGCAAATCTTCCCAACACATATGCCCTATATTGGTGTTGCAATAATTACAACCAAACTGAACCTCCTTCTTGTTAGACTGCTTCCTGCTATTGTCTTTGGTCTTTTCTTTCAGCTCGTACAAAAGTTATGCGGTACTTGACAACGGAGTATTTTCATTGATCAGGTCCGCCATATAGAGATTCAATTTTTCTCTCAGAAAACCTTAATTACTAATTGCTGAAAGGGTATCATGACATTTTTACCAAATGAAACACAAACATAGTCATCAACTGCAACTTCTGCTCCCTGGAGCTGGGAGCAGATGATGGTCTTGATCAAGGGATAGAGCATGTGTCGAGGACCATGTGTGCACAAGAAGTGATTGACATTGCGTTCGAAACTCCTCCTGGCTCTATTTTGTTCATTTTGCCCGGGTGAAGTGAATTTTTGCCGTTGCTATTAGAAACACTGGGAGGAGCCAAATGTACCTGGCTTTTTTTTTCCCCATAGATTATCTGTCTCAATTACCACTGTCAGTATAGAGTGACAGTTTCAGTGAATATGAAGGAAAGTAATTTTTATAAAAGTTACCTAATGTACCTTTAATAGAGAGTTTGTATATCTGATGTTGGCGAAGCACAAACAGACAGTCGACATTGCAAATCCTCAGGAGGAACACAATGTACTACAATCAATAAAACCAATCAATTTTATTCACCACTTTTATTATTGTTGACTACATTGTAATTAGCTCAGGATAGAGCGTCTGTTCAATGCTCAATTTTAATTATTGCAGTTCGACCCCTACACTCTAATGTTCAAAAGTTTAATGTCTTTGTAAATTTTGGGATTTCAGGACATTAATGTTACTACTAATGTATCATGTCCATCATATTTCCACATATGCGCTTATATTTCCCATAGGTGTATCTTTGAAGGCATGTCCTCATAAACTTTATGATCCAGGTGAAAAGACAACAGCTCTATGGAGCTCCTTCAGAGTTTGGATTTTTGCTTTTGGTCATTGTAACATATGATTTAGTTAAGTTCATTTAATTTATGTGAAAATCACTTGTGATCCAAAATTGGGGCAGTTGTATACATAAACTTACTCAGAGCAGGAGGGCTGATTTATCATTACCCCGCCCCGCCCGAAGGGGTATTGTTTTTGGTTTGGTTTGTTTGTGTGTTTGTTTCTTTGTTTATTAACACTTTAGCAGGAAAACTAATGGCCAGATTCACCCCAAATTGGGTTTAGGGATTGCCACTAACCCAGAATAGATGCCTATTTAATTTAGGAAAAGTAGGTCAAAGTATGTGCGAGGGGCAGGGTTTATTGTGCCTGGCACCACTTGTTTGTTTTGCCTTTTGTCACGTGGTATGAAGCAGGGGTCCCCATCTCATCACAAGGGTGCTGGTGTGGGTGCACGTCTTTGTTTTAGCCTAGTGGTGTTCAATTAATTACCATAAGAATGACATTGGGCCTCATGCAGCAACATTCTCTTGAAATTCCCTTACATTTTCTCTAATATTTTTTGTTATGAGAAAAAAATAAGAGGAGTCAACTACAGAATCACCAAATGCTCTTACCATCCAAATCTGCTCTAACCCATGTGTGCTGAATGATGAATCCCATTTGATCATAAACTGGAGGTGCGTGGCCGATTGTTTGTAATTAGCATAGTTAATGCACACTGAACACCATATAAGAGCAGGTGTTGTGCCGTGTGCAGATGGCCGACTTCGGCACAAGTGGAGAGATGCCACCGAGAAAAGGTTGCAAGAAGAATAACTTCAGCATATGCAAAATTTAAGCACTGTTAAATCAGCTTAAACAAAGTATATTACATCTTCCAGAGTTTTATAGTCTTAATTGGTATCCATTGACCAATAATATTTTTAACCACAAATTAAATCTATAGTGCGTAACTTCTGTCGCCCCCTAGAGGAATTCTGCGTTATTACAACAATACAGCCGGCACTTCCATATGACGTATGCCCCGGAGTACCCCGCCCCGCCCACTATGCACCCCCACTCCCACCGCTACCCTTCCGCAACCGTGCTACGCGATTCCACAACATTTTTATTCTGCTTGAAGAAGGACAGCCGTTGAAAAAAGATGGACTCTTCGGAAGCGGTAATTATTGTATGATTTTTTTTTTCTGCCACAGAAACGCAAAATAGTATGTTTAGTTAGCCGATAACAAACGGGAGACAAGGTGCCTGCTAATGTGTAGCTGACAGGTTAGTGGATGGAAAGACCCAGTGGTAGTCAGCAGAAGTTATTTGTTGTCCGTCGGTCTCCAGTAGCTGCTCGTTGAGCGTTTTTTGCGGCTATTCACGTGGCGTTAACACGCGCTGTAAACCGTGAATGTGTAGCCAGACCCTAACACTCGCTACACACTGTGTACTGCTTGCTACGGTACACAGAATAACACTTGCTGCACACCGTGTACTGCTCGCTATGGTCTCTCGCTACACAACGTGGCTGCTAACATTACAGTACATTCATAGCACCATTTCCAAGAAAATAATAAAGTACTAGGTCCAGAAAATGTAACAGCAACACATCCTACTCATAATGTCTTATAAACCAAGTCACTTACTTATCCAACAACAGCAAGGCAACATCCGTGTCTGCTCTCAGCCCAATTTCTTCCTTCAGGGCTCTCTACCGAGGAAAAGCGACACCGATACAAATCCATGTTTGTCTTCTCCGTCGGTCACTTTCCTTCTTTGCAAGTATTCCTTCAGCCGAATGACCAGTCTTTCTCTTTGTGGTGGGATCCACTTCTGAAGCGTGTCTCGACCTCTTCTTCGGGTTCTCCGCCATGTCGCTTTCTGTTTCTAGCAGCGCTCTGCCTCTTACTAGGAGAGTCTCCGCTCTTCCTCCCCCTCCCTTCTTGTCGTGTTTAAAATGCGTCATTTCCTGTGTGCCAGCGAGCGCGGGAATGTCGCCGGTCAACACGAAATATAAAACGACAAATACTGACAAATACCGTGAGATGTTAGAGGAGCCGATCGGCTTAATCAGCATTGTGTCTTCTCCTCTAGAAGTGGCTTGAGTGAAACGGAAATTTACGGACATGTAGAAGTTACGCACTATAGCTTTAACTAATCCAATTATTAAAATTCCTTAAAAACATATAATAATCTACATTTGATTCTATTGCATATATGTCAACTCATATGGATTTCCCGTAAATTATGCGGATTTTCCCCCAATTACACTGCTTTTGGACATACAAATAAAGCTATATGGATTTTTAATTCCAGCCACGAAGCGTAGCTGGTTAAACCAGCCGTGAAGCGTAGCTGGTATTGGAATCATAAGTTCTGTATGTCTGTCACAATAACATTGGAAGTGTTTTAGATTTAAATTAAAACATTGCATGTCACTAGCTGGTATAAAAAGAAACTTTGAGTTCGAAGATGGGTAGGTGCGATAGATTATTTTTATCATCATTATAAATGTCTGAATCAAGTCCTGCTTCAGGGAATCGCCCAGCTGTCATCGCGGCTGGTTCAACCTCAGATGATCTCCAGTTAGAAAAAACTTTGGTCAAAATATTCATTATTGGAAGCTATTCATTTTGACAGCAATGAAAGAGCACATGAACACACACCACAGTAAACAAACACCGACCGAATACTTCTTTTCATGACTCAACACAATTTGCCATTGGCCATAGTGGACCACTTTTCGGAGCTCCTACTCATCATGCGTACTGACCATGTAGACTGTATTAAACAAGGTATGGCCTGCACAGTCACCAAAAGTATCAGTTGCATATGCACAAACACAAAACAAAATATCAAGAAGAGCTTGGTTCCCCGTGCTGCACAGCATTGGCTATTACTAGACGTTACCCTTCTCCCTCGAGATATACGAGTGAAGCGGTAAGAATGTGGATGAGAGATTGATGATTTTGGTCAAGTTTTTCACAGAGTGGAGTGCAGTCGAGGATCCCTAACATGCCCGTGTGTAACATCTGCACAAAGGTGCTAATTTTCTGTCCTGGATGAGGCTTTGATGTTTTGAAATTGTCATACTTGAATAGATAGCTTTTTAAGCTTTTAAAAATATTTTAATGAAATTTCCGCACTCCATTTATAATTTCATCAATGGAAAAAATAGTTATATTCAGAAATACTTTTAAAAAATGTTTTTTTTAAAGGATTTTACAGATGTTATATGGAGGTAATAGCGATACTTCTCGTGATGTCACAAACCTGGTCACGTGGGTTTGTTGACTAGCGTGGCTGGCAAAAAGCCACAACATGACAATTGGGGTGCGTTCGATCGCATCTGCAAGTAAGCCCGACTCTTGTGAGATTCCCAAAAATTACAAGAGAATCTTGCCGAAGTTCTTGTGATAAGCCCTCCAAACCCCATGATGGCCGCAGCTATCGCGGGGTTTGGAGGGTTTATCGCGCAACTTCGGCAAGATTCTCGCGTATTTTTTCGGGAATCTCGCGCAGCCGGCTTACTTGCAGACGCGTTCGAACACACCCTTGATTTTATAGGTGAAGTAAAGTTGTCTAACACTTTTCGTCATAATGCCAGTTAGTTGTAGCGTTATTAACTGCACAAACCGTTTCGTGATGGGTTCAGGAATATGTTTCCTACGCATTCCTGATCGAGAACTGAAAAAATCTGCTTGGATTGCTGCAATTCAGAACTGGGTGCCGTCGGCCCACTCGCGTGTTTGCACTATTCACTTTCTGTCGAGTAAGTCACAAGTTATTTTCCATCATTTCTAACATGACATTTTGCTAAGTTTTCGCATTTTATTATTCGGACATGGCAAGGCAATGATCTTTTTTGTGTTGGGTAATTCGATCGTTTCCTTATGCTTTCCGATAGCGAGTATTTAATTGACAGTTCGGATATTAGTATTGGAAAGAATTCCGTTGCCACCCTTCAACAGTATCGACTGAGATCAGTACTTTTTCGACTTACCTTGACTTTTGGGTACCCAGAGAAACATTCCAGTGTGTAAAAGCGTCAAGCATACATCCAGTCAAGAAAATTTAGAGTTTAATGTCTACTGCAGCTATAACGGCGGCAGCCTTGTTACTGATGACACACCAGGTGGCTAGGGAATGTGCAGTATATGCATTCGTGATATTAAATATTAATGATAAATTCTAAACCCCCTTATCACGAATAAAACCCCCCCAAATATATTGGCGCCCCCTTTTAAAATTGTCCTGGTAAACATACTGTGAATTACTTTCATTGATCAACAATGATCAACAGATGTTGAATTTCTGTTCGATGTAGGAATATCAAGTGATGATGTAGCCGACCCAGACCCAAAGAAGGGTCGTTCCTCCAACCTTTCAGCTCGTAAGGATTCGGAAGCCTACACAGACCTTCGTTGTACTTGAGCTTAGAGAAATATCTTGCCTTCGTGGTACTGTCAAGGTTTTGTACATATTCAGAGACCGCCGAATCGGTTCCACAACTGCAGGATGCCATACTTCCCCTGTTTTGTTGTATTGATTTACACTTGTTTTTGCCAACGACGCTAATACGCATGCTTGAATATGACGTCAATGTTTGTAAACAAGAAGTATCGCTATACAGGTGGGAACCTGAAGAGGTTGACACGTGTGCTATTATGCACTTTATATGTTCCTGAAATGTAAAACGTATGTTTCCGCGCATTGAACATACAATTTGTGGGCTGTTTAAACGGGATGTTTTTCTCGTATCACGGTAAGAATGTTCTCGACCACTCGTAAAATTTTCTCTTACCTAAGAGTAGAGCAAAAATAAGAAGACATTGGTGAACCCCTGAAATCAATGGGTACTATAAAAGTAAGATAAAATTGTGAATATGAATAAAATTTTGAGAAAATTTGTTTGAATATTGCTTCTTTCATGAGGCTCATTGAGTAATAAAATAAGGTGTGTTGGTGCTAGTCTAAAACAAAATTGTGCGCCCTCATCAGCCCTTACTGAATAAGATTGAAGACCAGTGTTTTCATGGTTAAAGTTATTCTGTAGACCTGGAAAGTGTGGGAGGTATTTCCTAACAGATGCTTACCAAACTGATTGGATAAACTGCCTTGATTAAATCCCAGAACAGCTCTCCCTTCCTCGGTCCATGCTCCAGATTTGGGAGGGCTCCTGGATTTAATCAGTGCTGTTAAATGGCTGAAGGTGTAATCCTGCTGTATAGAACTAAAGAGTCAAAACTGTTTGTGTTATGCAAACTTTTGGCACCACTTAATTTCAACTGCTAACCGCAAGATTTGTCCTGTTACATTCCGGAAATGTATCGTATGCCTTAGGGCAGGTATTATGACTAATCTCTTTCATGCCTAACAGCAAACCAGGCCCCGAGTCAGCCCCAGTCGAAGACCTGCATCATCAGCTAGATGGAGCAAGGAACCAGAGTGCATCATTATTCTGAAAATAACGAATATGCTTGCATTACAATTTAATGTCTCCTCTTAAAACATTTCATCTGCTCTCTCATTCTTCCTGACCTCCACGATTTCTTAGACTAGGCTTGAATCAGTCAGAAGGAAGCTCCCTGGAGCAGTTGACACATGATAGAAAAAGGCAGTGAATCCGAGCTCAGTGCATAATACTCTCAAGAGTTCCTGTATGTCCAAATGATACGTGTTATTTCTGAAAAAATAAATAAATAAATAGTGTGATGTAATTTTGTTCCTTTTGTGTTACTGCACTATATTTAAAGTCAATGTCTGTGTCTTGTTTTAGTGAATAAAAACCGCCCAAAGGTCATGAGATGTCATGTGTAACAATAAAGATGATAGGGGAGTTTTTGGGTCATTTCAGCTTAGAAAGTCTCACATTTTCACAGAATTACAAAGATGTGCTCACCACTTTCAGCTTGAAAAAAAAAAAAACAACTTTCATAACACTACACGTTTTACCAGAGCTAAAATTTGTAAATGTAATAAATGTAACGCATGCGTAGCTGCTTGTACGTACGCATGCCCGATGCCCGTTCATCACGGATGTGCCCTGGCGCTTGCGCGTGCACACAAACTGTTCCTCGGACGTCTGACTGCCCAACAATGTTCTTCGTTGTTTAAAGTAAGGTTGGACCTTTTTGCTGTGAGGTAGCAATTACAAGCTTTCAAGATGCAATGGCCATGTGACATGCATTTGAATTCTCTGAGCCAGTGGAGAGAGAAGTGAGATCATACGAAGTTAATAGTCTGTCTCAGACTGCACAGAAAAAATGAACGCAAGCAAGGCGTCAGCTGTTGCATGGGAGAGAAGCCCATGAATGTCGTACAGCAGGCAACTGCGTCACTGTCTACACGCAGTTCGAATTATCAGCACCGTGGCGTCACAAGTGACGCTCTACTTCCAATACGCCATGGAAGAAACTGCTGCTTCAACACAATACGACTGCGTGCGCTCATGAGATGTTACACAATCGACTGTCTAGATAAGACTGCAGCACGTGTCTTTTAAAATGAACAGGAAACGAGATTTTTCCGGTCACAGCCGATCCCTTTGACAGTTAAATCAGAAACCGGTGGAGCATAAAATTGCCGGTGGCTCTCGAAAGACACATCATTAACCAGAGTGAACCTTAATCTGTGAGTAGTACCCACCAAGCTGCAGAAGTTGCTGAAGTTGCATAACAGCGGGATACAGTTGCATGTTCTTGTGGACATCTCTAATGCCAGATGTGATGACAGCTTAACACCATTATCTTTCCGATTGGCTAAGATCATTTAAGCAGCAACATTTTCGATGTAACAACAAGGTGAAACTAAACTAGCTAGGTCCTCTGATATAGGCCAAGCAGATTACACGTTTCAAGTCGCAAATTATCAAAAACCGCGGTTTGGACTACAGCATCAAACGTTTACGCGAAAACTGCTACTGTCAGTTGAACGATAATACGTGCCTATTTAAATTACGCCGTCTATATTTTGACGGTGATACGTTTTGATTTTGGACCTGCATTCCACAAAATATTTTCTCTTATTTATATTGGACAATTAACAGTGGCAAAATGTTATTTATAAGAAGGCTTGATTCTTTGTTCCATAATCAATAATGCAGCCAAAACTGGTTCAAATCGGAGTCATATAGTCATTAAACGTTCAAAAAATTAAATAATAAATAAATAAATAATATAAAATAAAAAATACAATCTGCTGTTAAAATGGCCAACTTGGACCATATACATGAATTATTTTTTATGAGACAAATCAATGTTTTACAAAAAAATGTTTACGGAAAACTTATTTCTTCTGTACACCATCTGACAGTTTCAGAAACACCTGAGATGGTGGGTGTCAAAACCTTGTTTCTTCAAGTGATGTGTTCGTAGTTTGCAAAGATCATTGACTAGTACCGGTTTATGCTAAGACTATCGCACCAACAGTGATGGCTGAATAATTTTAATTTTAATAATTAAATTTAATAATAATAAAGTTCGATCCCATAACATCCTTGCCAACTTTAAAAAAAAAAAAAAAGAAGAAGCCCGAGAGGCCATATGTTAGTTAGCAGCCTGTTGCCTAATGTAAGCTAGCATGGTATGTGATCATAAAATAATTTCCAGACATGATACATCTTACCGATGCTTTCCGAATTTCTCGATCACATCGTTGCCTAAAAGGTCCATAAAGTGAAGCCCCCAGGCAGCAATCAAGAAGTAAATTGGACCAGGGCCCAACAACTGCACTGATCTCATTGCTGCTACTTTGGGGTTTGACTACTAACCTTCCAGGTCAGGTATCTTAGCATTTTGGCTACCATCCCAGCATGCTGTATGTTTGACGTGTGCTGGGCCGATAAGCTGTTAGCCCTTGTATTGCTGAACATGGCGTGATCTCAGTTGCTGTGAAAGCCGGGTCAGCGTTGAACAAAGGTTGACCAGAGCTTCACAGACTATAATGGTTAACCCATGAAATTCTATAACAGTAGAATGGACATGACTGTCGCATGGGTGTGGCAAACTGTTGGCCATATTGGGTAAGACTTCGGATGCCTGTCATGGTTGGCCTGTCTGTGTAGAATTCCATGGTCTGACCTTTACGATGTCACTGCTGTCAACAATAATGACTCCGTCTTACCCAAGATGGTGCCCTTCATAAGCATTTTCCAGATCACGAGGACCCAATAACGTCACCCTTTTCACTGTTTTTAAGTCTAAGAAAGGCAGGGGCTTTCACATACGTTTTGCAATAGGTATACAACAGGTCTAGACAGAAATGTGGGCTAATTCATGAGACGCTCTTGAGTATGTCATACGAAATTCATGTATTTTACGACAGAAAATGCTGTCGTAGACCCACGTAGAATTTTGAACATGTTCAAAATTTTTTCAGCATTGTTGATGATTCTCTTATGTCAAGCCCATTTCATAGGTCTGTTGTGTGGTGCCCTACGAGGTTGTTTGACTGCGTTACTCTAGACCAGGGGTCCTCAAATCTGGACCTCGAATCCAAATCCAGCCCAGGTTTTCTGTTATCCCTGGCAAGTAAATGAACAGTTAGTGCCTCTGATTGGCCAGACTGTGTTAACACCTGACTCCCAGGTAAAGGGAGGGTGGAAAACCAGCAGTCCTTGGACCTCGTTGGGTGTGATTTGAGTACCAGGGCTCTAGACCTATGAATAACGTTTGAATTTTGGGGTCACCTAAGTCCTCATTATCTATGTAACATCCTGCAATAGATCTACGGTTGTCCAACGAATGTTCCACCATTGTACGTCCTTTGTGCGACTGTCCTGAGTTCATCAAACGATTACAGTTCAATCCTGCATCAGTCACACAGCTGTCTTGAAATTTTTTGACTTATATTCCTACGATGATAATAAGACACATTTTGCAATGTGACCCAACTACTCAACCTTCAAATCCTCCTTTCCCAAATGTGCGTCCATCCCTTCTGTTACGGACCTGCCCCTTTACTCAAGATTGCACCCATTATTAGCACATTCCAGATCACAAAGACCCTATGACATGATCCTTTCTACTGTTTTCAATTCTGTGAAAGCAGTTCAGTCTTACCCAAGGCTGCATCCATTATTAGCACAGTCCCGATCTAAAGACCCAATTACATGGTCCTTTCTACTATTTGTAATTCTGTAGGTTGAACAACATATTTCACTAGCAATAATGGATAAGTTCATTACATCACAGCAGTTCAAGGGCAAGGCAGTATCAATGAGAGGTAACACACCAAAAGCAGATTCTCTGAGCATGCACTGGCTTAAAAGGCAATGTAAAATTGACTTTGGGTATGCACAGGTCATTGAATCAATAACAGTCTATTGAACATTACAAAGGGAAACATGAAGATGTCTTGTTTATTTTGGAACTATAAAAAGACAGACAACACAGAAAAGCTCCTTTGTGTTTTGAAAATTGCAGATCCTAGTCAATAATACGAAATGTGAAACAAAGTATCCTTTGAACTTGACGACAAAGAAAGAGACATGTTGTTCATTAGAATTTTTATTTTTCTGGAGGCAAATCAATGAATATATGACTTTTTACAATATATGAGGAACATTTCTACAGTTTAATAATGTAAACAATCTCTGAAGAGAAATGTATTCAGTTTAAAAGGAAGCCATAATTCTCTCTTTTAAAGTATTTACATGAATTAAAATATAATTTATAACATCAGATAATTTCAACTATTTTGGTAAAATTATCTATGAAACTAGATTTTAACAATTCAAAAATACTGAAATGCATTTTTTCTCCACAATCTCAAGACATATGAAATCACACGATACAGAGGAGGAACACCATTAAAAGACATCCAAGCTAAGTGGCATATAAATAAAAAAATAAAACCAAATAAAACCAACTCATGTAAAAATATAAAATTTTACCAACTAAATAAAGTATACCAAAAAAAAGTTAAAAAAGGAAAATCAGGTTGTGAATTTGATAGTCATTAGATGTAAATAGACAAAAAAGAAGATAAGTGAAAAAAAAAACTATATATGCCCTTCATTGTTGATTTCTTTTAAACTAAAGACTTGGTCTTCATGTAGCGGCATCCAAGACCATGGCAGTCTCTAGCAGTTAGGGGGTTCAAAGATAATGCAAAGACAGTGGTATAGTAGACATTTTAACAGGAAATGTACCCCAGTGAGTGAAAGAGTGTTTGCTACACACTTCAGGGTAGCAAAGAAATTTTCAAGTTCACATTTGGAAAGCTGTGATTAGTGAGGAATGGGCTAATATTACCATTCCAATATTGCAGGACCTTCCACATGTTCGCAAGGGAAAGACATAAGATTGAGTTCTACTTCAAGTGACAATGAGTTTTCTGTTGGGAAGATTACAAATAATGAAATTAGGGAAAATCAGTTTGATTGCGATGCTCTCAAATTGATTGATGCGGCACTTGTTTTGGTGCCGAGATCAATGGATGTTTTTTTGGTCAACTAGTCTCATGTTTCTTTTGAGCAATTTCTGAAGTGAAAAATGGAGACATTTTGGGGAGGGTTGCCTTTGGAGTTTTTAAATTTGGATTCTTTCTTGACCTGTGCTCTACAGATCCATGGTAGTTATTGAAATGTGTTGAAATTCTCTAAAACACAGAAGGAAATGGCCAACATCAAAGTTTTTATTAAGAAATTATATATTCATCTATATCTATCTACACACACTCAAATATATATATATATTTATATATACGTATATACTGTCTATAATATGGCTGTATTGAAAAAAGTAAAATTACTTCAGCATAAAACAAAGGGGTTAAAGATTTAACTGTACCAAGAAAAGCTAGTGACAGCTTTCTCCTATTATTATTATTAAGGCTTTCCTTGAGAGATTCTCATGTCTTTGACTCACAAGTATCTTGATGGAACTTCACAACCTTCTAGCCAGGCCTTCAGGCAAAAGCACAAAGACTGTTTTCTTGACAGAAAGGCATTTAAGCTCTCCAGAGACCACTCAAGATACCAGCATCCATTCAAAATGAAACCAAAATGAATCAACTGAAGCTTGTATGCCATCACAAGTGGCAATAATTTACTGTAACTGAAATTATTCAAAAAAGCATCTTTCTCTCTTAAGAGGCATTAAATATTTTTTAGTTTTTTTTTTATTTTTATTTTGTTTTGAGGAATGAACTATATGGCATGAACCCATTTTATTTTAAGTTACTTCTGCATCTACAGCAGTCCTTGACTTACAGTACAAGATCTCTTAAATATAACCTTCCACCTGCAAGATAGAGGCCTTCTACAGATACATCATGTATTGCATTTTGATTGTTTTTTTTAAAAGGAAATCTTTCCAAAAATATAAACAATTCACAAAAAAAGAAATAATTAATATCTGTAAAGGGTTTTTTTAAACACCAGTGTTTGACTTGTGAAGACTATTCAAATTATATTCCCTTCAGGTATTCTCTGTACAGAATATTTTCCCCTTGCATTTCCAAAATTGTTCCTTTCCATTGATTATTGCAACCCTGATCCATCACCTTTGCACGCTGAAATCTACAAATGAATGTAGAGCATTATACACTTCATGTTTACTCTTGGCATAGTTCTATTTACAGACCACATATATAAGCCATTTTAACAATATTAAGTCATGTAAACCAGCACATTCTCTCACTACTTGGTAGTATACATACTAAGCACAAATGCTCGTTCAGCCCTGTGTGAGTTCCATATTGATTCAGATCAAGCCTCTAGTCGTTTACAGTACGGATTACACTATACCTTTTGTGTTTTGCTTCTAGTTTAGTAACCTACTTGGGTAAGCCAGGAAGGCACATCCAGATAAGGTACTCCGAACACTGAATAAGGTGCCTTTGTACTTAGTGTGCGTTCTAGTGAAGTAGGAGGAGAATCCATTATTGTAAACATTCAGTTTGTGTACGATTTCTGCGGAGAACACTGGGTAGGAAAGTTGAGGAGAGTCAGTCACAGAGGCTGGCTGTTTAAATTGGCTCCACACGCCGGGCTGGACTGTGCAGAACTGAGGACAAAAGGAGAGGTGCGGGGACGGGTCCACGGAGAGAAGAATCGACCAAACAAAAAGAAAAGTGGAGGGAATGGGAGGGAAAATGCTTTCTCTCCCCCCAAAATGCAGGGCTGGAGTATCCCTGGTTCCCTAGCAAGAGCAGCACCCCAACACACCACAAGACACAGACAACACTTGGATACACCTGTATATAAGGTCGAGAGTCAAAGAACACGCAACGGACACAGTAAGATTTTAGCCACGAGGCAAGTGCTTCAAAACAGAGACAAAAAAAGCAGACTTCCACCCATCAAAAAGAGCTTAGAAGTAAGTGAGAGAGAAAGGGAGAGGCTGTAAACGAGGTAGATACCACTCCGATTCCAAGCAGAGGGGCATTCTAGACTCACGAGCTCTGCAGTCAGTCTAGTGTTCCAAGTTTACCACCACCCGCACACACCTGTAGGGTGCAGTGTGTCCTCAAACTCGGATAAATCAGGAGAGAAAGTACTACCACTGTCAAAGGCTCCGTCCTAAGGGCTGTGCTAATGGATGCATCAGAGGGCTGAGGAAAGGCAGACGGGCGAACGAACGACAGTCAAGGAATTCCAGGTAGTGATTACATGTTGGGATTCTACATTCATAAAAATTTCACAGTCCAATCCACCCAGGTGTGCAGGTTCTCTTTTAAAGATAACCAGATGAGATAGGAAGAATTCCTTGGAGCATTTGTCATGAAATGACCAATGAGTGGTCCTGAATTTTCCTGTTTCAGGGATGTTAAGGATATTCAAAATAATAAATTATCATTATTATTATTATTACTAAATAACACACTGCTTTCGCAGGCAGTATTGAACAGGCTTACCCCTTTGTGCAGAATACAAATATTGCCAATTATTTCCTGTTTCGCATGAGCCTATTTAGGCTTTATAACTCAGTATTTGTGTCACAGAGACTGTGGAAAATTATACCAGTGAAGCAAAACATTTGGAAATTCAATTACAGAATTATTTAAGAATTAAATTTCGGAATTTACGGACGCCGGTGTCTGTATCTACGCAAAGGGGTTAATCCAAATTCATTTGTAGTGACCCCAGAATCCAGTATTGCTCATTGAAACTACAAGGGATATCATCCGCCTCCCAAGTCCCCTGCAGCCAGAAGCAGAGCCGATTGCACGCCAATCACAGGTAGAGACAACAAAGACCGTTACCTCGTTACAAGTGCATAGATGAAATCAAGGAAGCACTAAAATTACAAGATTTTTTTTCCTTTTAAACTTGTAAACTAAGTTTCCATTAGATATATATATATATATATTTTTTAATTTTTTTTCTTTTCTCAGTTTCAGCACACACAGATTTACATCCACAATTTTGCTATGATAAAGCCATTTTTTGTTTTTTTTTATCATCACTGACTATACGAATAAATGGTGAATGTGGCTCGCAGCTCCACCAGTAGTTACAAAGGGATAGAAAAAGACACGAACACGCGCACACTCACTCGTACGCATCACACGCACACACACATCACAACAGCCAATGGGAGGAGCAAGGTTTGCTACGTAGCCCAGTCCTCCCTCAGCAGGGCGATGATGTCATAACCACACACAGGGAAGCAGCGTCTGTGTTCAGAGTGCAATTTTTTTCCTTTTTGTTTATAGAATTGTTGTTTTTTTTTGTCATTGTTGTTCTAGAACCCTCCCCTCCTTCTCAGATCCTCAGCTGACAGAGACAAGGTCTGTTGCTTATTCCAATGATAAAAATGTAAACAGTAAGAGCGGTGCCTTGGTTGAGGTACTGAGGCGGGACCCAGGGGGTGGGGCCGTAAGGCGCGTCAGCGATGCAGACTCCTCTGGGCCTCCTTCAGGAGGGTGTCAAAATCCAGGGCGTCGTACTTGCTCTTCACTGGGCCTGGACCTGCCTCATCTGGAGTAATAAACACAGAGTGTTACTTTACGTATGCACAAACGCGAGTCATCACTGTTACTGTATCACTTCACCTCTAAAGTTACACATTATAGCAGGGATGAGTAAATTGTGTCCCTACAGAGCTAAATACTGTCACATTTCCACTCTGCTTTATCTGGAAGTCAATTGCAAAGGCAGTAAGATCAATGTTAAGCACTATTGTTCAATTAATTAACAGGATGAAAAGAAATCCAGGCCCAGATTTAGATTTTAGGGCCACAGACCTGCATTTTATCAATTCTGTGCCAACTCACAACCTTACACAAAAGCAAAGGCAATTTAATCGAACTGTTAACAAATGGGCTGCTAGTTCCCAAATCAAACACGAAAGAAGCTATTCAACTACAATTCAGAATGCAGGACGAGATATTTGAGTTGTCACAAACAGACGGGGGGAAAAAAGGAGAAGTAATGTTTTAACTGGCAGTGTGCAAATAGCTAATTTGCTTCTCTAAAACCTGTGGCCCTGTGATTGATTTCACCCTCTGGACCCCTCGGAGATGGAACATCCAGGTTCAGAAAGCGTAAAGCCTCACCGTCATTTTCTCCAGAGCACCAGAATTTGCTAATTAGCACAACTCTTTAACCAGGAGGTAGAACTTTAGCGAAAGCAGCAGCCAGAGTCCATAGTTTGACTGAACACATGGCGAGGCCTTCACTTTCAGACCCCTGAACTTCACACCTCTGTGACCCCTGGAACCATACCTAAATCTATGTAGCGTTTCCTGCAGAATCTCCGCGGGCTGCCCCCGGCGTTCCGTGAGGGAGAGTCCCGCCTGCACAGCTGCCCTTGGCCACTAGGGGACCCGCGGAAGGTGATGACACCGCAGCGCTCTCTGCACGGAAACAGGGGGGATATTTAACGCAGGCTACACTGTGCTCCATTAATGCGCAGGTGGTGTGACCTGGGGGTGCAGTGGGGCAGAGCAGAACGTACTCGTCCTTATTGATGATTTTACAGTCGTCTGGCGAGCCGAAGGCCTCAAAGCGCCTGCGCAGCATCGACTGGGTGACGCCGCTCGGCAGGTTGTGGATGTAGAACACTCGACAGTCCTCCTGGGCAAAGATACCATGGAAACCGTCAATCAGGATGGACCTCACACTGCATGCAGCATAACTCTGCTTCACTGGACCCCGTGAAATATAACACTCCTGAACGGAAGCTTCCAGAGAACGCTCTACAGCTTTAACTCTCACATTTTCGCATTGCATACTTCTGCCTGAAAAGTTCCTAAAAGCAAGTGAGGAATTTTCCACTAGCTTTTCAATTTTTGCTCCTTTAACTTGCAGCTAAAGCCCAACACATTTGTAAGTTGGACTTACATTAGCTTTACTCCTTAGCTTGTCTCCAAAGCAGGTGCCCAAGTTCTCACAGCTGTTGAGACAAAACGAAAAAGACAGCAGTGTTTACCGGCATACTGGCGACCACAAATATGCGAGACGATAAACAATTATCCTGTTTAACTGACCGTAGCCTTAAGGCAACGATGAACAATTCCAGTCTTTGAGGGATGGACTCCCGCAGGGGTTTAGTGTTATTTTTCTATTAGCTACTACTGGCTTACAGCCTGAACACCAAGCCAGATGAATTCAGCTGAGAAATAAAGAGCTCTGGCAGAACACCCTCAGAACCCTGCCACCCCCCCAGAACTGTAATGGTTCACTCCAGTTTTCTATCAAAAATAAAGCCTTTAAGTGTTCGATGTGTAGGAAAGTGGGGGTGTGCTCTTACCTGAAATTCACCTTGTTGTCAGAGGAAGGTAGTGGACAGCAGGAGGTGCAGGGGTCGTGGGGGTCCGGGGAGGTGGGCCGTGGCGAACAGCCCGCGCTCTCCTCCGTGTTTTGGGGCGATAAGGCTTGTGACAGTGCTGACTGCGGGGAGGTCGACCCCCTGTCCTCTGCAGCGCTCCCCAGCCCGCTCAGATAATCCGGGAGCTCGGAGAAGAGCTTTTCCTCGCTCGGCCGGCTGCCCGCCCAACTCCCCTCCACCTCTCTTTGCACCTCCTCATCTTCCTCGCTGCTAGGCGGGGCTGGTCTCTTCCGGCTCTCTACAAGCCCCTGCAGGCAGTAGTCGTGGTCCCCGAATGCCCTGAGCCCCATCCCCTTCTGCTCCCGCTCACTCGCCTGGCTCATCTTTCGCAGCTGGGCGTAAAGCTCTGTCTGTTCTGGAAGTTTCCGAGAGGGCGCCCGAGAGCCCCAGAAACCCTTGGGTGGGGACTCGCCCTTTCCTTCTGGCTTAAAGAGCTCATCCTCCAGGGGCTTGTGTGGGGGGGTGGTGGGAGGAGTCAGCCCTGAAAAATTAGGCTCAACATCAAATACAAACCCCCTCAGTGTGCTGAGAAAGCACGTCAAAAACCAGACCTGACAAATCTCCTGTGGTCAGGAAAAAGCTAGTACATATGCCACTTTTGGTAGAAACCGAGTTTGACCCTCATTTGCAGTCATTAAGAGTGGTGAAAATCTTAAAACACTAGCTATTCATGATATTTGAACTGTCAAAATCAAGTTTCTATTATTTTTTTTTTGTTGGGAAAAGTCCAGAATCCAGTTTTTTTTGTTTAATTGCAAGACCCTTGCCAGTAATTCACTCACTAGGTTTTTCCAGATCACAAAAGAAATATTTTGATTAATTGTTTAACATCAGAAACAAAGTAAAATCAGTGAACAAGGAGCTATTTTTCTTAATCAAAATCTTTCAAAATTTGAAAATAACAAGCAATTTTTGTTACGGCGTTTGTTATTTGTTATGGTGGTATACATTCAATTCAATTCAACTTGAAGTGAATTGACAGCACCATAACAGAAAACTCATTTATCACACTGGGAACGCACAAGCTTTATAAGAATGGGCAAGAGGAACAAAATGAACTGCACTGCAGATCAGAAGGACGCTCATCTTTCACTGACAAAATGTCTGTCTGAAGTCCAATACATCCGAAGCACAGAAGTAATTTTAAAAGCAGGAGCTCATGCATTAGCAAAGACTAGCAATTTAATTCAAGTCGGCGCATTTTCATACGTCAGATTCTCAATGTTACGAAGTAGTACAAGAAAATGAAAGGGTATCCATTTCAATAGCATACAACTAATTCAAAACGGCGGTGTGGTTTGCAATTCTATCCCTTAACAAAGGCTCCTTAGCCGCTTAGCAGGTCTGAATAGCATGGAAACGGTATTAAGTAGCGAGTCAGGTGGTACAGGTGATACACGTTTAACCCCTGCACAGAAACACTGGACTGGTTGTCAAGGAGAGCGAGTTAACAGGCGCAGCAATCAACACCGACTCATAGCACAACATTACCTGCTGTGCCACACAGCTCCACGTTGAGCGTCTGCTCAAAGGCCTTGTGGGCAAACTGTGCGTCTCTGATCATGAGGAAAGAGAGAGAGAGAGATTGCAGAGTCATCATCATGAGTTTGAGGATGCAAAAGAAAGGAAAATTCTGAACTATCTTGCTCCTGTGGCATGGCGGTGCTACGAGGAGAGGGATTTAGTGCTGGTTTGTGTTTATTTCGTCAATATTACAGTGATTAGAAATCAACAGGAGCCTGCAACTAGCACTGAGGTGTGGTGTCCTCATCCACAAGCAAAAATATCTAATATATGGGAGCATGGGGGGTGTCAGTATAATATTGGGGGAAGATGGACACAAACCCTGTTGATTTGGGAGCCAGTGGCAGACACAGGCAGGCACGTTTCTCTGCAATCAGAACAACAGAAGAGTCACTGAGAGGACGGTCAGAAATACAGGCATGGTCAGAGATCACCACAGTAGGAAATCAACCAAAGGTGGTTGATTTTGCAGCCGCTGCTCTGCACCTTGTACAGCACAGCGGCGGCACGCTGATGTCACAGTTAGCATGTAAATAATGAATGGAGCCGTGTACTGGAAGTCTGGTTGAGACTGACTGGCCTGTTGGTGAGAATAACGGGAGGCTCCTTTACCGTTCAGGCCACAGGGCAACTCGGGCACTGCAGGCTTCTGGGCGTCGCTCTTACAGGCTGTTCTGCTATGCCCCGCCTCCTCGGCGGGGAGGGTCCCAGGGGTCTCCGCCTCCATGCTTCGATGCCTGGAGACCAGTTCCACTACGTCCTTCCCCGCCCGGCTGCTCTTGGCGAAGCGGCTGGGGAAGGACACCAGCCTACGTGAGCGGCGGACCGAAAAGCTGGTCTCCCCCGCCTCCGGCTCTCGAGCCGGCGCATGTCCGTCGGGGGATTCGTCGCCCCGCAAGGCCATGAGGCCGGAGGAGTCTTTGAGCTCTGGTTTGCCGAGGCGGGGCGCTGGCTCCGCCTTCTTGTCAGGCCCGCACCGGGAGTAGGGCGGGCTATGGAGACGGTAAGGCTGACTGACGTCAAACGAGTCGGCCGCCTCCAGCAGCTCCTGCAGGAGTGAGTGCCCTCTGACCTCTCGTCTGCGTGCGGCGAAGGCTGGCCGGGGGCGGGGAGGGGCGGAGCCGCTGGGCTGAGGGGCGGGTCTGGGGCAGGCGGGGGCAGGCCGGGTGGGCGGGGCACGGCGGGCGAGTCCCTGGCATTCGCGGTCCCTGCGCTCGGCGCTGGCCTGCTTGCGGCTGGGCAGGCAGTAAGTGTGCATGTACTTAATGAGTTCCACCACTGAGCGCAGCTCTTTCTCCGAGGAGAACTGCGGCTCGCTGGGCTCCACCGGCCCCTCCCAGCTCTCCTCCTCCTCCTCACTCCCCGACTCCTCCCCTTCCTCTTCTTCATCATCATCCTCTTCCTCCTCCTCTTCCTCCTCGGAGTCGCTCTCGTCCTCTGTGTCGGCGGAGGGTGTGTCCTCTGCCTCGAACGTGGTCGTCAGGTGACGGTGGAGCTCCGTGCACAGCCGCCCTGCCGGCCTCACCGCGCGCGGCTTACGCTCCTGTGTGCGGTTGCTCTGCGAACAGAAAACAGCACATCACTAACACACACACACACACACAAACACGAACAAACGCGCACACAAACGCCTCACGCAGCTAAGCTCTTCTCATGTGCACCCGAGCAGGTAAAACGATGTTAACAACATCATCTCTGTTCTCTCACAGTAAACGATCAATCCATTAATTACAACACTGAGGGAAGGAGCAGGGCATGACCCAGTTAATTCACGGGGGACAAACAGACCCAAACATTACACAGGCAAACCCAAAACCCCAGTGCCTTCTCATTACCGCTAAGTCATTGCACAAATTGCAGAGCCATTCTTTTTAACCAGAACAGAGCAAATGTGATGTCCATGTGCCCCTCCATCACCTGACTGAAATCGGACTGCAGGCTGCGGGGTTCTCCCTATCTGACAGAGTCTGTGGCCATCTACTGCAGGAAACCCCAGAGCAATGTGATGTCACACATTCCATTTGACCATCACGATAAACTGGTGAGCAAGAGCTTACGGGCATGTGTAGCGGCATTTAAAATCTGCTTATGACTTCCCCACTCCATCTTTCTTCAGCTAATACTGCAGTCCTCACAACACCTCAAACACTGTCAGGCTGTCTGTGCAAGTGAACTGTGAAATGGCTGACATCATCCAACACATCCCACTTTCCTGACTGCGGCGGTATGCCTTTCCTGTGCTTCAGCGAGTCCTGGCCATGCCAGGTCAAAGGCGACTAAGGAATATCTTCCAGAGCTACACAATTGATTCACAGAAATGTAAATTTGTATGCGGCTCCGTTAGCATTATTTTGGTTCTGGTTCCAACAGTCCAGTTTCCATGTGAAAATGAATGGAGTTTAAAAAATCTGCTAAATAAGGTCCAAGATTAAATTAAATTAAAGGGTCGAAAGCATTACTGTTCATCTTTTGTGATAATGTGGCTGAAAACTCCAAACCTTTTCAAAAATAAAAGACTAAGACCCAAAAAAGTGAACTTTGCCATCCGCAAAATAAGGTTGAAGTAATATGGAACTACATCACCCACTGTTCTCACATCATCATCTCATTCAACAGTCGTCCATGCTTGTAGTTCAAATTTTATTCATGATAGCCTATCATTTGCAGCATTGAAATTTTATGGACATGGAATTTTTCATTTTCGCGTGGTTGTAGAGAAATGCGCATTTTATGAACAGATAAGAACTGGAATTTATGAATTGGAATGTGTTTCCAGTTGTTCTCTTCACCCTGATAGAAATTTGTGAGGGTTTGTACTCACCTTAACTAAAGGTCTCACGGGCTTAAGGTTCAGGCTCCTGGTGCCATGGCGATGCGTGCTGCCCGCCTTGTGCGTTTCACTGCCTGCAGGCACATTTGGGGGGGACAGCAGGAGCTTTTTCAGCTGTAGAAGAGGGGTGGGAGGAGGGGGGGAGAAGGTTTGGGACATCTGTAATTCATGGGACGGCCAGTCCATGTCACAAGGCAAGTCATCAACAACACATCATCATTAAGCAAACACCTCATAGCACAAACCTCTGGCCTAAACTATGCTAAAGGTCAAAGTGAAAGGTCGTGTAGAACTCTCCAGACACTTTCCAGCGCACTATATTTGATTGCAAAACTCCTCTTTCAAAACACTACTTCTCCCTTAGTTCAGTCTTCTTGGAAAACAGGAAGACCATACTCAGCTCAGGTCAGACAGTTCAGTACACCATCAAATGCATTAAAATGGAGAAGAAGTACTCTCTGTGTACCAGACGGTCACAAGTTTAAGGGTAAAAAAAGGAGCTAAATGTTTACGGTATTTTACTGTGCTACTACGGGTGGGCTGAAGGACCAGCTCTTCGATGCATTCGGATAAAGTCAGGGTGGAAACATAAGAACGCTGACTGAACAGCCGCTTATGTGCCAACTTGGCAGGCCGCTCGATGGTCTCTCAGCGTCCATTGAGAAATCTGAGGGGCTGCCGAGGGCTCTCGTACTCTCGCGTACAGAGTGCCTCGGCAGGCCGGAGTGTCTGAAATGAAAGCCTGCGCCTCACTGCTCTACTTCCTGCGCTGCCCCTGCTCAATGCTCTCCCTGTTCTGCAGAACACCAACTTCAGCCATGAGCAATTATAGCAAAAAAACAGCAGGGGGCGACATGAGTCATTGCTGCGCTGCATAAGTCGTTCTGTGGCAGGGGGTGGGGGGGGATTTAGAGCGGAGATGCGCTCGCTACGAGCAATTGAACTATGTTCATCAGTTAAGTGAAGGTAGCATCTGTGTGGGTGCCTGTGTATGTGCTAACATCTCCACGTATGTGCGTGTGTATGCCAGTCTGTCTGTCTATGGGCCGTTAAGAGTCATTTATTTGAAAACACCAACTAGACACTGACAACCTACACTGAGTTTTACCCATTTTTTTGGCCTAGAAGGACATTACACAAATGCAACACAAACATCACCCAGTTAATTCAAATACAGTAATACAGCAGGAATATTTTTGGCATTCCCGTTGTGCTTCTATTGTCAGAGTACATTCTTTGTCCACCTTAAGCGTAGCAACATGAAAAATTTTAACTTGGTTTTCGCCCAAGCTTTAACCCTTTCTTAATGTTTACCCCTCGCGATAGCATTTTCCCAATTTTAGTTACTAAATAAGCCATCAAGTATCGCTGCTCAAAGAGCAGGTCCGAGCAATAGTGCTGGAGTCAAGGCAGAAGCACAAAGACGGCTCTGTAATCTTTAAACAATGCAGTTTTTTGTAGGCCGTTTGATCAAAACCCAAATTTGCAACCTACTTCAGAAATTGAAGCACCGTTTTGAAAGTACAACACTTCACTGTTGAGCACACTGCTACAAAAACTATGAGACAATAGAAGCACAAAGGATCATAGACAGGATTATAACCACACTGGCAATCTGGGACGAAACAATATGCAAAAGACATTTCTTCTGTGTTACACAATAATGCAAATGTTTGTCAGTAGTTAATTGAGAACACTTAGCAAGCATAGAGAGGGAGTGTGAGGGCAGAAAAACAGCAGAATGAATCCCTTTATTTTCACTAGAAGTGAGATTCTGGGCAGTGACGCAGGAGACAGAGAGATGTGCGGGGGGCCAGAGAACAGCGAGAGCTCTACTGGGGGTGGAACATGAGACTGGCTGGAGGCAGAGGCTGAGGGATGGGGAACAGGATACTCTAATGCAGCAGAGAACTGCATCGTCACCAACGGAGGAACACTGGGACCTAAAGATGAAGACAAACCGCAAAAGGCAAAGGGAGAGAGAGCGGATACAGAGAGGAAGAGAAGGATGAGGAGAAGCAAAGAAAGAATGCCACAGAGAGAAAGAGACTGAGAGATAGAAAGAGGAGAGAGACGGTGTGAAAGAAGGAGTTATGGAGGAAAAAAGAAAGGTCACTACAGGTCAAAGAATTTGAGCCCGAGTGTAGAGGGGTCATGAGGGAACTGGGGAGAGGGGAGAAGAGTTGATTCAGTGGGGAGATCAGGTTACCTGCCTGAAAAAAAAGGATCTTATTAGAGCGATTGCTAAGAGAATAATAAAAAAATAAGGCCAAAATGAGAAAAATTCAGACCTTTGTTGCCTATCATACCCATGCTGTGGGGTAGTCAGAGGCCCATCCAATTCCACCTTAAACAGGAAGGAAGGGTTCTTACTAGAGACGGGTCTTCTGTCTCTGGACTGAAGGATTGTGGGAAGGGCTCACTCCCCAGAGGGAGGTCCACTTCCTCCTCCTCCTCCTCCTCCTCCTCATCATCATCATCCTCATCATCAGGACCCTCCCCCAGCGAGGGAAACACAGACAGCCCCCCCACCTCATCCTCCACCATGCCGTCCAAGCTGTCCGTGAGGGCAGCCAGCAGCGCTGCATTTTCCTCCTCTTCTATCTGTAGGGGGCAGCAGAGAGCAACAGGAGTCAATGAGGCACTGTCCAAAAATAGTGTACCTTTATGGCGAGGGAGGGAGGGGGGAACAACCCTTCTGAATCTGGCAGGTCTCACGGGTCAAAATTTGGGTGGGTGGGGGAGGAGATTACCATCTCCCAACTTAGAAGCAAAACATTGCAAACAACGTTGCTGCCATATCGCGTCAGCGTGACCACATAAACAAAACATTTCAGTAACGCTGAGAGAATGTTTTGATCCGGCAGTCTAGTTGGAGAAGGGCACCTTGAGTCCAGCTGTGTAGCCCACAGTGGAGACGATCTAAGGAAAAGGCGCGGTTTATCTAAGTTTTGTGACATTCTGAAGGTTAATTGAATCGGGCTCTTGGATCGATGCCTCACTCTCGTCATCCAAAAACGAGGCCCTGTGGGAACATTTCTTAGGCGGTTCCTCCCATGAAATCAATCGCACCGGGAGATTCTAATAGAGGCCGCGAGCAATGGGACACCCGTGGCCTCAACGATGAGCAGCCATGCTAAAATTCAGTCCTGTGGAATGTCTAATCGATACAAAGCTCCAACTCGATAACAAGGGCCAATCCAGCTCAAGGAAGAAAGTAACAGAAGTGATTTTCTGCATGGATACTACATAGATATGGGTTAGCCTCCACATCTTGTACGAGGCCTTCTTTGCCTTTTCACAACCGTTATTGTAAAGCTGGAATTCACCAGTAAATAAGGTACAGTAGAACTTGAAGCTATGATAATAATCTTTATTCCTCAATAACATCACCTAGCAGAAGACCAGTGGCCATAACCAAGGGGTCATCAACTACACAGCTCGTCTATGCATTACTTCCAAACAGGAATTCAGCCAGGTGCTTGAACAAATCATTTTTATCTCCTGACTGAATTATTGTGCTAATTAGCAAATCCACAACAATCTGGAACAGAACTAGAGTGAATGTTCTTTGATTTGAGAACTTAGGCTACCCACCTCTGAGTTCTAATCTTAACAGGTACTGACAAGTTGCAGAGCACGGAGACACTGCCACTGCTTAGCATAACACATACAAACCATTATAGACCTCTGTTCCCAGTGATTTCCAACAATAATTGAACGAAAAGAACGAAACGTGGTCTAACTCCATATCTGTCTTTTCTGAGTTCTAATATTAATATGATTCCAAAATGGTCAATCTGTTTAGTGCAATAATGGATTAACTCAGTGTAGTTCTAGTACTATACAATGCCTGGGGCATATATTCCACACTTCAAGAATGCATAAAGTGCTCAGTGCAATAGACCTCCAAAATGAAAATTAAAAAAAAAAATGAGTTGCACCACTCTCGTTCTAAGGGGCTCAATTATGTTTAGGCTTTTGTGCATTGAAGCCATGACCTCTAAGTAGACAGGAACCCATGAACTACTGAAAAGTTTGCAAATGATGATGGAGATGGATGAACATTCTGGAACATCCGCAGCCATTCTTACCTCAAAGAACTCTGGGTCTCCTGTGCTGTACTGGATGGAGGCAGGGGAGGCGTCTGATTGGTCATTACACCAATGAAGCTCACTGAGACAGTTGACTGAATCAAAATCACTGGCGTCCAGCTGAGAGAGGTCAATGTCGGGGAAGTCGGCATCCAGGCGGTCAGAACTGACCTCCTCCTCCCCATACTGTGTGTGTGTGAGAGAGAGAGAGAGAGAGAGAGAGAGAGAGAGAGAGAGAGAGAGGGAAATAAAGAGAGGGGGAGAGAGAGATAAAGTAAGACTGAAGCCCATAAGCACTTTATCAGCACAAAAATATAATCATTATGTTCCTTCAAGACCCAATGGCTGCCAAAACAGTAATTTAAGTGTGCATTCTCCTCAGAAAATACACAGCAAGAAATTCCTCTTAGAGTCACTCAAACAAATGCTTAAAAAACTACAGTAGAGTAGGTGATATATTCAAAGCGCCTTTAACCTGGCGCCGGAAGAGGAAAGCATTAACTATCATGACAGTTGATGTAAGCATGAGGATCGGTGCAATATGCAACAGTGTGTCAGGCAAAATGCAAGATTAATGTGTAACCAGACAAGTATCTCTAAGCAGCTTCAGAGAAACCACTCAGCAAGCCAGTTGGCAGGACATCAAATACCTAGTCGCCTGGGAAAAGGTATTAAGCGTCATCATCGTCTAAGGCCACCAAGACCTTAGTCTTGCACCTTACCCTGAGGGAACAACCAAAGGGTCATAACACTTCCGCATTAGATCAACAAAATTAGACCAGCACTACCGCCTGTTCTAACATTTGTCACGTCGTTCTGAGCAACCACCGATGACACACGGACCCAAGGCCAAAAACTGAGTCACTCTCAGGGTATAGCAGCCGCTCATTGGCTGGGAGGACAATGTGTAGAATTTGAGGTTATTTTAGCATACGAAAGTGCATCTGCAGTCAGAGCGAGAAGCAGAAGTACGTCTGGCCTTCAGAGAAACATAAGGAACCTCATCATGGATGAAGAAAGGAAACAGTTCTCTGTAACTCCTCTTGCACTGTTATTCAAGGAGCGAACTTTGGATAAATTGCTACAACCCAGGGCAAAGAGCAACACTTAAGCCACATTATCCATTAACGCAGCAGGGTATTAACTGAAGCAGTTCAGGTTAAGTATCTAGCTCCAGGGTGAGCGCTTTGACCCAGCATTCAAACCTTCAAGCTTCTGCTCAAGTCTAGATCCAATGTTATACCACAATGGCATCCAGAATTCCTCCAAATGGAACAAGAGTATTTACATTACATGGCACACAATGCTATGGGCACATTCTGTGGGCCAGAGAGATTGACATACCAAGGGCCAGGGGCACATTTTTACAAGTCAGGAGCACCACGGCTAACAGGAGGCAGTGCGCACGCCAAAGGGTCCCCGCCCCATGTATGTTTGATGAGGATCACTCAAGAAGTAGCCACTATCTCCATTACGCCCTCCCAATGGCCTACACCCTTTCAATCGCTATCACTTCATTACAGCAAGCAGGGGGTAACAGACTCGTTTACACCAGTCACTTCCAATTAACTATGTGTTATCAAGGACTGGCAATTTTCTGGAGACTGAAAGGCGAATGTATCCAAAGCTTACCAGAAAGATGTAAGATTATCGAAAAGATGCTTTGCCCATATAAGGTAAAAATTTTTTGAGCTGGAAAAATCAATTAAATTTAGGACTTTCTGAGCTTTTTAAGCACTAAGGGTAAGCACGCAGGGAGATTCCAGTTGGCCCGCTATCCCCGCTGTAGTGCTAGTTAAGATATATTTACGAAAGAGATTTGTTCTCACAGACGTACACACGCACATAACTGAAAAACTGGACTGGACTATGGCCTTAATTACAAACCACAGAGCCCAAGAGAACAATCAAACTATTCACTCGGTTGTTATGCGGTTTGTGATTTACGCTCTTCAATGGTGTGGTTATACGTGGGTGCATACACTTACCAACATAAGAACACAAACAAACCATTCCCATGTCTACATTTAAGCTGTCACAGCATATGGATTACCGGAGTGAGATGTGAGTGGGACATTGTTTTGTTGCTTTGGCAAACAAAATTATGGCAAAAAGCGCCTACCCTACATGTGTTTGTGTGCGCATGCCTGCTTATGTGAGTGCGCATACAAGAGTAAGCCTGAGTAAGTGTGCATGTTTTCCATGAGGGGCTGTGCAAGTGCAAATCTGTGTGTTGTAACAGTGTGAGTGCGCGCACGGAGCAGAATGGGTGTGTGTCTCTATGAATTCATGTTTGTGTGCTTGCTTGTGTATAAGCACGTGTTTGTACCTGCGTGTGTGATTGTGTCTGTATGTTTAAGAGCGTGCGCTTGCTTGTGTGTACGGGTTTGTGCTCGCTACTGTGCGTGTTTGTATGTCTGTGAGAGTGCATGCATGCGTGTTCACTCATGGATGCATGTGTTTGCTGGTATGTGAGTTAGTGTGCGCTTGCTCGTGCATATGCGCATGTGTGTGTGCCTGGTGTGCGGCTGTGCCTGTATGTACACGTGCACGCACTTGCTTGCGTTTGTATTTCTGTTTGCTACTGTGTGTGTTTGTATGCCTGTGCGTGTGCGTGGATGCTTGTTTGTTCATGGGATGCGTGTGTTTGCTTGTGTGAGTGTTTGTATGTCCGAGTGTTAGTGCATGTGTGTTTGTTCATGGATGCATGTGTTTGCTGGTGTGTGTGTTTGTGTGTGCTCACTCGTGTGTAAGCGCATGTGTGTGTTGGTGTGTGTGGCTGCACCGGCGGCAGTAGAGCAGTTAACAGGCCGCAGCAGGGGGCCAGTAAAGAGGCTGAGAAGGGAGACCCACCGCGGCTCGGCCTCCAGAGAGCTAGCGCTGCTGTTAGCAGTCCTCTCACATATCCCTCACTCGGTCACGTGCCTCTGACTCACTCTCTTCTCAGAGGGGCACCCCTCACTCCCCCCGCCTCTTACCCCCCACCCTGAGTCCTCCTCCCTCTCTCCCTCACCCTCTCCCAGGAAAAACACAGGCTCCACTAAATCAATTCCGGCACATTCCACACCGCTTTCATTCCCTTATTGACTTTGTCTTTCTCCATCCTTTCCCCACTGCCAACCCCCAGCCCCCCCTTTTTTTTTTTTTCAACAGGATGCAGAGTTAAAAATCGATAGAGACACCCTTGGCATGTGAAGGCTCGAGGTCAAAGACGAGCATCCCTTCACAGAGGTTTGTGCGCCACGCAAGTATCGGTACATGAGTTCACCCACCGAAGCTTAAAAAAGGGCCCCATCAGCAAAACGAATCGCCACCGTGACCTTTTCAACTCCAGAACCCCCACTGCCTTTGACCTTGAAAACAGATAATGGTATAAGGTTTTCCTCAGGAAAGGCCGTCATGCGGACAAATGGCGCATTAAAGCATACTAAGGGTCGTATTATATGACAAATGATAATGGCTGCCTATCTTATGAATAACTTATGAGCATCACAAGCAGCTCTAACTGAATGTTTGCACTGCAGTATTTGGTGGGATAGAAATCATTTTAATGTAACTATTTAATGCATTTTAAGTCAGAAGTCCCAAGCTTGCATTGTTACGGTGTTCTCAGCAACACTGTAGTCTCGTGATGACATCCCTCACAGGCCAATCATGCTTTGCATCCAGAGTGTAGACATTTACATTGCACTGTGAATGCCACAAATCACCCTGCACCCCCCCTACAAATAAATACGCAAACGTATGTACACACAAACACACACAGAGTCAAAACCATGCACGCACGCACACACAGGTGAGCGCAATCACAGGCGCACATACCACGCACACGTAGGCGTCACAAAGCCACCCGCACCGTGAAAAACATACTCTGCCATCATGACCGCGTGCATCGACTATCAGCGCTCAACCTCCCAAACCCCACCGGCGCACACCAAACACGGCAACCTCCAAACGAAACTGCACATTACAAGGCCTCACAATCCCCAGCCTTATTTACAGAAGCTTGACCCCCATTAACCTCGTCAGACTGGCCAGAAATCATGTGATTCCATGGCGGCTAGTTGGCAGCAAAGCCCCCACACGGAGGATCGCGTATCACCATCCAAAAGTCGCCTGTCATTCTGCTCACCTTGTGTGTTTCTCCAGGCTAGCAGTGGACTGCCGCGAAAGGGGCAGCTGTATAATGGTTTATTGTGGTAGCTAATCTACTGCTATCTCAAACACGCCCGTGATGCAGACTTTGAACGGATGTTTTTAAGTGGGGATTAAAAGAAAGAAAAAAAAACCTTGATACGGAGAGGCTGATAAAGATAGCCGCTAGGGAAAACACTGCCACAGTCAGCGAGGCATTCGGCAGTATGAAACATTACCAGCTGACCTAATGTGAGGGCTCAAGGGTTTCTCCGAGACAGAGATGTGGCAGTGTCTCGGCGTCCATTAGAGGTGTTAAAAAAAAAAGTGTTTCCATCACATTCATTTCAAACTCAACACTTGCAGATTGGTGATACACAAACCAAATGTAGGAGGCACTTATGGGAAATTCAAGCAGAGATGATCGTAAATTCACACATATGAACAAAGGTTCATATTCCTTCAGTTAAGAGGCTGAAACTCCACCTTCGGCTAATTACAAATCTCTATTTTCCCAACAAAATCTTTTCACCTGAGCACTATGCAGACGCTTCCAAGTGTTTATAATTCCTCTCAGCAAGTTAGACGACCCAACAGAAGAGTACTTTCGAAATAAGTAAGTGTCCAAGGAGAAAAAGAGCCACCAAAGGCCTAGGTAAGTAAATTACAATGACACACCCTTTACCAATAAGCTCTTATTTTATGGCCAACTGTTTTAAAATTAAGTTTAAAAGAAGATAGGGAAGGCTTTATCTTAACTCGAGAAAAACGAGCAGTAAACTGAATAATAATCAGCAAAGAAACAGACTGTTTTTTACTCTCTGCTACCTTCTCATATACCGGTGATCAAACACTCTAACAGCAGGAGGCACATACTTAAGGCCTGACGGCCTTTAGCAAATGCAAATCTCTTGGATCATACTAAACCTGACCAGTGATTGGTCATAGTGTTTGTGTTCAACCAATCATGGTTTTGCTGTTAGTACTGTGTGTGCTAGAGGGAATACTCATGGTTAAGTTAAATGTAAATTAGGCACTGGAGTGAGTTATGCAAACAGAAAGCGAGAAACCCTGATTATAGAACATAGCCAGACAGTAATAATAAGAATAGGAGTTTGCTGACATCCACGTGGGCTTGCTCAAGGCACTCTTTCCCACTTAAGCAGCCAAAAAAGACCCAAGCCCCAATACATCAGCAGAAAGTACCGTTTACAACCCCCCCCCCAGTGGAGATATCACTCTACCGTGTTGCGTGTCGTTACGCAAAATGCTCCGGGAGGTCAAGTCATGTGCCGCAGCCTCGCTGACTGAGGAATTGGTCGGGGAGGTCAGGCTCCGCGTTTCACAATGCTGCCATACAAGGTTAACCTTTAGGCTGCTGAAGGACACCGCAAAGCACACACACAGCTCAAGCAGTGCTGACTGCGAAACAAGGGCTCGTCTGACTGGGGAACTCAGAGTCGCCAGAGGGCCACCTGCAAATCACGCTGCTTTCAAACCCACAGGTTCTGGCTGCATTGTCTCTGCACTTCGCCGAGCTGGATTTGATCTGAAACAAGAGGCTCCTCAGAGCCTGTACTCGGGCCGGGTGTAGGCCTGGGCCATCCTTCAACCAAGCGCCGCAGCGCATGAGCAGGACAATCGCGACCCGAGAAAAAAAAAAAAAAAAAGAAGAACGGAGCCGAAACTTAGACTCGTGGCCTACCGGCCCGAGTAATAATCGATATGATGATCAGTTGCAGACCATCAGCTCCAATATGCAGATATTTACACCCAGAACAGGTGATCGGTGTAGGAACAACCAACTTTATGAGCTGATGGGAGCAAAATTAACTTGACGAGTCATCACAGGAATAAAGTCACGACAGCATTTTGTTAGGTTGGAATTGCTTTAAACTCCATGACCGCCCTAAAATTGCAAGCCCCAGTAATATCACTCGATGCTAGCTATCTTCTCAGCGAGAACAACAGCGACTGTATCACAGTCCCCAGCTTCTGACTGACAGTAAATAGATCTGCAGGTTTAAAGAGAAGCGGGTCGAAGAGACAGGGAAACCACATGAAGGACATCTGAAGCATCCAGGTCCACCCAAACCAAGATTTTGGCTTGATTTTGGAAAGAGGAACCCCAGAAATCCCACTCAGATCTTAGAGCCGGTGTGAGGGGCGGAGAGTGGGGGGTTCTTGTTTCGAGAGGGACAATTTTGCATACTAAATCTGGAGACTTAATAAGCTTGGAAGGCTTCTCATTTATCTTGAGCACATGCCAACTACTAGAGTCTTATCTGTGTGCCCTGTTCTCTGTGAGCTTGCTCCTATCTAAGGTATGTTATATATAGCCGTTATCCTGGGTCTTATGACCGCCTCTTACACAAGCTGCTTGTGACGGCCCGGGGTTTAAATGCTAGGGATGCCAGACGTAAATGGGTCCGGTTTACCAGCGCAGAGTCTCATTCCTGTATACACGCGCGCAGATATACGCACGTTAGAGGGTGCCAAAGGGGACATCTGTCCATAAACATACGTTAACATACAGCACCCCTAACCACATATGGTGATCAGAGCAGCAGTGGTGAAAGGTCAGTAAGCAGCAAGCCTGGCAGAAAATAACAGAACGGTGGCACCCTCAAACAGCCCAAAGGCCCTTAGCAAGTGTATCACCAATTTAATGCTGTTATAGAACTCCCACTGCATTTGCATACTTTCCATTCTGTGTTGGCTCCATGCTAAGGTGCATGTGAACCCAGACAGCGTGGCAAACTCAAATGTTTTGCGGAAACCTATTATCTCAAAAAAATTGTGTAAGCCAACTTAATTGCGTTGTGTGGCGAGTACTTAAAGAAAATAAGGGAAACATTTTGAAAAGTTATTTTTACCATGTCTTTAAGTGCTGTGATCACCAAATCATTAAAATAGCACACACCTTTTTTTTAGGTAATCAATTTCCACAAAACAATTGAGTGCACCACAGTATTTGGGTTTACAGTATAGGCTTCTCTCTAAATAGTCAGGTTCTTCCCGAGGTTTTTTTTGTTTTCGCACTGGCGAGTATGAATAGTCAGTTTTGAGGGGTTTTCCCCCCATCGGGAAATGTCTTACGTCACAAGTGGGCCATTCGTAAGGTCAAGCAGCAGGTTTTCTCTACCCTTCTAATACTAGAAGCTCCCTCCTGACCGTCTTCAGTAAAAAACGTTACTAATAAACCCAAACTGAAACTGAACCCTGTGCATGCGTGGCTAATCCACCCTTTCAGTGCTACCGCTGGGGGCCATCAGCGGCCAAGGGCACCTTAACATCATGGGCACTGCCCTCTAAAGTTTGCAGAGCCTACAGGTCGCCAAGGACAAACCAGCTGCCCTTCCTATCGACTAACAGGAAAAACACGAGCCCAAAGGAGCGTGCTGCAGGTCACAGGTCTAAAACCAGACTGCCTGGTCCTATTTTTTCCTTTTGCTATTTTCTGAATGAAATTCAGCATGGGCATATTAGATTCCCGAGTCATTATAAATTGGGGTGTGCTTAAATTGAATTTAAATTCAAGTCTGCCCCCCCCCCATCCCAGCTCCAGCCCCTTACCTCTCTACCCTAGCAGGGATCTAAATTAATCTCAGACCGGTGGAAGTAGGGCAGTACAGGAAAGAACTGGGGCATTGGGCTGCTGGTAGCCTCACGAATGTAACGGCACTGACTTCAGCACTGACATTACCGTGATTCAAATGGACTGATTAGAAGGTTCCAGGCGAAAGCAGTTCAAGCTGTTATAAATCAGAATACTTTTATGACAACAAAGCCCTGAAACGAAGCCCTCTAACGCAGCTTCAGACAAGCCAGGCGCTAATCTCACCTGAAGCTTAGGGGCTCTCATGCATGAAATTTGCATCTTTTTGAATTCCTGAATAAATATGGCACGATGTCTCCAGAAAATAGCGAGAGGTACAGCAACCTTGTGAAATTGCAAGCCAGAAGTCATCCACTGGGCATAATTTCTTCAAATCGCAAAGTAACCAGAAAATAAACAAACAGGGTATTTATCACACTGCTTTAGGAGATTGGAACACATCTCACTAGGCATAGATAATACACATTTTATCAGCGACTAATGCAAATAAACTACGGTATCGAGTTCTGCTCTGTGATCAGTTTCCTTAAATGGTTAATTTGCCTGAAGTCTGGTATAAAGGACACTGTCTGCACAAATACACCTAAAACCACAGGGTATACGTCCCTGCACACTTCTTTTCTACTAAGTTTTCCCTCTTCTTCAGTCATGACTCCGCACTGCAGAGTGAAACAGGTTTGCGCGTCTTTGCTGAGGGAAGGGATAGCTCCGTCTGAGACAAAAATGTCAGGATGTCCTTAAGGAGAGGAGACAGAAGGTACAGAGGGCTCGTTGTGTACCTGCAGAAAGGTTGGATTGCCCTGAGCGGGCAGCTGTGAATCCAGTACGGTCAATCTTTTTGTGTACATGTGGTGTAGTACTGCAGTGGGAAAAAAGCACTCAAAGAGATGGAAACGTACAAAGCATTCACTCGAGACCCCATTTTAACAACTGCCATTTTCAGCAAACTACCTTGCATTCAGACCAACCAGAGCAAAATAAACACATCAAAAAGATAATTCTCCATACACTTTTCTAGCGGCATGGCAGCTGTGACGGTTAAAACTGCTGAAAACAAAACTTAACAGCAGTCAAACACATGAAGTAAAACAGTAAAAGATAGTCTTACAAATGAACCAGCTGATTAAAACAGTAGAGAGCTGCCCGTGGATAATTATACAAACAGCCCACAAACTAGACAATAGGTAGAATAAATCACAGTTAATGACTGTCCGCATTGAGAGCTTTCATGCTGTTCAATAGCAGGGACTCCACTGCGGCGCAAAATGTGCTATCGTATTTCCCTTTTGGAAGAAGCAATCAATCTCAAAAATGAGCAGCAACACATTGTTTTGTCTAATCATCAAGCCATAACGTTACAAATGCACTGTAACCCTCAGTAATTCGATGGACTGCTGCAGTTCCAAGGTAACCTTTCTTGTGCTTGGATGCTCCCCCAATGCTCAATGGTTCAAAAGCTGCCCAAACATCCTCAGACCTCATTACCCAGTCCAGCAGGACCACGTCCATGTGACACCAACCCTTCCGCTTCCATCCCAAAATGTGTTAGAAACAAGCATTGCGACACTTAGATAACTGTGACTGACACTATACCAAAGCAGATCGCGCTCATAGGTCTACTTCAACATAGCCATTAACTTCAAGCACACACTTTCACAATTAGGTACTTACAAAAGTACACACAAAGGTTAGGTAGAGAGCAATGACGAAGCCAATCTGACAGCATTAGCACTGATAACAGAAGGTTAGGCTGCCCTAAGCCAAATTTTATATGTGGCTTAGGCTAGAAGTGTCTCTTAAATGACCAATGAGCAAATTTTGTTACAGCAACAGAGCATTAACAGCACTGCTACTGCAAGCCACGGCCAGGACCACAATGCACACGGGAACACTAGCTCTACAAATGCCCTCTAAGGCAAACTGGGCAAAAGTGAAGCCGTTTAAAATCAAACTTATCTGTAGAATAGTGTTTGTATTAGTTCTCTGGCGTATCAAGGGTGACTCACAGACACATGACCAATAGAAGCACATTGAGAATAAAACCCTAGCTCCAAGAAAAGGCAGTAATGGAATTTGACCAGGCAGAGGGACTGACTCGGAAAATGAGCTTTGACTGTTTGCCAGTTTCTTCAAGGAATATCTCCATATTGCAAACACTATGGAAAATGGGCCACAAGTTAAGAGATTGAGGTGGCACCGAGCCTACTCTCGCTATCGGATAATCGTCCTTTGGTCTGGAATTCGCCTTGGTCTGCCATTTTGTCATGCTGCCAAAGTGGCACATCAACCAATGGGAAACACTGCTCTTAGAACCTTTGTCCTAATCTATTACAGCTTGATAATGAAGCAGTCACTGAGAAGCATTGATGGTACTTTTTTGTCCATGTCAAAGGTCTTGCTAAAGCCGGTGTGTATGCTGAAGATGGTCAAAAAGAAAGAGGGAGCTGCACCCAAGGCAAAGAGTGATGCATAGCCTTATCAGGAGGTTTAAAATCTTAAACTCTTTTTGCCACTTGAGATCAAAAGGGAGCCACACTTCCCAGGTCCCATGCCTCACCTCAGGCACAATGACAATCTCTGTACAATTACCTCAAATCGCCATCATTTTTACTGCACTGGTGCACTAAATGAGTCTCATGGATATGCTGAGAGTGGCAGGAGAGTACTAGGACTTTAAAACGTTTGATTCCATGTACTTCTTGGTGGAGGCCCAAGACGACAATTTCCAACTCAAAAAGAAGGCTTGCAACCATCTGAACGGTAATGTCATGGTGCTCGCAAAAGGTTAATATATGAATGTGAGGGTGGTTTTAACCATCTGATTTGGCCCAGCCTTTGCTTGCAAGCAGCCAAGAGATGAGAGGAGATGTTTTCAGGAGAATTTGCTGAGGTGCTAAGACGAGCCTGTCTAAAAATCAAAAATTGTTTTAAAATGACTTTGGAAAACATCACTGTCTTGTCTCCTAATGTTTTACCTGAACTGCCCTTCTAACTGCAGTTTCCAGATGTTACTGACAAAATTATTATCATAATCACTTATAGATTGATGCCATTTCAAAATAGTCGAGCCATATGCCTGACCAGTGTGTGCAACTCAGTTGTGGTCATTAAATGGTCAAGTAAATTACCAATATACAGTATCTCATCTAAATTAAAATAACTGTGGGTTGAAATATCAAAAAGAAACTTTATCAAGTATTTGATAGAGCACTTGGGAACTTTCTGACTCTCACCTCACAAACCCTGGTGTATCACCTTAATCCCTTCCTTTTCCAGGCCAAATCTATATCAGTGCTGGCTCTTGTATCATCCCTCATTTGGCTGAACTTCCACCCCTCCCAAAGCCTGGTACGTCCATTTTGGATCTAACAGTCATCCCTTGCGCAGGCCCCAAAACCCTTCCGCCCTCTTGTCTGAGATTAATAGAAGCTGATTAACTGCTTCTGCCAGCAACCAAACAAAGGCAGCGTACTCCATATGCAGGGTTACTACCACAGACTTTCAGCAGCTACCACAAAGAAATGAAAGACGAGACGTGAACAACTACAGAACACAAATTCATGCGACTGCCAACTTTGGGGTAAATTGTAGGAAGTTGCGTTTAAAGCCAGGAGGTGACATTAGCAGGGGTCGCAACCCAGTAGATAAAGCTATGCGTTGGCAGTGGGGGCATCCAAATACCTGTCAGTTAATTGGTAACATGTAAAGCCAGCTTTGCAACTATAGGCCCATTTCCTGGAAGAAAAGAACAGTGTGCAGCATGTAGTCATGAATAAGACTCCACACGGTGCTGCTGTGGAAGAAACCGTGAGACCCCATTATGTATGCGAGACATGAGCCAAGGCTCTACCCTGGATACCCATTTCAAGGTCCAATAAATTACACCTCCCTCATCTCAGAGAGTGCTACTCACATTCTCTAAATTAGCTTGTTTCCTTCTCCTTTTTTTACAGTGATGCACATCCTCGTTCACATTTCTGTGAATCTGCGTACGCACGTGAATTTATAGTGTATGTGCATATGATTTCTGTCCTCTTACGGAGGGAGGGTTCCATCCTCAACATTTACCACGGTCAGCAGTGAGCAGTGCAGTTAACCAGACATGAGGCTGGCTGAGGAATTGTGGTAGTGACCATCAGTTTTTGTAAGCAGGTAGAGAAAGACTCCTGGCAAAACTGTTTTATTTTTGCTTGTACAGCCTTGAGTAGCGAGCCAATAAGAGCCCACATTCTGAGACAAGTTCACTTTTGATTTGCTGCAAGGGTACAGGCCAGGACTCCCCAAAATGGTTTCCAGGCAGCCTCAGTGCCCTCGGCCCCAGACTGCAGTAGCGAGCAGGAGGAGTTTTTCTGTAACCTCCTCTGTAGTGTGGAACCTTATCTTTTCCTGGAACTAAACACCATTCATCCACAACCAAACCCCGCCTCTCAAGGTCACTAAAAATTACACTGAATTTGCAGATTGTAGAAAGCACACGTGCCTGCCCGGTGTGAAGGACAAACACAGCCGCAGGACAGTAGTAATAACAAAAACAAGACCAGCACCAGTAGCTGTAGCGGCAGTGGTAGTAGTAGTAGTGAAGTATCGGCTCCATTAGTGGCACTACGTAGTAGTACCAGTTTTATTAACTTAATGGAAACCCTAGACCACATCAGAGTAAATTAAAAGGCAGCTGCGAGTGAGACCACCTTACATAATGAATATAACCGATGTATGTGCATTATTCAGAGGTGCTGGAGATAAAGAGTCAGCTGAAGATCCAGGAAGAAGTCAGCACTTTTGGTTCTCCCCCAGCCGTATCAGTTTCACCGAAACAAAGAGGAGCCGGTCTCTCGTTACACAGTCTGCGGGAGGGTTACAGGTGAACGCTCCCAAATCATGTATTTTCTGCACAAGTGCCTCTAACCGGCGCTACGGTTTAACGACCTCTCACCCCAGTTACCCCGCCCCCAGACCTGCTGGGCACTACTACAGTGCACAAGCCTACATAACCGATGTGCCAGATCACCAATATGACATTAAAGCATGAAGTCGATGCAGTCGATATTACCTCAGCATTCCAACGTACTTAAATTAACACTCTAGTATCAAAGTCGTACAACAGTGGTTTTGAATTTTAGGAAAAAACCTTCCTAAAACCAACTCTTGAAAAGGACCAGTGCAGTTGATTAGAGAGGAGCATGAAGTCTGGCCCCTGCTGCTGCACCAGACTGCAGGAGCCCGGCTCTGAGGCGTGATTTTCAGTAGTCGTGACTGTCACAAACCAGGACAGGGAAGGGGGGGGTGCTGGGCAGGTACGTGTCTGCAGGAGAGAGGAGAGGAACCAGCAGAGTCCAGACAGCACCTTTCACTTACGAGCATCTGCGGCCCTGAGGAAAAATCGTGACGCCCAGAACTCCGGGATGCGACAAAATCGTGACACTATCACTTCATTGGAGTTGCGAGGCTAAAAAAGTCCAATGGACAAGAACAATTATCCACACCCTTGAATACAAACGTGTCCATTTCAGTCCGTTCTTCTGTCTGCCTGCCTGCCTGCCTCTCTCTCTCTCTGTCAGCAAGTCAGTCTGTCTGTCTGTCTAGTTCCGCTATCACAGCTTCAGCAAGGACAGTGAAATTGCGTGTGGGCCCAGGCTGAGGTGAACAGGAGAGTCAGACCAGAGAGCAGATAGACGACAGGAGAGGAGAGAGGGAACAGTGGATCTCTGTCATGCAAGAACCAGCAGCTGTCGGAGGACCAGACTTAAAAGAGCGCAGCACTGTAATCATATAAAATAGCTTTTTCTGGCCCTTTAGTAGCTGCTCTCCGGGTGTTGGAGGGCAGAATTCTCTGTCTCAGGGTTTCACTGGCTGAGGGCCTGGTGCTCTGGGAGAGATAGCTCTCCAGCATTGCCCTTGCCGAGTTCTCCTTGATCTGGTATGCCTGGCCTGGCAGCAGACCCTGGACAGGGGACGAAACGGCGCCCTCTCAAGAAATGTCATGGCGTGCGCTTCAAAGGTCGAGCTCTGGGAAGAGAGGCCAGCCCATCCTCGGAAAGTGCCCTTGTGAGGCGGAACCACTAAGGGGAGCTGCAGGGGACAGGGGAGGGGATATGCGGGTGGTCAGATGGTTCTACCTTAAGATGGGATCACTCCTTTACAGGCTGGGGCAACAGTTTTAAGACCCCCCCGCCCCCACTCCAACTCAATCTGCTTACACGGTCGCAAGGCATATACCTCCAGAGTTAATCAATGGGTCAGCGCTCTAACACTGCCACTAGGAGCTGGTGAGTGGTGTTCATCTCCGGCAAGCGCTTTACACTGTGCCAAAAAGCATTAAATTCAATGGCAATTTAGTGCATCCAAATGGTGCCGAAGCTTGCGCTAAAAAGCGCATTTATATTCCCACACATAAAGCCTTAGCTAACAGCCAGACAGGCATGCTCGGCACTCTCAGGCCATCCTGCCTCAGCAGACAATCCCATTACAAAGCGCCGTGCCTCTCTCAGTCTAAATATGGTCATAGTTTCTGCAGCAGTGATCTTGCGCCCCACTTCTCCCAAAGGACAATGTTCCTCCGCTCAGACACAAAAATAGGAAACAGCCAGAGGATCGGGACAAAAAGAGCTTTTCCAAGAGCTGAACCTTAGTTCTTTGGTTTTCCCATCTTGCGCGGCTAATTTCTACACCAAAGCTGCTGTGACAAAGTACATTTGTGAGGGAGTACACATGTGAGAGAGCATTTTTGATGACTGGTCCTCATTTACCACAAAATTACGCTCTTTTATGAAAGAAGAGAGTACAAAGATTCAATACGAGGAAGATACTCTTGGAGAAGGAAACAATTGAAATTAAAACGTTGGGATAATGCACATCCTGCTGCCTTGTCATCTCCCGGGCAGCTCATTAGAGTGTTACTTTTACAGTGTGTGAGCAAGCTGTGCGGATACCGCACGAGCAAGAAAATATCAAACATCAGCAAAAAATAACAACGCACAAAAAAAATACACTGAAAAGATTACTGCTGACACAATTAACACAGCTCTACTCAAATCTGCATCATAGCATTTTGTTTACACGTTCAGTGACAGTCTCAGCGTATTTGAATACAGGATAGAGAGTCTTTTTTTTTGTGAAATGGTGCCATGTTGAACAGTGTGAGAGCCAGTTGAAACAAGGCCCATAAAACTGCCACTTGCCATTTGAAATCTGTATCAATCTAAACTGTGGTTAAGCTAGACAAGGCCGCAGGAAGCCATGGTCTTTTGAAAAGCTCACCGCTGTTATGTTTGCTTTGAGTGGGAGAGATTATGTGCTCAACTGTTTGGGAAGCACATTTTAAGATAAAAAGCCCACGTTTAAATGTGGTTGGATGTAGTAAATTTGATAAGGTAGTGGAACCTGAATTGTTGTGTATTTTTTTTTTTTTTTTATGCATTACCCTTGGGCTAGTACAATCTACCTTACGAGACAGTTGCAGTGACTTCTTCAGGGGATGTGGCTGATTTACTTACAGCACCTGGCAATGTTTTTTGAAGTCGTACAGTAGACATTGTAATGGAGCCGAGAGTTGTAGATTAAATAAAGATGACACTGAAGTTTCAAAGTGATGTCACCCAACAGAGTGTAATACTTCCAAATCAAACTCCAGCAGATACAAATTCATTTCCGAAGATTACAGGTCAAGAGCCAAGGAAAGGGAGGGCAAGCGCGTGTCATGACCGCTGTCAGATATCCAGGTCTTAAATTTCTCCCATGGCTGTCTGTGGGCAGGCATGAAATCATGATTAAAAAAATTTCCTATGTCTATTTTGGGGTGGTGGGGGGCTGGGAGGAGAGATCCAGGTTTGTTTTGAAACTCAAAACCAGACTGAAGTCTGGAGCTGACCTTTGTTTAGGCATGCAAAGGTCAAAAGGACAGGGCTGAGGCACAGCTGCTCCAGTGCTACAGGCCTCAGGCCTTCACTGCCACCCTCAGAAACTGCATTGGCTTACACTATTTTAGGAGGCCCCGGGAATCCATTTCCCGACCCCATGCAGTAAATCTAACCTGTGTTAGAATACCTCTCCACTGACAGATTGACATTTGTGAGGCTGATTAGCCAGGGGAAAACAGCAGCGGCCAACTTCCTGGTTTATAGTCACAGCACTTCCCAAACCAACACTCCGCCCTACTGAGGAACCCATGCACATGCATTTCATTAAAAGCTACAGACATGCTACAGAACCATATCAAACCAGATCTTGAATATTAATTAATGATCAATGAGGAAAACAACGCCTCAATTTTACCTCAAAATCACCGAGTAGTCATGAGGCATATTGCAGTCAAGGGGTTAGCCCCTGTAACTGGGACACAGGTTCGTAGTTTAAACCCCAGTACGCCCCCAATGAGATCACTACCTTTTGTCCCACATAGCTCCAGGAGGAATGGCCCCACCTTAGTCTCATCAACTGCAAGCATTAAGCAATTAAGACATCAGCCCAAAACTACAAGCAAGTTTTAGGTCGCAAGCATTCCTGCATTTTTTAGTAAACCATGAACATTGGCACTCAGTCCCATGAAGAAAACAGTTCACCCCTGAGACGATAAACATCAGAGAACAACTTGCATCACAACCATAAACTGAAATATGAAACCGAATCGCTTGGTAGAGAAAAGTGCAAATGCTGTTTAATGAACCCCGAAGCTGCGATGATGAAGGGTTTGCAACCGGCGTTAGAGTGATCGTGTGACATTTCAAACAATAAACATTCAAAAAAGGCTACCTGAAAGGGGACAAGAAGAGTGTACACACTGTAGCCAAGAAACATCCACACCTAGCAAGCTGCCTTAAGCCCTACCCCCTTCATGTCAGTCACAATGACAGACAGCCATGACAGAATATCCAGTTGCCTTGACCTTACAGTCAGGTGTGAAGGAATCCACAATGACAGCTGAAATCACAGGCCCCAGATTTACTTGTCGCGAGATGCATCTCACACAGTGAAGAACAGACTGAACCATCCAGGAGTCATTTAGATCAAAGCAAATACACCTGCCCTCACACCGGACAAATAAAATTCCCCTTAAGTGTGTGAGGTTTTGGTAAATCTATGAGTAGCGCGAACGATTCCCTGGAAACAGATGAATGGAAATTGCTAGGCCAAATTACATTATTTACAACCACAGACTCAGCAATGAATAAGTCAAGCCTCCATTAATCTGTTATTAAATGAATCAAGGATGAAATGCTCTAATAATGTGCCTCCAGCAGACATTTCGCATCACTCCACGCGTATTCGCCGAGCAGTGCAGTAGGAAATTCTGCGGTCTCTCTTTTTTATGGACTATTTTCCGCATGAAACGGGAGTGGAAATCAGAGTACTCCTATAACTTCCTGTTCCATCCGAGCTGCACAGTGTGTACCCAGACACTCCCTGCCCACGGGACGCCTTTGGGGCCTGCGATCGACACATTTCGCTAGCGCCCATGCACTGGGGGGAACGGGGCTGGCGGGAACGTTTGTGCCAATTCTCCAACCTTGCTCTGCTTCGGGGCTCATCTTGGTGAGCATCTGAAGTCACTGATGACTCACAACTGACTTCCTAGTGCCCAAACAGGAGGCAGCGCCATCTGCCAGCACCCCTGTGAAACATATCGCTGAAAAGGCGCGCTTAGCTGCTCTGACCAAGCTAGACCAGGTGTAGAAGGCCCAGAAGTCCTCTCTCTTAGCTCCATAATTTTCCTTGAGGGTACAGACTACGAAACGTCAAATAACTCAATCTTCACACCGCAGTTTTGGACAGTTTCATTTTCTCTTGGGCTCAAGGAAAGATATTGCTTTCCCAGATGCAGGCGAGAACCTCAGGATTTATATATTTTTTTGGCTCAGGGGAACCGAGGTCGTGCAAATCATCACGAGACCTGAAGGAGCGAGGGGACTGTAGCCACGGCTACCAGGGTTAAATGAGAACTATTTACTTGCCCCAACCAGTTCCCGGCCCCTAATGAACCCACCAGGATGAGCCGTCAGGTGAGCTCATTAAAGATGATTAAAGGTAGGTGATATTTTCCACATTACCCAATCCCCTTCCCCTCCTCAGCGAGATGAGGTTAATGTCATGACAAGGACATGGCACCCACCCTTTAAAGAGCCCTCCAGGCAGAGAACACACCGTAACTTTAGGTTGTGAGCAGAGGCAATATGAAGGCAACATTTGATTTCTCCAGGTCAAACACCCACTGACAAAGTGCAGGTACAAGCAGGCATGTGTAACAGCTAAATATCAAACAAAACAGAAATTACTCTTAGCATGCCATACTTTAGTTTCCAACACAAATACTGTCTATTGCGTCTGAAGACCTGGGCAGCCAGGACTTTACGAAGCAGAATCAGCCAGACAGCTGGACAACTGCACTGAACAAACTCAGAAGCAGCTCATTTTACTTCAGTCAATGTCCCACATGAGGGAGAGTTCCATTATTTATAGAGTGCAGTTATCCAACTACCCCAGTAGTACATGCTTTGTGAAACAGGTTTCTCAGGATTTGCATGTTCAGTTTGCAGGGTTCCAACGGGAGCCTATACAACTGTAAAGGGGAGGAGATCTTATCTCACCCACTGGATTCAAAAAAGGAAACAAAGTCGAGTATGATTCATTCCTCCCAAGGCAGGCATATTTCCACTAAAGCAAGCTGGAGCTTTACGGTCGAGATTTAGAGACTACTAGTCTCGAAGGGGGACAAGGTTAGCATCAGATGCGAAGGTAAAGGCACAATGCAATCTGCTTGTCCTGAGAAGCCTCCGACCTCCACAGGCGGTCGACACCACAGAAGACCAACCCGCAGGCAACCCAGGCATTGCCATGAGTTTCTTACATCACGCAAGATGCTGTCTACAGTGTACCTGCTGGGCCTTTAGCACATGCTCATCAAGAATCCGTCCACATGAGGGTAAATTTAGCAAGCCTTTGGTGAGCTTCACACTTTCATCTCTTTGAAGCTGAACTGCCACTCCAGTTTTCACTCACTCACTGATGCATACATTTTACAGGAAAAGGCACTGCCAGAGCTCCCTTCTACATGAAACCAAGGCATGTTTCCAAGTGCAATCTGCATAGAGGCAGGCAGTGCAGTCTCTATTGAGCACCACACATTAAGATCATATTCACACACTAATCAGCTGACTAATTTATGCTCATCAGCAAGTTACTCTCAGGCATAAGACAATGCTGCAGAAGAAAGAATACTATTCAATGTTAAGAATATCACACTTACACACACGCGCGCGCGCAGACAGGCGCACACACACACACACACACTCTTCAAAGCACAGCACTATGGCAGGGACTGTTCCGGCACCGAGAAAGGTTGCCTTCAACTCCCAGGATCCCCAGCAAGCATCTTACTGCACCCCGCCTCACAGAAAGGTCAGAGCTCTTTATTTCCAAACACAGTATAAATACCAGGGGCACACAGCGGACCTGCATCTTAAACAGTGAGGCTCCCTCGGCACCCAGAACAGACCAGTAACAAGACGTGCTCCCAAACCGCCTGTTCCAGTTGCCACAATGTCTTCATCTCCACCCTTCATCCCATCATTCCGGTTTCCTTCCCTGGGCAGAGTCACATTAACACCGGCACTTCCTCGCCCCAGGAGCATGAATGATTTAGAGCTGGTAGAGGAGGAGAGCTGTAGGGGTGTGGCTGGATTCACAGCATCAGTAAAGGCCAAGGCCACAGGTCCCAGTAAAGCCAGTCTGGCGCTCGGAAGTGAAGCCTTTTAACGAGCAAGAGTATGCTTTTCAATGACCCGGCTTTTTACGTTTAATACCTTGAGTTTGTGGGTGGTAGTGGCAACGAATTGCTCATCTAATGAGAATTCCGCCCATAGTCGACAAGCGTACCCATTTGCATGCCTCCGTACCTCACATCTGCGCTAGCTCACGGATGAACCAAGTCCTCAACCAGACCCATTTGTCCACACAGACAAGGCACGGGCATCCAGAGCTTAATCCCCACAAACCCCACCCCATCGCCAGCCAAATCAGCTTAGACACCCCCTCCCGCCCCAAAAATAAAAACAGAAAACTAATAATGAAAAGCCAAGAGTACAGAAACCATCTTAATGAGTTACCATTTTCCTTGAGAGAGACACAGAACAGAACATGGAAGAGGCTGGCAGAGAACAAGGCATTAGGACCAGCACGTGTCAGGTAATGCATTAGCCCGTTGCGCAGGGAAGCCACGAACAGCGCACCTTTCTGAACACCTAATCTCTGATTGATTTCACACCAGGCCTGTGGTGGAAAGGGACACAACAAAGCTCTATCATTTATCATCGGGACAAATTTAATTAGGTGCACAGAAAGCCATTAGCCTAGGCAACTCCCGCCGTCTTCCGTCCCCAAAAACTGCCATTAAGGTCCCTTTCCATGAGCACAGTAGCAGTCCCAGATGGACTCCCACACATTAACTGCCTTGTATACTTCAGACAATGGCACCAAAATGAAGGGGACTCCACCTTAAGTGTACCATAGGAGAGCAATAATAGGGAGAATTGTAGGGTTTGAAATTCACAGGCCAACGCTCTAGAGAGCAACAGACATCACCACCCATTCTTTGGACAATGGCACGTCCTCATAATAGCATCAAATCAGCACCAAGGACTCCAAAGTACTGCTAAGAAACATGACAATACTCCACAGGAGCCAACTGAACACTATCTGCGACTGTAAACAAATCTCGCCAACACCCCAGTACTTTTCAGACCATTGTGCCCGGTTGTGAAGACACATTTACAACCACTAAAATGAAGCCAGTATTAGTCACTTGAAATCCATCTTTCTCTGGCTCCAAATTGAAGATGAAATAGTGGCAGAACCACACAAATCAACTTCTTCGCAGATTAACCTCTAGGGACTAGCCTGCACTGTGGTTGACATTAAAAGATGGTGGGGATAACGAGGTATCATTAACAGTGGCTTAATTACAGAGACGGACTATAGGTCTCACCAATCATCCCTCAGCCTAAAACCCTGCCTCTCTGCTTGCAGGACGGACACGTGAGACCATCCCGTATACTGTTGCGAGCCTTCGCCTGAACGACGAGCCCGGGTGGGGATGGAGGCGCTTCACCTCCTCTCTGGTTTCGCCAGTTCAGGCATTTCGGTTTGGGCGATGGAACAGGAAAAGAGCCCTTTTAGACAGCGGCGTCCTAAGCCGACCCTGATCACGTGACTGGGGCGAGTGCAGCAATCCGAGGGGGGGTACTAGCGCGCGTTGCAGGAACACACAGAGAGGAAGCGAGAAATAGGGTCAGAATAAAAGAGAGGGGGAGGGAACATGAGAAGGAGAGAGCGCACCCGAGGAAGGGAGAGCGGGAGGGGTGGAACAGCACACGGATGGCAGGAGGAGAGAGAGCGCAATAGAAATGTTCCCTTCCTTCACCGCTGCTGCTGCTGCAGTTGAAACGTGAGGCTTTTTTTATTTTCTTCTCTCTCTCCCCGGCAGGAAGTGGCCATTCTCCCTCCATCCTGTCCAATCTAACAAGCATCACGACTAATTCTCTCAGCTCCACGCCCTCCCCTTCCTCATCTTTCTCTCCATCGTCCGTTCTCCACAGCAGGGTCGCTACACTACCGCCACTCCGGTGTCAGCTGCAGCCGCAGGTCGCTCATCAGTGGCAGGTCACGACATGGGGGGAGGGGTGGTGCAGGTTGCAGGGTGTGTTCAGGGAATTTAAAAAATGGAGGGCGGGTTCTGCGATGGAAACGTGACCGGTTGAGGGCATGTAGAAGCACACCTTTTTCTCCAGCACGAAACAGCTGACACAGCCCCCCGCCAAGGTCATACCCTGCGCTAAAGGACGCTCGGTGTGCTGGGAGGTGGGTGGAGCCCAGGACAGTGGCCATCCTGAGGGAGGTAATTGAAATGCTAAGAAAGTGTTTCTGTTCCCCAAGGCCTGTTACACCAGCATGGCCCAGATTCACATGAACAGCAGAGGGGCCCACACACACACACACACACACACACAAGCGTGCACGCACACATACGCAGGCACACGCACATACACATACACATACATCCTTTAACAGGGGTTTAATCAGCTGCCATTAATGAGTGGCCAGGATCCACACTCACACTTACACAGTCACACCACATTTTTTCCTAGCTGATAATTCAGCTGTTTAAAATGCAGCTTCAGTCCTAGCACATTCACAGCAGTGAAAACAGAGTGACGGTGACATAAGCAGTTGTGTAACAGGCTGGTATAAAACCTCAAGAAGAAGAAAAGGTAGGCACCAGCGTCTTTCCAAATGTTGCGCATTGTTATATCCCACAAAATAGTTATGGTGCCAGTTCCATAAGTATTTGGACAGTGACAAAAGTTTAAAGGGCAATAATTCCTCAACGGTTCACTACATACAGATGTAAATGCCCACAAATGAAAGAGCAAATGGTTGAACTCTCCCGGCAGGAATTATCAATATGACTCATGATATGCCAGAAGTATCTACAAGAAGCACAGTATCAAGCATCGACTGCATATTACATATCTTGGCCAAGCGGAATTCTAATCCGTTCATAAAGCCTCTGATCCAAAATGGGTTAAAGTGCCTGTCTGATTATAATATGAAGGCATCCAGCTTATATGACATTTCTGCCACTGATGCTGTTTGGTAGTTATTGTCCTCACCTACCCACCCCTGCTCTCCATCAGCGCTCCTGGTCTCTCAGTAATTGGAGAGATTCATTAAATGAAGAGCCCAACCAGGCCCTAAAACCTCAGACACACGCCCCTCATTCTCAGAGCTACAGCACATCACAGCTCTGATCCTCAGCGCCGTCCCTACAACTGAAAAGCCACTAAATAAGCATGAACTTAATCAGTCCCACTATCAATCCAAAGCTGCAAGCGATTTGCAGTTTGTGCAAGATACTTTTTCCTTTAACCTATTCAGTTCAGAGTAAAAATTTTTTGTATGACATTCTGTCTCACACCAGCAGGGCTGATTTACAAGATAGGATACTATTTTAAAACTTGATGATGTAAAATAAAAATTAAAACTTGGGAATTGTTGCATGGGTTCATTTAAAAAAAAAAAAAAGTCTTCAAGAGTCGTGCAGCCAAGATACATTCTACAGCTAGATTCTTGCCCATATGAGGAATCAATTCGAAATCAAACACATCAATCGATAAGTCAATTGGTGACACAAATAAAAATCACCATCCCAGCAGTGAGACACAGAGTGTGTAACAGCCAGATTCAGATTTAAAATGTGCGCACAAGCAGCACCCCCAAACACACACACACACACGGCGGTTTCCACCCTTCATCCAGGTTATCAAGGCGGACTTTGCTTCTGCTCAGCAGTAAGTGCTAATTTTTTAAGTCGATCGTGTCAGCAGTTCCAACCAACAACACTCGAAGTCCTCACTGGTGCTAAACAACGTGAATTTACAGCTGTGTGTGATTACAGTTACTTTGTTTATTTCTCCTAAGTTTCTGGAGAGATAATCTACATAAACACAGGCCGTAGAGCAAGGATGTGCGTCTGAGAACTGAAAGAGACAGCAAAATCCTCTATATGCTCTGAAGGGATATAGCCCTCTGTAAACACACGTGGCCAAGGTGCACCCATGAATCCCGTAAAGGCTGGGCTTACAGGTTCAGAAGGGAAAGAAAGCCACATCCTCCCCCCTTCACTTCCATTATCAGTCCGTCCCATTTGTCACAGTCAAGTTCCGTCAGGCTGACAGACAGCTGGAGCCAATAAGGGGCTCTCCACCCTCGCCACGCCCCTTCTGTCCACAGAGATCTCTGAAATGTGTCATTGACAGCGTTACAGTCTTACGCGCCTTATCGTTGACCCGGCCCATCTTACCACACTGTGTTACACTGATGCGCTGGCGTAACAGCAGTAGGCTAAATGTGATAGCTTATACATTTAATTGATATTTAGTCAGTACTTTCAATTCACTGATTCATTATCCCGAACCCTCAAACATGCACATGTATGCACGCACATGTGCAATTACAGTATTCAAGCCCATTAAATGCACACACACAACCAAAACCACGCCAGCACTTTCCCTATCCCAGCTGTGACTATTATTAATGCTACGGTCATTACAGCAGTGGGCCACTCTTTGCAACAATTAATGCAGCACCCACCCCTCCTCTTTCTGAGATGACATCTGTGTTATTTTCTGCTTGACAGCTTTAGAGGGGATTCAAGAGGCTCAAACCACTTACCTACCTTGCCAGCAGCAACACATTCTGAGGACATAATCACTGGAATACTTCATAAAATATGATCTGTGGCACAATTGAACTACAATTCCCAAGCAGCACTGCACCTTCTTGGAGATGCAGATGAAATAAATAGGTGACATAAAAATCAAGTGCAGCAAATAAATGCCACAAGACATCTGTTATAGTCTGCATCAGTGAAGCCAGTCATAAAACACATACACACTTGTATACAGCTCTGCAAATCTAAAATTAATTCCTATGGTAATGTGGTCCTTTCAGTCAATAGAATCACCTTTATTGCATGGATAAGTGTAATGCAGCCATGTAGGCTGGACTACTAGTTATGGAGTGATATAAACATTCTGACATCCCTCTCTCTGGATTTAGGTGTGCTCAGTTTTGAGCACCAAGCACGGTTCCTAACCCCCATCCACACTCCCACGGCCTCCACCAATCCAATCATTGCTGGTGTCCTTGAGCGCTTCGGCAGGGGAGAGGGACGCCGCGGTGGCACACTGCCATCGCACACCCACCCCATCACTCACATCCCCCCCAACCAGCCACATCCCACTAAATCACCACAATCCCAACCCACAATGCACCACGCCTCTCCCGCACTTCCTCAATCTCCAATCAATGCGGTCAACATGCGAATAAATACAGGGCAAGATTTACGCCGCCTGGGCCACAGCTGCTATAATGGACCATTCGCACACCAACACCTGACGACACCCACCCCCACCCCAAAGCTCCACCGAAAGACCAACAACAATTATTCTTCGACCACAAACCACCGCTACCTCCCCCCTGCCCCCACCTTCACTGCATCTGTGTGGAGTGATAAGGGATGTGGAAGCAACACCGTTCCCTGTGCCTTTTTGATTCAACTTCCAAGCAACTGTCTCCTCGATTACGTTTCACAGCCAGGAATGGAATTTCTGCGACTCCCTCTGGCAATGCAGGACGAGCGTCTCCCTTACTCTCTCTGGAACGAGGACACGGGTTAGCCCAGGCTTCCTGCCTGCCACGGTTCTGTCTACTATGACTTTGACACGCAACGTCCACATACACTAGGCTTACAAAGAACCACTGACCTGCATTTTGAGGACACAAACATTTTTATAAACTAGCATGTGCCTAGGTCCACTCAAAATGCATTTCCCAAGCAGGACTGCAGTGCAGTTATTGCAGAAAAACAGTTGTTTGAACACATCATACATAATTCTGTGATAAATGATTTATTCTGCATGCCCAAAATAAATCGGGACTGAAGTCACACAAAGACTGCAGACTACAAGGGGCTTTGTAACTTCTGAGAAACTAGCTAAAAAACCCACTGTACATGCTAAAATTAAGGCTGCTGGTGACCCTTGATAAGTCTCAGGCTCAAAGGCCTTAAGTCAAAAGGCCAAAAGGTGAAGATGCATTGGCTTGTCTTGGTGAAACCACATGGAAGAGAACAGACAACCCGTCCTCTCTTTTGGCAACCGCCACTGATGTTTTTAAATCAGACGATGGCCTTTTTGACGCCAGGGCTTCCTTGAGCCTCCTTTCCAGACACCATTTTGAGCACTAAAAAGTATAGGGCAAAAGGACAGGGGGGCGTGGCGGGGTTCCTGTCAAAAGAGCAGGTGGAAATGGCAGGGATTAATCGAGCAGAGGAAGATTACTTGGCTTAGGAGCCAAGCCTTAAATGTAAGCTGGCCCACTACAATCAACACCCACAGTACTACATCCAGGCGTAAAAAAAAAAATCTATTTTGCAGCGTGGCAGCATCGCTACATTCTACCACGTGAAGGTGCAGCATTCAGTGCATAACAGTCGCTAATCTCTCCAATTGTGGGCTCTTAATGAGCAAAAGGTCAAAAAGGTCAACAATAGCGTTGGCATTACAGAAAACAAGGATCAGCTATTAAGATTCCAAAAGCACCCGAGCTAATTAGCAAGCTAAAGCATGCTAGATATTGAGGGTGCACAAGAGAGCATACACAACAGAGCCAGAACCTCAGCAAAGCAGAATTCATTCCCATTAAGAGCCAATAAGGGGCGCCAATATCCAATATTTCTGATGCACTAATGGCAGAGCATAGAGGGTGCGCCGATCAGGCAGCGGAAGAGCCCCGTTACAGCGACGGTAAAAGCAGCCCCAGGGCTGACCTGCATGTGACTCCGATGTTTACACAACACACTGGCCATATTTGGGCTAAACGGCTCTCAGGCTTAGACAGCCAGTGAGGGATCAGCAGGAGAAAGCCACCCTTAGAAGACTCACAATTGCTAGGTTTGCTAATCACAGAGCCATTTCCATTGGCCATCAAATATTAACACATCATTATTCTGTGTATCTCATGTATGACTGAGGTTAGAATTCAAACAGGACATGATTTTAAATGGGGAAGGGGAGGACTCTGAGGTTTTTTCTGGGAACATATTGATCAGGCAGGATGGTAGTTCTAAAAACATCACAGAAGCCAGATCAAAAGGGATGTCCCTTTGAAACCCCTACAAACACATGGTCGCACCCCCTTTGAATAACACCACTGCACATCCTGTATCAGTGGACCAGAGTCCCATTCACAAGTAAATACCATCCAGATCCAAGAGCCCAAACCACAGACAGTACAGAGACTATGAATCAAGAAAGAGCAAGATGCACTTACACCAGTGATAATGTAATGGGCATCGAAGAGGAAATGGAGTCCTGCTTTCTGTGGAAAAGCACCACCAGACAGAGACCAATTACAGGGCCCATTACATCACCTGACCCATGGCATAAGGCATTAAGGGCTCTATCTTTCACACTGCCCTACCCGTTGCCACTACCCGCTACCCGTGAATTGCGCATTTAGCAGCTTCCACTATCCCTAAACGGTATCTTGTGGCCACACTACCCGCTATTCATTATGCCGAATCCTTTATTTGCGACTGGAGGTGTGCCCGTGGGCGTGTTTATGCGCTTTCCCTAAAATTGCTATCTTGACCACACAGGTTAGGGAAAGCGTATAGCGGGTCCTCAAACCACCCGCTACCCGTCTCTGGCAATTGAAGACACGGCTTCTCTCCCCTAATGCGATCTAACAGCGACAAATGGGCTACATTCAGTTCAGAAAAATAATTAATCATAATTAGGTCTATGCACTGGCACTCAGCGACGTAACTTTTTTTCCAGCGAGACCGGCATTTCAGAACTCTTCAGCGAATGAAGGTAATTCTGGTGACAAGTACGTGATTTCGTCCGTTTACATTTTCCAGTCGGACAGCTCTCTATTTTTTTACAGCAAGTTGCGTGACCGTGCTGCAAAAACAGGTGTGCGTACTTGTCGCCGAAATTACCTTCATTCGCAAAAGAGTTCTGAAATGCCGCTCTCGCTGGAAAAAAAATTACCGTTGCTGAGTGCCAGGGCATAGACCTATTTATAATTAAATTATTTTTCTGTACTGAATGTAGCCCATTATTTTGTCGCTGTTAGAGCGTATGGGGGAGAGAATCCGTGTCTTCAATTGCCACTTGATTATTCTTGAATTGGAAAACGTGTTAATAAGGGAAAACCATCTAGAATTAGCCAGGACTAATTGTAGTCAATAAAGGGAAGGATATTTTCTCCCAAATTTTCAGGTCTAGCGCCGGCCCTGAATATTATTTCCCACAGAACGAGAACTCGTGACAAAACTGCGCCTCCCCCATCAGGCAGTGACGGAATAATGTCACCTGGTTGCAGATGATATATACACCGCTGCCAGCTGTCCGTATACCTTGCCCGTTGCTGTTAGGGTTACTATGGCACTATTTTTCTATGCTAGTGGGTCATTCCAACACCCACTCAGCTCAATTGGAGGCATGATCCAATCATGGTGAAACGCATTTTTTTTTTTTTTTTTTTTTTTTTTTTTTTTTTTTTTTGAAGTTTCCATCGCAAAAGGGGTAGGCTTGATGTTTTTTTTTTTTTATTACAAACCAAACATTAAACAATATGTAAATGTCAAATAATAATAATAATAATAATAATAATAATACAATTCATGATTAACTTAACAAAAACAGATCCTCCCCTTTCTGGATTTGACCTGATGCACGAGCAATTTAACTTCGTTCGGAGAAACGTGGCGACCTTCCTCTCTCCATCACGGGTTTCGGGTTTGAGGATTTGGGATAGCGCAGCCTGCTCCTAAAGGCAATGGCACCTGGCACACTGATTGGTTTAACTGGCGTAACGCCCAAACCACGCCTATGCATAATATAACGGGTAGCGCAGGTGTTTTAGGGATATAGGCAGGTGTGCAAGATAGCAACTTTTGCGGGGGAACGCCTCTTACGCAATGTTAATTCCTCAAATAACGGGTTTAGGGACTCTGGCGCAAGATAGGGCCCTAAGTCCCAATCATTTAGCATGTTGTACAGTTGAATTTTAAAACAAAAAAAAATATATACCAAAAACAATTCTGAGAGCTGTCTCAAACTCATTTTTCCCCATTAAGTCTGAACTACAGTGAACCTCTGACAGTTTAGTGCAGGGCTTGATTGCCCCTTGATCTACCGCCAATATCTTCCGACGATCGAAACTCCCACCCCTCCCCCCGCAGTCTGCGATTGGCCCACTGTTTCCGGTACTGGCAGACATGTGCCGCCAAGCGACTCCCATGTTGCCCCTCACTCTCTTCACCCTGAAATGGAAACATCGCTGAGGCCTCGGATTTACAAAAGCCCAGCCCCAAACTTGTCGATGGAGCTGAAGTTTCATATTGTTGGGGCTTTCCCTGTGTGATTTAGGTCAACTACGGGCAGTGAGGGCCGGACAAATGCAGCAACAGTCACTGGGAGTCCACCATTTCAGTGATAATGCTGGATGCTCGGCGTCAGGTTGAACAGAAACATTGTTCATTATTTTCTTAAATTATCAGATGCTCCATTCAATGCACTGTTGTCACCTCAGCTCTAATATTAAGGAAATAGGTATTTGTGAAAACCGAACATAATATTGGGTTACAACAAAAATGTGGTCCCATTGACAAAGCTTCCAACCAATCAGTGCTCCTTCTAAATGAATGGCACAGATACCCGGAAACAGGGCTGGAACCTATCGAGAGTACTAATAGCAACTGACTAAATATTACCCAAAATGGGAGGTGAAGGGGAAAAAAACTACTTAAAGCACTATCATGCGTTTTGACAACCAGGAAGAACAGAAGTGCCCCGTTTAACTTGAATAACTGGCCTGCAGACTCAAAGAATGAGAGAGCTATGAGAAAACGAGATCAGTATTTAATTTCACAAATTCACAAATAAAAGCCTAAGATTTAAAGACCTAACCTTGAATTGCAGTTACCAGCATAAAAACAGTTTTTCCCTGACAGTAGGGGATAAAAGCAAAAGGCAGAGGCTCATGACTGTGAAAGCCGTAAGACGACAGACTTTGGACAGTGGGATTAAGGTCAGAGCTCATGGGGGGCAGTTTGTCACCTTCTGAGCTTTTGCCATCCTTGACCACGAGATCCTGGTTAGACCAACACATGAATGATGCTCATTGTACACGTGTCCCTACGACCTGGATATTCCAGCCGAAGATGGTCGGGCTTGGGTATCTCTGCTGAAGTGACACGGCAGGTGGAAAGGTCACCGTCACGTGACAGCCAGTGTAGCTGAAGGCCAACATAGGCCCCGTCCAACAGAACATCATTGGCATTTCCACTTGGAGTGCGACAGACAATGCTCACAGCTTTCATTAGTGCACTGTGCACACAGTGGTTATACAGTAATGAGCTTTCCATACTAGCAGGATGAAACCCCTCTGAGCCGTACGAGCACCTGTGGAGGCTCCCACAGGAGGTCTCCGCACAGGCGCACAGAGAACATTTCGGGACCCGTGTGGGCATCTATAGGAGGGTTCAGATACAGTGACTGCAGCCCACGGACGGTTCTGAGGGCGTTCATAAGAAGGTGAGAGTGTCGGTTATGTAAGCGGCGAGCGACTGTGATGACGGGAGACGGGCTGCTTACTCATTCCACCTCCTGTTGTTACTCTCCAATAACCGTTTACCAAATCCACCGCATTTCCTGCTCCGGCTCGTTCACACAAAGGACTTGTTCTACTGAACAGTTTTCGCAACCTAAATTCTCACGGCAGCGGCTTACTCTAGCCTGAAGAGCCCAGATAAACCCTCACTTTTAAAAGCTTTGTTTGTTAAACGTTTGTAAAAAACTTGGGAGTAGTCCTCAGACTGGGTTTTAAACTGCTTTAAGACAAGTGCTGTGAGAGGGGCCTTTTTGCCTGCAGATCCTCAACAGCCTGAAAGCCATACCCAGCTACGCCACGTTTTCCGCAGGTCGCCCACAATCCTCACTCTGTTCAGATGCTCGATGCTGAACCCCTGGCACGAAAGCTGAGCCCAAGCAAGTCTCTCCCATCCTAATGACCCTCCAGAAAAGAGACGGCTAACAAAAAAAAGCATTAAGCTCACAGCCTCACACTGTGGAGCCAGCGCTACATCAGAGCACAATCGCCTCGTGACACCGCCCACCGTTCGGCCATATTCTCCACATGAAAGGACAACAAAGTGGCCTCTTCATGAACGGACTTCTAAACAGGCAGAATCACGGTCGCAAGCGGGTGGGAGCCTGTGATCAGAGGAACAAAAAAACAAACAAACAAAATAGCGACCGTAACATGCGCCTGGCCTTTTGAATCCTATCGGCCTGGCAGGATGTCAGAATTTTATTCCCAACCAGATACTGACTGATGTTTTCAGATGGGGCGACGGGGGAGGGTGACTCTTTGCATTCTCACCGAGTGTGAACTCGAAGCATGAACCCGGAACGGCTCATGCAGTTCCCACAGCTGGGAATGGGATGAGGAGGGGGTGATGAACCCCGGGTTTCTTTACAGATGTGGGGGTCATTTTGTTTTTCCCTAAACTCAGCAGTAGTCCCAGGACTTTCACTGAGGTCGCAGAGAACAAGAGGCCACACAAGCACAAACCCTGGCGAAAGGAGGAAAACGGGTGCAATTTCAATCTTCGCGGAAACGACTTCCTTATTTCTAGAAACAGCCTTTGTCAGAAATACGTGAAACGCACTCAGGTTTCAGCAGAGTCCAATGGAACCCTGAACACTCAATATTCTTTACACAGATAAGGAGCTTTGATCAGGATTAGACAGTAATTAAATAACCACCAATCATGCCATCACTCATCTAGCAAGGGTAGTTAATGTGGTTGAATACAGTCGGTATGGTTATTGAATAATGTTCCCAAGGCAGAACAGCTCTCAGTCACCCATTACTGGTTACTTTACAAGTATCAATTGCCACAATGGCTTGTTGCAGCCAAAGTGACAACTGACGTCTGTAAGCAAAACTGATAAAATAATGTCATCTAGACACATAAATTCACATATTTGCATACCTGAAGTGTGAAAATTTGTGCTCTCTTATGCTGTACTGAATGAACCGATTTTAGGATTTGGACTAAAATCTTGCACTAGCCCATTAACACAGGCTGATCTGTGTTACAGAGAATATTTTAAAACCAAGCCATAGACAATTATAAAACAATCCAGTGTTTAACACTCTCTCTCACAATGCTCCCACCCCCTAATAGCCAAAACAGACAGTCGAACCATGAGACATTTTCCATTCCCTAAGAGCACCACAAGACAAGTATCAAGAGAGAAATCAATAAGCCATCAGTGTAGCGCAGATGAGCTTCTATACCGCCTCGCCAATGTTTGCGCTGCTCAAACGAGAGTTTGCCCAAACCAATTGTGCCCTGACAATTTTACTTGACAAGTAGTGAACAAACTGGTATAATCAATCAGACAGGCTAATAGTGGCTGCCTGCTAGCATGCATGTATATGTGCCCATGTTTACGCATGCACGTGCATTAGTGTAAGTGCGCATGCTCCTATGAGTTAGTGTATGTGTGAGTGGGAGTGTGGGAATTCCACCATTCAACCTTTAAAATCCATCCTCCCTTTGTTTGGGGCTGTAAATCGAATATGCTTTCGAGGAAACATAATGGGGGGCCGGGTTTAAATGGCAAAGAGAAAAAGTGGCGCTTCTCCTCCAGAGATAAATACACTCAGAACGCAGCCTTAAATCTAAGCTTACTGCCCAAAGCCCAATTCCCAGAATCAAGATGGATGTCCAGATAATTTATTAGACCATCCAGCCACCTGGAGCATGCAAATGAAGGTGCATCATCAGCCAATTAACAATGTTCAGGTTTTTTTGTTTGTTTTGCAGGTGAAGCTGGGTGGGGAGGTTGCAGAGCCTGAGAATAAGGTCAGTCAGCACCCAGAACTGAAGCACAGAGTAGAAACACATCCACAATACTGCATAATACACAACCACTGCACAAGTACTGCACAAGCACAACCACGCGACAGAATATAGTACAAATACAGTACAGCACAGAATACAGTACACAAACAATACAGTGTAGTGCTGTACTAACTGCCACAAGTCAATTTGGCAAAGTGCTGCACTAACAAAGCCACAATACAGCATAGTAATGTATTACCAAAGCCACAAGTCAATATAGCAAAGTATTGTACCAGCAAAGCCATGCAGTACAGCATAGTACTGCACTTGCAAAACCACAATACAACATAGTACTGTATCAACATAGCCACAATACTGTACTGTACTAATAAAGACCACAATACACAACATTACTACCCAAGCACAGCAACGAGACAGAATACTGTTCCAGCACAGCCAGAATGCAGCATAGTATAGCGTTAGCACAGTCAAAATACAGCACAATATTGTATTAACACAAGAATGCAGCGTAGTACCACGCTAGCACAGCTAGAATACAGCACAATACTAAACTACCACAACCAGAATGCGGCATAGTACCACGCTAACACAGTCAGAATACAGAACAATCCTGTACTACCACAACCAGAATGCAGCAAAGTACTGCGCTAGCACAGCCACTGAGGGACCGGGAGACCAGGCGAACAGAGGAGAACACTGTGTGCACTGTGTGCAGTGCAGAATCCCAGGCACCTGCTCAACTCAAAAGACTCCTCATCCTTCTCCTGCAATAAGCTAAAATTCTGCACAGCGAGCACATGCAGTATGCCGGCGGTGACAGGGATCATAGGGGGAAGGGGGGAAACAAGGGAAGAGAGCACAGGCTGTTACAAACAGGGCAGGCTAAACGCTAAGCTGGGAAAAGAGACAAATGGCCTGAGAAGGCTATTTAAGGAAAAGTCCGGAAGATGGGAAAATGTATGTCTTTATTTGGACAATGTTCGTGCAGCTGATCAGAGGGTTTTCGATTCTCATTTCAGCTGTCTTCCTAACCAATGGGATTGGGAGCGCAAATCCAGCTTGAAGTTGAGAAGCATAGCACAAGGCCCTGCTCTTTTCCAAATCCAGCAGACGATTTAAGATCAACAGCATTCCCCATCAAAAAAAAGCCAACTAAAATGAGAAGCTGTCACTGGATGGAAAATCTCATCCCTGTGAGGAAAATTTTTGAGAAATAGCGAATGTTTTATTACTGTAAAAGGAAATCACTTCCTGAACAGTATCACAGAACACCTTAATCCTACATATCTACCTACTCTAGTTATACGAAATCTAAAAACAATGTGTCAGGGGTGTGAACCTTGTCCTTGAACACTATGCAAGAGGCAAGTCTCAACTGGCCATCAGGCATTTATGAATTTCTTAATCCCAGCTCCAAAGTGGGTATACTGCAATGTAGTTGTGCGAAGTGATAGCGATCTCTGCGCTCGCGCAGGAGAACACGCAACGCCAAGAAGGGGGCAAAGTCGAGGGGCTGTGCTGCGTTACGAGGGTGCAAGATGATCGGGGCAATGTAATGAGGAGGACTGTACACCATCAGGGGCCAGAGCCAGTCCAGGCCGGCTTACTGAGCGACGAGCTCCCACATGCAGTCACGCTATCGGTGGCTAAGCTCGCCAAGCCAAAAGTTCACTGCAGAAGTAGGTCAGGAGCAGAGAGGAGAGGGGGAGTGGTGGGGAGGAGGAGCCATAAACAGACAGAGGGACAGAAATGGGGGGGGCTGGGTTCACCTGTTGTGAAGCTGGTCTAATGAGGGCCTGTTGCCATCCCAGGCCACCTCTGTTGAAGACAATGGAAATTTCCAGACTTTTTTTAAACACCGGCTGGAAGGAGGCCTGGGGAGCCACAGAAGGCGACGGACCTCCCCTCATCTCCTCCATTTCCCTGACTGGCAAACAGCGGGTATTGGAAAATGCACTTTTTCAAAATCCCATAGCAATGCGGAAGGTACAAATGTGGCAACCAAATTTGGTTAGCCGATCCCTGTCGCTTCCTCCCATCGGATAAGAGAGGAGAGGTTCTGCACAGGTATGCGGATGTAGGCTTACAACAGTGGTTCCTGTGGAAACTCTGTCCTGGGGCCCCATATGCATGCTGCATTTTAGTTCCAACCAAAACTGCAATCATCATATTTTGAAAAGTTGTTAATTTGCCTTAAATAGATGCATTTATGTTTAGAGCAGCTATTTATCATCTTAAGCCACATTTTGACAGATATCTATAGCCTACATGCCACAAAGTATAAAAATCCCATAACACATAGTGATACACTAGAAAAAAAACTGCATAAAAAGAGAGCAGTCAGTGGGTAAAAAGCAATCAGCGGGTTCCTACCGGTAATTGGTGAAACTGTGGACACATGGTCCCTAAAACAAACAATTTATCAGGTGAGCAAATGATAGAGTCAAACCTGGCTTGCATCATGTTTATGTTATTAACTTCCAGCAAATTTTTTAGAAAGTCCTGTAAACACCTGCATTCAGCAAACAAATCTGGAGCTTGGTGGTTTTCTCAGTGTGTAATTTGATATGTTTAGTAATGTTGTTTTCTGAAATTCCTTGCAATTAGGAAACAATATTAGGTCAAAAGCAAATACATGGCTGTTCTGGGTTTGTGAATATTCATTTTGAATGATCATCGTCCAATCAGGAAACTTCAACACTCTACTGAACACTGGCCTATCTTCATCACTCACTCAGTCCTCAGTCACAGACTTCCACTTCTATAAGTATTGGCCCCCGCTATGTTGTGCTCCATAAGAAATTAGCACAATATGCTCAAGGGTGTTTAATTCTAATATGTAGCTTATTACAGAAAATAGCCACTTCCAAAGTGAAATGCCAGGCAACACAGGAGGGCTCAGGATCAAGTTTGGGAACCCCTGGCTTACATTTTACTATATATACCAGTCAACCAATGTTTAGGATAATTCAGGCTCCGCACTCACCTAACACTCACTTCAACCTTCCCCTTACATTCTCCTGCTTTTATCTCTCAAATCATTCCAACTCATTGTTTGCTTTCTGCATTTCTGCGTTCCACAGCTGTTTTATTTCCGCTGGGGAATAATGTAGACGCAAATCATCAAAAAATCAATCAATAAAAATAATTACTTCAAAAAGCACCCCAATTACAAAAAAAGTTGGCACAGGAAAATTCAAATAAAATCAAAAAGAAGCAATTTAAAAACTATATTGACCCTCTAATATACAGAAAACACATCAACACATTACTTGGAACTTTAACTAGTGAATTCACTTGCTCATTGAAAATATGCCCTTATTTCAAACCTAATAACTGCAACAAACCCCAAAAAAGTAGGCGCAGGGGTTATTTAGGACTAACAAGACGACAGTGTCATCACTATCCCCCTCCTGCCATGATCAAGGGCCATAACTCCATAAAAAAATATGCCTCGACATCCATTTTCAAACTCAAAATAGATCATGACTAGCTTATTAAGCGTACAAAATTTCACGCATCTAGATTAAAAGTTTCAGAGAAATCTTGACCCAATTGTGGCCCGGACAGATGGACGAACCGCAATACAACATCCCCCGTCCTGCTTCGTGGTTGGGGATAGTAATGATGTGACAAGTTGCAATGATAGGGGCATGTAAAACGGGTGACGTTTAATAGATGAGCTAATCAGCAGAGAAGGCGGGTGCTAGATTGGCCTGCTTGCAGTCCAGATCTGTCTCCAATTGAGAATATGTGGTACAAGCAATGTATATGGAAACGAAGGCTATGCAGAATTTTCCAGCTGAAGACCAGCATAATGGAAAAATAGAGAAAAATTCCACTTTCTAGACTTGCCTAAATGCAGAATGAGTGAATAAAAAACAGAGATGTTACACAGAGGTAAAAATCAGTTCTTTTTGATTTTATTTCCATTTTCCACAATGTTCTAGCTTTTACAGAATTGGAATTGCAGCCAACATTATGCGTTGACAGCAATGGGCAAAATATTATCAGGAGTCAAGCTGTCACCATCAAGAAAAAAATACTTTCTTTGGTAAATTATGCTGCAATTTTTCCAAGTTTGAGAATGCTGAAATTGTTTTGATGTCAATCACTGAGGCTGAACAGAATTAATACCAGCATAACATGAACAATGAAATGCACCAGAGCTATTTTTAAAACCACGCATGTCTTTGTCTTTGTAGAAATGGAAGAAACTTGCTAAAAATAAAATCCAAGATTTCAGCAGGGCTGATAAGCGCCAAATAGGGCTATGCATCCACATGTCATGACTAATCTGTTTCAAGAAAGCACATCTTGGCAACAGCCCTGCACCATATTCACAGCTGCCCAAGAGAGCGGGGCACAACAAACACACTCGATGGTCATCACCCGACAAATATGCAACCCCGTGCACAAGGAGTACAATTCTACAGTCCAACTGAAAGCATAACCTCTTCCTGATCACCATTAAATAACCAATTACTGCTGCAGGTACACAGGGAAACACTTGAGAGCTGAAAGTTAAGAAAACCGCAAACGACAATGGCCCTCAGGAGATTCTTGGCATGACTGACACTCCAGACAAGGGAGAGGGGTAGTGCCACAGCTCTCGAGAGAAGCAAGGCAGGTGAGAGGGCATGTAGAGAGGTCCAGCGGCCCTCCCTTCTGCTGCGGAGCTCCAAGTGAGTGACAGGCGAGAGGGCGTGTCGAGAGGTCCAGCAGCTCTCCCTCCTGCTGCAGAGCTCCCAGTGAGTGCCCTACCCCAGCCAGTCTCAGCTTGCCCTCCCCTGGCTCTGCTGACAAGGTGAAGGCGTCGCAGGGTGAGGCTACGATAGTATGACGCACTAGCCCCCTGCCAGTGGAATTTTCCTCAGGCACGGCTTGGGGCACAAACACAGAGCATTAGGTGTGGTTTATCTGGGCATTATGCCGCTTGAGGATTAGGTGCAAGGCAGGATGACTGCTCGCCTGAAACGACCGTAGACACTGAGGCTGGACACGGCTAAACTCGGTTATGGATGCTGGGATCCAGAGCCCTGAATGATAGGCTTCAACACACATACACTCAATACCACAACCCTCTCTCTCAACTCACAGTCCCCACTACCCACTCACCAGTTTCACTTATCACAAGCTTCCTGTCACTGCAGATGCCACCTGCCAATCCACAGCCCCTCTGGCCACAGGGAAAATCAAGCACAAATCGTTTTCTGCGCCTCCCCCCCAGTTAATCATGTCATGACTACCATCAAGCCACACGCGCCAACCTCCCCCAGCCCAACACCACCCACAGCTTAAGTGCCGCACGTGATACGGATCCAGAGTGACTGCAGCCCAGGCCCGCTGCTAGATGCGGGGAAATTAATCTAACACACAAACTGACACACACCCACACTCTCACTCTCCTTCTCGAAAGCTTTGATAGCAAACGGCTACGCGTACATCGCTGATTTGATTTAGCAAGAGTCCTAGGGCTCTGCTGTGTGATTCGCTTGCGAGTGTTTCCCAGAGAGCAGCTGATGGGGGTGGCTGGACAGCTGCCCACACAGACCAGACCCTCATTTGGGAAGTAGACCGCATCTGTCCGCAAGACTCCCCTCTTTATGCGACGGCACCACTATCATCCCATCCATTTTGACACGCCTGAGCCAGGGGGCCTGAAGAAATTGCTGTCAAAATAAACATCAAACGCTAATGAATACTGTCACCAAGACGTAGGTCGAATTTTGTTTGCTTTTTCCATTTGGAGAAGCTGACATCCTCTAATTTCTTTGATATGAGAGCAAATAGCTCCATTACTTTTCCCAGTTAGCAAACTGATACTTCCCACGGTGTGAGATAAAGCATACTTCATTTCGGCGAATAAGTCCGGGGATCCACAGCAAGGCAGAGCAAAGCAATCAGAGGTAGCCCCGAACAAAACACACCAAAATGAATTTGAGAAATCAACCGTTTGAAGAAAAACAGCCAGCCTGCATGCATTCTTTTATTTATGGAGCTGAACCACTAAAGTCGTTTCATCCCGCCAGTGAAAAAAATTAAGCTACAGCACCAAGAGGCAATGAGCCTGAATGCTATCAGGATTTTACCAGCACACATTTAACAGCAGAGCAGTCTTTCATTATATGCGATGGGGGTCATCATGCACCTGTACTCCCATAATAATCTTTTCTTAGGCACGGTATTAACAACCGGCAATATTTCCAACAACCAAGCTCTGGTGACAGACACAACAGTGAAGTCTGACTGTGAGCATCTCGAAGACTTTCGTCATCGGCAAGATGAGGCCAGGTTTTTCTGGTTTTCATTTTGCTGATTTAGCAACGTGCCACTGATCTCATTCAATCTTCTCAAGACTGAAATTACAATAAAATCCTTCCTGGTCCTGTCTTTGCACCGTCAATGTTAGCCCTCTCATCTCAGAGATAACGCTGAGCTAAATTGCAATAGCATATTCCTTCACAGCCTTCACAAAGCACCAATGTGAGGTAATAGGGTTGTATATTTTAATGACCATGACAAAGAAAGGCAGCCATATTTGGTGCTATAGCTGTGCTTCGCAAAACTACTAAAAATTGACGGCTTCAGAACTTGGCCCTAAAGCGAGTACTAAGAGGTTGAATAATTTTAGGACCATGATGGAATCTTACAAAAAATGAGAACCTTTTGAAAAAAAGAGCTAGCACCATTCTATTGCATTCAATTCACACACCTATAACTGACATATTCAAACAGTATTTGGAAACCACCATTCCCAATACACACCTCATAAAGCAAACTAACAGAAACAGCTGACAACACCAAGAACAATACAGGTGTAACCCAAGACACAAATCTGTCCACTGAGGTCAGCACTTGTCCGGGCCGAACTGGGCTCTTGCTACAGCTGAGACAGACAGAGGCAGCTCGGAGGGGGTACAGCTTGTGCATTTACAGCAGTTTCAGCCTCCCCTCTGTGTCAGGGCCCCATGACCTGAAAAAAACCTCATGATGGATTACTTTACATTAATTATTGATGCCTAGCACAACTTCCCCCTACACTTCATGTGTAGTTCCCTCAAGGGGCGGAAGTGCTTGCAACACAACGGCAGTAGGTCCCCACATTCTTCTCCCTATCTCTAAAGAGGAGTCCTAGAGCTGGATAAGGGATCAGCATTTCTATTTTTGGGGAGGAGGAAATAGACATCTTGTGAATAACAGGAGCCACTCATTCAGTAAGGAAGTTCTGAGGACCTCTGAGGCTATGTGATTAATCTCCCATCTGAATAGAGGGAAAAACCCACAGATGAAGCATAGGAAACAGGAAGTGTAGGCATTGCCATGAAATCAGGCCCCTGGCCTCCACACCACTCTATAATGTAGGCCTAATTACTGCTCTCCTCCTCAAGCCTGGCATTCTCACCTGCTTCAGCACAACTCCAAACCAATCTCATAAGGTCACCCCTGAGTTTGCCCTGCTTCAGTTCTGTCATACCAATTTTAAAAAATGCAAGAAAGGGTTACTTCAATACATGCAATTTTAAAATTCATGATGCTCCAATAGGCAAATATAAAAGAAAACCAAAAGAGCAAAATCCTCATAACTTCTTCATTCCCACATGAAGTCAGAATTCTGACAAGGAACTCCAGATTCAAAATGTTATCTGATCTAGACACAGCCTCACAGCTCTAGTACAATATGTTACATCATGAACATCAAAATAAAAGGCTGGATAATCGAAGATGGCAAATGGAACAGCGCAGCTTCAATGAAACAGCTAGAACTGACTAATGATATGCCATCAGGAGGCAGGCAGAGTGCAGATGATAATTTCCTGAACATAATGCTTCTATACCCAGGTAATGCACCAACAAAGGTGAGTCAGCCTATATCTGAAAAGCTGAACATGCAGCACCGCAGTGCCTTGCATCATGACAATTCCCTCCATCCCCAGGGGCTTACACAAGCCATAGCCTACAGCTCAGGCACATAGTTAGCAAGTATGGCTCTAAAACCAGAAACCTAAGACTTCCGCATGCAAACTGATAGGATCAGCCCATGGCTTTAATCAGTGAGCCAGCTGCAAGGGCAGATGACCACAATGCACATTTACTCAAAAGCATTGACATCAAATCCTCAATATAATCTTAACTGATCAATATCATCAGTGTAAATGCAATATGCAGCAAAAACAAATTTTTGAAATGGGACTGAAGCTGGACTGAAGCTTTAAAAATGTCAGACAAAACTGTAAATTTCTGTCATGCATTGATGAACTGGACTCAACAACCAGGACCTCAACAAATATTTTCAATCATTCGCGTACAGCTCGTGCGCCGTGAGTTCGACGAATGGTTCCAAGCAAGTCCAAACTCCCTCTTGACGAAGTAGAGGCTAAAATAAGGAGGTTATGACGGATACTTGGACATTTCTAACCGGACTAGACCGGGGTAAGGCAGATCATTCAGCAGTTGTGATTTGAGCTGACGGGGCCGCGCAGTGGCAGCAGTCACATGAGCAAAGGAGCGGGTGCTGTCGTCGTCCTTGTACGTCACCGGAGCCGCCTCTATCGTACTACTACAGCCGCGAGCACATGACTGCAGTATCTTCGTCTCCTATAATGCGCTGGTCACGAGAACGGTGTACTATTACATGGAGTAGACAGTGAGATTAATTTATAACTAACAGTGTGAGAAATAGAATATGTGAACTTCGGTCCAATATTTCCTACGATACGCATAAAATTGGCATGCCATACTAATGCCTCAGTGGCAGACCGCAATGGAACACACACTACCGGAAACTTTCTTAAAATAATCAGTAACTCATCGCCAGTAACTTGCTTTAACTTGTTAACGTTAAGCGCTACGTAAAGTAGGCTATATAAACGAATAAATTAAGCGAGACTGACACTCACAATGGTACATTCTTTTAAGTTTGAATTAGTAATTCCCAAGGAAATAAAAACGGCATTGGATATTTTATAACGTCTGGGATTCCATGCACACCATGTCCATTTCAATATATGCGTAGAATCTGAATAGCTCAGCCAGTTCTAAGCATAGGCTAATTGACGACAAGTGTGAACTTCGATTATGCAATGATTTTTTAAAGTATATATATTACTGGAATGAATCCACAGTATAGACTACGATAGCTGAAGGCAAGAAAGTTAACGTTTTTTTTTTTTTTGTTGTTTTTTTTTTTTTTTAGTTATACCACATCATCTGATTAAAACACAATGAGAACACTTGCACATCAAATACAGCTTGCAAGCATGCGCCCTGTTTCAGCGATACATTAACAATAATCCGTAACAGCCTAGCTATCCAACAGCGTTATTAAAACGACCGTACTAGGCATGATGGAATAAACTAACATTAATTTAATGAGTAGCAGAGGCAATACACTGCATCAGACAACTGCTCAAATGCCACGTAACAGTCAATTTCCATGCCGCAGAGAAGCATTATAAAACTCCACTCAAGGTTTTGTAACATTTCGCAGGAGGTTACGCAAACTGTTACGAAAACACTGTTCTTTTCAGCAAGGCAAGATCCTGCAGTGAAGAACAATCCACAATCATTTACAACTAGTAAAACGGGCATTTCTGCCTACTTCTTAAAAAAATGTGGGACATATGGATGCGTTTTCGCAACTGTACAAATATTTCGTCATCATTCTCAATCGGAAGAGGCAAGCCCGTCTTCTCTCCCAAAAATACAGGCAATACGGAAACGTTTACATTCAAATACGTAATCTACACGCTATAGTAGCCGTGTTCACTTTAAAAGCGTAAGATTTAGTGTTCGCTCAAGAATTTCATTTGAGCCATTTAATATGTAGCCCAGAATAAAATGCATGCGACTGCAACGCGAGAGGCATATTACATACCGACACATACATTGAATAGCTACGGGAAATATCAATTACGTGTGACCGATAAAATTAATAGCTTGGAGTCTCATGATTCATCAACAAGTCAGCATCACTAAGATATTCCGAAGCTGCTCGTCTTGTTTGATCGTGCGTCCACTCAAGAGCGTAAAACGAGGGTTTAGGAGATTAGCGAGATAGCACCCACGTGCCAAAGACTCCAGAATACTGTACAGAATTCAAAACCAAGCAAGTCAACTCGCTTAAGTTTTAAGCTGTTTTCAAACTAATGTTTTGCAAAAAAAAGAAAAAAAATGAGGAAAGTCAAACATTTATCGAATGAATATGCATAACAGAATCATAAATTGTCCGATAATTTAATATTATTTTGCCAAGAATATGTTCCAAAGTTCATTGAACTGCCATTTACTACGTCTCCACGTGAAGCACAGATGTCAAGTCCAGAGAAGCCGGTAACACATCGATGCCCTGCTATACACAGTCACACATGATGCAACTATTTAATAGCTGTGCTGGCATAACATGCAAAGATGATAACCAAACCAAGCAACTATACTTCTGCAATTATAAAATGCGACCATAGCCAACCTGGCTCCTGGAGTTTTCTGTCAGGTAACTGAAGACAAAGGAAGAGAGTTCCTCATCTAGTAATGAAGCGCAGTCCGCCATCTTCTAGAATGAGCGGAGAAGTCAAAGGAGCGGAGTATACAGGTCCGCTTGCTTGCATGCAATCCCCATCAGTCGCCGGGAGAGGACAGTGTATTGAATCTCAGTCTGTAGACTGCATACTGATAGCAGGCTACTCCGTTAACTAGTGTTGGCTCAGTGATTCGGAAAGTGCAGCTTTACTGCGTAAATCTAGCTTTTCTTAGAGCGCTGTAATTATTCCTCTTTTACATAGTTTGTTTCCGAGTATATCTTGCTCTAACACGTTAATTGCCCGAGACTAAGAAAAGCATTTTCGGGCTGCCTACAGGATGCAGGTTACGTGTAGTCTGCTCTTTATTTACCGATGACTCATTTATACGGCAAAAGCACAGCTCAGCCGTATCAGCCTTACCGTTACGTCGATTCGTATAATAATAATAATAATAATAATAAAAAACTTTGTTGACATGCTAATTTAACTTTCATTTTTCCCCCATCCTTCCTTTTATTCATTATTTTTATTGATGCCATTTCTCCCTTGCGCACTATGGTTGGTCTTGTATTTCGACCTCCATACTGAATGTTGTTGCTTGCAGCCTCCTGTATGATTGGTGATGGTTGTAGTTTTCGTGTCATGGCTGAGCATAACAACACAATTCAATGCACACTTTACACTTCACTGAATGCATAAGTGTCATTATTTCAGGGCCCACCATGCTTTTTGCACAATTTGTATTTTGATAAATACATTCTACTCGGTACACTCTCCCATTATAGTTAGTCAATGTTTTTATTTTATTGCTGACAAGAAATGAGGAAACATACATTTAAAGGGAAGAAATATCATGGTGTTTTATGAAGGACACACACACACACACACACACACACACACACACACTCATACATACACTTATAAACCTGCAAGTGTGCTTGCACATACACAAACACACAATTCAAGCACACACACAACACATACATGAAGTTGCATGCGTGCAAGCACATAAATGCAGGCATATACGCATGCATATGCAACATGCATTCCTGTGCTCAGTCTCATACACAGGCTCTCAAACATTGGCACAAACACAAACTACATGGTTAAGAGTTTGTGAGCATCTCACCTAAACTTTATTGACATATATAGACAAAAGATAGTTTTTAACCCAAAATATCAGACATTAGTATTCAATTTTGAATTAATTGGTCAGTATGGCCTTATAGGACAGATATTCAGCTTCCATTTGATGATATTTCAGTTAAAATCCATTATACCGTTAGGATTTTGAGGCACTTTGTATTCCGCTTCAGTCTCTCCTTTACTGAAAGCTCCATTGAAATTAATCAGAGTTGTTAAGGGTAGGAGCATGTACTGAAAGGGCAACCATTTCAAAATCATGAAACAATTGTATGAAAATATCCTCAAATGACAGCTTAAACCTGTCATATCAGCTGATACTGATCAATGAATTCCAAATTAAATTTGAATGTCCCATATTTAGAATTCAATAATGTCATTTTACAACTCCGAAATAGTTGGGACTAAGTGTAAAGTGTGAATAAAATCAAAAGGCAATGACTTTCAAATCACACCAGCCAGAATTTTATTCACAATAGAACAGAGATAACATAGCAAATGTTGAAACTGAGAAATTTTACAATTTTATTCACAAAATGAGCTCATTTCAAATTTGGTGGCTGCTACAGGTCTCAAAAAAGTTGGGACATGGGCCTGTTTACCATGGTGTAGCATCCCCTCTTCTTTTTAACACAGATTGGAGGCATCTGGGCATTGAGGAGACAAGTTTCTTGAGTTTAGCCATTGGAATTTGATCCCACTCTTGTTTAATACAGGCTTCCAGCTGCTGGAGAGTTTTGGGTCTCCTTTGATGGACTTTTCATTTAATTATGCGCCAAGTGTTCTCAATCGGTGAAAGATCAGGACTGCTGGCAGGCCAGTTCAGCACACAGACTCTTCTACTACGAAGCCATGCTGTTGTAATAGCTGCAGCATGTGGTTTTGCATTGTCCTGCTGGAATACACAAGGCCTTCCCTGGAATAGATGTTGTCTGGAGGGGAGCATATGTTGCTCTAAAACCTTTATATACCTTTCAGCATTCATGGTGCTTTTTAAAACATGCAAATGTCCCACACCATATGCACTAATGCATCCCCATACCTTCTGGCTTTTGAACTGAACGCTGATAACAGGAGGGGTGGTCTTTCTCCTCTTGGGCCCGGAGGACACGACACCCATGATTTCCAACAAGATTGTCTAATTTGGATTCGTCTGACCACAGGACACTTTGCCACTTTGCTACAGTCCATTTTAAATGAGCCTTGGCCCACAGAACACGGCGGCACTTCTGGATCATGCTCAACAATGGCTTCCTTTTTGCATGATAGAGTTTTAGGTGGCATATGTGGATGGCACGGCGGACTGTATTTACAGAAAGTGGTTTCTTTAAGTATTCCTGGGCCCATTTAGTAATGTCAATGACAGAATCATGCTGGTGAGTGATGCAGTGGCGTCTGAGGGCCCGAAGATCACGGGCATCCAGTAAAGGTCTTCGGCCTTGTCCCTTACGTACTGAGATTTTTCCAGTTTCTCTGAATCTTTTGATGATGTTATGCACTGTTGATGAGACCTTCAAAGCCTTTGCAATTTGACGTTGAGGAACATTGTTTTTAAAGTATTTCACAATTTTTTTTACGCAAGCCTTCATGGGTTGGAGAACCTCTGGCCATCTTTACTTCTGAGAGACTCAGCCTCTCTAAGACATCCCTTTTATAGCCAATCATGTTACACACCTGATCCCATTTAACTTAATTACTTGTTAAATGTTCTTTCAGCTGATTCTCTTATATATTAATTGCTTTTTCAGCCCTTTTTTGCCTGTGTCCCAACTTTTTTGAGACCTTTTGCAGCCAGAAAATTTGAAATGAGCTCATTTTGTGGATAACAATGTAAAATGTCTCAGTTTCAACATTTGAAATGTTATCTATGTTCTATAGAAAATAACATATTGGCTCATGTGATCTGAGGGTCATTGCATTTTGATTTTATTCACAATTTACACTTCGTCCCAACTATTTTGGAATTGGGGTTGTTCTATGTATGTCAGTGAGGTTTTAGTACAGTGTCCACACACTTTTGCCAATATAATGTACATGCACAGGTTAAGTCTGCTTTCCGTTTGTCGGCTATGCGCTGTTGTATGGTTAGCTAAGCTCTGGGCAATGATGAAATTTTTTCAGTGCTACTTGAGATACACAGCTAGACTGCAGAGTGTCAGCCTTTGATTCAACAGTCTCCTGATTGCAGGAGCCTTTAGCGCCCAAGCATCCTGGTACCATTTGCGTTTTTTACTCAGGGTTGAAAACAGATTACCTACTAAAAGCTTTTGCTAGTGAAGCTAATGTGTCTCTTTCTTAGAGGTGCAGTGTTGATTATGGAGGACTGTCATCTTAGCTCAGTCTGCGAGGAAGACTGTAAAAGGTTGCGAAAACAACGCCTCGCATATATTAACCTTTAAGTGGAAAGTTTTGTTGTTGAAACCTTTATACCCAATTCGCAATCAAAATTCAACCACTTGCTAGGTACCTTAACTTACAACTTGAAATTGCCCTGGCAGGCAAACATTACTAGAACTAAAGCCACACAAAACTACAATCGTGTTGTAAGGGTTTGACTCTGAGCACAAGTGAAGTGCACAGAGATCAGGAATTGTGGAACTGGACTCAGGTGCGAAGATGGATCTGGTTTATTATGCCTTTGTGGCACAGCAGGAAGGCACAGTTGTACACAATACAAAAAGAACAAGGAAGCGAGGTTCCTGAATAATAATATGAGTAATACAAATAACTGGGACAACAACACTATGTATTACTAATAGAGAACAACAACAATGAAACAAGGTTCCTGGATTACAATAGAAGCACAGATCGTAACAACTGAAATGAACAGCGCTTAATTAAAGAGATTGATATACACGCAAAATGCAGGAGTTAAGTCTAAACAAGACTATAGTGAAAGAAAAGGCTTGTAAGGCTTACGAGACTTCACACCGAATGAGTACGAAGGTCTCTCCTATATAGTGAACAATATTGCAGGGAGACAATGGGCAACAGCTGCAGACAATCAGGTGGAGTGCAGAATGTGGTCCAGAACTTAATAGGCTGGTGAGTTAGAGGGCTGGAGGCGTGGCGTTACAGGACATTTCCCTTATGAAAAATTACCACAAAATATTACAGTAAAAATACTATAATTTTCTATAATTACTATAGATATACTATAGATATACTCTAGTAACTGTAGTTTATTATAGTGATGCTAAAGTAAATCACAAAAGTCAAACTCTACTATAGTAAACCATAGCAATGATATTCAATTACTATAGTATATTTGCAACAAACTATAGTTTACTGTAGTAAAGTGTAGTTTACTATAGTTTACATCAATTTTACTGCATTAAACTATAGTTAACTATGGTAAATTTTTATAAGGGTTCCAGGTCCAGCTGCCATCTGATCGGGGCAAGGACAGCCTCTGGATCTGTCTCCACCTTGTATCTTCGGGATTGAGCATCTGCTTTGGTGTTGTTGGAGCCTGGGTGATAGGTTATGGAAAAATTGAAAAGAACAGTGCTCACTTGGCCTGATGTGGATTAAGCTGTTTAGCCTTTCGGAGATATTCCAGGTTGTGATGATCAGTGAGTACGATGAATGGATGGCGAGCCCCTCCAACCAGTGCCTCCAGTCTTCCAATGCCAACTTCACCGCTAACAGCCCCCAGTTGCCCACATCGTAGTTGGCCTCTGCGGGTGTAAGTCTGCGGGAGAAAAAAGCACAAGAAAACAGCTTCTCGGGCACCCCATGTCTTTGGGACAGGATGAATTAAAACAATTCTGCAAAGAAGATTGGGCCAAAATTCCTCAACAGCGATGTTAAAGACTCATTGCCAGTTATCGCAAACGCTTGATTGAAGTTGTTGTCGCCGAGGGTGGCACAACCAGTTATTAGATTTAGGGGCAATTACATTTTCACATAGGGCCGGGTAGGTTTGGATAGCTTTTTTCCCTTAATAAATGAAATCATCATTTAAAAACTGCATTTTGTATTTACTCGCTTATCTTTGTCTGATATTAAATTTTGTTTGATGATATGAAACATTTAAGTGTGACAAATATGCCAAAAAATAAGAAATCAGGAAGAGGGCAAATGCTTTTTCACAGCACTGTAAGTGCCTCCTAGTTCATATACTGTATGTAAGATGAAGTGAGTATGGAGAGTCTTCTCTGAACAAGTAAATAGATAATACATTAGAGCTCTGGTCAGTGAACTTGGGGGTTCTTGAGGTTTTTGGTAAATCAGCAGATGATGTTAGAGAAGGAGAGGAGTATAATGACTCGCTCCTGGAGGGCTGGCTGCAGGGTGCTTAGTGGAAGGGGGTTCCCAGACACTGAGACTTTTTTTAGCGAGAAAGTTCGGACATCTCTTCTTGAAACTCTCCAGAGTACGAGCACTGATCTGGGATCAGTTCTGTCTCATGGCTTGTACTGAGTCAGTTGAGGAGGTGGGATGGAGAAACGGATCTAGATCAAAGTTCTTACTTTTGGAGAGCTTTATGAAAAAAGGCTCTGGTTTGATTGTATGATGTAATGACTGTTTGAACATTGGAACAAGAGGCTCCTCAGAGCCTGTACTCGGGCCGGGTCTAGGCCTGGGCCAATCGCGAAACCGCGTGCGCATAAGCAGGACAATCGCGACCCCGAAAAAAAAAAAGAAAAGAATGGAGCCGAAACTTAGACTCGTGGCCTACCGGCCTGAGTAAATAGAGGAGCCATTTGCCAGCGTGATGGGTCGGTGTGGGAGATTTAAACTGAATCCGGGCGCTAGTGAAGGTTGTCCATGTGCTCCATGGCATTTACGCATTCAGATTGGTTGAATCCTAGACCAATCGCAACTGCAATCACAATTTTAAACAGCTGTCACTCTTTCTCAATAAGGTCCTTTTCATGTTCAACTCAAATCCTTTAAATCCATCCCTTCCCCCGTCACCACAGGTGTGCCCCAGGGATCTGTCCTGGGGCCCCTCCTCTTCATCATCTACCTACTTCCCCTCGGCAATATCTTCCGCAAATTCAACATTCATTTCCACTGTTACGCGGATGACACCCAGCTCTATCTCACCACTAAACCCTTGTCCACTGTCCCGCTCACCTCCCTCACTGATTGTATCTCTGAATTAAAAATCTGGTTCGCCCTAAACTTCCTTAAATTAAACAGTAATAAAACCGAGGTTCTCCTCATGGGTACCAGATCCACTTTATCCAAAACCAACAGCTTTTCTCTCGCCATTGAAAACTCTTCCGTTTCACCCTCCCCCCAGGTTAAGAGTCTGGGTGTCATCCTTGACAGTACACTATCCTTTCAATCCCACATCAATAACATTAAACGGTCTGCCTACTTCCACCTACGAAACATTAGTCGTCTCCGCCCCTCCCTCACCCCCCACACTGCTGCCATCCTTGTCCACAGCCTCGTCACTTCCCGTCTTGACTACTGTAACTCTCTCCTCTTCGGCCTCCCTCACAAATCCCTCCATAAACTTCAACTGGTCCAGAATTCAGCTGCCCGTATCATTACTCGAACCCCCTCCATCCACCACATCACTCCTGTCCTCCAACAGCTCCACTGGCTCTCGGTTCAGTTCCGTATTCAATTTAAAGTCCTCCTGTTAACATTCAAGGCCATCCACAACCTCGTCCCCCCATATCTGTCCGATCTCCTCCATGTTTCCACTCCCTCCCGCTCCCTCAGATCCTCTTCCTCCTTACACCTGTCTGTCCCCTCCGCCCGTCTCACCACCATGGGGAGCAGAGCATTCAGCCGCTCTGCTCCCCGTCTCTGGAATTCATTACCAACCCAACTCAGAAACATCAATTCATTCCCCCATTTCAAATCGCAACTCAAAACATACCTGTTTAAAACTGCCTATTCCATCTGACGCCAATTGCTCTGTCTCCTTTTATTATTATCACTGTTACTTTTATTGTACTGTTTCTTTTAATGTGTATTTTCTGTGCATGTATATGTCTGTACGGTGTCCTTGAGTGTCGAGAAAGGCGCCTTCATATAAAAATTTTTATTATTATTATTATTATTATTATTATTATTATAGGGATTATTTACCCACTTCAGCCACATTGTCCAAAATAGCTTTAGTTGTATGCTGTGTGGGATTAAAAAAAAGTTGTGCTTTATTGCAAACATTTGTAGGAAGCATACACATTTTTATTTAATTAAATTAAAGATGATGGTGATTCAAATTATGTTGTTGAGTGTGACTGTATTCCCTTCAACACAATGCATGTTTGACTCATTATCATGTGCCTTGTCATTTAATTAGTCATTAACTTACAATCAGCTGTATTTTAGGGACCATGTGTCCACACGTTCATCAATTACAAGCCATTTGATTCTTCAATTTCATCAGTTGCAATGTTCTCCTTTTTTTAAGAAATAGAAATTGCAATATCATGCAATATCATGTAGTTTTTTTATATAATGGATGTGGCCAGAGACAAATAAGGAGTTGAGAGTGTGCACAAATGATGGCTTTATCACTGAATCATTAATGGAAAATTAACGATGCTGCATGGAGCGTTGCTTGTTAAATTCTTGGCAGAGCTAAGAACTGCACCCCATGGAATAAGCACAAGTGATTACTCGTACTGAATCACAATAATTCTTTCCCTCACTCAGGAGTGCAGCAGGGGAACAGATCGGTGTCAGTCAGCTGTCATTTTAGATTTTCCATGAGAATTCAAAGGAGTCTTTTAATTCATCATTATTCCAATTGAACTGAATCAATCAGACAATCAGCCAGTCAATCAATAATTCATTAAATCAATCAGTCAATCAATTGGCTAATTCCTCGGAAATTATGCTTATTTCTCAAATACATGCTCCCTTATTGGTTGTATGCTTCTTCCAGATTACAAGCAAGTAAAGATTTTTACTCGCATTTGAAGTTACAGTACTTCATGGACTATACCTTCAGCACTCTCACTGTTATCTGGCTGTCACAATTAGGTTATTGTGGAGAGAAAATAATGTCATATAGTGACCCAATCTCTGCCCAAATTAAATGATAACTGTATTGGAAACAACATATTGATAAAACTGCACTTGTGGTCATCACCTTGTTTTTGTTTCAGAAAATACAATATGCTGGAGAAGCTCATCCGTCTTTTCTGGAGACTTGGCTACGCTTGTGGGATGCTGATGCCAGGGAGTGTGGGTTATATTTGGAACATCCTGCTTACTGAAGATGAAGAGGTATTTCTTTGGAGAGAAAGCAACTTTCTGAGCATGATCGTTGGTAAAATACTCATAATGCTGGTTGATAACCACCCCTACTGAGGAAGGTTTGCCAAACTTACCCTGACTGTGCAAGCTTTACTTATGACATTGAAGAACGTAAATGTAAGCATTTCACACCAGGATGCTAAACTGAGTACATAACTCTTCAAAACAAGTGTTACCAAGCAAAACAAACCTCGCCCGCCAGCATTCATTTTAGTGCTTTTCACACGGACTCAATTTTACAAGTGTGACCTCAACCGTTTTCAACTTAATAGTCCTTTGAAAATCCATGACCTTCAGTTTGACCTTTCAAGGTCACTCAAGGTCAAAAGTCATGGTGGCAAATAAAAGCTCATGCAGGAATTCCTATATGGTCATAATAGTAAACATCTGTCCACTCAAACTCTATCTTTCAATTAGAATGGAAAATATATTATTTTCACCAATGACCTTGACCCCACTGACAATTAAACCCCAACTGCTCTGGAGACTATCAAAGCTACCCTATCATGCAGCATATGGTTGGAGGCAGAATTGAAGGATGCACTTTTCGGTTTTGGTTTGAAGACAATGTGATGATAATGAAAGAAGTTATCGCAAAAAGACATTTTCACATTTCTAACAAGAGGCTCCTCAGAGCCTGTACTCAGGCCGCGCATGCGCAGGACAATCGCGACCCCGAAAAAGAAGAACGGAGCCGAAACTTAGACTCGTGGCCTATTGGCCCGAGTAATAACCTTGACCTTAACCTTGAATGGATCACCCTCAGAATTTAATCAGATCATCTACGGACCATTGCCCACCTGCTGTGAAAGTTTGAAGTCAATCAGTGCAACCATGTAGATGCTAGATTGTTAATGCATGAACACACAAACAGACAGACAGACAAACAAACAAACAAACCGCACCAATTACAATACCTGACTCTGCTGCAGGCGAGGTGATAACATGTATTCATTCCAAGGTTCATAACCAAAAATGTCTTCGAGGATGATTTTTGAGAGGATAGAGGCAGCATCTGCATAGTATTTTTATGCACAACTTACAGATCAAAGCTAATAGGGATACAGCGGTGCTAGGCACAACTTACACAGCCCCTGGGAGACGTTTTAGTGCTTTGGGTGTTGAATGAGCTGGGACCCCCCTTGACATTGGACCCCTACTTCTAACATGCCTAATGACAGTACACCATGATGTAGCATATGTTTGGAATTGAAAAATGCTTGTTTTGAGTCCAGTCAGAAATGGATCAGATCAGATTTGATGCAGTTGTGAAAAAAAAACTATTTTTGATCTTTCAGTGACCTTGACCTGATTAGGTCCGACATGTATTCAGGCTATCCTTGGACTATTGCACTTCTTTCCAGAAAATTTAGAGTTATTAAATCAAAATGTTCGCTCTTAACTGCTGACAGGCACATTAACAAACAAATAAATGACACTGAAAACAATATCCCTCCCCATTTGGGTGGGACAATGACTACATGACAAAACAACAACATGGGCTTCCCTAAATTTGCAATAGAAATAAAGTACAACAGTAACCATTCTAGTTCTGCAGGCTAAGCAGCCGCGTAAACCACGTAAGCTGCTGCTTGAATTGTGGGAAAGGTTGGAAAAGTGAGACTTCCCCCCCATCCACTTTTGGACAACAGCATTCCCAGCATTACTCAGGGGCACTGAAGTCAACTGCCTGTCACTGGTCATCAGCCACTGGGTTGTCCTGATATATCCGCCTCATCGATTGGTCTGGAAGGGGACGGGTGGGCGAGGTCATTAGCGTCATCATGTTTAGCCTTGGTTGTTCAAGGACAGTAATCGATCGGGTTCACTCGTCATTTTCAGGGAGAGAAGCTCCACACACTACTGTTCAATCATGTAATACGTGCAATTGCTGTCCCTCTACGTCAGTAGTTCTCTGTTGTTTATTTATCTTAATTTCTCTTTTAAGCCACATTGTCAAAAATAGCTCTGCATACCGTGAAAAATAAAAGTTACACATTCACGTTGTTCTTTACTGAATACGACTGCATTAAAAGAGACAAATGAAAAAAAATATTGACTGATCAATCCTGAAAAGTCAGTAAGCTTTTGATTAGTATAATTGTGAACTGTGGACGCATGGTCACTAAAGCAAGCCATAAATATTCAAAGAGGGAGAGTTTAAATCTGAAGCAAATTATAATGACTCAAACATTTTTTGGGCATTATTTTTCGTTTGGAGTTCATGGGTAAACATCAAAGAACTTTGCACTTCTGTGCAGCAACATGGTAATTGATTCACATTAGTTTCGATTTGATGATTTAACTAGCAACCTTGAGAAAAACCATTGGTTAATATGGTAAAATGTAGACAAAAATAATTTGCTTTCACTCTTTGAGGCATGCATTGCTATCATGTGGAGATGAAATGTGGAGAGAGGGGGTAAATAACTGCTATAAACATGAAGTGCACCTCATTCAGATAAATTAACAGCTTGAGAGAATTATGGGACTGTGGTTGTGATTGCAATGAAGAGTGATACCACACAGTCGTCGCCCAGGAGTGAGTTTGGGATGACTGTGCCACCCCCCCAACACTTGTTTGTGTAAGTGCAGGGGGATTCCATGGTATTTTTGTGAGGTAAAAAAAACAACACATTATGTGATTTTAGACCAGATGTGGGCAACGAGGGCCATATCTGTTCCTGGTTTTCACACCAACTTCTGGCCTTTAATTAGTTGATAATCTAAATTAGCCAAACTATTTAAGAAATCTGACATTTCAGGTGCATTTCTTTAAATTATCATGAATGACCACCAAAGACTGTTCTTTTCTCCCTACATAAAACATTTTTCTTTGATCTAATCTTTGCACAAATCTATATTTGTGTATGCAATCAATTAACTCAATTAGTCAGGGTAATTGATAGAAATAAAAACCTGCATAATCACCGGCCCTCCAGGACCGGAATTGCCCACCCCTGTTTTAGACCCCTGCACACTCAGTTAAGGAAGGCACCTCCTGTATTGTTTTCAAAGCAGGCCATGATAAAAAACAGTGCAAGAATTGTGTATTTGTAGGACAAAATTAATAGCTTTGATGCAATATTTGTTGACAGTAACACAACAGTAGTCACACAAAAAAAGTGTGTAGGATATCCAAAGACTCTTTGAGAGAATGTGTGTGCACACAGCAAATTCACAACTTGGGTCATAGACCTCCAGGACCTTGGAACTGTTTTTCCAACACTTTACTAAAGTCTGAATGAAACCATGGCCGCATTCACCCTTTATCTAATCTTTTAGAAAAGAAAGCTCATTAGACATCTTTACTTTCAGAACATGCAGATAACCTCACAAAAAAGGAAATGAGATGTGCTTATTTTGATGCAAAGTTGCTGTTGGTCAATTCTGGTCAATATTGCTACACCCATACCATGACATTCTCCATTTATTTCTTTGTTGCTGGATGAGGAAACAGATGAGGAATGAGGAAGCAGTTCTTGTTGCTGTGATTGCCAAATAGCCAATACTAGCATTGTTTTATCAAATATGCTCAATTATGTATATTACTCACTGATTGGCTACTGCTTGCACTCTTTCTTACACATTGGCATGAGCCAGCAAAAAAGTCATCCAGTAAAAGAAAAAAAGATGGTGAAGAGAAGTTCCAAACAAAAAAAAAAAAATCTTATCACAACAATAGCTCATATTTCGAACAAAGTTCAACCAGTGCCAGCCTTGACACTGAAAGAGAGTGGCTGGAGTGCTTGAGCCAATAACAGGTTGGATAAGACCAAGTGCTAAGAGTCACCAGTCAGAGAGAGCAACACATAATCATGTAACAGTGAAGATTCTGCAATTGTTTCCTGGTCTTAATCCAAGTTAATTCCAGATGTGATGAAAGGTATTTTTCTTGATAAGGTACTTCAGAGACGGCAAAAGAAGAGGCTTTTGAATGATCAGTTACTCAGATAATAAGATGGCTCTGTTGCTGCAGCAGGCGGCTTTTGCAGTGCGGCACATTAGATCTAATGTTAATGTGAATGTGTCATTAAGAAAGCCTGATTGCTCTATTCTTTCAGTGCAGTGCGGAGATGCCGCATGACAGTTCATGTGAGGCAATGTAGTACACAGCATAGAGCACTGCAGCTGTCTAATGTTTTCTGGTGGATTACTGACATATATATGCTGAAGTATATTTTACATCACATTTATTTGGGAGATGGTTTTATTCAAAGTGATGCACAATAAGTGCACAGAATTAGGTCATTGCAACAGTTGCACAACTAGGTGAGATAAATTACAATTCATACAGAGCATCAATCAGCTCTGTCATGAACAAGTAATGCTTAGACTACACGGTGGCAATTATTCAGCTTTATTAACTCATTCCCTACAGCAAGCCGCTGCCAACAGCGCGGCGAATTCTACCATTCCCTACGGTAAGCCAGTGCCAGTGGCGTGGATGACCATTCGCTGTCCGATGAAAACACGAAATCAGTTGACGATCGCGGTCATGGGCCACCTGTACTTCAATACTTTATATTGTGTAATTTTTGGGAAAAGTATTCCGTACAAACGCAACAATTTTATATAAAATTATTCCATAGGGCATGAGTTAAAGTAGTACAAAAACACTGAAAATTACAATTAAAAATGAACAATGCAAAGCAAAAAATGCTATGTTCCAGGACAGACTATTTATTTATTTACTCACTTATTTTTTATTTATGTATTTATTTATTCATTGATTCAGTCATTTGTTCATTCATTACAAGAGAAGGGGGTTTTAAGATGTTAAGAATTGAGTGGAAAATTCTTTCAGCCATTTATCCCTCCATCCTTGATCAAACCATTTATTCCTAGAGCATGTGTCTGCACAGAATGCATGAGAGACCAGGACATACGGTGGGCAGTTCACAATTCTGCACAATTCTATCATGCAGAAATCACACGCCATTCCCACACGGTCGTATCTCTGGCCATTTTGCAGTCTCCAACTAGCCAAACATGTATGTCTTTTGGACAGTGGGTGGTCAAGAGAGCAAACAGAGAAAACACAGGCACTCAAGCACCAGAAGAACACAAAACTCCTCAGAAAGGCCCAAATCTGGATTCAAACCAACAACCTTCTGGCTGTGAGGAAATAGCACTACCTCTTTTGTCTCTGTGCCATGCTTAGCCATTTATCACACACATAAAAACTTGAAATGGATCATCCGGTCCAGCGAAAGAAATGGATAACCACTCATGTGCAATTGCATTGTATGAATGCATGCATCAAGCCCTGATCAATAGCATTTTGAGAAGAATGAAGTCATCATTCATTGTGTGCGGTAGCTTTAGCACTGCTGCTCGTGTTTATTTATCATATTTTTCATTTCCGCACAGCCCTATGTTTATCATCCATTTTATGCACTCCTCAATCATTTTTGTTCCAATCTGCAGATTTCCAAGAACACAGCGATTAATTATTGCCTGTTGGGAGAGTAATCTGTAACACACAGCAGGGATGAGAGATCCAGGGATCCAAGAAAAACCTTTTATTTTCAGTCTGAACCATTCAGCTGAGATTGTCGCAGAGGAGCTTGCGTTATGAAGGCGAAATCCTTACCGCCACAGAAAATGCAAATGCTTGCAAAAGACAGAATGGTGAAAAACTGTGATGCAGCTGAATATAGCTTCAGTGGCAGCTGGGTTGCATGTTAACGTATTATAGTGCGTTGAACCGTTGCTGCTCGGCGCTCTCGTAAAGCAATGCTTTGCGTGCACAGGATAGAAGGGGGTGGGAGGGATGGTTGGGAACACAACTGACATGCAAAGTGTTCAGTGTCAGAAGCTCTGTGATTGGCTGCCAGGTCCTGTCTCTGAGCCGAGGCGGTAGAATGAGTCAGGGCTGCCAACGCAGAGCCTACACACGGCGAGCGAACACGTGCCTCCCCCATCACATGACAGCACGATTACAGAGGACTGGTTGAACAGTCGTGCCGCTAAAACAAACCAGCCAGTCCCTCAGGTGATAAAGGGTTTAAAGTCGTCAGACCTTACACAAACAAGTTCGCGGTGCACCGGGCAAAGTTTATTCTCGCTGGCCGCATGCCGGACATTTCTGTGCATCCCTCCTGCTCTCAATACCACCAACCCCCCCCCAGATCAGGGCCCAGAGAGCTCAGACCGGGGGGGGCAAAGGAGAAGGCAGAGGAAGAGTGACAGCATCTGCTAATGGGCCATAGGCGATAGCTCTGACGTATTTCCTGATTGCTTTTCAATGTTCATGTGTCTCTGCTCTGAATGAAACAGGCTGTGCCTTTCCTCAACCCAAAAACAGCACTTCCATGTTGATACACTTCTGGTCAGAAGTTTAAGTCGAGCAATGATTTTCAAGCCCCCTGAGAAAGTCAAAAGAATCTCAATCTTAAATGTGTTAATATGGCCTCCTCCTGCAGTGTAAATGCTGTGCATATTGTATATTCTTATATGATTCATCAACACTTGTGAATTTCTTTTCCTTGACCTGTCTATCCAAATCATCACAAAGCAGTTTAACGGGGCTTTTTATGGCCAGCTAAGTCACTATTCTATGAAGTACAAGATTCATCTTTAATGACAGCTGTTCCTGAAAGCCTTTCTCTTAACTTTGTTAATTTGAACTACCTTCCAATCCTAATCAGGGTCCAGGATTGAGACGGCATTCAAGTTAACCCAGTTCACGTCTGTCCAGTTTAATAGGATCAAGCTCCTTAGCCTAATCAGGATCCAGGATTGGACTGCGTTCATGTTGACTGTTCCAAGTCTGTTATTCAGTCCAGTTTGTTAGGAACAAGCTCCCAAGTTCCCCTCAAGCTCCTCCATTCTCCTGTGGGACAACTCAGTGCAGTCAAAGTGTGTGCGCCATCTGGCTGCGATCTCGGAGGCCACTGGTCTGCGATTGACAGCCCAGCTTTGTCTACTCCATCTGTACTGAGCTGTGATATCCAAATCTGGGGTTCCATCCCCATCTCTTCCCCAAGGGTTCCGTCCCTTCATTATGATATGAGCTGTCAATAAACTACCTGTTGGTTTGTATTCTGCCTCCACGCTTAATTCCTATTCTGGAACGTAACACAGGAGGACCGTATAAAACAAGACAACATTGACATTAATATCCGCTGCCACTATAGAATCTCATTTTCAAACCCAATTACGGTATGACTAGTAGCATACATACACAAAATTTTATTCACTTAGGTAAAGTAGTTTTCTGAAAAAAACTTGTCCACACGAGTTCCATTACAATATCCCCCACTCCACTTTGTGTTGTGGCAGTGGATATAAGTAATGCAAATACTCGCTCAGATGACATATTATTCAGCAGTATGTAAAATCAGTAACAAAAATATAATGCTTCAATATTTGGGCTCGTTTGCCTCCAGCATGATGGAGGTCGCTGTCAGAAATGAGCTGTGTGGGAGACCAACGTAGCACACCGCAGAGGGTATATTGATCTAAAAAAAATGGCCCTTGTTTCACCATTCCGCAACATAGCAGGGGCCTTGTCGGCTCATGTCTAACCCACGGGCACCAATTCAAGAGGAGGCAAAGATCCTGTGCCCCCCCACCCCATCCACGCACACACACACACACACACACACACACACATATTTCTACCACCCAGTAAGTTACCCTATTAATTCCCCATTGTAGCATAGTGATAAGACACTTGATGCAATCCCATCGACTCAAAGTCTTTGGCTAGTGAATGCTTGTAAACATGAAAAGGGTTGTCACATTTTATTCAAATCCAGGAGTCTTGTAACAAAAAAAAAATCAAATTCACTGTGTTGATACTGCAACCAATACAATAGTTTCAATTATGTGTTTACATTTTTTAAGCCAATCTTAGCTAACATTATTCTATATGATTGATTAGTTGTAATGACATATGCTGCTTCGCTAAGTGGTGCTTAAAAATCTCAGCATTACCCAAATGAGCTCAAGCGTAAATAACAAAGATAAATATTCAAGAAAGAGCCTTCCAGTTGAACACTCAATGATGTCGGAAATTAAGGACAAATAAGGATCAATAAACAATTTTGCTGCACTACAGTGTCTGAAGCTCCACTTCCTTCAGCTAGATTAGTTTAGGTCTCCTGATGTTGTCAGAGTTTAACAATTATATGAGATTGGTTTCTTCATTTTCGCCTCTGAAACTAATCACGTAATAGGATATACCCCACGTTAGAAGTGCCATAAGTGAGATTATCAAAGTTGGTGGTAGGAAATTGGATGCTATCAAAAATAACAGGGCTCTAGATATGACTTAGCCCAGATAATGAGCACCAAGATGGTTGTAGGCAAGTAGGCAACAGGAATTTTTAGGTGGCTTTTACTACATTTAGATTTACCTTAATTGTAATGTTTTGCTGCTCATTTTATATACGCTAATTGTGCGGCACAGAATCACTTTCTACTTCAAAGACCAAAAGTGACTGCATTTACCTGCATACCTGCAAGGAGCCATAGCCTTCTGTTGCCTTGTGATTTGATATGACAAAGCTTACATAATGGGGTACTATTGTATGTGACTGCTCTGAAGTGCTGTGCTAATGCTTTTTATTTACTATAAACAATCTTTCTACCATTATTTTTTTTGTTGTTGCTGCAATGGCAAGACTCAGCCAATTCATCAAACATTTCTTTCCAACATTTCCATCATATTAATAAATTCTTAGAGATATTATGTTTCATTAATCGTATTCTGTGAGCGTTACACTTCATCACAGAGCACTAATCAAAAGGCCAAATTTCGGTTTGTTTTGTTCAAAATGAAAATGCATAGGCCTGCGAGACAGTTCACTTTGCTATTATTAAATTTAACGAGAATAATTTGAAGGCTGTTGTCCTCAAATTATTCTTTGATACAAATCCATCCAGTTCATTCACTGCTTGATGGTGGAACACATGAGAATGTTGCTATAAAAATTAAGCCCTTTACAGAGATTGCATTCTACCTGACTATAGTAGTGAAAATAAAAATTTCAGCTCGTGAGATATGGGTTTATAAGAATAACTACAAAAGGTTAGCCTCAGGTATACTCAAAATTGGCTGTAGTGCTTAATGTTAGGAGGCGAAACTAAATGTAGGTGTTAAGATGCTTTAAATCACTATGTCATGCTACTAATAACTTTGTAGCCCTCACTCCATAATACAAGTACATGGTGGTGTTACACAACACCAGTAACATCTGTTACATTGAGTACAGGTTGGCTTCTCAAGCGATCTAGGCACTTTTCAGAAACAAACATTCAACCAAATAAGAAAACAGCGTAATTTTGAGCTTCAATTAATGCCAGATTAGTGAACTTCATTTAGTGAGTTTGTCTGCCTTTTGTTTGACAAGTTCTCAGGATAGACTAGTGTAATGAAGCCAAGATCAAGATGGGTCGTTGTGTTTGTGGGGTGTATGTTCCTCATGCACAGTCGGATTTGAGATGAAACCCAGATTAATGATGAGAAATTGGATGTATTTAAGCTTCCAGCCATAAGAAAAATTTTGTAGCGAAGTGCCATTCAGTACATGTTCATTACTGGGATTTGAATTATGCAAATTTACAATTTTGGCCACTCCATCGTGGCCAGGGAGATGCTTGAAGATACATTTAAGCCCAGGACTTCTGCAATGATTCTAGCGCTCCTGGTCTGACCTTGGCATAATTCACCCAAAATGCCAATGCATTTCCGTTGCTGGCTCTCCGACGGTGAACTGCGAAAAAAGTGTACACTTCACTTTTAATACTTTCCGTCAAGAATAATGTCCAGAAATATGGCAGCTCTTTGTTCTTTTCCCTGTGAGGTCAGACCTCCAGCTCCCTCGCTCTATTTCCCTCTCATTTTCTTGTTGAGAAACAGGAGCACGAAGGGAGTGTTCTCAGAGGGATTGGCAGACTCCAGCTTATGGGTCAAAATACATCCGAAAAGGTGCCATATAAATAACAAGAGGTAACCTCTCCTTCTTCATTATCAGTGTCCTGACCTGCATGATGATGCGCAGTTGCTCGCCTGCAGCTGAGTGTGTTAGCAGGCTCAGTGCGTGGGGATGTGGAACATTCCTCTCATTGTTTTGTGAACGGATGAGTGTCTTTTCCCAGCAATGCCAAGACTAAATTCACAGGGGCTGCCAAGATACTTTTACTGACCCTCCATCCCCCCATGCCACCTTGACAAAATGGAGTTTAAGAGGTGAAAAGAACAATGCCTTAATGAGCTGTGTTCACAGGGATTTAAAAATCTTTGCTGCTGGGTGAACTTAACTGCCTCCCCTCAAGAAGGCACAGAAATTCTGCCTTTTCCTTTCAATGCCCCAGTCACATGACCCTGGCCCAGGCCCTTAACTACAGTTGGCACTCCTTAATGGGACCTGTTTCATTCAGCATTACGCAGCCTTGGATCTAAGCATACTTTACTGTGCACCGAGACCACTTCTGGCCTTTGAGTCATTGTATTATCCTGAGATTCATCTGCAGTGTAAGAGATGTTGGAGTAAGCAAGGATAGGCCAAAGACTAAAAAGTTGGGGCCTCTTCTCTCTCTCAAAGGCTAAATATCCATCAGGGCATGGAGTTTGTCAGACATTATCCCATCTCAGGAAGAGTCGTCTGTCAATGTCATAAGTTCTGTCAATGAGCCAATGGGTGCCAGCAAAGTGCTCTGTTCTGATGAAATTATGGATCTGCAGTCAGAGGCATGTTGCATGAGCTGGAAAGGAATTTAATATAAAATTACGAGAACATTCAGTCAGGGAAAGGATGGCATTGGGAGTAGAGTACACCAACTCAACATATCTGGAGGAGCACAAATGGAATCCAATTTGTGAATAGCAAAATTCCTCAGGATGAAGTCATTGGGCTGATTTGACCACCCGCCCCTTCCTGGGAAATCCAGAGTTTGTGCAGCGTGAGGGTGGGGTTCTTTGGGAGTCAGCATTCGCTCTTCACCTGCAGAAATGCTCAGCAGGCCTGCTAGATGCAGTCCAGGTAAAACTAAGCCAGACCTATCTGGCAGTCTGGCTTTCACTCATTTATTCTGCCTCCAGTTTGGCCTGATGTTTACCTACATCTCTGGGCATCACAAAGTCCCCCTACCCTCCCTGTCCTAACCCCATGAGGACCCCTATTAAACATTTGAGAGCAACAGTGCTCATAGGTCACAGACCCTTGTTACTAATAATGCTAGTGATATTGAATGATTGCTCTTATTCTGCAATAAACATTGATCCAGCTGAGCTGTATTCTAAACCCTGAAATTATTCACTAATAGAATGCATTCTGTACACTCACACACACACACACACTTTCTCACCATTGTCAAAATATAGTCAGGTGATGAAATAGAAGCACCCTTGATAAAAAAAAAAGAAATAAAGCTGTGTATAATAAACACCAGTGTTAATGAATATGTAAAGTTTGAAAATTGAAGGAAAAAAATAGGCTGCACATTCTTTCCTGCATTTTTTTTTTTTTTTTTAAATTTGGCATCTCCAATCCCACCCGAATCTGGAATATCCAGTTAGGGAACTATGTACAAGTACTTAGGCTTTTTCGCATACGCGACCCCCTGTTGCCAACTCAGGAGAGTGTACACAGCTCGCGGCTCTCCTCCAAAGCACGCGCCCGTTAGCCACTGCTTCTTATACATTCACTGGTCGAGATTTCGCAAGCTCAGAACGAGGGCAGAGGATACCCGAACATAGACAAGCTCAGAATCTTCCTTATGAGCGCCCGTCTGGCCAACAGGAGGTGCCTAGGGGAACTACATCTACATAACCCTTCCCAGCAGACTCTTCCCAATTTGCATCCCTGTAGCACATTGGCCAATTGCGCACTACGTCTGAAAAGAGCTGCCGACCACTGCTGGTTGGTACGAGGCGGGGATCGAACCCGTGCCATGATGGTCACTTCTGCTTCGCAACGCAATGCTTTTCCGAGTGAGCCATCCGGCAGCTCTCTTTCCTGCATTTTTATTAAGGGTACTGGTAAGTCTGCACGTGTATGCCCTCTCTCTCTCTCCTCCTGTCTGTCTCCCTTTCACACCCACAAACACACATTCATGCACAGGCTGGTAGCATGCACAGCAATCACGCTCAATCTATGGTCTTGCGGTTTGTTATTGCTTTTGGGTTGGCATACCTGAATAAATGTGATTGTCTAAGGGGCAAAAGTGCTGGGGGATTCATTCGAGCTCCTCGCTACTCCACTACAGAGCAGTCTGAGGGATAAAACCAGGAAAGGGACAGGGATTAAATTAGGAGGTTGACCCACTTGGCACCCAGGATCTTCGCCACTTGTGTATCCATCCATTTTCTTAACTCACCTCTTCTTGGTCAGGGTCACAGGATGGCCAGAGTCTTTTTCAGCACACAATAGACAAGAGACAGGGACACCCATTACTACTAAACGAGTCTTAACAGGTCTTCTAATCTGATTGTGGGACTTAAATTCTTACTTTTTCCCTCTCAAGTAGAAAATACAGTGTCAGCTTGTTTTAATTTACAAAGTGTTTGACGAGTTTTCTCATTCCATTGGCTAATCTAGAAATAAGTCAAAATCATCTCACCTTATGGGCAGATTTGTTGGCTGACTGAGAAGAAAGGTAATAGACATGAAAGTTTTAGTCTGAATATAAGATTAAAATGCTGGGGCATGTGTTCTTCTTTTTCATTTTATGCAGTGCAGTTTGCCAGTCCATCATAAGGATCACACACTATTAGCACCCACACTCCATCATATGCACTTTTGTTCCTCATCATCCATGCTCTGTACAGCAGGTGGTTGTTCTATACTCACATGTATTGCTCTTACAAAGCCTAGCATCAGACACCTGCCCATAGCCAAACACCTGACTTTGATGGACTTTCAATGTGCTTTCAGAGACACACGGGAACTGTATGGTTATTATCTGAGAACGAGTAGGGCTTGTATATAACGCTTTGTTCTGCGTGAAGCCCGTACTGACAGGCCGAATAAACAGCCTCGAAATAATTGATGGGCGAGAGCGTTCGCCTGCTAAATCATTTGCGAGAGCAGGACTGGAGATCCGTGCGGGCACATCAGCTCTTTTTTGGGAGAATCAGCTCGGCAACTAAAGCAATGAGTCACCATGTCCTTCCATCCATCCAACCCTCCCTGCATTTGAAACCTCCTTACCTCTCCCACGCCTCGTGAAAAACACACTCAGGCAAATGGTTGAGACTGGGAATAGAAGCTGTCTTATCACTGCCTTGCATTCCTTCTTCACCGGCGAACTCCGTCGATAATTGAATTGCATCTAGCACCCGGCTTTGTAGGAGGTTGGGGCAACATTAAAGAAAATATGAGTCTCCCCCAGCACCTCTGCTTGACTGTGATTCAGAAGCCGCAGATCCCAGGCTCTCCGCAGCCACTGTCGATGTTAGTCATATGGAGATTACAGAACGCTCGTGTCCTCCATGATTCCACCTCAAGCCCTCATCAGGGGGGAATCGAATCCTAAATATAACTCAGTGCAGCAGCATTAACAGCCTGGGGATTCTGCGAGAGAGGAGACAGAGGGAGGTTATTGTCCTATGACTCAGCATGCAGAGCACAACCAATGCAAAGGTTCTGGGTTCAATCCCACGAGGGTTAAGCTGACATGTACTGGAAAAAAAAAATAATGTATCCGTTCATTTACTTCATGTCACTGTGGATACATGTGATTATAAAGAAACAACTCTATCTACATCTTACTGCAGTCAGCTCAAATTGGTGCATGGCTGTTGGCACTAAATAGAAAATGTGTGTCTGGATTTTTATAGTAGCCTTGCAGACTGATGCCCTCTTTTTTGAAATATTGAAAGTCTCACGGTATTCTTGTTTAAAATGATGGTATTTCTGTCAGGGGTTCATCGGCAGGTAGGGGAGAGGACTGCCCTGAAAGGAATAGGAAAACAGAGGCGAGTTGCATGCGATTCCGCACGACCTGTGACATCTGTTCAACCAACCAATTATTTTCAAAATTGTCAGCCCGTGTGACTAACCCCAGATAATCCCCACCAACCCAAACAAATCTGTCCATCCAAGGCCCCTTCCCCCATCCATACAGGACAGGCATCGCCGCAAGGCGTTACGCTAGCGCTAGCATGCTATCTCGTGCACAGGCTGCTATTCATGCCTCACTCAATGTCTAAATCAGGGAATCAGCACTGCTATAACCTCCATGGCAGGTGTACTGTACCACTTGGATAGTTACCCCCTCCCTCATGGATAGCAATCAAGCCAAACAGTTACCATGCAGGCTACCTGGGGAGCGCTAGAACTATTTCAATCACAGTGAGCCTCAGTCGATATGTGACCTTTGCTTGATTTCACAGTGCTCGAGGGGAAATGCACTGAAACTCTGGCACACTCTCTTTGATATTAGACGCGCATATCGTGCTACTGAGGCTGGGACATGTGTAATGGACTGTAAGCCATGTATGCAGCAGCTATTCCTGTAGCCATACCAGCATACATGTGGCTCGGCCTGGTATGCAACTGCACCACTCAGGGGTGACTGAGGGACACACAACTGCCACCTCATCCCATCAGAGTGCAGTAAATATGGACACAACACTTATTCAAGGTTGAGACGGTCACCTCAGGCTCAAAGTCATCACCATGAGACAGGACTGGAAGAGGATGAAGGAAGGTAGAGGGGATGGGAATGGAGTAGACGGAATGGAAGAAAATGTACCGGTAATGAAAAAATGAAGAAGATAGGAGGGAAAAGAAATTGACGCAGGAGATACAAAGTTATTTTACTTTCTGTTTAACTTGGTATCTCCAATCTGACTTAAATTCAGAATGCTCAATTTATTATCCGCATACGAACATGAACATATATCAGGCCTGGGAGAGTGAAGGAAATTTGAAGTTTGCCTCTTAAACACGGACCTGCTAACCAGCTGCTTCATGTCAGTCCACAGCTTAAAGCGCATACGCAGAGCTGTGGCAGAGGAAACTGATTCCTACACATGTACAGAGAGCACATCAGCCGGACAGCGAGCCAGAGTCGTTTGAGCAATGAAAAATGCTAAATCCCTACCAACTGTGTAGTACTACCTCCATATCTGTCAGTGCTAACACAGGTGTAGAGGAACAAAGTTAAGTGAGACAGCTGACTCTGAGTAGTTCTGGTGAACTATCTCTGAATTTTGAGGGGCAGTTAATGCAAGCCAGGTGATAAGGACCCTCACCAGACCCATAGCACCACACTGCATTGAGAGAGGAGCGAATATCCAGACCACAGTCCCCTTACTGCACCATAAACCCAGATAGTGTGGTGCATTCAGCTGTAGCTGTTTTGTGGAAACCAATAACCTCAAAATATTGCATGAGCCAACTTAATGATCACTGCAATAGTGTTCACTGCACTTAAAAACATGGGAAAATAACTTTCCCAAATTCTTACCCCAATGTCTTTAAATGCCATCCATACAATGCGATTAAGTTGGCTTACACAATTTTTTTTTTTTTTTTTGGAGTCAATAGGTTTCCACCAAACATTTCATTTTGCCACACTGTTTGAGTTTACAGTGTGCCTGTCATTGTGAAAGTAACCGACTAACCACCTAACATGTACTCTGACACCCTTAATCAAATTGCCCCTCTAAAAAGCAATAAAAACAGGAATTTATTACACCTGAGCACAATAATATAAGTTGTGCCCTGAAGCAGACTTCAAGAAAATCCGCAAAAATGGCACTAATCCAAATGAGAGGCATTTTGTCTCTCATGATAAGTTATTCCACTTCAGTGGAAGCTAGCCCTCACATAATTGCATACGTCTATTCTGAGTAGAATGAATTTAACTATTTTACACATAACACTTTAATCAGCATCGCAACTGCTGCGGTAGTGAATGTTTCAGCCAGATATTTTGAACTATGATAGACATCCCTGATGTCTTCCTCAACTGACACTGCTTCCCCAAAGGCTGGTGAAAAGCTAAGCACTAGAGTACTACAGTCCATGGCAGATTGCAGCTCTACTCTGTTACAAATTGATGGGCCAGAGCACAATCGTTTTATGTCCATTTAAGAGGTTTTGAGAAGAATGGATTTTTAGGTTTGCAAGTGTTATGTTCAATCAGGTATTTCATATCATTTTTATATCAGTCACTCTTTTTCTGCATGGGACAGAAGCATGTTGGACACATATGTTTTCATAGGTGTGGTATTGCGACATCATGGCCAAAATTGCCCAAAAAAAAAAAAAAAAAAAAATTGACATGTCAACTCTGTGCTCCAGCAATTCTAGCATGTGATGTGACATAACACAATGGTGATATGTTGAATTAAGTTTGTTTGCAATTGAAGACAGATGATTCTGTAATACAATTCATGTTTTTTTATCAAAATATCAAAGTTTAATTCATTAAAGCAGATTTTTGGACATACCACAAACTAAAAACGTGAATTCTGCTGAAAACTAAGGCAGATGGACATACAGTTATTGTGCTGATTAGCTGATAGAAAGCTGTGATGGGGGGGTTAAACTCTCAAAATCTGGACATATCATTGTGCTTCGAACCCTTGATATATTCCCATTTGATTAGACAAGCTAACCAAATTGGTCATAACCTCAAACCCAGCTGCATATTCAGCCATCTAAAAAAGAAGGAACTGTGGCTCTATCATCTTCCTCACATTTCATTCTAAAACATCAGAGAAATTGGTTTTGAAACTCTGTGACCATAAAAGTTCAAAGCACATCCTTGAAACTTTCCAGTTAAGACTCAGATCATACTACAGTTACTGTCTTTTTAAAGGTTGTAGATAATGTACTACTGTTCTCAAACAGAAATAATGTATCTACACTTGAGCATCTGGACCTAAGTGCAACACAGTTTGTGAGATTCCATCAGACAGACCAATCTCCTCAAATAATCAAAAGATTTTTACCTCCACCCAACAAAGTTGGAGGAGGTTATGTGATCATTATCGTTTGTCTGTTGGTTGGTTTGTTGGTTTGTTTGTAAGCAGGATTACGCAAAAAAGTTATGGATGGATTTTCCTCAAATTTGGTGGAATGATTAAGTATTGTTCAAGGAAGTGGTGATTCGATTTTGGGAGGTCAAGGTCAAAGGTCAAGGTCAAGGGCATGCAAAAGGTCAAAAACACATTAAAAACATATTTGCGCGAAGACTACACGACTGCATGAACACAGGGGTTGCTAGCTAATACTGGCAAAAATAACATTGAGTACATTGGCGAAGGTACTTGCACTTTCTGAGTGCAGCTCTAGTTTTGACCTGTCATAGGTGAAATAATGTGTCAAGGGTCAGTGCTCGCCCTACCTCTCTGCTTTATGTATACAGCCCTTTATGATATCATCTGGAAACATTATGTGCAATTACTTTGCTTTGCAGATGGCCCAGAGTTAAACAGAGTAACTGTGTATCATCTGCATGTCACTGAAATGCAATGCATCTCTCTGAAGCCTTGTGAAGCATTTAAAATCCCTCAATTAGAGGCATGCATTTTTAATAGAAAGACCTGTATGACTCAGTTCTCTTTGCATTAAAGCTCACAAAATTGAATGAAAAAACTAAAACTAAATATTCTTGATCTGTCATTTAATATTTATTCGAAGCTAATGTTCCTTCAGTCTTGCCAAATGTAGAAGAAAAAGGCCTTGACATTACCTTTGGCTAGAGTCTCACGTGTTACTCATTTTAATAGCTCATACTACTTTATATCCACAGTAGAATTCTTTCATTTATGCAAAATTGCTGAAAACAGGAATCTCTTTTCATGGCATAATTTCAGAATCTTCAGTTGGTAAAAATTTTGACTAGAATAAGGAAGCATGACCATACTATAACCCCTACGTTACATAGAGTATAAATTAAGTTAATGGATAAGTACAGTTGCAATCAAAATTATTCAACCCCCATTGCAAATTGGGTTTAATAGCAAAATTTACAAACTTTCAGCTGTTTACGATAAACAGATTAAACAAGAACATTTTAAATAGCTCAACACAACTAATATTACAAGTGTTTTCTCCAAATTTATCTCAAAATGCCACTTTTAATGACCACTGCAGTCTCAAAATTATTCAACCCCCCGAATAGAATCCGTCAGAAGAGCATGTTTGCAAGTCAGGTATTGTCTCAAGCACACCTAATGCAGCTAATCAAGAGCTTAATTAGTTGCATCAGGTTTGCTTGAGAGAGAACACATCAAATACTTGTGCTAGGGGTTTGTTGACAGTGACATTTGATTGCATATTAGAAATATGGCTGTCAAAAGAATTGTCCAAAAAAGCTAATAGAGGAGATCATTGCCTGGCACAAACAAGGAAAAGGATATAAAAAGGTAGCACAGGCATTGAATGTTTGTAGAGATACAGTTGGAAGCACACAGTTGGGTGGCTACAGTACCAGGATGTGGCAGAAAGAGGAAGCTATCAATGACTGTCACCAGATTCCTGAGGAGACGGGTGGTCAAAAACCCTCGAGTGACTGCAGGAGACCCGCAGCAAGACTTGGAGGCAGGAGACACTGAGGTTTCAGTTTGCACAGAAGGGCACATACAAAATGTTGAAGGTCTCCAGGACATACACCACAACTGATCCAAAAGCACAAGCTCCAATATGCTCAAAACCATATAAATAAGACACAGAAGTTTGGGGATATTGTTCTGTGGAGTGATGAAAAAAAACTGGAATATTTCGGGCTTATAAATCAGTGGTATGTCTGCAGGAGGAATAAAGAAGCATATGCTGAAAAGTACACCCTGCCTACAGTGAAGAATTGTGGGGGCTTTTTGATGCTCTGTGGCTGCCTAGCTTCCTCTGGCACTGGAAATCGGCAAAGTGTGGAGGGCAAGATGGATTCAGTCAAGTACCAGGATATTCAAGGAGAAAATGTTCTGCCATCTGTAGGGAAGCTGACGCTTGGGCATCATTGGACCTTCCAAAAGGACAATGATCCTAAGCATACCTCAACATCCACCAAGGCTTGGTTTCAGAAGAAATCAGGGAAGATTCTAGAGTGCCTGTCACAGTCGCCTATCTTGAAACCCATAAAAAAAAAAAATCTCTCTGGTAAGATTTGAAGAACACAGTTGCAGTATGCAAACCTTAGAATATTAGTGAACCAGAGGCCATTGTCCATGAGGATTGGGCTAAGATTCCTTGGGAATGCTGCCAGAAGCTGGCGTCTGCCTATGCATCACATTTCCAGCAGGTCATAGCGGCAAAAGGGTTTTCTACTAAGTATTAAAGATGCTTGTCATGAAGGGGTTGAATAATTTTAACTGCCTCAACCTTTTGGTAAAGCATGTTTTGAGTCACTGTGTCTCATTGAAAGATTCGTTGATTAAGCCATCTCTAACACTCAGTTGAGGAATGTTATGCTGAAAAAAATCCAATCAGTTAAGTTCAACACATCTTTCAGTGAGATACAGTGACTCAAAATGTGCTCTACCGAAAGGTTGAGTGGGCAGTTCAAGGGTTAAAAGTGGCATTTTGTGATGACTTTGGAGAAGCCACTTGTAATATTTGTTGTGTTGAGCCATTTAAATTGTTCTTGTTTGATTTGTTCATTGCAAACAGCTGAAAGTTCATAAATTTTACCAGTAAACCTAATTTGCAACGGGGGTTGAATAATTTTGATTGCAACTGTACATGATTTTGCTTATAATCCTCACTGTGAATGGGACTTTGAAACCATTTTTTTCAGTTTTTCAATTGCCTTGCCATTACAGTACAAGACCACATAAATATTTTCTCAAATATAATCTTCAATGCCAGATATCACACAAACACACTGTAAGACTGAAAAGGGGGAAATAATATTGTGGAGCATGTTCTTTATGACCTTGGCAGCTATCCATAGTTTGGAAATTGAGGAAAGGGTTATAAGAGAGGAGTAAAAGAAGAGTTTTAAGATGTAAAAAAATATATGTATAGCCATTGTATAGGCTGATACATGGTGTAAGCTGAGATAGGTGTTATATAAAGTATATAATAAAAGCTTGACTTCCCCTCTTGTGTTATTCTGTGCCGCTGTGTGACAGAAGAGGAGTGAGTGAGACCTAAGGGACTTTATAGTAATTCACCAAGGTGACGCCTCAAATAACAGACTTCATAGTAATTAACTAAGCTGATGCCACAAATAATTGTGTTTCCACACTTTCACTAATAGTGTGACAAAAAAGGAAAGTTAAGCAATTCTCTTCTGTCCACTCATTATCTTTGAGTTTCACACATAGATAAAGTTATTTTTTTACAACATGCCAGGGGCTTCAAAATCTATGGCGTTTCAACAGGCCAATCTCATGAAGCCTAGTCACAGTTACACAGCCGTTGCATATGACATGATTGATTGAATCAGGGCCTGTGTAAGTTGTACACATTTTATGATATCATATCAAGTTGTGGCATTGTGTAATGTTGTGTCACCTTACTCTTTTTTTGTACTAACATGATATATTGGAATCAGGGCCTGTTTACTCTTGTATACTTTCCCGATTATTATCATGTCTCAGTGCCACAGTCTATTTTTTAGCTTCACAGGGTGCCTATATATACAGTCAGGTCCATAAATATTTGGATATTTACACGTTAGCTGTCTATGAGACCATATTGGAAATGAAACTAAACAATGAATATGAGCTCTAAAGTGTGGACTATCAGCTTTAATTTCAGGGTATTTACCTCCAAAATGGGTGAACAGGATAAAAGTAAATCGGCCTGCGGCTACGCTGCCATTCAATATGGCCAGGTATGTGTTATTCTATCATCATCTCCTTTATCAATAAGCAGATAAATTGTTGAGACTTGATTTAAAGTTTGGCACTTGCATTTGGAATCTGTAGCTGCTCACTCGCAAAAATGAACTGTAAAGAACTGCCGCTGCCGGTGAAGCAGGACATCATCAGGCTGAAAAATCTAAACAAAAGCTTAAGAGAAACAGCAGAAGCATCAGCTGCGGCCAAATGAACGATCTGGTTCATTGTTAAAGATGAAAAATGTTCCAGATAGTTCAGGAACACCAAAAGACCCAGACGACTGCAAATAACAATGGACGAGTCAATTACCTGTCCTGAATCCAAAGTATCATGCTTTTCACTAGCAGAGGGCAAAAATGAGAGGACAATGACCCAAGAACAGGCAGAATCTGAAGGCAGCTGCAGTGAAGGCCTGACAGAGCAACGTCAGGGAAGAGACCCAGCATGTGGTGATGTCAAGGGGTACCAGACTTCAGGCAGTCATTGGCTGCAAATGATTTTCTACCATGTATTACAAATGAAAATTTAATTCATGATCGTGTTTAGTAGTCCAAATGCTTTTGATCCCCTAAAACTGGGGGTATTATGTATGAAATTTGCTGTAATTCATACCTAGTACATACAATATCTTTGGAAACACCCTTAAATCAAACCTGAAAGTCAACCCCTCCAGCACATCTTGTTTGATTCTTTGAAATCCATTGTGGCAACGTACACAGCCAAAATAATGAAAATTGTGCCACTGCCCAAATACTTATGGACCTGACCGTATATAGAGAGAACGCTCTGTGCAAAATCCATACTAAGGAAAAAAAAAAAATGTCATTAAACTTGCTGAAATTCAGAAAGAAAAGCCAAAAGTATCAGGCATAATAAAGCATAAAGAACAGTAATCATGTTTCATGTGATAGCAGCCACCTGTCCTTTCCGAAGGGCAGGCGAAGTGACAGTGAGAGGAAATTGCTGGCTGTAGTTCAGAGCTGTTGGACAGGATATCTCACAGGGGAATTAAATGTGCAGTATGTGTATGTCAGGCTGACTAAGAGACTCTGTAGAGGAACAGGTACATAACGCACTTCTTATGCCTGTATCAAATGTCCCGCAGGATCAGGCTCAAAGCCATGCGGCACATTATTCCTCTTTCATAACGCTTCTCTCATTATGAAGCTGTAGCTCACATTAATAAGCCACTGTTCCTCATGCAAAAAACCCAGACTATCAGTTTGTTTTGCTAATATCCTGTACGAGTTAAGCAATTACGTCTGTTTTGTCTTTTTTCCACCAAAACGTCCTTGGAAACTAATTTCAAGAAAAAGCCAAAGAGAATAACTGACGCACCGAGTGATGAATTTATATTCAACAATACAAGGAGCGAGAAAAATGTAGTCAATTCTGTGGGAAAAAACAATTCATGGAAAATAAATTCTTAAAACTGACTAGATAATGGAATGCATTTGATTTCGTTAAAAGTCCAGTTCTCTGCATACATAAAAACTACTGCCAATTTAACTTTCATCCTTTGTATTTGAAAGAAATGATAGAGTTATTTGCAGAGCAGAAGAAAGGACTAATTAATGTGCAAAGACAAATACTTCACACACTACACTTTGAATGACCAGTGGCCAGGAATGTCTCCAGGGCTATAATTAATAGCCAGGTTGCTGGGGTACACGGGGCCAAGAGAATGCAGTAGCATGAAACCTGAGTCTTATGTACCGAAGAACATGTAGCCTCACAATGGTCAGTTAAGGCCAGCATGGTCTGCCTACATTTATTATCTTATCAGAGGACCATTAAATCAATTGGACAGAAGACATTTGAAACAAAGGTCTTGATTCTTCGACCTCCTCACCAGAGCGTAGCTGTTTGTTGATAAAACTATATCTTTATTAAAGAACATATTAGAATATAAAGGACTGCCGCACATTATCTCGTACAGAAAATAATCATTCGAATCTTTTGGTTTCAGTTTCTTCCAGGGCTATAAAGTTTATTTGCTTTAACGCCTTGTTGAGGCTGAGTAGCATTAATTATATAAGATAGAAAAGATAATTAGGTCCCAGTCAAGACAATCCATGCGCATCATTTGTTTGCAGTCACGTAAAATTCCAGGAAGCCCTATGTATAATTGACATTGAAACCCTTGAAATTTGCTTCTGTGGCATTTCCAACTGACTGACTAAACCACCACCAGAAAATTTCATGGCTGTAATTACATTTGGAGCAGATTTTGCCACGCCAGCAAATCAGCCAGGTCTATTGGTCTTAGGCATGAAACTGCTTTAATCCAGGCTTGACAGAGCACCGAGGTTTTTGTGCTTTATCCTTAAAGTAATCCATCAGGAGGCTCAAAGGTTGACCCGGAGGTTTTTACTATACACTCAGAAAATCGTCCGCTCCCCTCCAGCTGCTCCACCTCTCTGGAGTCTGAAGGGCATATGCCTATGGAGGACGGGAGTTCCACATGAGAGACGTTGTGTTCCAGGGCCGCCGCTCCATAATCGAGCAGTCAGCTGCCTACAGGGTGACCTTAAATCACATTTCACATTTAAATAAGGCCCTGATTGAGGCTTAATGCCAACCTCACTGGCATCTGAAGGCAGCTTTCTCCATCATGCCAGTGGAGTGGAAACACCTCTACACAGAGGGTGCTTCTTATAGTGTTTGGAGGAGAGCCAGAGTGGCCTTATGCGGGAGCTCCAGGAACCATGAAAACGCCAGGAACTGGTCAGAACAGAGTTCTTGCTCTCTAGCAATTGCAGGGCTGGGCTGAACAGCCTTCTCCACAGGACTGTATGTACTGGATACAACTTCCCAACATTAGCTGTGGCTTCAAGTAAAACTCACCGCAATAATCACTAATGTTACTGCAATTCTGAAGTCTTCCAAGGTTGCCTTGTCAGGCTTTCGCATTGAAGGGAATTTTTATGTGAAAAGAATAATAATCTGAAGACCATTTCTTCCTTTACATAATGGCTTCCCCTCTGGTCTACGTAGGTCTCCTCCCCCTGCACGAGGCCTCTGTATTCTCCCTAAAACCCATTCTCAGACAAGTGCCTTGCTTTCCATGTATTATGACAGTTGGATCGGTGGAATTCCAAACAGAGCCAGACTCACCGCACCCTCCCGCCTGCCCCCCCCCGCCCCCACCTGCCCTTCCAGCCCCAGCTCTCCCCTACGGCCGCATGTTTTCACAACCGCGCGAAAAGGTTAAGTCCGACTGCGTTTGTTGAACGTACACACATGGCCGATTGGCAGAAAAACAACAACCTCCCTCCCGATCTTTAACCCTTTACAGGTGTAAGGGGTCCAGCCCAGCGCCAGGCCTCTAACCCAATGGCCTGGCAGCTGTGCTTGTGTTGGGTTGGCCCCACCGCAGGTTGGGGGAACCCCCGCCGGTGGGGAAGGATACACGTTTTGGGGCCCCTCGCTGCACAAAGGGCTTTGGTGTCATCTCACTGGACTGAGTTGGAGGGCCCATACGCCCCACATCCCAGCTGCGTCAAGCCTCCATCTGACTCGCACGGCTGGGGCCAGACCCAATGACCCGACAGCCTTCACCAACTGCACTCCCACAGCAGGTGCTTATACACTATATACCCAAAAGTGTGTGGACACTTAACTATTGGTCATAAGGGGCTGATAGGCCTTCGGCTTTCATTTTAAGGTATTTCCCTTGAATTCTGCCCAATTTAAAAATTATTGCCCTGTGAGTTCAGCATCCTAATGGTAAAACGGAATTGAATTTACATACGCTCGGTACCCGAATGTCTGTCCTATCAGGTTACACTGAAAAATTAGTTCCACATTCAATTAAAACGGCTGATAGTTTAATTTAAAAATGTCTGTTTTCAATGTATGTGAATGAGGTTTCAGCGAAGTGCTCACAAACATTTGGCTACATAGTGCAAGATACAAACAAATAAGGAGAGGGCTGTAAAGTCCCCCACCACTGTTAACATGAGAAGCTCTTCACACTAACAGAATGTGCACCTCCTCCCTTTAAATCTGGAGAATCTTAACAAACTAAAAAATTGTACTAAACACATCTGAGATAGAGCAAGTTCAAGAGGTTCGTTCATGGCTTTCTGCCCACTGTTGCTCTGTTAATTTGAAGTTTAAATTCACTGAGGCGCAGAAGAAATGAAGCTTCTGGCTTTTCGGCTGTCAAACAGACGGACAGGCTCCATTTTGTCATTTTCGCCGGGCCGGATTGGGTCTGGGAATAGCAGCCAGGCGCACGGAGTGGCAGATAAGAGTTTGTTCTCTGGAAAGACATGTATGGAGCTGATGCGATTCCCCGGGCTGAGTGAGCAGTGACTGTGCTTTTGGTCCTGCATTGTTCACGGGCCCCAAAAATATCCCCCAGCACAATCAGCTCTCCCCGGGCAGTGGCAGAAGGCAGGGGACAGCGGCTGTGGCTGGGAGAAGGGCAGCGATAAGAATAGATTTTGGCTCTGAATGATTTATTAGCCCTCCCTGCTTCACGCTGTCAGCCGGATAGGGGAGACAATATGGCACACACGCACATGCAGGTATACATACATATACACACACACACACACACTGTGCAGGCACTGCACACACACACACACACACACTCACGCATTCACGCGCATGCAGGTATACATATACACATACATCTGCGCAGCCATTATATACACACGCAGGCCAGCACACATACTCATGCATACACACATATGCCCGAGCACAAGAAGAGACAGACAGACTCCTGCACAAGAGCGTACATGAACGCTAACTAAAAAACAGGGCGAGGCTTCATGCTCTCACAGTTTTCACAGGTACAGCAGTCATCCCACCCTCCTGGGACGCCAGCTCAGCTCCCTCTCACAGAGGGCAGGTAGGGAGGCTCAGTGAGCAGCCTGCCTCACCCCTCCCCTGCCCTAAAAACAGTAGCAGCACAGACAGAGAGGAGTGTGCCAGCCCTCCTGCATAATTCTGCTCTCAGCACCTCCTGAGGAGAAGGAGGCAGGGAGGTGCAGACTGTGACTTGGCCAATGCTTCTTATTAGCAAAAGGCATTGGTCATTCCAAAGGGCATTCCTAACCACCTCTGTCTCGCAAACCTTTTGGCCCTCAGCCACTACACTGACATGAGATTTCAGTTTAGGGGAGACTAGAGTCCGATGAGCCACATCACTACTCTGCCTATAGTAAGCAGCCATGACATCTATTGATCACAAATATATTATATGGCTCATTGGTCACGATGGCTTACTAGGCCCCAGTCTCCCCTATACAGTACACCTCTATACAGTACACTCACACCGCACATGCTCATACACTTGTACACACACATAAAAACCCTCACAACGGCCCTTACCAATGTCCAGGCAGACAACACAGATTCATATCCCAATACCTACATCCAGGTAATACATGCACTTAGAAATATACATACAGAATGCAAGCGCAAAAGACAAGAACACAAAAAAAGATACAGTACATATGAGTCTGCCAGTCGAACAAAAAAGTGTATATAAAAGAAATGGGTGGTAAGTTAAGAGAAAACCTGAAACTGAGTGGAGGAACAATGAATGCAGATTCTTCAACAAGTGTACTACATGGTGCAATGACTAAATTAACCTATCATGCTGTATGGGATGTATAGAAACACTGATTTGGCCTTGCTGACCAGGATCATAGTGCAGTAGCTGTGTCTCAGCCCTCACTACACATAAAAATGCACACTACAAAGTTCAGTGGTGTACAAAACCACTGGCAGTGTTTAACAGTGATTAAGTGGAAAAAAATGATATGGTTACATGAATCATTCTTCCCCATATTCTAAACAAGTGGTCAAATGTGTGTGTTACATACACCGAGAGAAGGGAACTGGCCTGAATGCTTCACCCCTACAGAGATGGAGTTCAGCGGCTCTGATATGTCGAGGTGGGTGTTTTAAAGCTGTGGTTTGGGTCCACTTGCCCGTAAGAGGGAAGGCTCACTTAAAATCAATGCAATGTTATTCTGAGAGATCATCTCTATCTTATAATGAAATGTTTCTCTCATAACGGGAGAAAAGTCTTTCAGAAACGTCCTCATCCTCAGGGCACAAGGAGTTATGGAACGGCTCAATGACAATGTTTTGGCCTTTGCAGCTCTAGACACAGTTCAGCTCCAAATAGAGATTTTGATTTTGGACCATTCTGTTTGTGAGAGCTCCCCATGAAATCATAAAAAGACCAAGTGAGGTAATATCTTTTGGGAGAATGGTCTACTGGTGTAGCATCCCTCTATTAGCTTTCCAGAGAAATATTGAATCCATGCTAAGGCACTTTTAAACTGTTCTGGCAGCTTGAAGTGGTCCAACACTTTACTAACAGACATTATTTGGTTTTTTCTTTGATTTTTCACAGCATGAACATTATGTACATGCCACAGACTGAAACACTGGTCAGATAGCCACTCTAACAAGTCTACTACAAGACACACACACACACACACACACACACACACAAACAGCACACATACAAATACAACCAGAGTTTTCCTTCCTAATCCTGCAGTTTTACCTTTTGATTAAAACTGTTTCTTGAAGCTGTCCGTTTCATAGTGAGCTTGGGTGGAGATACCTGGCAGTTAATGTACCTCAGAAAGAGAAACGCCTGTTCAGGGGAGTGTTTGCACCCAGGGCGGAATTGAGCGTGTAAGTTTGTTCAACTTTCTTCGGTAGATAAGGTTTACGGGTGTATCTTTTACAAACCCATTCTGCAAACAAACAATTTCTTTCAGGAGGGACTAAGCAAAAAGCAGTGTGATGAGGTCAAACACAGATAACACAAATAAGCGGATTCTTATCTGAACTAAGTTTCAGTAAAGTCCCTGGATTTACTGTGGCATTTAAGAAAACTAGAAGACATATCCGCACATTTGAAGACCACAATGGAAAAATGATCAGTCACATTTTCATGTTGTGGAGAGATGATGAATTAACAATTCAAAACAATCTTGGAAACAAAGCACTGAAAAAATATGCAAAAAATATAAAACATATAATAATATTATAATACATATAATATTATTATTTATTATTATAAATATTATTATAATATATAAAATATACAAAAATGCAAAATTTGGACTCTGATCATTTTTCCATTGTGGTCTTCATTTGTATGCACGCATGCATAAAAACACAAATGCAGTTCAAACTGCACCTACACGTTTTTCCTGATCACCAACACTACAAACTATAAACAGACGTCTCCTGGAAAGGAGACACGGCAGACTCCTACAACACATACGCCAATTTCAGTTGGAATTCTCATACCCTGTCTACACACAGACACACACACTCAAACACAAACACACACCCAAGACAAACGCACATGCGCAGACAACGACAAGCATACTGTACATATACTTTAACACACAACCGCAGACTCACACAGCGATATACACACACACACACACACACACACACACACAAACATTACATACACTCACATATACACATATGCATGCTCAAGCACACTGACACTCTAATACATTCACACTCAATTTCAAAAATGTACTGACACAAATATACACACACGCCCACACAATACGCACACCCATACACATATCTTATGTTTTCATATGTTTTAGGGACATCCCATAGACTTACATTCATTCCCAAACCCCTAACTCTGACCTTAATCATAAACACGACATGCCTAATCCTAACCCTAACCTTAACCTAGCTCTAACCATAACACATGGGTCAGTTACCTTGTAGGGACCCAAAAAATGACCCAAATGAAGAAATCTGGTATTTCATGAGTTGTGGGGTCATTTGATCCCCTCAAGAGGTGGGAATACTTGCCCGAAGTCACACGAACACACACACGCGCATGCATGCATGCACACAAACACACACACACACACAAACCGCACACTCAAACATACACACCCCCACACCCCTACACCACACACACACACACACACACACACCATGCACGCACACACTCACACATACACACATAAACACATAAGCGCACACACACACATACATGAACCGCACACTCAAACATACACACCCCCACCACACACACACACACACACACACCCACATGACACATGCACGCAAGCACACGCACACACACTCACACTCACACATACACACACCCACATGCACTCAAACACAGAAGCACACACACACACACACACACACACACACACACACACACACACACACACACTCCTGAGCCCTAATTCTTTGCATTGAGTGGGAGGCAGAACTGATGTGACTCAGTACAGGAGAATGGAAGTCTTCTCCAGCCCCAAATCTGGATGACTAATGGAGCCAGAGAGCAGCTCCGCACCCTAAAAAAGCTTTAAAAAAGCACTCAGTCATGAGCTGGCTTGCATAACCGCACTCTGCTGGGCTTCTTCACCACAGACTGCAGATGCATTATTTAGGAGAGTGCCACTGCTGTTCTTCTGCACACTTTCATGTCAATAACCCCAGCAAAAATAGCCTCCAGTCCAAAACACTGAAGCTCTAAAATCACTCGTCCCCCTGCGTGACGCTACTCAGAGCGGGTCTGTTCCCCTGGAACACTTCAGCTTCAGCCACATACAGGACATCTTTTACACCGCCAACGATAAACTCCGAAATCTCCCTTCTGTAATGACTTTGATCCTCTTATTAAGGTCAGTTCTCCTGTGTTATCGTGCAGGTGTTATCTTTGACCAGGTCCTACAAGGAAGACTACAAAGATTTACAGTCTTATCTGGAGAAACAAAATACACGTCCTTGTTAATGGTTTGCCCGGTGCCCAAAAAATGCAGCAATAAGCAAATAAGTCTTTGGCACGAGCTCAAAGCCGCTATCGTGAAGGGCACGTGTAAGTCAAGTGGGTCATGCTCACACCAGCGGAAGTATAAACAGCAGGAGATATTGTACATTCACTCAAACTCTTCTGGTACAGGGCTTTTTGAGGAGATGGGTACTCATTTGTACCTGCATGGAGTGATGACAAAATGAGATGTGAGAGTTAGGAGCTTGTTTTTGAAGTTGGTTTGGCCCAGGGGAGCCCGATGTGTCAATGTCTTGCGAAACAGTGCCCGGTATAGTAGCAAAATGCATCTCCTGGGATTACGCCGTCTGTCAGAGGCGTGGCCTGAACAAAAGAGGATAGATATCTACATAGCCGTGCTTATCAGATTAGTGCTTCTCTGTGGATGAAAGACTCATCGTGTGTGTGTGTGTGTGTGTGTGTTCTTGTACTTGCTACACAGTGAGGACTACAGACTGGGGACATTATCAGGAAGTGAGGACATTTTCACCTGTCCTCACAACTGCAAAGGCAAATTGTAATTTATTAGTTAAGGACAGGGATAAGATTAGAATTAGGGATAGGTTAAGGATGGGGTAAGGGTTTGGTTAGGCTATCATTGTTAAGACCAGGATAAGGCTGTAGAGACACACAAAGAATGAATGGAAATCAATGTAATGTCCTCTCAAGGATGGAAATATAACGATGTGTGTGTGTGTGTGTGTGTGTGTGTGTGTGTGTGTGTGTGTGTGTGTGAGGGCGAGCACACGCGCGCGCGCGTGTGTGTGTGTGTGTGTGTGTGTGTAGTGTGTGTACGCATGTGTGTGAGTGAAAGATATGATGAGTTCCTCCGCATTTTTACCTTCAACACAGATATCTCCTTTTACATCTCCTGCACGCTTCAGCCTTGAGCCACACCTGGCCCAAACCTAAGAGCTTTCACTCATTTACAGCCGGGGAACGGGCCAATCACATGCCATACGCTATTCTTTGACCCGCTTTTCCATTCGCTCACTGTTGGGAATGGGAAGGAATAACTGCAGTCTCTGAGGACATTAACAGGGCGACAGCCTCTGTCCAGGTGGGGTGAAATTCATAGTACGCTCAGGTCTGATTCTGCCCGACTACAGGCGTGAAGCAGGGTTCACTTCTGTCTGGGATATTAAGAGCTGAGCAGGAAGCAGGAAATGGAAATTGCGGCTCGTGGGAGCGTGAAGGAATGTTGCTGAGTGATGTCACATGACTGGAGGCCTTCCTTCTCTCCACATCAATAGTACCGCACTGTCACCTTGTTTGCATAGGCCTGTTTACTCCAATGTGCTACAGCCTCGCTGCGCTTCCTTACATGGAGCGACAAAACGGTAAGATAAACAGGGATCGCTAATCACAGGGTGTAATTTGCCATTGATCCATAGCCAGAGTAAACATCTGCTCCTTCTTTGCAGTAGAGTCAATGGAGAGTGGGCGTGGAACTACTCTAGCATGTCTGTGAGTGACGTATTCCCATGAACTCTTAGGTATGGCCATCTGAAAGCACATCTAGTACTCTTGGGTGTGTCCACTCATGCTTTTGAAAACAAACTGCCTCAATTTCCATATAGCCCTGTGTTTAAGTAGGCTGGGAGAATCAGAATATAGGTTGCTGCAAAGTGAAGGAATGCAGCTCAGAAATATGTTCAGCTTGACTTTTACTTTTAAAGAACAGGAGCTCTTCATAATAAAGCTAAACAATTCATTACAAGCTCAAATGGCACACAGATTTAAAACTCAGACAAGAATTCACCTGCAAAGCGAAAGTGTCTGTTGAAATCGACTGAGCCCCCAGTCGTTGCTGCATAAACTTGTGACCACATGCAGGGAAGATTCCAGGAACAGCCTCTCACATGTAATTCCTCATTCTTTGTCAACAACACTGTACACCCCAGTGATTGGAGTGAAACCCTGGACTGCTTGGGATGAATTGCAGCTGATTTCGATGAATTCACATCTGGATGTAAAAGCTGGTTTGTTTGCTGTACTTTCCCCCACTGACTGAACATACCTGGCTAAATACTGGCTATTCTGAGCGCAGCATTTTCAGAACAGAAAGAAAGGTACTCAGAGAACCCACATAATCTGTAATCTGTGCCAGATTCTGCAATAAGCACAACAATTTTCAATGGGGGCAGGTTCCAATGAACCTGATCGCGTAGCACATACTCTCCTTTGGAAACTCAAGACTTTGATTGGATTGAAAAAAATAGCTCCACACAATCCTCATATGTCATGTCACATATGAGAACTCAAAATGCATGAGTTTAAAAATATGTATATGATCCATATTAGGTACAGGACAAGGGCTTCTCTCTCAGAAATTAAGGTATCCATACATGTTAGCCACGGATTACTTATTCAGGTCTCTGAAACGTTTTTTTTTTTTTTTTAAGATGTCTTTTTTTAAATTAAGTAAAACATTCTAGATCACCATTGATTTACAGCTGTGATCATTTGAAATGGTATCACAATGTTCGGTTTATAAAAATCATGTAAAAATGTTCAGTCGCATATTTGTGGTCTAACTACAGCCTCAGGGAATGTCAACAATTTACAGTGCTTTTTCATCCATTATCCTAAACTGGTGTTCAGCAATAAAACATCTACAGTTCCTCTCATAAAAAGTCCCCCTTGTGATCACGAAGAGTATTACATTGCAGTCAAAGAGATGTGTGTTCAGATGGCAGTACTAACCTTATTTCACAGTGCAGCACCGAGGAGATAAGCGGATAAGCTTTTTGAATCAGTTTTCCATCCTTATTCAACACTTGGCATCATCACTTATCACTCAGACAGAAAATCTTTTCTTACAATCAATGGTAAGGTGGAGATAAGATCAGACTTTAACGCTCAATAAGCATGTATTTAAAATGCGGTATCTTCTGCTCTACGGTATTTTCTCACAAATACCCTTTCCAGATATATGTGTGTTACAAGTTTTAGTACAAACTATATTTTTCCTAAAGAAAAGGCTATCTGAAAGTCTTTATGTACACAATAAATAGTATCCCATCCAGCTTGGAAAAACACAAGATATAATTGAGGGTGAACTCAGAGATGTATGATATACTCCAGTGTTTATTTTTCTCATTTTCAACCAAAGCAAACTCTGGGAAATGTCCATGCGGGCAAAGTAAATGCAATTTATACCAAGTGATTATAGTAGGTGATAAATATCAGTGTGAGCCTAGTGAAGCATGTATTAGTAGTCTAGTGTTTCAAGAATGCCCAGAGATAAATACCAGATAGCACAGTGGCCAGTTGAGGAATTGAGAGAGGTACAGGGGTACAGCCCCTGAAGCAGTTTTGGGGTTAAGGGCCTTGCCTAAGTAACCAACGGCAGAGATCTTCCTTACTGCCCCTTTACAGAACCTCTGTATGTGGGAATCTGAAGCTCCAATCAACGTCTCAAACCAGCAACACTACAGCTGCCAGTCAAGCAACCTAAACATTCCACCCTGACGCCCGGTGGTCACTATAACTTGTAAAAGTCAACGGTTGATTTTCTGGCATCCAGATACTCTTTGTTGACTGTTTACAGTGACAGCAGTGCTTACTGTACTCAAAGCCCCCAAGGTTTTGTGTACATGTAAAGCATTCTGGCACACAGTCAAAACAAGGTCGCGCGCTCTTCCGCGGAGAACGGCCTGGTGGCACCTGGAGCACCTGCTGCACATGCAACGACACTCACGGCAGGATTACGGGCCTCAAATCCCTCTATCCCCAAAATGCTTTACGGCGGAGGTTTAAAAAAAAAAAGGAGGCATTTAGTACGTGCTTTCCTGGAATTGACGGCAGCTGCTGAACCTCCTAGCGACAGGTGTGGAGGCGACAGGGCACAAAAATAAAAAGCATTTTAGTGAGAGCTCATGGCTACAGAGGGAACCTCCCAAGGTCAAGTGCAGCAGAATGTGCACGTCTCCCCTCCCCCGACCCCCACTGCCTGCACCTCTTAGATTTGACTTACGACATCTATATCACAGAGGCATCCCCCGCATTGTGGACATGACCTTTCGCTCCAGGATAACCTTGAGTGAGAGAAAGCATCAAAGAGGGACATACCAGACCCTTGGGCCAACAGAGAAATGCACTGTTTTGAGGCAAATGTTACAGTATGGCTGACCAACCCAGTTCCTGGGGATGTGTCCAATAGCTATTCATTTGAATCCTAATTTGCTAAAATTGAATCAAATTGTCAGCAACTTGATGAGATCTTTAGTTGTTGAATGACAGGTAATTACTGTGACATACTGTTAAAGTGGGAGAATAAACCAACAGGACGGTGGACTTCCTGTGCACACACTACACACACAACTATAATACGCCCTTAGAAACAAGCACAGATTCCCTCACCACTCACAGACAGATGCAAATTCCCAAACTGCAAGGGCTGTCGAATTGATTGGTTTTCAAAGAAGCTCAGTTATAGTAGCTTACTGTTAGGGGACTGAATATATTTTCAGATACAAGCTCTTTTCTCCCCTTCTTAGCTCCATGCAGGCAGGTGTTTGGCCGAGTAGCCATGGTAGTTGGGGACGGCTTGCGGCCCGTCTCCATGGCGGCGTTTAGTGTTGCGTCTGTAGTGATCACACGCGCACCTTTGCCAGGGCACATTCCTCGTAGGCTAACTCCTCTGTGACCATAATGGAAACTCAAGGAACGCTACGAGTAAACACCACCCATCCAAATCACTTTTGCACTCTATTTGACCCCCAACTGAACCCCATGCAGACAAACAATGAATAAATAAATATTTCCATTACACTTCTCCAGCAGCCAAAATAATATTTTAGCTGTTTGGTCAGTATGGGGCTTGTTGTCCTCAGGACGGCGGATTATCGGAGAGCTGCAGTATGTTGATGTGAGCTGCTAAAAAGAAACTTGAAAAGGAAACACAGAGGAACACGTGACTAAGCGCTTTAAAAACATGCTGGCAAAACAGGCTGGGGAGAGGGGTGTGAGCTGGCTTATCTGTGCAAGTTCCGTTATCCCCAAGGAGGTAGGAATGGGGAAAATTTTTTCACACTTAGTTGCAATGATTGTCTGCAGCAATTCCGTAGAGTTATGGACCCCAGAATCCCACCTGACAGAGTGCAATAACAACCCGTAACTGACTGTAAGACAGGAGAATTCCAGGGTTTACAATGGGACATAGTAACCAAAGCTACAGAGCTATGAAAAAAAGCATTTCCCCCCTCACAATTTCCTATATTTTTGCTTATTTGTCATATTTAAATGTTTCACTCATTTTAAGGTAAGACAAACTCAAAATGCAGCTTATAAATGATCATTTCATTTACAGAAGATGAAGTGTTATTCAAAACCTAGATCAATCAAATATAAGAACGGGTTGTGCCGCCCTTGGCAGCAACTACTGCAATCAAACAACTAGAAAAGTACAGTTCCAGGGGAAACTGCATGGGCAAGCTGGAAGCTGACGATAATGTGAAGTTCAGATTGCTGACAATGTGAGGTTAAAGCTGCTGGAAATGAGTTTAAAGCTTCTTAAAATTAAAATTATTTATGACAGTGGGATATTGTATTGTTTAAAGGGATAGTTCAGATTTTTTGACATGAAGTTGTACGAAAGCACTTATTTAGGAAGACCTCCCAAGATGCAACGTTATTTACACATCAAACCTACTTCATATATTTATTTGACAGAAATTGTTGATGTTGCCTACTTAAACATTGCCATAAATATACACGTGCTCCATAAGAAAAAATATTACATGAGAACGGTAGTCTATTTATCGCAAAATTGCATCAAAATTATATTTACACATATTGCTGAAGATTATGGGAATTATTCGGGCGTGACATAAAAAAAGGAAGTGGCTATTCACCCCGCTACGGGTGAATTGAGGGAAAGACATTGGCTATCTGCCCAAGCAGCGGGCCAAGAGAAGCAGTTCTGCCATTTTCCCAGCAGCTGGGCCAATAAGAGATTTAATTTTGTAATCCGCCCACTCTTTGAAGTTATGCGCGGAAGCGCTGCAGGGCGAATAGCCTCTTCCTTAAAAAAAAATAAAAATAAAAAAATAAAAAAACCGCTAAATAAAAGGCTACATGTTTTTCAGCTTTTCCAACGAGTTCATTAATTTTCCATTCAATAAGAAGCAGAACTCCTTTTAAGATCAAAAGCACATTTTAAATTGAAGAAAGGTTTACAGCTACAGAATCATCACGCCCAATAAATATTTTGACCAATGTCATTAACTGGCATATATTTATATATAAATTATTACATCAACGTTACGTTATAGCTTAGGTAGGCAAGATGACCAGAACAACGAGCAGCACTGTAAATTGGGGTGCCATCATTTATCAATGGAATCCTCCGTAAAGTGATTGGTCTTGTGTTCCAGCAAGAGTTAAGCGATAATGTAAAAAGTAGGCCTAATAATAATAATTATTATTATTATTATTTTTCTTATTATTATTATTTAGCAAATAACGTTAGATCGGGGCATTGACCCATTTATGGAAAGCCGAACTACTAGGTGCTACTGCGCTGTTATCAATGGATTTCATTTATCAGTTTATTTAACGCACTGTCTCCTTGTTATTTTAACTGTAAGCTGAGTCCTGTGCGCATCTAACTGTGGTTTACAGTTAACATTCTCAGAACCTCTGTTTTGAACTGATCTTAAAATTACAGTTAAATGAGTGGCAAAAAAGGTGCCAGTTAAAATAACTGGCAAAAAAGGTGCAAGTTCATAACAGTGTGCTTACTCCAGCCTTAAACCTGGCTATTTTAGAACTCGGGAAAAAATCATATCAAGCGATGAACCAATAGCGACTGGGAACATCACTTTCATTTTTTTGTACTTAACTAGCTCTATTTTGATACCAATATTTCACCTATTTTAGATACGATCATAAATATATTTAGCTAATGCTAACAGTTGCTGGTAGCTATCTGCTGGAATAGGATCTCGAGCTATTGTTTTTTTCTGCTTTGCCATTTTTACTGTAACCTGTTGTCTTGGACGCACCCAGCAAAAAGACCGTTCTTCAAGGCACTCAATGTGCTTTGGCTGGAGGCGAAATGTTTTTTTCCCCACTAGAGTTCCAGACACCAACAGAAACTCATTTGCGCACAGCCAATCAGCGACCTTGTGCCGGACTTCTGAAGGAGTGTCTCGAGACAGTCAATTTTTTTCTCTTCACTGGCCTTGCACTAATAATGTAAAATTAACCGAGATTGCGTCAGCTTATTCTAGAAAATATGAATGCTCTGAAAAGATGATTTTTATCAATCCTAGCTGGAAACATTAAAAACAAGAGGCTCCTCAGAGCCTGTACTTGGGCCGGGTCTAGGCCTGGGCCAATCGCGAAACCACGCATGCGCATGAGCAGGACAATCGCGACCCCCCCCCCAAAAAAAAGAAGAATGGAGCCGAAACTTAGACTCGTGGCCTACCGGCTCGAGTAATGATTGGCAGGATTGGAAACGGCCACCGCATTTTCAAATGAAGGACACGAAGATTTCGCCTCCTGGAGCTGGTTTCAGCGATTGTACCAACTACTATACCGGAAATTCTTTCACTGAGTTTGACGCAGAATGATTCTTTTAGAGTCCTATCTATCTTTGTCTCTGAAAAACGACAATGTTTAGGTCTGGGAAAAAGGCCAGCAGAGGGCAGAATCAAACCGCAAATGATCCATATCTAAGATATTTGAGTTTGGCTGAGTCATTTAGTCCAATGGAGATTTTAGCGCAGGCGTTTCTTACATATTGCGACTTCTAGCTCAAAGATGATAAGTCCAATCTAGGAAATGGAGGTATCATACGAAGGAGGAGAGTCTGCTGAGTAATATATGTCAAAATTGTGTTCATAGTGCCAAAAATATGGAAACACAAGCAAGTTAGAAAACTGTGCGTTTAGCCTTTGCCACTTGCATTTTCTTGTCACTTCGGTGAGCGGTCCCGTCGCTTTTCAGCTCATACAGCCAAAACTGTTTGTCCAATTGCTTCCATATTTACATTTTCATGACCAGCACAACTTTTGCTACAACTTGGATATAAAAATATTTATGCTGAGTGAAAACTGTGGGAGTTAGAGCAAGTTTAAGAGAAGACTTCTGGACCGTTTTGCTGATGTTCGTCACTCTAGCCGTGATGTCTCCACACTCTAAGTTCCCAGAATTAATTGTAAAAAAATAATTTAAAAAATTATAATTAGAAAATTATAGAAGTTACAAAAAAGTTGAACAATAAATAAATTATCCAAGCGTAGCTTAACATTTTACAGTTTGAAGGACATTTCTAGCTAAAAGTATGACAGAGTAAAAAATAGCTGAAAATAGCTAAATTTAAAAAAAATCTGTTTCCTTGTTTCCTATGGGACAAAATATTGAAATAAAAATTAATAACTCAAAAAGTATGAAAGATATCAAGAAGATAAATAATAGCAACCTAATTCAGAACAAGCTGAATTTTTTAAAGTTCGAATGAAGTTTCTAGGTTAAAGTATGTAGGAGTAGTGAGTCAGCACAAAACACAGAGAAGAAAGAAAGAAAGAAAGAAAGAAAGAAAGAAAAATTAGGAAGAACATGAGTGTGCAAGTTTCCAGCTTGCCCACTAATTATGATAACTGGTGATGAGTCTTTTATTTTGCTGGGATCAAATTTTGGCTCACTCTCCTCTGCAGATCAGAGGTGGACTTGCTTGTGTGTTTCAGATCATTGTCATTAGCATAAGCCAACAGTGCTTGTGTTTAGGTCATGAACCGATGGCTGGAAATTCTCCTTAAGGACTTTCTGGTTCCTTCAGAATTCATGGTTGCATCCATTATGTCAAGTTGCCCAGGTCTTGAAGCAGCAAAGCAGCCCTCGACCATCACGCTACCACCACCATGTTTGACTATTAGGTTGATGTTCTTATTGTGGAATGCTTGACACCTGACATAACTGGACCTGTGTCTTCCAAAAAGTTCCACTTTTGACCCATCAATCCACAGAATATTATCTCACAAGTCTTGGGGGTCATCAAGATGGTTACTTGCAAATCTTAAATGAGATTTATGTTCTTTTCGGTTTGCAGTAGTTTTCGGCTTGCTGCTTTGCCACGGATGTAATTTTTCCCCCGTCTCTTTCTTTTCATGAATTCATGAGCACTGACTTTATCTAAGGCAAGTGGGGCCTGAAGTTTTCTAGATGTTCATCTGAGTTCTTTTGTGACCTCCTAGATGATTCATCATTGCTTTCTTGGAGAACTTTTTGCTATCCAGCCACTCTTGGGATGGTTCACAACTGTTCTAAGTTCTCTACATTCATAGATAATGGCTCACACTGTGGTTTGCCAGAGTTCCAGAGGCTTAGAAATGACTTTGTAACCTTTTCCAGACTGATATGCCAACAACTTGGTTTATCTTCTGTTCTTGAATTTCATCAGATTGCAGCATCATGTGCAGCTTTCTACCTACTTCGCATTGCCAGACAGGTTTTATTTAAGTGATGTTTCCACTAAACAGGACTGGCAATAATCGTCTGTGGCTGTGTCTTGCAAAGTTGATGTTTCATAAATTTTATATCTCAGGCACACTAATTTGAGATCCTATTTATCATGTCAACATCATATTCTTTGGAAAATTAAAAAAAAGCATTAGCCCTTAGTTGGCAGTCTATTCAAGTCAATTGGATGAATAATTCGCCAGCTAGCGTGCTAACACCTTTCGCCATTCGATTGATAAATTCAAGCTTCTACAATAACAGTTACACTTGTAACTTCTTACTTTAATGGCGAAAAGCGTTAGCATGCTAGCTAGCAAATTATTCATCCTATTGACTTGTATAGACCATCAAATAGAAGCTAACACTAGTAATGGTTAACAGTTACAAGCAGGATTGATAACATTACTGTTGGGAATTGGTTGCTAATGAATGGAATCTGACCTAACGCGGCGCAAGAAACCTGTATTTTACATATATAATATTAAACATGTATGACATGGTTGTATTACACCAATTTTTAATCATTTATGGGATATAGCCTATATTCCTGCTGATGTGATAGAGTATCTGTCAATGCAAAGGCGGTTGCAGTTGTCGAACAGTAATATAGATGAGTCCGGCTGCGACGTCACTGATAGGCATCACGTGACCAGGACTTGCTCGCGTAAGGCAAAACAAAAGCTGTGTCCGAATAGTTAAAGAAGCCAAGTTGTATGGATCAGGTAAGTAAACCTTCTCAAAAACAAGTTTTTCTTTGTACCGCTTCATGGCAGTCTTGTCAAGATGCCCGATTTCGGCAGACATTGCTGCGGCCATTGCAGCGCTCAGCACACATAAATATGATTAAAAATCAATCAGTACTGTCTTCTATTAACTAACCAACAAATATAACGTTGATGAACAATAATTAGATGCAAATCCGAGTTACTTTTTCGGATACACGCGAGCACACGAAACCACGTTATTATTGCTGGTGCAGCGCTGAGTGGAAAGGGTTCTTGCCTTACGCTCCACGCGCATGCGCGAGTCGGGGAGTGGTGTTTACAAACTTTGGATCTGTCTATAGGTATTTCACAGCGGTAACCAATGTCTAGTCATCATGTTGTATATCTGGCCTTGCCAGTTGCCGTGGTTAGTAGCCTGAGCATTCATGACAGCCTCTTCTGTGGGGAGGGGCTTTGGAGGCGGAACTGACATGCAGCGGAGGGAGGGGGAGGGGCCTGGAGGTTGTGTTGTTTTCACAATCTCAAACAAAGTAGTTTCTTCTCTGTATTACTGACTGCAGCTTTAACTCTGACAAATATAAAAAAAATACAAGAAATTGGGGAGGGGGCAAAAAAAATTCATAGCACTGTATTTTATTCAAGTGGAGTCAACACAGTACCAACTGATTTACTGCTGTCCTTTTCTACCAATGTTCTACGTATTATTTATTGAATTATATTATGATTTTAAACCGCAGTCTACTAGGGTGTCTTTTTACAGCCATAATTGCATGTTATTTTCATGTTTCCTTGGGCCTGAAAGAGAACTGTCTCATAGACTTCAATATTACCAGACAGTGAAGCAACAGAGATGATTCACTTCTTTTGCAGAAGGAAAATTTAGCTGTCCATTGCCAATCACATTCACACACACGTTATGACTGACAGGACAGGATAGTCAAAAGCAATTTCATGGTAAGTTCGCAGACAGACGTTGGCTACAGGCTTTTCCAGACATCCTTATCATGGCCAGTCAGAAATCAATGAGGTTTGAGTTTCTGTTGAAGATGAAGGTCGCATGCAGGTCACCAGATAAAAGTGTGGGGGAAGAGCTCCCATTTAAAGGAAACGGGGCTATCACAAAACGTCAGGGAAATAAGAAAAATTACCAAGCTATTGCTTCACCCAATGAAAAGTTGAAGTTTCACAAGATGACAACGCAAAATTTAAACTTATAAATACAATGTTCACTTTTGCCTCAATGAAAGAGGTAGGCAGACTGTACTGGAATCGCAGAAAGAAGAAGCCAGTGCTCTGGCAGGCAAATGCACACATGTAACCTGCAATGCACAGTTTTGCTTGTACAACAATGGCGCTACCGCGTTCTTTTCGAAGACAAGCTGAGAGATTAGTCCGAAAGTTACATGCTGAGAAACAGTTGTCGTGGTTTTCATTCAGAAATATTTTCATATCATGAGGTTCCCCCATCCTCAAACAATTGGAGAGAGACAGATTCTTCAGAAAATTAGGCTTTATTGAGACATATTGATGAATATAGAGGCGAGCTCTTTTTCCGCAAGAAGAACTAACATTCTGCATCTCACACCCAGTTTTTATACGTTCATCACAGGAAATATCTTCCAAATATGGTTCTTCCGCCCTCTCACGCTACAATGGTACAATAACGTAATGTCTGCCTCTTACTTGTTTTTCGATGGTACAATAATGTGATGTCTGCATGTTACTTGTTTTTCTCTTTTCTCATAACTACTTCAAGGCAACTTCATTGTTTAAGAGGACTTTTAGTTGGGTCACAGGTTGTCCCAGAGAAAGGCAAACCAAACACTGCCAACTTGCCTACCAAAAGATAACAACCCTCTTCCAGTGTAATATTGGAGCATGCATAACTATTTGATTTCTGATGAATCATGGTGAATAATGTTGATGACTGAACAGATATTGCCTGAATCAACTGAACAGATGTCAATCAAAGCCACAGAAGCCAACTGCTTATATGTGTGTGTGTGTGTGTGTGTGTGTGTGTGTACTGCTCATGCGTGTGTGAACTGCTTGTATGTGTTTGTGTTGTGTGTGTGTGTGTGTGTATTTGTTTGTGTTTGTGTGCCTGTGTGTGTGTGTGTGTGTGTGTGTTACTGTTACTGCTGCTTACATAATATGATTCCTGATTATGATTATTGATTATGGTTATTAATTATGGTAATTGATTTACTGATGAATATGATGAGAAATATTTAAATACAATCCTCAACACAGGTGAATTGACGGGGCATCATGGTATTTGCCCAGACAGTGTGTCACAGAGTCTACATATCGAATCATCTGTGAGTTGGTAAGGAGGCCCCCATGGAGGGAGCAGGCTAGAGGGACGATAGGCTAAATCGGGTGTGATCATTGTTGATGGGATCTTAGCTGGAGGGACATAACTGCGGTCCCTCTCCCAAAAGACCTGTCACCACTTACCCTGCTTATGGGCACTGGAATCAGGGGACATGTCTGTAAAATGCTGATGGGAGAGAAGTTATCTCCAGGGGAGCAGTTGAAGGGCAAAGTGTTTACCACCATGTGCCATGATTGTGTGTTAGTGCCTGTGTGTGTGTGTGTGTGTGTGTTGGGGGGGGTAAGGTTTGGCTTGTGGGGTGCTCCGCCCACCCCACCGGATTGCCTGGATATACAGAGCCGGACGAAACAAACTCTGGCCATGCGGTGCGGCGCTAGGTGTTGAGTCGGCATCACGAGGGAGCGGTGTGCTCTCGACTACTGCTCTCGAGGTCAGAGAGGGCCCCCCGCCAGGTCTGTCCTTCTGTCAGGACCACATCTGTCAAATCCTGCCGTCGTGCACTCGATGGAAAGCGCTAATCCTCTAGGTCTCCCTCCAGATCCAAATGTTGGCTGAAAACCAACGCAGTTGTTCAGGGCAAACAAACAGCCATGCAACATGCAATTCAATTCAGTTCAATTCAAATAAAGCTAAGTCAAGCTAAGCGAAGCCAAGAATGGGAACATTTCCTTAGGAAATGCCAAGCATAGCTAGGTTTGTCAGTATTGTTTATGTTGCGTCACTTTAGAGCCACGGCTTCAGTACATGCTTGTTCAGAGTGGCGAGAATCCTAGGACTGGCCTAGTTTCACTCTTTCATCGATCCAGCTCCTGTTAAAGTATAAGCCACATCACATTTTTCGGCCGGTTGGGTTTTCTTTTATCAGGAAGATCCCATTGTCACATGAATGATGTTGGTAAATACAAGTATTTCCACTGATGCCGAATGTGCTAAGGTTTCCAAGTGAAACAATTAAACCTGTACAAGTACATGAGCAGAGGCAGGTCTCATACTGCAAACAGCCATTTTGAATGAGAGATCTCCAGGAGAATGACAAGTCGCCTTTCTTACGTAGACTATACATAATACAAGTTATTTCCAAACATGTAACTATTATACTTCATTACGGCTCCTGTTGTCACTAAGCAATCGCGCCCTTGAAGAGTTGTTAGAATCATGGGTGATTTAGTGTGCATCCTATTGCATGTAGCCACAATGATATCAGTTCATTTTTTAGAACTGTGCACTTTGAGGTCACAGCTGCTGCTGAAATGCAATGTGGAGAGACAATTCTAGAAATAACCACATTGGCCTACCTATGAGGCAACAAACTGCCAATTCAGTTTAATTTATTTTCCAAGTATTTTCCCCCTGCTGTAAAGTGCTTAATTATTCATAGTCTTCCGTGTATTGAAATCCTCACGTTCTTGTACCCATCGCTAATAGAGAGGGCAAGCTGCATCAGATTAACTGCTCATACCTGGACTCGGATCGCCAAAATAACGCATGTACATGACACAGATACGCACACAATTACAGTCATGTCCACAGCCTGTGCAGGGCACGTGTGCCTGTTTATCCAGACATGAGGACTTCATTTAGGCCAATCTGATCGATTACACTGGAATACCTGACCTTCTCCTTCTTTTAATGAGAAATGAAAGCGTGTTCTCACTGACAACGGACAGCAGATTTAGAATGGTTCAGCAGCCTTGGTGTGTTATAATGAGCTCTGGTGCATGTGCAGCCTCATGATACAGCGCCCACATTTCATCTCGGGTTTCCACGCGCTCACATACTGCACAGCCCGCAGCATTAGCGGCATGCGGTGTATGTAGCCGCTCTCCTTCAGCCGCCCTCCCTGACTTCATCGGAACGGTCACGCGGACGGGGCGGCGATGACAGCAACAAGCCCTGCACTTTGGCGGGAAGCATTTTGGCATCGGCGGCATTCTAGGCCAGCGCTGTTTACAAAATACATTACAAAACCAGCGGCGGGCGGGGGGCCCCGGTTGTTTTCATGGAGGCGTGGAGAAAAACAAGGCGGACCTCAAAGTTATAAGGCAGTGGTAATTACAAAGCACGGTGCTATAGGTGGCTGTGCTCAGGGCGCGAGACCGTACTATCCAAGCGGCGGGAAAGCGAAAGGTGACGTCCAGACGCCACATGCCAAGGATGGTGAGAGAGGAGGACCAGTGGCAGCCTGAGCCATTCTCGCAGGCTTAAGGCATTCAGCTGTAAAACACGCAAAGAGAAGAACCCCATTACGGCGCATATGTGCCGTGACGGCGACAGTCTGTCGCCATACAGTAAGACTCCCCATGGCGCTACATGTAGACCTTCCCTATTCCTCTCCACTGGACTCACGCTTTGTTCAAACAGGCCTTCATCATGCTAGTGGAGGGATGGGGCTCGGGTAAAAAACAAAATTCATCACCGCCTGCGGTGGGCGTAGACAGCAGAGCTTTCAGTTCATCAACATGTAAACACACTCCTCCCCGGGCTGCGCCGAGACTCGCGCAAGGACAAATCGCTACATCACGCTAACATAAACCATTAAGGAGAAGCCGTGCTTCAGCGCAAATCTGTCCATTGTAATGGAAATCTCGCCGCACTTCATGAAGTATGCAGAGGTGCACTTACAAAGCGACAGACTAGGCCTTTTCAGAATACGGAAAGGCTACAGCGGAGGGAAAAGAACGAGCTGTGTGCTTGATAAGGCTGTGGTACCTTAGAGTCAAAAGTATGAGTTACTGTTCGGAAATTCTGTATTTTCAACTGAATTCATGTCTACTGAATTCATCAGTGCATTATCAAAACAGGATTGGCTGAAAAGCACATATAAGAGGAGGCATATTACCTCAGGCGATGGCGGAGCTGGAGTGCCTGCCCACACTTTCGAAGAGTAGCACACACTTATGCAAATACATGGATATAAATGAACATAGCACACTCAAAAATTTGTCACTCCATTTCACTCATATACTCATAAAGGCAATCACTGAAACATCCACTCACAAACAGTACATCAATGCGTAAACACAAACGCACAAATGTATGCAGACAGAAACATAAACTTACTGAAAAATATACCAGCAATTCACATATAGACACACAAATACACTGACATTGGCTCAATCATTCACAGACTGGGACACAACCCCACTGGACAATGAAGGGTGTGGGTATTGGTTAGAGCCCCTAACATAGCCAGCTCTACTCCAGACAGCAACAGGGAAGGGTATTGGTTAGAGCCCCTGACATAGCCAGCTCTGTTCCAGATTACAGAGGGTGCGGGTATTGGTCGGAGCCCAGCTCCTGGCCTGCACCGCTCCAGACAGCAGGCAGTGTAATTAGCGGCTGCAGGCTGTCTCAGCCACTGTTATTGTTAAATTGGTGGGGGGAGCAGCGCGATCAGCTGACTGCTCTGTTACGCTGTGGCTCCAGAGCTGCGCTTCTTACCAAATACAGCAGCGGCTCCAGCAGAGTCCTGTGAGCTTGCCGCTATTTCTGTTCCTCCCCCAGCAACATCTCACGCAAACGCTGCTCCAGGCAAGACACCCACATATGTGCACCAATGTGCATATACATGTATAAACACAAATACATACATGCATACACAAGTGTGTACCTATACTGTACATACAAACTTATTACATACAGTATATGCATACACGTGTACACATATACATGTAAAAGCACAAATATATGTACACATACATGTATAAACTTAGTAGCTACATACATGCATACTTATGTGGACTGCCCCACAAAGCCTAAGTGCAGTAACTACACATTGGATAAAATGCGAGTTGTGCAGTTTTGGGCCTGAAAGTATATGGAGGTCAGGATTTATTTGGATAGAAATTATACCAAATCAATGGTATAATAATATGGCAAATCAATTAACCATTATCTATCATAGATGTGCCAACTACTCCTTTGTTGGGACAGCAAACAAACTCTGAAGCCATTTTTTACATCTTAAATTGTTTTGTGGTTACTGCACTTAGCCTTTGTAGGGCAGTGTACACATGTACGTTTATATTCAGTGCATTCAGACAGTATTCAGACCCCCCCACTTTTTTCATATTTGGTATGTTGCAGACTTATGCCTATAATCATTAAAATTATTTTTTTCCCTCATCAGTCTACCCTCAATTCCCCATAATGACGACGCAGGAACGAAATTCTGGAAAACTTTGCAAATTGAAGAACTGAAATGTTGCATTGACATAAGTGTTCAGACCCTTTGCCATGACACCTGAGGTTTAGCTCAGGTGCCTTCCATTCCTCTAGATCATCTTTGAGATGTTTCTACACCTACATTCTACATTGGAGTCCACCTGCAGCAAATTCAACTGATTAGACATGATTTGGACAGACACAAACCGGTCTATATAAGGTCTTACAGCTGTCAATGCAAATTGGAGCAAAAACCAAGCCATGAGGTCGAAGGAACAGCCTGCAGAACTCAAGAGACTGAATTGTGTTGAGGCACAGATCTAGGGAACACAAAAAAAAAAAAAAAAAAAAAGATCTGCTGCATTGAAGGTTCCCAAGAGCACAGTTGCCTCAGAGCAACCAGGACTCCTCCAAGAACTGGCCGCCTGGCCGAACCAAGCATTTGAGGGAGAAGGGCCTTGGTACCATACTGTTCACGAAAAGATGGAAGATTATCCAGTTAGCTAATGGTATTGTTTCGATATCCTATCAGGTTAGTTACTATGCACTATGGCTAACTGGGTTTTCACCAAGGGGGGTCTGCTGTGATGGATTTTTCATAATAAATCTGTCTTCCTCCTTGCTCATTACACCATTTATATTAGAACAACCAAAATATATACGAATTCAAGCGGAAATTAATTGAGAAAAAAATTAGCAATGAATGAAAAACACTTATTAGAGAATATACATGCAAACTATATACCAATTTTCTTGACACAAAATATCATAACACGGAATCCCCAAGTAGCCTACTGGAAAAGTATCGGCCGGACATTTAATAACATTGTGCTTTTGACGGTAGCATACTGGTTTATGTTAGAAACGCAAATGCAAGAGTGCCATCTCGAAGCGAAATAATAAATTCAAGCTTGCTCAACACCTATTTATATTAATATTTAGGATTGTTCTCGCCGTAATCGTAGGTTTACGGGGTTCATAATTTGACCTTTTTTCCTGTTTGGCTGTTTTCGTCACCGGTGACCAGTGTTTACAAAGGCCAGTAACTGACCCTGTAAGGCTACTTAACATTACAATTCATGTAGCTATTGAGCTGCATGGTGTATCAACACAAGGTTAGACTCATGCAGACTGTTCGGCGAGCCTTGCATCGGACTACATTTACTGATAATATGTATACATGAGCTGCTCAGCTGACCATGACAACCAGTCCCTAACCAGTTACTACCATCTTTCTCACTTTATCCTCACGGCCTTGTAACTAGTTAGATTTCTGTCTTTGCGCAAACAGTACTGTAAGAGAGGTGACCAAGAACCTGATGGTCACACAGGCTGAGCTCCAGAGATCCTGTGTGGAGTGTGGAGATCGGGAAACTTGCAGAAGGACAACCATCACTGCAGCACTCCACCAATCTGGGCTTCATGGGAGAGTGGCCAAACAAAAGCCACCTCTCAGTAGGCTAATAAAAAGCCTGTAAACCTGCTCTGAGTTTAAAAAAAAAAACAGCACTTCAATGACTTACAGACTGTGAGAAACAAGATTCTGTGGTCTGATGAAACCAAGATTGAACTGTTTGGCCTCAATTCTAAGCGCGGTGTTTGGAGGAAACCGGGCATCGCTCATCACCTACCCAATATCATCTGAAGGGTGACGCATAGTGGAGGTGGCATCATGCTGTGGGGGTGTTTTTCAGCGGCGGGGACTGGGGGACCAGTAAGGGTGAGATAAAACTGAATAGAGTAAAGTAGAGAGCAATCCTTAATGAACCTGTTCCAGAACGCTTGGGACCTCAGACTGGGCCGAAGGTTCTCATTCCCAGAGGACAATGACCTTAAGCACACAGCCAAGGCAGAGTGGCTTAGGGACAGTTCTTTGAATGTCCTCGAGTGGCCCAGCCAGAGCCCTGACTTGAACCCAATTGAACATCTCTGGAGAGACTTGAGAAAGGCTGTCCACTGGCAATCCCCATCCAACTTGACAGAGCTTGAAAGCATCTGCAGAGAAGAATGGCAAAAAGTCCCCAAATCCAGGAGTGCAAAGCCTGTTGCGTCACACCGAAGACGACTCAAGGCTTTAATCACTACCAAAGGTGCTTCAAGTAAGTACTGGGTAAAGGGTCTGAAAACTTATGTTAATGTGATTTCAGTTTTTCCTTTTTAATTTTCAAATATTTCTGTTTTTGTTTTGTCATTACGGGATATTGAGTGTTGTTTGCAGGGAAAAAATTAATTTAGGCCAGGGGTCACCAACTCCGTCCCTGGAGGGCTACCATCCTGTAGGTTTCTGCTCTACCTTCTATTCAGCACTCCTGATTAAACTAATTAGCTACTTAACAAGATCACTAAGCTGGGCAATTGAATGGCTAATTAGTTGAATCAGGTGTGCCGAATAGGAGGTAGAGCAGAAACCTACAGGATGGTAGCTCTCCAGGAACGGAGTTGGTGACCCCTGATTTAGGCATTTTTAATTTAGGCATAAGGCTGCAACATATCAGGTCACAGGGACTGAATGTACTGTGCACATATAAACACAAATGTGTACGTGTGTACACATAGTATACACCAATCCTGTAAACACAGTGCTTACATATGGCCAGCATCTTAATATCTGGATCAGTCAAACAAAATTTTTCAAACAAAATTTCATAGTCCTCCATAATCTTGGACTTGTAAAGAGGCTGAGGTGACTTAAAATACAGATGGTGGATGGTGGTGATTGATGGCGTGTGTATTATAATACTGAATTTTAGTCGGACTTTCCTATTGTCTTTAATTCCTACTCACATCTAAGCCAAAGCAATGAAATGATATGTACATTCATCACATACACACATCCTTGTACTTATATCTTTGTGAGGACATTACATTGACTTCCATTCATTCTTCCTGTGTCTCTACAGCCTTTCCCTAATCTTAACAATAAGCAATGTATGCCTAACCCAAACCCTTACCCTAACCTTAACCTATCCCTAATTCTAACCTTACCCCTAACCTTAACTAATAAGTCACAATTTGCCTTTGTAGTTGTGAGGACTGGCCAAAATGTCCTCACTTCCCAAAAAAGACTTCACTTTGTTTGTTAAAAACTCATGCCAGTCCTCAGTACATAGCAAGTACAAGAACACACACACACACACACACACACACACACACACACAGACCATTGGCATTTTTCAGTAGCCATGTAGCCTAACCTATAGCAAATAAACACCCAACTCTGGCAGAAACGCTGCATTATCAAATTATGCTATGAAAGATTAAACAGCCAGCCAGCAATTTTAGTGCTTGAAAAATTAAAACATCTGAAATTGCAACTGTATTACAGCCTCCCAGCTGGTCAGCCAGAAGCTGAAGCCAATAAAACGGTTCCGTGTTCCCATTTGCTCCCCCAAGTGGCATGCTGGGCAAACAGCTGAACTTCCAGGACTCTCCAGCAGGGGAGACCATGATCGCACAAAACGCTTCCGCCCGAGGCCCGAGAGGAGAGCTATTTTTAGACCATCGAACAGAGCTATTTATTTATAGAGCTTTGAGCTCCGCCACGCAAACTGGGGGGGAGCGAATGTACCAGCTTCCCCACTGACAGCCAACCCACTGTGGATGCAGAAACCAACACAGCCAGGGCATAGATTCATCAATGAAGTTCACACTGCCAGAAAGCTGGCAAAGGCAGTCTCCATGATGCATGAAATATGGTTACTATTTTTTGGATCCAATCCGTACCATGGCACTGCCAAAAGAGAAAAAACATCACAACTGAAAAGTGTAATGTGGAAATGATGATCACATTACCCAAGTTATTCTGGGGTCAAGTTAATTGGAGTCCATGTTTTTTCAACATCCAGCAAACATGGGGTGCCTGTGGACCGCAAGCAAAAGCCTGAGATGAAAGGTCTTCCTCCGACTCTACTCTGTATGATTGTGGCTATATTCTGCAGTGAGATGAGAAGCAGCTGGTGACACGACAAATTTCAGTGGAGAACCCTGCCTGTCCACACTCTCCTGAATAGGCCGTGAGGTTTAAGAATGTGAGTGGTAGGTCATTTCAAAGGGAACTGGACATCCTCAAACCCAAAGCCATACATATTTTAAAAAAAATGAAAACTCTCTGGTGGTATCGAGAAATTTATTCACGATATCCATTGCCGTCATTTTTGTTAGTGCAAAATAAATAAATTAGTTTTTCTCAGCACTAAAGCCAAAAATACTAAATAGTCTTTATTTCTAAACAGCTTAATCACACCAGAGCAGTTCATATTCCATAACTAAGCTGGGCCGTTTACAAAAAAATGTTAATTGACAAGAATGCTTAATTTGTCGTTCATTAGCAAGGTATAAATGAGTTTTTACTTTCCGGGCAATTGAAAATCAACACTTCATTGATCATACATTCTGGAAAGAAAAAAAAAAAAAAACATTCCTAGAACTTTGGCAACTGAGGATTACTTCCAATGTCTTTCCATTTCAGTGCAGCTCGCTATTGAGCCTCAAGCACACAAAGTTTATGGGCCTGAAAGTGTAAAATAAATAGCATAAATAAACAAACATAAAATACCTCTAATGCGCAGAAATTGAAGTTTGTCAGCCAGAACATGAGATGAAGTCAAGCCGAAATATATTTTTTCAGAACTCAAGATAGTAGACATTCATCAAACGCACAATTTACGCTTACAGTATATCATAGTACAGCTTGTACAACAGGAGAGGATTATCAGTAACACTGACTGTAATAATGAAGATGACACAGGAAAGTGGGGGAGCAGCCGCTAAGCTGGTACTCTGCACCCCCTTGTGGATATTTTAAAGAACCGCAATGGCATCTAAATTTTGCAAGGTGCTTCTGCCTGAGCGCGTTCCCTCAACACAGTCAAGACGCGACACAGATGAGGCAGAGTCTCGGTACACCAGATTAATATAACCACTAGATCTGGGAGTAACGCTTATTTTCAGCCGCCAAATACTTAATTCAGTAGAATTCCTTCAAATACGAAACGCTTGATCAGAGAAAGGTAATCATGAAAAAATTATTCGGTAATTCAGGGCAAATCGTTTTTTGACAAGCCAGGTTTTTATTGCAATCTAGGACCGCTATTTTCACGGATCCGCAAATAAATGGTGCGGAGTATCTCCGAAGAAAACGGATGCCGCTTCAAGGCAACGCCGCAGTAAGGAACCGCTCTACTGAGACAAGCTGAACTGCACTGCACTGCAGAGATGCTGTAGCTCTAAGCTTAAAATGCTGCTTCTCCCCACCTGAATACATATGAAGGCACACTTGAGGCGCCGCGACCGCTCGCTGAACCTATCGAAAGTTTGCTCCGATGATTACAGTTCTTTCACATCAGTGCTAAATATAGCGGGGCGGTTTCCAGAAGTTCGGGCGATTAATGCGGGTCAATCGCAGATTAATGCGGCTCACATACAAATTAATCATTACAAGGTTATCGCAACATGACTTTTTTTCCACCAACTCTAAAAAACATAGGCTACTATTGTCGACGCTGTTCAGTATCTATATCTTACAGACATTAATCAGCGACAAAATTGTCACTACACAGCGAAGTCCTTCACGTGAACATGGAGAGCGTTTAACATGCCATCTGTTAGTATTCGTGAAACCAGGGTGACTGCTGCATTTTTCAGCGCAGTTTCAAAAACATGCTTTGATTTGCCCAGCAGTCAGTGACCAGAGATAATGAAAAGCAAGAATAATACTGTACAGTTTTACAGCACTTCCTCGTCAGTGACAAAATATATCCGTATCTTAAAATATCATTCCAGGATATCAGGCTTCACAAGGCAACAGCACCGAAGTTAGCTGATTAGCAATTATCTCCTGAGTAGCCTAGACCTATTTCATACCTATAGCCTTATACACAAATATAAACTCCATTTTGCCAGAAATCCGTGGTTGAAACCGTACTGATGAAAATATTACATTAGCACATAGGCCATCCCGAGTCAGATCATTTCATTCAGTCAATCAGAGTAACCTAGATATAGGCTATTAGTCATCATGCTGAGCTCATCAGCATTCATCCTCACACTTTGAAACAGGGGGATAAAATGCAGTCAAATGTAAAATAATACAAGCAAAGAGCAAGTCTACTAATAATGCTTGTAAACGTACTGAGGCATTACAGGATAAATTAAAAAAAAACGGACTCAGTCGTCCAAAGGCGGACGGCATGCTCAAACAGAGCAGCGAGCTAGTTAGTTACAGTCAGTATCTCTGGTCAGAAGTTAGAGCTAGCAGTCTGAGAGTGACATGCAGATGAGCCAGGGATCCACAGGAAGTCCATTAGTCCTTAATTTGCTAGTGCGACCGATTCAATCAATCCAGACTTCAACGACACCCAGTAGGCTAGTTTCTTTTTGGTTCTTCTTAATTTTCCTCCATTTCAAGGTCCGCCAGGACAAGCAGTAGCTATTCTCTAGGGAAACAGCAGGCTCCGCCCCTTGTGGCTGCAGCGGCTATTGAGCTGAATGGGGAGTCAGCTGTCTGTCAGCACAGACGGACAGGACTGAAGCCACGCCCACGCACAGTGCGGGGTACACGGGTGAGGACGCGCTGACCTCGGCTGGAGGGGGTGGTGCAAAGCAGGTGCGGGTACCAGCGTAGATGACTAGCGGTAGGGGGAGATGGGCGGAGCCAGGTAGTTGGAGGAGCGTATACTCAGGTAGTTGGAGGGAGCGTATCCACGCTGTCCATGCGCCTCCACCAGGCTCCACTCGGGGTTCCCACGCTTGTCGTGGGGCTCCAGCACCCTCACCAGCTCCCCGGCCTGCAAGGTCACCTCGTGGCTGCTCCGCGCTCGGAAATCGTAGCCCGCAAACACCTGCATGGAAAGCACACAAGAACGCTTTATCGACAAACCCATTCCACTCAATCTCTCTCACTCTGCACCAATTAGAGCACCTTCCTGCAGCTGGTGTGAGTAAATCAATCTCCCTTTAATTAGTGACATAGTCTGTAGGTGCGTTTTCCCCACATCATCACTTACCACACTTAAGAGCTCAGTATAAACATCACATGATCCATCCACTGTGGTGTCAACTGTAATTGCTCAACAGCTCCTACCTGTGGATACTGTTGATAATACATCAGTAATATTTAAGCTCAGTGCTTAAAGGGCATCTAAAGTCGATTCCCATTGTTATTGTTGATCGGCCAATCAGCGAGCCGCACCAGCGCAAAGGAACCAAAATAGAAGGATCATCTACGCGTGTACACAAAACATTGGTTTATGAATGAAATGGTCATGTGACAATGCAAGATGTCAACAAAAGCAGGTGATTTGTTTGTAAACATTGGACGTTCAACGTCCCGTCTGAGAATCGACTTAGATGCCCTTTAAGTTCAATTTGGCTGCATTGTGTCTGAAGGAGGAAATCAGACCCATTCTATCTAATGTGCCAGTGTCTACCGGATGTGCCTCTCCTGGACAGTCCACTAAACTTACACGGTGAATCTATTTTTTTTTTAAGATCGCCTTGCGCCACAGAATCATCAAATTTACTCGCCAATGTACTGTTTGTAACCAATTATATAGCTACATAAAATTACATGCTAGCAATAAACACAACAATGTTGGAAACATTTCTCAACACAATTATGATAAATAGAATTAAAAGCATTTTAAAAATTACCTAGTCTGTGGTGCTGACCTATATTTGAAGGTGAAAAATCAGGGAAAATCAAACAAAAATATTCAGATTCGAGCTGCTGAAGTACAGGCTGCTTGTGAGACGCGTCAAGTGGACATTACAATGAGGAACATACTGGTGACACAGCCAGGATACACTGCCTACAGGCCCAGTGGACAATCAGCATAACAGTTAATTAAAAATTCAATGCAACAGTATTTCTGATGCTGGAATTAGGATCGCACAATGCAAGGATCAACATCACTTTTGGTAAGAGTCGCCCACTTTGTTCGTAATCATAAATTAAATAACTTGGACCGTGTTTTCATTTGAATCATTAGGACAAATGGCATACAAATATTAATATAAAAATATACTAACACACACGCACACAAGTATGCATGTGCCTGCCTGCACGCACGCACACTTAAATGTCATAGTTTAGATTTTTTTTCAGGAAAACATATAGATCACTCAATGATACGATGCCAGACTTCAGTCTATAAAAACCAGCTGGTCAGACGGCTGCAATTCACCTGGCAATAGGGTTGAATTCACAGCTGGCAGCTAATTTCTGCTTCTCCATTACCGTGTTCACATGTTCTACACGCTTATGATTGATGCCCACAGCGGCTGACGCTATTACTATCGATCTCTCCGGCCCGCTATCTCGGCGACGGCCAAATCAGGTAGAGTAACCAGCTGAGGGAATGAAATTCTGTCACTCACACTACAGACTCCAGCTGCTCTATCAATTTAGAGACCCTCACCACACCGGGTCCCTTCATAATGAGATGAACAATCCAGATTCAGCAGGAAAATTCCACTCCAGTACTTCATTCCAACCATCTGTGTTTGCTTAATGGTGCAGAATTTAAAGCTAATTAGTGAAATTACTTAGCTGAGTTCACATGTGGAAAAAGGCAGGACTTAAAATCTCTTCATACCTCTACCTTTATGTCACCTCCAGCAACTGATCTGGGACCAGGCAAGAACAGCAAGCACCGGCCTCATCTCATATGCAACCTAACCCAATCTCATGTAAAACTGTAGGTGTGTGGTTAAGGTTAAAATGTATTGTTAGGATTAAAATGTAGTATTTAGGGTGAGCATTAGGTTGCAGAGTTACCTACACTCACCAGTATGCATGATAGTACAATGGCCACTGCTGTTTGACCCTGAGCTGTTGTGTTGGGGTGTAGGGTTTGAGTGAGAATGCAGGGTGCATGGTTGGGGTTAGAGTGTACGATGTAGGATCAGGGTTAAGATGTAGGGATAATCTCTCACCTGGAAACAGGGCGGGGCCATGGTCACCACAGGTCGCGACTCCAGGGTGTAGGAGTGTCTCCTGGGCTCGGCTCCGCCTCCCGCAGATGAGGAATACGGCGATGGGGAGGGGGGCGGGTCAGCTGTCGCCTGGTGATAGCGAACCAGCTTCGCGGATGGCACGTACCCCCTGGGGCCTGGAACAGAAGATGGAGAAGGGGGTCGGTTGAGGAAGGACACACTGGAAACACACTCTTCCTCAGCTCTCTCACCTTACCGTTCACACAGGCGAGGAAAAAACCATTCAGTACAAATATTCTCATTGCTTTTCCCCTCAAGGCCCATACAAGTCCCTGAAAATATTCCATCACACCTCCCCCATGAGAAGCTATCCGCCTGTCACCGTCGACTTCATTTGTACACACGCCAGTCTATTCAATTTAATCCAATAAATTCATCAAGTGATTTTAGAACATTTGCCGTTTACAAATGCAAAACCGCACAGACCCACGACGTGTAATGCACGTGTCCCAATAAATGTCTGTACTTTGCGTCCCAGCTAAATGACCACAAGTGAGTGAGTGAGTGGCCAAAATTTTTAACGCATTGACCACTACAGCAGTTTGCACGCCATGGGGGAAAAAAAAAAACAGAACAGCAGAACAGCACAAAAAGCTGTTCTGACGAGTGTGACAAAAAGACATTAATTACATCTTATGTGCTATTTATTGCTAGTTTAGTGTCATGAATGCATAAATAATTGTTACTTAGAATTTGCTTGTGTCTTGATAGTTGTGATTCAAACCGTTCATAACTTCCTCATCACAAGGCTCCCTGGAAGCTCCCAGAAGCCTCATTTTGGGTGCCCAACCTCCCCATTTACAAACATGGGACGAGACCTTGCATATATCCCTGTGAATCCTGCCCTGTTTCTTCATCGTCCAGATAATTTACTGAATCAGCGGTACTTATTGGCCAGACTGTCTTCACCTGGATTGGATAAGCATACAAGGTCCACAATCATGAACCTCCAATGTTTTGCTACTATTTGTTACATTTTTGGTCACACACGTGACTGAGAATGGCCCAGCAGCTCTCAGTGCCGGAGTGAGTACACGAGTACCAGGGGCCTCGGCGATGAGTGCTACCCATCCTGACAGAGGGCATTCGCTCAATACACACGACGGAAGCGGCATTTATCAGCTTTTAGATGGCCCTGATAGAATGCACCACTGGAGTTAGTAAAACAGCAGTATATTACACTCTGTGATGACGGATGGCTCTGAGGGTGAAGAACATCCTCCACATTACTAATATCCTCCCCCAGAGAGCGATGCGTTCGGCGAGATGGCACACAGTGTCCCCTCTGCTTTCCTTAACTGCCGTCAGCAGTGTTACATCACAGAGCTGTCCGTCAGCGACCTATTCCAGCTGGAATTAATGATGAACCCAGTGCCCTTTCCTGTCCGCCACTCCCCACACCACAGCCCAGCCCACCTCCCCGGAGTGTGTGCTAGCATCGCTGCTACATGATAATGACATGTCATGGTGCAAGAGTGAGATACAGGACAATGGATGGAGGAACAGCATGTTCCCAATCACAGATTTTCCAACCAATCAGGTTATTCCTCGAACAATGGACTGAAATGATTGGTTAAATCATTGAGTTACTGGTCACTGGTGTCATGAAAGTTTTAGAGTCTTAAAACGAGACTTGAAACACCTATTTTCTATTGAGAGAAAGCAGAGTCTTGCTCTAATCAAATACGTGAGTTTGTCTTTAGCTACCATTTGCTTATCAAATAAAAATGTTCAACCTCATTAGCAAGAAAGTAGCACAACACACCATAGCACAAAAAGTTAGTTTTCATTTCAGCTGCAAGATGACTTCATTACTCCAGCCCTAGCGACAGCTGTTGTGTCTGCAATACCTCCGGCGTCCACCAGCCAGCGCCGTCGATCCCCTCGCGTGTCCATCTCGCTCAGCACGGCCACCAGCTCACCCCTCTGCAGAGTCAGGTCCAGCTCACGGGTGCCCACAACATGGCCGCTCAGCTGGTAGATCTTTCCGGAGCCGTGCTTATCCGTCAGATTTTTAAGCCTCTTCTGAGAGGAGGGGCTAAGGGGCTGTCACCACAAAAACAAAGTTTCAGAGTGCATTAGACACCTCTGCTGAGATATCGGGGTTGTTTCCTGTGTTCTTTTCTGCAGTTTGAAAGTCAATTTCAGTCAGCTTTTCTGTAGTTGTTCCTCAAATTAGACGCCACGTTGGCGAACACTCGGGGTACCCTTGATCTCGGTGGAAATGGGTGGTGACTTCGTGCGTAGCCTCGTTTTCATAAGGCAATACCTGAGCTTCTGGGTAATTTCTCATTCTCTAGATAGATAGATAGATAGATGGATGGATGGATGGATGGATGGATGGATTGATGGATGGATGGATGGATGCAGAGACCAAGACTCAAGCCACATTACTTGAATACACAACTGCAGTTGCTGTCTACCATAGAAACCTTGTCAGTGTCCTCTAATGTCTCTGAACTCAGACCTCAACACCCAGAGTTACTGATACTTTACGGAGAGGCAGAGAATATTCCATCGCCCTCCCTGCACGATGCTTAAAAAACTGAAGTAGATTTCACTACAAGCACTAAACAACCTCTGTGATGCAGCATTAACAAAAACTTGAATATGGGAAATTTAGCTGTGTGGGAAACATTTCACTCAGGGAAGAATCACCGACCTCAGAGAAGTCCCACAGCAAGACATAGCTATAATCACACCCACAGCTATAGTCAGAACATCCTGTACTTAAACAGAGTGGAGGGCTGGGTGAGACTACTACATTAGCACGGAATGACAAATATGTCCAAAGCACAGATGCTTATCAGCAGCAGAAATGAAAACCTGCTGATAAGATTGCACTGTCTGAGGTGAAGAATCCCATAATGAAGCTCAGTATTCATTAATGAATGGAACCAGTCAAAGCATGCAGCGTTATGAGACATGAGGAATACAGGCTTTTACTGAACATAAAGAATACATGCAGTGTGTAGTGCCACTACAGCAGGGGAGATTACTCATACCCAAAATGGGGCGCAGTGGGTGCAGGTTTAATTACTGGTTTAACTGATTCAATCAAAGCCTTGAGAAGTTTAATCAGGTGCCCTAGCACTGGGCTACGACCACGTTTCCAAAAAAGCTGGGATGCTGTGTAAAATGTAAACAGAAACAGAATTCAATGATTTGCAAATTATTTCAACTCTGTATTTCTTTGAAAAATAATACAAACACAATATATTACATGTTGAAACTGAGAGCATTTAAAAAAAATATATATATATATATATATATATATATATATATATATATCTATGCTCATTTTGAATTTGATGCCAACAACACTCTTCTAAAAAGTTGGACCAGGGGCACGTTTACCACTGGGTTGCTTCACCTCTTCTTTGAACAAAACTACTTGTCCGGAAACTGAGGAGACCAACTGCTGTAGTTTTGAAAGCAAAAGGTTTTCCAATTCTTGCTTAAAGGAGCTGTGTCATGATTACTGTGTGTGCTCAGAACTTACACCCTAACACAGTGAATCAGCTTAACTGCAAGTCATAATCTGATTCCATCCTTGCCAATTAGTCTTCATTTTGCATTGTCTTTTTATATTTTAGTTACTCAGGCATTATGCTTTTTATATTAAGGAGTTTTCAATGGAAATTTGAGGATTCAAAGCACTATATTAGCACTTTTGCCAAAGACAATGAAGAATGCAAACTGGTTTGCCAGCCACCAATAATCATGGAAGCAGACTGTATTCTCATTTTATGATGCTTATTGGCCCTCTCCATCTTTACTTCTTCTGAAAGACTCAGTCTCTCAGGAATGCTGATTTTTTACCCAATCATATTACTGACCTGTAGCCAATTAATCTAATCACCTGTGAGATGTTTCATCGGATGTACTTTTTAAGCATCATACAACTTTTCCAGTCTTTTGTTTCCCCGTCCCAACTTTTTTGAAATGCGTTGCTGGCATCAAATTGAAGTACTTTTCAAAAAATAATATAATTTCTCAGTTTTAACATTTGATATGTTGCCTTTGTACCATTTATAACTAAATATAGGATTTAAATGATTTGCAAATCATTTCATTGTTTATATTTACATTTTACACAGCGTCCCAACATTTTGGGATGTGGGGTTGTAAAACAAAATCCTGAGTCCACAACTCCCAGGATGGGATGGATAGCCCTGCACCAGAGTGTACAAAAAAGAAATGCTTCTTATCGTTCAAGCGTTAAATCCAAATTTATATATCAGTTGCTTCCTATCTTCAAATAAATCAGTTTAACCAACAAATTCAAATAAAATTCTTATAAATGGCAATGAAGACAGGTCTAGCCCCAAATAAAATAATAAATATCAGACTAAAGCGTGAGTAAATGGAAAGTGGAATCCAATACACTACATGAGTGGAACAAAATATTTGTTACAATTGAACCATAAAATGTTCCAATATGAAATATATTTACCTTGCTGCCATTACTGAGAATGAGGACACAGCAAATAACTTCCTTACTGATTTCAAGTGAATCAATTTCCAGTTTACATAATCTTGACTCAAGATTGAGAGCTTATTTCACTGAGATCAGGGCATGAGCAAAATCCTTTTAGCATATTCAAAATCAATAACATGACCAAAAGTTGGATACGGTATTTGTTTTACACCAATCACAGGCTGTGTTATTAAATTGGCCCTGGTTGTGTTTTTGGTTTTGCAGAATCTTAGGGCGAAGGGCCTCAGTAAATCCGGCCCTTAGAGCTGCATATAACTGCTGTGAGCTCATCTGAGCAGGGCTACAGGATTACTCTGACAGTCAGGCCGTACACACTGCACCGACTTTGTTTCCCCAGCGACGTGTCACCAAGCAACGGGGCAGTTAAATGGTTTGTTTGGCCCAACCTGCACAATGGGGGCATTCAAGTTCTCTTCCATGCTTCTGCAAAGACTTTCCAGCCTCCTTGCCCCCTCCAGAACAGAGCTGTCCGCCCACTCCCAGAATGCACCAGGCGCCATGTAGCTGTGAGGGAGCTGCAGAGAACAAGAAGGAAGTGACCAGTAAGAACATTCTGCAGGGTGATTCAAATTATTTATGAAAAAGTTCTACCGGTAGCTTCAGTTCTTTTATGTGTCTGACATTTTGTGTTATGAAGCACAAAATTAAACTTTACTGCCTGATGATAAAATGATACTGCTCCAATTAAGGATAATTGTAATTGAACAAAACATTCAGAGCAGGGGCTTCAAAGATCCAGGTTCTCAACCATCTAGCACAGGGGAGCCCTGTCCAGGAAACAAACCAATACAATAACTTCATAAATAAGTATTTCTCTTCCAACAAACATCATCAGTATCCTCAGAAAGGTGGTAGCTGCTGTTCAGCAGACTGATGTGTCGGCTATTCTCTATGGATGACTCCAATGCTGCCTCTGAATGCTTAACTTAGGGTGATAGCATGGGTCATTTCAGTCTATTACAGTGAAGCATACATCTTAAACTAAAAGCATTTCAGATAACATTATTTTGCCATCAAAGAATCTCCTGCGCACGGTAAGTTTATTGGAGAGTTTATACTCTTCAAACTCCTGAGGGTAAATCTGCCAAAACATTTTCACTAAGCTATTTTTATAAGGTATACATTTTTAATGCATTACATGGCTGGTTGTAACTTTTCAAAACTGAATTAAGTGTTCCACTCTTAACCCCATAATCTGTAACTTTTCACTCAAGTTTTTCTTAAGTAAGCACAAAGTCAAAAAAGCATTTTTTTTCCATATTGTAGGACAGTGTCACGTACATTTTCTGTATCTGCTGGCTGCAGTGCTTCACTGCAGCTACATCACACTTATAATGAGAGAGCTATTCAAACCCAGGTTGCCATGGTATTATGGCCACAGCATTATCAAATAAAAATATCCAGATCTTGTGCATCATTTCATGCAAATTTCTTTGTAATTCAGAAATACATATTTGGGATCATTAGGCCTGTCTTCATTAGAACGAAGTTTCAAATTAGCTAGCTATGTTGCGGTTTTGAAATTAGCCCGATGTCAAATTAGCTGGCTATTTTGTAGTGAAGACGCATATAGCCCACTAATTTGATTGACAAATTTTCCCAATAAATCTTGGTCTAGTTCGCGAAATAGCCCCATATTTGTGTTGCGTCTTCATTAGACCGAAATTGAACCGAAAGCCAAATTGAACTGCGCTCTCTATCTGGAAATGATGCAAAGTGCGCATGCTTCAACTTCGGGCTAAATTTCTCGAGCGGAGGGCTTACGGGCTAATGGAGATGCAAATTCGTACTATCGGGATAATTTCCCTAACCGCAAAATAGCTGGCTAGTTTAACTTTGTTCTGATGAAGACAAACCTATTGGAAACCTAGAGATCTTCACTAGAATATAAAATAGGCCAGAAGTTCCGCAGTTTTGTATACAGCAGCTACATTTTATGGACCAGTACATGGGTCTGCAGGTTTATTGGATTAACATGAAAACAGGGAGAAGTTCTCCCCTTTTGTGCATCTAAAGTTCCTGAGATGTTGCTGCTGATTGGTAACAGACCATTAACACACAGTTAATGAGCTCTCCTCACACACACACACACACACACACACTCTCTCACTAACTCTCACTTGCTCACCCCCACACACTCACTCACTCTCTCCATCCCTCCCGTTCGGTCTCTCCTGCAGTACCTGTTGAGTGTAGCCCGCGGTGAGCTGCTCCACGTCGGCGGCCAGGTCTCGGCACAGGCAGCTGAAGGCCCCCAGCACGCCCCACAGCAACTGCAGGGTGGTGCTGTTGAACTGGGGCAGCTCGGCCAGCAACAGGGCGTTGATGGTGCGGTAGGCATTGGCCACGCCCTGCTCCTCATAGCTGAGGCTGGTCTTGTCCTCCAGGAGCTCGTAGTCCAGCAGCTTGTGCACTCGCTTGCGGATCAGGTTACGAGGGCCGGGGAGAAGCTCACGGAGCGCGCTCAGAGGTTTGAACACCAGCGCGTTCAGCCGCCGCTCCTGAGATGCACAAACACGGGGGTATGAAGGTACACTGTGAGGGTAAATGCTACTCCGAGTGTCCTGGGCCTCTAGGACTCTGCAGAACACTGCTCTATTCATCGAAGACCTTCCCTTCTACTGAGACACACCCTCCAGGCATTGGCATACTTCACTTTCTCAGGCCTTTAGAATGTCATTTAAGTTTTAATGCGCGTCTCTCATAAGCCTGGACAACATCTGACATCCAGCTTTCGGGCCATGAGATCTAACAGGAGGCATGATGTGGTACCCAGAGTTGTGATTTGAACAGTGTCCATCCAAATTCATGATATAGCGCAATCTAGTGTAACCACTTAAGTTTAACTGCATTGTTCTACTGCAATCTCTCACTATGTCTGTGCTGTGAGAAAGTATCCCCCCCCCATCATTTCATAATTTCCTTTATTTTCGCATATGTGTTGCCTTACATGGTTTTAGATTTTCAAACGAAATGAAATATCGGGAGAAAAATCCAAACAACAGCAATGTGAGCAGAACCGTCCACAAGAGTAACACCAGCTCCACCTTTGATGTCAGACATTAGATCAGGGGGTAGGGAATTCTAATCCTGCAAGCCAGTGGTGCACAGGGCTAAATTAACTTCTTTGCTCTATGCACCAACACTGGATTACAAACAAATTGCATAGCAGCAGCATGTTTCAAAAAGCAAAGAATTAAGTCCATTTGTGTCAGTAATGTGTCTGTAACTGTCAGTAATACCCTTGGCCCTTGTCAAGAAATCTTGGTAAAATGTCAGATGAGGACACATTTTAGGGCAAGGTAACTAATTGGCACAGAGTGAAAACCAGAAATGGATAAGGCCCTAATAGTAGATCACTGTATAAGATGTTAACTCTTTGAATGGGGCTCCACCATCCAATATTAATACTGGACTATAAATTTACAACACCATTTTAAAAAATGCTCCAAGAATTGCAAATTGTTTCAGGTGTATTGCTGGCTCCTGCCCATTGGATGGTAGATGAGATTTCTGCAGTGATTGGACCAGCAGAGCCAAGTAGAGCTGTCGTTTACAGGAATACTCACAAATGCAGGGTATATCCACTGCCTTAAGGCTGTGCTGATCTCCTTATAGAACACAGACGGCTTCTCGCTGTCCATATCCAGGTCCTGTTCCTCAGGTCTACACTCAATCAGCCTCTGTAAGGGAGAGACGGAGGCAGGGCTATTGGCTGGAGAACACTACCACATCAGGCCTAATTCCCACCCTCATTTAGGAAAGAGAGTGACTCATAACAAATTAATTTGAAGAGGTAAAATCTACACCGCTGCAAACAGGGCTGGAGTGATAAACAGCAATTAAACTTTAATTATAAAGTAATGAAGTATCAAGTAATTTCTTGAGCATAATGACAATCATCCTTGCCATGCAGCATCATGCAGTTTTGCCATGCAGGTTTTTCTTTTTTCAGACTTAACACATTGTGAACAGATGGATTTCAGATGCCAAGAGAAATGCACATCACTGCCAGTATATACAGGCTCTTGATTGACAGCGAGATAGAAGCAAGAACAGGGACCTTTCATGTGGTCGCGTGATGTTTCATGTTGGTTCCAGGGGGGCTAAATCGCCATGCGTTTGACTTCCAGTCGCTTTCCTCAGAAGTTGAACAGAACTCAATCATCAGGAATGATCGCAGAAAAAGATGCCAATTCACTGTATGGCGCCCCAACATATATCAGACGAGGGATGTGGTCCACCACTCAAAAAACATATTCTCTTTCACCCCACTCCTCATCTCTGCCCATAAGTAAATTTAGTGGGCAACAGTGAAATTTAGCTTAGCCTGTTAAAGGAGCTGTGTCACGATGACTGCACATGCTCAGAACCTCGAAAATTCTTAGCCAAAGGGAGTAAATCTGCCCAACTACAAATCTGAATCGGATTCCATCGCTACAAATCCACCTTCGTTTCGCATTGTATTCATATACATTTAGTTACTCGGGTATTATGCTTTTTAAATGAAGGAGTTTTCTATCGAAATTCAGGGATTCAAAGCGCTATTTTTGCCGTCTAGCCAAAGGACATGCAGAATGTGAGCTAGTTTGCTAACCTTCAATACACATCATAGAACAAGAGTACCTTCTTCTATGGTTACCGGAGTTTGCAAACACTTTATATTTTTCATATCCTTTGGCTAAAGTGCTATAGTTGCAATTGAATCTTCTGATTTCCAAAGAAAACTCTAATACAAAAGGTATAATGCCAGAGTAACTACAATATATAAATACAATGCAAAACTATTGATGGATTAGCAAAGATGGTAGTAGATTTTAACTTGCAGTCGAGCAGATTCACTTCATTCAAAGTTGAGAGCATTGTGCAGTAATCGTGACACAGCTTTTTATGTGAAAAGTACGACTGTAAGAAGGAAGATACATTTCTTTGGAGTAAAGGTACGATGCTCCCCATCACCTGCACTTAGGATGAGCTGCTGAGGTATGATGGCGGAGGCTGGAAGGCCAGCACAGAGAAAGCAGTGGAGGCCCAGAGGAGATAACATGGAGTTAGAGCTGGGAATAAATGGTAAGCAAGGAATAAATTCTGTGGTTGACGCTAAGCACAGATCTCTGAATCTGACCTTTGAACCCAAATCAGCCCTGTTTTCCATTCCAACTGATCGGCCAGACAGTCTTCAACGTTCTCTCCAAGGAAAGAGATAGGGGGGACAAGTGATAACAAGGGATACTCCAACATCGAGGACCATGATTTGACAGGGTTGTAAAGGAAGTACTTTCATGCTCTCACAGTTAACCATGCAACATGGCATGTCTGTCTGTCCCATGCTGTTAGCAATTGCCAAGTTAAATAATGAGCACAGAGTCATGAAAGGAATCTTTTGCCAAGTTCTGTTCAATTAGTTAATTCTTTTGCATGTATCAAACATAGAAACCAGAGCCAAATGATTCCCAGAACATAAAACTCTGGGCTACTGGCCAGTGCTCAATTATAACCACAGTGCTGGAGCAGACACACCCTGGACAACTCGCCAATCCATCGCTGGGCGCTCACACCATTCACTCAAACACACATACCTCCAAAACACGAGGAGAACATGAAAACTCCACACAGACAGACCCAGGTCAGATTTAAACCCACAGCCCTCTCGCTGTGAAGCAGCAGTGCTACACACAGTGCCACTATGCCGCTCATGGCAAAGGCCATATTTTCCTAATAAGTAGTTGAGATACACTAAATCTGATGATAACATCATCACAGCTATAACATTTGGGAGGGATAAATCTGAGCAGAGTTCAATCAGAAATGCTATGAACACTAAGAGCACTTAATTCAATTGACAATTTTTCTATAAATGTCAAATGTCAGGGCCCTGTGTGTGTGTGTGTGTGTGTGTGTATGTGAGAGAGATAACTATGAAAGACTTAGTAGGACCAGCTTATTGAAAAACACAGTCAGGTCCCGTAAATCAGCATGAATGTGGTTAACAGCTTACAGTCATAATTCACTTTCACAAAGTTTTGAAAATATTATTTCAGTTTTAGTGTGCGTTTCCGATTGACCCAGACAGTTTATAATGAGCAGCATAAGCTTCTGACATCCCGCTGGATTTACAATAGCTAGAATAGAGGCATTCTGAGGCTTGTGGTTTGATGCAATAAAACACACTTCAAGTAACACCAAAGCAGCTGGTATACGCCTTTTATGTTTCCAGAGACTGTAACAGATTCATCTTACAGCCTCTCTTTACATTTAAAAACTGAAATATAAGTTATACATCACGCTGATATTCATTTCCTTTTCAACTCTCAGGCAGCATAAACTTTCCCTCCCATGCATTGGTTCTGTAGTCTTCAGATCCAGCTGGGTTTACTAAGCAGAGGCCTACTGCCCTGTGCCATTTGTTACAGGCCTAACTTCAGCAGTTCATTGAAAACAGAAATGGAGGCTACACCACATCCACTGGAATTGCACAAACTTGGACCCACTTTAATCTGATCAGAGATCAGATTTATACAGAACACTCAGCACGGCTAATCTCATATTAGCTGCCTACCGTCTCATAATAGTAACTGATGTACAAACAAGCCACAATTTCTAAAACTTTATAGCATCCTTAGCATAGTATAGCTAGTCCATTAACTCTCATTTAAAGAGCAACTTAACATTTACCAGTAGAAAGCTAATCAGTTAAATGTCCCACATTACCTCCAAAATATCCCATGAATGGGCTCAGCATGTTTGACTTGCAATTCAGCATTCTGTTGGGTGAACTATATACACTACAAACTTCTGAAAGCTACTGGGGCCAATAAAGCCTGCATCTACTCCTCTCCATATGCAGTAGCCTACAGTCAATATAGGAGAGGTCCAGAGAATTTCAAGAGTACTGCACTCAGATCAGGCGCCACGGGAGGTAGTGCCGACTGGAAACAAGGTGAAAAGTTCTTAAGAATAATCCTGAAGTATTTGCATGTCTGGCCATTTGTTACATCGTGTTCCTGCTTAGTTTACCATTGGCATACTGTCTAGCATGTAAATGCATTAGGAACTGTGGAGGTTGTCAAATGCTTGTGAATAGCAAAAATATCTTTTACCGTACAGAAAAATTTTTTTATCTCAACTCTGAACCTCAGCTAGTTTTTATCTTCAGTAAAAAGGCTTTTAAAGAGGAGAAGCAAATACAGCTATTCCTTAAAGCAAAAAGAATATTAAAATTCACCTGAACAAGAGAAGAAAATATTGAAAGATGCTGGTGGTCATGCTTTTATTTTTCCATTTAACCACATGATACAACAAAAGAGGTTTCAAAAATGAATCTAAAAAACCCAAAGAATGAAGCATATTTCTCACCCGTAGATTTCCCAGATACGCAGCCACATTTTCATGTAGGTCCACAATTCCCTTCTCCAGTACATAGAAAAATCCCTCCAGGGCATCAAACTCCTCATCTTTCAACTAAAATAACAAAGAGAGGAGACAAAAGCACTCATTTTTGTAGTCTATCTATGAGGATATGAATTCTACATACGAAATTCTCAAAGCAGCACATCTGGAAATGCAATTTCATAAAAACAATAAGCAGTTAATGTGAACTTTTATTTTTTGAAAATCCATTTTCTAACATGCCAAAAGCCCCAAATCAAAACCAGGTTTTGCCAAGAGCACAATTCAAAAAATCATGCTTGGGAGAGTCAAGTTTCAAAGGTTGTCATTCAATCAGCAGCTAGTCCTGCAATCGTGTGTCTCTAGATATTTCTAGTCAAGTTTGCTTGAATCAGTTTGAGAACAAGTAATTATCACTAACATGACTGTGTTCCCTGCCACATGTGCATGTAGGTGCTAAATATGAGCACAGTTGGTCAACTGGCTCTTGAGATATTGCGTAAACAAGGTTTACAAAGGTAAAATCTAAGTAATTTTCCTGTGACCTTGAAAATGACCTCAAGGTCACCAAAACCGACTGGTGTCGGGGTGATAAATATGAGCAAAATTGGTCCACTGTTTCTTGAGATATTGCGTTATCACCAAGGGGACAGATGTACGTATGTATGAAAGAACGGACAGACGGAGCTGAATACTACATCCCCCATTCCGTGCTTCGCGGCGGCGGGGGACGAAAAAAGCAACTGTTGGCTTATTAGTGCAGCTGATTGTCATCCAGTCAACACAAACAGTTCTCACATGGCCATTGGAATGTTGTAACACTGACAAAACATTTCATTTGTGAGAACATTGCAGAACAGTATCTGCAGTTGGGTCATTCCATGTCAAAACAGCCAATATTGAGGTGCCTTGTACATGACACCTCTAAGATTTTGCTCAAATTTTGTCCAAAAATACTTTATGGTACCAAACAAAAGAATCCAAAGTTTCATGTCAGTATCTCAGACGGTTTTCGCGTGAAAATTTCTTGAAATTTGGGTGAAACGCCCCTTTTTCACTTATGTGAATTGGTCATTTCATTTTGTAGCATTTTGGAAGGACCATAACTTTTCACATAATAGAGACAGGAAGCTGAAATTTCATGCACTCATGCATTCTGGCCCATATATCAGGATTCTGCAGCCAGAATCACCATGAGAGATCAGAGGGGTGAGAGGAGGGCCCCCAAAATCCAAATTTTTTTTAAGGCGGCAAGTGTTTTTCTCTTTTTGGGGGTCCCTAGGATTCAGTTCAGTGAATGTTACTGTTTGAAATGTGTTTCTCCCTCATATTTGGGAACTTTCCCACCACCAAATTAAGTTTTAGGATAATAGTACCATTGGTGGAGGACTTGTGGGGGTCAGAAAACCACTTCGGATCAAAATGATCCTCTCAGACCCTGGACTTCAGACACCCAGATGACCCTGTGGGCACTGGATGATGGTAATGGCATTTTAACCAGACAAATATGCATATTTAAACATTCATTTAGTGAAATAAAAACTTTGATTATCAACCTCCTATATGAACGCATTTTATGAAAAAAGGCATTCTGAGACCCTTATTCAGCAGAAATTTCTAAGTCCAGAAACAGGATTAGGAAGAAAAATTGTCAAAAATCAGTTATAATTACATTAATACAGGTGTTCATCAATGAACACCTGAGGCAAGTATCCAAAATTATGCAGAAAGGAACTTTAACCCTTAGTACACCATAACACGACCATGACCTAATGTACTGGGAAACCAGGTTACAACATACTGTCAACATGGTCAAGGTTGATCACGCCATGCAAGATCAGGCATCCCATGTTATACTACCATGTGTCCCAATAAATTAGGTTGTTTATGATTCCTACCAAATGAGACATAGCTAAGGGTTAAAATAAGGGCCCAAGTACTGTATGTCTTAAGCAAGGGTAGCGTCAATTCGCTGGAACCCAAACAGAATAAATTTGCAAGGATTCCAAGTGATGCAAGACACGTGAGGAAGAAGCAACATGGTGACGTCTATGTGAAATTCATGAAAAGTGCCCACAATATCCCTTCTTGACCATCTGACCAGGAACAGGTTCTATGCTGGATGCCATTCCAGCATATTATCCGCTGTATAGAAGCACCTGAAATTCATGGACGTAGGCTTGGCAAATGGAAGTTATGGAATATGATCATCAAAAAATCGTGTTGCTGCTTCCTCAATTTGTAGGACAAAAGACCTGAAGGATTCTGAATAAATGGTATTCCTTTTTCCTGGTAACAACAGAATACTACCACGTGTCCCAATAAATTATGTTGCTTATGTGCTGAAACCACGTCTTGAACAATTGTTGGCAGTATGTTGTAACCTGGTTTCCCACTACATTAGGTCTTGGTCGTGTTATGGTGTACAAGTGGTGTAAGTCCCTTTCTGCATCATTTTGGATGCTTACCTCAGGTTTTCACTGATGAACATCTCTATTAATGTAATTTTAACAGATTTTAGAGAATTTAGTCCACTCTTTCTATGTAATTCTGTTTGACCTAGTTTCTGGACTTAGAAATGCTTAAAAAGGGTCTCAGAATGCCTTTTTTCATAAAATATGTTCATATAGAAGGTTGATAATCAAAGTTTTTATTTCATTTAATGAATGTTTAAATATGTATATTTGTCTAGTATAAATGCCATTACCATCATCCAGTGCCCACAGGGTCATCTGGGTGTCTGAAGTCCAGGGTCTGAGAGGATCATTTTGGTCCGGCGGTTTTCTGACCCCCACAAGTCCCCACCAATGGTACTATTATCCTAAAACTTAGTTTAGTGGTGGGAAAGTTCCCAAATACGAGGCAGAAACACATTTCGAACAGTAACATTCACTGAACTGAATCCTAGGGACCCCCAAAAAGAGAAAAATCACTTGCTGCCTTAAAAAAAATTTGGATTTTGGGGGCCCTCCTCTCACCCCTCTGATCTCTCAAGGTGATTCTGGCTGCAGAATATGGGCCAGAATGCACGGGCACATGAAATTTCAGCTTCCTGTCTCTATTACGTGAGAAGTTATGGTCCTTCCAAAATGCAATAAAACGAAATGACCAATTCACATAAGTCAAAAAGGGGCATTTCACCCAAATTTCAAGAAATTTTCACACGAAAACCATCGGAGATACTGACATGAAACTTGGGATTCTTTTGTTTGGTATCATAAAGTATTTTTGCACACAGTTTGAGTAAAATCTGAGAGGTGATGTACATGGGTTGCTGAGTTGACATGGAATGACCCAGTTTAATTTCAGAGAATGAGCTCACATAGAATCAAAGAGCTAAGAGAGGGAGTTGGAAGCATGGGCAAACTGGCCTTTCTTGCCTTATATTTGCAACAGAAGTTTGTAAAGTGAGCAAGGAAGTGTGCTTGGCAGCATAAAGATATGAATAATATTGCAGCTGAACATCAAATAACTTTCTGATATATTAGACACAATAATCCAAACTAACCAACAAAGATCTTTGTAGTGCATTTAGAACAGCGCGGCTGGTGTGCACAGTGGAGATTCATCACAGGAAGGCAAGCACATCATTATCTTGACTTACGGAGCTGTAAAATAAAATATTTACAACCTGTATCTCAGAGCAAATAAACGAGGACATTGTGTACCTTCTCAAAGTTCACTGTCCGCCAGTGTAATTATGGACCCATGGCACTATCACAGTCAGACTTCACATTTTCAATTAAGGCAGAGTAACTAAGCTAACATACAGGAAGGTCTGTGAGAGCACTACCTTTGGTACCATCCCTGTTTCATGTTTGATGTACTGGCTCAGACGAGCAGTCTTCTTAGCAATGCTGTGCCCATTCAGCCTATTGATCATGTCCTTTATGGTCAGGATCTCCGTTTTCTTGTATTTGTCAGCTGCAATTGTAAAAGCAAAGCATTTTAACACACCTTTGTTGCTTTCACCAGCCATTTGTTTCAGCTTTAGGAGAAAAATCATCCTGGACAAGAGCCATTGACTGATAGATGACAATTAATCATAATTTCCCCAAGACCACCGTATCCAAGCAACGAGCAATCCAAATTATGCGCACGGCCTAGCAGCACCCACCAGTGCTACAGGCAGTCCATCATTACTGACAAGGAAAAATAAGCAGTGAATATTCAGAAAGGGCTGCTTTCTATTTCTACTTATAGACAGTACCAAGACAGTCCACCTTTAACATAATAACGACCACTTGTGAGGTCTATCAATACTTAAGACAGAGATATTATTGTAAGGGCTGTAATTCCTATATTTTTCACTTTATGAAAAACCCCAAGCTGAGAGGTTACCTTTATTTTAATTCACTTCCATACAGAGCTCATCAGCTCTTCAACATTACGTCCCGGTCCAAATACAAGCCTCGTTGTATGTACCACTGATTTACATAAAAAAAACTTTTCAGCGCATAACATGACGTATTCGTTAACTCACATCCTATACCAACTTTTGAGGAAGGACAAAGTGAAGTCACATTAATTAATAACCAAAAGCCTTCAAAGAGAAATGACACCAACCCACAAGGCTGAGTCATTTGATTTCACAGTGAATTATAACAATTAGTAGAGCTGCACACTTACCCACTTCTCTGAAGCGCTTGTACTCGTTAATCCTGCAGTTGATCTCAACAGCGGTGTCGGCAGCCTCCTCCAGTGTGGAATAGGCCGGGTGCTGGGGGTCTGTGTGCTTCTGGATGGTCTGCAGGAGCATGGGGTAGCGGGCGATCCTCTGGACCGGCATCACCAGGAAGAAGGTCAGGGATGAAGCGTTTACCTCTGGCCTACAGGGGGCAGTAATAAAGCGAAATATCAAAACTTTCAGGTAATGTATAAGGACATTTTTTTACATTAATATACTTTTATCAATCCATTATCCACTGTAGTAGTTAGCGTTTGCTTTATGGCTACTAATTTCAACGGATACCAAAAATGAATTAGCGGACTGGCTCCCCAGTAAACACAAGGAACAGCTATGCCATTAACAATCAACAGGGACACCTGGCATAGCTTGTATTCACAATATGCAAGTTCACAAGAGTATTCTCCAAAAAATTATTAACATGCATATATAACAAAGTGGAATATCCCTTTAAAGCTTTTCAAAAATGTTCACTACTACAGAGCACACCGCAAATATGGAGAGAATCATACAGTTGAACTGAACGCCCTTCGGTCCTTTGAGACGTCAGAAACAACTGCAAGCAATGGGCTGAACTGCTTGTCCTTAACAACAGCCTAAAATAAAATGTTCCTTTATGGTTAAGAATAAAAGCAGCATTCGTTTGTGATAACAGTCAGAGTTCCAGCAGAGACCAAACACCTCCGCTGGGATCGAGATCTTCTTAGAAGTGAACTGGAATGGGTGAACCTACGCAGAGGTCTTGATGGCCTTCACCATGTCGTTCCAAAGGGCCTCGTTCTCTTTATAGTCGTTCTCCTGAGCTGTGACGTTATTGTAGTTTGCAAGGTACTCCTTGTATACCATCTCAATGTCAGGTGTCAGACTAAGGAAGGCATCGCCTGCACAAAAAACAAGAATATGGTCCACTTTTTCTGGGAAAAAAGAACACAACTACCCTCCATGAAATGTCTGATTACATAAACAGATACAGTCCAACTGTTATCGACGGCTTTTTCTGTGCGCAATGTGCACGGCGTGCTTAGGTGCTTCAAAGTAGAACAGGGGAGGTTTCAAATAGTTCTCATACCATGGAGAGGTGAGAACTCTGAAACCTCGCCCATGATTTTAAGCTCTCACATCTGTTCATTTTAAGGCCTCTAACCACTGAAATATGAGTATTTCTGAAACCCAATCATACCAAGCAGATGTAGCTAAGTGGCGTTTGGCGTGATTGCCACTGCACTTAGTACTTGCTGAGTGGTTCTAAGTTGACGTTGACAAGCCAGTAGGGGGTACATCCAATGGAAAATCAATTCCCCATCTCTTCTATACCAGATTAAAAAGAGGACCCAATTCACTGTGGCCATTAGGGGCACAACAGCTTTTCTCACAAATGGCACAGGTTTTTCAACCATTTTTTGAATCACATTCCCAATCTGGCTCTCTATCTAATCAATCCTAGCTAAATTCATCTTAATTTCTTTCCCACAGTGGCGAAGAGACCATTCTACAGCCAATGTAAATGCTGAGGGAAAACTGAACTCTAGCACAGTCAACATATTCTCTACACCATTAGGCACTCTTAATATGTTTTAAAGAAATTAAGGAAACTGATGGCTCATAGTTGTGTTGTTCATGATGGTAAGTGATGGCATTCATTTCCACAGGCTGTCAACCAGAAATGCACAAGGGCTGATCTGTTTCAGGATTTAATACCAATTTCTGCACTCAGCAATTTCACCAACAAATTCCTTATTTTGTCCAAGTCCTGCACTACAACTAGATTCCTCTCACTCAACTTTAGAGAAAACCCTGTAGTGATGGCCTGAGTTGTTTAACACACCAACTATCCAGGACTGGCATCATACACACTTGGCCTAAATTGTCTAGAACTGAACTACTTCCAGAACTTATGGCGCAGTATCACTTCTGATGTGTGGAATTACTAAACAATAGCTTCTAAAAATAAAAAATTGTCAAAAAGCACCATATCTGATGGTAAACATTAATATCAAGTGTCATTTCACAACTAATTTCAAACAAAACATCTATGATGCAGCTGAGGTTATCCATTCCTGATGTGTTTTCTATTGTTAGTAAACACTAAAGCAGAGTCTTGTTATGTCGGCAAGTTCTAGCAGTTTCTAAAAACCAAAAGGCAGCCAGTAAGAAGCAGCCCCCTCCCCCATGCACTCACAGACAGACTGAAGGAAGCCTGGATCAGACAGTGGGGTCTGGTCCAGCAGGCTGAGGAGGCGTCCTGACACTTCAATCACGTCCTCGATGTGCAGGAACATGGCGTCCAGATTGGGCGGCGCTGGCTGGACAGAGGCATCGATCACTCGTCTTATTCCCCTCTCTCCCAGCACCTGCTATCCATCATCCCCCTCCCCCCCTCCCTCCCTCTGAGCACATCACCTGCTACATGCAATCACATCAGCCATTACAATGCTTTCACCGACTGTGCAAAAATCCCCATCCAATCTGGAGTCAGGCATTGATCTTTACTGTTTTAATGCAGTAAGACCAAATGCACGTGACTCACCTGGCCGCGCGATTTACACACCATTACACTCACCAGGGAATTCAGCACTGAGTAGCTGGCCTTGCTAACATCACTCATAATGTTGTTCCGTTGTGACATGGTTACTGTATGGTCTGTACAGAGACATTCGCACCTGGAGTTTCTCGCAGAGCATCGACTCTGTTACTGTTTGGTTTCTGCCTGGAATTTGGATTTACCCATTACTGACTGTGTTACCATATTGACAGTCATAACGGAGACAGGTGTACCTGCAGCTTCTACTGATTACTGACTATGTTACCGTACTGACTGTAATAACAGAGACAGGAGTACCGACAGTTTCTGTAGATTGCTGTGTTACTGTAGTCATTGAAATAACAGAGAAAGATGTACCTGCAGTTTCCACAGATTGCTGATTGTGTTACGGTAATGTTTGTAGTCACACAGACAGGTTTCGCTGCAGGTACTGTAGATTGCTGTGTTACTGTACTGTATATAATAGCACAGACAGGTGTACCTGCACTTTCTGCTGATTATTGTGTTACCGCACTGACTGTAACAGAGGCAGGTGTACCAGCTGTTTTTTCAGGCTGCAGTGTTACAATACTTCCAGTAATAACAGACAGGTGTACTTGCATATTCTTCAGATTACTGATTGTGTCACCGTAATGTCTGTAATAACAGAGACAGGTGTACCTGCCGTTTCTGCAGATTTGTGACTGCGTTACCATAACGTCTGTAATAAAAGAGACAGCCGTACCTGCAGTTTCTGCAGGCTGCTCCTGATGATGGTGGTGCAGAGCTGTAGTTGCCTCAGGTAGTTCCTTTCGGTGGTCACCAGCTCCTCAGTGGCCAGGAACTGCTTTTGCGCTGCTTTCTCTCTAGCTTTAGCCCTCTCCGCCTCCTGCTCGGCCCTGACCGCGGCTGCTTCTTCATCTTCCTCCTCTTCCTCCTCCTCCGCTGCATTGCCTTCTCCTTGTGTCTCTACCTCCTCAGCCACTAGAGGAGACGCACCTCCTACCTTAGCAGCACCATCCATGGTGGGACTGTCTGAGAGGAGACACAAGGACAAACACCCACATTAGAGCTAAAACACAGCCACTGCCTGTCAGAAAGGGAAACACTGTATAGCTGGTTGTGGGGGAGGAGGGTCAGAGGGTGGGAGGCCCCATATTGTTGCCTATCCTCTGATGTGGAACACCATTTGTGCAGACCAAATGGCCTCAAACAGGAAAAGCTGTCAAGAGGCGTTGTTAGGAGTCTTCTGAGAAATTCGCTCTTGAAAAAACTCAACCGATCATTATTCACACCCTAAAAGTGCAAACATAGTACCCATAGAGATGCAAGCAGGCTACATACATGATTTGGTACAGTGACTTGGTCAAGCTTTAGATGAGCAGCCAATAGCTGTTGTGCTAATATTTTCCTATGACAAACAGCATTTTGGAAAACTGACATCGCTGAAAGTTATTCTTCCTAAAAAAACATTCACAACAATGGACAATTGCGTCTGGAACGAACTGAGCAGACAGAAAAAGTCACGTGTCAAATGTAAACAGGACACAGCAAATAACAGCACGGCCCTGAACAGTAAAAAAAGAAACAAACAGTAACTCTGCCGGACAAAGACAGACTGCACCGTCCAGGGCGACCACACGGGCTAGGCTTAAAAACATGATACACCATCTGCAAAAAGCCCATGGTGCAAAACACCAATTAAACTGCGTCATTACCTTCAGAGGCTTGGCACCGAGGATGAGCTGCAGAGCTTGCGTGTGTGTGTGTGAGTGTGCGTGCACGTGCAGGCAAAGAAGCAGCACAGAAATGACTGGTAAACAGGCTGGCCCGCACAACTCTCTCGAGTGACTCAAACCCCAGGGGCCGCATGTGGCACTAGCGTGTGTGCGGACGGGGGTGGGGGTGGGAGGGTCAAGGCCTCTGTTGACCAGCATGGAGGGAAGGGGGGAGTGAGGGTTTGGGGATCACTGGCTAGTGAACAAAAGACAGGCTAGTGAACAACACCACCATTCAATAGAATGAGCCAATCGGCTGCGGGCGGCAGAGAGAGGAAGTGATGGCCAGCCCCCCCAAAATCCATTCACAGCCCCAGGCGTGAGTCCGGACTCACTGACCAGGGAAGGCCAGCTGACCAAACCTATTACACTGCCACATAAACACGTGCACATGCGTGCATAAACAAATTCTCACACACAGCCCAAACAAAAAGTGAAAAGTGGGGTGGAACAATCCCACAAATGCTGATATCAGCAGCACAAGAACAGGATGGGAAATTACCATGCAACCACGTCCTTCAAAATTTGCACTTTACCACATAAAGCTGTAATCTTATTATGAAGTCTTTATAATTTCAAGATAATTATTCCATTTTGTTTGACGTAAAATACAAAGCCTCGTGACAGCAAGTGTTTGAGTGAGATGTAACGCACAGATCACATGCACAAAGACAACTGTGTAAAGGCAAAATGCCCGCAGTTATAAGAATATTAGTGAACTGGCTCACAGTTCAACTGTTGAGGAAAAAGAATCTAGGAGATGTATTCACGCATTCTCCTCAGAATACACGATTGTAGCACACAGCGAAACAATGAAGACTGCTCGTGGTGACTGCTGGATAAAGCTTCCAGATTACACCAACTCATCAGTGATAACACGATGACTAATTCCGAATGAATAGACAATAATTTTTGACGATTTTATGAATCCAGGAAGAACAGTGGTGATAAATTATTTTTCGTCCCAAATTGAGACAATTTTCACTGCGATAGGAATATTTGAAGTCTTAACCATTTGTCAGGATATCCCTCGCTAGATTGATAACTTGGACTTCTGGGTCAACAGAATACACCTGAGTCATAAGTGCGCGATTCGAGTAATTTGTGACAACTAAGAGATATTACCTATCGCAGATGCACTCAGCACCAGAATTATACAGAACTCTAGAACACATCGGAATGACCTACCCTCGTCACGCATAGAGTGGCAGATATTGAGCCCACATTTACCGAGTTTTTATCTTTACCGTTCTCCTCTCCAGCACTGAACATATTTGTGTTACTTTAAAATAAATAATGGTAACGACAGCGGATACATAAAGCCTAACCGTATCTGGATTTGATTGTATTATTTTGTATAATTATACATGACAGCATCCAGATTATTTCAAGGTTGACGCGACTGTCTCTTCAGAAGCTGGAAAGAAACAAGCGGTGCAGACCAGGTAAACACCGGTTAAACCTGAAGAAAGTCGGGCCCGTATAGAAGACGGACAGAATACAGAATCTCATCAGCAGGGTGACCTGTTATTGTCAGTGACTGGATAATCAGTAGAACGAATAACAATACGTAATGTATGCCTAAACTGATTTAAATACAATCGACAAGCTAAATAACTTAATCAGTATTGTTACCCGCAATCTTGTAAATCAGTGATTAGAAGGCTATGGGTCGATTTCCCACTATTTACTTCGGTGACGTTACCTTGACAATTAAAAAAATGTTCATCCAAGTCCAAACCCGCAGAAGTTACAGAAACATATGGAGCCCCCCTAGGGTCAGGTGAGGGAAAAAAAAGACCTGCGGAGAAAACGTTAACAAAATTATGTAGCTAGCAAGCTAGCTGCGCGGCTCAGTTTACGCTTGCGCTGCATGCTAGCGCTGCTTAGCGGATCACTGTCGGATAACGCTGACTTACAGCTCTTCCTCCGCCGCAGTCTCACATGGATCAGCGACCTCCTGTGTTTACATTGCTCGCAGGGGTTTTAAGCTGGAAACGCCGCTCAGGACAATTATTCAAAAATATATCACTTCTACGTACGCTTGTCGCGCCTTATTCAGCTCTCAGGGCAAATGATTTTCGTCAGTCACTGTGAAATTATCGACGGCGAAGCCAAAACGCACAAGTGGCTGGTGTGAAAATGGCAGTTGTAACGCTGTAAAGTGGTTGATAATTACCAGCCAACCTTTTCACTCCAAGTGAGAGGTAATGTAGTGTATCAGTGAAAATATACGTGGTTAGACGTGACCGTAGGCTCTCGGATAATGTCATCATAGACGTATGTATTGCAGTGGCAAATACCTTTTAAGGAAATGCGTACATATCAAACAATTCACCTATAGCCTGTCCCATTAGAGGAGCAGGTTCTTCAAGTCAGCTCTCATTCCACGCATTCCAAGCCTGTTGGCGTTAGCACAGTCTAATGACGTTTTCGGTTTGGTGACTTTGCTTTCCTCAGTACTTTCTGTTTCACGCGGGGATTTAGGGCTCCATCTTACACCTAATCGGCTGCACCACGTGAAACCCCACCCCTCATTTTAGAGGTTCGCTGACATTTTGGTACCTGGAGGATGGTGATTGCCATCATATCGTTGTCGTTGGACTGATGGTGAGATAGGTGAAAATTGATCCCCAGTTACGTAGCTCTAATTTGGGCTTTGTTCAAAACAATATACTGGTTTCATATTCCTCATAAGCTTTCATTTCTTCAAACCCCTTCAAATTACAACTCATTCAAAAGCTTGAGCTGTCCTTAAGCTCCTAATTAGTTGCAAGCGGCATATTGGGGATGAAAGGAGACAAAGGGGTAATCAGGCAAATCTTCTGATGGAACAGGCTGGGCAGTCCAAATTCAAGGCTACTTCCTTTCAATGCAGCCATGCCTTAATACGTGACAAGTGAACAGTGTTTGTCACTGGAGATCACCACTTTTTCTTTAGATAATAATTTTAAAAAAATTATTCTGAGAAAGAAATCCCTTCAACTATAAAACTGCAGTTTTAAAATGAATAAATGTTTTCAAGTCCATTTTTTATTTTATTTGCATGTCCCGTAATATGCCAACTTTATCAGAATTGGGGCTGTAATAGTCATTCTCTGTTTTGCTGGATTACGTGTTTGAAAGCTTCTTAGCCTCATAATGAGCAGATGGAAGATAAATTGCGACTTTTAAGTCTAAAATTGTTCTGAACACATTCTTAGTGCTCACCTTGCTGCCTCGAACCGGAGGCTTAACCAAGAATAGAATATTCTAGATAAAGGATGTATTCTTATTCCTCAGAACTGAGAAACTCTTTACAATAAATTTAGCAAATTTCATCAGGGCAACAGTTCCCTTACAAAGGTACTCAAATACTCTGTACCTGCATTTGTACTTCAAATATACTGTACATAAATTTTTTGTTTTTAGAAGGCTGTGGCCTCTCTGTCAATTGATGGGCTCACTTACAAGAACAAGATTTACTGTTAAACATTCAATATGTAAATCGAAATAAACTGTACACTCTTGTCAGGCCACTCTGCTGTCACCCAATTGCATTTATTGTCTGCCTTGGGTCCCAAATGAGATTTGCACAATGATCAGGACCACAGACTTTCTCCCTTTTGTCTGCTTCAGATTACAAAAGCATCCACCTTGCCTCACCTGGTGCCAATTGTTTTTGGGTGGATTTACTAGCCCTACTTAGAAATCTCAAAGTGTATCCTTCAACCATTTGATTTATAGCAATACTAGTATCTAACTTTATACTGTAAGATTAAATATTGACTACCTCTGTTTGTTCTTACTTTGAAGATATAGCAGCGGAAGTGTCCATTGCCTAATACCTGCATTTACACTTCTAGGTTACTGCAGATAAGAGTGTAGGCTCTCTGTCTTTTTGTAAATATTAAATATGATAGACGCCCGTTTAGAGTTCACATGTGATACATACAGCACTTCTGCCTCGCCGTATATTGAGTCTCAGAAGCACGTATTGCTTACCTCACAGTGAGTCAGCAAAGGTGCAACATGGTTTGCAATCAAATGAAGGATAAAAGCTTTCACTTTCTGCAGTGTTCTTAGAACCTGTAGTTTCTGAGGCTGCGTAATAAATATGAATGGGTTGGCACGCACCATGGGCAGCAGCAAACTGAACTTAGAAGTTCCATTTGTTAAAATAGCAAGTGTTCTTTCTGTTTGCTCTCAAGAAGTGTTGCTGTCTATCTTAACCTGGCACACTGAGTCCCAAGCCCAGCCCATGGTTTCAGGTAAATGCTCTGAGTGGACATTTGACAATGGGTGTGGTGACACTTCTGCCAGGTGGAGAAAAGGACATGGTGGTAAGCAACCATATTCCTGAAACTGCAGGGCAGTTTTTCTCTTATGACTGTAAAGTGCCTTGGGATCCACGGCTGAATGTCAAGTGTACTTTGAATCTCTGAGTAGTTAATGAAATCCTTTTGTTAACTGCCCTTGCCAAGTCTGCAAAAATATAATTCCAGCACTTCATTGCAGAAAGTGTAGTGAATGATACTGTCATGAAAAATAAGCGTAATGACTAAATGCTCCAAACTGCAATGAGGTCCTCGTTTTATATCATTGTAGTCAGATGTTATGAATAAGGTTTATGTGTCTGGCGTTTATTGTTCAGTAGTTGAAATCCTCGCATTGTTTCCATCTAGTGGTGACAAAGTGTATTGACGGGAAGAGCATGTAATAGAAAACACCGAACTGGTTGACATGGGTACTGTAATTGTTTCACCGCATATTCCTGCAAATGTAAAAGAAGGCTAATGTTCCCCAGGCGTCAGAGTCTTAAGATGCTGTGGCTGGTATATTAATGTAATAAATATCATACTTTTCATATTTACATTCATGTCGAAAAGCCATAGAATTTTCTCAACCATGTCATTTACACGACATTGCTTCACATTTTGTTTGTATTTGCTGCAGATGCTGTCAAAAGATCAACATGACTGTTTTATTAAACTTACTGGCATAGCCTTCTATTGATGGATCCCCCCCCACTCAATTAGGCTTTGTAAGTTTTGTTGATATTTTGACTTCATAATGCATCTCATATGTTTGTATGTAGTTATTATTATTATTATTAGTATTATTATTATTATTGCTGAAAAAGCAATCATGTGTTAAATAAGCCTAATTAAAGCTTTGCATTTTAAAATAAGAATTGGCACATCCAGATGGCTGGGATTACAGCAGCAACTCTGAGGTGAGTTTTAAGGACATTTTCACATCTTTGTTCTTTGGTTTTTTCTTTCCTCATTATGGTAACAATTGTAGAACAAAAATATCAGTTTCTCATCAAAGAGCATATTCTGTTTAGTTATGTTGCGACCTATATCAATCCCCATTGAAAAGGACTATAATAGCAGTCATATGTAGTCAGTTCCTTGGTTTTATCTAGAAAATAAAACCATTTCCAAAAAATAATTTTTGCAGTGTTTTTGTTGATTAAAGGTGTTCTTGGTTCTTTATGAAATGATGCTCCATTGCAGTCATTTGAAAATATATATCAATGGGCTGTTGCATGCTGCAGAAACAATACCAGGCGCAGATCACAATTCAAGCCTTAGGGGCACTTTAAATGAAAGAAGGATTGTCACTACTTTAATGAAGTGAAGGGAAACTCAAAAGACACTCAAGCTGAAGAATGGTCAGGGGACGGTCCAAGGTCAGGCGAGGGCTACAATTATACTGGAGGTCAGGCTTGGGTGTAGTTGGGGAAACTGGTCCAAGGTCAGTATCGGGAGGTCAGGCAGTGGGTACGGGGCACATTTGACTGTGCACACTCTCAAAAACCGTTACAGGAGGAACTGGAAGGAGTGCCTCTCAGCAAGACTGCTGACACTGGGAATATAGCCCTAATAAATAGGTCACTCATTTCTCAAAGCTTTTCATAAATTACCGGGGATGGAAGACTAAGAGAGAATAGACTGACTGGCTGTGTTCAAAGGACAACAAAGGGCAGCAATCCAGCCAAGGAGAGATGAAACACAGGAACTTAATACACTAAGACCTAAAGCAACAGACAGGAAAGGAATGTGCAAGCATAAGGAGGAACTTTGAGGGAGGGTAGCAGAACGAGGCAATTACTAATCAATTAACACACCAGGACTGAAACTGATGCGGAAAGCTGCACTGTAAGAGACAATGAAGGAAAATGCTCAAGATGTGACCTGGATGTTTTCTCTCTGCCATGTACGTAATTTTCTTCCATGGCAAAATGTCAAAATTAAATGGGAAAATTGAGATGTACATAGATGAATGCATTTGTATATCAAAAATATATATATTTTTTTTTGCTTCACATATGTATTTGATATATTGTGCTGGTGAATTGAGAGTTTCAATTAAAATTACGTTTAAATTGGACAACATGCAAAAACTCTGAGATGAGTTCCTCTCTGAAATGCAAAATACCAAAACATGAATAGGCTAAATTCTAGTGAAGTTGGTCATCTCAGGTACTAATGGTGGGAAAGTATAGGTGCTCTAAGTCTTGTTATGCGGTTTCTAAGCTAGAACATTTTTTGTCACATACAGCAGACATCTCCTCACGATTCGCTAGCTGTCTGTCCCCTGAATACACTGTAAAAAAAAAAAAAAAAGTGTTCCCAGTGGGCAGCCCAGGCTCCAAAACTGCAACAAGAACAACCTGGTCCAGCCTGGACCATCCAGCCAATCACTGACAAGAGGGATGGGGGGGGGTGTTTAGGTTATTATTTTTTTTATTTTTTTGACAGTTTCAGGAAGCACAGGAGGGGGAGAGGAGGAGGGAGGGTCGAGCTAGCTCTTTTTGTTCGATAATACTTCAAACGTCAACAGAAGAGACGTCACCCAACCGTGCTTAGAGCACCTTACGCACCAGTGACGTAGCCAGAACTTAAAGATGTGTACGAAAAGAACATCCCTTTGCAACTATTATTAGCCCTGACTTGTTCTCAGTCGTTTTTCTTAATTAACGATACATTCACTCCAAAAACACTCCACACTATCAGGTTTTGGTAATTCTCCTCAGTGGGCAAGACAACAACCGTTCATTTGGATGCACAATTGGCGCGTTTCAATCACCCTTATTCAAAACTGTGCTAAGGTGTTTCAAATCTTTGTGTTTGTGTTTTATTTAAACAATCACAAAGTACAGGTTAGATCGCCTGATGTGCCAAAAAAGGTAGCATGGAAGTTTCAGAGCAGTTTAGCTTAGTAAAGCTAATGCCAACTCATGAGTAAATTATTTTTTGGAACCAAATTTAGCTTATTATTGAGTCAACCTTAGATTGCATCAAGAAAGAAGCTGAGTCTAGAATTGCCAATGGATTATTCTTATAATTGAAAACCGTGTTAATAAAGTAGTCAGGACTAATAATTGTTGTAAAAGGATTTTCCTTGCATACACATTTTAAGTTCTGGCAATGCCACTGCTTAACACTGACAGTAGGTGTTCCCAGGAAGTCAGAGATCTCATGACTATAGTAATTCCTGTAGCTCACTGGCGAGACTGAAAGCTGCCCATCTGGTTATTTAATAGGATTCAGCGGTGTGAAGTCATACACACTTAACTAACTGTATTATAGGTTGGGAATAATACTTGGAAAAATGTGTTTGCAGCTGAAATGAAAGACACTGGGTTGTGGAGGTAATAAAACAAAAAAAATCAGGCAGTAATTAACAAATAGTGGTCTGTTTTATCGTGTTTCAAAGGGTGTATACTTCACTGGGAAATATGAAGCTAAGGAAAGTGTTTGATTTGATGTATCACAGCACATATGGCTGAGCCACCAACCACATATACACTTTCCCTGGAATTAATTTTGCAGTACTAAAAAACAAAACTCAATGTAAGACTTTTTTATGCTGAGAAAAGTGCACTTTAATGTATCATGCATCCACATCCACATAAAAAATAGTAACAGGGTGGCTGGAGACATTGCCATGAAGTCAAAGGATTTGCATTCAGGGCTTGTGGACATGTCTGTGATATCTACCTGGCATTAGCTTAAAATTACTGAAGTCATTTCTTGAATTTTGCTCGGGACATTAGGGTTGTAAAGTCCAAACAAACAAAAGAACACTTAACAAGTTACTGAAACATCAAGTTCAATGGCTTGATTTTAGAGAAGTAAATAACTTTGGGCCATTGATACAGTCAGATTTACACAGCAATACACTGTCATGATTAGCACTGGAATAAAGAGAACCGATGCATAAATTTAATGATTGGATTCATTAAAAAGAGCATACTGCATAGAATTTATCCGCACAAAAATGTACTTTGAGAAAATGTATAATTTTATGTTTAGAAGAAGCATAATCAAGCGGCAAGGCAGATTGCGTTTCTGTTTAATGAACATCGTTTCCGACTATCCCCCAGTCTTTCTTTAATCATTCTTTACTTTTATTTTGGAGCTCTTTGGGAATGCATCTTGGCCACGGCACTCATATGAATGTTCTTTCAAACATCCATATTGGTGTTTGCTTACCATCTGAAATGGAATTTGGCTATGTGCTTCAGCTAAAAGCCTCTACAGAATTGATTAAAGTGCACATTACACAGCATTTTGCAGCCAAAATGGGTGGCATAGAGTAGCTTTTAGTAGGTACAGGCCCCGCCATATGTCCATAAACAACATCACTGTTTCCTGAAAGTTGATTTATATGAATACCTTCACCATAGCATGCACTTCTAAAATGTTTTTTGCCACTCTTGGAATGGTATCAGTCCTAAAGTACATTGCTGGTATGGTTCTCTGAGAAGGCCAATGTCAATATTAAGCAAAATTCTCAGGCTGAATGCTACATTGGCTCAATCAGACATAATTCAGTTTTGAAATCGGCTGAAGTAGCTCATGTAAAAGGAATAGTGTATATAGGATCCAGGCCACAAGCCCCATCTGTGCATCAACATCCTCACTTTATCATGGCTGTTATCAATGCTGCATTTTAGGGGTGCCTGCTACTGCATACTCTTGACTGGCCAGCTCAAGTGTGTTGGCTGGGAGTTGGCCATGCACACAGCAAGGGCAGGCTCTGGTCCTGCGCTTCTAATGCCCGCAAAATGGATGTCAGAGAACCAGCAAGAAATTAAACCTCAACCTGTGAAGCAAATGACAGTGCGATGAAATATTGCCCTGTCTTCGGTCCTCCATCTCTGTCTACAAAAACCACAACTGCTGCCATCCACAAACAAGGGGCGAATTGTCAAAAAAATCCCATTTTTATCTTAAAAATTGAGAAAGCCTCTTATTCCAGGGAAAGAAAATAATAATCGAATAGACCATGGTGTATAATCACGATAATATCTTCCAGACCCTGCAGCAGGCCTGCTGAAGCCCTTTGAAACAAGCACATGGTTATAATCTGTATCCATATCATGTTATTTTTTTTTCTTCCTCAACAATAATATCTCCGCCTAATAATTTCTTTAATGTTGTCTGGAGCGAAACCAGCTGTCTGTTGATCTGTAATGCGCTGTTTCTGCTCCAGGCGCACTTGCCGTCAAATTTCACTGTCCTTTCAAAGCCGTTCAGCTCTGAGTACTGGGCTTTCTGAGTCAGGATAGCGAGGCAGGAAAGGCGAACACTGTGTTCTCCAGAACTCCCAGCCTGAAATATCCGCAGAGGTGGCAGCCAACCTGGAGCTCCACCATGCTGTAAGATATCATTTCTTCTCCAATTTGGAACATCTAGTTCTACTAATTAGCAGTTTAGCAAGATTTCTTGCTGTTAAATGGGGTGTGTGGTTACAGTTGGATTTAAAACCTGCAAGGTGGAAGCTCTTCAGGAACAGCGTTGGTTACACCTGATCTACAGCATGTATTAGGTGTTTGTGTGGTGCATCACTCCACTCTGAGCCCAGTTTTAGAGTTGGGGTAACACAGCTTTGGAGAATGGAGGTTATGGTCTCAGGAAACATTGTGTATGAGTTTATAAGGCATGTAATCACTCTTTTTTTTCTTACTTCAATCTGGTAGACTTGAAAAGATCAGGCTTCACCAGTGAAGCTGGGTGATACAGTTGGCTAAGTGTAGGTTTTTTCGAAATGATAGTTATGGCCTTTTCATAGTACATTGGTCTTTATAATTGCCCCAGTTTTTATACACCAATGTATTTATTTATTACAGTGAAAACAAAAGCCCAGGTGATTATTGCTTTGTTATTTACAAGGTGCTATATCCTGTGGTTTTGAACACTCTTGTATTAATATGTGAGTAATTGTCCATTATATCCCTCATAAAATTCACAAAAACAAGATGGCTTCTACAGAATGTGAAGTTACACAGATGCTAAAAAAAACATGCTGTAAATGATTGAATAATTGCTCAGAGACCTTGGAGACCAGACACATACTTCAGGTTGCGATCATCAAAATCACCATTCACAGCTGGTTCTCATTCAGCATGCTCTGGGGCCAGTGACCAGGGAACCTGGCTTCTTTAAATATATAAACACATCTGACAAGGAAACTAGCATCATGAGCAGCATGCAACATGTTCGCAACGAGATATTTACAAAATAAGTTCAGTATTAGCGGATAACACTGAACAACAAAGCCATAAAGGTAAGCAGCGTTAACAAGCAGATTGAAAGAGATTCTTAACCGAAAGCTTGACCTTCTGTTGCACTATCATTTAATGTTTGGTCTGTATACTTATCATAAAAAATTAGTGACATAAAATAAAAATATTGCCATTTTAATGATTTCCTAATGCCTGCTGTCATAAAATAAATTGGGAGACATGTATATATGCAGCTGAATTATGTATTTGCATGGCATTAAAAAATCTTCTCTTAGCTTTTATCTCAGCTTTTATCTGCTGCAAATCTGCATAACCCTGTTCCAATGTGAATAAATAATGATCATGCACTGTAGATGTTGTCTTTTGTTTCAGGAGAACATAGTCTAACTACAATTTTTATTTGTATCAGCTGACATAAGCATGCAGACATGAGTAGTGTGATACCTAAATAAAATGTATGTGTTCATGTCGGCTTTTGGAACCCCAAATCCACTGCACAAGCTGCTCGGAGTTTCAAAAAGTGTATTTTCATGCTCAAACCACAGACCTGTCAAACACTATGTCGGACTTACTGAAGTTGAAAGCTTGCTGGAAATCTTTATAAGAATCTAAAATATCCTTCACTGCGTATAAAAACTGCCTCTATCAATTGAAAACATACGATAACCTGAAACATTGTCGAAAAACTGCCGAATGAGAACTTCCTCTCTAAACTTAGGGTTCATTTTTCATAATTCCAGCAGGGGGCAATATATCCAAAGAACACAAGTAAGCATCCCTTTATGCCCCAGTGATCTGAAATACAGTATAAGAAAATCAGAAATGAGATTTAAATCCGATTAATTTTATTAGTTTGTTGCAGTTTGCAAAAAAAAAAAAGTATTATGGTTAATAATGCATTATTGTATTTTATACATTGTGGCACAGAATAAGCTGGAAATTATTTTCAGTTATATAAATCCTTTTCCCTTTGTGAGGTTATTCCATAGCCCACAAATCTTTGGTTAATTTTCTTGATGTAGACAATGTATGACGAATAAGAAAACTTGGAATGATCTCTCAAATATGGGTCTGGGTTCCATGCCCAAAATATACTGCTCACAAAAACTAGGCGATATTTAAATTCGGCTAACTGTGGAAAGCACCTGAGTTTAGTTGTTTGTGAGATTTTTGAGTATGTTTGTGGTTAGCCACTGGCGCATTTTAGTTCATATCCCATAAACCGCTTGGTTTCAAAGTTTGCAGAAACAGGGCACCGAAATGCACCTGGGGGTGCATGTGAAAAGTAACATGATGCCTTCAGGGTGCAAATGCTGTCATGCACATGCTTTTTGTGTACATATGGGTGTAAAAGCTGCCTATAACCACACTCATCCATCATTTCACCACTTTTGACGATGAGAAGACTCTGGGAAGAAGAAAGATTGCGGACCATACAGATGCACCAGGCCGAAAGAACCCAGGCTTACAAAGCCAAACAACTGCATGTGTCGCAGTCTGTCATCAGCCTTTAGTGGGCATGCTATGTTGCCACCAGTAGAGTCCAGGACAAACCTTGAAGAGGGCATCCAAGATGCGCAACCAGGCGAGATGACCACCAGATCGTCAATAGAGCTCTGCATGACAGGTGACTGAATGCAACACAGCAGCAATAAGGGCATCTACAAGCTACAGAATACCTCATCTCTACGCAAACCACACAAAACCATCTGGATGCTGCCAACCTGCGAGCCTGTAATCCATACATTCCGTTGCCCCTCTCAGATCATCATAGGCAGACAAGGAGACAGTGGTGTTGATGATAGAGCAATGCCCAATAGTCATGTGTAATGTTCAGCAATGAGTCATGGTTTAATCTGGACTTCAGTGATGGTCATTCTCATCAGCAAGCTGCTATGATTCCACATGATCGGCATGGGAGAGGGTCAGTAATGCTGTGGGGTGGATTCACTATGACAGGCAGGACTGACCTCTTCATTTGCCATGGGAGAGTCACAGGGGTGTACTACTGTGACAACATCATCACTCCACATGTGCTTCCGTTTGCACGCCGTCATGGACCTGGATTCATCGACCAAGATGACAATGCCAGAGCTCATCGTGCACGAGCCACCCTTGACATTCTCCAAATGCACCTAATTTAAACCTTGCCCTGGCCTGCGATGTCCCCTGACCTCTCCTCCATAGAACACATATGGGATATGCTGGGACGATGTGTACAACAGCAGCACCCACCCTGTCAGGACTTGATACAGGTGGGTGCGGCACTCCAGGAGGTGTGGCAGAGAATTCCTCAAGCTGACATTGGTCGTCTCATTCGGGGCATGTGGCGTCAGTGTGATGCTTGTTTGGACGCTAATGGAGGACGAACCGGTTACTGCACACCATGTGACTTTTGGGCTGCCATCCCATGTGACCTCCAGAAACAAATCTCAATAACTTAAGTAATGATAAAGTGTCATGATCTTCATCTTGAATTGCTCACCAATTAAATAACATAGTTTCGAAATTCGAAATAAATATTTTTTAAGTTATTTGTCTTTTCTTTTCATTATCCCCAACTTTTTGTGAGCAGTATATGAAGAGTTTGTTTCCAAAATGCAATAAGTGCCAAAATTCCAAAAATTGAGATAATACCATAGAGTATAGCCCTGAGCTTCTTTCACGTGGCACAAAAATCAGTTTTTAGAAATTCATGCTGTAATGTGTATTTTTTCATGGTCAAAGTTTGTGTTTTTCAATAAAATGCAATGGGCGCCAACAAAGAAAAAGCTGATTTTCTCAAAATGAGTAAAATGGATATATTGCGTTTTGGAAACAAACTCTTCATATATTCTCTCTCTCTCTCTCTCTCTCTCTCTCTCTCTCTCTCTCTCTCTCTCTCTCTCTCTCTCTCTCTCTCTCTCTCTCTCTCTCTCTCTCTCTCTCTCTCTCTCTCTCTCTCTCTCTCTCACAAACATACAAACACATATGCATGCATACACATACATCAGCATTAATAAGCATGTTTGCTCTTACTCACAAACCCACAGCTATTTTTCATGCATTCATATGTTTGCAAAAACACCAGTGCTTCACACTGCCATAAGTAGGATTCTAGTTCAAGCATACAAATTGTATCTCTTCATGCAAAATATTATCCAAGCCAAACACACACACTTCAATATTAAATCACAACTGTTAAAAGTCTCAGATGTGCATGTATACACTGGTTACTATCCATGAAATGTCCCTCTTTTTTCCTTTTTTCTCCCAACAATGATGCAGAATCCATTTTCACACGAACACAGTCATGCAGAGATGCATTTATTCACTGGCTCTGGTTTGGCAACGTTGAGCTCAGAACAGCATGCGAGATGAGATCATCCATCCAGCCACAGGGTGGCCTTGCAGAGCGGCTGGATCTGCTGTATCAGAGGACATCACTGACTGTTTTAATCTCCTCTTACCCACACAAAGAAGAGAACTAGGGTGTGTCTTTGAGTCCCTGTACCCACCTGCTGTACTTCAGCTGTGAGATAACGAATGAGCTAACAGATTTAGCCTTAGTATGAGATACATCATATTTCTAGACCTCCAGGGGAATCAAAGAAGCGATCGGACATCACCAAGTAATCAATTCTGGGCCAAAGGTGAGAGAAACTCCATTTGAACACTATCTGCCGATGGAAAGACAAAGATGCCTTGATGCAGAAGACATCAAACAGACTGGAACTGGTGGAGCAAACTGACCTTTATTTTACTGGAGAAGAACTGATCAATCAAAAAAAGGTTGGAAATAAGGTCCAATTTATGTAAAGAGCAGGCTTTCATGTGACAATTCCAGCCCATAATCTGTAAAGGTCAGTGTATTTGGCCTATTTCTTTCATATAAAATACACCTGATGCGTGAATATTTGGTTCCCTTAAGGGCCATTGCATCCCAAACATAAAATGAGGACATGTTCATGTACAATATGATCAAGAAGTTCAAAGTCGCCTTTTTTTTTACAGGTTCCACTATGAGGAATAATGACATACTCCACAAAAAAAGCCATTGCCTCCTACCCTATATTCGCGTTCAAAGACATCTTGCCCCTGCTGTAATAAATGTGAACAGAAAATATATTTTCAAAGTCTCGGGCAGATTAAAAAATAATTCCCGTGATGCCACATCCCTGTCTTCTCCCAGTCTTAAACCAAGTGAACCAACCAATTTTCTGTTCCAAAAAAATTAAAAACAAGTTGATAAGAAAGACTTGACTTGACATCTAACCATCCATAATACTGTGAAAGTAGAATGTAGTCTCATTACCATTGAGGGCAGTATACAGTACTGGTGTATACACATTTTCCTTTGGAATAAAGTTAAAATCTTAAGTGTTTGATCATATCTCATCTATGTATCCTTCAAGCAAACAACTTAAGGCCAAATGCTCCCAGAATTATATTTCATCAGTTCCTTAAATGTCCCTGGAGCATTATCTCCATATCGAGAGAAATTTTACTGAAAAAGCAAAGCACAAAGTCTTCATTTTGAAAGTTCTTCACCAGAATTCTTTAAACTAATTAAATCACCCAATGAACATTGATTCCAAAATGGAGATATAATTGGAACCATACACAAGAGGTAGATTTTCTCTGGAATATTCCAAAGGGGACATGGAAAACATATACTGTAGGTAATACTAGTATTAAGACACATGGCTGCACTTCAGAGGGTTCTGGATTCATTCAATTTTGCTTTCCTGATGTACAACCTCAATTCCAAAAAAAGTTGGCACATCATGGAAAAAAGCCAATGCAGTCAAATTGATTTGAAAAGTTTATTTACCCTCTACAATACTAAACAGTACAACACATTATTTGACATACTAACATGAATTCAGTTGCTCACTGACAATACGTAATGAGAATACAGTAAAAAGTCCAAAAAAGTTGGCACAGTTGACTGTTTATCACTGTGTAACATCTTCATAATCACTCTTATTACACATTTGGACACTGAAGACACCAGTTGGTTAAGTCCAGCCAATGAAATTTTCCCCCATTCCTCTATTATGCAGGTCTTTAGCGGCACAATGGCATGGGGCATTCGTTTTTACTCCTGGATAAGCAAAGCTTAGGAAGGAGTGTTGTGATGAGACTCGAGCATCACGCACTAATCAATCAATCAATTTGCCAGTAGCAAGACCACGGGCGGTAAAGTGAATACGATCTTGGCATGGATGACCAGTCCCTAATTCACAAACAGCTTATCCAGGAGTTAACAAAAGTGTCACTTTGATTGTGTGTTTTGCTTCATAATGTGCAACACATTCTCAATCAGAGCCCAGTCAGGACTGCAGGCAGTACTCGCACTCTCGGCTTAAACAGCCAGGTACTTGTGATCCGAGCAGAATATGATTGGGTCTGGCCGGAAAATGCCAAAAAAAAATCTAGATGGTAGCGTATATTGTTCCAAAAGTATTTCATATTCTGCATTAATTGCGCCCTCAAGACAGACAAACTGGCTATTTCCCCCTGAAACATGGCTATACCAAGACAGACACTGGCTATTAGACCTGACACTGATAACAGTTTGAGTTGTCCTTGTCTTCAGTCCTGAAAACATGATGGCATTTCTTGTCAATGACGCACCCCAGTACCAAGACAGACACTGGCTCATTAGACCCATTAAAATAGTGGTTACAGTACAACCCTAATCTCTGGAAATAAATGTTGGGACAGTTTCACAAAGTACAACCCCAATTCTGAAATAAAATCAAAACGTAAATGAATAAAATTCAAATTTCAAATCACACCAGCCAGTATATTATTCACAATAGAACAGAGATAACATAGCAAATGTTGAAACTGAGAAATTTTACAATTTTATCCACAAAATGAGCTAATTTCAAATTTGATGGCTGCTACAGGTCTCAAAAAAGGTAGGACAGAGGCCTGTTTACCATGGTGTACCATCCCCTCTTTTTTCTAACACAGAGTGGAGGCGTCTGGGCATTGAGATGACAAGTTTCTTGAGTTTAGCCATTGGAATTTGATCCCACTCTTATTTAATACAGGCTTCCAGCTGCTGGTGAATTTTGGGACTCCTTTGACGGACTTTTCGTTTAATTATGTGCCAAATGTTCTCAATCGGTGAAAGATCAGGACTGCAGTCAGGCCAGTTCAGCACACGGACTCTTCTACTATGAAGCCATGCTGTAGTAATAGCCGCAGTATGTGGTTTTGCATTGTCCTGCTGAAATACACAAGGCCTTCCCTGGAATAGATGTCGTCTGGAGGGGAGCATATGTAACTCTAAAACCTTTGTATACCTTTCAGCATTCATTTCAGCATTTATGCATGTTTTCAAAACATGCAAGTGTCCCACACCATATGCACTAATGCATCCCCATACCATCAGAGATGCTGGCTTTTGAACTGAACACTGATAACAGGAGGGGTGGTCTTTCTCCTCTTTAGCCCAGAGGACACGATGCCCATGATTTCCAACAAGAATGTCAAATTTGGACTCGTCTGACCACAGGACACTTTGCCACTTTGCTACAGTCCATTTTAAAGGGCTATTTCAACATTTTGGCAAATTGGACTATTGCCATAATCCCTATAGTTATAGGAGTAGGTACATTACCTTTAGTTATCCGTGATATTTTTTGAGATTCACATTTTGAAGTGAACAGTACAGGTGGAAAACTCTTCAAATAATCCCTATAGCTCCAAACGCTCTAGGACAACTTACCCTGCACATTCACCACGCTATAAAAAATAATAATGTATAATTACGAGACAGAGTTATTTTCAAGGCAAATGCATAACCAGAACTACATTCCAGACATTACCGGGCTGGGCGGAGTGATTTCAAAAGCGTTCCTTTACTGCAACTACCCAGCAAGTCGGAATGTCTGAGGTGCGCACTGTGTTAATTCACCAGCGGGTTAAATAAGAAAGTAGTTCCGAGTATTTGTTTCATTTTTCAAATGTTTCATAATTATACATTATCATTTCATAGCGTGGTGAATGTGCAGGTCACAAGTTGTCCATGAGAGCGCAACTACTGCTGGATTCTGCATATTTGAAGAGTTTTGAAGGAGTGAGGGACCTGTACCATTCACTTTCATTATGTTCGCTGAGCAGCTCGCGTCTTTCCCCCCTCAAATCTCAAAACAACGGGCGCGGATAACTAAAGGTAATGTACCAACTCATCTAACTATAGGGATTATGGCAATAGGCCAATTTGCCAAAATGTTGAAATATCCCTTTAAATGAGCCTTAGCCCACAGAACATGGCGGCACTTCTGGATCATGCTCAACAATGGCTTCCTTTTTGCATGATAGAGTTTTAGGTGGCATCTGCGGGTGGCACAGCAGACTGTGTTCACAGACAGTGGTTTCTTTAAGTATTCCTGGGCCCATTTAGTAATGTCAATGACAGAATCATGCTGGTGAGTCATGCAGTGGTGTCTGAGGGCCCGAAGATCATGGGCATCCAGTAAAAGTCTTCGGCCCTGTCCCTTATGCACAGAGATTTTTCCAGTCTCTGAATCTTTTGATGAAGTTATGCACTGTCGATGATGAGACCTTCAAAGCCTTTGCAATTTGACGTTGAGGAACATTGTTTGTAAAGTATTCCACAATTTTTTTATGCAAGCCTTCACAGGTTGGAGAGCCTCTGGCCATCTTTACTTCTGAGAGACTCAGCCTCTCTAAGACATCCCTTTTATAGCCAATCATGTTACAAGCCTGATGCCAGTTAATGTAATTACTTGCTAAATGTTCTTTCAGCTGATTCTCTTATATATTAATTGCTTTTTCAGCCCTTTTTTTTGCCTGTGTCCCAACATTTTTGAGACCTGTTGCAGCCAGAAAATTTGAAATAAGCTCATTTTCTGGATGAAAATGTAAAATATCTCAGTTTCAACATTTGAAATGTTATCTATGTTCTATTGTAAATAACATATTGGCTCATGTGATCTGAAAGTCATTGAATTTTGATTTTATTCACAATTTACACTTTGTACCAACTATTTTGGAATTGGGGTTGTATTTCTGAGCACATATCGTGATATCAATTACAGTATCATTACTGTTCTAAAGACAGTAAAGTCTGAGGGATTGGAGATCATGAGCAATCAAAACTGGTCTTGTCCTATACACACAAAAATTTGACTAGATTCCTCCTCTCATACAAGTCTACTACACACTGTAGTGGATAAAATACCCAAACAAGAGGCCTGTCAGCCTAGAGAGGTCCACTGAGGATGACTGAAATGTCCATGTCATAACTTAATTTCAGAAATCCTTGAAAAGTATTGCAATATTAACACATATGACACATTAATGAAAGACTGAAAAAATGAGCATAAACACTGATTTTCTAAGTCCAAAATACTGAATTTCTCAAAAACCGGGATGTAGAATTTTCTCATTTTCGCAAGGGATATTCAGAACATAATAAGAAAGGCTCACAGCAAATTAAACAAAAAGTTATCAGATAGTTTTTGAGATATTAAAGAAAGACTGAAAAATTGAGCACAAACACTTAAGTTCTAAGTTATAAATGCTGAATTTCTCAAAAAATCGGGATGTAGAATTTTCTAATTTTCGCAGGGTATAATAAGACCATCATAAGGAAGGCTCATAACAAATTAGACAAAAAGTTATCAGACAGTTTTTGAGATATTAATGAAAGACTGAAAAAATGAGCACAAACACCGATGTTCTAAGTCCAAAATGCTGAATTTCTCAAAAAAATCGGGACGTAGAATTTTCTAATTTTCGCAGGGGATAATTAGACCATCATAAGGAAGGCTCAGAACAAATTAGACAAAAAGTTATCAGACAGTTTTTGAGATATTAATGAAAGACTGAAAAATCAGCACAAACACTGAAGTTCTAAGTCCAAAATGCTGAATTTCTCAAAAATGGAGACGTGGAGTTTCTAATTTTCGCAGGGGATAATCAGAACATCATAAGGAAGGCTCACAACAAATTAGAGAAAAAGTTATCAGACAGTTTTTGAGATAATAATGAAAGACTGAAAAAATGAGCACAAACACTGATTTTCTATGTCCAAAATGCTGAATTTCTCAAAAACCGGGAAGTAGAATTTTCTAATTTTCTCAGTGAATATGCAGAATATCATAAAGAAGGCTCACACCAAATTAGACAAAAAGTTATCAGACAGTTTTTGAGATATTAATGAAAGACTGAAAAAATGAGCACAAACACTGATTTTCTAAGTCCAAAATGCTAAATTTCTCAAAAACCAGGGATGTAGAATTTTCTAATTTTCACAGTGAATATTCAGAATATCATAAGGAAGGCACACACCAAATTAGGAAAAAAGTTATCTGACAATTTATGAGATATTCAGATTTGAAGTGAGAAATTGACGGACAGACAGACAGACAGACAGACGACTCGGCATTAGAAAAGCTCCGCTTCAATCTGCCTTTGGGGAAGTTTGTTCTCAAAATGTCAGCTTATAACCTTACACATCTGTGGGCGACTGCGTGAGCCTAGACACAACTTTGCTCTTGAGGGACCAAGCCTCTTTTGGAGACTCGTTTTATATACAACACGATCAGCTCACTGGTTAACATCACCTGTTTCACACTGTCTTCTTACTGCAAATTTTCATATCATTACTAGTCTGAAATTGCTCCAGGGCCAACTTTTTTGAAGTCTGCTGAAGTCATCATATTTTAAATAAGAGTATATTTACCATAAACAATTGCTTGAAAATAAAGTATCAAATAATGTTTCACTGTTGCGTTTACAAATCACTTCTATTTGCATTTTTCATGAATGTGCTCACTTTTTTGGAATGAGGGTGTATTACCATGCATATTCCCTCCCCAGTGATTTCACTGCAGTTTAAAATATATTGATAATGGTTTTCATCTCTGCGATCTTCACACTACTGCTAATTCTAGTCATATTCAATACGTTAAAGCACTGCTTTCCAAAGTACTTCTAGAGAACCACTTGTCCTCCATGTTCAAGAGCTCTCCCTGCTCCAGCAGGTGATTCCAAAGATAAGCTCATTATGAGGCAGCTTCGGGGGATAACAACTTGATTATGTGAATTAGCTGTGCTGCAGCAGTGAGAGATACAGTATAAAACATGCAGGACAAGTGGTGCTGCAAGAGAGGTTTAATCCTTGGAGCGCTGAAATAAATTTTTAAAAAACATAAATATAATTATCTTGTGCTGTTGAAAACCTATCATGTGGCAATTTGTTTAAAAGAGCTCCCCTGCAGGGAGCTCTTTTAAACAAGTTGCCACCTGATAGGTTTTCAACAGCTTTGATTTTGATATCTTACATCATTGAGCAAGAATAGCTGCATTTAGCACTTTTAGCTTTTAGGGCTAAAGAACACAGGGCAAAAGCAAGCCACTTTCCTCAGACTAAACTACACAGACGCAATTGTGTGCATGCAGCTATGTTACACTCTGTTTGTAATAAATAAATAAATACTGCTGAACCCCTAGCAGTCACTTACAGTTGGTTTTTCTTTTTGCAATTACTCACTTTTTCAAAGTGCAACTCTGCTATTTTTCCATGATCGTAACAGCAAATAATCTGTGCTGTGGAAATTTCATTGATGAAGGCATTCTTCTGCCAAGCTCAGCCACTCTCATCCTGGCACGACCAAATGATTGCAGCATACATGTGTAGCACAGGCTATATTCACATGTGGACAATGTGTCAAGACAGCAACTGCGCTAAAGCCCTGGCCCCACATTACACCACGAGGCCGGTATGAGGTGAATGCTAGCTCTGACGCAATGGTGGTTTAATCTCTAGCCCAGCAGAATGACAGCGAAGAAAAACTTCCATTTAATTTGCTGAAAACTTTCCCTGGATCCATCTAATGTGGGTTTAAATCTAGGCCCAGCATATGTCTGCTCGCATTTACAAGAACTTAATTTTTTTTAAATGTACCTAATTAGTAGTTTTGAAAACAGCAGCAGCGGAATCGAGGCGACCACCACTTTGGCTGAGTGAGAAACAACTGCGGTTGAGTCTTGGTGAAAGAGAATTCAAATAAAATCAATTTTGCAGCCAGTGGTCTGGTGTTGCGTAACATGAAAAATTTACTGCCTTGGCTAATCGTGCAGGAGAGCAATTCAAAGCTATTTATATTTTATATTTATACTCTACTTTTGCCAGCGCTGAAACATTATCTACATTACAGATCAAAACAATATTTTTTGCTAATAAAAAATTCTGATAGTAGAACATTCATTGCTTGCACTAAAAGACGAAGGCAGACACAAACCATGGTCCATCTAAATAATTAACATCATTAAATGAAAACACTTCCATGTATCAGTAATAAAATTTCCCTGTCCAAACATACTTTCCTGGTAAATCTATCCAAAATGTGTCAATTTATTTTGTTACTTTGGTCCTGTAAGCCATTCAATTTAATTGTATTTATTCATCTACATATGAATTTATATATATATATTTATATATTTTATAGGCACACTCAGTTATGTGATATATACTGACCAAAAAAAGAAACGCAGTTATGAAATGTGAGTTCTCATTTATTCTAGCCGTTCAAAATTCAATTTGACCAGCTGGTTTTTGTACTGTATGTAGGACAAATTGAATATGGCCCTGGTAGCACTCAAATCTTTTGTATTGGCAACTGCAATCATGCGTAACCAAATCTCACCTGGTCCCGAGTTCGAGTTGTTAACATGTTGTGGCACTCCCATTTAAGGTGTGTAATTGTTGTACTCATCGGGGCCTATAAAAGTCCAGCAAAAATTGCTAAAATTCAGAATGTGCAGCCATGCCACGACTGACAGCAGTTCAACGAGAACAAGCAATGGGGATGTTGCAGGCCGGAAGTCGCGTGAACCAAGTCGCCCGGCAATTTGGTGTCCACCCAACGACAATAAGCCGTCTCCAGACTCGCCTGAATGACACCGGGTGGACTGATGATCGTCCCAGATCTGGAAGACCACGTGTTACAACCCCAGCTACCGATCGTCGTATCCGGACACTGCACTTGCGTGACCACTTCAGATCGGCAACAAGAACTGCGAATGAGACTCCTGGCCTGTATAACAACCGACTGAGTGATCAGATGGTCCGCAACAGACTCCGAAGTGTCAATCTCCGTGCACGTAGGCCATACCATGGTTTGGTGCTAACCGCCCAAAGGAGAAAGGCTTGTCGTCGCTGGGTCACAATACATAGGCGCTGGACTATTGCCGACTGGTCTGGGGTACTTTTTACGGATGAATCTCAGTTCGCATTGTCTAGCGCAGACGGGAGGTCACGTGTATGGCGCAGAAATGGAGAGCGCTATGCTGACGCATGCGTACTTGAACAAGATCGCTGGGGAGGTCCGAGCGTGATGGTCTGGGGTGGTATCTCCTCTACAAATCGAACTGAGCTTCAGTTTGTGGAAGGAAACCTCAATGCCATCCGTTATCGCGATGAAATTCTTCGTCCAATTGCTGTGCCCTTCCTAAGACGTCACAGACTGACGTTTCAGCAGGATAACGCTCGACCACATGTCGCACGTGTGTGCACCGAGTTTCTCCAGGCAGAAGGTGTCCAGGTTCTACCGTGGCCAGCGTTTTTGCCGGGTCTATTGCCGATAGAACACTTGTGGGACATTCTGGATCGAGCGATCCGGACCCGCGTACCACGGCCCGCAACAGCACGCCAGCTGCGCCAGGCGCTAATTGAGGAGTGGAACAACATTCCACAAGCCACCATCAGACGTCTGATAGCGTCAATGAGGAGCAGGTGTAATGCTGTACGTGAGGCAAACGGAGGACATACCCGTTACTGACTTTGTGAATTTGTGTTTGTTACTGTCTTTCTGTTTTTCGTTACTGGTGTACAATGTGGCTCGGTTGTCACATGATTTATTGATATTAGTTTTATTTAATGTGTCTCCTAAATTTTGATACCAAATTATGTGTTGTATGTGTAAAAAATAAACTCCTTATTACATTGACTAAAAAGTTGCGTTCTTTTTTTGGTCAGTATAATTTGTTTAGTAGCGGAAATGGTTACTGTGTGTGTTGGGGGGTGGGGATTCTGAAGGCAGAGGACCTGTGCAGGGGGACGGAGAGGCCTGAGTCAAAATGTCAGATTACCATAAGAGGTAGACGGATTGCACTGAGCAGACAGGACTGAGAAGAGGTGGGGAGAATTAGGGAGGAGTTTATGGAATAAAGTCAAATTTCACCCTTGATTTGGTTCTTACCTTGTTTCTAAAGCAGTGCTTCCCAAAGATCTCCTGGAGGCCAACCTGTCCTGCATGTTTTAGATCTCTCCCTGCTCCAGCACGGGTGATTCAAATGATCAGGTTGTCATCAATCAACTTTAAGGGCTGATTAACGAGCTGATCATTTGAATCACCTGTGCTGGGGCAGGGAGAGATCTAAAACATGCAGGACAGGTGGGCCTCCAGGAGAGCTTTGGGAAACACTGCTCTATAGGATTATCTATTATGTGACAACAAAAAAAAAATCAAAAGTGGCTGCATGGTATCATAGCTTCCAAAACACCAAGATTGAAGGAAGTGGTTAACCGCATATCACTACAATCAGAGACCTGACCAGAGATCCAGTCAAAGATTTTTTTATTGTTCTTCTTCTTCCCCTCCGGAAGTCCAGTGCAACAGACGGCTCTGTAAGACGAACATCTTTTAGCAAGTTTAATGGCTGTGGGCTTGCCTATGGGTCCAGTGCAGACAACACATCTGGATTTTACCTCACGAAGTCAGGTACCCTCTGAGGTCCTGCTGAACCTGGTGACTTGTTAAGGCAATGGAAGGCATTTAGAAATGAGGAAATGAAGCTGTATTTTGAAAATCAAATAGGCCCGTAAAACTGTTAAATTATGCATGTTTCCAAGGGAGACCTCCGCTGACTCTGACACTGATTAAGGCAGGCACAAAGAGCAAGCACTTCAGGAGCAAAGCCATGCACACCATAGTCAAACCTGCCTGGTTTGGGGGGTAAACACTTCAAACAATCATACAACGCACACCTACCATCTCCTTGTAAACATTGCCTGAGGATCTGTTGAAATCAAATGGCAAGAGACAAACCGTAGTTTACATCAGATTAATTTGATTAGCAAACAATAGAGTCAGGCGGGATAACATATAACAGTACCTGAAAGAGCCTGTTAGATCAGCTGCAGTATTCGTGTTCCTGGAGCCTTTACTTGAAGGAAGACAGCTTTGATTTATTGGGACTCTAGGCTTGCGACTTTAGCCACACATATATTCAAGTGATTGCTTTTTATGGGCATCTCCCCGCCCTCCAAACACACACGCGCACTTACGCACACACACACACACACACACACACACACACACACACACACACAAACACATTCATACAGGAACAGGCACACACACACACACATTCATACAGATATGCACAACACACACACACACATACACACGCATGCACACACACACACACACACATACACACTAAGGTCATTCTGAGGCTTCTCACTTGGAGACCATGGCCGTGGTTATCTACAGCACACCAGGGGAATGGATGGGGCCACACTTCATTTCAGTATTTCAGTGCTACTTTACTGCGTTCTCCTTGACTTAAATGACCCTTGGCCTACTATCACATGATGGTGAAAGTTTCAGATGTCGTGCTGTAAAGTTACCTTTAAGCTTAGTTTATGCTTGGCACGATGGCTGGTCGCAAGACGAGTTAATCACATACTGAGTGTGGCATCGCATTGCCTGGTTCATACCTCAGAAATACAACTTGTCGTGACAGTCGCAATTGTCACTTTGATCAAAACAGAGGAATCTGAGGGGAGGCTTGTAGGGTTTGTTCGTTAATGTGACCTGTATAAGGGGGCAACAATCATAAGTTGTGTTGCATCTAACAGGCAGTCCCCTCTTCTCACCCACCAAGGCACAGCACTATATTACATACATGCCAACAAAGGCAAAAACAAAGAAATACCAATACTAGCAGTAATGATGGTGATTATGGTGATTAGAGTTAGACCATAAAAAAATAAAAAAAAAAAAAAAAAACTAGTTGGTTAGCATACTTCAAAAATCAAATTTCAAGGGCGGATGGGTTTTTTTTTTTTTTTTTTAAATTTTATTTTGATGAGAGTTTGAGATCCAAACAGGGCAACAAATCCTAATCACAAGTACATTTACTGACATAAAGAAACAGATCTGCCTAACCCATAGGTGGCACAATGATTGATAATCTGCCGCATGGACAGGGAATCTGCGCATTTTTCTTTTTTTTTTTATATAGTTTTAATGGATATTTTTGAAGTAAAAAATTATTAAAAATATGAAGCTGAGTGTTTTTCCGGAGTGGGCAGAGATGCTAACCAGCCAGGTTAGATGAAATTTTCATCAAGACCCAAAAAAAGTGCATCTGAGCTCCTCAAGAGGTGATGGCCTCATTATCTCCCCAAGCCTCTGAGTAAAGTACGGTAGTGTTCCCAATTTCCATTTAAAAAGTACAAGACGGCAAACTATAAGCAATGTGTCCAGTGCAACAATTCTGTATCCCAATAAGCCTATCCTGCTTTCATACTGTCTTTGTGTCTGTCCAAGACGGAGGATAATTATTTTGGATTATGTTATGTAATTTAGGGGTAGTACCATCCTGAGGGTTTGAGGTCTAAACATTCCTCAATCTGAGTCTTAGATGGTCGGTATGAAAATGAGGGGAACTGTTGCTTTGCTAAACTTCCTGGGAAAAATGGCCATTCAGGGTAAAGTATTTATCTGCAAGGGAAGTGAATGAAAAAAAAGTTTAATCTGCGTGAAGATCAGGAAAATATACCAAACCCTTCCCTTACAGAGCTGAAATGAGGAGTTAGTCTGAGATGCTGGAAAAAGATGATTAGAAGTTAATGGTGAATAGTGCCTAATTAGATCAAGTGTTTGTTTTGTGTGTGTGTGTGTGTGTGTGTGTGTGTGTGTGTGTGTGTGTGTGTGTGAAATGCAGAACGCTCTCTGCTGGGGCGCACATCTTCTGCGAGACCCGGAAAGAAAATATAATCCAGCATTATCCACAATCTCTTCTTGGGTTGCTGTGCAGCACGGGCAAAAATACCTTCCTGAGGCACGAAGGAGCAATCCTTTCGCTCTTCCTAAGCCATTTTGTGATCCGTTTATAACCGACTTTCTGAACAAAAGTTTCTCCTCCTTGTAGCCTGCTCTTCGACTTGGGTGTGTTATCCCTGGTTTGCCAAAGTTTCGGGAGAAAATTTACTTTCTCACACTCATAAAATATTGTGCTTTACTAAAGCGCCAACAGCGCACAGTAATGTAAATCAGTTTCACGCGGAATAAAGCCAGACCAGCAAGCACACAAGCTACTTGAAGCGTGTAGATAAATAGGTCTAACCGGGGAATGCATAAAGAGCGATCTATTTCAGAGCAATGTGACAAGAAAACCAGGGAGCATTGGGGGCCAAGTACAGTTGCAAATGTGTTTTGTGTGCTGTGGGCGGCCACAGAAACAAAAAAGAAAATAAATGGGCCGTGATGCAGTAGCGAAGATATTTAGGCTACTACCAAACCCAATCATTACGTCCGCCAGCTGGCAAGGACAGATTGTGATTTATTTACTACTGCCATCTTGAAACAAAGCCCCAAATGCCGATGGCTCATCCAAATAACTTAAACTGGCAGTGAGTAATAACACTTAATGGTATTTCAGGACACAAAGTAAAACAGAATATACAAGATTAGTTACGGAAAACTGTCACTGCGATATGGGTTTTTTTTTCTTTCTGTAAATCCATTTTATTCCTCCATCCACCCACAAACACGCGCGCGCGAACACTCACACATAAAGCCTTTAAAAATCCAGATGCATAGGCTAAATAAATTATTTTACAGAGAGTCAGTCATTATATCAGCAGAAATAAGGCACTGCCTGCATTATTGGGCCTATACGCTGTCAGTCTCCCTGGGGACAGAATTCCAAAGTAATGCTTCTATCTGCTCATCCGTTGCTCGGGATTTCCCTCCAGGTGAAAGCGCATTTGTTTAAGTCAAGAGCCGCATACTGGGCACAGCTGAAATTGAATTATAAGCAAAGGGCATCTTGCCCTCAGGGGCGTCTTTCCCCACTCTACCCTTTAAAGTGGCAACTTTTTCATGCATTTTATTTCGGAAAACAACAATCTCTAAGCTTTCTTGTCTTGCGAAAGCCAGTAGCGAGGCTAATACAAGAGAAGCGTACTATCCAAAATGTAATATAAAATGTAAATCATTGCTTTCACGCTTTAGGCTATTGAATATTGAGTGGGCCTATCTTCTTGCCTTCTGTATGTTAGGCATTGAAACGAAATACATATGCCAAGAATGTGAGAAAAGTACTGATAGCGCTTAATTGCGATGAGGATAGACAAATATATCAGTGGTTGAGGGTGAATGCAAACCCTTAAATGTCGTTGCTGATGGTTGGGAGTGAAGCGACTCCAAGTGATGGCGCGGCCGGCCACCGTTCCCCCCGGCTGCGCAGCACGGAGCGAGAGTGCGATCCCGGGACTGGATAGCTTGAGGCAGGAATTGCGGTCAGATCAACTTGCCGATAACACTCGACTCACAGAAAGCTAAGTCTTTTAACGCGACACCTCCGACAAAAGCTGTTTTCCTGCTCTTGCGATTGTTGCCAAGAGACAGTTTTGATAAACATCCTCCGCGCTGTTGAAAAACGATCCTCCGACAGGGCGTCTCTACCTGCTGATGGGGGATATTCACAGCTGAAGGGAGATAAATTGAGGGAGTACCCCCCCTCCCCGTCCGCCGATAAAGCCCCGCGCTGCCTGTTTGTTGACGCTAGCATGGGCACCCTTTGATCCCAAAGGAGGCTTGAGTTATTTCCTTTTCTTTTTAGCCCATTCATCAGCGTTGTCACCACGGCGCTCCTGTTTACCTGGTTGCCATTGTTGATGCTGTTGTCGCGGTGTTGTATTTTAAGACCTTCATACACGGAGCGCGTATTTTATGAGATTTTTTTTGTTTTGTTTTGTTTACCAGTCCTTACTTGTGTAATCAAAGCATACAGACTCCACATGTTGCATATCCAGCACTGTCTGAGACTGTTTTCTCTCACAGTGACTGTGTTAATAATGCAGTAAATATTGAAAGGAATTTCTTGCTGCACAGTCTAACAACCTGGAAAATATTGACTCTGACCTGAAAAATCAAGGAAAGACAACCAGTGTTGTATTCTATACTTTCATCAGAATTTTTCCTTGAAGCTCAAGAGAGAATATTTTAACATTCTTGTGCTGTTTCTGGTCAGAATTATTATAGTGAGGATATAACCATACTAGTTATTTGGGCCTGAGATATTTTGCCATTCTGAAACTTCTCTGGTGAGCAAATACTCACCCACACATATTACATTTAATGCCAAATGTCATAACACCTGCAGCCCAAAGACATGTACCAGGCACAAAATCAACACCTCATGGCACTCAATGTTAAATCAAGTCTAACATAGTTTATTTGATACCACAACAGCCAAGGTCCTCCCTCCTCTGCGTCCCAAAATGCACCTCAGCGTATGGAAGATTTTCATCTGCTGTAAGGTCAGTCATGGTGGTCTGTGCCGCCTAATCAGAAAGTTGGTATCAGCTCTACACTAATTGTTGAGACACTCACTGAATTATCTGTAGAGCATGTATACTAAATATCCATACCTTTCAGAAACTAGATACAAGCATAAGAAATCTCTTGGAGATGCTGCAGCTGTTTTTAGACTCAGGGATTCTGCTGTAGCTGATTTACAGAAGCAGAAGCAAGTGAGATACAAAACATCCTGGCAAAACATTTTTCCACAAGAAAATTCTGTCTTTACCAGTTCAGACAAAAGGATAGTAATAATAATAATAATAATAATGGTGATGATGATGATAATGATGATGATGATGATGATTATTATTATTATTATTATTATTATTATGAGTAAGCTGGATGTCAGACATAGCTTTCCATCCCATGAAAAGGTCTAAAAAGACTGGTTAATTATCATTATCAAAATCTAAATTCAATTGGGCAACATCCTGGGGCAAGTTTTTGTTACAGCCACAACCCACAGCAATCATTGTCTTTTAAACCTCTAACATTTATAATGAAAATACATTAAATATGAAATCATTCACATCAAAGTAATTGTACTTAATTGCCTAATAAGTACCAGCAGATTATCCACACTGACATAAATCACTCACGGAAGGTCTAAAAGCCCCACATAATGGACAAAAATGCATAACATTCATTTCAGCTAAATTAATTGGATATGCATCAAGTAAATTGGTCCGATTAATTGTTCCTCGCCTCCTTTTAAATTGGCTGTTTACTCTATCTGTATATTATCTTATCCACGTGTTCCTGACTGGAAGTGGGGGGGTTGAAAAGTCTGCTAATTTATTGCTTGGATTGGCAGTTAAATATTCATATATTCATCCTTCAGCCATCTCAATCATTGGCTGCTAATTTTCCGAACTAAAGATACACTGAATATAAATGCACCACAGTTAAATTTGCAGCATTTTTATCAACACATCAAAGAGTTTTTTATATCTGCACAAAGATCTGACTCTTCAAGCGCATTTTATTCATGAAAATTTCCCTGCACACAGAGGTACATTGATGACATCATGAGGCTCATTGTCGTGCCTTTCATCCTCCACCATCACCTCATGCTTCAACATGACAAAGAACAGATACCTGCACTCGCAACAGACATGTCAGCCGCTGAACACACTTTGATGCCCCGGGCTGGTGTGTACACTACCGCGTACCATTTCCCACCAATATTCAACAACTTCATATGGCTATTGAAGAAGAGTGGACAACACGCCACAGGCCACAATAAACAATCTTATCGATTCTGTGAGAAGGAGATGTGTCACATTGCATGAGGCGAATGGTGGTATTGATACAAGATATTGGTTGATATTCTGTTTATTTGTTTATTTATTTATTTTAGAGCCGTCAAAATTAACGCGTGAACGCAGATTAATACATCATCATTATTAATCTGATTAAAAATTTTAACGCAATTAATCCATCTGCAGCGCAGAATGACACAAAATCCTTGAAACGTCGCATTTCGGGCAGTTTCTCCAAGTAGTGTTACGGTTGCGCATGCGAAAATAGGCAGTCAATCCAGCAGAACCCAAGGCAGAACCAAACAACTCGGTATGGAAGATGCTAAAGACGCTCGCGGACATGGAACTGCAAATTTAAGCATGCAGTTACAGTACTCGATCACTAGATGGCACCCCCAGATCAGTTATTGAATATTCACAAGCAAGCCGAGCTGGAACACTATCTATTGAATCTAGGGAGGCATATCGAGGGCTGACTACAATAAACAGTTATGTCCAGATGTTTCACATTGGACATAACTGTTTATTGCAGTCAGCCCTCGATATATTGTTTGATTTTTCCTGAAAGTGGAATGACTGTTCTGTTAAAATAAGGTATATTTCAGAATTCAGATATTACGGAGTTAGTGAGTTTTACTTGTTCCTTATAAGGTGTAGAAAGGTTGTGAGCTCAGAAATGGGAACTGTTAGCTTTTCATTGCAGGGTAAATGTCTTGACTGTTTAATCATTTAATCAATTTTCCTGTCTGTGAAGCTGCAATCTTGAATTATAAAGCCTTAAATAAGGTAACTCCTAAATAGCCAGATTTGGCTTCTGCGCAAAGGGGTTAAGTGCATATATATTCCCTACTCTCTTGAATCTCTTTGCTCATGCAAAATGAAACACGATTAATATAGATTAAAAATGAATGATATTTAATCGTGATTAATCGAAATTACTCCACAGCAACCCTGTGATTAATCTGATTAAAAATTTTAATTGTTTGACAGCACTAAATTTTATTTATTCTTTTTTTTTTTTTTGGAGGGTGATCTGTTATCAACAAATGTCTATCTTTATAAGCAATCACCTGAAAAACACATAAGTGCATGATAGATCTTTTTAAGTTGACTGAATTACATTTGTTAGTTTCAAACTGCACAACATTTTTAAGGCTGAGTGCAGCATTTGTTTTTTGTTCAATATAAATATACGAAACCAAAGCAAGAAGAATAGCTATTAATGAGTAGAGGACACTACAGCCCTAAGATCATTCCACTGAGGAGTGGAAACACTGAGGTATTCTGCTGAGGCTGGAATCAGGCAGGAGAATGGTGTCTCCAAAATCACCTGCCAGCAGCATGCATGGCACCTCTGTTGCCAGGTAGTCCTCCACAGTTAAATTGTGCAGTCATCAGCTTTTATGATAAACAGTAAAACTGAATGTTTAATATGTGATGTTTTTCTATAGCTATTCTGCTCACAAAAGTAGGGTATAATAAAAAGAAAAGACAAATAACTCAGAAAATATATTTATTTTGAATTTTAAAACTATGTTATTTAATTTGCGAGCAATTCAAGATGAAGTTCATGACACTTTATCATCATTATAGTTATTGAGAATTTTTTCTGGAGGTACATAATGTCACATGGGGTGGTACCCCAAAAGTCACATAGTGATCAGTAGCAAGTTGGTCCGCCATTAGCGTTCAAACAAGCATCACACAGACACCGCGTGCTCCTGATGAGATGACCAATGTCAGCTTGAGGAATTCTCTGAGACTCCTCCTGGAGTGCTGCACCCACCTGTATCAAGTCCTGACAGGGTGGGTGCTGCCGTTGTACGCATCGTCCCAGCATATCGCATATGTGTTCTATGGAGGAGAGGTCAGGGGACATCGCAGGCCAGGGCAAGGTTTGAATTAGGTGCATTTGGAGATTGTCAAGGGTGACTCGTGCACGATGAGCTCTGGCATTGTCATCTTGGTCGATGAATCCAGGTCCATGACGGCGTGCAAACGGAAGCACATGTGGAGTGATGATGTTGTCACAGTAGTACACCCCTGTGACTCTCCCATGGCAGATGTGGAGGTCAGTCCTGCCTGTCATAGTGACTCCACCCCACACCATTACTGACCCTCTCCCATGCCGATCATGAGGAATCATAGCGGCTTGCCGATGACATTCACCTATGCGATGCCAAACACGAGGACGACCGTTGTGCACCATGACTCATTGCTGAACATTACATGTGACCCTTGGGCATTGCTCCATATTCGATGCTGTTGACACCACTGTCTCCTTGTCTGCCGATGACAGTCTTAGAGGGGTAACAGGATGTATGGCTACTGTCGTAGGAAAAAACTTTGTCCGAGCAAGTGGATAAAGTTTTCCACTGACTCTTGTAAATCTATCTCCAAAAAGTGGACACATTCTCCAGAGTCTGATGCGATTCTGATGCGATTGGGTTTATTGTAAATCCATCCAGATGAAGCACAAAAAAAACCCACGCTGGTCTGCACAAACCACATAGCATTAATTCTTCATCAATCACCCCACAGCCACTGACCTCCGGCTGTCCGAACCTTCATATTTATTGGCCTTTTGGCACGTTTCTTTAGGTGGGATTAAACGTGACTCCTTCTACCTTATCCAATATTATTGACTTTGATTGGTACATCGTCCCATAGCAACCCCCCACCCTTAGTAAAAAGTTTGTCATTACATAATAATGTACCTTCATTTTCGGCCGCCAGGGACGCTCGAAGACCACACCTAAGTCTCCCAAACCTTGAGTTCACCTAAAGTTTAGTAAGGCTGGGTGCACACTACAGGAAATTCGGGTCAGATTTTGCCCCGCACTGGCCTTCCCGAGAATCAGGGGAACAATCCGAATTTGGCCGTGATGTTCAGCCCAGTTATCTGTTAGTGTGCGGAGGTAACAGATCCGAATTCTGCCCCTCGCGAACTGATTGGGCCCTCCCGGGTGTTCGGGTATGATCCTACAGGGCGTTATGTCAAGAATGGCTAGTTTTGTTTTCGAGCTAAATTACTGCAGCAAGTGGCGGCATTGCCCATAAACGACCTGCTGAAATATTGAAACTTTGTTGCAATACCGCAGCCATCTCTGACACTTCCGAGTTGTAGCTATTTTTTATTTATCTTCATTCCAAACGTTAGTTATGTTAGAGCCCCCACACAGCTCAGACTATAGCCCAACAACTATCTGGCATTTTGGCAAAACAAACCTGCTAATGTTAAAAAAGCCCTGACAGACAACTGGAGACAGCTTTGTTTTGCGTTAATGCTAGAAAGCTTGCGCTGGACTCACAAAAATCTCGAGCCCAGGAAAGGGGAAATTACGTCGAAGTCACGTTTGATCATTCGAGTTTTTGTGAAATCTTGGAAGATCAGGATATCGGGAGCTATAGTGTGCAGAGTGCCTCTTCTTGGCCGAATTCGTGCACAGCTTGTTGATTAAAATCGGCAAGGATTATCATTATGTGTGCAGCCCCCCCGCAATTTTAAGATCTTAAAAGATTTGGAAACTCCTGTAGTGTGCACCCAGCATAAGTTATCTGAGGACATGGATGGTTCCAGAACACTCAGATGCGCATGCTCAGGTAGTGGGACCAGGTTGACCGATAAGGTCATTCCGGAGGGTTAGCTCATTAGGCTGGCCTTGAAGGTTCTGCAGAGTTTGGCTTATCTAGGTTTCTTGGCAGATTCATAAGTTTTTGCTTCTTCACTCCTACTCCTTGTACAGCAGTTTTTAAAAGGTTTTCTTGTTGAATTGAGATTATGATTTTACTTTGACTTTAGAATGTTTTAGGATATTTTCCAACCACACTACCTGGCTCACAGGTTGGCAGCACGCAGACGGTTTCGTGTGGTCTGCATTGAGATGAGGTTTTCTGTAGCCTGTAGATGCCCTTGTTGGAGCTGCGTCACATTCAGTCGCCTGTCACGCAGGGCTCTCTTGACGATCTGGTGGTCATCTCGCCTGGCTGTGCATCTTGGATGCCCTCTTCAAGGTTTGTCCTGGACTCTACCGGTGGCAACACAGCGTGCCCACAATAGGCTGATGACGGACTGCAAGACATGCAGTTGTCTGGCTGTGTAAGCCCAGGTTCTTCCGGCCTGGTGCATCCCTATGGTCCGCAATCTTTCTTCTTCCCGTATTCTTGTCATTGTCAAAAGTGGTGAAATGATGGATGAGTGTGGTTATAGGCAGCTTTTACACCCATATGTGCACAAAAAGCATGTGCATGGCAGCATTTGCACCCTGGCGGCATGATATTACTTTTCACATTCACCCCCAGGTGCATTTGAGCGCCCTGTTTCTGCAAACTTTGAAACCTAGCAGTTTATGAGATATGTATTGAAATGTGCCAATGGCTAACCACAAACATACTCAAAAATCTCATAAAGCTCTAAATTCAGGTGCTTTCCTCGGTTAGTCAAATTTGAATATCCCCTACTTTTTGTGAGTAGTTTATGATCAGAAATATGTTAATTATCAAAAATTTAATTCATTGTTGTGAAAGGCAATTAGTTTCCAAGAGCCAAGGCCAACGGTTAGATTGTGAGCAGTAGACAGGCACCAATGGAGGCAAGCAAAGTAATGGAGAGAAAGCTGAGGAAGCAGCACTTTTAAACACTGTGAGAATGTTTTCCCATTACTGTGGCATATCCATACTAAGTGCGGACCCTGTTTCACCCCGTGATGTTAATGGAATAAATTGAAATAGGAATTCTTGATCCGTTGTCAAATGCACATTTGAAAGCCAAAGTCAACTGAAATGTTTGACAGAATTTGGGCGTAGTAGTCTGGGTGGGAACTTTACTCTGAGAACAGGGGGAAGCAGGAACCGTGCTCGCTCTCTTTAACAATACACTGCACTGCCACTGGAGAAAATGTGTTTTTTGTCCCCTGTATGAAACATTAGTCTGTGGACTTAGACGTAAGAGTGGTACACAAGTTTTATTACTCTCATCTCTACTTGGCTCTTTCAAAGAAAGTACAAAATTACTCACACTTTTTCATGTATTTCACTACATGGTTTTTCCTTTTCAGTCGTGTTTCGACCAAATGTCATGCATGTAATTTACAGGGAATGATTCACTTACGCAACATTGAAAACTCAACTCTCAGCCTCTTTCTATCAAGTTTCCAGATCGATTTGTTGATGTTCATGGTGAACGAGGGCAGGGGGTGGGGTGGACCTGGAGCCTGTCGTCCTCTCCATGGAGCATTGGCTTAGAATGTCTAACTGAGTTATGTTATAACCCATAATTCAAATTTAATTTTACACCTTGGATGTCTTATGTGCATGTCCTTATATGTGCTGTTCCTGGACAGAGCCTTGCCCATAAAACTGCTTCAGCAAAAGCAAGCCCATAAACTTCAATACTGTGATTTCAATCGAATTAATGCATTCCATTTGGAGTTACAAATCACAGCAAGATATGTCTGGGATTGTTTGGAACCACCAATTAGGTGACGTGCATTTTGAAACCAGTTTTGTTTATACAGTAATGGTAGTCAGTTGTTAGCTCACTGTGTGGGCAAACAACTTTATAAAATTGTCCCACATTAAGTTGTGGGATTTTTGCAGCTATTGAATGAACATTGAGGCATCAAAATCATAATCATGTGAATGAGGTCACAGTCAGTTCTAGTTATACTCATAAGACAGCGCAAATAATTTGGAGGACAGTAATGTTTTGTTTTGTTTTTTTTCTTCCCAGAAATCCTATTCGAGTGAACTGTAAGATCAGTAGCAATAGTGCTACGATATTGATGCCCTGGTTTCACATTCCGGTGGTTGGCTGTCTCACGTGATATCTACCTGCTGAGATTCTCTCAGGAGCATGGATCCAGTCCACAGGCTTGTCATCATCTCAGATTAGTGACTCCACTAGTCACGTGCACTGTGTGTGCATCAATGCACTCCTCAGTAGCGCTGCAGATCTTTGCTCTAGTGCAGGACATGGAAGGCTGCATGCTCTCATTTTGATACAGGACATTGTAAGGGAGGGATAGACTAACAAAAAAGAAAAATAAGAATTGAAGATGTGACTTAGCCTGCTGGAAGCTCAGACCTTTTGCACGGAAGGAATGAATTTCTACCCCCCATAAATTCAGAAAAAAAATGTAAGCACCATTCCACAATTCTGTGGTTTGTCATCATTCATGATTCAGTGTGAGGATGCGTATTTCAGATGTAAAAGTTGCCCAAATACAGTGTCACTGCCTTCTTTTGGGAAAAGTCTCGGCAGTAGGATGTTTGCTTAACTCAAGCTCCTGAAATTTTCTTTTTTTTTCATTTTTTCTGAATAATGAGCATCATAAATCTTCCCCTGTATGTCTCCCATATGTTTTCAGAGAGAGCTCTCTTTTTCCATTCACTGTGATAACATAGTCCATTGCATGGACTGCAGCTAGCGAAAGGTTGACTCGTTTTCTTTGTGCTTGGACGTATTAACGTAATAATATAGCAGCACCAAATTGGCCATTCATAGCATTGGTCCAGCCTCATATATCAAGCCTTCTGTCTCTTCTTTTCTAAACAGGGGTGGAAAAGAAGGCAACAACAGGGTCGGAGCCGTGAAAGATATGATGCCTTTTCACTCAACAGTTGCTAGGATACAGACACAAACTTATCTTGGTCTTAAAGATACTGTCTATTTCAAAAGCCCCTTTGATCCGGCCTTTTTGATATATTCTTGATTGTAGCAAGTGTTATATGTACCAAGTAATATGGCCTCCAACCATTAAGGGCCTAAGTACAATACCTTATCATATACAATGCAACTAATAATTTTAAAACTGTTCTTACCACCCAACAGCAACAACCATGAATTATTATTTAGAAAAACTCCTGAATTCTTCTGAAAATTAAACTATGATGGGAGTTATCTTGCAAACTGTCTGAGGAGTCTAAATACAATACAGGATCATATTGAAAGATTTAAGAAACATCTGGCGGGGAATTTAAGCATATTTTATTGTTGAAAATTCACACCTACTCAGTTAAAAAAAAAAAAAAAAAAAAAGTTGGGCTGAAACTTGGGTGCTTTTCTTTTTTTTTCAGTACAGTTTTTCATTCCTGAAATGTAATTTAATTATAAACTGTTCTCTGAAAGTTAAACAAAGAACCCTAACTGCAGTTCATTATTCATCTTGGGTTTTCAAACCACAAATTGAAATGGAGAGCAGAAAATGTAATACTTTTTTCATTCGTTCTGCTAATATTATTGAAGGCATGTATTTTTAATGCTTTTTCTATTTAAAAATCCTCAGATATCATAAAGATATGGGGGTCTGTTGAGCTGCAGATTTGATTGAATGCCAAACTGCGTGTTCGCCTCATGCCTTGGACTCCACAAGTATAAATTAATTTTTTTTTCCTCCAACATTTTTCATGTCTGCCCTCAAGAAACATTCCTAGATAAACTGAGCTGTGCAGAGAAACAGAAATGTAATGTAAAGTACTCAGATGTATCATATTTTGCCCTGACCATTTCTAAGGGGAAAAAAACATGGTTTTAGCGGCAGCATTTCAAATTGTGCCGAGGCCCCAGCTCTGAAAAAGCTTGAAGCTTAGCAACCCCCCAGGTTGCCTATGGAAATGTAATCTTTTTTTAAAGGATATCCATGACTTCTAAATCCAATATTCTTGATCCCATAAACACTGCAGTTGTTGATAAAGAAATCACACTTGGATATGGAATTGATAAGGAATTAATGATCCCTTACAGCCACAATCTTTTGCATGCACTGTGAATATTTATATGTGCTGAAATCAGACAACTACTGTTTAATTTTGATTTGCTTTACATGCGAGAACAGATTTACAAAATATCACTGCAACACTTCAATTGAAATGGCATGCAGCAAATTTTGAAGTTGAGAACTGATTGATGTGTCTCACATTTTTGAGGTGTTTTATATAAAAATTTTACTTGTATCTTCAATGAAAGTGGTGTCCTCCTTTGTTGGGGGATATTATCTACATAGCTTGATCTTAGAAGGCTTTGTTGTAAATAAAATAAACACAGGAATAATGAATAATCACTATGAAAAAGGCATAGTTGAAAGTGTACAAAGGCAAATCTTTTGCAATGCGGTTTACATTAAGATAAAAAGTTCATCTGTCATGCCCTGTGGTTTTTTTAACTATATTTCAGTCAACAAAGTGGACTCTAAACTGTAGACCAATGGAGATGAGGTTGGTATATCCAGCAATACACATTAAAAAGTACTTAAGCAAACCTGTTGCCCACAACTAAAGGAGAAGTAGTTCCCGAAGACAGGGGAAGATCGATGGGTCTGCTTTGTCTGAATGGGGGAAGGAGGGGCGGGACAGGGGGTGGGGCGGGTCCAGAAGTTTTGGAATGCACAGAGCTGTTGTGCTCTGAAGAAGAACCTGGTAGAAGAGATTGCATTGTGATGCCTGCATCCAAAAGCAGTAAAACCTCTGACCGGGTCTCCCTCTCTTCACACAGATGACTGACAGGTCTGGAGGAATGCCATCATCAAACATCTCCCCAAACATCGGAGGGGGGCTGGGTGTGTCTCTTCCACAACTGAAGAAAATCATTTCCAGCCGTTCATCAGCAAATGTACCATTAAAGGAGAAGGTTTTCCATGAAGCTGTGGTTGTCTAGACCAAAGACAATAGAGCATATAGAGGGTAGGCCTTACTGTCTGTTAGTCCTTCTGAAATCACTGTCATTACAGATGAGGATTCTGAGGTTCGCTTCGGTGAATACGGAAGTCATTATCTGTTAGCTCGTTTTGTACAGTATATTTTCTGAACAGAAAGTGCCAACATTCACCCTTTTATTTACATTTACAGTAATATACTGTAAATTTGACATGTTTGCTGCCTTTCAAGCAATCTGGAAGGAAGTTTGTTTATTTCCCACAAGGGGGCACTATGATGTATCAATTGCAAAATGTGGAAGACCGGGTTATGGGCTGCACATACTTTAAACATGAAGCCAAAAGGATCTGTTACTACTCAAGAAAATGAAATTAGCCAATTTTTTTTGGAGTGCTGAGTTTGATTTTTACTGTACGTGAAATACATAATATTAAAAAAATTGCGCCAGTCTACCTCTTTTTGGAGCACAGTGCGATTCGGTTCTAATGACTGCATTTCCTTCCGACAAAAATTTTAGAGTAACATTCTGACTTATTAAACAAACATGGCATGAATCTTGTAGACCCAAGCAAGTTCCTGATTACACTGTGCAAAATATCTGATAGACAAGGACCCCATTCTGAGAGGGTTTTTAGCTTAGCTTCCACAGTAGTTACTAACAGTTCAGGATTTAAATGTAAATGATGACATTTGACATTACAAATGACACTCAATTTTAGTGAAGTGTTGTGATTCATAAAATTTCAGACGTGAAAAAATTATGTTATGTTTCACAACGGAACAGTCATTGGTGCATTTTGTCTTGGTTACGAGTTTTGAGGTGAACTACATTAGTAAATCTGCCGCACTGCAGTTGAAGTCTTTCCAGCATAAACCCTTGCAATCTTCCCCCCGCCGCATCAGTGTGATAAGTAGCCATGACCACGCCCCTGCAGACACACCCGCGCGCACCGGTCTCTTGACGGGTTTGGGAACCACTGCAGGGGGAAAAAAAAAAAAAAAACATCTATTCCAATATTTTCATTTCCCTGGGAATGTTTTGTCTCAATCTCTCAGCACGTGATGAGACATGTCATCGCCAGTTTCGAAGTTCGGGGTGAGGAGGGGCTGGTGGAAACTGTTTTTGATTCATGGGTATGGGTTGTTCTGCATCCTCTCACCAAATGCCCTCTGTCCTTCAGTGTCTTCCATTTTATCCTAACCTGCCCCGCAATGCACCACCCTGCAGCATGTTAAGCAATAGAAAGTAGGCCAGATAGGTTTACGTTGGAAGCTGGAGTGTAACTCTAGAGCCGGGACCTGATAAAATCAAATAAATTACGATGGATCGCACACTAAGACAAATATATAATGTTTACAAAATATAATTGAGATCCAAAGGGCTTTGGTAAGATCCAAGAATGACAAAATAATGTCAGCTACCCTTTGAGTGAATTTATAGTTCTGGCTTTGATTTGAGATCTGGCTGTATTATTATGCGGTTGGTGGTTACATTACGCCTGTGGATGCTGCCCAGGCTTTATTCCTTTCAAACAAAGCTTGATTTTCTCAGAAACTGAAACAGCTTCGACTGTTGACCTTGTCCCGCGTACTGATAGGAGCAGCCGTAACAAGGAGGGAGCATAAGATCATATCAAATGTGAATTCTCTCAGATTTCTTTTCACAATTTTTTTCATTTGAAAACAATATGCTCCTGAGATGTAATCCATACTGTGCATGTGATTGATTAAATAAATTTTAGACATGGGCCATATTTTTCAACTGTCAGTGAAATACAATAAACAAACATCTTGCAATGATCAATTTGACTGAGGGAGAAACCAGGTAGAAAACAACGATCTTTAACCATCCCGCTCTCACTATTGACATGTGAATCAAAATCTTATTCTATTCAATTCAATTAATCTTGATTCTGGCATGAAATATAGAAAAAAACAATAAATGTATCATGAATGTAAATAATCTTTACAAAAGATTCACCACGAGGCTTCTGCTCTGGGACGGCCACTGGCTTGGGCGTGGACACGCCTCTACCCTCTCCAGGCTTTACCAACTTAATTGGACTGCCCCACAGCTGTTCTGGAGTACGGCCTTTCCCCCTTCTATTACCGTATTCCTGTCAACAAATAATCCCTTGTGGAGTGCACCCTGAATCTGCATTAATTCCTTGGCTGGATCACAACAGAAACCATTTAAATGAGAATGTTGATTTCTATATTTAAAAAAAATAATAATAATAAAAAACAGAATAGCTACAACAGTGGATCACAAAATGTGGACTATTTTAAATTGTTCATAGACAATTGTGTGTTTGAGGAGCAGAGACATCAGTGCATACCCTTAAATGACTTGCAGCTTAATTTGTCAGTGTAGAATATGAAATATGCCTCTTATTTCATAAAATATCACTGTTTCTAACTTTCCGTCTTTAGCGTAACTACATAAACATTCTCTTTTTTGGCAATCATATGTTTCTATGTCTGCCTCTTTCACTGGTCAGGTGTATCTCATTCTCCATAATCTCTGAGAGAGCGGCTACTCTCAGGGAAGTATGTCTGCTTCATTTGGGACTGATACCTTTTCAGATTTTGTACTATTCTGTCAGTTTATATTCTAGAGGCCTTTTCAGTTGCAAACAAATGATTCTAATTTCTCAAATTGATAGCTGTTAGGAGTGCTGACCTGTAGTGGGATTGTTACGGTTTATACTTGGCTAGTATAGAGAACTAGCAGAATAGGACAATAATTTTGTCCTGAGCAATTGAGGTGTCGGCATTATATATTGTTAAGAATTTTCTGACCTTTTTAATTGTTTCTCAATACAACTGTGTCCCCCTTTTTGTTTGTGAAGTGGATATTAATAAGTTCTCAGTTTTGTAATCCAGCCCTGTATCATAAGGGCTATTTCTGTGTACTCTCTACGTAAACTGATTTTTTTTTCCTCAGATTTCTGTTTGTAGAAAATCTGCTGGATATTTTGCACTTCAGTGAAGCCCCTACTGACTGAAACAATTACATATTTCAGCACAATACGCTCGACAGCTGTGTCCATTTAAACAACTTTCTAGACTAGTTTAATCCAATAATTGATAGTAGTATTGCACAGAATTCATCTAGTTGTGCATAAATCTCTTCAAGCCTTTACTTTTACCGTGTAGCCTGAGGTACAAAAACTCCCAGATGCAATGATCTCTGGTCAGATCACAGCTCAGTGTACGGGCTCAGTGCTCCTCTTCTCCGTCTGTCCCCCCTTCCCTGTTTATCAGCCCCTGTCCTTCATCCCTGACGAGGTCCAGACATTGCCTGCCACAGAGAAGGCACTGAACTGAGATCCTCAGTTTCCTCTAATCTCCTCTTCCTCCACGCTTTCGCACAATATCTCAACAGCACTGCTAACTCAATCCTTCATCATTGTGCATTTATCCTAAAATTTTGACTGCTGAGGATTATTACCCAGTCTGAAGACTTGTAAAGGTCACGGGGGTTTTGTCGTTTGTGTATGCCTTTGCACCGGCATATTGTTCAAAACAGCTCAAAGAGGGCATTTCTGGTAGCTGATGATTAATGGTGCGTAGATAAAGTGACAGTAACACGAGGAAACTGTATAAACAAAACTGTAAAGTACACAGAGGGTGACTCCAATAGAACTTTCTCCTATATTTAGGAATCTTTGCCTGCTTACTCTCTGCTTGTGCAGGTAGACTCTCATTCCCACGAGAACTGAAAGGTCCCACCAAAAGCATGGACATCTCACCTCAGGTTCCATTAATCAAGTTAGCTATCTTAATGCAATTCAAAAAGACAGCAGCCAGCTCACCCCTAACCCTCGGCCTCGATGTATTGAGACCTCTCCAGCCAATATCAGGAAAGACCCAATGCGAACCACTCCTCCCCTACAGCTGTGGCCCTCCCTCCCAACCTCCCCCGTCAACAGGATCTCAGAGCTGGCATCCTTCCACCATTACAGCATACGGTATTCCTCAAACATTCATAATTACTGAGGCGAGACAAGATTTTTTTTTTAATTCACTCAATAAAATAACAGACCCAACAGGGACATTACCCCCCAACAGCAAAAAAACGGTAGTGCCTAAAAAACGGTAAACAACCAGATTTCATACTTACGAAAACTACAGGAAAGAAGCTGCAGTAGAAGGGCAGAAATAGAGCAAGTCTAAAGGGGGGTTAAGCTCTATAAACAGTATATGCGATTGTAATACCTTTGATAGATCATTCTGGATTGGTTCATACAAGCTGGTTTACACAGACCACCCTGCTAATGCGAAACAGCAATAAAAGAATCGACTACTTTAAATGATCTCACAAATTCTTTGGGGGAAGCAGCAAGCCAATATAAAGTGAACTGATAAGACCAGTTGAGAGCTGTAAGAAGATTATCAGACATAGATTGTCCCTTTTCAGAAGGGATGAGCTGTCCACTCTGTCGTTGTAACGACAGAAAAAGCAGTGAAGGCTTCATAAACTTCCATAATCCTTAAACTCAGTAACCTGCATTTGTTTGTCATGCACTTTGGCTTCCTATGAAATCCATTTTCACATCCCTTGGCCAAACGCATGAAGAGTGATCGTAATTTAACTTTGAATGGTTCAAGAGTGTTGAAGCACAGAAAAACTGCTGGACGGGAGACTTGAAAACTGCTCTCCAGAGTGCTTTCAACTGCTTTTATTGTCATTTTAAGGGTTCTTGTTCGATCCAGCGTGTTTTGGCATTCTGCATGCCCAAACACTGCTTGGCTGTAAAATATGTGGGGAACAGATGAGAATTGTTTGGAAAGCCTGACATCCCCACCACAGAAGCCACATTGATGAAAATAAGATGGCATCACCAACCATTCATTCGCATCCCATTCATGGAGTGCAAAAGCACTATACAATTTCTCTGAGGGAACTATTTGGGTTCCTGCTTTGTTTCCACAAAGAACAGATTAAAGAAATAATTCCTGTGAAGACAATGTTCATAAATATGTAACGGTACATAAAGAAACATACTTTTCCAGCTGTTTTGTGTACATTAATACTGTCATCACACAGCAGGTCTGTGTTTTCAATTTTGCTTTCTCTTGCTCTCTCCCCATCTCTTTCTCAGAAGAGGAGCAGTGAATTATATGGGTGCAATATGGCCCACATATGTTGCCGAGGCTTCTGGGAAGGCTCAGCAGGTGTCCCACCGATTAAGATCTGACACCCCAAGTCGGCTCTAATGAAAATCATACAGTGACTGGCAGTGCCACAGACTGCATTTAATATCAGACTTCACCTCCACCCTCAGTGGTTATAGCTCTCTCTCTCTTTTTCATTTCACGCTAACTGTTATCATGCCAGTTATATTCACACTCTTCAATCGCACCTAGGATCCAGGCCCAGAAAGCCTAGAAGACCTTTTTGCAAAACAGTCAAAAACATTAAGGTCTCAGAGAGCAACCAGAATGTTCTGTGGAATCTCAGGTGACGGCTCCATCATGAGAAGCAGCCCTCAATGTATAAAAATGAGGCCCTGCCATCTGGAGTCAAATCAATCTAGTCCCGAGCTCCCAGTGACAGGGTGTCTCGAAGGGTGAGGCATGATTGGCCATCTCATCACCTAGCGACAATGCTGCTCCTATGGATCATTAGATAGCCTACTTGCAGCCCACCAATACCAGCTGCACAATTTCTACAGTCCTCTGGCTCATTGTTGGGCTGGTGGACTGCAGAGTAGAAGAATAGCTGCAATTTTCATAAATGTTATATTTCTTGGCCATGCCTACTCATCTGTGATCCCTAAAAAAATGTAGGACATTGTACAGATAAGATGGCATGTAACACACGAGATTGGATTCCCCATCAGAAATTATTGGATGGGAGGATGAAAAGGTATTAAAAAGAGAGGAAATCCCTTTTTCTGATGGTCAATTTTGTGATTAATGACTCATCAATTCCATAGCGCTTCCTTGGACTCATTGTTTGTTTCGTGATGATTTCTGGTTAATGATTTCCCTCTGCATGTCTGTAATACATTTGTAGGCCCGCGGCGTAATGTTGAAATAATGCAGGCGGCTTACAGATACCTCGTGTTCGGTATGCTGACGAGAGGGGTAGGGTGCACGCGTGACCCATGCAGAGGTGCGCGCTGAGATAGCTGAAGCTACAAAGGCCTCGCAGTCGATGTCAGCGCTTTTTTTAAAGGGTAGCCTCACTGCTGACACGTCGCCCCTTAAACCCAAGTCAACAAATATGAAAAGACAAGACGTTATCCTCACTCGAGCTGGGATTCGGAGCAGATTCTGACGTATTTCCCAAATAATAAAGTCAAGAGAGCAGCCCCCCCTCAAAACTAAGAGAAAATCAAAATTCTCTTATGTTTAACGCAGACCATATGAAGCCGGAGGGCAGGGGTCAGGAGGAGGGATCTGACGGGACTTAGACTGATGGCTGGGGGAGTTATTTAACGATGATAGAGCGCACCGGCCCCATTGGCTGCATTATAAATGAACTCCCCCCCACTTCCCTTTCACCCTCTGCTTCAGGGGAGGAGGTGAGAGCAGGCCCTCCAGTGGGGATGGAGGGGAAGTGCGGCCTCTTTACCTTTCTGCGGCGGTCTCCACACTTGTGCGCTCCGGCTTAATGGCCATAGGTGAGCACACACACACTGCCCCTCAAAACCTCCCCCCCATTCGACACATGTGAAAGTAATCATTGTGTGTGTGTGTGTGTGTGTGTGTGTTTGTGTGTGCGGTGGGGGGTGGGGGGTGGGTGCTGGATTCCAATAGAAAATAGAAGCCCCACTCTGGGGGGGGGGTTGGAAGTCAGTGCTGGGAAAAAAATACGGACGGCAATTAAAAGCCCCTGTTCTTTTGAAGGAATCCCCAGCGGGATTAGACAAAGCGGGATTAATCAGGGGACTTATCCCGAAATCCAGCATCTTTGGGTGCTTTTTTATTTTGCTTAATGAGCCCGCATCATTTCCTGATCAAATACCCTGGTAAACAGAAATTCATTGCTGGAACCAACTGCTTAAAATTAAGGAATGCCTTCAAAATATCCGTCTGTTTTTGTTCAAGTTTTATTATAAAAAAATGACCTTATCTGCTGTTTTATTGAATAGAACAATGGGAACATGAGTATATACATATGTATGCATATGAAAACATGTAAGCCAACCCAAACCTCAATGTGCAAACTTCAGCATCGAGGTCAATTGAAATTAAGCACTTTGAAAAGCCGTGATGTTGCTATAATGTATTCTGTCCCCGTTACAAACGTGTGATGAATTGCTTCACACCCCTTTTATTTAGTTTATATGGCGAAAGGGCCACCAGATAATTACATGGGTACATTTTTAAATAAGTAGCTTATCTATTGTAACTGAAAAAAAGACAAATGCCTTTCCCTTCAGCAAATATAATCTGCTGACATCACTTTTGAATGTATAATTTTAAATTGATCTCATATGCAGTGCAGTCATTGTACTCAGTGGCACTGATCTTCATTAGCAGCCTTTCTGATCTCCTGTCATTTACACACACACACGCACACACACACACACACACGGGCACATATGGGTGAACATATACAGTATGCACATATTTCTTCAAAGACATTGCTCCACAGAAATCCAGTAAAAGCCTATTAATGTTTTATGGCGACTTCTTAACTATCTTTTAGCGCAAGAACTGCACAAAAGGCAGCCGAGGAGGAATGTTTTTCATCACAAGTGCAACGGGATAATTGAGAGACAACAGCTTGCAGTGACCTCAAAACAAACAGCGGCCAGGCCGCACAACGTGTCAGGGCCAATCAGGCCCAACAGGCCTAATGGCCGCGGCCACGCCCTTCCTCCACTCGGCCTGTCAGACCAAAGGGCGCTCTTCTGGAGGGTCTGCTACGAGTAAGTTGAAGCAGGTGCTGGAAAGCGGTAGCCGCGCTGTCATGGTGCGGGACAGTTTAATTGGATAAAAAGGCAGAGATTAAAGAAACCTGAGGCCTGGAATCTTCCGCCGCCAGCCTCTGATTTATGACGGCAGCAGTCGGAGGTGGCAGCATGACAAACGGTCCGCTGAGGAACAGGAATGCCATTTCTCTTCTGCTGGGCTGGGCTATGGGGGGGGGAATTGGATGCGCTTTGAATGAAACACCCTCCCTACAACAGGAGGACGAGGGTTTTAGCAATGTAGATGCGTATAAACTAAAGAGGGCTTTGGCCTACCGGTCCCACCGAGACCTACCGGAGCTGAGGAATAGCGTTAAAAGCCAATTCATGGGGGCGTCCGTGTTTTATTGAAGTACTCTGTGGATCCTCAGGAACAATAGTGACGAGATGAATAGAAATGAAAAAAAAAATCTCGGCAGCTCAGAGAAAAGGCTTCTAAAGAGTCAGCACATAAGAAATTTTAGGATGTAAAAGCCTAGTACATAATATATACAAGGTAGGAGGTTTTGAAAATAATTTTGCCTCAGTGAAGTCATCTAACTAAAATTAAGAGTCTCTGTCTGTTCATATGTCTGTCCTTTGATTTAATCGACACCCGTTCTTCTGATCGACTTCACGCTTGGTGGGTGTATTGCTGAGGACCCATGGAACTACAGTGTTGAGTGTGAAGTTCTGTTGCTGAGCAGCTCTTGAGAAACTTGTGAGCAGAAAAAATGTTACCCAAGGCTAAGCAATCAGCCCAATCCTAACAGGCAAGTTTTGAAATGGCACTGCACTTGCAGTCCTCATAGGACTTCTATGGGAATGTTGCAACATAAGGAGCTGCAACATCTACAGTAACTAATGGAGTTATTGAACCGCTGGGGGAATGTTAATATCTGGTCCACTTGTTTCAGTGGGGTGTTGGGGGTCTCCAAAGGAGTCCATCCTCTGAGCCTTGTCACAAGATCCTCTTTGATCGAATGTTTGATGATGCAGTAACGCTCAAGTCATCTCAGACCAGGTAAATTCCATCCTGTTTGAGAGTAAGCAATTAAACTGTTGAGGGGTTTGACCCAGCTATATCCCTGGTGTTTCTCACAACAGATTCAGTTGAATATCATGACCATTGTTATACTCCTGTGTGGAGACTAGTGCCCTATTTCGACAACCTAAATACAGCTGGCAAACCCAAGCGGTGACAGTATTGCAGATCAAAACTGGGCATGTCTAACTCCATTCTGGTAATTTGCAACAGGAAGTGATAGCTCAGCAGTGGCACTGTAGTCAATGGGGTTGGACTGTGACAAATTAATCACCTGTGGGAGTGGTGGGGGATTGGTTCCATTCAGGCTCATCAGATCAACCACTGTCATTCCTTTCAAAATCAGTATGGTAATGCCATTGCAAACTGGCAATGTCATCAGGAGAAAAACAAGCTGCTTACTTGTGCTGCCACCTCTTCTTTCAGTCCTCTGAGAACCGCACTCGAATGTAGCAACGTGTGGCAGTATTTGGGGGGCTTGAGGTCAGTTCACTGAGTCATGAGTTTTGTATGAAAAGATACCTTTATACAAAACCGCAATCATCCTATTAGAACAAGGGCAAGACTGAAGTTAACCACTTGTATTTGCCCCACAGACAAAATGGTCACATGTATAAAAATTCCCCTTCAACATCCCCTTCACATTAAAGCCCACCACCATTTTTAATGCATTATTTACAGGGTACATAACAAAAATAAAAATGGAAGAAGTTATAAGTATTTATTTGCAAACAGCTCCACCGGCTGCAATTGATCCTGTGAAACAAACATGAAGCAACAGCGTTTGTGTTAAAAGGTCGTTTGGGTGAGTCAAAATACAAACAAGGTCTGTGACAGGAATATTGCACAGTGCCAGCTTTATCCATTGGCACACCTCCTCCTGCACTGTCCAACCACTCCAGACGTAAACGCTTTTATTTTTGACCTGGAAATTACCAAGCTGGGTGAAGGTGATCAATTTGTATATAAAGACAAACAAAATTGTGCCTAACATTACCGCCATATGCGTTCATATTTGCGAAGGCATGGAAATAGAACCGTAGGGGATAAGTGCTGGTGCTTGGGGTTTCCCAGTACAGTAGATTCCTGGATTTCCAGGTTCCTTGTATGTCCTGATTGACAGATGAGGTGCACCTGTGCACACTTGAGGAAAGACTTTCTGAAGAAAGTTCAGTGCGAGAGGTTCACTTCTTTTCCCCAGTTTATGTGTTCTTGTACCATCTTTTATCAGTCTATTTGTGCAGCATTGTATTTGATGAAAGTTTCCTATCTTCGTTTGGTCTTTAATTTCCATGCCAGTGTGTTCAACTGTGTTGTCTTATACGGATCGTTATAAATTTTTGGGCTTAATGCTGGATGAGCACATGACATTTAAAGATGGTGTCAATGTTCTAGCTCAATCTGCCGGGAGAGTTTTGGGATCTGTAGTAAATAAGGTTAAAGGTTGTGTCAATTTAGGTTTCAATACTTACACAGAACTTTACTACGCATGTGTGTGTCCTGTGTCTGATTATTCTTCCGGTGTTTGGGGCTTCCGTAAACCTACAAGTTCCAACACTACTGTATACATTATACAGCAATTTGCTCCTTTTTGGGAGTCTATAAATTTACCTCAGTTTTGGCTATTTGTGGAGATATGGGATGGGAACCCCCAACCATCAGACACAGTAGCGGAGCTACAGGGGGAGCAAAGACACGTCCCTTTTAGTCCTGGCTAGATCTCAATCATTTTCCTTTATTGACGTCTTTTCCATTTATCGTAATTGGCAACTGAAGACACGGTTTCTCACCGTATGCGATCTAACAGCGATGAAATCATTGGCTAAATTCAGTGCAGAAAAATAATTTACTTATTAACTGGCCAATGCTTCGCGTGATTGAACTGGTCCGTGTTCCAATGAAACGCGGACTTTCACTCTCTCAAGCCATTTGCGTGAGAGTCGACAGGTAGGCTATGCAATTTTGAATAACGTAGATTTAAATACAGCAAATACGCGTCCAGATGAATGATTGTCGTCTTACCTAATCGGGGAGAACAAGCAGCACCTGTTAAGTGCGGAGCGCTCTCGGAGTAAACCTTTTGTCAATCATGAAGATGACTGAGAACAGGTCAGGATTTATAATTGTTTTAAACGGCTGTTTTGTGCAACCCAATTCTCTGTTCCGCCACTGTACTGAATTTAACCCGCGATTTAATCGCTGTTAGATCGTATGTGGAGAGAAACCGTGTCTTCAGTTGCCAATTACAATAATTGGAAAAGATGTCAATAAAGGAAAATGATTGCGATCTAGCCAGGACTAAAAGGGACGTGTCTTCACCCCCCTGCAGCTCCGCCACTGATCAGACACAAATGTCAACTACTTCAGCTCTGGAATAGACTTGTGAAGATGTTTGATCAGAGACTCACTAAAAAGATATTTAAGTGGGACATCTCACATTGTCATCCCTGGGCGAGGAAGTTAAAATCATTATTTTATATGAATGTCATTTATATGAATTTGTCATATATTTTTCATAACAGATTGTTTTGTCACATTCAGGAGATAAGGAGAAAGATGTTTCTCATGTATAAAGAAAAATGGTCTGTTGATATATGGTACAAACCAAAACTGAGAACCCATCGTCTTATAAAGGATGGTTATGGTGTAGAGCCCTTTGTGAGGTATAGTCTAAACAAAGGAGAAAGATCAATGTGTGCAAAGTTTCAGTCAGGAACGTACCGTTAGCTCTGGAGACTGGCAGGTTTAATGATACTCCAGAGGAGGACAGACTCTGCATGTTGTGTGGCCTAGGTGATATTGAGAATGAGATTCATTTTTTGTTTTACTGTCCCATTTAGGATGATTTAAGAAAATGATTTTTTACTAAAATGTCATCAATTTATGCCAAATTCTTTTGGTTGGATGAGTATGAAAAAATGAAATTCTGCTTCAGGAAGGGAACCTTTTTTATAGCAAAGTTCCTGACTCAAGCCTGGGAAAGAAGGCAAAATCTTTTATTTAAGACCATGCTGTAAAAGACGTGTAATTCTTGTAATTAAATTAATTGTAAAATGTCAAGTGACTGCTGCAACTGCAATTTTGGTGTCTTATAAACCCATGAGGGTTGGGCACATCATGTACATGACACGAAAATAAAAGAAATAAAAATCAAAATATCTGTAGTAGATGCAGGTGCAAGGCAGGTTTTTATCTTTTGTTTCTAAATTTTGATGGTCAGGGTTAGGTTACAGGAGGTAATATTCTCAGTAGTTTTTTTGTGAGAATTGGTTTTGATTAGTCAAACCATTTCAACATCCCAACCTTCCTGGCACTTACTTGCGAACTGAGTTGTAAACTGTGACTTTTTATGGTAAATCATGTGTACATTGTTTCTGTTTTTGGGTCATATTCATGTGCTACTCACCAGTTTTATCCCTGGACTCATTTAGACACTGATGAATTCAAACTGACCTTGAAAAACATACTGTGTTCTACTGCTCCTGTTTTGAAATTAATCCCAGAGAGAGTAAGAAGTTTCTCGCTTCTGTCTGAAGTCGTCTCAAGGCCGGGATACCCTTTAATGTCTGAATGGTGGAGACCTGCGATATCCAGAATAAGCATTAAACGGTCGACCCCTCCAATCGCGTAACTGCTCTGTCAGGTGGATCACAGCCCGGGCCCCCCCAAATCAAACAGCCCAGAATAAAGGTCCCATTATTCCTCCCTGCTCCCCACGTCTGCCGCGCACACGGCCTTGCACATAATTCACCATGTTAAATAACTCCGGACGACCTTGTATTTTCTCAGATTGGGCAGGGATTTTACGTGACCCTTCTCCTCTGCAGTGCATGTTTAGCTAACCTGGAGGAAACCGCGCTCTGAGCTAATATTGTTGTTATTAATGGGAGTCTTCGAGCAAGCAATAGCAGCCCATACTGACGTTGAGGCCTTGCAGTCGGTAGTTGAGGCTTCTGCATCCAGGGAGTCCCAGCGATCGGTGTTCACTCACCCATGCAGTGAGATTGTCAGGGGAAGAGGGAGGGTGGGAGTAGGCGAATGAAGGAGCGGATCTTGAGGGGACAGGGCCCTCTGCTAGGCGTCTAGCAGGCCCGGAGAGACGCATTCTTGCCCATCTGATAGCAAGCCCTTATCTGAGCCAGATGGAGGTGCTGACTAGGAGATGCGTGTCGAGCTTCACAGTAACATCAACACATTCCGGCACGCATTCCTCGCGCCCAGTGAAAACCAGGCCCGGCCCTGATAAGAGAAAGGGCAGTGAAAACAGCGATAAATCGTGCCGGATATAAAGCGCGGCTAAACCAAACTGCAGCGAGGTTCCAACAAATCCCTTTCTCCGGCCGCTCTGTACGGGAGTAATGCCCCTTGGCTGTGGCTCTTTCAGGTCCACTGGCCGTATTGTCACTGGGCTTTGTCTCTTTCCATCTCTATTATTAACCTCCATCACCTCCAGCAGCACTGTATCCAGCTCAGCTCCCATTCGCCGTGATGAGTGTTGGCCGAGGTCTGTACTAACTCCACTCCCTCACTGCCTTTGGAAAAAGGAACATTACACAATCATTTGAAGTCAGATGATTCTTGATCCTTCCACTCCTGAAAGTTTATCTAGATTAGTGATCACTAACCCCGCAGCTCTAGACTAACTTTACTCTTAAAGCAATTCTTACCTTTCTGGCATGTCGCACAGCACTTAGTAAAAAATTTGAACATGAACAACTCCGCATCCCTCCAAAGTCCCACCCTTTTCCCCCCGATTCGCAGACTTCTCCTACGAAAAAAATATAGCTAATATATGGTAGTTCGCCAGACTACAAAGGTAACTAAACGTTACGAGGGCATTTTATTTTATACCACATATAGAATTAAATATTATGTAATTACTATTGGTTAGTTTTCACTTACCGGTGCCTCTGAATCTGACTCCATTGACCCGTTTCACTCACGCTGCTCACTTCCTCGCGCCGCACACTATATTTTTTTTCGTAGGAGAGTGAAACGGGTCAATGGAGTCAGATTCAAAGGCACCGGTAAGTGAAAACTAACCAACAGTAATTAAATAATATTCAATTCTATATGTGGTATAAAATAAAATGCCCTCGTAACGTTTAGTTACCTTCGTAGTCTGACGAACTACCATTAACGTTATTATCGTAATTATAGCATTTCAGCACCCGTTTGATTACAGTCAAATGCGTAGTTTTTTTTTTCTGCCGGAGAGGCACGCGACTTGCAAGCGGTGACAGCGGTAGGCAACTGGAAGGGGTGAGGCGACGGATGACAGACAGGAAGCTCGGCAAATCATTTTATTTGGACCAAAGAAAATGATTGGTCAGACTTTTATCAAAAATATATGAGAATTGAATATTGAAGAGTTTCAACACCTGGTGGATTTATTTTACATTTTAGTGTGCCATACGCTTATTAGGAGCATTTTAAGATTACAAAAGAAAAGTGTAAAAATAAAAAGGTAAGACTTGCTTTAAACCTTAGCAAAGCCCACCTCATTCGAAGAGGTTGCATTGAGCTGCTAATTAGTTGACTCATGCATGCCAAAGTAGGGTTGGAGTGAAAAACAAAAGGATGGTTGATATCAAGGATTAGGCATAGTGAGCACCAGTCCTGACATCTTATTTGGTTAACTGTGGTAGTCAAAAAAACCCGAGATATTGAAATGCATTACTCAGCCAGATTTTTCCAGGATGGCACATCTATAAAATTGACATATTGGGTGAAGAACCCCCGCCGTGTTCGATGACCTCGAAGACATGAAAGCCAGTGGTCCTCCTTCTGAAGGGTCAGCTGGGATGATTTGTGAATCTGATGAGGATACCCATTGGTCACCTCCCTTTAGGGCTTTTGCAGGCACATCCACCAGGAAATGCAGACCTAGGGCACGACGGAGATTCAATGTCTCCTGTATGCCCTGAAATCATCTTGGACTTCCCTCAGATGAGCTAGAGGAGGTCAGTACTCAACAATGAGAGAGACATCAGTTTGATGCCTTGCCACTGCACCTCAGACCTGGACTAAGCAAGTAGAAAATGGATCAACATCATGCCACAAATTACACATTTTTTTGCACATATCACAGGTAAAGACACTTTGGTGAAGGTGTCCTCTGAGCCTTCAGATCTGATTCAGCACAGTTTTCTGCAGACACCTTAGTGCAGAGCAGATTTTTCCTCTTTCAGAAGTAGTAGAGCAGAGCGGTGAAGTCCAGGAGTCTGTATGTCTTGCCATTTGTTTTTTCCAACCCTGCACGCCGCCATCAGATTGCACTCATTAGCTCTAACTTCTGGCTGAAGCACTAGGCTAATCCAGATGGTGGGAACTACACAGCGGGGAGAAATTTTTATTACTGTACCTGGATTTCACACCTCTGAGCGCCAGTCCACCCCAGCCGGCAGCCCAGGTATCCATTTCCCTCTCAATCTCGGCAGGCTTTATCCCTGATTGGCGGCGGAGGGTGAATAATACGCTGCAGCAGGCTGTGGGCCGATGCGTCCCCGTTGAGCCCAGCTCAGGGCACACGGCCCTGCTGCTAATTCGGATCATTGAGAAGCCTCCCCGGCAGGAGAGCGTGGGCTTATCGCTGATCCGCCATCTCCAGGCCCAGGGAACTGCACTTCAAAGGCGCGCTGGGCCAGGGGTAATGGAAAGCACCTGCCCCAGATGAGGTGGGGAAGCGTTTAGTTGAGGAGGGAGATTGAGATAGAGGAAGGAAAATATGAAAAAATAAAAAAGGAGCATTACGAGCTCAGTCGCCATCCAGGCTTCGGAGAACCTGAGGCGGGACGAGGCTGTTCCCAGGGTCGAGCATCAATCCAGAGCAGTGTGTGTATGTGTGTGTGTGTGTGTGTGTGTGTGTGTGTGTACTGCATGTGTGTGGATGTGCATGTGTGTGTGTGTGTGTGTGTGTGTGTGCATGTGTGTGTATGTTCGTGTGTGTATGCGTGTGTGTCCATATGGTATGCGTATGAGCTCGCATAAGATGGCCTGCATGCATGTGCGTGCATCCCAGTATGTGTGGGTATGATTGAGAAAGAATGAGATAGAAAATGTTCTAAAAATTGATTTTGTTGCCTCATTGCTCCAATTGGGGCAGTTATGGTGAACATTCACATTTCTTTGCTTGATTCACAGCTGAACAGGAGGACAACACACTCTGAATTAAGAACTACATTATTTGTGAGAAAAGTCCATGCAAACATAAACCCCTCCCCCACCATCACTCTCACCCATGAGTACTAGCCTGTGGTTTTTTGCACTAAGTGATGCCAGTGGAATCCGACCAGACTATCAAGCTAGGAATTCAGGAGGCTGCCACCGCAGATTATCAGCAGCAGGAGTCCAGACCCATCCAAAGACTTCAGAGGAGATCTCCACACAGCCTGAAGACTCTTTACACAGCTCCCTCCGAAATCTGCGAGGAGAGACAAACACGCCTCCGACTGTATGCGCAGGAGTGCTGCTCCACGAATTAATCTTTCTGAGCACAGGAGTTATCAGTCTTCCCAGCCAGCCAGCCAGCCCAAAGTGTTTCTCTACGACCTTGACTGTGACTCCAGCAGTGCCCCAGTGATCTATGAATCTCATATCCTCTCATCCGATGCCATGTCTGTGCTTCCCTCTGCAACACTCTTTTTTTTAAGCCTGAGCAACATTTGCTGGGTGTACTTCAGCAAAGTAAAATTCTGCAGCCACAAGTATTGGGGAAAAATGCAATGTATCAGTTTTTTACCATGATGTTTATTAATTTATGCAGTTTCAGAGCCCCACTATGTACCCAGGTCTCATAGTCAGGTAATGGTCATCAGTGATGTTGTCTTGGTGCCTCTGGGTTTCAGAAGAAATTATCATTCTACTTTTTATATTATTTTCTTTTGGAGCTAATCCTGTGGGAATGCCATGCGAGAATTATTATTATTATTATTATTAGTATTATTATTATATGTACAGTGATTTTGACCTGGCAGGTTGGGGACAGCCTGCAGAAAGACAAACAAAATGACAAGTGTCTGCAATTTTTCCAATTAATTTCAGCCCTGAAATGTGTTGTTAATTTACGGTCAGGATGTTTTGGAATGTAGCGCAGTCATACTTGAAAATCTGCATTCCATTTCTCCATGCAACCAACAGGGTTGACATTGAAGATTTATTGCTTGTTTAGAAAAATAATTATTTGTTTTAACAGAAAAATGTTTTTCAGTCATTTAAAATGTGAGTGCTTGGGTGATTCAGATGAGATCCGGATGTTAATAGAAACACTGGCGACAAGCCAAAGACTAGCAAAAAGGGGGAATCTTGTTGATAAGAAATGAAAATGAGGTCTTGATTAAACCCAGTTTCCAGTATTTAAAATGTCAAGATGTCTTGACAGATTGTTCAAACTTTGTTATATTATGCAAGCAAAATACAATTTGATTTCAAATGTGAATTAATTAGATGTTCTGGTGTAATCTCATCAAAATATGTTTGCCTCATTACAACCCTGTAATTTTTTGACTCTTTTTTTTGTTGAAAGATTTCCGATGCAGTATGAGGAGAAGGTAAACAACAGTATTTTCCATTTGTTCATTACACTATCAACCCAACTGCCCATCAGTCCATCTGATTGGCCGTCAGTCTACCTGCGAAAGGAACCAACATATTTTTACAGCTTATATTGATTAACAAAATGCTGCTACAATACCAACCTACAAAGCTGCAAAGTCATGCTAAGATCGGGGAAGGAATTTCCCTTAACTGTAGAACAACAGCTGAAAATGTCCACGCCCATCAAAGAACAACAGGTCAGTTCCTTCAGAAAGTTCTTCAGATAAAAAAAAAACCACGGAAGAAGAGTGTAGCAAACAGGAGACATTACATCACAGGAAGTTTCCACCAGTAGCAGTCTTATCCAAAGGCTGCTTCTACTTACTTTGGAAGATGTTTTTCTGCTTGCAGCCAGCTGCAATTCAGTCACCTGACCCAATTCTCAGGCACAGTTTGTGCTCATTTTCTCTGACCCTCTTGATAACCCAGGGGCTAACTGCTCCTATTCAGTGACCAGGCAAAGTGACTGTTATGAGTGTTAGGATAGCCTTGGAGAATAGCAGAACAAGAACAGCAATGCACATTGTTCCGCACACTCCTGACAGGCATGTAAACACATGGCCCTCTCTCCCTCACTCTTTTTCTCTCTCTCGCGCTTGCCTTCTTTCTTGCCCCTTCTTACTCACACACACACACACACACACACACACGCACGCACGCACGCACGCGTGCACACACACACACACACACACACAGTGACTGCACATCATCCAGCCAGAGTTCGAACATTTCAGCTTTTCTAATGATTTCAACCATCTGTCAATGGCCAAACAGTAATAGGCAGGGAAAGATAAGGCTGTCCTGTGAACTGTCCAGGCCCAGCGGAGGGAAGAAGGACACCATGTTCATAAGAGACCTTGAGCGGCAGTATAAGCCGGTAAAGAGGCCTGCATCTAAATTTATGGAATTCTTAGCTGCTGGAGGTTGGACTGGACCTCTAGGATGTCTGGAGCTCTGTGACTCTGGCTTCACCTGCAGTAAAGCAGTGGATGCCCTTCCTAGTCCTGGCCTTCTTTCAACTCTTTAATGGTATAGGGTCCCTAAAATGTGATTTTTGAACGTTCAGAAGTAAACATTCTAATGCTGATCTGCCAACCTGGGTTGTGTTTCCCGAAAGCACAGATCCTAACTTACATAATTGGAACTAATGACTGTGAATGGACAAACTATGTAAGTTGCTAACTTAGTTAGCAACTATGCTTTTGGGAAACGCACCCCAGGATGGGTAATTTAGAGCAGTAGAATTCTAGCCTCCTGAGCCAAAAAGGGCCAAGCCCAAAATGGCAAAATATTAAGCTTTTAATGGTCTTAATCATACATCATTGGTCAGAAAATTAGCGAGAATTTTAAAAAAGCACTCCTGAGACCTTCAGTGCCACCATTTGGTCATTACATTTGCTGTGGGGGAAAATCTGGAAACTGCTTCACAGTGAAGCTGAGTTGCAATGCTGTGAAAAGTCAATGAACTTTGGAGTATAGTACAGAAAGGCTTGCTTCCCATTGAAAATTGTACTCAAAAGAGGAATGATCAGATGTTATTTTTGAACTCATCTTTCTGTAAAAAGCCGCAAGTTTACCCTCAAGGCTAAAATATTCAAAGAAATCTTAGGAAAAAGCTATCCCATTCTAAGCAACTTTATCTTTTTGCTAAATTCTTGCTAACTTCCCATTTTGTTTTTGCCCAGGAGTGTACAGCATTGACTTTTTTCCATTGAAAACTTACTTTACAAAGGGTCAACTCCACAGGGTCTGCTCAGTGCCCTCTGTGTCACTTTTACTCTGAATCGATCTGATCTAAAAAGGAGTGTTTTCATTCGTGGCACCATCATTCTGACTGAATTTGGACACTGTGGTTTTATGACAGCATCCCTCCCACCTCCTTCACAGACACACATATCCAAACCACCTACCCACCACCAAAAACAGCTCTGGCAGTATTGGACATGACATTCTATGACAGAAGACCATCACAGATAATCGGTTCTTCTGCATTTTTCATGGATCCCCCCATCGAAAAAAGCTTCCCTGTAGCGAATGAGCTCAACCAACCACTGAATATCGATTAAAGAGAATGGGCAGGCAATAACCGACCCTGTACAAAAAAGCAACAGGGCATCATACCTCCCACAATGACTGAATTTGTCCAGGTGGAACAAATGAATGAAAACAGGCTGGCAGTTTGCTCAAGTGTAACAGAATGCAAGTACTCACGCAGGCCATTGCTTACCCCGTGTTTATAGGCCATATTTACAGCATGCAAGAAGATTTGGCAAAACTTGAATGTCTGATGGAATCCTGTCAACTGTGTTTCCACATAGCTCTCCCAAACACCAGCGCCATTGTGAAATCGCTATGAGTTCACTTTACAGTAATCTTCATTAAGACTTCCCCGCTCCCCAAAAAATAATAAAGTTGCGAAACATCATCTAAAAGAAGACCAGCAAATCCCCAGAGTTCAGAAGCGCAGTCTTCCAGTTGAACATAATTGTGGTTTCTTTGGCTGAATGGAATCTGTCCTCCATTTGGGGTTTTGTTCATTACACAAGAGTGGCGTTTGCTTGGTTTATCCCCCTTCATCCCATCCGCTCCCTGGTCTTTGTACAGTGGGGTGGCTGTAAGCATAATATGGGGCTCTGATCTACCATGAGCTCCAGTGTCCCTCTCGCTTGTGAAAGGGATCAGACTCCCTGTTGCCAGGCGGCATGGGATGTTGTTTTCCTTGGACTTCTGCCATTCAAGGCATTTTCAAACCTTTCTAAGCAAACAGCACCCACAGCTGCTAAATTCTCTGCTCAATGGGAAAGCCCTTGGCATTCGACCTTCACCTTCACAGTCCCTCCTCATAATGTGGTGTATTTTCAATTCTCCCGTGTTGACAAAAGTCTGGTAGAGAAAAGAGGGTCATTGTTTTTGGATTGTTGAGTCTTCATGTGACTTAAGCCTCACTGAACTCTACAGCTTTCTCAACCCCTGTGCCCCCCCACCAACTACCACCAACTACCACCAACACCACTCTATAACCCTCACCCCACCCCTCCTCCAATTCCTCCTCTATTGCTATTCTCCGTGAAACAAAAATCGCTTTGTCAGGTCCAGTTAATTAAATTGCCACGCTGAGATTTTGAACTTCTCCGTCATCCCCTGGCCAGAAGCGCTGCATTCCTTGAAACATCTAGTTTCTTTGAATTAAATCTGTGAAAACGGTTCGAAAATGTCATAAAGGACCCCTTGTTTTTCAAGCTGGTCAACTTTAAGATGCACCGCCTTGCTAGACAAAAGAAATGGAGGGAAAAGTTTTTAGCCAAAGGGTTAGGGTATGGGGGGAATGACAGATTCAGTCAAGCTTTGATAATTAATACCAATCTTAGCACTCAGAGCTCTCTCAGATAGGTGAAGGATTGAAGTCGAATGGTACTGACAACTCAACTAGGCTGTATTCCGCCGCTCTGATGTTTAACGCCCGGAGCGTGATGGACTTCGGCCAAACACAGGGCTGGGTTTGCCCCGCTTGGCCTCCTTCCACCGCTGAACCAAAGCTGCAACTTCTGAGTCCCATTGAACTACTAATGGCAGCTCCCATTCTGAAAAACCTTGGTGGAACTGAATGGTTTGTCGAGTTTATGCTCGACCAAACGGAGACCAAAGACAAATGCTTGTAGGCCATTAGTATGTAAATATCTCTGAGCTATGGCTCGGTGCAGAAGGGGGCATGTGCAGATGGCTTGCATGTGCTGCCCTCAATCAGGAGGCTGATCTCGAAGGTTAGCGTTAATTACAGATTATTGCTGAACCGTAAATGAAGCCAGCGCTAAAAGGCTATCCGCCAGGCTGGTGGGGGGGAAAGGGAGTTGGAACACTTGGTAATGACTCTGCTTAATGTTCGCACTTGTCCGTGAGCCATGGCCAATTAAGCCGCGCTGTGAAATTTTGATTCCAGTTTTTAAGTTCCTTGTCAGCTCTTCAAAAGAATGCTGGGATTCAAGGAAAGATGACACTGAGCGAGTATATGGGAAGAGATAGTAAAAGCACAAGAAAAACTGCAGTCTCCATTTTTGCACCTCTGGTTCCACAGAATTGATAACTTCTATCAATGCATATTGAAGTCCCACCATTTCTTTCAATTTTGAGAGCACGGAACTCCAAAACAGGTCAAAAAAAACACCCTCAGTAATCCTCGTATCAGAGCTGCAGAGGCCACTGCGACAGCTTAAAATCCACAAAGGGAAGCAGAGGCATAAATGGGCCTGTATCCATCCGCATCGCACTGCTCCTGTGCGCAAAAGAAGAAAAGGCGACTAAAGGCAGACCTGCCGCCAGGGCTCTTTGCGTTAGCGTACATGATAGCTCCCTGAGTAAATTGGATCATCAATCATCCAATATTACGGGAGGGGGGAAATTTTCCCGCATCATAAAGACAGGGTTAGACCCACATATGGAACTATTTAAAGGCTAATCCTGATAGAAGCCTGGGGAGCGGAAGGGCAATGGATAGCCCCCTCTTCATACGCACTCAGTCACTGTCTCTCACACACGTACATGCGCGCGCGCGCGCACACACACACACACACACACATACAGATGAGCAATTTCATCCCTCATTTCTCGAACATGGTAATACCTTTCAGACCACAGCAGTGCATCTATCAGTGAGGGAGTGTAATTGGGGACTTCCTACATCATCGAGGGAGGACATCCTGGAGTTTTCTGTCTTAGCTGCCATAGCTCCATTCGGTATTACTCCCATTGTACAAGTTTGCACAATGTAGGTCGCTTCCGAAATAGCTGTGTCCTACAAATGCTAAGACTAAACGCCCCATTACTTCATCCGGGATTTAGGCGGCTTTCGACATTCTTGCGCTCGGCAGCCTGCGACAGAGCGATGCGACTGCCTTAATACACTGGAGACTCATTCCGCAACATCAAAAGGGTTGGGGCTGAGGGGTCAGAGGTCAACTCTGCCCATAAAATGACTTCAGATTGTGCATTAGGCTGCCTTAGTGAAGACCTCCCTGGGAAAAAGTCTTGCTAGAACAACTCTCTCTTCACTACACACATACACACACACAGACAAACACACAAGAAGCATTGAGGCAACATCTGGAGCAGTTATCTGTTTTCTTATGTTTGTTCCAAAACCATAAACAACAGGGCTGACAGGAGTTTAAAAGCATTTGTGTTACATTTTTACTTAGCTCTCCCGCCGACCGCACTCTTGGTGGCCTTTATCACCACTCAAGAATAACTAGGGGGCAAAAATGTGTGTGAACACGCCTTGTCTCGCTTGGCTCTGAACGGCAAGAGCCCAAGGGGAGGTGTACTGTGCGAGCAGTTATGGGTTGCTAGCCGTTGATGTGGCTCTCTGTCTACATAAGAGCCCCTCCACCCACACTCCAAGCCCTCTTCTCCTGGCCACTGGGTTCTCTCTTTATGAACTGAAACAATGTGTTTGTAATTAGCGGCTCTCTATGGCCCTGGCTGCGTGACCTCACTGCAATCCGGGTGCCCCTGGCACTGGGCCTGGCGGCCCCCACTGAGAGAGCCTGGACATGGCACTTTACCCCACAAACTGTGGCACGCCCTACTGGGCTGTACAATGAGTGACTCACCCCACACACACACACACACACACACACACACACACACACAACAGACCACCACTTTGGCTATCTCACAGAATGGACAAACAGAGTCTCCCAGCAACAATGCAAACTGACAGAGAGAGGGAGAAAGAGCAATATATGCAGTTTCCTTTTTTTGTTCAGTTTGCTTAAGGTTTATGCTAAACGTGAGAATTGACCGTTGTCGTGGGCAATTGGGGTGGAGGCAGGTTTAGCACTCTGTTAAAAAAATAAAAAAGGAAAAGAAATAATTAGCTCTCGTTCACCCATGAAACAAAATATCCCCCGCAGGTTGCCCTGGTCAAAGAAAATCGAGCTATGCTAGAATGCATTTCCAGATTTGCACAATTTCACAAATGTTCCACTTTCAGTCAGAATGGAGAACGCAGAAATTTCATATTATGTGCCCCTCCTACTACCAGTTCGCGTTATCCCAGTTATACAAAGACACAAACTAGAGGGACAATGCACAACATACATATACACACAGGCTGACAGAGAGAGGAAATGAATGTCCTGAGAGAAATTTGGAATGCCCTCTACTGAACCCTGTTTTTCCCCTCTTTTTGCTGCAGTACAGATGGGGCAAATAGATTCACGTAATTGGTGGAAAGTTTGGAGTACTCTTTATGCTCCAACGCTCTGTTAAAAGTAGCTCTCGTGCCTAATGGCATGTTAATAGTCCTCTTCCTGCGGCATTTCTTTGGCTGTCCCTCACCAGGCATTGTACCGTGCCCCAGGGCACTGATGGCCTGCCAGGTTTTCACACAGACACTGCCCATACGGTTCACGGGGAGCCACTGAGGTGCCAGCGCTCTGATATTATCTACAGAACAAAGTTTTACACCAGGATATACCAGCACCATGATTTTAAACCTCAGCCTCATGAAGGCACACACTATAACAAACACTTGCATTCGTAGGAAGCAAACATCACTCAAGCCCAAGTCAGAGAAAGTTGGGATAGGGTGTTAAATTAAAATTGAAATTCAGAGCATTCATTTGTAAATTGTCATTGACCTGTTAAAAGCAATAGCACTCTATTTGGTGTTGCACAGCATGAATGTTATTGATTTTTCAGAATAAAACTGATTTCAACTTTCACTCTTGCCATATACCTCAAAAACAAACAAAGAAAAAAAAAGTGGGGGCAGTAAGGTATTTTCCTCTTTACAGTGTTTCTTTTCCTTCTCACAACACTTAAAGGAGATACATACAAGATTTTTTATTTCAGAAATGAAGATAAAAAAAAATCAATTGTGCTTCTTGAAAGATGCAGAATAGAAGTATGTATCTTTTTCCACAGAAATTACATGCATTCAGACTTTAACAATCTTCTAATTTTTTGTAAGGTCCATCCGAAATAAGTCTTAATTTTATTTTGGACCGCAATAGCACCTCTAAGCCTAACAACGTTGAAACCACCTGTTATCTCGACAGCAGGACTTCTGCGGTTGTCAGTTCACTAGCGGCAAGGAATGGTGAATTACAGGTGTATGCAGCCTACATGGTTTCACTACCGCCCTCGAACACAAAATTGCTGTTAAGAGACTCGGCTACCGATCACATCAACTCAGTGAACAAAACCGGAGCATGTCCCGCAATTCATAGCTATGCAGCTTCTGGTTGCTGGTGTAAGCTCAAGAATATACAAGCACCAAGGAGTGAAGATGTTGCAACCCATTTGCTTGATACCCGAGTCATAATTTATTTATGAGCGATTAGATGTGCTACATGGAGTTTTGACTTTGGTTCATTAGCTGCTACTTCACCAAATGATTATACTTTTTTTTCCATCATCACTATGAGGAAGTATTGTAAGCTAGCCTGCATGTAGGTAGGTTTATTAGATTGCCAACATCAGTAACTTAGGTTAGCAAAGTAGCTAAGTTTGCTGCTGGCTGTATGTGCTGTACCACTCTGTAATGGGCTGCATGGTGATGAGCTTTTTTTTTTGCCAACCGTGATAGCAGAATTATTTATGTGGAAAACACACAAGCTTTTCGATGCCATAACACTGTAATGTTTGCTAACTTTTCTGAGCCACTGAAAGATAGTTATGTTAATAGGTAGCCAGTAGCTTAATGTAAGCCACTGTGGAATAAGTCTTGGCTAACACTACTGTTGACTGGAAAACAATGTCCTGACGTGATACTCTTTTTTAATTGTTTGCGTATGTCTTTGTTTATTTCCCATGACTTAGCCTATAAGTTCCATGAAGTGAAGTCCGTTGGCAATAATCAAGCAATATTCTTTGGTAATGACAATCTGTTGAGGGTGTGAGTGCTTCAAGCATAAACTGAATTAACACATTCTCATCCCGACTCATCATATAATGACACTACCTGACAGAGCGTCGATATACAATGCAAAAGGAAGCTTTTGGCGTCTTTTTGTGGTGCTTAGGGTTAGGGTTCAGGTTAAGGGTTAGGGGGTAGGGTTCGTTTTAAACTGGCTTCAAATAAGGATGCCAAAAGCATTCTTTTGCATCATATATTGACGCTTGGTCAGGTGCTGTCAATATATAACGTGTCGGGATGAGACTGGGCTCGCTGAATATAAACATGGATGACCCGTCTCCACTTCCGAATGTTGCACAAAATGCAGCCAAAATATTTATCATACAGATGCTGCCATCTTGCACATTTGGGGCCAGAGTCTATGCATTAGTGATCGTGAGGTTGAGCCGCAGCATCAAGGTCCCATCCATGCACCGGCCCTACTCAGTCACAATTACATCCCCTGAACTTTCTAGAAAGCCAAACTGGCTGCTTCAGTGTTTTAGCGGTAAACACTGCTTGTTGTGCTCAGACAAGAGACCAGTTCTAATATGATTGAAAGCTTGTCTAAGGATTCGCTAGTTCAGATCTTTTCCAAGTAGAGTTGTGCAAGGCTACAACATGTTTGATATGGTCCTCGTCCTTAGCAGAATATTGCTTAGCTCCCATGCCAATATCTTGTGCTCCTGCCTGCCTCTACAAACTCGTTCTGAGTGCCATCTACAGCTAAGTAGCTAATAAATTGACTAAGTACCTCATACAAGCCTACTTCAAAAAATCTTACTCAGTCCTTCAAAATAATGTTACTAAATACAGTCTATAGGTAAATACTAGACTCCCCACTGTTATGCGTGTTAGCACTGGTTTTAACTTCTTAGCTAGCAAACAAGGTTCCTTGTCATTAAAACTTGATTTACTAACATTAGCTAGTTAACTAGCTTGCCAACTGTTTTTAGCTAGCCAGCAAGATTCCGTGTTAGATGACTTTAGTTAGCAATGAAAATCAATGGTAAAAAGCTCTTTGCTGTAAACACAGCGTCGCTACTAACAGTAATTATCCTATGTTCAGAGAGAAGGGATTTTCACCATCAATTTCAATTGCTATCTACGTTGACCTGTTATGGAATCTTGCTAAACAAGCTAGCTTCCTAGTTAGCCAGTTGGTTTTAAGTTTCAGTAATAGCACCACTGCTAACAGAAGATGACATGATGTTCACAGCAAAGACCTTTCCATGGTCAATTTTTGTCGGACTTTCAAAAAAACTTCGTTTTTAACAATATTGATGTTCTTAAGCCTGCTCCGCTTCGAGGAGAGGAATTCGAATTGAATTGGCTGCCTTGTGAGCGGATTGGTTGTACTCTAGCTCGCGATCTGATTGGTTGTACTTGGGGAGGGCGTTTACGCAGCCTGACAGGCTGAGCAGCCTGGAAGTCAACGGCTGAAGGCAACTTCACCCTGCAGCCGCAGACCTAAAGAAAACACTAGACTGGACACGAGACCAGTTTTGTTGAGATTTGCGTCCGCCATCTTACCGAAGGATAGTGTCTCGCATTGAACTGAGAAACCTTAGACGAAGGTAGTTTAGAAGTGGAATACAGAGATTATGTTGATGATTTTTATCATGCATAATATTTTTTACTGTGAAGGAAATTAAGACTGGTAATTATTATGAACCAAGATGAATATTTTAATATTAAAATAAAAATTTCCATAATCTAGAATAAAGAGCACTATAGGAATTCAAGGTACAAATACATGTGCTAAAAATATGAAAACAGCATTTCTTAGACATGAATATACAACTTTTTTATATATATATGTTTACCGTCAATTTAAATTTATTTTCAAAATGAAAATTATCAATGAATTAATAAAAGTAAATATATGTACAGTATAATGAATAATGTTAATATATATCGAGATAACAATACTGGCCTACATACAGATTGCATTTTCAGCACAATATGCACCCCGCCAGACAAGCTGAAAGCCTAACTCATAGCTAAAGAAAACGCACTATAAAGACGCTAATGCTGAATTTTAATTAACGATTAAGAATTTCCTGACAACAAACACCCGTAAACAAAATAAAAATTTATTAAATAGTCGTCGAGTTTGTAGGCTGATATGTGTCACCAGTCCACTGTTTTTCATTTCATTTCATCTAGTCGCATATACACTTGTACAGCATTTGATTACGCAATTCCTCCGCCGATTCCTTACACAAGATGGTGGACGCGTCTCACATTTTCCAGTTTGCTCAGCCAATGACAGTGTCCACTGTAGTGTTTTCTTTAGCTCTGTGGTTTCAAGCAGTTCACGACTGCAATTGTCCCAAGACACACTGGATGGGGATAAAACATTCTAAAACTCATATCTATCACCTTTAATAAACATATAGGGACAGAAGACATCAAGTGGTTAAATGTTTCAGGTGTAATTTTGTCGAGCCAAACAAATCTTAGGTGCGCAATAGGTCTTCTTTGTTTCATTTTGCTTTTCAAAATGTGCCACGTATTCTCCATAGGGTACAAGTTAGGACTGCCGGCAGGCCAGTCCAGCACCAGCACCCTCTTCTTATGCAGCCATGCATTTGTAAGGCATGCAGAATGTGCTTTTACCATTGTCTTGTTGAAATCCGTATAGGCATCCCAGAGAAACATGTCATCTTGAAGACTGCATATGTTGCTCCAAAATCTCAGTGTACCCTTCAGCATTAATGGCGCCTTCACAAAAGAGCTAGTTACCCTTGCCAAGCGCACTGAGACAATTCCATACCATGACTGAGCATGGCTTTTGAATTTGTTGGCGGTAACAGTCTAGATGGTCCTTGTCTTCATTTGTCCAAAGCACACAGCATCCCTTTCTTCAAAAAAAAAAGACCTTTAATATTGATTCATCTGATGATAATACACATTTCCACTATGTGACAGTCTGTTGCAGATGCCTTTGAGCCCAGAGAAGTTGATGGTGCAACTGGAGACTATTAACAAAATGCTTCCATTTGCAATAGTAAAGTCTTAACTGGCAGTTGCGGATGTAACTATTATTGTAGGACCTGATGAAAGTTTGCTAAAGTAAACCTAAGCATATGAGGTTATATCACTTATAATTAAATGACAAATCTTGATGTTGTGCAGTCTGCGTGAGTATGCCCTTTATGCACAGAAATTCCAACAGATTCCTTGAATATTTTAATTTTATTGTGCCCTGTAGAGGCAAAAATGAAAAAAATCCCCCCTATCTTTCTTTGATGAACACTGCTTTTAAACCTTTCAAGGACTTTCTCATGCATATGTTTGCAATTTGACGATCCTCTGTCCATCCTTGTTCCCGAAGGACTAGGCCTTTCCTGGATGCTGTTTTTCTATAAAATCATGATTACAATCACCAGCGGACACCAGCTGTTTCAAATCACATCATTATTCAAATTTTTTACCTCATTATTAGTCCTAAACTGCCCTGTCCATATTTCTGTTTGTTTGTTTTTTGGGGGACTTTGTTACAGGCCAGAATGGCAGGAATGGTTGTATAGTTACAAAATAATATGAATTTGACCAGACAAAACATGAACTATCGTGTCTTCATGCTTTCTGCAATGAAATACAAGTCAAAGCACATTAATAAACAATTGTTTTTATATGCACTTTCCATACTGTCCCAACTTTTCCTGAGTTGGGTTTGTTCACGACACATGCCTGCACATTCTTTCACTCAAAAAAGCTACACCACCCTCAGTCTCTCGTACATACACAAAACTTCACACTGCAGCAGAGTTTACCAGCATCACCCCTTCTTACCTTATTTAAGCAGACATTGAAGTAGATACAGTAACGGTCATGCATTCACAGAGGCCCAGCTTTAGGCATGCAGATTCTCAGTCTAATCATTCTACTCCCATCGGACCTCTCCCTCATGTAGGTGCACGCAAGGCACATTCATGCGCACAGGCACGCAGACATGTACAAACATTCACATACAAAAACCATGCACAAACGCATGCACTCATCCAGGACAACCACAAGCATACATACACTCACTCACGTCCATTCACACAGAAACACATATGAACGCACACACGCGCATGAATGCAGCATGTATACAGTCTGCTAATATCCATCAGCTGGAACGGAGATGGAAGATCCTGACCCAGCAGAATGAGCTCACTGGAAAAGGATCCTGTTCCAGCTGTAGTCTCAGCCACATGCTGAGTGAACAGTTCTCCCCTTCACCCCGATTCTCCACGCACCCCTACAGGTGGAGATCCCCACATTCTTCATCCCTGAAGTGACCCTCACCACCCCCTTCTGTGACACCTGATTTATGAAGTCATTGTAGCGCGTGCAACGTTCAACTCAAAAAAAGCACATGGCTGACAGCTTCGCCTCTGGCGGTATCATCAAACCGGGTCCAGCCTTCCCCTGGCCCCAGTTACAGTACCGCTAAGCCCAGTCAGCCGCGACTGCGCTCGGTAAACCACCGGCGTGCTGACGAAGCTCAAGGAGAGTGCGTGACTGACCTCTCTTCCCATTGGCTGGACACCTTGGAGCAATAAAAAAGAGAGCTGAAAGTAGAGAGAGAAGGTCAGCTCTCGGATCTCAGTTTCCTCTTTACTGTAAATAATCTTAGTGGATTATCTGCAGCAGACAGGAGATGATTCACTGTGCCCGGCCTGTTAAGGAAAGCCTCTTTTTCATCTGTGATTGAGAGGAGAACTAAGAAATAGATACCGTTCCCAATTTACACCACTCATCATGATAGTCTATCCGGACTACTTTTCTCGGAGCATACTCGCAACAGTGACCATGAGAAAGAACTTAATGAGGTAAACATTGGTTGTGTACATGCGAGCCAATATGAATGAGTCTGCCCGATTTGACTGTGTAATTTTAATGTTATTCCTTACAATCACACATGCTATTGTGCGCCATTATTAATATACTAGTTGTTGACTGGACACAGTTCTAAATGTAATTCATGAGTTTTTGAAAGGGTAATTATTCAAATATGGAATCAAAATGCAATTATCCACCTACATACAGAGTACAGCTCCATAATCTTGAACCCTGAAGTGAAATAAAAACCCACCGGCAAATGGTATAATGCAACGCTGAATTTTTTATGGAGAATAGCTGATATAAAACATTTAACGACATCAATCCGACACAAAATTACATTCCGAATCACAATAATGCTCTATATTTTTAAGTGCAGACTTCCGTGCCCCACGCATCTCTTGCCTCTGTAACAATTAGCAATGCTCTTACAAAGCACCAGGCAAAGGGCAAGCGTTAATATCGACATCGTTATCTTATCCATGAGTATCTTCACATGACCGTTTGACCCAATCGATTATTCATCTCCATTCAGGGAATAAAATAAAACAAATAAATAAAAAACTGCAAATAAAACTGCGTGATGGGGTTTATGAATTCGCACAACGGCCAATCACACTATAATTACGCGATAATAAAATATCAAGACATTCCCAGTGGTCACGTGGTCCCTACCCTGGATTCTGACCTGATGCGAAGGTCAGCCGGACACCGGATTATTTTTCATAACCAATTTCGTGCGAAATTCCAGTTACGAACAATCTGATTGTTTTATTATTGCAGTTAGGTACAATCTGATTGGTTGAAATTCTCAGAGCGGTAGCGGTACCATTATTTGGTTTGGGAAAGTAAGCACGCTAGCCGGACCGGTTACGTTTGATCGATGATCACATTAATTTTACAGACTGACATCAGGTAACGGAGGCATGTCCTAAATTTGAATTTGCGTGAATTTTTGGAAATAGTTGAATTGAAAATTAAAGCTGTCACTTCCAAAATGTTTACATCGAGCTTCTTGCTTTGTTGCAATGTCTGAGGAAAAATGTATAAATTCCTTAAAATCCAAGAGTCCATGTTTAAATTCGTAGGACAACAGAATGGGCAAGACACTGAGTTTGCGAACTCGAAAATCGAAGAAGTGGATTTTTGGATTGTAGTGCACACTCTCACCAATAGAGGACACTGCAACTGCGAAAACAGAGGACGAAGTGCTTGGGGACGGATCTTTTTTCTCACTTTAGGTTTTCCGTGAATAGCCTACTTATAAGACACAATATTTACATGAAAACAACATATAAAATGAATTAAGCTACATTTTCCTCGTTATATGTACCGTTTAAATCTATAATTTACAGCTTAGGCAATAAAATCATCTTACTCAACTTAAAAATTCCTGATCTTTACGTGGATGTGTGTTTCTGATATAACATTGTTTATTTATATAATGCACTTCATTATTGATGTTGATGTAATTATGCAGGCATCCCTTTCCTGTAGTTTTCAGTGATAAAAATAGAATGGAAGGACAAAGATGGGCAATATGCAACTGCTTCCTGTGATCACAAAAGCCTACCACTGGGAAGATAATTACCTGTAATAACAATGCCATGGTTTAAAAATACAAATTGATTGATCCAACCAACTTGGGCAATTTGAAAGGGGGAAAAAAGATCTGTTCTCAATGGGTTTTAAATATATAAATAATCTTACAAGAGTGTCCAGTTAGACGTGATTTTCACCAGTATTGGCAATTTGTCGTATTCTGATGTCTTGGAGCCAAATAGGGCTGTGCATATTTTGCGGATGCGACCCTACGTTTTTTAACAATGCGGTATAGACGACTCAAGGGCTTCCTACTGTAGATTTTGTAAAACAAAATATGGCTCTTCCAAGATCATCCAGTGGCCGACGAGTCCTATAGATTCTTTATCAAACAATTACCCCCGTAGTGTTGATGTACGACTGTTTCCCCAAACGAGAGCGCCTCCACCCGATCAATAAGCAACAACGAACAATGATAAGCGTTGTACAGTAATAAACCATTCACGAGGTCGAGGCAATGTTTTCAGGAGGAATCCATTTTCATCCACGCTACTTCAATCAATCTCATTCGTTTTTATGCATGCATTCTGTCTGAAAAGTTGTGCTGCGCTGCATTCAGTGAAAAGTTGCGTGAAAAGTTGTGTGACGGCATTTTGAACATGGAGTTGCATAGCCTGACTCTGCATCTAATGTGCCTTATACTTTGCCTCTCTAGTGTTATTTCGTTAAATGCTCAAACTGCCAGAAACATGGACTATAAGATGTTGAGTACTACTGCCTCTGAGAATTAATGACATCAGCAGAGTAAGAACCAGTAGGAAAGTGGAGCAGAGATTTTGGGGGTTGGAAGTAGGTATGTGGACTGCAGCCTACACACGCGCTTTCTCAAGTTTTGACCGCTCGGGTATTTCAATGGTTATCAATGAAATGGAGCACTGGAAAACCTAAAAGCTGGATTAACATAAGGGAGTACTTGCCGCTTTGTAAAATTAATTTGCATCTCATTTTTTTCTGAGTGTGTTTGACCGTTTCAGAAATAAAATAAAACTTTATTCTGAAGTTTGAAAATTTAGGAGTGTAAGTTTGCGCGTGACAATGGTTTGATAGGGGCAAATTTATCCAGAGATTAATTTAAGTAAATAAGATAAACATTTTGGTATTTTAAAATATTTTGTCACGGTTACGCTTTTTGTCCGTTATTTTTCTCTCTTAGTTTCTTCGTCAATGGTACTGAAACAGAAACAGCAGGACTCGAGTGGGACTTTAAGATGATAGGAACCCTCCGTCGGTATTCGATGAAAAGTTGCACAAGTGCAAGATTTAAAATTAATTTCCATATTAACTGAATTTGCTGCACCCCTTCCTGTTATTTTTGCCACTCCTAAGGCACTTTTTTCGGTACTAAAGACTGCATCTGGATTTTATTTAAAAGAAAAAAAGAAAAAACCTTTTCGAACGCCTTGCAAAGGCTGCCTGCAGCCACCACGGATATCATGCTGTCGACTGCGCGAGGGAGGCTGACGGGGAGCCATGGCTGGATCTTGACTCTGGTATATGGATTGCTCTGCTTCGTGGCTGTGCACGGATGCCCGCATAAATGTAGTTGCTCCGGATCTCATGTGGATTGCCAGGGTCAAGGTTTCAGGACTGTACCGAAGGGAATCCCGAGGAATGTGGAAAGACTGTGAGTTGCGCGTTCGTTCGTTTTCACAATTTCCTTCACATACTGCGCATCATAACATTACAATATTCGATAGTCCCCCCCCAGTTTGTATACTAATTTCGTTATAAGAAACTCATACCATTTTCAGTGTACTCGTATTCCATGCCGTTATTTTTTTATTTTTTTATTTATTTATTTTTTTTTTTGCTCACAGCATATTTTAAATAGCCTATGGTATGGTATGGTATCTTACGCATTGCTTGTAGTAAGTTAATTCAAAAGATTTGCGATGCCTGCTTGTACCAATGTTTTTTGACACCTGTGCTGACTTACAGCGAATGACAGATATGAGCAAAGAACAGACTGCAAGGCAGTCAATAATCGCATTTATTGACTCATCAACGTCATGATGAAGTCTCTTTATCTTATCTTCTGATGCTTCACGTAATAGCTTGACAAAACATCCGTGGTTTCATGCATGTGCTTGCAAATTCAGAATTGGAGTTTTAACATTTTCTTCTCCCAGAATTGGTCTTTGCCTAATTAAGTGGTAGTGATGCACCAGTTTGGTCCTATATTGAAAAAAAATTCAATTTGACCTGTATTCTTCGAGGGACGTGTGTTCTTGGTAAATTTTTTGTAATTGCAAGGTGATGTCGTAATATTGTCGCCATATCACCTCTTTAATATTCATTTTCAGCTAACCTCTATATGTATATGTTTTGAGTTTAAATGTGCTGATATATTTTCGGAAAAATGAAACATCATTTTCTGGCAGTCAAAGTGGTGAAAGTTGTTTATAAGTGAGACTCAATACTAAGAATTTTTTCCTCTAACTTCTCCATTTTAATGACTACTTTTCCCTTTGAACAATTGAATTAGATTTTTAAAATACAGACTAACTAAACAAAGTGAATGGCCGAATATCGTTTGATTTTTGGATTAGCTTATCTCTGCTCTGAGCTAATTAGACATGTTCATTGATAAGCTACAGAACAAATTATTTTACCGGGGAGCCCCTGGCACACTCACGAGCCACCTAAGCGCGCGCGCACACGCACACACAAGTATTATAAAGGCTTGGATTCATCAGTGGATTACATGAGATGTATTTAATCACGCTTTCGCTGTCATACATATGTCACATCTCCCGCAAAAAAAAAAAAAAAAAAAAAACAATAGAAATAAAGATCATAAGTGCCAGCTCTGATGTTATGACTGAAACATGTTCAAAATTACTTGCTGTAGAGTCAGTAGAGTCTAAGAATCAGTGTATCTGCCAGTGAATGTCTCGCCATGGCTCGGGGTCGCAGAAAGGAATGACCATCTGAGCATCATCTCTCAACAGAGTCCTGGTTTCACTCTTGTGAGAAGAAGTGAACCCCTGATTAATCATTGCATGGCATTTGTGTACCTTAGCAATCGGCAAGCAATCGCTTGGCCTTGCTGAATTCCATGGTCCAAACAGTCCTGCAGCTGTAGGCCAGTCTATTCCTCAATGGCGGAGTTACTTCCGGCCCAGCATCCCCTGAGGGTTCGTTGGTTCACCTGCAGACACAGTGCAGAGGTTCTGATGGATATTGGATCTGTTATATGCCAAGTACTCGACCTGTGAAAAAAGAACATAGGGGGCTAGGCAATGGCACTGTTTTTGCAACAAAAAATCTGTTCATTCACATCGGGAACAATATTAGAGCGACCATGTTCGGTTTGGCCTGAGGGAGGGACGGACGGCTGGATGACCCAATGGACCTGATGAATTTTGGGAAGGCGATCCTGGGGTGCTCTCTTCTTAAGGAAAATAAATAACTTGGGTGCTCTCATTTTTAGGGAAATAAATAAGTCCAAGGAGTGCAGGGGCTCCTTTTAGAGAAGTGTTTATGTTATTTCAGTTCTCTTTGTTTAATGCTCCAGAAGTCCATTTCAAACGGGAGGCAACCGTGGGACCTTTGTGTTTCACCAGACCTTCTCGTGTAGGAAATGGGATGGGAGGGGGAAGCGTGTGTGGGGCCGGACCAGGGCTTTTTCACTCACCCCTCTCCCTCTCTCGCTTAACACAGGGACCATTAATTCAAGAATTACTCAACTCAGGACCACTCCAGTTCTCATTTGCATTAATTTGATCTGGGAGTGTGTGTGAGGCTAAACTGCCACAGTGGCCGAGGGGAACGGAGTCCAATTCTCTGGGCGGCAATTTACACCCTGCTAGAACTCCATCACACCCTCGAGTGTTGACTTTGCTTACAGTGTTGAACCCCTCTCCTTCCCCCCTTGCCCCTTATATTATGTCTGTCGTTCTCTCTCTCTCTCTCTCTCTCTCTTTCTCTCTCTGAAACACATGCACACACACTTCCTCTCTCTTCTCGGAGGTCTGAATAGAATTCATACATAAAGGAACCAATTTGGAGGTGGTTTTCCTGCTAGTTGTAGTGGCACTCTTCCCTGTCTCTTATCAGCGGGAAAACAACGCTGTGTCCAGCCCATTGTACTGCAGCCTCAGAGTGTGTGAGGTTCAGTGGATTAAACATCTATACATCTTCTCTTCCCCCTCTCTTCATTCTCTCTCACAAAAGACTGTCAAACAATTCTATTTAATTTTCAATGGCCTCAGAGATTTTGATCCCCAAGAAAGAATTTCATTTTGGGTTCTACTGTCCCAATGCCATGTTTCATAATTTTTTAAGACCCCTTTCCTAACCTGCCCCTATCTTTCTGCACCTTTGATTGAAAAAAGTATTAATCACACCATTTCCAGTCATAGAGTCAAGGTGTAATTTTTATAACAAAGAGATTAAAGCAACTGTCTTTATTTTTGCAGTTTTGGTGGACTTAGAAATATCTTGCACTCACTATAAGTCATGAAGATCTGTATTTACACTCCAAATACCAGAATTCCATGCTTTAATTGTACTCTTCAACTGGAAAAGCTCAAGCGCTTATTTTCTTTTGGAGGATAAACCAGTGTTATCATGTCAAGAGAAAGTAAACTGTTTAGAGACAACCACCGATGTTGTCTGACACAAAAATATTTAGAAAGATATTTCAAAGAAGGTTTTTGGATGTTACATGCTTGGTCTTTCCATATTCGTCCTGTTCTTTGCGTGTATAGTACCTTTGCAAATCACTAGTTCTCAAGCTAAACACAAATAATCTAATGTATAATGTTACACTGTGAGACTGTTATTTTGAATACTTGACACAACCCATTGATGTTGTAAAACATCATATAATGGAGAAATGTACAAATTCAAACACATTGAATCAACATTTCCCCAAAAACTCTGATGCAAAAAAGGTAATAAATGTATTCATTTTTTTATATTAAGATATATGGATTTAAAATATGAGCATTTACTTTATGGCTGGTTGTATGATAACACATACCAAAACTGTGAGCTCTTTATTTCTGCATAGACCCTCAGTTGACTGAAGTGGAAGAATGATCAGATAAAAGTCTGAGATTATATTGGCAGTCTATCTTGCTAAGGCAGCTGCTGGTTTTACCTGTGGGCAGCCAATCTGGTCAGGCATCTAAAACTGCCGGAAAATGTCTGCCACCAATTAGCTGGTTAAGTCTTTTGTGGAAAAAAAAAAATCTGAGTTGCTTTAGTCTGGCTGTGAGATCAAAGGGCATCAATGACAGAGGGGAAGTTCACTTTCTGTTTGAGAATTTTGTTTAAAAAGGTCCATAAAGAAGAAGAGGCTGTCCAGTAAAATGGCACGGATCCACATGTTCACTGCAAATTGTGTCATGCTTTAACCCTTAGAGCGCTATAGGCAACTATAGCTGCCCAATGATCTAAGATATCAAAATCGGATGCTGTAGAAAACCTATCATGTGGCAACTTCTTTAAAAGCGCTCCCGCAGGGGAGCTCTTATAAACAAGTTGTCACATGATAGATTTTCAGCAACTCAGGATCATTACATTTTTAATTCCTTGAAAATTTATTCAGCACTCTAAGGGTTAATGTAAAACATGGTTTGATAGCCTGTAGGTTTTGGGGCCTTTTGGGTTTACAAGGAAAGTTCTGTAGTGTTGGCATTTTGTCGCCCAAATTGATTTTCATTTATTTTCTCAATCCCTGATAGCTTGCGGCGTTTATTCTCATGTAACAAACATGGATGCGTCGTGCTTACTCAATGGTGATGTAAGCTGTGCTATTTCTCTAAACACAACAGAGAAACTAGCAACCGAGTAAACAATGTTCTCGTGCCAAGCTGTGGGTCGTGAAAATTTATCAGGAGGCTGCTGCGCTTGTTCATGTAGGATTATCTTTCCACTGCAAGGCTGAATGTTGGGTGGGCTCTTTCCATCTTGCTCTCAGGCCAGGCACACAAAATGGAAAATGGTCCTTTTGGCGTACGGGTCCACTGCACTGTGTCTGCAACCTTAAAAACAGCATCTTTGAGGGCTTTTAAGGGTTTGCAACAAGCTGTCTCCCCTACACACCAGTGTTCTATCTTTTGGCTCACCTCATTGGTTACTGTGCATGTTAGTCTTTTCACCTCCTGCCTTCCCGCAGGTTAGTGTGTAGTGGGCCGCCAGTGACTCCCACCTTCCCGCAGGCTAGTATGTAGTGGGCCACCAGTGATTCCTGCCTTCCTGCATGCTAGCATGTTGTGGGCCGCCAATGATTCCTGCCTTCCCATAGGCTAGTTTGTGGTGGGCCGACAGTTGCCCACCATCAAAAAGCACTGTGGCATTTTGCAACCTTCCTGAACAGCCTTCCGCTAAAGGTCAATGGGGGATGGTAATTAAAAATTTACAGTATGGTTCACTTATTTGGCTTAAAGCCAATGCTTCTTAAATTGATTAAATGAAGCAGTGGCCAATGCGCCGTGGAGCATTGTAGGGCCTTGCGCAAGGGCCCAAATGACCTTCTCAGCAGCACCAGTCTTACGGTGGAGGCTACACTGGGGCTTGAACTAACCTCTTGAACCAAATCAGTCAGATGTGCTTTCCTCCAGGATTTAGACTGCTTCAAACATAAGGGGATACTGTGAGAAGGATAGAGATGAGTTGGTGAATGACCCTGTCTTACTGATTTGTTGAACTTGCTGGGCTGTAATATCTGCAGCGCACTGCCTTGCTCTCTAAGGCTCATTTGCAGGGGATGTGTCCCACACAGGCAGGTTATGTGACATCTACTCTTTCATATAACTGTACACCACAACCACAGCTGGCTCACAGCCTCTTTTATGACTGAAAAACCGATTAGAGAAGCTCGCTCTTCAAAACAGGAACAAGATATCATAAATAACTTTAGGGGGGATGTTTTTGCTCTTATCTAACAGGTCCTTTAGTCAGAAATCAGTCATAAACACCAATGTAACGTGGCAAGCTTGGAAAGGGTGTTTGAATATAGTTTTATTTACCAGAATGACTAACCATTAAAGGGAAAGGTGCCCTTAACGTTGGTCTGTATGGACTCCAACTTTAAGCCAAAAACATAGTTCTTAGAAATAAATGAACCAGAATAGTTCTTGTTTTATTGCAAAGCTTATAAACAAAGTTATCCAAAACTCCAATAATTTGGGTCCAAAGCAATTATGGATACAATTGGGTGATTTATTAATCCTTGTATTTTACTGAGCAGAAATGCCTGAACTCCTCTTGCTTAGGATATAATACATAAAATTAGATAAAGTAATTTTTTGCAGAGCGAAAAAAAAAAAAAAAAAAGATTGCCCAAAGCGGATGCATTTATCAAGTGACCTTTGACCCAGGCGAACCTTGCATGGTGGACGCACTACTAGAAATTGGTATGAACACATCCGCAAAGTATGAAGCCCGTGCACCAAGTGGTTGCTGAGATCTCATCCGCACGAAATAAAACACATTTTCATGTCCAGTGACCTTGACCTTTGACCCAGGTGACCCTAAAATGGTGTATGCACAACTATACATTCATATAAACACATGCCGAAAGTGTGAAGCCATTGTGCCAAGCGCTTGCTGAGATCTCATTCACACAAGACAGTGTGACGCTAATGTCAACAGTAATGCCAATGCAGACTGGAAAAATCGTTTCGGCACACCCCTTCGGGGACTTAAAAATTAGAATATTCTGATGATTTTTTTTGAAAATGAAATTTTGAGGAGGAACAATCATTTTATTTGCATATTTTACCAGATCAAGACCAAATGTTTTGAAACAGTGGATCATGCTGTTTGCTAGCTTTCCCATAATTTAAAAGCCATGTGTTTATTTGGGCAGAATATATCTTAGTCTTATGGTATGGAGAGAATCATATGGATCAACTTTGAGGGCTCTTTTTCTCCTGGTCATTCTGGTTTGTCCTTTGGATTAATCTGGTTAATATTGCTTAATCACACCACATTTGAACACTCCTTCATTTCAGTGAACAAAATTGTTCTTATCTTAAAGGGCGAGTAATAAAAATGATAGATTTTTATGCAATGAAAGCCCCTATCGGCATGTCATCCCACTGAAAAACGTCCTTAGCATGTAACTTAAGTAGGTCAAACCAGACACACTATTCTGACTCCCCGAATCCCTGCACCGTCCGTCAGAGACCGTGTCTGAAAATAAACAACTTTGAAAGTAAACAGACGGGAAGGGAATATGGAATAATCCATTTTTTGTCTGATCTGTTTAGTTTTGAAGTGGGTGTCTCTCAGCTGGGAGTCATCCAGACAGTACGGTAATGAAAATATTTGGAAAACAAAGTCGCGTCCGCTCTCCCCATACTCGTAAACACCACGCCGCTGCTCCAGTTTCGTGTCATCTGCCGTCCTCAACGCTTCTCTGGCTGTTCTTTGCCCGGCGATCTGTCAGACGCCTTCAAATCAGTGCGGAGGCGACGATAAAGCAGGCATGTTGCATTCGCAGACGAAGCAAACCCTGCACTCCTCCATTGCTCCGACGCGGCGCAATCCCCTCTGTCTCAGCACTGCTTATCCGGGGAGAGCAACACAATCTCAAAAAGTTTGAATATTGAACCTCGCTTAGCAAGATTGTGACACTTCCTTTTCCACCGTGCCAGTATGATATTGAATGAGGAATCTGCCTTGTGCGAGAGCACCAGTTTTAAAGTCCCAAACGGTACACATCTTGTCCTCTCGGTAATAGCCCACCAAGTGAAACAGCTTTTGTGTAACATAATGGGGTTCAACTAAACAAGTGACTTTACTTAAACGCTGCAAATTGTTGGGCCACTGCCCTGACTATCATCACCAAAAGAACAAACAGAAAGTGCATGGGATGAGCCGCACGCGAGGACAAGCTACCGACTCCACACTTGAGTGAGCACGAAGGCTCATCCTAATTGGGCTTTACTTGGGAGATAACTGAGACACATCTTCTGATGGAAAATGGCAACGCAGGATTTTAGGTGGGGAACTAAAACAGTGTCCTAGGGGTAGCAAAAGTTACTTTAGGCGAAGGTGCACAGTAAATGTATCAGGCGGAAACACGGTAATATGGCTAATAGTCAGGAATATGGTAAATCGAGGGTGACAAGCTGGGAGAAGTGTGGCAAGGAGGGAGCAATTTGGGCCACTGCCAACACTCCCCCCCACTTTAGAAACAGCCTATATACCCAGATAAGAGACTTGTAAAAATATTGCATCAGCCCATATGCTAAGTGCTAAACCTTAGCGCCTGTTGCATGTGTGTTCAATCAGATATGCCCATTACAGCCGACATCCTGTTTCACAGAAAACCAAAGAGGAGGATGGCGAGGAATTACCTGAAATATGTAATCAGGAAATTGATGCTCAAATATCATAAACTGGAAATAGCCATCTGTTGGTCAGGGTCTAGCAGGCCGAAGGAATGCGCATTAGACAAGGCCATCCTTTCAAGCGACTTTGGTATGTGGGAGATTGCAAAACCGTTGTTTTTTCCATTTCTCATTAATTCGATCCTATCTCTGCAGCATTGCATGGTCGGAGCCTGAGTGTTTATTTTTGCCTATTTTTCTATGTAAATTAGGGAAAAAGCACTGAGGGGAAAAAAAGGATTTTGCAATCAAACAATCTCAAGCCCTCCGGTTTGGACCGCAGCGATGTCTAATGGTGGGAGACTCAAAATGGATTTGTGAATGAGTATGTTGAAATACCGTCTGAAGATTAAATCTCTCAATGGGCAGAATTTCTCAATGGGAGGAGAAGAAAGCCTACCTGCTAAAGCATCTATGCCTCAGAGCGTAAACTCAATTAAAATTCCTTGCGCCAGTCTGAGTATTGGGTTAGGAAACCAAGCATACCTATCTGTTCTGCAAGAAAGCCATTTTCACTATTGTTTTTTTGCTTGAAAGAAAATCAGCAATAGGAGAGCAGAAACAAGGAACACATTTTGTCGCTAGCTAACGTTAGAAGATGGAGGAAGAACGGGCAATCAAAGTCCAGTGTTTCCAAAACAGGCTTCAGGAATCTATCCCAGCTTGTATTATGAAGCCTCTTGCGTCCTGTAGAATCCCAAATGTGTCCTGTAACAAAAGGTCAGTGAATGGGGATTGAATTTTCTCTCTTCCATACCTTTCTAAGTGCTCCTCTGAGACACGGCTCAGGCTGTAGCAGGTGGTGTGTACGTTTAAGGGCTACAGCAGACTAGTTAAGCCTACTGTAGTTTCTTGAATCCTGTTTGTCTTGTGTAACCACACGCTGGTCTCTGATTCGAGGACCTGCGCGGCATAACTGAGGGGGGGGGGGTTTGGAAGAGGAACATTCTGGGTAAGACATGTCTAAGCATTGGTATGAATGTTTAGTTGAGTCCTCTAAAATTACTCTCATCCTTTATCCTTTACCCTGGTGCAAAGGCCCATAGGTTGACATTGGGCAAACAAGGGCCACCAGGACATTTAAGTTTCCCACTGCTTAAATATTCAAGGCAATTATGCATCCATCTATCCATTATTGAAGGCACTTATTTCTGGTCAGTGTGTCGGAGGGCTGGAGGCTATCCCATCATCCACTGGGTGAGAGGCATGATCATACCCTGGACAGCACGCTAATCCATGGCAGGGCGTACACACCATTCACTCAGACTCATGGGCAATTTAAAATCTCTAATTACCCAAACATGCATGTTTCTGGACTGTGTGAGGAAACCTAAGTATCCACAGAAACCCACTGGAACACAGGAAGAACATGCAGACTCAGCACAGAAAGGCCCCAGTCCAGAATCAAGACCACAACCTTCCTCATATGATGTGCAACAGTGCTACCCTCAGCAACACCCCGCTGACTCCCTGGCCACTGTATTTGGGTTGCAGGCCAAATTTAGACCCCTGAGAGAGTGAAAATGATTGTCAAGCAAGCAGACGTGGGAGCTAATAGGGAACTGCAGAACAGTGGGAGGTGCTTGTTACTTGGCGAGCGCGGAAAATAAATGAAATACAGTCACAGAGCCGCCTTTATTGATTCGCTTCTGTTGCAACATTAAGTTTTGTGATGACTGCAAGGTCACGGTTTATTAGCACCAACCCTTGAGATCTATCTGACATCCGACCAGTGTGAGCCTAGCGCGAGAAGACCACAGCGGCGGCTCTTTCCTTGAATGGGCTGTGATTCCTCGCTATGTGACCTCTGCTGAGGTGCTGCTCTAATGGGCTGGAGTGAAGGATTCTGGGAACAGAGGCTGACACTCTTGCTCTCCGTGTTTGCAGTTGCCTTTAGCAAAACAGCATGTGAGGAAGCTAATAGGAGCAGGAGCCCTCCAGGCACAAAGTGATGATATCAGTGACTGCCAAATACGAGGAACTGAGAGATAGAGATGGGGCAATGGAGGGACGAGAGAGGAGGTGGAAGAATGGAAGACTGAGAGAAGCTGGGAGAGAGAGGGAGGGAGGGAGAGAGAAGGTGAGAGGGAGAGAGAGAAGGGGAAGATGGCAGAACCTCATCTCCTGTCCCTACACAGCCCACAATGTGGCTCCCATTACAGGTCTGCATGTCCCCTCTGCAGCGCTGGGGAAGCCTTTTGAAATCCAATATGCCCTTAAATCAGATTTATAAATGTTTATGTACATTATGAGAAACACACACGGAGTCCCACTGCAATGTCAGGAGATATGTGTGTGTTTCATTGTGCGCACGCGTGCGTGCGTGTGTGTGTGTATGTGGGGGGGTGTGTGTGAATGTTTTTGAATGTGTGCATGTAAATTTTTATATGTGTATCTGTATGTGAGTTCGAGTGTGTATGTGTGTGTGTGTTTGCATGTGTTTATTTGTATGTGTGTGTGTTTCTTTTGTGTGTATGCACTTTTTTGTGTGCGCACGTAAGCTTCTGGAAGTGTGTGTGAATGCGTATTTGCATGTAATTATCTATATGTCTATTTTTCTGTTGTATGCCATTTCCTTATGCGTGTATAAGTTTCTATATGTGTGTATGTTTATGCATGAATATGCATTTGCATCTGCTTCTGTTTGTATGTGTATGTACTTACGTGTGTGTGTGTGTGCGTGTGTGTGTGGGCGCACGCACATTCTTATGAGGATGTATGTTTATTCACAGTACCACTACATTGGCAGTACTTTCATACACAAAGCCAGCACATGGAGGATTTGTGAGGACGCATATGATCTGTACACTGGCCTTTTTCTTTGTATATGTTCTGAGCAGCAGTTAAAACATATTAAATATCAGTAGAGGAAAACAAGATAAGCATTTTGGCTCAGAAAAGAAAACTTTTCCCTATTGCGTACACAAAAAATAGTCTAATCAAATGCAATAGAAGCACTGTAGGCTCCCACAAAGAGAAAGGGCTATATAATCGCCCTCTCTCACGCTCCAGCAGTGTCCCGAATTATACGTGGCCTGCAGCTCTACTTGGTGGGAAACGTGGAGCGAATTACGCACAATGATGTGGACACCGGGTTTTGGGTACTGCGGGGCTTGGTGTGTGGATTTACATAGGTTGACACGCACTCAGGTGAGATGTTAGCCCTTACCTGCACCTGCAGCTGCGCTACTGTGTGCGGGGAAATGTGGGAGCACTCAGCAGCCCGGGGGGGGTAACACCCCTCTCCAGCGATGTAGCAGGAGGGCAAGAGGGCAGGGCCAGCCACTCGAGGGTAATTCTCTGCATTGTGCCGGTAATGTGCGCTGGCAGGCGCCGGCTCTCCCTGCTGCAAAGTATCTTCAGGGCTGGGCTGGGAACAGGAGCTGCAGCTCTTGCCTGTTCCATCTGCTCTGCTGCCTACCGCACTGAACACACAACTCTGGAGACTACTGAGGACAAGTTTGCTAACTTTTTCTCTCTCCCCTCTCACACCCCTCCTTCCATCCCTGTCACTCTCACTCTCTCTGTTTCTCAACTCTCCCTTCCCTCTTTCTACCTCTCTTTACCTTTCCCTTTTCATTTTCTCTTTCTACCTCTCTGTTCTCTCTCTCCATCTCACCTGCTCTCCCACCTTGCCTATCCTCTCCTCATCTCTCTCCCACTCTCCCTCCATCCCAATCGCACTCCCTCTTCCTTCTCTCTGTTTCCTTTTCTTCTTCACTCTCTCTTCCCTCTCTCTCTCCTTCCCTTTCTCCCTCCTTTCCTTCGCCCCCTCTGTCTCCTTCCCTCTCTTCTGTTCTTTACCTCTCCTGCAGGGACCTGAACAGGAATAACATCTCCAGGATCACCAAAGTGGACTTCTCTGGCATCAAGAACCTTCGAGTTCTGTAAGCACTCCTCTCTCTCGCTTTCATGGATTTGAATTAATGCACATCATGGTGATCATCAGTCGTTGCTCCTCATGTTACACCAGTGGATCAAAATTTTCCATTCTGTTACATGTGTGTTTCAGAAGGTAGCGCAGAAAGCATCGCCCTGAGCACAGAACTGGAGACTCATTCGATATCTCACTCGAGCACAGTGTTTACAGTGTCTTCTTTCCTTTTTTTACAAGCACTTGAGTAGAAAGCTTGTAGGAAGTGTGTAATGATTGTAATCATGAGTTCCTCAGTGCTGTTTACCTCCTGAGAAAGAGATTCTGGAAGGGCATCACAGAGATAAAAATAAACAGTGTAGAGGCGAGAGCTCCCAAAGACTTTAACCATCTCAGCCTTTGCTGCAGGTGCCGTCGTATGGTCTATTCTTGCCCTTATGATCATGAACATATTGCTAGAAGGTTATCATTTAAACATACTAATGCTAATGCTAAGGTATCAGTCAGCACAAGCAACTGAAACCAACTGAGATCTAGTACACTTTCTTAGAATTTAGAGAAAAAATAAACATCCCAAAAAACTACTCTAAAAAGGGTTATTGCGCCTCAGTATTGTATTCCAGTCATGTCCACATGCCGGCATACTAATGTGAATGTTCCCCAATGAGCAGGGTTTCTGCTTTAGAGTGGAAAATGAGTAAAATCTCATGGGGTTCCATTTCGGTGTGGCTCCCCCTTAGAGTACTGAGGCTGCACCTCTGTAGCTGTACTTGCCCAGAGGTGCCGCCTGTTACGAAAGGGTTTTAAAAGAGTGCCACATTTGATACCCACCCCTTTCACCGCCCTCTCCCTTACTCTAGCACCCCTTTGAGGTGTTTTCAACACTATTCGGCCAACACCCGATAAAAGAGGTGTGCATGTTTCCCATTTGGATAATTGAGGGCCTAAAACTGTAGTCTAGGCCTGTGCCAGCTGCATTATTACTGCCATACATATCCCCTCTCCTGGGTTGGGGCATCAAATACGATTCATTTTAATGCCGTTGAATAAAGGACACCCCAGGCAGGACCTTTGTTTGAAGTATCGATCCAGATTGTTATCCACTCCCTGATGTATATCAGATCACAAGGTAAGTATGGGATGTGGGCTTCAAATAATAAATGTTTTCAATTTGTTGAAATTTGCAATTCTGGGCTGATGATTCTGAAATGTTCTGTGCTTTTCTTTGGCTCGAAAGAGGCCAGCTCTGTATCTGAGGTCTTGGCTTGAGGGCGAGAAGCTTAGCTGGAAGCTTATGCCATTCCCAGAGCTTCCAAGAGTCTGTCTCTGCAAAGCCAGCGGTGTCGTCCCCACAACAAAATAATATGACAAAATACTGGGATTAATGGCTGCGGGGCAGTCACATGCATAAACATTTGCTTTAGAAGCCATTTATAAGGCCCTGTTCTGCCAAACAGGAATTTCACATGAAGCCCTGGATATTATTGCCTTGTGTTCATCGTTTGTTTTCTATCCCCCCTGTCCTCCGTCTTTGGCCTGTCTTATCAAGCGAGCTAGTCGGTTTGCCTAAAAGTCCACATGCTTTTCATATGAGTCTCTGTGCTTTGGACCTAATGCAGGGAGACAAAAATCTAAACAAAACATATCTGAGGAGATGTGCTCCACTCTTAATGCATCTGGAAGATTTTAAGGGCCTAGAGAGACGACATGGTGAGCGGAGATCAGCAGATGAGACCTCCCAGTCAAGAGGTACACTAGGCCCATTGAGAAAGCGGGATCGCTATGCAGCCAGTTCCCCGAAGTGCTGCAGGTCACGAGAGAATTAACCTGAGGAAGCTGACTTTTTCATCGCAGGCGTTCTCCAAAGCCATCATGCAATCACTGACACCAGTAGATGTCACGGGACATAAGCATTTCAGGCAGATGATGGATTTTCATACAGGTCGACCGAGGCGCGCTCTGTCTGGAGTCGAGGATTGGATTATTGGCTCCTCGGACTCCAGCGTCTCGATTGGATTCTGTCTGATGTCCGTAGATAACCCGTCTGTGAAATTCGACTGGCGAAGGCGCCGCGAGTCTTGCCCACGTGCTGTACGTTTCACTTGGCTGCCACAACACGACAGAATAGATCAGTCTGCTCATTGCAGGGGCTTTTGAAATGTTTGGGGTTTTGAAATATTTGCATGGTGTCACCAATAGGATATGCAGCTGTGATTAGGAGGCAAATCAAACTCTTTATCACTGGTGTTTGAACCATGAGCAGGGTTTAGGGTGGGGCTTGGCACTCTGCACTGTGTTGGCCCTGAGATAGCTGCATTTGTCTGCTAACGAGTCAGCTAATAAGCGCTTTTCTGCTCCCCACAGGCATTTGGAAGACAATCAGATCAGCGTCATTGAGAGAGGGGCATTCCAGGACCTCAAACAGCTGGAGAGACTGTGAGTATCCCAGGGTGACCCCTACATACATCCTCCCACCCCATATAAAATGCTCTGCTCTGACCCATCGCTTGTCCTCCACCCAAACCCCCAAAACAGCCCACCGGCCACTGTCACATAACCTGCTACTGTCGCATGCCACTGATTACTCACTGTTTTTCTGTGTCTGCTTTTTGCTGCTGATATTTGGAATATAACCTCTCCATCAGACGGTTCTTGCCCTTAAGCGTTCATGCTGGTTTTGCGAAGGAAACCGCATTTCATACTTGTCCCATTTGGACAAAAGCTGCTTGGAGGCAGCATTAAAAAGATTCCGGAAGTGATCGAAGCCACAGATTACTCCCTGTGTCCAGTGGCATTTAACGATGTTGCAAAGTGAACGTCTCTGTCCTGACTCCGCAGGCTCCGCTTAGGTTAAAATCACCTCCGCACAAATGTTTTCAATGAGAATAGAATTTAATCCTTTGAGGTTTCGCTCTGAACCTATTCCATTTGCTCAGGGCAGCTTTGTTTTGGAGTGTGAACCTTAGCGCTTTATTGTGAAGTTGACCATGTGACAAGCCTGTGTGTCAGACAAACACATACTGTTGTGTGACAGAGCGATCCAAATCAGGGGTTGTGTGCAGTGTGGACACAAAGCTCCTGTTTCTTTCAAAGATGGTTGCTCGCCTCTGTGTTTCTGTGTCACACTCACCATCCCTCACTCAGTTATTGAATTTCACAGCATTTTGCCCCAACGCACCTCATGTCACCCCCTACACGACTGTTTCTGCCAGTAGATAGCTGCACTCTGCAAGCCTGGGATTTGTCAGAGATTCCACTGCTAGAGATACATTAGCAGGAGCAGATAGGAGAGGTGACAGCCTAAGGACAATCAATAGTGCTTACATCAAAGAGACTTAATGTCGAGATTAAGTACACTACAGGCCAAAAGTTTGGAAGCAAGATCAAATTTGTACAAAAAAGATCATATTTTCATTGGAATACTTTGCAACAAAATAAACATGATTATTATATAAAGAGTCACTTATCAGAATACATTTTTCTCAAATTATTAAGCCCATATTACTAGGCCCATGGTCCTAGTGCCCGCCGGATTGCCGTTGGCATCCGGTAGGTTGTAAACCATGACATAAAGTGAATAATGCTAACTGATTTGTTTTTTACTTTTTCACTGAAGTTGTGACTCTTGCAAATCTTCTCAACCCAAAAACTAAGCCCCTCTTTTCTTTTGTTAACATTTATTCAGCAATGGTCTGGTAACATCAATGTATACAGTACCTAAAGGTAAATAGAGGAAAATGGTGAATATCAATGAAAGAAAAATCCAGTAAATACATTCCAAAATCCATAGATTTCATACTGGTTTTTAAGAAAGGCATTGTGAACAGGAACTTGAAGTTGCTTCCAAATTTTTGACCTGTGTTGGCTGTGCTTCCAAACTTCTGGCCTGTGGTGTACATCAGTGTTTCCCAACCCTGTTCCTGGAGTACCCCTGCCCTGCATATTTCAGATGTCTCCCTAATTTAACACACCTGATTCAGCTGATCAGCTCATTAGTGTAGTACTTAATGACCTGATCTGGGTGTGTTAAATCAAGGAGACATCTGAAATATGCAGGGCAGGGGTACTCCAGGAACAGGGTTGGGAAACACTGGTGTACATCACGGGCTTCAGTTATAGTACAAACAGTGTTAAAGCGCCAAAAGTGCATTGCGTATAAATATTTCTTGCGATTCCTCATGATTCACCATATGTTAGAGCTAAAAAGTTGTTTATAAACAGGTCAAGAGGAAAAAAATACCAGGGACTGATTTTTTGCCTTGAATGAATTCATTTTTTGGCCAGTGACAAACTTCTTTGAAGCATTGTTTCACATAATCCACTGGGCAGCTATTCACAATGAATGGAATATTTTCTAACTGTTGTTGCACTTCATTTCTATATCGATAACGGCGTATGCTTGAATCTGAAATATTTCTAATACCTGTCTCTGGCTCAGTTATGCACTGCCTCTGTTCGCTGGGGCCCTTGTGTGACTTTGAGCGGCAGCTCGTTGTTTAGCTGAGCACACAGTGGTGTCTGCCTGCAAACACTGAGCTCTGGATTTTACGACGCATCCCGCAGGATAGTGAAGGGGTGTTGCGCTTAGCCTGCGCTAAAGCACATAAACACAGAGCAGGGCTCAGATCTTAGGGCGGATGTCTCTGATTCCATGGCTTATTCTCTCCGTCTTATGCTCAAATCTGAGAATACTTCAGTGCCATATGTGTGCCTGCGAGTACATGTGAGAATGTGTGTTTTTGTGTAAATATGTGAATTTTTGTGGATTTTTATGTGTGTGTGTCTGCGTGTGTGTGAAACACTAAACCCAGCTGTCTCTCTGCTCTCTGGTGTTACTCATTCAGGACAGACACCAGGTGTAAACTCAGCTTTATGCCTCATGCAGCGCACTGACGTTGTTCAGAACGTTGACATTTTGGAGGTGACTTAACCTTTTGTTGTGGACACGCTGGTTTCCTTTGTCTCTGGGAGTGTTTGTGCTGGGGACTGGGAGTTTAGGTTCACCTTGGTCTTATTGAAACTCCTGAATTTTCCACGGACCGCATGTATTTCCTCTTGCTATGTTTTTCCGCTCGTTTTGCCCAATTTGTAACGATGCCTTGACTGGTTTATATAATATGTTTTGGTTTGAGCACACAGCACTGAAATGTCCTGTAGGGAGCACAGGCTGGCATCTACGCTCCTCTCGAAGAGCCTGATGTCACCCACAGCTCCCTATCACACTGCAGTCAACAACAATCTGTTCCTCGAGCCCCCAGACCACACTCACAATCTAAACACCCGCGTCAGATAGGGACCAGCTGAGGAAACCCTTGTCTGTCGGACTTTGAAGACTCATCAGTGTGATAATGGCTTTCAAAGACTTCATGAGCTGATAACCTCTGTCAGTCCCTCCAGGAAGGGACTCTGCTCATGATAAGCCACCAGGCAGATGTGAACTTTTGACCCTGATATTATGACTAGTTACTGTTACTGTTTTCCTGTCAAAGGCCGGTGTTGATCCTGACCACTCCTTAACTGAGACTGATAGTTTTCTTTTTTTAAATGGCAATCATGCCCCGGTCAACTCACAGAGACGTCCCTCACTACGAAGCAAACATAGTTGTGTTTAATTCGTGAGCACATTGCACTCAGATGTGTTTTGCTGTGAGTACATGCACTCTGTGTTTCCCACCGCACACTGACACCCACACACACACATACATACACACACACACACACACACACACACATGCACACGCATATGGTTGCACACACAGATACACATATGCACATCCCAGACACAATGTCATTCTCTCTCTATCTCACACACACACATACACACACACACATCATATTAGCGCCACTAAAATACCTTCCTCAGACTGACCGACTGCTGACCTACTGCCGTCATAGCCAGTGACTGCAGTGTTCAGGCCTGCAGTGATGGTCAAGTCCTCTCACTACTCTCTCTCTCCCTCTCTCTGTTCTCTCCCACAGTCGTCTGAACCGGAATAAGCTGCAGGTTCTCCCAGAGCTGCTGTTCCAGTCCACACCCAAGCTGGGCCGCCTGTAAGTGACTGCTTCCTTTTGATATCCCACTCCGGCACACATCACAGCCAGCATCTGTCCTGCTGCTCTCATTTCCATCGCTGCAGTTTTGGGAGGCATTCGCCTCGATGTATTGTGCTCGGTGAGCAGTTTAGAGCGGACTAGGTCAGCACAGAGCGAGATTTGGGGTCTCCTGCCCTTCTTTTTTTCTGCTGACGCAAGGTTTTATTTGGGTTGCGGTTCCCACCGAGCGTTGGGTGACGCAGCCGGAAAATGCGCCGTGGTGCTCGAGGTGAAGGTGTGTTTTCCTTGCAAAGCTTTTTTCCTGACTGTCATTTTCCCAGCATTCCCTGAGTGCCAGGTTGCTGTCTGATCACCCCACCCCCACTCGATGGGCCTAATCTCCCACAGAGCCGGGATCCTAGGCAGGTTAGCCGAGGGAGGAACCCCAGATTAAGTTTACAAGCGTTTACTTCGCGGATCTCTCTGTGTGAGTTAGAGTACATGACATCAGCGGCAGCTTTGGGGTTTGGAGAAATCACCAGCAGCTTTACTTTTTCCACTTTTTGAGAATAAAGTATGTGTGAAATTTCCATGAAGAAAATCTGATTCCACCATCTGACTTAAACAGCAGTTTCAAATTGTCCACGTTCGTTTCAGTTTTCCTCTCCTCTCGGTTATGCCTCGCCACATAATTGCCGATGATGGCTGATATATATCTTTGATGACAGTCATCGCGTCTCTCCGAAAAAAAACGGGGCCTCTTTCTGCACCGGCTGCGGACGCGAGAGTCGACTTGCATCGTTCTGATCAGCAGCTGTTCAGAAACACTTGTTGGAAATGACAGTTTAATTTCCTCTCTTCCCGTGTGCACTTCCATGCGAGCATTATTGGCAGGGCTTTCGTCATTTATCAGTGGTTAATATACATTCTTGTCCCGGTGTCAGAAAATGGCAGTAGGGGGGGCTCAGCAGGTAACAATAAAAATCATGAAAAGCGAAGCGTAAATTCTGTATAAACATCCTTTCAGCATCACTTCTGAATTATGGCCGCATGGCTATTCCTTTTCCTCCTTGAAATTGCACTTGATTCTTTATCCGGTGACATTTTCCGAATGCGAGCTAGTCGAGGCTTAATGAAAGTTCGTGAAACCTTTTGCGGAGACCGCGGGTGCTTTATGGCCAAGTTTATAACCTGGCTTTGTTACAATTTGTTACGCATTGCGATGTTAGCGCGACATGAAATCCCTCACCCTCAGCCGTTATATAAAGAGCCCCAGGTCCTGGAGAGAAGCTTTCGAAACATTACAGAGCGTGTGGAGGCTGGCGGGGTTATCCAGTGCGAGGCTGCTCTTGGCCAGCGGGCCGGGGCAGCGCTGGGAATGCTTGGTTCGGGTCAGGCAGAGGTAATGGAGTGCACTCCGCAGCCGCCAAGCCAGATGAGATGGGGCAGGACACGGGAAAGAGAGGGGAGTTTCGAGGACTTTGATGTGTGTGTGACAGAGTCCGGATGAATGACTAATGGAAGCCTGGCTGTGGGCAGCGACAGTGCGGTGCCCTCGCAAACGAAGAGAGGCACTGACAGAGGCTTCTGGGCACACGTCCCTGCAGCTGGGGCCATTTTGTTTGCGTGTTTTACTTGTACAAGCGGATGTGTACCTATGTTTGCGTATGTTAATACATGTGGAAGAGAGTGCGTACTTGTTTGAGTGTGGTGTCTATATGTATCTGCGTATGGGCTCAAAGGCGGATGTGACCATGTCAATTTCAGGCTAAAAGTGTTAATACCACCTGCCACACTGTTTTTCTGAGTACTTACAAAGCTGAATAAATTTTTCTTAAAAGCGTCATTTTGAAATAATCACTTCTGCCTTTGAGCCCACAATGGATTTCTGTGTGTGTGTGTATAAGTGTGAGTATGTTTGTGTGTACGTATATGCATATGTGCGTATGTGCATATGTGTAGAGGGAGTCCCCATACGCCCCAGCTGCAGAGATGACAGCAGAGACTGCTGAGCCTACTGGAGTCCACACTGTCAGGGCCGATCGGCACCTCTCCTGGGTGTCTGTGTTCAGCGCTCTCCCTGCAGTCTCGCTCCGCTTGGAAAGTATGCGGTTAGAGTTACAGGCTCTGGACGGCTGCTCCGCTGTAAATTGCTGGCCCTGTTTAGGCCGAGGAGTCAGCGTCTCTCCTCACTCCCTATCAATAAAATAATTTGGGCTCTCATTCCTCCTCTCTGTCCCTCGCACTCTCCCTCCTCCACCTTCCCAAAGCCCTAAGTAATGGAAAACAAGAGAAGACTCAGATAAGGAGCGTGGATGCGGCCGCTGCTAGTCATTAGCGTTAGCTGTTAGCCAGCTCCCACAGACTTGTAGTTCTTAAGCAACAGACCCCAGCTCCCCCTGTGTTTCCGAATGTGCCGCGGTTCAGTCAGCGATACCCATGGGACCAAACTCTCCGTCCCATTATAAAGAGCTCAGGTTGCATGTGATTGGTGTGTCTATGGAGACATGGGGCATAATGCCTGATGTTGTCGTAGGTCCTCCCCACTCAATTGTGAGTCTGCCCTTTAATCTCATTGTAATTATCTTTATGGAGCGGTTAGCCTGTCGAGAACTCAGAAAGCGAAGCGGCCATGGCCGTCCTCATTACCTGAGATCAGAAGTTACCTGACGCCTGCTTGGTGCAAAAACGCTGGACAAGAAACAGTCCGGGAACTCATCATTACTGTTTCTGAAAAGTCTACAGGCCTGTAACACAAACCAGGCTTACTGATGTAGTAGGAAAACTTGCCAGTCGAAAAACCTGGAACACTCTTGAATCTGAAAGATGGACTTTGATAAAACGAACTCCTCTGTAATTTTACTCAGTGTTGCGATCCAGGTATTTCATTAATCCTGCTTTGTGTTACAGACCCCTGGTACTTTATCACCTCAACTGGCTTGATTGCTTCTCGCTGTCTCTGTTTTTTGAATTTGTTTTGTAGTCCATGATTTCTTCTTATTTACGAGAAACAGATTGCCACCCCCCTTTCATGCCCACGTGCCTCTCTCACCCCTCCTCGTGGTGGGCCCCGTGCGGACAGGCTTCTCGGCCTGTTCTTATTGGGACGAGGGGAGAGGGGGTCCAACTGCATCACTTTGTGGCCTGGAACTGGCCATCTCTTCTGCGGCATGCTGTTCCACGTTCAGACCCTTGCCGCCAGTGCCTTTCCCGTGCTCTGGCGATTCAGTGTTTTGCTGAAAAAGGGCGCTAGTTCGCGGCGAGGTCTACATGGCCAAGCGCTTCCAGACTGCAGCTTCTCTGCTTGCCTGCCCTCCTGCGTTTGGTAGCTAATAATTCATTACGTCCCGAGCGCATAAACCATCGACCCCTGGCAGGGAGCGCAGGGAAGGGGCGGCTGATTGTTTTCTGAGAAGTAAAAGTCCACTCGAATTGCAGCCAGATCTCTTCCTAAAAAGGGCCGCTCTGCGTTGGATTCAAAGGTTCGGCTGCTTTGTGATTTACTCGAAAGACATATTTAGATAAATACAAGCTACAAAGGCTTTGTAGATGGTAAAATAGCCAAGGGGAAGACAAAAAAGGAAAGAGAGACAGCCAAACCCTCTTGAAAAGTTTAGGATTTCTTTTATTGTTTGGGGAATATTGCTTAGAATGTGCTTATCTGAATGCTGATGATATCTGAATGAAGCTCTCCGCAGTGTCGAGAGGGGAGGAGGAGGTCTGGATTGCACATTATCTCGCTTTGGAAGTTCAGAAAGCTTTTCCGAATATTCCCCTCTCTATGCCAATAGGGAGGTCTGTTATAGCCTGTTATGTTTTTGTCTTATCCAGGAAGCTGCTGTTAGATGCTGTATCACTGCCAGATGGTAGATACACTTGACACTTGCCTTGGGTTTTGGTAGAGTTTTGTCAGAACGGTGTGAGAATAATGTTTTTTTTTTTGTAATAGGGAAAAGCGAAAAATGGAGTTATGGAGATTTTCAATATGCAGGGCTGAGGTGCCAGCTATACCAACTCACCTTAATGATAATTCACCCTTTGTTGCATAGTGGTTACTAAAGTAACCAAACCCACCCACCACCCTCAAAAAGCAAAGATGGAAAGAGTCATGCAACAAAGGGTTAACCTACTTATAAAATGGACCATTTTAGTGCTGCCCTGTCGAGGGGGTCGCAGACAGGTAGGATGAGGGTGACATAACCTCCCTCTTCCAATAAAAACATTGTTCAGTCCCCCAAACAAAGCTAAAAGTAATGAGAAAGCTCATACATGAACAGGGGTAAATGTGTAAATTCCACTGGGGCCCGCCCAACACTGAACTGTCCCTCTGTCCCCTTTCAGAATCACTCCTCTGTCCTTGTGTCCAGTCATCTAGGAAACAGGGCTTCAGAAGCAGTAACACCTCCCCCTACGGGTAACAGCTGAGACAGAAATGTTGGCTAGTGTTAGCAGTGGCTAGCACGTCACCCTGTGTCTCCCGATATTTAATCTAGCACAAGATTTATATGTCAGTCGTCTTAGCCTTAATAATGTAATGCATATGGTAGCAATTTTGAGTCCAAATGAAGGTAAAGGGAAGAACAGCTTGGGAGTATCTTCTAACCCCGTGACTGAAGATGAGTGAATATGGTCTCCATATTTTCATGTGCGCTGCACCATGGGCTGTATATGAACACAGGAGCTGACCTGCTGATGTTTAAGGTTCACCATCATGACTGTTTGATCATTGTTGCAATATACTTGAGAAATGAAATTTACATGTATTTTCAGGCTGGTACACCACTAAGATGTCTGCGGCTCCTCAGATTAAGTAGATTTCAAGTCAAATTAATTCATTGCAGTTTGTATAATGGAAAAGATTGTCTCAGCCGATTTGGCGACAGCTTGATCTCGGTTACGCTCATTACAATTGCAGCGTGACATGGCTCATTGGCTTGATGTCGTCTGTCACCGACCCTTCAGAGTGAGTTTTCCCCCCCTGCTCTCTTGTGTCACCAGAGAGCCCACAAGGAACCGTCCGCACCAACTCCTCCTGATCTCCCACAATTCCTCCTGATCTTGAGAGACAGGGAGGTGGGGCGGAAGCCGATCGAGTGATTTACCCGGCCGGCTGTGGAGCTGCTTGTGCAGGCGGTGCAGATTTTGGGAAAGGCCTCTCAGCAGTGAGAGAGGTCGGGCGAGACTGCGGGCTGTATAAATCTCTGCATAGGTCCGCAGCCTCGCCGCACTGACAAAAAAAAAAGTGTTAAAAAGCATTATGGTATCACTATGAGACTGTGTGGCCTGGTTTCACTGACACTGACTGAGCATAATTCTGAGCAAAAAAAGGGCTGTATGGTGAATCTCCATTCGATTACATTTTTTTGGACTTTTTAGTCATTGACTGAGAAACCTGGAAGAAATAGTGATTATTGCCTCTCAGGTAAAAAATGTTATCTTATTTTATGTCGCAGTTAAATCAGTCAAAATACAGGATGGGAAAACGAATAATTGGAATCTCTGAAGCTCGCAGTGCAAAGTTTTTTTTAATATGGATTGATTCTGTGGTGATTTGTTGAGCTGTAGGTGTGTGGTTATGACTATCCGGTGTCTGTCTGCTTTTATAAGAGAGCTGTTACTCGTGGCCCACTGTGCTATTGCTGTTTTTTGGTGTTTGGCGTATTCTGTCATAATAAAGCTTTCAAAGCTTCAAAGCTAAAGCTTTTTTTGATGGGTAGTTCCGATATTTTGTCTTTCCTTGTATTTCACCTCATTAGACATTTTTTTGAGCGTTCATCCAAAACAGTACGCTGTATTTGAAGGCTAAATGTTAAACTAAAATACTTTTTAAGAGCCACTTATTTTTTGGTTTTGGCAGTGTTCATACAGCACACAGTTGCCGTGGCGACCATTAAGGATCAAGACCTGCAAGGGATACAATTGTGGTGGCTGGGGGGAGGGTTGCTCCCTGAATCCCTAATTTATTTTAATTTACCAAAGTCTGATTTTTATTAAATAACCCAACAATTATTATCATGGTTGTAATTGTGTATCCAGATGTCTGTTGGGTGCATGAGGCAGACTCTCTGAAATAGAAGCACTAACACTTACACTCACAGGCTGTGTGTTCAGAGTGTGCGCTAGTCCGCTCACTCACTCACTCCTTCTATTGCATTTTCAATATAAAACATTCAATAAATAGTGCTGTATATAGTGAGTGAGTGTACATTTCATACGTCGCCACGGTCATCTCATAATGTCTGCTTTGGGCAGATCCACGTGGTGAGGGGGCAGGTGGGGGTTGTTCTGTTGTCTTTATATTTGGGACAAGCCAAGGCAGCTTGCTGTAGAGAAAGCTGCATTTTATTTTGCAGGGGTCATTGAGGATGTGTTTTACTGTTCCTTTCACCAAGAGTGCTGTTCTGTTCAGTGGATAACATCCTGCAGTCGGGGCAGCTGGTGTCTATGGGCCATTTTACAATGCAGGACAGCACACTCTCTGTTAGCCAACAAGGCAATGAAGGCTAGCTCATTAAAATCTCATACGGGCTTATTGAGAGTCTCAGTTGGTAAAGGTGGTGTCCAAGAGTTCAGACCAGGGCTAATGGGCTGTTAGTAGGCTATATCCCCTAATTGTAATGCATGGTCTGCCCAGGCTTCTCAGGTTATGACTGTAATGTAGTGTCACATTAAGTCTTCACATGACAGCCTGCCAGTTAGTTGTCACAAATGGATGATAGCGCATTCTATTAACAGCCACTGTCCTATCACTCCATGTTTGCTCCGTGTGGGTTTGGTAGCACGATGCAGAGGTGAATTCATTTGAGAAGGGGGTGAAATTTAGGTGAAGAAGCGTAACAACAGAGATAGTCAAATCTGGCCCTCCAATCCAAATACGGCCCTTGTTTCTTTCCCACAGGTAATTAACTTAGCAATTACTGCGACTCTATATACCTGACTCATACTTAAAGGTAAAGAGGAAAATAGGAAGTTTGTGGCCCTTGAGGAACATTATTTCAGGAGCAGGGCATTGGGAAGTGAATGCAATTAGAATAGGTTCGGTAACTAACTGTGCTGCAATGTTGTGGAAATGTAATTTAGTATCAGGACAGAAAGGGGACAATAGCCTCTTATGCAGTGAGTGAGATCATGTGCATAGTATCTCATCCCTGTGCATACAAGGTGTTACTATAATTGACAGTGGCTGCAAATGCCAGACATCCATGATTAGATTACTTCCACCTCCGAGACAGTGCAAGGGCGCTCCTTCTTTCCACACATTGCTGTTGCAGGTCACTTAATAAGGACAGTAAAATACAAAATAAGTCATAGTGCAGCGAAAGAGCGAGAAAAAAAAGCCGTAAATCAGTCCACTAGGCCCAAATTGGGTGTGAGCAATTGTATGCCGCCGTACAGTTGGGCCGTAATGCGTTCCCAGCGCTCCTTATACATCTCGCAAAGACAGAGACACAGCTGGGTCAGGGTACTAGGGGGAGGTGGCCGGCCGGACTCCAACGGGACCATCAGACTGAGGACGCCCGGACGAGCCCCCGTATTACAGCAGGGTCAGGCAGAGGAGAGGCCTCATGCTCTCTCCGCCAATTAAAGGCGCATTTAATTTTGGGAAAATGTATTGGGGACCATTACACACAGGGGTGTTTATCACATGTGGTTGTTGTGGCAGCCAGCAGAGATGATAATTGTACTCAAATGGGCTGAACTCCTCATACATGTTCTGAAGGGGAAGGGCGAATGCTGGGGTCCCTCTGCACCCTCAGTCTTTCTCCCTGTCTTTCTAGCTCTTACCATCAATCACAATCTCTCTCACTCTCTGTTTTGTCCAGTCTCTCTATCACTCTCTCTCTTTCTGTCCATCAGTTTCTTTGACTTCCTCCATTTTTCTTTCTGTCTCTCTCCCTCTGTCATCTCTGTTTCTCTCCATCTGTCTCAGTTTAAAATTATGTTTCATTAGCGCTGCCAAACAGAGGCACAATATCGCCAAGGCAATTCCCAAGATGGAATCCACAGTTTTTTTCCCTTTGGGATTGTGTTTGTTTTCATCATTTGCCTCACTTTCTATCACTCGCTCTTGTCTCTTTTTGCCGTTAGTAATCTGCAAAAGGTGGATGGAAATGGAGCCATTTTGTTTTGCCCTGAATTGGTGGGAGACTCAGCTGGGCTCCAGAGATGATGGTCCCTTCACTCCCAACTCCAACCCCCAAACTCCAGCGTTGCATGTAGACCGATGTTTGGTTCGGAATGCCTGGAGCACAAGGCTCTGAAACTCCGCCACACCAAAGCCCTGCCTGAAAGAGACGGAAAGAGCGGAAGGGTGGAAGAGAGGGAGACTGAGAGAGGAGTGCAGAATGCATGAATGAGACCTGACACCGGAGATTAGGGCTGTCCACAAGCTCACACGACGCCAAAAGCAACATTTCTCTTTATAGTCCCCAAACATGCATGCTTGGTGAGGCTTAAACATGTTTCCCATAAATACAGTGTGCGCATAAGCCACTTGAAAACGTATATATTTACGCACGCATTTACTCTGGCCGTCCGAGCCGTGGAGGGTAGAACGGAACATAATATTGAGGTGAAACACTAAACCGGCCTATAGCTACCCAGGATAGGGCATTTGCAGGGATTGCAAATGTTAGCGTTTTGAGTCATGTACAGAGCCCACACTCTTGTTTGGACAGTAAATTCTTCAGTCGCAATTACGCCGGTGGTTTTTAGCACCGTTCTTGCTGCTCTCAACTTTACTGGAACTGCGCCGTTGCTGTTTATTTACTCAAGTATGAACTAAGTGTCGAGCAATCTGTGGAATTCGTTTTGCGTAGGAATGATGCATCCAAGAACAAGGGTAGGAAAATAAACGGGGAAACATTAAACCGCTCGCGTCCCTCACCTTGCCGCCAACTGTCCTTCTTCATTCTGAGCTAATGAAGAATTCTGACAAGCCAGCACATTCGCTAATCAGTGTTATACTTGCAGGAGCATCTCAATTTTGGTCCTCCTGGCAGTGCTGGTGGTTTTATCAGATGCCTGGTCTGCAAGTTGGCCCGTTAAGACAGAGGGAGCTCCTGTATGATGGTGTCAGGTTGTTAATTCATTCAGGCTCTTGGCCTGGTCTGATTACACTCCTTAGATTCATAGTATTGCATCACCTTATAAGTGTCACTCATAGCAGCAGTGGGCCATTTACTGTGGAATGCTGGGAAGACTAATCATTCTTTCACAAAGAATGGATGCTTCTGGACTATTAGGGTGAGGGGTCTGCTGGTGCTCGTGACAGTGAAAACGGTGGAGCTGCTCACTCGCCTTGTGTGAGCCAGGTGTATTCTCACCGATTTTTCAGAGTGGGCAAAGGACACCTTTGACCCCATCTCCCAAACTGTAAGTTCAATCGGCAGTTGAAAAAAAATGGTAAAATTTCTGCTGGGGTCTGCTGATTGGCTCTATCTCTCTCCCTCTGTCTTTCCCTCTATCGCTCCCACTTTCTTACTCACTCTCTTTGTATGTAGAAAGGTCACTTCAGGAGAACAAGGTTTGCTGCAGATGTTCGGGCCTCATAAATCGTTTATTGTTGCAAAAATTAAAATTCTCTTAATTACAGTAAAATGTTTATTGTTCGAAAGATTTTTAATTCTGCCTATTGCTGAGATTATGAGAACTAAAGTTAGGCTTTGTGTCAGTTTTACTGCAAGCGCAGAGCGATGGTTGGGAAGCTCATGGGCTGTAACACAGCACGTTTCTGTTTTCTTTCTCTCCGTTTCCCCCTTTTATCACCCTGTCTGACTTCAAAACCTAGATTAATGCTGCAATGCAGCATCCATTATTCATTTTCTTTAAAGTAATCATAGTATTGTAGCCTTGTGTACTGGACAGCTGTTTGGCTGTGTGTTTTAATTCGGCAGCCAGTCATGAAGTACTTTAAAGCAGAGCTGTCCGCAGACAGTGTGTATGTTAAATATGCATGCCTTATTTTTATAGAAATGGCCTACTTGGGAGCTCGGGTGCATCTTGTAAATAATAAGTCTGGCCCTTTGTGGATAATATTGTCTATTATGCATATTTTCTGCATATCATTTAGTGTTCACTCCGAGCCACTGTTTAGAATCTGATCCCCCGATGTCTCTGGTGAGGCTGGATGTCTGTGTGTGTGTGTGCATATGCTTGTGCTTGTCTGTGTTTTTACATGAGTGCATGTATGTGTGGGCAAGTTAGCTTATCCATATATCTTTACAAAAGTATACATTAGCTGAAAGGAGAAATGGGTGGATGCACATCTTTTGGTAGGTTTGCATTCTATTGATTATAGTAGTGTATTTCCACATGGCTGTGTGTGTGTGTGTGTGTGTGTGTGTGTGTGAGCACCTGAGTGTAGATCAGTTTCTCCTTTGCCTGTGTGAGCTCTAAAATGACCCCTGTTGAGTGTGTTTGCTGTGTGGTGTTATAAATGAGGAAGGATGCATTCAGGGTGTGTTCAGAGCATGATATTTCAACTGGTGTCTGGGGCATTTCATCATGAAACGCACTGAGTGCAATTTCAGCACTAGGAAGGGGAGATTCAGTGCCAAAAAACAGGTATAATTCTTAGATTTACTGAGGCCCTCAGCATGTGCAAAACCTTTCAGCACATGCAAAGTCAATACCACAGCCAGTGACTGTTGCGGAAACTTAATTTAGCCAATCAAAAAAAAAAAGAGGTTTTGCTGAAGCAGAAGGTCTTGGTAAATCAGGCCCTCCGAGCTCTGAAAGCATTTATTGCTTTATTTTATTGGTTGACGTAAAGCACTGCGGCAACACTATGTACAACATGTGTGGTGTGACGCATGTGCTCCACAGACAGTGCAGGCCAGCAGGCAGGACAGGTCGCCGCTCCCATGTGTTCTGTGAGTCATCCACCGCAAACACAGCAGGTCCTTTTACTTGTGGTCGTAGGGGAAATAAGGGAAGAAAACAATGGCATATTTTAGCAGCAGGGAATCTTTATCAACAGAAGCTTAAAGTAACACACACTCCAGATACACAGTGTGCTGTAGAGATGGGGAAAGTAGGCAAAAATTCTAAAATTTGCGAGCTTGTTGATTGATTTCTTGGTCATAAGGCCATCTTCTTACTCCGTCATATAAACAGTTATTTTTTCCTCATAAGTAGAAAAGATAAACAGTTCATTTTTTCTTCACGAATGACATCTTATTAGCAAAGGCACCAATAGAGTCATGGCACCAAAAGGCTATTATGAAAAGCAGTGAGAAATCCCAGTTTTGGCTGGGGAGCATGGAAACATAGCTGAAGAGTCTACACGTATAACATAAAGCTCTGGCGCTCAGCTATTGGTAATGAGTGTTTCAGCGATGCATTGAGGCACAACTGTAAATGTTTGGTTTACATGCAGTATGTTCAGGAGACGCAGTTTGCTTATATGAAAGAGAGTACTGGGAAAGAGATTTTTTCACAAGACCTCGGGGAGCTGAAAGTGCACAGTAATAAGGTCAGTGGCCCAAATTGCTGCATTACCCAATTTCGGGGTTCATGCTTATTCCAGATGGGATTTTGTAAATTCCATTCGATCTCTCGTGTATTAGAATTCAGCTCTTGAAATGGATACGGTGGATAGGGATGTGGTGGGAGCGCCTGACAGACACAGACAGGGAAAACAGACTCAGATGATTCAATAAGTCGAGCAGCTGGTCCATGAATTTCATGGGCATCCAATCTTGCACGTTTAGGCTTTTCAGGACACATATTTTTCAGGATAGCTTGACATCTATTTTTATTGGGTGTCGGACAGCGTTGAGTAGCTGTCATGTAAGCATCGCTGTGTATTAAAACATACATCCCCCCATCCAACCGTTCTGCTGACAGGGTGTCCACGTTCCTGACATTGGGCAAGTTGGCCGACATCTCGCTGTAAATATTTATAAAGTGAAATAAATGTTGGGGGTTAAGCTGTCTGTCTGCTTGTCTGTTGCTGCAATCCCTGTGCCATTTGGAAAAAGCTGTTTTTGACGCGTGTATTTCTTAGCTAGAAGGTCTGTTCTTCTTCAACTGGTGTAGAAAGCAGGTTAAACCATAGTAGCTGATTTTGAAGATTTTGTAGCTTATCCCAAGAATTGGAAAAAGTACTCAGATTCATGAAAAGGTTCATCTCATTAAAATTCTCTGGCATTGAACTGTGGTACATACAATTTTATTCTTCACCTCATGATCTCATGGCCATTTTTGGCGAATGCAATGCATGTGTTTGCAATTATTTTGAAAACAAAAACCACTGGAATGGTACCAGGTTTGAATGCATTTGCCAAATTAAATAAATTCATTGTAACGTTTATGTGAAGTTTACAAGTGTTTGTGTTGCGTAATGTCTGAAATCAGTGGGCTAATGAGCTAAAGATACTGCCGGAAGTTCTCAATGGAGTAGACGGCGTTCTGTGCATGCATGCCTCGTGGGTTTTAATGGTCCGCTGTGGCGAGACGTTTGTGGCTAATCACCACTGGACCCTCGTGAGCAAATCATTTTCCCATCATTTGGACCGCCTGACCCCTGCCTGAAAAATCAAATGGCAGCGTAATAATGCATGCGACATTGTTTATGTTAGCCGCATTTCGTTTTTTTTAGATATCGATAATTAAAGGTGATTAAGCTATGCTGTGAGCCCTAAGGGACCTAGGTCCAGTCAGGACACATGATTGGAGCCCATTAAGCCTTTGGCTTTTCTATGGCAGGCTAATTGATGAGGGCTAAAAACGGCAGCTTATTTGTGGTGACTGGGTCCCCATTGGTGGTCGTTGCACATCTGATTTGCTTCCAGGCTATTCTCTGGAAGAGTCTGATTGGCCCTCTCCTCACAGTGAAAATGAAGATGTATCGCTAAAGCTGAGGAACTGAGAGGGAAGGATTGATGTTGTAGAGATGAAGCAGTTGACAGCTCTGTTGAAAATGGTGGTTTGGGTTTTTTCCTAAAATGGCGGGCAGAAGTTCTAATCCTGGATTATTTAATTTTGGATATATTATATATTGCTCTCGTATTACCCTGTGGAAGGGAACAGGAGGTGTTGCAATCCTGGCACGGCTTCCCGAACACAGGCTGGGAGATCCCGATACGTCAAAGTGCCAGTTGTCTGTCTTCATCGGAGGAGGTCTCAGAACTCGCTCAGAAAGGAAGTGGCCAGGAAAACTGGAGGTCTTCTTTGGGGATGGTGGAGGGGGGTAATGTCTTAGGGGACTGGGGGGGTGAGTGGGGGCAGGGTTGTGACGTGATGACATCACAGCGTCTGCCAGCACAAAAGGAAAACGGGGCCCCGAAAGGCGTCTCGCACTGTTGACTCAGAGTGCCTAAAACCACAGCGAGCAGATGCCAGGTTCAGTGTGGATAAACAAGTAAAATTACACGGTGTAACGTGCTGGAGTCTGATGGTGGCTGCGCAAAAATGGCCTCTGATTCTAATTATGACTTTCATTAATGCCCCGATTCCTGGAACGGCCTCCTCCAGGGAGGCCCAGACGGGTTTCACATTGGAGTGTCTGAATGAGGCCAGAGCGCCAGGATTTTCATCAAACTATCCTCAGTCCTCCCAGGCAAACGGCGCCTCTAATGTCTCATCCAGGAGACGTCAGAATTGCTCCAGCGTCCTTCCGTAATGCGGTGGCGAGGGAAACTGATATTGCAGTTTATTATGGAAACGTGACCGTACTGCGTTCAGAGGCCCTCGCCGCTGGTGTCGTTATGTGTTTCCGGTGGGATCCCCGGAGGCCGTTTAATGGCCAAGTGTGTGTTTTAGCATAAAAAGAAATGCATATTCCGCAGATAAATATTGCAGTCCCATCTGAGTTCAAGACTACACATGACCTGAATGTGGCTCCCACTGGCAGTTGTGCTCATTTTAAGCAGTGGAAGGACTGGTGTGCAATTTTAGCTGCGCTTTTTTATTAGGGGTGTGAACATGCTAAGCGTCTCATACTTGCGGAGGTCAAAAATAGAAGTTGAGACGTTTGTTTCCCGCACTGTGGTCTATGGCTTGGATTGCTCGGGGTTGACAAACCGAACAGTGAAAGTCCCCAATGAGCTTTCTCTCTCTACGTCTGCATTTATATTTAGATGTGTTTCAGACGGCTTCGTCCGGGGCGGTTGAGTCGACTTTCCTTGCTTTTTTTCACACGTTCCAGTTCTGCTGCTGGATATGTACTGTAATAAAGCTGCGGTATTGAATCTTGTCCAGAAAGGGCTAGCCTGGGAGAGGGTTTTCATTCCAACTGAGCAGTCACACACCACCTTCTACTAGTCAAGTCGTAGAGCCTTTGCTAAATAGGTTGATCAGTAATATCAGGTGTGTAACTGCGCAGTTGGAAGGAAAGCTGAACCCACACTGGTCCTTGGTGGAGTTTGAGAAGCAATTCCTCTGTACTGTGTGTGCTTTGCCTTGGAAGTGTCCCTATGGAAAACCAGTGTGTCCTATTTCCCTGAGCACCATGCTACCCTTGCTCTGAACACGTCTCGCAAGTCAGTCGATGATGTCTCTCTGGAATGAAATGGAAGGTTGTCGGAACTGACGTTAAAATCATTCAATTAACTTCTCCTTGAAGTGCAAAGGTGTTCCAAAGATCTTGAAGGAACCCACTTTTGAATTAAACAATATGAACGATATTGTCCAATGGAACTAACCATCAAATGTTAGCCAGTCCGTTTCAGTGGAAGCTTTGCAGTGATCCTGTTGAGGGAGGCCATAACTCCAGTGTTCCCTGCTCTCACTGCTGTTCCAGAACAAGAGTTGCTATAGGGATCCCAGAGGGCCGTGGAAGCAGGGCTGTCCGCCTGCTTTACGACACCTCATTCATTTCATTATACGCCGTGGCGTTCCTGCGACCAAAGAGCATCTCGTAAATTTGTTTTTGCATTTATTGTGGAGATTATTTGTTTGACTTTGTTCATTCAGAGACCCTACCAGGGGGTAAAACTTTATTTACCATCCCTCTCCTCGTAATCCTCCCACCCCCCCAACCTTGCTCCGAGAGCCTAACCTCAGTAAATAACAAAGGGCAGACTGAGAGGGATATGAGCGTGAAGGATTGGATGATGTGACTGCATACGCTTCATTAGTGTTAGGGATTTCACTCATTAATCATCCAGTCACTTACTAGAATACATTAAGAGGGAGATGTCTTTCTTTTCTTTGCAGAGCGGTTATGAATAGTAGGGCGAAACAATATATGAGTTTGACACTATGTTTGTACAAGAGCGTAAAATTATTAAGATTTATCAGGAAACTTTTTCGAGGATAAATAATATGAGAATGGGCTCTGGTCTAAAAATGACTGAGGTAACATTTGCCGTACAATTATGGTACAATTTCCTTGGACAGAATCTTGAATTGTAGTTTGATTTGTGCTCAGTATCTCAGAATTTTATCATTGGTTATGCGAACCTTATGGATTTGAGCTCCTTGTTGTTGGATCTGTTTTTTCATCACACGAGCCAAATGTAGAAGACTTGTGGGTCCCCAGTCTGCTGTGAGGTCCCAGTGTGGCTGGGAGGGTGGTCAGACTGAAGACCACTTTACCGTTACAGGGCCCGAGAGAAAACGCTCTTTTTTTCTATACCGACAAATCACACTCTTGAGTCTACAGTCTGTCAGCTCAAAAGACCATTTCTGGCTGTAAAGCGCCATTAAGTGATTGAGCCAGGAAAAGTGGCTGGAGCAATAAAAAGCTCATCTGCACAGAGTTATTGTTTTTGATAATGGCCTTGAGCGCACACACAAAGACACTTATGAACATGCACACGTACACACACACATGCTTGCACTCACATTAATCACTGGAGAAATGCCCCAGGTCTCGGTGCTAACTGCGGCTGGACTTAAGCGGCGAGGAGCCTGTGTTTGAGTGAATGGGGCCGGATGTGGAGATGAAAGGGAGAGTAGGGAGGGGGTCTGTATTAATGAGACCTGCTGAGTGAAAGCTGAGCCGGCTGACCCTGCCGCACCGGGCCTCACCGGGCCTCACCTGCTCTCACTGCCACTGCAGGCCCAAGGTCACCGCACCGCAGTCCGGACACTCCTGCTGCTCTTCCTGCTGGAGCTGTGCGTCGGGCAGAGATCAGCTTGAGTGTATACACACACACTCACACATACTGCACACGCTCGCGCGCACGCGCACACACGCACACACACACACACACCGCACACACACACACGCACACAACACACACACACACACACACACACACACATGCGCGCGCGCACACACACACACACGCACACATACACATACACACACACTTATGGACATATATACCCATATGCACAGAGAAGCACACACATACAGACATACACTCACACACACATTACTAATGCACACGTGTATGCACACATACATAAATATACTTCCACACATACGTGCCCACTCGCATGCACACACACAAGGCATTTGCATATATTCAAATAGCCGTATGGCAGAGATACACACAGACACATATAGGAACACACACACGCATTACTCATGCACGCATGTGTGTACGTACACATACACAAATACACATGCATACGCTTAAGTTCACATACACACAGACACAGACACACAAACACAACATAAGCATTTGCACATGTAAATGCATTCACACACCCACTTAAATGCACACACACATTCATCTGCATTTGCACAAAATAAAACTTATCCAGATGGTCACAAAAGTATGTGTGATAAATGAGACAAAAACCACACACTATAGATAGAAAGATAGAATGACAGGCAAACAGATGCTGTAATCTTCAAATTTAATGTTGTGTAACGATATATGATGAACCACATGACAACTCACTATTAGTTGTCATTACAGAGACTGAGTGCAATTGTTTTGAAAATATTTTTATTGCTTTTATTCATAAATGATATTCTGTCAAAAATATAACCTATGAAAAATTTTACATTTCAGACAGCTTCCATTTAAAACTGACTTCAGCCTTTAGGTAATAGGGATCTAATTTGTAGCTTCTGCCCTATAGCCCTGTATGCTTCAGCAAAGTTTTGGTTTTAATTGGCAGATATGCACCGGAAAGGTTGGCATTTGGTCACTGTGTGTTCACACCTACTCCCTGGTAATGTCATCTCTCCTGGCAGGTAAAATCTAATGGCCAGTAAATGCAAGTGTAATGAGAGATCAGATCTACTGTTTGAAGCTGCCAACTCAGAAACTCATTTCTAATGTCCTTCCTGTATGAAGTGGGGGGGTGGAGAGAGCATGGAGTTCATCCAACTCTGGAGCCTAAGCCAACTGTAAAAATCTCCATTCCAGGCTCAGGAAGTGAACTCTAACTCAAGTTGGACAAGGAAGTTAGTTTCCACCCCGATGGTGATGATGGCAATATGGCTGTTACACAGAAGGTACCGTGACAGCACAAGATGGAGATGCGTGTTGGGAGTGGTGCGTGCGGTCGCCTGTGAGGTCAGCTCTGGGGCTTGTGTCATGGCCTATTTACTGCGGCAGAAAGAGAGCGAGAGGGAGAGAGAGAGAAAGAATTGTATGTCAACATATATGTAAATATATATTTTATCTTTATTTATTATTTTTATTAGAGGAGAATTGTATTTTCTTTTGATGCTTTGGCAATATTTTCCAATTGACATTCATGCCAATAAAGCCAATTGAATTGAATTGAAAAAAATTGAGAGATAGAGAGATGAAGAGAGAGATTTCAACAGACCCTAGTGTTTTGGTGTTGTAATGTGACTTAAAATGTTATTTTTTTTGTTCCTCAAGTCGAGAATATTAGTTTGTTTTTAGCTACTGTTTGCTTAATTTTCTTACACTACAGTATTGGAAAATTCTGAAATGGGTCAAAATAAGTGGTGTGCCTTTGATATTATGAAAGGCCTACAGTAAGCTCTTCAGTGCTTAATTACGCCAAACCTGTCGCAGTTTACTGATAAGGGAGTGCTGAGACCAATTGATAGAATGGCTGGCCAATTTATTTTTGATAGATTGCATCACAAAGTTATGAGGCGTTTTCCTATGCACATTAATGATGACGTAAAACGTAGAAAAGTGTTCTGGAGATTCTTAGCTCATATAGCGCATGAAAAGGCACACTTAGAGTGAATTTGTTTGTGATGTTTATTGTCATTAAAGCCTTTCACCAGAGAGTTCAGTACGGTTTGATATGCCTCAGATTTCTTCCTCTTCAGGTTTATTCTTTTGATAGCTTATAACATTGTGTTGAAATCAAGCTTTATCTTATGATTAATTACGCTGCTGAAAAAATGCCAAAACGAGAGATGGACCTCAGATAAAGTTTCAGATTTTTTGCATGAAGCTGGATTATCGCCATCCTGACAATAGAACATCCATTGTATCAATGTAGCTAAGAGGAACTTTTTCACTTCTCTTTTTATTCATTTTAGGCTTTATATTGGTTTAGATATACTCAGCAAAATAAATCATTAATCTGGAGAACTAGAACAGGAGTGATCAAGCATTGAAGGTGAGATTCCTGTAGGCCTTTCTAACCTCTGACAGTGCACCACTGGTCAAAATATCTCACCTCTTTGGCAACTTTGTCCTCTATATATCTAAAATGCTCAAGATTTTGGTGAAAATGTCAGGACTAAAATACAGATCCAGGGCCTGGAATTGGGTGTCTGAGAGGGGGCTCCGAGCAGCCCACATCAACCCCCTGCACCGCAGCCTGTGGAGCCGCTGCTGTGAACCCAGAGCTGGATTTCCTCTGAGGGCCGAGGAGCAGCGGGGCGGAAAGCCTTGAGTGCCACTTTAGCGCTGAGGTCACGCGTGGGTTACAGGAGATATGACAGGATGTAATATAGGAGACCCGTCAGCCTCGCGCGTCGCTGACCCGGAGAGCCGTTTGTCTCCGTGGGAGAAAGGGCCGGCGTGTGGGAGTCCTTATTTTGTCTCGCCTTTGCTCTTTCCCAAGGCCGCTAACGCAAGCTTAGCCGGCTCTCTGCGGGCTGGGAGCAGCTCTTTGCAAGTGCCGGCTTTTTTCGGCTCGAGCTTAAGCGGTTGTTAGCATTCCTCTGCTGCTTGTGTTTGTGAGATCACACTACTGGCGTCTCATGTGGTCATTTGACTTTGCCTGTGGTCTAAGTCCCCAAGGTCTCTTACTCTATGACTCCAATGGCTATGACCGCCAATGTCAGTGTTACTGGGTCCACTAGAGTCTGAGCTTGCGAAATGGTCGATGGCTGCTTTGATGTCTGTGACAAGGACATTGTTTTGGCTAAATACTCCCCTTTTGAATGAGTTCAGGTCAACCACGTCTGCTGAAAATTCCATGTTAGCCTAAGCTGATCACTCTGGTCACATCTCTGGCTTATTTGAACTGGTTGACCAGGTGCTCGCCATGAGCCTCCAGCAGTCACCTAGTCTGCCAGTTTTGACATCATATTACTTTTTAGCCCTTTTACTGGTTGATTTTCCTCCACCTATACAATACCACCCAATGTTTTTTTTTTTATACAAACAAACTGAAAAATTGCAATAACATAATCACAATTCCTCTTAACTCTTTCCTGACGGCACTGCCAAGTCCCGGTCAGATTGCTTTTCTTATTACATCATATTAATTTGCATTATACATGATAAGGAAGCTGAGTATCTGCTCTCTCCAATGATACCCAAGTACTGCAGTGCTTTTCCTGAGCCATTTTGTCCTCATGTTAGCCAGTTGGAAAAGAGTTAAATTCAAATAACGCACATTTTTTGTATTAACTGTTAATTAACCTCATCTATGGTTACAATAAAGACTTCAGCAAGATTATTAATAATGTTGCTAAGCTAATGCTAATGTTGTTAGCCAATGGTGACAGAAATAAATGTCTTTTGATTGGTAGAAGAGTTCAGGCACAATCGTTATCAGCTTCAACTAGCTTTACCAATCAGAGACCTGCTGCAGTGTGAGCATCAGGCCAGCAAATTGTGTTCTTCGACTGGATTGGCTAACTGTTGATGTAATATAGCCTGTAACTGTTGTGGAGCTTGTACCTGAAACAGTACACTGAACAACCGAGCTCATGTCTGCAATGAGTTTGAGTCTGCACAGTGATTACAATCATTGTAGTATGCTGAGGCCTCTAGGCTAGCTGCATACATGTGTGACTGGATCTCAGAGGGTTTGTCGTCAAGTCTCAGTGGCCACAATGAGGTCATTGCAGATGTTAGGCCAAAGGTAGGGAACCCTAGTCCTGGAGAGCCATAGCCCTGCATGTGTTTGATGTATCTCTCTCATTTGATTGTTGCTCGTCGAGAGCTTGATAGCAAGGCAGCCATTTGATTCAGATGTGTTAGAGAAGAGAGACATCTAAAACATGCTAAGCTATGGCTGGCAGCTGGATTTTTTTTTTTTTTTTTTTTCATAACTGGAATTGTTCCCTAACTTGGTTATGAACAATGTGATTGGCTTACAATTCCAGTTAGGTACAGTCTGATTGGCTGAGGTGTGCCTAAGAGCAGAGGCAATACCAGAATTTTGTTTGACAAAAAAGCATGCTATCTGGCCGGGAGCAGAGTACCCTACCCTAATGTTTGACCCTTGAACATGGCTATTTATCCCTTGTAGCTCCTCATGGGGGGGATTGGCCCTTGCTCTGTCTAATTAACCGTAAATGGCCATGGAATTTAAAAAAAGAATTATTATACCAAAAATATCCGTGAAATACCTGGAATGTAATGAAGCATTTATGACTGTAAAAGTTGTAGTATCTTTTACTGTTAAGACTGAATAACTTCTCTGATGATAAGTTCTCCTTTAGGGGACAGGAGGGCCACTCCACAAATAGAGTTAATATTTTAGACTTGGCTCTACACAGAAATTGTCAGTATTTTAGACTTACCTTTACACAAAAAATAAGTCAGCATTATAGACTTAACTTTGCACAAAAAGTAAGTCCATATTTTAGACTTACCTTTACACAAAATTACTCAAAAAAAGTCAGTGTTTTAGACTTATCTGTGTACGATTAATCTATTACTTTCTGGCAAAATAAGGCAAAAAACTGCCAATGAGAAAATTTCATTCGTCAAAATAATGTAAAACAAGCTACAGTGTTTTATATAAGAGCGAAAAAATGAGACATTAAGTATTATAATAAAACTAATACCAGCTTTGGTGACTGATTTGGCTTTCCTCCAGGGCTGCTGTATCCCTGCTTTGCTTTCTTCTTCGGTATGACTGACATTAGTATCTGTGTCCCTTGGTGATTAATGCTCAGTCACCTGGGAAAAGGGTATTATTGAATGTGAGAATTACAGATATTGCAGTTGACTACTACTTCTCTGTTTAGCTCTTTCCCTCTCTGTGCTGGCGCTTTCTCTCTTTTCGCTTGTCTTCAATTCAAATTCTGTCTTTTTTATAGATTCTTTGTCTGTCAGCTTCATGACGTAGTTTCACTGCAACCAAACACCTCACATTTTGGTGTTTGTGTATTTCTGGATTGTTGCCTGTATGAAAATAGCTTTGATTAAAACAGTGGGTCTAGTTAATCTGATGTATGGCATGTGGCTGGGACACTTTGTGGTCTGGCGGAGGCTTCCAAATGCTTGTAAATTCAACCAGAAGAAACACAACACCTTCAACTCATTTCCTACCAAAATAAAACTGTCATAGAGGATATATTTGAAGTTCATTTTTTCCCCATCCTGGATAGAAAATACAGTACTTGCCCAACAAGTATTTATAACGGATATGTCTGTGTTCTGTTTTCATTCTTGTCCTTATCTATGTCTGAACGCGAATATTGAGTTTTCCTGACTGTCCTTTTTGAGTGTCCCCGAGTTGCACTTATTTGTGTGTTCTTGTTTTTGACAACAGTCACTCTAACTGTTACCTTCCTGTGTGTCGGCCTTTCCAGTTGTCAGTGTGGTTGAGTTGGTTGGACTGTTGGGTAGAATGATGGAAGTGAAGTCAGTGTAAGGCCAAGCCTCAGCGTAATAGCGTCGAGCTCACCCGGGTCCCTCTCTCTCTCTCTCTCTCTCTCTCTCTCTCTCTCTCTCTCCCTCCCTCTCTCTCTCTCTTTCTCTCTCTCTCTCGTACCACCTCGCCGCTCCCTGTGGGCGGTTGACCGCCTGACGGCTCCAGGGCCTGAAGCCTCTGAGACGTGGAGCCTTGTGGCTTTAAGCAGAGACAAAGTCCTCTGTCTGCAAACTGCCTGTATTGCAGAGGCTGCAGGCCACCGTGATCAGTGTGTTTACTAAACAAGAGAGCTATCTGTACTCATGTGCGCGTGTGTGTCTGTGCGTGCATATGTGTGTGTTTCTGGAGTCATGTGAGCATTCCTCTTTGTGTGAGTATATGGGCGTATATGTGTTATGCACGGCTAGCCCTTATGGAGAGTATTTGCTCTCTTAAAACGTTAGTCCGTGCATTGTGTTCCCAGATCTTCTCCCCATGCTGCTTTTATTCCACCTCCACCAATCACAGCCCTTCCTTCTTGCGCAATCCCGCAGTGTCACAGTGGACTTCCCCAGCCCCGCCTCTTAACACTCATTCAGGCCCCACCTGGCTGGCTCGACCTGCGAGCCGGACTGCGACTGCGCAGACGCACAGGTACACATGCCCGGAGGAGGAACCGAACGCCTGCTCTGCCTGCATAAGCATACAAACATGGCAGAGGGCTCGAGAGCCAAGAGGGCCTTTGATTCGCAGGTCTCTCAGCTGTGCAAACTTACACACACCTTTGACTGCGGTCATTGCCTAATGCACATGTGGCTGACAGGCTCCGACGAGCGGCGTGTAATCGAGCGACGCGATGCTCAAAGAGGCGCGGCGGCCAGAGGAAGTTATAAATCTGTACGAGTACGCCTCTCAGCGGGCGCACTTCCTGCTACGGACCATGAAAGAAATATTTATTCATTCGTCTCCCTGTCTCTCGTTTGGCTCTTAATTTGGGGTGACATCTCGGGATTGGCTGTAATCCTTCGCATTGGGGTACGGTTCAGTGCTATCATTCAAGGTGCTGCAACAAGGATTGAATCCCCAACTGAGGATTGAAATTTGCAATCTTCTGTTTACAACCGCCATACTTTCCCCACCAAAACTGCCTCCAGTTGGGAAAGACAGCATCTTATAATTGGGCTTTTATTGACCCTTGAAGACTCTAGAGCCCCACGTTCACTGCTTGCTGCTTTAAAATTTGGCCAAGCAGAGTAGCGGTTGACTGATCCCTCTGCCTGATATATTAAAGAAGAGCTTTCTTCCCCATCCTCTTTTGCCTTCGTTCTTTTTTCTTGTGCCACATCTGATGTGCGTGCAGCTGGCTGCCATGGAAACGGTGACGGTTATTTTGATGCGCTGATGCCCTGGCAGCAACTCGCCCTGAAGCATTCCACATTCGGCAGCACAGGAACGGATCACCATGCGCCACCTGTGACCAATCAGCCGGCGACTGCAGACAAAGGCACCGAGCGTTCTTTAGCCAGCTTGCTACTAGCAATTATCAGGATCAGGTGCACTTCAACCATGGAGAACTGACCCGCTAGGAGTCCAATTAAAATCCTTTTGTGTCCACTGAGGAGACCTAATGTTCTTTTTACTGTTTGTTGTTTTTCCATGTCATATTTCAGTCAGTAATGCCCAGTATTCGGTAATCTGTGTTCCAGATGCATCAGTAAAAGTGCCAGATTTAGCTAAAGAGCCACTTTTAAAGTGTCACACTCCAGCAAGTTCATAAACTGGCAAATAAAGCTGCGTAGGACAGGAAAACAATATTTCAGTCCCTGCACAGAGTAGATGAGCACATAGCAGCTGGAGATGTCAAAATCACAATTCTTGAGCTGCACTCAATCAGGGATGAATATAAGTAACAGATGAGAATGACAGGGATTTTGTGGGTGAGATTCATTGTTTATGGTATAGTGTTTCAGTGAGCATTGTAGTTTTTTCTTTTATGGAACTGGGTGATGTCCTTTGGCTCTGATGTCTGTTGGAGTCATATTTGGATGGAAAAACAAAGGGACTGTGTAGTCAATCAGATGTGAAGGGGAGGGGTTCAGGTAGTCTCAGCCTCAGATTTCTGCTCACTGCGCTGTCAGTGTGATACATAATCACCAGTTTTCTAGTTACATTGTCCAGAAACTACCAGTCAGTCTGATTGGCTGAATTTCTTCAGATTTCCGGTCGCCACGGTGTTTGGCTGCAGGGTGAAGTTGCCTTCAGCCGTCGACTTCCAGGCTGCTCAGCCTGTCAGGCTGCGTAAACGCCCTCCCCAAGTACAACCAATCAGATCGCAAGCTAGAGTGCAACCAATCCGCTCACGAGACTGCCAATTCGATTCGAATTCCTCTCCTCGAAGCGGAGTGGGCTGAAGACCATCAATATTGTTAAAAACGAATGCATTTAATCGTGAGTTTTCTCATTAAAGAAACTGATTACTGAGGTAACGTTAGATATTTCAGCTATTTTGATTATGTTAACCAATGCAAACAAGTGCTATTTTTTTGTCTTACAGTTAACTGATAGACCTAACCTTAGCTAAACAGGTCATACTTGTTAACTTAAATACTTCTACAATATAACTTCAAGTATAACTCTGTTTGAAACATAAAATTGGCCTACTTGTGCGATATTTTCTTCAATAAGCTGTTTGGTTGAGCTTCTTAAAAATTTCAACACGTTAGCTGCCTTCAAGGCTGTTTGTAGAGACTAGTGCCTTGCAGGCTGGTTAGAATGCTAATGTTGATTTGATATTGTATAATCTTCAATAGTATTGCCTTAGATGCCTTCAAGGCTGATTGTAGAGCACTAGTGCCTTCCAGGCTGACAGTAGAGACTAGTGCCTTGCAGGCTGGTTAGAAGGCTAATATTGATTTCATATTGTATAATCTTTAATAGTATTCAGTCAGATGCCTTCAAGGCTGACCATAGAGACTAGTGCCTTGCAGGCTGGTTAGAAGTCTCTAACCAGCCTGCAAGGCACTAGTCTCTATTGTCAGCCTTGAAGGCACTAGTCTCTACAATCAGCCTTGAAGGCATCTGACTGAATACTATTAAAGATTATACAATATGAAATCAACATTAGCCTTCTAACCAGCCTGCAAGACACTAGTCTCTACAATCAGCCTAAGGTTACAGCAACTTGCAGTTGAAGTTTTTAAGAAGCTCAACGGAACAGCTTATTAAAGAAAATATCTCACAAGTAGGCCAATTTTATGTTTCAAACAGAGTTATACTTGAAGTTATATTGTAGAAGTGTTTAATTTAACAAGTATGACCTGTTTAGCTAAGGTTAGGTCTATAAGTTAACTGTAAGACAAAAAAAAAAATTGCACTTGTTTGCATTGGTTAACATAATCAAAATAGCTGAAATATCTAACGTTACGTCACTAATCAGTTTCTTTAATGAGAAAACTCACGATTAAATGCATTCGTTTTTAACAATATTGATGTTCTAAATCCCGCTCCGCTTGAGGAGAGGAATTCGAATTGAATTGTCTGCCTCGTGAGCGGATTGGTTGTACTCTAGCTTGCGATCTGATTGGTTGTACTTTGTTAAGGGCGTTTACGCAGCCTGACAGGCTGAGCAGCCTGGAAGTCGACGGCTGAAGGCAACTTCACCCTGCAGCCGGTGTTTGAGTAGCCTACAGCTGTAGGGAAACAGAGACTGGACGACAGGCAGCTGTACAGCGAACAACTTCAACCGTGAATAAGAGTAAAGCCGCTTTCACACTGGACGCGAAACGAATTTTTCGCACGACAGAGTACATACAAAGTTAATGCAAAGACGCGAATACACGCATTAACTTTGCATTGACTTTGTACCATGTACATAAAATACCGTCAATACAGGCCAGACAAGAGTTTGGTTTTACTTGGTTAGTTAAAGCAAAAAAGAGATTTCCTTGCTCGTTTGCCAACAGGGTATTTGTGTCGTCTCAATCTCTCCACACAAAGGCTGGATTTACACTGCGGGTTAAATGTGACACAAATCGGATCTTTTGCTCAAATGCGGCCAATATCCGATCTGTCACATGGCTGTGTAAACAGAAAAAAAAACACATTGATTCCGTCCTCGATCGGATCCGTCAGATCGGATGCAGGCCTCATTCAAGTGTGGTTTTTGTTCGGATATGTATCTGATGTGTGTCGGATATGTGCCAATGTGCCCGTTCTGTAAATGCATATCAACATGCAGATCGAATAATTTGTTAAAAAAAAAAAAAAGGCCCAGACTAAGGCGGAGTCTGCCTGCTCATTTGCGATGATGCAGGTGATAGGTGTAAAGCTGCTTTCACACCAGACGCAAAACGAATTTTTCGCGCGGCAGATTACATTCAAAGTCAATGCAAAGACGAATACACGCGAAACGCGTAGGGTGACATCGGGTAAATTGGGACATCAGGTAAAATGGGACAAATGTGGGTTTACATCTTTATCTCTTTAAATATCAGCAGCCAATCACAAATCATGTTATTATATGGTTAGTACAAATGTCCTTTACAAGTACAGTCATTTTGATTGGTCTGAGATAACATAAGTGGGAGGAGCAAAGATTCAAAATCACACCAGACGCAGAATTTGCAAGGTGAGCCCCCTGACATGTTGATTTTGTCTCCATGGTAATATGAATACTGCAGCCAAATCTATGAAAATATAACACAAATTATGGTTGGATAATGATTTATTTTATGTGTGGTTTAACGTAATATCAAAATATTTTGACTGTACACTTTTATTTTTTAAGTAAAAGTAATTTAAGTGACTATGGTATGCATCGGGTAAATTGGGACAAAAAAATCAGATAAAATGGGACACTTTTCTGATATAAAATGGATAAGTTTCTAAGCCACTGGGATTCATGAAATCATGTGAATTTGCTTTCTTTTTGTCATACAGTCATATTGCAGATATTTTTAGTAACTTGTTTTTAGTAAAAATATTGAAAAGGAAGCTGTGAATATGCTGTATTCAGTAGCATGTAGCAATTACATTAGTCATGAGCATGTAGCCGTTAGCATGCATCTTCCTCATTCTAACATTCACAATACCATATATTGTTAAAAACTTTGTGTTCCATGTGCCCCCTTTTAAATTTGAGCCCCTGCCCTTGAAAAGGTCTCTGCACGGCCCTGCTGCTTAACCACCACTGACAGTCCCATTTTACCTGAACATTTTCTAAGACCTTGGTATGGTGTCTTATGGTCTTTGGAAGGTAAAAGCTTGTAAAATATTATACTTATATACATATTTTATGCACAGGAATGTAGCAAAGATCCATATGAAGCTATACAATCATCACTTCTGACTCTTTAGAATTTTAGGTGGTTTTTTTTGTGATTTACCAAAAAGTGTCCCAAATTACCTTACTTCACCCTATATTCGCATCTTTGCATTTACTTTGAATGTGTTGAGGATTATATTTCAATATTTCTCATCATATTCATCAGTAAATCAGTAACTAAATTAATTCGTTTCGCGTCCAGTGTGAAAGCGGCTTAAAAGGCGTTAACGGGAGAATCAGATGTAGGTTACCCAGTGAAATGTTGCGAGCTTGCTTCATGTTTTGATAATTTCTATGACTGTTAGGCCTGCATGCTTTTGTTGCGCTGCACGCACATTTGCTTTCATTTTCGGTAGCCTTCTCCACTGTGCGCATGTGGATCGCCCAAGACAATGGCCAGGTAGTGAGTGGTGTAAACAAACGGAATCGAAACGAAACAGATATCATTCAGGCTCAAAGCAAGATGTAAACACACAGTTGAACAAATCGGATATGGGCCTCAAAATCCGATCCATATCCGATCTGAGCAACAAGACTTGCAGTGTAAATCCAGCCAAAGTGAATAGAAATCGTAGACAGTTTTCAGTGGCGACTTCTTTTCCATCATACATGGAGTTAATTGAATCATTGAGTTTCCGAGGAGCCCAACTCCAACGAATACTCTTTTTCAAGAAATGGAAAAAATGTTTTATTTTTTTCGCCCATATGTTATGACCCATATATTTTTAGTTTATTTATTTACAAGAGAGTGTCATTGGGATACTTTTGGCTGAAGTTACAAGAAATTACAAGTTCCCCTTTTTGTTATAAGATACGCAGACCTCTAATTCATTGAAGTTGAGCCCTTTGGAAACTCAATGATTCAATTTCTACTGTTTAAAGTTGGGTTTATTTTGGAAACAAAACTTTGCTCAAATGGCAATCCCCACCCCCCAGTGCCATGACAAAAACTACAGCCTGTAATTGGGCCATTTACCTGCTCATCATTTCAGCTCTCCCAGATACAGTGGTCAAGCAATAAGCACTCAGAAGGCCGAGCAGGTTGAAGAATCATAGCATTCCATGGTCACTCGAGCGGAGTCAGCTGTGTCCGCACAGAGGGCCGTAGAGCATATTTGCTAGGCGGGAACTAAGTGCCTCCATTCTTGCCCGGCTTTATTTCCTGCCTTGTTTGTTTTTTGGCTCTGTATCTACAGACCAAGCTCGAAACTCCGCCTGAGTTTTTCTCAGACTCTAACGAGCTAGGAGGCTGTGGGTGGGCAAAACTGTTTGCTCACTGTTTGAACAGATTTGATTCACCTTTCCACTTATGTGAGAGAGAGAGAGAATATTATTGTCCCTCTTTAAAGAAGATTCAAAGCCCTCTTCTTTAATCCCAGGGCAAACTTATCCTTTGATAAACTGTGTCATGTCAGCTGGAAGCGGTGAATAGAAACCCTGATGCTGTCTTGTTTGCGGTCAGACTGTCATTCTCAGGGTTCATTTCGGTAAGAATGTCACAGCAATGGCTACCTGTGTGTTATAAACATAGACTGTGCAGCCTCCTTGGTCTACTGCGGTACTAAGCCATGAGTCAGTCCTTGGGAGATCCTTGTTACTGTGGGTCCACCGTGCCGCACTCCTGACCCAAGAACCTGTTTACAACTGCCGCCGTCAGCGTGAGCCACCAGCCCAGGTGTGACCAGACAAAAGGGTGGGGGAGATACGATCCTGTGCTTATTATCGCACGAGTTCTCTGGCTGTCAAACGAAAGAGAGAATGATAGAGAGCAGCTCGCTGCTCTGTTTGTTCCTCATTACTCATCTTTCTAATACTGTCTCTCTCCTATCACAAGTCCTCACGAATAAAGGATCCCGTGAACTCCAGTTACCTCTGAGTCTTCAGTCCAGACATATACTCCTGAATGCAGTTAAGACAGGTTTCTGGGATTTTTTTTTTTTTTTTTTTTGGAGAAGACACAGTACAGTCAGGGCCATTAATGCTGAATCTTCACTTGTGGAATGAGGGGAAAATGAGGAGAGGATTAAGGCAGGAGATGCTGGGTGGACGGGAGAAGGGCCTGACTTTACATTTCCGGTGGAGCGCAGTGCATTCAATCAGAAAGAGCCTATTTCAGAACAAAACTGCTGCAGTGGTCATGACGGAGCAGAAAGACCTGATGGGCCGGTAATGACTTTGTGAGGACAGGGGAAACCTCCTGGCCTCACAGGCTGCGCCTGGGGCTGGGAAAACAGATGAAAAGAAAGTGGAGGAAGTAATGACATCAAGGTGTGAAGGAGTGGAGGAAATAAGTGGGTTGAGAGGACCCTTGCCCTCCCTCTTCGTTAGCGCTCGAAGGTGTGTAACGGACGGGCACTCCAGGTCTGCTTTGTAGCCGGCGCTCCGGCCCCTTGACCCCAGGGCCTGTGCAGGTGTGTGGGATGTGCGTTTGCTGGAATTCCGCCCCCCGCCGAGAGATTCCCATCTGCCACATTCCGATCAGCGGGAGACAAAGGGTGGATCTGTTAGGAAGGGTGGGGCTGGGCTTGACTGACTGGAGAATATTAAAGGGGGTGGGGAGGCATTTCCGCTGTGCCCCTCCAGTGGAAGCAGGTGTTCTTGGGGTGCCGTCGCTGTAGGAGCCGCAGCAACCCACACCTGTGCTGTCTAAACTTGACCCCAAGGGGAAGGACAAGGCCTTTTCCACAATCAGGCTCTTCCACAGGCGAGCTCATCCACAATCAGGCTCTTCAACGAGCAAGCTCTTCCACAGTCAGGCTCTTCCACAGGCAAGCTCCTCCAAGCGGGCTCTCCACAATCAGGCTCTTTGACAAGCAAGCTCCTCCACGAGCAAGCCCTTCCACAAGGGAGCTCTTCCACTAGTAAGCTCTTCCACAAGAAAGCACTTCCGCAAAGGGCTTTTCTGCAAGCGAGCCCCTCCATAGTACGGCTCTTTCATAAGCAGGCTATCCAACAAGCAAGGTCTTCAGCAAGTGAACTTTTCAGTAGGCTTTTGTAATTATTGGGACATCAACTGGTGTTCATTTTTCTGAGATGACTGACGAGAACAATTCAGCCAAAAGAGTAGATGTTTTTGGGTAGTCAAATGACAACACAAAAACATAACTTCGATCAGAAATGTACCATCCAGAATAGAAATCCAGCACGTTCTGGTCAACCACTCTGTTGACAGAATACAAAAATTATTATTGTTGTTTTTGCTGTCAAAGGCTGATGAAGGTTGTATACTGTAGCTGTAGCGTCCAATCTGTTTTGCATCCTGCCAGTTGAACCGAGTGAAGTTTATTTGAGGCCTCGATTTCTGTTCTGTTCTCAATATCATATCCTTCACTCAACAAATAGAACCTTATTGTGGATGTCAGAGACGATACAATGTGCTTTGTTGTGCTGCTTTTTGATTAAGTGACGGCGCTCATATTTCACAGTTGTCTGAGGGACTGCATTGTATGGTGTATCATGTCTGTAATGGGATAGGCACCTGGATGCATGTGATCCTCCTGAAGCTGGTATCACCGCTTGCCTTTTGATATTAGCTCCTGTATATCTGCTGGGGTTTTGGGGTGAGAGAGCGAGCAGGGCTGATCCACAGAGCACTGAGAAGCAGGGGAGGAGCAGTCACTTCTGCTTTCTGGTCTTACGCACACACACACACATGCACAGACACAAATGCATGTATACACATGTGCGCACAAACACACATACGTGCACACAAATATACGCAAATGCATTCACACACACACATATACGCGTTCACAAATTCATGCACATACACATGCACTCATGCCCATGCACATTTACACACAGATGCACGTGTTAGTTCAATCATAGACTCACATGCTCGCACACGCAATTACGCACATACAAGTGAAAGCTCTAATACACAAACTCATGCAAGCGCACACATTTGCACTCACACAGACACTTGAATAAACACACCCAACTGCGTTAGTCAAAAAAAAAAAAAAAAACCCCGGTGGCTTCGTTCTCCTCGCCAAGAGCACCTTCCCTCCAGCAACATGCATAAATTCATTCCCTTGTGTCCTGCCTTCTGGTAAAATCGTTGGACAAGAGGAGGGGAATTTGGGGGGAGATTCTTTGACTCAGGAATTCAGCCTCTAATTAAATCCAAGTGACCACTGAAAGATGGTTCACCCTCTCTTCATGAGCCAACTGATTTTTTTTTTTTCTTGTATTCCACCGAAAGGTCGTGCTTGTTTAGCCCAAGAAACTTTAACTGAGAATTTAAGCATCTGTCGCAGCAGTATCACAAAGGACTAAGAAATCGGGGATGTATTTAATTGGTTCCTTTGTCAAATTAATTCCTCCTAATATTCATGTAGCGCTGACATGCACACACGAAAAAAAAAGTCGTTTTCAACGTGTCATTCTGAAAGAAATGTTTCTCTGGGTAATAACTCTAACACTTCCCAACCCCTCCGCTAATTCATTTCCCCATTCTGGCTTTAAGCAGCTAGGTGCTGTGTGCAGGTTCATTAGCCTAAAGCAGTCTGATTACCTGCTGTGAACGATCAACCCCACCCCTTTCGCAACAAAGGAGTTCAAAGCAATGTCTGTGCTGAGTGCGCTAGGCCGTCTCTTTGCATTGCAGCCCAATACTCACAAACTTCTGCCGTCACGAGAAAAATAAAAGCTAGTTAAAGAAATCAGGCTAGCGTTCGTTAGTTTAATTAATAAATCATTACCGTATTTGTTTATCGCGCGCAGATCGTTAATAATTAAAATTTACCCAAAGCGGCAGAACGCTATAGGTCTGAGAGAGCGGACCGAAGACTTGGCTCTCCGGCAAAGCACGTCCGTCGTTGAGAGATTGAAATATGGTTCAGAAAAACGCAAAATTAAGATGAGATACCTTTAACACAGTGGTGCATATTTAGAATCCGCGCCTAATGGCTATGCTTTGTTAAGGATTTCCACCTCTGGCTCTTAACATGTAGGCGTATGTTGATATGTGGGCTTATGGATTAGTGACAATTTATTGGAATGTGTTTTTTTTTTTTTTTTTTTTACTCAGCATCAGCGTTTAAATATTAACTTTGGGGAAAGACAAACACGTGTTGGGGGAAGTGGGACACCGGCATTAGCTATGATGGGCTGCTTAGCAAAGGCGCAAATATTTGGGCCTGTGATTTGTTTTCCTGTGAGAAAATAAACAGCAGTTATGTGTTGCTGTGTTGTGGTGCTCTAAATCGGAGACCGGAGAGACATCCGACAAAGGAGAAAGAGGCGGTTAGCGGAGGTTGCATCGAGGCAGGAAGTTGGTTCGGATTTGAGTTCCTGTCAGAGCTCCATTGTTGTTTGTCTGTATTTGTTTTTTTCTCCAGGGTTGACCGTTAGTGGACTGTGGCTCATACATGTAGGCTGAACGCCATTTTGCTCCTCAGTCCGCGGCAGCTTTGCCATAAATAAATAAATAAATCTACTTGTAATATTTCTGTCTTATAACACGTCTTAAAATCTTTTTTTTAATCAAGGGGAAATTTTTGTCTTTTTGAAGTAATCTTTTACTTTACAATTGATTTGTGTTCCCAATTGGAAAATCTCTTAAAACGTCAAGGCTTATTTGTAATATTTTTTTTCTTATTTTTCAAATATTAACAAGAATTGAATTTCACTCTATATAAAAGACTGAAACACTAAATGAGACACTGTCAGAAATGATATTTTTTTAAATTAATTTGAATTTGAATTTTAGATTTTTTGGGTTTTGCTGTGGGGTTTGTGTACCCCTTTGCTAGGGGAGCTCCGATCCATCGGCGACCTGATTTCTGGACTATCTGAATTAATCGGAGTGGTCATTTAGGCCGATAAAAAAAAAGAGCCGATCGTATAACGCAAAACGTGTGAGACAATTAACGCGAGACAATTAAAAATGCACAGATTAAATGAAGTTGCCAGGCTGGCAGTTCTTCTGTGTGTCGGACAAGGACATAAAATTTGCGATTTGCAAGGTCTGTTCAAAGGGAAAAGTACCTAAGCTTAGATAAAGTTACAGATTGATGGAATTAGATGGCCTACATATAAAGTGATACTACAAGATGTACAGTTATAGGTTATAGTTAGGTTATAGTTTTTTGTTTCTTGCCCTGTTCTTTATTTGGTCAGTTGTCTGTTGCATATTCTTGCGAATAAAAGAGCTGTCAATTCATGATAGGCCTACTCTCTAATCTCTTCATTTAATAATGCTTAATATACAGTGTAAAGAAAAACTTAAATAAATGAATGAATAATTAATGCTACACTATGAAAAGCAAGCTTCAGTTTCAAATAGATGCCGTGTGATCGGTATCAGTATCGGTGATACTGATTTCAGTGATTTGCAATCAGTGATGGGCCCCAAAAACCCTGATCGGAGCACCCCTACCCTTTGCGCAAGCTATGCTTGTCATCACTGAAAGAATGTTTCAGAAGGTCTTTCCTGGAAGAAGGGAAACTGTGATTTTTCTTAGTCCTTCTTGGTAAATCGATCAAGTCTCTGAATCTTATGGAAATGGCAGTTTGAGAGAACAGGAATGGAGAATGCGGGTCGGGGGGGGCGGTTTTGGTGAGTGGTCAGTCTGTAACCTGCTGAAGTATGGAGCGGCTGTATTCCCCTATGGCCTATCTGTTATCATGACTGTCTCTTCCAAGAAGTGGAGCAGACATGGCGTTCCTGCCAGTGCGGTGTAGACAGGGATCAGTCAAAAGGAAAGAGACTCACCCGGCTGCTATGTGCAATAATCCATTTCTGACACTCAGCCATCACAGTAAGCAGTAGAAGTGTGAAAAGATCAAGCAGTTTTTTCTTGCCACTGTTGCCATAGGCTTACACTTGTGGTAGTTAAAGCCTCGCTCTATGTGAAGCGTGTTGTGACCATACTTTATTAAATGCTGCTTACGAATACACTGATTTACATAGGAGTTCTCGATGCTAGGTACGTCATTGAGTGTAGCACAAGGCTGTATTTGTTTGCTTTTCCCATGGTCATGGACGTACGTGTCTGTTTTTTGACGCGCGAGCCTTTTTCATGCGAGGTGTAAATCTTTCACACAAATATGCTGTAACACGGAAGAGCTCATTGTAAACACTGATGTATCCAGCGGTTCTGGGAAGAGAAGCGCGGCTCATGGGTCAGTCTCACTCGGGGCTTGAGTCAGTCCCTGCTGTTTGCTCTTCCTTAGCCGCTAAACCATGTGAATCATCTCAAGTCTGGACCAGCACTCTCGCTCTCACTCTCTCTGCAATCAGACCACAGGATTTCACATTCGATAAGTCTCTAAACCCTGTATCTCATCTCTCTCTATCTTTCTCAATCTCCATCTCTCTCCCTCGCTCTTTGTCTCTCTCTTGTTCCCTCTCTCTCATACGCCTGTTCTAGTTTTGTTCCGATCCCTTGAGTGATCCTTATGTGACTGTGGATTCTCCAGTTTCCATGGTACCTTGTCGCCGAGAGACAGCTCCTGCATATAGATTGTTAATTACAGTGGGAACCTAACAGAGACGAACGTGATTAATGGAAATGCTATCCACAGTAAATTTCTAAATCACCACAATTAAACCTTAATTCGCTCTAGATTAACCATAAATTCAGTCAGGCTTGCGCCGCCGATGGAATACGAAAAGAAAATCAGGACTCCTGCATTCCTCCTGTTACCAAACGGCTTCTTGAGTTCGGCTCGATTTCTGCTGTAAAAATCTCATTACTGGGGAATGATTTTTCAGTGGGGTTGAACATGGAATTAATTTTTTATTGCTGGCCTAATTCTTTTGACTTTTTAATTTTGTTCGGCACCTACAAGCCGTCCAAGAGTAGAGTGTACAGAAAGCAAGGCCTCTGTGAGTACTTTAGATTATCGCTTGGCTGCTCTCCAAAAGGAAAAAGAAAATATAAAGCTTGCAGAAGGAGCATATGCAGATTTATGTGCGAGAGAAACTTGATAAAGAAAATCTCCGTCCTTGTCCCAAGACTCTTTGTTTTTGTCAGATTGTTGGTGATTCAGCTCAAGGGCTGTTGAGGTTTGTTGATCTGATGAAATCCCAACACTTCAAAAGAATGAATACACGCTTATTGAGACTGTTTTTCACTGAGCATAGCTCACATCCAGAACTGGTATGTTTCAGAATGACCTCCTTATTAATTCAATTATAATAATTTTTCAAAAAATTCATAATAAACTCAAAGATATGGAGAATCGTTAGCATGCTTACTGTCAGTGCTGTGCATGGCTCAATGACACATGGAGTGAAGTTTTTTTATTTGTATTTGGAGCTGTGTCGTGAGTACAGTGCATGCTCACAACTTTGAACGCAGTAAATCCACTCAATTGCAAGTCAAAATCGACGTCCAACTTTCCAAATCCGTAACTGTTTGCATTTTATTTGTATATTTTAGTTACTCCAGCATTATGCTTTTTTGTATTTGGGAGTTTTCTATGGAAGTTCAAGGATTCAAATCGCTTTTTTCTCGTTTTAACTGAAGGACACACAAAATGTAAGCTGGTTTGCCTACCGCCAGTAATCATAGAAGAAGGTGCGTATTTTTTTTCTTCCTCTATGATTATTGGCAATTTCAAATCATCTTACATTCTTTGTGTCCTTCAGCTAAAACGAGAAAAAAGTGCTTTGAATCGTTTAATTTCCATCGAAAACTGCTTAGATTAAAAGCATAATGCCTGAGTAACTAAAATATATAAATACAATGTAAAATGAAGACGGATTGGAAAGGATGGAATCAGATTATGACTTGCAGTCAAGCAGATTCACTTTCTTAGGATGTATGTACTGAGCATGTGCAGTAATCGTGACACACTCTCCTTTAATTTGTAGTTAGATCAAGCCCATACAGTATACCGGTAGTTTGCCTTGCTACATGCAGTCCACTGAGTGGCAGTGAAAGTAAGTTGTCATTGTCAGGGTAAAACCAAGCTTGTAAGTGTGTGTTTGTGAGTGTCTTACCTATAATTAGAGCTGTGAGTTAGGGTGGAACCATCTACAATGTTTCCATAGATAGCAGAGGTGGAAAGTGCATTGTTCACAATGTAAAAGCCATGCTTTGGGCTTCTGCCACACTCTGTGCTGTTGAGCCAGCTGATTTGTCGAATTACCACCACCTACTGGCTCAAGAAGTTTGCTAATTAACACATTCAGCTGATTAGGAACAAATTTAGTCGGAGACTTATTTCTGACTTTCCAACACAACTACACCACAGTGAATTGATGGGCAAATCGAGCCGGACTCCATTCCTGTGTCTTTAGTGGCAGCCGGAATTAGTGCCCACGGACAGGATTCCCAGTGGTAAAGAGTTTTAGCGAGGCTCGAAAACAGTCTCAGCGAGCCATTAAGGGCAGACCGTTCCCATGTTTCTGCAGCAACGTGCCAGCAATGCTGTGAGAACGTTAGGGCTGGATTTGTAGGAGCAGATCTGATGGGTGCCAATTAACTGTCTTCAGAGCTTCATGGGGGTAACTGGGGGGTTGGAGTGCTGAATGGATGACTATGGGTTGGCTTTAGAGGTCTCTAATTACCTCAATTGTAAATCAAGCCCTCAGTTAATGAGAGTGGCTGGAAGTGACACTTGATTGACACTCGGTCGGCGCGAAACGGGACAGGTCGGAAGAGGCGGAAATATTTACTGGCCGTTTATGTACTCTGAGAGTGGAGACACCTGGTCGACCTTTGACCTGTCTTGGCTTCGACCCCTGCATTGCTGAGTGTCACCGGGAGACCTGTCGTTGTTGCGACCCTCTGGCATTTCACCAATGAGCTACGACTGTCGGCGGGGGCGAAGGTGGCAGCTGGGGGGAGTTGGGGTCATTTGGTATTACCAAAGAAGCACAATTGGCTACAAGGCTCTAAGGTTGGACATTGTTCCTATTACTCAAAGCCGCCTTCTTAATAGGGAACTGGTGAAAAGAACAATTGGTTCTCACGGATCAGAATTTATGTTCAACTGATTACTTTCTGAGTGCTGCCCAAGCTTCTACACGGCAACCGTGTCAGATTTGAAACAGCCTCTGTAATAACAAAGTATGTTTCGTGCTGAAAGACCGCACTTCGTCCTTTCTCACTCTCAAGGATTGCAGTTGAATCAGCGCTGAGCGTTTTAGATGTGGCCGTGCAGGAGAAGCACTTGCCGAATTAATCTGTCTTTGCTGTCTGTTCTCAGTTTTTCCAACCAATAAGTGCTTTCATTATTGTGGCACATTTGTCTTAACTGCTTGCGAGGGCGCTGCCATACAAAATGATGATGCGTCTGTCAGAGAGCACAGCCGGTGTGTTCTAGTTGCCGTTCCTGCTAATTAAGCCAGTGATTGATATGCAGGTAGTACATCAGTGCGGAGAGGAGGAACGAAACACCAGGCTCGATTAAAAAAAAAAAAAAATTACTCCAAGAGGCAACAGACGTCAACCGCAGCGACTGGGGCTCTTATTTCTGGGGGAGCTGGGAAGATTAATTTGCCCTCAATCATATGAAGTCTGAGACTTGTTTGCGTTCTTTTGTAAATCGTGGCAGCAATTGAGAGACCATCCACTCCCGACTAATTCTTCCAGATTGTAATGCCTCAATGGAGGCCCTAAACCCCAGGCTGTTTCGGAAAGAGGGAGAGAGCCAGCCCATTGAACTGACAGACATGACGGAGCCCCGCTCGCCTTTCAAACCCTCAACCCGAGGAAATTAAATGGTCGGCTCTACGGCATGCCAATCCAAAGGTAAACTCCATAGTTTGTCTGCTCGTATTGAATTGCTGACAATGCAGCCTCTTTCTCATTATCCCCTCGACTTACTGTTGACTTAAAAGAGCTAATGAAGGACGTTTATGCCCGGCTTTGCAGATGTCTGCTCACCGAGTACAATGTTGGGGCCAAAGGAATTAAGTCTTGATAGTGAAAAGGGAAGCCTGGAACAAGCCTTGCCAGTTTAGCCCTGTGAAAGGAGGTCCGATTTATGTTTAAGAGGCCTCTCCGTTTCCAAGGAGACAGGAAAGCGCTGGAACCTTCTCACTTTGATGGGGCCTGCCCTCAGTTTGTGTTTCCTATTCTTTCACATCTGTCTCTATTCTTTCTCCTTTGTAATCAAACAAGCTTTACTTTGGCTCCTGCTCTGACAGAGATGTATGTAGGTGAGTGTATGATTGATGAACCGTTCGGTATGATAGGTGGAATTTACTGGAAAAATCAGCCTCCAACTGTCCATCATAAAAAAATTAGTGGGGTAGTATTGGGCGCTTTGAGGACACATCAAGAGGCTATGAATGACGGCGAGAAAGATTTACGCCTGAGTACTGAGCATAAAGGAAGGAATTTCGGAATTCCTGAAGTAGACGTTGAGAAGGCGGTCAGAAGGCCACGTTATGAAGCTCTTCAGCTCCCCTTGCGGTTGACTCAGTGAGCCGACGCGTTTACTAGCGTATCACACTGCGGTAAACTTTTTAAAGAGAGAAAAAAAAAACATTCTTTAGTGACTCAGCTTTTCCCCAGGTGACCGTGTGCGCTGTTCATGGCTCCAGACACGTTGCTGCTACTTCATTTAAAAGAAGCAGTCTTCCTCGCTCTCTCTCTCTGTCTTTCTTTGATGTTGACATGCCTTTGGGGATTGCTTCGCTCTCTTGCTCTGACAAGCGAACACGTCGTTAATGACTGATACTTTTTACATAACTACCTTCCCAGATCCAGCGATCTGAGACTTTGCAGGAAGCCTATGTCTCGCCCTATCCGGAACCAGCCTGAGGAGCACCTGACTGATTGACCAATGACAAGACCCCCCCCCCGTCCCCATCCCCGCCCCCCTGTCCCCCTCACCTGGTACCTCTCCCCTCTCATCAGCACAAAGAGATGGCTTCCGCTGTGGTGCTCTCTTAATTAGATTTTTAATGAGCTTAATCAGCTGTACTTTGAGGCGTGTGCCTCTCCCGTTTGCCTCGCGCTCATTAAATCCCCCATAATCACCTCAGCCCAGCTTCCGCACGGCTAATTCCCCCCGAATCTTTTATCTCTTAATAAGGGGATAAGGCATGGAAATTGATTCATCTCCTTTCTGTACTTGAAGTATTAAATAGATTATTATTGTTATTATAATTACTTGGCTGCATTGCTACACCACACCTCTTTTTTTTTTTTTTTTTTTTTCCTGATAGCTACTGGTTGAATTGTAAAGGATGCAAGCTCTTCTGATTCCTGCGCCGATCTTTCGTCGTAATGAGACGCACTCGATGCGTAATTAAAATGGGGTAAAGCAGAAACTTCGTAGATGGTTTTATTTTACAAGAGACTGGGAAAACAAATGATTTCAAAACATTTCATCAGTTGGTCCATTGAACTATAGCGAGGAGGTAAATAAGTAAAAGGATGAAAAGTATTTCGGATGGGAATGTGGAAATGTCAGAAATAGAGCAGCTGTAATGAACAAAGGCTGTGACCTATTTTGACTCTTCCATCATGGCTGCTGACTTATGTGCTCTTTATTTTCTCTCTTGTAAACACATCAGTTTTTCGCCTCCTCTTTACCATTCTGGGATCTGTGGGTTGGGGTATTTCCCGCTGCACTGAATGAGTGGTAATTGTGTGGAATTGATATGCGTAGAAGCAAAAGGAAATGATATCTGCATACTTCTGTATGCCTTTTTGTGTGGTTTGTTTGTTATTTATAATTTTCTTAGCCTCATTTTTACAGTGAAAGCATATCTCACCGGTCAAGAACTACAGCAAATCCTATGTAGAGAGTCATTGTTGAGTTCAGTTTTGGACCGAGCTTATTTATTTTATGTCACGGCTCATTATTTTATTTTATTTTTTTAGCAGAAAATATTTGCATAATAGATGCTACTGTTTGTTTGATGCAAAGTTCTCTTACCTCACAGACTAATCATAATTGAAATGAGCAAAACCTTTTATGGGCAGTCACCTTGTTTTCTTAGAGCGAAAACGAATAGCCTACACTTGAAAATCTAAAGTTTAGTCTAAAATAGTCAGTTTGATGGTGTTATTTTTGGTTTTTTTTTTTTCTGTACTGTGTTGCAGTCAGTGGAATGAGAGTGTTTCGTACGGAAGGTGAGGACGTTTTCATTGCACCCAGGACCCTGTGGGCCTTTAACACCTTGTCTGCTGGCTCCCTGTTCCTCTCACATCTCAGCAGCTGGGCTGCGTTCGCTCTGGCCCCTGGGAAGAGGGGTGGGTGGGGGTGGCCTGACCTCCCAAATGTGTGGCTACAGCCCAAAAACGGTCAAAATAGAGTGGGTTAGGCTTGATTTGTTAGGTGCCAAAGACCTGAGAGGGACAGAAAATTCTTCTGTCACGATCCCTCCCCGTCCCCCTTCAGCTGGTAATCTCCTCTCATCTCCCTAACAGTCCCTTCATCCTGCATGTTACAGAGCCACCCCCCTTCACCCCCAGCCCGTCTGAAACGTGTGCATAACTCAGAAACACTGTGTCGGTTTGACTCCATTTTGTTCCACTAGGTGCCTTTGTGTTTTGTCGCTCCAGCGGGTTCATCAGAGTTGATGAGGTTTCCTCTGGTATGTGGGCATTAGTCACCGCTCAAGGTCGTTCACAAAACATGCCAGGTCCGTGATGAAATATTTGTGTTGCGCCTTGTTTTCTACAGCAGTGCTCACGAGCGTTTATCAAGAAACGAGAAACATATGCGTCTCAGAACACGCTCGAAAAACAACTGCTCACTCTCAGCTGTCAGTGCGTACCTGCTTTTATGGGGCTGTATTTTAAGAAATAATGGGAGCTGGGCGTTAATATTTGGCATTTCTTTCTAAAACAACTCTCCCGCGGCACCTGGGGCAACAGTGCTGGAATTGGCCCAGGTGAGTGAGAGGACCACCCAAGGGAAAGTGACCTACCTTCATGGAAGGATTTCCGACCTCTGGTTTTGGAGTGCAGTTACACTTTCCCCCCCACTCTGGGATGGTCTTGTTGTTGGACCTGTCTTCTGAAAAACAAAAGCAAAATATGTCCTGTCTTAACAAGAATTTCAATCTTGTATTTAGACCTCAAATCTTATGTATGCTACCTTTTTAGCTGAGTAAGTAGTGCTGATTGGTATTTTCCTATAAATTTTGCAAAGCGATAATGAACCGTTACATTTAGAAAAAGAATTTCACTTGTGAAGCACATAGTAGTTGAATAGTAAAGTATTTTTCTCTGCTTTAAAAATTTGTCTCATTACGAGACTATGATGCTTATTAAGACCTTTTTTTTTTTTTCTGTTGAGAGAATCCAGAGTCTCCCTTTCATCCCCTGAAAGAGAATTCCGCTCCACCTTGGATCGCTCGGGGCGTGTCCGAACAGAGCGCCTGAAGATGGAAACTGCCTCTGATTGCTTCCATCTCTGGGCGCTATCGACCTCTGACCTCCAGAGGTGAAAGGGTTCATGCAGGAGGACGGTGGGTTTCGGGGGGGACTTTCCTTCCAGTTACAACTGACCCCAACTCCTCTGACCGACACCCGGCCCTGGGCCCCGGGTCCAAAGAGTCAGACCGCGCTCGTCAGTGTGGACGGGTCAGGCCCCTGCGTGTCAGGGTTAGGGAAACTCACAGCTGGCTCCGGCAGGGTCTTTGATGTACGGAGAGGACTGTACTGTACGAGAGCGCTGTCGGGAACTCTTACCGGCACGCAGCAGATTTCAGGCGGTTTGATGAATCTGAAACAGCAGGACAATTTGGGAAATCAGAAGGGAGAACGCCACTGGCAGCCTTAATCACCTGATTTATGAGGCCCAGATTGAACACATTGCTGCTCAGCCACAGTTTAACATGCTGCCTTATCAAATCCTAAATCGCATTTACAAGCCGTTTTTGGAATGTGGCATGATTTGCTCTGTATACAGGCTGACTTTTCTCTTTTTTTTTTAAACGAACATCAAAATGAAAAGCAGAGACGATGGTTTGACTGTTTGATTCTGAAATGTTCTTAATGGGACCATCAAGTGTGGCTGGTGATTTCTTGTTGAGTGAAAGCCAGTTTGAATTAGACGTCTCAGGAGACTGTCAGGGATTGGACCATGCTTTAGCTCTCCTGTGATTTACAGGAAGACTAAAGAGAGAGAGAGAGAGAGAGAGAGAGAGCTCAGCTAACAGACAGAGAAACTCCTGTATATAATAGTATTTTAATGGCCTTGGATTGTTCCTTTTCATTTATTCTTGTGTTTTATTTCAATCAGTCAGGGCATTAGATTTGTGGGTAGGAGTAATGTTCCATTTTTGAATAGTTACCAATAAATAGGAGGGCCTAATTTCTCCTAAACAAGTCTTTATGGTGCTAGTTTTGGAAAAAAAAAAAAAAAAAAGATAGATATCCATCAATTATTATAAATTAGTGTTGAAATATTATGAGTCGCCACTAGGCGCAATCACCTTCTGATACATGCAATGTAATTACATCTATCCCACCTCTCCTCTTAATACATCCATTATCATACCTGACTCCCGGGGCACAGAGGTTGATTAAACTCTTCCTTGTGGATTAACTTTGTGAATGATATAACCCAATAGCTTTAGCTAAATGGGGGAAGGTGGGTGGCTAACGCTACATAGTGCCCCTTAATGAAAACCTAGAGATGCAGCACCCGCATAGCCAGGAACATGTGTTTGGGAGCGCAGCCAAAGTCAACAAGTTTCCAAATAGCTCTGTTCCTCGTACGGGGTATGTGCGCGCAGGCGAGAGCGTGTGTGTGCGTGTACACGCGCAAGGATGGAGGGTTTATGAGGGTAATTTGAGGCCTCAGTGCGTTACTGTGCCAAAATTGTTAGTACCCCCATTAGCTGTCCACGCTTCCACACTTTTGGATAACTTATTCTCAGATAAGGCGAGTACTGGCAGGCACCGACCAGCAGGCTTGCGTCTGGCCACCTGGTGCTGCCAGAGCATAAATTCCCAGCTTGCTTATACACACCATATGTTAGTGTTCACTTCATATATATTTATATATCAATTTGTTGGTTTGTGTAAATGGAAGGCAGCCTTAGAATTCTCAATATCACATTAATCAAATCAAGATTTGATGTAATTTTCTCCTGGTCTGGTTACGCAGACTTTGCTAATTGTGTTACATGTTTGCATCGTACAGAAGAAATATGGGGTAAAGAATACCAGCCATGAACAATTTTTTTATCTGGTTTTGTACAAGCTTTGTGCTGGAGCCGAATTTGATTCTTTTTCGTCTTTTGCCTGACACTTCGCATTATTGTAAGCAGCAAGCCCCTCTTTCGGTTTTTTAGTGCAGAGAATGCCCATTGTGAAATCTAAATCGTTAGCAGGCTCTTTCTGTCTTCTGTATTCCATAAAAAGTTACCCAGGGCAACCTACTGACAGCATATTATTCAAATACAGTTCTTCAAACACATGACTGTTGAAGTCTGCTTCGCTAACTTCTCCTTTATTCACTTTCTCACTAGACAGTTACTCTAAAATATTCTGATCTCCCATCTGGAAAAGAAGTGATTGCGGTCTGAAAGAAAGCCAGAAGTAAAAAAAAAAAAAACGTAAATCACAGTGGTCCCAATTTTCTCTTAAAGGTTTTACCACAGATAAATGACCCCTACAAAGAACTGTCAGTCCAAATTCTGTCTATGCATCGTTTGATGCGATTAACTAACAGCTAGGAGAGGACGATGCCACACTCACTTGGTTTCAAAGTAACTCCATAACATAGAAGTATGTGTGCCTCCTGTTTCATGTCCAGTGAAGTTAACCCACGACAGCTGGGATGTTCGCCTATCGCTGATTGGTAATAGCTAGGCTTTGTAAATATGTATGGAATTTGTTGCATCTTGTAATGCCATCAGTGACCTCTAGGGGCTCTAGTGAGCAGAACCTCAGAGCAGGCTTTCTCACCCTGAGGCCCATCACAGACCCTTTCTCCCTGAACCTGCTACTGTGTGTGTTCATCCCCCTGATCCGACGGCCTGTATCGGACCACAGAGGGGCCTGATCTCTGCCTTTGGTTAATTGAGAGGGTTTTCAGTTTTACAGGCTTGTCACTTCTGATTTCTGTACCAAACCAAACTACCCCCACTGCCGGTCCCCCCTTCTCTGTACCCCACCCTCACACTGCCTTGGCAGGGGGCTGGACAGGATGCCTGCGTGTACGGACACAGCTGGACTCCAGATGTTGCACAGGAGAGGAGTCAGAGATGTTATACGTTGTTTTTTTATCCTTTATTGGGGGAAGATATGGGGGATGGGAAATCTATGGTAACAACAACCATTCAGTCCTTTCCCTTCTTCTCTTTATCAGTCAGAAAAATTAGTGTATAATATATGTCAGAGCACCAAACGAACACAACCTTCATTGACCCGTGAGTTAAAAACAAATCCCTAATTAGTCCTCTTCACTGTGGATCTTGGGTCGGGATGTTCAAAATAAACAGGCCGTTTTCCTGATACTTCGTTGATTCGATGGCTCTCATTGCACCACCTCAGGAAGACTCTCTCCTCTCTCCTGTCCAACAGTTCCTCATCAGAGAGCAGTCTGGTACTGATAATGCACGGCCATCGCTGCGGAATGACTGGAACTAATGCGGACCAGGGTGATCCTCACTCCGACATTCAGGAGGGAGAGCGGTCGAGAGTTATGCAGACCTTGGCATTTCCCTTCTCACTCTTCTTCAGGCAAAAGTGAAAAAAAATCCTATAAAACAATAATAATCGAAATATTTTGAGGGTGGGAGGTAGTGGAAAATGAGTGAAGCATTCAGGATTGTGATTGAGCAGGCGGTTCTCATTTCATGTAGCGTGCAAACATCTGCAGATATGTAATGTATTATGGCACACACCCCAAATACATGCACAAACCCACACACACACACACACACACACACACATACACAAACTCACACACAGAAACTCACGCATTCATGCATACACACAACAGAAGCGTAGAGATACAAATGCACATACCCATGCATATTCTGGCAAACACAAGGAAGCATTCAAAAATGCACATACACGCACAGGCATACACAGGCATTCACACACATGCATATGCACAACACAGGTGCAGTCATGCAGACACACCAGATCCATGCATATTCTCGCAAACCCAAGGAAACATTCACAAACACACATGCACATACACTCACACAGGCACACGCAGGCAGTCACACACACACGTATACACAGAACACAGGCGCAGTCATGCAAACATACATACATGTACCCACAAACACAAAGACCCATGCACATACACACACACATTCACACAGGCTCACACACATATGTATAGACATGTACCCCCATGCACATATAGGCACATACGTGCAAACATTTATACGGGCAAACACAGAGGCACACACACAAACACAGTCTCACACGCACACACACCATTTTCTGTTCTTTAACTTTATTTTGATTAAGTGCTGTTATCTGTCATGTGGAATTAACGACGATAGTGAATTTTGGAAGAGGCGAGTGTGTTTTGAAATGCGGAGCAGGGTTCAGGGAAGATACAGGAGATTGGAGGAGGAGGCTTGGCTTGTCACACGGAGGTAAATCTCAAGTCTGTTATCTGCTTATCTCCTCATCTCTCTCTTTTGGACAGCTATGGACAGAGAGGCAGGACAGAATGTGTTTCTTCCTCTGTGGTAACATTGCCCTTCTGCCAGTCTAAGGGTGATTTTCACGTTGAAGTCTTTCAAACTACATTAAAGTCTGTGCGTTTCCTCTCATATTGAGGCGCAATGTTTCCTCAGCTGAAATTAACCGAAGGGTTTGTCCCAGCTCCGACCGAAAGCTGTTTTGGCCTTTGTGAAGGACTCCCATGGGGAGTATTCGGGGAAAAAAATGCTCTTTTATTAACCTTCGCTTCAAAGGCCTTCACTCTGAAATGGCAACATGGTTGGTTGGTGGGGATATGCATTTTTCCCCCAGTTTCTCAACTCCACTGAGATCCTTTTGATGGTGTTGGACCAGTACCCATTCCGCCCAGTGCCGTCTTATCGAAAGAAACACATCGGCTGGCCTCGCACTCCACGGGCCGAGTCATGGAGTTTGAAAAGTTCAGGTGGGGAAAACCGGAACGGTGGTTTTCCTGTTCCGTAGGGGCACCAGGCAGAATCCCAAGCGTCACATCCATCAGTCATTTCGTCTTCCTTCACACTGACCTCGGGGTTAATACTGCTGCGGAAATGGGCTCGGGGGCGGGTGGTCTTTCTCAGCTAAATATTGACACGTCACCACTCCCACCTACCGCCATCGATGGTGATTGGGAACAGGTGCCGGCGAGAAGCTGGAGAAAAAAAAAGGTGAGCCCCTCTTTCCAAGGCTGCGGCTTCTGCCACACGGCGTGATGTGGAATTAATTTATTACGGCAAAGCCACTCTGCTTTCACAGCGCTGCTTCTCTGTGCCAGAGAATATATCAAGTTTGGAGAAGCTTCTTCCTCATCATTTCTCTCTCTCTCTCTCACTCTCTCTCTGTCTCTCCTTTTCCGGCATTTCCATCCATCTCTCTCTTTCATATCTCATACTCCCTCACTTTGTGTCTCTGCTGTCTTCCAAGTTGCTCTGTTTCTTGTTCCCGATAAAATTACTGGCAGTAATTATTCACCACTTCGGTATGGGATTAGTCTGTCTAAAGCAGGTCCATGTGGAAGATTTTATGTGCTGTGGTTCGCAAAATAAGTGAATTTAACTGTTAATTGTACTTGCACTTTTGTTCTTTACGGTGGCATATCATTGTGTTTGGGGGCAGGACTGAAAAGCGCATCTCGTTGGCTTTAGCGAGGCTCAGTTCCTGCCATGTTTGCCTCTTTCCAACAGCCCGACGTTTGTAAAGCAATTAGCGAGCGAGTGGAGTAAAAGGCTGCTATTTCTGTGCAGGGTAATTGCCAGTGGCCTTGATTACAATGTCCTCGTGCACAGCTCTCAGTAACAGCCTGCCTCAACAAACCCACTGACTCTATCCTCCCGCCCAACACACACCCTCACACGTGTGCACACATAAATACATGCACACACACACACACACACATGCACACACACACACACACACATAAATACATGTGCGCACACACACATGCACTCACACGCATAAATACATATGCAAACACACTCCACACACATGTCCACGCACATGCACGTGAAAACACATACATGCACACACACTCACGCACACATGCAAGTGCACAGAAATACATATACACACACAGACACCCACATGTGCACGTCCATACACACTCACGCTGTTGCACACATACGTATACGCACACACCCAGATGCATTCGCACACTCATACACACACGTACACACACAAACCTACCAAAACACATTCACTTGCACACAAACACCCAAACAGATTCACGCGCACACGCACCCACAGACACACGCTCACACACACACACACACTATACATTCACACTCACCTGCACACATACACGCAGTCAACCGACCATCTGAATTTGAGATTAATTGCCGTGTAAGAGCTCTCCCAAACAAAGCAGGGCGCAGTGTAAACATTAAATCAGTACCTTGCTGTGCTGAATCAGAGTCTGCAATTAAAACCCTCACCTCCGCCCCGTGCCTCTGCTGCCGTCGGCCAGGAAACAGGAGATGGCGGCTCGGAGCAGCGGGCGACCCTGATTTACTGTCCTGCCTGCTTCTCTCTGGCCGCTCCGGGCAGGACTGGCACATTGTTCAGGGTTTTTTAGGACATAGATCCTGCCGTTGGGAGAAATCCCTGGTGCGGAGGTGTGAACATTGGTCCGTTTCACGGAAGCTGTCCTTCTCCGCCTCCCCCTTTCCTCCCCAGTGTACTGTCACAGAATAAGGACATTCAGCACTACCTGAAAAGGGCCAGTCTGGGTGTAGTTTTTTTTGTTTAAGTCTTGATGGAGAATAGCTGAGTCAACTTATCAAGGTATTTTAAGGCCAAGCAAGAGGTGTAAATGGGACCCAGGTCATCTCACAATGTTATTTACGGTATTTTTTAGGCAAAAAACAGCAGCAACTGGATTTACCTTCTCGAAAGAACGCACCCATGCCCCCCCCCCCCCCCCAACCCTCCTCACCGCCTCCGCTGACATCCTGGGGGTCTCTCCTCAGACACAACTTCAAGAAGGAGGATGATAAATTCAACATGTTTCTCCCCCTCGCGCCATCAGGGGCACATTTTTCCAGAACTTTCTGTCTTCACAGAAAGATGAAAAATGGTGCGGCTGGAGGAGACCATAAACCTGGGACTGGAGTGTCTGTCTCTAAGCACCAATTTCATTAATTCCCCCCCAAACACACACACACACGCGTGCGCGCACACACACGTCCAGCTCCCATATTTATTCACGTTTCTGATCCACAGATATAGCTGACACAAAATACACAGTCCTAATAATAGCTGAAATTGTATTGGCTCAGTCCAATCACTTATCTCAGCTAGCAGCATTCTTTTCTTCTTTGCTCTATCTGGACATCGATCCAAGTCTGCCATTGTTATTTGTATATTCATTTATATGGCATACAAGGAACTTCACAGCAGCTGTATTGAACAAATTTAAAAGATAGAAGTAGCTACTGCATAATTAATGAAAAAAAAAAATATATACTGATTCTGTGGAATGTAATAAAGCAGAATGTACATACAAACACAATAAGGAGATTCCAATCCATTTAAGGAGGGTTGAAGACTTAAGGATTTCCCCAACATAACTTAAGTCGAGGAACGTGTGGATAGGGTATCGTATTAATGATTGACCCATGTGTGGACCTTCCCCGATCTGCTATGCCAATAGCTCTCCATAAAATGACTTTGAACTGATGTTAAAAGGACCACGAATGGTCCATTTCACTTTGGCACCATTCCTCGATCCCGTCTTCTCTTTCTTATGTTAATTTCTCAACAGGCTACTGAGACCTAGAAAAGTTATGATGGAAAGGTGGGATAGCTGTGAAGAATAGTCTCTCTAAATGAGCCACAGGAACCCTGTACAAGGGGCTCCATGTTTGAGCTACCTCCTGGAGTACTCAATGGTACTGCTCCTGGACGGCCATTTCACCATACTTATCCAAAAAGAAGAGCAAGGGCTGGTTTCTCCAAAGGAGACCAGGAAAATGAGAATTAGCATTATGCACTGTGCAAGGAGGAACTCACAGGAACCCTCAGGCAAGCTAAGATAGCGAAATGTTGTTAAAAGTCTTTCTTTATAATGTCTCTGGAGTTACATTTCATTGGGAGGTAATGGGCACTGTTGCTGTTTTGAGAAACCATTGCTGGCCTCAATAGATGGCATATTGGATATAGGCGCAGCCAGCTGAGCGGAGTACGTGTGTTTAATTTAACGTTTGGCTGATTTATCGAAAGGAGCGCGCCCTAAATGAAGGTATTTACATTTGGAGCTGAGCTAACGAGCAGAGCCGGGCCCCGGTGACTGACTGCTGACGTCAGGGTTAATTTAAACAGCGTGGCGGCCGCTGATTGCACATACACGGCCCGCTAACCTTTCGTTACTGTTTCTAAGGAACCCTGTCAGGGAGAAGGCAATGCCCCCATGTACAGGGATACAGGATATATAATCAGATCAGATCGTATTAATGCACTTATATGTTGTGTAAGGCTGCGAGATGGGACTAGAGGAGAGTCACGAAGCTTGTTTGGCCGGGGAGAGAAACCGAAGGGAGCAGTTTCATCAAAGGCAGGCGCACCAAAGTCAAGCTCTCACTCCCATGAAGAAGATCAAGCCTCCGCTTCAAATGAAGGCTTGGAAATTTCCATTTGAGACAATTAGCCCAGCAAACGTGGCCCCCCCCTTGTTTGTTTGCTTCGGAGTTTGCATAATTTGCAGGTCATTAACAGTGTGCTGTGCATCTCGAAATGCGTGCTGGAAATTGGGGCTTTGATGTAAATGCCTTGATAAGCTTTTGCCACTCCGAACCGGGGGTTCGGCAATGCTAGGGAGGGGGATTGTAGTTTCATGACACATTTTACAGATTCGTTTTCTCTGTGCGATTTCCTGCTGCTACCCTGAGATTACTTTCACAGTGCATACTTCTAAATTATCAAAGTAATATGAAAGGGAATGTAATTAAGAGAGACCTCTTATAAAAATCCACACTTGTGAAATTATAATAAAAGCTCATTGGAGCGAAAATCATGGTCATCAGCCCCCTAGCTGCATACTTTTTTATATATATTTTTTAATATATTCTAAAATTGCAATTTATGGAACATTTTTGCCGACATTATAGAGGCCTTTTCACACCAAGGACAAGCCAAAAAAATGCGTCTATTCAAAAATTTGAACCCATTAATCTTCATGAGCCTATCCACACCGAATTCAAAACTTATCTATTTGCCATCAACGAGTATTCAGCATTTTTGTTTTGTTTTTTCCTTTCGTTATTGATGTATAAAGACCTTAAATCAGTGTAAAAGGGCCCCATTGCTTTATGTTCCCGGTAGTGTTTGTGACATGAGCATTAAAATGTTCAGTGAAGAACATTCTAATCACATTTTTGTGACCCCTCACCTTAACCCTTTAAGGCCTAATGCAAAAATCCCAGCAGAGAATCATGCTGCCATGTTTACCATAGTAACCTGTAATTGGGCTGAAGCGCAGCTTCTCAGCTTTCAGGAACAGTTGGAATTTTTTTCTATTGCGCAAAACTTACAGTAATAACGGTACTTTCAAAATTACGCGCATATCTGTGTGGGCAACGACACGTTCTTAAAATGCGCACATGCTGTCCCGGTTTAAATGGGTTAAAATACGGCGAAAAAAGTGAACTGTGTTCCTTTAATGACCCGAGGCTACTGGCTCCTGCTTGCTCTCTGAGTCCTGATCTCGGATTGGTCAGCTTATTTCTTTTCCCTGCTCTGCTACCCCCTGGGGTGGCATTGGGGGAGGGAGTGACGGTGGCAATGCTCTGGGGTGCAGTAATGGGAATGGAGTTAACTTGCAGGGAGATGTTGCATGCAGGGAAATTTACAAGGGCCGTCACAGACCGTCACACCCGGACCTTGCGCATGTCCTGCCGACGTCGGGAGCAGCAGGGCCCCGTGCCAAGGCACACACTCCCAATCAGCTTCTTCTGCTACAGCCGCTAGCGCCCATACTCAAGTACTTCCTGTTTGGGTTTTGCACTTCGGTCTTTTGGATCATGGATTTTGGATTCCTCTTGGGTCGGTCGTTTTGGATTCAGACCCACCCCTGTTAGCCGTGACGCATTGGGCCAACGTCTCAGTACACTCGGGTATTGGCCTCCTGTGCTCACAGTCCCACTTTCTCTACCTTCACCTTTGTGAAAAGGGCTCAGTGGTTCTGTGTCTGGCTGAAGAAGGTTCCAGGTCTGAGTGCCGGCCGGTCTGAATCCGCCCTGAGACCCACATGAGGGTTTCCGCTGGTCTCCTTCCTCAGCCAGACACACACCCCCCTGGGACTGCAAATCAAACATGGCATCCATGGATAACTGTGGCACTTTTATAGAATTGTTAGTGATGCACATGAGCCTCATTTATCGACAATGCTGACGATCAAAAGAGATACATAGGTAACTTTCACCTGAAGATTTGGGATTTATAAAAACTAACTTTTTAAAAAAAAAAAAAAAAAAACATTCTTTTAATAGGCTTGCACATATCTGAAAGATTTCAAGCTGATTTGAACATTTTATGAATTAGGATATTTTTGACAATACGTCTCTTCTTATTTCAAATGTGTGCAACATTTCACATTAAATTAGTCCTGTTTTTTTTTTTATAAGTGACGCCCATTGTCCCTTTGAAATAAGCTATTAAATTGAAATTAAATTAAAATGCCTCCACAGACTCTGTTCTTGTAGCTTGTGCCCTTATTTTCTCTGTTGAGTTTCTGGACTGTTGTCAGCATAAAGGCCTCACACATCTGATGTGTCTGACCCCCCAGTACTGGGTCCCCACTTGAAACTTTGAGTTGGGCCCAACGAGGCAGGAAAAAATGTGGTTTGTGTGAGTTTGCAGTGATGCCAGACCCCACACAGTGTGCTCAGCTCAGATCAGTAAGAGTGTCGCCATTCCAGAGCCACTTCTGCATCTGTTTAGCAGCATTCTGGGGACAGAAGTTTTTGGACAACACACGCATTCCCCATGTAACTCAGGTCAGGGTCGGGTGGTGGAAAAACAGTATTTTGGTTTGATTACGTCTATTATTTTTTTGTCCGCTCCTACCCGGGTGGCATTGAGGTCCCCAGAAGTGAGCTTTGTTTGCTGTGCTGCCACTTCACCGAGGCCTGTCTCTTCTCCTATTTCCCCTCTCTCACACTGTCCCCCCCAGAAACCCCAGGGCCACACACATACCTTGGGGCCACAGTGTATTCAAATGAGTTGTCTGGATAAATATTTTGGGAACGCGGGTGCAGACGCCGTGGACTTCCTCCCCAGAGCTCTCTGTGTGTGACAGACTCGAGTGGCCACTGGGGATGTCTGACAGATGTGTGCGGCTTTTCTACAAGTCCCTCTGTCTCCTGAGCCCCATACACACTCTCAGACACACACGTACATTCTTATTCATACCTCATGCATGGAAAATGTTTGTGTTTGGAGTAATTTTCCTGTTGTTAATGTTTCAATGTTTGGAAGTCTGTTAAAGAGCTTAACCGCTTTCAGTCACCAGTCTTATGATTTTAGAATGAGCATTAGAGTGTTCAGCGCACATGCTCTGTCATATAATGCACACATACTCATGCATTCATATAAGCACACACTGACATACATACACTAATATGCGCACCCACACATTCAAACGTGTCAACTGAGATACCCATCCTTTGCTAATTGTTATGATTCAGGCTAGGAATGAAGTGCAGAGGCAGAGTACAATCCAACAGTAGGGTTTCTTGATAGTAAAACAGTAGACAGAGCCCAGAGGAGAGTAGCAGAGTTCAGCTCAGATGTTGCAGGAGAAGCAGTGTGGGCGTAGCCAATGCCCAGCCAGTGGCTTTCTAGGATGAGTGCCGGAAGCAGTGCACACTTCACCAGAGCTGAAGGATGGAGAAGCTCAGGAGAAACGCAGTCCCAATCCTAATGACCATAGAAGGGCTGGAAGCTTGTTCCTAATAAATTGGACAGAGGGTCATACTGGGAGAGGATTAACAGGAATGCATCCCAATCCTGGAGACTGTGAGAAAGGCTTGGGAGCTTTTCCTATTAACTGAACGATGAAAAGTACCTCCATAAATCACTATCAGTGGAGATTACATTTAAGTTTCGAAGACAAAGAGTTTTACTACTAAATACTGAGTGGTTCAAAAGCAGTTACAGGAAATTACAATCCACCGACTTGTAACTCAAAGGAATGGGTATAAATACATCACACACACAAGGTGGGATAACTGTGAGATGAGCCCCAGCCAGGAATTAAGGGAGCATGCAAGACGCCAACCAATCAAAGGAGAGATTACCTATGAAAGTCGCACAAGTTGCTGAATGCAAGGCAAACACGGAGGACATTCACACCAGGGTTGTGACACCGATGTTACACCTCCCTCCTCTGCCTTCTTAATTGCATGCTCCATAGTGACTGGTTTCCTCTCTTGGATATCTGTGAATAAGACTGTGAGTGTTTCAAAGCAGGGAGAGCAAATGAGTGTGTCACAAGTGCTGGAACTCATTAGTGACAGTGTCGGATGTGACGATTGATGATGATGATGATGATGAGGGGGCTCGTGATGATGGTGCTCATTATTGGGAATCGTTGTGGTGTCTATGGCTGACCCCTGTTTGGGTGTCCCTGCCCCGGCTGTGATTGAATACTGACTGAAGCCAGAGCAGAGAGCGGTATGAGGCAGAGTCTTAATTGGCATCCATCAGCTTAATTACCTGCTGCGTCTTAATTAACCTGCCTGCTGGATTCCTCTTGTTTAATGGATCACAGCTGTTTCAGGGGCTTTGCACTCGCACATGCACACACTCACGCGCACGCACGCACACACACACACACACACACACTTACACACAAACACACTCTCACATGCTCACCTACATCTGCTCTCGCACTCTGACGAGCGCACACACAGACGCACACAAGTACTCTCACATGCACATGCACACACACACACACACACACACAAACACACACACACACGCACCTACATCTGCTCTCGCACTCAAACAAGTGCACACACAGGCACACGCATGTGCTGTCATATCCGCATGCACGCACACACACACATGCACATACACACACGTTATATGCACACATACACTAAAGATTAACGTTCCCTCATAAACATAAGTCTGACTATGGGAAAGAGCATTCAATCAACGCTATGAAGATGTACACCGTCACGAGGAATTCATAATTGACAATCTGCAGCATGTCTGGAAAAGGAGATGAGACATTAATTTGGGTGAAAGGCATCCCCATCGGAGTCATGACAGTTTGGCGGACAGGGAAGGTGTCTCTGCCACAGCGATGGAGAATACAGACAGTGCTGCGTGCTGCATGAGTCAGTGAGGGGCTTGATAATGTAATTATCAGACAGTGGAGAAACCTGGCCGCTCCTATACGGCTGGAGTGAAAACAGAACACCATTTTCCCCCTGTGTGCGCGCTAAGGTTCGCACAGTAATCTTCTGAAAGGCGCATTTTGATGAGTTTGGCCCTATGAGGCGCGCGGTCATCCTACCGTAACCAGCTGAGCTCAGCTCTATGTGGGACACTGTGCTTCTGGGGCAAAATTACAAAGACTGAGCCGGGCATCATAATTTATTTAGCGTTATACTGCCATGAGTTCAAAGTTACTCCGTTAAAACAAAGATGGCAGTAAAACAAGCTTTTACAACGAGACACGACTTTCCCATCGTTCTTTGCATTTTTTCTTCCCTGTTCAATAGTTTTTATGAGCAGGTGGTTTGTGGGTGTAGCGGAGGGTGAGGCTGCACTGGGTGGTGCTGGGTTTTGTAAGGAAGGAGACGGTGAAATGCACTGTTCTCTCTGCAGGATGTGCTAACGGGGTCCCTACAGCCCTGACAGACGTGCTGCCTCAGAACACTTGAACAATGTTGCTGCCGTGTAGTGCCAATGTTTTGACTTTCGCAAAACATTCTAGCTACATTGTAAGGATATGCTGTCTTCATTGGGCATTGAAATATATTTGTCTGTAGCCTTCTTGTCATTAAGTTGTTTAGCCTTTTAATATGTAGGTTTTATTTTACCCTTGAGGGCAAGGTTAGCGTCTGGTTTTCGCGTAAGTGCGGCTCAACCTTTGATTTACAGTAGCAGCGATAGATAATGTGACTAATATTTGCAGTATCTGTTGTTCTTGCCTGCTTTACATCCTTGGTTGAGATTGCAAATGTGTATGTAGGCTACTGTATGCATCATGTTCATACTACTATGCATTATGTTTAATGGGCAGTTCACCCCAAAATTAAAAACAAATATTTTTCCTCTTACTTGAGGTTTTTATTATCTTTCTAGATTGTTTTGGTGTGAGTTGCCAAGTTTTGGAGCTAAAGACTGTTGAATTTTATTAAAGTAAATTGCATTTGTTTAAAGCAACAAAAAAAAGAAGAAAAATTTGAAAGCAATGTCTCCTCTAGAAATCATTGGCCAGTTATAGATAATTCACAGACCATGTTGTGTGCAGTTTAATGCAGGAATTGTTTTGTTTCCACTGAACATTATACCAAACTATTTTTTTCTACCAATCTGTAGTTTTTGGCGCTTTGAGCATCACTAGAGAAGTACAATTCAGTTCCATTATATTCCAGAGAAGACCAACTTTTCTGCGATCGATAACGTCAAAACTCAGCAACTCACACCAAAACAATCTAGATGGATAAATAGCACTACAGGTAAGAAAAAAAAATGTGTATTTGTGATTTTTTTTTTTTTTACAGTCCCTTTAAATCTTTGAAATTTTATTGAGTCATGTGATGGACCCCATGGTAGAACTCAACTAAGGTCGCTCACATTGTGTCTTTTGGTAATATGGAGGGGTTTTTTCTTTGTCCAGGGCAGTGAGGATGTCACTTCTGCAATTATGGTTGCAGCAGAACTCCGGAAATGAGCTGTCAATTCTTTTCATGAGACGCTAGGGCCTGGAGCTAAAATAACTCTCAGGTGAACTGCTGTACAGACAGACTACTGAAATGATAGGGCCTGAAGCTGAAATTATCTGACTGAACTGCGGTGCAGATTGCAAACAGACAGGAAGCTGAAGGAAACAGGAAGAGGTGCTGACCCTAAACCTGTCAGACAGGACATGGTCAGCTGGCTGAAGGAGACGATGTTTGCCCTGAAGGTACAAAGTCTTGGCTTCTGAAGGTCTGCTCATAAATCAAAACTTTCCGCTGTGTTTTCACCACGAGGTTCAAGTATTGACAGTGCATTACCACTGGTTGCAGTAAACAGGACTGATGGACAGATCAGTGAAATCACTGTCAGGTTACATGGTATATACAGTGAGTAAGAAATGTCAATATACAGAATGTCTGTTCATCATTTTTTTTTTCAGGCAGAAGACATGATGATACGAATGAAATTAATAGCAAATTTTCATTGCAGCGTGACCAATGTTGTTTCCCATCTTGAATGGGCATAATAGAATTCACATGTGCGCCCTCATAATCCTGTGGGCAGTTTTGAGGAATACTGTATTTTCTGGGCTTTACTTTTGAGCGTTCCTTGCGTGCGAGGAGGCTAATCCATGTGCTTATTGTAATCGGTTAACTTCGGTTCCAATTTGTATGCGGGCCGCGTAGAGAGTACAAATGTCATTGGAATGCTTTTGGACAAGGAAATCTGCGAAAATGGATAAATAAAACACATAAAAATGAAAACAGTTGTCCACCAGTCTATGCAAGAGAGATTGAAAGTCTTGGGGGGGGCTGCACTTCCATTGTAAAAAGCCAGTGAGAGGAGGCCTGGATGGAGTCAAAGCATTGGGGGTGGTGTTTGTGGTGACCGCTAATGTGTAGCACCCCCGGCCGTGACATTTCCTAGCAGCATTACCCCAACACTCTGGTGTTGTCTTCCTACATGATGATGACATCATGTGCTCGTCTCGAGGGGGACAGGAAAGGTGAGGTGATGAGGGTCGACTCTGGAACCTTGTATGGGACTAATTGAAAACAGGCCGCTTCCAACAAACATTTGTATCATGGCTGTCAAGGCCACTGGGAGGCTAGAGGCACGGCTAGCGCTGTAGCAGGAGGGTGCGTGACCCTAAGTCTGAGGCTGGCTCTAGCCTGTCCTCAAGTCACGCTAGCCGTTAGCATGAGGGACTGAGGTGTGTGTTTGTGTGTGTGTGTGTGTGTGTGTGTGAGTGTGAATGTGCTGCATGAGTCTGTGTCGTTTTTAAAAGAAATATACAAATTACCAAGTACAAATTGCCTTGTTGTAGAACTGTGCCAGATGTTGCATTGCAGGTGATATCCACAAGGGGGCTTACGTCTAGTTCAGAAATAAGGTATTGTCTCATACATGTGGACCATTGGCACTTAGTTTTTAGTTCTTAGTTCAGAAGTTCTGTATTGTGGCATACTACATGTGGACTATTGGTAAAGCCTTCGGGGTGAGTTGTTTGGATTATTCAGTACAGTACAGGGCCTGAATCAGAATTAGCACTGTAGTATAAAACAAGAGGCACTTTTACTGTATGGCTGTATCCTTTCCCTGTTTCATGTAGTTAGTTTTTTTTTTTTTGCAAATAACGGCCTTGTTTCCTGTAACTTTGCCTGATGCGTGTCCCTGAGCTCGACTCTTGCAGACGCAAAATAAAGCGTGGAACTTGTACCATTGGGCCTAATTAAAGAAGCGTGCTTTCTCTGTGCAGTCACGGGGCCCGTGGAGGGCACGCTTTTAATGCCATGCAGTCTGGGCTCCCAGTCCCGCTGCACCGCTGAGGATGTGAAGACAGAGGGGGTTTATTTGGTTAGTTAATTAGCAAATACTTCTGCTTGCGGTGCCGAGAAGAAAAAAAACAAAAGAAAAACATTGCAGCCTCTCTCTTTTTTTTTGCTTTGACTCTTTCTTTATCTTCTGTTTTCATCGACTGTTCTACTTTTTTCCTTTAATTATGCAAAATGTAATCAGATAAAACAGGGGGCAGAATTTTCCTTTGTCCTCGTCTCAGGAATATTGTTCGGCGTGAGTAATTCACTTCGACCCGCCGTCTGGAACAAATCTAAAACAGGTCCTTACTTTTTAATTGCTGCAGGTGTGCGTGTCGGCTCGAGTTAACAGAGACATGTCAATCAGGCCTCTCAGCGTGAGAGCATTGCCCCACAAATTCCCTGTTAGCGCATTCTTCCAAGGGAAACACAGGCCAGAATTCAGTCATCAGCCTCTTACTTTCACCTAGTGGTAGCTGCCATTTTTGTACGCTCACGAGATGAAAAACCCTGTGTCTGTTGTCTTAGTGCTGAGGGGTTTCCTTCTAATCGGTGTCTGTTTGTAGCTACGTGTTACTTGTTCAAGACTGAGCTGATAAATGCTCTGTATGAATTGTACCTTGCCCCATCTGTTGGGTAGCTATTTTAACAATCATCTTTTATGGACTTGCTGTATGTTGCTTTGGATAAAAGCATCTAACAAATGTATGCCAGAATGGCCTCTTTTTTTAATACAATCCAGCAAACAAAATGAACATTTCTGAAATTATTATTTTAAATTAAGCATCAAATAATTGTCTGGTATATTTAGATGGAAAAAAAAACATCTGGCCATTCGTTCAATGTTTTTTGTCATTGAAAGGCACATTTCATCGATCTGTGGTTCTTTAGACCACTACACAGAAGACTTTGAAAAATCGTACTTAATAAAGATTCTGTAAGCAATTGTGAACCATCGACCCCCACAGCTAACACCTAGCGGGGCCACTCACTTGTTATCAGGGGTTGTGTTCCAACTTCGAGGCACCCCAGAGGCATCAGTTAATTTTCAGAAATAACACTAAATCAAATAGTAAAGTCTAAAACACCCTGCTGTATTGACAGACACAGGATTAAACATAAGTAAAGGAAGTTCAACTGAATGGGGGCTTTGTAATACAAGTCTTTGAACACCTCCATAGAACCTGCCCACTCTATCCTAGGAGTGCATATACAGTACCAGTCAAAAGTTTGGACATACCCACAGTTTTCTTACAATATATGTTAAATAAAGAAATATGCTCCCTGTATTTTGCAAAAAAAAAAAAAAAAAAAAAAGATCTAATTCTTAAATCCATCAAACTAACCAGCATTTGTTGTAATATTTGCTGAGCATACTCATACTTAATTTTTTTTTACTAGAGCAGCCCTATGGCTCTGAGTTTGCGGCTGAGCGGCTGCTTGAGTTCCCAGAGACGTGCTGCACTTGGGGTTCGCTTTTCATTGACCTTTTTGTGCAATAAGACCCGAAAAAGCTTGACTTTTGCTCAGCTGTTGGAAAATGGAAGGAGCATATTTGTCTGTTTACTTTGCAAAATGTCACTTCTTTGACAATTCCAAAATTTTGGAATATATTCAAACAAGTAAATTCTTCTTTTTAAACTTCTGACTGTTTACCACTTACCAGATCCCATTTGAGATTATATCGAGAAGTTAAGCCATTTAAATTCCTCAAGAAACAGAGTATCGTGACATTAGCAAAGTGTGTCCAAACTTTTGACTGGTACTGTATCCATTTGTGTGTATGCGTGTGTGTGTGTGTGTGTGTGTCCACATGGCTGCATGTATGTGCCTGCCCAAAACGTCCAGTGAGGTGGGCCCACTCTTTGAAGTCAAATTGGTCAATCAGGAGTCTGCATGGGGTTAGGTGATTCCCAAACAAGGGGGCCGTTGTCCCCCGCCCACATTCTGACACATCACCAAAACGCCAACGGCTGGGTGTGATCCCGCACCCTTCAAAAGCAGGGAGACGAAGAGGGCCGGTCACTAAATGTGTTTATATTTGTCCCTCCACACAGCTGTGCCGTTTACCCCTGTTACCATGACTACCAGCATCCACAGCACAGAAAGTGGTGGGTTTTTGATGATTGAGATCCTCTGCAAATCAAGGCGGTGGTGGGGGTGGACAGCTTTTTCGTGAGATTATCTAATTTGCTCAACGGATATTCTGGCAAAGTCGATTTAATGATGTTTCTTCCAAGTTTCCAGTTTGTTAAGTCGTACTGACTTGTGGCTTGCTAAGTCCCAGTCATGCTTTTTTAAAGAGGACTGCTCCTTAGTGTCCGTGCTGAACCTCCAGTGATGAGTGGACTTCTCTGCTCATAACCAGTGGCTTTAGTTGGTGAAAGAGAAATGAAAGTATCACCATCCCGCCATTTGAGGTGCAAAGCCTTGTAACTATCAGTGTACTGTTGCTGGGAATCAAGTAAAGTTATAAACTAGCCATCCTATTGAAAATAGCGTAAACCAGCCTTAGCCAAACTGTTTTTTTTCCCCTTTCATCCAGCCAGTCCACTTGTTTGGCCTCCACCTCACTCAACTGGTTGAGCTAACTTTGACCAGCCTTAGCTCAGCTATTCGTCTGACTAGTAACAGACCACTTATGACCAGCCTGAAGTGTTGATAAAATGGCTTACACTAAACCAGAATGCCAGCTTGCCTTAGCTGGATTGTTTTAGCCTGGTGTGTTCAGAAGCACTCCCAAGACTGGCCGGGGATGGGCCCAAACAAAATGTTCATGTTTGGCACCTGCTCCAAACGTGGCACGCCATGGCTGTAACCCTGCTGTATAGTCTGACAGGGGCAGGTCAGGAATATTTGTGGATCTGTTGGGCATTTCTGTGCTAAGAGGGTGATAAAGCGATAGCGGATTTCACAGTCTCGCGTCATAGCTAGCGGACTCCTTTCCTCATGTCCAGATGACTGAGGGTTTGGCCACGGGTTGGATCCGCCGACGTCTTAATGTCGCTTCCTTTGGCGTAAACCGAAACAGGTTTCCCTGCCTGTCCAGGTAGAGGACCGTTGGCCTTCCGTGTACGCGGCCTATATGAGCGAAGGTGGCGGCGGCTATCTGTGCGGGATCTCAAAACCAAGGAGAGGCAAATTTGCAGCCGAGCTTCTCAGCAACCTGGAATGTAAACACCTGAGTGCTTTGAAGAGCAGCCGAGGGTGAGAAAGTCAATCCCACACTCTCCATTTTTAATGCAGTTTCTCCTCCTGCTTTGTTACATGTTTTGTTTCCCTCACAGAAGAATGATAAGCATCTTTCAGGCCACAGATTCCCAGCCTTTGATTTCTCCACCGGAGAACATGCTTGAAGAGACTCTTCACGCATCAGCTTAGTGGTGGAGCACCGTACATTCCCTTTAATCAAGTGGGAGACTAATGGCCCTGTGCACGATCACCATTATTCAAAAACGTCATTTCTGCCAGGGAAGGTGCATCTCGGAATGCCGCCCTCCACACGCTGGAGCAATCAGTCAACTGAGATGGCAGCTTAAGCTTATTTCCCTCCAGATTTTCTCCAGGCACAAACGTCCACTCCTGGTAGCAGACAGGACATGAGGGTAGATTGTTTTTTTAGGTTGTTTTTGTTGGGACCTGGCTCAAGTTTTTAACACTTACCGCCAATTCCCAGGAACCGATAAGTGCATGGGGGCAGGGCCATACTGACTTTAAGAGTTTTCTGGGGACAGGGAACCCCCAAACCTGTCTGGAACAGTCTGCGGCCATGACTGTCGGAGCTCTTCCACCCCCCGGAGAGGCAGGGTGTTGGGGCAGATCGTTACCCCATAACTGACAGCCCCTCTATTAAAATGTGTTTGTCTGGGACAGCCCAGCAGGAGTGCAGTTGGCTTTGTCCGGGCCACCGAGTCTGGCGCCAGGGCAGAGGGTCTGCTGATTTTTTTATTGCCGCACAGTCAAAGTAATCGTCACCCTGACCCCCAGGAAAGGTCACCATGGGTCATGGGTCTTAGGGTGGCAGGCTTCTCTGTTACCAAGGGCACAGTCCCTCAGTCTGGCACCCAAGTGGCCAGCCCGTAAATCATTACTACAAGAAGTGAACCTCGGAAACTGAACTCACATGACTGAGGTGAGGAGAGCATAATCACCTCTGGAGTCAGTGGACAATATGGCCGCCACAACATCGAAGGTTTGGGCGCGTGACCTCAAAGCAAGCAAAACTTTGAACAAGGCAGGTCAAGATGGAGGGCACACATTTTTCCTGTAGAAACATGGTACAACCCTTCACATGCCTGTGTTCAGCTTGACTTATTCATCACTTTGAGGAGACAATGTCTCCAATCAGGGCTCGGGATCTGTCTGACAGTGGTATGGCGACAGGCTGGCGGGTGGGTAAGATTGATGGGGTGCAGACTGATTGACACAGTGGGCCTGCGGAGGGTGAGAGGTTTTCAGCCTCGATGGGGAGCTGCAGAGTGGATGCTCGACTTGTCCTAACAGGCTAATGGCCCTCTCGTGTAAAGGCTGTTGTGTGTGTCCTGTCAGGGGCGCTTTCTGGCTCCGCTTTCCTGACCAGCCTGTCAGAGACACACACGCAGCCATAACCCTTGTTAACTATTCAAGCACTCCATAAAAGAAGTGGCATTAAGAGATGTGTAGTGGCGAGATGGTTGAAGTGGAGGCCAGCATGCAGCCAATCCGAGCCATGGCATTGAGTGTCAGGGTGAGAAAGTTTGGAGACAGTCCCTTGCACTGAAAGAGTTGGCTGAGATAAACTGTGCAGGACAACGCTCGTGTATACACACACACACACACACACGCACACACACACACAACGAACTAACCTAAGCTCTTATGAGGCAAGGCAGCATAGCTTGATTTTCCATTGGCCTGGGAACATACAAAGAAACTATGCCAAGTGCTGCTCCCTCATAATGTCCAATATTAAGTGTTGAGGAAGACAGCAGGTCCAAAGGCCCGTGGATCTATTCAGTGGCCAGCTGCCTCCGTATCCATGTTGGCATGCCGGGATTTTAATCGCGTCATGCTATGCTTAATTTCTTTCTGGATATTACGCCCTTGCAACAAAATAACCCAGAGGCAGTGCAGTTATGGGAAGAATAACCATGGGGATACCATAATCAGCACATTGTCCACTCCAAACAGGAACAGTGAGTCTCTTCTTTCCCAGTAGCTGCCACTTCCATTATACGATGTGGAGGTCAACATACACGTTTCCTAATAGCGGTCCTGCCAAATGCAGGGAAAGAGTGGCTTTTGAAAAAGGATGAATTGTCGAAATTCTGAATGTTGGCTCTCGCTTCATCGTCAGTATTGTCGTCTCGGAGACGGCTGGGGTTTATTATTGTCCGGGAAGTTAAATTGCGTGCATGCCCGGCAATCAGGCCCTTTGTGGAAGAGTGTTTAGGAATGGTGTTGTGTGGGTGGTAGTGGTGAGGATGTTAGGTACTCAAACAATACAAACAGTGCGTGGAAGATAAAGGCTAACCGGCTAGCCTGTCCACCGGTCCCTGTCCTCCCCCATTCCTTCCTCATCCGCCGATAAAAAAAGGCCGAAATGGGCTGCGGTTGAGCGAGATGCTGGCCCTGGCCTTTCGTCCGACTGATATGGCGTTAAGATAATCATTTCAGCACTGCCCGCACATGTGTTTGGACAGGCAAATTAGCTCGCTGTCCGCTCAGCGTGAGGATCTTTTGGAGAAGATTTGGTCCATAGTCGGGAATCAGGGGAGATTACCGGCTGGTTTGGCTTAGAAAGCTTTTCTGGCCTCAGAAGCATTATAGCTGATCCAGGTTTTCCCCTCAGAGACTGTTTATACTGTGTTTGGTTGGCCGAGTCCATACAGATGTGGATATAAATTGGCTGATCTACTGCAATGGTTTGTGTGTAAGTGGGTGGGGGTGGGTGGGTTTGCCTTGAAGGATCGGTCAGGATCCCTGAAACTGAACTCCTACACCTGCATGGGAGGGGATAAGATTCAAATTCCTTTTGAACGCAATACGGAAAAAATAGGTGAAAACACACAAACATTTATCAGCTAAAGAAGTTTACCCGTAAACTGCCATTAAAATCCTGGAAAGTCACTTCAGCAAGCACTTTAGGGATATTGTAAAAAGTTCCATAAAAGAGACAATTAACCCAATAACAAAGCTAAAGACAAAAATGCCTGTAAATAATTTTACTATATTTATTTACTGTCCATAATTTCTGTGAGATGCAAACCCATTAGTCTCTGTCCAGAACCATGACTGTGATCCTGAGGCAACTAGTACTGGCAGCTCAGCCAAGTGGTCAAAATGTGTTTTGTTTCTAGACCTGCCCCCTCAAAAATAAAATGCAAATACAACGGCAACAAACATATGTTGACATGAGCAGGTTTGTGCCATTTCTTCTGCATTCCTTCAAATACCATTAGGCCCTTCTCTTTGACTTCCAATGCCTACAACTATACTGGCGAAAAATTCAGGCGTCTGTTAGTCCCGGCATATTTTTTTTCTAGCCGTGAACAGAAGCCAGCTGATGTCACTGATTGGTTCTATTTGGTAGCTGTTGAGCGTGAGATAATTGACTTTCACCTTCTGAACTTTGACCTTCCACCTCTGCTCACACGTACTCTCAGAAACTGTTCCACACAACTGTTCTGAGAAAGTTCTAAATAAATTCTTAGATTTTTGACCATTTTAATTAATAAAATTAATTTGATGTTACTTATCTTAGTTGAGTGGCTTGTTTTTTACATTTAGAGAGCATCTCAACATATTTTCCCTTTTATCTTCTGTTTATCCAGACACATTATAAACCCCTAAAGATGCTACACATACATAATATAACACCACACTTGGGCACATTTTCTAGTTGTGACACTCATAATTTACATTGATGCGCCAGCGCGTCCTATAATCCTGCATTAGCGCCTCTTAGTGTGCATTGCAATAAGTGTCTGTCTTAACAAGTCTTTTCAATCTTACTATGAGACTGAACTTCCTGATCTTTCTCTCAAAAGTGGAAAATACTGTCAGTGTTTTAAGTCTTAATAAAAGACTGAAATTCTTGGTTAGATGGACTTGTCTTTAATTTTTTGTAGTATGTCCAGCCCTCAGCACAGCGTGCCACATCTCAGATATTTATACACACATTACTCTGTGGATATGGGCTTTCGTCAGGGTGCATGGGCTCGCTCAGTGAGTAATGCTGAGGTCATGCAGTGGTCTGAGGAAGCCAGCAAGAGCTGGTGGTCCTTCGGGGCCAGTTAGAGGGAAGCAGGCCTCATGCAGGTGTGGAAGAGGCTAATGGCACACAGGCAAAGGCCTGGGTTCAGAGTAGTTTATCTGGAGCAAATAAGGGCTCACTGTAGTGCTACAAATGCTATTTGCTTTCCTTCATGAAGCATGGGGCCCTGTTAGTGGCACTAGCAGCTCTGGAACATTCTGTGGAGGACTTGTTCACAGCTTAGCTTGACTGGGATTGTAATAGCTAGCTGAAGTCTTTCAAATGACCACAACCTCTAGCCATCACTCTTTCATTCTCTCTCTCCTTCTCACTCATCCTTTCTTTTACCATCAATATCATTTCCTCCAGCTCCTCCTTCTCTCTCTCTCAGAAGTGTCCAGTGGTTCGCATCGCACTTTTTGCTTTCCGCCAGCTTGGATCAAGTTATCATCTCAGCTGTTAATAGCCTCTTTATTACCTTGTTGATTTACAAAACAATGATCTCATGATGCTCAAAGCTGTGTTGTTTTTGGCTTAATTTGAGCAATGTTACCAGTAATGCATTTTTCTTTGCTGTGAGCCAGTGGCTACAGACCTTTCCACACTATTCTCCTGGTGGAAGGAAACAGTGTCGACTGGCTCTAGGCTTGATAACAAGGTTCATATTCAGTGCGCCAATGATATTGTGTTGTCTTTTCTCAGAACAGATTTGGATTTCTGAAAACTGCATGAAGCAGTACGAAACCGTATTGACAGTTCAGTGGTTTGAGCAGCAACGCTCTGTGGAGGACTTTGGAACCTGGTTTTAGCAAGGACTGGAGGGGAGGAGAGAGGAGATGGGGTGGTCAGGGAGGTAACCAAGCAGCCAGGGAATAATAAATGAAATGATATGGCTTTGCTGTATTCCCTGGATACGGGGATGTGCGCTGTCTGCTGCGGCTCCCATTTTGGGGAGCGATTTGCCGAATTACAGACCGAATTAGGAAAGGCATTCTAGCACGAGGCCGACTGGGTATATAGGAGTCTCTTGGCTTGGAAGGAGACCGGAGGACCAGGGCCCCATGGAGGGCCTGGGGGGAGGGGGGGAATTCCCTAACCTCAGTGGCGGCTGTAGAACTGGGAATTAGGGGCACAGACGTCCCTTTTAGTCCTGGCAAGTTCTCAATCATTTTCCTTTATTGACGCGTTTACCAATTATCGTAATTGGCAACTGAAGACACAGCTTCTCTCCATATGCGATCTAAAAGTGATGAAATCATGGGCTAAATTCAGTAGGCTACAGTGGCGAAGCCAGAACTGAGAATGGGTGCACAAAATATCCGTTTAAAACAATTATTAGTCCTGACCTGTTCTCAGTCATTTTCATAATTAACAAATGGTTCACTCTGAGAGCACTCCATACTTAACAGGTGCTGCTTGTTCTCCCCAAGTAGGTGAGACTACAATCATTCATCTGGACGCGTATTTGCTGTATTTAAATCAACGTTGTTCAAAATTGCATACCTGTCGACTCTCAACCAAATAGCTTGAGCCGCAGGGTTTTTATTGCCTATTTAACTGCTGAGTGCCACTTTTTTTTATCAACCACGCAATACCGAGAGTGAAAGGCAATATGTAATTGGAACGCGGACCAGTTCAATAAACGCGAAGCATTGGCCTATTAATAAGTGAATTATTTTTCTGTACTGAATTTAGCCCATGATTTCATTGCTATTAGATCGCATATGGAGAGAAACCGTGTCTTCAGTTGCCAATTACGATAATTGGAAAACACGTCAATAAAGGAAAATGATTGAGAACTTGCCAGGACTAAAAGGGACGTGTCTGTGCCCCCCCAATTCCCAGTTCTAGTCAGAGGGGTAGCATCTCTCTTAAGTGCAAACAGCTGATGGTGAGGAGGGAACAGTAGGGATACTCAGAATTGAGAGATTCCTATGACCTGCTCTGACTGTAGAGGTGGAAGCAACTGACTCTGGAGGTCTTTCATAATAGGCGATGGCATCAGGGGGAGAAACCTATATGATAATGGACAGTCAGATCAGGTCCTCAACTGTACTGCCGTACAAGGACAGAAAAGCATCTGGTGAAAATGATTAAAAAGCAGTCAGAGCACTTTTCATAGACCACAAGTGCGGGGAATGTGGGGTTTGAGGGTTTGAGATGAGAGAAGCTCTTGAATTGCGATAAAGAAGTACCATCAGTTAGCTGCCATTCCGCGCCATTATCGGGAAGTTCCTTCAAAGCACGGTTTTTGTGGATTGGAAGTGGCAGAAGAATTCCAGCCCTGGAGATTCACTGGTGGCTTCACAGGGGGGTTCTACATCTTGCTGTGATCTGGTGCTCAGAGTCCATCGAGAGGTAGCCCCGGGTTCCAGTTATCATGTTTGCCCTTGTATTTACCCAGGAAATGAAAGCGCTGGCATGAAGCTGGGTTTGTAGCCTCAAAATATTGCCACTTTAACGGCATCTATTGTTCCTCAAAGAGAGTTTTTATTCCACAAGATCAGTAACACATGGCAAAACACCCTTTTAAAATGACTACTGTGCTATGGGTTAGTTACATTGGGGTTGTCACGGCTCTTACACGAATGAGCCAGTATGTCGTTTCTCTGACGTGTTCCTCGCAGATTTAATGGGAATGCCATCTCTAAATGCCTCATGAATACGCTCAGTCAAGTGGCCGGAAAACTAGCCCGCTTTATATTAACTCTTCTAAATCTTGCAATGTTCCCGATCTCGTGATGTTAGCTGTCTGCACTTCGGAGGAATCGGGGCATTACTGTCATCTTACGGCTGAGGAAATGAATGAGAAGCAAACCTGTGATAGCCGCAAAGGTTTGCAAACCTCTCAGCATGAACTGCGTGACCTTTTTTATAGGTTTCATTATCATTATTTAAAGGCGCTAGAAAGCCATTCCTCAGCCAAAGCGGGCTCACCGAGCCAAGGTGCAGTTAAACCATTTAGGCAGCTCTATTACCGCGATTTTAGCGAGTGGTGTAGATGTTCAGCTCCTTTGGCGGCCTGTCAAAATCCCGCACACATTCACAGCAATAGAAACCCACAATCTCCCACCCCCAGATGAAACACAACACTACTTTATAGCCTGCATGTTTGTTGTTTTTCAGTTGTGTTAATGTGGCCTCTCTGAACTCTAACCCCATTATTTCTTTTTGTCCCAGTTGTAAAAAAAAAACATTTTGGTAAAGGAAAGAGAGGGAGAAAAAACCCCATGCATTGAAATTAAAATAAAAAATATTAAAGTGGGTTAAAGGGAGGGGGTGATGGCTGGGAGCAGGGGGTCAAAATATAAGCATCACCTGCTTCACATTTCCTAAATTGTGTGGCTAAACATAGGGGAGTTTAAAATTCAGAACAGACTCCCTTTGTGAGGAGCAGTATTAGGGTCTTCAGGGAAAAGACGAGCGGGAGCGATTGAGTGGAAGAAGGAGGGGGGACTCCTGATCGTTCTGAGTGTCTGTTTCAGATCTTTGTTGCTGGAAAGTGTTCTTAACAAATTTTGCGGTGCACAGGAGAGTACAAAGAATTGACCAACCAAACAGGGAATATGCGGTTTTAAACTAAACTTCCTGATTTTTCCCCCGGATTGCCAATGGCCTGATCTTTGTTCCAACTATGAATCAGAGTAATGTTATGCTGATGAAAAGAAGAGAGAAAGGAAACATTTGTCATGTTGTAGTAACAAAGCATCCTTGGATTTAACCCTCTCTTACCCATAGGCGCAGACAGGGATGGCATGGAACTGCAAAGCTAATATACGAAAGCACACTAAAGTTGACTTTCAGATTAACTGGCGCCTTGTTTAAATGTCCCAAAAAAGTTTATTTAAATTGATAAATGTGCCGTTAGTACTCAGAGCTTTTGTTTAACTAGATAATTAAATCATAATGACTTAATCATTAAACATTATATCATGTTTCTGCTGGAAAACAGCTGGAATCTTGGGAAGTGAAACTAAGATATGGTTTTTGGTAGGGCATCAAACACATGTCAACTTAATGGCTTTTTAAAGACTGATTCTGCTTTTTTTTTTCCATCTTGTTTTGCACGACATCAAAGTACTTTTAGAGTATCAGTGCTATCCTATTGTAATTCTACTGACAGTTTGAAGTAAGAAATGTCAGCAGTTAAAAACAAAAAAGTGCTTCTTTTACATTCGTTGTTATCCTAACAGCATTGGCATGTTACATTATTAGCAGTTGGCGGTAAACCCGCTGCACATTTGGAAGTATTTTACAAACACCGGGCCCCAACAGCCAACTGCATATGAAAATGCTTCATAAACCGAGAAACAAGCATTACGTTACTGCGGCTCATTATCTGTGTGCCCTCATTGGCTGGCTTCTCCCTCTGAGTCAGATGGCTTTGTGAACATTTACGTTTTGGATTATGCCACTGGCACGCAGCGTGAATAAGCCCTGAGAGGTTAATTACATTTTTCATATTATTTAGTGTATGCACAAGCTTGTCCTCAGATGGAAGACTGATTGTATTTAAAAAAAGGAAGAGGAATGAACATGTGAAGGCTACTTCCTTGTGTCTATTACAGTCTACAGAATGAACAAAATCTTGTCTTTAGCAATTGACAGATCCACCAGGATGAATATTTCTGGTCCTAAAAGCAGTACATTTCCAGTAAAAAGAGGACTCCTGGTCAGCTTATCTTCTGTTAAAGAAGCATGGTCTGCGGTTTGGTTCTGTTTCTCATTTGTAAATCCATCTGTAAACTGGGCCTGAGATTTAAGTAGCTTTAATATGCAGACGCAGCAGTGGAGAGCCCTGGGAAATGGCTCTACCATCGGCACAGTGTGACTTCCCTGTCTTATCGGCAGGTTGCTTGTAGGGCTCTAATGCTATTGATCCGCCTCTCTAATTAAAAATCTTGTCCAACTGTTAAACAAAGGCTACCTGCATGTCAGCTAGGGCTGCGAGATGCTAAACAATGTGTATTACCAGAGCTGTACGCAAACTCTTGGTTGTGAACAGAATCATAACTTTTTTTAAAAGCGAAACAAAGGGGCTCATTTCAACACGGCATGGTGCATGGATCAGAATAAGAACAAGCACAGGGAAAGAATAAAGGAAATGGCTCTTGGGTCTCATTTTTAAATTTTAACAAGAAGTTGTCCCTTTTGAAATTTTGTCTGTCCCCAAACTGTTCATTGGTACTGATGAATTCAAATGGAAAAATGTTTAAATGAATGCCAGTGTAGAGCAGGCTCAGTGCTATAATGCATATATAAAAATGAGAAATTGTTATTTTTGTCGCCATCCCCATGGCATATCTGTTTGAAAGGCTAATAAGTCTGCATGGTCTCTTCAGTGAATGATTCGAAAGTCAAAATAGTTCATTCTAAGTTGCAGTTGTGTCTTGTCAAAAAGCGATTAGTGAGAGAGATTTTGAGAATGAAGCTCAGTAGCTGGTTGGAAGAGGCTCGCACAGTGGTTTGGAGAATCACTCTTGGTAAGGACTAACATTAGCTTGCAAGCCTGTGGTTCAAGAAGCTGAAGCAGGGACAGAGAGGGGATTTTTCTTGTTTTTTCGTACTTTTTTTTGACAGAGCCCTGCGGATATTTCAGTCTGTCGTCTCTAACTGCTTAACAAAGTTCCATTTTCCCAGTGAGTGCCACCCGGTGAGCAGCCATGTTGGACGCCGAGTTAAGTGGAAGCAGCGAGGCGCCCTGTGTATGCGTGCATGCTTATGTGAGGTGACATCAGCACATTGGAGATCCATCTTAACCAAAATCAGTATCAAATGAGACATTCAAATTCCTTTTTTTGCTAAGCTCAGCGAAGCCATCTGGTGCGAACCTGCGACACTTGTACGACTGGTCGGGGTGCCTGTTCTCCTGTTCTGTTTTTGGTAACTTAGTTCTGATTCTAGCTAAGGCAGGAGTATGGAGCCTGGCACTTGAAGGTCAGAGTCAGGGCAAAGCAGAGGAGCTGTCAGTCTGTGACATAGACTTAGGAAACCTAGTCTAGTGACCCAGTGACCTCAGGAACTGTCCAGGACTTCGTGCACGGTGGTGCCAGAGGGAGGAATCTTGGCAAGGTGGTGTCTCTCCTGTTGAAGGATACCACTGAGCAGAGTAAATCAGGGAGGGATTGTCCCAGGGTGAGCAGGGGCAGCAGGAACGAACATTTGCCCCAAATGTACTGTCAGACTGTTTCTTCTTTGAGGAGTAGTGTTTTTCAGTTGTTTTTTGCTCAAAGCTTTAGCGCTAAAGTGTTCGAAAACTCTGTTGTATTTGATTAGCAGTGGTCATTTTGGCTAGTCGTCTCAGAGGTTCTTTCATTAGCGAAGGGATGTTTAGTTGAGAACATTCCAATCAATTTGTGGTCTCGCTCCATAAGGGGTTGATTCGACACGGGGCCTTGCGGACAAACCCCACGGGGAGGGGTAAGATGCGGCCCCGGTGGGGTCACGGCCTCAGTGTGGATCACAGGTGACCTTGACCTCCCTGGTCTATATATGTGAGCTCTCACACAGTGTGAGGAAGAGCAGAACCGTGGGCCCCAACTGCATTCAGAAAGTCCAAAGACTCGGTATCTCTTGCTCGCTGTCGGACATCTTTGCTGGATGCTAGGAATTGTTTTCTGACTCCGCTGAAGTTTGGCTCGTGTTAACCCCTCCCCAATCCCCTTTTTCATTAGTTTCACACGTGAACTCACGCATTGTAGAGAGATTAAAACACAACAGACCAGTTTCTTCAGCGAGCCCATTCCCCTAAGCAGTGTAATCAGGCTTCCCCCAGGAGAACTACTAAAAAAAAAGTCAGGCCCTCGAGGTACGATTAACTACATTCTATATTTGTTCATCGTGAGAAAACTCATGTAAAATGTCTCTCCCCTCCTCAAATCAACGTTACCCCCTCCCCTCTCCATCGTACTTACTACTTTCACACACCATGCACAATAGACACACATAGTTACACTGCTATGGCTTCGCGTACACGCACACACAAAGCCAGGTGTCCTTTGGTAAAAAATAATAAGAATTAATGAGTATTTGGTCAGTGTACAACGATTGAATTTTTGCTGTTTTTCTCGCTCATTAATCTGTATGCCGTAGGGACACTAGAGTTAACATACTGGAGTTCTCCCCCTCTCCTGGAGCAGTGGAATATGCTGCGGCTAATAGGGTCTCAGGATGGTAGGACTGTGTCCTGAGGGCTAAGCCTGGTGATTTATGAAGGAGCACGTAAAACTCTTAGCATTACCGGGCAGCCGCAGCTGAATTCAATTTAAGGCCACGGAGGAGCGTTAACAAGGGTGGAAGACCAGCTCACATCCCTGATCCTGCGTATTTTTGCTGGGCTTCGGCTTTTCACTGTCTTATCTCAATTACATTGCAGAGGCATTGGATCACACCTCATCTGCACCATAATGGAATGGAGTTTATTATCGGGGGGAGGAGGAAGGTGGATAGAGGGGCTGGTAATTGTTGACAAGGTTACGGCGTGAAGCTCATTGATTCGCTGCCTCCAGGCTGACCACCCGTAACCCCCTATTGCTAGGCTACAACCCTCCAGGGAACTGCTCTCCACCCCAGGAAAAGGACTGAGGTGCTTATTTAAGCACGGCTTCATCAGAGGCTCTGTATAAATCAGCCCGCTCCAATGATGTCATAATCAGTGAGGTCATCTCCTCGGTGCAGAGGTTGACTGCACAATTCCACCTTTGGAACATTCCATTCAGAGTGTTTATGTGGATGAGAGGGTGGTACAGATGCATAATAACACCTGATACTCTTTACCCTCCTCCAATTCGCCAACCCACACACAGGCACAGGCACACACATGCACAGTACAGGACTTCAGGTTGTGAAATTGAGCCTTTATAAAGGAGCAGAATTGGGCAACCACCATGCGGGCCATTAAACTGTCCCCCATTCCTGCTCCCCTCACCTTCTCCAGTGTCGAACCCACCTTCTATCCCGTGTCACCTCCGAGGCAGTGCCTCAGCCACCGACTCCTTGTCACGAAGAGAAGTTTCATTTGCCGTCATCAGTTTCCATCTCTTTTTCCCTGGTAGCTCTGCTTAATGGCTTTACAAGCATAGTGCAGGAGGACGTCATGATTTAAGGGGTAACCCGCTCGACATTTATGACTGATTTATGAAGTGAAAGTCTTTAAGCGGATACAGGCAAACCATGAACGGCTACTTATATTCCTGCTGCGTGAAAAGCATTCCTTTTCATTTACATTAAAAACCTTGAATGACTGAATTTCCACAGGCCTCCTGGTTTAGATGTATGTACTGATCCGTCCCTGTAATTAAGACTGAAATCATAACGGAGCTGATCAAAGCCATTCCATAAACCATACATCATCTGCGTCAGACTTGCCTCCGCGGACATCGGGCACATGCGGCTGCGTCACTTGAAACATATTTCTGTCCAGATCTCGACGTGTTCTTCAGTAATTGTGTGGCGGTTAGTTTATGAGCATACGGAGCCCCAGGCCCCCCTCCCCTTACACCCAAGGGCCCCAAGTTCTCAAGGGGATGGAAAACAAAAAAACTGGGGAAGTAACTGTGGGAATGTCTGAAGTCGACAAGAAAATCCCTCGCTCCCTCTTCTAGAGCATTTTACAACCGCAAAATAGGAACGAGCTGCAGTGCCCTACCTCCGCAGTCTGGCAGCACAGAAACAATGAAGAAATTTCTGAAAAAAGAAATAGGGGAACTGAGCATTGCATTTCCTGAAATGCAGCGTTTTCACTGCGAGAGTTTTGCTGAAAGGGAGGATGCGAGAGGAGCTGTGGAGATTGGGAATAGCTGGAAGTGGCAAAGCGAGAGGCTAAAAGGAGAGCGCTAACAGAGCGGTGCAGGTTCAGGGCCTCGGATGTGCCTGAGCGATGCAGATACTATCAGGAGCCAAATGGAAAACAGCAGGGAGTAACCGGGCAGATAATGCCCGGTGACTGGGAGTGTACATGATTAGATTACCTTGCCTCACTCACAATAGGACTAGCGGATTGAGCTTCTCGGAGGAGAATATGGGGGATCAACATGAGCGGGGAGATGATACAGGTTCTGCCCAAACGCTGGCTCCCATAACCGAAACCGTCGGCCAAGCACCATGTGGCGCTCCTGTTCATTTAATTTGTCAAGAGCTTGAATAAATTGGATTTCAGTTTAGCTGCAGGATCCTCCAGTGTTGTGCCGAAACTAGGCAACCAGCAAGAAGCCCATGGCTGCACACATAGACGCAAACGGACAAAGAGACATTTGTGGCAGAAATATACTGAAGCATTTCTCTCCCGAGAGCATTTATTCTATGTATTTATGTATGTGTGTGTGTGCGTACTGTGAGGGAGTCACAATGCCAAGACTTCGCTGAAAGAGGCGAACGTGCAGCTGCATACCACACGATTGAACTGAGTGCCGTTAGGCTTTTTGTAGAGCACTTGCTCAGAGGAACATAGTGTCCCGTGTGGGCTGCTCACACACAATGGCGGTCAGAGCTGAGTCCACAGTCCCGGAGATGTGGGGTTAAGGCACTAGACTGACACAAAGACTGAAAGGAAGCAAAGGAATAATTGTGTCGGAGGAGAGGAACATGAGAGCGAGGCCCGTCGGGAGTCGGGTGGAGAACAGCGGGGCAGCTTCCCCACCGGTGTCTCATTTCCAGCCGGCTCGTAACGGACAAGCGGCACGTCCACATTTATCACTAAATTGGAGAGGACGGGGAACGAGAAGCAGTGTTCCGTTGATCCCTGCTGGGACCCTCTTAACAAGGACCGCCTGCAGGGTGCTGGGCAGCGATGGTCAAGTGCGGCTGGGAGAGGGAGAGGAGTCTCACACACACACACACACACACACGCACACACACCTGGTACAGCGTCAAGTCCTTCACACACCCTCTGAGTTCCCAGGTTGGCCAAAGACCTTTCCTGTCCTCCCGTCCCCTCCCCGGTGTCTTCAAAATCTGCATGCATTAGCATTAGCGCCAATAGCTTGGCTGAGCTCTTTCAGTCGTTTTCTCTGTGGCGTTGAGGGCCACTCGGGGCAGCGCAGTCGCGGCCGAGACCGGAGGGCTGCATAATTACTCCTCTCTCTCTCTCTCGCTTCCCTGGGCTCCGGCTGCGCTAATGTGCTCACAGCTAAACATGTGGGAAAATATTATGGCTCCTGGGGAAGTGTGCCTAAACTATACCTCCTGTGTCGCTTTTTGCCCTTCCAAAAAAAAAAAGTAAAACTTTATTGATTGTGTGCCTGGAGGATGTTGTGAAGCCAGTGAGCGCCATCTTGTGGGTGAAATTGCAGGTGCAGCTGGTGGCCCGGCAGAGTTTCCGTAGAGACACCTCCTGGACCCTGTATTATGGAATGGGATAACAGAGTGAGATTAGTGTACTGAGTTATCTTTTGCAGTAGTCCGGGTTCTTTATTTCGGAGTGTTCCAGGTGTTACTTGGAGAACTATTTTAGTACCTCTGCTTCATGGAACCAGACCTGACACACTTGTGGAATGCCATGAGGTCCCCTGACTGGGAGGAGAGCCTTAAGGTTGCAAATAGGAACTGAACTGGAAATGTCCTGATTGCCATTTTCTTGGAAGTCTCTATAATATGGCCCTTCATTTGAACCCATGGTAGGGCCCTCATGGGTGCTAAACTGCAGAGAGCTGATCTGAGATCAGCTATGTAAATCTCTGCCAATGTATTGCTAATCTGAGAGCATCTCCATCTTTGCCCAATGAGAATTTTGCACTGATATGAGATCAGCTGCATCAGTACCCAGTCAGAAAGTAGCGTTAATCTGAGTGCTCCATCACCGCTCAATCAGAATATAGCGCTATTAGGGAGCATCTCCATCTCTGACCAATCAGAAAGTAGTGCTGATCTGAGAACATGTCTATCACAGCCCAATCAGAATGTTGTGCTGATCTGAGAACATCTCTATCACTGCCCAATCAGAATGTAGTGCTGATTTGGTAGCACATCCATCACTGCCCAATCAGATTGGGAGGCATATTCATCACTGCCCAAGCAGAATGTAGCTCTGTCTGTTTGTCAGGACTCAAGTGAGAGGGAACAAAATTAATTTGCGTTTCTTTGAATTCTGAAAAGTAGTCACTCATATATTTAGGCCAAGAACAACTCAAGTCCAGTTTCTGAGAATGGTATTCCCATACATGCTTTATTTCTTCCTTATTTTTCTGCCGGAGCCACAGTGTATAGTCAGGACTGTCTGTGAATTGGGAGCAGGTCTTTGTTCCTGTGAAGTGAAGGGTGTTTATACAGGTGGGGGTCGTGTGTGTTCTGCTTGGCATTTGGAGATCATAGTTCCTTTGAAAGGTATAATAACATCACTGATTGGGGGCTCAAAGGGCCTCCTCAGTTATTGTCAATCCCAGGTCATTTTTGCATCTCTCTGTTTTTCTTTCTTCCCTTGTTCCTGTCTTTCCGGATGTAATTAGGAAGCACACAGGTTGTGTTACAAGCTAATGACCGGGGGCTCGAGAGCTGGGTGGACCCCCTCAGAGTCGCATGTCAGGCAATTAGGGGTCGAGGACAACCTCAAGGATGATGGACCCCTGCTGCGAGTCGCAATGGTGGACGGCCGTCCTTTACTGAAACCGTAATGGTGTACAATGCCCTCTCCCCTTCCCTTGACCCTTCAGGAATGCCTTGACTTATTTCCCTTGTGCTAATGGATCTCGTGGCCCTGGGCTCTACGATCCCGGCACGTCCATCTCACATTAAAAAAACCCTCTCTCCACCGTTCTGACCTCAGCAAGAAGAAACAGAAAGTGATTTGTCTACTTTTTTGTGCTCCTGACAGGGGAATTTAGCCCTCTGATGGCACCACATTGCTAATGTCAGTACGCAGTCAGTTTCTCCTCCCGCTACTGTCTGTGTTTACTCTACACCTTGAGCCCAGGTCTGATTAGACCTTAGAGAGTCTTGCTTAATCAATGGATAGAACAAAGGAGGAAAATCGAAGTCTGGCTCGGATGGCGCTCAGAGATTTTTTCTCGCAGGACAAGGTGTGGACTCATCAGCCGCTGCTTCGTCTTTGATTTTTGAAGGGCGGCCTGGCCGCCTCGCGATAATGAGAACGCCCCCCGGTTGGCCAATCAGGTTGATCTTTTTGTATACGCCATGCCATCTTTTGCGGGCAGCATTGCAACTCTTCAGACAGCCTTTGGTGCAAACAGACAATGTGCAGCTAGGCTGTGGTAATGTGTCAATTATATAACACTTGTTTTATACCTCCAACACGAGTCAAAGTCAGGCTTTCCACAGAAGACCTCCTATACAGTGCTAATGGGTCACTAGCCTCCACAGAATAACTGCCTTTTCTCAGCATGTCTTGTGTGCTGTTCTCTGAGCAGCCTGTTAAGGCCTCAATTCAAGCATTTGTTAGACCTTATCAAACTCTTGTCGGACAAAGCAAGACTCACTCCTGTGCACCTTTGCACCTTGAGGACCCAGTTGTAAAATCCTTTGATCCATTGATAAGACGGCCTCAATGGAGCAGGCAGATTGACTCGTGTCCTGGGGCACTGAGTGCATCTGTTCTGATTGAAAATCCCCAGGATGGCCCGAAGAAGAAGGGCCAGAGAAAAGAGACCTCTCCAGACAAAACCAGCCTGGGCTGTTATTCAATTAGCCTGACATTGGCCATTCTTTGGGGGCTAACTGGATTATGCTCATTATAAAGAGATTAGGGGGGAATTAGGCGGCCGTGGAAGAACCAAACAGCCCTTTTTCGGGAACACTGCACATGAAAAAAGGCACACAGCAAATTTTGTGTGTTTGTGTGTCAATATAGGTGTGTGTGTGGCGGGGGGGTTGTTTAAATTGAAGCTTCACAATATGTGCCATTATAATAACTTCATGGGCGTTTGTCTGTCGGGTCAAACTATTGGGGTTTGGATTTCAAATGTGAGTTATTCCCATTACTACTGTGAAGAACTTTGGTTTATCCTCTAATTTTGGTGTAGGGTGATTATCGGGAGCCTCTCCATGCTAATTTAGATCTACAGACCTTCATCCAAAATCTATAGTATCTCTCCCTCTCGATGTCTATTTTTCTCTCCCAGTTTCGGTCTTTGCCACATTCAAAGTGTCTGTCGGTCTGTCTGTCATCTCCCCACAGGCCAGGGGTGGGTGATGTTGTAAGATCAGGGCTCCTGTATCCATGTGGATTTCTCCAACTCAGTCAAACACGCACGCTCTCTCTCTCTCTCTCTCACTCACACACACACACACACACACACACGCACATTCATTCATTCATGGAGTCTCTGGAAGATGCATGTGAATGCAGTCTGAGAGGCACTCCTGCACATTCTTTATTCACAAAAGGTGATACGTGCAGAGATGTGTGTACTCACAGAGACTCTGCCTCTCTTGTACACACACGCACACACACTCACACACACACACACTCTCTCCACACTGCTGTACCTTTACTCCTCCCAGTCGAGGTGTCTGTTCCCAGGGGACCCCCCCCCCCGCTCTGGACTGGGAGCGGAGCTGAGGACATGCTGGAGAGCCGGTGTTTCGGTCTGGCTGCCTCTCCCCTGCAGATCGATACAGAGCACAGCAAGAGCAGGACAGACGCACTGGCTCCACAGGTTCTGAGCACACACTGCAGCTCCTGCGGGAGCAGCGCATCAGGCTGTGACAGGTGGGATTTGGCAGGACAGGCGGACTCTGAGATAAAGGCCAGGCGGCTACATGCTGGGCCCCCTCCAGCCGAGGTCGAGTCGGGCCCCTTGTCTGCGGACGGTTTGGCCCCCGCATCCCCCTGCCCCGCTGTTGTTTTTGGTACAGAGCATTTGAGATCGGACTCCTGACTCAGAACGAAAGGAGCAGTAATCCTGCGGTGAACCCCCCCACCCCTCCGGTCTCACCTTGAAGGGTCACAAAGCAGCGAACCCTTTCCCTGCCCGCCTCGCTCTGTCTGCCTCTCTCACCTGCCCTGGCAAATCCTCCCACAATGCACTGCCCTCAGCAGGAGGCACCTGCCGCTCTCACGTTGCCCAATTAATTGGTCCTCTTGTTCTGTGGTCGTCGTGGCAACCCTGACCCACCGTGAAATGGATTAAAGCTTTCTTGCATTTACACTCCCCCTGTATCCACCCGTTACCCTCCTCTCCGATCCCGCCCCCCCTCCCTCCCCCCCGCTGTCCCAACCGCCTACTATCCACCGACCCCTAATCTTCTCAAATGTAATTTATTGGCCCTGAGGGTGCCCTGAATGCACATAAAGACGGAAGAGTGGAGTCAGCCTTTTTTTCTCTCACTCCTACCCATTCTGCTCAGACCCATCAGAAAAGCCCATTTAATCCCATTGTCTGATTAGCAGGTACATCGCTGTTTAGCATGCTGCCGTTAGCATTACGACTGGATTACTTCGCCCATATATCATGGCCAGCAGTTAGCGGGAGAAACACGTTTTCTGTGAGGAGTTTGAGATTAACTTCGGACTCGGTGCCTCGCCAGGGGATAAGCGGACGTACCGTGGGCATACAGTCTCGTAAGACAGCCTTTTAATGACACTATAAATGCTCCTAAGAGCTTGCTGCATAACTTAGCCCCCTCCCGGTGCCCCACAGAGATGAAAAAAGAGAACCGAACCAAATGGCAGAAAAGGAATAAAAGTGAATTAAGCAATAACAAATCACCCACGGTGCCCCACCTCTTCTGCTATTTGTCTTTTTTTTTCTGTGGCGCATCTAAAATTACCCGACGGTTTTTTGGACTGGGGCCAGAAAGGCTTTTATAACCATAAAGGGTATGGCACGGGATAAATCACATTAACCTGTCCAATTTAATTAAAGTATCGACAAAACATAATAGATACTTACAAGGGGGGAGTAAAAACTATTTCCATTTATAATTTCCATAGAGCGGCGCTTTTTCTCGGGAGCGGCGGAAGAATGTTAAGGCTTAAATGCAGCGCCTTAAGCACCCAGGGGAGCATTTGAGAGCATTTACGATGATTTAGACGCTGCCGCTTGCCTTTTTTATTTTAGAAAAAAAACAGCGAGGGACGGAGTAATGAAGCGAATGGCCGTCTTGCTTTAGCCTGCGTCAGCTCTCGGAGTGATCAATAGCGGAATATTTTAATTCATAAAGCGGAGAGTTAATTAAATCAAGGAGTCTTTGGGGGAGATGTAAGACTGAAAGCTAGGGCAGCGTTAAGAACCTGGAGCTGCGTGCAAAGCCAATTGAGCGCTGATAGGTGAGGACGTGCAGATATCTCGCCCTCGTCTGGACTCTCCCTCATTGCTTTCTCCGTTTTACTCCGATTCATCATGGTGAAAATAGATCAGATGAATCCCGTACATTTCCTCACTCATTTCTCATTGCTCATATCAGACAGATTGGAGTGTCTGTGTTCTTTTTTCATATTGTATTGCAAGGTGCAGAAGCCTACTATCGTATTCATCCCCATGATAGTCAATTCCTTTCTTTCCCGTGGAATATTTTGCATGGTTTGCCTGGGATATGGAGCAAAGGCCTTTGGGTTTAAAGTTCCATTGAAAAGCCCACTGTGACTGCAGAACACTGCACTAAACTCCTTAATGTGGTTCTGTAATAGTGATCTGTCACCCTTAAAAAGATAAAATTTCCTGCAAACATTTTTGTTAAAGGCCCGTATCCCTATAGAAGGTTTTATTATTATTTCTTATTTATTTATTTATTTATTTATTTTTTGTGAACGACTCACTGAACACTAACATGCATTAATGGCGGGGAAGATATGAATACGTTTTTCTGCCTTTCATCATTTTCCATTGTTTTGCGTTGGAAAAAACAAAGATGTGCTCAGCAGCACTGCATCCCATTACGTAGGCCGATCCCGGAAACAACTTCCCCAGTGCTCACGTGACTTCATGCCCAGCCCTAATTAAGAGCCGCCGTCGTCTTGAAAGCCAATTACTGTTTAAAGCTTTTTTCAGGGGAGAGAAATCCATAGCATTTTAATTTAGCTCTGTTTTTTAAAATGGCTGTAAACCAACGGCAAGCCTTCCAACTGCTGCGGGGGCATTTTCTCAAAAGGCCTTTCCGGTTACTGAGTCCCAGCCACCTCTGTCATAATGATGGTTGTAAAGAGGTGAAATGCGGCGTGCAGTGTGGTCGATATTTACTTTACACCTGCAGAATGCGGCATTGAGGAAAGGTTAAATTAAACGATGGTGTGAACATAGTCAGACCTCTGCAGAACCCGTGAAATTGATGCTGCTTCCTCTGGGCGGTTTTGCATTTTGGCTCCATGGTCCAGAACCTTCTCACTGAAGAGGTCCTTCTTACGTGATTCAAATCCTGTCAGCTCCCACTCCTGCTGATTCAGATGATTCAGTGAGTGGCAGAATGTCTGAATAAATAAAAAAATATGCTCTCTTTACATGAAATTTAAATTCTGACCAACAAGGAAGTATTGTTTCATACTATCTTTGACACTGGTAGACGCTGATAGACAATAATGAAATCTGAATCAGTGAATGAATCAATGAATGAGTAGCCATATGAATCGACAATCGACTGGATGAATGAACAAATTAATGTATTACTTACAGCGAGCACCCACTAATTAAGCACATGCATTGGGGTTGCTTCACAGTCTATGGTATAATAAGGTAAAATGCAGTGGGGAACCTTAGAGCATAGACCGGACAACAGTGCCCATTAGCTTATCTACCAATCACATGACACCTGCTCTGTGTGGGAGGGGTCTATGAGGACTTGAGGCGGAGCTAAGCCTCAGCAGGTAGATGGGTCCCACATGCTGTACTGGAGCATAGATGCTCTACATGACACTAGATCTGCGCTGCCTAGAGTGGCAGAGGAAGAATCCGCTCTTGCTAACATAACTTAAAAAGGCAGAGACATGTCAGGAGAGGTACCAGCAGCTGGGCCGTGCTGCCCCTCTCTTTAGCATGTTCCTGGTAGGAGAGATGTTGGGAGGCAGATGTGTGTTTTGACTTTGCAGAGCTAGGGAACAGGAACATGAGTGGTGCGAGACGCCGAGGTTTGCTCAGCACGCCGTGGTAAATCTGTTCTGGCGGCCCGGCGATGGTCTCCATCATCCGCTGGCTTTTCTTACACATCCATCATGTCAACTTCAGTCCATCAGACCCAGATTTGTCGTCAGATTGGAGTCGGATCCAGAATTTCTGTCTTCTAGATAGTCTTTCCAGGCTCATTCCTCACCCCCACCCCCCTCACCATCATGTGAGCAGGGTTCTTGCTAAAGTCTTGGTTCGTTTTAGGGTCTTTTTCTTAAAATTAGCTAAAAAAAAAAAAAAAAAAAGGCTGAGTGTGTCCTGGCTGTCTGATACATCCCCCCCAGCTCATTTGAGTTTAATCAGAGCTGTACTTTCCATGATACTGTCTGGAGCTGACGCATTTTACAGTCAGAGTGTATGCACTAGTGCATGTATCTCTGCATGAACACACATGCGTGGTCCCATGTTAAAGTTTACATGTGTGTGTGTCTTTGTGTGTCTGTGTGCGTGTACATGAGCGTGTGCGCGAGTATATGTGTGTAACACACATGCTTTTATTGCTGCATATGTGTATGCGCGCTAGTGTGTGTTTGCATGATTTTGAATATGTCTGTGCGTACTTGAGTGTTTATGTGTGTGTGTGTGTGTGTGTGTGTGTGTGTGTATGTGTTTGCATGATTGTTTATATGTCTGTGTGTTTGTGCGTGTGTATGTGTCTGCGTGTGTGTGTGCATGAATGTATATATGTCTGTGTGTGTGTGGTTATCTGTGTGTGTGTATGGGTGTGTGCATGATATATCTTTGTGTGCATAGTTATCTGCGTGTGTGTGTGTATACAAGCAAAGAGCGCACGCGTGCTGTAAACAGCCTCTTCCATGTAGCGCTGGGCTCCCCATCCCCGTGTGTGTTCTGAGCTTTTATCAGTAATGCGTTTTGGTGCTGCCAGGTTGTCTGGACAAGGCAGGCTTTAATGGAATCAATAGGGAGAAGTCTGTGAGATTTATAGGGCCGTCCTGCGAGTCAGAGAGAGGAGGGCCAACGGAAAATAAAATTAATGAAATTTGCAAGCAGATTGTCAGCGTCGGGAGAGCGATGCCCTCCCTCCCACCGCCCGCTCTCAGTCCCCTCCTCGGTGGGTGCAGTGTGTATGTGTGTGTGTGTGTGTGGGTGGGGGGTCCGCCGTCTACCCATCCTCTCCTCTAAACAGCCAGACAAATTAAAGGAGGCCTGAATTCCCCTCTTTCAACTGTGTCGCCCGTTTCAAGGGTGCCATTCGTGTCATTGCAGAGAACGAGCAGAGGACACATTTGATGGGCAGTTTATTTTCTCTGTGTAATATACAACACATAATATCCTGCTCATTTACAGGTCGGTCGAGCTCAGGAACTTAAAGGTTTACTCACTATGAATCTGCTCGACCCCTTTTCCCTTCTCTGTATAGGCCAGAACTGCATTTTATGCGCAGGCCCGGCCCATCACTGTAAAAAGTCATCCCAGGCGCGACAGGGCCAAATTTAAAGTCATTGGGCATAACATTTTTCTTCAAAGTGTTTTATCATCATTGTTCTTGAAGATACTGCCTCTTTCGCTCAGTTAATTCATCTGTCACTTCCGCGGAGGGAAGATGTTTAATGTGGATGAATGCAGTGCGGAGATAGTGTCTGCTAATGGCAGCTGCTTGGTGCGAGTGATTTGCGTTTTGACCAAAATGATGAAGAACAAGAGAAGAAAAAAAAGCCGGACAGAGTGAGCAAAGAGATGAAATATTTATTATCGCTGCAAGACCTGTAAAGCGTGGCGTTTCTGCCGAGCTCACGGAAGACATCTGGAGCCCGGCTTCACCCGCCCATGAAAAATTAAAAGCGATGCTAAGAAAAGCAGAAACAAATAAATAAAAGGGAGCACTTATGTTCTTTTTTAAAATCTGCATCACATTTGTTCCATGTAAATGGGCGTGCAAGCTTTTCGGGCACTTTCAGAAGGGTTGTGCGCGGGCTTGTAGTAGGTCAGACGTGGAAGTGACTCTTCATTGTGCCGCACTGGGTCCTACTCTTGCTTGATATGGTCATTGACACAATCTTGTAAACTATGCATTAGACCGGCCTACACTCTGGAGGTAGCAAAATGTTCCTGTCACTTTGTCATGCGATGTGATGTAACTTTATGTCAAAGGTGTGTGACATTCTTCCGTGCGTTAAGCTGCGCACTGCACAGGCACGTTACTCGGTGTGTTGCGAGTTAATGTTTTTTCAATGCTCACCAGGTTGCGCAGAAGTTTATCTTGCCGGAAATTTCTGTCTGTACAGTCCTAGCTCTGCCTTCCAAACAAATGAAGGCCTTTCCAAACAAATGCAAAAACATGCAGGGCCGTAATGTCAAAATCAATAAAGTAGGATTGGTATGATAGCAGATTTATTATTATAAAATATAACATGCATATTATGATTTATTTTTCTTGAATAAAAGCTTGATTCCCTCCCAAAGAAAACACAGTCTGTTTTTCAGGATGAGTATGTGGGTGAGGGGAGTGGGACCGAGCTTCTAATAAATCAGATTTCTTTTTAATTTAATGCCCTAGGAGGATATTGCTGGCAGTGTCTTGGTTAATGCATCATTGTGGGCCTCCATTCAGACCCTGGCAGAGGTCCATGGTGCTTTTGGATTTGGGCCTGATTGTCTATTCCTGAAATTGGTTGTAGCAAGGTCGCGGAGGCTAACCTGATCGGTGGTCTCGCTTCGTTATGTGCAACAGGCATGACCGGGAGACAGGCTTTGTGATTAGCCTCACAGATGTATACCATATCTCATTTGTTTCCGCCCTTCTCAGTAATTGCATTTGCGTTTTCAAATTACGTTTTCCCAGTGAGGATATACCAGCAACTTTAATAGTGTTAAGCTAAACCAGCGTAACGTGTCAGAAGCCTTGAGAGATATTATGACATGGCTTATAAGAGACTAAAAACAAAAATTAAATAATGTGAAAGATGATTTGATGAGCTAGTAACAACGCATGGCTTTTTTTTTTTTGTGCGGGTGTATCTTTTTTTTCTGTCGCTCTCAAATTACTCGAGCTAAATGTGATTGCTGTGTTTCCTACAGTCATGAAACGCTGGAGGAGTCGTTGGTCTGCTTGAGTGCAATTTTAGGAAATGTTTTGCATTAACCTACACCCACACCATACTGAATAGGCTTGAGGAAGATATGACATTTATGGTCTCTGTGACAACCCGGTTATTGGCTTCAAAGAGCAGGCGTGTCATTGCTGTGGAGAGGATGGCTGGAGCCGACCGGATCCCACATGTACAGAGACAGTCTATACACCCCCCCTAAATTACTGTTTCCTTTGTTTTCTCCAACCCACAGGGACCTGAGCGAGAACCAGATCCAGGCCGTACCTCGAAAAGCCTTCCGCGGAATCACAACCGTCAAAAACCTGTGAGTATCTGCAACCCCTCTTCTGCCTTTGCTCTCAAATCCTACTTTCTCCTCTTGCCAGGGACACTGTCTGATAGCTATGACGGGAAGGCCTCATGTACTGATGAGATTTTTCCGCTATTGAGTCATCTTGTCCGCAATTGATAGTTTCCGATTTTACGATTACCGTAAACCCCTCTGAGACATAATATCAAAATTAGATCAGATCAAATTCAGGGTTGCATTATTTTATGTTGGTCATCTAGTCTCTGTGCAAAACAAGAAAACAAGAAAAGAGGGTAAATGTTCTCTCATGATCACGCACTTGATCTTTGCGATTGAAACATGCACGCGACAAATGGCTCACGGCAGATGGAAAAAGCTTAATACGTAGTGTTCTGAATTTGTGTTCAGATTTACTTCTCTGTCTACCTTAAGTGGGCACTTGTTGACTCTAGTAGTTGCTTTACGCTTGCATATTACAGTGCTTTAATCTTTCATTAAACCACTGCTCCCAGAAGTGTTGCAGATGGTAAAACTTGACCTTTACATTGTATGCGTGTAATGGTGCAGTTACAGTTTTGCAGAAATGCCATTGGAGGCTCTACACTCTGCAGAGAATCAATGTCCCCATCTTCCCCATCTCCAGGATATATATGGATATGTATAAACGCTTCTTATTTGCAAGGGTTTTTGCTTGGGTAGGAGATAAAATATCTTCTCTGATCTTCAAATGTGCTACCAAAAAGCCTATATTCAGAAACCAGTTGAAAAATACCTTTCAAAAGGGTTTGCAATGGAGGGACGATGTTCCTTCCTACTAGATGCCTGTAGGCTTTTGTCGTGGCCGCTGTGGAATCTTTTCTCTCGCTCAGTGGCAATTACTGCTCTGACATTTTGAATGCACTGAGTCCCTTTGGAGAGCTGCGAAGAATCAGAGGGCCATTGAATCTCTAGGGATGCTCTGTAAAAAGGATTTTTGAGGCAGGGCTTCATGCTGTATGATAATGGTGTCTTGTGAAGGACAGTGAAGGTGAAGAATACCAATGAGCGGGTTAGCACAGGTTAGCACGTGTTAGCGCATTGAGGTCACGGAGGCGTTGCACCTTGGATGTGTTTTGTACATGTTCCTGCACTTCATTGACCCTCAGAGGTCAGAAATGTTGTTTCATACTGAGCGCGGGGAGGTAAGCCGTGCCAATTAGCCATGAGCACGGAGCGCTTGCGGGAGCCCGGGAGACGCGTACCGCCTGGGAGCGGCCACTCCTTTGCCCATCCTAGTGCACATGTTGACACGCTCTCCCACTCCATGTTACTGAGCAAAGGCTATGGGCTGAAATTCTGAGAGAAGTGGGAAGTGGTTTCCAGCTACGGCTCAGCTCCTCTCCCGAAACAATAAACAAAACATTCCCCCAAACTCCAAAGCACATCCTCTCCTCGATACGGGAAAGAAAGTGGGGGGGAAGGCTTATCGACGATGCGCCGTAATTAACGGGCGAGACGAGTTTGTTAAGGTTGCGCTCAGTGGTGCACTGCCTTTATAGTTAACAATCGCGAGTGGTATGCAGTGGGGAAATTGTGCGTAATCCCACGACTCTGGGTTTTGCGCAGTTCTTCGTGGTTTCTTATCTGACGTCCCTCTGGTTCACGCACCATCGCCCTGGTTTAAGGCCACGACGTTCCTTTTCATGAGGGGCACGCAGCGGTCTGTGGTCTCCAGCCAAAAATCTTTGTTGGTGTCAGCATGAGGTAGACCGGTCGCAGAGCTGGAGGGAAATGGAAGACAGACTAAAGGGGATGGTCAGCCTGCGCACAATTATTCAAGGGAGCTCGTTCCCCCTGGATTTATTGATGATGTGTAATCAGCTAAGTGCACCCTTCTGAAAATGAGCCTCTGCTCTATATTCAGTCAACATGGTGGGTGAAAAAAATTCAATCTCTTTAATGAAGTGCTTTAAAAGTGCATGAGTTGTAGATTTCTTTTTGTTCAACTTAGGAAATGGGCCGGCATTCAATTCTGAGTCCCTGGCCTTGCTCTTGTGTTGGAAAACGGCTCCGGTATGTTGTCTGTTAGCATTAGCGTGATGCTGTCATGAAGTTACTTTGTCACGCAGCCCATCTCACTTGAAAAGGGCCCCTTGCTTCCCGGCGAGCCCTAGGTTTTGTTCAGAGGTCATCGTGTCTCCAGAGACCCTGCATCACCCCTCCGTGCCCTCTTCTGCCCGTCTCTCCGCACTCAGTACAGGACACACACGCTCCGTCCGCTGGACTCATTCACAGCCCTGCAGGGCTCAGATGGATGACCTGCTGAGGAGTGTGACAGTGCTGCTCGTCGCCCATTAGCAGGCAGGAAGAAAGACACGCTCAGCCTGATGTTCTTCCTCCTCATCACTTATCAATGTGCCACTCTTTTGAAGCCAAGCGAAGTGGTTCCTTTTGCTTAAGGGCCATCGGATGGGTGTTCCAACATTGTTGACGGGTGAAGCGGTGAGGCAGGTGGAAGAAAAGAGGCGCTAACGTATGGTCACTCCTTTCGCTCATCTTGCGCAGTTTTAGTCGGGATCTGCGAGTTGGCTTAAATTGTCACAGTGACACCCCCCCCCATTTCCTCAGTGGGACCCTGACCAGGGGCCCAACGATTTCCTCATTTGCCTCCTTGTGTGTAACGTGTTCCGTCGACACCAAGCTGCAGCTCTGCGACTTTCCAATTACGTTCCCTGCGCGTACAATGAGGCGCGTCAACTCCTGTCCCCTTTCACAAAGTCAAACTCAAAAATGCTTTATTAGTGTGACTGGATGCATCTTTTTTTGGCCAAAGCACTTTAAATGGAATGATAAAGAATGTAGACATTGGCACAAATAAACGTGGTGGATCATAGATGTAATCAATGTGAAGAGATACAGACCAGCCCAAATTTGTGTGCTGGTTATACCTTTGTTTGTAGCCAGCTACCGGCCATAGGGCTGAAGCCGGGGTATATTCTTGTGAATTATGTCTCCCCCCCCTGAGGGAGAAGGGAGACATTGTTTTAGGCTAGGTTCCTGTTCGCGCTCACGTTTGTGTTCGCGTCGGCGGCAGCGTTCCCACTTTGTTTCTGGAGCGTAACTCCAGAACCATCTGCATGATCTTCACGAAACTTTGCATACTTACTGCTCAGGTCCTGAAGAGGTGCCTTTTGGTATGTGCCTATCTGTTCGTCCGTCTTTCTGTCTGGCAGATGTGATCAATTTTTGTCTGGAGCATAACTCCTAAACCATTTGCATGATCTGAACGCCTCTTTGCATACTTACTACTCAGGTCCCGCACTGGTGCCTTTTGGTATGTGCCTGTCTGTCTGTCCGTCTGTCCTTTCGTCCGATGGGTTAGGCAGGGAAGGGGGCCGGGGGGGAGACGTACATTTTTACGTGTAAAAACACTTCCTAGTTTTGACCTTTTTTTTGTGAGGAAGCATCGTCCGTCTTTACTTCTTAATGACTGCGGTGCAAGCAGCAAACCTAATCCCACACGCCACCCCCTTCGATAAAACCTCTCCTCCATTCCTGCGTTCATTACCTCGACAGCACGAGCCGTCAACGTAGAGAGCTGCTTCCTGTGTGTCACAGTGACTGACGTGTGTGGTTGCATTCCTGGCTTTGGTTGCTTCTCCGTTACCTCATAAGTTTTGTTTGTGAATGAGTCTTTGTATGCTACAGTCAACCGCTGGGTTTAAGAACTCGGTCTGATATCTTGATTGATCTGTCATCTGAAAGGGGAAGTGTCCAGAATGAGGGTGCCCAGAGCTAAAGTATAATATTACATCCTTCCCCTGCCAAAATGTTGTCCAGCGAATTTAACTGCTTTTTGGGCATCTGCCTTACAAGCAACAAATCTATCAATGTCAGGCTTATCGAAGCAGAACGAGGATATGTGTCGACGCCATGGCCTGTTGCCTCGAGTGTTAGTTCTGCTTACGCGCCTGGATGCTGTGGATTGTTTGCCTTTATAAAGGCAGTATTTGTTGGAGTTGTCGACTTAATAAAGACGAGCCCTGTGGCCTATTAAAGACAGGAACTGGCATGAAGTACAGCAGCTTAACGCTCTTCCCTGAAGCTCCCCGCAGCATTGAAAGCGTCAATTCTGCATGTACATAGTGTTTCTTTTTGACTTATGTACCTCAGAGTGAATGAAAGTACCGTGACTCTAAATCCGAGTCCGAGGCCCCTGTGCGGTGTATATCACCTGAGCCGAAGGTGCGGGATTGAAATTGCGAGGCTTTGCTGCCGGTTCGAAAGTGCCCACGAGTATAACTCAAACCTCCCGCCTCGTAGCTCGACGCTTTCTGTTCATTGACCCCCCTCTTCATATTGCTCTCCACAGGGGGCTCATAAAACTCTGCCCCGCATCCCTCTCTCTTACCCAGAATGCCTTGCCAGCTGCACTGTGTATGAATTATGGGAATGCGGTGAGAGGTGCAGCTACTCTCTGGTTTATGAGTACCTTGACTTAAGTGTCTGTCGCTAATCCCACGCACCCGCTTGGTTACCGGCCACCGCGTCATCGAGGAATGACTTACAGCCATCCAGCCAAAGCCCCTGCAGATGTTCTGGAGAATTAAAGAACCTCCACAGCACCACCCGTCTACATCTGCAAGGTATAGACCCTCTGCCTGGAGCTCTGTGGCAGATTTTCATTGTGCCGTGGAGTCAGAGTGCTGATCTCAGATCAGTTTCTCCGTTTTTGCACACCATGAATGGGATTAGTATAAGCATGTCGGAAATTAGGTCCCAGTTCAGCAAGGATATTGGGCTGTAATTTCCTTGACACCTGAACCTATCAGTATAATGAGCTCTTCTTAGCGACTCTGGCTGCTCAGAAGTTTTAACTCTGAGTTGAAGGGACATCACAGGCAAGGACTTCAACTTCACACTCCTCCTTCCCTAAACTCTCTGAGGCTGCACCCATGATCTAGCCTCTCTCGCTGATGCAGAGAATCCTCTTTTTCACTTTTAGCCTGTGCTCACGACCACTGCTCATTTGGGCCCTGAAGTAATTAGAAGCTCCTGTTTAACGTTGTGCGCTCCATGACAGATTAATGGGGTGGGCTGCGTCCAAGGTTCTGGCCTGGTTAGCCTCCCCCGTTCCTGCAATATTTCTCCAGATGGGAGACTGGCAATGTGGGATCATCGCACTGCCAATAGCACCCAACGACTGAAATGATTAAAGGCCAAAGTAATTAGATTGAGGTAAATGAAATTTGGGATTTTTCATTCCCCCACCATACTATCCACCCCATCCTTTGTCTTCTTTGACAGACGGCCTCCCAAGCTCAGCATGGAGCTGTGTTTGAACATTCACCTCCACTATCGAAACTGGTTCCTAGCAGAAGACGGAATACTGATTAAAATGATTGGCGTGTATTCGCGTCTTTGCATTGACTTTGAATGTAATCTGTCGTGCAAAAAATTCGTTTCGGGTCCGGTGTGAAAGCAGCTTTAGCCTGCTGGTCCTTTACACTGTGGTCCTTTTCAGACAGCGCTGGCTGTTTCCTACTCAGAGACATCTACGCAAAAACCCTTTTCCTCTGACGTAGTAGGCTAGCCCTTACCTTTATTTAAACACGGTTTAGTTTGCATTCAACAAAGATTTAACTAGAATCACAATGTGTGATCTGTGTGTTTTCCACTGAACTGTGAAAGGAGAGGTTAATCTCTGGAAAGAGTGAGTCGAGTTGTTCACTGTAAGAGAATACACTTTGTCAATCTGTCAGTTGTTTGTGTTTCTTGATGCTAATTTTCATTCTCAGTATTGACTTGTCTTGTATACAGTTGTATCATTGTAAATTGGTCTGTGGGGTACACGCTTCAGCGGAGTTTGTATGCAGTTAGTCTATCCTATTGCGTTCAGGATAATGCAGCCGCATGATTTATTGCGTAGACTAGAGCTGTGCTGTTGAATTATAAAGGGGTTCGATGCTCAAGGGATAGTTCATGTTTTTAATTTTATCTCAGTCACAGAATTTGTTTTTGGTGACCAGCAGTCTTTAATACACCAGGGGATACATGGCTTAAAATAACACACGTCGTGTACAGTTTCCTCATCGCCTCCAGACAGAGTGTGTTCATAGAAACTGATTGTTATTTTTAAAATTACGTTTAATCTCATTCATTTGGACCTTTTCCTGTGGGTCCGTAGCCTGGGACCGCTGTGTTCAAGGGTATGGCTTCCCATATTCGACAGAACCGTATGGGGAGAACAGCCACTCGCTGTGTGAGGGAGACGACCCGGGCACGAGAGCTCAGGGGAACTTTAAGGGAAGATCTATTGGGTTGTCTGCCTTTAAGAATCTATGATTTATAGAAAATATGGCTTGTTGCCCATAAACTAGCATTATGCTAGCGTCAGCACACCAGGATCCTTTCCCATTTAACTACTGTTAAGTTTAATCAACTGAGTAAGGTTTCACAGTGTAGTGGAATGTATCTGTGGTTGGACAAAACCATAGTTTCAGTTACAGTGAATAAGTAGCCTGGCTAATATTAGGTTATGATACAGGTAGTATGGTTGCTACCTATTGTACTATTACTAAACCCTTATTAGCATGTCCTGGGAGAAAAGAGCTTGAACCAGTAAAAAATTATAAATAATGAGGAACTGGCAAAATATAAAAACTTAATATGAAAGAATTTATATTTTTCGGTCTTTGTTGCTGCAAGGAAATGTAAGCGTGTCAAACCGGCCGTTAGAATCGACTGTAAATGATCGGCTGCTGAAGATTTTTTGTTAGCATTCTGTATCATCCTTTTGCTCCACCACAGTCATGCTAAACATTTTTCACTCAAAAAGATTCTCTGCCTGACAGTCAAATTATGGCCACACTTTTGGTGATATCAAAACAGAGAAGAAATTTGCGGCAATATCCTCTCCATTATCATTCAATCAAGTGCTGACACTGTTGCTACTGCAGAATGTGGTCAGGTAACTCTCGCTGCAGTGCGAATAACTCTCACAAGTCTTACGCAGAAGAGATAACAGTGAAAGGCAAAAAGAAAGCGTGAGGAGCACAGGCAGGAGAATGAATGAGGAAACGGTGTTGAAGGGTTTGGGAATGAGGTCAGAAGAGCAGAGATGCTGGCAGGCACTACAAGAGAGAGAGAGGGAACAGGGAACACCACACAGTCAGCAGAAAGGAGAGAGGTCAGTGAACAGAATGAATGAAACGAGAAGAGATTAGACCAGAGAAAGGAGAGATTCTCTGCTTTCCCCTTTTTTTTTTTGTCTGTGCCGTTGCGGATGCGAAGTGTGGCCCAGGTCTCGTGCTGGAATTAAAGACACTGTAAGGGATCGTCACGGTCCCCTGATCTTGTCCCTGTCGGCCATCCGTCTCCTTCATTTTTGGGGCCAAACGGGGTGGCTGGTAAAGGGGGTGGGGGAGACGTCTGTGAACGCGGGACAGAAAATTAAAGTAAAAGGAAGAGAGGAGGGAGAGGGAAGGAGTCCTGTGAGAGTCTGAGAGGCCAGCGACATGACCTGCGCTGATTTACGAAGCCTCCTTTTTAATGAAATTGTTTCAGTGACAGAGCCGGTAAAAGCTTGTAATGGATTGGGTGCTCTAATGTAATGAAATTACTCCCATTCTGCCTTTAAAAAAAAAGTAAGAGAGCGAGGAGGGGGAAAACTGAGAAAGGGAGAGAAAATGCAATTAATATTTACGGGGCTGACAGGCAAGGGCTGGCTGTGCGCTAAAGCTAGCCTCCTCTTCCTCTCCTCTCTCTCTCCGTATCTATCTCTATTTCTCTTTCCCTCTCTCTGTCCATCTCCCCTCTTTCTCTCTCTCGCTCGCTCTCTCTCTCCACTTTTTCTCTCCCTCTCTCGCCCCCTCTGACAGTAAGGGAGACAGCATGGTAGCGAGTAGCAGGCAGACAGGCCGGCCCAGACAGCCGCTCCTGGCTGCGATGTAGAGAGGTGGTAGCCCAGTATGTGCGCTAGTGTCTCTCTCTCTCTCTCTCTCTCTCTCTCTCTCTCCCCCCTCCTGCATCCCCTCCCCTCTCCTCTCCCCCCCACCCCCCGCCCCTCTCCCCTGCAGACCTGCTGCTGACTCCTGTCTCTCATCCGCAGGCAACTGGACAGCAACCACATCAGCTGCATCGAAGATGGAGCCTTCCGCGCTCTCCGCGATCTGGAGATACTGTGAGTCCAAAAACCCTTGCCTCATCCTCTCTCCTCCAGATGTTTCTTATCTGTTTCTCTCTCTCTCTCTCTCTCTCTCTCTCTGTCTGTGTCTCTCCATCCCGTGCTCTTCTCTCCTTGGCTCTCGGCTTGTTAGTCTCTTCAGTGTAATGTGTGGTTTTTTACCGGCGTCCCCTGAGGACGAGTGTGTTTGTGTAACTGAAATGCGGGGTGTGCGGTACCTGTATGCGCCGTTCGCTCCTGCCCCAGACCTGGCCTGACTGTGCTCGGCGAGTGGGCTGGCGGTCGTCTCTGGCGTGCGCTTTCCTCTCTCATGTGCCCGACTCGCAGAGGGCACACTGCTGCCACAGAAATGCCCCGTCTTTATTTCATTTTTAATGTTTCCCTGTGAGGGGGATGCGTGTATCCGAGCTCTCTACAAGTTTAGTCTCTATTATGTTCTTTTACTTGTGCTGTGAAGGATTTAGTCTCGGCAGAGTTTGCGCTTTGTGCTTCAAAATAATGTTTCACAGCTTAAAGTCACCTTAATTTGTCTGCGTTCAGCAGTGTGTAATGTAGCTAAAAGTTCATTGTGTTTGTTTATGATTTATCCTGTTTCATGCAGCTGTATTGTGCAATAGTTCTTTTTATGTCCCTGTCTTGTAGAGGTATCCTCTGTGCACTGAAACCTTGTGTTTTCTGAACTAAAAATCCGACACACAGTTGTGAGGGCTCTTACTGCGCAGAGTGCTTCATTTTTACGCCCTATCGTAATACCGTAAATGAGCAGGAAGTGTTTCCATTGACTGAATGTGGCGGTGCTATTCGTGGCATGCCAGGTGTTGCCATTAAAGGATACGAGTGTGACGTGTGCCTCGCTGTTGTATCAGTCGGTGTCAGGATGCAAATGTATCTGTATGGATTTGTGTGGAAATAACAGTGTGTTTGGACACTGGGCCATGCATGCGTCAGGCTAGCGGTTAAGCGTCAGACAACAGACTTTCCTCTGAGGTAATGCATCTAGCTCAGGACCAAGCAGAGCTCGATTTCATTAATCTGCTGTAACAGGTAGCCTAGCCAGGAAAAGTACCATGATCTATCACCTGAATCAGGCATGTGTCGTGGGTCTGGTAATTATGCAAGGGTGCAAGAGGGGCAAAGCCACCTGACAGGAAGCGCTCAGTTTTTTCGTTAACGTGGCTCTTGAATCTGCTTCGTTGTCTTCGTTCTAGTCAGGTGCCGGGGAGGAGGGAGTTCGATACACGATTGAATGGTCTACTTGGCATAATAATTGGATGGTATTTTGAAATAAAAAGTCATTGAATGTTGCTTGACACTTGCTCAGTGACATACAAAAGGGAGTGCAAAACTATATGTTTTGAGAAAATATATGTATGACTATATGTATTCAACATCACAATTTAATGCACAGAATGTATTGTATTTGATGAGTGGACATTGTAAAAGATTGGTTTCAGATTTTTTTGAGAGATATTTAAAATTAATGTAAATAGTGGGGTTCATGTTTGCAAAATTTTCCTGCTCTGTGATCCCTCAGTGCAGTGCTTTGTTTCGTCTTGCTGTGTTGCTCAAATAATTATTGATGAGCTGTGGTTTTACGAGTGTATGTCCTCTCTATATCGGTCCCTGGCGATTTGCTCTTTGTTCGGAGCTATCAAGTGAAATGTCAAGCAAACACATAAAGATAAGAAAAATAAATAATTTTTTTTTTTTAATCTGTTGGTAGTCAGTCTGCGAAAGATATCTTAATTGGGACATTGAAAATTCAAAAAAAAAAAAAAAAACAGCCACAAAAATGTAGTAAAAATGATTTTTTTATGAGAAGAACTTTCAAAACCGTGTTTCCAAAGCAGACGAATAAAGTCATCCCCAAATTATTCCATGTTCCTCTTTCTGTAAAATCATTTAGAGCAAGTGGATATTGAAACCAGTTTATATTGAAAAAATGCTTTATGCAAGATGTTATGTCAGTTAAAAATTGGTTAACTGATCTCAAGGAGAGATAAAGTTTTCATTTGTTTTTTTGTTTCAGTTTTAGGTGCGTAGAGTAAAACGAGAAGTCAAAATTGAAAATTTTGTGTAAATAAAATGCTAATCCGGAATGATAATTTCAACTGATCATTAAAAATTTCATTTGTCTGTAGTTGTTCAAGCTGCTCTGTAAGGAAATTAAATTATTTTGTAAATAAACAATCGAACAATGACAAAATCCGTCTTGTAATGCGCAAGACAAACTCATTTTTTGAAAACAGAACGATAAATATAAGTTATATTTTCCTTTTCTTTAAATTTGGTATTTCCCAAGCATTTATTTCAACAGAGATCAGACGAAGGCAGAGTTGGTGCCCAATGAGACCTGGTTAACAGAGAACAGTGAACTGTGAACTGGCCTCAGTAATTAGTGCACCTTGTTGCCTCAGTGGCGCTGAATATGGTATCTTATCTGCCAAGATGACAGAATAAATGATTGCTTCTTTCTTGTGATAAATTGTAATTTATATTTGAACAGAACTGTAGTGATGAATACAATAATGACTTCAAGTCATCTTATCATGCTCCGCATGTCAATGAGTAAGAAATTTTGCTTGTATTTCTTTTTTACACACTTTTTCCATTTCATCAAATGAAGACACTTAGCATTGATAATGATTGGAGCATGGACCCCGGGCTAAAAATAAATGCAGCTAACATGTATTATGTACATATATAGCAAGATCTTAACACCAAGATCTCTTCATTTCATCTCATATAAATGGTTCTGCCAGAACTGTGGCCTGTGCCTTTCTATATTGTAGGAGTTAATGATGCGGCAGTAAGATATAAATGCTTGGGTATCTATGTCCTTTCCCTTAAATCCAACTGATATTTTATTTAGTGTCTCTAAATAACTCATTGTTTTTCATACATTGCATTGCTTCACAGCCAGCTTTCTCTCTGGCTGTTACCTTGCCAGAGGCTGGTATTGAATGTTTCAGTAGGAAATGCTATTCTCGCGTGCGTTTCTATGCATTTCAGAACGCTCATTGAAATGAGAAGATTGATCTACAGCATCCTTGTGATCACTCTGTAAATATTAGTGAAAATAAAAAACCCGTCCCTTATCAATACAGAAGTTTATCCTTTATTAAACAGGCATAAGGCAGTTTCAGTAGTTCTGTGAGAAAAAAGAGAAACGTGAAAGCTTTTAAAATGGGGCCAAAAAACGGCAGGAACATTCACTGTTCATTCATTCTGCACAACTACCTCTTCACCTCACGGAGAAACCAATGTGCGCGCATCATTACCATATCTCTGAAGCCATATCAGAGCTGTATGATACAGCTGAAATTACCTTTACAGCAGGCGTGCCTTTGGCGTTAATGAAATTCCCAGGTATTTCTCTTCCACGGCAGGCGCTCGCTGTGTTCTCAGTGTGGTATTTAAGAAGGGCGTCGGACAGGGAGTTTTTTTTTTGTATTCAGTGAGTCTGTAGAATGTGCCCGGTGTTCTCTGAGCGTAGGGCGCAGCTGTCAGCGAACTCATGTCCGCTGATGCTACACTCCATAGCCCGGGGACCTCTGCATATTTTATGGCCTTCGTTCGTACAGAAAATTTTGGCCCTGGACCAAGTACCAATGCGTGTGAGCTTTTTTTGTGAGGAGGGAACCGTGAAGACATTTCCATGCTATTTCCTCAAGGTGACATTCACTTACCGCGCCATGATTAGAGGATCCTAATGATCATGTTATAATGAGCGACTCACCCTTTACCTCAGATTTCACAGTCCTTTAGCAGAACACTGCCATTTGTTAGTAGTTGCTCTAAATGGCTTATGGGAAGGGTGAGGTTTAAAGCGTTAAGTTTAAACAGGAACATCTGCACACTGTGTACCCAAATACACCTCTCTCTTTCTGTGGCTTTTCATAATTACCTCCGCCAAGGACATTATGTTTTTGCCGGTTTGGTTTGTCTGTCTGTTTGTGTACAAGATAACTCAAAAAGTAATGAATGGATATCTCTGAAATTTTGTGAGTGGGTTGCTATTGAAGTAGGGATGGACCCTATTGATTTTGACCGCGATCGGTCAAACAATATGGCCACCACAGCAACCATTTCTAAACCTTATTTTGCAGATCCTTAAATTTCTTATGAGCCATGTTCACTCAGCAAGATTTCGACTGTGCTGCCTTGGCGGAGGTTTGCACTATTGGAGTGCCTCTTGTTAAGAGAACAGTTTCCTTTTATAGTTCCAGGTGCCTCTCATTCAACGTGCGTCTGAAGTGACAGTCCATATTTAATCGCGTTTTAAAATTAAATACTCCATTTCTATTCATGATGGCCTTTCCAAAGCAATATCCATGCTATGTTTTTGTATTTGTAAATTGCTTCTTTATGGCTGGGTCCTGTGCGTACTGCATGCTAAAGAGCTGGTGTCTGAAATCCAAACAGCATCTTTAAAATTAGGTTACATGCACTTCTCAGTACCACTGAGTCATATAATATTGTTGTCTCAGCGCAGTCTTATTCCAGAATACTGGCACTGGTTTAACTCTTATGAGAAATAAGCACCTGATGCGCTCATAACTTAACCTCATAAAACCTAAGGACCTATATATGGGTTCATCAAATGCAGCTGCTGTATTCAAACTTGTGGGACTTCGGGCCTATTTTAAATTCTGATGGAGATCCCAAGGTTTCCAATGAGTCCAAAAATGGCCTGCTGAATTACAGAGAAATGTATATAAAATGCTGCACAAGATTAAGACATTTCCTATTTGATGTTATGCTATGGCCATGAAAACATGGTATCCTGGGATTGAATATCTCTCATTCTAAGTGTGATGTAGCTGCAGTGAAGCATTGCAACCAGCAGACACAGAATATGTATTTGAAATTGTAATTCAGTATGAAAAAAAAAATGCTTTTTCTGATTTTGAACATACTTAACGGACAACTTAAGTGAAAAATCAGAGTGTAAGGGCTTTAAATGGACCTCTGATATTTGGAGTTTGAAAAATAATTTTTAAGACCACCATACAATATATAACCACAATCATTGAAACAAAAAAAAGAATAGACTGTTTGATTATGTTTTCACCTAAACGGGTTGCCTTCTCTCATGAATAGAACCAGAGCACCTTAAATACGCCGAATGCAAGAACCTGGATTTCCAGCGGAATTTTATGAGCCTTGCCTTCTTACCAAACCTACCCAGAACTCAGCTGTCCGACCAGGCCTGTAAGTGTGTAGAGAGCTGAGCGTAGGCGAGAAACTCAGTTGTGGGAAAATTTGATTAGATTGGGCGGCGAGGTCTCAGGTTTTTCTTTGTAACCTTCCTTTCCACGGTCAGGGCTAGAGCTACCAGATTTGTTAGACATGTGGGTGTACGATCAAGATTAAAGTGCTGCAGAAATGAAATCACATTGTGTAGGAGCCTTTTGGAAAATAGATTTTCTCGTTGTGTATTTTGATTTGGCTTTGAGGCATGGTTTTGTCCTAAACTGTAGACATAACTTTGCTTGTGAGTCATTATTGTAATTGCGGGGGAAAAGGTCAAGAGATGGTAGGGGTAGTATGTCCTTGGTGAAATACTCTCACTGTTTCTGCTCCTGTAGTGTGTGTGTGTGTGTGTGTGGGGGGGGAGTTCCCAATTTCAGCCATCTTTAAGATTTAACGTTAAATCTATGTCCTCTATCATGCTGTAAACACAAAGGAAAATGGAGGCAGCTGACCTTGCCATTTGTCAAGGTGCCATTCCGGCAATAGCTGTTTTTTTCTTCTGCGGAAGTGGGCTTTTTGGGAGGGCGAGAAGGCTAACTTTGCGATTTACTTCCAGCTAAAGAGACAGGTAACATGGTGGAGGGAGACAGAGCGATAGTGAATCTCATGACCAGGCCGTGGAAGCTCAGCTAATCAGATATTCCATGCATTTTTAATTTCCAACCCCTGGCTGCCTCCCGTGGGACGAATCAATCTAACTTCCTGATTGAAAAGTTGCCTTCAGCTAATAGCGGCGGCAGGGCTTCTCTTTCTCTGTGCGTCCAGCAGACATGCTGAGCGAGCGAGAGAACGAAAGAAGATGATAGACGAAGGAGTGTGACGGGCGCAGGACAGGGGAGCGTGTCCGCGGGAGCGAGAGCGTTTAAGGGAGGCGGGGCGGCGATTAGCTCAAAAACGTTGCTTTAAAGCACAGGAAATTGCGGCGTTATCTCTTTGTCAGGTCTGCGGCGAAGCTCGCGGTGGCCGGAGGTGAATCGTGAGTAAAGACAGGAGAGCGAGCGAACGTGGCGGCCCAGCCCTGTAGAGCATTAATCATCCAGCGATGGGCGGCCGGCGGGGGGGAGAAAAACAGACTCGGCTTCAGATTCAATCTCTCCTCATTTCAGCCATAATGGCCTCATCGATGCCCTGATAGCCATGTTGCCTTCCTGTCTCCCTACCGCTAGCGGCAGAATTGGGGCAAGAATACTATACCCTGTCCTCAAAGGTGTACACTTTCTCATAACCTGGCCAGGGTTTTGTTCATGTAACTAAGGATTATTAGTGGTCTGCACCTCGTGGCAAACTATCTGAGGTGTGTGGTGTCTTCTCCTGATTGTTGTCTTAGATACATAACTACCTCTATTAGCTTGGAAATTGTCCTTGAAATGGGCTGTTCCTCGCTATAGCAAAGCATTCTAGTCCTCTACAACAGTGGACTTCCACAGTCTACCACTTTGGTTGCATCTCACAGCTTGTTGGTGTATGAAATGGTTGATTTTGGTTACCCTGCAACCTGGTTGTGTCTCAGATTTGGCTTCAGGATGGCTTGCTTTTCTTGTGTTAACTCCTTGTTGCTCTTATTACTGAAAAACAACAGCAACAGAATTCAAACAAATGCGAGTCAAAATCATTTTCATTGATTAAAGATACGGTTAAGTCAGAAAATACTCAGTACTACTATCAGGTATAGCTCGTAATTCCCTGATAGTGAAGATGAGAAACAAAGCTCTTTATTTGAATGCAGAGGTGCGCACATTTCAATTATTTTTATTCAAAATTGCAGGTACAAGAGGGTGCTTTTTGATTTCTTTGTTTTAATTAAAATAACCACGAAAATAGCCTCTACTGCAGGATGTGCCGAAGCTAGCAAAAACGTTAGCGAAGTGGCTTATTGTTTTTCCTCAAGCATTCTTTTCTAACTTGAATTTGTGGTTTAATTTCCCTAACTTTGCATTAAGAACGAAGCTGTGTCTTTATCTGCCAGAGGTTTAGTGAAGTAATTGCAAAGCCTGTTAACCCTAACAAGGCTGAAGCGATTTTTTAAAAATTATAAATTCAATTATCTTGTGCTGTTTAAAACCTATCATGAGGCAACTTGGATAAAAGAGCTCCCCTGCTGGAGCTCTTTTAAACAAGTTGCCATTTATAGGTTTTCGACAGCTATGATTTTTATATCTTACATCATTCAGCTACAAAAGTTGCATTTAGCGCTCTACGGGTTAATAATGAAAAACAATTGAAAACAGATCTAAATTAATTATCGGTTCAGCAGGATAGTTTTTGCCTTCTCATTTTTCAGCTCCGCAGCATCCACTGTTCGATCAACTCTGGTCGATTTATTTGCTTTATTGTGCAGAAACTGATAATGCGAGGTCACGCAGCTGGCTGCGAAACAGCTGAGCCGCCACATAATCAATTATTTCTTCTCCCCTAAAATACTAGGGCTGCTAATAAAAAGGTTGTAATTTGACCGCATTGCCAAATGCGGATGTAAATCATTCCTACACACTGCACTTCATCCACATTCATTCTTTTATTTCAATTCTAATGTGCTGAGGCACAGAGCCAAAATATCGAGCATTCTGTCATGGTCTAAATAAATGCGGACTGGGCTCAATACGAAGGTAAAAGTTCAGGTTAGATTTCAAAATTCTGAAAGTGAGCTATTCATCTCAATGAGCAGATGCGTTCACGACCCAATCCAAACGGTTCGGCCCGTGGACCGCAGCTTTTGTTATTTCTCTGCGTCTCTTCGCCATGTTTATTTGAATTAGCAGAATAACATCTGATAGCGGCTTTGCGCCGCTGCTGAACCTCAAAACCCTGAGCTAAACAGAAACAAACATTCCCATTCCTTTTGGACGGACTCCCTCGCCCTGCGAGGAGCAGTGGTGGAGGAATTACGCTAATAATGAAATTAGCCCCCATCTGGAGCCACTTAGTTCATTTATTTTAACTCAATGGCCGAAGCGAAGGCCAGTCTGTTTACGCTCACCGTTGACCTGACTCCTTGGCTGTGCCCTCGCTGCCGCTGTGCTGTCACCATACGTATTTTCTAAGCATTTTACTCGTCTAGGGCAGCCAGAAAGGTCTGGAAGCCTTCCTGTGCTTACACAGTCCTACTGCGCATGTACACGGTTCTGCTGCCAAGCCTTACCGTACCCATCTTAACCCAAACACGCACGCACGCGTGCAAGTCACACAAACACACACTTCAAAAGGCACTGACTTCAAACGAAGCGAAGCACCCAGCCATGGGAGACGATAAAGCTGTGGCTCTAAGAGGCATTCTTACCGTCCCGGGGAAAGAACGTCACTTTCTTAATCAGCTGTGGCCCCCATTCCCCCCCCCCCCCACCCCTACACCCCATTGTATGGGAATGCAGAGGCCATGGGAACTTTTCGCTTCTCGCCCTCCAGATAACCGCAAAACAAACATGGCGCTTTTGCAATTTAACCCGTATCTGTGGTCTCCACTGTGGGTGAAGCCAGTGGTGTGGTCCTCAGCCTGGGTATTTACTGTGTCTTGGGCAGGAATCATTAGCGGAGGACAATGCCATGCCCTTTGATGGAGGGTTGTGGAGGTGGATGTGTGATGTCAAGTGCCCACCCAACTTCATGTACACCTCTGCACATACAATCACTCACGAGCATGCGCAAACAAATGCGCAAAACTACCCATATTTTAGATATGCATGCAGTTGTAGGTGTTGAATATCTATGTACTTGCATACACACATAAATTGCATTTCAGCTTTGTGGACAGTGCACTAGTGATCCTCAGTCTGAGGAATGCAGTGATGTGAACACCTGCTACTTAAACAACCATACATATACAAATTTACACACATTCTTAAACATGCACACACGCTTTTACACTAACACAAACGCTGGCTAACTGTATGTGGAACATGTACACATCGAGATACGATCAGACGCGCACTCACAAACCAAACCGTCCCCTCCTCTGCTACTGTCGCTCCGACTCTAACCTCACATGAAGTTCTGAGTTCGGGAAGGATCCACTTTAAATGTCTTAATTAAGGCCTGAAGGGTCCTGGAGAGCCCTTGAAACTGGGTAACAGGGCCCTTTCCGTACTGTGGGAAAGCTTTTCTTCGGTCGCTAGATTGGGGAGGGGCGTTCTCACTGGGTGCATGGAGGGTGACTGAATGTGACCACAGAATCAATAGACTCAAATGAAATCATAAAGCAGCCCAGCTCTCCTCTGTAGCCGGGCCTCCCTCGCTGTACGCTATCCATTACGCCTCCTTTAGCTAAAGGTACACTTAGTGTGGATGGAGGCCACCGCCTTCCTCAATACAGTTTATTATCTGTAAAAAAAAAAAAGGTTTTCCATTCTTTACTGACCCGGCGTCAGTGTTCGCTCTAAATATCAGAAGGCCTGTACGTGTCATTATTCTCCGTAATGGTATTGCTTTTTGGGTTGTAATGCTTGTTGAGCCAGATTAATGTGTGTCCGACTGAAGCATTTGACCTTTTTAAACAGTTTCCCCTGTAGTGTGCTGGGCAGATTTAAATTTGTGATGCTGTCAAAATTAAAAAATTTTGTTTGAAATGTGGAAGAGACCTTTGGAGTGTTGCCCCAGTTCAGCCGTACGGACAGCACACTCGTGCGCACAAATCTGAGGAGTACTCTCTCTCTCTCTCTCTCTCTCTCTCTCTCACTCACACACACACACACACACACAACAAGCTATTCTGCAGTGTACCTATTTCTGTTCCAGCACCACAGCAGCCCTCAGCACAGCTGCCGGCCCGATATCCCTTCCTGACCTCCACCATCTATTTTTCACAAGATACTGTAAAAGCAGCGGGCTACTGAAGGCCATTTCATTTCACTGCCATTCTGCCCTCAGGTGACATTTGCTTTAGCACTGAGGTGTCCCTCTGTGATTCAGTAGGTGAATCAATCCGCCTCTGTATTTTGAGCCGAGGATCCATTCCGGCTCTACAGAGGACCGCCCATCCCAGTGTTTTTACTACCATTAAAAATGCCATCAAAGGTCTGTTTCCTCCTTATCAACACAGCTGCCCTTTGGTTTCTCTTTCTCTGCCTGGCATTGGAGGGTACATAAGCAGACCTTTTATTCTTGCATTCATTTACCTCCGGCTCCCTAACCTCAGTCTAAAAAATTTCTCACTCCCGATGGGGAAGCGTGTAGTCTCGATGAGTGGGCGTCCTTCACCGGGCAGTTGTGTGTGTGATTTATTTATTTGTTTTGTGCCCTGCAGGAGTTTTTGTGTCAGAACTTTTGCCAGGGCGTTCCTCTGTTTACGCTTTCCTGTTGCCACACCGCTGCCCTGCATAATCACTCTCTACCTTGGGGACCAGTCAAAACAGGAAAAAACAGTAGAACCTCAGTCTTACAATGCTTTTGGTGAAGGGGTCGCTCAATAGAAATTGAGTGCACTTGCGGTCCACGACGTCAGAAGAGATCTCCCAACCCATCATTGCTAGAAGAATGTGAGCAGGTGGAATATTTGTATTTCAACCCCACATTTTTTATCGTTTTTTTTTTCTTGGGGCCAGTTATTTTAAATACTCTCAAAATGGCTGAAATGCATTTCCTTTTTTAATGACAGTTTTGTCATTAAAATGACAGTTTTTGTCAGGAAACAAGTAATGCGAAGATCTTGTTGGCAGCCCTGTCTGTTGAAGGATCAATGAGCTCGAGTTCCTCAAATCAGTGTCCTTAAGGGCTGAAACTGCTGGCTCTCCATCCTCCATTTGTCTGAGAGTCTTTGGATTTTAGGGCGAGATTTGAGGAATCCTACCTTCAAACCTTCCACTGCAACGAAGAAAGGTTGCAAACCAAGCTACCTTAGTCCAAAAGTGTTTTCCTTCTACGGTAACCCCGGAATTGAGAAACGATTAATTAGCGGCCTCCTTGAAGGAGCGTAGGAGGGTGGGTGGGTTGGAATTTAGTGGGGTCTTGGCTGCAGGATTAAGGTTGCTTAGCAGCGCTAATCAGAGCGGCCACTGGTCGCGGGGTAATGGAGATAACCGCCAACTTTGGTGATTATGGCTGCGTGCGCCGTTGATTCTGTCATTTCGTTAGTGGCGATTCAATACTTTGGACAGCATGCAACACGTGTCAGCTGGTGGCATTACCCACTGCGCCCGTAGATGAGAAACTGACTGACAGCTTGCAGAGAGCAGACGAACAAACACGTTCTCAGCATGGGCTCACCACTTTCCCTAGCACGAGGATGGCAGTGGGCGAAGGCTTTTGGTAAGGGGTTACTCACTCTGTACGTGCATATCCCTGAGCCAGCCTGAACCACCGCCATACACTACCAACCAGGAAATATTCACACAATGTTGCTACAAAGTTGCAGCAAAGTCATTACTTTCAAAAAACATTTCAGTAACATGTATTGAAAATTTTGCATTACCTGGAAATAAACTCTCGATCAAACTTTTCTGACCAGTAGCCGTGGCTATAGATACAGTCGGCAACAAAGGGAACGCCCCCAAAAGTAGTGCCGAGGGGGAAAACAAACCGGTCTCTGCCATTAGCCATAATGCCGAAGAGTTGCTGTGTGGCCTTTTGCACCGCAAATAAACAAAAAAATCACCAATTAAAGTTTTACATTTTACCAAATAATAAAATGGAACCACAAAGCAGGACAAAATGGCTTCAAGCTATCATAAGAGAGGAGGAGTTTGGCAGATTATGACAGGACCCCACCACAGAACGTGTATGTCTGCAGGCCACTGAGTCGGATCATTCGCCCCGTTTTTTAAAACGTATGGACAACTATCCAACCCCAGTACATTTAATTTTTTTAATATATTGATCCTTGTCAGCAGGCAATAGCGACTCAAAGTACGTCATGACAACTTCTTAGAGTTAGCAAGACAAGTTTAAATTCCGCGTTTTTACAGTATAGCGGACGGGGGGGGAAGGATTGTTTTCCCCCTCGGCTCTAACCAGATGTGACGTTTGTGGGCGTTCCCGTTCTTGCCAACTGTACCTATAGTGTGCCAGTCCACTGAGTTCCTGTGAGGAAATGGGGGGGCTGAGTGTGAACATGCCTGCTAATCAACAGCATCCTCATCCTATCCCAGTACCTGCAGCTGTAAGGCTAGTTTTTCTTAAACAAAGTAACGCAGCTGAAAATTACATTCTTAAGCGAGTGGAGGTATGCGTATCCCCCACCAAACTCATTCTATTTCTAAATTAAACCTTCAACTCCCAGATATTACTTGGACTATTTTCATCAAAATTCTGGTACAGAAATTGAAAATGTGTTGAAGTTCATAGTTTATTTAATTTATTCTGTATTAAGTAGATTCTTGGGGGTTTTGTTAATTTATTACTATGTGTAGCTCCAGCTGTGCTGCATAAAATTCTCTACAAATCAAAGGTATTTTAGGAACATTTGATTAGATACTCAAGGGTTAAGGGTTAAACCAGCCTAAGTAACACAAATTATAACCAGCAACAAGGCCAGCTATGACTAGCTAGAACTGTTAAAAACACTGAATATACTATCTTAAAGTGGCAACTGATCTTGGCTGGATTTTTCAGTTGGGAAGCCTATTAACTCTCAATCTGTCAGTTGTCATTTCTCATGTATAACATGCACCTTTCTGTTCCTCTCTGTTCATTGCCTTTCAGCACTCTCAACAACAACAACATCAGCCTCATCCCTCTGTCCAGCTTCAACCACATGCCCAAGCTGCGCACGCTGTAAGTACAACCGCGCGCTCGCTCTCTGAGGGATGCATTTCACATCACACAGTCGGCTGCCACCCCAGCAGGCCCTGCGAGACTGCAGGAGATTGTCACCAGTCAGCAGCTCTTGTCGCTACGTGGAGCTCAGCATTGCATTGCAGTGGGGTTCATTTTATCCAACTGTCCATAACGTCTCCACTTTGTTTTATAGACGCTTGTTCACTTGCAAAATTCCATACCAAACAAGCGCAAAATGCTCTTGCAGTGTTGCTGCAATGTTATGGCAATGTTACGATATTTGAGCAAGATTTCAGCAACATGAAGAGAACATTTAATATTTTCTAGGTAAAAAAACCATGCCCCCCAGAACTCCCCCCCCCCGTCGATGTCAGTAACCGTAGTGATTTCGTGCCAGTCCGCCGGGGTCCTGAGAGTCGCGCAGAGTTAGGGGTGTTAGACGTCATCCCGGCCTAAAAAAGCCACAAGATATCCCGAGTGCACGGCCCTGTCGGGGCAGCGCATTTACACCGCGAGGAATCAAACCGCAATCGATGGGAGTAATTACACACCAGGCCGGCTTCGCCTGAAGGTTTCCCAACTGCGGCTGCTCTCCGGCATTAACAGTGGATCTATGGCAGTGCGGTTATTAATAATGTGCGGTTTGCAGTTTCTGGCTTATTCAAGGGGTGTCAAATGTATTCTCTCATCTCCCATGGGGATTTGGACGGAGAGCCGTTCCCCGTATTGAGACAGCCTGCCTCACTGTGTGTGTGTGTGTGTGGGGGGGAGATAAAGTGGCACTCCAATACTTTTGGGTCCGATTTTTCCTACTTCTGCGTCCCTCTCTCAGTGCGTATTCAGGAGGAAGGGATCGGGATGTTTGAGATTTGATGGGGTACATAACCCACGCCTGACTGCACCCCAGCTTTGTAGCCATAACCCTGCCTATTTCCCAGCATTCACTGGGCCGCAGACCTCACTCCCCTCCAGCCTGGCTCCGCCCCCGCTGCAGGATTGGATTTGCTGACACTCTTGCCCTCCCCCGGCTCCCGGGCGGGATTGAATTATCCGAGACGAGGCTCCCCCTGGCGCACGAGCTCTTTTGTATCGAATTGTCTGGCTCTAATATCCATGAGATCTCTGTATTGAATTTGCTGCTCGTAAAAACAACTTATTAAATCAAATGTTTAGAGATGTCTGTAATCCATTTAGCAGGGGGGACGAGAGGGGGGTATTTTTGGCAGGAGAGGGGGCGAGGGGGGTTAGTGGGTTTGATGAAATAGTTCTGTTTACCTCCATCCTCCCCCTGCCCCCCCCCCCCCCCACCCCAGGACCCTCTCCCCTGCTCGGACTATCTTGTTGCAGCAGCCATTCAATTAGACGGAATGATATCACCCCATGCTGCCAACCATTCAATAAGTCCGCAAAATAAAACGTGTATGGATGACTCCCGCTGGGGTGGAGCAGTTGTCTGCGGCCCCGTGTCAGCCGTTGGGTGGGTGGGCGTCCAGGGGGGCGGGTAGGATGTACTGATGTTCCTCTCTCGGTGGGAGGGGGCAGGTGAGGTGGTACAGGATGCAGGCCCGCGCCCCGAGATTTTCGACGTGGGTGGCTGCGTTCGCCCTCCTCTCCGTCGCTCTAATCCCACTCGGCTGTAATTAATCCGGAACAACGGGAAGCCATAAACTGGATTTATAATGGGGAAGGCTCCATTATAGCTCCAGTCCCGCTGTTATCTTCAGCGAGCGATTTCTGTCCCTAACAGGATTTGCCAGAAATTTAATTTACTGACTTTGAAAAGGGTACTGTGCCTTTTTCCTCCGCTGATGTGATTTTTTTTCCCCCTCCCTCCCCCCATCCCGGGTCTTTTTCTTAACTCTGCCCACGTCAGTTAAGCGGTCTTGAGAAAGAGAGAGAGTGATTTATCCGTGAATCCACTCTAGGAAAGGTGCCATGGTTCGGGAGACCTTGAGGAAGTGAAAATGTTGGCTGGGAAAGCTGGTCTTGGCTGGAGTGTCGAGTGTGTTTTCTGCAGCTTTTTGCTTATTTACAGCCACCTGTTCACAAAAAGTCGCGTTTGTGAACATTTACAGGCCCGTAAACAGTACTTTTTAGCATTGCGCCAGTCTTCGATGGAACCAAATCCAGATTTTATTAGCTTATTAGCCTGCTTTTCAAGGTGGTTTGCCTGGCATAGTCCTGCACCACAAAAATGTCTGTCTAAACAAGGGTTTGTACCTTGTGATGGGTCTTTAAATCTAATTTTGTGTCTTTCGAATAAAAAACACAAGTTTGTTTTACGCTATTTTTTTTCATTGTCTGTCTCATTGAATATTATTTTGCTTTATTTAGAAGCAAAATTTACAGTGATAACATAAGGCAATAAGCTAAGATTGTCTTTTTTGTTCTCTAAGCTTAGTTCTTGCTTGCATAATATATTCTTCATTGAATCCTTTGAGTTAATTTGTCCTCTAAATTTGACCCATCCTAGTTACTTGTGAGCAGTGGGCAGCCACAGTGCAGCCCCCTGGGGCCAACTATCGTTCTATAGCCAGAGCCTTGGTCAGGGGCAGCGGTAGGAGTGTTACTATATGTCCTTTGTAGTGGGGGATACCAGAGAACCTTGTGGAAACCCATGCGTACACAGGGAGAACATCCAAATGAAGAGGACCGGGCCAACCGAGGCTCAAACCTGGAACCTCAGTGCTAACCACTACGCCACCGTGCCGCTCCAGCCCCCTAACCGGCCCTGAATAATGCAAGTTCCCATGAATGACGTGCGTGTCGTGTACGTAGCTGGGTCCTGACTGGCCGGCTGCACTCTGCACCTGTGATGCGTAAATTCTGCGTCCTCTCCCGCAGGCGTCTGCACTCCAACAACCTGCACTGCGACTGTCACCTCTCCTGGCTCTCCGATTGGTTGCGGCAGAGGCGAGGCCTCGCCCCCTTCACTCAGTGCATGGCCCCCGCCCACATGAGAGGCCTCAATGTTCCCGATGTCCAGAAGAAGGACTTCCTGTGCTCAGGTACTCTCGCCTCGCTCTAGTGGATATTTCAGCGTTCGGATTAATACTCCAAAACAAATCCGTTTATCCATTGTACTTTTACGGTGCATCAGGTCAAGAGAATAGATAAGACATGAAATACCCAGAGCACACTGTGTGTGTGTGTGTGTGTAAAATACTTTTTTTAAGACTTCAGCGGGGTTAATACAAAATTACATTTGTAATATATTACATTTTTACATGGTTGGCTCTACAGTTTGGTTGAATGAATGCACATCTTTACAGACTTCAGTAATTTTATGAGTTTTGAAATAATTATGTGTACATATGTCTTCTTGTTAGAACTTTACTGCGACACTCACTCAATATGACCCAGCAGTTCAAAGGAATTTTTAACAGTGAAACTTTTTTTTACGTATTGGCATTGAACTCCGGCAGACTGTATTTGAACCCAATTAATATGAGATTAAAGTGCCAGCTTTAATTGCTGGGTATTTGAATTCTGTGTCATAATGTTTGCATACAGCGCCACTATCCAAGCGCTTACGAGCTGCACGCTGGTTGTGCACCATTTTAAATCCAGAGCTTCGAGTGACTGCGGCGGATTCAGTTTTCTTCTTTTCCAGCTGAATGGATTCACGTTTGCTATTTGTGTACTAACCTCCCAACAACACCTCCTCAAATAAAGCCTGCTGCTTTTTGGAAAGTAGCTCATAGAACCCCACCACACCGAAGCGCCTCGTGCTGATTACTGCACCGTTATGCAGATTGGAGGAGAGAAGCAGAAGAAAAGTTATCATTCAGTAATGAAAATGTCATTGGGCTCGCTCTATCCCAGCTATGTGCTTGGCTCATCAGTCCCTTCGAACTAATGGTCTGTGACGCGCTCGCATTCTTTTTCAGCGAAGGTTTGGCTCGCACAGCGCGGTCTCCTATAGATTATTTGACATACGCACGATGAGAAGGACTTTGAGAAGTGCAAGCTTAAATGAAATAAACGTACCAGAGGACACTGCTGCATCGATGTGCTTTATTGACTCAAGGTTCTTCTGGTCTCGGAAGGTTCCAGAAATGGCATGAACTACGACGTGACCTTGAGAAAGGCTCACGCTATCTGTGTGTGGGAACGATTTTGCGTCTCAACGTGTGTGTTTCTTTTAACCATTTGCTGCTCTCGTCTCATGAAGTCAAGGGTGTCTACATCCCAGCTGTCCTTCCAAAACATCTGTCGAGCTGACTGAGTGTGTGTTTCTACCAATCCAGAGACACTTTCAAAAATATTTCTGGATTTATTTTTTTGTGGTTGTATGTTAGTTTATGGGACGCAGTATATTGTTCATCAAGCAGTTTGTCTTTGCTCCATTCCCACCTCCCTTCCCTCTATCTCTCTCTTGCTTTTTTCTCTTCTTTCTTTATCATCCCTGCTTGCTTTCGACCTGCACTTTATTCCCTCTTTCTACCCCAATCCTCTCTTCCCTCTCTCATTCCTTCTTCATCACTCCTTTTCTTTTCCTCCCTTGCCATGTATTTCTCTACCCATTCTCTCCATTTTCTGTCTCTCTGTCCCCTCCCCCATCGCTCCTCTCTCAGGTCCGGCCCAGACGGAGCCTCGTACCTGTGTTCCCCAGGCCTCTGTGTGTCCGTCCACCTGCACCTGTAACAACAACATCATCGACTGCCGGAGGAAGGGTCTCACGGAAATCCCTGCAAATCTGCCCGAGGTCATTGTGGAAATGTGAGTGCCCCGCCCTCCCACCACACCCTCCGCCGTCTCCTCCTCCCCGAGCGCCGTCGCTCCGCACCAAAGATTTTTATTTTCCGTCAGTACTGTCTCAGCACTCCGTACTCCTGCCAAAAACCTTGCGTCATTAGCTGCTGACATTGCAGCGGTTCGCCATGCGTTGTGTTCCGGTAATGGCTTTAACTTTTCCTCCAGTTATGTCTCAAACCTCATTAGCAGCCGAGATTGCTGCGTCTTCGCTCCTTTGGTGTTAGCGCTCGCGCTGCTAGCCAGCAGCTACGCTCTGCACTGAACTCAAAGATAATTAAGCACTTACCTCTCGCATCCTGCGGAGGGCCAAAATCCATCCAATCAATCCGCGGCCAGCCTTTTCCATTAGCCAATGGGGTGCCTCCGGCTGCTGTGAGAAAAGCACTGTCTCGTTTCGATCAGACGTGAAGGCTGGCTGCTAACCTGTTAGCTTCAATATCTCTGTGAGTGGAACCGCCTGATTTGTTTGATAGGTTTGCGGTAGGGCGCGTAGCTACCTCGTGTGCCCAAAACTGCGGCAGCTAAATGTGAAATTGATAAATGAAAATGTGTTTTTTCGGGCTGCAGCTGGCATTTTCCGGAGCCAAATGGCTTGTCTGAGGTCTAGAGTTATGTGCTTTATTGCTTTGTGCCATTCGTTGATTGGATTTCCCGCGTGTGCTTTCTCCCTCTTTCGGAGCATTTCCATGTCTCCTCTGTCAGGGTATTTGATGTACATATTGATCGCAGGGACCTCTGTTTGTGCTCTAGGACAGGCTGGTAATTGCTCTGATGCGCCCTTGTTTTTCCTCGCTGTCATAACTTCGATAGTCTGTGACCTTTGCACGAGGAAAAAAATGATTCGTTATTTTGGATACACTGCTCCTATTCCTCTTGCCTGAATCCAAAAGAAAATTGAGTTAAATCCATGACAGACTGTCCAGACTTTGCTGGGGACGTTTATTTTTCATTCATTTCGCATTTGTTTGCCAGATCAGTATTTTCATGAATAGTTTCATATAAATCGACTGGCCAGACTTGTACTTAAATTGACAGGTTTTGAATTGAATCCCTGAAAGGATGCCATCGCTTCTCTCTCTTTCACGCCCTCTCTCCAATTTCCCCATTACACCTAGTGACTCATTCACCCCATTCTCTGCCCTCTCTGGCCCTGTGGCCCTCCGGGGGCCCCTCCCATCCCAGGGGCAGGAGATTTAATAGCTGCATTGTGGGGTGGCGGGGATGGTACTGCAGAATGGGGTAAGTTGGGGGTGTTGGGCCGCGACATCACTCTCTAAGATGAACGGCCTTGCACCGTGGCTAACCCTGCAGTAACCACTCCCTCCCTTCATCTCTCATGCTGTCAATCTCCACCCAGGGCCCCTCCCACCCTATCACACCGCTGAGCCATGGCCACTCAAATAGACTCTCACACTGAAGCACACACATACACACACACACACAAGCAGACAGACACACACACTTATGCCCCATCCTCATACTGAAAGATTGATGGGAGTCCATTTCCCATGGCTCTGACCTCACCAGGAATAGCCCCATTGAGTCTAATCTGTCAAGCCCCCTCCCCACTGAGTGCAGGGAAAAGCCAATCCCCATGTCACAAGAGAAGGGACCGTACTACAGCTCGGTAGAAATGGTATTTTAAGACTAACTGGTACAAGGACACAGAAATAAAGAAGTTAGGGCTATTTTCTGTGGTAAACACTGTATGCCCACCTGAAATGTGAAGCTGCCCATTGGTCCAGTAAGTGTGATGGACAGGCGTAGGAGCAGCCAATCGTGAATGAGCTCCTCCTGTCTCCCAACAGCCGATTGGAGCAGAACTTGATCAAAAGCATCCCGGCCGGAGCCTTCTCCCCGTACAAGAAGCTGAAGAGAATGTGAGTGTGTCCTACAGGCATAACCAATCACTCTCCTTCTGTCTCCATCACATACAGATTCTGACATTCTACATGGCATTAATACATATCCCTCCCGAAACTCCAAGCTAACAACTAATGATTCTAGTGCTAAACTGGGCACAGATGTGCTGCAGCTGAAGGTGATTCCAGCAGTAATGTAGCAGGTTATAGCTGGCCTGTGACTGGTCAAGTGTCTAGCTGGATGAAACCGGTAGATGCTGGTCTTTAACTGGACGACACAAGTCAAAACTGGGTGACCTGGTACAATGAGCTGGTGGTAATACTGGTGGGCTTGCTGGAAGAATCTTAGACGCAGCTGAAACCAACTCAACAAACTCAGGCTACCATAAACTGGAATTTCAGCACATATGGGAAAAGTTTCACTGTCATTTTTGAGGTAACAAGTGCCATAAAAAATATTTGGCATAAATGTAATTTCGTTTTTAAATGATGTAAATATGAAACAGACAGCACAAATGACATATTTCTTCATCTCACGCACATATTGTATGCTCCCAGAAGGGCTAAACTTTTACTCTGTGTAAGTAGCTGCTCTCTTTGCTACACACTGCAGTCGACTTTAGCAAACAGCAGTTGGCTACATGTAGCGCTCGATGTCTCCTCTGAGATTTTGCTTTGGGTTGTATTGACAGATGGGCCAGCTGGGCTACAGCACATCCTCAGTGTGGCTGAGTAAATAAGATGGAGACTGTACTTTAAAGTGACTGCGCTCAGACTGTGCCATCCCCTTCAGTCTCTATTGTCTTTATTACTCTCTGTGTCTTTGCACATGAACTGTTTCTCTCCGCCTGCCGCCTTCCAGAGACCTGAGCAAGAACCAGATCTCGGACATCGCAGCCGACGCCTTCAGCGGCCTGAGATCCCTCACATCACTGTGAGTCCTGCGATTACTCTCACTCACACACACACACACACACACACACACACACACACACACACACATCCTTGTACTTATATCTTTGTGAGGACATTACATTAACTTCCATTCATTTTTCTGTGTCTCTAAAGTCTTTCCCTAATCTTAACAATAAGCAATGTATGCCTAACCCAAACCCTTTCCCTAACCTTAACCTATCCCTAATTCTAACCTTACCCCTAACCTTAACTAATAAGTCACAATTTGCCTTTGTAGTTGTGAGGACCAGCCAAAATGTCCTCACTTCCCAAAAATGTCCCCACTCTGTAGGAAAAAAACGTTTTTTGGTTGTCACTATGTAGCAAGTACAAGAACACATGCACACAAGCACGAACATACACACACAAACACACACACACTCACAAACACACACACACATATACACATATGCACGCACACGCACACACACACGTGCACGCACGCACCCACACACACGCGCGCGCGCGCGCACACACACACGAACACGTGCACCAAAACTAGTTTAGTGTGCTTGAACGGCGTCACAATTTTTGCCTTTTTTTTTTCCAGTACATTGGATCTGAAAACAATGACACTGGGCTGAAGTAGAGACTGTCAGCTTTATGTTCTGGGTTTTCACATCAATAATCATGTAAATGTAGGAACTTCAGTCCTTTTTTTTGCATTGCCGTCCACATGCTGACTGACTGCACTCCATGTATTAGAGTGAGTGAGTACACTTGGTAAGAGTGCAGTCATACTTAAGGGTGGAAGTCAGTGGAGAGCAGGCGTCTCAAGCTCAAATCCTCGAGGGCCGCTGTGTTTTCTGTTTTTTAAATGCTCCAGCACTGAAACGCTTTGTTTTCGTTATTTATTGGTTTTCATTAGTGTCCGTTCGCCATATTTTTGATGGATAAATGACACCGCCCTGCATTTTGAAACTTTTTTCTCTGCCGATTTGATAAACTGTGTTGATTTCATATAATTTGAAGGCAGTGATTTCAAATTTGCCCTAAAAATTGTGTATCACGTCAGGTTTTTTGACAAATCACAAATTCTTTTTTTCATATTGATATATCCAAGAATACACAGTGATAAACGAAAGCAAAATGACACAGTTAGATTTTAAACATTCTGCAAGATGCAATAAAACAAAATGCAGCTTACCTAAGGATTAAATTTTCTTTTCTTTGATTTACGGGAATAATTTCGTTCGGGGCAGTCTCTCTGTAAGCACCAACAGTAACACCACCCTGCATGTTGAAAAAAATTTTCTGCTGATTTCCCAAAAAGGCCTCATATTATCTAATTTGAGGATGCTGAATAAAAAAAAAAAACGAGTAAAAAGTTTCTATCACAGTTTTTTCACAAAATAAAAATGAAGATATTCCTTATTATATCATATAAATCAACTTTTATGCACCGATCAAAACAGCAACAAATGCTATTTGGGTGTAGTGAAACACCAACAGATGTAGCAGAAAACATCTGTATCATGTCTGGATTTTCCTTTGTCAGTGGCCATATTACTACGCCTGACATCAGGATTAAGCACAAAATAATGTCCTTAGAATCATTCTGCATGTGAAAATCAGCCAAGAATTGAACAAATAGTTCTCACCTGGCTCAGAGGAAAATAGAAATCATTCATTGTGGCAGTTTTTCCGGTGGTTAAGCACTTCTTAATCGTACAAGTGGTTGTCGAAAGTGACAATACTATGAAATGCTCATCATACATTGTGAGAAAATGTGACGTGCTAGAGCAAAACTGACACTATTTTTGGAATTGGCATCCTAAAGTAAGTAAGAAACAAGAATTGGATTTTATTCAGCAAAAATGATGCAGGGTGATGTTATCTGCAGGTTGAATGGAATCCCAAAAACTCTGATACACTGTGGCCATCCAGGTCTGGAGTTTGCTGCGCTCAGTGTAGGATGAGGGTGTTGAGGGTAACTGGATCAGGGTACAGCAGAGCCACAGTGTACACTGGCTGGCTTCAGAGTGGAAGGCAGGTGTTGCTGTGGAAAGTCAATTATAATATAAAACTGCAATGAAACAGGACACGAATAACTAGCGTACCGCTTATGTTAGCGGACATCCTTGGCAGCGTGATCACTGGAGAGAACTCGTATAAATCACCTCAGAATGTGACAGAGACGAGTCAGACACAAAGCATTGTGTGTGTTAATCTGCTCTCTGAAGACAAGCAGAGATTAATCCATCTTTGTCTTCTTTCAGTAAGAGGCGCAGATATAAATTGAGGGAGATGGGGAATTCTCTGCCATTTTGTGATCGATTGAATATTTGCTTTAGTGGAAATACAGTCGCATCTTTGACAGCAGGAAGTCGGGCATCGGAAGTTAGATTATTCAACTGTGCATTTGAAGTTAATACACTGGCTCTCACTGGCTCTATCACACAGACACACACACACACTCATGCACACACACACACACACACACACACACACGCACATATGCAGACAGCGCTTTTTTCCTGCTCTTGAAGCCCCCTATTTGAGATTGGGAACAGGTGTGTATTTCTCTGAACTGTAAGACTGTGTTAAGTAGGTAATTATGCTGAATGAAGCAGCGGTTTAACTCAGTCCCTGTGTTTCAGGTGTTAATCGGTGCAGTTACCCTGGCGCCTCAGTAACCCTGCTCTGTGATACAGGGCTCAGGTGGTTTAGCCGGTGTTGCGATGCAGAATGTGAGGTTTACTTGTGTTTCTCTGTGCCCCTCAGGGTCCTGTACGGGAATAAAATCGCGGAGATTCCTAAAGGGCTATTTGATGGACTGGTGTCCCTGCAGCTACTGTGAGTCCCTCATTCACTCATTATTATTTACTGTTCTCTGTCCTGGACTCAGATGGCTGAATCGGAACATTTGTTACCGGGCTGAGTGTGGGTGTCTGGTTACCTGCTGAAAATAAGCACTGTTTGTTACTAACTGACTGTTAAAGCTGGCTTTAACAAAAGCATTATGTATTTATAGGTTTACTGACATGGAGATTGATTCTTTGATTGATTGATAGGTTTATAGATAGCTTGATAGATAGATTGATTGATTGATATGTTTAGTGATTGACAGATTGACTGATTGGTTGATTGATTGATTGATTGATTTACTGATTGATTGACAGAACTGTTGATTGATTGATTGATTGATTGGCTGATTGGTTGATTAATTGATCGAACTGTTGATTGATTGATTGATTGACAGAATTTGTGATTGAGTAATTGATTGATTGACCATTTATTATGTGACTGAGTTGGGAGTTGAAGTTCCTGCTGGTGAATGTTTTTGTGACCGCTCTGTGGTGACAGGATGTGTTACTGGCATGTTATAAATCATAGGTGTGTAATAGCAGGATCTCTGAACACTACTGAGCCGCAGATTCCTTTGCGATTACCCAAAGATGTTTGAGGACAAGAAAGTATGTCTGTGCAGCTGATATTTTCTCTGTACACGTCTTTTGCTTGTGTGTGTGTGTGTGTGTGTGTGTGTGTGTGTGTGCATGTTCCTTCTCCTGGGTATGTGCATAAAAGTGTGCATTTTATGTGCAGTGCAACCCGTCTCTATGCCAAGTCTACTGCCTGTAATATAAGCCTGCTGAGGGAGCCAGCTTGATCTCAAGCCAGTTTCCTTGTTTCTTACCTCGTTAAAGGAAACCAAGTGCAACAGGAGACGTGAGCGTCACAGCCGAGGCCTTTAGGAGCACCTGAAATGGGCCATTGGGGCTCTGCAGGAAGCGCGGATTGATACATCGCCTTTATTTCTCCCTTCCACCTGGGTGGTTCTCACGACGTCATTAGCATTTAAATTGGACCTGATTGCAAAGCATATCTCTCACACCTAAGTTATACTGATGCGGACACGGAAACATTGATCAAACATAACGGCTTTATTTAATGGTCTAATTTGAGGAGATCTGCACCTTTTTTTTAATGGTGCCGTTTGTGCTGTAGTCCTTTTAATGGCTTTGTAAGACGGAGAAATTATGATCTTTTATTCCCGCGGTGAATAACGCATCTCGGGAGATTGTCAGCGAAGGTGAAATAGGTGCACATCTGCCGGCTGTTATCAAGGTCGAAATCGGCGGACCGCCTACCTCGCGCGATGGGTCGGAGTTTCCACTGTTTGTCATGTCAGCTGTGTAATGATTCAGATTGCTTGTTCTTCGGTAATTAAAGGAAGCCCCAGAGCTCGCTAATGAGCTTAGCCTCGGAGCGGAAAAAGCCTCCGCCCCCAATTCGGATGCCTTTCCAAACTCACAACGGGAAGAGACTATTGTTTCTTTTTTCTGTATTTATTTATTTTTATCTCCAGTGCTAATTATCTCTCCTCGCACGCGGCCTAATGATGCATTGGCTTTATGCCGCTACAATCGCTCATTAGCATGACTTTTAATTATCTATTAATGCCAGGCATTTGTTTGGCGCGTCGGCAGTGGGAGGCGTTGGGGATTATGGGGGGTGGGACAGAAATCGCAGTCACCCCTGCTCCACTCGTCTCTGAGGCTGCGTTCGAACTGTCAAAAAATGACATCCTATCATCTAATTCTTAACCACTTCTCTTCAATTTTCATGGGAAATGTCACAGGGTTAAGGAAAGGTGTGAAGGGGAAATCATAACAGCTTAGGGAAGACAACCGCACTAATAAGACAATCCGAATGCACTTAAATTAGTCAATGTGATCCTGCTTCTCCTGCCCGTCATGTTTATTGTTATAGTCATGAGCTGAACGGATGTTTGTCGCTTTAAATATTGCTGCTGCGCAGAATTGTGGGATAGCGTTATCTACGTTCTTTTCGTAACGGATGGTTCAGTGTAAGAATTAGACGATAGAGTGTAATTTTTTGACAGCTCAGACGCAGCCTCAGAGACCAGTGGAGCAGGGGTGACATCGAGGATAAAGAAAAGTGGATAGGAAGGATGTAATTTTTTGACTATTTGAATGCAGCCTTTTTTCCTTAGGAAAGTTCCTTAGTTATAGAAAATGACCCCGGCGTATTTATGTGGTGGCCATGATATGTGTGTTCAAATTCTCTAGCAGCTAAGGAAAGATGCATCAGTGCTTCCTAACTTATGTCCTTTAGCATAGGGTACGATTTAAGCTGTTTGAAATTCGCTTAACCTAATGACATTTTCCATCAAGGTGAAGAAAAAGTGGTTAGGAATTAGCGGATAGGACATCACTTTTTGCTTTTTTGTATGCAGCCTGAGGGTGGGTGTGCTTACATCACAGGAAGAGGTAATTACAAGGGGAACGGCTATAAAATGAAGTTTTTTGGCTGTTATCTTTCACTTACAGGCACCCTGTGCTGTGTGACCTCTGTGTTTTCTCTAAAACTGCGTTGTGTGTGAGCTATGTCTGTATCATTTGCATCTGTGTGCTTTTCTCATGAGGTGCCATGTTAACTGTGATTGTCCTCTGTTTGGCGATGTATTTTTGTGAGCTGTTTGTGTGCTGTGTTTCACTCAGTGTGCTGTACGCCATGTTTGCTTATTGTTTCTGTAATATACTGCATACATTACAAGTCCTCGCTGTCAGAATCTGGAGGAACGTACCACACAAACACAAATTGGTCTTGTATCGTTGGCCCATTGCGTTGTGACAGCTGTTTAACAGAGTTGTCAGTTTGTTTGCGTTTGAGTGCTTTTAGTTATGCTCCATTTTGCAGATTGTGTTTTGTGGTTACTTTTACAGTGTACACAGTCTTTGTAGTTCCCCTCTCTCAGTGTAGTCTATGCTGTGTTTGTGTTCTGTGTTCTGCCACACTATTGTGCAAAAATGTGTGAGAGCTTTTGTCAGACATTTTTGAGAGCTGTGTCTATATATTGTATATTACACTGCTGTGTGTGCTGTACTTACATGTTGTCTGTTGCACTCTTTGTGCGTGCACTGTGCCACTCTGTGTACTGAGGGCTGTGTTTATGTGTTGCGTACTGTGCTGTGTGACCTGTGCTTATGTGTTGTCTGTTGCACTCTGTGTGTGAGCTGTGTGCCACTCTATGTACTGAGAACTGTGTTAATGTCGTGGAGTGTGACACACTGTTCCCTCCTCTTCCCCCAGGCTGCTGAACGCCAACAAAATCAACTGCCTGCGTGTGAACACCTTCCAGGACCTGCAGAACCTCAACCTGCTGTCTCTCTACGACAACAAACTGCAGACCATCAGCAAAGGCCTGTTCTATCAAAACCTTGTGAGTCCCCCGAGAGAGAGAGAGAGAGAGAGAGAGAGAGAGAGAGAGAGAGAGAGAGAGAGAGAGAGAGAGAGAGAGAGAGAGAGAGAGAGAGAGAGAGATCTGTCACAGAGGGAGTGTAGCTGTACATTTTAAATACACACAGGGGGAGGGGGGTCAAATCATCAGAAACACCGCCGTGGAGCTGTTAACATACTGTTTTTGTTCAGATTGGTTTAGATATGTTATTGAGTAAATTCTGCTCTGATGTTTGGAGCTGTAGTACTGTGGTCACTCGCAGCTGTCCTGCCAGCTCTCCATCTGTCCCAGTCAGACAGGTGTGACTTGATGCTTTTTTCCTATTGCTGTTTTTTGATGTTTTACATTGTCATAATATTTGACACAGGTGCCCTCGTCACTTTTTTTTTTTTGCCATTTTTGTGACAGGGACACTCGCAACTGGGCACCAACTATTTGGCCCCTGTTAGTATCCTCATCTTGCAGCGGGGACTTGCTCAGTAAAGTGCTGCTGGTTAGACCTTTTTTAAGCTGACATGCTGTTAAATATCCTTCAAATTAATCGGAGTCTCCAGTGCTGAAGCATTGTTATTGTGGTTCAGAGACTTGAGAGTTAAAGCTATTTTTTCCAATGTTTTGTCCACCCCCATGTGCAGTCACAGACACGAATGGGCGCACACATGTGCACATACTCATGTACACATACTGTATATACACTCATTCACATGCACACAAATTCAATAACACATAAGCTTGGACACACTCACACGTGCGCACACATATGCATATACAGTGCACAGCACAGCTTGCAGTCTCACTGAGTCCCTGTGACAGGATAAGGAGACTGAAGAGATCTGTGTTTTTTGTCTGAGTTTTACACACTGCAGTGTCAGAGGAAATTACAGTGCTGACATTAAGCTGCTAACATATGCTAAGCTACAAGTGCTATGCAATTTGCTGGTTAGTGTTTGCCTGTAGCAGCTGCTAGTCCGTCTCCTCTGAATGCCATGGCCCCTGTCACTTCTCGTTCATCCGCACAGTTTCTTTCCCTGACTGGGGCGAGTATCTGGAAGTCAGCTGAGCTGTATGATGTGAGACTGGTTCTTTCATTTGTTTGACTTGGACAGACACCTGGCCCAAAACCCCTTCATGTGTGACTGCCATCTGAAGTGGCTGGCTGACTACCTGTTCGACAACCCCATCGAGACGAGCGGGGCTCGCTGCAGCCACCCGCGACGTCTGGCCAACAAACGCATCAGCCAGGTCAAGGGCAAGAAGTTCCGCTGCTCAGGTACAGAGCACTGCCTAATCTTCAGCACACACATGCATACATGCACACAATAGCACACACGCATACAGACACACACTCAAACACTTACTCACAGACACACCCATGCACTAACACAAACACACAAACAGACACATGCTTACATTTACGCACATGTGCACACTCACACATGCACAGGCACTAGTACGTACAGACACACACGTGCACTAACACATACAAACAGACAGACACACGAATGCACTAACACATACACACATGCACACTCAGACTCAGAATAACAGATACACGCGTGCGCACAGACACACACACACGCGCGCACTAACACAAACGCACACATGCACACTAGCCCATACACACAGACGCACTAATGAACACATACACTCACATGCACTAACACATATACACAGACAGACACACACACACACACAAACACACACACACGTATACATGCACACATGCTAACACAAGCACACGCACATACATGCACACACAAATACACTCATGCGTATAAGCGAACCCACACAGTGTGGGCACATACGTGTGCACATGCATTAAACAGACAGTATGAACAGAAGTCCTTACTTTCTCATAAAAACTGAATGAGTGCTAAGAGACAGTGGCGCAGCAGCACAGTGCAGATATCACATGTCTTTACAAGGTCAGTTCTGAGCTGCTCTGACAGCTTTGGGCCTGTGATCTACTGCTTAATGACATCAAAATGGCTTCACGTCAGTGTAACTCTCCTCCCTCGCGGTGCTGCATTATCGCCTCTCTGTAGTGTTTCCCAGAAATGTGTCTGGCTGGCAGAGCCTGCTTTTTGCCTTGTTGTGCCTGTCTGCTGTATGGTTTCACTTTTCTTTTGTTTTATATGGTTGGCAAAAAGGCAAGGCGAAGAAACTTAATTTTCTCAAACGAAAGCGAGCTGTTGTGCTTGGAGTAGGCTTTGAGCATGCTCACTCACACTTTGAGGGCGGTCACGGTCTGAAGGTGAAGGTGATTGTGTGATTACAGTTGCCTTTTGAGGGTGCTCACACGGTGAGGGTGCTCATAGTTTGAGGGTGGCAACAATTTGAAGATCTCACAGTTAAAGTGTGCTCACAGTGTGAGGGCACTCACAGTTCAAATGTGCTCATATTGTGAGGGTACTCACAGTTTAAGTTGCTCACAGTGTGAGGGTGTTCACTATTTAAGTGTGTCATCAAAAGGTTGGGAAACCGCCTGCTAGAAAAAAGTTTGTCCTGGGTGCGTTGGTAATGGAAACAGGTAAAGAGGACTACCATGAAGATACCCGCACACCAAAAAATGGGCTAAAACTTCACACAAAACAAGTTGTTAGTGCACTATTTAAGTGTGCTCACAATGTGAGGGCGCTCACATTTCAAAAGTGCTCACAGTTTGGCTTGGCCCCAGTTTGGGTGCCCCTTAGCATTAACTCTTTTAGGTTTCTGTGTTGAACAAGTAGGAAGCGCTCTTATGTAGCTTTGCCTGGCAGCACTGGTCTACTATCACTGCTTGCTGCTTTGATATTAACCCGGGGTTTCCTAATCACAGCCTGGCTCAATTAATTATTAAATACAATAATCAGCACAGTTGTAATTCGATATTCTGCGAGCAGAGAGTGTGCTTATGTGTCTTTCAAGTGGAAGTGTCTGCATGTCCATAAGTGTGTATGTGTCTCTGTGTTTGTAAGCCATAGACCAGTGGTTCTCAAACCTGTTTTAGGGAGAGACCTAAAACAGGCTGGACAGGTGGTCCCACAGGAGAGGTTTGAGAAGCACCGCCATAGACTGTATAAACCGACGTCACCCATACGGTTCTGAAAACCCAGGATGAAGCCTGACTCCGCCCAACTCCCAGCTAATCCAAAAATGAGCAAACACCTGGAGCACTGGTGGAGCTGAGGCGGGCCTAGCTCGATGCGACACAGTTCGCAATGGTAGAGAAGCTAGGCCATATCTGCCCCAGTGAAGGGATGGGGCCTGCTAATAGCGTGCGGTGGTGGGCCGAACGCTGTTCATATCCAGGAAGCGGTTGCAAGACAAACGTTGTACGCAATCGGGAAGTGGTGGCGGTTGGCTCACGGTGTAATGATATTCTGTGGGGAGAGCGAGCGAGCGGGCAAAGGCTCGGCTAAGCTTTTTACCGCACCTAAGCCATGTCAATCATTAAGATCACATTGACAGTAGTGCAGCCATTACAATGCTAACATGGCATAACATTAGCTAACTAGCTAACCTGGGGGACCTTTATTTTCCTAACTCACACAGGGACATTTTGTTCAAATGTGCAAATACGTTTCAAACGTTTTGACTGTGGTGAACGCAGAATTCATTGGCCACGGTTGCTGAAATATGCTCCCGGTAGCAATGCTAGCATAGCTGGGCGGCTTGCTTTAAGGCTGAACCTTGGTGAATTCACTAACTAGCTTATCTTTAAGGCTCTCGTATTAGCTCACGTTACCCCTGCGATTTGCCGCTTTTCTTTCGGGTGGCATAATTTGAAGTATCACAAGACCTCAACAAGGATCCTCTCTTGTTAGCGATGCTTTGTTGCTTTTGTTTTTTCGTGTTTATGTTGAATCACTGGACACTGAATATAGCTAGCCAAACATAGCTAGCTGGTTAGCTACATTGTTTTTCATTGCCATTTGGAGCATTATTCGGGTTTATGTAGCTGGCTAGCTTCATGGACTTCATGAATAAACACATTTGGCGACAGCTAGCTAGCATGCTAGATAACAGGATAGGCTTAATTCTATTATCCTGTCTAATTACCATTATACCGCATCGGCGATATATGGAATGAAAATGGAACAAATTAATTTGTAGCAAAGCCACGGTAATTGCCATGCTATAATCTCTTGCAGTGTGCATCCATTGACTGTATAATTAGGACAATCTCTGGACGTACCCTCCATTGTCCCGAGGAAGCAGCTGAGAGACAGCGTCATGTGGCAACGTGCTACGGTGGTCGAATGCTATAGCTAACTAGCGAGCCTACTACATTAGGTAACATACCAGTTATAGAAGCCGCGACGACTTTCCAACCTCTCACAGGCACCTTTTGTCCAAAAGTACGATGACCCTGAATTCTGACACTTCTCTATGATGCTGTGATTTCAGTGCATGCCAGTTGAATGACTGTAGCAAGCATGCATTCCCGTTAGCACAGCTGTATTCATTTGAGGTGTCTGAGGTGTACTGTATTCATTTGCTGGAAAATGGGTTAGTTAACGAGCGAACACTGACACTTGCTACTTAATGCTATCACATTCATTTAAATGAAATATTAGGATTTTACTCACCGAAGAAAATCGAGCAGACTCCTTTGACAGTCTGTTCATACAATTAACAGCACAGCAAGAAATTATTTTCCCAATATTTCAATGAAATATTCTCGTCAGAAATGCGGCTTAGAGATCAAATTCAGTTACTTGAATTTGCCTAGCTGAGGTGACAGCTGTTGAATTAAAATTACAAATGGGCTTTATTGACATGATGAAAGTGTACATTTCATCATTGTAACATACTTACAGCATTCAGATTTATTACGAACATAATGATCTCGCTGCAGAATAAATCCACTCTTCTTCTATTGAGTTTAAAGGCCACAAACAGCCATTTCACTATACTACCACCACTTAGTGAGCGTGTTACCTAAAATATACTTACATGGCTATACGTATAGCCACTGGTCACTCAAAGCAGCCAGGGCTATAACTGTGCTGAGCTTTAAACCTTGATATAATCTAAAGGGGTGAGTTACGTAAAATTCCCCCCCTCACAGTTTTCATGTAGGGGAAAAATTTGCTATAGAAACTAGAACTGTTTTTTTAACCATGCTATAAATAAATTTATTTCTGCTGTAAAGGTGGGCTTTCTTAACATGGGGTTCAATGGGGATTGACTCGCTTTTGCAGCCAGCCTCAAGTGGCCATTCGAGGCACTGCAGTTTTTGGCACTTCCGTGTTGGACTCACTTTTCAGCCCCAGAGGTTGACGCATCCTGTAACGGATGCGTTTTCTGTGTGTCTGAGTGTGTTAATTTGTGTGTGGATGCTTCTGTCTGTTCTCATAAAGTATGATGTTACCTCAGTGTGTATGATTGCCTAGGGGCTTCTCTTGTACCTAGGTGTGGGGCAGGGGGGAGTCGAGGTGGGTGGGTGCTGTAGGAGGGTGTGTGTGTGTGTGTGTGCAGGGGCTGTAGGAGGGTGTGTGTGTGTGTGTAGGGGCTGTAGGAGGGTGTGTGTATGTGTGTGTAGGGGCTGTAGGAGGGTGTGTGTATATGTGTGTAGGGGCTGTTGGAGGGTGTGTGTATGTGTGCAGGGGCTGTAGGAGGGTGTGTGTATGTGTGTGCAGGGGCTGTAGGAGGGTGTGTGTATGTGTGTGTGTAGGGGCTGTAGGAGGGTGTGTGTATGTGTGTAGGGGCTGTTGGAGGGTGTGTGTATGTGTGTGTAGGGGCTGTTGGAGGGTGTGTGTGTGTGTGTGTGGGGCTGTGGGAGGGTGTGTGTGTGTGTGTAGGGGCTGTAGGAGGGTGTGTGTGTGTGTGTGTGGGGGCTTTAGGAGGGTGTGTGTGTGTGTGTGTGTAGGGGCTGTAGAAGGGTGTGTGTGTGTGTGTATGGCTGTAGGGGCTGTAGCAGGGTGTGTGTATGTGTGTGTAGGGGCTGTAGGAGGGTGTGTGTGTGTGTGTAGGGGCTGTAGGAGGGTGTGGGTGTGTGTGTGTGTGTGTGTGTGTGTGTGTGTAGGGGCTTTAGGAGGGTGTGTGTGTATGTGTGTGTAGGGGCTGTAGAAGGGTGTGTGTACGTGTGTATGGCTGTAGGGGCTGTAGCAGGGTGTGTGTATGTGTGTGTTGGGGCTGTAGGAGGGTGTGTATGGCTGTAGGGGCTGTAGCAGGGTGTGTGTATGTGTGTGTTGGGGCTGTAGGAGGGTGTGTATGGCTGTAGGGGCTGCAGGAGGGTGTGTGTGTGTGTGTGTGTGTGTGGGGGCTCTGGTGTGCACTGGGGTGGGTTGGGGGGGCTTCCTTCCTGGCTGCTCTGTGTTTTGGCTGCTCCTCTGGTCCTCACTCTGCCGGCACTCGGCCCTCCGGTGCAGCTGTCTCTTGTGCTTGATCTAACCATGTGTCCCGCCGCCCGCGCTCGCCTCACATGGTTCCGTCAAGCACCAGTGACCGCTGGACACTCGCACGCAGCATGGCATTCTGGGATAGCGCTGGGGGTTCTTCTCTCCAGTGGTAAGCCAATAATTGACTTCATTTTTTTAAAAACCGATGCTTAAATTTAACAAAAACGTTGCTTAATTTCATTTTATTTTTCTTCCCCCCCCTCAGCGTAAAGGTTGTCTCTTTTTTTTCTGCTTTTGTTGTGTCGCGGGCTGTTCTGGCATCATAAGTGTTAGCTCTGTGGTACTGCAGCTCGTGGCTTCGTCTGTCAGTGGGTGCTCCAGACAGGCTCCTAGATGCTTGAAGTTTTTGATGAAATATAGGCAGTGGAGGGGATATTATGGAACCAGATTGATCAGAACCTGCCAGCGCTCTGCGGTATGAAGAACAGCCTGTAGTTTTACGTCAAAACACTTCTCTGCCTTCAGACCCCTGAGAACTTGACTTCAATTTCAACAGATTGTTTTTTCCTTCAGAGACGAGATCAAAACCATGAATAAAATTTCTGTTTGTGTAACTTGCCTGCATTGTGTTCCATTTTGGTCGACACAAATAATCTGCTGTGTGTGTGTGAAAATGAGGCTGTGTATTTCCGTGTGCTTGTGTGTGTTTGTGTGTAAGTGCGTGTGGAGGTGTCTGTCTGTAAGTGTGCATTTGCACATGTGGGCGTGTGTAGTTCCCTGTTGATACGTGTTTGTGTATATTTCAGTGCCACCTGGCTTGAAAGTGCTATGGATGGGTCAGGGTCTTCCCGTGATGTTGAGCTCTCTGCTGCCCTCCTCAGGCACGGAGGACTACCGCAGTCGTCTGAGCGGAGAGTGTTTCCAGGACCTCGTGTGCCCGGAGCGATGTCGCTGTGAGGGCACGGTGGTGGACTGTTCCAACCTCAAACTGACTCGCATCCCTGCACACCTGCCCGAGCACACCACCGACCTGTAAGAGTCTGACACACACACACACATACACACACACACTCAGTGTGAATACTGTACAAACCTGTACAGCACACACCACCAATTCGTAGGAGTTTCATACCAACACTATATAGCTCTGTAAACACTTTAATAATACGCACCACCAACAATTTTGAGTCTTTCACACGCCGTATAATGTTGTGTACACGTGAGCAACACATAGCACTGTCCTGTAACACTATAGAGTTCAAACTCTGCTGCATCCCTGCCCCAATAATGGTTGAGATTGTGTGCACTCTGCAGTTGTATGGTTAGCGTTCAGTGCAATCTACCATACTTAAGCCCATAAATCTAGCCAGCGGTGATAGGTCAGTATGAACTCTCTGAAGGGCTATAATGAAGATTATATGAATGAAATAAAGCATAAGAATGGCTCTATATTTTGTGCGTGTGATGGGGATCCCTGATCCTCAAAGACAGACTGCAAGACTGCAGGAATACTGGACTGCAGTAAAATACAGGAAGTGACATCACTGCAGTGAGGTAATAAAGGGAAACCTGCTGAAGGAGAGGATTCATGCTATAAGTCATTGAGAGATTTTTCAATGTTTCCTCTGGTCTTTATCTTTGCATCATGAGTGTGTACTTAAGTACCTGTCCCGTCCTTGAGCTGATACACGTCCCCCCCCCGTCCAAACAGACAGACGTCCCGCTGAGTGTTCACAAACTAATGGCCCCAGCTTCTCTCAATCTAATGCACCTATCTACTCCGCCCCTCTCTAGGAGCAGATATAGTGGGGGAAAGTAAATGTTGCCCTTCTCAGCTCAGCAAAGGGCATATCAGGTACCCCCCCCCTTGTAGTACCCCATCACACCTTCAAATCACTCATGTAGCGCAACCCTCCCTCCCCCCCACACCCCTTGCGCCAGCCTACCATATACCGCTTGCATTGGCCTGATGTCGTTCATTTCTAGAACCTTCCGTGCCCTGGAATACTGCGAAGGAGCACTTTGCGCCTGGTCAGCTTTTCTGAAGGCGCGCAGCATCAGGGGAAATCAGCAGAGGTCAAGACCCGGGAGACCTGCTGACACTCTCTCATCATCTCAGAGATGTGCCCCCTCCCTCCGGCGAGCACACACCCCCCCCTTCCCCTCCGTCACCCGCACATGCCTGATCTGAAGTGATGCCATCCATCCATGTGCAGCAGGTCGGAAACACACCGGGGGCCGGAATGTTAGCAATAACGGCTACTGAAGTGCATGGAGAAGAGGGACTGCAGCCCTTTATACTGTCCAAATGCGCCATGTTTCTCTCCGGGAAATGAATATTTTTTATTTGGTTATTTGTGTTCTGGCTGAAATGTTGGGGTGTGTTGTCAAGCGCCCTGCTGAAAATGTAACTCTGAGGTGTATCCCCTCAAGTAAGAGATGAAATATGCTCTTTCTGTTTTTTTCAAAGCACACCCTCTGTCCTTCAATTACAAGTAACCTTCATACCGTCTTCTTCTATTGTCTTACTCGCTCTCCCTCCCTCATCTCATTCTCTCTCCCTCTCTCTCTTTTCCTCTCCCTCTCTTTCTCTCCCCGCCAGGCGCCTGAACGACAACGAAATCTCCGTTTTGGACGCCGTGGGGACCTTTAAGAAGCTTCCAAACCTGCGTAAGATGTATGTCCGCATCCGCACCTCTGTTTCCACTTTAAAAGCCGCCAAATTGTCCTGTCAGAGGGGGATTTCTAGCCTGAGGGTTTATGTGGACAGCTTCATATGCAGAGAGCAGCGTAGTGCCGGGGAGAGCCCGCTGCAGAATATTCTATCCGAATGAGGGAGCGTGCGTGATTTACCATCAGGCAATATTTGTGGCCAGCTATGAGGGTGGAAACGCTCGCCTGGTGAAAAAACAAGCAGGGTGATTTATTAGGCGTGAAATTGCTCACCATCTAACAGCCTCAAAAGCATATAAATCGGCCACATCTTAACTTCTCCTTTGCATTTTACAAAAGGACAGATCACTATCAAGTTGTACATCACGCTGCTGGTGCATCACAGATTGCCTCTTGCACAGCTCATCAGCAAATGTATACACCACGCCATGTCATTTGTACATTGGTAGTGTCACACCATGTGGTAAAGAAGACAATTTATATAGAACAAGAACATGATACATTCAATCTATATGAATCTATATGTCCAAGTCGTGGGAAGCATACAGTAATATGCCTCATTTTCAGCTTTTAAGGTTTAATAATTTCTTTTTTTGTTTTTTCTTTTTTATTTGAATACCTCAGTTTGCCTTAAGGATCTGGGTTTGGCTCAAACCAGAATATTTTGTGGGAAGTGCTAAGTTGACCAGTCAAACCGCAGTTGATTGGACAATAGTAATTCGTTTCATGCTGGGACAGCGGTACAGTGGTTTTTTTGAGGAGGAACAAGGGGTTGTTTTATGAGCAACACACAGCATTTAAATGTTAACTGGACTGAACCACATTCTCCACGGGGGGGGTTCTTTCTTTCTTTCAACACAGCCCCGCCATACTGTAACATCCCCCGTGTCCCCTCTCTCTCCGCAGTAACCTTAGCAACAACAAGCTGCGGGACATCCGGGAGGGGGCCTTCGAAGGGGCGGGGCCTGTGCAGGAGCTACTGCTGACCGGAAACAAGCTGCAGTCCCTGCACGGCCGCATGTTCAAGGGCCTGAGCGGCCTCAAGACGCTGTGAGTGAGCCGTCAAGCGCACTTAAAGGAGCAAAGTGTACTTAAAAGAGTAAAGCTTTCTTTAAGGCTTAGTGTGGAGGAGTTGTATCTGGAGGACAATATAAAAAACCATGTGAAGCAATGTATGGATTACCCCGCAGTCTGTGGGGGTGCCCTGCCAAATACTGTCACAGATAGTGCCAAAGTTTTCTAGAAATAATAAATAAATGAGCTCCCTTCTTTGTATTGTTATTGTTTATGTAGGCCCATCAGTGTAATTCATACCCCTGAATCAAACGAATGTCTATGATTCACCAATAATCTCAGGCGTGGTGCTTCTTTGGTAAATCAGTGCTACTGTACCTGTGTTAGTTATTCCGACATGTATGTGGGACTTTTCTGGGAGTGGTGTTGCTCTCTTCTCCGTGTGCCACATGATGAGTTTGCTGTGGAGCTCTGGATGTTTGTAGCTGAGCAACTGAAATCGCAAAGGTGTAGAAGCAAAAGTACGCTTCAGCTAAGCCAAGCACAAAGATGATATGGCTTGTTCTCAATCCAGGATCAGTCTGCAAATTGTTTTCCTTTGCTGACAAGAGCTATCAGAAAATGGGGAAAAATATGCTAGAATGAATTTGTAAAGTAAACACGAAAAGTGGCGACTGGGTATGTTTGAGGACATCAGTTTTCTGATTGTAAACTCAGTGACAGTGCTAGGCTGACAGCCCAGCATATGCGTTTAAATCCGGCTTGTGTCTAATCTTTTTTGTGTATTTCACCGTGAAAGAGCCGTGACAGACTACTCATGCCAGAGTGCTTTACATATAATGTTACACAGATATAGTCATACCGTTGAATATAGATTGACATGCTAAAATGGACAGGGAAATGCAAACAGTCTGTTTCTCTCATAGATATTGTGTGCAAATATTTGCATATTTTCTGGAACCGTATATGTCTGTTTATATACGGCGATGGCTTGTGCCACACCAGTAAGCGTACTGTTTATCCAATCCTGTTGGAACATGAGCCAACCGAAGCCAATTCCTCAGTCTAATGAACAAAATTTGTTCATTATTTTACAAAGCAAAGGAAGTCTACGGCTTCAAACATCCAGTAACGCTATTGGGGAGCCATATTTCTCCTTAATTAACAGAGTTGAAGAGAGAGAGAAATGCGTAAAATCAAATGAAGACCCCCAGTATTGAATTTCCTGGCTCTCAGATCCCAGGAGCTCGCTCCTAAATTGAGTTTGCCTGTCTCAGATCCCCGGTTGTCAGAGTTTAATGCTGAATTTGCTGCTTTAAAATTTTCGTCACAGTGAACTCTGGTTTGCATTTACCTCTTTTTTTTTTTATATACGTCGGAGGTTTGAAGACATGATTGTTTTGGCTGAGGCTTGTCTCGCTTCAGTTACCCCCGCGCCACCCCTCGCTCCTGTCTCCCTCTCTCCCCCCGCCGCTCTGGCACGGTGCGGTCGTCTGGGCGCTGCCAGTGGGCGGACATGGGGAGACGCGGTCGAAAACGGCACGGTCCCCCGGTTTGATTCCGTCGTCATGGCTGTGGTTGTGCCTTCTCGAGCGTTGGCAGAGCGCTCGAGTCCCATGAGTCTCCAGTCAGCAAGGCCTTCGGCCGGGGGGCCTGCAACATGCCTGCTCAAAAACACGACTCCCTACCCAAAGCTTTTCAGAGACTTTGGCTCTGTGCACAGCACATATCGCAGGAGAGCCCTGGCTCGGGTACCCCTTAACGTCTGTGGAAATGGCCCGCAACACCTCAGCTCCATTCCGTTGCCTGGGGATGCAGTGTGTGAGATGAAATAAATAGAAGAGAGCAGATAGAAGAGAGAGAGAGCATTAATCAGGCTGTGGGCCCTGCAGGGCCCTCTCTGAGCCGGGAGCCACGTTAATACGAGCCCCACGCTGAGCCATCCGCTACTGCTATCCCAGCACTTTTTACTACACCCCCCCAGCCCCACTCCTGCCTCTCGAGCGGCCACAGGCCCCGGCGAGTCACATTTATCAACCTTTCACACCTCAACTTGTCAAAACAGCCTGATAGCATCAGGCTTCATTTCCTGCTCTGAGAATGGCGGATTGAGCGTGTTCAAGGGAAATAGGTAGTTGCATCAAAAAGGCTGTCATTTGATTGGCAGGTTTATGCCTGATGTGTAGGTTAAGAGCTGTTTCTCTTGTGTGTGTGTGTGTGTGTGTGTGTGTGTGTGCAGCATGCTGAGGAGTAACCAGATCAGCTGTGTGGATAACAGCACGTTTAGCGGCCTCAGCTCCGTGCGCCTACTGTCCCTCTACGACAACCGAATTTCCACCATCGCCCCGGGAGCCTTCTCTACGCTGCACTCCCTCTCCACCATGTGAGTCTCCACCTGTTAATCCAGCACTGCACCACCCACATATTCATCAATATATCAACGCAATCCCTCTCCGCTATGTGAGTCTCCACCTGTTCATCCAGTACTGCACCACCCGCGTATTCATCAATACACCACCCGCACTTCCTCTCTACCTTGTGTCTCTCCACCTGTTCAATCAGCACTGCACCACCCGTGTATTCATCAATACACCACCCGCACTCCCTCTCTACCTTGTGAGTCTCCACCTGTTCAATCAGCACTGCACCACCCGCGTGTTCATCAATACGGCCTGCCCTCACATACACACACACACACACACACACACACACACACACACACACACACACACACACACACATAAACTCAAACACACTCCAAGAAAAACGCAAATGCACGAACCCGAAAGCACGCACTCAAATAATTTTTCACAAATATATACACATGCACACACTCTGACATGGACACTCTCACGCACTCATAGTTGCACACACACATACGCATTCCCCTGTTTAAAATGCACTGTGGACTCCAGCTGTGAAGAGCAGCTGTGTGCTCAGCACTGGGGACCGCATCCCGCTGGTAAAGACGGCCCATCTCCCTCTGCCTCTGCCTCAGGCCCCGAGGTCCGACGGCTCTCTAATTACCCTGTGGCTGACGCAGCCGGATCTGCAGGCTAAAAATACCGCGCCGCAGCTCTCAACCCATGAATGTCTGTGAACACATCAGCTAGCCGCGCCGCTAGCCCTCGGTAGCACCGGCAAGTCAGCTAGCAAATGCTTGTGACAGCTGTTAACCTGTTGGTCAATGGAAGCCATCAGGATAACACTTACACTGTGGATGCAGATTAGTGACTTTCACTGTGAAAAACGCAGTGCTTTTTAATACATGGGCCTTCTCTTCATTAGATATTTTTGAGGTGTACAATCTAAGTTATCTACAGGACTGTGTGCCAACTTCCTGCATTTGCTCATTAGCGTGACTCTACAGCCAGAAGGCTTACTAATTAACAAAATCAGATGACTGAGTTGAAGGAACACACCTTACATCACTTGGATATATGCACTTAATGTTAATTCGAGTCAAGAAATTCCTGTCTTTCCATATTTTTTACTGTGCCTGCCTGCCTCGGAGATATAAAGCATGTAGACTTTTTCATTGTTTTATTTTATAATGGATAATTATGTGGACACTTTGTGTACGGTGAAATGTGCGGGGATAATTAAAACCAAACACTTTTCGAGGAAGGACTTTAATGGGTAGCAGTTTCTTTGAGCTGCGAGGCGATGTTGGAAATGAAGTGCATTTTAAGGTCAGCGCAGTTAATTAATCTACAGCGTAGCGTGTAATATAGCTGGCAACCCCATATACTATAAAGCTTTACGGCTCTGGCCCTCAGTCTCTTAACTCTGCTGATTCTTTTTTGACCCCTCAGTTGTCAGTTGTGACACTGAGTATACACAATGCTGAGTGCCCTGTGGCGCTGTGATTTATTTTGTAAGTCAGGGTCAGGTTTATGAGGTAGCTTTTTTCTGTTTGGATAAATTCCTCCACTTAGCTGCTATTCAGAACTATTTTAGCTGAAGTGACTTTGCCTAGGCTTGGGGTATGCAGCTCTTAGAGGTCCTCTGACCCCCGAGCGCACCCTCAGCCTCAGTATCTGTGTTCGGTGGGGCCGGCGTTCCCCAGGGGTCAGTTCTGTGACCCTTCCCAGTTTGCTTGTGCAAGCGTGTGTGCGTGAGCCATGAAAAATTATTTCCTTTTCATTTATATTATTTTCTCCCCATCATTGCAATGCAGTTATTTGCCTGACATGTATCCAAAGTACCTTTCAGTTGATTAGACAAGTCCCCGTAGAAGTAATGTGGAGTTAAGTGCCTTGCTCAAGGGTCCGACAGCTGTAGTGATCATATTATAGCTACAATGGGACTTGAACCTTCGACCATCTGAGTCCTAATCATGCACCTCAGCCACTAGAATTCCCCCTTTGCAGCCATACAATCTAATGTATGTTTTGGGTCTCAGCAAGAGCTTGGAGTGACAGCTACTGTCAGTTTATACAGAATTGATCCAGCTCTGTTTTAAAAGCTTCATGTATTATAACTTTGCTTCCAGTTACAAAATTTATAAAATGCATTAAATCTGTCATCACTGAATATGCGCCATAAACATGTCTATCAAAAGGTGATGTTTCTCAAGTACACAACGAATTGTGTGGTTAAGGAGAACAAATTTCAGTGAAGTTTGAAGGGTGGGAAGGGGACTTTATTCTGAGAGAGAACTTATTTTTTGCGACGCCAGTGACCGCCCCTCTTTTTGTCCGCTGCCCCTGCAGAAACCTGCTGTCCAACCCGTACGTGTGCGACTGCCACCTGGCGTGGCTGGGACAGTGGCTGAAGAAGACGCGTGTGGTTAGCGGGAACCCGCGCTGCCAGAAACCTGCCTTCCTCAAGGAGATCCCCATTCAGGACGTGGCGTCCCCCGACTTCACCTGTGATGGTACGGCCCTCCTCCCCTACTCTCCTTCACCGCGACCCTCTCCTCCATACACACTCATGAGGACCAGTGAGCCTGTTTACAGCCTTGCCAATTGCAGCAAGAAGGACAAAACCACAAAATGGCTCATTTTTAGGAGACGTATTAAATCAGGAACATGAGGAAAGAGAAAGTAGGAAGTGGAGACTAATATAAACAGAACGTAAATAGACCAAGTTCCCTTACTGGCATGGTGTTTGCCACAAGATCTCCCCTCATCCGTAGGTAAAACGCTGCGCTTTTTTTTACTGTAGTTAAACCTAGGTCCTCGACCTAATAGCCTCATAACTTAGCAGTACCCAAGGAACATGACAGCATTACCACTGCTATCTTGACGCTTCAATCCAAAGTAAAGAGTGTCAGGCTAAATTCCTTGCTCAATGGTAAGGACTTGGTTGGTCTCTGGGTATGGAGTTTGAACCACCAGCTTCTTTGTCCGAGTGAAACACCATAACCTCTTGGCTAGTGATGGCCATCCTTGTTCATGGTTAAGCACAGTGTGCTGGTTTGTTGTCACCAACCCCTTTAAACCCAAGAAAACAGGTGGGGTCATTTAACTGTGTAATCACTTTGCCTCAGTTTATCAAAGTACTGGGTAGCATCAAGAACCAGCAGACATTGCAGCTCTCCAGGGGACCAGGGATTACCATCACAGCCTTCAACTAGAGGCTTCCTACAAAGCAGTTTCTAAAAGGAGGATTACATAGTTAGCTGGATTAGTACATTGAGTAAAAATGGCAACGCTCTGGAACATGTCATTGACTGACTGAAGTTATACGCAGTTATACAGTTATACTCGGTGACCCTGCTTGGTTAAATGCCCAGCTTGACCAGAGGCTTAAATAGGCCAGCTGTTTTACTTAGCTCTGTAACGCCAGCCACACACATCATATCATTCTGAGATTCTTATGAAGTGGAATTATTGACCAGAAAGATGTGCCACTAAATCAGTGCCTTGCTCCAGCCATCATGGTCCGAGCCTTCCCTTTCTACTCTTTTTATTACCCACGCCTCCCTGCCTTCGATTGGGCCCCTCGGAAGAGTCTTAGCCAGTGGGTTTGAGGGAGGCTCGGCTAGGCTCAGGAAATAACAGGAGAAACGATCGGCGCATTATCTCACCTCTGCCTCTGTTTTATGGGAAAAGCAATGCTTTCTCCCATAAGCACTGTGCAAGCTGGAGGCCCATGACTGCATCGTAAATTTCCACCACATAACAGATATGCGGTTTGGCTTCTGTCATACCGGCCTCTCTCTCTCTCTCTCTGTCTCTCTCTCTGTCTCTGTCTCCCTCTCTCTCTCTCTCTCTCTCTCTCTCTCTCTCTCTCTCTCTCTCTCTCTCTCTCTCCATCTTTCCGCCTCTTGAGTAAGCAAGGGAGCGAGCGAACGAGACCTTGAATGAAATTTCAGTAGAATGTTCCGGCCAGTGCTGCACTTTTGGTCAATCAAAAGCCCTTCGGAAGTATTTCAGAAAATGGACAGTATTTTCGAAAATGAACAGCGGGAATTGGAGTCAGGGTCTTACAAAAAAAAAAAACTCACGCAGACAAGGTCTCCATTAGTCTCTATCACGAGGCAGAGCGATCTGTCAGGCCCAGAAAACTAAGCACACAATTCATTTGGCTCGGGTGAGGGAGCTCTGGAGGAGAATTTGAAGGTTCAGGCCATTTTTCCCCACTTTCCATCAAAAACTGTTGCAATAACAGTGACATAGTATCCTTCCCATTTCCAGTTGTCTGAAATTGCTTGTAAGTCACGGTTGCAGGAGGAGGCACAAAATTCTATTTTGATTTACAGGAAAATTCTTTCGTTCTGAGTCTTAAGCTACTTTCCCACTGGACGCGAAACAAATTTTTCGTACAACAGATTACATTCAAAGTCAAAGCGCGTGTATTCGGCGTCTTTGCATTGACTTTGAATGTAATCTGTCGTGCTTAAAAAAATTCGTTTCAAGGTCGTCGATGAAAGCGGCTTTAAGTGGTCTAATCAGCAGAAAAGAGCAGTTACTGGCTGCTCCCCGGCCTTCAGCTCGTCTGTACGGGGACCCTACCCATCCCTGCCTGTTATTATTGTTGGACTGGGCCGAAGACTTCATTACACCGCATTAATGTCTTAATTTCTTGCTCCTTTTTAATCTCCGAACCAATTCCCGTCTCCGCAGATACGATCTCTAAGGCTTTAGATTAAAGCGGTTCGTGAAGGGGGTTGTGTGCCTCGCCTTCAGAGGAAATGGAGAAAACTCTCCTGCCAAGAGCAACATTTACAAGATCCTTAACTCCTGTTTTTTAAGGACTTCTGATTATGATTGTACAGTATTTCTTTTTTTCCCCCTTGATAATTATTGCCAAAAAAGGACTGTATCTGCTGCTTGGCTGGCTCTGTCCGTGGGCAGCTCAGCACATGTGTGGATGTGCATTAGTCCTCCTCAAGTGCTGAGTGAGTTTTAGGGCTTTGGCCAGGAAGCTATGGTGAACTCTGTGTATTATACAGTACCCACTGTTTAATCTCTCTCTTTTTCTCTCTCTCCCCATCTCTCCCTCTCTCACTGCCTCTATCCCTCTCTCCCCATCTCTCCCTCCTTCCCTCTTTTACTCACTGTTTTCCCATTCCTTTCGCTTTATCTCCTCTCTCCTTCCCTTCATAACCTGTCTCATCCTCCCTCTCACACATTCTCTCTTTCTCCCCTTTCTACCTCTCTCTCACATACTTTCTTTTTCTCTCCTCTCTCTCTCTCTCTCTCTTTGTCCTGCAGGTTCAGAGGAGAGCAGCTGCCAGCCGGTCCCGCGCTGCCCTGAGTCCTGCACATGCTCAGACACGGTGGTGCGCTGCAGTAACCGGGGGCTGCGCTCGCTACCCAAGGGCATCCCCAAGGACACCACCGAGCTGTGAGCACCTCCTGTCCGCTCTGCACATCCATGCCACATCACAGCCCAAGCCACGCGACTTTGCCGAGTCATGCGATATCACATCCTGAATCACACAGCATCATATCCTTAGTCACACAACATCACACCCAGAATCACATGACATCACATCTTTAGTCACTCAACATCACTTCCTGAGTCACATCCCTCGGTCACACGACATCACAGCCTGTGCCGCACAGATTCACATCCTGAGCCTGGTGACATCACATCCTGGGCTCCATAAAATCTCATCCTGGGCCTCGTGACAACGCATCTTGAGTCACACAGCATCACATTTTGAGCCACACAACATCACGCAATAACACATCTACCCAGAAGTTGAACAGATTATAATTTTGGACTCCATTAAAAAGCACCGACCAAATAACAGCTTTCTGTCTTACTACACAAGGACTCAGCATTGAAACACAGATGACGCAAAGCAAGGTAAAAAGGTGTGTCTGTCGCACGTTACCAATGGCAAATAATTCAATAGGACGGCACAGCTCTCCTATCTGTGCACCCCCTTAAGAGCCAACCTAGTCTGAGATGAAATTCTGAAATCTGGTCTGTCCAGCCATCTGTATTTTTCCATAAGGAACTAAAAGTCATGCTCACCGCATCCAAAGTGATTGTAATTTAAAAAATGACCTTCAAGTTTGACCAAAACGAATGGAATATACAGGCAGTCTCCAGTGGGTAATTCCTAGCTTTTCTGATGACTTTTTAATAATCTAACATTAATATTTATTGAATGGGTAGGCATTAATTTATTATAGTTACCCCTTATAAAAACTTACTTTTTGTCAGCTCGTGGATCCCTTTGAATATTTATTTTTGTGGTGCTTCCATTTGATGGGACCTTAGTCCTGGGTTTGTTTCAGTTGCTGCCATCCCTGTACCCATGTTCTTACGGTCTTCACTTCATTTATTTGCAACCAAAACAACCTGGTTCTTACCTGTGTGCAGTTGAACTTAATGAGAGGCCAGATCCATCCCTCTCCATCTCTGCTATGGGCTCATTCTAATGACTGACATTTCACTCATTTATTACATTGCTTGTGCCTGAAGCAGAAACAGGAAGCTGGTGCCAAATAAAGACCTGTCCTTGAATGTGTGTTTCAGGTACCTGGAAGGGAACCTCCTGACGTCAGTGCCGAAGGAGCTCTCCAGCCTCAAGCAGCTTTCGCTTGTGTACGTCCTGCCACTGCCCTTGCACCTATTTCGCTTCTAGACTAGAATCATGGGCCTGCATTTCTTTATCACCTGTGTTTACAGCCAAGGCTGCCCTGTTTGAAGAGTCTCCGCATTTGATTGGCTTGGATTTGTTAAAAATGCTTTCATCTCGTGCACAGCTTTCTGTGCTACAATACCATCCCTCAAACAAGCCTGCTCTAACTGTAACGTGGAGCAACAGCTCTGTGAAGACAACTGTAAATTACTGCAGCACCGACAGTGGGCAGGCATTTAGCTGTATACACCTTAGCTAACTCGTAGCAGCAGGCCATCAATTTCAGAAAACTGGGAGACGGTCCTTGGACGGTTGGTCTCTGGTCTGGCTCGGCGCCGCCGGGTTGACAGGCTTTTGTCTCTCTGATGTCACAGGGACCTGAGCAATAACAGTATCAGCTTCCTGGCCCCACTCACCTTCAACAACATGACTCAGCTCTCCACTCTGTGAGTTACCATGACAACAAGGCCGGACACATCCAGCGAGGCACATAACATTGATATACGTGTCCCATTTGATGTTTTTTTTTTTTTTTTTCTTTTTTTTGGCCAAAGGTTTGGCACCATTAACACTGACATTTTAGCTCTGATTTCATTTGAACACTGTTTCATAACCCACTGTTAACCCTAGTTTAAAATGCAATTTTGTTCTCCCCTGTGTTCCCTGTTCTTCTCCTGTTATATCGCGGCAGGATCCTGAGCTACAACCAGATCCGCTGTATTCCGGTGCACGCCTTCGATGGGCTCAAGTCCCTGCGCTTGCTGTAAGTCTGACCACGCCCACGCCTCGCTCGGTGGGTGATGAATGGCCCCACTACCTCGCCACCCCCACCCACTCACACCCCCCCTGCCATCCATCTTCCAGCCCCCGCAGAAACAACTCCAAAACAATTCCAGATTAACTCTCAGAGCAGTGAAATATATTTTCAAGGAATTAAAAATGTGTTTATCCTGAGCTGTTGAAAATCTATCATGTGGTAACTTGTTTAAAAGAGCTCTTTTAAACAAGTCGCCACATGACTGGTTTTCAACAGCTTTGATATTAATATCTTGCATCATTGAGTAACAGTAGTTGCATTTAGTGCTCAAAGTGTTAATAAAACACAGAAAAACACCTTCTCTGGGCCTTAAAGATAGAGCCCAGAACAGTCCTGATTAACTCTACTCGGGGACAAAAAAAAAAAAGAAAAGAAAAACAGCAGCTCGTTTGCTGGGAACGCGGTTTTCGCGGGTAGCTACCCCACTGCGTTTAGCGAGGGGACTGTAACCGAGTGGCTTTGTGCTGCAGTTTTCTGCTTGTGGGAGCTCCCCTCTGCAGGGTAGTGTGAGGAAGTCAGGCAGCTCTGAAAAAGTACTGCTCTCTTCGCCTCTGGCTGGCGGTGGGCAAAGGCAGCTAGCTCCCCAGCAAGCCATCATTGTCACTTGTTCATTTCCCATAATTCCTCAGGGGGTTGAGGGCTCGGAGCTGAGTGCTGTCGGTTCGATGGGCTGCCACCTACATGGAGCTCTGCTGTCAGTGGGCGGTTGGTTTGGGGGGGGGTTGAAAGAGAGAGGAGTTGACAGAGCTGGTGGGGGGGTGACCGAACCTCACTTTGTGGGGATGCTGATGGAGAGAGTGTGGGAGCAGTGAAGCCATTGCATATGTGGGCCGGCCACAAAGGCCATGCAGTGTTGAATTTGGATTTGATCCGTCTCTGATTCTATTCATCCCTTTCTCTCTGATCAGTTTTCCATTTTTCATGTGCAGTTTTTGTTTTTTCCACTCTTTCTTCGGTTTAGCCTGTGATTTTGTGATATACTGTATGTACACTAAAAGACGTTTCATGAGCTAGTGGTGATTAAAATGGTTTTAAACAGTCTCTTTTCCTCTCTCTTTCACTCTGCTTTTTATGAGGCCACACTAGACGTTTCAATTTTTTATTCAGTTACAAGCTCACGCCTCTCTCTCTCTCTCTCTCTCTCTCTCTCTCTCTCTCTCTCTCTCTTCTGTCCCCCAGAACTCTCCATGGAAACGACCTTTCAACCATACCAGAGGGAGCCTTCAACCATTTGACGTCTCTGTCCCATTTGTAAGTGTGAAGCAAAGCGAAAAAGCCCAATGATTCTCCATTAATAGCTGGCAGTAATGCCTCTCATGGGGCCTAATATCCTGTGCAAAGGGTTTGCTGCCCTCGTTTTACTTCATTTTATGAAACCTGAAGTGAGACGGACGCAGAATACCAGAAAGAGGCTGGTTGTACTCTTTAATGAAGGAGAGGGCCGCACAGGAAATCTGTGTTAATTTTATGACTGAGAAAAGGCACTCATCATGAGGAGTTATTGACTTTTCATTCCGTTTACTTTTTTAGTCAGTTGCTGCCAGGGCTTGCTACAGCAGCCTGAGTGTACAGCAGTGACTGGATGGACATAGTACTCTCACTTCATTAATTAATTATGGGAAGAATTATTCTCTAGTTTCACTCAGAAAAAAATGTGGCAAAACTCTGCTTTTGCGTGTGTGATATCAGAGTAAAGACAAGCTTTTTTGGGGGATATTGAGGTTTGGATATGCATGTGCGTTAGTCTACAGTGTGTGTGTGTATATATATATATATATATATATATATATAGTATATTATATATATTTATTGGTACGAGTGCGTGCGTGCGTGTGTCTTTGCGTGTGTGTATGTGTTTGTGCTTTTGTAAGTGTGCTTATTTGCATGTGTCTGTTTGTGTATTAATGTTCTGAGTCTTGTGACTTATGTCGACTCAGTTTGGCTGCTGTAAGGCCATTGGTGCTCATGTCCTGTACTGTAACTGTGACTTACGCTGACTCTGTTCTGCTGCTGTAAGGCCATTGGTGCTCACGTCCTGTACTGTAACTGTGACTTACACTGACTCTGTTCTGCTGCTGAAAGGCCATTGGTGCTCACATCCTGTACTATAACTGTGACTTACACTGACTCTGTTCCTCTGCTGTAGGGCTCTAGCTGCTAACTTCCTGTACTGTTACTGTGACTTATCCTGCATCTGTTCTCCTGTTGCAGGGCCCTTGGTGCTAACCCCCTGTACTGTAACTGTGACCTGCGCTGGCTCTCCCAGTGGGTGAAGGCTGGGTTTAAGGAGCCGGGCATCGCTCGCTGCAGCGGACCCCCCGACATGGCCGACCGCCTGCTGCTCACCACCCCCCTCAACCGCTTCCAGTGCAAAGGTCAATGTTGCACACGTCCTGGCACATTGCTGTGTTTAAAGCCACCTGAACTAGAGTTTTTGTCTTGCAAGGAGGCTAAAAATAATTTATTTTCCTCTAAAGTAGAAAATATGAGCTTTGTTTTAGTTACCATTGCATAATAAGTAAATTTTTTTTAATCCAGCTGCAAATCTTGATATTAGTAAAACTTGTTTTACCGTGTTGGCAACATTGTGTTATTAAGTAAAAAGTCGTGGGAATAAGAATTTAGATCTTTAAATACATGAAAATACTTGCTAATACAAACTTAATTTTCTCTTTTTGCATTCTTTCTTTTCCTATCACTCCCTTTTCTATCACTAACCGTTTCAATGTCTCTCATACACACAAGCACTCATTCGGTCTCTCTCGCGTCTACTGCTGATTACATCCATGCTCATAAGACAGGAAGCTGCCATATATTTCAGTCCTGTGAAACCACAGCTGCCAATTAACATCTATCCAGGATTTATTTAAGGTTAAGACAGATTAAAGTGTATTTTTAAGTACAGATAAATAGGGGTTCATGGGTGATGTTATTCAGACAGAGAGGATCAGACTGTCACCATCTCTCTCGTTCTGTCTCACTTTCCCACTGCCTGTCTCTTGCTATTGAGTTCACACTCTACAAGAAATGTAAACTGTAAATATCGCAATTGCAGTCACACCAGCAAACACAAATTGAAACCAGTGTATGTAAACGTACTGAAAATCAAGAATTATAATGCTGCGTTATGATTGTTGTAATGTGTTGTTGACAGGCTATGTTTAATGTACTCTTCATTGGTAGGAGTCACTCACAGATCTCTGGTGCTTTTTATTTCCCGCAGGTCCTGTGGACTTGAGTCTGATGTCGAAGTGCCTCCCGTGTCTCGCCAGACCCTGCCAGAACAACGGGACGTGCGTTAGCGACGCCAACAACGGCTACCACTGCACCTGCCCTTACGGTTACAAGGTGAGGCTCCACCTCCGCTGGCTACCGTTAGCCGCTCAGGCTAATGGCTGGATGCGCGCGGCCTAATTTAAATGTACTGCAAATTTAACTGGATGTGCTTGAATCTGTCACGTTCGGTTATCTGCTGAATGTGATGAAGCGAATTTGTTTTCCTCTCTGGGGTAATTTGATGTATTAGTATTATTCTATCCACTTGTCATGTTATGTTGCACGCGCTCAGCTCTACTGAACAGTGATGAAGGGGGAAATTAGAGCAGCTAATTCACAGGACAATGAGTGCACGAGGCTGCCAGGGTAATGACGGCAGTAGGTCACGGGTCGGACCCATTGAAATTCAGCGCATGGATACTAATGCGGCCCTAGACATCCGCGTTTTCACATTCCTCCCCTCCTGTTTACCGAGGCGTGCGTGCGTCGCGCCCGTCCGACCTCCCCCGAACTCTGGCCTGGCCTCTACAGTCCCATTGTCAGCCGTTGTTTAGTTATGGAATTCCTGTCATCGCAGCACCACAGGGAAACAGATAGGAGCTTAACCTTTAGCCTGCAGCGCAGAGAGATCCACAGGCCATTCTTTTAATTAAAACCTGTTCTGTCTGTCCCACAGCGCTCATCCTCCTCTTTCTGCACAACCTATGCTCCATGTAGTGTGTCTTTCTGTGTGTGTATGTTTGTTTGTGTGTTAGCGCGGGCACATGTGTAAGTGTCTATGTGTTTGTGTCTGTCCATAGCCATGTGTACAGTACTAAAGTATATTTAGTGTACTGCACAGGACAAAAGTGTCAGTGTATTGAAGAATTTACTTAACCCATCTACTGGTCAGTTTTCTTCCAGCTATACAGTACCATTCGGTGAATTTTTTAACAAATAAACTGAAAAAGGACAATAATTTGACAACAATTTTTCTTAAAATCAAATAACACACATTTTTGGTATCAAGAGTTTGTTAACCATATCTGTAGTTACCTGTAGAGTCTTCAGCGAGTTGATGAATAATGTCGCTCTACCCGTCAGCCAGTGGTGACAGAAATGTATTTTGACTGGTAGAAGTGTTAATTTAGGCACAATTATTGCAAAGGAAACCTGCCAAAGGTGGGTATTGCAAAGGAAATCCAGGCCCACCAAAGAAAACGGCCTGGCTGTAACAAAACTTTGCCAGATGTCTACCTTTTTCAAATAGCCAGCAACACAAAGTCGAAAACAAACCAAATGAGTTTTCAATTGTGTGTTGCTTGTTCTTTGAAAAAGGTAAAACATCTGACAAATTTTGTTACTGCTTCACTGTTTTCTTCGGTAGGCCTGAAATCTATATCTACCTTCATTTTTAGAAACACTGTGAGTTGATGATTGACCTTCTTTTAAAAAAATACTATTTTGGAAAGATGTCATTTCTGCAGAAACATCATTGAAAGTTAAATACTGTGCGTGGCATGTACTGTATGTGTGTTTAGGAGTGAATACGCCCAGTATGTGGCTTGTACTGTAGGTGCATATACACTGTTATAAATTGATTGAATTTAAATTATTATTTTGTTATTTTAACCGTAAGAAGAGTACTGCGCGCATGTAACTGTGGTTTGCAGTTAACATACACGGAACCTCTGTCATAAACTGATTGTAAAATTACAGTTAAAATAGCTGGCAAAAAAGGTGCCAGTTTATAACAGTGTAGGTGTGTATGTACACAATGAATGTAGAGGCATAACTCTGTGGCATTGCTGGAGCCCCCCCCTCGGCTACCCTCAGCCTCCGTCAGCCTCGCCGTAATTAAAATGTGTGAGAAAAATCAAATGCTCCGACAGCCGAGGAACGGGCATCCGCACGGCAGCTGTGATCAGAGAGAGCCAGAATTTATAAAAGCTTAGAGTGCGGCGTCCCCCGGCCTTTAACGTGAAACCGATACGCTTTTGTGGCGCTGCCTCTTAATGAAAATGTGCCATTTAATTCTTATTTAAGAAGAGCCGGAACGCTTTGGGACGGAGAACAAAGGAGGCCGCTGCAAGTTGTGTTTACAGAAAAAGCAATTTCACCGCAGCGAGACTTTCGCATAGTGAGGGGTGTGGGAAGCCTGGCTGCCTGAGCCTGTGCTGTGCCTGATCCAGCAGAGAGTGTTCTGGAAAAGTACGCAGATGTGGCACACCTGTGTGACATTCCCATCTTTCTCTCTTTCTCTCTCTCACTCACTCTCACTCTTTCTTTCTCTCTCTCGCTCACTCTCACTCTTTCTTTCTCTTTCTCTCTCTCTTACTCACTCTCACTCACTCTCACTCTTTCTTTCTCTCTCTCTCACTCTCTTTCTCTTTCTCTTCCTCTCTCTCCATCAGGGGCGTAACTGTGAAATTGCCATTAACGCCTGCATTAGCCTGCCCTGCACCAATGGTGGAACATGCCACTTAAAGTCTGGCCAAGAGGACCAGTTCAGGTGAGTTTTCTTAAAATGTAGTGGGAAGTTCACCACTGTTTAACATTCTACACTACCGGTCAAAAGTTTTAGGACACTCAATTTTTCCAGTTTTTTATTGAAAATTATGCAGTTCTAGTCCAACGAATAGCTTGAAATGGTACAAAGGTAAGTGGTGAACTGTCAGAAGTTTTAAACAAAAGGTAAGGTTACCCAGGTTTTTTGTACACCGTCGAGTAGGTGAAAGGATGGTTCCTCAGTGTGTGACATCAACTGTCAAACATGGAGGAGGAAGCGTGATGGTCTGGGGCTGTTTTGCTGGATCCAGGGTCAGTGACTTATAGAGTGAAAGGCACCCTGAACCAAAACGGCTACCACAGCATTCTGCAGCACCATACAGTACCCTCTGGTATGCTCCTAGTTGGTCAGGGGTTCATCCTACAGCAAGATAATGACCCAAAACATGAGTCCAAGCTCTGCCAGAACTACCTTAGGAAAAAAGAACAAGATGGTAAGCTTGAAAACATGGAGTGGCCAGCACAGCCTCCAGACTTAAACCCCATCGAGATGGTTTGGGATGAACTGGACAGAAGAGTGAAAGCAAAGCAACCAACAAGTGCCGCACATTTATGGGAAATTCTGCAACAGAGTTGGGAAGAACTTTCTGAAGAATATTTGATTTCCATTGTAGAAAGAATGCCACGAGTGTTTTCAGCCGTTATATCTGCTAAAGGTGGCTACTTTGCGTCAAAAGTTTAAAATACATTTTGGTTTATAAATTGATTCCATGATTTCTTTTTTAACTTCGATTGTTAATTTGTTCTATCATTTCTATGCTTTCATTCCAGAGTACAATGAGACATTAAACTGCATAATTTTCTATTAAAAAACTGGAAAAATTGGGGTGTCCTAAAACTTTTGACCGGTAGTGTATATTCCTATTAACCATTAGTCAGCTATCATCATTATTCACATTTATTTATTCACCTGGGGTATGTTATTTGAGCATTCAGGAACGCCCTGTGGATGTGTCCTAAGTAGCCTAACTTGTGTGAATCAGTGAAGGTATACGTGTGGACTTGGACTGAATTGATGAATTGGTCGAAATATGTTCCGGTTCAGTACACTTCCTGTTTTATCCTTAGTGAGTCCAGTTTGTCTGACAGCCAGTAGGCATTTTCCTCTGGAACGATGGCCCTCTAGGAGGTAGAAGCCTCTCACAGGAAGTTTGGGAACATCTGTACCGATGTCAGCCCCGTCTGGTCCTGGCAGGGTGGGATGGGTGTCGGTGTGAGTCATGAGCGAGGGTGAGATAAGAGGTACTGGTCTCTTTGTGATTCCTCACAGGGGGGCAGATTTTTATCAAGATGGTTTGAAGCCTTGGCGGTCGGTTCCCCAGAGCTCTGTCTGATCCCTTTAAGTGCTTTCGCGGGGCCTGGGGGTGGATGTGTGGGCGGGGGGTGGTGCGCGTCGAATAAGCGTCTCATTTTGCAGCTGAGCAATGAACCCCAGCTGTGTATGAACCCTTTATAGGCTGAGATCCCCAAATGTGTGATTAGAATGTTACTGAGTATTTTAATGCTGATGCCAGTCACAATCACTACTAATAACTGAAAGCAGTTGAGTTACAGAGCCTATTACTCCAGGTCAAGGGCCAAAAAAGTAATTTCAGAGAAGTGACTTTACAGAAGTCAATGTTATCTGGTTTTGTATCGGAAGAGAGACATCATTGTGTTGCCTCATGATAGCCCTACTGCTACAAGTGGTTCAGTTTAGCACAACAGCAGTGCGTTAGTGCGTTATAGTGTACTCTCATTGTGCAGTCATCATACCTACTAAGATTTGGCTCGCAAACGTCATTCTGCCGGTGTTCCCTCAGCTGTGTATGCCCACCTGGGTTCGAGGGTCAGCGCTGTGAGATCAACCCAGACGACTGCGAGGACAACGACTGCGAAAACAACTCCACTTGTGTGGACGGCATTAACAACTACACCTGCCTGTGTCCACCCAACTATACCGGTGAGTCCCTGTGGTGCCGCCGTGGTCAAACTGCTCAAACATGGTCATACCCCACTAGTCATGGTCAAACTGCTGAAACATGGTCATACCCCGTTAGTTGTGGTCAAACTGCTCAAACGTGGTCATACCCCGTTAGTCATGGTCAAACTGCTCAAATATGATCATACTCCAGGAGTCATGGTCAAACTGCTCAAACGTGGTCATACCCCATCAGTCATGGTCAAACTGCTCAAACATGATCATACCCCAGGAGTCATGGTCAAACTGCTCAAACGTGGTCATACCCCATCAGTCATGGTCAAACTGCTCAAACATGATCATACCCCAGGAGTCATGGTCAAAACGCTCTTACGTGGTCACACCCCATCAGTCATGGTCAAACTGCTTAAACATGATCATACCCCATCAGTCATGGTCAAACTTCTCAAATGTGATCATACCTCAGGAGTCCTGGTCAAACTGCTCTTACGTGGTCATACCCCATCAGTCATGGTCAAACTGCTCAAACATGATCACATCCCGACAGCCTTGATCAAAGTGCTTAAACATGGTCAAACGGCACAGCTATGGTCACTCAGTCACAGTCAGATGCTTAAACGTGTTACATCACTGAGCAACAGTGAAATCAGACTGTTTGACGCTCACACCGAAGCTACAAAGCGATGGGTCAAACGAGGAAGCCACAGAGTCACACTGGCGCAAGACCAAGGGTGGAATTGAATATCCACACAAGGGCTGACTCCACACTTTTTTTTTTGCCTTTTTTATAAGTGGACTTTGTGAGTTTTTTGTGGAAGTGGTGAAAGGGACAGCTACCCTCATCTTACCCTGCTATTGCGGCTGCATGCCTAATTGCAGTGCCCCTGGCCGTTTCGCAGGCTGCGGTTCTGGGGCCGGAAGGGACCAGGATTTGAGCATGGGCTGGACCGGGCCCACTGAATGCTGCTCCCCTGCTGGGCAGGAATGTGGCACCCCTCAGTGGGTGGCCAGGAGGGCCAGCTAATCCGGTAGCCGAGGCCCAAATTTAGAGGAAGTCCACTGGCCGAACCATAGCGCATAGGAGTGCAGGCAATTCATGTAAAATTGTAGTATAGCAATTTATTATGGCAATTTTACATGAATGGCACCTTGTCTGATCTGTTTTGTAGCTGTTTCAATCACCTTATTCTATGCACTTATTATACATCGTTTTGCTGAAAAGCGCCTGCCAAATAAATAGAAGGTAATAGCCACAGCAATTATCTGCAGAAAGTGCTGCATTTCCTTAGAACATCTTTTTGTTTTGCGTATGCCCGCTGCAGTTGCAAAGATCCACATTTCAAGGTCTGTATGAAATGCGCACTGATATCTGTTGAGGGTCAGTGGGATAGCCAATCAGTTTCAAGTTTGTACTGCCTCCATGTGATCATGTGACGTGTTTGTGATCAGTTGAGTAGAAGCTGCCTGGCCTTGCTGCCATAGTGATATGTTGCCCAGCCAGTTAGGGCTCTTCTGCTCGAGGAATCTCATTCTGGAGGGCCCCAGACCTGGCATACAAGGAGTTCTCACTCCTTAGCCAATCATTTACTTAAGTTAAATGCTTCATCGCAAGAAAACAACAAAAACTAGCAGGCACTACAGCTTTCCAGGAACTGAATTTGAGTTCCCCGTTCTACATAACCCTGTCCTAAACCAGACCCTGAGCTGTGGTCGTTTAAGGGCATCAATTCTTAGATGGAGAGATGGAAGGTGAGAAGGATGCTTGGAGAAAGGTAGAGAGAGGGGGGAGAGAGGGAGCAAAACAGAGGAAGCGATGACGAGATAACGCTGCACTTGTATGTCAGTGGAGGCTTTGAAGTCATCAGGATTGCCACTTACCTCCCATAACCTCTCAGCCTCTCTGCCAGCCAATATCATCGGTCAACAGCCTGTCCTCAACCAACCAGTGTGTCCCACTTTAACCTCCTCAGCAGGCTCTGTGTGTGCCTGCAGTGCAACAGTCTGGGACGTGCAGCCCTGTGTGGGTAGGTAGGTCAGGTGTTAGCCCCCCGACTGGAGCGGATGACATTTCTCAAGTCTTGTCCTGTGACTGAATCTGAAGATACAAGATACAGCACACTCATAAAAGGTCATCCCCCACCACCTCATCTTTATATTTCTCCATTAATTTCTCTTCTCGGTATTTTTCTATTACAAAACTATTTTGCAGATTCAGTTTAGGCATTGTCCTGGGCTAATTTGAATTCTTGTGTGGCAAATCTCAAGGATGAAATTCTTTGTGTGCATAGCTAGCCCTAAGTGATCTCTGTAATGTGAATCTGGAGGTTAGCATCATTTTGCCTAGTGTAATAGTGCGTTTAAATCTTTTATCACATATGATATATCTGTAATAAAAAATACAATATTAGGTGCACACTTCTCAACCACAAGTGTAACTGTGGTTACACACGTCAGTCTTGTGAAGAACTTTTCACTTTTCGTTTTTGTCCTATTCTCTGTGGAAAGCGGTGCAATGTAACACAAAAGCGAAATCGCTGCAAATTTGTTTTGATTAATTGGTTAGTCGACTCGAAGGGAAATGCGTTGATAGAAAGTGAAAGCCACTGGGAAGCACAGAACGCAAAGCAGAGCTGGAGTTACGCGGTGGCCGGGGTTAGGCTGGGTGATAGTGGCAAAGACCAAGAAAAAAAAGAGGTTGAAAAATACAGGATCAGAAAGGAAAAATTCTCCACAAGATTCTATTCCAGCTACCTAGCATTGTTCATTAGCGCAAAGCTTTATCCCTAAAGAGGAACCAACTAGTGAAACAGCTAAGCTAAGTTTAGGGGTGGAAGGGAAAAAATGGCTGGATTTTTACTGAAACGACTCTGGCGGCAGCCCACGCTGCATACACACAGCCCATGGTGCTCATTACCCTGAGAGATCCATATGGGAATTGTGTAGGAACCATATAGCAGACATATAGAAGATGTATCACAGATATACAGGAGGTGTAGCTGTGTAGGAGATGTACAGTCGTGAGAGCAGCAGTAGCAGAGCCTGTGAGAAACTGGCCATCTCCCAGACTCTGCTCCCGTATCCATTCTAACAGGTGGAGGCTTCATTAAAGCAGCACAGGCAGTGAATGAGCCAGCTCCCTCAGGTCCTCGCCCAACACTGCACTGTATGTAGATCAAATGCTACAAGTACATGTGTTCCCAGATTTAGCGGGCTGGTATTCCGAATGTGAAAATTGGTTCCACAGGAACTTCCTCTTGCTGCAAATGAGATATGGCAGGAGAGAGCGGAGAGTGGGTTTGGAGAGTGATGAAGAGACTGTATCCTGTTCCTAACTGGAAAAACAGGGCCAGGAACATTAACCCCTTTGCGCAGATACAGACGCCGTCGCCCGTAATTTCCGAAATTTAATTTGTAAATACTTCTGTCGTTGAATTTCCAAATGTCGCGCTTCACTGGAGTAATTTTCCGCAGCCTCTGTGACACAAATAATGAGTTATAAAGCCTAAATAGGCTCATGCATAACAGGAAAAATTTGGCATAATTTTTTATTCTGCGCAAAGGGGTTAATGTGTGTTAACCCCTCACTGAAAATTCAGCAAGCCATCTTCTGAGCAGCAATGCTAATTCCTCACCCTCAAGCAATAATGAAATAAATTAGCAAATGTGTTAACTGATAATTTAACACATTTGTGAAATTGTTCAAAAAGTTGGTCAGTGACAATGAGTGCATGTGAAGTATGCACATAAGGTAACTGAATCGAAGGGGCTCTGATTTTGCTGCGGGTATTCTCATGAGTCACACTACATATGCAGGTGAGCAGCTCATGTTTGTACATGTGCAGCTTCATTTCATCAGAGAGCGTTACAGCAGGGCTGCAGTGGTACTGTCCTTTACCCCTGACCAGACACAGCCTTCCATAAATACAGATGAGCTGTATTCACGACATGCTGTGAATGATCTCCAGTAACCACATTTACGCTCATAAATATTAATGTCCCAATTAGGCTACAAATTCAACCTTTGATTCAGCGGTTTCATCACAATTTCCTTTGTGTCTGCAGCGCTGCTTAAGTTCCATCTCTCGACAGCGCAAGGGAACAGTTGGGTTCTATTCTTGTCGCACATTTTTACTATTAAAAATGCGCCGGCTTTGTCTTTTTGTTTACTTAGCATTTGCTTTGGCAAGTCGACCGCTGGCTCGCTGCTGTAACCTCAAGGGTGCAGTTGTACTGTGGTGTCTTTGCCTGATTGTTATTCATGTAATGTCACACAGCCTCTGCAGAAGGCTACTACAGCCTATTGATCTTCACACAGCCGCCTGCTTTTGGCCTCAGTAATCGTGCGACAGTTTCTTCATATTCGGGAGTGTATTCTCAGACTAATAATGCCACTGAAGTCTGCCAAGTCTGAGCAAGACTGGCTACATTACTTGATCTGTTGAATATGTTGGACATAAGTGCAGAATGCAGTATTCTGAATTACAGCCAGGATTGTGCTACAGACTCAGTGTAGGACAGTAAAAGACTCAGTACAGTTCAGTCCAAGCTTTTAGACTGTGAAACTGTAAAGGACTGAAACTTCCTCATGGATGCAAATCCTACATCGTTCACACAGTATTGGATACCTGCATATTAAAGCTGACAGTCTAGACCTTACATTAATTTTTTTTCAAACCAAAGTTGTACAGATCCAAAACTTAAATACAGTCAATGTCCAAATATACTGGACAAAGAAAGTTAGGGATCACCCAACTTTTCAATATTAAAATATGATATGGAAAAAAATACAAACTATCACATATTTCAAATTCAAAATTTGGGGTGATCCCTAACTTTATTTGTCCAGTATACTTGGACACCCCTGCATGAAGTTCCCTTCTTCCTTTGCTTTTATGGAGCTCGTTGGTTTGGGTTTTGGATGTGAATCGGTCTTCCATATGCGAGCCAGCCAGGAGGTGCAATGGAAAGGCATGTGGTCCAAAGAGCATGATAATCACAGACACAGTCACAAACACACACAGCTATATTGAGCTCCCAGGCCCCAGCCTCTCACCATCTGCGTTTCTCCACAGGGGACCTGTGTGACGAGATCATCGATAACTGCGCACAGGGCTTTGACCCCTGCCAACATGACGCCAAGTGCATCCCACTCTCCAACGGATACAGGTGAGTCTCAATGGGGAGAGAGGTTGGTCACCACCCAGGGAAGCCCCATGGTGCAAAGTCTGTGGCTCAGAAAGTTAAAATCGTGTTTGACACCGTGCATGAAGTCACTCAACTGATTTCACTCATTAGCTGTACCACGCTTCCTGCTGATCAGGCAATACAGGAGATTGGAGAAAATACTGGGGAGGGCTCACTTTCTCAACCCCTGTTCATAAGCTCCCTGAGGGTGAGAAAACCATTTCTGCCAAACATCAACTATAGCGATAAGCCCAGCGAGACCGTGGTTAATGGTGATTTTAGAACAGCTGAGGGGCATTTTTAGGTACAATGCGGAGCAGAGTGCCTCAAACTCCCTTAGCTGTTCTAAAAACACTGTATAAACTACCGCCTTGCAGGGCTTATCACTTTTATAAAAGGATTGCCACATATTTAAAATGTTATGGGCACAAATTTTCAGCAAGACGTTATTTTATGATGCATATTAATTGAGTACCAGACTTACAATAGACCATCGCTATGCAACAAAAACAACGATCAATTAAATTTGCAAACATTTCAGCTAATGTTGGCCTTTATGGGTGCACAGTGATATTTAATGTGTTAACCAGTGCGTCGTGTCATAATTGTTACTATATTGCATATTTTAGCATGGCTGGAACTCTGTATTTACTTATCAGTATCCAGGACCAAAACTGCCCGTTTTATAATGTGTACTTTAAACTAGCTGGTTGGAGCATTGCAAAAACTTATTTCATTATGAGATCGTATTTTTTAGCCCGCTTGGCCTCTAGGCCAATCGGGCTTATGCTGTGGATAGATGCTTTCGTGGTGGTCTGTCGTGCGTCCGTAAACTTTTTGCCTTGTCAGTGCTCTAGCGCCTTCAGTTTTTCACGGATCCTTTTCATATTTTATATGCGTGTATATGGGATCAAAATCTAGGTCAAGTTCGATTTTGGCCATGTTTGGCCAAGCGGGCGCAGTGGCCTTGCCACTATTTTTAGAACGTAATGCACTGCTCCTGATGTGCAGGCTGGTGCCTTGCATGGCAGCCTCTGCCATCAGGGTGAATGTGAGGCGAAATTGTTAGCGCTTTGTGTCGTATGACTAGAAAAGCGCTATATAAATGCAGTCCATTTTCCATTTACCATGTACCATTTACCATTTGCAAATAAGCCGTTATAGAGGCATAGTTTTGGATGATTATGCTGGTGATAACAATCATTAGCACCTACAAATCCTCCTTTTCTGGGCGGCAGGTGTGAGTGCCTGCCAGGCTACGTGGGCCAGCATTGTGAGCAGGACTACGATGATTGCCTGGAGAATAAGTGTCAGCACGGGGCCGAGTGTGTGGACGCCGTCAATGGCTACACCTGCGTCTGCAAGGAGGGCTTCAGGTGAGGTTGCGAGTGTGTAGGCTCAGACATTCAGTACTGTCCCAGGTGTCAGCGCTGTGCTCACAGACTTCTAAACAGTAGAACGGACATGACAATAGCATGGATGTGCCCAACTGTCGGCCATATTGGGTAAGACTTCTGCTGAATTTTGCCTTTGACTTGCCTGTGATAAATTCTGTGGTCCTTCCTTTCTGATGTCACGGCAATTCACAACAACGGTTCAGTCTTACCCAAGATGGCGCCCATTATTATCACATTCAGGATGACACTCATCTGTGACATTGTCCGCTCCTCTGTTGTTTTATTCTTTCTTTGCTACTCACAAGAGATCAGTGCACATGCCGGAGCCCTGCTATGCTCATCTCCGGAGTCAATAGGAGCATCGATTTGGAGGTGTTGCTGTTATAGTCTGGCGAGATTAAATCCTGTAAGGTGTGGCCCGCGGGAGCAAAAATGTGTGATTTGAATGCTCTTAGTGAAACGTTACAGTGCTGATGTCACAATCACGGCTGATGACTTTAAACTTGACTGGTTTTTGACTGAACATTCCAGTGCTAATGTCACAATCAGCACTGGTGACTGAGGCTACATCCACACTAATATGTTTTAATTTTAAAATGGTAAATGATGTCCGTCCACACCAAAATGCAACCTTGGAGTTTGCAAACTGGAGTTTGCAGCGTTTTCAGAAGTCAGTGTTATAGGGGTTCAGAAATGCCGAAATAGTGTGGACGCTTGGCGAAACCATAGCAAAAGTTAAGCATTTTAAAATTTAAATGTAGTAGTGTGGATGTAGCCTGAAATCGGTGGAGTAGTAGAACACTGACAAGAAATTCTTAGAAGAAAACGTTACAAAAAACCCACTATTCCAAGAGTTACAGTACCAGTCAAAAGTTTGAACGCACTTTGGGAATGTTGCAGCGCTCTGTTTTTAGGGAAATTTGAACAGCTTAACTTCTCTATATAGCCTCAAATGGAATCTTGTCGGAGGTAAACGGTCAGGAGTGAAAAAATATAAATTTACTCGTTTGCATAGTTTCCAAAATTTGGAATTGTCAAAGAACCCATATTTTGCTAACTAAACAGATAAACAAGCTCCTTCCATTTTTCCAACGGCTGAATTAAAGTCAAGCCGTTTTGGGACTGGGTGAAAAGGTCAATGAAAAGCAACTCTCAAGTGCTGCACATTTTTGGGACCTTAGATGGCCGCTCATCTGCAAACTCACAATAGCTATATGACTGCCCTTGTAAAAAAAAAAAAAAAAAAAAAATGTGCGTACGCCCAGCAAATATGACAACAAATGCTGGTTAGTTTGATGGAATAAAGAATTTTATCTTTTTGTGGAATAAAGGGTGGTTCTTTCTTTATTTAATATTTATTGTAAGGAAAACGTGGGTATGTCCAAACTTTTGACTGGTACTGTATACTAGTACTCTGCGACCCCACGCCAGATGCTTTACAAGTGAGAAGGGTGTGCAGTGTGCAGTCACACAGGTGAAGAGTGTGCTGCTTTAACTGTGAGGTGTTCACTGGACTCACAGAAGCAGCGCAGTGTGGGAGTGCGCCAGCAGGGCTCTACAGTAGCCTCATTCAGAGTCATGACCACAGGGCTGCCTGAACACCCATCCACATCTGTGGGATTTTACCGGAACCCAAATTGAGTTGTAAAAAATAACACATGAAATACTACTCCCTTTAAAAAAAGAAAATTGGGAAGAAACAAAGCCGCTGGCTAATGAACAGCTACCAAACAAAAACAATAAGCTACCGCTACTGTAACGGCACAGGCTGAAAGCATTTAGCGGTGAGGTCAAAGTCTCAAGCCAATTCTGCTGAAGGCTGTCAGTGCTCCAGTAGTTTAAGGTCAAAGTGTTTAAACCCCTGGTGTTGATGGGATTTTCGAATTCGTGGTTATCCTTGAAGGCTTCTCAGAACGGGAGTCGTCTCAAAGCAGGCCACGGGGCGGCTTCCCGTAAAAAAGCGCAGCATTAACTCGACCGCCTCGCTCTCTGTTCCAGCGGCCTTTTCTGCGAAAGCCCTCCTCCCATGATCCTCCTGCAGACCAGCCCATGTGACCACATGGACTGCCAGAACGGCTCGCAGTGCCTGGTGGTGGCGGGCGAACCCGTGTGCCGCTGTCTGCCCGCCTTTTTTGGGAGCCGGTGTCAGAAAACGCTCACCGTCAACTTCCTGGGCAGGGAGGCGTACGTGGTGCTGCAGGGAGCAAAGACCCGCTCCACCGCCCACATCTCACTCCAGGTACTGCCCGCGCCGGGTAACAGCCAAGCTCACACCCGCTTTACACACCTACAACCAGTCATACGCAGCCACATCTTGCTATAAATGCTCATAACTTACCATAAACACCCACAGCTGACCATGCAGTCCTACAGCTAGCCATTAGCGCCCACAGGATTCCTGCATTCCCACCACTGTGCAGTTTTAGCATAGCCTGCATCGCGGCTGGAACCTGACTTCCTGCAGCAGAAACAAAATGGCTGCCTCTATCTTTCTGGCCTGGCAGAGTTGCCCTCCCTGTCACACATATTCCTATTTAAGGACATTACCTGCTCCGTCAGCGGCAGAGAGGGGCACAGGATCTAACTTTGGCTCCCACAAAAGAGCTGAACAAGAGTCAGAGGAAAGCAAGAATAACAGCCTGGTAGCCAAGGGTTCATTTCTGTCGTTGAATCTCATTGGTTCTTCCAGGTCAAACAGTCTGTGACGCCCTGTTCTCCTGATACATTATCTCCATACAAAACACACAGCTCCAGACCGCACTGCCACAACAGCTCCACGATTCAGCTAGCACTAAAGGTCGCCGATAGACATTTAAGGAGAACAAACACCAAACTATGTGCTCTCAGGTAACAGCAGAAATGTTCCCAATCAAGAGCTGTGGCAGGGCAGCGATTTTATTATAGTGTACCAGCCCCTCCCCCACATTGCCCACATTTTTCGGAAAAGGTGGTTATATTTTGGAGAAGACACAGGAAGTTTTCTGCTCTCACCTTGGGGCGGATGCACCGCTGCTGTCACCCAACAGTGTGTAGTGACAATGGCCACAGGCGCGCTGACATTATTAGAATGTCACCTTTTGTCCAGCAGCATGAATAATCCGTCTCCAGAGGACATACATTATGAGGAGAGAGCGTCTCCCGGTGGCCCTTATCTCCACAATCAGCAGCGATGAGTCATGAGCGGATCGCATCTCCGCCGCAAACGAGCTCATCTCCTCATGTACACCGAGGGATCACGGTGGTTTTAATTAAAAAGGAGGGAAATTAATAACAGTTTCATCTTTTTTTTCCCCCCTCCACACAGACTTTAGCACTTTGACTGTAAGTGTTGGAAAGAGCATCAGGAACTGTGTTACTGAATGAGCAGCCTTCCATTACACATCATGTGAGGCTTATATAGTACAATAGATGTATGCAGTTTTGTCAGTGTACAGTAATTTAATTTCCAACTCTAATTTTGAACTTAAAGGATATACATATTTGATGCAGGACATTAACCTTTTTGCGCCGACAAACAGAAATTTCCATATCATGCTAATTGACTCCTCTGCTTGGATATGGATTTTTCCGTGTTTTTTTATGGCCTTGGTGCAGGGGTCCTCATCTTACCCAGTAAGGGCCGGTGTGGGTACAGGCTTTCATTCCTACTGAGCAATTACACACCTGATTCTACTGATCAAGGTCTTTAGCGGAGACTCTAGAACATTTCTGTACCATTATTGGTAAATAATAAATGTACGTTAATTATCCTAACTACTCTACTGAAATTGCTTCAATTTGGGGCCATTTCTTTAAAGGTTTCTAAGGCAACTGTAGATGCACTTAATGACTTGAGGTGCAAAAATCAAACTGATCGTGTATGTCTGAATATTTGCTCTCAGTATGTAAGATTTGGTACATTCTGCCGTATATAAATGCATCCAACTTGTCCTGAAATGTATAAGCAACATTGAAGTTTACTATTTCATATCATGAAATGCTATGATTAACTCAAAATTAAGAACAACTCTGAGCTTATCTGAAGTGGATTTGATTAATGTTGTCTTCACTTGGGCTGAGCAGTCATATTTAGTTTTGGACAAGCTAGGTGTCAAAGGGTTAATAATAATAATAATAATAATAATAAAGAATTTCAAGCACTATACAGTTAATGTGCCTCAGTGTTGGGTTGGAAAGGGTATTACTATTTAAATGCAGCCTTAAAATGAATTGTGTCAAAATTACTTTCGCCAAGGAGGTTATGTTCTAGTTGGTTTGTTTATTTCGTTTTATTTGTCCGTTTGTTTGTAAGCAGGATTACTCAAAAAGCTATGAACGGATTCCAATGAAATTTCCTGGAGGAGTCGGGGATGGTACAAGGAACAATCCATTAAATTTTGGTGGTGATCTGGATCACGATCCAAATCCAGGAATTTTTTAAAGGATTCTTTATCATTGTGGGATAGGGGCCCTTTCAGCATTATTGCACATTACACCATAAAAAAGGGCTATAATGCAGGCACAAAAATGACAGCATATCATCTCCATAAGTTCTGTCACGTATTAAAGTTTGGTCGGGATCCAAGCAGAATTCCGGATCTGATGACCCAGTAAATGTGAAATTTCAAAGCGTGAACTATTCAATGGCGTCAGTGACTCTATGGCTTGGCAGAGGTCTGTGCTCTCTGAGTGCTTCTAGTTAGATTCAATTTAACATGTTTCTTTTTTTCAGTTGTTTCTTTGTGAAATTACAGCTGGTATAAAGCCAACGCTCAACTTTACTGTGTCTCATTCACAGAGGCTTAAAACTGTCCCCTTCACCAGGCAAATCCTCTTTCTCCGCACTCCGAGTGTTTATCTTGAAAGGAGTTTTTTGTCTTTATCTTGACTTAAAATTGTATAATTAAATAATTAAAATTGTATGATTTTAGTGTAATTGGAAATAAGAACTTTTTTTCCAATTTTGATTCTTAAACTGCTTGCAAACCCTGAGGGTAGTGAGACTATTTAATCTTATTTTTTCTTTCCTTTTGCTGATAAACAATGGAAATAGGTCTAGTACTTTAAATAGGATACAAAAATTCTAGCTAAGAATGACTTTTTGATTAGAGTAGGTTGCTCACATGCTTGTAGTTAATCTTATTTGCCTTTGTATTCTTTTATCCAAAATGAGTTGGATAAATTGAGCAGCAAAACAGATGAAAATGCACTGATACTCACTGCGCACAGTGCCTGTAGAGGGGCTGACCTTTGTGTCTCATGGTTGTTTTCCTGGGCTCTCCCCTCCCCACAGGTGGCCACAAACAAGGATAATGGAGTTCTGCTGTATAAGGACGACTCTGATCCCATAGTGCTGGAGCTGTATCAGGGCCACATACGCTTGATATACGACATCGCCAACTACCCCAGCACTTTCTACAGGTCAGCATGCGTATACACAAACACCCACTCACCCAACTACCCCAGCACTTTCTACAGGTCAGTGCGCACACACACACACACACACAAACACCCACTCACCCAACTACCCCAGCACTTTCTACAGGTCAGTGTGCACACACACTCACCCAACTACCCCAGCACTTTCTACAGGTCAGTGCACACACACACACACACACACACACTCACCCAACTACCCCAGCACTTTCTACAGGTCAGTGTATACACACACACACACACACACACACACACACACACACACACACACACACACACACACACACACACCCAACTACCCCAGCATTTCTACAGGTCAGTGTATACACACACACACACACACACACACACACACACACACACACACACACACACACACACACACACACACACACACACTCAACTAACTACCCCACCACTTTCTACAGGTGAGCACGCGCACACACGCACGCGTACACACACACACACACACACACATAGCTGTCTGAAAAAGAAAGATTCAGCATCCAGTCCCTCCACCCACTCACTCTCCGAATTCCATCCATCCATTCTTTATACCGCTTCTTCCTCACTAGGGTCGCGGGGGAGCTAGAGCTTATCCCAGCTGGCTGTGGGCGAAAGGCAGAGACCCACCCTGAGCAGCTCACCAATCCATCGCAGAGTGCACACAATATTTACACTTGTACTTATGGGCAATTTAGCATCTCCAATTAGCCTGATTTGCATGTCTTTGGACTGTGGAAAGACACGGGGAGAACATGCAAACTCCACACAGAAAAGCCCCAGGCCAGACACGAAGCCACGACCGTGTTGCTTTGAGGTGGTAGTGCTAACCACTGCACCACAGGTCGCACAGGTGACCCACACACACACACACACTCACCAGCTCACCGTTATATTAACACAAATGCACACCAACACAGTGGAGGACGTGCTTCAGTCATAAAATACATTTTTAGAAATAAAAATACAACTTAAATACAACTTCACATCCCGTTGACGCACTCACAACATTTTCTGTGACTCCATTTCCTGTTGTAACCCATTGAACATGTTCACTGTTACTTCTTTTTGAAACCTATTGAACACATTCCCTGTTTTCCACCTCCTTTTGAAACCCATTGAACTATACCCCTTCACTTCACTTCCTTTTGAATATTTTCCCTGTTACCTCACTTCCTGTCGAACCCATAATGTCGGTTATAAAAGTCTTCTATTACTCATCAAGCACGATCCCTGTTACTTAGCTTAATTTTGAAAATCATAAAATGGATTATTAGTTGCTTCAATTTTTGTGCACACACATAAAACTTGCTCCCTGGGACTCCACTTCTTGCTGACACCCAGAAAGCGTGGTCCCTGTGACATCACTTCCTGGTACCGGCCTCCCACAATTTAGCTTCACAAGCCACCAAAAGCTGGACTACATCTTCGGTCCCAAACACTCACCCAATGACAGAAAAAAAACTGGACCGCGCTCTCTATTCTTGGTACATTCTGCCATGGTCATATATGTGCCAGCGTCATTGCAAAATGCATAGTAAACATAACCCCTGCTCAGAAATAAATCATCTAAAAAAAAAAAAAAAAAAAAGGTTCCTGTAGGGCACTTTTTCGAATAAAAACATACTTATAAGTGAAGGCTTCCAGGATTTAACCAATATGATCAAAATCAGGTAAACTGATAATCAAAAACACAAATATTTATTAATAAATATCAGTAAAACTAAGGTTTTAGAGAGAATTAAAAAAAACATATTTCTGCACGGTCTGCATGGTTCTCACAGCCAACAGCGCAACAGAAACTAACCATTTTGGCACATAAATTATACGCATCCAAATTGGTTGAAGTACTGCATGCTTTCTTTTGCCGTGAATGGATGTTAAAGCCAACTTAACACGAGAGAGGGGGTTTTGCGCAGTCTAGTTTTTTTCTCTGCGTCATTGGACTCACCTGATAAATCAATACAGTACATCATCCTGTGTTCTGCTAGCAGTAGTACCAGTGTCAAATCTGCTGTCTATTACCTGCCTGAACACTTTGTATCTCTAATTTAGTTAGTGGAAAATGTGCGTAATCGCGTAATATAAAATAACAAGAGCAAAGCAATGAACAACATTCCCCAGTTAAGTACGTATACATACTGCATTGAGGCAGGTAAGGGCAATCAAAACATGAATTGATTTTTTTCAGTGATGTAGAATGGAGTATGGATTGTCATTGTGTGGGTGCTTCATATGTGTGCGAGCCTCCGACGGTTTATCACCTGCAGCTTGACTGTGAGGTCACAAGCGACCACACGGGTCCCATCTCCAGCTGATTCGCTCTCATTGATCCGCTCGTCCTTCACACTGCTCCTCTCTATGCAAAGGTTACTTCTAATCGTTGTGCAGACAAAGGCAGATTGATTGCTTGGGTGAGCATTAGCTCTCTGCATTTCAGGCACTTGCTGAAGGAAATGACTGCACAGTGTGTATTCACCTCCTTTAAGACTTTGAGAAAGTTTCCTCTGTGAGTTTGATTTGATTCTTTTACATTGTGGTCGGTTTTTTACTACATTTAAACTCTGTGAGTTATTGACAGCTTTGGAGAGGTAGCGCAGTGCAGGCATATGGAAAGGTGAAACTCGGCTGTCTTTATTAACCCTTAGAGCGCTAAATACAAATAGTGTTGCTCAATGATGGAAGATATCAAATTCAAAGCTGTTGAAAACCTGTCAAGTCACCACATGATAGGTTTTCAACAGCACAAGATAATTGAATTTATAAGGTTTTGAAAACTTATTTCAGTGCTCAAAGGGTTAATGAAGTGTTTCACAGTTACAGGGTACTGTTCCAGGACCAGCATTTCCCTGCATATTTATGCTCAAATAATCATGAGAGTAAAGGAGAACTGATCTCGGATCAGAATTCTTCAGTTTTACTAATACAGAGCCCTGATGGGGTTAAAAGGGTCACATGGGGCACAGATGTACTGACAGGTGGGTTTGACTCCTCCTACCTTTCTTGCTTCTAGCTCTTAGTAGGCCAGAAGCACTTGTGTAAAACTCAGCTTCAGAAAGTTACATTCCTCCCCTGTATTTTACTTCCACCACCAGATTTGCTAATTTACCCCAGTTCTTCGACCAATCAGGGGTGCGTCCCGATGCGCAGAAGATCGTATCGTCCTATCCACCTCTCGTCTCCTCCTCGCCCCGGAAGTATGGGGTTGAAGATAAGTAGAAAAACAAAATGATGTATTGGTCGAGCCCATATATTGGTAGAACCCAAACTCCATGAAGGTAGTTGGCTGAGTATAGGGGTGGAACAAGAACATGGGTGGTCTTTTACTCTGTGACCCCTGAACTTTTCATCAGTGGTGTTAAGCCCTGCCGCCCCTCACTGCTCGGCTTGCAGTGTGGGTTCCTCCTCTCCCTTTGCCCTGGCTTTGCTGTTGCCAAAAATGGTGTGTCCTTCTCAGTGGAGCTGAGGCTGCAGCCTGGCGTTCTTGAGTATGGTGTGTACTTCTGTGGCGATCTGTATGGGAGCGAGACTTCAAACACACGCCGCTCGTGAAGCATCTGCAGACCCAGGCCTATGGGGAAGAGAGGGCCTCTTCTTCTACTACTGATGCTCCTCCGGAGCTCACAGGTCTATCTTTTCAGTAACTTTTTGAATATATTAGGTAGAATATATTAGTCTTAGGTTGCAATAGGTATCGCACACACAAAGTATATGCCATTCATCTTCCACCAGAAACTTATCTCTTTGTTTACAAATGGAATATATATATTGCGTGTGTGTAAACACACCTTCATGCTAATGTCCTGTGATATGATATGTATTTTGGGCCAGAGGCCTCTATACTGTAATTAACTGTCTGTCTGTCTGTCCGTCCTCTGGAGCTCACTATGAGCTGCTCTCTCTCTCTCTCTCTCTCTCTCTCTCTTTTTCTCCTTTGTCTGTCTGCACAGTGGAAGTTTGAGAATAGGCTCTCTGCAACATCTGGATTCCTGCTGCAGAGAGGGGCATGAGTGAGAGAGAGAGAAGGAGAGTAGTTGAAGGGAGAAGGGAAAGAGAGGGAGGGAAGGAGGGAGAGTGACAGATGGGGTTAGAATAAGGGAAGAGGGACAGACTAAAGATGGAGACAGGGAAGGATGTGTGATAGGGAAGGAGAGAGTAGAGGAAGGAAGATGAGTGGAGAGAGAGAGGCAGAGGAGAGGAGAGAGATGGAGGGAAGGCAGACAGGAGAGTTCTGCTGAATCTAGTATTACTGTGATCTTATAGTATTGTGATCCTCATCCCCTCTCTTGTTGTGATTATACCTCAGAACTCTATTTGCGGTTTCATCCAAACTGGTGTTTGGTTTGCTATTGGTGTGTGTATTATAATCACTAATTTAGACTTGAAACAAATCTAATTCAGCTGTCACTTAACACTCCTGTTCTGACTTTGTGACTTTGGGTACACTACTGCAGTGCCCGTTCAATTGCTGCTCGAGCGTTATTAGTGCTTCCAGCTTTCTCAATTTCTAGACAATTGTTCTTCCGAATGACCCCAAACTTGACACTGCACTTCCTTGGGTCCTCAGCAATAGAGCCGAGTTTGAAGTCAGTCGGACAAACGGCTGTTGTGATAAACGAACATACGGACAGACAGAGATTCCTTCCTTTATAGTGTGATGATATGATATACCATGCAGACTGACATTTATGGCGATGGATGGCGGATATTTCATGTTTTCATAACATATCTGGCCGACATCCCCTCAATGTTTTAATAGCCCTCAGTATTCACTTAATGTACATCCCTTTGGATAGCAGTGTCTGCCAAATAAATATAATATAATGAGGTGGGAGGGAGAAAAAAAGTATTCTTGGCTGCCAGAGGGAGAGAATGCAGAGGTAAAGGGGGAGGCCTGGCCTGGAGAAGAGAAAATGAGGATGTTTAAGAGTTGAAAATATGAGAAAAGAGTGTAGAAAGGGAGGGCAGAGTGGTAGAGAGAGACAGATCTTATTCTGGAGGGAGGGGAGGGAGGGATAGATTAACCCTTAGAGCGCTAAATGCTGCTATTGTTGCTCAATGATTTAACATATGAAAATCAAACTGTTGAAAACCTATCATATATTTCAGTGCTCTGAGGGTTAACGGAGAGGAGGAACAGTTTGGGGGAAGGCGAGAGAGGGGTAGGGTGCCTGGCTCTTTTACCCTTGTGCTGTATAATTAGCATAAGCTGAATGCCTGTCCTTTTATGCGTCCTTAATGCAGTGCCCTTTTCAAAATGCCATGCTAATCTCTTTATTAGTTTAGCAATGTCAGCCGTAAGTCAGAGGGAAGGAGCGGAGGGGGTGTATCTGAGGAAATTAAACAGGAATGTTTGCATCACAGCCATCGTTCTCCTGTTTACAGGTCAGAGCCAGACTCCAGCCCACGCCTGTTCTAACAGAAATTCGTTTTCTCATTTGATTCAAGTAGAGGCAAAGCAGTGAGTGTCCCTGTACTGTAGCACTGTGCCCTGTGTGTAGTACGGCACAGTAGTCTTTCATTAGGTGCGCGTTTTTGCTCCGAGGACTGTGGGATGGTTGCAGAGTCAAAGGATTCGGTGGGGTTCCGTGGAGTGGACAGACGGGCTCCTTGGCGATGGGAACAATGTGTGACTCCCGTTGGGCTCGCACCAGACAGACAGCTGCTCAGCAGTCACTTACTGCACTGGTTCTTAAACCTTTTTTCATAATTTGGCCTAAAGTAGAAATGTTTTTTTTTTTTTGGTATAAAATCAGAATTAGAACTTTGGAATCTTCCGGAGGCCCATCAAACGCACAAATATTATGGACTCCAAACTACGTCTCTCATCCCAGGACCCACCTGATCTCCTCTGACCCATTTTTAGGAAACAACCAATCGTTTAAGTGGTAATGAATAACAGTGCTGCTGTATCATCGCTGCTACATTGCAGTAATGTTGTTTTGGACATTCAAGAGAATGTTGGAGGAAGAAGCTCTGTTACAAGGAGGAAAATATAATATCTGCTGCTTTTGTATAGAAAAGTGTCTCTTTTCAAGGGCAGAGTGAAGAGCCACGTCCTGTTTGATTTTCTTCGTCTCTGATCTTCTGCAGTAAAATTTTATTGTGGGACCAAACACTGAGGCCCACACACAGCCGCACAGGCGCAGTCCCCGTACCTTAAACAGGCTTGTAGGTCACCACTGAGAATCCAAGCAAACGTAATTGAGGTTACATCTGCAATCTATAACTCCGGTGGTTGGCTGGGCAACGTCAAGTAGAATTGGTCTGGTTGGGCTACATGGCAAGCAAATGATAGTGCAAGGTAATCGAATTTCGGAATGTAAATACATCTTACTGCGTAGCTGATGTAGATAACCGTCAGAGATAACGGTCCCGGTAATTGTTCCGAAGTTTGTGTATGCGTCATTTATAATGTGGTTTCGGGAAGAAAAGCTGGGCTTTTTTATCCACAGCTGACAGGAAATTGACTTGCCCCCGGTGTGAGGGGGACATGAGGTTGGAGAAATCTTTGACGGCTCTCTGCTTATTTTTATTGAATTCCGTAATGGGCCGCTTTGAGCTAATACGCAGGCCGGCCGTACTTCAAAGACGCTCGTCCGACTTCTAAATAAGACTGTGGCCTCTGGAAAACTTCAGCCTGTCAAAATACAGACAAGGCCCCGTGTTGGCAAGGGCGGCCGGTCCGGAACGCCCGGCCTTTGGGCAATCTGGCAGTGTGCTGCCCCCTTGTGGTAAAGCGGACAAATTGCGACAGAATCATCCCCCGTGACCCGTTACCCTCCATTCGCTTTTAACGGCGATCCCTAAGAGAGTATTAGCACCTTGTCTGTGTTTTTATCCAGAAAACTATCAACCCCACTCGCTTCCACACTACACCCTCCCTCCCTCTTCCTACAAAACCTCAAAACCCAGCATCCGTCCCCCTAAAGACCCCGGACTTTTATTACCCTCAGATTTCAGAGTGCGTGTAATGAAAGACAGCTGTCAAAACCAGAGACATTGGATGAAAATGTCATTAAATTGCAATAAAGCTGGACTTCACGGAGGTATTTACGTATCAAGTGAGAGCGCAGGAGACTGAAAAGGGCACAGGGGGCATTTCAGAAAGTCTACTTTTCTTCGTAAGTTGACTTTTGTATTGGTTGCAAATGCCTCTCTTTATATAGGAATTGAATTACAGGCCCATAACGCAAACCACATATGCATTTGTGTTCACTCGAGACCTTTATAAACAGAGGCCAAGCTGAACCGTTTCTCTGTAGACAGGGCTCGGCCATGTTCCTTCATGCTGGAATCCTAAGACACAGATTGTATTGCATGTGCTGTATGTGAACAGTGCTGCTTGTAGTCATGGCAAATAATAGCTTGTCTATTTTTACTTAGGGCCTGTTTGTTTGTTCTGTGTAACTCCCACAACAGTGGTAAGCAGCTATAGAGCCACAGTGCCACCTGGTGGACACGCTGCAGCAGGGCATTTCCCCATCCACAGTCCTACACACCGAACTGGAACTGGCTGTCAAAGCTACAGTTGGAGACTCCTTTCACAACACCAGTACACATCCCTGTCTCCCAATTAGCCAATGGGAGGCAAGGATGTTGGGGGGTGTAGGAGTGTCGTTCTACCCCATTGGTGGCTCTCGGTGCTTGAACGAGGCCACCATGCTGTGAGCTGTGGGGATGTGGGAGGAGGGATGGTGGTGGCAGTGGTTGGACTTACAGAAACGGAAGGGCTCTTTTTGGGCTGAGGAAAGAAGGAACCGAGCTGCCCTCGTCCTCACTCTTTCCCTATCACGTTCCCTTTCTCTCATGGAGGCCCCTGCCAAACCACTGTCTCTGCCGGCTGTGGCTGCCTGCCTTCTCTCCAGGAATAACCTCCACAGTTCAGGCTGCCAAAATCCTCGCTAGTGCCGGGCCGTCCTGCCCCTGGGGCACCACGGAGTCCGGGTTTTTGGGGGAGCCCACAAGGGTTGGGAAGGTGGGGTGGGGGAGGCATCACTAGTGGGGAAGCAGAAGATTCTGGAAGAAAGCGGGGGTTTGTGAGGTGCAGTGTTTGCTGCACACAGCAGCGTGGGAACTGGCGTAGTGCTGGCAGCTGCTTTGTAATAACAGCATGTAAAAGAGCTGTGCTGGTCTTGCGCCAAAGTCATCCTACTCAGCAGCTACAGGCTGCTAACAAATTCCTGTACCTTGAGATGTAGGCAGCCCGGCATACGTTATGTGCTCAGCATGCATTACAGGTGCTCATGGGAAATGGAGCTCTCCACTGTGAGGCCTCCTGGGCATTCTCAGATGCCTGCTCCTGTCACTCAGGAGGACCAGCGAGTCAAAGGCGCCAGTCGGTGTTAGCTCTGAAAATGAATGTTTGAAAGGTGCTCTTGGAGCGCCACGCCTACTTCGGCCAAACTTTCCCTCCCGGAAGAATTTGAGAACATCATAAAGAGGAGAGCAGACCATTCAGTGCATGATTTGCCTCTTAGCTATCTTCAGCCTGCTCCTGCAACTGACATCAGAACAGCCTCCCAGAATTCTCCTGGTGCAGCCTCGTTAAGTGTCTCACAAACGGGTATCAACTTTGCTGTTGACCGCAATGGTTTATGTTTAAGAGAATGATGATTTTGTTTGATCTTTTTAGGGTTTTTAGGTCCTTTTGCCAAACAAACACTTGCAATGGAGAACTCAAAAGGAGCGTTGGTGCCTTAGGGAAATCTTTTTTTCCTGAATTTCTCAATTCACTCCTTAACATGACAAGGAGAACTTTTTTGTGGTAACATTTTTGCTTAATGTAAATATGGTAATATTACATTGAATTTATTTAGCAAGAAACATGAATAATTGCAGCAGCGATTTTTGTTTTCAAGCAGCTGCCGACTGGCTTTACATGGTTCTCTTTGACATCGTGTGCAGGTATCACTGAGAGAATCATGTCTACAATAACTGTAAAAGAGTGTCCAGCCGAAAGCGAGCGGCCATCTTGTGAGTTTGTCCTGAAAGGATGATCCTCACAGAAAGGCGTCCGAATAGTCTTTTTTGCTTAGGAAAGTTCCTAACTCCTAAAAAATTATCCGGAAATAATTACATGGCAGCCATGATAAGTGGATTCGAATTCTTCAAATGTTAAGGAAAGGTGTCTCAGTGCTTCCTAATTTACCACCTTTAGCATAGGGTAGGGCCTACACAGAACCATCCTTTTCGTAAAGAAAGGAGAGAACGCTATCCCACAATTCTGCGCAGCTGCAATATTTTAAGCGGCGACCACTCATCAGGCCAATCGCGTAAAGAAGCGTATATGATGGGCAGGAGACTCATGATCACGTCGCCTAGTGTAAGTGCACTCAGATTCTCTAATTAGCATGGTTGTCTTCCTAAGTCGTTAGGAATTCCCTTAAACACCTTTCCTTTCCCTTATGACGTTTTCCACAAAGGTTAAAGAAATGTTGTTAGGGATTAGTGGATAGGCCATCATTTTTTGACTATTTGGATGCAGCCAAAGAGTGACTGTCCCCTCCTTCCTCTGCTTCTCCATTTCCTGCAGTGTGGAGACTGTGAACGACGGCCTCTTCCACACGGTGGAGCTCTTAATCCAAAATCACACGCTAAGCCTGGTGGTGGACAAGGGCGCCCCCCGCAGTCTGGGCAAGCTCCCGCGGCAGCCGTCCATGGACCAGAGCACACAAGTGTACATTGGAGGTAAGAGTCCCATACACACACACACACACACACACACACACACACACACACACACACACACACACACTAATACATACACTGGTATATATCGAGGGCTGACTGCAATAAACAGTTATGTCCAGATGTTTTACATTGGACATAGCTGTTTATTGCAGTCAGCCCTCGATATTCAAATCAGTCTACACACTTCTGTTATGTGCTGGGCAGAGGGGAAGCCAATTTTAGGACTGAAGATGTGCCACTAGGGTGTGTTTATTATGGAGAGGATAAGGAAAAATGGAATAAGCCGCTGTACCTAATAATTTGCTGACAAACAATTTAGCTCATTTGAAGAGACACCAGAGAGAATAACCCCTTAGAGTTAGACACCTTAGAGTGCAAATGATCCAGTCCCGACTGAGAAAGACCAACAACTTTTATAGACAGGACCGTCAGACTGAAGGTAGTGGCTACAGCTAATCACACAAGGGGAATAGGGGAGGTAACAACATAGTCAATCAATTTACAGGAACAAACCGTAAAACTCACGTAGACTGTTGGAACAGGGGGAGAATTAATTAGGAAGACACAAGGGCTCTAATAACTTCATAGGCTTTGACAGATACTAATGCGCAATGTAATCCCGCATATCCAACCATGGAACTGGAAACTTAAAACATGCGAAAATACGGTGACATGATGCATGACTGCCAGAATAGTTTCTGAAATATTGAATGCATCATTTATTGAATGCTGTATATTTTGAGCTGGCTCGAAGTTGAGCTACCATAAAGTATGGATTAAAATGCCATTAAGCAGAAGTTTCTCAGTGTATCTTTCTCAGCCCTGTTTGGCTGTGGACTGCGCTACAGTATTTCAGTGTGTGGTTCAGCCTCCCCGGAGTGTGTCACACAGCAGGAGCGGGGGTCTGTGGTTTTATCTCTGATCGTGCAGATCCGCAAAAGTTAAACATGCTCCTCATTTTATCTCAAAGGAGAATGAAATGCATTCACTTACCTCCAGGGTTTGTTTTTGATTTTTTTTTTCCTGATTTGTATTTGAGCCCCTAAGAGCCATACTGGGCCAACCCATGTTGGGGAACTTTTGAGAAAATGGGACTCAAAGTTGCCAGCTTCCTGCGTCATCTAGAGTATCTGGGAACTAGAAACACTGCTTCTGTTAAAAACTCAAGATATGTACAGTTACGTAGTGCACTTCTTATGCAGGTTTTGGATGCCCTTCTGTTTCATTTAAAGTGAAAGGTACCTCCTTCTGAAGAGGAACCATCATCTTCTGATTGATTTGGGTCAAACTCTGGGTCTCCATTATCTTCCACTTCACCATCATCATCAATCATAGCAAGCAATTCCTCATCAGTGCGATACCTAGCCGCCATGTTTACATTGAATTATGGAAAAGTTGTGGGATGGTCCACTATGACTAAGGCAGTGCATTGCATATTTACAGTGGCAGAGAGGACGTTTGCTTACATGAACAATCCATGTGGGCAGATTGGGTTGGCTCGTTTAGGAAATGTAGATCTCAGTTTTCTGCACATGCTGACTACCTCAACTCAATTCCGCCAAAAGTGCGGGATGGCCCGGTATGGTTCTTAGGGGCTCATTTGACAGTTTTATTAACCTTGGGAACATCCTTAAAAAAGGCTTGCCTGCTTGCTGCACGTGCGCTATTTGCTGTATATAATATGTTATGAACAGCAAGAAGTTTATATGTATAAAGAGAATACCATACGGGTATTTTCATATCACACCCTGTATCAACCCAATACCCCAGTATCAGCCCAAGACCTTTAGCTCGAGGACTGATGCTGGTCGAGGGTTGATACACGGCGTGATATGAAAATACCCATATCATGTTCTATTTACCATATACTCTGATACGGGATTTTGCCCACGGACAGATATAGCCTCGTGCCTCGCGCTTGTATCACCGGTGCAGATTCCCTGTATTTATAAGGAAGTATATGACAAAAACTATTTTACCGCCAATTTCATGTCATTATTGTACCCCCGCTCTACGAAGTAAGCGGGGGTATATAGCGGCCCGCCCGTCCGTCCGTCCGTCCTTCCGTCCGGGGTCATATCTCAAAAACCGTTGGAAATATTTCGACCAAACTTTGTACAATCGTGAACCATGTCACAAACTACGCATCCAGTCATTTTCAGCTTTCTGGGATGTCAATTTTCTGACGCGTTCCATGGAAACGTCACATTTTGTACTTTATTCTATAGTGGACAATGGGGACAAGTTTTCTCGAAACTACTACACCTAGATGAATGAAATTTTGTTTGTAGGTACTCCTGACGATACTCTTGAACGAGTTCAAAACCCAGTTCGAAACTTTATTTTTTTTTGGACTTATTGCCCTTGAATCTTTGATTCGACTTAGTGCGAAAAATCCGCCGGGATGCATCAATGGGGACAAATTTTCTCGAAACTATTACACCTAGATGAATGAAATTTTGTTTGTAGGTACTCCTGACAATACTTTGAACGAGTTCGAAACCCAGTTCGAAACTTTATTTTTACGGACTTATTGCCCTTGAATCTTTGATTCGACTTAGTGCGAAAATCCGCCGGGATGCATCAATGGGGACAAATTTTCTCTGAAACTATTACACCTAGATGAATGAAATTTTGTTTGTAGGTACTCCTGACGATACTCTTGAACGAGTTCGAAACCCAGTTCCGAAACTTTATTTTTTACGGAGTTATTGCCCTTGAATCTTTGATTTGACTTACTGCGAAAATTGGCTGGGACGCGTCAATGGGAACAAGTTTACTCGGAAATTATTACACCTAGATCAATGACATTTTGCTTGTGGGTACTCCTGACGATACTCTCGAACGAGTTTCGAAACCGAGTTACAAAACTGTATTTTTTACGGAGTTATTGCCCTTGAATCTTAATTCAACTTAGTACGAAAATCAACAGGGAGGCATCAATGGAGACAAGTTTGTACACTAAATGGACCTTTTTTGGTACTTGATTTGAATATGACTGCATATTACATTTCCATAGAAGCGTTATTTGCTATTGACATTCATTGAGCGACAAATGGGGAGCGGGGGTACGTGAGCTTTGCTCGCTTTTTTCTTGTTAGTGAAGGGCATGATCACTGCTATTCATTGCTGCACACACATGCTCATTTCTTGTGTTATTCTTTGCATACTGTTTCGATGCATACAGTGGTAAACTACAACTGTGAAATAGTGCTTCTTATCTCTAAATATTTGCAACGCATCGATCAAAACTTGATTGGTCAAGCATGGGCGTACAGTGAAACAGTTCTATTATCTTGTGTCATACCAGGTAACCTCTCTGACCGGTGTGTGTGTGTGTGTGTGTGTGTGTGTGTGCGTGCGCGTACGTTTGTTTCTCAGGTGTGCCCTCTGCGGTGGGGATGTCAGGACTTCGTCAGGGAGCAGAGCGCAGCTCGCTGGCGTTTAACGGCTGCATCCACAACGTGAGGATTAACGGGGAACTGCAAGATCTGTCCGTAGCCACCGGGGGCGCTGATGGGGTGCTAGCAGGATGCCACTCCTGCAGCGTGTGTGCGCAGGGGGCCTGTCGACAGAGAGGCAACACGGGAGTGACCTGCGAGTGCCCGTCTGGGCGCAGTGGCCCCCTCTGTGACCAGAAAAGCCCACCCAGCCCCTGCCAGTCTAGCAGGTACTACACACTAATGATATTGTTAACACTAAAAAAGCAGACGTGACTTGCTAATGCTAATATTGAAAAGGTTGGTACAGAATGCTAATGCTAACACTGAAGCGGCCGGTATGCTACTGCTAACACTGAAGCACCAGGTAAGGCATGTTTATTCTAATGCTGAAGAAAGCCGCACCTGCACAATAATGCTGAAACACTGCCGTGTTCACTTTAATGCTGATACCCATAATGAGACGTATTCACCCCCTTCCACATTTTCTCAATAACGGCATTTGTCATGCTGAATGATTTCAGATTTTAGAGTTTAAAAAGTTTTATATTAAGACAATGGGGGCCTGAGTTTCATTTATTAGTAAATTGCCTATGGAATTTAATTTTAGGGTAGGCCAAATTATATACTTTTCAGTCGGCCATTGTCATATTTTATTTGTAATCTGATTGCTTGGCTAAATATTTTCTCTGATTTTGACATTATACTCAGTAAATTCTCTAGATGACAACAGTCCAATTTAAATAAATTTCTTCTGGACTTTGAAACACAGAAATGAATTGAAATTTAAGATGAGTAACTCTTGGCAATTGAAGGGATGCTTATCTTTACTCAGCCTGCTGTGTGCACACACAGACTGACGCACGTGTACTCACATGCACACATACACTCACTGTCACGGTCTGTCTGCAGGTGTGTGCGCGGCCTGTGTGTGCCCAAGGGCTCAGGCTACAGCTGCCAGTGCACGGAGGGCTTCTCTGGTCAGTACTGCGACAAACGCGAAGAGCCTCCGGCCTGCAGGGGGCACCGCTGTGGTCATGGCGAGTGCTGGGTGACAGAGAGCGGCAGCCCCGCCTGCCGATGCCAGCCGGGGTACAGCGGCCCCACCTGCGACACAGGTACCACTTCCTGTCCTGAGGCCTCATCTGAGATTGCAATGTTTAGCTTCAACAATCCTAAGATGGTCTAGCACTTTTAACACGGTCAGCTGGTGGACCAGCTGTACATCCATGGACCAACTTACAACCCCGATTCCGAAATAGTTGGGACAAAGTGTAAATTGTGAATAAAATCAAAATGCAATGACTTTCAGATCACATGAGCCAATATGTTATGTGCAATAGAACATAGATAACATTTCAAATGTTGAGACTGAGACATTTTACATTTTTATCCACAAAATGAGACATTTCAAATTTTCTGGCTGCAACAGATCTCAAAAAAGTTGGGACACAGGCAAATAGGGGCTGAAAAAGCAAAAAATATATAAGAGAATCAGCTAAAAGAACATTTAGCAAGTAATTACATTAACTGGCATCAGGTGTGTGACATGATTGGCTATAAAAGGGATGTCTTAGAGAGGCTGAGTCTCTCAGAAGTAAAGATGGCCAGAGGCTCTCCAACCCATGAAGGCTTGCGTAAAAGAAATTGCGGAATACATTAAAAACAATGTTCCTCAATGTCAAATTGCAAAGGCTTTGAAGGTCTCATCATAGACAGTGCATAACATCATCAAAAGATTCAGAGAAACTGGAAAAATCTCTGTGAGTAAGGGACTAGGCCGAAGACCTTTACTGGATGCCCGTGATCTTCGGGCCCTCAGACGCCACTGCATCACTCAGCGGCATGATTCTGTCATTGACATTACTAAATGGGCCCAGGAATACTTCAAGAAACCACTGTCCGTAAAAACAGTCTGCCGTGCCATCCACAGATGCCTCCTAAAACTCTATCATGCAAAAAGGAAGCCATTGTTGAGCATGATCCAGAAGCTCCGCCATGTTCTGTGGGCCAAGGCTCATTTGAAATGGACTGTAGCAAAGTGGGAAAGTGTCCTGTGGTCAGACGAGTCCAAATTTGACATTCTTGTTGGAAATCATGGGCATCGTGTCCTCCGGGCTAAAGAGGAGAAAGACCACCCCTCCTGTTATCAGCGTTCAGTTCAAAAGCCAGCATCTCTGATGGTATGGGGATGCATTAGTGCATATGGTGTGGGACACTTGCATGTTTTAAAAAGCACCATGAATGCTGAAAGGTATATAAAGGTTTTAGAGCAACATATGCTCCCCCCAGACGACATCTATTCCAAGGAAGGCCTTGTGTATTTCAGCAGGACAATGCAAAACCACATATTGCAGCTATTACAACAGCATGGCTTCGCAGTAGAAGAGTCCGTGTGCTGAACTGGGCTGCCTGCAGTCCTGATCTTTCACTGATTGAGAACATTTGACGCATAATTAAACAAAAAGTCCGTCAAAGGAGACCCAAAACTCTCCAGCAGCTGGAAGCCTGTATTAAATAAGAGTGGGATCAAATTCCAATGGCTAAACTCAAGAAACTTGTCTCCTCAATGCCCAAACGCCTCCACTCTGTGTTAAAAAGAAGAGGGGATGCTACACCATGGTAAACAGGCCCCTGTCCCAACTTTTTTGAGACCTGTAGCAGCCATCAAATTTGAAATGAGCTCATTTTGTAGATAAAATTGTAAATTTCTCAGTTTCAACATTTGCCATGTTATCTCAGTTCTATTGTGAATAAAGTACTGGCTGGTGTGATTTGAAAGTCATTGCGTTTTGATTTTATTCACAATTTACACTTTGTCCCAATTATTTCGGAATTGGGGTTGTATATAGTCTGCTATTTTGCCATCAGATCTAACCAGCTAGTAGTGTCAAAACCATGTTAAACTAGCTTGGGCTAAGGTGTTATCCCACTCGGTTAAAGTACTGCATTGCGGAGCAGTAGTGACACCATGACCTGGGTTCGATCACCGGTCGTACCAGCTGGCAGTGGTCGGTACACTTTTCAGAGCAGCGCACAATTGGCTTCACCCTGCAGGGAAATGAATTTTGAGGGACTGCCGGATAGGGATTGTCGAATTTCAGCATTGGTCATTGCTCAAGCCCTTCCTGTTGGCCAGCCGGGTGCTCGTCAGTAAAATTCTAAGCTTGTACATGTACGGGTATCCTCCGCCCTCGTTCCGCGCTAGCAAAGTTTTGTACTATGAGTGTAAAGAAGCAGTAGCTGACAGGTGCGTGCTTCGGAGGAGAGCCGCAAACTGTCTTTGCTCACCCGAGATGGCAACATGGGGTCGCATACGAGCAAGCTTGTGTACATAGTTCTCTAATTGGGCATTCCAGATTCGGGAAGGATTGGAGATGTCAAATTTATTTTAAAAAAATAAATAAAACTAGCTTAGGCTCTCAGCTGGTCTTGGCTGGAATTCTTAGCAAGGTACTTCATGTTCCAGCTTGGATACTGCTCATTGGTTTACTCACTGCAGTTCAGTAATCCTGCTTTATGGGCTCTGTGAAAAACACTGCCACTCTGTGGCATAATATAGGAAATGCAGGAATTTAAAACTAACTGGTTTTTATAGGCATTTCATGCATTGTTTATTTGTAATTTTGCTGTCTGTATTTATCCAACGGTTGGAAAGTCCAGGGGTCATGTAGAACTCCTGACCTGTTTCTTCGACTTTTGAACTCAGCTAATTTTTCTGACTAATCCTTCCTGTTCCAATTATGAAATCTAGACGATTGGAATGCAACAAAATCTTAAATTTCTGAACCTGGACTTTCCACCTCTGCTATCAAAGCCTGTTTTCCCTAGGTCTCTCGTTGAGGTCTGCCTGCCAGATCCAGGTGTTTGGTTTGTTCCACCTTCAGCACACTGACATAGGTAACCAAAGTCCTTGATTATTTTCCTCGGGTGTGCTATAGGTGGAACAAAACAGTCACCTGAGGCGTGTTCAAGATGGTGGCTACTAGCGAGAGCCCGCTAGTTCTTGCCTCTTGAACAATCAAACTATGTTTGATCTGGCGTAGGCGATTGAGAACGCCTGCGTGCAGTCTCAGCCTGCTTTTCAAGATGGCCTCCAGCATTCTCAAAATCAATGTCCTCACATTGGCGCAGCTCGTTCAATGAAATTTGACACAAAACTTAGTTGGTGGCCGTGTTGGAAAACGTGCAAGAACTTGCATTCATTCAAAAATGGCGGCCTTTCCCTTGCAAGACTTAACGAGAGAACTTTTGGACTTGAACACGACTTTGGATCTAGCTCCTGAGGGAGAGGGCTGGGAAGCTTTCATCTGAATTGCTGTATTGCTTTGGTCACGGGTGCATAGGATAGCCCCAGCTCCATGGACTGTGATGTAATGGCTTCTGTATCTCCCTAACCTTCTTTACCTTCGCCCTGCAGAGCCGAGCTGTCAGGGGGAGGTGGTGCGGGAGCAGCTGAAGCGCGATCAGACCCAGAAGACCTGCACCTCCACCAGCAAGGTACCGCGGGTGGAGTGCTCAAGGGCCTGCGAGGGGGGCCTCTGCTGCGCCCCTACCAAAACCCGGCGGCGGAAAGTGGTCTTCAAGTGCACCGACGGGTCCTCGTTCTCCGAGGAGCTGGAGATGTCCGTGGAGTGTGGCTGCACAAAGTGCCCATTGTAAAATCCCCCCCGAACCCCACCACAGAGGACAAAGGGACCCTTCGCGGAGGAAGAGAGATATATTGTAAAATAAAAACAAATAGAACTTATTTTTATTATTGGATTTTGTTTTTAAAAGAAAGACTCTTAACTGTTTTTTATATATGTTGGCTAGATTTGCCATACAAGTTATTTTGTACCGTAAATGAATAAACCAACAAGACAGATTAACATTTTTAAAATTATATAAATTTTTATAAGTGTATAAATCTACGTAAGTGTATAATCTAATCTGAGGATTCCTTTTTGTTGTTTATTGCATGTCTTTGTAATTGAATTCTGTGAGTACTGAGCTGGGATTCTCTCCTCAGAGGGTATGTGCTGTGCCCTCCCAGTCACACGGGGGAGCTAAAGAGCAGAAAACCCTCTATACAGGATCGGGAGGGCAGCAGTCTGTCTCATCTTCATCTTTGGGAACTAAAGAAAAAAACTGGGGCTCTGCAATGGACTTCTACAGCCTCACACACCCACTAACCCTCAAGCCTTTTGGTTCAAATATTTGTCCACAGCTGGGAGATGGGGAATTTGATATTTTTGGGGTGTGTTGTGATTTTTATCCCAACGGAGAAGAGAGGAAGAGTGTGTGGGAGTCGGGGTGGAGTTCATGTCTACAAGCCTTCTTTGCGACCCACTAAGTTCCTGCCTCACTACTTCAGGACTTCTCTGTTCCTTGCATGGTGCATGGAGACAGTTCATCTGCAGAATGTGAAATTTAGAAACTTTTAATCATTCAACCTAGCAGCGGCAAGCACCTTGGTCCGTCTAGCTGATGCGGCTGTTGTGAGTTCTTCCTTGAAAGTGTCCGTGCTGGTGAAAATGAGGCCGTTTCAACTGGATGTGTTGGACTGTGCATTGTCGCCTGAGAAACCAGTGTTAAATACTGCCAGTGCTGCCCCTCAACAGGTCAAAGCCATTAAACAAACATGTATGGAGCCCATAACTACTGTATTGTTTACTTAATAAATATCACATTTTGATATATTTTCTCCAAGAAGTGATGTCAGCATTGACAAGTTATTTAGATAGTAAGAATGTGCTGACATTGTAGGCTCCGTAATCACTCACGCTGGCATCTAAATGAGACAGTCTCTTTTTTTACAGGCAGAGGACCAGTGTACAATTGATAAGAGCTTCCCAAGGCTTGCGACGTGCATCACATTTAAAAGGACAGTATAACAGGATTGCTTATTATGATGGCACTAATACAAGTTGCATCCTTTAGACATAGACATTTTCTGGTAAAATATGAACTTGCGACAGAGTGATACTCATGTCAAATGTTGAATTAAAAAAACAATGAAACCTACCCTTGTTGTCTATGTTGTCATCTCAGTGCCCCCAAAATTACACCACCGCACAGAACTGGAAATATTTGCTGTGGAAAAACTTTTCTGTTAACCAGAACAATACTAAACTTGTCTGACAAGGAGCAAATGGTAGGCAACACCAAAGAGCATGAAACAATTCTCAGTGATTCTGGTTTAATAATAACTTCTACAAATAATTTTAATAATAATTATTCTTCCCTTTTTCGCACTCTGCTCCTATGGTTTTTGAAATATTGGTTCCAAGTCACCAGCAGAATATTAGCAAAGACCACACAGATAAGGAAACGCAGCATTTTATCACCAAAATTGGATGGTTTAAGAAACCTCTCTTTCTGCTGTGAGATGCAGATTCTTAGAAGAGAATTTTACATTAGAAACATGAATACATTGATCTGTTCAGCCTTCGGTCAGTAGTACAGGGTATTTGTGGTTGAGTAATGTTGTGGGAAATGAGTAGATATGCATTTTAGACCCCTAATGACATCAAAGCGTTATTTGAATGTTAATGCATTCTGAATATTGTTGATGGTCTTGGCCACAGTCTCCCTTTTAGTGAATGGATATTTCCAATAGGACAGTGCATAGCAACATGTTAACACAGACATCACCTCAAGCCGATTCCTTGACCATGACTTTATGGAAGTTGAGGCCCAACAGAAAACCCAGATCTCGCACCAGTACAGCACCATTGGGATGTAGTGGAACTGGAGTATGTAAAAGCAAGAACTGTGTGTTGCTATTGGCTGTGTAAACAGTTGCAGAAGTTGGTGTGAAATCCGAAAATAGACATGGCGGTCCATGCCCATCGCTAATGTACAAGATAGAGGTACTGCTAAGTGTATCTGTGCGTTATTACGTGACCTATCCAGTTATGTAGCGATATCTGATTTCCTGGTGAAAAATTTTTTGATACATATTCTGGAATATAGAATTGTGCTTGGCTCAGGATGATGCAGCCTGTTATTCCTGCTGGCGCGTGATGGTTAGTATCACTGTTCACCACTAGATGGCGAAACTCGTCCAATGGACAGCGCATGTCTGAGCACGCCATTCTTGTTTTATTTAAGGGCAGCGGTTCCCAAACAAGGTCCTGGGGCCCACTGTACATGCTGGCTTTTGTTCCAACCACAGTGGCGATCTTTAAAGATTTTAGCAGCGCTAAATCAGTATTACCAGGCTAAAATGACTCAAATCGGATTTTTTTTTTTTTTTTGCCTTAACGTGACACAGATATCTGATGTTTCCAGGGCTGTGTGAACACGGAAATCCGATCTTATATCCGATCTTCTAATCAGAATTGAGTCACTTTCATATGTGGCCCTAGATCGGATACAAATCTGAAACTTGTCCACGCGACAGGAATAAATCGCCCGGATTGGAATCCATGTGGCTTTTTTCCTTTACGCGTGCACTGAGCACAGCTGAAAAGCTGGCCATTTGGCTGTTTTGGCTGTTTCAACTCATCAGGTACCGCCGACAAACTTCCGGCCTTCTGGGCAATATTGCATCCATACATTCGCAGCAAGCCTGCTTATTTTCTCAGTATGAATCAGGTTTTAATACCATTAGAGCTCTCATAAATTTGACGTTTTTCGTTGTTGATGATGCGGATGACTTACGCAAAAACGTAGAAATGTGCGCATACCTGTCGGAGGGCAGATGAGTTCACATTACAGGTAGATTCACCTCACTTGAAATTATGAATGTGCACCGTCAAAATAAGAACATTTGATTCAAGCAAGAAAATCGTGATTGAAGAACGAGCCTTATAATGTGAATTTAGCATAAGCTGTTAATCTGATACAGTTGTGCTCAAAAGTTTGCATACCCTGTCTGAATTTGGAAAATAGGTAACATTTCTTCAAAGAAAACATGAACGGCCAGGCAAAACACATTTCTTTTATTTCTTTTTGGATTCATAATCAAACTGTAGGTAAAATGGCACAATCATCAAATAAAACATGGCAATGAGGTGGGAAAAAATTAAATGAACCCTTTTAAAAAGTGTGCATACCCTTAGTTCTTAACACTGTGTATTGCCCCCTTTAGCATCAATAACAGCGTGCAGTCTTTTGTGATAGCTGTCAATGAGGCCCCTAATTCTCTCAGGTGGTATAGCTGCCCATTCTTCCCTGCAAAATGCCTCCAGCTCCAGCAGATTCTTTGGTCGCCTTGCATGAACTGCACGTTTGAGATCTCCCCAAAGCGACTGGATGATATTGAGGTCAGGAGACTGTGATGACCACTCCAGAACCTTCACCTTTCTCTTCTGAAACAACTTGAGGGTCAACTTGGCCTTGTGCTTCCGATCATTGTCGTGCTGGAAAGTCCAAGTGCGTCCCATGCGCACCTTTTGTGGTGAAGAATGCAAATTGTCCGCCAGAATTTTCTGATAGCATGTTGCATTCATCTTGCCATCAATTTTCACAAGATACCTTATGCCATTAGAGCTCACACACCTCCAGAACATCAGAGAGCCACCACCATGCTCTACAGTGGGAGTGGTATATTGTTCATCATGGGCCTCTCCAAACATAGGTCTTATGTTTGTGACCATAAAGTTTTATTTTGGTCTCGTCACACCAAATGACAGTATTCCGGAAGCTGTGAGGAGTGTCAAGGTGTCATCTGGTATATTTTAGGCGGGCTTTTTTTGTGGGATTGGCGCAATAATGGCTTCCTTCTAGCAACTCGACCATTGTTGATAAGTACCTCCTTATTGTGCTCCTTGAAACTGCCACACCATCTTTTACCAGAGCAGTCTGTATTTTTCTTGAGGTAGCTTGTTTTTTTTTTTTTCTTTTTTTTTTTTTAAATTTGGCATCTCCAGTCCCACCCGAATCTGGAATACCCAATTGGTGAACTATGTACAAAGCTTGCTCGTATGCGACCCCTTGCTGCCAATTCAGGAGAGTGTAGACAGTTCGCGGCTCTCCTCCGAAGCACGTGCCTGTCAACCACCGCTTCTTATACACTCATTGGTTGAATCTTCGCAAGTTCAGAATGAGGGTGGAGGACACCCGGACATGACCAGGCTTAGAATCTTCCTGACGGCGCCCGTCTGGCCAACAGGAGGCGCTTGAGCAACGAACAAGGCAACTATTATAATCCCTTCCCGGCAGTCCCTTCCCAATTTGCAACCTTGTAGCGCAATAGCCAATTGTGCGCTACTCTGAAAAAGCTGCCGACCACTGCCGGCTGGTACGATTGAGGTAGCTTGTTAATTTTTCTGTGACCCAAACAATTCTCCTGGCAGTTTGGGCTGAAGTCTTTCTTGGCCTACCTGACCTTGGTTTGGTATCAACATATCCCCTAATTTTCCACCTCTTAATCACAGGGTGAACAGTACTGACTGGCATTTTCAAGTCTTTAGATATCTTTTTACATCCTTTCCCATCTTTAAAAAGTTTAATTACCATGTTACGAAGGTCCTTAGACAGTTCTTTTCCACTCCCCATGACTCAGTGTCTAGCCAGATCATCTACTCAGGAGCTAACAAACTTAATGACCATACACTTGACACTTGTTACAATTTAAAAAGATGTGGAAAATTAACCCTTATTAGCCATTTAAACCTGAGTGTGTCACCTTGCGTCTATATAACAAGGTCAAACATTCAGGGCCGTTGGGGTGATTTCAGTTATTATAATGATTTAAAAAGGAGCCAAACACCTAAGAGATGATAAATGACTTCACATGATCACTATCCTTAAATAAAAGACAAGTTTTTTGCATGATGAGTCATATTTTCAAAATAAATGGTAACATTTCATGCTAAACTTTTGAGCACAACTGTAAAATAGCTGAATTTCATGTTTAAAGCAACTATTAACTGTCTTAAGCCTCATTCTGACATAAATATTCCTGTGTGCCATATAGACTAAAAGACCCTTGAACATACTATGTCTATTTTCTATACTGCAAGCAATTTCAGGCAGCAATATTTTCCAAGTAGATCAACTTCCACACTGAAAAAATCAATTAGCTCCAGATTTGCTTATTTGAACCAAATTTGCTCCCTAGATAATTTGCTTGAACTTGATTAGAAACACGACACAAATCAAGTTTACTCTATCATTCGTCTGCCAAATAAATTGTTAGTTTTCATGCCCATGTGTCAACGGTTTGACCACTTAGAAACCTATTGATTGTTTACTTACATTGGCTCAATTTTTGCCTCTTTTTATGCAGTTTTTTCTAATATATCTCAATATGGACAAGGAATTTTTATTCTTCATGGCATGTATAGATACCTACAAAATGTGGCTTTAATAAGACAAAGAAAAACTGCTCTAAACATGAAATACATTAAATTAAGACAATTTAAAAGCTTGTTAAAATCCTACGATTGCAAGTGTGGCTAGAACAAAAACCAGCACACTCAGGAGAGCTCAAGCACTGAATCAGGGAGCCACTGGTATAATGAAGTCTTATCAACAATCTTTCTGTCAGAGAAGAAAGTAATTTAGATATTGAAGCATTACGTAACTGAACCAATTCTCTGGTGGTGAGGAGTAATTAAGTTCTGCAATATTCAGAGCAAAGCGGTCATGACTTGAGGGCACAGGTTGAGTAACTTTACATATCCATTTTGGAGAATTCATTGCAGAGGATGCCCCCATTTTTGCCCGGTTTTTGCTTCTTTCAAATGGAAGAAAAAGATCACCCAAGAGTGAGGGGCTCTGATGTAAAATTGGAAAATAATGAACAACAATTCACTAACTACTTTATTTACCTTGCAGTTTTTACACAGTGAAGGCTTACAGTTGGCCTCTGAGTATATCTTGAATGAAAAGGTCACAGCTAAGTCATAAAACAATTGTCATCTCCGCTAAAAATATAAAATAATAAAGGATTAAAGGAATTACAGAAGATGTAAGGAAATAGCCTGGGATTAGAGGGATTATGCTGGGCTATTGATGTGATAAATACGACGTCCACCATGCTCATTAAATCAGTCGAGCTGTGCAGAGATATCTAAACCCGGAGAGCAGCAATGAAGGGAGACTGCTAGCACTAAATCCCATGTGAATTTTAACAGCATGTGCGTGTATGTGCGCAACATGCCTCGGCATTGTGGTTATCCATGCAGTGACAACTCCCTCTCCTGGAGCAGGAAGCCAGAAAAATGACTGCCGCAACATGTCCGCTTAATGAACAAAAACAATACTTACCATTCCTAAGTATTAACCTCTGTGAGGAAATTACAGAGCGGTGAGGCCCCTCTGAGGGAAAATCATAATTATTTGACAGATACTGGGAAATACGTTCGCCTGTTTACCAGCGAGATACTTCCGTCGAGCTGGCTGCGTGACATCAGTATGAGGCATCGATATCATGCTAGAGACAAACTATTAAAGACAAATCTCCATGATCTAAGACAAAGTCTGGAACATCAAAACATATGCATAAGCTGAAGATTTAATAAAACTTTATTCCTTACATGACTTAATAAGTGGCAATAATTAAAGAGCCGTGAGCTAAAAGTACTTAAGTCACATTTTCACACACCAAGCAATAAAAATGGGAAAACGTCTTTTATAGTTACCCCAGTCGACTTTCTCAAGATAGACATTTTGCGACTTAAGTACTTTCAGCACTGGAGTCTTCAACGAGCAAACTTCATAGATCTATTTTATATTCAGACCCTTTTTCTCAGAATAGATATTTTGTGGCATAAGTACTTATAGCCCCAGGGTCTACACTTATTACTACAGAGAAGATGAAAATACTACATAAATACTTTAAAATGTGCTCTCACGATGAACACAAACACTTTTGTAAGCAAACAAAGTGCATTCAATTGGTAAATAAAAGTACCAAAAACATACGCTACAGTGCAATGCTTTATTTATAAAGAAACAATATTATGTTATCAGATAAACCCACATAGTCTGAAGATATTCCACTGTCAGTGTTCGAGAAGATAAATAATATGCTTCTGATTACCGGAAAATTTCGGGCTGTGGGGCCATTTGGCCTGTGGGATGAATTTTGACTTGACGCCTCAGCCGGAGGACTCACAAACAAACATTTACTGCCATGTCCATGGGATATATTACAAGCACTGTGTCCCAGCCATAGAGGAGGTTGCCATGACTACATATCACATTACACACAGTCGGGCTTTGCCAAGATGCAATGAAGACCTCAGGATTATTCTGGTGTTTTTCAAGAGCCTTCATGCTTTCTCAGGCTCAGGATCATTTTGCAGCCAGTAGGTGGAATGCATTTTAAGAACGAATGGAAATATCAATTTTCAAAAACAAGGGATTGGGTTAGGGATACTGAACAAACAATTACTGTCAAATATGATTAGGAATTTCATAAACGCCTTCACATTTGGCTCAATATCATTAGCAAGGCAATTTTTAGCCTAATAAAATGATTAGCTGAGGCCTAAAAACTGATGTAGGTGAGAGAAATAAATCCTTACTGAAAGACAACCACACTGTCAGATTTAGATGACAGGGCTAACAGAAGGATTTGGGGACTTGGATTAGGGAATACATTTTCTCTTCCTTGTATTTGAATGACAAGCCTCATTTTCTATCGATGAACTAGTCTGGTTTACAAGGCGGGAATCAGCTCTTTGCTTTTTCACCGTTAAACTGGACTATGTGCGTTATGCATCACTGAACAAATATATGGTGCCGAATAAATATTAGATACCAACTGAACAAAGATTTGAAAAATAATTTTCAAGTTGATTTTTTTTTGAAGAATTGTGCTATTCAATTGAGAATGAGAAAAGGTTTATAATCCTGGTTTAGTGAGTAAATGTCACCCAATACTTAGGTACAACCACCAGGATTTGGTAAATACGTAACAATTGACCAGTTCATCTGCCAGAAGGTAAAGCGAATTCAGCTTGAAACAACAAACATAGTGACCTGTAGTTTTTACACCTCTGCTAACACAGATGAGCATTTCCTTGTTTGAGGAGTTTTCACACATATGAAAACTAAATTCTTACACAGGCACTGTCATGACACGCGCAGGTCAGAAACCCGAAGGTCTATTTTGTGGAAATTCTGAAATTTGAGTTTGAAAGGATTTTACAGTTGTTTTGCTGTCCAGTTTTTTGCAAGCTATGATACGATTAATGAATTTGGACCACTCCCAAAGTGGAAGAGAGTGTTAGGTGAGACTGCGGATAGGAGATCGGGGCGAATGTGACGTCGTATGGACTTAGCCTGTGATTGTGCAAATGTTGACCGTCCCCAGATGGTGAGACTCAGGGTGGGCCTCACATCCCTCGTCAGAGTCCGTGTGGGCTCCTAAGCCCTTCGTAAACCGCCCGGGGTCCCAGGTGGTGGCTGTTTCTTGCTTCCTTCTCAGAGAGGGGAAGGGTGGGAGGGACGTAGAAACGAGACGAGCGGGGATTGTGGGAATGTAGGCAGTATATACAGACGTAAGGACAAATAGGAAGGCGCATTGGGAGTGGCCCTGTTCATTAACCTACGTTATCGGGAACTCCCTATAATTAAACAGACAATCAGATTTACTTTGAACTGATGGCGATGAATGAAGAAATGATTGCAGGAGAAACAGGTAAAGTTCTTTCCATTGCTGAAAAATTCATGGTTTTCACTTACAGTGGTGCTTGAAAGTTTGTGAACCCTTTAGAATTTTCTATATTTCTGCATAAATATGACCTAAAACATTGTCAGATTTTCACACAAGTCCTAAAAGTAGATAAAGAGAACCCAGTTAAACAAATGAGACAGAAATATTATATTTAGTCATTTATTTATTGAGGAAAATGATCCAATATTAATCAGGTGTGAGTGGGCACCCTGTTTTATTTAAAGAACAGGGATCTATCAAAGTCTGATCTTCACAACACGTGTTTGTGGAAGTGCATCACGGCACGAACAAAGGAGATTTCTGAGGACCTCAGAAAAAGCGTTGTTGATGCTCATCAGGCTGGAAAAGGTTACAAAACCATCTTTAAAGAGTTTGGACTCCACTAATCCACAGTCAGAAAGATTGTGTACGGATGGAGGAAATTCAAGACCACTGATACCCTCCCCAGGGGTGGCTGACCAACAAAGATCACTCCAAGAGCAAGGTGTGTAATAGTCGGCGAGGTCACAAAGGACCCCAGGGTAACTTCTAAGCAACTGAAGGCCTCTCTCACATTGGCTACTGTTAATGTTCATGAGTCCACCATCAGGAGAACACTGGACAACAATGGTGTGCATGGCAGGGTTGCAAGGAGAAAGCCACTGCTCTCCAAAAAGAACACTGCTGCTCGTCTGCAGTTTGCTAAAGATCACGTGGAAAAGCCAGAAGCTATTTATTATTAGATATTGGAAAAATGTTTTGTGGACGGATGAGACCAAAATAGAATTTTTTGGTTTAAATGACAAGCGTTATGTTTGGAGAAAGGAAAACACTGCATTCCAGCATAAGAACCTTATCCCATCTGTGAAACATGGTGGTGGTAGTATCATGGTTGGCCTGTTTTGCTGCATCTGGGCCAGGACGGCTTGCCATCATTGACGGAACAATGAATTCTGAATTATACCAGCGAATTCTAAAGGAAAATGTCAGGACATCTGTCCATGAACTGAATCTCAAGAGAAGGTGGGTCATGCAGCAAGACAACGACCCTAAGCACATAAGTCATTCTACCAAAGAATGGTTAAATAAGAATAAAGTTAATGTTTTGGAATGGCCAAGTCAAAGTCCTGACCTTAATCCAATTGAAATGTAGTGGAAGGACCTGAAGCGAGCAGTTCACGTGAGGAAACCCACCAACATCCCAGAGTTGAAGCTGTTCTGTACGGAGGAATGGGCTAAAATTCCTCCAAGCCAATGTGCAGGACTGATCAACAGTTACCGGAAAGGTTTAGTTGCAGTTATTACTGCACAAAGGGGTCACACCAGATACTGACAGCAAAGGTTCACATACTTTTGCCACTTACAGATAAGTAATATTGGATCATTTTCCTCAATAAATAAATGACCAAGTATAATATTTTTGTCTCATTTGTTTAACTGGGTTCTCTGAATCTGCTTTTAGGACTAGTGTGAAAATCTGATGATGTTTTAGGTCATATTTATGCAGAAATATAGAAAATTCTAAAGGGTTCACAAACTTTCAAGCACCTATGTATGTCCTTACAAATTCAAACTAACAAAGATATTATTACCATTAGGAACTCGTATCTCTAGCAAGTATGAGATCACTCGCTCTACAAAGAGAACAGGACAAAGCAATCGGGGATGCCTGCGTAAAGGAAAAAAAAATCTTGAGTGTTTCTGTCTTTGTCGTTGTGGTACCATGTCAAAACTATGCAAAATTTAAAACTCAAACCAGCTGAGTCTTGTTGGAAATAGCACTCCATCTGATAAATGAACTTATGAGAGTGCAAAATGATAAACAAAGAGTTCACAAACACATTAGCACCCCAAAACAAAAATAACGGTTCAACTATAATTAATATAAATGAGAAAACAGCTGAAATATTCAAGAGTGCAATGATGGCAACAGTAACAATCAATACTCAAAGATCCTCAAAACTCTTTGCATTTCTTGAAAACGTAAGGTGAACGATTTCTAGATTGGCGACAAAATTCATGCATGCGTATGTCATGATGGTGCCCCTTTAACAATGTGAATGTACGTCACAGGAGACCTACAGTCGTACAGATGGGGTGTTTGACTGTGAGTAGGAAGATTGGTAGTTCCAGCCCTGATGTCATCACAAGAAAAATCAGAGCTGAATTGGTCTCTTGATTGAGACCCTCACACCCTCACTGCTTTAGGAAGCACTGGGACCTGTTGCCATGGTTTTTGGAGGCTGGCGAGCTTTCTTTGTTACTCTCGTCCGGGACGATATCGTTTTGCCCACAATCGGATTCTTTGGCCAGCTGGCATTAATTGTGGGCGGCGCCCGGACTCTATTTAAACCCAAGTTCCGCCTCGCCACCTTTGCTAGAGTGTCAGTGTTACCATTGCACTGTAGCCCGCAAGATCTCTAGCTAGAGAAGTGTTGAGGAATTACAGTGCCGTGAAAAAGTATTTGCCCCCTTCCTGATTTCTTACTTTTTTTGCACATTTTTCACACTTAAATGTTTCAGATCATCAAACAAATTTTAATATAAGACAAAGATAACCCAAGTAAATACAAAATGCAGTTTTTAAATGATGATTTCATTTACTATGGGGAAAAAGCTATCCAAACCTACCTGGCCCTATGTGAAAAAGTAATTGCCCCCCTTGTTAAATCATGAATTAACTGCAGTTAACCACATTTTTTGAGTCCAATTTCACTAGCCACACCCAGGCCTGATTACTGCCACACCTGTTGAATCAAGAAATCACTTAAATAGAACCTGTTTGACAAAGTGAAGTAGGCTAAAAGATCTCAAAAAGCAACATGCCATGCTGCGAACTAAAGAAATTCAAGAACAGATGAGAAACAAAGAAATTGTCGTCTATCAGTCTGGAGAGGGTTGCTAAGCCATTTCTAAGGCTTTGGGACTCCGGCAAATCACGGTGAAAGCCATTATCCACAAACCTGGAACAGTGGTGAACCTTCCCAGGAGTGGCCGGCCTACCAGAATTACTCCAAAAGCACATCGACGACCCATCCAGGAGGTCACAAAAGAACCCAGAACAACATCTAAAGAACTGCAGGCCTCACTTGCCTCATTTAAAGTCAGTATTCATGATTCAACAATAAGAAAGAGACTGGGCAAAAATGGCATCCATGAGAGGGTTCCAAGGCAAAACTACTGCTGACCAAAAAGAACACAAGGGCTCGTCTCACATTTGCCAAAATACATCTTGATGATCCCCAAGACTTTTGGGAAAATATTCTATGGACTGACGAGACAAAAGTTGAACTTTTTGGAAGGTGTGCATCCCGTTACATCAGGCGTAGAACTAACATATCATTTCATGAGAACATCATACCAAAAGTCAAACATGGTGGTGGTAGTGTGATGGTCTGGGGCTGCTTTGCTGCTTCAGGACCTGGACGACTTGTCGTAATTGATGGCATTATGAATTCTGCTCTCTACCGGAAAATCCTGAAGGAGAATGTCCAACCATCAGTTGGTGACCTCAAGCTCAACTGCACTTGGGTTATGCAGCAGGACAATGACCTGAAACACACCAGCAAGTCCACCTCTGAATGGCTTAAAAAAAACAAACTGAAGGTTTTGGAGTGGCCTAGCCAAAGTTGGGACTTAAATCCGCTTGAGATGCAGTGGCATGACCTCAAACAGGCCATTCATGCTCAAAAACCCTCCAATGTGGCTGAATTAAAACATTCTGCAAAGAAGAGTGGGCCAAAATTCCTCCACAGCGATGTGAAAGACTCATTGCCAGTTATCAAACACTTGATAGCAGTTGTTGTCGCAGAGGGTGGCACAACCAGTTATTAGGTTTAGGGGGCAATTACTTTTTCACACCAGGCCAGGTAGGTTTAGATAGCTTTTTCCCCTTAATAAATGAAATCATCGTTTAAAAACTACATTTTGTATTTACTTGGGTTGTCTTTGTCTAATATTAAAATTTGTTTGATGATCTGAAACATTTGTGTGTGACAAATATGCAAAAAAATAAGAAATCAGGAAGGGGGCAAATACTTTTTCACAGCACTGTAGTTGCAAAAAAGGAAAGTGTTAGTTAGTAAAGGGAATCTTTCTCTTTCCTTTCCTCTTTCTGTGCACCGTCTGGTGCTTTGTCTTTTTATCTCGGTTCCCGAGATTTTTTCCTTTGTTTCGTACTGTCTAGCTCGCTCTGCTTCCTTGTTTCACTTGGACTGCATTTATGTCCTTTGGAAGCGCGAGTCTCTCTCTCCTATTTTGTCTGTGTTTGTTTCTCTTACATTCCTGTGCTTCCTTTCATTCCGGCCACTGCATTTGGTGTCTCGAAACACCAGCCATCACACCTGTTCCATCAAATCGACTTAAATGTGCCCAGTGATTAACAACCCCCTTTTATGAAAGCCACATTTCGCTTGCCCAATGCTGTGGCCATCCCTCTACCTCAAAAAACCTGAGTCCAGATTGTCCCAGTGTTGTCATTCAACACTTAGACTGTTTCAGTCCTGTGCCACTATAAAGTGAAGCCCAGTACATGGAACAGGTTTGGCAGCCAATCAGACCACAGCCATATTTTTATGGATGAATAATTATTGAGTGGAGAAACTCAGAAGCTGGAGACTAACTAAATATGACATCATTTTTCTTTTTTTTTGTTTGTTTTATGCTAAAAGCCTCAAAACAATGTGTTATAGACACCAAAAGAATGTTTGAAATGGATTTTTTAAAAAGAGAGAGAACAATATGGGCCTTTAATTTGTCAACCTTTGCTAGCGCGAAAATAATGGTGTTAGCTGGTGAGATTCCATTTAAGAAACCTTAAGCTGGGCGAAGTCAGATCAGTCACTGCCATGCTAATGTGGAAGGCAGGTTTTCAGCAGTTCTGACACAGGTAAACACAGATATGGTCGCAGCAATGACGGAGAGAAAAAACTAGACAAAGCGCCAAGCCCCCTTTGTCATTGTGAGTTGGCTTTAACATCATGGTAAAACAAAGCACATAGTGCTTTAACCAATTTGGATGCATATGATTTATTAGTCAAAATGGTTAGTTCTTGTTGCGCTGTTGGCCGTAAAAACCGTGAAGAAATATGTTTTTTATTCTCTCAAATACTGTAGTTTTACTGATATTTACAGATGAATATTTGAGTTTTCTAATTATCAGTTTACCTGATTTTGATCCTAAAAGCTTTCACTTTTAAGTATGTCCTTATTTGAAAAAGTGCCCTACAGTAACCTTATTTTTTTTGAAAGATTATTTATTTCTGAACAGTGGTGTTTACTATGTTAACTATGCCCTTTTGCCATGACTGGTAGCTGGCACCAATATGGCCATAGCGGAATCCATCAAGTATAGAGATTGCTCAGTCTAGTTTATCTCTATGTCATAGGGTTGCAGGATCAACTTAGAAACCAGGTCATTTCAGCAGCAGTGCCCCTGGAGGGCAAACGGTTTTCCAGCAGCTGTCAAGTCCCCAAGTGCCCCATTGTTTATGCCTGGCTTCAACATTTTGGGATTAGATCATTATCTCTTCATCTTACAATGAGACTGCTGGGTTGAGTTATGAGCTGAATTAATGTTCAAGTTTGGACAAGGGTTGGAGTTAAGGTGAGAAGGCACTGAGTCAGGATATGCTGTATTTTGGCAGTTTAATTAAGTGCTCTGTTTCTTATCACATTGCTCTTTCATTATGTAGAGCATTGTATCTGAGGATCATTCAGTGAAAAGTCAAAATAATTGCCAGTGAGGATAGGTGTTCACGCCTTCTTCTGATTTTTCTGGTGACTTCATTTGGTTATCAGTAAATGGGTGCGCCTGGTTGGCTTTTTTAAGGATTTTCTAATACACTTGTTTTATATACCTCAAATCCCTCAACAAATGAACTCCTTAAGGCTGCCTACAAGTGCACCTTGTACTGCAGATTGTTGGCTGAACTCAAGATCTAGCCACCTCCAGAAGCTCTGTGATGACTCAACTGATCAGAAAATTATGTAGATTATGCGGCTTTGCAAACATGCCCATCAGCAGCATGTTTGGCACCAGAAGGTGCAGCATACTGTATGAAGAGAAGAACGTCATTCACCGCCTACTCTGTGAGATCTGGGAGTGCATCTGTTTAAATATGGGCTGCATTATATTACATGGTACCAGTGCCTCTGGCAGTGTTGAAAGAAATGTGGCTTCATAGCATAGCCAAGAAGAAACTTTTAGCTGTTTAAAAGACTCCTTCAGCTAAGAACCTGAAGCTGAGAGATGAACTATACAGTATGACATGATGCAAATCAAAGATAAGACAAAATTCTTGGGGGGTATTTTTATGGAAAACCAAACTGCCTTCTTATAGCCTCAAGACCCAAACTTAAGCCATATAAAAAAAAAAATTAGTTGGTGCCGACTGGAAAAAACATTGCTAACCCAATTTTTTTTTTTTTTTAATTTTCCAAAAAATGTTTTTTTTTTTCCTCGAAAAAATGTCTAGAATCGCGGAAAATTGTGATAATACGGTGGGTCAGTGGTTCAAACGTTGCAGTATTTTGATTCAACTGGGATGACTGACCGGCCCACTTGGCAAACCTCGGCCGATTCGTTCCTTATCAAACCTCGGATGTGTGACTACGGAAGCCATTAGCCGGAACATTTTTTTTTTCCTGGATAAACATGGTGGCGTCCAGTGGCAGCAGCGCTGAGTTCGACGTCAAATTGGTGAAAACATCGTGTTGCCTCTTCTGTCAAGACACGAAGAAGCGTCACCATACATAGATTTTGCAAAGGTCAGTTTAGCCTCCATTTTTAGGTGGCGATGTTGTGCGCAGATTTAGACAACTGCGTAAACAGGTCTTCCTGCAAAGAAAATGTCATGCGGAGCACGGAGCAGCATATATCAACTTTCTGTCACACATCTAAGGCTTGATGAAGAGTAGCGGAATCTGCCGAGAAGTTCTGAGTGTGACCGGCCCTCTACGCGCGTTTGTTGAACCACGCCGCGCATGCGTAAATATCTAAACAGTCTTCAGTTAAAATGCGTTTCCACCAGTTTCAAGTCCTAAAAATTTTTTAAAAAAGAAAACCTCCCCCCTCCTCACTTTTTTATGCCCAAAAGGATGATCACCAACTCTTTTTTCTACGGCCTTATCTAACTGCTGCAATACTACCAATTGCTCGCTCAAAATGTAAAATGGAGTCCATGAGCAAAATTGAAAAGCACACATTTTAATATACAGGTCCCAACTCTAGCTATGAGGAGGCATAAAAGTTACTGGAATGCATTAATCTTTTCACAGTTAAATATTGGCCTTGATTGTAGTATATATTGCATTGTGGTTGCTCAATATGAAGCAACATCATTTTTATTCTGATTTATGAGAGCCCTTTATGGTAGGTTTGTCTCACTGCATACAGCCTCTTCACAGTACGTCTAGCAACAGTTGTTCACAACTGGACTTCTGTGTACTTGACTATTGAACTCTCCCATCATATCATGATATTTAGAGAAATAAAACTGTGCAATTCAGCAGATACGTATTGAATGCTTTCAAAATGGACATAAGTTGTGTGTATTTATTTGTCCGTGTAAGTTTGTGCGCTAGATGAGTGTTCATATGTGCCAGTGTGTGCACACGTTATGCGCTATATGAACATGTATGCACCGTATGTGTGCATGCGTGCTTGTGTGCGCGCACTTTTCAGCACGGGCACTCGCCTGTGCGTTATTACAGTGGAAAAGCGCTAATAACAATCCCACCAGCGGCCATCTGTTCCTCTCAGTGAGGCTGACCCAACAGTGATCCCTTCCGGCCCTGAAGATGACAGCTTCACAGAACCGTGTAATCAAGCCATTCATTGAACAATAGCGGGTCGTGGCCAATGCACTGCCGCCGTTTATCAAGCGTACATTTGCCATCCGTTTTCATTAGAACATAAAATGAAAAGCAGCACTTACAGGCTGGCTCAGCACTTTTCGTTGTGGCGGCGAGCATTTTTTTTTTCACGCAAAAAAAATAATGCATGTCGGTGCTTACTCTCTAACCTTACTCTCTGGCCCATCTTACATCTGAGCAGTGAGTTCAAAGGCAGCAGGCAATGAAAAGGAACACTTTGAGGCAGAAAACAAAAGGCCGGTTTTACATAACACAAGGTCAAACGGGGAACATGCAGGTGAAGTCGGAACATTCAGTCTTTGTGTCCAGAAGTCTTAGTCCCACAGTACAGGGGGTAGGACAAAGTGGGGTAAAAAGCGACAATTGACACCAAGTTGTCCTCCAGAAAAGGAAAAACAAGGCATTACAGTAAAAGTAATACAGATATCCCTAAATCAGGAAGTGCCCTAGTCAGTAAAATCTTAAAAGCGCATGTATGAAGAAGGGCCAGGAAAATATGGCTTCTCAAAAAATGTGGTATTGAGGCCCAAACTGAGAACTTTTTTTGTGAGAATGTTAAACTTAAACTTAAATATTAAAATTATCTAAATTCATCTTGTTTTAGCAATGATTATACCTGATGAGTGAAAATGGTACTTAACCATTGTTAACGAAGTAGTAACTGAATTTCATTTATGACAGAGAGGTTGTGATACTGGATGAATAAAGCAATTAAAATAAGAAACATTGGTTATTGTATTGAAGTCCTACATTGTTCAATATTCCATCTCCCAAGTTTTCAGAGAAATATGAAGAAATATAAAATAATTGGGGTCCAAAATAGAAAAACCTTGCACGTAAACATAATTTAGTTGATTTTTAGTGGGGAATTATTTATTTAAACATTTATGGTGAGGTACAATAAAAATGCGTTTTTGGTTCCTTAGATTATTTCAGTCTTTCTCAATGGAACAGTTATTTAATTTCACCATTATCTATCATTTACTATTCATTTTCAGAACCTTTGTGTAAATGCCTTCCATTCCTCCTCCGATTCAGCAACATTTGTGTCCATTAGAAGTGTGTCTGTGTTGACTGGTTTACGTCTCACATGCATTCTCCTCCCTGGTTGTGTCTCATTTCACTGTTACCTCCTGATGTGTCTGTGATGTATTTAAACCCCCTGCTTTGAGTTGCAAGTTCCTAGATTGTAATTTGCTATGCGTGCTTAGAACCAGTCAGTGTTCCGCATAAAAACTCTTTTGCCTTCATTAAGTGTAATGTATCCTTTAATGACAGAAATTTGTGGAAGCTTTCCTCTATTCAGTCAAGCCTCCAAGCCTATTTAGGGTCCAGGATTGGGACTGTGCTCAAGTGAATCCAGCTCAAGTCAGTTCCTCTGTCCAGTTTAATAGGAACAAGCTCCCAAGCCTGATTTCGGGTCCAGGATTGGGACCACATTCTTGTTAACTCTTCTTACTGCTGCCAACAGCATACACACTGACATGAAATTAATGATCTGAAGACATAGTTTGGGGGAAAAGGAGAAAAACCATGTTTTGGCAATATTGTACCTAACTAGGGTAATCATCTTTATATCTGACAACCTAAGATCCACTATATTCAGAACCATTTAGATAAAACAGATGGAGAAAGAAAGAAAGCTAAATAACCGACCAGTACCCATATTTAAAGTGTTTATATAGGTGTTTTGTGTTTTTGAGACCTGTCATGCATCATAGGAATACACTAACATGACTGCACTCAATTAGACTGAAGGTCATGTATATGTGATTATTAATTCAATACATATTTTTCTGTTAACCCTTTGTTGCATAGAGTATGAACAAATGCCTCCAATATGTTAAAATTAGATATCCAATGTTCTTTTGGGACCATTTGATTGTATTTGGTGCAATTTTGTTTTTGAGAGGGGTAGTAGTGTTAGTTTCACTCCTCCAACAGGAAAAAGTTTGATCAAAACTTGAACAATATAAGAATATTTTATAGACTTTCGTCAATTAAACCTCTCACTCATAGACGCTGCCATTGTGATTGTTTGTGGTAAATCATGTGACTAATCAGAGAGGTACCTATTGAGGAAATTCTGAACTGGAAATGTACATGATGTGTTTTCTGGGTTTCTATGAGTCTTGACAACAAAAAACCCCACTTAAAATATTTCCGAAATATTGGACACCATGCAACAAAGGGTTAAGAATGAATGATGTCATTGTGGTTAATTAAAAATTCATAAATATGAAAGCACAGTTAGAGTACTGCAGGAACCTCTATGTATCCCAGCACATATTGTGGCAATGTAACCTTGAAAGGCATCTGTAGGAGAGACTGATTTAGTGGGAGTGTTGAGTCATTAATCTTCATTACAGGCAGATATGCGGACCCCAGCCCTGGTTTGAGGCCCTGCTTTCCACCTCCCAGTGAATAAGCCCTGTCTCTTCCCCGCCATTGAAACTCATTATCTATGTGCGTCCCTGTGTAAAACTGTGCCGTCTGTTAGGGTCTGCATCATGCACAGAACTCAAGCACAGCATGCAAGGCCAATCTGCTTTGTGTGCTATACGCTTTTCCGGGTGAGCTATATACAGTGTTATTCACTCACGTACATTAGGTCTTCCTTTTAGAGGGGATTCTTCTTCAATGGGATTTTCCTGGTAAAGTAAATGCATAGCTCCCAAGTGACCCGCATCTGGCGGGTCTGACCCGCATTTGAATAGCAAAACCCGCGGACCCGCAAGCAAGTGAAAAAATAGGACCAAGGGTCCTGTAGCTTACCGGGAAGCAGTCTTACAGCGACGATACAAGTTATGAAAATTTCACGTGAAGTTTGACATTTGAATCAGTGAAAATCAATGTCAAGGTCACTAAATAAAAGTTCACATACATTTATAAGACCTTCTGTATTACAATCCTAAGCTCTGAAGCAGTTTTGGTGATACAAGTCATTAAAATGTGTCAATATGTATTCAATATGTCAAGTGCAAACTTTAAAGGTCACAGAATGTCAAGTTGTGGTCAGCAAATGGACTTCATGTATGACTTTCTAAATGTCTCTACACAAACCTTGGCTCAATCTGTGACCATTTTGGTGATACAAGTCATTGTAGTTTCACTGTCAAGTTTGACCCTCAAAGGTCACTGACAGTCAAGTTGAATGTCACCAAATGAAAGTTCATATGTGACTTCCTAGATGTCAGTAACACAAAATTAGGCTCCATCTGTGACCGTTTTAGTGATACAAGTCATTGAATTTTCACTAGGTCACATTTGACCATTGAAGGTCAATACGAAGGTCACCAAATGAAAGTTCATATATCACTCCCTATAGGTCTCTAATACAAACCTAGATTCCATCTGTGACCGTTTTGGCAAGACAAGTCATTGTAATTGTATTAAGTCAAGTTTGACCTTCAAATGTCATCAACAGTCAAGCTGAGTGTCACCAAATGAAAGTTCATATGCGACTTCCTATGACAGTAACACAAACCTAGGCTCCATCTGTGACCTTTTCAGTGATAGAAGTCATTGAATTTTCTCTAGGTCAAGTAAGACCTTCGAAGGTCAATATGAATAGGGCCGGTAAGCTAAAAACCCACAATTTGCGCATTGCGGGATTTACGCGTTATTTCTCCACCCATGCGTAATAATGTGATATGAATCAACGAAATTAAATGCAAATTTCACCATCCGGTCAATAAAATGATAAGGAAATCGATCATTTCTACCCCCCGCCCCCGCTCAGTGGAATTAACTGTTGTTGTTATGGACCAGCATTCCGGTCCTTCTAATTTAGGAGGTATAGTTTTGGGGGTTATACCCAGTGCCCTCTAGGGACAGTGTGGCAGACGCTGACAGGACACACTGGCAGAGACCAACCCGTAAGTCAGAACTGGAGCAGGTGGTGCACAGGATGTTTTACACACCTCTGACAGTGAGCTGTCAACACTGCTTGTAATTCTGTTGTTGTTGGCAAAAGCTCCTTGAAACAACTGGAGCGCAATTCCTCCCCTCTCAGTGACAGATGTGAGGTGAGGTTGCCTTAAGCGTTTATTGCGGCTCTGCTTCCATATGTAGCTAGCAGCAAATACAAGGCTATGAAAGCTAACTTGCAATCCATCATCATTACTTGTCTCTTGTGCAGGGTTACCCCTTTCTTAAGTCTGCCGTCATGCTCATGAATTGTGCAGCGATTCTCCTCGTATAACCCACCAAGAAATATGACAGCACCAAAGAATTATGTAACAACAAAGAATTAAACATAAGAAGGTGAAATAGCCGCCCAATCAAGTGTGTCCTTTGTAGCATATGCAGAAACACTGTCTGTGACATTTGCAGCAGTGAAGCGACACAGAGAACGTCCACCAATTACATCATCGCACGCTTGTCCTGAGATTTAATATGGCCAATGGTTTAACAGCCTTTGCCTCTTGCCCCACCCCTGTACCCATCCCGGTCCCTCTCCTCTCCCCTCAGCTGCTCCGGCACGTGAGCGAATATCCCTTCATCTCGACAGAGAGAGAGGTCTCCGTGTGTTTTATAATGCCTGCGCTGTCTCATATGGTCTCAGACGCCAAGAGGCAGTCACTGGCTCCCTGTGATAAGTGTCTTGTCAGCTTAGCTCAGCTGGGTGCAAGGAGTGCCCTCCCCCCACCTCAGCGATATGGGCACACCCGGCGCACGAGGACGGGTTGGGGGGGTGCTTGGGTAAGAGCTCGAGCCAGTTTGTGCCAGCTCCTCATGCCAGCCAAGGTGGCCCATGGGTCCAAGGAGAGAGCGTGGATAACCAAGCAGCTAGAACATAGGAGGCAGGACCTCTATATTTACAGTTAATCAGCTAATGATACATATTTCCCCATTCTTGTTCGTTTTGTGGCTAAATCAGTCCACAGTCAGTCCATCTAACTCAAAATGGTGCAAATATTTCATCACTCGCGCTCATAAGTGGGTGGAAAGGGCTCACCATCTCACAAATGTGTTGTTCTCTGTTAGTTGCATTTTTGTGGCGTACATTATCAGTGAGTCTTCAAGTTCCCTAAGGCAGTGGTCCCAGTTCCCAGCACGTGTGCCGCTCGCTGGGTATGATGCCCGCTCAAGGACAGGCTGCCCTTTCTGCCACTGGTCCTCTCTGGCCACGCCCCATAGTAACCCTATTGGTTCCCCAATGCTGTCAGTCTGATTTATCCCCTACAACCCTCCTGGGGCATATGCTTGCACACGCCAGCTGCTAACAGAGATGAAGGCGGCAGCTATTAAACCCTGATTTAAAACAGAAGATAACTCACCGGGCGAGCTGTGGAGCAAGCAGCCTGGGTGATCTTTGCTACCCAGAAGACAAGGTCAACAAGAGTAGCTAACCCTATCAGAACTTTTTGAATAATGTGGGAAAAAAAACCAAGTCTTTTCTATTTGTCCCTTTCTTTCTTTTATTTGATGATTTATGTTGTGGATGTAAGTTCTTTACTCTAAGTTATTGTGCTTGCCTCACATGTGATGCTGGTCTTTTCTTGCTAAGTCATGGGCTTAGGTTTGCTTTATTGTAAATTACGACTTGTTGTTTACTAATGTGATGCAGATATTATGGGATGTTGATCAGATGTTTTAAAAAAAATAAGGTTTTATGCAACAGGTGATTTTAGGAGCATTTGTGTGTTTAAATAGCAAAACTAAATTTGTAAAACTAATTATACCCACCTTTCTTTTTTCCATTTGGTTTCACAGAGACAGAGACAAGCTCATGATATGCTGGTGCTCTCCTGAAGGACTGCAGCATTTGGAAACCTTTCAAGCCACCAACTAAATCATAACAGTGTGAACATGCGCACATGGGGGAGCCAGCGACTGAAACAGCCCAGGCTGCCACGGAAAGATTCAAAACCTCCAGGGGAGCTGTTACAGAGGGATTGTACAAGAAAGGTTTCGGTACCAGACACCATTCTACCCGATTAGTTTATGCTGCGAGATGTTTTGACCTCTCTGCTTCGGGATTTAAGAATGCTTCATTGTCACAGCTCAAATTTAACCAAGATATTTGGGCTTATACGGCATTACACTGAATTCCACGACAGGCATTACACTACAGCACATATGCTTCCTGAGAGCAATTTAAACAGCTTTAGCATTTTTTACATAAAGCTGGATATTTGCTGGAGTAATGCCGGATTAGTGTGCTACTCAAGGGTAGAAAAGCCCACTATGCCCTCTGGCAACCCTTTGATTGTGAGCCTATTTCTTTATCCATTTTGGCACTTTGTACCCCTCCCTGTAAGTACTAATGAGTGATTTATACAGACCTTCCGCTTTTGTGGCTTTCTAATTTCACAGCACAAAATTCAGTCACAACCATAATCAAAGCATGCTAAAGATAAAGGTCTTTTTTTCAACAAACAACTGAGGAGTCTTTTTATTATTGTGAATCATGAGCTTACAGGTGACTTAATACCTCTTTCACACTAGACAAAAAGCTACTAACACCTATTAACATCCAGCTTTTGTCTTCAGTGGGAAAGGGTAAAATGGGCTTTCATTCCCAGGTCAAATAATTCTGCAGCTGTCATTGGTACTTATCGAGTCCAGCTCCAGCAGCAATGATGGTCACATGACAGTCAGGTGGACAGGCTAATTTTTGCCCCTTCCTCTGGTGCGATGCTATGACACATGCTGAAGTTCCGAATATTGGAGCATTAATAGCCACTCGATGGGAACAACTTGCAGTGGCTATTTTGCTCTTTCTATTGTGCAAGATCCAACAATGATTATGAGTTTGAGTTTGAAAGAGAAGCCGGAGTAAAAGATATTACAATGTAACCACCATAACATTGTCCCTGGCCTCCATTTTGTTGTTTACAAACCCTGTTTTCCAGAGCATTTGTTGTGTCGAATGACACAAACTGTAGGAAAAAAAATATAAAGGCAAGCTCTGGCAATTGGAAAGGAGTCAATTGCCTATTTTTGGCAGGTTTACCCATATTTAAAAAAACCTGTGTAGAGCTACGTGCTAATTTTGGTGTGAAAATTGTTACAGTCAGGCATGGGCCAGAAATCATGTACATTCAAGTCCTGTTTGAGTGAACTGTCAGAGATACTAGCAGAACTGCAAGAGGCTGCTTCACATGAGGGTTTGCTGTGTAGCTATTATGTTTTCAAGAAGAAAATAATTGTCTGTGGTTAAGAAAAGCTGTTGAGTGGCATTCCACATCAACTACCGTGTGAAATCATGCCAAATATATAGCCTTAAACTTCAGATATACTGCACACAGCACACTCTGCATCATCAATCTGCCAGCACGCCAGATCAAAGCCACTCTCTGTCAATCACTGCATGGGTTTTTATAGACAAAGCTCTGTGCGTACACAGAGCATACAGATTATGGCAAGCACCACCAATGAATAATAAATGTGCCTTGTTACTTCAAGTGGGTACAGTGAATTCATTCCCTCAATGAACTCATAATGGAGTTGCCCTTGGTTGAACAGATGTTGTTATAACACAGAAAAGGAACAAATATCTGATTTTTGTTCCTGTTTTTCTCATTTTATGCAAAATGCTAAATCACAAATAGCCTCACATGCGCAATATCTTACTACTATCAAACATTTGACAAGAATCAAATATATGAACATTTTATCATACTGCTCACAGTGCATACTTGAGATCGTCAAATACTAAAACCAACAATGAATGAAGCAATATGTTGTGAAATAGGATATAGTGTGCATTATAAATCATGTGTAAATGGGACATTAATTCCAAGGAATTCCAAGATCCTAGAAGGAACTCAGAGCCAACTGTTCAATGGCACGTAGCCAATATCAGTCAGGTGTCAATGAAGGTCCCCTGCAAGTTGCCACTAGCAGATACACACTCTAAAAACAACTCCCACAGTTCCCATAAATGCAGTTCAGTTCCTTGCCCCACTTAATGATTCGATTTCTCAGAGTATGTCTTATATCGCTCTGATGAGCATATTTACCTATACAACATGCACAGAAAACAGCAATGCAAATGTGAATTTCCAATTTTGTAATAATATGAATAATTCACCCCAAAAAATGTATATATCTTATAACCCCAATTCCGAAAAAGTTGGGACAAAGTGTAAATTGTAAATAAAATCAAAATGCAATGATTTTCAAATCACACCAGCCAGTATTATATTCACAATAAAACAGAGATAACATAGCAAATGTTGAAACTGAGAAATATTTCAATTTTATCCACAAAATGAGCTCATTTTAAATTTGATGGCTGCTACAGGTCTCAAAAAAGTTGGGACAGGGGCCTGTTTACCATGGTGTAGCATCCCCTCTTCTTTTTAACACAGATTGGAGGCGTCTGGGCATTGAGGAGACAAGTTTCTTGAGTTTGGCCATTGAATTTGATCCCAGTCTTGTTTAATACAGGCTTCCAGCTGCTGGAGAGTTTTGGGTCTCCTTTGACGGGCTTTTTGTTTAATTATGCGCCGAATGTTCTCAATCGGTGAAAGATCAGGACTGCAGGCAGGCCAGTTCAGCACACAGACTCTTCTACTACGAAGCCATGCTGTTGTAATAGCTGCAGTATGTGGTTTTGCATTGTCCTGCTGAAATACATGAGGCCTTCCCTGGAATAGATGTCATCTGGAGGGGAGCATATGTTGCTCTAAAACCCTTATATACCTTTTAGCATTCATGGTGCTTTTTAAAACATGCAAGTGTCCCACACCATATGCACTAATGCATCCCCATACCATCAGAGATGCTGGCTTTTGAACTGAACGCTGATGACAGGAGGGGTGGTCTTTCTCCTCTTTAGCCCATGATTTCCAACAAGAATGTCAAATTTGGACTTGTCTAACCACAGGACACTTTGCCACTTTGCTACAGTCCATTTTAAATGGACTTGGCCCACAGAACATGGCGGCACTTCTGGATCATGCTCAACAATGGCTTCCTTTTTGCATGATAGAGTTTTAGGTGGCATCTGTGGATGGCACAGCAGACTGTGTTTACAGACAGTGGTTTCTTGAAGTATTCCTGGGCCCATTTAGTAATGTCAATGACAGAATTATGCCGGTGAGTGATGTAGTGGCGTCTAAGGACCCAAAGATCACAGGCATCCAGTAAAGGTCTTCGGCTTTGTCCCATACGCACAGAGATTTTTCCAGTTTCTCTGAATCTTTTGATGATGTTATGCACTGCTGATGATGAGACCTCCAAAGCCTTTGCAATTTGACGTTGAGGAACATTGTTTTTAAAGTATTCCACAATTTTTTTACACAAGCCTTCATGGGTTGGAGAGCCTCTGGCCATCTTTACTTCTGTGAGACTCAGCCTCTCTAAGACATCCCTTTTATAGCCAATCATGTTACACACCTGATGCCAGTTAACTTAATTACTTGCTAAATGTTCTTTCAGCTGATTCTCTTATATATTAATTGCTTTTTCAGCTCTTTTTTGCCTGTGTCCCAACTTTTTTGAGACCTGTTGCAGCCAGAAAATTTGAAATAAGCTCATTTTGCGGATAAAAATGTAAAATGGCCCAGTTTCAACATTTGAAATGTTATCTATGTTCTATTGTAAATAACACATTGGCTCATGTGATCTGAAAGTCATTGCATTTTGATTTTATTCACAATTTACACTTCATCCCAACTATTTCGGAATTGGGGTTGTACATAATGACAATATAGTTTCTATGGAGCCCAGGAAGTGCAATGACACAAAAAAAAATATAAGACATGGCCCAGAGATATAAGTCGTTCCCCGATTTAGCTATTTCATGGCCACAAGAAACAAGTTGTTCCCTCAATTTAAATTAACAAAATTGAGGGAACGAGTTATATGTCATGGCCATGAGTTAACTAAACTGTGGGAAGGAGTCGTATTTCGTTGCCACGAATTCGCCAAATCGTGGGAACGACTTATATCTCGTGGCCACGACTTATATTTTTTTTTGTGTCATTGCACCTCCCAGGCTCCGTGAGTTTTGATCATTATACATTTCCATGAACTGTATTTGCTATGCATTTTAATTGATAGTCATACCTGTAAATCACTGACATTGGCGACCTTGAAATATACATAGAGTGCCCACTCTTACCCCAGTCCTCCATCAAAAGCATCTACACTACAATGGGCATGTTAATGTTGGAAATTCAAGTGGACATCAGTTTGGAGGGGCTGTTTTGGCAGCATAAGAGGGACCTACATAGTAGAGGTTTGAAGGTTGTTTTCATGTTGTGGTTGATCATTGTATGTTTCAGTATAATGAATAGTATTGTAATTAGCCTTTGATTTGTAATTTGCCAGAAGTTTCTGACCGTGTTTTTTTTTTTTTTTTTTTGTAATAAACGTGATGCTAATAAGCCAAAAAATAAATAAATAAATAAATAAACGGATGAAGGGCATTGAATCAGGTCATGCTAGGTAAATGATACACTGTGCAGCCAAATAACGAACTGCTGCGCTAATATATTGAAGATAGTAATTAGCTGATGAGCAATATGCCTAGTTAGTCAATTGACGACAGGCTAAATACATTTATCAGTCAAGACGCACTCAATTCTTTTCGGCTTCAAAGTCTGTTGTTGCCTCAACCTGTTGCTACTTGTGCGCCACTTCAGTTGCCTTGATGAAAACCTGTTGCAAATTTACTTTCCTGTGATCTGCCTGCATGTCTTTTCAGTTCTGTTCCGCTCTTTGTTCTTGTCACGCACGCCCTGGATGTGTTTACAAAGAGGCGCACAGGCAGATATGTGATACGGAGCTGCTGAAATGCTAATGACATTTTTCAGACGTGCCAGACATGAGAATTTTGCGCCCATCTGGTCGCCGTCGGTGATGTGCCATATGCGCTTAACATGCCAAGTCTTCACACATGGGCACTACAGGGGAATAGTTCTTTGGCAACAACTCGTCATTTTCATTTCAGTGGTGGAATAAGCATCTGAGTGTAGAATTTTCTTTCAAATCTGAGAGCACAAAAACAGTAATAAAGGCTCCAGTCATATCCATTCATTAATAATTGCTAAATGCTATTTAGCATTCTGTCTTTGTCCTTAAATATGCAGTTAGTGGTCTGTAAAATTATCTGCACCTGAACAGACCCTTCGATGTGCTAAAAAGTTACAGTACACTGTAAAACTGTGGAACATGTGACATGTTTATAATCTAAACACCAGTGTGTAAAAGCTAAATGCCTGGTGATTATTTTTGTAAATAGGGGTTCTCATTCAAAACATTGATTTTATTGGATGTTGCAATTGAGGTTTTTCCAGATGTGTTGCATACACTGTAAAACCGAATCTAAACACTGTGACATGTTTAAAAAGTGTTACAAAAAAGTGTTTAGCATATGTTCAGAACTTAAACATTTGGTTTTACTGTGTATCTCCCATCTCTTCTCTCAAAAATACACATTTAAGTAGAAGCATTTTTGCTAAGTTTACAGGGAGCTCACAGAACAGCAAATGTGAACACAAGCATCTCAGATGGGTATTGGGTTGAGAAAGTTGACCGGTGTGTCAGAGATGCCTTGTTATAACCCGACCTGTGAAGTTTTATTTGCATCATCATTGCCAGTTTGCCCTTTCTCAGGCTACAAATCAATCTGTCATGTAGCTTCAGGAAGAAAACAAAAACAAACAAACAACAACAACAAAAAAACTATAGAAAATGGCCGATCAGCACCTGGGGCTTCCTGTCTCAGTTCAGGGAGAGCAGGTGGACATCCCTTCATTCATGAAGGAGAGAGGCACCTCCAAGTCAAGCGTATCCCCTCATTACCACATGCAGGGACAACAGGCCCAATGGCTCCTATTTTTACTTTCAGAGTCTTTCAAATGACTTCATACCAGACTAAGTTGAATTGTGTGAACTACAGTCTGCAAATATTTGGTCTGTTAACACAATGTTTTATGCTTTTGGGTCGGCAGTCCAGCTCTCTATATCTGAAAGGAGACAATGAACCTGAGGTTGAAAAGCAGAATATCTTGTTTGTCTTGAGTTTAGTCCATACTCCTCAGTTTTTGACCAAATTGTCGGTATTATTTTTTATGAAACTAGTACTATTGTTCCTGTTGTTGTTATTAATATTATTGTGGTACACAAATGAATAATGAACTTCCCCACCACCAAACTAAGTTTTAGGATAATAGTACTATTGGTGGGGGACTTGTGGGGGTCAGAAAACCACTTCAGACCAAAATGATCCTCTCAGACCCTGGACTTCAAACACCTAGATAACCCTGTGGGCACTGGATGATGGTAATGGCATTTATACTAGACAAACATACATATTTAAACATTCATTTAATGAAATAAAAACTTTGATTATCAACCTCCTTCTATATGAACATATTTTATGAAAAAAAGGCATTCTGAGACCCTTATTCAGCATTTCGAAGTCAAAAGTCCCTTTTTGCATAATTTTGGATACTTACCTCAGGTGTTCATTGATGAACACCTGTATTAATGTTATCATAACTGATTTTCGACAGTTTGGTCAACTCTCTCTATGTAATCCTGTTTCTGGACATAGAAATTTCTGCCGAATAAGGGTCTCAGAATGCCTTTTTTCGTAAAATGCGTTCATATAGAAGGAGGTTGATAATCAAAGTTTTTATTTCAGCAAATGAATTTTTAAATATGTATATTTGTCTGGTTAAAATGCCATTACCATCATCCACTGCCCATAGGGTCATCTGGGTGTCTGAAGTCCAGGGTCTGAGAGGATCATTTTGGTCCGAAGTGGTTTTCTGACACCCACAAGTCCCCCAGCAATGGTACTATTATACTAAAACTTAGTTTAGTGGTGGGAAAGTTCCCAAATAGGAGGGAGAAACGCATTTCGAACAGTAGCATTCACTGGACTGAATCCTAGGGACCCCCAAAAAGATAAAAATCACTTGCTGCCTTAAAAAATTTGGATTTTGAGGGCCCTCCTCCCACCCCTCAGATGTCTCATGGTGATTCTGGCTGCAGAATCCTGATATATGGGCCAGAATGCACTAGCACATGAAATTTCAGCTTCCTGTCTCTATTACGTGAAAATTATGGTCCTTCCAAAATGCTACAAAACGAAATGACCAATTCACATAAGTCAGAAAGGGGCGTTTCACCCAAATTTCAAGAAATTTTCACATGAAAACCATCAGAGATACTGACATGAAACTTGGGATTCTTTTGTTTGGTACCATAAAGTATTTTTGGACAACGTTTTCAGCAAAATCTGAGAGGAGTTATGTACAAGACACCTCAATATTGGCTGTTTTGACATGGAATGACCCTGATCTCTGTTTTTCCTGTTATCATCTCATTGCAAACATATTCTGGGAACTGCAGGGATAGAGCCTGTATAAATCTGTCCACTTAGTTATGCTGGCATAATTTGGCAGTTTTCAGTCTCATGAAAGCTCACTGTCTCATCGCTGTCATGCACCTCTGAGCAATCCTGAATGAGTAGCTTGCATCTGTGACTCAGTGTGTTTGACTCAGGATGACTAAGCTCTGGTTCACTCAGTTCACTTATTCGACTCATTTGCATGGAAAGTGAAAGGTCTTCGCGGTGAGCCCAAGTGAAATTAAAGTGCAATCCTTCTCCAGCTCACCTCAGATGGGGATAAAAGTTGGGAGCACAAACAAGGAATAAAGTAGCCTGGAATCCATACTGATAAAGTGCTGATCGCTCCCAACGGTCACTGACTTATCAGTCTGGCCTCAGTTGTATAGCCAGCGTTTAGCCCTTACGTCACTAATGAAGTGAATATATGAATATTCATGTTTTCTGCTCTTGGCGAGAACCACCAATCGAATATGAGTTAGCTGGCCAGCAACGGCATTCGTGAATGTTATTTGACATGAGCTTAAAAATTAGATTGTGGCTTGCTTGCGTTTACTCTTGGAGTGGTTGCTAGGTTTTAAACAGGATAATGTTTGGCCATATCTGCATTTTGTTTATTTCAGTGGGATTCCCCGGTATAATAAAGGCTAAATTAAATAATACTCAAATTACATAACGTATTTCACTGTAATTGGCATTAGCTATTGCTCGAAGGGCATGATTGCGTCAGCTAGATTAAAGTGATACTCCACCCAAAAACTATAATTTGTATATCACTTTCTCACCATTAGATGTCTTGAACGGACAAAGTTGTTTTGCATCTGGCACAACTTTATGGCCACTGGAGAGTTTTGAAAAATTATCCTTTTTTGCTGGAAGCAAATGGGGTCACCCAATAGCAATGGGAAAACTCCACAAAACGTCTGTTGACAAACTTTCAAACCATCGTCCAACGCATCTTCCAGTATAATCCAAGTCAGCTTTGTCCACTCGTATCCTCAGAACTCTAGAAACGCGGTTATTTTTCGCTAAAAATAATAAAATACCACAGTTATGCTTCAAGTAAGCTCGCGCATTCAGCGGAAGTCCCACCTCCCGGCTCGTTCATTGCCCAGAGACTCTGCTGCCACTCAGATGAATACTCGTATAAACACGAGCCGGGAGGCGGGACTTCCGTTCAATGCAGAACTGTGGTATTTTTATTTATTTTTAAGCCTGTCTAAAGGGGGGAGGGGGGCACCCTTGCGACTGTGAGCCAATCACAGATCTCGCATGGATTTTGTGCGAATATTTGAAAGTCAAACGCTGGCCTACCGACTGAGGCCAGACGTACAAGCAAGTGACCGTTGGGAGCGACCAAAGCTTGATACGGACGGATTCCAGTCTAGGAATAAAGTTTAGTATGTTTGAAAAACCATGTGCACTTTAACTGCACATTGCATGTTTGCCTCAAACACAGAGATAGACTAGCACATACTGGGATTCAGCGAACTCTTTTTCCAACAGAGTGCTTGTAAAAATAAAAATAAAAAAATTCTACATTGGTATATTTTGTTACACATTGCATTAAAAGCCCGGTTTTCAGTTGAGTTCCGCAATGCTAACTAAATTAATCAGCCGCAAATATTAGTCATGTGTATTATGTATATGACCTGGCTATTGAGCACAAGCTGCTGGGACACCAACAGCCTGCCTCTGCTTTTCATTTTGGCTTAGAAGACAAACACTGCTGCTCTGTGGACCCATAGCACATTTGTGAAGTCTCAGGCAAAAGAGGGTATCTTTAGAGAAGAGCACAGTTAGTGAAGGTTCAGGGGCAGGAAGATAGTGTCCCTCGACCCGAAGGAGATTTGTAGTTTACAGACGAACTCTCGTTCCTGGACACTTAACGCTACCTCCTTATTGTGTCTATCTAAGTTTAAAGGGGACTAATTACGCTTTTTTTTTTCCAAATTCTAATATTCTTGGATGTCCAACAAGAAAGTTTTTAAACTTTTGATCAAAAAATTAATTAATTAATTAAAATTCAATGATTTCTAAACAATTTGACTCCTGTCATTCCTAACCCTCTGAAAAATGCGCTGTTATGAGTGGGCGTCCCCTCTATGAAATAAGCATTGTACTAATAAGCCAGCGAGCAGAGCCACCGTGTTGATGAAGAGCGGCGATGTCATTACCCCCAACAACTGGCAAGTCTCTAAATCAGGGGTCACCAACTCTGTTCCTGGAGGGCTACCATCCTGTAGGTTTCTGCCCTACCTCCTATTCAGCACACCTGATTCTACTAATTAGCTACTTAACAAGATCACTAAGCTGGGTAATAGAGTGGCTAATTAGTAGAATCAGGTGTGCCGAATAGGAGGTAGAGCAGAAACCTACAGGATGGTAACCCTCCAGGAACGGAGTTGGTGACCCCTGCTCTAAATACTGATGACTGAATAAGTATCTAGCTAGCCAGCTATTCAACTACACAATGAGTAGGAAAGGTAACGTCAACAGGCTATGCAAGCATGGATGTTACATTCACATGAGTGCTGCATGCCGTCGCCATAATAGTTTTACTTCACTAATAGTGTACATGTCAACGTTCCATTTACACTGCTTATGGAGGTACAAAAAAAGTTAAACTGATTTTTTTTTTTTGATAACGTCAAAATATGTTCAAAATAGGATTTTTTGCAAGCTACTCATTTTGACAATGACTAAAAAGCACATGAAATACATACCGTGGCAAACAAACAACAGCCAGATGCATGTTTTCGTGGCACAACTCAATTTGCATTGGCCTTAGTGGACCACTTTCCGAAGCTTCTGCTAAATATGCGGGCGGACCATAGACAGTATAAAGCAGGGGCGCCCCGGTGGCTCATCGGTCTAAGTGCGCGTACCATAAAGGCTGTGTCCTTCCCGCAGCAACCTGGGCTCGAATCTGGCTCGGGTCATTTGCTGCATGTCTTCCCCCATTCTTCTCCCCAACTTTACTGTCTCTCTACACTGTATAACTATCAAATAAAGGAAAAATTCCCAAAAAAAGAATCTTTAAAAAAAAAGAGGACAGTATAAAGCAAGGTACGGACTGCACAATTACCAAAAGTATCAGTTACAAACGTATAAACACGAAACAAAAATTATCAAGAGGAGCTTGGTTCCTGAGGCTAAACGGCATTGACTACTACTGGATGTCACTCTCCTCCCTCGTGATTGACAAGTGGAACGATAGGAATGTGGATAAGTGATTGGAATTTTGGTCAAGATTTTCACAGAGAGTGGAGAGAAATTGAGGATCCTAGCATGGCTGTGTGTAACATTGGCATAAGCATGGCCATTTTCACTGTTCTGGATCACATACTGGAATGGAAAACTTTTTAAAGCTTTTCAGAAGTAATTTTTATGACATTTTCACACCCCATTTATACCAGTATCTGGATTTTGCGGATATTTACTGAAAGCAACACAGGTGGGAACCCAAATGGGCTGTCATGTATATTGTAGCTAATTCAGCCTCTAACGTTATGAATGATCCATAGCTAGCATCTGTGGCTGTATAGTGGCAACCATTAGCAAACATTCAATTTACTGAGCTTGCTACTCCATTAAAAACAGACTGAGTTCAATTAAAAAATGGTAATCCGTTTTATCGGTTCCATCAGTGTCTCTCACACATTTTTTTCTTCACAGTTAGTGGGTTGGTAAGTACTTCCAATGCCAAAATGTATGTGCCCAAGAACTGAAAAAGTGAGTTTTTCTTAATATGTCCCCTTTACAGTAGCGTGCACTGATGATTATACACTTGGCAAAATGAAGATAAATCAGAAACCAAGCATTATTCAAGCATTTATTTCATGTGCTATTGGATCATATAGATGAATACAAGTAAACAGATAAGAAAATATAGCAAAAACAAAAATGAAAATGTCTTTTCGAGAGGAAAAGTCAATATCAATGCTGACTCAGGAAAAGCTGAGTCAATGCCTCTTGTTTCTCGGAAGTTCTTTTTTTAGCGGACAGACCCTGACATTTGGGTGCTACAGGGCCAGGTTGTGTGAGCACTCCGGTTCCCCTGGCTTGGTTAGGCCATCCAGCGGGCGGCCGGAGCCTGGAACTCAAAGCCCCAGTAAAGGGCAAGGCACAGCAGTCTCCCTCTGCCTCCGGGCACTGCCATCTGGCTGGGCCAGTGTAACCCAGCCCTGGGCATTTATCAGCGGAGCAAACCCAGCACAAAGCCCCAAATAAACTCCATACCATGGGATAATTAGCAAGGCGAGAACTCTAAACCAGACCAGATTAATGTCAAAAAAGACCCCATTTGTTCTGCTTACACAACAGGAACTGCCTGGTAGTCGGGATGCCATCCAAAATCGAGACAAGAATGTTAACCACAAAAGCGAGAGAGAAAGTTTCAGAATACTCTTTTACAATGTACTTTTGAGTCTGGACAAGGGACTTACATGGATAAATTTCACTTTCCTTGTCTCTTCAGAGGACTTTATCCCATATGAATCCTGGCTGTCGTCCTATTCTATTATTACTAGAATTGAACCAGTCTCTTGGTGGGGCATACAGTGAGGCAAATTAAATACGCTACTTATATATGTATTTAGAGTGAGTCCTTGATGCTTGGTGGTTTCTTTTTTCATTTGATTCAGGTTGGTTTGCACTCGGCATGTGTTCTTGGGTGGTCTTTACAATCACTTCCATCTGTAAAGTTCTGCTCTGCTCACTGGGGATTTTCATCAGGATCGAATATCATTTGTGGACCGATTTCCCGGCAGGATCCTTAACTCGAGCGTGTTTATAGTACTACATCCTAAACCAATGCACTTAACCCGAACTACTTTGACTTAATATAGGTTGTAAGACCACATGTGAGGTAAAAATGTAAACCTTGAAATTAACCCAAACTAAATGGTTCTGATGAGTGATGACTGAAAAAAAGAGGCATTTTATATATTTCTTTTTTCTTTGGGGGCAGTGAAAAGTGTACCTCTGGTGGGGTTACTTATTTTGAGTGGAAACCCAAATCATACGATCCTGTCACAGATTTTGTCTCTCCAGCCCAGAAATGATTGTAGACAGTTACACTGAGACACAAAAAATTTACCATAAAAAGAAACATTATTGGGAAGTTTATAGAGAATAATGGAACAGTTCTACAAGAAAGTTATAGTCATTTAGTCCCAAGTAGGTTGACAAACGAGAGCTTTCGCAAGCGTGTGGTATATGTAGTCAAGACTGTATGCATTTGTGGGTTTTGTGTAAGTAAACGCATATATGCTCCTGAGCTGTGTTGTTCAGAGAGGACAGTAAGTGTGGAACTAAGAGACGTAATGGAGATAACAGCTCAGCAGGATCTGGGTTCCTAATTCGGCCATGATGCCCTAGTTCTGTGATGTGTTATTCATTCAATGCCATCCCAGGAGGGCTGAAGCTCGAGAACAAAAGTATTTCTCTAGTAAATGCTTCTGCTGAAACAATCCACTACATCCATCGTGCACGTAATGTCATATACATTTGCAATCAAAATTATTCAACCCCCATTGCAAATTGGGTTTAATAGCAAAATTTACAAACTTTCAGCTGTTTGTGATAAACAGATTAATCAAGAACATTTTAAATAGCTCAACACAACTATTAAGTGGTTTCTCCAAATTTAACACAAAATGCCATTTTTAATGACTACTGCAGTCTCAAAATTATTCTACCCCCCGAATAGAATCCGTCATAAGAGCATATCTGCAAATCAGGTGTTGTCTCAAGCACACCTAATGTAGCTAATCAAGAGCTTAAATAGTTGCATCAGGTGTGCTTGAGATAGAATACATCAAATACTTGCACTCACTAGGGGTTTGTTGACAGTGACATTTGATTGCATATTAGAAATATGGCTGTCAAAAGAATTGTCCAAAAAAGCTAATAGAGGAGATCATTGCCTGGCAAAAACAAGGAAAAGGATACAAAAAGGTAGCACAGGCACTGAATTTTCATAGAGATAAAGTTGGAGGCATAGTTCACAAGTTCAGACTTAAAGAAAGAGTGGCTACAGTACCAGGATGTGGCAGAAAGAGGAAGCTATCAATGGCTGTCACCAGATTCCTGAGGAGATCAGGCGGTCAAAAACCCTCGTGTGACTGCAGGAGACCTGCAGCAAGACTTGGAGGCAGGAGGCACTGAGGTTTCAGTTTGCACAGTAGAGCGCATACTAAACGTTGAAGGTCTCCAAGACATACACCACAACTGACCCAAAAGCACAAGCTCCAATATGCTCAAAACCATATAGATAAGCCACAGAAGTTTGTGGATATTGTTCTGCGGAGTGATGAACAAAACTGGAATATTTCAGGCTTATGAAACAGTGGTATGTCTGCAGGAGGAATAAAGAAGCATATGCTGTAAAGTAGGGATACACCGATACCACTTTTTTAAAAACCGATACGAGTATGAGTATTTTATTTTGTGTACTTGTCGATACCGAGTACCGATACCGATATTTCTGAAATGTTTTCCAGGAAAATACAATGAAAATTTTGGTGTACAGGTTTTATTTTCTTTTTATAACAAGCCTAAAAGAGGCCAATATCAAACGATTCACACATGGCTATTTCCAAAAAAAAAAAAAAAAAAGACTACGTCTAACTGCTAAAAATCTTTCTGTATTTAGGCCCGATAAAAAGCCTTTGAACTAGCACTGCCATCAAATGAGGCAAAACATTACTGAAGCTTGACAAATGAAAAGTAAACTTGCTGCATAGGCAAGGTAACACACCCAACTTCAAAAAAAAGTCAGTAGAACTATTAATTGGCACAGATAGTTTCCACACACATTCATAGGCATTCTCAATCCAACTAAAATGTTTAAGGTAACCATATGTTACTAATATATTTGTAGTAAAATAAGAAGATTCACAATTCTAAGTCTCTGTGTGTGTGATTGTGGGTGTGTGCTTGTGCGAGCTCGGCTTGCTTGTAAATATTCAATAACTGATGTGTGCCATCTAGTGATAGAATATTGTAATTGTGTGCATAAATTTGCAGCTCCATGTCCGCTGGCAGAAACATCTGCACAAAACGCTTAATATACCCTGCCGAACACCGTTGTTCTTATTGAATACGCCGCATCCAGATAATCCTTAAATGATGAATGATATACATATTTTAATTTGCAACGTGTAGTGAAGTGGCCAGTGTCAAAGTAACGAAGAAAAACTTTTTATCTTTTAAATGTAGTAGAGTAGAAGTCCCGGTAAAAAAACAAAAAACAAAAAAACTCAAGTAAAGTACAAATCCTCAAAAAAAAAAAAACTACTTAAGTACTGTAACGAAGTTGCCTACATGTACTTCTTTACTATACACTTCTTGTGTGTATGCGCATATGCCTGCATGTGATGTGATGACTATGAAGCTCTCTTCCTCGTATTTTTTCTAACTCGCTGTCTTCCCCTAGGCACAGAAGTCAGATAGCACAACATACTGTAGCCTATGCGACCGTGAGCAGGCAGTTACCTTGCGTCTTACATTAAGTGGTATCGGTGCGTGGTATTGGCAAATGTGGACGAGTATGAGTAAGAGCATATTAACGAGGTATCCGGCAGATACCCGATACTGGTATCGGTATCGGTGCAACACTACTGTAAAGTACACCCTGCCTACAGTGAAGAATTGTGGGGGCTTTCTGGTGCTCTGCGGTTGCCTAGCTTCCTCTGGCACTGGAAACCTGCAAAGTGTGGAGGGCAAGATGGATTCAGTCAAGTACTAGGATATCCAAGGAGAAAATGTCATGCCATCTGTAGGGAAGCTGACACTTAGGCATCATTGGACCTTCCAAAAGGACAATGATCCTAAGCATACCGCAACAACCACCAAGGCTTGGTTTCAGAGGAAGTCTGGGAAGATTCTAGAGTGCCCATCACAGTCGCCTCACTTGAACCCCATAAAAAATCTCTGGTAAGATTTGAAGAAGACAGTTGCAGCATGCAAACCCTAGAATATTAGTGAACTGGAGGCCATTGTCCATGAGAACTGGGCTAAGATTCCTTGGGAATGCTGCCAGAAGCTGTTGTCTGCCTATGCCTCACATCTCCAGCGGGTCGTAGCGGCAAAAGGGTTTTCTACTAAGTATTAAAGATGCTTGTCATGAAGGGGTTGAATAATTTTGAGCCTGCAGCAGTAATTAAAAGTGGCATTTTGTGTTGAATTTGGAGAAGCCACTTGTAACATTCATTGTGTTGAGCCATTTGAATTGTTCTTGTTTGATTTGTTAATTGCAAACAGCTGAAAGTTTGTAAATTTTGCCAGTAAACCTAATTTGCAAGGGGGGGGAATAATTTTGATTGCAACTGTATACAGAAGCATACTACTAGTGTATATTGCATTGAAATCCACCGAGTCATTATTTCCCTGGTGTTTTTTCATAGTGAATTTAACATTGACCAGACCTGTTAGACAGCAGCTGTTTCTTCACCAAGGCATATGTGTGTGCAAGTGCTTTGCCTCTGTCTTGAAAGTTCAGAACAATAGTGCGCAAGCAGGACAGCTCCTGTCACAAAATCACCAATACCTTCAAGGGTAGACTCACAAGTCAGTCTTAAGACGCTTCGCTTATATAGAGACTGATGACATTCCCCCAGCTTTCGTTAATAAAACTGGGTGGAGACAATTACACAGTTAAAAAAAAACCTGTATTGCAGAACCAATCCTAAGTCTTTTGGGCGGTCCTTCATATTGGGGGTGGTAACTTCCTGAAGTCGTGTGCTTGTAAACACTGTCCGACCAGCAACAGGTGTCATGGGCAAGGTAATGGGACGTCTCAGTTGCGCTCACCGATGAAAACTCCGTCAAAGTGTGTGGATACATGTCGTGTTTGCGGCGAATCATTTTCATCGGCTGTGGAAAGTTTAAACTCTCTGGAATTGGATAAGAAACTAGTCAATCAATACATTATTACCGCGGAAGTGTCACGTGGGCGTGAACTGTAAGTGTGCGATACGCAGATGAGCCTTAGTAAATAATTGAGCTATTGGCTATCAACATGAGTACTTACAAGGATATAAGGGAGAGCTGAATTCGTTGATGGAGGAGTCTACGCGTAAATCCATGGTAAAGAACTACGGATTTTTCATATGTGATGACTATAATTGATAGCAGAATGACATAGTATCAATACCATATCGAATTTTCGCTTCAGGAATCTGATTTTTCTTTACTACTAATTGGGATACCATTGGCTCACTGTAGCTGAAGTGGTTGCTACAGATGACAACAATTTTTTTTTTCTGTAGCAAGAGATCAGTTTTTTTTACTACTGGATGGATGCTACGGGCAAGTATTGAGCAGTTTGCACATCAGGCTTAGCTGAGAAGTTTAATTCAGGTAACTCCTGAAAAAAGGGATTTTGGAGTGAACTCATCCATATTCTAAACCGTGTTCGAGCTCGGCTTGCTTGTGCATATTCAATAACTGATCCGGGTGTGCCATCTAGTGATAGAATATTGTAACTGAGTGCATAAATTTGCAGCTCCACGTCCGCGGGCGGGCACAGGGAATCTATTGTTTTCTATCCGGGATACAAAGTTGCTATATTAGACCCACTGGTTTACCTACGGATGAGAAAAGGGGGAGCGCACTATTTCTAGGAAAGCGTTCCCATTCAAATAAGACGTTGCTTTCAAAGGGGCATCGCTTTGTTAGCGGCCGTTTTTGCCGGCGCCCTAGTAACTCTTTTGTATTATGATGTCCCCAGACGATCTGGAGGCGGAGATCTCCGATCGTCTGACACCGCGAGACTACTACAGGGGTAGATAAATGCTGGCGTTTACTTGATTAAAAGGAGGTGTAGCTGTGTTCTGGTGTTAGATAATTCAATTAATATCCAATCAAAATGGAATTATCTGAGACCTGTGCTACAGACTGAGTTTTAAACAGTGAAGAAAACACTACTCAGATGCAGTTAATAGCTTGCACTAAGTATCCTTTCCTCTAAATATAGTACGGATGGTCAGCAGACGAGTCAGATGGTATTTGTTTGTAGGACGACACTTTGTTTTGCTACACTGAGTAAATTACTAGTTAAGTGCTGTGTCTGTTTTTGTACTGTTTTTACAGCATCTTCCTACTGCACTGGGAAAAGTAGGACAGTAGATTCACATCACTGAAGAGCTGAAAACGTGCTTTATAGGTTCAGAACATAAAAGAACACATTTTGCACTTTTGCTTAATAGAAATGTACTTTTTGTCTTTTCTAAACAAACATCAGGCCCATTAACAAAGTGATCTGTCCTCCCCCCCATAAAAAAATGTCTATATCACATATCACATTCCTAAGCACATTAGCAGGAAAGGGCTAATCACTTCATGTTTAGAGGTTTCTTTTTTCTGTCTGTTCTCAGACATGGCAGGAATCCATTAGTTTTCATCGTAACAGCTGACCAGAAGAGTAGCCATGCTCCAATATTCTTCTTCTTAGCTCCATGCAGGTGGGGCCCATGTATTATTGTGCCCTTAATGAGCGAAAGACTTCGGTCAATTTCAGGCAAGTTCCAAGCAGAGGTGTCACGGACAATGGGGTGACCGATAAGTCCTCTCTGATACCTACAGTATTTTTCTAAAATAAAAAAAAAAATGGATTAGCACATTAATGCAGTTCCTCAGGGAAGAGTCTGAATTCACGTAGCTGGCTGAGTTTATGCTTTGAGGGAGGATGCACATGGCAGGGCTTTTACTGTCTGACCTCTAGACGACACACTTCCGGTTGCAAGTGCCAACTTGTTAGAATAGGTCTCATTGTTCCATTTTGAATGTGTTCTCTCTCTCGCTCTCTCTCTCTCTCTCCAACATAATTTCATGAGCAAGAACTTCTTTCGCCAGCCCTGAAATTGAAAATGAAGCACCTTTCCCTTCCAGAACAGAACATCTTTTTGAACTAAATTTTTGATGTGAGGACAAGGAGTGAATTCAATGTTTCTGCTCCTCCAGTAATTTTTGTTGCTGCTGCCCAACCACATAGGCAGTAGCAATCTAAGAAACAATTGAATCTGACAACACATTGGGTGAAAATGTGGTTGTAAGATCTTTTGCAATATTTTTGGAATTTATTCTGAAAAGGAAGGCAATTTTTCCTGGCCACTGTGCCAGATATTTTTCTGAATTTGCGTGCAAACACAGAGAAATATGGTTTCATTCCTTTCCTAATATTATTTCTGAGGCAGGAAACAATGAGAAATCAACCTCTGATTTAATCCATGTCAAGGACAAGATGGTAATTGACAGAACTAAATACAGCCTTAGGTCCTATGTGTTCAACAACACCATTTTGGTGATAATCAAAGTTGTTGCTGTTTACCGTGGCATGCTGTGCAGTTATGATTCAGACCAGGAGTCAAGTGCGGAGGCATAGTACAATCAAATAGTAGGGTTTATTGACAGTAATACGATAACAGTGGGACGGATTCTTCAGGAAGAAGGCACAGTTCAGTTCAGTTGTTGTGGGTGATGCAGGGCAAAGCCAATGCCCAGTCAGTGGCTTTCTGGGATGACAGTCAGGTGGGTGCACACTTTGCCAGAGCTGAACTGTTCACAAGGAGGATGGAGTAGCTTTAATGGAACTTAATCTCAATCCTAATGACCGTAGAAGGATTGAGAGCCTGTTCCTAACAAACTATACAGAGGAACAGACTTGAAAAGGGTTAACAAGAATGCAGTCCCAATCATGGACCCGGAATTAGGCTTGAGAGCTTCTTTCTATTAACCTGGACAAAGGAGCAGACTTGAAATGGGTTAACTTGAACGCGGTTCCAATCCTGGATCCTGAATAGGCTTTGGAGCATGTACCAATTAACTAGGCTAGGAAGAAGGTTTCCGTGAATCACAATCATTAAAGGTAACATTTAGCTTTCTAAGGACGAAGAGTTTCTACTAGGAATACTGCCTGGTGCTACACACATATAGCAGATTACAATCCAGCAACTTACAGCTGAGAGCAGGAGGTATTAACACAAGCAGCAGGCTTTCCTGGGTTTTATTTATACTTTGAACTCAATCAATTAGAGCAGTTGCCTGCAAATTTATCTTGCTTATGTGGACTCTTGGTTCTTAATTGAGTGCTTATTTTAAGGTGCAAACCAGCTGAAGACCAATACCAGAAAAATCCATAAAATTTTAGCGCTCTATACAGCTTCATAGCTGCAGACCAATTTCCCTATAACCCAAAAGCAGTGTTTCATTTTCACAGAAAAAGACGGCATAATAACTAGCTTTTTAGGAGAATGATTGTGAAGCGTATAAATTATTCAAAAAACTTTTTTCTGTTTATGTTTGACTGACAATGTTTATTTAGTCATGCACTGATGCACAGTAAAATGCCCACAGTTATTTCAAATTGGACAGTGGACATATGGTCCAATCGGTTCCAATATGCACCCAGTAAGAGTTGATTTCACACTGAACATTTCACTCTGTGATGTCTTTGCGGTTAAACTCCCAATTCAGAAAAAATCTTTACCAGTTTCAATTTAAATCTAATAAACCACATGAACTGGAATAAACAACTTGGTGCCACAATGCGGGAAATACAGTGTTTGATGTATTTCTGCAAGCGGTAATTTTTCCTTTGCACTCAGAATGAGAGGGGAAATTGTGATTCAAGAAAAAAATGACACTAGCATCAAGCTTAATTTTTCTATTACACAGTTCCTGCTGAAAGGCAGGAAAAATCCCATTTTCCCCTTCATTGCATGAAAAATTGTGTAGCCAATCAATGGAGGCTGCTCCACCTGTCCCTTTGTCAGATGAGAAGGGAAAATTTTCCACCACACGCCTGGGCTCCTCAAGACAAAGCCACTTTCCGATGCCGTAATATGATTCTCAAAAAGTTCGGCAGCTGGGGGACAATTCATGGAGATAGTCACCCTGGACACAACTACATGGGTTGCAATGTGACAATAAAGAACGAGCCTATGTAATTATTGACATATAAAACATTAAAAATGATCTTGTTAATTTTGGGATGAGGTTAGCACATCCTGCAATGTCTGACTGCGCTGAAGGCATAAGGCGACAGACATTAAGCACTGGGAAACGCCATACAGCTCAGTGAGCTTTATACATCACATAAAGAACTGTTAAATAATTAAGGAATGTTTCCTTTTCCCCATTATCTGGTTGCCTTTTAATTGGTTTACATTTCACAGGTGAGTCATGAAACGTCATTCTGGCATATCTGAGGAGATTGTACGGTTGTCAGCAAGTATGACTTCTAAGCGCAACCCACCGTCTTAAAAATAGAAAAGACAAAACACATTTCAATATGTCTTTACACTCTTAAATTTATATTTTAATTTTAGTTTTGGTCATGAGCAACACAAAAATAATAAATGGGAGAGAGACATTTCAATGAGAAAAATTAATTTGTTTCAAAATGTCACGTCACTGGGTTCCACGCAAGTGTGTCAAGGACCTTCTAAACATTTCAGGTCTTGAGCCCAATTATTAACTCAAGTTCTTACAACATACTTCACACAGTCACATGTAACCTGTTGATTTATCATTTGCAATTCAATCCAAAATTTTAGCTTTTTAAGTGTATTAATTCAAAGACCAAAAAAAGCCCTTCATATCAGATGGGTTCCTGGCTCGCTTGAATGGAGGTTTATTTACTTCTCATTAAGGGTATGTTGATTGATGTCAGTGGATTTTTGAAGTTACGTGCTGTGGCGTCTACCACTTCAACTGTGAAGCACATTCACCGTGGGATAAGATTCTTTAAATGTTTGCACATCATTTGTAGTGTAGAATTGTTTCTTAGGAAAACAGAACATCTTCGAAGACGATGTAAGTACAGGAATTATGAAGCACTATTTTTGTTCACCCTCCTACAACGGCCCAGACTGAAACATAATATCATTTTTCAAGGAAAAAAAAAACATCGCCATTCAGTTTTCCTACACTTATAACCCTCATACTGCCCTTATTTAAAATGCCAAATCTTTGCACATTCCTTTTGTTCTTAATTCAAGTAACCCTGATCCATCTACAAGGAGGATTATGAGAAGTTTGGGTAATTGAGTTAAGCAGGACAAATATTTACACGTGTGCGCCTGAGAACCTTTGAATTTTACTTATATCAAAGTCCCTGGGATCACTCATCATAATGAATCAGCAAATCCAATTTAAAGGCAAAACATTATGTTCCTGCGGAGACATTTGTTTTTCACTTTGCCTACGGTGTCGTCACATAATCATTGACATTCCGGTATTTGCTATGGTCAGGTTGATGATGCAGAAATCTAAATGTCACATTATATAATCTAAAGGTTTACATTATAAACATATAAAACATGAGTAGGTCCTCCTATGCACAGAACTGAGTGAGCTACCCCGTCATTCTAAATACGTCACTCATTCTCTTCAGGAATGCAAAAAAATAGGCCTCTTGCCCTATTTTTCTTTGTCTTGTTTTTCCTCTGATGAATAATGATTACTTACTAGGAGGGGAACAACGAGTGCGGTAAAGACGGAAATGTCATAACTTCTTCTGTTCTTGATGACATCAGACCGTATATTTGCTCAGTGAGTCACCGTGATACATCCAAAATCACAATGGGGTGTTTCACAAAACTATAGAGATTAGTTACAGTTCACGCCACAATTTATGTCTTCAAATGAAAAGAGCTTGTCATTCCAGACAATAACGTGTTCATTGGAGGATTGCATTAGGGCACAAAGAGCAAAGCGCTTGATGGTGAAATGCAAAATGAGAAATCATACCCCCCCCCAGCTTATGCAACAACCTAAGGCTGAGCTTGGCCACCATTGGTGCAACCAGTTGCACCAATGGGCATCTGCTTCATTCCGTGCTTCCAATTCCAAGCAGGGTCCCCTTGCCTGCTGATAATATGTGCACAAAGCAGCCATTATGGTCAATGAAAAACTGCCCACCGGGTGCAAGCCTGCATTAGGCCCTGTCGCATTCACAAATAGTTTCCGCAGTGGGTCAATAGCAGTTGCTTGGATGCTGAGTTTGTCACTAATCGCCAGCAGGTCCTGTGCCCAAAATTGTCTTCAAACCAAAAAAGCGAAGGTGTCCCTTTTTATGTGCCAGAAAAAAAAACCTGCATTTTGATTAATCCTTTGTTTGCAGATTTTTGAGATTTTTAACAGGTATATTGTATAATGGCAGTTTGATTCAGCTCAAATTTTCATTATATCCTGCAAAACGTATTTAAAATATGTTACCTAAAGTTTTTCCATTCCAAGATATTAATCATCTCATCACAAACTGATGGGATTCTGCCATTTGGATATTTGACAAGAAGGAGGGGACTGAGGGAACACTGCCATTCTCTGATTTTAAAATGCCATTATTTTTCTTTATGCTTAGTTCCCACTGTCGTGCGCTCCGTTACGAACGCAACGATTGGCCATTCGTAGCTGATCGTGGAACTTCCCTGAAGCTGCTTTCACACCGGACGCGAAACGAATTTTTCGCACGAGAGATTACATTCAAAGTCAATGCAAAGACGCGAATACATGCGAAACGCGTGTATTCGCGTCTTTGCATTGACTTTGAATGTAATCCGTCGTGCAAAAAATTCATTTCCCGTCCAGTGTGAAAGCGGCTTAAAATTTCAGGTTTGGATACGAGGTGATGCGATGATCGCGATTGACAATTAATCGTGTTGATCGTAGGAAATTTTTGAACCGTCCAAAACTTTTCTACGATCAATACGATTGCCACGACTGACCTCAAGATCTGATAAGATCTGATAGGATCACCACGATTACTCCACGATTAAGACCACGATTTCAACCGTGCCGCGAATCGCGATAGTGGGAACGTAGCATTGTGCATCTACAGCATCCCATTCATATTCTAATTGGCATGACGTATTCAGTCGGATGGGCCTCCTGATTTTTTTGTGGTTAGAAGTTTCTTGTTCTTTGAAAATGGCCTTGGTGTTGCTGGAGAATCAAACATGTCCTGTAGCACAAATACAGATACATGTCAAGCTATGATCCATTTATATTTGGTTTGTATAAGCTGGAGAGGGCCAAGAAGTTCCATCCAATTCGGTCAGTAGGTCAAGCGACAGGTAGCAAACAAACAAGAGATATCAGGTGTCTTTTTCCAGAAAGCCACCTATTAGCACTATGGTGAGCCAGTAAGGAGCTTCATTACACCTGCCGTAAGGTCAGACTGTATGGGGCAGCCATTTTTAAAATGCAATGCATATTCAAATGCGATAATTGAGCACAAAATTACTGCTGTAAAGCGTATTTTCTTCCACTTGCACGCGTCATGAGCACGGCATATGTGCAATGAGAGACACCTGTGGGATATCCTATACAAGTCACTTTAATTATTGAAGTGCTCAGTCACATTACTGCTGTACATGTGCAAGGTTGGAATGAAATAACATATTGAGTTAATGGAAAGGCTTTGTGCTCAGATATTCAGGTTAGTATCGTGTAACACAAACAAAAATAAAGGCATCAGGCCTCCAGCAGCAGTCACAAGGAAACTAGATAAATAGGTAAGCACAATTATGAGATTACCTCATTCCTTTTATAAATAAGGAAGACAATCACAATGATCTGCATAATATTCTAGTGCCGAGTAACAGAAACAGGCTCTTCAAAATATGTTGAGCAACCCATCCATCTCAAGGAATTTTTGGCAATGACAGGATTAGCGTGTGTTCAAGCAGTTTTCCCTGTGCATGCTTGACTTCTCATTCAATGTCTCTCCATGGGAAACTTCTACCCACATATGGACCGGACCACCGCTCCGCGCCTGTCTCTCCAGACTTTTCACATGCAACAGGTTCCAACTGCCAGCTTCATTTGCATTCCTTTAACTATGTGCTTTAACTTAATCATGTTGGAAATGGTTTCAAACGCCGCAAGCTATGGTGAAGTAATCTCTGTGTATTTCCCACTCCCAGCTCAAACCAGTGGGGAGAGAAGAAAGCTTTGGGTTATGAGGTGTCTGATTAGATCACCACAGCTCATTCTCAGGTTTTATCTGTCTAAACACAAGAAGAGGCAGGGATTGTGGAGCTGCCATTGCTTGTGAAGAAACCTCTGTGAGCCGTGTACCCGCAGAGGATGGTTTTGCTGAACTCAAAACAGAAATGCAGTTTAGTGGCTTACTGAAAACAACAGCTTTATTCTTTGACCTCTCAGGGGAAAAGTAAATACAACTTGGATGGCCTACATACCAAACTAACATAAAATGTGATAGGCCTGTCAGATCAAAATAAACTGATAAAACATAACTCATCTGGCTGTGAAGGGGCAGAGGTATCTGATGCTCATTAGATTTGTTTTCATAACTGACTCCTATGAAAAATGAAATGTATAGAATGTACACAGGACTTTCCCTTTTTACACTCAGGAATGTATAAACTACAAAGATGCTGTGAGCGGGAAAGACCCTTTACAGAAATATGGGAGCATTCAAACTAAAGCACAGGTCCATGACAGGGAAAAAGAAAGGGGTGCCAAAGTTTCAACATCTCCCGTGAAGACTGGAAGGCCTCAAATTGAGATAATCGAGGATAATGGCTGTCTCCGTGGGATTAATCAGGATGTTTAAACTGTGTTTATGTACGCTGTAACGGGATGACATTCAGGGCCGTAATTCTGACATCTGAAACCTGCAGGGGTTTATTTTCCCACGAGCCTCTTTAATCTCGTGGCAAATGCAATGCGGATTATTTCAGACCGCCTTGCAGATATCTGTTGAACCGTGCACTCGCCCTGCCTCCAGCTAATTCTGATCTGCCTCTTGTAGTGTCTGCGGTCGTTTGTTCTAGTCTGACCAGATGATATCTCCCTCCATATATCTATGAGCAATGGATAGCTTGTTTGAACAGCGAGTTCCCACTGCTGATGAGATTACAGCGCCAATGGATTACATCACTCGCAGTATAAATAAACCTCGATGGCCACCAATAATTACGAGTTACTCATCCTCGGTGATAGGGGTGTAAATGTACTTAATGAACAATCTTTTCTATTCTTTTAGGGTGAGCTTATAGTTTTTGAACATTTTTCATGATTCCTCATCAATGAGTAAAGCAATGAGAATGCTTTTAGTTGCTTAATATTAATTTTGCCAAACATAAAGATGCTTCATGGTGTAGTGTACGCTATAATAAAATGATAAGTGTTTGGTATAGAAACAGCGTATGGTTTCAAACAAGAAAGCAAGAACTGCTAGAAAATTATTTTCCTTTGTCAATAACCGCATAAGTGCTGAACCAGCAGAAAAAAGACCAAAGACACTTGTAGAAAAGCTGTCAATCAAGGAGGAGGAGTTGTAACAGTTGCAACTTGCATGAATCTAGCGCAAGTGTTTGGAAGGGCTGCTGGCATTGTGTTAATAAGTAGCTTGCTTGCATGCTTCTACATTAGCACTGCTCTGCACATTTGTTTTCCTATAGCGACTGGGCTGCAGGTGTAATAATGTAATAGCAAACCGTTTGTAACAGAATGGTCGACGAAGTGCAATAAGAAACTGTTGCTGTAATAAACCGTGCCTAAATGTGTTTCACAGCTTAGCGTTGCGTCATAGCTTCGCATAACGGTGAAAATAATGGTGCATATAAAGCCTGATCAGTTGGTAAGTAGCTAGTTAGCAGCTGGGATGCATATTTTAGTATACAGGGATGCAAACTTGTTTGTCTTTTTGTAGTCTATTCGCTTCCCTCAACCTGTGGTTGGACCTGGAGTGTAGCTATCACCAACAGGTAGCTTTTGTAATATGCGCGCCTAGTTACTAGGTGCAGTAGCTAATGTTAACGTTGTGCCTGTAACATTAGTTGGTGTACTTGCTTGGCTGATGCACAGCCTCGTTTATCATCTTGTGATTACCAAGCACAATTAAAATAACTTTGAGAGGGGCGCCCCGGTGGCTCATCGGTCTGGGTGTGTGCACCATGAAGGCTGTGGCCCTCCTGCGGCGACCCGGTTCGATTCCGGCTCAGGTCATTTGCCATATGTCTTCGCCATTCTTCACCCCAACTTTCCTGTCTCTCTCTGCTGTGTGACCGTCAGGTGGAGGAAATTATCCCAGAAAATAATCTTTAAAAAAAATAATAATAATAACTTTGAGATGGTGTGGTACTCATTTGTGAGTAACATGTAAATGCTTAATATAAAATTTTTGTTATTACCAGTGTTTCTTACTTCGTAATAAGACATACGGTCACTCCTGTTTCTGTACAGCCACAGCTGGTGAACTGAACTGGTGAATGAGCTTGAAAGGCTTGGAGGAAGAGAAGGGGCAGAGGGGGAGGGGCGATGGTGTTTATGATCAAGATCTCTTTCTCTCTCTCTCTCTCTCTCTCTCTCACTTTTTTCCAAAGTTAGAAACTGCTTTAAAATAGGAAAAATAGCATGTATTTTCATCCTTGAAAAAATTGGACAAAATGTAGGCTATAATTTGTATGAGGCGGGATAAAAGGCCCATTTGTAACATAGACTTCTTTGATAATCACAGCCAGTCTTCATAACATTTAATAATAGGAATAAATATATCGCCCAAATGTCCTTATACCAACTGTGCAATGTAATTCATTAGATTCTGCTGTCACAGTGCAACTCCATTGGTGGGGGTTTCAGAAAACATGACCGACACTAGTGGTCTTATTTCAAATAAAATTCTTCGTGCTCGTGCTTCCTTAAAATTCTACACAAATATTGTGCATGAAATGCAGAAAAAATTGTGCCTGCTCAAGTTTAAATTTTGAATACAGCGTGGTCACTAACTTTTCAAAGTTAAAATAATATTGTTACAGTGCACTGAAATTCAACAGCTGTGAGAACAAAATCGTTTGTAAAATATGCTGGCCTCACCATATCTCCTCTTATGACCATCAGGTATTAAAAGCAAGTTCATCAGAAACACTGTTTCACTGAATTGTCTTACATAACAGGGCCAGTTGATTGGTTTTGAATAGCATTCAGGTAGCATAAAATACCTTAAAATAGAACAAATCCATGTCTAAAATGAGCCAGAGATGTCTGCAGCTAAGCTTATGCAACATCATCTGTGCTAAGTGTGTCCTCATCACACGATACCCCGCTCAGCAAAAACCCTCAAATATTAATGCAATCCAAATCAATTATATAAAACTCCAAAAACACTGTGAAACTTGGCAGCATTACTGAGTCCCCGGTCTTGAGTGACATCCTTTACTTCTCTCATATAAACACTGGGTTCTTGGTATGTGCAAATGCTCCCTCTGTTTGTGTTAAAGTCATCCTTGGAACATTCGGTCGAGAGAAATCTAAACATTACTTTCTAAATCTAGAGCTGCCGCCATTTGCAAAGTGAATACAGACACTGCCCTAAATAGTTGAAACCCAAATTAAATATTGTAGTGTGTACTGATGATTATGCACCACCACTATCGTTTAACCCTCTCATGCATGAATTATGATAAACTCAGTCAGGATTTTTTTTACTAAGTGGTTTTATACATCCTTAGGGATGTAAAACAAGGTTTGGAAAAAAAAAAAAAAAATTTCTATCTTTATTCTATAAATGACTACTTTCTCCCATTGCAATGACCTGTCAATGGGATTTTTTGTATGGGATGATGCAATAGCTTCCACTAGAGAGGACTATATGCAGCAGTGCCCAAAATGGCAGGCATATATAGAGAAAAAAAACTTTTAAACAGCTGTACACTGTAGTGACCTCCATGCATGAAAGGGTTAAAAGGGGTTGTAATATAATTTTTTTTTTTTTTGGTGAAAATGTATTGAAAAATACTATTGTTAGCAATGGGAACAAAAAATTATTCCCACTAGTATACTGAGGTAAAAATTGGGTAATAAACAAAAATACTGAAAACATCAATTTTTTATAACAATTGAAAGGTGTCGCAAATTTTATTTTTTTGTGACTCTTGCATAGCATGAATGCATGTTTGAAGGCTCATTTCATGATTATTGATGCTAAAAAATTTGTTTAAACTGGGCTGAGGCAACACTATGCTGCAAATTATCTCTGATGGTCAGTTGTTCTAGTATACAAGGTGACATGAACTTTGAGCACTGTCACAGTGTTAAACACGATGGCACGACAGAAGGAGTTCTCTGAGATTGTTCGTAGCTGCATTGTGGCCTTACTTAACGCTGGTTGGTTACGTAGAAAAATTTCCGAAGATGTTAAATGCTGCCATGGCATTGTAAGAAACACCATCAAGCATTTCAAAGAGACCACTTCGCTGAAAACTAGTGTCAATAGAGGTGCAAAACGGAAGTTAAGTGCCTCTGATGTTCATTATTTGTGTATGACAAGTAAAAAAAATTACAACATCACAACAACTCTGTGATGATATTGATAGCGCCAGAAGTGAAGAGATGAAAATGAAAGTATCAAGACTTTTTATTTCCAGACGCGTGTGTGAAAATGGTCTGATTTTTCGTGACCATTCTTAGAGCTGGCACATCAAAAAATGACTTGAGTTTGCCAAGAAATTCAAGGATTAGACACCAATGGACTGGGAACCAGTCCTTTGGACCAATGAATCAAAATTTGAAATGTTCTCATCCAAAAGCAGAACTTATGTGCACCGTAGAGTTGGAGAATGTTTCAAAAATGACTGTTTAACCTCTTCAGGAAAACATGGAGGCGGTAATATTTTAGTTTGGGGTTTAGCCGGCTCGAAAGGAGCCGGTGAGCTCATAAAAATCGACGGAATTACGGATCAAAAGTAGTATCACAGCATCCTTGTGAGGCACACATTGTCATTTGGAAAGAAACTGATTGGTAGGGGATTTTATTTTCAACAAGATAATCACCCTAAACACAGTTCTAAGTTGTGCAAGAATTATTTCAGTAAGAATGAATCATGTGGTGACATAAAGGTTGTGACTTGGCCTGCTCAAAGTCGAGACCTTAATAAGATTGAGCAAATCTGTTGTAACATCCAAAGAATCTCTTTGGAATGAGCTTCAAACCCCGTGGAATGGTTTAGTGAGAGAAGAAATTTTAAAAAATGTGAAAATTGTGCCTAAACAATTTAACACTGCAATCAAAGCAAAAGGTGGGCACTATATATACTGATTTTTTTTCTCTCAAAAAGACATTATTATTTTTACTATATATCGTTATTTATTTATCTTATTTTCATCAATATGATCCAAAATTACATGAAATAAAAACTTGAATAGTACTTGGTTTTTGATTTATCTTCATTTTGTTAAGTGCATAATCATCACTGCACACTACTGTATCTTCCTACAACCAAAACAAAATACTATCTAACCAGCTTTCCTCAAAACTCCAAATACACCCAGATTTTTTTTTCAGTTTGGCTATTTAGGCACTAATGTGCAAGCATGCATCGAGACACACACACACACACACACACACACACACAGGCGCACACTCACATACATAGGGACACACCAACATACACACACACTCACATGCAGACACATGCACACACAAAGCCACACACTTGCATACACAGAGACACACTCACTCATACACACACGCATGCACGCACACACACACACACACACACTTGAGCAGTGAGGCAGAAAACTAATTCTGTAATGTTGTAGATGTCAAATCTTGTCTGTTAGTGGGGCTGTTGACACTCACCCAAGATAGATCATGTTTGTTCATGTCCTCCTCAAAACTATTATGAGTGTTTGGCTGAAGGACTCCACTATTAAACATGTTTTCACAATTATATGTTTACAGCCGTCATTTTTTTTAAACTATTAGCAGTATTGTGTAAACCTGACACGTTACAAAATAAGACATTTTGAGCAAATAATGAGAAATAATGCTTTTCTTTTTAAGAACATTTTTTTTCTCTGCACTTCGGTGTTACTGTGGACTTTGGTGCTTCACCCATGTGAGGGAAATAAAAAAACAATAAACAGTCTCAGAGAGAGAAATATGAAAGTGTCAGCTATTCCGACAGTATTAGAGGTAATCAAGTATTTTGTTGAGCTGAAACATTGGGTGTTCCTTCCGCTCTCTTGTACGTGAACTTCTGACGACATGCCTATCTAGACATTCACTCCATGTAAGCATATGAACTCCTGCTCATCTAATATCACATTCCAAAATCAATGGTATACTTAGCACCTCGTGTGAGGTATGTACTGTATTTGTTGCAAATTGAAGAATCAAATCGGTTTTTATTGTTTTTCCAGTGAGATAGGAGTGAAATAAAGAGAAGCGCATGGTTTTGGAAATCTTAACTGGAGCCATATGGATGCGCTGAACACTTCTGTAATAATGAACATGGAGTTGTTCGTGATGTGTACAGTGATGCTTCACTTTTGCTCTTGGGTGTGGTTAATAGCCCGTATAAAGCCAGAAAAAAAGAAAGAAAAATGCTATAGCTTCAAGAAACTGGCACGGCTACGACACATGAGAGAGAAAGAGTCATTGGCATGTTACGGGCAGGTCTCAGCCATGGAGAAGTGGCACGTCGTCTACTCTGTCACCAGTCATCAATAAGTCGGCTGAGTGTCCAAGAACTGGAAACAGGCACTGCTGCTGACTGACCCTAGCAAGGGCAGCCAAGAGTAAGATAGCTCACGCGAGCTTTTTTTATGGCACTAAAATACCTTGTATGTGTGTTTTTAATTGTGCTAAGTAGGCTATATTAATACAGAGTTGGTCCCACTTTGTTATTACAACACTCCAGGAAACACTTTTCACTACATGTTAGAACATTTCCTCTGGGTTTTACTTCCAACAGAAAAGTATTAGTGTGGTCTGACAGTAATGTTGAGCATTTAGGCCTGCTCAGAGAAAGCTTTCCAGTTGATCACAGGCATGTTTGTTGGAGTGAAGGTCAGGGCATCAGGTCACTGGTGTTCTATTACATTTCAACAAACCATGTGTGGACCACATAAAAGGGCCTGCTACTAACTGTTGGAAGCAAAGACCCCTTTGCATAGTCATAGGTTGCACCCAAATTGTCTTAAATCGGCGACCTTTTTCCTTTCCTCTCTAATTTTACTTGACCTCGCTTGAAAATGTCACATGGGTCAAGGGAAAGTAGCTGGGAGATTTTAAAGGTTCTTTAGGATATGCTTCAGAACAATCAACCTCCTTTGCTTTATGAAATAAACAATTTGGACCATCATGTGATGGCTATCAGCCAAACTATTTTCATTTCATGGCCGTTTGTGAGGAAGGCTTTATCCATGAAAGAGTCACAGACCAAGGGGGGGTGTAACATAAATTTGGTCATGTTGTATGTGTTGTCTGTCACCGAACAATCTCAAACCACAGTATGACATTAGCGTTCCTCACTCTAGTCTTTTAATCATTAATTCATGAATTGGTTGATTTTTTTTTTTTTTTTTTTGAAGTAATAATACTTTTGGGGCAATTCCTGAAAATCAACAATTTCTTTAACTAATTGTTTTTTTACTTTTTTTTTTTTAGGAAATACTGACCATTACTGTCAGGTTCACCAAAAATCTGCTCTTGGACTCTCTGAATAGATCCTGAGCTGGGTTTTGTGGACAGGGATCATTTACTCTGCTCTTCATTCTGAACAGGTGTTGGAAAATGAGGGGACACTGCATTACCTGACACTTAACATGAGCCCAGGGGCTACTGGCGCTTCTAAGCAGAAACCATTAAAACTGCTTCCAGCATCAGCCTGTATTGAACATCCTGTTCAGACACGTCAGTTACCTTACCTGCACTGGACAACACCATTATTCGGTCTAAAGTATGGAATTTACTTAGTTCCCCTGTATCTCAAGGGCTCAGTTCTGCGGAGACAAAACAAACAGAAATCAGCCAAATGTTAAAGTCAGTGAAGATATGCTCCTATTTTTCCAGGTCGTAAATTGACCTGAGAAAATTTGTGCTCAGCGGGAATCAATCTCAATACCACTTCTCTATGCACTAAGTGGTCATCGTAGCCAATTGCAAGAACAGAATAATTAAACAAAGACCTGAGGCTACCAGGATCAACTTAAACGAAGATTCCACAGTCCTCCAGCATTAAGGTAACATGCACTTATGGGTGTCAATGTGCTCATATATGCGAATGCGTCAAGTAAAAATTGACATCTAATGACACTTTGTGATTTTGAGATAAAGGCTTTTAGACTTGGGCACTTTTTAATTGATCTGCAATAGCAGTGAACTTCCTGCATGATTCCATTGAAACTAATAAGTGAATCACTCTAATTTTTTTTTACATCAAATACTTTATACGTACATACACCAAACTATTGCAAAATTGAAAAAAAAAAAAAAAAAGTCCAAGTGTCATGAAATGTCCATATTTTCTTGATGCGCTCACATTTACCAATTACATTGGTATATAATTAACAGAAATGAACCCTCACCACTCAACACCTCTCTTCCTCACAACCACCACTAGACAAAAGCTTTCAAGTGAACCATTTTCCTGATAGTTTTTCCGGCTCATTTAAAAAACAGGTGTGCTCCTCAAAGATAGGAGCCAGATCAGTGGAGGGAGGAGACAGTACAGCAGTGTTAATTACTACATCTTTTAATGAGAGGGTATTATTAATACAGGATATCACTTCATTGGGTGAGCCAGAACTAAACTAGTTTGTTGACTGAGGGTCATACTGAAGGTCTTATTGCCACGCAATGAAGAGGTTACAGGTTTGAGCCTCAGCCGGCCAGGACCCCTCTGCGTGGAATTTGTACGTTCTTCCCTTGTCTGCGTGAGTTTCTGGGTACTCTGGTTTCCCCCACCCAGAAAAACATGTACAATTGAAACACTCCTTCCAGTGCCCCTGCAAGGAACTGGCTTTAGAACTGGAGTTGGTCCCAGGGCGCATATTTATGACTGCTAATTGCCTTGAAGTCACTATGGGATAGGTCAAGTTCAGAGGACAAATTATCTCATGGGGTTCAATAAAGTAGCAACATCTTATCTATCTTTTCTACCGGACACAAATATCATAGTCTGAAGTTTTCCCTTCACCAGGGTCAGTAGTTTTACAAGACTTCCCAGTGCTTGGGGATGACTGAGTTGGCTTGACAGCTTTGCACAGGGTAAAACCTGAATGCCCCCCTAATCTAAATCATGGACTGAAATGAAAAGAGTGTTGCGGGTTTAACTACGTGCCAGTGTCCACCTGACTCCATAATTCTGTTGTGTGAAACAAGGCCCGCGGCTGGTGTGACTGTGAATGATGTAATATAATGTGTTCTGTCGATTTGTTCTACCTTCTTAAAATGTCCTACTGGCAGCGCAGATTTTTAGACATATTTATCCGTCTATGCCACCCTACCAGAAAATATTGCCACATGTAAATTGTGGTACTGAAGTAGCTAAAAATGCTTCCAAACTAATTTACACAGTACACTTCGCTCAAGCAACTATAATCACGCGAACCCTCTGGCCCAGGATTTCCGAAGACTCTCCAGATGTATTTCTCTTTATCAAATGGAAAGTCCCACACATGTCCCCTGGAAAACAATGACAGCTATTTCTTGAGTGTTACAAAATGAAACACATGAAATTAAAAATTCTAGAGCTCCACACCCCCGCATATGCTGGTTTTCATTTCACGCAGAAGGTAACATGAAATTATGGGCACGCAACAGAACGCAAGAAAAATGATGTAATATTGGCATGCCAAGTGCATTATGTCTCCGCAGGACAATTCAATAGGCAGGAAGAATTGATAAAACACAGGAACGAATTTGCAACCACCAGTTTCTTCTAAGTGCCTGTCGCACATTGCTGCTCTGAGGTGATCTGCACATAGCTCACCTCGCCCTGACCATCATCACCAATGGTAAAATGGAAGACTGGTGCTCCTAGCGTGCAGTCAGCCCTTACATCCTGTTCCCGTGGTGATTTCTCAGATGGTCATCGGGAGCGTGGTGAGCGCAGGGTCTGTTCTCCCAGCTGTGGCTGAAGGTGTCACGGTGCCGTTGACATAATGTAGCGAGCAGGACTCCGCTGTTAGCCGAGCTGTCGCTCGCATGGACTGCCGCTTTGGTTAATTAGCACCTTCAGTGGCAGGGAGTGAGGTTCATCTGATCTCTCTCACCGCCCCCCCCCCCCCCCCCCCTTCCCTCCCCAAACCCTGTAGCCTCCCCTCTCGTCCGGCCTGGAAAACTATGTTGACTAGGTGTGAGTTGCCTTCTGTATTTAGCTGTCTGGAAAATTGTGTCCCTGTGAGCCTATCTCAGCCAATCTGTTTGGATTTTCTTTGTATAAATAACTCAAGTTTGAGTGCAAGTGCTACTTTTTCAGTGGGTGCCGATGTTGCCTCTGGAAGCAGGAACAGATCAGGCTCCCTCTGACGTCTAAGTAAACCATCTCTGGGCCTGCACTAGTGGCCTTTCGCATTGAGGAACAGTGGTCTGTCATCACTAACTGTCATAGTCAGGGAGATACACCACAGGTAAGCCAAACTGGCCACAGCTGTGCTTTGTTGTTGTTCCAGTGTGCTCAAGTATCAAAATATGTTTTATTGTTTGTGACTGTTGAATATTGAATTGTTATTCTGTGATCCAGTGTGACAGGGTAGCAAGAAAATAGCCACAGCCATCAATTTGATTCATGATGTGCAATAAAATGTTACCAAGGGGACTGGAAACAATAGTTCAAAAGTATGGAGCCTTGAATTAAGGCAGCTGTAAACCAGTGATATTTGATAAGGGAAGCAGGAAGTCACTTCCTATTTGTTATATTTATGCGATCAAAAATTCCAAGAGAGGAAGAAAAAAACAGTTCTGAGCATGTGTAGTCTTTTAGCAAATGCAGGTCATTGAAAGCTTGAGAAAATTTGGAGAAGTTAAGACCTGTCAGTTTCCTTCTCAATTGTCTAGTAGTCTTGCAAATGTTTTATATAATTACATGTAACTGATTTTGAGCATGGCATCATGTTATGGTCACATCACTATCAATTAAAAATGATTGCGGTTCTCAATACAATATATCACATTACTGTCATTCAGCAGACGTTCTTTTCCAGAGTCAGGCGCAATAAAGAGCATCTGAAGGAACAAAAGTGCAGGGAACCCTGGAGGGTAAAAATTCCAGAGGTGGAAGTATGCAGACAGGACATTGTAGAGACTGTCAACTTTTGAAGCAGCATGAGTGAAACAGGCTGCTACATTTTTGAATCACAAAACAGTGCATTTCCTATTAGTTCTTTAAAGAGGTTCCAAAGTGATGTATTTAGCTGTGAAAGTTTGAAAATTTTCCCCTGGTCCCTCCTACAGGTATAGACTCCTCTCAGGAAATATCTGCCATTGAATTGCCAATGTAGTCTCTCTCAGATATTTTTGTGGAGTTCATTGGAGAAACGCCTCTGGTCTCTGGTTGATGGTGGCAGGGATTATAAAAAAAAGCGATTAATGAATAATTTGCATGCTTTTCGCTATCATTTTACCTGGAGACTTGGCTTGGCTGCAGATGGACTCCTGGCAGCCGTGGTTTGACTGGAGACAGCTGGGATGGCAGCCTTGGCTGGAGGATTGCGTCTGATCCGAGTTTTGTGTTCTGTGAATGAGATAACTGCGAGTGACGGCAGGAAAATGTTTCTCTCATGGCTATCCATTGCAAAGCCCCAGACTCCGGACATTGTGTTTCTTAAACCAAAGAAAAACACTGGTTATTCAAAACATATCTATAGTGTTTTAATTAACTTTATGCGATTTAAATGTTTTGATCCAAAATGCCACCCTGGCACACTCATTATTGTTTTTCTTTGCTGGTTTAGATGCAGTCATAACCACCTGTCAAAAATAAACAGCCCCACACTGCCGTCTTTATGAATATAAAATGCAACATTCTTATAGGTCAACTTGTCCAAGGGCACATCTTGAAACATCTTATTTCATTTTCAGTGGCAATTTAGCTTTGTTTTCTCTACAATAATAGCCATCATGAACCCTTTGATTCATTTGTTGAGAGCGGGGAAAGGCAATGATTTCTTCCTGTTTCACGCTCCCATTGTAAAGTGGGCAAGTTTGGACAATTATCCATACGATACGTCTTAATTCTAATGCAATATATTCAGAAAGGTGAGGATGTAATTTGAAAATCTGGGCATTTGTTGGCACTATATTGTCATAACAGTTAGAGTTCTGCAGAGCTTAAAATGGATAACAAAAGCAAACAATGGCTGAATGTTAGGGAGGAGACCAGCGTGATTTTAGCACAAAGGTCACCACGAACTGACAGCATAGGCTGTTCACTTTCTGTGTATAGGCTAATTTCAACTTCGTATGGATAATAAAGGCAACCAGACAGACAGGAAAGACCTTAAAGGTGTGGAGATAAATACCATCTTATTGCCAATGTCTTTTATTCTCAAACTTCACATGACTGATTGAAGTTTGTTGTTGTTGGGAACAGAGGATACAGTGATACAAATGGAAAGCAATGAATAATAGAACCTGATAAAGACTTGCGTGGATCAAGCAGCTGTTAAAAACAAACAAGAATCAAGTGACTGCAGCTTTACACTCCCTATAATAAATTTTCATTTCAGAACTCAACATTCCAACGAAATCTGCTGTAGTTGCCTAATTAGATCAAGATGTGTAACGATCAAACTGAGGGATTGCCAGGAATATGTGAGAAGGATGTTCGTTGATTTCGGGAAAGATGTTCAAAGCGTGACAAGTCTGGGAGTAGCCAGGGCATTCTGGGTCAGATACTAAGATTTTATTGGGTTTAATGGCTGGTCCTACAGGACCTGTCCTGAACACTGGCAACCACCTGGACAAACAATTCATGTCCTCCATGAAAACACTAAGGGGTCGTTGTTTCAAATATTTTTGCCTTTCATTTCTTCATTTTGCCTTGATTTTCTGAATTATTGTACAAAGGTTTTAATGTCTTGTTTTTGCTGTTCTGGGGGAATCTACATCTTTCTACATCTACTTCCTTTTTGGAAAGTGATTTGACCCTACTGCATTTTGATAATCTTGCATTGCAGTATCTGGGAACACCAAAAATTGGTGTCTTCATGCTACCTGGAGCTATAGGAACCAGATTAATTCATTTTTGTACATTTGACAAACAGGTTGGGATACTATGCATGGTCTTAAATACCAGACTGAGGCAACACAGTGACCTGACGACTAAATCATAACTTTTATGTTAGTGTAATTGTCAGCATTTGTCCCAGAAGGCTATCTCTGTCCTCAGTGAAAAGAGCACCATTCACATATACAGTATATGCCTATTAGGTTATTCTGATGTTATTGGTGTCAATGGACTGAAGCAATCTGCTAAATGCACGTGTTAAATGTACCAAATTGACTTATTTTCCAAGAGAAACAGCTATTAATTGTACCCTCGTGGATAACCTTATAGTCCAATCAAACCCTATTATTCCCGTTTTCACCAGCCAGACGTCTTTTTTGTTTTGCTGCTTTTTCTTTCCTCCTTTCTTTATTCAGTTGTCTTATAGAAGTGACTGATTCGTTGGCTTGTCCTGCATATTAATGAGGCCAGGAGTGGGCTGTTTTTAAAGGCGGGAGCTCAAAGCAGATTGAAGAAAAGAACACTCAGCAGTCCAAGTGACATTTCCATTGGAGGGGAGTGAAACCGCGGAGTTCGTCAGCACTTTGAAGACAAAAACCTCACCAAGCTAATAAATAAGGAATATTTTAATGACAATACACAACAGTTTTTGAACGAAAACTGCGAACGGGGGCGAATAAGCATCCAACAATCGCCACTGAATTGCATCACAAACAGATTTAAGGAGCTTCTCCGCCCGTCAAGATGAACCGATGCGCAGCTGCGTTACTTTTCTTGGTTATTGCAGTGTATTTTCTCAACGCAGAAGGTAAATATTATTCGGTTCTCTTATTAACATTGACTTGTTTATAGTGTACTAATCCTTGTCACTGTAGCCTTGCCCTGCAACTCACTGAAGCTACATTTTGAATACCAATGGTTTGTGAGGTCAGGGTACAGTGTTTGAGGGAAAAGCTGGAGTAGCCTGTAGGCTATAACCTTACATGATAAAGATAAAGGAAGTTGTCCAGTTTTTTTTTTTTTTTTTTGCATTCTTGATGATGCTGCTTTATCAACGGGCTATTAATAGGCTTTATCGTTGGCGAAAATGAGAAAGTTGTTGCCTCTGTATTTTTCCAAACATGAATTTGACATTTTGGATATTAACGAATTTACGGTTCACTGATTTATGCGTTCACAATCTCCTGAAATTGGCCTATGCATTTCATTTTATGCGAAATTGTTATGCAAATTCCTGTTAAGATTGACTTCTGTTAAAATTTTGGGCACAGATGTTTTAATTAATTTAAAATAGGATTGATTCGTGGTTAAAGTGCATCAGATTTAGGCGGTTTTATCAGAACACCTGTTCGAATAGATCCGAGTATGATATTTTTGCCTATCGCTCGATGTTATGTGCGCGAATTCATCTTAAAATTGTGAACATATTCTGCCCACCGCGATTGGATCGTTATTTATACCAATTAATGAAATAGCTTGTGCTATTAAAACAACGTAACTCTCAAAGGCTTTCAGCTGTGATTTGGTGTATGAAATAACACCGCGATTTTCCTGGCTTGCCATGTCGAATTTAGCGGCATGCGCGCGTTACTTGCATCTATACTGGGTGCTGAGTTTAACGTGTAAGTTTTGAACTTGTAATCAGGAAATAATACATTAGTAGAATCGAACTGGCCGATCAGCTTGTGAGCTCCTGCGCTTACATAGCTCAACCTGTAGGTTTGGATTTGACTCATTTCTTGCAGGATTTATTGAAATCCTGCTGTAAGTGGAAGATTGCGAGGGATTAATGGCGTGTAATGAAGATGTGGGGTACACAGCCTTTCAATTATGAGAAATAAGCTGCTGGTTACCAGTGCCAGGGAATAGAGACGAATTTTGAGCATACACACACCTATAAACAATTCCTTTATAATTATTTTCTGCTGGTTCCCATATATGTTGAGCTTTCAGAGATAAACGGTTTATCTGGTGTCACAGTTTGTCTTTTACCTCGAGCCGCCTCATTCGGAGTAAAATATAGAAATTAAGGCCGAGCTGACCTAAACCTTACATATAGCCTCAGGTTGTTTTTTCTTTATTTATTTTTAGTCAGTGCTAAAAAGTCTCAATTTCTTATCAGATATGCATTATTATGATTTGGAAATTAAATTGATAAGTAAGGGTACTACCAGTGGTGTAGCCAGTGCCGAAAAATAGTGCGCACAAAACATATACTTTTAAACCAATTATCAGTCCTCACTTCTTCCCAATCATTTTTCTCTTTCAACACCACCTGACACTATCAGGAAGTGCCAGTTTTCTTTGTTAAAGTATGACAAGAAATGTGAATTTGAAATTTGGATATTCATTTGGAAGTCCAAGTACATTTCCATCAGCGCTATTCAGAATTGTGTATAGGTGTTGCAAGTCTCTGTTATCTTTGAACTGATTAAAACAATCATGAAGTTCAGGGTAGATGGCCTGTATTGCAGAATGCTCCAAAATGTTAACAAGAAAGTTCCAGGGTAGTTAAGCCTTTCATTTGTGCTTTGAGAGGGACATATTTTTCCGCATTGAATTTAGCCAATCGTTTCATCACCCTTACAACGCACTTAGAAAGAGCTGTGTCTTTAATTGCCAATGGATTATTCTTACAAATGGAAAATGTGTTAATAAATTACACTGATTAAGAACAGGTCAGGACTTATAATTGGTTTAAAGGGTTGTTTTGTGCCGGCCCTATTTTCAGGACTGGCTACACCACTGAGCACTACTCCAATGAGAATATGTAGCGAGGTAGCTTCTGTATGGACAGGACCACTGATGACTTCTTTTGTGCGGCTGTAGCTGATTATGCTCCTTCCTTTTGCAGCATACAAGTGCAGGTGCACGCGGAAAGGGCCAAAGATCCGCTACAAGGATGTGCAGAAATTGGAGTTCAAACCTAAACATCCATTCTGCCAAGAGAAGATGATCTTGTGAGCCTTTTAATTTCCTTCTTTTCTAGTCATTGTTCTTATCCTGCCGTCACTACAATAGTGGAGGTGTGGTATTGATATGACACAACACATTCTGGTCTCCGCATGGCACATATTTGAATTCCATTGTTTATTTTGGTATCCAGTGCTCTGAATCAAACAGCGTAATTTTGTAAAGTAACCCTTTCCTGACTTGAGGTATCTTTCCTTGCTGTCCAGGGCCAAATGCACAAACTGGCTTTATATGCCTGGGTGAATTCAGATTGCCTTTGGAGCTGTGGCTTTACCACAGTTACAGTCAGTTATTCCTTAACACAGCTGTCTCAAACTGCTGGCAAGTGTTGAAGTTTTTGGCAACCACAGATCTCATAAGGCTAGTTTGGAGGGACTGAGAAGCCTGCTTGTCGGACATGTAAGAGTCTTAGCAACTTCATAATTTGCTCTGTAATTTAGCATCAGCCTTGTTTCATAAAAAAAAATTAAAAAAAAAAAAAAAAAACTTAATGTCTAACTCCGTCAAGCAAGTTTGGTGAATGCACTGCATTTACATTGCACTTTTCTGGTCTTCTGACCACTCAGGTGCACTTAACAATATAGGCCTTACATTCACATGCTGACGGCAGCGGCTGCCATGTGAAGTGTTAACCTGCTTGTTTGGAGAAGCTTGGGGTTCAACATCTCGCTCAAGGACACTTTGACACACGGTCTGGAGGTGCCAGGGATTGAACTAGGAACCTTCTGATTGCTAGATGACCTGCGCTACCTCCTGAGTGACACCGCTCACTAGTCTGCCTTATGTTTGTTGCAATAGCTGGACAGACATGGCTTTTGTTTGGCAAGTTCTAGAAGGTGAAGCTGGTACATTTCCCCAGTCACTGTATTGTTCTCAGGGTGCTAAATGGTCTTCGCAGTGTTACTGCCCATCATACACTGATGCAGGCCCCAGTAGAAATAGTCAGAGGTGAATAAGAAGGTCACTGTGATGTCTCTCTCACACCCAGTAGTCCTGCAGTAGGTTCCAGTCTCTCAGACGGTGTAGTGTTCTTTTTTCCTTTTTACTTTGATCTCTACTACTCAAAGCCACTCTTTGAATTCTCTTGCGTCGTTGTACAAATGACTTTTGTTGCCTGGGCTGAATGACCGTACTGGCTGATGAGAGTCCTGTTCCTGATGAAAGCATGTCTGCTGGTTTCTAAGCGGCTGTGAATGGTCCTTCCCCATTGTGGTCTGCCGTCAAGCACTTCTTTGTGCACACCTAACTCGGCTGAATAGAGAGAACCCGTCTAAAACAAGCATTAAGAGATCCATTACCTGAAATGTATGAGTTACAGAATTGTACTATAGCTTCTATCGCTGTTTGAGGGGGTAGTGATACAACAGATGATTTACGAAATAGGTTATGCGTGATCCCCCCCCCCCCTTATATTTAACATGTGATTTGTGCCCATCTGCTGTTCAGCTGTGGTATTGCAGGAGAATATCCTTTTAATGGAGAATGTATAATTACAAGGCAATTCATGTTAGAGCTATCCATTCTGAGATAATCGGGAATATTCCCACATTTTCCCTCAAGCACTTTTCATCTTTCTATGGTTTGATGAAAAGTGCTAAATACAATCATCATTAATGGCTAGAGTTCATACCCTGACCAGGAACAAGTAGGTTAGATAATTAATGGGAAGTTCTTACATAAAATTAAGAGAATCTACTTTCTTAGAAAATGGGAAATTTATTTCTGGCAAAAAAAAAAAAACGCAACTCACAGACTTCAAAAAACGCAACTTCAAAACGGTAGTTTGCCAATCTCTACATTTTGTAGTGGACAGCTTTTTCCATCATCCTCTTGGGGTGACCCTGCATTATTTTTCTACCTTTTCCTGACATTTTTTAATGGAACCTCTGGATTATAGTGATTTCTGAACTACACTGTGAAATTAATGTTAATAACTTGCTGAACAATTAGTGGGGCTGTTTGCCTGAGAAGGAGGGCCATAGTATTCACAGAAACTAAATCCCACCAGGCCCTGAAAATCTCTCTCTCTCTCTCTCTCTCTCTCTCTCTCTCAATTCAATTCAATACGCTTTATTGGCATGACTGTCAATTCAATTCAATAAGCTTTATTGGCATGACTGTATTAAATACGATATTGCCAAAGCATTTTTGGACAGACAGGTAACAAAACAGTGAGTGATGATATACATAAATAATACAAATAATAATAAGTAATTAATAAGAAAATAAGTAAATAAATAAAATGGATTTCATTTATGACAATATTCATATAAAATATTTTTACATGCATTCCACTCACTCACTCACTCACTCACTCACTCACTCACTCACTCACTCACTCACTCAGCTGGCACATTGGGTGAAGGTCTCCTGGATTTGTATTCAGGGGTTGCCTTGATCTAGCACTTCCTCTCCCTCCTGTCCTATTTTATAAGTGAGGTTTGGGCCTGGGGGACTGGAGTTGTGCTTACCTTGGCTGATGTACAGGTGTATAATTAGGTGAGACGGCACAAGGGTGCACAATTTTAGCAAACGGTGCTGAAAGGCATAGAGCAGGTGATACAGCTGTTTTTAGGCTTTTTCAAGCCTATATTGTTATTCACATCATACAAGAGCTGAATTCACACTTCTACCCCCTACCTTCAACCTGGATGCTCAAAGCAGCCTGGACATAGTTTATTTGCCAACCTGAAATTGCTGCAGGTTTCACCCGATATGAATGTAAATATCCTTCCAATTAAAATTGATAGTCTGCAATTGAACTCGAAGGTTTTAATTTTTAGAGTGTACATCTATGTGGAATTGAATCCAATTAAAATTGTTTATCTGTTCAAATATTTATAGATCTAACAGTTTTAAAAGTTAATGAAATGTTATAATATCAACAGGCCCGCATTGTTCTTAATTCACTCAAAATGATGGAATCTAAGGCCACAATGTTTGTATCTGAGATGGAAGTCACATATATCACAACAAATATCTATCTTCTTTTTTGCTATTCAGCGTTACCATGGAGAATGTGGCTCGCTTCAAAGGCCAGGAGTACTGCCTACACCCTAAACTACAGAGCACCAAGAACCTGGTGAAGCGCTTCAGGATTTGGAAAGACAAGAACAGGTGAGTCACTGTGGCCTGCATCCAGCCTATTGAATCTTTCTGTTAATTCTTCTGAGACTAAGAGTTCATCATGGTGGAGTGTTTTAGCTTCTCCTGTTTAGCCCCTCAGTTTGGGCAGCAGCATTTAAAACTGTGCTATTTGCAGTTCTGGAAGTATATGGAGGAGTTGAGTGTATTGATGATTAAAAACGCAATTTGGAGTGGTGTTCATTTTTCAGCTTCTGGGAGCTGCCTGTATATTACTGCAGATCTTCTCATTGTATTAACCCATACATTTAATCTCTCCTGCAGAGTCTATGAAGCCTGAAGCCCAGCTTGACATAAAAGAAAGGAGGAATCGGACATCCTCTTTTTGACTGCTGTCATAAAGCTCAAGACATATTCCAAAATGAACCCTTACAGCTTCCTCAATGACACAGTAGAGTGATATTTACCAAGGGCATTCAAATCATTACACAGTGGTGCCGTTGTTAAGTAATTCAGTTAATAAGGCATGTTAGCATCACAGACATAAATATTTTTCAATATCGCACACCGATGTAGTATGTCCTCTGTGTGTATAGGAAACTGGAATTTACCTGCCGTGTTGTATGAAAGACCCTTGAATAGACTGGTCGGCAGATAAGAAAATTACACCACAGAATAACCTGTGCCTGTCCAGGAGCAAGGTCAAATGTCACAGAGCAAATAACTGGGTCCATTAGTTCCTATGTGTATCCTCTCAAATGTAGTCTGTTGTGTGTTTTTCTTGATTTCCAGAGGTGAACGTCAAACATAGCATATTCGTGTTGAAAAATAGATAAAGGGAATTGATTTGTTATAAAATATTTTCTTTTGCCTTGAGTTCTGGAAATTATGAATTTAGTTTTACTGAAAGACCCAGCATAATAGTCTCCATCCTATCAGCTGCACACTTAAGTACATTCTCATGTGATTATTATGCAAACCACGTAGACGTTTGGGAAAAGGAAAGCATACATTTAGGAGGTGAATATCTCAGCCTTTGCAGGATTCAGTCCAGGCAGTGAGAGGGTAATATGTAGCCTGAAATGATAGTAACAGCACATCTTTAAATAATGGTTATTTGAACAGTGCCCCTAGTATCGCCATAAGTTCATATTTAAAAAATGTATCCACCAGGGTTCATTGGTTAACTCTTCATAAGCTCATGTTGGGCAGTGACAGCGGTGATGTACCGCATTCCCTACGAAATTAAGTACCATTGGTCGAAATGTACAGTTTTTTTATGATTATCGTAATTTTCCCCAGACTGCAGTCTTAAGTGTTTGAGTCTCACTGGTGGTAAAGTCGTTTATTTGTACATTTAGACAAATAGATAAATATAATATTTCATCACTTGCGGTGTTGCCTGATAATGTACACATCCAAGGACAAACCAGATGGTCAGCGCTCTGATGCTCTTTGATGAAGTGAAATTGTTGTAACAGACTACACAGCTATTGATTTTTGTTTTTCTCACATGATGAACGATGAGTCTACCCATCAATTGAGCTTCTTTGCTTAAGGCGTTAAATATTTTTGTAAGCTGTTATTTTGATTAGTAGTTGATAGGATTTCATTTGCATTTTACACCAAACTGAATTGTATGTCTAATACTTCATTATTTTGCTAAACCTGTATTCTACATGTTTGTATCCTATGTATAAACGTATAAATAAACAGCTTGTAAATAGACCAATAGCCCATGGCACAAAAAAAAAATCAAATTCATCATGCATTGTACGACTAGGATTATCATATTGCGATGCAAATGTTCAGTAACAGAATTATTCAAGTTTTAGTACTGGGGCTTACCCACCAAACACATGGCCTTCCCAGAAATTACTAAGAGTGTATGTTGTGACCCGACAATAAAATTAATCAGAACAACAAGCTTGTAAATGTCTTTTTCTCATTTATTTTCAGAAAAGTCCCTATTCAGAAGAGGGATATTTTGGGAGAGTAAAGAGTGAATTTAAATTATTTTCTATTAAATTATCTCCAAAATGCGTGTGTCTTATGTTGTACATTCACTTCAACATTATGGACAGTTGATGGCGCTTGTTGTTAAACAATTTATGGACGATTATGAAGGACTGCTTTCATGAACTGCACGACCGATAACACCTACTGGCTGCATCATCAATTAGCTTAGAAAAAATATGTTGTACAAACACACCACATTAACTTATTTATTATTGGATGGATATCAGACATATGTAATGCGAAAAACTGCTTGTGATGTAAACGGGTCCAGTTATACCAAATAATCAGTGGTGTTCTAGAGAATCACTCCATTTGAAATGTTATCCTGCGTGAAAGTAGTAAAAAAATATAAGAAACCATAGTCCACTATCAAACATTATCCTTTATTTTGTGGCGTGGGCAGACTGGCGCATGCTTGTCCCAGCAAGGCGACTATCTAACTATATACTTCTCCCTGCAGAATGTTATTGGTCTGTGGTGTAAATAAACCAAAGTGACCTCAGCACTACAAAAGTAATATGGCTCGTTGGTTTTCTTTCCTTGTCTGTCCAGGGCCACATCAAGCAACATCTAATGTTTGTGTCCGTTGATGTACAACGTATTAACACCGCTCTTTTAGCAGTAACTAACTCGTCTCTTGGAGCCATTTACGGCTCCTGTAATTGAGGGTATCGCCAATACGCAAAAAATTCCCGGATGTAGCACTTTCGGCAAAATATCTTGCTACTTCCGGAACCCACTTACTTCCGGTGCGTTGCTAAGATCAGGGCTATCAGCTCGGCTGTGCACGCAAGCATACGCATAATATAATATTATGCGGTCATTGTGCGTATACGTGTTATACACTTATATCGATACACAGCCACCGGCGACCGCGAAGATATCTGCTACTTTCGACAAAAAAAAATAACGAGAATTGCGCTCTTAGAATTGTATCTACCGTTTGGATATTGCCATGGAAGGCCCTTCTCGGAAGCGACTGGGTCACCGAACTATCCCATAATGCATCTGAAACGGGGCACGAATGCAACATCCGGGCATTTTTTTTCGTATTGGCGACCCTCAATTGATTTGCTCGTTTTTGTAGCTTCTTGTCTGCAGTATGTAAGCAGTCCCCGCCCCCCATCCCCAAGCCACGCAGAAGAACCAATGAGTGTACATAGAACTGGAGAGGCTGCCGCCGCTTTCTTCTACGAGCGCAGTTGAAGAAATCAATATGGCGTCAAGTGCACCGCACTTCTCAATTTCCCATAGACTACAATGGAGAAATCCAAGCCATTTTCTTTAAAATTAAGGGATCTAGTGCCGTATTTTCAACACATGTATAACTCAAATGCATGTAAGAATAAGAATCAATAGGTTAATTCACTTGACACTATTCGAGGATAAAGTTATTGGGGGTGTTGTTTTACTCCTCGCACTCAACGTATGAGCGGCCGGTTGGTTGTATTGAGTAATGACGACGAGTGGCTAAGAACGAATTCACGGATTTCATTTGCGACATCACGTAATGTGGATGGGCGAATTGTGAACGTGTCTGTTCTGTTCTCTAGCTAGCTGGCATTGGTTTATGTGATCTGTTGTGGGTATTGTGCGGATAAATATCGATTCCATTAAAGTTAATCGTTTGAAATATCATCTGGCATGCTAGTTATCATTGAACTAAGCTATGCTTGCCATCGCGTGCTGAACGTGCCAGTTAACCTTTGAAACGGTCAAAATTGAGTAAATCCACGCGTTGGCTATTAGCTAGCTAGCATGAGTACAAACACTCCCACCAAATTAGCTTGCGAGCTAGGACAGCTAAAACCAGTCTCCGCTCCAAACTTGAAAGATCCAACCCCTATAGTATTTGAAACGGAAATTCTCTTAGGAAAGGAAACGGGGCAAGGGGCAGAGATCGAAATCCACCAGCAAACATTGTGAATTCTAAGGCACGAAGGAGGTCTAACAAGCTAGCAGTAGCTACGTTAGCTACAGCTTTAAACTGGGAATCAGGATTGCACAGTGACCTTTAACTAGCTAGCTAGCTTCGGGCACGTTTCTCCAAAGCCTCGCTGTTAACCATGTTAGCAACTTACATAGTTTTTACTCACAGACTGTAAATGGTTCCAGAAATGCAAGGTAGCAATAGTGCTTTCACGCATTAATGTTAACTGTGGAAAAAGCCTAGCTACCAAACGGAAAATACAAGGCGATGTTCGCATTTGCTGAACTCCAAGACCATAGTGCTGGTTGATAGCAATGCACCTCGCTGATATGCGAGAACGACACGTTATACTTCAAACCAAACGTCCAGAAAAAATGTAAACCCGACAGTGACAACAGTCTGGGAATTAAACGAACCGAGTGAGAAACTAGAGGGTTGGAATGCTAGCCAGCTTTTCGGCAGGGGTACGGGCAAGCTCCAGAGAGCTAGACTGAAGGTAAGAATTCAGTTTGGTGCGCTACATTACAAGGGAATAAATATCTCGCTAACGTTAAAGTTAAATTCACAACCAATTTGAAGTGTGACATGACCACAGTAACGCGTTCGTGTTGTGATCCTCATTCCAACCGATTGGAAAAACGTACAGAGGCCTTCCCTGATAACGGTTGGTTAGGTACCCATTAGGCTAGCTGGGACAGCAGTTGTCCCTTGACAAGCATAACCATCCTGATATGGGATTAGTACAATGCCCATGGGCACAAAACCGCTTTACGGCCATGTTCCCTGAAGGCTATTCACCAGGACCACGCGTTTGACCATTCAGAGTCTGATGTGAGGCATATATTGACCAACCAGTGCCTTAATCGTTGATTAAAAACAACTCCTTATAACTTCGTTCTCGAAAAGTGTCAACCAAAATTGCGCCTCGATTCATTTTTTAATATGTATTCCAGTACTATTCAAGAAGGAAATTCGATTGTATGCCCTTTAAATAACAAAATAATGACAGGAATTTTTCCATTATAGTCAATGGGAAATTGAAAGGTGCGGTGCACTGGACGCCATATTGGTTTCTTCAACTTTTCGCTCCGACAGCCTCTCCAGTTCTATACTCAGTGAGAGGAACGCGCATCGTTTCCGGAGGCAGGGGAAAGTAGTGACTCAGTAACAATATAAATACAATATAAACAAACACTGTCAGTGACTGTCATGTGAAAGCCACACTGAAAACATGGACCAACGACACATTACATCCATGCAGGAACTTCGGTATGAATGGCTTTTAGGAGGTATTAGCTAAAACTAGCTAGTCTCCTATTGACTAATCCGGCGAGAGATTTGTGGACGCCGCCATCTTGTGGCGGCGCCATTACTGCGGTGACAGTTCTGATTAAATCGCCTGCTTGACAGGTTGTGCCGCTGGCAGAAGTGTCATTATTATGTCGATAGCATCAATAATTGCCGAAATGGCAGATTGTGTGGACGATGTCAGGCAGTGACCTACCGTTACCGATAAAGGTATATATTATAAATTAATGTATTAAGTATTAATGGTCAGTTATTAGCTAAATCTTTGTGTTAATAATTAGCCTACAGCAATGTAACTACAGATATGTAGGCATCACTAACGTAGGCTAGCGGATAATACTCTATTTTTACAGGTAGCCGATTCCGGATTATTTTATATTGACGGTCATATTAGCTATTCAAATGTTTGCGTTAATAATGCAGCTGTGTGTTTTACCACGTTATTAGCACTAGCAGGTGGCGCAAACATTCACCTCAGCAGCTTAGGACCGCTAACTGCTGGCGAACGTCGTCCTCCTTGGCAGGGAATCTGTGCAGTGAATATGGTGCTAAACTGGGGCAGTCACTATGTGCCAAAGGTGTATGGATTTCGTATATACTCTTATTCCAAATTTGAATTTTCCCACTGCTATTTGAGCAGCCGAACACAGAACAGTTTCTTCCCAGCATGTGAGTTCAGAAAAAGAAAAACGTATAAACAGAGAGGGCTAAAATATAGAGTGCCACCGCTCTCCATAGACATCCGTTCATTTCCAATGACGTTTGGACCGCAGCAATGGCGGCAAACGCAACTTCCTAGTTTCGCCAGATTAGTCAATAGCCGCACATGCTATCGTTACAAAGCTAAGCAAGCTGTAACGTTAGTCAGCCACAAACGATGACAGTTAATTTATAAACCGTCCAACACCAACCACCAACAGGACTATCCGAGACTGATAAAACGGCATAACTACAACAGAGTAAAACACAGCTTACCTGTCCAATAGCAGCAAGGCTAGCTGTGCATCGCTTTTTAAACCCTTTGATTCCTTCAGCTTTCCCCATTGAAAGCGGCACCATATAAACACAGCTCTTGGGCATCTCGCGTTTTTCCTCCTTTATTTTATTTGTTCCTCTACCATTCTTTGGTGCTTTAGCAATTTAACTGTGTACGCTGTCTCCCATAGCGCTTGGATCGGAAGCTTCATCTGTTCTGCTATTGCCAACAACACAGATTTTTCTTCGTCTTGTTCTAATGATTTTTCCGGCAGATGGCACTAACAAGACAGAGCTGCACACAAGCAGAGAGAAACGCGTCTTTATGGCGTTCTCTCACCTGATTGGATAGAGGCAGTCGGTAACTCCAAAATTTTATATGCTACTTTATTGCAGAAGACGGTGACTGAGATACCTGTGTTATCGACCAGATTCTCTAAATAAATGATCTCTGTTGGAATGTGGAGCTATCTAACACTTTTTTAAAAACAAAAACAAAAAAAAAAACACTTAGGGGAAGAGTGGGTTAGCTGAGCCGCTGGGTTAGTTGAGCCACCCTACTTCTACAGCACTTGCAAAGAGATTCCTGACTGGTGGTGCTATCTGGTGTTAAGATTTGGTACAGAACCTCCTGTTGTTTGTTGATCCAGGAGCATGGCGGACACATGTTTGTCCTAGCATGAAAACTTCATTATCTCTCACCAAAAGTGAATTTCCAATCACAAGGCAAGTTACTTCACATGTCCCAACCAATGTATATTCTAAAGTGCCAATGTCTTTCACATAGGAAGGACATCTCTCCTGCTATTTCCTAATATTGTTTGATTGTATGTTGATTTCAAGTTTTCTAGGCATGTGACATGTTTCAAATAATGGCCAATGGTGGGTTAGTTGATCCACCTCCATGTGGGTTAGTTGAGCCATGGCTCCTAATCTCCTAAAGTGGAATATTGAGTAGACTTAAGACTGAACATTTTCCACACATACAGTTTAACTTCAGTGGTTTATTTTTCCTGTTTCTCACTCTGATGGAAGTGATAAAATTTTTGAAATAAAGGGATGGTGTCCTGTAAATTTCAAATGTATCACATGTACAATGTGTTTATTTATTCCATTACTTTAATTTTGGTTTCATACAATAATGCTCAAGATGTACATCGCTTATATGACTTGAATGTATAACTAAGTTCATGAAACACCTGGAAGACAGCAAGTTGCTACAGATCGAACTGGAATTAAACTCGCAAATCACTAGTTAGAGAGATTACTCCAGTACCGCTCTTTATCCAAATGTGCAGCATTGTTTAGTGGTTGGTCCTATGTATAGCAAGACTGGCTCAACTAACCCAACTATGTATGTATGTATGTATAACAACTTAATGAAGGGTTAGTTGAGCCATCAGAAAAATATTTTTTATTGCTGCATTTATCCGAGTAGAACAATTTTCTAGACAGTTATAGTTGCACTGAAAATGTACTAATGATGGGCCTATCCAGTCCAATTTTAATTACTTTCAGATCGTGAAATCAATAGAGCAAATGTTGGTTTGTTTGAAAACTGGCTGAACTAACCCACTCTTCCCCTTCAGCAGCTTTAAATATAAGCATTGAAATCAGCGAAAATTAGGCACTATACCAGTTGGGGGCGTACATCACCTTTCATTGATGCGGAGAGAATGTGTCACCGTTAGAGCCAAGCTTTCTACGCTTGTCTGAAAATGGGTCTACTTCCATTATTTTAATTGCATATTCTACATTGATTTTCCTCAAGGCGGGTGCATCCTCCACGGCCCCAGTGCCTATTTAGGCGAAGAACTAGTGAAAAAACTGACCAAGCGTGGAATGGTTGGCGAGCAGTCCCTCCATCAGGCCTACCAAAAACGGCCTAGGTGTAACAAAAGATTGTCAGATGTCTACCTTTTTCAAAGAACCAGCAACGCACAATTGAAAAATCATTTGGTTTTTCTCTGGGTTTGTTACAGGCTGTGCATTTTTTTGAGTTTGGTTCTGGTGAAAATGTATCGACTTTAAAGTGTTGTGTTGCTGGAATTTGAAAAAGGTAGTCTTAATTTGGCTTAATTGTTTCGGTTCTATAGTGAATTTACTTCAACATTTTCTGATGCAGCTACCTAGCTAGTTCTGCTGCATCGTTATGGTTTTCTTAGATGTACACAGCTAACCATAGCTAAAGAAGTGATGCTCCTGAGAGTGCAACTGACGCCGAGTGGGAAGGTAAACGAAGTATCGACAATATTAAAATATGCGTCGATCGAATGTTAGATTTATTAAACGGCATTTCGACGTTAAGGAATATTTACACATTAATTACCAGATATTTTCACATTTGTTGTCTGTCGCTTAAAGCCAGTGCATCAGTCATCAGTGAGAACGGCTGGAAATGTGATGCTAGTTAAAAACCCTCTCGTTTCTCGCTGGAGCAGCTGATGTCTCATTAAGAGTGCCAACGAACAAACATCAGTCACGGGTAATCGAGACAAATCTTGCGAACATCATTCGTGGTTAATTAAGCCAAATCCTGGGAATATCGGCGATAGCTAAAATCACATATCCGGGATGATATAGGCCTACATGTCATCTGCTCAGCATCTGATATAGACTGATAAGTGACAGAAGCAAACCGTTAATGTTGAAGCAACACTGCATATTTCAGAAAGTACTTAACTCCATCTCGTGCAACTAGCCAATGGGTCATATTGAACGATCTTATGTCATAAAATAATGGACTGGGACAATCGCACTATCCAACACAATAACAGCGCATACCTGTGGGCGAAGGGCGACGGTTCGTCATTCTCGCGCGATGTTACGTCATTATCACGCGACCGTTGAAGCAGACGTCAACTAATTAGGGGGAATAAAACCTCATTTATCTGGTCTTTGAAAACAAAAATTCCACATTTTTGTATTTTACAATATTTATTTACTAATTATGATTGAATAAAGCAGCATTATGACTTAGCCCTGAGTTCCCCTTTAAATTTGCACTATACTTTTTGGGAACGAAAAAATATAGCCTATTATAATACAATACAATAATACCTCCTTTCCTACCCATTGCCCGCACAATACTTCAGTGGCTAAGCCTTCTTATCCTGAAAAATATGCCAAGCCAATGCCATTTTTCATCAAATCAAAAACAATTTCATATTTCGTAAAGCTTTTCCATTCTGACTGAAGCCGAAAGAAGCACTACTTATAAAAACCAGCAGATGGCACTAAATGCCTTCAATCATGATTCAAGTTCCAACAGCAGAAAACAACGTTCTCTGGCATCATACCACAAAGAACATTCCCTCCATCTAATCAAGTCAAACATCATTTTCTCGCCCTGAATCCGCACGTGAACAGACGACGAAACACTGGAAAAGTTCAAGTACCTTCATCCAGTCAGGTTCCAAAGACAGCCATAAAGTGCTGCAGAATGTAAATAAGTTGGGTTGAAAGAAGTATGAAGACCAACTTGGCCTCCGTTAATTTATTCTTCCCATGTGCACACAGTAGGCATATGCATAAATTTTCTGAGAAGTTCTTCTCCATTCAGATTTTCATGCTTTCATCAGTGCATTGATTTGGGGTGGGTGTCAATCATTTTTAAAAAGGCCATGACAACACACAAAAAGATACTACTCCAAACAGAAAAGAAGCACAGCACAAAAGTGTGGCATTTTGTACATCAGTAAGTCGGCACAAATAGAAAAAACATTCCGGTCCACACACTATACTAAAAATTCACACGCACAGCGAACCAATAGACGAAATATTACAGGTAACACAATTAAAAACACGTCATCACATCATTCAATCATCATTCATAGAACCTTGCGGGTGCTCTAATAGCGCAAGGCAAACATCTAACGTAGCGAAAGTTCTTTTATCGGTGTTTACAGAGAGTGAGCTCAGTACAGTAGAGTTGTGTTCACATTTCACGCGGACATCTCCCGTGCAAGGGCATACCACAGCATGTGATCTTCCTTTTGTACGCCAGTCTTGCAGCAACGTACACATTGTTCAGGTGCTGTACGGCTCTACCTTCCCATTTTCACTCGCAGCCTGTGAGAAGACACCCAAAAACAAGAAAAACTTTTTCACAAAGTGGATGGACGGACAAATCTAGTAGGCTACGGTAGCCCACAGAACACGGCGGCGCTTCTGGATCATGCTCAACAATGGCTTCCTTTTTGCATGATAGAGTTTTAGGCGGCATCTGTGGATGGCATGGCGGACTGTGTTTACAGACAGTGCTTTCTTGAAGTATTCCTAGGCCCATTTAGTAATGTCAATGACAGAATCATGCCGGTGAGTGATGCAGTGGCGTCTGAGGGCCCGAAGGTCACGGGCATCCAGTAAAGGTTTTCGGCCTTGTCCCTTACGCACAGAGATTTTTCCAGTTTCTCTGAATCTTTTGATGATGTTATGCACAGTCGACGAGGAGACCTTCAGAGCCTTTGCAATTTGACGTTGAGGAACATTGTTTTTAAAGTATTCCACAATTTTTTTATGCAAGCCCTCACAGGTTGGAGAGCCTCTGGCCATCTTTACTTCTGAGAGACTCAGCCTCTCTAAGACATCCCTTTTATAGCCAATCATGTTACACACCTGATGCCAGTTAACTTAATTACTTGCTAAATGTTCTTTCAGCTGATTGTCTTATATATTAATTGCCTTTTCAGCCCTTTTTTGCCTGTGTCCCAACTTTTTTGAGACCTGTTGCAGCCAGAAAATTTGAAATGAGCTCATTTTGTGGATAAAAATGTAAAATGTCTGTTTCAACATTTGAAATGCTATCTGTGTTCTATTGTAAATAACATATTGGCTCACGTGATCTGAAAGTCATTACATTTTGATTTTATTCACAATTTACACTTTGTCCCAACTATTTCGGAATTGGGGTTGTAAAAATAGTAAAATATCAAAGAAATGCTATCCTTTTCGAATGCACAAAGCAACCACTCAGGGGCATGAGCAATCTTTTTCTTCAGCAAACGCTATGCAACTCATCCATTTCTATGTTCTTGATCACTGATTTAATTGTGAGCCAAAATGACCAAATTCATTGATCAGTCGGAAGTGGGAGGGAAGTGCTAAGCTGCAGCAGGGCAGTTGAAGAAAAGGAGTCTGTGTTACACCAAAATCTGTGACCCCTTGAAGAGCTGACAGCAGATACCACTGGCTATCCTAGGCTACATTAAGGAGCTTTCTATGAAAATTTGTGGATTCAAAGCACTATTTTAAGCTTTATCCAAGGGAAACAAAGAATGTAAGCTGGTTGCCATAGCCAAAAATCATGAAAGAAGAAAAATTCCCTCTATATTTTGACTTGCAGTTTAGCAGATTTACTTTGTTCAAAGTTGGGAGAATGAACAGTCATCGTGACACAGCTCCTTTAATAACTGTCACATTCCACATAACTTCCAAGGGCTGGTCTTGTGCTTGGTTGTCAAAACATTTAATGAATAACAATCCAGAACGGATGCTCGTTTCAGTACAGAGAATGCCTGACCCTGAACATTTTAGGCCATCCATGAACAGCATGTTATCCTCATTACCCGAATGGGACTGCTCATGTGAACGAGAAATTAAGGGTCTCCCTAAAACGAAGGACGAAGGACAGCCCACTGTTTTACCGAAAACCACCAAAAGCTACTGAAAAGTGACAAGGGGTCAAACAACTTGGGGGGGCAATCAGCCCCCTTTTCTTAGCGGAAGGGCCCTCATAATATTTAGAAGGACACCCAGTGCAAGTAGAAGGACACCCCTTTCTGCATCTAAACCGCACCTGCACCCTTTTCTAAACAGAAGGACACCCCCTAGCAAGTAGAAGGTCAGCCCTGACTTCATCTAAACTGCCCCCAGCTCCCTTTTATAAACAGAAGGGCACTCAGAGCAAGTGGGCTGGGGGGAGTTTAGATGAAGTCAGGGATGTCCTTCCACTTGCTAGGGGTGTCCTTCCACTTGCTCTGAGTGTCCTTCTGTTTAGAAAAGGGTGCAGGTGCGGTTTAGATGCAGAAAAGGGTGTCCTTCTACTTGCACTGGGTGTCCTTCTAAATATTATGAGTGCCCTTCAGCTAAGAAAAGGGGGCTGATTTCCCCCCCCCCAAACAAGGTGTTTGACCCCTTTTCACTTTTCAGTAGCTTTCGGTGGTTTTCGGTAAAACAGTGGGCTGTCCTTCATCCTTCAAGAGTCCTTCGTCCTTCGTTTTAGGGAGACCCGGAAGGAGGGTAATGGAATGCATGACGTACCACTGGAGCATTATGCATAAGAAAATTTCACTTCAGGCCCCAATGTGGCCAGGGGCAGCCCTGATTTAAAATATCATTTTATAGAATTAAATTATCTTGTTATTAATTCAGTTCATCAACAAACAGCACATAAATTCACCAGTGCATCAATTTGCCACCATTATCAACCAATCACTGCTTTTTTTCATTGTGCATCCATCTATCCTATTCATCTGTCTAGCCATCAATTCATCAAAATATTTTTAAACATACTAGTAGTTAATCATCAACTCATTAAATTTGTCAAAAATTAATCAAAACATTAAGACTAAATGATAGTGTGTTCACCCATGTCATGAACTTTTTTTGGAACAGCGTGAACATGTAAACACTTGTTACACCACTACCTAAGCCTCTAAACAAAATGTGGATTAAACGTATTGTTCACCACTGTTAGGGAAAATTAGTAGGATAGGTTCATTTGAACAAACTATAAGGCCTACTATTACACACAATTTGGGGTATTTGAATCAATTAGAAGTCCATTCATCAATTATTTTGGTTAGAGGTCACATCTTTGTGGTTCTGTGTTGATATAGATGTGAGGTCTCTCTATTTTTCAAGTCATAGGAATACGCTAATGCTATGCTTCATTTCAATAGCCCCTTAACATTTTCCCAATTTACCTGAAACCTGCTGTCTGGGGCCCAAAGAAAATGTCCAAATTGCAAAATGGAAATATAGTTTCAAAATAATTTATGCTTATTTTGATTCATTATTACAGAATAAATGTTTGTATTTATTTCTACATATTAGTCATTCAAATTGAATACCTTTATATTAAAATCAGGCTGAAGCATATGTAATTTGTTTGAACTCTTGATTTTTTGGGGTCAACTTCCATTTTGATGCTGACCACACACCCCCACATGATATTATGGGAATTTTATTGCATGACTTTGGTGATGTGCTTCCTTAGCAAGGTCTCAGCACCAACTGCTTTGACCTACTCTCTTCGGGGCAGATGTATCATGCTATTTTTTCATACTGTGTGAAGTTACCTGGTGTCCCCATATACCTGAATTTACCCTACAACAAGACCAACAACAACGGCAGCAGCAGCAACAACAGTACTACTACTACTACTACTACTAATAATAATAATAATAATAATAATCTAAAACTAGACGCAGCCATTAATGGGGTGTAAGAAACATGAGGCGATTGTAAATCTTGAAGCAGTGAAGACATGTATTGTATGAATTTTTGAAACAATTTTTTGTGGTATTTTGCTGCCCAGCGAGTTTCATTGCTCAGCCTATCATAGTCCTCCTGACAGCAGATTGGCTGCTGACAGCAATATTCTTAAAGATATCTTCTGTTTTCCAAAATCATTTTCAGGGGCTTTGGCATAGAAGCAATATACCGACAGTCAACTAGTACTGACAGTCAACTAGATTAATCAAACGGTTGAAAAGCTATCAACATAAAGATTTGGGGCTTAATGCACCGTCTATTTTCAGAGAGACACCAAAAGATTCTGCTTACATTAGCGGAATCTTATTTTCAAGTTTTTAGAATTTTGTCAACTTTGAACAAAGAATTCACAAGCCATGGTAGTTTAAATAAAATTGGCCTTGCCCACATCATCTGAGTAAACTTTAAGTAAGCTAATTATAGCCACACGGACTGGAAAATCAAAATTTTGACCAGGTACTATTTTCTGGCTTGGTCTAAATGTTGATACCAAATAAGGTGATGATTGCTGAAAATTTAAAGTGAAAATGTTTCTGAAGTGAATTTAAAATGATAGAAAATGAGAAGGAGACTGAAATGATTTTGAATCACCCAGGGCTTGACACACTCAGATTGGAAAATGTGCAAATTTGCTGTAGCGCTTCCGAATGGCTGATTCACTCCAATTTTGCACGGTACTAATCAAGGTCTAAATATTTCCACAAGTTTCATGTTGATTGGTTATTTCTTAACCTGTGAAATAGCAGATTTTATCTGTTCACCATTTTGGAAAATGGTTGCACTGATAAAGGCAATTTTCAGTTTTTGCTTCTTAAAGTGCCACCTACTGGCCAATCACCAAAGTTGTACAGGCCACCTAGACATCATGTCCATACATGTCCACCAAATCTGCCTGCAATAGTACAAAGCTTTCAGGAGATATGACACTATTCTGTGAAATAAACCCTGTCTCTAACATTTGAGTAAATTTTGACAGCCAATTATCGCAAAACAAAGTGGTAAATCAAAATTTTGTCAAAGTGTTTTTTTTTCTAATTTGGTCCAAAAATGCACAACAGGCCAGAAATCAAATGAAGAGGCAGAGTACAACCCAATGTGGGGTTTATTGGTGGTTGTATGGTGAGGCAGCAGGAAGAAGCCCAGAGAACAATGGTATAGCTCAGTTCAGCTGTAGTAGGCGCGGTACAGTGGGCGTTTCTTGTGCCTGGCCAGTGGCTTTCTGGGACAGCTGCTAGATAGCGTGGACACTTCGCCCGAGTTGAACTATCAGATGGCAGGATGGAGACGTTTAGCAGGAACACAGGCCCAAACCTGATGACTGTAGAAGGCTTGGGAGCTGGTTCCTAATAAATTGGTCAGAAGAACAGACTGCGGGTAGATTAACAAGAACATGGTCCTAATCCCGGAGGCCGAGTGTAAGGTTTGGGAGCTTGTTCCTATTAACTGAACTGGGATTAAGACTTCAATAAATTACCATCATAAAAAATTACATTTTAGTTTCAAAAGACAAAGAGCTTCACTTGCTGACACTGACTGGCTACTAAAGGACATGTAACAAGTGGCAATCTAGTTACTTGCAAACTCAAAGTAGGGGGTATGAATATGACAAGACACAAGTGAGGAGGGGTAACCACGAATAAGTTACAGCCAGTGAGGGGAGGCATACAAGATGTAAACCACTCAAAAGGACAATACTTCTAATGGACACCTAAGCTGCAAGATGGGAGGAGACATAAGAGGCATTCACATGAGGGTTTTCGCACGACATCAAATGTGGCAATAGTTGTTCAAAAATTGGAGGCGTATTGGGGGGGAAAAGAAAGCTGTTTTGGGCAAGATTAAGAATGGCAGAAAGATTGCCCAAAAATGAATGAGCATGACTAATATGAATATATTTGTCTGGACCCACAGAATCCAGGAAAAAAAAATTGTCAACGCGACCTTAGCAAAATATACATAGGCCAACTTGTCAGTCAATGTTTTTTTTATTAATAATAATCATCATCATCATTATTTATTTATTTAGTCTGAGTAGGAGATATGATTTTGAATCTGTTTGCCAAGTTTGGGAACTGTTGGCTTTAAAGTGTAATTTTAGGCGGTCATTTGTGCGGAATAATAATAATCATAATCATAATAACAACAATTGTAGGCCTAAATGTTATTTTAGGAGTCGTGTGACCACACGATTGTCAGAAACACAAGACTAAATAGCCAACATGCAGGACCTGAGAGACCGCATTTACTCAGCCAGAGCTCGTTATGCCTTCGGCAGACCTACCGATCCCTTCCTGACAGTTGGAAGTACGCCTGTCGACAAGACTAACCCACTTGTTTTCCTGACCACGGTGCAGCTTAAAAATGTTCATTGTTGTGGTCTCATGTAACCTTCGTCTAGCTACGAAGCTGAGAACCATTTATGGAACGTCCCCAAAACGGCATGGGCCATTGTTGATTGAAATGATGCATTTGTTTAGTCAAATATTTGCTTGTGAAGCCCAAATCCAATAGCCAATATTATCTTCTTGACAGGGCGTGGTATATTTGTAAAGTGTGACTGAAGCTTGGTTCTATTTCTTAGAAATAAGTAGCATCAGAAGTAAAATGTATACTCTTGCAATCGATCGGATATGGCCGAGGTCCACCTCTGTCCACTTAACAAATAATAAGAATTTCATCTGATGGCAAAGAACTTCAGGTGAGTTGATGTTCAAATTTTGGCTTGGAAGTCCGTATTTATTTACACAAGCCAACATCTAAACGCCATCGAATTTTCTCGAATACTGAATGCATGGCCAAGGTGCAGCAGGTATTTTGGTTTCTTTGCTCTGGCAAGTGGTCAGATAATGTCAGTGTGATCCTCAAGCCGCTTTCACACTGGACGCGAAGCGAATTTTCCGCACGACAAATTACATTCAGAGTCAATGCAAAGACGCAAATACACGCGAAACGCGTCTTTGAATTGACTTTGAATGTTATCTGTCGTGCGAAAAATTTGTTTCGCGTCCGGTGTGAAAGCAGCTTCATTCGTCAACGGGCCGTGAAGCAGCGCGCATGCGCAGTCATAGGCGGGGACAGAATTTGGCAGTTCTTTTTCCTCCTTAGTGGGTGTGAGACCTTTTAGCGAAGAGCTCGAAACGGGCATTTCATATTGGACTTTTACAAGGAAACGATGCACTTCGCTCGATTATGTTCCCAGTAGATTGTTCATGTCATTTTTATTCATTATTTCGAAGAACCACGCCGTTTTGTTTTTCCAAATTCTGAATATATAGCAATACTGTTTTATGCTGCTTGGTCGACGTTCGTCTTGGATTTGACCTGGTAGGTATCGTTAGCTCGCTACAATGGTTCGTTTGATATGCTAACGATGGCTATAGCTGTGGGAACTTGGGTGGTATTATTGCATATTTCATTTTATTTTACTTCATGCTGGTTCAGTATGAGAAAATAAGTAGCGGTACTAATCATAATCCTAGTTGCTGTGCTGCCAAATAAGTTTGTCGTGTGTCTGCCAATTTTTCATTTGTTAGCCATATCGTTTGCCGTGTAGTTTTTGAGACACCTCCGCTAACTAGCTAACGCTAAGTAGGCTACTAGCCACTTGGCTAATGACAGACAGCACTCATTGTTTTCATTCTGCGAGGTGGATGCACGCTAACCTCACTAACACGCTATTTAGCTAAAATGTTCGCATTCTCTGTTTTGGCTAGTTGCTGTTACGTATGGAAATTGAATCTGAATACAATGTAGCTATCGTCAGCTAGCCATCTAACGTAAATGCAGTATGAACATTCTCTTTATGAGTCAACCTGGATTTTCGTTTTCGCCTGTGGATATTGGCTAACGTTAGCTGGGTTTATGTAGCAAGCGGGTTGACGTTAGGTTGCATTCCAACTAGTTGGTTCTTCCCAAGCTAGCTAATGTTAACCCCTCCTATTATGTTCGAGTTAATGAACCATTTTTGGTTTGAGGTCACTTTGGACCCCGCAATGAAAAACTGCTTAAGATGTTTGTTACCCAGTCTCCTCTCAGCTTATTTATGCTTTTCTACTGACCACTTTAATCGCCAAGTAAATGAAACAAGACTCCCCCTATCCTCCCCCTATACGTCAAGCATCGATTTTACATGATTATAGACCAAAAGTGAAATTAATAAATTAATTTGAACATGCCCTCAGTCTTAGGCAATACTACAAAAACCAGATCAACATGATGGTTTTATGTAATAATTGATCCTGGGGTCAAAATGACCCTAACAACACCGATGCTTACATCATGTGTACAGAACATAAAATCTTTTTTTTTTTTTTTTTTTTTTTTGGGATTTAAATTCATGTTTTACTTGTAAAGTTAGGGGAGAAAATCTAGCTGAAAAAGGTATGTTAACCATGTTTTTGGAGGCATTGAACATTGAGTCGGGTCACATTCACCCGGAACATAACAGGAGGGTTAAGTAAACAGCTAGTGCCTGCGAACTCCAAGCTCCCTCTGTAGTTTGCACTTACTAAAGTTAACTAACGTTGTCTAACACGCTAACTTGCGATACGTGAAGCGTTAGCTACTCTGGTACAGTTGCTGGCGAGATGGATAACAGGTCCTCTGACGTAGCTCGCTAGCTTTCCAGCTATGACTGTAAATGGATATTTTGCGTGATCGTGTTGCTGTAGGCTTCTGCCTCTTGGTAATGGCATACCACCACTAAACTGATAGACTAGCACAACAATACGAAGCGTAACGTTAAGTTTAATTATATTTTATGGGCTTTGGAATCATAGGTGGCTAGGTAGGTTTTACTCACTATAATCACCATTAAATTGCCAGTGTTTGACGCAGCACCTGGCGAGATTACTTAGATCGAATAAGATAGCTGTACTATTGAACTGTTTTATCTGACCGTAGGCAGCGGAGCGATTTTTCCCCTTCAGCATTCGTTGGTATGGAGGCGCATTCATGACTACTCAACGTGTGTGTACACACACACACACAATGAATTAATTATGCAGTAACATACCTTAATGTTTTATCTATCTTGTATTATCAAATGGCTGATGCCTGGAAATATGAACAAAAATGCTGTTCTGTAGATTTGTTTACACTCGTCTTTCTCCTTTCTGTATTGCAGCGGTATTATTCTCTTTTACAGTTGGGGTAGTGCACGAATGTTGTCCTTGTGGCTTGCGTATTTTTCTTGCGATTGGAAGTCACCAAATGTAGGTTTTTAATTTTCTAAGTTTCATAGTCTCAGAGAGCATTTTAACATGCCAGTATTGTATTTATTTCATGGTTAGCCGTTGTGCTTATGTTCGTCACGGTGCCAGGAAACAAGTTTGCTAAGCAAACAGTATTCCCTGAACCAGATCCGAAGTTAGTTACTCTTTGCTTTGGAAGCATGAAAAGAATCCGATCAGATTTTGTGGCTTTGTTTTACCCAAAGCTTGAAGTATTAAATAGCCCATTCTTTAAGTTATCGTTTAAATAACTTTTGCCTGTAGTTATACATCTATAAAGGTTTAACTTTCTAGGGCTCCTGTAGCTTCCGTGTGTGTGTGTGTGTGTGTGTGTGTGTGTGTGCACGCGCGCATGCCTGCCTGCATGTACTTGTATTCCTGCCATTCATTGTGTTTGTGTATGTTTGTATGGCTTTGTGTCTTCGTGTGCACTTTTTTTGTACTTGGTCATACCAGGTTCACACCTGAAGGGAACGGAATAAATCTCTTTGGAACAGGCGCAGAATGTTCTGGGAATTTTTGGTTGTTAACGGTTTGATAAGTTCTTCTTGCTTCTTTATCACAGATGTCCTCCTCACTATTGTTTTATTGTTATGTTAGTAGCCAGATGTGAAAATAATAACTGATATGAAGGCTACTCCTGGCATGCCCGGACTTGCACAGGCTGTAGCCAGAGCTGACTGACCAGGCAGAGGGTGATGACCTTGGCATTTTCCCACTGAGCAGAGCTGTCTCTCATTTCTTCAGACTCTTAGTGAATACTGGTGCCTCTGCAGTGCAGTGATGTCAGCCTGTTTTTTTTCTAGTTGTAGTTTGTCCATACTGACTTCTGGAAGAGCCAGCATTGTTGCACAGCTTACCATTCGGAAGATCTCGGCCATTTTCATTCACAAATAACCTTGAATGTAATGAATCCCATTTAGGGCACGACCTTCATGATCATGCGACTTGCTTAGAAGTGAGGGAGCATCGGACAAGGTGCATTATATTCTTTTGTGTTACGATCAACAGTAGCACAAAATATGGTCTTGGAGGTGCTCAAAAACATTATTTACACTTTTCTTCCATTTGGGTTCTGTGTATGAATGCAGTTATTGAATACAATCTGGAACTTACTTGTCATTTGCTCAGTGACAAGACAGCTGACACTAGCTGCATCACATGACCTAAATGGCACTCCGATCCAAGGGCAGTCTTTGTCTTACGGAAGTGACCGAGGTGTAGCTGAATGACTGCTTACTTTTGAGAGGACTAGTTTACTTGTGAATAGGCTAGTGTTAACTTGGGTGATGCTGCCAGGTGAAGTTAAGTGATGTATTTGACTCAGAAAGATAGTGGAAGACTCTGCAGGGTGGATTATCGTTGTGAGGCACTGGTTCATTGCATGGATGGGCCCAGTGGAATGGCAGCAAATCAGTGCTACACTGACAGTGGCTGTGGCGCTTCAGCAGTGCTCATTCGGCTCTAATTCCGTGTAGTGATGGGAGGGTGTTGGTCAGCTGGGATTTTGCACTTACACTTTGGCTGAATTGCTGGCGTAATACTACTTTACGGCGATAAGTGCCGACGCACGTATGGTTGGTTTTTTGGAACCACAAAGAAATGATAGGGAAGTAATATGAATGCTACCAGGCTTACTAAACACCACCTGATTTTATCTGTTCTGTGCCTAATGAGTACTGGAGTCCTGCCAATTGATAACATTTTGAAAAGTTGTCCACTGGCCAGTTAGGAATTATTTGAAATTGACACTAAATGGAAAATTTTGAGAATTGATATCAAACCAGAAAATTTTGCCTAGCTGTCTCACTGCTGAATATTAATTTTTTCAGTAGCCCTCAGATGAATTTCTGTGGCTCACACATCACCTGACAGTTCCATCAGAAAGGCTATCTTGTAAGCTATTTCTGCAGATTGTGCATTTCTTGTTGCCAAAAAAATGTGATTGGACAATAGGACATCTATGCAAAAAGGTCAGCCTACTTAAAATGTAACATATTTCTCAGTTGCAAAAATGACCTGAGGATAAAAAATTGGGAATTCTAAACCAGGAGTCGATCACATTAACAGAATTATGTGTCGCAAAGGCACATGGTCTCATGTATAGCTTGAGGCTTGCTTTACCACTGCGGTCACATTTACCAGTTTCCACTTAAGAAAAATATTAACTTTTCGTAATGATAATGGCAAGGTTGTACATTAAACATAATTGACTGCATTGGACTGTTGAGCTGTAAGACGGACCCTTGCGGAGGTTAAAAGGCTGATTTCTGGCCACTGCTAAATTCGCCAAGATGAGGAAGCAAGATTGTATGTAGTTCACTTAAGTAAAAGGTATGAACTTCTGGCATTCTTTGTTTTGCAGCTTAATCTGAGGTTTTTGAATGAGTCGCAATGTAATGGCATGGTCCCGTTATTTGAATGTTACAGTGGGTACAGTGAAATGCTGGTAGTGGGAATTAATCAAATGTATGGGAATGAGGACTAACCACAAGCAAGGTGCTTTTGTAGTTGTACTGGGATTCAGCGATTTTTCCAACTGTTCACTTCTCTTACTGGGTACCTCGTAGCTGCGTGCATGACACCAGGATGTTGAATTTAAACTATCATTTTTGTGCAAAAGTGGAAAAAAAAAAACAGTTACTCGTTGCTTTATAAGTTAAACACCCGTGACGCTTGTGTAAGGAAAGGTGCAGAAAAGTATTAAGGACAGATGTAATGATTGCATCGCTCATACCTGAATGTTCAGTATTTAATGCACAGTCTCCAGTGGCCCCTGGGACGGACCCCTGCATTCAGGCTATAGCAGTAGCATGGGGCATGTGTACAGCCTGTTGGCGATGGAGTGAAAAGGCTGACAATCTCAGGTTTCTCAAAGCTTGGCCTATTTGCTCGTACCCTGGAGCGGATGTACATGCATGAATTGACTGTTGCTGGTATTTGCTGTTATGTCAATGTCAGGCCAGAGTTGTACTGAGTCACTTCATGTATGTCATTCTGCTGGAGCCTGACAGTCAGGGCACGCCTGCTATTACATCCTTTACTATAACCTCATTATTGGGAGTAGTAATTCATGTCAGTATTTGGTGTATTGCGGACTCATGAAAACACGAGTAGTCAGAGTACTCCAACAACCTTTTTTACATGATTCTTTCCATAATTGGTGTGCTAATTGCAGTTATGTTAGTATTCATCAATCTTGCTCTTAAACATGAAGTTTTTGAAAGGCTGAAAGAAATTTGGGAAAAACCTCTACATTTGCTAAAAAAATCGAAAGGTTGGGCTAAAATCCTGGAATCTTAATTAGTTTTTTGAGTTTGAACAGACTGATTGTCTTTTTGTTTCTTGATCACAATTAGATGAAATAATTTGCTCAGTCATTTCAATATGAATTAGGATACTGATGTAACCGGGGGTTTGTGTACATGTACAGGGCTTTTGTTGTGCCTCTGTCCTACACAGCAGGCAGGAGGCACTCCGTTTCAGTCACGTATCTACTGTGCGCAACTGAAGGAGTGGGGGCATTTAGACCAAATCAAGAGTGGTAACTCCCCATAGAGGGTAGCTTGACTGACTGATTAGGTTTCGGAGGACATGGGGCCAATAGTCAAGGTCGCATAAGGTCAGCCGTATGCAGGGACCAGAAATAAACTTTTAGGACGAATGAAGCTATGGCAAGTAGAGACTAAAACTATTAAAGCTTTGCGTTGACTTTTTCCTTCTGGCTGTCTAAATGCAGAAGTTAGCTTTGATTTGCTTCCTGAGGAACACTCAGTCTGAAACATCATGGTTTTTTTTTTTTTTTTTTTAACTGACAGTTTTTTTTAACATTTTTAAAATTTTTATTTATTTATTTTTTTTATTTGTTGCGTTTTCTTTATTTTTTTCTCACGTACAGAAGCTTTTACGTCCAGTGCACTCTGTTATGTTTTGGTTTCCAATCCATTTTTGTCCGCATTGATGACTACGCAAGAATTCAAAAGTACACAAGTAGAAATTAACTGAACTCGGGTAGTTTTATGACAGATAACACATGAGTAAATTTGTTCTTCTGTGCTGGGATGTTTTCTCAGTATCATGGTGAGAATACCAGTGGAAGGAGAAGAGGAAGTCCAAATTCTCTGGCTTCCTGCCGCGCTTGTGTTCTGCAGCACTGTACATTTCACTCCCAGCTGCCTAAACACTGGGGACCCCTGACCAGCTGAGGCCAAGCATCCAAAATACCAGACGCGCCAGCACCATTTCAGGAGTGGGACCCCAGCTTGCTACTTTCCACAGTAGAAGACTGAGTTGTGGCAGCTAGAATAACTCTCCGTCCAGGAGGCTGTCCTCATGGTGCCTAGTCAATGCACGTAGCATATGGTTTTGAAAGCACATCATGCCTGTTTTATATGAGCTGAATTTTTGCTGTTTCAGATTACCGCTGAAACCGGCAGTCTCCCACAGTGATTCATACAGTGCTTTGGGTCATACAGTGCTCTTGACTTGAAAGCCATGCATGCACACCTATTCCTGCGCAAAGCTGGTCATTCCTAATCAAGCTCCAAATCAGTCAGATCCATTTAAACGACAATTTACTTTATGATTTTGCTGACTTTTTCTCCAGCGTCATCTGCATTAGCGATCTGTTCAATAACTGAATTACAATCGGAGATACTATTTTTCCTTTCAGTTTCATCTATATATTCGGCTGTAAGCCAGGTTTGGTTGATGTTGGGAAATGGCGTGCATGCGCTGCCTGATATTGAACTGAACCAAAGATGCGTTTTCAGGCACTGTTTGGCCCGTCCTTTGATTCGTGCGAGGGCGAGTTGAACACTTCTTGCAACACGCTACATAGCTCATTGTGGTGCAAATGCGGAATGCAGTGGGAACGGCACGAGGTTTCGCTTGATGTTCAGAGCACTTTGTTTGCGCTACAGTGATTGAGTGGGAGTTCAGTTCTCCACTGTAAACAATGATTTCAGGCCAGAGGTCACAGGAAATGCACAATTCAGCTCCACCTCATGGGTCGAGCGCAGCAACCAGCTGCATTAGTTAGGAGTTAGTCAGGTGTCTCCGCGGGGCCATTCTGTCTTCCTTCACGACCAGAGGAGACTAAACTACAGTCATCTTAAGGGGAGAGAAAAGGACTAACCAGATGGGCTTATTTTTCTATTTTCGTCTGGGTGGCTGACTCACCCGAAGGGCATAGCTGTTAAAGTGATTTATGCAGCGAAGACCTTATTAAAGCATTGCATTTCACAAGTGTGTCATCGCCTGATGCAATGTACTGCTCATTTTACGTCCCCTATTTTTATGTTTGCACAATATTTAATGGGCACAATTTTTTAGGAATCAAAGCACTGATGAATTCTCAACATTTCTCATGACTCAAAGATAATGTTACTGTACTTAAGGTCCCAGACAATAATAGTTGGGGATTATCGGTAGCAATGTGGCAATTTCAGTTCTTTTGCTGAAGGTGAACATTAACTATCAATTCTCTCTATGCCAGGCCTTACAGTCTAAAGCACTGATGACTCTGTCATTTTCTGTTGTTTTTTTTATCCCCCAACATGACGTGGAGCTTGTCTGTCCGTCCAGCCGGATAGGTCGGGGCAAGTACTCTCTGAAACTACGTTGATGAATGAAATTTTGTTTGTGTGCGCTACTAGTCATGATCTTGATTGGGTTCGAAAGTGGGATTTCATGGTGGTGGGGGGTATTGATAACAAGTTTGTCTTGTTTATGGTTATTCACAAAATATTCCCTTTACTTGTGCAATTAGCCTACTTGCACCTTGTTTTCATGCATCAATCCCCAGTTCACAAAACCTTTAGTGGACGTCAGGAGATCATACGAGCTTGTGAAACACTGTCAGTGAGGAACAATAACTGCTATGGTGCTCTTTTTATAAAAAGCATTGCCCACCTCATCACATGACACCTGGTTGGCACAATGCACTTGTGAATGAGTTTGAACATGTCAGTGTTTTAAATGAAGCCATACATATGCGGGTGCGGTATGCGCCAGAGTCTGCAGTTTGTCCTTGCATCATAAAATGGTGATCTGCCTTAAGAGGTATTCATGACAAACCGGAATTTATCGGTATCAACTTGCATTTGTACATCAATGTACATTAATTTTGTTTGGTCAGTGAGATCATGATGTAAGCATGATGGAACCATTTCGATCTCGAGTTGACCATAACATGGTCTTACCATGGGCCAATTTTCCATACATGCTTTCCTGAGAATGCCATGATGAAACTTTCAAGTTTTAGATTTGATATGGTTGAATTTAAATCCTTATTAGCGATGTGTCCAGTCGCTTTCCTGACCCTTTTGCTTTGTAGTTAAAGTAACATGAAAACAGTCCTTCTTGCTGATTATATGCTGAACAGCCTAAAAGCAGTTATTTCTCAACTCCAGTCCAAACATGGGAGAAGGCCGAGCAAACAGCTGGATCCTTCCATGGTAACCAAGCCAGAACAGTTTCCAGACCATCTTTTCCCTCGCTGGAGGGGATTAAAGTGTATTTCCTCAGGGGCTTTTGTCAGGTTTTAGATTTACTTTAAGTGCAGTTCGTTTCAAGCATTGACCTGACAAAGATAGGCGTGAAGTGAAAAATGACCATGTGGATTTGCCAAATTATGTTGAGAATCCAACAGGTCCTGTTTGGTTGGTGTTCATTTTCAGGCATGATGCGCTGCCTGCGTCGCAGATCTAGGGCAGCACAATTCGTGATGTGACAGTGACCTGGTGGCCTGGGAGATGTTCATGCTCGATATTAGATGGAAAAATATCCAGCCTGTTACATGTGTGCTCTAATAACACACCTGGTCCACTGTACCCTGATTTAATTTGTGTTTTCAGACGTTATCAAAGTGCATTGTATAGATGAGCACATCAGGTTCTCTGTGGATTGTCTAATATTGAACATGGCTAGGACACGTTCAGGGGTTTTTTCCTAACCAAGAAGTCAGAGACGGTGATTGTGAAGACTAAAACTGCTTTGGTGTGCAGGGCTAAATTTGGTTTAGTCATATTCTAAATTTGTTCCACGCCATAATACTGCAGGCTCTTATCATCTTTAATAGCAGAGTATTACTGTAATAGGTAGTTCGCTACACTGCCTGTTCCATTGTCCTGTGCCCTTATTAGTAGAATTATGGGATTCAGAATCTGTCCATTTAATGCCATGGGAGATGGCGCAATTGTGATGACAAGAATGGCAGTTTTATTGCTTTATCTCGGTCTTTCTGTCTCTCCATCCATCCATCCATCCATCCTGCCTGCTGGATCAGCATGCTTTGAACAGTAGGGTTTTGCTAAAACCACATAAGTGGTTTTTTGTGTGCAGCCCTCAGCTCACTGGCCGACACTGGTGAACGCTAGCATTATGATGCAATGACTGTGCCTCCTCCCACTCCGCATCTTTGGAGGGCTTGGCTGAGCTTGTCTCTGGCACAACATGGCTTTCTGCCGAAATTGTTGGATGACTTGAGGTTGTTTTTCTACCGTAAAAGGCTCCCTCATTTTGCATGACCGACAACTATCCAGTCTTGACCTTGCACCACTTAAAACTAAGAAGACCACATTCCGGTTTTATTCAGACCTGGCGACTGTGTTGTGGTTACCAAGATCACACTGCTTTGGTAAACATGATCAGGCTGTCCCTGCCTAGTTCTGCTTTAATGGGTAATACTGATTAGGACCATGAGGGGGGGACGTTTGGAGTCCCTCAAAAATGTGACACTTTTTCTGGCCGTTTGTACAGCCGCGTCTAGCCAAACAGTGGACTGGGGCTCTTGCCAAAAGTAGGTTACTGTGAGAAATTAGTCATTTTCTGCGCCCAGGGAAATGCAATTTATCATGACTAAGCAGAACTGTGTTTCATGCTGTGTTACTAGCATTCCTCAGTTAGGGTATAAGTGGATATGGCTGGCTGAGAATGATATTTCCTCAACTGCATACCATTCTACCAGGTTGCCATGTCAGTCTCTGAACTGTTGGAAACAATTAAAAGGTTCCCCCTGGTATGGCAGATGACGGTGACAGGTGAAATACTTTTACCTTTCTTCATGCCTTTGGACGTTGCTCTCATTACCCTTATATCACAAGCATTATTCAGGCACTGGCCTCTCTAGTGGCAGCTGTGTACTGGTGAAGCTCCAGAACATGGAAATTGAATAAAACTACTTCTGGTAAAGGGTGGGATGCTCGTTTAGGATTGTTGTGGAACGGCGAGGCGCTTCCTTCCCACGGAGTCGCATGCCGACCGCCCAGCGAGGCATCCAACGAAACCCTCTCCGCCTTTATGGCCCCTTGCAAACAAAGGAAGAGATTGTGGTTGTGAAACAGGGATTCACATGATGTGTTGGATTAATGCGGTGACGGGCCCAGAATTTACTCTCCTCCTTGATGAAATATTTACAGAGCAGAATCCTGGCTGTAGTATGCCCAGAGGAGCGATGAGAACATTTTGTCCTTGCAGCCTACATTGGGCGCTCCTCTATTCAACTCTAAAGAAAAAATAATGATTTCATCCCGGGGCAGTTGTGAGAATAGTCTTTTGTTTGTGTTTTTATTTTATTTTTTGTTTATCTGGCGCTTTCCTTGAGACAATCTGAACAACCAACTCTTATCCCCTCTGCTTATGCCTGCCCTGCTCGTGCCTCCACCCACACAGCAGTCGGGAGGCATACCGTTTTCTGGTTGTCAGTCTGTGCATTTGTCCGTCACACCGTCCATCACAAAAATCTTGTCTGCGCTGTATTTGCTGAAGGAGTGGAGGGATTTTCTCGAATATTCACGGTAACTCTCCAGAGAGGGTGGCTGAACTGATAGGTTCTGGAGGTCATCGGGTAAAAGGTTAGTTATGCAGAGACTGAAGATCAACTTGCAGGGCATATGAAGCCATGGCAAACGGAGGTATAGTCATCAGAGCTTTGCATTGAGTTGTACCTTGTTTTTTTTTAACTGCTTTTCGAATGCATGCAAACATCAGAGTACTCAAAGATGGCAATTTATTTTCCTAAAAAAATTGCTTGCAACTAAAGCTGCTACCACTTTATCCTGATTGAAAACTGAACAAAGTTAGTGTTATACGAGAGAGCAATTTTGTGCTCTACGGTTCTATCATCCATTTAGTAGACGAAAGTCTCAGGCGGTTTTTGTGTGTGGTTGTGGGGAACTGCAGAAATTGTGATTGGTTCGGCTACACGAGCTGCGAGGTGGTAGCAGTTATAACTCTATGTCCACATCGACCTCCTTTCACTGTGCAAAACAATAGAATGTCCACCCATTCTATACAGTCAATTCCTTTCAATCATGATAGTTGCTGTACAGAAAAGGACATCACTGTAAAATCGGTTTTAATCTACACTTGAATGCATTAACCCATTTAAAATTACAGTCTCCTATGAAATGGACCTCTGGTGAGTGCATATATGTGCTTTGTTTGTTCTGTAATGTTACTGAAAATATCTTCGTCTTCCTCCTAGCTTTTGACTCCTCTGCCTTTTGAGGTTTTTAGGCCATTTGAGAACATGTAAAATTCCCACTGCGGCCAGTCAGACGTTCAAGCCCCAGGATCCTGTCGGCTTCTAACGGGCTGACATCAGACCCGTTTTCAGTGGAAAATTATGCCACAATCTTATGACCCTCCAAGAAAGTAAATTTGCATTTGCCTTCAGGGTTACGCCCTTGTGAATGACACTCTTCATTGAATTGTACAATGGATAAAAGCCGACCAGTTTACAGTTCCATTGGAGCACTTAAAGGGTCTTTTCTCATGGTAAATGTGGCAGCTGTCGCACACAGATATCTTTGGATCAAAATTCCACGGCCCTCGTTGTTGTGGCGTGGTATGTGTGGAATGCCCGTTAGCCCCTTTTTGTTTTTGAAAGTGTGAGGAGGCTGAAGGTTATGTGCTTAAAAAAAAAAAAAAAAAATGCACAGGTTTGTTTTTTTCCCTATCCTGTTAATGTTTTTAAAATGAGTGGAGTGTTTAGGCTGTAATGGTTTATTGGTAGGATGGGCCTGTGCATGCTACGAGCTGGGTGAAGGTGGGGTCAGTGTGTGGCCTTGCTGGCGGCGAACTTGTCTGAAGCCCTCTTCTTCTTTTGTTCTCTCTGTCCTGCGCAGCTTAACTACTGAAGTCCTGAAGAGGATTTGCGGTCTGTCAATGAGGAACTACAGGCTCATCTTTTGCCACAACCTGAAGCAGCCATAGATGACCATTCGATTTCCTGAGAGTGAGCGGAGCAGGAGATAAGGTGAACTTCTGGGTGTTTACGTGCTCAACGGTGAGTTTTGTCTGCCATTTCTGGGTTGGCCCTAAACATTGCATGTAACCTAAGCAGTATATTTTAGAACGGAATGGAATAGTGACCGCTTGTTGCCCTAAAATGAAGACATTTTCCCTTAAAGTCTGAGAATCATATTGTGTCAAAACATGTTAAATGGCATGCAGAAGAAGACTGACTGTATACACAGGGCTTCTCAGACATCGCAATGGAAGCATAGACATAACAGTTCTGTAATATATACTTGCAGAACCTGTTGGAATGCATGGTTCAACAAGTTCGATACATGCTTCAGGGAATATATCACCCTGAAATCATAAATTCATGATCTTTCACTCCAGTGTTCCAGATTGTTCCAGATCTTTCTTTCTTTCACAGCAGAAAAGAAAGTTCTTAAATTCTGTTTTAGCCCTAATACATGAGCCAACATACACTTCTGGTGCATCAAAATGATCTGATAGACTTGGGCGCTTCACCATGTAATCCTATGACAATAATTTATGGAACAGTCACAATAGTATCTGATCTGGCTTGTACGTAAATCATTTGAAAGCTACTGTTTCAACACTTCCTTTATTTTGACAAACGCTGACTGCGGAGCTGCAGGAAGCTACTGAAGCGCTGGTAATGTACCCGTCTGCAGAGTGACACTTCTCAGCAGAGAGGGGGTGTGCCGGCAGATAAATATTCAGTGAGGATATGTGCTGATTATTGTGTCATTAGCTTCAACACTGAGATGAAACAAACTGTTGACTTGAACAAGTAGGCTTCCTAGTGGATACACATTCAGACGAGGTTCAGTAGCTGAGTGAGTATTTCAGCTGCTGTTTGGGCTCCCCTCTTTCTTTAGTCAGTCCAATTTTGCAGGTTCAGTGGAAACTATAACTAGAGGTGGAGTGTGGGTGGATGAATATGTGAGAAGGGGCCATAAAATGTAGATGAGACTTGTAAGTGAAGTGTCCATTTAATGTGCTCTGTGCAGGTCTTAAAAGGCCCGGGAGGGATTATGAGGGAGGGAAGAGGCTGGGATGGAGATCTGGGGGGATTTGATATAATTGCCTCTTTACTCTGGCCTGTCAGAAATCGGGGTAGGGGTTTGGAGAGAGGGCATCACCTCAGCAGAGTGCCCTCTTTTGGCCCTGCACCTGCTGCTGAGAGCATTGTGTGCATGCCTGCGCTGATCTCTGTCAGACATCCGCGTGACACGCACCCACACGTGCTCATGCATGACCCGCTCTGTTACATAACGCCCCCAAGGTCGGCCTGATAATCTAATGAAGATGACGGACAGGGAGGAGCCGGCTGTGCCGCGCTTTTTTTTTTTTTTTTTTTTTCTCTTTTCGCCTTTTTTATGTGAGCGTAGCCATCTCGAGCTCGATGCAGTGAGCTCAGGGCCAGGGGATGGCCGGAGTCGGGATGTTGGTGGTGGTGGTGGCATGCGTGGGGGGCGGAGGTGTGATTTTGGTCCGATGTGCTGCACGTCTCGTCCCCAGACCGACGGAAGCTGCCCCGGCCGCACAAGCGATGAGGAAGAGCCTCTGCCCTTCGCTCGGCGACCCCCTCAACACCGGCAGGGTTTTTGGGGTCCCCCTCGAGGAGGTGCAGCAGAGCGGACAGCCCGGGCAGGGGGTCCCCCTGCTGGTCAAGCACATCGTGGAGTACATCGAGGAGCACGGTGAGGAGAAATCCCGAAATGGAGAGAGGGTGCGGCCACATCACTTGCTCACTGAGGGCCCTAGTCTGGCCTGGCTGAGAAGCGATCTATGGTTTGCCCATTCTGTACACTCCTTGTTTTACACATTATTTGCACCTTGTAGTCCGTGAGCCTCTGAACAGTAATGGTTATTGTTATTTGGCTCCGTGATCTAGATCACTGAATGTGAGGTTAATGTTGGTGCATTACAGTCAGCTTTCATTTGCAAAGATTATCGTCCACGTTGCAAGAACTACGTCGCAATTTTTATACAGTGTCAATATCAGTGATTACCAGCTGCAGTGCCCATAATTGCTGTTGAGCTGCTAACTTCACACTGTATGAGACGCGAATTACCGCCAACCCTGCATATTGGAGAAAATACTCTGGTGTTGACTTGAGGAGCCCTTGGGCAGCCCAGCATTGAAGCAGAATGTATGTCGGTTGTTACATTGAGAGTCGGGCTTTAGCAAATGACAGAAGGCTTGTTTCATCCCTCCCACACGCTCCACATTTTAAGCACAGACGAGCCAAACGCGAACAAAGCGTTTTTTTTTAAATGTAATTTTCGAGGGTGTTTTGTTTAATCTGTAAAAAGGCTTTTTAAATGCCACTTTCAAGGCAGTGTTCTTCTCCTCCCATCTTTGAATGCATTTTAGTTTTTTGTGGTCTTGGGAGGTAAAAAAAAAAAAACGGGCGGAATAATTGATGCCGCGGATTAAAATGGCTGAACCGCTCATGTACGCCCAGCTCGTCCGGGACAGTCGCCCACACAGAAGAAAAAATGCAGCCTGCAAAGACTGACTGGTAAGATGAACTTAAGATGCCCTGCGATCAAATCGCTATGAATCTGCCCTTATGCAACTGCTGGCGTTCATTTTTATTTTCTTTTTTTTTTTGCATATATGATGCAAGAACACCAGCATGGGAAAGGCAGAATGGCGAGTTTTTTTTTTTTTTTTTGCCAGGTCATTAATTCTGTGGTTTCTAGTTCATTCAAGCCCCTGACAGAACCAGCACACAGTGAGCTCATTATGACAGAGATTGCATTAGCTGCTACTCACCCAGGTATTGTGGCTAGTCTCAATACAGTGGATTAGGGAAAATGGATGTTGTATTCACACACCCTTGTAATTGTACTTCTATATGTCAGGGGCTGTCTTCAAGTTCATGTACAAATTCGTAAAGTGTGTCCATGCGCACTAACCTGCTGCTCGCCTCGTCATTAAAACTGAGCACCCATCTGCCCTTTGTTCATCTCTGTCTGCAGTACAAGCACAGTCCCAAACTCCTCGCTGATGAGCCTCTGGCTTGTTGTTTTAGCCGTACTTAACTCTGCATGACTTTCCAGTCATAATAATTAGCTGAGACTGAATTAGAGAAGTTATGCAACAGGATTCTTTACCCCCATCGCCCCCCTACATCCCCCGCCCTCATTTTTATGCTGTATTAACAAGTCTGGAGCTTGAAATGTCTGCATAAAGTTCTTCAGCCAAAGAAAGTACTTTAATCAGTCTGTTTGGCTTGAGTGGAGATGCTTTGATCATGACTTGGAGAGCATGCACAGGAGGAGGCCCATGCTTGAGCCCGAATGGAGGTTGCGCAGCCTAGTTGCACGTATGAGTGTGTCTGACCTAACGGTCCGTGAGCAAGTGTGCTGAGGAAGGGAATGGAATAAAAATGTATGAAATTGCATTAGTTTGGCTTGCCACGTCCAGAATGCAAGGAACCGAATGCAAAGAGCTGAGTTTTGAATAGCATTTTGTTTCCTGCGACATGCATCATACTCCCATTCCTATCTAGAGTTCAGTTGTATTTTGTTTTCTCCTAGTTAATGGCTTGAACTATTAACTGCTAGAAAATTAGTCTGTTATATCTACTTGTAATAGTTTTTCCTCATCCTGCCATAGAAAGGTTCCCCCTGGCTTTTTAAACAAAGAACAGGCAACTCTTGCTTTCTGATTAAAATACTAAGATTTATTAATACTTCTGTGTTGAGAATACAAATATTCTGGCCCAGTTGTCAGGCCGTCATCATCATACTACATTACAGGCATTTTGCAAACACTCTTATCCAGAGTGACATACTACACAAAGTGCACCTGCAGGTACCATAGTGTTGAAGGCCCTTTAGTGAAGCGACACTCAAGTAGTAACAGTAAGTGACCACATGGATGGGACCGTGACCTCTGGACTTGCTGCGCTTCCTCAGGGCGAACTTTTGTGCTGGTGCTGAGCCGGTGCGGATGTGCTCTTTTGGCAGGGGGCCTGGACCTGGAGGGGCTGTTCCTGGTGAACGGGAACGCGGAACGCGTGGAGTGGCTACGGCAGCGGTACGACAGCGGGGAAGAGGTGGACCTGGAGAAGGAGGCTGACCTGGCCTCGGCTGTCAGTCTGCTGCGGCTCTTCCTGCAAGAGCTCCCCGAGCCGGTCATCCCCTCCGGCCTGCAGGCGCACATCCTGCAGCTCTACCGCGGTGAGCTCCGCCCTCCAGCCCCTCCCACTGCATGGCCCTACCCACTGTCAATGGCCCCACCTACATAGCCTGGCTCCACCTCCCAATCCCCACCCACACTGTCTGGCCCCACTCACTCATTATGGCTCCACCTCCCAATTCCCACCCACATAGCCTGGCTCTACCCACTCCGACTGGCCCCACCTCCCAATCCCCACACACTGTCTGGCTCCTCCCACTCATACTGGCTTCACCTCCCAATTCCTGCCCACATAGCCTGGCTCCACCCACTCCAACTGGCTGCACCTCCCCATTCCCATTTACAAAGCTTGGCTCCACCTCCCTATTCCCAACTACAGAGCCTGGCTCCACCCAATCCAACTGGCTCCACTTCCCTATTCCCACCCAGACAACCTGGCTCCACCTCCCCATTCCCACCCAGACAACCTGGCTCCACTTCCCCATTCCCAGCTACAGTTACTTCCTGCTCCCCATTTCCACCTGCATAGCCTGGTTTCCCCTGCCGCACCTGGCCCCACCTGCCCAGCATTGTTCGGTTTCACCCCCCACTAACCGGGCTCCACCTGCCGTGCCCCTCTGCACACTACAGGTCCTTGGCCTCTATCGGTTTTGTTTGTTCTTCCTTTTTGCGGCACAGATTCCTCACATGCCTCCGCCCATGATTCCTCGACCTTTGTCCTAATTTCACTCTCTCTCGTCTGCTTTTCTCACCCTTATCCCCGTCGCTGCCCTGGCATCAACCTCCCTCTGTCCATCTTCTCTCTTCCTGCGAAGCGCCCGTTCAGCTTCCTCTCCCCAGGCCCAGCTTGCCCATTTCTCTTGCCCCTGTTGTTTGTTTATCCTGCCCTCATCCTCGCCTCTCCTCCTCTGCCCCCCAGATTACAGCAGTGAAGAGGGGCTGGCCAGGAATATGAAGTACTTCCTGCAGCAGTTGCCTCAGGTCAACTACAGCCTGCTGCGCTTCCTGTGCCGATTCCTGGCCAGCGTGGCCTCGCTGCAGGAGGAGAGCTGGAGCAGTGGGGCCCTCGCCGCAGTCTTCGGCCCCGATGTCTTCCAGTAAGGTCCCTGCGCCCTCCGGCTCTGTGCTGCAACTGCTGCAGTTTAGTTTAATTGTGTGGAGTAAGTTAAGTTCAGTGTTGGGGAGAAGGTCCAGTTTTGTGCAGTTTGATGTTGCAGAGAGGGATTAGCTAAGTGTAGCGGGTTGAGTCAGTGTTGTAGGGAAATGTTTGGTTGATGTCGTACAGAACGATTTGGTCTGTGTTGTGGAGGAGGTTTAGTCCAGTGTTGCAAAGGAGGGTTAGGTCAACATCAGAGAAGAGGGTTCGTTCAGTGTTTTAGAGAAACGTTAGGTCATTGTTGTAGAGGAGGGTTGGTTCAGAGTTTTCAAGTTGGCTAAGTTCATTGTTGTCGAGAAGGGTTAGCATAGTGTTCTCGAGTTTGTTAGTGCAGTGTTGTTGAGTAGGGTGTTTTCAGTTTTGTCAAATAGGATCAGTTCAGTGTTGTTGAGAATGGTAAGTTGAATGTTGCAGTGAAGATTTAGTTCAGTGGTGTTGAGAAAGTTTAGTTCGGTATTGTGGAGCAGGTTCCATTCAGTCTTGTGCAGAAGATTCATGAATGTTTTGCAGTTGTTGAATGCCTCATCTAACACAAAAATAATTTACTACTCTTTGATATTTGCAAAATTGGTACAGAAGCCAATAAATAACAAACCCATGAGCAGAAAGATGAAGTCCACTCCCTACTGTTGAGCACCCATGGGAATGGCTCATTTTAAGAATTACAAGTTCCCCCTCTCTACAGCAGCTTTGTAGTGATTCTCCTTTGAAAAGCATTCTTGACTTGAGAGCAGGCTTGATGCACATTGGTGGTTTAGTGATTGAATAACTGAGGGGGAAGCCCACTTCATTAACCCCTTTGCTGTAGAATACAAATGATGCCAATTTTTCCTGTTGTGCATGAGCCTGTTTAAGCTTTATAACTCACTATTTGTGTCACAGAGACTGCAGAAAATCATTCTAGTGAAGCAAAACATTTGGAAATTTAACTACAGAATTATTTAGGAATGAAATTTCGGAATTTACGGACGCCGGCGTTTACATCTGCACAAAGGGATTTAAGGTGACTGATAGCTGTTGACCTCTATCCCCCGGTCTGTTGCAGTCTGGACACCGATGTAGAGGATCTGAAGGAGCAGGAGTCTGTGAGCCGCGTCCTGGCCGAACTGCTGGAGAACCAGGAGGAGTTCTTCGACTCGGACGAGGACGACGTCTCTACCACCAACGACTACAGCTCCATCAACGAGCAGGTAAGGCCCTCACAGGCCCCGCCCCCTCTTACCCATGCATCACTTATTTGGTTCCAGTATGGGTATCAGTGATCATCTGATGCCAGGCAGGGAATATGTGTCATCTGATTCTTCAATGTTTCAGACAAAAGCTATGACTGTTAAGAGAGCCCGTATATGGTCTCTGTATGGACTGCATGTACCATACTGTAAACTCTGAAACGCTGCATTATTTTATGAATCTATGGATTCATGGTCGTTGTCTCCACTGCCGTTTCTGCAGAAATGTTCTTGTGGAGGTTCTACAGCCCACAAATTTCAACCAGTTCCTTTGATATTTGGTGTGACATAGGTTATGTTTAGGCCACGACACCTACACTACCAGTCAAAAGTTTCTGCACACCCCAAGATCTTGCCAAGTCCTTATCTTGCATGTATGTTTACAACAAAGAAATCACTGGAACCCAATACTTGTTTATTACAAATAATAAATTTACAAGAAAAATCCACAAGGAATCCAGCACAGGTGATTGAAATGATCAGCTCGCTACCAACCCCCTGAAGCTGCTTGATAATGAGTAGATTATGTGAATCACCTGTGCTGGAGCAGAGAGAGATCTAAAACATGCAGGACAGGTGGTACTCCCGGAGAGGTCTGAGAAGCACTGGATTAAACCATCATTACTGATCTGCTTAAATATTGACAAAATGACTGATCCTGGTTTTTCTTAATTTGTTTTGTTATATACATGGTTTATACATTGGGCTTCAGTTTTCCTTCCTTTCTGTTGTACAATCAATATGAGACCATTACACAAGAACAAAATATAAAAAATTGTAACAAATACAGAAAATATTGGGGTGTGCAAAAACTTTTGACTGACATTGTATCAATGTTGGTTGCCATGGCAACAGTATTGGCTGAATAAAGCACAATTTCATGCAGAAAATTGTGACATTTTTAACAAAATGTGAGAAGGGCAACAAGCGGACACTGAATGGAGGGCTCACCCATGCGGTCTGTGGGGACCAGACTGTCTCATCATTAGTGTGAAATGTTGAATGTGGATTGTGTCGTATATATATGCTGCTGTGCATTTAACTATGGAAATTCTGAAATATTTGTGGTCACAGGTCAGTCGTTGAACAATGTAAGTTCTTGACCTTTTCTGCAGTGATGTTATGCCACACAAAATGGAGAGCTTAAGGAGTTGTCTCATTGTGGGTTCAGGTCCCCATGAAAGTACTTCAGGTTTTGGTCTGACTTTTAAGCTGAACAAGAAAAAGTGTGCTTCAAATTAGAAACGGCATGTTGGGAAGACAGGACGGTGTTCGAAGTGCTGTTGAAATTGCATTCCTGCATTGAATTTTACTACGAATACCCAGCACCCGATTCCAGTAAGAGTCATACCGCTCCTCACATGGGTGCTTCTGCAGTGGAACGTCCAGCGTAGAGACTGAGGGAGTCGGTTTAACGCTGAACATTTTGCTGCACAGTTGGCTGTTTCAATGAGTGCTGTAACGGAGGCTAGTTTGAAGATGGAGGGACAGGCCCTGTTTCAGCGCTCTGTGCAGTGAGCTGCCTCTGGAGAGGGGCTGACTGAGCCTCGCAAAATCCCTGCCTGAGCTACTCAAGGTCAGAAAGCAGACCGCCGCAAGCTGCATGTTCCATTCGGATCGTGTTTTTTTTTTGTCTGTTGTTCTCCCTGCTCAAAAGACTGGGGAAGGGTTCAGGAAGGGCTCCCCACCCAGCTTATGTAACGGTAACGATGAAGCTTGACGCAGCGTCTGTCACTGCGGGCTTCTCCTATTCATCGCATTCTTTAGGAGTGATTTCATGCCCCGGATTAGGAGAACTAAAACCAGCAGCCAAAGGCAGCAAATGGTGCATTTGGCTTTTTGCATTTGCACAGACCCATAAAACACAACGCTGCTGCGTTTCCTGGTTATTATAAGCCAGACAGAACATTCTAGTTGCATTGTGAGAACTTTTTTTTTTTTTTTTTTTTTTGGTTGGAGTCTGCTCTTTGTCCCTCCTAGATTGCTCTGATCGGAGGTGTATGATTGTTGGGACTGTCACCCAAAACATTTAACCATTTACTTCCTTCTCTCCCTCGCTATGGTGATGACGTGTACCGCCTTGGGCCATTTTTCAGAGAACTGGCATGTTAAGCTTTGAGATGCTGGCCTAAAATATGCTCAGTCCTGCTTTATTTCATGTGTCTCTTCTGAAATTCTCAATGGTTATTTCAGCGCTGACTAATAAGAACAGGCCCCTCTAACTGATAAGCAAATCCAGGCTGTACTTCTCCCCAGTGTTATGGTCTCTTGGCTCTTGTGAGTACTTGGGAAATCCGGGGGGTTTGCTGAAATGTCTCTGTAGGAGCACACTTGCCCTGGTTACATATCCAGGCTGCTGATTTACCCGGCTCCTGCATGTGTTATGATCGACTGAGCCACTGACGCTATCATGTACTTAATGGCGATTGCTACAGTGATGAGCAGCCAATGAGGCCCTTGGTTCCATAGAGCATCAAAATGGCTACATGGGTTTAGGGTGGAGGAAAACAGGGAAAAATGACAGAACTGTGCACTTGGGATGAAGGGAGAAGCACTGTGTGTAACCGCAGGCTGGCGAAGCAGCCATTTTGGCTCTCATTGCTCAAAGAGCCCCCACTGTACTGCCCAGCCACTGTTGCAGCAGTATCAGGAGAAGGGTACGGTGTAGGCGAGGCGTTTTGCGTTATGTGGCTGCAGGATCTATTGCTGATTAAGGGAAACCCTCCGTCCCCTGCAGCTGAGCCCAGTAGGAGTAGGGAGGCTCCGCTGTAATTAATATCGGAGTAATCGATCTGTTCCCCTGCTCAGCATTTTTTATTACAGTTGGAGGCGAGTTTATTGAATCGGGAACGTCCCCAACGCCGCCCGCTCACGGAGATGTGCGGCAAACGCCCATCACATCGCCTGAAAATGTGTGTGGGGGGGGGGGTCCTCGCCCGATAAGTAGATTACATTTCGACTGGATGTCCAGTAGCAGCATCTTGACCACACTTGTATCTGTCTCCTTTGCTTAAAGCAGGGGTGTCCTGTCTTGCCTGAACAGGGCTGGCTTGGACAAAGGTTTTTGCTTCAGTCCAGCACTGTGGTGTGTTATTAAACTCATTAACCAATCACGGTCTTCAATCAAGCCCTCAATGGGTATAGTCTCATGTCTTGGTGCCGAGCTTAAACAAGAAGTTCAAATGAACTGTGTCTTCGGGATGATGGCATGTAATGGGTCGGCTCTTGTTGGGCTTTTGTGTCCTTTTTGCAAAATCATGCTTAGTTAATCCCTGCGCAGACATCCACAATATGCTTGTCAAGTTTCATGATGATATGTGAAGTAATAATGGAGGAGCAGCACTTCAGAGTTAGTATCCACACGAAGAAGAAGAAACGGAGTAAGTTTTTGGTCCCTCGTCCGGAGGACAAAAGCCTGCGCCTGCACTGACCTTTTTTGGGTAATATTGGACCTCTTGACTGTAGGGTGTGGACTAATATCTTCATTCATTATATAATATAATAATATTTAATTCATTTTTTTGTTTTTGGTACCAACCTGATTTAGCTTAATTTTGTCCTTTTCCATTTTTACTTCCCTCTGTTCAAAATGTGCGCAGTACTCAGAACTCAGGGCACAGAAATGTTATTCTCTAAAGAGATGCTTGCAAACTACACAAACCGAAATGTGAAACTGAAGATGCACGAGACAAAAGGATTCGCTGAATGCACAAACGGCGGTTAAAAACCTCAGCCCACACAAATGCCAGTGAGGCTTCACAGCACGAGCATCGAGGCAGGCAGGCGGGCAGAATCCTGGCGGTGGGTCTGTGGAAGGTTCCGGCATTGTGCAGAAGGGTGACGTCATGCTGAGGGCGAGCGGCGGGGGCGGGAATCCGAGGAATGAGCAGCTGCCCGCCGGCTGGGCAGAGGGAGGGGTTGGAGGCTAAACGACTGCAGCCCGTAGGGGAAAAACAAGCGATGGGAGGATGGAGGCCGTGAACACTGAGCCAGTGTCTTAAGGCTGAACTCAAGCTTCACTTGCCCTCATCAGTGCTAACTGCTTTGTACACAGCATAGCGTGTGTTGAACTGCATTACGTAATGCAGAAAGCGCGTCTCCCAGGCGATGGCGTTGTTTTTTGCCCCCGCCATGTGCCCAGAAGGGTCCTGTCCTGACTCTGGGTGCTTGTGTGGCAGTTTAACAGTCGAGTAGAGAAGCGGTAGAGCAGACTCTGAATAAGCCCCCACATGTCCCTGTCGCGGCCGCCTCTCGCTCACCCCAGCCTTGTGTTTCTGAACTTGCGAGAGCTGTTGCATAATCTGTCGGGCCGCCTGGTGTGGGGGGAGGGGTATTATGGCGTATTCGCGCTCAACACCTGGCCCGGATTACCCCGAGACCACGGCGCATTAACCGCCATCGGATTCAGCAGGCACCGCTTTGAGAAGCGTTGGGACGAGAGCCAATGTGGTGGAAGAGCACAGCCCGCTCATTAAAAAAAAGGAAAAAAGGGGGTTTTTATCTGCTGTTGACTTTTCGGAAGGAGCGCTGCTTCCTACTGCATACTGCTGCAAGGCGGGGGAAAATCCACTCCTAACAAGTGTTAATTGTTTTGTCAAGTGCCTGTAGACTCGTGCTGAACGTGCTGGAGGCTTTGCAGGGAAGAAGCCTGTACTTTGCACTTTGAGTTAGACATCACTTAGTTTGTCAGGCTTTGTTGTTTTTTCCCTGAGGCACGACCAGTTTGCATAACCTTGAGAGAACGCTCATGATTCCGCTGTGCGATTGGTGTGGTCCATATCTCTTCCCCTCGCTGCAGTCGACGGCGAACACCGGCGTCTTCACACTGCGCCCGAGCTGCGTCGCTCCGCATACAGGATGAGCCCAGAGCCTTTTAATCCAATCAGGCATGATGAAGGTGGTCGCCATGGAGACGGACGGCCATGACTCTGCAGCTAGCACGGTGGCTGTTCTGTGTTCTGCGAGGGGGGCTGGTGGAGGGGGGCTGGTGTGGGGGGGGGATCAGAAATCTTCCAGACGGAGCGTTTAAAAATGTGACAGATTGAAAGATTGCCTCCTCCTACTTCTGTTGCAGCTCCCTTATTGTGGTCTTCTGTGGTACCCTGGTTAGGCACAGCTTTTTTCGCTAGATGAACGGTTGTCAGGCTTGTGTTTGCGTTTTTCACTTGTTTGACCTGCCCTGCTGCACGAATCGCTTCAGTCTGTTCAGTGCTGGTTCTCACTCGTATTGGCCAGCCCTGCCGCAGTAAGCAAAGCTCCTTGCAGCCGGCACAAAGAGCTAGGGCACTGCTGTTTCTTTTCCAGCAAGGGAAAAAAATAAAATGTCATGTAAAAAAAAAAAAAAAGTCTTGTTTTATGGAACAAAGCTGTTTTTTGTGTTTTTCTGTCTTTGGTGATCTTCTTTCATGCTAAGTGCGTAGAATTATTCCTGTATGAGGGCAGACAAACTGCATTTTTCTGTGTTTACCAGTGCCGTCTCGCCGTTTGTGCAAAGCAAGCTTCTGATTGGCTGTTGGCAGGCTGCTGAGAGTGAATTTGGTTTTGGCTCAGGATTGTTGCTAAGGCTTTTGCATTTTTCTGCGAGGGGGAGTGTTTCAAAGCTCGCCTCGGCCACGGCGAGCCCAGTGATTGTAGAGTGTAGCAGCTTTTAGATGGGAGCTGGAGACCCACATCTTTGCATGTCAATGCTGCTCAGGCTTATTATAGCGCCACCTATCAGCATTCTTAGATTTGTTATATGTACTTATTCGCTGTGTGATAAGAATAAAAGATCTTGAAGCTCAATGTAGTGATTTGAATGGTGAGGTTTTCAAATGAGGGCTATTGAATTATCTAAAATTTCGCCCTCCCTCCCCACAGATCACCGAGCTGCTGGACGACGAGAAGCTGGAGCCTTGCGAGGAGCTCCCCCAGGACCGAGACCACAGCCCGCAGGAAGCCCCCCCTTCTGATGCCCCCCAAATCACCCGGGTCACCCCCTCCTCAAGGTACAGGGGCCCCCACCCCTCGACTTTAGGAACCCGCCGAGTGCCACGTCGCACAGTGTCTTGTTTCGTACCACAGAAGTAAACACAAACACCTCTGCAACATTCTCATTCCTGTGCGTCACACATCACATTCCCGAGCCGACAGTCCCGTAAATGCTGACACCGTAACGGCCGGTGTCCAGGGCAACGAGGCAGACTGCTGTGTCAACTAACCTGATTGCATCCTTTGAAATTAACCTCTTCACCCCCTGGCGATTTGCACTTCCAAGTTAAGGCAAGGTGGTTTGTTGCATGTTAAGGATGGAAACTGCTTGGGAAAGATGAGCCCACAGATGCAGTGGCGTTTGGGAATGATGTGTGAAAACTTAAGCCGTCCCACCTCCTGCCCTCAGGGCGCTCCTGCCCACAGTCGAGGCCTCGCTCCTAAATGTCAAGACTGTACTGTGTTACCTCACACCCAGGTGTATGATACCCACAGTGCTTTGGAGGAGTATGTTTTTAGCTCACCTGGACCTATGGTCAAGCAGGCTTATCTCACGGCCTGTCTTTCGTCGTTGGTGGTCGCTCGTCATTGTTGGTCTTTGTTGTTGGCATCAGTGAAAATCTTCTCAGAAACTACTTGGTCTATGAAGGGGAACCTTTGGACATAGCTAGCTACTAATGAGCACGCCAACTTTTTCATAAATCATTTCAGTTTGACTTCAGATATGGTCGTCATAGTCAAAGCAGTTGCATGTCCAGGTGAGCTACCATATCAGTGACACCATCTTTGTTTGTGTTCAGATGTACATTTCTAATGTGGCCATTGGGATCTTCACCAGGAGCAGGCAGAGGCACCAGTGTGTTTTGCGTCCATTTGAGGCTCTTGAAGGGCAGCCTGGTTCGAGTCCTTTTCCAGACCCCTATAGAGCACAATGCTCAGGCCAAATGTTACTGAGCAGTCAAATCTTCTCCCCGCATTCTTCCCTTGATTGAATTTTCATCCTGTGTCCGTGAAATTGGCGCCTCTTTCTGAATGATAATTGTTTTCTTTAAAAAAAAAAAAAAAAAGAGATTGGGACACTCACTGGCTTATGTCCTCTTCGGGGCTTAAAATCGCGGAGAGCTAGTGCCTCGGGCTGCCACCAGACCAGTGGCTTCGTGCTTTAAAGCGATTAAAGGCGCTAATCCCTAATCCACGCTAGCGCTACGGCAGGGCAGAAACTGCTACCCCTGTAGTTTAAGGGCCATTTTTCAGTGCCTGTGTCTATGGTTCCCGTGCAATATCTTTTATTTCCCAACTGACCTGCGGATCGTGGTATTACGCAGGTTCATCCCACGTAGATTTCAATTAGGCTATCGACTGTATGCAGACTCTGCTTAATTCCTCCCCGCCATCCCCAGAGGCATTCTGGGAAGATGCCTCCACAGCTTTTTTTCACGCTTGTTTATCCACATGCTGGACACTGGAGCTCAGTCCTCTTTCAACAGTCTTGTCACCCCTCCCTCATAAGATGTTTTTTTTTTTTTTCACCTTGTCCTTTTTAGCCTCTCCCCAGTTGGCCGAATCAGCAGTGGCCGGACATTAGAGGAGGTGTTTTTTTTTTTTTTTTTTTAAACCTGTAAAGGCCTTGGGCAGCAGTTGCATTGGAGGCATTGGGGTTCAGTGGGCCTTGGGAGGCTGCTTAAACTGAGCTAAGTGTTCCTGATGGACAGAGGCTGGAGAAAAACAACTGCAGTATCAGGAGCTGGGAACTGGCCAGCAGTCACTTTGTAGGGATTGGCGCCCCTGTTGGTGTGCTCATAAACTTTTGAAATGTTTTCAGCATTTATTGGTAGATTGAATGTGAATGGGTCCAAGATCAAGCTCTTTCAATGCTAATAAAAGAAGTTGCCACTATCGAGGTGTGGCCTCTATTGATATTTTGAGCTCAAACTCTTGATCATGGCCATTATTAGCCCATGGGGTAACAGCTGCTATTTGATAGGCTTAGCAATGACCAATCAGCATGAAACTTGCTGGGCAAGGGAAGCTTGAATATTTATGTCGCATGAAGTGGAAATTACCTTGAAAATCCATGCAAGTCTTTTTTTTCTGCTTCAAAATTGATTTGCCGCATCGCTTGGACCCTGTTAAATTGTATCTTGTATACATACGGTTATGTTATGTCCACTTATAATCTTTTCTTTTTCTGAAACCTGAATTGCTATGGTTATTTTTTAGGGGCCGGCGTATATGCCATGTTCTGATTGCTCTTTCTTTATTAACCTGGTGTACCCTTTACTTTGTAGTAGAACCTAATTGAACATTCTGCTGTCAGTTTGGTTTGAAGCGAAATTACGGATCATTTTAAGGTGATGAAATGAAAGAGTTAGCTGATTGGATTATGTAGCGTTTGCGATTGAAAGCTGGGTGATACTGTAAAGAACTTGTGCGTGCAGCAGAAATGGTTCGTGGTTCATTCTGAAGTTGAAAAATTTTAATTGGACTACATGTTTGTGTACATTGTCGTTGATGTCTGTCCCTCAGATCGCCGATAAAGCGATAGACCTGTTAGTTTCAGTTGGGCAGCAAATACATAGACCTCTCCGCTTTACCCCGCAGGAATCCGCCATGCGCCCGGCACTCGGCTAAATTTAATTCCGGCTGCATATCCGTTTCGCCCGGCACGGAAAGTATTTTTTATGGGTCACAGAAATAAATGGTGACGACGAGAAATGTCGCACTTCAGACGAGTGGCTGGCGGAGGTCAGGGTAACTGGAACGTGTGAACAGCTGTTAGTGCGCTGGGACTGTCCAAAGGGCCTTGTAGGTGGGTTGGGCAGCTGTCTTCACCACGATAAGAACACTGCCCTTTACCCTCATGCCTTGGGGAGTGACCAGAGGGGTCAGGAGGCTCGGAGGGTTGGAAAGAGGAACGGAGCAGGGCAGACTTATCCCATGTCCTCCTTTTAGAGGAGATTTCGGGTGAGCAAACCTCGCCGTTGCGTATGAAGTGGACTGTATTAGCTTGTGAGTCGTCTTGTCATCATTGGTTTATGCGCGGCTGCATTACACTGGCGCTACTGTTCTGGAATTCATCATAGAGGTTGGGGAAGCTAACGCTTTAGCTAGGCTATCCCCCCTCGCCTTCATTGCTTTGCCCTTTGTATAGAGTCAGTAGCTGTTTACCTGGCTTTGTTTGACTGCACCGTTGGGTGCTGCCCTGTTATGTTAAGGCTGGGCTCTCGTAGAGATAAGATTGTGTCGGCCTTGTAGCACTGCTCTGTTGTCCTTTAGGCATTTTCAGCCCTGGGAATTGAGATAAGCAGTTTGCAGTATCTCCTTCCCCTGCCCTCTCTTTATCTCTCTCTGTCTCTCTCTGCTTTCTTCTGCTCTTTAGTCTTTTACTTTTTCTTTCAGTATTTCCTCTGGTCTCTTTTCTGTTTTCCTTTCATTTGTTGAGTAAGTGGGTCAGATGTTGAGCATTTTTCTGAAGGCCCTGCACTGAGTGTGACTCCAGCCCTCGGGTGATGGGACCTCGACACGCGCAGGAATGTGTGTGTGTCTGTGTGTTGTGTTTCTACAAATGTATAAATGAGCCCTCGCCCCTGGTTGAGAGGAGTTGAGACTGGGCAGCCTGTAGGATGCAGCACAGGTTATATAAAACCCCGAACTCTCCTGAGTGACAAGTGCGGAGATGTATGTGGGGGGGTTTGGGGGCCGGTCAGTTGGCAGCAGAGCGTCCTGCGATTGGCCCATCCGGGGGACTGCACCGCTGCGTCAGAGGGCCGTGTATTTTAGAAGGGCTCCGGATTGTTTACTGCAGCACTTTCTGTGGGAGTGCAGCGAACGCAGGAGCAGCAGCCGAGACGCCGTAGTGACAGCAGCGCAGCAGAGCCTCAGCACTACAGCGCATTACCCCCCCTCCTCTCCCCTCCTCTCCTCCTCGCGCACCTCCGCAGCATGCACTCCGGCAGCCTCTGCTCACTCTACCGCTCACTCGTACACACCCTCTCCCCACACAGCGCTCAGTCCGGATAACCCGCTCACAACTTTATCACTCTCCGCTACGCGCTGCACCATGGCGTGTGAAATTCTGCTGCACAGGTAAGGCTCTGAGGAGGTGGGGCTGGGAGTGAGGATGCGCCAGTACTGGGTTTAAGGGAGAAGTGTTGCCAGGGGGTTGAATGCCTGTATTGTACTGGTCTTCTCGGAGCAGGCAGTGCCCATTAATTGGGCAGCGGGCATGTGGATACGGGGCGATGTGTCTCGTGCCTGTCCGTCTCCTGAAACCTCAGCCGGGCGTTTGGCAGCACAGAACAACGCCATGTCTGATTTGACGCTGGTAGGGTGCTCGGGGCAGGGTGCCTTGATGGGCTGCCAATGGCTGCAGGCCAGGCTGTAAGAAGTGCGTCACTGTTACTGCGTCATTGGTACTGGGGTTGTGCTGATCGATGATACCATCGCAGGTCACGACGTGATGAGGGCTCGGGGATCTGCACTCCTAGAGTGATTTTTGGGCGATTTTTATTTTATTTCTGGAAAAGCATCTTGCTGTTAATAAGTGCTCTCTGTTTCATTCACAAGTGCTTGTCGACAGCTGAAATTTGATCCATTATTTCTTTTTATATGCGAGAAGGAACTGCCACAGGGCTGCCTGAAGGCTTGGTTAAAATTGGATTATACGCCAAAAAAATAAAGCAATACTCTCTTGGACCATGTTCTTTTGAGTGAGATTTTTCAGCTGCCCTACAGCAAGTGAAAAGAAAAATCTAAAATAATAATAATGAGAATAATAATCTGAACTATTAATACAGTCAAAAAATTAGAAAAGCCTGATCTTTCCAAGGGCGGGAATGAATGCCAAGTGTTTGGCCAGTTGTCACCCAAATAGCCTTATTTGTTCTAAGCAAATCATTGAGATGCCACTTTCAGATGAAGAGTAGCCTAGAGAGCACACAGTGTAGAGGCTGAAGTGAGAGACCAAGAGCTGTCACCGCTTATCAGTCAGCAGGGTGTTCGCAGAGATGCACATTGTGTCCAACATTTAGGAAAAATTTTCAGTTATAGAATTACAATAAATTATTGCTACATATGATATATCATGACAGTTAGGCCTATTGATAATCTAATAATAATAATAATAATAATAATGGGATTCCCTGTTTCCCAAAAATGTCACTAATCTGATGTCAATAATGGATTTTAGCATAGACGATGGCATTACATAAACATTGTGTAGCCTACTTTGTACATTGAAAGCTGCAGTGCTGCTGCATGTTGTATATATCTGGACAAAGAAAAAGTTGGCAGATTAAAGTAACGGTAAATAAATTGACGAGGATGGGAAAGGGCAGTAAAGGGTACAGTCAAAACATTGCAAATGTTTATAAAATGGTGAGGATCTAGCTTGGCAGCCTCAGCAGGATTGTAAACTCGCTCGTGTGAATGAAGATGGGTCATCTGGGAGTGCGATACTGGTTCAGCTCTCTTGCTCATTCTGCTAATGGATTGAGTTAAGTTCTATCTGTTGGGATCCCTTGTCTGTTTGGCTTAATCTGAAAATGTTGCCAAACGGGCAAAACTGTATTTTTCTTAAAGACCAAGTCCTCCGTGCTTCATGATGCTTCATGCTTGCTTCACAAAATAACATGCAGTTAATCACGATCCCACAAATGTAGGACCATACCCAACATTTTGTGGCTGTTGGCCTGAATGCAGTCAAATTTAAAAGCTCCATGTCTCATGAACAGCATTGTAACAAATACTAAAAATGGTGGTATTGTGCCTGATGGAAATGTTTAATATAAATGTGGCATTTATTAACTTCGTGCGAATGGAGGAATGGTCAATTGGCAATTTTCAAGACTGTTAATTGAAACATACAGGTGCTTACCCAACCCTAGTGGGTATCTGCATGCATGTTTGTTCATACTTTTATAATTTTGTGGCGGTGTGTTTGTTTGTGCCAGTGTGGTTGCGCACGTGTTGTGCGTTTGTTTGCGCGTGAGGATTGTTGGACATTTTGTGTGTGCGTGTGTGTGCACGTTACATAGTCGAACGTCTTGGTTGTAGGGCTCTATATATTCTGGGATATGGCAACTGATGGCCCCATTGAAAACTGTGGCACTATTGAGAAAATATAAGCTGATCAGACTCTGATGACAACTTTCTCATTGTGACTGTTGCTAAGCCCGTGTGTGCTGCTGTCTGGTATGTGAGTTAAAGTGATTGTGCAGCCATTTCAGAGAGCATGAGAATGACCAAAATATGAGTCTTCCAAGTATTTTAGTGTGATATTTTCACTTAAAACATCTTCGTTACTTATTTGCTGAACAGGGCAAAGGATTTGCCGATGAACAAAGTGCGGCTGTTTTACCACTTTCAAGATAATGCCAGTGGTGTAAAACAATTTCAAGTTTTAAAGCTGGAAAGTAACAAAAAAAATGATTTTTTTTTTTTACTGCTTCAAAGAAAAATAATACATTTTGAGTTTCATTGCAAGTTGTTTAAGACCAGCTGCGGTGGTGGATCAGTGCTACATCCCCAGTGTAATTTTTAAGAAGTACATCCCTCATGTCACATTGTGGTGAAGTCAGACACCTGTGGTGTGTGTGCTGTTACTTCGGTTTATGCTCCAGACACACCTCAGACTCTAGCGTGTAACGGAGTTTGAATTCCTGTCTTAATCAGGCCGTTTCATCACCCTGTGATCACCTGCACACCGCACATAACCACCTGATTCTCTTCAGTTAAGGCATAGCAGGCCTGCATAACCGAGCCAAAAAACTCGTTCCTCTCCCCACCGTAGCCGTCAGAGCTGCCTGAACCGGTCCAGCTCGCCTTCGCTCCTCTGAAAACTCGGAATAACTGTTACGGTGCAAAACTCCCACGCCAGACTAGCTGTTTACCACTGTGTTTCGACAGTGGCACCATTGTTTGTCCCATGGAGGAAGAGTTCGGCCAGCACGGTCCACTTTGAGAAATGGAAGGGGAGCTTTGCCCAGCTTTTCTCTTAGCTTTATCGGGGGATTGGGTTAAAGGTTCCTTAAAAGTGCCTTCCATGTGTAATGTAATATATGGTAGCTCCCCCCCCCCATCCGCTGCCCGCAGCCTGTAAAGCCTCTGTAATTGCCTACCTGTAGATGGTAACGGATCATCAAGCCCTTAGAGATGTGATTCTGGATTGGAAGCTTGTAACCGAAGTGTCCCTGTGTCTCTCGAGCTCCTGTGCCTCGAGATGCAGGAATGTGTCTGACTTGTGAAGCACAGCCTTGCCCCTGCAGTGTTACATGATCGATGTGCCCGTCTCGTCCCAAGTGTCTCGTGACATCTTATTCACTCTCTATACCGAGCCCTTCAGGAAGACAAAATGTTTGGGACTCTCACTGCTCATGGTGGTGCGTGTTAATTATTGAGAAGTACTGCTTATCTCTGCCAGCTGTGAGGCTGGGCTGCTATTGTTTCTCCTGCTGCAGTGTTAGAGGAAATCGGTCATTTTTAATCGGGACAGGGATGGAAGGCTGGGCAGGATCCCTTGGCTGGGGTATGACTGGTCGCCGTCCTTTAAGAGACGCTGAGGGTTATTGGACAATGCAGAAATGTGCGCTGGTTGAAAATTGGGGACAAACTGTCGCATACGTAGATCCACCAGATTTCTTGGTGGCAGTGAATGCCAGAATGCGTCTCGCCTGTGAAATGCACCCCCCCCCCCCAAAAGAGTCTTATGACTGGAATTCCTGTCTTGTCGCGAGCGCTGGTTTCATCCGGTTGGGTTCTCAAACCCGACACCAGTGGCGGTGAGGGCGGGGCTGTTATGCAAGAACAGATTCCTGGCGTGCCCAAGTCTGCTGAATCAAGCCACCCCCTCCTCTCGGCTCCCCCCTCTGCCCTCCTGTCGCCCTCTTCAGCATTTGCGCAGAGGTTTGTGGGAAACCTGTTTTTTCCTGCTGTTGAAGAGCAGAGAGGAGCGGGGCTCGGCTCTCGGGCGGCTCTGTGGCCGAGGGGAAGGGGAAGCGGTGAGAAAGGGCGCCTAACGGGAAGCCTATTTCAAAGTGTCCGCAGGTCATGTGACTCCCGCCCTACCCAAATAATAGCGAGGCAAGGGCAGAGGGGGGCAAGAATGGCAGCCTGTTATGACCCTTTGCTCCAGGCTATGTTCTTTGAGGAGTCCTTTTCTGACCTTCTGCCAGCTCAAGCCCTGTTTTTAAAACTCTATTTCCTGTTTCTGTCCTCTTGCAGCTCACACATCTCATCCATCAGCATCCTGCCCGGATCCGCAGAGTAAGTTTGACCAGCTAATCCCTTCGTTACAGCAAGTGTGTGTCGCAGGAGTTTAGACCCAGGACTGTTTCTACACTTCAGCACATGAATTCACGAGGTCCAGCTGTCTCTCCTGGCAGTAACAGATGTTCGCTTAATATTGTCAGTGTTATGGCATTGTTACTGCATTGCAGGAACATTGTGGTCATGTTTTTATCTACTGGGCTGTGTGGAACTGAGCTGCCTATGCTCTTGAAGTTCAGAGGAATGGAAGACTGTCATACAGTACATTTCACCATGAGCTGTCTCTGTATATCGAGTGAAGTGACAAATTTGTGAGGAATACTCCCAAACACATTTGTCTTACACACATGCATATGCATGTATAGACTGTTGGATCTGAAGCTTAATGCATAGCTAACAAGATTTGACTGGGCACGGTTCTGCCATATTAGCCTGCTACTGGAGGTGTTGGATATTCTGAGCGTGCTCAATGGGATTATAGAAAGGATGACTCGTGTAATTTTACCGGAGTTGCGGTGCTCATGAGAACGAGCAGTGAATACCTCACCGCATTATGGCAATGCTGGCTGCAAGCCTTGGAGTCACGTAACCTCCTGCCAGAGGCGAAACTGGTCTTATTTAAAGCCAACATTGTGGTTTCTCATGCAGCCCTTATTGTGATTCACGTCTCTCCCAAGGGCTGAGGCCAAGTTTTAAAGTTCCAAGCTTTAAAAACCACCATAAAGGCAACCTCAGTGCTAATGTTTGTGTGAGCAGCGAGAGTCCTGCATCAGGGCAGCATGCCAAAAAAGGGAACTATTTTATGCTCACAAATGCAGCATTATCTTGCATCATGGGAGTGGCTCTTGATGCCAAATGGGATTTCCAGAATCAGAGTTAGGAACCAGTACAGCTGCTGTAACTGTGCGTGCTTTTTATCGCTGCTGAGGGAGACAGACATACAAGCAGAGCTATGCCCTCTCCCACCTCGACCCTAAGGCAGGGCTGACTATTGCGTGCTCGGACAGGCGCTTTCGTTTGCGGTTCAGTGCCTCTACAACCCGGGGCTGTTATTGTTTTTGCTGAAGGAGTGCTAGCTCACCCTCGGTCAAATGGGTAATGATGGGTTTGCTGGAGCATGAGGACCCTGCGGAGCCGGTTAAACAGCGGTCACTCTCCCGGTGGCTGCTGGTGGCCCGCTTGTGCTGGCGGGATTGGCGGTAAAGTGCAGGGGGGTGAAGTCTTTCACACGACCCCTGGAGGACCACCATGGCCCACAATAGCAACGTGTGCCCACCCAAACCTCCAGATTCTCTTACATTCAGCCTGCTGTGAGGAATCTGTCTTATAACTGTAAATATACAGCACTGCCCAAATGTGTTCGTTGCACAGAGGATTTCAAAACGATGTGTTTGAGGTCCCCATTGAGACTGTGGGCTTTAAATGTCTGATTTTTACATCGATATTCTGTGAGCTAGGTGGGGACGTTGGACCTTCCTCTACACTGTGGTGTATGTTTGGTGTTGCAGGTGTGGAGAGTGTGTGAGCCGGTTGTGCTGATACTGTGTGTGAGTGCTGCTGTGTTTGTGTCCACAGTATCATCCAGAGGGCCATCCGCTCTGCTGTGGAGCAGCACTTCCTGGATCTACGGAGCTCCATCGACCAGGATATCGGCAGCTACGAGAGCCAGGGGTAAGAGCAGAGCAGAACAGGCATGCGGACAGAAACGCATGTTCTTGTGATCTTTGTCTACTTGTTTTGGCTCTGTGTGAAAGTGCGAGTTGTGGCGTGTTCACGCACTGTGTGCGCCCTCAGAGAGGCTCCTGTTGAAGACCCGCTGACTGACCCAGAGGCAGAGGAACATGGCAAGGCATCCCAGTCCCACAAGGAGGAGGGGCCCCACAGCAGTGGCCTGCAGCCGAGCACAGAGATGGACCAGAGCCAGGGGGGCCCACAGCGGGACCAGCAGGTGTGTCCCAAATCCAGCTAGCGCTGCTCACCTTCGGCTCGGCCGGGTTACACGACCGCAAGTCTATAAATGGGCGTATGTTGACGGATGGACTCTAGCACTTATTAGCTGAACAGCTGTCTCTGTGATGGTTTTCATAGTACGTGTTTATTCGCACTGAGATGGCTGTCAGTTAGCAGGCCAAAGTGAGGGGTTATCACTCTGGCCATGTGATGTCATCGCATGGAGACAACTCTCTGACAGGAGGCGTGGCTAGTGAAATGACAGGTGTTGACCTCTGGTCCCTGGCTGCCCCTGACAGTCTGGCGTGAGCTCCAGGTTTTCCTGCATATCAGAGGGGAGATGACCCTCAGCTGTCATCCAGCCCCTCATTCTCCTCCTCTCATGGGGATTGGTGGAGACTTGGGGCCCTGCCCCTCCTCCAGTGGTTTTATTGGGTCACAGTCTCAGAATATCTGGCCCCCTGAATGACAGCAGCTCCTGCCCACAGTAAACACTCCTCTGCCTTGTTTTTATGTTTTTAATGGCCCGTCATTGCTGGCGTTGGTGTTATCCGACCATAAAAAGAGCATTTTACCATAGTTTTGGCATACACACCGCACCACTTAGTAACTTTGTGATTGTTATTGTGTCACCTAAAATTATAGATGTGATTTACCTTTTGCTTTGTTACTGACTTGGAAATACCTCCTGTAAACTGTGCCATTTCAGGTATGCAGTCCCCCAAATCCATAGTTCAGTTCAAACTTCATATTTTTTCCCAGCCACTGTTCTGTTCATTTTTCTTGTTTTATGGTGAAAAATCTTTGCTTAAGTTTTTTTTTTTTTTTTTTAATAATCTGTTCATAATGTTGAAAATCTTGACCTACCTTATATGAGGTCAGTTAAAATCACCACTTGTATTTATACTACTCTGTGGAAAACAGTGATGCAGTGGGCATGGTGAAGTAAGAGGACATTCTCGATGAGAACAAACTGACCCCTTTTTTGTGTTAGTCACTAAATACACATTTCTAAACATGGTTCCAGTTCCTTGGAATTTCTATTGTACTTCTTCTAAATTTCCCCGAAGATAAGATGAGTGCAGTGGTGCTGGAATCCTGCCTGTGTGTGACTGGTGCTAGTGAATTGCAGTCTCAGTTTCAGAATGAAGGTGCTGATTGTGTGTGTGCTTGTGGGAGACTGTGGCCTCACGCACACCCCTGTCTGCACTTCTCCAGGAGGTCCAGGGATCCAATATCCACTGCCCTGCCCCCGAGGAAGGTTCTGGAATGGAGATGGACACCAGAGCCCTGGTAGATGCTGAAAACAACATCAACACAGCAAGGCAGGTTTCACAGAGGGAGAGAAATAATCCCAGTTAACCCCTAAAACTCTGATTTTCACTTGAATATTCCCTTAAATGGGTTTTAAGGAAGAAACGGCATTTTTTTTTTTCCATTTTATAGGACAATTTCACACACGTTTTTATTTCATTTCCTGCAGCATTAGATCAAATGGAAAAAATCTATATCCTGTGCACCATTGTATTTCACTATGACTGAACAGGACATATTTGGGATCTCTGGAAGCCTTGGGGTCTTCAGTAGAATTTATAATGGGCCTGACGTTCCACAGGTTTGATTAAAGCAGCCGCATTTGACAAACCCATATATGGGTCATTAGGTTTGAAGGGGTTTAACGGCTTGGCACACATTTACTGTCGTGCGCACACACACACACACACACTCACGCTTGTAAATGCCGAAGTAGTGTACTTTTGAACTGTAAAATCCAGATATCTAGCGCTAGTCTTTCCTGCTTAACACCCGCATGCTAATAACCTGCTAATCGCCTGAGGTCTCAAACCCAATGGCTGTTGGCAGCAGTTTCTCATGTTAAAAGCCTGGGGAGCTAAGCAGTACAAACACCACTGATTAGACGGGTTTGGGAATTTCTGATAAGCGGGCGGGGTCGAGGTTAAGGAGGTAGGCCAGCTAAAGCTTAAAGTTGGGTTTGCCTGACTGCACGATTTCTTCACACTCTTGGTGCACCTGCTAGGAAACTGTTGTTGTTAGAACCGTTAACGGCTGTTCCAGGTGTTGTTTAAGATCATACCTCAGCCAGTATGGCCGTTTGTATGGCACTAGGCTCCACGGCTGATTCTCTGATGGTCATGTTTGTTCACAGGCAGGAGAGCTGTCAGGTGTGTGAGAAGATGGACGCTGGTGACCTCATCACCTGCGTGAGTTGGAAGCCCCCACCCCCATGTTGTACACTGTTGTCATGGTAACTGTTGAGTGACTGCAGTGTCTGACTGGTCTCCATGTGCACTGTAGGTCACAGAGGGTGGGTGCGACCTCAACGCCAACTCTGAGTCGGGCCAACCGCCGGGCAGCACGCCGCGCTTGGACCTGCGCCGCATCTTCCCCGACGGGGAGTGGGAAGGTAAATCTCCCAGAATTCTCTCTGTTCTGCCGGCTGCTCCCTCGTACGCTGTCACCCCTCAGCTGCAGGGAAGAGACTAGTCTCCACGCAAATACATTTGCATAAATTTGACTGCAACTTCAAACGCACATGGATGTGTTTGTTTTTACTGGCAAGGATTGACGCATAAGACTCACTTGGGCTGTTGGCTCAGGGCTGTGTGTGTGTGTGTGTGTGTGTGTTGTTTGCGTGTGTGTACTTGTGTTTGTGTGGGTGTTCACCTGCTGCTCTGTTCTTCATGAAGTTGCATTTCTTTTCCTCAATAGAAGTACAGTCTGCACATCTAGCTGCCAAGCCACAGGCTTGCTTGTTTGTGTGCGTGCGTGCGTGTGCATTGATTGCCTTTTGGTGTGTATGGGCTTGTGTGTGCATCTGTGCATTGATAGGCCTTTTGTGTGTGTGTGGATGCATGTATGTGCGCATTGGTAGCTGTTTGCTGTGTGTGTGTGTGCGTGTGCGTGCGCGTGTGTGTGGGCGGGCGCGTGCGTGCATGCGTGTGTGTACTGGACATCAGTGGGCTCACCACAGTCTTCTCTGCCATCTCTCCCCCTCCCCTGACCCCCTCACTTGCACAGCTCCATGCCCCAACACCTCCCCCCTCATAGACTTCTCATGTTTGCACCTGCAGAGAGGAGGGCAGGGTAAGTGCACTCACTGCCACCCCCCCACACTAATCCACCGTAGCTGCAGTCTCACTGCGCTCCATTACGGCTGACTCACCTCACGTGCTGCTACCGCTGCACTAACAGCCTCCCTCAGCCCAGACACCGCTCCCTCAGCCACCCCGCCCCACTCCTGCCTCTTCACCCCTCATCTCCTCCTCTTAGAACCCTCCTCCTTCCCTCGCTTTCCTGTCTCCCCAATATCCCTCTGTTCAAGGTCTATATTCGCCTTCTTCAGTCTATGCTCAGTCAGTCTAGCATCTCGTGTTGCTCACTCAGCCTCTGCCATTGCCCTTTATGTTCTGCACATCAAGTCAGTTGTGTTTTTTTTTTCACCTCAAGGGGAGTTTACAACTCCTTTTATTTCATACTGAATTCTGTGTTGACATATTTACTTGCCAAAATCGGCAAGTATGTTACTCAGTTGCATTGCGTCTGTTTGTGTGTTTGTCTGTTTGTTGCTCACACACTTTTTTACCCTTTAACTCACTTTGATTACCTTCAATTCTATATCATTCTATATCTTATCGGGCATGTCCCGGACGGAAGCCTATTGATTTTGTTTCTGATTACTTCAAGGTCAAGGTCAATATTGGGCAAAAGGTCAAAAACACATTTTGGTTGGTAACTTTGTATTTGAGATAATGACTTGAATCCAACGCCATTTTGTTCACCATACGTAGCCCATTTTAGCGGTTACGGGTCCCGAAGACTATCCTCCAGTCAAAGTACGGCAAAATGACGTCACAAAATGAGAAAATTTTCCATTTTTGATTTTACTACATTTTTTTTATTTCATCGTATAGCCCATTGTTCAAGTACCTCACGCACCAAATTTGAGCCCAGTCGGTCAAACGGTTGTGACGTAATTCACGTTTATCTGACGTCAAAGTCATATTTTACAAAAATGACCATTATTTTCGTTTTGCTGTTAAACCATTTCCTTTGTGCATAGACTAAATGTTGATCTATTATTGAAATCAGGAATATTATGGATGTCGCTGTAAGAAATTTGATGTTGATATCTTCAAAGACAAGGTCATGATCATGATCAAGGTCAAAATCACGTTTTGACTAATAACTTTGTTTCTATTTGTGATATCATTGTCAATTTAACGCCATTTTGTTCCTTGTGGAAAAAGCTTTAAGAAGTATGCCATCAAACTTGAAGTAGCGTCATCGCAAGCATGACAATATGACGTAATTTTTCAACTTTTGCTTTAACTAATTTTTTTTATTTGTTTGTCTGTCTGTTAGTTACATGCTTTTTTACCCTTTCCATGTCGTTTATGCTCATGAAACTTCACCATATGTTAGAAGAGGTTTGTCGCCAGAAACCTATACTTTTTTTAGTCCGTAGGTCAAAGGTCAAGGTCAAAGTGAGGCTCACCAAAAACTGAAAAAACACATTTTGGTTCATAACTTTGCTACTATTACAGCTATGGACTTGAAACCAACTCCATTCTGTTCTCTCTCTTTCAGAGATCTTCACACTATTTCGGCAAGTTGTCATTCTATGAATGACCTTTCATTTAGTTTGTTGCTGTGCTCTTTTCTCTCATAAGTCAGGAGCGTGATGGCTCTGTCAGACTGTCCTGCCCCCTTCCCCCTGTCTTCCTGCTTGCCTCTGTCGCAGAACACATTTCAGTGCCAGGCCATGTGTTAGCATTAGCACCGTCCATCACCTTCCTTTGGCTGATTAAAGCCTGAGTGACATGCCGCTTGAAGCATTTGGGTCACACTTAAGTAGCTGCCTCACGGACGACCGAGTTTTGTGAGTGCTATAATGCACTATTAAGTCTTTCCCCCATAGACTCCCCCTTCCATTTCCCTTTAATGACTACAAATGACGACCCTGGGGGAGGCTAGGGAAAAGGCCCATTGATATACTGTACATACAAGCGTCTTATGTAGTCATAATGGGGAAAGGAGTTAAAGCTGCTGTTGTAGCAAAGCTGAAATAACACAATAGTAATATTGAAGTTAAAAGCTGACATGTACTTTGGGCTCATATGTAGTCATTATGGGGAAAAGAGCTGAGGCTGCTCTGGGAGGAGGGAAGGTGAGAGAGACAGAGAGTGGGCAAAAACAGAAACTGCCTCAAACGGGGGGAAGGGAGAGTGAGAGCGGGATGTAGAGATGGAGTGATGGAGGCAAGAGATGAGTGAGGGAGAGAGAAAATAAGACTTTCTTCATCCCAAACACTGCCTGTCTCCACAAAACCTCCCAACACCCCCTTCCTTTCACTGTAATCCAGTTCAGGTCCCTTAGCTTGGACCAGAGACTTATTGTTTTTTTTTTCTCTGTTCACACAAAAGTGGATCAGTGATGACACTGAATGCTCAGTTGACGTGCGCCTTGATGTTATCTGCGGCTGAGCGCTTTGTGAACCTTGTCAATCATGGTCATTTGCAGCTGTAATTGATCCCATTATGTAGCTTTGAGCCAGGAGTAATGTGGAGCAGAGACTTCCTGCAGGACCAAAGCTGCTCAGCTCTTCGAACACTTGCGTTTGAGCCTCTTCCTGATGATACTATGCCTACGCACTGATACAAGGATCACAGTCTAACCTCAAAACTGGCATCACACTACATTACAGTAGACTTAAAGTTGATCAGACTCAGCAAGGATCATTCCCCCAGGAGCAAAAGGGATTAAGTGTTTTGCTCAAGGGCCCAAGCTTCAGATTTAAACTCCTTAACCGCTAAATCTGGCCACCAGAACACCAGCACAGTCATTATTACTATATACTGCACATGTGAGCTCTTGTTGAGGGTGCAAAAACAGATGGATTGACTACAGTGATTTTTTTTTTTTTCATCCACTGTGGATCCAGTCTCTATAAATTGAAATTCTTTGGATGCTTGCTAATACTCTGCGATACTGTTTGAAATTAATGTTAATCCAAGTGATGAAAGAGCATGTATGTGGTACTGAAAATGATAATTAAAAAATAATGTGTAATTGATTTATAATCTGAAATTAGATGAAGTGCCAGGCAAAGCAAACCCTACCCCTTGCTCGTGTTTTAGCTGTTAGATGTGTTGATGCAGTTTTTGGGCACGTGTGCTTGGGTTTGACCTTTCAAGGTCACTCAAGGCGAAAGGTCATGGTGTCTTTTGAATTACCATGTATTATTTCCTCTGTGTTTAGCAGTAATCAAGTGGCTATCTACAGTAGTTTTTGAGCTAATGCAAATTAGGCGGTTCAGATCAAAGACCTTGACCTCCCTGAAATTTGACCACTACTGATCTTTGAAACTATGCACTTTTCTCTAAATCAATGGATAGGATTATATTTTAAACATTGAAACATGAAACTTTCGGCATGATTTGATATAATTCAAATCACACTCTCGCCCCACCCCTTCGAGTAGGGGCAGGGTTAATTAATTTTAATTGGCGATGCTTGGCTGTATCAAGAGTCCAGGATATTAATTTTATATAAATCAATGAAATTTTATATAAATCAATGAATCTTTTTTGCATTGCACCTTTCTTACAAGTTAATGAAGTTCAGAGTGCTTTACAGAATGACGGACAAGCCCACAGTAATACAAAATAAGCTCAGACTGTAATAAAGTGAAATAACTAAAATTTAAAAAACGAAATTAAAATATATTAAAGGGCAATATATGAAAATGAGAAAAAAGTAAATAAAAAACTGGATAAAGGCAGATAAAATGAATTAAAAAGATGAAATGTATTAAGATAAAATGGAATGAATTTAATTTCTGTATATCGTAAAATGTACCACTGTTTGTTTTTAAAACTATTTGAGTACAAATAAATGTTAATTTATAAAATTTGCCAAAATCAATTGAAATACAAAATAATGGCACAACATGGTTAAAATTATACAACATAACATAAAATAAGTTTGTAAAATATAGTAGGTAATGTCTATAAACTATACAAAATGAAAAGCTAGGTTGAAAAAGGTAGGTTTTAAGTCTGCATTTGCTGACACTTTAATCTGCTCTTTTATGCCCAGGACATTAAAGGCTTAAAACTGATTTTTTGCTTCTTGGGTGTGTCCAGGGAAATTTAATTTTTTACCTGTTCCTCTCTCTGTGATTTTAAACCTTTGACTAGAATTTCGGTTTTATCTACAAAAGGTTGTAAAAAGTTTTATGACATCCCGACCTTTGTAACTAGAATGTATTTAAAAAGGGAGTCAATTGGTCCTGAGTCATCAGAAGTCATGGCTAAATATAATCATGTCATCAGCTTAACAATGGAAAGAGATGCTGTGTCTCCTGATGACTTCACCATTGGGTAATATGTATAGATTAAAAAGAAGTGGCCCTAAAATTGATCCATGAAGAACCCCACAGGTTATTTAAAAGTTTTTGGCAACGTTATTCAGTTGCAACAGAAATTCCCTGCAAAAGATGAGAGCAAAACCAGTTAAAAATGGTGCTCATGAGGCCAGTTTGATCCCTCTGTGAATTTAAAAGAATACTATGATCGACTTTGTCAAAGGCAGCACTCCGATCAATTAGTACCAACTCCGCAGGTTTGTTTGTTGTTTATATTTGTTGAATTGAGTGACTAAAATTGTAAGGACCTCCTCATATAGTGAATAAAAAAAATTAATTAAAAAATGAGGTTGGAATTGGGTCAGGCGAGTAAGTCTTCATGTATCGATAGATTTTGTTGTAACTGTTTGAGCAAAACTAATTAACCGCCCGTTGCTAAAATCGATTGTTGCCGTTTTACCAATCAAATCCCATATTGACATGCTACAATCAAAGGGCTTCTGCTGTCTGCGTGTCATCATTACGATCACTTAAGTTGAAGCAAAGTGTGTTGCTCCAGTGAGGATCAACATTACATTGAACTATTCCTCCTCCCACACTGTGGGTAGGAGGCATATTGTTTTTTGGTTGTCTGTCCTTGCAGGGCTTTTCACCAAATCAGACATGGTGTTTACCCACAGTGGGTGGCTGAACTGATTAGGTTTTGGAGGTCAGCGGGTCCAAGGTCAAGTTCACATACGGTTAGTTGTATGTGGGGACCAAATATCGACTTAAACGGCGTACGACGCCATGGCAGGCAGAGGCAGCAATCAACGCTCTGTTTTCAGTTGCACCTTTTAGCCATTTAGAAGATGTTCTTATCCAGAGTGACATAAAAGCAAAGCAGATACAAAAGAGCTGACTTTTTTTTGGAAAAGATTAATGGTTCAAGTGTTAGAAGTGAACACAAAAGCATCAATAAAACAGTCCCAGCGGTTGGTGGAAGTATAATGAAAATGCATAGACTTTGTAAAGCCTGGCTTCCCTGCGTTTTCCTCTTGTGTGATCCTTCATCTGTCCAGTGCAGTCATCTTACATTTCTCCAACTCTAGGCCTTTCCCCTCTTCATGTTATGGTTCTGAATGTGGTTTGTGAAGGAGTGTGCAGTTCTAATATAAAAGCATTTATTTAATTATAATTGAGCCCTTGCCTTCCTTTGTACTCTGAAGAGGTGGGGTTTCATTCTACATCAGTCTCTGTCTCTTCAGGAAACCTGGACCCTTCCGTGACCCCACACCTCCCTCCCCCTTCCCTTTAGGGCCAAATGGGTGGTGGCCTGGCGAGTGAAGCTCCTCCCGTTTGGTGTAACCTGCCTCTGTTCTTGTGTCTGCAGACCCTGTTCCTGCTTTTAAGTCGTGGCAGGAGGATAGCGAGTCAGGCGAGGCGCAGCTGTCGCCGCTGGCCGGGCGTATGGTGCCCCTGCCCCTGGAGGAGGACGCTCACCCGCTCATGGCCCGCCGCTTCCTGGACTTTGGCCACAGCCAGCGCTTCTTGCACCAGGACCCCGACGCTTCCTCCCCCACCAAAGCCTCGTCCAGCGGGAGGTGGGTGGCTCCTGATATGTACACACCACACATACAATCGCGCACAGACACACACAGACGCCCACATTCAAACTCTCACACGGGCCTGCGCGCTCACACGCACACACAAATCTGAGCATCCTTCAACAACTTGACGTAGTAGAGATGCATTTGGTCAATGACAAACCTATATCAGAACAATCTGAATTTTTTATGTAGAGAGCTAATCTACCGCTATACAGTCGTGCACAAACACAACACAAACACGTTCGCACTCGACGGGTCAGCAGAATAAACGTGGGCGGCTGTCTTATCAGTGCATTAGCAGGCAGTGGGCAATAAAAGCTTTAATGGAGGGTGAGTACTGTTTGGCCAGAAGGGTTGGGCACGCCTTTCCGGAATGTTCCTCTGACGTCTCCTTCCACCCGCAGGCCTCGGCGCGCCTCCTTAAGTTCCAAAGAGAGTGTGAAGGGGGACACAGTCTCTTACCAGCTCACCAAGAAACTCCAGAACCTCAAGAAGAAGATCAAGCAGTTTGAAGATCAGTTTGAGAAAGAGAGGAATTACAAGGTAAAAGTGAGGATTTTGTCTCTTTTCTTGCATTAGAATTTGAAATTTGATGTTGGCCTCACCGCGGTTTATTTCTTTCCTGTTCATAGCCCTCTCACGGAGACAAGGCAGCTAACCCTAAGGTGTTGAAGTGGATGACCGACCTCACTAAAATTCGGAAACAGATCAAAGGTAAGCCTGTTAGATTCAAGTTCTCCTCTCTTGAGGTGGTCCTGGCTGTTGCCCTTGGTGGGTGGTGGTGTGGGGAGGGTGGGTGGGGATGGAGGGTTGTGGTTTGAGTTTCGGAGGGGCCCCTCACCTCCTCCTAGGCGCCGTAAGGTTACGGTGGGGTTCGGTTGGTTCTGGTTGTCGGGTGTGGTCACTGCTTGTTTACTGGCCTGTCAAGGGCCAATCGGGGGGGCCATGATTTTTTTTTTTTTTTTTTTTTTTTTTTTTTTTTTTAAAGCCTGCCATCTGCCTTGTCCATTCCATCTGAACCCCAAATTCTGATGGAGCGGTACCCAACACGTTTCTCTCTCTCTTTATTAAAACAAAAAAAACAAATCCTGGATGATCCCCCCACGGCGAGCAGGAAGACCACACCACTATCCCAAAGGGTCCATGAAGCACTCGGCTGTGCTTCAGTCACACAGACGCCACCCTTCCTCCTCCTCTTCCTCCTCCGCCCCGATCACACCCCACTTAACACTCGCACGCCCCCTCTCAGCCTCTAGACAGGAATCCCACCTCAGTAAGTACACTAAACCCCTGTAAGTAGACCCTAAAACGCTTACTCTCAGTTTATTCATTTAGATTTCTGAAGCTGTTGGTAGATCTGACAGAATTCCATCACTCGCGTCCCTCCTCGGCGGATGCGTTTGAATCGCATCACCGAGAAAGGGGAGAGGGAATCATGTCCGTATGTGTCATGTAGTCATGATTTGTGGTTGGGTGGTTGGACTTTGTCTGTGAGGGAGCTGTTCATACTTGCTGGCGTCCTCTTGACTGTTGAAAGGCACTGGACCGTTTTCACCCAGCCAGGGCGGCGAGGCTGAGCGGTTGAAGGGCTCATGGTATGAGCTCGGTACCTCCCTCTGAGCGCGCCCATTTGCGGAGCCAGCAATTGACTGCACGTCTCCTCCATTTTTCCTTTTTTGCAGATGCCAAACAGAAGATGGAGGCTGAGCTGGTGCCCCATACGCGGCCGCGGAGTAACACCCTGCCCAAGAGCTTTGGCTCCACCCTGGAGCACGCCACCCAGGAGGGGGGCTCGGAGGGCGAGGCCCGCGCTCGCCGCCCCACCCGCGAGGAGACCCTGGAGCTCATCCAGCGCCGCATGAAGGGGAAGAGAGAGGAGGATGGCCGGCCGGAGGACATCCGGGTACCATGCTTTAGCTCCATACTGCAGTGTATCTGGGAGAGTGTACTGGGTTCAGGGGCTACTGCTAGCACACCGGTGCTGACCATCCCTCTCTTTTCTCTCTTGCAGAAGATGAGTAAGGACCAGCTGTCCTGTGAGAAGACTGCCTTGCAGAAGAACCTCCTGCAGTACGAGGGTCTGCACGGCCGCCCCGTGAGTCCTTGTGCGGTACTGGCCCAAGCTAACGAGCTAACGCACCATCTCATTCAGTGATCATTGATGGCATATCATGTGCAGTACTGGCCCAAGCTAACGAGCTAACCCACTATCTCATTCAGTGAGCAGAGATGGCATGTAATGGTTCTCACTCTCCATTCATGACTAGCGTAGAGGAGATATGAGGTCAGAGGCAGGCACTGTAGCCTAATTTTTCTTCATTGTTATGGAGCTTCTGATCTGCTGGTCCCTGTATGTCTCTGGAGGCCACAACCCTGTGACTTAAATGTTGTGCAGAAGAGGTTGATGGACAAGCTCATATTTTTGGTTGAGATATTAAGGATGTGAAGACTTGGGGAAGTGGTAACCCTATGGAGGCTCCTTTTGTAAGCGAAGTGTTTTCTGTCCTGCCAGGTAACCCGTGAGGAGCGTCTGATGGTGAAGCCTCTCTATGACCGGTATCGGCAGGTCAAGCAGATGCTCACCCGCGTCAGCATCACCCCCATCATCGTACGTCCTGCGCTCCAGCATCAGCACAATTGTGTAGTCTCTACACCTGGGGTGTAAAATCAAAGTTTAGAAAGTCAAAGTCATTGTCTTGTAGTTTGTTACCAATAGCCTGGATTTACCAACTTGTGCGATCATTCAGCCAGGTGGTTGAAAAGAATCTGATCCCCTGAACTTAACTTCTGTTGTGGTCAGTTCAGTAACCAGAAACACAATCTACTTTAGTTTTTATTATGTTGGGGAGGCGAGAGAATGACCAAGTGTTGGACATGGATTATTTGTGATAAATACCTTTCTGAATTGCATATAATAAGGGAAATGGTCTGTTTTATCTGAATGCTGAATAGGGACAGAAGACAGAGTACAGCATAATTTGTCCTTAAAAAGTTGTGTAGCTCTGTGAATCTGTAAGTCGTGGTGTGAATTTTGGTTAAAGGGATCGCTTCGTCTCCAAACAGGCTTCCCCCTCCAGCAAGAGGCGGAGCCAGACCCTGCAACCAATCATCGAGGGGGAGACGGCGCACTTCTGCGACGAAATCAAGGAGGAGGAAGAGGAGGAGGATCTAGGCGAGGTGACGAGCGAAAGCTCGCCCGAGACTATCATTGCTCCTGACCCCGCCGCCCATCCCGAGGTCCCGCTCCGGCCCAAAATTGAGGACAGCTCCGGGAAGCTGGCCCTGGACCTGCGTCTGTCCAGCTCCAATGCCTCCTCAATGTGAGTTGAGTTACCACGGGCCCCTTAAACTTTCTCCAGTCATTCTCACTTACTCCAGCCACCTATACTTACACCTGTCACTCATCCTGCCTCCATCACTGAATCTTCGCACCAGTTACTTACACCTACACCTGTCACTCGCCCTAATGTCATCGCCTAATCCTGGCACTTACTGTGCATCTACACCAGTCACTCACACCCACGCAAGCCATGCACCATTACACAGTCACCTGCTCCTATACCAGTGAATCACATTTCTTTAATCACCTACCGAGGACATCTACCTCTGCAGCAGCTACCTATACCGACACGATTTTCCCACACCTACCGCAGTCACCTACACCTACAATCACTCAACTTTTCACACCAGCCTTTATTCTGGCAGTATACTTCAGCTTCAATCACTTTCACCATTCACTCACTCCTGCACCAGTCACCAGCTTCTACACCAAACCCATATACCAGTCACCTACTCCTGCTTTTGGTTGCATTGGGTTGTGCCGATTGCAAAGTGTGCATACTCAATTAACTATTCATAAATGGTTATCCTGGGCTTTTTTCAATACACGTGGCGAGATTATTTGACAACACAGTCAGCATAAACAATAATGTTGTATAAACTTCCCATGCTGGTGTGAAACTATATCACTCAAATAAAACTATAATAGCCTGTTATAAAGCTATAAAACCACATAAAACTACCATAGTAAATTGTCATGGAACAGCTGCCTGAAGTTATCCGTTCTGAGCCGCTGTATTTGTTCTTGAGGATAGGACCAACTTCTCTTTTACTTATAATGTGCGATAAGTGTTGGTGAGAACCACCCAACCTTAAAAGAAACTGCCTTAGGTGGTAATAATAAATCTACTCAGTGACAGAAGTGGAAAACATAAGTTTCACTAGAGAAAGTTGTTTTTTGCAGAGCAAAAAAAAAGTCACGTGAAGTGGTTGCATTTATCCTGTGACCTTTGACCCAGGTGAACCAATGGATGCACAACTGGGCATTAGTGTATGCACATGCCTAGAGTATGAAGCCATTGTGCCAAGTGGTTGCTGAGATCTCATCCGTGCAAGAAAGCGTGAGGCTAACCCCGATGCAGTGGGGAAGCCAGGGTAAACTATAGCTGCGCCCTCTGGGTGACCTCAACAAGCGATTGGTCAATCATTTGCTGATATACTTACTTGGAATTCCAGATTCCATTAATTTGGGGAGTGGTTGTTTGCTGTCGGCAGAACTCCGGTTGTGTAAAGAACATGAGACAAAGCCTGTTTTATTTATTTAACCTTTATTTAACCAGGTAAAAACCCAGTTGAGATTTAAAAAAAAAAAAAAAAAAATCTTTTCAATGGTGACCTGGCCAAGAAGGCAGCAAAGTTGAACATGGAGAATATGCTGATTACATACAATAGAATACCAAACTATACATTAGAGGGGGGAAAAAACACTTAAGTCGACGTGTCAAGAAAAGGGTTGCAAATACCCAAAACATATATAGCACAAACGAACAAAATGCATCAAGATGCCTCAAGATTATTTTGCAATAAAGAACAGTTTGTGGTACAGACTCTGGTTAACTTTTGTTTAAAAATACTAAGAAGTGAGGGAGCCTAAATTAGTTGTCTGTAGGTCATTCCAAGACCAAGGGCCAATATAGAGTGGACTCCTTTATCCAGCCTCAGTCCGCGCAGGTGGCACCTTTAAACATTGCCGATTATTGGATCTTAGATAGTAGTTATTTTAAACAAATTCAAACTTCGATCATACATAACTGGGTAACCTTCCCAAAATGGCCTTGTACATTAAATTGTGCCAGTGCTGCAATCTGTGTATGGCAAGAGAAGGCCATCCTTCCAGGTTATATAGTGTACAATGGTGAGTCCGGAAGACTGAATTTGAAATGTATCTCAAAGCAGCATGATAGAGTGGGTCAGGTTTCGCCAGGACATTGGGACAAGCAAATCTGTAAATATATTGTATATATTATATTGTATTATATGGCTAAAACAGTCTTTTTTGTGGTAAAAGATGGCTTTCCAGTCACTCTCTCGAAGCACATAGGGGAGAACACCGAATCCACTCTTGCACTCTTCATTTGGACTCACCTGTGAGAAGCTGTGGATGTGTATCAGTGCCAATGGCTTTTCTGTCTGGGGCTGAATAAAATCTTTGCATAGTGGGTGATCCAACAGAGCTGGGAATTGGCCGTTCTGAGGGCCTCTGGCTTAATGTAAACTTAAACATGACACGAGACAATTGGCCCACAGTTTGCTTCAGTGTGTGAAGCGCAGTCATGGTCATGTGGGTCATATAAAATCCGTAGTCGAGCACTGCTAGCTGTTCTTGAAATTGTATCAATGTAAGATTTAAGGGAATTGAAACAAAAACTGGTTGTTCTTTTATAGTATTGTTCAGTTTGTCTGCCATTAGCGGGAAGGTTATTTTTTTATTGAGCTGTCAGCAGAGAGGTAGTTTCCTGTTGGCTTATGATTAACTGGGAGTTATTTTTCAGTCAGCATGCCATTAACTGGCAGGTGCTTTCCAAGTTCAACTGCCATTAGCTGGGAGGCGCTTTCTTGTTAGCCTACCATTTACTGTTGGGTGCTTTCCATGTAGCCTGTCATTAGCTCGGATGTGTTTTCCTGTTTGGCCTGCATTGGATGATTGTCATTATACAGTTACCCTATCATTAGATGGTGGGTAATTGCCAGTTATCCTGCCATTGTTTAGCAGGTATTCCAGTAAGCGGCATAAATCTTGATCCTTGTTCTGATTATAACCGTAAGGTCTCCATGCTGCCTCTTCACAATAGCATCAGCCTCTGCTCGCACCTCCAGAACAGAACTTGTGTTACAGGAGGAAGGGCTGTGAGCTGAAAGTTGGGTTGGATGGTGAAGCTGAAATTTGCTCGCTCTCTCGCCTCCCCAGGCCCGAGCTCCTCGAGCAGCTGTGGAAGGCTCGAGCAGAGAAGAAGAAGCTTAGGAAGACCATTCGGGATTTTGAGGACGAGTTCTACCAGCAGAACGGCAGGTTTGTATCTCAGGTCACCTCAAGCCGTGCGCACCATCGTCCCGAGTGTCCTGGTGTATATTAGAGCTCTGGAGATTATGGCTGATCTACTATGCGGTTAAAACTGCTTTGCTTGTCAGCACCTGCCCACTCACAATGGTGTAGTGATGCATTGAAGATGCTATATCACTTCATAACATTACCTCAAAGATCAGGAGCTACTGGTTCTCCACTCACTTTACCAAGGACTGCATTGATAAGATGGTCATGCTGGTGTGTTGCTGGTAGTTGTTCAGTTCATTGCCTGAGAGGACTAAATACCTGGGCCGGATTAGATAATACAGGGATACTTTACCTGTCTGTCCTGTATAGCATCCTTATATTCCAGTATCCCTGCTCCTCGTCTGATATATGGGTATTTTTCTCAATATGGGCACTATTAGTGAAATGCGGAGTCCGGGTCCCTTATTTTTGAAATAATCCCAGTGGGTTAGTTTTTTACCTAGTAAACTGTCGGTGTGTGTCCTTACTAATTGGAAATAAAGTATCATGGGTGTATTTTCATTCTATCCATCATTTTTGGGGTCAAAAAAGTGGATTTTGGGGCATTTTGCGAGTGTCCCAAATCTGGATGATATTTTTGAAACTCGAAATACTCCAATGATTTCAATTTCCTTTGGCTGGAGACTGTATGCATATATTTAAAGACACTGTGAGATAAATATCCTAAGCAAAAAAAAATCAAAGGTGGTGGTCTTCCGAGAAAAATCACTGAAAATAGGGGTGTCCAAAAAACCCACTCAACTCCATAACCATCACTACACAGACTCCCCCTGGAGACAGAAGCTGAAATCACAGTATATGGCCCATGCAAACAGAACCTTTGTGTGACCCCCGTAGCAGCCATGTGGACTTCTTTCAAAATGGCTCTATGATTATTTCTCAAAATTTTGGCATCCTATGGTGAGTATACTTTTTAAACTCCACTCCGTTACCTTCATTGAAATCCATGGTAACGGTTGGACAAAATTTTAATCATTCTTTTGATAATACTTGTGCAAAATCCTTCATGGTATGGTAGGAAGCATCAAAAGTTACCACTGGTGCATAGAAAATTCCACTTTTCTGAAAAACACTCCACTCCATAACCTCAACTCTGTTACCAATGTTGGTTATGGAGGTGAGTAAAATGGTAATGGTAAATTGTAATGGTTTATCAGTTTCAATCAGAGGCACTGAAGAGGGTGATATTCACTCAGTTTCAGAACTCTGGTATATCACAATGTACCAGGAGAGAGCCTCACTTGAAAAAGTAACAGAGTTGAGTGGATCCGAGGACACGGCAAAATTAAAATGGCCGGCCCAAAAAATTCTGCCCTGGTTTAAGCTCTGCCTCGTGGTTTTTTCGAGTACCTTAGGGGCAGCCGTACCCCTGGGGGAAAAAAGAATCAGACATCTTTTTTAAATTTTATTTTAAAATGAAATCCAAAAAGTGCCCGTATTGAGAAAAATACCCGTGTGTGTGTGTGTGTGTGTGTGTGTGTGTGTGTGTGTGTGTGTATATATAAAACCATTGCACAAGCGCCTGACTTGTACCCCTCCCCCCTCCTCAGGAACGTGCAGAAGGAGGACCGCGCTCCTATGATGGACGAATACAAAGAGTACAAGCGAATCAAAGCCAAACTGCGCTTGCTGGAGGTGCTCATCAGCAAACAGGACTCCTCCAAATCCATCTGAGGGCCTCTGTGATTGGCTGCCGGGAGGCTGAGCGCAGTGAGGTCAGGGGGTGGTGGTCCCTGAATGTGTGTGCACACAGCCCAGCCCAGACCCCCGCCTAACACACACACATTCATACCTCTAACGGCCACCCCTGCCCCTCACTGCGAGGCTAGCTCGGGCGAGGTGGAGGAAGATGAAGAAGGGCAGCAGCAGTGAAGACTTGGCATGTGTCTCCTTCGCTCGTCTTCACAAGACAAGATTTTTATCTTCAGAAGACATCTTTTGTTCTACTTTAAGTTCACTTTTTTAAGTTGGACGTTTCATTTTGCTTGTTTCATGTTCTTGGTTTTTTTTTTTTTTTTTTTTTTCCTCCCATTTGATTTAGCTTCTCATACTGAGAAATTGTTACGGGGAGAATGCATTGCATGGGGCAGGCTGTGGTCGTCCTGTCCGACATACGCTCGCATGTTTGAATGGAAAACTTCCTGACAACACAGGAACTCCGCACTGCTAACTGTCAGCATACAGACTTGCATGGATCCATTTCGCCAACTGTGTCTCGCCCTCAGATTTTCACGTTTTTTAACTCTTGAGTGAATTTTTTTCTTTTTGGGGAAAAAAGTGTGGACATTTGAGCGTACGTGTGTATATCTGCAAAAAGATTTGTATTTGCAGACTGGTATGTTGGTGAATTTGACTTCTTATGGACTAATGGTGGGATTTTTCGATGGGAGATCTAGCTTAAGATGCGTAATTGTAGTTTTCAAGTTACTTTGACACATTTGTTACCATGATAAGTGACTTGAGAAAAGATGAACCAAATGACTTAAGTGGGTAATGCTTATAGCTTTTTGCAATCATGCTTGGATCTATTGTTTTGCAGGAAAATGCAGAATGAGCTAGCTTTTCATTAGCTGTGCTGTGCGCAATCGGTGCTGTTGGTCATCGTGTTTGCAACGCTGTGGGTTAGCAGCACTGTGCGTTGGCCATGCTGGATAGCTCATTTTGAGAGGTAGAAGGAGAGACAATGCTTCTCTCTTAGTCTGTGTAACTGCAGTTAGCTTTCTGTTCCCCGCAAGTATAGCATGCATCTCACCATAGCTTCATCTCTGGGTCAGTAATGATGCACAGAGAACTGGTCATCGCCTGTTTCCCTGACCTGCCAATCAACACCGCCTTCTTTACATGAACATGACTTTATCCATCATTTCATCAGCATATGCTGCGCTAAGTGTACCTATGTACATATATAAATATATTTAAATTGTCTTAAAGGTTCGCTTGCAGATGGGATGAGATCTTACTCATAGACAGAAAAAAAATTGTGAATGGAAGTTAGGGTACAATTTCAGTTGAATATACTCTGTAACGTACGTGTGGAACTAAAGCTGAGGTACGATTTGGGACATGAGCTGTATAGCGCGTGATTAAAGTATCAGCTGGCTGGTAGTGCTGGTGTGGAGGGCCCTGAGGTGTACAGCAGTATTGACTGGCGGGTCACTCATTGCCAATGCCGAGGTGCTGCGGTCAGCAGCACAGGAAGTGTTACACTTTCCGTGTTGTGTGTCCAAGAGAGATGCCCCAAAGACCCCCAGATGTGTCAGGCTTACTCTCTGAAAACTCACTGTGTGGGGCAATATTCTGCTCCCAAAGATCAGCACCAGCCATCCTGCAGAGGTAGTGGTAGGGCAGTGACTGCCAGTGAGGATTGTACAATACGCGTGTGTATCCGCCATATCTCCGGTCTATACCCTTTGCTCTCTGTGAGTGGGGGTCAGAGCAGTCAGTGCAGGAGTGGGCCCCTGACCGGCAGTTTCCTCTTGTGCGTCTTGCGCGACACGGTGCTACATCCGCATATCATAGCTGCAGCGCCTGCATTATACAGTCCAGCCATCAACCGGCGTCAGCGGCAGGCTGGGATCTGGTGCTCGTTTTTGGCCCCGCCCACCCCAGGGTTTAATTTCCTCTCGTCTCTCCCACGCTCTCCCTGCTGTGGTGACTGCTGCCCAAACCCTGTCCCCCGTGAGCTGTGTTTTTGGGGAGGGAGGTGGGCGCTGGGTGCTTCGGTTCATCCCTCCTGGGCGGACGGGCTGTTTCTGGAGCAGGGCCTGCTCTGCCCGTCCGTTCCTCCATCTGTCAGTCTGTCAGCTGCTCACGTCTGTCGTGGAGCGGCAGCTGCGAGTGGGGTAATGGAGGGGGTTTCTGGCTGTACATAAAGCGCCAAAAAGATTGTACAATCATTGGTCCATCCGCTGCACTGCAAAAACAAAATCTTGCCAAGCATTCTAATCTTGTATTTAGACTCATTTCTAGATTTCTCCATGGGGTAAGACAATTTTATTTACCCCCACAGACAAACCTAGAAATGAGTCCAAATTACCTCAAACCAATAGCAGAATTTCTTTTAATAAAAAAACAGTAATAGAAATAAGTGTTTAAGTCTAAATATGAGATTAAAATGCTCTGTAAATTTTGCTTTTGCAGTGCATATACTGTGTGTGGAGGGGGTCGGTCGAGGGGGGCTCCAGACTCCCGAAGCTCTTGGTCAGTGTCAGCTTTAAATCATCTCACTACATTGGTAGCCTGACCACTGATCGCCACAGCCAACGAATGGCCTCAGTGCTGTCTGCAGCTGCGTCTGCTCCTTGTCTTTCACCGCGCACTCTGTACTTCATTCACCAAGACGCGACCCAAGGGCTGTGCCCACCACCCCTTTTTTTACGACGTCAGACGCTACGCTGTAAACGACTTTTTATATTGGATGACAATATTTTGCGGTCGAACTTTGATATGTGCTGTGGAGGCACAGGAATGTAGAATAAGGGGTTTACATTGTAGCATTAGGAATTGCGTAAGGTTTGATCGATATGTGGTTGCAGCTGGTGGGGTGGGGCGGGGCGGGTGGGTTTGACCCAAAGGCACTCGGGAGGGATCGTTTGGCGAAGGGTGGGTGTTACGCGGATGTGACAGTGTCGTCTTTCAGTAATTCTGAATGGGAAGTCACATGGAGGGATACCCCCTTTATATTTGAGTTGAGGGGTTTGAGTTTAGGGGAAAATACAGTTATTTGCACAGCATTCTGAGAATGCAGTCCTTATTTTATATTTTGTTGTTATTAGCACTACTAATATTTGAAGGATGGGAGTCAGAATTAAGCTAATTCCTGGTTTGGCCCCCCAAGTTTTGCTCTTTTTATTTGAAATGTTCTGAGTTGAGAACTTAGTTCCTTATTTTGCGTTTTCATGTTTTTGTAAGCTCTCGCTTCTGCAAACCCCTCCTATACAGTGTAGTACCTCTGAGCTGTGAGCATCCGCTGTTTTGTACGGTAGAGTCGTGTAGTGGGCTTGCATGGCAAAAAAAAAAAACTTGTATTGTTTCTCTTTTTGTGCCATGGAGATGAAGCAATAAACTGGCTTGGAGGCCTGTGTCAGTAGAACGAGGCCTTCAATCTCTACACAGTATGTGCATTTCTCAATGAATGGCTTGTGGACATTGAATCTTTTTGACGGAGTATACTGCTTTTTATACTGTCAAGCCTGTATAATTCTACTCCACTTGTACCCAATGTCTGTCTCATTCTGCTTGCTTAAGTATTCTTTTTACCACTTTGCCTGCACCTTGTTACATTATCTTGAGGGAAGGGGACGTTGCATGACTAAATTAAACTGGTGATTCTGCTATTGCAGAATGCCAGGCCTGAGACATCAGTATTGTTGAATCCTGTATCAGAAGTATCACGCTGTTGAGTTCAGGTCAGATTCCCCCAGGTTACCCCCCTCCCTCCGTCTGGCCTGTTCACTGTGGTGAAGCCACATTGGGCGCACAGGCGTACAGGTTGTATATTTACCATGTTCCTGTTTCCATGGCATCCCATGCATGTTTGTTGAGCCCTGGGGGTGTGACAGAATGCATGAGCACGCCTGTACACATCCCTTAAGCTTGCTATATGTGGAGGTACTTCACATCTATATATAAATATTATGTATCTATAATTGTGTGTGAATGCTTGCTCTTTTTCCATTTACCAATGTTGACAAAGTACAATCAATTATAATGAAGTTACATTAACTGCTGACAATAAAAGATTGTAATTTACCATTGACTCGAGGCTCTTTCTCTCTGAAACCCAATCGGCGTGTATAATGCAAATGCCTGTGGGCCTGTGTTAACCAGTCCTGTCCCTGAGAACCATCAGTGTTGTTGGCTTTCATTTCCAACCTAACTTGGCACACCCAACTCCCAGTAATCAACATCTGTCCGAGTGATTTGTGCTTTGTTGGGGTTGGAGTGAAAACCTACAGGATTGTGCATCTCCTGGAACGAGCTTGGATACCACTGCTGTTGTGTTGTGCGAGGAAATAACTGCCAACTAGCGTAGCCTTGGAGGCAAGACGGAAGCTTCTAGCCACAGAAGGTTGAACATGAGAGGCTATAAAAACATGAATGGTCCCGTAATTTACTGTGCAGGTGGATAATGATCCTTCATATCCGTCCAAGGACACTGTGACCATGGAATGAGTTGTGACGCCGTTTCTCGCGTGGAGCTCCAATCTGGGATAATGAAAGGTACCATCAATAACGCAGGCCCAGACCCAAGGTGAATGTAGCTCTACGTTGTTCCCATCATGCACTGTTTCTGCTACTTGAATGCTGATGTGCTCACAGCAGGAATCTAGATATCGACAATGCAGAGCCGCCTCAATTTACGCAATCCTGGTGCAGTACATTTAAATGACTGTCAAAATGTCCATCCTTATTAATTATTGTTAGCTTTACGTCATCAGCTAAAATAGTTCCCTGATTGTTGACCTGCTAAATTAACCCGTATGCACAGAAGTGTAGATGCTAGCGAGTGGATGACGACATTAAAAGCACGAAAATATAGATTGAATATTCAGGAGGAAGTGGTGCCCTAGAACTATACAATAGACGGGAGTTCTTATGTCTAAAATGGTCAGATAAATGTCGCATTAATCATATCACCTCATAAAGGCTGATCTGCTACCAGCCTGCCATATGTGGCTACAGAAGCTGCCAGGTATTTATTTCATTACATAATTTGTCTAACCTCCTAGCCACAACATAAAGCCATACATACTCAAATGAGCATGAATACAGCTGTGAAATGCTGCTTAGGGAATAAAAAAAATAAAATAAAATTCCAGAGTTGTCCGTTAACTATCAAAATCTCCCCTTTAATGTTAATATAAATATAAAATGTTACAGGTGCTAACACATTGAGATGTCCCTTTAAAAATTCTGCATTATTTTTTTCTCTCATTCAGGAACTCCCAGGGGGAAAAAAATCATGAATTAGCAGAAAGAGCCATGTCCGAAAATGGTCTCTCTGCACATCTTGTTCAGTAAAATTTTAATCACAGCTCTGCAAAGAGTTATAGCTGTTTAATCTGATCGAAGATGTCCATTTTTTAAAGGAGCATTGTTTTAATTATAATCTCATTTCTGAGGGAGTCGTAAACTACCAAATAAAGAGACCTAACTTTTTGCATTTTATTTAAACTCATTTGTGCATGCAGGATAACCGTTTTCAAAGGTCATGGGGTGAAATGACATTTTCCCATCGTCGATTCCCCACTTTGCAAATTAATTAAAATTCCGTTGTCATTGGGTATTAATACTTAACACGCATTATGTCCAAAATTGGCGCTAATCTGCTTGTGGATTGATTGGAAATGGCAACATTTGTGAAAATTCATGCCACAGCAGTGGAATTGTGATAATGTAACTCTGAGTATTGCATAATGTACAGTGAAGAATGACGTCGTCAGTATGTATTGTTAACACTGACACTGTGAGCATGAGTTTGCATTATTTTTCACTCTTAGGACTGGATTACATCATATTGGATGATTGTATCAAGTTTTTAATAGTCTTGTAACTTTCAGTTTGTTTTCTGTTTAGTTTGGAGAGCGAATGGATCGGTATTATATGAGACCCCCTCATTTTAACTGCCAAAAACATTCAAAAATAATAATATTCACTTGCATTTGATGCAAAAGCTTGCACCATGTGTGAAGACAGTTGGTAGTATGAGATTACATTATTTATAATTCACACCGAAGCCAAAATCTCGATTTTTAGCTGTTTTGATAAGTAGTTGGCAGTTTGTATTTTGCTTCACAGATTATTATTGATACTGGGTAACACAGTCAGATTTAACTGACTTCTGGTAAATTAGTTTGATCCAGGAAATGTATTGTTTTACCACTAAGCTCTTGTTTTCCAGTAAGTCTATGCAAAACAACTTCAGTGTTAAATTTTCATGAGGTTTCCTTGTGTTTGTGTCACTTTTTTTCTCAAAATAAAAAAAAATGGAAATAAGTGCATGAAGGTTTATCAGTTTCACTTTTGTTTACTCAGGGGCTGGAAGCAATGCATATGTTTCATGATCATTCAAATTGTTTAAAAGAAATAAGATCATTGGAAGCAATGGACTTGTATAAAGACGTTTCAAATGATCTTATTTCATTTAAACAATTTAAACGATCATGAAACACATGCATTGCTTCCAACCCCTGAGTAAACAAAAGTGAAAGTGATAAACCTCCATGCACAAGGACTTTAGTTCCGTGCGAGAATCTCTTACATGCGCGTTGATTGAATAATTGCTGACTACAGCAGGGGAACGAAAACATGCCACTAAATCTCACACCAAATGCATGAGAGTTGTCAGGTGTGCGTGATTAATGAATACTGACCACACCTGGTAATGTTGAGAGTTTTTGGAGTTTCTGTAATGGTAAAATGAAGTATTGAAAACAGGTTATGACCAATCATTATTTTTAGGGGATGGTTTGAGCTTCCCCTATCGCCAGTTCACCAGCCGCCACTGATTGAAATCATTTTTCCACTCTCTGTGATGCTCAAATCCTGAGTTAAAAAGCCTTAAACAGGGGTCATGACAATTGGCTAGGAAGAGCTTGATTAGGCATCTGCGCCAAGGAGTTAAGATGGTTCAAACGCCGTTGTCTGTAAACAATTCTACGTGTAATCTCTAATGGTCACAAATATCGATCGAATTTGACAAAACTTGGAATGCAACATCTTCAGCACATAAACATGAACTACTCGAGGATTACATTTTAGCCTTTCATCCCCAAAAGTGGGCATGGCAAGGGTGGATATATTGAAGAACTGCAGTTACCCATTTTAGAACTTTCTAATGTAGAGCTGAAACATTGTGTGATTATAAATGTCTCAACATTTAAATGAATGGTTTTGATGATTTCTGAAAAATGGTTGTTTTGTGACCTTTGACATTCTTTCACCCATAGACATCTGTTTAAACAACCTGTGACCTCTAGCAGTCACAATTATTGGTCAAATTTCATGAAACTTTTTAAACATCATCTCTGGATGTAAACTCCTTTGGTATTTCATTTCACTCTTACACCCCACTCCTGAATGGGAACGACGGAGTGGCAGACCAGTTGAGTTTTGGGTTCACTTGAACCTCTAGTTTTACTGTTAGTTTAAATGGGTCTATGAGGTCACTTCTGGCCCTTCCCAAGTTTCCTTCCCTCAAAGGTAGAGGAATTCAACCTCAAGTGCAAAGGGCTGATGTGGGTGTAAGCTTTATTAAAAACCATGCAATTACACCCCTGAGTCTACTGATGAACTCCTGTCTTTGTTAAAGATTTTGATTAATATGAAGTGCTTTTAACTTCTTGGCTGGAATGAAAGCCTGCACCCACACCTACCCTTTCTGGATATGGTTGAATGTCCCTATGCTTTCCAGCCCTTTTGTACATGCTAATGCATTACGTGTTGCTCATCACTCTGGATTAGTGACTGCTAAGTATCTGCATTTGAAACGTAATGTATTGTTGGGGTCTGAGAACAAAGTCCCAAGAACGAGATTGATGCAAGTGTCTTTAGGATGACAAAAAATGTTTTGAATGAAATGTTTGAATTGGGCAAAAGCTTCGAGAGTAAAATTGATATGTCCTAAAACTTACATCAGCCTACTGTCCATCAAGGTGTATAATGATGTAGAAGCTATAATCAAGAGTTCTGAGTCAAAAATTGGATTTTTATAAGAGATCGTGCTAATTTTTAAATTTAATTTATTTGCACAATGTTTGGGATAAAATATTATATGTTATTAATTGCTTATTTCCGTATTGCCTTGGTATTGACCTGGCTAATACCGCGACCCAAAGGCCAATACCAAGGCAATGACATAACATACTTAACCAATTAATAATACACAGTAAATTTGCAGAATAAGATCATCTGTGCAGGAGAGAAAAGAAGCCCAAAGGGCTTATTCAAAGTCCTCCCCTTCAAGTCAACAAATTATTAAAACATCAGGAATTAATAGATCAAAAACAAAACAAAAACACACAAGCAAAAAAGTCAAAACAAAAAAATCATAAAAAGAAAAAGAAATAGAACAAAAAAGAGAAAAGAAAAGGAGAACAAAGAAAAATAAAAGAATAGACAAAAACCTAAATGCATTAAATGAACCACAGTTGACTACATGGACTACAATAACATAAAAGTCTATTTGCACAGAAGATACTTTTTTAAATGACTTTTGAAAGATGTCATGGAGGATGACAACTTCAAGGTACTACTTAGAAGATTCCAAAGATGAGGACCTCTAAATTTAATAAACATTTGATGACTGGCAGCGTGACAATAAGGTAAATGAAAGTCTTTTGGGTGCCTCGATGAGTATCAATTAATGTCTGATGATAAAAGGAAAAAGTCATGAAATGTATCTGGAAGGTTTTGCTTGGGATGCAAGAATTTAAACAAAAACACACATGTTAAATGATAATTTACAGAGTGAATTGACAAAACATTACATTTTTTGAACAAAGGTGCAGATGGCTCTTGGCGGGTGAAGTTAGAAATCATTCTTAAAAACCTTATTTGAATTAAAAATATCTGATTGAGATAAGAAGGGTAAGTATCTGCCAAAACCATATTACAATAACTGATGTGAGGATAGATTAGACTGTAATACAGAGATAAATGTGCTGAGTGATAGATCAGAGAACAGACTTTTCTCAATATTCCAATCATTTTCAATGACCTTTTGCAAACGAGATCAACATGATTTTTCCAAGTCAGTCTTTCATCTACAATAACTCCTAGGAATTTTGTAGATGGGACTTGAGACAAATCTCGATCATTTATTAATATTTTTGCATCATCTTTTGAATATTTTTTTATTTTTCTGGCAAAATATCATAAAATTGGATTTTTGAATATTGACAGTAAGTTTGTTCATCTGAAACCATTTGTAAATTAAAGACATTCCATTGTTCGCCTGCTGGATTAGAGCTTTGAAATCATTATGAGTGGCTATAAGATTTCTGTCATCGGCAAAAAAAAAATAGGGACAAGATCATTGCAAACCTTGGACAAGTCATTAATGTAAATCAAAAATAAAAGTGGACCGAGAATAGAGCCTTGGGGCAATCCACAAAGTAACTGTAATCTATCTTAACTGCAGCCATTTATGGAAATAAACTGTTATCTGTTGTTTAAGTAATTAGCCATTTGAGTGCAACATCCTGTAATCCATATTTATTAAGTTTGGAAATAAGAATGTTGTGATTAACTGTATCAAATGCTTTGGATAAATCTAAAAAAATGCCGAGTGCAAATTGTGTTTCATCCAGAGCAGTATATTCTAAAAGAGGTATCGCGCCTTAGATAACTTAAGGCCTGGCGGGTGCATAGGTTCCAAATGAGTAATCCAAGCGTTCAGTCATAAGGAGAACTCGCACACCACAAATGCTGATGCAAAAGTAAACACTTTTAATGCAAAAAAAAAAAAAAAAAAGCAAGTAAAGTGCTACCCAGTGAAGTGCAAAAAGTTTTCGGTCACAGTCAGACCATTAGTTGCACTGATGATGGTCTGACTGTGATCGAAAACGTTTTGCACTTCACTGGGTAGCACTTTACTTGGGTTTTTTTTTTCTTTGCATTAAAAGTGTTTACTTTTGCATCGGCATTTGTGGTGTGCAAGTTCTCCTTTTGACTGAACGCTTGGATCATCCAGAGCAGTAGAAATCTGTTGACAAGCTGTAGGAGTGCTAATTCTGTTGAATGTTTTTTTCTGAATCCATATTGGTGCATATACAGGATGTTGTTCTCAACTACGTGTTTAGAAAGTCTTGAATAAACAAGATTTTCTAAAACTTTTGAAACACATGGTAATATGGAGATTGGACGATAGATGGTAAAAGTGTTATGATCACCTGATTTATAAAGGGGTATAACTTTGGCAACTTTAAGATCACTTGGGACAACACCTGTTTGTAAGGATAAAGAGAAAATATGGGTAAGGGGATCAAGGACTGAATTAACAATTTCTTTGATTAAGCTAATTCTGATTCCATCATGGCCCTCAGCAGAATCCTTTAATTTCACAATAATACTTTGGATTTCATCAGCGGTTGGTGGCTCAAAATTGCAAAGAGAAGAAAATTTGCCAGTAATTAGATCAGCCAGGGTCTCACCAGAATCCTTAAAATTCTTAGCTAAAGAAAATCCAACATTTATACAACATTGATTGAAGCCATCAGCTATCTCCCTGCTGTTGAGAGGGGTTCCATTGCTCCCCAACATTTCAGATAACCCAACAACATTAGATTTTTCCTGTTTAGTAATTGATTGATGAGGTTCCATGATGATTTAATATCTTTGGAGGCTTGTATGAATTTTTCTCAAAAGCATTTCTTTTCAGCTGTTCTTAGTAAATGGGTGAAATTGTTTTTGTACTTCTTGTAGGACTCCAGATTTAAAGGAGTAGGGTTAATAATAAATTTCTTGTATAATGTATAATGCTAATGTACAACGGACCCTCAGTAACTGACGTGGTTCTTAAAAACCCCTTCGGTCCGGGAACCTCGTAGCCTATACGAGTATGAAAATGAATACTGAGTGCGGACCATAGACTGTATAAAAAGATGGACGACTCAACCGTGACGTCACCCATTGGTTTCAGCATACCATTTAGGAAGCCTCGATTTTGGCAATTTGAATTGCGCCATTTTGAAACCGGATGTGATTCCTATTGGACGAGAGTGTGAATTGAATATCCAGGGAGGAGCGAGGGGTGGATCTACGTGTGGATCTGATCATATCAGACAAGGACCTGAGGATAGCCATGCCCCTAAAGCATATTCTGGCTTTATCCTTTATTCTAGTCTATTTGGGACCATAATTTACAAAAATGAACATCATGATATATCGAAGGAGACAATAAAGTAATGTGGAAAATCATTATTTAAATAATAAATCAGGTGGGAAAGTAGGGTCATTTTCTCATAGACTTCTACTGGATTGAACTTCTTTCTGCAACCACCAACGTCACCATCTGCTGGTCATTAAATAGAATACAAATTTTGGAGATTTCCGCATTGGCCTCAGTTTTCAGACCCGAGTGCTGCGTCCATCTTTTTAAACAGTCTATGGTGCTGACGGGAGCCTTGTATGCTAGTGGGCTCGCCAGGCTACGGCCTGATTTGTTTAGACCGGGGTTTCTCAACGGGGGCAGTACTGCCCCCCAGGGGGCGTTCTAAACATTGTGGGGGGCGCTGGGAGCGTGAGGGCTGGGATAGGGGGCGCTCAGGCACGAATGGGGGGCAAAGTTCATTTGAACTCTACATTTTAAACTTTCATGGTTTCACAACTTTTTTAGTGCAAATAACCGACCTAAATAGTCTACTTTATTACACGGCTCTATTGAATGCTGCCCTCCGATTGGTCAATTGCTGCGTTCTACGGTCCGTTATTTCTATAATGACCCTCGTCAAGTATAACGGACCGTCGTCAAGAATATCAGACCGTCATCAAGTAGGAGCACACCATTGCTAGGGACGCTGTTCTGATCAGAGGAGGACAGAAAGGGAAACTATGCAGGATATTTACTTCATGTTTCATTTTTACCTTCATTAAACAGCTCCAGACTAATTGTGATGTTTACTACTAGAACACGTCAAACACCAGAACAAACAGTAGATTTGCCTCTCCTTTTTTTTTTAGGTGGGGGGGCGCGGTAAGAGGATCATGGTATGGTCAGGGGGGCATTTGTTCAAAAAAGGTTGAGAACCACTGGTTTAGACAAAGAAAGAGCAAGCGGCAGGAATAATTTTCTGTCGCTGTTTGGGTATAGAGTACTAAAGTGATGACGTCACGCTGGTGTCGGAAGTAAAATTTCCCATTCATTTTACCCATAGATGTTTTTTTCAGTTCACTTTTGAAGCACTTTCCGTTGTTTTCCAGCCTCCATCGATTTCGAGATTTTACGTCATATTTCCTCGTTTTTCTTGACCAGAGTCAGCTACAATTTAAATCAGTTTAAAATGCATTACAAATTACCAACACCTTCTGCCAATTGCCACAGTTATTTGTTTGCTTAGCTTGGTGAGACTGAAATCGTCAGCCACTCTACGCTCTACTTAGTTATATTTACTTGCTAGATATCAAGTTTTACAACTAGCGCCAATCAACTTTAATAGCCAAGCATCTTTGGCTATTGTTTGTTTGGTTAAAAACTCGCTAGCTAGCCAGCGAACGAGCTAATCAGCTTTGTCAACGCATAACTAACCGAGCTACGTAGCTAATTCAGGTCTGCTGCTCATCTAATGCTAGTTAAGTTCTGAAATAATCGCAATTCATTGTTTTGGCGATTAATATTCACCATGTGAGGCAAGCCGAGCAAGCAAACTGACTTTTAACTGGCTAACTTAGCCAGCAAGCTAGTTTTCCGACTTCGGTGGCTGACTAACGTCATATTGGGTGGCAATATGTAAATGCCAACTGGCGAAATGTTCCCGGCTCGACACTAGCTAAGTAGCCAAATAATGGCTATTCACCATTTTTATTAACTAGCTCGCTAGCTAGGTTAGCGAACTAGCGATTTCGCTAGCTTAGCAATTTAAGGTCAGTGTGTAGGAGCTGAGAAAGGAGCGAGGCAGGAGGCGAGGGATATGCTTTTTTAAAGCTCCGAGAACGCGAGCAACTTTAATCACTTCTCACACACGTAGCCTCAACATAAACATTGCCAGACCAAACAACGCTCGCATCGCGCGCCTAGAAAAACGTGACTACGTCACCGGCTGTCCAATAGTGAATTATCACCAGCTAGGTAGGAACCCCTACACACGTCCCCCCAGAATTCACTGACAGACCAGTCCAAATGGCGAGGGGGCCGCAGCAAGCGACCGTGGCGGCTCCTGACGTCCGGAGCGCCGAACATGGTCGGGGCTGGGGTAGGGGCAGGGGACGGAACTGGGGCCGGGGCCAAGGGGGCCGGTACAGGTGCAGATGAGGGACGAGCAATCGGTGGCCGGCCGCGCCGCGGGGGCTGCGCCACCTCCACTGTCCTGTCCAGATCCAGATGCGCTGGCTTGAGGCGGTCCACTGAGATCCGGTCTGGCCTACCACCAATGCCGACCAGGAAGAACTTGTCCCCGGCTCGAGCACTCAAACGGTCCATCGTATGGCGGCAGCAGGGGTCCCCGTGAGCGCCGTGGGCGCACAAACACACGCGCCTCCTGTAGCCTCGGCAGTATGTGAGACTGAGGCAACCTGTGTTGTGTCGTGGGTATGGGCGCAAACAGCTTGACGCGGTCTCGGAGGTCAGCACGCTGCTGGCTAGCAGATCATGGGCACGTGGTGTTCGGCAGGAAATCTCCAGGCACACGCAGGGGCTGTCTGTAGACAAACTCAGCAGGAGAGGCCTGCAGATCCTCTTTGGGGGCAGTCCTGAGTCCTAAAAGCACCCAGGGCAACCGATCCACCCAGGCGTCATCCCGCAGACCGGCACGGAGAGCAGCTTTCATCGAGCGGTGGAAACGCTCACATAATCCGTTAGCCTGGGGGTGATAGGCAGTAGTGCGGTGGAGCTTAACACCGAGGCTGCGGCTGACAGCGCCCCAGAGCTCCGACGTGAACTGTGCCCTGCGGTCCGAAGTGAGATCGGAGGGGACGCCGAACCGGGCGACCCACGTGCCCAGGAATGCCCACGCCACATCGTCAGAGGACGTCGACTGCAGTGGAACGGCCTCCGGCCACCGGGTGGTTCTGTCCACCATTGTCAGCAGATAAGTGAACCCGCACGAGGGTGGCAGGGGGCCCACGAGATCCACGTGCATGTGATCCAGGCGCCTCTCCGGCACCACGAAAGCCTCTAACGGAGCCCTCGTGTGACGATGCACCTTCGACCGCTGGCACTCCACGCAGGCAGCAGCCCAGCTGGGAACGTCCTTTTTAAGCCCATGCCAGACGAACTTGGATGCTACAAGCCTCTGCGATGCTTTCCTGCCGGGGTGGGACAGGCTGTGCACAACGTCGGACACCTGCCTGCGCCAGCTGTCCGGTACGATGGGCCTAGGCAGGCCCGTGGAGACATCACAAAGGAGTGTGTCAGCGCCACCGCTGAAGGGGACGTCTGCCAACCGCAGGCCCGTGACCGCCGTCCTGTAGGCCTGGACATCTATGTCGGAAACCTGGTCGGCCGCCATCTGAGTGTAGTCGATGCCAAGGTGCACGGCGCTTGCGACAGAGCGGGAGAGGCAGTCCGCCACCTGATTGTCTTTCCCCGCAACGTGGCGCACGTCCGTCGTGAACTCAGAGATGAACGCGAGCTGGCGCTGCTGTCGGCCCGACCAAGGCTCGGACACCTTAGCCATGGCGAAGGTCAGTGGCTTGTGATCCACGAACGCTGTGAAAGTACGGCCCTCCAACAGGAAACGGAAGTGGCACACCGCTAAGTAGAGCCCGAGCAGCTCCCGGTCGAATGTGCTGTACTTCCTCTCGGGAGCCCGTAGCTGCCGGCTGAAAAAGGCGAGGGGCTGCCACACGCTGTCCACCAGCTGCTCGTAAACAGTGCCGATGGCGTAATCCGAGGCGTTCGTGGTGAGGGCGATCAGGGCATCGGGCAGCGGGTGGACCAGCATGGTCGCGTTCGCCAATGCCAGCTTGGTGTCCATGAAGGCTCTGGTGCGTTCCTCTGTCCAATCGACGGCATGCTTGGCTGGCTTGCCCTTGAGGGCCTCGTAGAGGGGCCGCATGAGCTGGGCAGCCCGCGGGACAAAACGGTGATAAAAATTCACCATGCCCAAAAACTCCTGGAGGGCCCTGACTGTAACGGGCTGCGGGAAGTCCGTGACAGCCTCCACCTTGGAGAGCAGTGGAACCGCCCCCTCCCCGGTGATGTGGTGGCCGAGGAAGTCGATGGAGGTTGAGCCGAACCGGCACTTGGCGGTATTGACAATCAGGCCGTGTTCGCTGAGGCGCTGAAATAGGGCCATGAGGTGCAAAAGGTGCTCCTCCCTGGACGCGCTGGCCACCAAGATGTCGTCTAGGTAAACGAACAGGAAGGGCATGTCCCGCAGCACGCTGTCCATCAGCCGCTGGAAGGTTTGAGCTGCATTTTTCAGGCCAAAAGGCATGCGGAGAAACTCAAATAACCCGAACGGGGTAATCACTGCTGTCTTGGGAACATCCTGTGGGTGTACGGGAACCTGGTGGTAGCCGCGGACCAGGTCCACCTTTGAGAAGATCACCTTCCCTGCCAGCCCGGCCGAGAAGTCTTGGATGTGGGGCACCGGGTAGCGGTCAGGTGTTGTGGCTTCGTTGAGGCACCGAAAATCACCGCATGGGCGCTATCCACCACTAGGTTTCTGTACGATGTGCAGGGGTGAAGCCCACGAGCTATTGGAGCGACGTGCGCTCCAGCGCCTCAAACTCAGCCTTGGCGATGGCGAAGCTTCCCGGCTCCAGACGCCTGGCGCGAAAGTGGACCGGGGCCGGCCGACATGTGATGCTCCACGCCGCATGGTACTGGAGGAGGAGAAGGTGGGCTTGGTAAGGCTGGGGAATTCGGCGAGGAGGCGTGAGAAATCGTTGGAGGCGGAAAGGGCGCAGGACAGCTTGGACGAGTCCGAAGCACTGAGGGACCACGGTAGAGAGCTGAAGGTCTCCGCATCGACGAGGCGCCGGTTCTTGACGTCCACCAGGAGGTTGTTAGCGCAAAGGAAGTCAGAGCCCAACAGAGGTGTAGATACCTTAGCCAACACAAAGTCCCACTCAAATCGCTGTCCGCCAAAACGCGAAACTGCCTTGCGCCTGCCGAACGTCTGGATGGGGCTCCCATTGGCGGCCTCGAGCGCCAAACTCCGCCCCCCACGTTGCACATCGAGGTCGGATGCAGGCAGGACGCTGACCTGCGCACCCGTGTCGCACAGGAATCAGCGTCCAGAGTCTGCATCCGTGACAAACAGCAGGCTGCCAGCACAGCCGACGCTCATGGCAGCTAGCGAGCGCTGGCCTGGCCGTTTCCCAACTCCTTGAAGCAGCAGGGCGAGCGACATTTCTTTGCCGAGGATCCAAAACGCGCGTGGTAAAAGCACAGTGACGTGGCTGGCGCTGGAGCCTGGTGCTGTGCCACGGCGACAACGGCGTCCCCCAGTGGCGCCGCAACGCCGTCGGTGGAGTCGTGCATCGCTGCGTGACACTGTTGCTTGACCGAGACGATTTTGTCTGCCTCTCTAGCCAGCTCCCGCAAGTCCTTCACAGGCTGGTTGGCCAGCACCGCCCTCACTTCACCAGGTAACTGCTGCATAAACAACTCCCGAAAGAGAAAACATGGTGTGTGGTCGCCTACCAGTGCTAACATGTGATCCATCAACTCCGACGGCTTGGAGTCGCCTAAACCAGTCAGAGAGAGCAGGCGGCGGGCACGCTCGGACTCACTCAGCTCAAAAGTGCTCAGCAACAGCCTCTTCAAACCGTCGTACTTGCCATCTTCTGGGGGGTTTTGGAGAAAACTCACCACCCGTGTTGCGGTGGAGTTGCCCAGTGCTGCGACGACATAGTAGTATTTTGTGTTATCAGCTGTAATATCCCGGATTGCAAATTGAGCCTCAGCCTGCGCGAACCAAACCGTGGCATGGCCCTCCCGAAACTCCGGTAGCTTGACAGCAACAGCATTAGTCGCCATCGTGCAAAAAAATAAAAAAGAAACGTTCAAAACACTCTCTGGAAACGTCCAAAGAGTTGCCGGGGTCACCAGTGTAGGAGCTGAGAAAGGAGCAAGGCAGGAGGCGAGGGATATGCTTTTTTAAAGCTCCGAGAACGCGAGCAACTTTAATCACTTCTCACACACGTAGCCTCAACATAAACATTGCCAGACTAACCAACGCACGCATTGCGCGCCTAGAAAAACGTGACTACGTCACCGGCTGTCCAATAGTGAATTATCACCAGCTAGGTAGGAACCCCTACAGGTGTATTTTAATGCTAGCTAGGTTGCTAAATGACAGTAACTGAGATTAAACTAACCATTTACTGTTTCTATTGATTTAGCAATGTGCACAAGATGTAATTAGCTCTCAGACTGGCTAGCTAGGTGGTTCGCTAGCGTAGCTAAATACTAGCTAGCTAAATGGCAAAATAGCTTATCGTGATCCATTCATTTCTAAGCATATGTGGTAATGGATGGATAGACAACCGCAATTTCAGGCACTGACTGATCGGCTACCGTACCGTGGTTGTATGTTGTGAAAGTTTGCTGAAACTGAGCTACCCCATTGGCTGGGAACAAATCACGGGGTACTCGCCAGCTTATGCAATGGATATGTAGTTCACAGAAGTGGACTGCTAACTGGACTACAAGTGCAAAAGCATATAATTTTTGGCAATAAACAACGAATTTGATGTGATCGTTTGTATCTGTATACCCCATAGGCTAATCTCGGAGCGAGGCGGCTCATAAAATTAATACGAGTCCGAGCAATACCAGAAAGTGTCCAAACCCCATTATAAATTCCCATAGGGATTTTACTTCCGACACCAGAAGCTAAGTAGCTGAAACGTCATCACTTTAGTACTCTATAGGGCCGGATCGATGAACATCTTATTCTTATTAGTGTGTGACTACATAAACATTTGATTTTACTGATTTCCACTAAGTGCTATAATTACCTCACAAGCGAAATACCGCAGTACTTTCAAAATGTTACACCTCAAAGAACAGAATTGAATTTTTTAATCAATAGAAACCAATGTATTATTTTTCTCGAATCAATATAGCCTGCAGCATGAGTATGATACAGTTTGAGGCAAGGCTCCACGTAAAGACTGACCAAACAGGTGTCACGCCTATCGCGTAACTGGCTGCGTTTGCGCCAAGAATACACTCCTAACATTGATTCTTAGTTTTCCCCGTTTGAGGGTGTTTTTCGGGGAAATGTCTGCCGCAGAGCCGGTCCATCGACGGGCCCGCTGGTCGACGACCTCTCGTCCGTTGGGGCATCTGTGGCAATTACATCTCGTTGATGTAATCCTATTTGAAATCTAAAAGTGTTTTTGCTTCCTTGATTAAGTTCACGATACACACAAAACGCATTGAGCAAACACATATGGCTCACTCAACACTAACCTGTACAAACGTGTTACAATGGTGATGAAAATTCAAATACACCTTTCCAATTCTGCAACCACCGACATCGCCATCTGCTGGCCATTAAATGGAATGCAATTTCCGCAATAGCCTCACTTTTCAGACCCACCATCTTTTTATACGGTCTATGGTGATAGCGCACAGATTGTTTATGTTTTTATGGTCGTAAAACAATATTAGGACACGGAATAATTTTCTTTTTTCAATGATTATTTTTAAAAGCATGGTATATATGATTGTCTGACGCCTTGTGAAATTTTGATGCAGGAGTGAATACCTTATTTTGCTGAGGTTATCTTTACGCCATTTGCATACATTATGCAAATTAACCCACAGGGACGGACGTAACACGTGAGGATGCGACTGGTTACGTCCACGACGGTCATTTCAAATTGCATTTCTGATCAGATGGGTCCTGATAATGTAGTGCAGACAATTGAAACCGTTATTCTGAGTATTTCTCTGCAATATTTAATTTCACTTTCTTTCGAAGTAGGCTATCAACAGACGTCGTGAGCATTTCTTGAAGTTGGCTGTCAAAGTTTGTATTACAAAATATGTCCGTCACAATGCCTTGGCTGACAGGAAAGCACTTTTTTCTGCAGCGCTGTAGGACCGATGACTGATTTTTTCTTACGTATATATTCAATCCGGGAGTGAATAAATGAACAATGCAAATCATTTAATTCTCTTAGAAAAAATTGTATTGACCATTCTTATGCAACACAGCGAATTGTAAAGTTTAGTATGGAGTGACCCATATCGGAAAGGTGGGGAAAAAAATGCTATTTATACCACTTCACGAACTTTCACAGTCATAGATACCTGTCAGATCCAATTACAAACCAATGTTTTGTTTTGTTTTTCCCTTAATAAAATAGGCATTTCTTCAGCGCAAGTTTCCTTATAAAATAGTTTCCCGACTTGGCAGCGGTCTTTTTGTCAAGGTTCCCGGCATTTGCGATGATACATTATCCTTCTAGTTAACAAGAGCCCCGTCCTAGATCGTACTGCCTGGGAAAATAAACCCGGCCTGACAGAACGCAAGCCATAAGTCACCTTACTGAGGGGGGTTGAACTCGGCGCTGGGATCCCCGTGTATGCTGGTTCCTTTTCCTACTAACAGCTAGTTAAAATCCAACGACTGCAATAGTTATGTGTCTAAATTGGTGCATTTGTGTCTTGAGAAGCCATTTATCCTGTGACACAATGTTTTTACAGATACCTATACATGCCACAAAGAATTTAAAAGAAAAAAAAAAAAACAATATTCACAAGGTAATAAATTTCAAAAAATTCGACTAAGTAACAATCGGTAGGTTCTTAAATTGTGGTACTGGGGACACAGGGTCACGATAACAAAATTTATTTGCCAAGCAAATAAGTAAAATCTGTTTTGTGTTAAATTCAAGCAAATTATTTGAAAGAAATCCAACACCTGTATTCAGCAACCTAATTTGGAGATTACAGTTTTTCCTCAGTGTCTTATTTGACCTTTTAAAATATTATTCCCAGAAACTGCTTGCAGTATAGAAAAATAAACCCCATATGTTCAGGTCCTTTTAATCCTTGTGGCACACAAATGGTACACGGAGTTAAACCCATGAAAACACGAGGACGACAATCAAATGCTACACAGAGGACCCCGGGCCAGATTCAAACCCATGACCTTACTGTGAGGCCACCTTGCTGCCAAGTTTGGGATCCACTGCTCTATTATATACATTATAATGCAGGATCTGTCAGTTAGTTTCCTGCACCCACAGGCCTTTTTGGACACTCTGGCCCTAGAGCAGTAATATTTCTCAATACGCACCGTAAACAAAGGGCTCACTGGCCCCAGAACAGCACTGTTCACCCTTGACATTTGCCTCTGCACTCTGAGTGACAATGAAAGACAGTCTAACATGCCAGAAGCGACTTACCCCACAGGCAAAAAAATTGCCACCATAATCATGCAGACATTGAACTTGCTTTTTGGGTACTCTCAAGTCATATGCAACCAGGAAAACTACACGTTTGTCTGGACATGAGCTCAGTACACCGACAGTAACTGACGTTAATTTTTATAGGACAAAATTTCACATTCTCATCCTTTGAAGGGTAATGTAATATTACACACTCAACCCCTGGGACAATCTACACTCATACTTGAAATGAGGTAGGAGTTCCAAAACCCTTTTTTCAAAAAAGGATTTCTCTCCACCATTAAGACACCAGATTTTGCTCATCATGGTCTTGGTTGACGACTAATTAAGCAGTTAAATCAGGCATTACACTCCTGAGCAGAAAGAGAAAGACCTGCACCCACACCAGCCCTATTCGGATATGATTGGACACTCCAGGGCTAATCTCTACAGTGCAGTGCTTGGCATAGGGCCAGTACCATGCTGGGAATACTTGCTCACACGCATACACGCACGTACAACCACGGCTTTTGGCCCCTGCCATCCACAGGGAGTTTGCCAGAAGGAAATCAGGGTACGCTAATCTCCGCACGGAACTGACCTTTTCAAATCCTCAGGAATGTGTTTTCAGAAGCAACACCAAGAGCACCAAGTATTTGAAGTTCATCCGTATTTATTGAATTACATGACAAAGGTAACCAGTGAGACGTCAGCAGTCATCTTTACATGTCATACCTCGATGTGATATATGACATGAACCCAAACAGTTTGTGTCAGAGTTGATACAGTGTACATTATTCAGTCAAGGTCACCTGTGTTGCATCAACACTTATAAATCCAAGGCTATACAGAGAAAAAAAATGTTGAGGACTTGGTTCTTGCCAGCAATATGACAGCTGAGAGCTTGCAGTACCCCAGGTCTCCACCGTAGTTCCATCCTCTGTTGAGCTTTAATAAGCTGATGACTCATCTTAATTGCTTTTCATGGTTTGAGGGATTATTTACCCAAATAGATCATACCATGACAGAAATTGCAGTGCATTACAAGAGGAATGAAAGCACAATGGTCGTATTGTGTATATTTCGCTTTATTCCAAGAAGCTGCTTTGGAAGTGTCATTTTTGCTAACAAAATTTAAGACTGGTGAATCAATAAGCCGCCTATTGCATCTCTGAAAATGGATGTTTGTGTTCTTACAGAATGTTTTGCCAAGAAGTTAACACAATAATAACAGAAATATTTGACTTAATGAATTAATCAGCGAAGTAAATTATCAAATAAATGGTTAGTTGTGTGGACCACGCGTCCATCATTTAACCAGTCAATAGCCAATAGATAGAGTACAATTGATGAAATTAGACCATGTCTCCTTAAGGAGTAGAAATAATTTCCAATATTCTACAGTACAATATGAATATTAAGCTTTCATTCTATGCAACATGCATGGCTATTTCTGACAATGTGGCTCAAAAGGGTGGCAATTCCTTTAACCATCAAAAATAATTTTTAAACATGAATTTGATGTGGTAGAAACAGAAACCTGCGTACACAGCGCTCTTCCAGGACTGAGTTTGAGAACCACTGCCATAGTCCTTGGCTGACTGGCAGTTTAGTCAAACATCCCCTGCTATATTCTCCCACCGCAACACAATGACCAAAATATATGGTGTTGCCGCCTTAATGCCCAGAATTCCTGTGTGAAATTTACTACAGAGATGATGTAGATCTTATGTATATCAATGTAAAAGTAAGAATATTCATATCATGAAGGCACTAATTTTGTTGACGAAACTGGGATAAAAAAATCCTGATAACTGGAACCTGTAATGACTCTAAGCAGAATGGAATTTGCATGATGACGATGAAACTGCATTTTAAACTGCACTTGCATAATCCAAACAGTCACTCATTGTTTGCACATAATTGACAAATTCAATGTACTAAAGTCACCTTTGTCGCACATGGCACATCCCTCCAGATTTTCTTGCACAAACTGGATTCACTGGAATCAAGGATACGCCCAGGGTCTCACGTTTGCCTAAAAATTAACGGCTGACTTAGACTGAGGAATCTTGGGGAGGTGATGTAATGGGGAGTCCATCTCTGTAATGGCTGAACAAAGTTCTCAGTGATGGCAAAAACCCACGAGCTGTTGGGCTCTCCGTGATCCAGGATTGACACTCACCTGAATACAGTTATAGCAAAGAGACAGAGGCATCTTGGCGCGCCCGGGCTGGCACCGCCACTGTTGGTGAAATCTGTGCCAACTCTGGCCTTCTATTGAGATGCACTACACCATCCTCCAATGCCTTTTCTATATAGTGCCTAGATAAGCAACCAACACTGTGTTTCGGAAGGAAAAATTGCCATCAAATCAGGATGACGAAACCTTTAACGTGAAAACTGAAAGTGTAATACATTGCACATTTGTAGTGTTACTTTAATTGTCCTTATGAAGGATGAATTCAAATTTGCCTCAGAAAAGCACAGAATGGCAGGTGTTCAGAAAAGATAGGATTTTAGCAGAGCGCCGTAAGCGTGGCATAAAGAGACCGGACTCCACAGCTCACTGCAGCCCCAGGCCCAGTGCACCTCACAGCTGAGAAGTGGATCCCTCAGTGAAGTCAGGGCACAGTTGGCTTTCAACCTCACATGGATACCAGTACATGCTGTCCAAGTTGGTCCTCCACGAGGGTGGTGACCTACTGTGCTCCGAAAGACAAGTCTCCCAAATCTTGCTCCATGCGCTGCATGAGCTCACTCAGACACAGACACACACACAAACACACACACACACACACTCTTCTCCTTCATCAGGCCGAAGGAAGGCGACCCCGACACCCCAGCATTTTGCGCTACACTCAGTTTAACAGACAGACTGCAGTTCAGTGCCCTTCAGATCGGTAGTTCCCTGGGAAGAAGGTTCAGAGGTCTCTTTTGGCACATCGAATCCCCACATCGTTCAGAGTACAGCTCTGTCACAGAGGTCCAGCCAGCGTCTGCCACTCTTCATGCACAGTTACCCCTCATTTCCATACAGCAACATCAAACCAAAGTTCTGCTCCAGTTTAGAAGAAATTCTCTGTCAAACCATTCCTGGCAAAGTGGTAGCAGCAGCATCGCTAAATGGCTCCAATTCCTTCCTTCGGCTCCAGCTCCACTTATTGGCAGCAGCTCTATAGATCTGCACCAGGCAGATTTTATCCAGGGCATGAGGCCAGCACAGTCCTCTCAACGCCTGCCCCGTTCTGATTTATAATGTACATGTATCAGCAAGCTTATGCCCAAACAGGTCCCCTATATAGGTGCCCTTAGCAGTGCCTGCATAGGTTGCTAGAACAGACACCCAATCAGACATCAGTATCTCTACTGTGGGCTGGATTTTGGGGAGGCTGAAGGTCTCTGCTGACCGAGGCTCTTAGTCATAAAGGCTTGTCGATGACTGACACTCCTGTAGAGGAAGTGAGGTCAGTAATTACACACAGCACAGCACAGTCAACAAACACTATGAGCAGGCTAAGTGCCAGGCAGGTGCCATGGGTAAATACAGTATGCTTAGCTGTTGTTAGACCTCTTTACCACAGAACGGCATTATAAATGGAACAGCTAGTCTTCATTTGACATATCTGTATTTAGGAGCGTCTCTGTAGTCTATGCATCAGCAGTTTAAACCCCAGTCAAGCACACTGCCAAAAAACATTTAGATCATCCAATCATTTAGAGAACATTAGTATCCACACAGAATTACAAAGCAAAGCATTTGAGTTTATTAAGACAAAAAATGAAATGTATCAATGCAGGCAAAAGTACAAGAGAACAGTGTTCGAAGAGATCAGCGTCTCTCGCACCCGATTACCATGTGCACCTTATTCCACTAAAGGAAGACAATCAATCACACATACAGTGAGCACTATAATTGATAGGACAGTGAGACAGTGACTCCCCCACTGAGTTTGAATGGATATAATGACAATGAGGGTGTAATGAAGACCATCAGCTTTGAGCGTTTCCACCATTTCTACAGTGTTCCCCCGCATCTAATCATGTTAGACAGCTCAACATAAAGCATAATAAAATGATCACTTTTTAATATATGATAACTTCTTGAAATCTCCGAGGCACAGACATCTCCAGACACAGGGTATCTTCCCTGGTGATGCTCTGCCAGGCCTGAAATGCAGCCATCTTCAGTTCCTGCCTGTCTCTGGACTTTTTACCTTCAGTCTCCTCTTTAGCATTTAAAATGCACCTTCAGTTGGTTAAGCGAATCGGCTAACAGAACTAGACTAACATAAAAAAATGTGTCAATGTCCAATGAATTGTGGTGCTCACTGTATGCCAAGCACGCACCAGGTCCCCCAGGCTGTAGGGGGTGTGGCCTGCTCAGTTCCTGCACATGCCCCTCACCTGCATAGCTGCGCCCATTGCCCATGTTGGTGGGGATAAGGCTCCACTTGTCTGTGGAAGGGTTGTAGTACTCCACCGAAGAGAGATTACAGGAGCCGTCGTCCCCGCCAATCACGTAAAGCAGCCCGTTAATGGCACACACACCTACAGACACAGGCCCCGCAGCGGTCATAGATTACGAGAAAAAAAGGATTCTTCACCCATATTTTAAAGCGCTGACTTCACTACTGGAAGCGCAAGGCACTAACTTTAAATGTGAGAGGCTTCTGGGTGGAGTACACCAACTGATATTGGGCCAGTTTATTCACTATAAAGCGAAATTACGTATTTCTGTGCTCTATTTAACTTGTCCAGTTGATGAATTATAAAATCTTTCCATGGACACCAGTAGGGTATAAGGTCATTAATCCCATGATTACTCCCACTGTCTGTCACGTACCTTTTCTTCCTGATGCCCTCTGGCTGAATTTGTTAGTGAATTCACCTCTTGGTATAATCATGTACCACATCTAGTGGCAGCATCCTGCTAAAAATCTCTCAATAAGAGACAAAAGCCCCTGTGCACTGAGGTCCCTGCAGCTCTGGGCCTTGTGTGAAGCTTATGAAGTTTGCCACTGAATTATGTTATTGTTATTCAGCATATTCTTATCTTAAGCAACCAACAGCTGATTTTATTAGTGGTTTCAACAGGCGCCAATTTTTATTAATTGTACATTTCATCTTTAAAAGGATTATTTACCCCCTGCCATTAGACAAATAATGACAAATGAACAAATAAGGGAAATGATACTGAGCCAAACCTGTACTGTGTAAAGCAGAGAAAGATCAAGCACCCATCAGGCAACTTGACCCTTTCGCGAGCACCGGCCCAAGGGCGGGCCACAGGGCATAACTGTGTTTTTACACCATGAAATATTGTGATACATTGTAGAACTATGTATTGTTTGAAATTTTGAGGACTCAGCATTCCAACTACGTAAGCTATTTCATGATGCAAACAAGATAGCGAAAATAGTATTTAAAATTGTGTCATAACAACCCTTAGCCTGATTATGCAGTCCTATAGCTTTAATAGAATAGCATTGTTCAAACTTGTCAAAATATGTTAAATCAATGTTCTTACCTTGGTAGCGGCCCACACGTAAAAACTTGTCAGTTTTCATTCCGCTCAACAAGCAAGCTTGCACAAACATCACTAAATAGATTTTGCCATTGAGGTAGCAGCTGTACATCTTTGTGAATTTCACTATACTTAGCATTCCTACTCATGATGCAGCTGCAGATTGTACAGTAGCGCTTTAGGAATAAAAAAAAGTGCTTCCACTGGCTATTAAGTGCTGCTCTAACAGAACAGTAAGTGTTTTAGCCTATCAGCTCTCACTCCAATATAACAGGAAAATCAAATTCTTTCAGTTTACACAGACAGCTAGTGGTCCGAAACCTCCAAAAGAAGGATGCGAATGGTAGCCAAGGGATTGATTTTTAAGAGAGGGAATTATTTTCAAAAAAATCCATATTCATTTATGGTGACAGAATCATAACATTTGAATCTGCAGTTTTCAGCAGTCTGGCTGTGGGTATATTACTTCTCGAGGCTGATGAGGCTTGGTCACTGCGTCACAAGGTAAATAAAACAGATTCTTCTTCTGTTGAACAAAAACTTATATTTCCAGTGTTGTTACCTAATTTGGGTCATATTCTCTGCCATTTTATTTGATAGCAATATACCGAGAGTCACCTTTCAGTCGAGACTAAGTTTATGTCTGTAGTCAAAGTGGTTCAAGAGCAGTAAGCATTTTAGTTTGGGAGGAAATTTGCTGAAAAAAAGGACTGCACTTTAAAGGGTTAAACAGATACTGCCCCAAACCAAAATTCCAATCCCAGCATCAATACATTAAATGTCAATTATGGGTGAGTGCATGAGCTCGAACATGCGCTGTCAGCGTGCGTGCGTTTGTCTCTCTCTCTCACCTGCATTCCTGCGGCACATGTTCATGTCCGACACCTGTCTCCAGGAGTTGCTAGGGGGATCGTACACTTCCACACTCTTCCTGACCAGAGGCCCGTCGTGGCCCCCAGCCGCATACAGCTGCCCACTGAGCACCCCAACACCTACAGAGCCGCAAATTAAATTACACGCTACCATACGCACATCTGAGAATACACCAGCACCCGCAACAATGACGCAATCCTGAATACTGCATATGCTTGCAGTACCACAATACACCACCAGGTGAGGCAATGTACCCTTCTTGCGATATCACTTTTGGTAAAGCGCCGAAGATTCACTGGATATTTTAGTGCATTTCACCATTTTACACTGGCACTTTTGAGTCCTTAATCTTGGCTCCATCATTCAAGACAGCTTTTATCCAAAAATTTATCACTAAATGGCTAAATAAAAAAGACAAAAACCAATCCATAATATTTTGCCGTGGATCTCCATAAGAATAATTAAATATAGACAAATAAAGCACAGTACCATGTATGGGGGAATATTATTATTTTGCACAGGTATTCTGTGTGAACTGTTTTAACTCACTGTGGGTTATTTTGTGTTCTGCTTGAGACACTATATTCTGTTTAATGGAGAAGCACTAGAGCATGGAATGCATCTTCTGATCAGTGGAGAATATTGAGTGGTGGAAATCAAGTGTTACAATGTATTCACAAAAAGGAAGGAAAACAAAAATCTGCAACATACACTGCAGAATGAACGCCCAGAACATCTTGTGGCTAAGATGAAGAGACCTGGCATCACCAGTTAGATGTGTAATGAGAAAACAGACAATGAGTAAGAAATGAACTACAACCCCACCTCTGCAGGAGGGTATTAAAGCAAAGTGGGACAGTGCTTTGGTGAGAGAGTCTCTCTAAACTCTTCACGTGATTCAGGTGACGCTCTCCATTCAGTCTTAGCAGTGCAGTCTTTGCTGACTCTGGTTCAGACACTGAATAGCTTAAATTCTGTAATTTTTCGAGCTGAAGTCCCGATGTTATTAGGAATAATTTTACGAAGTGCCCATCAGTCCCTGCTGGACAGCTCTGTCTTGCGGAACACTACTTTTTTTTTTTTTTTTTTTTTTTTTTTGCTGAAGCCTTTTTTTGGCGCTTAACATTTGCAATTGTCATTTCTGACAGTCCCCTGGCCACCATCAATTACTTTGCCGTTTTTGACTTGGGCACCTACAATTGGTATGCCATCCATTTAGCCTGAGGAAACGTTGAGCATAGTCATCTTGCTTTGATCACTCAGCTAGCTACCTGGTGCAGTGCTGTGAGTTACACCTTTTACACAGACACATGCTGTTAATTAGCACTCAAATGAGTAAGGATGACCTGTGTGGATGTTCTCATAATTGACCCATCCACAAATACCGTGCTTGTTCACGTCAAATGGCGTAATGGCAGTTTTCACAATGCATAACAGGACAGATTTTCAACACCCCAAACTGGCCGATATTCTGAAAAATGAGGCAACCTTGTTCCCGCTACACAAGACGACCGCAGTCTTTGTTTTTAAGCCCACACTGGCACCTTCGCTAGTTGTTAGCTTGTTATAACATATGCACATATAAAGAGCTGGTTACGTTTGTTTGAAGGCAACATGCTGCACCACTGTCATCCAATGTCCAAATTAACAGTTACATTTTCCAGCGAAGCCAGCATGGACTTCTGAATATTTGTATGTTTACATGTTCAAAGGCAAAATTTAACAGAAGTGCAGTTTGAAAATCTTTGAACAAATTTAAAATATGAACACAGAAGCAGTCCCAAGATTGTGCGTCTCCCAGTTCTGGAAATGCTAGCTAAGTAGCATACCTCGATAGCTAGCATAAATCGATACACCATATGTCTGATGTCTGTGAATTTTAAACAGTTTGGGGTGATAAAGTCATTATTCCTATCAGCACTAGCCATGATACTCCTCTTTGCTCCAGTATCTTTCTTAATTTGCAGGCTTTCAACACATCTACCGCATTGCTTCCACCAATTTTATTTGTACTTTGCTCTCTCCAACTGGAGCTACGTTTATGCAACAGTTGACAAGAAGTGACTGTCTTCAAAGGGAAAATCCAGAAAAACCAGGAAGCACGTGGTATTTGTGTATGAGTCAATTTGGTTCAGAAAATTCAGAATAAAAGCCACTTTTCGGGGATGATTCTGATATTTGGTCCCCCTTGTATATCTGCAGCTGAATGAGGCAGAGTTTGTGTTACCAGCTCCACTGCGTCTGGTGCTCATCTCTGCCACATACTCCCACTGGTTACTGACGGGGTCAAACTCCTCCACTGTGCTCAGGCACTGCCGGGATGATCCGTCATACCCGCCCACCGCGTACAGTTTCCCTGCGCAACACACATGGGACACACTGATCAATACACAACACACCTGGAACGCACTGCTAAACACACAAAACACACACAGCATACACTGTGAAATTCACAACACAAATAGTGAACTTTAATACACACTGTAAAATACCCCATAAACTAACAAACACACGGCACATATTCAAACACACCACACAGTCAGAATAACACATAACACAGTCAAATAAATGACACAGACTAAAAAACAAACACACACAGACAAATGCACACTTGATACTGTACTGAACTGCACGAGCCGAGTCTCAGTTTGAATGGAACAGGAGAGGGGGGCCGCAGGGCGGCTGTCCTTACCATCCACTACACCCACCCCCACACTGCTGCGCCGAGTGTTCATTGGGGCCACAAAGAGCCATTCATTGGTCTTATAGCTGTAGGCCTCTACTGAGGACAAGCCTGTGTGAGGGGGGGAGGGGGAGGGAGAGAGAGGAGAGAGGAGAGAGAGAGAGACTCACTTTTTATGTTCCTTAAAAACCTAAAAGCTAGTAAGTGAGTTTCCCCAGCTGAACACCATCACCAAATCAAATAAAAATGTTTTATTCATATAATGATAAAGAGCATTTCACAAACAACTGCCACAATGTGTTTCACAGAGAACTCGAGCCTAACCCTACACAGGAACAAGCCTAAGGCAACTGGCAAGAGAATACTCCCATATTGCAAATAGGAAGAAACCTTCGTAGGAATCAAAATGAGACCAATAGACCTATTGGGGGGCCCATCCTCAGCTAGCAGGGTCAAGATGGGTGCACTGCTCCCCAGCAGGAGGCCAAATCTCACTGGCCACAATGTCTGTGCCACACTATCTCCACATTCACTCCCCCTGTGATGTACAGTAAGGAAAATTTCCAGAAAATTCCAGGCTTCTTCAGTCAGAAAGACATGCCTTAGCTGTACCTCTGAGAAAGGGGAGAACCTCCTCTGCACGGGAACCTGAGGTGCGTTCAAAACTGCAAATGTTAGCCAACTTTAGCCAACATTCTGAGAAGGCAGTGCACAGTGAATTAAAATGGCTACTGATGGGGCAGACACTGGGAGAACCATTAACTGGACAATCATTTGCTGTTCCATTTCACCGCACCCCATTATAGGATTTCAGCACCAATATCAGCAATGTCATGCGGACATCATTGGAGTCCTAGTATAGCACAGCCACTGAGCCTGACCACTAACCACATCACATACACTGATGTAACCTGCTTCAGATTTATCAACAAAATATTTATATTGCCCAGAGAACACACTAACCCATGAAATCAGCACGTGAGGAAACAGACAAGACAAGAACTGAGGTAACATTTTCTTTCAGGAAAAAAAATGATTGATTTTTATTTTAAAGTTTGTAACTGAAGTTACCAGAGTGACTTTGATGAGAAATGGGGTGAGTGCAGGAACACTCATAAAGCTCCGGAGCGAAGCGTCGAGAGTGAAGTTTGGTGCCGGCGGGGGCGGCCCTGACCTGTGCTGCCATCAAAGCCGCCCACGGCGTACAGCAGGTCCCCCAGCACGGCGGCCCCCAGTGTGCTGCGCCGCTCCTGCATGCTGGGAACAGAGGTCCACTGGTCCCGCGCCCCGTCATACACATCCACCGTCCGCACGCGCAGCGAGCCGTTAAACCCGCCCACGGCGTAAACACGCCCCGCCAAAAACACCACACCTGAGAGAGAGACAGAGGGAGAGAGAGAGAGAAATAAGAAGGGACAAGAGAGGAAGGTAAAAAGAAAGAAGCAGAGACATTGGGAGAGGAAGGTAGGGAGAGAGAAGGAGAGGTAGGGGAAAGAAAGTTGGTGAGAGCACGATAGAAATATTAATGTAAATGTGAGCATGAGGCAGAAATGGAGAGAAGATAGTGAGAGTGGGAAAGACGAGACAGAGAGGGAAGAAAAGTGAGAAACAGATGTATGTGTGATGTGTGTGAACATGCGAGCAAGAGGCAGATAGAGGAGCAGGAGACAGATGGAGAAAGAAAGAGAAAAAGTCACAGATGATGGAGAAAGAGGGTGCAGCAACTAGCACTTAGAATGCCAGGAATGGGAAATTACACAGCGGAAGGATTCAGCACCAGATAATATGCTAAAGTGTACATACATGAGCAACAACACACACCACCAACAAACAACGAAGTAACATTATTCCGTGGATTGAAACATTATGACTACAGTAGGCAGGAGATGTGTACAGCCATCATTTCCCCAGATACACATGTTGCTATACTGTGCTTGTTGAAGCAAAGTACATCTGATGGAAGAAATTTATGGTTCAGTCTCTAAAATGGAAGCTTTAGCAAGACAAACATGGCTAGAAGAGTTTTTGTATTAAGAAAGATGAGATTGGTATGTAGGGAACAGAACCTGTTAGGGACAGAAAAGGAGAAGGGAATGAGAGGAGGATTTGCGGGTTGATCGACGGGAGCTCACCTGCTCGGCAACGCCGGGATGGCAGGTCGGCCACCTGATACCAGCGATCCTCCTGGAAGTCGTAGCACTCAACGCTGCGGATGGCTTTGGGAGCCTGACCGCCCACCACAATCATCACCTGCCCCGGGGAGGGCCAGGGAGGAAGGAGGGAGGAAGAGGAGGGGAAATATATGAGGATCTTACACGACTGGGCGTGTCATGTGACAGTTATGAAACGAGTACATTTTGCATTAGTTGTGACCTTTAGCGAGCAGCAAATCGATAATTTACTCAAGTTTCATAACTTTCATATGACACGACCATTAGTATAACATTCATCACATAAATGAATCGTGTAATTTAATAGAAAACAAACTTAATTTCCGTTCGGGCCGCAATGATAAGTCCCATCATGTTAGCACTGAACTAATGCCATCAATCAAATACTCCGCAGCTAAGCCACTGAGTCACAGACATTCACGGTTGAACTCATGGTTTTTTTGATTCATGGTTTTTAAATTCGCAGTCAACTGTGTAGCTAGCTAGCTTACAAACTAATGTTACATAATGGTTATGGAAAGATACTCCATGCACGCTGACTAGCTAGCTTGTAAACGATAACTTAGTCATGAGAGTGGCACTTAGCTGGCTAGCAATGGCACTAAGCCATACCGATTTAACCAACATTACAGTTAGTATTCAGTTTGGCTAAAATTCAAGAGCCTGACGTAAGGAAGAGTGATTTTTTTCCCCCCACGCTCTCAGCAAATGAATTTTTCGCAGAAGTGATATTACCCTGGGGTAATATCAAAAATATGTCGTGAGCTGGGCTATGGGAAAAGTACTGCAGTTATGTGATATAGAGAAATACACCATAAGGAGAAGGGAGAGCAATATCAGTTAGCAATACCAGATTATACAGAGCAAAGCAACAACGCAATACTAACTACCTCCACTTTCACTGTAAACCCATTATATTCTCAATATACTACTCGAAATACAGACAGTACAAAGCAAAGCTACAGGAAGAACAGATGTAAGAGGAGTTACAATGACGGCAGAGATAAGAAACTACAGACGTCGAAGAACAGAGTGCCAAATATACTGCATTTAGCACACACCTTCATTTAAAGACTCAAAGCTATTATTTCATATCGTAATAAAGTATCCATATAACCTACAAAGAGCAGAGTTTTAAGCACCAAGTCCCTAATGAGTTGAAATGTGCATTATGAGTAATATCTCTGTGAATTTTGCACAGTATAATCCTCTACATGGCCACAGGGGGAGAATAACAATATCTACAGCAGAAACAGGTACCTAAACCTGCTCCAGGAGACCTACTATCCTGCAGCTGTTCCCTCTCCCCAACAAGATACAGCTTATTATAAAACTTGCAGGACTTCTGAGTATTCTGAGTCATGCAGAAAATTAGACAAAATTATATTTTTCATTTTAAATCATCAGGAACAGAGTTGGATTCCACTTATAGGCAATTAAATTCATGCAAGCAGTGTATTTCTTCATTTTGAAGAAAAACCGGTTGCTTTGAAACACCCAGCAGTAAGACTAGCATTCATCTACTGCTAGGTGCCCATCACAAACAAAAATGAAGGTCAAGTTTTTCTGCAGTGTATGCCAGAGAATCCATTAGCCATCTCCCAAGCACATGAAGCACTGAATTTTCACTACAATTAGCAACACAAATGAGTGGAAATGGTGCGGAGGGTGAGGGTGCGGGAGATGAGCAGATGGGCGTTTAGATTGATGGTTCCCCAGTTCCTGTCCCCCGTTTGCCCTTTTGGCCTCCATTATCTCTGGAGCGGCCTGAAGCCTCACAGCCACAGGGGGGTTTATGGCCCCAAAAGAGAGAGAGAGAGAGAGAGAGAGAGAGAGAGAGAGACACTCCACCCCAGCACAGATGCAGCTCTCCTCCCCCTCGGTGGGCGGTATTCTTACTCCACTCAACTAAATAATTACGCAGTGAACAAACTGTCTATGAGCAGATAGTCACGTACATATTCACGAATTTAGCAGCTTCCCCAAAGTTATATGTCACTGACTACTTTCCACTCAGGCCTTGATATACATCTGAGTGAGTGAATAGATGGTGTATTCTGGAGAGTGAATGGACAATCAGTGATTCAATACAGATTGTGTAAGAATGGATAAGCAGTTGGGTGAGTAAATTAAATCCATGGAGTCAATTTTTGAATATAACAAAGTAGGTAAGAATGAGCCACTCAGAAAGGTTGAAAATAGACTGACTGAATTACGTACTTCTGTAAGCATGGCCGACTGAGTAAGTCAATCAAACTGAGTGATCGAGTCAAAGTGGATGAGGGACTGAAAAAGGAGAATACAGACACTGAATAAGACCAGAAAGAAAGTGAACAAGCAAGTCCGCACCAACTCACCTTAGGTAGGCTGATGGGCGTGCGCGGTCGGGTCCGGTCCGTTTTCATGAGGTGTCGCTGGTCAGCAGGCAGGAGGTGGTACTTCATGGCCTCTATCAGGAAGTCTTTGCAGGTGTTGTTGTTTTTGATCAATGCCTCCTCTTCCACTATCTGACCAATCACAGTGAAGTAAAAAGAATCACCAAATCAGGGTCACACCCTGAACCCAGTTTCAACAAAACCAAGGCATCAGCTTCACTGCAGTGAAGTTGCCACCAGTCTCTGAACACTAGTTCTCAGCCTTACTACATAATATACAGGCTGCACAAAAAGAAAAAAGAACTAGAGTGTGTTTCTACTCATTAAAACAAATGACCCCCCTAGATAACCCAATACACCAAGAGGCCCCAGTTTAGTAACCAATCAATGCACCTCCAAAACTTGGTAACAAAATATTGAGCAGTGTCTGAGTTATGGTCCGGAAACCCTTTGGGAATGCCAAGGTAACCAAGCCAAAAACAATCCCCCCAAAGCCAGAAATCACCTAGAATTCACTGTAAAAGGTCAAAATCAATGTCTACATTAATTTAGCATCTATGAAAATTTTGTATCAACAAATGGCATCATTATCTACAGCAACTAAAAACAATGAAAGGCAAAGTAGAAACTTTCAAGACATGTTTAAAAGTGAACATTAAAATAACCATTCAGAGTAAGTTCTGACAAACACACTAAGCTATGTATTCCATTCAGAATTCAAAGAGAGAAGGGACTGGTGAATAAAACTGCCAGGTTTCAGCTGCACGCGCATGCATGCACACGCACACACACACTTCTAAAAAGCACTTTAAGTATCCTGCATTTGTAACTTCAATACTAGCCACAAGTCAAGAAGTTACTGAAGTAATTTTAGCCATTAATGATGAAAATTATGGTTGAGCAGGATGATGGTTCATGTAGAAGGACAACTGTCAAAACACTGCATTGGTTGCATGGCATATTGCATTCAACAGCAAAAGAAATGAAGACTTTGACAGTATGAAAGGAGGAGAGGCAGACCTGAACCAGGTAATCCCTCGACAGCAGAGGCAAACGGACGTGCTCCATCAGCTTGGGCATGTGCTCCAGACGCGCTTCTTTATCATGCTTTATCCACGAAATCACAGCCTCAAAGACCTGAGTGAGGAAAGGAGGGCTCAGTGTAGTACAGACAGGAGGTCACCTGAGGCGAGTGCGCTCTGTGTGTTGCTGAGGGACAGTAACCGTCTCGCGCAGTAAAGGAGTTCTACACTCCTCATACACAGTACAGCAAGGCATTCAGCAGGGTTTGACTGATTTACCGTTCAACAGGAAGTCCACTTTTTGGCAGCAGCCATCGGAAACACAAACAAGCCCTCTGAAAAAAACACTGGCCTGAGTTCAGAACAGCATTCAAACAGGGTCTTCCACCCAGGGGTATAGAATGGCACACGACATACATCTCTGGGTTGCTAACAAGGCATGTCAATCAAGCTAATCAACCCAGGGCACTGGAGACTGCCAGATGAACTGCAGAGCAACAAAATGTTGTGCTTTTCTAGATGTGGGGAACCTTTGAAAAATAAGTGAGAGCCCAGACACCAATGTCTAGAGGGTACTGACAGATGGGGTGCCCAGTGATGCAAGCTTGGGTAAAGAAATTGTGGGGTCATCAATAGATGGAAGAACCAGTGAAGGGCATTTTGGTCTATTCTGATGCACCACCAGACAGTTTTGGGGGGGGACTAACCAGTCATCACTCTGATTGGATCAGAGAGGGTAAGGGAGAGGAGGCATAGCAAATGAAAGAGCGGAAGGGTAGCTGAGTGGTACGCTGCTTGACTGGCACCTGCAGAGTGGGGTGGGGCTGGGGATTCTGACTAGCACCTAGAGAAGAACTCTGCTTCCCAAAAACGCTCCAGGGGCCTTACTGTCATTTCTCTATTACTCCTAACTCCTAAATAAAGGCTGAGAAAGAAAAAAGATGGAACATGCACAAAAATGTGTGGAGCAAAAAGAAACAATAGTGAGTGCTACTGAGCAAGGTGGCAAAAGGATCAAATCAATGACTCACACCCATAAACAGCAACCAGAAAGAAGGATTGAGGGCCAACACAGTTGATAGAGTTCAGGCATGGGGCGATTAACTTAACTAGTTAATCCAACAAGTTAAGTTAATACTAAAATTTCATCAATTAAGTTAAGTTAATGTCTATTTGGAAATTAACTAGTTAAGTTAATTTTGACAAGTTAACTAGTTAAGTTAAAAGTTAACTTTGTTGTTTCCATGCCATCAACAATATTTTCAAATATGTTGATTGACTTAACAACTGCAGAGTTAAGATAAAGTTTGATTTCAACTGCATCTAGTTTTGTCAATACACAAATATATATACATTTGAAAACAAGTCATCATATTATCAGCAATGTATCATATTGTAACTAGGCGTTGATCGATGGCGTGCATCGCAAATCTCCGCGCTCCGCAACAAAATGTTATGGGAGTAGTAGTAATGTGTCAGAGGGCAATTCACTGAACTGGCATTCTGCTGTACAAATGATAATCTGCTTGTTGCAGATTAAGCACTGATACTGATCAGAGTTATAGCAATGTGTTGTAGTTGGTTAGTTGGTTAGAGTACTTTTTGAGTGTCTGTTGAGGGCATTAATTACTCTTCATTTTGAAATGAGAGCATTAAGAAAGGAAAGGAGACAGCGATTGGCCCCCCTTGACACCATTTGAACTAGAAAATGGTGAAAATTAGATCAAATCAAAAATCCATCTGATATGTGATGAAGGGTCATCCCATGCACCTCCCATAAAAATATGCATCCTAGCTCAATGCATAAGGAACTTATGGCCATTTTTCAATTTTCACAAAAAGGCCCCTGATGGCCAGAAGAGGAAATTAATTTAAATTCTAAACACGTTGTGCACCCCTCTGGGTCACTACCTTACACACATTAAAAGTTTCTGGTTGATTGGTCTAACGGCCTAGGAGGAGTTACTGTTTTGGACGGACAGACAGACGGACAGACGCCAAACTGTATCACAAGATCTCCTCGCTTTTTCGGAAGAGCGGAGATAATCATGATCTGTATGTACTTCATACATATCATACAAAACTCATAGCATACATTTACATACACTTGTGTATTTCATTCTATTAATGTTAACACAAAAGGTTATTGGCAATCTCCAGTGAATGTCAGACTTTGAATGTCTACTTGCCTTGTAAAAATTCAAGAACATAACACAGCTGATATAAAGTATATATATATATATATATATATATATATATAAAGTGTGTAGAACAACATCATATAAGTGAAGATTCTTTATCATTGCAAAACCATTATAATTATGATGAGGACAAAATCTCATCATTGCGGTAGTTAGATGTTTAGAAAAAATGCATAAGTAGTCTGCATTATCAGGTCAACAATCTAGCAAGAATTATGAAGTTAATCAAAACTTAATTGAAAATTAATTGAAAAAATCAATTAATCTGCAAAAATCAATTAAGTTAAGTTAAGTTAAGTTAATATCCCTTCTCAAAAGTTAACTAGTTAAGTTAAGTTAATGGGATTTTAACTTAACTTGATTAAGTTAGCGATTAAGTTAATTAATCGCCCCATGCCTGATAGAGTTGCACCTGACCACAGATGTGCCTCACAAATAAAGCTGTTAAAATTTGTAAACAGAGCCAGGTCAAGAGTTTTATTTACTCACTCTCCTCTTATGATTGGCCAGGCTCAGTAAAACCACACAATACAAATAATTGGGCTAAAACAATGAGTCCTTGTGTACGTCTAGGTGAGAATGTGACATGGTGCTGGTGAGAGTCTGTGTGAAAATGGTGTCCTACCTTCTCCTCAGAGGGAACGGTCAGCTGGTCACTGGAGATGAGACCACAGACCTGCTGAAGGGATAGACTCAGAAACTCCTCTCCCAACATCACCTCTGAGAAGTGCTGCTCTGTTCAACACACACACACACACATACGCACGCACAGGCACAGAGGTATACACACACACACACACACACACACACAAAAACAGTCACAGTCACAAAACATTGTGTGAGAATAATAATAAGCTTGCGATGAATAATAGATCTGTACCACATGCTTGACGGCTGATTCAATGAGCCTTTCAAAATCTACACTTGCAACAAAGCACATGAGGTAAAGACAAAAGCAGTAAAATGAGATAAAGGCCTGTAGAGAATAAACAGACTATCCAACTATGTGGCCTGCTACTGTACAACCATCCCAGAAAAAACAAATCAAAATATAAAGCATTTGAACTCACAAACATAAATGAGAGGATATGATCTGAAAAACACAAGTAATGAGACTGAACAAGTTTTTTTTTTTTTTTGTAAAAATTTACTTTCAGAAACCAATTAAATAATCAAAGAATAGAAAGTGCCTAGTAAAAAAGCTGTGTCATAACTCTGAGGTTGTCTCCCTCTTTGACAAACCTCAAACTCTCTTTTAGCTACTGTTCGGCACATGCAGTTACAAGTCCCAAATTTATGCAGCTTTCTAGAGTCTCACAACTGAACCCAACACCGGCTTTGTGTAGCAAGCTGTACACAGGAACGCTACCGCCCCCCGTAGGCTGACCTGCGTACGCGTTGGCCTGGTTGAGCAGCTGCGTGCAGGCATGCAGGTCGGCGAAGCCGCGGATGCCCAGGCAATTAGTGGAGTGCAGCTGGGCCTGCAGGAAATGGCAGCATGCTTGCCGCACGTCCAACAGCTGAAGCAAGCTGGCGGCTGGCAGCAGGACCTGAGTCACAGGAGTAAAGAGCAGGCTCTCACCTCATCTGCTACCAGTTATACACAGGCTCTGCCACAGGGCCATCATTTTTAGAGCCTTCCACAGCCAGGTTAAACATGACAAGACACTCAAATATCACAATTTGGCCTCTCGCTGCTGTTGATGTATCTCTTCAGCTGGGAAACAGACTTATGTAATGTACCTTATACACACATCTTGTCTGTACTGCTCTCACTATCATTTACTGTTGCCATTGTTTATGCCAATCATATTCAATTTCACTGCACTACAGATACAGTGTTTTCACTCCATCTGAACTCATACATATGAATGCATGCACACATCAGCAGCTATATCTGCATTTTTCAATGTATACTAGAGGCACTCGTAGAGTGCAAACCTCCGCCAAGGCAGCACAATCCAAATCTTCATGAGTGGGAGCGAAGTTGAGTTAACGCATGTTATAGGATTTCAAAATGGCTGCCGTGGCGGCCATATTGTTTCACTGATAGCGGTGAAAATCAATAGGATCCATCCTTGATGTAATAGCAATCCACCCACAAAATTTCAGACAAATCTGTGCATTACTTTTTGAGTTATGTTGTTCACAAACAGACAGACAAACAAACAAACAAATAGGGGCGAAAGCATAACATCCGAGCCAACTTCGTTGGCGGAGGTAAAATTTGCATATATATTAAACTAATGTACTGAATACATTCAATTCCATGAGTGGACTATCTGGATTGCCAGGCTGCGGGGTGTGTTATATTTTATGAGGTAAAGTCTGTTCCAACCCAGCTGTGGCTCTTAAGGGCCATGATTAACTCCAGTTTCCATAGCAGGAAGCGACTAGAAGCTCCTCCTACTTCATAAGGTGGAATATTATTGCGTTGATCTATCTAGAAAATAATTAAAAAGTCGACTGCAAAAAAGAACCTGAGTAACAGGGACAGACAAAGCAGAGGAGCCCAATTAGCTTCAGGAGAAAAAGGGCCAGTCATCCACCCTCACATCACCCTGAGCGAGAGACATCACTTAAGTTAGGTCATGACAATTCTTGGGGCCTGTTGCTGTGGGCGGGTGAATTGAGACATTTTCCTGAAAGAGGGGTCTCAAAGCAATATACGTTTTGAGCTAGCCTTTGGCCTGGAGGCGAAGATGGTTGACAAGGACACAGAGTTGGCAGCTGTTGGCCCTTGCACAGAACCCTTAACCCCACATTGACCCCAGCCCAGTCAGTTCTACTTTAAGCCACAGATTGAAAGGGCTGTAAAGTTACACAAATGCAACAGGACCAAGATTCCTAGGTAGAGCCCAGGCCACAAACAGAAGTGCCCCATTCTTCTGGCACTGTAATTCATGGCAAATAAAGACACTAACATCTGTTTTACCATTCCACTTTCTGCTTCAACCCTAAAAAAAATACAATTCATGAAGCATATCTTCTGTCTGAAGCATACAGTTCAATCTCTGTTCAACTTTCTACGCTGCCTTTTTACTACTGTCCCATTTGATGTTTGCAGCTTGACTCACAAGGTTATAAGGGAACTAGGCAAGCAGGCTGCGTACAAGAATTTGGTAACTGGGCTATTTTCAGGTACGAGAAAAGCAGCCAGGCTACTCCTACAAAACATTTCTCATAGTGATCCTGGCTACTTGGGCACAACATCAGTGTAGCGCAATCTATTTCTGAGTGGATAAAAATCCCTAAAAGGTTAGCTTGACATGTACCGGAGACGCAGCCAGCGTGAATTTGTTTTCAGCAAGCCACGTTCGCCGCGATTGAATATTCAGTAATGTGCCAACACAAACAAACTGTTCTTATCTACGATGGGCAGGCACGCTGAATGCACAAGCCCGGACAAAAGGTCGGAAACCCCAAAACATGTACTGAGGATGAGGACGCGCAGCTGACAGAAATATAAAACAGGACAGGAGATGAGGGGGCTCAGGGAGGGCCGTCTCGGTTCATCTTTCTCTGCTGCAGAGCCGCTGCTTTAGCTTCGCTCGGACTCCCTGCTTCTCTCCTCCTGCTTCTCTCCTTCTCAGAGGATGAGGTGGGTGGGCAGCCCTGATCGAGCCCACGGGCTGTGCTCTATGTGGCTTTGTGTATATTAACACTAGAGGCTCCATTTCCCATAGCACAGCCTGACTGACTCAAACTGGGTCAGTCAGAGGTTTATTCCATTGAAAGACTTTGCGCAAAGTGCTCAGAGCTGCTCACGTGAAATGCTATGTTAGCCACTACTGAGCTGCAACAGAGCCAGAACTTACCAAAATGCACATGTGCAAATAATGCCATCACTATCTCAGATGCATATTCATGCAACTAAAAACAGGAGTACACACTGCGTGCTCACACACGCATTAACCCTGCAAGCAGAGACACCATTCGGTATTTAAGTAAGCTAACTGAAGTACAACGATGAAGGTAAGAAAATGGTTTCCAGGACGGAACAGCCTATTCTTCTCACTGTGTTATATTACCAATTCACAGCCCCTTGCGCAAACACACGCACTCACACATACTAGACTAGCAAACGCATATACGCGTTAGATTTTCTTTACTCTCGGGAGACCAAAAAATTATTTGAACCAAAGTCCTATTTTCCTACACCCAAACAATAAAATCTAACATAATTCCAATCCCTATCCCTACCTCTAATCTTACCACAAAACTACAACCATCCCCCCCAGAATAACCAAATTTTGAACATGTCGCCTTAACCCAGAGCACAATTCTACAGTAATACCTGATCCTAAAAAGACTTTGTCTTATCCATTAGCCCAAATGCAACTCTAAACCCAGAACTTAGCCCAGAATTAAGCCTTCTTCTCATGAGGACCCTAAGAAATATCCCCGCTGTGCCACTTTTCAAACTTTACTGAACTGGAAGGGTCTTTAGGTCCCCACAAGGCATTTTTAGTCCCCGCACGTATAGATAAAAATGTACACGCACACACACACACACACACACACACACACACACACGTTGAAGTAAAAACACAAAGAGGATTTCCCTTTTCTGGGCGCATATTTCCTTTGCTAATAATGACAGGAAATATGGTGCCGGCTACAATGCTGGCCTCGTGAACGAGGGAGGAGGGACCTCACTGGACTGAGGTCTCCATCTTTAAACAACCAAGAAAACTGTCAGAGCAAGATGGAGCACGACAAGGGGCAGAGTCATATCTGCACCCAATTCTCCCAGAGCAAATGAACCCCAGATGGATGATAAACACAATTACTTTAAGAGTAAAGTTCAAATGCTGCGTAGAGACAAGAGCTCATACTTCAGCGGATGGCAAACGGGGGACAGCTTACCTGAACATTGTCTTCGGTCACCTCGATCTCCGCAGTGTAGATGAAGTCCACCAGCCTGCTGAGCGTCTGTCCGTCCACTTCCCTGATCTCCACCCGCTGGGCTTTGCTCTCGCTCATGTCCGCTAACACAATCGTTAGATCAACATTACCCATAGCACAGAGAGTGCTAGCAAGGCACAATGAGGGAAGCACACTCAATCTGCTCAACCTGCAGCAATCAAGCATAATGTTCTTGTAAACATTCAAAAACTTATTCAACCTAGTAAATTATATTCAGTGGTTTCCTATGAAGCTTTCTGATACTAGAGTTTCCCACAATACTCTTTTTTTTGGCATCTGAAACTGCTAAAACGCTGCAGCACCTTATGAAAATGGGCCTGTGGCGGGGGGTAAAATCAAGAAAAATATTTTTACATTTTTTAACCATTCCATACATTTACGGTACAAATCAGTTATTAAAAAACAGAAGATGCATATCTCCAAGAAGGATCATCTTTAATAAGCTCAAGTTAAATCAATGCATTGATCAAATGACAGACCAAACCCATCAATAGCTTAAGTCAAATCATAGGGGTGAACTCTAAAACACGACTGAGCATGTTGCCACTACTGGGAAAATGAAGATTTACATGTTCAAATGAATGCATACAATGTTCTGCTCCAAGTCGGAACTTATGTTTTCTTACAGTTCATGTGAGGGCAGAATGGCCAGTAAGCCACAACGCAGGCAAGCAAATTCTGTGGTTCCATTAGCAATTCCAACAAAAACCACAATACCTGTAAACATGGCACAAAAATAGGGGCTGCAGGATGCCAAAACCACTCTGTGAGCAGGAACCTCAATATCCTCTGCCACCAGCAGCACATCACACAGCATTTTCTTACTGCAAGGAAAAGGGTGAGCGTGAAACCAAATATCCACATTACAAAATGACGCCGAGTGCATGTTCTTGAGTGCCTAAATTACACTTCACCTTAACCTTATCCCAGGATACAATGGGTGAGAAGCAGGAACACACCCTGAACAGTCTGTCAATCCACCCAGGGCTCACACACACTTATTAATGGTATGTCAGAGTCCACAATTTGCAGGACGTGATGTCTTTTAACTGTGGGAGGAAAACCCGAGTTCCCAGAGGAAGCCAATGGGAACACACACTAGGAGAATATGCAAACTGCACACTGAGAGGCCCTAGACTGGGCAGTACTACACTGCACCACTAGACTGCTCCAACCCAAACTACAGTAGTAAATAATAAAATTGCACTGTCATGGACATCCAAAAATCATCCTAGGACAACTAGTGAAAAATTCTATCCCACTTCAAGTACAGCAGCTCAACAGTTAACAGGGTATAGACAATGGAAATACCACTGATGCCAGACAGGTTCATGCCATACCTCCTCAGGTCATTCATGAGCTGGAATGCATTCTTCATGTGCATTTGGTTGAAGGCAGGAACCCCAACATCCCACTTGTCCTCTGCTGCATCCGAAGGTGGCTGAGGACTTGACTTTCTGCTCCTAATCAGATGGATAGATTGAAAATTCTTAAGAAACTACCAAACTATTATCCATTCCAAACCCAAAATGCTGTCAATTCTTCAATGTGTCTACAGTAAAGCACATAGGTCCTCAATCTTACCCAGATAGGGCCAGTGTGAGTGCAGGCTTTCATTCCAACCAAGTGGCTACACACCTGATTCTACTAATCAAGGTCTTCAGGAAAGACACTAAGGGTTGATTGGTACAACAGTAGAATCAGGTGAGTAACAGCTTGGTTGGAATGAAAACCTGCACCCACACTGTCCCCTTTCTGGGCAAGACTGAAGACCCCTGTTAAAGCAGATCCCTAGAATTTCATTCTCAGAATACTTTACATCAACAAGCATTAGCATTTCAAAACACAATCCTGAATTGTGGCCAGAAACGTGTTTGCTATTTTTGACAGCAAAGAAAGGTTAATGTTAGGTGGAACATACAGAGGGCTCCAGAACTACTGAAATCCTTGACCGGAAATGCACAAAAAATAACATAATACATCCAGACATTATAGATACAAACTTTACATACCAATGCAAAAAAAAACAAAACAAACTAGGCTATAAATGTTCCACGTGAATAGACCAAAATTACACATTTAATAAAAAATCTACTTCCACGAAATGAAGCTTAGACAATTAATTGTCATCCCAGGTTTAGTGCTAGGAGTAATAACCTTTGGCAAGGATAACAGCATCAAGCCTTTTCCTTTCCTGTTTGACAAGGTTGAGACACATAATTGGAATGATTTTTGACGACCATTCCTCCATGCAGGTTCTTTCAAAATCAGTCAGCCCTCTTCAGTTCAGTCTACAGGTTTTCAACTGGATTTAGGTGTGGTGACCGATACGACCATTCTAGAACATTGATTTTGTTGCCCAAGAGCCAATTCTGCCTGAATTTTGACACGTGCCTTGGGAAACTGTCTCGCTACGGAGTCCACCTATGGCCAGGTCTCTGTGTTCTCGGAGAAGCAATCAGCTTGTCCACCAAACTGCCTTATACTTAGGAATCCATTAAGTAGTGTTGCACCGATACCAATACCAGTATCGGGTATCAGCCCGATACCGCGTTAATATGCTCGTACTCGTACTCGTCCACATTTGCCGATACCACGCACCGATACCACTTAATGTAAGACGCAAGGTAACTGCCTGCTCTCGGTCGCATAGGCTACAGTATTTTGTACTATCTGACTTCTATGTCTAGGGGGAGACAGCGAGTTAGAAAAAAATACGAGAAAGAGAGCTTTATAGTCATCACATCACATGCAGGCACACGCGCGTACACACAAGAGGTGTATAGTAAATAAGTACATGTAGGCAACTTCGTTACAGTACTTAAGTAGTTTTTTTGAGGATTTGCACTTTACTTGAGTTTTTTTTTTTTTCCGGATTCTACTCTACTACATTTAAAAGATAAAAAGTATACGTTTTCTTCGCTCCTTTGACACTGGCCACTTCACTACACGTTACAAATTAAAATATGTGTATAATTCATCATTTAAGGATTATCTGGATGCGGCGTGTTCAAGAAGAACAACGGTGCCCCCCAGGGTATCTTAAGCGTTTTGTGCAGATGTTTCTGCCAGCGGACATGGAGCTGCAAATTTATGCACGCAATTACAATATTCTATCACTAGATGGCACACCCGGATCAGTTATTGAATATTTACAAGCAAGCCGAGCTCGATACAAGCACACACCCACAATCACACATACAGAGACTTAGAATTGTAAATCTTCTTATTTTACTACAAATATATTAGTAACATACGGTTACCTTAAACATTTTAGTTGTGGTTAAGTTCAATCTTTTTCATTTGTCATTTGTGTAATTGAAATGTGGCGATACCACACACTTTAAGTGATGCCTTGTTTGCTTGGAAAGCTATTATTGACTTTAGTTGGATTGAGAATGCCTATGAATGTGTGTAGAAACTATCTGTGCCAATTAATAGTTCTACTGACTTTTTATGAATTTGAGTGTGTTACCTTGCCTATGCAGTGAGTTTAATTTCATTTGTCAGGCTTCAGTAATGTTTTGCCTCATTTGATGGCAGTGCTAGTTCAAAGGCTTTTTGTCGGGCCTAAATACAGAAAGATTTTCAGCAGTTAGGCCTACTCTTTTTTTTTTTTTTTTTTGGAAATAGTCATGTGTGAATCGTTTGATATTGGCCTCTTTTCGGCTTGTTATAAAAAGAAAATAAAACCTGCACTCCGAAATTGTCATTGTGTTTTCCTGGAAAACATTTCAGAAATATCGGTATCGGTACTCGGTATCGGCAAGTACACAAAATAAAATACTCATACTCGTATCGGTTTTTAAAAAAGTGGTATCGTGCATCCCTACCATTAAGCAGTAAAGTTAACCAGTATCCCTGGATTTCTGGAAATAAAAACAGCCCCAAAGCATCGCAGGTCAACCATCATATTTCACTGTGGATATGAATGGCCATTTTGTGCATGTCTTCATTTCACTGCCATACACACCGATGATGTATTTGATCTAAAGATTCAATTTTTGCTCTCAACTGACCACAGCAACTTGTGGTCAGATAAAACCAGTATTTATTCAAGCAATCACCAGTTTCCCAGCAGCTCCAAATTTGTACAAGGGCAAAGTATCACCAGTGATGCACCATTATTTGCATATTTAAAAATGAAGTAGATTTTTTACAACCCCAATTCCGAAATAGTTGGGACGAAGTGTAAATTGTGAATAAAATCAAAATGCAATGACTTTCCGATCACGAGCCAATATGTTATTTACAATAGAACATAGATAACATTTCAAATGTTGAAACTGAGACATTTTACATTTTTATCCGCAAAATGAGCTAATTTCAATTTTATTAGCTGCAACAGGTCTCAAAAAAGTTGGGACACAGGCAAAAAATGGCTGAAAAAGCAATTAATATACAAGAGAATCAGCTGAAAGAACATTTAGCAAGTAATTAAGTTAACTTGCATCAGGTGAGCAACATGATTGGCTATAAAAGGGATGTCTTAGAGTGGCTGAGTCTCTCAGAAGTAAAGATGGCCAGAGGCTCTCCAACTTGTGAATGTTTGCGTAAAAAATTGTGGGATACTTTAAAAACAATGTTCCTCAGTGTCAAATTGCAAAGGCTTTGAAGGTCTCATCATTGACAGTGCATAACATCATCAAAAGATTCAGAGAAACTGGAAAAATCTCTCTGCGTAAGAGACAAGGCCGAAGACCTTTACTGGATGCCCGCGATCTTCGGGCCCTCAGACGCCACTGCATCACTCACCAGCATGATTCTGTCATTGACATTACTAAATGGGCCCAGGAATACTTCAAGAAACCACTGTCTGTAAACGCAGTCCGCCGTGCCATCCACAGATGCCACCTAAAACTCTATCATGTAAAAAGGAAGCCATTGTTAAGCATGATCCAGAAGCGCCGCTGCGTTCTGTGGGCCAAGGCTCATTTAAAATGGACTGTAGCAGAGTGGCAAAGTGTCCTGTGGTCAGACGAGTCCAAATCAGACATTCTTGTTGGAAATCATGGGCGTCGTGTCCTCCAGGCTAAAGAGGAGAAAGACCACCCCTCCTATTATCAGCCTTCAGTTCAAAAGCCAGCATCTCTGATGTAGTGATCGACCGATATGGGTTTTTCAGTGGCCGATGTCAATGCCGATATTTAGATAGCAGGGCAGCTGATGGCCGATATATAATGCCGATATTTTATTTTTTTTTTTTTTAAATGATAAATTACAGGGCGGTCCTATTAACCCCCAGAACTCTGCTGGGGTACTGGTGATCCCGGCAGCAGTGTTAATATTTTGTCTCATATCTCTGACTGGAACCGCACAGTGGAACTTAATGGGTAAAACTGTGATCAGAAGCCTACTCTTTTGGCGATCTACGGTGGGCTCCAGGCAATTATATCCTTTCCAAAAGATTTTCAGTCCAGCTGTTAGTGTTGCATTTTTTTTCCTCCTTATAGCCGAGGCCTGAGAGACCCATATTCAAAAATTAACAAATTTGTTCATTGTTGATCTGTTTTTTCAATTAAATTCTAAGAAATTCAATTTCTGTTTTGTTTTTCTTTTGTCTTCACAGTCATATGAATATTATTACATTCATGTAACATCATTTCGGCATACATATTTGTGATAGCCTAGGTTGTCAAAAAACAAACCAAAAAACACGTTTATTACTTGATTGTGCTTGATTGGGTTGAGATTATACATGCTTTATGACAAAGAAAGACCAGTCGGACGAAAAATAGAAAAAAATGGAAGTAATGGCTTGGTTAACATCAGTGTATCATTTATTTGAACACAGAAAACCGTGAAAATATAGCCCCAAATTAACATTGCCCCTTGTCCAAATGACAATAAAATTTGATCCGAGACAATTTAGTTTACGCTTTGGGACAATTTCGGCACAATGCGAAAATTCAGTCCGTTCACAACGCGTTTAGTGAGGAACCCGATCCCATACATGCCAACTCTACCGCTTTTGGCGGTATACCGCTTTTAGGGAATTTTATTCACCTGCCGATTTTGAAATCGCCTTCCATTGAAATCTACCGCTTTTAATAAATTTCAATGAGTTATTCATTTGTGTGTGCACACTTAATTTTTCACATTTTTTAATCTAGAATTTTTTTTAATTTTTTTACTTTTGACATAATATTTGTTTCATCAAATAATGACTAAAATCGCCAACATGGACGTTTGTAACTAAGGATGTGTACATTATATACGACGCGCATGTGCAAAGATGATGTCCTACATTACGCTCTTTGCTGTGTTAACAGAGAACTTTTGGCGTTGCACGCATTTCGATGCCCGCCGTGTCAGGCTGCATTGTGATACGTTGTTAACACTAGCAGGGAGAGACGGTGATATTTAAAACTTTCTTTGGAGTTTTTGGAAAAAGGGAGATGGTGGGAAGTTAAGTTCTTTTGGATTTTTTAAAACCAGTTTCCCAGAATTTCCTGCATAATGGCGGAGAAATGCACTGGAAAGAAAAAAGCAAGAAATGACCAGCTCTTTCAGTAGCGCATCAGCAAACGCAGATATGTATTTAGTTTGTTAATTTAATCAAATGAATACTTAAACAAACAAAAAAAAATCAAGTAGCCTATCATACCGTCGATAATTTACAAAGAATGAATGAGTGAACGAATACATAAACTGAAGTCATTCTATTTGCATCAAGAAAACTTACAAAGTCATGTGGAATCACCATGAAATACAATATAAATTATACTTGTACTGTTTCTCGATTTTAGTGGTTACTGGTTTAAAAGATGGTTTTCATGGCGCGAGGTCGCATGTGCGAATGGGCTTCTTTTTTTTTTTTTTAAACATCCGTTTCGATCCATAACCTGTGTGCGCAGATGTTGATTCCAGCGGACACGGAGCTGCTCTATTTATGTACGCAGTTACACTATTCTCTCACTAGATGGCATACCCGGATCAGTTATTTAATATTCACCAGCAAGCCGATGTGTCTGCACTTATCAGAATTTTTTTGTTGCAGTCATTTTTAATCGGCCTTGTGAGGGCTGGCATCGGCCGATGCCTTTTAAGTCAAAATGCCTAATAATCGGCCGGCCGATTGATCGGTCGACCCCTACTCTGATGGTATGGGGATGCAACATATGCTCCCCTCCAGATGACATCTATTCCAGGGAAGGCCTTGTGTATTTCAGCAGGACAATGCGAAACCACATACTGCAGCTATTACAACAGCATGGCTTCGTGATAGAAGAGTCCATGTGCTTAACTGGCCTGGCTGCAGTCCTGATCTTTCACCGATTGAGAACATTTGGCGCATATTTAAATGAAAAAGTCCGTCAAAGGAGACCCAAAACTCTCCAGCAGCTGGAAGCCTGTATTAAACAAGAGTGGGATCAAATTCCAACGGCTAAACTCAAGAAACTCTTCTCCTCAATGCCCAGACGCCACCACTCTGTGTTAAAAAGAAGAGGGGATGCTACACCATGGTAAACAGGCCCCTGTCCAAACTTTTTTGAGACCTGTAGCAGCCATCAAAGGAGGCGTCCCATTAAGCATCAATATCAGCCCTCCTGATTTTCCAAATTATTTCTTTTTAGGATACTAGTATATACCCTCTAATATATCAGAAACTATTTGATAAGCGTTCGCAAGCAGATTTCTTAGAGATTTTGACATTTAAAATTGGCCCTACCAGAATGGCGACTCCTTCCATTACACAGGAATACTAAAGTTTGGGGTATCTACGCAGCAAACTGGACACTGTAACAGTTTGTACTTGATATCTAAGCATATTATAAGTTGTTTTGTTCTGCAGCGGTGGTCCTCTTCTTGCATAAAATACAGCAGTGGTATTTCACCATGTTGGAACATTGTACTGACAAAGCTCATTCCAAATCTCAGCTATAAATACCACCTCTCATGTGTTCTTTGGTCAAAAATGTCCCAGAGATGATTGGTTTGGGATATGTCAGCTAATATTTTTAATATTGGTGGAATATGTCCCACAATGTGATTGGCCTGATAATTATCATGTCAATTCTTATTGGATATATTTTCCAGACATGTATTGCTCATGTCAAGAATGAGAAAAACTCTCATCTCATGAATAAACAACTCAGAGGATTAAGAAAGCAAAATGTTATGAGTTGCTTCTGGAATATAGGTCTCATACACAGCTGTCATGCATGAGTTTCTTGATAATTTTCATATAATAATCGCCATAGTAAAAGATAATCACATATCAAGAGATTCTACTGCAATAGTAATACATAGGAGTCCATAAAACTGACATTCTCTGCCAATGACAAGTACATGTATTCAAAGATGCAACAAAAATTGTGAAATAATGACCTATAATTTCACATTCTCAGCTCAAAATCAGCAATATATTGCCTATATATTGCCCATATGATTGTTATTCATGAAATACACTGATGTGATCATGCATGAGTGGGGTTCTTATTTTCTTTCTGGCCAAAATTGTTATCTGAAACATTTGAGGTCTGCCATTGCCATTTTTCAATAAAGTCTTTTTTTAACATAGAGCACAACATCAGGCCAAAAATTTTATTTCTCTAAAATGAAGCTAACTATATGTATATTCAAATAAGCAAATTAAAAAATGGCCTTATTGTGTTCTCTTATGTTTTTCTGGCCTTAAATGCCGGCAAATCCACTAAAATTGGTGAAAATGGCTGGTATGCCTAACTTTGAATGTGTAGAAAGCATCGAATAAATTACACATAAATGAAAATTTTGCCATTTCTAGACAGATTAACACCTAAATAATAGATTCCAAGCCATGGTTTGATTTAAATTTGAAAAAAAAAAAAAAAAAAAAAAAAAAAAAATCTTGAGGATTTCTTCCTGATAATGGCACGCCACCTTTGAAACGAGCTTATTCTGTGGATAAAATTGTAAAGTGTCTCAGTTTCAACATTTGCTATTTTATCTCTGTTCTATTGTGAATAAAACACTGGTTGGTGTGATTTGAAAGTCATTGCATTTTGATTTTATTCACCATTTACACTTTGTCCCAACTATTTCGGAAATGGGGTTGTAGAATATGAGATTTTTTAAGTAATAGGTGAGTCACGATCCAGCTTTTTATTCTTAAGGGCCAGGTCACGTGGTAAAGGAGTAACAAAATTGGTGTATTTTGTATCATAGCTCCAAAACTAAGATAGAGTTACAATTTAAATGGCTTTGTGTAGGTCTTCCCTAGTACTTCAGAAAACAAAATAGCCAATTTTGTTCATATGATTTATTTTGGGTGAAAACGGCAAAAAACTGGTCGGTGACGGAGGAACAAATTTATAACTCTGTTACAGAGACCCTCCCGTTGCCAAAGTAAATATCTACCCCGTGACCTTCAAGGAGGTCAATTCTGTTCTAAGTGAAAGCGGATATTTTGTAAAAGATGGTAGGAACTGGATCCATAAAATTCAACCATCAGGTTAAAGAGAATGTCGCAAAATGCCTTTTGAGCTTGTAAATAAAGTTTGAAAAAAATAGAAGTACCAATATTTGACCTGCTAATTCCAAGGTCAAATAATAGGTCAAGGTCAATATTAAATAGGAAACTGGTTCATAATCTAATCTTCTTATATGCAGAACATGGGGTCTGTAATCCATTTTCATCTTGAGTTATCATGTTAACGCCACTTTTCGGACGGACGGACGCACAAGGCAAGGAACTGGATCCATAAAATTTGACCATCAGGTTAAAGAGAATGCCGCAAAACACCACAGTTAACAATTTTGAGCTCGTAAATCAAGTTTGAAAAAAAAAAATAGGTGAAGTACCAATATCTGACCTGCTAATTGCAAGGTCAAATAATAGGTCAAGGTCACTGATATTAAATAGGAAACGGGTTCACAATCTAATCTTCTTAAATGCAGAACATGGGGTCTGTAATCCATTTTCTCCTTGAGTTATCGTGTTAACGCCACTTTTCGGACGGACTGACAGACACATACGCACGCACGGACGGGGTGCATTTCTATGTCTCCCTTTCGCCAGAGAGGACAGGAGACAAAAACACATCCAGTGTGCCGCTAAGTGTTTGGTAGAAGGTATCAGCCTTGGTGATTGCACCCTTGGCTTCATATAATTCACTCCAAGAATGTGAAGTGGCCCATTTACCAAAGGCAAACATGTCACTTTTTCGAAGGGGTCTGATCAGTTTCTTCCACACTTTGTCTTCAGAGGGTGTAGTTTTGGGGGTCCACAGAACAGAATTATGATCACAACATCCTATTGGAGGGAGAATGGAAGAGCACATATAGTAATTGCCGATGTTAGTCAAAATATCTAAGACGACATTGACTCTTGCGTTATTATCAGACTGTCTCTTATCAGGGGAGACAGATCAAGTCTATTGAAATTTCCAAGCAAAACAAGGCAATAACCGATCTCCAAGCAAAACAATATCTCTTGGAAGAAAGGTACTGCATCCCAGTAAATAAGTTTTACCCTTAGGAACTCTGCCAAGACACGTTGAAACTCATCTTGTGGAGGCCCAACTCCTTACAACTACCGTTTATGTTGATTTTTTCCCACATTTATCACCCGTCAGTATGTCAAGTTCAGCAAGCTTCAATTTATCAGTTTTTGTGTCACAGATAAGTTACTTTTTCAGTTCAAAAGTTGAATAAAGACATGTTTTAATACTAATACCATAGTCCGACGGGACATATCACTTCATAGCATTCCTACTTGACATCTAAGCCAAGTGCTCAGTGTTGCGGTGGGAATGTAACAGATTATTCACATCATCAGAAGTGATTTTTGATCGCATCAAAAATCGCGATTTCAATATAGTCCAAGAAAGTCGCGAACGAGTAATTGTCCTCAAATCATTCATCCATCGAGGGTAACTCACGGCAGTTCATTGCTGATGTATCTAGCTAGCCAGCTAATTAGTTGACTTAGCTAGCCAGGTAGCTTTTCATGGCCAACGCATATAGCCAGTGATTTAAGCAACAGAATAGCATGAGATGACCCAATATGAAAACTGTAATTCTACCGCCAATCCGTAATATATTTCAAGTGCAAAGGCGCTAACTTAACATTGGATGATTTAACATCAACGCTGCCCAACAGCTTGCTAGTTTGGTAGTTAGCTCGCTGAAATGTCAAATCGATAACGACTCAAAATTAACCCGCTATCACACATTCATGTTAGTATGTAGCATCAGGATCCACTTCTTCGCAGGTTACAAACATAAGCAGACATTCCAGATCCACATCAGCATGCACAATGTTGATACAAATTATTAGCTGGCTGGCTAGACTGTATCTAACGTAGAACATGCACGTTCTCTGATGTTCGTCGAAGTTTTTTTTTCTCATGGTTGTAACGTAATGGTGGCCAACGAACACGCGCACTTGGTTGATTGCCTGCTAGAAATAAACAAACCCATTTCGGCTTTTTTTCCCCCCAGCGTATTGCGAAGTTATGAAACTGACATAGCTGGTAAGTTGGCACAAAACCCGTCCGTTAGTTGTCATAATAAGCATCGCAAAGACTATGATGCGGCGATAGTACCCAGTGTGATGTTACCTCGATGCCGGTCGACCCATCTCTCGAGTCTTGCCTTGGTTTTGAGTACTGCTGTGTGCAGACGCAAAATGAATACAATATAGCTAACAATCTGACCACTTACCCCGCATATTCCATGGCTTCGTTTCTACTGCATGAGTCCCACCTCCAGCCGTGGGGCAGCGCTTCAATCCGCAATTTGTGTGTCCGCTTACGCGCCCATTAATGACAACGTGACAACTTCTCTGCATGAATCAAGTTGGATGAGAAGTGCACACTTAAATCAGGGACTAATCATTTCCATAAAATACGGTCCTTTATCATTACTTTGTGACACTATGGCACAACCAAAGATGGTGAGAAGGGGGTCGGATTTGGGAAGCCATTTTCCCAGCACTAGGCCCTCCTTTTTCCTTTGACACCATTGTTGCATCGTTGCTTAGTTACAGGGGATCTGAGATGTCCATCCAGGAGTGCACCTTCAATCGACGGCAGATATTTAGCTGCCATGTCTGCTCAGTGCGCGACTTATGGAGTTGCCTCAAAATCTGAAGCCCGTAGTAGTTTTTTGAACTCGCACGAAATTTCATGCCTGTACGATGTGTTTTGTTTCCATTGTTCAAGGACGCCTGGTTGCTCCCGTAAATAGGGTTATATAACAATGTCACTGCCGCTATACTAACTGCGGGGCTTACTAATGTTGGGCTCTTTCCAGGCTGGGGTTGACAGTGTCCCAAGCCGCAAACACTCGATTTAACCACAGAACTGGGTAATCGGGTGTAACTTCAGTGGGAAATTATTAATACATGATTTCTGGGAACAGTACCCACAACCTGGAATACAACATGGAATGTTCGATTTTAGCATTTATTAACAGAACGTCAATTGCCTTTCTCCTGTGTGCGGACCTTCTGCGGTGAAAGCCAGTGGCTATACATGTGTTAATTTCTGCCCATAATTTTGTCACTTACAGCCTTGATTACGGATTGGATTTTCTTAATTCAACATCTGACCGTCCGTTTGAACAAGTGGTAAAACCGCATCAGTTTTTACTGCATTATCTTAATGTGAGAGGGAAGTGGGGCGACCATTTGTAGTGTTTCATATAAATATAATTATAATAAAAATGAAAATAAATACGTTTGTCTTCAAGATTAATTTATTTTTTATTACACCAGCACAAAAAGCCATGAAAAATAGCTTGCACACCGAAGACATCACCAGGTCAATTCTCCAGCAGTGCGGTGTATTCGAGAAGGTATCTCAAACTTCTCCCGATGGCATTCCTTATCAAAATGAAATCCGCCGCTCCAGACACGAGTGAATCGTCAGGATTGGAATTCCCGGCGGACACCCTGTGGATGGAAAACAGTTTCCGTTAACCGGGACTTGGAAATAACCATTATGTTGAAGCCAAAATGAACGCAAGCTTGAATGGGGGTCGACGCGCCTATATCAACATGCATTCCAAACATTTTCCGCTCCACATCCACTACATTTACTGCCCTCTTGTGGAGCCAGTATCATACGAGCTTTCGTACCTCGGTCTAGAGTCGTCTCTGGAAGCAACAATCATAAGCTTCCGAATACAGTAACCCAGTTAGGGGTTTAAATTTTAACAGCGGTCAATCTAGTCATAGTCAATTTTCAAAGCAACTTGTCCGATTTTTAAATATCCTGTTCACATTAGCTCGACACAGTCTATTCAGCATTTATATATTTTGAACTGCGGTTGGTACACGGCTGCATGAGACTGCATCAGACGACAGGCTGGGAAAGGAGTTGACGCCATTTCTTCGATGCAGACTGCTGCAATCGCAGACGCAGCAGCAGACCAGCACATCGCGACGTTTACTTCTCAGAACGAACCAACCATTTTACAGCACAAAGACGTTGTTGATGATGCAAACAATCTTCCGTCGACCAAATGCTGCACGTAGTGAACACCGTACCACCGGCGAAGTTTATTTTGACGAACGGACAGCACACATGAACCAAAAGAATCTACCAATATTTCGAGTAAATGATACTTTGGTTAACTGGATTCAAGGATTGATAAGTTTTGCAGTTACTGGTGTAGCAGCATTTTGGCCATGTTGCTAAACATTTTATTGCCAATTCCCGATTCGGATAAAAAAGTATCCATCCGGGAATGAGATATTCTCACAGTAAATGCCATAGAGATTGGTTATCTTGGCTGTCATTTTCATCATAAGGTAAATAAGCATTGCTCATGAGCATGAAGCAACGTGAACGCCATTAATAATCAAATTCAGATACCTCCTGCACGACGGGACTCTCAAAGGGCGGTATTTAACCACATGCATTTATTGAAATCCACATCGCAATTAGACACAATATTTTCCACAAGGAAGAACAAAAGCAAAAGCATGCATTCTCTCGGGCACCCAATTATATGAATCAGCTTCTCTCTTGATCATACAGGAGCAATCTCGAAGGTTTCGTCAATCTACCACGAGAAAGACCGAGCATCCTTAATCTGTTCTCGCGCGTCCCGTTACTCCAGATAGCATGAATTAAATAATTCTGGTTGTTTGACATCTCAGCCAAAAAATTAAAATAAAAAAAATACGTCTGTAAAAGCTCAGGGATACCGTCGTATTCAGAGCGGATCCCTTTTTTTTTTTTTTTTAAATCCTTCTTAAGGATATTTTCAGCGTTGCTGTCCCAGTGATAAGTTAGGGACACATTTATAAAGATGTATTTAAGCAGGTGTTTAAATGTCCGTACCCAGGCTCACAAGGGAGTGGCAGCGCTCCATAAATAGGGTACTCGTGTGGATGAAAATCACAAGTGCCGGTACTCAGCACCGGTGAGTACTGGCCCATATCAGGCACTGGTGAAATAACCACGATACGAATTTAGGAATTGCATGCTTTAAGGAGCAGCGGTTTGAAACACTGTGGGACCCTGGGCACGAGTTATGCCGTTTCTAGTTCCAAACTGCAATCCAAGTACTCAGTTTTTTCTTTATTGAACTCAAGGTTGGGCGTTCATTTAAGCAACATCGTTAGAAATGGCAATACATTTTCCATACTCATATTGCACCTTATGGCTTAATTGCATAGAGGGGCAAATAGTAGGCTACCTAACAGAATATATTACTCAACAGCCTTCCCGTAGGAGAAATTGGTCGCAAACAGTTTCAGATGAACAAGACTTCAACGACAACAAATTACAATGAGACAAACCTTCAGTTATGTTTGAGTGAATAAACTCCTGAGTTCAGTAACCTTACTAGAAGTTTATACTGTAGGTTCACCAGTGATGAATTTGATCATTTTAAAAATCCTGCCACTGTGCGATTGTGTCTTTGTCCGTCCAAACGGGGTTGATCGTTTATCCACGTCTTCCCAAAAACCAGTCAACAGAATTCATTCAACTCATGCATGTGCCTTGGAGGCACACACTAAAGGTGTGCATCGCGTGCCTTGTTTCTGAATTTTTGAAATTTGATTTTTCAGGTGTTTGAACTTGGGTCAATTTCATCAACTTTCCCTCTCCCTTTGCAGTAATAGGGGGTGTAGTCCATCCACTTGCTCTTGAAAACAGCCGAACAGAATTCATTTAGTTTATTCATGGGTTTTGCAGGGACCTGAAGGTGTGCATCTCATACTCAGTTAAAGAATTTCTACAAACTTTAACTAATTTTCGATGCGGCGCTGAACCCATGGAAAAAACCCAGATCCATGTGTGTCCCCATGGACACATTTTTGCACTGATCGGCCACAGTGTACAGTGTACCCATGTTTTGATGGCTACTTCCAGCAGGATAACACCATGTCACAAAGCTCAAATCTCAAACTGGTTTCTTGAACATGAAAATGAGTTCACTGTACTCAAATGGCCTCCAGTCACCAGATCTCAACCGAATAATTGAGAAGATTGGAAAAATTTTCCTGGTCTGATGAGTCTTGATTTCTGGAACATTCAGATGGTTAGAATTTGGAGTAAAAAACATCACTGCATAATGCCTTTTATCAACAGTTCAGGCTGCTGGAGGTGGTGTAAATGTGGGGGATATTTTCTGCAGTACAACAGTGTGATGCCACCCTTTATGAGGACAGTCAACATGGACCAAAATCAAATCTCAAACTGGAATGTTTCACTGTACAAATGGCCTTGATCTGAATCTTTGGGATGTGGTGGAACCACAAAGAACCAAAAATCTCAGGAATGTTTCCAGCACCTTGTTGAATCTGTGCCACAAAGAATTAAGGTAATGCTGAAGGCAAAATGAGGTCCAACCTAGCACTAGCAAGGTGAACCTAATGAAGTGGCCAGTGAGTGAATTTTCTAGTTTTAAGTCATTTTTTGTTGTCATTTAGCATGTTAAACAATATGAAGGCTGGGTTTTCATCATTCGTGGAACGTTGAGAAATTTCTTAATGTGGTTTAACAGGGTTAATAAACACTCTAAACATGAAAAGCAATTAAAGGAACTATAAACCCATCACTGGTCATGACATTACTTTTAACAAAGTGACTTGAACTATCGTTATACTGAATTCATCTGACAATTTACGCAGTAGCTAGTACAAATGGCTGGTTCACAATCAGGATATAGCAGATAACCGTACAATTGTAATGTAAGATGATATTATGATTGAGTTTATACACACAGTGGTACTAAATGATGGCATACCTTGAAAATATTTCATCTTTGTTAAAGGTATACGGTATAAATATTGTTAAAATCTGCACAAGATTGTACAACCTGGTCTTAATTTCCATGTTATGCTCATTTCAGTGAAATTTGGGACATACTTCAGTCCTTAAAGAATGACTTCATGATAACTTATTGTCGATCAATACAACATACGTTAAATGTATCATGCAGGTTTCCATTTCAAGTTCTTGTCAGCATACCAGCCCACTGACATCAAAGTGACAGAAAATGTCATGAAATACCTCCTCTTTCATGGAAATTCCTTTTTGCACGATATATTGGTTTGACGCATCTTCTTCCAGTGTTTTTCATATAAATTGCAACTACTTACCATTTCATACATACCAACCAATAATTCTAAATACAAATATTTAATTTGCAGATCCTTTGCATTTTCTCCATCATGTGAAGATTCTTCCAAGTTAAATTGACCAAAAAATTGTGTAGTCTCTGTAGCCCTGGCAGTTGCACAGAAATATACCCTATTGTGCTTCTATTAAGGTTAAAGGGATAGTTCACTTTTTTTGAAGTGGGGTTGTATGAGCTACAAATTGCCACTACTTACATTAGATGCAGTAGAAAGCTCTCTGATCTCCTCCAGGTAGCCGCACCAGGGCGTAGTGCTGGGTGGAAATTTAGGCGATACACTGTTGTGAACGGAAACACAGAAACAGCGTATTTTTAGCGCCTAAAAAAGAGGTCCTACCTTCAAATAATACACCATTTCAATTGTATGCTATATTTAAAAAAATTACAGCACTTTAGCTGCTCGGAAAAAAACACAGTTGCTCTTGAACTAACCAACTAACGTATTCCTCCGCAAGGCGCATCGTAGTTCACTGTGCGCTGTAGCGATCAGCTGTTTGGGTCAGACTCTGAGCGGTTTGCGGCAGAGCCGGATTTTCAATGGCATAGAATCACGTCTCAAATAAAAAGAAAATCCCTACAATAACCAGCACAGCAGATACACAGTATGTGGCTGCGTAGACCCTATGCGATATCAATTAGTGCTGCAAATGTTACATTAGACTTTTTCACAGGTGTTTCACGCTTTTACCTGATGCTTGGGTACAGCAGTGCTCTTCAGCGTGCACCGTTGAGATTTCCTTGAATGTAGCCTAACGAAATCCTCTTTGGAAAAATGAATACTGCAAACACGGAGTTCTTATAGGGATACGGGTGGCGTATCAATATCCTTGTTGAGGCAACTAGCCACAGCTACAAGTCCAATATTCCGCAGAGGAATGCGGTGGAAGCTGTAAGTGCACCAGGATACAGCTTTGCTTTCACGTCCAAGAAAGCGACACACACGGACCATTTTCGAAATATTTGCACGAAGTTAAACGGCCGTCCGCCCTCGCAACCGCAGTTAAGCTGCCTGCACACTGGACGCGAAACGAGTTTTTCGCACACAGATTACATTCAAAGTCAATGCGAAGACGTGAATACAAGCGTTTGTGCAAGCAGCTTTACTGTGACCAAAACAGCTGATCGCTACAGCGCGCAGTGAGCCATGATGCGCCTCGCGCAGGAATACGTCAGTTGGTTAGTTCAAGAGCAACTGTGTTTTTTTCCGAGCCGCTAAAGTGCTGTATTTTTTTTTTTTAAATATAGCGTACAATTGAAATGGTGTATTATTTGAAGGTAGGACCTCTTTTTAGGCCGGCGTAATACGCTGTTTCTGTGTTTCCGTTCACAACAGTGTATCGCCTAAATTTCCACCCAGCACTATGCCCTGGTGCGGCTACCTGGAGGAGATCAGAGAGCTTTCTACTGCATTTAAGGTGAGTAGTGGCAATTTGTAGCTCATACAACCCCACTTCAAAAAAAGTGAACTATCCCTTTAAATATGTTGATATACATTTAAATAATGATGGCTTAACAAAAAAGTAAAATTCAAGTATCTGTATAAGAGTACCATCTGTAGCCCCTGGAGTATCCGTGGCCCCCAAAATGTCTAACAGCAGTTTTGAACTAGATAACTCGGTCGCCACAGGGACCGAGTCGTGCATCTCCCCGATCCCAAAATTTCGGACAAAATGGCCGCTGGCAGCCACATTAGATGTCCAAAATTGCCGAAAATCAGTCTTGAGCATTGTGAAATAAATATCTTCGCCTGTGCAAACTCAGAAAAAATTCCTGTGATAATTGCCGCTTCCAGAGCCCAAAACAGAAAATCTCCGTAGGTGCGGCGGCGGCCCCGGAACTAAACCATAGTATCTCCCGATTATTGTCGTCAGGGAGATACAAATATTCTTTATGTTTTAGAGCTAAAACACAATTGTACTTGTATGTAAGAACGATGCTAGTTAATATTGAAATTTCAAGATGTTTTTGCAAATAAATGCACCTTAATTTCTTTACATATGAGCAATTTGGTAAGTAGTAAGGTATACAAGAAAACATATCAAGAAACATCTACATCACTGATCTATTAAGAACCATTCGGTAAATAGGTTTAAATGATTGCTTCATAAACATAACCGTCTAGGTCACATTTTTAGAATACAGTTAGTTCTAGTTGGCACAGACAAGTTATTTTGTTCTGCAAGTTTCCAAAATCCTCGTAGCCCTGAACATTTCACATTTGAAAGTGTGGCCTTGTAGCAATTGAATACACACGATGCATACTTAATTAAATAAGACTTGTTGATACACATGATGAATGTGCTTATATTGTCATCAAGTATGCTACCACTACCCAACTTTTACCAAAATAAAGGCATTAAAAATGTACTTTTCACAAAGGACAAGCTGCCATGTTGGACTGAGCTTCCCAACTAGGTGGTATTATTAATATATTTGAAATATTACTTAATTACAACCATTATGACATAAATGAATTAGAAAAAAACTAGACAGTTGCTCGCCCGCTGGTTGACTTGTATCCCTGGACCACCCAAAGCAATCGCTTCCAAAAATCGGTAGGCTTCGTGACCTTACCACACACAAGGCCCACCTGAAATATGAAACTAACTGGTTGAAATTTGTGGCCCGTCGAGCGCTCACGCAAATCTCTACCAGCGCAGCGGACGCAGTATGATGATTGCTGATCCGTAGTATCCCGGACTCATCATCCGGGGATACAATAGAAAGTTTATCCTCACATTTGACTCATACATGGACTCACCTAGTATCTTATGTGTAGTCTCCGTCGCCCCAATTTTCAGCAGCTCCTCCAAAATGGCCACTTCTCTGCATGTACAAGAGCCCAACGGTGAAAAACATGGTTAGAAACGATAGAAGATAGCTTTAGAATCAAAGTAAAATCCTACTACATGCTGTATAATACATTTTTTCATGAAATAGACATGTAGACGATTAAGAGGTGAATTTTGCCATAAAATCATGATCTAAAAGCAACTGTGATGATGAAATGTATGCTTTTCACTCCAGGAAAGTGATAAACATTTGGATAATCAGATAATACAGTCTGAAAAATGGGTGCAAGCCACAGACTAAGACTGAACTCAACTTTTCAATGCGGTCTAATGCATTTTCCATTGATTTCCTAAGGTATTACTTTTTCCACATTTCTCATGTTTGTGGCAGCCATAACTTTTTTATTTGTCATTGAAAATCAATGAAATTTGGGCTGCAAGTACTTTACTTCATTAGAAATGCAATGACATTGGGAAATTTTGCCTATCTGTTACATACTTTGAATATTTTGAGTATTCGTCAGATTCTGCGCAAAATAATTTCAAAATTAGGGAGGGAAAAAAAAAAAAAAAAAAAAAAAAATGCCCCAAATCACAAAACTGATAAACTGGGCAAAGAATGGCTATGTCATTGCATTTGGATAAGCAATGGCTTTTAAATGATGAAAGAAAAACTGAATTCTATCATAGAGTTAAAGAGGAATTGGTGCCAGAAGTTTTCTGCATATTTAACGAGCTTGCTCGGTTAGGATGGCAACCACATAAACAGAAAAATGCCAACTTGTACCTTTTTTGGTGGCTATTACATATACCTCTTTAGATTAATTCTGAGTTGTTTCCTGGTGTCATTTTTCATTTAACCCCAGATCACCCCTTAAATGGATCGTGAACCAACTGATAGTCATCTGCCATCAATTTTCCCTGGTTACTCTACTCGGCTAGGCTTTTGGGTTTCAAGGATACCCTGCTCTTATTATACATCGCCCAAAGCCTACTCTCAGCTATAAGAGAGCTCATCTCTTTTCCATACCAAACCTGATTAAAAGAAAATACACCCTGCCCACAATAGCCACACAAGTGAGAGCCATTTCAAATCCTTCATGGTTTGTGTAAAAAACAATCAAATCAAATTGCAACTAGCTAGCAAGATATGTCAAATATAAATGTGGGTACGAGTACCAACTGTACTTCTTCCTATGCTGTCTTATTTGCGTGGCCCAAAGTAGCTCCATTGAGGGCATTCCAACAGTAGGTAGCTATGTTAGCTAGCAGGTAATGAGCTCTGAATTTTACAGTTACGTCATTAAAATTGAGTCGTTCCGAGGGCAAGCAACACAAGCATTAACGTTATCAGTAATATCAGAATGAACGCCTGCTTCAATATTGTCAGCTAGTATCCATTGTTTGTTGGATTAAAGCTGTGAGCAAGAGTCTGAGACCGTCTTTAACACCCATACAGCCTTGAACAGGCAGGAATAATGACATTTCAAATTGATACATTTTGGCAGCAGAGACATTTTTCTCCAAATTGGCCTCTTGTTGGTGGGTCATTCCATACCAAGTCAGGCAAGGGTCCCAGCTCGACCATCTCAGATTTTCTTCAAACTCCTGCCATATGTAAATCAACTATTCTAAGGAGGCTTTGTGAAGTATTAGGTTCCCATCATCATTAGTTCATGATTTATGGGCCCTGCAAGGGGTGGGGGGTACCCCTTGGGAAAAGCGTCTAAATTTCTGAGCCGTTTTCAGAGCTCTGCTGGAGCTGAAGTATTCAAGCCAGCTCTTTAATTTTTTCTGGTGTGACTCTCCTGTACCCAGACAGCAGGAAAGCACAGCATTAGGCCTGCTAGAAGGTGACCTGAAGTACCTAAGAGGAGCCAAAAATTGAAAAGAGAGAAAAAAAAAATCGCAAATGAAAAATGCCGGTTTTTAAGTACCCATCTGACCCTTTTAATGAGTACCTACAACTCTAATTAGTTGTATATGGAATATTTAAATAGTTTCCTCACATGTAGGATACAAAAGTAAATCAGATGTTATGTGAATGGGAAAATATTTGGTCTTAAAGTTGTATTTTTGGCCAAAATGGGCCTAATTTGTCATGCTATAACTCAGTGCTGACAGACAATAGGGGGCCCAAGCTTTGGTATGTTCTAGAAGAGATATTAGTGCACAATATATCCAAAAATTATAGTGGCGACTTGTTTCCTTCTTAGAAAATTCTCCCAGTTAATATGAGAATAATGCGCAATTTGTGTGGGGCATTTTCCCGCAAGTTACTTTCATTTCCAGAAATAAGAAATAAATTGACTAATTTGCCCCATTTTATAATAGAAAATTATGATTGGATTAGAGAACCACACAATTTCTGAACAGCTCTGTAAAATATTTCAAAATATTCTTGATGCTGATGTCAGCTTGCTCCTTTCTGCTGTGGCTGGAAATGTCACCAAGAATGAGGCTGATGTAAGGATCCCTTCCGTACCCTGCACTTACACTGCAATTCAGTTCCACTTGTATGTTGGAATCATCGAAGGCATTTGTCTGGAAAACAATGATGCATTAATAAGATTTATGCATCCCAAAGGCCCAACAAGAAGCCTCTCCAGGCCAAGACTTGATGAACGCCATGTACCTGTGGATCATATATTGTGTTCAATCGAAGCACCTTCCACATCATCTTCAAGTCGCAAATACACCCTAGATGAGCCAACATTTAACAAAATTGTGCTTCTCCACAGCACGTTTTGTGATAAATACATTACAACTCGGTGAAGGAGGATGTCAAAAACTGTACAGATTGCATCCACCCTAAAGGTAGGTTCTTTTATTCATTAAATTATGTCTTGTTGAGACTACTCATGCGAGAGGGATAGAGACTGGTAGAAATTTTACTCTCGCAAATGGTGCTTTTAAGTCAAATTCGCAAGCAAGATTTTCTAGGAAGGAGACAGAACACCAAAATAATTTTTGGATATATTATGCACTAATAACCCTTCTAGAACATACCAAAGATTGGGCCTCCAATTGTATGTCAGCACTGAGTTACAGCATGGTAAAGTAGGCCCATTTTGGCCAATAATACAACTTGAAGACCAAATATTTTCCCATTCACATAACATCTAATTTACTTCTGTATCTTACATACGAGGAAACAACTTAAATATTCCCTATACAACTAATTAGAGTTGCAGCTACTCATTAAAAGGGTCAGATGGGTACTTAAAAACTGGCCTTTTCATTTGCAATTGTGTTTTTCAATTTTTGGCTCCTCCTAGGTACCTAAGGTTACATTCTAGCAGGTCTTCTGCTATGTTTCTCTGCTGTCCGGGTACAGGAGTCACTCCAGAAGAAATTATATAGTTGGATGGAATACTTCAGCTACAGCTGAGCTCTGAAAACGGCTCAGAAATTTAGTCGTTTTTCCGAAGGGGTACCCCCTCACCACTTGCAGGGGCCATAAATCATTAACTAATGAAGAGGGGAACCTAATATTTAGCAAAACCTGCTCAGAATAGTCAATTTATACAAGGGTGAAGTTAGAAGAAAATCTGAGATGGTCCATCTGGGATCATCCTGGAATTTGTCCGATTTCACATGGAATGACCCTGGTGTTTATCAGGTAAATATGCTCAAGATTCCAGAGTTAAATGCAGAATTTCCGCAGTTGTTTAGTGTTGGATCATTCCATGTCAAATGTCTGAATTTCAGAGAAACTTCCCACTTGACCATCTCAGATTTGGCTGAAAAAATTACAGCAGGTGCATACACCTCCTAATAGGATAAATCCAAAATTTTAGCTCTCAACTCCTAATAGTTTTGTCTTAAAAAATAGTTTTGCAACAAAGTTCCGCCCCTTTCTGAACAGCGATTTCTGAGGAACCACTTTCACATGACTATATCTAGAAAAGTATTTCAGCTAGGTCCTTCAAATTTTCAGGGGTGAAAATCTGCTACTCTAACTTGAGGAATATGGACTTATGAATGTGTCCCTTCAGTTCATCATATTTCTGGGTGCTTAAAGTTGCTCGAAAATTTTACTGTGCGCTCTGCTATAGCATATTTGAAGGGCTGTAAAAAGCCTAATGTCAAAGACAGGGATTTGGTATTGCACATACAGCTTCCCATATATGTTGTGTTTTTTTTTTTTTTTTTGGTATCTCCAATCCCACCCAAATCTGGAATGCCTAATTGGGGAAATATGTACAAGGCTTGCTCATATGCGACCTCGTGCTGCCAACTCAGGAAAGTGAAGACAGTTCGCGGCTCTCCTCCGAAGCACACGCCTGTCAGCCACTGCTTCTTATACATTCATTGGTTGAAGCCTCGCAAGTTCAGAACGAGGGCAGAGGATACCCAAACATGAACAAGCTTAGAATCTTCCTGACGAGCGCCCGTCCGGCCAACAGGAGGCGCTTAAGCAATGAAAAAAGCTACCACTTGTATATTACCCTTCCCAATTTACATCCCTGTAGCGCAATGGCCAATTGCGCGCTACTCTGAAAAAGCTGCCAACCACTGCTGGTTGGTACGACCAGGGCTTGAACCTGCGCCGTGATAGTCCCTTCTGCTTCGCAGTGCGATGCTTTAACCGAGTGAGCTATCCAGCAGCATATGTTGTGTATTTTGCATTCTAATTCTGGCCCTCTCTTATGAATAATCTAGAAAATATTAAGGCTTAAAAATGAAAAAAAAAAAGAAAAAAAAAAAGATTTGAGTCATTTTTTACATTTTATACCAAAAAAAAAGACACAATCCACCAACATCAAATTGACTGTTTTCAAAAGATTAGATGCCTGTTATTAGCATACCCAAAATTTGTGAAGGGGTTCTGATTTATTTTCTCAAAATAAATTTTTTAAAATACTGTATTTTTGTGGACACAACATTTAATGGCATAAAAGGCATATTCAAACATTATTTTATAAAATGCACATAGTTAATGATAGAAAGCTTAAACTCAACCAAGTGCTTTATTTCCTAAATGTTAACTTACACTTGAAGAATAACCCATATGCAGTGTTTAGACATTGAAATATTACAACCTTAACTGGGCCAAAAATTCAGGTGTGTTAAGAATTCGGAAGTGTTACAATAATTAAATATCAAATACAATATAACTATCTTACAGAGGACGTGTTAAAAATGCCATTTTATTTGATCAAAGATTAAATGATTTATCATATACACACACACACTCTGAATTTATTAATAAATCAACCTATAAAATAATAAAATTGTAAAATTTTTGAAGCTGTAAGTTTAGAAACATGCTTGGTCATGCAGAAGCTATAACATGTCTGAACAGTTCATGCATCCGCACGGCCCAGCATAAAGTTTTTTTCTGGCCCAGGAGGGAAGACCTATGCTGGGTACCTGTGCAACACATCATTGCCAAGATTGAAGTCCCAAGCACAACTGGATATAGATATGCCCTCATGGAGCAGGACAGCAAAGTAGCTGAAAAAAAAACTGCATGAAAGAGTTCAAATAATTTGTGTAGTATCTGTGCTAACTGCTATCAACTGGTCATTTAAAATGTTCCATTATTTGCAATTCTGCAGGACTGTCAAACACTCTTTAACATTGGTTATTACTAATTGAAGCATACAGGTTAATTTTTTCCACTTGGATGTAAATGTTCATTGATACAATAATTTTAAGTAATGATTTGAAACAAGTTTGATCTTCCATTGATGTTGGGACTACAGTATTTCAATATATATCTGAAAACTATATGGGTTATATTTCAAGTGTTAGTTAACTTTATGAAATAAAGCACTTTGAGTTTAAGCTTTCCATCATTAACTATGTGCATTTTATAAAATAATGTTTGAATATGCCTTCGATACCATTAAATGCTGTGTGTCCACCAAAATACCATATTTTCAAAAATTTATTGAGAAAATAAAGCAGAACCCCATCACAAATTTTTGGATATGTTAATAACAGGCATCTAATCTTTCGAAAACAGTCAATTTGATGTTGGTGGATGGTGTCATTTTTTTGGTATTAAATGTGAACATAGAACGCAATCCTTAAGTACCCTCGGCCGTATGGGCATAAGACAAGGAATTACAACATATAAAGGGTTTTTAATGTATGCCTGTGTAACACATGTGTTTAATACTTTCGGGCTTAAGAAGTTTCAAGAGTCAAAAGGAAGACAGAGGTAATTGTCCAATTTCATCTAGGACCTGGCAGGTTATATGGAAAGTGTGGAACAGGACAGCTGAGACTTTACATCATTTGGCATTCAGAATATGAAGTCTGACATGATGCTCAGTCATCAAAATTCGATGTTATGTTGAAGGTGACTGAACAGTTTGGTTAATAATGTTGCTACATCAAATTGTTATTATAAGGTATTTAAAGTAGGTGAAGGCTATATAGCTTCCATGTCCTCCAACTTGATTATCCAGTGAGTACACCTTATGAATTTGACATAGTTACACCAAAAAATGTCATGGTAGTGCAAAGGCATAATGAAAGTAACACTGTTCAGAAATAATGTGACCTTCTGACCCCACTAACCAGGTGAAGGTCATCCACCTTTAATGTTCTGCAAGCTGATTATCCAGAACATACACGCTGTAAATTTTACGCGGCTACAACAAAAATAGTGGATGTAGTGTTTAAAAAGAATATGACCATTTGACCCCTTAAAGTAGGTCAAGGTTACCCATCTTCGAACTTGTCCAAGCTATATGTCCCAAGAACAGTCCCTGTGAATTTCATTACCCTGACATGAATAGGAAAGGAGTTATTGTGTACACAGACGGACAGACAGACGGACGCAAGGTCTTTGCAGTACCCGATGGCCATATTTTGGCCTCGGGTAAAAACAGCACAAATTTTATTTTTTTTTCCATTTTCAAGCCTTAATATTTTCTATATTACACATAAGAGAGGGCCAATATTAGAATACAAAATACACAACATATATGGGAAGCTGTATGCGCAAGAACAAATCCCTGTCTTTGAAATTAGGCTTTTTACAGTCCTTCAAATATGCTACCGCAGAGCGTACAGTAAAATTTGAGCAACTTTAAGCACCCAGAAATATATGATGAACTAAAGGGACACCTTTATAAGTCCATATTCCTCAAGTTATAGTAGCATATTTTCACCCCTGAAAATTTGAAGGACTTAGCTGAAATACTTCTCTAGATGTAGCCACGTGAAAGTGGCTCCTCAGAATTCGCTGTTCAAAAAGGGCCGGAACTCAGTTGCAAAAATATTTTTATGATGAAACTGAGGAGTTGAGAGCTAAAATTTTGGATTTCTCCTATTTGGAGGTGAATGCACCTGCTGGAGTTTTTTCAGCCAGATCTGAGATGGTCGAGTGGGAGCCATTCGGACATTTGACATGGAATGACCCTGTTACTTTAAAAAATGGTTTGTCAAAATTCTGGGATTGCAACTCTTTGGAACAAAAACAGCCCTGAGCGCTCCCCCAAAACAACATCTGAGAACCACTGCTCTATAGTACAAACGAACCCAAGTATGGTCCCTAGTTCAAGAAAGTAGGCTGTACTCCAGGCTGTGTGTACCTGATCCTTTAAATGACCAGATTCTAACCTGCTCACCTCATCTAAGCCCATGGTATGGCACTCCGCCTTCTGCACATCACCCATAAGGATTATTTTTTGCAGATCTTCTCAGCAGATGATCTTCTCATCCAGTCGGTCTTAAAAGCAAGAATTTGTTAAAATCCACCTGCTTTCCGAATCCTGGGGAGGCAAAAGGGAGAAACGCCGCTTTAAAAACTGAAAGCTGACAAGTAACTCATACCACTAATTATGTTGCAAGTATAAATCTATTGTAATGCCTGGTCTTCTCTAACCTGAAACCAACATATTTGTGCAACAATTAATTTAAGTCAATTGACATGCCTATGCGTAATTATACATCTCCTTCTACTGTGTTGGATAACAGACAATCAAGCAATGAATCTTTGAAGTCTTAAGTGAAGACGAGGCAATATATAGAATCAGTTGACTTGTCATGGGAAGGAAGTAAAATGCAAGATGAACCCTTTGACCTGTTGGGGAGGTGCACACTTGCTTTTCTCTACGGCAAAACTGGGCAAACTGACTCCGATCCATTTACAGACCAGATTCTTCACAGTCCATAAAAATATTTTTTTTTGCTAATGTACAACACAGAATTCAGCTGCTAAAGCTGCATGTTAAAACTTAAATAGGCAGCAGTATTCCAATTAAAGCCAGTACTCCAGAAATAATATCAAGCCCAACAAACAGCCAAAAGCAGAACACCACTCTGATATGAGGGGGAGGGGAGGGGAGTGATAAGTGAAGTATGAATAACTTAAGACACAAACCTTACTTATAAATGCTGTTCCCCTTGGTAATTTTCTGGCATAAAAATCTGGAGCTAAAGCATCAAGTAAGCAGGAACTCTAAGCCCCACACTCCAGTACGACCTCCATAAAACTGTCCGGAATATGGGTTTTAAAACATTTCTGAAAAAGACATCTAGGCTTAAAGAGTTAAAACACTACTCAAGGGTGCTCAAAGGTAATGCTAATTATCTCCAATTTACAGTGGAACAATTAACTTACTAATTTAATGGCATTAATTACGGCAATCACACTGAGTTGCATGCACTAATTACATGATGCTAGAAAACACTGACGACGCAGCAATACCTGCCAAACAGGACATGTATCGAGCTTGATGCACTAAGTATGATGTCCTTTGTGTATAAAGTTTTGCTACAAACCTGAGGTGCATATCCTATGGATTTTCAGCAGGGTTTCTACAGCTCTGGAGTAGCCCTGGAGATTCCCATGATGCAGAGGACGTAGCTAAGGTATAGATCCAGATTTTTTGTACACTAAAAGTACTGGAACACAGCTCTAAAATGTGTTTAGTAAGAAAAATTACAATACACAATCTTGTATTTTTATATGCATAGATGGAGAAGTAGTCTTTAACATGTTTGATATAAAACTGATGAGTCAAGTCTGAGCCGGAAATATTTACCTACTTACAAATGTTGATTTCCTAGGAGAGAGAGGGATTACTGAAATCCCATATGAATAAATGAATAACAATATTAAACACACAACAACCAGAGGACCAGTAAACAGACAACTACAGCACAAACCCTGATACCAGGCGTGCTCTGTGTACTGGTTTCTTTATTCTAGGGAACAGAATGCATAAACACTTTATTTAAATTTACATGGAAGAACAATGTTCCATAACTCAAAGAACCCCAAAAGGCTCATTTCCTCAAACAGAAATTTCTTCTATGAAGTAAGAAGTTTATTTAATCGGAAATACATACAGTTTACCAATATTTGAGAGAAACAATATTAAAGAGATTAAATTGTGTACCAGGAATACATTACAAATGTATGAAGGTCAGTTTCATTCATGGTGCTGAAGTCCTTAAGCCTTTTTTTTTTTTTTTACTTAGTATGAAAACTTAGAAAGGGTCAAACCCGTCTTCTGACCCTAGATTCATGAGCAACATTTCACGTCAAAAACTATGACAATGACAACGTAACTGCTGAACTATTTTAACAATCACACTAACTGGAAGTCAACCACAGGTCAAGCACTGTTACGGATGTTTTTTTTTTTTTTTTTTTCTCCAAAGTTCTCTGGTTTAATGACAAAGGCAGTGAACCTAAAATACTTTGAAAAGTGTGACCTAGTCCTTATACGTGCTGCGTAAATTTTCTATTCCAAGAACTACAGGAGTAAATTTGTTCAAGAATACTTTGGCATTCACTAGGAAATGACATAATACCATTACTTGGATGGCTGCAGTTTTACAGAACCCGGTGCTGCCTAATTAGATGCAGAACTAAGGACTAAATCAAGTTCACTGCAATTGACTACCATTGAAAAACATAAGGTCTCAGGAAAAAAAACTCAAACTCAAGTACAGGTATTTAAAATGAAAGCAATTAAGATACAAAATACATTAACTGAGGGAAAAATAACAGGTCTATACTAACAAGAAACATCTAATCTTAACGGAGTTGAGGAAAAGACAATATCTGGGAGGAATACAGTAAGCTGCAAAAATTATGAGGATCCCCACCCTTCATGACAAAATAAGAATCCAGAAGAATAGTCCTAAACCTTGTCAGGAATGCGGCCTAGGTTATTTGGAAATGAAGAACGACGACAGACCTTCTAGAGCTCTGCAGTTGAGGAGTGCTATGTGGAGGTGGCCACTGTCAGGCTTGTTGGTAAGGATTTCCCTTACCTTTACGGACGAACCCGAAATTATGCGGGCCCCCGTCTGAACCACGTGATGGGGTTCACAGTGTTCCAGTCAGTGCCGTGCCGAATTAGCATGGCTCCGGAATTCTAAATTCTAACTTAAATGGGGAAACAATGTGGACATGTTGCATTTGGCTACGGGATGGAGCTGCTTTGTGTGGGACTGCTTGGGGTCCTTAATATGAGCCTCCATAACCTCCCCGGCCGTAGCCACCACCGCCTCTGGAGTAAGGCGCGCTGCTTCTGCCTGAGTAATTACCTTTCATTGGACCATAGCCAGAGGATTGCTGGCCATACTCGCTCCCAAAGTCATTGTAGCCGTTTCCGCCGCCGTAGCCGCCCATTTGGTCACCATAGCCGCCCCCGTAACCACCGCCATAGCCACCGCCGTAGCCCCCTCCGTAGCCACCATCATTTCCACCATAGCCGCCGCCATAGCTGTTGTAACCACCACCTCTTCCCCCGCCGTAGCCATTTTGAGACCTTCCCATTCCTCTCCCGCCTCTGCCCCTACCGCCGCCTCGTCCCCCAGCAGCCTGCATCTCTTGTTTGGTCAGAGCTTTCTTCACCTCCACTCTATTTCCGTTGATCGTGTGGTATTTGAGCACCACAGCTTTGTCTGCCGAATCGTTATCTTCAAAGTAGACAAAGCCGAATCCACGTTTCTTACCGGTTTGCTTGTCGCTAATAACTTCGGCCTTCTCAATTACACCAAACTGAGAGAAATACTCATTGAGGTGCTCGTTTTCTACGTCCTCCTTCAACCCCCCGATAAAAATCTTCTTTACCTTAGCAAGCGCCTCTGGTTTCCCCGCGTCCTCCCTAGCAACAGCTCGTTTCAGCTCCACTTTGTTACCATCGATAACATGCGGCCTTCCGGCCATAGCAGCGTCTGCCTCCTCAGCAGTAGAGTAGGTTACAAACCCGAAACAGCGGGACCGCTTGAGCTGCTGGTTTTGAACAACAACGCAATCAGTTAAGGCACCATACTGTTCGAAATGTTTACGAAGACCTTCATCGGTGGTCTGCACGTTTAACCCACCAACAAAAAGCTTGCAAAGTTGATTGCTATCCACTTTAGCCATTTTAGATTTATATCGGTGCGTAAACTTGCCAGCTAAGTCTATAGCGGTATAGCGTAGATACTCATAGAACCAGATTCAGTACAGCTCAAAATGGCTGCAAACGTTACGTGCAACGGACAAGAAATGGCGGCCGAGGGCGTGCCTTCATTTTCCCACCCCAAGTACTTTCACTGAGACAAGCTATTCGCTTACACTTGCTGTCAATCACAGGCTACAGCTCGAAAGAGAGGGACACCGGAGTGGTGAATCAGTCGTCCTCTCCCACCAGGAGTTTAGCAATCCCTGAATTTTCATTTAACCCTCCTATTATGTTCTGGGTCAATTTCAACGCCTCTAAAAACATGGTTAATACTTTTCCGCTAGTTTTTTCCCCCCTAACTTTACGGGTAGACCATGAATTTCACTGAAAAAAAATATTTCATATTCTGAACACATTTTGTAAGCATCGGTGTTGTTTGGGTCATTTTGACCCCAGGATCAATTATTAAATAAAACCATAATTTTGATCTCGTTTTTGTAGTGTTGCCTAAGACTGAGGGCATGTTCAAATTAATTTCTCATTCGTTTCACATTTGGTCCCATTCATTTTGCTATAATCATGTAAAATCGATGATTGATGTATAAGGAGAATGGGGGAGTCGTGTTTTATTTACTCGGCTATTAAGATGGTCAGAAGGGCATAAACGAGCTGAGAGGCGATTGGGTAAAACTTTCAGTTACAAACATCTTATGTAGTTTTTCATTGCGGGGATCAAGCTGATCTCAACCAAAAATGGCTTATTAATCTGAACATAATAGGAGGGTTAATCTTAGAAGCGAATATTAACGTTAAAATTTTGCGTTTAACACTTTCGGTGGAAGCGTTCATCTTTCCCCATTTTCTTTCGCGAAAATGTGAGAACTAGCCACAGTAATAAGCAAATGCTTCTATAAGTTACCTAATGTGCTCGATTTTCCGGTACATAATTTTTTCCGCATACATTGATGGAGCAATATTCTTTCACTGGACAAGCCAGTTTGATAAACAATGTTTCGGCTAAAGAGTCTCGGCATATGTACCCACTATCAGAAGCATAAAATTCCGGGCACAACTACAAATTATACTTCGTTACTACTTGCTCAATCACCAAAGTGCTAATCAACTAAATCGAGGGATAATGACTCCGGTATTCAACTTAAGTTTTATATACAATCTCCAGTCGTCAGAATAAGCAGCTTTTTGGGATGCTCGAGTTTTCCAGGACATCTGCAAAGATGGCCTGGGTCACCATCACAAATCGTGGTAAAGCCTTTTGCTGTTCGAGTCTGGCATTTTTTCGGGAGGGGGAGGGGCATAAAACAGCGATACTAGGGGATATTATGCATAATTAAGTACATTACCAAAGTCGATGTTGTTAAACATTAAAAAGTTTATTATAAGTAAAACTTGGTTCACAATTTCCAATTAAAATGACTAAAACATTCCACGAAACTGCACTGATGAACGATAAAACATTGAGTCTAAAAAAAGAAGAGCAATGGAACTTTACATTTAAATTATAAAAAGGAATTCAATCATAAGCAGGGATTTTCCTTCACAATAAATTAACAGCTTCCGAAAACAGATCGTTACAAATGCTAAAGAATATGCTGAACTGCGTTTAAACATTCCACCAATACCGCCGAGTTTCATGTTAGCAACGCAAAACACACGTTGGCATGTGGCCAACGACCAAATAACAGTCCTGCAAAATTCTTCATAGCTGTCGTTTAAAAATACAAAACTAAAATACTACCGACTGAATTGAAACTACATTGATGGCATAACAGACAGAATATTTATGTCCCATGTTTTCATGTCCACTAGTGGTGGAAGCGGCGAAGAGGGGATCGGCGAATGTGCAGGGCCATACATTGTAAGCTGCATTAAGCCGGAAACAATGGCTTCAACTGCCGCAGCAGTCCACAATATGAGCACCACTCATCAGCGCCATTCGATGAATTTGATCAGTTCTATACTCTACAAGGTCCATAAAAGTCTCAATTGTGTATGTGGACATTTCAGCCGATCTAAAAGGACCGCGCCATCTTAATAGCCGCCATAGCCACCCCGGCCGTAGCCTCCGCCGCCGCCGCCACGTGAGTAAGGAGCGCCGCTGCGGCCCGAGTAATTGCCCCCCTTCATCGCTCCATAGCCAGAAGACTGCTGCCCGTAATCTTCACCGAAATCACTGTAACCGTTACCGTAACCGCCACCCATTTGGTCTCCATAACCACCACCATAGCCGCCCTGGCTTCCATAGCCACCACCATAACTACCCCCGTACCCGCCATCATTGCCTCCGTAGCCCCCTCCATAGCTGTTGTATCCACCTCTTCCGCCGCCGTAGCCATTTTGAGGCCTTCCCATTCCTCGCCCGCCTCTGCCCCTGCCGCCACCTCGTCCCCCAGCAGCCTGCATCTCCTGCTTGGTTAGGGCTTTCTTTACCTCCACTTTGTGTCCATTGATATTGTGGTATTTCAGTACCACAGCTTTGTCGGCTGAATCGTTATCTTCAAAGTAGACAAAGCCGAATCCGCGTTTCTTGCCGGTCTGTTTGTCACTTATTACTTCAGCCTTCTCGATAGCGCCGTACTGGGAGAAATATTCATGGAGGTGTTCGTCGTTCACATCGTCTTTAAGACCTCCGATGAATATCTTCTTTACTTTGGCTAAGGCTTCTGGTTTCCCAGCATCTTCCCGCGCCACGGCCCTTTTCAGCTCCACGTTGTTGCCGTCCACAACATGTGGCCTGGCGGCCATTGCCGCATCGGCCTCCTCTGCAGTCGAGTAGGTCACAAAGCCGAAACAACGGGACCGTTGTAATTGCTGATTCTGGACTACCACGCAATCGGTAAGTTGGCCGTACTGCTCAAAATGCTGCCGGAGTCCATCGTTCGTGGTCTGTACGTTCAGGCCGCCAACAAAGAGCTTACAAAGTTGATTAGTCATGATTTCAGCTAGCGACTCGAAATCTTTCCCTCCGATTTGAAATGCCTTCACTGGTTTCTCGTTTCTTCCTTTTAGAGAGGATTGAGGGCGTTTTGCGATGACGTCATGAATGCGTCTTCCACACAGATTGGTTCAGCCCGCCTCTTCCTCTCTGATGCAACTCAGCAGCACCACCCCTTAGCATCTCGCCGGTGTTTAATTTGGATGGATAAGAAAATGTGAATACATTGTACAAGCAATGCTGTAAAAATAAATAAATAAATAAATAGTATGTCGCACCGAGTAAATTTGAACGTAGTCTGCGTGACGTTTTGCATTTCTTTCTTTGATTTCGAAACTGTATGTCAGTATTAGAATCGTGGATTTCTTCTTAAATATTGCTGAAAAGAGTCCCGTGAGCCCTTGCCTATTGTAGGCTATTGGATGTCACAGGCAATACTTCAATCTACCAAATTATCGAGCCTTAGATTCACCATCTACCTGGTTATGATGCCTTTTTAAATTTTAAGTTAGATCAATTCAATTTGATTTAAGTGTCGACTGTGATACTACATTTCTCGGTTTGCACCTCAGTCCTGGGGAAAGCTGTGTCGCTGGTTTCTGTCTCATTCTCAGAGCCCATTGCACAAACTGTTTATTTATTGTGTGCTTTTTATTTGTGATTTACGTTCTTGAACCACAGTATGCTGGATATCAATATGCTTGGAGATATGGTTTGAAATCAGGAATCCACATTATGGTGCATTGCACTACACTTTATGAAAAGGAGTTGCAAATGTACATAGATGAATGATCAGGCTCCCGAATGGTCGAAAAAATGCTTGTACAGGCTGCTGAAACCAGTTTGTACATAAAGATTTAGACAAGCATATTGTTAAAAGTAGAACTTATATTGTTTAAATGTAAGGGGGAAATGAAATCACATGTATTGATACATTCATTCACCGAAGTCTTGGTTGATCAATGTACAAATCCCTCTGGTACTCATTTATAGGTAATTACTTGCATACAATGCTGTGAAAAATTATGTTCCCCTTTCATAATTTTCTGTTTTTCCATAATTGTCACATTTCAATGAATCTGGTCATCAAACGCATTTTATTATTGGTCAAAGAGAGCTCCAGTGAACATAAAATGCAGATTTTAAATGATTTTTCATTTAATGAAGGAAAAAAGCTGTCCAACCCTACCAGGCATTTTGTAAATAATTGTCCCGTTAGTTACTGAATCAACCAATAGGCAATTTTAATTGATAGTTGGGTTCAATTTCATTAGACGCATCCAGGCATGATTACTGCCAGCCCTGTTGAAATTGAAAATCATTCAAATTTAACTAGTCTGGCAGTGTGAAGTGGGCAAAAAAAGCAGTATGTGATACTGTAATCGAAAGAAATTCAAGAACAGATAAGAAACAAATTCATTGGCATCTGTCAGTCTGGAAAGAGTTACAAAGCCATTTGGAAGGCTCTGGGACTCCAGCAAACCTTGGTGAGAGCCATTATTTGCAAATGAAGAAAGCGGAATAGTGGTGAAGCTTCCCAGGAATGGCCGGCCTACCAAAATTCCTTTAAGAGCACATCAATGACTCATCAGGAGGTCACAAAAGAACCCTGACTAACCTCTAAAGAACTGCTGGCCTCGCCTCAGTTCAGGTCAGAGTTCATAATTCAATAAGAAAGAGACTGGGCAAAAATGGCATCCATGGGAGAGCTGCAAGGCAAAAAGCCACCGCTGACCAAAAAGAACACAATGGCTCATCTCACATTTGTCAAACATCTTGATGACCCCCAATACTCATGACATCCTGTGCACTGATGAGTCAAAACAAAACTTCTTGGAAAGCATGGGTCCCGTTACATCTTGTGTTAAGCTAACACAGCGTTATAGAATAAGACCATCATACCAGCAGTCAAACACGGTGGTGGTAGTGTGATAGTCTGGGCCTGATTTGGTGCCTCTAGTCCGGGGCGACTTGCGATATTTGATAGAGCCATGAAATCTGCTCTCTATTAGAAAATTCTGGGGCACACCGGTGGCTCATCGGTCTAAGCGCGCGTACCATAAAGGCTGTGTCCTTCCCGCAGCGACCTGGGTTCGACTCCGGCTCAGGTCATTTGCTGCATGTCATCCCCCATTCTTCTCCCCAACCTTCCTGTCTCTCTACACTATAACTGTCAAATAAAAGAAAAATTCCCAAAAAATAATCTAAAAAAAAAGAAAATTCTGAGGGAGAATGTCCAGCCATCAGTTCATGACCTAAGGCTCAAGTGCAGGTGGATTATGCAGCGGGAAAACTATCCAAAGCACAAAAGCATGTCCACCTCGGAATGGCTGAAAAGAAGCAAAATGAAGATTTTGGAGGACCTAGTCAATGTCAATTCTGTGAAGAGGAGTGGGCCAAAATTCCTCAACAGTGATGTACAAGACAAATTTCCAGTTATCGCAAAGGTTCGATCACTGTTGTTGCCGCCAAGCATGGCACAAACAGTTGCTACTTTTGGAGAGAATTTTTCTTTCTCACGAGTGATATAGGTTTTGAATCACTCTTTACTTCCAATAAATGAAACAATCATTCAAAAGCTGCATTTTGTGTTAAACTCGCCTTGTCTTTGTCTAATATGAAACTTAGTTTGATTATCTGAAAAAATGCAATATGATAAATAAGCAAAAAATAGAAAAAATTAGGTAGGGGGCAACTACTTTCACAGCACTGTAGCACAAAGAAGCCCTATTTGAACAATGGATTTTACTTTTCACATCCTGCATAATCATTTCTGTCATAATGCAATAGAAGTGAGGAACATTAACCTTGAACCCCAGAGGTTACAACCCTGATAAAAAAAAAAAAAAAAAACTCAGAGTTTGGCAGTGGACAACAGTGTTTTTACTGTCCTTAAGTTTTTGGACAGACCAAGTTTTGTTTTTTTGCCTCTGTGGTCCAGCACGCGGGATTTTCGAATTTCGAATTTTCAATGGAAGGAGCACTGATAGACTCCTTCAGCCTTAATTTGTGGAATTTTACTGTACATCCATATTATGCGAAGCACAAAAAATTTTCTAACCTCTTTTATAATGTCACTGTCTAAATATATATTGAATGCCGTGCATTTATTCTTTGTCGTGCATCCTGCTTGCTGATTGGAGGTGATGGATTGAGGGACTGATGGGCTTGTTTCTGTGCTACCACCATTTAGACAGTATTTTATTTTGTCCCTGAATGTTACAAAATGGGGTTTTTGTAATGGAAGTATGTAATTCTAGGCCAAGCGGTGCAGCCTGATATCAGTTTGGAGAATTTGATTAATGTTGTTGATTAGGTACTCAAATAGAAAGGAGTATTTGCACATCTTGTATAGTTATTTGCAGGTGCTGCTATTCAAAGAAGGGTTAAGTTCAAATGAAAAAAGAAGGTCACAAAACCGAAAAGTCAGTTCTCAATAAAGTTGATGCGTTTTTGTAAAGTTAGCAGTGTTATGCTATATTCTTTTTCCATTTGAATTTTGGTGATTGGGCCATTTTTGTTTCATTTATTTTTACATTTTGAGAAAGAGAGAAAACAGTTATTTGCCCAGTGACTTACAGAATACAGTCAAGATGTAGAAGGTGAAAAATTAAAATAAAAAATAAAGTAAATTAATTAGTGCTGTCAAAAGTCTTTGTTTTCACTGTGGGGGAAATAATGAAGCAAGTGCAACAGTGAGGAAAGAACAGGGACAGAGGAAACGGGAAGCACAAAATGGAAGTAACAAAGAAATTCTGCTTATAAACAGATTGAGAATTGTATTATTTATAGCTACGGTGATTAATTGTGCAAGTGAAATAAAAACCCGGTCAAAAAGGCTCAGCATGGTGGTGCATGCATCGAGGTAGATTAAAGATATGACAGTTGTGAGGGCAGATGACAAGCAGGAGTTGGGGAAATATGCAAATGAAAGAATGAGGGTTTGAGAGTTAGTTTGGTTGTTATATTTTATTCCCCTATAGGGATAGAGAAATATACTGTTTTAGCTCCATTTTTTGTTCTTGTTCTTGTTCTTCTCCTCCTCCTGGCTTTTTGATCAAATGGGCGCCACGCTTTCATTTTAAGGCCAAATGACCGGACATTTGGAACAGGGATAGCTTAGCAGCATACGCCCAGACATTTTTTTTTTTTTTTTCATTTTTTGGATGCTGGCCTTAGAAATGATTAATAATTAATGAAATGGGTAATCATGGTCAAAAATGTATATTTTTGCCTCCTGTGTCATTATGGTCAGGCCAAATGACCTAAAATTTGGCATGGAGACAGCCAGTACTTTTTTTGCTTCCTTTCACTAAAAGCTCACACATAGCATAATTTGCAAACAGTATGGCTGGCATTGCAATATCATCTTGTTACTGCAAATGTCACATTCCACGGCAGATCACGCCTACAATCACCGCTCTGTTAATGAATTCGAAATAATTCACTTGCAGCTGAATTAAATTCGACAATATCAGTTTTTTTCTTTTTAAAGCGTACAATAATTGGACTAAGATTTTGGCGACTCATAGAGTTGAAAAGATGTCTTGCCCAATTCATTGCGACGCGCACTATGTCATTAAAATGAACCCCTTATAGTTTGAGTCCGAATGAGAAAGATTTCCCCACTATTTTCCAAGGTTTAAATAATTTTGATTGGGCGATTTTAATTTTGTTTTGTTTCTTTCTTTTTGAGTTTTTGTTTCCTTTGCCAAAAAATCTAATTCAGGCTCCTGTACGGTGGGAAATTATTAGATAGTAACACAGTTACGCTATAACCTTACCATTTGAAGGCGAACATTTTGCTTTGATTAAAAATGTTATATTTAATGTTTTTTCATGTCCGTTATTTTCACAAAAAAGTCTATTTTACAAGGCATGCTCGGTGATTTCGTAATAGTCCTTTTTTGCATGGGGGCAATTTATACGAGTCCATTTCCGCTCGGGTGAGGGATGGGGAGTGAAATATCCTGCATTTGCTCGACTTTATAGTTAATAATTTGTTTTCGGCCCCATCAGACCTGTCACCTGATAGTACTGGAAAATTGTCGCAAGGTGGCGGTAATACCGAAGAGAGTAAATAAATAATTATACGCATAAATGGAGTAGAAGAAGAGACTCATTTTCAGAAGCATGGACGGCTCCAGAGGGGTTGTGAGAAATGTTATTGTTTAGCTAGCTTGTTTTGGCTTGTTAAACGTTAGAGAGTGTGCCGTCATGGTAAAGAAGGATAGGGGAGACCGGGGTAAGTTGAAATCATATTAGGTTAATAAGGTTTGCGTTGGTTTGACCATTATTAATTGATAACGACGGATAATAGCTGGCTCCACCAAGGTATTAAATTTTAGCTAGTTAGAGCTTGACTTGGCTCTGGCTAAGTTAAACAGCTAAAGTTAGCCAGGTTATATCGACCAGCGCTAGCCTTTTGGTGAGTAAGCCAACGAACCATCGTCTGTTATTCTGTGTTTAATGTTTTAATGTCCTTGATTATCAGACACACTTTTAACAGTTAGCTAATGTAAGTCTGTTGGCTACGTGTTAGCTCATACCTGAGGTAGCTAGCTAGCTAGATGCCCAAAGTTAAATTCCGTTACGCGGTGGCTATTCTTACGTCACCGTGGGTGCATCTCAAAGCCTCGACTGCATCCTTTGAAGGCTGCATTTTCAGGGGTCGTCACTTAATTCCATCTGCCAAACTCACATGACATCATTTTATCTCTGTCAAACGGCTTTGGTTTATGCGAGTCGTTTCTGGTTACCCTAAACCTAGTCCTCAACCCTAAAAGTCAGTTTGGTGGATGAAAATTACTGACGTCCCCTAAAAATGTAACCTTTGAAGAACGCAGTCTACACTTTGAGATGCACCCCGTAATGCATTGCAGCCAGGCTATTCTGACGTGACTTCCGGTCGGGCATGCGCAGATTGAAATAGTGGGACTTCGCTGATTTTCTTACCTTTCTTGTTCTCCCGTAAAAATAGCTAGACATATGTTGATGGTTTACGTCAGTGGTTCACAACCCAGTCCTCTAGGATCCCCTGTCCTGCAGGTTTTTGTTGCAGCTCTACTTCTGCACACCTTAGCCATTTAAGGCCCATTGCACCTTCATGCACACCCTGTTCAGGTAGATCTTCTTCAACCAGTCAGCATGAAGCCCTTAAATGGATCAGGTGTGAAAGAGTAGAGCTGGAGCAAAAACCTGCAGGGCAGGGGGTCCTTGAGGACTGGGTTGGGAACCACTGGTTTACGTGACTGACGCTCATGTAATGTGGATATGTATGACTGTTTTTACGGGAGTTCTCCTATCTGATTAACGGCCTAGTTCCTGATGCTACCACCAGATTGCCTAACCTTGGTGAAGCAAGTAGAAGCCCGGGGACGAGATTTCAATTTACTGGTGCCATGGGAAAACTCGGCCCTTGTACGAGCTAGGCTGCCATATTGACATGGTTGACAGAAATTGCGCAAAGTCCTACAATTTCAATCTGCGCATGCCCGAACGGAAGTCGCGTAAGAATAGCCTGCCTGCAATGGATTACGGTCACGTAAGAATAGCCTGGTGATTCTGTTTACTTTGCCTGACAATCAACGTTGTTAGATAATCAGGTGAATGTCAGATAAGCTAGCCCGTTTATGTTGAATAAATATAATAAAGTTACAGCAGTACAATAATCCCTTGGCACATGTAAACAGTCTGTACATAAAGTTCAACGTTTGTTGTCAGAAAAAAAGAAGTCAAAGAAGCGGCCCTACGAGGATGAGGAAGATGACGAAGAGCCAGTGGGAAGCGAGTCTCAGGAGGCCATACCAGCAGCAGCAGGGAAGCAAGTCGATGAATCTGCCACAAAAACGGATGAGTATGGGGCAAAGGACTATCGCTTACAAATGCTCCTAAAAAATGATCACACCTCACGCCCTCTTTGGGTGGTAAGTCTTGCTATAGTGATGCGCATCTCTTTCTGCAGTCTGCTGAAGTGGTTAGCTTGCAACTAAACACGCCGTGTTTCTCTGTCCACAAATGCCAGTGGCTGTAATGCAGCTACATCAAGATAAATCCGCCAAGTTGTGTTTATACGTGTCTCATTCTTCGGACAATCAAATCACATGGCCTATAACCTCAATTTTTGCGCTCAAATTGACCATACTTGATTTTTTCTAAGTCGCCTGCCAGTGACTAGGGCTTAAGCATTTATTTGGATTTTCATTGTTCAAAAAATTTTTAGATTGCTATTGAAACAAATTATTTTGTTTCCTAAAAGGAACTCATTTTTTTAGCCACATCCCCTCTTCAACAGTCACATGTCTGGTGAAATTGGCAGTTTTTTGTTTTAACACTGGCGGATACTCCTGGGAAATGATTATTACCTTAAGACCTCGTAGTCTTAAATTTGCATCCAACTTTGTATGCATGAATGGAAAACGATGCAGTCCTGAATTCAATGGCAAATGTAAGTGAGCAAATACTTATTCAACCCCCATGTCCAGGCTCCAGATGGCCACATCTTCCTGGAGGCCTTTTCCCCAGTCTATAAATATGCACAGGACTTCCTGGTGGCCATTGCTGAGCCCGTGTGCCGCCCGACACACGTCCACGAGTACAAGCTCACGGCCTACTCTCTGTACGCAGCGGTCAGCGTCGGCCTGCAGACCTCCGACATCATAGAGTATCTTCAGAAACTCAGCAAAACCTCTGTACCCGATGGCATTGTGCAATTTATCAAGGTGAGGCAGCATTGATGGGCGTGTGCTATTTATCAAGGTGAGGCAACATTGATGGCTGCACTGTCAAAGTCATATTCATGATAGGGTTTTACAAAAATTGGGACAGATTGTTTCTGTGTCCGGTCTGCTGAGGTATCCGCCTCTCGTATGTAGTTTACATCAGCATTTTAAGACTTTTCGAGTAACACAAGAGGAAAATGATAGTATTTGTATTTTGTGAATGGCATTTCAGATGTATTAAAGGTGTCAGAATATGCCCACTTCTCAATGTATTATTTTTATATATTCTTGGTTTATTTCCAAATGTTGGCTTTCATATGGTCTAAAAATTGATCATTATAATGCACAGGCTGTTTGTTCTGCACCTCTGGCTCACCCAGCCTGAAACAGGCTGTTTGACTTTTGTCCTCCTCCCTTAAAGACCACTCTGTTGTGATTGGCCAACTGTGGCAGGAAGCAGAGCTTTTTAAAATGAAGGGCACACCGTTAAAGGTTGGGGTTTTTCTGCTGAAGAATAGTGGCAAAATGTAATTTTAACCACTGATTCTTCACTTTGTCTTCCTTTTGAAGTCCATAAAAAGGGAATTTGTGTTGGCGCTGAAGAAAATGCTGTCTTCTTGACATGGCGAAACTCTTCCTCATTTTAGCTCTTCCTAGCTTTGTTTTAAGGCTTGCCAGACTAGCCAGGCATATGCAGATGTGTTGCATTGTGAGATGGGCATGTTGGAAAAGAAAAGGCTGGACTACAAAAATGGCTATTTCTAGAGCTGTTTTCTTTCGGAGAGAACAACTTTCTTTGGCCTGGACTTTGGGCTTTGTAACTTGGGTGATGTTTTACTTGCACAAGAAACTATTAGCACACCTAAAGGAAAGCGAAAAATTGAAGGGGCATAATATAACCTTTTTAAATGCAACGAGATGGCGATTACCCTAGGTCTTCAAGCAACATCAGAAAAATGGGAACAGGCAGTAAAGCCCAACAGTGGCTGTTATTTTCTTAACAATAAAGGGTACCCAATGCACAACATTAACGAACGGACCTGATGGTGTGTAGGGGTATATCAAGCCTCCGGGTCTTTGGAAAACCCCCAGGGTCTACCACATAACCTGCCAGCCATTCCACACAGTGACTACTGTGATCACTTGAGGAATGCTTCCTAACTTCAGAGCAGAAAAAAGTTGTGCAATTTACATATAAGACTTCATACTCTGGGTGTCTTAGTTGAAGAGTGTATGTTTAGTTTGACAGGGCTCTTGAATGACTTTTTAATAGTATGTCAATGTGGATTTTGTTGTATTTTGTAACTAAATGTGTTAAATGTGAGCTTAATCTGGTTCTGTGGTCTTGATGTCATGAATGTGTGATGCCTTTTGAGCCTATTGGGCTAATATATTTTTTCTATTTTAGCTTTGCACTGTGAGTTACGGGAAGGTGAAACTCGTGCTCAAGCACAACAGGTACATTGTTTTTCTGCAGATCATATGTTAAAAATATGCTGTAGATTGTGAAGGGCCGAGCAGTTACAGAGGGCCTCTTGTGTCCGGTGGCTTTTTTATACGGTGTATCAGTCTTGTATTATTTCCTCAGTCTGCCAGTGCAGTTTGTTTATGTATAACTGCAAGTGTTGTCTGTCTGTCACAGGTACTTTGTGGAGAGCACCTTTCCTGAGGTAATCCAGAGGCTTCTGCAGGACAGTGTTATTCGAGAGTGTCGTCTTCGATCTGCTGACGGAGATGACACTGAACTCATCACGGAAGTCATCTCCAGCAAGCCAGCAGTATGTCTTTCTGTCTGCGCCGTGAATATACAGCTACAAACCACAAAAGCCATGGGCCAACTGCCAAGGGCCTTCGAATATATGCTTGTTTGTCAACCAGCCCCCCCGCCCCCAAACCACTTATTGGCTACAGTTGCGTACTTGGACAGTGCATTGCACAAGATTGTGCTGCTGTTGTGTGGTGGACAGAAGGCTTACTGCTGATAGACACCAAGAATTAATTTTAAAGATGACTATAAAAACAACAACGTGAGGAACTGCTCTGAACGGTGGTGTTCATCAAATGATCATCCTCCATTTTGAATGCGATGCCCTGAAAATTCAGGCTGATTTTGGTCAGCTGCCGGTTTTACAAATTATTTATGCCGCTGGAAAGGGATCACTTGACGTGATCACTGCGCGCTTCACCATTTTAGTTTTCTAGTTTAGTGCACTTCGTCATCCGCTTCAAGCGATTGTTTTAAACTGCCTGTTCATGTGTCTAGTTACCGTTTTCATTGTGGGTGGGCCTTTTAGTTGTCCTCTCTTCCTGCTTCCTGTTCCTCAGATCTCCAAGACAGTGCTGGACAACGGCGGTCCCTCCACATCGCAGGAGGCTGACGGGCAGCGGTCCGGGGCCGACGTTCCTGAGGACATCTTCAGCTTCTATGAGCAGATGGACAAAGAGGAGGAAGAGGAAGAGGAGACTCAGACTGTGTCCTTTGAGATTAGACAGGTGAGGTCAGGCAAGAATGTCGGCCAGAAATGAGGGAGGAGCATTCTCCACTGATGGAGAACAAATGGCTTTGTATAGATGTGTACTAGTAAAAAGGCACTTTGTTATGATTATAAAAATAAATAGAATAATGGCAGCAGGCTGATTTCAAATTTTAATCGCAGGGGTAAATCATGCAAAGTTACGTCAATGATGGGTATAAAGAAGTATGGAGTCCAATGCAGCATTTCACTAACCTAGAGCAGTTAGCAGGTGGGTCTGCTGGTGGATTACAGAGTGAAAAGGAGCTGAGGTTATTGCCATTATGGAGGAATGAGGTCTAGAGTGTAGCTGGAAATTCTGTTCCTCCTGTAGGAAGGTAGGCTGAGAGTACTACAGGGCAATCTTGTGGGAACTCTTGTGGGCTTTAGGCTGGGGGCCACTCCGATCCTCCCATCTACTGGTGGTCCTGCCTTCAGTTTTGCTAATGGGGGCATAAATGCTACTGAAAATGGTTTCCTTTTGAATGATTTTATTCCCTGTTGCCTAGACCACATTTTTTTTTGAATTGTCATTGGCGCAGCTCTGTGTTACATGCATGCACAAATATTAGTGTCCTGGGGTGCATTCAATAGGCTTAACGTTTGGTTATGTTACCTAACAGACAATACTGACTGAATTAGGCCGACAGTAATGTTAGCTAACGTTCAGTGTTGTTGAACGCGCCCTGAAAAGAGCCTTGTGTTTACCCCCCCCCTGCAGGAGATGATCGAGGAGCTGCAGAAGCGCTGCATCCAGCTGGAGTACCCCCTGCTGGCCGAGTACGACTTCCGCAACGACACCGTCAACCCCGACATCAACATGGACCTGAAGCCCACCGCCGTGCTGAGGCCCTATCAGGAGAAGAGCCTGCGGAAGATGTTTGGCAACGGCAGGGCGCGCTCAGGGGTGATTGTGCTCCCGTGCGGTGAGTATCCTACGCAAACGTTTCCATGACTGCCTTGTTCTGTTGTATGGATCCCTTGCCCCCCTTCCTCATCAGTGATATTTGAGAGCTCCGTCAAAGCTACGTGGAGTGATTCCTGACCAATTTATTATTATTATTATTATCCCCCCTGGCATATAACGCGAAGGGGTATAGTCATGGGTGCGGTTGTCTGTCCATCCGTCTGTGAACATTTTGTTTCTGGAGCATAACTTGAAAAACGTTCAATACTTTTTAACATAACTTGGTGTTCACATTAATCATGACTTGAAGTGGTGCCTTTTGCTAATCTGAAGTTGATTAATTCTTTACTTTTTCTGGTTTCCATGGAAACATTTTGAACTTAGAATTTTAGGGAATATGGTTTGTTTCCGGAACAGGCGGCATTTTCTTTCTTTCAGTATGTGGGGCCGGGGGGATACGCCATCTCCTGATGACTCTTGTTTCTCTTTTATTTGGAGACATCTACCTGCATAAATGGGCCTTTTCATATTTCCGTCCCTCCCTCAGTCGATCCGTCCGTCCCTCATCCGCCTTTTTGTTTTCAGCTCTGATATCAGCTATCCCATTTTTTTTTTCTGGGCTAGAACTCCTAAATCGTTCAATATTTCTCCACAAAATATAATCTATAGCTATATCTTACTGTGTAGACGTGCCAGGCTTTTCATACCTCTGTCCGTCCTTCAATCTGTCTGTCTGTCCCTGCGCCATGTTTTGTTTCCAGGCCAGATATCAGCCGCCCTGATTAGTAGTTCATGCTTGTTTAAGGAGGAGGTGTGATTATCATGAGCTCTCAGATGATTCATTGCTGGTGGATTTGAGGAGGGAGTATTTAGTCTCTCTGATCTTGCTGTAATGCTAAACCAGCTGGATGGTCGTAGGGGTATTGGACTTCATGTTTTGTACAATCGCAGGCCTTTCAGCGCAGTGATGTCCTTCAGATTCATGCTTTTTTATGGGATTCCGGTGAAGGATGAAAAACTAGGTCTTCTTCACAGGCTCTTTGTTAGAATATACTGTTAGTTGTGTTGCTGAGTCTGTTACCGTGATCTTCGTAGTTTTGGTCACTTCTTGTGCGCATTGCAGTGTAGTGGAGCGTAATCGGCCTGATTTAAATTTGGGTTACTGCCTTGTTGGCAGCGTCTCTCATTGCTGATCCCATCACAAGGGGAAAGCCTTGATTTTTGTCAGCGTCACGCAAATCCAAAGGACTCATTTAATGGATCCCTCCTTGGAAGATATCAAACTTCAGAGATGAGAAGGTGGTGATAAGTATATGGAGAATTCATCCAGGAAATTTCATGTCCAGTAAAATAATTTTAAAAACACAAAAAAATTTTAGTGGCCCTGGGAATCTAGAAATGGCACCCGAGAACAAGCCATTACAATGCACTGAGATGAGAATTGTGGAATCGCTCAGGGTATGTCGAGTGTCGGCCTTTTGCATTTCACATATTTCAGTCAACTCTGGAAGTATGGCCTCTTGTGTGAAAATGAAATTTTAGATGGATTTTACTGAATATTTAGCGCAGGCAGATAATCATATCTCGGTATCTGTGTGTGTGTGTGTGTGTGTGTGTGTGTTCCGCAGGTGCTGGGAAGTCTCTGGTGGGGGTTACGGCAGCCTGTACGGTGCGGAAGCGCTGTCTGGTCCTGGGGAACTCCTCCGTGTCGGTGGAGCAGTGGAAGGCCCAGTTTAAGATGTGGTCCACCATCGATGACAGCCAGATATGCCGCTTCACTTCAGACGCCAAAGACAAGCCCATAGGCTGCTCGGTGGCCATTAGCACGTACTCCATGCTGGGCCACACCACCAAGCGCTCATGGGAAGCCGAGCGTGTCATGGAGTGGATGCGCAGCCAAGAGTGGGGTCTCATCATTCTCGACGAGGTGCACACTATCCCCGGTGAGTACATGACTTGCCTCCTCTCCCTTTCTCTGTGGCTCTGGAGGTCGAGCGGGACGTCCACTTCTTCCTAGTTCAGCAGTTTGAAACATGGACAGGAAGAGCCAGGGAACTGAAGTACCCTTGAGCAAGAACTCAAAGTTGCTCCTGATGGTCAGGCCAATATCATAGCTCTTTGTCCAAATAGATGGAAAAGTATTATGTAAGTGCAGTTGTTTTACCATTTGCCATTCTCTCCATCTGTGCCTCACTCATGTGCATGTATGACAGGTAAGTCTCTCTCTCTGTCTCTCTCTCTCTCTCTCTCTCTCTCTGTCTCTCTCTCTCTCTCTCTGCCTCTCTCTCTCTCTCTGCCACTCCATTCTTTCCCTCCGTTATTTTTTTCAACCCCTCCCTCCCCCTCACCGCCTTTTCGTCCGTCCCTTCCCTACAGCGCGCATGTTTCGGCGGGTTCTGACCATCGTCCAGGCTCACTGCAAACTGGGCCTGACAGCCACGCTGGTGCGAGAGGACGACAAAATCGTGGACCTGAACTTTCTAATCGGGCCCAAGCTGTACGAGGCCAACTGGATGGAGCTGCAGAACAGCGGCTACATTGCCAAAGTCCAGTGCGCTGAGGTGAGTTTCGGATGGTGGGTTTCCATAAATGCAGTCCTGGGTCAGGTGTGTGGCAGTTAGATTCCGAAAAAATTTAAAGGAGTCCTGTTGATCGCTGGGAATGGATTTTTTAACATAAGGTCTTCTCGGTGTAATTTTGAGTGAAGAGCTTTTTTTAAACCTTAGAGCTCTGAATAAATTTTCTTGGAATTAAATATGTTGTTATCCTGAGCTGTTAAAAATCTATAATGTGGCAACTTGTTTAAAAGAGCTTTCCAGCGGGAGCTCTTTTTTTTTTTTTTTTTTTTTTTTTTTTTTTAAACAAGTTGCCACAAGGTTGGTTTTCAACAGCACCTGATTTTGATGTCTTGTATCATTGGGCATCAAGGGTTAAAATGGTTAACAACTAAGAAATATGCTGGTGCTTAAAATCTAAAAACATAAAAAATATAGTAAGTGTTTGAAGTCAGTTTTGCGATCCTCCGTTTCTTTATTTTCTTCGGTCTGCTATCTCAGGTGTGGTGCCCGATGTCTCCGGAGTTCTACCGGGAATACGTGGCAATCAAGACGAAAAAGCGCATCCTGCTCTATACAATGAACCCAAATAAGTTCCGCGCCTGCCAGTTCCTCATTCGCTTCCATGAACGGCGCAACGACAAGATCATCGTCTTTGCCGACAACGTCTTTGCTTTAAAAGAGTATGCCATTCGTCTCAACAAGTAAGTTTCCCTGGGCTACTCACGATGGTTGGGCCCAAGTAGTGAAGAAAATCTGTCTTGGTCTTTCTTCCTTTTACCACTGACTCAACATTTTGAGTACTTAAGCTTTAATTTACAGTTAACAGCTGCATGGAAATGGCCTAAGGACAGATTCAGTGGTAACTGGACGCACTTTATTTAAAGTTTGGATTTGGTAGAAAATGGTTGTGCTCACAGAGAGGTTAACATCACACTTAACAAAAAAAAAAAATAGACCATTAATGTAGTCTTTAGCCTAGTCTTTACGTACAAGGGTATATTTTTGAAAATTTTGGAAAACATAGCATTTTCTACGTGGACAAAATATTGCTGTTTTTAACCATACAAATGAGACATTTTGCATTTTTACATGTAAATATTCTGTACCTCTGTCACTATATTGAGGAATAATGGTGTTGGAATGCACTACAGCAATCACTACTACATAGTCTGACAAGGTTGAATAATGGCTCCACCTCGCTGTCGGTCCACCTTGATTCCCTCCTTCCTTTATGCTGTAATGCACCATTTTGCTTCGCATTGTGAGGTCTAGTAAGGTAGCATTGGCTATTGGTTGTGGCAATTTTTTAAATTGTTTTCTCATTAAAAGTATATGATTGGCCTGGATGGTTTTACATTAAATTATGTCGAGGCTTCCTTTTTGTTTGGCATGCTCTTGACAGCGGTTTAATCGTTGTGGTCTTGTGTTTGCATGTGGATGGAGATTTTTTATTTTTGAGAACAAAGAAGGAAAAACAATGTTTTCACAAATAGCCATGTTCATGTGGACTAGCCCTCAGGTAGTGATAATCAGCCATCTCAGAAAGATGGCTCTACATTCATTAAATTTAGGAGAAACCCTCATCTTAATGCTCCCCTTTCAGGATGTGCAGACCCACCTGAACACTGGAACAATGAAGCAATCATTTTCCTTTCAGAATGTGTGACCCGATCTAAGCAAAACAATGGTGACTGCCCTCGGGCACTCTTGATTTACATGTTTTTCTTAGGGAAAGCCATTAGCGGACTATCAGCTGAAACCAACTATGGATGGGTTTCACTAAAACCTCCCCATTTTCAGCAGAAACAATCAAATGGAACCATATGAAAAATATTGTTGAAACACTGTGGAAAGAATCCTGAAATCATTAGAAGGGATTGGATGTCCAGAGCAGAAAAATATTTGTTCTTTCTAGATGAGCCAATAAGGGGTTCCACCAGAAATGGTCCAGCCTGGTTATTTTGAGCGTCTCTCTGTTGATGAATGATATTTTTGTCACGTTGAAGGCATTTGAATCTCCTTCCCTGTCCTTTTTACAGACCTTACATCTATGGTCCCACCTCCCAGGGTGAGCGCATGCAGATCCTGCAGAATTTCAAGCACAACCCCAAGATCAACACCATCTTTATCTCCAAGGTAATTTGGTGGTTGAGTCATGTTCTTCTGAAGTAGTTGTTTATGGGTCCTCCCTGATACTCGTTTCATCTTCTCTTCCTCATCCTCCCTCACCAGGTGGGAGACACTTCCTTTGACCTGCCGGAGGCAAACGTTTTGATCCAGATCTCTTCCCATGGTGGATCGCGTAGGCAGGAAGCCCAAAGGTTGGGCAGAGTGCTTCGTGCCAAGAAAGGTAATTCCATCGGTCAGCTTTGTTCTGAGTGGTAAGGCTGTCCTCCATTACCATTGCTGACCTCTTGCTCTTTCCCTAGGAATGGTGGCAGAGGAGTATAATGCCTACTTCTACTCCCTGGTGTCCCAGGACACTCAGGAGATGGCCTACTCAACCAAGAGACAAAGGTTTCTGGTGGACCAGGGCTATAGCTTCAAGGTAATTTTATTTCCGTGTCCTCAGACCTGAAGAATGTCTTCTCTGCACTGTTTCATCCGTGGCAGCCTTGATGCTTCAGTTTTCTTGCACCATTTAATTTAGGGGTTTCATATTCAAATCCTTTTGGGCAGTTTTGTATTCTTGTTTTTCACATTTTTACATGCTTCATTTCATCGATGATTGGCTAAAGACTTTACACGACTTCTTTCCAATCCCTAAATTGGCGACCAATTGAAAGTAATTTATAAAAAGTGTAGTGGCTGTTCTAAGCTGAGGGTTGATTCCAAACCCCCTCCCCACCTCCAGGACAGGTGATTTGAGACCCCTGGTCTGCTCTCTTTCCCGCTAACTCCAGGTGATCACCAAGATGGCTGGCATGGAGGAGGAGGACCTGATGTTCTCCACCAGAGACGAGCAGCAGCAGCTCCTGCAGAAGGTCCTGGCCGCCTCCGATCTGGACGCTGAGGAGGAGGTGGTGATGGGGGAGATGGGCTCCAGCAGCAGGCAGCAGGTGCGTGCTAACACTCTGAACCTCCGTCCGTTACACTGTTCTGTCACGTGCAATCTGAACTCACCACGTTAGTGTTGTTCTGGGATCAACAAAATAATGCTGGTCCAAGTGTAAAATTATAGTCCAACAATGAATAGCAGCTTGACCATGATTACATAATGAAACCGCAAAAGCTTTACAGCTGTGGATCGCACAGGGCTAGCAAGAACCTTTCGCTAATAATTTGAACCACCAAATCCCTGCTGGTGAGCAATGTAATAGTGAAAGTGGTGTGAATATTTTATGTAACCAAAACCATCTTGGGTTTTCTTGATGACATGCGTCTCTGGAAGTGTCCGCTCATCACTATGCAAAGCTTGCATACATTCGCTTGCTAACTTTTGGCAACTAAGTTAAAACGCATGACATTCATAAGCGCAGATTAGGAGGTATCAGAGCTGCTATTCATTGGTGGACTATTATCTTACTGCTGGACAAGCATTATTTTGTTGATCCTGGACACCAATACAGCAATATCTGACTGTGTTGTGAGAAGAATACTTGTATGGAGAATTATCTGACCCGCATGTAAAAATGCAGAGGGATTGGGACCCTTGTGGGAACCCCCATGCTGAGCGTCAGGATTTTAAATTTCATTTCTCCCATCTTAAAACAACACAAGGCAGCCTCCCTACAGCACTTCAGCAACCCCCTTTTCACTCTGCCTTTGCACCAGGTTGTCTGCCTGAGAAATAACATACCTGCTAGTAAAGATCTGGTACTTATAAGCTGGGGAACAAAGAGTACACAGCACATTTACTATAAACTCATAAAACGCTTCAAATAATCTGAAGTATAAAACGCTACACGTCAGACTTACAAAAGTTTTTTTTTTTTTTTTAATCTGTGGTCTTATTTAAAGCTACACTAAGCTAATTTACTTGCATTTTTTCAGTGAAATGACCATTTGCAATGTGAGAGTCATGATTTGTAGGTCTCTTTCCACTGTAGAGTTTATAGACAGCCTGCTGTTGTTGCCCGTTTGTGTTCGATTAATTTCTGTGCCAGTCTGGTAGTAAGCTCCGTCTCTGCCCCTCATGTTACTCTGTTGCAGAGGACTTAAAAACTTGGTATTTCACCTGGATGGGCCTGATTTTGCAGGACATAGCAGTGCACGCCTCAGCAAGTTTCCTTATGAATGTGCATTCAGAGCACTGGCTAAGTGATCATGCATGGTTTTGCTCATGTTTGGAGGCGTTTTGTAGCTAACGCACTTAATTTGTCAAGCTGTACACGAATCAGACAGATGTGATCGGTACACAAGTAAAACTTTGCTGAACGGAACGTTATTGGTACTGATTGCTTGAACTGTAACTTGGCTAGCTGAATACTGCTAGCAGAGGTACCCAGCCAGCTACCATCTTAGGTAGCTCCTATTTTTAAACATTAACATTACTCTCTGGCTAACACACAGAATAACCAGATTTTATACAACCCAAATTCTGAAATAGTTGGGACGAGGTGTAAATTGTGAATAAAATCAAAATGCAATGACTTTCAGATCGCATGAGCCAATATGTTATTTACAATAGAACACAGATAACATTTCAAATGTTGAAACTGAGACATTTTACATTTTTGTCCACAAAATGAGCTTATTTCAAATTTTTAGGCTGCAACAGGTCTCAAAAAAGTTGGGACACAGGCAAAAAAGGGCTGAAAAAGCTATTAATATATAAGAGAATCAGTTGAAAGAACATTTAGCAAGTAATTAAGTTAACTGGCATCAGGTGTGTAACATGATTGGCTATAAAAGGGATGTCTTAGAGAGGCTGAGTCTCTCAGAAGTAAAGATGGCCAGAGGCTCTCCAACCTGTGAAGACTTGCGTAAAAAAGAATTGTGGAATACTTAAAAAACAATGCTCCTCAGTGTGAAATTGCAAAGGCTTTGAAGGTCTCATCGACAGTGCGTAACATCATCAAAAGATTCTGAGAAACTGGAAAAATCTCTGTGCGTAAGGGACAAGGCTGAAGACCTTTACTGGATACCCGTGATCTTCGGGCCCTCAGACGCCACTGCATCACTCACCGGCATGATTCTGTCATCGACATTGCTAAATGGGCCCAGGAATACTTAAAGAAACCACTGTCTGTAAATACAGTCCGCTGTGCCATCCACAGATGCCACCTAAAACTCTATCATGCAAAAAAAAAAAAAAGCCATTGTTGAGCATGATCCAGAAGCGCTGCCGTGTTCTGTGGGCCAAGGCTCATTTACAATGGACTGTAGCAAAGTGGCAATGTGTCCTGTGGTCAGACGAGTCCAAATTTGACATTCTTGTTGGAAATCATGGGCGTCGTGTCCTCTGGGCTAAAGAGCAGAAAGACCACCCCTCCTGTTATCAGCATTCAGTTCAAAAGCCAGCATCTCTGATGGTTTGGGGATGCATTAGTGCATATGGTGTGGGACACTTGCATGTTTTAAAAAGCACCATGAATGCAGAAAAGTATATAAAGGTTTTAGAGCAACATATGCTCCCCTCCAGATGACATCTATTCCAGGGAAGGCCTTGTGTATTTCAGCAGGACAATGCAAAACCACATCCTGCAGCTATTACAACAGCATGGCTTCATAGTAGAAGAGTCCGTGTGCTGAACTGGTCTGCCTGCAGTCCTGATCTTTCACCGATTGAGAACATTTGGCACATAATTAAATGAAAAGTCCGTCAAAGGAGACCCAAAACTCTCCAGCAGCTGGAAGCCTGTATTAAACAAGAGTGGGATCAAATTCCAATGGCTAAACTCAAGAGACTTGTCTCCTCAATGCCCAGACGCCTCCACTCTGTGTTAAAAAGAAGAGGGGATGATGCACCATGGTAAACAGACCCCTGTCCCAACTTTTTTGAGACCTGTAGCAGCCATCAAATTTGAAATGGGCTCATTTTGTGGACAAAATTGTAAAATTTCTCCATTTCAACATTTGCTATGTTAATCCTGCTCTATTGTGAATAAAATACTGGCTGGTGTGATTTGAAAGTCATTGCGTTTTGATTTTACCGGTATTCACAATTTACACTTTGTCCCAACTATTTCGGAATTGGGGTTGTATTTATTTTTGCCATGGTTAAAGGCATAGAACTTGAGCTTTGCGTGAATGTGGCCTCCAGCCTGGTTGCATTTGTATTCATGTCTTATTTAATCTTTAGCTTTGAAAGCTAGCATACTGTCGCTAGCTAGCAAATGTCCCGATGCAGCATCAGCTCAGACTGGAGTGCTGGCTGAATACGTATAAATTATGGCTTTAGATTGCTGGCAAACTGGCTGGCTGTTTAGTTTAAACCAGTGTTTCTCATCTCCAGTCCTGGGGACCCACAGCTCACACATTTGTGTGCCAGCTCAGCAACAGCATGTGTTTCTTGGGATCAACAAATCCCATGAAACACAGGTTTGAACAAAGGTACCAATAACAATATCTGATAATGTGAAGCTAGGCTGAGCGGCAAAGTTTTATTTGTAAACCATGGAAAGTTGGGCAAAATAGACACACAAACCCGATCTCGTATTGTATTTGATGCATGTCAAGTATGAAGGCATACACAATTTACTGTGCATGCTTTCCTGTAACTTGTATATTTGGGCTCACAGCTATTGATAAGGAAGCTTGCAAGCCCAACTGGGCTGGGCATCTATTGATGCAAGATACTACTCAGCAGTGATTGAAATACAGACCCGATCCGAGTAGATTTTTGTTGGACGTAATCTGTCTGTATCAAAGTCAATATATTTTTGTACCATTTTAGTCGTACCTTATTTCCTGTCCAACGTTTTGTTGATCAAATTTGAGAATTTTTCCACAGTGAGGTAGAAGTATTCTTCCAAAAATAAAAGGGTCATCTCTGTTTGACGTAACAATTAGGCATGAGGTCTCCTTTTGGTTTGGTATTTTGTTTAAGGCAAAGATTTGCTTATTTAGCAGGATGTTTGCTTACGGTTGCGTTAGGTTGTTAAAAATGCAGTGTGTTGACCCCAATACTCACGCGAGCCGACGAGAGTGCGCATCAGGCACACGTCGCTTTGTGATGCGGGACATGAGGCACCACCCCCAGGAGTCCCGAGGGGAGGAGGGGGAAGAGGGTGTGGCTTTATTTATTCGCAGAATTGAGTTGGTGCTTTTGGGACCAAGTAGTGGTCAAAAATTGCTTGATGTAGCTTTCCAACATTATTTGTCAATTATTTTTGTTTCATAAAATGCTAAGTGATTATTAGGAGTTCTACTGCTTTTAATTCTGGTTATAGCATGTTTTCTCTACCTTGCTTCCGTCTTCCCCTGCACAGTTCTCGCGCCGCACGGGCACGATGAGTTCCATGTCTGGAGCTGATGATACGGTCTACATGGAGTACCAGAGCGCGCGGGGCAGCAAGGCCTCCAGCACCGCCAAGAACGTCCACCCGCTCTTCAAGCGATTCCGCAAATAGGCCTCCCTGGAATATCGTTAGCCTGCGTGCCAATCCAAACCCCAAACCCCTCCAAGAGTCGAGTGAAACGGAGAGGGCACTTGTTAGACAAGACTCTTGTGGAAACTCAGGTTTACTGCATTGTGGAGTGGAGGCACTAAGTGTGCAAGGAGGTATAGAGAGAAATGAAAGAAGACTGAGAGACTCCAGTGGATCAAGCCCTTGTGTCTCTGTCTGTCTCAGGGGAACTAGAACCTTAATTTGTTGCTCTTTGATATATTACCCATTTATCTGTTGGAGATGTTAAGTCTTTTTTTTTTTTTTTTTAAAGGTCCCATTTGTCATTCCCTCTTGAAAGTTATGCTGCTTCCTATTTTTTCAGTTTGTTACTTTAAGTGTCTAACATACTGTGTTGTGAATTTAATATAAAGTGTCATGTTGATGTATAGTTTGAGTGCTGTCTGGTCTTTGGGGTGGAATTACTGCCAGTTAACCATTGACCATCCAATAATCCCTACTGAAACTGATTTTTCACCACTGATGTGTGAATCTTCAATTTCTAATTGGCTCTATTTTCTAATTGATACTTTTAGAGATTGTATGTTTACTGGGCCAATTCAGTGTAGTAACCTGAATTGCTTCTGAGGGTAATTCTAGCTGTTTGTATGTCTGCGTTGAGTCAAATGGAGTGCTAGTTCCCTTCTCACCCCTGGAGGGCAGAATTGTGCTTAGTTGATTTTCAGTGAGCATCATGATTCTTTGGACCCATTTGGATGAAGGCACCCTCAAATTATACCTGCCAGTCTGCACTTCAGCCTAGCTGTCATTGTATCTGTTGAAACTCATAGTACTAGAGTACAGTACCAAAATAACAAAAAGATGTATGGCTGTCCAATGAATTATGGTGCTCACTGCTGGTGGGTCCTTGATCGGATCGGTGCATTGGCACCATCACGTACATAACACAACACTAATCACCTACGTTGGACCCGCCAGCAATTACGGATCACCTTGTTGTCCCTGTTCTATATGGACTACAGTGTGGTTGCCAGCAAACAAACCTCTGGAACCCCAAAGATGAGATGGAAGGTCCTTATGGCAGTTTATGTACCAGTGTGCTGTCTGCCAGCGTATCTCCCTCGCAGTCCAAGAGAACTTTTCATCCTTAGGGCACTTGCGTTGCCTACAATTGGCTGAAACCCAATATTATTAGTTACAGTTTGTTAGAGGGCCAATACAGAAATATATTGGGTCCGTAATATGCTATTTACTGACCCCATATATTTCCGTATTGGCCCTCTAACAAACTGGGTAACAAATTTATCCTGCACGAAGACCTTTTTTTCACATGCATGCTATTTCGGCTGCTCGAGACGCTAAGGGAGATAATCTACTCGCACATCGTGTATGGGCTCGAAGACGTAATATGGGTATATACGGGATTTCCTCATAACTGCTATTGACCAATGCCATGCAAGTATCCTTGTCTGAGATGGGATAAATAATACTTGCAGGGCACTATCCCCGATTATCCCTTTCGATGTTGACGATCATCATCTGTAACCTCCTCCTTGATGTCCAAATATTTGCTTTCAGCGGTCAACTTGCCATCATGTCCTTGAGGCAGTGACGCCTGGTACAAGTTGGTTTCCAAACATTAATAAGATTGCCGAAAACAATTGAGATTATAAGCACACTGTAGCAGAACGTCTTTGGATGATTTTTCAAAATATGGATATTTTTGACGCAACACAATGTTACAACTTGAAAGAATATGTCAATGTAGTGACCTTTCCACACTTATGGTTCATTTATACATTTGTTGGGGGATTGGGGGGAAAAAAACCTTCATTTTTGGAAGTAATATACCCTCTACACAGCAGTCCCAAAACTTGTTTCTGAAATGAACATACGCCCTGGTACACAGTGCCAGCCCACAGTTGTTTTATTTTTCTTCGTTTAGATTGTGTCCAGATTGTTGTGAAAGTGTGGGCAGCAAAAAACTGCATGAAATGCAATGTTTGATAATCGGATCCAGGCTACATTTTGAGGCGGTTTGAAATGCGATTCCAATCAGATTTCTGTTGATCTCAGTCTGGGTACTGTGGCTGCTCAAATTGGATTTCAAACTGTCTTTTGTGTCACTTTGAACCCAAAAAACTATAGTCAAGTCCAGAGTGTGAAATTGATGGGGCGGTGGACAAGTGATGCAGGAGAAAGTTAGTGCACACAAATATGGAGAAATAAATGTTCAACGAGCGGTTGCAGCTTGTTATGGGCCTACTTTTCCAACTTGGGAAAGTGTGTCACCAGCATACATAATTTATGCCTGTGTTATTACCACAGCAATCTGCGCCGATAGGTCAATGATTTTTGGACACACAAATTTGATCTGATCCCTTACAAACAGTGTAGACAGAATGCCTTAAAGATCTGATTTGAGAAACACGTCTGATTTTCTTGCAGTCTGAACAAAGCCCAGACCACTAGACAAGTGTTTGCGAGAAACCCCAAAAACAGAGCAGCCCCTCCGTTCCACCTGCCTTTGGGACACATTTATAAGCAAATTTCATTAAGAATAATCAAACATATAAAAATATTGTGTCAACAAGAAGTTTTATGTGAGTACATCCATAACCATGAGCTCACTATGACCTTGACCATCAACGGAATTTGCCCAAAAGTTGAAAAGCTGAGTCCTGTTCATTCGTTGCTATATATCATATTCTATATACAAGTTACAGCTTGGTGTCATGAAATCTTTTGAAGTTATTGTGTTCAGAAGTATTTTGAGGGGCGTGGCCAGATTTCATGACCTTGACCTTTGAGTGACCAGTAATGATGCCAAAACAATTTCCCAGCGGTATAATAACTGTGACTAAAGTACTGAATGGGTTCAAGATAGCAAGAAAGTTATAAATGCCTCAACAGTAATGAAGTTTTGCTGTGACCTTGACCCTGAATGGAATGACATCCAAAGTTGATAGAAGATTTACCCTGCTATACATTTGCTATGTACCAAGTTACATGTTTCTATCATAAATACTTTTGAAATTATAGTGTTAACAAGCCTTTTTAGGGTACTGGTCAGATGTCATGACCTCTTTGTGACCTTGACCTTGCATGGAATTTGCCCAAAAGTTAATAGAAGCTGAGCCCTGTTCTATTGTTGCTAGATACCAAGTTACAGCTTTCTATCATAAATGCCTTTGAAGCTATTGTGTTCACGAGCATTTTGAGGGGTGTGGTCAACCTTTTTCTGTCACTTTACTGCCAAAAACTTGAGTAAACAAAAAATGAACTTTATTAATTGATTATTTCATTTATTGTATAAAGAAAGGTAATAGCCACAGCTGGCTCTGTGTCATAGAGTAATTGCACCTTTTGTTAGTTAATCAGCCGATTAACCAAATTTAATAATAGGGTTTAATTAGCCAGGGGACACATGGTCTTCAGTAATATCAGCTTTGTTGAATCTAAGCATCTCATTAGTAGAAGCTTTCCAGTAGACTGAAATGTCTCAACTTGAAGTACATTATGCCATGATAAAAATAAATTCTTGAAGGGAAAGAAAGTAATGAAATATATTAGTCTAGAAAGGGTTACGAAGTCATTAATTTGGTAAAAATAGTCATCATTTTGTATCCAAATTGAACAGGAGAGGGTGCTGAAGAAGAACAAGAGAGCATAGAGTGCTACTGAAGCCTTCAATATTGCATCACCAGCGAGATTTGTGGTCTTGATAGTTGGCCCAGGCAGAGTAGTCTGTATTGCACCCATTTGATTCTTCCTGGGAGTCTCCACTGGCATTAGTTCTAATTTCTACCTGGGATCTGAGAGTGCCGGAGCGTATAAGGGTACCTGTTAAGCTTGTAGAATAAAGTGTCTTTTTTTATTTAAGTCTGTGACAGCGTGACTGTGACTTAAGGGCATCTAAAGTCGATTCCCTTTGTTTTTGTTTATCGGCCAACCAGCGAGCCGCACCTGCGCAAACGAACCGAAATAGAAGGATTATCTACGCGTGTACACAAAACATTGGTTGATGAATGAAATTGGTCATGTGACAATGCAAGATGTCAAGAAAAGCAAGTGATTTGTTTGTAAACATTGGACGTTCAACGTCCCGTCTGAGAATCGACTTTAGATTCCCTTTAAGAGGAGAAAAGGATTCAGCCAACTACCAATGTCATTACTTTTGTTCATCCGCAGCTATTGGTATGTATCTTTATTTCCCATCTGACTTTATACAATAGTGGTCTTTAAAACAAAGCCATTGTTAATATTAATCCATTTCTGATTATATGGTTCTATTTCCATATTATTTACAGGCGTTTATGATTGTTGGACTCAAATTTTTTCCTCTAAACTATTTAATTCAACTCTATAGGCCCGTCTTGGTAAGTAAAACCTTGTTTATGTCGCACCTTTGGAAACATAAAATTAATATTACACGGACCATTGAAATGAAAGATATAATAAAGATACAACAAAAACATACATTTAATAAATGATGAAAACATGCAACAGAGTTTTTAGATGCCCTTTTAAACCCATACCGCCAGTCTGAGGCTTTGAGAGTGGTTGTTTCTCGGTCTGGGACGCGGTAGGAGTAGCCATGTGACAATTCGAATGGTTAACGAATGAACCGATCCACATGCGTAAGTATGCGTAAAAACCTCGCAGTCTGGTTGAAATTTCTCATTAAAGTGCTTCGTAGAAAACTATTTTGTGTTGAAAAAGAGGGCTATTTTATAAACCAGAAAGTCAGAAGACATTTAGTAGGCTACGTGAAAAAGACCGCAAATGTTGTTTGCCGAAATGCTTTCCAACGGTGGCCAAATTTCGGCGAGGAACGAGCATCCCATCTTTTCATACAAGGTCCGCTCCCTGCCATTAAATTACAATGAGGATGCTATCTTGTACCTTTAAGAGGCTGTCCAACAGGGCTTAAATTTGCGCGCAGCTGGCTTCAGACTGGGCTTTCCCTTTAAGGTTACCTCCACCCTCTGATTCAATTGAATACACTGTACACTTCTTGTGCACGCTCTTTTTTATGTCGACAGTGCGGTGTCTCCTGTCCAACAAACTTTTTATAACTCTTTATTGTCTCATTGTTGAAGACTAAAGCCCAAAAGAAGGAAAGATGGCCGAGATGGCGAAAGGGGTCACTGCTGGAAAACTGGCTAGCAACATGCAGAAAAAGTTTACGCGAGCTCAAGAGAAGGTGAGAGGGATCCAACTGGTTCAAGTTATATGAAGATTAGCGCATTTTGAATCTATTCTGGTCGCAATAGCCGGGCAACATGACAGTTGTTTTCTAGTGATGAACCTACAGTTGTCGTAGACCTGTGTGCCATGCCTTGTGCCCTGTGATGTGAGAATATTCATTGTTGTAATTGACAGGATTGTTTCAGGATGACTGCATGGGACAAAATTTATAATTGAAGAGCGGCAGTTTTCTTGCAAACGTTTGGCTGCATTTTTCACCGGCCTGTTTAATTTTCATACACTATTTACATACGGCTCATGCATTGTCGTGTTGCGCCTAGAAGTAAAATGATATTTCATTCATTCCGCGATAAATGAAGTGGTTTAAATGTACTCGTGTTATTCGCTCTTTTACTTGTTTGGTGGATAGTCTATCGTGCGCATCGTTTCTCGGGTAACGAACAGGCTAATCTGGATAATTCCCAAAGAACACGTGACTTATTATCCTGATTTAACAGAGTTTAGACAGTTCGGGCGGTGTATGGACTTGCAGAATAAGGTAACAGTGTCAGGTTGTCACTGCTTGAATTAAAATTGGTTACATTTTCCCTGTCTCAGCTCTTTGACCTCCGCGAGTTGTTGGGGATTCGTAGTAGCCTACAGTCGGTAGTTGAATTATGTTTGAATAAATGTAAAGGACGAAGTTTGTGAGACTTCACATGCTTTTGTCGAACTTTATAATTACGGTATTAGCCAAGATAGAGACGAATTTCGTTGATACTTTTCGCTGTCTCCACTTCTTTTATGGGGAATCATGCGTCCATGTAGAGTGCAAGCAGTTAAGCGTTTGCATTCCGCCAGTAGCTATATTTATATGAGGGGAAAATCCAGTGGGAAGCGCCTTTCTCTTTGCGATATTATCCCTCTTGTGGGCAATGCATCTATCAGCTAATTAACTTATTTGAATGTTTTGCGGTCGTTGGTGAATATGGTGCGGTCATTCGTGGCAGTGCACACGCAGGGACACACATGATTTGGAAGATGAATATAGGGAACAAACGGAGAACAATGAAGTGGAAAGAGGGAGCAGTTTCAACCCGGATTTGGTGGAAGGAAATATATGAGAATTCCTGAACACAGTTTTGGTCTGACATCTGCTTGCGGTACAGAGGGCCGGCTGTAGAGCTTGCCAGAGCAACAGAGGGAAGTTGGCTGGGGGTACATAAAGTGGGGAGTGGGTGCGGCTTGAGTTCTGTTTGAGGGACAGGCATAGAGGCTCCAGAAAAGACCATCAGTTCATAACTGTAGTCGCGATTTCCGGGCAACAACAGGATGATTACTGTGTGTGTGCGTGTGCACGCATGTTTGTGGGCTATGTTAGTATGTGTGTGTGTGTGTGTGTGTGTGTGTGTGTGTGTGGAAGGTCACTGTCTCCTCCTCATGGGGAACTGTGCCAGACTGAAGAATAAACTGTAGCAGCTGCGACAGTGGAGCCCCTCCCAGCAGAACCGACTACAGTTGGAGTCACAGTTAAAATGAAACTTTGTCACAAAGTAAATTCATAAATGCACATGACCATACCCTTTCAGTGATATGCTCACTCCGGTATAGCTCAGTGTCCTCAGTGATGATCATTCAGCCTCAGATGACCGAGCAAAAGATGACAGGACCTGAGAATGAAATGCTTTTCTTCCCTGTAGTGGATGGGGACGCGGGGAGGGAGGGCAGTGTTTGAACTTGCACCTTCACTGCCAGAGAATCCTCCTTTACTCCGACCCTGTCTCTAGAGATGCCTCCCACCCCGCCCATCACAGACAGGCCCAACCCTGAGAGTTCAGATCCTACCATTCATGGAATAAGCCCAGCCCCCATAATCACAGGCACCTCTTCTGCGGTTTCATTGGCTGCCATCACAAGAGACCCTGCCCCCGCACCTGTCCTCTCGCTGAATGTGTCCCAGCAGGACATGGAGGATGCCTATGAATAGCTTGTCAATCGAAGCTTGCTGGATAATCCCCCCTGAACTTCTAGGTGGGTGATGGCCAGCACCAGCCTGCTGGGTATTTTTGGTCCTGGGCTGAAACTGAACACCAGTCAGCAGAAGTCCACCCTACCTTGGGGCCCCAGTAAAACAAATATGGAGATGGACAGAGACCCTCAACATTCAGGAAAATGTCCTCTGTGCCTCCACACCTACCGGGAGTTTGCCCTGTAGAGAAGTCCTGAGGTGGTTGGGAGGGGGGGAGAAGAAGGGGTTTTAATGCGTAAAGCTTTCGAGGGTGGCCAAGTCCATAAGGAGAACTGACTTGAATAATCTTACAACAGGTTGCAGAAGAGGATTACACTTCTCGCGTACAGTAGTCTCACGATCTCCCAAGATGGCAGCTCATGCAATAACATGGTCGAGACCTCTGAATGGGTGGAAAGAGCATAGCTCAAATTTTGTGCAGTTTAGCCCTCCCAACTTCCATGGAAAAAGCCAATCACCCTGCTTCTGAAGTGTACATGCTCTGTATAGGTTATGGTATGCACAGAGCTTCAGTTATGTCTTATAAAGCTCAAATGCTGAGGATTTTTATTCTGTATTGAAGATGTGGGGAGGGGGAGGGGGTTACTAGTGCTGTACTTGCATTGCCAAAAAAACACTAGCAGAGGTATAATTTCAGTAACAAAGCTGATGGAGGGCACAGGGCCATCATGAATAAGGAAGAGGGGGTGGTTTGCAATTTTATCTCACAGATGTATGTAAATGTGCTTGGGACATGATTCTCTCCCATTAGTACCTGTAAATTGCTATAATGGTGCTGGGAGAGCTTACTTTCTTGTTTGAAATTAACCACATAAGTTCACCTAAAGCCTGATATAGTTTTCTTCTAAAAGCTAATAGACTATTGCAAAGGTTCCCAAACTCGGTCCTGGGGCCTCCCTGTGTATGCTGGTTTTTGCTCCACCCTGGTTTGCTAGCATAGGATTTTAACAAGCTGTTAATTTGTCTTAATTGGGTGCATTTTTGTTCGGAGCAGCAATTTATCCTCTCTTGACAAAAAGTATTTTCACAGATATGCATACAAACAGCAAGGAATAAATTCTGCATCCACATTGCAATATATGAGTAACAACTGCATAAAAACAGGGAAAAAATGTACCCAATCAAAGGAAAAAAATCAATGGGTTCCTAATTGGTGAAACTGTGGGCACATGGTTGCGAAAACTAACAATTTACTAAACAAGCAAATGACAGAGTCAAACCTGTTTTATGTTATGTTTTCTTGATTGAGTGCAAGCAAATTATTTTGAAAGAACTCTAATCACCTGTCTTCAGCAAGCTAATTTGGGGGTTAGCTACTGATTTTCTCAGTACCTGATTTGATCTGTTTAAAAATGTTATTACCTGAAATTATGAAACCTGAAATGTTATTACCACACAGAAAAAAAAAAAAACTTTATATGCAAGGGTCTTTTATTTGGTCTTTTATTCTTCATGGCACAAATGGATATTTCTATTAAAATTTGGCTTAAAACAGCAAATAACATATTTAAACACAAAATGCACCCAATTTGGACAAATTAATAGCTTGTTAAAGTCCTATGATGGCAATTATGGTTGGGACAAAAACCAGCATACACAGGGAGGCCCCAGGACCGAGTTTGGGAACGCCTGGACTATCATACATCTGTTATCTACTAGAATTCTGGACGACCTCTTAAGCCTCTTTTCCACTGGCGAGTACAATGTGGCTTTACACAATGAGAACTGCACTTTTTGCATTATGATTGTCAAAAGTTGTGAATGGAACAGAAAGTACGGGTACTGATTTTTGGGACCTCTTCCATTGGGTTTCTAAGCATGCGTGCCCCAGCCCAGAAGGCAGTCAGACATACCAAAAACCTTTGATTAGAGTCGTCATACATTTGTCACACTAGCGTGACTGAACCATGCCTCACACAGGGAAACCGCACAATTTTTTAAAACTGCCGATAATTGGTGAACAGATAGCTCGTTGTAGACAAAATGGCCTCAGCTTCTGGTTGCTGTGTCATGTTATGACATCACTCGGGTCATATATTGTAGTATGCAGTGATGACTATACACTTAACAAAATGAAGATAAATCAGAAACCAAGTACTATTCAAGTATTTATTTCATGTAATATTGGATCATTTAGATGCAAATATGTGACAAGATAACAATATGCCATAAAAACAAAACAGTAATGCCTTTTTGAGAGGAAAAAGTCAATATCTAGCATGGCCATCCTTTGCTTTGATTACAGCATTTAATCTTTCAGGCATAGTTTTCACATATTTTTTTATCTCTTCACTTGCTAAACCATTCCATAAGGTTTGAATTTCATTCTAAATAGATTCTATTGATGTTACAGCAGATTTGCTCGATTAGATTAAAGTCTGGACTTTGAGCAGGCCAAGTCATGACTTTGTCACCAGATGTTTCTTTATGGGATAATTCTTGCACCACTTATAAGTGTGTTTTGGGTCATTATCTTGTTGAAAATAAAATCCCCAACCAATCATGGCTATGCGTGCCTCACAAGGGTGCGGTGATACTTATTTTGATCCATGATTCCATCGATTTTTATGATATCACTGGCTCTAGGGAAACTGAACCCCAAACCATAATAGTACCACCTCCATATTTTACTGTAGGGGTTAAACAGTCAATTTTGAAACGTCCAACTCTACGGCGCACATAAGTTCTGCGTTTGGGTGAGAAAATTAAAAATTTTGATTAATTAATTTACTTGTTCCCAGTCCATTGGTGTTCAGTCCTTTAATTTCTAGGCAAACAAGTCTTTTTCTGATGTTGCCAGCTCTTGGCAGCAACACAAACAATCACACCATTTTCACACAGATGTCTGGAAATAGTAGATCTTGATATTTTCATCTCTTCACTTCTGGCACAATTAATATCACAGAGCAGTTGTACTGTCTACTGCTGATATTTTTCTTTATTTTTTTAAACTTGTCATACACAGATAACAAACATTAGAGGCACTTAATTTCCATTTTGCACCTCTGTTGCCGCTAGTTTTCAGGGAACCGGACTCTTTGAAATGCTTGATGGTGTTTCTTACAGGGTCATATTCAAAACCTCCGTAGCGTCACAGATGGACATTTGATAGATTCATTTCAGAAAAAAAATTCCAGGTACAAGGTACAAAATCCAGGCAGTCATACATCATTTGGATATATAAATGGTGCCCCATCCTTTTTCCATAGAGAAAATAAATTCTAGTCCAGAGGTCCAGCTGTAGTTATTAAATTTGTACTGTCACAGATGGAAATCGATAGATTCATCAAAAAATTCTGTTTTAAGTTGCAGGTCTCATTCTATCATCATGTTTCAGAGAGAATGTAAGATTCATGGCCAGAACTGTGCATTAGTATGTAAGATCGTGTCATAAAAGGAAAGTCAGTATTTTTCAAACACTGTCTAATTAACATAGATTAATTAAAATGCCAAGGTCAGTGTCACAGACAGACGTCACGGATGGACATAGTTGATCGCACAGAACTATTTTTGTCGTACTTTTGTTTCAATCATGTGTCTATAATCCACTTTGACATCAATAACATATAACAAAAAAGAAACTGAAAGAAAGTTGTTATAAGAATTAGAAAATGATAGAAATAAATATCACGGATGGATGTCACGGGCTGACAGTGTTCTTTTTTTATTGGTCATTTCAAATTAAAAATGTAACAAAAATCATTAAAAAAATATAATTATGAAGTGCCTCAGATCTTGAGAAGATTGTTGACAAAACCTCTCAATTATTCCTCACTGGCCTGCTTTTTTATATTGATATTTTATTTTCAAAAAGAATAACAATAACATCAGAAAGTTACTAACCAGTTAAAGTACTAATTCTCAGGAAATCTCCTCCAGGATGTGCTCACACCAACCAGAGTGTCCTTATCCTCCAACTGGCTTTACAACATTTTAAACCTCTGGCTAAAGTACCAATAAAAGGAGAACACTAAAATAATTGAACAGCTCAACATCATCTCATTCAATCTCATCTCAATCATCCAATCTATTGCAGAACTTCATTTAACATATAATGCTATTTTTTATGATTTTATGTTGCTTTTTTATTGGCCTGGTATAACCCAAGAGCTCTTAATCTAAAAAATAGGTCATGGCCCAAAAGTGGCCATGTGATTTCGAAAATACTGTTACTTACTGCAGAAATATTACCACGAAAACCTACATGGATGTTTGTCCGTCCGTGACGTCCTCACTTGTCCGTCTGTGACAAGAAAATTAATTGGTCATTGGAAAAACTACCTGCAGAGGATTCTCACTGGCAATTTTGGACAAGACACCATGTACCTTGGAAAGGATAGATAGGCAGGAAATTTCTTCTAGCGCAACATGAATAATATGGAAAAATAAGTGTCAAGTATGTCCGTCTGTGAAATTATGGGTGGATTTTTCTCACCATATAAATTCAAGAAAATATTTGATAATACTTACAATGGTTTAAAGAGGGAGTCTACAGAGTACTTTAAGAAAATGGCCTTTTATATCTTTAACTTGAACACAGTGTACAGTAGAAGGAGAAACTAAGTTGTCTGTTTGTGACACTGTATTTGTTGAACATGAATATTAATTAGGCTGTCAAAACACTGGGGGATGAAAATTATTCAAACTTTTGCCTCAGAAGGAAGGTTTGGATATTTCTAAATGTGACCCACTCAATTTTGTTGATTTTTATAAACTTTCACATTTAAGCATTTGAGGTGACAATTTCTGAATATGACCCTACAGTGCCATGGCAGCATTTGACGTCTTCTGCATCATGTAAGGCCACAATGCGGATACAAATAATCTCAGGGAGCTCCTTCAGGCTATGCAAGAGTCAAAGAATAAGAGTCAATAAATAAAATTTGCAACACCTTTCAATTGTTTTTAAAAATGGAAGTTTTCAGTGTTTTTGTTTATTACCTATATTTTTATCTCAATATTCTTGTGAGAATTTTTTTTTTTTTGTTCTCATTGCCCACAATAGTATTTTTCAATACATTTTCACCGAGAAATTATAGAGAAGTAATATATTAGGACCCCTTTTAGATGAAAGTGGTGGTGTATGATCATCATTGCACACTACTGTAACAATACATTAGTTAACCAGCATCCTTCAGATTTCAATTTTCAGGGTAAGGCGAGAGGTTTTTTATTTTTAATTTCATTATAATGAGAGTTTGAGATCCAAATACGGGTTAATCTGGGAGTGTATTGTTGTGTAAAATTAATTCTAATTAGAGTAATACCAGAAAGCGTTTGAACTTGATTGTAAATTTCCACAAGAATTTTACTTTTGACAGCAGTAGCTATGTGGCAATCAGTACTCTTTACAATGGAGCATGTTCAGATGTCTTTGAACTATGGAACGATTGGTGGTGCAGTGATTGAAAGCTTAACACATTGTGTGCTGCATGGACAGGGATTTGCAGTATCTCTCACTTTCTGTTTGGGCTGATTTTAACGGATTTAACAAAAAAAAAAAAAAAAAAAACAGAGGCAGGAGGCTTTTTCTGGGGTGGATTAGGATGGTATCCTGGAAATTTTTTATAAATGAAACCTTATGATGTCACAACAGTATATTCAGCGTCACTGCCATCAGGCAACACTCCCCACCAAGGGTAAAGGGTAATTATCTCTGTGGAAAACCAACCTGTGACTGGTCGCTGCTGCCATAACTGTACTGCTTTGCAGCAAAGCCGTGTGGAACCGTGCTGCACAGTGCTATGGAAATGCCTTTTTATTCCCCCGCTGGCTTGCTTTTCCCACCGATTTGCCACCATTATTTGACTTTATTCAGTTGGCATCCAGGTACAGGCCTATTTAACCCATTAAGACCTAGGGCACCTCATAATGCACTTCATTCACATTTCTTAAAAAAATTATATATATATATATATATGATATTCATGTCCCTTTCATTTTTAAAGCGAGTGCGATGCAGACGTCGTATCAAGTCTTAATGGGTTAATGGACGCAGAACTAAGTTCCTATCTTGCAAAGAACTTGTAGTCTGTCCCATAATGATGTAAGCCATGATTTGTTACTCCCCACTCCCCACTGGAGGAAATATTCATTCTGATTCCTGGACTCCGGTGATGAAGTTTTTTTGGCTGAAATGTAGAAACTGGGCAGCTGAAAAAAAATGATCTGCTTATAAAGGAAAACATCCTCTTGGTATGATCTGTTTAAATCTGAAGTGAGCTGAAACCTGGCAGTTGACAAAACCATTTTTGTCAACTGTTATGTACATCTCTCATCTCCCATTAGGTCGTGCGTCTCAAGGTGACAGTGCCCTGTTGACAGTCCTGCAGTGGTTTGAGGAACATGACACTGAGGGTCTCTATATGCAGTGGCCTTCTCATTCATCAGATATGAAACAAGTCTAACTATAGAATATCCTTTGACAAAGCCTGAGACAGCATTTCCCACTTACATCAACTAGCAAGTGTGAGTTGAGTGGCTTTCATGGGGAAGAATGGTGTCATCTTCCACCAGAAAAATTACTGACACTTATAGACTCTTGCGTCATGACACATGCAGCAAGCTCTGGCCGCGCACGCCTGCAAAACTTGATTCAGTTACTGCATTTTATTGTCCGCTGCCAGTTTGTGGCCACACAGTCTGCACTGCAGTGTTCAGCTGTGGTGCTGAATCATGACTTCATTCATAATCGCTTTCCGTATAAACGCAGTTTGTCTGGGAGTTCCCCTCCGGGTGGAACAGTGGAAATTCGACAGGCCCCCCCTGAACAGATGATCCTGTCTTCATCAGCCCCCAGGAATGTGGTGGAGGAGGGGTGCGTGCCTCCCACTGGCTGGAACCAGGGCTTGGGTTTCACCCAGAAGAGTGTCTGCTCCTCACTCCCACCCTCAAGCTTACGGGCTCTGACCTCTGACTCTTGTGGTATGGCCTGCGTCTAGGTGGGCGTGCAAAGCACTGTAGCAAGCTGGCCTTCTTTCTGACAGTGTAACCTCCTGTAACTAGAGGTGGAGATGGGACTGGACCTGTACCGGGGCATTACGCAGCCTATAGCATTGTGGCCAAGGTGATTAACTGGGACTCAGATGGTTGGCGGTTCAAGCCCCATTAAGGTCCATGCAGCTGTTGTGTCTTTGAGCAAGGCCCTTAAGCCTTCATTGCTCTAGAGGGGATTGGCCCCTGCTTAGTCTAATTAACTGTATGTTGCTTTGGATGAAACTGACAGCTAAATAACTGTACTGCAGTGCACCTGGGTCTTTTGATGTGCTTGTTCCCCATTGGACGAAGCACTGTTGCGTCTCCAAACAGTGTGAGTTTGCGTAGTATAAGGTGTTCAGGTGACCCAATATGTGGCCAGAGGTCTGGATTAAGTGGCTGGATGAAGCCTGATGGCTCATGTTACACAACAGACCGCTGGACTCCTTGCTCTCTCATTCCCTGGCAGCTCTGTTGTCACCACACCATCATTGCTCTTTCATTGGTCAGCTGTTTGGTGTGACTCAATCCAATCGCCTTTTTTCACCCGTCTATGTCCTTTGTTGCACCTGACCCGGTAATTAATCAAGTCCCACCATTACCAAGGGTAGTCCAGTCCACTAAATGAGTTAAGGATAAAGAATAGAGATTTCCCCTGGTAACTTCTGATAACCCCTTCGAGTGCAGTCCTTTTTTTGAACAAATTTCTTCCCAAACTAAAGTGCTCACAGTTCTTGAACCACTTTGACTACAGGCATAATCTTGGTCTCGTTTGAAAGCTGACTCTCAGTAGATTGCTCCCAAATAGTCAGAATTGTTAAGAATGTTACCCAAATTAAATAACAACACTGGAAATAAAAGTTTTTTCAGACTTAAAATATTCTGTTTTCTTCTTTCCCTGTGGTGCTGTGACCAAGCCTCATCAGCAAAAAAAAATATAGGGCACTGGCGGCCCCAGAAGCTCCCGCTGTTGAGAAAAACAAAATGTTGAAGTTTTTGTTGACGGACGCACGCACGGACGGGGCCCGATACCATAGCTCCCGCGCCACTCGGGCACCGGAAGCTAATTAGGAGCCTATAACTGAAATAGTTGATAAGATAAAGCAAAATGTTGAAAAAAAAATTAAAAATATTTTTAGGCCAATGACCTTGAAAAAATAGGCCAAGGTCACCTTTAGGCACATCATTTTTAGGCCTTTATGAGATGCATGTCCAGTGAAAATTAGGAGCCTGTAAATGTAATAGCTGATGAGATAAAACAATATGTCAAAGTTTTTGGTTATATTTTTAGGCCAGTGACCTTGAAAAAATAGGCCAAGGTCACCTTTAGGCACGTCATTTTAGGCCTTCATGAGATGCATGTCCAGTGAAAATTAGGAGCCTGTTACTGAAATAGTTGATGAGATGAAGCAAAATGTCGAAGTTTTTGGTGATATTTTTAAACCAGTGACCTTGAAAAAATAGGCCAAGGTCACTTTTAGGCATGTCATTTATAGGCTTTAATGAGATGCGTATCCAGTGAAAATTACTAGCCTGTAACTGAAATAGTTGATGAGATAAAGCCAAATGTCAAAGTTTTTGTTGACGGATGAAGGCACGCACGCACGCACGGACGGAGCCCGATACCGAGCGGCGCGGGAGCTAATAATAATAATACAGCCACAGCCAGACGCCTGAACAACAGATTTAAATATTATGATTCTGTGACCAAAAATGAATATTTTACAGATTTTTTTTTTCTTGGTTATATTTGGGAGTGATTCAACAAACAGTTTTGGAGAGTCTAAATTTCCTGGCGTTCTTGGCCACGGTCGTGTTTGCTTTTTCAATAATATTACAACTTTCCTCTTTCAGGTATTTTTCCCCATATGTAGCTAAATTTCACTGCCGTATACCCTTCCACTTCTCTGCAATGGTGTGCGATAGAATATGTGTAATAAAGTCGCTTCCGATACTCATTTGCTTCATTAACAAAATACCTCCTTGTCAGAAACCACTGAAACAATTCCTCTTCGTAAAAATTAATCCCCTGGCTACCATGCGCATCTGTCTTTTCGAAGATTCCGACCATTGGCCGTCTGTGTAAACCAAAGCAATTTGATTTTCCTGTTGTATTGGAGGGAGGGCTGATGACTAATAAACCTACTGGCTCTGTTAGATCAGCACATATTAGCCAGTTGTTGCACTTAATTTGTTCCTCGAGGGCTACTGTACTATCTGCAGCACTGCATCATAAAAAAGTAATAAAGCTAACTGCAGGGAAATTCACAAAGACAAGCAGCTATGACCTATGTCAAAGTTGATTTAATGACACTTGTCCAAGCTTGCTTGCTTAGCGGATAAAAAAAAACCATGTCAGGGTTTTATCTCAGGACCGCTACCAAGGGAAGAACATCAATTTCAACATATTTCGACAAATCTGAACAATCCTACCAATGGGACTGCATAGTCAGGCTGAGGGTTGTTATGACACAATTTTAGATACTATTTTCGCTATCGTATTTGCATCATAAAACGTCTTATGCAGTTAGAATGCTATGTCCTAAAACCTTCAAACGATATATTGTTCTACAACTTGTAATACCTAGTGGCCAGCCCTCTTACTAATGCTGCGAAAGGGTTGAGGAACATCGAAACCATCCCTTGCAGAAGTATTTCGTCGAGACCGTATACATTTTTCTAGATGTATAAATGATTGAGCTGTGAATTTACCTGCTTCCATCTGCCACACATGTGCCATGCCAATAAAAGTCTGTATGTGGTATAATTTCTAAATGACGTTTTAAAGGTTGTATCAGCGATTCTGAGCAAAAACATAATTTGTCACGTACAGGAGATTTTTCCTCACGAACTGTTAGCAGCTCCTCTCATGAGTGGGCAGTGAAAAACTCCGGTCTCTGTAGGCCATCTACAGCCAGGTAGACACTGGGTGCATCTCAAAGCGTTGGCTGAAGCCTTTGAAGGCTGCAGTTTTAGGGGTCGTCACTTAATTTCATCCGCCAAACTGACATAACCTCAGTTCATCTCCTTTAAACAGCTTTGGTTTAAGCGAGTCGTCACAGGTTTCCCCAATCTCAACCTTAACTCTAACCCCTAAACCTAAACCAAGCCCCAAACCTAACCCTGCCACTAAATTTATCCTTGTCTTTCACCCTGAATGTAAGTGTGGCGGATGGAAATATATCACAACCCCTAAAAATGCAGCCTTGGAAGGGTGCAGCCTATGCTTTGAGATGCACCCACTGAGAAAGATGCACAAACTCATGGGGACCTACCCGCGTCCCCAAACATCAACAGAAGTGTTCCAACAAATCGGAAGGCAGGGATGGGTCTGCTGTGCCAGTTTCATGCTCATGCACGACAAGTGGGTGGGACCGAGCAACGAAAGGAACTGGCTGTGGCACTACCGATGTGGCAGAGTGAAGCATGGTGGAAGCTAAACCGAATTAGAGACGCTCGAACGAGTGCATGTCGAGGAAAAAGGAACGCGATCGCAGCTATGCGAATAAACATAGGGAAAGCATACCAACGTTAAAGAGAATTCCGGGGATTGAATGGTTTTAATTCTGACGCCCAGGGCCTGTTGTTCAAAGCTCCGTTAATTTAACGGCTGGTTAGCGCTAAAAACCAGACATCATGACCACTCTCTAAATAAGATTCTCGCGAATGCTCTTCACTACTTAAACTAATCAAGGGGAAACCCACAAAATGCATCAAAAATATACAAACATCTGTGCTTTCATGTAGAGATATAGATACTGTGGTTTAAACGTAATCACCGGTTAAAGTTAACAAAGCTTTGAACAACCGGGCCCAGGTTGCCTTGTTTCTACTTGAGGTGAGCTGGTGCTAACTCGGTTGGATGTGAATTGTAAATTGTCATCCCAAGCAAAATTGAGGGAAGCTTGTGTATTGTTTTTGTAAGGCTATCGTGCATAGATCATGCTGGTCAGAATGAATCAATCAGAATAGAAATCGATATTTCCTCTTTGGAGCGCTAACTCTCGGTTGGCAAGCTAGTGAGTTTGCCAATTCTGTCTGATCAAACCAGAGTTTGTGTTCGTGTAATAAGCCTTTGGTAAGATCTATGTGACGTTGTTAATACTCATTTTGTAATGCCAAGCTAAGATATTTGTCAGGTACCTTGTTGTAGCGAGCACTAATGGTGTAAATTTATCATCTGGCAATGGTCGTCATTGTTGCTACTGGGCGTTTATCACAATGAGCTGTACACGGCCATTTACCCAGCTGAGTGAGCGTTTCGCTTGTATTCGCGTCTTTGCATTGACTTTGAATGTAATCTGTCGCGCGAAAAATTCGTTCTGCATCCGGTGCGAAAGCAGCTTTACTCAGAAGTTTCACCTTAAGAAAAGCGCGTTCATGTTCCAAGCTTCTGAAGGGGAGGGGCAAGTGGCTCTGTTGTGTTTTGAGAACGTTTCAACTGTCAACAATAGTGATGTCATATCGCTGATACAGCCTTTAAACCCTAGTCACACTAGAGGTGGAATGAGCCGGAATGCCGTCGGAATAAAAATTCTTTGTACATTCCTGGATATTTGAAGTGCGTTCTAAAAATTCTGACTGCATTCTGAGAGCATTCCAAATATTCGGGGCCATTCTTGAGGCCGGCCCGAATGTTTTGCTTATGCTCAAAACTTTCCAGGCGGATTTGAAGTGGAGAAATATCGAACGGCATTCGAAGTGTATTCTAACTGCGCTCTGACTGCATTATAAATATTCTTACGGCATTCCAACAGCATTCAAAACATTCTGATTGCATTCGAGGAAGAATCGAAATGGCAAGCCACGTCAAATCCTGCCAGAATGTCCTGAATGTGCCTCGAATGAGCCAGAATGCACCTCGAATGCATCTCGATTGCTGCAGGAATCTATTTCGATATTAAAACAATTCAGCTGGAATGCACTTTGAATGCCGTTGGAATCTTTCGATTGCCGCTGGAATCAGTGGTGGCTGGTGAACTGGCGATAGGGGAGGCTGAAACCCATCCCTTAAAAATAATGATTGGTCATGACCTGTTTTCAATCATTCATTTAAATTATTATTACAGAAACTCCAAAACTCTCAACATTATCAGGTGTGGCCAGTTTTCATTAATAAAGCATACCTGTTAACTCGCGCATTCGGCGTCAGTTTTAGTGGCATATTTACGTTTCCCTGCTGTAGTCAGCAATTACTCAATCAACGCATATGGGACACTCGTGTTACATTCTAAGTACATTCTGAGTATTCGAGCTGCATTCTGTTTGAATTCTTGGACGTTCCAACCATATTCGGTGGCTAATCTGGGAGCGTTCTGACTGCATTCGAGGTGAATTCGTACAGCATTTGAGGCACCTTCCAACCAGACTTCGGGTGGTGTTCAGGCAGCAATTGAATCGCACTCGTACGACATTCGAAGTGCATTCTAAATATTCTGACTGCATTCTAACAGCATTCTAAATATTCCTACTGCGTTCCAACTACATTCAAGCTGCATTCGAGAGCTAATACACCCAGAATGTGCAAGAATCATTTGAGGCGGGTTTGAAGCGCATTCTAAGTGTTCGAACGGCATTCTTTCAAAGCTGTAAGAATTTTGGTCAATTTGAAATTCCCGCCTGAATGTTGCGTAAATTCTTCATTCCGGCTGGTTCAGCTTGATTCCTGCTGATTTTGAATAAGTGTGACGGGGGCATTAAGGCTCAGGTACTTCGAGGACTTTCAAATTACCCAATCCACGTTTTTCGCGCATCCTTGTCTTTTTATCCTTTTAAAAGTATTCTTTGTTGTCGTTTTGTAGTCAAGTACAAGAGTATGTTGGTTAAATCCATAAAAAGGCTGTGGCAGGAATGAGCCCAATGTTTTCATTTAGCCCCTACACTACCTGAGCCCTCTTACATCCCTTTAGAGCAAGGAAGCCCACCCCTATTCCTGGACGTGCATTGTCCTGGAGGTTCTTGCTCCTGCTGAAGCAAATCGCACACCATTCCGCTGCCAGAGATGTAATTAGCTGAGTCAGGTGTCTCAAATTATGGTGGAAATAAAAACCTTTAGGCCAGTTGGTTTCCTGGAACTGGGCCCGGCAGACCTGCCTCGCTGTTTTCCACAATAAGATAAAATTCTATTCAGGGCTGCTGGCAATACAGGGTTTATCAAAAAAAGTGTACACTTTGAAAAATGTCTCCAAAATTGATATAATGTCATTTTCCATAAATCTATTATGATGTATTGATGGACTATGCCCTCATGTTCCTATTGACACCTTGTTAATCGCCTGCTGTTCATGAGTGAAAATGGATTGTTTATTTTCACCCGATTTAAACTGGCTTGCGCACAGAAGTGAGAGGGTTAAAAACGAAACAAACACAATGGTTGGCAAGTTTAGACATTTAATTTTTTCCCCACAAATTTTCATGAAAATTGGATTAACCCTTAGACCGCTACCAGCCCACTAACATCGGACTCACATTTTGCTATTCTCAGCACACTTACTACAGCACAACTGTACTTAAGTCCATGGCTCAAGGAACATTGCATTCAAATTTCAGTCTTCGACATGGGCTCCATTCCTTTCTACACAGACCCCTGCTCTCCTCAGCATGTCATAAACAGACTGTCGGACCATTGCAGGATCCTGCTTCAAAATGGCAACCTCGGCAATCCGAGTCTGAAGTTGGCGGGCTGGTAGCGGACAAAGGGTTAATCTAATTTTCATGAAAATTGGTGAGAAAGAAATTAAATGTCTGAACTTGCCAACCATTGTGTTTGTTTCGTTTTTAATCCTCTCAATTCTGTGTGCAAGCCAATTTAAATCGGCTGAAAATAAACAACCCTTGTTCACTCATGCGGAACAGCCGGCAATTAACAAGGTGTCAATAGGAGCATGAGGGCATGGTCCATCAATACATCACAACAGATTTTTGGAAAATTATACTCTATCAATTTTGTAGACATTTTTCAAAGTGTAAACTTTTTTTTGATGCACCCTGTATTAGTGGTCTCCTACAAACAAGTTGTTATAAAAAATATGTGCTAATGCCTCAGTTTCTTGCTACTAATTTGCTGTGGTAGCAAGGTGGTGTGGATTGGGAGTAAATTCATGTTTTCATGCATTTGCCTTGATACCAGTCCCCTAAAATCTCAGTTCTTGCATGCACTGATATGGCACTCTAAGCACAGTGAAGTATTTGTCTTTCTCTTTCTCCTGTCTCTTTTCTGCCACTTTCTCCTTGAGCTCATCCCCAAATTTTTTTCACCTGATAAATAGTTTTTTGCTTGAAATTTTAGTTTTTGTGTTCTTGTGAGTGTTCACTAAGTGATGCGTAGTGTGAAGGAACTGAGAATAACACACTAATTCCATAAAGTGAACTTAACTGTGTAAGGGTTTACTGGTGTTAGCTCTTGTTGTGGGTACCAGGTGAAAAATATTCTGGGTGAGGCTATGCTGCGCCCTACTCAGCTTTCAGTAACCATCCCACTAGGATTCAACATAAACAGCAGTGCTTTGTGGAATAGTCGGTAGTTATTAATTCCAGTAATAAACATCTGAGTAATTTATACACAGAAACAGACAGCTAACAATACACTGCATACTGCACCAAAAACCTTTCCATTTGAAACTGGACTTGAAAACAATGAATTGTCTGGTGTATTTTTTTGATAACATCTGTTGGAAAAATGTATCAAAACTAAATCAAAATAATATTAATTTAATTCGGCAGTGAGAAAGTTTCACTTCCCTGAGCATATCTCTGTGAGTTTCTTTATCTCGCAACTTTGCTCTTCTTTGGGTTAACCTAATCCATTGGCGAGCTAGCTCCCTAACTTGTAAGCTAGCTTGTTCGAACACAGAAGTTAGAGTGCGCGATACATAAAGGGTAATTGCTAGGTAACGGCCTGCACTTCGCGTGTATTTACATCAACGACCACGTTCCGTCAGGCCTGGTGCACCCGATGTAAATGCAAATCACAATGTCGGACGTAGATATGACCATCCCAAGGGTTAATACCTACTTTTTTACGCCCTGTTGGTGCACTCCACTCCTGTAGCTGCTGTAGTTGATGAAAAACTTGCGGCTAGAGACAGGACATCATCCTCGTAGAAGACTAGGCTAGCTAGCAAGATTGCTAGTCAGATATGTGGGTTTACGGTGGCTAGCTAGCTAGCTAGCATATCTCATGCGGCTTCCGACCAGTGCTTGTGACTGGGCTTTGGCGCTATCAGAATCGCCATTCGAGCATTATTTTCGATGACGCTGATTGCTCAGATTTATATTCTGATGCTCCTGTCTTACCACAGCAACAGTCCTTTATTGGCTACTCATCTCCGCTTTATGGCCAGAATGTCAGTTTCCCGCTGAACATATTTGTTTATATTTCATACAATATACGTTATTGTTAATTTAAAATGCATACATACTTAAATAAGTAATCGTCGATTACGTAATGGTAGATTTTTTTTATTTAAAAAAAAAATTAAAATAATAAAAAAAAAAAAACACACTCTCCCTTGCGGGGGTGGTGCCCTAGCGCCCTTTATTTGCCAGCTGCCACTGGTGGGTACATTTTCATTTTTTTTTTTATTTGAAGCTTTTTTGAGTCCTCAAAAACTAAGGGAATTGACTGTCATATTATTAGCGCCTTGTCGCATTGTGATTTATTAAGAATCTACAGAGGTGTCAGTTGAAAATATTGACAAGCCTCATCTGGTTTCTAAAGATTTTTTTTTTTTTTTGGGGAATTTTTCCTTTATTCGATGGTTATACAGTGTAGAGGGACAGGGGGGTCGGGGAGAGGAATGGGGGAAGAAATGCAGCAAATGACTCGAGCCTGATTCGAACCCAGGTCGCTGCGGGAAGGACACAGCCTTTATGGTGCATGCGCTTAGGCCGATGAGCCATTGGGGCGCCCCCCTCATCTGGTTTCTGTCGTACAACACAAATAAGACTACCATTCACAGTACTCAGAACAAACTGTGTGCAGTGGAAATGCCCCAACAACTTCTTGTCAGTTCCTATGCAGTTTCAATAACATCCCCTCATCTATTACTGTATGACTTACATTCCTGTGACTCAGTGTTATTAATGTCTTTGGAATACAGTGTCTTACTATGAAATGTTGTGTGTTCCAAGGTGGGAAGGATTATATATTTTTCATGAGCATGTGAGCAACCCGCAATTTTATGCTTTTCTTCGAATTGCTCTGATTGCAGAGCTGAAACCTACATTAAGATACTTGCTTTTTTAGTTACTTGTAAAGGGGAGCTGTGCGCAAAAAATTTCTGGTCAAATCAAAATATTTGTAAATGATAAATAAATGAAACTGGCTAGGTATTTGTGTAAGGGGGGGTTGGCAAACCCTTTACATGGAGGTCTGGTCTGGCTGTTATTCCTCAACTGCTGATGACTTAACACAATAATCCATATTATTTTTGGGGTGGGGGGTTGTTGTCCAGAACATTATAGGTGGGCTTTACTTTCTCTTTAAGGCCCTACCGATGCCCCTGTTTCACATGTGAATTGCCTGACTGCATATCTGAAATTGTCTTGGTACAGAACCTGAACCAATGCCAAAAAAATGAAGTCCTTGTCATCTGTATAAATATCATTGTCTGATAGAACTCTGTCACCAATGCTTTGCTTGATATTTTTTCTTCTGTCCTTGTTCTTACTGATGTTATGCACAACAAGTATCTTGCTGCAAGGTCCTTGCATGTCGCGATAGATTAGAGACTTCAAACTACCAAACACCTTAATTCATCTACAACCCCAATTCCGAAATAGTTGGGACGAAGTGAAATTGTGAATAAAATCAAAATGCAATGACTTTCAGATCACAAGAGTGAATGTTATTTACAATAGAACATAGATAACATTTCAAATGTTGAAACTGAGACATTTTACATTTTTATCCACAAAATGAGCTTATTTCAAATTTTCTGGCTGCAACAGGTCTCAAAAAGGTCAAGACACAGGCAAATAAGGGCTGAAAAAGCTATTAATATATAAGAGAATCAGCTGAAAGAACATTTAGCAAGTAATTAAGTTAATTGGCATCAGGTGTGTAACATGATTGGCTATAAAAGGGATGTCTTAGGGAGGCTGAGTCTCTCAGAAGTAAAGATGGCCAAAGGCTCTCCATCCTGTGAAGGCTTGTGTAAAAAAATTGTGGAATACTTTAAAAACAATGTTCCTCAACGTCAAATTGCAAAGGCTTTGCAGGTCTCATCATTGACAGTGCATGACATCATCAAAAGATTCAGAGAAACTGGAAAAATCTCTGTGCGTAAAGGACAAGGCCGAAGACCTTTACTGGATGTCCGTGATCTTCAGGCCCTCAGAAGCCACTGCTTCACTCACCAGCATGATTCTGTCATTGACATTACTAAATGGGCCCAGGAATACTTCAAGAAACCACTGTCTGTAAACACAGTCCGCCGTGCCATCCACAGATGCCTCCTAAAACTCTATCATGCAAAAAGGAAGCCATCGTTGAGCATAATCCAGAAGCGCCGCTGTGTTCTGTGGGCCAAGGCTCATTTAAAATGGACTGTAGCAAAGTGGCTAAGTGTCCTGTGGTCAGACGAATCCAAATTTGACATTCTTGTTGGAAATCATGGGCGTTGTGTCCTCCAGACTAAAGAGGAAAAAGACCACCCTTCCTGTTATCAGCGTTCAGGTCAAAAGCCAGCATCTCTGATGGTATGGGGATGCATTAGTGCATATGGTGTGGGACAGTTGCATGTTTTAAAAAGCACCATGAATGCTGAAAGGTATATAAAGGTTTTAGAGCAACATATGCTCCCCTCCAGACAACATCTGTTCCAGGGACGGCCTTCTGTATTTCAGCAGGACAACGCAAAACCACATACTGCAGCTATTGCAACAGCATGGCTTCTTAGTAGAAGAGTCCATGTCCTGAACTGGCCTGTCTGCAAGCCTGATCTTTCACCGATTGAGAGCATTTGGCACATAATTAAATGAAAGGTCCGTCAAAGGAGACCCAAAACTCTCCAGCAGCTGGAAGCCTGTATTACACAAGAGTGGAATCAAATTCCAATGGCTAAACTCCAGAAACTTGTCTCCTCAATGCTCAGACGCTTCCACCCTATGTTAAAAAGAAGAGGGGATGCCACACCATGGTAAACAGGCCCCTGTCCCAACTTTTTTGAGACCTGTAGCAGCCATCAAATTTGAAATGAGCTAATTTTGTGGCTAAAATTGTTAAATTTTTCAGTTTCAACATTTGCTTTGTTATCTCTGTTCTATTGTGAATAAAATACTGGCTGGTGTGATTTGAAAGTCATTGCGTTTTGATTTTATTCACAATTTACACTTTGTCCCAACTATTTCGGAATTGGGGTTGTATTATTCATTGTTATTGTTTTTCTATCTGTATTATTTATTGGCTAATCAACAAGGTAATTTCAAGGAAAGGATCATGAGGGTGGCTGGGAGGTGCATTCGTTGCCCTGTTGTCTCACAGCAAGACGTTTGTGGATTGAATCTAGCCTGGGATTTTCCATTCGGAGTTTGCATGTTCTCCACACGTTTACGTGGGTTTCCTCTGTGTGCTTCAGTTTCCTCCCACAGTCTTAAAACATAAACGACAGACTATTCGGAGACTCTGAATTGCCCGTAGCTTCCAATATGTGAGTGAATGGTGCATGTGCCCAATGATGGATTGGCAAATTTTCGTTGTGTATTCCTGCCTCCTGCCCGGTGACAGCCCCTCCACATCCCTGACCAGGAATAAACAAATTAGGTGGTGGATGGATGGAAAAGACCATTTTTCTGAACATGCAACTCATCATTACAAAGTTTGTGTTTCCACAGTCCTGTTGATTCACTCAGTCTGTAACTTTCAGAATCAGCACAATGAATCATAATGTGTTATCATGACCAAATGATAATACTGTGTGGGCTACAGTACATCATCTACCCTATTGTTTTACTTCCATTTACTGATTATTTGTTGTGCCACATTATAAATCAATTTACCATGTAAGCAGTGGTGAGGAGATTGCTGGCTTGGAATCTTTTTTTAAAACTGGCCATAAATATAATTTATATTTAACTAAGGTTAGTTGCATTTTTGTATTTATCCACCAAATGAACAATACCAGCACTAGTATTGCTATTAATTGAAAGGTACAGTTAAAATGTGTAGGTAATCGGGTGCCCCGTTGGCACAGTGGTCTAAGCGTGCAGTGGTCAAACAACGTGCTGTTGCATTGTTTTCAATGTAATACAGTTTAAATTTACCACTTACTGCTTTCAATTTAAATTTAACAAACCATCCCAACTTCTGATTCGGGTTGTAGGATAGGGTCTATGTTCCTAGAGCTAATTTTCTGCAATATAAATGTTGTCTGCCATTATCAGTCTTGAATGAATGTGGTGATTTGTGTTGTATTCCAGGTTCTACAGAAGCTGGGTAAAGCAGATGAGACTAAGGATGCTGCATTTGAGGAGGTCGTGACACAGTTTAACAAGCAAATGGTGAGAGCTTTGTCTATTCCAGTTAGCTTAGCAGTCAGAATGGGGTCCCTCTTGTCTCTAATATAAGTGCTCTCTCTTATAAGAGACCTTCTAATTTTTCCTACACGCCTCTCATATTGACCCTTTCTCTTCCCTAGACCTCCCTTTCCAGATTTTTGTTTGTTTTTCTTTGGCCTGCACAACATTTGTGTGCAATTAATAATAATTCACTGGGGAAAAATTGTGCCTGAAAAACTTTGGGCAAAGGTTTTATGGCCAAAGGTAATGTTTCCAACCAAAATTCAGATTTTCTGTTGCTTTTGAGGAATTATTTACTAAAATGCACACAACCTTTGAGGGCTGAATATCTGCTGTGCTGGGGTTTTGTGAAATGCCTTTCCTTGCTTTAGGTTCAGGATTATCAAATTGCTGTCCTTGAGGTTTGTGAACTATTCTTTTTCCTCCCTCCATTTACCTGGGAGTTGGGTTTGAAGAAGCACTCATTGTTCAGTTCAGTAATTAATTACCTGGGAGAAAAGAAAACCAGGACTGGATTTGAATGCAAGGTCCAGATTTGGTGATCCCTGCTTTAGATCATGACTGCTTGAATGCCGTGATGTTTTAAAAAAAGTGACACAAAATGAGCATATGAAGAACTCTGTAACAGAAGTTGTTCTGTGAAACACTCTGTCATGCAGACCACCCCCCCCCCCCCCCTTAAAATCAGATGGAAAATCCTGGGTTAAGAAAGTAAGTTTTGCCACGTTTTTCCTCCACCCGTAAGTTTGGTCAGGTGACTACCTTTCTGCCTTTTGGCTAAAAAGCTGTGCAAATTTGCAAATCTACGCAATTGGAACAAAATACTTACTTTCTGATCCTGTAATTGGGCCTAACTCCCTCTCTCACTCAAATAGATTTATCCATCTCCTAATGGCACTTTCCTTTTCTTCCTTTTTAATTACCTTTCTTGGTGCTCTTATTTAATTTTTCAGACACAGGGCACCAACTTACAGAAGGACCTGAGGGCTTACCTGGCAGCTGTCAAAGGTTTGTGGTTATATATTATGTTTCCACACCGATGTCTTTGTATGTGTAATGGTATTGGCAAAATGTTACCTTATATATAACCTAATGGTGAAAAATGACATTTTGGAAACATGGTCACTGCACATTACGCTCTTGTTTTGTTGTCCCTGTTCTATTGCAGCTTTTTAATGGTTCGAAATGAACATCTGCGGTAGTCCTACAGTATCATCCTCTGAAACATTTTAAGCTGTTTTGCCATAATTTTCAGGCCTCTGCTTTTCATGAGTTTTTCACATTTCATTCAATATATACCAGTCTTACCAACAGTTTTTATTTAAAGACATGGGTTTCAATAACCAAACCTGGAAGGCTACAGTTTTTGCTGGTGTTTGTAATTTTCTTTCAACTAGCAACCTATATAGACCTTGGGAATTGCTCTTACAGATGTTTTAGCCAATCAGTAGCTTGTACTCACTGCTGAAATATAGGAAGATATCAGAAGCCGGCTCACTAAGCACCTTTCCAGAATGGGAGTTTACAATCCGTCAAAGGCCAGGTTTAAAAACCAATGAAAAGGTTGTCACATTCATTGAAGCGTGATAACTTTTTTTGGCTTGGCATGCTTATGAAGAGTTTCTTAATGAATGAGGCTAATGCCTAACGTGTAAAACGCTTTGTGCAGTGATTTGGCATGATGCGGCAGTAAAAACCGTGAAAATCAGGTCCTGGATCTGACGTGTGTCCAGCTGTCCCCCTCTCTTTGAGTGATGCAACTGTCCACCTATCAACCCACAGCGATGCACGACTCGTCCAGGCGTCTCCAGGAGTGTCTTGCAGACATGTATGAGCCCGAGTGGTACGGGAAAGAGGAAGTGACTTCCATTGCAGAGGTCAGAGGTCACCCCTATCATTAGCATTAGCAAGCTTTGGTCTCATATTTTGGTATTTGATTTCAGTGCCAAATATACATGTCCGTGGCAGTAAAGTGATCCAGTGGCACTCTTTGTAATGGGTGTTGTCTGTTAGGAGGAGTGGCATTGGGAGAGGAATTGAGATTAGAACTGTAAGAAATGTTGGCTTTCGTGCGCTTACATCCACACATTCCTGCTCGCTCCGTTCTGTCTCTTTACCTTCCACCTACATCCGTTCTTCTGCATCTCTTTTCTTTACACCTTTTCATCCACCTACATCCCCTTTTCCGTCTCTCACACCTGGACCGCAGTATCGTGCGGTTCCATCCTCGTGCTACTGCACTCACGGATACTCGTTTACACCTGCACAGTGACATATTTGAACACTAGCATTCTCCTGTATACAGTGCACATGCTCACTCACCCCTACACACAGATGCACACTGTTTTTGTCATTGTTAGCAGCTTGTATTTTTCAATCTCTCCTCTCTGGCATGCTGAAGGAGATGATTGAGAAAGAGCTGGATTGCATCTTGGAGGTAAATTAACTTCAGCATTGGTAGAGATTATGAGTCTCTCTGGAGATCTAATAGCCCTTTAGTTCTCATAGTATTCAGTTGGCAGTGTAGTCGTTAGTTATATGACTGTGCTTTGGGGGATCTTGAAGGAACTGTACTGGATCTAGATGAAACTGTGACATGGGTCAAAAAGTTTTAGAATATTTTAGTCGTGTTTGTTCCATATTTCACCGAAATATAACCAATTTGAACTCGGGGAACATAAACTGAAATGGCTATAAGATGGGAATTGTTGGAAGTCAACAAGAATCTGTTTTTTCACTGCATAGTGACATACATTTTGCAGTTAGTAAAAAAATTGTATTTTGCAAAATAAGCAGGTAGACCAAATAATCTTTCCATTTTCAAACAAAGTATGTAAACAAACTAGATTGGCACAAATTGGACAGAAAAATCTAGAAGATGCAAACCACAAGTGTAGCACTTCCTTGAACTTCTGGAACTGTGTTTGCCGCAAACCTACAGAATCCTTATGTCAGTCCTTGCAGAGGAAAAATCCATGAATCTGCATTGGAGTCATCTTGACAAAAGACTGCCACTTTGATCGATCTAAAGTTTACATAGTTTTTTACAGGAAAAAAAACCTTTGAATTTCATTTTACCTGCTCTAGCTGCTTGAAAATTATTGATATAAAACTTTTGACCAGTAGTGTATGTATTTCTTTTCGTGCCTGTGCTTACATATGCGCTGATTTGTTGACATGCGTCACAGGATACTGACCTTCTGTGGATAGACTTTCATCAGAAACTGGTGGACCAAGCCTCACAGTCAATGGACACATACATGGGGCAGTTCCCTGATATCAAGGTAGGAGGCGCTCTGTTATATGTCCCAAATTTTAATTCTACTCTCAAGCTCTGCTTTGATCCACGGGCGCATTTGGGAATGGAAGCCTGAACATAGCAGTCGGAAGCTGCACTACCTCTAAGGCTGTTTGCTCTCATACTAGCCAATAAGAAGACCTTCAATCAGATTAGACCATTTTAGCTCATTCTGCAACCAGTGCAGACCATTATGACTTGTCTGTATTGTCATTTTGCCTGATCCATACATCGACTGCTTTTAGTGCTGTAATTAGTGTGTCCATCTCTCACTCTGAAGAACTGAGTTTAGGCCCTCTGAGGTCTCAGCCATTCCAATATTTATGTGCTTTAGCTCGCAAACTTTAGCATTATGCTGTATATTGCAAAATGAATAGACTTTTGTTTTTGAGCGTGATAGAGCTATATTACTATGATCTTTTCTCTACGATTCATTGCGTACACTGTTTAAATTCAAGGTGGCTTGACTCTTACTTCTGTTGGTTTGCTGATGACCCTGTCCGACTAGCAGTCCTCTTGTGAAGTTATACGGTGCAGTCTTCACCCTTTTACTGGTCGATTTTCTCCCAGCTGTACACTACCACTCAGATAATTTCTTTACGAATGAACAAAAAAAATTACAATCCTGTAACAATTCCTCTTACAATCAAGTGACACACATTTTTTGTATTAACCATGATCTATTTTTACAATAGATTTCAGCAAGTGTACGAATAAAGTCGCTCTACCAGTTTACAGTTAGTGCCAGAAATGTCTTTTGACTGGAAGAAGGGTTCATTAAACTGTAAGATTAAAAACACTGAAAAAAAAAATTGAAAATAAATTTCTTAAAAATGTTTGTCAAGGGTTTCTGTTCAGCTGTGTTGAGTATTTTTGTTAGCAACTTCCAAGATTCTCGGTTAAATTAATTAATCTCTCAAGTAACTTGGAGGACTCTTGACTCCGTGGCTTAGAACAAGCTGACATTACATTTCAAAATAAATCCACCATTTCAGTTTAAAGATTGTAGAGGAATAGGCTTTATGCACAACTCCACTACTTCCTGAACTTAAACCAGCTCCTTTATTTCCTGTCTTTCATTATTGGACAACTGATTAATCCACGTGTGCCTGACCATTTTTGTTGTGGGGTCAGGCACACCTGGATTAATCAGTTTGTCCAATAATGAAAGACAGGAAATATAGGAGCTGGCTTAAATTCAGGAAGTAGTGGAGCTGTGCATAAAGCCCATTGATATCCAAATATCCGAGACACCTTTCAGATCATGTGATGGTCAGCGTGTCTCCTTTGCGCCCTCTACAGGCGCGCATTGCAAAACGCGACAGGAAGCTGGTAGACTTTGACAGCGCACGGCACCACGTGGCCTCCATACAGAAGAGCAAGAAAAAGGATGAGGTCAAGCTGGCTAAGGTAACTGCTGCCCCAACACTCAGTACCAGTGAGTTTGCAAAATACTATTCCTTTGATATTCTGTAATAGGAGGACCCAGCTATGACCCTGAAACACAGTCATGATGTTCAATTATTGTGGGATACTAACCCAGTGCAGCATAGATGATGCTGCTAAATGGCTTCAGCACTGGTGTGCATGTGCGTGTGGTTTTTCTATTTGTCCTACTTGGTATTCATTCTTTTTGCACCAATGGAATACGATAAGCAACTCACCCATTATTTTTAAGCCCTTTGTGCCTCTGATTGGCTGTAATAACTCTGAGCATGTAAATTGCTTTTTTTCTCCTCTCGTTTGCTGTCTCTTGCTCTTTTTCTGTCCCTCCTTCCCTCTCCTGCCTGTGTCTGTTTGCATGAGCAGTCTGTCGCTCTCCTGGAGAAAGCAGCCCCTGTATGGGCTCAGGGGATGATCTCGGCGCATCATGTTGCCCAGACTAACCTCTCCAGAAACCAGGTGACTTGTGAGCCGCTGCCTGCCTCCCAGTCATGTTGCCAGTGCTTGTGAGATCTTGGATTTCTAAGTGTACAAAATATAGATCACTGTGACACGATGTCTTGTCAATTGAAATAATTTTGCATTTTTTCCTCCAAAATTTCACCACATTACATAAAACCTCCAGAATTTCTGTTTATGCTCCAAATAAAATTTAACATATTTCTTTCAAACTAATCGTAGCACAGGGTATTTTTGGACTCTTTTGAAAAGAGCTGTCTGTTGATAATGATTACTCAGCAATTTATACCAAATTGTGCATTTGAAAATCTTACAAATATTGTGCAGTAATGGAAATGAGATTGTCTGAAGAGTGGCAAACTCAAGAATCAGGGGTGAAGTTTCACTTTAACACCAACCCACTTACATATAATCCCAAAAACCCCCTTCCCAACCCCCTCCAGCCCTGCTCCTACACTGGATGGAACCAACCCTCCTCACTTCAGAAGGGTCACATATTAATTCCTTCGGTGTCCCAGAAGTAATTTTTGCATGGGTGGGATGTCTGAAACTTCTGTTCTAGCACTTATTTGAGTGCACAAGGCATCCATTGTACAAGCACAAATTAGAATAAGTCAGGGCAGTACGCTGCATTAATATTTGAATTCAAAGCAATTATTTGTAAATGATCTATGACTGGTTTATGAGGAAAACTATACAATCACTCATTATTTGATGTTTTATCACATGAAATTTATTGATTTTTCAAAAATCAGCACTTATTTCAATCCTACTTCTTACAACATCTTTTGAAAGACGTTGGGAAAGTGAAGTATTTACCTCTTGCTAATGTTGCCACTTAGTTTCACAACACTTAAAGGAGCTGTGTCATGATTACTGCACATGCTCAGCTCTTAAATCCTAAGAAAGTGAATCTTCTTGACTGCCAGTTATAATCTCCTTGCAAATCTGTCTTTGTTTTGCATTGTATTTATAGATTTTATTTACCCCAGCATTATGCTTTTTATTTGAAGGAATTTTCTATGGAAATTCGAGGGTGCAAAGTGCAATTTTAAGCTTTAGCCAAGAGATACAAAGAATGTAAGCTGGCTGCCATCACCACTAATCATAGAAGAGGAGAAATACCTTCTAGATTTTGACTCGCAGTTGAGCAGATTTACTTTGTTCAAAGTTGTGAGCACGTGCAGTAGTAGTGACACAGCTCCTTTAAACTTTTAGGGACTGAAGACACTAAGTGATTACATGTTTCAGATGTCATTTTGTCCCATTCTTCCTGTAAGCAAGTCTTAAGGTGTGTAATAGTATAGGGTCTTTTTTGTTGCATTTTGCTTTTCAAAATGCACCACATATTCTTCAGTGGGGACAAATTTGGACTGCAGGCAAATCCTCCCTTTACACAGCTATGTCTTTTCCAGGGACACTCGTGCATATTTCAACAAGACAAAGCAAAACTGCATTTTACACAGCTGTGTCTTCATAATATGTGTAAAATGCAGTTTTGCTTTGTCTTGTTGAAATATGCATGGGTGTCCCTGGAAAAGATATCTCGAAAGCAGCATACATTGCTCCAAAATCTGTTTCCTTTTCAGCATTAATGGTGCCTTCACAGAGGTGCAATTTACCCTTTCCAAGGACAGTGACAGAACCCCCTACCATGACAGAACATGGCTTTTCAAATTTTTGAAATATTGATTTGTCTGATTGCAATACTTTTCCTCTGTGTGGTGGTCCTTTGGAGATTCCTATGAGCACAGAAAAGACATTGTTAACATAAGGCTTCCATTTTGCACAGTGAAGTTCTAACTGGCACTTGTGGATGTAACTATGTATTGTAGTACTTGACGAAGGTTTGCCTAAGTAATCCTGAGCCCATGTCGCTATATCACCTATACATAAATGACAGTTCTTGATAGAGAGCCCTCTTAGTGATCTGGGATGATAAGTATTCAGCTTAGGCCTTTGCATTTGCCCTTACCGCATCAAAATTCCTCCAGATTCCTCGAATCGTTTAATTATAGTATGCTTTTTAGAGGGTGAAATATCCAAATCCTGTATTTCTATGTGGAACAATGTTTAAAGACTTGTCAATGATTTTTTACATGCATTTAAGGGCAAATTAACATTCTTTGCTCTGTCTTTGCTTCTGAAAAGATAGGGATTTTCTGGACTCTGCTTTTGTACCAATTCATGATAACAATCACCTGCTGACGTCAGCTGTTTCAAATTGCATCATTTTTCAAATTTTTGACCTCATTACTAGTCCTAAACTGTACTGCAGGCCTGAATGTCAGGAATGGATGCATAATTACAAACAAGAGCAATCAGAGATTTCTGACCTCCGCCAGATCCAGAATTTGATCCGGATCGCCACCAAAATTTAATGGTTTCTTCCTTGGATCAAGATACACCTGTGTACCAATTTTCATGATGATCCGCTTAGTAGTTTTTGAGTAATCCTGCTAACAGACAAACAAATAGACACAGGTGATTTTATAACCTCCTTGGCAGAGGTAAATAAACGCAGGTGATTTTATAACCTCCTTGGCGGAGGTAATAACATGAAATTGACCAGAAAAAACATGAAATATCTTGCCTGCATACTGTCTGCGATGAAATGCGAGTCAAAGCAAAACTAGAAATTACTCTTTTGGTGCATTTTCCATTCTTCCCAACTTTTTCAAGTTGGGGTTGTGCATGCCAAACTTATACAGTATATTCATAATAGAAATGCACTTAGGTGTTTTATAGGCATTTCCTCATGGGTAAAGTATGTATGTGTGTGTAGGTGTGTGTGTGTGTGTGTGTGTGTGTGTGTGTGTGTGATTGTGTTTGGGTCAATGACGTGACATTGTCCGAGTGCACTACTTTGGTTCAAAATAATTTTAAATGATTCATAATAAGCATCATTTTATTCTATAAAACCTGTTTAATTTGAACATATTTCCATTTTATCATAAAATGATATATATTTTATGTTTTGACATCTCAAACCCTCAAAATGTCTGGTGGCGCAACCATCCGAACAAGTTAACAAAATGTGAAATGTATTAAATATTAATTTAAAATATGAATTAATATAATATTAATATGGGGGCATAATTTTATATTGAAGACCTTTCAAATAAACAAAGTTTAATAGTTCAATTGTTCTTAAATTGTTTTGAAAACCAAAATACCCACCCCCTACAATGAAGAATCCATAAGTTACTTTTAATACCCAGCTCAATTACAAAATAGTAATGTTTTAGGCAGAGTAGACACTCTCAGGTATACTTACTAAAAAAATCACTTTGAAAAAAAAGAGGGAAGTGTGTTTTCTTTTTTTCAAGAAACTTTTGGTTGTGCCACCTGACATTTTGTGGCTGGTGAACAGTCTAAAACTGTACTAAAACCCTGTAAATGTTGTGCAACCATTGAGACTTGTTTAAACACACTCTTCCAACTTCAAATAAATGTATTCTGTACATTTTTAAAGATTTATTAAAAAAAAGAAAAAATTTTTAAAAGGCTTATTTGTCATTGACCCGTTTATGTGTGTTTATGTGTCCAGGCCGAGGATGAATTAGGAAGAGCCCAGAAGGTGTTTGAAGAGATTAATTTAGATCTACAGGATGAGCTCCCAGCACTGTGGAACAGGTGAGTCCTTCTGAAAGGAGATGAGGTGAATGTCAGGCTCTACAGTTCTTCAGGGTTTAAAGTGGCTCCTCTCTCACTCTCTCTTTCTTTCCTTACAGTCGTGTTGGCTTTTATGTTAACACATTCCAGAGTGTGGCATCTCTGTCAGAGAAGTTTCATAGAGAAATGGGAAAGGTAAGAAACCATCTGCTTCCCTACCAGTAAGCAGATTCTATGGCTTATTTACGGAGTACTTCTCAGAAAGAGTGGGTACTGGCTTTTGTTTTAGCTGAGTGCTAAAACACCTGGGGGGTGCACTACGAAGCTGGCTTTGTGATTAAGCCTGACTTCAGCACCTAGTAAAACCAGGAACCTCTTCAAATCTAGAACATGGACTAAAGTAAAAGGAGCTGCTCCGGGTTTTACTTAGCTTAAAGTCAGGCTTAGTCACAAAGACAGCTTCGTAGTATACCCCCCTGGTTCAACTTCTTAACTTGCTACTGTCTCCTAGCAATATCTTGATAAGGAGAATCTGGTGTCTTAATGCTGAGCTTAGACAAAAACCTGGAGCCTGGGCCTGTACTGCCCTTTTTGATTAATGTTAAGGACCCTAAGATTATGAAATGCAGGGCCCCGACATTTATGCTATAGATACTGCATTATTGCATAAAAACTGCATTTTCAGTACAGTCACACTTAAGTTCAAAGCCGTTTTAACCGTTGAATTCATACATTGAGTATTAGTAACCCAAGGAGTGCACACACCCATCTAATTATTATTATATTTTTTTATCAGACCCTCCACCCCCAGGTGTTTGACTGGTACTGTACGTTGGAATGCTTGACAAAACACCAATGTATTTAAGTGGTAAATTAGGAGTCGGGAACGTTGCTCTTGGAGAGCCATATGCTGTGTATACTTTATACGGTATTTACCGTAAATACCTATTTCTTACATGTAAATAACATTCATGTCAACTTGTAATTACAATTAGGAATGTTGTATTTTTCTGAAAGCTCTGATATATCCAAGAAGGAAGTAAATAATGTAGAAGTACTGGAAAGTTGGACATTGAATGTAGCCTAAATAAACCCCAGTGTAACACTATTTTTTGTCATGCATGCTATTTTAACCATAAACAAACACTGCTCATGTAAAACGCTACATAGTTTGGTTTTATTAACGGTTTAACAGTGTAAGAGTTTGATGAGTCTCCCAGTTCCATTCAAATATAGACTACATTTGCACTACATCCCTGGGCACTGTGCTGTTCAAACAGATGCCAACAATTACAAGTCGTATCAATCATAGATGTAAAAATAGATTTTTTAAAATCCTTCCCATATGAAGTGAATGCGACAACAGCCCTTCATGTTTCAGATGTCTCTTTTGGCGCTAACGCACCTGATTTAAATGATTGCGGCTTGTCAAGGGCTTGATAACAAGGCAATATAGCTCTCCAGGACCAGAGTTCCCTACTCATGGGTTAAATGGTACCACTAACCTGCACAGTGTTGACATTGTTAGGGATGACCAAGAATTTTCTGTGCCCTTAGCTGAATCAGAGCCTGAATGAAGTGATGACCAAATTGGAAGAACAGAACAAGTGAGTGCCTGAGACTGGGAGAGGTCTAAATGCTGAAAGTCCTGCCCATCGAGCCTCAGCACAGGCCATGCCTATTGCCTTTTCTAGATTACTCCTTCCCACACTTAGAGAACATAATGGAAGACTTTCTCTGTCAAAATTTTAAAAACAAATCCAAAAGACCCCAGAGATTTGTAAAATACTTTTAAAAAGACATCTATCCATTCAGGAACTATGTTGTGCAAAGTGGTTTCATTAGGGCTCATATTTATGTTGTACATCCATTGTGTTTTTTCATGGCTAAGGACCTTTAAATATGAATAATGCCTTACCACATGAAGTGCAGATTAAACATTAAAAGTGGACTTAGCCATTTTAAAATGTTTCAATTATATTAAGTGCCATTTTCTCTACACATATTATTATAATTATGATTAGTTAGTTCAGGACTGCCCCCATCTGGTGGCAGGCATTTATTGCTCTAAAATATATTTAGTGTTAATGTGTGCTCTCCTGCTTAAGTTTTTTTTTGGTGTCTGAAAAAACTTTTTGCTGTTGTTACGCTCTCAGCAGTAAATAACTTGCACATTCAATGGTGAATTTAATAACTTATTGTCTATAATTTATTACGATTGTTTGCTTATTTGTCCCCATGTGTTTAATAAAGTTATTCTCTGAGTGCAAACCACTTCTGTTTTTTAATTACTCATTATCCTGGGTGTTTCCACCAAGAACATAATTATGGCAATTTTAGGTTGGGTGAGCATGATGGTCAACCTGTACAGATTTGTTTTGTGAGCTGGTAAAATGCTTTAGAGTAAATGGGCCCCCATCCCCACAGAAAGGGCTTGAAGGCAGCCGGATCAATCAAGAGGTACAGTTTCAACCCTGGCCAGATGCTGACATTTTTCTCTAGATGTCCGTTTTATTGCTGAACTGTGTCTAGGAGGGGTTGAGTGGTATTCAGTTATTTGAACCCGATTTTGTCTGGATGTGGACTTATGTGATAAATGTGCGGTTGGATGACTGTTATGTTGTTGATAATTATATTGCATTCTGGACGAGCCCCCTCTTGATGCTCAAACATTGACAAAAAATAGCCATAGCTATGGCATGAGAATGTATTGACAGTGGTTTGGCCTGGTAACAGTTGTGCAGAGTTAGCTGGCATGATCTCCTGTGCTGGCAGTGGTTTTGCATGGCCATAGTGACAGTTTTGATTGACCGTATTTGCTTGGGCTTGCAGAACATGCCACAAGCTGTTTGCTGCCTAAAATATGCGCCTTGCAGCTTTTTGTAGCGCTCTGGTGTGTGAATTCAGATTAATTGTTGGTGGTCCCTGCCTCTTTGAGTCAATGCACTGGGTCAGTATATTGTGTCAGTACACTGGGTCAATATTTGGGTCAGTATGCTGGATCAGTAAATTGGGTCAGTATACTGGGTCAGTACATTGAGTCAGTCCACTGGGTTTGTAAATTTGGTCATTACACTGGGTCAGGATGTCTGAAATGCATTTGAATAACTGTGCCTTTCCGTCCACTCTGGTTACAGCGATCAGTCTGGCGCCAACCATAACATCGCTCAACAGGAATCGCCCATTCACGAGTCTGAGTCCCAGGTAATGCTCTTTACTGGTGTCTGGCTCCAAACATAATTCATTGGGGGTTTTTGCTCCACTGAGACAGCATGAATTTGAGGTTTCTGAGTTTTCTTGTGAGACTGGAAACTTGTGGCTGGACATCGCAGAGAGTGCCAAAACACTGTGGCATATGTTTTATTAACATGAAAATATTGTGCAAGTAATTATATGTCATTACTTCATCGTTTTAGATGAGCCTAAATATTTTCCACTGAACTTCAAATATTTTTAGGTAGTACTCTTAAACATCCTGCGTTTTGGTGACTTCTATTTTCTAATAGGAACACTTGGTGTTCCCCATGCACACAGCCAGAAAAACAATTTATTGTTCACGTATGTGCGGTGAATTAGAGTCACAGAGCTCAGAGCTGTAGTCTATATCAATAATGGTACCTCTTTATTCAGCCCTGGTTATTTTATTGTTACAGCTAATGAAAATGCTCCTTAGAGAGTAAACAATGAACATGTTAGTGCTGCCAGTGACCTCCACAATGTGTGCTGCTACAATGACCTTCTTGGTTCAAACTTGTAAAATACACTGCCTGGCCATGAGAAGTCCCCTTTTGGATTCAAATATGCAAATACTTAAGATCTTATAATTAATTAATTATTACAGTGATTAATATGTTTCAGCTGGTGACAGCTATTTTAAACCTGACTAATGCAATGTGCAGCTTTTCATCTCTTAAACTAGATTGACATCGGCACTATATACCCCTTTGCGTGCCCTAGAGTGGTAATGTCATCCACTGTGACCTTTGACCTAGAAAAAAGTTGGTAAAAATAAGAGCTAGGTAGGACCGAATTTGCATAGCCTGTGTAAATTTTCGGGCTGTCCCTACAACGGTTGACAAGCTAGAGTGATAACAATCAATGGGAAGACAGACAGACGGATGGACAGACTGCTGGTAGAGGGGATGAGAGCACCCAATCAGCAAGAGAGTTGTTGAGGGAGTAATGAGAATTGCCAAGGGGGCAAAAAAACATGTCGGAAGACGTATCCCATGGTTGTGGGGAAGATGTTACAATGTTTTAAGGGGGGCAAATTGTTGTCCTGCATCAAGCAAAAAGAAAAACAACTGAACAACTGAGGAGATGGCTGAAATCACTTGAATAGGGAAATAACTGACCAAGGCATGATTAAAACCTGGAATGACAGTGGTTAACTGTCAACTCTGCAGAAGAAATTGGTTAGAAAAAAAAATTTGATGATAGTGATAAGGGATGGATGAAACGCTTGAAGTTTCATCGTAAAAAATCTACAGTAGAACTCATGGCTGTGTTTCATTGTGTAAGTAAGAGCATTTGCACTAGCACAATCTGACAAGAATTTACAAGATTGGGACTAAGCAACTGCATGGACACAAGAAAGTCAAATATTTGTGAGGCTAATGGGGGAAAAAAGACTCTAGTTTGCTTGGGAGCAAAGAGATTGGACTATGCAGCAATGGAAAAAGGTTGAGAGGTCTGACGAGTCTAGAGTTACCCTATTCCGGAACGATGGGCATGTCAGAGTAAGAGTGCAAACCCATGAAGCAATGCACCCGTCATGCAAGGTGCCCACTGTACAAGCCTCAGGAGGCTGTGTTATGATCTGGGGTTGATTCAATTGGTCAGGTCTAGGCTCAGCAACGTTATGCAGCGATAAAATGAATTCAGCAGACTATCTGAATGTGCCGAATGTACCAGTAACCCATCAATGGATTTTTAATCCCTGACAGCACAGGCACATTCCAGGATGACAATGCCATGATTCATTGGGCTCAAATTGTGAAAGAGTGGTTCAGTGAGCCTGAGGAATGAATAATTTTCACTCATGAATAGGATCCTAATTGAAAGTCTTTGGGATGTGCTGGAGAAGGCTTAATGGATTCTGTCGTCAATACAAGATCTTGGTTAAAAATTAATTAATTAATTCGGAAATAAATGTTGTAACATTCCATAAGACTGTCGAAACTATGCCATGACGAATGTGCTGAAACTAAAGGCAGTCCAGCAAAATATTAGATTTTTTTTTTTTTTTTTTTTGGCCTGGCAGATTTTTTTTTTTTTTTTGGCCTGGCAGTGTACTTTTGTATTTTACCTCAAAGCATTTGGTTCCCTTATGCAAACTCTTAATAGTGCTTGATTTTCTCCAGTATTTGCTTTCATGGCCTCTGTGAAACTTCCTTATGGGCACGGCCTGTGGTTAATCAGGACTACTATAAAATACTGTATATTAGGAGAGAGTCAGTGTTGCATCAGTGAAAACTCTGCTAAGTAGCAGTTTGACTACATGAACTTAGGCTAACTCTTCATCTCTGAAAATAGAAATGTGAGGCCAAAAATGTGACAGCAGATATCAAAATATCAAAACGTGGGGAAGAAATTTTGGTCACTGGTGGAGACCATGGCTGTCCAATTTATTTGAGAGAAGAGGGAGCCTGGTCAAGATGACATAGGATGCTAAAATCACACATTTGTTTGAATGAATCATTTTGAGGAGTTGTGGTAAAAATAGTAGGGCGAAGTTGCGACCAGCTGCATCCCCTCTGTGTGTTAAGGCAGGTCCCAACAAGGGCGGGTGTGATAGTCCTGGGCATGGCCCTAATTGTAGCATCGCAGCACTTCCATATCTACAGAATTCCTGTGGCCTTGGGAGTGAAATTGTATACCATGGGGGAAACCATGTTAAGTTTAAAATTAGACTGCTGTGTATGAGTTCACATGTCCTCAGTCACCCGCGAGATAGACAAGAGTGTCTGACCAGAGGTGTTCCTGGTAATCGGGGTGGTCACAGAAGATCTGTGATCACTTCAAAATGCTTTTTTCTTTCTTGCACCGTTTAATACGCACTGGAAAATACGACCCCCAACTCAGCAAAAGTTGGGTGGTATGCAAAATGCGCGCAAATACAGAAAGCAGTGAATTGTAAATTTGCTTTGACTTGTATTTCATTGTAGACCGTACAAAGACTAGATATTCAATGTTTGTCTTGTCAACTTCGTTTTATTTGTAAATATACATCCATTCTTGCCATTCAGACCTGCTGCATATTCAAAAAAAGTTGAGACAGGGGCAGTTTAATGAAATTAAAAATGTGAATGATCATGTGATTTGAAACTGTTAATGTCAGCAGGTGATTGCATTTTGAAACTCAAAATGCAACAACAAAGACCCCTGTCTTTTGCACACCTTAAGACTTGTTTTCAGGAAGAATGGGTTGAACTTACGCCCTAAATACTTAATCACTTGGTGTCCCTAAACATTTATTAAGCATTGTGAAAAGGAATGGGAACATTACAACAGGTAAATACTTCACTGTCTCAACTTTTTATGTTGCAAGAATCAAGAAAGCATTTATTTTTAAAAATCAATAAAATTCATATGGTGAAACATGAAATAGTGCACTGTTGCGTTGTTCTGAATGTAATACAAGTCAAAGCTAATTTACAAATCACTGATTTCAATTTTCATTTTCATTTAACATACTGTCCCAATTTTTTCTGAATTGGGGTTGAAACGGAAGATCCAGCCTCAAATTTAGGCCCATTTTTTCGTCTGTGTGTGTCTCCGGTGCTTTTACTAACACTTTCCTGCATTGTAATTTGTTATACTGACCATAGGCTGCCTGTTTGTTTTTCTGCTGATACACACATGCTCTGCATAAACATTCAACCCAGGAGCTCAGGCCTGGGCCGCCACGCCCACCTCAACCCACCACCAATAGAGTGGCCACCTCGCCCTCTCAGGTTAGGATATGGCTCTGAACATTTCCCCCACCTTCCTGTGGTCATTCATTCTTCCCCAAGCTTTAAGTCACCACTTGGCTTCCCTGACTCATATCCTTCTCCGTTAAATCACAGACTCCTAGCTTGTGCTCTTTCAGTTGACCTCATCATTCCGCTAAGCCAAAGGCGTAAAGTCACTCAGAAAATCCTGCCATGGTTCTGTTCTACCGACGAACTGATGATTTCTGTGTGCTGTTCTACTTTTCAGCTGATGGGTGATTCCGTATGTGTCGCTGGGGACATTCAGATATTGTTCCCCAGCTTTGTGATTAAATACAATCGCAATGAAGATATGTTTTATGGTAATGATAGAGTATTAGTGGAACGGACAATGAAAATATAACAACCAATAAAGATTAATCGCTTTGTGGTAACAAAGAGAGAAAATTGTCTGACTTTTTGGAAAACTGAGTTCGGACCAAAATCTCTGAGTTGTGCAGATGAATATTATTGAAATACTACTTAATGAAAATTGCAGACAAACAAGAAAGCTTTAATGCACTTGTAATTTTGAAATGATCTTTATTGAAAATATCTGCCACTTGAACTTTTATTGGGAACTCTGTTTCGTACCGGACATGCAAAAGTGTCACATCTCTTAAACTAGGTGATAATCCCTAAAGATGCATCAATAAATTCGCTGTGCTTCTCCTTTTATTTGGACATTATCCATGAGAAACAATCAAATATAACCATTTTGAAACATATGAAGATTATAAAAAGAGCAAAATTTGACGGAAAAAAAGCAATATGTGAAAATGTGTTGTACGGGACACAGTGCGTCATACAGGACAACACGTATGCATGTATGAGTAAGTAAAGTTTCATATAGGCCATAATAAATGTAGGTACAATAAATTTCCACACAGCCCTTCCCCTTTCAACAATCTTACAGTTCCTCTCATTCCTTCATTAGCCCTTCCATCCCCACCGGTGGCAGGATTTTTGGTGCCGAAGGCTCATGGATGTACAACCCCAATTCCGAAATAGTTGGGATGAAGAGTAAATTGTGAATAAAATCAAAATGCAATGACTTTCAGATCACGAGCCAATATGTTATTTACAATAGAACATAGATAACATTTCAAATGTTGAAACTGAGACATTTTACATTTTTGTTCACAAAATGAGCTTATTTCAAATTTTCTGGCTGCAACAGGTCTCAAAAAAGTTGGTACACAGGCAAAAAAGGGCTGAAAAAGCAATTAATATATAAGGGAATCAGCTGAAAGAACATTTAGCAAGTAATTAAGTTAACTGGCATCAGGTGTGTAACATAATTGGATATAAAAGGGATGTCTTAGAGAGGCTGAGTCTCTCAGAAGTAAAGATGGCCAGAGGCTCTCCAACCTGTGAAGTCTTGCGTAAAAAATTGTGAAGTACTTTAAAAACAATGTTCATCTACGTCAAATTGCAAAGGCTTTGAAGATTTCATCAACGACAGTGCATAACATCATCAAAAGATTCAGAGAAAACGGAAAAATCTCTCTGCGTAAGGGACAAGGCCGAAGACCTTTACTGGATGCCCGTGATCTTCGGGCCCTCAGATGCCTTTGCATCACTCACCGGCATGATTCTGTCATTGACATTCCTAAATGGGCCCAGGAATACTTCAAGAAACCACTGTCTGTAAACACAGTCTGCCGTGCCATCCACAGATGCCACCTAAAACTCTATCATGCAAAAAGGAAGCCATTGTTGAGCATGATCCAGAAGCGCCGTAGTGTTCTGTTGGCCAAGGCTCATTTAAAATGGACTGTAGCAAAGTGGCTAAGTGTCCTGTGGTCAGACGAGTCCAAATTTGACATTCTTGTTGGAAATCATGGGCGTCGTGTCCTCCGGGCTGAAGAGGAAAAAGACTACCCCTCCTGTTATCAGCGTTCAGTTCAAAAGCCAGCATCTCTGATGGTATGGGGATGCATTAGTGCATATGGTGTGGGACAGTTGCATGTATTATAAAGCACTATGAATGCTGAAAAGTATTTAAGGTTTTAGAGCAACATATGCTCCCCTCCAGACGACATCTATTCCAAGGAAGGCCTTGTGTATTTCAGCAGGACAACGCAAAACCACATACTGCAGCTATTAAACAGCATGGCTTCGTAGTAGAAGAGTCCGTGTGCTGGACTGGCCTGCCTGCAGTCCTGATCTTTCACCGATTGAGAACATGTGGCGCATAATTAAATGAAAAAAAGTCCATCAAAGGAGACACAAAACTCTCCAGCAGCTGGAAGCCTGTATTAAACAAGAGTGGGATCGAATTCCAATGGCTAAACTCAAGAAACTTGTCTCCTCAATGCCCAGATGCCTCCACTCTGTGTTAAAAAGAAGAGGGGATGCTACACCATGGTAAATGGGCCCCTGTCCCAACTTTAATGAGACCTGTAGCAGCCATCAAATTTGAAATGAGCTCATTTTGTGGATAAAATTGTAAAATTTCTCAGTTTCAACATTTGCTATGTTATCTCTGTTCCATTGTGAATAAAATACTGGCTGGTGTGATTTGAAAGTCATTGCATTTTGATTTTATTCACAATTTACACTTTGTCCCAACTATTTCGGAATTGGGGTTGTACGATGTATATGAAGGCTATCATTCTGGTTCAAATCAGTAAAAGGCCTACTGTGGCACAATTTGTATAATTCAAGTGTCATCAGTTTGATGGAGCTGTTTTGGCAGCACAAGGGGGAATGTCACCATATTCGACAGGAGGTTTTAATCTTGTGGCTGATCAGTGTATTAGATTCACTTAGATCTATTATTATAATTGGGCTGAAGGAAAAGATTTAGGTCGACATAAAATTCAAATTAATGAAAAGTCAAAGTATGTCATATAGGACCACGACCATATTTGTTATTAATAATGGAGAAGTCAATTCATTCATTTATATTTTGCAGTATATAATTGCTTGCATAAAGAATTTAAAGAATCCTTTAGAAAAAAAAATTTTAGATCCCCAAACTAAACTGCGGCACTAACTTTTCCATGTCCATGTGTCGTACGGGACACTGGAAGAAAGAGCCTTCCAAAAATCAGCGCTCAAGTCCCCGTGGACATGAAAAATTTTATAAAAGATGTATAGAGGCATTACTGAAGATCCATTCCTTTGATGTACAGTATTAAAAGATATGTGGGTTACTATACTGGACAAAGAAAATTAGGGATCACCCCAATTTTCGAATTTGAAATATTTGATAGTTCAAATTATGTTCCATATCATATTTCAATATTAAAAATCAGAGTGATCCCTAACTTTCTTTGTCCAGTATATTTTACAATTATTCCATGCACATCAATATTATTTTGATAAGAATGGCTAAATTGGCGAAATTCAAATTTTGAGACTTTTGTCCTAAAAATCCAATTTTGAGGTTACGAAGGTGATAAAACTCACTTGTTATAGATGCTTTGGACATTAAACTACGATGTGGCGATAATGGTTGCCAATATAAAGCAGTTTTTAATTTTACCATTTTTCCATGTCCTCATACGGAATCATCCTGGTGAATTGTGCTGAACAGCAGATGAAGTGCCTGGAACTAAATGCTGGGGCAGGAATTTTACTAGCCATGATTGCGACACTGGTATCATTTTCAGTTGATCTGTGTGTCATCCAGGCAAACTGCAGTGATACTACTCTAAAGCTACTGTAGAACAACTAAGAAAGCTGTTTTGAGTATCTTTGTGGGTGTTTATCTTAATTTGGCTGTGTCATTTTGCAGACAATTTTTGTGAACACGATCGCAACCTTTTAAGACGCAGTCTCGTGAGTAGTTCGAATAAAAAGGAAGGCTGAGTATGTGCTCACTGAACAGATTATAATGAGTAGACTGCTAAACTGAAAATAATACCACCGTCGCTGTCGCGGTTGGTGCAGTCGCAGTTGGTCTTTACTTCTTCTCTGAACCTGGATTTCTCACCTAGCTTCTCAACCAGACCTACCCCCATCCCTTCCTTTACCTTTTCACCAACATTTCTCCCACCACCTCTTGCTTTACCTTCACGTCTCATTCCTTGTGTACCTCCTTAACTGATTACACAAAGAACATGTTATACCTGCTGTCTCTAGTAGCCTACAGTTTTTTTGTGACCCAGGTCTAATTCTGGACTCCATCATGGCAGGCTACAGTCTTCATTGTTATTATATTATCTGTGGCTGATTTTAGGCTGAAATCTGTTGGGTCTATATATTGAGGTTTGCATTCAGAAAACAGGGTAAATAAGTGAAGGAAATAAAAGGAGTAGGAGTTGCTGTAGGAGAGAGTTGTGGTAACCATTGTAATACTTTACCAATGGCTGTCATTGCAGCGCATGCATCCCAGGCACTGATTTGTTTTTCTCTCATTGTTTCTGCTTCATGAAAGATGATATCATGGGATATGTGGGAGGTAAGGGGTAATTCTGGCTTCTTATTGGCCATGTGAATCTTTTCACATGCAGTCAGCCCCTTGCTGAGCTAAATCTCGGCTGTCATTCTTAGTTGATCCCATTTATTGTTGTATTCTTATGGTTATGAGCGTATGATGGGTCAGAGGATTTAGCAGCGTGTAAACCCCCTCAGTCCCCAATTCCAATGTGACTCCTTCTGTTATCTAAATACTCTGACTTATCTAATGACAGTCTAATTCCATTCTGTGTCCTTTTGTATGTCTTCTGTAATAATCCAGTGACCTCTCCTACTTTGGCAAACTTCCATGCTCATCTATGACCTAGAATTGACCCATTCACAAATACTGCGTTTGTTCATGCCAACAGTCAATCATGGCAGTATTCCCAATGCATGCTGAGTCAGATTTTCGGCACCCCATGCTGGGTGGTATTTCGACAGGTTATGCTGCCTTTTCAGAAAGTGCCTCAGCCATGCAAAATGACTGCAGTCTTTGTTTTCGCCTTTATTAAAACATGAACCAGCCTACACTGGCAACTTTGATATTTGTTAGCGTGTTACAGCATTGTGTAGCGACCGCTGTCAGCATTACATCGCGGCCCACCTGTCCGACAGTCCCTCTGTGCCTCCCATCACTGACTACCACAAGCTCCCTAAAACCCAATCGCCAACTTCAAACAACCCGTAAAATACAAATCCAGCCTCCAAGAAAATCTGTAGTTTGAACGCAGAGATAAGTGCTGAGAGTTTAGTTATCGAGCAAACGTCGCCTTACCTTCAGTCAATCGCACTTTGAAGTCTGCATTTATCACGACAATCAAGGAATGTTTTACCTCGTCTCTGTCCTTGTTGGAAGTAAAAATAATCTACTGGTCAAAGTTAAGGATCCATTCCTGTTGCCTGCCAAGGTGGGGGATTCTGTAATTGTTATACTGACCAACTAAAACTCCACTGACTGACTCACTGAGGAAGTTGTGAGTGCTCAAAATAGCTCTTTAATTTTGATATGAACTTTCAGTTTCATTGACGGTGAGCCAAGATGCTGCTGTTCATTTTGATTTCCAGGTTTGTTTTTTTTTTTTTCCCTTGGGAACTGCTGTAATATTCAAACTGGATCTTCAAGTCACATTGCTTTTATTGTTGGGAAATTGACTGTATGGAACAGTGTGCGCTGCGCGGGGTTGAGGGAAACCCTAACCAGATCCTTTTTGGAGTGGGATGAACTTTGGGACTGTGGAGAAAGAGCTGTTTAATCCCATGTATTGCTGAAAAGAAGTGTGTTGTTGTGGCTCATCCATGCTGGCTGAGTTTGATGTATTGCATTTGATTGTTTAAATTTTTTTTTTTGTGAACAACTTTTTATTTGTTTTACATATACATGGTTGTTTTAATTTTATATGCACTCAGGTTTTTGTATGGTAAGATGAAGGTATTTTCTTTTTCTGTTTTATGCATTATTTGTTAGACTTGACTCTGACTGGCACCCCTCTTTATTTAAATATATAAATAGTCAAACCCGCTGCAAAAAAAAGTGGCATCACAAATTCCAGGATTTGCAAAACCCTGGCCTTGTTCAGCCTATACAGGAAAGCAAAAAATACCAGCAATACTTATCTTTTCAAATTTAACCTCCTCTATCCCAACCTAAAATGGCTTCCTCAGCAGCAAAATGTCTACTGGAGGATTCTGAGGATGCGCATGGATTGGAAGTCCTTGCCAGCAGCCATACCACTGTTCAATCTGGTCCAGCCGCCTGGCTGAAGCTAAGCAGGTGTGGGCTTCATTAGTATTTGGATGGGAGACCACCTGGGAAAACCAAGTTGCTGCTGGAAGAGGTGTTGGTCGGCCAGTAGGTTGTGATCTTCCCTCTGGTGGAATAATCCCCAGTGCAGTGATGGGGACACTGTAATGAAGGAGAGATCTTTCTGATGAGACGTTAAATCGAGGTCCTGACTCTCTGTGGTAATATAAAGATCCTATGACACTCATCAACAAGAGTAGGGGGTTCCCCAGTGTCATGGCTAAAAGTCCCAACCTGGCTCTTTCAAGCTGCCACCTAATCATCCCTTGATCTAATTGGCTTTGCGACTTGTCCTCTCCCTCTCCACCTCAACCCCCCAGGGCTCCCTTGAAAAAGAGATTTCAATCTCAATCGGACTTCCCTGGTTAAATAAAAATAAAAATTTAAAACAACTCAGTTTCAGAAAGGGAGGGGAGGAAAACCATGATCAAAATAAACCAAGTGGAGAAAAAAAGCACTATTTATTCACTACTGGATATGGAGCTTTTGATGAATTCTGATTTATTTCAACCACTTATTTCAATGAACTTTGCATCTCAAGGCAGAGCCGTTTACCAGCCTAGACAAGTCACGGAGAGCATCCATCCATCCATCCATTCTCTATTCCTGCTTATTCCTCGCTAGGGTCGCAGGGGGAGCTGGAGCCTATCTCAGCTGACTAGGGGCGAAAGGCAGGGACCCACCCTGGACAGCTCGCCAATCTATCGCAGTCTCCGAGAGCAATGAGGGACACACTGAGGAAACACTAAAGACAATTTCGAGGAAAAAATTCAGAAACTCATGGAGGCACAAAATAACCAAAATGAGGATCTCCAAAATACAGTAACACATTTATTTATTGGATGTCACAACAGTTTTTGAACGACAATTTGAACAATTACATCAAACCCTGAACAAACAAACCAGTTTTTTAGGAATCAGTTTGTTGCAAATCTCAACTGGAGATTGGGACATCATCACACAGAGATAATGAAAGATATCAAAGAATTTATGACCCCAGTTAAGCAGTCAGTCAACCATCTACACAATGGCTTGTGGAAATTATCACAAGATAGTGAGTTAATGTCCCAGGAAATTGCAACAATGAAACACACTCTCAACATGTCTATACACACAACAGTTCATCTCCAAGCTGCCCCAAACAGAGATGAGCCAGGGGAGGTGCAAAGGCAACGCCTTCAATTCACTTTTGGGTCTCCAGCTAAAAGCTGGTGTGCTGGAGTCTCAACAGGATTTGTCTGATCTGCTGGAGGACTGAGGACGGTTTATGGGAAAATGGCCTATTAAGCTGCAGTTTCCTACATTTTGGAAATCAGGATGAATTGGATCCCCGAATATACCTGGAAAAATGCAAAGATTTTCTTGCATTAAATCCACTGATGGATGAGGAGTTAATGGCAACTTTGAGAAATGTCCTACGTGGAACAATGAGAGTCTGGTTGGATGTGGCTCATTTAAACACAAATACCTGGTCAGAATTTCAAAACGAGTTCTGTGCTGCCTTTTTATCAGAGGATTATGCCGATGAACTGCCTGACAGGGTCAGGACAAGAGTTCTGGGTGAAGGGGAAAACATCTGTGACTTTGCCTATATGTATTTCTCCTTATGTTAGAGGTGGGCAGGGGCATGTTTAGGGCCTGGCTACTGGGCTATAGCCTGGGGTATTTTTTCTTTAGCCCGGGTTCTTTTCTTACGACTAAAAAATAAGACGAATATGAACTTTAAGCTCTTGTTACCACTGAGTCTTTAGCCCGTATTGTAATTTATTCGTGGCGTGCATTGGTAAGTTACCGTAGTTACGGGGACGCTTATGTGTCTGTATCGGTCTTATAAAAGCTTCCTCTCGGAAGCCTGGAAACTTTACAAGTCAATTTAAAGTCTTAGCATCCACAAAGTTCATGACGCCTGAAACGTGCCATTGGGGAGCAAGCTAGTAGTGCAGTCAAAAAGAAAAGAAAGAAAAAAAGGATCTGAGAAAAACACAAAATGATAAAGGTAACGTTTACTTATTAGATATAAGCTTCCATGTTTGATAAAATATTAATACGTCATGTTATTTGCATCTGGCAAAGTGAACAGTGAACTTCAAACTTTTTCTCGTTGTGGCTAGCTTCCACTACATGAGCAAGCTTGATTAACCACATTGGTGTAGTAGTCTAATATTAGAGGGTTTTCATAGCTGAACGTTGAAAAGCTGATTTTAAAAACTTGGGATATTGCGACAGATTTAACCTATTTTCAATATTTACGTGCACACAGCAGTTGATTCTGCTAATATACCTCTTTAGGAAGTATAAAAACGTCAAGTGTGTGGCTTTGACGAATTGTTCGTGCATGTGATTAAAAAAATTCAAAATCAGTTTAACCAGGGCTGCCAACTCTCACGCATTCGGCATGAGATTTAGTGCCACATTCATGTTCCTGTGCTGTAGTCAGCAATTATTCAATCAACGCAATGCGTGTGTTTCAGGATCGTTCAAATTGTTCAAATGAAATAAGACCATTTGAATGCAATTTTTTATGCAATTCCATTGCTTCCAACCCCTGAGTTAAGAAAAGTGTGAGACATCCAGAGTCATAATTGATTTCCATGTTACTAGTGGTGAAATCCACCATAACACATGTGAAACTGATAAACCTCCATGCACAAGGACTTCAATTCCACCTGAGAATTTCTTACATGCGTACTGGTTGAATAATTTATGACTACAACACGGGGACACGAATATGCCACTTAAACTCACGCTGAATGCGTGAAAGTTGGCAACGCTGCAGATGATTCAGTGTTGTGCTGAAGTCACTGAGAGTATTGTGGCTGAACTGAAAGAATCCAGCATATATGCTATAGTGGCTGATGAGGCCAGGACAGTAATTTAGAACAGCTGTCAGTTTGTGCGCAATGTCTCTCAAAAAGATGGTGATGTAAATGAACATTTTTTGGCTTTAAATAATTTGGGAGGGCTTTAATACAGGCACTATAGCATGGTTATTAGAGCATACATTAAAAAGACATGGAATCATCATGGCATTTTTCATTTAATGTTTACATGCAGTACTGTATCCAATATCACATATAGTTTTTTGCATTAGTCACTTCTTTGAAATGTGAAAAATTTAGGCTAATACACTGGATTTGATTTAATCCAGGTGTGAGACTTCCTTATACTACTGACAAATTAATTCCAATCTGCACTGAATCATGTCCTTTCTTTGGGGCTCAGCCCCTGGTGTTTCAAATGTCTATACACGCCCCTGGAGGTGGAAGCCAGATACTCAAGAGACCGCAGTGCTCAAACTCATCTTCAGAAACATCAACCCATGTATGGCAAGCCTGCTGTGTGGCAGAGTCACCACTGTTGATGAACTGGTCAGACTGGGACAGCAACTGGAGAAAGATCAGGCAAGCCAGCTTCAGTATGAACAGTGGAAAAAACTAACATTTAAAGAAAAAGTTTATGTATTGCCTTCCTTTTTCCAACTACAGCAAACCCATACATCCTCCATGGTTCATTGCTGGGGATGCAAAGACTCTCGTGCTCCATATTCATATTCAAATTACAACCAGTCAAAGAAATGTAAAACCCCTCACCCCTCCCAACTTTCACAAATCCATCCACAGTCCAACCACCAACCTCACCCTCAGCAAATCTACCCACGAGCCTTGCAATCTGCAAATGAGCATGACCACCCTTCAGTAAGCACCTTGACAGATATGGTGCAGTCAGCAACATGTATTAGCTCCAACTCCTTCATCTAAGGCCTGAAAAAATGTAGCAACCTTGGAGTGAGCTTTGGCAGTTGAGTGTTCCTTTAACTGTGTGGAACTGGAATGGCAAAGTTGTTGTAGAAACGGGTTCAACATACGCTCTGATCAGTCAACATGTTTGGGATTGTGTGAAAGCTCCAGAAGATAAATTATCCCCATGGACTGGATATCCGATCTTGCTGACAGGGAACTTGGAAATCCCCTCGGTTGGGCGGAGTTAGAAGTGACTCTACAGGAGAAAACCTGGCTGGGGCCAATGCTTGTGGTGGAAGCCAAAACCTTTTTGTGAGTGGAAAAACCATCACAGATGCCTATTCCATCCCCACAATGCAGTAAATACTTGACAGTCTCAGAGGTGTGGCTGTCTTCTCTTCCCTGGACTTGAGCAGCGGGTACTGGCAGGTGGAAATGGACTCTGAGGTGCGAGAGATCACTGCCTTCATCTGCCATTTAGGCGTGTTTCAAATTAAAGTCATACCGTCTGGACTGAAAAATGCCCCCGCAACATTTCAGAGGCTCATGGAAAGAGCACTGGGAAAATTAAAAGGCATCATTTGTCTTGTGAACCTGGATGACATCATCATTTTCTTCTCATCCTGGGAACAACACTTCTATGATGTCGAAGCTGCCTTTGACAAGCTCCACCATGCTAGGCTTCATGTGAAAATGAAAAAAGCAAGCTGTTCAGAGCATCTCTAAAACTTCGGAGGCATATTGTTTCGGCTGCCGTAGTCCAAATTGATTCAGAAAAGACGGATGCAGTTAACATTTTTTCTGTCCCCACCAACTTGAAGGCCTTACAGAGATTCCTGGGCATGATTAGTTGGTATCACAGGTTTGTCCCCAACTTCTCACGGATCACCGAGCCCCTGAATGCCTTGAAGAAAAAAGGAATAAAGTTCATCTGGTCAACTGAATGCCAAGCTGCTTTTGACAGACTTAAAAACCATTTGGTAAATTCACCTGTCCTTGTTCGACCAAACTTCAATGCTCTCTTTGTAGTCCGTATTGATGCCAGTGAGGTAGGGCTTTGTGCAGTATCGATCCAGAAAACACACCTGGGAACAGAGCAAGTCCTCGCCTTTGCCAGCCATAGCCTGAATCCAGCAGAGAAAAACTATGCAGCGACCGAGCTGGAATGCTTTGCTATGGTATGGGCATTGGAGAAGTGGAGGATCTATCTTGAAGGTCGCCTGTTTACAGTGGTCACTGATCACACCTCTCTGCTGTGGGTGTTCAAAACAACTAAACCCAGCACTCTGTTCATTAGGCAGGCCCTAAGGCTGCAAGAATTCACCTTTACTGTTGAATGCTGGAAGGAAAAATACAACACTACCAGATGCCTCATTTAGAGCCACAACAGGTAATCAGTCCTCTCTAACTGTGTGTGCTACCATCATGTCTGCTTCCTCAGGGCCATCAAAAGAACTTCTCATTTCCCTTGAGGCTGTGTGGAAGGCCCAACACACAGACTCTGAGTGTCAGGAACTATATCAAAAGACTGTCGAGGATGAAAAAGTCACTATTAACTCAAGTACCTCATTCCATTATGGAGGATCTCCTCTACCATGTTGTCACACTCCCATACACAATCACTTACCAGCTCTACATACCAGCCAGCTTCAGGAAGCAACTTCTGGAGTACTTCCATCAAGATCCACTCTGATCATCTCGGAAGGCACAAAACATACCGAAGACTGCAACAGCTGGTACACAGTCTAAAGGTGAGCCTGGATGTCAGACAACAAGTGCACAATTGCCAGATGCGTCAAATCTACAAACCAGAAAGTGGAAAACTGGCCAGAAAACTGCTGCAAACCATAGTCCAATGCCCTTGGGTAATGCAGGGGATGGATTTGATTGGTCCTTTACTTCCTTTATGATCATGGAACACAATTTGTTTCCTCAATCTTCCAAGCAGTGTGTGAAACCTGGAATGTGGGACACATTAACTTCCACCTACCATCCCCAATAAATGAACTTTGGGACTGTGGAGAAAGAGTTGTGAATTGCTTGTCTTTTTTCCAATATGTTGTTGAAAAGAAGTGTATTGTTGTGTCTTATAAGTACAAGTATTTATATGCTCACATGTTGAAAAGCACAATGAAAAAATGTATTTTTAAGATCTTTAAAGATATGTAAGCTATGAGCATGGAAGCAGTCCCAAGATTGCGGGTCTACGCATGCGGGAACTGCTAGTAGCACCTTGATAGCCATATGTTGATATTTATCAGTTTGGGGTGATAAAGTGATTATTAGTATCAGCACAATCCACGGTCCTCCTCTCTTTTTCAGTATCTTTCTTAAATCACAGGCTTTCAATGCCTCTACCACTACTGCATTCACTCTATCCACCATTCTTGTTTATACAATGCTGAGTTCACTTTCTCAAAGTGGAGAGGTGTTTTATTTGGGTTTCGAAGGAAGTGACATTTTTCAAAGGGAAAATCCATAAAAACCAGGAAGCTCATAGTATTCGTGGATGGGTCCTGGGTTTGAATGTCATGGGATAGAAGGATAGAGGGTGAATGATTGTTTCCTCAAACACGTGACCATTCCTGACTGTACTGCCTAATGAACATTTGCACTGGGTCCCTCTTCACTGTGTACTTCGTCATCAGCATTGTGGACATCTTCCCCCGCGCTGTGCACTTCCTCATCCGTACTCATTTCATTGACACTGCTGTGTTTCCTTCCCTTGGTCCCTTGATCCGTTTGGCCTCTCCCACCACCTTGTCACCACCTTTATATTCTCATTGTCTACCCCCTCTTTCCTGGACCCCCAAGCCTGAACAAACCCCTGTAGAGACGCAGCAGTGGGATGATAGTGCATGTGCGAGTGCGCAGTCGGGCTGGGACGATGAAGGAGCCCGCCCTGCGCAGTCGGGCTGGGACGATGAAGGAGCCCACCCTGCGCAGTCGGGCTGGGACGATGAAGGAGCCCGCCCTGCGCAGTCGGGCTGGGACGATGAAGGAGGAGCGCCCTGCGCCCAGTCTGGCTGGGGCGATGAAGGAGCCCGCCCTGCGCAGTCAGGCTGGGGCGATGAAGGAGCCCGCCCTGGGGCGATGAAGGAGCCCGCCCTGCGTCTGGCTGGGGCGATGAAGGAGCCCTGCACAGTTGGGCTGGCCCTGAAGGCCGCCCTGCGCAGTCGGGCTGGGACGATGAAGGAGCCCGCCCTGCGCAGTCGGGCTGGGACGATGAAGGAGCCCGCCCTGCGCAGTCGGGCTGGGACGATGAAGGAGCCCGCCCTGCGCAGTCGGGCTGGGCCCGCCCTGCGCAGTCGGGCTGGGACGATGATGCCACCCAAATTGATGCAGATGCTGAGGGGCAGGAGGGTACAGAAGGTGGCTGTACTGAAGGGGATGGGGAGTATCAGAATGTAAGTTTACCTAGATAGATCACTTACAGGGGTAGATTGGCATGTGGGTATAGATAGTGGTGATTGGATGATAGAGGAGTAGACATTGGGTCATAGACGTGTGGATGGTGAGTTGTGACCATAGGTAGTGAAGTATTAGTATAACTCCCAGTAGCGTAAGTGCTATGTTTCATACGTTTTAATGAAGCCCACGCCATTCTCGTGTTTTTTTTGGAAATAAGAAGCCGAACATCGGAGTGAACTTGCTCAATTCCGCCCATTACTTGGCAAGGCCAAGTATCTGCAACCACTGGTGGATCTATGCGTGATTCTATCCGCTGATTTGGGAAATAGTAGTTATTGCTCTGAAACTTGCGGTGTTACTTCATATCCATAGACTGTATATCCATTGACTCAATATGCAGTCTATGCTTATATCACTCTGCAGGCCACTGTCATGCTCATACTGTATGGAGTTGGAGGAAGACCTTTCATCTGTGCCTTAAAAATGAGGTCTAAAAATGTTTTTGTGTACAGACAAAATTAATTTGCTTGCAAGTGAGGTCATTATACTATCTGAGAACTAGATAGCTGATGCAAGTCATAACCACTAATACTGAATGCTAGAAGTAACATTGGTCCTGATACTATCAGAGAGATTTTGTCAGCCATGATATTGAAGTCGTTTCTGATATTGGACTGAATTGTTCTTATCCTCATATTCGAGAAAGTAGTCTTAAGTTTTATGCTTATTGTGAAGCAGTTGGGTCAGGCATATCTGAAGCTTTAGCAGTCATGCCACAGGAATCTTCATTTTCATTTAATTGTTATGAATCAATCAACTGAGTCTACTCACTGTAGTCAAAAATAACTTAAATGTTTTAGGAATATGACTCTGTGCACACTTGTTCAGTTTTTGGGCAAGGAGATTGGCACTTACCATGTGTACTGTGTGGTAGTTGTGGTAATGAGGCTGAATCTGGATGAATTAAGGTGTGGTTGGATGATGCTGAAGTGTTGTTATCCATCATGGTGGGAACGCGATACAATGGGAGCTCATTCATCCTCAGTCTCTGTCTCTCCCTCACAGGAGGACAAGTCCGGTTCAGCTGGGGCTGCTGAAGCTGAATTTGTAAGTGAAGAATGGCTGAGCATGTGCATACTGTGCACATGCAGGTTTTTATTAGTTGTTTGTCTCATTGGGCTGCATGGTGGTAATAAGGGTAGCCCTGTCACATCTCGGCCAGATGGCTGAGGATATGTACTGTTAGTCTGACCAAGTTAGATAATGGATGGTAATCACAGATGATTTTGTCGTTTGTCCTCCACCCAGAATTCTTTGCCTGCCGCCAATGCTGAAGGGTCGCCAGTGGCAACCACCAATGGCTCATCAGAGGAAGTGGAAATGCCTCCAAGATTCCTCTTTAAAGTGAGTCCAGTCCTGGCAATCTGTGTCAATCACCATTTCCGTCATTATGAGAGTCCAGTATCCGGTAATCTTGAATTGATGTGTGCGTGTGTGTCTGTGTGCCTGCGTGCTTGCATTTTTGTACTGTATTTCTTAACAGGTAAAGGCAATGCATGACTACATAGCCAATGATGCAGATGAGCTCGAGATGAAATCTGGGGACATTGTCCTGGTCGTGTCCTATGAGAACCCAGACGAGCAGGTGAGTCCAATTAGGGGCTACTTCAATGCACCAAGCGAAGCCTGAGATTACACTTTCAGGAAATGAGAAGCTATTATATGGGCATGAAGTGCAGCTTATCCAATGAGTGTGAGAGATGCAATGACTCAGCAGTGATGCTATCTGTCATCGATTTTTCCTTAAAACAGCTTAAAGTGAAAGACAAAACCAACTTTAATTCAAATAATTACCCATATTGAGTTTAGGTAATACAGAATGACTTGGATATTTAGCATTTTTTTTTTTTTTTTTTGTTAAGGTGTACAATACTTCAAATAATGAGAATGCAACCAAACAATCACAAAACTGATGGGCGCCATCTTTCTATCCCTCAAAAAGGTTTAGCCAATACACGGCTGAGGAATGCTTTGGCCGCCACGTGACAATGCCATAAAATGACCATAGCTTAACCAAAGTCTGTGTACGCTTATCTCATTTTGTACTAAATTCCCGCTCATTTTATGCTGTTTCGTTAGCTTAAATTGGTTAATGCAGGAGCTAGTGCACCCCCTTTCTTTCTGTGTTGGTTGTCTAGCGACGGGCAATTTGATTATGTTCGGTTTTTTTTCTCTCATCGTTCCTTTTTTTCTACAAAGTATGCTTGAGTGAAGTGTGACTTGTATTTTGTATTCATTATATTGAGTGGATATTTACATTAGCGCAGGCAATACTGTTACTAGCTATAATAATAATGTCGATCCTTTAATATTTCCGGGACCTGGGAAGTTTGCTGCAAATTTGATCATTACAAAATGCTAGCATGTTTAACGAACTAATTTATGTTCTAGTGGTTAGCCTAGCTAATGCCATTGTTATATTATTTTGCATGTTCGATAGTTTTCTTATACAGTATATATATTCTTTCTCACTTACTCCTTCAGGAAAACCATGCATACTTACCTATCTACATCCATTCATACATGAGACTATGTATCCCTACTGAAGCGCTATTTAAATGGATGTTCTGTGTCCGGCCTCCTATCTGCTTCTTACCAGTGCGCCGTACAGTGGATGGGCATTTTTGCTAGCCCCTAAACTTCCAGAATAGGCTTGATTCTGAACACATTTTACTCTCAGCTGCTCCACATTGACTTATCGCTGCAGTATCAACAAAGAGTTGTTTTGTAGTGTTTTAAACATGCTAATCTTGAATTTGCTTGGTTATATACATGAGCATTGTTGTATTAATAGATTTGATTCTTCACAGATTGTGAAATTGTCAGTGTGTTTGGCAGTTGGGTGTCAGAACACTCAAGGGAAAGCAGACCCTTTGGGTCTCCCTTGCCGTTAAAGAGCTATGGGGCATTTGACATTGCTATAAACTGGAAAATGATGGATTATCTGAGTGCTTTGATCCGAATGTATAAGTTTTCTTTATTAAGTTCAGCTTTGTCTTAAAATTATCAAAAAAATTGTAACACCTAAGGTTCTTTAGTTTTCAGATCACTTGAGGCAAATGTTGGCTTTCACTTTAATAAATTGCAAAAAACTGAACACATTTTTTTTTCATAGTTTTTTTGAATATTTTGTGTTACATTTACTTGGACACAAATTAGTGGCGTAAATGCCTTTATTGGAGCCAACTACAGTGGCACTAGTAAGCAAAATCCCTCTCGACCAGAACCAAGAAATTAAAGTCCAAAAGAATTCTTGGTTTTGGCTTCTTCGTGTAGCATGCAGTTGGTTCTTCCATGTCAACCTCTGCCCTGCGCGGTGTCATTTGTACTGTGCCCACAGGATGATGGGTGGCTGATGGGAATGCTGGAGTCCAGTTGGATTCAAAGCAAGGGCCTCGCTCACAAGGGCGTGTTCCCGGAGAACTTCACCCAGAAGTTGTGAGCAGGAGGTCCCACCTTTTGCCCCTCACCATTACCTCTGCTCAGGAAAACTGGAAGCAAGCCAGGCCACGGGATGAGGAAAAAAGCAAACCGCATCATCCACTTTCACCAAAACAATCCCATCATGCATCATGTGCACCTCTGAAGTGTTTTGAAATGTGTGTTGAGGGGTCGTGAGGAGTTCACTGTAGTTTTACTGTCCGAGCTTATTGCAGTTTCCCAAAGTTGGTCACGAGAGCATTCGAGTATGTGCTTTGTACTACTATCAAAGTTTTTCATTCTGCCTGCTGTTTAGATATGATTTATTCTCGTGTTTCATTACCGTATTACTCAATGCTGCTCTGTGAACTACGCATTGAGTGAGACTCCACTGGGCTTATGAATCATTGATCCTCCATGACCTGGGAGGCCAGACATGGTAAAAAAAACAATGAACTCCACATATTTATTTGGGAACTCTAGTGTTTGTGCCTCACCAGGCATCTGGCCTTGACAATCTTGGGCTTAAAGTGCTCTAGAATGCTCTTTGTTCTTTGTATTTATCCATTGCTTTTATTTATGATAAACATATTCCTGTGGATCTTTTCTGGGGTCACAAGTTCTGTTAAAAAACTCAAGACCTTCAGACAAAAACTCTGCACAGTAAGTAGACTGGATGTACTTGCAGCTGTTTAACAAATAGGCACTGACAGACGTGAATGCATCAATATAGCATCTTAGATTCAGAAAAGTTGTAATGAAGATGCATGTAACTCGATTGCCATATAGTTTGCTCCAGAATAATAGTAACTGTGAAGGAACGGTTGAACAAATCCATTTGGACTTGCTGGGCAGTGTGTGTCCTCAGAGTGAGATGTGCTTCTCCCGGGGGAATGATGGGTCTTTAAGATTATTAAAGGAAGAGTGTAAATGACTTGACAAGATGCTCTGTCACTTCAATGAGGTGCATTGAACTGCCATTGGCCTCGAGAGTATAACACCTGCTTCTACAGGTGGCAATCAATGCCCAGCACCGGAAGCGGATAAAACATCATCCTCATGACATGAAAGTACAACGGAGTGTTTGTGACTGAATTGGGTATGTTGTTCTTTCACGGAGGTCATGGAAGAGTCTGCATGTGATGTGAATGCAGTCATCGTCTCTTTTTGGTGAATGTCAGAAAACAAAGAGACGAATGGAACTGAAAACCCTAATTTCTTCCATGGACTCTGTTGAAGCAAAGTTGGCTGTAGTACTGCAGCCCTTATAAAGCTTAAGTATTACTTTTAATTTTAAATCTTCTTAAATGGTATTTACAAACATTTTTGGTTCACTTTGAACACACATTTTATGCGCAGACTCACTATTTCACCCTTAATGTTTGGGACAAAGGGCTTTTCAGGAGTTTTTAAATAATTTGGTGAATTCAGATGCTTTCCTAGAACAGATTTAAGGCAGCAGTCAATATCTAGTCTTGATTCCAGTGTTCTGATAGCCTTTGAAATGTGTTCTTGGCCTTTGTCAGCATGATGACAGGAGTTGGCTCAATGAAAGCCCAGGCAGCCATTATCAGGCTGAAATATTGTACAAAACTGACATGTTTGCAAAACCTTAAACTTACTAAAATGAGCTGCCTAGGAGCATGATTAATAATACTGGTGCGCTCAAAAATCAAAAAGGGCCAGGTAAGCTGAGGGAGACTGAAGACTTCTCATTATTATGAAGAAAACCTCTGAACACCTGTCTGACTGAACAGAACCACTCAGGCGTGGATCTGCCAGTGTCTGCGGCAGACACTGCAAACTGAGATGCAGAGGATACTCTGGAAAAATACAGCTACTGCTTTGGAGTCCTGGTCAAAGGTCACCTAGAAGTACCCAAATGATCCTCCAGATTTCTGGAAAGAATGGTCTTGTGACAGATAAAACTTAGGCCTTAATTCTAAATACATAACTGTCACTTCACAAAGAAACAAACACACCTGTGTACTTAGGAAGACATTAATTTTAAGCCAGGAATTCTCATTCTAGACTTACCTAGTCATAAAACGCTGAGCAGGTGGGATTTTCTCCCGTTCAGTTGTCTTGCATGGAGTAAGAAGGCCTGCAGGGGGCACTGTGGAGAGCATTTCCCGACCAAAACTGATCAACTAACTCACGCAGAAGTGCTGTCCTTGGTCCTGAAGACCCTGGCAAACCCAATTTGGGTCACCCAAAAAGTCACTCAGGAAATTTTCTGAGTTACCTTATATAACCTCACTCATAACACCAAACACATGCATAGAAAAGGTTACATTTTTAAAAGTATTAAATTGAATGTATTTGCATAACAGTCAGGTGGTAATGTTTATACTTATAAATTACACACGCACACACACACACATCCCCTTTAACTAATATACTTTTTTTTCGAGTTTTGCAAAGTGTTTCAACAAAGCTATGAGTGTAAGGTGCAGCAATGCATTTCTGGACAGTCGTTTGCAACAATACTTGATACAATATTCATACAAAAGCTTCATATCTGGGGCAAGTTTTTGGCTTTAGGGCTTGGATTGATTCCTTGTTGAATGGTTTGGTGAATGGTATTTTAAGAATCACTCTGGAATTCACACTCATGGTCATTCTAAGACAGGACTGTAGGATTGTGAAGACAAAACATTTGGAATACACAACAATAGTGTGGTCTGATGTCATTGCTGAAGGTATTCCGATAGTGACTTTCTTTAATTGGAATTTCTGTTTTCCATCATACGGAAGCCTCAACTATCTTTAATAATCTATGTGAATATCTGTTCAGACTCTCTTTAATTCATCATAACGTAGTTACACGCACACATCTGTATGTGAGTGTCTGCACGTATGTGCTGGTGTAATGCCGCGACAGATATTTCTTTCCATTTTACTGCCATCGTGTGGAAGCTGGTAGTACTGCATGGGCAACCAAAGAAAATTGTTTGAGAGAAGTCGCGAGCAAGCGTACGTCCGAAGTTAAAGGATCACGATTCTTTATTATGTTGTACAAGCTTAACGGTTCCCCAGTGGGATGGTTTCTCCAGATAGCGGAGCCAAGATCGCTTTCAGTGAATTTTTCCCAACGGTCATGCCGAATTTGTGCATTAGTTTCGACGTCACTCGCAAGCTATTTTTGGGCTCCAAAGTTTGCTTGATGGCTTGCTAGCTTTCTGCAATAACGTTAACTACGAACGCCGGTGTTCTGACAATTTGTGCTGCCTCGTCAAAAAATGCTTCTGTGATGCAAAGCAATCGTAAAGTCTTTGTTTTCGCCTTAATATTGCAATATGAATCAATGTACAGTAGTAACTGTTATTTGTTTGCTTATTATAACACTATCGTATGCGTGCTCGGTTTTGTAGCGAAAGATCAGCTTGGCTTTACTTCTATGATACCGAATGCGGTGAAGTTAGCCGGGGTGTTCATAGTTAATCTCATAATGTAGTGGGATTTGTAGCGAAAGATCACCTTGGCTTTACTTCCATGATATTTGGGCATGTGCACGTATTTGTATGAACGGTGGCGTTATATGATGTGAGTGTAGCCGAGGCAAGTATTTCGATAACAAATGCGGTGAACTCAGTCGGGGTGTTCATAGTTAATCTCATAGTGTGCACGGATTTGTAGCGAAAGATCACCTTGGCTTTTGAGTTTGCTCTAGACTGACTGAAGCCAGCACTGCAAACTTGGGGTCAACGAAGCGAGGCTGAATGGAGCCTGTGTGAAGCGAAGTGAAATGATAAGGCCCGCGTTCATCCCACAGTAACGTAATGACGTACCATGAGTGACGTACGTTGTGCGCTACGCACTGCTGACAGAGGGAGACAGACACACTACTCAAATTGTAGTAGTGATATTGTATAAATGTGTGTTATTTCCAGCCTCCCCGTTTACCCTACTTAAGACAGTCGGCAATTGTATGTCGATAACCTTGGGAGCACCCAGTTTTTGTATGGAGTTCATGTGGAATTGGAGATTTTAGATTTACCAAAATGCGTCAACTATAGAAAAAATAAATTCTGAGTGAATCGGAATCGGTCTGAATATGTCACATTTAGGTTCTTGCTTTAAAAAAATTCTCTCTAACTTCACCTGTTAAAATCGTTGCCCTTATGGAACCTATGTAGGAAGTTAGGCTACACAGGAACCGACTAGCTAGCTAACTTAGCTACAGATATTCCTAGGTCTGATTAGTGCAGACGTTATTGTGTAGCAAGCATCGAACCTTACAGCGTACACTTCAGACGGTGAATCAATGACATGGACAATTTTCTAACCGATAAACTGACATGGTACCTTTATATTTTGCCAGCATATTGCTGGTAGTGGTTGTAGTAGTATGCGCAAACGTACAGCATTGAATTCGGTCCGAAATTTGTGATTGCATGGACTGAGGGGGTGGTTTCCTCCCTACGCTTCACACCTGCATCCACTTTGGTAATTATTTTCTGTGTATTTAAGTTTCTGGTCTTCAACTTGCTTTACTGTAGATGCCCATCTTTGGTGTTGAACTCTCACTCTAAAAATATTTATTAGGGATTCTGTTCCCCATTGTGGCTGGTCCTGGCGAGTCCCTCTTCCTCCAGTATATTTTTCGTCCCTCTCAAAGTGTGTACCTCTGCCCAGTGTGCCACGATCCCTCCTGTTTGACATTATGGCTCCATACCTCAAACTGACACTCCTACTACACCAAAGCCTGACCTCTGTTCACTGCCAGACTTTGGACTACCCTCTTCATGCTCCTTGAAAGACACCCATAAGCAGAGTTACTGCGGGACCAAGGGGGGCGGCCGCCCCATGGCCCACGGCCAGTGGGGGTCCCCGCTGCAGCCTTGCTGATTTACATTTTCATTACCGTCAAACAGAAAAAACCATCACAATAGTTGTAAGTTATGCAATTATTACGTGTACTCCCCTAATTGATTAATAATTTGTTGTGATGTTCTATATATACACCTCCATGTCGGTAATCTAGTCACTATTGTGGGGTTCTTTTTTTTTTTGAAAAATTATTCATAACTATTATATGAAGTTTTCATGCTTAATATACCCACTTTTTAAAGACTATTACTGAAATCAACTATTTTCTTATTTTATTTGATATTTTTCTTTCACACTGATATGCAAATTGTCAAGATGATTGCAGGGTAATGTGTTGCCCAATGTCAAGTCTGTATTTGATTTGATCATGTGACAACGTTAATGTCTGTAACGTCTGAGTTCAAGCGCAAAATCTGAACATCATCAAATTTGCAAACTTAGGAGCAGTCATTCCATTCAAACATAAAAGCAGTAGTCAAAAAAGAAAAGAAAGAACTGGAGGAGAGGGTAGCAAAGCTACCAGCACTAAGTTCATTTGGCTTTAAGCAGTTGCCGCACCACGGACGACCCTTCCTCAAGCAGCAATGCAGCCAATAGGTAACAGATGAAGATAAGCTAAAGTTTGGCCTAAATAATGATAACGTCCACGGCTATTGTATTAATTTCAAGACAAGACGAGGATTTTGCTCAGCGCAAAGTTTGACGAATGCCATTCAAATAGGTGAGTAGGCCTACAAGTGACTTTTCTTTTAGTCCAGAGTCGATTATTGTATATTTGAGATCTATGGCAGAAATGAAGCAGTTGATGTGCAGTTAATTGGTCATTTTATGGGATTTATGCAGACGCTGTTTTGTTGGGCAATTTAGGGGACATTGTGGCATTGTTTTAAATATATTTAAATATCGTTAAATATTGCAGCTTTCGTCTGTCTCATCGCGTGCTTTTTCAAGTCACTTATGTCCTGTCTTTATGTCACCTTTATGTCAGATATTGCACTCGTGAGGTAATTGCACAGAAATGCTAGTTTTCGGACGTTTTAACTGACCTTATTATCGCTGAACAGGAATTCTTTCCCAGGTAATTGCCAATTTCGTTTTCTTCCCATAAATTTGACATTCGCTTGTGCCTCTATGGAATATTACCGGCGGTATTAACTGCTAACAGTGGTATTCGTACAATATTTTTCGCAGTAACCCAAATATTACTGGCGGTATTAACTCCTTGCAGTGGTATTTGTACAATGTTTTTCTCAGTAACCCTGTAACTGACCGCGTTGCCACACACTTGTATTTATGCATGTGCAGGTGACATGGTTTTGTTGTGGTGCGCACCAGAAAATGGGGCTCCCCGAAAGCCAATCCATGGGTTCACGGCCGCTTTGTCAGAGTGCCCATGCCTAAAGATCAACGTCATTATGTCACTCTTTGCAGTAATGTAATGTTCCTTTTTTTTTTTTTTTTTTTTTTGCTCATGTATACGCTTGTGGTCGTTGCCTTGGCAGGGTAGTAAGCCTCGACATTTACATACCTTAACCAAATCTGAATTTACAACTCTTAATCGCAGTTCTTAACTTAATTTCAGTAGTTTCAGAAATCTCTGTTGTTTTCTTTACCTCATGCAGGCCAATAATTTGACCCTTCTGAAACAGTACAACAACACCAATTTCCATGGCCACAGGATATGATCTGACATTGTTGCTTAAAAATGAGAAGCTACTAACTGCATCAGTTAGGGTTAAAGAACTTGTTACCAGCTGAAACATATTAATCACTTCAGTAATTATCTAATGGAAGGCTCTTACCTTTTTGTTTAGTTAAATCCAAGAGGTGACTTTTTTGGCCGGGCAGTGTACAAACTCAGGACATGAAATAATCTGCTTCATTTAAACTGTTAGCGTTTTTTATTTATTTAAATTTCTTTTTGATTTGTATAAAGTGTTTTAATCACGTTTTTACCTGTGCAATTAATGACATTCCAGTCTTTTTCAGTCGGGCTTGTTAAATCTTCTGAGGGCTAGTGACTTTTTTCTCTCACAAGCCTGACCAGCTTGTGGCAAAAAATGGGAAGATTCAGCTTTGCAGACAAGTCAAATTAATGAAACTCATGTAGTAATTCTCACTTTCACCTGGCCGAAGGCTCGGAATAAATGGAAATGACTACTTTTGTCCTCGCCAAAGGCTTGGAATAAATGAAAATGACTATTCTCGTTTAACAGACGTCTGGCAACCATACCCTATATGCTTTTGCTGCCAAAGCACTGACAACTTTTTTTTCTCCCTCTGAACAATTTGATCGACAAAGTGGCTTCACTGTATTTTATCTGAAACATAAGTTTGCTTGGCTCAATAAGTGACGATTTGTGTTGGTTAGGGTAGAATATGATGCAGACCTATCCATTATTTTACAGTTGACTGCAATGACAATCTGAGGGGCCCCTTGTAATGCTTTGCCCCCTCTGGGGTGAGAGCCTAGCTCCACCCTTGAAGACACCCTATGGGGTTTTGTCTTAGATCCGCGTTCGGCTACTGCGTTCTGATTCTTGACAATCAAATTTAAGGGGCCTTCCCTGGTTCACATGATTTACCTTGCTCCAGCACAGATATGGGTATAATAACATTACAGTTTATTCGTTCAACACAAAAACGGACCATTCCTTTGGTTTTTATTTACATTGTTATCATGGAATTGACGTTGATAAGCAAAATCACGGTCCGTATTGTGGCAAGCCTAACTCCCTAACCACCCAACCAAATCACTTAAATTTTTTTCCACTGTTAGATATATGTCATATCTGTGCAATCATGTGAGGATTTATATATATATGTATATATATATATGGTGTACTTATTTTTTTCTAGTGGTTTAACTAAAAAAAATTCCTCAAATGGGTCAGTTGGATGACACATACACTCCCATGAAATTGATACCTTTGCCCCTATCAGAAAAAGCCAATGTAATTGCATGCAGAAATAACCAACAAGTCTACAGTCAAGGCAATTTGGTTGAAAAATAAAAATGTTATCAGCGCCGCAAGTGTTGAAATCAGCAGATTTTAGATGACTTATGAAATTCTTTGAGTTGAAAGAGCTTCAAAAAAAGTCATTTTTTAACAAAATTGATTAAATTAATGACAAAATGTTTTGATTTTCTTGAAGTACACATCTTAGTGAGCTTTAAAGGAAAAAAAGAAAAATGGAAAAAAAATTCATTTTGAACCTGGGAAGGCCTCTTAAGTATTGTTAGATACAAATTGCTGGAAACACTGCCATACATCAACTTTTTAAGACTCATTAAGGATCTTGAGAGTGATTGAGATATGAATTGATTCAACTCTGTGGAGATTTCTAAAGCAGTAGTTCTGTGGTTATTACCAACTACCAGCTATCGTACACAATCTTTTTTTGCTGTTGATGTAATTTCACTTGCCACCTTAAATAATTTAGCTGTCTTAGCCGCTAATGCACCAGCAATTCGGGTGCCAACTATTTCTGGCTTTAAAAAAAAAAAAAAAAAGTCAGTGAGTCACATTTCAGACATTATGAGAAAACTGGGGAAAACACATCCAACCCCGTCAGTAAGGCCATGCCTTTTGCCATTCCTTTGTTTGGTGTTTTTTTGGAAACTTGTGCACTATTTCTATACAGTTCCAGTGTGAAATGATGTAGAAGATGCCAGTAAGTCCAAAGTAACATCAACATAATTTTTGTAAAAAATGTGACCAACTAGCCTTTTACATTAAATGCTAGATTTGGCCCCTTTATTGTAATTATCCTCATCTTACTTTGGAGACTTACGAAACAAAGTGCTGTTAGTTAGATTTCTTTCAAACAGATACATGTTGCCAAGAAGCATTCAAATGAATAGTATAGGTCCGTGTAAATGCTTTTGTGATTCTGATTTTGAGACTTCAAAATTCACCTCCTGAGAGTCAGAAATTCCCATAGTTGCATATAAGTAATATAACTCTTTATTATTAAAATTAATAATCCTATATTCGTCCAACCTGAGTCTTGTAGTACAGGAGATGTTCAATAAAAATAGAAAAAAATGATACTTTTTATAATTGTGTTTTGTCAAAAAATTCTAAAATGTTTTCTTCTGTTCAGTCTCTGGAGATTATAATATTTTATCCAGGTACTATAATCCAGACATGGAACCAGAGGCAGAGAACAATCCAATAGTAGGGTTTATTGATAGTAATGACAGAGCCCAGAATTGCGGAAGCCAGATAAAGATTTCCCTCGCCAGAGCAGAACGATCAGATGGGAGGTTCAGTGAGATTAGCAGGAACGCTGTCCCAATCCTGATGACCGCAGGTGTTCCTAATAAACTGGGCAGAGAAACAGACTGAAGAGGCAGGTCAAAAGGAATGCGTTCCCAATCCTGGAGATGGGGAAATAGGCTTGGGAGCTTATTTCTATTAATAAGGCAAAGAAGAGTACTTCCCTAATTTATTAACATCTTAAATCCCAACGCCTCCTGGCGGTAGTGCCTGCGCGCTTCGACTTTCAGTGGCATGTTGTCAGCCTCTAACCCTTAAATACGTATTTGCTTTCATGCTGTTCCTGTTTGAGATTGCCTAACTGATAATTAAACCATTTACTTACTAAATAATCATGACCAATATATATAACTGTTAGCGTTTTTTATTTATTTAAATTTCTTTTTGATTTGTATAAAGTGTTTTAATCACGTTTTTACCTGTGCAATTAATGACATTCCAGTCTTTTTCAGTCGGGCTTGTTAAATCTTCTGAGGGCTAGTGACTTTTTTCTCTCACAAGCCTGACCAGCTTGTGGCAAAAAATGGGAAGATTCAGCTTTGCAGACAAGTCAAATTAATGAAACTCATGTAGTAATTCTCACTTTCACCTGGCCGAAGGCTCGGAATAAATGGAAATGACTACTTTTGTCCTCGCCAAAGGCTTGGAATAAATGAAAATGACTATTCTCGTTTAACAGACGTCTGGCAACCATACCCTATATGCTTTTGCTGCCAAAGCACTGACAACTTTTTTTTCTCCCTCTGAACAATTTGATCGACAAAGTGGCTTCACTGTATTTTATCTGAAACATAAGTTTGCTTGGCTCAATAAGTGACGATTTGTGTTGGTTAGGGTAGAATATGATGCAGACCTATCCATTATTTTACAGTTGACTGCAATGACAATCTGAGGGGCCCCTTGTAATGCTTTTTGCCCCTCTGGGGGTGAGAGCCTAGCTCCACCCTTGAAGACACCCTATGGGGTTTTGTCTTAGATCCGTTAACTACTGCGTTCTGATTCTTGACAATCAAATTTAAGGGGCCTTCCCTGGTTCACATGATGTACCTTGCTCCAGCACAGATATGGGTATAATAACATTACAGTTTATTCGTTCAACACAAAAACGGACCATTCCTTTGGTTTTTATTTACATTGTTATCATGGAATTGACGTTGATAAGCAAAATCACGGTCCGTATTGTGGCAAGCCTAACTCCCTAACCACCCAACCAAATCACTTAAATTTTTTTCCACTGTTAGATATATGTCATATCTGTGCAATCATGTGAGGATTTATATATATATGTATATATATATATGGTGTACTTATTTTTTTCTAGTGGTTTAACTAAAAAAAATTCCTCAAATGGGTCAGTTGGATGACACATACACTCCCATGAAATTGATACCTTTGCCCCTATCAGAAAAAACCAATGTAATTGCATGCAGAAATAACCAACAAGTCTACAGTCAAGGCAATTTGGTTGAAAAAATAAAAAAAAATGTTATCAGCGCCGCAAGTGTTGAAATCAGCAGATTTTAGATGACTTATGAAATTCTTTGAGTTGAAAGAGCTTCAAAAAAAGTCATTTTTTAACAAAATTGATTAAATTAATGACAAAATGTTTTGATTTTCTTGAAGTACACATCTTAGTGAGCTTTAAAGGAAAAAAAGAAAAATGGAAAAAAATTCATTTTGAACCTGGGAAGGCCTCTTAAGTATTGTTAGATACAAATTGCTGGAAACACTGCCATACATCAACTTTTTAAGACTCATTAAGGATCTTGAGAGTGATTGAGATATGAATTGATTCAACTCTGTGGAGATTTCTAAAGCAGTAGTTCTGTGGTTATTACCAACTACCAGCTATCGTACACAATCTTTTTTTGCTGTTGATGTAATTTCACTTGCCACCTTAAATAATTTAGCTGTCTTAGCCGCTAATGCACCAGCAATTCGGGTGCCAACTATTTCTGGCTTTAAATTGAAAAAGTCAGTGAGTCACATTTCAGACATTATGAGAAAACTGGGGAAAACACATCCAACCCCGTCAGTAAGGCCATGCCTTTTGCCATTCCTTTGTTTGGTGTTTTTTTGGAAACTTGTGCACTATTTCTATACAGTTCCAGTGTGAAATGATGTAGAAGATGCCAGTAAGTCCAAAGTAACATCAACATAATTTTTGTAAAAAATGTGACCAACTAGCCTTTTACATTAAATGCTAGATTTGGCCCCTTTATTGTAATTATCCTCATCTTACTTTGGAGACTTACGAAACAAAGTGCTGTTAGTTAGATTTCTTTCAAACAGATACATGTTGCCAAGAAGCATTCAAATGAATAGTATAGGTCCGTGTAAATGCTTTTGTGATTCTGATTTTGAGACTTCAAAATTCACCTCCTGAGAGTCAGAAATTCCCATAGTTGCATATAAGTAATATAACTCTTTATTATTAAAATTAATAATCCTATATTCGTCCAACCTGAGTCTTGTAGTACAGGAGATGTTCAATAAAAATAGAAAAAAATGATACTTTTTATAATTGTGTTTTGTCAAAAAATTCTAAAATGTTTTCTTCTGTTCAGTCTCTGGAGATTATAATATTTTATCCAGGTACTATAATCCAGACATGGAACCAGAGGCAGAGAACAATCCAATAGTAGGGTTTATTGATAGTAATGACAGAGCCCAGAATTGCGGAAGCCAGATAAAGATTTCCCTCGCCAGAGCAGAACGATCAGATGGGAGGTTCAGTGAGATTAGCAGGAACGCTGTCCCAATCCTGATGACCGCAGGTGTTCCTAATAAACTGGGCAGAGAAACAGACTGAAGAGGCAGGTCAAAAGGAATGCGTTCCCAATCCTGGAGATGGGGAAATAGGCTTGGGAGCTTATTTCTATTAATAAGGCAAAGAAGAGTACTTCCCTAATTTATTAACATCTTAAATCCCAACGTCTCCCTGGCGGTAGTGCCTGCGCTTCGGGACTTTCAGTGGCATGTTGTCAGCCTCTAACCCTTAAATACGTATTTGCTTTCATGCTGTTCCTGTTTGAGATTGCCTAACTGATAATTAAACCATTTACTTACTAAATAATCATGACCAATATATAAGCCTGTAATGATTAAGAAATGTCAGAGATCACCAATGGGCTACATTGACAAAATAACTTCATAGTGATATTGTAAGGATGGAACAAAAAAAAAAAAAAAAAATTATTTATTCTGACTCTTTATCTATTTCCATCTCTCGTTTTTGAATTTTTTAATAGCAATGCAATTTGATTTATTCTAAGATTGCACTTCATCAGAATGTTTTCAGTGTTCAAAAGAATAGGCTACATTTGCGGGGAAGCGCAGTTGGACTCTCGTTGCCATGATGCGATAGTAATTGATTTATTACATTACCAACCCTTTTCACTTTTTACGTCAAAGCGTTGGCAATTGAATAATTTAGCAAACTGACTATTATTGTATTGTGGGCATGACATTGCGACTGCCCTTTTTCGCATTTGCAATTTTATTGTGGTCAGCAATTCTCCAACTCTGGTGTGCGTTCCTTCTCTCTTGTAAAAAATTACATGCTGTAAATAAACAAAAATAAGATACATTTAAAATGGCAAACATCCTTTTAGGCTCATTAAACCCTAGGCTTACAGAAAATTGGCGTAAAAGGAACTCAGAACCTTCGAAAGGCATATTTCCATTTTATGTCATCCTTGATGGGGATAAGAAAATTCCTGATAACTAGCCTATGTGACGCAAAGTACAATAAAGCCCCAAAAAACAAACTGGTCATTAATTCTTCCAATTTGTCCTCACTAATAGGCAAATTAATGTTTTGTTGATAATTAGGGAAAGTAAATGAGAACCAGTTTGGAGTAATCAAGCGTTCTGGGGGAAGTTAGCAAAGAGTTTTTATTCCTCTGACAGCAAATCATTGAAGGTATAGGAGGTCAAAGTCTTGACCTTTTGACTCAAAGATTACAATAATTTCTGAAGACAATGAATTATTGACAAGGAAGAAACTGACTGGTTGTTTTTAGGGCATATGGCAAGGGACAATAAAGCAACTTGACAGCGTCAAAGTCAGGAAATATATATGCCAGAGATGTGCAAGAATGAGGAAACACAAATGCAAACACCTGGCAAAGGAAGGCAACCAAGACGCCAAACCAATCAAAGAAGGCAATACAGCTGAGAGACATGCATGGGATGGGAGGTGAAACAGTAGGAATTCATATGAGGTTTGTGACGCCAGGCTCAATATTACTACGGACTGGATCAATAGGGAATGCAGCTGTGATAACAGTACTGTACAGCAGTGGTTACCAACTCACTCTTTGGTGCCTCCCTGCGAAATCAGGGTATTTAATTTGTTGAACATGAAGCACAATGATGAAAATAATCCAGGGTTTGATAAGCTATACAGCAAGTGCACTTGAGAGAGGAACACGTCAAATACCAGGATATGGCTGGGGGCCTGGAGAACAGAGTTGTCAACCAATGCTTTAAAGCTCACATATTTGTTGTTTCATGTCTACAACTCACATTATGCACATAATAACTGCTATTTCAGATATTCTAATTTGGTATCAGAATTAAATCATAATTTTATGTGAGGATTCAATATAAACACCACTGGCTCAAATAAAATCAGCAAACGAAGGGGCTTCTTTAAAAAAAAAAAAGTATTGATGTCATAATGCAATAATATGTTCTGCTAAAATTAATTCAACACCATATGCATCCCAGTAATCACTATGATGGAGTGTAAGGCAACATCATAAAGTTTTGGAAATTTGCAGTTTGTTTCCTTCCTGTAAACCAGGATAGTGTGGTGAACTGAAATGCTGAGTGTAAATTGATTACCTTTAAAAAAATGAATAAGCCAACTTCATTATCTTGCGTTTACAACGCTTATAATCATAATCATGGTAAAATAACTTTTCTAAATACAACCAGAATTCCGAAATAGTTGGGACGAAGTGTAAATCGTGAATATACTCAAAATGCAATGACTTTCAGATCACATGAGCCAATATGTTATTTACAATAGAACATAGATAACATGTCAAATGTTGAAACTGAGACATTTTGCATTTTTATCCACAAAGTGAGCTTATTTCCAATTTTTTGGCTGCAACAGGTCTCAAAAAAGTTGGGACACAGGCAAAAAAGGGCTGAAAAAGCAATTAATATATAAGAGAATCAGCTGAAAGAACATTTAGCAAGTAATTAAGTTGACTGACATCAGGTGTGTAACATGATTGGCTTTAAAAGAGATGTCTTAGAGAGGCTGAGTCTCTCAGAAGTAAAGATGGCCAGAGGCTCTCCAACCTGTGAAGGCTTGCGTAAAAAAATTGTGGAATACTTTAAAAATAATATTCCTCAACGTCAAATTGCAAAGGGTTTGAAGGTCTCATCATCGACAGAGCATAACATTATCAAAAGATTCAGAGAAACTGGAAAAATCTCTGTGCGTATGGGACAAGTCCGAAGACCTGGATGCCCGTGATCTTCGGGCCCTCAGACGCCACTGCATCACTCACCGGCATGATTCTGTCATTGACATTACTAAATGGGCCCAGAAATACTTCAAGAAACCACTGTCTGTAAACACAGTCCACCGTGCCATCCACAGATGCCACCTAAAACTCTTTCATGCAAAAAGGAAGCCATTGTTGAGCATGATCCAGAAGCGCCGCCGTGTTCTGTGGGCCAAGGCTTATTTAAAATGGACTGTAGCAAAGTGGCAAGTGTCCTGTGGTCAGATGAGTCCAAATTTGACATTCTTGTTGGAAATTATGGACGTCCTGTCCTCCGGGCTAAAGAGGAGAAAGACTACCCCTTCTGTTATCAGCGTTCAGTTTAAAAGCCAGCATCTCTGATGGTATGGGGATGCATTAGTGCATATGGTGTGAGACTCTTGCATGTTTTAAAAAGCACCATGAATGCTGAAAGGTATATAAAGGTTTTAGAACAACATATGCTCCCCTCCAGACGACATCAATTCCAGGGAAGGCCTTGTGTATTTCAGCAGGACAATGCAAAACCACATACTGTAGCTATTCCAACAGCATGGCTTAGTAGTAGAAGAGTCCGTGTGCTGAACTACCCTGCCTGCAGTCCTGATCTTTCACTGATTGAGAACATTTGGCGCATAATTAAACGAAAAGTCCGTCAAAGGAGACACAAAACTCTCCAGCAGCTGGAAGCCTGTATTAAACAAGAGTGGGATCAAATTCCAATAGCTAAAATCAAGAAACTTGTCTCCTCAATGCCCAGACGCCTCCACTCTGTGTTAAAAAGAAGAGGGGATGCTACACCATGGTAAACAGGTCCCTGTCCCAACTTTTTTGAGACCTGTAGCAGCCATCAAATTTGAAATGAACTCATTTTGTGGATAAAATTGTAAAATTTCTCAGTTTCAACATTTGCTATGTTATCTCTGTTCTATTGTGAATAAAACACTGGCTGGTGTGATTTGTAAGTCATTGCGTTTTGATTTTATTCACAATTTACACTTTGTCCCAAGTATTTCGGCACTGGGGTTGTACCATACATACTGGTTTTTTTTTTTTTTGTTTGTTTTGTTTTGAATTCTGTCCACACACAATTAAGTTGGCTTACACAATTTTTGTGAGGTAATTGATTTCTATAAAAGATATGAGTTCACCACACTATCTGGCATTACAGTGTTCGCTGCTCTCTTCCAGGTATTATGATAACTCTGCGAGTCATATAGTCTCACAGTTAATGTAAAATATGCTCTGGTCAGTATTGCATAACTACAAAAAAATGCTGAAATTTGACCATTTATTTACAGTTCATTTCATTTCATTTCAACATGAAATATTACATGAAATGTTAAATAAACAACAGACTGTACGTGTAAGTTCTGAATGAAAACAACTCTACTATGACTACAGTGATACAACAAGGGTATGCACTCAGTATTCATGGTTGTCTAAATAAGAATCACAGAGTTTAACAAGCATTGCAACAGAGTGTACAGGACTATGTCCATTGCAGGCGGGGGGTGGAGGGCAGGGAAAAGAATATTGTTTCCACAGCTTATGAAGTTGTGCCTGTTTTACTTAGTTGAAAAGCAGGTGTGTGAAGTTGAATACCACCATTTTGCACAACAACAATTAACCCATAGGTGTTGCTGCATTGTGAAAGAGATTTCCCAAGATCCAAACCACCTTAGTCAAACACACCCATAGAGCCATTCCACACTCTGAAGATACAACAATACAAAACAAAATCTGCTGGAATGGTTCCAAACCATTTGTGATACTTGTGTAGTAGAGCTGAAGTACAAATAGTTGAAATTCAGACTCAAACACAGCCATCAGAATGGACAGTTTCTCAAAACAAGTTATCACACCAAGCAAAGGGAACATTTCCATTACTTTTAATCTCAAAAAATAAATCTTTAAATAGTTTTTCAAAACATTAATATTTCTCAGATTTAGACATCTCTTTTAATACAAAGTAAATATTGGCTTAAAATAGTTAAATACTTTTTCTAGAGCGATACAAAACATTTACACATTCCCCCAGAGTGCTTTACAACCGAAACATTGAAATGAACGGGTGAAATTGGAGCGATGAGCTTCCAGTCAAAGGACTCTCTGTAGTTTATGGTGAAAGGGAAATCACCTGCTTTCACATCATTGATAGAATTTCATTTAGATTTGATTAGAGTGTGCTGCAGATTGCAGACACACTGTGAATTATCCAGAATGTGTTTCCCGGTCGAGGGCCGCGGCATAAAGCAGAACATCAGTGGGTGTGAAGTCAACAGTCAGATACATCGCCTGCGTTTGAATGCCTCTAAACACAAGCTGGAGAGGATCTGAGCTTTCCTGAGTGCCTTTCCCTGCACAATAGGTAAGTAAAAATCATATCTGTGTGTGTCTTCACCTGCACCAGGTAAGTAAATAATGACATATAAAATTATTTCCCTGCCTCAACAAGTAAAAATGATATCTGGTGTAAAAGTCTTTGCCTGTACAAGGTAAGTAAAATGTCACCTGCATATTAAAAGCTATCTGTACCAGCGAAGCAAAACCTATACCAGTGTGAGGATGTACCTACCTGCACTACGTAAATAAAAATGATACCCGTGAGTGAACATCTCTATGTTGCGAAAATATGAATTATTTTGGGTGGTCATCTGTGTGTGCTTGTGAGAGACATTGTGGACACGGATTTCCTCCGGTGTCAAGAGTACGATAGTCTAGCTTGGTTCTCTAGGGATTAAAATTCCATGCTCTTGTAGTTTGCCCTTAAGTGGAACAATAACGAAAAGGAAAAATAAAAATACAATTTCAGCTGACTGACTTGGAGCCTTTAAGCCTTAAAGCACTACTATTACCCTTCATTGTCATTATGGGTCTTCACCCATCTCTATCCCTGTTTTCCCTGGGTCTCAGTCAGCACTGTGAGTCATTGGCGGCCCTGACCTATGACTCGCTGATGAGTCCCCATCATCTGCTCTCCCTGTGAGGCAGAACGGCTTCTGAGAGTTCGTTCTGTGTCCTATATCATGTCCTCTGGCCAGTTTAGGCTGTCTTACGTCTTGCTGCTTTGCTGTGCTATGCCCTGTGTTTGCTCCTCTCACCTGCTCTTGCTAGCTCTATCTCCTTCATATCTCCAAGCTATTCTACGAATTCTCTTAACAGAACCTGCCTTTCAGCTCGCTCCCTCTCTGTTTTTCTGGTTCTTTCGCATTAATGTCGCTCCTACTTCACTGTTTCTCGCTCTCTCTTTTTCTTCTCTTTTCCATCCCTCCCTCTCTCATCTCTGGGAGTCTGCCACACCCCAAGGGTGGAAATGTTCAGAGTCCAGTAGCCAGGTCCCAGCCCAATAGAGGGCCCGTGAGTACCAGTGTATCCCGTCTCCCAGCTGGCTGCTGGGCCCAGTCCAGCGGTACAGGAGGCGCAGAGGGGCGAAGGCCCAGTGGGCCAAGCTGTGCTGATCCACAGCAGCATAGCAGGAGGCCAAGACGCCGTTCACCACCAGTGTGCCGTGGCGGGTGAGAGGGGCATATGCGCCCATGTCCGCTTGCAGCCGTACCCAGGCCACTTGCGAAAGGCGGCTCTGCCCGTCCTCGCCCCTTACCGTCAGCACGCACTGTCCCGGCCGCACGTCGCTAGCGAATATCGTCCGCATGGTGCTCTTTGCCTCAGTCCCTGAGCAATTTCCCTCGCTCACAAAAAGCAGGTGGGCGGCCGTGAGGGAGAGCTCAGCTCCGCCCTCCACCCCAATTACGTAGAAGTGCTTCCGGGTCGCTGGATCACGGTCAATGAAGGTGAGGACCTGGCTGTAGACCAGCTCTCCACCTCCGTTACTCTCTGATGTGGTCAGGACTTGCTCACCTGGATGAAGGTCCCGGATGGCCTTCCTAACTCCTCCTTCCAGGCTAACCCATGCACTGCCTGGAAAACAGCCCCCTGTTTTTGCTGCTACTGAGTGTTCTGAAAGAAAGTAAGAGAGAGAGAGAGAGAGAGAGAGAGAGAGATTCAACATCAGACCGAAAGCAACACTGAGGACTAATACAATATCATACATGGGAGAGTTAGCATTATAACACGTAACTGCAATCGTATCAGAATTATATATTCTTTAGAGAATATCCAACTCAAAGCTGAAAAGTAAAAATCTTAAGCTGTTCACGTACACTCTGGGGCCGCTTCATCAGGTACAGCTGTTCACCTGCTCATTAATGGAATTATCTAATCAGTTAATCATGTGGCAGAAACTCAATGTATGAAAGCATCCACTCATAGTCAAGAGATTCAGTGGTTGTTCAGACCTGAATCAGAATAGGGAAGTAATGTGATCAAAGTGACTGACCATGGAATGATTTTGGAGCCAGACAGGGTGATTTTACTATCCCAGAAGCTGCTGTTCTCCTGGTATTTTCATGCCCAGTCTCTAGAGATTACAGAGCATGATGTAAAAATCAAAGACATCCAGTAAGCGCCAGTTTTGCGAGCGAAAATGTCTTGTTATTGAAAGAAGTCAGAGAAGAATAGCCAGATAGCTTCAAGCTAACAGGAAGGGGACAGTAACTCAGATAAACAAGTTACAATAGTGCTATTGAGATGACTATCTCTGGTATCACAAGAAGTCAAACTTTGAAGTGGATGGGCTACACAGTAGTAGAAGATCATACATGATCTACGCCTGTCAGTAAAGAACAGGAAACTGAGGCAACAGTGGGCAAAAGCTTGGTGAACCTGGACTGCAGATGATTGAGAAGATTTCGCCTGATCAAATGGATCTCGATTTCTACTGTCAGATGCAGGTTGTAGCGTCAGAATTTGATGCAATCTACATGAATCCGTGGATCTATCCTGCATTGCGCGAACATTGCAGGCTTACAGTGGTGATGGTGAATGGAATATTTTCTGGGTACAGAATAAGCCCCTCAAAACCAGCTGAGCATCATTTAAATGTCACTGCCGACCTGAGTAGCGTTGCTAACTGTGCCCATCCCTGTATGGCCACAGTCCTCTAATGGCTACATCCAGCAGGATAATGCCCCATGTCACAAAGCTCAAATCATCTTAATGACAAATCCCAATTCCAATGAAGTTGGGACGTTGTGTAAAACCTGAATAAAAACAATGCAATTATCTGCAAATCTCACAAACCCAGATTTTATTCACAATAGAACATAGACAACATACCTGATGTTGAAAGTGAGACATTTTACCATTTCTGGAAAAATATTAGCTCATTTTGAATTTGATGGCAGCAACAAATCTCAAAAAAGTTGGGACAGGGGCAAAAAAAAGGCTGGGAAAGTAAAAGGTATTAATAAAAAAACAGCTGGAGGAGCATTTTACAACTAATTAGGTTAATTCGCAACAGGTCAGTAACATGACTGGGTATGAAAAGAGCATTTTAGAGAGGCAAAGTCTGTCAGAACTAAAGATGGGCAAGGGCTCACCAATCTGCAAAAAACTGAGTCTAAAAATTGGGGAACAATTTCAGAAAAATTTTCCTCAATGTAAAATTGCAAAGATTTTGAATATCCCACCATCTACAGTTCATAATATCATCAGAAGATTCAGAGAATCTGAAGAAATCTCTGTGTGCAAGGGACAAGGCCGAAGGTCAATTTTGGATGGTCATGATCTTCGGGCCCTCAGGCAGCACTGCATTAAAAACAGACATAATTCTGCCGTGGAATTCACTGCAAGGGCTCAGGAACACTTCCAGAAATCATTGTCAGTGAACACAGTTTGCCGTGCAATCCACAAGTGCAATTTAAAGATGGATCATGCAAAGAAGAAGCCATATGTGAACATGATCCAGAAATGCCGCCGTCTTCTCTGGGCCAAAGCTAATTTAAAATGGACTGAGGCAAAAAGGAAAACTGTTCTGTGGTCAGATGAATCAAAATTTCAAATTCTTTTTGGAAATCACCAATGCCGTGTCGTATGGACTAAAGAGGAGAGGGACCATCCAGCTTGTTATCAGCGCTCAGTTCAAAAGCTTGGACCTCTGATGGTATGGGGTTGCATTAGTGCCTAAGGCATGGGCAGCTTACACATTTGGATAGGCATTATCAATGCTGAAAAGTATAAAGAGGTTTTACAACAACATCTCTTTCAGGGAAGGCCTTGCATATTTCAGCAAGACAATGCAAACCCACATACTGCATCCATCACAAGACCATGGCTTTGCTGTAGACGAGTCCGGGTGCTGAAATGGTCTGCCTGCAGTCCAGAACTTTCACTAATAGAAAACATTTGGCACATCATAAACGAAAAATCTGGCTTAGAAGACCTAGGACTGTTGAGCAGCTAGAATCCTACATCAGGCAAGAGTGGGACAACATCACTCTTCCAAAACTCCAGCAACTGGTCTCCTCGCTTCCCAGATGTTTACAGACTGTGGTTAAAAGAAGAGGGGATGGTACACAATGGTAAACATGGCCCTGTCCAAACTTTTTTGAGATGTGTTGCTGCTACCAAATTCAAAATGAGCTAATATTTTTCAAGAAATGGTAAAATGTCTCACTTCAACATCTGATATGTTGTCTGTGTTCTATTGTGAATAAAATGTGGGTTTATGAGATTTGCAAATCATTGCATTTTGTTTTTCTTCACGTTCTACACAATGTCCCAACTTCATTGGAATTGGGGTTTGTATATAAAATGTTCTCCCCAGTCACCAGACCTCAATCCAAAAGAGCAGGGATCTTCAAATCTGGACCTCAAATCCAAATTCAGTCGAGGTTTTTTTTTATCCCAGGAAAGTCAATGAACGTTTAGTGCCCCTGAATGGCCAGACTGTCGCAGCAGTTCTCAGACCTCAAGGACCATGATTTGAGGACCAGGGAAATAGAACATTTCTGGGACGTGATGGTATCGGAGATTGGCAGAATGAATATGCGGTCCACCAACCTGCAATGACTGTGTGATACAATCATGTAAACATTGACCAGAATATTTTTGTAACTGTGCACTGAGTCCATATCACTAAGAATTCAGGTTATTCTAGGGGAAAAGTGGGGGTGGGGGGGGAGGGCCACTCAGTATTAGAAAGGTGTACCTAATGAAGTGACCATTGAACGTATATTTATAAAACTCAGTATTAGAAAGGTGTACCTAATAAAGTGACCATTGAACGTATATTTATAAAACTCTGTGAACTACTGGGGTTCACATACACACATAAAAAGTATCAATGAAGAAACAAGTATGTACATGAGCCTGAAAACAAATGCACCAAAACCAGCCCTACCCTGCTCCACTGTAGAGGAAAACAAACATACTGGAGTGGCGTGTAAGGTACACATTTCAAAGTCATTCTTCAATCTAATTTGTCTTCCATTTCTCAACATTTAAAAATGCAGTAAAAGTTAATAAGTGACAGATGATTAAAGCCTTGTCTCCACCCCACAGGATGTCTATGAGGTCACAGTGAGAGACTGCAAGAGAAGGCTGGTATTGGTGTCTCAAGTCTTCAGCAGATCCAGAGCAAATATTTGGGAAAGGTAGGAACCAAGGCCAGGTGATAAGGCTGCCTCAGATAAGAGATCTGAGGAAAGGAACAAGGGAATATTACCGTCTGGAAAACAAAGGGGGCCCAGTTAATCATCTCAAGGAGGCGATGCCACTCATTCTGGTTCACTGTAACCTGCTCTCTCTTAAGTGCCCTGTCGTTTTCACTCAGATTCACCTTTTCACTCTCTCTCTGGTGTCCTCTCTTCCATTTTCATACTTGTACCCTGTATATCTTTCTCCCGAATACAGAATACACAACAAAAATTACGTATTTGGTTCAGAGACATTTGCTTCATCAGGGGACAAGTGAACTCAAAACCTAGCCTGGAAACACTACTGTACACGGTTCTTTCGTGAGAACTATATTTAGAGATGGATTACTAAAATGATATCTCAATATTGCTATTCCATCTCCCTTTCCAACATTCTCTAAACCCAAACATCCTCAAATCCTGATCTTTTACAACACTGAATTCTGCATTTATCCTCCCGACTGCATTTGATCACAGCTCTGGGCCTTATAATAACTTGTGGTTCTTATGAAATCCAGAAACCCACGATAAAATATTTAGCACCAGCTAAATCAATAAGTGTCTAATTTCATGAATCCAATAGGGATCAACTACAACTGTACATTCAATCAGTGAACTGCAGGGTATGGGAGGGTTCAATCAGTCATTGGTCATTACCACAGAGCTAAAAAAAACACTAGAGTGGTAATGACCAATGACTGATTGAACCATTATCAGTTCAATCAGTCTGGACCAAAAAAAAAACACCAGAAACGCTATTAGCTGGACCAACCAGAAAAACGTGAGATCCATCTTCTTGTGTAAGGAATCGGCAGGGGAACTGCGCAATCAAACGCTGTACATGTGCACATGCGACTAGATAAAATGAAATGATAAACAGTGAATTTCTTTCACAGTAAAAATATGTTTGATAAGGGATAAATCTGTTAATTGTGGTATCATCAACATCAAGTTTGCTTTCGGGTCTATTTTTCACATATGCTCATACAAACTTCACTTAGGTCAATATACCCCTAGAATCTCACTTCATGTAAAAATCATCAACATAATCACTGTATTCCACCTCTAAACTACCTTGGTTGAAGGTTTCTCACAGTTCCATACGGGACGCTATCCTTTGGTAAGATGGCAGATGCAAATCTCGCCAAAACTGGTCTCATGTCCTCTCTAGTGTTTTCTTTAGCTCTGTGGTCATTACAAATGAGTGCCCCCTGCCTGATATCATGCTCAAGCCACAGTTGAAGCATTCTTCTGACTTCACTCATATTAAAGCTTGGCTGTACATTGTAAAATGAAGTAGCTGGTGGCATCTAATGTTTTGGAGGGGAACTCCTAATGTCTATGGCAGTGGGGTTCATACATGAACATGGCTGTGCTAGGAGAAAGTTGGGCATTCCAAATTATGGGAATTAGATCTGTTCAAGACATACTTTGGGTATCAATTTATTTCTTAATTTTTTCTATCAGAGTAAAACCTACACTATGAGAGCCAATTTAATACTTAAAATTATACTGAGTACTTTTAGGGTCTTCTCCAATGGACGTGTATTCAAGGAAAGTGCCTGAAGCAACCACCTATGTGCTATGTCCTCAAAATATACACAGTACTACAACTACCTACTACTGATCAAAATTCAGACTATTTCTTGTAACAGCAATACAAGAAAGTACTCAAATACTTAATGTGAACAGGTAATTAAAGCAGTGGCAGATAACTTTTATAAAAATAACTTTTTTTAATATTTGCTGAAACTGTCACTCTATACTGACAGTAGCACATGAGACAGGTAATCTGGGGGGAAAAAAAAATAAATAAGGTGCATTTGGCTCCTCCCTGTGCATCTAATGGCACTGACAAGAATCCACCACCCTCGAGCAAAATTAACCAATCACAGCCAGGAGGAGTTTCTCATGCAGTGTCAATTACCCCTCATGCTCATGCAGTTCGGCCTCCCTCCACCACGCATGCTCTCTCCCTTGGTCTTAACCAAAATCATCTTTGCCTAATTCCTGAAGGAGCTTAAAGCACAAAGTTAGTACCACTTTTGTGTTTTATTTGATAAAAATGTCATAGTTAATACTCTTTCAGTTATCAGTGATTGAAGTTGCCTGAGAGTAAATTTGTATCTCTGTATGGTGGGCCAGGACAGTAGAAAATCCACAAAAGTGTAAATTTCTCAGTTTACCCTTAAAGTTCCTTTGTTGTCAACAACTGCATTTTGTGAAACGAGCACAATAAAAAAAGACCAAAGACACTTTGGGAACGTTACTACAACCAAAATAGAATGTCCTGCAAAGATTTCCTAAAGGTTCCCACATTATGAAAGTTAGGAGAACGTCTGGAGAACGTTAGGGGAACCAAAATATGCAACCAAAAACTAACTTATATTTCCGTCAGAAAAACTTTCCTGGGGAACCACAGGACAACCAAACAAACCTTCATGGAACGTTCCCACGACCAAAAAAAAAATAACGTTGCCAGAACAGTCTGGGAACCAGAATTTGTTAGCTGGGTAGCAGATAAGTAGTCCAGCAAGTGAGATGTGGTTGGAATAATTGCAACCCACATAAACCGGGCAAAACTGTTTGGAAGATCTGCCTGCATTGTGTTTATAACCAGCTTGTGAGCATGCTTGCTCATTAGCACTGCTTCACTGGTCTGTACATTTATTTACAGAGACTGGGCTTCAGTTGTATGAATGTAAAAGCAATCCATCTATATCAGAGAAGTCAACGGCTTGTAATACTGTAGAAACTGTAGTTCTAATAAATGGTGCCTTCGGGTGTTTGCTGACTCAGCATGGCATCATAGCTTTGCGTAGCCTAGGCCAGTGAGGTCGTGAAAATAATAGTACAAATAAAGCCAGATCAGTAGGCAGCTAGCAGCTGGGAAGCGGCCATTTCTCTTGTGCACAGGGATGCAAACTAGCTTGTCTTTTTGTGGTCTAACCGCTTCCCTTGTCCTGTGGTTGGACCTGTAGTACAGTTATAAAGGTTCTCATCTCATACACTCTAATAATGCAAGAAAGGTTTTATGTTATTTGTCACTACATAGCTTTTGTAATATGTCCAGTTAGTTACTGGGTTTGACGGCTAATGCTAAGGTTGTGTAGGTGATGTTAGTTTGCTAACTTGCTTGGCTGACATCCAGTCTCATTTCTGTATCATATTTTGATTGCCAAGTACAATTACAATGTCTTTGATATAGGGTAGTAGTGGTTTGTCGGTAACACGTAAATGCTTATTGTTTACTTTTTGATTTTACTAGTGTTTCTTACATAGCGATCGAACATACTGAAGCTCCTTATGTGCTTCTGTATAACGTTACAACTGGTGAACTGAACTCATGAATGAGAATTAAGGGCTTGGAGAGAGGGGCTACAGGTGGGGGTGATGGAGCAGAGGGGGTGGGACGATGGTGTTAATGATCAAAATCTCTCTCTCATTCTTTTCACCAAAGTTACCACCTGCAGTTTTAAGCAAGCAATGTTTTAAATTTAAATGTACTGTGCTTAAAATCCCAGATTAAATACATACAGTAAGTGCATGCTATTCACTGTGTATTCTGAATATTTTTAGGAGATCTCACTCAGATCTTTTAACTACAAGGGTGGAGATCTTCCAACATATCTGTTCCTCTGTCAGAAAAAGTCTAGAAGGGAAATCAAGCTGTACAGCAAATATAGCTTTAGAAGAAGCAGGATTATTAGCATAGCCACACTCCCCAAATCCCAACAAATACGTGTATCATACAGAGAAGTATGCCTGATTACCAGCTCTTCCAGTGTATTTCATTAACATAAGCAACAGTAAGCCAGTAAGATGTTTCAACGCATGGCCTGGACAATTCAAATAAGAATAACTTTCTTCTGCATTCCCCACGACTATTATGGTTCCTCAGTGAACATCACACAAGTCTATTGGAGTCCTTGTTGAACTTTTTTTTCAAAAAGTGGTCACGGCAACTTCTTCCATAATTATTCCCTCTTGCACGCACGTGCGCGCACACACACACACACAAACACAAAAACAAAAACAAAACAAAAGAAGAAAAAATATATATTAAAAAATTGGTTTCATGATCACCCAAGAGTCCTTGCATAAGGAGTTATGACCTTCACAGGGTTTAAAAAATACTGAATAATCAGCACTTGGCTAAAGTAACGTAAAAGCACCACAAGTGCAAAACTGGGTGAAGCACAAATCTATACACTACCTGAGAAACAGATCAACTGGCTCTGAGGTACTAAAACCCAGTGCAGATGCCAACAAATTCTTTCAGTTTGGTTATGCAAAAACATATCACCTTCTGCACTCCAAGTAAAAGATTTCCATCAAGGCAGTCAATCCAATCACTGAGCAGCTGGCCACAGAGCCTTACACTGCTTTTAAAGAGAACCCAATAAAGCTTGCATTCTATTCTACATCAGCAGTGAAGCTGGAACACCATGGTTCTATCTGAGCAAAGACAAGCATTGCATACTATGCAGGATTATTAGCTTAAAATATTATAAGGTAACTGAATATTATTATACACCTGCAATCTCTTCTAACACCTCTTAATGCAACTTTGCCAAATTCAGGCTCCTTTCGCCTGTTAATTACCTAAGCCAGGGATGTTATGTTTTCACCCGTCTGTCTGTCTGTCTGTCTGGTAACAGGATAACTCAAAAAAGTATGAGCGGATAAGCACAAACTTTGGTAGCATGGTAGGTGGTAGTCCTTGGATAATTTAATTAAATTTTGGAAGCGATCCGGAGCATATTCTGGATTCTAGATCCAGAATAATCAATAATACTGACATATGGCGTGGCAGAGGTTTGCGCTCTTCCAAGTGCCCCTCTAGTTGAAAATATGTTTGAGAGGTTTCGGCCTGAAGAACGAAAAGTGTATGTTCTCATACAGCATATAGGTGGGATCATATTTCAGCAGGGTGTTTGTAGCTAGCCAAAGATACTGCAATGATGGGGTGAAGAAGCATGAGTATAGCAAAGTCAAAAGACAAGCCCATGCAATTACTAGCCAGTACTAAATAAAGGCTTTTTTTAATCACTACTCTTCGTTGAGTGCCTGGATCATCCTTGTTTTTAGTCTTTTGAGATTTTTTCCCTGTTGATCCAAGAGCACCGACTTTACTTCTGTTTTATCCATCGTTGAGCACCTGGTTGGATTCTTCATTTTTTGACAAGCCCATGCAGCTTGCTCCAAAGCCAGAGTCAACCATGGAATTGATTTTCTTTGCTGGTGACAACTATTAAGAACGGAATCACATAGATTTAAAAAACTTAAAATAAGTGTTTTTTTCAATTTGAAATAAAAGTGGAGGCGAGCAGACTAGGATGAGGATGGAGGAGGAGACTTATCTGATGTTAAATACAGGTTCACAGGCCAAATAAAAGGCTAAGACAATACTGTGTGGTGTATCTTCAATGCCCAAGTTTTTAAATATTCGACGAAACCCTCATTCAGGGCCTGTAATTTTGACCGCGGGAGATTTCCATGCAGTGTGTCCATGCCACATGGGATTGAGTAAATCCTATTGGAGACCACTCCCATCTGTCTGACTGCGCAAAGCTGTGTACCTTTCTGTTTGGCACCCAGGGCTCCCAATCCTCAGTCACTTCTTTCCTCCGCTCCACCATGCTGAACATCTAGGTATGATAGCCGAGCTTCTCCAACAAATAGATGCTTACTGCCTGTCTCATTCTCTTTCTTTTTCTTCCTGGTTTGTCCTCTGAAAGCAACGCACACTGGGCGCGGTCGTTATAAAAGCCAGCATTTTTCTGAGTCTTCCACATGCTGCGATGCACAAAGCATTAAATTATTATACAGCATTCGAAATGTTAGCACAATGTGACTCTGATGACATTATTATTGCAAGATGCTTCCATCATGTAGCACGATGTACGTGCTAGAATACAACAGTTTTTGAAAGTAAATATTAATCTGCTTCTGTGCACTTCTGTTTAAAAATGCTCCAGCAGTTCACATTGTGGAGTTAACCGCGCAGTCCAATGGTATATTTTCTAAAAGTTGAGTATTTTGGTGGTTCCATATCTTCTTATCAGAGTTAAATAAATCCCCGCCCAACGGCAATGTTGCCACGGCGATCAAGTCAGCGACTGGAAACTTGCAAACCGATCTGGGCAGAGAGGAAAAACAACAAATAAAAAGAAATGGACAGAAGGAAATAAAACAATAAACAGGGGAGAAAAGAGAAAACAGAAAGAGAGAAAAAGAAAACAGAATTTCAGGCAATGCACAAAGAAGGAGGGGAAAGCAAGGGAAAATGTCCGACAACCTCTGAGGCCAAATGAAAAGTGTCCAGTTCCTCCAAATCCCTGCACTGCTCTGATGCTCTGTACTGTGCAGCCACAGCTGTAGAACTCAATATTGGCAATGGATCAATATGACCAAGAGGTATCTTAAATATAACATGCCCACTTATCTGAAACTAAGACCAGGTAAAAGTATTATCATTGACAGGCATACGTATGTTCACATGTTATGAAAGCCAAATGGTCGCCAAATTTGTAATATTGACTAAATATCTACTCGATACATCTGTTAGACTCACCAAGTGAAACTTATATCTAATATTTCTGATCAGTTTAATATTTTGCTGTCCCACTTACTCACAATTCACAATACCCAGCACTCTAAAACATGTAAAAGCAACACTGAAAAACACACGTATATATCCCTCAGCATACATGGAATCTTCTGAGGTGAATGGTGAGTAGTCCAGAAATCTGTTATTTGTGATATTAATACACAAATATACAAGTTCCAGGCAAGAGACACACCACTAAAAGCAGCTAAGGTCAGTGATTGGTAGTTAGTTTTGCCCTTCACATCCTCAGTAGAAGCAGTGTAGCACTGAACTGACCAGAGCTGTGAGACGTTACAAATAAGTACAATGTAAGGGTTAGCACAAGCTGAAGTTTAGTACAGCAACTACTGCAGTGGCTACCCATAATCCTATTGGTTATGGACCCATCAAAATAAGTCGGTCCTAGTTGAACAATCGGCATCCTCCCAGTGCGACTCATTTTTTATACCATCTATAAACCATACAAACAAAAGATACAGCTGCTTTTCGTGCGTTATTTACTCACTTGAATCACAAGCAGCCATATTCAAGATATCTTAACCAAGACAAATGCCTGCTTTAGTTAATTGATATAAAGCAAACGTTGCCACTCTCCAGGCAATGACTGATAGGTAGCTAAGGTGAGCTGATTAGCTGGTTTTGGGATGCTAAGCTAAGTGAAGCTAGCCTGTTCCTGTTAAACTGCATGTGTCCTCTCACTTCCGAGGGTCACACCTATAGAGGACTTTGACAAAACAGCCGCATACAACCGCTCCCGCCCATGTTTGCACAGCGTATCACCAAGATAACCAAATGCATCAGGAAAGAGGACAAGGTTTACGCCAACATCAGCGCGCCAATCACACATGGGCAGCGCGTCCGGCTTTGTAAAGGAGCCCAGGGTGCAGGAAGAGGTGCAAAATTCTCCAAGCAGGAGAAAAAAATGGTGCTGCTCCCAGCCCAGACGTAAAGAACCCAGAAAGATACAGTTGTTTGCTTAACTAGCCACGCACTGTTAGCCTGTTAGACACATGCAGCATATTTGCAGCAAATAGTAAGCCCCTGTGAAACCCACGGCATGACTGAACTGTAAAATATACTGCTGCAAACAAAGCTTTGGCAACCGCCCTGAGGCTCACAAATCGGGACTATTCAACCAATAGTGTCCAGCTGAAGACTGAACACACAAGAAATAAGATGTAAAAAGAAGCTATAAATAACATGTGAGATGCATAGGGGTAAATGCAAGTTATAATCTCAGATTTTTTTTTTTTTCCCGCAGGGCCATTAGGGTAAGGCACTACCAAAACCTTTAAAATTCCAGCCTGCCTTCTCCCTGACTGAAAAACTTCTACACAGAGACACCATCAGTTTCATTTAGTGTGTCCTCCCCCAAACATGGTGGGGTGGAATAGAGGGAGGGACCAGTGCAAATCCAGGTCAACATTTTAGTCGCGTCTGCTGCCTTAATTTGCTCCCTGTGGACCCTGGTATTTCAGGTGTTGGTCCAGTAATGATGTGGGCTACCACTGCTTCATTACCCATCTCCTTGGTCTGGCGCTTACCTCACCTGGCCTAATGACCTGGCTGCACTCTTGTTCCCGCGGGACAGGTAAGCCCGTTGCACCTGGGGAGCTCACGTCTACTCCAGAGCATCACCATTTATCAAGAGAGATGCCAGCGCCCACTTACATCCTGCCCCATTCAACCACACTTTGTAAACCCACATAAAAGCCTTGGGGGTTAAATCAACTCCAGGAGAGCAACTCACTCCGACAGTGCATGTAATCCTTTTCGGACTCTCACAGTCTCTGTTAGAGTTAAATGACACAGGACATGTCTCTGCATGTGAGCACGTGTGAAGCAAGGATTAATAAAACACCCTTGTCCATTAGTTGTGGTTAGACGTTGTCAAACAGACGCACACACAGACAAGCTAACATAGCGACTAGCATAGTGAGGCGCTGCAGTACATTTTTCTTCCATTCTTGTTCTACTACCTGACTTGACGCTGCAGTGCACGTGGGCCCGAGACTCGTAATAGACCCAGTCGAAGCCGGCCTCCACTGCCAGGCGGGCGAGCATTGGGTACTTGTTGCGGTCGCGGTCAGAGGTGGTGATGTCTACGGCGCGGCCCTCATAGTGCAGCGACTCCTCAGAGTGGTGCCCGTCCTCGTCCCAACCCTCCGTCACACGTAGCTTGACCCTCGGCCACATGTTCATCACCGAGATAGCCAGGGAGTTCAGCTTGTCCTTACAGCGCTGTGAGTGGGAGGGCATGGAGGGGGTGGGGAGGGTCATGGGGGAGGGACGCAGGGGAGGAAGAGACAGAGAGAGGCACACTAATGACAATGGGACAACAAAGAGTCAGGGACAGCTCTTGCATCGAGTCGGAAAACACGACAGAAACAAATCAAACATCGCAGCCCATGCAGATACATATGCAGTAGTGTGCAGTGATTATTATACACCACCACTTTTGTCTAAAAGGGGTCCTAATACATTACTTCTCAATAATTTTTTGGAGAAAATGTATTGAAAAATACTATTGTAGGCAATGAGAACCAAAAAAAAAAAAAATAATTCCCCACGAGTATATTGAGGTAAAAATATGGGTAATAAACACAAACACTGAAAACCTCAATTTTTTATAACAATTGAAAGGTGACGTAAATTTTATTTTTTGACTCTTGCATATCTGACTGCACATTTGAAGGCTCATTCCATAATTATTGATGCTAAAAAAAAATGGTTAAAAAAACTGGTTTGAGGCAACATTATTCTGCAAAATTACCTCTGATAGTCAGTTGTTCCAGTATAGAGGGTGACATGAACTTTGAGCAGTGTCACAATATTAAACATGATGGCAGGACAACAGGAGCTCTCTGAAATTGTTTGTTGCTGCACTGTGGCCTTACATGATGCTGAAGACAATTAAATGCTGCCATGGCACTGTAAGAAACACCATTAAGCATTTCAAAGAGAAACTGGTTCGCTGAAAGCTAGTGGTAATAGAGATGCAAAATGGAAGTAAAGGGCCTCTGATGTTCGATATCTGTGTATGACGAGTAAAAAGAAAACAGAGGTTGACAGCACAACAACTTTGTGATGATATTAATAGCGCCAGAAGTGAGGAAATGAAAGTATCAAGACCTTCCATTTCCAAACACCTGTAAGAAAATGGTCTGATTGGTTGTGCTGCTGCCAAGAGCAGGCAACATCAAAAAAAGATTTGAGTTTGCCAAGAAATTCAAGGATTGGACACCAACGGACTGGAACCAAGTCCTTTGGACGGATGAATCAAAATAAAAAATTTTCTCACCCAAATGCAGAATTTATGTGTGCTGTAGAGTTGGAGAACGTTTCAAAAATGACTCTTCAAACCCTTCAGTAAAACATGGAGGTGGTGATATTATGATTTGGGGTTCAGTCTGCTCAAAAGGAGCCGATGATCTCATAAAAATCAATGAAATCATGGATCAAAAGAAGTATCACAACATCCTTGTGAGGCACGCGTTGCCATCTGGAAAGAGACTGATTGGTTGGAGATTTTATTTTCAACAAGATAATGATCCTAAACACACGTCTAAGTTGTGCAAGAATTATCTCAGTCAGAAAGAAACATCTGGTGGCGTAAAAGTTATGATTTGGCCCACTCAAAGTCCAGACCTTATTCCGATTGAGCAAATCTGTCGTAAAATCGAAAGAATTTCTTTTGGAACTTCAAACCTTATGGAAAGGTTTAGTGAGTAGGATATAAAAAATATATATATGAAAAATATGCCTGAAAGATTAAATGCTGTAATCAAAGCAAAGGGTGGTCACGCTAGATATTGACTTTTTCTCTCAAAAAGACATTTTTTTTGTTGTTTTTATTATATATTGCCATCTGCCCACTTATTGGGCTGGGCCGAGCAGCGGCCCGGCCCCTATAAACGCGAATGTCGCTGAGTGAGTGAGTGAGTAGCTGTGTTCGAAATCGCCCCCTATCACGGATATAGTGCACTATACAGTGTGTCCGCCATTTTGTAGTGTTGTTCAAATTCTTTTCATCCACTATATAGTGGACTATAAAATACCTATAATGCACAGCAGAATCGAGAGTGAGCAAGCGATGTACACTACATTGTTGTGCCATATACCACAATGCCCTGCGGTCGTGTTTTTCCACAGAAGAAGAATGTGAAGAGCGAGATGGCTCCGCCCTGCAAAAATACATTCTCCAATGTTCCTGTAAAAGCTGCTTTCACACCGGACGTGAAACAAATTTTTCGCACGACAGATTACATTCAAAGTCAATGCGCGTCTTTGCATTGACTTTGAATGTAATCTGTCTTACGGAAAATTCGTTTCGATCCAGTGAAAGTAGCTTAAGTGTCCGGTTTGTTTACATAATGCTCGACATGTCCGCTTACATCACAGGAATATCCAGCGCATTTGCTGACGCAACCATGTTCAGAAAATTCCGGTGTAGTGTCCGAAATCTCCTTTGGTCATTCCCTATATAGTGCACTGTATCATATACACGATGTAGGGAATAGGGAGTGAGTGAATGGGTGGACGATTTCGAACACAGCTAGTGAGTGAGTGAGTGAGTGGGTGAGTGATCAAGTTCAATGATTGACTGGCTGGCGGGGAAGAAGTTCAGCGATTGGTTAGCTGGTGGGGAAGAACTTCAACGATTGGTTGGCCGACGACTGGCTTCAGCAATTGGTCGGCCGGCGGGCAAGAACTTCAACGATTGGTTGGCCGACGATTGGCTGGCTGGCTGGCTGGCTGGGCATTTGTCACCAGAGTTGCCAAGTCCGCTTATAATACGCGACTTTGGGCTTCTTTTTTCCTGAAGTCGCTTGAAAAAATTACGGGTCGTGGGTTGCGGTTTTTTTTGGGCTTGTTTTTAAAAATATGGTTGCTTATTAGAGAAGTGTTACAAGCGACCTAATTGTTATACGTTTATGGCTGCTATTTCCCCCTGATTCTTTGATTGACTCAGTCTGCTCACAGCCTCACGAGCAATGTGAGCGAACCCGCCCTCCCTCCTTGCCCCTTGCTCAACTAAATGAAAGATAATCTCCCCCCCCCCCCCCCCCAACAAAACGAAAGAGATTCCACCCCAGGTCTACACTGTCTTAATATCATCTAATTTATATTGCACTTGTTTAGGGCTTGTTTTTGAAGCTGCAGTCGCATATTTTTCTTATTAGAGTTGGCAACCCTGTTTGTCACTCGTATCTCCTGGGCGTTGTACTACGAAGCAAGTTTAACATAGGCTATATTTGAGTGAGCCGGCTCAACAAACCCTGGACTCGAAACTCAACGGTGGTTGTAATCTTTCTTTGTTAATCTCGTTTTTGTGCTTTCAACACTGTACGCGCTCTCAACAAAAGACCGTTTCATGCATCAATAGGCTCTATGCCCAGCAACTCATGACGTATTTTCCGGTCAAGTATTAGGCCGCTTAGTAACTTCCGCCAAGCATTGAATCCTGTGTGAGTGTAGGAATGCTAGTCATTGTCGCCTAAAACGGCCTAAACAAATTAATAATCAAAACATTTTATTTAGTCTCTTTGTGTATTTTATTCCGATTTGTGTATCAATGTTTATGTCATGACCTCAAAACGAGCAAAACTGTCTTTTCAAAGACGCGAGGGCAGCACTTCAGGACACTACTGCTGTGTGCCGCAATGTACAGCTTTGGCTAAGTTTAATTATTTCTTTAGTTTCCTCACATTTCCCAAAGACAGGTGGATGGTTAAGAGAGGACACGACAATTTCACCAATACAAATCACACCAGAGTCTGCAGCCGACATTTCTAGATGACAGACCTGATCCACTGTATATCACATTCGTCTGATCTGAGTTTGGCTCCCAAACAAACAGCTTTTCCTTTAGCTGAAGATGATGGAGCTACAACTCTGGGGTTACAATACGTAACCAACGTTCTGTTTTGTGTAGTCAATGCCCCACTGTGACACCAGTGTAGCATTCACACACACACTCGACTTACACCAGGAGCGCAGGAATCAAATAAATTCTCAACATGACTGCGCTAGCTAAACCCATTTAGCGAAAGAATGCCAGTGTTAGCCAGTGTTTTCAGCTTGGACACAAACCGGAGTTTCAAGAGACGGTCGATTATCCAACTGGGATAACCTATGTTGTAATGAATAGATTCAATCCAGTCTTTCCATTTACATTATGTACCTGCTGCTGTGATAGAGCTGGACGAAAGTTACGCATTGTACCTACTCCAAAAGAGAGCAGAGCAGGGATGCAAAGGTGCCTGTCCAGTTCTCCCTGATGACTAACTTATGTTGGAGAGCGAGCACAGACGAACGTTATGTATTGTGACAGTCCCTCAGGCTCATACAAATGTGTGATGGGAGAGCCTGAACATCTGTTTGCTACGAAAGGCAGTCAACGCGAAACATCACAGTGCATTAATGACTCTTAACACAGAGGAATTACTACAACTCAGATCATTGTGTTGACAGAGACGTGTAAAACACGATGGCCTCAGCAGATGTATTATGGAGAGCGTTTGCTACGCCAGACATCTTTGGTAAAATGCATTTTTACATCGATGTCAGAGATGAATAAGTTGCATCAGCGAGGCGTATTAAATGGACAGCAATTGCTTCTGCTTTCAATCAGGGAATTTAGGCGGCCTAAAATGCATTTTATTTATAAAATGCTGATGTTTCTTCGAGAAGTATTTCTGAACAATCAGCAAAATGCTGATGTCTTAATAGGGAGACCTTTTTCATTCAACAAACCCTGAACTTCGAATCAGAGATAAGACAGTGGTTGCAATGCTGTTTTTGTGCTTTCAACACTGTCTGCGGGAAATGGTGTTTCTGCACGTCAATTGCCATTCACAAAATGACCGACGATGCTGTATGCCATTCCCTTCCAGGATCTTTCAATCTCCCCATGCACCACCAGGGGACGCCGCCTGCTCTTAAAATGGGACCCACATATGAAGTTTTACACTGATTGGTTGGACACTTGAAAGACTGCATGATTATGCATGCGATACTCAGGTGGACACTTGGGAAATTATAATTGAGATTTATGTTAGTGCATTCATTTGGTTGATGTATGCACTTGTTCGTTGGATGTAATGTAAGTGGTTGATGGGTGATTAATGAAATCTTAAAAAAAGAAAAATAAATAAAATCTCCTAGGAGGAGTGGGTCGTGATTATGGACAGTAATGAAGAATTTAAATATATTAAAAAGATCAAAAAGCAACACTGTTGCTGCTAATAAGGCCAGAGAGGAATTCTGGCGGAAAATTGCTGACTGCAAGAACTCTGATGAAGGACTAGTGGAAATCACTTCAGTTTCTCGGCCAAATCAAACAAAATGAAATTGAATTATAGAATGAACTTTCTTATTTCTCGGCCAATTCTCATGATCTTGCTGTTAACTACAAGGCCTTTTCGAGAGCTTTCAATAGGTGATAAATTCATTAAAATTAATTGCATTTCAATTTTTTTGTCACATAGCTAACCATATTCATTCATCACCAATATCAAATAACGCTTTATGTAAACACATGGCAGCTCCTTCACTCGAACATATTTATTAAGCGGTTTTACTCGAAACTGTGGATTCTTTGTCCACAACATGCCCAAAGACGAAACATGGGGAAAAAAAAGGAATCTTTGAAGTTCATTCTTACACCCTCACTATATAGGAACTGCCATGTGTTCACAAAAGTGACATCACATCCCCGGTTAGCACAACTGTAATGATAACTCTATTGTTTCATTATGATTCAGGAATATACATACATACTTTATCTGCTATCTGCATCTGTTGCTGCTGCCTCTCTCAAATTCACATTCACAAACTCAATAACTGCTACCCAAACTCTAGCTCTTCGTCTATTCAAATGTATAACTTGCTTTTGATATGTTTTCCTTACTCAAGACCCCCCCCCACCTCCCACTCACACACTCTCACTCACTCCCACTCCCTCACTCACACACTCTCACTCTTTCACACTCTCACTTTCCCACTCTCCCCACCCACTTTGTAAATAATTTATCAGCTCCAGCTCATTACTAAACTTGCACTTCATATAATTGTGTGCGCTTTGCCTCATTTAGCACCCCTTTCTTGGGCCCACATTCTCACACAGCATTTGGTGGCCCAGCCATATACTAGGTTGCACCTAGTCTTGTTTTCATTTATATGATCCAATATTACATGAAATAAATACTTGAATAGTACTTGGTTTCTGATTTATCTTCACTTTGTTAAGTGTATAATCATCACTGCACACTGATGTGTGTGTGTGTGTGTATCTATACAACTCCAATTCCGAAATAGTTGGGACAAAGTGTAAATTGTGCATGAAATGAAAATGCAATGACATTCAAATCACACCAGCCAGTATTTTATTCACAGTAGAACAGAGATAACAAAGCAAATGTGGAAATTGAAAATTTTAACAGTTTTAGCCACAAAATGAGCTCATTTCAAATTTGATGGGTGCTACAGGTCTCAAAAAAGTTGGGACAGGGACCTGTTTACCATGGTGTAGCATCCCCTCTTCTTTTTAACACAGAGTGGAGGCGACTGGGCATTGAGGAGACAAGTTTCTTGAGTTTAGCCATTGGAATTTGATCCCACTCTTGTTTAATACAGGCTTCCAGCTGCTGGAGAGTTTTGGGTCTCCTTTGATGGACTTTTCGTTTAATTATGCGCCAAATGTTCTCAATCGGTGAAAAGATCAGGACTGGAGGCAGGCCAGTTCAGCACATGGACTCTTCTACTACTAAGCCATGCTGTTGTAATAGCTGCAGTATGTGATTTTTGCCTTGTCCTGCTGAAATACACAAGGCCTTCCCTGAAATAAATGTCATCTGGAGAGGAGCATATGTTGCTCTAAAACCTTTATATACCTTTCAGCATTCATGGTGCTTTTTAAAACATTCAAGTGTCCCACACCATATGCACTATGCATCCCCATACCATCAGAGATGCTGGCTTTTGAACTGAACGCTGATAACAGGAGGGGTGGTCTTTCTCCTCTTTAGCCCGGAGGACACGACGCCCATGATTTCCAACTAGAATGTCAATTTTGGACTCATCTGACCACAGGACACTTTGCCACTTTGCTACAGTCCATTTTAAATGAGCCTTGGCCCACAGAACACGGCAGGCTTCTGGATCATGCTCAACAATGGCTTCCTTTTTGCATGATAGAGTTTTAGGTGGCATCTGTGGATGGCATGGCAGACCATGTTTACAGACAGTGGTTTCTTGAAGTATTCCTGGGCCCATTTAGTAATGTCAATGACAGAATCATGCTGGTGAGTGATGCAGTGGCGTCTGAGGGCCCGAAGATCACGGGCATCCAGTATAGGTCTTCAGCCTTGTCCCTTATGCACAGAGATTTTTCCAGTTTCTCTGAATCTTTTGATGATGTTGATGTTATGCACTGTTGATGATGAAACCTTCAAAGCCTTTGCAATTTGACGTTGAGGAACATTGTTTTTAAAGTATTCCTCAATTTTTTTACGCAAGCCTTCATAGGTTGGAGAGCCTCTGGCCATCTTTACTTCTGAGAGACTCAGCCTCTCTAAGACATCCCTTTTATAGCCAATCATGTTACTCACCTGATGCCAGTTAATGTAATTACTTGCTAAATGTTCTTTCAGCTGATTCTCTTATATATTAATTGCCTTTTCAGCCCTTTTTTGCCTGTGTCCCAACTTTTTTGAGACCTGTTGCAGCCAGAAAATTTGAAATAAGCTCATTTTGTGGATAAAAATGTAAAATGTCTCAGTTTCAACATTTGAAAAGTTATCTATGTTGTACTGTAAATAACATATTAGCTCATGTGATCTGAAAGTCATTGCATTTTGATTTTATTCACAATTTACACTTTGTCCCAAATATTTCATAATTGGGGTTGTATGTATATATAAATATATATATATATATATACACACACACACACACACACACACACACACACACATATACATTCACTTCCTCTAACTCTCATTGTGTCTCACTCACAAGCATGCACTGACACAGATATACACACACTCCATCGCACTCTCTTTGCTTATCTTTCATACTGAATACACTTCGACACCCTAACAAATATGCATGCTAGTACACACATACATACGCACGCAAACACACATATACAGAGATATGTCCAGGCTCTTTCACACTCTCATCCTCCCCCTGTTGCACATTAACACACATCTTCACCAAACACACAAATAACACAAGCTGCTATAAACAGCATGTAAAACAAGGTGAAAAACCATTCACAACAAGGTAAAAATTAATGACATACAAAAACCCCAAGGAGAGACTAATCAACTGACAGGCAGACAAGTAGACAAACATGAATCAAATGAGCAGCTAGACAGGAGTGCAAATAAGGACAGAGACCAGAGAAGGGGAGAATAATAAAACAAAGAAGAAGAAAAGGTAGAAATCAACTAACATTATGCAAACACACAAATAATCTCCAAATTTCATGAATATTTAAAGGGTATTGTGCAAGGCAGAAGAAGAGAAACTGTAGTGCAAGTTGCAGAATTCTCACAAACAAAAAATGACACGTTAAATCACACTTATGATACAGAAATCAATGTGGGTCTAACAGCAATACTGCAGATTTTTCTGATTTAATTTTTACTTTAACATTGACCAGCTTGATCTTGCCTAGTGTCAGCCGTATAAAAACCAGGGCTGTACTCTTTAAATTGAAGCTATTTGTTTTAGAAGTTTGGAGCTGTACAGTAGACCCTCTTTATACTGCCAATATCAAAGAATTCAATTTAAAATAGGCAATAAAATAGTAGGCCATTACTCATCCCATATTCAGTCATTTCTGCAGAGATCGAAGTGTGCGTTTTACACTGTAGACATCATTGACCCAAGCTCCAGAGCTACAGGTACGCCACACTGCAATGAGTTCCAGCAATGAGTCTCATTTGTGCGCCATCCTCACCTTAGTGATAGTGCTGTTTATTTCAGTCAAGCCATCTGTGGCAGTAATTTTTTGCAAATGTTATTAAGGGAGAGTGAGGACAATTGCTCAGGCATAATGGCATAATTTAAGTCTCAAATGTGTGTGTGTGTGTGTGTGTGTGTGTGGGGGGGGGGAGCGGCAGGGATGACAGGAGACACAAGCACACATACGATGTGTATTTCTGCACGAAAAACATTTACAGCCCCCTCCAATTCCCCTGCGAGCCCATTCTCTCTTTCTCAGTGATAGATGGATGCTTCAACTGGCATCTATAATGTCCACAGTGATGTCTTATCTTTTAATGAGCCTGTCGCACTTTACAGCAACGAGCAGGTGCCAGCGCCTCCATTTCTGCCCCATTCCCTCTTACCAGAGCAGTGATAAATACACACTCAGTCTGAATAATTCAGCACTGCAGCGCCCCTCCAGACTAACCTCAGCACCTCAGAGTGTACAGGGGGAAAGATGGAATGGGGGGATAAGCACCTAATGTAGAGAAAGAGAAGGAGTGGTGGTTGGAGGGGGGATAAGGGCACCCTTGTCATCCTCAGGCTCATTTCAGAAGCTAGGGGAATATGAGAGTGGATTTGAGCAGCACTCATTGCAGCCAAACAACTCAAACTGCGAGACATAAAAGTTAAAAACTGAATTAGAGGCTTTGAAGGATCAGTTCATTATATAGGGCGAATGACACTTTTCCAGGAAACGCTCGCCGCAGAGGGCAGTGGCCCGCAACTGCTCAAAACCAGAGCTCTGAAATGAGGCTCCTGACATTTCAGCTGCCTGCTACTTCAGGGAGTGTGACCAGAATTGACTTTAGAGGGCATAGGGAGAATGCATCTTAGTGAGAGTGGTGATGTCAGACAGTCGAAAAAATGTCAAAATCCATGACATATCTGCAGTGCCTAGATCTTTCCAGACAGGGTGTGACCCGCTCACTGAGTTGAGATTTACTTTCCCTCCCCATGTGGTGGGACTCACCGTGCACCTCCAAGCCACCCCACCCCGACACTATGTGGCCCCACAAGGAGACCTCACTGCCTCCCCACAAGGTACAACAAAACCAGAACAAACCCCACAGAGAAGCTTCTGGTAATACAGGCTACAGAGGAGACAAGCTTGTGGGAGTGAAGGTGCTAACCAATTAATGTTCTGGAACAGATACCTTTGTCCAGCTCTCCAATCTGGGCTTTGGTCAAGGCAAGTAAACAAGGAGTTAGGGGGTCCCCTACTGCTCCCAGAGGAGAGAGACCACGACAGACTGGCCCTCAGTTGTGTTCAGTGCGAGCTCTGAATCACACAATGGCACTCTTGTTCATAAGCAAAGACTCTCAGATACTAAAACATCCTGAGATTAAAAGCACTCAATACCTGATGTATTCCAGCATCACCATCAGCAGCTCTGCCACTTCTGTGTGGAATCAGGAAAGTTGGATTGCTCTTTTCTTGCAAACACAGTAATCCGCCACAGAAAAGAACTGACCACAATTTTTTCGAGACAAATGTGACTTTCCGAGGTGAGATTTTACCTAGAGTGAGGGTGTTTAAGGTGTTGCCACATTTCTGACTTATCCCCCATTATTCAGCAGCTGGCTATTGCTAAATGAGCTGGTATGGAAAAGGAATTTGTTCTTAAACATCAGGTATGGTTTTAGCTCTAGGTTTGTCTTGCGTGGTGTCCTTGTAATTACTGTTGTTTGCGTAACATTTATAGCATTTTTCAAAATGTTAAAATCCTTTTTAAATTCTCAAATCAATAAAATGGCTTTTTTTTCCCAGAAAATGAAAATGATAGTCAAACCAGCATATCATATAAGCAAAACATTCAGTGTGTCAATTAAAAAGAGAAACCAATACATCTGCAACCCTGAAATATAATCTGAAATGTAACATTTGATTTTTAACATGCATTAGGACTGTAATATTTGCATATCCCTAAAATCTGAAGCAGGAACATATTTGGAAAAGTGGGCTATAAAATTTACTTTAAAATGCAATGTCATCAGAGTCATTTGAGAGAACTTTCGATCAATTTGATTGCTTAAATTTCCCAAAGTCTTAGAATATTCTGAAGTTACTTAAACCAGGTGCGAGCCACAAGTTGACATAATAGTTTAAGCAAATAGTACATTTCACTTTTTCGATGTATATGCACAAAACTGGAATATGTCACGTCATTATTGCGGCCTGTCAGAAATAAGTTCAGTATTTAATCTTGATTTTCGACTCGCTTTTCCTTGAACTGGCTTATCACCTTGCCTACTAGCACAGTGATGCCCTGGTTTGCATTATTCCATAATGAATCTACGCATCCCCCGTCAGCAAACTATGAGAAGGCTCATAATTAGATTCTAACTTTATAATGCTTAATAGCTTATTGGTTAGTGGTGTACCATTCCTGTATATCAAAAAGACTGTTACCTCTGGAGGTCACTAGTTACTTTCCACAGAGAAGGCCATTCTATGGTCATTGCGGGGCTATGCCCGTAAAAATGCGCACAGCAAAAAACAAAAGCAAAATTCACATGGTTTCGACGCACTTGACTGCGCATTTAAGTAAATCTGTGAACGAGGGCACAAATGCGCAGTGATTTCATGGAGAAACGTTGACGACCAAACCAAGGCATGTAAAATTGCCAAATTATCCAGAGTGGCGTTTTCACAATGACTGAACCAGATATTTTAAAAAGTCTATTTATGTTATTTTCAACTGGAAGGTCGCAAAATGTACTTAAAGCATGGTGAATAATTCACTTTTTTCCATGTGGGTGTTGCACTTCATGGATAAGAATAGAGTATTACAGAGCTGTAATAGATGCCTATTCAGAGGATGGTGTGGATTTCGACTTCTATTTTTTCTCTTTGCGGTTTAAAAAACGAACTGGGTTCATAAATCAGCTTGTGAACTATGTTGGTTTTGCTTTCAAGGTAAAGATCGACGGGGTTTCTGTAGGAGCGGTTTAGGAGTAACCACGAGCTACACAAACATTCACCGCTGCACTGACAACACGCGCCTGTGCGCACCTTCAGCCCCAACTCGAACAGGCCGTCTATATATATATGTATATCTACATGCGACGCTGCAATCGAAGGGAGGGAGAAATCACCGCGGTATCAAAATAAGTAGCGAGAATGTGTTTTTAATGAAGTTTTGAATGATGGTGAAATTGACTATTTTCATTCGCGTCGCTACAAAAACGAATGGGCCACAACAAAATAAAAATAAAAACAAACAAGGGGTTATCTATGTAACAGGGCGGGCGCAGCTATAGAGGAGCTTATAAATTGTGTTCAGTCTGTGCTGGCACTGTATAGAGGTGCGTATACTGTGACGGGAGAGACAGAGTGAGAGAGATTCCGTGGTGAGATCCAGCCCTCATTCCCTCGTGGACTCGTTGACATTACCACTCGCGCATTCAGAGGGAGCCCAGTCATGTGTTCGCTATAAATGATTTACGCCCAGCAATCAGAGAGAAAAAAAATCCAAGCGGAAAACATAGATATCTGTGTCTTTGCAACTTGTTGGACAGAAAACATTAATCAGAGCCTCATAAACAAGGGACGCTGCATGTCATTGAGCCTCATAACTTCTTTATAGATAAAATTAATTCTGGTTTTTGCCGCTGCAAACCTCGAACCAGTGGGCTACAATAATTGCGACAGATTGAGTTCACACCTCGAAAACTTTTTTCCCCCTTGGTGTCTCTATAATATGCAAAGCCGTATGTGTTCTCCATGTGTGCTTGCGCGTCATCTCTGAAAACGGCTCTACTGGCGTTTTTTAAAAGTCTCTCATCCTGCTCATTTGGAGACAACTTGCTCTCCGCTTATAAGAAGTGATAGGTAAGGTTCTGATCGTAGAAATGTTGACAATGTGCGATGAGAAAAGAAATATTACGTGATTCACGCATAAATGTGCTCTGTAAATACGCGCAGTCAGCAATCAGTTCTTCCCACTTAGTCTGGGAAGGAAAAAGTCAATAGCAGCCAATCAATAGGGCGAGTTTGACCAGGTTAAAACCGGGGACAAAGTGCAAGCGGCACTCACGCACAGGTAAATATCCTGTCGATATCCGTGTCATGACAGCCTTCTAAATGCAGAGAAAAGCGTAAAATATACGTTTGCAGAAACAGTTTGGTTTTAGTGAAGTTCCGCGCCACTTACCTGTGTCATCAGTCTATCCGCACCTGTATTCTCTTCGTCTTTAAATATGATGTCAGGGTTGTAATTCGGAGTCAGCTCCTTAAATCGCTCCGAATTCCGGGTAATTTTTCCCTCGTATCTACCGCTCGCCCCTAATGTTTTCTCCGCCACGTTCGGGCTGAACTGCTTGTAGGAGAGCGGCGTAAGCTTCCTCGGTGGCCGTCTCTTGCCGTATCCCCTTCCCGGCCCGCAGCCCTCGTTGACCGGAGAGAGAATCAAGGCGCAGCCGATGAAGAACGCCGCAAACATGGACAGCCGCATTCCACCCTCACCGGCTGGCACTCCGACCCGGAGTGGTAAGATGGTACAGATCCCTGTTGTATTTCAAGCTACCCCCTCCCCCTTTTTGCTCCTTATTTCCCCCACGGGGTACGGGAGGGGGAGGAGGATTGACCCCTTAAGATTGTATCACCGAGTCCGTGATCCTCGCCATCTCGGCGCGCAAAACGAGACTCCGCCAAAGGAGACGCAGCTTGTACCGCTGAAAGGAAACCGGTTGAAATGGGATGATGCTGGTGCGTTAGTTCACCTCACTCTCTGAAGCTCATTTCTCTGAGTCCATGTGCTGACATGAGAATAAATAGGAAAGTCCGTTTATTTTGGCAGGCAGGTTCAAAGTCGTTCTTCTGCGAGAAATGGCCACAGACAGACCTGAAACTACGCTTTACTTTTTGGTAGCGGTCATAGGATGTCCCCGCAGCGGTTTTCGCTGTTCTGGTTGGCTTTGAATGCGTCTCTGTGGCGCACGGCTCCCAGCTGAAATGGAAATTGACGGGATCCAAGAGATCAGTTGCCGCTCAAGACCGCACCCTGCCAGCCCTACCCTTCTGTTCCAGCCTACCTCTCCTCCCATCGGGTCACACTGGCTGTGCCATAGTTTTATTACCCACCGATCCACTATCCCTCTGCTCGCCACTGTGTGCCTGCCACTGAGAGGACAAACACCATCACTGCCGTCAGTCCTTTGCACTCTGTTCTATGTTAAGTTTCTCAATCAACAACTGGTGCGCGCACACTCCAGTTCAGATAATTTGCCTCTCTTGACGTGAACCTGGATTGCAAGAGTGTGGTCTGATACATAATTCACGAAGCCTATTTTTTCCAAGAGCCTGTGCCTTTTCTTTGAAAAAGCTGAAATATGATGTATTATTATTATTATTATATACAGTTTTAAGAAGACTGTAGTTTTGGACCTTTGACTTCAGTATCTCTCAGACAGCCTGCTGAGAAAGGCCATTTTACTGCCGAGATCTTTTTTTCATTCAGGCTGAAACGCGCATTTTTCAACTCCATTAAACATATTTTAATTAGCCAAAAAAAAAAAAAAAAAAAAATCAAAAGAGAACCAGACTATGGAGTACGATCAAACTAATTAAATCCCACGTAACTTAAACAGCAGTTTTGATAAATAATTGGCCAAGACGCAGTAACCGAGATGAATTAACCATCTCGCTGTAACATAGGACAAACACAGACACAGGACAAATTTTCAACAGGCTCAGTTTTGTAGGACACGGACTGCTGGACAGCAAAATTGATTGAGCATGTTGTTGCATTTTTTAAAGTATTTTTTCCCTCAATATATGTTTTTTTAGTAAAAAATAACTTTAAAAGAAAGGAAGATAGCATACTAACTTCACAACATGGGCTGGTTGCACATCAGTGGAGCACTGAGCATCAGTTTCTTATTGTGCGCATGCATCACTGTTCAAAAGAATTTCCAGTGGCAAAGAAGCTGAAATAATTGGATTTGTGGATCTATTGTGGATCTCTTTGTGTGATCTATTGCCTAGAATTATACAGTCCTCCCGTGCATTGTTTGCCACAGTTATCAACCAAAATCGTCAGTCCATGGAACAAAATATTCATATTGCAAGGAGTTATATTTTGGATGTGTGTGGATAGATGATCACAATAGCCAAAAAATAATTTTTCTGGTTGAATAATTTTCAATTTAAAAAATGTAGCTGGGCATAAATAGCGGTGCAGAAGTTCAGAAGTCCACCTTGTGTTTTGAAACTATCCAGTGAGATGTGCCATTGATGTATCATTCCTGAGTGGCACAGTGCAATCTGTTTTATTTGGAGGGTACATTGTACAGTACTCTAGCAGACTTAATTTTACTCTGGTGTGGTTCATTTGCAATGACAAAGTAACTTTTTTACATCCTCATTTTCAAAAAAAGTTTGCACATCATGGAAAATGCAAATTAAATCAAAAAGTCCTTTTACTCTGTATTTAAAACACCACGGCGACATGTTATTTTATTTTCTAACGTGAATTTAATTTCTTTTTGAAAATATACTAGTGGTGTAGTGGTCCTTGGAGAAGTGGGCATACTCCATTAGGTAGACTGGTGGGTCCGTAAGGAGAAAGTGGGCATACTCTCCTTGGTATTTCTATGGCTTCTTGGCTGATTGGTGATTATACTGTTAATCTGTATACCTGTTCATAACCTCCACTGCACCACTGAAATTTTCAATGAGATAACTGCAACAGAATCCAAAAAGTTGGCACAGTTGTCTGTTACCACTAGGTAGCATCACCATGTTCTTTAAATACACTCCTTAGGCAGTTGTGCACTGAAGAACCCTCTTGGTCAAGTCTAGCAAGCGAAGTGTCCCCCATTCCTTCATTATGCAGGTCCTCTGCTGCACAGTTATATGGGAGCCTTTGTTGCTGTATATTTTGCATCTTAATGTGCTTCATGATACATTCTCAATTGGAAACAGATTTGGACTGCAGGCAGACCAGTCTAGCAGTCGTACTCTCTGCTTACAAATCCATGCAGACTGTGGATTCAGGTTGTCTTGCTGAAACATACACAGATGTACCTGGAAAACAGGAGGTCTAGATGACAGTATATGTTGCACTAAAATGTGTACATACTGTATTGTGCAAAAGGTTAAGGCACCCTACATTTCTCAAAATTGAAATCTGGCTTTTGTTGTTTTCTTTTTGTTTCCCACATTGGTGCTGCCAAAAATAAAGAGTATATTTGAAATTCCAAATGGTAATTTAAAAAAGTTTGATAGATAGATGTTTGTATTTCATATCTAACAGTTGATGCAGGTGATCTAGTCTTGACAGCACCCTGATGTCAACATCATCATGGCTATCTGCAGTTGCTTGGAGGCATAGATGCAAATGAGTCCATCTGCAGAAGAATGGTGGCAGAAAAAGCCAATCATCTTATAATACTTTAGCACAATAGGACAGTGTCCAAAATTATTAGGCAAAGCGTAGTCCCACCAAATGGGTTTGATTTAGTTTTTAACTGGAAAAGAGATGTCCGCACACTGTTAAATGAGCTCCCAAAAAATATTTCTTTTTGCACAACAATTTCGGCCAATATGGCCTTCGTCAGGTTTTCATCAGATTTAGTTTTTAATAGCACATTTTTCAGTCTTTATAAAATTTTAATTTCCTTATTTTTGCAAGCATATTTGCTCTACAAAATTGCTTTAACTGTGCCTAAGACTTTTGCACAGTATTGTGCATTTCTGCATTCAACCAAGTGAGAAATTTAATGCTAGCAAAAATGAACAAATTCATTGATTCAGTCATAAAATTGAATGAACTAATTTACAACAGGTATATTGTTTCTAATAGATAAGATAGACAAATAACTAGCACTAGCTGGGATGAATTAGTTAGTTAAGGTTAGCTACCATTAGTTGAAGCTCAATGCGTAATGTTACCTGTTCAGGAGAATACAGCCCACATTTTTTCATTAATGAGTTAAGACACTTAAAGCTTCTTTAAGAGCTCCTGTTATGTTCTCAGTGTAAAGAGCTTCTATTGGGATCCCTCTGCCAGTTCCAGCTACTACACGTGGTTCTGAAATTTCCATGGCTCACTGATGTACAAATTAATTTTCTGTTATCCCTCCTTGTTAACCTCAAACCTGGCAATAGGTTTAGAAATGTGTTTGTTTTATACAGTTCTGCACAAAATTTAGGCATCATGGATTTAAAAAAAATATAAACATGGTCATAGGTATTTCTTTTTAGTTCTTTGCATTACTGTGTCAATAGAGAAGAACAATTCTGAGATTTTCAAACATTCATTTTTCAAAAAAAAAAATACACACACGTGCGCACACATACACACGCACACACACGAACACACACACACACACACACACACACACACACACACTCACTTTGCTGAAACAGTTTTGTTTCCAGATTTTGTGTTTTTGTTCAGGAAAATAATAAATGGTGTGGCCTTTTCAAAGCCCTGGTCTTCGCACCAAACAAGCTGTTTGAGCTGTTTGGAATGATCGGGAGAGAAATAAGTCAGTGAGACAGCCATAAACAATGACTTTCTCCAATAATCTAAGAAATACGTACAGTATGATCCATTTTTCTTGTTACACTTGAAGACTGTGTACCCAAGTGAATTGATTGTCAGAAGGATGGTCATATCCAAGATTGATGTAATATAATTTTTCACTTTTTCTACTATTCTTTTTTTTCTGCTTCAACAAATTATTTCTGAATTATTTTTTAAAGCATATTTGCTTTTTACAGTGCTTGTTTACTTTTACCGGACTTTTTTTCCCTCAGTATCTGTATATCCCAACAACTATGTGTAAAGTGGGTTGTCATGTCATATCCAACAATTTCATTGTAAGTGTAATATTTTGCATACTACTACAAATAGGAACAAGCAGCTATCCTTCTTACTTTCAGCATTTATTTAAAAGCAACAGGTTAGCTAATACCGATGACATTTTCCTGTTCATATAGAAAGCATATTCATGAACACGTGAAAACTTTTCTTCTTTGTGCCCTTTAACTGCTTTCAGAGGACAGATTAGTAGTCCGTATTTACTGAAGAGGGGCACAATCCTGAGCAAAAAAAAAGGGGGCCAAGCCAAAACTGGCAAAATATTAAAATTTTAATGGACCAACGAACAAATAATTGGTCAGAAAATTAGTAAGGATTGAATAATAACACTTCCGAGACTCTCTGTGCCACCTTCTTGTTTACTTTTGTTGCAGTGAACTGTTGGGAAAAAAGCTGGAAACTGCCTCACTGTGAAGCTGAGCTACTTCACTGTTAAAAATCAATAAATGCTTTGGATTACCATAGAATAATACAGAAAGGCTTACCTCCCACAGTTGAAAAGTTGTGTTCTGGACCAATCAGATGCTATTTTTCTGACTGTTGTTCCTGTTAAAAAAAAAACTGTTAGTTCACCCACAATTGACTTGAGGATTTAAACAAAAAAAAAAAGGGAAAAGTGAACCCATACTAAGTGACATGATCACTTTTTTAATTGCTGCTAATTTCCTCATAACGATTTGTTAAGACCATTAAAATGTTAATGTTTTGCCTTTTTTTGCCCAGATGTGTTATGTCTGAGCAGCCGTAGCTGTTAGCTATATTGAAATTTTCAGGACTGAAGCCTTTCTGACAGTGCACAAACTTTAAAGGAAGTTTAGAAGAAAAAGAGGAATGTTATTTTTACACTCTGTCTGTCCATCGGTGTATCGGTAAACATGAGTGTGAATCTGAGGTCACTGCAGATATTTACGCTGGAAATACTGTATAGTGCAGAAATTTTTCAGTTTTCCCCACCAAATCATACCTGCCATTGTAAAAATACTTCCCCTGCATCAGTACAAATAATCTTTCAAGACGGGAAATCTAAAAGTTCTATTCACTGGCTCAGCTCTCTTACAGAATACACTTCAAAAGAAAGAAGAACTACTCATAAAAATAATGATATATTAGTCTGTACTGAAATTTGGCACTCATTTTTAACTCATCTCAACTTACAACAGGACACAACACCCACTCAATGCCCCGTACAGGACCACAGCTTCCAATGATAAACATCTTCTTAATTAACAATAAACCCATTCTTACACAAAGACATATTTACAAATCTTTGTATTTATTTACTTATTGGATTGCTGTTTTATATCAAGACATATTATTCTTCTTTTCTTCTCTCACCCTTTTCTTACATATGTAAAACATAAATATTGATTATTTACATATGTTTATTTTGTTTATCCATTTATCTTATTTATTGATCATCAGTTGCAACCCAAACACATCCATGATTATGTATACATCACCTCACTACTTCCTTACCCCATCCACATTACCCCACGTGCTACACACCACTCTTACCGCCATTCTTTGTTGTTGTTGTTGTTGTTGTTACTGTTATGTCTGTGTTCTTGTGTCAGCACAAAGCTTGTTACCACCTTTTATTTTTAAAAAAAATCTATTGGTCTTTTCAATGTAGTTTCTTAGCTCATTTTCTGACCATGTCTGTAAATGTTGGTGCATGTGTATTTTGCTTCTTAAGTTGATGTTCTGTCTATGCCTGTTGATATCTGTTAGTTTTGTCCCCCCGTTTATATTTATGTTGGCCCCCCATTTGGTTGAACTACCGGTCTGTTGTTTTGCTGTAGCTTTTATCTTTTCCTTTTCTTTCGTTTGTTTTTGTTCATTGCTTTGCCCCTCCTCCAGAGTGGCTCCACCATTATGTTTTTGATAGGACGTTTGTAATTGAAAGTAAAAATAAAATTGTCGTCCAAGGGGGGGCTGGTGGTGGGCCAAAAAAAAGGACAAACATTAAATATTTGCAATAATAAAGATAATAATAAAGATAGGTGAGTAGATGCTAGATTTATTACTTATCTGTGAAGGGTGCGGTGTGGTAATACTGCTCAGTCGTTTATGCCGTCATGGTCATGCAGAGCAGTGTCTGCGCCAAAACAAAGACACCCTCCGTAATACATTAAAGAGATATGGGTATATACTGCACATAAATGCCCCAAAATGAACTTGTCTGCACCTTCTGCTTTTCATTTTTAAGCAAATTATTGTATTTTTGCAATGTAACGGATGTTTCCATATGAACAATTAAATTAATGTTTTATTTTGAAATCACTGAAAAGCATAGTTAAACAAGAGTGGAAAGCTATAACTTCCCACAGTAAAAAACATTTAAAAAATTAATCATTCATGCATTTAGCACTCTTGAATTTAACTATTTTTATATACAGTCTGTTCATGAACTAATATATTTGCAGAAGAAGTTAAGATTACTTCAAGGATCATATGTTTGTACTGCAAGTGACAACATCAGAATTACAAGCCAAGCTTTCCAGTCTTTGCGCATTCTGTGCCAACCATGTTTATTCTAGGATAACCAATTTCAAAACCAAAAATTAATGGGAGTTTTTCATTTTAAATGTCGTGCTGATTCTATTTCTGCGTAGCACAAAGATGACAAAATGCTGCCTGCGGTAAAATCTTAAACCTGGGCTCAACAGGAATTCTTCACAGAGCAGCTATGATGGGAGTTCTGCTGTGCCACAACTGCCCTAGGGTTTGTTTAGTTTGGTCACCATCGTTTGCCGTGGTTTTGGTGATGGTGGCTTCTCGATGGTCATTCACATTTCTTCTTCTGATGGTCACATTAATGCTTTCAACTACTTTACATGAGCCACAGTGGCGCTTTTGAAACTAAAGTTACTGCTGCGAGTATCTCAGGGTTATCTCGATAGAAGGCCATAGGATTTTGCTGCCACAAAGAGACTTTGCTCCCCATTTGGGCTTTGCCCTTTTTTTCACAGTTATGTGGAGTGCCTGTGATCCAGGTGTGATCAAAACTCTATGTCAATGAACAAAGAGCAGGCCTCTCACCTGAACAGGCCTCTCACCCACAGGCTTAATACATCAAGGTGCACTACACCTGTACAGAGGGCCTCAAGTAGAGGACTAATGGGCACATGCTCAATGAGGATATAAAGATAACATATTCCCAACATCTGCAACAGAGCTACCAGGGGAATGGAGGAGACTGGGGGTGCAGGGAGATGGACAGTAGGCACATACTGTAGGTTTGGAATAGCGTAATCCTGATGACTCTGTTCCTCCGTCGTTATTTCTACCTGAAGTGAGAAAGATACACTATGCAGACCAAGGAATGACGAAGACAACGTCCCTTCCAAGACAGGCTTGCCTATTTGTTTGATCTCTCTCTTTTTCTCTTATTCAGCCTTTCTTTCTCTCTCTGAGAGAGAAAGCTTGCTTAGATTTGCTTTGAGTTTCTGTAGTTATGGTTTTTGGATAATGTCTGTATGAATGGTATTTTAAAATCGCATCTCATTCTATCGCTCTTTCTATCTCTCTGGGTCTATCTCTCCCTCTCTGAGGGACTGCGGGTGAGCGGCGAGGGGAATGCTGAGCCGCAGAGAGGGTCGTAAGAGTCGACATGGTGACACACACATACTGTTCACTCTTTTTATATATTAAGAGAACAAACTCTCCAAATTAGCTCATCAAATATTTACCTGCAGAAATTGATGGTTCCTCACTGCTTTCAGAGAGAGAGAGATGCCTAAATATACTGCTGTGGATTTTACAGGCCAACTTGTATTTATTTATTTATTTTTATTACTTGTTTGTTTAATGCCATAAAAATAACCGTATGCTCTCACTTTTTTTTTTTTTACCTCCTCCGGACACAAACGGGCTGTGTGAGGCAAGGGGTACTCAGATTAATTAGCACACTGCTGTCTCTCACCTTCACCCCCTCCCTCCCTCTGTTTCTTTCCATCTCCCCTTCATGCCTTGGGCTCATTCCAGTGGCTTTTTTTTTCTTCCTTTTTTCCCTCATTGGGCCTGATATGGAAATCAATTGAAGTCAGCGCATATATATATATATATATATATATATGTGTGTGTGTGTGTGTGTGTGTGATGGGATGAGCACGGAGAAAGGAAGGAACTACTCTATATATATATATATATATATATATATATATATATATATATATATATATTTTTTTTTATTCATTTTTTTTCCTGAATGCAATTCATATAAATGATTGACCCAAGCCAATGCAAATGGGGTGAAAAAATTTTCTAAATTTTTATGGCTCTGCTTGCCATCACAATGGATTTTAACTCATCAGAAATGCTTCCAGCATTAATTTAAAGGCTTTGTCAAAAAGATTGAGTGGACCATGTGGGAGTGCCAACCATTTTACACTTAGCACCCCCCCTCAATATCAGGAGTTATTTGTGCTCAAATTAACGCTACAAAATAAAATAATTATAAAATCTTTTTTTTTTTTTGTTCTTGGTTGTGAATCCTTTGTAGTCAATGACTGACAGGAGCCCATAGATATTATCGCATGATATGTTGGGTTTCTCCTCTGAAGATTTTTGCCTGGCCTTTTCAACAGCCGCATTAAGTTCCTGTTTGTCCCGAGGGTGTTTTTACCGTCAGTATTGCCTTCAGAAAATAAAATGTCTGCTCAATTGAATTCAGATGAGGTGATAGATATGGTCATTGTACAAATCCTAATTCCAATGAAGTTGGGACCTTGTGTAAAACGTGAATAAAAACAGAAAACAATGATTTGCAAATCCTTTTCAACCTATATTCAGTTGAGCACACTACAAAGACAAGATATTTAATGTTCAAACTTTATTGTTTGAACTTTATTGTTTTTTTTTTGTTGATATATTCACTCATTTTGAATTTGATACCTGCAAAACCTGTATGTACCTCTCAGCATTAATGGCGCCTTCACAGATGTGCAAGTTACCCATGCCGTGGGCACTAACACCATCACAGTCCATACCATCACAGTTGCTGGCTTTTGAACTTTTCGCTGATAACAATCTGGATAGTCCTTTTCCTCCTTAGCCCGGAGGACATGACGTCCATGATTTCCAAAAACAATTTGAAAGGTGAACTCGTCAGACCACAGCACACTTTTGCACTTTGCGTCAGTCTATCTCGGATGAGCTCAGGCCCAGAAAAGCTGGCGGCGTTTCTGGGTGTTGCTGATATATGGCTTTTGCGTTGCATGCTAGAGTTTTAAAGGGGACCTATTATGCTGATCCTTCTTCTAATACATATAAGTAATGTTATAATCATGACACTCATCAGTCTCTAATTGACCTGTTCACATGTGGAATGTGCCAAACAGGTGTTTTTTGAGCCTTTCCTCAACTTTCCCAGTCTTTTGTTGCCCCTGTCCCAGCTTTGTTGGAACATGTTGCAGGCATCAAATTCAAAATGATTGAATATTTCCAAAAAAACAATAAAGGTTATCAGTTTGAACATTAAATATTTTGTCTTTGTAGTGCACTCAATTAAATATAAGTCGAAAAGGATTTGCAAATCATTGTATTCTGTTTTAATTCACGTTTTACAAAACATCCCAATTTCACTGGAATTGGGATTTGTAGAACACTCCCTGTATGCTTTCAGTCATTTTCAGTTTGCACTTTGAAGCACTGTCTAATGAGTTTTGAAGGATTTAGCTGATATTATTTGATGGGATAATAGAGTCCCATAAAATTTAGATTTCATCCTGCTATTCATTTCAGCAGTCATATCTTCAATAAATATGACCAAGCCAGTTTCTCTGCCAGTCGTATGATGCCCACACATGACCGCACTGTATAGCTGAGGTAGTGCGCTTCAAATGTTGAGTAGTTCCTTCCTTTCTCCATGCTCATCCCATCATTCTGACAAAAACTTTATCTTAGTCTCATCTGTTCATGGGATGTTGTTCTAAAACTGCATAGGCTTCCATAGATTTTTTTTTTTTTTGGTTTTCCGTTTTTGAGCCTTGTTTACATCTAGTGGTAAACCCTCCGTATTTACTCTGGTGAAGTCTTCACTTAATAGTTGATATTGACACAGGTACACCTACCTCCTTGTTCATGATCTTGGTCTTCTTGGTCTGGCTGTTTTGAGGGGGTTTTTCATCACTAGGGAAATAATTGTCTTGTCATTGGCAAAGTTTTTCTATATGGTCCTTTAAGCCCTTTCTTGTCCATAATCTGTGCTTCATCATAACTGTCCGAAGTCCTGCACTGAACAGTGTGCATAGTACATACCCCCACAAACACCATGACTGATACTGCCTTTAACTTTTTGTAAATAGTAAATCCTGAATCCTCATGAGACCGAGAACGAGAGAGGACAATGAACTCACTGGGCGGAGTTTACAAATCTGGCATAGCATGAAGCTAAAAATTTATATTTATCATTCGCTTGAACATTTGTTTTTGATCAGTAGCTAGATGGCTTGTGCATCCTTCCGACACGCAATGCAACTAATGTAATCAGCCAAACAAACATGTAGTGACTTCAAAGCTATCAGTGGCAGTGGCGTAGCCAGAACTGAAAATTGGGTGGGCACAGAACATCCCTTTACAACTTTTATTGGTCCTAACTTGTTCATAATCATTTTTCTTAATGAACAATACATTCACTCATAAAACACTCCACACTATCAGGTGTTGCTAGTTCTCCTTGTGAATGTAAGATGACAATCATTTGTTTGGACATGCTTTTTTGGCATTTCAATCAGCCTTACTCAAAATTGTGTACAGGTTTTTCTGATCTTCGTCTTTGATTAAATTTCAAAGATTTAAGCGATCGTGAAGAGCAGGTTTGATCGCCTGATGTGCCAAAAATTTAGCATGGAAGATCCAGAGCAGTTTCGTAAAGTGTATGCCTACGAGTAAATTATTTTTCTGAACTGAGATTAGCCTATTATTTTGTCACCCTTTAATCGCATTAAGAAAGAAGCCATGGCTATAATTGCCAATAGTTTATTGTTATAATTGGAAAACATTTTAATAAAGGAAAATGATTGAGAACAAGAATAACTATTCAAGCGCGTCCAAACGAATGATTGTCATCTTACCTTCACGAGGAGAACTAGCAACACCCGATAGTGTGGAGTGTTTTCGGAGTGAGTGAATGTATTGTTCATTCGGAAAGATGATTGTGAACAAGTCAGGACTAATAAAAGTAGTGAAGGGATGTTCTATGCCCATCCTAGTTTCAGTTCTAGCTACGCCACTGATCAGTGGTATAGGAGCATAATTTAAAGTTTCTAAATTGGTCACATAAAATTTGTTTTAGTTTGTTTTATAACAATAAATATTCCAGCTCACCAAGATCAGACAGATCCAAAAACTATGAAAGGACAGACATACAGCTAGTAACAGTAATACCTATGCTAATATAAATATCCATTCAATATCATGAATAAAAAAGACAACTCACTGTTCACTCACACATACTTTGTAGAAAAGAGAGAAACAACGAGAGAAAAAAAGGCTCAAAAATTATAATCTCATGTTGCTGACCAACCCACACAGAAAGGGAGGTGTAGCACTACCTCGTGCATTAACCCTCTACAGACTTTGGTCAAGCTATGGTTAGTCGATGCCACCGTCACATAACAGCAGAACGTTGTCCGGCTGCTCATTAGCTAAACCTTTTCGAGGGATGGAAAAATGGCAATCTCCAGTCTTTTTATTGTTTGGTCGCATTTTCATTATTTGAAGTGCTGTACAATTTACAGAAAAATCACAAAAAAATCCAAGATATAATATCTGGACTCCATATGGGTAATTCTTCAATTGAATGTTGTTTTTTTTTTCAAAAGTTGTCTTTTACTTTAAAGTTGACAGTCTGTCTTAAAGGTGGGAGAGCTTTTTTTTTTTTTTTTTTTGGCATCACTGGGCAAAAATTTTATAATAATCTTTCAGAATATTGTAATTGAAGTAATCTATGAGAAAACTAGGCCTCTGCACCTGTCCCTGGCTCAGCTTTCAGCTGAAAGAAAATTCAGTCTGCGACGGGAGACTTTGGTCAATCAAAAATCATTTGAGAGAGAAAACGTTCCTATTGGCTGTTCTACCATAGAAAATGCACATGCACGTTCGTCTGTGTAGACGGTGAAAGGCAGATGCAATGGCAGAGACTCCAACTGAAAAAGTAGCTATTCCAGCACTGGAAACAACTGCCTATGGTGCAAAACAATCCTAAAAAGAAAGATGAATTTAGCAAAAAGAGAAGCTAAAATCAGACAAAAAATGCAATAAAACGCAGAACAACATTGGACAAGCCTTTCGGAGATGGAGAGAACTTCGTGATTATGTTGGCCTGAAGATGGAGTCAGAATGTGGCAGGCCGAAGGACGGCCCGAGCGGGGGTTTGAACCCCAGACTCCCGGGTAAGAGTCACATGCGCTGACCATGTCGCCTGTGGCCGGCCAAATGAGGGCCTGGGCAGGTGATTGAACCCCCAACTTCCGGGTAGGAGTCACACGCGCTGACCACATCGCCAAAGAGCCAGGGCCCTTGGCAAGCCATGGCGCATACTTATTAGGAGGCATTTCTCGTGACAGGACCCATCAACTGTCTCAAGAGCTTTCTGTTCCTCTCCTCGACAGGTAAGGTGAAGCTGCTGACTTAATTTTCTTTTAATATATTTATGTGTTGTCAGGGTTTGTTTGGCTGTGTAGGTACATTTCCATTGAAATCAGGCGATGAGCGGATATGGTGAATGTTGCTAATAGTTTAGCCTTCTGCAGCCAATTCAAGTTCATGTTTATGTTGTTAATTTAGCTATAGCTGTTAACATCATGTAATTCATTTTACTGTAAATGTTTTGACCTCGGATAACAGCCTTGTGCCACTCACAATTGAATTTGCCGCAAAATGTTAGCTACAATACTTTAGCTGTTTTGGAAGCCCTCTCATCTGAAAGTAAGTTGGCGAGTTAGCATGGAAACATTACCTTCCATTACTCATGGCTATTTCATTAGAATGAAATGACATAAAGTGAATGATGGTGACTAAACATAACATGAGCAAAATTCTAATACTGTAAGTTATTTGGTTAAAATGCTCTGAGTGTGTGTAATTTTCTAAGAATGCTCTTAGAATACTCTTAAAATGTAAGAAAGCTATGACAGTATTGTATGTATGTGTCCTGCAGTTATGAGAGCATGAGGGTCACATCTACACCACAAAAGGGTACTTATAGCCAGACCACCAGACCCAGCAGCATTGCTGTTCCAGTGTTGCGTGCCTGCACAAATGAAGCGTGTGCACATGCCCATGCTCGTTTGGTAGAAGGGGCTTAGGACAGAGCAGAGAGGAGACAGCTACAGGAGGAGAGCTGCATTTCCAATTTCTGGGTGTGGTTTTTTTTTACCTGTCTAGGTACGCAGTTGTCCGTAAAAGGCCTCTTGAATTGAAAAATGCTTAAAGGTGACATAGAATCAGAAACCGTTTTTTTACCTTGTCTATGTTTAAAACGGTAGTCTACCCGCATTCAAGAACATACGAAAAGTGCTACACATTATGAACATCTTCGTTTCATAGAAATTCCTGTTTTAAAAATGACCGCCAGAAAACGGGCCAATCTGAACAACGGATACATGTGATGTCACATGTATCTCACTGCCCCCCCCCCACTCTCATTCCGTTTCCTCCCCTTCAAAATAATTTGCATACACGTCTTTATGCAATTCCATTGCTTCCAATCCCTCAGTAAAGACAAGCCTGAGAATTCCAGTCATAATCGATTTCTGTGTCACTAGTGGGGAAATCCACCGTAATGCACGTGAAACGGCTTGAGTTATTACACAAGGACTTAAATTCCGCGAATGAATTTCTTCAGTGCGCTTTGATTGAATACTTGCTGACTACGGCACAGGAACGTCAATGCGAGAGACTCACTCCGAATGCGTAAGCCTTCGCAGCTTGAAAAAAAAAAAAAAAATTCAAAAATACTTATCATTCAGAAACGTTTAAATCCAGCCTTTGCTGGACTGGTTCTTCCTCCAATTCAGTGTCCTCATCCGATTCGGGCTCAAACATATAAGGCTGAATCTCTGAATATGCCAGAGCTGCATAAAGTTAGTCTGTCCGTGTTACGAAGCTGGCAAGTGTTTTCAATTTTCCCTACCGCTCTGGGCGAAGCATGGAGGTAATATAATAGAACTGGAGAGAGTGAGGAAGTACCACCCCTATTACTTTCAATGGGAGATGCTAGGCTAGCTACTTCAGCCCAGGAAGTACGGAATTGACCGACGCCATCTATAAAAATGGCGTTCCATGGGTGCTTATTTCCAGCACCATTTCATAAGATTGCCAATCTGATTACGCAGCACAAATGGCCAAGAAAATGTGTCGTCTGTGCGGATTGGCGATTGAGTTCGAGGGGAAATGACGAGCAACGCTGTTAATCCGGAACGCACACGCACTATGCACTCATTGGCTGAACTGCTGCAGTCAGAGCAACAGCTGGACAACCAAACTCCTGCACGAGCTGTCATAAATCTCTAAGTAGCAGTTCTTATTTTACAGGCCCTCTTGAAAACATCGGACAGTCACGTCAGACAAAGAGCAAAATAATGAAGGATTACCGAATACATTTTCTTTTTTTTCCGCTTTATTTGGCAAGAAAAAAATGCACACTTTTCAATTGGTGTCTATGGAGCTGCCGCGTCTTTGGCCACAAAATTGCATCCTTGGGAACCGCGGAAGCAGGAAGCTAACATGCTAACTGGCTGAAGCAAAGGTACTTCCTCGTTCTCTCTGGTTCTATTATATATCTCTATGGGGCGAAGTTACATTCTTTTGAGCGGCAGCAAAGCCAGCCTATCAGCGTCAAGTGCTTGCATTTCATAATGAGGTTGCCAGTTAAGCCCGAAGGTCGCCAAATAGGTGCAAAACAACGCGTTCAAAATCCCCCAGCCTAACATAGCTTTTTGAGAGAGGTTTTTAGGAAGCTTCTGAGGCATTACAGACCCGACCAAAATTTTGTTGTCTATATGTCACATCACAGAACAAGGATAAACACCCCGTTCAACCATTCTATGTCACCTTTAAAGTGTATTTTTGGATTTTTCCATGATTTAGCCTAAATAAAGTCACCTCCCCCAGTTTTAATACATTTCATAGCTTGTTCACGATTTTTTTCAGATTTGAAAATGTTAAGGCCACCATCAACATGAATTGCTAAAAAAACAACTTGAAATCCATGGTAAAAGCAGATAGCAGCAGTGCTTTAAAATTAGCAGCTCAGTTGATCCTTGTTTCTTCTTAATTTCTGACTTCAACAAGTGTTCTGCTGGAAGACTCTGACAGGAATATTTATTTTTAGTATTTAAGCTTTGGCATGTTCGGGTAATGTGATGCGTTTATAAGCACCACTCAGCAAAATGGTGTATATGACCGCAAATGGACCATTATACAGACTGAGGTTAGCCAAGTTCAGCTCAAACAAACAATGGAAGAACATTACTGGAACAATATTACTCATTGTCACCATGCATTTGATTTGTGAGAAAACTAAGCGTGGATTGGATTAGAATGTGGATACTCTTCTTTTTTGTTTGCAAGCTTAATCTAATGGCCTTGAGTGGATGGGAGCAACCTACTAGGATGTAAAAGTGGGGGGACACAGAACTCTTGGCTCCCCTTGATTTGTCGGCCATAATTGAGGGGTAACAGCAGCACATTCCATATGCAATTGCTGCACTTTACATCAACTCAGAATCAGCTTGACATCAACTCTGCTTGCTTTTTATTAAAATAATGAGGGAACAACACACACCTGGCCACATGAGACAGCTGTGAAGCCAATTGTCCAAATAATTTTTACGCCTTAAAGAGAGGGACCACATGTGGAATGAGCTGCAATTCTCACATTATTCTTCTATTTGCATGTAAATGCCTTCAAATGAAAGATGTTCTTTCTTTACATGATGCAGTACACAGCTGAAATACTTCAACAGTTACTTTCAATGTCTAAATATTTATGGACCTAAAAGTTCCCATTCTTAACTGACACATATGTGCCATATCTCAGACTGTCTCTAACTGATGTCATTTCAAAATGACATCTGAAGGAGCAAGGACATTCCATTCTGCTAGTTCACAACCCAGTCTTTCTGTCCTTATCTTTCTTCGCTCACAAAAGGGAGGAGTTATGGATGTCCTAGAATTGGTAGGAAGAAAAGATAGGAAGGCTGTGAAATATAAGCAGTTGGAATTATTCCTTTGTTTGTCACTACATCATGTACCTCACTGTATCTCTCACCCTTTCTCTTTGTATTCTCACTCTATCACCCGCCTCTGTTTTCTCTTTTGAATGTTCGCCAGGGGGAAAAATAGAACTTTATTCTTCATGTCAATTATATTATTAAAAATTACATACTCGAATGGTTATACTGCAAAAGTAACAGGAAAAGGAAGAAAAACCAAAAACCGGTAGGAAGCATAATGAAAATAAACCAGTACAAAGGCTAAAGATAGACACAGTTTGGAATAACCTGGTACAGCAAGTTCTCGCAGATTCTAATTCACTGCTTCTTATGAAGCACTCCTGTCAGTCTCAATGACTCACGTGGTTTTGCCGTGAGAATGGCCTCCGCTCCACCAGAACTTGGCAAAGATCTGTCCCACGGTCAGCATTATGGGCCTCCGTTCTCCGCGGGTGTGTTCATCGCATGTTATACCCCTGCCATTCCCCTGCTTACCACATAGCAAAGACATACATAAACGAATACTCACCCTGACAAGTGCGGACAGGATCAGTCCTGGTGATGCCTGGCGGAACCCTTCGAGCTACTGATAGATTCTCTTATTTTTCTTTGAGACTAGGGATCGTGGAAATACAATTACAGAGCCAGCACCCCGAGTCAGTTTATCCTTTTCCCCTTGGGGCCATAAATAAAGACAGGGCTCGCAGCAGGCCTGCAGCGTGTTGGACTTGGCTGTTGACAATGCCTCAGAAGTGGTCACATCCAGTCAGAAATCCCTCCTGCCCTCAAGAAAGGGGACTGAGTCTTTTAATGGCAGCTAACTCAGACCAGAGGCTCCTCTCTGTCAGTCTGTCGATGGCAGCGGTTCAGACACCAGGCCTGGCCCTTTCAGCATGAAAGCCATTGAAGTAGCCGAGTTATTAATTTGCCCTGCAAAATAAGAGGACGCTAGGCCAAGATAGAGAGAGATGGCTGCCTTTCAAAAGATGCCAAACAGAGTCATCTTTCATCTAGGGACCAAGGGGCAAGCTGACTGGGTCCTCACATGGGCACCAGGGCTACCCACAACTCGACCAACAAAGGGTGCTCAGGAGGTGAGAGGGAAGGGGGAGGGATAGAGGGCATGACATGTAGACATTCTCCTATTATTAGCTGGTAAACATCTCTGTTTTTAGTCGTATTTGTTTTTGTGAGTGGGGTCCGTGTGGGCTGAGGTGGGATTGGTGTTTGAGCTGCTGTTTGCAGTCCTCCAGGTGCTAAAAGCCATTTCCTGCACTGCTTCCGTCTCGACCACGGCCTCATTTACACTCCAGGGCCCCGGCAGCATGTCTATTTGCTCATAGACTTCCTTTAAGCTCAAGTTAGGTTCAGTTCCTCAGGTCACATGATCATTTCCCGCACAGACTCCTTAGAGGGATGTCCTTTACATCCACAGCCCAAAGCAAGGGAGAGCAAGGGAGAGCAGGCAGCCCATCGGCGGTTTGGCGCAGCCGCCATCAAGGTTAAATGACTCAATGATCAGTACGTCTGTCTCGCCACGGAGGCTTAAGGCAGCGTGCGCTCGCTAGACTGGGCCCAGTGGGAGCGGGAGAGAGGAAAAAATAATATCGAAGAACAAGTAAAAAAAAATACAGGAGCTAAAAGTGGCTTGAGCTAGCCGCCTGCTAAGAAAACAAAACGCCCAGGGCCGAGGGCCGAGAGCGCAGGCCGGGGCAGCGCAGGCCGGTCGCCACGGCCCCGTCTCCCCACGTCCATCACCCTGCCAAGCAGCTGTAATTGAGGCCTGTCGGCCGAGGCTCTGAATAACTCCACAAACACCGCAGCAACGACAGCCTGTGCAGCCACCCCCTCCTCCGCCCCCATACCCCGACTCCTCTCCCTGCTTAATACTCCCCTCACTCTCTCTATCGACCCTCATCGTGCTTCTGCATCATCTCTCATCAGGTCTCGCCTAGAATCTATCTTCCTGTCACAGCATATCATCCTATAACATAATATAATATGATAGAGTGACGAGAACAGGCCATTTATCCCAACAAAGCTCATAATTTTCCTACCACTAAAGTGTACCTAACACTTAGGATACTTAAGAACCAGACAGTATCTTGCACTGTATCAAGACTGGCCTAGAAAACCTCAGAATATCTGCCTTTACTACACAACCCAGCAAACTATTGCACACAGTGACCATTCCCAATATCTGTACAATATTCACCTTTTGCCACCTTCCATTTATGATCTTCAAGTTCTGCAAACATAACTTACGTTAAATAATCTTGAATAGTACACTGTCTCAATCCCTTTGATCAGATTGCACTGAAGTCTCTCTTTTGGGGTGATCTGATCGAGGTCCTGAAATTAACTGTCACCCATGGGTGAAATATAACTTACTGCAGTTCTTACCTGTTGAGTAGTTGCCTGGGTAACAGTCTTGACTCAGCTCATGAGCCATGTCCAGCAGAATTCAGTGCGTAATGTCCTCCTGCACTCAGGCAGCAGTCATGCGTGATTGCACCGTATAAGGAGCATCTGGCTGTTCCTTGAAAAGTATGTCCATATTGTGTTCATGAAGTTCACTGATCAACTTTTCCACTTATGCATTTAACGCAAATTAAATAAAGCCACGGTATATTAAGCATCCTGGCTGAGTGTCATCCTGAGAATTTGATTGCTTAGATGGAGAGGAAAAACACATGTCCCAGCCAGGTGAAGTCTCAAATGGACCACTCATGAGAAAAGTGGCCCATTTTAGATTCACTCATAAATCTGTCTGCCTCTCGTAGCAGAGTTCTCTGTCTCCTTCTTCTGGTGGTCTCAAAGATGCTGGCCTTGAGGACTGCTTCAAAGCAGACTATGTTTGGAGCAGTAAGCCAGGTGCTTCAGTTTTGGGTGCCCATTTTTAAAAGGTTCGGTATGCATAACAGTTCTACACAACTTACAAAACTCTCCATCAAACATCTTCCCGCATTTCAAGCACAATTTCCTAATCTCATGCATCAGATATGGAAGCAAAGTAAGGTGGGAGATAAAAATGTTGTTGCTACTGCAGTCCAGTTTTAGCCATTTCACTCTCTCTTGTTCTCTCTCTAAGTCTCACTCCATCCCTCTTTTGGAAAGAAAACAGTCTGTTTTCCTCACCCGTGCCATGGCTGTGGTTGGTGTGGTGATGTTTCTCTGCTTAGAATGGATTCACCAACTAAAATACTTTCTCATTATATTTTTATTTTACTACACGGCTGCTGGCCCAGCCAAATGCACTTTGGATGAGGGCCCGTGCCCTGTAAATAGACTGCGGCGATATGATAACACGCTGCTAGCATACTGATGTAGCGTCATGGGGTGCCCCATTGTTGTTATAGGAACCCTTATCAAGGATTTCTCCTGCCTTTCTACCCAGACAATCCGGGGGTACAAGATGGCAGGAGATAAAAAAGTCGCCTAAAAGAGTAGCTAAATGAGTTTGAGGCGGTGACAGGAGAGGATGACTGTCTGTGTTCAGTGGGCGTGATCAGGAAGGGCGTGACACGATTGGTGGAGAATGGTACTGCGTCCATGGGATTACGCCCTGTGCAGCTGAGTATACAGCTGAGTATACAGACTTTGGCAGTAAAGTGAACTGTGATGTCACTGCTGGAGAGGACAAAACACTATCCACAGCAACAATGGTTGAGTCCACCACCTTCGCCCATTGTTTTCTGTAGTGAAGCGGCAGAGCCGTTCCTCTTGAATATTCTTGAATCCGAACGGTAAAACGGCACAAATGACACATTGGAATGAGCTCCCGTATCCAAATCCAGTGTATAAAAAAAGTGTTCACTGTTAATTCAACTCTAAATTTGAGCCCTGTCATGCATATTTTCTGCGTAAAATGTTCTGAAACTGAGTGTGTGCCACAGAGGTATACAATAAAGACACTTTGGTTGAATCCAAATACTTGAAAAATGGCCAGTGCTTCCCTCCTCTAAATCCCTCTCCTCCATACCTTCAGTAAGAAGAGAAGAAAACAATTAGACAAATTGAGTATATGTTTTTTTCTAATATTTGGATGCACCAATTCAGGTTTTGTCTGCTACAATTTAGGAAGTGATGCGCTTTCGCTCCCGCCTCTTCCTCTATCCCACTTCTGCCTGCAATGTCCAGTCTAGTGTGTGGGGGAATGATACAGCAACTGTTGACAAGTATGAAGAGTTAAAGAACAGAGGAAGGAGGGAGAAGGGGCCCATGTGTTTCTGCTCTGCTCACACCATCTGTTTGCGTTGTTGTCTCGTGATCCCCTGCGGGTCGCCACATTCGCCCCGGCTGTGGCGTGCTGCTGTGGTACCGCTGTGGTGCTGCTGCAGGCTTCAAAGGATCCAGGCCCCATGGCCACAACGGTAATTAGAGGGGCCGGACCAGGAGCTGGGGACAAGCAAGTGGAAACTGTGCGCAAGTGCGCTCCGTGCCGCAGAAACAGCAGAGGGGAGGGATGAAGGTTGATGAGTATTGAGAGTACTTGTATGGATCTTTCTCAATCTTTGTCTCATTAGCTCTCCTCTCCCGCTACTGCCTTTTTTTTCTCCTAGGTTCGCGGTGATTGAGGGTAAAGTCCCTAGAGCAAGTGCTGTTGCATTCTATGGCTATCAGTGAGAGGTAATTACAGCTGACTGGAGCCACAAGCCTGATTGTAGCACGTGGCCTTTTTAACTGCGCTCCTCCCTCTACCTCCCTGACTCACGTCTCTGAGGCTGCATGGTATACAGGTACAGGTGACTGACCTTACACTCAGGGCCATGGTTTATGTCCCCATGGCTTATGGGGACAAATAACTGACCCTGCTTTGTACCATGGTTGACAAGTTCAGTCGAATGACCCCCTGGTCAGTGCCATGGTTTGTGGGGACAGGTGATTGACCCCCTGCTGAACACCAAGGTTGAGACAGAAAGGTGATCAACCCCCTCCTCAACACCATGGTTTAGACTGAAAGGTAATTGACCCGCTCCTAGCACACAATGGTCAAGACAGAAACGTGATTGACCCCCTCCTTTACAGCATGGTTGAGACAGGAAGGTGATTGACCCCTCCTCATCACCGTGGTTTACGGGGACAAGTGACTTAACCTCTAAGTACCATAATTTATAAGCTTAAGAGACAGCATCATGGTGACTAAGAGTGGTGACTAACCAGCTGCTCAGCATGATTGTTTATGGGGACAGGTGACTAACCCCCTGCTAAGCATTGTGGTTTACAGTGACAGCTTTTTTCAACACAGCATTCCCAAAGAGCTTGGCAAGGTCTAGAACTGGGGCAGGCAATTTTTTTTGTGTGCTCTAGATGCATATATGCAGGTTTTTTTAGTTTCCACCACCCTAGTTAAATTACAGTGAATACTACGATTCATTGGACAGTGGAATTTTTTTCTTAAATTTTGATTCTGTATAACAGTTTGAGTTTGAAAGCATGTATGGAAAATGAGGTTGAACTGCAGATGATCGGCTTTAATCTGAGGGTGTTATCATTCATATCTAATAAACCATTTAGCAATGACAACACCTTAAAGTAGAGGTGTATTGATTTGAAACTTTATGAAAAAATTGTCATATTTGGTATCATCCGAAAGGGCATGCAATACTCTTGATAACTATCAACACTTTTCACTTGGAGATGATCATGGAATAGAGTAATCATGGATGTAAAACAGGCTTTTAGCAAACCCTAATATCGCCCTTGAACAGCACTGAGAATTAAGCCAAGAGCGGTGATGCTACTCGTATTTTACATTCCGAATAAGGTGTCGAAATCCACTAAAAATGTCACAATTTTCACTTGACTTGGATACTGAAGTTGAAGAGGGTGATTCCAGTGCAAGTTCAACAACTAGTCACAGTGTTAATGATGATGGAGAGGGAGGAGAAATGGAAAATGAGGAAGAAATTGGTGACGATATGGATGCAGCTGATCGCCAACAGCTACTGCAAGCATACCAGCAGGAACCGGAGCCTCGGGCATGGGTGAGTCAGTGGGAAGGAAGTTCCATGGTGTGTTTCCAAAAGCAAAGTTGCTTACTTACTTAGTTGGTACCTTTGGCTGTATATGGGCAACCTAGCTATGTAAGTTGCTGATGTAGTTAGGATCTATGCTTTAGGGAAACCTACTCCTGAGCGAGGGTGGAGGAAACCCGAACATGTACATGTTTAGAATTTTACTGACTAGCGACCAGCTGGCTAACAGGAGGCCCTTGAGCAACGAACAATCCTGTAATCCTGTAATCCCAAACCGTCAGTCCCTCCCAATTTATTTCCCTGCAGCGCAAAGCCAATTGTGCACTGATCTGAAAAGGCTACCAGGTACTGACGCCACTCGGGCACCAACCTGGGCCATGGTGCTCACTACTATACCGCAAAGTGGCGCCTTAAAGCCCCACTAGGTAGGAATCCCAGTTTTGTGCGTAGCAGCGCAACACCGCTGTCGTAAAACACACAGAGCGCTGTTGCCGGCTGATGTCCTCCGTGAGAACGTGCATTTTTTTTACACCCTGAGACTTGTGGAGCTGGAATCAAAAAAGTTATTAGTTACTAGCACTCTGCCCATGAGGATCCACAGGTTCTATTTTATGTAATTTCGTCTTTATATTATAGTGAACAATGCACCATTATGATGTCATCACATGCACCTCTATGATGTCATCATGTTGCTGTGGTGTTTCCATAAACACTAAGGTGGCTGTCACGCGACCGATGTTTTTATAGTAACTAAAACTAAGTAACCATCAAGGGGAATACGTTGCGCTGACATTCTGCGCTCAGTGGAACACGAAGTCGCCTGCAAGGAGGAGCAAAATAGCGTCGCTCACATTATGCTGCAGATTACGCGTTACTTTCTCTTGCGGGCTGGCATCTGTTTTTTGGGATTCGGGACTCCTGTGGATGAATTGGCTTGGGTTCAAAAGGGGGAATCCCCAGGAGAGGACATACAGGGGGAATCCCCAGGAGAGGACAAAGCGGGAATCCCCCCTGTACGTCTATATTATAAAAGCGTCGCTCACGGTATGCTGCAGATACGCGCCTGGTGGAATCTAGCACTGATACGTGCCTGGCAGAGTCTACACTGATTGGCCGGACACAGTTGCATGTAAGACGGAGCCAAATAGCGGCACTCACGCTATGCTGCAGATACGCGCCCGGTGGAGTCTAGCACTGATTGGCCGGACACAGTCGCTTGTAAGACGGAGCCAAATAGCGCGCTCACGCTATGCTGCAGATAGGCGCCCGGTGGAATCCAGCACTGAGTGGCCGGACACACACGCACGCACACACACACACACACAGAGGCCACTCGGCTATTATAATATAGATGATTGTGTTTACATAGAAGTCTTCAACAGCGTTGGATTAAAACTATTGCTCTACAACAAAGTATGCGCAAGCACCACTCCGGAGAGTAACGTTAGCAGACGTAGTAGCTATTGTAACCTCAAAACGGGACAATATCAATATAATGACGGTACAACGCCAGCCTACAAAACTGATATGGCCTGTCTTTGCTTTCAAACAATAGTTGCTAGTAATTCAACAACTTTTCTCACCGTGAAGCATAAAGTTCGCTATAAAAAACACTCCGAAAAGGGGCTAACTCTGCCGGTGAAATGCTAATGCTACCTCGGCTAACCTTGTTTACATTATTTGAATGGGCTTACAATCAGTTATGTTTTGATAACCCAAATAGTGACTGTGACTACACACGATAACACAGCCAACAAAAACAATGTGTAATAAATACAATGCATGAACACGAGCATATAACTCACCTCTCAATCAGCAACACTGCCAGCTCGGTGTCCGACTTGCAGCCCTCTTTTGCCATGAGCTCTCTCCACTATGAAAAAGCCGGTCCAATATTAACTCTGGTTTTGTGCCGTGCACGGTCACTCTCCCTTTTTTTTATCCTGGCTTCCACCGACACCGTCCTTTTTCGCTTCTTTGCCTCAGCCATCTTTTGAGACACGCTAGCGGGCTAGCCTAGCTGCCTTCTCCTTATGCTCCTTATCCAAAAGCTCGTGTGTGCCGTAAAGCAGAACGTACGTCTTGCGAGAGTGCGGGACCCGCGGTCGAAAGTTACATAGTACCAGATGCAAGCCAACAGGTCCCTCTGTAGTAATGGGAGAGATGCCATTCTCACTGTAATAATCCAGCCCACCAATAGATAGACTTTGAAACTGATATTTCAAGGTGAAATTCCTACGTAGTGGGGCTTTAACTCAGTGAGCAAACCTGGTAGCCAAACAATGGGACACTCTTTGAGAATCATAAATCTAATCTACAAGAAATATAAAACAAAACAAGACCAAGAAATTATTAAATTAGGGCAGGCAGACGATGGCTGATGCACTGAACTTCCTTACAATGTGTCCCTGTTTCCCACAAATTATGCAATCAGAAAGGTGCTATTTTCGCTCGGTTTTTTGGGGGAAGTGCGCAAGTTGAAAGGATGCCCAAAATGACTCTTTAACTCTCTTCCTGTTTGAATGAATGTCCAGAAAGTGTTTTATTAATCATCTCCATGACATTAGCTTTCCGTAGAGGTATAATTTTCCCATTCTTTGATTTCTCAATAAATGTCTACTTTAACTCCTTCAACCCCACAGCCCTCTACAGAGGGCTGACCAGCATATTCCCTTCAACCCCAAATTCCTGTAGGGAAAATTCAAACAATCTGACTAATTGATTGGAACATATCAGGTTTCATTTAATGGGATTCCAGAGATAACAGTAAGATACAATGTCCAGATAATGACCAGCCCTCTACAGAGGGCTGTGGGGTTGAAGGGTATAGTGATGCTAGAATATCTGGGGTTGAAAGAGTTAAGTAACGACAGCACCTTTCTGTGGGCTTGAAGCAGGGTTTCCGCTGGTGCTCGTCACAATAGTCATTGATGAACATAATCCATCAGTGATGAGGAGAAAATTACTAGCAGTCATCACAATTAAGAGACTCCCCACGGCCGATCCTTGGAGTAGCCGGCGGAAAGCCAGGTCAGTCTCAACAATGAGTGCTTGTTTGTGACTAATAAAAATGGCGGTATTCAACTGGTAGTTGCCGAGAAGAAAAAAATGATCTCTGCCCACCTGCGCAATGACAGATTGTTAATGTTAGCATGTCTGCCAGTCAAACGGGCTTTTGAGATCAAGAGAGTGGTGCTCCTACAACGGCAAAATCTCCCAAGAAGGAGGAAGTAGAGAAAGTGGCCATCTGCACTTGGACATTCATCTCACTCCGGTTCCTCCGTTTTCTACGATCATCTACCCAAACTCGAGCCATTCGCCGCTTTATCTCGAGATGCCATCCTAAACGGGTTCGCTCCACGGTCACTTCACCCACTCCTCGCAGGACGGTAGCAATTCAAGAAATTCCATTCAGCCCTCCTACTGCCATTCCCAGCACTTGACGTCGTTTCCATTACGAGCCTCTTGTCGTACATTCACTCCATACACCACGACCAGCCTCAAACAAGACTATCTAAGCGGCATAAACTTCTTTGTCAAATCGGCCACTGGTTATCCGTGCTCGTCTATTTCCCACTCTCACATGCAAACACGACTGAAAGGTTTACGTAAACAAGAACCTCCCGCTCCAACCAAACGTTTTCCCCTGACAGCAGACCTCCTCCCTCGCTGCACCCAGACGCTGCGCTCAGGGTAGCATTCTCCATCCACGGATTCCACTCTAGAAGCCATGTTTCTATTGGCCTTCTTTGGTTTTTTGAGATGTGCCGAGTTTGCTCCGCTCTCCGCTAATTATAATCCTTCTCGTCAAGCCAGCCTAAACGACATCTCATTCTACTCCACCGACTGCCTCATGTTCAAGATAACGAGTAGTAAAACGGATCAGTTCGGCATTTCTCAGCCCATTTGTCCCAAGATACAATAACCACGCTTCTCCCCAAGACCCCATTATTCACGATCAACACCGGAGCCATAGCCACTTGCCACTAGTTCCTCTACCACTTCCGTCATGTTTTAATTAGATCCGACATTCCACCCAAATGCTTCTCCGGGCACCCTTTCCGCATCGGCGCCGCCACCACAGCATTCAAGCGAGGAGTGCCGGACCACCTGATTAAAATCCTCGGCCGCTGGACATCGAACTCGTATGCAAGCTATATTCGCAATAATGTTCATGAAGTATGTAGAGCCCATCTCTCATTGATCCGTTAACACTTTTTGGGGGCTTAGGAGCCACACGGACTCCGACAAGAGACGCGAGCCCCGCCCTGAGTCTCGCCACCTGGGGATGCCCAATATTCGCTCAATCACAGACCAAGCCCAACATCACATTCGCCCCGATCTCCTATCCACAGATCCACTCAATACTCTCCTCCACTTTGGAAGTGGTCCAGAATTCATTAAATGTGAAATAGTTAAGGCCTCTCTGGACGCAAGTTGGTCGCATTCAGTAAGAAACAAATTGCAATATTTTCAGAATACGCGCAAGAGAGTGGTGCTCAAACTTCTGCTGTCAACTTCTGCTGAACTGAACTGCACTGCATGAGGCTCATAGCAACAGTAACTAAGGGGGACAGAGCTGGTTGGAGCAAGTTGGAAAGGTCCATTACTTTGTGAAAGCACCAGTCGAATCCAGCCAATGACCAAACGGGCACCTAACTTTTGACCAATCAGTGTTATGGCCCCTATTTGTTATGGCGTCAATTTGTTATGACGTCATGGACAGCAAGGGATGACAGACAAAATTCTTAAACTTTAACAGATTTAATTAAACAAACACTCAGAACTAATCTACAATCTACCCTACTGACCAAGATTGAAATAAAAAAAAAATAGTTACAGTCCCTTGGTAATTGAGATGGGCTGCTATGTTGCGATGTCCTGGGACAGGAAAATGCTCCAACACAGGCAAAAATCCACAAAAAGCTTCACAGGTCTTGAAAAGAGTGGCAGGTCTGGTCAAATGTATCCTTCCACAATTTCTCCTTGCAATTTCTCCTACTACCTTCACTCTCTCAATTTTTCTCCTTATATACTCTTGTCCAGCCCCCTCTGAGGCATGCCCAGGACATGCCCCAAACCCAGCTTTAGACTGGGCTTAACAAAAAAAAAAGTCAATACTGCCATCTAGTGGCTTTTTTTTTCCACATTACACCTCCATTCCAAAAGGGAAAAATTTTGACTCATAAAGGCAAAATTTTTCTTTTCAATACTAAAATGGTTAAGTAGACACTTGTATATATATATACATATAATACAACATGCTAATAAACACATGTGATACATATACACATACTCAAACACGGGATAAGCAATCAGCAATTACATTGTCAGTACCCTTTACATGCTTAATTTCCAAGTGAATTTTAAGCCTTTCTTCAGTTGGTTGGTGAGACTGAGAGCAATCTCAGCAAAGTTCTTGCAGAACTTGCGGTAGTACAACCAAAGTCACTCTTGTTCAGGTTAACAGTCAGATTAGCCTGGGTCAAGTGCTGGAACAACGTCTCTACATCTTTCAGATGTTCTTCCCAGGAGTCACTCCATGTGATCAGGTCGTCGATGTACGCACCCGTGTGTGGCAATCCGGCGATTGTAGACTGTATCATCCTTTGGAACGTGGCTGGGGCATTTTTCATGCCAAAGGGTAGGACTTCATACTGGTATAACCCAGATGGTGTGGCAAAAGCAGAGATGCTCTTGGCCCTCTCAGTTAAAGGCACACACCAATAACCTCTTTCTCAGCAATCTTTCTCTTTTCAGGATTCATCCGGTACGGATGCTGTTTTATTGGTTTGGCATCACCAACATCTACATCATGAGAGGCTATAGAAACTCTCTTTGGAACATCAGGAAATAGATCTTTATATTTCTTGATCAACCTCTCAAACTGATCTTTCTGATCTTTGAAGTAGAGGCAGTAGTATGTAAGAGACGTCTTAGCTAAAATCTCCATTGGACCAAATGCTTTAACCATTAACTCAAATGACTCAATGAAATTGTGGTATTGCGGTTCAATTCTACCCTCTGCTGGACTTTTTCCTGGCCTCAGCATTATCATCGTTCGGATTAAGATTGATGCGACTGTTAGACAAATCTCATTCTTCTGCGTCAAACTCAGCAAAAGAATTTTCGGTATCGTTGTTTGTACCGTTGCTGAAACCAGCTCTAAGAGAGAGCAATTAGGGCAGCAAAGACTGGTCTTTTCACAGGGCGGGTCCATGAGAACACGTTACAGTAAAAAATTGCAAAGCAGAAAAAAACTGCTCCAGCTCCTATTCCTGTATATACAAGCAACTGTTCGCACTACCTAGATATATTTACAAACGTATCTAAAACAGGCGAAATACTGGTATCAAAATGAACGTAACTGCCATCATTGCTAAGCCAGCAGACGTAACTTTTCCATTCTCATTCAGTAGTTTAATAGTTAATGTCAGCTAGCTATTGATTATGTCATCTGCAGTGATGGCAATTGCAAAACTCAAGTTCGACCCGTCTCGAACACATTCTGTGCACTGTGTGTTCGCGAGCTAACTAGCTAATAATAGCACAGAAATAAAAAGGGAGCCGTGAATAATATCAGAACATGTGTTAACAATATCTTGCACCCTGCTATTATTAGCTATTTAGCTAGCGAAGACAGTGCACAGAAATGAACAGAGAGCCGCGAATAGTAGCATTTCACTACTTGGCGAGGTCAGCTTTGTACAGTTCGGGACTGGGGGAGACACTGACAATGAGCTATAGGCAACAACAGCTGCGGCAGTCTGCCAATGTGGCCTGCCATGTTTGCTCCGCCATAAAGCTAATTTCTTAGCACTGTGTTGACCTAGATATGCACAGAGCCATAGAGAGAGATGCATCAACCTCATTGACTCCAATTCACCATTTTTTTTTTTTTTTTACTGTTGGGTTGAAGCGGAGTAGGCTCGGTCATGATGCAGCTGAAAAGTCAGAATTCCTTGAACTATTACTTTCAGCTTTAAAGTCTTGCGTTTACATTTCAGCAATTTTTCAACATTTCTTCAGCAATTTCCTTTGCCTCTCAGTTTCCAAGCACCTTCATTTTATAAGCCAACCTCTTCAACTTTTCTCACTGAAGAAAGCACACAAATTTTCTTCAGAAAATTTAGCCTTTTTTAGTTTTAATTATTGTGGTAATTTCGTAAATATCATTTTGTAGTATGGTCTATATAGTCTCTAGCTTGGTAGCTAGTTAGAGTATATTGAATCAGTGTCAGCCTATATTTTTGGCTAACTGGTGTTTTATTTAATTTTATTCTGAATATTACTTGCTGGCTGTATTGCTTGCTAGCAAGCTGACTCGCTCGCATTTCACTGATGCAAGAGTAAAATGTGGTAGACAAAATTCTGGAAACTACATTTACTTGTTTTAGCTACATAAAGTTAGCTACGATTTAAACGGGTGGCTAAAACCTGATGTTTGGTTGAATCAAGGAAGATTCGCTGTTAACTGGGCTTTCAATGTGGTATGCAACGGAAAATCTGGAGTACAGAGTTGTGTTGCTCTGCTGGTTATGTCTACTGTTCCATAGATAAGAAAATGCTTGGGAGGATTGCAGAGTTGGCTGGCTAGCTAAATGGGTAAGTGCTGTGTTTCACGATATGTCCCAAGTAAACCAGTATGCTGCAACCAAGGACCACATGAGGGCTGCTGGGAAGTTAAATCTGCCAGTTTTATGGATTAACTGGTTATCTAGTTTACCCGTGACATTTTGTTAACATTGGGGGTTTCTGTTCCAACCACAGACCACAAAAATGCTGCAATGATTATTATTCTTTGTCACTCACAATTCACTGAGTTGAATTCATTTAGTTTATTGTTGATGGAGTTCTGTGGAAGTGCACGGTGACAGATATTCTAAATCGCATTTTTTTTTTTTAAAAAAAGAAAAATACCTTGTGGGAAAAATCAGAAATCAGGAAGGGGGCAAATACTTTTTCACAGCACTGTGTGTGTGTATATATATATATATATATATATATATATATATATAAGTGTGCTAGACTGTACTAATGGAAATCTCAAAAGTTTAGCATTTAAAATACACAAATACGCATCTGGGAATTCCATGAATTTTGATTCCGACAGCACAAAACTTTGCTCTTGCCCCAAGACCGATTTAGCTTTTTTTTTTGTCAGGTCTCTTCATCACACAGTAGATATCCTTAAAAGATGTGCCCCTTATTATTACCTCCGCCAAACGAAGTCGGCAGGAGGTTATGTGATCGGTGCCGTTTGTTTGTTACTTGCCGAAATCGGAATTTCGGCAAGCATATTGGCCGGTTCCGTTAGTCTATTTGTCTGTCTGTCTGTCTGTTACAAACGCTTTTTTTTTTTTTTAAACTCTTGGCTTAATCGATATCTCTTTTGCAGCTTTTGAATCTCCTATGACCTTGCAAGAAGCCTATTGATTTTCGTAAAAATAACTTCAAAGTCAAGGACAATGTCACGCAAAATGTCAAAAACACATTTTGGTTGATAACTTTGTTTGCATTTGAGATAACAACTTGAATCCAACACCATTTTGTTCATCATACATAGCCCATTTTAGAGGTTACGGGTCCCAAAGACGATCCTCCGGTCAAAATACATCAAAATGACGTCACAGAATGACAAAAATTTTCATTTTTTGATTTTACTAAAAAATTTTTTTCATCATTTAGCCCATTGTTCAAGTGCCTCACACACCAAATTTGAACCCAATCGGTTAAACAGTTGTGACATAATTCACGTTTTTCTGATGTCAAAGTCGTATTTTACAAAAATGACCATCATTTTCGTTTTGCTGTTAAACCATTTCCTTTGTGCATAGACTAAATGTTGATCTATTATTGAAATCAGGAATATTATGTATGTCGCTGTAAGAAATTTGAAGTTGATATTTTCAAAGACAAGGTCATGATCATGATCAAGGTCAAAATCACGTTTTGACTAATAACTTTTTTTCTATTTGTGATATCATTGTCAATTTAACGCCATTTTGTTCCTTGTGGAAAAAGCTTTAAGAAGTATGCCATCAAACTTGAAGTAGCATCATCGCAAGTACGTCAAAATAACGCCACAATATGACGTAATTTTTCAACTTTTGATTTTACTCATTTTTGTATTTGTTTGTTTGTCTGTCTGTTTATTAGTAACAGGCTTTTTTACCCTTTCCATGTTGTTTATGTTCATGAAACTTCACCATATGATAGAAGAGGTTCGTCGCCAGAAACCTATACTTTTTTTTAGTCCATAGGTCAAAGGTCAAGGTCAAAGTGAGGCTCACCAAAAACGTAAAAAACACATTTTGGTGCAAAACTTTGCTACTATCACAGCTATGGACTTTAAACCAACTCCATTCTGTTCTTTCTGTTTCAGAGATCTGTGCACGATTTCGGCAAGTCGTCATTCTATGAATGACTTTTAATTTGTTTGTTTGTTTGTAAACAACATAACTCAAAAAGTAATGAATGTATATCTGAAATATTGTGGGTGGGTCGCTATTACATCAGGGATGGACCCTATTGATTTTCACCACGATCAGTCAAACAATATGGCTGCCACGGCAGCCATCTTGAAATCGTATGGCACGCAATAATTGAACTTTGCTCCCACTCACGAAGATTTGGACTGTGCTGCCTTAGTGGAGGTCTGCACTCTAGGGGCTCTAAATTCGTAGACCAGGCGCAGGCGCGGCGAATGGGGGGAGCGCCGTGCCAACGGGGTGTGTCCAGGCGTATGTTGCAATTTCGTGCCCAGCGTAGCCTGGCGCAAGTACTCCTCTGTCCCGCCTCTGTCCCTCTTGCCGGCGCAAGTGGCGAAGAGGGAGGAGAGAAGGCGTAATTGGGTTTAACACAGCCGAGTCAAATCTTCACCAATAAAATGAGCTCCTCTCCTCAACTTTAAAGTGTTGAAATAAAGAAGCCTCTGTCCTGTATCTGCATGATGCGTTAATGTTGCATTTTACTTTGCTGCTTCAGGCATGTTTTCTGCACCGCTTACGTCTATATTAAGCATTACGAATATGAGTTAGCTGGCTAGCTAGGGCATTCGTGAGTTATTACCATTAGCGAACTTGAATGGAATTTCAAAACGAAACTACGTCAGATCATTCAAACTTATGAAGTTGGAATGAAATACGACGGTTGCTCATTTATTTCTTCTGCCTACATCACTGGGAAGAGAAACGATGGATAGCGTGTTCCTATTATTACACCCTGTTGCTGCTTAAAATTTTGGGATTAACATGCATGGACAACAATGCAAGATACGTTACACATTTATTTTCAATATGTGATCATAACTCAGTACGAGATCATAGCAATCAGGCTGTATTTCTTTCCCCCACTAAAACTGATAAAACCTAAGTGACAATAATAGTAGTATTAAGCCGCTTGCACACTGGACGCGAAACGAATTTTTCGCACGACAGACTGCGTACATCCAAAGTCAATATTCGCGTCTTTGCATTGACTTTGACTGTAATCAGTCGTAAAAAATTGTTTACGCCCAGTGTGCAAGCTTTACTGAGCATAGAACGCAAGCATATATATATATATATATATATATATATATATATATATATATATATATATATTTCCTTTTGAATAAATTCCACGCTAAAAGACCAAAAGAGGATTAATTTAGCTTTTATGGTGCACAGGGTACCTATTATTAGTGGCTGGACTGGAGTGAAGCCTAAATTATGCATACAATCAAGTGTATAATGGAGAGACCTTTTTATGCACAAATATTTGAAGTTTGACCTTATCCTTGTCCATGTTGATGGCACTTAGTCCACTTTGAAGGCTTTTCATGGTTATGTAAAGTCCGTGAGAGATTAAGAGAGAATAAAGAAGATAAAGCGAGGAATACTTCTTTGACTTTATTTTTACAGGAAAAAAACTGAGGAATATTTTTCAAAACCCAGGAGAAACCCTGTTATAGTCACACATAGACATCACCAGATGCTGAGTATCTTGCCTAGTGATGCTCTTTCAGGCCTGTTCTGCTTCCATTTTCAGTTCCTGCTTGTGTAGGGGACTTTTTGCCTTTACTCTCCTGTTCAGCATGTAAGAACCATGTTCATTTGAATTCAGATCTGGTGATTGACTCAACTAACACAACCAAAATGACAAAAAATGTGAGTCCAAGAACTGTAGTAATCAGCTTTCCATGCAAATGTACGTTCACTCTTACAACAGATTATAATAAAATGCATGGACTTAATATCAGTTTTTTTTTCAGAAATTCATAATTCATAGCTACATTTTTGGTAAGATCATGATTATGAAGCTGATTAAATTTTTCTGGCACCAGTAAGAATTAAAAAAACAAACACTTGTCCTTGCTTTCCCACATTTGTTAAATAAACTACATTTATATTTTGTACCATAATTTGTAAAAAAAAAAAAAAAAAAAAAAAAGGGCAAATTGAAGAGTTTATTTCCAAAATGCGATTAGTGCCGAAATGATAAAAATTGAAATAACACCATACAGCGATAGCCCTGTGGTTCTTATACATGGTACAAAAATCTGTTTTTAGAAATTCATTCTGTAAGATGTATTTTTTCATGGTCAACATTTGTATTTTTCCATAAAATGCACTAGGCACCAACATAGAAACATAGCTGATTTACTCAAAATGAGTAGAAATTGATTTATTGCATTTTGGAAACAAACTCTTCAATTATTTAGCCTTTTGCAAACATATACTATATCTACCCAAGAATTTAGATGCGCAGATCTAATTCCCCGTCAATGATCTGTTCTCAACTTGACTCAAAAGTTAAGCACTGTTACCTTCAGAATATTGCTATCTACACAGATACACTTAAGGGTTTCCCTGTTGAGAAAAGAAGAATTGCTATCCCTTGAAAAAAACATCAAAACTAGCTGTTTTAGCTGCAGGCTGTTGTAATCTGACCAAAGGTTTGTTTAATTTTACCTTGAGCCACATTTTGTCAAGTGACACAGCCTGGCTATAAAATACAGGCATTTTTCAAGATATTCAGAATAACCTTGTTCGCAAATGTCCAGTTTGTGGTTTTCTACAAGTTGTTAAATATCCTGAATCCACATGTTATGTCATGAAAAAGGGTGAAACTGAGAGCTACTTAAGGATAATAAAGCTGACACCTTTTTTTACGGATTATATTCTTGTCATGAATGGACAAACTCACGAAGCCGAAGGCAAGATCAAATGCGCAATTAGATGGAGCGTTATTTGAAGTATAAACAGTCCTCGGCGCCTGATCATGAAGGAACTGTTACTTCGCGAGGCAATAATCCCTAAAGTCTCAATAGTGAAAGGACTTTAACTTTCAGAATAAGAGAATTATTCACAGAAGGCAACAGCAGGGCCAGTAGCAAATGCCCCATTTATTTTAAGAGTATGACCTAGTTTGCCTCTGCGCATGCTCAACCGGATGTTGTCAGCTGCCCAATTGTTTCCAATTAACCTGTTCACCTGTGGAATGTTCCAAATAGGTGTTTTTTGAGCATTCCTCAACTTTCCCAGTCTTTTGTTGCCCCTGTCCCAGCTTTTTTGGAACATGGTACAGGCATCAAATTCAAAGTGAGTGAATATTTCCAAAAAAACAATAAAGTCTATCAGTTTGAACATTAAATATCTTGTCTTTGTAGTGTACTCAATTGAATATAGGTCTAAAAGGATTTGCAAATCATTGTATTTTGTTTTTATTCACATTTTACACAATGTCCCAACTTCACTGGAATTGGGGTTTGTACAATTGTCCGTACAGCTTTTATTCATTACTGATTTCAGTATCAATTCTATATCATTCTGACAAAAATGGTTGTTTTATACTTTCTTGGAATTTGTCTGAAGTTACAGACCACAATTAATTAAGTAATGAATATCCAAATGTTACCAAATAAAACTAAAAAAGTTATGACATAAAAACTAAAAAGAATGAGTAGACAGGGATGTAGGAAGAAGGAAGGAAGAATGTATGGGATTGATCAGATGCAATGTGAAAAACCTTTAGAGTTCGTGGGCATAGCTTCGCTCTCAAACCCACGCACACATTTCCACATCCCACGGACCACTTAAAAAGAAAGGGGAGAGCCAGCCGGGTAAACCACTCCCAGCAGCAACTGAGACTTTGGGAAAAAATATAGATCTATAAATTCATTACACATTTTTATACGTATTTATATAATTTGTGTATGCTTCTGCATGTATTTTTAGTGCTGGGTTACACTGAAGTTCTGGCCAGTGGTAGAGCCAGCTGTGCAAAAGCCTTCAGGCCCAGCTGAGAGAGAGAGAGAGTGTGCTTTGGGTAATACCCAGCCCTGCTTCGACTGAGAATGGGCCGGGAAATAATAGGTCCGGTTTAGAAAGTGTGGTTCTGGGTAATATGAGTTCTTGTTCAAGAGTGACTGTTCTGACTAATATCAAACTCAGCTGAACTATGAAACCTTGTGCTGGGAATAGGAGGTCAAATTCAAGAAGTTTGGGGAAATATCCAGCCCCATCGAAACGAACAGCATTGTGGGTGAAATCAGGTTCATCTGAAAGTTTCAGGGTCATGCTAAATTTGGTAATGGTGTTAATGCCAGTCCAGATGGGAGGCAGTTTCCTGGATAATACCCTTAGCGGCTCTCTCTGATTTACTACTGCAGTTAGAATATTTAGACTACAATTTCATTCTTTTTGGAATGCCTAATCAGGAGAGTGTAGGGAAGTATGTGGTTTCCACTAAAGTCTGTGAGCAAAAGTGTTATGTTTTACCACTCAATACTATTCTAGTCTTACATTGACAGGATTTAGAAGGGGACTCTTTACGTGCAGATTAAAGAAAAGATGAAATAACAGTTCACCTTTCCCTAAATTTGGTCATTTCAAATTAAAAATATTTTTAAGTATAAATTCCGCAAAAATAATGAAATCATAAAACTTTTTATGACGTGTTGGGCTGTAGATTCAGGCTGAAGTTTGTTAACACCAACATCCGACATCAGTGAGTACCAGAAAATGGGAACATCTGTCAGTTGCCTGCTCCTCTCAAATCAGCATCCTTTAATGAGCATTCAAATCTACCGCAGTTTGGAATATGTGTCTGTTATTAATGTCAATCAAATCGAGTCTACACCCTCAGGAAATTCAGCCAGAAGTTTTTTTTTCACTTGGGTTTATGTCGTATTGCTGAAGCTTGCTCCATTCTAAATTTCTGTGTTTTGGTGTCTCTAATAGTTGGACTTGGTGTAGAACGATGACACAGATACCTGCCAACAGAACTCTCATCTACAGGGATCACCTTGTGGTGCGACTGATCATAATTTCTTCTGAATCCCACCCGATGGGTATCCTCTGTGGACAATAAACAAGGTCAGAACCTTTAATTGGATGATTAAGCCTGATGCTTGATGTTGGGAAATGCCTTTCCATCCATCCATCCGTCCATTATCTAACTAGCTTAGTCCTGGCTAGGGTCATGGGGGGCTGTCATTCAAGATAACTAGTATGACCTTGATCACTACTCTACTGACATTTAATCATATCTGAAATTATGTCAGATTGATAACTACAATTACAACTGATAGCAGCTCAATTGACACTTAGGGGTTTACTATCCTGTATATTTAGCCTCCTGAAGGTATGAATGTTGTTGGACTTCCCCACCATTGGAGGGTACAGTGTTGCACACCGCACTTAATTGCCAATAAAAAGCACAGTTGCATGATTTCAATTTCTAGGATTTACTGAGGTTCAAGCAGCTCTCTAAACATTTTAAGTCATAGCTAAAACCAGTTGGCACACAAGCCCTGCATATTGAACTATATCAGTGTGTCTAACCTCACTAATACATACAGATTAGAATATTAAACCCAAGGAGAGGTCAATAGCTCCTTGACCCAGTCATACTGCAGTACAGCACAAGGTGACAAAGCTGATTGTACTCTGAATGATTGACAGACAGAGCAGGGTGCAAGTGGGCAGTAAACCTATCATCAGGCTAATGTGCTAGTAAGAGTTTAAGATAGGGTTGGCCAAGCTGAGTCCTGGTGAGCCGTAGGATCTGTCGATTTGTGCTGTTAGATGGTATTTTATTGTTCTATTAAGTGGTCGATTGCACAGTGATCTCATCTCCCCAGGTTTATTTTGTCTAAGTGCTTGTTTTGTTTGAGGTCAAAACAAAAACACTGGTCTTAAAGGAGCTGTGTCACGATTACTGCACATGCTCAGAACTTACATCCTAAGAAAGTGAATTTGCTTGACTGCAAGTCATAATCTAATTCCACCCTTGCCAATATGTCTTCGTTTTGCAGTGTATTTATATATTTTAGTTTCTCCAGCATTGTACTTTTTATATTAAGGAGCTTTCTATGGAAATTTGAGGATTCAAAGTGCTATTTTAAGCTTTAGCCAGCGGACACGGAGAATGTAAGGTAGTTGCCATCGCCAATAATCACAGAAGAAAAATACCTTCTATATTTTCATTTGCAGTTGAGTGGATTTACTTTGTTCAAAGTTACTAGCATGCGCAGTAATCGTCACATAGATCCTTTAAACACTTGCGCTCATAAGAGGGACTTTGCTAATTTCCTCTAATCGTAGCAATGCTGCACCCTCCCATCTTTATTACTTTAACTGTGCAGGCCATAAATTCCTCATGTACAGTTTAGGACTGTGCTTTCTAGCTCTCGGGGTAGTGTGAACGTTTTACAACGCCTGCTGTTCAAGGGTGAGAGGGAGAATGGAACAGAACATCGTCAGTATTACCTCGGTCAGCATACTCTGGCTGCAGCCATGGACTTCCATGCATTCCAAAGGCTGCTGAACTGTGTAACACCCATGTTACAAAGATAACACACAAATATCAAGAGTATTATGGTAGGAAATATATGTACAAAAATCTGCAGCAGCCTATATCCTAGTGGCTAATGGGCATTGCCCAGGACTCAGATGGTTGGCGGTTCAAGCCACCTTAGCCACGAAAAGATCTGTGTTACTGTTTGGCCCTTGAGCAAGGCCCTTAACCCCACATTGCTCCTAAAGGTTTGGCCCCTGCTTAATCTAATGAACTTTTTATCATTTTGGATAAAAGTGTTGGTTAAATAAATGTAATAAAATATCAACCAGCATGAAATACTCAGACCCTCCCTGCCACGGCATGGCTAATGTCTGGCCTGGAAACAAAGTGCGGTGGAGGGATGAACAGATCGACATGAGGACAGAAGGAAGTATGGAAAGGTACATCCACACAATAAGATGTGGCCATATATTTAATTTCGTTGAGAAATATTGAATGGTATAGGAGTTCTGGCCAAGAAAAAAAGGGGATGGCTGACATGTGGCCTGGATAAAATTATGCGGTGGAGGGACAGATGGATAGATAGGAGGATGGACAGACATATGAAAAATCACATCTACACATGATATCTACAAGATACGATGTACCTGTATAAAATTGAACCATATAAGAGTTCTCATCCAGAAAAGAACGAGATGGCTGATATGTGGCCTGGGAACAAAATGCAGTCGAGGGACGGACAGATGGAAAGCAGGACGGATGAAAGAATGAAGGGCACATGTTCACGATTAAGACATATCTATACATAAATTTTGTTGAGAAATATAGAATGGTTTGGGAGTTCTGGCCCGGGAAGGAAATGGAATGGCTGATATGTGGCCTGGGAAGAAAAAATGCCGTGGAGGGACGGACAGACAGACAGTAGGAAGGATACAGGTCTGAAAAGACACATTTACATGATAAGGTGATTTACGTATGAAATTTTATGGAGAAACATTGGATGGTTTAGGAGTTCTGGCTCAGAAAACATGCGTGATGGACAGAGGGATGTACATGTGAGCAGATAGCACTCATTCCTGCGCCCCCATCCACTTTGTGGCGGGGGATAAAAACCAACCCAATCAGCAGACATAGTGTGCCTGCTTGCTGCCTGCTAGTGATGTGCAGAAAACAATGAGCATCCAGTGCTTGTAACAATGGCTGCCCAATAGGAATGATCCCATTTCAGTGCAATGTAGAATTTCCTTCCTTTGCCTTTCTCACAGCATAATTAAAAGTAATTACTACATCATGATGGGGTACTCAATGTATAGCTCCCCAGAACTCTTGGTTTTGTTGTTGAAAGTGTGGCTGTCTTGCAATGGCTGTCTTGCAATAAGTGTCTTTCATCTAAGTTCCTCTTTATGCTTTAGATTCATATTAAAAGTTATTTTAGCTGTCCCAAGCATGCTCTCCTGTATTGACTCTCTTCCCCACCTCAGCGTGGTTTTTACCCGAGTGTCGCCCCCTGCTCTGCAGCTAACTGTTTTCTCTGGCATTGCAAGGCAGGCTCATGGCTGTCAGGACGAGGAAATGATAAAGGACAGCGGTCAGAACGGCACTAGCTGTCACACTCGTTTAGAGGAATGTCGTGCGTTTCCTCCATTCCGCTGTCTGTGACTACACTCCCTTTATTCTGGAAGCCACAGACAGGGAACTGCGAGGGTGTTTTGAGGTCAGTGGCCTGGCACGCTCTTATTTTGTGTCCCCAGTGCCCTTAGTTCCAGGTGGGAGAAGGATTCCGTGACGATTCACGGCTTTCGTACGGCTCGCCGTTTCATTCTGTAGTCAGTGTGCAGTCACTCTTCTGCGGTTTCCTGTGGTTAGGCCTGTAGGGAGGTTTGCATATAAACAAAAGTCAACTTCACAACAAGAATGCAGCCAAAATGACAACAATGAAATCCACACTCTAATTTACTCTGGTGACCTATACTCCAAAAATTCTGGTGCAGGTCATTTTTGACTTCAATAAGAAAAGCCAAAATACAAATTGCTGAATATAACTGTGACACATGCTTGCATCTGCAGTAACATGAGAAAATATAAACATTCTAAATAAAAAGTGGCAGAAAAGAAAGCATTCTGACCCTTTTGTTATTCATAACAAAATGTATCAATTACTAACAATAATGAATTTTACAACAGGTGATAGCATGAATATGAAATGGCAAGACCAGAACTTTTTTCCTCAATTGCAAATTGCACCTGCATTTCTGGTATGGACACATTAGACCTGGGTAGATGTTTGTTTTATTTGCATGTCACAATACAATGTTAAAATTCATAAACATAAATGTTAAAACATTAGCCCAAAATATACTGCCATTTCTCAGTTTGAGTGCCAAGACAAATTTCTCGAAATAATGCTCCATTTCTCAAAATTTGAAACACAAATGCATAACTGCATTCTCACCTTCACAAACTCCCAAGTCAAAACCATTCTCATCACTCAAAACCATGTAATCTTACTTCACAACCAAACGGCCATCGCAGCAAAGCCATTAAATTCACAACAAAATAGCCATTGCGCAATGGTGAGCTCAGTTAAAAACAGTACTGTAAAAACCTGTCAATGCAATTAATGATGGTGCTTATGGTTTTCCTGCAAAACATCCTCTTTACATGAGCACAATATGGAGACAAAACAGTTTTTTAAAGTTTTAAATCCTCGATGTATTGTTTAAAATAAAAGTATATTGAGTGAAAGGTTAAATGTATTGTAAAAATGCATCTGATAAAGAATGCAGACAACTGTGAAATAATTTCCGCATATTTACCATAAAACCAATGGAAAAAAGCAGTTTGTCCTAAAGAGATAAATAAGATTTCTTCTGCCTCAGCATCTTGTCTCTGGTTTTGGACAGGCCAAAGATCCTCATCAACGTCACAGGCAATATTAGCCCTACCTAAGCAATGAGGAAAAACCCCCTGTTTGCCTCATCTACCATAAGTAATTCTGAACCGTAATATCTTAAAAATGTGCTTCGCGGGGGCGAAGGCAGTACCCCTCAGCCCCAGCACATGAAATTATAGTTGAAGTTGAGCGAACTGAATAGAAAGCACCGATATAGCGTGCGGTGGCAATTTTTGAAAGGAACCTTCCTCTAGCCACTTCCAATACACCACCAAGAAATGGCATCAATCGGACAAGGCGTTCTTCAGTTATCATGCGGAAACCAAAATCAAGATGGCAGCTGTGGCGGCCATATTGGTTAGCACTTGATGCTGGTTTTCGAAAGGAACCATCCTCTCATCAGGACAAATATTTCGTGTGAAAATGGAATTGTTCCACGCAGGCGTTCTCCGTTAAATCGACGGAAACCGATTTATACCGCCGCCTGTCCGCCCGGACGCGGTCAGGACGACAATACCCCTCTTCCCCGAGTCAGGGCTGAGGGGCAAAAAGCCTCCTCCAACGCCTGAAGGAGGTGAACATGGATATGGGGGGTCTGGTTATAGACCTTCCATTGCCATACCAAATACTTCTCTTTGGGGTTTAGAAAGGGTGATATGCAAGTGAAAGAGGCAGCTGATTCTTGGGCTGTTCAAGAATCAGGCTCAAATTACGGCAACCTGGTTTAAACTGGCATTATTCCAAATGACAACATATCATGGTTGCTGTGGTAGTGCCAACTCCCTCTGTTCTAATCGGTATACATCATCTTGTAGATGAGTGAGGAAATCCTGAAGATGCATGCTGTTGTATGGATCATGGGTGGCATTGTGGTGGAAGACCTCTCAATGGCTGATGGTGGCACACGTGTTGACACTACCTCCTCGCTGGCCAGGGACACTCAAATTGCCCCAGTGACCAATCATGTTTCTCCATCCTCTGGCAAGACTAAGGCTGTGTCGAAATCATTCACTCATTCACTATTCCCTACTCACTATAAAGGGGACTCACTATGTAGGTGACTACAACCCCAATTCCGAAATAGTTGGGACAAAGTGTAAATTGTGAATAAAATCAAAATGCAATGACTTTCAGATCACATGAGCCAATATATAATTTACAATAGAACATAGATAACATTTCAAATGTTGAAACTGAGACATTTTACATTTTTATCCACAAAATGAGCTTATTTCAAATTTTCTGGATTTAACAGGTCTCAAAAAAGTTGGGACACAGGCAAAAAAAAAAAAGGGCTGAAAAAGCTATTAATATATAAGAGAATCAGCTGAAAGAACATTTAGCAAGTAATTAAATAAACTGGCATTAAGTTTGTAACATGATTGGCTATAAAAGGGATGTCTTAGAGAGGCTGAGTCTCTCAGAAGTAAAGATGGCAAGAGGCTCTCCAACCTGTGAAGGTTTGCGTAAAAAAATTGTGGAATACTTTAAAAACAATGTTCCTCAACGTCAAATTGCAAAGGCTTTGAAGGTCTCATCATCGACAGTGCATACCATCATCAAAAGATTCAGAGAAACTGAAGTCCAAATTTGACATTCTTGTTGGAAATCATGGGCATCATGTCCTTTGGGCTAAAGAGGAGAAAGACCACCCGTCCTGTTATCAGCATTCAGTTCAAAAGCCAGCATCTCTGATGGTATGGGGATGCATTAGTGCATATGATGTGGGACACTTGCATGTTTTAAAGAGCACCATGAATGCTGAAAGGTATATAAAGGTTTTAGAACAACATATGCTCCCCTCCAGATCTATTCCAAGTAAGGCCTTGTGTATTTCAGCAGGACAATGCAAAACCACATACTGCAGCTATTACAACAGCATGGCTTCGTAGTAGAAGAGTCCGTGTGCTGAACTGGCCTGCCTGCAGTCCTGATCTTTCACCGATTGAGAACATTTGGCGCATAATTAAACGAAAAGTCCGTCAAAGAAGAGCCAAAACTCTCCAGCAGCTGGAAGCCTGTATTAACCAAGAGTGGGATCAAATTCCAATGGCTTAACTCAAGAAACTTGTCTCCTCAATGCCCAGACGCCTCCACTTTGTGTTAAAAAGAAGAGGGAATGCTACACCATGGTAAACAGGCCCCTGTCCCAACTTTTTTGGGACCTGTAGCAGCCATCAAATTTGAAATGAGCTCATTTTGTGGATAAAAATGTAAAATTTCTCAGTTTCAACATTTGCTTTGTTATCTCTGTTCTATTTTGAATAAAATACTGGCTGGTGTGATTTGAAAGTCATTGCGTTTTGATTTTATTCACAATTTACATTTCGTCCCAACTATTTCGGAATTGGGGTTGTATATATTGAGCTCATTGGCAGAGGGAAGAAACGCTTTCGGACAATACCCGGCTCGTTTTATCACGGCTGTTAATAGCGTCATTGCTGTCACAAAATTAAATCATACCTGTTCAACTTCAGCTGAAGGATTTGGACGTATTTTTGTAATAAAGGAACGGAGTATATTTCCCGCCGTGTTTGTGTTTACCATTATCATTTAAATCATAAAATTTGCCTAAAATTTTTAATATCATCTATTTTTTGTCCTCTAACTCATCATAATTTGTTTTAATTGTACCTAAATGTCCGTTTGAAATCTCTCTCTCATCTTTACATTACATCATACATGCCAACTCTACCGCTTTTGGCGGTAGACTACCGCTTTCTGGGCGTTTCATTCTGAAAAAAAACGCCCCAAAAGCGGTAGAGTTGGCATGTATGCGTTACATGCACTGTCCTTAATGAAATATCCTATGTAAACAAACGGGTCTCCTGCGCTGCTCAGTTTCCAATAAAAAAAAAAAAATTTCCGTGCCTGAAGTTGAATAAATGCCTCGTGCCTGTTAAAATAAACGAAACTCCGTTGACTAAACGCAGCTCTTTCGGAGCTTTTCGGTTTGTGTGTAGTGCATGAAGGGACATATAGCTAAGATAGTGACCATCGGATCTTCACTACATTTCGCGGTGAATTGAGGAATGTAATGAGTTCACTATATAGGGGATAATAATTCATACAAACAATTCGAACAGCACTACAAAACGGTGAACCCACTATATAGTGCACTATTTAGCGAGTAGTGAGTGATTTCAGACACAGCCTAAATCAACAAAAATGAGAGCCTGAGAAACATCTCTGGTATTAATAAAGATTCTCTACGAAAGAAATTAAAACCTCTTAAACCCCAACATCCCCCTAACAGTAGTGCCGGCTCTATGGGATTTTCGGTGGCATGCCATCAGTCACTGACCCTTACATGCATAATTGCTTTCAATCTGTTCCTGTTTAAGATTAGCCTGGTAAAACCAGACTCTGCTACTTCGCGTTGCTTCGTACACAGAGTCTGGCCAGTCGTCATTGACAAGTGTTTACTTCCTGGTGGGTGGGCGCTTGTCTGAAGTTTAAAATCATTGGTGTACCCATAAACTAATCACTAACGTTTGGCGATGACGTATGTTATGCACCGGCTCAGCCGCCTAGTACATCTGCTGTAAACACAGTCCTTCATACCAGGAATGCAGCGAAAACAAACTGATCAGTACATTAAAGTTAATACTGTACCCATACATATGCCCATCTACCAAATTTTAGCCTTCACTCATTCACTTAAAAGAACCAAAGGTGCTCTTTCTGTTCTCCTTACAAGAAATAAACTGTTGAGCTATCGTTTTTCCTGCAGATACTGCTGCTGTTAAAAAACGTAAGAGACCCGAAACCAACGGCAGAATCGACGAGAATAACGCATTATTTACATCAGGACGAAATCTGCATTGACACGAAAACTGAACCATTAACCATACTTGTGCTAACATCATACCGAGCTCGCTATCTAACTTTATAGCAACACAGTTTGGCTCTAAGCGTTTGGCTGTCTCAGACAGCCATTTCATTCATTGATTATGACAACATAACACTGAGACAGCAAATAGGTCTTGTGACACAAACAAAAACACGGCTTTTAAAAAGTTCGCTGCTAACTTAAATAGCGTGAAATTCGCGGGCAATGAAACACTAGAAGCTACAAGCTAGCTGAGGTGGTTCAGCTGTCTCTCACAGAGATGAACAGGGTGCCTATTTCATGATGGCTATTAAGTAGATTTGACAATCTGTAGGGAGTAGCGCTACAACATTATTTCCATTCAAAAAACTAACCAAACATTCATCTTGTTGTGGCTATAAGTCGCTGATACCCGGGATTTTCTCCACGACAGAGCGAATGGCCTCCCGTGTATCTTTGTCCGTGGCCATTGTTGATTTCGGAGACTACAATTTCAAACTCGGCGCAGCTGCTACATCATGGCTCTCGGCCACGCCTTCTGTTCGTTGGTTGGTCCGGTGGACTTTCTGCCGAGGTAAACGAGGCAGAGCTCCAAGTGACCAGACTCAGTACTGAAGCGAAATGAAATTAAATGGAAGTACGAAGGCTGGCGGAGTCAGGCTAGTTTAAGATTGCCAGATAATCAATTCGTTTATTTACTGAATTATCAGGACCAATACATAAGTCAATAATGATTAAGGAATTATTAAGAAAGGACTGAGAACTCACCGATGGGCTACATTTACAACGTATACTTAATAGTGATATCTTAAGGATAGCAATAATACAAATGATTAACTGATCCAAAACTTCCTCGGAATACTATCTCCTGTTAAATCTTTTTTTTTCCCCACATTGTAGCCTAATTAAATTTAAGATTGCACTTCATCAAAATGTTTTCAGTGTTCAAGAGAATAGGCTACATTTGCAGGGAGGCGCAGTAGCACACTCGTTACTGCGATGCAATAATGATTCATTTGTTAAATTACCAACAATTTTCACATCAAGGCTTTGATAACTGAATGATTCGGTAAATCGGTTATTATGACATAGTGGCTATGAGTGTGTTGACTGCCCTTTTTCACATTTGTAATTCTATGTTCAGTAACTCTCCAACTCTGGTGTGCATTCATTCTCTTTTCTATCTTGTAAAAAAGAATACATTTAAAATGGGAAACATCCTCTTCAGCTTGTTAAACCCTAGGCCTATGCAAAATAAACATAAAAGGAATTCAGAACTTTCGAACGGCATATTTCTGCTTTATGTAATCAATAGAGTGGGAAAATGCCTGATAACTAGCCGATGTGATGCAATGTATAATAATGCCCATGAAAAGAAATTGATGGCCGTTAATTCTACCACTTATTCTTTGCAAGTGAGCAAATTCATGTTTGGTTGATAATTAAGAAAAGTAAATGAGAAGTGTTTTGGTGTAATTGGGCGTTATGTGGGAGGTTACGCAAGTATTTATAAAACTCCCATGGCCAAGTCATTGAAGGTCCCGGGTATGAGGGGTTAAACACAGGACACAAAAGTAGGCCTTCATAAAGTCTGTACTACAGTATACTCCTGTAATACATAACAGTACTCAAGTACTTGATACAGTGTGAAAAACCATTTTCGCACGTATTCAAAGGCTTTGACTATTGGAGTTACTTTCGAAAGGAATATGATAGGCTTGTTTCATCCTCAACTTGTTCTGTTAAAGAAAGCGGTCAATTGCTGAAATGCTGACTGAAATCAATGCCTTGGAATCGTCCCCAATCCTCAGTAACTCACTTTTGTGTCTTACGCAAGCGAATGCTATTGTTGGCTATGACCATATTGATGATTTCCATCCCTTGCAATTCTGAAAATAGTAGATCTGCCTCCATTCAACGGTCGTCTCTCAGTTCTGCAAGAATAGAAGCACTGGTGGGATTATAGTAAACCACCCATTTACAAAAATGGAGAATGGCTCTGTCTTTTGGTAGAAGGCTTCATGGTTTGGGATGTTAAGTTAATAGGCCAAGTCTTATGCAAAAGCTGTCTAGAAACACTGTACAATTTTCACAGTGCATTCCGTCCACATTTCTATAAAACTGGTGTGAACAGAAAACATCACAAATATTTCTGACTTGGTTTAGGATCCGAAGTGTGAGGAGACAAAAACACATGATCGAAGTAGCACTAACACAAAGCCTGCTAAGCTCTATGTATCCAATCTACACACAAAAAAATACACTTCGCCCGCCACTTATTTTGTTTTTAATTTTGTTTTCAACTACTTCAAAGAAAATTATGGGAGATTGTTGGCATGCTGTGGTAAGTTGGTTCAGAGAGAAGTTTTTTTTTTTTTTTGGAGTAATATGGTCCCTTGAAATTCTGGGGCTTTTCTGGTCAGAGGTTAAAAACCCCTATTTCACCTTTATAGTGGGCATAGGGATTGTTGACTCCACGTCTACACACGCGCTCGTGTTTTCCTGCTTGGTACTAAATCTACCCTGCTGGGAGAATGGGGGTAGGTGTGAGAGAGTGAATGGGGCAGTCCCGGGAGTTAGGGTGACGTAGCCGGCCGCAAAAGAAGGCTTATAAAATGTGAATCATCTGGCACCCTGCTTTTAACCAAACCATGAAATGCTGGGAATGAGAGGGCACTTAATTTAGACTGCACTTTTTTCGCTTTCCTGTGGCCGGCAAACCATGCGTGGCAGACCAAGAATCGAAGAGGGGGGTTGGGGGGGTAGTGATGGAGTGTCGTCGATGGGCTTGGCCTAGCTTTGGGGTAACAACGCAAGGTGCTCATGTCTCTGCTCTTGAGTCCACCAGACATGGGGAGAGACAGTGAGTGAGAGAATGTGTGAGAGAGTATGACAGACAGGGGGACAAAGTGAGTCGTAAGGAGTTTGTACAGAGAGAGAAAGAGAGAGAAAAGGGGAAGGTAACCAATAAGGAGAATATTACTTTGGGGTGTGACTTCATTTTTGTGGGTGGTACTGCGTTCTTGCTCTGCCCTCACCAGTCAAGAACAGTTAACCTAAGACCTCACAAGCCAGGTTGGCCATCGTATATTCTGAAGTTTGTGTGGAGTGCACACCCATATCAAGTTATATGTCATGTTTTATGTAAACTTTATTCAAAAATACTGCTTTTTGATGACAGATGATATGTATATACCAGGATGCCCCATCTGAAAAGGGTGATGTGAGTGCAGGTTTGTGTTTAATCTCACCAATAGAGTACTGAGCTAACTACGCCACTGCTACTTAGCTTCCAGTGTTGGAACTGAAATAACAATGGAAACTTATAATGGTGTTCGGACACTATTTAGCATCGCTCAAATTAGAATTATATGAGCTGGCAAGCCCTAAGATTAACCTATGCGTTATACGAATGCTAGTGAGCTGAATTCATAGTTTACTGTTGAAGATGTTGTAATACCATTACATGTAGAAATGCTATTGCTAGCATTAATGCTATTATGCTTGTAGTCTAGTTTGCTGTCCATTTTAGCGCACTAGATATAAACATTAAAAAACATGCAAAAAGCTTGTCATTCTTTCACGGGGAATGAGGTACCTCAGTCTCAGAAGATGTTTTCATTCGTGACTTGACAGAGGCAGAAAACAAAGTCAATGCTTTGTTTTCTAGCCATTGGCTATGTCTGGATAACTGTCGAACTTGACACAAAGCAAACTTATTTGACAGTGAGCAGCTATTAGCTAACAAATAGAGAACAGTTAGACAGCGACGATCGTTAGGTCAACAAGTAGTTATTATTTAGCTAGCTTGTTACGTCAGTGGAAAGTTGGAAAAATTGCTAAATTGGCTAGCTGGTACTTGGGTTATTATCAGCTAGTTATATTTGTTGCATATAAATCAGTTTAAAGTGAATAACGCTTATTTTGCCTCTTGACTAGTGTTAGGTCGGCAAGTAGTGATCACTTTGGAAGCTAGCTGGTTCAGTGACGCATTGACGAGATCGATTGTTAGCTGGCAAGTTAGTTCACTGGCAACAAAGCTTTTATGCTTACCAACATTGGCCAAATTCTTAAATTGGTCCACGCTTGCTACATTACTTGATAACTTGTAGTTAACCAAGCTTAGCAAAATGAAAAGTAGCTGAGTAATTTGCTACCTAGCTACCTCACCAGGCTATCTTGCTTTTATGTCATGCTTTTTACTTCAGGAACCATGCAGATCATGGGATGTGCAGTTCTTAGACAAATAAGGGGGTTAGCATGTCAGAAAAAAATTAAAATTGTGTAGATTTCAGTTGATAATGTTCCAGAAAAACGTGTTGTTACTCAGAAATATGATGCAAAATCTCATAATCGATGGAGGCTTAGAAATGATAGGGAGTAGTTCAAAAGTGAAAATTTTAAAAAGTCTACTCGCAAAATGAATGGGAATTTTTACCTTTGACATCAGGGTGACGTAGTCTCCCCAGTACTGCAGAAGACACCTAGCCAGTGGCGGTGCCAGGACTGGAAAGTTGGGGGCTACAGAACATCCCTTTATAACAATAATTAGTCCTGGCTAGTTCTCAATCATTTTCATAAATAACAATAGATTGACTCTGAGAGCACTCCACACTATCAGGTGCTACTGATCCTCCCCCTTTAGGTATGACGTCTACAATCATTCATTTAGATGTATAATTTGGTGCATTTAAATCAGCGTTATTCAAACTACCCGTCAACTCTCATGCAGATGGCGTGAGTCTAATGCTTTTTAGTGGCATATCATGTTCTCACGCCGTAGTCTGCAATCTTAAACTTAATAACAAAAGTTAAGATTGAAAAATATTAATATCATATTATAAAAATATTATATTTAATTACCGAGTCCCACTTTTTAATCAACCCACGTTGTACTGAGAGTGAAAGGCGATATTTAATTGGAACGTGGATCAGTCAGTATTCAATCAACGCGTATTTAAGAAATTTTTACGCCGAATTGAAGTCTTCTCTTGCTTTTCTTTTCTCAGCAGTTGGAAGCTAAGAAATTGCATGAAGACATTTCAAATGGTCTTTTATTGAATTAAAACAATTTAAACGATCATGAAGCACAAGTTAAATCGCCTGATGTGCGGAAAAGTTTCAGAGCAGTTTGTCTTTTGTAAAACATAGGCCTATTTATAAGTAAATTATTTTTCTGTACTGAATTTAGCCCATTATTTTGTCGCTGTTAGATCGCATGGGGAGAGAAGCCATGTCTTAAATTGCCAATGCATTATTGCCATATTGGAAAACATGTCAATAAAGGAAAATGATTGAGAACTAGCCTGGACTAATTTTATAAAGGGATGCTCTATAGCCCCCAAATTTCCAGTTCTGGTGCCGCCACTCCACCTAGCTAGTTAGTTCCTAGAAAAAGACAGGCTAAAATAAAAACCTGCACTCACACCATAATTTTTGGACAAGGTGCCATTTAGCAAGCTACCAGGCTATGTACAGTTTATAGAATCAGCAAAAACACCCAACAATAAATGAAAATACTAGCTGACATACCAGCACCATTTTGGTCCCCTTGTTTAGTGTTTGTAACATCTTCTTATATCAGCTTTATATCATTTCTAAATGCTTTTAAAAACTGTATTTTTTTATATTCCTGATTTCAGATATCCTGTGATGAAGCCACTGAAGCTTTGAATTTAAACTCAATTTGTGGATCGAGAAAGTACTCTGGGTTGGACGTTCAAATTTTTGTTACCAAATAAAAATTTACTATAATTACTAAATAAAAAATCACAGATCAGTTCTAATGACTTTGATTCTGCTAAATTACAAGAAATGGCCTCTGGGGAACTTTTAAAAAGGATGGAAAAATAGGGCATTACTCTCAGTTCAACCCACGTTCCAAAGTTTTTAGAACACTGTGAGTCAAACAGTTTGTTTTAAACATATTTGCTTTCATGTGACCAACTTTTTAAACAGACATAAAGAGCCCAACTCATGAGTCTTGGTATCTTCTCCACTACTCAATTTATCCTTCACTTCAACTGCATTGTAACAGTGGGGCTGTATGTTTCAATATTGTCTCTGTGGACTGCCTGCATCTGGGGTATAAATACTATCTCTGTGAGCAGTCACCATCAAGCCGCGGTGTGAACAGAGGCCCCGTGGTGATGGTTAGGAGGTGGAGTGGGATCCAGGGCCTGTCGGCACCAAGTGTGGTGAGAGCCTTGTTTACTCTCCACTGCTCCATTCAGATTAATCATGACCCCGTGCCTTGCGGGCCATGTTTGGGAAACAGGGTTTTGACAGGGCTTGCACTAGGCTGTACCCAGTCTACAGGATGAACATTTCCAGCACGTATTCATGCAAGGAATACAGCCATAATGACCTCAGCGCTTTAGGCCTGTTTGGGTTTTCATTCTCGTTATGTACAAATTAAACTGTGCAATATATTACTTGTTGCATTCATGTTGAATGAGTTTGGAATGTCAAATGATTTGCAACTCAAGTACTTGTATTCATAAGTTGCATAAAATAAATTTCAAGCATATTCTCCTCGATGCTTTTCATAACTGGAAGATACCCTATGTTACCTTTGAGAGGGATGATGGTTTTAAGCTCGTTAGCCAAACGTCTACAATATTTTGCCGGTATTTTAGGTGGAACTTGTCCGGAGCGGTAAACATTTGCAAATCTCGATAACAGTCTCATCACACTGTTCTCCCACAACTAAATTGAAACGTGATTGCAAATGTTTTTGACGGCTTGTGAATTTTTGGGTCACTCCTGACTCAGAGTGGTATATCTTCAAACATCTTTTACCCTCACTTTCGCTCCCTTTTTTCCTCTTGTAAAAAAGAGAATATCGCAACATGAAGAAATGTCATTTCCATTCCATGTTTGCGACAACTACTGCATTCTTTGCAAGCGCAGAAACACGCACACACACACTCTCAGGGTATAATTAGCGCTGTCCCTGCCGTGTGGTTTTCGCTGCCCGATGTGCAGTCGCAGTGAAGCCACTTGAAATGGTTCTCGGTATTAAAGGACAAGTTTGGTTCGGAGGGATTCTGTCATGCAACAGGAGCGTGTTTTTCACTTATTTCTCTGGTTTTTGGAGAAAATCAGCCGCTGCTGTATTAGAGAGGGTGACCACGCTGTGCGCTAATTTTGATCGCTCTGACCACTGGAATGTTCGCCAAAAGGGGGGGGGTCAGAAACAAGGTTCCAATAAAGAGTGAATTAAAGCAGGATACAGAAGGTATTCAAAGCAGCTTTATTGATCACCATTAAAGAGTTGATCAAATTTCCATTGCATAAAGTGTGGAGGCCCCAGCATAAGCTCACAATATACAACCTAGGATACAATGATGATGTATCAACACAAGTTGTAATTTGATCAAATCCATGCCAATTTATTTTTAACAGCTCACATCAACAGTTCAAACCATGCACCCATTCAATGTTTTCTTCACACCCACACCCCCACGCACGCACACTCATAGACATGCTTCCAACCCCACTTGTTTTAAGAACTTTCCTTTCCTTACCCACATGCTGAGCCTTCTTTCTTTTTAAAACAGCCATCAGATGTCCCTTCTCCTTTTTTTCTGCCGCCACAAAGTGGATGGGGATATAGGAGTAAGCATTGTCCCGTTGTCTTTCTGTGTGTCCGTCCATCCTAAACCGTTCAATATTTCTCAATTTAATTTTTTACGTGAATACATGTTGTTGTCTAGACGTGCCTTTTTCTACTTCCATCCATCTCCCTGTCCATCTATCTGTCCCACATCGTATTTTGTTTCAAGGCCAGATATCAGCTATCTCGTTCTTTTCCAGGCCGGAACTCCTAAATCATTCAATATCGCTCAATGAAATTTTATATATGGAAATATCTTACTGTGTTGATGTGCGTCTTCATATTCCAGTCCATCCTCCTGTCTGTCTGTTCGTCCCACCTCCGTGTTTTCTTTCCAGGCCACATATTAGCCATCAACTTCTAAACCGTTTAATTTTTCCCCACGAAATTTCATAGGGATGCATTGTTAAATGTATGAACATGTATGTACAACCCCAATTCTGAAAAAGTTGGGACGAAGTGTAAATTGTGAATAAAATCTAAATGCAATGACTTTCAGATCACAAGCCAATATGTTATTTACAATAGAACATAGATAACATTTCAAATGTTGAAACTGAGACATTTTACATTTTTATCCACAAAATGAGCTCATTTCAAATTTTCTGGCTGCAACAGGTCTCAAAAAAGTTGGGACACAGGCAAATAAGGGCTGAAAAAGCAATTAATATATAAGAGAATCAGCTGAAAGAACATTTAGCAAGTAATTACATTAACTGGCATCAGGTGTGTACCATGATTGGCTATAAAAGGGATGTCTTAGAGAGGCTGAGTTTCTCAGAAGTAAAGATGGACAGAGGCTCTCCAACCCGTGAAGGCTTGTGTAAAAAAAAATTGTGGAATACTTTAAAAACAATGTTCCTCAATGTCAAATTGCAAAGGCTTTGCAGGTGTCATCATTGACAGTGCATGACATCATCAAAAGATTCAGAGAAACTGGAAAAATCTCCATGCGTAAGGGACAAGGCCGAAGACCTTTACTGGATGCCCGTGATCTTCAGGCCCTCAGACGCCACTACATCACTCACCGGCATGATTCTGTCATTGACATTACTAAATGGGCCCAGGAATACTTCAAGAAACCACTGTCTGTAAACACAGTCCGCCGTGCCATCCACAGATGCCACCTTAAATTCTATCATGCAAAAAGGAAGCCATTGTTGAGCATGATCCAGAAGCGCTGCCGTATTCTGTGGGCCAAGGCACATTTAAAATGGACTGTAGCAAAGTGGCAAAGTGTCCTGTGGTCAGACGAGTCCAAATTTGACATTCTTGTTGGAAATCATGGGCGTTGTGTCCTCCGGGCTAAAGAGGAGAAAGATCACCCCTCCTGTTATCAGCGTTCAGTTCAAAAGCCAGCATCTCTAATGGTATGGGGATGCATTAGTGCATATGATGTGGGACACTTGCATGTTTTAAAAAGCACCATGAATGCTGAAAGGTATATAAAGGTTTTAGAGCAACATATGCTCCCCTTCAGATGACATCTATTCCAAGTAAGGCCTTGTGTATTTCAGCAGGACAATGCAAAACCACATACTGCAGCTATTACAACAGCATGGCTTCGTAGTAGAAGAGTCCGTGTGCTGAACTGGCCTGCCTGCAGTCCTGATCTTTCACTGATTGAGAACATTTGGCGCATTTTAAAACGAAAAGTCCGTCAAAGGAGACCCAAAACTCTCCAGCAGCTGGAAGCCTGTATTAGACAAGAGTGGGATCAAATTCCAATGGCCAAACTCAAGAAACTTGCCTCCTCAATGCCCAGACGCCTCCGCTCTGTGTTAAAAAGAAGAAGGGATGGTACACCATAGTAAGCAGGCCCCTGTCCCAACTTTTTTGAGACCTGTAGCAGCCATCAAATTTGAAATGAGCTCATTTTGTGGATAAAATTGAAAATTTCTCTGTTTCAACATTTGCTATGTTATTTCTGTTCTATTGTGAATATAATACTGGCTGGTGTGATTTGAAAGTCATTGCGTTTTGATTTTATTCACAATTTAAACTTTGTCCCTACTATTTTGGAATTGGGGTTGTAGAATAGTTTAGTGTATATTTTGTGAAACAGTCGAGGAAATTCTCTATAATTCTCAACTATTACGGAACGCTCTAGCTACAACTTCACCATACCGACACAAGACTAGAAGTGATTACGTATGTATGGAACGCTCTCAGGCAAGACACCGGTATAAAGTAGGCTGTGGAAGCTTCTGGAAAGTTGTTTTGCGTATATAAATACTTGTGGACTTGTGAGGCTGTTAATCTTAGATTTAGCAGTTCTTGGACACATTACAACATTTATTTAGCAAATCTTGGATTCAGTCAGGTCTGTATTTCTTATTCTACATCATCGGCCTTAGATTTTCCTTCTCAATTACATCAATGGACACAGAAATTCTTGGAACTCTCGGAAATTCTTGGACTTTTCTTGGATATCTCCTTTGGGACCATTTCATCATAGTATTGGGACATTTGGTAGGATAACCTTGGACATTGTACCACGCAACTGGGTGAATATTAACTGTTTAATATTATTCATTTATTTGCCATCTGAGTTTTAATATAGCAAAGAAGCTGCAAGTGAATTGAGGAATTCTTAGTAAATACCATTTTAAATCAGCACTCTGTTTGTTTGTTGGCAGTCACAGATTTGTGTGCATAGAATTAGAAGAATTCCCATCCATAGCAACATCTTATTGTGTAGATGTGCATTTTCATACTTCTGTTTGTCTGCCTATCGCTCCACCACGTTTTGTGTCCAGGCCAGACATCAGCCATGCCATGGCAGGGGATCTGAGCATTACGTGCTTGTTTTCTCTATCCTCGGGCCCAGAGTTGTACATTTCTGAGGTGGAAATTCAAATGATCTTGTAAAACTAATGGGGAATTCTAATTTGTGATGCCTCCAGAATGAATAACACTATTGGCCATTTAATCAGATGGAATATTGATGTTTTCCATAGCATTTTATAGCATTTTCTAAGTGAACTGTAAAATAACTATTTTTCATGGCTGGTTAAAACCAGTTCTGGAAATCTACTGTATTTTCATTTAGGCTTTCATTCAATCGGATATGTTTTCGTCTGATTATTCACAGTTGTACAAGGCCACTTAATCTTTAATGAGGACACTCTCTTAGAGTTGGAGTGAAAATCTGGTTCTAGAAATCTCCAGAAACATGGTTGAGCAGCCCAGCTATGATAAATCATTCTGGCTGGCCCTCAAATATACTAGTTGATACTCACAATGAGAATACACTGATATGACTGCACTCTTATGCTTATGTGGGTTTGTACTTTTGGATGTGTTGGTAAATAAATGCTCTGTGCATGTGAGATCAGAGAGGTGTGGAATTTCTCAGCTGCTGCTATATGGCATGATGTTCAAGGGGCCTGAGGGTGTCCTGGCATTTCAAGGTACCCTGTGAAATGTAGCGATGGGTCTCCGTCCAAATAGCCTGGAACCTACCTAGGCTTCAATAAAATTTGAGTCTTAGCCTGGGCAAGAAAGACTCTGAGATCTTTGGTTTGAGGGGTTCTTTTTCATATTGTGGCTTGGCATTACATTAATCTCACCTGCCCAGTTAGCTTAGTCCACAAGTAGGTGCAATTTGCTAGTACTCCACTCCACTGCCATTGGCCCAATGAATAATGGCAAATGAACAGTTCAGCATTTCCCATCTATGTCAGCTGCTTTCCACTAGACGCAACCTGCGCTCTGTCCTTCTCAACAGATGAGACTGAAGTGCATTAATTTGACAAGAGAGGAAAGGAGGCCATTATTACAGAGAATCCCAGAATAGAGCTTTTTTATTACAAGCCGGTCCGGTGGTGGTGGCGCGGTAATTACAGAGAGCTGTTCTCGCACATAAAAAAGGTTGCGCTGCTGAAACCAGGAACCTCAATAAAGGCGGGATTAGAAAATCCATCGTGCTGTTTCCCCCTTTTTCATTTTTTTGCGCATTTTTTTCAGTCAGTTTTTGTTTTAAGTCGGGTTGCAGCCGGCTGCGTTGCGGCTGGCTTCTCAGCCCTGTGGTCGGAAAATCCGTTCTCTTGTGGGAGACTTGGGATACCACTCCTGGACTTTACATCTGTTGGGAGAAGAGGAGAGAAGGAGAAATGTTATGGAGTAAAAGAGAAAGAGAGAAAAAAAAGCTGTTTATTTCCAGTTCAAATTTAACGCCATTAGCTTTGAAATGGAACCGAGGACAAAATCTGGCACTGAAAAATGAAAGTGAATTTGACTGCTTGAAGCCCACTTGATAAATTCAACAGATTGGTGACATGAAATGAAAATCTAAATGAATAACGTGTAGATATTTCACATGGGTGCACCACCTGAACATCACAGACTCGTGGCAGATTGGGGTCAGTTCTGTGGTTTTTGAGGGGGGGAGATGAGGGGGGAGAGGTGATTGAAGAGGCAGTTCTAAGTGTGGTGACCTCCCCCCCCCCCTTTCTCGGCACCCGTCAGCACTGTTAAGTGCTGTAATTACTACGGTGATACAGCCTAGTGGTTGATACTGGGATGTGATTACTGATGGGGAAGTGGAGAGGGCTGGGGACAGTGGTGATTCTCTGTGATTTGGGTGTTGTGTTGCGTTTTCTTTTTTAAAGACTGTAAGGCAGAGCTGCTTTAATGCGGTCAGGGCACCAGGCGAGCAGCAGGAAGAAATCACTTCCCGCTTCCGGGGCAGCTTTGGGAGGACTTCCTGTTTTGCCTGTTGACTGAATGTTTATGGGCACGCAATTTGTGCTGCATATCCGGTGTGTTTGTTGCCTGCTTGCATTGTGCATGCTGTATCTCCTAAACAGAGCAGTCTAGGAGTACTCTAACCATGATATATTTTTTACCATTAGGCTTTGTGTGCTTGCATACTTATTCAAACGATGTATATGAGGCTCTAGCGGAAACTTTCAGCTTTTATATGAGAGTATTTACATAACTTTCATGTGAACCTCATGTCTCACACTGTCAAGTTCCAAAATGCTTGCAAACTGCACTTCTGCAATACACACTGTCCATAAACACAGCCGCTCTCTCACCTGGTTCCACACCTAGCCGTGCCATTAGGGAGGTGCTGGAATAGAAAATAGGCCTGCCCATCACTGGCTAAACCTCATACTCATGCATCTTTTCACAACTTGACAGTTCTAACCCATAAAATGTACACTTATATAGAATGACTGAGCTTTCTCTTCATTACAGACTGAAGGGAGGATTCTTACGGACTTCAGATTTACCAGAATACACATGAGCATATTTACACTTGTATTTTGTGGCGTCCTGCGCATGTATGTCGGTATTATTTACGTTCCCGCACTCCCAGCGCTACTGGAAAGCCTGAATCACTCCCTGAGCGGGTGATGATAATGACACTTTCACCTACACAAACCTCAGTAAACAGCCAGCTACCTTTAGTGGGAATAATTACTCAATGGCACCGGATTTTTTTATTTTTTATTTTTTTGCAGTTGAAAGATGTTTTTATCTGTGTACCAAAAAAAACCCCATTTGCCATCAAAGCCGAGCACGGTGTATTTTTAGGGAATAATTTTCCTAAAATGAAAGATAGAGAAAGAGCTGTCTTGTTCCCCTGTGTTTGCCGTGGTTGGTTCCGTCCTCTGGTGAGCTAAGCTGGAGCAGACACCCCACCCCCCCCCATTCCACACTCCCTCACCCCCTCAGTGCCCTCTCTCTATTGCACCCCAAACGTTCCTCATCCGAGAACAACCAGGGGCTACACGGGGAGCGAAGGATGTAGATGGAGAGACAGGATCTGTTAAAGAGGAGAGAGAGAGAGGCATGGAGGGGTGCAATGGAGAGAAAGAGAGAGAGATGGAGAGACTTTGGCCCTGACACTGCTGACCACACGCCTGGGCAGTGGCGAACAGCTTGCCTGCCGCAGGTCAATATTGACCCCTGCAGTAATTATAACTTGCAGTGTCATAAGGCACACTCACATTTTGATGACCTTTTGCGGTGCTCATTCAGTTTTGTATAATTTTCCATCGTGCTCTCTTTTTTTCCTTTAGTTCTCTCTCATTGGTTTGTCAATTTGTTTGAGGTAGTTTGCCGGTATGAGGCGTACTCACCACAGGAAATTATATCCAAAAATGGGCAGAATGAATGCTGGATGTTGGCATTTTAAACTGACTATTTATATTACATTTCCACAAGAAAATATTGATAATAATTAGGTGTAATGTAATAATAATAAGATTCTAAATATGTCTTAGTATTCCAGTTGTTCAGTATTGATTTTGAGGGTAGGTCATTTGAAATATTAAAACTAAACATACAGGCACACGCACAAAATTAACCAATAACAAAGCTGCCAGTTACAGCATGTAAAATTGTAAAATAAAGGAAGGTCAATTAATTCTCGACATGCGGCTTCCTTACCCTGGCCAGTGAATTTTCACGCTGCCCAGTTGGGATGGCAGTGTTCCAAGTAGGAGAGGGCAAGTGACAGCCCGTTCTTTTAAACCCTGTCAATCGGTGAAGGAAAAGTAGTTAGATTACTCTGGTAGTCATACATGTAATTACAGCTTCCCAAAATGTCTCTAAATGTGCCTCCACTGGTTTTCTAGTTTTGTTTTTCCCTCCTTCTCTCATCCTCAGAAAGAATTGTAATTGGGTTGGGCAGTGTGTCAGGATTGACCGCTCTTTGCCTTAAACATAAACACTTGTCAGCCATTTTTGTCACCTCTTACTTCCCTGTACCTCAATTTTCCTAGGAAATGACTTATGTGTGGAGCCTATAACATTATTTTTGCCTATTACATATTACATTATAAGTATATGTGACAGTTGAAGGGTCCTGTTACCAGAAAAGTCTCCTAATAAGTACACGCCCTGGCTACTTTGCCAATGAGCCTGGCTCTTGGTGATGTGGTCAGTGCATTTGACTCTTACCTGGGAGTCTGGGGTTCAATTCCCTGCCCTGGCCCTCCTTTGGCCTGCCACATATAAAAATGCATGGTCAGTGCTTTTCCCCTCATTATTTAATCAGTAAATAAGCAGATAAAAGGTCTAGAGTTGATTTCACGTGTGGTATTTTCATTTGGAATCTGTTGTTGTTAACTCGCAATATGAAGTCCGAAGAGCAGTCCTTGCCATGAAGCAAGGGGGCAGAGTCAGTTTTACTTGAGATCTTAGTCAGACAGTTCAGCTCAGTAACACACAGGAAGAATGCAGCACAAAAGGGGTAATCCAAATCTAAATCCAAATACAGACCACAGATCCAAAACCGTTCAGTACAAGTACTAGGGATAAACAAAACTGTGGATGCTGGCAAAGGTCATACAAATGAAATCTGTCGTACACAAAGGACTAGGCTGAATCATAATCATAGACAAAAAAATACTGTTACCAAAAGATCTCAGGAACGACAAGGAATGCTTGTAAGTATACTCAGGAAGTCCTGGTAAACAAAATAGTGATTGGGCACCGGCAGGAAGCGGAAAATAAACGGGAGAAAAGAGGCTGATGAGATGGGGAACAGGTGAATGTGAACAGAGAGAACATGCGGGGAGGTGAGGTTACAAATGAGCAAACGAGCAGGAAGTGATAAACTAACTGAATGGGGAGGATGAATGCTGAGTGAAGAAAGGAAAAGAAAGTATGAATGGGAAGTGAATGGGAATACATAAGGCAGGGGTGTCCAGTCTTATCCGTAAAGGGCCGGTGTGGCTGAGCAGCGATGATGCATAACTGAGGAGGGTTGGGAAGAAGGGAGGGACCAGCTCACATGGTTGTTATTTGAAATGAAGTTGAGAAGGACTGTTGGGGTGGTTTGGCAGTGTGAAGGCATCCTGCGCGATCGACCTTTGTCAGGTCCTGGGGTGAGCATCAGCGCTGGGCTCCCCATCACTCCCTGTTGGAAGCAGCTCAAGAGGGGCAGGTGAGTTTGCTTTAAACCCCACCAACCACAACAAACCACCCAGCCTCTGGGAGACTGAGGGACAACATTCCTGGTTGGAGCGAGGCTTAGGTTTGGATCCCCTGCAGGGTGTGGAGAGAGTGAGGAGGCTGAATGGTTGGGGAGTGGGGGGATAGGGGTTTATGTGTGCAATCAATTACCAGCTTTCACCACCTCCTCTCTTCACAAGCTCCACAGTTGCTGACCTCGCTGATTTACCTTTCTGACTTGATTTCTATTGGAAGGTGAAAAATTGGGGCTCAGATTCAGAACGCACAAAGTTTGGCATTGTGTTTTAGTCCAATCACCTGCATTTGCTAATTATCATAAACCTTTTGTCAGAAAGAGTCTGATGGGTCAAATCTGCTGGATGAGCTCATGGATGGGGAAAACACTCAGCAGGACGTGCTTTCTGACCCGTAGAGTTTCCATATCTGGCTTTCAGCTTCCTTTATACCCGCTGTACAACTGCAGCAGATCTATTACATTAAGTGATGGTGATCTTGTAGCAATTGATTTACAGAACCCAAAATATCACTGCTGAAAGTTGTTAAAAGAGCAGAGGTACTTTGGGTTGCTTTCTGTATGAAATTGTGCTCCATCAATAAATTTTCTTCTTCTTCTTATCTTTGAATTCTTTATGGCCCTCGCATTCTGTGCAACATGTAGTGCTCATTCTCTGCAAATAGGGCATGAAAAATGCTTCAAAATGTGCAAATGCTTGTCAATTGGAGCATATATTTGTACCTGTAGGCAGCAATACTGTGCGCAGTTAATTTGTACATTTTCTATTCGAAGATGTACTTTTGGTTACCTTTAATTTTGTGGGTGTACACCTTATCCTATCAACTCTCATGAGTGGATGCAGAGAGGAAGAGACTGAACATCTTTCTGTCTACTGTTCTCTGATGTTACTCTGACCAGTCCCTGCTAGGCCGGGTCCTCTTCATAAGCGCAGCGTATGCATATAAAAAAGAAAATGTATGCCGACTCCTCTGTAAATTTTGGATTTATGAAAACAAACTTGAACTAGAAATAGAAACAGTTCTTCTGTATTTCAATATTTAAGGATGATTGCAATTTATAAACTAACAAGACTAGGTCAAAACCACCAATATGGCTGGACCATTTTTGGACTATGTGCGAAATTGAGAGCAATGAGCAATGGCCAATGGGGAAGTACACTCAGCCGACTGACCAATGGGGTAACTTCATCACTCACTCACTCAGCCGCAAATATCCACAGATATAGGGTTGGGCCATGTAACATATATATGGTTTTATAAATTAGGATAGTTTTGGTTGGACACACACGTAGAGCTAAGGGACTCCACTGCACGCACACAGTTAAACACCAATGCACACAGGCGCGTACACACACACCCACACGCCCACCGAACTAAATGATTCCACTTCCCTGTCATGCCTCTTCAGGTCAAAATTAACACACCCGCAAAAATAGATAAGACAGTACCAAGAGGAAATGACTCAGATCTCTTTGGGCAGCATATTGCAATTGTATGAACTTTAACAGTTTACTACTTATACACTGGTATTAGTCCACAATATTTTTAAAACAAAGCCCAGGATTTGAAAGGAATAAAATATAAACAGTCATTAAAAAATATACCACCAATCCACTAGGGTAAAAAACATGAACAAACTGATACATGATATCCAGGGAAAGATTCAAGGTGGGAATCGTCCCATTAGAAGTCAATTCACTGGAAACACTGAGTTGAATTGATAGCCCTGTTACAAAACAATTCCAGCACAAGGATGAGTTCAGAGGGCAGTAGTATTCAGATTGCTGCTTCCAGAAATAGATAAGCTCACTGAAAATGAGTGTCATAAAATATATTATGATGTGTGATATGACCGCAAATATTATGATCTACTTCACCACTGCCAACCTGCAAATTTTATCAGAGCAAATTTTCTTTTCTCTCAGCTTGGAGGTGAATTGTTGTATCTTTAGGTTCAATGCCTTTACTAGTCAATTTCGGGAACCACACTGGTGCCAACCTGTTGTTTCTTTTCAGCCCAGAAACCCCAAGTTGATTAAATTTCACCACATAATTTTATCACTGTACCTTGTCAATTGTCATACTATTCTAAAGATATGTAGGAATCAAATCACATACTCTTCACTCAGATACTCATGTCTATTGACAATTTAGAGAATCCAATCCACATGTCTCTGAACTGTGGGAAGACACAGAATGCCCAGTGTTAACCCACACAAACATGGGAAGGACATGTAATCTCCGCACTGGAAGACCCCAAGTAGTATTTGAACCCACAACCTCTTTGCTGATAGGCAAGAGCACTACCCACTGCACCACTGTGCCATCCCTTAGGCCACTTTTATGCAAGCATGTCACTGGCCACACCGAAGGAAAAAGCACTTACTCCATTCTGGAACCTGTTAAAAAAATCTCTCTGAGACTTTGCAAGCAGCTCTAAAATAACCGGTGAGTAAATCAGGTGTAAACTTTGGGTGGGTCTCGAAATAAAGGGGGGCACGATTTCTCAATCATTTAATCCCATATGTGGCTTGTGAGCTCAGTAGTTTTTGAATCCACTCCTGTTGCACAGATATTGCCTTCTTTCACATACCGGCAACTCATTCACCCAAGATCCTTTTTATTCTGGGAACAACTGGTGCGAACACTGAGTTTAATTCAGCTGCGTATAACATGGGAAGAAAAAAATAGCTTTTAATGAGCTTTATTTTACTCATAGACTTAGCCTTTGACTGGCACACCGCTGAGATATGGAGTTTGAACACGTGAGGTAACTTGTAAAACTTGAGGAACAACAGAGTGGAAAATTCCTGGTTATCAGAGGAACTGCCACTAGGACAAAGGACACAGAGATGGTGACAGAGAGAAGGTTGAAAAACATAGAGAATCTTGAATGCTGGGTACATAGAGTGATTCCATCCACTACAAGGGATTGTGACTGGATTTGATGAAGCTGTCTTGGTGTGCTTCAAACGCTGGCAAAAAAAAAATGTCATACTCAGCTCTGGTAACAATGATAAATAACCTGTTCTTGTATTGTTCAAACAGATGTTCCTCCGCAGTCTGTAAACAACTGCAAAGAAATTATTTCTACCTCTGCTCAGCGTAATCCTGTTTCAGCATCCTATGAAAGAAAAGAAAAAAAGACCACTTTCATACCCTGTAATGCCCCCTCACTGCCACCAGAGGCCACACCAAGTTAGCAAGCACCTGTGCATTCCACATTCAACCAATCACCGACAGATGACAGTCCCACACTGTCCCTGTGCCCACTCGGCCATTACACAAACACAAAGCGCTGTACTTGAATGTCACACTGCAGTCACACCGACAACAATGGTTGGGCTATCCTCTGTATTGCACATGAGTCTAGTGCCAATACATGACATTCTGATTCTAGCCCTGCAGTGAGCAGTGGGCGTGGTTAGCCTGAGGTCGAGAGCAAGAATGGGAATTATGCTGCTACCGTGGTGCTGGCGAAACTGTGGGCTCCTCATTTCCGAACCAGACCGCATCCATCTCTCTCGCTCTCTTTCACTCCCTCTCTCTGACTCTCTCTCCATTTCCACAAAAAAAGACTTCCGAAGTTCTGCTCCACCCTGCTCTTTAACTGCTTATATTGACGGAAGCCCTGAGGACAAAGGAGAATCCCACAGTGAGCACTTGTTATGCTGTCCTGCCTTTTTGTTTTCTTAGTGGAGTCAGCGTGCATGTGCGCTCAGGACACATCAAGTCTCATAGCGGAGATTTTCTTTATAATGCTGCCCTTTCCAATGACATCTGCTGGGTACAGCAGACTGTAAAGGTGAGAGTGGAGTGCCTGACAGCCAGGCCTAACTTCCCAGTGCTATGTGGAGTACTTTTAAACGTGCCATTCAACATGCAGTTGTCATATTATATGAGATATGCGTTCAGCTTTTGACAACCTTCGTGAGGTCAATGTACAAGTTACTGCATAAGTTATTACGACCAGCATTAAATGAGAGTTCATATCCATGACAAAAAGACAGGCCAACAAAACAAACCAATAAATTTTAACCCTTACACCTTCCAGAAAGGCAAAATGTTGTATGAAAGCAAAAAATACAGTGCTGTACAGTGCTGTTGTCCCCTTCCCGATTTTTTCTCATATTGCTGCCTATTTGTTATATTTAAATGCATAAAATCTTTTAATTAATTTTAATATACAACAAAGACAATATGAATAAACACAAAATGCAGCTTTTAAATGAAGAGTTTGTTTCCTAAACGCAATATATAAATATAAGGAACTCCGCATGGGCAAAAGCTAGAAAAACTGAGGCTCATTCAGATTGGATTGTGTTCAGGTAGTTGCGAAACAAATGCACTGCTATGGTTAGGAAAGCAAAATCTACTTTTTATCTTAACTCATTACATCAGAGTGCTAGTAAACCTGCTAAGTTCTGGAAAACAATAAAATTAATGAAGAATAATAGTGCTCCAGTGCTTCCTTCACAGATATGGTCTGACTCTGGTCCCATATGTGACAAGAAGGAAATTTGTAATGTTCTCAGTGAACGCATTAGTGCAGGCCATCAGTTTGATAGAATGCACCCTAATCGGATGGGTGCCACAAATAGGATAGGACACCATGTGCAAACTGTTACATGCCAATCAAAACCCATGCTCCCAAATTATATGAGTCATTGTAGTTTTTCCTTTAGCTTAATTTCTGAATCAGAAGTCTTTGATGCTCTTTTGAAAATTGACCCCAAAAAGTCTACTGGTGCTGATCTTTTGCCCAATGTTGCCATCTTTACTTCTGAGAGACTCAGCCTCTCTAAGACATCCCTTTAATAGCCAATCATGTTACACACCTAATGCCAGTTAACTTAATTACTAGCGAAATGTTCTTTCAGCTGATTCTCTTATATAATAATTGCTTTTTCAGCCCCTTCTTGCCTGTGTCCCAACTTTTTTGAGACCTGTTGCAGCCAGAAAATTTGAAATAAGCTCATTTTGTGGATAAAAATGTAAAATGTCTCAGTTTCAACATTTGAAATGTTATCTATGTTCTATTGTAAATAACATATTGGCTCATGTGATCTGAAAGTCATTGCATTTTGATTTTATTCACAATTTACACTTCATACCAACTATATATTTCGGAATTGGGGTTATAATAGGAAGCTTTTAATTCAATCAACCTTCTTGTCAGTGTTAGATTATGGTGACGTCATCTATATGCACGCTGCCCCAACAACCTTAAAAAAACTCAATACGGTCTTTCACGCTGCACTGCGTTTTATTACTAGAGATCCTTTTAGAACGCATCATTGTTCTCTGTATAAAGCTGTGGGTTGGCCATCATTAGCTACCAGGAGAAGGCAGCACTGGATGACCTTCATTTATAAAGCAATCTTACACAGATTACCATGTTATCTTACAACTTTTATCTCAAGGCGCAGTAGCAATTACCAGGCGAGATCTCAGGACTGGTTGGTCCTAGAAGTCCCCAGAGTTAAAACAGAACTTGGTAAAACTGCTTTCAGTTACTGTGCTCCTAGGACGTAGAACAACTTTCAAGAAACATTTATACTGGGTAAATTGATATCATTAGAGAAATTAAAAAAAGAGATAAAGGATTTAGAAGTTGGGGGTTTTGTGTGTTTTGAATAATATTACTGCAATTTTCTCAGCCACATGTATTGTCGCACTCCTGTATGATAATTTTATTGTTTATGGTTCGCTTTTTTTATGATAATGTATTGCATTGTATTCTATTTTGTGTTTTGTGTTGTGAACAGGGCACCATCGCAAATGAGACTGAGGTCTCAATGGGTTCCCCTGTATAAATAAAGGTTAAATAAATAAAAAATAAATATATCCATTGAACTCATTTTCAGTAAATCAGCTTTCTCTATGTTGGCGCCTATTGCATTTTCTGGGAAAATACAAACTTTGACCATGAGAAAATACACCTTATACTATGGATTTCAAAAAACAAATTTTTGCACCATGTGTAAGAAGCGCAGGGCTATGGTTCCATGGTATTATCTCAATTTTTGTAATTTTGCCACTTACTGCGTTTTGGAAACAAACTCTTCAAATGATCATTTCATTCATTGAGGGCAGAGTTTTTCAAAACCTATATCACCCATGTAAAAAAAATAATTGCCCCCCTCAATCTAATTACTAGCAACAACTGTGATCAAATGTTTGTGATAACAGGCAGTGGGTCTTTTACATCCCTGTTGAGGAATTTTGGCCCATTCTTTTTTGCTGAATTGTTTGAATTCAGCCACATTGGAGGGTGTTCGAGCGTGAACTCCCTGTTTAAGGCTATGCCACAGCAGCTCAATTGAATTCAAGTCAGGACTTAGTCTAGGGCACTCCAAAACCTTCATTACCTCCACCAACGAAGTTGGGGCGGAGGTTATGTTTTCGCCCCTGTTTGTTATTTGCCAGAATCTCGGATTACGCAAGTATATTCCTCTGTTCGTTTGTTTGTGGGTTTGTTTGTTACTTGCCGGAATCCTGGATTCCACAAGTATATTACTCTGCTCGTTTGTTTGTGGGTTTGTTTGTTTGTTTGTTAGTTTGTGTGTTTGTTTGCACTGTGGCGTCCACAGTTTCAGCTCAATTTAGCTCATATTTCATGATCAACATAGGACAGGCACTGGGCAGGCACTGGACTATTTTGGTTAATCTAGGTCAAACAAAAGAACAAAAACACATAAGAAGCCATATCTTTGGTTCTAATCGTTGTAGACACTTCAAACCAAGTGCATATTGTTGATAAATGAAAGGTAAATCTTACTTGACCTAGGAATCTAGGTCAAAGGTCAAGGTCAACGCCACACAAGAGGTCAAAAACACATAAGAAGCCATATCTTTGGTTCTAATCGTCGTAGAGACTTCAAACCAAGGGCATATTGTTCATAAATGAAAAGGTCTAACTAACTTGACCTAGGTACTGCACTATTTTGGTGAATCTACATTAAAGGTCAAGGTCAAGGTTACACAAAAGGTCAAAAACACACAAGAAGCCAAATCTTCGGTTCTAATCGTTGTAGAGAATTCAAACCAAGTGCATATTGTTGATAAATGAAAGGTCTATCTTACTTGATCTAGGTACTGCACTATTTTGGTGAATCTAGATCAAAGGTCAAGGTCAAGGTCACACAAAAGGTCAAAAACACATAAGAAGCCATAGCTTCAGTTCTAATTGTCGTGGAGACTTCAAACCAAGTGCATATTGTTCATAAATGAAAGGTCTGTCTTACTTGACCTAGGAATCTAGGTCAAACGTCAAGGTCAAGGTTACACAAAAGGTCAAAAACACATCAGAAACCATATCTTCGGTTCTAATCGTCGTAGAGACTTCAAATCAAGTGCATATTGTTCATAAACAAAAGGTCTATCTTACTTGACCTAGGAATCTAGGTCAAAGGTCAAGTTCAAGGTCACACAAAAGTTCAAAAACACATAAGAAGCCATATCTTCGGTTCTTATTGTCGTAGAGACTTCAAACCAAGTGCATATTGTTCATAAACGAAAGGTCTATCTTACTTGACCTAGGTTCTGCACTATTTTGGTGAATTTAGGTCAAAGGTCAAGGTCACCTAAGCAGCACTCTATTTTGGTTTATTTTTTTGTCTGTCTGTCTGTTTGTGTGCTCTCTACAGGCCATTATTTTCACATTATCTTCAACAAACTTGGTGACAACATTCACTAGCCTTTTGGCTGGAGACCGGTCTCTTTTCGAGGCCACAGGTTAAAGGTCAAGGTCAAGCTCACCAGAAAGGTCAAAAACACATTTTGGTTTATAACTTCGCTACTATTACAGCTAGAGACTTGAAACCACCTCCATTCTGTTCATTCTTTTTCAGAGATCTGTGCATGATTCCAGCAAGTTGTCATTCTATGAAAGACCTTTCATTTGTTTGTTTGTTTGTTTGTTAGTTTGTGTATTTGTTTGCACTGTGGCGTCCACAGTTTCAGCTCAATTTAGCTCATATTTCATGATCAAAATAGGACAGGCACTGGGCAGGCACTGCACTATTTTGGTGAATCTAGGTCAAAGGTCAAGGTCAAGGTCACACAAAAGGTCAAAAACACATAAGAAGCCATATCTTCAGTTCTAATCGTCGTAGAGACTTCAAACCAAGTGCATATTGTTCATAAACGAAAGGTCTATCTTTCTTGACCTAGGAATCTAGGTCAAAGGTCAAGGTCACAAAAAAGTTCAAAAACACATAAGAAGCCATATCTTTGGTTCTAATCGTCGTACACACTTCAAACCAAGTGCATATTGCTGATAAACGAAAGGTCTATCTTACTTTGCAAATCTAGCAAATCGATTTTGTAGTTTTTGTAGTTTGTCTATGTTATAGTTCACACTTAATCCCCATATTGTGGAACAGTAATCAAAATAAGGCAATATTAAGCTGTTATATGATAAGATTAAGATTGTATTTGGTAAGAAATTTTTAATACATTTTATGTATCATATAGTTTGTGAGATTTTGGATGATGTATCAATGTGACTCTTCCACTTCAGATGTTGATCAATGATTACCCCTAAACATTTAAACTCATCAACTTGCTCAATATGTCCATTGCCTATATTTAGGCGTATAATTCTCTGTTTAACTTCTCCCTTTGTCCCAATAATCATAACTTTTGTTTTCTTCACATTAAGCAAGAGTTCATTTTTTGTTAACCAACTTGAAATCATGTGCAGTTCATTCTGTAACACATTCTGCACAACTGAGAGGCTTCTACATTTATAAAAGATTGCAGTTTCATTAGCGTGTATGACTACTTTAGTATGAATATTAAAAGATAATTTACACAAATCATTGATGAATAGGAGAGGTTCCAACAGGGATCCCTGGGGAACTCCTCTACATACTGGATGATAATCAGAAATAATGGCATATATTTTCACACATTTAGTGCCCTATGATTTCCGCAATCACGGAATCACGGACAGAATCGCGAAATTGGCCAATAAAAACAAAATCTATTGTTACACGCAGAATTTCACAGAAATCGACATAATTTGAAATGCTGTTTGTGCAGCCACATTTCCTCCGAACGCGTAACAAAATTTTTGCGCGACCAGAGTGTATGCAAAGACGCGAATGTACGCGAAAATGTGTGCAGCCTTTGTGAAATTCACCTGCCCCGAGTGTTTGAGCAACGCATCTCTTTGGTGCTACTGAAGATCCATGGGAAGAATTTTTTTGTTGTTGTTGTAGACGAGACCACTGATGCTAGGGATTGCAGCATCCTACACATCATCACTGGTCTGCTTATGTTGACTTAACAACTTATATAACCGTTAAATAGCCCACATTATTTCTTTTCACAGTCTACTTTGTTAATTGTGTCCATGCAAATTATGACATAACGTTGTCCCCCAGTGGTGAAATAAAAGCTGATGCATCCTTGTTACAGTTTGTTCATGTTTAATCATTACTGTATTACATTTTGTTGTGGTATGTAATACAATGTATTGGGATAACTGAACAAAAGTTTATTATAAATAAATTTTGTTCTGACTTTGAGTACTGAGGAAAATTGAGCAATGTTGTGTTGCATCAACAAATTTAAGGTTATTTCTGTTTAATTAGTGGACATTTTACTCATTAACATAAATAGCACACCATCTTTGATGGTAAAATTGGTGTAAAAGGTAAAAAACAAAAAACAGAATTCCAAAAAATTCAAATGGAAAAAACGGAATTTGGGGAAAAATAAAACAATCTGAAAAAAAATTAAAATGGATTTCATGGGGCCCTACGCATTGTTATCTTTCTGAGAAATAATTATGGAACCACGATAATTCATTTCCACTGATTCTGTATTTTGACAGTTTATGTAAATGTAACTCATGTGAAACGGAATCAAAAGCGCTTTTTAGATCAAGAAAAACGGCAATCGTCAAAAACTCCTCATCAATGTTACGTAGTATGTAATCATGTACATCTAACAGGACAGTATTTGTCAAGTGGCGGGGTCGAAAGCCAGATTGTTCGTCACTTAATATGTTGTATTGATCCAAGAATGCATTGACCCGGTTAAAGACAGCCCTCTCATTTTCATAAGGTGTGACAATACAGCAAGTGGCCGGTAATTTCTCACATCCAGTTTATCACCATTCTTAAAAGTTGGGGTAATACTTACAAGCTTCCACTCCCTAGGAATGCGACCGCTTTTCAGTGAAGTATCAAATATATGAGGGAGTGGAGTGCTAAGAAAAGACGTCCCATTTTTTAATAAAGATGGGTTTTATTGGTCGGGACACCGAGATTTATTCCGAGACAATGGTTCAAGCTGTTTTTTTAACAAATTTCACCGAAACTGTATCAAACGTAAACATATATCATTGATAGAATGAGGGTCACTTTCAACTACAGCATTACCACTTCTATCATTTCTCGTAAAATGTTCATTAAATATACACGCTACTTCAAAAGGGTCGCATAATATTTTATCATTCTTTTGTATTTTTATGTTACTACTTTTATCATTAGGAGAAAATTGCTTTAGTGCGTTCCATGTCATTTTCATAGTGCTAGTATATTCATTCAATTAATTCATATAGTACTTTCTCTTCAGTTTCTTACTCAAGTTGTTAACGCATTCCTTGTCTTCTTATATTTCAACCAATCTGCAGGATCACCATAAATATTTAACTTATTTTTTATAAAATCACGTTCCCTGGCCATACGAATATATTCCTCTTCTATGGGCAGGGTTTTTGCTTCTTGCAAACCAACTCATAGGGTGCATGTTCGTCACATGAAGACACAAATTTGTCCTTAAATAAAGACCACAACTTTTCAACATCATCAATTTCATAAAAATTGTCCCAGTTTATTGATTTGCCATCATCGATATACTTTTCTTTATCAAAAATGCCTAAATGAACGAAATGTCTGGATATTTGGCATCGATTTTGGTCTTGATTTTGAGAAAAGTTCAATAAAGATCAAGGAGTGCGTTATCTTCTTAGTCAAATATTAAAATTAGTTTGAAGATCAGAAACATTTAAATGCAACAAATTTGCAAAAATGGATGATATCGGAAAGACGGAAATACTTTTTCTCATCACTGTAATTGGCATAGTGATGGAAAAAATGGGATGGAAATCTCAGTGTGCACATTTATTTTACGTCACTGCAATTATTTCACTTGTGACATAGTAAAGGTAAATGTAAATGATTATGACGTAGTGAAGTATTCTGGTAGAGTATGGTTGTTTTTCCAACCAAATCTGCACTTTTTCCAAAACTTCAGTGCACACACACACACAAGCACGCACACACACCTTATGCTGAAAAATAAATCATTCGAACTCAGGCACCTCACCTCCATGTCATGTCCACTCAACTATGCACTAAAAAGATATAAAGTACAATTATTCACCCACTTCTGTCTTTGATCCTTATTTGCACTAGAGCCCTGATTCCTGAGTTAATAATTAAACGAAACAGAGTTTAACCTGTGGTGGGCGAGTGAATGAATTTATTACTGAAGTTCAGTATTTATGAAGTCAGTATTTTCCATGATAATAGAAAATTTCTTTATTTAGAACTGCTTAAGAATGAAAATAGTGTTGTGTTTGGAAGAAGAATGCAACAAAACAGAAATTTGTGCGAAAAGAGGCAAAATCAGCAAATACATTTGAAAAATAACTGTATTTTTCCAGAGGAACTTCGAATTTTAATAAGTTGGCTCACAGAGTCAGTTTTAGTATGTAACAATTGAGGAAAACTAAAACGTTGCCACAACCCTTGTGTGAATGCCTTCTGTGTCTCCTCCCATTCAGCAATTTGAATACAGTATCTATTAGAAGTATTGTCTCCTTTGATTGGTTGGCGTGTTGCGTGATCCCCGATCCTCGGCGGTGTCTTGTTTCATAGTAGCCCCACCTCCCGTTTGTATGAGACGTGTTTATGCCCCCTCCTTTGAGCTGCAAGTTGCTGGATTGTAATTTGCTATGTGTGCTTAGAGCCAGTGAATATTTACAAGTTAAACTCTTTGTGTTCTGAGAATAAAATGTAACCTTTAATGATTGTACAGTATAGAAGTCGCCTCCCTTGTTCAGATAATGTAAACAAGCTCCCAGTCCTTCCCCATGATCTTCAGGATTGGGACCGCGTTCCAAATAATCCTTTCCCAGTATGTTCGTCTGTCCAGTTTATTAGGAACAAGAGCTCAGTCCTCCTACGGTCATCAGGATTCGAACCGCGTTCCTCCTGAGCCGCACCATTCTGCCTTTGGACGATTCGGCCCTGGAAAAGTGTGCACTCCACCTGGCAGTCATCCCCGAAACCCGCTGGCCGGCGATCGGCAATGCTTATACTGCTTCACCCATAATATCTGACTCGAGCTGTGTTATTCTCCTGTGGGCTCCATCCCACTCTTACCGTATTACTATCAATAAACCCTACCACTGAACTGTACTCAGTCTCCGCACTTGATTCCTGCCCTGGATCATCACAAATGTATTTGCATTTGAACACAGACACTTTTAAGTATTGTATCCTGCCTCTCTAAAGCTAATTCATATTAAAAGTTTAACTATTTTTGGTTTTGTGAAGAGTTGAGAGACGCCGGTTTGGCGGATAATGGCAGAGTAATACTCAGTATATTAAGATTTAGCCCTTCAGACAACATTAAAGCCGCTTTCACACTGGACGCGAGATGAATTTTTCGCACGACAGATTACATTCAAAGTCAATGCAAAGACACGAATATTCGCGTCTTTGCATTGACTTTGAATGTAATCTGTCGTGCGAAAAATTCGTTTCGAGTCCGGTGTGAAAGCAGCTTAAGAAAGGGAAAACATCGCAGCTTTAGATGCAGCTGCAAAGGTTCGTACATGAGTGGTAGTCAATTTATACTTTTGCAATGTAACCTTCCTGACGGAAATTTCCAATTTGATTAAAGAAAGAGGATGAATTTAGATGCGGAATAAAATCCTGTAATTCACACATGTTCTAAACATGTCCACTAGAGGACCTGCTTCCCTTACTGATGAAGTAAGGCAAAGTTACCACAAACTGGATTATTTTGTGATGTGCTGCCATGAAAAGACAATACAGATCACCAGCTGTATAGTAGAGCAGGAGAGAATTGGGATTGGTGGAGAGCAGACCAAGAATTTTAGCGTCTCAAGCCAAATCACAGACAAATACAGAATATTAAAGTTTTCACAATTTGAACATTAAGGTATTCAAACAAAATTCTGTCCAATACAAGTACCGCTGCACAACAAGCAGGGCTACTGTCTTGCTTTCTTGCATCATCAGAATTCATTGTCACATGTGAGACCTTAATGGCCGCATCACAATATTAACAGCGAAATGGCATGTCGCCAGCTGTACATGGGCAGTAGACCTATGCTAGCAGCAGCTGAGAACCTTGACAAGGCAACAATGTGTCAGATACTCATTGCTACCACTGACTACATAATAATACAGACAAAAAGTTTGCAATAAAAAAGACTATAATCAAAACAAAATAACAATAGTCAATTAGGTGATAATGTAACATCAGTTAGTTTAATGTGCCACTAGTTTACTTTTGCATGAAAAGCCGGCAGAGTTAACTAAACATGAGCTACCAATACTATGTAGACCTCCCCGGCGACTAAAGCTTTAGATAGCCCCACTGACACCGTTAATGCATGCTAAGTGCCACTGGTTCCGCATGGATTTACTTAACACCAGCTACCAGTACCATGTGAATATACCCAGAGACTAGACTGTAGTCAGTCTCACCAACCCCAAATAAATATATATAATTAATAACCCACTTGGGTCTAGGTTATTTTGTCTATTTTTGGTTTGCCTAGTCTCCTTGAATAATAATGCTTGTATAGCCTCAACCTTGTGATCCACAATCAAGTTATATACATCTTTATTTTTTTCAAGACAACTTGGGCTATCAGAGTATGTATGCAGCAGTGGTGTCACGCTAATGTATTAATATTTATATGACAATAACTTTAAAAGAAAAAACAAAATGGAAATTGAATCTCGCAGAATTTTATCCAAATCATGCAACCCCAATTCCGAAATAGTAGGAAAAAGTGTAAATTGTGAATAAAATCAAAATACGATGACTGTCACATCATACCAGCCAGTATTTTATTCACAACAGAACAGAGATAACATAGCAAATGTTGAAACTTAGAAATTTTACAATTTTATCCATAAAATGAGATCATTTCAAATTTGATGGCTGCTACAGGTCTCAAAAAAGTTGGGACAGGAGCCTGTTTACCATGGTGTAGCATCCCTTCCTCTTTTTAACACAGAGTGGAGGCGTCTGGGCATTGAGGAGACAAGTTTCTTGAGTTTAGCCATTGGAATTTGATTCCACTCTCTTTTAATACAGGCTGCCAGCTGCTGGAGAGTTTTGGGTCTCCTTTGACAGACTTTTCATTTAATTATGCGCCAAATGTTCTCAATCGGTGAAAGATCAGGACTGCAGGCAGGCCAGTTCAGCACACGGACTCTTCTACTACGAAGCCATGCTGTTGTAATAGCTGCAGTATGTGGTTTTGCATTGTCCTGCTGAAATACACAAGGCCTTCCTTGGAATAGATGTCGTCTGGAGGGGAGCATATGTTGCTCTAAAACCTTTGGGCCAGGTCACACGGTAACGGAGTTACAAAATTGGTGTATTTTGTATCAGAGCTCCAAAACTAAGTAAGATAGAGTTACAATTTAAATGGCTTTGTGTAGGTCTTCCCTAGTACTTCAAAAAAACAAAATAGCCAATTTTGTTCATTTAATTTATTTTGGGTGAAAACGGCAAAAAACTGGTAGGTAACGGAGTTACTTTTAAAGTATATCACAATTTTTTTTTACGCAAGCCTTCACGGGTTGGAGAGCCTCTGGTCATCTTTACTGCTGAGAGACTCAGCCTCTCTAAGACATCCCTTTTGTAGCCAATCATGGTACACACCTGATGCCAGTTAACTTAATTACTTGCTAAATGTTCTTTCGGTTGATTCTCTTATATACTAATTGCTTTTTCAGCCCTATTTTGCCTGTGTCCCAACTTTTTTGAGACCTATTGGAGCCAGAAAATTTGAAATGAGCTCATTTTGTGGATAAAAATGTAAAATGTCTCAGTTTCAACATTTGAAATGTTATCTATGTTCTATTGTAAATAAAATATTGGCTCATGTGATCTGAAAGTCATTGCATTTTGATTTTATTCACAATTTACACTTCGTCCCAACTATTTCGGAATTGGGGTTGTATATAGAACCATTGTGAACAAGTTTTTTGTCTTTGGGAAATTGTTCTCCCAGGTGCTGGGAATCAGGAGAAAAAAAAATACGCATTGCAGCTGACTCACATCAAAAACTATTTACATTCTTTTTTTTTTTCCAAAAAGTCCATCAGTTTCTTCACCATTTTTTCTTCACTTGCCCATGCCTTGTCCCCCACACTCAAACCTGTGGTGCAAACCTGTTGTATGCACTCTGTGTATAGTCCTAACCTATACACTAAATTTGTGGTATAACCAACAGTCTTCCCGGAGACAGTGAAGACTCCCAAACCACCACACTGTCTGAAACAGTCTTCCACCAATCAACAAATAAAGAAATGAAAACCATATTTAGAAATAAGCAAATCTGACATCTGATATCACCTAAGGTCCATTTTCACATCAAAAAGTCAAATAAAGTTGTGTAAACATGGAATAACAATTAGCTATATGTCACTCAATGCGCAAAAGGCACAGGCCTTACAATTCTGTCTTACTGCAAAGAAGAATCTACATTTACGCTATTCTATTTATTATTTCGAGCGCTTGCCCTGTATGGTATGCATCTGTAAATAGAAGGGATAAGATAGTCTCATGTTATTCTGCCGCACAATTTGTTACAGATCAGTTAAACAAACAAGCATGGCTGCCACTCAAAAACAGTTTCTGATTGCTGAAAAGTCAAGAGCACAGCCTTGATATACACTGGCTACGGACTCAATCCAAGGGAACATTGTATTGTTAATAGATGATAATAGTTGTTTTCGGCAAGGGAAATTGGAGATATCATCACATAGTACATTCAGTGTTGGACTTAACATCATGGATTTATTTTATAAACTCTCCAAAATGACACTGGCGTTTCAGGCTGGATTACAAAGCTTCTGAAAGGGATACAATCATACCTGAGCTCTTGTTGAACTGGGCCAACACTCATCTTCTGGACAAAGAGTCTTTTGCTTGCAGTGTTCCGGAGATATTTAATATTTAGTATACAGTGCGCTTTGATGCTGTATATGACATACTCGACCCAAACTATAGACTTGACTAAAGTTTTCTACCTACTCTTGAAGACAGAGAGTGTCTGAAGCCCAAACTTGTCTTGGGAGATTGTTCCATGAAGTTGGGGGTTTTGTAAGAGAAGACTCTGCCTCCAGTTGTAACTCTGGATATATTTGGAATTTTCAAATATTCTGCACCTTATGAACAAAGTTTTCTTGGAGGGAAGTAAGGAATGAGAACCCAGCAAACACAACATCTTTCTTCCTCACGTAAGTCAGGTGAGAAACTGGTGTTTTTTGACAAGTGTCATTAGGTACATGTGACTAACATGTAAAAACAATGAAATGAAGCATGTTTCAAACCATACGTGTAAAACACATTGATTACATCGAGCAGTTCTACTTAAATGCGTGCCACACTGTGGTGAACAACAGGCGTTTTTCATACATGTCAACGCTTTTGAGTTCCCGCCTTTTTTACCTTCAGTAAATATCCATAAAATCCCAATTTTTTTCATTTATGAAATTATAAATGGAGAGGGAAAATGTCCTTAAAACATTTTTAAAAGCTTAAAAAAAGCTTTCTATTCAAGTTTGTAAAATAAAAACCTCAAAGCCTCATCCAGTACAGAAGATACTACCACGCTCATGCCAATGTTACTCACGGGCATGTCAAGGATCCTCAATTTCACTCCACTCAGTGAAAATCTTGACCAAAACAAGTGTTCCCAGGCAAAACAAACCACGCCCGCCAGCACTTATTTTCGTGCTTTTGATACTGACTCAATTTTGCAAGTGTGACCTCAACCATTTTCAACACATAGCCCTCTAAGAATCTGTTACCTTGACTCTTACCATTCAAGGTCACTCAAGGTCAAAGGTCATGGTGTCAAATGAAAGCCCATATATGAATTCCTATATGCTCATTATAGTAAACATCTGCCTACCGGCAACTGTTTTTGAGTTATAATGGAAAATATATTATTTTTATTGATGATCTTGACCCCCCTGACACTTAACCCCCAACTGCAATAGAAACTATCAAAGCTACCCCATCATGCAGCATATGGTTGGAAGCAGATTTGAAAGATGCACATTTTGTTTTTAGTTTGAAGTCAATGTGGTGAATTTGAGGAAAATTATTGCAAAAAACAATTTTGACCTTTCCGGTGACCTTGACCTTGACCTGATCACCCCCAAAATTTAATCAAGTAATCTGCAGACCACCCACTTACTCTGAAAGTTTGAAATCAACCGGTGCAACAGTGTAAAAGCTAGATTGTTAACATACAGACACGCAAACAAACAGACAAACCGCACTGATTACAATACCTCGCCCCGCTGACTCTGTTGCGGGCGAGGTTATCACCAATTTCTTGCATTCTTATCATTACACTCGTCAATCACGTGGTAGAGGGGCAACGTCCAGTAACAGCCAACGTTGTGCAGCCTCAGAAACTAAGCTCTTCTTGATACTTTGTGTTGTGTTTAGAAGATTACAACTGGTACTTCTGGCGTTTGTGCAGACCATACTTTGTTTCATGAGGTGTATGGTCAATACGCATGCACAGAAGCTCCAAAAAGTGGTCGCCCACTATAGCTGATGGAAAATTGTATTGCTCTAAGAATAGAAGCATTCAGTTGTTGTTTGTTGTGGTGTGTTCAAGTGCTCTTTGAACATTGTCAAAATTATAGCTTCCAATAATTAATATTTTGAATGAAGTTTTTTTTCAAATAAAAAATCTGTATAACTTTATTTGAATGTCTGCAAGCTGTGTAAAAAAATCCCATAACTTACAGGCATTCCAGTTTAAGTTGACAAGTATGCTTTCCCCAGCTTTAACATCTAATAATTTACTCCTTAATGATTTGTTTAAATGTTGTCCCCACATGTACTGTGGTGAGCTTGAGTTTCAGCTGTTAATTGAAACCATTGCTAACCCAACATCGGAGCGGAAGGGTAGCCTAGTGATAATAACCCTCAACAAGTTGCTGGTTCAAGCTTCCACTGAGGATTGGACTCCTGATGGAGGTAATCTAACGTAGTAGCTCTTCCAGAGTATCCATGAAAAAAAGAAATTAGCAAATGTAAAAGGAAACGTGATTCATCAGACCAGGCCATCTTTTTTCATAGCTCTGTGGCCCAGTTCTGATGCTCATGTGCCCATTGCAGGAGCTTTCGGTGATGGACAGGGATCAGCATGGGCACCCTAACCAATCTGCTGCTGCACAGCCCCATATACAACAAATTGCAGTATACTGTGTAATTCTAACACCTTCCTAATCAGGACCAGCATGAACTTTCTCAGAAATTTGAGCTACAGAAGCTCTTATGTTGGATTGGACTACACGGGCCGGCCTTTGTTCCCAATACGCATCAATGAGCCTTGGCCGCCCATGAACCTGTCACTGATTCACTGGTTTTCCTTCCTTGGACCACTTTTGGTAGGCACTGACCATTGCAAACTAAGAACACCCCATAACAGGTACAGTTTCAGAGATGCTGTGACCTAGTCATCTAGTCATCACAGTTTGGCCCTAGAAGAAGTTGCTCACATCCCTACACTTGCCCATTATTCCTGCTTCCAACACATCAACTTTGAGGACAAAATATTGATTTTTCTCACTGACAGGTGCCGTATGTTACTCACTTCACCTATAAGTGGTCATAATGTTATGGCTGAGTGGTGCATGTTACCTTGCAATTTCTGGCCAGTATGAAGTGCACCATTCGTCTTATTTCAGCAAGGTTGAGATCCTCTTAGTGGCAATGGCAGGCGGAGGCACCTTGTGGCAGGCGAGCGGTACTCAGTTAGCAATTGAATTGCTTGTTGTCATCACAGGTCAGCAACCGAAAACCAGTTTTATGATGGTTGTTGAGCAGCTATGTTGGTTGTGGATGATTTCTGTCAAATATAACATTTTTTTCTCATTAGCTCATTGGGCTGTGAAGGAAAGATAGATAGCCCAATCGCCAAGTTGGGATATTTGTCAAATATGATGTTATTTTCTGTTTATCTCATTCTGACAGTGTTGGAAAGATGGATTAGCCAAATGGCTAAGTTTAGCTGGCTGTCATTGATACACACTTTCCATTTAGTAGTGCCATAATTAATGAGTAGGCTGATATATCGATATATCACTGACATAGGCATTTCATTTGTATTGATATGTACATACTGCAGGTGGCTGGTTAGCTAGATGTCGTATATCCACGTTTATCGACTAACATTAGCCAGCAAACACTTTGAATAGATTACTTTTGGAATTTTGAGCATCTTGTCCCCTAGGCTGATTTTTACACCTGCAAAAATCTAGGACCAATTAACAGCATTATAATAACAGGAATGAACCTAATCTTTATTCTGACCATTGCTATATTATGAGAAACTTTTGTATTTGAATCCCATATGGACTTAGAACTGTTAGGGATAGCCTCAACGCCGCAGAAGAAGCCATCTGGGCTACATGTTGGTAATGCTTACGGTTCAGACATTATTAAATAGGTTAACCAAACAGGACCACTTTTTTTGTGATGTATTATATAATCATATATTCTATACGTGGGCCTAAACACGGGGCAACAAATGAAAAAGAACAAATACGCTATTTACTATTAATTATTTTTATAGTAATTTATAACTAGGGTAAGTGTACCCATTAAGCCCACCAAAATCTAAGTTCAGGTATTTTTCATAGACAATGAGATGAATTATAAACATGATCCTTGGTTGAATTGAAAGATTAATCTCTCATTTGAAAATATATTTATTCAAACTTATTCATATTTTACAGAATAAATTGAAGAAATTTTGTGAATTAAGTCAAAAGTCTGGCATGGGCTTAATTGGTACCATGGTGCCATTTAAGCCCATGTGTGTTTCAAATAAGCCCGCAACCGAATTTATTAACAAAAATATTTATTTATTGACAAAAATATAAAAAAGTATTATTATTTTTCAGGTAGAAAGAACACCAATTAATTCAGTAACATATTTTACACATTTTATAATTTGAAGAATTTAATATTTGGCTTCATACTGAACCAACTACATTACCCAGACCCAACAAATTAGATTACACTGACCCTTGCAATGAACCTAAGCAACCACATTATGCAAACTCTACCAATTCATCTAACCAACAACATTACCCAGACCCCACCAGTAAACCAAACTACATCACTCAGTTTCCATCAATAAAGCCAAACAATTACAAAATCAGGAAGCCATCTGTAAACCTAGCCAACTACATTACTCAGACTCCTTCCGTAAACTCCAACCGGAAACTACACCACCCAGAATTCAACAGCGAACCTCACCGACAGCATTACTAAGATCCCATCAATAAACCTAATGTTAATGTATGTCTAGTCTAATTAATCATGTGTTATGTAGTGTAATTAATGATGTCAGGGAGACATAAAACATCAAAGTCACTGGACTACAGAAGAAAATGTACCAAGTCTCCCAATTTCAGTGATTTCCTATTGAAATGCATTAGGTGGGCTTAAATGGAACATACTGGGCTTAAATGGTTCTACAGTGATTAGTGAGGAAATGAAGATGATATTTTCACACCAAAATAAAAAAAATATATATTTTATTATGTCTATAGTCTAAAAATGCTTTTAACTTGGTGTCATAGTTATTCCTGGTATGACATCTTCAGAATTATTGAAGGTGTTCTCATACAAAGTTAGCACACGCTAGCTGCTTTTTGGCTTACTGTACCATTGAAGCCCACCTTGAATAAAACACATTTTTTGAAAATGTGTAGCTCACTGTAATGTGTTAAAAAGCCACTAGATGGCAGTATTGACATTTTTTTTTGTTAAGCAATCTAAAGCTAGGTTGGGCATGTCCAGGGCATGCCCAGAGGGGAAAGTCCCAGAATGGGAGGGGGCTGGACAAGAGTATATAAGGAGAAAAATTGAGAGAGTAGAGTAGTAGGAGAAATTGCAAGAAGGATACATTTGACCAGACCTGTCACTCTTTTCAAGACCTTTTAAGCTTTTTGTGGATTTTTGCCTGTGTTGGAGCATTTTCCTGTCCCAGGACATCACAACAGAGCAGCCCATCTCCATTACAGGGAACTGTAAATATCTCTTTTTTTAAATTTTCTTTTCAATCTTGGTCAGTAGTGTAGGGTGTAGATTAGTTCTATGTGTTTGTTCAATTAAATCTGTTGAACTTAAAGGATTTTGTCTGTCATCCCTTGCTGTCCGTGACGCCATAACAAATTGGGGCCATAACACTCACCCAAACCATTTATTGTATATTTATTGATATATTTATGTAAAATGGATCAGAAAATATCCAGTTCATACAATTTGCCATTTCTAATGTTCCAGCAGCATCACACATATCATGACTACTGATTCAACCTTGTGATTGGCTCCCTATGCCAACTAGCAAAACTCATCTTTCCAGATTAAACAAAATGGTGCAAATTAACTAAAAGCAACTTCATAATACAATAAAAATTAAAAATAAATTTATTTATTATTATTAAATTTATTATTAAAAAATAAAAATTAAATCATTAATCTCTCAATTTACATAATATGGATGTACTTGGCAAGTTACTGGCTGAAAATAGTTCAGGGATGATTTTTTTGGAGGGATCCCAAAACGCCAAACTTTTGAGGTGGCTTAATGTGAGCCTCCTTTAGACTGCCTGGATATGGGTGGGCTTAACTCAACAATGACAAATGTGATTGATGTTCAATAAAAACTGACATGTTTGTAAGAAATTGTTGGATTGGATGAAATAATAAGTAACTCAAGGCAAGACCCTCTTTTTTATCATTTGAAGTCAAAGTTGCGAGTGGGCTTAAATGGTGCCTGGGCTTAATGGGTACACTTACCCTATCAGTTACAAGCGTGAAAAACACGCTCTGTTTCGAGCACGTAGTCTACTTAATAAATATAAAATAAATATATGAGAAAAATTTGGCTTCATGTTCACACATTTTACTTTTTCCGCCATATATTTTTTGTTTTCTCTTTTCTGTGTAACATCTAAACAGCAACAGAGTGACAACAGACACTGATATAGTTAAGTAGTAGCCTGTAAAATACTGAAATATTATGCAATAAGTGCCATAATTGTGAACACATCTTGCTTCTTGACACAGGAGCTCAGCTTGCTGCCACAGGAGTGACAGTTGGTCCCACAATGCTTGCCACTGCAGTGCCAATACCTGCCAGTGCCACTAGGAGAATCTCGCTGTCTGTCGTCTATTTTGATGACGTTTTGCAGTTGTATTTTTCAAACCCATCCCCATCCCTAGGCTTTCAGACAGTTGCCTTTTGTGTCTGTTCTAAAGATGACAAGCGTACACGTTATTTGACTGATGCGAGGCTACGCGAGAAGGTATGCTGGAATTAAATGTGCAGCGAAAGAAATATTTTGGTTTTAGCCATTGTTAAGTGGTCATAATTTTCGAAATAAAGTAAAATCGACTGGGTTAAAGCAAGGATATCCCTGGACAGTTAGCGTCCGCTCGCGAGCTCTACAGATTCCATGCTGCTGACGAAAATCAGACCGAGGCAGTTAGCTAGTTCTGTCTCAATCACAGCGTTTACATTTCAGAGGTTGTCTTATTTTCTGTTACAAATTTTGGTGGATGTAGTGCAGCTAACAGAAAGGCTGATCAGTGTCGTGCTGACACTCTAAGACCACGAACTGACTATATTCGTCTTCTTTGCTATTAAAACTGTGTTGCTAACTACATTGGGTGACATTGGCTAACGTTAACGTCTTCAACGTTGGCGGTTGAATTGGCTAACGTTAGCTAGCTAACTAGCTACTCATACTAGCTAGCTGTCACATGAATATAACGTGAACGAAATGGAAAATGAACCCACATGATATAACGACTGTATTATAAACAGGTTTGGTGCGTTTTTTCCAATAGGCTACTTGTTTTGGGAGCTGGGCAGATGTCTAACGTGCTCAGTTTGGGCAGTTGGCGGATTTGGTATAGCTACCATTGATGGAGACCGCTTTTCCAAATGTTGTTCCGTCTTTCATTCAAGTCATCAAACCTGATTAGAGTTTTGAATTCTAAATCTAACTGTCATTGTGAACTTATTTGAATAAACAAAGTGCAGGTCTTTTTTTTAACTTTTCCTACATAAATTATGAAATTAAGTCGATATCAACAGGCGCACTTAGGATGCATGTGTTCGCTAAATTAACCTGTAGCTGGGTAGTTGACTCCTTTTCGCTATAGTTAGCTAGTAGCTAACGTAAATTTTGAGAAAAGTTTCTTTTTTGACGTTGCATTGCCATTTATATATTTCTGAGACGTCATGACTGGGTTTGGTTTTATTCATCTCACAGGCATTTCAACTTACAGCTGGGCCAGGTCACGCGGTAACGGAGTGACAAAATTGGTGTGTTTTGTATCATTGCTCCAAAACTAAGTAAGATGGAGTTATAGTTTAAATGGCTTTGTGTAGGTCTTCCCTAGTACTTCAAAAACAAAATAGCCAATTTACAAATTTGTTCCTCCGTTACTGACCTTTTTTTTTGTCGTTTTCACCCAAAATAAATCAAATGAACAAAATTGGCTATTTTGTTTTTGAAGTCCTAGGGAAGACCTACTCAAAGCCATTTAAATTGTAACTCTATCTTATTTAGTTTTGGAGCTATGATACAAAATACACCAATTTTGTAACTCCGTTACCGCGTGACCTGGCCCAGCTGCTCAACGTGGTAATGGAATGGGCCCGTTGAAGAAATAGTAAATGCTTGAATGTGCTACTTCGTATTTGCACATAATCAAATTCATGGATTAAATTGTCATATGACGTCAACGTTTTCTTACACGCTGGCTCCGATGTACTGATGGAACTAGTTTATTCGGCTATAACTTGCCAAACCAGGGGTCGGCGACCTTGGTCCTGCAGCGCAAGCCACATTACCGTTTTTGGTGGAAGTGCAGTCCGAGAGTGACCTCCCGCATTTGATCGATGGTCAAAAGTCTCAGAATGAATGGCTGAAGCTCTCAGCGCTTTTCGGCACATGATCAACTCCGGTCTTGAGAACCAAATGAATTCAAATTAATCCAGTTGTTCAGAGGTAGGTTTTTTGGAACAGAACCCAGAAATGGTAATGGCTGTGCCGGGACCAGTGTTCCCCACGCAAAATCAGCAGAAATATGTTGGAGATGGTTAAAAAAAAAAGTGCGCTGCCCCACATACTGATCAGGCACCATCCAGCTGTCGTGCATAACTGAGGTTATGTAATTTCATCGGATAATTGAGTCCAGGAATTAGTCGGGCATTACAGAGAACCGACAGAACGGCTTGTGCTTCTATAGGACTGCTGGGGTCATAATTTTGAATCTGTGAATGATTGTTTTGGTGTGCCCATGTCCTCTTTTGATGGCCTATTTTGATAGAGTTTGGCTCACTCACAGCATAGCTTGGACTGGTAAAATCCCAGATTCTAGTATTGACATACAGTAGTTCATAACGTCATGCCACAGCAGTGTCCAAATTATGCATATATCAAAAGGGATATTCAGCGGTTCTAAGTGTGCTTATTTCTATAGGGGGAAACTCAATATCCAAGTCATTACCACTGATGAACTGGCACAATTGAGATTGGAGTAGGCAGTAGGTCAGTCATTGTAATTGTTTTCATAATGTCATTTTAATTAGCAGTGGTGCTGAAATTATGTGTCAGTGGTTTTTAACTTCCTGCTTGTGTTCTTGTTCTTAAATGATATAAGTGACTTCATCTATTTGCAGTGATATTTCACACAGAGACAATACTGAAATCATTGAAACATTGTTGCCCATTGTGGTGTGAGGAACGGTGAGAGTACTCAATATTTCGCCATAGAGTGCTTCTGAGAAAGCTTGATTTGTCAGAATCAATCATGTGGTCTGTTTGTCTGCTTTACTGCTGTATGTTTTGGTTATTATTTTTTTTTTACTTTATAAATATATTATTTAAAGTGTATCACATCTCATTCCTGCTGACTTGTGTAAACTATCAGGAGAACTCACTCATGCTATGAAAAGCAGCCCTGTGACTAATGCCCAGCTGCTTTCTGACTGTCCACTGTAAGCTCTGCTCGCTGTCTCATGGGTCCTCCTTTTTTTGTCCTTGTCAAGCCAAGGGCAGGCTGCGCCAGAAATGTGGGTTTCACTTCCTGAGCAATCGCATTCCTTTTGAGGCATCGACACACCTAGTGGCTAACGGGCAATCTAAACCTTTTTTTGGCCTTTGAGAAGCAAGAAAGTGTACTGATCCAACCAGTTTTTTTTCTTGTGGTTCCTTGCTGCCTACTATTCATGTTTGTTTGGGCTTTGAAGTGGATTTCCTGGTCTGAACATAACATTCAGTGGCAACCAAGGAGTTGTGGTCGAATTTTGTCCTCAAGAAGCTCAAAAACAAATGATTTGATGTTGGCTATGGAAAGGAAGCAGTAATTGTGCTTCTCTCTTGCTGTTAGTTGACGTCAGCAGTGCTGTCTGCTGCATGGTTTCACTTTTACAGTAATGGTTTGACTCGTACTGCAGCTACTTTTGGCCCTTATCCCCACAGTGCTCTGTGGGGACTTGCCGGGCATAAGCAATTGTAAATCACTTAAGACAAATGCGTCAGCTAAATTACTGTAATGTGATGGTTCGACATTTAATGGGTCTCGGCTTACCGCTACCACGGACCGATTTAAGTTTCACGCTAAATGCAAGTGGATGGAAATTCATATGCTCATCTGGCTATTGAACGGACTATCTTATTCAGCACTGCCTATCCCATCACTATTCTAGCCGCATGCTTACTGAAGCAATAAGGATTAAGTACCTCACTCAAGATTGTAATGTATCTGTGGGCCATCATGTGTCAGTGGGAACAATGTACTGCAGGAACTGTATGGCACGGTATGAAACTTCTATGAATTTAACTATACCATCCATACAATCTGTGGGGAAAATTTGATCTTTGCATTAGAGCAGTCGTGCAAAAATCTTTGCATGGAGGACATGGCTGGACATCAAGCAGGAACCAGCCCAGGGCTGCTGTGAAGTTGGTTCTTGTAGTCGATTGATTTCTCACTTAACTAATCAAGCTAATACCCCAAAGTATTATTTGATGCTTGCGCTCCTTTCAAAGCATGCACCCTTTGTGATGTTTTACTATCCAAAATTTATACTATATCATGATACTAATGTTAGACCATATCTCCAAGCCATATTACAGCAGAGCTATATAATCTGGGTATCGCAGTTCATAACATGATGGGTTGTTGAGCAGCCTGTGGGTGGGATTGGAATGCTGTACAGTCAACTAAATGAAGGTGATTCGGTTTTCAATTTATTAAGCAGTAAATTGGTAAAAAGCCAATTTGCGGTGTTAATACTGGTAATAAACCTGGATAGTCATCGATTATTCTTTGAAGTTGAACAGAATGAATGTGGTTTATCAGATGCACCAAAGGATGTGTGCAAATGTAGTTTTGTGGCCGTGAGTCATTCTGGCAGGTAAGGATAAGTCACAGTTGGTTTGATTCTTAATCCATGGACGTGAATGGAAACTGCTGTGGTGTCAGTTTGTTTACGGCTTCCATGATTCATTTTCAAAGCCAGAAATCAAAGCAGTTCAGCTGGCATATCTTAAAGTGTGCAACAGGAAATGTTTTTTTTCCTCCCTGCGACATGTTTGTAATGACACGCCTGCATAAAGAATGAGCAAGTGTTTCTGCTCATTTTTGTGTTTATCCTTGAATGTGTGTGACTGTTGGTTTTATGGGATTCGTTTTGGCTGGTGTGTCAAATGCCCACCAAGAATCTGCAGCCAATGTAAAAAATAATCATTTAGCAGGTATTGCAGAGATGTGGGATTGAGCAGAGGTGATGTAAGACTATGCGATGGACCAATAACAGGACCCCCCTCTCATAAACACACACTCACATGTGCTGTAGGGAGATTAGCCTTACTGAACTGCTGCGCACTCTGAGGGTTAAAGCCTCATATGGGCGAGCACTGTCATCACATGCTTAATTCTCAGTGCATCCAGCTCATCTGCTCCCCAAACTATTGGGCAGGTGTGGGGTGCGTAAGCTCCTCTGCCACAAATCCCTCTTTAAGCTGGCAAAGTGCTTTCAGCCGGACAGGGGAGAGGGAGCGATGGTATGTTTGAATGCTTGAAAGAGTGAGCTGCATCTCAGAGAGGAAGTGGATTTGATTGGTCCCGACGTTTCCAGGCCACAGGGAGTCTAATCTCTCGGGGTATCTCGTGAGAGGCGGGGTTGTGGGGGTGAGTGGTCCTATCCGGTGTCACGCAGCACGGTCACCATCTACGCTCCACGCTCTGGTCCCCTCCGTGCAGTCCGTACTGACGGGTCATTCCTCTCTGTTTGTGAAGCTGCAGCTCTGTGTAATTCACACCTCTCCCTCTTCCCCATTCTGCCTTTCTATTCCTGTGTTTCCTCTTTTTCCTGTGCCCGCCTCCGTGTGTGTTCTGGTCTTCATTTGGGCACTCGATGTCAAGATAAAATGCTGAAGATGATTCCTTCTCATTATTGATGCAACCCTTGAAAACACTGCGCAGAAGGCAGTGGTTACTTAGATTAGGTTAGGTGAGATGGTCGATACTTTGATATCATTACCGTTTACGTAATATTAGTGATATGATTGTTAAAATCTGTGTCAATTTTATACGTATCTGTAATTGATGTGTTTATTCGTTTTTTCTTCTTTTGTATGTTTCAGGTGATTTGAGGGTGCTTTTGGAGGACGGTGTGTGGTGCTTGATTTCAGGACATCTTTTACCTTTGACACCTTGTCCCCTGGCCCGCCCACGGCCCTGCCCCCTCCTGGCAGGGCAGGATGTGAGGCCCCTCCCCCCGTGTGTTGAGTGCTGGTGGGGGAGATGTTCGAAGTGAAGCCCATGAGTGTGGAGAAGGAGCCTCCCCCCTGCCCTGGTGGGTGTCACTCACTCGCTCACTCCCCTCCCCCTCTCCGTCCCTCAGCCAATCACGGCAGGGCTTGCTCTTGCACTCTCCAATCGGGCTCTCGAAGGATGTGAGCCTCTGGATATAAGCAGCGCTCCGATTATCGCCGATCTGACCCACTGAACCACATAGGCAGCCATCTGGAATAATGCGCAGTCTCTAGCACTGGAGCTGAAATAGAGTGCGGGAGAGAGAGTGAGAGAGCTTGTGTATCCCCTTCCTTCACACACACATACACACACACACTAAGCCGACCCACTCACTTGCTCTGTTTCCGCTGTGCTTCAGGCCCTATTCAGATTGCAGACTTCTTTTTTCAAACAATGTCGATGAGTGAGGATGTGTTTGTTGTAATGCTGCAAGGTTTTTATTTGCAGGAGGGGGAACTGCATGTATAGTGCTTGCAGTATCCACACACCAACACGCGCTGTATTGTTTAGTCTAAGTTCTTTTGTGGCGGCAATTTTTGTTTGTAGCCGACATAGTACAATTGAAAGCGACGTGGTTTGCATAGAGATCGTCAACCAATCTAAGCATGTAGGAATAGCTGCATTTTACATTCTGTGTCACTGTCGAAGTAATTGCTGACTGGACTCTGGCCTTCCCCTACACATCTCCACCAAGAGGCAGACACACGTATAAACACATGCGCTTACACTGTTCTAATGCCTGGTGAGTTCACTGTATTGCTGAGGCAGAATTGCAGTGGATTCTGGAGCCCATTCCATAAGCTACAGTGTAATTCCTGTCGTGGAGCAGAATGCTAGGGGTGGTGCAGGGTAGCTGTAGCTGTTGAATGCTGAGTGTGAGTCACGGCTTCAGTGTACTTCTAGCTGTTGAGTGTGGAGTGTTGAATTATGGCTGCCATGTTGCTCTAACTGCTAAATGTGAGCGATAAGTTATGGGTGTCATGATGTATCTGTAGCTGTTGAATGTCAGTATTGAGTTTTTGGTGCTGTGTAGCCATAGCTGTTAGATGCGAGTATTCAGTTATTTGACCAGTATAGCTATAGCTGTTGAATGTGAGCGATGAGTTGTAGCTATAGTTGTCAAATGTGAGCGATGAGTTATGGGTGTTGTGTAGCTGTAGTTGTCAAATGTAAGTATTCAGTTATTTGCATAGTATACAGCAGCTGTAGTTATTGAATGCAAGTTATGGCTGCAGTGTAGCCGTAGTTGTTGAGTGTGAGTATTAAGTTATTTGAGCAGTGTAGCTATAACTGTCAAATGTGAGGGATGGGTTATGGGTATTGTGTAGCTGTAGTTGTTGAATATGAGGGATGAGTTATGGGTATTGTGTAGCTGTAGTTGTTGAATATGAGGGATGAGTTATGGTATTGTGTTGCCGCAGTTGTTGAACGTGAGGGATGAGGCTGCAGTGTGACTGTAGAGTGTTGACCAGTGGCAGTACATATTGACCTGTGTTCCTGTCCTCAGATGAGGGCCATAAGGCCTGTGGCTCAGGGCCTGCGCCTGCGGAGCTGCAGGGGTCTGAGGGTGAGGCCCTGTACCTGTATGACAGCCAGGATTGGGTGGGCTCCCCCAGCTGCTCCCCAGAGGACACCAGTGCAATCTCCCCCATGCTGGCTGAGGAGACCTTCCGCTACATGAGTGAGTAACGGAAAGAGCGATGGTGTGTGTGTTAGTGTGTGTGGGGTCTGTCGACGACTTAATGTGTGTCTGCGCCTTTGAGTCTGTGTGTGGGTGTGAGTCCTCATGTAAATCTGTTTTTATGTGTCCAAGTGTATTTGCATGCTTTTGTGTGTGTATGCTTGTGTTTCAGTGTCAATGTTTGAGTATGTGTCTATTTGCATATTCGCCTCTGGGTGTCTGCAAGCTCCACCATACCCGGCAGTGTTCTGGAACTTTCCACTCACTGGTGTAGTCTATATGTAAATTTAAGCCTAAGCTGATATTTTATGAAATTATCTGTGTCAGTTTTTCACTATGAAAAGTTTCTGCCAGTTTGTTCGCTTAAGACCCAGGGAAGTCTGTATTCATTTTCACTTTACGATGCTGAATTGAGTATGTACACTAAATGAATGATAGTGTGCTACCAGCTATCTTACTGACTAGCTGTGCAGTGCATGCATTAATCGCACCAAAGTTCTTAAATATATATGTGCTCACACAGTAGGATGTAAGCTGGCTTTATTAATGTTTTTGTACATTAACAGGTCACATGGTTAAGTTTAGCTAGCTACTTGGGCACAAGTACGTCCAAGCACAAGAAAAGTGAATGTGCCTATATTCCATCCGTGAAAGTGGCTTCTGTGTGTGTGTCGGTGCCTGTGTGTTCATGTAAATGCAGTCATATATGTGTGTTCAAATACACGTGTGTGTTTGTGCATGGCATGTTCACTTATAGTGCGCTCGGGCATCGAGGTTGCCATTAAAATGCAGTATTAATCCCTTGTGGTTTCATTAGCGCTGGTGTTTGTGTAGCGCTGGCAGAATGAATCAGAGCGCCTGTGACACACCGTTTGATGCGGGTTTGCCTTCAGAGGGAAGTTGAAGCGTTGGGTTAAGTAAAGACAGGGGTTCCTATCAACGCACCACTTGTCCCAGGTGACTCTGACCCAGCGGCACTTCCGCTCATGTGGCCCGGAGCACCGGGGAAACCGAACGGCAGCGTCGTTCCGCACAGAGGGGTCCATTGTGCCTCGCTGACACTGCTGCAGTCCCTGTCAATGTCTGCCTGTTCGAGGCTCGGAGAGGGGGAGTGGAAGAGTCCCCGGTCTGGAGGGCATCCAAGACAAGTACTGGAACCTATTTATACCGCAGCCTATTTAGAAGCTGTCAACAAACCCAAAGTGAGAAGCAAGATTTGCTGTCCTCACGGGTTTACATTAACAGGGATTTTTTTGACAGCGCGGCCACTCGTGTCTATTCGTACTGCGACCACACGGCTACGCGTCGTAACCCTCAAATGAAGGGCCGTGAAGTAAAGATCCCATTCACGTCTTTCTACCCGCCTCAAAGACGACGCATCTGATTGGCTGGAGAGATGGGCTGGCTTGTGACCTGAAAATATGTTGGATAGCACATGGACAGTGTGTGTGTATGTCTGTGTAGGTGCCCAAGGGCTGCTGTACTAGGACATGAAATACGCATCATTAGAGCTGTGTACATGCAGCAGCTTGTGTTTCTGCATTGCCCAGGAACTGCTGTCTTGTGCTGCGTATTTATGTGCATCTGGACAATTTTTGTCTGCTGCGCATTGTGTGTGTGTGTGTGTGTGTGTGTGTGCGCGTGCGTGTGCGTGCGTGGGTGTGTGCATATTTGTCTGTGTCGGAGTTTACAGTGCCCTGTGTGCAGATTGGCAAGGACAAAGGAGGTGAGAGTGCTGATCTCTCAGTGCTGTGCAGCAGCAGGAAGTAGAATCGCGGCTAACGTCAGAGCGCAGAGAGTGGTTAGAGAGAGAGGAGCGGGGTGGGAGAGAGAGCGAGAGGTGAACAGACTGAAGGAGCAGAATAAAGGGACAGGATGCTGACAGCAGCCATGCCAGCGCTCGGTACCACCGTCCACGGTAATGACGAGCCGTATGACCGTTACGCCGTGGAAGGTGAGCATAATTCAGGGATTAACATCTAGGGCCTTGGTGAGTGATTGTCACAGTGAGTGTGCGTGTCTAGGTATCTGTGCGTCTGTGATTTTGTTTTGTCTGTTTGTGCTTGCATGCTGGTGGATTGCCGGAAGAAAAACACTCGAAAGATCTGTAACCACTAGAAAGATCTGTTACAGTAATATATCTGCAAGGTCGCTCAGGGTACAAAACATAGAGTGTGTGTAGGCATAATGGGAGATGTAGTTTTCTGTAGAGGGGGAGTGGCTGCTTGCAGCTGCACATCCTGCTCTGTCCCAGGTCTTGCATCAGGCACTACCACGCTGAGCCCCCCTCAGGATTAGGCCCTTTTACTGTCTGACATTGAGACGTTTCCTGGGTCTTTATCCTCTGTGGCCCTGAGACTGCATAGAGAGGCGCTTGCTCCACACGGCTTCATTCTGATGTGGGGGGCAGTGCAAAATCAGACTGAATTGGACCTGCTGCCGCCCCCGTTCCAATTCTGCATGATAAACAAAACTCGTGGTTCTTGAAATGTCCTTCTGGTGCAGACAAGCTCTTGGAGGGTCGAGAGCTTTTTGTAATCATCTTAATGACTCCAGACAGGGGAATGGTTGGTGCCTCTTCCATCACTTCCATTAGTGTTTTTCCTGTTGTTGGTGTGGTGGTGCGTGAGTGTATGTTATTGTCTTATTGAGAATACAGTGCAAATACAGAAGAGTTTCTGCAATTACAGCATGTTGAGTGCACTTGATTTCTATGCGGTGTACTGTGGTAGACAGTGGTTTTTTTTGTGTCTTGGTTAGAGCTGTCCCAAACGATTATTTTTCAAACGATTAATCTGGCGATTAATTTTTCGATTAATCGACTAATCTAACGATTATTGTTACATTTTTTTTTTTTCGAATAATTCATTTTTCTGTTAAAAATTCTTTCACATTACTTCATCAATGTAATTATTCACACAATAAGGACATCGTCATCTCTTGTTAACATTTCAATTCTTTAACATGGCACTTGAATCACTCCAAAATAAAATTCTGTGTGATGAAATAAAATGTGCTAAATAATGCATTCTGATGCCAGATGTAGCATCTAACAAAATAAATAATAATAAAAAGTCACACAGGAGAAATACAAAAATAGGTGTTTTACTAATTAGCAGAGTAACGGAAAAAAGTAGGCAACATGTTTTTTTATTCTTTTAGAACTGACAGTTGTAGCCTATGTAAAATAATGCATTGAACAGCCAAGCTCAGGGCACATAAACATTTCTATATTTAAACACTTAAACACTGCCCTGCAGTTCATAGCTCCTCAAGAAAAGTATATCCAAAATTAAATAAAATGCAGACAGATGAGCAGTGCAAAATAATACAATCTGAATCTGAAAATAATACAATCTCACATTAAATGTACTTAAGTACCAAAGGTATTTTGAGAAAAAAATCAAGTATCAAAAGTACAAGTACAAAGTATTTTTCATAGTACGGAGAGAAAGAAGCAAAGCAACCACACATTATTCTCTCCTCGTGCTCCTTAATCAATTTTCAGGTGAATGAAAGATACGGTATTCAAAAAACAAACAGGCAGTCTCTCCTTAATATACTTTGTCTTTGAGTTTACTGACAGTTTAAAAACCACTATAACTAATAGAATTACATAGTATCAATAACATGTCTAATTTTTGCTTCAGAAAACTTATTTTTCTTAACTACTGATTGGGAGACCATTGGCTCACTGTAGCTGAAGTGCCTGCTGCAGGGGACGACGATTATTTCTGTAGCAAGAGATTTATTTTATTTATTTTTTTAACTGCTGGATAGATGGTATGGGCAAGTATTTTGAGCAGTTTGCACATCATGCAAAAAACAGGGATTGGAGTGAACTCATCAACATGCTAAACCTTGTTCGGCTTGCTTGTGACTATTCAATAACTGATCCGGTGTGCCATCTAGTGATAAAATATTGTAACTGCATGCGTACATTTGCAGCTCCACGTCCACTTGCGGACACATCCGCACAAAGATACAATGCCGAGCACCGTTGTTCTTCTCGAACACGCCAAATCCAGATAATCCGTAAATGATTAAATTCATCTTTAAATTTGTATCGAGTAACTAAGTTGCCAGTGTCAAAGTAACAAAGTGAAAGTATACTTTTTATCTTTTAAATGTAGTAGAGCAAAAAGTACAAATCCTCAAAAAAAAAAAAAAAAAAAAAGCCTACTTAAGTAATGGAACTATGCACCTTTGAAAACGGGAGTGTCATGCACCCCCCAGAGAAAATCTCACTTTAGTCTGCATTCAAAATTTGAGAGCCCTGAAAGTTAGTAGCGATGCATTGATAGACAACAAATCAACAGTCTAACGCAGTGGTTCCCAAAGTCGGTCCTGGGGACCCACTGCGTATGTCGATTTTTGCTCCAACCACAATTACGATCCCAGAGTTTTAACAAGCTGTTCATTTTTTAATTAGCAGTTGCTTGTCAGATACGAGGGACATTTTACCCCCTTAAACCACATTATGACAGAAATGGCTACGCATTCCATGAAATTTCAAAGCCCAATATTCATATTTTTTATTTTGATGTATTCCACGTAAGCACGACAATCAAAGGTGGCAGTATGTTTCATGTGATCAAATGCAAGACTGCAATCAGTCAGTAATCTGGTGATTAGGGTTCTGAATGCAGCTGCTCAGGTTCTTTCCTGAAACCAATCAAGTGACATTTAACAGGTTTGACTCATCGTTTGCTTTGTCTTTGAATTCTTAATTGCCTAATAATTGTTAGCTTTAATGACCTTGGGTCCACAATTTTATCTACTAGAAGCCCATTTATAGATTCATGTCATCAGTTGCAAATTTCCATTTTTTTATGTTAGAGAAGTAATTTCCAATTTAGCACACTATGAAATGATTTTCATCATGGCCATTTTTGACATGTGGTTTAAAAGGATAAATAATCAGCGTGAACAAGAATAGTGCAATCAAGAGCAATGAGCAACTCATTAGCATTCTAAGATTGGAGCTGTGGTTGACACAAAAACCTGCGTACACAGTGGGTCCCCAGGACCGAGTTTGGGAACCACTGGTCTAACGTAACGTTACTACAAAAACACATTCTGTATCAACGCTTGATAATCGCACATTCCAGGGTGGGAAAGCAAACACTACGGTGTTTTGCTGCCATCCTGACAGAGCTCCCGGGTGATTTCGCTTCAAATGTTCGTTCATTGCTGTCGTACTCGTGCGGTACGCCAGCTGATTTTTACATAGTCTGCACAGTACCACAGCACTAGAAGGGTTAAGAGTGAAAAACTCCCACACTTTTGAAGACAGATTTCTTTTTTTTTTTATGTGTTGCTCCTCGGCCCTCGCTCTAGTGTAACTGCATGTCGCCGCCATCATTGTTGTGTGAATTCTTCTTCTTCCGTAACAATCTATAGCTTTGGAGATAGCTTTTTGGTGTATTACCGCCACCACTGGACTGGAGTGTGGGACAACCCACTTGTTTGGGACGCGTCGACGCAAATAATTAATGTCGACGAATTTATGTCGTCGATTACGTCGACGACGTCGACGCGTCGTCCCAGCTCTAGTCTTGGTCATCCATGTTACATAAGAGCATTGTTGAGAAGGGGTTTTGAAGAGACCGTATTTGTAACCTGTGGATACTGGCTGTGCACACAGTCTCGCTTCTAATCCATATCAAATATCGATGTGTACTCTGTAAGATGTTGTTACAGCTGAAGATGAGTGTGATGTTGACATGGGCTGGAGTGTTTGATGTCAGTAAAACGACTCCCTTGGAAGTGCTTTTTTTTTATTGATGGGGCTTGAAGGACTCTAATGCATTAGCTGTTCAGATCGTTACTTGGCTCAAGATTCCCATTAGAAGGTGGATATTTGGAGGGTATAAAACTGCTGTGTTTTGGCCGCCTGTTGGGTAGAAGGTGACATTTGAAAGGGTCACATTTGAGGTGTAGACAGTGATAGAGGGTATTTGGGGATATTTGAGCATTTTGAGGTTAAAATATTTGAGGGTAGAACGTGATATTTTAAGCCAGTCATTTGAGGTTGAAATACTTGAGGTTAAAGGTAATATTTGAAGCTGGTCATTTGAGGTTGAAATCGGTCTGTTTTGTGTCTTTGGTTAAATCTGGCTGCAAAATGTGTCAGAAAGGTGTCCTTCGGTCATTTTAGTGAAGGTTCTGTTCGGTGCATTTTCTGATGATGCCTGTGTGAGGCCCGTGCTGTGAACAGAGCTCTAGTGTCAGCGTTAGCTGCGGCTAAGACAGTCCGTGCTTCACAAGGTCAAAGCTAAGCTGGAGGCACTGGGCACTGCTCTGTCCCCCCTGTGGACGAGGCTGGCGCCAGATGCGTTTCTGCTGGAAGCTGGAGGGTATTTTTAGTGCTGGCTGTTACTCTGATGGCCAGGTTTGGCCCGGGGCTGCGTGAGCGAGGCTGGAAAAGGGCTGGATCTGAGTTTTAGGTTGTGACTCACAGTAACAGAACGTTTGCGTGTAACGCTCATGCAGTCGATGAGACTGATGTCATTGGAAGTATTATTGTGCGGGTGGGGCGCAGCAACCTTCATCACATAGCTATTAAGCCTGCACTTCCACGCAAAGCAACTTACAGTTGATCTGACTGATCGGGACCAGTCCTCCCTGGGGCAAAGTGGGCCTTGTTCAGAGACCCAACAGCACCACTGATCTTACTGTAGTCGCCTTGAGGCTTGAACCAACACCCTTCTAGTGCTGAGTCCAGCACTGTAGTCATCCAGCCTTGCGCTGCCCCATTCTCCCTTCTTCTCAGTACAGTAGGAGTCTCAGTTTAACTCTGAGGTTAAACTTTAACTACTCTGGGTAAGAAGTGTATCTGTTCCTGGGCATTCTGTGAAATGTTTTTAAATATTCATGCTAAGTGGAGCTCATGCGCTCCTGGAGTAACTGAGAGGTGTTTTGAGTGGGCCTTTTAAACCTATTATCCCAGTGGATAGCCTATGCGACTGCATAGAAGCCTGGTTGAGGTTAGTTCGCCTGCAGATTTTTTTTTGGTCTATTTTGCGGTGGTTGTAGATGCATTCCAATGATTTCCGTAGATACATCAATGACATTGATATATTTAGCATCCTGTGAGGATCATAATTCATTGGACTGTGACACATTTTTGTCATTTTGGTTCTGTTGGCATAGTCAGTCACTGGGTCTGTGTCCAATTGAGCACACATTTTACATGCTGTAAAGGAGACTAAAGGAAAAACATCCCCAAAATTTGCAGGAACTTAAGACTGCTGTGGTATAAACCTGGTAGAGCATCCCTAGGGAAGATACCCAGCGACACCCAGATTTGAAGCAGTTACTGTATGCAAAGGGCATGTACGACCAAATTTTAAACCTGATTACTTTATTCTACATACACTGCCCGGCCAAAAAAAAAGTCGCACACTCAAATATTTATTTGGAACCCCTGTAGCTTTGATTACAGTGCATATTCATCTTGTCATTGTTTTGACAACTATATGCAATGCCAGAACATTTATTTTCGATCAGAAATGCCATAATTTTTGGCCGAGATCTTGTCTTCTCGACATAATGGTTGAACCACTCGGTGGTCTTTCTTGAGCACATCCCAATAACTTTTAATGTGTTTAAGGTCAGGACTTTGTGGTGGCAAATTTGTTTGTGAAAATAATTCCTCATACTTGTTTTTGTCATTCGTGGTTTTCTTTGCTAGATACAGGCCAATAACTTGCCCGTTCTGAAATACTGCAACATCTTTTCCACCATCAAGGGATGTGTCTTCTGACATGATTTTTTAAGAAATGAGTAGCGACGCGCTTCATCAGTCAGGGTTAAAATGATTATTGCCAGCTGAAACATATTAATAACCGCAATAATGATCCAATTATAGAATTTGTTCATTAATTTCCAAACGGTGACTTTTTTTTTGGCCGGGCAGTGTATATTCTAAGGTATGCAAAGTAGGACTCCAAAAAAAAGTGTAGACTCATGCAAAAATAATCCCTCTCAGTCATCACTTCTGATCCACGAGACGAGTCTGGCAGTGTCTGTATCTCCAGAAATCCTGCCGTCCACCTATCTTTTTTCTTCTTGTATCCAAGGACAAGGAGTCGGGGATTCTATGGATCAGCAATCATCGCACCCATCCGTAGAGGTTTGCTTGTGAGCACTTTACAGGCCACAAATTTCAACTGATTCGTTTCATATTTGGCGTGAGCCTTGTGTGTGGCAAGCTCACAAAGCCTGTTTGGGAGAGATTGTTTTAGGGGGTCCGGGAATACACTTCAACCAGCGGGCAACCAACTGTCTCGTTTTACTTTGGACTAGATGACTTTAGGCATCAGCCTTTGGGCAGCAGGTGTATAGCCCCCAGCCAATAAGGGCGAGTAGTGTGTAATGGAGGGACTCTGTAAAAGCTTGTCAACCCAAGAAGCTTCGAAAATGACTGACGCTGCCATCCGTAGACACGGAGTATTAAAAAAAGAAATTTTTGCAAGGCGAAAAGCTAAGCAGACAAAGCTTGTTCCAAAATGACCGTAGATCTGCTGTTGGTTTTGTCTGCTGGCAAGCACTAAGGGAGAGGATGGGGATGTAGAATGAAGTGGAGTTGGATTGTTCCCTGTTGGACAGCTGGGTGCTGGCTGTTGGCTCATTTAGTTGGTTCAAGTATCTGCTTTTCTATTACAACAAATGTAACATTCCAAAAATAATAGCTAGCTAGCTGTGAAACATTACTTGCAAGCAGTAATTTTCCCTGTTGAGAATATAATGCTTGAGGTATGTAGAGCTGAGTCTGATCTTAAAATACTTTCCTCTTTAACACTTACCAGTGGTGGCAATTTTGCCGACCAATGTTGCTCGTAAGTAGATTGTCGGAGGCTCAGGGCTAAGTGTCTGAAATGAGCACTGGTAATGTTAACTTCTAGGCTAAATGACGATAGCTAATATTACTGTTGACAGGGTATTTTCTTATCTTTGCGGAACTTATTGCAATGTTGTCATACATTATTGGACAAAAACCAGAGTACATGGTAATTTAGATTTCATTCTGCATTATGGAATTGTCATACTGAAATGGTAAACGGCCTTCCCTAAACTGCTGGAAGAAGAGACAGAACCACCTAGAATATCATCTATTGCGATAGGTCAGGATTTTCCTTTATGGGAAGAAAGGGGCCTTGCACAAACCCTGGAAACCAGTGCTAGGTCTTGGTGTGTTTGCATACTTTTGGATATGTAATGTAATGCAGATCAGTGGTTTCCAACCATCTCCATGGGAACCACCTGCCATATTTGGGTATTTGCTCTGTTTCAACTCATGCACTCCTGAAGGGATAAACTAATAAATACCTCAACAGCTGCACTTAGCTGCTTCTCGTTTGCTTGAAGCAGAGCATCACAAATGACTGAATCAGGCTTGAGGTGAGGCAGAGGTGTGGGAACCACTGATTGAGGTAGTTGCTGATCAGTTTGTTGGCCGATTTCTCCTGCTTTGCCTTGGCTTTGGAGTCTAATAGAGGGACTGTGTTCCTCTCCTCCACCCAGGTGCCCTTACTGAGAGAGGGGCCCACAGCTACCAGGGGGTAAATGTTCCCAAAGTCACTGCTACTCATCTAAATTTAGTTATATTAGGTTGTGTGGTCCCACTACCTTCAGTTCTCCCTCTCTCTCACCCTCTTTGTGATACTGCCCCTTAATTCTCCTCTTCTCTTCCCTCGCGCTCTCTCTCTCTGTCAGCCTACCTTGCTTTGGAGCCTTCCTCTTATACTCATACTGGCTCACACTGCCTCTCTCAAGGTAAAGTTTACCTGTTCTTTTGTTTCGGCTTTCTCTCTATCTCCTCCTCCTCTGTGTCGTTGTTTTTCTTTATCCTTTCTCACTCTAGGTCCTGATTTGGCTATTCCTTAATCTTTTACTCTTCGTCTATTTTGTATTCACTCCGCTATCCTGCACAGTTAGCTTGTCGTATGTTGGCTGTTGACTCTGTTAGCATGCAGCTGTCTTTACATCCTACTCAATTGGCTTCCTAGTCTGCTAGCATGCAGCTATCATGGTATCCCACTCAGTTAGCATGTCTCTATCTTAGCATCTTGCTCGCTTGACATCCTGCTGTTTTAGCATGCTGCGATTTTTAGCATCCCATTTGGTTAGCTGCATTATCTGTTTGCATCCCACTCATTTAGCTCTTTTGGAATCTTGCTCGGTTAGCATCCTGCTCTATTAGCATGTATGTTTTTGCATCCCTGCTCCTGTAGAGAATACTGGGAGACTCCAGCCCTCCTGCTGCTTTGACAGCTGTTACTCTGTGATGGAGTGACCTGTGTAGGGCTGGCTGTTTGCTCCAGAAGTGCTGGAGTGCCCACACCTAGCTTTCGTCTAATCAATAGAGAGCCGCTCGGGCCTGCCTCTGTTTTAGGGGGCTTGTAGTGGAACCTTTTTGAGTTGAGGGACTGCTTAGTAGTGTCTCGGAGTGCAGTGCGCAGTGCAGAGAGTGTGTGTGTGCGAGTGTGCGCTGAGGTTTTGTGTGCGATCTGTGTATAACTACTGTTCTTTGCATCTCTCCATCTCTCTTCAGTCCTCAGTGGTGATAGGGTGGACCAAATGACCAAAGCCTACAACGACATTGATGTGGTGACGCACCTGCTAGCCGAGGTGAGCCATCAATTTCTGCTAGTTGTGCAGTTTTTAGGTTTCAGTAAACAGAGGCTTTGGCCCTTGCATTCTGAGAGTTAGGGGGTTTATTTACCCATACAATATCCTGAATACTTGAGTACCCTATTGACAGATGCTAAAATAAACATTACTGATAAAAACAAACCATATAGCTCTGTCTGACTGGACACTTGTTTGAAAAACTGACTTGTCCACTGACCACAGTGGCTAGTGCAAGGCAAAAATAGCGAGCCACATTCGCTGCTAAACCTACAGTCATACATATTTGGCAAAGGAAAAGTACCTAAATTAAGTGGCAATCTAGCAAAGTGGCTGGCATCAATAGATGACTCAGAAATTAATGACCTTTCTGTATGTCCTTAAACTATACTGTCCTGATAATAACCCTGCAGCTCAGAGTTGTGGGTTCGATGAGGCCGTTGCATGACGACAGGATTATGACTGACTGGTTGACTCTCTGCAGCGGGATCGGGATCTGGAGCTGGCCGCACGCATTGGCCAGTCTCTGCTACAGAGGAACCACCTGCTGCAGGAGCGCAATGAGTCTGTGGAGGAGCAGCTAGCGGAGGCGCTGGACCAGGTCTGGAGAACAGCCCTGCTGAACCCATATCGGTGCACCTATCTCGGAACATGCACACCGCACATGTACCCAAACACATACACATGCACATGACCCATGCTCATACCGGAGGCAACAACACAGATGACACACGCACACGCATTCAGATAAACTCGCATACATGCATGCGTTGGACACTCGTGCACCTCACATGCAACTCACATCTTGCATATATGCATTCACACCTGCGCTTCCCTCTCTCTCCATTGCAGGTGCACCAGCTGCAGCATGAGCTCAGTAAGAAGGATGAGCTGCTGCGCATGGTGGCCAGCGCCTCGGAGGAGAGCGAGACAGACTCCAGCTGCTCCACACCACTGCGCCAAAACCATTCCCTGAGCGCCGCGCTTGCCCTCAGCCAGCTGGAGTCACTGCAGGGCAAACTGCAGGAACTGGAGGAGGAGAACCAGGCGCTGCGCTTGGAGGTACGGCCTCTACTTGTTTCCACTGAGTCCTGCCTTATACCGTTGTTTATACAGTAAAACTCGCATATAACGGATTCAATTGGACCACCTCATTTTGTCCATTATAGGCGAAATCCGCTATATGCATAAAACAAACAAAATCTGATATACAAATAAGACAGAATATATCCGCTATATACATATATGAATTTGTATGTATGCTTTATGTATTAAGATCAGAACAACTTCATTCTGAAGTGCACATAGCTACTTGTCTTCATTTAGTCTGTCTTTGCCCTGACACAATGGATAACAGGATGATATTGCGTGTTGCTCCAACTGGGATCAATGAAGAAGACTAGAAAATAAAGTATGTAATTGAAACCATGCCAGTTTCCGTTTCCGTGAATACACAGTTTTAGACTTGTTTCTTTTTTGCCAGTTAGTTTAATTGGCACCTTTTTTTGCCAGTTATTTTAACTGTAATTTTACAATAAGTTTACAACCGAGTTCTGTACATGTTGAGTGTAAACCATGGTTAAATGCGCGCAGGTCTCCACTTCCAGTTAAAATAGAGACAATGCTTTACTTTAACTGTTAAATTCAGTCAGTTCATAACTGTGCAGAAAAGCAGAACTTCATTTCGTTGCTCTGTTGCAACTGCCTATGTGCATGGTGCACACCAGCTTGTCCCGTATACACAAGTGCTTTTTAATGGAAATGCATTGTGACGGGACTGGACATTTTGTCCGATGTAAGCGAAAATCTCTTGTATTAAATCCGGTATATATGATGTTCATTTAATGGAAAAACATTACACAAAAATCGGGACTTGAGCTGTTGTCGGTATGAGCGAGTTTCTGTTTTATACAAGGAAGTTTTAGGCGAGTTCTACTGTATGTCCGATTATTCTACATATCTTGTGCTACACTGATTATTTGGCCCATTACTCTACAGATCATGTACCGCACTGATAATCATGCCGATTACTCTACAGATCATGTACTACTCAGATTACTTTACAGATCATATGCTGCACTGATTACTCTACAGATCATGCCCTGTTCTGATTCTTACACTGATTATAGATAACGTATGGTACTGATTATTACACTGATTACAAAACGTGCTACAATGAATATTACACTGATTATTATACGATTACTCTTCAAATCATGTATTGCTGACTTTCATGCTGATTACTGATTGTGTATTGCCCTGGTACTTACTCTGATTACTCTACAGATCATGTACTACATTGATTATTACACTGACTACTCTACAGATCATGTACTTTACTGATTAGTACACTGATTACAGATCATGTACTTTACTGATTATTACACTGAATACTCTACAGATCGTGCTAAACTGATTACAGATCATGTGCGACACTGAGTATTACACTGATTACTCTGCAGATCATGTACTATACTGATCATTACGCTGATTACGGATCATGTACTTTACTGATTATTACACTGATTACTCTACAGATCATGTCCTACACAGATTACAGATCATGTACTTCACTGATTGTTACACTGATTACTGTACAAATCATTTATTACTGATTATTACATTGAATACTCTTCAAGTCATTTATTACACTGATTATCACGCTGATTACTTTACAGATCATTTATTGCACTGATCACACTGCTTGCATCATTTTTGCTGAATAAAATCCAATACTTGTGTCTCACTCATTTCGGGGGGCTGATTCCAGCAATAGTGTCCGTTTCGCTCCAGCATGCCACATTTTCTCACAATGTATGATGTGCATTTCAAAGCATTGTCACTTTCAACAACCACTTGTAAGGTTAAGAAGTCTTGTATCAATCACCAGAAAAATTGCCACAAAGACATGATTTCCATCTACTGCTGAGCCAGGTGAGAGCTATTTGTTCAATTCCTGACTGATTTTCACATGTATAAATGATTCTTATAGAAATTATTTTATGCCTAATCCTGATTTCAGGCTTAGTAATATGGCCACTGACAGAAGAAAATCGAAACATGATCAAGATGTTTTCTGCTTCATCTGTGGATGACAGTGACAGAAAATTTCTGACATTTAAAAAAGAAAATCTATATGATATAATAAGGAAAATCTTCATTCTTATTTTCTGAAAAAACTATGTGATAGAAACTTTTTACTTTCATCTTTTTTACTCCGCAACCTCAAAATGGGTAATATGAGGCCTTTTTGGGAAATCAGCAGAGATTTTTTTCAACATGCAAGGTGGTGTATTGTTCTGATTACTCTGAAGATCATGGACTACACTGATTATTACACTGATTACAGATCATATATTACATTAATTATTACTCTGATTACTCTTCAAATCATATATCACAGATTATTACGCTGATTACAGATCATGCAGTACTCGGATAATGGCACTGAATACTCTATAGATCAAGTATTGCACTAATTATTTCACTGATTACAGCTCATGTATTACATGGATTATTGCTCTGATTACAGATCTTGTACTGTGCAGATTATTACACCAGTTACTCTTCAACTCATGCATTATACTGGTTATTACACTGAATCAGATGATGTGTTACTCTAATTTACACTGACTACTCATCAGATCAGAGTAATTGCTCTTATTACACAGATTGCAATACTGTATATTACACAGATTATTGTACAGGTTACACCACAAGCCATATAATACTTAGATTTTAATGCAGATCCTATTATACTTTGTTTAATGCTGATGATTACACAGACTATGATACAAATATATGTTATGCAGATTGTACTGATGATGCCACAGATTATTTAGTATATTACACACATTGCACTAGAAATTGTTCTGTGTATTTAACATATTACTCCACTGATTGTACTTTATATTCCACACATTTTGTATGCTACACATATTACTTGAAAGACTGTTCTGCATATTACACCGATTACGTTATGGATTTCTTTGGGCATTACACGGGTTACACTGCAAAATATACTCCTTGTTTCACGGATTATGCCACAGGTCATATTACACACGCTAATCTACGAATTATACTCAATATTACGCCAATCAAATGACAGGATAGAATGTATATTACACAGATTAGACCTCAGACCATGTATTACCCGAATTACTCCTCAGTTCATATATTATATCATTGGTAATATATTTTGCAGACTGCAGCACATGACAAATTACACAGAATACTCTGCAAACTGTACATTACTCCGATAACAATAGACTGCATATTACTCTTCAAATTATATAATTCATTGATACGTTGGTCTCAGTTTTTAACATTGAATATACCGTCTCCATTTTCTTAGCATATTTTGTATTAAAAATTCAGAATAGCGCATGAGAGGGCATGACAAGGAACTGATACCTTCACAGACCTCAGGTAGTCTGGAAAAAGGATCGGACTGCAGAACTAAACTCCGATTATTCTCGACAATCTGTTACATCACACACCATCTCTGATGCTTTTTTGTGGTTTCTGTGGCAACAGGCGACCCATCTGAAGAAGGAGACCATCACTTATGAGGAGAAGGAGCAACAGCTGGTCAGCGACTGTGTGAAGGAACTCCGTGAGTGTGAGAGTGTGTGTTTGTGTGTGTGTGCAGAACTGAGGCCTGGGGCCTCATTCATAAACTTGTATATGCACAAAAACAACAGTATTGCCCATTCTCCTGCGATTTATGATTCATTTGAAAGACTGGAGGCTAAAACCTACATGTTTAAGAAGTGGGTGTTCATAAACAGACTTCCTGTCCCTGTTGTTTGTGATATGGAGTGAAAAGTGTATGCAGTTCAGTATACCCATGGTTGTATTTTTGACCATACGCCTCTTCTTCTTTTGTGAGTTTGCAGCACAGTGTGAAATCTAAGCTTATAGCTAGAGGCTAGATTGTCTGGCTGGGGCTTGGACAGTTGCTAGCTTAAGCCCCAGTGCTGCCACTGTAAGATCAGAGCAGCAGTTGGACCTCTGGGTGATGCCTTTAGCCTACATAACTCCAGGGGATGTGGGATTGGCCCCAGCATGAACTGATCAACTGGAAATGACTTTGGATGGAAGTGATTGCTAAATAAATTTGTGGTCAAGCACTGAAATGTACTTGAATTTTGACACGTAGGCGAGACGAACAGCCAGATGGGGACGCTGACGGACGAGCTTTCACGGAAGAACGAGGAGCTGCTGAGGCACCAGGAGGAGATGGCCCAGCTGCTGGCACAGATCGTGGACCTGCAGCAGCGCGTCAAGGAGGTCAGAGACCCTCTGAGGAGGGAGTGCTGTATGTTAGCGGCCTCACTCAGTCACACCCATCAAGGTGTATGATGAATGAGGGACCGCTGCTGCTGTCAGTGTCCATAGAGTCCCATAGGAGCGATGATCAACTATTGAGATTTTTGGCGGGCACATTAGCTCTGGGTACCTATGCAATAAGAGATGAATGAAAACGAGAATTTAATCTGAATCTTCATTAGTGCAGCTCGAGGGGGCAAAAAATTGTACTTATAGCATAGTTAACGCAGTGCATAGAATTTTTATGTGCGTATTTAATTCAGTCAGAAATAGAATCATTTCTTAACAATTATTTTTAAGTCTGAGTTTTGTATGTGTGTGCGTGTATGCATTTGTGTGCGTGCGTGTGTGTATGTGTTTGTGTGTGCTTGTGTATGCATTTGTGTGCGTGCGTGTGTGTTTGTGTTTGTGTGCGTGTGTCTGTGTGCACATCACCATACAGCTGGCTCTAGAGAAGGAGGAGTTGAGGATTCACCTGCAGGCTTCCAAAGATGCTCAGCGGCAGCTCACTGCAGAGGTCAGTCTCCTTTACTGCCTGCACTCTGAGGGACTGACATACGAACAGACTTACGGACAGGCAGAATCACGCACAAACGGGCTCTCGCATGCACTGATAAACACGTGCACAGATAAAAAGTCAGGCAGGCAAGTGGTTTAACGCACAGACACTCAGGTACATCGACAGTTACACGTGCGCTCATGCTGACTGAGGCTCAGACATACATGCATGCACACACGCGCGCGCACAGCTCAGACCTTGCCGTTTATCCCCAGCTGAACGAGCTGCAGGACAGGAATGCGGAGTGTGTGGGGATGCTGCACGAGTCTCAGGAGGAGATCAGGGAACTGCGCAACAAGTGCACACCCTGCGCAGGTCTGCGCAGACACAACCCCTACGGCCTCTTCCCCATGGTGAGCTGCTCCTCCATGAGTGTGTGTTTTACCCCAGAGCTGACTGCACTGTCTCTGTGTGTGTGTGCATTATTAACCGTGTGCATGCTGATGTCTGTGAGAACTAAGGCGCAGTGTTTCTGTCTACTATTTTTTATTATCTATTGAGTTATTATCTATTGAGCGTGCGTGTGTGTGTGTTTGTGCCTGCGTGCGTGCGTGCCTATTTTTACCTTTTATAGTTCTTGTGTGTGTGTTTGCGTCAGGTGTCTCCCTCTGCACAATTGCTCATTTCTTCATTGCCAATTAGTGCATGCTGTCAGCACCATAATTCCTTGAACAGTGCGTTTGGTTATGTTAGGCCGAGTCAGTCTCCGGATCTGAATCCTACTGTACTTGCATTTTACCAACTGAAGAGGGAACTGTAGGCAAAAAGTCCCCAAAATAAGTAGTAATTGGAGATAACCAGGGAAGATGCCCTTTGTCTGCGATGTCTGTGTGTCATAGACTTTCTGCAGTCATTGTCTGCAGAGGATAAATGACCAGATGTTGAAAATGATTACTTTATTCTACAGCATGTCAAACTGCCTATTATTTTTGATGCGCCCAAAAAATGGGAAAGGGGGACGACGTACAAGAGTTGTTATCATTTCTAAACGGTTAGTCCAATATAGATGAAAACATTCTCAAGCTCGACCCATGCTGCAAGTGAATGAAAGCAAGTTTTGTCTTCAAAACTACAGCATTCTCCACGCAGCCTAAATTCATAGTTTGGCTTAGTGGTGGTGCCACAGGAAAGTTTGTAGGGTATAGAAAATAAACAGGCTCCCATTTTACTTGATTTCCAAAAGAATTGTTTGACTGTTGCATTTTTGAAAGAGTTGGAGTTGGTTTGCCCCAAAGGTGGCGCTTCAGGAACGGACATTGTGCCACCTGAACAATAGGATTGCTTGTGGTGTGCTGCATATTTTTTTTGTGTGTATCCACAGTTCTCTCTGTATTTCTGGATATTGCTGAGTGTGTATGTGTGTGTGTGTGTGTGTGTGTGTGTATTTTCAGGACTCTCTCGCTGCTGAAATTGAGGGCAGCATGCGGAGGGAGCTGAGTTTGGAGGAGGAGAGCGCTTTGCAGGAGCAGAAGTGAGTACAGACCCTACTATACAGCTTAGTTCCCCAACACACCTCACACCAGCCATCACTGAGAGTTATTGTGTGATCTAAATAAAAAAAAAAATATATATATATATATATATATATATATATATATATATATATATATATATATATATATATATATAATGTGTGTGTGTGTGTGTGTGTATATATATATATATATATATATATATATATATATATATATATATATATATATATATATATATATATATATATATATATATATATATATATGTATATATATATATATATATATATATATATATATGCTTCATCAGCATTATTTTAGTTCCCGGTCCAGCGGTCCAGGGTCTGTGTGAAAAATGAATGGGGTTTTTGATAATCGGATAAAATAAGGCCCATGATTAAATTATTTTGTGTGGAAAGCGTTACTGTTTTGTTAGTCATAATGTGGTTGAATACATCGAACCTTTTGAATAATGGAAAATTTTGAGACCCTAGAAGGTGTTTGCTGCAATCAGCATGCTCAGGTTTAAGTAATATGGAACTACATTACCCACTGGTCTGAGATCATCAGTTCATTTAAACTTTGAGCACGCTTGTAGCACTTTGTTAGCAACATTCACATTTCATGGACTTCATTTTCTGAGCATAACTTCATTTTCACGTGGTTCTGAGGAATTGTGTATATTGTCTCACTAAATGAGACATTCCATCTTGGGTGACAAATTTCCTCATGGACCTTATTTTGGTTGAGTTTAGAAGACCCTGTTCATTTTTTTCTTAGACTCTGTAGCCTTGGAACCGGAGGTGGAAAAATGCTTAAGAAGCCACATGCAACATGACAACAGCGCTGTGACTCTTTAAACAGGCTCGTAGATACTTCTTCACCCCTCACACCTGCTGTAAAATCGGCTTGGTAACGCTCCCCCTGTCCTCCACAGGAGTCTTCAGAAACGTGTGTTCCAGACTGTGCGCGCTGTTAACGAGTCTGTCCGAGCCCAACCTCTGCCGCGGCCCATCCCCGGCTCCGCCCGGAGCACTGTTGTGATGACAGCACAGCCCTTCCGATCAAAAACGAGCAGCACGGCGGAGTCTTCTCAGAGCGACCCCAAGTGAGCTCCCTGCGCACCCACATTTACCACCAATTATATTTAACTATCACTGCAATCGAAATACAATTTTGTGGACAAAAAGGTTACCAGGGCACTCCCATGGATTCTGCCCAGCTGTAAGCTGTTTAGTCACCGGAGTTTTTATGTGGTCAAGTTCCAACGATTTCTTAACACCAGTCTGCGTACTGTAACTCAGGTCACCAAGAACATGGCTGCCTTTGGCAATTATAGTTGCTCATAATGAAATGTTTTGGCCTAACAATATATTGAGGACTCTGAATTGCTGGTCCAAGGGAAACCACTTCTAGCCTTTAGAATAATGCCTTCAATATACTTCCATGATTGGCTTTTGAACTTAATTTTTGCTCATTTTGTGAATGTCTGCCTTTGTTCTGTGCCCTTTAAGCCAACCTCATACTTCACCTATTTGACAGTATAATGTAATTTGCATGCCTTTTGGGTGCAAGTAATCTGACTGGACAAGGAGAGAGTCTCAAACTCCCATCCTACAGGGCTGCAGCCTGTGCATGTTTTGTGAATAACTTTCAATCGGCACCTAATTGTGCATTGGAAGATGGTGTGCAAACAACTTGGGCTATCAGTGATAGTTTATTTCAATAAGCACAGGGATGAGGAGAAAACCAACATATTCTCTGTCGCCTCACAATTTGAGTTTGAGACCCCCTGATGTTGGATTTAAGAAGGTGTGTGTGTGTGTCAGGAGTGACGGGGAGGAGTCGCGGTCAGGCTCGCCGGGAGGAAGTGAGTTGGTGTCGGCGCTGCACCGGCTCTCCTTGCGGCGGCAGAACTTCCTGAGCGAGCGACAGTTCCTGAAGGCGGAGCGGGACAGGAAGCTGCGGGCCCAGGGGCCAGGGGAGGCGGAGCCTGAAACGGACGGGGAAGGCAGCGACTGCAGCTCTCCCCGTGGGAGTGTCTTCTCCTCCTTCTCCAACATCTCCGACCTATCGGGCACCTCCGTCTGCTTCAAGACCTTCCTCCCCGAGAAGCTACAGATCGTCAAGCCCATGGAAGGTACGGGGTCACAGCTGCTGCAGGGGCAGCAAGCAACATGCAGTGCATCCATAAGTACACAGACAGTTGCTATATTTCTATCTAGGGGCTGTACTCTCAAGGCAGCCAAACCACAGGAAGTATTTAGCTATTTTTCTTCCCTAGCTTGTGTTTCTTTCACAGTGAAAATGTAGCGTTTTCCCTGTTCCAGGGGTCATTAAGGGCCGCAGTTATTAAAAATCCCAGGGGATTATTCCTGACTAGGGTGACAAAACTGAAGAGCTAAATAAAGGACGACGATTGCGGAAACCTAATATAATAAAAACCATTTTGTCTGTGGCTGGGTCACTAATTATTTTTCTTCTTCAAATTAATTGCCCATTGTTGGCTTGCTTAAATAGTCACGTAATTTTTATGTAATAATTAATTTGAAGTGTTATCAGGACAGTACAGCACCATATGGCAGGGTTCTCACCAGAAATTTTTGACAGCGTAGTGGGGTGGGACATCACCCAAACCGGGCAGGGGTTTTGGGGCTGCCAAGGGCCCCAGCGGGGTCCAGGGGAAGAGCCCTGGTGGGGGGCCCAGGTGGGGGGAGACCCCTGGAAGCTCTGGCAATTTATGGTTTTTTGAGGCCTATTTGACAGTCTGGATGGCCCAATTTAAGAATATATTTACTCACCTAGAATACAAATCTTTCATGTAAAATCTCTTGAAATAATACCTGGGACCACTGTAGCTAAAGGTAAACTTGCAACCCATATACCTGAATACTAGCCAATCCATGTTACAGGCGATATTCACGTGATCTCAGGATACGTCATAACGGTGTCATTACCTGCCAAATATGGTAGTCGGAAACACACGATTGTATACGGGGTTGTGCTAATGCAGGGCTCTCAAGTCTCACACAATGAGCATGATTGTTACTCATTTCAGTCAGATGTCACACACTTATGCCACACATATCATTTCTCATGCAAAAAAAAGATTAAAACGAAAACGATTTCCAACAGTAGGCCTATATGCGCAGCAGCACCGTTATAACTGTGGAAACCGGCAGGAATCAAACACGTCTCCCCTGGAGCTCTTGGTGGCAGCTTGCCACCTGCCAGCCAATCAAAAAAAGGAAAGGGCCTACACAATAGCCAATCAGACAATAGCACTATCGTATCTGGGTAAGATTTAGGGCAAGAACCAATGAAAAAAAAACACAGTTATCCTGGAATTATTTAAGTGATCCTGCTACAACAACGTTCTGAAAGCTGCATTATTCATTCACCCACGGTGGAAAACAGGAGGATCATGCGCCCCTCCCCCCACGGAGAAAATCTCACTCTAGCCTGTGTTCAAAACTTGAGAGCCCTGCTAATGACAGAATCTCCGATACCGACTGACATGGTAGCACGAGTCTGGAGAAGTAAATTAGCCTACATACGACCCCCAGATCTTTCCTAAACAATCTCATATCACGATGTGCACATGGTTTTTTCTGTCAAAACAAACCATACGCAATTCTTGAGCAGCGAAGACGACAGTAGAGAAATGACAAAACCCAAAACCAGTGAAGTTGGCACGTTGTGTAAATCGTAAATAAAAACAGAATACAATGATTTGCAAATCCTTTTCAACCTATATTCAATTGAATACACTGTAAAGACAAGTTACTTAATGTTCGAACAGGTAAACTTTGTAATTTTTTGCAAATATTAGCTCATTTGGAATTTGATGCCTGCAACATGTTTCAAAAAAGCTGGCACAAGTGGCAAAAAAGACTGAGAGTTGAGGAATGCTCATCAAACACTTATTTGGAACATCCCACAGGTGAACGGGCTAATTGGGAACAGGTGGGTGCCATGATTGGGTATAAAAGCAGCTTCCCTGAAATGCTCAGTCATTCACAAACAAGGATGGGGGCGAGGGTCACCACTTAGTGAACAAATGCGTGAGCTGATTGTCGAACAGTTTAAAAACAACATTCCTCAACGAGCTATTGCAAGAAATTTAGGGATTTCATCATCTACGGTCCGTAATATCGTCAAAAGGTTCAGAGAATCTGGAGAAATCGCTGCACGAAGTTTACAAGGCGAAAACCAACATTGAATGCCCGTGACCTTCGATCCCTCAGGCGGTACTGCATCAAAACCAACATCAGTGTGTAAAGGACATCACCACATGGGCTCAGGAACACTTCAGAAAACCACTGTCAGTAACTACAGTTCGTCGCTACATCTGCAAGTGCAAGTTACAACTCTACAATGCAAAGCGAAAGCCATTTATCAACGGCACCCAGAAACGCCGCCCCGGCCGCTGGGCCCAAGCTCATCTAAGATGGACTGATGCAAAGTGGAAAAGTGTTCTGTGGTCTGACGAGTCCACATTTCAAATTGTTTTTGGAAACTGTGGACGCCGTGTCTTCGGACCAAAGAGGAAAAGAACCATCCGGACTGTTATAGGCGCAAAGTTCAAAAGCCAGCATCTGTGATGGTATGGGGGGTGTTTTAGTGCCCAAGGCATGGGCAACTTACACATATGTGAAGGCACCATTAATGCTGAAAGGTACATACAGGTTTTGGAGCAACATATGTTGCCATCCAAGCAACGTCTTTTTCATGGACGCCCTGCTTATTTCAGCAAGACAATGCCAAGCCACATTCTGCACGTGTTACAACAGCATGGCTCCGTAGTAAAAGAGTGCGGGTACTAGACTGGCCTGCCTGTAGTCCAGACCTGTCTCCCACTGAAAATGTGTGGCGCATTATGAAGCGTAAAATATGACAACGGAGACCCCGGACTGTTGAACAACTTAAGCTGTACATCAAGCAAGAATGGGAAAGAGTTCCACCTGAAAAGCTTCAAAATTGGTCTCCTCAGTTCCCAAACGTTTACTGAGTGTCGTTAAAAGGAAAGGTGATGTAACACAGTGGTAAAAAGGCCCCTGTGCCAACTTTTTTGCAATGTGTTGCTGCCTTTAAATTCTAAGTTAATGATTATTTGCAAAAAAAAAATAAAGTTTCTCAGTTTGAACATTAAACATCTTGTCTTTGCAGTGTATTCAATTGAATATAAGTTGAAAAGGATTTGCAAATCATTGTATTCTGTTTTTATCTACGATTTACATAACGTGCCAACTTCACTGGTTTTGGGTTTTGTAGTTTTTTTAGGAAAATTTGCACATATTTTACTGGAAAATGTGTCAAATTTTGCAATCACGCAGCTTGAAAGACAGCGTAGCAGGCCAAGACACAACGTATTTTTTCAGGTAACAGAAATACGCTGGCGAGTAGGATGTATGGGGTGACCAGACGTCCTGATAAAATCAAGTGTGATTTTCAGAGCCATTTTCCACTTAATTCAAGTATTGGTTCTACAATTAATGAACCATTTCAAATCGCATTGTGACATCGCTGTGATTCCTTCTTTTTCTATCATATTAGACCTGTTTGCTTATAAATGTAGGCTATATCATCACATAGCCTTTCAACTGAAAAAATAACCCAAACTGATGATTCACAACGAGAAAGCCCAACTATAACCAACAATAAACAGCTTTAGCTACCTTTTTCTGCCAGGAGTCGGGACCCTGGTTCTAGAGAGAGATGAAGTAAGAATCTGTGAGTTGGGGCTAGCTTTATGTAAGAACTAGCTAGTGAGCTACATCTGTTGCATAGTGCGGGACCAGTTTTTCGCATGGTGTTGCAAAAATCAAAGTAACCTAGTCTGTATTCAAAACTGCATGGTGCTAAAATGCAGTCGGAAGCCAAAGGACTGACACTATTGCAGATAACTTGTGTATATTTACTGTTGCAGTTACAATACTTCGTTTGGTATTGCTGTGGTATGGGGCCATAGGGAAGAAACATGGCAAATGTGGGAAAGCATGCAAAGATCTGTGACATCCATGAATGCAACTTCTCTTGAAGCAAATTTTGGGTAAATTTCCGAAATGCAAAAGAAAATGCCAATTCGGCGCGTTTCCATTTACTGGTTTGGAGCGAATTAACTAGGATCTGCAAAGCGTAGTTTTGTCAACAGAGGTTGGCAATATAGGTTACGTTACAGTCGACTGTAATAAACAGCAGAAGAGGAAGAGGTTGTGAACTGGAAACTGCTAATCAGTCATGTGAGTTAATGTTTGCTTCATCAGATCTTATTTTGGCAAAGATGTTTTTCCTTCCCATTTAGCTTCCTATTTAGAAAATGGCAAAAGCCACCTCTCGCAAGTGTACAAACATTTTTGCAATATTGAGGACGGTTTTTCAAATATTGCTGTTTCTATAAACCTTCTCTAATGGAAGACTTCAAAATGGCTATGACAGTACTGAGTGTTAATGAAATCATGGCAAGTGAGATTTGCGCTCCAGTACTTTTGATTTGAAATCCATGAGTATCAGCTTCGAGTTAATATTTTTCGGCATTTTCATCCATATTGTGTCAACCGTGTTTGAATGTCAGCCTTTAATCCTTACGCACTGCTGTATCCATACAGATGCTTGAGCTGGAGGGCATCAATGTTGTTCATCGCATTATTATAGATTCCATGGATTTTTATCGGGTTATCTTTAATTTTAATATTGTTTTTTGCCACAAAAACTCCTTATTACGGCTGCCCAGCTCATTCCTGGAGATTCATCATCCTGTTAGTTTTCTCCCCAGCCCTAATAATACAAACCTAATTCGAAAACTGGAGATCTCTTTGAGCTGACCTGGAATCTAGTGGAATCTGATGTTCCAAATTGGGCTTCAGAAAATGAAAGTTTGCACAACAACAGGCTTCCAGGAGCACGGTTGGGCAATTCTGCTCTTAAGCATAGTTCGGCTGAAAATTTTACATATTGAATATTCTACTTTGCTTCCCTGTGCATTACACACAGTACATTTCAAGTTTGTCTTAATTACTTCCCTGGATGGATTTAAAAAAAGCATGTATGAATATCAAAATTGTAGCCAGGAAATGTGAGTCAGAATGCTTATGACTCATTGTCAGCGGCAAGCTTTGGCTTTACTTTATCTAGTCCCTTACTAAAGCAAGGAGAATTGAGCAGAATTTTTGAGAACTGGAAATCTACTGAGTCTTCAGTGCCTGATGCTGGCCTGACTGGTGATTGGATAACGTTTAACCCTGTGGCTTCACCTCCAGGTTCTCTGACGCTGCATCACTGGCAGCAGCTGGCCCAGCCGCACCTGGCCACCATCCTGGACCCCCACCCGGGCGTGGTCACCAAAGGGTTCCGCCCTCTGCCCCAGGACGCTGTGTACCACCTGACTGACCTAGAGGAGGATGAGGAGGAGGTGGGGCTCCGGAGGGGGAGAGAAAAACGAGGTGAGGAAGAAGAGGAGGAGGAGGAGGAAGGTGGGATCACCTTCCAGGTGCGGTACGCCTCCACCCCGGAGGAGAAGAGGGAGAGGAAGAGCGAGCGGAGGCCCATGGTCTCACCCCAGAGCTCTCAGCCGCCGTCACCCGCCCGTCGAGTCTCGCCCGCTCCCCCTCCCCTTGGCCCTGCTGTGGCCCCCACATCTACAACCGTCCCGCCTGGACCTCCAGTCCTCTGCACAACAGCGCCATCTTCAGGTAAAGCAGACTAAGACTCACAACAGTGTTTACCAACCCTGCCCTTGGAGAGCTGCCATGGGGTTCAACGCAAACAAAAACCACCTCGTTCAACAGCTACATCGAGGCTTCCCAACCCTGTTCCTGGAGATCTACCATCTTGTGGAGTTTCTGTTCAACTCCTCTTTTTGATGGGCTGATTTCTGCTAATAGCTGCCCTGTAAGATCTCAAGCAGTTGAATGAGATGTGTGTTATGTTTGGAGTGAAAACCTACAGGATGTTCAGGATCTCCAGTCGCAGGCTTGGTAACTGCTGATTTGGATCAGTTCGAGTACAGTTTCATGTACCGATACTGCACTAAATTGATTGGCACATTGAAGCAAGCACAGCAATGTACAAAGAATGTGAGCATTGATCCTAGTGGAGTAGTGTATGATTGTTTATCATATATTAGGTTTAAGGATATTTGCCCAAGTTTTTTTATTGTTGAGGAAAATGAGAGTTTAATAGTTTAGGTACAATGTAATCATATACATTTGCTGTAAAATCGTGCCTCACGGTACATGGTTTGAGATGCTACCATGCAAACTGGAATGAAGCTACTCTAGCCTACCTCAGCCATTTTGTTGCCTTCTTAAGGTCATTACATGTTGTGAAATGTTCCCGTTACATTTTGGATGTCAGAAGCCAAAGAAATGTTGCAATTAAGACGTACGATGTGGCTCTACGTCTGTGTGCATTCCAGTTGAGCTGCATTAGCTGAATAGCTTTAAATTGCGAATGCCTGCATATTCATGAAATGAAATGGTGGACGTCCCTGCTCACGTGTTCCTCTAAATGCTATTTTAGAGTGGACTTGTGCGGAAATCCTGCATTTCTTGGGGACTGAAGTATGAGATGGGTGTATGATGAGGCAGGTGATGCATTGTGTGTGTATAATATGAATAGGTGTTTATAGGGGCAGTCACAACAAGTTGTCTGATTAGATGTTCATAGGCTGTAGTCAAAGGTGGTATGATGTGTAATTAGGTTGTCACAGGTTGTAGTCATAGCATTGGCTAGTTTGCTTTGTGAATGGGTGCTAGCAGGGCTCGTCGTAGGCAGTATGTTTGACTGTGTGTTCACAGTCACAGTAGGTATGATGTCATTAGGTTTTATAGTTTGCTGTTGTAGGTGCTTTGGTGGATGAATAGGTGCTCATAGGCAGTCATTCTGTATTCAGTATCATTGCACATACCTGTGAGTGTATGTTAATGTGAAGATTTCCTCTCTCTCTCTCTTTGCAGCTCAGAACCCTGGGAAATGTCTGAGTTCTACCTGCTCCACTTATACCTTCACCACCTGCAGGATCCTGCACCCCAGCGATGTCTCTCAGGTCACCTCCAGGTGAAAGCTCTGATCATGCCCGCTGACATTAACAGAAAACCTGTCAAGCTTTTAATTCAGACAGGTTTATATTCTTTAGCTATTTTTGTAATTTTCTGTAAAGCATGTGACATTTTATACATGTGTACACATTTAAGCTGCTCTCATACCGGACGCGAAACAAATTTTTCGCACGGCAGATTACATTCAAAGTCAATGCAAAGACGCGAATACACGCGCGCACGTCTTTGCACTGACTTTGAATGTAATTTGTCGTGCGAAAAATTAGTTTTGCATCTGGTGTGAAAGCGGCTTTAGTCCTATACGTTCTCTGTATGTCTGGTTGAACATCTACATTCAAGTCTACATACAATTGAAGCTCACTCTCTGTCTCTTGCCCTCTCCCTCCCTCACTTTCTCTCTCTCTCTTGCCCTCTTCCTCCCTTTTTTTCTGTCCCTCTTTTGCCCTCTCTCTCCCTCGCTTTTTTCACTACTCTTCTTCCTTCTATTTCTTCCCCCTCTGTCATCTCATCTCTGCATTTTTCTCCTTCCTGCTCCCTCCTTCTTTCCTCCCTTGCCTCTCTTTTCCTTTTGCCCTTTCCTCCCCATCCTCTCCCCTCCTCCCTCTTGCTCTCCCTCTCCCCCCCTCTCCCTCTCCCTCTCTCTCCCTGCAGTCCCCTCTCCTCCTCTCCCTCGTTTGCGGTGAGAGAGCACACACCCAGCTCGCTGCGGACGGGTCCCAGTACCCCGGTGACGCCGTGTCGGCTGACCTTGGGCGACTCCTTCCCCCCTCGCCACACAGCCAAGCCACGGGGCCTGGCCCGGCTTCTGCTCGAAAAAGGCATTTCTGCCCAGGCAAAACCTGCACCCAGCACCCCACCCAACTCCCCGTCCCAGTCCCCCGCTCCCTCGCCCGTCCCCTTTGAGACCCGCCCAGCCTCCACGGACAACTTCCTAGCCTCACGGCCGGCCGAACTCTTCCTCCAGGAAGTATATGGGCTCAATCTGGGGCGGTCCCGCCCCGAGCTGCCCACTCCCATCCAAAAACCGCCCCAGGACAAGCCCAACAGGGTCAGCGTTAACCTGGTGGAGAGGGTGCGCCGACTGGGATTCGCCAAGGTGCTCCAGGGGGCGGAGACCGGGGGTATGCGTCGGCAGGACTCCGCCTCTTTCCTGGCGACGGGCGGCGGTAGCCTGCTGGATGGCCTGCGGCGGAACCAGAGCCTTCCCGCCATGGTCGCGGCGGGGCGGGGCCAGGCCATCTGCAGCCCCTCTCAGCTGACCCCGCCCCGTCACCCCAAAGACCTCTCCCTCCCAATTCACTCCTGGGGCTGCCTGAAGGAGCAAAAGTCAGCCCCCACAACCACACCCTCCTCCTCTTCACAACCCCAGCCCAACCCTCACAAAGTCTGAGGAACTCGCTGGAGAATGATTGGACTGGAGGGTGATTGATGATGGGTAAAACCACCAGTGACACTTTACCCTGACACAGCCCCAGAAGCTGAGTGACTCGAGGCCCGACTGAGATGCCAATCCAAAGGGAAATGAGGCACTTCAATCTCTTATTGTTTCCTTTAAGCACAATTTATGAAAATATGTATGTATATGTTTCTGCGGGGTTTTTCTCCTGATATAAGCACTAAGGTGTCGTTCACAGATGAAGAGTTTCTTTACTGCCTGAATGCGCTAGCTATAGCTGTGCTGCCATCCTTTCTCCCTGAGCAGGCATGTGCTTCCTGTCCTCAGGTGTGTGTGCTGAGGAGCTGTGGGCTCGATAGAGGGATAAGGGAGGTGGATGAAGGTAAGGGCAAGTGTGCTGAGGGTGCGTGGAGGAGTTGGCGAAGAGAGATACAGAGTTCCGTATTGGTTTATTCTTGTGGAAGAATGGAGGGATGTGAAGAGAGAGGAGTGGTGGAGAGAGAAGAAGAAGAAAGGAAGTGACAAAAGAAGGAAAGAGAATGTGTAGAGTTACCAGAGCTTCCTGTGTCATTTGTATCCTGGAGGCTGTTGGCGAAGCGCGATGATGAATTGTTTTGTAAATACTTGACGTCCTGTCATTTTGTCATGCGGCAGGACCACCTCCTGTATTTTATCTGCATTATTAGATGTCAAACAGCCAGCTAAAGCATTTCAGTGTTCTCTTCTGAGTGGACCTCAGCTTGCCGTAATGTTTTTCTGCTGTTTTCTTTACTAGTCCAGCCTGTTGTCCTGGTGTAATGCTCTCAGCAGTCTGTTACATATGCACGCTATAATGCTTAAAGTCCCATGGTGACAGAACGTAGGAACGCATAACTTCCTGCTAGCTGAATCTGTGGCATGCCTTCATGCTGGGATGAGACGGGTCTGGAGGTGGTGATGCCATCTGTGCAACTGAAGCAGCCAGCTGACTCTTAAAGGCTGTACACGCCACTCATGCCGAAACAAAAAGTGGTTTTACCAGACCAGAAAGCTCTGTGCTTTTCACATTTATGAGTATGTTGTTACACCTGCATATTAAAATGAGCTTAGGGCCAGTATGTTTGCTTGGGCCTGTTCTATGGAGTGGTGCACCAATGGAAGATTTGACTCCTTTGAATGGACTACAACTCCCATGTGGCACAGCCATGTGGTGGGTAGTGGCAATAACCCAAAGAAAGCCAGCATCACCCAAGTCCTACAACAGCCTTAGTGAAGAACCATTGTGTTTTAGTCAATTCCTGGTGTGTTCTTGATTTGATGGAACGTTCTGGACTTTTCTGGGGTGTGAATTGGGATGTAACAGATAAGTAGATACAGTTTTCTGAAATGGGAGTGCGGTCTTGTTTTGTGTTTTTCAAACATGGTTCTCTACTACGGCTGTTGAATGTTGGGCAGCTATAATGGGCAGCTAAGTTTTTCTGGGAGTTAGGAATGAGATGTGGCATTTGGTCCCGTAATCCAATACAGCCTGTCTGTTTTATCTTTAACAGCACTTAAATTTTTTACAGTTAATGTTTGTTATTACTGGTAAGCTTATGTAATAATCTGTGGTTAGACCTGATAATGAAGTTTGCACATATGTTAGTATAAATTGGTGTTCTATTGAGAGTTTATGTAGAATAACATAGTGTTTCAGTTATTGCTAATAATTTTACTATTAATGGGTTTATTTCTGTTGTGTTGTATAGATTATGAACAAACAGTTGACAAATGGAAGCGTTTTAAAGCTATATCCATACAAACCAAAACAGTTTCTGATTTCAAAACAGAAATCGGGATGTTTTTCGTGGTTGCCGTCCATGATGGAGACGACTCGAGAGCCGCCAACTTGCTCTGCGGAGCTGTGTGCTAGCGAGTCATTGACCGCTCACTGCTTTGAAGCTCTCGGTTTCCTGTGGGGTCAGGTGCTAGTGCGCTGGGTTTGGCCAAAACCCAGACACTCTGTTACTTCATAAACCAAATTGTGTATTTAGCGTGAATTGTTACTATTATTATTTTTTTTTTTTTTTTACAGTCCTCCAAACTTTGTATCCTACCTACATGTTTTATGTACGTTTTATGAAGTGCATAGATATACACATGAAGCAACATATGTGCAGGTCTTCAGACATTGAGCTGGGCACCCTGGGCAAAGTACGGTGAAATCATACATTCTGAGCTCTATGGTGTCAGAAGGCGACTGCTCCTCAGGAGAGGATGGTAGTTTGGTGAGCTGAGTTTGTATGTGTTGCAGTTCTTCGCCTGGGCCAATGCAGTCAGGAAGACTGTTGTATGACTCCTTTGTGCCTGCTCTCAACTATTATATCAGTATTGGTCATTCTGCCGTCTCTTTTTAAATAAAGGAATAAGGAAAAAAAAAAACATGATTCCGCTTTTCTTGTGTAAATGCAAAAGCGATATGGACTCCTCGCTGAAGTGATGTTAATGCCCGACGTTGTTGACATAACCATTATGTGTTTAGGCGTTCATCATTTTAGTAAGAGCGAAACGATTTTTAACAAGTGGGCTTTGAAGTATGTTTTTAACTGCAAGAATCTTACAAAAGATGCAGTTAGGTTTTTACCTCCAAAATGAGACTGAATAATTTGATGCTCAACTTTGACCCTCAACCTTTCACCTACTCATCCCATCATAACTGGTTCCAGGTAAAGAATCAATGGTTGCAGGTAAAGAAGAAATGAGAATAAGCACTTGTGGAGTAGACGTACCATAAACCAGTGCCCCATCTTCCAGTTACATGTAACACAAAATTCAGATCTGAGCGAGGGAAAAAGCCTCGAGGCACACAACTGTTATGCCGTTTTATTCCGTGTTACTGAAGAGGTTGGTGAAATGTGCAAGTCCTTGATTTTTAACAGTAAAGCCTTCCTCTCCATGATGCGTGCCCTTTGTCGTTAAAGAAACAAACAGCCTGCAGATTCACTTTATAGAGACGGTTGCAGTTCTCATCGCTTAATTCCTAGTCATGGTGTGGACTTAATGAGTAATACTGTTTTATTTCATTCAGTTTTTTATCAAGATCACAACAAATGATTATTCTATCAAACTCTTAAAAAAAAAAAAAATGCAGGTTAATAGAAGTATCCATTACTTTGTGCATTGTTTTTTCACTTTGAGACCAAGAAGCAATATGGAGATTTAAAAAAAAAAAAACATACACCTGGCCAAAAGTTTGCCCGCTTACTGGTCGATTTACTTTCAGCCAAGCAGTACCTCGCTGAATTTTTTTTACGAATAAACTAAAGTACAGTAATGTATCAGTTCCTCTTAAAATCAAATAAAACTTTTTTTTTTTTTTTTTTTGTGTTGACTCTTTTAACCATTTCAGTAGTTACAATAAAGAATTCAGCAAGTGTACGAATAATGTTGCTCTGTCGATAAGCCAACGGTGACAGAAATGTCTTGACCGGTAGAAGGGTTAAGCACCACTACATTCAAAAACCCTCGAGTGACTGCAGAAGACCCGCAGCAAGACTTGGAGGCAGGAGGCACTGAGGTTTCATTTTGCACAGTAGGGTGCATACTAAATGTTGAAGGTCTCCAAGACATACACCACAACTGATCCAAAAGCACAAGCTCCAATATGCTCAAAACCATACAAATAAGGCACAGAAGTTTGGGGATATTGAAACAAATAATGAAACAAAACTGGAATATTTCGGGCTTATGAATCAGTGGTATGTCTGCAGGAGGAATAAAGAAGCATATGCTGAAAAGTACACCCTGCCTACAATGAAGAATTGTGGGGGCTTTTTGATGCTCTGCAGCTGCCTTGCTTCCACTGGCACTGGAAATCTGCGAAGTGTGGAGGGCAAGATGGATTCAGTCAAGTACCAGAATATTCAAGGAGAAAATGTCATGCTGTCTGTACGGAAGCTGACGCTTGGGCATCATTGGACCTTCCAACAGGACAATGATCCTAAGCATACCTCAACATCCACCAAGGCTTGGTTTCAGAAGAAGTCTGGGAAGATCCTAGAGTGCCCATCACAGTCGCCTCACTTGAACCCCATAAAAAATCTCTGGTAGGATTTGAAGAACACCATTGCAGCACGCAAACCCTAGAATATTGGTGAACTGGAGGCCATTGTCCATGAGGACTGGGCTAAGATTCCTTGGGAATGCTGCCAAAAGCTGACATCTGCCTATGCATCACATTTCCAGCAGGTTATAGTGGCAAAAGGGTTTTCTACTAAGTATTAAAGATGTCATGAAGGGGTTGAATAAATTTAAGCCCACAGTAGTCATTAAAAGAGGCATTTTGTGTTGAATTTGGAGAAGCCACTTGTAATATTTGTTGCGTTGAGCCATTTAAATTGTTCTTGTTTGATTTATTCATTGCAAACAGATGAAAGTTCGTAAATTTTGCCAGTAGACCTAATTTGCAATTTGGTTGAATAATTTTGATTGCAAGTGTAGAACAGTTCGGCTCCTCGAAATACAAGACGTCATCTTGTTCGTCTTCAACACACTTCGAAGTCCAATCCTGACTACTTTTGTGGCAATACTTCAGGTGAATATAATGAAAATGGGTTTTTGCTTGTTTTCATCCATTTTCTCATCAATATATAGGAGAGCTAATGTGAATAGTTTATGATAATAGGCAATTTTTTCATAATCATACTCAAAAGGAAAGCTCAAGTTCTGAGATTTCTTATGAGGTATCATGAAGACATGCTGGACGTAAAAAGGCCATAAAATATTTTAATTACTGTTTTTCTCTATGCCAGTGTTTTTCCTCAGCATTTTGTCCTGATGTAATCCAATTGGAAAGTTAATTGCACGTGCTGAATGTTAGCAGTTGGGTAGCACTTCTGAAAACTTAGGCCTCATCTTTGATATTTATTGTGTTTCAGGGGACTTCAGATTTCAGGGGACAGTTTTTTTTTTTTTTGCAAACATAGGTCCCTTTGCCATCTTTAAAGGACAGTAAACCCATACTTCTAACTGCATTAAATGTGCTAAAAACATACCCCTTCTTGAAAAGCCAATAAAGTGTGAAATAAAGGTCAAATTCTAGTTTAACTGATTTTGTATCCCAGGAAAGGTATGTCCAGGCCATATTTCAGAGAATCGGGCAATGCTTTATTTAGTTGACTTTATTGTCATGTTTAGTCATGAAGAGCTGAAGTGGAACTTGTTTTAAGAATTGGGTCGTGCGTAACTTTTGCAGAAAAGTATATATGTATATGTGAAAGATATAAATAATAGTAATGTCAAACTTTTGATTCTAAGGGTAGTATATGCTCAAAACTAAATGGGAAATGCAAGAGTTTGAACACATAATGTTAGCAATTACTGCACGACAGTGAAACCTCTGCATCTGTCGGTTATGAAAGCCATGGTTTCATACCACTGATGCGCTCGCTAATCCGAGCGAGTGTGGCTCAGAGTGCGCAGATCTTAATGCTGTCCGTAAGCGAGCTGAACTGGCCCAGGGCAAAGTCCAGGCCCACGCCAACTCCGCTGCCCACTCCGAACGCAGGGTAGAGGGGCTCCACAAAGCCGCTCTCGAAAGTGAAGAGGGGCGCCATGTTGTCGGACACGCTGTAGAAGGCCAGGGTCCCGGCCGTGCGGTCCAGGAAGATGCCGACCCGCGGCGAGTAGCCCACAGTGATGTCGTGCTTTTCGTTGTGGTGCACGGCGGCGCAGCAGGTGTCCGACAGCTCCAGGCTCCAGGACAGCGCATTGTAGCCCAATCCGGCGCGTGCTTCCGTTCCCTTCCTCGCCATGGCTGCGTAAGCCACTCCCACTGCGGAACCCCGCCCTCGCCACTCTACCTCCCAGTAGCAGCGGTCGGCTGTCAGGGGATCGCGGCACATCACCTGGGTCCAGCCGTCGAAACGCGAGGGCAGCTCCGGGTACGGTTGGCTGGCTACCTGCAGCGTAGCCTTGGTGTTGCCCTCTGATAGGCTGATGCGGCGGTGGGCAGTGGCGGGGTCAAGGGTCAGCCTGCTGGCATCTGTGTGTGTGGGGCAGGGCAGATGGAAAAGAGAAAGGGGTCAGAATGAGTCGTCATTAAGTGCTGTCAGAACTCAGTGCAGAGGGTCACTAACTTGAGGCTTCTTTTTGTTTTTCCTTGAAATATACAATCACTGCAGAAACAAAAAAACTCCAGGGCTTTGTTTCCCCCCCCCCAAAAACCCCAGATAAACCTAGAAACTCTCAAATGTGGTACATGAACTACAGTAAGAGGAGCTTTACAGTGGTTTTGTGTTGCACTGTTGTCCGGCGAACTGAATGATCCTGGCTCAGTGCACTGTACTGTGGAAAAGAACTGCACTCACATTGCAGAAACTCCGTTCTGGTCCTGGGGGCTGGAGCCTGAAGGCTCTGGATGGATATTTCAGTCACTGCGGGAGGAGAGAAAAAGAGAGAGCAGCTCAGCACATGGGGCACAAGACAAACAAACAGCTCAGACAACATGATGCCATTTGTTTACATGTATCAGATTTAGCTATTGTACAAAAGAGACCGTGATGTGCCCGTACATTAAGGCAAAACCAGAACTTAGCTAATCTATTTGCTTACATTGCTAATTTATTTCTGCCTGGCACCTGGCTGTCAGTTGAAGTAATGAGCCACGAAAGGCCATGGATCACAGCAATTTCTTTGTGATTAAGGGGTGTTGTTTGACACAACAGGAAGTGGAGATAGCCAGTCCCGTAACAGAGATAAAATCCCTGTAACCTTCGGCCTCAGGTGGCTTATTGCATTTATAAAATGGTTTAGATGTTTGCCTGTTAAAAATAGCGACTAATTTAAAATTGCATTGTTCATATCAACTCATGGCGCATTCATATACAATTAAATTGTTATGCAGTCGCTGATGTGACTCAGCAATTTACATTGCAGGAGCAGTACTGTTTTTCTTACAACAGTAACCTTTGCTGAATTGCGTTGTGATATCCATTAATTTAGACCTCTTAACAATAGAACTGCATTAAAATTGGAACGACTAATTCTTAATGAACAGATTTGGATAGTAGGATAATCCCAGTCTGTTGTCTAGGGTTTACTATGGGCAAATCACAATAAAAACATCAGTGAAATCAACTGATTCTAATTTGCAGAGTAAACCCAGGTTAATCCAGGGTAAGAAAGTAGAACTCCATCCCAGTATTTTGTTCCATTCAGCTGGGTTTGCTGATTTGTAAAGTTGTTCTGCCTGAATGTAGCACTAACGAGAGGAATTAGTTCATTAGAGGTGAGCATAAAGACCTGGCAGGTCTTATACTTTTGACCCCTGGAATATTTTCCTTTGCCATTTGTTTTAATATTATCCCAGGGGAGTAACACAAAGTCAGACGGCAATGAGAAGGAAAGCTGGGAAAAGCAGAGCAGCACACACATGCAGGGAATGCTGGGTTCACCGTGACATCAGACGGAGAGTCCAGGAATAGGCTGGGGTTAGGTATGCCTGCGGAGAGAGGAATTCCATTGTTTACAAGTCAGATCACTGTCTAGCATCCAAAAAAACCCACCTGGAATGGGTCTTAAGCACAGCATATGCAATATAATTTCCTGTGTCATCCTATAAATGCTAACATTATGCATTTTTGGCAGAACTAACTAGTCTTCACTGTGCACTGTTGCGTGCTGATAAATACTGTGATGGAGAAAGGGGTGAATCTCACCTTGCTGTACCAATGCAGCAGTGGCTGCAGGTGTCAATTCATTTGCATTCCCTGTGGAAAGATGCAGTTTCACTCTATCAATGTCACAAGATGAACACAATAACACAACTTCACTGCACTCCAGCAACAAAATAAAATGGTCGCGGTCTGCTTTAAGTGCAGAATTATTCAATTTCATTGGCATCTAAGTCCTGGTGAAACAAGCTCTTCCAGAGTTGTACAGTATTATCTGTTGTGCAAACAGCTAGGTGAGCGGTTAAGAGCACTAAACGGGAAGAAATCTTACATGAGTTTACTGCTGCTGCATTGGTGGCCGCTGTGGGCTGAGGAGTTGGGAGGTGAAGATTCCCTGTGACAATTACAGGAGCCAGGGGGAGAGAGGGAGAGATGTTAAGAAAGAAGTACATCTGAAAATGAGAACTAAATGGAATGCAGCAGTCAAAAGTGTAAAATCCAGGTTCATCAAGTTCATCGATTGTTCCAGTCACCTTAGTTTACAGTTAAGTACAAGTGAGGTGGAACTTTTTCGTGAAATCAGCTTGACCAGTTCAAGGATGAATGAGAAACATTGCAGAAATGGAATACAGGGCTTACAGTACCAGTTAAAAGTTTGGACACACCCACATTTCTTAGAATATATGTATGTTAAATAAAGAAATAAGCAGCCTTTATTTTGCAAAAAAAAAAGAAGATCTAATTCTTAAATCCATCAAACTAACCACCATTTGTTGTCATATTTGCAGAGCATTCTCACATTTTTTTAACAAGGGCAATCATATGACTACAATGAATTTGCAGTGGCGCAGCTGTCCAACTTCCCTAAGACATGCTGCACTTGAGGTGGCTTTTCATCAACCTTTTTGCCCAATAAGTCCCAAAATCACTTGACTTTAATTTGACTGATGGAAAATGGAAGGAGTTTATTTGTCTATATGCTTTGCAAAATATGGCTTCTTTGAGAATTCCAAAATTTTGAACACTATTCAAACAAGTAAACTATTCTCTTTTCACTTCTTTTTATTTATGTTTTTATTTTAATAATTTGGCATCTCCAGTCCCACCCGAATCTGGAATGCCCAATTCGAAAACTATGTACAAGGCTTGCTCGTATGCAACCCCCTGTTGCCAACTCAGGAGAGAGAGACAGTTCGCGGCTCTTCTCCGAAGCGCGCGCCTGTCACCCCCTGCATCTTTACACTCATTGGTCGAAACTTCTGCAAGTTCAGAACCATAGACTGTATAAAAAGATGGACGAAGCTACCGTGACGTCACCCATTGGTTTCAGCATACCATAAAGGAAGCCTCGATTTTGGCAATTTGAATTGCGCCATGTTGTCATTTTGAAACCGGATGTGATTTCTATTGGACGAGAGCTTGTATTGAAGATCCGGGGAGGACCGTGGCTCTGGATCTGACCGTATCGGACGAGGTCCAGAGGATAGCCACGCCCTTAAAGCATATTCTGGCTTTATCCTTTATTCTAGTCTATATGGGACCATAATTTACAAAAATTAACATCATGATATATCGAAGGAGACTTGAAACTTGCTATAGGTTCCATAAAATCATGTGAAAAATCATTATTTAAATGAAAAATCAGGTGGGAAAGAAGAGTCATTTTCTCATAGACTTCAGAACGAGGGCGGAGGATAACTAAACATGAGCAAGCTTAGAATCTCACTGACGAGCGCCCGGCCGGCCAACAGGAGGCGCTTGAGCAACGATCAAGGCAACCATTTTTTTATATCCCTTCCCAGCAGCCCCTACCCAATTTGCATACCCGCAGCGCTATAGCCAATCGTGCGCTGTTCTGAAAAAAGCTGCCGACCACTGCCGGTTGTTACGATTGGGGATCGAACCCGTGCCGTGGTAGTCGCTACTGCTTCTCAAATGCGGCACCTTAATCAAGTGAGATGGTGATTATATAGAGAAATTAAGCCGTTAAAGGAATAGACAACGGATTTAAGTATATGCATAGGTTGATAGCTTATAATATTGAGAGCCCATGAGAAAAATTTGAGGCATACTTGACCATTTATGAAAAAGTTGTGAGGGTTTTTGTGTGGCAGTCCGAAGGCCACTACTGAGCTGCCATTTTGCCTCCCAGAAGGGCGATGCGTGACGTCACATGGGCGCAAGGGAGAATCTCCACTCTTCATTACTCTTCTGTTGGCTCATTTGGTCTTCTACCGTGAACTTGCATAAATTCAATATTTGGTTGCTGTTTTCCGTACACAAGACCATTAGAAGAGCACTTACCTAAAGCCTAACCATCAATGACATTTGTTTTGAATGATTAAGAATGAATTAGATACATTTGATTGTTGCTATACAGAGCTGTGGTGGCATTACATCATATCTTCATGATAGAGAATATCCCCAGTTTGGTGCGCGGCACCAGAAACAGAATGCCAGCAGATAAGTTATTTTGCATTATACAGTATGAATAAATACAGGAAATTATTTTTAATTCAAAGTCAATGCAAAGACGCGAATACACGCGTTTCGCCTGTATTCGCGTCTTTGCATTGACTTTGAATGTAATCTGTCGTGCGAAAAATTTGTTTCGCGTCCGATGTGAAAGCAGCTTAACTCAGACACAATCAACCAAAGAAAGGGTTTTACAGGACGTAAGGTAGGACTAGCTTGCGGACTTGCTGATTATAAAGAAGTGGTCCGCTTGCCTGCATCCACGGAACTGCTCTAACAGCGGCTTATTGTGGAAACATCGCTGATGATGTGCCTGACATAGCAGATATATATAATGATGGAATTGGATTTTCCTGCTAGCTATTTTAGAATTGACTAAAAAAAGTTTCATAGCCGGAATGTTTTTTAACGGTTCGCTTTGCAACCAACAGTGGACGTTGGGTAGCCTAGCTTGCGGACTCGTTTTGATCATAAAGAATTGGTCTGCTCGCCTGCAGCATCTAAGGAATATTTACTCTAACGCTTGTGGATTATCGTGGAAAAGATTCCAGATGAGGTGGCTGGCATGGATTTTATCGGTTTACAAGGAAAGGTAGGATGTGCATTTAATTGTTTATGGACCTGATGACAGGCAGGCTAGCTGACAGGGAGGAATGTGAGTGAGACGTAAGCGAGCCTGCACCGACTATCACTGACCGTAACTTTGGGGCTGCACAGTAACAATGTTTTGATGCGCGGCTAAACAAAGCCAGAGTACCTTAAATCAACGTGAGCGTCCCGAAACAAAGGCTAAGCACAGTAACTGCGGTTACGGCGTTCTGTCATGGTTTCTGGTGGGATTTTCGGAGTTACTGTTGACACAGACATTTGATTTTTTCATGAAAACAATCAAATCGATTCAAAATATTCATCCACATGATAAAGGAGGTCTTCAATACCCCCAAAATGACAATAACTCATTTTCGACCAAATGTGATGTTACGGTGTTTTGCCTTTGCACGGCAGCATAGAACGTGCGGCCATGCTGCTGACCTGAACCGCATATTGTTCTCTCTCTCTCGGCCTTCGAACAGCCTTCTTGAATATTTTCACGAATAGTAGGGTCTGTTTGTGACTAACAATGTCCTTTGGCAGAGAAAAATGGTGACAACAGTGAGTAATTTAACAACTATCCCAATGCTTGTGCAGTCTCACTCGCCACGTATAGCTCGAGGATTCTTCTGATTGGTTGAAATAATTTCAATTGCCGCATCTATGAAATCGTCAATTCTGCTTCAGCACCGACTTGGAGATGGATAGCTTAGTTGTATGAGCTCTATATGTTCAAACATTCGCATGAATCGTTAGTTTATGACATGATCTATCTTCCAAACTGTATTTTGAAATTCCGTTGTCTATTCCTTTAAAATTTCTGTAAAAACAAAGTGCTGCAACATTAGCAAAGCGTGTCCAAACTTTTGATTGGTACTATATTTGCAGAAGTGCTGAAGTCTGAGTTTTCCTTTTGGCAGTAGTGAGGTTTAAAGATTTCAAAAATCACTAGGGATCAGAACACCTGTTTTTGCAAAAGGAAAATTGTTGGCAAACCTAGTAAAACGAACAAAACCATATCAATCGGTCTTTTTAACGCCAAAATACTTTCGTATTTAAGTAATTATCATTTTGGCCCTTGGGACTGGTGCTGTTCAAACAAGACTGACCCCATAAGAAAAAACAAACTTGTTTTCAAGTTCTGAGCTACATGCAAAAGGCATAAAAAAAAAAAAAGTCTGCAGTGGCACATTCACCTTTATTTCATGTTACCAGTCTTTGCTATTTCCAAAACTGAACATATTTACAAAACCAACGTCCTCCTCTGGCATCTGTACAGAAAATCTTTCAAAATTGAATTTGGTCTGATCTATTTTTTGAGACTGGCCCCATATGATTATTATTTGATAAGTTAACTATGAGCAATTTAGTGAGTTACATCTGTGAGTATATGCAAAATTCGCATCCATGGAAAGGTTGTTAAGATGAATTGTACATCTTGTAAATAAATTATAAGAAAATAGTTAGAAATTGAAAATGTTTAGTGATCCCTGATTTTTTAATTCTTGCTTTTCGATGTGAATGCCTGGTTCTACTTTGTAAAATGACAATTACCTGCATGTTGTCCAGCGACAGCTCGAGTCCCAGAATCCACAACCGTGTGGCCAACTGAGGGGTCAGACATTCTGTGAGCGTCCATTCCTCTCTGCTGAATGGGTGTCACATCTCTAACTGTGGAGAAAAAATACATTTACGCATCAGGATTGTGTGTGTGTGTGTGTGTGTGTGTGTGTGTGTGTGTGCTTGCCTCGGTGCTTGCATGTTGTGTCTGTTTTTTGTATAAAAATAAGTCTGTATGAGGAAAAGTGTGTGTAACTAACTCCTCATTTACCTTGTTCTCTCCTGTCCGTATCTCGACTTCGATGTGGCCTTTGGGGGGCTGTGTCTGTAAATGAACAGGCATACAGACCATCAGTAGTGCATAAGAGGATACATGCTATATCTATACTCATACATAAAATGACGCGCACGTGGTGTATTCATGTGTTAGTGCAGAAGTCTCAAACTGGTCCATAACAGGGCCGAGGGGCTGCAGGTTTTCATTTCTGCTGAGCAGAAGCACACCTGATACAACAAATCAACTGTGCAGGATGAGATCAGTAGATTAAATGAGTTGTATCACGTGTGCTTCTGCTTGGTTGGATTGAAAACCTGTAGCCTCTTGACCCTTTTATGGACCAGGGGCGCGTTTCCCAAACGCGTAGTTGCTAACTAAGGTAGCAACTTACATAGTTCGTCCATTCACAGTCAGTGGGCCCAAATGTGTAAGTTAGCATCTGTGATTTTGGGAACGCACCCTAGTTTGAGACCTCTATGCTAGTAGATGTGTATGACAGCGTGCATTTGGGCATCTATATGAATACAGTAGAGTACTATATGAGTTGAAGTATGTGCTGTGAACTTCTCACCCTGTTGCCTTTCTCTGCTTTCTGTGTCTCGAGCGCGATGAGGTCGCGGTGAAAGTCTGCTGACTTAGGGATAAATACACATAGGCTGTGAATATATGTCAAGAGACTGTATTCAGCTACATATACTCACCTTCATGCACAATGCCTATAAAATACATGAGTGCGCACATAAGCAGACCACAAGCCCGCTGACATACATTAACACATAAATACACACAAATCACAGAGCTAAGTGAAAAAGCTCACCTCGTGGTGTGTCCCTACTCCTGACATCGACTCGTAGACCCAATGCTAGAACAACAAAGTGATCCATTACTAGTCTACTTTATTTCAATCTTTCTCCATATTTGGTACTGTCCAGATCAGTCAATCATCCATTTTTCCATCCGTAGCCTTTGTACACCAATGATCTCAGTAGTAGAAAGGTTGTAACGAGTGATATAATTGTTCAATTCTGTTTTCATTGGCAAATGGACAGCACTTCACTTGACATACGGAGCGATGGTGGAACTCACCAGATTTCCTGTCTGCACTTCGGCTGCCCCCAGAACTGCCTGAAGGAGCAAACACACAAAAATAGGCATAAACACACTACACCTGTGTGCGTGCGTGTGTGTGTGTGCGCGTGTGTGCACGTGCGCGCGTGTGTGTGTGTCTGTTTGTGTAAAAATACTAAAATTACTGTATTCAAAATTACATTTGAGTTCAGTTTGGATACTCAGTTCATAATTGGCCTCACCTTTGTCTTTGGCACCCCGTCCAGAAAATACTACAGAACAAATGCACCAAAAGATATCGGTGAGATTTATAGCACATTCCTGCTAATAAACATGCAGTATCGTGAGAGATTAACGCTATGAGACATCAAAACGAGGACAAGCAAAGGAACTTACTTTTTAAAAATGAAAACTTTGCCCCAGCTGAATTCTTCCCTGTAATGACAAAGAAAGGGAAGGAGGAAGGGAGAGAGAGAGAAAGAGAGAGAGAGATATGAAGACATCAATACTCAGATATCAGTTTGACGCTGATGAGCACAAACCGTCTATACAATGGTTATACAGAGTTATGGCTCATGGGGGTAAATGTATGTGTGTTGGGGAAGATTTCAGATTATGGTTTGGTGTTACCTGCTTCCCCAAGGGTAAAAGTCTGCAAGTTCTCCACTGTAGAAAAAAAAAGAGAAAAGAATATCCAGGATTTCAGATGACGAAAGATGACTGACAGCAGCATCTGAAAGTGAGTGCAGCTATAGCTTAGTGGACCCATTGTTCAGTGTGGGCAGATGAGTTTGTTCATTGCTGAGTCCCAACATGGTTGTATGCTTGTACTGATAATTGGTAGAATCTGGTGGTAAGTGCATATATTGACAAACACAATTATAGATGAAATTTCTGGCAAGGAATGCGGTCGCTTATTTGTTTGTAGTACAGTGTGTTCAATAAAGTTTAGGTTTCAGCAAGCCAGTATGTTTTTTGGTCTTAAGCAGGTTTAATAAAGTTGTGACATCAATAATATAAAAACATTAATAAAATAGGGGTAGCATGCTTTCGTGCTCTCCAGTCACCACTGGTTTTGCTGTTACCATGATTCATCTATCCATATCCACCCCATTTATTCTTAGTCAAGGTCATGTGGTCTCTGTCTTCCTGTCCTACTGATCGTCATCACTGTACTGCACGACTGAAGAAGTTCCTGAGTGATTTCAAAGTACAAGTATGGTCACAATCTCTCCCTATTTTATCATATGATCTTCTGGTGGCTCACCTGTCTTGGTAATCTGGCACAGATCTTGGTTGCAAAGGTCTTCCACCTTATTGCGCAGATCCACCAAGACTGAGCACACAGGATCAAAGGAAGTATCAGGGCCGGCAGTCACACTGGGAAGCTCATCGTCAATAGGGCTGCAGAGCAACTTAAAGTTCTGCAGGAGGAGGGTGAAATACAAAACAGGAGATATGGGCAGAGATACAAAAAACAAGAGAGGAAGAGTCACTGAAAGTGTGATACTTTGTAAAGCGAACAATTCATGTCCGAAATATCAGATGATAATACTGCAACAGCGGACATACTTCAATAAATAAATAAAGCTTGATCATATTATGACCTTTTTGATTTAAAGAAGCCAAAAGTATTGGCCATGTGATGAGAGAGTTTGACTCAGTGACATTTCTCAGAGGCATAAGAAACTTTCTCTTGATAAGCAAACATAAGTTAATATTTTCAATTTGTGGGAGAGAAAAATAAGGTTATGAAAGTAAAAAGACCTGTACTCTTGTTAAACCCATGCAGGGCTGTAAGGATGAAGTTAATAGGGCCATGAGGATGGCAGTCAAAGGGGAATGTATTGTAAAAGATGTCAGAATGTGCTGCATATTCCAAAGAAGGGGCTTTCAAATTCCTTGGGCACTCTACCTGCAGGAAGTGAATGTTATCCTCACAGGCAACCAGCTGCTTCATCTCAGTGTCCCTTCGTTTGCGCTCGCTGATCTCAGCCTCCAGCTTTTCCACCACCTCCGTGGCCTCGGTGAGCTTATCCTGGCCTCTGGAGTCCATCACCTCATCTACCAGCTCCTGCAGACGCTCCAGAGAGCGCTGCAGCTCTGTCAGGATCTGTTCTGCATCTCCATGTACCCTGTCCACTGAGTGCTGAGCGAAAGCACAAGCATAAACTAAGTCCTTACCGAAGCACACGCATAAACATGACATTCCTTACAGAAGCACATGCAGAAACACAGTCCTTTGCAAAAACATGCAGAAAACAAAAACACACAAAGCACACCATCCTTTACAAACGTACATGCAAAAACACACTATTCTTTACAAAAACACATACAAAAACATGACATCCTTTACAAAAGCACATGCAAATACACAGCTTCCTTTACAGTAGCACATGCTGAAACATGCCATCCTTTGGAAAAGCACATGCAAAAACACACCATCCTTTACAAAACTACACAGAAAAACATGCCATCCTTTACAAAAGTACGCGCAAAAGCACACCATCCTTAACAGAAGCACATGCAAAACCATGTGGTCTTTTACAAAACCACACACAAAAAACACACCATCCTTTACAAAAGCGTGCACAAAAACATGCCATCCTTTACCAAAGTACATGCAGCAACAGCCATCCTTTAAAAAACACATGCAAAACACACCATCCTTTACAAAAGCATACAGAAAAATATAACATCCTTTACAAAAGTACCTGCAAAAACACAACATCATTTGCAGAAGCACATGAAAAAGCCATGTGGTCTTTTAAAAAACCACACGCAAAAAAACGCCATCCTTTAGAAAACCACATGCAAAACCATGTCGTCTTTTACAAACCAAATGCAAAACGCACCATCCTTTACAAAAGCATACACAAAAACGTGCCATCCTTTACAAAAGTACACACAAAACACACCACCCTTCACAAAAACACATGTAAAAACAGCATCCTTTACAAAAGCACATGCAAAAACAGCATCTTTTACATGTAAAAACATGCCTTCCTTTACAAAAGCCCACGCAAAAAAAAACTATCCTTCACAAAAGCTCATGCAAAAAGACATTGTCCTTTAAAAAAGGCATGTGAAAGCATCAAGTAAAAATAGACATTTCATGACACTTAGTGATTTTGAGATAAATGCTGTTAAATTTGAACGCTTTTTTACTTGACCTGCGATAGCAGTGAACTTCTTTCATGATTCCATTGAACATAATAGGTGAATCATTTTAATTTTTGACACGAAATACTTTATAGGTTCGCACAATAAACTATTGCAAAAATATAAAAAGTCCAAGTGTCATGAAATGTCAGTTTTTACTCAATGCAGTCACGCATGCAAAAACACGTCATCCTTCAAAAAATGGCACATGAAAACGCATTGTTCTTTACAAAAATGCGCAAAAAAACATGCAATCCTTTGAAATCACAGGAAGTCATTGATGTGTTTGAACATTTTTACCACAACTGCATGTACACTGAACCTAGTTTTCTGCATTTAAAAGGACTATACTGTAGCTTAAAGGGGACCTATTATGCTGATCCTTCTTTTAATACATATTAGTAATGTTATAATGTTGGTTGTCCATGCTCAACCTCTGAAAAGTTTCTAAACATAAGATACAGGGGTTTTGCCGTAATCCAAGAACGTGATTTCGTGAGCGTGATTTCCTCTCTGAACAGCTCCTCCCGAGATCTTCACGAGATCTGGGTAAAACCTGACATCAGGTTGTGCCATCCAATTAGTACAGACCTAGCCAGAGCCAATCATGGCGCTGGACCTGCCCACACTGGAAACTATTCTAGCAGGCACTAACAACGGCAGATCATACTATGCCTTAGTAGCATCTTCACTTTTGGAAATACAAAAGAAGAACCGCAGATCATTTGAGCTGCAATTTTGTTAGTATCTCTCCCAAAGCTACTTGTCCATTTACTTTTGGACGCGAAGAAAAACAAATATTTCTCTTCGAAAAGACGATGCCACCAGAAATCAGTGGGTAGCTTTTTTTTTGTTTGCTGGCAGCAAACAGCCACGGCCAAATGGAGCGTTAGCTGTTTGTGCTCAGCATTTCACCAAAGACAGCTTTGTCAATAAAGGATAATTCGACACAGGATAAGCGTTTCAGCTGCTTCTCAAACCTGAAGCAGCTGCATCGATCAACCGCTCGGAGCCACAAGCTGTAAGTAACCATATAACAGCAAATAATGTGAGTGAAGCTAACGTGTTACGGGTGGCTAGCAGGACCGCTAGCGATAGTTAGCACTAACAACTGGCCTCAAACGCAGGCTTGGTAAAATATCTGAAGATAAAGCCTGTATCGGTGGCGACAGTCCGTGACTCACAGACACAGAAGCTGTAAGTTGCTTTTACTGCATAAGCCAACCTGACGTGATAGCCAGTTGATTGCGGCTGTAGCACAGCGGCTAACGTAGCCAAGTTACTGTTGCTAATGCTTGTGTCCTAAATATGCAAGAGTGATATCAGGGGATATTCTACAGAAGGTGTGTGAACATAAACCTCATTTGAAGCTAACTTTTAATACTTGTTTGTAATTTGGATGCTTGGTACAACTGTTCACAGTAACAGAACTTGCTGTCTGTAAAACCTGTATTGCAAGGGTTTGTCTCTGTGGTTATGACCGCTCGGTTACCAGCTACTGCATGTTAGTTTGCGTGTGGTGCTAATTAAAAACGCTCCTGGTTAACTTATATGCAGCGATTCTGATCGGTATGCTTGTGTTACTTCGGTAAGCATCAATGTGGCAGTTTCATCATAACCTTGCCTGATTGTAGCCACTACAGTTTAAGCTAACCGGAGAGGTGCTGTATGTGTCTGCCGAGTTGGGCTGCAGTTAGACCAGACGTAGGTTTTGCAAAGCTTGGGGTGAGTTTTTGGGTGCTTGTGAAACGATCGCTTTACTTATCCATGACCGGGGTCAGCCTGATACATCCCCAATGTCTGAGCAAGCTCTCTGATGCTACCGGTGAAAGCAATAGGGAAAAGCACAGACTATAACGTGTATGGTATCACAAACGATTTCTCTGCATTGCTGTCGATTGAATATTAAATCGGTGACTGAATATTAAATTATTTCCTGTAAAAGTGATCGATTCGCTAGCTCCACATAAGCAACGGTTCACGCAGACGGAACTTACGGTCTGTAAAACCTGTATTATGCTCATAGCATAACCGGAGCTCTAGCTTGCTTTCGCACACAATCCATAACGCGCCCATTCTCCGCGAGGAAACGCTTGTCATTCCGAAGCAATAAGTAAACCATTACCACGGGCAATTTCCGAAAAGGCCGTTTAGCCTGGAGCTTTCGCTCCTCAGTCATATACCAGCGCAGAAGCTGTTCGTTTCTCCATGCTAACAACACACCACAGCTATGCACACGAACCAGCAGGTCCTAATACATACCGAAGCAGTCCATAAGCTGTTGGTCCACTTTTAGCTGCTCCTCACTGTCCATGTTTCCCTCTAAACTCAGACCCACCGGGTTTCTACGGTCTCCGGTCTACACTTGGGCATGTCGACCTGTTCTACAAATGTGTCTATATGGGGTGGATTCTAGCTTCCCCTGCATCCTAGCTAGGACTAGAAAAACCGCGGTACTCACCAACTGTTGCCGTAGCAAACTGTAGCCGATAGCAAATTTGAGCTTGCGCTGACAGATATTCGCACTCGTCCTCCACTTCGCCGCTCGTTTGTTAGAACAAGATCATGTCATTAGATCTATATTCAAGTATAACGTTAGATTGCGGAATTTGCCCGCCGCTTCCTTATCAGATTGCAGACGTGTCTCAGGTTTCACTCTGGGGAGCCGGACACGGAAAACTGCGTTCTGCAGCCTCGTCCCGCCCAACTCCGCCCTCCACAGAGCTGGCCAGTCAGAAGAAAGTGGGCACACGGGAGTGGGGCCATAGCGGAAGAGCCACCCCAGTGAGGCGTTTCAGGCAGAGACTACAATGTACTACAAATGCAGTTTTTTGAGGACGGCAGCCTGAGCGAAATAAATACCCTTTTTTTACTTTGCACGATCAGGAGTACTCTAGGGGAGTCAAAGACCAAAATATAAACTTGGAAAAATAGCAAAATAGGTCCCCTTTAATGTGATTTCTGAAAATGTCCCATACATGACTCATTCATATGACTAAGAATGTGTAGAAAAGTTTAAGTACATGTGCTATCTTGAATCAAAATTAGTTCAGCACTACTACGTCAGAAATGCACAGGTGATCAGCCTCACAAAACCAGTCTTTAATGAGAAATACAGTGTGATTTGGTTTGTATTTATCGCTGGACCTGGGTTGGGTTTTGCGCGCCATGTTAAGACCTGTTGAGCTTGTTTATCAGGGCTTTACCTTGAGAGACTCCACAACACCTTTCATATCCTTCAGTTCCTTCTCTCTTTCCTGGAGTTTCTGCTGATTTTCTGCCTGCACCTCACCCATTTCCTTCTGTAGTGTGACATGCCGAAACAGAGAGGCAGACAGCGTGTGAATGTTAATTGATTAATAATTTTGGTTTGTTTTCTTGCTCTTTTTTCATCTCATATCTATTGGGTTATGTATACATGCAGTATTTGCATGGCCTTGTAAATTATTTGTTAAATTTCATATTGTGTTTGACGCTTACTATGTATTGTTTCTCCAAAGCTTTGACTATACATGTTGAAACATGTCATGCTCATAAATAAGTTTTAATTTGAATTGAGAGAGAGAAGGAAGGGAGATAGAGAGAGATGAAGAAGGGGAGAGAGAGCGAGTGAGAGAGCAGGTGGGAGGTGATACAGGGATGAATGCTCAGGAATGCCAATAGGAATGTTCTCAGACTACTGTGCTTTCCAGCCACCAGACCAGTTGCATATGCGCCATTCACCCGCAACAATCACAGGCATAAATGCAGATGATCGTACCTGAAACAGAGCCCAAGAAAACAGAAGTAATTCATCAACACAGATATGATGATGAGATGCACACTGTATGAACGGTGGTGGATCTGGGGGATGTGGCTGGGTGTGCATGTATGTGTGTGAGAATCTTTATGTGCAAGAGAGAGAGAATTTGTGTGTGTGGGTGAGCTGTGTGCATGTGAGGGAGACAGAATATGTTTATACATGCATCCGTGTGTGTGTGTGTTCTTGTTCTTGCTACGTACTGAGGACCAGAATGAGTTTTTAACCAACAAAGTGAAGTCTTTTTTGGGAAGTGAGGACGTTTTGGCCGCTCCTCACAACTACAAAGGCAAATTGTGACTTATTAGTTAAGGTTAGGGGTAAGGTTAGTATTAGGGATAGGTTAAGATTAGGGTAAGGGTTTGAGTTAGGCATACATTGCTTATTGTTAAGATTAGGGAAAGGCTGTAGAGACACAGGAAGAATGAATGGAAGTCAATGTAATGTCCTGACAAAGATATAAGTACAAGTATGTGTGTGTATGTGTGTGTGTGTAAGAGTGTGTTTGAGTGCATGTTTATCCACGTAAGCGTATGCATGACTGTGTGTGTTTATCTGTGTGAGTGTGTGTGTGAGTCCCAGCTGGTCTCACCTGTCGTTCGGTGCGCTCGGACTTTGTGGAGATGGTCTCGTGGCCCTTGTGCTGGTTGTTGGTGCAGAGCCAGCAGACGAATGCCTGGCAGTTGCGGCAATAGAACTCCTGCAGGTACTTGTGCTCGGCGCAGATCTTCGTGGTCAGCTGCCCCGTGGGGCTAATCAGCTCGTGTCTCTTTAGGGCCGCGGCCTGACGATGGGGCTTCAAGTGCGGCTCGCAGTACGACGCCAGGCACACCAGGCAAGTCTTCACCGCCGGGAGGGGCTCCCCCTGGCACACGTCACAGGGTACGATGGCAGAGGAGGAGGGGGATTTGGGGGTTGCCGGGGACGCCTCTGGCCGGCGCACGCTCCCCATCGCGGAGCTGCGGGAGGTGGCGGCATTTCGTCGCAGCTGCTCCACTGCGTCAGCCAGCATGGTGTTCCTGGAGAGCGAGGGCTTGGGGCAGAAGGTCTGCCGGCACTGCGGGCAGCTGTATATCCCGACGTGGTCGTCCTTCCCCCAGTAGTCCTTGATGCAGTCCATGCAGTAGCTGTGGCCGCAGGGGATGGTGACAGGGTCATGGGGCAGGTCCAGACACACGGGGCAGTTAAACTGCTCCTCGGTCCACAGTTTTGTGCTCATGCTGATGGTGAGAGAGGTGAAGGCACAAAGTTCAGGGTTGAAGAGAAATAAGCATGAGGAGACGCTGAGAGTCACTGAGATCTGTCTAAGCTGACGGGAAGAGGAGCCTTATTCAACAGATATGCTGTGAGGCGGAGTCCAGCTGAGAGAACAGGTTTGGGTAGAAAAACAGGAGTCATTGTTCATGTCAGCTCCAAAGTTTGAGTCACTTAACTTTCAACACACAAAATCACACGCACAGAAACCGACTGAACACAAGTGCACAAATATAAAATTGCACGCTCGCACATGCACGCATAACGGAGCGACACAGCCAAGACTTACTGTTACAAAGGTTGTGTCAGTCAAGAGGATTGACATTGTGAATTTGGAAGGAGTTCACACTTGGGACAAAATAATTAAGATGTAAATGGGGAAAATGATGGGGCTGGGTGGGGTTAGTTTTCCCCAAACGTTTTGACAACATAAATCTCCTGAGTAGAATTCCAGTCAACCAATTTCAATGTAAATTGAAGATGAGGAAAGGGCACTATTGATAGGTTGAATGATCTGAAGTTGAAACTGACTTAAGAATGAAAAAAACTAGGAAGGCTCCAGTCAGCTTTGTGAGAAAAAGAAATGATACAAATGTGTTCTCTCCTAATCAGTGTTTGAGGTTATGTGGGCTGAGGGTTAGTCTTAACCCAGAAACAAATACTGGTTCAATATCAAAATCTTTGAAACTGTAATAAAAAAAGACTCAATCATAAAATAATCTCAACCATCATTTTGGCCAGGAGAAATGACTTTATTCCCAGTTCTGAAGTACCCACAAAGGAGTTACATAAACAAATTAGCATTGTGAGGCAGAATAGCATAAAGCATAAACTGAGTAAAATGTATTGAAACTTATCAAGTCCTCTGAAGTACTGCCAGTGGGACTTGCTATGGCTGCAGTCACTGGGGAGATCCACATGATACTGATGGGTAATGTTAAGTAAATACACATGGAAGTGGTGACAATGAGCATGCACTAATGGTGCCAGCGGGGTCAGTCATGGTCTTAGCCTCTGGGGAGAATCGTGTGGTACGGGGTACGGTATTCTGGCTATTTTTGAAATCCACACAGAACCAATGGCACCTAGTAGTCTTAAAAACGCCAGTGAAGTGAACTACTGTGCATCCTTCGTCACCTAGGCGGACTGAGAGGTGCTGGACAGTGTGTAGGGTGTACAGGATGCGTGCTTTACAGGCTGGGCTGTGACATGGGAGGGAGAAGACATTTTGATCCAACCTGTGACACTGGGTTAAAAATTCAAACTAAAACAAAGTAGGGATACAGTGATTGTATATCACTATGGGTAGATTTCCACAGTTCATGACTTGCTCTCTTTGTTTAATTTCTGGGAACTCCGATACCCCCTTTGCCTTATGAAGTAAAGAGTGCATAGACTAGTGCATAGGGGATTTTTTTTATCCCCCACCACGAAGTGTTTAATGGGGACAAGTTTTCCCCATTCCCCCGTGACCATTCTTACCGTGGCGGGGGATATTGGTGACAATGTTGCCTTGTTTTTCTTGCTACTGTTTGAGGACTTTTCTCCCTATTCAGAGTTTTTTTAACTCATGAGCTATTTTGGAGACTTAGTCCTATTGCTATTCTATAAAGCTTCATTGTAACAGTTCTTCAGTCAAAAGCGATATACGTTCACCTGTCACTTCATTAGGTACACCTTGCTAGTGCTGGGTGAGACCCCCTTTTGCCCTAAGAATTGCCTTAATCCTTTGTGGCATAGATTCATCAAGGTGCTGGAAACATTCCTGAGAAATTTTGGAATTTATTGACATAATGGCATCACGTAGTTGCTGCAGATTCGTTAGCTGCACATCCTTGAGGCCATTTCAGTACATTGAACTCATTGTCATGTTGAAATATATATATATATATATATATATATATATATATATATATATATATAAAATTGGTTAAGTATGTTATTGCTCGCATACAGTAAGAACGGCCTGCCAATATATCCTGCATTGGCCGACCTGTATAGGCCGACCCTGTATTGGCCGAGTTCAGCAGGTGCACAAGCAGTCGCGGACCTAGCATTTAGCTCTTAAATGAGTCTAGAAGTCGCGTACTTCAGGAGTCATAGTCATAATGTTGTCATGATAGCGCAACATACGTTACCAATTAATAAAAAAATTATAAATTGCTAATTTTCGCATTGGCATTATCTTCGCATTTTCGCAAAAATTGCTTATTTTCGTATCGTATTTGAAATAAGCAATTAATAATATATATATATATATATATATATATATATATATATATATATACACACACACACACACACACACACACAACCCCAATTCCGAAATAGTTGGGACAAAGTATAAATTGTGAATAAAATCAAAACGCAATGGCTTTAAAATCACAAAATCACCACAAATCACCACAGAACACGGCGGCCAAAGTTGATTAAAATCGAACAATTTTGAAGCGTACAGTAAGGGTGTGAATTTGCGGTCCCACAACGGCGGGCTCACCCTTTGACTGATAGTTGTTCACAATTCCGCCTTCAGGTTTTTGCCTTGCGAATAGCGGAATAGAAGCTGCCCTTCAGGCTGTCTTGCGAATAGCTATTTCTTAAAAGGCAATTTAAGACCCCCCCACACACACACGCATTTTTTATAACGCATTATTTTGTTATTTTTTAAGTGTTTTACTTTATTCATTATCATAATGAAGAGGCCCAGATAGCAAGCACCTCCGCTCCGGATCTGCGCCGGTGTCCTTTTCTAAACCGACTCTGTCTAGAAGCCCATTCCTCGATATGGAATGTTGCTGGTACCTGGTATCTAGATGGAATAAAATTGCAGCCGACACTCAGCCCTTATAGCCTCACGATCATTGTTTTATTTTAACCTCAATGTGCTACTATTCATATCCTGGATCCAAAGTCGACGATGACCGAGAAAAAATATATAATGCCTATCAATATGCGTAAGCATGTCAGCAGCCAGCCAGTGTTGCACTCTTCTCGCTTTTACTTCCTGTGGCACAACTTGGGCCGAAAGCGAAAGTACACAGCAGGGCTCGAAGAGAGTGCAGCCATGGACATCAGCCCCGGTACGTTCCCCTGTAGTTGTTGTTAAACTGTTTCATTCGGTATTATTTTTACCTCAGTAGTCTTCCGTATGTTTTCGGTGGCCTTACAATGTACGGTCCTACCCGACGTAAACGTCTGTTGCACCCATGTAGCTATTGAATTGTTCTGTCCGAAATTTGCTGCTCTGGCTAATATACATAAGCATTTCCGATTATTTGTCAGAATGCATTAGATAATATCTGTAAGAGTTTTTGCAATATGTTATTAATCCAAGAGTGTCTGTCAGCAGCATTTGTTACCGGTTCGTTTTCACCCAAAATAAATCAAATGACCAAAATGAGCTATTTTGTTTTCTGAAGTACTAGGGAAGACCTGCACAAAGCCATTTAAATTGTAACTCTATCTTACTTAGTTTTGGAGCAATGATACAAAATACACCAATTTTGTAACTCCGTTACCGCGTGACCTGGCCCAATGAACTATTCTAATCGAGGGACTCGTTGGCACATTCAGCAGATCTATGTCAGGACTTTGGGTGCAATAACCAGTGTAATCGGGTCTCGTCGGAAATGCATGCGTCAACACTGGATGATGTTCATTCACTGTAAATGGGTTGGCTAGTTACGGTTGACTCTATATCAACAGAGCGCTTGCAGATGCTGCATAAGATTGATTTGGAGCTCGGTTCTAATGACGTGGCTGCCCTGAAGTTCCTCTGCAGAGACTTCGTCCCCCTGAAACATCTGGAGCGCGTCTCTGACGGACGAGGTCTCTTCTTGCGTTTAGATGAACATGGGCTCCTGGAAGATGATTTTCTTAGGGAACTGTTGTGTACAATACAACGCCGGGACTTGCTTCGACTTCTGGGGTCGAACTGTGCAGCAACTGAACAAACTATCCAGGGTAGAAGGGGTGATAACCCCAGATTATCTCCCTACAGGTAAGCAGTGAAGTATTTTTACTGTGGTGCCATACACTGGAGCTGTAAAATCAAGGTTTTGAAATTAACAGCTCTCCCCTGTTTTTTTTGTGCCGCCACCTGGATTTACTCATCAGCCCAATTCTTCGACCATGAATTATACCCAAGTCGTGAAATCACCTAGATCAGTACATTGTTGGAACAAACAAGTGGCAGGGCATGGACTTCCTGATCCATGGATGTTACATGGCTGACAAGCACAGCCGTCTGGTCTGGCTGACAGCACTGGGCTGTGATGGTTGTGAGATAATTCACTCCCTTTCTTGGCTGATGGACTATACTTACCACATATATATGTAACTTTTCAGAAAGATGCTGTATGGTCTGTATGAAGATGTGACTGAGGAAAATCTCAAGGCCATTAAGTTCTTGTTGAAACTCCCCAGAGGCAAAATGGAGCCCAGTGCGGTGAGTTACTGAACCCGAATCACAGTTAGGAACTGCCAATTAATAAACAACTTGGTGTCATATTCTGCCCCACGGGTCCAGGATTTGTTGATTGAGATGGGTTCTATGGCTTGCTCAAATATACTGTATTTCAGCGAAAATATTCTTGGTAAAATAGACATTTGGATTACTGTCATGAGGTTAAAAATGGTACTTTAATGGATTAAATAGAAATCAGTGACCAATTTTCAAACGAGTATGTTCTTGAGATTTTAGCCTTTTCTTAGTGTAAAGAGTATGTCAAATAGCCTGTTTGGGATCTTTTTGCATAGTTCTTGTGTTTGAGAGTATGACTGTTGTGCACATTACCTGTTCTCTGCAGACATTTTTGGATGTGCTGGCTGCCATGGAGAAGCAGGAGCTGCTGAGAGAGGACCATCTGGAGGAGCTAGTGAAACTGTGTGATTCCTGTGACAAGCGGCTCTTCTCCAGAGTACAGGAGTATGCATATCAGAGGGCAGGTTAGGAAGCACCTGGATGTAGATGGAAGCCCTTTTCCAAACTGGCATTCCAAAAAACTTCAGATGCATATACTCCTGTTTACTTGCAAGATGACATAGCGATAGTATTCGGAAACAGACTTAAAACACCTTGTTGATGCAAAGACCTTCTGTCAGTAACAAAAGAACATTCCTGTCATGCCACTTAAAGGAGCTGTGTCACGATTACTGCGTATACTCAGAATGTACATCCTGCAAAAGTGAATCTACTTGACTGCAAGACTGACTGAAAGACATAATCTGATTCCATCCTTGGCAATCCGTCTTCGTTTTGCATTGTATTTCTATATTTTAGTTACTCCGGCATTATGCTTTTTATATTAAGGAGCTTTCTATGGAAATTAGAGGATTCAAAACACTATTTTAAGCGTTAGCCAAGGGATACAAAGAATTTAAACTGGTTGCCATCGTCAACAATCATAGAAGAAGACAAGTACCTTCTAGAGTTTAACTTGCAGTCGAGTGATTTAACTCGCTAAAAGTTTTGAGCACGCACAGCAATTGTGACGCAGCTCCTTTAAGGCTTGCCCTGATTAAAGAATTTAAGCCATGAAGAAACAAAAGGGATTTCATGTATCAAATGTGTCCTCTGAATATCCCAAATGTATCCACCTGAAAGATCAGCTCTGCGGTACTCTTTCTGATATGAAGGTAGTGCTGCATGGACAGTGGCATTTAATTTAACAGTGTTTCATGAATATTCTGGATATCCAATTTCAGTGCATGTTATGTGTCTGGATTTCAATCCTGCTCCCTCCAGCAGGGGGCAGTAATCTAAGGCACGGTCCATGTCAGGAGTCCTCTGTGCAGACCTATGCCGACAGTAGCCCTCAACGTTCCCGCCCTGAAAATGGCAGACAACAAGTGAGTTCTGCTACAAATATCACATTTTTTGTGTATTTATCCATTGTTAATGCATGTGTTGTGTGTTAATTTAGGATGTGTTTCCTAATTGATTCAAGCTCATACATGAACTTAACTTGTTTATTTTTATGCCCTCCACTTCAAGCCTCCGAGTTCAGAACAGCAGAGCCAGCATGTCCTGGAACCCAGGCCTAGCAGTAAGTTTGCCTACCCGTTTGAACATCACTAATCCTATCTTCTCACACACATACTTGTGTGCAATTCAGTAACAGAAATGCTGTAACGTGCAAGAGTTGGCTGGGTGGTGCAGTGGATATCGCTATTGCTGCAGAGCAAAATAAAGCGGGTATCTGGTCTGGACATTTCTGCTTGGAATTTTCCCGGTCTTTTTTGTTTGTTAGGTTTCCTCTGGCTACTGCAGTTCTCCAGTCCTGCCCCACTGCAAAGACATAATTGCTAGGGTAACTGGAGACAATACATTACCCATAGGTACATGTGTGTGATTGAATGGTGCTTACACTGTGATGGGATGGTGAACTGTCAAGGATATATTCCAACATCTTGCACACTGAACCCTGGGATAGGCTCTGGCCACCCAGCTTTCACCAGGAATAAGTAGTGGTTAGACAGTGGATGGATTGATCGACAGTGCTGTGAAAAAGTATTTAACCCGTTCCAAATTTCTTATTTTTTCGCATATTTGTCACGCTTGAATGTTTCAGATCATCAAACAAATTTTAATATTAGACAAAGATACCCCGGGTAAAGACAAAATGCAGTTTTGAAATGATGATTTCATTTATTGAGGGAAAAAGCTATCCTAACCCACCTGGCCCTATGTGAAAAATTAATTGCCCCCTAAACCTAATAAGTGGTTGTGCCACCCTCGGCGACAACAACTGCAATCAAGTGTTTGCAATAACTGGCAATGAGTCATTCAAATCACTGTTGAGGAATTTTGGCCCACTCTTCTTTGCAGAATTGTTTTAATTCAGCCACATTGGAGGGTTTTTGAGCATGGACGAGCTATTTAAGGTAACGCCGCTGCATCTCAATCGGATTCAAGTCTGGACTTTGACGAGGCCACTCCAGAACCTTCATTTTGTTTTTTTAAGCCATTCAGAGGTGGACTTGCTGGCATGTTTCGGATCATTGTCCTGCTGCATAATAACCCAAGTGAGCTTGAGGTCACAAACTGATGGTCGGACATTCTCCTTCAGGATTTTCTGGTAGAGAGAAGAATTCATGGTTCCATCAATTACAGCAAGTCGTCCAGGTCCTGAAGCAGCAAAGAAGCCCCAGACCATCACACTACCACCACCATGTTTGACTGTTGGTATGATGTTCTTTTTATGAAATGCTGCGTTATAGGCCAGATGTAACGGGACGCACACCTTCCAAAAAGTTCAACTTCTGTCTTCTCAGTCCACAGAATATTTTCTCAAATCCAAGATGTTTTTTGGCAAATGTGAGACGAGCCTTTATGTTCTTTTTGGTCAGCAGTGGTTTTCGCTTTGGAACTCTCCCATGGATGCCATTTTTGCCCAGTCTCTTTCTTATTGTTGAATCATGAGCACTGACTTTCACTGAGGTAAGTGAGGCCTGAAGTTCTTTAGATGTTGTTCTGGGTTCTTTTGTGACCTTCTGGATGAGTCGTTGATGTGCACTTGGAGTAATTTTGGGAGGCCAGCCACTCCTGGGAAGGCTCACCAGTGTTCCAAGTTTTCTACATTTGTGGATAATGGCTCTCACCGTGGTTTGTTGGAGTCACAAAGCCTTAGAGATGGCTTTGTAACCCTTTCCAGACTGATGGATGTCAATGACTTTGTTTCTCATTTGTTCTTGAGATCGTGGCATGATGTGTTGCTTTTTGAGATATTTTAGCATTCTTCACTTTGTCAGACAGATTCTGTTTAAGTGATTTCTTGATTCAACAGGTCTGGCAGTATCGGGCCTGGGTTTGGCTAGTGAAATTGAACTCAAAAAATGTAATTAATCACAGTTAATTCATGATTTAACAAGGGGGGCAATTACTTTTTCACACAGGACCAGGTAGGTTTGGATAGTTTTTTTCCCTTAATAAATGAAATCATCATTTAAAAACTGCATTTTGTATTTACTCAGGTTATCTTTGTCTAATATTAAAGTTTGTTTGATGATCTGAAACTTAAAATTGTGACAAATATGCAAAAAACTAAGAAATCAGGAATGGGGCAAATACTTTTTCACAGCATTGTATATAACATTTAACTACATTCAAATCTTTTCTCTTACCTACTTCAGCAAGCTCTCTCACTCACCTTTCCAACGTTTATGCTAACTCTTTCACCATTTTTATGTTTGAAGTACGTTTTTTTTACCCCAGCTATTTTTACACCTTTGGCGGCTGGTGAGCTAAAAATTGAGGATGCATAGAACATTCCTTGAACTTAATCATTCATCTTGACCTGTTTTCATTCATTCATTACTCAGACTACCTGTAGGGTAACTCAAGTCTGTCTATCTGTCTGTCTGTCTATCAATTGACTGATCAATCCTCTACTTTGAGAATTGGAAATTACCCAGAGGCGTTTGGGTACGCGTCATGAAAACGATGCTGCGCACGATGTGATATCGTGTGACTGAGTGAGTGAACGCCTACTTGTTGTCTAGTTTAAATGAACATTGCATGAACTCTGAATACACTCAAAAAAAAAAAAAAAAAACTGTGGCCAGTTTTCCTTGTTATTGTTTCGCAAAAAATAAAACACATCATCAATAATGTTGCCTAGTTGTGGATACTTGTTGCTAATCTTCATTTTCTTTGTTGTTATTAAACAATCATGAAGCGCGGGTAGGATAGTGGGATGTGCTAAAAGCAAACACGGAAGTTAACTTAGAGGTTCATAGTTTTTTATATCGTGAATATTTTCATTTTAATCGTTGCAACATCGCATTAAGAAGGAGGCTGTATGTTCAACTGCGGATGGCTTATGCAGCCCTTACACCAAACGACTTTTGAAGGGTTTCGCTGTGGCAGACAAATTTCTAATATTGGTATAAAATCATGAAAGTTTTGCTCAAGTTGGGGCTCGCTCCCATCACCTCGATCGTTAGTAGTCGTTGAAATTGGCACTTGCATAGAGTGAAGTTAAGTGATGTGAACATTGTCAACAACCAATAGGTGCACTGTGCAAAATCCCCAGTCTTTGCAGAATCTTATATTTTGTGAATAAAAACTCAATGACTATATGATACATTGTTTTTAGATGTCAGAGGGTGTCAGAGTAAGTCAGACACTTTAAAGTGTCTTTTCAAAGTGCTCTAGTGTATAGTAGGAATTATTCTAATCATGGGAAAAACTGATAAACAAGGAAAACTACTCAGAACAGTAGACCAGCTAGACCAGCTCAAGACCAGCTTACTTATTGGTTCTCATCTCACCGTAATGAAGAGCATTTGACATCATTGAGTGTTTTTGAAGTAAAAAAAAAAAAAAAAAAAAAAAGGCTTAAAGCTGGTTAAAACCAGTCACTAGTTTCAAAGGATGTTCTGCGCCTCCTCAATTTGCAACTCATCTTCAGCTGCTGGTGGACACCTGTACCACTCTTTCTTTTGATTTTCCATCAGGATCTCCAGTTGACAGTCTACTCACTGTGGACACTGGACAAGAATCCAACAGTGATGAGGTAATTCAGATATTCAAATGATTGCAAGAATATGTAACAACAGTGTGTAAATGCATATTTTACTTCCACCCATGAGCTCAGTTGGCTGATTTCCCTAATTAGTTTGGCCTCTTGGCTCAAGGGTTATTCTGGTCGGAACAAAATACTGCAGATAACCTCTACCCTCTGAATCTGGATTGTCCATCATTGCTGGAAATTGACATTAAATGTAGAGTAAACATGTTTGAATTTCTATTTCTTCTGGTGGGCAACTGACATAAGATTTTTTGCTCTGATGATGATATTCATGGGCCTATTGCTACCATTTTCTTGACCCTGAATTTTTGCTTTAAGTATGGAACATTTTATTTTACAGATGTCTGCTAATTTAAATAAATTGAGTGATTATTCAAATTAAATGTTTTAAATGATTTGATTATTATTTTAGCCTTTTTTGTTCATTTTAAGGGAACTTTCAAAAAATACAGAATGAGTCAAGAATAAAAATTGTCAGTTCTTTCCTCCAGAATACATAAAAATAAACATTTCTGAATATGTTTGCGAATGAAACTGTTATGTCACCTGGCCTGTTTCAGTTAACAATATATGGATTGGAGATTGGGGCTTAATTTAGCTTGAATTCAGCATGACTGCTCTAGCATTACCGGATATTTCAGTGAACCCCTTGCTGATATTTGAAATCCTCCAGGTTTATGACATGAGGCGACGACCACGGGGTCACTGCATCATCATCAACAACTACAACTTTGAGGAGGCTTTAATAAAATACCCTGGACTGAGACTGGGAAACCGCGAAGGCACGGACATGGATGCGGGTGAGTGTGGATTAAGGTCTGGCCTTTAGCCAAATTAGCCTGTGCCATGCTGTCAGATGGTGAGAAGGCCGTCCGTTACATTACCCTTTACCTACTGATTGCCTCCACGCTGTTACTGTTTAATTTTGCCTGATTATTAATCAATTTATTGACGAAACAACCAAGACCACTACACAACCTATAATCATTAGGAAATGATAATGATGAAGTGATTGCCTATTGGCTACATTGATGTGATATTGCAAGGATGGTAATATTCTGAGCATAAATGCATAAAAATCCAAAACTTTTGCTGACTTCCATTTCGCTTGTATTTTTTATATTTGTATTGTCACCATCCTAACAATGTCACGCCACAGTTTGTCGTGCCTAATAACCCCCTTTAGCCGTGACTATATTCTGAATATACAACCCCAATTTCAAAATAGTTGAGACAAAGTGTAAAATGTGAATAAAATCAAAATGCAATGACTTTCAAATCACACCAGCCAGTATGTTATTCACAATAGAACAGAGATAACATAGCAAATGCTGAAACTGAGAAATTTTACAATTTTATTCACAAAATGAGCTCATTTCAAATTTGATGGGTGCTACAGGTCTCAAAAAAGTTGGGACTGGGGCCAGTTTACCATGGTGTAGCATCCCCTCTTCTTTTTAGCACAGAGTGGAGGCATCTGGGCATTGAGGAGACAAGTTTTTTGAGTTAACCACTGGAATTTGATCCCACTCTTGTTCAATACAGGCTTCCAGCTGCTGGAGAGTTTTGGGTCTCCTTTGACGGACTTTTCTTTTAATTATGTGCCAAATGTTCTCAGTGGATGAAAGATCAGGACTGCAGGCAGGCCAGTTCAGCACACGGACTCTTCTACTATGAAGACATGTTGTTGTAATAACTGCAGTATGTGGTTTTGTGTTGTCCTGCTGAAATACACAAGGCCTTCCCTGGAATAGATGTTGTCTGGAGGGGAGCGTATGTTGCTCTAAAACCTTTATACACCTTTCAGCATTCATGGTGCTTTTTAAAACATGCAAGTGTCCCACACCATATGCACTAATGCATCCCCATACCATCAGAGATGCTGGCTTTTGAACTGAACGTTGATAACAGGAGGGGTGGTATTTCTACTCTTTAGCCCGGAGGACACGATGCCCGTGATTTCCAACAAGAATGTCAAATTTGGACTCGTCTGACCTCAGGACACTTTGCTACAGTCCATTTTAAATGAGCCTTGGCCCACAGAACACGGCGGCGCTTCTGGATCATGCTCAACAATGGCTTCCTTGTCGCATGATAGAGTTTTAGGTGGCATCTGTGGATGGCACGGCTGACTGTGTTTACTGACAGTGGTTTCTTGAAGTATTCCTGGGCCCATTTAGTAATGTCAATGACAGAATCATGCTGGTGAGTGATGCAGTGGCGTCTGAGGGCCCGAAGATCACGGGCATCCAGTAAAGGTCTTTGGCCTTGTCCCTTACGCGCAGAGATTTTTCCAGTTTCTCTGAATCTTTTGATGATGTTACATATGTCGATGATGAGATCTTCAAAGCCTTTGCAATTTGACTTTGAGGAATATTGTTTTTAAAGTATTCCACAATTTTTTTTACGCAAGCCTTCACAGGTTGGAGAGCCTCTGGCCATCTTTACTTCTGAGAGACTCAGCCTCTCTTAGACATCCCTTTTATAGCCAATCATGTTACACACCTGATGCCAGTTAACTTAATTACCTGCTAAATTTTCTTTCAGCTGATTTTCTTATATATTAATTGCTTTTTCAGTCCTTTTTTGCCTGTGTCCCAACTTTTTTGAGACCTGTTGCAGCCATAAAATTTGAAATAAGCTCATTTTGTGGATAAAAATGTAAAATGTCTTAGTTTGAACACTCGAAATGTAATCTATGTTCTATTGTCAATCACATACTGGCTCATGTGATCTGAAAGTCATTGCATTTTGATTTTATTCACAATTTACACTTTGTCCCAACTATTTCGGAATTGGGGTTGTAGAACAGATTCTCAAACCTTATTTCTTAATGAGCCTTGAGGTACATGAATTCAGAATTAATGAAGACAGTTGACCTTTTATTTTTAATTTTTGTGCAGAAGAAAACGCCTCATAACTTTCTGATGCAATGTACAATGATGCTATAGAAAATAAATTTGACAGTCATTCTACCGGGTAGGCGTGTAGCAACTGTTTCTAATCAGACAAAGTAAACTGCAAGAGGAGGAGGTAATTAAGCATTGAAATGTGAGGTTACTGATGGCCTTAGTTACCACCGACAGACCGCAACTGCCTTTAGCGCAGCAGCTCAAGTTAATGTCTCAGACTCAGAAGGTGGTTGGTGGTTCAAGCTCTAATGGTGCTACCATAAGATCAGTGCAGCTTTTGGCCCAAAATTAGTCCTGGGGGGACTGGACTGTGCTTTTCCACATCAAATATAAGTTGCTTTGGATAAAAGTGCCAGCTAAATGGACCATGATGATTTAACCCCTTTGCGCAGAAGCCAAATTTGGCTATTTATGGGTTACCCAATTTGATGCTTTATAATTCAAGATTTAAGCTTCATAAAGAGGACGAGTGTGGCTCAACTCAGAAAAGACACTTACAGCATTTAGAATTACATCGTATTTCAGTTTATTTTCATGATTTTGGTAGAGAAAATGGGCTGCAAACATAAAAAAACCTTCATGAGAATTCACCATTGAAGCTGTAAAAAAAATAATTCTGAGGATTGAAAAATGGCTGGGGGTTAAAACAATACATTTCTGGGATAATAAACTCCTAGACCACAAGCACTCCTCATCTTAACATGAAATATTAAATTATCCACTTTTTATAAGCCAAATAAGATAGCTATCCAGGTGGCTCCCCAAACTCCCAGAGCCTTGAAAATGGCGCACTTTCAATTCATACATTAATCATATTTTTAACGCAAATCAACTTTGTACTCATGAAGTTCAATATGAATGGATGATTTCCTGGTTGAATTTAGCATGAATTTATCAATATAGGCGCAGCTGGACATCAATGGTCACCAGTGACCTCTCCAAACCAAAAACATGCCTTTTCTCCACGATGAAGTTCTGAGTCTCGTCCATTTATCTACAAAGCCGCGTCAGCAAGCACACATACTCATTAGAGGAACTGCTTATTTTACTGTCAGATCGTTCACTCAGACGTAAAGCTTACTGTTTACAATTCCGATCATCCCAGTGAAACACAAGCTTGTACGCTTTTCACACCCTCTATGGGTCAAGTATTACTCAGGTCACAGTAATAGCTGCTCGCACTTTAAAAGAGCGAAAATGCAATGCATTCTGTTTCATTGAATGTGGTGTAGATTCTAACACTGATCACCTAGTTAAGAAAAATGCCAGCACACTGCAGTATCGACTACTCTTGTTACCCAATGTGACAAACTAGCTCTGTGATCTCGGTGGTAAACCAAAAATAAGAAATAGCTGGCTAGTTAGCTAGCAGGCTAAATGTAAGATGGAGCTACACCATACAAAGACAGCTTTACTCACTTTTCAATAGAATTATTGAGCTGCTCCTCAAAAGTATCAATGCTGTCAGCCCTCCTGTCTGTTCCATTCAGAATAACTACTATTTTCCATCTCAGAATCACATTTCCATCCCGCAAATAAGCTCAGCTCTCCAGGCTCAGTTCTGGAGGTTTTTTGTTCCCATGCAACCATGTTAGTCTGAGCTGCGTAATGTCTTTCACTTACTGAGGAAAACTTACACTGTCTGCATTTGGATAAAAATTGTGTCAATCAACTGGTAATTACCAGGAGAATTTCACATGGGCGTGAACTACAGCTGGGCTTTCACGCAGATACCATTGAATCACCATTAAAGTGATTGGATTTCCGTGAGAGCTGGTATGAGGCTCTAAAAGACAGCTAAATTCTTCAACTGACATATCTACGCGTTAATCCACGATAGGAAATTGCGCGTTTTTAATATGTGATGACTGAAATTGATAGTAGAATGACAGTGTCAATACCATGGCAAATTTTTGCCTCAGGAAACTGATTTTTTTTTTAACTACTTGGAATACCATTGGGTCACTGTAACTGAAGTGGTTGCTACAGAGGACAACGATTTTTTCTGTCGCAAGAGATAATTTTTTTAAAACTGCTGGATAGATACTAAAGGCAAGGATATTGAGCAGTTTGCACATCAGGCTTAGCTGAGGAGCTTAATTCATGCAACTCCTGAAAAACAGGGATTCATAGGGACCATGTGACGTCACTGTGCTTTCGCACTGCCATACTTGTGTCCGAAATGTTCACAGCTGCATCCCGCAGCCATTGACTGCAGTTAGCAGACGAGACGTGAAGATGCACGAAATACTGCAATTAAGCGAATCCAATATACGCGGGATATGTCGCACAGTTTGCTGTATCGACAGTTGTCAGAGAAACTCCAAACTACAGTTTCATTCCATCGTGAAAGACTTAGCTAAACTGGCAGAATAAATGGTTGGCTTCCAGAAGGGACCACTGGCAGCTTGCATCTAAAGCCTAATTCATAGTCGTCCAACTCCGTCAATGCGCAGATACGCAGAGCCCCTCTCCGACATCGCAAACCCGTTTCGACATGCTCTCGGACGCATGAGGGACACCTCCCAAATTTTCTAACTATCCGTCAAAACGACGGAGAGCCCACGGATAACGCAAGCCTGTGATTGGTCAGCTAACTGCATCATTTCCGGAATGCTGCTCAGACGTCATGAAATAGTAGACGGGTCTCCAAAAAAAAAAAAACGCTACACCCCCTATTGTCCTAGCGGTGAATTGCTTTGCAAAACCCATTAAGCAACGGAGAAGTCTGAAAAGTCCACATCTCCGTCGATACAACTGCGCGTCTGCGCATTGATGGAGTTGAACGACTATAAATTAGGCTTTAGGCTTAACTCCCAGTTATCGTGCCGTCAGCGCTTTGTTTCCGGCAATTTGCGTTTGTCCTCAACTTAGCTTCGTATTATTTTTTAATCCTGTAGCTCCCATTGCCAGGAAAACTCAAGGGAAACACTTTAAACGCTCAAATACAGTTAATTAACTTATAGGGAAACCGTCATTGAGTCGCGCTATTAATCGTTCAGTTTGTCAAACCGATTCTTGATATTTCAGGAGATTAAGCTGTAATTAACACATGCTAGCCAGGTAGAGTAACGTTACAGAACTTGAATCGGTTAGCTACAAACGGTAACTTGGGCATGCTTACCTGCGAGATATGATCGCATGCATTTGTTCATGCGATAGCGCTTGAGTTATCTGCGCGAACATTCCTCGGAGCTTTCGCTTATCTTAATGGTAACGTTGGCAAACAGATGCTGTTGACTTAGCGAGCCTGTATTGTAATGAGTGAAGACATAACTTTTGGCAATATACGTTGCGTTAGACAAACACTAGTTTTGCTAAGCAGTACTTTCATTTAAGGTGGACTGCAAACAGTGGCATATCGCATTCATGAACATACGTTTCTCTTTTTAACGTTTCATTTCTAGCGAACGTTTCTTTGAGTTATGGTTTGACACAGAAAGCAACGTTTTAAAATGGTGGCGAATTAGCTTAGACCTGCCAGTAAAAATAAACGGCCGGGAGAATTAGCTAGGTTACCTTTTTAAAATTGGGAAACAGAATAGCTACAGAAGAAAACATAAAACTGCCTAAACCTGCAACTGGTAACAAAATCGTTCAAGTAAATACTGATATGCAAATCGAAAAACGTGTGGTAGTCCGTTGTTTTTAAGATCAGAATAGGCAAATGACCATCTCCAGATGCCATAGTATTGCTCACGAATCCTGCAACTGCATATTGATTGGCATCCGTACTTTTGAAAGCCTTCAGGCTTTCAAGGTATACATAAATATCAGGAAATGTTAGTTGGGGTGGACACTTCGCAAATGGTAACAGACAAAAGAAAATAAGGGGTACTAAACATGGATCACAGCCGATTATTGATGTTTTGTTCTGAATAACGCTGACTCTCTTCCTCATTTAAATGTACCACGTTCCCTGTCATGTGCGAGGGAGAAAAGTGGAATCGGACACAAATATGGCGGCGGGAACATCGGAAGTGACGTTTTTGGTACCTATGGAGTGAACTCGTCAATATTCTAGACTGTGTTCCAGCTCTGCTTGCTTGTGAATATTCAATAACTGATCCGGGGGTGCCATCTAGTGATAGAGTAGTGCAACTGCTTCCATAAAAAGAGCTGCTCTTTGTCCGCAGGCGTCTACATCTGCAGAAAGGTGTTAATCTGCCTGAAACAGTGCCTTCAGATGGATTATTAACAAAACCACCAGACAATGTTTCTTTAACCCATCCTCCCAACCATCATGCCCTCTCTCTTTGCATTAAGCTGATCAGCCACAGCATTGAAACCACCTGCCTAATATTGTGTAGGTCCCCTTTGCGCCACCAAAACGGCTCCCTCAAACTAACGTCGCTTTAATTCCCAGATTCAGGGTTTTTCAGCAGAACATTTCCGAGAGCATCACACTCCCTCCAACAGGTTGTCTTCTTCCCACAGTGCAGTCTGGTGCCACCTATTCCCCAGGTAAATGGTGTAAAAGAAAAATGGGAATCACTGGACCAGGTGATCTCCATCAGTTGCTCCAAGGTCCAATTGCAATGCTTATGTGCCCTTTGTAGGTGCTTTTCTTCGGTGGGCGCTTTGACTATACTGAAGCTGCAAAGCACTATGTGCAGTCAGGGGCAATGCGCTGCGTATTGTGACGCATTCCTCACTCCTATATAATGAAAATTCTCTATGACTTGTGTCACAGTAGCCTACTGTCAATTCAGACTAGCTGGGATAGCTTTCATTGTCCTTGCGCATCGAGAGCCCAGGGGGCCCAGGACGGTTGCTGGTTTGTGGCTTTGCCTCTCCTTGCACCACTTGCTGCTGAATGTGAACACCTCAGAGACCTTTCTACGGCAGAGATACACTGATCCACTTACCTGGCCATAACGATTTGGCCCATGTCTAAATTGCTGAGGTCCCATTTCTCCCACATCTAACATGTCAAATATGAGAACAGACTCTTGCTCGCTGTTTAGGATCTGTTTACAGATCTCGACATGGACAGTTAATAAGAGATGGTCAACGTTATTTGCTTCTGTGTGTTGTTTTAATGTTTTGGCTCATTTATGTATATTTATTTCACAGACGATTTCATCAGAAGTAACATACTATAACTGCATATGAAAGGTTAATGGAACAACTACAGATCATAGATGAAGTCAGATAAAGTATAATTCTCATAAAGGCATAGTTATCCATGGCCACGATCAAGTTTAATTTGCACGAGTCATCAAAATCATGGCATGGCTTGGGTGGAAGTGAGGCATGATAATGAGAGGTAAGTTAAAGAACTGTGCTCCTCTCATTGCTCCATTCGCAGAGGCCCTAGAGGAGGTGTTCTCCAGGCTGTACTTCAACGTGCATCACCGTAAGGATCTCAACCAGGCAGAGCTGCTGGAGGTGATGAAGGAGTTCAGCTTGAAGAATCACAGTGAGATGGACGCTTTCGTGTGCTGCGTGCTGTCCCATGGGAAGAAGGGCTCGGTGTACGGCACAGACGGCGAGTCCGTCCCCATCCGCCAGCTGACTCTGCCCTTCACCAGCAGCTGCTGCCCCTCGCTGGCCGGCAAACCCAAGCTCTTCTTCATCCAGGCCTGCCAGGTGGAGGCAGAGGAGAAGCCCTGCTTCAAGGCCGATGGGCCGGAGGGCTCCTACGAGGCAGACGCCGGCCTCACGCCACCTAACACCATCCCTAACGACTCTGACTTCCTGCTGGGTATGGCCACTGTGGAGGATTACAAGTCCTACCGGCACACCCGCAGAGGCTCCGCCTTCATCCAGGAACTCTGTGAGCAGCTGAAAGTGGGCTGTCCCAGGTGAGCAGGGAGGGAGGTGCTAAACTCCTCCATCCATTCAGCTTACGTGCACTACTGGGCACTTCAGTTGCTGGAAAGACATGTTGTTATTTATCAGTGGGGAGAGTAGGCTTACTATGCCATGCCACGACACGAAGTAGAGCAGGAAATATTGCAGCGGCCTTCGCCCGTCTTTTTATCTTTACATCCATCTGTCCATCTGGATAAGTAGGAACAAGTTTTCTCAGAAACTACTTTCCCTAGATGAGTGAAATTTTGAGTGTGTGCGCTACTAGTCATGATTTTGACTGGGTTTGAAAATGGGATTCCATGGTGGCAGGGAATATTGACAGTTAAGTACAAGAAAATAGACAAAGGGAGTGCCACATCTCCAGACCCCTGCATCCCCCCCGGCTTCTTTTTTTTTTCTACTTGCAATTACGGACAGCTGTGCGCACCTATGGGGTGCCCTGGGAAGGTACACCAAGCCCACATCCGCTTTGCAAATTCCTAACTAGACGCAGGGGTGTGGTTTCTGCTATATACTATGCCATATCATCACAGACCTCTGATAGGCCACTCGCTCTGGATAAAGTCTGGAAGCAAGATATTCCACCGATGGTCAAGGTTTTAGACTGGCCAATTATTTGGCACAATCTATCTCTATCCTCCAGAAATCCCAATCACTGAGTTATTCATTTCAATTTCATACACACGTCTTACTTCACTCCTCACATTTTGTTTAAACTTAAATCCCTACCTTCTCCTATTTGTACCTTATGTTCCCAAAATAGCCTTGGCACCTTCTACCATATGGTCTGGGAGTGTCCAGATGTGTCAGATTTCTGGAGGAAAGTCTGTGGCGTACTGTCCATAATAACTCCTAAACAGATTCCCAATTTACCCAATTTACTCCTACTTAATGATACTTTTGGCTTGGAATTAACGTTTAAACACAAACGCCTTTTGCTGGCCGGCCTCAACGCAGCCATGAGATTGATAGCTGGCAGATGGAAACCTCCTCACCTATTATCGTAAAGAAAATGGTAACTAGGCTATATAGACATTGCGTTTATGGAGTGCTGGGCAGCTAATCTGCACTTAGCCAAAAAAGACAACATCTCATTTTGGGATGTTGCGATCTCTAAGTTGAAGTCATTATTTTGATTACTTTCTGTTCCATCCTTTGGGTCTGGTGGTTGGGTGGAATGGGTTGGTAGGCACTCCTGATACTGAAATTTATGTTGACAAGCACTGAAAAAAGTGAGTTCATTATAATATGTCCTCTTTAACAAGTGAAACTAACAAATAAACAGAATAAAATAATTTGGAAAGGGGTATATGATAGGGCAGTGGAGGAAGGTGTGGCCAAGTAACTAATATTGCCCTCCATCACAGGAGAGAAGACATCCTGTCAATCATGACCAGAGTGAATCGAAACGTGAGCAGCATCTGCATTGGACGATTTAAGCAGATGCCCCAGCCCAGGTACACTCTCACGAAAAAGCTGATCCTGCCAATGGACTGAGACATTCTGTGCCACCTTCCCCCATCATCCAACGCACAATGGTCTATTCAGCTGCAGCAAGGATATGGTGCGCTGTTACCTGACCAACAGAAGCAGCTGCTTTCCGTCAAACAGGGATATATGCTTTATATCAGTGAGATTTTTTTGAAAGGACTGGACATACACTGCCCATCTAAAAAAGAAGTCGCACAAATATTTAGATGGAACCCCTGTAGCTTTGTTTACACTGCAAATTTGTCGTGTCATTGCTTTGAAAACCATATGCAACGTCTGCACATTTATTTTCAATCAGAGTTGCCTTATTTTTTAGCTTGAGATCTTGTCTTCACGACAAGATGGTTGAACCACTCCGTAGTCTTCTCGAGCACATCCTAATAACTTTCAAGATGGTTAAGATCAGTACTTTTTGGTGGCCAACTCTTGTGGGAAAGTGATTCTTTATGGTCGTTTTCCTCAGGCATTATTATGTCTCTCTCTCCCCCCCAGAGGGGAGACATATTGTTTTAAGCTCGGTTCCCGTTCGCGTAACTCCAAAACTGTTTACATGATCTTAACAAAACTTTGCATACTTACTACTCCGGTCCTGAAGTGGTGCCTTTTGATATGTGCCCGCTTGTCTGTCCAGATGTGATCAATCTTTGTCCGGAACATAACTCGTACATCGTTTGCATGATCTTAACGAAACTTTGCATACTTACCACTCACGTCCTGCAGTGGTGCCTTTTGGTATGTGCCCGTCTGTCTGACTGTCTGTCCGTCCATCCGGGTAGGCAGGGAGGGGGGCCGGGGGGATGTATGTTTTTACGTGTAAAAACGCATTCTAGTTTTTTTTTTTTTTTTTTTTGCTTGATGCAGGCCAATAACTTACCTCTTCTGAAATACTGTCACATCTTTTCTGACATCAAGGGATATGTCTTCCAACATTATTTTTTAAGCAATGAGAAGCTATGCACTTCCGCTCGGGTTAAAATAATTATTGCCTGCTGAAACATATTAATCGCTGCAACAATGATCCAGTCATAGTATTTGTTTATTTATAACCAAATGGTGACTTTTTTTGGACGGGTAGTGTATCTTGAAATTTTATTAAATGAAGCTTATAAATATAATAAATGTGTAAAAGCTCTAAAATCTGTGTGGCATCTGTGTGGCAATATGCAACTATTATTGCAGTGTCCTGAGTTAACCTCAACTAAGTGACATAACCATGTTCAAAACGCATACGCCATGTGTATTCGCGTCTTTGCATTGACTTTGAATGTGATCTGTCGTGCAAAAAATTTGTTTTGCGTCCGGTGTGAAAGCGGCTTAAAATTTCAGGTTTGGATACGAGGTGATGCTATGATCACGATTGACAATTAATCGTGTTGATCGTAGGAAACTTTTGAACCGTCCAAAACTTTTCTACGATCAACACGATTGCCACGACTGACCTCAAGATCTGATGAGATCTTATAGGATCACCACGATTACTCCACGATTAAGACCACAATTTCGATCGTACCGCGAATCGTGATAGTGGGAACCTAGCATAAGCTAGCAAAAAAAAATTCAGCAGATTTAAGGAAGTTCTTTTCCACACGGAGTTCAAGTTGTGTAGCGGAGGCAGAAATTCGGTTTTCAAACCTGGTTTGATTCCGTGCTAGTCTGCTTGACACTACTTGGTTCATATGCGTCTTCTGTGTTAAGTACACTTTTGTTGGGAATGGTTAGCTTTGTTGGGTTGAATAGCGCCGTATTATATGTTCTCACCACTCTGTTAGGTCCATAAATATTTGGACATTGACAACATTATCATTTTAGCTGTCGACCAGAATACTGGAGTTATAATTAAATAATGAATATAATTTCAAAGTGACGACATTCTGCTTCAGTTTGAGGGTTGACGCACCAAAAATTGGGTGGACGTTGCAGAAATTGCAGCATTTTTTAAGAGGTCCTCCCTGTTTTCGGGACCAAAAGTGTTTAGACAGTTGGATGCTCAGCTGTTCTATCTACTTGTATCTAATGGTGATAAGACGGTTGACAAAGCAGGAGATTGAATTCTGAATTGTATATGGCTATATTATATACTTAAATTCAGCCAATGCATCAGGACCGCTTGAAAAACGCTTTGCAGTGCAGACCGAAGGTGACATTGGAGCATACTGTAAAAACAGCCCAAGATTTTTTAAGGCAAACAAGTGGAATGTTCTATCATAGACAGGTCAATGATATGTCCTGAATCCAACCGAGCATGCATTTCACCTGAAGGAAAAACACTCCAATTATAAGGCAGGAACTGAAGATTGCCGCAGCGAAGGCCGGGATGAACATCACCAGGGAGGAAACCCAGTGTCTGGTGATGTCCATGGGTTCCAGACTTCAGACAGTCATTGACTGCAAAGGGTTTGTCATAGTGTATTTAAAATGACAATTTAATTGATCATGTTAGGTTGTCCAATTACTTTTGAGACTCTAAAACTGTGGAGGTTGTGCATACAATAGGTGTACTTCATACATGGTTCAGACAATACTTTCGAAAAAACTCAAATTGAAGTTTAAAGTTTGTACTTCAATCACATCTTACTTGTTTTCTTTAAAATTCATTGTGGTGGTGCACAAAAGTAAAACAATGAAAATTGTCTCTCCAAATATTTATTGACCTAACTCTATATTTTGTGCTCTAAGAGGGGACGTGAACATCTTGCAAGGAAAGACAAAGAATTTATAGCTATGCTAAACGGAAAGAAATCTCTGTCTAGGATGCCTCCACGGCACTCTAAGCAAACTGAAATAAGCAGGGTAATGGGTTCGAGTGCGTAATCTGCTTCTTGCCCATCAGTGACAATTAGCAGCCAAGATGGTGTTTTGACTTGCTTAGAAATTGGTTTTCACCAGCATCTATGTCACATACAGGCTGAGCTCCAGAAATACAATAAACTCTTCACCTCTGGGGGGCAGTGCATGACTTTTAGTCGCAAAAATGTGGCGGTCTGCCATGAACAGATTTTTTCATTTAATGGAGTCAGGATAACAGACTGAAGATTGTCATTTTGTGTTTATTACCCATTTGAAGATCAGATTACTGGTACAATAAAAGTACAAAAAAAATCACTGATCAACCTCATACTGTAAAGAACAGAGCAGTTGTTTCCTCTAACACACCTGATTGAAATAATTGTAGCTTGTCAAGGGCTTAATAAGGAGATAATCATTTAAATCAGGTTTATTTGAGAAGAGAGACATCTCAGACATGCGATGGCTCTCAGGAGCAGGGTTCCCTGCCTTGGTCTAACACTTCAGTTTTCAGAATCTGATCAGTTCAACATTTTGCTTTGTATCTCATTGAAGACCCCAGCAGTGGACACTAGAGTGCTGCAGTATGGGGGCAGTCTGTGGCAATAACATAGAAGTCAAGATCATTTATAAAATGTAAAAAAGCTATCATTAAATTTAGGACATGATTCCAAATTTGAGAAGTGTACACAAATAAATCTTTCAAGAATAATCAAAATCCAGAAATTCAAAAATGCTGAAATGAAGCTATATTAAAATACTCTTTATCAGACAATATAATTATCCCATATAAAGCTATAGACATGAACCCTAAATTGGCAAGGTAATCCTGGACCGAGTAGCTCAAGTGAGGTCATTTCAGACTGATTTCGGTGTGGCACACTGTACTCCTGTAGTGGTGAAGTGTTGAGGCAGTGTGTCCAGCTTATGCAATGGTCTGAAACTATAACTGGGGGGCTGGTGTCTTTGGCACTGGGAAGACTACCATCTTCCGAAGAGAGTATGCAGGCTGGGGCATCTGTTTCGTGCAGCGTATTGGGTGGGCCTTTCTGCTGACATCATCATTGACCTTTGTCAAGATGGTGAGCAAGTCGTATCCACTGGTTGAAAAATGTAGAGAAAACAGCTAGGTTTCCATGGAGCAGGTTCAAACAAAATGTGCCATACAACTGAATAGGTTAGCCTCATTAATCTTGAAACATTACTGTCTGACAGCGCGCGCTTTGACAAAGTCAAAGTGGCAATTTTTAAGGTCTTTGAACTCATCCTTGAAGCTGACCATGCGTAACTCTGACATTGTGAAAGAAAACGAAAGCTGGGCCACATAGAATTTACATGGGGAAAACAGAGCTTATTAGATGCTGTTCGAACCCGAACGAGCCCACAAAACATGTTACAACCCAAAAAACCCTGAGTTTATTGTAATCTCAAGTTAGAAAGGCAAAATATATTAATTAGCAAAATTTTTACGAAAGCACTATAAAAGAACAAAGTCAGCAAAGCACCAGACAGTATTTTCATTGTGGACTTTTGGGAAATGCAAGTGACGAGAGCAAAGTCTGCTACAACAAGAATGAGAAATAATACCAGGCTTGCAGGGGTTGATTTGGACCACAGGCAGAAGAAAGGAAAAGTAACAAACCAGTTGTCGTAGCAACCCTGTTGCTTGGATTCCCATCTAATGTTGTTGAAAAAAAGGCAAAAAATTGTCTTAAAGCCTACTGATCCAAATCAACCTGTATTAGCCAGGGGTAATTGAAGACCTGTGTGCAAAAAGTACTTAAGTCACATTTTGCAAAACATGAGCTGACTCCAGTATTAAAAGCCACAGTGGCCAGTGCATCAGGTGATACCAAAGATTTCTCAGATGAAGTCCTGTGTATTGGTGTGTTGCCACAGACAAATTCACTGACCTTTAGTGCAAGAAATACCAAAGTTCATAAAAGTTCATGACTGTCCAATCAAAATGGTAGAATGTGTCATGTGACTAGACTAGTACTAGTAGACTAGCACTTCTTGCACACAGGTCTTCAATTTGTCTTGCTGAATGCTGAGATGGTGTTACCATGAAGATTAATTTGGTTACGTAAATAACATGTACCTTTTTTGCCTGTAATGACTACTTGTATTCTCATACCAGAAGGATACATTCTCAGCATTAGCAAATAGCACTGGCTAAAGCATTCACAAGCACAGCGGTCGGACTGACTCACCGGGGCACCAGTTCCACAAGGTTCTGACACAGAGATTGGATGAACCAGGTCCCCATGATCGTGTTTCTGAAAGAGACGAAATTCGGCACAGAGGCCATGGCCAGTAGAAAGTCGGCCTCATTGGGGATGGAGTACGCGGCCGTCATCGCGTCCGCGGTGATGTCGGACATGGCGGAGGCGAGACTGTCGGACTCAATAGGCACGGGCTCCTGCTCCATACACCCCTGGCAGGCCTGGATGAAGAAGAGCTTGGGCTTCCCCCGCAGAGAGGGGCAGCGGACCCCCATGAAGGGCTTCATGATTGCTCTGAGTGACAGCTTTCCCCCATCGACCCCGAGGACCCCCCCCTTCTTGCCATGGCTCAGCAGGAAGCACACCACGCAGTCCCGGTCGCTGTGGTCTTCCTGACCGAGCTGCTCCAGCAGCTCGTGCATCCGCTGCTCTGTGCATTCCCGCTCTGTTCGCGTCTCAAAGCCCAGCCACGTAAACACTTCCGTCAAGCACTCTGAGAAACCAGAGAGAAAATAATTGCTGCCTGAATTCAACAAAAACGACCCCACAGATGAATTGGATGTTCCATGTTACATAAAAAAATCTGCAAATAGTGTGAATATTTCTTCTGAAGACTGGTTTACATCCAGGACGATCGAGGCAATTTGCCCAAAGTGAGTCTTCAATGCGAGTTGTGTCATACTGTCCATCAGAGCACCCAGGAAACTCATATCCTGCCCTTGCATGCAGATATATGCCAACTGATTATATTCTCTTTAATGTATTAACACTGTTTAAGCCACTTAAAATTTGTTCACATAATAATGATTTTCTCCATCCTCTTCCTCTCTTTGTTCAGCACTTACCTTCATCAACTTCTGTTCCGTTGCGGTTTCTGTACTCAGTTCTAGAGAAGTCATGGTTGTTAATAATCAAGCAGACTCCTCTGCTTCCATCCTCTTTCATTGCATATGATTTAACAGCCTGTGGGAGACAACATAAAGCTTATATTTCAACAGCAATTAAACTGGGATCATTAACACGTCAACTGTGGCACTATGCAAAATCCGATGTTTGTTCTGGACAAATTAATGTGTGATTGCATACATGAGTGTGTGTGGGTCTGTGAGAGGCAAGAAGGTTCCTTACGGGTTTTGTTCCTGGAGAAGGCTCTGCACCACTCAGGTACTTCTCTGCGCATGAAGAGTTGAAATGTTCACTATGGCTTTCCACTGAAAGAAAAGAATCAGCAGATGAAGGCATCACAGTATGATAAGATGGAAGGATGGGAAGAAAGAGAGAGTAAAGTGTAAACACAGAGAATAAGACATGCTATGAAGTGAAGAATCCCCGCGCATCTGCTGGTGAAGGCTTAGATCCGGTGCCTCTCAGTCTCGGACAATAAATTCATGGAAGAGGAAAAACACTGGAGCACACGGATACCAAAAAAGCCTTTAATAGTTCTATTAAAGGCTTTTTTGGTATCCGTTCGCTCCAGTGTTTTTCCTCTTCCAGAGAATAAGACATGTTAGGGAAAGAGAAGCGAACAGGAAACAATGTAGTGTAGGGAAAGAGTATCTGAGCCCAGACTGATATCCAATGGGATCGAAATGTCTCTGTTAAGTGTGCAAGACGCATATCATTGCGCAGGTCCACGTGCTCTTTAGCCTGGTTCCTTATTATGTTACGACCGGCTCGCAAGGCGTAACATAATGGAGACACAACACCAAGCCAGGCGCAAAATGTGCGGTTTTTATTAAATACAGAGAAACAAAAGAAAAGGCCACAAACACACAGCACTGAAATGGCAGGGTCTAGATCCAGGAAGTCAGAGAGGGCGGAGCAAAAGGGGCTACTATATAGCCCAAGGCCACGCCTTCACGCAGGTGCCCTGCATCACAAAATCAGGCAGCTGCACCTAAAACTGAAACAAAGTAAGCATACCATGCAGCAGCACAGATACAGGGCAGATAGAATGAACCGTAACACCCCCTTCCTTAAGATGCCAGCCATGAGGCAGTCATCTCACTGTACACGGGATAGGGCATCAGCCACAACATTATCACGCCCCTTCTTGTGACAGATCTCCAGGTCAAAATTTTGGGCCAAAAGGGCCTAACGCATAAGGCATTGATTATGTTTATACATTCGATTTAAAAAAACAAGAGGATTGTGATTGGTAAATACAATCGCTGGCTGTGGAGTGGAGCCAACATAAGCTTCAAAATGCTGAAGGGCCCAAAGCATGGTCAGGGCTTCTTTTTCGATGGTGCTGTACTTACGTTGGGCTGGAGAGAACTTCTTAGAAAAATAGCACACTGGATGATCAGTGCCAACTAAATCCTCCTGGAGCAACACAGCCCCAGCTCCAGTACCACTTGCTTCCACCTCCGACTTTAATGGCACCTCAAAGTTTGGAGCCGTCAGGACTGGAGAGCTACAGAGGAGAGCCTTAACAGTGTTAAAGGCTCGCTCACGTTTTGCATTCCAAAAAATAGGACCAAGGGTCCTGTAGCTTACCGGCAAGTAATCTTATAGTGATGATACAAGTTATGAAAATTTCATGTGAAGTTTGACATTCGAATCATTGAAAGTCAATGCCAAGGTAACCAAATAAAAGTTCACATACATGTAGTGTTGGTGAGATGAAGCTTCATGAAGCGTTGAGGCTTTCCAGCCAGATGTGTTGAAGTGTGGTTCATTTCTTGAGGTTTCGAATGCACTCTAGAGACCTCTATTGGTCAATAAAAACACATACGAATTGTGCTTTGTAGGAAATGATAGGCAAGCATATGCCTACAGCCTGAAAGTGGCAAAATCAATAAATGCAAAATAAAATCAAGTATTTTGACTACAAATTATGTCATCACGAAACTAAAAGATACTTTCGGGGACTGGACAGAGGGCAGTGAATGTGCTTGTGAAACAAAGAGCATTGTATTTTTGTTCAAAAATAATAAGCATTTCCCCTAATAATAAAATGGAAAAACGATCAAAATAAGGGAATTTATTATGTATTGGAAATTATTTGAAACGGCTTTAAAATACGACATCACATAATAATCTAACAATTAGCCACACGAAACGACCTTATTCGGTGAAATCAAATCAAAGTATTCCCGAACGGATGAAAACTTTCTCTTTCTTGCTGGCTCCATCGCACGCAATGATAAACTCGCACACCGCACAAAATCGCAAACCGCACTGGCAAACTTAAACTACTGACAACAACCCACAGAAGATCTGCAGAAGAGAAATGGGACATTTTATAGTCGAATCACTCGCCGAAAGTGAACCCCCTTCTCGAAGCAGCATCCCAAATGAGGCTTCGAACGTAATGGCTGACGTCATTTCGCGGAGACGATACAAGCCTCGACACGGAGCTCCGTTAGGAAGTGCTTCACATTTTTGATACACGCTCCGAGTGGAAACGGCCAAAATGCGCATCGACTCGAAATATCGCATCAATTTTTTTTGCGCAAGGAGGGGGTGGAAAATTTTCAGAAGCGATAAAGATACATGCGCCAGCCACCCCCCACACACACACACACACACACACACACTCATTCCCAGCCCCCTCCCCTCACTCATACACACTCACATCAATATCCTCCCACAGTGAGGGGCGCCTGGCACCTGGTCACACTTGGTAATTGCTGTATTGTGCTCAGAAGGAAGGTATATGATCAAAGGTAATATCAACATCCTGTAAGTTTGGCTGGATGTTTAAGGGAAGGTGTTACATCCACCACTTGCTCTATCACTGATCTTGTACTTAAACCCCGAGATGTGAACAGCGTGTTAGGATTCTCTGGGAATGCTATGTCGGACGCTAGAATCCTCCCTTGCGCATTGTAATAAAAGCCTTTTCAATTGGAAAGTGGTCATTTGGTGTGTCACTTCATCGGTCCCAACTTGACTCCACGACAGAAAACAGTCTTAACAGAGTTCATTATCATTTATGCTAGCTAGCTAGTGGTTAATACAGTAGAAGCGAACTGTAACCTTACACTACTGTGCTGGCTGTAACATTAAAGACTTCGTAACCATTAGCTTTAGTGATTAATTCATTCGTTTTCGCCACCAGCTTCCCTGTTTGTTTTACTTTTCGCTCGTCGTGCTTATTGGCGTCATAGTGTGCGCCGTCTTCTTCTGCAGAAGCAATGGCAATTGGATCGAGAATTAGCGCCACCTAACGGCACGTACGGCTTATCCCTTGAAACAAAAGCGCATAACTGAAGGGGATGGAAACGTGCACAAATGCGCTTTTCCTTTTGCCGCATTAACGAAAATTCGCTTAAGATTTGCGATACAAGTTGGATGGAAACACAGCTACTGAATCTCCCCTAGGTCACATTTGACCTTCGAAGGTCAATATGAAGGTCACCAAATGAAAGCTCATATATGACTTCCAGTTCCTATACATCTCTAATACAAACCTAGGCTCCACCTGTGACCGTTTTGGCAATACAAGTCATTGTAATTGTATTATGTCAAGTTTGACCTTCAAAGGTCACCAAGTCAAGTTGAATGTCAACAAATGAAAGTTCATGTGTGACTTCCTATATGCCCACAATAGACCGATCCAGAGTACAGCCCACCCAGGCCTATCCGGCCAATGAGATCCAGGGCTGCAGTCACATGACTGCACCCAGCCCGCGCCCACCATAACCTCGGACAAACACTTATCCGAACTGCTTTCTCTATTGGGAAAAGTACATTCGCGCTTTGTTTTCGCATTTTTGTCATTATAAAATCTCACACAATGGTAAAGCGGTGTTGTTACGGTGAGTGTAAATCGGACACGAGATACCCAGACAGGGTCGTAAACGCTGCTTTCAGGAGGCTGGATATGCCAATTAATCTGCTAATGATTACTCATTATTCTGAAAGCTCAACTCGCTTTGTTTACGAACAATAACGCCTCTTGATGGCTTTGCACTGGGCCGTAAAGGGATCAAGAGGCTGCAGGCTTTCATTCAAACAGAGCAGAAACATACCTGATAAGATTAATGCAGTCTTCACACAGAGCTCCGTTTCAATCAAAGACTGTCTTGGCAGGGGCGGAGCTAGTGACTTCTCGCAGGGGGAGCGAAAACTCAAAGTGGGCCCCCCCACTATAAACAAAACACCATGTTTTGTTTCGACCTTGTGTGGTATCGGAATTAATCAGATGATTTTTGCTAAATGTTGCAAACATGAGACTCTTTTGAGCATATATTAGGCTAGGCTGTAGTATTATTGCAATAGCCTTATTTCTGGCATGGCTGTGCTGCGCATAAACCATCAGGAGACGAGGTCAAAGCAATTTTAGGGTATAACTGTCTGAGCGCCCTAACCTGGGAAGCAGGCTATTGGATGCAAGGCCTAGTTATTATTTTTTTAAAGTTATTATCAAACTGTCCACGGTGGAATAGCCTGCTATGATCTGGCGCGTTCACCCTGCGCTTTTGCCCATGCATGAAAATTGTGGGGAAGGCAGTGATATCCGATCTGAACAAAGTGTAAGAAAGGAATCAGTAGGCTTAACAATGAGCTGATTTTAGAACTATCCACCATCTATAATATCATATAATAATCACAACCACAACTTACTGTCAGCAGCAACAAAAAGAAGCAAAAAGCACGCAGCTTTCAATCGACAAATAATAGCATATGCACTAACGATGACTTTACGGTTTCATTGTGATTCATTAAATATAACCAGCTCGGAAGCTTCATTATAACCTGGCTGGCTTCCCGTTACGTTAGCCAACAATAATAAACGACAGTCACATCACTGTAAGTTAACCAGCTGGGTAACGTAACCTTACTGCGGGTACACACCAAGAGCCGCACATGCTGCAAGAGCAGCCGATGGACACCAGCGTCTAGCGCTGCAAAGCGTCTAGTGTCCATTGAAAATGAATAGAATCAGCAGCTCTTGCAGCTCTAGGTGCGTACCCACAGTTAGATTTGCGGTGCAGGTCGTATTCTTCAGTCGCTCCGACCAGCCAAGCCTACTTAAAATCTGGAGTCGAAGCAGCATAACACAAGAAAACATGCTAATCGGTGACAGCACCTTGTCACAGATCACAACACAGTGGGTGAGGTATATCAATAACTCACCATTAGAGGTTCCGAACTGACGAAGTTGTTTTTCACCCGGCGCAACTTTATGGCCACTGGAGTTTTAAAAAATTATCCGAATTCCATTTCTGCTGGAAGCTTATGTTACAGATAGTAGCAACGGCAAAACTCCACAAAACGTCCGTTTACAAACTCTCAAATACATCTTCCAAAACACCATCCAGTATAATCCAAGTCTTCTTTGTCCACGCGTATGCTCAGTAGTAATGCGGTTATTTTAGCTAAAAACAAACGAAACGTAACAGCCCCGCCCCCGGTCAACGATCTCACTATAGGGCAAATGGCGATGACGGGTTACTCCGTTTCAAAATAAAGGAACAATTTGCAATTGGTAATTGTCTACTGGGAAGGTCGTCTTTTCGGTCCTTTATTTTGAAACTGAGTGACCCGTCAGTCCCATTATATCATGGTGTCGTAGTACAATGCAAGCTTCAGCCTGTAATTGGTCTGGACTCTAATGCAGCTGCATTTCACGCATATATGGTAGCTACGCCGCGGGCCCCCCCTTAGCAGTGGGCCCGGAGCGGCTGCTCCGTCTGCCCCCCCGCTAGCTCCGCTACTGTGTCTTGGGCAATGACACTTGGGTGCTTCAGAAAAGGTTTACGATCTTATCACACCATATGTAAATTGAATGCTACGTACCCTGCTTTGCAAGAGCACTGGCCGTGAACAATGCTTCTCTGTTCCTTGTCGATCGTAATTATCAATGAGTGTGGCTTCTGGGACTTCAACATTGAGCGATAGCATTTGCATTACGCTTCAACTTCACAGGAGTTTATAACAGAAAATGACACTTCGTGAATATACCCAGATAAAAAATAATTATAACCCTTGTCTTTTGCTTTTTTTGCGATGCGATCCGTTTTTAAAAGCTCGAGATTGATGTTTTCAGGAAGCGCTTCCAATGAGGTTATAAGGGACGTGGCGCCATCTTCAGCAAAGATTGACCTAGGTCCAGCCGTTGCTATGTGTAGTTAGGGGGTGGGCGGAGCTATGGATTGGTCTATACAAAGCTCTATCCATAATAGTTTTGGTGATAGAAGTCATAATTTTGGTATGTGAAGTTTGACCTTCAAAGGTCACCCAAGGTCAAGTTCAAGGTCACTAAAAGAAATTTCATATATGCCTCTATAAGTGTTTAATACACATGTGTTCCCAATCTTCAATATTTTCAAGCCTAGAAGCCTTTGAAAATTGTAACATTTTGCTTTGACCTCAAGTCTGACCTTTCAAGGTCATTTGAGGTCAACTTTAACATAGCCAATGTATAGGTCATAGGACTTCCTATATGTCAATGATACAAACTTAATCTCTATCTGCAACCATTTGGCCTACACAGGCCATCTTGCTTATTCATAAAGTACAGCGCCCCCACTAGACCCACTTCCATCGATTCAATCAAAATGGCGCTTGCACTGTACATTGACAGTACCAAGGGAAGTTGATTGCCTGATTTAAAAAAAAAATTATTAGGCGGTTTTTGAGAAATAATTTTTTAAAATTTCTCAGTCCTATCCTTAACATCGGGGCCAAAATTTCAAGGGCCCATAAAATGAACAAAAATGCTTCAATCAAAAATCTGAAAAAAAAAACATCTGGAGATATGGTCTAGTAGTATGTTATGGCAAATTTACACAAAAATTCATCAAGCCAGAAAGAAGATAAAAAATGTTCCGGACGACGGACAACAGACGACGGACGCCACACCACGACAATAGCTTATCGGTCCATAGGGCCGGTAAGCTAACAAAACTCCTTGTGGAGCTAAGGAGGTCTGTTAAAGGGGACACAAGAGGCAAAGTTATGGCAAAACCCCCTGTAATAACCAGCCAGCCCAACAAATTGCCGCAGTTCTCGCTTTATAGTGGGAACAGGAAACTGAGCTATATCAGTCACTTTAGCCTCTACTAGCCGAACCTGTCCCTGACTAACCTGCTTGCCTAAATAAGTGATAGCCAAATGTGAGTTTGCCAAAGCTACTGAGTTCAAGGTTAAAGAAGCTTCTTTTAGACAATGGAATAGAGTACATAGTGTTTCTACATGAGATGGCCAGTCAGCAGAAAAAACAACCACATCATCAAGGTATGCCTCACAGTTTCCAACTTTAGACAAATTCCTTTGCATAAGGCGTTAAAAGTCGCAGGTGCATTGCACATGCCAAATGCCATGACAGTGTACTGCATAAAGTGATCTGGAGTGACAAAGGCAGAAATTTCAGAGGCATGGGCTGTCAAAGGCACTTGCCAGTAACCCTTGAGCAAGTCTAAATTTTGACAAAAACGTGCAGCTCCAACCCGGTCAATACAGTCTTCCACTCAAGGGAGAGGGAAATAATCTCTTTGTCACACTGTTAACTTTCCTACAGTCAGTACAGAAATGTTGAGTTCCATCTGATTTTGGAACTAGCAAACAGGGAGAGCTCCAGGAGCTGGAACTAGGCACAGCAAAGCCATGCTTCTGTAAATACTGGACCTCCTGCTGGATCGGGGCTCTTTTTGTTGGATTCACTCGATAGCCATGCTACTTAATTGGGGGACAATCACCAACATCAATATCATGTGCAGGACAGTGGTTTGGAGGGAACATCTGAAAATAGTTCACAATGTTGTTCAATCAGTTCAACTATGCCGCGCCTCTGAAGTTCAGACAGATGAGACAGATGAGCCTCCAAATCTCTCAGCACTTGCGAGTTCTGCAACCGAGCACACAAAACAGGAGCACCCTGCAACACCAAATCATCGTCACAAGAATAATAAACTGATTAACACTGAGGCTGAAGCTACAGGAGATACTGAAAAAGATGCATCACCAGACCTTAACACATAAGGCTTCAGCAAGTTCATATAGCACACACGAGTCTTTCGTCTCCTTTCTGGGGTACGAATGACATAATCCTTCTCACTCGATTGCTTCTCAACAATATAAGGGCCTGTAAACTTAGCTTACAGCACTGAACTAGAGACAGGAAGAAAAGCTAGCAAAGAGTCTCCTGGTTGGAAACTTCGTTTCACAGCTTTCTTAAAGTTAACCTTCATTCTAGTTTGAGAAGCAGTCAATGCTTCTTTGGCCATCTCCCAGGCATGATGGAGGCGTTCTCTGAAAAAACTTACATAGTCCAGGACATTTTGGGTGGCAGAAGAGTAACCAACCAACTGCTCACGCAACAGTTTCAAAGGTCCTCGGACTGTGTGGCCAAACACAAGTTCTGCAGGACTAATACCCAATGACTCCTCAACAGTTTCTCTTATAGCAAAAAGCAGAAGTGGGATACCCTCATCCCATTCCTTACCAGCTTCAAGGCAATAGGAACACAACATAGTCCTCAGGGTTTGATGAAAGCGCTCTAGAGCCCCCTGGCTCTCTGGATGATATGCACTAGATATCGGATGCTTCACAGCCAACTTCTGCAACACCTGATTAAACACTTTAGACATGAAGTTACTACCTTAGTCTGTTTGCATGACCCTTGGCAAACCAAAAGTCGTGCAGAACTTTAGTAGTTCCTTCACAACCATTTTGGCCTTGAGGAAGTGTAGTGGAATTGCCTCTGGATATCGAGTTGCTGTACACATTAAAGTCAGGAGGTACTGATGACCAGATTTTGACTTCGGTAAAGGACCAACGCAATCAATGAGTCTCTCAAAACGTTCCCCCATCACTGGAATTGAGTGGAGCGGAGCTGGACGAATAACTTGATTTGGCTTCCCAGCCAGTTGACATGTCCGACATGAGCTGCAGTACCTGACATCACTTTTCAAACCAGGCCAGAAGAAATATTTTAATATATGGTAGTAAGTTTTATTAATGCCCAGATGACCAGAAAGTACATTGTCATGAGATAAACTCAGGATCTGGGTACGATAACCAGAAGGGACAACAATCTGGTGGACAATATTCCATTCACTGTCATCCGAAGGCAACCACTTCCGCATAAGAACACCATCCTCCCAGTAAAAAGTGGCACGTGTCGTAGTACTCACACCTGTAGGCAACACTGCCGCAATACACTTGGCTAAAGACGGGTCAGCCCCCTGAGCAGCTATAAGCTGTTCTTTGCCAACCTTTGACTGTTGGTCAGACTCTGTAAAAAGGGTGACAGGACTAGTCAATGTAATCTCGAGAGGCTCCTTGAGAGCAGGTTTAGTAGGCAACTCGTCTTTAGGCAACTCAGGTCAGAGGAGAGTTAGCTGGTACACACCCTACAACTTCACAAGAACGAGCCATTGTTTAATCTGAAAGATTAACCACATCCTAACATTTTCTTGTCTGTGCATGAGTGACAATGCAAGCAGGAAAAATTCCAGGCAACTGAGATGAAAGCTCACCTTCACCCTGTTCACTATCAACTACAGAGATGGTTGGATTATCAACGACAATGAGTGTAGGAAAAACCTTCCCTCCAGCCAGATCATTACTGAGAATGAAGTCTACACCCTCTTCAGGCAGCTGGGGGAGAATAGCCACTGTCACAGGACCTGTAACCAAGCCAGACTGCAAATACACCACATGCAATGAGGCTTTAAACCATGTCATCCCACATCCTTGAACTAAAGCACTTCTGGGTCATTCTACAGAAACGACCACTTTTGGGATAGCATTATGTCAAAAAAAAAATATTTTCATACATTTAAACTTCAGTAACACTTTTAGCTAACCATTTTGCTTCATGAATCCACAAAAATTAGAGCTTAATCGATTACCATTATTTTTCTACACTCGCTTAAAATATACTTCTGCTGTATTTTTTGTAATTGGTGTTACCTCATAAATTCACAAGTTTTCAATAGTTTTAAGAAATAATATTGCTTAACATATTCTGTACACATAGATAAACAAAGAAATATGTGTATGATGCCTTTTCAAAGGCTTAAAACAAAGATAATAATAGTAACATAAATGATGGTAACACCAGTGACGGTAACACCAGCGACAATTTTCATGTCAAAGCCATTTTACAAAATGGCAGTAATAGTAATTCAAACCAAATGTTGCTATTCATGTTGGCCTCATTAAAATGCATAATAAAATCCAATTGTATTACATTTCTTTGCATTTACCTTCTCATAAAATGGGTAACACCAGTGACACCTTCTAAAATCCCCACATGAAATTGTGAGATTAAGGGTCAATTTTACAAAATATTAAAAGAGGCAGCAGACTTATCATGTTCATTCCATGGCAGTCTCTCAACAAGTTGTTTGCTCAGTAGGAAACGATGTTATAAATGTTTTCATTTTTTTCAGACTAGGGGTTATTGTGAAGTGGTAACACCAGTGACATGACACCCGGGGACATTCCATTATTTCCATTCAATTATTTCTAACGATGAGTTGGAATTTTATTAAATTATGCTATCCATTTCATAAATGTGATATTGGTGTAAAAATTATTGCATTCAAAATGTGGGGAAAATATATTTTAAAACTTAAAATCTGGCATTAAACCTCCACACATCAGCCTGGGGACATGCAATTTTCATGTGCCTCAAATTTGGTATGATTGGTTAAAAATGAATTTGACCCTATGCCAATGCTCAAATTGGTATTACTATTCAAAGAACATCTTACATTACTCAAATATATACATCTATGTGAATATTAGCTATATTTAATTTGCAAATAGTATGCAAAGCCAAGGGACAAGAAAGTGGCTTTTTCTGTAGAATGACCTATTTTCGGAGAGGGGCAAAACTCCTGCCAAAAACAATGACTGAGAAGCTCCTGTATCCCGAAGAATACGAATTGAGATTAACTTTTCAGACTCTGAAATTCCCACTAAACCATCCATACGGAATGGGGCAAAGGGATCATGCTCAGTATGGTCTTTACTGGACTGAGAAAAACTCATAACGTCACAGGACAACTGAGACGAAGCCATCAGCCCAACTGGCTTAGTAGTCTTTGACATTTTATGGCGAGCAAAACAATCAGCTATAAGATGACCCAGCTTCTGACAAAAAAAAAAAAAAAAAAAATCCTCTCTGAGTTCCCCTGGCTGGACCCGGCAGCCTTAAAAGTGGAAACTGAAGAACTATCGTTGCTAGCACTGAAGCGCGGAGTCCAAGGGGAGGGATATTTCCCAGCATCATCTACTTTACTACTAAAAGCTACCTTATGAGCCAAGACATACTCGTCTGCAACCACAGTAGCCTCCTCCACCTTAGACACTCTCTGTTCACTCAGATAAATGGCCACCACTTCAGGAACACAATTTCTGAATTCCTCCAATAGAATCAGCTGTTTAAGTTGCTCTGTGGTGGCAACCTTCTGAGACATACGCCACCTATTAAAAAGGATTTCTCTCTCTTTGCTAAACACTACAAAGGTTTGATTTTCAGCCTTTCGATACCCCCCTAAACCTAAGGCCTCAGGAACCAACTCATAAGCTCGCAAGATGGCTGCCTTCACAATCTCATAGTCAGTGCTCTGTGTTAGAGTCAACGAGGAATAGGCCTCTTGAGCTTTACCTGACAACACACACTGTAATAACAACGTCCAGAACTCTTTCAGCCATGCTAACATTGTAGCTACACGCTCAAAATGAGTACTTTTCCGCATCCTTCTCACAGAATTGAGGAACTAAACTGATGTTCTTGGTTACAGCAAAATGAGGAGTGACAGGTGTACGAGAGCTGGTAGCAGCAAAATTGGTCTCAGCGCTCAACCTCAACTCCAACTCCCTCATTTTCTCCACATGTGCCTGCCATGACCTCTCCATTTCAAACTTCCTCATCTCTTCTCTCTCCTTTGCTTTCAGTTCTTGCGGTTTTATCTTGAACTGCAATTCCAATTCTCTTAAACGTACAGATTGTGCAACTTGAGACTGTAATTGCAATTCCTCCGTCTTGCCACCTGGTAAATCACCTGGTAAACTCATGCCCAGCTCCTCATTACTCTGACTAGATGTCTAGGCCAGTACTCCATGTTTGAGTGCTGTGACTAATTTACCCACAAGTTCATCCTTTTTAACTGAAGTTTGAGTAGCAACATCAAGATTATAATATTCAGCAATTAACTTAAGCTGGGCTTTGGTAAAGAGAGAGCTGTTCCACAGTAGGAACTTCACTAAATCCATGAAAGTCAAACTCCATTCTAAGCTCACAGAAAATACCAACTAGAAATAATCTTTAACAAGCACAATTCTCCCTCAAGAAACAGACCACTAAATCACTGAACCTTAAAGTAACACTTTCACAACACTTGTGCCACTAAATAGTGATACAAAATCAGTTAACTTCACCCCAGGCCTACACAAAATCAAAAGGTAATCAGGGTTTACAATACACAAGGCTAATTAGAAGAGCAGTTACTCAACAATTAAGCCACACAGTATAGGCATGGGCAACGCTCTGCATAAACTCTAATGGAATGCGTAACAGCTGAACTGGGGCGGTAAACAAGCCTCAGAAAACTTATAAAAAATGACATAAATACCATTTTCATACAAAAAGAACACCATGGTTTGATTAAAAGCAACCTATTCGATAGGATACCCGCATTTCATACATGAACTCTGCATATTACGGCCAAAAACGCGATTTGAACAGAGCTATTGTTCGCCCGTTGGATGAATGCGTGACCTCAATTTGCGCCGTGTTTACAAATTTTCAAGTGCACGGCGTGGCAAAAATAACCATTTAGGAGGTAGATTTCAAGTAGCCCGCGCCGACGTCTTACCCCAGCTACGGCCCTGATTTGCTTACAGCCATCTAATTTGAGAAATTACGAGTCTGTTCGTCCAGGCTAGACCTCCAGGGGATGTGAAATAAGTTCGACAGAAGTTGGTGAAGTTAAATCGCGAGTTCGCCGTGATTTCTTCTCAACAATAGCAAGAAAGGTGAGCGTATTTTTTTACTGTACCCTACATAGTTTGTTGACAGAATATCCTGTGACCCTATTTGTGAAGTTTCAGTAAAATATACCAAGGAATAAACCGGCGCCAGGCCTTTGAAGCCCGCCGGTCACAAGATTCATTCACGTATACGCTTCAATTCGAGACTGCAAGGATGGAAATCTGAATAATCAATTAGGAAAAATTCTCGGCTCTCGGTAATTCTGTACATCGTTTAAACATTTTGTCAATCGGATTATAAAAGAAGACTGAAAATAAGCGCCCGCTTTTTGTTTGGATGTAAAAGTGCGTATTTAAAGGAGAATACATTGTATATTGATTAAGCATTGAACTCTGCATAAGTCGAACTGTTTTAATATTTGTTGATGACATTGCTTCGGCTTCCTGGAAGCAAGTACACGTAAATCTGCTGTCTAGCGAGCATTTCAGGTTCGATGCACTGAGTAATAACGCCACGGAAACTTAAACTGGCCCGTCATTCTGCCGAATAGTCTTACTAAACTAGTTAATCGTCTGATTGCTAATCAAGCAAAGGGGAGGTTTCTGCCTCTCCAAACTAACCCCCGACTGCACATCACTGTGTTTTACTATGAATTTTTCACAGTAGCTCATTGAAACTATCATGGGAGGAGGGTATATGGACATAGTAAAAAACAGTGCAAAGTTGTTTTTTTTTAATCACCACGGGTTATTGAAGGGGGAACGTTTGATTCATTTCGTAGCAGTGGGAGGGCAAACAACTGCCGGCATCAGCGACTTCACTGCATTTTATATAGTAATGGGCCAGTAGCGTTAATGTTTGCCCTCCCACCGATAATTTTGAAATTTTTGCAGGCCATTGATCCAAAAAAACTTCACAGGCAACCCAGTCATACCATTTTTTTATATCAATGCAAAACCTAATGTTTGTTGAACATAATTGGGTGAAATTCAATGCATTTTCCATTAAAAAGGGCCTAGGGGGCGCTGCTGCACTTCAGAAAAGGGGTAGATGACTTTAGCATCAATTATTTCTGTTAGGGTACCCTAATGGATAATTTGGCCTGGTTGATTTCTGAATAGACTGTATTTTCAAAAATGCCCTCAGGCTTCACCCCTCAATTTTCACAAGGGGTTTTGTTGAAAAATGCTGAAGTCAGCCATTTTTGGGACCCTATGGCTCTGAGACCCTTTCCTGTAAAGGCGTTGGACTTGTGGCAAACTCTTCGTCTGTCTTCCGTACTTATCCCCAAAAAATCATTATAAAATAATAAAAACTTTGTTCTCAGCAACTCAAGAAATGTTGTCATTTTATGCATTTGTATTGCCCATGCCTACACAGTATAGAAATGTTGGTAACATAACCTCTACAATACAAAAAAACACTACTGAACTAACTCCACTGAGAAGATAATAAGTATACACAAGATGTAGGCCCAGCAAAAACCATGTGGCCATATAAACACAAAGCTCACAGACACCAAAAGAGTGAGCACTGGTATCAAACTAGAACTACCAGACTAATCAGCGTTACAAAAAATTCTAGGAAAACAAACGTGAACCTAGCTTTAATTAAACTAATGTGCATGACAAAACAAAAGTGCTCTACCCTTCCTGTTCACACAGCTTATGGCATGTGTGAGGAACAAAGGCCAGCCTATGTCACCACATACTAACACTAGAAGAAGAAAGAACATATCAAACTAACTTACTGTTGAACTTGCCCGATTACCTCTCCACCTAAAACTGTACTGCTGTTTGACTAAACCTCAACTAGTCTTCGTCGGCTTTCCCAGGCACAGCAGGGGCCACCCCAGGATTACCGCACCAAAAACAATAAAGTGGTGATTTTCTCTCCAACACCCGACACTAAACCTGACAAGTTCACAAAAAAAAACTCTACCCCATGTGGTGACACTAGCATGAACCTACTGACTAGGTCTAGGAGTGCAATAGTAATATAACTTCAAACTGAACTTAGGACGAGCCCCCATTATGTTAAGACTGGCTCGAAAGATGTAACATAATGGAGACACAACACCAAGCCAGGTGCAAAATGCGCGGTTTTTATTAATTTTGCCCATTCTTCTTGCAAGCAAGGCACGCTACAATATGGGGTCCTTGTTGTTGCATTTTACGTGTCAAAATGTGCCACACGCTCCATGCTGGGAACAAGTCGGGACTGTAGTCAAGCCAGTCCAGAACCTGCACCCTCTTCTCATTCAGCCATGCCTTTGCAGCGAGTGCAGAATGCAGTTTTGTATTGCTGCAATATGTATGGGTTTACCTGGAAAAGAGGTTTTGAAGGCTGCATATGTTTACCCAAAATCTCAGTGTAGTTTTTGCCATTAATGGCGATTTACAGAAGTGCAAGTTACCCTTGCCAAGGGCACTGACTCAAGCCCATACCATGACATGGCATGGCTTTGGCATGGTTTGCTGGTAACAGTCAGGATAGTCCCATTCTTCTTTGGTCCAGAGCACACAGCATTGATCTCTTCTAAAACGGACCTGAAATATTGATTCACCAGACTTCAATACACATGTCCACTGTGTCATGCTCAGTTGCAGATGCCTCCGAGCCCAGGGAAGTTGCTTCCAGACACTGCTAAAAAGGCATCCTTTTTGCAAATTAAATTTTTTACTTGCACTTGTGGATGCAACTATGTATTGTAACACTGAACAAAGGTTTGTTGAAGTAGTCCTGAGCCCATATGGTTAGTAAATGACAATTCTTGATGCGGTGCCATCTGAGCGATCAGAGATCAAGGGTATTCAGCTTGACTTGCGCCCTTGTCCTCTGATTCCTTGATTCTTTCAGGTATGTTTTGCACCACAGAGGGTGAAATCTAAACACTTTCCTATCTTTCTTTGAGGAAGATTTCTTAAACATTTCCATGATTTTCTCACGCATTTGCGGGCAAATTGACAGTTCTCAGGCCATCTTTGCTCCTGAAGGACTGCAACTTTTCCTGGATGTGGCTTTTGTACCTAATTGTGATCCCAACTACTACCAACTACTGACATCAGCAATTTCAAATCACATCATCATTCACATTTTTTACCACATTTCTAGTCCTAAATTGTCCCCGTCCCAATGTTTTTTTGGAAGGCACTGCAGGCCTGGATGGCAGGAATTGATCTATATTTTCAAATAAAATTAAGTTGATATTTAAGACTTTACATATCATCTTCATAAGATCCGCAATGCCATACAAGTCCAAGTAAATTTGGAAATCACAACTTTCTTTTTTATGAGCATCTTCCATATCATCCCAAGCCTTGAGTTGGGGTTGAACTTCTGATCTGAAAGGATAACTGACCTGAGGAGAAAGCCGAATCATTCGTCCCGCTGCTGTTCACATGACTGAGCGACATCGCCTCCATCCTGGCATCTGGAGTGTCTATAATACAACCAGCAGTTCCAGTAAGAGTCAGGCAAAGATGGACCGTCATGAAGCAATACTGTGAGTCATGAGTTGGAGGGACACTCACCGAGAGATGGTGGCGATATGGCTGAGAGATGTGAGGACAGAGTACCGGGGTCCTGAGAGACATGAGAATTCAGAACATAACGTGAAATTTTTGTGAATGGAGCTGAGGCAATATTTCCGACGTCATTGGCCAACTGTGTCAGAGCTGCAGTCTGTTCAGTTTAAACGGGGATCTGTTATTCAGTTTTAGGCTGAGACTGTTCTTACATTAACGGCACAGGGGGTGGTGTGAGAATATGATGATCCTCTGTGTACAGCAAAGATTAAAGCTAGATCTGGCCTTGGTATCATCCGCATCACTGTCAGAAGTTCACTGCCAAAACTGGATCTAATGAAAATCTGGGTGAAATCGTCTGATGCTGATGTATTTGTTTTATCTGAAACATGGCTAAACAAGTCTATCTCTGACAAAGATATAGAAATTGGAGGTTACAACATATTTTGGTGTGACCGTCCGAGAAAAGGGGGTGGTGTTGCTGTCTATATTAAAAACAAATACCATGCCACTATTCAATCCTCAGTATCAATCAGCAGTTTGAATTTCTGGCCCTGAAACTGGGACTTCTCGAGGGTTATTTTATTACTATTGATGCATGTTATAGACCTCCCTCTGCAAGCACTGAGGCCTTATCATCCCTAATAAAGGAATTATCATCCTTACATTTTAATGAGATTCTCCTTACTGGAGATTTTAATTGGGATTGGCTGTATTCTGCCTCTGAAAACTTCAAGTCTACCAGTGACTCTTTCAACCTTACACAACTGATAAATTGCTCTACTCGTTCAAACCATAAATACCCAGAGAAGTCCTCTCTCCTTGACTTATTTTTGACAAATGCACCCCATAAATACTCAGATATTGGTGTTTTTGCGAACGATCTGAGTGACCATTATGTTATAGCCACAGTCAGACAGGCTAAACTCCCCAAAACAAAACCACACTTTATTTTTAAACATGATCTCAAACATTTCAGTGAGCAAGCCTTTCTCCGTGACTTGTTACATGTTGACTGGAATAAGATCTTCCTCATCAGTGAAGTTGAATCAGCTTGGAAATATTTTGGCAGTGGCTACTCTTACGGCAGCCGTAATGATACCCCGTTTGGCCATTCTTACGTCCTTCCGTTTGTACATGCGCAGAGCACCGAATTCAGGACTTGCTGCAAAAATATAACATATAGCCTTAATTCGCTTGCTTAGCTTGCTAGTTCGCTAGCCTAGCTAGCCAACAGTTTGGTGCACAGAATTCAATAGAAAATAAATAAATAAAAATTATCCATTATTTCGCCATCTCACTCAGCCAGAGTTGAACCGCGAGTATTTACGTTATTCTAAATATAACTGTCAGCTAGCTAGGCTAGCGAACTAGCTAGCTAAGCAAGCTAACTAACGTTAGCGAGCTAGCTAGCGAGCAGTTATATTTGGTATAACATAAATGATCGCGGTTCAACTCTAGCTAATTGAGATAGCGAAATAATGGATAATTTTTATTGTTTATTTTCTATTTACATCCGTGCACCAAACTGTTGGCTAGCTAGGCTGGCGAACTTGGTAGCTAAGTAAGGGAACTAACATTAGCTAAGTAGCTGGCTAGCTAGCCAGAAAGCCTAGCAAGCAAGCAGCCAATCAGAGGCGCCAAATTGGGCCTAATGGATATAACGGGTAGAAGAAAAAAAATCGCAAATGGCTTGATCAAAATTCAAGTCCTGAATTCGGTGCTCTGCGCATGTGCAAACGGAAGGACGTAAGAATAGCCAAACGGAGTATCATAAGGGCTGCCGTAAGAGTAGCCACTGCCAAATATTTTCATGATGCTTTTACTGAATTGGTAAACAAACATGCTCCTTTCCGCAAATGGAGAGTAAAGGGTCAAAACAATCCTTGGTTCTCCTCTGTTTTATCCGGTCTACTGAAGGAAAGAGATGCTGCCTGGGCTAAAGCCAAAAAAACAAAATCTGAGCCTGACTGGCTGACTTTTAGACAGCTTTGTAATCGCTTTACCTCTCCAGTCAGAAAAGCAAAGTCTGAATTCCTTCTGTCTAAAACAACTGTTCACCTAAATGACCCCAAAAAATTTTGGAAAGTGATCAAATCTTCGTATGGGAACATAACTAAAAATGAGCTACCAGCCTGCATTATGAAAGACTCAGGTCCTGTCATTGATAAGTTAGCCATTGTAAAGTGTTTTAATGAACATTTTATTTCCTCTGGCTCCTTATTTGAATCTTTAGAGCCCACTTCGAAACAGTCCGTTGACCAATGCACTAACTGTCTTCAAACTGAAGGGGACCTTACATTCAGTATCACTCCACTTACAGTAACTCAAGTCCATAAAGCCCTGAAGCAGCTGGATCTAGATAAATCAGCAGGTCCTGATAATCTCGAGCCCTATTTTCTTTAGATAGCTGGGGCCTCATAGCAGAACCTCTGACATATATTTTTAATCTCTCCTTTTCCTCCAACGAGATCCCCAGTATATGGAAATCTGCCTATGTTCTCCCCTTGTTGAGAGGAGGGGATCCCTCAGTTATTAATAACTACAGACCGATTTATAAATTATGTGTTTTAGCTAAGATCCTCGAAAAATTTGTCAATGAACAACTCAAAGATTTTCTGGAAACAAATGGTCTTCTCTTTCCTCATCAGTCAGGCTTCAGAAAACGTCACAGTACTATAACTGCAGCTATGAAAGTAGTAAATGATGTCATTGAGGCACTAGACTGAAAAAATACTGTGGAGCTCTTTTCATCGATTTATCAAAGGCATTTGATACAGTTGACCATGCCATTTTGGCAACTAAACTGCAAAACATTAGTTTGTCTGGCTCTGCTCTGAAGTGGTTCTCAAACTATTTGTTAGGCAGATCACAGTGTGTGCAGTTTGCTGGGTCCTCTTCTTCCCTCCTCCCTATTTCAAAGGGTGTACCACAGGGCTCTATACTAGGACCACTGCTTTTTTCAATTTATGTAAACAACCTCTGTGATAACCTTGAGAATGCTCCCTTCCATTTTTATGCTGATGATACTGTTATTTATTGCTCGTCTCCATCGGTGCTACAAACCTTAGAAACCTTGCGGTCTGCTTTTGATGTTGTTCAGTCTCATTTAACTCATCTTAAACTCATTTTAAATCCAGATAAGTCCAAATTCATGCTATTTTCAAATGGGAAAAAACCACCTTCAGTCCTTCCTAAGATCATAACCTCTCACAGAGCTGAAATTGAAATGGTCTCAACATACAAGTTTTGGGTATTCTTATTGATCAGAACTTGTCATTTCAGCCACACATCAACAACCTTGTTTCTAGGCTGAAGCTGAAACTTGGGTTCTTTTTTAGAAACAAATCCTGCTTCTGCTTTCAGACAAGGAAACGCCTGATTCCTGCAACTTTTTTACCTTTGTTGGACTATGGTGATCTGTTGTATATGAGTGCATCTGACCAATGCCTTAAGAAGTTGGACACAGTCTATCACTGTGCTATACGATTCCTTACTGGCTGTGGACATCTTGTACATCACTGTTCATTATACGCTGCTGCTGAGTGGCCATCTCTGTATCTCTGCAGATTCTCGCGCTGGTTGGTTTTTGTGTATAAGTCCTTCCTTGGTTTTTGCTTCCGTCATACCTGTGCACATACATGTGTAAAATCGAAAACCAATACGGCCTGCGTTCTCAAAACATTCTACAGATGTTGGTCCCCAAATTTACGACTGAATTAGGTAAAAAGGCTAACGCTGCTCCCAATTCCTGGAACAACCTACAGAAGGATCTGAAACTGCCTGAACTGGTCACCCTGGGAGAATTTAAAGCAATTTTGAAAGATCGTGAAAATAGCAGTCTTGGCCGTTGTGTCTGTTTTTAGTAGCCCCTTCATCTTTTATACACTTGTCCCATTTTAAGCACCGTATTAGTTGTTCTGCTGTATGGATTATTGGTGTTCTGTCTTTGTCTTGTCTTTGTCTTTCTGATAATCACTGTAATTGAAATGTACTGTATTGTAACTGAGTTTATGCTGCCTTCTTGGCCAGGTCACTCTTGTAAAAGAGATTTTAATCTCAATGATGCTTTTACTTGGTTAAATAAAGGATATATATATATATATATATATATATATATATATACACACAGTGGTGCTTGAAAGTTTGTGAACCCTTTACAATTTTCTATATTTCTGCATAAATATGACCTAAAACATCATCATATTTTCACACAAGTCCTAAAAGTAGATAAAGAGAACCCAGTTAAACAAATGAGACAAAAATATTATACTTGGTCATTTATTTATTGAGGAAAATGATCCAATATTACATATCTGTGAGTGGCAGAAGTATGTGAACCTCTAGGATTAGCAGTTAATTTTAAGGGGAAATTAGAGTCAGGAATTTTCAATCAATGGGATGACAATCAGGTGTGAGTGGGCACCCTGTTTTATTTTAAGATCAGGGATCTATCAAAGTCTGATCTTCACAACACGTTTGTAGAAGTGTATCATGTCACGAATAAAAGGAGATTTCTGAGGACCTCAGTAAAAGCGTTGTTGATGCTCATAAGGCTGGAAAAGGTTACAAAACCATCTCTAAAGAGTTTGGACTCCACCAATCCACAATCAGACAGACTGTGTAAAAATGGAGGAAATTCAAGACCATTGTTACCCTCCCCAGGAGTGGTCGACCAACAAAGATCACTCCAAGAGCAAGGTGTGTAATAGTCGGCGAGGTCACAAAGGACCCCTGGGTAACTTCTAAGCAACTAAAGGCCTCTCTCACATTGGCGATTGTTAATGTTCATGAGTCCACCATCAGGAGAACACTGGACAACAATGGTGTGCATGGCAGGGTTGCAAGGAGAAAGCCACTGCTCTCCAAAAAGAACACTGCTGCTCGTCTGCAGTTTGCTAAAGATCACGTGGACAAGCCAGAAGGCTATTGGAAAAATGTTTTGTGGACGGATGAGACCAAAATAGAACTTTTTGGTTTAAATGCGAAGCGTTATGTTTGGAGAAAGGAAACACTGCATTCCATCATAAGAACCTTATCCCATTTGTGAAACATGGTGGTGGTAGTATCATGGTTTGGGCCTGTTTTGCTGCATCTGGGCCAGGACGGCTTGCCATCATTGATGGAACAATGAATTCTGAATTATACCGGCGAATTCCAAAGGAAAATGTCAGGACATCTGTCCATGAAATGAATCTCAAGAGAAGGTGGGTCATGCAGCAAGACAACAACCCTAAGCACACAAGTCGTTCTACCCCAGAATGGTTAAAGAAGATTGAAGTTAATGTTTTGGAATGGCCAAGTCAAAGTCCTGACCTTAATCCAATCGAAATGTTGTGGAAGGACTTGAAGCGAGCAGTTCATGTGAGGAAACCCACCAACATCCGAGGGTTGAAGCTGTTCTGTACGGAGGAATGGGCTAAAATTCCTCCGAGCCGATGTGCAGGACTGATCAACAGTTACCGGAAACGTTTAGTTGCAGTTATTGCTGCACAAAAGGGTCGCACCAGATACTGAAAGCAAAGGTTCACATACTTCTGCCACTCACAGATAAGTAATATTGGATCATTTTCCTCAATAAATAAATGACCAAGTATAATATTTTTGTCTCATGTGTTTAACTGGGTTCTCTTTATCTACTTTTAGGACTTGTGTGAAAATATGATGATGTTTTAGGTCATATTTATGCAGAAATATAGAAAATTCTAAAGGGTTCACAAACTTTCAAGCACCACTGTAAATACATTCAACCGAGTGTTTTGCTTGAGATAATGAACAGACTGCAGCTCTGTCTCGCGTGCACAAGCACACACACGTGTGTGCGAACCTAAACCACAGAGCAGTACATAAGGTAAAACATGACACCTGGGGTTCGTCTAATGCGCAGAGGTGCATGTAGTGAGGTTCTTGCTCTAAGCTATGACGTCTTTCCTCACTGAAACCATTAATCTTGTGTATTACGGATAACTAGGAAAGCAAATTGTGTTCAAATTCCACTCACAGCAATAGCGATAATAATAATAACAACAATAATAATAATAATAATGATAATAACACAACAACAATAATAATAATAATAATAATAATAATGGAATTTCCAAATGAGGAAACCTTAAAAAAGTAAAAATTGCAAACATTTATGTAAACACTTTCACAAAACAGAGTGTTTTCCCCAATTACATTGATCATTTCAAAAAAGCACTTTATAAATGTGTATGTGCATGCGCTAGTGCATAGATGTGTAAGTGAGAGAGCAACTGTGAGCGTTTGTGTGATTCTGAGTGAGTGAGTTAGCTGTGTGTGTGTAAGAGGATGTGCATACAGGAACCAACCTGAGAGGAACCAACTTGAGATGAGGCATGAGGCTCTGCGGAGAGATGTTGAGATTGTAAGATGGGAAAAGGGGGGTTGGAGCACTGCTGGCGCTGATGAGTGCATCTGTGACACTGCAGCAAGACTGGCGGGCCTTCTGAGCATCAAAAGACTTCAACGCCATGCAATATAACAAATTGTCGAGTTCCTGATGACAAGCAGCTTGTTGTTTGCTGGGGTTTGCGTGAAGGGAAGTGGGGGTGGTTTATGCCCGTAAGAGACTGGAGACCAGAACTGGGGGATGCAAAGTGTGAGCAAACTGTATCTGTGAATGGCCGGACAGGAGGAGGCAATAAACCCAGCCTCTGAGCTGGGAGTGGGGGTTTGCATGGTTTCTGCGCCTTTGATGTCACCCTGCATGGGAGGCCTTTGGCTTACCCAGTGCTCCATATTGCCCTCAATCATCTGTGTAAGACTGGACCCTAACTTATCTGTTTTAAATAATCTAAACCTCTGGGAACGTCATAATATGCTCATATGTTTAATATACTGATAAGAAATCACTTCTGTACTTATAACACAATTTCCCTGTATAATAATTCAGCTTAAGACTTTTTCATGACAACCATATCATATTAATCCATTTTCCTGGCTTGTTTGATATGTATGTTTTTGTTACAATTCGAGGAGTTGAATGGCATATGTTTCATATCAAATGAAATTATAGTTCATTCACTTTTAGAAACTCCCTAAATTTGGGTAAGGTAAAATCTCCTCTCGGGTAATAAAGTGTAGTTCCTTTTGTCTGAATGACCCCTCATTTACAGCCAAATGGCCTGACTATGTCTCAGTCCTGAGACCTGTAACCCGATATCTCACCTGGTTAACTTATGGGGCTCTCTGGTTGGAGGAGGGGGGTTGCTGGTTTGGTTTATAGGAAAGAGAAATGAGCTGTTCGGGGAAGATCGTATCCGATCTCTCCCCGCGCACGTTAGTGCGTGAGTAGCCTTTTCAATGATGTAACATCGTGTTTCGAACTTCCCGCGCACGTTAGTGCGTGTATCCTTTTCCTCCGGGTATGACTTTATTCTCCTCTTCTAAATTATGCGTAACTTGTAATTGGCTTAACGTGGATTTGTTTGATTTAAGCTTTTGCCTACCTGGTGAATAAATTATTGTCATTCCTTTAAGCTTGCGTGGTCTCCGGGACTCTTAACCCTTTTATTCTTTCTAGTCTTGGCGTTGCGACGGATACCTAGGGGTATAATCCTGACCGAGGTACGACTGGCCAGCGGCCCGGTATGGGAATTGGTTTTATTAAGTTGGAGAGACAACCATGATCTACTTACATAAAGGGTTTATGTATTGCCGGTTCTGGGATTTTAGCCTAAAGGAAACCCATGGACGAAAAAGTCGGTTATCTGTTAAAATTCCTGAAGGAACCCATGGGCTTGCATAGATCTGAGTTCGCTGTATTCAAGCCAAAAGATGCTGTTGCAGTGATGGCTGACTTCCAACCTCTAATCTAATCAACGAACCTAGGATCCGGTAACAGTACTAAAAACCCAGGAGTACATGTTAGCGACAGCGGTAGTCTCCTAAGAGTTGAAGGTGTAGTCACTCGAGACCCACGCAGGTTTCTCTAGATTATGGATTCTAATTCTAATTCTAATTTGGAGTCAGATATTTAACAAAAGTATAACTAAATTCATTATTATAAATTTATTATGGAGTCAGATTAATTGTAACCGTTGTGCTTTTGTGCCCCGTCCTTCGAACGGAGAAAATATATCCATTTTATTGTGATTCGCACCAGCCAGGAGGTCGCGCGATATAATACTAGGAATCCACACGCATAAACCTTCAACCCGGGCTCTTCCTCCCTTGGTCGAGCTGCGTGGGTTTTACAAGATGTGGGGTGGGGTTCTTGCTTTTGAACACTGACTGCAAGATGCAGAAAAAAGCAGTCACACGAAGCAGCCAGAAAACCAACCTTACAGACAGAATTAGTGGTCCATCAACAAGCTTCAATTAATTTTATTAGGCTTTTAAGCTTTATTGGAAAGGATAATACAGAGAGACTGGAAGAGAGAGAGAGAGACATGCGACAGAGGTTCAGAGGACAGATGCAAACTACCAGCACTGCAGGCCATAATAACCATAGATAGAGCACAACAGGTTGCACCACATGGGCGTTTACTCTTTACAATCATTAAATTAGTGCATTCTCATCTCCGTCTCCTCTATTCTCACTTGCCGCACAGATCAAATAAATATTCAGGGAAGGATTATGAAAGCGCCAAACTCACCTAAGCTGGCAGGTTGGTTGCCAAATGAAAATGCACCCTGAGAAAGAGAAGTTGAATAAAAACATAATGACAAACATGAGACTCCACAAGAGGTAAATGTGTCCTTATTATAAAAAAGTATTATTAAACTAGTCACATTTTTCATGCAAAAAAAAAATACACAGGTTTTACCAGTCCCTACATTATCTTCTCTTTTATACACTGTGCTACAGTCGAAGACAATAAAAACAATTTGGGAAAAAGAGACAAACACCTGTCTGGGCTGTGTCTGGTCAGCGGGATAGCCAGAAAATGGTTCAGGTAGGGTAGTTTGCGCCATCACATATGAGCCTCTCGTTTCCTGAACAAATTTACCTGCGCTCGCACGCGCGCACACACACACACACACACACATATATACACGGCCAGTCAAAAGTTTTAGTATACCAACAATTTACAAGCAGACAGAAACTGTAAATGCCTTTTGTTTCACAAAAACTATGCACCTCAGAGTCATTGATAAAATCAATTTTGCCACAGTAACTGCTGACCAGGGACTGGTTTCACAAAGACCTCGTAAATTTAGCGAACACGACAAGTCGTCTGATCGCTAATTTTGTGAATCAGGAGAACCATGCAGCACTCACAGGTTGCAAAATGCTCGCTGAGATCGGGAGATCGCAATCGCATCGCCAAGCCCTCGCTAGATTTTGGCGTAACTCTACAAAGCCCTCGTTAAATTTGGGCAATTGCAATCAGATCACTATCGCCTCATGAACTGGCAATTTTTAGCAGGAGCTCCTGACCAGTGGCGTCACCAAGGGGGGGGGGGCATGTGCCCCCCCGCGGACATCTCGTGCCCCCCCATTTAAGATATTGAAATAAATTGTGCCCCCCCCCCCGACCCCGCTCGACAAAATGAAGGCAACCCCCCCCTCCGCCCCAGTCAACAAAATAAACGAACGCCACCCCCCACCCCGGTCAACAAAATAAAGGAATGCCTACCGCCTACCACCTACCACCTATCCCCCCCCCGCTCAACCAAATGAACAAGACACAAATTAAAATTTTGGTTCGTGCCCCCTCACCAAACTGCTGTGCCTCCCTTGTGCACCCCCAGAATAAAAGGTCTGGTGACGCCACTGCTGGAAAAGTGTAGAGAGGCTTACTAAATGGCACTGTTTCTCGAAGAGGAAGCTCGTTGTGTTTTACAGCCGAGAAGGGGTGATCCCTGATTCGATCAACCCGACAAAGTCTCTAACAGTGTGTTCCATTAGACAACTCGTATAACATGAGTAGCGCACTTCGTTAGCAGAACACCATGGTCGACTTCGGGTGACCAACTCGCATTACCCGAGTAGCTGATCTTGCATGCAATGACCCCGGCGCGCGAACGTTTTTGTAGCCTGGCACCCGAATGTGAAGATCAACGACACCAGTAACTCTCGACTCACCTCCACTCTCGTTTAGCCATTCTGCCGCATGACGTCACTACTCAAGAAACCCTGGGTGAGGTGGGGATTATGATCGTGAACTCTGACCCTACTGTTCTAGATCAATTTTGGTCACGTGACGCTGTGATCTCAGAAATTCGAGCGAAACACGCGTAACACAGGTTTGACACAGGTTCCTCGCGCAGGTCACCCGAAGTCGGCCCAAGAGTCTCGCTCTGGTGTTGACTGCGTGTGACACGAGTATACTCCCACTTTTTCTGGGAGTAGAAGGGTTCCAAGATGGCGGCGACTGGACAAGAACGGTGAGGTTGCATATCACTCTGCTACGGAGGTCGTCTTCCTCAAACAACACTCTTCATTCGATAAGATGATACGCATGGCTGCTACTGCGCCTGTGCAGCATTTACACTCATGTTGTCAAGGGTTGTCTAATCAGACGCACCCTGAATGACACTTCTCTTCTAAAGCGATTGTGGTTACCAAGACATGTCATCATTGAATTGGCTGAACTTATTAACGACGATCTGTAAAGCCCAGCACAAAGTTCTAGTGTGATTCCAGTGCGTTTACAGATGTTGTGTGCACTTCAGTTTTATTTCACGGGGCATTTCCTGTACATTTGCAGGTATTCAATGGGCCGTAGGCATCGGTATCTCATGTTGTACTACATGTATTTACTGCATAGACCAGGAATGCAAATCTTTTCTTCAAGTTCCCGCACAAACATGATTGCCAGAAGAAATAAAGGAGGGTAAAGGCATTGGCGAATGCCAAACATCATTGGTTGTACTGATGGCAGCCTTTATTGCCAGAAAGAGACTGTGCCAAAATGAAGACATTTTCATTTGTCACAAGATCCTGTGATTAATGGACAAGGGATTAGCGATCATCGACTAATAAATAAATTTTGTCACCGAATGTTTCACCATCATAGACGCGATCAAGACCCCATCTACGCTTGGACTGAACCAGGTTGTGTAGGCCTGTTGCAGGTACACTATCTGCATCACTTAGGCTACGTTCAGACAGCAGGTCTTGATGCAAAATTCAGATTTTTTGGAGAAATCCGATTTTTTTGAGTGCTCGTTCATATTACACGTCATATGCGACTTATATCAGTTTTGAGTATGAACTGAATGCGACCCTGAAGTGACCCACATGCGCAAAAGAGGTCCTGAGGTAATACGTGACCACGCAGGCACGCACTGTTTGCTTACGGAAGTAAATATGGAGGCATCTCGTCTCGGCGCGTGTGTGGCACTGATAAAGTTTATCTACAACCGAAGTCAGTACCATTACAGACAAATAATGACGTAAAGGTCGGATAAATGCGACCTAGCCGTTCAGACAGCAGTTGCATTGCAAAATATCAGATACGTGTCGGATTTAGGACCACATATGAAAGTGGCCTGGGTCGGATTTAAAAACATCGTATTTGTGCTGTTCAAACTGTCTTTAACAGATCGGATACAGGTCACATATGGGCAAAAAAATCGAATTTGGGCCACATTTGCCTGCTGTCTGAACGTAGCCTTACTGTATTTCACAAGACACATAAGCAAAAACATAAGCCAATGGAAGTAACAATTTTCCAGGACTGGGTCGCAAAAGTGATCCAGAGAAATTATCCAGTCTAATTTGTATAAGCAATTTAACTCACCATATTCTTCTTTATACTGGACTATCTTTCTTCTCAAGTTGGGGCAGACTTTCCCAATTATGTCTTCTAGCATTTCCAGGTTTGTACTGCTAAAATAACCTTCCTTTTCCATTTCCAGCAGCAGATTCAGCATTGTCTGAAAAGGATTAAGTATGTTGGGAAATGTAGCAGAATTGATTATAGCAGACAACACCATGCAAAGACTAAGATGGAAGACAAGAGACCAAAGTTGATAGGAGTGCAAAAAACATTTTTGGGGAGTGAGAAAGTTGTGTCAGACTGTACAGATTCCATAATTTGTGGGACAAGAGAACATCAGCCCGTGTACATACTTGGTCATGCTCCAGTTTTTTCCGGGGAATGGTGTTATACAGCAGGAACTTTATGTTCTTCAAATCATCCATAGTTATGTTTTCTGACAAGTCAAACAGCATCTTCCTGACAATTATGAACATGAAAAATGTTAAACTCATTACTACACTGTAAGTCCTGCAGTGTTCTGATATCGGTTCTAACATTCTGATACTCATGACCATTCAAGCATTTCTTTCATGGAGAATTATCAAAGTGGTCTCATGGAAAACTACAAAATACAAACACTTGGTCAAACTAGTGTCTGAAATATTACATGACATTTCAAAAAAGATATAGAAAATACAAAATGTTCAACCAGAAGAAACAAGTCCGGTCCCTTAAGACATACTAACATGATGGCATAACTAGTCTATGCTGTGCTATCAGAGAGACTAAAGGCGCTACTCCACTAGACAGTTTTTACTGTTAGAAGTTGCTGTAGGAGAGAAAATCTCTGGTGGATAACGAAACGACAGTTACTTCCGAGAGTGCAGAAAAACTTTCGGAAGTTTGTCGCAGAAGTTATTGGTGTCAAGTGGAAGGACTATTGAAAGAATGTCATAATGACTCGCGACAGCGCTCTCAGAGAATAGAACGGGTTCTATTTTGGGGAAGCTACTCTCGGGAAGCGCAATAGTCCGTGAATGGTGTGGTGTATAAAAGGGCGTGTTGTGTGGATTTCTTCCTATGTGACAAAATGGCAAGCATTAGTGGCCAAGAATGGATGAAATCGGAGACATTTCAGCTGATAAACAGCTACCAAAACCAACCCATTTGTGGATGTTAGCTCATCAGAATATAAAGACAGGATGAAAAAAATGCCTGCTTGGGCTGATTTTGCAAAAGCATGTTCCAGGGACGTCGCTTGAGGTACAGCGGAAGATGCATAATTTACGGAACCGGTTCAGTGGCGAGCAGTGGTGGGCGGTGGACGGAAAACTGGAGGGGGGGTTGGGGGCAGAAAACATCCCTTGAAACGGATTAGATTAGTGACCCGATTTCAATCATTGTTCTTGGTCAACATGTTAGTTTCCCTTATAATGAAATGTTTAGGCAAGTGAATAATAAATTCTATAAAATGTTTAATTCACATGCCTTAATAGGCAACTCTTCACAAAAAAACCACTGTGGATTTTCCGCGTTAAATTTTGTCATATCCTAAGCAAGTCGTCAAACCTATGCATAATGATTGTTTAATTGAAACAGATTGAAATGTGCTCTTTTTTGCGTTCAATTGGTGCGTTTGATTTCTCGTCTTAACGAAGACAATTAGCTACACCTGAGAGGGGAGAGTTCAAGTGTCTTTTACCAGGAAAATTGACTGAAAACAGATTAAGACAAATAAGCAGTTTAAAGTTTATTGCCCTCCTTGTTCTCTGTCCACCGCCCGCCACTCATGGCGAGCCATGTACAATTAAAACCAAATCAGGACAGGGTACAGAGGTTTCCTCCTTTTTTTATTATAATGAAGGTGGCAACAACTGCCGCGACCTGTTGTCTCCTCGCTGGCAACATGGTAAATGAGGTCGAGTAGAGCGAGTAGAGACCCTCGTGTCACATAATATGGTCATCGATCGATACTGTCAAACTGTAATGATCTCTCAAGTGGAACATCATGAGAAATTTTATGTCGACAGTTGCTTCCAGAAACATAGTCGACAGTCAATCGGAGCTTCTGTCAGAGACTTTTTAATCTGAGGTGGATAGATGTTTGATATTTCTGTCGAGAGTTGGCTGACAGAATGTTTCGACATGATCTGTCTAGTGGAGTAGCGCCTTAAGAAGCCAGAGGGAACCAAACCAGTAATTCAGACATGCCATCTACGACCCAAGAAGATTCATAACAGCACACTCTGCTAAACATTAAATATGCTTTACAATTATCTATTGTCCTTCAATATAGAGTATCCCATCTTCAACAAGCACTGTCTAAATATATGGAGCATAAGACAGTCTGGCTGTCCACAGTGTAAATTATAAAATAATTTTGAAATATTTTTATAAATCCTTTCAGTTTTAAGGCTTGACATGGCCACTGGGAAATTGCAGTGGCCACTGAATTCTTGAATTCTCAAGCACAAGGACATTCTATCCTTAATAGACCAGTGGTTCCCAAAGTCGGTCCTGGGGCCGCCCATGTATGCTGGTTTTTGCTCTAACCACAATTGCTGTTGTGGATTTTAATTCATATTAATTAGGTGCATCTATGTTTAGAGCAGTACATGTTTCAACAGATATGCACACATGCAGCGAAGAATGAATTCCATATCCACATAGTGATATTATAGCAACAAAAAAATTTACCCGAAGTAAACAATCAATTGGTTCCTAATTGGTGAAGCTGTGGACCAATTGCTGTGGACACATAGTTGCAAATATTCCTCGGTGCGCAGGCGCAAGCGGGGCATACGGTAGTTCGTTTGTGTGTCAGTCATTCTGTCTGTTACCGGGATAGCCGCTACGCCGGTGTTATGTCCCAACTGGTTTCCAAACTAACTGGTTCCCTTGCGCGTGCACGCACTGCATTTGCCTAAACGTCTGCTGCTCTAGTGGCTGTCATCCGCAGATTCGTCAAACATTCACTTCCATAATACCGGCGATTTTTAAGTCGCAGTTCATATCTTTTACAGCAAACTTGATTGCATCAATGTGAATTAATTTTAAAGGCCCCATTAAAAGAAAAAAGTATTTGAAAATAAAATGTTTGAAAGATCGCGTCAGACTGGATTCGATCCTCCATCAGCAAAAGAAGAAAATTACTAGTTTGTAATCTAACCTCTAGACCACTACTAGCCACATATTTCAGAGCGTTAGACCAGTATATATTAATAACGTCAGCAGCCTGGTAACATTTTGTTTTGGTTTGATCTAAAACAACAGGTTTCCTTTAGAAACATTCAAGCGTGTTTATCAAGCTCTTTCTCTCGAGGTTGCGGCCACATTGTCCAAAACATCACAGCCTTTACTGCACAACACATGAGTACAAATTAATACTTTTAAATGGTGAAAATCTAACACTGTTAATACTTTCAAAATACATAAATTATTACCAACGCTTAGCTGCAGGAACTGTAGAATGCGAGTGGTAATTTTCTACCCACAACGCTGCGCCGAGGTAATGGACTGAGTGATGAATCATTCTTCCTTCTTTTGTGTACAACGTATCGTAAAATATTGGGACACCCACTCGTATCAACGTTTTCTTGCGATGCTTTTCCAATGTGGAATGACTCAGACTGTCGACAGATAAAGGTGCCAAATACAGAACTGCACCAGCTTCTTGTGGTGAAATAGTAACCTGGTTAGGATTTTAATGAAGCAATCGCCAACATCTGGCACAGGAGAATACGTTTATAAAAGGAGAATGGGGCAGATGGTAGAACGTTTTTTTCTCAGTAGTGTAGTGGAGGGTTTGATAAAGGAGATTGACATGGATCTGTGCAAAGTGAAGGAGATTGTAGATTTTAAGACGAAAAACATCTACCCTCCAAACTTCACGAAAAGTCAGCGTTACGTTTTGAAACAAAGGGCAGAGAGTTACCAATTGAAAGGTAAGTCGAACCACCCAGCAGCACAGTATCCATTGCGCAGAGGTGGACAATCCAGGTTCAGAAAGTAAAAGTCCTCTCCAGTATTCAGTTCCAACCTCCTGGATTTGCTAATAAAACAGCCCTTCAGACCAGAGGTTGGACAAGTCAAGAAAATCAGCTGGTTGAGTTGATGGGTGGAAGTAAAACATGGTGGGACTTTTACTTTCTGACCCCTGGAATGTCCACCTCTGCCATTGCATTGTATTTTTTTTTTAAATGACATGTCTAATGCTCATGGTAATGTAATCCCTAGATGGTGAACTCTATTACCAGTGCCTAAGAAAGCTTGATGAGGCCCAGCATCATCTTGCAAAGGTAGTTTGTTCTCCGCAGGAAGCTAACAACGTCTTTATAGAGTTTCATGCCAGTGCTATCGGTGCTCACTGTGGAGTAGACAAGACAATGCATGCAATTCTTCAGCGGTATTACTGGCCTGGTATGAAAGCTGACCTCACAAAATGGGTGAGTGCATTACTATCCCATATTTCTGCGGTGATTATGGATGTAATGGAGCACCTCCTGAGTGTTGGTAATTTTTTTCACTTTTTTAGGTTGCCCAGTGTGATGAGTGCCAGAAAAAGAGGGCTTCCATAAAGGAAAAAACTCAGTATAAACCCATTGAGGTGAATAATCTCCTGGCATGTTGCATGATGTTAAATAGTTCTGAAGTGTCGGTCATGGGGGCCACTGCCCTGCATGTGCCCTGCTGAATCATGTGCATGTAAGATGAAATGTTCTAAAATGAGCAGGGCAGAGGGTCTATTGTGCTGGTTTGGTAAAACATTCCATTGTGCTTTGTTTGCATTTAAGGTGTCCGAGCCCTTTGAACTGGTGGGGACGGACCTTGTTGGCAAATTGAAGCACTCCAACAATGGACATGTATACATCTGCATCATGGTGGACTATTTCACAAAATGGCTGGAAGTCTATCCTCTGAAAAGCAAGAGGGCTGAGGAGGTAATGGACTGCATCATGGATTTCTTTTATAAGTATGGCGCACCGAAACGAATCCTGACTGACCGGGGTAAAGAATTTGTCAATAAAGTAAGTGATTACCGACATGTGACGTTGCTGTGCTTTTGTCTGCAGATAAAGGGGGGTGGAGAGAAACGATACTGAACGTGTTTTCCTATCAAATGTATATGCTAGGTCAATCTGGACCTGTGTGCAAAACTTGGCATTGCCAGAAGCCTCTGCGCACCATACCACCCACAAACAAATGGCTTGGTGGAAAAGCTGAATGGCACCATTCAAGGGTAAAACACATTATTATTATTATTATTATTATTATTATTATATTCTTCCTTTTAAAGCTCTCTGATCATGTCTGAAGGGTAGTATTTTCCAATTTCAGGGCTCTGAGAAAAATGGTGCAGGATCATCCTAGTAATTGGGATAGTCACATCAAACCCACTGTGTTTGGACTACGTACAAAAAAACAAATTACCACCAAATATTCCCCATATTTCCTCATGTATGGGAGGGAAGCCCGTTACCCATCAGAAATTCCAGAAAAGTGCCAGGTATGAGAAATTTCCATGCAGGAGGAGCTGCTTTGAAAACCATCTCTGCCATAATGTGTTATCTTTAATTTTTATCTATTACAGATTAGTGATGAGAGAGTCCATGCACTGGCTGAAAACGAGGACGTATGCATCCAAACTAAAAGCCTCAAAGACGTCTATGCTAAAGTGGAGGCCAATATAACCGAAGGACAAGCGAGGGTGCGGAAGAGGAAGCTATCGAAGGGGGAAGATGACTGCTTTGTGGTGGGGGATCAAGTGTTGCAAAAAAATATTCGCCAAGAGCAAAGAAAGGGCGGGAAATTGGAAACGGATTTATTGGGTCCATTCACCATAACAAACATTGATGGCAAAAGTGCAGATTTAAAAATGTGGAAGGGGAACACTATTGAGAGAATCAACATTGACCATCTGAAGAAATATGTGGAACCACAGCCACGAATCCCCTCAAAATGGATTGGAACCACTTCCATATCTCCAGCGCTGCAGCCCAGCCCCTTGAGGTCTCCTGGAGTTCCCCAATCCCCCACCTTCACAATGAGCCCACAATCTGGCCCCCTGTCCTCCAGTCTCCAGTCATGGGACCCAACTGCGTGTGAACCATCAACTGCAGTCTCCCCAGAAGATTGTAAGCATAAATGTCAATTCAATATCATTTTTACAACAAAATACTGAAAAACCTCTGCATATTTACTGTAGTTTCAGTCCTGAAAGGACTGGACCTATTAAATTTTGAGGTCACGGTGATTAACATTTTTCTCATTCTCAGTAATAGCAGACATCTGGCTGAATAAACGGAAAGGTGTGCTGTGGAGCAAAGTTGGACAATATAAAATACTTGCCATGGACTTGCAAAATCTGGCCCCTGGACGGGAGGTAGAGAGTGAGGTAAATGCATGCTTAAATAAATTTGTTGGCAACAATTTGTAGAAACAATTGACACAATTATTGGTTCAGGTCTTAAACGCATTCATCTATGCTATCATTGCGAAGTTGCAAGAAGAAACTGAGCGAAAGGTTTATTATGTTGACTCGTTTCAAATGACAGCAATGTGGCAAGGATCATTCCGGGGATTAAACAAGGTAACCATTTTCAAAATGTTTGCGGATGATTTACAATACAAACAAGTGTTTATTCAGTATGTTTACAGCTTGACCCAATGGCCTATGATGTCCTCATCGGACCAGTCTGTGACAAGCAGCACTAGACACTTGTGGTGAGTATTCACACCATCCCGGCATAAAATTCTATATACATGTTGGTGTTCGAGACTTGAGGCTCTCTAACTTGATTTTAATGTGAATTCATCTTTACATGACTTGTATTGAAGGTCATTTATCCAAAAGAGAAGCGGGCACAGTACATTGACCCATTGGGTGAAACCCCTGACCACATAACCAAATGCAAGAATATGACCAGGTAAGTCGATCTGTGGTAATGTCTTGAACGGTTCATGGCTAAAATTAAGCATTTTTGCTATTCTGCAGAGCTTTCACGAGGCACAAAAATATTCACATCTCGCGGTAGACTTGTCATGCTGTAAGCCATCCGCGTCAGCAAGACTCTACATCCTGTGGGGCATTTGTCTGCAAGGTATGGGTGCAGGTGACCCTTTGAATGCTGTTATAAATGCAACTGATTGTATGATGTCTTTTGTAGTTTGCAGAGCTTTTCTTGACTGGTGGGGTCCTGGATTTCAGCACTGAAGCCTCCATCACTCAGTTGAGGAAGGAAATTGCTGGCAGACTGGTCACTGATTCAGATATTTTATCTGTCATATTTTGTGTATGTGTGATTGAGACATTAATTGCATTTGTGTGATTTAGAGGACCTTTCAGAAGTATGCCGAGCATGTGGGAATGCATGTCAAAGTCCAGGGGGAGGGAATGATGCAACTGATGACTGGGTAAGAATACACTGAAGGTTCTGACATAATTACAAATGTCATGTGGTGGTAATCAACAGCCATGCCTCTCCTCAGATCCAGTGTACACCATGCGGTCTATGGTTCCATTGGATTTGTGTAAGGAGACCACCACTGGAGCAGAACTTCTATTATCCAGCATGTGGATAAGTAAAGGTTCAGCATTTCTCCACTGCATGATTATGACCAGTTGCTTCAGAGTTGGTATAAGTAGGAACTTTACTGAAAACCCTTTTAGTCCAGCACTGAATCAAATTAACGTGTGTGTGTGTGTGTGTGTGTGTGTGTGTGTGTGTGTGTTAAATCCGCCTCCCTTAGAGTCCATGGACCACTGAAGCAGTGATCCTCCCCGTGTGGGCCCTGGCTGCTGCTGTCCTGATCTGGTGTTATACCTGGTCCACGCTTACACCTCACCCTATCCTGGAGTGATTGATGCCACTGCTTGGTTTTCCCATCCGCTTTTTATTTTTATCCATCTTTAGTTGGCTGGCCAGCGGAGGATGGGCTCCCCCACTATAGCCAGGTTCCTGAGATTTCATCCACTGGAGAGAGACATATAATTTTTTTTTTTTACCCCCTGAGGATTTTTCTCCTTCCTATTTTTGGGATTGGGTACCCTAGAACTATAAATTGCCTGTGACTGTCCTATGCCCAGTACTGTAAACTTAATGTATGCTGCAGAAGGACTCTCTATTAAACTCTTTTCCTGAAATGTGTTTTTGCTGACTGATAACCTCTGCCCCAACTTCGTTGGCGGAGGTAATGTTTTCGTCTGTCTGTGTCAGTCTCTGACAAAGTTCCTGGCTACAATTTTACACGCAGAGTGGTGAAACTTGCAGGGAATAATGACTTATCTGTCAGTGATTCAATTCTGAAAGGTCAAGGTCACGGTCAACCAAAAGATCACATTCACTTAATTGGCAAAACTTTGGATCCAATTGTCACAGAGCTTTCAGACTTGGTTCATATTTTAGCTTGTACTGGCATGTAGGACATTCGGGGTGGCGGAGGTATGTGCTCTACTGAGCGATAACATCCCACTTGCTCCCTCATTTTGTCTACTCTCATTTGGTCTACTTCCCATTTGGTCTACTCATTTTGTCTACTTTTAAAATGACCACCCTTTCCCATTTTGTCTACTCTCAAAATTATTTTTAATATGAGTAAGTGCATTATGAGGTGCACAAAATGAATGAAAAGACTTCTCTCATAGTAATGGAAACAAAACACGTGAAAATCTTTGAATGCAAAAACCCATCATTATGAGAGTGGAACTTCAAACAAAACATCAGGGTGAAACAAGTAAAAACAGTGGCCCAAATGGAAATTGTGCTAAAAAGTTGTAGACAAAATGAGAGTAGACCAAGTGGGAATAAACCTACTGAGCACCCTTCTAGCTTTAAGTTGCTTTGGATTGTACCGTTAGATTAACACCATGCTGGGCTCATAGTGAGATGCTCTTAACGTGGTAGCTCACTGACCAGTTCATGACAAATGAAAAGGTCTAGATGGGTGGCTTCGTGTTAAACAGTATACCCATGGAGGACTGTGTCAGGTCCACGCCCTTGGACCTGAATTGTTGAATATTACCACTTGGATCCCTGTGGCTCTTAACAGTTCTGACACTGTGCATTAGTAGGTCTTGCCCACCCCACCCCCACCATGTGTGGTCGTAGGGGTCCAGTGTTGCGGTCAGTATGTCCAACTTTGAGCAAAGGCTTAACATGTTTGGGTACTTGGTTAAGCCCGAGGGAACCATTTGTTTTGGGTCAACTCAATGTTACCTGGGTGCTGATGTTGGTAGTACTACAAGCAGAGATGAAATTTATCGGTTGTGCTCAAAGTTTTTTTTTTTGCATTTTGCTCGGAGATCGAATCCAGCTTAGCATTGTGTAAGCACTATATTGCTGGTAGCAGTATGCAATCTGCTACTGGACCGTGTTCGATCGATACACTATACTTACACTTTTTGAAAGTAGGGGCTGTAATGACGTGGTCTATATAGCCGCAGCCTCAAGAAAGCATTTGAGTAATATGCTCTAGTATTTGCTAAAGGGAACCAGTTGTTTTAATCAATCTTAAAACAAACTGTTACCTGGTGCTGACGTAGTTGATTAATATAAGACTGGTCGCTCGTGATAACTGTTGTGCGATGCCGCAGAGGTTTCATCCATCGGCAAGGTATGTATTTTTGCTGGAAGAGGATCGAATCCAGCTTTGCGCGATCTTGGGAAACTAATGTCCTATCTGCCCCATTCTCCTTTTATGAACGTATTCTCCTATGCCAGATGTTGGCGATTGCTTCATTAAAATCCTAACCAGGTTACTGTTTCACCACAAGAAGCTGGTGCAGTTCTGTATTTGGCACCTTTATCTGTCGACAGTCTTGAGTCATTCCACACTGGAAAAGCATCGCAAGAGAATGTTGATACGAGTGGGTGTCCCAATATTTTATGATACGTTGTACACAAAAGAAGGTAGAATGATTCATCACTCAGTCCATTACCTCGGCGCAGCGTTGAGGGTAGAACATTACCACTCGCATTCTACAGTTCTTGCGGCTAAGCGTTGGCAATAATTTGTGTATTTTGAAAGTATTAACAGTGTTAGATTTTCACCATTTAAATGTATTTATTTGTACTCATGTGTCGTGCAGTAAAGGCTGTGATGTTTTGGACAATGTGTCCGCAACCTCGAGAAAAAGAGCTTGATAAACACGCTCTAATGTTTCTAAACTAAGGAAACCAGTTGTTTTAGATCTAACCAAAACAAAATGTTACCGGAATGCTGACGTTATTAATAGATACTGGTCTAACGCTCTGAACAATGTGGCTGGTAATGGTCTAGAGGTTAGTATAACCATCTAATAATTTTCTTCTTTTACTGATGGAGGATCCAATCCAGTCTGACGCGATCTTTCAAACATTTTATTTTCACATATTTTTCTTTTAAAGGGGCCTTTAAAATTAGTTCTCATTGATGCAATCAAGTTTGCTGTAAAAGATATGAACTGCGACTTAAAACACGCCGGTATTATGGAAGTGAATGTTTGACGAATCTGCGGATGACAGCCACTAGAGCAGCAGACGTTTAGGCGAATGCAGTGCGTGCACGCGCAAGGGAACCAGTTAGTTTGGAAACCAGTTGGGACATAACACCTACCACACTACTTCTGTTCACTCGAAGGTTCTGCGATTCAGTGCGAAAATGAATGGAAACAGCTTCAAATGTCAGAAATCTATTCGATACACCAATTTCATCGCACAGCAGCAAGTGACGTCATTACGCACAAGTTTTTATTCGCTTTAATGCTGTTAGGTGGAAATGCATTTTCACTGCCTGTATTCGCATGAATATTTTTGGCGAACTTCAGATAATTCGATTAACAAGTGGATGGAAACATAGCTTATGTCAAGCATAGATGCACAGCTAGGGCACTCTGACATGTCCACATAGAATTTTATAGCTTCATTAAGGGACATACTTGTCACTGCTGTAAGCACCGAGGCATCAGCACCTTCAGTGCTTTCATTTAGACAAGCAAATGACCTGTCGAACCTGTTTTGGGGCTTTCTTGTTATTAAGTTGAATCAAATTATTCTGAAAGAACTCTAAATTCCATTGTTCAGCAACCTAATTTGATGCTTACTGATTTGTTTAAAAAAATGTTATCTTAAATTGCTTGCAGCATAGAAAAAAATATTTGTTCAAGATATTTACATTAAATTTGTTTTATGACAGCAAATAACTGCTTTTAGCAATAAATACACCTAATTAGAATTACTTGACAGTTTATTAAAATCGATGGCAAATACGGTAGGCACGAAAACCAGCATACACAGGGTGACCCCGGGACCGAGCTTGGGAACCCCTGCTATAGGTTAGACCCAGTCGAAATGAAATTCACAAGCTAATGAATTTGGAAAAACCTTACCTGTAGGGGGACACATGTCGTGTTGGTTGGCAGCGGTCGAAACTCAGCTGGTGGAGAAGATCGTTGCGTTTTGACAAGAGTAACAGCTCAGCGAGCAGAGATGGGTCCTCCGGTGTCAGGAGATCGAGTTGTTGCAGCTGAGTTAAAAGGTCTTGGCCGGTTGAGATAGCGGACACATCTCTTTTCAGGAGGTCAGCGCAAAGAAATGTCCAAGCCTGGACATCTTCCCGGCTCAAAGATTGCTCGACTTTCAGCAGAAGCTGCTGGAAGACCATCTGAGGAAGTGTTAAAGGAAAAATGAATTCAGCTTTGAGCATGATACAGTACTGGAGGCAGGTGGTATTAATATTTGCGACATTTATGAACATTACACAGTTTGTTCCAGTCAAAAAAAGAAAAAGAAAAAATCCTGCGGGGATTGCGGCGTTACGGCCACGTTATAATACGTCTTGACGTGGACGTTTCACTTTCATACTGGTGACTACAGAGACATGCTGTATTTAAAAAGGTATTTGTCATTATAATTCCTTCAAGAATAAATTCATTTCGGGAGGGACATGGCATGTGTACTAAACGAAGACAGTAAATAAATTTCGGCGGGGAAACATGGCTTATGCACAAAACGTAAGTAAAACTGAAACTATTATTCTATGTTCAAAGAAAGCGGATTAGCTTTGAATGTCTATGATCGAAACAAAATCGTTTTCACAGCTCGCAGACTGGTCCAGGGGTACATCACCTGTTGGTTTGCGGGGGTTTCAAGCGGCTCCATTGACCCGTTTGCGTAGATTCTGCGTTCCAACTACTCGCGGGCTGTCTATGCCCACCCAGCGAACGAGGACAACTACTAACATTGACCTTGCTGATCCGGCCTCGCCTACAAGTGGCACGATTATCGTAGTTCCAACCCTTCTGCAGCTACAGTTTCCGGGAAAGTAACCCGCTGCTGGGAAATGTTTCAAGCACGTTCTATCAGTCGCCGAATTTAATGCGAATTGATGGATTATTATTTTTCATTTTATTTTAGATTGTTTTTTCCCGGCCAACCAAACACGAAAGTTTATTTGTTGAAATCATGATGTTAATATTGCCAACACTGACGTGCAATATATGAGATAAGTTCGCCAGGCCTACCATTTCGCCTGTCTAATGGTAAAATATGATATTTGATAGCCCTCCCACTGTGTAATCGGATTTGAGTCGCTCTATAATGTTGTATCTATTTATTACTATTAGGTAATAAAAGAATTAATTCAAATGGAGAATAATTACCTATCAGATCTCTCCCCATGATACTGTGGATTGTGGTAGACTTGAAACGTGAGAAAAAGAAACTACTTCTGAATATGGCAAGTTGGAGCCGTATTTATGAGCAATGTTAAGAGAGTGTTCTTTTAAAAAATCTGTAACATAAAAACTCAAATATGTGCAAAACCAGTGAAATAAAAAATTGAAGCCTTTCTATTACAACCCCAATTCCGAAATAGTTGGGACAAAGTGTAAATTGTGAATAAAATCAAAACGCAATGACTTTCAAATCACACCAGCCAGTATTTTATTCACAGTAGAAGAGAGATAACAAAGCAAATGTTGAAACTGAGAAATTTCAAAATTTTATCCACAAAATGAGCTCATTTCAAATTTGATGGCTGCTACAGGTCTCAAAAAAGTTGGGACTGGGGCCTGTTTACCATGGTGTAGCATCCCCTCTTCTTTTTAACACAGAGTGGAGGTGTCTGGGCATTGAGGTGACAAGTTTCTTGAGTTTAGCCATTGGAATTTGATCCCACTCTTGTTCAATACAGGCTTCCAGCTGCTGGAGAGTTTTGGGTCTCCTTTGACGGACTTTTCGTTTAATTATGCGTTAAATGCTCTCAATTAGTGAATGATCAGGACTGCAGGCAGGCCAATTCAACCAATTCAGTGGTTTTGCATTGTCCTGCTGAACTACACAAGACCTTCCCTGGAATAGATGCCGTCTGGAGGGGAGCGTATGTTGCTCTAAAACCTTTATATACCTTTCAGCATTCATGGTGCTTTTTAAAACATGCAATTGTCCCACACCATATGCACTAATGCATCCCCATACCATCAGAGATGCTGGCTTTTGAACTGAATGCTGATAACAGGAGGGGTGGTCTTTCTCCTCTTTGGCCCGGAGGACACGACGCCCATGATTTCCAACAAGAATGTCAAATTTGGACTCGTCTGACCACAGGACACTTTGCTACAGTCCATTTTAAATGAGTCTTGGCCCACAGAACATGGCGGCACTTCTGGATCATGCTCAACAATGGCTTCCTTTTTGCATGATAGAGTTTTAGGTAGCATCTGTGGATGGCACGGCGGACTGTGTTTACAGACAGTGGTTTCTTGAAGTATTCCTGGGCCCATTTAGTAATGTCAATGACAGAATCATGCCGGTGAGTGACGCAGTGGCGTCTGAGGACCCGAAGATCACGGGCATCCAGTAAAGGTCTTTGGCCTTGTCCCGTACGCACAGAGATTTTTCTAGTGTCTCTGAATCTTTTGATGATGTTATGTACTGTCGATGATGAGAGCTTTCAAAGCCTTTGCAATTTGACGTTGAGGAACATTGTTTTTAAAGTATTCCTCAATTTTTTTACGCAAACCTTCACTGGTTGGAGAGCCTCTGGCCATCATTACTTCTGAGAGTCTCAGCCTCTCTAAGACATCCCTTTTATAGCCAATCATGTTACACGCGTGATGCCAGTTCACTTAGTTACTTGTTAAGTGTTCTTTCAGCTGATTCTCTTATATATTAATTGCTTTTTTAGCCCTTTTTTGCCTGTGTCCCTGTTATGATCCTGCTCTGTCTGTCATGATTCTGCCATGGTTGTTATGTTTTCCCTAGTCCCTGTTATGTTTATGATTATGTCTGTTAGGTTTTGCCATGTTCTGTTTAGTTTTTGCATTTTGCCATGTTTTCGTTTTTGCCACTCCCAATCCACTATTCTGTTAGATTCCGGTCCATGTCTTTGTTCATGCCCTGCATTGCACTTTGTCTCCCCTGTCTGGTCTTTTGTTAAGCTACAGCTTCTCCCCAGTCCTCTTGCGTCCACATGCTTAGGTGATTTCATGGTTTCTGGGTTTCAAACATTCCTTCCAATCTCGTTTGCTTCCTTCGCCTCTCTTTTCTGTTTTACTAACCAATACTAACAGTTTTATTTTTGTTAAAGTTACTAACCCAGACTAACATTGTGTATATAATACTAACTTACTAACGAGCACTAGGGATTGTATAGCTGCACTTACTAATTGATTAACAAGCTCTCAGCACTTCGCCCTGTTCTAGTCTCCGCCTCTTGCCTTCACTTTGTCTCTCCTGCAATTCAGCAGATCCTCTGCACCTGCTCCACTCTGTCCTACCTCTCATTATCTGTGCACATTAGAACTCCCTAACCGGAGCTGTATGTTTTGTCATAGGTTGTCTCGTGTTCCCTGTCCGCGTTTTTTTGGCTTTTTGCCAATTTCATGTGATTAGGTTCTCCCTCATGTTCCCTCCTTTGTAATTAGTCTGATCCTCATCACCTGATCCTAATCATAGCATGTGCCTTCCCTTGAGTGTATTTAAGCTGTCTTCTCACTGCAGTTCCCCGTCAGAACGTTTCCCTTGTTTACCTGTGCTGCTCTTGTTTCTCGCCTTGTACTCATAGTGTTTCTATTCTGACTGGACCGCCCGACTTACGATTTTTGGCTCTGCTTTTTGGTACTATTGTCTGCATCAGTTTACGAACCCTTTTTGCCCGACTACGAGTTTCGTGTTTGCTGCCCTGGTAACGGTTTGGATTACGCCCACTGGATTTTGTCTTTTGCTTCTCTGACATTCCTGTGTCTGTGTACCGAACCTGTTTTTGCCCGACCACGAGTACTGTTATTGCTGCCCTGGTTATCGACTCTGATTCTGCCCTACTGGATTGTGATTTTGGATTGTGGACTCTGTACCGTTGCTTTTTGCCCTGTGGGGGTTCACCCCCCCAACTACAATAAATCACTTTTTGCTGCTATTTCCTGGTCTCGCATTTGGTTCCAGAACGGTACCTCACAGTCCCTACTTTTTTGAGACCTGTTGCAGCCAGAAAATTAGAAATAAGCTCATTTTGTGGATAAAAATGTAAAATGTCTCAGTTACAACATTTGAAACATTATCTATGTTCTATTGTCAATATCATATTGGCTCCTGTGATCTGAGAGTCATTGCATTTTGATTTTATTCACAATTTACACTTCGTCCCAACGATTTCGGAATTGGGGCTGTACATGCATTCTTTTACATTTTTATAAAAGCAGTACTTGTGCCACATTGAAAAAATAGTCACAGAAATACGAAAGGCTTAAGAGGGCTCAAAATCAATAAAGAAATCAAAAACAGTTTTTTTTCACCCATTCACTTATAGCCCTCTATAAGTGAAATATTTGGCAACGGTATTTTCATAAGTGTAGTGGCTAGAAGTACAGAGCTGTGAAAAATATTTTCCCCTTCCTTTTTTTTTTTTTTTTTTTTTTTTTTGCATATTTGTCGCACTTAAATATTTCAGATAATCAAACAAATTTTAATATTAGACAAAGATGACCCGAGTAAATACAAAATGCAGTTTTTAAATGATGATTTCTTTAAATAAGGGAAAAATGCTATTCCTGGCCCTATGTGCAAGAGTAATTGCCTCCCCCCCCCCAATTGAATTGAGTTCAATTTCATTAGCCGCACCCAGGCCTGATTACCGCCAGACCTGTTGAATCAAGAAATCACTTAAATAAAATCTGTCTGACAAAGTGAAGTTGGCTAAAAGATTTCATAAAGCAACACATCATGCCGCAATCTAAAGAAATTCAAGAACGGATGAGAGACACAGTCATTGACATCTATCTGCCTGGAAAGGGTTACAAAGTAATTTATAAGGCTTTGGGTCTCCAGCGAACTGCGGGGAGAGCCATTATCCACAAATGGAGAAAAGTTGGAACAGTGGTGAACCTTCCCAGGAGTGGCCAGCCTATCAAAATTACTCCAACGACTCATCCAGGAGGTCACAAAAGAACCCAGAACAACATCTAAAGAACTGCAGGCCTCACTTGCCTCAGTTAAAGTCAGTGTTCATGTTTCAACAATAAGAAAGGGACTGGGAAAAAATGGCATCCATGAGAGAGTTCTAAGGCGAAAACCACTGCTGACCAAAAGAACACAAAGGCTCGTCTCACATTTGCCAAAAAACATCTTGATGATCCCCAAGACTTTTGGGGAAATATTCTGTGGACTGACAAGACAAAAATTGAACTTTTTGGAAGGTGTGCGTTCCATTGAATCTGGTGCAAAACTAACACAGCATTTCATAAAATGCGCATCAGACCAACAGTCAAACATGGTGGTGGTTGTGTAATGGTCTGGGGCTGCTGTGTTGCTTCAGGACCTGGACGACTTGCCGTAATTGATGGAACCATGAATTCTGCTCTCTCCCAGAAAATCCTGAAGGAGAATGTCCGACCATCAGTTCATGACCTCAAGCTCAAGCACACTTGGGTTATGCAGCAGGACAATGATCCAAAACACAGCAGCAAGTCCACCTCTGAATGGCTTAAAAAAAACAAAATGAAGGTTTTGGAGTGGCCTAGTCAAAGTCCAGACTTAAATCCAATTGAGATGCTGTGGCATGACCTTAAACAGGCCATTCATGCTCGAAAACCCTCCAATGTGGCGGAATTAAAACAATTCTGCAAAGAAGAGAGAGCCAAAATTCCTCCACAGCGATGTGAAAGACACATTGCCAGTTATCGCAAACGCTTGATTGCAGTTGTTTTCGTCGAAGGCGGCACAACCAATTATTAGGTTTAGGGGGCAATTACTTTTTCACATAGGGCGAGATAGGTTTGGATAGCTTTTTCCCACAATAAATGAAATCATCATTTTAAAACTGCATTTTGTATTTACTTGGGTTATCTTTGTCTAATATTAAAATTTGTTTGATGATCTGAAACATTTAAGTGTGACAAATATGCAAAAAAAAAAAAAAAATCAGGAAGGGGGCAAAAACCTTTTCACAGCACTGTATATAACAAAACAAATTAAGAAAAACCAGGATCAGTCATTTTGTCAATATTTAAGCAGATCAGTAATGATGGTCTAATCCAGTGCTTTTTTTACATTTCCAGGAGTACCACCTGTCCTGCATGTTGTAGATTTCTCCCTGCTCCAGCACAGGTGATTCACATAATCTACTCATTATCAAGCGGCTTCAGGGGGTTGATAGCGAGCTGATCATTTCAATCACTTGAGCTGGAGTCCGCGTGGATTTTTCTTGTAAATTTATTATTGTAATAAACAAGTTTTGGGTTTCAGTGATTTCTTTGTTGTAAACATAAAGACTTGACAAGATCTTAGAGTGTGCAAAAATGTATGACTGGTATTGTTCATGTATGAGTATCTGAATGAATGGTGTGTGATTTGATTTGTATACGTTTTTGGAAGTATATGACGGGTGACACAATACTGCTGTAAAATAATGTGCTGAAAGTGTCATCAAATGATAGATAAATAAAAGGACGTCTTTCGCAACACGGTTACCATGCTTGTGAATACTGCTCTAATTTACTAAGCAGGCCTAAAGATCCAGCGCATCTGGAATTATTCTTGACCTGCTACTTGCAAATTAAAGTGTTTGGCTTGATATCTGTGCAATGCAGTTCTGGGAAATTATTGTGAAAGCACGTAGCTTCACAATTTGGCCATTTTATGTGGATTTGGTCAGGTTTCTTAGCTTTGCCCCTGAAATAAGATTTGTTATGGTTAATTACACAGAATCTGGATGCCATGGAAAGGTATTCGAGGACAGCTTTTGTGTGTTATTTTATTTTAAAAGAGATCACAGTTCTTTTGCTGAATGGCTCTGGTATGCATTCCCAGTATTTAAGCTGGAGCTTGGCCATTTTTAAGAGATGCACAGTCTTGGTACATCATCCGTAATCCAGGGATAACTGCTCCACCCTCTGCCAATCTCCCTTAACCCCAAATTATGTTTGTCTAGTCCAGTGGTTCTCAAACTCAGTCCTGGGGGACCCCTGTGTATGCTGGTTTTCATCCCAACCACAATTGCAATTCCAGGATTTTAACAAGCTGTTAGTTTTTCTTAATTAGGAGCTTTTGATCCTTGGAGAGATAATTTACCACCTTAATCTACAGAATGCCAAACATAGCTTTGCAATGCCCCAAAGATGACCAATTTTACATTGTGCGCATTGCACTATAGGAAATATAGGAGGTAACAGACCGATAAGATTAATTTGCCAACTTAATGATATAACAGGTAACTTGGTTAATTGCTGTATACGCAACAATTGGTTATTATTATGCCTCGGTGTGCGCATGCGCACAGCGAGCATACGGTACTCAGTCTGTGTATTTGTTTGTCTGTCTGTTACCATCATAACTGCGACAGCGTGTGCATCCAAGCTAAAGTAACAATGCCAACGAGTGAGAAACACTGTTCTCTTGATTTTTATGCCTCGGTGTGCGCATGCGCATAGCGAGCATACGGTACTCAGTCTGTGTATTTGTTTGTCTGTCTGTTACCATCATAACTGCGACAGCGTGTGCATCCAAGCTAAAGTAACAATGCCAACGAGTGACGAACACTGTTCTCTTGATTTTAAATGTGCCAGAATTTTGATTTTTTGTAGCACTTCATGTTTCAGTATACACGTTTTGTGTACATAATGTTAAGCCACACCCACATGATTTTGGCACAAGGACCGCACTCTATTGACTGTTTATGTATTCAAGCTTGCTTTTATGTTACTGTACAACTATTGTACATCAGTAGTGGCTAAGCAATACACACCGAGGCATCAGCACCTCTGGTGCTTTCATTGTTTTAGGCTCGGTCCCCGTTTGCATTCGCGTTTGCGTTTGCGTTGGTGTTCCCACTTCGTTTCCGGAGCGTAATTCCAAAACCGTTTGCATGATCTGTTGTAAACGAAACTTTGCATGCTTAATACTCAGGTCCTCAAGTGGTGCCTTTCGCTATGTGTCTTTCTGTCCATCCATCTATCTGTCTGTCCGGATGTAATCAAGTTTTGCCCAGAGCATAACTCCTAAACCATTAGCATAATCTTAACGAAACTTTGCATACTTACTATTCAGGTCCTGCAATCATGCCTTTTGGTCTGTGCCTGTCTGTCTGCCTGCCCGTCCGTCCATCCAGTGGGTTAGGCAGGGAAGGGGGCCGGGGGGGAGATATCCGTTTTTTACGAGTAAAAACACATTCTGGTTTTTGTTTGCTGTTGCTGTTTATTTGGTGTTTTTCCTACACTATGTAGCTGAAAATGTGCGGACACTTTCACTGAAACCTCGTTGACATGCATATAAAACCGACAGTTTTAAATTCTAAATATCTGTTAATTTAATCACATTTAGAATTAAAGGCAATCACGCCATTTTACTTCTAATAGTGGTATGACTTAGATATTTGGCATAAATGAAGATCTATGTCTACACATGAAAAAAAAAAAACAATAAAAACATATGGCTACCATGGAAACCTGGGAGTAACAGTGCTGTCATCTTGTGGCCATCCTGAAATCGGCATGCAATAAATAAACCACCCGCCCTGGTAACGATGTATTGATTGACCCATTTCTTATCCAATTCCCGAGAGTTCAAACTTTCCACAGTAACTGAAAGACATTGATTGGACAGTCAGAGGAGTATACAAGCCTTTGCGTAGCAACAAGGTAGGTTACATTCTCTCGAAGTTGCGCATGATTGCGCAGCTGAAAATGACGAGATTTATAGAAACAAAGACTCCCAAAACTGGCCTGAAGTGTTCAGTTACTTTCACAGGATTTAAACGAGGTAAGGATATACTCAGTGGGAATTACTCCGAATGAAACAGGACTGGAGGGTCCCTTCTACCGGATACATCTGTCTCTGGAGGAGGGATTCAATGAAGAAAGGGTATGCTGTTACTGTGGTTGCGTTTTGCTCAATGTGGCTTTTTGTTTTGGAATTTATACCGTATTCAATTAAATCGAATGCCAAGGTTTTTCCTCTCCTTCAAAACATGAACTGCTCAAGCACTTCGGTAGACCTGGTACATTCATTGCACCATTCTGTTCAATCTAGGGAAGCATATATTGCCTGATTTTCCGTGATAGTGGAATGTCTGTTCTGTTAAAATAAGGTATATTTCAGATATTACTGAGTTAGTGAGTTGTGAGCTCAGAAGTGGGAAGAGCTGGCTTTTTATTGCAGGGTGAATGTCCAGACCATTAAGTAAGCAGTTCCTTTAATGAGTATGTGTGCTGGCTTGTGGGACTCTGAAGAAAAATTGACAAAATTCTAAACTTCATCATGCAGAGAAGGCATGTTTTGTGTTGGAGAGGTTACTGGTGACCAATGATGTCCAACTGCATCTACATTGATTAACTCATGCTAAATTCAAACAGAAAATCATAGTTCATATTGAATTTCAAGTGTCAAAAGTTGATTTGTGTTAAATATATGATTATTTTATGATTTGACGGTGCGCCATTTTGAGGGATCTTAGACTTTGGGAAGCCTCCTGGATTACTGTCTTATTTGGCTTCTAGAGAGTAGGTAATTTAGTATTTAATTCTCAGATGAATTTTACTTGTGGTAAAGGAGTTTATGATCCCAGAAATGTATAGTTTTAACTCCCAGCCATTTTTCAATTCTCAGTATTATTTTTTTTTTACCATTTCAATGCTGAATTTTCATGAAGATTTTTTATATTTGCATCCCTTTTTCTCTACCAAAATCATGAAAATAAAATGAAATATGATGGAATGCTAAATGCTTCAAGTGTCCTGATTCAGTTGAGCCATTCCTTTCCTGTCTTTGAAGCTGCAATCTTGAATTATAAAGCCTTAAATAAGGTAACACATAAATAGTCAGATTTGGCTTCTGCGCAAAGGGGTTAAAGATTATTGTAAATTACATCTACTAAAATTCAACCAGGTATTAAATTCCACTTATTGAAGTTTAACGGATGTGTTAAGGAACTATATTTCGCCATTACATCACTTCTTGTTTCACTATGGTATAAAAATGAGGTAAAACGCATGCATTATCCCTTTGTCATCCAACAGCATAAAGAAAACAAAGCAACTGTCAGTTTGAAAAAGGCAGATGGTCTTGGTCATAGACCTTGATAAATCTGGTAATGGCTACAAGATGATTCACATATGATTGAATACGCCACTGAGTACTGTCACTGCAAATATTGAATAATTCCAAACAAATGAAACTGTTTAAAGCCTCAAGGGTAGAGCAACTGCATTTTGCCACACGTCATTTAAATTATGACCGGAACAAGGTGCTTTGGTCAGATGAGACCAAAATTGCACCAATGACAGCATTGTCATGTTTGGCGTCAAAACAGAGATGCATACAAGGAGAAGCATCTCATATCCACGGTGAAATATACTGGTGGGTCAGCCATGTTTTGGGGCTGTTTTCATTCAAGAGGTCCAGAGGCATAATGAATTCCACCAAGTATCAGGGTATATTGGCTGACAATATGGTTGCCTCCGTCAGTAGGCTAGGACTTGGCCGTAGTTGAACTTTTCAACAAGACAATGACCCAAAGCATACCTTACGATCCATGCGGAGATGGTTCTGTGACAACAAAATCAACATTCTGCAATGACCATCTCAGTCGCCAGACCTCAATCCAATTGAAAACCTGTGGGCTGAGTTGAAGAGGGCAGTTGATAAATGCAAACCCAAGAATTTGAAGAAGCTTGTAAGGATCTGTTGAGAGAAATAGTCCAAAATCCTCCCAAATGTGTGCCTTAACCTTGTCAAAAATGACAGGAAAAGGCCTCATGCTGTTATCCTTGCCTGAGGTGGTTGCAATAAATACTAAATGAAGGGTGCCAGTCGTTATTATAAAACCTTGATTTTGTTGAAATTTATATTGTATTAAATGATTGTTATGATTTTGGTTGTTTCTATCAAAATATTAATTGTGTGCTTGCTTCAGAGAAGCGGCACACTCTATTCTCTTATTTCAATATTACCCAACTTCTTCTACTTCTGCCTAAATTTGACCCATCAACTCCTCCTACGCCGTTTAAGCTATTGATACCGTTCAAATTTTTTAAAAATTCAGCTTGCTCTGAATTAAGTCTCATCAGAACAGATATTAGAATTTTTTCTTAGTTTTTTAAATATTTAATTTTAAATGTCATTTTTTTGGAGACCTATTAAATCAAGAAAGAGTTTTGCTTTTACAACCTATTAAATCAAGCCATTTTTGTGCTGATTCAGTACATTCAGCACAGGGGGGCAGCAACACGCCTTCGCTGCTTCGAGTCTGCCAAATCAAGAGAAGTAGACGAGGAGGAGAAGGGCGGGAGGTTTGACTTCCTGAAGGCACCTGAACGCAGCGCACCTCGCATAAGCGCTGTCCAAAATAAGACTTTTTAGTCATTATACACACGTGTCAGGCTAACAGCTAACCGCCAACTCTTGGTAATAATAGGCCTAATCAGTTTTCCAGCATAGTTTATTCAAGAAATATGCTTCGTAACTGTCTTTAAGGGTTAGCAAATAACATCTAGTGTTTTTAGCGAGCTAGCGACTGAATTGACCTTGAATCTCTTACAAACGTGAATAGGTGAGCAGCAATGCTAGTGCATAAGAGAAATTAGCACTGCGATAATATTAACAGTCGAGCCGGTCAAGCCATATACTAGCTAACAGTTAGGCTTTGACCTGCCTAGTCTTGTTTTGCCAGAGTCAATGAAGGAGACATGTTGATAGGAACAAATTGAGTTCAGTTTGGGAGAATAGTGCAGCCATTACTAATAAATTGAATGTTAGGTAATGGTTGCTACAACGCCCATGCTAGCCACGGATCAAATTTTTAAGACCGTAACTGCTGTCCTTGCTAAGCCAGCAGGCGTAACTTTTCCATACTCATTGAGTAGTTTAATAGTTAGCTTATGTTAGCTAGCTATCCATTATGCCGTCTGCAGTGATGGCAATTTCAACGCTCAAGTTCGACCCGTTTTGAACATGTTCTGTGCACTCTGTGTTCTCTAGCTAACTAGCTAATAATAGCACAGAAATAAATAGGGAGCCGTGAATAATATCACAACACGTTAACCATATCTTGCAGCTTGCTATTATTACCTACCGTAGTTAGCAAGCAAACACACAGTGTTCAGAAATGAACAGAGAGCCGCAAATAGTGTCATTTCACTACTTGGCCAGGTCAGCGTTGTACAGTTCGGGACTGGCGGAGACAAGCAACAACAGCTGCAGCAGTCTGCCAATGTGGCCTGCCATGTTTGCTCCTTCATAAATTTCTCAGCATGCAGTGCGTTGACCGACATATCCACAGAGCCATAGAGAGAGAGAAGCGTCAACTTCATTGACTCCAATTGACCATTTTTTTACAGCTGTGTCGAAGCAGAGTAGACTCTGTCATTATGTACTTTCTGAAGGTAAGACATTTAAATAATTTAATTGTATAATGTCAGCATATCTGAATCTTATTAACACGTAAAGCATTTTACTGGATTATCCGCACTAAATTACATGCTATATTGAGTGTTAATGGAAAACAAATTAGGCTAGGATACTAGCTTGCTACGTAAAGTTAGCAACATACAGTAACTAACGTTAACCACGAGTAGCGTGCTGGCTAATTGCAAATTCCATTCTCTCAATGTCATTTCATCCACCGTTGTTGAATTAGAGAAAAATTTTCATAAACGTGATTTTTATGTGAGTTGGGGGGTCAATCAACGATTCACGCTGAAGCAAGCACACAAATTTTCTTCAGAAAATTTAACCTTTTCTGGTTAATAAAGTAAAGTGTTTCACACATGTTGGTATATTCCATTTCTCTGTAATTATATTGTTTATAATTTTTTGTATTGTTTGTGCATTGCCAAGCAGGGGTGCCAGCAATTTTGGAGCCCACTGTATATTTGACACCCACTGCATTGTTGAGCACGGTATGTGTGATTCCAAGCATCATTTTGAATATCATATTACTTTATTTGCTGCATTCATGTGAGACCCTTAAGGCCGATCCTGGAATGTGTGAATACCCTCAGTTCTCCTCAGAATCAAAGAATACCACCAACCTACTTCTTTTCAGACAGCAGCCCAGAGCCAACTTATCAAGCTTGTTGCTGGAAGAACTTTCCTAAATAGTTTTGGTATTCAGTCCACCTGTGTCCATGCAAGAATCAAGCAATGAAATGCAGGTATCTAACTAGGGGCCAGCTGCTTGTCACACTATGAAGCTACTGGCCACAGCTTACTCTGACATGATGTGGATTTGATTGTGGTGCCACACCTGCCTGAACTGCAAACCTCGTCATGTATATTTGTCAATTTCATTCATAGCCAAATCAACATTCTCCATACAGTTCACCGCAGGGGACAGAAGGGAGTGGTTCTGCATTTTTTTTTTATTAAACTCATAAAAATTTGAAAAGGCTGTCCATGGCCACAGTGTAACATACTGGAGCTCCTCTTGATGTCCAGGGTTGCTGAGATGCTTTCTAACAGGCACTGAACCCAATGAACCAGGATTCTGATTCAGACCAGCTTCAACTCCTTCTGCTGGGTGATGTTTCACTGTGAACTTGAAAATAGGGCTCTGCTGGAAAAAGACCAGTAAAATGTGATGAGTCCTCCATACTCAGCATAAACATACAGCAATGTTTTCCTTCCTGTTCTGAGATCCATACACACTCACCTGCCACTTCATTAGGTACACCTGTTCAACTCCTTGGTAATGCAAATATCTAATCAGCCAATCACATGGCAGCAACTCAATGCATTCTTGCATGCAGACACAGTCAAGACAATCTGTTGAAGTTCAAACTGAGCATTAGAACGGGGAAGAAAACTGATTTAAGTGACTTTGAACGTGGCATTGTTGCTGGTGCCAGACATGCTGGTCTGAGAATTTCAGCAACGGCTGATCTACTGGGATTTTCACACACAACCATCTCTAGGGTTTACAGAGATTGTTCCAAAAAAGAGAAAATATGCAGTGAGTCGCAGTTCTCTGGGCGAAAATTCCTTGTTGATGCCGGAGGTCAGAGGAGAATGTCCAGACTGGTTTAAGCCATTAGAAAGGCAACAGTAACTCAAATAACCACTCGTTACAACCAAGGTATACAGAAGAGCATCTCTGAAGGCACAACACATCAAGCCTTGAAACAAATGGGCTACAGCAGCAGAAGACTACACCAGGTGCCACTCCTGTCAGCTAAGAACAGAAAACTGAGGCTACATTTCGCACAGTCCTACCAAAATTGGACAAAAAAAGATTGTAAAAACGTTGCCTAGTCTGATGAGTCTCAATTTCTGTTGCGACATTCGGATGGTAGGGTCAGAATTTGGTGTAAACAACATGAAAGCATGGATCCATCCTGCCTTGTATCAACAGTTCAGGCTGGTGGAGGTGGTGTAATGGTGTGGGGGATATTTTCTTGGAACACTTTGGGCCCCTTAGTACCAACTGAGCATTGTTCAAACGCCACAGCCTGAGTATTGTCGCTGACCATGTCCATCCCTTTATGACTGCAGTTTATCCATCTTTTGGTGACTAGTTCCACCAGGATAACGTGCCATGTCACAAAGCTCAAATCATCGCAAACTGGCTCCTAGAACATGACAATGAGTTCACTGTACTCAAATGGCCGCCACAGTCACCAGACCTCAATCCAATAGAGCACCATTGGGATCTGGTGAAACGCGAGAATCGCATCAAAGATGTGCAGCTGACAAATCTGCAGCAACTGCGTGATGCTATCATGTCAATATAGACCAAAGTCTCTATGGAATGTTTCCAGCACCTTGTTGAATCTGTGCCATGAAGAATTAAGGCAATTCTGAAAGCAAAAGGTGGTCCAACCCTGTACTAGCAAGGTGTACCTAATGAAGTGGCCGATGAGTGCATATGAAGGTTTTAGAGACGATATTTGTACAAAGCCATCCTCACACCCGGACATGCATGTTTTTTGATGTTCCTGTCAAATTGATAGCTTTAATTTGATAATCAACCCCTAATCCAAAGCCAGAAGAAAAACAGTGTCGAGCATCTTCAGTCTGTGCATTAAACATTTCTTGTTTATTACCTAATCTTTTTGGTTAATGCCTTATTTTATTGCACAGAACAGAAATGGAGCAGAAACATTTGAACTCTACCCCAAGCATATTATCAGAAAAAGAAATCCTCCCGAAAAACCTCACTTTAAAATGTATGTTTTTAATACCCACAAATCTTTTTTTGTGAGTTTTTGTGATTTCCAAAAAACTGGTAGAGTGTTGCAGGCTCAAGAACAATACTGTTACAATTTGAAATGGAGTTTTCTGTGGGAGAGGAGGTACTGCACATTGCATCATGACTGAGAGGAACAGTATCAGTATCAGTAGCAGAGATACACTCACTGACAGATGTTAAGGAGAGAGGCGTACTGACAGTTAGCGGAGAGCGAATGCCCTGTTTGGAGGCTTCTGACGGGTGACCTGGCGTCTGCCCAGCCCATGAGTCTGGGCCACAACGCAGTCCACATAGATATCCCAGAAGAGCTGTGCCAGGTCCCAGAACAGGGCGCTGTGCTTCAGGTTGACAGAGGACTTCAGGAAGACCATTAAGTCCCAGAAGGCTGGTACATTTTCTGCTATTCGTGGGGCACGCAGCTCAAGCAACTGGGCAGAGGAGGTTTCCCAGCACTTGGAGTTGACCCGTTTTAGTGTCAGGGGGTCCACCTGTCCTGGTGCCTGGCTTTGTAGGGGAGCAACACACACACAGCCCAGGAGGAGAACCCTAGCCAGGTGTACATTGAGCCAAAAACTCTCCATCTGCGGGACAGAAACAGCACCAAGTTTGCAGGCTGTTATCCGTAACCTGTTCAAACAGAGGTGTGCATTTGCTTGGACACTCACACCCATACATTCATACACACCCACACATGCACGCACATACACACACATATCTACCAGCACATAAGTGCACACACGCACACAGGCGCAGAGATCCACAAGTTCATATGAACACACTAACGAACGTAGCCTGCTGTATGAATTAATTGCTTTTCCTTCCCATTTCCTTTCACAGCATTATTTCTGTCAAGACAAATTTATTGTAAAATTAATTAATCATTTAATCTCAAATTCAAGCCACACTATACTTAAAAAATTAGGGCTCCTTTAGCGACAAAATTTCAAGTAACTGATGACAAAACTCTGGACCAGATTTATGAAACCTATATAAGATCATAAGATTTGGTCAATAAACCAGCAATAACACACAAAGATAAATTATTAATACAGTACTATAATATTTAGATCAAAATAATTGTGGGTCTAAATATATATTAAATTAGGGAAATTTATATTTCCCTCTGTATTTTTCCCGTATGTGTCCTTTTCTCTAGGGAATTTTTTATTCATAAAATCGCGGTCATGCTCTCACAGAAGCTTAAAATTTACGCGGTCTATTAATTCGAAATTAATTAATGGAAGCATTCACCACCTGGATTATCTTGCTCGAAGCAATTCCAGGAAACATATAAATGCTTAGGAAAATTAACTAATTATATATTCTTATGCCACCAAAAGAGTTAAATGCAAAATAAATGTATCGTCAGTTCTACACAATAGGCTATATCAGTCAGACACAAAATAATCCGCACTTTAATTTTGTGCACAATTTTATAAATCCTTTGGCTTTGAATGATTTAAATGTCCAACAGAATAAGTGGCCCTATAATTTTTAAACGGACATTCTGAAAACGTAACCCGAAATCATGCTTAGATGAGACACTGACATTTATTAATATAGCCTAGTTCAAGTAGCACCACTTCCATAGGTTATTTTATAAACATAAATGGTTCATTGCCAGAAGAAATTTCACGGATTTTCTTTCGGATGATAACAAATGTTATGGAAAGTTTTTTTCTAAAGAAATCACAATAGCCGTGTAAAAAGTCTTACCTGTCTTACCTGATCAGAAGTGCGATTTAGGTGTCGCGTGCCGTTGAGTGCGATCAGTATTGTTCAAAGGTGCGGAGGGGAAGATGGTTGCGCGGTCCATCGCCAGGTACTTCGAGTGACATCATTCAGTCTCTTTGGTTTGAGCCGCTGAACGCTATTTTTGCGCTGCCTTACCTCACTACTTTTGACTGAACAGCGCGAAAAAAGTCGCCGCGCTGGGGAAAAAGAAAACTTTCCACGCGAAATTTCCTTCCTAACATTTTCACCGAGCAGTCAACATTTTTTTTCATTGCTCTGAAATCATTAAATCATTTGAAAGCCCATGCCTCCGGGATCATTTTGTCTGAAAATGCTTGTTTTGTAAGACGCTGTTATTATTTCCTATTTGCAGCATATTGAAATTTTGAGAACCGCACTGAAGCTAAATGCGGTGTTGACTGCCGCTGCATGCTTAAACGAAACAAGATAAAGTTTCATACCTCTTCCGTCACGATGCCTTTCCTGTTTTACCTTGGGCAGTTGCTACGGGTACGGCAGTTTTCCAGTGCATTTCAATGTAGAGAGGCACGGCAATCCCAATTTCAAACCCTGCCCTAACCTAACCCTGACCCTGGCCCTGACCCTAATCCTGACCCCTAACCCTAACCCTAACCATAACCATAATCCCTAATCCTTATCCTAATCCCTTCAAATCGACTGCCGTACCCATAAAACTGCCGTATCTTTGGACACTGTATTTACCTTAACGAAGTCTGGATTGGCTCCTTTGCATTGCCTTCACAACGCCTAAGTTAATGCGCACTGTCTACAGCAGGGGTCACCAACTCCGTTCCTGGAGGGCTACCATCCTGTTGGTTTCTGCTCTACCTCCTGTTCAGCACATCTGATTCAACTAATTAGCTACTTAATAAGATCTCTAGCTGGGCAATTGAGTGGCTAATTAGTTGAATCAGGTGTGCCGAATCGGAGATAGAGCAGATACCTACAGGATGGTAGCTCTCCAGGAACAGAGTTGGTGACCCCTGGTCTACAGATACGGAAGTTTTTATTGGTACAGCAGTCGATTTAATGGGATTAGGATAAGGATTAGGGATTATGGTTTACGGGAAGGGTTAGGGATTAGGGTTAGGTTAGAGGTCAGGGTTAGGGTCAGGGTTCGGTTAAGGCAGGGTTTAAAATGGGGACTGCCGTACCCATGGCCGGATCCAGGGGGGTGCAGGGTTGGGCTACGCCCCCCAAGATTCTTGCCGCCCCCCTCCCAGCACCTCCTGACTTACTGACGCATACTTCAGCGCATTGTGATCAGGCCTGGCGCTAGAACAGGGAATTGGGGGGGCACAGACATGTCCCTTTATGACAATTAGGATAGTCCTGGCTAGTTCTCAATTATTTTCCTTCATTGACGCGTTTTCCAATTATCTCAATTGGCAACTGAAGACACGGTTTCTCTCCATATGCAATCTAACAGCAATGAAATCATGGGGTAAATTCAGTAGAACTGAGAATTGGGGTGGACAAAACATCCTTTTCAAACAATTATTAGTCCTGACCTGTTCTCAGTCATTTTCATGATTAACAAAAGGTTCACTCCGAGAGCACTCCACACTTAACAGGTGTTGCTTGTTCTCCCCGATTAGGTAGGATGACAATCATTCATCTGGATGCGTATTCGCTGAATTTAAATCAACGTTATTCGAAATTGCATACCTGCGCAAATAGCTTGAGCCGCATGCTTTTTATAGCCTATTTCACTGCCGAGTGCCACTTTTTTTCACTCAATACCGAGAGTAATTTTGAATAATGTTGATTACAATAATTGGAAAACACGTCAATTAAGGAAAATGATTGAGAACTAGCCAGGACTATCCTAATTGTCATAAAGGGACATGTGTGTGCCCCCCCAATTCCCTGTTCTGGTGCCAGGCCTGACTGTGATTGAGTGCGCAATGTGAATGAAATGAACTGCGCCACCCCCTGGTCAACAAAATGAAAAGTGTCTCTCCCCCCCAGCAATTTTCACTGCATCCCCAGTCTAAGCAGGCTGCATCCGGCCCTGGGCACCTCTATACATGGAAAATGCATTGGAAAACTGCCGTAGCCGTAGTGAATGCCAAGTTAATAAGGCATTATTCCCACTTCCTGTGTGAATATGAAACTAATCTTTCTTGAACTGATATTTCAAATCCCACTTAAATAACAAAACTACAATTACCACTTCCGCAAACCAGTCATTACAGTTTACTGCAATGTCTGTCCAGACTAATATAATTAATGGAAGACATTGAATGAATTTAATGAAAAGTTTAAAGTGTATTTCATGAGGATGAGACAGACGGATGGATGTACGTACAGACGGAATGATGGAAAACCTGAAAACATAATGCCTTGGGCCGAGGGAAAAATGTTATCCAATACCAAAGTTATCTGAAAGAAGCTTGCTGCTGCAAACATCTGCAGTCATAGCCCTCCTAAAAAGCCAACAGCAGGCAAAGCAAGAAAACAGGGAAATAATCTGCATTAATTCAGATTTCTGAGCTACCACAGGAGCTTGAAAGACCATGCTGCTTTTGAGGACCAAGGTTACAGACCTTTGGCTGTAACCTATACTGAAGTTCTTGCGTACTCTTTGTAAGCATTATGGGCATTCTGCTGGTGTAAGATCCAATTTGGCTCATCTCCCTGTACAACACTGGTTTCCAGTGTTCTCCTCTGGGTAACCTCAACCAAATCCATATATTTGATATATCCACCTCATTTACCCCTCATACAATAAATCCAGGCCTTGAATAACTGCATCAGTTGTGCTTGGAAGTTCGAGATGGAACACGTCAGATGCCTGGATCCGGCTCAGATTACTGGAGAGGTCTGGGAACTAACAACTGTGGAGGATATCTGGGAGATGCTGGTTCCTGGATTCTGTGTGGGAAAGGCTCATATTGACATAATTTTGAGCAGGTGCAAGCCCTATGATTTTGGGCCCCATGAAAAAAAAATCACTCTGGGCCACCTGGTATCTCAAACAGCATTTACAAATGCAGCAGATTTTGCAAGCCCGTGAGTCAGGGCCCCCATCATCAGCCAAACCCCTCCCCACACCATATCTGTTCAGTTATCTTGTTTCTGAATGCTGACTGTTGTGTGTAATAGCTTTTAGTGAAATGCCACGAGTCAGGAAGTCTAGAGTTAATTGCTTTCGTGGGGAGAGGCCATTGTTAAATGTGAGCTGCTTCATAAGTTGAGTTGTAAGCTTTCCATTCATCGCCATAATGGTGCATTAAGAGATCGTTATTGCAGAGGTTCAACTTTTTACGTCAGAGATTCTCAAATCTCCAAAAGTACTCCAGGTAGTCGGGTAAAACACAACCTCTTGTACCTTCTCAGCTTTAGTGAGAGATATTAAATGAGCATTCATACTGTTAAAATGAGTAAGAATGAAAAATTACCAATATATAATGCAGAATGTGACAAACTTTCTTGATATGGACTTCCACTGTAGAGTATGTGTTGTGCAATGCTGGCTATCAAGTCACTCAAACTGTTTCTAAGACACTCGTTTGTTCTTATATTGAATTACTACAGTTCCTCTATTCACTTTTGGGAATTCATGATTACAAGATGAACCAAGGCATTCAGTATGTCAGGAAAGTGGGGGCTGAGGGAATCACTCACTGAACAGAGGGATAGAGGAACCACAGCTTTATTCATAATAACAGTCCAGAGTCAAGTACCAGTAGTAAGAGTCATGCAGGGTGAGCACAACATGGTCATGAAACAGGTAAAGGTAAGGCAGTGAAAATCAGGATCTCGTGGGGCCTGCTGGACAAAGTCAGAACACAAAGTGGGGGACAAAACCAGGAAACGAGTCCGGGGAACATAGTAGCAGAGAGGACGAGAATCTTGGGCAGGACAAGGCAAACAAAAAGACCAGGAACAACGCAGGCAAATACAGGAGGCTGAGGCAGGGACAAGAATCTAGGGAAAACAGGGCACGAGAAACAAACACGAAAAAGAAACTGGAGAACTTACACACAGTGGCCGTCATTTATCAAACGTGCGTACACCAAAAAAATGGGTGTACGCCAAATCTCCCGCAAGGATCGACATTTATCAATCTGAACGTGAGAAAACGATCCGCAAAAATCTCAGGCCAGGTCAGACCAGGTGTACGCAGATTTGAAACCAGCGAACAACATGCAGGAACCAGTGCAGCTGTCAAAATGAGTAATAAACCATATGCAGCGATGCGGACGTCATGCTGTTGTTGCTATTAGTAAAATGAATAAATAGGCTAAATAGATAAATAGGCTAAATATATAAATAAATAAAACACCTGTGTTGAGAAATTATTTAAACTTATATTTTGAGACAACCTGCTTGTCAGGCCAGGCGGCTGACAATTAAAATCAATTTGATTAAGCGCAATGCGTGGCTTGGCAGATATGCAGTGTAGTAGGCCTATGTCAGATGCTCATCCAGTCAGATATATACTGAACAAGAAAAGAAACGGAAGTTAATTAAATGCAGACTGGAAAATACGTTTGCTGGTCATTATTTTAGAAAATCAAAATTATTACTAGCGCGTGCACATTTACACTCGTTTCATCAATTTTTTTATTTTTTTTATTTTTTATTTTGCGGTCACTTTGACTGAGTAACCATAATAGTACATAAACTAACTAGCTAACTTGCGTTTCTTTTGTTGCTCAGTATCTATGGGCCTACGGACACTTTGACCGTGATCACATTTTGACAATGGTAGATCTTCTATTGTGAGAGGAATAAGCTTATGTCCGAAGTGAGAGGCACTTTCGGCACAGGGAAGATCTCCTCCAGGAAAGTGACGAGTGGCTGCTCGTTTTGTGTGGCACCCAATAAAATGTCATAGAGTAATACTAATAAAAGTACAATGAAGAGAGATCTCTGCAGACTGTATTTTTACAAGTACCCTCATGCAGCTCCGATCGAGGCGGTGGGGACTCATCCATGTCCCTACCGCCTCGTATTCCCACGATTGAGGGAGAGCCCTGCTGCCATGCGATCCTCGAACGGTGACACCTGGAGGTTCGAGTCTGGGTGGCCTCCACCGGTCCGTGCGCTGCTGCGCCTAAGCGCCGCAACCCGTTTTTTAGTGGCGATCATAAAATCGGACCACTTTTTTTATCAGCGACGTACACACTTTTAGTAAATCATACGTGACAACTGGCGAACGCTGGTGTCACTGGCCCTCATTTATCAAACTTGCGTAGGATCTGGTGTAGATTCTGGTGTAAATATCAGCGTTCGCCAGGTGTCACGTCTGATTTACTGAAAGTGTGTACGTCGCAGATTTCGGTGTAGAACTGGCGGCTGAAACCATCGTAATTTACATGACACGCCCCTATAAATTCATGCTCCGGGAGGCATAGTCCTGCCCACTTTACGACATAGACTCTCGAAAGACGGCAAAGAAGGAAGAACTTCACTGAGGAGGAAATATCGCCGGCCTGCTGATAAAACCTCGTATCTGCAATTTGGTAAGAGACAAAAAATCGTGTGTCCACGATAATAACATAAACATGGCAAAATACAATATTTTATTGATTGGATACATTCTTGGAAGAAAAATAGTCATCCTACCCGAACACAGCTCACATGCATTCTTACATGCAAAATGAAACTTTTTTTTTTTTTTTTTTTTCTCCTGTAAAGTTTATCATTTTGAAGATACGAGGTTTTATCAGCAGGCCGACGATATAAATTATCACGTCCGAGATGGAGAAAAACAAAATAATTTTATTTGGAAGCCTTACTGAGGCATAAAGGGAGCCCAGAAGGCTGCAGTTTGGAAAACTATTGCTGCTGCGGTAGACACCGTTGGGGTGGAAAACCGGAGTGCAGCAGAGGTTTGATTTAATTCATCAATAAATCGAAGTGACTATTCGCACTAGAAGGTGCGTCCAAGCACAAAAATTGACCGAAATTCTTGTTAGACGCACTTCTTAGTGTGGCCAAAATGCCCATTTCTCCATTGCCCACACTTATATTAAGTGTGTCCAAAGCTAAATTTTTTTTTTTTTGGCTGAACTTATTTTAAGCGGTAGCGGCACTGGAATGGTCATCAACTGGAGCTCTTATAAACTTCATGTTATATAGCCTACATAAGTGACAATCCAAATGCTTTACATGTAGGTTAAAAAAGTGGTCCGATTTTAAGATCGCCACCAAAAAACAGGTTGCTGCGCTCAGGCGCAGCAGCGCATGGACCAGTGGAGGCCAACCAGACTCGAACCTCCAGCTGTCTCCGTTCGAGGAGCCCCCTCTATCGTGGGAATACGAGGCGGCCGGGGCACGGATGAGTCCCCACCGCCTAGATCGGAGCTGCATGAGGGTAATTGTTAAAATACAGTCTGCATTTCGCTTAATCAAATTGATTGTAATTGTCAGCCGTCTGGCCTGACAAGCAGGTTGTCTCAAAATATAAGTTTAATTAATTTCTCAACACAGGTGTCTTATTCATTTATTTATTCATTTTAGCCTATTCATTCATTCATTTATTTAGCCTATTTATCTATTTAGCCTATTTATGATTTTACTAATGAGAGTAACGACAGCATGACGTCCGCATCGCTGAATATGGTTTATTACTCATTTTGACAGCTGCACTCGTTCCTGCATGTTGTTCGCTGGTTTCAAATCTGCGTACACCTGGTCAGACCTGGCGTGAGATTTTTGCGGACCGTTTGCTCACGTACAGATTGATAAATGCCGATCCTTGCGGGAGTTTTGGCGTACACCCATTTTTTTGGTGTACGCACGTTTGATAAATGAGGGCCACTGAGACAATGCGCAAGACAAGAAACAGGCGAGGGAGAGGGCATGAGTAATTTACAGAGGATAAAAAATTTGACAAGACGATTAATGAATTAACACAAACCCATTACGAAGAAGGCATAAAACACGGTGAAACACAGACAGGGGCACAAGACGTGACAGAGCATTGACCATATCTGATTTCATCATATCTCTCGTCATCAGACATTGGTTGAGTTCAACTCCGCACTTTATTTCCTCTATTGTTTCCACTTTTCAAGCAGGGAGATTCATGGGCTGTGTGGCTTCAGTGACGCCCATTACAGCTAATTGACATCCAATCAAAATTCTTGCAAAATCAGACTTTATTTGACATATATTTTAAAACTCTGAAACTCAGAAGCCCACTGGATATACTGAGGAAGTAGAACACAAGAGAGCTCCTTAATCACTCTGAGAGCTTGAACTCATTAGTTGAGAGAATTTTGGAATTAAGAACTTGTATCTAAAACCAGGATTTCCTAGCTGATCACATAACTGCACAGTAAAACCAGAACCGCTCCGGTTTCAGTTCTGGATATTACTTTGTGCAGTTAAGCAGACAAGTCAGAAGTTCTGCTTTCTGAAATAGGCCTTAGATAATTCCCTCAGTCTACTGCTACTCTTTCTAAAGGACTCAACAATGTGCAACATTCTGTGAACAAGAAAAGAGGGAGATTGCTAATTCAGGAAATTGCATTTAGCTACTCTGTTCATCATGTTTCAGGCTTATCAAACCAACAAAATGAAAAATTAATAAATACATAGATGCACTATCCATCATCTATCCTGCTTTTTCCTCACAAGGGTCACGGGAAGAGCTGGAGCCCATCCCAACTATGGGCAAAAGAGAGCTTGAGCCCATCCCAACTATGGGCAAAAGGCATGGACACACCCTGGATGTGGAGTTACATTCCTATCTTTTTTCAAGAGCTTAGTATTTCGACTTGAGAGCAGACATATTGATTTCATGTGTAGATTTTGCAAAGTTTTCTGCCAAAATTCTGCTCTCCCACTCAAATAACCCCTGCTTACGTCTGGATCTGCGGCTGCTTGGACGGATTTTTAGCGCAAAAACTTCTGCCTTTTCTCTTTGTGCTTAAAACTGCCTCGTGCGCTTGGAACATTTCTGCTCGCGCAAGAATTTTTTTGTTGCACATACCTGTCGGAAATCGCCAACCAATAGAATTCCAGGTTTCGTGTTGACCCATGAAAATGTCTCTGCCTTGTTGCAGGCCCGTTTACCCGATTATTAGGTTCATATGCTCCTGCCCTCCTGGGCTACAAATGTACTTCCACTGCTTTCTTCGTGACTTTGGAATAAAAGGACAGTTTATGTATTAATACACCAATGCCCATACTTTTCTTTTACCATAATAGCTACATATAGTAGTAGCCGAATAACATCAGTCTCCAGTTGGTGTTCCACACTGTGATTTTTGTGGATGAATCACAGCAGTGAAGTGAGCTGGGTGCTCCACACGAAAAGACCTCAAGCAGGATTCAAACCCTCCATCTTCAGGCTATGAGGCAGCAGTGCTACCCAATGCACCACCGTACCACCCTAGATAAACCAATAAGTAAATAATTATAGTACACTCATGATGAAAATAAATACACTAAGAGGCCCCAGATTAAAATAACTTCACAATTTATTTCTCATTATCTTCCATCAGAACATGAAGCAGTGTAGCACACAAGATGAGAAGTTAACACAGACTCGACACTAGGTGGCTGCTATGGCAGCCAATAGAACACACAGTCTGTCAGCCTGGCTGTAGAGCAGAGCATGGGGAACTCATGTTCGTACCACAGTGGAGAAGTTAAACAAGGAAAACAAATAACTCTGGCATTGCTGAAAAGTGGAGAAAATAAGAAAACAAACAAAATTCTTCTCTGCTCCACAGATGTTATTCTTTATTTTCAGTAATGACAATTTGATCATCTGGTCTCAATTAAATGACATATTTGTGACTGGCCAAGCATACAAAAGATTGCCTCACGGGTAGTAGTAGTAGTAGTAAGTAGTAGTATCATATTATCATTGTTTTCAGTATTTTATTAAACCATATGTTTGTGCAATACTTCTCTTTGCATAGTAAATAAAGGTAAATTGTAGTGTTTACATGCACCCATACCTTGAACCATGTTCTTGCAGATTTGGGACTCCCTTGTGGAGTTCGAAGCCCAGTATCAATATACTGTGCATGCAAGCGCATCAGCAGATCGGCCTTAAGTTGCTTCCTAGTAAAGAGATAAATAAGTAATCAAGGCCAAGCCAGTATAGTGGGTGTTAATGTAGACTGTTAATGAGACCTGATTAGGGAGGCACTGTGTCTTCACAGACAGACCTATGGTACAGCTACCAGCCACCCTACATTTCCATTAATTAGAGAATGCTTTTATTCAAAGCATCAAACAGAGCAGAGGGCAATCCCATCAGGAGCAATGCAGGGTTAAAAGCCTTGCTCCAGGGCATTAAACTTTTTCGGCCAAGCTTGAACCACCAACCGTCAGAGTACCTGCCCCCACGCCAGACAGCCAAGCCACCAGGCTATAGCCTGCCCCTTCCTGTTGGATGCCATTGGTAGCAGCAGCTCAGAGTGAGAGGAGAATATTCCGGCCAGCACCATGCACACATTTGACCAGGTTAGTTCTTTGGCTTTGCGTCACTGCTGGGTTGCGTTCTGCAACCCTCGTGACATAATTCATACTGCACCCAAGCTAACACTTGACGCTTCCCTCTGAACCTCGGGCATTAGGTGGTACCATGACCCTTGATTCCTGAACCCTGATTTCCATGTTTTCCGAATTTCCAGTGACGATTCTCAGTTTGAAAATACTGGAGACCATCGCAACAGATTACGTTTTTTCATGGCCATTTGGTTGATTGTTAATTATCTGAACAAAATGATACATCATGGCCAAAAACACCCGCTATACGACATGCTTAAGTGGAAAACCATGATTAATTTGGCCGAAATTACGAATGCTTCTAGTTTTCTTTTTTCATTGACATAGCCAAATAACAGAATCTCTCTAAGACATGCTAAAAAGTAAAATATTATGTAAAATGCAGTGTGAAATGATATTTTAAAATTCAGAATTTGAATGATTAGTTTTGTTTATACATCTTCTCTCACCTATACTCCTGGAGGTCCAGGCAAGTGGCCTTACATGACCCTTCAAACCTCTCCCCCCCCTCCAGGAATAAGGATGTGGTGATGAGGAGGATGAGAATTTGCTGGGAACCGCTTGGCTGTTTTACTTTTTTTTAATAAGGCCATAATCCTCTTTTTGCGGAAAAAAAATCCATGTTATTATTGTTTGCTTCATTGGCTTTGAAGTTCTTGGTTTGCAAAGCCATGCAAAGTCCTTCAGTGAGCACTCTTCATGCCAGGGGCAGGACTCGGCACGCAAAGTCATGCCAGCTGAGAAGATGGTACAGAAACCGACCTGACCCCTCAGAATCCCCAAAGGATTCAAAGGGGAAGCTTTGTCGTTAAGCGAAAGCAAGGGGTGCTGTTTTGTCCGAAACTCATGGAGCTTGGCAGCAGATGGAGGATGTAAGAGATCGAGTGATAGTTGCCTAAGATGGAAGTTCAGTCATTGTTTTTTTTTCTTTTTCAAGTAAAATGAATGGCCAAAAAACAGCGGGAGGAAAGTCCAGTCCAGCTGTAGATTACATAAGAAGTAATTGTCCCTGTGATACGCCTTCTTCCATTCCCTTATATAGCACTGGCATTGGGGTCATACCTTCGCTTCTTGACATTTCTTGCCATCGCAGGTGAATGAGGAAGCAGAGAAGACAAAAGTTAGTGTGAGTCGAGATTACGAGCAACACAAACCATGGAGGGGGACACCACTTCTGCTCCTGCGGCCCAGCTTCCACCTCTCCCCTCTGCCGTGGGGTACCACACACTCAGCATGCACCTTATTCTGTGTTCTGCATGCTGGACTTGAGAGAGAACACAGGACTAAGCCTACACATGCTTGCTATCAGTCTGGGAGAACCTCACAGTAATTCATATACGCAAAAGTATTATTTTGTTCTGTTACACAAAACAACTGCTTTCTGAGGTTCAATCTAAGTCCTTCATGGTTGAAGTAGAATATTAATCCAAGTGCTCTCCAAGCATCAATTTTACCTCAGCAAGTATATACAAGTGTAACTTGAATATTAATATGATTTGAATTTGAAAATAAGAAACTCCTCATTTTAGTGAGACTCGCGTCTCGAACAGCAATGCAGAAATAGTTCATCGACAGCATATTTCAATGTATTAACTATTATTTCTCAGGGTACATTAAACTGCACGGTCCATCTGTGTCAACAGTGTCTTGCTCCAGAATTAATAAGTCACTGGAAGCCTTACACAACAACTGAAAAACGGAGTTTATTAAATACACTGGATGCATGTAAACTGAGTATTTTTAATGTACAACTTCACCCAACATAAGGACGGGTACAACACCCACCCTGGAGCTGGGCTGACCTGAGCAGAAGTGACATCAACCCATGTGAGTGTCCTAGTCCAACACAAACAAGGAGGAAGGAGTGATTCTCACTCATAAGTTTAATTTCACAATCTCCTAACAAAGAAAAAAGGCACAGCATGACAAAAACAGTACTCCTTGAGTGAAAAGAAGTGGCAACACAAAAGTAATCCATAAAAAAAGACAAACAAGAGGAAGACAAAGAAGAAAGCAAAAGCAGAAGAGGAAGAAGAGGAGGAGGAGAAGGAGAAGGAGGGCAGGGTAAGAAGACCATGGCACATAAACATCAATGACAGATTAAACAACAGCAACTCCATCACCATCACCAAAAACAGCAAAAACAACAGGGATCTGGCACAACCTCCCCGTAATGTGGCCTGATGTGGGGCATCCAGCACACTATCCATGCATCGGTTCCAATAGTGGGCGAGCTTGATAGACCACTATCGCTTGGGCTGTAGTGTGAGCATGCAGTGCAGAGCTCCGTGTCAGTACCAGGTCTGTGAAGCAGGCAGCCAATGGCAGCTGGCGGGCGGCTCCGGGAAGTTCCCGCTCCGCGCCTGGGCCGCAACTCGGCCGTCCAGGTCGGCATGTGCTGGCCAGCCATGGCACAAAGGCTGCGGCCGCCAAAAACCGGGCACGGCTTCTCTCACCACCCCTCCGTGTAATACTGTCACCCTCTGAGCGATAATCGACCAAGAGAGAGATCACGGTAACAGCTACAAAGCTAGTGCATAAAGCTGCTCCGCTGTATTGTACCGCGGTTGGGGCCAGCCTTTGTGCAATGTGCCGACGCCTCGCCTTCCGCATAGTTCCAGGTTTGGAGCCCAGGCAGCATACAGAAGTTTACCGTTGGTGTGAATCACGATGCTGAGCTGGTCCGCATGCTTTAGAGACAGCAGGACTTTTTTAGGCCCAGAGTCAATTTCCTAAGTATTTTCCCCATTCAAACGGAAAAGCCACGGACAAGGCAAGCATTATCCTGTGTGACAAGACCTTAGATTTGCAGTCCATGCAGCAGTTTGTTCTTTTATTTTTATTTTTTTCAAAAAAATCTCAAGATGCTTTTTTGATTCCTGATTTTTATTTTGGTTGGCTGTATGACGCCAAACCAGACGCTGAGGGAGGCGCAGCATTCCAGGCTGGCCACTAGGGGCAGCATTGTATTCAATCATGGTGCACATGCTCTCAGACGTGTTAAGTTTGGATCTCCAGCACCAAAGCATAGACTCGGCAGTGAACTGACATGAGTGAGTGGAAGGTGAGTGACAATGCAGCCGTAATAAATAGCTTCCTAATTAACCTGCACAATACGAAATTTCATGTAGGTCAACACTAACCCTCTGTCAGATTAGCTCAGAGCAAACACTAAGGAATCGTCCCCTCACTAAGATATTAGCTCATCCTGCCTAATATTCTCTTATTCTGTGCTCCTGAATTAAATACACAAATTATTTAAATTTCCAGGACATTTTCACAGTTTTATTAACTACTGAAGTGCAATACAATCCTCTACTATCCTCAACAATGTGACATCACTGTCCTTCAGTGGTTGCTTTGATCCAAAGCGACATACAGCACACTGGACTAAGCGAGGGCCAACCTCTCTTGAAACACTGTGGGGTTAAGGGCCTTACTAGCAAGCCCAAATAATCTTATTGTGGCTGCACTGGGAACAAACCACCTGTGTCCTAGTCCCCCCGCTGCTTGCAGCTTGGCTTAACATCTTCCCCCCAGTGTCCACAACATATCACACCTACTCAATTCTGTGAGAATCAACAATTTAGTCATATGGACACCTCAAACTAACCTGCTCTCACTCTGCCTTCTGGTCACTGTTAAGCTCAGACAGGATATTTCCTCATTTGTTGAAGAAACTTGTTCAACACGCATGCATGTCAGGCTTTGAGCAAGATCAGCCCAGGTATTTGAGGTTCTGCTAGAGGGTCACAGATTTTCTTCTACACAAAGCAGAGTGTGTCTGTTCCATTCACTTCCCCCAGTCCCTCACTCTAAGTTCTACCAGCAGAGTCGCTGGTCACGTGACTATACCCATCAGGTGCGTAGCTCCACCTTGAGTTATGCTTTCTGAGTGTGTCATGCCAGTCTTCTAAATCTGTGGACTGCATGTGTCAGTGTTAGTGCACTTCACAATTATGATGCATGTAAGTTAGCCTGTCTTCACCGTATATGAAACATGCTCATAAAGATCCTGAATTCCCGGTGTATGGAGACTGTGGCTGATGTTAACACTCACTGGATGATAGTCTCTCTCTATCATCAGGCTAATTCAAAACGACTGTTCTCTGTAGCAGAAGCTCAATCTCTGGTTCCTAAAAGCAGCAGTGATGCCGGTGTCATGGAGGCGAAAACATGCAGCATGTTGCTTACTTAAAGCCCCATCCTGTCCCCCCCAGCACAATGGCGGCCACCAGGATGGCCCCCGCGATGGAGCCTATTATAAGATTGGTGGCACTAGGACCTGTGAAGGGTTGTGGGGAGAAACACTGTGACATGTGGGTCCTCTTCGTACGAACATTCAAACACAAACTCTTCATGTGGAAAAACAAAAACAAAAACAAAAACAAGAGATGAGCCACATCCAAATGAATTCCACAAACCATTTCAAGCAATGGTTGATTTCTTTGAATAACTGTAGCCATCATGAACGGAAAAAAGAACTCTTTTTGTGCTAACGCTACAGTGGAAACTGGTTATTGGTCACCAGCTACTGGAAACTTCAAATGTATATCCTAGGCGGTCCTTCTCTGAGAAGAGACTGTCTTTTGCTGTGTTGCATCACTGATGTCCCGCACAGTGAAGAGCAACTGTGCTGTAATCTGGGAGGCATGACTGTCATGTTCCAACAGAGCTGCTGTCTGACGCACCTACCCAAATCTATCTTTACGTGCGACAAGTATCTTACAGTGAATGAACATGGCGGCCACACCAAAGACACGCAGTGAACATTTTTCCTTGTGAAACAGACTGCAATGCTTGAATGCTACAATAGAAAAAGCATGTGTCCGCCCCTGACCGGCAGAGATCTGGAAAAATTGGAGGTAGGTTAATGAATAGGTTTTCAGACAAACAGTAAAAGGACTCTCTATATCAATGATGGCCTACCCTGCTTCTGCAGAACCACCCAGTGTGCAGGTTGTTTTCACCAACCACATTTGGCTCAAAGAACCAGGTGAGGTGAGATAGGAGTGTAACAGATCAATGCTCAATTGATCAAAGATCGCCATAACAACCAAAGCTAGTGGACTCTGTGGCTCTGCAGGACCAGGGTAGGCCACCACTGGTTGAGTACAAGTTCTCACAGATGAGACACTCAGGCAGACAGGACGCACTGGACATGAATAACACTTCACCGCAACTCGCTCAAAGTTTGTCTTTTTCCGTAATGCGCTCATGATTTAGCTTGTTCAAGACAGAGTGCCAGGGTGGTCCCCCAGAGGAGGGGGGGGGGGGGCACCACCACTGGTTGGCAATATCTGTCAGTTTGTTTATTATTGGGTATGCCCCACATGCCCCAGAAAGGAGAGGGTCAAACACTTCATCACAATTAGTAATAACAAGAACAAGAAGAAGAACAGCAAAAACAAAAAACAAAAAAACAACAAACAAATCTATGAATCTGTTAACTCATCACGTGACACCGACACATCCAATCACATAACAGCAATACGGTCACCACAAGAAGGACAAAGCCACAGACACAGAGGGCACAGGCTGGGTCATGTGACCCCCCCACACTGAGGCACCACTACAAGAGAAAGAGCTGTGAAAGGGAGAAAGATGCTTACTCTATTCCCCACCCTGTGCCTCCAAAAATCACCCCTAGGGCCAGAATGGTCCCTGCTACTGCCCCTATCAGCCTGTTAGTGGCCATGCTCACTGCACAGAAGGAAAAGTCATTCAAAAGAGAACATGATCAACAACCAGCAAAAATGAGTACTCCTTGTTTTTCCTTTCTGCTCTGCAATAGGATTGGACATCCTTCTCGTGACATCACACAGCCCAGCCTCAGATCCCATTTATATCAAGCACTCCTTACAGCCTTCTCTGACAAGCACCGGAGATAAATTATTTAGTAAAATTGTGTGTTATCAGATTGATATGGAACATAAGAATTTTCTTCCGACCTGCTCAGCCCTGTGTTATTGTTGTTGTGAGCCCCAGAAAACCTAATCTAATTTTTAGAGAAAACAGAGTGCCAATATCAAAGTAATTCTGAAGTTTCAAGGACAGTTTCCATAAAAATAAATGCCATGAGGTACAGCTGGGAGTTCAGGGCTGAATACTACAAGAATTAATACCTCAGGTCTTTAGCAATCCAAATTACAAATATAAGGGTTAATTCAGTATGTATTCACCCCTATCGGAATTCAAGGCCAAAAAAATTGAATTACTGTCCAACAACTAATGGACCTCACTGTATGATCTTTCAATGATAAATTTTTGCGCAGGAAAGTGTGGCAATATTGTATTACATGCAGTGAGCACCATAATTCATTAGACAGTGACATATTTTTAATTTTGATCCTGTACCCCAGCACTTCTTTCGACAGGACACCACGATGAGAGGCTGAAGTACAGACTGTCAGCACTGATTTAAGTATGTTTTCATCCATATCGGAAATGAAAGCATCCAGAAATGACAACACCTTTTGTACATTGACCCCCTCCCCGTTTGTTTTTGGGGGCATTAGAAAAACTGGACAGTTTGGCGTAATGTACAGTGGTGCAATCATTTGAAATATTTGGCTGTATATCCTTCGTGTGCAATGACTGCTTGAAGTCACCATCAGTGGCTGGGTATGTTTCCTTCACAGCAAAAAATCAAAAATAAGTACATCTTGTCGAGCATTTTAATCTTGAATTAAGAGTTAAGACACTTATTTCTAGTACCTTTTATCTTAAAAAGACAAAAAATTGCCAATAAGGTGAGATAATTTTGGCTCATTTTTGGATTTGCCAATGGAATAAGAGTATATCACTCGTCAAGCACATGGCAACTTAAAATGAGGTCATATTTTCTACTTAAGAGGGAAAAATTAGGGCATTAAGTCTCATAATAAGATTAATAGACTCATTAAGACTGGCACTTCTTGCAGTGAGGAGGTGCTCTTTCAGGCCTAAACTGGTGCCAGCTTCAGGGACTTTATGCTTTCAGTCACTTATTCAGCAAGTAAAATTCATGTTCATTTCGATTCAGAGCCGTTGATTCGCTCAGCTAACAGAATCAAAATGCAAAAATTCATTGTCCTATGAATTATGGAGTGCACCGTAGGTTATCGTCAACGACTAACAACAACAAAATAAAAATTTTACCTGAACAAATAAGTAATTTTCCATGATGTCAGATTATTGAACACACATTAGAAAAAAGCTGACATTTACTGATCCAGCAGAAATTGGGCTCCCCAAATACAGCAGGGTTTCTCTAGAGTTGTTTCTGACCATTGCTTGTTGATTCTTCTTCCTAATTAGAAATTTTTTTTATCCTCATAAGCTATATTGGAGACTTAAGCCTGGCATCTGCTCTATTTCTCCTCTGCAAAGTGTCTTTGAGGCAGGTACTCAGTAAAAAGTGCTATTCAAATAAAATTGAATTGACTAGTTACGTCCTATGTGAGCTGTGATGTACATTTAAGGGTTAAAGCAACAGTAGTGTGGCTGAGGACCCTGTAGAGTGAACCTGGGTACCAATGAGCCTTTGACAACAAGGGAATCTGATTGGCTGGGGCTGTGGACCTGAGCAGTGCCTGGAAATGAAGGTCACAAACCCTTGGGTCCTTCATCCACTTCCAGGGCGGGCTCCTTGGGAGGGTCGGGCATGCTGCAGTCCGTACCCGCCCATGTGGCGTCACAGGTGCATGTCGCCTCATTATTGCACACCTGAACAAGTGAGGCAGAGAAGGGGAGGTGAGCCACAAATACTGTATGTAGCCCCAAATGCTCCTCAGCACACGAACACATACACATTTATAAACAGAAGTGGGGCTGATCTGAGGCCTTTAAATACATGAAAGGGATGCATTATGCAAGAATGTTTAGGTTAGGTTTCATTTGCTGAAATAAAGATCATGAGCAGAAATCAACAAAAATGCTGAGTACATCAGGTAATCTTTCCTCAGCAAATAAATACATGCGTCAATGTCTCCACGTCAGCAGTTAAGAGCATTTCCAAAAGAATTATAAAGAGATAGCCTGCTTTTAAGCCCTCGTTGCAGTTATGCAGGCAAAGGATTCCTTTTACTCCATTTTGTTCATTCCAGTCACTTCTATTTCACAGCCTTCCTGTGTTTTCTAGCTCTTGGCTCTACCCAATGAGGAGGCAAGAGAAAGAGTAAGGAAAGGAGGAAAACACGGGGGAGAGTCAATGACATGAATTAGCAAACTTCAGTGCTCCTTCAAACACCATCTTAAAGAAACTCCAACAACAGCCAGTCATAGGTGCAGCAAACAGGGAGAGGTAAATTAACCCTTTAAGCGCTGGTCGCAGCTATAGCCACGATAACAATAATCACAAATGCTGCTGATCGCGGCTAATGCCGCGAGGAAGTTTCCAGCCACAACTGCTAGTCATGGCAAAGAGTTTTTGGGGGGCAGGTGTGTTTTCCCGCCCGAATTAGATTTTAGTGTTTACGCAGCCACGTTGAGGAATGGTTGCTAAGGGCCCCGGAGTGTGCATTCTAACAATTTCTTTGAACTGCATTGCCATCCTATGAATGAATCATTACAATAGTCTTGTTTCCTGGATTTGGTTCAAAATGCTGGCGTTTGAGAACTTGCCAAGTGACGGCAGTGAGTTTATCGATGAAAATGCTGAATATCTAGATATGTTGTTTGCTGAAAGTGATAGCAAAAATTAACCTGACTTTCTCGGCTTTGAGGTGCAAAAAAAATTCTGATCTGATCGATTCAGCGCTGAAATGCTCCATGTGGGAAATATTTTGAGCATTATGTGTTGGTATTTTATAAAAAATAATTTAGTACTTAAAGGTTTAACAGGCAGTTCATTTTTATAAGAAACACTTCAATCACTTATTTTTATTACCTTTTGTCTCTGTGAAACAAAAATTCTGCCATTAAAGCCGGATAATTTCATTCATTTCTTGATTTGTCAATGGGATACGAAAAGTTCACCTGCCAAGCACATGGTGACTTAAATTAAACCACTATTTTTTTTACAGAAGAGAAAAAAAAACAAACAAGAATTGAAGTCTGGTAATAAAATTTAATTACTTGTTAAGACGTACACTTTTTTTGCAGTATGAAAAAAATACTTAATCAAAGGATAGCGTTGACGTTTGTAAACTGAAGTTACAATGGAGAAACCGCTATTTCTTCCTTTCCAACTCATCAAACAGAATCGAATCTCCTTAAGGATAGCAGACCTCAATCGATTTCCTAGTAAGATGCACGGCAGGAAGGTAAGGAGTGAAAAATTAGCGATTGGAATGAGCCCATGGACTGCAAAAGGGACATAGCCAAGGAATGAACTCCGGAGTTGATGAATCACACTTGAACTTTGATCCTGGAACTCACCCCGTGGGCGGAGCACACCAGGCCGTTAGTGCCACTGGGGCAGGCGCTTATGTTGAGGGACTGAATGGGGAGACACTTGCGGTCAAGGCACATCATGGATGGCCCGCACGGCGTTCCGTCCTCCACATAGCCCAGGTCAGTCTCGTCATCCAGAAGCACATGCCCACCACTACAGCCAGGAGAGTAGGGATTAAAGCCCTATTTTTAACATTATTATCCCATCCAATAAATGCATAAATACCCACAAATGAAAGCTGAAAGTTGATATCAGCCCATATTGACCAATTCATTCCAAATCCAATTAAAACGTCAGAAATTGAGAATTTAAAAATGTCTTTTCTATTTATGTCGATGAGGTTTCAGTAAAGTGTTTGCACGCTTTGATTACTTTGATTATATATTGTAGTTTGATGTTAGTTTGGTTTGTAGCAAGATCAGATTCCCCAAGAGCCAAAATTTACGTTCTGAAAGCGAGAGTTCTCCCCAGCATTATCTTCCAATACCATGTTTTAGCTAAGTCTCACAATATGTTGGCCTGAAGGAAGATGTATTTAGCATAATCTGCTAGCAGAGTTCATAGCTAAAAGAGATAGATGGTTGGACTTAAACTTTCCGAAACCAAAGACCATCCACCTCCAAATTTCTTCTAGATGTTGTGCTCAGCATTCTGTCCTACATGGCATCCACATTTGTGTCCTTGATATGGAACTGTATTTAGTCAAATAAAAAAATTTCTATTTGCTATCTTCTTGCAATGGTATTTTGAAGCAACATAGGTTCAATACACTTGGATTCATGCGCACATTTCTACATCATATGCAGTTATACGTAGAAAGGTTGTGTCTTGCTCAGCCTTCCCGCTGTGTATTATCGTAAAATTACGAACTAAAAAACTAGCGATTGGCCAAGGTCTGACGCACACACAGACTGTTGCATTAAAAATATTTAAAGAACAAGTGTGTAAACCGATAAGCCTTTTTCAAATTATGTTGCTCATTCTGAGCCAGTCAGACCACACATTTGGTTGTGGCAGTGTATGTTCTTCAGATTCGCAACAACTGTTTTATCCGCTATGAAACATAAAGCACTAAATGCGCCCCTATTGAACAGCTAAATCTCAGTTTAGGTTCAACAGCAAGATCTCACTACCAAAATTGAAAAAGGACAGACAGGCCATTTAAGAGACAGCATGTTATGACAGCGTATTTTATGCTATCATTCGAGCCTATTAAAACACAATTATGCAACAAACCTTTTCTTATCATATGCATTACATTGCTTATTCTGGACAATAATGATCGTATTAGACTGAAAAGAAGAAAATTGACTAATAATATTTAATGTATTACTGAATATCAGAATATCATGGGGTTTTCCTGAACAAACAGGAAGTGTGTAGTGGAGTACAGTGTACTGACCTGCAGTCCACCAGCCTGCCCTGGTGGTTGAAGGAGGTGGGTGTGACGTCCCCTTTCATCACACCTATGCGGGGATTCCTCCCGATGTTGGCACAGAGCAGGTATCCACAAAACACATCACTGCAGAGAGAGGGGAGAAGGGGAAACGGTAAGGATGACTGAAGGGCGACTATCACCGTAATGTGAGTGTGTGCATGAAAGGACAAGAATCGGTCCCCTAAGTTGGGCAAAAGCTATCCTGAGGACACCTGAGATGAAGAATGCATAGTGGCCTCTAGCTTTTCCACATACAGTATCCACTGTCATCATCCGACCCTCAGTACTGAATGAGATGCACTGGCTTCAGTTTTAACCATTTAAGCAATCCCCTGCATTGCAAAGTCAAAGACGTTTCAGAGGATAAAGAGACTCAAAAACTTTGCAAACAGGTAAAATTTCTTTATCTAAACCAATTTTCCACTCTTGATGAAAACAGGGTCTGAAAGGTGGCAAGATGGAGAAGAGAGACTGTGAAAATAAAAGAGAGCAGCAGCTGCAGTACTTGACTAAGTGCAGGAATGTTCTGCCATTGAGTCCGCAGACAGCAGCTGTAGCTCGTGCCGCTGTAGTTTTTGAGCAAAAGCTGCACTGTGTGGAGATGGTGGAAACAGCGCTGTCTCGTCCTGAGTGGGGAGGGGGGGGGGGGGAACACTCACTGCTTGCTGCACTGGATCCACTTCTCCCCGTCCCTCCCACAGTTCCCCTTCTCTGTTCCCTCCGTGTTCAGCTTCTCATAGCAGAACTTCTCCGAGCCGGCAGCCTCTGCTCAGAGATACATCAGGTACAGTACACATGGGCATATTCAATCGCAATGTTCTCATCTAGAACATCAGCGTACTTTTAAAAAAACTCAAAAGAAATTTCCTTCAATCTATAACAAACTTGTCAGAGTTAATTTTAAGAAGTACCACTGTTGCCGTTCAGAGGACAGTTTCATCCTGCCATCTTACATCCTTTGAGAGGGCAACCCGTGAACAGCCCATAATTGTAGCAGTGGTCACCATCTACTCACTTGAGCCCCAGATGTACTTGCATTGGTTCTCTCTGGTCTTGCATTCTCCACTGTAGCAGCGTCCCTGAGACAAGCCAAACAGATCACTCAGTGTTCAGAATCGCAAAGTTGTTTATTACATGCTGCAAAGTAGTGCCCTAGTTTATAATGGATACTACATGCTATTCTCCGTAGTGGTACACACTGTAGTAGCCAGTATATGACAAAAATCATACTGAGTACTACACACTCACATAACCACTAGGCTTGTAAGACCATATTTGTCTCAAGAGGACTTCATCATTGACCGCATTGCGTGGTCAGACAGTGCACCACGAAGACAGCTCTGAGTGCGTACCATGAAATTTGGCCTGTGCAGCATGCTATCCAGTTATCTTCGGCAAGAGTAAATTTCATTTTGATCACATACTGTGCACTACTTGCTCATTTTGGCCATGAATAGTGATTGAGCAGTAAGAAGTAGTTCATTCTGAACACAGCCTAAGTTACATTCACAAACACTGACCTTTAGTCTGATATAGACTTCAATTGTCTTACTTACCTGATTGAGCTGACATGAGTAGCCATCTTGCTTGTGCAGGTTTGGTGGGCACTACGGAAAGTGTTTACAGATAAATCAGTCTTGTGCCCCTAGCAGTAATCATGCTGATATAAATGTACAGCGTTACATGAATAGATTTAATGGGTCATAAACAGAAAGGAGTGAACAGGATGATCCACTCAGCCAGACCCACCTGCCCAGAGTCGCCTGAGCAAGTCTCTGAAATGTCACAGTCATTCACTGCGTAGCGACAACTGTATCCACGAGGGTAGAACTGCATATGAGAGAGACAGCGAGAGAGAGAGAGAGAGAGAGAGAGAGGGAGCAAGTGAGCCTTACTTCACTTGACTTCACGCCAGTGACACACAAGTAATAATAGAATTACATAATATAATTAGCGGATGTGAACTGAGCACTTCAAAGTAAAATGCATAAGTCTGAGGAGTGTTTTCTCTGTCTCTGCCAGAGAGAACATTGAGACCATGAAGTTTATAACTCATAAATATTACCTATCTTTAGAACAAACACCAACCGACTGATCAAGAACTGCACACACAGACATACACACACACAGACACACACACTTGCATTTCAGCATAGTTCTTACCAGGCAGGTGGTGTTACAGCAAGGCCCATTGCTGCAGTGAGCACCATTTGATAAAGAGCACTTCTTACAGCACTCCTTGTAACATTCCTGAAATAGACACAGATACATTACACAATTTCTTAGTAACTTTGGTAGCCCTGATTTTGAAAAATTGCATCAACTACCAAACAATCTCAGGTAGCGTTTGGCTTAGCTCGCTTACCACTTTAGCACCGCAGTCGCACTCTTCCCCCAGTTCCACATACCCATTCCCACACTCTGTGGTCTCAAATAGCTGCAGGCACAAAGCATGTGATATGCTCACCTTTAACCTCTCAACACTGTCCAGTGTACTTAACCAAGTTATAAAAACATAAGAACACATAATGACAAGAGCAGACAATTCATTCAATCCAATCCTCCAGCACAGATCTGCAGACAGGCATTTCAATTATGTCATTGTGTAGCTTTTTGTTTGTTTTCATGTCTGTTAATGGACTTATTTATCTTAATAATCTGTGATTCAGCTGAGCTTACTCATTAATTCATTCATTCACTTATATACTCATTCACCTCAACCTGAAAAACGGTAAAGTATTTCTCATTGTTAATCGTGTGTCATTATGAAAATCACTGAAGAACGTGAATGCAGTTTCACCGAGCGCAGTGGTGTGCAGACTCACCTTAGATGGCTTATTGAACAGGCACGACCCGCCGCCTTTCTGCAGGAACTCCTTGTAATCGGAGATGCTGCAGCGGGAGAACTTGCGTGGGTGCAGCACTCTGGGGAGAAGGGCACAGACACCGGTATCACACTGAGGAAACTCAGGGCACAAGCTAAACAAATGGCTAATACACTGAGGAAACTCAAGCCATGAGCTAAACAAATGGCTAACACACAGAGAGAACTCAGGCTATGAGCTAAACAAACAGTTATCACAGAGGAAACTCAGGCCATGAGCCAAACAAACGGCTGACACACAGAGGAAACTCGGGGCATGAGCTAAACAAATGGCTATCACAGGGGAAACTCAGGGCACAAGCTTAACAAATAGCTAACAGACAGATGAAATGCAGGCACAAGCTAAACAAATGGCTAACAGAGAGAGGAAAGTCAGGCCATGAGCTATAAAAAATCGCTAACAGCATACCTCCCAAGTTTGAAGGACTGAAATGCTGGCCCATAACGACAGCGTTTCATTTCACTGAGCTTTTTTTTATGGGGGGGGTTCAATGGATTTCCTTATCATTTTATTGACTAGGTGGTGGAATTTGCATTTAATTTCATTAATTCATAATACATTATTACACGTGGGTGGAGAAATAACGCGTAAATCCTGCAATGCGCAAATTTCGGGTTTTTTCATTTGCTTGCGGGTCCGCGGATTTTGCCACGCAAATGCGGGTCGGACTCGCCAGATGCGGGTGACTTGGGAGCTATGTAACAGACAGAGGAAACTCGGGACACAAGCTAAACAAACCTCTAACACACAGAGGAAACTCAGGTCAGGAGTTAAACAAACGGCTATCACAGGGGAAATTCAGGACTCAAACCAAACAAACAGCTATCACACAGACTTCCTTCTGTACCGGAGACAGCGAACACATTTCTGCGACAGCTGTGCACAGTTGGCACAGCTAATGGAGAAAAGCTCAGGTTCAAGATCAATTACAGGCTTGTTTATGCACAACAGATTGAAAGAAAAAATCCTTTTAAATGGGGGTGTTGTGGCGAAGGATTAATTAACTACGAGGTGATGAGGTGATGTATTCCCTCACAGAAGGAAACACTGGCAATGCCGCAGTGGTGTCAGAATCACTTTATCATGCAAATCCTGGTCGCAGTTGTTCAGCGGAACAGCTGCCATTTAAAGACCAACCCGGACACAACCTGTCATTGTAGACAGGGGGTAGGGGAGGGACCATTAGAATCCTCTCTCTGTCTGAGTTTACCCTGTTATTACAGCTTCAATTTTACACTGGCGTGCGTGCGTATGTGTGTGCACTAGAATGTGTTTGTCCATATCTGTGAGTGTACAAGCATCTGCACATCTGCATGTGCGCATACGTTTAAGTGTGTATGCGTGTTTGTATACATGTGGTGAACGTATGCACACGTGTGTGCACCTGGGTGAGCGTGAGTCTGCACGTGTCTGCATGTTTGGAAGTGAGCAGGCACATACAGAATAGGTCATTACCCATTGTCCTCCATGATGCAGCCGTCAAATGAATCCCAGCAGCTGCATTCCTCTGCCGGAATGACAGTCACAAATAAACATATCACTTAACTGCAGTACATTTCCCATAGCCCAGCCGATGACATATTTTTGATATTACCCAAGGGTAATACCACTTTTGCGAAAATTTCATTGGCTGAGAGTGTGGGGGAAAAAAAGAAAAAAAAAATCGCTGCGTGTCACGTCATGCTGGTAATAATTATCTAAACTGAATACCAAGTGTAACATTGGTGAAATCGGTATGGCTCACCGCTGTTGCAACCACGCTAGGTACTATTCACATAATTAGGTTTACGTTACTTAGCTAGCTAGCTAGCTAGCTAGCGAGTACACAGTACGTTTTCATAACCATTATGTAACATTCGTTTGTTATCCAGTGAGCTAACGATAGCTAACTAGTCAGTTAAGTGAATTTACAAACCGTTGTTAGTTCAGCCGCAGATGTCCGTGACTCAGTGACTGACTTTGTTAGCAGAGCAATGGAGTTAGCTCAGTGCTAACAAACAATGGGCATTAACAAAGTTACATTTGTTTTCTATTAAATTACGAAATTAAATTATGTGATAAACAGAATCTTATACACTTGGTTGTGACATTGGAAAGTTAGGAAACTCGTTGAGTTAAATTTACTAAACAGGTTTCATAACTTCCACATGACACGCCCACTCGTGTAAGATCCTCTATTTACGTATGGCTGCCTTTACTCTGCAGTAGATATTACAGCAGCTACAGCCATCAACACGCGGCAGTCCACAGTCACAACTCAATACAGAAATGCCTGAACTATGGAGACCTTGAATAAAAAGCTAAACAATTTCTACAGGGGTGAGAGGAAAATGTACAAAAATAACAGTGCATAAATGCTGAGAATCCGTACTTTATTCTACGTTAGATTGCTCATTTATAGTTGTAAAGCATGGAGTCAAACCAAGAAAAAAATATGCCATTGTCTAAAACATTATGGAACTCATTGGATATGTATGCTTCATCGATAATGCTCTGACAGTCTTATGAGGATTTTGTACTCCAGCACACTGGAAATTTGAAAACTATGCATCTGAAGTTAAAGAAGAGGCAGTCAACTTAAATATTCAGTTATGTACAACTGTAACATGTGACCCATACAGCTCTTCTTATCCCAGCACAGAGTCCCTGTAATAAACACATGAACTGCACTGCACTTCATTAATGAGACTTAATAGCGTGATTCATTAGCTTATCAGACTACAAAGTGCCGCTCACTTTACAAATTAGTCTGGCCTTATAACGGATCAAAAGGTGGCAACACATGCAAGACACAGGTGTACTGAGATATTCAGTTTGGTTTGAGCACATGTTCATAAGTAGATGCGAGGAAACATGCATTATTGCATTTTGGCGATTTACTTCTCCGTGGAGTTGGGTCCCACTGGATGCCCAGGTTCTGTGCCAGACTTTGGGACAGAAAGGACGCCATAGACCAAGTGGAACCGTACTGCAGGAGAAAGGGAGACGTTCCCATTAATACACTGTGTTTATGACAAATGGCCATTAGAAACATTGACAGACTCTTACCTCGTTGACTCCAACTCCTCGACTTACTGAGCAAACACCCCCAAAATATGCAACGCTGCTCCTGGGGTATCTAAAAGCCACATTCCTGCCAAAATAATAACAGTTAGCAAAGTTTAGTCCACTTATATAACTGTATTTATCACAAAACAAGCAAAAAGTCAGAAGTTGAAAGTCTTAGCATCAAAAAGTAAAAGTCATGCAATGTTTATCTTTCTTTCATGAATTCACTCATCAATGATTTTCAGTCCTCAAAGAAGAATTGTGCCAATTTCCATTTTCCAAATCCAAAATTTTTTATCCACAGTATAAAGAATAACATTCCCGAAAAGACAAATAATGCACTGTGTTTGAATAGTCTTTCTTGCTTCAGAAAGTTCCTAACTCCTTGAAAATGACCTAAAATTATTTACATGGCTGCCATGATAAGAGCTGTTCAAATTCTCTAAATGCTAAAGGAGAGTGCTTCAATGCTTCCATACTGTTCTCCTTTAGCATAGGATAATCTGAACCATACGTAATGAAAAGAAAGGAGTTAATGCTGTCACACAATTCCTTGCAGCAGGGATGTTTACAGGGACACACCATCCATCTGGCTGTTCTCAAAAACAAATAAATGATGACGTCACCTAGTGCAAGTACAGTCAGATTCTCTCAGTACTGCGGTTGACTTTTCCAAAGTCTTCGTGAATTCCCTTTCACATCTTACCTCAACCTCATGACATTTTCCAAGGAAGTCAGGGAAAAGTGGTTAGGAATTAGAGAATGGGACGTAACTTTTTTGACGATTCAATCAGAGCAAAGGATTACCATGAGTCTAAGTATTGGGTCTCTAAAAACTCACACAAACAAAGCTAAATGGATAAGAATTATTAAAATGATAATAGTTACAATGTACAAACAGGTATGAGATAATCAAGGGCAAATAGATTTAAAAAGGCCTTGTCTGCAGTGTAATAATGAGCAAGCAGGAGAGAGCAGGGCAGTCACTTTTTTTAAGAAACAGGGATCGGGGAGCACTGTGAAAAAAAAAAAAGGTCTAACTTATCAAGGGTTTTAAATATTTAAAATGGAAAATAATAGCAAATTTTAAGTAACGGAGACATGAGACACTTGAAAAACATCTAGCTTCACTGGTAATTGAGTCAAACTGCCTCACCGCACAGTCAGTATTATTTGTCTTATGTAGTACAAAAAAAAATGCAGTATACAGTAGAGATAAGATTTTATGCTTGAATGTCAGATTTAAATACTGGTATGAGATTGATTTGTCCTGTGGGTCGTTTGCAGCGGTGCGCCAGGGGAAACCTACGAGAATAGGTGCACAGCGTCTGCGCGCTGCTTGATGTTGTGTTGGCGGTATTTGGCAAAATCTCGCAGCATTTCCAGTGGCTTCACGCTGACGGGGATGCGGTTTTTATCTGTCCAGATCTCCACGGCTACCAGGACCACCCGTGTGAACAACTGGTCCTTAAAAACCTGGCAACCGAAGTTACAGCGATGCAGCGGAGAGGCGGAGAGACGCAGAGTTAGGGGAGACCGGACATAGATGGGAAAAAAACAGCAGCCAGTTAGCACGAGTCGGGGGGGGGGGCGATACCAACAGTCAGCATGACACCGACACAAAAAGTGCAAGCGTGTGTGGTTATTCCTGTACATACACTACGCCTTTACAGCACAACAGCTAGTATCGGAGTGAGAGGGAGGGCACATCAGGTGCATTTCTTGATGGTCTGGCTCGAGGAAGGGAGCATATCTACAATATGGTGAGCAAAAAAGAAATTCACATACTCTGGGATGGAAGGGAAAATGACAAATCTACTCACAGCATCCACCAGGTTGACGACTGATTTGGCAAAGTTCTTGGTGTGCCTCTTGGTTTTGTGTCTTTTAAACTGCACAAAGAAGACCGACAACAATTAGCAGGAAGAGGATTATAGCTTCTTTAACTCAGTGGCACGACTTCGGCAGCATGAAAATTCTGTAGTAACCTCACCTTTCTATGCTTAATTATGCTAAACCAGTCGTAATTTACTTTGCCTGATTAGCAACTGAACATTGATTTGCTCAGATGCTCAGACTCCTAGGCAGAAAGACAATAATATAAACAATAGAAAATAATATTTTTATGGCGTTATTGTTTGTTAAAGGGACCTATAGCTAAGCATATGGCAATATTAGTTCAAAATTTTAGTTTTGAGGTAAGAACATGAAGTGGTCTTTCAAATAGTCTACTTTCAGGACATATATTCACTTTCTGCCTAATTGGTCTTAAACTTGCTCTAGTATTGTTCTGAAATTACTCTTTTACACTAAAAAGCACTTTAAAACCTTGATAAAATTGATTGCAAAAAAATACAGATATCTCAGCAACTGTAAGCCAATTAACTTCATATGGCAGTTTTCTTCATTTTGTGATGATCTATGTCTATACAGAGCTCTTTTTGCAATATGAACCTCTGAATATGAGTAAATCAAAATATGCATATTTAATTAGCTGTTTCCCACCAAAATTGACTTAGGGGGGTCGAAATCAATACTAGAACATCGAAACCTGGAAAAAAAAGCTCTGTAGTGACATTAGGAATATTTTTTCTTTCACATTACAGCTGAAATTATAACCAAACACTGTTTAGTTATCTCAATAACTGTGTTTCTCTAAGTATCTATATCATCGGCCTGCTGATAAAACCTCGTATTTGCAAATATGATAAGAAACAAAAACTCGTATGTCCATGATAATAACATAAACATTGCAAAATACAAAATACATTCTTGGAGGAAAAATAGTCATCCTACCCGAACACAGCTCAATTGCATTCTTCCATGCAAAATTAAACATTTTTTATGCTCCCCTGTAAAGTTTATCATTTTGAAGATACAAGGTTTTATCAGTAGGCCGACAACATATTCATTAAAACAGCCGCTGCCATGGCAACCACTGATGTGATGCTACAGAAACTCAGTGTTTTAAGTTGCAATTTCTAATGGAATTATTTTGATAACAATTCTTAGTTTAAAAAGTGATTATCTTGGAAAAATGTTTGCTTAACTATAAGTCCCCTTAAATCACAAAGTAATGAGCCATTTTTCCACGCTACTAAAAGTTGATGCAAATCAATGTCTTTTGCAGATTCAGACGACCTATATTGCATGAAAAAAAGCACATACTGGCATAAATTAGTTTGCAATTCTTAATGTAATTAAAGCTTTTTTTACCTGGAAGTTTAGCATGGTTCAATACTCACAAGATTTCTTTTATTCTTTCGAATGCTTACAACAATCTGAAGAAATCAAGTGTCATCTTATAATTAAATATACTGCTGAAAATAATGCTATAATGAGAGAGTGAGGTGAGCAAATGTTTCAAATTTCTTGCATTAGTTGTACAGCCATCAGAACAATATCATAAAATTATGCAAATTTTGCAACAGGCGATCGAGTTGTCAACGTCATTTCTTAATCATAACAGGCTTGATTTGGTTTACTCCGCACAAAAATTTGGTGAGGTTACTGCAGGCCTTATCTCGGACAGCACACCTCTGCTTTCATTGTGTAGCTAAAAAAACCAAAAAATTATTTTAACGATGCTATTCTGTCTTTTAAAGACTGCTTTTTCAGCTGGCCTCCTTACCACAACCACAAGATAAGCTAGATTAGGCTTTGTTTTGAATCCCAGATGTTTTAGTTCACTCAGCAGAAAAAAAATATCAATGACCTTAGCACTGTATTGAAAAATGTTACAAACAAACCATAGACTGTATAAAAAGCTGGACGCCGCACCCGGGTCTGAAAAGTGAGACCGACGAGGAAATCTCAAAAATTTGCATTATATTTAATGGCCGGCAGATGGCGACGTCAGTGGTTGCAGAAAGTAGTTCGATGCTATTGAAGTCTATGAGAAAATGACCCTACTTTGCCACCTGATTCATTATTTCAATAATGATTTTCCACATCATTTTATGGTATCTATCGCAAGTTTCAAGTCTGCTTCAATATATCATGATGTTCATTTTTGTAAACTATGATCCCAAGCAGACGAGAATAAAGGATAAAGCCAGAATATGCTTTAGGGGCGTGGCTATCCTCTGGTCCTTGTCCGATACGGTCAGATCCAGAGCCACGGTCCTCCCCGGATCTTCAATTCACGCTCTCGTCCAATAGGAATCACATCCGGTTGCAAAATAACAAAATGGCGCAATTCAAATTGCCAAAATCGAGGCCTCTTAAACGGTATGCTGAAACCAATGGGTGACATCACCGTTGCTTCGTCCATCTTTTTATACAGTCTATGAAACAAACAGAGCATTTGTTGTTCCGTTTGTCCGGCACACAGCCCCCTCTAGTGGACAGAGTAGTCCCTATATCATCAAGTTGGGACAGAATACAAGCAACAGGGAAGACATCGCCGCCTGTTAGCGGTCTTGAAACAGTGCAGATATCACACTGACAGTTGGGGCTTTTTGTTTCAAATTTCCCTGTCTCTGTGCCATATTCACCGACTCAGATTAGGTCACTGACCATGCTATGATCGCTGACGATCATGATCTCCAAATATTTCATTTCTTCGAACACATTGCGTGGCATCTGCATGGGGAAAGAACAAAGCAGAAGTAGAAAATTATTGACGAAAAGGAGGAAGAAAACATTCCGGGAAACAGCTTGCGTCATTAGTGAATACCCGTAAACATCTACCTTAGTACATAAATAATATCCATATTTAAAAACACTAAAAGAGTATTTGTTGGAGCATAGTCTGGTATCAGAGGCAGGGACAGAAATTCCAGGGATCAGAGTAAAAGCAACAGGCTATGGTTAAAGTCCTCCAAAGTATTTGGTTTCAATCACCTAGATATTCAAGTAAAATTCCTCAGCCAGAACGTCAAAACGAATTTATGAAATGAACTGGTGGAGTTCGTGGGCGGAAGATTTTGACTTCCTCTCCCCTGGACTTCGCAGCTCAGTGCAGAGTTAGTGCTACGCGGCCAGAAAGAGAGTCAAGCAGGGATTAGTTTCCGTCTGACAGAGAGATGCTCACCGCTCGCTTTTTCCTGCGTCTTAGCCACGACATTCCTCCCAGCTCTGAGAGCATCTGCTCCTCTTCATCTGCAAGAACAAGCTTTTATGTAGCACTCTTTGCATGCACATCGCAGGGCACTATACAACAAGAAATATATACAAAGATAAAAATTACATTTAAATTTAGCACACTTAAACAGGTAGGATTTCAGACACAATTTAACTGAGTCGACTATTGTTGCTTCTACAATATTACGTAAAAAATAATTCCAAATTTACTTTGACTACAGTTTTACGTTTTATTATTAATTTTAATAGAGGATTATGATTTCAGATAGCGATACCTCAATCTTCCTATTGTACTCCAATTTATTGCACTGAACTCTAACACTATCATCAATTTGTACCTTCATAGGAATCATAATTGAACACATTGATTTAGCACATTATTGGTCCGTGACTGTACTGCAATCATTTGTCTTGTTTGTCCTATTAAACCACTGCACAAATGACGTACCTTAGGGGGAAAAAAGTGTTAAGATGAGGTGCTGAGCGACTAAATACTTTCCCCCCAACTGTTTAAAATCGGCAGCAAGGTACAAGGAAAGACAAGACACTTCACCCAAAATTCGCCCAAGGACAACACAAGTGCAGAACTGACAAGAGAAAACATTTTGTGGGCGAAGTGCAGGGGTATAAATGAGGGCAGACATCGCAGGTTTGCAGAACTGAGCTCTGGAGGATCATGAGTGTCCTACAGCAGCCAATAGCCTCATGACCTGAGAGGAAGTAAGAAGCTAGGAGATTCAAGCCTTAGGGGGGCCACAGTAAGATCAGTGCAGTTGTCGACCTCAAGACCAACTGAACTCGGTAGCGCTTCAGGGGGAATCGGTCCCTGCTTTGTCAAAACAACTTTAAGTTGCTGTTGCTGTAAGCATTGGGTCTTTGGTCAGGGAAATGCAACATTACGACCAAGAGGGAGAATTACAGTTTTCACTTTTTTCAGCTCTCAGATATACAATTCAGACATTAAAAGTATTTTTGAAGTCAAAGTCTTCAGGAATGGCAGAATTCCTTGCACGGAACTAAAGCGTATTTCCATCAGATTGATGCCCATTTTTAAGTGCAGGAGCTCATGCCAGAATCCGAGGACCCCCGGACATTCAAACTAAAGGATTAGTTTTGTGTTTTGGAACATTTAAGTGCAGGAGTATATCACAATATTGAAACCTGCTTTTGAAAACTAGTTTGGAAAACATTACAGTGCGTGAAGGTGAAAGTTGGGGGAACATGTTGAAGTAAAATTTAAGCAGGTAAGAACCCAGATTTACCCAGGTCATCCTCCTGATCCTCCGTCCACTGTTGTGAGGGCCTCCTCTGCAACACGTGGGGTCGTGCTCCTTTGTCCTGAGGTGTCAAAGGTCACCAGTCAATACTGTACAAAGCATATGCTGACCTGGGGTCAGCAAATTGAAGGAATGCAGCTCTTAAACACTAATCAATTTTTGCCTCTTTGAAAAAGCAAGATCAACGCGAGGCAAGAAATCAATGCTAAAATAGGATGGGGGGTGGGGGGGGGGTGGAGAAACGCTACCTGAAAACAGCTATTTGTAAATGTTAGTCAGTGGCGATAGTGAGGATGTAGATCTGTAAGAGCAGAAACTATAGCTCAGAAACCTAAGACGGGATGTCAAACAAGCAACTAGAAACCCAGGGGTTTTCAACACTCTGTCCAGTAGGGGACAATAGTCCAATAGTCTTGGCAGTTGTTCTACATCCCACAAAGACACGGTAGCATAAAGATACAAACTGTAATTCGCGTATAGCTAAGCTGGTCTAGGAAGCTCATTTGCCTTCTCATATTTACTTCTCACCAGCAAACTAAGTCATTACTCAATAAATGCCAGGTTACACAAATAAATCAGACAATAAGAGCTATAACTGCTTTTGTGGATAATTAACTCTTGTAACTTAGTGACTCTTTCCAGTCTTTCAGACTCTTCTCAGCTAAGGTCAGGATTATATTCCCCCTTATGCTATCACATTCCACTGCTTCCACAGTCATCTGTGTGCTCTGGCAGTGCTTCACTGGCACCAGGGTTTGGTTCAATTACTTTTTTCAATTACAATTGCAATTACTTTCTGGACAGAATGTTTAATTACAATTACAATTACTTTTCGATAAAAAAACAATTAAAATTAAATTACAATTATAAAAGTAATTGATTACAATTACTGTAATTGTAATTGAAAAAAGTAATTGAACCCAACCCTGTTCTGGGCCAATAATGGAACGGCATCCCTCTTCCAAGTCTAGAACCATAGGCATTGAAAATGAAAATGTTCACCTCAAGTGCCTTAGAGGGCTTTAGCCAAAGCAGCACCAAAACCCAGAGATGGCTGTGTAATAGCAGGTAGAACAAGAACATAGCAATGCTACTGGCAATTTCCACCTCTGTGGCTATGGCCTTCCCACAGAAACAAAAGATAAACCACACCAGTTCAATAACCATAGAAACACAAGATGAACAACACCAGCTCAATAACCAGGACTTCTTTATTTCTTGAGAATTTTCTATGAGCAGGGGACCATTCGCACAAAATCAGCAGAAAACACGCTCATGAGATTAGTCAGTCATTTATGAAAGGTCAACCTGATATGTCTGTGGTTTTAAAAAATGAAACAGCATGAACTATAGACAAACAAAAACTACTAGTGCTATCTTGTAAAGATGAGCCATCAAACAGAGCTGTGAAAAAGTATTCGCATCTATAGCTGATTTCTTTTAATTCTGCGTATTTGTCACACTTAAATGTTGAAGATCATCAAACTAATTTTAATATTAGACAAATATAACCCAAGTAAACACAAAATGTAGTTTTTAAATGATTTCATATATTGAAGGAAGAAAGCTATTCAAACCTGACCTGGCCCTATGTGAAAAGTAATTGCCTCCTAAGTCACTAAATCAACCAATTTAACAAATCTAATGGATGATGAATTTCAACTTTACCAGACAAATCAGGCATGATTACTGCCAGCCCTGTTGAATCTATACATTACTTAAAAAGAACTTGTCTGGCATAGTGAAGGAGGCAAAAAACAGCACATGATGCCGCAATCTAAAGAAATTCAAGAACAGATTAAAAACTAAGTTGTTGACATCTATCCACCAGGAAAGGGTTGGCTCTGGGACTCCAGAAAACCACCGTGAGAGGCATTATCCGCAAATTGATGAACGGTGGTGAACCTTCCCAGGAATGGCTGAGGAGTGCATTGACGTGACCTAAAGCTCAAGCACAGTTGGGTTATGTAGCAATACGATGAAGCACAAAACCTAGGCCACTTCTGAATGGCTCAAAAGAATCACAACAAAGGTTCTGGAGTGGCCTACTCAAAGCCCTAGCTTGAATCCAACAGGGGTCCTATGGCATGATCTTAGACAAGCAGTTCATGCTCAAAAAACTCTCCATTGTGGCTCAATTGAAACAATTTGGCCAAGACGAATGGGCCAAAATTCCTTGACAGCAATGTATAAGACTTGGCCGGTTATTCCAACGTTCTATTGCAGTTACTGCGGCAAAGTGTAGCATAACCAGTTATAAGGTTTAGGGAGGCAGTTTTTTTTTTTTCCACATGGATGATATTAGCTTTGAATTACTTTTTATCTTCAATAAATGAAATGATCCCTTAAAAGCTGCAAGTTGTGTTTGCTCAAGTTGCCTGTCATATCAAAATGAGTTGGACGATCTGAAACATTCAAATATGGTAAATAAGCAAAAATAGAAGGAATCGAGAGGAGGCAAATACTGATTTACAGCATAGTACATGAATAATGACTACTTGGGAGTTTTTCTGCTGTCCATTTGGTTGAAATGCAAAGGAAACTGAAATTATGCCACAGACAAGATTCTTACACAGAAGGGGACCATTCACATTGCAGCATTACTCCTTTTTATAATCTGTTAACAACTGTCTTTAAATGATGTTCAACTCGCCATTGAACATATGAGAGAGAGCAGCACTTACTGCAGAATGAGTCTGTTGTAAAGGCTCAATAAGATACACATGGAGTCCATCATCAATCATTCCACTGTCAGAAGGAGAAAGGTAGATATCAAGAAAGATAAAGAAAGAGAATAGGTAAGGATATAATTTCGTTTCTTTCAGACAAATTTTACAAAAAAAACATGTGGCTTCACAACAAACTGACAGCCGAACATTCAGGGAATCATTATTACACTTATATCAGAGTAAAATTGTATCATCAGCTACTGAAGCACAGGTGAGGAGGAATATGATCGTCAAAGGAACATAAACGAAGCCAAATTTACCTTCACCCACAATACAGTGTTTGATAGCTAAGGAAACTCGACTACTCCCTGCAGAAAATTACATTTCACACCTATGATGGCCAGGCAGGATTAGCCTGCATTTTCGACACGCCCAGCAGGTTCAACTAGCTATTTAATTTACGATAGTCACCCAGTCCACCAGTTTGAATACCGTTAACTTCAAAATCTCAACTAGCTTTGCGCAGCCACAGAGCAGCTGCGACTAGCAACACACCAGTAGTGATCAGCTGAACACAGCTTAAACCAGCTTAGAATGCCAGCTGAATTTTTCAGAAGAGCTGTCTATCATTTTTCCCCAATGTTTGCACTTTCTCCTCATTTGCTATGTGCAGTGATTATTTAGGTCCATAGCACTGCATCAACATGAAAGTCCATCATCATCATTATCACTGAACACATTGGCTAATATTAGAAAATAATTGAGCTAATCAAGTAATGAGGAACACAAGCAAGCATCAAATGCCGAATCAGATACAGCCCTTCTTGTCAAGTCATGGTCTAAATACACTTAACAGCAAAAGAAACGCAAATGAACAGGATGGTGGTCTTTTTTTGTCAAATTTTTTGCACCCTGGGTGGAATGACAGCAACAGGAAAAGAGAGGCAAATTGGACTTTTAATGAATTAAATAAGCTTTTTTTTATACTTCATTTGAAAATTTTTACACTGCGGTTTTTGATCGACTCAGAAGCCATTAAGCTCCCCATTAGCAGTAGTGACGGCTCAGTGTCTGGCAGGCATGGAACACACTAAGTGGTTGACAGCAGTCATTCGTCCAGATTTGCCCGATGCTTTTGTCCAGATGGTGTGCCATTGTTGGCCTTAGCTGGAAGACATTCAACTTTCTTTGAAGGTTATCCCACAAATGTTCGGGGAGGTTTAGATCTGGGTTCAATGAAATCCAGGGCATGATTCTGATCTTGTTTTGATACAGGAAGGTGTTGGCTACCCTGAAAGTGTGTGACTGGGCACTGCTTTGCTGACGAATATGGTTGGAGTTCCGATGGAAGTGCGATAGTACCTTTGATCTCAACAACTGGTGACTGCACTGCTGGGGAGTAACTCCATTTCCACAGCCAGCACCAAGGTAATGGAAGAAGGCCAAGCCAAAAGTAGGTTGAGGGCAATGAAACCTCATATCATCACACCGAGACCTACTTATGCATTGTGCTCCATTGTTATCATCAGCTTACCTTTAGTTGCACCTCCTATCGTTCATCAGAGTGGCTTATTCAAAAACAGCTTTCATGTGTGAACAGGTCACCATGTCCAGTTCAAGCATTTCCAGGCCCACAGCATTATACTAGCCCATACAAATGATAGTTTGCTTTCAAATTCAAAGCTGTGCGATGAATAGACCTGCAGTGTTCTGCACATAATTTGAGCCTTTCAGGACAAGAGTGGTCTAACTACAGTTTTTGTCTTTTGTAGAATGATTGCACTGAAGTAAAAGAAGCATGAAAAAATCAGCATGCAACATAGTACATTGTTTTTGTATGCATGCAATTGCTTTGATTCTGTTTTATCTCCGCAGAAAAAGGATTTTATTTTAAACATCTCAATTTCTTCATTTATTTGTGAAATTTCTGGAATTTTGTAGTGAATAATTTTTTCCTGAAAGATATATAATACTGAAAATTGGCTGATAGAAGTCTAATCTCTTAATTGCTTACTGCAAGACAGGATAATTATTAGAAAAACCTTAAAAATGTTAATCAATGGAGAACTTCTTATTCATGAGGAAAAACTTGAAGAGTGCCTAAGTCACGCTAGTATTGACAAACACTTCGCTACACATTCCTCTCAGCCACCCAAAGTGAGAGTCAGACACCCTGAGTATATTTGTCAATGTTAAGGCACAATATGAAGGCAGAATAGGAAAATTCATAGTTTTTATATTTTTCAAAAAGAGGAAATCTAATGCATGTCACAGTTTAATACACAATTAACAACCCACACCACTATCAACTCAACACCTATATATGCCAAATGAATGATAAAATAGTGTAATCTTCATTACTTACCAAACAGAGTTGTCATTCAAAATGACATCATCAACCAGACACACTAATTTCCACTAGCTGACAAACAGAAAAGCCCTCCAAAGAAATCTCACAAAATGGCAATTATACGATGCAATAAACCTAGATATCAGTAGTATTTACTTGATTAATCTTCAATCATCCTGAAAAATTCAAAATGTGGAATTGTTTTCTTACTACAGCAGGGTTATTCCGCGGGTGCTGCCAAATTGGATAAGTGAGTTAGATCACTCTTGCACTGCCTTGCTCTGGCTTTATGGAAGTGTTGGTACCCAGTGACCTACTTTCACACGCATTTTGGGCTAGATCTGAGTTAGTTCAGTATTGCACTCAACAGATCTGAATCTACTGTCCAATTCCGTGTGTCAAACTTAACAAACATGAAAAGCGTAGTTAGACCACTCTTGTTCTGAGGGGCTCACTTTTACCAATTGCTTGATGGACACCATGTTGCCTCATAATAAATGCTTCAAATTAATTTTTCCCATCATACCATCTGGAGCACACAAAATTTGACAAAAGATCACCTCACCATTTATTTTCACTTCTTTTGTTGCTGAATAAGAGAGTAAATGAGGAAGAAATCTCTCTCCCAGTACAACACATGACCGAAACGGAGAGACAAAATATAAATAAATAAAAGGGGGATTGCACAAAGATAGTTGACCTTTGCCAGGAGATAAATCTAAAAATAAAAAAAGAAAGCTTTTTCAAGATGTGACTGATACCACAATCACATGTGGCCTTCTTCCTCAATATTTAAATCACTCCAAGCTTCTCTGGGCATCAAGAAAACCCTTCTCCATTATGGGTATAAAAGCAGCAAAAAGTTTAGAAGTCTGTTTATATTTGAATAGAGCTTTTCTTTTTTTTTAATCTAGCAATTATCCAAGATAGTTAGCCATGTTTTTACCAATTTATTTTCTGTTAAGAAAATTGGTTGCAGCAGTGCAAATAATAGTACTTGCGGATGTTATTTTAAGAACAGCCTTAGATAGCTGGTTGCACAGACCCACGTGCATGTGTCTGTCTCTCTCACAAACAAGAACACACGCAGACACAGAACAGCACTCACTGGAGCCCGTTGCATGTAGACAGGGCCACGCGTGACTCCTCTGTCCCTCTCACCTGCCCATGATAGTAGCAATGCTCCCCACCCTGGAGGCAGAGAGAGAATCAGCACTTAGAAGCTGTAAATCATGGACAGCACAGTGAGTGAACACCCGTGTAAGCGTCTGTAGAAATTAATGTGCTCTTGCACGTACACTGCCAGTCCGAAGTTTCATTGCACTTCCCTAATGTTTTTGTTTCACATTTCAGTACAAAATGAGCAGTTTCAATCCATGAAAATAACTTCAAATGGCATGATATCAATTGAGCGGTCAAAAGGAATCTGTTATTTCACTGCATAGTGACATAAATTTTGAAGTCAATTAAAAAAAAAAAAATTGTTTGGAAAAATAGTTATTTCCATTTACCAACAAAGAATGTAACATAAATCTAGACTGGTGCAAATTGAGCAGAAAAAATCAATAGGAAGCAAAGCACAAGTGCAGCACATCCTCAGGGACTTCCAGAGTAGTGCTAGGCTGTTGTTTTCATGGGAACTAGAGGCCACTTTGATCAATCTACGATTTATATATCTTTTGTAAAACAAATAGCATTTACATTTTTCATCCTCTAAGTGCTTGAAAATTGTTGGTGTTTTAATATATTTGACCAGTAGCCCAAAGTGGATATAACACCAATATACAAATGGCAGATTTTAGAAATTTAACACCAAAAATAAAGACAACATAAATGCCAGACAATTTCATCTTTAATGCGACCTTCCGACTCACATATCCAGAGGGGAAAAAACAAATAGTTACTTCATTGGAAAAACTGAGATAAGATACTGAAGGCCCTTGGGTTAGCACAACTCACGACAAATACTTTGCGAAGGCACCGTCTGCATGCACAATTGTTGGTATCAGAATGATGTATAATTCAGCTGGATTCAGTAATCATTCTGGATAAGCATGACACCTTAATGAACAAAATGACATTTCATACATTCTGCACTTCTGTACTGAAAATTGTTAGGCTGGTTACTATCTGCCACTTTTAATTATTTTGCATTACAACAAAAAATAGTTAATTTCATCAGAAGTCTCTTGAAATACACTGCAAAAAGTGTCTGTCTTCACAAGTAATTTAATCTTATCATGTGACTGAACTTCTTATTCTTTCTCTCTAGAGTGGAAAATATTAGCTTACTTTAAATTACCATGTGCTTGACAAGTGAATTTTCTCACTCCATGGACAAATCTAGAAATTAGTCAAAATGGTCTCACCTCATTGGCAGACTTTTTGTCTTACTGAGTAAGGTAATAGAAATGAGTGTTTTAAGTCTGTATACAAGCTTAAAATGCTTTGAAAGACAAATGTATTGTTCATTTTTTGCATTGATTAACCATTATTATTAGTTGGGTAGGCTGTTTGTGGAAGCCCCATACTGTGGGGTATCTAGTGTGCTTGCATTCCCAGTTAGTGGTATAGTTTGCCTGTACAAAGCAACGCATAGGACAGCCCTCCTCACTGGGCTCATCTCAGTCACCAGTCTCTCCACTTCCTTCCTTCCTCTACTTCATTGTCTTACTCATTGCTCCATCCATCTAACTTCCAACTAACATGTTTGACAGATTGGAATCTGATTGGAATATCCGGGAAGTGAAAAATGACCGACTGGAATGAGTCCACTGACTTCACCCATCAGCAGCAGTGCTTCAGGACTCCAGGTTGGTCCGGGACATGGGACTCACGCTAATCGCTCATTTTTCTCTCCTTCCTTCCCTTCCTTTCACCTGAGCTGGACAGTGATCAAGGTCCACCATTACTACGCAGATTTAGGACCATTAAGCGAGTTGGGAAAAAGGAAGACAGCACTCCCTCTCACTGTCAGTCCTGGGGCCTGAAGACCTCCTGTCTAATATATGCTGGTCTCTGTTCCAACTACGAAAGTAATTACAAATTTAAACAGTTGTGAATTTTTTTAAATTGGAGTCTTTTCACGTTAAAAGGGATTATTTACACTTTTTCTTGCAATTATTTGTTAAAAAAAAGGTACACATTCCTCACTGACTAAATTAAAGGGGATGGTGAGCCATTAAGTCTCTAATTACATTTCCTAACGTTTTTCCCTATATACATGCAGGTTTGGATCATTATCATTTGTCTTGTGTTTCCATTAACCTACCAACAGAACCCGTTCAGGATCCCGTTAGTACATTCCATCAGGGGTCCTCCCTATCAAATTTTCTTTGCATTGTGGGTCATCAGACAGCAAGCACTTTTCTGGTCAGTGGGTTATAAATGCATTTTATACTGTAAATGGCAAGGCCTGTGTTTTCTGAAGTATTCCACGTAGATTTAAATCAGATATTGGTTACTTTACATGTGTAAGGATGGGATGTCACTCAGCGTGTTTACATGATGTTAGAGAAAATCAAATTATTGTGTTAGTCTGACTATAACTGGACTTCTAAAATACATGTGAACGTTAGTCAGACTGGAATCGCGCTAAATCGAATTTCTCATAGTTCGACTAACACACCCAGATAATGCGGTTAATAGTCACATTATGCCAGCATGTATACACTTGAATCGAACCAAACTGAACTATGCGCTCTGAGCATGCTCCACTTTCTTCGTACAGGGATTTGACCCGGAAGTCTTCTGGACATGTAAACACCAAACTGCTTACTAGCAAGTTTGCACTAAACAGTAACAATCTTCGTCTGCAAGGGTATCTATGCTTGAACAGTAACGCCTTGGGGTCTCTTAACTTCAACCATTAATCAGCATTATTAACGAATGACTTGCGCTTCCTCCGAAAATCTTCCTTCCACTCGCCATCAGAAAAATGACACTCTTCCACTAGTCAATGCTCCAGACCTGCATCCAACATGCACTGGAAGCCTGGGAGTTTGTGTCCTGAAAGCACAGATGCTAACTTACATAGTTGGAACCACAGACTGTCAGTGGACAAACTGTGTTAGTTGCAAGCAACTACGCTACTGGGAAACGCGCTTCGAGGTAGTAGAAAGGGCATGAAGTAGAGCATCGCAACATTTCAGCCGAGCTTCAGCTAACGTGATAACCACATCTCAACTGTACGAAAAGAACAGCGAAAAGCCTGTATTAAGGGGAGGAGAAACCTTTTGGAAAAAAATTGTCATTTTTGGACAGAAAATCATTCATACTTGGTGTATTGACAGTATATGACCTGAAATACACAAAATATGAATTTGACCTAATTTGCATAATTAGGTCATGTGATTCAAGATGGCCGCCACCCGATTTCACCATTATTTCTTTTGCCTTATATCTCAGGACTGAAGCAAGATATTTGAATCAGGTTTTTTTATTAGATTTAGTTATGTTTACACCTTCTTCTGAACTAGAATAAAGCATTTACACATAATACTAGAGATTTAGTGGGGTAAAAGAGGATTTTGCCATTTTTCGCCCCCTTGATATGAAATATAAATCACCATAACTCACAGACCCAAAGTGCTAAACCAAAACTTTTAGTTCAGTAGACTTCCTGATATGTACAGACTTCTGTCAAAATTTCATGAGAAAAGCTCCACAAATAAGTGAGATATAGTGCCTTAAATGATAGCAATCGGGGAAAAAATCAGGTTTTGAGAAAATCCAGGTTAAAGTCAAAGTACACCTACAAATTATTGTAACAGTCAACTTAGCGCATTAAAATGCCCCTGAAGCATAAACTTCTCCCTCCTGCTCCCTCTGATTGTCCTGTTCTTGAGCAGATTGAAGTGATTTGCTCTTTCTTTTGGCTTTTTCAGAGTCTAGGTTGGCCTTCTCTGCCCCCCTAATGCGTGACGCATCCACCTGCTCTTAATTATGAATGATTAAACTTTTAATTAAGACCAAAATTAAAATTTTGATAAAAATTGTGAAAAACCATAATTTTTTGGGTTTCTCCTCCCCTTAAACGTACAGAGCTGTAACGTTGTCCATGTTCTCGTCACTCGATCTTATGCAGTCAAAGCTCTCGACATGCTATTAGTTAGCCGCAGTTTGCCGCCAGCTAACTTGTTTGTCAAATGTTCAGTCTGTGATGCAATAGGTCAATCAGAGAAAGATGTGACACGAACAAGCTGAAAGGCATATCGCCACCTATTGTGGCGGAGACGGGCATGCTTAGGTCAATAAATCGAATTGCATCCTGCACACGTATACTGGGACAAGGACAGTAGTCCGATCATCGACATATATATGTCTATGGCTGCGTCCGAATAGTCAAAAAATTGTGGCCTATCCACTAATCCCTAGCCACTTTCCTTTAACCTTTGTGGAAAACGTCATAAGGGAAAGGAAAGGTGTTTTAGGGAATTCCTAATGGCTTAGGAATACAACCGCGCTAATTAGAGAATCCGAATGCACTTACACTACGCAACGTGATCATGAGTCCCCTGCCCATCACATACATTTGCTAACGCGATTGGTCGGATGAGTGGTCGCCGCTTTAAATATTGCAGCTGCGCAGAATTGTGGGATAGCTTTATCTCCTTTCTTTACAAAAAGGATGGTTCTGTGTAGGCCCTACCCTATGCTAAAGGTGGTAAATTAGGAAGCACTGAGACACCTTTCCTTAACATTTGAAGAATTCGAATCCACTTATCATGGCTGCCACATAATTATTTCCAGAGAATTTTTTAGGAGTTAGGAACTCTCCTAAGCAAAAAAGACTATTCAGACGCAGCCCAGGAGTCCGATTGCATGGCCTAGTCGAGCTATACGCTGAATAAGTGTGACGTCACTTTCGCTGGGGTCAATACTCACTTCCTTGACAATGGTTCACACTCACAGCATAGCAACACATTCACTCGTACACTGAACACACGGCACGAAATGCCTAAATATTTGACGATCAAAAATATAGTGAGAAATGCTTCCTATTCTTTTCTAATGACCATACTTTGGGTTTAAGATCGTTGAAAATAAAGCTTAATTCCATACATAGTCATGAGGGCCAAGGTGATAAACACTGTTCGAGTTCCTTACTTATGGTTTGGTTCGTTCGGCGTGAACCAGTTGCCATGGCTATGGCAGGTTGACCTCAAAATTAAGTCACCACTTTTCCAGCGAATTACCATAGCTCGACTTAGCTGTGCATGTAAATGTACTGACTGTGAAACTGCAGAATGCATATCCCATACAGATAAAGCAAAGAAACTTCACCAATATCCGTTCATTAGGGATGTCACCATTGCATTAGCGAGACGGGAAACTGACTGAAAATAATTAATGGAAGTGGCCATGCTGACCAGTGAGTCTGAAAAGGCCTAACTGCAGTGACCCTGCTGGCTAGTACAGCTATCTGTGTCCAGTCCAATTGGCTATTTTATAAGCAGCAATGTGTCAATGCTTACGAATCAAAAGCCAATTGATTCTTTATTCCCATAAGGTCTAATTTCTCCTCTTTTCATGCTATGAAAACTTTTGCCCTAGATTACAATATGAATATGAACCTCCTCAATGCATGCATATCTAACACAATGTGGCATGAAAGGGTAAACATGATAGGCAAGTGAAATTAATAAAAATTAACAATTTATTGAAATTCTGGATAGCAAAAGTAGTTGGAACAAAGACCAGCATACACAGGGGTCCCCCCAGACCAAATTTAAGAACCAGAACAATAGAGGTCCCCCAAAGGCAGATTTTGTAAAGGAGCGTTGAGACCATCCTTTGGGAATGATTTTTTCCGGAATGCATCATATACAGCGGATATTCAACCAGTGACGGGATGCCACCCATCTATCACACCTGTAACGGTCACACAGTGACATCACCTCTGCATCATGTTTGAAAGGGGTAAGGACTGTCCATTTTGCTAATTTATATTTCTTTAACTGCCCTCACCCCATCTTTTCTTTCTCATCTCCCTTATGGATGCAGCTGAGAGCAAGCAAAAGTAGTATAAAAGGTAGGGAGGCTGAGGAAACAAATGACTGCAATGGGCTCACTGACTCCTCCATGAGCAGCAGTGCTGTCTAGATGAGAGGAGGACACTGGCTCCCACTCCTCACTCAGACCAACAATGCACTGCTGCTTCTGCAGGAGAGCTCCACTCCCCTGTCATGTGATGAGTGTCCCAGGAAGCAGGTGCTGGACCAGTGAAGCAATGCTGCATCAGCTGGGGCCTGCCACCACATCCAGCTCCCCTGCTTCCTGATTCAGCATCTGCGGCAAGAGAAGCCCAGCCCTCTCTCGCTTTTTCTCTCCGTCACATCCCCCTCTCACAGTCTTTCTCCCTCGTTGTCCTCTCCCCCTCTCATACGCTCTTTCCCTATCTCTGTCCTCTCCCCCTTTCCCACTCTCCCTCCCTCTCTCACCTCACAAGGAAAAACCCAAGGTCTGCAGATGAAACTTAGCCTCCCAGGCTAACTCAAGTGCATTTATAGGAATGTGCATTAACATGCACTGACCTTGTCAAATAATTTAAAACGCATGCATTAGCCACTTCTCTCAAACAGCTCTCTTTACCTCTCTGTTGCACCTCTCCAAGTTGTCATTTCTAAACCTAATTGCCTCGTTCTGATGGACCTCTCTCCTTTTATTTCTTTCTCTTATGATTTCTCTTCTTGGTTCATAGCACTGAATGACAGGACAGGAAGCATAAGTCTGGGTTCTCAGATTAATCCACTAGCTCCATAAATGGTTCTGTCATGTGACTTTGGTCTCAAATACACAAGAAATGTTCTGCAGAAACCAAGATTCTCTACTCTTGCAGCAGCCATTGGCATGGAGCACATCAGTTCTGAACTGCAGAAGTTATGTGTGGCTGAATTCCAAATGAAAGTCTTTTTAAACTGGATTATAATGAGTTTTTGTTGCAGATTGGAAAGGAGAGAAAATCTGTCAATGGCACAGCAGATGGAAACTACATAAGACAAGAGCCTCCATTGGAAAATGTTGAAGATTTTACTGTGCAGAGCACTGCTGAGCACCAGTGTCACTGCTCCACCCTTTCTACAATTCAGGCAAAACACGCTGCAGGCCCTAAGTGAGAGGGCCACACCTTACCCAAAGGGCTCTACCCACCGAGCAGGAACCAAGCACCTTCCACAGCGCTGGGGAATCTCACCTTTGAGAGAACCGGTTTGCCGTCTTCATAGTCTATTTCCACATAATCAGAAGACAACAAGTCACTGCAGGAGAGAAATCAAAACAAGCACTTATATTAAGTAAGCTGGTTCACAAATTAAAATAGTATCACTGACTAAAGTTACACACATGCTAATTTTCCAAAATGAATCAGAGTATAATATGTGGATTTGATAGAGGTTATGTAAATTGCATATTCTGTTTGGATATTCAGAATGAGGTCTTAGTGCAAATGCAACATTTTTCTACTAAGAAATGAGATATGCCAATACTATTTGGGATTTTTAGGAGCATTCTTTGGACATTTATACAGTGCATTTGGAATAAGTGTCTAACTAGGGTTTTTTATTGCAATCTGAGACACGTTTGTTTCTCCTCCTCTATAACAACATCTGCCAAAATCAGTTATTATCATTCTAAAATTGAGAGCTCCACCACTAACCCTCATCAACTCTACTCTTTTTTTCTCTTCTCTCCTCTTCTCTCCTCTCCCACCTCAGTCATCTTTCACTGCTGAGCACTTTGCAGACTTCTTTGATGCAAAAGTAACAGAGATTACCAGTTCCTTCACATCCATCTCCTCCCACCCTTTCTCCTCTCCTCCTGCTTCCTCCCCTTGTTTCACCAGTTTCTCTCCACTGACTAATTTGGACATCTCCCAGCCCTCCCATCATCCTACTCCCTGTGCTCCTGACCCCATCCCTTCATCTCTCCTTCAGGCCATCTCACCTGATATCCTTCCTTTTCTCACCTCCCTTGTCAATTCCTCTTTATCTTCTAGATCTTTTCCCTCTTCTTCCAAATGTGCTCTTGTCATCCCACTCTTTCAACCCTTATAAAAATTTACTATAGTTAACTATAGCATACTACAGTAAAATTGATGTAAACTATAGTAAACTACACTTTACTACAGTAAACTATAGTTTGTTGCAAATATACTATAGTAATTGAATATCATTGCTATAGTTAACTATAGTAGAGTTTGACTTTTGTGATTTACTTTAGCATCACTATAGTAAACTACAGAGTGACTATAGTAATTCTATAGTAATTCTGCAAAAATACGATAGTTACTATAGAAAACTATAGTATTTTTACTGTAGTATTTTGTGGTAATTTTTCATAAGGGAAGGAGGAGACCTCACCTCAGCAAAATATATTTCAGTGGGAAGTAGAATTCTTGAAGTGTCTAAAACGCATAGTTTTATCAATTTTAATTTGGTAATAATCCAGTGCGATGCATTTTAAAACCAGCGAGTCTTCAAATTGGCGTCAATATCACGGGGCAGGCATTTTTACTTGGGGAATCAAATATACAGCGAATGAGTGCACATTTCGAACGCAGCCTATAAAAGGAATGAGTTTAACTGACGTCACGAGCAGCGTGGCACAGTCTAGTGAACTGGCGCTTGATTGGATAAAATTAGATTCCCCAAGTAAAAATGTCCAATCTTATCCAATCAAACACCAGTTCACTAGACTGTGCCACGCTGCTTGTGATGTCAGTTAAACTCATTCCTTTCATAGGCTGCGTTCGAAATGTACACTCACTGGTTTTAAAATGCGTCGCACTGGATTATTATCAAATTAAAATTTATATAACTATGGGTCTTAGACACTTCAAGAATTCTACTTTCCGCTGAAATATACTTTGCCGAGGTGAGGTCTCCTCTTTTAGAAGCCGACTCTGGATCCCTCCCTCTTACAGAACTACCATCCTGTCTCCCTCCTTCCTTTTCCATCCAAAACACTCGAAAGAGTGACCTCTATCCAATTGTCTTCTTTTCTATCCCAGAATAACTTGCCTAATCATCATCAGTCTGTGATCAGACCTGGCCATTCGACTGAAACAGCACTTCTCTCTGTTAATGAGTCACTCCATGCTGCAAGAGCAGCCTCTCTCTCCGCTGTCTCGATCCTCCTTGACCTGTCGTTGGCCTTTGATACTGTTAAGCACCCCATCCTTCTGTTGTTCTTAGCAGTAGTAGGCATAGCCGTTACAGCTTTTGACTGTATGGAGTCCTATCTCAGGCCATTTCTTCAGGGTTGCCTGGGATAAGGCACTATCAACACCTCATCCCCAAATTTATGGAGTCCTCCAGGACTCAGTATTGGGACCCCTTCTCTTCTCCCTCTACACAAATTCTCTCAGTCCTATGATTGTTGCCTATGGGTTGCCCTATCACTGCTATGTTGATAACACCCAGCTCTCCATCTGACACCCAAGTCTCTGACCAGATCTCTGCCTGCGTGAGGGACATCCAGAGCTAATGGATAACCACCATCTTAAGCTGAGCCCAAGCATAATGGAGGTGATTTTCACCCCTGCTCCATCTTCCCTAGTCCTAGACTTCTCTATCTCTGTAGAGGGCACTACAGTGTCCCCCTCACCTTCTGCATGGAACCTCAGAGTGGTGATGGATAGTAGGCTTTTACTCACTGAAAACATCTCAGGTGTGAGCCGGCAAGCAGGTACTTCCTGTGTAACATCAGGAGAATCAGTGCCTTTTGTATCATCTATTCAATCCAGCTTCTGGTTCAGGCATTGGGGCCGGGTCACGCGGTAACGGACTTACAAAATTGGTGTATTTTGTATCATAGCTCCAAAACTAAGTAAGATAGAGTTACAATTTAAATGGCTTTGTGTAGGTCTTCCCTAGAACTTCAAACAACAAAATAGCTAATTTTGTTCATTTGATTTGTTTTGGCTGAAAACTGCAAAAAACTGGTTGGTAACGGAGTTACAAATTTGTAACTCCGTTACCGACCTTGATTTTTGCCGTTTTCACCCAAAACAAATCAAATCAACAAAATTAGCTATTTTGTTGTTTGAAGTTCTAGGGAAGACCTACACAAAGCCATTTAAATTGTAACTCTATCTTACTTAGTTTTGGAACTATGATACAAAATACACCAATTTTGCAAGTTCGTTACCGGATGACCCAGCCCACTAGTACTGTTCTGCCTGGACTATTGCAACTCGCTTTTAGCTGACCTTCCGGCATCCGCCAACAGACCCCTGCAGCTAATCCAGAACGCTGCAGCTCGTCTAAACAACAACCTCACCAAACACTCCCACGTCACTCCCTTTCCCACTCCCCTCCACTGGTTACCTGTCATAGCTTGTATCAAGTTTAAAACATTGATGCTAACCTTCCAGGCGACTAAAGGGGGAGCTCCAGCCTATCTTCAGGAGATCATCAAACCCTATACACCCGACAGACCTCTACGTTCTAGTGCTTCCCTCACTCATTCTGGTGCTGTCCGGTCATGTCTCTGGTTTGTTCTGGCACCCATGCAGTGGAATGAGCTTCCGACAGGGGTCAGAACAGCAGAAACACTGACCTCCTTCAAGCTTAGCCTGAAGACTCACCAATTTAGACTTAACCTCTCCCCCCCAACCTGATGTTATATTTGGTCCCAGGCTTAGATATTGATAGAATGGTGTTTTGTCTGAGTGAATTGTTTTTACGGATTATTTTATTTTCCTCCACAGGAACTTCACTGAGCAAAGTCCTTTCTATGTATTATCACTCCTGATATTTTTTAATGGTACCTCCCTGTTGGATTCTATACTCTCCTTGTCCTTTCAAAGCACTTTGTTGTACGTCGCTCTGGATAAGAGTGTTTGCTAAATGACAATAATTTAATGTAATGAGTGTAGACAGCTGCATGTAAATGGGATTATTAGTGGAATATTCATTTTCATTGGTCATGTAAACAGCTTTGTAAAAATACTGTCTTTTTCAGAAGAAGAGCAAAAGGAAGAATATTTCCTGCACGTAACCGTAGTGCTTGAGTACAGATTTGGGTTCAGTTTTATCCTTTTGTGCATTAATTGAAATTATGGACAAGGGAAAACAGATACTAAATGAGCCTAAGATACTTGCTGAATATGGGTTTTTTGCTTTATTCTTGACAAGAAAGTCTGGTATTTGGACTCCAGTCCAATGCAGGTTCAGTGTCATTGAGGCAAGTAATGTCTTGTAGCAGTGACTGGTGTATGTCACTGCAACACAAGCCACAATGTCTTGCACCTTAGTGCAAAGGGTGAACTTCCTAATCTGCCCCCAAATCCTCCTTCTCAGGGCCCCCTAATAGTGCCTGTTCCACTACAGCTGCCTGCCTAGGACACTGACGACTGAAGCAGAGGGCTTTGGGCTGGGAGGTAAAAATAGAACTACTGAATCTATTTACCACTAAAAAGCACCGTGAAAAAGGGGACAGAGGCAAAAATAGAGTGAGAGAGAGAAAGAGAGAGAGACAGAGAGAGAAAACACACAGGAGAGGGAGGAGAGCAAGCAGCTACTTAGAGACATGATAAAAATAGCAAAGGAGTATGAGCGGTCAGGTGAAAGAGCGTGGATTCTTCATGAATAAACATGCCTCATGTCTGAAGGAGGGAGAGAGAGGGGGGATTTAGAATCATATACATCATTCATATAAACTAGACATCATCTGTCGATGATATGAATGAAAACTAGCGACAGCACTGATGCAATGGCATCTCTTTTAACAAGGGCACTTGTTGTGGTATACTTTGTGGCACAAGTTGCTTATAAAGCCTTTGCTACATGAAAATCCCTCAAGCTGCTCTCCAGGCCCAACAGTGGTCAACTCAGCTCCCCTCTAGGCTCCACCTGCAAAACCATCACTGATTAACTCAGCTCCCCTTTAGGCTCCACCCTTCAGGACCATTGACTCAGCTGTCCCTGAATCTCCACCCCACGGACCATCTTTGATTGACTCAGTGTCCAGTCAGGCTCCACCCATTGGGGGCCACTCCACAGACTGAATTGGCTGAATCCCAATGCCTGCACTCCAGGCTACAGCAATCTAACCGACTGTTCTGCTCTGTTCTACTTGTTGTAATGCTGAATGAAGTGCAACTCGCCATTACATGGGCGCGGCAGGAGCATAGGTTTGAGAGGGTAAATGTGCTGATGACAGTGTACTTCACACCTCAGTCTTTGGGGTGGATCTGACCCCAAATAAATAAACATAACAATGTCCATAAAAAACTACATTTAGTCCACGCAAATTATGTATTACCTAAATTAAGACCCTTTTTGGTCATTTATCTACCATGCTTCAATTATTATTTTTTATATTTGGCTTTGCTTCTAGGATGTATTAATCCACTGGCAAAGTCTTGATGAACAGTAGAAGACTGAAAATTAGGCCATTACAGGCGGCTCATAGATGAATATGGTGAATTAAATCCAAAGCTCTATACTCCTCTGTAGATTCAGAACAGCACAGTGCTTTCAATTTAATAATACCTGAATGGACCATACACACACACACACACACACACGCACGCACGCACACACGCATGCACACACACATACACACACACACGCACACACACACGCACGCGCACACACTCTTTCTCTCTTGCTCTCTCTCTCACTCACTAACACACACACACACACACACATCATGGGTTTTGTGAGCAGTGATCAGCAGGAATGCTGAGCAGGGACTTTGCTGACTGCACAGAGCAGTGTCTGAGGAGCAGCCCTGTGTCTCTGAGAGCTTTCAGAGCACCAAGGCTATTTTTATCCTAATGGGTAAAGCTGGGAGGGGAGAGGGCACATGCCTGTACGTGTAATGTGTCTGTAATGTGTGTGTGCATGCGTGCGCGCACGTGTGAGCAGTTATGCGCATCCATCATGATACCCCGCCCTAGCCTCACTGAGTTACTCCTGCACAGTTGATGGGACACTACCGGGAATTCAGTGCCACATTAGCAATTGCAGGGAGCTCCTATTTTTCAAAACAGATCAATACAAAGCTTGGTTCCTCTGTCATATCCTAAGTGCATCTTCGCATACAGGTATGCAAAACAACTGAAAACACATGGCTTGTAGTAAAACACTGTATAGACTCTCAGATAACTCTGAGATTAAATCACGTATATATATAGCCTCTTTCCCCCCCCCAAATGCAACTCAATGAATGAGCCTTAAACCATATTCTCATAAATACTGGGTAAATAAAAAATAGAAATAGGTTTCTATTTCTTTCCAACTTTAAAATTCCCGCGTTTCAATGCTATCAAACTACACAAAGGTAAGTTTTTTTATGGAAAAATATTCCCTGTGTAAGACAGATAAACAAGTTTTACACAATATTACCAAACTGAAAAATGGACTATTTCTTCTGGCTTTTATTGTCAGCCAGAGAGAGCCAAGGACAAACAATGTTGAGCACAGCAAGCGGTGAAACAATGAGTAATATAGCCACTAAAATTGAAGGTCACAAGATGGATTAGGCCAATACCAATGCATCATAGGCCATAATATACATCAACAGAATTACTGAAATACAAGGTTCCCACACCTTTTCCAAAGTCTAATTAAAGCATTTCGGAAGTTCATTTTCACGCTTATACAGCTCCTTACAGCTCTGGTAAATTGCATATTTTTCTGACTCCTAAGATAGATATTTACAATGACAGCAATGCAATTAACGCCACAATTTTCAGCAGTTTCGAGCACTTAATTTAAAATCCAAGCATTTTTCAAACCTTAAAAACACCACATTAAAATTCAAGCTTTTTCAAGGATTTCCATCACCCGCAGGAATTCAGGAAATAGAGGATCTCTCATTCCTGGAATACAGCCAAGAAACTGCATGTATAATATATAACAATTAAAGATGGAGTTTTTTTTCCATATGAATACGCATAAAGTTAATTTTCAAACTGTGTATATGAAAACAATCAACAAACATGAATTAAACTATTATCACATTACCACACAAAAGCTGAATAAGCTACAGATGTTTGAGCATGTAAAAACATCAGGGTAGGGCTTGAGAATGCAAACGGTAACCATTTAAATCAATGATAGCTTGATGATTTACAACACAAATGCAAGCATCTCTTTACCAATGCATCAAAACAAAACAATAAATATGCACTCAGTGGTTAATTCAGTAACCACACTTGTATGATAAACATTGTTATCCTGCAAACAGCTCATTAAGTTGTGGCATGCAGACAAGCATGAGGTATAGTTGCTCTTGAAACAAATGGTAAAATTGGTGAGATGTGATTTAAGTGACCTTGGTGTAACTGTAGCAGATGTTGCTTTTTGGGGCATCTGGGATCTTTTAGCACCACAGACTCTAACAGAGCCAACAGAGCCAACAGAGAATGCTCAATAAGCGAAAACTCCCAGTGATTGGCAGTTCTGCTGGTGAAAACATCTGGTTGCTAAGACAGGTGGTAGAATAATGGGCAGCCTAGTTCTAGATAACTAAAAAGCCACAGCTGCTGGAATGACAGCTGTTTACACCTGTGTTGCATTGAAGGGTATCCCTGTATGCACAACACATCAAATCATGAGGTGGATAAGAAGCTGCAACATCAGCCAAGAGCAGGAAGTGATCATCTCTGCTGGTGATGGTGTAATGGTGTGAGAATATTTTCTTGGCACACATCAACCCACTTAATGCCAACAGAGCATTATTTGAACACCACAGAACACCTAAGCGTTGATGCTGACCATGCACATTCATTTATTGCCACAATACATCCCTGTTTTCATTTTTGATACAGTCTGCTCTTTTTCATGGATACCTGCAGCACGGAAATGCAACCTGTCACAAAGTTAGCCTCATCTCAAGCTGGTTTGACTTACACAGCAGTGACCTCAAGTTACGACAACGGCCAGCACAAAAGCAGATCCTAATTGGATAGAGCACTTTTGGGAAGCTCTGTAAAGGGAGGTTTGCAGTGTAAATGCATGACTTGAAAATCAGATGGAACTGAGTCATGGTATCAAGTCACCATGAGCCAAAGTCCCCAAGAAATGGTTTCAGCACCTCACCGAATCCATGTCATGTAGATTTCAATCTGTTCTGGGGCAAAACAGGGTTCTATCCGGTACTAGATAGGTCCTAAATGAAGTGACCACTTGAGGGAATGCGTCATGATGAAATCACAATGGATTTGGTTTTAACGGTCTAAATTGCAGCATCATCACAAACATTACTCTTTCATCCAAGAACGAGACTGCAAACTACAGACCAGTATAAACAGCTTTAACTGCCATTGTCAACAGTAAACGTTTATAAACACGCACTGGCTTCTACCAGTGTGAATGAATACATGCACACACTCTCATGCAGAGTGCACAACCTCCAGTCACTACAATAATGCTAAACAGTTGTCAGTTCCTGACGCCCAAGCAATCTCAGAAAAGGCCAGAGAAGCAATTAAAGGGCTTTAATGTGTGTAAATGCTAATTAGTGTCAGCAGAGTTGACTGAATGCCTTCATCAGGGGACAGAGATAGACAGGGTGGGCATGTTGACAGTCTGACAGCTTACACAGCTGAGAAACCCACCCATGCCCTGTGTGTGTTTTTGTATGTATGGCTTTGCTGGTGTGTGAGTGCATTTGTGTGTGTATGTGTGCGCGAGCTTGTGCGCTTGCATTGTGTTTTTGTGGAATTGTGTGCTTGCGAATGCGCGTTTTCTCGTCTGTATGTGTCTACGTGAATGTGTTCATGCGTGCATAGACAGTACATACCCCCAGATATCTTAATGGAATCTAGGCATTGTTCTGACTACACTGAAGCTGAATAGCCTTTTGGTAACACAAGGAATGCTTCCTCCGCAACATCTGTGCTGAAAATGTGGTGTCAGGCTGATCAGTGTCACAGTTACAGATTAGAAAGCTGTCTCCTCACTAGAGACCGCAGAGCCCTTATGCACTCTCCAGATATGCAATACAGTAAGTACTCGGGTCATTGGGCTCAGGAAATGCATCAAAACATCACACATCACTCTCTACTCTGATACTGTTGTACTGCAGCAATAAGGCAAACAAAACATCAATTATAGAAAGGAAAGCCCTTTTTGCAATAACATCCAGAATGCACTACTGCCTGCGATCACTTACTTTACTAGCTTCTGAATGGCTATCCAGTCCTCCCAGAAGGACTTCAGACAGGCATTCACTGCAGTACCTTGCACCGCACTCACTCCAAGAGACTGCAGCCATGCAAACTATCAGCTTTGCAGAAATAAAGACACAAACTGAGCCAGTTTCAGACAGTGGATAACAAAAAGGCATCTGCGGGGAAGCAATAAATCTTTAAATGAGATTCAATATTTTCTCATTTGTCCCTCCACTGGGAATCTTGCACAGATGAAGTAATTCCGCATATAAAGCCTTTTTTTCATGAGTGCACCTGCATTTCCTCATCTAGGAAATAACCCACAACTCTCCGGCCACATGCCCAGAAACTTAACGCTATGTGACAGTGCAGTTCAATGACCTTCTACAGCTTGGAAAACACAGTGGTTGGTTACTTGATGCAGCACTCTAATCATTAACGTACACAAACGTCAATCAATTTAACAATATTCCCATCACCATGCACTTAGGTATTACATTTCATATTGAACAATTTTCCACTGGCAGGAGCAGGAGACCTGAGATACTCTGCACTTACTTGTTTAAGGTCAAATCCAGAATGAAACTGGTACCAAATGCCTCCAGCTGAAAACTGGTTTGAGCAAGATGCACCGCCTGCAAGAGACAAGAGAAATGCTGTGGGTTTGGGGCAAGCAATTCTGTTCCTGGAGTATTAGTGTGGATATGCTGTCGGAGGGGGATTGGCATGTCATATTACCATACAGCTATTGACCTGTAGCTTTTATTCCAAGCAACCGAGAGTACATTAGCCTAATCAGGCGCCAGACCCCCCCCCACACACACACCCCAGAGCAAAAGCAGTTACAGGCCTTGCTCGAGGTGGACTGCACTAATCTCACAGTGGCTACTACCCTGAGGCTAGACCCACGGACCCTCTTGGTCCAAGTGAAATGTGGTGCATTCAGGCTATAGTCAGTCTCCTACAGGCATTTTTGTTTCCAAATAATACCACTCACTCATAGATTAAGTCACAATAAAACTGATCATGGGAACAAGCAAACAGCCACTGGTTTTAAATTAGCTCTTTAAAAACAGTAGAAATGTCATCCAGAAGTGGATATGTGCTCCCTGTCCACCCCCAAAAGAAATATAATGAAAAATGTACAGTTCTCCATCATAAAATTCTCTGAATGGGCTCCAGCCAATGTTTGATTCTGAATACTATTAATTATAGCTGCAGTTTTAACAAATATTTAAATCTTTGGTACTTTTTAAACTAGAACTGGCAGGAAATGTTAAAAAGTAATGCTTAAAACATCCATCCATTGCCTATACCTGCCTCTTCTTCACTAGGGTCACGGGGGAGCTGGAGCCTATCCCAGCTGACTATGGGTGAAAGGCAGGGACCCACCCTGGACAGCTCGCCAATCCATTGCAGGGCGTACACACCATTCACTCTCACATTCATACCTATGGGCAATTTAGCGTGTCCAATTAGCCTGATGTGCATGTCTTTGGACTGTGGGAGGAAACCAGAGCACCCGGGGGAAACCCATGCGAACACGGGGAGAACATGCAAACTCCACACTGAAAGGCCGCAGGCTGGATTCGAACCCACAACCTTCTTGCTGTGAGGCGGCAGTGCTAACCAGTGCCGCCCTGCTTAAAACATGAATTTTTTATTTGTCATCAAACAGATAGCAAGAGAAGCAGGAAAAGAAGACCTCATACACGGAACTGATTAGCACATTAATGGTAAGTTATCTGTCACTTCCCCAAAATGCCATAAGTGATATCTTCCAAAATAAGGAAAGGAACAGAATCCCCCCCCCCCCCAGTAGTGAAGAATGAATTCCGATGCTAATTAAACATCACTTATTATTATTTGAACAAGTGTGAAACATTACTGTTATGCATTTTCACCCGCAATACAGCACAGAGTGCACCCTACAGAACCACTGCAGTGCTTTTCTTCCCCTGCCTCCCACTGAAATGTATGGCTTTATGAGTACCCATTCTTACAGTGAATATGAAGGAAAGGCAACTGCATGCAGAGTAAGCACAAAACACAGTATTCAATGCAGCATCCAGTCCTGTAAACACATAAAAAATATAGCAAATTTGGCGAACATAGTATACTTGCTAACATTTACCACGATGATTCATGCACCATTCAATCAACATAAAGCTGCTTTCACACCGGACGCGAAACGAATTTTTCGCACGACAGATTACATTCAAAGTCAATGTAAAGACGCGAATACAAGCGTAAGGCGTGTATTCGCGTCTTTGCATTGACTTTGAATGTAATCTGTTGAGCGAAAAATTCGTTTCGCGTCCGGTGTGAAAGCAGCTTGAGTCAAAAGTAAAGGGGATCATAAGTAGCTACACTTCATTGCACCCAAAGAAAAATCCAAATTCCATCGGCCTTTATAGATTCAAGTTTTAGCTTCCCTTGATGATCCTGACTCAGTTAGCTCCTGAGCTGCATGCTCTAAGCTTTATTTACAGATTACGAAATGTTTCATATAGGTAAGCTCTATTCAGTTGCCATGAGAATCTAGAAATCTAGCAATGATTAGTGATCTAATTAATCAGTATGCAAATTAAACAATTAAATGAAAAACTGGGCCAAAAACCAAGAAGTAAACACAGCCCTTCCTTAACAACTCGTGGATACCACATACCACCTGCGCTCCACCCAGGACTTGCGCGCAGAACTGAGTGGAGACAAGCACAATGGTGTAACCAACTACAGCACACTACTTGGAACTCTAGAGCCGCACAACCAATTTAACCGCCCCACCCCACCCCACACATAAACACACACACACACACACACACACACACCCAATCTCAGTACATAGGCATACACACGCAAAGCTCTTTTCTCCAAGATAACATGCAGCAGCACAGTACAACACTGCAGTAATTATTACATTCTTTTCCTCGTAATAGGCAAGCTACGAAACTGCATACACAAACAAACCACCATCTTTGGAGGAAGTGACTCAATTTATGTTAAAAGAAGGGGAGGAAAGAGGATGCGCGTTAGGTTGCGGTCCATCTGGTATGAAATGGAGAGGTGAAAGCTATAGTGGCAAGTGGGCATCCACAGCACCACATAATTTCCACAGCAAAGCCAGGCACTTCATGACGTGCAACACATTGCACCATTCTGACAGGAGAGAGCAACGGTGAATGGACAGCAACACCTAGCTACACCGGGCTCACTACACTCAGTCCTTCACCTGAGCTACCCACGAGCTCTAAGCGAACAAGCACGTGCACATGCAATGACGCGTTCCACTGCAGTCCGAAACTTCAGCATAGGCCAACAGGAGTTAGTACATTCACTCACCTGGTCTCCAGTAACCTGGTTCCGCGTCCGAGTGTCCAGGTCGTGGTAGGCGCTCTCAGAGTCCTCATTAAGGAAGTAAATAAGCCTAGAGGGGTAAATAATTTCATGCTCGGTCGTGCTGCGTGTTACATTGTCGCTGTCCGGTGCTGAAGCTGCATTCACCTCCACATCCGCCGGCGCTGCACCTTTAGCAGCCTCATTCTCCACTGCGGCGCGCACTGCAGGAAACGGATAAAATGCCAACACCGAAATATCTGATGCTACATTTGCTTCAAAACACAATAACTATATTAGAATAAAACAAATATATAAACCAAATGCTACAGTCACAACACTGGCTGCCACAGATTAACGCTTATCAATTGCGCACAGAAATCCGCATAATATAATTTTTAGGGTGCAACGGATACTGTATGCTGAGCTGAATACACAAATTGATCAAACATATTTGATAATGCTGACAACAAATTATCAATCCACATGGCCCCGTAGAGACAACGGGAAGAAGCAGGTGCCAAATGACTGAGAACGAACTACTCTTAACTTAGTAAAGGAAATCGAACGCTCCCTTATTATATAAATGAAACATTGATATAAGACCGTTTTCATTGCACTTCTTTGTAATTTACTGCGCATATTTATCCATGTAGATTTTAATTAAATTGAGAGGATGCCTCATCAATAATTCACCGTACATACAAGACGTGCTCTCCCTGTTTAATAAAGACATTCTGTTGACAAGATATTTAACCTAATTAGCTGGTTTCCAAAACTTGCCTAAAGCTTAATGATCTTGATACGCTCTGACCTCCGAGTGATCAACCGACATTTTGAACTAAAAATCAGCAAGCAAAAGCCTAGTCAGTCCAATTTATAATAATAAGATGCTTTAAAGCTCATTTGAGGAACATCTGCGTTTAAAAACGAGGGAAGGCAAAATCTTCTTCCCAAATACAGCGATCAAAACGAATATGAAAACACTGAGCCATCTCATGATCCCAGAGAATATATAAATCTCTGCATGAGCGAATTTCACGATTTTGATCACGTTATGAAATAAAACGCTTAAATTTCATACAAACCATTTGACGCTAAACCGGATGGACTGAGCCACGAGATGAGGATGCTCGCCAGCAGATTTGGAAGAAATATCAGATGCATGATTCATATTTGAAGGTTGTAAAAAGCTTGATATTAGCACGTTAGCGCAATGTCGAGGCCCATTGTTGTGGGAGAGGTTCTGTTGATATGAAATTGTTCATGAATAGAGCAGACTCTTGCAGCAACGGGCGGGGGACGAGGAGAAGGCGGAGCCCAGCCATAAGAGATGAACGAGTCAGCTGCAAATGTCTGATGCTACGGCTCTGCATGTGCTGTCCGCCGTCCTTCCTTTGCCATTTTACCCACAACCCCCAGTCATCGCTGGCCCCCTCCCCTCCCTTCTGCAGCCTACGGCTCAAGTCATTCAATGCTGGAATGTTGGTCCAATTCCTGAAAATGGCTGGCAACTTGTTCAGCGATAATATGTGAAATAGGATAGCATTTACTCAGCTACATTATATAGAACACAATTTAAGCACCTCTTCTTTCATTCTCCATGAAAGAAAGATCTCACATCTAGACGACTTTGGGGAGCAGCCGACCTGCTGCCTTCACAATCTGATCAACGGAGAGCGCAAGTCAGGAGGGGATCAACACATGGATATAAGAGACCCAAGGGAAAGAAGAAAAATTGAGTTAGAGACACACATGCTATGTACCAAATACACATTTCCCAAGTATAGGACTAAATTTTAATGAGGTATGCAGAGCAAAGCTTTATGATGCCATTATCAACTTCAGTTATACTTCAACTCAGTCTTGGGGGACCCCTGTATATGCTGGTCTTCATTCCAACCCCATTAACAATGCCAGAATTTAATCAGGCTGTTGATTTTTACCTCTGCCAAGGAGGTAATGTTTTTGCCTGCATTGGTCTGTCTGTCTGTCTGTCTGTGTACAAGATAACTCAAAAAGTAATGAATGGATGGCGCTGAAATTTTGTGTGTGTGTGTGTGTGTTGGGGGCTATTACATCAGGGATGGACCCCATTGATTTTAACCTTGATCGGTCAAACAATATATGAGCCATGTTCATTCAGCAAGATTTCAACTGTGCTGCCTTGGCGGAGGCTTGCACTCTCGGAGTGCCCCCAGTTCTTAATTCGGTGGTTTTGATGTTCAAAGATAATTTACCATCTTAATCCACAGAATGCTAAACATTGCTTTGCAATGTCCCAGCGGTAACAAATTTCATTTTGTGCTTATTACATTGTAGGCAAAAAAAAAAAAAAAACCAAATGAATGAATAAAGAGGCAACTAGAGGCACTCCAAGAGTGCAAACCTTCGCCACGGCAGCACAGTCGAAATCTGAGTGATCATGGCTCATTAGAAATTTGAGGACAGGTTCTGTCCCTGATGCGAGACCAATCACCCTACAAAATTTGAGTGATATCACTGTGAGCGAAGTTCATTTATTGCACGTAATAGTATTTAAAGATGGCTGCCGTGGCGGCCATATTGTTTGACCGGTTGTGGTCAAAATTAATAGGGTCTATCCCTGATGCAATAGCAACCCACCCACAAAACTTCAGTGATGTCCATTCAGTACTTTTTGAGTCCTCCTATAGACAAACAGACAGACAAATCAACACCAGCAAAAACATAACCTCCTTGGTGGAGGTAACAAATAAAAGAGATTAATTGTACAACTTAAGGACTTAACAGGTAACTAGGTTAATTGTAAATTAAATACATAGCTATTTTTTCCTCTTGTACTTCACGCAATACAGCCTCATGATCATTTGTGTTGTTATTAAAATTTTCATTATCTTCCAGATGGGTAGTATTGGTGGCCAGGTGTACATGCCAATTAAGAGCTTGCTAATAGACCTTGGTCTTTAATTTCATCAGTTATAGATAATTTACTTCTCGTTGCGCATATTGAAATGAACAGATTGAAATTTAATCCATTAAGTACTACAGGCCCACAGAAGATAAATTTTACATCACATGCATAGCCATTTCTGGCAGAAAGTGATTTAAGAGTTTAAGTGATCCCACAGTATAAACTCCTAGTCTGAAAAATGAACAGCTTGTTAAAATTCTGGGAAAGCCCTTGCAGGTGGAACAGGACCCAGCATACTCGGGGGTTTCCAGGACTGAGTTTGTTAACTGCTTTTACTGCCAGGCTAGGAGTTTAACTTCAAGCTGATTTTCAAGAGTTCAAGAAAAATCCAATCCAAGAGTTGTATTTTCTTCAATCAAATCACACCTGGGCCAAATATATATAGTTGTGGTTTCAAACTCGATCATATGCATGGCACTTGGGGGAGGTCTGAAAGTCTGGTGCCATGCTCAGATTACCAGGCTTGCTGAAGTGACTCCAATCAAAATTTTTTGCCTTAATGTGACACAGATATGATGTGTGACACAGATATGATTGGATTTCTGTGTGGATACAGAAATCCAATCTTCAAATCAGAATTGAGCCACTTTCATATGGTCCTAGATCGGATACAAATCTGATATGTGGCCAGGGGACATGAAAAAGAATGGTCAGATTGGTATCAATGTAGCTTTTTGCCTGCACACATGCGCTATTCGCAGTTTAAAAACCTAAAAACCCAGCCATCTGGCTTTTTTCACCTTCTCAACATCATCAAGTACAGCCCGCGAACCGTTTGTCATCCTCCTGAACAAAATACCATCCATATATTCACAACAAGAGTTTCAATTTTCTCAGTCAGACTCAGGTTTTAATACTATAAGTGCGCCAACAAATATGTTTACTTTTGCTGTAGAGGACACAGATGAATCGTGCAAATATGTGTCAGTGTGCGCATGCCTGCCATTTCGGCGGGCAAATGCTTTCACATGAAAGTAGATACGGGTCACTTAAAATTATGAACGTGAACCATCAAGATAGGAAAATCTGGAGGCTTGTAATGTGAACACAATGTGAATCAAAGAGCAGACAACTAATCCTATTATGGAATGTACTTATTGACCAAGAGGCATGGGGATGGGGTCTCAGTGGCATAATGCATCATGCTTGCCAGGGCAACTCTGTTCCTTTTGCTCAAGATGTATATTGCGCACAACATGCCCTGTCATACAACAGAATACTGCCACAGACTATGTGAACACATGCCATATTTAATTGATCATCTGAGGTATTATACAGGTTGGATATACAACCTCAATTCCAAAATAGTAGGGACAAAGTGTAAATTGTGAATAAAATCAAAATACAATGACTTTCAAATCACACCAGCCAGTATTTTATTCACAATAGAACAGAGATAACATAGCAAATGTTGAAACTGAGAAATTTTACAATTTTATCCACAAAATGAGATCATTTCAAATTTGATGGCTGCTACAGGTCTCAAAAAAGTTGGGACAGGGGCCTGTTTACCATGGTGTAGCATCCCCTCTTCTTTAACACAGAGTGGAGGCATCTGGGCATTGAGGAGACAAGTTTCTTGAGTTTAACCATTGGAATTTGATCCCACTCGTTTATTACAGGCATCCAGCTGCTGGAGAGTTTTGGGTCTCCTTTGACGGACTTTTCATTTAATTATGCGCCAAATGTTCTCAATCGCTGAAAGATCAGGACTGCAGGCAGGCCAGTTCAGCACATGGACTCTTCTACTACGAAGCCATGCTGTTGTTATAGCTGCAGTATGTGGTTTTGGATTGTCCTGCTGAAATACACAAGGCCTTCCCTGGAATAGATGTCATCTGGAGGGGAGCATATGTTGCTGTAAAACCTTTATATACCTTTCAGCATTCATGGTGCTTTTTAAAACATGCAAGTGTCCCACACCATATGCACTAATGCATCCCCATACCATCAGAGATGCTGGCTTTTGAACTGAACGTTGAAAACAGGAGGGGTGGTCTTTCTCCTCTTTAGCCAGGAGGACACGACGCCCATGATTTCCAATGTGAATGTCAAATTTGGACTCGTCTGACCACAGTACACTTTGCTACAGTCCATTTTAAATGAGCCTTGGCCCACAGAACACGGCGGTTCATGGCGGAACCCTAGGCCCATTTAGTAACGTCAATGACAGAATTATGCCGGTGAGTGATGCAGTGGCGTCTGAGGGCCCGAAGATCACGGGCATCCAGTAAAGGTCTTCGACCTTGTCCCTTACGCACAGCTTTTTCCAGTTTCTCTGAATCTTTCGATGATGTTACGAACTGTTGATGATGAGAGCTTCAAAGCCTTTGAAATTTGACGTTGAGGAACATTGTTTTTAAAGCATGCCACAATTTTTTTATGCAAGCCTTCACAGGTTGGAGAGCCTCTGGCCATCTCTACTTCTGAGAGACTCAGCCTCTCTAAGACATCCCTTTTATAGCCAATCATGTTACACACCTGATGCCAGTTAACTTAATTACTTGCTAAATGTTCTTTCAGCTGATTCTCTTATATATTAATTACTTTTTCAGCCCTTTTCTGCCTGTGTCCCAACTTTCTTAAGACCTGTTGCAGCTAGAAAAATTGAAATAAGCTCATTTTGTGGATAAAAATATAAAATGTCTCAGTTTCAACATTGAAATGTTATCTATGATCTATTGTAAATAAAATATTGGCTCATGTGATCTGAAAGTCATTGCATTTTGATTTTATTCACAATTTATACTTTGTCCCAACTATTTAGGAATTGGGGTTGTACATTTTTACAGGCTTTATCCTGCTGAGGGAGCTTGAGTTTGACATAAGCCATAGCATTCAATTTACATGAAAATTGTGAGTGCATGTGCTAGGGTAACCTGGGTTGGGGCAAGACACCAGACCTCAATACAGTGTGGCAGATACAAACTTCAGACCTAAATTTAAACTCTGCAAAGGCATCGTTGAATTTGGTCAGTAGAAAAGGCAATCAAACAGAGGGCAAGCTCCTAACCCTGAAAGCTCCCAGAACCTTGGCTCTTTTCACCTCAGCATGAGTCACAGATTAATATTTGGTTTTACCACTCAGTCAAACTCCAAAAGCATCTAAGGGACTGATATGCAACTGAAGCCAAGTGCAGGATCAGGTTCAAAAGAAGATGGCATTTCATTGGTGGGCAGGTAGATCCTGGCCATGGGACAGGCGGAGGTCATGCAGCGGAGGACAGTGTACAGGGAGTGAGGCTGATCAACGTCGCCGATCTGGTCCAAAGTTGATTCCAATACAGCTTGTCCAGCAAAGCAGGAGACACTCAGAGGAGGAATGAAGACTGGAACAGGGGAGACAACAAAGAGAGAAATAGCCAAAAGGAACAATAAAAGGTACAGGAGCTGGGAAGGAATAAACACTAAACAACCCTGAGAAAGCAATGTAGAACATAAAGACTATTCAAAAATCCGGCAAAGGGGAAGATGAAAGACTGGAACTTAAATACGCAGGGACTACAATTAACAATGAGGGCCAAGTGAAAGAAAAGGCAGCAGAACGCACAAGGGGAGGGGCAAAAGGGGAGGGGCAATATTTGAATAGGAGACAATATTTGAATAACAGACAGCCAGATCCAAACTAAAAACGCACAGGCATAAGATGTGCTAAATTGCATTCACTTAACCCTTTAAAACCCTTTGATGCAGACCCTGAGCCCCTGAGATCCTGAAGGGGCAAAAAATGAAGCATTAATGTAACAGTACAGTCATGCATATCAAATTAAACAGAAGAACCTGTGCATTTTTAAGCAATCCCGAACCAACAAAATGAATTACAAACACCAAAAATGCATTTAACCCACTGTACACAATTTAATGCCATCCCATCTGCTTTATGCCACATGCACAACAAATAGGCAAATAAAACCAGAGACCATTCCAATGACCCCCTTTACTGCCAAACATCTGCAAGATATCAGCAAAAGAAGAGCAACACCAGAAACAAAACATTAAAAAAACAAGACTCTGAACAAATTTTGTCCCCTCATTTTGAGACCAAATTTATTCTAATAGACCTTATGGTTAGCTTTTCAGTATGTTTTTGGTCTAAAAACAGGCTGGGTTTATAGGGTTAAGCACACTCCCACTTCTGGGGCAAGGATGGTACATTCCCTGTGAAAAGACTGGTACCTCACCATCAGGCATTGTACGGTGATGGGTTATAGAACAAGGATGGTACTTTATGGTACCTCACCATCAGGCATTGCTTAGACATTTATTGCCACACCCTTAAGGCATTACACATTCATTGCCACACCCTTACGGCAAGAGGCCATATAACAATGAGCAAAAACCTTGTGACCGCTCACAGAGAAAGGAAATTACATAATCTCGTGACAACAGTGCACCTCAAGGACTGGGATATATTACACGGTAAGCGAACAGTCGGTCCCCGTGGTCGACCAGATGGATGTGGGGGGAAATGGGCAGATGTAACACAAGACATGGCCAGATGAACAAGTTAAAAGGATTTCCAAAATGGCAAGGCTTGTGGGATGTTCTACGTAAGCAGTGGCAGGTACCAACTGACAGCAGACCAACAAGACATGACCTAGAAACCAGCCGCAGGGTGCTGGCAGCCTGTGGCTCATTAATGCGTGAGTGCAGAGACAGTTATCCCAAGCAACAGAAAGGACACTGTGGCAGAACCCGCAGAAAATTTTAAAGGTTTCAAAAGGACTTTGCACCCCACTGCATATGGTATTGCATAGCCACAAAACGTCCAAAGTGCCCATGCTAACCCCTGTCCGTTGTCAATAGCACCTCCATTGGGCACATCAGCGTCAGATTTGGACCTCGGAGCAATGGAAAATAATTGCCTGGTCCATGGAGTACCACTTTCTTTCACAACATATGGATGACTGGTTACGTGTGCACAGTTTACATCGGGTTGAGATGACATCAGGAAGAACTGCGCTAAAAAGACAAGCTGGCTGAGGGAGTGTGACGCTTGAGAAAATGTTCTGCTGGAAAACCCTGGGTCCAGGCATTCACGTTGACGTCAATTTGACGGATCTGCTATGGCTGCACGCGGAGGACCAACAGCATATTACGCAGGTGGTTATAAGATTTTGGCTCATAAGGGTATAGCTTTGCTCGTGATTTCATGCCATATTGAGCCAGTTTATCTTTCTAGAGGCCATCAGTCTTCCCAGATGGCAAAAGTAGCCCTTTCTGGGTGAAACCATTACATGATGGACATTAGTTATACCAGATACCAAAGATTACAGTTGATTGGACCAAGCAGGGTAGCTAATCCCCGCAAGAGCGAAGTGGGGTTAAAAGCCCTGCTCGATGGCTCAGCAGCAGCTCGAAAGTTATTGTGGCCCTGAAAAAACAACCTTCTTTGTTCCAGTCAAGCACTGCTAGACTATATATGAGCCATAAGGGCCCTGAGGGATTGGCAGCACTAATTAAAGCTGTTCATATGGACCTAGCTACGGGCCATCCTCTGAGAATAAAAAAACCTAATCAAATGAGTTTCTCTGGGGAACTCATGAGAACTTCAGAGTCCTCAAAGGGTCAAAAATCTCCCTCGCTAGGACCTGGCATAAGTAACAAGACCTTTTACGTGCCCCATTTTTTGGCCCATCAGCCCTTTGACTCCAGCAATCCGTATTTGTTTGACTATACTGATGAGGCATGCTTAGATAAAAAGGCTAAATAATTGTAAAGTATTAGCATAGCTAGCAGCATTGGAAAACCAATGTTTCCAATCAAAGTCAGCATTAAAGCCATCCAACTTCATAATCAGTGACAAAGACATCTCAAAAATTTCATTTCCTTCTCTGTCCTCAAATACACCTTACTCAAACATTCACAAGCAATGAACAGACCTCAAGTCTACATAAGGTCTGAAGTAAAGGAAGCACAAATACCGTTTACTGCATCATGAACGCATTAGTGTCAAGGAACTAAAGAGTTGTACACCTCCTGCCCAAGTTTGGTACACTGGAAGTTTTGTTCACCAGTTTTTTGGGATTCAAATTCAATTGTACATGATGCAGATTCATGTCCAGCATCATTCTTTGGCAAACATATTTTGGGGTAATAGCCATATGAGGTTATATGGAGGTTGTAGAACATGTTCAGATTGAAAGTACCTTCGCGTGTATAGATTTAGTGAAGAGCTTGAAAGGTCGCATGAAATGAATTTCATGCCGGCCCAGACACCCTTGAGGGCTAAATGTTGCCTGTTTGCGTAAGTTTTCCCATATTATATTACAATGTTATTGAACTTAAACAAAAATAAATGTGTAACAAGTGCAAAATCTATTTACTTCAGTGCCAATACATCATTTAAATGACTGAAACAATTATGTCTGAAAAACTGTCAGAAAATATCAAGAAAGGTGTCCATCAACACACAAAAACCAACTTTGCCTTACACTGCTAAGAACTTACCAGGTTAACAGATCAGTATATTAGTGTGGAAATGGTTTTGAAACGTTCTGCTCACCAGCATGAATCTGTCGCTCACTGATGTTCATAAGGGATTTCCTTGGTTCCAAAAATAGCACAGCATATTAGGACAGGGATCTTGGGGTTTAGTGTGTTTGAAATAAGGAATTGTGTCATTGGAAGAGAACCGCCACCAAACACTCATAACTTTCAAGTCTGACACCAAAAGCCAACACATACCAGCTGTACTTTTCTACAAGTTAATAACTATATCTACGTAAGTGCACAACGTATTCCATGCAGCGTAATTATGCTTGATTTCGCCAGGCCATCACTGAAATATAGAGTTTTTGCAGTTGGCAAAACATGGTTCAATAAAGGTTCAGTACAAAATAATGCATGGACAAGACCACAGTAAAGACAGAAATCTGTGTTAAATACACAACATCTTTACAGAGCTTAGTCTGATGTGTGTACTGATCCCAAGCCAATCTTTGTTAACGGGATGTGGATATGAACAGCAATTACACAAAGTAATCCCTATCCCCTTGATCAACTTAGCGAGAGGAGTGTGTGGTCATTGGCACGTTACACTACCTTGGGCAGTTTGTGATGACAGGAGACATTATTAAGACTAGTCTTTAAAAACCTTTAATTCACGGACAATAATTTAATAGACAAACCTTGGACAAAAATATACCTTATAAATTTTTAAAAATAGCATGATTGCAAGTAAAAAAAATTAAATTAAAAAGAGAACTACAGTATAAACTACAGCTTTCACTCGGTCAAATTCTGTGCAAAATTGTACAGTTTTAAAGAGAGGAAAAAGAAATGTTCTCTGCTCTCGCTCTCCACCCTTTGGACTACAGCCATAACAGGACTAAACTCCACTAGCTGCATATAACACAGGCTAGCAAGGCTGGGCCAGACGCTTGAATGAATTCAAGTTTAGTGTCTGACGAAAGACTGAGAGTGATGTTCCGTTTGCTTGCCCACCATTCGGCCTTGGAGATGCATCATTCTATGTCCCACCCGTACAATGCCTCATTGGTGATATTTTCATAACCTTACAGAAGCATGATCAGTCATTTCTGTGCTTTGAGACCCCAAGAACTCTGTTTGGCCACGACCATGACTGAGCACCTTTACTCCAAACTTCCCTGATGAGAACCAAAGAGAACAGAGGCACCAAAAACCCTCATGTATATTTGTGTGAAATCAATTCATACAGGTACACACCAGCTTGGCTGGCATTATGACATCAGTCTAAATGCATCAGGCAATACCACAGTACTGCGCAGGGTTCGAGAGCAGAGCAATGTTGTAGAGTACCTGGGATTCCCCATAGGAGAACGTGAATACAAAACAGACCTTCAAGCCCATAATGCAAAGGTCCTATCGCTTCACTCTCCTCCTAGGAGTCCGTGTAATCAGCGGTGTAGTAGAGTGTCTGCCGGAAGTTTGTGTCAGGGCTGTACAGCTCTGTTTCTGCATAACCGTAGCTTTTGAGGGGGATTTGGCAGAACCTCTGGATCTGAGCTGGCCCTGGCTTTTCTTCCCCGAGTCTCTCCGCAGGGCTACCCTGCGCTGGTGGGCACTCCTAGTCTTCCCTGCACAGAGGAAGTCCTCAGAGACAGCCTTTCCATGGTCGATCATTCTGGGAGATCGAGCCCTGCTGGAGCTGCAGGGCTTCATCGGAAAGTCTGCCCGAGCCTGCCCCTTCTTAGGTAGTAACCTAGCAGGCATCTTCTTGGGTCTGTAAAGAGAGGCATGTCCTTTTGATGGTCCAAGGGATTTTTCTTTCAAGGACTCTACTGATGGAGATCGCCTGCCTTGGGACTGGCCCCTCCTAGCACGAGTCTGAACCTTCTTATCAGACTCAGAACTTAAACCCCGTTTAGCACTGTCCGCCAGGGACGAGGTGGGAGTGAGCGTGTGCAGCAAGAAACGGCTGCTGCTGGAGAGAGAGGAGCGGCTGAAGAGCGCCCTCCTGCTGGAGACAGAGGAACTGGGTTCAGAAGGGCCACCACCCTCCAAATACGACCCTGATGTGGAGGCGCAGAAGTCTGCCATACTGTTGCTTCCCCGGCCCTTGGAGCTCCACGTGTCCTTTTGCTCCACATACTGCTTCTCTTTATTGATGTCAGGGCTAAGACTGCGAAACAGCTGCCGGACATGAGGGAACGGCTTTGGTTTGCCAACGACCGCTCCCTTTGGCGGAATCTTCAGAATCCTATTAGTCAAGGGATCATAGTACTTTAGTGGCATTTTCTTGTACTTGAACTTGAACGCATTGTCACTGTCAGCAGACTTTCTTCTCCGTCCGGTTCTCTTGATAGGAAGTGGTTTCAAGTAAGCCTGTCCCGAGTCAGGGGATGAAAGGACGTAAACCACGGTTTTAGCTTGCACTGGGCTCATGATTTTACTGTAGGATTCCGGAAGCTTCAGTGCACATAGCCTCGTCTTCATGTCTGGTGTCCTCTCGAGTTCGAGTCCTTGCTGGGGCTCCAAATCCGCAAGGGACATACTGCCCTTCTCCGAGACTTTGCGCCTAACGACAGGGCTGGTTAGCGGGTTAGTCTGGGTGCTGTGGCTGACCTTAACCACCTGACAACGTGAGGCCAGTCTCAGAGTCCTTCGGCCAGCCCTCTGCTGTAAAACCCCGTGGCAAACAGCCTCTTCCTCAGGATGATCCATTAATGGCAGTACATTCCCGCATATCCAGTCTTCATCCACAAGATGGTCTTTCTGGATTTCCCCTTTTTTGCTCCTCTTCCCATACTTAGCTAGGGACTCACTCTCAAAGTAGCATCGGAAGCGCCCTTCCCTGAAGTCTCGCACCATTGATTCAATCTTAAGGTCATCTTCATACATGACCTGCGACCATGTCTTTCCAATGAAGGACTGAGGTATGTGCGGCAGTGCAGGGAGCACCTCCTCAGTCTGCCACCCTTTCACTGGCACTGCACCAGCCTTTTTTTCCCTCTTCAGAGCTTGGAAGGAGATTCAGTGCCGTGTCCAGCTGCATTGTGTATATCTGGTCCTCCAAGTCTATGTGCACCTCCATGAGGCATCCAATGTCTTTCACCTCCGCTTTTGAGGCCTCCAATGCTGCCAATGCAGGTGTGTCCCATTCCATGCTAGTCCCAGAGTCAGAGAATTTGGGGTTTGAGATGAAGCCCAAATGGACACTGTCCTCATCCCCTTCTTCTGGCTTCTTTGGACTGCGGCCATAACAGTACTTTTCAATAACCTCTTCGATCACTTTTCCCATTGTGTCGGAGCATTCACTGGAGGCAATGCCAGATCTAGATGCGTCCCTCAAAGGCACCTGTGCAGAGGACCAGACTGTTGGGCTTTTGGCCTGGAGGTGTTTAACTGGTCGCTTAGAACTACTGCATTTTGAAGTTGGCAAGGTCGTAATGGAAGAGCTTGTCCTGCACCTTTGTCGATCTGTCTTTTTATTAGCTTTCCTATGCAACTGAACCTGCGGGCTACGGGGCTGGCTTTGGGGTAGGGCCTGTGAGCTACATGGCTGAACAAGGGGAGAATGTGAAGATGTGTGCGGGGCCAAGGTACAACTGGCACTAGTCCTGTGCAGGAAGCCCTGCGTAGGGGAATCTGTTCTTACAGGAGTGGGGTCCACACCACTCTTTGAATGGTCCTCTCCGGATGAGTCGCTTCTTGCAGGATTCACTGGAGTGGCCCTTCCTCCCACCAACACAGCAGAGGATCCACCCTCCATGTAGACTAACTGGCAGGACTCCTCATCAGAGCTGGGCATTTCCTCTCGGGTTCCAACCGTATCCCCATCGTCCTCAAGTGCAGTGTAGATGTCTGACAGCTCCTCCCGTGGTACTAGCGGGCTGCTCAGTGAAGGCAGGTCAGCATGACTTGGTCTGTACATACAGAGACAGATACAAACTTAGCAATGCAGTGGTACTGGATATAACTGGCACATAAAATGCAGGACCATAAACTAGAGGGCACACGGTAGAGCGCATACCTCTGCCCCACCATATATCAGTTCTTTTGATTACAAATATGTTCTGGATCACTTCCAGAATGAAATCAACTTTTCCTTGGACTACCACCTATCATCCTGCCAAATTTTTGTGCCAAACTGTTCATAACCCTTTGAGTTATCCGGCCAGAAATATCACACAGACCTGCGTTAGACGGATATCTTTTAATTCTTCCGGATCCAGAATCTAGAATATATTCCGGATCATTTCCAACATTCAATCAACTCATCCTTGGACTACCACCTATCATCCTACCAAATTTCATGCCAAACCATTGATAACTTTTAGAGTTATCCTGTTAACAGACAGACAGGCAAACAAACAAACAAACGGGTGAAAACATAACATCCTTGGCGGAGGTAAATATGGAAAGTAGCAGCTACTAAAATTTACTGACATACAATCCTGCAACGTTCGGTCAACCATGTTCCTCAGAACTGTTATGTAAACCAAGATTTTGATATTAACTGCATTGTAAACCTGAGCCATTCTTTGATAGGTGGATAGGACACAGACATCCCTTTATTGTCCCAGTGAGTGGTGAAGACCTCCCTCCTCAAATCATACAAATTAACATGTGATAAAGCATGCAAGCATGAATCCATTAATTCAATTGTTTTAAGTTATGAGGAGACACCTTATTAAAAAATACAGCTCAAAAATCACATGAACAAAGACAATGATGAAGGTTGATTAGATTTCTACCTACAACCTGATTTTTCCCTACTGTGCATGCTCTTTCAGTCAGATATGTTTTATTCATACACCATTAGTTACTCCCCAGTGTGTGCGCAGAAAGCTAGGACTGTGCAGAAAGGCTTTTAACCTTCTAGAGTCCATTACAGAGACTAAGGCAACGGTACAACTCCATTATACACAGCATGCTGGTATGCATAATACCATGAAACACTGTATTAGGTTTTTTCAGTTTTAATCAGTGTGTAAAAATGAACTATGTGCATTTTTGTGTGTGTTTTTTTTTAATTACTATTAACAAAGAACGCATTCTAAGCAAGTTGATACCTTGACAGCGAATTTTAACCCATGTGCCCTATTTTGGCGACCTAAATGCAGTGGGCAAACAAAAGTGCGAAGGAAGCAGCAGATCAAAATTGGGCGTGTCCAACTAGATTCCGGAAATTTTGTGACAAATGGCGATTGTGCAGCTGTGGAGCTATTGTCAAAAAGGTTGGACAAAGACATATTAAATACATGCGGGTGTGGCAGGGGTTGGGTCCATTAATGCCAATCAGATTCGCCGCTGTCATTCCCTTTAAAATGGAGCATTAATGCCATAGCAAACTAGCAGTTTCGTGAGGTGAAGAACAAGCACCTATCTTGCATTACTGCCACCTCCTTCAGACCTCTGAGAGCTGTGCTCTTATTCAGTGATACGTGGCACTCTTTGGGAGAAAAGAGGTCAATTCACCAAGTAACGCAATTTTATAAAAAGATGGGGGCATTTTACACCGTATACCAAAAGGCACTCGTGATATTACAAGGCTGATAGTAAAGTAAATAATTATTTGTATTTCCCCCACACAAAGAAAACATTCATGGTAATAAAAGTGCACCTTCACCCTCCCCTTCCCATTTTGACCCCACCACCATTTTGTGAATCAAAACACAAACCAGATCTGTGAAATGACAACAGTGCCACACAAGCTTTATGCATTGACACACCTCCTTTTGAAGTGTCCGACAATTTGAGAGGCAATCTCTTTTATTTTAGGGCAGGAAAGTACCAAACTGAAATAAGGCCATAAATATGTAGTTTGTGACAGACAAAATTACCCATAACATTCCTGCCACATCTGTTTCCGTTTGCAAACGCACAAAAATAAAGTCCCTTTTAATTCAGTGGTAACAACAGATAATTTCACGGTTGGGAAAAAAAAAAAAAAAAAAACCAAAATAAACATGGATCAGTTTAAAGAATGAGAATAAAGATATACTTCAACATAACCATCATTGAAAACACTGAGAATGAAGGGCTTACAACTGTTCTAGAACTCTCATTAATCACACAGCCAATCAGACGAAGCCCATCTCAGAATGTTGATCTGGCCTGCAAATCATATCAATGGTCAATTCAATATAGCCCATGTAATACTGCTACTACTTAGTCAATGTTAGCATTCAGCACAGAGACTGCAGTGAACACCAGCAATCACAGTATGCAGCAATGACTAAGGGAAGGGGGGTGAGCCCTCCCTCCCTCCCTTGTATTGCAATGCTACTCTTTAAGTTTCTGCTTTGGCAGGGGTCAGTGGATCCACAAATGATGCAGAACACCACTGTAACTGTGACCATGATCACAATCCCAAGTTTGCAATCATCTAGAATCTCTCCCTCCAGTTATCCACATGGCCCTCGGGATTGAGCACAACACCTCACTTCAAAATCAATAAAGCAGAGGTCCCAGTTTGTTTAGTATTTGTGCATTCTTCATGCACACAAGGCAATCTGTTCTATACATCTTTCTGGCTTGACATCTGCGGCATCGTTTTAATTAACTAAGGTATGTTTACCTCAAGAATTTTTCACCCCCCGATCGTCACACAAGAGGTAAAAAGAAGCAAAAAGGGACTCAAATTACCATAATACTTAATTCATCTGTTTTAATATAGGCAGCGACTGGTACACAAAGTGATCTGCTATTGATTTTACCTTGTTTCTCTACTTCACTCGTCGCTTGGGTTTCAGGGCGCTCTAGTCTTATTATACATTATCCAAAATATTATTTGCGTCCTGCCAATCATAAGGAAGCTCATCTCCTTTACACACCTGTTTATGACCCAAATATATCCCACCCACAATAGGTGCACGAATGACAGCAGTGAGAGCACACATAAAGCCTTTAAGCTGTGTGCACAAAACAATCTAAATCAATTAGTACCCAGCTAACCAACTGTTAGTTAGCAGTGACCTCGTGCGCAGCCTCGTTTTCATGATGCGATAGCCAAACGCTTCTGAGCGATTTCCAATTCTAAACCTAGATAGGCAGAAAGATAGAAAGTAAGAAAGATAGAAAGATGGACAGATAGATAATAGATAGATGAAACGCAAGATCAAGACTCGCACTACCTCACAGGTAGCCCGACACTGAGTAATAATTACATAGACCGAACAACTCAAAAGTTGTACCAACAACTTCAAAATTTAATAAATATATACCACTCTTTATATGGACCATCCATAAAAGTCCCATATCCTGCTATTTTTGTCAAATTTGTCATATTCTTGGATATCAAATAGAGAGGTTTATTAGCTTTTTCACCAAAAGCCCCATAAAAATCAATAATTTCCACACCAATTTCTGACCGTCATTCTCTCCCTTCTGATGAATGCGCCATTTTGAGTCAGTCCCTTTTTTACAATACTGCAAGGCTGTTAGCAACAGTGGAGACCACTGCACATGTGGACAGCACCGGGAAAATACATATTTTGAATAATATGGGTGCACTTGTGTCAGCAAAGTTTTAGACCTTTGCTTGGGCATTTTACTTCTTCTTTGTTGGCAGTGAGGTACACAACCTTTGCGCAGTGCAATTCCTGGATACATTAAGTCAGTAACATCATAATGACAGCAACATTATTTAGATTATTTTATGGCTGACAGTGATTACAAAACAAGCGACAATTCTCAGAGGGTGAGCTAACCTTGGGTCGTTGTAGCGGTGCGGATGGTGCTGAATTACGTCCTGCAGGAATCTCTCCAACAGGCTGCTCGAGGTCCCGTGTGCCCGAGTGCTGCTCACTACTTCCCTGTGTCTAGGGCTTTGAATGTGCTGCAAAAACATCCATAGGAAAATACTCACAAATCACAGCTGACATGGAAAAAAAAGAAACACTCATAACCCCATTCATTTCTTTTTAACTTCTAGCCGGTATTACCACTGCAATAACACTGCATGATTAACCCCTTTGAGTAGACATAGATGCTGGCATCCGTAAATTCCAAAATTTAATTCCAAAATAATTCTGTAATTGAATATCCAAAAGTCTTGCTTCACTGCAATAATTTTCCGAAGTCTCTGTGACACAAATACTGAGTTATAAAGCCTAAATAGGCTCATGCATAGCAGGAAAAAATTGGCATTATTTGTACTCTGCGCAAAGGGGTTAATGTACTAAAAGACATTCTTCAAAGTTACTTGTGATCCAATCTGCCAAACTATTGGCTATGAAATTGGTCAGTCAAATCTGTGGTTCTGAAAAGTTACTCTTTTGAAGATAAAAGGTTTTGCATCTTCAAAGACACTGAACAAATGAGGAAACTCGAACTTCCAGGAAATTTATACCACATGTTTCCGCTACTGATGAACAAGCAAAAGAAAGATATCCATGAGGGGCCAACCACTCTGAGTTGACATAAAATGGCCCATTTAAAGATGGTGTGACTGAGGAACAAGAGGGCAGTACCTGCTCCAAACTGCTGTACAGCACCTGGCAACAGCCACAGAATCCCTGTCGGGTGGGAGCAGCACTGGATGGACCAGGCAGAGACTGTGGCCCTTCGCTGTTCCTGCAAGCAGACACACCACAGTTTCTCATCGTAACCCCAGCACTATCCACCTGCTCCTGAGAAGCCAGCTATCCAACAACCACAGTGTGGGTACAGGTGTTGACAGTGGGGCCGAAAACTAGCATAGATCAGAGGTTCTTAACCCAGTCAAAAAGGACCAGAGTGGATGAAGACTTTCATTGCAATAAAAGTGTTACACACCTGATTCTAATAATCAAGGTTTTTAGCAATGACTCTTGTGGTTGATCAGAAGAATCAGATGTGTAACTGCATAATGGAAATAATCAAAACTCAGTTGTTTCTGGAGAAGGTAGAAAACTCCTGGTGTGGATTAAAATCGCAAGACCAACATAACAGCCAAAGCTATGGCTTAGCTCAGTAGTTGCTTGAGAAAAAGCCACCAGAACAAATAACTAGAAAATCTGTGTCCATGGGACACTGATGTCCCCTCATCTGGGAAACTTGACAAAATTTACCCAAGTTAAAACACTGGAAAAATCATCAAAATTTTCAAAAAAGCTATAAGATCACACCTTTAGAAAAAATAAGTTCAATTAATAAGAGAACTGCACACCTTTCAACATGTGCCTATACCTAAACAAGGGTAGGCCTATATTGTATAAGTTCAATTAATTCTGTCTACAAGTTTTTGAGAACTGGATAAATAGCCTGCATGCATGTTTGAAGGCCATTCCCACGATTTAAAAATTTGTTTAAACTGGTTTGAGGCAACATTATTCTGAAAAATTACCTCTAAAAGGTCAGTTGTTTCAGTATGTAAGGTGACATGAACTTTGAGCAGCATTAGTGTTAAACAGAGGGTCCAAAACTAACTTTTTCACTTACCAGCCAGGCTGGCTGGCAAGTGAAATTTGTTACCAGCCAGGCAGATATTTTACCAGCCAACCAAATAAAAATTGCTTTTAAGTGTTGTAATTTGCTATCAGTATTATATAACATGTCATTTGGGTCTTGCATGTGATTCTCAATCAATATTTAAATAGTATGCACTAATACGAGCAACGATGTATGCTAAAATATGAATAACTGTTTCAAAAGTTAAGTGTAATATTTGAGTTAATAAATTCTGTAGTATTCTTACTACAGAGCAGAAAGAATCTTTCAGTAAGGAATTTTACCAGAATCACTGACTTCAGTCTCCTTTGGACAGTTGAGACATAAGATTTTAGCTCGACCAGACTGCAACAGCTCTAGCCTTTATAAACATGACTGTCTGACCAGTGGTGGACAAAGTATTCAACGACATGACTTGAGTGAAAGTAAAGATAGTCTTGGTCAAATATTACACCAATACAAGTGAAAGTTGTTCATTTTTTTCACTTAATGTGTTTAATTATCGTTTTAATTGTTTAAATGAAATAAGATCATCTGAAACGTTTTCATGCAATTCCATTTCTTCCAACTCCTGAGTAACGAAAAGCGTAAGAAGTCATAATCACCGTAATGCATGTGAAACTGATAAACCTCCATGCACAAGGACTTCAATTCCGCGCGAGAATCTCTTACATATGCGTTGACTGAATAATTGCTGACTACAGCAGAGGAACGTAAATATGCCACTCAAAACTGACGCCGAATGCGTGAGAGTTAACAGGTATGCGTTATTAATGAAAACTGACCACACCTGATAAGGTTGAGAGTTGTCGGAGTTTCTGAAATAGTAATTTAAATGAATGATTGAAAACAGGTCATGACCAATAATTATTTTTAAGGGATGGGTTTGAGCTTCCTCTATCGCCAGTTCACGAGCCGCAACTGTTCAGAAAATAACCGGTTTACACCCCGAAGAATCTAAGAAGCACCGTTTGGAAATACTTTCGGTTTTGGTCAGTCGACGACCGAAAAACTGAGGACTGAGCGAAACTTGTTCGCAAACTATATGCAAGTTCGAGTTAAGCTGGATTTATGGTTCTGCGTCGACCCCACGCAAAGGGCATGCCGTCGTGGACCTTTCGAAATTCTGCGTTGAGGTCGTTTGCTTAGCGCTGCGCCGCAAAGCAATTCACCGACGAACCGCTAGGTGGCGTCAGGTTTCCGAAGGACCTGTCGTGAAATCACGTGAGACTGGAGTAGAGTGGACCAATCAGTGCCCTTGCGGTCTGCGTCGCTTTGACGTGCAGTTAGAAAATTTTCGAGGTGCACGGCAGGCGACGCAGAGGCTCTGTGGTGAGGGCTCACGTCGCCGCAGAGGCTCTGCGTAGCGATGGCGTCGGTTGGACGCAGAACCATAAATCCAGCTTTAGCCTACCATTCCTGCAATGGGTGTTGGTTTTTATTGTGTAATGTTAAAAACCGGAGAAGAGAAAATGTGCTTTCTGAAATGCAGTTTCATTTGCGGACAATAGTTTTGAATTTTACTGGGGTGAGGGAGCTAACGATGTTGTGTACTGTATTGTAATTAATTACAGTAATTACTGTCTCAAGGAATAAAACTGAGCGGTTGGCATCTCGTTCGAACTTGGATGAGCCAGGTGTGTTGTTATTTCATAAGCTCTGCAATGCGTCAGGGTCCTCAGTTCAGATTCACTGTGTAGGGGCTTATTACACACATAGGAAATTAAGTCTTAATCTGCTTACTATCCATTAAATATATGTTTATGTGGATGTATCCTATGCTAGTATGGTATGTCGTTATTTTGTGTGGGAAATACGGAAAGTAAAATATTCAATGTTATATCGATATCATGCGTTCAATTGTCGCGAATATTCTAACTGCATTTTAGGCTCATTCTGACAGCGCTATTGTGCATGGAGGTTTATCAGTTTCACCTGCGTTATGGTGGATTTCACTACTACTAACATGGAAATCAATTATGACTCCTGACTTCTCACGCTTTTCTTTACTCGGGGGTTGGAAGCAATGCATAACATAAAAACGTTTCAAATGGTCTTATATCATTTAAACAATTTAAACGATCGTGAAACACATGCATTGCGTTGATTAATTGCTGACTACAGTACGGGAATGTGAATATGCCACTGAATCTCACGCATATCTCACGCCAAATGCGTGAGAGTTGGCAGCCCTGAAAAATGAATTTTCTGCTGGTAAAAAAAATAACTCGCCAATGTGGCGAGCAGTCTTAAAAATTTACCAGCCAGAGACAAATTCTACCCGTAATTGGCGAGTGGCGAGTGTTAGTTTTGGACCCTGGTTAAACATGACGGCACATTGGAAGGAGCTGTCTGACATTGTTCATAGCCGCATAGTGGCCTTACACGATGCAGGTTGGTCACTTAGAAAAATTTCTGAAGACATTAAATGCTGCCATGGCACTACAAGAAACACCATCAAGTGTTTCAAAGAGACCAGTTCCCTGAAAGCTAGAGGCAATAGAGGTGCAAAACAGAAGTTAAGTGCCTCTGATGTTCGTTATCTGTGAATGACAAGTGTTAAAAAAAAAAAACATTGGCAGTTGACAGCACGACAACTCGATAAAGATATTAATAGCTTCAGAAATAAAGAGATGAAAATGAAAGTATCAAGATCTACTAGTTCTAGACACCTGTGTGAAAATGGTCCAATTGGTCGTGTTGTTGCCAAGAGCTGGCAACATCAAAAAAAAGACTTGAGTTCGCAAAAAATTCAAGGATTGGACACTAACAGACTGGGGACAAGTCCTTTGGACCGATGAATCAAAATTTAAAACTTGCTCATCCAAACATAGAACTAATGCGCGCCATAGAGTTGGAGAATGTTTCAAAAATGACTGCTTAACCCCTTCAGTAAAACATGGAGGTGGTAATATTATGGTTTTGGGGTTCAGTCTGCACAAAACGACCCGGTGATCTCAAAAAAGTTATGACTTGGCCTGCTCAAAGTCCAGACCTTAATCCAATTGAGCGAATCTGGAATTTTATGAACAAGATAAACAAATCTGTTGAAACATTGAAAGAATCTCTTTGGGATGAACTTCGAACCATATGGAATGGTTTGGCGTGTGAGGAAATTAAAAGAATAAAAACTATGTGAACACTACACCTGAAAGATTAAATGCTGTAATCAAAGCAAAGGGTGGCCACATTAGATATTGACTTTTTCTCCCAAAAAGACATTATTATTATTACCTCCGCCAACAAAGTTGGGGCGGAGGTTATGTTTTCGCCCCTGTTTGTTTGTCTGTCTGTTTGTGAACAACATAACTCAAAGAGTCATGCGCGGTTTTGCCTGAAATTTTGTGGGTGCATTGCCATTACATCAAGGAAGGACCCTATTGATTTTCACCGCGCTCAGTGAAACAATATGGCCACCACGGCAGCAATCTTGAAATCGTATGACACGCGATAACTCAACTTTGCTCCCACTCATGAAGATTTGGACTGTGCTGCCTTGGCGGAGGTTTGCACTCTACGAGTGCCTCTAGTTGTTGTTTTTGTTGTTTTTATGCTATGTTATTCTCTGTTTACTTATTTTTATCTATACCATCCAATATTACATGAAATAAATACTTGAATTGCACTTGGTTTCTGATTTATCTTCATTTTCTTAAGTGTACGATCATCATTACACACTACAGTGCATGGGCGGAGACATAAAAATGGTGGCTTATTTTTGGAAAACAGTCGCAAAAGAAGCACTGGTAAGTCCACTTTTTATAAAATGTCATAAATTTTGGGCCAAATATGGAGTGTCCAATTGTCTAAAACTGGAGCCGAGTCTGCACTGCCAACCCCATCACCGATTCAGCACGGTGAGGACCTCTGTGGTTCACCAGGGAAATAGGATGCATCTCCATTCTCCGGCTGTTTCATCAAACCTCTCAGACGACAGTAAAAGCCTGCACACTAGAGTCAGAAGGACGTTTCATATGTAGCTTGACAATTCATGGCCTCCCAAATGAACAAGAGTGCTCACTGGAATATATGAATGCAGCACTTCATCCAGCCTGACCCTTCAAACTCCCAGGTCAATCCAATCACTAATAGCGTGGTAGCCTATGAAACTACCAGCCACAGCTGGCATAAGCAAAGTCCTAATCTGATCAAAGACTGTAATGACATTCATGCACCACAGCCACGGTCCCAAAGTGAATGGGCCAACCAGCAACCCTTCAGTTCTTAAGCAACCCTTCAGTTCTTATTTAGATTTGATTTTTACTGAGAGGACAAAATTAAATTTTTCTTCCTTTCTTGGTTAAAAAACTTATTTTCAAAGCCAAACTGACAACACTACCAAACAATATAGAGACCCAGGACTCACCCACTGCTCTCTTCTGTCTTATTGACAGCCTCGGCTCGGCCAGACTCTGCCTCTGTCAGATCAACACACAGGAAATCAAAATTGGTTCAACAGGATTATACCGTTTTTCATTACAGCATCCATTAGCTACATACATTTTATGGTGACGTTTGAGAAAAGAGCCTGCTTCCTTTCTAACTCAAAAAATGCCCCTAAATTCAAGGAAAATAACAGTGTATACTTTTTTCATCAAAAAAAAAACTAAGCAAGAAATTTTTCTCTTCCCCTCTATAGTCTACTTCCACTTTTATAAACCTTCATAATAGAATGACAAAAGCTCCTTTCACACAAACTTTCAGCTTTTCTCTTAACGAACCAAAAATAACACTGTTCCAAGAAGGGAGACTCTTTTCTCACCTTGAGTGGAGCGTTCCTCAGCAGGCATGGTCTTATCACATATCTGACAAAACACAGGAGTCAGGACAAAATACTCAGCCACAACAGAACTAACAAGGACAGACCTTCACACATTAATGTCCACTATTCACATTATTTTGAATATTCTTTGCAAAAAAAATGTTTAAATAAAAATACAAACAAAAAAAACTGAGCACAATGAGAGTGACTGATTAAAAGTCTCAACACAAATGGAGTGGATGGGTAAAGATGTAAGCGCCAACACTGCTTGAATATGGGGCCATATGGTTCAGGCAATCTTCCTTCACAGCCAGTAACAGGCCTACCAAAGAAAACGGCCAAGCTGTAACAAAAGTCTGTCAGATGACTATCTTTTTCAAATAACCAGCAACACAAAATCGAAAACATGACACATTCCCGCAAAACTTCGCACCACAACACTTTGAAGTCGATACATTTTCACCAGAACCTGTAACAAACCCAGAGACCAACCAACTGTGCATGCGCACTCTTCCCGGGCATTTTTTCCCCGCTAAAACTTCCAAAGACGAACCACCTGCATATGCTCGCTCTCCTGCAGAAGTTTTGGTGGAGAAAAAATACCCAAGGAGAGTACGCAGTTGGTTTGTCTCTGGGTTTGTTACAGGTTGTGCAATTTCATGAGTTGCTCTTGGTGAACGTGTCAACTTCAAGTCGTTGTAGTGCGTAGTGTTGTGGAAATATGGCATGTTTTCGATTTTGTGTTGCTGGTTTTTTGAAAAAGGTAGACATCTGACAAACTTTTGTTACAGCTTGGCCGTTTTCTTCGGTAGGTCTGAGTAAGCTATGATCATTTATACAAAAAAACAGGGCATGCTTTAATTATCGTGAATTTACTGGTTAAAGAAACTGAAATACTGGAGAAATACTGACGTGACACACAGTGGCCTGCGTAGCAATCTGACAGGCAAGTCAGTGTAGAGTTTGTCACAGTGTGAGTCAATCACATCGCATCAAACTATCCACTGTCCCCAGCCATCTTCAGAAACACTTTTGGGGAAACTCAGTCCATCCTATGAGTGAAATCTGCAAAAGAAATACGCCAATAATCATTATTGGAAATTAAGCATGCAAAAATATTCCTCTGCAAAAATTGCCACCTTCCTCTCCAGAAGCGCTAGTTGACCATCAGAGGTGAGATTCAGGTTACTGGGCCAATTAACAAGTAACGGATCATTAAAACAATCAAATTTCAGTATTTCTAAAACTTGGGGTTGGAACACTCTGCATGCATGGGCAAGTCTAGGGCCAAGTAAATTGCTGTAGATGGCATTTTCTAATGACACACATGTCAAATTAAGCACTGCAATTCAGTAGCATCTGACTCGTTACAGTGTAACATATATGCATTCATACTGACTTGCATCAAATTTCCACCCGTGTATTCTAATATCGTGATCTTCATTAGCAGCCTTGGCAAGGTGGGGCTGCTTTCAATACTTCCGCGACTTTGTCCGCCGCCGCTCTTTGTTTCGCCTATAACTTTCTTGCCATCATCAACTTATTTCTAATACTTTAGTCACAGTTATCATAGCCCTGGGGAATTGTCTTGGCATAATCACCGGTCACTTCACAGGTCAAGGTCATGACGACTAGCCACTCCCCTCAAAATGCTTATTAACACGATGGCTTCGAAAGTATTTACGATAGGAAGCTGTAACTTGATATCGCAACTATAGAACAGGGCTCAGCTTCTACTAACTTTTGAGCATATTCCATGCAAGGTCAAGGTCACAACGAGGTCATGACATCTGACCACGCCCCTCGAAACGCGATCATTTAAAAAGTCATTAAGATAGAAACCTGTAACTTGGTACATATCAAATGTATAACAGGGTAAATCTTCCATCAACTTTACGTGTCATTCCACTCAAGGTCAAGGTCATAGTAACACTTCATTACTGTTGAGGTATCTAAACTAAAAGGGCAGGTGGAATGGAGGGGTTGCTCTGTTTTTGCGGTGTCCCGCAAACACTCTTCTAGCAAATACAGGATGAATTCAATGAGTGTGGCGTCAGAACGCTCCTGGGGAAAAAAAAAACTGGCCACGCAATCATTTAGTCAAATAATGTTAACTCTCTCAAAGGAGTGGCATGATGTCAAGTATAATAAACTTCAGTCAGTGAGCTAGCCGCAACATTACGTGGTAACGGTCTTGCAAAACAAGGGTTCGCAGAGGAGACACTGCACAGTCACATAACTTCCAAGAGATACTGAACTTCATAGCAACATCTGCTAGTATTCAAGTTAGTTCATGCTACTAAGTTCAATCCAATGGTGGCTACAAATGTGCAGTGTTTCTAATATCAAACGTAAAATAATTGCTGTCGTTGTCGAATTCGAATGTCAACAGCATGAAGACTAATGTTTAAGCAACAAGGAAAGATAAATAAATGGTCAGCATTTTAGCTCAATAGCACCGGTTACCTGGATTATCATGACGAGCGGAATCAGATGAACGCCTCGATGGTCGAAGGCAGAGCCGTAAAACTGCGAATGCTGATTGGCTGTCTGAGGACAGCCACTGATTCAGGCCTACCAAAACACATATGCCAATTCACTAGCAAGTTGGCTAATATCTGAAAGAAATAACGCACACTTGCCTTCTCTCCAAAATATTATGATACGATCTTAATCCTTCTGTAGTTAATGCCGAGGTCAGAAGATAGATAGGCAGCAGAAAGGCAAAATGAAAACTGACCAGCTGACGTTTACTGTATCGGTCAGGCCCAACGACAGCCGCTGCTAAATGAGAACCTCGCTATCTCGCAAAACAGTCTATATTCGAACCACATAAATCGAATTGCAATAAACTTAATTGCCTACTTTGCAAATTCAAACCACCCCTTTATCAGTGGTGCAACACGTTTCATTCACTCGACTGGGTAACTGTTAGAATTCCATGAACATTTCTAAGATTCACGTATTTTACTTTCCCATCATTCTCTTTCCGCAGAGCCATGGTGACGTCTACAATGGGACTTGCCCACTTCCGGGAGGCAAATTAAAGGAGAAGCGCTAATGTTTTTCATAGGCAAAATGAACTGTAAATAGTTTCGGTTAACGGTGTTGAACGTCCCTGGATAGCGGATATTATAATCATTACATAAATCTTTTCTTTAAGATTTCATAAGGATTGAAGAGGGAAAGGCTTGAACGTTGTGTCTTGTCTTGGATTCGAAGCTCCTTTCAACTCTTTTCCCTCTCTTATTGCTCTACAACTGGAGTTTTGAGGTTAAATACTTGAGAAGTTTACGAGCAGTATATTTGAGCTGCTGTTTACCCAGGAACGGTCACTAAGATGACGAACGTTTAACTAAAAATGAAAAAACCGTACTCGTTCATAAGAAAAACACTGAAGCTAATTTCAAGTAGTATCACTGAACTGGATTGCATGTTCTGATCGCATGTTTTTTAAAAATGTTTCAGTTTTCTAGGGATTTTATGTGTGAGCGGACGTTTTCCAACCTGGGCACTGATAAACTATTTTGTGTTGTCGTCTACTATCATTTCTGTTTCAGTGCATTTGAATATCTTCGGAGTTCAAGCAGGGCTGGATCATGTATCTCAGTAAATTATAATTTACGAGGTGTGGTTGAAAAAAATGTATTTTTCCCTTTTTTTTGGAATTCCTTGCAGGAATAGAAAAACAGGATGCGGGAAAGTTGTATGTAGGGGTGTGTGTGTGTGTGCGTGTGTGTGTGCGTGTGTCACTCACACTTCTCATTTTCCACAGCGTAGTCCCAGCTGGCGCTGTTTAAAACACTCTGTCTCAGAGTCAAGAAACACCCAGCAGTGAGTCAGAACCTGAAGGGTTTAAAAACAGAAGGGACCGGTCTGGTATTATGAAATGAGAGGACCTTGAGCTGCCTGCTCCCTCCTGCCTCATTTATACCAACAACCAAGACACACTACAGTAAGCTCTGGCTATCTATAGCTGAAATATTTATTGCTAAGCAGTTTATTAATGATAAATAACTTTCATTACTTTTAAAAACATTGTGAATAGACAATAATTACTTAATCCTTTTTGAGCAGTACTATAGAACAAAGCTATCTGTGTATATAAGCTTGGTACTCATTGGAACTCAACCCTCTAATCTGCCACAGTCGTGTAGTAATGGAAGACTTTGAAAATTACACCTATGATTACTTCGAGTATGGCGTCTTTGAAGAACCGGAACAAGGTTATGTCCAGCAGGAAACTTTGCATATAATTTCAGTGGTTGTCTATAGCATTTCTTTTGTACTTGGCGTGATTGGGAATGGAATTGTCATCTGGGTGACCGCGTTCAAGAGCAAGAGGACAGTGAACAGCGTCTGGCTGCAGAACCTGGCCGTGGCAGACTTTGTGTTTGTGCTCTTCCTCCCCTTTTACATTGACTACGTGGTGCGGGACTTCCACTGGAGGTTCGGCCTGGTGATGTGCAAGCTGAACTCTTTCATACTGGTGGTGAACATGTATGCCAGTGTGCTATTTCTGATGGTGCTCAGTTTGGACCGCTACATCTCCATGGTCCATTTAACTGGGTCTCACAGGCTGCGCACAGTGAGGAGAGCTTGGTGCATGAGCGGTGGAGTGTGGGGTGTAGCTGTTGCCCTCAGTGTTCCCTCCTTGATATTCAGGGATATCATACAGTTGCACAGCAAGGTGGTGTGCTTCAATAACTTCTACGTCCAGGACAGGCACACTGGAGCCATGCGGCACATTGCGATGGTGACAGTCCGAACCGTGGTGGGGTTCCTGCTCCCGTTCAGCGCTATCAGTGTGAGCAGCATACTGCTGGCAGTCCGCGTCCACCGCTCTGACTCTGTTCGTCTGCCCAGTTTCTCCAGGACTATTTCTGCACTCATTCTGGCCTTCTTTATATGCTGGGCTCCCTTTCACATCTTCAGTCTCATGGAGCTGACGGTGCATTATTCACTGGAGCTACACACCGTGCTACGAATGGGCTTCCCTCTGGCCACCAGTCTGGCCTTTTTCAACAGCTGTGTGAACCCCCTGCTTTACGTACTACTGGGCAAGAAGGTGCGTCTTCTGCTAAAAAGGTCCTGCCTGGAGATCACAAAGAGGTCCATGAGGGAAATTAGCCTGTCCATCTCCACCATTGAGTCCGTGACCGCGCCGGTCACCCCTACCCCAGAGGATCCCATTGCTCTGACCACTGTGTGACCAAACTTTGTTCATGCTAATAGTTTTCACAGTAGTGTTTGCTTAGTTATAATCAGGGGTTTTGAGTCAGTCTTTAAAATTCAAGTTTGCTAAATTGTCAGTTTTCTTAAGAATGGCTTGTATTTAGATTGTTATTCCATAGCAGATATTTATCTTAAATTTTCTTAGAAAAAATAGTTTTCATGTAGATCATTGTTCTGTAATACACATTTATCTTCATAGAAATTATTGCATATATTTATCCACTTGTATTTATGTTGAGCATTTATATGACTTTTTATTCTTACAGAGAGAATCAATTATTTTTGTCATACTGGTTCGAAAAAAAGCAGTTCGGTGGCATAAAATAAAAACTGACACTAGAGAAAATGCTCATCTGTAATATTACACAAGTATTCTTGTTGCCTTTGCATTGGTCCTCTTTGTTATAAATCTTATTTGAAGCATTGAAATTATTGAGTGATATCTCAACTGTTCAAAATCTTGTTAGGCGCTTATTTTTCCACAGTTGTCCTGTCAAAAAGAAAATAAAACTTTCAGTACACAAAAGTGCAAAACTTTTCGACTTATTAATGTTCATCCTTCCCTAAAGGTAACAGATGCTGCCATAAATGACTCGTATGTTACCTACCACTATTCCAAAGAGGCTTTTGTCTGCAGCGTCAGTGTGCTGCCTTCCTGGATCTGTGCCCTTGCTGATTTGTGATGTGTTTCTGCTATTTCCTGTTATCTTAAGCTGGCAGACAGATGAGAATGAAAAGAATACAGTGTTCTACACTGCAGGCTGGTGCTCATAAACAGACCTTTCACTGATCATTTCCTGGCTCTGTACTGCATGATTGATCTGTGAGTGACCACTTTAAATCGTATAAATCTACACTGCTGAAAATAAGTGGTTGCAAATTGCTGACATTTTACATTTTGGCCACATAAATCGCTTCACATTGTTGTGATGAAATGTCCTTGAAATGGTAATGCTCAGTTAATGGAAGAGAATGGAATGTGTGAAATTCCAAATTAAATGTTCGGTATTACAGCTGAATTAAAGGCTTTCTCATACTGCAGATTGAAGATAAATGGGGCAGGAAATCAAGAAGAGTTTCTAAAAATGTTACTCATTGATCTGGCATTTGCAAAATATTGTGACTCAAGAAAGTTGGTTTTCATAGAATATCAAAAGCAGTTATAAAATTCTAAATTCAAGCCTATACAATAATGGTTTGTAGTCTTGGTTGAAGGCAGCTGTAACCTATGATCTTCTCTGCTGGTCTGTCAGATCAATATTTTGTGTGCCCCAGTTTTTTCACCTGCTTTCAAGCTAAGCTGTGTCAGCCTCGTGAGCCCAAGTGTTGCTTTTACAAAAATTAATCAATGCCCAATTAAATGGGTCAGCATTCCAGCAAAACAGAGGCTAACAGAGATACAGAGCTACTGGCACCACTATGAAACCAAACATCAACAGAAGATTGTGGAGCATTCATCACTGCGCCCAAACAGAAGCAGTTAGACAAGGTCAAGGGTGCAGACACGATAAGCTGAATCCATTCCAGCAATGGTGGGTAGCAGTACTCACTACAGTACTTCATTGTACCCTGTCTCCTTCTCTGGGCCTCACTGGTGTCCAACAGGAAAATTTAAGCTACTTACTGGTGGGGGGGAGTACTTGATCAGCACAGGGGCCCTGTTAGGTTCAGGAATGTTTTGGCAGTTTAGTAATAACATTGTGATTTGTGGCCATCCAATTTAGCTGGAACAATGTGTGCATTTTCTATGTTTTTCCGAATAAATCTTTTGACCACTGCATATTCAAGAGAAGTTCATGTCTTTTAGTACAATGATACCTGTTCATTATTTCCAAAGCTGATCTTTTGATCTGTAATGAGTACCATTAATGAGTGAAAATACTGTTATGTAAAAATGTATTTATGCAAAATTAATACATAGAATAATATGTCTGATCAGCCTGCCTTGCATGAGCTGCTTGTTCCAGATCAAACCAGAAATACTTTCTAGAGTCATCCATTCAAAAGGGCACTGTCAGCACTGTTATAAATGCATTGCACAAGGGTATTTTATGCAAGAATGACATTTGGAAAATATATCTGCTGATAAGGAGAACAAAACCTATGTCACAAATCAAATCAAACTTCCTTTCCGAGCAGCTCGCCTTACGTTGACATTGTCACCATGGGGGGAATATACGTATATACAGTACACACACACACACACACACACACACACACAAAACCCCATTTCCAAAAAAAAAAGTTGGGGCACTGTGTAAAATGTAAATGAAAACAGAATGCAGTGATTTTCAATGTCAAATGTAGAAACTGAATTTGTATTGTTTTTTGAAAAATATATGCTCATTTTGAATTTGATGCCACAACAGGTTTCAAAAAAGTTGGCACAGGGTGGTGTTCTGGATCTTGTTTATATGTGGTTTGATCTCTACATGGCAGATTTTTAACTTGCATTTGCGGATGCAATGACAAATTGTTTATTGACAGTGGTTTGTAGAAGTGTTCCTGAGTCCATGTAGTGATTTGCACAGCATCCTACTTGTTTTTAATGCAGCGCTGCCTGAGGGCTTGAAAATTGCAGCCATTCAGTATTGGTTTTTGGCCTTCTCAATGGCATAGAGAGATTTCTCCGGATTCTCTGAATCTTTTAATGACATTTTGCACCATAGATGATGAAATCCCAAAATCCCTGGCAATTTTACTTAGAGAAATGTTATTCTTAAATTTTTGAACTATTTTCCCATGCTGTCTTTCTCAGAGTGGTTAAGTCCTCGCCATCTTTACTTCCAAAAGACTTTTTACTGTCAATCATGTAACAGACTTCTTGCCAATTAACCTACTTAGCAATGAGATGTTCCACTAGGTGTATTTTTTAAACATCACGCAACATTTTGAAAATAAATTCAAAATGAGAAATTATTTTTCTATAAACAATAAAATTTCTCACTGTCAACATTTGATATGTTGTCTTTGCACTATTTTCAATTAAATATAAAGTTTAAGTGATTTGCAAACTATTGCATTCAGTTTCATTTAAATTTATCACAGCATCCTAACATTTTTGGAAATGGGATTGTATATACCCTCATGAATGTGCAGACAGGTGAAAAATTAAAGGAAAAAACCTGAATAAATTTGCAGACAAAGCAAATGCTGATGCTATTTTCATTCTCCTAGCATGTTCAGGGTCCAGAGAGGTCACTGCAAATCAAAGCAATGTTATGCTGTGTGACCTCCTTTACATTCAATGATGAAGCATACCTGCTAGGATGAGAGTGGTCTCTTCCAGAATGACAATGGCCCAGTCACCAAATGGTTTTATGAGTATGAAATTAATTCTAAGCATATGCCACTGCCTTCACAGCCATTTCTCAAAGCGTAGGCTACAACATGGGTAGGCTGCATTTCTAGGCCACTACATCATCAAAGACTGTTCAAAAGTGAAGGCGCCTTTGAATACAGCCAGGTAATGCAGCAATCGTATTACCAGGTATCAGATGAAATCTTGAACTCAGTACGCTCCGTTTCAATGTTGACAATTCTGCCTAATATCAGGGAGTTTGAAGGCTGCATTTCCTGGCTGTATCCAAAGGCGCCTTCACATCGGAACTGTCTTCAGTGTCATAGCAGCCTAGAAATGCCGCCTATCTTGACTGCCTATGCTTTGAGAAATGGCCCAGAGTTTTAACCAACTGAACTCTTCCTCTTATTTTGGGTTTAAAGGTGGTTTAAACACTTTTTGTGTATTACTGCCACCCACTGGATGTATTACATTACATTGCCCTTGCTTTGCCCCTAATTTTCCCACCTCTCTGGCATTGAACTCCCTATTAGCCCCTTTGCCAAACTACCCTGAATTTTTCACCTTTCGCCTTGGAAAAATCAAGAATTCTCTTTGCTGTGTCCACCATCATTCTAATCCTCTGTCTTAGAAACAATTTAACTTGCACAGTCAGGGACTACTGCAATAAAAGCCAAAAATCTCTTCCTGTCTATATTTATTAATTCTTTATTACCTTTGCCATGCTCTTTTCCCATTCTTCCAGTCCTAACAATTTCTGTCCTTGTCATTTCCTTTTCAGTCCTCACTTTTTTACTGCATGTGCATGACATTGAACCCCGAGCACATGCTTTTTCTACCTAATCTTCCATCTTCCTTCTCTCGCACTGACTTACCCCCGCTGTGTGATTTCCCCACAGTGAAAACATCTCGCACTGACTTACCCCCCCCGTGTGATTTCCCCCACAATGAAAACATCTCGCACTGACTTACCCCCGGTGTGTAATTTCCCCCACAGTGAAAACCTCTCGCACTGACTTACCCCCGCTGTGTGATTTCCCCCGCAGTGGAAACATTTAGGCTGTGCCTCAGCTAACTCACTCTTGACTTCATCATCACCCTTTTGCAAATTGCTGCCATATGCCCATAAACCTGACACCAATAACACTTAAGTGGAATCATTTCATATGGACTCACCCTATTACTAATGTAATCTAAATACACTCTATGAGGAATGTCCTCCTCAAACTGCAATAAACCCCATAAACTTGCACATTATTCCCAGTTTCTAGGGCTTTTCAACCATCTAGCCCCACAAAGTCTATTTCCAAAAAAAAAAAAAAAAAAAATTAGTATCCACTGATAATGAAAGAAAGGTAAACCATCCCTCCAGTGAAATTTTACATATGTAGACTCTCCACTAAGGCATGCTAAAGCTGATCTGGCAGTCTGAAAACGGGCACATACTGAAAGGGTCTGCATTGGTCAGCATGAGTATTGCATTTGACTTCAGGACCCTTCAGCTTTGTTACAAAATCTTTATGAAGACCACAATAAGGTCAGTGAAGTCCAACAAATTGGCCCCCGAAGGAGGTACACAAGAATACAGTCAAAAATACGCCAGAAGTAAAGGACTATTAGATCTCAAAATACGTAATATCTAAAACATACTCGTGAATGCGTTAACTTGCTATTTCTCTAAATGTCAACAGACTTCACTTTTTCTCTTCCTGCTACGGTTACAAAAACACAGGAAACGCAACTCCGGTGAGGGTGAAACGTGAAGGGTGAAAGGTCAAAAATAATTATTTACAACATATTTCAAATAATATTACAAACACCAAGCATTATCATATTCATTATAAAGCAAGTAATTCAAAATATATATATTTATGAAAAATATTTCCCCTAAAATTCAGAAAACAATTCGGAAATTTCCGTCAGTGCCACCGGCAATTCACGAAGTCGTCATTCGTTTGCGCAGCTCAGACAATACCGCTGTTCTGGTCCAGAAGGCCAAATAGCGACGAGGTAAGAGAAGTTAGTCAATTATTAGTTCGTTTGATTGATGTCTAACTTTATTTTCCATTTTGGATTTTGGATTTTTGTGTCACCATAAGGCACTAAGTGGCATTCGAAGATGTATTTCTTTTTAATAAGGGCTTTGCCCTTGACAGGCTAGCTAATGTTGGCTGACATAACGTAAATAGCTAGCTATCTTAGCCAACGTGTTAGCTGGTTAGCTAGCTTTATAGCTTGGTGCACCTGAGGACGAATTTAGATCTAACTTTTTCTCTGCCGAAGCTTCTATTCAATGAGTTACACGTATTGGGATATGGTCGCAATGCGTTACCGTTAACTGTGCACACTCGGCTGGATGTTATCTTGCTAATTCTAGCCAGCTATTGTCAAAGTAATAAGATTAGCTAGGAAGCAGTTGTTCAGGTTTTCTTAACTTTAGCTACCAATGCTGGTCTGCTAGAAAAGTGCCCAGGACTTCTGAGGACTTTCCTTGTCGAATGATGCATTTTCATACCACTTGTTAGATTATCCGAGCAAGTTACAAAAGTTATTAGGCTGTGGGTCAGCGTTAAGCGGCATTTCATGACATGTCTCTGTTAGCCGTAGGTCAAGACTTGCAAACGTTTCTCTCTGCAATCCAGTCTTTGCGTCATGTCGACTCTAGCCAGCTATTATTGCTAACACTGATTGCAGGCATGTGCGCTGAGGATTTTCAGTTGTCTTTACACTGACAGGACTCTGTTTCTCCTTTACTTTCAGCATCATGCTTCGTTTGCCTGTTAGCCGAGCGCTGGCTGGGGTGGCGCGCTGCAAGACATGTCTCGCAGCCACAAATAATGGTAAATTAAAGAATGCGAACAGATGTTCTGCAGCCTGAGGCATATTCCAGTTTACAATTATGTGAATAATATGTAGTGCGCTCCATAATGATTTGTCCTCCTGATAGGAAATGCACGAAAATGCTCTAAAAATAAGTTTTGACATCATAGACAAACTGAAAATTTTACACATGAGAAATACTGTTTTTTTTTTGTTTGGTTTTTTTTTTTTATTAATGTTTTAAAGAAACTAATCAATAGCAGTCATTCATGCAGTTCACATTCTGTATCTGCATGCTGCAGCTCTCCAGTAAAGCTACAGAACACTCATACAGGGGAAAATGTTCAGGATGCCACATTTTTATTGCTACAGCATTACATCAAATGGAAAATAGATATTTTCACTGCTTTTTTCACATTTCACTGCAATGTAGAGGACATATTAGGTATTTTTGGAAACCTTACTATCTCTACTGGAATTTAAAATAGATCTGAAGTTCCACATATTTGAATACAGCAGCTGCATGAGACAGATGCATATATGGGTCCGTAGGTTTTAAGGGGTCAGGTTAATCTAAGTTTTAAGAAACTATATTGTATCATTACATCACTTCCTGTTTCAATAGGGTATTAAAAGTAGGTAACATGCATGCCAAGTCTCTTTGTCACCCTGGACCACGAAGAAAACAACAGAACTAGCAGTTCTAAAGAGACCGGTGGTCATCGTCCTTCATAGAGCTAGTTGAGGCTACAAAAGATGAAATCAATTTATCAATTCCTGGACATGTTATTCAGGAAAAGTTGAAAACCTGGTTGGTTGGTAGAGGACGGTTTAATACATTTCACCCCCCCCAACCCAGCCAAGATGGTGAGAGAAAACAAAATTCCTGGAACTACTGCAGAAGAAAGGTCTTGATGGCATTTTGGGGACATGATGTTTCAAAAAGCACCATCAGACACTACCTCCATAACCACAGGTTCCTTTGGAAGGGTTGTTGTGGGGTGGGCTTTTTCTGGCTGTTTGTTATAACTTGACTTAAAGATGCAGTGATTTAATGAAATCGAAACTTTCCAGCAAGGCTATAACCCAAAGCACACTGCAAACTCCACACAGAAGTGGGTCCAGTACAACAAAAGCAATGTATTGCTATGGCCGTCTCAGTCTCAGATCTCAATCTGATTGAAACTCGTGGACTGAAGTGAAAAGGGCAGATGATGAGCGCTAACTGAAAACTTGATCTTTAAAGGCTTTTCGTGGAGGAATGGTGCAAAATCCCTCTGAATTTGTGCCTTAAACTTGTCAAACAGTCCCAGAAAAAGATAATACGCTGTTATCCTTGCTAGAGATGGATGCAGTGGACTCCAGAGGTACCAATAATTATGAAACATTAATTTTGATGAATTTGTTAATTTATTAAATACATGTATGATTTTGGTTAGTTCCTTTGGAACATTGATTAAACATTACTAAAATATTTTTTCATCTTGGCATTTTGAGTTTATCGCTACAATGTTGCAATGTGTTCCTATAGTATTTTCAATACATTTCCATTCAGGGTTGCCAATAATTCTAGAGCCCACTGTAGTATCCCTCTCAGTCATAGAAAGCTTATCAATGCAATATCAATTATATATTCCTGCACACATGCATAATATTTTCTTAATGGCTGGTGTAACTTCTGTTATTTGGTCTCTTTCAGTTGGCAGTATGAATTGCTGCCCAATTGCCCAAATTCAGTAAAAAAAAAATTGGCCGGTTGATGCAAAGGAAATGGATGATGTCCATGTTTAATAAGTTATGCAGTATGCAAATCCTGGTGAATCTGTCCAGTTTTCTTGCCAAAAGTGGATCACAATTTCATAGCTGCTCTGCTCATGGCCGTGATGTGGAAACTATTCAGTCTCTCAAGTGTTGCTAGCTTTTTTCCTGATGTAAACAGAATTATGATTTTATTGTTTTTGATCAATAAAGCTTCTAATTTGTACTGTGTACAAGCCTGTAATGGGGTGGTTACCTGTTGCTGAGGTATGCCTTCATGTACGGCAGGGATGAGGACCCTTATCCAGAGAGGGCCAGTGTGGGTGCAGACTTTCATTCCAACCACGCAGCTACACATCTGATTCTACTAATCAACCTCTGGAATCTTTGTACTAATCAAAGTCCTTAGCAATCAGGAGTGTAACTACCTGGTTGGAATGAAAGCCTGCACCCACACTGGCCCCTTCTGGGTAAGGTTCCCCACCCCAGATGTAAGGGGTTTTCGGGCTTTATGGACATTCTACTGAATTTCTGTCCGATGCTGATGTGAGACTTGACCTAAAATTATCTGTGTTTCCAGTTCGTACAACAGCCACAGCTGCCAGTAACCTAGTGGAGGTGTTTGTTGATGGGAAGCCTGTTATGGTTGAACCTGGAACTACGGTGCTGCAGGTAACTCGGCAGAATTTTGCCTCATTCTCTTTTACTTGGGTTAAATATGGTTGCTGGTCATGGTTCATAAATTCTTCAGGAAATCTTTGAAAATAATTGTGGTTGAATGTAAGTTTACTTATATTTCAGCGAATAATATACTAAAATTGGAGTTATATGCTGCCCCCTTTAAAGTTTTCTCTCTCTGCTGATGCACATTTTTTTCCAGTTATCCTGCCATTTTCCGAAGCAGTGCTGGAAACATCAACTGTTAGGCCACTGCAAAGTTCTGTTTTGGAACCATTATTTGTGCATGGAGAGTCATCAGATCTTTCCTCTTAACTTGATTTAGATTTTTTGAGAATAGAATTACATCAACCTTTGTTAGATTGAGAGAGAACTGGGGTTTTAATTTTTTTTTCTGTTTTTCAGTGTCTGTTCAAAAGTTCTTGAACAGACACTGCAGTGTGCATAGATGCATTGTCACAATGAAGAAACCATTCTTCTCACCATTCTACTTATCAGCGTGCGACTGTTACGTTTAGTATTTCACTTAAAATGAATCAAGATATCCCAATGCATGCATAACACTCTGCTTTTTTGTCAAAATTTGTTACGATTGGAAAATAATGACTATCTGCGGTTAGATTGCGACTTGTAACGTACAGTACATGCCTCACTGCAGCTGACTGCCTCATTTGTGGAACCTTGAATCTAAGAAGTCTTTTTTTTGTACACATTCATCTATTCAGATTGCATCGTGTATATGCTCCTACTGTGATCAGGCTTTTAAATGCTAAGTATAATTTTTTCATATAAGTTGGCACAGGTGCTGGATAGCCTTTGGGGCTTTGTCATGAAAGTTAAGAAGAGCAATATCTTTAGGCTTGAGTAGCCGTGCTGAAGCTTCATCCAAATTTATTTTCAAAACATAAGTAGAGAATACCATTTATTTCACAAAATCTCCTTTGCTCAATTAGTTGCTTTATGTAGCATTTGAGTGACTGAAAAGGCTTTCGGAAAATTATGGGAAGTTTCATCCTGTGAACATTTGAACTTATGAATCATTGGAAGAATTATGGATTTAGATTTGAAAAGGGGAAGAGGCACCTTTTTAAAATGTCATAGCATGAAAGGCACCCTTTAAAGGGGACCTATTAAGCTTTTTTTTAAGTGAGGTTTATCTAAACTTTATAGCAAAAAAAAAAAAACAGCCCTTTTCTGATTGGCCAACGAACAGAGTACTAGAGCACTGTGTCAACAGAGAGCAACGATGACTTCTGGCAAATCTCTAAATACAGATGACTGAATGAGTAGCTAGCTACCTAGCTAGTTATTAAACTAGCTACACAATGAGTATAGAATGGCAATGTCTCCAGGCTCGACGAGGATGGTCATTGCATTCACAAGAAAATGCCACATGCAGTCGCAATAAAAGTTTAACTATGCTTTGAATTCAATCCGTGAAGAATGATGTGCAGTTAGTATCTTTGTAGTAGCAATTGTTTGCTAACATTTCATCTATTTTGAACAACTGCGCTACTCACTCCATCAAAAACTGACAGATTTCCGTTAAAAACAGTTGCCTGTTCCATCTGTTCCATAAATGAAATTTAATGTAGTGAAATGTAAAGTTGTACACGTAGGTAATAAAAACATTAGACGGGATTACTTCATGGGAGGTTTAAAACTGGCATGTGCTCCACACGAAAATGATCTGGGAATGACTGTTGACCAAACCCTCACAGGTTCTAGCCATTGTGCCGTAGCAGTTAAAAAAGCCAATTGGATGCTGGGATACATTGCCAAAAGTATTGAGTACAAATCTGAGGTGATGCCTCTTTTGTACAACACAATCGTCAGACCACATCTGGAGTATTGTGTACAGTTCTGGGGACCATACTTTAAGAAAGATATAGAGGCTCTAGAAAACGTTCAGAGAAGAGCCACTAAGCTAATTCCGGGTATAAAAGATGAAAGCTATGAGAAGAGGCAGAAGATCCTTAATCTCTTTAGTCTTAGGAAAAGGAGACTTTGGGGTGATCTGATTGAGCTCTTTAAATATGTTAAAGGGATTAACAAAGTGAATTATGTAGGATTCCTTCGACCAAGTGTTGTTAGTAGAACTTGGGGTCACAAATGGAAGTTGACCTAGGGTAAATTTAGCACTGATATTCAGAAATATTTCTTCACCCAAAGAGTAATTTCGATGTGGAATAGCTTGCCAGACCATATTGTTAAGGCAGAGACCTTGGGAGTTTTCAAGAGCAGGCTTGACTTAAAGCTAGATACCATTGAGTCATTGAGTATCTCAAGTGATATATTCACAATAGTATAAAGAAACTGGTGAGCCTAGTTGGGCTGAACGGCCTGTTGTCGCCATTCACGGTATGTTATGTTATGTTATCTGTTCGGATCAACGTGTCTCATACTTTGCCACTGGTAAAAATGGCGACGGTTTTTAAATTCACCCCGTTTAGTAGCTTGCTAGTAAATCTTGGAATTTAGTTTAAATGTAATCAGAATTTAGAAACACTAGCCTATCTTGCAAGCTGGCAAGTTACAGATTCTCCTTGAAAATAAACCGAGGCCACCACTTCTTTATATCTTCTGAAGAGCATAATGGGTCCACTTTAATATAAGTGTGGTTGACAGTCCTGCATTGCGCAGACCCAGGTTGGTAGTATAAAAAAGACGAAGAGTGGATAGCACACATCAGGTTTTTGCTTGTTGAAGGTGGGATGTTTCCATAAAAATATGACCTTGTGAGTAGATATTCAGAGGGGCAGAACAATTCTCAAGAGCCAGCATGAAACGCAGGATGGGGAGCAAATTCTGAACAGCATGCCGAATGTCATGTTTCAAGCTCTGAAAAAGTGAGTTTTCCATAATATGTACCCTTTAATGGTCCCAGATTATGCCGTTTTTGGTAAGATATACTCTTGAATACTCAAAGGGAGATTTGTTGAAACAATTTTTTTTTTTGTTTCTTCGTTTTTTTTCAAAAGTCCATAATTTAGTGGCAGTTTCCTGTCTCTCAAACAGAGCTACAGCTGGCACAGAAACCTAAACATGCATGAAGTGATATTTTGCAAAAATTTCTGCTAGAACTTGGGAAGTTGGATGTTTGTCTCCTGGGTTACCTGTGCATTGTATTTTCCTTTGACAGGCTTGTGAAAAGATGGGTGTGCAGATCCCACGTTTCTGTTATCATGAGCGTCTCTCTGTTGCTGGGAACTGTCGCATGTGTCTGGTGGAGATCGAGAAGGCCCCAAAAGTAGGTGAATTTCCTTATGTTAGATTGAGGCATGGCCCCATTCTTAGAGGGCTAGTTGGTGAAGTTTTGAAAACTTTTCTGGAAGATTATTCCTACTTTTTCTAGGATTTTGTGCCTTATACAGAAAGGGCCGGTGTTAGTCCAAGCTTTCATTTCTACAAAGCAGGTGCACAACACCTCACTCCTCTTATCAAGGTTTTTAGCAAAGACTGTAGGGGTTGTCCTATTAAATGAGGTATGTAACTGCAAGGCTGGAATGAAAGCCTGCACTCCCGGACCTGCCCTTTCTGAAAAGGTACATGAAGCATGGATGTGAAGTTAATCTGTAGCTGTAGATCATGAATAGGATGTCTGCACAGATCAGTTTATAACAGGCTGAATGGCCCTCGTTGTGGACTCCAGCTGCAGAATTGGCCAGCATTGGCTCTTGTGAGTCACAATGGACTGTGTTTTGCCTTTGCAGCCTGTGGCCGCCTGTGCCATGCCTGTGATGAAGGGGTGGAACATATTGACCAACTCTGAGAAAACAAAAAAAGCCAGGTAGGACAGGCTTGCCACGGTAAATCTTTGGAATGAGACTCGTAAATGAACATTTATGTGTTCCACTGTTATTTAAGCACCAAAATAACTTAAGTATCCAAGTTCTCTGCAAGGGCTGATGCGCATTGTAGCACCATTCCCAGCAATCCAGGGTCTGAAGGAAAGAGAGCCAACATTTGTTTACTGCAGCATTTTAGAAATGTTTTCCTGTCAGTTTCCTGGAGGTGGAATTCTGGTTATGTGAATGCATGGAAATGCTGTTGACCCACAAGCATTTTTATGTTTTCAGCATTTAAATGAAAAGTTAGCCGACTGCCATGTTGTTAAAGAACATCACTACAATTTATAGTTTTTGGTGTTGGTCAGTCAGGGTGTTTAGAGGCGGTTTGTGGGGGTGTCCTGTGGCTTCCGTTATACAACCTTTACAAACACAGCTCTCAAAATAAGCATTTTTTTTTTTCAGAACTGGTTTAAGCAAAGTCACCTCTATCTCTGTATGGAGGAACCGACCTATAAACAGTGTGGTTGTTTTCATGGACTGGAAAATCAAAAAACTTGAATGGCTACTTTGAAGCTTTGTCAAAATGTCTCCGTGAACAGAGAATGATTTTTATGTTTATTTCATCTGTGCGTCATGGTGTTCATGAATAATTGGATTCTGTGCAGAAACTTCGAAGATGGTTTAGCTTTAATAAATGATATCAAGGAGAGACATACAGGCAGAGTTCTCCAAAAATGAAAATTTTCTCTATGTGCTGCAGTGTGCTGCTGAGGCTGAGACTGGAAACTTTCCTTGCTGTGATTAGAAGTATGGTTCACAGCATGCAGGATAATCTAGTTACTTTTCTCCATGATAAGCTAAACAAAACATCATTGTATAATGTATTTGGCTGCATTTTGTTGTGGAACCTTGAAAAACCTTTTCGGAGAACACAAAGAGCTTTCCATTTGTCCGAAAGGAGAAAAATTCTATTCAAGGTCAAGGTCACAACAAGGTCATGACATCTGACCACGCCCCTCAAAAGGCTTGTTAACACAGTGCATGCCAGGAAAAAACTGCACAGGCACTATCTGTCACTGCCGCCAATTCTCCGGCAGGCACTATTTTTTTTCACTTCTGCCATATGTTTGGCAGGAATGTTTTTCTACTTACCGGCTCCCATTGTACTTCTGCTTTAACTGTGCATGTATATGCACCCCATTTTATTTCTTCATTATTTCTTCTTCATAAGTATACTCATATTGTGCATGTAATGGTACCTGCTAGCACTAAGCCACCTACTCCATTCTTCACCTGTCCTGGTTTCCTGTCCTGTCCTTGGCCTGTAGACTGCCTTTACTATGTTGCAAAGAGTATAGCCTATTGTCCATACATGTATTGTATTTTGTTAACCTCATAACTGTATCAGGTACCATGGTTATAGTCCAAGTACCAAGCTTAAAAAGGCGGATTTGCTTTAACTACTGCTTCCAAGCCGACATCCATCCATCCTCACTCAGTCCCAAAATGTAGTAAATTTAAAGTAACCATAGTGTTCTTTTAAGGAGGAGGAAGAAGAGAGATTTTTCTTTGTCAGGACTCTAGAAAACCATTTTCATTCAGATATATTGAGATGAGAGGTAAAGAGACCCCTAAAGTTTGTTTTTTATGGTAATAAAACTGAAAAACACATTAATGACACTGAATTTGAAAAGTAATGTCTTTCTTTATAAGAGATGTACGATTTGATATCTTTACACTATAATTTCGAAAGTATTTATGATAGAAACCTGTAACTTGGTATATAGCAAATGTATAGCAGGGCAAATCTTCTATCAACTTAGGGTCATTCCACTCAAGGTCACGGTCATGGCAAAACTTCATTACTGTTGAGACATCTATAACTTTCTTGCTGTCTTGAACGCATTTTGTACTTCAGTCAGTTATTATACTGCTGAGAAATTGTTTTGGCATAATCACTGGTCACTTCAAAGGTCAAGGTCATGAAATCTGGCCACACCCCTCAAAATACTTCTTAGCACCATAACTTCAAAAGATTTTATGACACCAAGCTGTAACTAGGCATATAGCAACTGTAGAATAGGACTCAGCTTCTGTTAACTTTTGGGCAAATTCCATTCATGCTCAAGGTCATAGTCAGGTCATGGTATTGCATTTACTCACACAAAACTTCTTGTTGATGGCATATTTTTATGTTTGATTTTTCTTCATGAAATTTACTTTTAAATGTGTCCCAAGGCCACATGGAATGGAAGGGCTGCTCTGTTTTTGTGGTGTCCAGCTAACACTTTTCTAGTTTTTTGAAGTTGTCGGAAGTGGACCGTAGTAAATTCATGAGAATAGTTTGTATTCTCCATGCACTGTAGTAATTCTCACCATATGCCTTTTGTCATCTCAGAGAGGGAGTGATGGAGTTCCTGCTAGCCAATCACCCTTTGGACTGCCCCATCTGTGACCAGGGAGGAGAATGCGACCTGCAGGTGAACATTGGAGACTCGTCTGTTGCTGCCATTATCCGTAAAGCTCATGAATGGTAGCAACCATTGGCTAATATTCCATTCATTACGAATGGCTGTAGTGGGTTAAGGCTGATGGTCTTCAAAAGGGGAATGCTCAACCCATTAATGGTTGGGGAAAAATGAATGGAATTTGATTGGGAATCTCTGTGAAAATCAGCAAAAACTGCCTTGTTGCTGTGCTCAGAGGAGGTAGTTGAAGCCACAATGTAAGACCAATGAGATGACCTGTCATGGGTCATACTGAAATTGATGTTCAATACATTACACCAGGATTATTCACCCCTCTCCAGAAACAGCTGGTGTGGGTGCAGGCGATCATTCCAACCAATCAGTTACACACCTGATACTACTGACCAATGTCTTCAGCAAAGACTATTGGGATTAATTAGCAGAATCGGGAGTATAACTGCACAACTGGACCGAGAGCCTGTAGCCATGCTGCTCCTTCCAGGATTAGTGGAATATCCCAGCATTGTACCATCGCAGCTCCTGGCAACCCATTCACCGCATGGAACATGACTGTATTGCAGGACCAGTCGATGATGTTTGGCACTGACAGGAGTCGCTTCACAGAGGGGAAGAGAGCTGTGGAGGACAAGAACATTGGGCCCCTAATTAAGACCATCATGACCCGCTGTATTCAGTGCACGCGATGTATCCGGTAAGCTTGCGTCTTTATTAGAAGATCCTTTGCCACTAGTTTTAGTGACAAGTGTACCCTACAGGATTTTAACAGCTGTCGCTTACTGTGCGCAGTATAGGATTGTGGGGATTTTGTCAGTCTTGTAGTGTACATGGCTGATGTCAAAATTTTAAGCCATTATTCCATGCGATAAAATTGTAAATGCAGCAGTCGGGGAATTAAATGTTTTTGTGGATGTTCCGCACCAGTGGTTTACATCTGTACACGTGCAAACCTTTATACATACAGTTTTTGCTGAGCAAAAGTGTCGGGGCAGTTGATTTGTGTGGATGAGCTGAGACTTGGTTGTAACTGGAGTGTTCAGAGCAGTTTCTCAGTGCTCTGAGCTTTTCCTTTACCCTTCCTCCTAGCTTCGCCAGTGAGGTTGCTGGTGTGGAGGACTTGGGCACGACAGGCAGGGGAAATTCCATGCAAGTGGGCACCTACGTGGAGAAGATGTTCATGTCCGAGCTGTCGGGGAACGTTATCGACATCTGTCCTGTGGGAGCACTTACCTCCAAGCCTTACGCTTTCACTGCCCGCCCTTGGGAGACCAGGTATTGACGAACGTTACAGAGCTGGACCAACACAGCATAAAGAATAGAGTACAGCATAGTACGTGGGTGCAAAAATTGCAGTTTTCGGCCTTGCAGCAACGTACAGAATCACAAATGTCAGAAGCTCTGCGAGTTTACATATCTTGGGTGAGCCTATAGCCTAGGAGTTAAGGTGTTAAACTGGGGATCAGTGGGTTGGTGGTTCAATCCCTAGTGCAACGACAAAAGATCAGGGCAGCTTTTTGGCTCTTGTGTAAAGTCCTTGATCCCACACTGCAACAGGAAGGATTACTCTCAGTTTTTTATAATCAACTTTCTTAGCATAAATGCGTCTACAGAAACAATGGTGATATAAGGCAGGGCAATTTTGTATAATTTAAAGCTCAGAATAGTATGCCAATGCAGGGAAATTTCATGTCATACTTGACTGCTTTGTGCTGTGTTGCCAACGGACTTGGTCTTGCCTTGTAGCGTGAAGTTCGGAAATAATGGGATTGTTTGTTTTGTCAGGTTATAGTGTTCTGTGCTGGATTTAATAGTCAATAACTCTGAGGGTTTTGCCCATTCAGTAATGTGTGTCTCCATCCTCAGCCAAATTTAATTGAAAGGATTGTGCTTCTGCAGGAAGACAGAGTCCATTGATGTGCTGGACGCAGTTGGAAGCAACATCGTGGTGAGCACGAGGGGTGGAGAAGTCATGAGGGTTCTGCCGCGCCTCAACGAGGACGTCAACGAGGAGTGGATCTCCGACAAGACCCGGTTAGAACAAGACCCCAACTGCCAAGAGCACGCTGACCAATCAAAGTTAACCCTTAGGGCACTGAAATAAATTTTCAAATGCTTAAAAATTTAAGTTTCTTGAGCTTTAGAAAACCTATCATGTGGCGAGCTCACCACATGATAGGTTTTCAAAAGCTTTCATTGTATTTCATCGTATCAGCAAGCAGCAAATGTTGCATTTAGTGTTTTAAGGTTAAAAACTGCCTTTGTCTCAGTCAGGTCTGGTCTTCTTTACTGACTCTCTCGACTTGTCTGCAGGTTTGCATATGACGGGCTAAAAAGGCAGCGCCTCACTCAGCCCATGGCGAAGAACGAATCTGGACAGCTAACGCCTACTTCCTGGGAGGACGCACTGACGCGAGTTGCTGGAGTGGTATGACACTTCCCGTGTCCATTAGCAACCCTTAATAATGTCTGCGTGTTAAATCCCATTCCTGTATGTCACAGTTTTGGCATATGTTAGTTGATTTTTGTTTTTATCTGGCACAAAATTTTAATATGACGTGATGTCTGCCTACCAATTTCCAAAGCTCCTGGTTGGAGAAACAGGGAATTTGTGGCTGTTGGGATGATACAATGTTCTGTTTCTGAACACTAAGCTGTGATTCACGCTTAGATCACCAGTAGGTCACACCAGTTGTATTATGGGCACTCTCGTGGTATGTGTGCATGACCAGAGTTTGTCTTTGCAGCTGCAAGCATCTCAAGGGACAGACATAGCAGCCATAGCAGGGGGAATGGTGGACGCGGAGGCCCTGGTTGCTCTGAAGGACCTTCTGAATCACTTGAACAGTGACAGCTTGTGCACTGAGGAAGTCTTCCCCATGGCAGGGGCGGGGTGAGACTAGGGGTGCTGTGTGGGGGCTGTAGAGACCAGAGGCGGGACTGCTGAAATGTAGTGGGTGGTATCGTGGAACCGAATGATTAAAGCTGACAGTCTTATCAAATTTATAATGCTGGTTAAGTAGTGAGGAAGTAATTTAACAGTAGTTACTAACAAAAATCAACTGCTGAAGTCCTTACCAAGAAAGAGAGCCATAGAATAGGCACCTATAAATTTATACCTGAACAGTTTTGGCTGTTCAATACCATAAAGTTAGTATTGATTAGATAATAAGAAATAAATGGAGGGGAAAACCAATGAATGAGCTACAGGGGGTTTTGGAAGAAAATTTAAATGATAACAAGGAAAGGGAGTAGTGGGTGTTGCCAGGTTCAGATACAGAGTGACGGGGTAGCGGGAGGGGAGGAATGCTTCCTTCTTCCACAGTGGGGTTTGATAAAATGGGTTGTGGCTGTCTGGCATGGGTGAGGTTCTTACTCTTCAGTGAGGTCTGAGGGCTGGTCTGATCTGGGCCTCTGCCTGCAGCACCGACCTGCGATCAAACTACCTGCTGAACTCCCGCATTACTGGCATCGAAGAGGCCGACCTGCTTCTGCTGATTGGCACCAACCCACGCTATGAGGCACCCATCTTCAATGCACGAGTCAGAAAAAGGTGGGCAGAAAATCCAGTCCTATTCTAAAAATGATTTCAAAAAATGAGATGATTGGACTGTCTGAACCGAGGGTTTAGCCTGGCACAGGTTTTCCAACTTTTAGAAGGGCATTTTAAAACTTAAAGGGATAGTCCACCCAAAAAATATAATTTGTATATCAATTATTCACCATTAGATGTCTTTGGTGCAACTTTATGGCCACTGGAGAGTTTTGAAAATTATCCGATTCCCTTTTTTTGCTGGAAGCAAATGGGGTCACCCAGTAGCAACCGTAAAAAGTCCACAAAACGCCTGTTGACAAACTTTCAAACCATCGTGGAACCGCCCAGTATAATCAAGTCTGCTTTGTCCACTGCTCCTCAGAACTTTAGAAACACGGTAATCCAGTTTTGAAACAAGTCGTTCCCAGAGACTAATAAAGTTTTTGAAACACGCCTTTCCTTCAAAAACTTTATTAGTGTCTGGGAACGAGCCGAGGCGGAATTCCATTGAATGCCAAGTTTACTTGAAGCATAACTGTGGTATTTTATTATTTTTAGCTTAAAAATAACCGCTTTCTAGAGTTCTGAAGATACGAGGGACAAAGCAGACTTGGATTATACTGACGATGCGCCCACAATGGTTTGAAAGTTTGTCAACAGACGTTTTGTGGACTTTTTACCATTGCTACTGTGTGACCCCATTTTGCTTGCAGCAAAAAAGGAATTTGGATAATTTTTCAGAACTCTCCAGTGGCCATAAAGTTGCGCTAGGTGCATAACAACTTTGTCCGTTCGAGACATCTAATGGTGAGTAATCGATATACAAATTATAGTTTTTGGGTGGACTATCCCTTTAAGACCAGTTTAGATGGGTGTTAGTTTTTATGTTTGGACAGCTGGTTTGTTTTTTACCCATCTAAATTCGTCTAAATTTTAAAATGCCCCTCTAAAAAGACGGGTAGACCATTGCCTGGCTAAACCCTTGGTAGGAACATTTCAGTCTACATGAATTCCTCAGCTTGAATGAGCCTTTGCATGTTATCTCTGGCTTATCTGCAGCTGGCTCCATAACGAACTCAACGTAGCAGTGGTTGGGCCGGAGTTGGACCTAAGCTACTCCTACGACCATCTTGGAGAGTCAACGCAGGTTCTGAAGGAGATTGCAGCTGGAACACATCCCTTCTGCCAGGTAATTCTAAGGTCCTTACTCTGGGCCTCTGAGGGTTGATGTGCAGTGCGGCTATCTGAGGGTCAAATTCCAAGTAGGCTTTCATATCAACCATCGTTTGTTACTCTTGATTTGAGGAACTGGCAGTTCATTAAGATCTCTAGCTGTTGAATGAGGAGAACTTTGTGATGGTAAGAGTGAAAACGTGCTGGGTAGTAATCCTCCAGGAAAAGGGTTGGGCTGACCTAATGGTGTGTGTCCATACCATTCATGGTATAGAGCACTGAGATGACTATGTCACAGCTACTTAGCTTTTGGTGTCAGATGTAAAATCCCCGTGGAAATTTATAATGGGGTTTGGACACTTTTTACCACATAACGCAAACTCAAATTAATGTTATGAGCCGTCTCACTCGGATATTAGCCTATGGGGTATGCGGCTGCAAATGATCACATCCAACTTGTTGTTTATTGTCAAAAATGTTATGATTTTGCATTTGTAGTCCAGTTTGTAGTCCACTTTTGCAAACTACACAAACACGCAAGAAGCCTGTGATTTGTTCCTGGCTAATGTGGTAACTCGGTTTCAGCTAACATCCACAGTGTGACTTCACGGAAGTCGATCAGTGACCTAAATTGCTGTTGGCCATCATCGGGAAACCAATAAATCTGCAACCAAGCTAAGTTATTATAAGGCGGCCTACAATTGGCTAACTGGCCACATGTGATGCGTAGGAATCAATGGATAACAGTGAATTATAATTATTTTGCTAACCTAGCTAGCTTGCTGTATTTGGCGCATATAAGTTAAGTCAATAGAAAACCGGGAATAGCCATTATTTTGCCACTCAGCTGGTGTTGAACTGCGAGGATTTAGCCTAGTAAGCTGGCATTTACATGCACCAAATATAACCTTGGCTGACTACCAAAGCCAGCAACTAGCTTGCTGGCTAAGCTAGTAAGGAAACATGTCATTCATTAGCTCAGTTAGCAATATTTGGTGCATATATATAAATCACTACGGTGAATAGCAATTATTTTGTTACTTGGCTCGTGTTAATGAGCAAGTGGTCATGAATTAGCTACGTAGCTGGGTCAGTTGCACATTGACAAGGTGGATTAGCTCATTCACTAGCCAGTTTTTATGCTGACAAACATGGCCAAAGATGCTTGGCTATTAACGTAAATATTTGCTAGTTGCAAAACTCTAGCTAGGTAAGCAAAACTAACTAGACCACAGAGTCGCCAACTAATCAGCACAGTCTCACCAGGCTAAACAAACAAATCTTGCATAACACATGGTTATGAGTGCATTCTGCTCTGGAATTAGGAGTACCATGGGACGTGTTGTTTTGCAGACTACAAAGAGGATTAACAAGGTGGCGAAAAATTCAAATAATTTAAATTATAGTTGACTACAGTCTAATGTTGTACACGGAAGTATAACGCTAAATCTTTAAGTCGATGAAGGTTTGAAAACAACGGGAAGTGCTTCGAAAGTGAATATTTAAAAAACTTATTGGGTAAAATGATTGGGAACTTTTACCTCTGACACTAGTATGATGTAGTCATCTCAGTGCTCTATAGTGTGTTCAGTAGAAGCAGGTCTGTCCTATGTTCACGCGTTACTCTCTCGCCAGGTTTTGGCTCAGGCGAAGCGGCCGGTGGTGGTGGTGGGCAGTGCCTGCCTGCAGAGACCAGATGGAGCAGCGCTACACTCTACCGTGGCCCATATCGCCCAAAACGCTCGGACCAGCAGTGGAGTAGAGGACAGCTGGAAGGTGCTCAATGTCCTTCACAGGTATTGAGCCTTAAACTTGAGATGCCTTTCAACACGCCCCTTTCAGGAATCAAATGTATACTTAGTTTGACTCTGGTTGGCTGCCTTAGTGAAAAGCTTAAAGGGCTAGTTGCACAAGAGGTGAAGCTTTACAGATGAGACCCCTAAAGCCCTTGAGTCCAAACCAGACTCCGGTTTTCTTCCCTCTCAGGTACTTGGTGCTGTGGATTAGCCAAAGTGTCTCCCAACAGTTCTCCTGCCTTTAGGACAGTGATGTAAGGTTTAGGGTCTTAATTGTTATCCCCTTTGCTGATGTGTGCCCCTATTTGTAGGGTTGCCAGTCAAGTTGCAGCGCTAGACCTGGGTTACAAGCCTGGTGTGGAAGCCATCAGGAAGAACCCACCAAAGGTTCTGTTCCTCCTGGGAGCAGATGCTGGTTGCATCACCAGACAGGACCTGCCAAAGGACAGCTTCATCATCTATCAGGGTAAGCAAGGCTCTGGCTCCCTCATACTGAGACTCAAGGCTTTTTGGGTATTTTATGTCCCTTTAAGCCTTCTGGTATATGCTTTCTATCACAAGGTGCCCTTCCAGTGGGTCCAAATGACCTAGTTAATCAAGAGCACTTTACATACCCGAGTTATGTGATCAGATATGGTGGTAAACCTTTGGTGTTGCCGTCAGGCCATCATGGAGATATGGGAGCGCCTATGGCCGACGTCATCCTCCCAGGGGCAGCATACACGGAGAAGTGCGCCACATACGTAAACACTGAGGGTCGCGCCCAGCAGACCAGGGTGGCGGTAACTCCGCCAGGCATGGCCAGAGAGGACTGGAAGATTATACGGGCCGTTGCTGAGGTATGCTCCTGCCGCTGAGCGAGAAGGGGTAAGGGGACAGAAGCCTCCAAACTGTTTCTCAACTCCAGTGTGTGTCCACAGCTGGCTGGCGTGACTCTGCCTTACGATACAGTTGACGAGGTTCGCGACAGACTGGCTGAGGTCTCGCCTAACTTGGTGCGTTATGATGATGTGGAGGAGGCAAACTACTTCAAGCAGTCCACTGAGCTGTCTCAGGTGAGAACCAGGCATCTGCACAGCCTCAATACATCTTCCTTTCTCAAACTCACTGGGTGCAAATCCTGTTATCTTGGCACAGTAGCATTTGGCTACTGTGGGAGACGTTCTGTTGTTGTTATTGAAGACGCTCGGTAATTTTTCATTGCTACATTAAATTACATTGAATCTGCTTAAAGGTAAAGAGCATAATGTACAGTCTTGTGATTGCACACTGGGCAAATTCATATTTATCTAATTTATTGTTCACCAGACAGTGATGTGCAGTACTTGGCTGAAATTCTTTTGAATTCATAACAAGTACATACTTTCATTTTCTTTTTCTAATAATGGTGATCAATAGTTGTGTTTTGGCAGGTTGTTAATTTGTGCACTTGGTCCCTCTTTTTCCTTAGGCTGTAAATCAGGAGCTCTTGGCAGACCCTCTAGTCCCTCCACAGCTTACAGTGAAAGACTTCTATATGACAGGTTGGACTCTAGTCTGTGGTCACATGGTCATGGCCCTGATTCTATCCAGAATCCCTGTATTGTCTTACCACTCACTCTCCCTCCCATTCACAGATCCAATCAGCAGAGCCTCTCAGACGATGGCGAAGTGCGTCAAAGCAGTGACCGAGGGAGCAAAAGCGGTGGAGGAACCATCCGTCTGCTGAAGTCCTGTCTGCATTCCTCAAGATGTAATTTTGTGTCCCACGCATATTTAAATCTCCAGTACACCCCTAAGACCTAGTTAAGCAGGCATCACACTGTTTGAGGTTTGCTCATCTTATGTAAATGTATTGTCAGGCGTACAGAAGGAGTATGTAAACCCCCATATTACATTTCTGTGCTGTGCTGAGGATGCTAGAAATATATAAAAAATCCATTTACTTGTTGAATTTTGAGGAGGATTGATGCGGGAAAGCTTAAATGTAACAATAAACAAAAATACTGTCTCTTTGCTAGCTACTTCATTTTCTTGACATACAAAACCAATGTTTTCTCAACCGTTTTTGCGGCTGTATATACTTAATGCAATAAAATCCAGGATTATGGGTTAGATTTTAAAATGTTTTCTCATCGCCTTGTGCATGCTGTTTAAAAATGCACTTCCAAGAAAACAAAATGGGTGCTTCATGCTTTTATATTATGAATGACGTATTGAACTGTCACTTGGTATGAACGGTTTGGATATAGAATTCAGCCTCATATATTAAATTTCAAAATCCTCTGAATGTTAACCATGAGTAAATAATTTATGTTGAACAACTGAGGTTTGTCAGGGCGGCTCACATTTCTGACTGCATGCTCACAAATGAAAGTGCAATCTTGCGACCCATTAATAAAAATACGGGTAAACTGATTGTGGGGTCTGCCCATGAATGAGGACATTCAACGGGGAAGTGCCATGGTTAAGACTTGAAGAAAGTATGTATCAAGTTAAAATTGAAGAATGAAGACCCGGAGAGGGAGTCAAAATAAACGGTTCACGGTTCTTAGTGGCGAAAAAGCAGACCAGGCTTGCAATCTCAAAACGACCTGTATTAGCTCATCAACTCCCCACTTAAACTGACGGCTGCGCCAATAATTACAATTTTACTGCAGATGGCATATGAAAGTTAAAAAAAATAAATTCAAAAAAATTGAGCCCATTTATTTGATCTCACGATACGAGTGTTCGATGGCATGTCCACCTACACTGATTTACCAATGTTACAATCACCTGTAAGGACTTGATTCATTTTTAACAGATATTGAAACTTCATACTGTTTGAAATTCCACAAGGACAAGAAGATGGGTGAGAGGGGGAGAGTGGACGACCAGTCTGTGAAGACATGAAGTACTAAAGTTACCTCCGCTCGCAGGTCGAAATGCCTGGCCCGTGGAGTGTAGATCATCTTTATGTGACAAGCTTTCAGCCACGCACTGAACAAACTTGCTTTCCTTTTCAATGGCATCTCCTCTCCGGTATGATATTAACTTAAATTTCCAATATGGTAGGAGAGGTTGTTGTTGAACCGTTCGCTGTTGTCATGTCCCCGCAGTGCCGGTAGTGGTGCTGTAAGGAGAGTCTGCTGATGACTGAACTAAAAACCCCAGCAGCTCTTTCCTGCTAAATTCTGTTGGAGATAAACTACATTTAGATGCATCAAGGAATCAGACTAAATTAAATCCCGGTAGAAACGCTGAATTCTATGTTTAAAACAACGAATAGCACTGCATAATTAGTCCGGTTGATTATAATAAGCCTTTACGGACTCCATCCGGAGCGTATATCGTGCATAGCACATACCAATTGAAGGTAAGCACATCTGTTGTAAAGCCTGGGGCTCGAGTGAAAGAAGAACCCGAGCTACTGTGGCAGACGAGGCCTTCGCCACTGCTACCCGAGGCCGGGGGATTATAAGGTGTGATAGGCCGCATTGAACGGTTAATATTTGTTTTAATGTTATTGTTAACACGTTTATTTTTGCGTATTGTGTAGTTATATTGTGCATTGAATTATTGCTTTTTCTGCTGTCACTAAATATTTCGGAAAGCGACCAAAATAACGTTATGTAACATATTCCTTGTTTTGTTATGAAGGCCTGTGTACAGCGGGCCTTTCTGCGCCTCCCTTTGTTCGAAACAATATTATAAATATATCGGACAGATATGAGTTGTCTCCGATTACAATTATTTTTGGAGTAATATTTCATCATAAGTATAAGCATATTCAGGTTATTTTGCAGTTCATTTTACGATCGATTTGCATGTATTTTATTTCCGTTTCCTGGGCGATCGCCGTCTCGTATATAATTAGCTAGCTCGTTAGCTAGCACAGCTGCTCTTTGGTATTTATACACGGTCATATTTTGAGAGCTCAATAAAAATAAATGCTGGCTGGCTAGCTATTTAGCCACCAACATCATTGCATTAAGATGACAGTCATAGAGCTGGCTTGCGGCTGGTTTGATTAAACATTAAATTACTAGGCATGTTTACAAATGCTTCATGCATGTAATTGGCTCGCTTGTTAGTAATTTGTGTCCTCAAAGTTATCAGCTTCAAGAGAAATGACTGGCTTATGTCTGTACTCGGCTTCCTAGCTACTTGGATAACTTCTTGTCCAACACAATGTTTCAAGCGAGCTTGTGCTAACCTTACATCTGTTCGATTATTTGTATTCACTATCTAGCCAGCGGTCTTCAAATGTTCGCGAGACTTGGGTAGGGCTAATCTGCTGAAAACATTCTGCTGAAAAACTACAACCATCTATACTTTCAGTCATAATTTCTTATTGATAGACATACATCTCAAGAATAACTGTTGAAAATTTCATCACAATGTATTAAGAAATAAAGAAATTATGAAGGAAAGTATAGATGGTTGTAGTTTTTCAGCAGATTAGCCCTACCCGCGAGACTTCGTATCTCGATCTTTCGCATCGCATCACTGACCCCTCTGCAATATGATAGTTATTTCGCGTGTTATTTTGTTTTACCGTTGTTGAATTTGAATTTATTGTATTCGTTGCTAAGTGTAATTAGTTTATTAATTTCAGTGTGCAATTAAAGCGTCGTATTCTCAAATATAGGTATTCAGATTTGCGCTTTTCTGACGGAGTTCACTCGCCCGCTCGTTTCCCTGAGCACTTCAGCAAAACTGCTTTCACACCGGACCCGAAACGAATTTTTCGCAGACAAATTACATTCAAAGTCAACGCGTGGATTCGAGTCTTTGCATTGATTTTTAATGTTATCCGTCGTGCGAAAAATTCGTTTCGCGTCGAGTGTGAAAGCAGCTTTACGTTTGTTTGCTATCCTACATCGTTAGTGATGTTCCTCGAGTACTATGCTCTGTTGCTGAAACAGTAGTTATAACGGTACCTGGCATGTTATTCTGGTATTTGGCCATCTAGTTACTTGCTTAGCATTTGTCGTCTGTTCAACCTGGATTAATGGTGTAGCTGCATTTGACGCCACATTTACATTTTTTTGTAATTATTTTGCCTAGTTTAAGTTGGCTATTTAATGTCAATAAATCGTTTTTTTTCTTATATGAGAAGAAATGACTGATACCGCGACAGTATATTTGTTAGGATTTCAAGACCTCACGTGATAACATAAACTATCGAGGCTTTGTCTTTCCACAGTCCAAGATTTGTCACCTTCCGTGCTCATGTTATTGAACTCTGAGTACTTGCTGCTGACGTATGTACTTACTACATTGATCGAAGAAGTTTCCCCTCACATATATTTGAATATAACAGCTCAATTTTAGGCATCGAAACAATACTATATTGTCTCCTGATGTGATATTGCGGCTTTGGCATCAATATCTAAATCAATGACCAATCTTGCAATTACATCTAGTCTGATCAACTGGTATGGTCACTTCTTTGCCTTTTATGTTGAGATGTTCAGGTGATCTTTGCCTCGGAGTGAGACATTTACCTCTCCATGTTTTTTCACATCAGCTGATGTTCTCAAGGACAAGAGTCACGTGATGTATGAAGGCAAACACATACACTTCTCTGAGGTGGACAACAAGCCGTTGTGCTCATACAGCCCAAAGCTGTGCAAGCAACGCAGACTCAACGGCTATGCCTTCTGTATCCGCCACGTCCTGGAGGACAAGACAGCCCCCTTCAAGCAATGTGAATATGTGGCCAAGTACAACAGCCAGCGGTGTACTAATCCCATCCCCAAGTCTGAAGACCGCAGGTGAAGTCCATCTTTCTGTGTCCGTCTATTGGACAAGTATCTGTGAACGAGCAGTTTTGATTACTCGGTAAATTTGCATTGTGTTTAATAATGAGGCAATCCTCTGACCAGGGATGCGACTACCGTAAACCTGAACGTGTCTTCCCTAGTTGCATTACATTTGAACCATCTCCAGGGCCTTTTTTCACGAAGTGAGGTTACTGATTTGGTTGTTTGAGGGCACTGAGTAAAAAAATTTGGCCTTGCCAAATTGTGAACATGGACTGAAGGACTGAATTGGCTGTCCTGGGTGTTTCTCTGTGCACATGCTACGTTAACTCGGTACTCCTTTTTTATGAAATGCCTCACCTAGAGCTACTCCTTGTGCCGCTTGCTCAACAGTTCCAGGCTGACTTGGTTTGGGAGGAGTTGGCGAGTGGTGGAAGTGTGCGCATAAACTCAGTGTTTGTTTTCCCCACAGATACTGTAATAGCCACCTGCAGGTTCTGGGCTTCATCCCGAAGAAGGAGCGCAAGAAGAAGCATGAGGCCCTGGAGGAGATGCGCTCGCGGCCCCACTTGGAGTCGGTGGCACTCAACATCACGGTGCCCTCGCTGGCCCTGAAGACGCCCAACGGGCTGGACGAGCGGCCCCTATCGCCTCCCCAGGCGGGGCTGCTTGCGCTCTCGGAGGTGGAGCTGCTCGACCCCTTCGCCTTTCAGGAGGAGGAGACAGCAGAGGGTGGGGAGGACGGCTTTGCCCGAAAGGGCTCCGTCGTCAAGAAGAAGCTGCAGAGCCGGCTGGTGCTGAACCAGGCCCTGCGGCTGCGCGAGGCCGACCTGCTCAAAGCTCCACCCGAGCACCTCAGCCCCCCGCCCGCACCCGGCCAGCGGCTGCCGCCCCCCTCCCCCACGCGGGCTCGCCCCCTCCTCAACGCCCCTCCGCAGCCGGCGCTCCTCTGCCCGGCCCAGCGCCCCTACCTGCCCCCTCCCTGCCCCCCCGCGCTGCAGCAGGGGTTAATATGCAAGCCAACACCACCTCAGACCGGCGTCCCGGCGCCTGCAGGGCAGCACTGCACCGCCGCCTCTCGCAGCTCGGCGCAGTCCGCCGGTCCCTCTCTCAGCAGGAAGGCCCCGCCCTTGGCTCCGCCTACACCGGGAAGAGCCTTGGAGGGCCCGCCGCGTGCAGTGACCATGCGCGCGGCCTCATTCGCACCGCCACCGGCCTGCCTGGTGCGGCTGCAGCGGCTGGTGCAGCTCTGCTCTCAGCGAAAGGAGCAACACGGAGACCTCTTCCCTCATCTAGGTACTGCAGCTTAATCTGCACTTTCACTTAATAACATGTTTGCATGCTTCAGCTCAGGGGTGCTGTGACTCCTCTATGACTGTCTATAATGGAGGGAAGTGTAGCAGGCTTCTGTCTGTGGGTAGAGATCAGACTTCCCTCTGATTTTCCAGACATTCTCTGGACAGCGTAGCTTTTCTTTTCCCTGTGTCTAGGAATGCAAGAGGCTAGTTGCGTCTGAGGAGGCGGACACACCGAACTGTCTTACTTCAGCTTTTTGTATGAAATGCTGCCCAGACTCTATGGTGTGCATTTGTATTCCTATGTGTGCATTATATTCCTTGTGCATTATGTACATGCACACATACTTGGGTTCACACATGCAGGCATACATATGTTTATTCTTAAATTGCCATGGGTCTGGTAGTTGTTACAACTATGATTAGTCGTGAAAGTGCTGACAGTAAAATTCAGAGGCGAGACTGATTGTCAGGTACAGCATGTGCTTTTGTTGGCTCCGTCTCAATCGGCGTCACTAAAAATGTCACTGGTCAATACATTGGCCTGCTTTCGCAAAATTCGGAATGTGCTAGAATCGTTTTTTCAATTTGGTCTTCATTAAGAGCAGTCTCTGCCGCATAGATTCTGTATGGGCTGGGATGTCTCATTTTGATAGAGTAGACTTGTCATTTTTTTGCTGACGGTGCGTGCCTTACAGGGCTGGACTGGTCCGAGGACAGTGCGGAGGATGAGGATGAGGAGGAAAGGGTTCCGCCATGTCAGTACCCTTGGAGGCTTCAGGAGAGATGGTCACTGGACAAGTAAGCACGTCTGTGATGAGCCATGGTGCTGGGGCCCTAATTGTCCCCCGCCGCCGCGGTAGCGAGTATTCAGGCCCTGGAGGAGATACGTAGTATTCCACTCCGTCCGTCTGTCCGTCACGTCCCGTTTGTTGTGAACGCGATATCTCAAGAACGGTTTGACCGATTTCATTCATCTTTGGCTTCATTGTGTATTAGTGTGATACGCCGTCCCCAGTCGATTTCCGTGACCTGGCAGGGGACATAGCCACGTTTAGTGGCAACACTTGTTTCATAATTAAATTCATTACATCCTTATATAGAAAATTTGGCACCTCCGAATGTCCAATCCGTGAACTATTTACTTGCATGCTCATACGCGACTCGTGCTGCCGTCTAATGAGAGCGCAGGCAGTTAACAGTTCTTTTCTGGAACGTGCGCCTGTGTGCCGCCACTTCATTTCACTCAAGGTTCATACACAGAATTTGGGAGGAGGAAACCCAAAATTGCGTTTGCTTTAGAGTGCAACTGACTAGCCCCGGATGACGTGTAGAAGGTGCTTCAGTAATGAACTACGCTATTAACTCAGAAAGATTGTATCTTTCCCATATCCCTGAGCAGCGCAAAGTGAATTATGCACTGCTTTTGCAAGGCTGCCGGCCATAGTTGGCACCGGCACAACTGGATTTTATCTAATGCCATGGTTTCTTTACGTTTTTAAGACGTTTTGTCGAAATCAAAGCCTTGTACATCTTTTCGACTCAATGGGTCGTTGACCAACTGAGTTACTAAGATTGTGTAAACTCTATCATTGTAGCCTGTCCTCTGTCATCTATAAATAATTTGACTTGTAATCTACAGTGATCAAAATATTATTGAAACTTGACAAAACTTGGTATGCAACAGCTTTGCCACATAAACTACTTTGGTATTGCATTTCTGCCCCACACCCCCAAAAGTGGGCGCGGCAGGGTGCTCATGTTAAAAAATAGTTGTCTATTTCAGACCTTTCTAATATTGATAAATATTAGAAGGATTAATAGAAGATCTTACACGAGTGGGCATGTCATATGAAAGTTATAAAACGAGTATAAGATTCTATTTATCACATAACTGAATCACGTAATTTAGTAGAAAAGAAACTTAATTGCTATTAGCGCTAGAATAGTGGCTAATTCCCATTATTCTAGCACTGAGCTAACGCCAGTACTCTGATGCTCCCTAAGTCACTGAGTCATAGACATTCATGTTTGAACTAGCCATGGTTTTTAAATTTACAGTCAACTGAGTAGCTAGCTAGCTAACAAACTAATGTTTCCTAATGGTTATGGAACGGTGCTCCATGCATGCTGGCTGGCTAGCTCAGTAACGATAACTTGGTTATGACAGCGGTACTTAGCTGGCTCGCTATAACGCTAGGCCATGCCGCTTTAACCAATGTTAGACTTGGTATTGAGTTTGGCAAAATATTAAGAGCGTGATGTAACGTGGAGCATTTTTTCCCCTCCCCCCTTGCTCTCAGCCAATGAAATTTTAACAAAAGTGATATTACCCTGGGGTAATATCAAAAATAAGTCGTGAGCTGGGCTATGGGAAAAGTACTGCAGTTAGGTGATAAAACAAGTTTGTATACAACATGTCTCAGCATATACATAATGGGTTTTGATGATTTCTGAAAAATGACCGTATGGTGACCTTTGACATACTGTCACCCATAGATATCTGTTTGATGACCCGTAACCTGTAGCAGACACAAATATCAATCAAATTTGATGAAACCCTACTTAGAACATTTTTCGGACATAAATTAGTGAGGTATTTCATTTCAGCCTTGACCCCCCCCCCTTCATAATGGGAGTGGCAGGGTGGCGGACCAGCTGAGTGTCAGGTTTACAGAACCTCTAGTTTGTTATTGTATACCCGGACAATGAATCGATGATACTGTGGATCAGCGATCATTACACCGCGCCCACCGCCACTGCGTCTGCCGCTGCCTCCGTAGAGATTACTTGCGAGCGCTCTACAGATCACAGTTTATTATGGATTCATTTCATATTTGGCATGGGCCGTGTGTGTAGTAAGGTCACAAAGCCTATTGATTTTGGGAGTGATTGCTTTAGGGCATCCGGGGGATATACTTCAACAAGTCTAGTTGTTCTGTTGTTTTGCTGTTCGTGGATCCAGAGTCTGCATTAATTTGGAGAATAGTAAAATTTGTTATTACTTTCCTTTGAAATGTAAAGTTTGTAGAATGCAGTAGAATAGGTTTTGAGACCGTGCCTCTCTGACCCAACACAGCTCAGACGAAGAGGCCGAGCGTTCGCGCAGCACCAGGCTGGCGCGGCTGTGCTCTTACCTGCAGCAGAAGTACAAGCACCTGTGCAGGCAGGAGAGGGCAGCCGTGCGGCAGAAGAGATACCGCTATGCCTTCCGCAAAGCCCTTCTGCAGGCTGCCAGCAAAGACCCTGACTGCGCCGCCCAGCTTATCCAAGAACTGCGCAGGGCTTCCCAGACGCCTTCCAGGTACATCTCTCCTCCATAGGCGAGGACACGCTAGTCTCTGTCCACACAAAGACATCAAAAATAAGTCCAAACTGGCTATTTTTCCATCCACTGTAAGCAAATTTTAGGCAGTCTTTTGAAATATTGCAAAAATTGCTGCAAATTAGGCTTGTTTCCATCAGATAGTTTGGAGTGAGTAAACTAGGCTGCACCAAGCACAGTTTCCTCAGAAGTTGGCAGTTCAGGCTCCAATACGTATGGCTAGCAGTGTTTTCCACAGAATTTTTGTTGGGGGAGGCGGGGGGGGGGATCTTGCGCAAATTCCGCGTCCTCCAGTACCTTTACTATTTTTCCGTTTTTTTTTTTTTTTTTTTTTTTTTTTTCCCAAACGTGCGCATGTATGGTCAACACGCGGCAAGTGCGCATATTGACACTATGGCGGGGTAAATTAGACTATGGCGGGCCGCCATAGTCCCGTCTGTGTATGGGAAACACTGTCTATAATAAACAGAATAGATGAAGCGGTTGTGAACCGGAAACAGCTGATCAGTCACGTGACGTACATGTTCAGTACATCAGAACTTATCCAGTTAAGGTGTTTCCATCTCCCATTTACCACATTTACTCTTCTTCAAAAACAGCCTCAAGCGAGCATAAAAACATTTTTATGAAATTTTGAATTTTTTTTGTCTTTTGCATCAACCTTCTCTAACGTGGTGCTTCAAAATGTGCATAGAAATTTGCTAATGGATACGTGGCACTTGGCAAACAAGGGCACTCCATTCTCATGCGTGCGCACACAAACACACGCACAGACGCACACACAAATGGCCGGACACTGATCACATTCAGCAGAGTTACTTGCATGCTTCACATTTTTGTTCATGCAGTCTATTAACACAACTGGACATTTACTGCTGTAACTGCTTCAGTACCTTTCCCAACGGTACAGAAACATTGCCCCCCTGGCAAAAGAACTTGAAACCTGTTATATAATGCGTACGTGGGGCACGCAGTCGGGGTTTACTTCTGTTGTAAGCCTGGTCATAGTAACCATGTTGTGGTTCTGAGGAGTCATTTCTTTACACGGTCGCTGTCGCAGTAAAACTTCGTGCCTCTGAAAGAGTAACACTACTGGAGAAATGGTTTAGACATGGATTGCCTATGCTAATGAGGCTTAGAGATATTTTTACAAGTCATTTTGTACTATTTCCATTGGTGCATTTGTAATGGTACGTTTACAATGTAAATGGCAGCTTGAATTTCAAACCATTTAAAAAAAAAAACTAGAGCTTACATTCCATCATTACTTAAATCACTAAAGATCTTTGGCAGCATGGAGTATGGTAGCATGTGACTTCATTGCAGTGCTGTTACTGAGCGCAGAGTTTTACCCTCTCCTTAGGACTCAGTCAGCTGTGTCGCGGGACACGGACTCTGGACTCTGCACGGGACACACTAAAGGCCTGGCCTGCAGCAGTCGGGCACTGCCATTCACCCGCCACTGCTTCCAGCGTATCCTTACAGCGGCTCCTGCACGGCCGCCGAGACCACGCTTCATCTGTTCAGTCCAAGTGCTGATAATCTGCAGCTATGCAAAGAATGCACTGCACGTGATGTTTGAAAGGAGCAAGTTGAGAGCTGAATTAGCGATGTTTTGTTTGTCAAATGCTAAACGTCTGAGATCGGCTGTCCATTCTGAGGGGCAGTTAGAACCAGAGCTGAAATTTAGGTGGGGTTGAACAAGTAGTTATTGATTAGGTAATAAAAATAGTGATGACTGCGCAGTGCAGTTGTAGGCTGCCAGGACCTAGCTGTATGTTGAGGCAAATTCCTTTTGCATCGATTAGGGATCGATTCCCTCTGCACCTCTTTGCATTCCTCCCTTCTGTATCCATGACCCTACCCAATTCTTTCTGTCTGAATATAATGCAGAAATATAAATGGATGGGGCCTGCTGTCTGCTCTCCTTTAGAAATGACTTTGTTTATACATGTTCCTTTGAAGGTATTTTGTAATATTTATCAACAATAATTTTAGAGGCTGCAATTTTCCTCTTCTAAGCCTTTACTGAACTTATGTAAAATATTTAGGTCCCTGTAATATGTATAAATTAACCTTTAGCATGCTAAGTTAATTTAAGCCTATTGCATGCTGGCAGCTGAGTTCTGGATCAGTGTAATATAGCATGCAACTGGCTTATTTTCAAGACTGATCCAGATATCACACCTACTGATACTAAAAAATTGGGTTGTTTCCACGGAAATGACCCAGAATTACAGACCTCAACCACTCAAAACAAGCCATTACGATGACGCAAGGGAGTCTCCCGTATTCTGATATCTGAATAGCTAATATTGGCCGCGTGAGCGTTGGTTCATTAAATATAGGTTACGGCGCGAGTATTTGTAGCGGATTGGAATTTCGGAATGAGTTGGGCCGCGGAGGGATTTTTACCGCATGTGCAGTAAACATCCCTCTGCGGCCCAACGAGTTCCGAAATTCCCCAGACACTACAAACAAGAGCACGGTAAACTATGTATTATATGCGCCATTTTTTGTATTCATTTGTGAGACAAAATAAGTTCTAATTCAACATTTCATATAGATTTAGTTGGTTCGTTAAAAAAAAAAAAAACAAAAAGGTAACTATTTGATGTAGTATGAGTGTACTGGTACTGTACAGCGATCACAACAGTCATGTTACGTTCGCATGTATGATGAAAAATGGCTAGATTTGCAATACCTGTCCAACAAGAATTGTCTACATAGCTACCAAGAACAATGCAAAACAGATGTGGTACACAAAATCCATAATATCAGCATTTAATAATCTGTTACATTTGGCAATGGTCGTATGCATAGCCACTGACTCTCCATTGCTCGCTATGAGCGCGATCACACTCATACTACGTCATGTACTCACTTTAAAATGAAGTTTTATTAGCACTTGCCGCTAGAATGATATTTGGATCTTCCAAAATTGTCAAGTCAGTGGTCCTAGTTGAACAGCGAGAATCCAAGTCATCTCGAACACAACGGTGGCCATACCTGATAGAAATGTTGACTGATAATCCATTATAGCTCCTTCAAAAAAGCAACTGATCGGGAAAGAACTCTAAATGGGAAAACTAATCGTCCGTATTATTTTGAAAATAACACTTGTTTCTGCCGCCTGAGGTGCCACGGAAACGTCTGACTTGAAAGTAGTTCCGACCATTTCAGCCCCGTATGGCACTACGGCGAACATTATGGCACGGGTGTACTGATACTGTCAGCGAGACACGCGCATATAATACTTATTTATGAGGGAGGGCATTCCTAAACACAGTTGTTCTTGTCGAGCGATCTCGCTGGCAGTCGGAACTGATTTAAACAAACATAAGGAATATATGGGCGAGTACGGTTGCCGGGAGCATGCTAAAGGTTAAATAAGGAAATTTAATGCATATGTGGAGGCTTTGTCAATGAGACTCTCTATAAGTTAGTTAATATAAAATCAAAATTCAGTGTTTCCTAAATTTGTGAAGTTGGAAATTGAAGAAATGTGTAAAGATCTCAAAGTGTTTATTTCACAAAAATTGTGTAACTTGAGCATTTTTTTTCTCCAAGGACTGTTTCTTTACATTTTCCTTCGTCAGAAGTTATTTCCTATACGTTTTTATCCCACCGGTATGTATACCGTGGGATATAGTCATTACCCTGTCCGTCTGTCCATCCGTCCATAATCATTTTCGTTTCCGGAGCAGAACTCAAAACCTATACCACTTACAAACTTCATATTTGGTATGCAACTTCCCCTTAGGGTGCCATTGTGCCTTTTGTGAGTTTAAATTCCATTGGGCCCAAAATTTTTGAAATTTTCACCAAAAAACGCCCAAATTTCCAACTTTGTTTTGTTTCCGAGCAGAACTCAAAAACTATACCACTTACAAACTTCATATGTGGTATGCAATTTCCCCTTAAAGGTGCCATTGTGCCTTTTATGGTTTCAATTCCATTGGGCCCAAAATTTTTGAAATGTTCACCAAAAACGGCCCAAATTTCCTTTTTTCTTTTGTTTCTGGAGCAGAACTTACATACCACACCACTTACAAACTTCAAATTTGGTATGCAATTTCCCCTTAGGGTGCCATTGTGCCTTTTGCGGGTTTCAATTCCATTGGGCCCCAAAATTTTTGAAATCTTCACCAAGAACGCCCAAATTTCCAACTTTGTTTCGTTTCCGAGCAGAACTCAAAAACTATACCACTTACAAACTTCATATGTGGTATGCAATTTCCCCTTAGGGTGCCATTGTGCCTTTTATGGTTTCAATTCCATTGGGCCCCAAAATTTTTGAAATTTTCACCAAAAATGGCCCAAATTTCCAACTTTGTTTCGTTTCTGGAGCAGAACTCAAAAACTATACCACTTACAAACTTCATATGTGGTATGCAATTTCCCCTTAGGGTGCCATTGTGCCTTTTATGGTTTCAATTCCATTGGGCCCAAAATTTTTGAAATTTTTCACCAAAACGCCCAAATTTCCTTTTTTTCTTTTTTTGTTTCTGGAGCAGAACTTACATACCACACCACTTACAAACTTCATATGTGGTATGCAATTTCCCCTTAGGGTGCCATTGTGCCTTTTGCGGGTTTCAATTCCATTGGGCCCAAAATTTTTGAAATTTTTCACCAAAAACGCCCAAATTTCCAACTTTGTTTTGTTTCGAGCAGAACTCAAAAACTATACCACTTACAAACTTCATATTTGGTATGCAATTTCATATAGGGTGCCATTGTGCCTTTTGTGGGTTTCAATTCCATTGGGCCCAAAATTTTGAAATTTTCACCAAAAACGCCCAAATTTCCTTTTTTTTTTTTGTTTCGAGCAGAACTTACATACCACACCACTTACAAACTTCAAATTTGGTGTGCAACTTCCCTTAGGGTGCCATTGTGCCTTTTATGGTTTCAATTCCATTGGGCCCAAAATTTCTGAAATTTTCACCAAAAACTGCCCAAATTTCCTTTTTTGTTTTGTTTCCGGAGCAGAACTTACATGCCACACCACTTACAAACTTCAAATTTGGTATGCAACTTCCCCTTAGGGTGCCATTGTGCCTTTTGGGGGTTTCAATTCCATTGGGCCCAAAACTTTTGAAATTTTCACCAAAAACCGCCCAAATTTCCTTTTTTGTTTTGTTTCCGGAGCAGAACTTATATACTATACCACTTACAAACTCCATATTTGGTAAGCATCTTACCATTGCAGGGTTGCATTGTTCATTCTCTGAGACTATAAATTCCATAATTTGCATTTTTCTTTCAAATGTTTCAACAACAATACAACAGCGGCACTCCAGGTAGTCTACTTCCTCGCAGTGAGTGCTGGTAACATGAACAGCAAGATGCTAAAGGTGATTATGCTTCTGATTGATGTTGTCATCTTCCCTGCACTTGGTGTTCGTGTGCTTTCATCAAATATCATCATTGCTCAAATCCCCTTTCCTTTGCCTATTCAAGTATATATAAGTATTAAATTACTAAAGGGATGAGAAAGTATACAACTCTCCTGCAATCAGTAACTCACGAATTATGTGGGGACCGGTGGGATATGTCATCTCCTGATGACTCTTGTTTGGCTTTTTCAACACTTTCTGTCCAAAAAATTAGGTGGTCTTTAGACGCAATGACTGGAGTTTTCCCAATATATTTTAGTTTTGAAACTAGGTAGAGCGCATACCTCTGCCTTGCCATATGTTGGTATTATTGGTTACATAAGAGACAATTATTCTGTGTATGTAGATTTTAACAACTTCTTGAACTAGAATCCAGAATATGTTCTGGTTCACTATCAAAACTGAATCAACTCATCCTGGGATGACCACCTACCATCCTGCCAAATTTCCTGCCTGTTCATAGCTTTTCTGAGTTATCCTGTTGTGACAGACAGACTGACAAACACGGGTAAAAACATAACCTTATTGGCGGAGGTAGTAAATTATGCCTCTTGCTTAATATGCCAGTGCTCCTGGGTATGTGGTTGGTGCCGCATAAGGCTACATTTCTGGCACAAGTGGTTTAGTTAGCAAGGCTGCAGAACTGCCTGTTGGCAGTGTGCGCGCACAAAAGTTTTCTTTAACATGCGTGTGCAGATATCCTGTTGAACCGCTCCCAGCAGCTCTTCACCAGCTGCACAGCCAAGTTTGCAGATGGGCAGCAGTGCGCCATCCCAGTGTTCGACATCACGCACCAGACGCCTCTGTGTGATGAGCACGCCAAAAAAATGGTGAGTTCTCTATTAACTCGATTCAATCTTATTTTATGTTTTGAATTTTTCGGAGACGTTGTCTGAAATGTCTGCTCGCTAAACGGTAGAAGGAGAATTTGGCAAAACCAGGCCTCAAACACCCAAAAACCCTTTGTTAAAAAAAACTTATCGGTGAACAAAAAAGACTCAAATGTGAGAATGGAATGAGAAGAATTCCCAGTAGGAATCCAGCTGTGGAGAGGGTGAGCCCATTGTTCACTGAGTGATGCAGTGCAATAGTAAACACAGTCGAAAACGTAATATGGGTTTCTATGGTTTCTATGTAAGGCCTGGTCCATGTTTAGCAGTATGTGTGAAGTGCACAAACCTGTTTCATAAAGCAGGATTGAGAAACTAGCTGGATTATTGCTTTGAGCAAAACCCAGAACACTCACAAACCTGGAAAATGGACGGAAGTGTAAAAAAAAAAAAAAACGTTTTGGGGTTTTTTTCAGCACAGTTATCCAGCTAACTGTGTGATCCTAATTTCAGAAATTGCCTCTAGCGGTATGTTTTTTCTGTAGCTCTGTGCCTCATGCCAGTATCGGTGACGTGTGCGTTGCAGGATAATTTCCTCCGCGGGGACAGTAACCGCAGGGTGCAGCAGCAGCTCCACCAGCAGCAGCACCTCCACCAGCAGCAGCGCAAGCCGCGCAAGAAGACCAAACCGCCGGCGCTCACTAAGAAACACAAGAAGAAGAGAAGGAGAGGGCCGCGGCGGCCGCAGAAGCCCATCCCCCCCGCACTGCCCCAAGGCAACCTGGGCATGCCTTCCAGCCTGGCGCTGCCCTCCCACAGTGCCAACATCAGGTGAGAACCCCCTCCAATACCACCCCATCCAACTCAAGATCACCAGAATCGCTTTAACGGCTCTTTATGGTTACCAACCATTCTCTTGTCAATGATGCCTCTTTGGGGTGACAGGAGTCCGTCGACACCAGACCTGAGTGCAGACGAGCTTCCTGATGACATCACCAATGACATCACAGACATTCCGAATGACTTGGAGCTGAACCAGGAGGATTTCTCTGATGTGCTGCCCAGGCTTCCTGACGACCTGCAGGACTTTGATCTGTTTGAAGGTACTTCATCATAACTCACTCGCATATGTTCCAGGGGTCCCTGCCAGCCCACTGCTGGTGTGCCCTTCAGCTCAGGGCGCCTAAAAGGTGGGGGGAGGGTAGGACAATTCCAAAGACCCAGAATGACTGGACCCCAAAAAAATAGCTGCATAGTGTTTACTAGGGTGGCAGAGCCTGATGTTATATCGGTTTCTTTTACTGGGCCCAAAATCCCTGGTGGCACCCCTGCTTCCACGGACTGAGTGTTGAACTTCCACAGGTACAGCCACTGGAAAGAATTATGGAATCGCTACACACACAGGATGTTAATCTAGATTTTTATTTCATAGCAAATAAGCTAATCGCAGGTATAACACAAAACAAATTTTTGCCTATTAGCACTCAGGTTTCATAGAACACCTCAGACAAATTAGATAAAATTATTTTAATTAATGGTGCTTTTTTCATAATCAAGTAGAGGAAAAAATACAGAATCAATCTTGAGGAAGAAAATATGGAATCGTGTTGTAATTGGCTTTATTAAAGAAATACCACCAAAATCTTAGTATGCAAATTAGTCTGCAGTTAAAGGTACACTAGGCTCCCGCAGATTTGTTACAATTTTTTTAAATTCTTATTCTACCTCTACAGTGATCGATAGAGCTATGAAACACGAGATGTTTGACACTGGAGTGAAAAAAATACGTCTATCCTGTAAGGGGCAAGAGCTAAAAAAACAACAGCCAATCAAACGTACGACCAACTCAAATGATTGGAATGATACAGCTGTCAATAAAACCCCCCCCATAGATGCCCACGCCTCTATCCGTGCACACAAATGGTGCGCTGTGATTGGTGGTGGGCGTAGTCGCATTGAACTGCAGGATTTGAAAGTTCCGCCCTCAAACCCACGGGCGCCTAGTGTTACTTTAAGAGAGTGCTTGCAGAACTTAAAAAGGTGTTTTACTTGGCGAGTTAAGTGGAGGCATGGCACCAGCAAGACAGCTGGCAATTGAAATCATGGAAAGGATCATAAAACTGCTCCACGAAGGAAATTCAACACAGTGTCGAATAATGTTGGTTGTTCCCAGTCAGCAGTCTAAAATTTGAAGCGAATTTAAATAAAATAGGAAGATGATAAAAAGAAACATATGGGTCAAAACTGACGTCTTCAGGACAGAAAACTCGAAGGAATGTGTCTTGGAAAATAGAGAATGCACTATAAAACTAATGGAAAAACTAATGGGCTGAAACAGAAGTCAATGTTTGTGACAGAACTGTAAGAATTGGGCTGAATGAAATGGGATTTGGATTCAGAAAAGCAAAAAAAAGCCAGCAATAACACCTAAATAGAAGAAGGCAAGGTTACAGTGGGCTGAAGAGAAGCACTCATGAAGTGTGGATGATTGGATGAAAGTGGTATTCACTGATGAATCAGAAATCTGCATTGGCCAAGGCAGTGATGCTGAGACTTTAGTCTGATGTCGCTCCAATGAAACATATAAAGATGACTGCTTGAAGAAAACTAGAAAATGTCCCTATTTATTTATGAGGTTGCATGTCCAATAACGGACCAGGGGAAATGGTAACCATTACCTCAAAAGTCCTTTGAAATTTTGGACCATTTTTCTGATTCCATCAATAAAAAAATAGGTTTTGTGATTAAGTTATTTTATGGGGTGATAGTGCATCTTGCCGCAGAGCAAGGTGTGTAAATGTTTTCTCCAGGAAAGGCATATCCACTCAGTGACATGGCCAGCAAACAGTCCTGATCTCAATCCAATTGTAAATTTATGGCAGAAATTTAAAAAATGATTAATGGAAAGGCCTTATCCTGCAAAGCTGATCTGTCAATTGCTATTTGAGACAGTTGGAACCAGGTTGATGGAGAATATTGTTTTTCAGTTGTGAAGTCCATGCCTCAAAGAATTCAGATTATTGTAAAAGCCTGAGGGGGTGCAACAAAGCACTAATTCTGAAATTTTTTTTTTTTTTTTTAAATAATTTTTTCCTCAACTGATTTCAATTTTTTTCCTCTGCCTGATTTTGAAAAAATATGCAATTAAAAAATAGTTGTCTAATTTGTTTGAGGTGTGTTTCATGAAGCCTGAGTGTTAAGCTAATAAACAAAAATGATGTCATATCTGTGATTTTTTTTATTTGCTATGGAGTAAAAAAAAAAAAAAAAAAGCTGGATAAACATCCTCTAAGTGTGGTGATTACATAATTTTTGCCAGGAGTTGTAGATGTCAGAATGGTGAAATGTGACATTCAGTCTCCAGTATGGATAATACAAGGAGATACAGATTACACAGAAAGCTGCAGCTTGTGCAGGGTTTGACAGCAGCATGTATCCCAACACAGCTAATCCGGACGTGCTTAGCTCCTCAGCGGTCAGTTAGAATATGGATGATGGAAGTTATTACATTTATTTGCTGCTTTTGGTAGACACTTTTGTCTAGAGCCATGTACACCTCACCTTGTATCAGCAAGTACAAAAGTACTGACAACCCCAGTGGGAAGTATCGTTTAAAATGCCAGAGGTGACCTCACAGATTGGAGGACCCTGTAGAGTGAAATGGTTTTCAAATCACAAATTGAACATGGTGCACTATTTGGCTGCTGCACCTGTAATAATGAAAAATTAGCTTACATAAACATTGGATTCAACAAGTCAAAGATGCTTGAGGAGAAGCAGAACGATCAAGTAGTGGTAAAATACCTGTGCTTGCCACACGGACATCTTTGGGGACTTTCCTCTGAAGTCGAATGGTCCATAAAGGGGGTTAGATTCGCCCTCTAAGTGTGGTGCTCATTGGGTTTTGGATATTATGAAAGGCCCATTCGGCCTGTAATCCTTGGCTGCAGTGCTGTGCAGCTTGCTCCTTAGCGTGGTTCATTCCTTGGAAGTTTAATGGTGGTCATTTCCTGGGGCTGTGTTTATGTTTGGGTTCTGCTGTTTTGACTTCATTGAGTCACTTGATTTACATTTCCGTCTCAGTGCACTGGGTGTAAAGTTGAAAAGTCAATTCGCAATGAGCAGCATACAAAGATTATTGTTTTATGTGTCAGCATTTCTGTCTGCTTCACTGGTCACGTTAAAAAAAAAAAAAAAAAAAATTAATGATCAAGGCAGTGGCTTAACAGATTATTGGCATTTACACACCTGTGACTATTGGGGAACTCAACAAATGAAGGTTTATTTTTCATTCTGAAGTAAAATTTCATTCTGGAACATCACTTGTTGCATTACTGAATGATTCTTCCGTATTATTTCAAATCCGAGTCAATATCATGTACCATATTAAAAGCAATAGTTATATCTTGATAGGAGGCAAGAATTGGCTGTTTAGTTATAATTTGAGGTACTAAGTATTTTAGCTTTGGCCTACAATTGGTCTCATTCTGTTGGCGTTCTGCTGTCCACCTTTGCCCTTTGCATGGATTTGATTCAAGAACAGAGGAGAGAAAGATGATGTAAATTTAGCTAAAGGTCTGGATTGTACAGTAAAAACCAATCATCGCCACTAAAGATGCTGAAATAGCAGTTTTGTTGAAAACTGATCTTTTAATATGTATAGACACAATTATGTGATTGACTTGCATAGAGAATCCAAGTGTTTTGTTTTGGTTATTAAATAGTTTTTTTGTATTATGATCAGTAGGTGATGGCACTGTTACTATAGTTGTATACTTAGGGATGGTCATTCATGGAGTAGGAAAAAGACTGGACCTAGGATTGAACCTTGAGGAACTCTAATATTGCAAGTGGTAAATTGTAACTGATTTTGCAAAAAAGATATGACTCTAATAAGAAGATAATATTGAAACAGTAGAGTCTGATAAGCTATTGGTGCAGCTAATTAATGGTTTAACCTGTAAGCATGGATGGTCATCAAGGGCAGATGTTTGACTTCTCTGCTGTCGGGAACAAAACTAGTGCGAGTAGCTGGTTAAAAAAAAAAAAAAAAGAAAAAAAAATCCTCCTCACACGGGCCCTGTATTATTCTAGCAAATTTGATATATCTGTTCAGATTTTGAAATTTATTTTTTCTTTGAGTTGTGAATGCATATTGACACATCTTGAAAACAGTATATTGCCCCGTTGATGGTTTGTTTGACAGGCACATTCCCTGAGGGAGAAATTAGTTGGCACAGTGAATCGGTCTGAAGGGACACCGAAGTGATTTTCTTAAAAGTGATTATTCTTTCCCAGGTTCATCGTAATTGATGGATTGGTTTGTCTGTATTTTGACAGGATGGGTAAAATCATTATTGGTCTGTTTGTAGGCAAGAACGGAGAGCTGCTGCCCACCACAGAGGAGGCAGAGGAGCTGGTGCGGGCGCTGCAGGCCATGAGCTCCTACACAGACTCTCTAGTGTGCCTGAGCTCCATAGGTGACCTGGCCCAGTCAGACGGCGTGGATCATCGTACCATGGCGGTGTTCTCCGGGCCTGGGGTTCAGGGCGGAGCAATGGGAGACCTGCTGAACGGCCGCATCCCCACCGAGAACTTCTCCAGCCTGGAGCTGGACGAAAACCTCCTGCACCCCGCCGGGGATCACTTTCCCCCTTCGCCCTCACCCCACACCCCTGCTTCGGCCCCGCCGCCACCCTCTGCTGCAGCCACCGCCGGCCTGCTCGCGCAGAGCCCCCTAGTGGAGCCGGCATTCCCACGGACGCATCCCTCCCACCTCTTGGCCAAAACGGAGGTGCCCCACTCCTCCCCTCATGGCAGCCATTACAGCAGCGAGCACGTGCCCTCGCCCTACAGCGACCACATCTCCTCCCCCCATGCCACCTCCTTCCAGACTGACTCGCCTCTCCTGATGGAGGTGCCCCTCAGTGCTGTCCCAGGAGCCCCCCGCTCCCCTTGGAACAACCTCCCTCTCCCCCTGACGGACCCTGCGCAGTTCGGCAACCTGGTAGGCCCCGAGGGCCACCTGTTGTCCACGGCACTGTCCACGCCCCCCTCCACCACCTCGCACTCCCTGACCCTGCGGCCCACGGCAGCCCTCTCGGCGCTGCCCCAGGGCGGGCTGACGGGGTTAACCCTGCCTCCCGCCACCACCACAACCTCCTCCTCCTCGTCTCCGCCCTCCTCCACCTCGGTCTCAGCCTCAGTCTTGGCCTCCTCGGCCCCGCACGACCTCCTGACCTCGGGCCAGCCCAAGCAGCAGCTGCCCCAGTTCAGCGCCGCCTTTGGCCACCAGCTGGCCTCGCACAGCGGCATCCCCAAGGACGTGCAGCCGAGCCACAGCTCCACGGCGCCCCCCACTGGCTTCTCCATCGCCAGCGCCACCGCCGCCAGTGCCAACAGCGCCATGCCCCCCTTCACCACGCAGTAGCCTCGGCGATCTCAGGGCAGTGGGGGGGGGTCCTTTTCTCACTCTCATGGTAAATTCTGAGCATTGGCGTCTCTCCTGTCTCCTCACTTCCTGCCATAAGGCGTATCCCCAGCGCGGGCCGTGTTGGCCTAATATTCAGCCAGATCATGACCTCTTTCAAGGCAAAGGAATTGCCCAGTCTCACATTTCAGTCCCAGCCATTGATCTGAAGCTGAATCTCACTTTAGGGCTTTGTTGTGGAGTGTAGTTGGGGAGAGGCCTCTTGTGGTTGGTGTTTGAGTGGGGACCGGGGTTGTCGAGGGGTGGCATTTGGGTCGGAATGGGGGCTTGTTGAGGGTCGAGTATCGGTTGGGGAGGGTGTCGTCATGGGGTGGAGTTTGCATGGGGCAAGGACTCATTCTGTGGTGTCGTTTGTGTCTGGGTGGAATTCCATAGGCCCTTGATGGACGTCCTCTTGTGGATCGGTGCCACCGCGCTCGGCGAGGAACCGCTCCTCCTGTCTTTCACCCCCAGCTCATGTCCATCACAACGCTTCGGTCTCGCTTCACGCGCTCTTACAGCTGCTCCGTTCACCGTTCGCTCTCGAACATTTCCTCTCCTCATTCTGACTGACATCAGCATGAACCTGGTCATGTCAGCGGCCCATTATGACTCTACTGGCCATGTTGCGGCCTGCAAGCTTATCATGAGGGAGGAATGCCCTTTCCTCCCAACGGTTTAGCCTAATCAACACAGACTTTGCCAAACCACTTTTTAATGACTTCTTTATATTGTGATTATTTAATATTTTATTGATTGAATTAAAGAAAAAAAAAAAAAACACTTCTAAGATGACAGCCGTTGTAGAGTCTTCATGGGCTAGCTATCAGGACACTGAAGGTGAAACTGGTTACTCTAAGCAATAAACTGTCACTGGCGTATTCTCCGCTCATAGTATTTTAACATAGTATTGGTTTCCACTTTGTTTTTTTTAATCCATACGACCATGTAAAGTGGATATAAGCACTGGATGTGGAACGTTTTACTACATTTAAAATGTGGAGTCGTTGGTTGAGAATTGGTGGAGCGAGTGTTCAGGCTGCTGGAAGCTAACGGTGTATTTTGGTCAGAATATTCCCGAGCAATGTGGCCGAAGAATGGCTTACCTATGCTAGTTGAGGTTCTGTGTGTAACTAAATTGATGGCCGTTTGTGTCCAATCTTAAGTTGTCCTCACTGGCCTTGGCATGTATGGTGGCCTTCGAGAGACTCTTGGAGCAAATAACATGGCAGTCCTCATGAGTGCAGATAATCCTTCAGGAACTCTAAAATTGTTAAAATATAATTTGGAAACTGTTTTCAAAAATTGGGTCTGATGAGAATCTTTCATAAGAGGTAAATGAAGAGATTGTGTAGTATTCACTTCGTAAGCTCACTGATTTTGGTGTTCATACTTGTTTTCGTGTGATGCTCAGAGAGTCCTGAAGAGTGCCACGGCCTGTGATATAGCGGGTGTCTCTATAACCTCCAAACTGGGGCAAGGGTCTGTGCACAAATCATGCCGTCTCGGCGTGGTGCAAATGAAATGAAATCCAGAGCCACAGCATTGTACTATGGACTATAGCTCCCATTAGCTGTTAGTGTGGTTGCAAAATGTGGCTTAATGTTTGACAGCCTTTGCCTTTTGAACCGCAGCAAGTCGAGCAGCTGACAGACGTCGAGTTATGATTATCCAGGGAAGTGTAGTTTTCCTTGTTCAGCCTGCATCCTGTGCTCCCTAAATTAGCCAGTGATTAAACACAGTGGAAAAAAGCATCTTCTCATCCTGATTTTAATCATCCATTTTTCATCCATGCGCTAGAACATGAATCTCTGGTAGTAATAGCTGAAAGATCACTGCAGATGGTAAACAAATATAAATATATAGTAGCAGGTTTCAACATTTTGAGTTTTTTTTTCAGTGAGTTAAATGAGTGCTATTGGATTGAAAATGAAGTTTAAAAATACAATATTAAAAAAAATCATATCATGAACATTTTTGTCCTTTGCAAAAATGTACTCTGTGGAGCCAATGGTTTATTTCCTTGTGGACTCTCACTTTCACTGATTTTGATGGCTATCAAATTTGCTGATAGTATTTGTTCTCCTTACGGGTTAAATGGTGTCTCCCATTATGTTCTACAACATTGCTAAAATGGCTTTTACTCTGTATGATGGCTTGATGTGCTTTTTGATAAATATAAAATTGCGTTTGATGTTGGCCGTAGAAGGACCAGCGGTAAGGCACAGTGGGAGGGTGCTCAGGAATTCGCTGTCGGCAGCATCTTTACAGCAGTGCTGTGAAACGCTGCTGTAAATTAGCTCCTTCGGCTGCCCTAGAGACAGCTACTGCGTACATATGGACCCCCCCCTCCCCCAAGCGCTGATCCAGGATCAGCTTGAACCTCCAATCCTTGCGTGCTAAAAGCTGAGAGTGGTCCACAGTTAAGCCGCTTTCACACTGGACGCCAAACGAATTTTTCGCATGACTGATTACATTCAAAGTCTATGCAAAGACGCGAATACACGCGAAACGCATTGACTTTGAATGTAATCTGTCGTGCGAAAAATTTGTTTCGCATCCAGTGTGAAAGCGCATTTAGCGCTTGGAGACGCCCTCTAGGGGCACCGCGCTGGATTGTGGGAGAGCGGAGTGGCCCTGCCTTCGGACCCTGCTGGTTAAGCCTGCTTGCCATTAGGATATGCTGGGTTACATACAGGGCTCATTCCAGTGTCTTTTCTCAGAGCCTTCCCTTATCTTTCTGCCAACCTCTTGTTCTTGGCTTCACCCTTTGGGGAGATGGAGGAAGGAAGAAAAGGCGAAATGCCTTTGAACAGCGCGTATTCCAGAAAAAAAGAAAAATACTTCTGCAAAGGATGGTCTTGACGCTCTTGAAATGAAGTTGCCTTCGAAAGGAAGAGGCCGCTATCCTTTTCCCCAACTTTTTGGCAGTCCGTAATGATAACGGACTTGTGTTTTTGGGTCAGGCGGGTCAAAGGCGGAGAGAAAGGAGTGGAAAAAGGTATTGGAATGAGCCCTACGTAACCGTAATGGGGAACTCCCCTCATGTAATATCAGCCTACATTGGGTTATAACCCCCATATATACTGACCTGCAGTAGGACACAGCCCGTATGTAGTCAGCCTGCGTTTAAGTCCCATCCTTTTATACTGACTTGTTTGAACACACACACATTGTGCGTGACTGCTTTAGGTCACACCTGTTACATGTGCGAGACTGTGCTGTGGGAAGCCTTTGACTAATCCCTTATACCCATAATGAGCCGTTAGCTTTGCCAGGACAAGCCCCTAAGCTCACAGTCTTCTTCATTGTTGGGACTCTCCCCAGATCCCCATATTCAAACCGCATTCACAGCCCAGCATGTATTATGTGGGCCTTTTCCTGGACACGCTCAAACATGTTGTTATCCTATCAGGACGTACCGTTGACTGCCCTTTGCAAACGCGTTAACTCTTGATCATATCCAGTTGAGTGAGACGTACCCCTCGCTGAAGGGGAAATGAGGAGAGCCTTTCCCGGAGTCCGAGGCCATGAGAGCAATACGTTCATTATTCAGAGCTGTACGGAAATGGCTACTCTTCCACCTTCCTTTTGTTTTTTATTTTACGTTTTCTACTGCAGACTCGCCTTTCCCTGTCACACTGAGACATAATATGTGCAGGAATGCAGCTGTGTTCACACAAGTGTGGCAGCACAGATTCTCTGCACCATAAAACCCCCCACCCCCCACACACATCATCCCTGGACTAAATCATTAAACAGGGCTCAGTAGGCACTTGTATCTGTGTGAAATCTGAGAAGTGGCTGACAAATTCCTATACTCATTGAATGTACTGTATTACTGTTTTTAAAGATAATAGGATGAGCTAATAATCTAGTCACCTTTTGTTATTGGTCCTTGTTTAATTTGTTTAAGGTATTTTTTGTATACAAAGGTTTACATTTTTATGTATATTTTCTTGTGTACAAATGATGTAATATCTGTATAAACACTCTATGTAATATCTGTATATAGCGTGACAAAATTGATCTCTGTTTTTGGATGTATAAATAAAACTTGCTGTGAAGTATTTACTGGTGTGGGCCATGGTGCTATTTTCACAGTTTTGTCAAAGATTTGTTTCATTTTCATTTTAGTTTGATTTCAAAAATGACAAACTAAACTTAAACTGTGTATGCCTTGGACAGTTGTGGTATATGTACCTGACTAAATTTATATGATCAATTGCATAGATTTAAAGGTTGGGTGCTATTGGTAAGACCGTGGCATTACATGCATCAGAAATGTTTTTGAAAGCATGTACTTGAAATGGCCACAAGATGGCAGCAGGAGCTAAAACTTGGTCACAGCTTTTGCAACAGGACGGGTTGGGATCCCACGAATTAGGTCTGAGAGTAAATTGCTTTATATAGGGACCTAAGTTTTCAGCAATCATTTATAAGCTTTTCAATAAACACAGCCAGAATGACAAGTCACACAAAATATTTGTGTTGGGCACAATTTTAAAGCAGCGCTTTCCACAATATCCATAATTCCTTTTGCATCATTGATTCAAAGCCAGGAGAAAAAATTGTTCATTTTATTTGCAATCAAATGTTTAGTTTGAGAATGACTTATGTAGCAATTGTATATGAATTCCTCTTAATAAAATAAAGCATAGAAGTTATTGCCATAGTAGCTCAGGTAACTGAAGATCCATATCTACGTCAATAGCGAGTAATGACGGATGTTAACATATTTCAGTAAAAGTGACCTCAAGTAGCCTTCCTCTCTCCTGATCTCCTGAGTGAAGATCCGGAGGCTGAAGAGACTATGAAGAGTCACATTCACATTATAGGTGTTCTCAATGTTTGAGAACCTGCAACAAAGACATGAACACATCCAAAGACTGTGACAAACATAAACTGACTGAATTTTCTCATCTAAGACTAGGGCTAAAAGCACAGGCTGGGTAGATGAAGAAATTGTACATTTAAATGAAACAGGATGGAAGAGTACTGTTAATGCTCAGAAATTCTACTCTACATAAAGTGCTGTGAAAAAAGTATTTATCCCTTCCCAGATTAATTTTTTCTTATTTATCATATTGAAATGCTTCAGATTATCCCATTAATTTTAATACACTGACCAGCCAAAAAAATAAAGTCACCACCTGTATTCTGTTTCAGAAGGGTGAAATTATTGGTTTGCATCAAGCGAAGAAAACAACTAAGGAGACCACTTAAACTATTAAAATTGGGTAAAGAACTGTCTAACGCATCATTAAAACCTGGAAGGATAGTGGTGAAGCATCAACTTAGTGGAAGAAATTGGTCTGAAAATAAATGAAAGATCACCGTCGGAGATTACCAAAACACTTGGAGAAGTCTCAACCTTAAAAAATTGACCCCAAGACTCATGGCTGTGTGCTACCACTTCTGCATATTCATCAGGCAAAGCAAGGTCATCAGTGCACTTCATGTCTACATTTGTATCTGCATGGTAGACAGCCAGACTTTTCTCATCTGCTCAATCGATAGCGCTTTTTGGCACTGCAAAGTAACTGACAACAGCCAGCAGCAGCGCATGGTCCATGGTGAGGGTATCTGTGAAATTGATGGAAAGAGTTTGCTTCTCAATGAAGTAGATAGCTGGTTTTATCTCCACACAATCAATGGAGATGACTTGCACCAAAGTGCAACAGATGGCTATTGTTAGATAGGCACAACTGAAATAATCGGTGTTAGTCCTGACCAGATATTATGACTCAGACCATATCTTGCACACAAGTTTGCTTCTCTACACAGTTGATAGCCAGCACATGTTCTGCACAGCCAGTGCCAAAAGCGAGCTCCTCTCCACAGTGGATGGTAATGGCTGCATCCTCTGTTCACGTGACAAGAGGAAGTAGTTCCTCTGGGTTGCAAATAGCAAGAGCAGTCTGCCACAGTCAATGGGAGCAGCTGGTTCCCCGGCAAGGTCAATAGAATGTGTTTCTTTTGCACAATGAATGTCAAAATGTATTTCTTCTGTGCTGTCAAAAGTGAATGTAAGTCCCTCAGCATGTGAAAGAATGAGCCGAGTTGTTTCTGCCAGTAATATTGATCATGGGCTCTGTTTGGTTAATGTGAAGTTAGATCTGCAAAATTCTTAGACAGAGGTGGATCTATGCAGACAATAGTCACTGCTGGCTCTACTGAGTGAGACATCGTAAGAGCTGGTTCAAATGTGTGGCTGATGATAGTAATTTGTTCCACTATCCAGTCAATAGTAACAACCGGCTCTGCACAGATGTTGGTAAAAGCAGGCTCCTCTTTACTGTAGATGGTAGCTTCCGGCTACACTGTGCGGATGAAAGCAAGATATGTCTGTTCCACATGGCGTATGGTAAGGGCTAGTGAGAAGTCCTCTCTCCACAGTCAAAGGGAGCTGCTGGTTTGTTTCCTCAGCAATGTCAAAGGTAACAGCTGGTTTTTCTAAATTCAGTATTATGGTAGTTTAAGTCTTTTACACATTTTGAAAACAATTTAATGACCATAAATGGTTTATAGTCCTTTCAAGGATGCTCTATTAAGGGTGCATCCTTAAACTTTCAGGTGAGAAAGAAAGATTAACTTCACTGAATGGATGAATGTATGTGGTGTGTGTGTGTGTGTGTGTGTGTGCTTTTTTTTTTTTTTTTGCTTAGAGAGGGAGTGTGTTTGGGAAATTAGTTAAAAGTAGACCAGTGGATTGAAGTTAATAGATTTCAGTGTCATGACCTGATGTGAAACTGAAGCCTCAATGGCCCGACCTTTCCCTCTGCAGAGTAATGGATCTCCCTGCAAGCCACAGAAGCATGAGTTAATCAATGACCGAACTAACCGCGGGACGCTGTGTGCCCCAAAACTGTCAGCACTGCTAAAATCTTCTCTGATGCCGTCCATAGAGGTAGGAAATCTGTGCTGCACTGCTTATTGGTCACAGAGAAACAAGTCCGGAAAAAAGTACAAAGCAGAGAAGGGAGGGAGGAAATTCAAGAAGTGTATTTGAAGTATCGAAAGAAAAGCTTTCAGAATGGTGCCCGTGTTGTAAATTCTGGATTTTTTTCTTGATGATTCCTTATCTAAGGGGAAGTCAAAGATTTTTTTCTTTTAATTGAAAATGACACATTTAAAATCATCAAGGCAGACAAATCATTAGAAATAATGTAACATATAACATAATTAGAAACACGCAACATATGAGGCACACTAGGTAAGAAATATAAATTTAATTACACAAAATAATGACATGAATAATAATAAAAAAAAGAAAATAAACTTGCAATAAAACAATAATTATTATTTTTACTATGCAACTATGTCCAGAAAAGTTGGGATGTTGTGTAAAGTGTAAATAAAAATAGAATGCAATGCAATGATTTGGAAATCATTTAAACCGTGCATTTAATTGAATATAGTGCAAACAAAGCACATCAACTGTTCAAACTGAGAAATTTTATGTTTTTTGAAAAATATTCACTCATTTTAAATATATTGCCGACAGCACATTTCAAAAAAGTTGGGACAGGGGCAACATAAGACTGGAAAAGTTGTATCATACTAAAAAATTTTAAAACATAGCGTCGTTCAGCATCAAATCTCATCAGGACTGACTGTGTCACTGCACCATTGCAAAATGTACAAAAGCTAAAATACACAAAGTACAGCAAAGTACTGCATGTGTCAAATATTTGTACTTCGGACATACCAAATTTAGGTTGAATGCATCCAGAAATCCCTCAGATATAGGCAATATTGGGATTTGCAAGGTGGAAGCTGTGGCGGCCAGATTTGTTGTTGAATTGGAAAATTTCATGTACTCATGCATAGGAACATGTATGTCAAGCTTCCGCATCATCTGCCAAGTGGTTTTGGAGATTAAGATGTCTTTAGATTTTAAAGATCAAGGCTTGTGGTGGCCATATTGGATTTTGGATCTAAACGAGCTACACAACCTTCAATCTCCTCAAGCAAAGGAACACTCATGCCAAGTTTGAGCTTAATATGCTCCATGGTTTCAGAGAAGAGGATATTTTAAGATTTTCAAGGTCAAGGCGGTGGCAAAAATATTGGATTTTGAACTGGAACTATTTGAATGAACTTTAACGTACTCAGGTGTAGGAACACTACACTCTTATCGAGTTTCAGCATATTTCAGCCAGCAAATTCAGAGAGGAAGATGTTTTAAGATTTTCAAGTTCAAGGCTGTGGCGGACATATTGGTTTTTGAATCGGAACGATTTTAACGAACTTTAATCTACTCATGTGTAGGAACACTCAGACCAAGTTTGAGCTTAATCCGTCAAGTGGCTTCAGAGAAAACATTTTTATATTTTCAAGGTCAAGGCTGTGGCAGCCATATTGGATTTTTGACTGGAAAAATTTGGACAAACTTTAATCTACTCTCGTGTAGGAACATTCATGCAAAGTTTCAGCATAATCCCTCAAGTGGTTTCAGAGAAAACATTTTTATATTTTCAAGGTCAAGGCAGTGGCAGCCATATTGGATTCTGGATTGGAACGATTTGCATAAACTTTATACTGCACATGTATAGGAACATTCATGCAAAGTTTCAGCATAAACTGTTACATGATTTCGGAGAAGACGACGTTTTTAGATTTTCAAGGTCAAGGCTGTGGCAGCTATATTGGATTTTGGATTGGAATGATTTGAACAAATTTTACTCTATGCATATGTAGGAACACTGATGCCAAGTTTCAGACTAATACATCAAGTGGTCTCGGAGAAGGCAACATTTTAAGATTTTCTAGATCAGGGCTCTAGCAGCCATATTGGATTTTGGAAAGGAAAGATTTGAAGAAACTTTACTCTGCACATGTGTAGGAACATTCATGCAAAGTTTCTGCATAATCTGTTGCATGACTTTGGGGCAGCCATATTGGATTTCAATCTACTCATGAGTAGGACCACTCATGCCAAGTTTCAGCTAGTTTTATTCTGTGATTTCAGAGATGGCAACGTTTTGACCTATTAACGTGCATAAGGGTAATATCATTGGTTATAGACAAAGTTTTATTTTTACACAACATAGCATTAGCATTAGCCTCCGGTTGACAGTCTATTCAAGTCAGTGGGATGAATAATTCGCAAGCTAGCATGCTAATGCTTATCACCATTAAATTAATAAATTCAAGTGTTTACGATAACAGTTCCATGTATAACTTATTGGTTTACTGGCCAAAAGCGTTAGCATGCTAGCTAACAAATTATTCATCCCATTGACTTGAATAAACTGTCAACTAGAACTAACACCAGCAATGGTGAACGGTTACCTGCAGAATTGGTGACGTAACCTTTGTGAACATATTAGTAGACGTTTTTCAATAAATGAAATCTGATTATTTGCAACGCGAGAAAACTGTATCCCACATGTGTGATACCAAACCTGTATCTCATGGGTTGCATGACAGATTTTTAATGATTTATGGGATAATAGCAATATTTTGCGCAGTTAGCAAGGCCAAATCCAAACAATTGTGATGCAAAATAGCCGCCCACCAGTTCCACCGTCCGATTTTGGGATTTATATACAGTACTCTGGGAATCATCCAATGTGCATAAAACTTTGGATATATGCTGATAATATACTATTCAAAAAAAGTAGGGGATATTTTATTTTGAGATCAAAATTTTCACATATACAAAGGGATACGAAACCATGTTGTATAGTTCCTTACTGAGGAAGCATTTCCAAAGAAATTCATCACCCAAACACATCAAGGACACTGCACGATCTGCACGGGATGCTATTGATGATCAAGGGGGTTGTGCCACAAATTTGCATGACTCTGAATTGGAAGGTTAGAGCCACTGTAAAGGAAGATTTTGAAGAGAAAGCATCAGATTATCAGTGGTTGAAGTCGTTAATTAAACAGAGACCATGCGCCGTCTAACACAGGAGGAGAGGTTACGTGCCCTTGGCATGCTACAGGTTGGCACAAGACAGGTCGTTGTGGCAAGGGCAATGAATGTTTCCCAGTCTGTCATCAGCAGATTATGGTCCAGACATCGTGCTACAGGGTCTGTTCAGGATAGACCACGATCCGGTCGACCAAGGGCAACAACTCAGGCTCAGGACAGATTCATCCGCACTATTGTCTTGAGAAATCGTATGGTACCAGCAAATCAGATAAGGTCTCAACTTCAAAGGGATACTGGCTTGGTAGTGAGTGGCCAGACCATCAGGAATCGTCTGCACAGATTTCACTTACACGCCCGGCGTCCTCGTGTCATTCCCTGTTTGAGGGATCGTCACATTAGGGCCAGACTCCAATGGTGTCGTCATCATCAACGCTGGGATAATCGCCGATGGAACAACGTAATGTTCTCAGATGAGTCGAGGTTCACTGTGGACTTCCTTGACAGACGCAGGAGGGTTTGGCGCCGACGTAACGAACGTTTCCATGACGTTAACGTCATTAGACATGATCCGTATGGGGGTGGATCTGTAATGGTGTGGGGAGGCATCACTGCTGCCGCAGAACAGACTTGCATGTTGTTGCTGGGCGTGTCACAGGGCAGTACTACCGGGACAACATCTTGGCACCCCATGTTGTGCCGTTTGCACGTCGTTATGGCCGCCGTTTCATTTTCCAAGATGACAATGCCAGATGTCATAGGGCCAGGATCGTTACAGATTACCTCCAGCAGCAGAATATCACCACGTTACCATGGCCAGCACTCAATCCGGACCTTTCCCCATCGAGCATGTCTGGGACATGCTTGGACAGCGGCTACGCCAACGTCAACAACCTCCTGCCAATGTCCAAGAACTTGCTGCAGCATTGCAACAGGAATGGAATAACGTTCCCCAAAATGACCTGGGACGTCCTCGTTAGGAGTATGCCACGCCCGGTCGAGCTTGTCTAGCCAACCGAGGGGTTTTACCCGCTACTGACTCTGTTTCACAATGGTGGTAAATTTGCTGTGTGACCCTGTGTTTGTGTCAACCCTTATTCTGGAGAATCTGTCCTTTACTGACTGTACACAGGGTTTCGAATAAATTGACAAATGTTTCCTTAATGTTTTTATGTCATTTGTTTCCTTCCTGACCTCATGATCTGCATTTCATGGTACTTGTAAATCCAATATCCCCTACTTTTTTTGAATAGTATAATATGAACTACCGATTTTATAGCTTATAAGGACTTCCTAGTTTCCATGAGGAAAAGGAAGGCAGACTTTTATGACCCAGAACTTCATCAAGGAAAGTTTAAAACCTCTCTGCCCGTTGCACAGGAAAATTTGAAAAAATGATATTGCAGAGACGTGTGTTTTGCATCATCAACAATAACATACTTTTTGATGAGCATAAATCTAATCCACTAGAAATATAAAATGAAAGGAGACCGAGAAATGAACAAATTGCTACAGGCAGATGATAGTCGATGTGTCCCTGTCCGTGTGTCCCTGTCTCCCATAAATTACATCAGGAAGGGGCTATTTTCATTCAGTCTTTTTGGGGATTTGCTTGAGTTGAAAGGGTGTGAAAAAATGCCTCTTTTACTCTCTTCCAATTCTGAGCGAGTCTCCAAAAAGTGCTTTACTCATCATCTCAATGAAATTAGGTATAGAGGTATAATTTGCCCATTCTCGGATTTCTCACTACAGGTCTGCATAAAGACACAATGCGTTTACTAATAAATCTGTTTCAATCAAACCAAATGGCAATCTCTTGTTGTACGAGGCAAACAGACTCTTCTATCTATCTGCCAACCAATTTATCAATCTACCTATCCATCCATCTACCAACCTATCGATCTATCTATATATCTATCTATCCATCCATCTACCAACCTATCTATCAATCAACCATCTATCTCTACCTACCCACCAATCTATCAATCCACCTATCCATCCATCCATCAACCTACCTGACTATCTATCTATACATCTACAAACCAATCTATCAATCCACCTATCCATCTATTTATCTATCTACCTTCCTACCAACCAACCAATCTATCTATCTTCCTACCTACCAGCCAATCTGTCAATCCACCTATCCATCCATCGATCTACCTACCTGACTATCTATCTATACATCTACCAACCAATCTATCAATCCATCTATCTATTTATCCATCTACCTTCCTACCAACCAACCAATCTATCTTCCTACCTACCGACCTACCTACCAACCAATCCATCAATCCACCTATCCATTGTCTACCAACCTATCTATCTATCTATCCATCAACCAATCTATCAATCCACCTATCATACATCTACCAACCTACCTACCTCCGGCCCACGGCGCATAGACAAGACCTCCGGCATTCCGGCGCACAGATGGGACCTCTTGCCCCCGGCGCACAAACTGTACCTACAGCGCTCCGGCCCTCAGTGCACAGACAGGACCTATGGCCCCCGGTGCACAGACGGGACCTCCGGTGCTCTGGCCCCCGGCGCACAGACAGGACCTCCGGCGCTCCGGCCCCCATCTACATCCTTCCTACCTACCAATCTATCATCCCACCTATCCACCCATCTCCCAACCTACCTACCTCCAGCGCTCCGGCCCCCGGCACACAGATGAGAACTCTGGCAGTCCGGCTCTTGGCGCACAGACAGAACCTCCTACGCTCCGGCCCCCGGCGCACAGACGGGACCTCTGTCGCTCCGGCCCCTGGCACACAAACGGGACCTCTTGCCCCCAGTGCACAGACTGTACCTAGGGCGCTCCGGCGCCCTAGAGTCTTTGCTAAAGAGCTTGATTAAGCAGGGTTTACACATAGGCACGATACGTTACGAATATCATTTTCCCGTCATTCGTGACACATTTGTGACATTTGTAACGTGAATTAACGCATCTGAATAGGGTTCTTAACAGCGCGTGTCGGTTCGTGACAATCGTGGAGCATTTTTTGGCTGCCAAAAAATCTTCCACAAATGTCACAAATCACCCTCGATTCGTGGAGTTCGCAACTGAGCGTGTTGATTCGCGATGATTACTGGTGATTTGTAATACAGCGTCACAGCATTCATAGTGTATTCTTGCCATTCTTTGAGCCCAAACTGTCACGCGTCGTTACGAATCGACACAAAAGCTGTCAAGAACTGAACTGAATGACGCGTGGCGCCTCTGCCCCGAATCATCAAATTCAATTCAAATTCGTGATCCTCGGTCACGAATTTAGATCCGTGGCATTCGTGACTTGTCGTCGTTATGTGTAAACCCAGCATAAGTAGTATCAGGTGTGTAAGTGCTTGGTTGGAATGAAAGCCTGCACCCACACCGGCCCCCGCAGGATAATGCTGAATAGCCCTGGTCTACGCCGGAATGGTTGAAAGAACAAAACCATCCAGTGAGCGGCAGCTTTGCAAAAAAAAACACCTTCTTGATAAGAAAGGCCAGAGGGGAATGATTGGACCGGTTCAAGTTGACAGAAAGGCTACAGAACTCATAGAACTACTATTTGCAGCTGTGGTGAGCAGAAAAGAATCATGTAAAACACCTAAAACCTTGAGACAGAAGAGCTACAGCAGCAGAAGATCATATCAGCTTCCACTCCTCAGCCAAGAACAGGGATCTCGGGCTGCAACCAGCACAGGCTCACAAAAATCGAACAGGTGATGATTGGAAAAATGTGGCCTGGTCTGTTGAATCTAGATTTCTGCTGCATCACGCCAATCAGTGTCAGAATTTGGTATTAACAGCATGCATCAGTAGAACCGGTCTAGCGTTGATAGTTCAGACTGGTGGTGGTGGTGTAATGTTTGTGAGAAATGCATTCCTGCAACACTTAGGGCCTCCTGGTACCAAACGATCATTGCTTGAATGTCACAGCCTATTTCAGTATTGTTGCTGACCACGGGCATCTCTTTATAGCCACACTTCACCACCTTCTACTGGCTACTTCCAGGACTATAATGCAGGATTATAATAAATAAAAAGTTGTTCCAAACTCGTTTCATGAACACGACCGTGAGGTCAGGGTAAATTAAATACTCTCCAGAGTCACCAGATGTGAACCCAGCAGAATATCTGTGATGTGGTAGGATGGGAAATAAGCAGCATAAATGTGCAGCAGAATCTCCATGGAATGTTTTCAACATCATGAGGAATCCAAGGGACGAAGAATTGAAGTTGTTGTAAGAGCAAAGGAAGGTGCTAGTATGGTGTTCCTAATAAAGTGTTTGGTGAGTGAATGTTCGCTCCAGACTGATTGGATCGTATCATTCAACAGCCTGAAGTGTACTGTGCCATGCTTCACACACAAAGCACAGATGGTAAAGCAAATGTTACAGGAAAAGAAATGTAGCACACGAGGATTTGATTAATTCTTTTATATTTTATTTTTCTTAATCACTTGAAAGCGTACAAGGAGTTCAATACCTTGATGTTTTTAATGACATAAGCAAGGATTATATACAGGACTATAAACGGTCAGCAATGTTACAGAAAATGAAATTTACACTTTTTTTTAATAATCTGTGATAAGTATCCCCATCATTAATAATAGATATTACAGAGATCCAGATTTGTTTCTCTGTACTACAATACTTGCTCTTTACAGATATAAAAATATTGGATTTTTCTTTGATTCATTCCATATAATATACCTGTGCTGAAGAATGCATCCTGGATGGCCTTGTTATTGCCGTATTTGTGAAGGAACAGTAGCAATCAAAAAGAAATGACAAGGAATGGTGGCCTTGTATATGTACCATTTCTCCATTTTAAATACTAAATATATAGGTCTTACAAAGTGCAATACATATTAAGAATCTAACTGGACCATCGCCACAAGGTGCAAATTACAATACCAAAAATAAAAAGTTTGAGGAAGGGGGGTGGGGAAGGCATGGCACTTTTATACCGAGGACTAGAGGGTGATGGGAGGTGATGCAGTGTTAGATCATGTGGACAGGTTGGCAATCTTTTTCCAGCTAAAAAACGAACAACTCAAATAGAAATCCTTCTGTAATGCAGCAATTGGGCGGGCGTGCATTCTGTCGAAGTGAGGTTTAAGAGTGTGAAAATAGGAAGGAGCCACAACCATGACATCAGTGTTTTCGATTTTCTTCTAAATTACTGGGAGGTATCATGAAAAACTACAGGACAGGAAGGAGACAGGACACCCAGACTTCAGCATCTTCCTGAGTTTTTCCCAATCTTCTTTCAGTAATGGTGGTTTGGGGAACTGCCACTGGAAAAAACTGCCACTGGACCAGTGGAATTTAAGCTCGTATATTAGGCCCCAATAGCTGACTTAATGGAGTCAAAGCAGCAGAAGAATGGATTCAAGGCAAAGCATGCGCACGCAGCTTAGACATGGCTATCCTGGACAAAAACCTGCCGATGGACACAACGAAACTGTGAATGCTAATTTAACACTGGAACACACTGAGATGCCCATATATATATATATATATATATATATATATATATATATATATACACACATTTTAAAACAGTACAAGGCACTGTAGCCACTGGTGGGCCTGATCAAGCTCTGACCCCTTAATTCAAATAATGGGTAAAAACCTCTCGAAAAACAAATTTTTTTTTTTTTTTTTTAACAATAAAGCCGATTACTTGTGACAGCATTGAATTCAAAACCGCTTCATGAGCTCAACAACTTCAAATGAAACGTTATTGCTGCCTACATTTCGGTTGTAGCGGCAAAGGACTGCGATGATCAGGGGAAAATGAAGCTGTAGCATTTTTGAAGAGGACCTGGCCAGGAAGAATAACATCATATTCAATGTATTTAAAGCTGTGACAACATATCCCAAGTTCTGCGCTCAAGAGAAAAGGTCAGAAGAAGCCTTCGTTCAAAAGGAGATACACCCATTCCTCCAGCAGTATGCTACAACACAAACTGCACTCAGCTCCAAACATATGTTCTACATGCACACTCCTGACATGGTAAGGATGGAAAATCATTCCGCTCTACAAACGGAAAGTGCCGGCCTTTAAGCAGTCACATCTAGCAGCGTAAGCAGGTTTGTACGCGTCCGACTTAAACACACTTAGTCGAGATGCACGTTGAGTAACTGCACTGAGTCGAAGTCATACAAATGAAGCCGTCTCAGCCTTGCATGGCACTTCCGAGACTTGCAATGTCTGCATTACAGATCTCATGCAATTTTTATGGATATTTATGTACGGCCAAATGCAATCATGGAGCTTTTTGTGCCAGCTGACGTGCAGTGCCTTTGAATACTGCAGTCTTAAGAGGCTGAGAAGAGAGCTCAGCCTCTGTGTCAATGCTTAACGCAATTTTTCTTCCAAATATCATCCCCTTCTCAGGTCCAGCACTTCTCACCAACCATGAACGCAGTAATGTGGAGCCAGAGGAGGATATGCTAACAGCTGTTCTTATTACGCATTTCACTGAAAAGATCCAGAGGCGAGTATTCAGGGGTTATACTGCACAGGAGGCTTTTAAAGAGTTCATGACTCAAACCTAAAGGGTATTGGGCCAAATGACTATCAAACAATGCTGTAAAACAGGGGATTCCACACCTTACACAGTATGGTGCCATTTCTCGTGACTAACGGAAAAGTGAATACTGGCATTAGTTGTCCTATTAGAAGAGCACGGGCCCCAATATAGATTACTCTCAAAGGACTAATGGAGAATTGCAGTGATTGAAAGACATGGAATTCCAGCTTCAGTTTTCATTGAATGGTAAAACCTTTGAAATTTTATTTCTTAAAAATGAGAGAACCAGATGAAAATTAAAAAAAGTACATATGATAAAAGGCAAGGCAATTCTCAGTTTATGGCCATTGGAGTGACTGTATCTTTAAATATTTACCTTTCAAGAATATCTACAGAAGCACTTGGCCATTTGTACACAGTGATTCCTTAACTCGCACCCCTTAATTTCTCCAGATCAGTAAAAATGACCTTTATTTACATATTTGTACACCCCTCCCTCTCCCCCTCCCCCCCCCGCCCCACTGAGCTTATTCAGCATCTGAGAGGACCCGTCCACTTAAAGCAGGATACCTGAGGTTTCAAAAGAATGCTGCAGTCTTCTTTAGCTTAGCACTGTTTCCAAATACACACTTCAGGATTTCAAGGTAAACAAGTAAGAGCAAGCATCGCGCATGCACACAAACACACACCCAAAGACACACACACACACACACGCACGCACACCTTGCATACGCCTTGAAAACTTCCTGATGTTTCAGAAAGCCTTCATGCAATTCCTAACTTACTGAACAAGCCGGGCTAATAGCTTTTTTTTGTTGTGTTTATCTGGGCGAACTGAAATCGTAAAACTGCAAGATGCGTATATGGAGTCCCCCCAGTTCCGTGCACCCTTACACATGTCGCGCGCGCGCGCACACACACACACACACACACACACACACACACACACACACACACACACACACACACACACACACACACACACACACACACACGAGTTAAGGGGACCCCCTGCAGCACCACAGTCGCACACCAGTCCCCCCACATGCCACCTTCTTTGTAATATGTGCACCATGATGGATGGAGGAAGGGGGGAGAGAGAGAGGAGCAGAGGAAGTAGAGGAGTTTGCTTTAAGCGGCTGATGGTCGGAGGCGCCTCTCCCGAGAGGGGGGTGGAGGAGGTGGAGACGTGAGTGACGGCAGTGTGATGGACACACCGGCACCTCGGATTTCACTGCGAGGACGAGGCCTGAGCCACCGAGAACCTGGAGAGGGGAAACAGACGGGAGAGGGAGGGGCTTAATACTACGATACGTGTTCACTCATATTTTAACCTTATGGGGCAGCACTGCTGAACACCAGGGCCCGTATTCACAAAGCATCTTATCTTACCGCTAGGAGTACTCCTAGGTCGCGCAAAAACATTTTTTTGGAGGAGTAAAATCTTAAAAGTTATTCACAAAGCCACTGAGAGCAACTTTTAGTGAAGAAAACTGGTAACTCCCAGACTAGGAGTAGCTCTGAGATAGGTGGGAGTAAATCTCCGTTGCTATGGATGACGTCAATTCTCATTCACGAGTCTTGGGACAATGAGCACGGTGATTGGTTGTTTGGTGACAGGGTGGCCCATTGAAAAAAATATCCCACATACAACCCATGGAGGAAAAAATGAGGAAATAGTCCAAGCGGCTGGTTTGTCCCATAAAATAATAACATGTTGAGCACTCCTGAAAATGCACCATGCGCAGTCCCCACATATCACGCTCTAGGCAAATAAACATACATAGGAAAGAGATAGTTGTAAAAACGCCAATAGCATAAAACGAGTCAATAATAAAACGTGTCATTTTCCCCAATAATTAGCTACTTATTACCCAATGAGAATATGTTGCGATCATTTAAATGTCGGGCTGTTCAAGTTTGTTTGCTCTAAACTGTCATGGATGAAAGTTCAAAAAGGGCGCGAAAGCCCAACTAGAGCCACGACCAGTTACTGCTGCTGGCCCAGTTGGTGCTGGAGCGAAAGCATGTAATCAAAGGGAAATTTGGTTCGGAAGTGAACAGCAAATCCTCGGATGGCAGATGACTGCGAGAAGCGGTGGTATGGGCTGCAATCGCAGGGGAGGTTTGAGATTGCAGCCTATGAACGGGCTATCGTTTAAACAGGAAAGCATACTAAGCTTGGTTTGTAATTTATAGCCTACAACTTAAATATGTATACAAAATATGACATAGGCTGGTATTATTATGATGATCTATTAAATGTAACCCTCGCTCAATAGCCTAATAAAATAATTCATGCATAGCAGGAGGAGGTACAGCACCAAAGCCACTGTCCCTGAGCAAGTGGCATCTTGCAGGCACATAATGCCTGTCAAATAATTGGCAAAAGCTGCTTTCCATTAAAATGCGAGTCGTGCGTGGATCCTGGCCATTTCGCAACAATGTCCAAAATATTGTATTCGGCATCAAATACTATCTGTATGTTGATGGAATGAACTTTTTTTCTATTTACAAATACCTCTTCATCTTGGGTTGGAGAAATAATTCAAATATGGGTCTCGTCAATAGCACCGATGATACCGGGCATACCTGAGATGTGCATGAATTCAAGTTTGATTCTGTGTTGTTGGCAAGTGTCCACTGGAAACCGGATAAACTATCGGGTGATATGGGGTTCACAGAGTGCATTGATTGTTTGTTGAATTGAGCAACTGACAGATGATTGTGAAATCCCTAAATTGTCCGCGTTGCAAAGTTGCATTTTTCCGGTGGCCAAGCAACGAAGTGTTGTCAAACATTTTATTTCGGGGCTTATTGGGTTGTTTCTCATGGTTGGAGACCTAAGTCTCTCCCTCACCAAGTCAACAACAAATAAAATCCCATCACGGTCGATCCGATATCTTTTCAACAACTGCGCATCATTCAGAATTTCCAAGTCATTCTGTCTTTCAACAGCAGCAGCCATGTTCTGATTCTTTGTGAATAGGTTTTAGCGAGTTAGGAGTCCTCTTGACTACTTTTAAGCTCTCCCAGACTTAGGAGCTACTTTTAGGCCTAAAATGCTTTGTGAATAACACTTAGTAAAAATAATTAGGAGTCCTAAATTTACAACTGACACGCCCATTTTTTTTTAGGAGTTTCTCCTAAATCCGGCAGTTAGGACCTACTTTTAGTGCTAAGATGCTTTGTGAATACGGGCCTTGGTTTCAAAGGCCACAGCATATGCAGATATTACTCAAACCCAGGACTAGGTCACACTCCCTAATTCCACTGACTTCAACTCCTCGGCAGAGGAAGCTGCGAAATATGGAGGTACAGCGATCGGTTATGGAGTAACATCCAGAAACCTGTACATGATGGCAAATAGGTGATTACAATGTCCTTAATTTAACATTCGAATGTTAACAATATGCAACTTTAGATCTAACTGAAAAGGAATCAGTCTCTGTCGGTCTGTATGCATGTCTGCCCGTTGTTTTCATTGACAACTGCTACGCCCAACAACTTCACACTTGGTGGGTGTATTGCTGAGGGCCGAATGATGCGCAGTGTTGACCGCGAAGTTGTTGGGCTGGGCGGTTCGCAAAAACCCTTTTCAAGAAGCAAACTGTACATTCATAAACTGAGAACATAATAAAAATAGGACCAAGGGTCCTGTAGCTCACCGGCAAGTAATCTTGTAGTGATGATACAATATGACAATTTCATGTGAAGTTTGACATTCGAATCATTAAAAGTCAATGCCAAGGTCACCAAATAAAAGTTCACAATATTTATAAGGCCTAGATATAATCCTAAGCTCTGAATCAGTTTTGGTGATACAAGTCATTGAAAATTCAATATGTCAATTGTGAACTTTAAAGGTCACAGAAGGTGTAAGTATAGTATATATCGCATCATTCTGGCTGACAATTTAAGAGAAGTTTTTGAAAATTTGCACCGAGTGACCTTGGGTTTGATATATCAAGGCTTCTCAAGGTCGAAAGTCATGATAGCATATGAAAGCCCTTACATGACTTCCTATGTGTTCTCAATACCATTTATATCAGTATCTCTCATAATTATTATCTCATAATTAAAATAAATGCGTTATATCCCATTGAGATATGCCTAATATTGATTATATGGGAGAATCCAAAATTTAAACAGAACGCAATGCTAAAGTACACTCGGCCGTATGGGCATAAGACAAGGAATTACAACATATAAAGGGTTTTTTAATGCATGCCTATGTAACACAATGTGTTTAATACTTTCGGGCTTGAGAGAAGTTTCAAGAGTCAAAAGGAAGACAGAGGTAATTGTCCAATTTCATCTAGGACTTGGCAGGTTATATGGAAAGTGTGGAACAGGACAGCTTTTACATCGTTTGGCATTCAGAATATGAAGTCTGACATGATGCGCAGTCATCAAAATTCGATGTTATGTTGAAGGTGACTGAACAGTTTGGTTGATAATGTTGCTGCATCAAATTGTTATTAGAGGGTATTTAAAGTAGGTGAAGGCTATATAGCTTCCATGTCCTCCAACTTGATTATCCAGTGAGTACACCTTTATGAATTTGACATAGCTACACCAAAAAATGTCATGGTAATGCAAAGGCGTAATGAAAGTAACTGTTCAGAAACAATGTGACCTTTTTACCCCATTAACCAGGTGAAGGTCATCCACCTTTAACGTTCCGCAAGTTGATTATCCAGAACATACACGCTGTAAATTTTACGCGGCTACAACAAAAATAGAGGATGTAATCAAGGAAACAGTGTTTACAAAGAATGTGACCTTTTGACCCCTTAAAGTAGGTCAAGGTTACCCATCTTCAAACTTGTCCAAACTATATGGCCCAAGAACAGTCCGTGTGAATTTCATGACTCTGACATTAATAGGACAGGAGTTATTGTCTACACAGACGGACAGACAGACGGACGAACGCAAGGTCTTCGCAATACCCGAAGGCCATATTTCGGCCTCGGGGAAAAATTCATTAAAAATTCAAAAATCAATATTCTTAAACTCTTGGTATAAACTTGGTAGATCTTGTCGCAAGGGTGCTCTATTACGAACATCAGGTCATTCTGGCTGACAGTCTGGGAGAAGCTGATACTAGAAAAATTGCTCATGACGAAGCTGCTGCTGACGACACACAGACAGACACAGCCTGATGCCAATGCTCCATTGGCCCTCTGGGCAAAGCTGGACAAATAAAAAGATGAGCATGCCACTGTCACATGCGAATTTTGGATTTCTAAAAGCAAACCTAATTTAAAAAAAAAAAAAAAAAAAAGGGTCAATTAACAGGTTTGTGCATATTTGCGAGATTTCAAGTGGAATTTGATTTATTAAGTTAAACTAAATGCATATCAGTGCACCCCAGAATTTTATAAGTCACAGTATTTTGACAATATAACATTTAACTCATATGTACGCAACATATTAGTACGGAAGCTACACAAATGAGACCGCGGTGAGGTTGAAGAGCTCTAGTCATCTTTGTTTACTGTCAGAGGCAGATGCTTTAATTAAAAGGGCAGACGCCATATGTCAACCTGTCCTACCTTCTGAATACAATTTACAGGAAAATGTAGACAGTCTCCATCACATGTTCAGTAGATTAGGGGACGATTACACAGCAAAATCAAGAAAACACAGTTCTTCTGCTATTTTAAGTGTGCCGGTGGTTAAAAACTCCCTTACCCAGTGCACTGCACTTAAGTCAGAAAGAGGAAGCAAGCCATGTCAGACACAACAGAACTGTCACTGAGGAGATGGAGAGCTAATGGCCAGTCCGCTCCAGCGACCGCCTCGGGCTGCTCACCTCTGGACTCGCTGCACAAGTCCGTTCACCATGGAGTCAGAAATACTGGGACAGGCCTCCTCCGCCAGAAAGATGGCCTCCCTCAGCTCCTCCAGCGCCTCGCGCCTCCTGCTGCCGGCGTCGCTCCTCTCCTTCAGCTGAGGTCATCAGGTACCGCGTGTGTAAGCAAGGTCAGGAAGCAACGATACTGCACACCACGCAAGTTTAGCGCTAATGCCATCTACCAGTCAAACAGAGGCTGCGAAAGGTTTTGCAGACATTCTCCATATGCGGGTGCATCACCCAGCGCACGGCCCTGCTTTTCCAGCACTTTCCACAGAAAAGCATAAGGGCCACAGCAGGGTGACCATGGGGACCAGCAGTTTTCAGTACATGCTAGCCAGCTAATACTCTTAGAGCCATGCCGATGATTTACATTCAGTACAACATTTACAGTGGAGCACTAACTGCAGGCACAGTGCCAGAGAGAATTTGGGCCCCCAAAGCCTGTCCTCGCAAACTAGGGGCAGTCATTTAAAAGAAATGCGACAACAGTGGTAACCAGCCCTATTTCTGGAAACCAACTGTTCATGCGGTTTTAACTTCAGCCCTAACCCAGAGGACCGGAGTCGGGTCCTCGCTGTTCAGTGAGGAGCGTTTTCTGAGAACAACCATTGGGAACAGGGCTGGTTTCGACAACATTATACAATCAGGCATTCATCTGGAACGCCCCACATATTTCTCAGAACTTGAGTGCAATGCATCCCCACAGCTAATAAGCAAACAAGCCCCCCCCCCATTAAGAGAAGAATTCCAGCTCTCGGAAGGGAGGATTCTTACCTCAGCAAACAGTGGAGCGATAACTGTAGACAGGCTCTGTGACAGGGGCCTCTTTGGAATGTCTTGTGCCTGCCGGAGGGATGTGGGCAGGAGAGGAGATGGGAAGGGAAGAGGCATAACCAGGTCAGACATGTTGTGTGTGTTACAGCACCCCCAAGTCATCAGGTGTAAAGCCTTCAGTACACCAATACTCCAGCAGTGCTCATTAACCCTTTCCTTCCTAACCTGAAAAATTTTACATCGTCTGATTGACAGGACTATGTCACCATGGCTGCAGGATGTCAAAAGTATTTGTATACTTATGACTACTCTAAACTTCAGCAAGACGCATTCTGCGGACTTGCACGCAAATATAAAAATTCCCCACCGGAAGAATCAGGTTAACTGAAAGGGTTAACTGCATCTACTTTTTGTCATCTGCAGCTCCAAGCAACATCTAGCCGAAGAATGAATGATGGCATGTCAGAGGCCACGTTCTCTGTGCTTTCTTCTATGGACTGTGCACAGCTGCTTGTTTCCAAACCACTTCCTGAGCAACAGGACACCGACCAAAGCAGGAAAGCAGTTGAGAGATAGGAGGGAGCCCCACGACGGGAACGGCCAATCGCTACGCTCTTCTACAGGCTAAAAATGTACGCTTACAAGCCCGACAACACGCAACACCAGGAGCAGAAATTAGCGACACGCGAGTTTCAATTTTAACCCAGCGGTTATTCCTCCGCGAAAAGAGCACATTCAGACATTTAGCAGACATTGAACAGAGCGCTTTGTGCAGGGCTCGCTATAGAGCGTATGTTTCACTTGTCATCATTTAGAAAGGAGGATATTTTGGGAAACCGCTTTGAGTACGAGTCTGCCTGTCCCTAATTTGAGACAATGACCTGCGGTATTTTGGGTTACTGTCAGCCTCCTTTAATCATTCAGCAGTAGCGGAGCCCCTGGCCAATCAAAAGCCACATCCCTCTCATAGCAGCCTCAGAGCAGGACTTCATTTCTCTCGTCAGTACTCATCATTGACCCTACAGGCCACAGCAGCCCTGCTTGACCTCACCAAATAAGAGCCCAGTGTACTGCAAGCGCAGTCATTCACTACCTGTGTGAGAGGCTACAGCTGCCCCATCCGACCCCACAAAACACAGCCCTATATCACAGTCAGACACGCAGAACCCCCTATCACCCCCAAAGGGAACAGATGTCCCATTTCACCTCGCTGTACTAGAGTCCTGCCTCTATTAAATCCAACAACAACAGCAACAGTAATCAATCATGCATTTTAAAAGGTGAGGATCACGCCCTAAAATACTTTTGGTGGCATGTCTCTGATTTATAACTGATATCCCTGTTCCAATTTAACGCACCTCAACAACTAAGACAAGGGAGTGTACAATGGGTGGAATTGATGAACATCATTTCCAGCATGGGAGCATCTGTGACATGTGGGTCAATGTTAAGCTCTTTTGGTAAAACGTTTTGCTCCTTCAAACCTATCGTATAAAACCGTGCACTAACAACAACAGTACTGCTATCATCTATTTTTTGCCGAACATTTCTAACATTGGCACAATGCATCCATCATGTAAGTTTAGCCCTGCTGTCTCTCCATGAGTTCTGTTCTACATCCTCTAAAGACTCAACATTTAGCCAGGCTGATCAGACGTACCCTCTGGTTGACGGGCTATTCTGGTGCATATCCTTCAGTTTTAGAGACCGCTTGAGCTGTACTCATATTTATATGGTGCCTTGCTGGTAAAGCAGTGTTTTCCTCTGATAACGCTTACAGGGAATCAACGGTATGATGTCATATCCAGATCGCCAATTGAATCTCCTGTTGTGCGACAACCAGCTAAAACAGTCAAGTTTATTATATTTATTCCACTGGAAGGAAACACCTTTTTTTCCAGCAGCCTTTCATACATTATGCATTTTGATCTGCATTTAGAAAATTGTGGGCCACAACAGGTACCCTTTAAGAGAACAGTTTGGCGAGCGATGCCTAAATTCGCAGTCATCCTCACCTCGCTCCGAACAAGCTCCTCCGGTTGGGCCGCTCCATTGTGGAACTTCTTGGGGTCCTTCTCTCTTATGGTGTTGAAGATCCAGTCATCGTTCCCAGAGTCGTCGCCCCCGGATGCCTGCCCGTCCTGCTCTCTGATGGCACATGAAAGAAAACAACACCCTCAGTAACACCATATGAAAAGCCCCCAAATATCTCCAAAATGGGTGAAGGGCAGGAACAGAACCTTCATACAATGGCCATCCATCACAAGGACACACACTATTCACTTACACACTCATACCTATGGGAAATTTATCATCTCTTCTTAGCCTGTCACGAATGTCTTTGGACTGTGGGACAAAAAAAGGAGCCCTCAAGCAAATACAATGAAAACTCCACACAGAAAGGCTCCAGGCCGGATTCAAACCCGCGGCTACATCGCTACCTACTGCACCACCATGTCGCTTAACATCAACCCCACTCCTTCGAAATGACCACCTAACCAGTCTTCCATATACAAAAATCCCTAAGCTATTCTTATGCATACGAGAAAGCATTTTGTTATGAGCATAACGGACTGTTATTACTTCATAAAGGTAGTGAATGCACCTTTCCAAAATACTGCACGGGCTCTCAGACCATCGACACCAGGAGTGGCCAATCCTGGTCCAGGAAAGCCATGGGGTTTGCTTATTGGTGTAATTACTCTACAGTTCATTAATCAGTATGTGCAGTCGATTAGAGTTAACGCACCCAAACTGGTTTATTGGGTCTAAAGCAGTTAACATGATGGCGACAAGAACAGGCCATTCAGCCAATAAAATAACTCCATAATGCTTAGTTTGCTTAGAAAGTAGATGGTACCATATCAGGTCTCAGCTAAAAAACATCAACCACATTGACCTTGCACAGCTATTCCGCATCGTTACGGCTCCCTGTAAAATAAGATACTTCCAAATATCTATGTGAAATTTTAGCTTTTGCTCATTTCTATTTACTCATTGTTCAGTCATTGTTAACTGTTGTACTGAAGGTGAAAGGAGTCGATCACGTGGCTCCTCCGATCTACACCACTCTGGACTACACCCTCAGAAGGACTGGTAAAAACAGACGGGTCCTGGTCCAGAACGCCACTCACGAGTCGCTCTCGTCCGAACTGGACTCGTCCCGCGACTGCTCGGCCTTCCACCTCTTGTAGCGGTCGATGAGCTCAGTCAGGTAGGACGTCTTCTTGGCATGCCGTACGATGAGCTTGTGCTTCAGCAGCTCTTTGGCTGTGGGCCTCTGGGGGGAGCAGAGAGACGCGCACAGCGGCGGTGAGACCAGAGGGGAGGCCGCAGCGCGTTCTCTCAAAGTTTAAAAGCACCAGAAATGGCTCACTGCTAAAAGGACTATAAAACTGCTGCACTAAAGGCAACATCAGACAGGCTATAGCCATGGCGACAGCTAGTCCATGTTTCAAGCCCCAGTGTAGCCACAATGAGGACAGTGCAGCTGCTGGGCCTGCGAGCTGGACCCTTAACCCCACACCGCCTCAGGAAGGATCGACTCCTGCTCAGACTGATCGACTGTGAGCCACTTCGGATTAAAGCACCAGATTAATAATGCTAATGTCACAAAACAGAGATCTTGTGATGTGCCCATCACTACAATATAAATCTAAAAGATAGCCAATCTTCTGGTAAATTCTTTGACCGTCAGTTACCTCGCAATATGTCAAAATGGCAAATTTCAAAAAAATAAAATTTTCTCAAAAATTTCCCGATTTTTTATCTTTCTAAACAGTGGTAATTCTGATGGTTAGGACTACAACACTGCACAGGTCCCATTTGAGTATCTTTTTTTCTGACTTTTCTCAGGTTAAAACCCATTGTGTATTATCTGTAACAACAACAATCATTAATCCTGGTCAACGGCACAAAACCCTGAAAAGTAACTAAAAAAGAAGATGTAAAGCCACATGGCTAAAGAAGGAAGTAAGCATTGACCAACACATAAGAACATACCGTTCACATAACTAAAATTACTAGGCATCTTCTTCATATCATTAATTGACCAACAAAAACGAAAGGGATACAGCAAAAATTGTACCATGTAGAACGAGTACAAGCTGTATGTAAGCCATGTATTAGGATGTGCCAAATTTGGGTGCCACAGCTCCATGAAAAATCATCAAAATCATCCATGAAAAATTTCAAATCATCACCAATATTAACTGGGATCCCCTTCATATCACCACTGACCCACAAAAATGAAAGGAATCTAATAAAATTTGTAGTCTGTAGAGTGAGAACAATAAATTCTAGATGGAACTAGATGGAAGGATAAACGGGGGCAATTGCAATATATGCCCATCCGGCGTAGTGGGCGTATAAAAATATGACGTATTTTTGGGCCATATTAACATCAATCTAAAGGTATAATCAGAAGGATATGAGAATAGCAGTTTGCAAACACAACATTCAAAGTAGACCCCTCCTTCCCGCCTAAATGACACCAGAAGCACTACACTGCAGTGCAGAAACATGTCCCACCCTCACACCCAGCAAGACCCCCAGAAATGTCCCGTACAAAGTAAATTAAGATAATACAGGCAAATAGCAGGGTCTCTGGAGATAGGAACAGTTAAGTACTTCTACAGGGTCATGCGTAAGTGATGATTTAGAGTCTATACTTTATTTCTTATGTAAATCCTACTCTGTAGTCTGAACACATTTAAAACAAAAAGTAATCAAACACTAATGTTAAATTTCGCAGGAGATACAGCGTAAAAGTATTTGCTCCGTCCCTGATTAACATTACTGGACGTTTGATGCACTGTATGGTTTCACATAGTTAAGAATGTAATCTGTAAAGCAATCGGGAAGAGTGTAAATGCTTTTTCACTGCACTGCAGGGGTCGGTCTGTATCAGAGTCAGCGCTGTAATGCAGGGATAGGCAATGCCAGATCAGGACTGCCAGAGGGCAGCTTCATGCTTCCATTCCACCTGAACTCCAATTATGCAACCTTAACAGTCGCTAAGCTACATTAGTCATGCGCTCCAACCACACAGCGTTTCAACCATGGGGAAACTGAGAAAATCCCTGAGGATTTCAACTGCACAGGATCAGAGCCGTCCAATCCTGTGAGCTCAGCCGGGAGCAGCCAATGGGGAGAGAGGAAACGGGGCATCGGAGGATCGGAGTGCGGGCGGAGTGTGGCACTTACGAAGCTGGGCTCTTTGTTCAAGCAGGCTTCCACAAACTCTTTCAGCGGTTTACTGTAGCTGCCATCCAGGGTGGGCGGGTTGTTTTTGGGGATGAGGAAGAGCACCTTCATTGGGTGAAGCTCTGAGTGAGGGGGCTCCCCTTTCGCCAGCTCTATCGCCGTGATCCCCAACGACCAGATATCAGCCTGAGGGAGAGAGGAATAGGGAGAGAGAGATAGAGAGGGGGAGAGTGAGAAACCAATGAGAAAAATACTACAGGAAACTGCCAAAACAAATGCATTTAATGTATATTTAATGCATATGGTTATAAATGCAATCAGTAAAACGCCCAAAAATTCTTACAAATTTTTTTCCTTAAATGCTTTTTCCCCTTTATCTTTTGTTTACTATAACAGTAAAAAAAGAGCTAATTTGTCATTTCCAAACTTAAAAAAATTAAATTTTCCAGAAAAGTTACCAGGAAATTTTTGTATTTTCGAAAAGGAAGAAATAAAAATGACACTGCACCGAACACTAGTTTGACACAGTTTTGAACCGCTACAAGCTCAAATAGATATTCAACATGGCTTTGTTATAATAGGAAACATCTTTGCTTGTATTTTTCGAGTTTGCCTCAGACTTTCGCACAGTGCCGTTCGAGGTTAAAAATAAAGTGCGAGAGATGTAGCATAAACAAGAGATACAACAGCATATGTCTGAACCCCCTCAACCCCGTCCTGTCATCCAGATCAGGCAGCTGTGTTTGGATGAATCACAGAGAAAAGTTCTAATGAATTATGAATCACTATTACTTTTTCATAAGAACTGCACCAAGATACACCATCAGGTCTACATGTCAGATCACCCTGTGCTTCCCTTTGTGTCTGTTGTCTGTTCTTCCAAAGAAGCACTGACTGACAGCGAAGGGAGCTCCAGCACTGCGCTCAGAAACAGAATCACACGTCAGGCTCCATCATGAAGGCTTCCTTCCTCTACTCAGCACCCTTGAGAAACTATTATTGTGCGGCCAAGCAGAACTCTTCTGAAGTCATGCTCCTGCGTTACAAAAGGTGAAACCTTGGCTTGCAACTTCAGACTTCCTCAAGCTACGGCACATAACTTCACACCATTTGGTTTGTTCTACTGCGCAAAGCCACACCCTACTAGACCACAAAGCAGATTCCCACGCCTCGCTCCCCTTGGCTATTTACAGAGAACCTTGAAACTGAGAGACAGACTTCAGTGGCAAGAAGAAAGTGAAGTTTCTCTGGTTTAAAGGCAGTCTGCGCAATGTTTAGCAGCACAAATGTACACTCTGATGCAGCTAGACTACTTGCTATGCGAAAAAGATGCAACGCACAAGCAGGAATTCAACAAAACCTGAAACAACTGCCTGGGGCACCTCTGAGACAACAGTCCCGACCAGAGACTATAAAACCTTTAAAGAACAGAGTTTTCAAAATGATTTTTTCAGAATTTATTGTAAGTATTCAACCTCCTTGCCATTAATTACTGTAGCGATTATTCAATCGGCATTAGTATGTTCAGCTTAGAAAAACCTGATCTCATATTTCTGAGCTCGCGTCTCACAAAGTCTAAATATTGAGGTAGAGAAGCTGACAGAACTGAGCTGTTAACGGTCAGGTCATGCGGGTCCCATCCTTCCCACAGGCAGTGTGGGGGGGGCTGCAGCTTCCAAGGTCATTCAGTGCCCGTTTACCCAGCTTTTCACATAATCCTACTAAAATGAGTCCAATCAGGGGCGTAGGGCTCAGATAGCGAGACTCTTCGTTTCAGGATCTGCTCGAGATGATTTGCATGAACAGGATGAGCGAGGCGGCACTTCAGAGTGCCAAGAACGGATCGCTCCCTCCACTGAGCGGCTCATTTGCCAGTCCCTTCCACGAACGGAAAGCGGCGAATAAACAGTGCGACTCTCGGGCGTGCGCCATCGCCGCTGGGCCGAGCGTAAGGGGGCAGGGCTCTCCCTGCACGAGGCGGACGTCTCTGTCCCAGATGACTCATGCGCCGCGTCCGTCGCTAATGAATTCAACCCCGTTTTCGTCACACGGAGCGCTTGCTCGAGTCAGTGAGCCAAGCTTCACACCACCTCTTTACTGCCTTGTACCCATGATGAAAAGCCCAGCCATGTCGCCAGAGAACACCGCACAATAACACAGGGATGCCAGCTTGCTGAAAATGCACGAATAACTCCATTACGTCGAGAAAACCGCATCATGAAAATCCTTGAAAAAATTTATTTGATCTGCCTTTCGAAAATCTATTGGCTTGCGCAAGAATAGAAGCATGTGAAAATTATGTTCAGGGACAAAATGGAGTAAATTAGCCATGGTATTGAAATCTTATACCAAGTCAGATCAGCTCCTTGCAGAAGTAGGGTGCCAACAGGCAGAAATGTATCTCTGTCTTATTTCTGTAAATTCACACTGAGTAAAATTCCTAACCATCAAAAATATTCTAATAATGAGCGAAAGAGACAGAAACTTGAGAGGAACTTCACATTTTTAATGGCAATTTCATTATGTCAATTACAAAACACGCATCCTTCACTTCTAAAAATGACAAATGGATGGAATGTGTAGAAAATGTTTAAATCCCATTTTATCTTTGAAAATGAAACCAGTCTGTCTCTTTGCCCATAATCCCATGTGGATACAGGGCCAAACTAGAAATCACATGAATCCTGTGACAGTGCTCACCTTTGAGTCATATGCAGACTGCTTGATTACTTCTGGGGCCATCCAGAAGGGCGTGCCTACAAAGGTGTTCCTCTTGATCTGCGTGTCCGTAAGCTGTCCGGCCACGCCGAAGTCTGCCAGCTTCACATCTCCTTGCTCTGACAGCAGGACGTTGGCGGCTGTGGGAGGACAGTTCTATATCGTTACCCCTGGCTTAGCTCAAACAAACCTGGCCACGATCCTGCTAATCCTGCAGCACACAGCGGACGTGACGATCCTGACAAAGGATCTATTCTATTCTATTCTATTCTAACTAGACCCCAGGGCACGTGGAATGGGTGTATATCCTGCTAGCACAGGCGTTTCCTGTTCCAGACACTTTTGAAATTATCTAAAGGCTCAACGTAATGAATTCGGAAATTCAGTCAATGATTTGCATGCATGTTATTGAGAGTCCCACCCCACTTATTCGGCTCATGCCATGCAACCTGCCGGCCAATCACAGGCCGGTAAGTGCAGGTGGCGCTCGGTGATGCACGCTCAGCACTCACACTCAGCTGAGGCAGAAGATTGGCAGGCTCTTACAGAGCGATAGAAATAGGACAAAGGCTGTATTTGATGAGTCACTTCCATCCACAGAAATCGTTTCCCTTTGCATTCATTAGCAAACATATAACCAGCGTTAGATTTACAGTGATTATCACACTGGGACATTTCATTAAAAGCCATCACCCGCACTGATTTTCTGACCTAATGTTTCAGGGGACGGCTTGGTGATAAATTAACTAGAAGAACAGGTAAACCTCATTCTAACAAGATTCTCAAGGTTAATCGTAATGGACTGGTAGAGCACAGGAGTAGCACAAAAAATACCTTTCCGCTATAGAACATCTCTGCATGAGGGCAGATAACGAGCCTCACTTTACACACCAGGAGAAAAGCCCAAAGGCGAAAAGGCTAATTCACACCATCAGTGGCCGCTGCTGCCTCCTGATGTATTGTCTGGACGAGGGTAATTCAATCCAACTTATCCAAGTTTATGACCACTAAAGAGTCAGAGGCGAGAGACCAATGAGTTTGGCCAGAATTCTGGAGGTAATATAAAGCCGCTCATATGATAAGCCCAGACCCATTACCTTTAATATCTCGATGAATTTTCTTTTCTGAGTGCAGGTACTCCAGGCCCTTGAGTATTTCCCGGAGTATGGTGGCGATCTGCGTCTCATCCAAGGCCCCTGGCTCCAGCTGTAAAAGAGCAGAATGGGAGCTCCGCGGTTTACAGCCCTGTCAGTCTCAGAATATATGAACCTATTAAATGATATTGAGCACCAAAGTACCCCGATAAGCTCTTCGGGCTAATGTAATTTCAGTGTTTTTTTCCCATTAAAGCTTCAAAACATCTACCTCCCTCTAACCACTGTCTGCAATCACTCACCAAATCTAGCGCCGATCCACCTCCGAGGTATTCCATAATAATCCATAACTTCGTGTCCTGAAAGAGGAGATGGACATTCATCAAAAATGACAAGGATAAGAGGAACGGAAACACGTTTAATATGAGTGACTTTCATAGCAGGGAAAACTTGACTGTGAATACAAGTGCCTGAGCAATTACAGGATTAATGTAATTTAGCCAAAATTTTCATCCAAAACAGTAAATAGGACAAACCCCCTGAGACAGAGTGGGGTCGGGTGTCGCGTCAGGGCCCGACAGCTACACTGATTTTACTGAAGCTACATTGCAGTGTTAACCCCTAACCCTCTGAGACAAAACCCATGTCCACTTTGTGGAAATAACCTCATAAAAAGAGGGGAAAATGTAACCAATGAAATTTAAGAATGAGTAGGTTCTTAACTGGTGACGCCATGGGCACTGGTTCATGGTTCATCAGTTATTAGGCAAACAAATGATCGTCTCAAACCTGTTTTGTGTCATGTCCTTAAAATTCATGTTGAATATTTAAGAACTTAAAGCCCTTGTGCTCCACAACCTAATTTAGAACATGATGATTCTCTCAGGGTCAAATGTGATCTGATAAGTTGAGCACTGACCCTCTTAGCCACCATCAAGTGTGCCCGTGACGATGTTAATAGGCTGCTAAAGGTACATAATTATGGAATATCAGTTACATTTGGAGATAAAATTTTACTCACAATTTCAGTTATTGTAGAAGCAGCATCATTATTACAGACAGCAGATTTTCAGGTTTGAAAACAGGACTGGAGGGTCATACTGGAGCTTACAGTCTAGGCTAGACAGTGAGGACCTCTACTCGTCCAGTGCAGTTAACCCGTAGACTGTATAAAAAGATGGACGCAGCACTCGGGTCTGAAAACTGAGGCCAATGCGAAAATCTCCAAAATTTGCATTCTATTTAATGGCCAGCAGATGGCGACGTCAGTGGTTGCAGAAAGAAGTTCAATTCTATAGAAGTCTATGAGAAAATGACCCTACTTTCCCACCTGATTTATTATTTAAATAATGATTTTCCACATTACTTTATTGTATCTATCGCAAGTTTCAAGTCACCTCCAATATATCGTGATGTTTATTTTAGTAAATTATGGTCCCAAATAGACTAGAATAAAGGATAAAGCCAGCATATGCTTTAGGGGCATGGCTATCCTCTGGTCCTTGTCTGATACGGTAAGATCCACCTGTAAATCCAGCCCTCGCTTCTCCCCGAACATTCAGTTCACGCTCTCATCCAATAGGAATCACATCCCGTTTCAAAATGACAAAATGACGCGCAATTCAAATTGCCAAAATCGAGGCTTCCTCAATGGTATGCTGAAACCAATGGGTGACGTCACGGTTGCTTCGTCCATCTTTTTATACAGTCTATGAGTTAACCTCGACCACATTTTGAACTTCCCAGCTGAATCTTCTGTAGCTGAATCTTCATGCGACAGAAGATTCAAGATTCAAAACCAAAAATTGTTCCAAATGAGGGATTCAGCCAATTGGATGAATGATGTTATCAATTTACTGTTATAGGATGCTGAAAATTACAGGGCATCACAATGGAAAAACCATTCAGCATAATTCACAATACAGCCTATTACACGTACCCACACACTTTGGCGAGAGCAGGACTGCTGCTCGTCTCCTCGAAATAAACATGAGTTGTGCAACAGAAATAAAATTGCAGACATTCTTTCGCTTTAAAGCTTGATGCGCTGACGTGCGGCCCTGCAGTTCAGTCAGGTTCACACAGATACTGTGCACTAGAAAAACACTGCTTTCTTCAACCTATTCCGCAATCCGGGCCAAGACTGTACACAGGAGCCAATCAAGCGCATTTGCCCACCATGGGTGAACCAATTAAACGGTAGTTAATTAGGTCAATTGAAACATCAGAGGCAGTAAGTATGTCAGTTAGCATTGGATGATCTCCATTTCAATAATACATCAGATAACATATTCAGCTTTGAGGGGGAAGGGTGGTGTGTTCCAATAGCAGACAGAGTGCTCTCTGCTTCAGCTGCTGGGGCTGCTTTGAAAATGCACTGGAATTTACCTCCATTCAGGGCAGCGCTTTTCAACTTTAGTCCTGGGGCCCCCCTGTGTATGCCGCCTTTTTGTTCCAACCACAAAAATAATCCCAGGATTTGAACCAGCTGTTCATTTTACTTCATTACACTATTTTATGGACATATTTAAAGGGATCGCTAAATCTTTAAAGCCACATTATGTCAGAAGTTGGAAACACAAGATGGATTTTCTACTGTTTATTGCCCCAATATAAAAGCTGCACCACAAATTCTCTCCGATTTTTTCTGGTGTGTCCACATGACCAAATCATGCCTTGAATTTAGGCATTTTTGGGCATTTTTTTTTTTTTTTTTTTTAATTATTTATCATAAGCATTTTCAGATGCAAGTTACTCTGAAACTAGAGACAGGAGATTGGATTGGGTTTAAGGGGCCAGTGTGCTGTAGCTGCTGAGGATGAGGCTGCAATATGAACCCCTGATTATGCATACTTTGGTCAAGGGGACCAACTAAAAATCAGATAAAAATTTTGGTTCTGTAAAAATTCATTTTCAACAGCCCATTACAGGAAAATCAAATGAGATAGGCCAAATCTGATAGCAGATTCGTACATTTCAGGTAATTTTACCTATGTGCACCCATCGACATTAATTTAGGAACACTGGAAAGTGTATTTGTATCCCTACAAAAATGCTTATCAGTCATTTCTACATTTGTGAGTGACTAGACAAGCCCTCCTTTAATTGGCAATTACTCCATGAAAAATTGGAGTTGGAACTTAAGATTTGGGATTTGTCCATTTGAAATGATGACAAACACACGATTTTTTGTTTACATTTTCTGAGATGGCGCGGTGCAGACCCTCCTCATGCACACACACACAAACACATACATACATCTTTGTCCTTCTATACTTGTGAGGACATTACACTGACTTCCATTCATTCTTCCTGTGTCTCTACAGCCTTTCCCTAATCTTAACAATCAGCAATGCAAGCCTAACCCAAACCCTTACCCTAACCTTAGCCTATCCCTAATTCTAACCTTACCCCCAACCTTAACTAATAAGTCACAATTTGCCTTTGTTGTTGTGAGGACAGGAGAACACGTCCTCACTTCCCAATAATGGCTCCACTCCATAGGGAAAAACGTTTTCTGGTTCTCACTGTATAGCAAGTACAAGAAAATATACACACAGATAGAAATGCACGGAGTGTGACACGTACAGACAGACACAAGAGCACCACCAGGCACGCACACACACACGCACACATTAACTGAGACATGCACAAAACCAGACGCAGATGCACAGAGAAGCAGACGCAGAAACACACGGTTTGTGTAAACATCAATCTACGGCCTGAACAAACCCTCAACACAAGATAACTAAATTAAACTGTTTAAGCCACACTTTTTCTGAGAGACAAAATAAATAATAAAAAAAACTGCAGAATTAGCAGATCAGAGGCTTCCCTGACATTAACAGACTGGAGAGAGATCAACAATCTCCGCACAGGAGCTTAAGTGCAGGACAGCAGGGAAATGTTATGCAAACATACGGCCCATAAATAACATCCAGCTTCATTAACGCAGTCAAACTGCAGATAGATGAGAGTGAATGAGAGACACACAACGCTGGAGGTCACATTTAAACAGGGAGCACCTTACATGAAGGATCTACACACCCCAAAACCATTCACCAGCTGACCAGGACCTCATGTCCCCCACGTTTCTCCTGACTACGCCACTCGGACAGGATGGGTAAGGGCAACTCAGAAATGTGCCTCAGGCCGCATCCCTCCAAAAGAATCAAAATCATGTCATAAGCACAACGCTCAACTCCATCTCACATCACAGCGCCACATTAAAACCCTCCGGATATAACCTCAGCTGCCCGACTGCGATGCTTGAAAACAGCCGCTATATAGAGATTGATGAAATGCATGTTAATATTAACGCGGTGCCCTCCGTGGAGATGAAATGCACAGGCTGTGTGTTTTACGCCCGAGTGCTCTCAGTGTCTGCTGCTGATGCCCTGCTCCACTTTTACAGAGGGAGTGGTGTCAGACAGTGTGTGTGTGTGTGTGTGTGTGTGGGGGGGGGGTGTATATGGGCCTAATGGCCGATGGAGCGCACGCTCACTCGCTCACTCTCGCCTGCAGACTCGCTCTCCCTCTCTCACAAGTCTGACTGGAGCTGAGCACAGGCATCTCCAGGACACCGCTACACACCGCGAGGCTTTTGGTCATCAAACCCAGCCATCAAAATAAACCGGCCCCTCCTTTTCTTCTTCTCTCCTCTGTAATGAACTGAGCAATCTACACCACCGATATCTGAGACTGCCCCTACCCAGCCATCATCCCAGAGAAGGGAGGGTGAAAAACTCAACTGTTCTCAGCCCACAAGGACTATGCTTTGACAAACCGGGGTCTACCACTTCTCCTCTGGTGGCATAGAATGAGCGCCTCATATCCACACTCTTTTTAACATTTATTTGACCGGTTAAGTTGTACTGAGAGTGTTTCTCTTTTTCCAAGGATGTCCAGGCAGAAATACTGGATAGAACAAGTGGGGAGTAACAGAGAAAGAGGGGTAAAACCTTTGGAGCAATTTTGGGGCCAACAGCCTTGTTAACGGCCCAACAGCTGAGTTCTTCCCAATTTCATCACCCCAGGGGCCTGTTTCAATAAACTTGACTTGTCCAACCGAGTCGGACAATCTGTCGCCTGAAAGGTCGAACTTTCGACAGACTATATCCGTCAGGTGTTTCAATGAAACAAAAGTAGGATGACCGACCATGGTCTGACACGGACGGACTGTTCATCACTGCCCGTTCAAAGTTGCGTCATAATTTGCACCTCAGCGACACACAGCTTTGTGATTTGGTGTTCAAATAGTCAAAATGCGTTAACGTTAAAAAAAAAAAAAAAAAAAAAAACAACTCTGATTAGGTAGATCTCCAACTACTATAAAAAAGTAAACTAACTGCACTATATAAGTTTATAATCTGAATTAAAAAAATAAAAAAAAATAAAAAAATCGCTGACGATCAGAGAAATTTCTCATCATAAACATTAAGAATATTCAAAAAATGCATTCTAGAAATAGTTTGAATTCTATTGGCAATCCTTCAAAAGCATGAAACAGAAATGAAACAATTAAAACAACATACTTGGCCGTTGCTCACATTTCCTCACAATAGCATAGTATTAACATTCCCAAACACTGCTCCAGGCAAACAAGACTCTATTGCCAAGTCTGTGAATATCTATCGTACTGTAAAAATGTGGGCCGTTGAAAGGTTGATCACTGTCCTGTCAGTCGAAAATAGACTATGCAGAGAACTGGAATGCACCTGTCAGCATAGCATTGTGGCTGAACACCTATTCTCAATGCCAGTGCATGTGACAGGGCTCAAAAGATAACGGCAGACATGGCGACTCTGTCAGCTGCTCTCAGCTTCTCCGATAGAGCGATTGCATTGCATGTTTTTGATGTCTCTCTGCTTTAACACACCTGATGCAAACGTTTGCCTCATTATCAAGCCCTTAACAAGCTACCATCACTTGAATCAGGTGAGTTTGAGAAGAGACGTCAAAAACATGCAATGCTATGGCCCTACAGGAGCAGAATTCCCTCACCCTGTTCTAGCAGGTTACCATTCTGGGAGGCTACCTGTGCTCACCTTTTTAATAAATGCATTGCATTAGCAGATATTGGAAACCTCCACTACCCAGTTCACAACCTGAATGTAGCTTAGCTCCTTTCATTTTTCTACAATAGCTACCCAATTTCCTAAACTATCCTAGCAAGAAAACTATGACAGATGATCATTGGATTTGACTTCCCTTTTCAAATGTTCACCACCGTGAGTAAGTGAGAGTTCCACTGAGGGCCTTTTACAATCATTTCTATTCAAGCAAAAATAATTCCAGCTTTATAAAAGCTTGCGGCTGATTGGACAAAACAAAGCACCTCAGTTAGCCAGGTCTAACAAAAAAAAAACCCATAAATTTATGAGAAACTTATGAGAGGGGTGAGCACTACAAACAAGCTAATGAGCAGCGGTTAAGAGGCGGCGGAGCATCTTTAAGAACTTTCTTGTGTCCTCTGGTCCATTTTCTGCAGAACACAGACTCCTTTCACAGCATCCCTGTGCCACTGACCCACATGAATGATTTAGTGACCCACATACTGTAGTCTGCCTCAGTGCGAATGCTAGGATGAAACCCGCACAAGCCCACCTTCATGCTTCAGACCATTGCAAAAAATATCTAAACAAGCGACTTGCCTCATCCCCTAAGTAAGGTAAAGACAAGTGACATGACGTATAAGAGAGGGTATCAGAGAGCATTGCTAAAGCTTACAAAAATTTTAGCTAGACAAATTCTAAAGGCTTTTGCAGGCTTCTTAGAATTCTGCCTCCGCAAATACAGGCTCCAGAGATTAAGCCTGTAAAGTCTCAGGTAAAATTACCTGCCACAACAGTAAACTGATGCAGTGAACTCAGGGAAAAAAAACAAAAATAATACTGCTTGAGCTCAAAGCTTCAATAATTCAATACAGCTAAATAATTCCAAAATCAACAAATGACAATGACGCTTATCACTGAAAATCACTATGCGCTGTCTGTGTGACTAGAGGAACGAGTGCTTGGAAAAACCTGATGACTATATTTCACCCAGGATTACAAAAGATGGCAAGTGTTATTCTCAAAGAACATGCTCAAACATGTAGCCTTTATTCAGGAAGCAAGCACATCCACTAAGACGCATTCAGGAGAATAACTAAACTTCTCCCCTCAGCAAAAAAAAAAAAAAAAAGAAACTGCTTCACAGTTGAAGGATATCTTCATTTAATCTTCCATATAACCTCTCAAACTAGAACAACCCTCGGTTTAATACTTGCAGTGTCTCCTGGAGCAGGAAACGTGGGGGAAAAACAAACTCATTTCCCCTGCATGAAGAAATGAAAAATCTTGTTGAAGATATGAATACCATCATAATCCACCCATATCCTGCTATTCAATGCATAACGAACTTAAAATGCCCATTGGCTTCTGAATCAGAAAAAGGCATTTCGCATGTATGAGTGCTACATTATCAGAAAATGGTTTGGGAAACATATTCATCTCCTAGTACTTTGTTAAATCCCTGTCTTAATTTTCCTTGTAGGCAAAAACATATTTTTTCTATGAAACATAAAAGTTAAATGCAAAACTACAACACAGAGCCAAAATTTGCTCCCCAAAGTAGTAAAGGAGGAGGATCGACTTCTATTTTAACAAGATCAAATCCCACATCTGTGTGAGAGCTTGCAAAAGGCCTGGAACACACTCACAACATGAAGGCAAGCTCCATGACTGGATAACTTCATGAGAACAAGAAGGTCTCTGAATATTTGGCCCAGCTCAAGAACAAGGGAAAACAGCATTACAGAGCCAGGTAAATGCTGCATTTACTTCACACAGCAGTAGAAGAAAGCTACAGAATAAGACTATAATGACATGCGACATTTACAGGCCACTGAGTTACTCCGACTCACCTTGAGGTAGGAACCATAGTACTTGGTTACGTAAGGGCTGTCACACTGACTCAGGACTGTGATTTCCTGCTGAATGTCTTCGATTTCGTCCTCTGCCTCCTCCAGGTCGATTATTTTAATAGCTACGACTTTCTGAGTCCGATTGTCAATGCCTTTGTACACTTCGCCGAAGGAGCCTTTTCCGATCCGTTGCAGCTTCGTGAACAGCTCCTCTGGGTCTGCCTTTAAATTCTGCACAGGAGACAAGAGAAAGATTAATGAAGGAATTAAAGGCTCCTGTTAAACTTTGCCTGTGAACAGCATCTTGACGAACCTTAGGGAGGGTTATCGGCGCTACCCATTTCAAACAGGGGCATTAGAACAGTAGCAGAATAGCCCAGACACACACATACACACTTGCAAAGTAAATGAACTAATCAAAAGAGTGATAAACTGTACATAAACAGGAGAGGAGATGATTCGAAGCATGTGATATGAACTGTAGCCTAATACAGCAATAAAGAACGGCATACAAAAACAAATTGAAGGCATCTGCTTCAGTAATAAATTATTCACAGAGCATGAAAGCTTTCCAAGTCAAACGGAAAGTTTCTCAGGCACATCTTCAAGGGGAAGCCACACAAGAGCACACCAAACCGCCGGTTTCAAACTCAGCATTTCCAAAAAAAAAAAAAAACAAAAAAAGGCTTGAAAAGGCAATACAGAATGATCACGCTTTCAGCGAACACCTTAAAGGCAAAATCAGCTATAACTAGGCCTTCGCTGTCGGCGGCTGACAGCAAGGGGTATATCCCCGAAATTCCCCAATCCTCGAAGCCCCCTTTATTAGATTCCCCTTTACTAGACCTACAATATGAGGCAAATTTGAGGTCTGGGTAAGTAATTGTTCCAGAGATATGGTTAAAAAACTGATTTTTTCAATATATAGCGCCACCTGGTGGCAAACCTAGGAGTGCATACTTGCCCAAAATCTAATCAATTCATCCTCTCTACCATATATACCCATATGCTAAAAATGAGAAGACAATGTAAAGTATTTTGTGAGTTATCGCGCTAACGGCTAAAATCTGCGGACGCGGCGGCGGGTGGGGCGAAACCATGATCTCCGAAACTCGTATTTCGGGCATATAATTACTAGAATTATGAGTTCTGCTTGTAGGAGCACATCTTATTTATTGATCTGCTGAGGCTAACAAATGTGCTCTTCTGTGCAACAGTACCCACATCTCAAAGAACGTGGTCCATCTAAGGTAAAATACAATACTATTCATTCGTGTCCATGCACCAGATGCCATCTTCCCTCACTTACTCATGAGCGTAAATTTGAACCACTTTCAACTGAAGTGTTGTGGTTTCCCGACTAGATGTTTACATATTTTTGAGGTCGCCTTGTTCGTGAATAATTGGAGGGAGACAAAATCTTCAGAAGCCATCTTTATTCCCACAGTGAGCAGTCCCTGGCCAGGCAGTGCAAACTCGGCATTCTTTACAGAGCAATATTTATGGGAAAAACTCAACCAACTTTGCTCCAATCAAAATACATGGGTTGTAACCATCTTATCTTTAACAAACTTTGCTCCAATCACAATTCATGGGTTGTAACCATCTTATCTTTAACTTTTTTTTTTACTCTCCAGCTTTATTTTGTTAAACCATGGTGGAATATAGAAGTATAGGATTTTTAAAAAATAAAAGGAATATATACTAAAATGGACTGGAAAATTACAGTCAAGAGAGGAAAAATACAGCCAAAGGAATAGGATACAAGTAGATACATAAATGATTCAATTGATTATGTTTTTTTTTCAGTAACAACTAATGATTTTACTGAACAAATATTGATCGAAGCCACAGAAATCAAATGCATCACCTGATTATGTTTTTGAATCAACTAAACAGAAGCCTGCTTACTAATCAAAGCTACAGAAGCCCGCTGCTTAGGTGTGTGAGCTGCTTATGCATGTGTGAATTGATTATGATTATTGATTATGGTTATTCAACATGGCAATTGATCTACTGATGAATATGATGAGAAATATTGAAATATAATCCACAACAGAAGTAGCAACATGAAGTGAAGAACTGGGCAGCAGGCAATGTTTACACAGCGAGAGCACATCATGGCTCAGGTCCCTGGCTGCTCTGTGTACTGAATACATAACCCAAGGGCCTCAGTCTGGGGCCAGACCCTTTCACTGGTCTGCCATCACTGGAGTCTAGCCCGCATCGCTCTCAGAGCTGAGCCTGGCAGAGGTCTCTATCAGTGCGGATATCTGTATTAATACAGCCACTGTACAATTTAAATACTTAAGACACGTCAAGTAAACATACATAAAAATGCTGCTCATGTAGATTAAGCCAACATACTGCAACTTACTTCCTTATTCAATATAAATACATGCAACATGCCAGACTCTAAACACGATTGTGCATGTATGCGTTTGTCTGCGCGTGCCTGGAGCTGTATGTGTGTGCCGGTCTGTGAGTGTGTTTGCCCATCAGTGAGTTTCTGCCCTTGGGGTGAGTGTGTGTGTTTGTGTGTGTGTGTGCGCACACGTGTCAGGGCTCGCAAAATCGCCTGCCTCACATCCCGGGGCAACAAGAAATTTCAGTCGGGCAACTGCAATTTCTCTTATGTCCCGGCGGGCAACCACGTTCTGTGGTTGATCACGCAGGCTCGGGGTGACAATAATAGGGGATCCAGAGCTGATCATCTTTGTTTACGGTAGGATGAACTGAACACAGGCAATCAATATGATCTTACGACATGTTTAGATGACTGGTCAATTCAGACATGCTCACCGCCTTAACTGTCAAATTATTTGATAAGTTTTACTCCCGCATGAAGTGACATGGCTTACTAGATTGGCTCAAAATTATAACAATTAGATTATAACAATTTACCATTAAGTAGACGTTATACAGTGGACATGAAACAGCCGAATTTACAGATATGAGCTAAAGTGAAGTTGGCTCAGGTGTCATATGTATGCATTGTCAGATATCACTGTCAGGTCAAGCTGAATGAATCTGACACAAAATGTTTCAAGGATTTTAAATCATGCTACTTTAGCCGGTTGACTAATGCAGTTATGTCCCGCTCGTTACTCGTTCAGAGATTAAATAGATTAACTTTCTCGACCAATCTGATAAAAAAATAAAACTCCCGCTCTCTGAGTATGCTACATAAAAGTCGAAATCCCTTGCTAACCTGTTGGATCAGGGACCGTGGATCGGCTCGAAGCCCTGCACGCAATTGCAAAAATTGCCATGATGTATTCCCGGAGGAGGACAAGAGGTTTTATACTGCCAAGTCATACCAGTATCCCATTCTGTGTGGACAAAGTAGCCTACAGAAAGCATGCGCATGAGTTGAAGTAGGCTACAGATACTCCAATGAGATATTACACCAAAAATGAACTTCTTTACATTTGCATGGATTTTCAAAATACTCATTTCCTGATATTTCTTAAATACCCAAGTAAAATCACTGTGTTATTTGGCATTTGGGCCATTCCGCGTCAATTCAAACAATTTCAGAAAAATCCCACGGTGACTGACTCGGGTTTCACTGAAAAAAAATTACAAAAAAATACTTTGATGAATATAATGAACAATTATATTTTAGCTCCAAACTCCCAAGGGTTTCTGAGATATAGCCCATTTAATTTTGAGGGCCACGCCCCTTTCCTAAACCCACCAAAAGTTTTTGCGTTTTTGTGAGCCAAAACCTTTGCCCAGGCTTTCAGAATCTGCAATCAGAAATATTCTCTCTTCTACTGCCTGTGATATTGGCAGCTGAAATCTTAATTTCTTTCATGACGAAATTTTTTTTTTTTTTTTGCAGTTTTTTGTCTACCAAATTACAGTAATTAACCTGAGGTGCCAAAACAATGTACAAATAATATATTTGGGAACTGTACAATAGGTCAAAAGAGTTTCAGGTTCATCATTGCCTCAATTTATGAGTTATTGAGCAGTAAATATCGTCACGGGCAAAAAGTGTCAAAAGTACCCCGTGTTCAAGTGGCTGGTTACCCCTGTGGACACCTACACAGGGTATTTGACTTTGGCCACCCAAGGATAAACACCTCATCAACCTTTCCAGCAAATTTCATCTTGGTGTCTCAATCCCTTCTATGAAAAACTATTTTTTTTTTTAGAAAAAATGCATTTTTGTTTTTTTTTTCCCTCATTGTACAACATGCTTTTTGTTCATGTATTTCCCTACTGATGAATCATTGATTTTACATACAGGGATGCAAACAGAGGTATGGTGAAAAAAGAGGGTTGTCGAAGCCCCCCCCGCCACCAAAAATAAAGTTTAAGACAATGTGAGCCGCCTCAATGAAACACAGTATGCATGGTACGGTTCATTTGCAAAATCAAAGTGACTTCAGTGTAGCATTATGGGCATGTATCAGAAACAGTGGTGGGGGCTCTGAGGGTACTCCCCCAGAGAATTTTGGATTTTTTTTTTTTTTTTTTTTAAGATTTTTTTTGGGAATTTTTCCTTTATTTGACAGTTATACAGTGTAGAGAGACAGGAAAGTTGGGGAGAAGAATGGGGGAAGACATGCAGCAAATGACCTGAGCTGGAATCGAACCCAGGTCGCTGCGGGAAGGACACAGCTTTTATGGTACGCGCGCTTAGACCGACGAGCCACTGGGGCGCCCCGAGAATTTTGGATTTTGATGATGAAATTTCCTGCAATCTGGTGGATTTGGGGATCAAATTCTAATCAAATGAAGATATAAAACAAATACTGTATATTTTGTTTGCAAATGGTTATACTGGTGATAACAATAGCAGGGTTTTCTCAAGGGCCCCTTGAATCTATCCTATATAAGCACATCTTTAAATGGAGCTAGCCTATAATAGACCTGCACAGAAATCAAATAGCCTAAATGCAAGCAACCCACCCCAATAAATAGCAAGACTTGAGCATAGATAAAGTGTAAGCCATCCTGTCAATCAACTAGTAGACTGTAGAGAAAATGGAAGTCCAAATATCACACACCAACACTAATTTGGAGGAATAAATTTCGTTGTTTATTCCTAAAACAGGACAATCTCATTGAGCCAGCATGACTATCTTGATAGAGGTCCAAATCTTTATACATTTCGTCACGCTCTTTACACTGAAAAAAGTGAGTAGAATGGCCTACTTCAAATAACAAAAGGTCAGTTTCAAACTAAGATATTTGAATATCCTGGGGCAAGAGCCCTTAAGTGTTGTTTAGGTTTTTTTTTTTTTTACATCTGAACTGTATAACAAAAAAAAAAAAAAAAAAAAAATCCTGACTACAATAACAACAATTTGCCTCACTCTCCTAAATTTCCCTCATTCTGCAAATGAACATAGTTGAATGTTTAAGCAAAACAACCAAAACATAGTGCCCTTAATCCTACTTCTTTCCACAATTCTTTTAGATACCAGCTACGAGGTACTTGCTTACTCTGGAATTGACTTTTTGGTTGACAAACGACAATGTGATTAGAACTAGCTGGGATTCTATGCTTCTACTAGAGCTCAAGTTGGAAACACACAATTTCATGCAAAAGCTACATATTACACTGCTTTGATAACTGAGGCTAAAGGAAACAATTCTTTAATTTGGAAACAAATAAAAAGCTTAATAAAACCACAGGAGAATATTACAAATACAGTACACGAACTTAAAATCGGAAATCTAATTATCTCTGATAGTGGGCAAATTGCACAAGCATTTAACGATTACTTTATTGGGTCAGTTGAGGAACTTGCCAATGACTTTGAGCAAACTGACTGGTCTACTGACACCACAACATATAAAAAGAAAGACAATCTGTTTGAACTGCTTGCTATTACCAAAAAACAAGTTATTGAAATAACTGACAAATTCACAACCACACATTCAAAGGATCATTTTAATCTGGACACTGCATTTTTGAAAGGGCATGCTGATGTTTTGGCTGAACCGTTAACTCACTTCAACATCTCCATGGCTAGTGGGAAGTTCCCAGAAGCTTGGAAACAAGCTAGAGTGATGCCCATTTTTAAATCTGGAGCAACAGATCAAGTGAATAATTATCGGCCAATCAGCATCCTTCCTGTCTTCTCTAAGGTCTTGGAAAAGGCTGTGGCAATGCAACTGATGAACTATCTTGAAACCAATAATCTTTTGCACTCATTACAATTTGGTTTTAGACTGAAATTCTCCACTGAGAGTGCAAATTGTTACCTTGTGGATACAATCAAATCATATTTAGATAAAGGGAATTTGGTAGGGGCAGTCTTCTTGGATCTTAAAAAAGCTTTTGATACAGTAAATCATAGCATACTCATCTCTAAACTCTCTAGGTACAGTTTCCCTGGAAAGACACTGTCCTGGTTTGAATCATATCTTACGAACCGTGAACAATCTGTCATTATCAACAACAAAAAATCCTCTTTTTTAAATACTAAAACAGGAATTCCACAGGGTTCGGTGCTAGGCCCGATACTCTTTAGCCTGTACATAAATGACCTTCCCGAATCATGCAAGGGGGCTGGTCTTCAAATGTATGCAGACGACGCAGTCATATATGCCTATGGAAAAACAGCTACCGCAGTTTCAGACCAATTGTCAAAACACCTGGAAGCAGTAGCAGTTTGGCTTGACAACTCGTGTTTAACAATAAATTTGAAAAAAACTGTGTCCATTTGTTTTTCATCTGGAAGATGGCCCACACCAACTGTATTAGACATTCTGATAAACAGTCAGCCTGTCAATCAAGTTTCTGAAGTCAAATATCTAGGTCTGATGTTGGACCCCCACCTGAAATTTGACAAACATGTTAATAAAATTAGTAGAATAGTAAAAGTCAATCTGTATACATTTAGACTAATTATGGACTGGCTAACTTTTGATGCAGTCAAAATTTCTCTGCATTCAATGATCCTTTCACACTTCAGCTACTGTGTCACCTCATGGTCACAGGCCAATTCATCAGTGATTAAACCCCTGGAGAGATTATATAATCGGGCAATAAAAATTTTGGGCAAGAGGCCGATAAGATCGCACCACTGTCAGGTCCTGAGAGACCTGAACATGCTCAGTTTTGATAACTACATTGCATTTTCAAATGCCAATCTCATCCGTAAGTGTTTAAATGGCCAGGCTCCTCAGGCTCTCTGCGACATGGTGCGCCCATTACAGGCTTTTGGGTTGACCACAAGGAATTCAACTGCAGGGAACTGTAAAGTGCCATACCGGAATACCTCCTTTGGCCAGACGTCCTTTTCGGTAAAGAGAGCAAATACATGGAATTGGCTACCTATTGAACTCAAAACAGACCAAAATCATCAACATTTTAAAATCAAACTGAAGGAATTTTTAAAAGCTAATCAATCATGTAGTCATGTGTAGGGGAGGGGGGTACACATTATTTGTGTACGTGTGTGTATATGTGTATGTGTGTATATATATATATATATATATATATATATATGTGTGTGTGTGTGTGTGTGTGTGTGTGTGTGTGTGTATGTGTGTATTCCGACACATCACGCTGCAGCTTTATAAGGTCACCATACTGTATTAGTTTTATTTCGCTGTCTTTGAATATGTTTTATGTTTTTGTCTTATGGTTGTTATTTCATAGGCCCTTCTAGGGACGAGCATTGGAAATTAGCAGAAGCTAAAAATGTTATGATGCATTGCAATGGAGAAATGCTGTGCAATTCTCTATGTATACGGTATCTGTCCCAATCAAATAAACATGAAATGAAATGAAATGAAATGACTGTGTTTGCGAATGTTAGACAGTAACACTTCGGGAAACAGACGTAGAAAAGTAATTGACTTTGATAAGAAATGTCTTTCCAGTCCTCTTAGCGTGCCAAGAAAGAACGTTATTGGGAAACCAGCCGATGATCTGTCTGACTGGTTGCCAGCAGCAAACCCCAAATAGACCGATCCATAGCTCCGCCCACCCCCTAACTACGCATAGCAAAGGCTGGACCTAGGTCAAGCTTTGCTGAAGACGGCGCCAACGTCTCTTATAACCTCATTGGAAGCGCTTCCTGAAAACATCAATCTTGAGTTTTTAAAAACGGATCGCATCACAAAAAAAAAGCAAAAGACAAGGGTTATAATTATTTTTTATCTGGGTATATTCAAGAAGTGTCATTTTCTGTTATAAACGCCCGTGAAGTTGAAGCGAAATGCAAATGCTATCGCTCAATGCTGAAGTCCCAGAAGCCACACTCATGATAATAACTATCGACAAGGAACAGAGAAGCATCGTTCACGGCCAGTGCTCTTGCAAAGCAGGGTACGTAGCATTCAATTTACATATGGTGTGATAAGATCATAAACCTTTTCCGGAGCACCCAAGTGTTATTGCCCAAGACAGTCTTTGATTGAAACGGAGCTCTGTGTGAAGCCTGCATTAATCGTATCAGGTGTGCTTCTGCTCTGTTTGAATGAAAACCAGCAGCCTCTTGACCCTTTTACGGCCCAGTGCAAAGCCATCAAGAGGCGTTATTGTTCGTAAACAACGCGAGTTGAGCTTTCAGAATAATGAGTAATTATTAGCAAATAAATTGCCATATCCAGCCCTCTCCCTCCTGAAAGTAGTGTTTACGACCCTGTCTGGGTATCTCATGTCCGATTTACACTCACCATAACAACACCGCTTTGCCATTGTGAGATTTTATAATTACAAAAATGCAAAAACAAAGCGCGAATGTACTCTTCCCAATAGAGAAAGCAGTTTGGATAAGTGTTTGTTTATCCGAGGTTATGGCGAGTGCTACCTGGGCGCGGTCACGTGACTGCAGCCCTGGATCTCATTGGCTGGATAGGCCTGGGTGGGCTGTACTCTGGATCGGTCTATTAGCACAAGACCTAACCGAACGCCAACATTGGAACAGGGGTAGACGCGTAGACCAGGATGTAGCCTACTAGCCTACTGTGCATAGAAGACAAGTAGCACTAGCCAAGTCTGGAGTGAGCTAGCAAGATACATGAAGAACTGTCAGTTGATATGATTTCATTGTAGTTTCATACAGCTAGCCATACTATAATTCTAGCTAGTGGGGCACACCTGACACAGGTTTACTACAACAGAAACGTAATGATCTCACACAATAAATTACATACAACTTAAAGTCATATGGTTTCATACAAATGACATGACTAGATCATATAGCTTACGGAATAAAAAATACCCTTACTTCAGAATTGCTGGTGACACCAGAGAGGGTGAAAGCGGAGAATCTTTGATGACACCACATCATAGATATATATATTTAGAACACTAGATTGCTGATGATGTCATGTTTACATTATCCAAAGTGAAGCACCCAGCCACCATATTGATACACTTCTTCATTAAAATGAATGGTTTCCTATGAGGCCAATTTCAGATAAGTCAATATAAGCGTTAAAATGCCAAGATGTGCGGCTGCCTTTTGCAGCAATATTCATTTGAAGGGCTGTAATAAAATGTTTCACAACGTAAAAAAACGCAAATTTGTCACTTTAATGGAAAAAATCGTGTTCGCATGCTAGTTAGCTAATTAGCCGTCCCATTGACTTGAATAGACCACTGACTAAAAGCAAGCACTAGCGATTGATAACGGTCACCAGCGAGCTGCCTTGGTATCCTTACCGTCGCAGGGACTGGATTGACTTAGCAGTTGATAAAATTAACAAAGTGGCTAACAAGCTAGCTACACGTACTTGACATTCAACGACAGTACTTCTTACCTGCATAATATTTAAAACAATGGACAAGTCGCTTTGTCTGTCAATACAGAGTTTCAAAAGACAAGGAGGGGAGAAAGGCTTGGCTGTTAGAAGTCAGGAGAAAAAACTTTTCTCTGTCCCCTCGACCCGCGCTGTGCAGTGATCATTTTTCAGAGTAGTGTTTTAACGGGACAGGGGCAAAGATGAAGCATAGTAAAGGAGCAGCCAGAGTTAACTAGCACTTCCTTTTAACAACGTTCGCATAAGCTATATGATTCAATATAAACAATTCAGTTGGCGGCAAGTATGCTAAACCAGGGTACAATGAAGTGAGGAAACCAGAGAGGGTCAGTCCAAGTGAAGGCATCCAGAAAATCTGAAAATTCCTGGGTCACCCCCTCAGAAATTTCTCAAAAAATTCATATTGGTACCTCTGGTGGACTTATGAAATAATACCAAGTATTAGACCAACATCCCTAATAGTTTTGAAGTGATGGCCTGTCACAATTTTTTTTTTTTTTTTTTTTTTTTTTTAATTTTGACGAAATTGTGTTTCGTCCAACTTTGGGCTTCCGCTGCTCCTCTATTATTTGACCTACAGATCAGATTTTTGGTCTCCCTGGCCAACTTTTCCCCTAGAATCAGAATTTCTGGTCAGATCAGGTGTATCTACCTTGTTTGCTCCACAATTGGGCTCCAAAGTTGGCCGAAAAGCCAAAAATCGCAAAAATTGCTGTACTTTTTAAATGCTACAGATCAGAAAGTTTAGGAATTCAAGCTTGAAATTTTTTTTTGACCAGTCCTGATACCTCTCAGAGGTAATCCACTTTAATCTTGTTTGTATCTTGGCAGGAATGAGAAGAAAATTTTTTTTTTTATTTTGCTCGTTTTTCATTTTACGGAAAAAATAGCAATTTTGAAGTCCATGGTTCAACATGTGCGCAATTGACCACATCCTTCAAATCTTTACCACAGATTGCTATAGTTGTCAACTTCACCTGACAAAAAAATTGGGATGGTGTTCAGCCGAGTTTTTTTACTGCAATTTTTTGAATGATGTTACCTATTTCGAGCAGATATTGATAAAAATTCAGCATCGTGTAGCATCAATTGCCAAATTCAGCACATTTGCAACATCTAGGCTCTTTGAAACAGCTAAATACATGCAAAAAATAACTTCAATACAATTTTTCAAGCAAAATCATTGTTTTGTTTGAAGCTTAACAATGGATTACATATACGACTACTACATTGGAATGGTTCACTACTACATTGGAATGGTTCACGTGGTTTTTGTTAGAGACCATAAGAATGCTGCTTTTAATCTCATTATGTAATTTTTGCTAACATTGCTAACTATCAAATTTACATTCACTGCCAGGAACTTAGAGGACTAAAAATCACACATTATGCAAATCTGTAATGGAATCAGGATAAACTTATACAATTGCTACACCAAAACATGGAAATTACACTACGTGAAATCTGCTTGGTATGAATATTTCCTGGATCTGCACATGTACGCTGTTCACTCATGAACCAAGATAAAAACATCTTCTCATGATGAAAACAAATTTGCTCAATTTCCTCAAGCATAACTCCAGATCTCCAGGCGAGCAATTCTTGATCCTCATTGCTTAAGGTATCCACTCTGAAGAAGCCAGTTTTTCTTGCCATACGTGTATTGTGACATTCATCACCCAATTTGGTGCCTAAGTCATACTGTGGTAAATCCTTCTTACCCTCCATGGTTTGAGTGATTATGATAATATGATCATTGGAGCTCTTTTGTACTGGTCATCATTACGCAATACCAAAACGAGTTCAGACGAATTATGGATTAAGTCATCACACTTCACTTACCTCAGACTGCAGATGTAAGATGAAACAAGTTTGTGCTTGTCTCAAGATTTCATTATTTGTTCAAGTTTTAACATGATGAACTGAACATTACTTAATATTCATATTTAAATCTATAGCATTTTATGATGTACGATGGTGCGTTTAAATGGCCAATATGGCGTGTCTTTTGAAAAATTCACATAAAATAAACTAGGCTGAACACCATCCCAATTTTGTTGTCAGATGAAGTTGACAACTATAGCAATCTATGGTAAAGATTTGAAGGATGTGGTCAGTTGCGCACATGGTGAACCATGGACTTCAAAATTGCTATTTTTTCCGTAAAATGAAAAACGAGCAAAAAAATAATAATTTTTTTTCTTCTCATTCCTGCCAAGATACAAACAAGATTAAAGTGGATTACCCATGAGAGGTATCAGGACTGGTCACAAAAAAAATTTCAAGCTTGAATTCCCTAAACTTTCTGATCTGTAGCATTTAAAAAAGTACAGCAATTTTTGCGATATTTGGCTTTTCAGCCAACTTTGGAGCCCTATTGTGGAGCAACCAAGGTAGATACACCTAATCTGACCAGATATTCTGATTCTAGGGGAAAAGTTGGAAAGGGTGACCAAAAATCTGATCTGTAGGTTAAATAATAGAGGAGCAGTGGAAGCCCAAATTTGGACGAAACACAATTTCGTCAAAATTTTAAAAAAAAAATACTTAAAATTGTGACAGGCCATCACTTCAAAACTATTAGGGATATTGGTCTGATACTTGGTATTATTTCATAAGTCCACCAGAGGTACCCATACGAATTTTTTGAGAAATTTCTGAGGGGGTCATCTGGGAGGGTCTGGATGCTTAGATATGGACTGACCCGAGAGTAATTTAATAATGTATACGGACATTAATCGATGTTTCTTGTAACGGCGAAAACTTCCAAGCAATTATCTTATGAGAGGGTCATTAAAAGCCTCGGTCACGTTAACTTCACTTTTCTGCTCGCACTTTAACGAGTCACATTTCGATCTTCCCTTTAGTAAGTGTGCCGCTTTTCATCCCCCAAAAAGCACATATTTAGGGAGACAAAATGACTCTCTGCACAGCGATACCAAAATAACATCGACTCGCACACAAGTGTTTTTGAAAATGTAATTTTAAAGTAGGCGAAAATGAATGGGTGTCTACGTGCGAATTTTACTTCCGGGTGTATACGCTCCTGGAACAGGTGCTTCACTTGAGCGTATCCTATCAGCAATCTAGTGTTCTAGAATATATATCTATGCACCACATGGAATTCTGTGGCGTTTCGTATAGGTCCGGGAAGGTCCAGCACAAAATTCTCGAGCCGTATCATAGGCAGTCAAAGAAATAGAGCCGTAGCCAATGTGTGGGCAGAGAATTTTCGTAGACAGGCTCTGTGCGTAGCGCTGCACAAACGTTGATCCAACGTCACATCATCCAAATGAAAATAAAGGGGTTCACGCACTCAGCGCAGACTTATGACCGCAGCACGTCAGACACCCCCCCACCACACACACACACACACACACACACACACAAAAAAAAAAAAAACCAAAAAACTCCTCGGATCTACACGATTCACACAAGTCACCCAAGCTGACATGAAAAAAGCGAGAGTCGCCGAAAAGCGAGCCGTTTGCATCCCTGTACATAAATTGATTTTTTAAAATTTATTTTGTATTAAATGACTGTTATGATTTTGGTTGTTTCCATGGAAACATTAGTAATGAATTTCACACATGTTGGTGCCCTGGTAGCAACAAAGAAGCTTCTCAGTCTGACAGGTAATTCCCAATCTGACAGGAAACTCTTTTTTTTTTTTTTAAAATACGCGTTATTGGGCTAAAACATTCTGAAAATTGGATTTGAGGCAGGCAGCTGTTGAAGGCAACCAAAATTCCAGAGTGATTTGCCCGCAGGGCAACCACTTTTTTGAAAATTTTGCGAGCCCTGCGTGTATCTAAGAGACACCACAAATGTAAAAAAAAAAAAAAAAACACACACACACACTGTCTGGATGGGCGAGCACGGTGTAGCGGTCACTCTCAGGCGAGTTGCTGATGCTCCTTACCCCCTGTGACTCCTCCCCCTCACCATAAGGAGGGACACATAGGCATCGCGGGGGGAGCAGTGCTCAGCTGAGCACGCGGAGGATGCACTGAAGCGCACAGATACTGACACACCACTGCAAATCGAGCTGCAGCTCCAGGGACGAGCACAGGGTCTGGAGCCATGAGTCCTCTATACCACTCAATAACTCTGCTCTCAGTAACCTCAGCTGACCTGTACATCTGTCCTGACCTGACCCCTCCAGTCCGACAGCTCATACAGGCACACACATGCTCATTTCATTTAGATTTTAGTAAACATTCACTTCTTCCTCAATTCAGGCAATTCTTAATAAACACGCGAAAATGTACTGGATTATTCATTCAAAAAATAGTAAAACTTCTATATTTTCACACCAAAGATGGTTTAATTCCTGACTGGGATTTTAAAAATAATCGAAGATTAAGGTCACTATGTCACTGCTTCTTAGCCTCTAGTGTCTGAAGTAAATTCCCTATGGAAATTCACAATGAGGTTCAGACACTCTCTGGCTATACTCGAAAAAGAATTCATCATTTGAGCTGGCGATGTTCAAGATAAACCTATAGGGTTATTAAAATACAAGTGAGCACATCAGATTCGTAGTTCACAGTCATAAAAGTAATGCCACCACATTTGTAGTCCAGTTTTTAGTCCATTTTCACAAAATACATATCCTCCACACAAAAGTGCAAATGGCCCATGGTTCGTTCCCATTCAGTCAAGTACCTCGGTTGCAGCAAAAGTTTACGACTGTTAATTTGACAACCTCCAGAATCCAATGGAACCTGCAAGGGAGTGAACTTATTTCAAAGTAGGCAACTACTTACAAGTGAACATGTGGAGTATAGAAACCAACAGAGAATAGTGAATGGTGCTTATTTCACCACTTAGCTAACATACAGTCAGCAAGTTGAGATAACCAAGGTCAGGGGCATGCTGGCAAAATTGGCTAGCGGGCTACTATTAGCTAGCTCTCCTCTCATGGACTAGCGCCTTGCAGTAGTGGAGGAGCTTGTGTGCTTCATTACCCCATGAGCTATATCAGCAGGGTTATCCCCCTGTAGGTCCAACCAAGCCTGGCGAGTCAACGGGTAGAAGCCTGACTAAAGGGCAGCCCACCCCCTTCACCTCCTCCCAGCGCATCATCTGACACCCCCCACCTTGTGGGTGGCCAGGCAAAGGCGGATTGACAGACACCAACTCCGCTAGCCCTCCGGTTGCTCCTGCGACTGAACAGACTCCAGATGTATTGCTCTGCTTTCCTCTGGACTGAGTCTGCAAGGTCGAGAGGGGAGCCCTGATGCCTGTGCGTCCCAGGGTCTCCATACATACGCCCGGGCATTGCATCACATGAAGAGGACACTTCATCTAAGCTGCAAGGTCCAGTAATCAACACGGGAGACAGAAGTGATGGAAATTTTTACTTCTGACACCAGCACGACGTAGTCACCCTTAGTGCTCAATATGTCATCATCAGGAACTGGTGAGCGAGGTGTTAAAGACTGAAGCCAGTCATTTTAGATCTGCCTCAGCACCAGCACAAGTGATTCAAAAGATCAGGTTATCATCAACCCCTGTACCTCCTTGATAATGAGTGGACAGTTTGAATGACCTGTGCTGGCACAGGGACAGATCCAAAACATGCATGACAAGTGGTCCTCCTGGAGAGGTTTGGGAAACACTCGGCAAGTTTATTAGTCAAAATATTTACACAGCTATTGGCCTTCTCACCGAAATAAATTTATGAAAAACGGGCCAATATTTAACAACACTGCTCTGAGAGCACAACATCCCCCGCTGGAGCCGTGACTGCGATATGCTTATCATCAGTTATCTGCAGCATATATGAAAAGTTTCAGGGATGTCCTCTGAAAACTGTTGGAGTTGATTGCACTAGCCACAAACCTTCCGATACGGACAGACGGGACAGATATACAGATGGACGGCACCATAACAGTCCCCCTTTAGAGCATTTGCCCAGCGGGGGATAATTAAACTCTGGGTTTCTGTTTGAATTTGCGTGTGAGCATGTTAGGAAGTGTGTGACATCACATTTGAGTTTATTGACACACAGCAGTTTTTTTTTTTTTTAATACTGCAATACTACGCTATTTCCACCTTGTTTCATCATGTAACTTCATCCTGCTCCCGTTAGTTGTCATAATAAAATTATGAGCAATCAATATAAATATGTATTAGTTTCAGTTGGCATATAATTGCAGTTATTTTTTAAAATTAGAATGCAACTGAACCTGGGTTAAAAGCAGAATGCAACCAAATTTGGGTTCAATGCAGATTTTAAAATATCCTGCATATTAGACAAACAGCATTCCCTGGGCTATCGCAACCACTGGCCATGTTGCGGCAAGCATTTTCCGCCTATTAATTTGCATTCCAGGTTGCTGCCATTCCATCTGGCAAATGCATGCTGCTTAATCGAAAATATCACAGCGGTGCATTGCAGTTGTCGTTGCTGTGAAGAGGTCTCCACATAACTGTACGCCCTGCTGAATCAATGTGCTTCAAACTGCCATAATATTCAGCTCCAACCCTCTACCCTGCAGGCAGCACTGACCTCAACATTTTAATTAGGCCCAAAAGAACTCCAAAAAGCGCTGAGAACCTCAAAATGCTCTTGAATGCTTTGCAAGCCCATGACCTTTACAGCTTTGCTGTACCCCGGCGACTCAGACGGGCTCAATGGGGAGCCAATCAGCCCCCAAACTTGCCCTCACTCCTTTATGATGCAATGAAATAAAATTGCACTCTCTCCAAAATGTAGTCATTCCAGAATGATCATGTGAAAATCCCTTTAAAATCACTTCACATGAAGTAATAGTGAAACTAGCATCTTATCAAGCATCTTCCGCCTCCTGAAAAACTATTTTATGTTAACGTGACATCATCGGGTACCAGCAGGCACGTTGTCGATTAAATGGGTCGATCAGTTATCTGATGCTCTCCAATCAAGGCCCTTTAGCACATGTTCAAATCTATCGCTATGTATAATGCGGGTACACGTTTAACCCAGGTCAAATTGACAACCCTCCCACCAAAAATTCAAGTGAAAGACTTGCTTCGCTCAGCCCGAGTCATTCTCATCCAGCTCCCATTTCACAATCTTTTTATCCCCACATAGTCTACGTCACTGCTGTGCAACATACCCCACACAATTTCAGTGGGTGATGCCAAGAACATACTCGGTCTTCTCTGTCACTAGAATGGAAGGAAAAGGCAGAAATTGCGCAAAGTATTAACACTGCTCAGCTGGGACCTTTGCCCTCGTCTTCCGTCTCTTAAACACAGCAGGGGACAGCCTGCTCGAACAGTTAAGAAGACAAGCAAACACAGACCAGGGCTCTCCCTATGTTGCCCAGACAGGGCACCACACCCCGTTTCAATCATCTCCCGCCCTCTACTTTCTAGCGCCCTGTTTGCCCCCGGATTAAAATTGGGGTGGCAAAAATGCAAACGAAAGCCAAAGACATGCGTTTATCACAGCGACACAGGAATAATATCAGGTTAATTCGTGGGAAATGGTGACAAACATATCGCGCGTTGGGCCAGCTGGAGATGGGAAATATCGATTTTCCCTCTGAGAGAAGAGTTCATTCGCACAGGACTCCTGCGCTGTTATAGTTTTACGCATATTGAGCAGTCACTCCTGAGTGACAGGAGACCCATGCAAGAGACCAGCACTGATGCACGCGCAAAGTAACCCGGGAAGCCCAAATTCTCAGAAAATATTCTAAATATGATCTTCGTTTCCACGCCTCCGTTTCAGCAGATCCCCAGTAAGGAATAATACTTTTTGATAAAAATTTCAAAAAAGTTCCAAAAAGGAAGAATTCACAGCCAGATATTGTGTCATTTTTTGGACAGAAGGTGTTAAAAACGGAAGAGGCTTCAGCAAACAGCAGGTTGGGTGACGGTGGCCTCCTTAGTAACGATGATTCTCCAGAGAAGGGAAACGGTGATGACCCAGCTGAAACAGCCTGTGATCCCCAGTGTGCAATAGAGACAGAACTCAGCATGTGACACAGCAAACAACTAGTGTACTCAAACAAATTAAAATCTAATTTACAAGTGTACTAATGAAGGTTTAAAGTGAAGGACCCAGTTTTGACTTGAATCCTGATGGTGTGACTTTAATGGTGATGAAAATTAATTTTAGTTACGATGCAATAAATTGATTTGTATCCTGTTGAGTCTAAAGTAGCAAGTAGGGCAATAAAAGGACCTTGTTTGATGCAGTCATGAGCATGTCATTGTGTTTTTACCATTAAGAGATTCAGGTGTGGTCCTTTACTGCTGTACGCAGCCATCAAAAGCAGTCAGACCACAGCTGGACAAGAAGAAAATACACCAAACTGTCTCATAAGATACCCTTTAAATGCATTCTAAACGAAAACCATTTTCAAAAATTTTGGAACCGCCACGCCTCAGCAGTTATCATCAAACACTTGTACCCTGTTTGAAATAAAACTGGGGAGAACCCTGCAGACATAAGAAAAACTTCTCCGGGTTATCTGAATGTGCATATATTTCAATTTCAAAGTTTTTCGGAGTCATACATTTTTTTAAAGTGCAGTTGCCTTTTTCAACAATCAGCCTCCCATCATCTATATTAAAACATATTTAATCCTTCGAGCGCTAAATGCAGCGATTGTTGCTCAATGATGCAAGATATCAAAATCAAAGCTGTTCATAACCCATCATGTGGTGACTTGCAGGAGCTCTTGAAAAAAGTTGCCATGTGATAGGTTTTCACAGCACAAGATAATCAATTTATATTCCATTTTAAATTTATTTCAGCTCTCTAAGGGTTAAATATTCACAATAATTGTGCAAAATATTCACAGGGGGGTAACTTTTTTGTAAACATTGGGCAGAGTAATCATCCAGTGGGTACTTAACATGCGATTTTTGTTTTATTATATGAGAAGAGGGTCCTGCACAACTTTTTTTATACAATAGCATCTTCTGCATCCTGACCATGGTGCATCCGCATGCACTTTAAACCAATGCAGAGGAGGCTCAATGCCTCGTGATAGCATATGAGTCACCGTTAATTCATTTACCCTCCCTGCGAAGCACAGCTAAACGCCGATCAATATTCACGCCCATCTCCTTCATTTTATTGGATCGTAAAACAACTGATAAGGGATCATTACTCAGCCCGACTCATATTACAGGAGCGTTCATGCAACACATCAAATACCAGGGAAATCATTTCAATTTCATCCCTTTTTGGACATTCTGGCTTATGAGTCAAAATTACGGTTTCAAAGATTGAACGTTCTATGATAGCATAAAAAAATGAAATGGTTGAAGTAGAGCAGCGCTGTCACTTCTGTACAGAGCTCAGCCTTTTCTTTCCATTAAATATCTTCAGTATCATGCAACAGCAAAACGGTAACTGAAAACCTTACCCGTCAATGAAGTGGCCCCACTCGACTACTGTCTGATCGGCAATATTATGGGCTGGTTTCTATCGTTAATTACCACAGCAACTGAAGCATAGGCTCTCAAGCTTCAATTTACAAGCAGCTGCATCATTTACAAGATAAAATTACTCCCAACCTCCCCCCAAAAAATGCTCATGATCACCACAGGCTTCATATAAATGAAGTATAGCCCATCTTCACTCATCTAATCAGTCCCTCAAAATGAATTTTCCACAACCATTGAGATTTAGATAGCGGACTGCAAAACAAAATAATTTTCCAGCGCCTTAAAATCAACAGAAAATGTATTGACTTAGTCCACTTGTCTCATTTCACAGGATGTGCAACTTTGAAAAAACCACTTCAGAATCACAAGATTAAAGATGCGAATTGCTGTGAAAATGCCATCCCTCAGACATCCGTACTGTATGATGTCCAGGCTATCGCATGAGCAGTTGAGCTTGGTCCGTCCTCGGATTCTGGAATTCTCATCCACCATCCACCCAAAAGAAATACAGAGGTAACGTCCGTGTGCCCATCCCAGAACACCCAAAGCAAAGCAAGGTTCTGCTTCAAAGAGTAAGATGCTTCACAAGCGAATCCAAAGTTGCCAAAAACAAAACTCCTGCACTAAAAGGCTGACCTTAAGTTCTTGTGTAACTGGGCTGCTAACTACCATACAACATGTTTGACGTTCGGCAGAAATCCAAGCCTCTACGGCATGCTTAGTCATCGTACATGAATTTCACCACAATGAGGTCCATTGATGAAAGAAAGTATAATATAACCAATGGATAGTTGCTATACGTAGAGTCAAAAAATGGTGCTGCAATAACCAGCAGGAACAAAGGGGGAAAAAAAAATTTTTTATCTTAAAAATGAGAGATTTACCCCCCAAACACACCCATGATGAATAGAAGCTTAGTCTGTACCAAATATGGGCCAATTATGCAATGGTTTGGATTCAAATGCTTCTCTGTTGTCAACTTAACATGCCTGGAGCAGCAGAACCAAACAAGGGAAGCAAATGGTGGACTTAGCACTTACTGAGGGCATTTATTAGTTTCCATAACACCAGACAAGCTCAGCAAGGCACGGTAACATACAGCAAATGTATCTTTAAAAAAAATGCCATACCGCGCCAATGGCACTATCGAAGTAAACAAAACACAGCGCGATGACAGCAAATCTACAACTTCAGATACAATGAACTGTGAAAATGAGCAAATAGAAAACATCCATGCCCAGAACTGCCTAACAACTCCCCACAGTGACAAATGAGAAGTGGAGGCAGAGGTCGCGATAGGCCGATTACTAATCTCCATCCTGTCACTGCTCGTGAACAACCAGGCAGAGGTGGGGCAACCGTCTGAAGAGAGCCATTACTCCTCATTATCCAAGTGTCCATCAGGACGCACTGCAAAAATAAAGACGGTTAACCCCTGAGCATTAACCACGCTCCCTTCCCAACGAATACAGTCACTGGATGAGTGACTCTGACGTTCACCTACAGCACAGACCCTCAAAAGCAGCCCTCCAATTCAAAATCAAGCCCTGATGTTATTTCTTCCTGGCTACGTGAATAATCTATCAGTGCTGTCGAACGGTCAGACTGCAGTCACATGACTCCCAAGTGAAGGGAGGCTGGAAAAGCAGCAGTTCTCTGCCCTCAAGGATCCTGATTTGAGAAACGGGCATCAACAGTTTATGAGGCAACACTGAGCCCGTGCAACTGATGAGGCAAATATGATACAACTTCTTCATCAGGGCCTTTCCAGTTCATTTCACCCAACCAGTCCCAAAATACAGCTGTTTTCCTATATTAAACTCATTTGTCTTCACTACTACACTTTCAGAGCCGAGTCCTAGAGAAAGAATGTGGGTAGGAGAGCAGAATGTGAAGAAAAGGCCCATCATTGGCATTTATAGTGGCTTCTCAGACAGAAACACATAGCGACAGGGTGATTTCATTGACACCATAGTGACAAATGAAAAGTGGAGCCAGAGGTCGGAATAGGCTGATTACCAATCTCCGTCCTGTCACGGCAGACGAGACACCAGACAGTGGAGGGGTCACATAGGGGAACAATGTTATGGCAGCTGACTCGTGCTATGGGCGCGCAGGGAATCTTCCGATAGTTGGCAGCTGCGTCGGACTAGCTACAGCCTCCTCCTCCCATACGTCCCGGTCAGAATGCAGGCATTTGATTTGCTACTACAGGGTTTTTAGGGTGGATGGAGTAGGAAAGGACCAAGCAAAGCACACAGTGGCTCATATCCAGAACAACGCCCCCTTTATAAAGAAGGATGGTTTGACATGAGAGACAACAGGCAGTCTGGGCACGACCGGCACACGACAAAGCAGCGCAATTCTCCGTCAGCAGCCCACGCCTCTCTTCGTCATAACACAACAAGCTGAAAACAATTATTTTTTTCCTCAATTTGCTCAATTATGAACAACCAAATCCAAGTATATATTCCATAAAATAATAGAATAGTGAACATTAAACATTTTCAAACAGAAGAAACCAACTAAAGTAGTCAAAAACATTTTTTTTTAATATGACGTCATCAAGTAAAGAGGTCTTGATGCTGATAAAATGCATTAACTATTATCCGTTTCAGCTGATTCACCATCCTTTTAAGTCCATTTTAATTTATTGTAGTTGGGACTTTGCTCCCATCTTTAGTTTCAATTGAATTGACTCCCCTTCCATCAAAAACACCTTTTGAAGATCTGTTACCTCGTTCAAAGCTGCAATTCCATTAGTGGGTTCATAAAATGCAGCTGCTTTATTCGAACTTCTAGCACTTCAGGCCTATTGTAAATTCTTGTGGAAATCCCAAGGTTTCCAACAATCACAAGTATAAGTCCAGCAAGTGCGTCAAAAAGAGAATAAAATGATAAACAAGATCTAAATATTTTCCATTTGACGTAATGCTGTGACCACAAAAACATGGCATCTTGGGTTTGAATACTGCCCTCAATATAAGTGTGATGCAGCTTCAGTGAAATACTACAACCAACAGATACAGAATATGTACTGGTAAGTGAAATTGTCCTACAAAATGAAAAAAAGTTTTTTCCAACTCTGAACTCACTTAAGGAGAAATTCAAGCAAATATCACAGTTTAAGGGGTTAAAATGGGATATAAATTTTGATGATGTCCCCAAGAGGTCCAGTTTCGGGCCCCATAATGTGGTCCACCAAGAAGAAACAAGCCTGTCAGCGCCTGTACACAGTCTAAAAAATAACCTTGAGCTTAATCTTCAATGGATAGCCACAAATACTCACACATACAGTTTCAAACAAATGTGTTCAATAGATTAAATGGGGCCATCAAATTAATTCTCGTCAGTTGAACTGCAAGCATCTCCTGTCTGCTCGCCTATCGTGGTCCCATGATGATATGGATGGCTGAATTTGATCCAACACATTCTACAAAATAACTGTGCTCTCAGCTGCTGTACTGCCTCATCTGTCAGAGCAGGGGTCACTCAAGCTTATTTCAGGTTCAGCTGGGAAAAGCAGCGGTTCGCCAGCCTGACCTCGGCGATCCCTCTCCTTATTTACAGATAAAGCCTGAAGCAAAGTAACTGAAGTGGTGACAGACAAGCCTGCAACCAAAATCACAAACAAATCTATAAACTGAATCCAGAATTCTCTGCGAAAAATGGCATAATAATTATTGTAGTCTACTTCTATCAGTAAAAATGAAATGTCCGTGGAAATGAACTAGAGGAAATGCAATGCCTTCAGAAGATCAGATGAGTATTTGTATCTGGGTTAAGGGGTCTTCAGGGTAAAGTGTAAAAATAACCATAATAATGTAAAAACTAAGGAATAAACATACATGATTTTAACCTCAAAAAATGTAGTATTTTGATAAAAATTTACATGGTTGCCATGGAAATGGCACTTTTATGACAAAATCTGAAAATATTTTGTGGCACTGATATTTCAATAACCCATGGTCAGATTTTACTCAAATTAGTCTCATATGAAAGGTTTAAGATAGTTCTATGAAATGTCATAGGATTTTTTAGTTTGGAACATTTATGAATATTTAATTTGCTCCGTTATGTAACCATAACGAAAATCGATATCATCAACTTGCTTCATTTTCAAAATTAACCCCCTAGGAATGCACCTATCTAGAAAATCCTATGTCATTTCATAGATCTCCAACAGATCCAACTTCAGTCCAAATTTCAAGTCAATCAGATGAGTGTTAATAATTTCATGAATGCCCCTAGGTTGAAAAACAGAATAAATTGGTAATTTGCATTTAAAGTCAAAAGTAACAATTGAGGCAGAGGAATAACATAGATTCTTGGTGTTTACTGGCATCGCACTGCATTCCTTTATTTTATTTATTTTATGTGAAAATCAAAAATATTGACATTTTCAAAAAAAAAAATTAATTTTTACCCTGAAGACCTCTTAAGTTTTAGGCACCATAACAAAGAAACTGAGTCTCCCTTTAAAATAAATTTCAAATTAAACACATTTTTAATTCAAGTATTCTTAACTGCCAAATATGCACTGCCAAAAACGCACAGGGGTCATTCCATGTCAACTCAGCCACCCATGTACATGACACCTCTCAGATTTTACTCAAACTTTGTCCAAAAATACTTTATGGTACCAAACAAAAGAATCCCAAGTTTCATGTCAGTATCTCTGGCGGTTTTCATGTGAAAATTTCTTGAAATTTGGGTGAAATTCCCCTTTTTGACTTACGTGAATTGGTCATTTTGTTTTGTAGCATTTTGGAAGGACCATAACTTCTCACGTAATAGAGACAGGAAGCTGAAATTTCATGTGCTGGTGCATTCTGGTCCATATATCAGGATTCTGCAGCCAGAATCACCATGGGACATCAGAGAGGTGAGAGGAGGGCCCCCAAAATCCAAATTTTTTTTAAGGTGGCAAGTGATTTTTCACTTTTTGGGGGACCCTAGGATTCAGTTCAGTGAATGTTACTGTTCGAAATGTGTTTCTCCCTCCTATTTGGGAACTTTCCCACCACCAAACTAAGTTTTAGGATAATAGTACCATTGGTGGGGGACTTGTGGGGGTCAGAAAATCACTTCGGACCAAAATGATCCTCTCAGACCCTGGACTTCAGACACCCAGATGACCCTGTGGGCACTGGATGATGGTAATGGCATTTATACTAGACAAATATACATATTTAAGCATTCACTTAATGAAATAAAAACTTTGATTATCAACCTCCTTCTAAATGAACATATTTTATGAAAAAAGGCATTTTTGGCTCTGCAGTTAAAATTTAGATTTTAAGTAAATTAGAGGGGAGTTGCCCAATACAAAACCTTGAATGCTGTGAGAAGCACAAAATGTTAATAACATTTTGCTAGGCAGACAAGAACAAGCCCCACTGTGACAAAAACACAGAAGTTCTCAAGTGGCGGGAGGACCGTCATTCATGCATCTCAGCACTCATCAAACTGCACAACTGCAATGGCATAGCCCACCCACTCCATCGATAACTCTCTGCACTGAAGAAGACCACTATAAAAGGTCTCAAGTCTTGTGGAGGAACTACAATCCCCGAGTTAAAGACAGGTCTCAGGAGAATCAAGACAAAATAAAGTATACTTCAGTGTAAAAAGTAAATTTCTTCCCATAACAAATGTCTGCTCCGGTTTGACACTGACAACTATGTCTTTTTCCCATCCAGTACCTATGTTTTTAAACAGCAAATGTACTTGCGCCCATCTGCACACCCATGGACCTGTTGCTCTTAAAATGAGGTGTGGTCAGGCACATTATCAGTGTATGGCCATCTTGAGGCAGTGGAAAGTTATTGCACAGTCGACGAACAAAAACCTGGTCTGAAGTGAACGGCGCAGAATATTACTGCTATTTTAAGGGCGTGCTATTAAGATGGTAATATTTGCTGACACAGGTGTATGCACAACTCCGTTTTCTGAAAATACAAAGGGATTCGCGCAACAAGATTACAATGTGAAAGATTAATTGCAGATATCAAGATAATAAAGAAATATAAGTCATTACAGTCATAATATTTCAATTTCAGTTGGCGCACAAGTAGATGAATTCCCCCTGCAGAGAAGTGTTTTTTCCTCCTACTTGGCAAAGTTGCCGTTATAACAGCTATTCGTAACGGTGCAAGTGCACCTGGCTTTTAAAGGGAATGAGAGATTACACTGATTGCTTTATTGCCTTTGCCCAGAACACACCCAAGCTAAATAAAGAAACTTAGCACACCCCCTTTAACCATCACTATACTTTGCCCACGGATTATCTGCATTAAACGAGCAGAAGTGGATTTGGACACACCCTAAATGTACTCTTGTACCACGCGCTTTAGACCACACCCCTAGACAGTTAAAATATAGACCCATATCTCTTAATATTTATGTCTAAATTATAAAAATAGTGATTAGTTGCTCATAAACATGCAAAGGGGTATCAGCTTGCTTGAGGAAGCTAGTATATGAAAATTTGCGATCTTCAGAGTTTGGAATTGTGGTCACCTGATCTAACCAATAGGTAAAACTAAGAATGATGGCGACTGAAGAATTAAGAATTTTTGACAGCAATATTTAGCATTTGGCAGCACTCTGAACATTCTCCGTGAAAAATGTGGACGATTTTGATCAATGCATTCAATGCATCTGTGACCGGAAAAAGGGTGGCAATCGGCATTTACAAGAAGTTATTTCAGTGGAGCTTAGCCTCTTTGAGGTCCTACAAAAGGTGTATATATTCCTGCCACAAAAGTTAGGTCTGGGAGAGCCTTCATTACAAGCGACTGCAGTTCGTCAATGCTCAGCCTCATCTACCAGCTGCTTTTGCTTGCAATGGAAAAGGTCACCGCAAGATGATGAAATCACCAGAAAAGATACAAAAGTTTCTGAAGCTGGCAGGATAAATTTTAGTATTTTAAGTCAATAGTGCCTAAACTCAGTCCATGCAAGGATATTTCAGTCAAAACATGGCTTAAAAGGGTAAATAACTTGAAATAACAAGAAAAGATGCATTGGACAATGAAGTTGGAAGGGAAAATGTCATTTTAATTGAAGTAATTTCAATCTAAAAGTGGTTCTCAAACTTGGTCCATACATGGATATCCCTGTCAAAAGGTGGTTTAAGAGGGTACATAATGGCTCTAAACATGACATACCTTAACAAGCATTCAGAGAATTCATAGTCTCGCCCAACAGCCCGAAATTTATGTCATGCCGTGAGGTCAGCCCAAGGTGTTTACATGTGAAAGATGATTGAAATCGGTCAAGTGGTTCTGGAGATATCTGCCCGGAAACACACATACACAGACAGACTCACAAGGTGATTACAATAGTCTCGCAAACCCCTACGGGGGGCCCCCCCTCCAGGGGCTCGACTAAAAAAAAAAAGAAAAAAAAAAAAAAAAATTACCAGCTTGTGAAAATCCCATGATCGCAACCGTGGTTGGAATACACAGTGCCCCCCAGGACCGAATCTGTAAAGCACTGGATTAAGATAACTTTAAATAGGTAATTCCTGAAAGAGCTCATGAAAGGGAATTGCGTGCGATGGATATCCGCCATTACGGCGAGCAGTATCCAGAGGAGCATACCTTTCGCGCTCACCCATCCATGTTAAGAGTGCTTCAGACCCCTGTGGGATTTCTCGCCTTTCCGAGTGCATTATCTGAGTGGGGGATGACCAAGTGACCCAGTTTTAACGAGTCCCTACAGCTTTAAGACTGCACTGCTCCAGCTACATTAAGATGTAGGCCTGTTCAAAGCTGACCTGACACAGCCTCACCGCAAAGTGGCAAATACAGGCTTTCCAGTCAGTCTGGGTTTCTCCCGCCAAGAACGATGGCATCAGCTGTATGCTTCAAATAAGTAGTGAAATACGAACTCTTAATGACATCGTTTTCCTTTACGCTGCAGGAATGAACGTCTATGCCAACAGAAAAAAATCTGACAGGGTGTTTTTTTTCGCACTGTGCCATGTACTCCGAGCCATATAATCCGTTTAAAATATGGTTGGAATGTGGGCTAACACTGATGCTCAAATCCATTCCTGGCATACTGCAAGAAGCAGAATATTCCATTTTAAGCAAGTATACACAAGGCCCCTGCCTTTCAGGCAATCCCTAAAATAAATTCTGTCATTGACAGGAACTAGAACTTCATGCTTTTTCTTAAAACTACACATTCTCTCCAACCAGAATCAAGAAAATAGTTGTACCAAAACAAGAAAACAGACAATTAAGAGGATAACTTGAGCTGCAGTCTGCAATAACATAACACATACTGTTAAATGAAATAATTTTGATGAAACAGAATAATCAGTGTAGACAGATCTACAGACCCTTGAAGCCTGAAGACTGGAGTTTAAGAACTCCAGCCAAGAACGTTCATGATATTGACAGGTTGTTGTTTTCAGCTACCAAAGGCACTGAGAACAAGGAGTGAGGACTCTTCAGATAATCAATGGCGCATGTTAGCAGCTTTCACAGAAAGCCAGCAAACTTTGCAGTCCTCTTGGATGAGAGTAAGAGATCCCCGCTTGAAAATTTTGATTTTTAAATGACGGTCCTGGTTACCATTCAGAGGAAACCTGAACATAGTCAGCAGTAAAATATTGAGGGTGAGAGCTGTAGTGCATATCAACTTCAGACAAGCAGCAAGATGCACCTTTTAGCCAGCCTACTGTCCCAGAAGCCATTCTGCAGTGTACAGAGAGGGCCTCAGTTACCCTGTATGCAGGGCTGGGAGTTAGAGAAGAGCCCCAAACACACTTCTGCTCTCATAAACGGAGCGAGGTGGCGTCCCAGAGGCGCAACCTCTCGGTCAGAATCCGCAGCATCATCGTTCCAGTGTAACAGCTATGTCCCCCGGCACCCCACTCCCTACTCTCACCGCCTCCGCAGTTACACACCCATATTTCTTCCGGGGTTTTATGGTTGCATTTGCGGCACACACATTTCAATAAAGAAAAACGCCAGCGCACAAGAAACACCAAAGACTGAGCGCAGTACTTCATGGCTCATTAGCTCACGTCAAATGAAGAAGTTGAGCAAATTCAAAAGGGACAATCACAAAAACGAGTCTGGCAGACCTCTAAGGCACAGCACTGAAAGCCAGCATCTTGAAAAGGTTGCCAGCAGCAACTGTTACATTATCAAAAGCGCAGGCAGCACAGCGACACCAGCAAAATGAATGTTAAGATTAAGAACGTTCAACCAAGAAAGCTGGCTGGTACAACATAACTGTGCAAAGCCAGGCTGCCTCTGCTTCTTTCTTCAATTCTTTTGCAAGGGATAAAAGAAAGGAACAGACACTGTCCGCCAGCCTGGAAAAGCCAGTCAGAGAATACAGAAGCCCTCTGCCAAAGATGGGAGGCACGCATGGATGATCTAAGGGACTGACGAACACAGCCTAAACCAACAGTCCCCCGACCTACCTGTCAGACTAGCAAAAAATTTTGAAAGGTCACTGCAAGTACTTGAGATATTCCAGGTAAAAACTGACATTAGAGATAAGAACTTTGGAAGATATGCTGGTTTAAAGAAAAGAGATTAAGGGTCACGAGTCAAAGGTCATGTAAAATATCCTATTAAGATTGTAGACCAATTTTAATACTTAGATTGGTGTCCTGGACCTAAACTTAGGGTGAGTCCAAATACTCATACATGTTCTTACAATACAGTAGGCGAAAATATGTATGCGAACTTGGCAGCATGTCCAAAACCTCTATCTAGACCAACTGTGTGCAAACAATAATGCATTTGGCTGAATTCTGCTGGATGCAACCAATGGACACTGCACTATCCCATAAGGCCACTGGCACGGAGATGAAAAGCCATTTTCATCATTATAGAGAAAGCGATAACTCTCCGCAGAAAATGAAAAAGAGATGATGGATCAAATCAACAGAAACGCTGCATTAGCCTGTATTATAAAATGTCATACAAATGCCACCTATTCTGAGGTAAAGTTGAGCCTTCAAATTTTTGCGGGGGGAAGGTTAGGCTATGTCATGGCAAAACGAGGTCAGGAGATGGGCAAGATGGCAGTCACACAGCATGTTCAATTTTGTGCATGCACTGCTTATAGGCTACACATTGTACCTACTACTTCAACAGCAGAGTAGAAGGCATCACAACTAAATTCAGTATGTACAGATGTAGTATGGGAATTTGTGCACACCCCGAGTATTTTTTATGAGCTACAATAAAAGATCGGGCACTTTTACGAAAGTTGAATATTGTGCAAACTGTCAAGATCATAGGGAAAAGGTCAAAGGTCACTTGTCAACTAAACATCCAAGAGAGATAACTAAAAGATAAGCCAAGTTACACAACCAATTTTGAAAGGTCACTCAATAGTGTTGGAGATGTGCTCTGAAAATAAAAAACTGTGAAAAAGGTCACAGTTGAAATGTCAGAGGTCACAGGTGACAAAAAAGTAACAGATATGAAGCTTTGGTAAAAGTCATGAGGTCAGTGTAAAATGTTCAGGCTGCTGCATATAATTTCACAGTAATTGATCCAGACAGACGTACGCACGCACAAGGACGGACTGACAGGGCACAAATCAATTGTCCCCCAACCTACCCTTGGAGTGGCGGAGGACAATTCCCCTCAGAACCTACTACACCAACTGACAGAACAGAATACACTGAATACCCCACTAAATCACTGATCAGTATTGCACGGTGCGCACCATAGTCATTCAGCCAATGAAGTAACCATCTTAAAATAGTGTGTAATTCAAAGTCCCCATTACATCACAAAAATTAATCTTTGTTGAACATGAAATTTTTGTGACATGCATTAATACAAAATACAATGACAAGACAAAGCTTAGCAAGGCTGGCCCCACACAGAACTGTAAAGCAATGATTATTTTTAGTACAAGCAGTCTTACGGTACGAAGTATGAACACACTGCAGCGGCAGGGCATGAATCAAATTTGGTGCTGCTCATCACCGCCGGCCAGCTGTGGGCATTTTCACAAAATGTCTGGCAGGTCTGGAGAACCGGAAGCAGGCAGCTTGTATTGTGATTTGGTACTAGATGCTATAAAACATTAAGTTAAAGAAGCTGACAAACCCAGATATCCACAATAATGTTTTATTTCACATGGAAATTTTGTTAGACGAGCATTTATTTAGTTCAAAGGTTCCCAAACTCGGTCCTGGGGCCTCCCAGTATACGTTGTTTTTTTGTGCCAACCATAATTGCAATCGTAGGAGTTTAACAGGTTGTTAATTTGTCTTAATTAGGTGCATTTATTTTTAGAGCAGTAATTTATCCTGTTAAGACATATTTTGATGGATATGCATACATGCAGTGGCAAATAAATTCCATATCCACATTGTAATACACAAGTAACAACCACACAAAAAGAGGGGAAAAAATACCCAATCAAAGGAAGCAATCAATAGGTTCCCAACCGGTGAAACTGCAGACACATGGCTGCAAAAGCTAACAATTTACAATTTATTAGACTACCAAATGACAGACTTTACCTGTTTTATATTATGTTTTTGTTATTAAGTTGAAGTTAATTTTGAAAAGACTCCGAACACCTATGTTCAGCAACGTAATCAGGAGCTTACTGATTTTCTCAGTGACTAATCTGATCTGTCAAAAAATGCTGTAACCTGAAATTGCTTGCTATACAGAAAAAAACAATATGTTCAAGGGCCTCAGCTTCTTCATGACACGTGGATATTTCTGTTAAAATTTGGCTTAAGACAGCAAATTATTTCTTTCCACACGAAATGCACCTAATTAGGACAAATTAACATCTTATTGAAATCCTATGATGGCAATTATGGCTGGACCGAAAACCAGCACACTGAGCTCGGGAACCCCTGATTTCGTAAATAACATCATCGGGCAACTAGCCGAACAAATAGCTAAATAGCTAACTTCATTTAAATGAAGCTTGAGAAAAATTGAATCAAACTGTACGAGAGGAATGAGGACCAAGCCAGAATGCAGACAATGGCACAATCGGAGCACCCACACAGAACACTGCTGACCAGTGCACTTCAGTGGATGATGCTGACCAAAAAAGCAAATGGGAGCACAGCAAATGAAAAATTTACTTTTCTGTGTGGGGAAGCTTCTCCCCCTTAACTAGTTAGCGGAGTACCAATTGCAATTATGGCTTTCAGGCCAAAAGTAAAGCTGTGCAGTAGCTCAACACAGCCAATTCTGCACTGATTAATACACAGTGTACAGCTCTCTCTGTGATTGGTTTGTATCAGTTTTACAACCAAAATAACATACATTCAAGACATCACAGATGGCAACTGATGTAAACAAACAGGGACATAAAAATGCAACCTTAAATTTGACCATGATGTCACAAAAGGTGTCTGCAGATATCCAGAAGAAGACTTCAATCAGCAACAAAGCCACTATGCATTTAGTTCTGAACATGGGCTCAGCTGTTAGTGCCCATTACAAAACATTAACTCCCCCATTTAAAAAAGCACTACATAAACCTATCAGCTGAAATTGCATTATATTGAATTGCTGAAGCTAAAAAAACATATGCATGTTTCATAAAGCAACCATTACACAAACTGTTTCCATTTTTACTTTCCTAAAAACTAACTCCACATCCAACACTGGCAACTTCCAAAATATGTCAAAACTGAGAACGAAATGTCCGCACACTGTTAAATCAGCACACTATAATTTATTGCACAACAGTTCTGGCTGATGTGGCCTTCCTCAGGTACCTGACGAAGGCCACATCATTACGTTGTTACGTCACCAAGTCAGGCTCGCACATACATGAGTTGGAGGAAGATTTCAAATACAAATCAAAAAGCAACACACATATGCATCTATAGTCTGCAGGCTAAATGTATGTGTGCATATGGTTATGTTTGTAAATATGAAAAACAAACTCAAGCAATGTATTTTCCAGCAACTCTTTAACTCAAGACACCAGAATAAGAGTGAGGAAAGAAAGACTAGCAGCAACCCCAAAAAAACACAACTGCAGCCAAACAAAAGCACCTAGGCAAAAATATTCATTGTGCAGAAGCGGAAGGCAGTGAACTTGTTGATCTGAGGAGAGAACACCAGCGCTTGTTTGATAAGAAATAATGGAAGTGTGATAAATGGAAGGAAATTTCCAGGGTGTGCTTGGTTTAGAGCAAAAAAAATTCTAAAGGTTTTGTATTGCCCAGGGTCTGAGCCAGTAAGCAAGAAAATGAGCAAGCATGGTCCTCCAAATACAGTTGTTGGCGTATTTTGAATTGGAGACAATTGCAAAGATTATTTTTCCCTAACCCCTATGGCGTCAAGCTTGACAAAAACAGCAGGGTGGGTAAACTGTGCATCGCAGTCAATTTGAACGCTTTACATTGCAAGAATATTGAAGTGCTTCCGTCTGACTTGACTACCCCAATAATAGCGCCAGACCAGTTGGGCCAACAGCATGCCCATGCCGACGAGTGTACATCACTGATGCAAATGAACTACATTAGACAAGAAGCAAATCATAAATCAAGCATGCACCACCAGGCTACACCCAGAACAATAATTTTGCTAACTTCAGATGTGCTCTTTCTACGTAGGACATAGAATCTGCATGGGTCGACATCGTTTCCAAACACCAAATTCAAGACGCAACACTAGCGGAAAGCAGATGACGCAGCAAGAGACGGCGTCCAACGATAAATAACCACAGGACCAGATATGCAACGGCGAAGTGGGCCTTATCGGCCGTTATCAATCACACGGGCCACGGAAACACTCACCGGCTGACTACATGCTGTCACCGCAGGTGGTCTCAGAGGCAGACCACGCAAGTGTAACATGCGCGCATTAGGTCAAGAGCTATAGTTTTACAAACATTGTCAAAAATTACAAAATTTTACAAAAATTAAGAATATATGATCGGCATATCGATTGAAGTGTGAATTAAAAGGTACTTCAAGCTTACTTGCTATATTACTAGGGTAAGCAGACAAAGTTCCACAAAAATAATACTAAACATGCAACGCCGTTAAGCGAGTGCATGATTTCATCGGTGGAAAACGTTGCTCTCATTTCGAAAGTTCCTGTTGTGTTGTTGCGTTATTACAAGGCAATTTTTCACCGCCGCACCAACCTCTTTTAAAATAGCAAGCTAGCAAACACCAGCTTCATATAGCAATCGCAGCAATTCTACTGAGCGTGAAATTCTAAGGTGACCGAAACTGCTTTCTTCAATCCACCAAAGCAAGCGAAATGCGAAAAATAGAGTCAAGATTATTGGATGAAGAATGTTATGCAAACAATAAACTGCAGTCACTCAAGCCACGTTGAGGCAAGCACATATTTTGTAACTAGGTTGCCGTGTCCCAATCAAAATAAGCAAATAATTTTAGTCTGAGTCAGCCAAAAATAAAGTTGATCAATCTCCAAACGCCGTTGTGAGGCAAGTTATCCCTTCCTTCATTTGGCCGTGGCCAGAGGTAACGATAGCTAGCCAGCAGTGTTCATAAAACGCTTACTTCGCAGCAAGCACTAGGTTATTCGGCAAGAGAAGCACGTTAGCCAACTTTAAGAACGTTTTCTTACCGGGTGGTTCGCCACCTAACCCTGCAGAAGAACCAGTCAGCCAGCTAGCTAATGCTAATATTTACACACAGTCAAACACAGGCCTCCCGCACCACCGCAGCATTACTGAGCTGTCTGCAGTCTTAAGCCTGTAAACACTGGCAAAAACCATCATATTAGCCCACTCTCAATATCACTAACCATACTGTCAGTCAAATTAAGGCTAACGGTTACTACATTTAGCACGGCTAAAGACTAAACAAGTATGAGAGGTCATGTTTTAAGGAAAGAATTAGCTATGTAAGCCAAATAACAAACAAGCTATCGACTAGCGTGATTAAGCCAGTACATTGATGCTAATAACGTTACCTCGACAGAAATAAACACGGCATTCCTTCCTTTTCCATTGTGTAGCCAACCTAACGGACTAGCCAACTAGCTAGCTACCCAGCATGCGAACTAAAAACCGGCATGCGATCACATTATGTTTATACCATGAAAGTTTGATGCACGATTGAAACTATAACTTACCTTGGGTAAGAAACTCAAACTACAAAGCAAAAAACCATTTATTTATTACTTGGCCAAATTCGCTAGCTAGCAAACGTAAAAACACACCAACATGCAAGTGGTCAGCGACAGAAAGCGAGTCACAGTTAGTCAGCTTAGTTTAACGTTTATTGCACTTTTAAAACATTGTCTTGTAGGGAAATTAAGAAGGTGAAAGGATGTCTTACCTGCATCCCTGGCAGGCCACCCTGAACAGGGGAGTGAGCCATGGCGTCACGTAAGTTGCACCAGGAAAAAATTAAAAGTCAATAGGCTAAATTCCCAGTTGTGAATCTTGTGTAATCGGTATGTCAAGTCCTCTTGGTCTTTTGAACAACGTATAATCGAAAACGACGCACCATGCATCCAAAAAGAAACAAACAAACAAAAAAATGTTGGCTAGATTTCGTTCGCCAGCACCCTAGCTCGCTAGCATGCTAGCGCAAACAGGTAATCACACCAGCAGCCAGGACTTCGGCACCGTCTATTGCGTTTCGTCACAACACTGTTCGGAGTACTCCTGTCTAGATTAGCTAACGAGCTAGCGCAGTAAGATTAGCAATAATTTGCCATCCAAGCGCTGCAGGCGGCTGCAGGCGTTCACCCTAACTTACTGGTAATCAAAACTTACAGAAAATAATTAAATGACGGCTATGCAAATTGTCCAACTGGCATTATCGACATTCCTCCTCACTGTTGGCAAAGATTCTTATTTTGTTTAGTCCGGCAGGCTAAACGCTAATGTTAGCTGGCGTTAAATATTTCGCAGGCTAGCTAGATAGCTATATTTTCAGCTATTAAGTGGATGAAGGTTTCTCCAGGGCGTTTATCAGGCAAGCTTAATTGCAACTGTCTTCCTTCCACCAACTAGTCTTTTTTTGCAGTAAGGGGTTCATTTGCTCTTTGTCTCCCGTAAGCCAGTCCAGTGCACTACCTGTAATCGGTGCAAAACTCGCTAACAAAGCTCTTGAAATTGTATCTTGTAGACAGTTAGCCCTCCAACTCACTTTTCCCCTATCCCTTCCGCCATCTTGTCAGTGCTGTCACTCTGTGACATCAGGGCGGATCCGGACCCCTAATGGCACGTCTAAAACTGCAGAGGGCGCAAGTCTGCACCGACCCGACCATCCATTACCTCAATAAGCGTCGCTTGCCGAGAACAATGTATTTTAGTCTGTGTAATCATCGGAAGTCGTTCAGAACATCAGCTTTTATAATGAGTAGGGAATGTTGGCCCATAAAGTTATAAGATTTATTTTGGTTGTCCAAACTAATCAGTAACGACACGCATCCAAAAAAAAGGCATATACCCAAAATATTAGTATTTCACATGGGATTTCTCTGAATCACCTTTAACCAGAATTTTTTGGGATCGTCCTCAGTTCAAACTTCGAAATGTGTCAAAGATCAACGCTATGAAAACAATCTGAAAATCCAGCAAAATTCCAAGTCATAACCCCAGACAAGTCAAGCCATTCTGAAATGCAGAAACAGCTGGAAACTACTAAATACCTGTGCTGCTTTACCTTCGAAACATTAGAAATGTACAAACAAGCGCAAGTTGATGCCATGTCCAATTCAGCAAATACAGACACATTTCTTATGTCTTTGTGCATGTGCACATACCAGCTCCAGTTAACAAGTATTAGCACATTTCTGAGCAAATGGTGTTGCACACTTGTCTAGCAATACTTTTGTTCTGTAATATACACGGGCAATGTGAGGTTTCAAAGACAGGATGTTACCTCCTTTCCACCTCTAGAAAAAACTTGCAAACATGCTCCTTTTATTGTGCTCAGGAAGGTTATAGTCCAACCGAGTATCTAGAAAAAGTATATTTATGCACAAAATGTGCAATGAACTCTGACAGAGACTTATGGCATATACTTGCATTCTCTAAAATTATAAATGAAAACCTGTCTCTTAACAAATGCTGACTAATCATGAGTATTAACCTCTGAAATATTATTTTACTTCAGAAGTTCAGGCCGCTCCCAATAAAACAGTGCCATCTTTTGGTCATTGACTAACAAAGACAGGGAAATTAAGAAATGGACATAGCCAATTCTGAAAAAGTTTGCACATTAAGGAAAATGAAAATAAAATCAAAAAGGAGTTATTTGACAGATCCATTGACCTTCTACTAAATTGGAAACAACAACTTATAAGATGCATTAACTTGTAAATTCAATTGTTTAAATACACACATTTCAAATCTGATGACCGCAGCAAACTCCAAGAAAGGTTGTGCAGGGGCAATTTAGGACTGATAATGATATGCAAGTTACAATAATAAGGTGATGTTAAACAGGTGATGTAATTTTTTTTTGTGTGGAAGGAGTCTGGAAAAAGGCAAAGTCCCTCAAGAGCAAAGATGGTTTGAGTTTCACCAATTTGCCAACAGATGTACAAACTACAAATGTACAATCACTTTAAGAACAACATTCCCCAAGGACAAATAGCTAGGATTTCTGGTATTTTACCCTCTACAGAGCACAGTATAATTAAAAGATGGAAGGAATGCAGTCAAATCTCAGTGCGCAAAGGGAAAGGTCAAAAACCACTTCTGAATGTGCGTGATCTCCGATCCCTCAAACATCAAGGTCTTGGGAACTGGTTGCGATTGTGATGGATATCAGGCCTTGGGATTGGAAATGCTTTGGTAAACTTTGTTCAGTCATCAGTGATCACCATTCGCCGCTGCATCCACAGATGCAAGTTAAAGCCTGACTATGCAAAGCCAAAGCCATACGTCGACACTGTCCAAAAGCTCCACCCACTTCTCAGGCTCAGGATCATCAGAGGGACAGCAGCACAGTGGAAGCCTGTGTTGTGGCCTGAAGAGCCAATATTTTAACTGGAAAAAACAGCCACCATGTTCTCCAGACCAAAGATGACGAGGAAAGCCCAAACTGTCGTCGTCATCATCAGGTCCAAAAGCCAGCATCTGGCAGCCTCATACGGCTTGTACATTTGTGAGGGCAGCATTAGTGCAGAAAAACATGTACAAATTTTGGAGCATCTTACCATGCCATCTCAACATTGTCTGTTCAAGGGATGTCCCTGCACTTTCCAGCAAGACAATATCAAACCACCATGTGCACGGACTGCAAGTACATGCCAGCGTAAGCAGAGTGTGGGCGCTAGATTGACCTGCCTGCAGTCCTCATCTGTCTTCGACTGGGAATGTACAGCATGTGACGAAGCAAAATAAACATCAACAAAGGCCTGTACAGTTGCTCAGTTGAAGGCTTGCATAATGGAGGAATGGGGGACATTCTGGTTACTAGACTTGACCAACTGGTTTCTTCAGAGCCAAAATGCTGAGTATGATTAAAAGACATGATAATGTTACACAATGCTACACTGTCAACTGTGCTAACTTTTTTTTGGACTGTTGGAGTCATCAAGTTTTATATTTTCAAGAAGCAATTAAATTCATGTTAAAACATCAAATAATGTGTTGTACCATTTTTCCAAATGGGTTTGGTCAAGGGAGGGTAAATTCTGAGTGCATCTGGTATCGGGGAAATTTTGGTAATGATGTGTCAAATATTGTTTTGCAAGTGTTCATTTTAAAATGTTTTAAAGGGGACTAATCCCTATCGTTTGATGCATTGTTTTATCGTTTTGCAGTAATTATTTCTTAAGTTATGGGAAAATAAGTAGTGGATCTGTGTATCCATTACTCCTTGACCACGCCCACATAGTTCAGGGTGAAAATACCTTTCAGATTTAGGCTTTTTGATTTTATTTGCATGTTCCATGACGCGCTAATTTTTTTGGAATAGAGGTTGTACTTACAGTGCAAAATTTTATTTAGTCTCTATAAATACATCTGATGCATGCATGCACAAACAAACCACACATCGAGGGGCATAGCAGATGGGGAGATGGGTTGGTGGATATAACCAACCCACTTTAAAAAATCTAATTCTGTTCACCACGCTTTTTCCAAGTATTACAAAAGTATCCAGGTCATGCAAAATTCCACTACTGTCCCTCCCAACACTGAACTGTCTCCCCCCCACTTTCAAAGTCACTCCAACACCCTCACACGCATCGGCACTTGTTCATCAGTTTCGTCACGTACACAAAATGCCTATGACCTACAGGAAAAAGTGTTACTACTAACTGTCCAATGACAGTAATGGAAATAGCATTCCTGCAGTTTAAGCTGGTTTGCACAACACGTTTGAAGGGAATTAATTATTTGATCAACATACAGTTTCTCATTTCAAAATTTCTATATGCTCATTTTACATACCATTTTATTGGATTTTCTTACTTACCCAAAAACTATGTAAGATTGCAGAAAGTCTGATAAAATTGGGATGCAGCATAAAACAAGAGTCAGGGCTTATCTGCAATGGTAAAAATCAGGGAATTTTCTAGCACAAAAAAATAATGACAATGAGCAAAGCAAAAGTGTGCAGAGAAATGAGCAAATTTTAATTAAAAGATAAGCATTAAGGATGATTTCCATTTAAATACAGAATAGTCACTTTATATTAAATAAAAATTAAAAACCCTTTACTCCCCATTTATAAAATGATCTCAATAAAAATTAAGCATGAACATGGTAAAAGCTTCATAATTATAGCCTCCTCTTCCACACTACGCACTGATATTGGTTGCATACCCCATTGCTTTGGCAAGAAGGATGAATGTCATCTGTACAGTGTATGAACCCAATACAGCAACAGGCCTCATAAAAGACTACATATTGCACTCCTTTGTCATTTACAGGAATAAACCCTGGGGATTACATGTGTGTAATAGCTTTTTAAATGCTTTCTTTACAGTCTTGTATTAATGTCTAAAATGCAGCCATACTCAGAGCATTAAGGCCTAAACGTTTATGGGAAGATCCTTTAAAAACACAAAGCATTTGTGTTGGAATATAACGCATGTTCATGTGCAGAGTGCCAACACAAAGTGTCTAGCAAAAATAATTTGTTGACACCCAAAAGAAACGCTACTTGTTTGCAGAGCAGAATTTAACATACACAAGAATACTGTACACAAAATAATACACAGTCATGAACAGTAAATAAAAACAAATAAAGAACAAATGTCTGACAGATTGATCCAGGGGACTAAATTAAAAGCATAAAAGGATCTTTTCCATAAGAACCTCCATAATGGCGTCTCCACAGGAAACAATACATTAAGAAAATCCATCTTGGTATAGTCTGAGATGGAGAAGGTATGGATCACTGGAGTTCGCATTTTAAAAATGTCTATCTTTTGTTCCGTTCGCCATCCCCCTCATTTCTTTCACTTCCTGGGCGAAGATCAACACTGCACGCACCACCATGTGTAGAATTCCCCGTATACTGGAATTAGACGGATAAAACGAAGGCAAGCGTTGTAGGCTGACCAATAACATCGCCTTCTTGTGTCCACAGTTTCCTCTAACACTAGTAGGGATGTGACATCAGCATCTGGTGACCTGAGGGCGTGAGGTGGAAAGGGGAAAGTCTGTGTGTTTGGGTGGGTTGGGGGGTGGGTGGGACACCAGCTTCTGTGTTGGGGGGGGTGTGCAGACGCCTCACACCACTGAAGAAGAGCTGGGGACGCCCTGCACGGTGGTGCCAGTGGGAGTGCCACTGATGGCATTAAAGATGTGCAAAGAGTCTGGCAAGGAATTCTTCATCCCATCCTCCACTGGAACAATCTGAAGCAGACACAGGAATGGTGTGAGACTGGGAGGTAAGCTATGGCCTATCACAGATTTTAACTTTTTTTTTTAGAAAAATACAAAAAGATCCCAAAATATTACCATCCAATCTGCTCATTGCAGCATAGAGAAAAAAGAAGAAGAGGATTATTTAAAAAGATTAATAATTATGAAAGCTTGAAATTAATCTTTCAATCATTTTTCTAACATAATTAACATTTTTTCTTACAACATTATTATTATTACTACTACTACTACTACACACCACAAATGCATCTTTATGTTTACTCTATGTACAGTATCTGCTCAAAAAATTAATCTTTTCACCAAAACATTCAAATTACATGTGGAACACAATTTTCAGAATATGTGCATTATTGCTCTAACACAAAACAACATGATCCTAGTTGGCTAAGGGGGAATCTTACTGGTTCACGCATAATGGAAGACAGCTCTCTGGCCAGATCTTTGTAGTTGGCCTTCATCTCGTCATGGTATTCTTGTTGGTCCTCCTTAATCAGCCGCTCATTGATACTCAGGCCTTGGCCGGAGGCTTCCACAAATTGCCTGAGCAAGATGGAACCGATGTTACCGCAATGATACTGTACGCTACTGTACGGTGCTGTACTGTGGCTAGGAGACTGAACATTTATGTATGCGGCACCCAAAGCTCACCTGAACACTTCCTTCAGCTGTTTGACCTTGTTGTCGGGGTACTTCTTGGCATTGCCGTCATCCAGGAAAGCTCGGGCATAAGCAAGTGGGCCAGCATTTACCTGAAGTAGAGAGATGGGGAGGCCACATGTCACAGTGTTGCCTTCAGTTACTGAAGGGGCTGTGCACTCAAGTCACTTTTGTGTGTTTTGACAACAAACCCGTCAATGTCTGGGTCAGAAGTTCAACTAAAGGTCATCTCCAGTATTTTGTTCAACCACCCTGTGTTTTCCCATTGGCAGAATTCTTTGCCTTGGGATACAGTAGATCAAACTGAAATCAGCAGCCTAATTTCATGGGTGGAAGGAACACACTGCAGAATGCTTATTGACCCCTGACTTTCCACCACAGGCCTTATGAGTACTATGTCTTCACTGGGCTCTAGATACTGGCTTTCCAACTCGTCCCATCACGACCATAGGCTCTTTTTAGTGCCCTTTTTCAGCTCAATGTGCTCAAAACTATAAATAAAAATGTTACCTTCATGACTGCACAAGTTTATACACAGGGTGGACAAAATATGAAAACCACCCCTAACAAAATGGCCTCAACACTGAAGTCTCTAAACCACAATTACATCTACATAGCCCCCATTCCCATTAATTTGAATGCTAACCAGCAACACTTTGCTCAGTAAGCCCCCAAAGCAAGATGCGAATACTAACAGAGTTTCAGAAGGGCCAAATAGTTGGTGCCCTAATTGCAGGTGCATCAGTCACAAACTTGGTAGGATAGTTGCAAATAACCAACATACAGCTCAAAATAATCGCCATCAATCCATATCCAAACAAGTCACAACAGAATCAGTGCACTGTGAGCTTTACAAACCTGGGGGTGTTCTGCAAAGCAAGTTTAACATTAGCTAGACTTTCTTTGCTTGAGCTGGCTCAGCAAACCCTAAATGGCAATCGGATAACATAGGTTACCGAGGCAGGTTAAAAGAGAACCACCGTGACAATAAAAATCCTGGCTTTAGGCTCAACATATCTCACTAACCCACTAGTCTCGCTTTTGTAATGCACGGCTCAGGCACTTATGGCAGTTTCCAATGGTTTGACCACATTCCTTTATGCTGTATGCATGTGTGTGAGCCGGCCCTGTGCGGAGGAGACCCCGAGTACCTGTACACTTATGCTGCCCTGTAGTTTCAGCTGCAGGCGGATCATGTCCACCTCGCTGGCTGAGCACAGCTGCCGCAGCTCCGCCACCTTCTTGCTCATCTCATCGATGGCCACCTCGATGGGGTTGAGGTCCGTGTGGTGCTGGTACATGATGGCAATGCGCTTCTTCACGTAGGGGAAGCAGTGTGTGGCTGAAAGTGAGATGAGCCATCCTCAAAATCCTCTATACATCACAACTACTCTGCTCTCATCTCTGAAACCCAAACCCACAGGCACAGGAAATTTAGCTTACAGGCTGCAGAGGTCTCCACAGAAAGTTGCTTCATACGCAATTACAGAATGGATCTCCCAAGAAGAGAGCACTTCTTGTATCAATCCAGCCATGTATGGACTCGGCTGGAGTCGTTTTTTTTAGTCCTGGTGAGGTTCATATCTAGCATATCAGTCTTAGAAGCCAACCAGTGAAAAATAAATTATAGAGTAAACATGTTGCAAAGTAAAGTCATCTCTGATTGGGTACTTTAACTCTCCTGATTTTTCCCAATTGTACTTCCCATTTGTCTATGTGGATGACTTCACTGGTTAAGTGAGACACGACACAGGAGTATGAGCGATGTACGGGGACCCTAGTAAACAGAACACCTACTGGTCAGGATGGTCCTCCGTTTGCATTGCTCTTCCACGCCCCCCTGCTTTTTGCCAGAGACCGTGAAGGGCATCTCGAACACAAAGCGCCGGATGTTGTGGCTCTTTTCAAAGTCCGTCTTCCTGTCTGCCAGCTCCCTCTCCTCCAGGAATGGGGTCACGTGTGTCACTTGGATATAGGCGTACTTGGAGTCAAGATCCTTGGGGTTTATCTGCATGGATTTATTTTGCATACATATGTAATTAGGAAGCACAGAACTGGTTGAACAAAATCTAAACTATCTTGCTAAGTAAGAGGAATAACCTTACAGTCTTAGAATGAAACTCTCATTTCTTTAATGTGATAGGCCACAATTTGATGAAACAGGAAGTTTTGTTCCATTCATTCCAGAACAAGTTGATCATAGACAGTGCTTTCATCCACTACTGCCCTTAGCTAATGATGCCTTTCAATAGGTGTTCAATGCTGACCTTACCTTGGACACCATCTCTCATGAACCATCAGAAACTTAGGCAATCAGGTTCACTCAGTATTCTGTAAACTATGCCATACTAATATGCTTCGTGTACAAGTACTCTACATCATTATTATTTACTTTTTATGTATGCTGGGATTTAGAGTGTAAATTATAGGTAAAGAACATTCGGATAAGCAGTGGTGTATTAGATGTCACAAATAGCTGTGGCTCTTTAGAATGAGATTGATGCACTTTCACTCGTACCTTCCCAGAGTCCTGAATCATCTTGACATTTTCTGGGCCAAACTTGTCCGAGTAGAGCTTGAGCAACCGTTGGGAAATCTCTGACAGGGGTGTGAATTTGGGCTCTTTGTAGATGTACTCCTTCCCATCTTCATCCTCAAAGAAACCCTGCCAGGCAAGAAGCACAAGCTTTTAAAGGCATTTACCTTTGGTCCATATGGAATGAGTATCACATATTGCAAATTTGTTGAGAAATATCTAATTTCATCATCTCAAATGAAATCTCCAAAAGTAACTTAAAACAGATTAGGCTACTCATTCTTCTTTAAAAAAGGGAAAAAGGCGGGTGAAGCCACAGAAGAAAGTCATCTTGACTCTAATGCTCTAATTTCCTCTAAAACAGTCAAGAGCATTGGCCTCATAGCTTTAGAGATCAGAGCTCTATTGCTTTGTGTGTGTGTGTGTGTGTGTGTGTGTGTGCGTGTACATATGCGAGCATGTCTTAGTGTGGCTGTGTGTGCACTTGTGTGTAGGGCTGCGTTCTGTACACAGTGCGTTCTACAGTGCGCACACTTTCTATGCGAGGGCAGGCTTTCAGGTTTGTTTTCATTTTTGAACGTATACAATTCTGTCAGCAAATCCAAAATTGTATAAACTGTATAAAGACTACAAGAAAATGTATGATTTGTATCTTTGGAGAAAATATTCCAGTTCAATCATAAACAAACGTGCATAATTATTAAGCAACCAGAAAATGATTTTTCTCAAATTACAAAGAAAAAACAAGCAAGCATAAGTCTTATCAATACAAAAAAAAAAAAAAATTACAAAAACATTGTTGCCTTTTCAAAGTATTTATTTGCCAATAAGTCACCTTTGTTTTGTAATTAAAAGCATGAGCCTCAAATCCATATTATTTGTGAGTTTCTTTATTTGCCATTAGATGCTATGCAAAGGTGTACTGAACATTGTTTTCCGTGACAGAAGCTCTAACAATTAATGAGGGTCCACAAGTTCTCAATAAAATTTAAATCAGACGAAAAAAGGGGCCAATTCATATCTCCGTCATCCATGAAGACTTTACTGGAGCACTCAGAGGTATGACATGGAGCACTGTCCCGCATAAGTATTGTGGTCTTCTGGAATCTTCTTGACATCTTCTTGTAGCTCTTCAATAAAACAGCCTCCAGAAACTATCAGTAATTTTTTGAGTCCATTTTCAGCCCACCTGCCACTAGAAAAAGTTAAACAAGCTCACTGTTGATCATGGCAGCCCACATCATTACGCCTCCCCCTACTTGCTACTGGCTGACTCAAACTGGTACCCAATGTCCATGATTGATCCACTGACTAGTCCATTAAGAGACACTCCTCTCTTCTGTCCATAAAACCTAAGAAAAAAATCAGCCATTGGGGATCTCTTGGCTCATTCTCAAACTTCATCTTGGGCCTTGTCTCAGCCTTTTGGAAGTTGCCCGTGTCTCAGAGCACTTTATACCTTGTGTTTCGGCTGATGCTAGGTTGCATGTTTGGAATATGGTGGTACTAAAGGGTATCCAGAGGCTTCATGCTTAATTTCTCTCATGTCTCTCGATGTTAATTTGCCGCTTTTCTTCACAGCACAGTTTTGCAACCTTATTTACAGTTGATGAGAAAGTGCTTAATTGTAAGCTCCCCACGCTATAGGCACTAATGCAACCTGATACCATCAGAGATGCAGGCTTTTAAACTATGCGCTGATAACAAGCTGGATGGTCCCTCTCCTCTTTGGACCACATGTCATGGCGTCCGTGGTTTCCAAAAAGAATTTCAAATTTTGATTCATCTGACCACAGCACAATTTTCCATTCTGCCGCAGTCATTTTAAATGAACTTTGGCCGATAGAAGACGACAGTGTTTCCTGATATGGCTTCTTCTTTGCATGATACAGCTTTAGTTTGCATTTGTAGATTGCACGGCGAACTGTGTGCACAGACAATGATTTCTGGAAGTGTTCCTGAGCCCACGCAGTGTATTCCAGCACAGAATCATGCCTGTTTTCAATGCAGTGCCACCCGAGGGCCCGAAGATCACGAGCATCCAATATTGACCTTCAGACTTGTCCCTTGCGCACAGAGATTTCTCCAGATTTTCTGAATCTTTTGATGATATCATGCACTGTAGATTCAAAGTCTTCGCAATTTTACATTGAGGAACATTTTTCTGAAATTGTTCTCCAATTTCTAGATGCAGTTTTTCGCAGGTTGGTGAATCTCTGTCCATCTTTACTTCTGAGAGACTCTACCTCTCTAAAATGCTCTTTTTATACCCAGTCATGTTCCTGACCTGTTGCCAATTAACCTAATTAGTCGCAAAATGCTCCTCCAGCTGTATTTTATTAGTACCACTTACTTTTCCAGCCTTTTGTTGCCCCTCTCACAACTTTTTTGAGATATGTTGCTGCCATCAAATTCAAAATGAGCTAATATTTTTCATGAAACGGTAAAATGTCTCACTGTCAACATCTGATATGTTGTCTATGTTCTGTTGTGAATAAATTGTGGGCCTAAGAGATTTGAAAATCATTGAATTGTGTTTTTATTTACAATATACACAGCATCCCAACATCTTTAGAATTGAAGTTGTACATAAAATTTATTGAACAATGGATAATAGAAAATTGCCTTGTAAGAATTTCCTCAGAAGGAGGAAGGGAGACAAAGTTCAAACACTGAACAGAACAATGAAAGAATTATGATGTCCTGCATCATATATCTCCAGAAAAATAACAATGAACATGAAATCAAAAACAAAATATGTAACCCAAAAAAATGCTGAACAGGAATGCTCCTAAAAAGGCAAAGATTAAAAGAAATTACAGATTGATTGTCTAGCAGTCAGAGGATTTTTTGTTCAATCCATTTCAAGCAGTGAAACTGAAGTCCCAAACAATTATTTAATATGCATCATATTTTTTAGAGAATCTTATTTTCTGAAGTTTGTGTAACAAGCTGCTGAGAGGATTTTGGTTGAACAGATAAGGAAAGAATAGTGGAGTACACTTGCGAAAGTGTGCACCTTCGTTGAGATTAGCTAAATTGGTCATCATGAGCCGGGACAGCACTGCCAAAACACTATAATGCTGAAATGGATGAGATGCAATAGGTGAAGGTGATTGGAGAAAGGATTTATGACTGAATTTATAATGAAGAGGGCACATCAAAAAACCATAAGCTGTAACGCAGCCTATTTGCTGCATTATGTGCTTGACCTGTTTAATTACCTCCGTCTCTGAATCAGTAAACTGGTACTGCTATGGGGTTGTAAAACAAAAGAACAGTTATTATTTATATTAGATCCAAACACCAAGTAGCTAACACAAAGCAACAATGGAAGCCAAATGGTCTACAAAGACGCACGTCAGCGATGGTTTATTGGTCACTGAAAAATAAAGCACACGCAGAGGCAACTAAGGACAAAAAATGCTGAGTTAACCCAGGCGTCAATGAGAGTGAGAGTGAATTGCAGTATATGCTACATGATGGCAAATACATGGAGTTTTGCTTGTGGTGGCAGGAGAGCCAAATGTTGGTTTCAGCGTCAGTACTAACCCTACAGTTGGACAGTAACTAGCTGCAGCAATAAATCACTAACACAGCAGAGAATAACAGCTGCACTCAGGGGTTTGCTACCTTATGCAGAAAGGGTCGGTATGGGCACAGTACTAAATTCCAACCAAATAGTTACACACCTAATCAACCCTTAGGGCCTTTGACAATGATCTCCATTCATAGAATCAGCTGTGTAACTTCTTGGTTAGAATGAAAGGTTACATAGACAGCAGCCCTTTTTGGATGAGGTTGAGAAACCCTGCTATAAACTGAAGCTAAAAGCAAATGCTATGGTTCGTCAGCACAGAAGCACAGCACACCAAAAGCTCAAAGCTGCTGAGAAAGCTAGCAGAGCCTCAAGCGCAACTTACCGCTGCCTTTAAGAAAAACAAAAAAAAAGAGCAGAGAGATTAGATTAAATATGTATAATAGGGAGGTTGGTTATGGGTTCATGCCTTTCATAATATAAATATTATTACAGCAGCAATCATGCTTAAGCACTTAACAAAATAAGCAAAAATGCAATTGTAATGATCGTCTTATTTGCAAAACTTTTTGACATATTAACATGCAACCTCTGACTGAGAAAAACACTTAAGGCCATCATTCCCTTCTAAAATTACCACTTCAGTTCAGCTGAAATTCAGTCAGAAGTCAAAGATTAGGTCATGGTGTTTTTTTGGATAAATATTTGTACTGGACTCTCAGTATTCCTCTACCCAGTCTGAGAACATACCTGGCCAAAGAATGCCACTCTGAAGTAAGTTCCCAGAATCCTCTTGCCTGTGTGCATGACCTCGGTCACTTTACTGTAGGCACGATGCAGTGTGTCGTACAGGTGGGCCAGTTTCTAAACAGGACACAAAAGAAGATCCAAAATGGAGTATTGACAGTGAATTGCTGCTGAATGACTAAATCCACTGACCCATTACAATACTTTGGTGTCTGAATAACCTCAACTTGTTCAAAATGGAGTCAGGCAAGGCTGGCTAAAATGCTAACTTTCCCCAAGCTCCAGCACGCAAGAGAATTTTTAGTACGTGACCTCAAAGTCCCTGCGTTTCTCGAAGATGGGTATGATGAGCTTGTAGATGTCAGAGATGAGCTCATAGCGTTCTGCCTTCCACAGTCCGTCCGCACATTCTTCCAGAAGCTCCATCAGAACGTCCTGTGGAGAACACCAGCACTGTAGTCCTCGGCAGAAAGTCACTCAATGATCCCTCTCTGTACCCAGCACTATGGCAGAGTAACACAATCCCCTACCTCATTAAAATGTACGTCCTGCATTCCGACGTCCTCCATCATGGACACCTCCTCATCGATGTTGGGCGTGACCACTCGGAAAGCGGAGCAGCCTTGCTTGAACATACCTGAGATACAAGAAGAGGGTATAATGCAACATCCACAGTGAGCTACCAACACTTCAGCAGCAACAAGCTAACAGGTTGAAAAGCTGATGATATACACGCAGGGCTATTGGAAAATATTTTTGACATGTAAACCTGTTTCTGTGTGCTCAAGAATGCTCTGTGAGGAAAACTTATGGTGGAGTCACAGTGACATAGTGATGAGTTCATTATGCCCAAAAGTAGCCTACCTTTCCTTCTCAGGTATTCAGCCACCAGCGCGGCCACATGCACGTAACACATGGCTGCCTGTGGACGGTAAAGATACTCAGATTAAACAATTGTTTAGATGAATTTCCTGAAATGCATAAAGAATAATAGACAATTTCAGTTTTCACCTAGAGTTAGGCACATGCAGAGGGAGACTCCAGGTACCTGAGAAATTGCCCCAGTTTAGCTTGAAGCGCACTGCTTGAAATTCCAGTAGTTTTCTGCATCACAAATAGACGTGCTCTGCACAGTTCACTCCTACCTGTCTATGCGCATTGTCTACGTGCTGAGCATTGCTCGACCTGTGCACCCTCCCCCCTAGTTTGTCTTTTTTCCCCTCCACCTCCTCTCAGCAATCACTCATTGTGTTTCTACACTGCATCCAGTGAAGATATCCATGGCATTAGTTAGCAAAACGCAGCAAATGTGCCACCATCAATAGCAAAAAGCAACTCAAAGCTGTATTTTCTCTAAAATCAGCTGCAGACACCAAGATATTCTAATTGGATTTTGTTTTAACCATAAAATTCCAACTGATGTTAATCCAAATCTGTGTGTGTGTGCATGTGATTTTACTTTGGACTGCTTTTTAAATGACAGCCAGTATAACTGGCTTGGCAAAAAAGCTATAAGTGAAGGACAACTCCATTCTAGGTGTCCATGAAGTAAGTGCAAACCTGTAATCTGTATTTAACTAATGCTTAATGCTTAACTAATTCCAGGTATCGTTACACTTGCATGACGACTGCATTGTTGCTTGGTTGCGTCTTTTGAGGATGGTGTGCTGTTGCTGTCATTCTCAAAGCTGCATGCATAACCTTTCCATACTCAATCAAGTAGGTTAAAATCAGTTCATGTGTATTTAGAGACTGTTACTAGGTTTGCCATGGAATTTTTTTTTTTTGGTATCTTCAGTCTGTAATCTGGAATGTCCAATCAGCAAACTCTGCACAAGCATGCTCGTATGCAGCTTGCCATCTCGAGAGAGTTTGCGCCATCCTCTGAAATATACACCTCAACTTGTAGTTTCAAACCTCATATGCACAGAACAAGAGCGGAAGAAACCTGAACATGTGCATGCTTAGAATACTACTGACGAGCAGTGGATGGCCAGCAGGAGGCGCTTGAGCAATGAACAATGAACAACAACCAAACCGACAGTATCCCACCCAGAAGCCAATTTTACTCTGCTCTCACAAGGCTGCTGGCCTCAGCTGGCACTAGCACGACTGGATTCAATCCAATACTGCGTTGGTCACTCTTGCACCACAAGATCAAACTCAGCTGCCTCGCTGAGGATTTTGATCTATTAGTCTGTATTTGTTGACGTGCAGTGTAAGAAACCAGTGGGTCTATTCGCCGGCCAATCAGAGCAGAGCTCTTTATCATAAAGGGGATGTCCACTCAAAACAGTCTTCTTCAGAGGATAAAGAATATAAGGAAGGATAACCCAGAAATAATGGAATTGTATTTTTTTTCTAAGAAGTTTATAAAAGTATAATATCTGGCCAGAAAAGCAGCAAAATATAGGACCTTAACTGTCACACATTCGTTTTGTTTCAATATATTTTGTACAATAACTGGGAGTCATAAAATAGTCTTTTGAGTTTGTTGTGCCCTTTAACCATTTTGAGCTCCATCTCTGCAAAAGGTTTCTTCACCCAACCCAGCTGAGAGTTTTACCTCTCCACCACTGTTATGGCCTCATATCCAGTCCTTCTCTCTACCCCACACCTCCACCCTTCCCCTAACCCTGCTTTTGAACCTGCTTCCACAGCTGTTCATACCCCACCACCGCCCGCCTGGCCCCGAGGCCCACCTCAGAGAGGTCTCCGTTCTTGACGTGAATGCGGGCCATGCTGTCGAGCCAGGTCTTGCGCAGCTCGGGGGTGCTGGCGTAGGACTTGGCCAGGCTGTACTGCAGGTCCACCAGCATCTCGGGGTCCCTCTCGTGCTCCTTCATCTGAGCCGTGGCCATCAGCACCGTACGTATACGCTTGGTCAGGTCCTTCACGTCTGACGGGAACGCTGTGTTCTGCGGGTCAAAATAGAATGAGGTTCACGCTACCACACAGCATGTACACGTACATAACTGACCTCATGTATGCTCTCATTGTTCATCATTTCTGTGTGACAAACTCTGGCTGATTATAAGCACGCTGGTGGTCTCTGACCTTGATGGTCTTGTCACTGTTGGCGCAGTTGTTGATGATGGAGAGAGACTGCTGGAAGCGGGTTCCTCCAATTCCAATGACATCCGCTATTAGCTGGCTGACTGCTATCACCACCTAGGGAGAGAGAGAAGCTGATACTGACTCAACAGTGAACGCTTCCTCAATAGTATCAGGGCTGTGCATGTATGGCTCCAAAATGCTCGGATAAAGTCATTTTTTCTTTTCAGATTTGGCTGCATGTGCCACAATTTGCACAACTTTTGCTTTATAATGAAACTACTTCAGTCTTATTGATTTGCAGACTCTCTGGATTGGTTAATAATATGAGTATGCATTAACAGAGATATGATTGCGATTAAATACCCTCCAATAAAACTGAGACTGTGCACTTCAATGTTACTTCTTTGAACGCAAATCTAAAATTGTGATTACAGGACCAAATAAAGAAATCATGTATTTGGCCCAGATATTATGGAGCTCGCTGTATGCTATGTGCTGGGTAACTAATTAAGCAAGCAGGAGCGAGTGCCTCGGACCCTGGCTCTCCAGCACTAGTAGCACCCAAAAACCGAGAAAGTGCACCTTTTTCCAAGAAATTCATATAAAAACTTAGAATACACCGAGGTTTACTGAAGATTTGAGTCCAACTCGGTTTACCTTAGAAAAATGTTTACAGAGGTATCCCAAAGTCTGTCGAGTTTACTTAAGTTTGGACAACACCTCAGTAAACCTCGGTGAAATTTTCCCGAGGAATACCGATGTGGTCTCCGAACTTCAGTGGGCCAGACAATCCTCGGTGTGTCTCGGGAAAATTTAACTGAGGTTTACTGAGGTGTTGTCCAAACTTAAGCAAACCGGACAGACTTTGGGATACCTCGGTAAAATTTTTCTAAGGTAAACCGAGTTGGACTCAAATCTTCAGTAAACCTCAGTGTATTCTAAGTTTTTGCAGGAATTTTGTAGAAAAAGGTTCACTTTCTCGGTTTTAGGTGCTAGTAGTGCAGCTGGGGCGGCGGCTCAGCCCCCCTCACCTGCAGGTGCGTCCGCACGAACGACTTGCGTCCGGTGTAGTCAAAGTTACTCTTCATGAGGAAGTAGAGCAGGTGAGCAGCATCGTTGCGGATAGAGCTCAGTTTGGAGTTACAGCACTTGAGGATCTCATAGCAGAACGAGGCGCACATGTCTGCTCGCCCCTCAAAAAAAGTACAGGGGAACTGAGAGGGCCGGAAGGGAGGGAGGACAGAAGGGATGGAGGGAGAGAAAGTGCAGGAGAGAGAAGGAAAGAAATGGAGAGAGGGGGAAGAGAGATATGTTTGAGAAATGTTGAGGGGAAAATATGGCTGCTATCCAAAATACAGCCAGCAAAACTGTGCTATAATCATGTGAATAACAATGATTTGAATAAATCGACTTGCAACTTTATCATTAATAGTTAAGAGGTATGAAAACTGAGGCTTCTTCGGGTATTTTTTGCAGGCAAAATGCTATCACAAAAACTGTGACATATCAAATACAGAGGAAAAAAGGACATCACAAGGTACAATGCATCAATAAAAAAAAACTTCCAGTTGGGAAGTGATATTCAGTGGCTAAATATTCAGTCAGCAAGATGCTTTACTCAACAGGCAGCAGTCGAAGTAGAAAAGACATAAACATGGTATGAACCAAAAAGAGTAATAGCAACCTCACCTTATAAATGAAGGTGCGAAGAGATGTGAAGACCTGCTTGAGTGCAGTTTCTGACTGGTTGATCTGAAGGAAGCACAGATGGACCTCAAAAACCTTCTTCATCAGGGGGTTGTGGCCGTGGTCAGTGCACAGCTGATTCTGGAGGACAAAGGATGCTCTGAGACGGTCATAGAGCACATCTCGCTCTGAGCAGTCTGGCACTCTGGAGTGCTATTACCAGCAATATGAACCCTTAAATCACCAGCACAATACAAGCACTGCATGACAGAGTGGAACCATAATTCTCATCCAGACCTTGAACAATAAACCTACAGTTCAAATGCCCTTTTCCCAATTCCACACATGGAAGCTCCAAGAGTTGGCAGAAAAACGTATGCGGCAAGAACTGTAAATGATTATTATTTGTTATGCTGTGGGAGTTAGACGATGCAAGGTGTATATTCACATCGAGAGGCAATACCGCTGAGCATTTACATCCCCTCATATCGCATCACTTGTATCAGTACAATAGATTTCCAATTCAGTAAATCATTAAGGGTTCTGCTCACAAATCTCTAAAATACTGTAGAAACACTGCCTATGCGCTCACCCCTGACAGCGAAGGGGTGTATCGGCAAACCCCCAAGCGAAAGCTCCCCAAAAAGAAAGGCTAGCGAAAGTATTGCCCCAAACAGCATGAACGACAAGGGTAATACCACTAGAAAATGAGCATTTTGTCCAAACATTGCAGTACCTCTTTAAATTTAACTACTTAACCTATTACTTAATTCATTGTTATTTTTGCAGTAGTGTTCAGCAATAAGTGAGTGAAGGAATCAAATGGCAAAACTTTAAGGTGGTATTGCATACATATCAGGCAATATGATAGAACTCAGGTGTTCCTTTATTATCATTAATAACACAAAGCCCAAAATCAACCCAGTTCTCCATCTTAATAAGATCTAAAGGCATGTAAAATCTGAAAAGGATCTACAAAATAGTTTTTGAGTTATCACGTTGACGTGAAGGACCTGCGGAGGATGCGAATGCGGCGGCGATAATGAGTCTATAATATCGTCAAAACATAATTTTGCCGATATAATAAGCTCATATTCATTGAGTAGATAGAGAACCCTGGAAAGAACTCATTAATTTGTAATTACAACCTTTGTATGATGTTGATTATTTATGTTAATAACACAACTAAAATTTAACGTTTTAATTCTCACAATCCCAAAAAGAAGGATTGTGCCCTCAACTTGATTGTTTCTTTGTGTAATTCAAAATTAAATGTAACACAGATAGATGGCCCATGGCGAAACCGGCCTGAGCTGCTGAACACACTGAGATGTGAGAGGATGTATGGAGGCCAGCAGCGTTACCCTGAATCCCGTGATGAAGATGCTGAGGGTGTCCAGGACTGTCAGACACACCTCTGTGGCGATGTTCCCCTCCAGCAGAGACTGGTTCAGCACATCGGCGTCAGAGTGCGTGTACGCTAAACAGAACACACGCCATTGCTGTAGACCCTCAACACTCCGCACCGGGAGATGGATACACTCACATGTTGACTCAAACATGGCACAATAAACAAACAAGACCAATCATCATGGCAAAGGCATAGAATAAAACAAGCGGTCAAGTTAAACTGAAAACTAGCGCATGACAATTATATTTCACATTTCAGGGCAAATGAGATGCAGTAAAATCAAGAGTGAAATGAATGGGGTCAGAAAGATGAGACAGAATAGCTTGCAAAAGGCACATTCCTGGCATAGCACGGCATGCTCTTAACCTCTTCAACCTGGGTGTTATGGGGTTTTCAGTGGCCTGCTGCCGGAGGGGTATAAAAGCCCTTCAGTGGGCCTCTGGGTGGCTCACAGCTAAGACGTTTGTCTATAAGCTCTGTGTTCGGGTGTTCGAATCCTAAGCACACTGTTACTAGCTATGGCCAGAGGTCTGCGTGGGCAAGGCAACAATTGGCGCAGTCCCGTCCCACTGGGGATCTTATGGGTTGAGCCGGTTAAAGTTTTTTAGTCTATCGCCCTGTAGCAACCACTTCTGGTTGGCCAGATACTTGTAGCTGTACGAATTAAATTGTATGCTGACTGTGTGATCCTCCGATGGCATAGGCAGTGTGTAACTGGTGGTGCAACTGCAGATTGTAAAGAAGCTATAGCTAGTCATCACGTGAGTTGGAGGACTCATGTGCCACGGCATCATCCCTCAGCTAAACAGTTTGTCTGTGTTCAAGGTGGGGGAAAAAAGGGGAAAAATCCAAAAAATATCCAAAAAATCCCTTCAGTGACCTCACCTTGCAATGCATAATTACTCCAAACCAGTTCTCATTTTCTTTTCCCGATTAGCAACCATACATCAATTTGCTCAGGTGCAGAGATTAGCCAGTAGAATGACCACCCAATTTGTTTTTAGCTCGCATTCTTGTTCCTTGCACCAGTCATTTTCCTATTCACAGTAACGATAACAAAAACGTCCACGTCTTTGTAAAGATTGCGAATTAATGTAGCTTGTAAATCAGAACATATTTGTTGGCGATATTTGTTAGCTGGACTATGAAGTGAAGCCGTCTTGTGCCAATGTACGATAGGGTTCGACAGACACACACAAAAAAAAAAAATGGTTCCAACATTAAATGTATTCTTTTTAATATGGAAAATATTAAGAATAAGTTAAGTACAGTCTTCCATTACACTGCTGAAAAAAATGCTAAAATGGGAGATGAAATTTGGAATTGAATAATTATTTGAATTATTGCCATCCTTACAATATCGCATGAATTTTACTGTATGTTCATTGTAAATGTTGCTTATCAGTGACCTCTTTTAATTCTTCACTTAATTTTTTTAATCATTGTAGGGTTAGGTATTTGTCTTGATTATTCAGTAACTAAACTGTCTGTTTATCAGGTGATTTTAAACTGGAACAGACTGAGAGCAATCATGCGTTAAAAGGTGAGGTTACCGAAAGCTCCAACGGCTGGGCACTGAAAATACCGTAACGCCAGCATTACCTCCTGGGGGAAGTGGGGGGTGAAGAGGTTAAAATGTGACTGAAATCATGACTTGAGGTGCTTATGGAGGATTGCAAGCTCTCTCATCTGGCAACCTGGCACATTCTTACCATGGTCTACAGAAATTCCGAGAACACTTGAAATCTTTCTTACACTGAAAACACAAAGAGAGTCACTTCATTAAGTGCGCCGTTTTCTTCCACCCACAGAAACGTTCTTTGCTTGAACCAAAATAAAATTCCAGGAAGAACCTGCGCTCACCACTGTTGGGGATCATAGATAATTTTTAAACTTCCTCACCATTGTGGAATGCATGATGGACTCTCTCTGGTTTGTTAACCTGTTCTAAATATTTGTGCTGTGAAAAGGATGCAGGGCAGACGGTGGTTGGCGTGGGCAGGGGTGGGTGCTAAAGGGGCGAGCGGGATGACGATGAGGATGTTGAGGATGAAGGAAAGCGGCTCAGCAGGACAGGGGCAGTTGGTAGAGTGGGATTGGGCCCGCACTTACTGTGGTTATAAGTGTAAGAGTTATCCAGGCTGTTGAGCTGCTGTAAGCGGGCATGCATCATTCCCGCCCTGCAGCGAGACACAGGCAGAGTCAGAGACTTCCGCTCATGCGCTACGGATCCCGCCCCTTCCTGGTTCCTGATGAGGAAACAGGAAACAGAGCAACCATTAGGGGCGTGGCCTATTCTCAACCGTGCCAAGTTTAGTAAGCCATTAGCACGCGCATGGTGCAGCCAAACATCTCGTTTAATGAAGGCGGCAAATGAAAGGAATACACGCCGCTCAACGTAAACACACCAGAAGCGTGTTTTTCGTTTGTTTACTTTCAAACAGTGCACTTAGTGAGAAAATGGCAGATGCCTTTTTCTACTCTACTCTACAGTGGCAGTGCTTTACGTTGCTGGTCTTGCTCAAGCAACAACATAGTATGCGCAAGGTTATACAGGGAATGCGATGACAATGCAAAGTTTAAGGGATGTTTGATTAACATGCAGAATGCAGACCACATCAAACCATAACAGTATAACAGCTGATAGCAGCAGCAGGGGCACATGCATGTCATAAGGCAATGAGAGGGTTGCCCTGCCATTCAAACCCAGCCACCATGCAGAGACAGGTGATGCATAGCGTAGTTTCCACACAGCCACTCATGACACATCATGCAACAGTATCATGCCCTCAGAGAAGGAATGGGGGCACCCGCTCTGAAAATGTGCTTCTTTCTTTTCTTTTAGAAAGGAACCATTTATTCTTAAAACTTACAATATAAATCTTATATTTTTTTAATGAAATGCAGAATAATTTGTACTTGTCATACAACAAAGCCAATTTTCTATGACACTATCCTCAATTGTTTTACCACGGACATGATTGTTATCCTTGAAAATTGCTAAAAAATGCTCTTGGAGAACTGGGGCCATGGGTGGCACACATATACGACATTTATAAAGCACTTCAAAAGCTGCTCAAGTATTCTGGTTTTCAGACAGAGAGTTTTGAGAAAAACATTTTTACAGCGCAGTGCCTTCTTACCCAAGCAGGAGAGGGCAGGGGCCGCGTGTTATAGCATATCAAACTTGTCAGCATTTAGAGCAAAAAGAGCAAAGGTGGGTTAGAAAGACTGAGGGCCCACAACCAACCGGATACCACTGCCAGTGACTCAGGGACCGTGCGCATGTCTGTGTGTGTGTGTGTGTGTGTGTGTGTGTGTGTGTGCGCGCGCGCGCGTGCAAGCGTGTGTGTGTGTGTGTGTGTGTGTGTACGCTTGTGTATTTTTCAGCTGAGGGCTGCTGCAATTTTCCACAACCCAAAAGGTAGCAATTGAAACCAAAAATTGAGTTAATTGAGACAAAATCAAAATTATGTTTTAAAATACATGGTTAAACCTTGGATTGGATTTTCATCACAATTATAATTTTAAAGGTCAGCAATAAGATGCAAACAACGTTCATTTTTTTGACAGAGAAGGGAATAAAATTTAGCAGAGTAGCCTCTACGCAAACTCTGCAATTGGATGCAAAATTTAAAAAAAAAAAAAAAAAGGTTTAACATCCATTTCATTTCATTGATTATAAAGCCATGTCTCGAACAAATTTAAACAAAGATCTGAGATAAGACGTCAGCCAAGAGAAACAGAGGCTATTTACACAAGGGTGTTCATTTTGTAATCTACAAAGGAAAGGATGTATACTGATACACAAAGCATTAAAACACGTATACAACGATATCACTACCAATTGTAACACTGAATTTTATTCAGTTAATTCACATGACAGTGATTCCTGTTTGCTTTATAGAACTCTATAATAATTTTATAAAAACATCAACATTACCTGGCAAAGTATCTTTTCCCCATGTATTTGAACTGGTGAAGACACACCCTGCATCGAGATTAACAAGAGAATGCATGCCTTAAGTTTAAAGTGTCGTGTACATCTGACGTTAGAGTGAAAATTACATCTTGCGCCATCTTCCAAAATGTTGCCTACTGTAAGTACAAATATATGAAATGTTTACTTGGATGTACTTGGCATTTCCTGTATAAATATACATTGAAAAGACCATTTATATAAGGCTATTCTTTGCATACTTCTGTGCACTCTTGCAGGAGTTCAAATTCAAATGCAAATTGACTGTTACTCAAAACTTTGAAAATCGTGTAACATTACCAACAGGTTTTGCAGGGAAAATGCTCATAATCCAACACACTGAAATGTCAGGAGTACTGTGTTTGAGTTTGTTGGCTGTACAGTTATTGCGCACAAGCTGTGACTGGTTCTTCAGATGGTGTCTGTGTGAAAATGTTCCTTGCATGTGAAAATTAAGACTTACTCTATGAGTATAAAAAAGTCCATAAGCTCAGTTGAAGTGGCCTTGTTCCAATATGTGAAAAGAGCATCTATTTGGAAAAGAGATACAGTGATTATTTTAATTCATTTGCCAACCTTTACAAAAAAAAAAAAAAAAAAAAAACATCGTCACCCTATTAAAATAAAGGCCTAAATAATTTTTTCAAGTTTTTGGGAAAACATAAAAAACTTTACCAAATGCAGAGCAAGAGATGATTTAGGCCAAAAACCCATTTTCATCAAAAAATGACTTAGGCCATTATTTTAATAGGGTGACGAAATGTAATTCACCGATGGTAAACATGGAAACTGAACATTATTTCTTATCAAACTGCCATGAGACTATGGTATACTCCTTTCAAACTCTCAGCAAACAAAGCACAGCACCACATCACCTTTCCTAGGACAAATGAATGAGTCAAATAAACCTTGCTGAGGAAAAACACTATCAATGTGCGTTCCTAGAGTCTGTAAATTCTTCATTGCAATACGGTGAAATGAAATCAGTAAAACAGAAAACAGGCACCTGAGAGAGAACTGTACCCAATGACAAAGATGCGAAAACCAAAATTTGATCAATCTCAAAAGGTACTCTAGAGATTTATTGACATAAAATTGCCATGACCATCTGACAAAGACAAAAATGTTTCCATGACATATGATGATTTGACAAATTTCAAGATTTCAGAAAAAATTTCTGTGCCTAACTGCACGCTTACATAAAACCATAGTAGAAGCTAACATGCTAGGTGGCTGTGCACTGTGGATGGTGGGCGTACCCTCGGACATGCTCTTGAGCACGTGCAGAAAGCACATCAGCAGGCTCTTGATCTCCATCTGGTCCAGTTTGTCACAGCGCAGGAGTGTGCTCCCGAGAGCCGAGGCGGCTTGGTTCTGAATGGGACAGGGCACAGGTGGAGGGAACAGTCACAGGTGTGGGAACACAGGCAGGGGTGCAGGGACATAGGCAAGCAGAAAGACACACCCACACAGCACATGCCCACACCTCACACACACCTCCTGCACACTCATCTAGCCTCTCGGGACTGAGTACAGCACTGCCTCTTTAGTTGCTTATATTCAATGCTGATAGAGAATACAGTCATAACATCAAACAGATCCTGGCTAACGATACACAACTGACTCATTTAAAGGAGCTGTGTCAAAATTACTGTGCATGCTCACAACTTTGAACGAAGTGAATCCTTTCGACTGCAAGTCAAAATCTACTTCCATCCTTGCAAATCCGTCATCGTTTTGCATTGTATTTATATATTTTGTTACTCAAGTGTTATGCTTTTTACATCAAGAAGTTTTCTATGGAAATTTGAGGATCTATAGTGCTATTTTAGCGCTTTAGCCTGAGGATATGCAGAATGTAAACTGCTTTGCTGACCACCAATAATTATAGCAGAAGAAGGTATTTTTCTTCTTCTATGACTATTGGCCATGGCAAATCAGGTTACATTCTTTGTATCCATCAGCTAAAGTGCTCAAATAGTGCTTTGAGTCCTCTTATGTCCATAGAAAACTCCTTAATATAAAAAGCATAATGCCTGAGTAACTAAAATATATAAATACACTGCAAAACGAAGACATATTGGCAAGGATGGAATCAGATTATGACTTGCAGTGATGCAGATTCACTTTGATAGGATGTAAGTTCTGAGCACAGCAATCATGACACAACTCCTTTAAACAACACTAAACCATATACACTGATTAGCCATAACATTATGACCGCAGACAGGCAAAGTCAACAACACTGATCATCTTGTTGCCATAACATCTGACAGCTGGTGCGATATACTAGGCAGCACGTGAGTATTTTGTCCTCAACGTTGATGTGTTGGAAGCATAAAAAAATGGGCATGCACTAGCATGTGAGCGACTTTGACAAAAGTCAAATTGTGATGGTAAGATGACTGGGACAGAGCATCTCCAAAACTGCAGCTCTTGTGGGGTGTTCCTGGTCTGCAGCAGTAAGTGCCCACCAAAAGTGGTCCAGGGAAGAAAAACCAGTGAAGTGGTGACAGGTTCATGGGCGACCAAGGCTCATTGATGCACGTGGGCAGCAAGGGCCGGCCCATGAGGTCCGATCCAACAGAGGAGCTACTGTAGCTCAAATAGCTGAAAAAGTTCATACTGGTTCTGGTACAAAGGTGCATCACATTTTGTTGTGTATGGGGCTGCGTAGCCACAGACAGGTCAGGGCGCCCTTGCTGACACCTGTCCACTGCTGAAAATGCCTACAATGGCCACGAGAGCAACGGAGCTGGACCACGGAGCCATGGAAGAAGGTGGTCTGGCCTGATGAATCACGTTGTCTTTAACATCATGCGGATGGCCAGGTGCTTGTGTGTTGCTTACCTGGGGAAGAAATGGCGCCAGGATGCACTATGGGAAGAGGACAAGCCAGCGGAAGCGGTGTGATGCGTTCGGTAAGGTTCTGCTGGGAAACCTTGAGTCCTGCAGTCACGAGGATGTTACTTTGATACGTACCACAAACCTAAATATTGTCGCAGATCAAGTTCTCCCCTTCATGGAAACAGTATTTCCCAATGGCAGTGGCATCTTTCAGGAGGATAACATACCCTGCCACTCTGCAAAAATGGTTCAGGAATGGTTTAAGGAACTCAACAATGAATTCAAGGTGTTGACTTGGCCTCCAAATTCCCCAGATCTCAATCCCATGGAGCATCTGTGGGATGTGCAGGGCAAACAAGTCCAACCCATGGACGCCCCGCCTCGCAACTTGCTGGACTTAAAGGATCTGCTGCTACCGTCTTGGTGCCAGATTCCACAGCACACCTTCAGAGGTCTAGCTGAGTCCATGCCTCAACGTCTCAGGGCTGTTTTGGCAGCAAAAGGGGGACCTACACAATATTCGACAGGTGGTCATAATGTAATGGCTAATTGATATTGCTCTTAGACTACATCTGGAATAGGATGAATCTGCAATTAAATAAAACATCCCAGCATAATATTTATTAAACTAATAATCAAATAATAATATGAAACTCATAAACACCTGTAAAAAACCTGGCTGATTCGATTATAGTCGACAGCAGATATTCACGAAGTAAAATATTATCTGCATGACGTAAACAATTGAGAAGATAAGTCTTCACTGAAGCACATGTATAACCCATTGTCTCACACTCTGGGGGAATTTTTGATATCACTAAGCAGTCATACCAACTGAGACACTGTACTATGAGGTACCAGAGATACTGACATGTGAGCCTGGTGTATCTAAACAGTCCCCAAACTACAATAAAACAAAGAATACAGAAATCAACAAACAGCAGCAATAGCAGATCTAATTTGGGTTTGGCCGACAGCATTTTTCATCAAGTTTATTGTAATAACTCAAATGGCAACAGTCCAGTATGTATGCTGCGGGTAGTATATGCCACAGAAATACTTCACAGTTGAATGAAACAGTGCTGTCTGGAAAATACATTTTTCGAAAGGATAAGATCAAACAAGCTGACATTTGTCAGCCCTGACTAGTGCTGTCTGGACATTGCATCTTTCCTTTTGATCTGGTCTGGTTACAGTGTCCATCAATATCAGTCATTTTAGCTGATTTAAGCATTTTCAGAAGAGGCAGACTTTAAAGAAGGAAGAAAGGATTAAGGTCCATAAATAAAAAGAGTATTTTCACTTATTCGCTTTCATTTAATAAACTCTGTGGCCTGACACCACCCTTACCCACTATTCATTTGCTCATTACTTCAGCCATTAAATGTCAGTGCAGGGTGAGGATGTCAAAGGTCAATTAATGAACAAATGAATAACTGAGTGTAACGGAGAAAGCACATGGAGAAATGTCCACTCAGGGGAGTCCAGCTGAGCAGATGCTACAGGTTTATAAGAGCAACACAAAGCAGCCCATGAAGCCAGAAATCTGGTTCATGCCGTCAGGGAAGGGACCTGGCCTGACCTCCAGCAGACCCCACTGGGCAAAGCACGCACATGCTCACTCCCAGAGGAGCTACGGAGGGCAGAAGGGACAAAAAAATTATCTTGTACTTGGAGCGCAAAGCCAGCATGCACTGTATTCTCCGGCAGGGCTGGGACAGAGAGCAGAGAGAAGTCCATGGTGGCGCGCTTGGCGCGGGTGGAGAGCACGGTGTCCTCAGGCTCGGAAAAAGTGCGGAGCACGTTGGCGGAGTGCCGCCGGGTGAATTTGTCCCTCAGGCAGGCCTTTGGGGGGCAGGGGCGGGGATTCAATAGCATGAGGCAAAGTTAGATGGCACAGAGCAAGGGGCATCATGGCGGTACGACTGCAAACACATTATTTTGCTTTGCGTTGTTAGTGTTATGGGAGCATACACACCTTATGTGAGCTGTGAGTGCAGCCTTTCTTTCAACATACACCCCTGTATCGAGTTATTAGTGATGTGTTTTTCCATTGTAACATTTCCTGGACAAACTAGCAGCAAAGGCGCTTGACAACAGTCAGGAAGACGGTGGTTGAAGCCCCAGCGGTACCATCAATAAGATCAGTGCAACAATTAGCAAGGCCCTCAACCCCACACTGCTGCTGGGATTAGCCCCCTGCTTAGTCCTATCAATTGTAATTAGCTTTGAATAAAAGCATCAGCTCAGTAACTGTCACTGTATTTAATAATGTGTTTTCTGAAAAGCAATAGATACTCCAGCAGGAGCCTGTAATTCTGCTGCTGGTGAGCAGCATTATTTTCCTGGTCTTCACTCGACTGACCAAAATTAGTGGAAACGGCACATGGAATGGGGGACCCGGTGTGCAGTACCTTGTCCAGGGAGTTGGTTTTGTCGCCGTTCTTTTCCGGGAGGCTGTTCCCAGAGTCCGTACTGATGAGGGAACCGCGGGAGTCGGCGTGGCGCACGGAATTGACGTTGGGTGTGGATGAGGCGTGGGGGGATGCTGGAGAGAGAGGGAACAGCAGAAACTGAGTATAACAGGAGATTATGCTCACCAGACATAAGCCTTTTTCGAAAGTGATTTATATTTGAGTACAATAAGCAAGAGCAAATCCCACAGGAGCAATGAGAGGTTTCAGCGCTGATAGCAGCACTGATCTTTTCTGTTGCTGCACAGGGGGCTTGAATTGCCAACCTGATGCAAACTGCTGAAACACCAAAGCCCCAATCGGCTGCCCCCTCTATTAGATGACCGGAGGCCAATCTTAATCAGTCAGTGCTGCAGGTATTCAGGGTTGATATTAAAGTGCTATTTTATTATCTGCCTATGCAGATGTGAGGTCTGTAGAAGCTGACCTGTGCCTGAGATCACCCCAAACACATCCTTGTGCAGGCTGTTGTCCAAGCTGGCTCCTGGCTTCTGTGGAGTCATCGTGGAGTTTCCCACCAAAGAGTCCTCTCGCCCATTCTGAAACACACAGGAGAGATCGAGGGTGAGGGAGTGCATCAAGGCTGGGATTTTTGTAAGCATGTGTTTCAGCTCCCAACTGCCAGTATATCCAAAAGATATTATGTACAAGAAAAACCACCGTACTTTATAGAGGCGTCACGAAACCAAAATCATTTATTACAACAGATAACAGCAAGCACACTGTCCCTCCAGGACCAGAGTTGTGCATTTCTATCGTCATCATTTTCACCAACAAATGGGTGCAATTCCACATTTGAACGCTGGGTGGCAGACTTACATTACTGGAATGATTCACAGTGAAAGGCGAGACTTCTCTCACGTTTAGTCTCTGCACATTCTCCTGCAGCAAGCCGAAGAGAGGCAGATACAGGGTGGCCAGCCTGGCCTGCTGGCTCTGGAAAAGAATGAGATCACGCAATTGTTTCCATGATCAAATGATTACGACATGCATAGACTCATGCAGCGAGCATATTCAAGCTTAAGCTGAAAGAGGCCAGGGTGTGGGGTCCAAATACTCAAAAAAAATGCATTCTCCCCTCTTCCACTTGTCACCTTCTCCCATCTGTAACTATGGGTGGAGGAGACTAGAGGAGGAGGTAGCAGTTTTTGGGCATCGAGAGGCACCCCATTAGGCCTGATACATGCCTTTTTTTTTTTTTTTTTTTTTTTTTTACCTTAGAGGTGTATCTGTCGTCGAAAGTGTGCTTGACCATCAGGTTCTTCAGCACCTGGATGGCGATTTGCCGGATTTCTCTGAACTCCTGCAAGGCATTGCCCACCTCCCGGAGTAACAGTCCCACCAGGAAATGGTTTCTGCAGAAGTCGTCCGTGAGGGAGTAGTCCAGCTGTAGATCTGACCAGGGAAGAATTGATAAGGCTCAATGAGGAAGAATACAGACCCATTCAAACATCCAAGAGTACATCCTGGTTAGTTTGCACATGCATTACTGTCCCTTAAGCAGCCTGATAGTACTCATTCATGAAAACAAGTAAAATGATGGGCTTGAAAAGACCAAACACACAGTAAAATTATCAGATCTACATTGATTCTTACAGTCTGTCAATCCCACACTGGGAAAAATTGGGTTCAAATAGACTGAAAAAGTTAATTACCCCACCCCAACCCAAAGGGTAGGGCGAGGGTATTGCAGTCACATCGGTTTGCATGTTTATTTGTTTATTTATTTATCTGTTCATTGGCAAGATCACTAGAAAACCAAAGTCTCAATTTATACCTAATTTAGCCAAATGTTGGGCTATGATGCAGAATAGATTCCACAAAATTTTGAAATGAAGTGACCTAAGGTCACGACCAAAGGTCACTGAAAAGGTTTGCCTTGTCTGGCACTGCATCTTCTTTGGTTCTGGTTTGTCCTTTCAGAGAGCAGGTGTCTTAAATATCACAGGGACTATCATCGTGAATTTGTGATCACCAACAGATCTAACTATTTCATTTTTACACCTTGCCCATTGAAAAATAATGCAAAATATACTATCTTCATTTTCAAAAAGGTCAGTGGTGTGCCTTATGAGATATGAAAGCCCAGTGGTAACCTCACATTTTAACGCATGATCACTCTCAACTTGGTAGCACTTAGGTTTGCCAGATTATCAATGTCACTGATAAAAGTATGGGCATAAAATTGAGGAATGAAGATTTACATGAATAAAGATGTCTTAAAACACATAACAAGCAAAAAAGTTTGATCAGGAAAACTACCCCACTCAACACACCCTCTCTTAAGCTATATATCAGATTCCTGTCCTTTTCTCCTTTCTCTGAATTATCCACTCTATCTCAGCTCAGGAAATAGCCTAGCCCCATCTCTGAATCATGAATCATCCAATTATGAGAGCCTAAATCCTCCTCCTTCAGTCATTTACAAGGGATGCAATCACTCACCATCCCGCTACTTTATATACCCAAATCAGCGTCCCTGTAATCTCGCCTCCAGCCCTGATGCTAATGCACTCATTTGATTGCACACTTCCCTCACCAACATGAAGTCTCAATTCCATATCCAGTGGATTCTTTCTGCGCTCGGCTATCAGCCCAAAGTGGCATCGATGCCAAAGTCTAATTCATATTCCGTCAATTAAGCATCATAAACTAGTCTTCCCTGATTGAACTACTGTCATCCTTCACTATCCATCCATCCATCCGTTACCTATATGTCTTCTACCTCCCTAGAATTGTGGGGGAGCTGGAGCCAATCCCAGCTGACTATGGGTGAAAGGCAGGGACGCACAATGAAAAGCTACATAAACAGTTTTAAAAATTAAAAGGCACACATGAATGAGCAGGCAAGATTTGCAAGCTGAATGATTCTCCAAGGCTAGAGAACAGTGAGCAGACTATGCATTGGATACCATGAATTGCCAATACAAAATAAGGCCAATTACATATAAAATCATCCATGAAGATCTGCAGAAATTGTACAATCCTTGACATAACACTCTCTACAGTCACAGTCTCAGGCCCACACTCAAAAACAGATATGGTAACTTGAATTTCAATAGTCTATTTTTTAAAAATTACCTCTTATATTGCATTTATTACATATTTGTAAAGCAGATGAAGTACATTTATGACACGATACGTATAAGAAGTAACACATACACCGATACACACACGCGCACGCAAGCGCTCGCACACGCACACACGCGCACACACACGAACAGCAAATCTGGACTCCATGATTATCGATAGCACCTGAATTCACCAGAGAATCAGCCTATCACAGTCCATATTAAAAGATTAAAGTAAATATTCTTGTGTTAGTAACGAGAATAGACAACAGATCACCACACATCAGTTATGCAATGCCACGGACAGCTAAAGGAATGACATCAAGACACCAAATCAGTCCCTTGTTCTTTTTGATTCTGATTCAAGGGAAATGTTGTCGCAAAAAGCAAGGCAGGACACAGCAACCATCACGCCTCAGACCTACCTCCTGGAATGTCCACAGAGGGAGACAGAAAAGCTGATTCACAAAGAAAGAGAAAAAAATGGCTCTCGCTGACAGCCTGGCTGCAGAAACCACCTCATCCGCAACCTCTGCAGGCACTTATACCTATTAATGCACTGGCGTTTCGCCAAACGTTCATACGAATCTCTGACCTTCAGAGTTACTTGTGTTTTTATACGCTGATAATAACACTGCCTGAAAACTTTCCAGATCATAGAATTAGCGATATTACAGCAAAAACATGCAGTTTTTTGTGAAAAATACTGGATCAGTGTTGACTTCCTGTAATTTTTACACAACACTAGGATCTGCATGAAAATAAATAGTCCAAAGAATAGCTGGGAGTTTGAAAGCCTGACTTCAAAAACAGAATAAATTAGAAGGGGTGTATCCACACCTTGGGTTGCTAAAGACTCTAGATATACATTGAGCAGTTAAGCAGCAGGTAAGAAATGGTCCCTTCGAGGTGAATCAAACAGGAAGACTGTGAGTGAGCTTTAATGGCTAAATTTGTGATTTCAAGGAAAGGTCATGCTGGGCAGTAGAATATCAAGAGATACAATTACATTACATTAGTCGTTCAGTTGATGCCTTTTTATCCTACATTTGATTAGACTAAGCAAGGGCCAGTTCCCTGGAGTAATATGGGCTTAGAGCCAAGCAGCTGTACTGACCTTACTGTGGCTCCATTGGGATTTCAACCATCATCAGACATCATCAAGCACCTAAGCCAACCTTAGGGGGGCCTTGATCACCAGGACTAGAACAAAATGCTCTCACCGCGACACTTAATGTTTCGATCACTTTTCCTGTGATGGAGTTAGTGTTGGTCTACAAAGTCTCAGAACTCATATTGACAACAATTCATACAGACAACCAATGCTTTGCTCAAGTACAGCATCTGTCTGATCAGTTCCTTCCCCTAAATATAACATCTCAGCTACTGAATGATCACTGAAAAATGTTGACAAATAACTGCATTCTGACAATTTTTGCCAATACTTCAAATGCTCTATGTGCGAAGGAAACAAGACTATAATATCATTTTATCAAATGCAGGCAGATGGCAAGTATTTACCTTGAAACCTTGTTATTCTGCCCTTTCCAAAAGGCATGGGGAGGTTGAGAGGAATGTAGTGTTCGTGGTTGCACACCACACGCAGGAACTCAAACTTGAACTCATACAGAGTCTGAAAGTAGAGAGTTAGGATTACAACAGAGCGCCAGTGTCGGCGCACAATCAGAATGACATTTTGAGGTAGCTACCTAGCTAGCCTAGTTAATTTATTTAATGGTAGTAACATTACAGTGAGCAAGCAAATCAGCCAGCAAAATATTAATATAAATGCTAACTGCCAAGCATAACGTTGTATTTAGTTGCTTGTATATACAGTATGTAGTTGTTTTTTCAAAGCCTGATTTCAAGTGAAGCTACAGCAACCGCAATTTAATGCTGCATGAACTAGCACAATGCAATAGAGGTAAGCGAAAATCCCATGTGAACTGTAAAGTGATGACTGCATACCGACACAGCAAACCCGAAAAAAAATCAGATCCTCCAGTTCTCAGTTCAGAAACACAATATCACTAGACTTTTTATCTTGAGCATCCTATTGCTCAGATACAATGAGCAAAAAATGCTTTGGCCTATGCTAATTTGTATACTAAAAAAACACTATTGCAATGTAGTGCATCATGTGTGATGTATAATGCTTTATCTAGAATGGTCAATATACCTTCGAGTCTCCCGGCATAAAGCAGTTGATGTAGTTGTTGATCTGCTTAAAAATGAACCCTCTGTCCATGAAGGTGAAACACCGCTGTAGAAGCATCAACAGTGTTGAGAACAGTGCATGTGCCCATGACAACTGTTACAATAACACAAACTCATATGTATACCATGGTAAAAAATAAGTGACATGACAGCAGTATGTGCAATAATACTTGTGTCAGAGAAGTGAGCAGAGGATGGAATCCATTGAAGTGCTATGATGTATTAGGGATTTCCATTTTACATGCTCGCCATTTGTATCGCCATTTACCAGAAACCCTTCAGGTATGCCTCAGCTATGCTACCCATAAGTACCTCAAGCACATTCCTGTGTGTGGTTTTGTCATGATTAATGAACTTAACAGGATGACATTAGAGCCCAACTGGTAGAAGGTCCCACCTTTATAAAGACAGCCAGGCTGTGGTTAGCATTCCTGGCTGCATCCAGGTTGTCTTTATACTTCTGTGTGATGTGGGGCATTAGCATGTTGACCAGGGTCTCCACGGTGTGGTGGAAAGAGGCAGAGAAACGCTGGTTCCTCGACAACTGAGAGGAGAGAGAGAGCAATCAAGTGTGATGGACTGATGGTGAAAGACTGAGAGAGTGAGAGAGAGGAAGAAAAAGAGACCTGATGACAACTTCTTTACTGCAGTGGAAGCCAAAACAGGCATTCCATGAAAGCCACTTTGACCACATAGCGGTCATGCTAATACTCCCAATTTCCCCACGACTAGAAAAACTTCACAGCTTCTTTCAGGAAAGAGTGGCAGGGCTCTTCGAGAGCTCCTTGATTATACAGGATGATGCCAAAGCTAACTAAACACTGGTTATATGCTGGGTAAATCGTGCTATCTGTGTGGCTAAGTACTGTGCAATTTTCAAACCCAGAAGAAAGACCACAGTTGTCTGGAGGTTAAGAGATCATAAACCACCAAGGCTGTTGGCACAATATAGAACCATTTTAAAAACCAATCCAAGGCACACCACAAAACATGTTATGCAATACGAGAGACATTTTATGATTGAAATTACCTTGACTTTGCCGCTTTCTATCAAGTACTGAGCCATGGACTTCACAAGAGCCTCAAAGAAATACCAGGAATACTAAAACACAGACAAAACACAGAACTCTCAAATTAGAAAAATATTATTTCAATACCTGTAGCCTACTCAAGGAGCCATGATTCTTCACATTTTCAAGGGTGCACTAAATGGTACTACGTGCTACAAGAACATAGCTGTTCCAGCTGTGCAGATAAATAACCATATTTAATAAAAACAATGTCACTTCTTCTAATGTTCTGCAACTTTCTAACCTTGAAGAGCCTGCGAACTCCGGAGCCAGACTGAGTTCATGATGAGAACTGGGACTGTTCAATCTTTTTCACAGAAAACTGAAAAAGGTATTTCCTTACATCTGTTTCTTTTCAGACAGCAATTTGTTTCATCTTTCTATAGTGAATTAAAATAAAGTTTCCTAGTCATATGACAGTAATTTCCCCCTCAAAAGTCAGCTCTATCCTAAACAATGAAAACTGAGCTGAAAACTGTTTTTAAAACCCGCAATGCAAGTGAACGGGGGAAAAAAAAAAAAACTTCTCTGTCTGCGTCTTGACATGGGCAGCAGTATAGCACAATGTTTGTTGTGTACATTGCAATGCATATCGTAAGGAGTAGCAAGTTTTGATCAGTGATGCTAATATTGTACCCTTAAATACAGTAAGCTAATTGAACTGAATTGCTTCTTCCTTCATCCAGCTGTATACATGCTGTATACAGCTGTATACATCCAGCTGTATAAACCTAACTGTGCAAGTTGCGCTGGATTAGACCATTTCAAATGTGTGTAAATGGATGTGAGAATACACTTGATTACTGCTGAGTAAGTGCACTCCACATGCAACCCAAATTCCAAAAAAGTTGGTGCCAAAGTTGGTAAATAAAAATGAAGTCTAAAAAGACACTGTTTCAGGGACATCTCTGCATTTTCCAACAAGACAACGCCAAACCACATTCTGCTCAATTTAAAAGTGCATAGCTGAGGAACCAGAGTATAGATGCTAGATTGGACTGCCTGCAGTCCTGATCTGTCCCCTATTGAGAATGCATGGCACATTATGAAGTGAAATACACTGTAACAAAGGCCCTGTGCAATTGTGCAGCTAAAGACCTACATAATGGAGGAATGGAGGGAAATTTGACCCGTCAGACATCACCAACTGATCTTTTTGGCACCCAGACACTTGATGAGTGTGATTAAAAGACACAGAGATGTTATACAGTGATGAACTGTCGACTGCGGCAACTTTTATGGATATTTTGTAGTCATCACATTGAATATTTTCGATAAGCAATTCAATTCACACTAGACCATCAAATAATGTGCTGCTCTACTGCTTTCAATATAGTAGAGGGTGAGTGGACTACTCAAATCAGTATTTGATGATTCTCTTGGCATTTCCTGTGACGCGCAAACTTTTATGGAAGTGGGGTTGAAGAATCCCTCTTTAGGGCAGGACCAGTTCCATACCTTGAGAAGCTTATTACTGGTGAGGAAGTCGGTGGACGGCTTCAGAATGGCAGTCATGGCTTTGGCCAATTCTTCGTGCACCGTCTTCGTACTAGTGACGGAGTAAGGCTCTGTCTTTAACACGTACTGGAAAAGGGAATGTGAAAGACTATGCTGGACTGAAAGATGGCAGACTTTAACATCCGACAGCATACAGTAACATTGCATCATGCAGTGTGAGCTGTTTCATGGCTCAATGGGTATTAGAGTTAACTCAAAACAACATGAAATTAAGACATTACTCCACATACTTCAAATTTAAACACACCCCTGTCCTAAATTGTCATAAGGTACTGAAGGCATTAAATGAAGAATGAGCATATGTTTAAAAAAAAACAATACATTTGATGGGGTAAAATGTTAACAATATATTTTCAAAAAATTTCTTCTGACTTAATGCAGGTAAAATTTGATCTACATATGACTATTTGCATGTTCCATGTCGCATCTACTTTTTTGGAAATGAGGTGGTACACAAGGTAATGTCACTCACCCTCACATATGAACGCAGGTAGTGTTCCAGACCCTCCTCGTGGCACTGGGAGACGACGTGAATCATGACTCTGAGAGGGAAAAAAAGGTCAAAGGTCAGTGGTTACACAGAGGATCAGTGCACTCATTACATAAAGATATTATTAATTAAGAATTATTACATAATTACATCACATATCAGCCACATTTCAATGGGCTCTGGTATACATACTTAAATGGCAAACATCTGAAGATTATATATCTCTGAACTCACAATGCATAGGTACAAAATTAAACAACCAGTGGAGGTAATTAGTCCAGGTTCAATACTTTCTTTGTGATGTTTCTCTGCAAATAAAACTGAGGAGGTATAGTAGCGGAAATTGAGTCTCGGATACATGGACTTCAAGACCTAATTTCAGGATGACTGAAAAAAAAAATTTTGTTGAAATGAATTACGATTTCAAGCAAAAACAAAACAGACCATGCTCTTCCTTTCCTCAGAGTTAACCCTTTCGCAGGCACAGCGACATTTTTGTCGTTTAACCAACGTGTTTTATAAAGTCTTCTTTAAATTCCCGATTCTTGGAAATTCCTTTGTTAGTTACACTCATTACCATTGGCTGTCTCTCAGGTCACCCAGCACTGTATTTTTTAGCCGTGAACGAGGCATGGGATTTCCTAAAACGCTAAATACGAGACTACTTCCGGTCAAATTGTGGGACATGTGAACATGGCATCGACGAGTACAAATAGCCGGCATTCTAGCCGTGTTTCTAAACGTAAATACAACGTGGATGAAGTTTTTGCTTTATTGAATGACTCTGACGATGAGTTTGAATATCCAGAGAGCGGGAGTGACTTGGATCCAAACGATTTTAGCGATTCTGGAGAGGATTAAAACATAAAAACATCAGTTATGGGAAACTGATTATGAGATTTGGTGTTATTTTATTGTTATTTTGAATAACAATCATATTTTGGTAAAAACCCAAAATTAATCCGTCCGTGGGGGTATGCATCTGGGCCAAAATTTGCCTGCGAAAGGGTTAAGCCTATTTGTGGCTTGTATTAAAGCAAATAAACAATTTTGCACTGGAGAAATCCCTATATCCCTCAAAATGAATGATGAAGCAAGATTTTGCGTGAAATCCTTTTGTAAGGTATTAAATATGAGCTTCCAATACAAAATGTCTGCCTTGTAAATGACTTCCATTGAGACACTGAGCCTGGTTGCAGTTAGATCTCAGCAAGAAAAATACAGCATAATTCCTCTCACTTTCCCATCTGACCATTGAATACAACCCCAGGATTCACTGATCAGAATTAACAGCAATTCAATTTCCAATCAAATACAATCAAAAAACCAAAATACAACCTAGTTTTGTGTGCAAAGTAAAAAGGCACATTTACGTGGTCAGGTACACTAGAGAGTCAGCAAGAGGATTTGCAAGAATAGCAAGAACCGTGTAATCTATGCTTTGTCAGCTGGTCAGGGAAAGAAGGGGAAACCACAAATTCACTTGTGTTCTTTGTTACCAAAAACACGCCACGCTGTTTCAATACTGATACGTATTACTGAAAAGGCAGTGGACAATAAATCTGTTACTGAGAGAAACAAGGAGTCCTCTTTGCATGCTTCAAAGAGGGGGCTGTTTGAGCAAGGTTCTTTTAAGTTCTTCAATAGGTCATGCCAAAACACTCCAGAGCTCTACGGAAAGCTTTGAATAATGGCCCTTAGACATCTCCATAAAAAGCTTCACATTTTCGTAACACGTCACTATTTTTTGGCCAAAATCAAATACAATTTTTAAATGTATAGCACATATCACAAAAAAAATGTCACAATGCTCCTCTAAAAAAAACCCAGCCCAAATCCTCAACCCGTAGTCCACACAAACACGACTGGGGGTTCCTTCTCTGGCCTTCTCTAGCCAGCTCAGGGTATGAGTTTAGATGACCAAAAAAGTCAAAATGTTAACTGCATGGCTTCCAAATTTATAACTTTTCTGTATCAGTCAAGTGAGTGAGCGAGCCTTCTTTGCACATGAGGCATCTGCTTTCGAATTCGCACTTTACAAAAGCACTTTGGTGTGCCTGCATTCCACCAGTGACCGAATTTAGATGACCTGGCCCTCTGATGCCCACTTATAATCCTCCCCCGTCATCTCCCGAGGACCTCATTGCAGTCCTGAACAGCGACAAAACGGCCACTTGCCTGGTGACGTTAACTGCAACATCCTCATGGGCGGCGCTGGTGAGCACACTGAACAGCTGGTTGAGGATGGTGGGCAGGAAGTTGATCATGACATGGCTCTCCATAGCATGGAGGCTCTGTAAGAGGAAAAGGAAATGGTTTATTGAACAAAATACTAGAGGCCCTGTTTCAGCATTGTGCAGATCATGTGTTAGCCAGTGATGTTATTCCAGCAAAATTTGGTTTAAAAAACTGGTGGAGACTCAAATGGGGGTGTGCACCGCTATTGCACAACTTCACAAGGACCCTCATTGCTCGGTATCCTATTTTCAGATGTTATTTGCGATAAAATACTTGGTGGCGACTCCTACCTGGGAGAAGAAAAACAACACAGTAACTGTATACGCGCGATGGGATATGAAAGTCTCTACAGGAATAACAGGACACACCTGTAAAAAGCGCGCAATCGGTCCTTGGCTGATTACTCACTTCCTGTAGTAACATGAAGGGAGCTATCAGTGCATTAGCAGCCACCCGGCGATAACCCAAGGCCAGTTGAGTCATTTGGCAAAGCTCCAGCCAACATCACTGGCCTGCCTGAACCTGCGCCTGACCCCTTTCCCATTGTTTGCTCGGACATATGTGTTTGCAATTGAATCCTGGCGGTCAGCCTTTTCTGTGGTAGTGACTTACAGGACAATGGAGGATCGGTGTGTGCCTGTTGCATTGCGGCCAGCAGGAGGGAACACCCATCGATTTCACGCTGTCATAAATGACTGTGGTCACCGCAGGACAGCGGTGATATTGTGGCAATAAATGGGAATGATGGGGGGGAGGGGGGGCACTGGGGGTTGAACAGGGGTACAAATCCCCACACCGGCCCTTTCTGAATAAACTAGAGAGCCCCTGATCTAAATCAAGCACAGCTTCTATTAAAGACCTCTTTGTTTTACCTTCAGGTACTTGACCAGCTCCCCTCCCGACATTGGTCCTGCAGACTGTGCATTCTGACAGTGATGGAAGAAATTGTGCAAATGTTGATCCTGGAGCAAAAAAAAGCAGCATTGGACAGAGTTGTTGAGTTAAAAAACACTCAAAGAGTTAGAAACATCCATGAAAACTTTGAAACAGCCAAAGCACATTGTGGACCCATCAGTGCAACTCAGTACAAGCCAGAGATCCACATCTCCAACAGAAATCTCCTTGAAAACCCCATGGTCTGATTTTAGGTTTTTGTTGATTTTGCTAGAAACTATCCTTATTGATTTGATAACGCTGCTGTATGTCGATTTAGTTGTTTAGTAGCTCTGTTCATATAACTGACCTGAGAGTAGACAGTGGAGACAAGGTGAGTGGACACCTTGAACAAAGGTTTTCCGCCATCAACCCATTTGATTTCAGGTCCAGAGTGCTGCCATTGAGATTAAGCATAACATAAATGACAAAAACACAATTAACCATCATCAGTTGCAGAATCACAATAATTAATTTGCGTTTAAATTGGGATTAAAGATAACAAGCAGAAGTAGATTATTTATTATTTGCACTGCAGTCAGATACAAACTCAGAGTGTACCAAGGCCACTCCTACAGGTACTGAAATAAAGTCCCGGAGAATACTGTAAGTCAACAAACAAGCAAGAAAAGTGGGTTCCAACATCAGTAGTCATTTAGAAGACAAGATGTTTTCACCCAATCTGTTTGCAAGCAAGTTTTAGGCACAACACCACACATTTGCTGGGCCAATTATACACACACACACACACACACACACAAACACACACAAGCACACATGCACACACTCTCTCATCTCTCGTTCTCCCTCTCTCTACACATGCTTTAGCCTTGACATCAAGACAGCATGCTATTACAGCTGACTCACAGATCATAATGCAGTAAGGTGAATGAACAAAGGCTTGGCCCTCATACACAAACACAAAGCGAGCCCCACCCCTCCGCCCTGCACCATGTACATGAGTGGTTGTTACCTTGGTGACTCCCTCCTGACAGCTCAGGTATCCTGCGGGCAGATTGGCAGAGACAGGGATCTGCTGCTCGCTGGTGATAACCCTACCATCCTTCAGCAGGGGGAGCCAGGCATATCCCACTGCGGGCAGAGAGAAGGGGGAGCTGGTGAACTGAGAGTGCGAAACCAGACCAACAGGAGGGGCCTCCAGGCTAATGTGTTCAACTGGCACCTAGAGGCTTAAGGATTCGAGCCCCAATGAAGCCACAGTCAGGTCAGTGCAGCTGCTGGGCCTTTGATTTAGTCTCGTGACCTCAAATGGCCTCAGGGGGGATTGGCCTCAAGCCAATATCATCAGCTGTAAATTCCTTCAGAGGAAACGGCACCAGCTAAGTAAAGGTAAACTGCAGAATCGAGTCTCATAATCAAAGACTCGCAGTAACACTCATGGAACCACAGACCCAATGGAATAACTTCGTTAGACCTTGCCAGTGGATATTACCACCTCATCATCTGATGGAGGATAATGTTTCTGGACAGACGAAAGAATCTAAAGTGAAAATACCAAAAATTAAAGCCGATCTTCAGCACTATAATTTGAGAGTCCTTACAGCCATACGGAGAGAAACATGGAGGAATTCCACCTCATTAAATAGTAAGAAGGAGTATCTGCACACCCTGTATAGTTCTTCGCAGGTGCTGCTATCCAAAGAAGAGTATAAGGTTCAAATGAAATAAAGGGAATAGCGCAACACTGCTAACTTTACAAAAACGCACCAACTTTATTGAAAACCGAAGTTTGTCGAGAACGACTTTCATCAGAGTTACTAACAGACATACTAAAGACGCAATATATAGAGTGAGACCCCGCAGGTTCCAGGCTAATCGACCCTGTGCAGGCTCACCCTATGTATTGCATCTTCAGTATGTCTGTTGGTAACTCCGATGAAAGTCATTTTGACAAAACATCAGTTCTCAAAAAAATTGGTGCGTTTTTGTCAAGTTAGCAGTGTTGCACTATTCCCTATTTTATTTGAGCTCATAAAATAGAGCCATTGTACGAATACCACTGGACATATACAAATAAACCGACATCAATAAAACACATTCTTTATTTTACTCGGTTAAAGGCCATCAAAAAATTCCACTTGTGACACCAACATTCCAAGATTAAATTAACCGGGAAGGACTTGGTTCAACAGCAAATCCACGGCTCATACTCATGCAGTGTGCTTATATAGTCATGGTCACTCCGCATGAATATACCGAATGCACCACAGCACAGAGGACTTACCTTGTGTCTCCACCAAGTCCCTCTTCTTGGTGCTGCCCTTGCTGCTACTGTCACAGCTTATGTGGTAGAAGGTGAAGAAGAGGTGGTGCTTCTCAGTGATCTGGGTGGGGAGCTCAAGTTTGAACTGAGAGGAAAACAAATATATATCATTATAATTCACACAGTGCACATGTGGCTCCTCTTAGTGCTCATACTAACAAACCGAAGGAGGTTTCCCAGCACAAGGTCATCCGAGGAGACAAAAAATCTTTTAAGAAGAACTGAATCTGCAGGCAGACATTCTGTCAGAGAGAGATGAACAGAACACTTGGAGGCACAAAGGAGACTCATTTGGAAAACTATGGAACAGAGTAACCCTTCTTCCACAGTCCCTTGGAATAAAATGTACAACCCCTGTTCTGCTAAAGTTGGGACAATACGGAAAATTCAAATGAAAATTCGGCAATGCCTTAATGCTTAATTGACTCAGTGAATATGCTGCACTGCTGACCCAGCAAATAAGTAATTTAAACAACAGTGTCATATTAAGATGAAATAATTATATACCCACGCAGGAAGCCAGCTGACAGCACCCACCTCATCATAAAACTCCGGGTTCTGTTGGTGGTGCAGCACAGCAGCGAAAGCGTTCTTCATAAACAAAGGTTCCCCAGGTCTACCATAGATGCACTGAAGTCAGGAGAGCAGGGAGATTAACCAATGCCCATTATGATCCGCATTTCCCATTGCTTTTCAAATTGTAATTTCAAATAAGCCAAAGACTCGGCAAAATGGAAGCAGGAGAGGGACAAACTTCTGCAATGTACTGTAAAGCATAGTATATCCAAATAAAACGGGAGTTCATTTGATTGACATTCATTGTGAATGTGCAGTCAGAACTGTGACACATGAAAGCACGTAAAAAGCACGCATATAGTCAACAACACGACCAGCAGGTCCCCGATGATGTCATACTAAAATTAAAACTGTTTTCTAGAAAGTGGAAGGAAACACTTTTCAAAGTGAAAATACTTAAGTTTTGCAGTTTTAGTATATTTTACACTATATACACTTTAAAGGGGACATAAGAGAAACTTAATTTTTCAGTTCTTGCGCACATACATTTTGGTATCTGGAGAGCTTACTAACTCGTTAACTGTGAAGTAAAACAACCAGTTATTTTTTTTGGGCTGCCTTTTTCATAAAACATGGCATTCGACATGCCATTCAGATTTGGCTCCCCTTCCCACATCACATGCAGGCCTGTGAGAATTCTTCTGCCCCTCATCTGAATATCTCCACCCACGGCCTATTTTTATGACAACATTCCAGCTTCTAATGGCAAAAACCCATAACTAGCAGTGGTTTCAATTTATTTTCAAGAAGAATCTGTTGCTAGCTAGCAAGGTAAGGGTTTCCAATTTCTGTTAATACCCAAACTGAATTCCAAGTGTGACCTTAGTTAAATGTATATGTCTTGGTTGTTGATGTAACTAGCTAGCTAGCTAGCTAGCTAGTGAAGATCTACCTGCAAAACTACATAGCTCCCAAGTGACCCGCATCTGGCGTGTGGGACCCGCATTTGAATAGCAAAACCCGCGGACCCGCAAGCAAATGAAAAAACCCGCAATTTGCGCATTGCGGGATTTGCGCGTTATTTCTCCACTCGCATAAAAATGTGTTATGTATCAGCAAAATTTAATGCAAATTCCACCACCCAGTCAAAAACATTATAAGGAAATCAATTGTTTTCTACCCCCCCGGTTAAAAAAATGAAACTGAATCTAAGGTTTATTAGCTAGCTAGCTAGCTACCGACCTAGCTAGCTGCTAAATTGCCTAAGAATTTGGAAACTGTTGCTAATTCAGTCAGAAACATTGTATGCAACACGGTGATATGATCAAATAGAATGGGTGACCATTTCTATTTAAATTCAGTCCGTTTTTAAAGCAGCAGCTAATGCAGTAAATGGAATGTTAGCTAACGGTTGCTACTGCAGAGGCTCTAGCTACAAATCATTCTTGAACTTTGAGACTGAATTACAAGTGTAGTAAAAATATTATGTTGACTGTGTGCTGCGCTTCTGTGAATGAAATGCCCATGCTTGCTAGGCCTGCAGACATTAGCAACCTTTCCATACTCATTATATAGTTTAATGGACAGCTAGCTAGCTACTTATTCAGTCATCTGCGTTTAGAGACTTGCCAGTAACAAGGGGATCATGACACAGTGGCTCTGTTCGCTGGCCAGTTAAAACAAAGCTCATTCCATAGAATGGAAGCCCACTCAGAAAAGCCAGTTTCTCTGGGGATTAGGAATGATAGGTATCCCATTGCCTACAAATCATGGAATTTAATGTTTTTTTTTTTTTTGCAAAAAAGTCCATGAACCTCCCTTTTGGACATCCAAGAATATTCTAACTTGGAAAAAAAATGTAGCAAAATAGGTCACCTTTAAGTAATACCTATAAATTGACAGGTTAGGCACCTAGACGTTTCCTAAAGCTGGGAGCAGGTGACAAGAGCTAACCTTGAGTGGTTGAGCCTCTTCCTCATCTGAGTCCTTGAACTCAATGCAGACGGCAATGTTTCTTGCCTGAGGAGGGAAAGAGGAAGGGAGGGAGAGCGTTAGGGAGAAAGAGAGACAGAACATAGCTGACCCACATAGAGAAAAGCCTTCTGGGACACTCTTTCATTGCTGGTTGGAAAGTGCACTTCTGAAATGTCCCTCTTATTTTTGTATAAGTTTTCAATTTATCCATTCAGTGTGATTTAGCTGGCCAAAGCATTCAACTTGGCAGGCCAACATCAGATCTTCCTTCGATGTGCAGCTATCATCTGGAGGCAATTTAGAGAGTCCTGATACAATTTAAAATCTTGGCCACCATAAAAATTGAATCATTACACATTGCCATGACTTGCATGTTTGGAAATGCTTGACTGATATTTCATATTTATTCAAATTCTATGACTTTCATCTCAAAATAATACATAAATTAAATTCATTGGACACAATTATTTCAACATGGAAAGCATAAGCATTTGACTGCACAATCTATTTTTGGGTATCTTATTAAATAATGGACAATTTATGCTTTATTCCAAATAAACTAAAGTGATAATTAGTCAACACAATCATGTCAAGCTTTCTGCCCTTACCTTGGCAAAAGACTTTTGGCTGTCGTATTTGAGGTGTCTGGGATAGACATAGAGGTGGTTGTTGTAGTTGGTGAAAGGCTGGGAGCACTTAGCTATGCAAGGCACAAACTCCTCCACCTCAAACAACACGCTCGTCTTCCCATTGCTTTCAAAGGGCCTCACGGGAATGTAGGAGGAAGTGACACAATCTGAACAGAGGAAAGGAAGAGGGAAACACCATTGGAACAACAAGGCCCCCCATCTGAGAAGGAGATGATTAGTGAAAGTTCAAAGCATATATCTTACTTGTCAAGTCTGGGGCGACGACATCAACGGTCACATCTAGATTTCCTAAGATGACAGGAAGCTTTGCCATCTTTTCTGGCCTGAGGAGCAGAGATACACAAACACCTGTCAATGACTTTGTAGTCTTCGACTTTGGGAGCTTTAAGAAGTACAACTAAGCAGACAAGTCCCTCATGGACTTAGTCAGCAATTATACACATAATAACCTAATGAAACCTCAGTGGTGCAATAACATAAGTAGTGGCTTTTCCAAAGGTTATTTACCAAGATGTTCTTCATCACCAATTCTACATTCATACTATAATACTGTCTGGAATGTCTTTTTTTTTTCAGATGACAGACTGAACCAGGGTGCAAAGGGATGTTTACAAGACCATACACACTTTCTGAAATCTGCCAGTAGTTTGAACATGTCTTCATTTGACAGCTTGCTGCTGTCCTGCCGGTAGATGGCGGAAAAGCGGGACGCCTTGTCCAGGGTCCCTGACGCGTCTTTGAACAGGGGCCTGAGCCAAGAAATGAGACACGTTTCACGTTTGAGAAAGAAGCCTTGCACACCACAGTCCCGAAAAAGCTTTGTCCATAACATTCTCTCAGGTCTCTTGGAAAACAGCCACAGGGCAAGAGTATTTTCCCAGTCTCATTCACTTTCCACTGTGCCTGGCAATTCTTAGAAAATTGCAGGCACAACCGGGTCTCGTTTGGAAAGAACAATTGAAAACCCATGACACATCCATGCTCTTTCAAAGCATTTAAGGAAGCAGAACTGTTTCCACCGCTCCCAGAATAACTCGAAAGAAATATTAAATATGAGAATCAGCTCTTGCAAATTCAGACCAATCATCGTGTGTCAGAAAAAGCTTTTTCATTTTTGTGTCACCGATTGAAGACCAGAAAGTCAACTCAAGAGGCATAACAGTGAATCTACAACTATGTCGATAGAAAACAGGCTAATACATACGTACTCCACCTCCTAAACTACTGCATAGTCAAGTGTCCCAGCATTATATCAGATTGGTGTTGATCACAAGGAGCCACAAAGTCTGTTTGTTTTGTGCAACTGAGGACTAAATTTCTTGATTGGAGCCTTTGTGAGCGAAAATCCTTGGTAGGGCTATTCAGTAGTACAGCATTTTATCTGTTTGAAGTCTAAAAAATTGCAGGACTGAATTTTCAAGAGATACCGCTACATACTAAATGAGCACCTTAATGGTTTAAACATGTAAAAAGACAAAAAAAAAAGACTCCAAATGCTCACTTCGAATGAATCCTCAGCATTTCATACTGACTATATCTCCAAGCAGACGTGCCTTATTGGCACTTAGTCATTGCCAGAGCATTAAAATTTCATGGGCCAAACATCAGAGCGTATGAGTGATCCATACCTGGCTGCCCAGGCGAAAGGCATCCTGTAATGGCCCAATCGACTACAGGCAAGTTTGGCGTTCTTCAGAACCTTCTGTGCTGCCTGACAGTGAGAATCAGTCAGAAAGAAGAATATTGTTTCAGGAAGGGAAAACAATTATTTAAAGTGCCCTGGGAAGTGCAATTAAGTTAGCAAAACACACCCAATATTTCCATAAAGCACATTACTGTGCTCCCAGATGTTCTTGACGCAATCTTTATCAGCTCATCTCATTACTGGAAATCTCCTGAATGGATTACAAACCAGATTTTCAGCCACAGTAACAATTGCACAATAACATTAAGCTAACTGGCTAATATTGGTAGGCGGAATGAGTACTGTTTATCTTATTCATTTGGCTAATGGATAGAAAGGGCAATCATATACATTTAATAAGCTTTTGATTCCATTTGCGCTAGTCCCACTGTGTCCGTACCTTGCTGACATCTGAGCTCTTCATATAAGGTTCCGCACAGTGTGTGATTCCCCCCTGCAGAACCTTCTCAATTCGAGCCACCAGGAATATGTCAGGGTGTGGACAGGTCACGGAGAACACTCCCTGATCAATAAGGAAAAATTAAGGTGCGCATTATCAACTGAACTCAGAACAGCACTGAGAGAGAAATTAATGTGGCCTTCTCCATAGCCCTTGGCAGACTAACAACAGAAGCTGTCCAGTAGAAAAGCAGTTATGGCTGATCTCATCTACAAACATGAAACAAAACCACCTTTGCCTTCGGCAGTTTAACCCTTTAAGGCCTAATGCAAAAATCCCAGCAGAGAATCATGCAGCCATGTTTACCATAGTAACCTGTATTTGGGCTGAAGCACAGCTGAGCAACAGTAAATTTTTTTTCTATTTGCAAAACTTACAGTAATTACGAAAAATTAAATATCTGTGTCGGCAACGACATGCTTCTAAAAATGCATTATGCTGTCCCGGTTTAAATGGGTTAAATGATACCCAATCAAGTGAAAGAACAAAATTCTTAATTCCTTGCTGATTAAGTTCGAGGAGAATAAAATATTCAACATAATGTGTGTATTCGTGTAATTTTGCAGTCCTAGCCTCCAAAATATCAGCAAGAGTCTTCCACGAGGGAAGACAGAAAGAGCACCATATTTACAGGAGTCAGTGGAAACTACTGTTCCCACTCAGCAGGAAACAGTGTGAATCTTTCGTGTGAGTCTCCTCATGGGCTAACCTGTCTGGGGTACTGCAGCAGCCCCTCTGACAGACCGTTGACTGTCGTCTGTCCCGCATGCGTCGAGTCCCCGCAGCCGTTCATGAGTTGGCTGCCACTGCCGCAGATCATCTGCCGCACTGAGGCATGGTTCAGGTCCACGTGGAAGTCTGCGGAGATCTTCCTGCTGTTTTGGATGTCAAAAAGGGACAGGGTGACAAAAAACGGCTCCACCTGCAAAACAGACACAGATATCAAGGCTGGTTTAAATTAGCTGCATTTTGTGAACAGATGAGACCGAGAGGCAGATGAGCAATAAAGGAAAACTACTGTGGGAGAATATCAGGAGCGTATTCTGTTGAACTGTGAAAGGGAGCAGTAAGAGGAGAGTTTATTGAATGGATACAGCTCAGGTGCAGGTGTGACCCTTCAACAACCACAATCAACAGAAGATTTCTTCAAAAGATTCACAGGATAATGCAAAAGTGTGATGGTTTTCCTTAAACGTCATAGGGTGATGTAAATGAGTTGTACAATATGGTATCACTGCCGTTTTTCATAAACGCTTTGGACACAGCTTACATTTGTGGTCGGCCCCTCTTCATTCTCAGCCACACAGCTTTGCAGATTGAAGGACAAATCATTGCAGTTCACCAAAATTCGCTTCCCAAACTTCTCTTCAAATTGCTTGATATCTGGCTCCATTCCAGAAAAGTCCAACCTCTGCCAAAATAAAGATGACAAAACAAAAAACTGGTCATGGGGGTCATTGTCTGTGAGGATTTATTAAAGGAAATGAAGGGCCAGACAGATGACCTCCCAATGACCATCACCTCAGCTTCTGTTCATCTGCTGTATTGCACTTCATCCTCAGTCAGACATTAATTCACTGACCTGCGTATCAGGGTCCAGGGTGAACAACTTCAGTCTGGTCTCACTCCTTATCCTAGACTCAATATCTCTCGCGCTCTGGAGAGAACACAAAAACAAGATGGCAGTCAGCGCCGCTCCTATAAATAAAAGCACAAAGCAAAATTCAGCAGGCCATCTGCGTGCTGGAAGTGCAAATTTATTTCTTGGAAAGAATCAATGTCTCTGCAGTCCTGCTGGAACTTGGAGGTGTTTGAGTTCATTCTGAAAAGGGAACAGTGCACAGTCAGAGGTACAGAGCACAGAATGGGCAACTGTCACAATACAATGTCCCACAGTATCTTCCTCCACCGCCATGCCCAACTCCCAGGTGGGCATCCACTTCAGTGTAGAGTCAAGGGGAAGGGGGGGGGGGCAGTAGTCAGGGGGGGAAAGAGGGAGATGGAGATAGCTGTTGTCCTGGATGGCAGCGTCAGGTCATGCACAGGTTAGTGTGGAGCCACTGACATATGGAGGCAAGCTGTGTCCTTCAACCTGGCATACCCGCAGCCCTGGGCTGCCACGAGACTGCCACGTTCCCCTTCCCCAGACGCACATGGGCGCATCTCTCCGCTGCCAACATATGGACGGCCATTTTAAAACACGGCACATTCATAATGGAAGGCAGCTCCGGTCTGGCTCGCACACACGGCTGTCGCCACGCATTTAAGCACATTCTAAAGGGAATCAACCGAAGCATCTCTGTATAAGTGAAAATCCAGCACATTCTTCCCAGTCTGCATACTACTCTTCCCAGTCCTCATATAACTGTACATGAGTGATGCCAGTTTCACTCCGGTTCTCATATTACTGTACTTAAGTAATGTCAGTTTTAGGAGCTGTATTCCATAAATTTATGTCCCACATTTGTGAGGCAGGAGACAAATAATCGTCTCTAAATGTGACACTTTTCTCTCCATTTTACCAGACTTCAGAGCACAAAATAGTCTATGAGTCCAATGAACAAACATGAAATATGCTTTATACTCTTCATCATAATTATGGTAATGATATAGATGACACCAGCAGTTCCCAACACTTTCCTCTGGGATTACCAAGCAGACACAGGATTTCCATGTGTTCAGACTGAAACATACCAAATGATTACAACCAGGCCATTGATTAGGTTAGATGGACTGGCTGGAAAACAACAAGATATATAAGATACACTTTTTTGAATCTCGTGGGGTAATTTGTTCGATCCTAGATACTCAGGAGCGGCGGGCAGGCGCAGTGTCTTCAGCCTTAGTTTGGGACATTGGTAGGAGTGTTCCTAAAAAGTCATGTTTTTCCGAGTGGAGGAAACCACCGTGCCCAGACCACGCAGATGCGGGGAGAACATGCAAGCTCCACACAGAGAGGTCAAGGCAGGGCGGGGCTCAAACCCAGAGCCTCCTTGTTGTGAGGCAACAGTGCTAACTGCTGCGCCACCGTGCTGCCAAAAAAATATATAAATATACCTGGATGGGGCTGGTGGCCCCAAGGAGTGAATAAGGAGCCATTGGACTGCACAACAGGGCCAAAACACACTGAGAGTGTTCAGTTTCAAATTCTCAGACACTAGCTCAGGAGAAACTGACCCGAGAGCATTCCTGTTCTATTATTGGGATACAGTGCGAGTATTGGCGTGTACTATTTTCTTGCGGCGGCGGGACCTACCTGAAAACTGTCTAAACTCCCCGAAGAGCTGTCCGCCTTCCCCATCTCGTCATCTGTGAAGGAGATCGCATCACTCTGAATAATGATAACCTAAACACACAGCACATCCATCACCCATACACATGGCAACCTTTCCTTCCTGTCCAAAGAATGGGAAGAATTAAACAGGAGAACATGTAGCAGTACACACTAGCCTGCTCTGCCCTCAATGCTAATCATCATAAAGTTGACAGTTTATCTCAGCAAAGATTTTGCACTCATAAACATGGTCTCCTGCTTCAAATTGTTTTTCCTGTGAAAGTAAAGACAGTGATCAGGCAGGATTTCTTTTTATTGCACAAAAAAATTTGAAATCCCTCACAGAGGTGGGCGTTATTATATCTTAAACAACAATGAGCAGACGTATTTGCGAGATTAGAGAGCAGAAACACTGGCTCTTGGCAGAGCGCTGAGATTGTTGGGGTAAGGGGAGAGCTTTTAAGGCCTGGGTGGTCTGTTGCACCTCACTGTCTGCCTGGGGAAGCTGGAATTCAAGGCAGGTTTCCTGAGAGGATTGTTACAAAAAGGCAGGAGCCATCCCACACCACACTTTGGAGGAGAGCACAGACTGAGAGCTATCGCGTTATACGGATCCACAGCCTCATTGACTTTGAGCCAAAACCGCCGAATCAACACCCTGCTGTCAGAGATTTGAGGGTACAGGCGAAGCCTCCCGAATTAATCTGCAAGCAATTAAATGTGCAAAACCTCGATACAAAGCACTGAAGCCTGAAAATCGGAGCTTAAGTTTTTGCTATGTCAGTGCATCCGGAGAAATGCTAGGAGAGGCGGAAACTAGAGTAATCAGGTGTGAAGCCTGAAACTACGCCTTCATGAAGATGCAGCTGTGCTGTGCTGTCCTGTCTGAGGGTTCATGTGCCAGGGATCTCATCAAATTTTATATAGTGAGCACTTAAGTACGGTGGCCGAGAGGGGCAAACGCGCTGCAACTGCCGTAAACATGTCCAACTGGAGAAACTCGCAGCAAAAACAGAAACGATGCAAAGTTAAAAACATGCAAACTGCAAAAGCAAATTCGAGAGAAAAACGCTGCACATCCATTCACATAGTTTCCCCACGGTTTCTATTGTGACTGCTGCTTAGGGCTTCTCAGGTTAATTAATTAATAAATTGTGGTTCCTGAGCTTCTGTCTCGGCATTAGTAATTTTCTTTGTTATCTAGGGTGAGCGAGGTCATTAGGTAGGGGGTTCAAAATGTGGCCAAAACTATGTGACGGTTGCAGGATGATCGCACTTTTGGAAAGAGATTTCCAGGGTGGGTTTGTCTGTCACCGGTGCCAGCTAATTGAGCATCTGGAGAGCAAGATCCTTGTTCTTCAAGGCCAGTTGGCGCACGACATAGTTCAAGAATCAGTAGAGTTCCTAGAGGAACTAAGTAGTATGTCGTTTAGAGAAATGGTCTGTACGCCAAAGCAGGGTGGTGTGGGGACCCCAGAGCAGGCAGGGAGAGAAAGCTGGGTGACGGTAGGACGTCAGCGCAGGAAAGGGCGTGCACACCGTACAGCGACAGCTCCTCCAGTGGTTGAGGTGTCCAACCGATTCCGCCCTTGCAGGAACTCGAATTGGCCCCTGACCCTGAGAGTGAGGGGACTGATGAGCAGCAGGGCACCCTGTTGGCCTCTACCCCTCAGAAAAGAGAGTTATTGATAGTGGGGACTCCATACTTAGAGGAATAGACAGTTTAGTCTGTTCGCGACAAGGAGTCTCAGACGGTGTGTTGTCTGCCTGGTGCCCAGGTAGGAGACCTCCTGGAGCGTGCAAGGGACAAGCTCCTGGCCAGAGCGGGGAGGGATCCAGTTGTCATGGTCCATGTTGGGACTAATGACATAGGTAAGGGTAGGTTTGAGGTTCTGCAAAGCAAATTTGTTGAATTAGCTGAAAAGCTTAGGAGCAGATCCTCCACGGTAGTATTCTCCGGGATTCTACCGGTACCACGTGCAAGCAGAGGGAAGCAGAATTTTATCTGGAGGTTTAACACGTGGCTACGAACCTGGTGTAGGAAAAGAGGGGTATAGGTTTATGGGGCACTGGAACTACTTCTGGGACAGGGGTGACCTGTTCAAGCCGGATGGGCTACACCTGAACCGGAGGGGTACCTTTGCACTGGGTCAGCGTATGTTGAGGGTAGCAGAGAGTTATTTAAACTAGGGACTTGGGGGGCAGGGAGGTTAGAGAGTGTTACACAGAGGGAAATGCAGACTGCCCTGATGGAAGCTGACAGCGTTACATGCACTATTGATGATATATTTTTAAAGCAAAAAGCATGGTGAGGGGCTTTGAGCAGCAGGCGCATGGGAAATCGAAGGAAGAGCGTTCATGATAACCTGAAATGTTTTTATCTAAATGCAAGAAGCATTAAAAATAAATTTCAAGAACTTGAGGCCGTTATGATTAGTGAAGGCTATGACATAGTTGGGATTACAGAGACATGGCTTAGTGAAGAGGATGGAGATGAATATAATGTAGAAGGTTATAAGCTCTTTAGGAAGGATAGATGTAATAGGCGAGGAGGGGGTAGCACTCTATGTGAACGAAAACAAAATGTGCAGGAAATTCCTGAAATTGAATATTCCGTGCCTTGTGAAGATATCTGGGTCAGGCTCACTGGCAAACACGAGACTGGTTTAAACATAGGTGTATGCTATCGACCACCAGCTTTGGACAGTACAGTCAATGAAATGCTCCTTAAGAGGATTACGCAAGCTTGTAGAGGAGGAGGGACTATTATTATGGGAGACTTAAATTATCCTGGTATTGATTGGGAAATGGTGAAAGGACAGGGTAGGGAGGAGGAAGAATTTCTAGATGTCATAAATGATAATTTTTTGGTGCAGTATGTTAATAAACCTACAAGAGAGAAGGCAATTTTAGATTTGCTGCTCTGTAATGACCCAGATAGAATTAGCAATGTTGAGGTACTGGAGCCACTTGGGACAAGTGATCACTCTACTATTAATTTTAAGGTTTCATGGGAAGTTAAAAGGTGTCTCCAAAAACAAAAATTTTAATTTTAGGCGAGCAAACTTTGACAGGATGCGGTCATATCTAAGTGAAACAAAATGGGAGACTCTCCTGGACTGTGAGTCTGTAAATGAGATGTGGGAAAGATTTAAGGGGTTTTACTTGATTCACAATGTAAATTCATTCCAAAGGTGTCCAAAAGTAAGCTGAAAAAGCAGAATCCTCAGTGGATGACAGCAGCTATTCGTAGGAGTTTGAGGAAAAGAGGAATCTTTATAAGATGTACATAGAGGATAACAATGAGATTACTAAGGCCGAATTCTGTAAAATGCGGGCTGTGGTCAAAAAAGAGCTGAGGAATGCTAGAAGACTGTATGAAAGACAAATTGCAGAGGGGGAAAAACTAACCCTAAGCGCTTCTTTCAGTACTGTAGCAGAAAAAGAAAAGTCAAAGAGCAGGTTAAGTGCATGAAGAATAAAAATGGATCGCTGCTATATGATAATAAGGATATTATGGACACCTTAAACGGTTACTTTGTTGAGAATTTTACCTTAGAGCGGGTCTTTATTCGCCAGAGGGCTTGTCCAATGCTCAAGATTATTTAGCGGAAATTGAGGTTAGGGATAATGTCGTATTAGACAAGTTGCATCAACTAAAGGCAGATAAGGCGGCGGGTCCTGATGGCTTATATCCTAGAGTGCTCAGGGAAGTTAGTGAGATCATCTTTAAGCCGCTATCTGCCATCTTTAGACGGTCTTTAGAAACTGGAGAAATACCAAATGATTGGAAACAGGGCAATATAATACCAATATATAAAAAAAAGGGGACCGTACTGAGCCAGGTAATTACAGGCCAGTCAGTTTAACTTGCATTATGCAAAATATTGGAATCTATCATAAAAGATGAGCTGGACTTATTTCTTGAACGTAACAATATCTTGAGGATAGCCAACATGGTTTTCGTAAAGGAAGGTCATGCCTGACAAACCTTCTGGAATTTTTTGAAGAGGCCACCAAGACTTATGACCAGAGCAGGGCTTATGACATCATATATTTTGGATTTTCAGAAAGCATTTGACACAGTACCGCATAAGAGACTAATTTTTAAAATGAGCTCCATTGGAGTTACAGGTGGTATTCTGAAGTGGATTCATAACTGGTTGCAGGACAGAATACAAAGAGTGGTGGTCAGTGGTATATCATCTGAGCTAGGTAGGGTGGGGAGTGGCGTCCCCAGGGATCGGTGTTGGGACCCCTGCTGTTCCTCATCTACATTAATGACCTTGATAGGAATATTGAGAGCAGATTAGTGAAATTTGCAGATGATACTAAATTGGGGGCTTGGCAAATAGTTTAGAGTCCACTAAAGTGATTCAGGATGATTTGGATAGAATTCAGAATTGGGCAGAAATGTGGCAAATGAAATTTAATGTAGCGAAATGTAAAGTAGTACATGTAGGTAATAAAAACATTAGACGGGATTACTTCATGGGAGGTTTTAAACTGGAATGTGCTCCACAAGAGAAAGATCTGGGAGTGATTGTTGACCAAACCCTCACAGGCTCTAGCCATTGTGCCGTAGCTGTTAAAAAAAAGCCAATCGGATGCTGGGATACATTGCCAAAAGTATTGAGTTCAAATCCAAGGAGGTGATGCTTCTTTGTACAACACATTCGTCAGACCACATCTAGAGTATTGTGTACAGTTCTGGGGACCATACTTTAAGAAAGACATAGAGGCTTTAGAGAAAGTTCAGAGAAGAGCCACGGCTAATTCCGGGTATTAAAGATGAAAGCTATGAGAAAAGGCTGAAGATCCTTAATCTCTTTAGTCTTAGGAAAAGGAGACTAAGGGGTGATTTGATTGAGGTCTTTAAATATGTTAAAGGGATTAACAAAGTGAATTATGTAGGATTCCTTCAACCAAGTGTTGTTAGCAGAACTCGGGGTCACAAATGGAAGCTGACTAAAGGTAAATTTAGCACTGATATTCGGAAATATTTCTTCACCCAAAGAGTAATTTCGGTGTGGAACAGCTTGCCTGACCATATTGTTGAGGCAGAGACCTTGGGAGTTTTCAAGAGCAGACTTGACTTAAAGCTAGATACCATTGAGTCATTGAGTATCTGAAGTGATATATTCACGATGGTACAAAGAAACTGGCGAGCCTAGTTGGGCTGAACGGCCTGTTCTCGCCATTCATGTTATGTTATGTTATGTTATGTTATGTCAAAACAAACACGCTGCAAAGGCCCAAAACATCTCCAACTGGAGAAACGTGCTGCAAAAACAGAAACGATGCTAACTCAAAAACACGCAAACCACAAAAGCAAATTCGAGAGAAAAACGCTGCATATCCACATCAACAAAACAGAAGTGCTCACAGCCGCAACGGGGAGCGCCAACTACAACAGCTTCTACTTTTGACCTGAGTGAGAATAGCTAGCTAAGACAGCAAAAAGGCTTTCTAGCTAACTGGTGAGCGAACGTTAGTTCACTTACTTAGCAAGCTAATTCGCTGTTTTGGGCCATTGCAGCTCATTTGCCCTTGTCGGCAACCGCACTTAAGAACTGGACAAAACACTATTTAGACTAGAGCCTGGCCCACATAATATCGTATTGTTCTACCTCTTATTCAGCTCATTGAAGCGTGAGCCTCTTCAACTTGGAGAGGATATTAAAGAGCCTGAGGAAGTAATACTAATCAAGGGATCAAACAGTCCTCTCAAAGTTCTACTGCAGTAATGCAACTGACTTCTGCGCTCCATTTCACCATCATTTCCCATCCTCAAGCTTCTGGCCCTATTCATGCTAATGTGGCTAGCAATAGCACTCATTGACTGACCCAGTCACTCATCTGTATGTGCACATCCAGGGAATGGTAGGAATCTACACACACACACACACACATGAATACAGGGATACTCATACATACATACATACACACACACACACACACACACCATCATGCAAGTCTCCGTTCCTCTTCTCCTGCATGGCGATCTCGAAGCTGGTGTGGAGGATCTTGTTGAGGGTGCTGATCCACTCCTCCATCTCGCTCTCGCTGTCCGCTGCTAGGAGGTACGTGCTCTTGTCCTGCATCTTCAGCTCAAAGGCAAAGCGCCGCACTTTGTTGTTCTGGAGCCAGAGGGATGAAAAAAGCAAGATGTTTTAGACCTTCATAACATTCCTTGGACTGGTTATTAGGTAGATGCAGTGGGAGTTTCTATGCTGCATCTTTTAAGGAGTAACTGGCTTATACTGTATGTGTGCATTCCACATTAATAATGGATTAAAGGCCTCTGCCAACAACACTACAGTAGAGTTCAGTGCTACGGCCATGTAAAACCGTTTTAGAAAATCTTTCTGAAATCAATAAAGGCTTTTAAGGTCATGTTTCTGTCTAATTCGATTCTGTTGAATATTTATAGAGTTAAAATTCATGGTTATTAAAACAAAAAAAATGTCCACATTGAATTTTAAGTCTGCACCAAAAGCAGAATGTTGTAAATCATCCTCCAAAGTTAACATTCAGACAATATCAAGTCACAAGACTGCAGACTAAACTCAACAGCCCAAGGATTCTGGCAAGTGTAATGTGGTATCACAGAAAGAAAAAGTTCACTTGAAATCTCTTTCTTGCACACAATGTAATATTTTACAAACAGAGAGAAAAAAGAAAAAAATTAAAAACCTAGCTTTCAATATCAACAAGGTATATGCACCATGGCACCACCACACGTTTTAGAATCAGAAAACTAATTTGCTGCTTCTTTGTAGATGGCTAAATCTAGAGGAAACAGGAACATAATAACGCTCTTAGCCATTTAGTCACAGAAGAAACTAACAGCTGGCCAAGATGAGAGTGAAAACAGGACCATATGCAAACCGAAGAGTGAAAGTGCCAGCACTGAGTCCCTTTAGAAAAACACAGGCAACACAAAGTGATCACTACATCAGTCACCTCTTCGGAAAGAAACAAAGTCTGCCTCATTAAACTGTGACTTTGACAAACATGGAATTTGAGGAGGCTAATGCCATTCTTGGAACTTAAATAAACCTTCTCCCAATTGCCCTTGCCTGGACAGATATTTCCATATATCACTTACCAAGATTGCTGCCCAAAGAAGTCAAATAAAACAATCTGCAGCACAAAGAAAATTAGAGATTTGTCTTATCAGGCAATTACAACCAATTTTTATTTAGCATGGAGGAGTCACACATACAGTAACATGAGGAAGAAAACACTCATTAATGCAGGAAACATCACATAGGCTACACTGCTTATTTGAAAGGAACCCAGATGGTTTCTTTCATTAAAAACCCTGAGACTGGGGAGGGGGCTGCCAGTCAAACCCCAATTAAGCAAACTTCAGCACTTTCCATTGTCCCAAACCGTGCCCCCAGCCCCTCAAAATCTGGAAGCAGACAGCACTTTGAGAGAGCAGCTTTGACTCAATCTATCATAATACACGCACATAACATTATGTCTGGTGAGAAATCTTACCAACAGAGGAACCCTCATATTTTCCAGTGTAGTAGACTCATTTTTGAAAGTTCACAATCTAAGTGGGATTGACAGCAAAAATAAGGCAATGGAACTGGTGTGGCAATGTGGCAGCATGTCATAGTCCTACACAACTGCACAGCTACAGGTGACACAGTAACTTTTCCCACTGAAACAGTGCTGGTTCTTGAACCAGTTCTGTTCAAAATTCTTTGAACCTTGGTTTGCTCCACTGAACTGGCCTGCATACCCACCAGTTTTGAGTGGAACCAATTTGTCGTCAATGAAGGGTGTTATTGCCTTCTTCTCTATCGTTTTCCATACTGTCTATGATAACCTCGCCTACTGATGTCATCACGTTTCGCAAGAAAAACCGACTACTTTTTGGTTTCCGTTTCACACCAAATTTTGGGGTTCTGAACAAATTTATTTTTGGTGGAAATGTTCACAATGGTTCTAAATGAAATGCACAAATGGGATCAGTTCCCTACTGGTGTAAACGCTTAAGAGAGTAATTAAAAGAGCACAGAATTAAAGCTGTGGCTTGCACAATAAGATCTCATGCTGCAGCAGATATGCTGTGTGAGATCTGTGTAAATTACTCTACCCGCCCATATCCATTTTGAAAGCCAGCCCTGAACTCCCTTGTGTTCCCATTAAAAATCTGCACAAATTATGAAAATATGCTGACCTCACGCTCGGCACATGGAGCTGTGCTTGTATAAATTCATAGGTCACACACAGTCAGATAAAAGGCAGGAATCCTGGATGGCTTTCTTCACAGAGCACGAGGATGTGGTCAGACAAGATGGCGGACAGCTCTACGGTATTGATGCAAAATCCAAAAGGCATTTCAAGGAGCCAGATCATTGATTGCTACTTACATTTCCAGCCACACTTTTTCTCTGAGAGTTGAATCACCAATTACTCCCCTCTCAAGTTACCAGTACACCACCCACACCCAGATTAGGTTCACGCCTGCACTTTGTCAGAACTGTTGGCAGTATATCAGTGTCTCTATTCCAGATAGCAGGTCACACAGGACAGCTAGCATCATGGGAGTAGCTTAGCTAGTTCATTAGTGATACACAGTGAGGTATGATAAATTGAAGGCCTCATAGCAGGGAATTACTGGAACACTCCGGAGATCACGACCCTCAAATTAACAAAACATCATTAGCCTCAGCCAGTTTTACCTTTGGCAGAGAGGCTAGGCGTTCATTATTGTAATCTTTGGATCAGTCTGAGAACTGGGTTCAAATCCCACCAGGGGCAAATCTCGAAACTTATTACAGCATTCAAATACTGGCAACCGCATATCTCTCAAAGAGAGCAGGTAACCTGTAGATACTAGGAAGCAGTTTCTGCAAAGGTAATCTGAGATATCCTGGCCAAGTCATGCACACAGATCCCAAGGCAGCACAAAGCCTATTCTTTCCTTTTGCAGCACAGTCCCAGGCATAGCCAGCCGATGACATACCCCAGACTTGAACTAGCGATGTCTAGACTACAGTTCTTAGCTTTTGCTCATAGCAATATCTTTAAGTGGCTGAGGCACGATCAGGACTGAGTCCCATAGTCTTTAGGCGATGATGGTTATACATTCTGAGGGAGGGTATGGGAGGCCAGAAGCCCAATAGGGAATGTCGTAAAGAGCAAGCGCCCCACTAGGGAGGTAGCTATAAGAGGGGCTGAGAATTAGGAGCTGCACATTTAGGAGGACATGGTGCAAGAATACTCAGGCTAGTCCATCATCACACCATTTGTTTGAGATTCCACAGCTAATAGCCCACAGATCCACTTCCAGGATGGCTGTTTCAGTTCATTGTATAATTGGACCCTCGTGATCTTGGCAACACAACAGACATCCTCACATACAGTGCATTTCCAGCTGCATGGAGCACAGATGAGCCACGTTTGAACTAATGAGGCCAAAGAAGAGAGCTGAGTCAGGCACTGCAACAACACAAGTCAAGAGGTCCTCCCGAATCTTGAAAAGCAAACCAGTTTCTTCCAGAACCCAAAGAGGTGAAGGACACAAAATACTGCACTTACTGCAGTATTGGCATGGAAAATCAAAACTAATCCTGAGGCACCTCTATTGTAACGGAGACCAAAAATTAGAATGCCTGTCTCCTGTTTCTTTTCATTTTTGTTTCAGAGGAGATTAACCCATAAATTCACACCTAGGGTCCTTAGCGACCCAAGCTGTCTTCAATTACTAATTATTCATTATTCTTTAAAATTCTGGTGTCAGAATTTCAAAACAGTTTAAAGTCATTGTTATTATAATATTTTCTTCCACTCAAAAATAGACAGAATTTGTTGGCTTATTATTGTTAATAAGATGTTCTGAAAAGTTTAATAACAATATAATTTCGTTGCTCAATCTGTGTTACATTTATAACAGCCTCTAAAGACCCAAGGCATTTAAGAACAGTTGGGAAAATGCCGATGTATTTAAGTGTCAAATATAAAAATAAAGGAGCAGCGGGATGATCATATGCACTATAGTAGGCCCACACCCACATCCCAATGGAAGTGGATGAAACCAGACACATGAACTCTCCAGCACCAGCGGGACTTCAACTCCTCCTGCCTGCACAGAGCACACAATTTCTGGGTGTATTCATCCATTCGTCATATTAATTAACTGACAGCGATAAGAGGGGAGGTATTATTTTTGCATGGACAGGGCTGCAGAGAGTCTCCAGGGAGACTGTGGAGGGTCTACAGTCAGCTCTGCACCTCCACTCCCACCTCCGACCGCCAGCGGCAGAAAGGACGGACAGACTGACTCCACAGCAGCCTGTAACAGCTCCTTTCTCAGAAGAGAGAGAGAAAAATAACAATAACAGCTCTTGGGTGGCCTCGGAGGTAACAGGACCCAAAGATAGCTGTGCTCCTGTGCTCACCGTTATCAATCTCCTTTCACTTTCACAAAAGAACTGTATACAAAAACTGATCAGCCAACTTCCAGAGTGATTCATAAAAAGAGAGGTGATTCTCAGCAGCGGGGAGATCAATACATGCAGAGCTGATAGATACCCAGCAAAGCACAGGGGAGTTTCGGACCTCCAGTCACCTTATATACAGCTGTAAAGGGTCAGCTGTAACTGATAACCTTCCACTGAGAGAAAGGCTCAGACAAATACAGTACAGTATAGGCATGTTTGATAAGACCAGTCACGAAGGAATAATTGTTTCCTAAAGGAAGAGTGCAAACTAAATTGCACAATTGAAAAACAACCATCACTTGTCATAGACGAAAACAAAAAAGGAATTGAAGAGGTTTTAAGACAATATCAAAACATCAATACTTCATACTTATAAAAAAATTTGCTCCAGAGAGGGTTAGGTCAGTTAGAAAGTGACATACCATATATATATATATATATATATATATATATATATATATATATATATGAAAAGCCTGAGGAAAGCAGCTCTGAAATACCCCGTATTAATTGGCAAAAATATCAATTATAAAGGGTTGCGATAAATATGAAAGTAAATATTCTACCGTCACTGTTATTTTACAACTACAGTAATCCCAATGTCCTGGAAATAAACAATTAGAATAAAATAAATTATACACGATGGTAAATCCATAGCTGAATACTCGTGAATTCACACAGTTGCGCAAGACTTCAGGAATAAATCCTATGTAACCTGTTGTGTTCTGCCATGCTATGTTCATCTTTTGTCTTGCCCTAGATATGTGTGTTTGTTTTTTCGGCATTTTACCTGCCTGGTCTGCCAGCCTGACTCCACCTCTCCAAATCTACGTTCCGGTTCATGTTTTCGACATCTCTTAGTCTCCCGCATCATCACTGCATTCGGGTGTGGCGTTTGGTATTTCTTACTTCCTTCATAGTTGTTCTATATTCGAGCCTGCTCTAAGCTTGAGTGATTGATTGATCTTTTTATTAGTGCTAATTACTAACCCCATTACTAACAACGGACGGGAAGGTGTTTTATTAGATAGGCACTTACTAATCATAACTAAATTAGTTAGGGCATTGAGTGATTGAATTCCCACGTTCGCTATTTTCAGTTCTGTGCTATTTTGTTCGAAGTTTCACTTCTCCGCTTTCCTTTAATCTTCTTTTTGTAGCTCCTATGCTGATCACGTTCATTACTCTTAATGAGCTTGTCGTTGTCTGATTGTTTGACTCTTTGTCAGAGTCCACGTTTCCATTGTGTTTCCCCATGTCTTGTTATCATGTGCTTTTCTCCTCATGTGCAGCCCAGGTGTTCCTCGTTCCCGTTGTCCTGCCCTTTGCCTATATCTGGGAGAGGCTGGAGGAAGGCTGCAGACGGAACCTTGTGTCTTGTTTGCCACTTGCTTTATGTCTTTCATAAGCCTAGTCTTTTTAGTGTTTTTTGAGCGTTCATTTACCTGTATCCAAGTTTCTAGTATTGTTTAGTACCAAGTCGTGCATTCCTTGTTTTGTATTATCCTTTTGGTATTTTTGTTTCTCAGTTATTAGCTCTGTGCAGCGTACCTTAATTTCCTTTCAGCGCATTGGGTGTAGTTTTTTGTTGGCCCTCGTGCCTTGTTTTCTCAGTTTTTAATAAATATTCATTGTTCTTTTTATCTTGCGCCTGGCGTCTTTCATGCCAAAACCTAACAGTAACCCAATATTAATAGTTTTACTGCACCACTTAATTGCTCCAAGCCTCAGATATTATAGGTATAAAACAGTCACCTGGACAACTCCCATACAGGAGTCCAGGAATATGGTTCCTTTAGGTTCTTTGGAGATTTTCTCATCCTTGTAGAAGTTGAGATTGTAAGAGCCATCCACCAGCTGCGTCAGGTGGAAATACCTCCTCTTGAATGACTAGAAATTAGATTTAAAAAAAAAAAAACAAACAAACAAAGAAATTACACCTCAACAAGTTATGATCCTTTTATAAAACAAGGAGGAAAGAACTAAGGTAAGAGTGTGAGATGCCTGGCATGAAGAATCATAATAAACTGAAGAGTAGGATATACAGTGCATTTTAAATTCCACCTCACTAGACTGCATAGCACATAAGGAGGGAGATAACATCCGTCATCAGTGCAGCAATGAAGGCACAGCTGGCTTTTTATAAGCATGGCTTAATGTTAGACACAATCCTCCTGGTCTCCAAAAAATATTTCTGTTCCCAATTTACGAAATTTAATTATAGCTGAGGACTAAGGGTTTTGAACTAGCCTTATTACTTGTCCCGTGACACACTGACAGATACAACATCTGCATAATACAACAGAAAATCATACCATACATTAATGCATGAGGTTTGTCATGACACTGGTCACTATAGAACATCATCTTTGTCATTCTCAGAGTGGTAGATGTGTTTGGAAGGAGGTGAGTGTGTTTCCTCTCACCCTCATGGTGACGCTGATGGCGCTGTTCATATTGCCCTTGTAGAGCCAACCCTGTTTACTGATCCCTCCCTTCTGTGAGCCCAGGGAGGCAGTGTCCTGAGGAGGCATACAAAAAACCATTTAAAATACGCTCACAGTCAAACACATGCACATGCATGTATGCACACAGGTCCACGCGTGCACATGCACGCAAACACACAAACATGTCTGTGCACGAATACACAAATGCCCACACATACAAACACACATGCACGCACAAACACACGCACCTACTCACACACATACGGTCATTCCCAAATACACACACAGGCAGAGATGCACAAACACATGCACCCATGCACTTTTGCATACCCGGACATACATATATACACATGGACACAAACATACATATGCATGCACAAAACCCCGGTATGCCTATACACACATTCGTAAACACACACACACACACACACACACACATACACACAAGCGTATACACAAAAAAGCACACACATGATAGCGCCCATACGTACACGTATGAACGCAAGCAGCGTACCCACACATGCAAGCACACTAGGGAATCGCAAATCTTCAACAATGAGTCCCTCCCCTCCCCTGGCCTAAACTCAGAGTCAACCCAGCTGTGTTTGGACGTCAGGGCGCGGCCCTACAGCTGCCCCGAGTCTGATGAAACTCCCAATCACTGGGGCCGTCACAGGAGGTCATGAACAGTGAGGAGGGAACAGGCCTGAAACATGAGGCTTCCATCTGATCCCTATTCCAGGGCCCCAGCTTTTACATAAGATAAAACAGTGAGGTGTAAACACCTCTGACAACTCTATCCTGCACCACAATGCCAAAACTCCTTTCATTTTTTTACCCTTTCTGAAATATACTGTTCAAAAAAAAAAGAATTTTTATTTTGAGATCAAAATTTTCACATATACAAAGGGATACGAAACCATGTTGTATAGTTCCTTACTGAGGAAGCATTTCCAAAGAAATTCATCACCCAAACACATCAATGACACCCTCACGATCTGCACGGGATGCTATTGATGATCAAATTGTGCCACAAATTTGCATGACTCTGAATTGGAAGGTTAGAACCACTGTAAAGGAAGATTTTTGAAGAGAAAGCATCAGATTATCAGTGGTTGAAGTCAATTAAACAGAGACCATCGCCCGCCTAACACAGGAGGAGAGGTTCGTTTCTTGGCATGCTACAGGTTGGCACAAGACAGGTCGCTTTTTGAGGGCAATGAATGTTTCCCAGTCTGTCATCAGCAGATTATGGTCCAGACATCAGTGCTACAGGGTCTGTTCAGATAAAATCCGGTCGACCAAGGGCAACAACTCAGGCTCAGGACAGATTCATCCGCACTTTTTGAGAAATCGTACTTACAGCAAATCAGATAAGGTCGCGCCTTCAAAGGGATACTGGCTTGGTAGTGAGTGGCCAGACCATCAGGAATCGTCTGCACAGATTTCCATACACGCCCGACGTCCTCGTGTCATTCCCTGTTTGAGGGATCGTCACATGAGGGACAGACTCCAATGGTGTCGTCATCATCAACAATCTGGGATAACCCCGATGGAACAACCTGCATCAGATCATTCATTCCCTTGACAATTTGGCGCCCGGCGTTAAATGCCGACGTCATCAGAAATCCGAGGGGGTGGATCTGTAATGGAATCACTTGCCGGCAGAACAGACTTGCATGTTGTTGCTGGAGAGAACAGTACTACCGGGACAACATCTTGGCACCCCATGTTGTGCCGTTTGAATTATGGCCGCCAGTTTCATTTTCCAAGATGACAATGCCAGATGTCATAGGGCCAGGATCGTAAATTACCTCCAGCAGCAAATATCACCACATTACCATGGCCAGCACTCAGTCCGGACCTTTCCCCATCGAGCATGTCTGGGACATGCTTGGACATGCATCAAAAACCCTCCTTGTCCAAGAACTAAACAGGAATGGAATAACGTTTGAAAATGACCTGGGACGGATTAGGGTATACCTTCTGCTTTCTAAGGAACTGAGGGGTTTTACCCGAACTGACTCTGTTTCTGTTGGTGGTAATTTGCTGTGTGACCCTGTGTTTGTGTATCCTTATTCTGGAAATCTGTCCTTTACTGATGTACACAGGGTTTCGAATAAATTGACAAATGTTTCATGTCATTTGTTTCCTTCCTGACCTCGTTCTGCATTTCATGGTACTTGAATATCCCCTACTTTTTTGAATAGTATACAATGGGAATTTTGGTACAGGACGTGTTTCAATTGTTAATAACAAATGTAGGATATCAGAATGACAGAAAACAGCACTTCCTGTTGTCAAACTCTGCTGTTTGATGGAACATAATATCAGATCAGGGCCTGATGATCAGGCCAATGCTTCTACTGCAAATAGGACCAAACTATAATGGCTTATTGAGAATAATTCTGGTCAGTGATCGTTTTTCTTGATAAAATAACACTGGAGCATTTTTGTAATGACTCCTATTGACAGTTAGGCACACTGTACAAGAAATGTAATGAAGTTGTTCATGATTCCATAGCCTTTTTTAAACAATGAAAAGTTCCTCAGTAGCAGTGAAGTGGGACATATTTCCAGCATATTGCTCTTTCATCTGGAGACAATCTGAGAACCTCCGGAAACCTGCATCCAGTCATTATTCCTAATCCAGTTAAAGCCAGACCCTGAAAGAGCTGCTGAACTTAAGAACATTTGCTTTCAGAGAACCTAAGATAACTTTCTGAATTATTACCAGGCAACCGAAAGATCAAAATCATGTAAAATTCCCTAATTTCCTCGATTACTAGCATAATGAATATTTTATGCATCAAAAACACCCTTTTGAACTAAACAGTAAAGTTTGAGATTGGGATGATACCTTCTGTTTGAAGGAACTGAGGCATTTTAGAAGGTACTGTTCTTCATTTTAGCCTTCAGTAACCTGGAACAATCACATTATTCTGAGTGAAAGAGCAGCTTATTGGTTGCATTGCGTGTGCGGAGCACCTATGGGAGGTGTGGGAGGGTGTGCCTGGCCGCGCCTGTCAGCAGGTGGTCTGGACCCTTCCGGACAACATTCTGTGCTTTGCTACATAAGCTCAGTGAATGGGCAAGTGGAGGTCTGACCAGCAGTAGACCAATCAGGAGTCAAAAGAGCAATCCTGACATATTTCTTCCACAGACCTCCCACAGTTCCACTTATCAAGAACTAACTCTGGCTAAAGAAATGAGCCATTAGCAAATTCAAGTGAAGGGCAGGTTTACTCACTGAATCTGGAATTTACCTAATGCTGTGCAGAAGGTAGAAGGAATATCCACAAGTTTTACAGAAGGTGACCCCACCACCCTCCCTGATCACCATGAGCCATCCAAGCTCAACAAACCCTCAGCTGTGCAGAAAGTGAACAGACAGCATGCCCGTATCTATCCCAGATACCCTTACGCAATCGTTTCATCAGTTCCTTTCGCCGGTCTGAACAGAAATAAACAGCCCGGTCAAACCTTTGATGGTGAGACTGAGCACCACTGTGAGGTCAGCTCAAAGAACGAGAAGAGCACTTGGAGAGGGGCCCAGGTCCCGGCTGTTATTTACAGTACGACACTCCGCTGTTTATTGATTCGTTTGGTCATGTCTGATACAGGAGAACTTCAACAAGTTGGACTGCAAATTCAAGGACGAAACCAAATGATTTCCCAACAAGAAGAAACTGAACCAGAACAATGTTTTCACAGCAGGAAAAGGAACAATTGTTCAACACAGAATAAGCCCCCGGCTACATTCGGTTCTCAGTAACTCCTGGAGAACAGAAATGAATGTAGTACTGCCAGTGAGCAGACGATTATTTATCCAGTGTCTGTGATATTTGTAGAAAACCATAACCGGCCATATTCAACCATCGCCTGAGGTGGCAGGGCTGGGAGTGAAAGCAGATCTCGCCACCTGACAAAAAGACCTGACTACAGTGAAAAGTGAAGTGAATATGATTTCCAGCTGAAATGTATGACAAACTGCTTAGTTGACTGATATTTATTAGTTTAACCCTTAAAGTGCTAAAGGCAGCATTTGCTGCTAACTGATATTATGAAATAAAATCAAAGCTTTTGAAAACCTATCATATGGAAACTTGTTGAAAAGATCTCCTCTGTGGGAGCTCTTTTCAACAAGTCACCACGTTAGGTTTTCAAAAGTTCAAGATATTTATATTTTTAAGCGCATGAGAATGTATTTCAGTACCCTAAGGGTTAACAGCCAAAGAACGCAGGGGAGTTCAGTCCATCTAAAAACACTGAACTTTGACAAACTCAGTCAAGTCTGGCCCATATGCTCAGGTCTCATTGAAACTGAGGCTCGGCCAGTCCAGATTTTGGCTGTTGGATTCTTCCCTAAAATTATGCGAGAACACACAGAGCACCTTGTGAGTGAGGGATGCACAGGACTCAAGGGTTAGCACATATCGCACTCACCTCATCCTTATCCACATCTTCATCCACCTCAAAGACATGGACGGCAAGCTTATCAGGCCTGGACACCTTGCTGCAAAAAAAAAAGTGATGGACTTTAGTTGACAGAACATCGGTCCAAAAACGTAGGATTTCTGGAGATGAAGAGCTGACACCTTTTTTTGGAAGCCTAATTCTACTTACTGCAGGCTGGTCCAGCACGCACAACGTGTTAGTTTTCGAGCATTTTGAGAAGTAATTATATTCAGTGTGAATTACTGTACCTGCTTGCGGAAATTCCACTGATAGCTGCTCTAGTCCTTAACATTCAACATGTCAAAGGATAGGTATAATTTTAGCAAGCAAACCAATTCAGCTCTTCACACTTACCCTCAATCAGCCATGAAAAAAAGCACCACATTAGTAAGAAATTTCAGGATGACCCTACCTATATTGCAGAATCCCACTCTCCACTGGCTGACAAGGTGAATGGCAATTGGATATGCGCTATGAAGTCTATAATTATTATTTAAATGGGCTGATGCTTAAATGGGGAGAGAAATATTTGTAACAGTTAGCAGTTGTAAGAGGCTCAGTGGTTCGTCTGCAGCTCCACCTCTAGACCCAGCATTTCTGTGGTCCTCCAACTAATAACTTCAAAATACTTCGTCCATCAATCAAAAAGCGCTTTGTTTCTGCCTCTGACCAAAGTCTTTCATTCTTTCTCACTCACAAATTGTATCCCTGTGTAAAGGCTCAAAACCCCACAAGATGGCAAGTGAACCACATTTCCTGTTTAAAAATGCCATCAACTCGAAACCTAATGGAAAACACGCTCGTCGGTTTACTGAAAGTGACATGCACAAGGCGACACATGGGCAGTGCGGAGAGTCGCAGGACTTTCCCCAAATCATTTTCTCATCAGAGCACACCCAATCCTCACATCTCCGGGAAGAATCTGGAACAGTGAGGAGGAGATGGGACTCCATTGTTCTCGCTACTAAGGGAAAGACATTCTTGCATTTCCTTGTTTGGTAGTTGTGAAGGTAAACTGTGGCATTGTTTGGGGTGATTACAGTCTGCAGGACAATGGCAATGCGGGGGGTGAGTGTGGCGTTGCAGTCAGATACACACTGAAGGCAGGCACAGACATGCAAGCCTTCAGTTGCAATGCCTCACTAACACAAAAGTCTTCTCTGTTTTGACTGGATTATCAAACACACCATAATAACGCTATTCGGCAACAGAGGGCTTACTTTGGAAGCTGGCGGAAGTCTCCGGAGTAATCCTCATATTTGTAATTAACGATGTGCCAGTCAGATTTGTAAGTTTTGATGCACTGCAAGGAGAAAGGAAAATTATTGGCTGTTATGGATCCTAAAATAAATGTGACAGGCTTTCACTTGGAGGTGTCCTGGCTCAGGATTGGCCAGAAATTGACTTTATGTAGGCAAGCACATGCATAAAACAGTGCAAATACTTGCAGACGCTCATGTACATACACATATAATACACAAATTCTTTCTCATACACACACACACACACACACACACACACACACGCAAACACACACAAATGATACACAGACACAGGCCATGTAAACAAAGGTCAGATTTCAGGTTGATTCAAATTCACATCTTGTTATATGTGTGTAACTAAGGATAAAACATACATTTCTTAAGATCTTCATTCTGCCTATTCTTCATGTTTCAATCAGATTACAGCAAATACAGGAAGTGAAAAGGGGATTAATTCATTCATCTTCATGAGATACGGTAGTTGGCACAAAATTAAAACGACCTACAGGTTTAGATGGAAAAAATATATTTTTCAACAGCATTTTCAACAGCACAAACTGGCATCAAAGTCAAATTTACAAAATTAGAATGGTAAAATTAAACGGTAAAAGAAAAATCAGTACAGATGCATGCCTTTTGCCATTAAGCAGTTCCTAACACACAAATCGCCAGCAATATTGAGAGTTTTCCAACTTATGAACTTATGAACTTATGAACATATGGGTCCTGCAACTTCACTGTGGTAAATTACAGGAAGTGTTAGCACAAAAAAAAAAAAAAAACCACAGAGCATAAAACATCCCAACTTTGTTCCAGGGATAACTTCTACTATCAGATACAGGCAATATTTGGACCTGATTGGATCATGATGGTGGATATGGAAAATAAAAAAAAAATCAATCTGAATTTTGTTAGTGTACTCGTTTGGAGTAGGCTGTGTGAGGGGAGCTTGTCTATCATGCAAAGTCACATATGCGCAATAGCCGACTGAGCTGACAGAGGAATATCTGTATTCAAAAGGTACCTGCATGCACAGCAACAGCCTCAAGAATTTTGCCAAAAACATTTATCATTTTTTCCAATCAGTTCTGATAGCATTTACAATTCTTTGGCTAGAACTCTCCGTACTGTTAGAGGACACCAGTGATTATTCTTTAGGCATGTGCATGCGTGCATGAGTGCCTTTTCTGACACTTAATTCATGTTGGACATCTGTTCACCATTAATTCCAGTAACATGAAGATTAGAATCGTAGTTTCTGAAACAGATAGAGGCAGGGAGCCGGAATGGAGACTTCTCCAGCTGAGGGTTTTGCAGTGAGGCTCAGCATTAGTTAAAAGGAAGAAGAACATCTCTCACAGTGCAGCGGCCTGCAGCTGTTCTGGATGATGTCACACCGCACTCGACCGAGAGTGAACCAAGCAGCCAAAATGTCTGCCTCGTTTTCAAGGCTTACTTCCTCGTCATGCCGAGACATCGCTTACTAGCTCCACAGTAGTTGGCTCCAATATGAATCACCTTGACCCTGTTCTCGATAGAGCTAATGGCAAATGACAAGCAAATAAATCAACATTATTTTCCATAGGAAATCGAGTACACTCAATATTTTGGTTTTTATTTGTCAAATGTCTCCCCATGTACCAATTTATTAAAGTAGTGCGCAATGTAGACAATAGAGAAAAGTGCTTTTGACACATCAGACACAGTTTCCATCACTGCATCCAACATGCCTAGGAGAGGACTTGGACCTGATGGCCCTTCAGGACACTCTTAATGTTACAACATGTCACATCTGAAAACTGAACTTCCAGACACTTTTTGCCCAAACGCTTTTCAAGAAGCCCAAGGAAAGTCAACAAATAATGTAATACTGGCTTCCTACTGTGGTTCTGCCCCTCAGTTGTTGAGGACCACCGCTAACAGGCTAACTGTAAATCACATGGTAAAAACTGACTCCATGGTTGACTAAATAGCAGTTGCAAGGGGCTGTACGCATGTGGACTCAGCCGGCAGTCAATTTCCTCCACAACTTGCCCATAAGAACTGGAGATAAATGCCCACATGAATTGCATGTAACTTTCAACATTGCTCTCTTCTTTCAACTTCTCCTGGACTGTAACCTCATTCTATTTGTGGACATATACATGTCAAGGCATTGCAGCGATGAATCATACTGTGTGCAAATTCAGGATGCTCGTTGTTCCAAGTCTTCCGTGGCAATCCCCCAACTGTATGATTACAGTGGGTCTGCACACCGAGATGACGAACTCAGTTCCAGTGCAAAATACTTTCTCCAAATTCTCATCCATCTCAATGAAAGACCATCCTGCTGATCACTGGGATGATGAACCTCATCTAATGGAAAATTCTTTTTAGCCCCAGATATGTCAGGTTATGTGAAATTAAGGAGATACAAAGCTTAATGAAATCTAATCGCTCTTAAATTGAATATGGCAATAAGTTTTTCATTTCTTACACGGCAACGTGAGCTGGAAAAGACACTGAAATTCTGACAGAAATAAAAATGTGAAATGTCAGGTCTAAAAATGATCTCAAATTTTCTTTGAGCCTCAATACGCATCTGTGACTTCTGGATTTATGACTACAGAAAAGCAGACATTGCATGACTTACTGTCCAAAGTCCAAAGTACAGTTCATTGTATTCATTGTGCTCATAACGCATTTCAAAGAGCTTAACTGCAAAACCACATTCTGTAGAGCGAACCTCAAACTATGGCTTAATAATGAAATGAGATGTTGGGAAACAAGCTTTTTCCATTCTTGGGATTTCAGGACTTAGTCTGACTCTGAGGCTATGCTCAGGTCAAACCAGGTGATGCTGATATCGATAGACACTTCTGAGATAAATACAAACACTCATACTACTTTAACGGATGGCCTCCAATTAAAACCTACAATTTCAGAGAAGAGTTTCCATTGCTCAATTTGAATTTCCAGAAGCATAAAAAAGGAAATGTCCTCCACAGGATTTGGTCGGTCCTGCTGCCCTGAAAGGAACTGGAGAACATGAGCATCTGAATGAGCTGCAGTTTTCTCTCATTTTATGAGGGTGGCCAGTCAGACTGAAGTGAGGTTGAGTGCTAGCTTAATGCTAATATCGAGGTGCTGAGCGGTTAAGGAATATACAGTTTGTATGTTACTCTGCTCCATGCTTCATAACCACTAGAGGGGTGGCACATTTATAAGTATACCACACAACAGAGGGAAATTCACTTTTTGTCCAAAAAAATCACCAGCCAATTTAGCCATTTTCTATTTTACCAGACAATTAAATATTCACACTGACCCATTATCCCAGAGCCTCATTGTACAGCTGGATGACTTGGACTCTAGTGAAGTCACACTAAGATCAATGCAACATCTAGGACATTGAACAAGGGATTGTTCAAAGGGGTATTGGTAACCTGCTTAGTCCAATGAACAGTTTGGTGTTGTGGATGGAATGGTCACCTAAGCGACTGCAATGTAATATCTAGAGTAGGACAGGACCTCCAAGTGATGGGTGGTTACCTGCCAAAGAGACTGGCTGAGTGGACAAGCCTACCAGCCACAGTAAAGAAAAAAATCACCAGTAATTTGGTGGTAGAAGGTGATCATTTCCTGCTCTGGTGCAAACCCTTCAAACACAGCAGAACAACCCCAAGGTCGAAATAAATAAGAGGGGGGATGGTCTTACTTCTTGGACGAAAAGACTCCGAGCCATGTCCTCTGCATTTTCAGGTACAGAAGGATAAAGTGTCCTCCCCTGGCGTCGGAGTGTTGACATCTGTGAGAGGAGACAGTTGAAATGAACACCACAGAGGATACTGCTTAGCTCCGCTATCTTGTGGATCTCAGGTAACACTTTCATTTACTTTCCATTCCCATGCCCTATAATCATATTTCAAATGATAAAACATGTTACTTATGCAACAATATTCATCTTTGCCCAGTTTTGAACTATTAGACAGAAATGATAAGGGCCCCCCCCCCCCTTTTATGCATGGTAAATTGTCAAAGAATGGGGTACAAATGAATGAATTTTTATTTTTCATTGTTTCAATTTTCTGTCAACCAAAATCCCATGTCTCAAAAGAAGAGAACTTTCTCAGGAAGAACTTTCAAGAGAGACAGAATCGCTAAAGAGGAAGAGGTAGTTCAAAAAGGCGATGAAGGCATAGATAAGAAACTTGCCCAACATTAAACAAGAAACCAGTTCTGTCCAGTAATTATCTGAACAGTGTGTGCTCAGCTGGCTGTGATTTCACCCAGCACTTCTCAAAATATTATTCCATTCCGGTAAATGGACAGGGATCCTTAGGGGTTGAAGGGGTCTGATTGCGTGGGGCAGGATGCTCCTCTATTGCACCACACACACCCTGGGCCTGGCAGCCAGCCACCGCCAAGTGCTCTAGCTCGCAAACCAGCTGGGCCTAGTGTTTCTGAAAACTGCTGGTGCTTTGAAAAACACTGGAGATGACCTCTGTCAGAATACACTGGCTTTGTTTGGAGAGACAGTGGGAGCAGGTGAGTAGCTGGGTGAGTGAATATGTACAGTGTAGCTTGTATTTGATTTTGGGTTGACACCATTGATACATAGCTATAGTCCCACTGATGGCCTAGCCTGATAGAGACCAGTGCCAGCACAAATTCATAAGAGCCTAAACCCAAAGGATAGACGACATGACTGTGTCAAGACTAAACCCCTAAAAAGTAGCACAATCATCTATCATCCTTCCAGTACATTACAATGTAAAAAAAATAATCAAATGTGACACACGAGAACAGCTGTTTGCCAATAATATCATCCTGACTGACATAGGTGCCATAAAAGAACATCAGACGCTTGATGGCTCATTAAAATATCTGAAAGATGATGTAGCTGGCAAGCAATTGCACCTGCCCTGAAAAAAGGTATAACTGGAATTCCGTCATTTTCTGAAGTCAAGACCAGCTATTAAGACCAAAAAAAAAAAAAAAACATTTTCAAGTTCTTTTTTATATTTCTAAGCCACACTTAATTAAATGCTGTTTTTAGAAAAGGCTATTAAAAGTAAGCCAACCGCAGGCTTTCCTGTGAAATTCAAAGAAATGATTTGCACAAGATGAACAGCCCCCCACCCAGATTACTTTAGGGTAGTCCGGGGACTTTGAGGGGGGGAATGAATTTACCACTCCGTTGATCAAACATCCTGAAGTACTTCCTCAATAAATGACTTCATTTTGATGGGGTGGAGAAATCTGGAATAAGTCAATATTTTAGGAGTGGGGGAGGGGAGAGATACCCTGCACAGCTGCTGTGTGCTTCGCTGTGCCCGTCATATTCCAGTCTACATCTCCCAAGCGTTCTCACGCTTACAGAGGCTGAACCGCCACGGTTCCACCACATCCCGGGAGAACAACAAAAAGTCACTCTGGGCTTTCCAGCACTGACACAGCACACTGGCGGTTCACCCATGACAATGGACAACACAGCAAGGATACTGCAAATCACTAAAACAACACTTGTTCAGGTCCTTGTGGAGCAAAAACAGATTAAAAGCACATTTCCTCGATGGCGGCAATTATTTATGATGCCAGGCCCTGCTTAGTTTACCTTCCAAAGAAAGCAAATGGTTGATAACCGAGGAAGCAAAAAAATAAAATCACGAAAGCTTTTACCACGCCACATTTAAACATAAACATTTAAAAGGCTGATTAATGAGATATTCTGGGGCCCACTGTGATGGGATTTGACGCAAAACTTCAGGGAAAATCCTCACCATAATGTAAATGTTCTTCGGAAAATTTCATGCTGGTCAGACGAGTTGTTGCAATGTCAGCCAGTGGGGACTGGGCTCCCCAATGTAGCCTGGATCCCCCTGAGATTTCTCCCCACCGGAGAGTTTTTTTTTTTGCACAACACCATTCAAGGGTTTTACTCCCCATACAGGGATTTATTTACTGCATTTGCTATTTTGGGGCTTAAAACAAGCCACTGCCCTTCTTCCACACTATGAAATACTGTATCTATGTGACAGTCCTTCTGTGTAAACCGCTATTCAAGTACAATTGGATTTAAAAAGAATTAAATGACACAACTTCGCATATCTAAATACATGAATCAAGCACACTAGTGACAGCACCATTAGTCTTGGCTGCGATTATATGGATGGATTTAATAAATCTAATGATCAGGAGTCCCACACACTAATGTGCAAGAGTAGAATTGAACCAGCAATCTACGACATTAACCCTTAGAGCGCTACAGGCAACTATAGTTGCCCAATGATGTAAGATATCAAAATCAGATACAGTTGAAAACCTGTCACGTGGCAACTTGTTTAAAAGAGCTCCCCTCCGGGAGCTCTTTTAAACAAGTTGCCACATGATAGGTTTTCAACAGCTGAGGATCATTACATTTTTAATTCCTTGAAAATTTATTCAGCGCTCTAAGGGTTAATAGAAAGCGTAATTGAGCAGCTGGAATGGGGAAACCTCCACCAATAACTGCACAGGCCATAGAGGATGTTTGTCTGCGGTCACATGTAGGGATAGGCATGCTGCTACAGTCAGTTTCCTCGTGCTAACTCCAGCAGCGATGCATTGAGAGGCCAGGCCTCTTCCACGATAAACAACAGATCTCTCCCCTTCCTCTCATTCCTGCTGGAAGATCTAATCTACAGAGGAGGAACAATCAGGCCTGTGGATGATGAGGGAAGCCAGGAAAAGGGTGGAGAAAACCAAGCGACCATGAAGCCCTGATGAGACGGGCAATAAGTTCTGTACTTTCTGCATTACCAGGGATTTCAGATGCCATTCTGATGGCTAATTTTAACGACTGTTCTTCTCTCCATATCATGTGTCAGAGTTCTAAACCTGAAGAAGACAATACATCAATGCTCAATAACTGACCCCATTGAAGAGAGTAGTTTGAATAATTACTTGCACATAGGTGAACCAGAATGAAGGGGTATGGATACACACTAAATGCATTTCCAAAATAGGATTACTAATAAACCAATTTTTATCTGCCTTCAAATGCTAAAAAAATAGACTTTGAACAATTATATCACAAATTCTTCAAAGAATAAATAAATTATTTTTCACAATTTTTTTTTTCAGATAATTAGAATAGTTTAGTACACTTACCTAAAAGCTGACAGAATTTAAATGAAACACAGACTTAAAATCAGAGTTTTCATTCTTGATGTCATGTAATACAAGACAATTTCACTGACCAGGACCACAAAATTATATGGTCTCATTTTGTCTCTGCCTAACACCTCGTTAAAATCCTAATGTGTCAAAGGAATGCAGTAGTGTAAGATTACCATTTAGGCCTCGTCCACATGGAGACAGAGATTTTCAAAAACAGTCTTTTTTTTGTCATTTGTAAAAAATCTCCCGTCCTCAGGCATTGTTTCTAAAAATATCTGCGTCCACATGGAGATGCCTAAAACGACCAAAAACACTGTAGTAAATATTCCAGGCCTGTGTGTGGCGCTGTAGCGTTCTGGCAAAACAGACCAAAAACGGAGAAGAAGGTGGCGAGCATGCATATAAAGTTTGCGCTGTGTGTACTGACTAGAGATGATAGGGGCTGTGATGGGGGCTATCATGTCATCGTTTCAAAAAACCCGTTTTGATAGTCCACATGACAACGCTGGGGTGGCATTTTCAGATTTTCTCACTCTGGAACCCGTTTTCAAGCAAGAGGCCTGTCGGCCTACAGAGCTCCGCTGAGGATGAGTGAAATGTCCATGTCATAATTTAATTTCAGAAATCCTTGAAAACTATTGCAATATTAACACATATGACACATTTGGTAACCAGAATATGCTGTGAACCAGATTGGTGTCTGAACTTATGTAGTATAAAAATAGAACCACACTGCAAATTGTAATCATTGATTTCAATCATCTTACCAGCAAGCAATACTAACAACCAACAAATACCCTTCCCCCAGTACATCACAAACATAGCAGTCGCAATCCTTCTAACACTGTCATCGGACAATATGATGCGGAACAATATGATCCAGAACAATTAATCCAGAACGATGATTCGGAACAACATGATCCAGAACAATGATCGGGAACAACGTGGGGATATTCAGAACATCATAAGGAGGGCTCACAACAAGTTAGACAGAAAAGTTATCAGACAGTTTTTGAGATATTAATGAAAGACTGAAAAAATGAGCACAAACACTGATTTTCTAAGTGCAAAATGCTGAACAACTCAAAAACCGGGAAGTAGAATTTTCACATTTTCACAGTGAATATTCAGAATATCATAAGGAAGGTTCGCACCAAATTAGAAAAAAAGTTATGAGACAAGTTTTGAGATATTCAAATTTGAAGTGAAAAGTTGACGCTGGACAGACAGACGGACGGACAGATGGATGCCGGACAACTCGGCATTAGAAAAGCTCTGCTGACTGTGACTATCGTCACAGCGGAGCTAAAAATACCGTTTTCAGGCTGCGTTTTCGCCGTTTCCGTATGGACGCAAGGCCGAAACGATAAAATATTTATGTGTTTTCATTTCATTTCATTCATGTGTGAACGGGTCCTTAGTCTAATCCACATTTCATAAATTAAGCCCCCACCTCCAATTTGGTTTCTGCATTCCTTTGAAGTATCAGCTTATTAGATTGTCAAATAAAAGCAAATCCCTGAATCTCTAGGTAATGAATCAATTGTGAGTTGTAACCCTATGGAATGGCTTAATTGATGACAGAGCGAGAGAATTTCAAAGGCCTAATATTTCAACAATTATAAAAGTGTTGATTTTATCAACATATATTTGTTAAAAGATCTCCAGAACAATTCCCAAAGAAAACATCCTTTGAGTCATTGGCTTACAGCACAGGGTAGGTTCTAAATTACAACAGTCAGAGCTGCTCCAAGTCAACCTGAGGAAGGCCCTCCGACTCGCTCATCGGAGAGCACTGAGGATCGGTCTCTGGCATCCCTTCAGTCCTGCACTCAGTGATCAAAACCAGATGCAGTAAAGAAAACACAGCCGCAGATTTTATTTTTTACAAATATTTTTAACCAAGATACCACAGTTGATTTCAAACTCCATCAAAAAGCTTTTAGATTCAAGAGTCAGAGACGACTCTGACAGTGGACAGATACACAGCTGAGAAACAGCCATATATGAAATTTACCGGGTTGGCAGGCTGATTAGGCTCGACATTATCTGATTTCATGAAACACATGGTCAACATAATCAAATAAAAAAAAAAAATAAAAATGAACCGGTAACAATCTTACAAAATGTCTTTCACTTCAGATGAGTCAATATCATTTCACAGCTGATATAATGGGGACAACCTTTTAGTTTAAAAACCCTTCCAACAAATATTCTTTGTGTCATGAGGAACAAGAAGGCATGAGGACGTATGGGACAGAATATTCCTGAGTGTTTAAATTTCCTGTAGTGACAATAACACACAAGATTTCATTGTCTGACTTTCCAGTAGAAACAACTGCAGTTTGTGTTGTGTCAGTGGTAATGTGAACAGATCATTGTTTCATGGAGGGACGGATATCCCAGGCAGAACTATGCGTGGAAATCCCTACCCTTTCACCAGTGGGCCTATTGCTTCTGTTCTACTTACCTACCCAGTCCCAGCAATTTAAGTTCATCCACAACTTGAAATTAACCCGCATCATAACTGACAAACACTAAGGTGGCTCAATACAATAAGCATTTAGGGGTGAATGGATGCCATGAAGAGTTTCTAAAAGTGGGCCTGGCGTACATGCTGTGAGATGATTCATTTGATAATATTTCTTGCTGGATATAAAGAAAACATCACAGACAAAGGGTATTCAGTTCAGGACTATCCATTTCTCTGCTGAAATACAGGAAGTGAGCTCTTTCTCTAAAGGGAACATTCAATGAAGTTCGTGTTCAATAGAGCCTGTGACAAGTAGGGACCTTCCCAACCTGCCGCAGAGCAGAAGCAGGAGACTGTAGTGATGATGGTGTGATACTCACCAGGAAGTCATCCATGGGGAACTGCAGCATGTCCCGCAAGACATCGCTGAGGATCTGAGTCTTCCTCTGCACCAGCACATTCTCATAGTCCAGCGGCTCAATCACCTTGGGCTTTACCTGAGCACAGCACAGAGAGACATGCAGTCACATCCTGCACAGAGTCCTTTACACAGCAACATACGATCACATACTGCACAATCCTTTACACAGCAACATACCGTCACATGCTGCACGGAGTCCTTTACACAGCAACATACGGTCACATACTGCACAGAGTCCTTTACACAGCAACATACTGTCACAAGTTCCACAGAGTCCTTCACACAGCAACATAAGGTCACATACAGCACAGAGTCCTTTACACAGCAACATACTGTCACAAGTTCCACAGAGTCCTTCACACAGTAACATAAGGTCACATACAGCACAGAGTCCTTTACACAGCAACATACAGTCACATGCTGCACAGAGTCCTTTACACAGCAACATAAGGTCACATACAGCACAGAGTCCTTTACATAGCAAGATATTGTCTTAAATTGCATGGAGCCATAAACACAGTGATAGACTGCCACTTCCCTCACAGAATCGCTGACCATGTGACTTTCAGTCACATCCTTCAAAGAAGCATTAGCACAGCAACATACAGTCACAACCTGCACAGAACCATGAATACACTGACATTCAGTTACATCCTGCATGGAATCATTAACACAACAAAACAGAGTCCCATCCAGCACCAAGTCATTTACACAGCAACAGACAGTAATTCACTGCACTGTAACTTTAACACAGCAATATGAACAAAATATACAATATGGATGAGCAAATACTTATCGCATTCTATTTTTCATACATGGTGAATTGATATAGTTTAACATAAGACATTATGAGGCAATACTATATAGTAGCACTACAAATAGGTCACTGTAGTGTTATGTTTTTTGGTTTCATCTATTAAGGGCCTGTTAGGTCAATTAAATGGCTGTTTTTAACCTCAAATCAAAAAAATCTGCAAACAAGTGAACATAAAACCATGTGTACTAAAGATAGGTTTACTTTTAAGTCCTTAATGTAAAATACTGATTAAAAAGGGAGAGTGAACTCCCCATTCCAAAATAAGAGAAGGGTCATTCCATACCAAATGAACCAATTTTCAGTAAAGTTCCAGGGGGTCCGTCTCTGATTTGGCCATTTTTTTTCCTAAAAACACCTTAGGACGTCAAACGACTGAATCTCAAGTTTCAGCTCAATATCTCCAGCGGTTTTTGTATGAGAGCCATCTTAAATTGGGGTGTCGACCCCATTTTTTGCGCTCGTGAATAGCAACATTGGCTCGTAAGCGTTTTTGGAAGGCTATAAAATCTTTTCTAAATAAGATAGAAAGCTGAAAATTATTACCCAAGTTAATTTTTCTCTGGCTTTCAGAATCTGGCATCAAAATTACACTGTGACGAACCATTTGGGATCTATGAGCATTTGAAAATGGGATTTTGGTTGGATGTAATTTTTTTTTCACATTTTGATGGCTCACTGTGTGGTTAGCTTTATACCAGGACCCAAATATCTAATAGATGTGTGTTATTTCAGTAAAAAACTATATGCAGAAGCAATATAACACAGAATAAACATGTAATGAAAAAGTTATGGGCCTCTGAAAATGGTCACAGTGTAAAAAACTGCTGTGGTAGCCCTACATTCAGGGTGACGGTTGACCACGTAGATATTTGGACAGCTTAATGAAATTTTGACTACTTAAAGATACACATCTTGGCAATATTTTTTACAAATATTAATATCTCAACTCAACTCAATTACCATAAACTAGATTTTTGATAAAAAGGGGTTTTTAACTCAACGGACAGTAATGAACATGTACATATTGTGTTCATGATGTATATGCCCACCTCGGGGGAATTACACAATACTGCAGCTATGTATCTAAGTGCCTGGAAGTCAAGGAAATTCACACAAGGGACAATAAACACACTAAAATAAAGAGTTACAGCCATGATAGTGAAGCACGCCCTTCAGTACCAATTACACCTTTCGCCCAAAAAAAAAAAACATCCATTTCGACAACCTTATCAAGTTTCATAGTGTCCAGAAAGGGCTGATTTTGTCAATGACAAAAATCGTCACTCACTTCAAAAATTTGGGAAAGTCTTCAACGCAGCACTTCTGTAAGCTTTCGTAGTGGGTTAGATACATCTTTTTGTGATAAAAACACACTTTGTCGTCAACTCGAAACTGATAGCCACATCTCCATTCTCCACGGCATCAGCTCTTTATCATTTTGATTGAAACTGTTTACATTTATAAGTCCTGTCTTTCTGCATTAATGTAACTTGAAACACTCTTGATTCAAATAAAAACCTATGCAACATGTGCCAAGAGATGATGTACTTGGTGTAGCCAACCTGACTTTGCAAGAACCAACCTACAACTGAATGCACCGTCACAGGAGATAGAAATCCATGTGCCAAACACATGTGCAGGAGAAAAACAGAAAAACACTGTTCTTGGAATTAACCAGGAAGTGTGAACTGTCAATCAGGCTAATTCCTGTTCTTCAGCATATTGACCACACTACAATAGAGGGCTGTTCTTAAAGCTATCAGTATTATTACACTGTACATGTGTAATAGGGCAGCTGTGGGGTAGGCCAATTAATCATGTTCATGGTGTTTTCAGTAATAAAACCATCAGCTGAAGCGCCTTATAATTTAACTCTACACTGTATTGTAAGCATCAAGTTTTGCACTGTTTTCTTCATTGGGTTTATACATATTGTATAGGTACGTTATGTACACAACAAGTTCACTTTCATTCGAGCCCCTTTAGACAAAAACACCTTTTTAACAAAAATCTAGTTTATAGTGAAAAATTCAATTTGAGGTATTAATATTTTTACCAAATATTACCAAGATATGTATTTTTAAGTGGTCAAAATTTCATTAAGCTGTCTAACCATCTACGTAGTCAACTGCCACCCTGAATGTCAGGGCACCGCAGGCGTTTTTTATACTGTGACCACAACTTTTTCATCGAAGGCTTGTTTAGTGTTATATTGCTTTTAACCTATTGCTTTTTACCTAAATATCACAAAAACTATTTGATATTTGGGTCTTGTTATAAAGCTGAGCACACAGTGAGCCATCAAAATGATTCTGTGTTAAAACCAAAGTCCCATTTTCAAATGCTCATAGATCCCATATGGTTCATCACAGTGCAAATTTGATGCCAGATTCTGAGAGCCAGGGCAAAAATTAACAGGAGTACCAGCTTTCTATCTTATTTAGAAAAGATTTTATAGCCTTCCAAAAACACTCACGAGCCAATATCGCGATTCGTGAGCGCAAAAAACGGGAGTGACGCCCCAAATTAAAATGGCTCTCACACAAAAACCATTTTAATATTGAGCTCAAACTTGGGATTCCGTCGTTTGACACCCTAAGGTATTTTTTAGAAAAAAAATTGGCCAAATCAGAGAAGGACGCCCCGGAGGCTCTGGTTCATTTGGCATGGAATGACCCAGAGGAAGACAACAATATCTGTGCTGAGCTGGCTGACACAAAACAGCACTGGACAGAAAATTACATTCTGGGCTTGAGAACACTCAATAAGCAATGCAGCAAGCATTTCATCTCAGACCCCCTGGCTTGACTTTCTGCACTGGCAAAATTTCAGGTTAAACCTCAAAATTGAGTCCCCATCTTGCAACGAGGTGGTAAAATCAGCAGTAAAAAAAACTGTTGTTGTTCTGCATTTTCTCATTCTCCAAAGTGAAAATGAATCCACACAACAGTCTCACAGGATGTAAAAACTCTTCTTCAGACCAGAAATAGAAAAATGATGGCATATGTGGAACTACAGTAACCAATGACAGGAAAAGTTTCACAGTGAACATGAGGAAGCTTAGCCCACAGTCACCACAAGAAAAAGGGAGTCATTCAGTATAGTTTCAGAACCCTTCAGTGCTTCCTTTCCAGGCTGATAGACTATTAATACAATACAGCTATTCAGCTGATCATTTCTACAGATAGCACTGAGGGTTTAACAGCTACATTGATCTTATTCTGACAACACAGGGGCTTGAGCCTTTTATTCACAGAGTACCAGCCCAATATGCTGGACATTTGGCCATAAGCTGTCCTTAGTGCAGCACTGTGTGGATTAATAGCACAGTAATTACATGAAATTGCTACTTTCACTCACAAAAATGACTCTTTTGATTCATTATTTCTCAATGTCTGTAGGAGACTACTGAGAGACCTTCTCACAACAAAGGCCTAATTTAGGGAAGTCTTCTTCATGCTTAAGGGTTGTTTTTTCTGAGATCAGTGGTCAGGACTTACTGAAAATACCACGGTTGAAATAAGAAAATATAGCGTAGAAACCAAAAGTGCACATCTCAGTGCGAAAGGGGTACTACATCGCCCACACAGCGGCATCAAGTCACCCATCAGCCACAGGTTGGGTCTGGAGAAGGAGTTGATTCAGATTTGTGAGGGTATATTTCCTCAGGCCCAGCACTGAGGGCCTGAGTAACAGTTCTCTCAATGAGAGGCTTGAGAAGCAGTGCATGGGGCTCACACAAAGTAGCGGTACCAGCCGCTGAAGACTGAGCGCACACTCTCTGTCTGTTAGCACGGCCGTGACAAATTGAGCTGCCAGCTACTACTGCCCTCTGAGAATGCTGAGAATACACAGGGTTTACATCCAACCAGCGGGGGAGAATTACCTCACTTCATGACATCACACTCACGTCACTACAGAGTCACTGAGGAGCTCCGTACCAGGCTACAGCAGGTTTCATCCTCCACCAAACCAGAGCACAGGAAAAATACATGAGATTCATCCTGCCCAGTGAGGAAGTTGGTCGTAAATTCGCCTCACTTCCACTGTCAACCATCAATCTTACTCCCTTACCCCGTAACCTTCTGGAGCCTCCCACAGTCTCTGAGGAAAGAGTGTGGGTCCTCAAGTAGGATGACAGGTAATGACAGCTCATAGATTTGGAGGAACCTCAGAACAGCCTGAGCTGAGCAAAGACAATGAAGCTCATTGAGAGTGCAGGACACACTTGTGCAGTGGCTCCCTACACCTGCTGTACTGTGCTGTACTGTACTGCAAGGGCTCAATGCTCCTGTATCTGTGGAGTTCATGTGATTTGTGTCTTATGAGACACTGATGAACAGGCTGAGCATTTATACAACTCCAAATCAGAAAAACTTGGGACAGTATGTTAAATTGAAATTACAGCTGAAAGCAGTGATTTTTGACCATTAATTTGTTGAAATGAACACAACAGTATATTAATTGCTGTTTCACAACATGATTGTAACTGGTTTTTCTGTTTTGATTCTTAAAACATACTTCAAAAAAGTTGGGACAGTAAAGTATTCATCAGTTTGTATTGCTGCTATTCCTTTTTTCAACACTCACTACTAAACATTTAGGCACTGAAGGCACAAAGAGATCAAGTGTTCAGACGTGATTTTGTAACATTTTTCCTTCAAACAAATCATTAGTCATACAAAAGTATGGAGTCTTCATTATGAGTTTCAAAAATGTGCCACACATTCTCTATTGGGGATGAATAGTTGGCCAGTCAGGCCAGCCCAGCACCTGCATCCTCTTTATTCTGGTAAATGTTGCAAGACTGATTGGAAGAAAGAATTTTGTCAACCACACAAAACATCAAATATCCTCTATTCATACTGTCTGCAATGAAATACAAGTCAAAATAAAATTGTAAATCAACTGCTTTCCGTCTTGATAAGCATTTTCCTTTGCCGTCCCAACTTTTTCTGGGTTAGGGATGTACCAGGGGTCGACTGGCCATCGGGCATACAGGGCACTGTCCCGGTGGGCCAATGCCAAATGTGGGCCGGTAAGCAGGCGGGCTTTTTTTTTTTTTTTTCGCTCTGTGGCTGGCCAGCCCCTCATTGGCTGACTGGCCAATCAGCACGGCCCATCAACACATCCCACTGGCTTGTACAAGTGTCATTCAATCATGGCTGACAGGGCTGTAAGTCACCCTGGGTCCTGGTGGGCTGGGCCAGACTGGAGACAGTCGAGTCAGTCTGTCAGCAAAGCTAAACAGCATCATGCGCGTATAGCTGTCAGTTTTAGTACTTAATGTTCACAACTCCATGCTTTATTCGTTGGCTGTGATCGAGAAATATGACTCTCCTTTCTGGTATGCATGATTAAGGGGGCTGCAAGAATGGTGTACTTAAAGATGATGTCAACTGATTATGTAGTGGGCCGGACTGGGCCAAAAATGCTAAGGCTCATTCTTTGTCCCAGTCCACCTCTGGGATGTACTGATATGTATGATTCAAGAGTCGCTCAGGCCACATAATGAGATTTCTGGTATATCATATAACATAATTTTCATGATTATTTATTTATGAAGTATGACAGTGTCATCATGCCTTTGGCTAGACTCCAGTCAAATCTCATATGTTTTTCACTTAAAATTTGCAACACAAGTGGCCGTAATCTCACTTCAAATTACCAGATAGCCAATCATCACCTGTATCATGTATGCAACCCAATAACAGGTTGCTAACTGCTCGGTTTAAAAATTTTGTAGAGCCACACAACTCCTTTGTGGACATTATTAGCATCCTTCACATACGCTGGACAACTCCAATGCAGAGCCATTTTTATGTGAACTTCATGTGAGTATAAAATAGCTTTGAGTCACCAAAACAGTGCTGTACAGATGCACGAAGCATTGAGTGGCTCAGAACATGCTGCAGTAGGCATTCAAACACCCACAGGATACGCATCATACACCCAACCACATTAATCATCTGTGGAGCCCTGGAAACATACATTTCCAGTTCCATGCAATCAGTCAAAAATGAAGTCATGTAGCAGCGGGGCCAAATTCTTTTAACTAACAATTAAATAATTTTTTTTTTTTTGTCTTTCATTTTTTTTTTACAGAAGGACTGTCACAAAGACATTTTACAGGGTAGCAAAAGGCCAGATGCCAAGATTTAGTGGCCAAAATAGTAAATTAGATTTAAAAAAAAAAAAAAAGAAACCTCTAAGTCACAATTACTAAGCCAGCTTTTCTCTGGTATTTAGTCGTTAAAAATAGAGTCCAACAACATACAGAAAAACAAACAGTAACTGACAAGGAAATGTTTTAATCTCACGGAATCACTTGTTGGATAGGCGCAAGGTTAATACAACAGACTTAGGGCAACAAAATAGAGTTTTAAACGACGTGACAAAAATGCTTGTGTTTGATGTATATGAACAGGCAGTTGAATAAAACAGTATATTACAGGGTAGCAGGAAGCGACCACCAAGTTTCGTTATTGTCAGCTCTGTGGTATGTGAAACCGAAAAACTCCCTCTTTCACGTCATTCGAACTACAGGGTGTGAAATAAATACTGCTAAGAAATGAGTCCTGAACTTTGCGGGAGGGTTTTGAGGTGGGCTGAGCGATGACAGGTGGAAAAAAAAAAAACATACAGGACAAAAAACTCTTTGCAGTGAGATTCACACAACCCAGATGAAAAAGTGCCCCTGTAAAACGCATCTCACTTCTCCTGCAACATCCAACTGCATTTAAACCTTTACTTTCCATGTTTCAACAGAATAAAGGCCACAGTTTTCAAAAGGCAAAGGCTATTCCCCCAACTGTTGGGCGAATTATACAAACCCCAATTCCAATGAAGTTGGGACATTGTGTAAAACGTGAATAAAAACAGAATGCAGTGATGTGCAAATCTCATAAACCCATATTTTATCCACAATGGAACACAAACAACACATCAGATGTTGAAAGAGAACCATTTTACCATTTCATGAAAATTATTAGCTCATTTTGAATTTGATGGCAGCGAAACATCTCAAAAAAGTTGGGACAGGGCTGTGTTTACCATTGTGTAACATCCCCTCTTCTTTTAACAACAGTCTGTAAACACATGGGAACTGAGGAGACCAGTCGCTGGAGTTGTGGGAGAGGAATGTTGTCCCACTCTTGTCAGATGTAGGATTCTAGCTGCTCAATAGTCCTGGGTCTTCTTTGCTGGATTTTCCGTATCATGATGCACCAAATATTTTCTATTGGTGAAAAGTCTGGACAGCAGGCAGGCCATTTAAGCACCTGGACTCTTCTCCTGTGAAGCCATGCTGTTGTGATGGATGCAGTAAGTGGTTTAATATTGTCTTGCTGAAATATGCAAGACCTTTCCTAAAAGAGACGTTGTTATGTTGTTGTAAAACCTATATATACTTTTCAGCATCGATAGTGCCTTTCCAGATATGTAAGCTGCCCACGCCATAGGCACTAATGCGACCCCATACTATCAGAGATGCAGGTTTGAACTGTGCGCTGATAACAAGCTGGATGGTCCCTCTTGTCTTTAGTCCGCACAACACAGCGCCCATGGTTTCCAAAAAAAATAAAAAAATTTAAAATTTTTGATTCATCTGACCTCAGAACAATTTTCTATTTTGCCTCAGTCCATTTTAAATGTGCTTTGGCCCAGAGAAGATGGCAGCGTTGCAGGATTGTGTTCACATATGGCTTCTTCTTTGCATGATACAGCTTTACCTTGCATTAATAGATTGCATGGTGAACTCCGTTCACAGACAATGATTTCTGGAGGTGTTCCTGAGCCCATGCAGAGAATTCCAGTGCAGAGTTATGCCTGTTTTTAATGCAATGCTGCCGGAGGGCCCGAAGATCATGAGCATCCAATATTGACCTTCGGCCTTGTCCCTTGTGAACAGAGATTTCTCCAGTATTTTCTGAATCTTTTGATGATATTATGTACTGTAGATGGTGGGACATTCAAAGTCTTCAAATTTTGCATTGAGGAACATTTTTCTGAAATTGTTCCACAATTTTTAACACAGTTTTCCTAGATTGGTGAACATCTGCCCATCTTTATTTCTGAGAGACTCTGCCTCTCTAAAATGCTCTTTTTATACCCAGTTTATACTGACCTGTTGCCAATTAATCTAATTAGTTACAAAATGCTTCTACAGCTGTTTTTTATTGGTACCACTTACTTTTCCAGCCTTTTGTTGCCCTTGTCCCAACTTTTTTGAGATGTGTTGCTACCATCAAATTCAAAGTGAGTTAATATTTTTCATGAAATGGTAAAATGTCTCACTTTAAACATCTGATATGTTGTCTGTGCTCTATTGTGAATAAAACATGGGTTTATGAGATTTGCAAATCATTGTATTCTGTTTTTATTCACATTTTACACAGCGTCCTAACTTCATTGGAATTTGGGTTTGTAAGTGTCAGTTTCTTTAGTTCACCCAACCATTTTCAGCCAATGAAATGCGCGGAATATTTCGCAAGCGACACATTTCGGTGAAACTTTTTGGCGCCATTTCAATGGTCTTGTCTGGAGCGTGACATCACAAAGATGGCTGGGGGAATAAGAGCAACCTTCCCCCCCGCTCCACCATCGGTTGGAGGAATAAGAGCAATTTGCTTCCTGTACCACCAACAGTTGGGGGAATAGCCTATTTGTTTTCGGAAAGGTGGGTGAGAAATCACATTCTCTTTAACTGGATTTTAGGCGCAGATGTTTTGAGAATTGCTGAACAGCGAGTGCTATACTCAAATTGCTACTGTATGTCCTACAGGAGGAGGGTGACCAAATTTTGCTTGGGACATCATAGACAACAGAGAAGGGACAAGTGACATTTACATTTAGACTCCTAAGGTAGACACAACCTAGACTTTACCATGCATCACCCAGGGGTGCGTTTCCCAAAAGCGTAGTTGCTAACTAAGTTACAAACTTACATAGTTTGTCTATTCACAGTCAGAAGTGCCTACTATGCAAGCTAGCATCTGTGCTATTGGGAAATGCACCCCTGTTTGAGCTGAAGCTTTGCGACAAAGACAAATGCTATTCCGTGTTAAAACAAAAGCCAGCTCCCTACATAACCTTTCCCGACTACAGGCATGTGTATCATACGATGCCCCAGAGAGAAAGGGAGAGTGAGAGAGAGAGTGAAAGAGATGATGTGAGTCAGCCTTCGGGGAAGAGTTACTGCATCCACATCTGGGGCTGATAACTCCAGTGGGCCAGTGCAGGGACTAGCGCCGACACTGATTCATCTGTTAGCCCTGAGTGGACGTGCTATCAAAGCAGAGCCTCTCAGCAGAGGCTCTGGACTCAAGCTGTTCTTCTTCTTATGATTCAGGGGGGATTCTTCCGACGCAGGCCAGTCTGTCCTCAGGCGAGAGTTACCAGCCTGCATCGCCTGACCGCTGTGTATTACAGCATTATCCAGGGGAGACCACCGCACACATACATGCACGCATGCATGCTTACACACGTGTTCTCTTATGCAGACGCACATGTGTACATGGAGACATACGTGCAGGCCTGCAGACGCAGGAGTCCGCCCCTACACACACACAAACATACACACATACACACACAAACACATATGCAGACACGTCCATGCAAGAATGCCCATACAAAGCACATACACACGCACACACACGTTACCATTGACTAGGCCGCACATCAACAAACCTCTGCATCCAGAGATACTCAGAGGAAATAACAAAAGCACATATTTTCTGGAATCAGGAAGATAGGATAAGTGAGTCAGAGACTGTTCTAAAATATAGCAGCCCAGATGCTCAGCGATTTTGGTCATATTCTCACCACAGTCACCAACACGCTGTGCCCTAATCAAAATCACAAACCACAGAGCCTGATGACGGCACAGCCTTGTTCCAAAACACTAGCAGTCAGCAGTGGGAGTACAGCTCATCCTCCCAGCACCCTTATCAACTGCTTTCCATTACTAACTGATAGAAGCCAGCAGTCTCTGAAGCAATCCAGCATATTTTGAATCTGGGGTGGATAAAGTTTAAACAACGTGTAATGTGAGCGAGATACTGTCAACAAGAGCTCCTCTGGAGTGCCTCCAACATCATCACCATCACGTGATAGGCACATGCCTTTTCTTCTTGTCATATGGCACAAGCCAGGGAGAAAATATCACAAAATCGATCACATGGATACCACAGTAGCATGTCAATCAACCTGAAGTTCCATGTATTAGATCCACTGATCCTGAATGGCAGTGAACAGAGTGCAAACAAGCATTTTGTGTCAGTGTTATTTTTGTAGATGACTAAAAGACAATACCAGGATGATTAGTATTAGAACTAAGGCATATGTAAGTTCTCCATCCATACCTTGTCTGTGATGGGCCACACTGACACCTGCCTTACACCAAACAACTTGTAGCGCATATTCACCATCACAAACTGATTTCCAAAGTCAGAATAAAATCACGAGAGTTTTGCTCAAGGTGGGGCGCGCTCCTGTCATCATGATTGTTTAGTCTAAGGTGGTCATAAAACAGCCTTTTACTCATCTTGATGTTCCAATAAAATCACACATGTTCAATATTATTGAAAGTCTTTCATCTTGGCTCATGCTAACAGTGGGGTTCAATGACATAAGCTTTGTCAACAACCAATAGGTCTCTCTGCAAGATCCCCAGTCTTCACAAAATCTTACAGTTTGCGCGAGTAAAAACTGTGACTTAATGACACACTGTCTTTAAATGTGAGAGAATGTAAGACACAAGTCTTGTAAAAGTATTTTTAAAGTCTTCCGGTGTACAGTAGGCATTACTCAGCTCTCACTTAGTCAGTCGAAGTCGCTGATTACATGGCTCCCTCAGTATAGTTGCTTTCTTGAGCCCAAATTAGTTGCGGATTTAGAGCAAAAGCACAACCCTGCATGTCCAACCAGGATTAAGGTGGGGTGCTACTCTAATTTTGATGAGCTTGCGTCAGCAGCTAATGATGGCTTTGACTCTATACCAAGAAAAGACTTAAATCAGTGGTCCTGAAACGCAAAAGACCAATTGCCATTGCAGCCATCTTGGACTGGACTCAGATGTGTGTTATGTACACCATTAAGAAAAGACTAAAGATGGTCAGGCTGCAGGAGTTTATTAAGGACTAAGCAGAAGCCAAACCCTACAGGACCAATGTGGGTTAGGGGTCTTGTTGATGTGCCTCACATGGGCTAATCTTATTAGGCCTACACTGGGGCTTGAACCACCAACTTTCTGAGTCCTGGTCAAATGCCTCAAAGGCCACCCCCAGGTATACAGTACTGAGCAGAGGTCGAACTTCAGTTTTAATTCCTTCAACAACATGGGACTGGTAAAACACTCAGATCCATCCTAGGGGTCTAGAGTGCACAATAGCTTTTGTTCCAACCCAATGTCATGTTTTGCTTTCAAAGCAATAGCACACAGTATGATGCTGGTTCACTCCTCTGTCAGACTACAGGAAAGCACTTTGCTGCAGATACATTTGTCACCTTCAGCAGTAGCCTTGAACGCAATATATCATATTTCGTACAAAATTAAGTCAATTAAATTAAAGGGATCATAATATGCCCATTTTCCAGTTTAATATTTTCATTTTCTTGGTCCATTTGCAAACATTTGCACATTTTTATTGTCAAAAAGCAAATAGTTACAGCTGTACAGGCTGTGTGTGCAGCACCTGAAGCTCATTCAGCCTGAAACAGACCGTTTTGGCTCCTGTCTCTTTAAGATCCCCTGCCTTAAGTCCTATTCCATTGTGATTGACCAACCAGGGTTCAGGAAGCGGTCCTCGGTAAAATGAAGAGAACATAATGAAAGGTTGGGATTGTTCTGCTGAAGAATAATGGTACAAATGAATGAAGTCCATACAAAGGGAATTTACCTTCGCACGGAGGAAAACAGCACCTTATCAACATGTCGATGCATACAACCGAACTCTTCACGCCCCCACTCTAACTAGGTATGTTTGAGGGTGTGCCAAACCTGCTGCTAGATGGGGCATTATCCAACTGTGTAGCAGCGAGTAGACAAGTTGCAGAAGAAAAGGCTGGACTACAAACCAGGTAGTCCAGGAGCTGTGTTTTCTGTCAGAGAGAATTACTCCCTTGAGCGTGATCTTTGGGCTTTCTAACTTTGCAGATCGTTTACATAAACGAAAAGCTATACAACCTACTGAAGGAAAGGAAAAACCCAAAAAGCATAATATGTCTCATTTAAAAAGAATGAAGGCCAGCATGATATCTTGAAATGGATGAAAACTAGGTCCCCTGCACAAAACATAGAACAGACTCACAACATATTCCTTCACAGTTATAGTAATTATTTTATTCCTCTTCAGTTTTTTGCAGGGTGGTTTAGTTACCGTATCCACATTTTCTTCAAAACCCAGAGTTTATCATGTCAATGCAAAGCTGTGAACAGCCAGGACCCAAACTCATCCTCCATAACAATGATCTTGTCTATGGCCCTTCCTGTCACCATCTGTATGCTGGCCGACACCTTCCATTAGCAAATATCAGCATGCAAACCATGCAAACTACAGCATAAGGGCCAAAATTACTACACTGACCACTGATGGCAGACACACCTGACACCCCTGCCAGTAGACTGGACCTGTTTCCAGGGCCACAACTGGATCATGAGAAGGCCTATGACTATGGAGATAATCACAAAGGCTGAACCCACATGTACACTTCTTTTATCAAATCTGTTTTTCTGCCTTCATGCTTTACAAAAATCTGTCCACACAAAAACGTCAGAAAACAATTAAGCCCTATCAAGACCATACCAAACCAACAGGCAGCAATGTTGTATTTTAATGCGTGACCATATAGTCCAATCACGAACCTTAAAAAAAAATCGCTATAACCAGTAGCCTAGGTTACCTGACCTGACCTCACGAGCTGAAGTTATATAATAGCACACTGGCGCATAGTGGAAGGAGTTCTGCTTATGGTGTTGGACTATATAGCAGGGACCACCATAGCACATTCTGGCTCCTCTGATACTCGATGTGGTGATAGAATGAATTATTTATGCATAAACATGCAAAAAGTCCAGCTAGGACCAGAGAGTGTCCATGTTCCCTCAGCAATAATGTTCCCTGGACCCTACGTTTCCCCAGTTGTGTGCCCTATGTTCTATAATCTGTATACATTTTTGAGATATCAGACAAACAATATCCAATAACTGACAGACAAATGAATGAACAAACAAACAGACAGGAGAAACGCATTACATCATGGGCAGAGGTACTGATCTGAGGGCTGACACTGATGGCTAAATTTGGCAATATTTCCACCACGTCCACCATCGCACAAAACTGCGCCACATGTAAACAAAGGAGATAAGGCGTACGCTCTCTGACGTCACAAACCAAAAACTCCAGTTTCCCTGTTTACATGTAAACACTGAAAATGCAGTTTCTGGAAATCATGATGTAAGGAGTTTTCCAACAGTTCAATTTTCAGCATGTGCACAAAAGGCCAAAATGCACAGAAAATGCTACGTTTCCAAAAACACCCGTATATCGTGGACAGGGCCTAAGAACACAGTGATATAGTGCACAGCAACTAAAATTACTGTTTTGACATTGGAACCCCAGTGGACATTATAGGAAGGGGAGGTTGATGACATGATCAACCAAACCCTACCTCCTGCAAAGACACAAAAAATGAGTTGATATTCTTTCTCCAAACTGGGGTCCCCCTACGCAGGGCAGGACTGTTTTATTTGATAAATACAGGCAGAAGCTTCATACTTCCAGTATGCCCAGCCAGAGTGATTCTACAAGAGCATAAACCAAAAGAGCCAACAAACATATTCTAATGAATACATTCTGCCTCAAATGATCTGCTTGAAATAGCTTGGCTATGAGAAACCATACAATACACCCAAGGCCTGTCTGAAGGAAAACACTTAACAGAGAATCTTAACATGCAGCAATCTACCCTGCATCAACTATTTCTCTCAACCAACTAACGGGTATAATCTTGCAGTCATCGATTTCAGCCAGGGCAAGCATGTTTACCTCCGCCAACGAAGTTGGGGCGGAGGTTATGTTTTTGCCCGTTTGTTTGTTTGTCTGTCTGTTTGTGGACAACATAACTCAAAAAGTAATGCACGGATTTGTATGAAATTTCGTGGGTGCATTGCTATTACATCAAGGCTGGACCTTATTGATTTTCACCACGATCAGTGAAACAATATAGCCACTACGGCAGCCAACTTCAAATCGTATCACATGCGATAACTCAACTTTGCTCCCACTCATGAAGATTTAGAATTGCGCTGCCTTGGCGGAGGTTTGCACTCTGTGAGTGCCTCTAGTTTATTTGTGCAAGTCTATTTAATCTATTCTTCAATTAATACATCTGAGAGCAAATTGACCTCAAAAAAAAAAAAACACACACATTCAACCTGCTCCTTGTTGCCTTTCAGCCTGAAGAAACAGATTGCTTCTAGAAGTTGCAGGCATCATTTAAAGGTATTTTGTCACAAAAAAATCATGTTTCAATTAATTTTCAACTGTAAAATATTTTGAGTCATAAATTTTTTTATATGTAAGTATTAAATTAACAGGTGAAATGTAATTCAGCATAAATTATTACTATTTACCGAAACTACCACTACTACTACTACTACTACTACTACTACTACGAATAATAATAATAATAATAATAATAATACCAATAATAATAATTATTATTATTACTATTATTATTCCCCCTAGTATCTCTGGTAAGGCTGGTTGCTCTCCTTCAATGCATACAAAGTACTTTTGAAACCTGTTTTAATGTCATGAATACCTGTGGTCAACTGAGAGACAGACATTTTCTATATGAAACAGAGACAAAATCTTCAGAGAAGTCAAGAAAAGTGAGGCCAAACTTCAGGCAGCTGATTTGTAAATCATCGCATTTCCTCACAAACAATCTTGCAGTCTTAAACACAACTTATATCAGTGTTTTAATCTCTTATGCTACAGGGGTCAGGTGACACCAGCAACATTTTTACTTCCTTCCCAACTACCTGTGGAGGTTTACTCTGAAATAACACAGATCATGGAGAGAAAAACTAAATTAATTCACATGAGAACAAAAAAAAAAAATTGTAACTAAACCTTTCAAATAAGATTTGCTTCCTTGGTCTAAGCGCCAGGAAAGTTTGAACCAAAGTAAAACACCCAGCAAATGCAAGAATGAACCCTGCCACAGCACCCAGCCTCAGGAAAGTATATAAGAAACCATACAGCACCCAGTGTCAGGTAAATACGAGCCATAACACAGCACCAAACAGCAGGCAGGTGAGTGACTTACCGCCACCTGAGGCACACTGTCCACCTCAGTCTCAGTCAGCACCAGGCTCCTGTACTGCTGAGGCGACTCAATCACCAGCTCCTTCTTGGGAGCTTTGCTGGCCCTTCCTTGCATTGTCAAGTGAAGCAGATAGACCGAAAAAAGCAATATCCTTCACAATATCCCAGGAGTTTCAGGGCTGTGTTTCTCCCCAGAAGTCAGCATATCCAGCAGAGCAGCTCCCTGCTCCTGATCCAGAGGACTGACTAACTTCAGCGCTCCACTCTCTGTCTCTCACTTCTGCCCGGTCTCTCGATCACAGCAGCCCAGCCTCGGCCGTCCGCAGGGCTTAGCCCCGCCCCTATTACAGCGCGGGGCTGTTTCAGGGGAGCCCCAGAGCGCAGTCACTCTGAAAGCCCCTCCCTCGTCTCTGCCATCCCCGGCCGTCACCCGACCCCTCACAGTCCACCTGCGAGATAAAGCCGTAGCATCCGGGCAGCGGAGCTCAGACAAAGGAGGCCCATTCCTGGGCTTCCGACCGAGGAGCCTGCAGGGCAGCTCTGCTCGTCAGTGCTGAAGCTGAGTGAACACTGAACTAGGTAAAGTCTTCACTCCCAGCACAGGCAGGAGAGTAGCTGAGCTCGTTCAAGAGGAGGCTTCTGCACTACAGGGCGCGAAGCAGTGCCCAGCTGAAAAAACCGCGGAGAGAGGGAGCTCAGGGGTACGGACTAACTTGGCACGCCGCGGCTGAGCCCTCTCGCTCTCGCTCGCCGCGGCGACCGTTTGGGTGGGTGGGGAGAGTCCCGAGTACCCGACAGCTGCAACAGCAAGGGAGAAACCCAACACTGCCTCCACACCCGCCACACAACCCAATACCGCCACAGAGCCAAGTTTACACTGATACTACCACGATAGCAATTCAAGGGACGCAAACTCAAAGCGTAGAGTTTTGACAAACCACAGAATAAGAGCACATGAAGGATGTCTCACACATCACAAAAGCCTAAGCATACAATTTAATGACCATCTATTGAGCAAATAAATGTGTGAACAAAACTCCTTTTCTACGCTGAGCTGAACTTTTGACAATAGGAAAGACTTGAACGGAAAGGAGTTTGAAATCTTGTTTTCAATAATGAAAAAGGATTCCAGCTCCATGAACTGGTTAAAGACTTGCACTTATTACATATTTGCCCTGTGATTTTGACAAGAATAGAAGGGTGAAAAGTACTTGTGCTAAGTGCTTGTGGCTAAGAGGTGTATCTCACAATGGATATGTACAGTGACAGCCAAAAGACAAAACATTATAATTGCGAAACAAAGTATTTCAATAAGAACTGTGGACGAGTCACCAGGAAGTGGCGAAGTCTCAGATGTACAGACAAAGCTAACAGTGAATGTGTTGAAGCCAAAAGGACCTGGCAGCTGCCAAGACGAGCTCCTCAGACACTCAGTCCATAGTAAGCCTGAGAGAGCCATCTTTACAGTGACTGTCTGGCTTAAATAGAGCATTAATACAACCCTTATGACTTTTTTTGGTTTTGTTACACTAGTAAGTGGGGAAAAGCCAGACCTGGTAAATAAATTCCATTCCTCCTGTGTGCCCACACATAATGAGGGGGGCGGGCGAATGTGGGTGACCTCATAAGGGGTCACCAAACCAGTACCTACTAACCCACTCTGTTTTAATGCATCCCGAACCGAGACCTCATAAGACCTCTTAAGAAGAAAATTGATTTTTAAAAATTTACGTGAGTTGGTTTATAACACCGTCTGAGTGTGAATGCAGTGATTTTTTTTATTGGAAGTGTAATTTGACAATCGATGTCTCAATAAACGCTTTTTTCCATGGCCCAACCATAAAGCTCAGCAGTAAATTAAAACCTTACTCTGTAAAAGTGTGTAAGTAAGTGACAAGCCCAAGAATTAATACAATTACACAATCTAAAATTTGTTGTAGTCACAGGAAGCAGAGTTGAGAAAAAAAATATGTATGATAAAATGGGATAGCAGTGTAACACTGAGCAGCATGCTGAAAAAATACCTTCAGTGGGAAAATCCAAACAACAAAACAATAAACAAACAAAAAGGGGAATCATAACAAGAAAAGTTCACAGGAAACGACACGCAGCAGGCTAATGTGTTGCAGTGGATCTAGAATCTTCTGTTGCAGACCGTCACCATGCCCGTACAGTCAGGATTAAGAGCATCTCCTCGCTGAGAGAGAGCTGTTGTTGTTAAGTCTGACAGAGGGACATTCCGCACTGAAGCATCCCACTCCATGCACCTCCGAGGCGGGGAAGTCCGAGCCCCGCTCGTCCTTGCAGGGTGGGGTGGGGCAGGGCGGGAGCAGGGCTGGGGGGCGGCTGTATTTTCATGGCTGAGGCAGAGTTACACTCAAGGAGGTGTGTCTCTGTTGCTAAAAACAGTTGTTCTGTATCACTATAGCGTGTCCCAACAGGCCGTCAGACTAATACGAAACTACATAAGAAAAAACACAAAAATCTGTGCAAGAAATATACAAGAGGATACTGCTCAACTGTGCTGGGACATGTATGTTGTGCATTTCCAGTATTCTTATTTGTGTTTGTGCATGCGCGCACACACACACAGACACACACACACACACACAAACAGACAGAGCGGAGTGCACACACAAAACTACACATGTTCACACACACTCTCTTCCCCCATCTTTCCAGAATTAACACACACATATCATGCAATAACAATTATCTTTGAAATTCTACAAGGAAAACATGAATTCTATATAATTCCAATTGTTTCTCAGAAGCCGAGTGCCAGTGATATCTGCTACAACCCTAAATTTATCCAGTCATCCATTTTCTAACTCGCTTATTCCACGTCACGATTATGTTAGGGCTGGAGACTATCCCAGCATGCTACGGGAGAGAGGAAGGAACACGCCCAGTTCAACAATCCATTACAGAACAGTGAGACCATCTTTAAAATATGAGCCAAACACAAAAACCTCATGGCTGTCAGCGCACAAATGTTATTATCAACTGTGCTTAAAGTCTTGCACCCAGAAGCCCAGGCTCTTCATTTAATTTATAACAAAGTTTGATTTTCAACACACAATTCATTTCCAGCTATGTTGACGTTAAAACTGGGGCCAATAAGTCTTTATGTGATTAAGTTCAGGAAGCTGGGCACAGCAGACTTCCTGTTTTAATCTCCATCAGTGAGGGGCATCATGGAAATCCCTTCAAAGAGACTTCCTCTCCACTCTGCCGCACAGGCTGGAATTCCCAAGCGATAAAAATCTACTAAACACAACTTCTGCTATGACACCATGTTTCATCCTGTGGAAACTGGAGTGATCCAGTCACTTACAAGAATATTTTTTTACAAGCATTCGCCTTGACCAAGAGCTAGAAGCAACTTTGCTGCCCAACTTTGTTGCTTTGAATTCCTATATTTGTAAGCATTACTGCCGCATTAATTACTGATGATGTAGCTATTGCTGCTCATGCTCAGAAGAACACAACCATTAAAAAGTGCCAAAGTATTTTTCTTTGATAAGAACAACAATTGAGAGGACCTGCAAACGATAGTGTGACTAGCCATAGTCAACAGGAAACAATCTGTTGCTCCCTGAAACAAGTCAAAGAGGTACAACTGCACTAATTTCAGATATGTTCAGAGATACAAAAATATTGCATCAAATCCTTTTTGTAAGCAGACCTCAGTGAGGGACTCAGTGGAGGTTCTACAGTCAAGCGGTGTTGTTCTTCCCACTCCATAATTCCATGCTGTCGCAGCAAGAGCATTATGGACATACGGTAGCAAACAAACAGCACTGTCAGTGGCATTGATATATAGGGCATTGTTCTAGTCAAATGACCAAGAGGCAATTAGTCACCAATAATGGCCTAGTATAAGGGCATAAGATGAGCAAAGAACATACATGTCCACACAACCTTCTCATTATAGCAAGATGCCCACACTGTTGACCTTATAGGGCCCTGTTTTCATTATCATCCATGACTTCATCCCAGTACCTCATTTCCGAAAAAAAAAATGTTTGTGCCTGCTTTGGCCGCATAGCAATATCAACACAACCATTCAAACTACAACAAGGCCGGTTACCTAGTAGTAATGAACAGCATTGACATTTCATGTATTCCAAAGCTTCTCGGTACAATAATGGCCATTCTTTTTTTACCCCACAATTATTAAATGAAAATATCCTGAATGATGAAGCCCCAGCTGCTGTATTTTTTAGTCCCATTAAATTGGATCAGAAGTTTAAGGAGAGCACAGTATTAATGAGGGCAATCTCTCTCCTGACTCTCCAGGGAGTTATGTCAAAATGGATTCACCTTACTTAAAAAAAAAAAAAATCCAATCATGCATATCTGAAAAAAAGCTGAATGCTAACATACACAACCACACACAAATATATACACACACACACGCATACACACACACACACGCACGCACGCACGCAAACACATCCACACACACACAAAACGAAAAGCACTGAGTTTTTCAATTTGTTGCTTTGCGGAGTCCGCAGGGCCCATTTTTCATTTCCAGATAGCAAGCAACTCTGGGCCAGATCTGCTTCAGCTCCCTGCTGATACCAGCCTACAGATGGCATGGATCTAGATCAGGGCCCCTCGCTATCTGGCTTGCAGTTACTGTATAATAGAGGCTATTTAAGCACCTATGAGCATTCCTGAATGTGCGTGGAAGTAGATTTGAATGGATACTAATATACATGTACTGAAGGTTGAGCAGGTGTGGCAGTGTCCTGAAGAGTTATAATGTGTCTGTTGTGTATCCATGGTGAAGTCAGTGCTGTTCAGTCCCATAATTCCCACATGCTGGGTACACTGTGTGCTCCTCTGGCCCATCACCCTCCTTCAACAACACGAGGGTCGAGTCCCACGGCGCGTCTGCCAGAATTGCGGTTTCTGGGAGTTTGCGTCTGAGACGGCCCGGGCCGAGGGGAGCGGGCGACGGGAATTGCGTAACTCGGTCTTGATGTAATAGTTGGGAGTCTTTGTTTTCCCAAGGCCCGGCCGCAGAGAGGGCGTAGCCAGGAATGCAACGAAAACCACATGTCCCATCTTCACCCCGCCCCTCCAGGAATGTGATCTCAGCGGTCAGCCTGCTCCCAGGCCAGGACTCTGGGGAGACCAGACAGGCCAGGTGAGACCCGGGGCCCCCAGAGGGAGCGGTCAGGACGCACGGAACAGGGGAGAGAGATGAGCAGAGGATGTGTGAGAGCAGGTAGTGCACAGCTGCCAGTGATGACCTGTCACTCAAAATAAACTAGAGTCAGGCAGAGACAAAGATGACAGTTATTCAGGACCTGGGGGAGGAATCTCTGGAATCCTTAGGAAGGTGCGCATTCCTCCTGTAAATAGCTGTACGCGTCCTCAGTCCTGAGGCACGAAACCCTCAAACAAGTTAAAAAATATAGCAATAGCAGTCACCAAGCACTGCCGTTTCACTCCAGAAGACTGGTATCGCACTTGTCTAAATCATCGTGACAAGCTTCACAATTTAAACCAAACTCCACCTGACAAGTGCATTTGTTTTTGCTTTTTATTCCCCAAAGGAAAATTTCAGAGACTTTGTGATCACTTACTTCTGCTTTATGCAATGCGACTCAAACACCATCTGACTAAGAAGACACATCTTTGATCCACTTTGTTAATGGGATTCTATCCCAAACTCTCTGCCTTCGTTAAACACTAGTCTTAAATCTTTACGCAAGACTGCTCAATGGAAAGCAATGTCAAGAAAGTGATATGCAAGTGGAAGCTCCAGCGCTGAAGATAAGAGCCCTCTGTCCCAGCCAGTGCACTGGAGGACACGGACAGGACCTCAATGTTATCAGCAGCCCAGGGCCTCCCCGCTGGTGATGGAGTTACGGCACAGCTTCAAAGCCCAGCAGTCACACGAAAAATGAGAAAAGAAAGCACCAACTCCCACTCACACAGACACATACGCACACACTCACATGCACACACACACACACACACACGTATGCACAAACACACACACAGAGGCCAACTGACCAGTTATTCTGTTTCATTACCTTTCACTACTGGAAAAAAAGATTGTTGCAGGAGAAAGCACAGCTCGTGTTTGTAAGAATTATATACAAAGGCTGTCATCTTCTGCTAGCAATGATGGAGAGAGAAAAGGTGAGAAAAAAGACAGAGGGGAAGGGAGATAGAGGAATATAGTGAGAAAGAGGGGGGGCATAAATAGATGAAAAGCAATAAAACACACAAAAATAGTGAGTGAGGGCAGAAATGGGGGCAAGCATGACAAGAAGATTGAATCTGAGTGAGTTTATGGGCTACTGTAGCCAACCATCCCACTAAACGCTGCCATGTTTACATCTAAAGACCTTTAAAGTCAAATCTGAGAGACAGAAAGACTCAGGGACCTTTCCATCCCAGGTACAACAGACAGGCCGGAGTCCTTTACTGCAGAGCAGCTGACTTGGCCACACTGCTAAGTTCTTAAGTTTTTTTTTTTTTTTTTTTGTCAGGCAACTAACTTCATCTTCATTATGAATCGTAAGTTCACAAATATCTTTATTAGTAGCATATGGATGACTCAAGTTAAATGTTCCAAGAATTCTTGAATAAAAAAGACAATAAGACAGTGAGGTCATTCTTCTTAAAGCTACAGTGTTCTTTATGATGCAGGAGAGACCAGAAGACCAGGGACAACCATAATATTTCGCTCAGACATGCAAGAGCTCTCAAACTTTAATACAAGCCATTCATATTTGTCCCTGACATGTATGGGTGATTTACACACCTACCACAAGCACAGGAAGTGAGTGCTAATGTAAAATACAGAGAGTCCTCTGGTTAGAATCTTCCCTGCCACTGAGGCGTGTGAGTATATGAGTGTGGATCAAAGTGTGTCAGCTGACAGCAAGCCTGAGTGCTTTATATGAATCTTTGGGAAAACTCGGTCTGTTATTCCCTTCCATCACCAACGCATGATGTGTAATAAATAAATGTCAGATACAGTCAGTTTAGATCGGGGACAGTTATGACACTTCAGAGTTAGTGTTGCAACCAACCTCAACCAGACAGCCATTACACAGCAACATTATTTAGGTCGTGGGTTTGAATGCACAGAACCAACTGGTTATCATTGTCCGTGGCAAAAATTCTCCACATCTATCAGCTTGTCATTAAAGAAAATGATTTTTCAGAGCCATTTGATTGACTTGCTGCCCTCTTGAGTTTGAGCTATAAACAGAAACGACAGCTGCTATGTTAAGGATGCAAACATTCTGGTGAGAATATAAATACAAATTGAATCAAATATCACCATAGTTTCATACACAAACATTAACCCTCAGAGCGCTGAATACATTTTTCAAGGAATTAAAAATGTAGTTATGCTGAGCTGTTGAAAACCTATCATGTGGCAACTTGTTTAAAAGAGCTCCCCTGTGGGAGCTCTTTTAAACAAGTTGCCACATGATCAGTTTTCAACATCATCTGATTTTGATATCTTACATCATTGGGCAACTATAGTTGCCTACAGCGCTCCAAGGGTTAAGCCTAATCTTGAATAGAGCATACCTCAGCCAAAAGACAATTTTCTGAATAAGCTAATAAACATAACTGTCTATTCAACAGCAGACCAAAAAAAAAAAAAAATCATTCAGTCAGTCCTCAGCTCAGCCCTCGAGCCCTCAGATCCATCTCACGCACGGGAGTCCAAAGTCAGGTCAGCCTTTGTTTGCCAAAGACACCTTTTGTGGGTCGGCTTCCTTGTGTGATATCCGAGTTCCCCTTCTGGATCAATGACCCCCTTGAGGAAGGAGAGACTTGAATGAGCCGAAGAACAAAAAGAGCGTGCTGGCGTGGCGGGATCGAGAACAAAAACAGAGCGATGGCCTTCGCAAACAAAGCAGCCTCTAATGAAAAACACCGCCTCTCTAATTAAGCGCTTACATTAGCAGCCAGCCCCCGTGCACACATTTCAACAGAGGACAAATCCAGCCACATTTATACAGCGACTTTCATCACCTCAGCTAATCCGCTGGGACAAAAACACAAGCTCTTCAATTAAAGAGGATGAAATGGACAAGGATTTCACAGATATACAAAGGACTGGGAGGTTAACCTCATGCTGAGGAATTTGGTATTTTTTCAAGGTGTTGAACTGTGCTTCATGACCATCACAACTGCGTCCAACAGAGTCAACAACCAGAGACAAGAATATAGTTGTGTTCCCCTCTCTACCACACAGCTCTTCTGTAGCAAACACTCATATATTGTACGCACAGTTGAATTTTAATCCATTCTTTTTTATTATTTTCCAGCCATCTTATTAGTGCCAGTCTCAAATACGTTTCTGCATTGTTGAACTCCCCATTCAGGCCTTTGCTCTCTAGTTTCTGTCCCTGGATAGTCGTTCTCACCAAATTCTTGAGCTGAATAAAAATGTATTCATTACAGAATTAGCAGATGTTGAAGAGGAAAAATGCTCAGGCAGACAGAACTCATGATTTCCTTTAGACTGCATCAGACTGCTAATTGAATGAACTCATCTCATCTCATTAAAGCTTGGCAGCACTCAAGCCAGTCTATCTTTCCACAGATTGCCGCCTGTTCCCTGTTAATAAAAAAATCAACTGTCCGCCTCTAGAGACAATTTAACAAAAACTATGTAATTTGTCACGGAGTACGCAGGAGTTAGCCAAACTCTCATAGAGGATGTTGAACCAGGCTGAAATCCAGCACATGACTGTGACAGTCTGACCATGATAACTTTGGTGATGGATCCCCACTGACTTCAACATCCTGCCTGTATAATCCCTTCGCAGAGTGACCTCTCAGCAAACAAGAAAAAGTGATAATACATGCAGACACGGATGCTCCTTTCAAATTTACTTGGAGGCAGAGAGTGGTTTACATCCGTAATTTAGTAACGATACAGAAAGTACACCCTTGCTTGAGTTCTAACATGCAGAATTACGCCCTGTTTTTTCCCCCAGTGGTAGACTCTATACTGTTTTTATATATGAACCAATCAATGCAGCTGTCAAGTAAACCAAGTTAAGTTGAAAGGCTAACCTTTGATGAACAGTACTGCTCTAAATCACCAGAAAATTTACCCTATATCAAATGGAAACTTGTTCCAGCAATAGAACAGCCCAAAACATAAATCCAAGCCTTGCAGGGATCCTCTGAAAAGGAAAAGATGAACTACAGAGGGGCCAGCTCAATCACCTGATTTAAACTCCACTGAGAATGATACCTTAGTAAAATTTATACCTCCAATACATAAAATTCATAAAAAACAAAGCAATGATTGCGTGGCGGATACTTTGTCGAGAAATCATTAAAATAGAGAATTTTTTATCCAGAATACTAGAAATACAAAATAAATCATCTTAAAACACATTTTGGTGTTTGTTTCACACAATTTACTATCATAAAAAACTCCACTGAATTAAATGGTAAGAACAAGATAAATGAAAAGTGATTCCATCCTTTTCAGCAGTAAGGTATAATAGAAGATAATGTGCGAACAGATACCACATACATACACTAAAATAGCCTCAAACAGCCGGTATTAGTGTGTACAAAGTCATTCATCATCTTCAGAGCAGAGGAGGAGTTTATAAACACTGCTCATCGACCCTAGGCTCAGCACAAATGCCATACAGGAGCGCATACCCCTCAGGCCAAACACCCAGACTCTTCAGCGCTCTCTCCATCCCTCCCCTCTCTTCCTTCATTTATGTTAACAGTCACATGGTCCCTCTAATTGGGCTTTTCCACTGCATCGTACAGGCTCTACTTGACTCGACTTCACTTTAAGTAACTCCATTGTGGATAAAACCTGGTACCAGATACTTTTTTAAGTTTCACCTCGGCCGAGGTTCCAAGCGAGCCGAGCTGATAATAAAACGTGAGGTCCGTACGCTGCAGGGCACTGATTGGTCAGTCGGAATCATCATTCGCCTGACACAGGACAAGCCGATACAATACATAACATAATCATCATTACAGTGTAACAGGATGATTTTCCCAGCAACGCAATCTGAAGTGTAAACATTAAGACGTGACCCAAGTTGGTAAATACGTATCCAAACTAACAAGCCAGCTAGCTTTCTTGTAAGCTATTTTAATAGAAAATAAACTTTTCAGGGTCACACAACAAGATGGCGACATTCAGGCAAGATGATTGCATTATCGTGACCTAACAGATGAAGGGAATAGCGAACGCCAAGTTGTCATACTCGCAGAAACTCGCCAATAATTAGTGGCCCAATGCAAGTGAATTAGGCACCAGCCAGTAATGCAGAATGCGACTGCTTTTGGCGGTGAAACAATTATGTCAAAATGGATAAGCAGCCAGATAAACAGCCATCTAATGTTGCTGTTGAGAACCCAGAACACCAGCCCTTTGACATCCTCCACTGCTCCTGAGTTTGTGTCGCATGATGTGATGTTGTGTTTCGTGTCATGTTGAAGATGAAATTATGGCACTTTCCATGGTTCATCCCATCTACAGTTGAGCAGGTAGAGTAGTGTCAAGTAGAGCAGGTACCATGCAGTGGAAAAGCTGAATAACACACACACACACACACACACACACACACACACATTTCATCTCACACTCTTCTCTCTCCCTCTCTTTCTCACTTTTCATCTCTTCCTCCCCATCACTGTCCCTCTGTAACACACCTCCCTCTCTCCTTTTCACTCTAACTCTGTGACTCTCTCCCTTCTTAATCTCGCTTTCATTTGACCTCTGAACTAGCTGATCAAGCAGCACCTGCCACAGCAAGACTCAGCATCTCAGTCCCTGTTGAACTGGATCTGTCCTGCCCTGTGGGACACTGCAAATTCTGCTGCTAAGACCTCACTGCCTGCTCTCTCTCTCTCTCTCTCTCTCTCATTCTTGCTCTCCCAGTGTATCTCTCTTTCTATCTCGTTTTCTCTCTCAAACTCAGACGTAGCGTTAGCTGCACTGGACGACCATGCAAAGCCCCTCAATCTGGACCACGCTGGTGGTGCAGCCCATCTCACCACACTGTGCTTTCAGTGCCTGTCTGTACTGCCCAATTCAGCAGGTCACAGGCTTTTCTCTCCGCACCCTACAACCCCACAGCACAGGTCCTCACCATCCTGGAGCTTTCCCATAACATCCTACTGAGCTAGGAACACGCTGGAGACACACCAGAGCAGAGAATAAAGAGAGAGGAGAGAGGGAGAAAGACAGAGAGAGAATGAGATAGAGGAAGGGAGAGACAGGGAAAGAGGGAGAGCGCAAGAATGAGAGAGAGTATGAAAGGGAGTAATAGTCTGAGAGTGAGCAAGAGAAAGAGTGAGAGAGATGGAGCGAAAGCGGGCAGTGAGGTCTTAGCAGCAGAAACTGCAGTGTCCCACAGGACAGGACAGGTCTAGAACAGCAGGGACTGTGATGCCGAGTCTTACTGCGACAGGTGCTGCTGGTTCACCTAATGGGTCACAGCTAGCTTCTGCCAGCTACTGCCCAAAGTCTCTCTTCCTCTCAATCTCTCCTCTGCGTTCCCCTCATCCCTCCTTCCCAGTGTCCCTCATTTCAAGGCTACTGCTATCTTCCTAAACAAAAACTTGTGCACAATTTAGATGCAAGAGAACCTAAAGCCCAACCAGATCTGGAACACTGACTGAAGTAAAAAGCGTGGTTCCTGCTTCATTAAAACTAGCCCCTGAAGTTAACCTGGTGTATGATTTTCATTTGGAAACACAAAACAAATGACCTGGGCAGGACAGACAACTCCAAAGATGAAGAGCAAAAATTTAAATAGCCACTTCCTTCAGATTTAAAGGTGCAGAAGGTAACTTTAATAAAAATAACTTCATATTTGCTGAAACCATCATTCTATACTCACAGTAGTACATGACACAGATAATCTGCAAAGAAAAAAAAATCATGCATCAGCTCCTCTAAATGCTCCTAATGGCATTTGCTACAATCTGCCACACCCAAGCAAAATCTACCAATCAGAGCCAGGAAGCACTTCTAATGCAGTATCAATCAATTCTTGTGAACATGCTGTTTAGCCCCCCTCCTCTGCAAATGTTCTCACCCCTGGTCCAGGAAAGAAACAAAAAGCAATCAAACAGAAGAAAACTGAAGAAACGCAGGTTAAAATGAAGGAGTTAAACCATGACAGAGACAAAATCAGTGTTTACATTAACAGTTAAAACAGCTTTTACCAGCCAAGGTAGAAACAGAAAGCTAGCTGCACTAGGGGACCTGAATTGTTTAAAAACAGATATGGAGTAGTCAACATTTTTGCTGCACAGATAATTGCCCCTGTTTGATTTCAGCTTGATTTGAGATCTGAAAAGATCAAGCATATTGCAAAGATGGCTTCGGATACTGAGACACTTCATAGCTCTTATGTCACTGTGATGTTGCAGTCGGGCTAACATTAGCTTGTATCCAATGCTAAGGCTGCTGGTTAGCATTGTTTTATAAGCTAGCAAGCTGCAGAGTGGCAAAAAATGTGAAGTACCCGCACTGTGCAATGGTTTGGAGTCTGTCCTATTTGTGCCTGCGCATCACAACTAAATATTCTAACTGTTAGTGCATTACTGTTTATATAGTGCTCGTGTTCCTAAATAAAGTTGCGACATGAGTGTTGAAGAGAATCCCGTCATAGAGCCATTTTGTTTCCACCATGTTATCAGGCACCCTCTCAAAGTGAATTGGTTTTTTTTTTCATTATCTCTTTTCTCATGTTTGAACATTTTCCCCTCTAATGCTTGTCAAAACCATTGCTAGCTGGTTTATTGTCTTTTAAACAAAATTTATACATTTCCCTTCCAAAAAAAAAAGAAAAAAAAAAAATCCCAAAATGTCCTTTTTGCAAAACGGCTTGGTTTTAAACGATGGAACCAAAATGGCTATAATTCTTGAGTTGTCACAACTCTATCTAGGGATTCTAGTTAAGTAAAATTATTTAGCTACCCCAATTTCTGTTATCAAACGCTTAGGCGCTGCAATAATGCATGCTGGCTAATTTTTTTCCCGAATGGAATTTGCTGTAGATTTTTTTTAAGGGAAAAATATAAATTCCTGCCATTCTGATAGTGTCTCTCAATGCAAGGGCTAAGGTATCTGGAAAACAGTGTTGGTATTTCAAAACGGTAGCTCATGTCTAGCAATCATGCTGTATACCTCGCCTCTATAGTTGCTGTGGTTACTAGCCTTTATGTTCACGACAGCCTCCTCTGCAGGGAGGTGGAACTGAAGTGCAGTGGACAGAGATGGGAGGGATCTGGAGGTTGTATTTTTTTTAAGCTCTCAAGCAAAGTGTGCTTTTTTCCTCAATCTTACGAGCTGCAGCTTTAAATCAAACACCCTCACATGGCAAACACACCCATAAAACCACATTATTATGTAAGATCTCATTTGTTAGTTTGGTGGACAGAATGGAACCCAAATCAAACACATTTCACAAAGCCAGACTGTTGGACAACTGAAACAGAATAATGGCTCAAGGTTATAAATGAAGCAGATTTTAATTTCCTTTCAGCAGCAAGCTGAAGAGTCTAGCTCAGTGTGTTATAAAGGTCTGGAACATTGGAGCGAAGTGAAGTCAATGATTACTCAAGAACTTACAAACTTCAAAAGAAAAATAATATTCTGAAGTCTGGGTCAGATGATTAACTGCAATTCCTCTAAATATAATAATCATCAGACAAATATCTTAATTATAATGGGACGTTTGAGAATATTCTACGACAAAAACAATGTTTTGAAACTTTTAAATAATATCAATGGTTCCAAAATGCCGGGTCCTCAGACGTAAACGTAAATATTGATTCTTCTCAAGTCAGACAGAACTATAAAAATCAAAGGAAGAGTCATAATCTACATTCCATCCAGACGAACAATTATTTAGAACATTTAATTTGGCTTGATTTTTAAAGGTATAAATATATGCAGCTATCTTTTGAGTGCTCAATTCTGTCTCTGTTTACAGGACACATCATCTGCTTTCTAGAGTTCAAGGCTAATAAAACATAATGAAGTAATACGAATTAGGAATAAAATATTAACCGCTCCAGACAAAGCAGCTTGAACAACCATGCACATCTGACTGCTTTTGGAAAAACACAGTTTCACAATAAAAATCACAAAAACATGTTAGTAGACATATGTTTATCAAAAGATCAGCAATTAAAAACATACATTTAACAGATCTTGTGCAGTCAGGCAATAAACTACTGTACCATATCACAAGGCCATTGCAGTCATACTGAAAAACATGGATAAACAAAGCAAGCCCAAAAGCAATCTGCTCTGCTTCAGTGAAAGACATGCTGTTGTTTGCATTTCCAAAGACTGAAGATAGTTTCTCATACAAGTACAGCTGCGATTGGCATACTTCATGAACTATAAAATGAACGCATTCACCTGAAACAAAAATGAGTGAATCTAAATATCTTCAACCTGACCTTAAGATTTATTATGAATATTTTATTTGTATATGAGGAATTATTTAATTAACCAGGAAATCACATTCTCAAATTGATGCTTCCACCTGATTATCAGCAGGGAAAATCATTGACTCATTAAGAACACTTCACCAACTCATTAAGAGCACTTCATTAGATGACTAATGATGAGCTAAAAGGTCAGTGCACTCAAATCATCATAACATTGCCCGTAGACATGCAGTAATGGAATGGTCACCCTCTAATCAACAAAGGTGAACTTGTCTACAGCTATTCAAAGGTCCACTAATAAGCATTCCCTTTCAGACATAGGATCCCTCTCAATACGTCTTCAGCTATTCGCCTCAACACTTTTAGTATGCTCAGTTCTGCTCTATAAATAAAGTTCATTATCCATAGCAAAAGTACACCACGTGCTCTATGTTAAATCAATACCTGAAGAGTACGTATCATTAAAATTAGATTCATAAGTGCTTTGTTCATGGTTAAATTAACACTACTAGCATTGGTTACTAGTACCGCAAGTGGCATTAACCACAGCAGCAGTAGTAACAGAAACATCACTACTTGTAGTAGTAGTAGTAGTAGTAGAAGTCGTTGTAGTAATTGTAGTAGTAGAAATAGTGATTTATGAGCAAGTGAGTCAGATCGGTCCATGTGCAAAGTTGCAGGAGAACAAGGCACCCAAACCTCATATTTTCGGGATAGAAATTGCCGCTACCCTGAAAGGACAATTTTAGCAGTTCTTTTAGTATTATAGTAACCAGCTTCCCTCAGGAGACACTCAAAGCTCTCCTGTTCCAGGTGGACCATGAGGTGGGCGGTAAAGGAGGGAACGAGAAGAGGGAGGAGTACTGACTGCAGGTACATGACCTGAGAGAAACCATCTTTTTTCTCCACTTCCCCTCAACCCGATCTAAGTCAGCTCTCCATCCTCCCATCCACACCCCTAATGAAGGGCTCCTCTCAGCTTCCTGCCTGCAGCACACAGATTCCACATCCAGATACATGTCTACGCTTGTCAACAACAAAGCCCAGAGGCCATGTTTCATTTTAAAGTGCAAACAAGGAGCAAGTCACTCCCCTTCATCTGAAAAGGTGTTATAGTCTTGAAACAAGGACCTCATAAGTCGTCACTGAACAGAGGTGGATGATCCATTTTCAGAAAGTATCACAGTCCATCAAACTATTTTGTTCCTACCAACTGGGTTTGCCAATTAGAACAACACTTCACCCAAGAAGCTTGGCTAATTTGTGTAATCCACTGGCTGAGCTCATGGGTGGAAGTAAAACAGGGCATAACTTTTACCTTCTGACCAATGGCATGCTCACCTCTGTCACTGAATAACATTTCCTGAGAAAGAACCAGACGAAATATGTTGACAAATTCAAGTTAAACATCTGAGCAGCCAAAGAGTTTACATGGCCAGGGTGGCGCCCTCTCCACTCTTATCAGCCAGAGTAGCAGGCAGTGCTTTTCAAAGAGAGGCTTATCTGTGTGCAGAAGCATACCGTGGGCACCGATCGCTGTGAGCAGCGGGGGTCCCTATAGTGCCACCCCACCCACATTACGACACCCACAATTGTTTCCCCTCAGGGACTGCTGGACTGGCTCCTTCCCATAGATAATAAACTTTGTAGTTTCACATTCCACTGCACCACTGCCAGCCCCAAAGCCAGCATTCTCTTTAGATTTTCACTTGGAACGGAAGAAATTAAGATATGTCCTGAACAAGCTTCTTGAAAAGCACCAGATTCTTTTTTATTTATTTCTTTTTTAACCACAGCACATGGAACATCTGCCAGTGGATTCCTCATGCTTCCCAATCATCTCAGTATCTTCTCACCATTGTGAATTTACGTCATTAGACGTATCTTCAAGGAGGGAATTAGGGTAATGAATGCTACATAAAGTCAATATTTCTGATCTAAGGCATATTAACAGATAGCTCCAATCAGGGCTCTCTAAATACTTTATATAAATCTAGGCTGAAATCAAATGTTTCAAGGAATAGCAGCAGTACTGGATAAACGTTAAAGGCAAGGACTCTGAGTAAACTCTCCATCATTTCATGAAAGTATGCATCTGATTCCCCGAACACATTACATACCGTTTATACCCCTCTGTGGGTATACCACATACCTCAGGTCTTCAGGAGAATACCCAATGACCTCTAACCCTTCAGCAAACTTCACCCAGCACACAAGTCTGTATGCAGTTGCACTGTTTTTTTTAAACCCCATCTGGTTTTAGCAAAGTCAACAGGAGCAAAACTTTTTTCAAAACAATCACAGCTCATAATGATATTTGTATATTTGATGTCACGTTGTCCACTGTTCGACAAAATTTTGGCTGCAGTGGCAGAGAGTGCAGGAAAATTTTTCCTAAACGATGAATAGCTTAGCACCACAGAAAAGGTTATTTGCGCAAAACAGAAAGCGGAAGATGACTCCCCTAAGAATAGTTAAGATGCAGAGAGGCGATGACTGCATTGTGCATGTATGCAGTGTAAACATGCTCTCGAAGGGAGGTGTGAACTGCTGTAAATTTAGTGCAAACTGACAATGAATGATTCAGGCTAACACTGGGCTTTTGCTGAGTCACCCAAACTCAGCTTCCTGACCTGATGGCAAGCCCACAGAGACACCTGGGCCTGCATCACACTCACCTCAGCCCCTCACCAAGAGTACCCTCCAGAGAAACTCACACTGAACGTGTGCGAATGCCCATACATGTCCACTATAATGCAGGTCAGAATCTGTATGTGAAATTCATTGTTTGTCCGAGTGTATAGATCAAACTGTAGGCAAACAATGCCCGGATGGCCTGGTATTCTGCACAGTTCTGCTGTATGTGAGCAATGGACGCTACGCTACCCCATAAAGCAACTGGCACTGCAGATGACGAATCAGTTTGAAGATGTCAGTGGAAAAGACAGCTTTCCGTAAATCTACGTAGAAAATGTCACATAAAATAAACAGATTGTAAAATCAACAGGAATGCTTTATTGGCCTCCATTATTAAAAATTATTCATAAATGCCACAAATTCTGAGGTAAAGTTGTATCTTTAATATTTGCGGGGGGTGGGTTGTTATGCTCTATTGCAGAATAGCAGATAAACAGTTGGCCCAGGAGACGGGTTGGATGGCAGTGATGTAGTAAGTCTGATTTTTTTTGCATCAGTGCTGATGCATGCATTTTGTACCAACTACATCCATGGTTGAGTTGTTGGAATCAAACCAAGAGTTCAGTACATACAAATATACTATCAATATTTGGATGTGTCCCAGGTCTCCAGATAAAAAGAACACTTTCCCTTTAAGACTCCCACTCGAGGACAGCTTAACCATTGTGATGTCATGACAGATGCACCTGGTCATCCAAAAATAGCAGAGGACATTTTCCTCACAAATCACAGCAGCACACTCACTCCAGCCATCCAGGGAAATAAGACAGAATGCACTGGAGGATTGAGCTAGACTGAGAGAATGTGAAACTGCTGTGTATGCGTGTGTGTGTGTGTGTGTGTGTGTGTGTGTGTGTGTGTGTGTGTGTGTGTGTGTGTGCTCTTCTGTTTCTGTGTTTGCATGTGCATTCACCATGTGAGGAGAAGTCATGCCGACCAACACTGAAAACAGTTGGTAATAATGACGGGAAGGAGAACATATGTGACACCATGCTTATGTTCTCAGACCTATAAACGCTAAATGCAGCTATTGTTGCTCAATAATGTAATATATAAAATCAAAGCTGTTGAAAACCTATCATGTGGTGACTTGTTTAAAAGAGCCCGCAGTCACCACATGATAGGTTTTCAACAGCACGAGATAATTAAATTTCTTTATTTTTTCAAATTTCTTTCAGCGCTCTAAGGGTTAAAAGTTAAATGCACTTAGAATCACAGCAGGTCCTAATGCACTGTTTACATCAGCATTAGAATCATCTTTATAAAAGGTTATGATGCAGAGGCTCGCCCACATTCCCAGCCATGTTATACCCCTACATCCATATAAGGCAGAGGTCTCCAACCATGAACCATGAGGGTCAAGAGGATGCAAGTTTTCCGAGAAACCCAGTTTTGTACCAGCTTATTTCACCAATGAGGTCACCCTTTCTGGCTAATCAGAGAAATTAGCTGGTACTGAGCTTGAGTCCAGTAAAAGTCAGTACTTGGTTAGCCCTCCATCGAGCATGATGATTTGAGTCCCCTAATATAGGCCAGGCTTCAATGGTGCGTCTATGCACTGTGGAGCAGTTAAAATGTAACCTTTTGAGCGCTAAATGCAGCTATTGTTGCTCAATGATGTAAGATATCAAAATCAAAGCTGTTGAAAACCGATCGTGTGGTAACTTGTTTAAAGGGGAGCTCTTTTAAACAAGTTGCCACATGATAGGTTTACAACAGCACAAGATAATGAAATTGATCTTTTTTAAAAATTTATTTCAGCACGCTAAGGTTTACTTAAAGACATCTGTGGTTTGACCTTTACCCACATTGCAAAGATGGTCATACATCTTATCAGGATCAGTGAGGCCCCATACATGTTGAATTAATTGGAAGTTAAAGGGCCCAGGAGACAGGTGTCGACAGCCTGTCAAGTTCATTTTCTAGGGTCATGAGAGTCTGAGTATGTGAAAAACAAGCCGCGGTCATCATGACCGAGTCTCTTATTACAAAAAACTATTGATGCGCAATTCTTAATTTCTACCTTTGCAGACACAGTAGTGGCACAATTATACACTAACACAAACACTGAACTGTTAGCTGGAAATCTCATCAAAGGTATCACAAAGCGCTTTTACACAAAGTATTTTATTTTAATTTTTATGGCTTGTCAGGCAGACAAACAAGAGTGCTACCTCAAGGTTAGAAACGCAGTTCATTTAGTGCTACACCACTGAGTCACTGAGTGAAAGTCTGGAGAACTTGTTACAAAATCTACAACCTTTTAAGGAACTTGTGAACCTGCCTTGCTCTCATACTCTATGAGGTCAATACAAACACTATGCAATATACATGGACACAGCTAACAGCACATTTAGGTAAGTTCAGTTGAAACTTCATGAAATGCATTTAGCAGGCCTCAAATGAATGGAAAAGATCAGGCATTAGGGAAACTTCTTCACCATCGTACCACAACCAAACAGCCCCAGTGTCAAATGGATGCAGAGGGAGAAGGACGGTGACTGAAAGATTATTCTTCCAGGAAAGCTGAAGGTGGGGAGTCCCTACGACTCCAGCGCTTGCTGAAATAAACAGGCCCAGCGCTGCAGGCCCCTGTGTGAAGCACACAGCTAGACTCCCGCTCTGCTCGGCCCTCGTCCCCCTGCCAAAATGGCACTTAGCAGATAAAAGGGGCCACATCCTCTTCCCCAGTGCTGGGTATTTTTGGGGAAAGTTTATTTCCCCGGGAGACGCACCAAACTCTCTCCCCTGAGCAGCACCACTTCCTTGTCTTTGTACTCCTGCCTGAGGGAGCTGCTGACAGAAATAACTCAATGCCACATTAACTCAACCGCATCACAAACACACACGGAATCAACACACTCACGCACATATGAACGCACAAACACGCACAATACTACCATACATATAACATGCACACACTAACATACAACCATACATCTCACATGCACATACATTAAATACACACACCAACACACACATGCTGTACTCATATTGCACATCTGCAGCACACACATGAGTACACACACACACACACACACACACAAATACACATACGTGCACACGCACACACACACACGCATGCTGTACTCATATTGCATATCTGCAGCAAACACATAAGTGCACATACACTCCACACTTCTGGCACTCCAGCCCTGTCTGTGACTTGACTCAAGCCCACACCTTGATGCTTGTAGCGCCAAATGCATTTCTTCACCCTTCTAAACCGCATATTACACCTCCCTAAACTTGGGCAATCTTCTGCCATAGTTTAATACTGCTAATATTGCTACAACAACCAAATGATTATTTGCCGTGATACAACTAGGTGCTGCATTACATTGCTTTCATCAAACCATGGTCCTCTTGCTTTATAAAGGGCAAGCCGGCGAAGTGTGGGCACCGTTCTGCAGCCAGGCTTCTCTCAAGATTTCTTCAGAATGAAGCTTTTTTTTTGGACCACAGTTAACCTCACTTTCTTGTTTTTCAAAGGTCCAGGCCTGGTTTTTGTCTACCTTTACCTAATATATAAAAGTGCGGAGAGACATTTCTCAATTAGAAAGTGGCACAAAAAAGATTTAACTTCACACATACACATTACACACATTTTCTCTCAACCTGTCAACTTATAAAGCGTATTCAACAAATGACTCTAATTTAATAGGTCACTCAAATCGCATTACTGTAGTCTAGCCGCAGAGAGCCGTCTGTGTCCATGGCGACACTGGCTTCACAGGCAGCAGATTCCTCCCCAGCTTCCTGCCTCCCTCCCCCGTGCGGGAGCAGCATGTGCCAAGCCCTGTCGTCACAGCCTTCTGGTGGTGCCAGCTGTGCCCAGCGTAGGGAACTCAGCCAAGACCTCTATTCAAGCAACATTCTTCACTGTGGCCTTGGAGCCTCATTACAAGTTAACAACTGACATTTCAAGGTGCTGCGTGACCATTAATGAGGTCAGTTATGCAAGCGCATGACATCAAACACAAGTGCCATTATTACCAATGAAAGCGAACCTCCACTCTGCACATTTTTACACAAACAGACAAAATTTTCTCTCTAAAAACCTGCAGACCTTCAAGTGCAAGAGCAAAATAAAAAGTGATACTGGGATCAAACGACCACACGGTCAAAACAGAAATAAATCCAACCCATTAGTCGGTCGATCATTTTTCCCTACTCCTTCCTTTGAGAGCTCACAGTTCTGTTAATACAGCTGCTGCCACCTAGCGGACAAAATGAACAGACGCACAGCCTATTTACCAGCCAAACACACCTCTGAAACGAAAAGCGCATGACCACGCTCTCAAGGAACTCAAACCTGCACTTAATCTCAAAAAACTGTAGTAAGGTTATTCTGAAAAAGCATTTTAACGTACAGTGCTGTGAAGACCTACTCCTGCAAGATGTGACGTCCGAAAGAAGCATTCCCCCCTGGCTGGAGTCTTAACTAACATCTTCCACAGCAACAGAACCTTGTTCAGAGAGTGGTCTGTGAAGACCTGCCCCCCCTTTGAAATATTCATTAAACCTACAGGTCCACTGAATTCAAAACAGAAAAAGCTATAAGTCGCCCGTATGTGTGACTGCATGAGGTAATGGCGGGTGTGTGTTCCCTGTAACGGATAGGCCAACTGTCCCTGGTGGCTTCCTGCTCCTCGCCCAGTGGACGCAGGGTTAGACCCCAGTGCAGGCCCCCAACAACAACCCACTCGCCACCTCTTGACAACGATGGTACTCAGAATCATAGTGATGGAACAATGGAGTGGTACATAATAATAATAATAATAATAATTTTATTTGCAATGCACTTTTCATTCATAAGAATCTCAGAGTGCTACAGGTTAAAGACAAGTCAGTGTCATCAGATAATATAAAAAAAAAATCTACGAATCGACCTTTATGATAAGCACATTTGTTTTCCGTGACAAAAAAGGAGAACAAAAAAATTATCCCTTCATTTTCAATTTTTTTTTTTTTTTTTTTTTTTAATTTTCAAGGAATTAAAAATATAATTATCCCGAACTGTTGAAAATCTATCATGTGGCAACTTATTTAAAAGAGCTCCCGAGCTCTTTTAAACAAGTTGCCACACGATAGGTTTTAACAGCATCTGATATTGATATCTTACATCATTGGACAACTATGGTTGCCTGTAGTGCTCTAAGGGGTTATTTTCAGCAACCAAGGACTCGATTCACTGATAACAGTGCCCTAGGATGACCTACCCATGTTCAACTCCTCAGGCTGGCAACCCCAGAGAGTAATCCATCCATCTGCACAGCACTCCGATACTAGAACATTCTGGACCACCTCAGATGAGATGCTTATTGAGGAATTTCATTAAGTGCTCATTACCCCTCTCACCAGACCTGGGTGTTACTATGAAATGCAGAACTTCTCAGACGGTCTTTGCACTTCACTCACAACTCTCCAAAAAAACTATTAAACCCAGACAGGACTCACTCATGACCACAGACTCGCGGCTCTGAATAACAAATCAGGAAAACATGTTTTCAAGTGTTTAATGTTCACACACTCTAGTACAGAAAGCACCACAGCTCAGCTACAGTAAAACAATCCACCAGATTGAGGGGGACTGCTGATAACATTGAACTTGCAAAAAAAAAATACAAAAAAAAACTAAACAGAACATGGAAAAATAAACCTACTTTTTTTAACATTGAACTTGCAAAAAAAAAATACAAAAAATGGAAAATAAACCTACTTTTTTTTCACCAGATGGAAAGAACCAGGAGACATCAAACAACAAAGGATAAACCCATGACCTGTCTGGTTAGACTGTCTGTACAGGAAGTGACAAAACGATACATGTTTTTTTGTATGTGTGTGTGCAACCAAACATTCATACCTCGACCCACTGTCAAAATAACCACAGTTAACATCTCTATTTGTGTCCATAATGGACTTAGGATGACCTATAGTAGCTTCATAAACTTCCAAGTGACAGGTTTAGTGGCGTTATCTGAATGGATGATGACAGGCATCCTCAGTCTTATCCATAAAGGGCGGATGTGAGTGCAGGCTTTCATTTCAACCAACTATTTACACATCTGATACTACTCACCAGCCCCTAGAGTCTTCGCTGAAGTCCTTGATTAGTAGAATCAGGTGTGTAACTGCTTAGTTTGAATGAAAGCCTGCACTCAAACTGGCGCTTTCTGGGTAAGATTGAGGACGCCTGGATACAGAACCTCTGGCCCTCCTTATTCACTGTAAAGACCACCGACGGCCTTATCAACACCACCCTCTAGTGGGAAGGAACTATGAACTATGTCTTTTCTCAGATACTCTGAAAATGGTCAGTAGGTCTGTGACATTTTAGATTCTTTACCTTTGGCATGAAAGTCAAAGTAGAACTGGAAATTTCCGCATACTATCAGTAAAAGAATGATACTCACGCTGCTTGGCATCCAGTGATGCACTCCACACTCAGAGATACATCCCTCATACTGAACGGGATATAGCGATAAGGCAAAGACATGACATTGATGCGAGTATTTCCAGGCCTCACCTATCTTTCCCACCGGCGCTGACTCAAACATGCTCTAACACACAACTGCCTTCCCTCACAGTGAATGAAACTGCTGCAGATTTAATACGAGGTAGCCTGTCCTCGCAGCAAACGGGATGTTTTCACAACATCTCTCTTAAGACGTTATAACACTGTCTGCAACTATATGGCACCAGACGCCTTGGCTGAAGCTTTTCTCATCACATGCACCTCAATCTGTTGTTTATTTGCCTTTTAGGTAGATTTTAATAAGTGGCGTTATGCCTCTATGCTGAGGAAACAGAGCATGATGTAGGGTATTGAGTCTGTGATCCATAATTAGCAGACAGTGAGGCATCACTCTTTGCTGCATGCATACGGACATGCCCTGATCGAAGCCGCAATTTATAACTAAAAGGTCACCACGCAAGCCGCCTGCCATTCACTGCCACCTTCTCCTATTCATCGACAAGTAGCAACTCAAGGATTTAATGATAAGAATTGGAAGATTTCCCCAATTGAACTAGGGTGAGTGAATTCCCTTTACAAGCGTATGTAGATATACTTGGTGAGTGATTACATTCATTACAGCTCGCTTCAGTTTGCAGTGCACAAAAATTTGAAATACAGCACAACACGGCAATAGAACAAAATGCAAAACGCACAAATACGCATCAATATCACACACGGAAAAAGCACAACAATAAACTCAAACTCCATATTTAACAAAAGCAATTATTTGTCTCTTTTGTAGCTATAAGCAGTGTAAAAATTGTCAAAATTCCAGAGGAAAGTGCTGAACATTTGTTCACACATTAACCAAAGACATTTTTTGATCTGATGGGTATCTGTACACAGACTGAAATGCCACTATAAACAAAGAAATCATTTTAGAGGGTTGACAGACGGTGACAGAAGAAGGATAAAGCTTAGGGAAGCCTCTGGGGCCAATGTAAACAAAAGAAATCACTTGGGCAGCCAGATCAGCCAGCACTGATATCCAAGATAGATACAGCACAGGATATTTCCATGCACTCTTCATACTGCGCCACTTCTTTTAGCAGATACAAGAGCAGCTTCTGAAAATAGAATTCGAGGAATAAAGGAGTGAAGCCCAGGTGTGGGAAGGAGAAAAGGACAGGAGAGCAGAACTGAAGCAGGAGGAATAGAGAGGAGGAAGCCGCAGAGAATAACAGGAACTGACTGAGGCCCGGCTGACGCTTCGGGGAGGATACTGCAGGCAGCAGCCATGACAGGAGCAAACACTCATGCATGGAGTATATTTTAGTGTGAGCATGTGGGTGTGTATGTGTGTGTGTGTTCATGTGTACGCAAGGATATGTGTGTATGTTCAAGTCATGTTTGTACATATGTGTGATGGTTTATGCAAGTGTGTGTATTCATGTGTCTGTATTTGTATGGATAATGGTGAGCATATCCACTTGTATCTGTGTGTGTGTGTGTGTGTGTGTGTGTGTGTGTGTGTGTGTGTGCGCGCGCGCGCGTGTGTGTGTGTGTGTGTGTGTGTTAATGTGTATGCAAGGGTGTGTAGGTATGTTCCAGTCATGTTTGTACATACGTGTAATGGTTTTATATAAGTGAGTGTATTCATGTGTCAGTATTTGTATGAATACTGGTGAGCAGATCCACTTGTATCTGTGAGTGTGTGAGAGTGTGTGTGTTTTTGAGGTGTGTGCGAGGACAATTATAAAAGACTTCATCTGTGTGACAGAGTAAATCCGCAGAACGGAGTCTCACAGGGAAGGAGACGAGTCTGAAAGGTCACCCCTCAGGAACACTGCATTTCACTGCTCACAGCAGAGAGCACTGTGAGTCTCACAGGGTCGGCCTGCTGCGCTCATAAATGAGCCCATTACTCATAAATCAGGAGCGTGGAGAGGTACACAGTGGGATAACATGTTTAAACTGTGACCACACTCCAAAATGGGGCCCACAGCCTGACCTCTGGAGAGCCAGAGAGAATGCTGACCACTGTTTTACCTCAACAACGAACTCAAATGCAGAAAACCAGGTGATGAAGGCAAAAGGTGTGATCAGATGCTTTAACTGACTAGTTAAGAGGACAGTTTAGAGCTCTGTGGTTCTCCAGGATGAATGCTACACACCCAGGCTCCCGTTCTAAAATATCTGGAGAGAAAAGAGTGATGGCCTAGTTTTACAGCCTCCATTATGGCTCTACATATGATCGTGGCAGGCAGTGCAGGCAGCAGTAAAGTGCCGGGGTTAGGAAACTGGGCTTGTAGTCTGGAAAGTGAGAAACTAAACCTTAGTAGCTATACCGAAACTGCATAGACAAAAAAGTTGTTTTACAAATTTTCTTAAATATGATACCCGAAATGCATTTCCCTAGATATGCTTATATGTAATGGGAAAAAAATAATGAAGTATAAAGCTGATGGAAATGATCAGACAGCCTTTTAGAATAATTTAAGCGTGTCGTTAAAGCGGTAATAGATTTGCCAGTGTTTGGATGGCAGATTGGCAGTGCAGACTGTGGCAGCAAAGCCCTGGATAATCTCTGGAGACTTTCCCTCCCGTGATCTCTATAAATCCGCACGAGTCCGGTTAATGGCGTGCTACCAACACGTAGAGGAGGCCGTAAAAATAAGGCACATTACTACAGAGATCTTCCTCCTAGGTAACAGGCTGTGTTTCCCACTGGGGCACTGAGAGGCAACAGCAGGCCTTCTGCTTCCCCCCACAGTGGCACTGGCTCCATGAGGGAGCCTCACTAAAAACTAGAGGTTTAAGATAAAAATCTATGACCATTAGGAGAAGCATTAAAAGTAAGGCTCCTGATGCTAGAGTGGGAAATTAGCGTAGCATCTGGACAGGGCTGGCTCATCTGTATGGGCTCTCGACAGTACAGTAAACACAGCAGTGTGAGAGACCAGCTTACATGCCTGAGCTAGCAGCTCACAGCTATAAAGCTTGGGGGGGTGGGGGGGGGGGTGAGGGGCAGGAGAGCGATGATGTAACCTCGCACACGACACCCTTCCTGACTGGGGATGCGTGTGTCACTTGATATGTCACAGTTCTTAGAGGGCCTGTGTCGCTCAGCACATATAACGCTGAAAGAGCAATATGAGGGTCACGTTTCTCCAGACTCGCACTGCACAGACCCTCTTTGACTAAGCAGGATTACTGGGTTAGTTGGATCAATTCACTGAGTAAAACCTACAAGTTTCCAAAATCTGGAACAAAGATTATCATTAACAGAAGTGTTCCAGGTTTTATTTAGAGAATATCTCCAGCTAGCAGAGTAATCCTTCATGATTACTTCACTTCATGAAACACCCTCAGGGTCTCAGCGGAGAGGAAACAAAATAGGAGTCTCTGAGTTTGCTGCATGACCGTTTCTTCCGGAAAAATCCAGCTTACAAATATGTTATTAATTTTATACAGAGATTACATTGAGTTTTAATGCAAAAAACAACAAACAAAAAAAAAAAAAAACCATCCCCTGTAACAGGCAGTTGGGATATTAAAGGTGCATTATGCAAGTTTGTTTACTTTCACCTCTGTTGACATTCGAACTCAAACAAAACAGAGGTAGCCTGCCCCTCCCTCCCATAGTTCCCTCCTTCCCATGCTTCCATAACTGTCAACTCTTGTCGGTGATTGGCCGGGATGGTTTGTTATGGGGCACAGCCTGTGCCCCTTGTGTTTATTTGCAGTTTGTGACGCCTGTGCGGTTTCCAGAGCCCGGGTTTTTTTACAATGAATTTAGAAGCAGGCAGCTAGTGGATCGTGGAGAGATGCCGGCGAATTGAGACAAAAATATAATTGCGCAGAAACAAAACAAACTTGCATAGTGCACCTTTAAAAGAAGATTAGGCCTGAGCCTTTTATCCAAGTAGTTCACTTTTAGAGCTTTTCCACTAGCACCTACTTGGCTCTACTTGACTCGACTCTACTCTGTTTTTAGGGTTTTCCATTAGGTGATAGTACCTGGAACCAGGTACTTTTTTTAGTACCTACACAGCCGGGGTTCCAAGCGGGCTGAGTCGAGCCATAAATGTGACATCAACAGACTGCAGGCCACTGATGAGCCAAGGAGTGAAGCTTGCTATGATGACCCCACCCATGTTGAGGTGGTACTCAGTTGTAATGGTAAAGGACTGAAACCGAGTAGAGTCGAGTCGAGTAGAGGTGAGTAGAGGCGAGTAGTGCTAAAACTGTGTAATGGAAAAGCGGCATAAGACTGCCACAGAGACTGCCAACTGTGGTCCCAACTGACTGAAGAAGCACCTGATTGGATAAGGAGCCTGTGAGGTGAGTGGGAGCGTGTCTGAGGTTCACCTCAGTGGCTCCCAGCGCGAGCAGAGGCTGATTGAGACCAGGCTCTGTGGTTTACCATCCCTCCGTCCGTCCATAAACACACTCGACTTATTACTGTTATCATCTCTTGTTCTGCTCGACACAGCTTATTCATGTTAACTCTGTTAAATAAACGGCTACTGGGGAGGTCTCCATGACAACACAGCAAACAAAACATCTCAGAAGGCTGTCCTTCTAAGCTACAAGCAGCTTCAGAAAAAAAGCTTCATTATTGACTCTAGCAACATATTATATTTCCTTTTGTCAGCTGATTAAATATAAAAATCTCACATGTGTATAACTGTACCTTTGTTAAACTACAGTGACCACTACTCTAAGCATCACATCTAACAAACACAAAAGCTGAAATTCCCAAGATGAACAAATGACAAAACAAAAAAGATTCAAAATCTGACAAGCACACCATTAGGTGGCCAAGAGGAAGCATTTGATTTGAGAGAAAGTTCACGGGTTGAAACCTTTTGTAGAGATGAGTGCCCAGAGCTCTTAGAGCAGGACCACAGTAACATCAGGCAGGAGAATACTGAGCCACACAGATCACCTAAGACCTTGTTATTATGTGCACATAAAACTGACGTTTGAGACAACAGTGTCTCTGACAACTCTGAAAGAAGACACTGTTATATTGAAACGTCAGTTTTATGTGCACCTGATAAAGATGTCTAAGATGATCCGTGTACCCCCGTACGCTCCTATCTGAGAAAGTTTTAGACATTGTGTGTTTTTCCTGCCAGCGAGATTCGTGGCTCATTTGATAGGAAAGCTGATTTATGAGCAATGTGCCACCAATGCAACGTTCAGAGCTGCAATCCCATCACTACCAGTTACTCTCCCTGCTTTCTTGCTATCCACCCAACTAAATGAAAACTAACTACATGAGAGCAATAGAACATCTTCTCTTCTCAGTTTTCAAATATACCAGCCAGCTCTCCGAGATCAAAGCAGACCTGGGTATGATCCTGGAATTCACTGTGCAATCTCTAAACAGGTTCCCCACCAAGTAGGGAAAAATCAGAAGCTGACTCTACTTGTGCTGCCAGCGAAATGTCTGCTCCAATATGAAAAAAAAAAAAAACCAACCACATGAAAAGGACTAAGCCTTACTCTAGCCCTCCTCAAAACCACATTTTCCCAAACCCGAATGCGTGGGGCAAGCCCCGCCCCCCTAACCTAAACAGAGTGCACTGGCTCTGGGAATGCCTCCCTGTGTGTTGGGCTCCCCTCTCCTTTTCCTCTCTACTGTAGGCTTACAGTCAGACGCAGGAATGTGGAGTATTCAGCAACGCATAGAGAGGACATTACTGCTGATCACTACTATGTACTATAGACTCGATATGTGCACTGACCACAAAAACATATCAGCTTAACTTCATTGAACTACAAGAGGAGATCAAATATTCAAAAACATTGCTATAAATACTAGCTTTGCCAGGCTCACAACCATAGACATAAAACAATGTTTTATCCTGCTTTGGAGACTTAATTAGCAAAGTGCAGCAGGTTAGACCCCTTTTAAGCAGACAGAAACTTTTAACCCTAAGAGCACTAAATACAAATAGTATTGCTCAATGATGTAAGATATCAAATTCAAAGCTGTTGAAAACCTATCGTGTGGCAACTTGTTTAAAAGAGCTCCCACAGGGGACCTCTTTTAAACAAGTCACCACATGATAGGTTTTCAACAGCACAAGATAATTTAATTTTAAGTTTCTGAAAATTTATTAATTAGCATTTATATGAATAGGAATTACCTGTGTAACTTCTTTTTCAATTGTGGTTTAGAGATTTCAGATTAAAAGCCATTTTTCAGGACTGCTTGAATGCTTCTGTCACCTGTATATGGGCCCAATTTTTGCAGTCAGTTTGCACTCTGGGAATCAAAATTTTGTGACTTCAGACTGTGCACCTGCAACACAGTGCAGAAGTCATTGGTTAAACAGGAACAGACCACAATATACCATATGTTGGTGTGGTGAAGGCAAATAAGATCAGTTGTATTTGTTTGTTTCTTCCACATTAATTCCATTGAATAAAGAGCACGACAACCAGCAATTTAATCATGTTTGATGTATTTGTCTGGGACTGGGATATAAGCTTTAAATGCATTTCATTGATTCACTTGTGATGTTCCACAGCCAATGAGTCAGCTCTAATCACTCAACCCCACCCCTCCTAAGGAACCACTATGCTTTAAAATGTCCAGCAGAAGTAAAACAAAGAGCAGTATTAGACTAAAACAAATCAGTTTACATGATGATAATCAAATGCCATCATTTAACATCTGAGAAAATACAGGGTACCTGAGCGCTATAGCTGATTTCCACATAACGTTTTAGAGGCTGTAGATCTTTCGTAGCAGTCACAACACATGGTAACAAAGCAGGGAAAACAGAAATGTGGAAAAGCAGTTCTGACAAGCCACCACTGTTATTACTTGTTCAGGTGTACAAACACTGTCATATGAATGCCAGTCTGCTCCATATGTTCACAGAGATAATCATTTCCACATCAAAGTGGCACAGCGCAAAACGGTTTTAATGATGCAAAAGCTGTTGTGCAGCCCAACCAATACTGATCCAAGTGCCTGTGTTACAGACATTACCAAACTGGGCTTTGATGAAAGTATTGTGCTTGCAAATTGAAATGGTAAGTTTCACAAGCTCTTGGACCTAATATGATCTCTCATCAAAATAGAGCCCATTATCATCTCGAAATGGGGCTATTCTGCCTTTAAAGAAAATAAAATGATAAGTAATTATGATTACCTTAACCCCTTTAAGTGCAATCCTTTTTTGAACTAATTTCTCCCCAAACTAAAGTGCTTACTGTTCTTGAACCACTTTGACCAGACATAATCATGGTCTTGTTAGACAGGTGACACTAAGTAGACTGCTCTAAAATAGTCAGATCTGCGGAGAATATTACCCAAATTGAGTATCAACATGGAAATTTAAGATCTCGTCGGACAGAAAAAGATTCCGTTTTCCTCTGCCCCTGTGGCGCTCAGCCTCATCAGCCTAAAAAAATAATAATACAGCCACAGCCAGATGTCTAAACAGCTGCAGGCTCAAATATTACGATTCTGTCACCAAAAATGAATATTTTTTACAGATTTTTTTTTTCTAGGTTATGTTAGTGCATGTTTCAACAATTTTGGAGAGTCCAAATTTCCCTGTGTTCCTTGCCACAGTCGCATTTGCTTTTACAATAGACTTACAACCTCCTTATATCAGGTCTTTTTCCCCATATGCAACTAAATTTCTTCTCCAATATACCCTTCCGATTCCCAGCACTGATGTGCGATCATGTATGTATAATAAAGTCGCTTCCAAAACTCCTTTGCTGCATTGACTAAAACCCCCCTTGTAAGAAGCCGTTGAAACAATTCCCCCTCATGAAAAATTAATCCCTTGGCTACCATAGACATCCGTATTTTGGAAGTTTCAGACCACTGGCTGTCTGTGTAAACTGAAAGAATTTGATTCTGCTGTTATATTGAAGTGAGTGCTTACAGGCTAAAACACTCACTGTTTTGTGAGATCTGCACATCGTAGCCAGCCGGTGTGCTTAGTTTGTTCTAAAGGGCTACTGTACGATCTATAGCACAGCATCAGGAGTAAAACAAGCTAATTATAGTGAAATTCACATGGATGCACAGCTACTACCTCCATGTCAAATTGGACTCAGCGATGTTTGTCCAAGCTTGCTAGTTTTGTGGATTAAAAACTCTGACAGGTTTTTATCTTGGGACCACTACCAAGTTAAGGAACAATGCTATACAAACCTATGAGATTGCATTGTCAGGCTGAGGGTTGTTATGACAATTTTAAATTATACTGTATATTTTTTTATCGTATTTGGATCATAAAATAGCTTATGTAGTTAGAATGCTGAGTGCTCAAACTTTCATATGATATAAAGTTCAACAATGTAGCACAAAATTTGACAGAATTAAAATGCAATTATGCCTAGTGGCTCCCACTCGGGCCGATGCTTGTGAAAGAGTTAAGTCATATAATAAAAATAACAGAATGGAGAAGAACAGAAATACAGTGAGTAATTGTAATTGATCTTGCTGTACAGCCAATAAACGCAAGCATGCTTATTAACAACCAGAACCCCACTCTGTGCCACCCAGGGGTGTTCATGCAGGAAACTGAAACCTGAGAGCGCTCACAACACAAACAGATTACAAATTCATGTGAAACCATGCAACTGTGCTGTCCACTCTCTCCACTAAACCCTATTACACACACTGTTTCAAGTAAATGGCACGTTTGGCAACTCAATGGGAATCAATAATGTATGCTGCCATTTTACTCTGTTTGCTCTATCATCTAACAGTCCACTTCCAAAAATGCTGACGCTAGAACTTAATGCACAATAATCTGCTCTAAGTCCACCTCTAATGGTCTCGCAAAGCACCTGATACCAGAGAGACTGACAGAGCCGATGAAGGCCAGCATGAAGGCTGCAACTGGGTATGGGGGAGGCAATGCTGTTAAAATGGAACTGTTCTTGAACAATAAAGTGACGGACAGATCATACATGCATGTAACTGATTATGTCTGGAATCCATTACCTAACCCTGCCACAGTTCTCACAGGAACATAAAAACAAGGGGAGGCAGGGGGTATGTATAAAAATAGATAACCCAATATGGATGCAAACACTAACAGTCTGCACTTCAATCTCACATTCATGGTCCTATTTAAAATAGTGTTCTTGGATGCAGAGCCAACACAATAAAAATCTAGCCATGATACCATAACTTTTGCAGTTAACTAAATATTATTTGAACAAACAGCTGAAATGTGGAATGCTATAAGCATTTTACAGTGCTGAAAAAATCAGTGCAGAGGATAACTTTCTTGTACAAAAGCAGGGGCAGAGTAACAGATATTAGCAGAAATTAAACAAAAGCCAAACAAACCAGCATCACTGTCTCAACAGTTTTTTTAAACCTCAATTCTGATGGTATGCAGTATATTACATATATACCGTATGGCTTCTGCAGGGAAATATGGCCACAGAAGAATGCAGAAGACATTTCCTGAAGGATATATGTAGCCAATAAAACCAAAAACACATCAGGCTGTCTGCAGGAGGTGAAATGCATGTGGTATTCCATTTATCCCAGCAGGTATGCCAGTAGTGACCAGAATGCTATAAGTCTTGTCAAACTGAATCTGGCGCCAACAACGTAAAATGAATGCTTGCGTGAAAAACATCGTGCATAGATCAAACATTAGTCCATAATCCACATAGATTTTCACACATATAGTACTGCATTGTTCAGCCCAAGTGGATCATTGATTTTCCTACTTTACAGAGCAATTTTTACAGTGCTAATTCCCTGGAAAACCTTTTTTTCTCAGAAATGAAAAATAGGATTAATCCATTGAAAGATTTTCCCAAGCTGCTGGCAGCACAATAGTCTGTTTAAAAGGTGTCACATCTGTAGGGGAGGATATTGCTTTCGACAGCTCAACCACAACTCAGCCAGGCTGAGTAACTAGGAGTAACAGCAAAAAAGGGCAGGTTTGTGAGAGGGAAAACATAATATATGAGCACAGCACTGAGGAACCATGCGGGAGACTTGGCAGAGCTTCAAAATCGACAAAAATGCCACTAAGAAGAAAGAACTGGTACGGATACTGTAACTGATGATTCTAACAAGATCTGTCCGCCTTCACCACTCACTTCGTTACAGCAGGCTTTCAAAATGTTAAGACAGCACTTGCTAACTTGCGTATGCTGGCCTTGCATTCAGGAAAGTTTATACAGGAGACATCTCAAAACTATGCGACAATTTCTGTTATTATATGACTTAAGGTTTCACTCTCTCCTGATTGGTCAAGGTGAGTTCCGCCAGTCACTGTAAACAATGATATTCACCGGGGGAAAGTGCGCAAGAGGTGAATACAACAATCTGACGACCTGAGCCTAAAAATTGATTAGACTTCCCCACAGGAGCTCCCGACAGTGTTCGTATTTTGTGTCCCTTCATCCCTGTGAGGAGCTTCATGTTGCAGTTGTCACCTTCTTATTTCATATTTTCAAATGCGTCAAATAATAAAAGTTATTGATTACAGTTATTGGTGAAACCAATGATTGATCCACCTTGGACAAGTGATATTCACCGAGGCACAGCCTCTTCTTATTTCTCATTTCATCCTCTTATTTTATGCCGCCTTTCTCTTATTTTATATTTTATTGTTGGGTTATACAACCCCAGTTCCGAAATAGTTGGGACAAAGTTTAAATTGTGAATAATATCAAAATGCAATGACTTTCAGATCACATGAGCCAATGTTATTTACAATAGAACATAGATAACATTTCAAATGTTGAAACTGAGACATTTTACATTTTTATCCACAAAATGAGCTCATTTCAAATTTGATGGCTGCTACAGGTGTCAAAAAAGTTGGGACAGGGGCCTGTTTACCATGGTGCAGCATCCCCTCTTCTTTTTAACACAGAATGGAGGTGTCTGGGCATTGAGGAGACAAGTTTCTTGAGTTTAGCCATTGGAATTTGATCCCACTCCTGTTTAATACAGGCTTCCAGCTGCTGGAGAGTTTTGGGTCTCCTTTGACAGGCTTTATGTTTAATTATGCGCCAAAAGTTCTCAATCAGTGAAAGATCAGGACTGCAGGCAGGCCAGTTCAGCACACGGACTCTTCTACTACGAAGCCATGCTGTTGTAATAGCTGCAGTATGTGGTTTTGCATTGTCCTGCTGAAATACACAAGGCCTTCCCTGGAATAGATGTCATCTGGAGGGGACCATATGCTCTATGCTCTAAAACCTTTATATACCTTTCAGCATTCATGGTGCTCTTTAAAACATGTTAATGTCCCACACCATATGCACTAATGCATCCCCATACCGTGAGAGATGCTGGCTTTTGAACTGAACGCTGATAACAGGAGGGGTGGTCTTTCTCCTCTTTAGCCCGGAGGACACGACACCCATGATTTCCAACAAGAATGTCAAATTTCGACTCGTCTGATCACAGGACACTTTGCCACTTTGCTACAGACCATTTTAAATGAGCCTTGGCCCACAGAACATGGCAGCGCTTCTGGATCATGGTCAGCAATGGCTTCCTTTTTGCATAATAGAATTTTAGGCAGGCGCGTCGCTAGAACAGGGAATTTGGGGGCACAGACACGTCCCTTTATGAAAAGAATTAGTCCTGGCTAGTTCTCAATCATTTTCCTTTACTGACGCGTTTTCCAATTATTGTAACTGGCAACTGAAAACACGGTTTATCTCCATATGCGATCTAACAGCGATTAGATGATAGGCTAAATTCAGTACAGTTCTGGAACAAGAACAGAGAATTCGGTTGCACAAAACATCCGTTTAAAACAGTTATTGGTCATTTTCATGATTAACAAAGGTTCACTCCGAGAGCACTCCACACTTAACAGGTGCTGCTTGTTCTCCCGATTAGGTAAGACGACAATCATTCATCTGGAGTTTGCTCATTTAAATCAATGTTATTCAAAATTGCATACCTGCGCAAATAGCTTGAGCCGCATGCTTTTTATAGCCTATTTAACCGCCGAGTGCCACGTTTTGTTTTATCAACCCACGCAATACCGAGAGTGAAAGGCGATATTTCATTGGAACAAAGACCAGTTCAATCAACGCGAAGCATTGGCCTATTAGTACATAAATTATTTTTCTGTACTGAATTTAGCCCATGATTTCATTGCTGTTAGATCGCATATGGAGAGAAACCCTGTCTTCAGTTACCAGTTACAATAATTGGAAAACGCGCCAATAAAGGAAAATGATTGAGAACTTGCCAGGACTAATTCTTGTCATAAAGGGACATGTCTGTGCCCCCCAATTCCCTGTTCTAGCGACGCGCCTGGTTTTAGGTGGCATCTGTGGATGGCACGGCAGACTGTGTTTACTGACAGTGGTTTCTCGAAGTATTCCTGGGACCATTTAGTAATGTCAATGACAGAATCATGCCGGTGAGTGATGCAGTGGCGTCTGAGGGCCCGAAGATCACAGGCATCCAGTAAAGGTCTTCGGCCTTGTCCCTTACGCACAGAGATTTTTCCAGTTTCTCTGAATCTTTTGATAATGTTATGCACTGTTGATGATGAGACCTTCAAAGCCTTTGCAATTTGATGTTGAGAAACATTGTTTTTAAAGTATTCCACAATTTTTTTATGCAAGCCTTCACAGGTTGGAGAGCCTCTGGCCATCTTTACTTCTGAGAGACTCAGCCTCTCTGAAAACATCCCTTTTATAGCCAATCATGTTACACACCTGATGGCGGTTAACTTAATTACTTGCTAAATGTTCTTTCAGCGGATTCTCTTATATGTTAATTGCTTTTTCAGCCCTTTTTTGCCTGTGTCCCAACTTTTTTGAGACCAGTTGCAGCCAGAAAATTTGAAATGAGCTCATTTTTTGGATAAAAATGTAAAAAATCTCAGTTTCAACATTTGAAAGGTTATCTATGTTCTATTGTAAATAACAAATTGGCTCGTGATCTGAAAGTCATTGCGTTTTGATAATATTCACAATTTAAACTTTGTCCCAACTATTTCGGAATTGGGGTTGTAGAATAAAACAGTTATTGACTTCAGTTATCGGTGAATCCAATGATTTATCCACCTTGGACAAGTGATATTCAAGGCGCAGCCGAGGTGAGAGCATGTTAGCGCACAGGACAGCTAATTTGATTTGTTGTCAGGCATTTTAAAATGGGGGGAGCCCACATGAGGGATCCCCCAAACACAGCTCCAGAGCTCTCAGCAGCTGACACATGCCCCAGCAGCCACTCACGCCCCCAGGTCAGCAATGACCCCAGGCACCAAACCAGTGTGGAGCTTCCTACTGTTTCCCTGACTCACTTCCTGTTTAATGAATGGAGCGGGGGAGCCGAGTCAGAGGCTGGTCCATCAGATACATCAACGCTCCAGCACCCAGCTGCTCAGGGTCTTTCACACAGCCGAAAGCACAAAGTTCAACCTGAGGGGGTTTAATCATTACAGAACTGCTGCAATTATTCAAAATAAACACATCAGCAGACAGTCAGCAGGGAATACTGAACACATAACACAGAGATTGGTGAAGTAAAATTAACGCAAAAATCCTCAAGCATTAATATCCTCAATGAGTCCAGATCAATCATTTTATGACTTTATATGTCAAGTACAATTACACTATTAGCCCATGGAATACTGAGGCAGCGACCAATTCATCATGTGTGTTTAAAGCTTGAGCTGAATCCCAGAGCTAATTCCTTGGAGATTGAGGAGTTGGTTTCTTCAGCCAATAGGGGAAGACAGGTATTCACAGAAGAGCATTGGGTTACAGAGCACAGAGGCCAGTGACGTGCAGGGCAGGGAGGCATATGGCCTGTTGCTCATTTATCAATGGGATGTAAAGCACAGATTTCCAGCCATATATGCACCAGAGAGCTCTTAACCAAATGATGTCAAATGAAAGGTGGCAAGCACTTGAACACTGTTGAATCCCAGCTATGAACAATGTGAGAATTATTCTTTCATAATTTGTTTTATGTCATCCAAGAAAGCAGTGAGTATAAAACTGAACGGTTTTAAAACAACAGATTTGTACCATGCAAAAGAAAAACATCTTCTCAGCTAAGTGAGGCCTTTTAAAGTGGTCTTATGCTTTTTTTTGTTTTTCTTTTACTATATTGATTTTTGTGCATGCAAAACACCTGCAAAGTTACAAAGCCCAGAGTCCCCACCGATGGGAGTTAATCTGTCCAACACTGAACTGCGTGAAATGCCTTGTTTGTGGACCAACCTTCTTTATTACGTCTACAGCACAATGTAACGTGTCTGCATAACGTACAACCAGCAGCTAGCCTGGTTCTCCTTTAAACAAAGCTAGGGAGACCGGAGGCCGAGAAGAGTTTAGTTATTGTGTATCTCCATGCTGAGATGCTGTTCTCTTCTGGGTGAAAATACATTCCCTTTGTGTGGACGTGAAAAGGAAGATGAAGTGAGGAATTAGTGGTTAAAATTATTTTTTCCCTCACTATTCCTCAGTAGTACATTCCCAAACTCTTACATGTTCATTCCATTTTATGGAGCACTGATTCCTGAACCATGATTGGTCAATCTCAACAGAGTGAGTATTCAAGAAGGCGGCCTTAAAGAGACAGGAACCAAAACAGTCCATTTCAGGCTGACAGTCTGAGGTGCTGCACATACAACCTGAACAGCAGTAACTTGGAGCTTTTTGACCATAAAAAACTCAAATTTTTGTAATTAGACCACAAAAATGAAAATATTAAACTGGGAAGTAGACATAAAAGGACCCATTTAAATGAAAAAGCCACATCCGGAAGGGTTTCTCAGAGTTTGTTGTGGAGGCCCACCGTCTTGGAACGTGAGTATGGTCTCATGTGGACTGGCAGTCCACTGAAAGAGCATAAGGGGTTACTTACTTTAAGGTTCGCTTTTCAACTATCAGTTACGAAAACAAATGGGCAGGGGGACAAACCACTATAATCATCCTGATGCACACCAAGTGTGCCTCCAGTAATCGTCTTCCATGTGAGAGACAGCACAGAGAGCTAAATGCACTAATTGTGTGAGGCTGAGCATTCTGCGCGTGAGAAAGCAAACCTCACAAATTATACTGCGCATAAGCCCCAGCAAGACTCATTCCATATCTAGGCCATTCACTGCATGTCCTGGCATGAATGTACACTAAACGATGTCAGTGCCTCCAGGCGCACATACTGTCATGTCCATAAGTATTTGGAAAGCGACACAATCGTCATCATTTTGGCTCAGTAAGCCACTGATATGAAATTAATCAACCATAATTCACTTAAAAGGTGGACTTTCAGCCTATTCTTAAGGATTTTTCCAAAAAAAGTGAGAACTCGATACTGGTTGCAATCATTTTAATACTAACCCACCCCCCCAATTGCAATCAAATGAATGAAGTCTTGAACCTGGTGACATCACCAGACATTGGGTAACTTCCATAGCGATGCTGCACCAGGCCTTCACTGCATCGGTCTTCAGTTTCTGCTCACTTGGGTCATTTCGCTCCCAGTTTTTCCTGCTGTACAGAAATGCATGCCCTGCTGGTCCCCTGTAAAGTCAAGTGATTGACTTAACCACAGTAGAAAATTCAACTTTTTTGCCATCAAATTATGCTTCTGGTCTTTACCCATCTGCACAGTAAAGCACCATCAATTCCAGATTTAATCTTTTGCGTTTTATATTCATGGAAACAAAAAATCTTTCATCAGTAAAATGCTTTATTTTCCAGACAGTAAATACAAATTTCTCAGCAATAAGACATTTATATTTCTACCAGATGTATGTAAATATACAAAACCCAAAACCAGTGAAGTTGGCACGTTATGTAAATCGTAGATAAAAACAGAATACAATGATTTGCAAATCCTTTTCAACTTATATTCAATTGAATACACTGCAAAGACAAGATGTTTAATGTTCAAACTGAGAAACTTTATTTTTTTTTTTTTGCAAATAATCATTAACTTAGAATTTAAAGGCAGCAACACATTGCAAAAAAAGTTGGCACAGGGGCCTTTTTACCACTGTGTTACATCACCTTTCCTTTTAACGACACTCAGTAAACGTTTGGGAACTGAGGAGACCAATTTTGAAGCTTTTCAGGTGGAACTCTTTCCCATTCTTGCTTGATGTACAGCTTAAGTTGTTCAACAGTCCGGGGTCTCCGTTGTCGTATTTTACGCTTCATAATGCGCCACACATTTTCAATGGGAGACAGGTCTGGACTACAGGCAGGCCAGTCTAGTAACATCAACGGAGCCATGCTGTTGTAACACATGCAGAATGTGGCTTGGCATTGTCTTGCTGAAATAAGCAGGGCGTCCATGAAAAAGACGTTGCTTGGATGGCAACATATGTTGCTCCAAAACCTGTATGTACCTTTCAGCATTAATGGTGCCTTCACATATGTGTAAGTTGCCCATGCCTTGGGCACTAATACACCCCCATACCATCACAGATGCTGGCTTTTGAACTTTGCGCCTATAACAGTCCGGATGGTTCTTTTCCTCTTTGGTCCGGAGGACACGACGTCCACAGTTTCCAAAAACAATTTGAAATGTGGACTCGTCAGACCACAGAACACTTTTCCACTTTGCATCAGTCCATCTTAGACGAGCTTGGGCCCAGCGAGTCAAATGGCTTTCGCTTTGCATTGTAGAGTTTTAACTTGCACTTGCAGATGTAAGCGACGAACTGTAGTTACTGACAGTGGTTTTCTGAAGTGTTCCTGAGCCCATGGTGGTGATGTCCTTTACACACTGATGTCGGTTTTTGATGCAGTACCGCCTGAGGGATCGAACGGGCATTCAATGTTGGTTTTTCGCCTTGTCGCTTAATTTCTCCAGATTTTCTGAACCTTTTGACGATATTACGGACCGTAGATGATGAAATCCCTAAATTTCTTGCAAAGGAATGTTGTTTTTAAACTGTTCTCAGCTCACGATTTGTTCACTAAGTGGTGACCCTCGCCCCATCCTTGTTTGTGAATGACTGAGCATTTCAGGGAAGCTGCTTTTATACCCAATCATGGCACCCACCTGTTCCCAATTAGCCCTGCTCACCTGTGGGATGTTCCAAATAAGTGTTTGATGAGCATTCCTCAACTCTCTCAGTCTTTTTTTGCCACTTGTGCCAGCTTTTTTGAAACATGTTGCAGGCATCAAATTCCAAATGAGCTAATATTTGCAAAAAATTACAAAGTTTACCTGTTCGAACATTAAGTAACTTGTCTTTGCAGTGTATTCAATTGAATATAGGTTGAAAAGGATTTGCAAATCATTGTATTCTGTTTTTATTTACGATTTACACAACGTGCCAACTTCACTGGTTTTGGGTTTTGTAATACTCTCAGCTATGTTTATTCCAATTTTCAAAATAATTTTGTCTTTATCCATGAATCAGAAAGTGCAAAGCCCTGATATATCAAGTCACATGGTAAAACAAAAATATCAAGAAGATATCTGGTCGTCTTATGCTGGTATCTTACAGCAATAACCTCTGACTGCTTTTAAAATCTCTGCTTAGCGTGACTTTAGGAGGCACTAATTGTTCAACTGAGGCGGTGAAATCAGGTGTAAAGCAGCAGAAGGAGTAAAAATCCAGCATGTTTCCAACCCGAACTCAGCACTCGCAAACAGCAAATCACAATTTAACTTTGCCCTTTCCAGTTTTCCATGCAGTATCCCCGGTTCCACTGCCCAAACAGCCAACCTCATCATGTACGGAGTTAGAAATTAACCCATCACCAGTTCCATTTCAGGAAGTGTGTATTCTTTGGCCTGAACTCCCAGGCCTATTGCCTGGTTCCAGTGATTGGAGACAGGAAGCCATGGGCACTTCCTGTTTGGACAGCGTTATAGAGGATGTAATGCTGGGAAGCAGCGTGATGAATACATTCTTGTTCCAACATGAATGCTTGACATCAAGACCAGGATCGATCTACCAGCTGTGCACATAATGTGTAACTAAAGAACATATCCACTGAAAGTATTTCTCCCTATTATATTTTTTGTATTTTATCAACTGACGCATTTAGACGCAAGATTTACATAAAACCCCTTTATCACAGGGGCATCACGACACAATAATAGCTTTAGCATCAACGTGTTTATTTGTAATTTCAGTTTATGAAAAACGACAATATATTTGCTCAAAAATATAAGGCAGTTAAATGTGGCTATAAACTAGAAAAAAGACGAGGAAATTTATCACCTCATAGACAGTGCAAGTTTATGAATGTTATGATGATCCTATTATTGCAACAGCTGGTTTAACTCATCGAATTTATCAGGAGAAATCTGTATTTATGTGTACACAAAGTGATTGGCTATATTACCACAAGGGATGGTCTACCTTCCCAAAGGTCTACCAGCTGCCATGTGCTGTCATGTAAAGGAGGACGGTCGATTATCTAAAAAGATGAAGATTCGTGTTCCCCTCTCCCCCCAGCACAGCTCCCCTGGGGAACCAGCGCCCGTACCCCTGTGTGTTCTGAGGAGACGGTGGGGTGGGGGCTCATTAAGGCAGGGACAGTAGCTCCACGGGGGGCTCCCTGCGGGCAGCCGGGACCAGCTGCCCCGTCCACTGTCTCGAGAGGATTCACAACAGCACTCCACGGCTCTCCTCAATCACAGAGCCCATCAGCTAATGGCACACAGTAAACGCTCCAACAGAGACCGGAGGTACAAAGAGATTATATCTGACAGTGACCCGATGACATTTGACCAACATGGAGGCAATATGAATTTACTGTCAGTTTCTGCATGGTGCCTAATTGGAAATACTGTTTTCTGGATCCAGAAGAATTAAAATATATCTGTCTAACGCGGGTCTGTGTGATATTCAAACTCGAAAAGTTATCAAAGGTTTAGCACAAAATTTGGCAGGATGATAGGTGGTAGTCCAAGGAAGATGTTGATTTCATTTTGAAAGCGATCCGGAACATATTCTATGACCAAAAGAACAGATATATGGCGTGGCAGAGGCATACACTCTATCGAGTGCACTCTAGTTACCAATGGGATAAGACCTTTCCACTTGTCAAGCACATGGTAGTTTAAATTAAGCTAGTAGTTTCTACTTGAGGGAGAAAAAATAAGAAATTAAGACTCAAATAAGATTTAAAGTCTGGACAAGACAGACACTTTTCAGGGTTCCTTCTTACCGCACAAAAATGACAAGCTGACCGATAATTAGTCCACAGTGCTGAAGTGGTCAGCTAAAAATGCCAGGGAATCAATGGGTTATTGTCCAAGAGTAGCAGCAGAGGATGTAGCAACATCTCACACCATACAGTAGGTCTGCAGTGGGGGTGAGACACTGCAATGGTGGCAGGTCACAGCCCATTACACAGCGCCTGCACACGACATACAGTACAACACAACACTGCTCTCACCAGGGATCTGTGCGAGGTCAAACCATCACAGATCAATTCGCTGCTGTACACTTCACTGCCTCATTAACTGGACAGTGGTAAATATTGACTCACTGGTTGTACCCAGCCTTTCAGGAAAATGTGTTCATTTGCATGTGTCCACTAGCAAAGAGCGTCCTCACATTACACAACAACTAATAGTGCTTCTTATATGCAGCTTTGTCTGTTAGTATCAGGACAGTGGCAATACTTTAATAAGGGCCTCAATTCCTATAGAAATCACTCTATTATTTGCATGCACTGTTCTCAAAGCTGACAGTCAGGAGAACATTCAAACTCCAGACAAAGGCTCCATGATCTTCTAGCTACAGGACGACTGCAGTAGTTACAACACCACCATCCCAACCCACACTGAACTAAACTTTATGGATCTGAAGAAACAGAAAGGACAGAAACAAGCCACTGAATCAGTGAACTGGCAATTTTACACAAATATACGGCGAGATGGGGAGAGGTCTGTGATGAGCTGTCTTCCCAAAATGGCTCGTGGGGATGGAGAAAGAATGAGCATGCATGACAGTAAATAAAACCCCTAGCAAGGAAGCTCGCCCAGATCGATCTGCCACAGCAGCGTAGCCAATAGGTTTATTACAAGCTGACTCAAGGCTGTACTTCATTCCTCATACTGCAAAAATGCTTCACTGCTTCAGCTACCTGCCAACAAGACTCTAACGCAGGGGCCAGTGCATACATCAGGGTCAATCTGAGCTGGTAAAGATGGAAGGATGATGCAGGGTGGCTTCCTTCTGATAATTTACATGGAGAACAAAATGACTGCGTCATGACTAAACCCCAATGTTTCCATCCACTCACCCATTATTATTACACACCCAGGGGAAATTAGAGCCCATCCATCCCAGTACCCAACCGGTCACTGACTCACAATCCACTCACGCACTCATAATTATGGGCAATGTAGAGACTCCAATTAGTCCATCAAGCAAGCCTGTGGACTGTAACAGGAAACTCTTGTGTACACCTGGGGAACATGCATTCAACCACAACCTTCCCTTCGTGAGCGAACAGCATGACTCACTCCTTCACCATGCCATCTTTCACTTTCCCAGTATCAGAATGTGGAGGACATCCATAACAGTCACAAACTCTGGCTATCAGAGAGGTCATGGAGGGTTAGTGTGGTGTTTTTGTGCAGAGGCCCTGCCTGCTGGTGCTCAGTCACACAGAGGAGAGTAGGCTGTATAAAAGACAAGACTCCTCTCAGCGAGCTCGTATGAATATTTTATGGTGCCAGAGGATCAATCAGCAGGTCGTCACTGCTCCCCCAGGGAGGACATCCACACCATCTCCTTGTCCTCTGAGCGACTGCTCCTTCAACATGAACAGAGAAGGACACTCTCAACAGAAAACGGATCATTCTGTCTTAGGGGGCTTTAATACACCAATGATAAAATTACCCACAAGCAAAGAAAGCCAAGCGCCAAATAAAATTCCAGTGATTTCAACAGAACTACAAAAAAAAAAAAAAAAAAAGAATTTCGATAAAGGTAGTATTTCCTTTAAAAAAAAAAAAACAGTTTAGTTTAAAAAATGGTTTCGAGCATTGGATGGGGCTTTTGATAATGAGCAATAATTAGTATATTGAGCACTTCCATAGAAATGGCTTCAACCCACAGCAAACTGGTACAGACAGCGATGTTGGAAATTCGACTGAATTTCCATTTTTTTCCTCTTCCATGCAATGTTTGGAGTGAACAGGTGGACTCAAGAACTCCATGGTCCACAATCTGTAAAAATCAATTGCCCATCCTTGATAAATGCACCAGCCCCATCAAGATAACTGACCTGCTGTATTTACAGTGAGCAGCAACTCACCTGCCTTCCCATGGAGGCTGGTTCCTCTCAAGGTTTCATCCTACCTACAATTCTAGAGCACCAGTATGTACTACACACTTTTGCAATAGGCTTACATACAGTATGTGGGCGGTGACGGTCACATTGTGACCATTCTTTGGGAATGGAGGTATATAAATAAATGTGCGTTTTTTTAAGGCAAAGGCTATTCCCCAACCGTTGAGCGACATCTTTCAGACAAACTTTTTGGCACCATTTGTTTTACCTAGGGAATAAGAGCAACCTTGTCCCTTTTTCCACCAACAATTCTAGGAATAAGAAAAACCCTCCCCTGTTCCACCAATGGCTGGGGGAATAAGAGTAACTTTCGTTTCCTGTACCCTGACCGGCTGGAGGAATAGCCACTTGGTTTTTACCCCTTGGCCGACTCCGGCCTGGAGGGGTATTGTCGTCACCTGCGTGTCTGTCTGTCATCCGTCGTCTGTCGTCCGTCGTCCGTCGTCCATCGTCCGTCGTCCGTCGTCCGTCCATGATTTTGTCCGGCCAGTACTCGGCAACTAATGATCGCAGCTGCACCAAATTTGGTGTGGTAACTCATTATGACCCATAGATGTGCAACGTCAGGTTTTTTCCTGGATTTGACCTTTGACCTTAGCGCTGTGACCTTCAGCCTAGAAATCTTGTCCGGGTCAGTACTGGGCAACTAATTATCGCAGCTTCACCAAATTTGGTTTGGTAACTCAATATGACCCATAGATGTGCAATGTTAGGTTTTTTGCTGGATTTCACCTTTGACCTTAGCGCTGTGACCTTGACCCTGGAAATCTTGTCCGGGTGACATTTTCCGGGCCAGTACTCAGCAACTAATGATCGCAGCTTCACCAAATTTGGTATGGTAACTCATTATGACCCATAGATGTACAAAGTCACATTTTTTGCTGGATTTGACCTTTGACCTTAGCGCTGTGACCTTGACCCTGGAAATCTTGCCCGGGTCAGTACTCGGCAACTAATCATCGCAGCTTCACCAAATTTGGTATGTTAACTCACTATGACCCATAGATGTGCAAAGTCAGGTCTTTTGCTGGATTTGACCTTTGACCTTAGCTCTGTGACCTTGACCTTGGAAATCTTGTCCAGGTCAGTACTCAGCAACTAAGTCTCGCAGCTTCACCAAATTTGGTATGGTAACTCACTATGACCCATAGATGTGCAAAGTCAGGTCTTTTGCTGGATTTGACCTTTGACCTTAGCTCTGTGACCTTGACCCTGGAAATCTTGTCCGGGTCAGTACTCAGCAACTAAGTCTCGCAGCTTCACCAAATTTGGTATGGTAACTCACTATGACCCATAGATGTGCAACGTCAGGTTTTTTGCTGGATTTGACCTTTGATCTTAGCTCTGTGACCTTGACCCTGGAAATCTTGTCGGGTCAGAACTCGGCAACTAATTATCGCAGCTTCACCAACTTTGGTATGGTAACTCACTGTCACACATATATGTGCAATGTCATGTTTTTTGCTGGATTTCACCTTTGACCTTTGCGCTGTGACCTTGAGGCAGGAAATCTTATATGGGTCAGTACTCAGCAACTACTGATCGCAGCTTCACCAAATTTGGTATGGTAACTCACTGTGGCACACAGATGTGCAAAGTCAGCTTTTTTGCTGGATTTGACCTTTGACCTTAGTGCTGTGACCTTGAGGCAGGAAATCTTGTCCGGGCCGAGGGGTATTCAGCAACGCGTTATGTTGTTTTAATGATGTCAACCACTAGCATTAGCGCGCATCACCAGTACTCAGAAAAAAAAAAAAATTAAAAATAAGTCCATCTCCCCAAGAATTTTAATCTCGTAACAAAACTTAAAACACTTATTTCAATGACTTTCTATCTTTCGTAACACTGGCAGGAATGTACTTTCTGCTCTTGGATTGTCTTTTTTTTCAGGCAGTCGTGAGACCGGCGATGCTGCTAACACCAGGCTGTAACATATACAGGAATGCTGGGGCATGCTAACGGACTCAGAACAGCTTGCCAACTAAATTAAAATGACAAAACTTATATTCCCCTGGCAAAAGGTGTAATACACTTCATTGACAAGCTAGCTAACATCGCTAGCAAGGCAGGAATCGACATGAAAGCAATATTACCAGTATCGATGTCAGGCAGAGGTTCAGCCAGCTGTCGACATGAGATGACTCCATTATGATTTTTAAAGAAGGCGATTGGACAACTTCGTCAACGCAGCCAAACATCAAGTGAGTGCAACAGGACAAGACATAGCAGGCCAGCTAATATTATTTCAGCGAGAAGACATTATGAAGTCAGTCCAGCAACCTGTAAATTCGCAAGACTCCTTTCAGTTAACCAACATGTCACAAAAACAAAAAAAAAAAAAAAAAATTAAAAAAAAAAAACCCCCACAGCTAGACTTGAGGTTGACTGAGGGGTCACGGACAGATGATTCGCATCTTTGACTTTCAGGGGGAAGCCCTAAAAATTTCACTTGTCAAGCACACAGTGACGTAAAATAAGCCGTTTTTTAAATTTAAATATAAAATATAAGAAGTTAAATATCATAATAAGATTAAAAGATTTGTTAAGACAGACACTGTCTGCATTGTGGAGGTGGAGGAAGAGGTGACCCGGAGCATGTGGCCAGTCGCTTGGTGCCAGGGCTACTCTCCACAGCCTGCTAATATCCAGGCCAGGACACTGTCATGTCGCCCAGAGCAGTAGACAAGAAGCAAAAGCCACGGCACAGATGACACTCAAAACAAAAGCTGAGCGCTCACTACACATTTAGGTCCAGCATCCGCATCAGGAGGAGCAGGGAGAGGGAGAACTGGGTCGACTGCTGAGCCCAAACCGACTCCAGACAACCTCAGCACTCTATACAGGCCGCTTACCACCTACATCAGGGACATGGGTTTTTTCTGTTAAGCAGTCTCATTCTTTTCTCCTAATTATTAATCTAGGCCAGAAAAAATGTCAGATTACCTTCAAAATGATCAGATTTCATGGAAAGGGGGTGGGGGGTAGAAAAAAATACAAACTCTTTTTGGAGCAAACTATGCATGAAATTGCACTTCATGAAAGCAATTATTTGGATGTTTCATGAGCATAAAGCCATTTTAGGAATGACTGGCCACAAAACACTTCCCTCTGGGACATGTTCTTAAAATGCCATTGTACTAAACCTAAGAAAGAACTAAATAGAGCTGCAAAAGGACTGATTGCAGATTAGATCCTTTCCGTTTGGTTCATAGCCTGGAGCTACATGGTCGACCAATCAGTGGTCACTAAACATCCCCTCCAGAACTAACTTCACCATCTTGACCACCAGGAGAAACATGATTTATACCCTTCAACTTGAAATTTCCACTCACAACCAACTCCATAAGCAAGGAATTCAAGCAGGCATTTCAGAAAAGATGCAGAGCAGACAACAGCAGAAGATAAAGTGTGTCACTAACCAGCCCAGATCTCTGTTTGTTTCAGTAAGCCTGCAGTACACCTGGCCTGAACACCCTCTCATTTCCCCTCAGGAGGCAGCTGGGCCCACTAATAAAATGAATGTCATGAATCTAATAACTAGCATTTTATCACCATGGGGAATATGGTATTATATCACCACCCTGGTCCTCCAGTGCCCGTGGATGCACAGCATGGTAAGGCTTTACTGATCTAACTGTGGCTACACTGGGAGTGAAACCGCCAGCTTGCTAAATCCCAGTCAAACATCTTGACCGCAAGGCTCTAGGCTGACCCCTGTTCTATTGGGGAGGTGTTCAGGTTCATTTGACCCCTAATGTAACACAGAGCCTCGGTCTTCACGGAGGATGGCTTTTCAATGTAAAAAACAGAGAGAGAGAGAGAGAGAGTAATGACTGTGGAAGGAGCCAGCCAGAGGCATTGCAGTGTGCACAGACAACATTCTGCAGGTCTGTATAGTGAGGAAGATGAACAGGGAGGGGAACTTGCTAGTTTGGCTGGCTAAACCACTAAGTCTTGTCCAATGTCACCATCATCCATTCCTGAAAATGTAAGTACATCCCCACCCCTTGGAAGACGGAGAACCAAGTGCATTCGGAGTTTTGTATCTCGGCACTGGCAGATCCCTTGGATTCAGATGTAATAACTCAATACAACTCAATTACATGCCCACTAAACACAAGTATTATTACATGCTTTATTTGATAGTATAAATACAGAACTTGATGAAGCGGCTAAAGAGACAGGCAAGAGTTTAGAACATGAGGCCTAGAGACAAGTGTCAAATTGAGACATTTCATTCTGAAGAAGTTTATTTTGTCATTAAAAGAATATCTAAGCAAGTTACGGTCCTCCAGCTTGGAATGAAAGCAGCCCAGAACATAAACATATGGATGATGGGGGCTATTCGATATATACAGCATAATAGTGAGAAAAGAAAATTCTGTATGTTCAAAGTCAAAAGAATCCTCCTGAATCCTCTTGTTTGTAAGAAAATAACAAGCCTAGACTGGCTGAATGGTCTGTTCCCATCATTATGTTTTCTTATGTTTCATGTTCTAAACCATGCTTTAAACGCAAATTTCTGAACCATTCATTTGGCACAAAATGTCCTCTGTCTTGAGTGTTCAACATATTTACTGCATGTACCTTACCCACAGGAAAGCATATGATTACACAATTATTTTGGAACAGAAACAGGACTGTTTTCTATGAACAGTTAGTCGGCTGGCTGAGCATGATAGCATGAGTATTTTGAGCAGGCCTGTGCTGTGTGATAATTACATTCAACATTTTCCATTCATGAACTGTTGAAAACTCTGGTTCCAGCCATGTCAACACATCACAGCTGAATCTATAAAGTCAACTAACAGATTAAAATTGACAGAACTTCAATTACAAAATGCAACTTTCCCATCCAACAGCGCAGCCGACAGAGATAAACAAGCATTGGTGGTGCTCCTGTTGTCCAGCTCTCTCTTTGAGCACACATACAGGAATAACATCAAGAGCAGAGAGGTTTAGCCGCTAGCAGTGTCAGCAGCTGTTAGATGAAATGTCACATCGGACATTGATTGCAATCGCACAACAGACCCTGGATGCCTTTTACCACCAAACTTAGCCTCAACAACAGCTAGGTTTCTGCAATAAACTTTCATCACTGGCTAACTTCTCAAGATCAAAAAAATAAAATAAATAAAACTAGAATAGCCAGAAAAGTGTAGCCTTTTTAGAGAAATAATTCAAATGTAAAATCTGGAATTGTTGGTATATTCTTCCATATTTGATCTACGCTGAGAAAAGAAGGCATACATCTCCTCTCTGGTATAAAGGAGTGCAGGGAAAATGTATTCAAAGCTGATGATGGCCATTATAGGCCTAATGACATTCACAGAGGCCAGCCTCTGGACATGGGGGAACAGAGGAACATCACAGCTGTAGATGCAGCACACTCAAACGGCCTTGTGCTTCAACAATGGACAAAGGGGCAGTGTCCAATGCAAGCTCATAGATGCCACTCCAGCATAAATCTCTATTTTGCCAACAGAGAGGAAGAACCAGCACCAAGACAGATTCTGAAGCTTTCAATGGTCATAAGAATATTACAGAATATGGTCAGTATTCTTTAGTGTCACAATGCCAGAGGAACAAAGATATTATAGATCATGAATAGCCCATATACGTCCATAAAATATACCAGTGGGTTTGCCATACTTTTCCTGTGCCTTGAAAACTTATTGGAAGAAAAAGATAACAGATAATTAATGCAATGAAGATTTATACTTGGACTTTTCAATCTTAAAATTCTATGGCATATCATGCTGGGCTAGAGGACATATTTGATTGCCAGAGACACTCAGATGAAAATTTTTCCCACTTAGCAATCATCTCATCCTAATTTTTCTGTCGATCAAAGTAAAGCAGGTGAGTTGTACATTGATTAATTTCATATTGCTCATAAGACAGTGTTAATATTCTCCTTTCCCATTGACTTTATTCTTGTAATGCATTATTAAATGCAAATTCCTACAACATAAGTAATAGTTTCAACAATTAAAATGAATAATAAAAAGGTATTGCCTTTTACGTCCTTATTTGAAACCTCTTCTTAATAAATATCGATAACTTCTTTATTTTTTGGCTGACAGCAGTTTGTTTCATTGTGAAATTGACAATGTCAGGCACCAGTACGCAATAGACTCATAAAACCGAGGAACTGACTGCTGATATTCCAGTTAATTACAAATGTTAATGATAAACTTGTGAAGAGCTGAAATCAATGAAGACATTAGACACTGTTTTTACATTGTATTGCCTGGAGGGAGGCTAACTAGCGAAAAGCAAATGCAATTATGAAGGAAGTAACCTAATTAGTACCTCCAAAATTAATCTAATGCTTCTTTTTTCTGAATTTGTGCTGAGAGCATGATTCTATTATGATCTATATTTAGGGTCAATTTACTTAAAACGGTATCTTTTAAACCCTGCGGAAGTTAGTCCCATTTTCATGTCTCAATGGAGGCGGTTACGATCCACCAGTTCTATTCAGTATTATTCACCAGAGTCCTCAGGAGCTTTCCCCGCATGGCAGAGTGAATTAATAATCAAGGTGTGGTGGCCTGAGAGTCCGGGGTCTCAAAGTCAGGATTCCATTTCCCTGACACAGAACCTTGACGGTGTCCGATTCAGTTTCCTAGCAACTTCTCCAGGACAGTGGGAACAATCATTCATGGCCACAACCCCCCTTGCCTCCACACACAAAAGGGGGCAACTCGTTTTTAACTCAAGCTGCTTCTAAAAAATTGATACACCAATATTTTATTCAGGCCAAGTACAAAAAGGTTGAGCATAGGTTTGTTCGTATTTATAACACAAAGGCATCGAATGTACTGACATTGTCAAATTCCATTGCTTTCCTAACAGTCAGAATAATACTGACGCTAAGAATTGCAACCATCAGTAACTTTAAGAAGATCATGATCTAAGCATCTCAAGTTATAAACTTTGTCAGTGCCTGCAGCGCCAGCTCTGTAAAAGCTGACATTTCAGTTTGCGCCATTACTTATTAACATATAACCGTCCAAAAAAGAAACAGAAATTAGAAATGATCAACCACTCAACAGCATGATGATGGTCAGCGATAAAGTGCTTATGAAATCAGAATACTGTGACATTCTGTGCCAGAGATGAAACGTTTGTGAGTTTCATGAAGCGTGGTCTGGACGAATCCATTGTTCAAGTTCTTGCTCATACTGATTTAACCCTTTGAGCGCTGAATAAATTTTCAAGGAATTAAAAATGTCATTATCCTGAGCTGTTAAAAACCTATCATGTGGCAACTTGTTTAAAAGAGCTCCCGCAGGGCGGCTCTTTTAAACAAGTTGCCACATGATAGGTTTTCAACAGCATCTGATTTTGATATCTTGTATCATTGGGCAACTGAACTGAACTAGATGAAAGAAGAAATGAGTCGCGTCCTCCAAGAGAGCGATGAAATCTTCTTCCCCTTTTCCCGCGGCGAGCTGCTTGCTGGTCTGAAACATCTAAAAACTGGCAAAGCGCCAGGACTTGATGGAATTAGCGCAGACATGATCAAACACTTTGATGACAAAGTCCTAGACTGGCTACTAGAGCTGTTTAATAACTGCGCTAATGGTACTCGCCTACCCAAGATGTGGCGACGTGCAAAGGTTGTAGCTCTGCTGAAACCCAACAAAGGCCCAAAGATGCCAAAAAGCTACCGACCAATATCACTCCTCTGCATACTCTTTAAAATGTTTGAACGACTGATAGTGACTCGCATCAAGCCCACTGTCGAGGAAAACCTCTGTCGTGACCAGTGTGGATTTAGAGAAGGGCGGTCGTGGTGCGGACAAGTGCTAAACCTCACACAGTTCATCGAAGATGGCTTTGAGGCCAGAAAGATAACTGGTGCTGTATTCCTTGACCTCACGGCTGCCTACAACACGGTGAACCATCGAGCCCTACCGACCAAAGTAGCCTGCATGATCAAAAACATGAAAATTGTCCGCATCATAGAGTCACTCTGGATAAACCGCCGCTTCTTTGCGAAATGGGCGGCAAACACAGTCGATGGAGAGCACAGAAGAGCGGTTTGCCACAGGGATCAGTACTAGCCCCAATGCTGTTTAATATCTACACAAATGACCAGCCTGTCTTCAACAACATCCAAAGGTTCATATATGCAGACGACCTCTGCCTGGCAACCCAGGCAAGAAGTTTCGAGACCATCGAGAAATGTCTTACAGATGCCCTGAAGACATTAATGGGATACTACAGATCATGGTACCTGAACAGTAACCCAGGCAAGACCCAGGTCTGCACCTTCCACCTAAACAACCAAGCCGAGAAGCCCAAGCAAGAATGGAGCGTGACAAGCTACTGAATGACCCCAGACACCCACTACACGGACATCAGGAGGTCCCCCGACGGCTGAGATCACGTCACAGCTTCATGACGGTTCAAGGCCTCGGAACAGTACCAGCAAAGACCTTCAAGATGGAGAGGTGGAAGGAGAATGACTCAAACAACAATGAGGCATTACCACCCCCTAGCGAGACACTTCCCCCGGGAGCGGATCTACCGAGGAGGGACTGGGTCATGCTCAACAGAGCCAGATCCAAGGTAGCTAGGACTGGTGACAACATGCTGAGGTGGGGCAAATTTGCAAGTGCAGCCAGCCCCTGCGGGGAAGACCCCCAAACCATACAGCACCTTCTACGTAACTGCAAACTCGGTCCGACCTGCTCAGACATTGATCTTCAGAAGGCCAACGAAACAGCCCATCGCTGGATTCAGAGGTGGTGCGACAAGATATGAATGAATTGGGCAACTATAGTTGTCTATAGCACTGAAAGGGTTAAGCAGGGGGTTCCAGTTCTTCAACCTTTCATGAGACAGTGCTATCAAAATGTGTCCATTCAAATAAACCAGGGCCTATACAATTTAATCCAGAATGGGCCTGAGTAGGTGAAAACTTATGGAATATGCCCAGCACAAAGAAACCTGATTCTGCTTATCAAGATTCGGATTAAAGACCCTGATTAGTTAATTAATTGACTCAGGTGTCTCAGTGCTGCGCTAAAAGAAAATTGGTTTATTAATCGTTGGGGTCCAATTTCCCTTTCCCAAAAATTCAGATTGTCTTCCCATAAATTTTCCATTGATCTTCACAGAATATGACACATTTTCAGGTCAAGAATACATTTTGTTGTCAGTTTTTCTGAGTGGAAGGCTCAGCTCAAAACCCCCTGTCAAACATGAGCACATCTGAGAAATAAATGCAAAGCTTCAATTTCGTCTCTGTTGATCTCTGACAGACCTGCTGAGCATTGTGTTAGCCTGGTGACCTTCTGCAAATTCGTTTTCCTCAGGCAATGATGGCTTTCTTCTTTCTTTCTTCTGCATTGGTTCTCTGATTTCTGAATGTACTCGGATGAGCATCCAAGAAGATAATGAATGGGCGCATGTGTTACCCAAATGCCCCTGCACTTAAGTCCACATCATAAAAAAAATACTCTTGTGATGTCTGCAAACTGCGCTGCTAACTATAAAACCTAACAGCTATACCACTAAAATAATAGCGGATGCACACTGAGATATGCATACCATAAATAATATGATTAAAATGGTGGTACGTACTGAGGAAGTCTGCTTTTCACAATTAGCAGGAAAAGTTGGGACTTCATGTTACCCACTCCATCGATGGTAAAACCGTTGTCATGCTGGCAAATTATAGCGACTTGTCATGAAATACGATGCATATCAACATTTTTGATAGGCAGTCAGACAAAATCGCAAAAACAGAGCAGCCCGATTCTCCGGGCATTTAAGTTGCTGAGAAATACAAGAGAATGAGAGTAGAAAACTGCATTGCGCAATCGCTCCCAGACTGATGAAATCTTTCACAGTTACCACACAAACACACATGGAACTTGTAAGCAAAGCTCCACAAGGTGCAATTAAGGCGATTAATTATTTGGGGTTTAACCATAATTCGCCGAATAACTCATTCACAGTGCACGCCATGCTTGAATATCTATCGCAGCGATCCAAACAGTTAGTCATCAATTCAATAAATACGCACAGCTCACGTGGTGAATTCGGAGTTGCGTCTCTTTTATTATAACACATAAAAATTTTTCGGCGATGACGTCACAATGACTCAGAAACACTTCTAAGTAAGCTGCCGCGATAGGCCTGATCTATGGCACAGGGGTTTCCCCTGTCAAGCGTACATTACACCTTTCTATTCCAGAGAAAAAGGAATAGTGATGCAGGACAACAACTTGGAGAGCACACGAACTGACCAATGGGTCAACATCGCGCATTATAAACATAAAAAACTGTTTTTTTTTTCCTCAAACGAATTTTTGCAACCATATCCATCATGCCAATTATGCGCAAGTAAGCCACTGCGCAAAGACAATGCGAATAATGTTTAAAGTATTCTATTTGAGTACAGATATAAGCAGATAAGAAAATCGAGTAGTTTATCGTTACTTACAACAAGCACGGACGTCCGGACAACCTCGGAGACGCTTTGCCTCAGCTCTGCCGCGGTTCCAGGCTTGCTTAAACCCCGAGTGAACTTCCGAGTTTCTTGGTGGCTCGTAAGCGACATCGCACCGAAAAGCCTTTCATCCACTTGTGAAATTAATATTTTAAATCCGAAGAAAGACACGAGATTCCAAGCAAAACATCAGCCGGTTTTTCCCCCTCCGTCACCAGCTAATAGACCGCAAATCGAGTCTTACATTTGATCATCCTGGCTATACGTAACTCTGTTCTCAATATGTCATGGCTTGCCGTTTGTGTACAAGCGAGTGTTTTGGTTTCTGGAATTATTTTCCGTCCATTGATTTTCTGTTTTCAAAACAGACTTTTCCCTGCGCTGTCACAGTCTCATTATCGCACTCTCCCGGGTGTCCATGCTGCGCCAGTCTCTGCCTGCCTCGTTTAAAGTGCAAGCATCTCAGCACCCCTCCCTCCCTCTTCTCCGAAACAACATAGAAACACCCCATTCGGTTCTCCTCTCTGCACCACGTTGAAAACAATACAGAAACCAGCCAATTTGATACTCAATGACTCGTCGCAACATAGATGGAAATCCGCGTCATTACTTATCCTTCCTTAATGTTAATCTTGTAGGCTTACTAAAAACGAAAACCATGAACCGTTTAAAGAAGAAAGCAAAAATAAACAATCCCGCTTAACTGCGTCCTTCAGGAGACCTCATTAAACATCGTTTTAGTCTACAGTTAAATGCAATACGGTGCCTTAAACTAAGCAGACGTTCCTCATTAACAAACTTTAATGTGACAAGCAAAACTTGGGATCATAGTGAGTTCTGATCATTTCATTCACAGAGGGGATAAAGTTATCCAACACCAACTGGCCCTGCCCCTTAGTTACGCTATCAGGAAATTAACCAGTATTGATTGAAAATTAGGTAAAAAATGTAACTGGACACGCCCAGGCTTGATGACTGTCAGCCCTGCTGGATCTAAACATCTCTGAAATAAAACTTTTCTCGCAATATGAACTATGCTAAAAGGTCTTCACCACCAGCATACTATGCCACAATCAAAGAAATTCTAAGTAAATCTGAAGAGATGAAAAAGTCATTGGAATACACTGCCTGTCCAAAAAAAAGTCACACACTATAATATTTTGTTGGGCTACCTTTAGTTTTGATCACGGTGCATATTTGTTGTGTCATTTTGACAATCTTATACAATGGTACAACATTTATTTCCAACAAGATCTGTATTCATTTTTGGCTGAGATATTGTATTAACAATGGGTGAATCAAACCACTGCATTAAGCTCTCTCCAGCACATCCAAAAGACTTTCAACTGGTGAAGGTCAAGGCTCTGAGGTGGCCATTTCATGTGTGAAAATGATTCCTCATTCTTGATAAACCACTTCTTCACAATATTGGCCAGATAAATCTTGGCATTGTAATTCTGGATTTTGCCTGTGCCACCAGGAATCAAAAAGTCCATTGATGAGTTACTGGTCATTCAGTATATTCAGGTAGTCTGTGGAATTCATTTTATTGCCGCAGAACAGGGCTGAGCCTGGATTCGACCAATTAAAGCAACCCCAGATCATAGCACTGCCCCTTGAGGATTGTACAGTGGGCTATATTCATGGTGAGTGCATCGCTGCATGGGCTTCCTTTCTTACCCTGACGTGCCTATAACTCTGGAATACGGTAAATCTGGATTCATTGGACCACATGATGTTTTTATCATTGCCCCTCAGTCCAATCTTTACACTCCCTTGCAAATTTAGGTTGTTTTTTCCCCAATAAGCCTCACTAACAAATGACTTTTTTGTGGCCACACAGCTGTTTAGTCCCAATCCTCCATGCACTTAAACAGTGCGTGTGTGGAAATGCTCTTACCTTCATAATTAGACATAGCCATGAGTTTGACTGTTTAAGTATTCATCAAGCATTTTAGTGATCTCCAATCAGGATCAGCCATGATTTTTCTTCGACCCATTTCTTCCACAAAGTTGACAGTTCACCACTATGCTTCCAGGTTTTAATAAATCATTGGACAGTTCCTTGACCAATTCTAGTGATTTCAGCAATCTCTTTACCCAATATTTTGCCCCTCTTGAAACATGAGATATGTTTTCCGACATGTTTTTTTTTTTTCCAAGATATAAGAAGTTTTGTACTCAGTCAGGATTAAAAGAATTACTGCTCGCTGAAGCATAATGATTAAATAATTGGCTTTTGAGTATTTGCTTATTTAAATCCAAACAGTGCATTTTTTTTGGATGGGCAGTGTTTGTCAGTCACAGGTAAACCTAGATGAACATCTTAGGAACTGAAGGTCTAACTCTCCTAAGATATGGCCAGCATTCCTGATTCCAGCATAAGACAAAGACCAGCCAAAATTATTCTTGTATCAAGAGTTGCAAGGTGAAAACCACTGCTAATCAAGAAAAACATAAAGGCTTGTCTCACATTTCCCAAGAAAGGAATGATCCAATAGATTTTAAAGGCTTGTATCACATTTCCCAAGAAAGGAACGATCCACTAGATTTTTGGGATAATATTCAGTGGACTGGTGAGTCTCAAGTGGAACTTTCTGGAAGACATGGGTCCTGTTACATTGAATGTAAACCCAACACAACATTCCACAATACAAAGATTACACTAACAGACAAACATCGTGGTAGTGTGGTGGTGTGGGGATACTTTGCTGCTTCAGAGCCTGGGTGACTTCCTGTAATTGATGGATCCAATGGAACTATGAGTTATTCTCTTTACCCTCAAATGCTGATGGAGAATGTCCAGGTATTAGTCGGTGACCTGAGGCTAAAGTGAAATTACATTTGCAGCAAGACTACAATCTTAAGCACAGTAGAGAGAGCCCCTCCAATGGGCTTGAGAGAAACAAAATTAAGATTTTGGAGTGATCTAGTCAATGCCCTGGCTTGAGCTGCATAAATATACTGTGACAGCATCCTTAACTGGCAGTTCATGCTCAAAAACCTTGCAGTGCGAATGAATTGAAGGAATTCTGCAGAGGAGAGGTCAAAAATTTGCAGCAGCAATGAGAAAGATAGATCCCCAGTTATAGAAAGGGTTTAGTTCAGTGGTGGAGCAACAGGGGGGCGAAGACACGTTCCTTTTAGTCCTGGCTAGATCTCAATCATTTTCCTTCATTGACGTGTTTTCCAATTATTGTAATTGGCAACTGAAGACACGGTTTCTCTCCACATGCGATCTAACAGTGATTAAATCGCGGGTTAAATTCAGCACAGTGGCGGAACAGAGAATTGGGTAGCACAAAACAGCCGTTTAAAACAATTATAAATCCTGACCTGTTCTCAGTCATCTTCATGATTAACAAAAGGTTCACTCCGAGCGCTCCGCACTTAACAGGTGCTGCTTGTTCTCCCCGATTAGGTAAGACGACAATCATTCCTCTGGACGCGTATTTGCTGTATTTAAATCTACGTCATTCAAAATTGCATAGCCTACCTGTCGACTCTCACACAAATGGCTTGAGCCGCACGCTTGTTATAACCTTGGCTATTTAACTGCCGAGTGCCATTGTTTTTTTTTTTTTTTAAATCAACCCACGAAATACCGAGAGTGAAAGTCCGCGTTTCATTGGAACACGGACCAGTTCAATCACGCGAAGCATTGGCCAATTAATAAGTAAATTATTTTTCTGCACTGAATTTAGCCCATGATTTCATCGCTGTTAGATCACATACGGTGAGAAACCGTGTCTTCAGTTGCCAATTACGATAATTGGAAAAGACGTCAATAAAGGAAAATGATTGAGATCTAGCCAGGACTAAAAGGGACGTGTCTTTGCCCTCCCTGTAGCTCCGCTACTGGTTTAGTTCCACCTGTTGCTGCTAAACGTGGCACAACCAGTCATTGAGTTTGAGGGGGGCAATTACTTTTCCACTTGGGTCATATAGGTGTTGGATAATCTTTTTCCTCCATTGAAACACAATCATCATTAAAATCATGCATTTTGTGCTTCTTCATGCTCTCCTTTCTTGATGTTATATTTTATATGAAGATCTGACAAATAATCGATGACCAAAGCGCAAAACCTCCTATCTGCAGAATTTTTCTGATTGGCGGATTTCACTTTGGATGATGAGAACACGGAAGGCTGCTCATCCAGAGTGAAATCCGCCAATCAGAAAAATTCTGCAGGTAGGAGGTTTTGCGCTTTGGTCATCGTGTGACAAATATACACAAATGGAGGAAATCAGGTGGGTATATATTTTTTTCCACATCACTGAATCTTGCCAGATTATCCAAATAAAAATAAAATTTATTGTAAAATGCTGACAATTTAACAAGATTTTCTTTGAAAATGAAATTTTGTAGTTGAAAATACGTCAGACCATTAAACACCTCTTTACATGCAAAATAAGGCATATTATTTTCTAGGAAGAAGCAGTAACAACAACAGCAAATTTCCTGGTTGGGCTGAATGGCCTCTTCTCATCACTCATTTTACCTAATGTTATCACATGTTCTGAAGAAGAAAAACACCTATAAACTGGGTACAGTCAGGAACAATTGAATAAAATACAAAAGTCAGTCCAAATTCTGAGGCCTGTATGTGAGTCAGCTTATTATGGCTACATCTAAGGATCATGGTCTCGCATGAATGATGCATCATATAAGGGTGGGCATAATAGCAGTGGAGATGTCATTGGCAAAGACCAAGAAGTACACTCACAAGAAAGAGAATTTTTTCTTCTAAAAAAGAAAACCAGTCTCAGGTGGGTGGCAGCCAGAAATTTGAATCATTTACATTAATCTTTCCTGTCAACAATGGCTGCTGTAGGTCGCGTTGTGATAGAACCTTATACTGTAGACTCAACAAACTGTCTGAATTTATGCAGATCTGCAAAGTAATGAGAATCCCCACTCTGGCAGGCATAACACACCATCTATCCAAATCTATGGTTAATCTTAAATCTTGGTTACTGGTTATGAAAGGAATTTGACCTAAACTGAGCCTGTGCTGGAGAGTACATGCCCTTTTTTGAGCAGTAGGAGCAGAATTTAACCTCATATGACACAGATGGCTTAATGCACCATAGGTTTGTAAACTGCAAATAACTTAGTGGCAGTGGCAATCAGTTGAAAGCTAATTTCTGTAATTTAGTTAATGAGGTGCGATGACAGCCTTATCAGTGCACAGTACCAAGTGTAAACATTTTCTGTACTCTGTAGGAAAAAATGCACCAGATCTTGTATGACTTCCAGCAGCAGGAAGAGTACATTTCCCAAAGTCTTGCAAGAGGGTCTGAAATATTCAGGAGACTAAGGCACTTAAGTTCATTCTATAATATTTGGGCAATGAGACAGAATAAAAAGAGCTGTAATTTCAATAAGATTCAGATGGGTTCCTTATGAAGATTTCAAAACCCTTCTTTCATACCCCAGGTTTTTAGGTATCAGAGTATAACTAGCCATAATAGGCTTCTGCTTGTGAGATGACCATTATCTCATGGGTTTTGTAAGCTTATCTGGCAGGAAAAAATATCTTGGTGCATTCAGAAAGTGACAGCTAAAGGCTAAGGTTAACAGATCAGATTCTCCATATTCAAAGACTGGGTTGTCCCTAACCTCATAACTACCTGAACTGGTAATTTAACCTCTTGCCAGTGCTCAACACTGTAATCAGCCAACACAAGATGTTATTTGGGGAGACGTGGAACATAGGGTCTCCCTTTGCCCAGGTGACCTCCTCCTAAACTTTCGTGAACTCCACCTGCTCACAAAATATTTTGTCTATTCTGGAGAAATCTGGTAAATTGTTTGTACTTAAACAGCTGATTGTCCAAATGTCACAGGGTGATTGTTTCAAGTAATGAAAAACAACTTGACAGATTTTGGGAAATCTTAAACCAGAGTGCTCACCAACCTCCTTCAGTTGAGTGCCTCATTGTTACTTAAGGACACATTTTCACCATTTGTCCTAGCTGTCGAAACAGAATCATCTTTATTGCCCTTTCCTTATTCTTGCCATACATACTGTGAAACACAGTCAGGTGCACCTCTTGCCCTTGTGTAACAATACTGCCCTCATAACAATATAACTGGCCAAAAAAAAAAAAAACTGATCTTTTCCCATGATATTTTTTCTTAAGCTGCTTTCAGGACGCGGAACGAATTTTTTGCATGACAGATTACATTCAAAGTCAATGCAAAGACATTGACTTTGAATGTAATCTGTCGTGCAAAAAATTCGGTTCGCGTCCGGTGTGAAAGTGGCTTTAAAGAAATTAAATGCCATTCAACTGGCTTTAAAACAGTTAAAGACTTCCGGCTCTGCCTCTGAAGATGGTAGGAACGAGTGTCAGTTTGAGGAGACTGCATGCACCGGTATATAATTGGAACTGATGCACCTACATTATTCTTTGGAATGAAAAAAAAAATAATTTGTTGAACTTCTTGATCACACCTTTACACTTTTTTTGTTGCAAGCAGCTTTCAAACCATTTCAATCATCAAATTGTGTTCCTCATGGTATGAAAACTACAGGTTTTCAATCATTTCTCAACTGGGAGTAAAGACAATGTGGTCAATCGGCCGCACAAATTTTTCAGTTAATTACCGGGGAGAAAAGAAAAACAAGGCAAAAACTGGAACCCAGGTCCAGATTTGGTGACCCCTGTCCCCCCATAACAAGCAGCTCACTGCACTAAACCAGCATTTTTTTATGGTGTAGTTTAGATGCGTGTTTGACCATTTGGCTTCTCCAACTATGGCACAGGGGGGTTCCCATTAATTTGAAACAAGCATGAGAGACATTAAACGGTTTCAGTTCCGCTACATAAATAATCTTGTATTATTTTGATGTCAGCAGCTTGCACAGAAATGGAAAGTACAATCCAGCAGACTTCTGTGCAATGAATCCTGTAAGGGTGCACCCTGCTGGCTGATATCAAATAGGCATGTGATCATTTTCACTGCTGTTCATCCTGGGAAAACAGGAACAAAGAGAACTGGTGTAGAGTACCGTGCTCTGCTCGATGCAAATGTCAGTGCTCCAAGCTTGATGTCTCAATTTCATATGTTACCATTTTGGGGATAAAAATAATTTATTTTGCATTTGCAGGACTTTATGTTAAAATGTTCCTATGGACAAAACAGATGCTGAGCAGAACTGCCTTTTCTAATAATATTCCAAATACCTTAAATTGGCTCCAAATTAACCAGCATCTGGAGGAACTCATCCCATTAGAACATTTTAAAATTAGCTTTTTCTTCAAGAAAACTACTCTTGTTTGCCATTTTCCTTCTATGATGCCAATTCTTGGGGAGTTATTTGAATTTCCTTATTTAACATGATTTTAAAGTTCTGCGGAGCGGAACAAGCGAAGTAAAATTTCAAGCATGTGGTACAATTTCAAGTATGGATGTAGCCTCATTTGTTCGGCAAATTTTTTCAGTTAGTCCATTAAAAGTAAGTCTTGTCACTTGTAGGTTTCTTTTATACCGTAAATTCAAAACTTGTGCCCTAAAAAAAGCCATCAGATACTGACAAAACAATAACAACAGAAGTGCTTTCATGCAGCTAATAACATAACATAGCATAACATGAATGGTGAGAACAGGCCGTTCAGCCCAACTAGGCTCGCCAGTTCCCTGGCTGAATAAATTAACCCTTGAAGTGCTAGTTGTAATTATAACAGCTGCTGGTTTCCCGCCATAACTGCTAGTCGCCGCAAAAGACTTTTTTGGGGGTAGGTGTTTTTCACCGAACCAATCAGATATTAGTATTTACACAGCCAGTTTGGGGATTGGTTGCTAGGGGCGCCGGAGAGTGCATTGTAACAATTTCTTTCAACTGCAGTGTCATCCTATGAATGAATCACTGGATTTTGACCACGCGTTGTTTCAAAATGCCGGCGTTCAAGAACTTGTCAAGTGATAGCGGTGAGTTAAACGATGAAAATGCTGATTATCTAGATACGTTATATGCTGAAAGTGATAGCGAAAATAAGCAGACTTTCTTGGTTTTGAAGAGCGAGAAATTCTGATCTGATCAATTCAGCGCTGACGTGTCCTACGTCGGAAAGTTGTAATTTGAGCAGTATAAGTTGATATTTTTTAAAAGATAATTCAGCACTTAAAGGCTAATAGACAGATTCTGGACTTCAAGGTGCAAATTTGGCACCTATAAGGTGCACATAAAAATGGTTTAGGGGAAATACCAGCAACAAATCACAAGCAAGATGCATTTACAAGAACTTAAACCAACTGGGTTCTCCTCCTTGATTATAGGTCTCTTAATGGTGTGCTGTGCCCTCTAGTGTCACAAAAAGACACACCACTTGCAGACAACCGGTGTGTGTATATATATGTGAAGATGGATACAGTAGATGTGGCCATCTAATAAAAAAAAAATCAATATTTTGCTTGCCAATGCCACACAATAATGACAGTTGGAAATAAAATCTTTTGGAAACAATTGTCAATAGAACCAGAAATTCAGGCAACACAGAACACTTTCAATTTTTTTTCATAGAAACGAATATTGTACCGATACATACTTGCATCTACAAAGTAAACACTGTACTGAATTGGAAGACTGGAATGAGGTATACCAACTGTATTGGTGAAAACGGGAGAAAAATCAGGTGTACATATGGAATATGATTGTGGAAATATGTTTTTATTAGAACAAAACAATAAAATAATTCACAAAATGTGTTTTTATTGCTTTCCTATTCCACGGAGCTCTCTGGCGTGTGAGGGAAGCAAAAAGAAATCCATCTAAGGCCATAGAAACCACACAATATTCATACTGATGCACTCAATATGTGTTTTCTGAGCATAATTTCATTATAATCAGTAAAGGATTCTTTACATGGGCACTTTATCCGGCCTCTGACACAAAGTGTTTTTTATTCTTTTAATAAAATTTTACTTCATAAAACTGTTCTTTCTCTCAGATTCCAGGGAATTCTATATACTCTCTCTGAAAACCAATTCAATGAAAAATAAATATTGGCCATTGTTCAACAATTCAAATAATCCAGTTTAAGATAATGCCACGCATTTGAACCGAGAACAGACTATACAATTCACACTCCCCTCTGTAGAATTACACACCAGCGTAAATACCATGTACATGTTATAGGGCGAGCAAAACCTCATTCATCTTATCTAGACATATATGCTACTGCTATCTCTTACATGTATAATCATAATGCTTTTCATCTTCCTGGGATATTTGCAATGGTTTTAAAGGTGCATATAGGTTTTCTTAAAATTACATAAATTACCCAAAATTAATTTTCAGAAACCTATGCATCAGCAAACATACTGCAATCAAAGTACACAAGTGGAGGAAATGTGGTATAAATCTGTTTGGCACTCAAGCTGTTGTGTCTTAAAGCAGCTACTGTAATTCAAAACAAAGTAAAAAGATGATTAACACTTACAATGGCAAAATAAACCGCAAGACTAGCTGCGAAAATTCATCCGCCGATTTAACTTATTTGAATTAAAAAACAAACAATCCCATTGTTATCAACAGGATTTCCCCTAAAAAACACATGCTATGACATTGTGTAAAAGTTACCAAGTGGTTCTCGTGTCTTAAAAAACAGTATAAAATGGCATCCTACAAAAGAAGGTCTGGAGTCCAGTAAAAATGCAGAGGACAGCAGCAGATGTGTGACCATTAAAGCATAAGAAAGTTGAGGCGTTGTGCTTGAACACTGGTGTTAGCATCAGTGTGCTTTTTGTGTTTGAAAGAGCAGAAAGACTCGATCAGTCCAAGTAGAAGGGTGGAATTGGGGTGCGACTGCATCACTGGCTGCAGGGAGAAGAGGTGGCACAGGGGTGATGGGTTTAGTGGAAATGGAGGGGGGTAAAGGTGGGACTTCAATAGGGAAGCAGCTCTTTGCTGCTGGAGACCTGGGAGCGGCTAGCGGAGCTGGTAGCGCTACGGATAACCTCCATCCACCTGTAAAAATAGACACAGACAGACAAGTGGGTATTTGTGTTGCTCGAGGCATTAAAAGCACTGAGCTCTCTAATGTTCATATTGGGGACATTCAACTATTTATGTAACAAAAGTGAATGAGATGGTTATTTGAAGATGACAAGTATTGGAAAGTAGCACAAGCTATTGCCGCAATTGAAATATACACCTGGGCATAAGCTAAGCACCACTCAATTCATAAAACAAGTTCCACTTCACCAAAGGACTAAATTAGTAACATCAAAAAACTTGGCACAATTTTTGGAAATATGGCTTGGACATACCTTTCCTAGTATACAAAATCAGTTTGAAAAGAATTTGACCTTAATTTTGCACATTATTAGCTTTTAAAGAAATTATGTTTTCAACAAATTTAATGCTGTAAAACGTATGGGCTTGCTGTCCTTTAGAGAAGGCAAAAAGACCTGTGTTTGCCAAAAAAATTCCCCCAGAGGTCTGAACTTTAACTGGAATTTGGTGCTGCTTCACTATTGCTCTTGTACACATCAGTTTTAGATTTACACAATGCATGCATGTCAGTGCAACATTAAAATTAGCAAGCAGAACAATCATAGATGCAACCTACCAACAATTTGCTCGAAAGCTCACCAAGGAAAATTTTATCAGTTTTATAGTCTAACTAAACCCTTTATCAGGTTTTTGTCAAATGGGGGCACAGCTAACTTTCAGTCCATACCTCTCGAAGGTGTACTCGCTCTCAGATCTGAAGTAGTAGACGTGGGATTTGAAGTGCAGTTTGAAGACGTAATCTTTGTGAATGTTTTCAGATTCAGAAGGGACGGTCACAGAGTAGCCCAGCAAGGGTAAGCTGGCGAGGGGGAAGTCATCCTGCAGGAAAGGAGCAGGGGTTAGATTTAGGTGGCAGAAATGCAGCCCTCCACAAGACATCAAAACACCTACACAAAACATTGAGCAAAGGAATGTGTTTTATTGGAATATATAATCTACAGTGCAAATATTTAACTATTAATAATTTTTGTTGTTTTCAATTTGTGCTCCAGCGTATCAGATTTAAATAGAAACAATGACTTCCATAAAAAAGGCTGCAATTCTGTATGGATGAGAAAATATGGACCAAAATACATATGAAGACCACAATGGAAAAATGATCAGTCACATTTTCGCGTTGTGGAGAAATGATGAATTAAAAATTCAAAACGATCTTAGAACAAAGCACTGAAAAAATACACAAAAAATATATTAAAAAATTATAATAATATACAATGTTATAATATATTATTATAAAAATTATAATAATATATGATTTATAAAATATACAAAAATGCTAAATTTGGACTAAAGCTGATAGTTTGCACTTTGACCTCATATTTATTGTTTAATTTCAGATCCAACGAGCTAGTTCACAGAGCCAAAACCAGAAACTGTGTTGCTGTTTAAATGCTAATGGGCATGTTTGTTTTTCCAGCGTAGTTCAGTATGGTACTCATACACCTCATTCAGACTCAGGCACTTTATATTATAATTTTGGATATAGGCCCAGTCTCTACATCACTACTTCCTAACGCTGTATTATCTCTCATTACGCAGAGCACAGGAGTTGTTAGAGATGGACAGGCAGGTCTTGATGGGTGCCATTCAAGGGCATTGGGCTGGTGTGATATAAGGTCTATCACTGCAGAGTGTGTCTATATCTTTAAACTGCTCCATCTTCTGAGGTCCAGGAGTAAACCATTGTCTTTTGATAACCTAACAGACCACTTTACAGGTGGCCGCGGCTGAGGGACCTCACGTGATTGTGCTCTCTGAAGTATTGATAAAATGGCTGGCTTTGATTTGCGCTCCAGGAGGGATCCCAATCTATTTCATTCCCCATTTTGAGAAAAAAAAAGATAGCATCTGAAATCACACTCTCAACCTCCAGACTAAAGGCCCGGCCAGAGAGAAAGAGAAGGCTATTGGAATAAGGGCTATCTGACTGGTACTCCCACTATACTGGTATATCCAGGCACATGGAGAAAAACATTCACAGTCGCTGCCATGTTTGGGCTTGACATACACCAGGGTCTAAATTCCTCACTGTTGAGGAATGTCATGGCTGGCTGCACAATTCTCAAATCTATTACAAACCAAATACACTCATGCTGAGCTTCATAAGAGCGATCTGGGGCACTAAATATGAGCTTACAGTTACTTATAAAGTCACATGACCACACAGAGGTCAAAGGTAAGAGGTCAAAGGAGGGCAGGGCTTCACCTGATGGGACTTGTAGAAAAACAAGCTGAAGTTGGTGAAGACAACCCAGAGCTTCTGCCAGCCATTGCTGTTCTTAAACTTTCTTAATAGGTTACCGGACAGCTGATTCTGGAGGAGGAAAACAACATGATTGGCCCAGGTCATCTTTCTTCAGCAGATCTCCATTCATTAGACTTTTAACAGGTGAGCTAAATTGACAATGAAACACAAATAACACATTACTCTTGCAAGACATTCATTTCTAAGAGTGGAGTACAAATACATCTGGGTACACTTGCGGTGGCTACCAACATGCTAATGAAAAGAACAGAGAAGATCTCCATACTAACGGAAACAGCAAGTCAAATCCAGTTAATTTGAAGCGCCAGCAAAACGGCTCAGTCCTCTACTCAACAGGATTTGTACTGAATCATACAGCTAAGATTCTCATCCCTTTCAAGCAGGAGGTACATGAGCTGGGCAGCTGAACAGACTCAATTCCCTCCCTCCACTCACAGCTGGAATTAAAAACAGGGTTCGTACAGCCCAGAGCCAAAAAAATTGAAGGACTTTTCAAGGACCCCTCAAGTGCTCTCAAGCACTTTTCTTACTTGTAAATCATCAAAAAAAAAAAAAATCAAGAAGTACCAACTAAATTTGTTTATTATCATTTCAGTGAGTCCATTGCCACCATACTTTGTAACATTAGTCCTGCCCCTGAAAAGTTATCACGGTTAGAGTCAGGTTTAAGGTTAGGAAGTGGACAAGGGATAGATATGCCCTTTTAAAAATGTATACTGGACCTCTTTGACTGAAAAAAAGGGGGTGAGGGGACAGACAGAAGTATTTCTCATTAGTTTCTTAGCTAGCGAGGTAATGTTGGCTAGCTAGTCAGTAGACTGTGAATTTAAAACCCATGACTAGTTCAAACGCGATTGTCCATGACTCATGGACTGACGGACTATCACAGTAATGGAGTGAACTCAGTGCTAACATAATGGGAATCATCATTAAGGCACTAACGGCAATTACGTTTGTTTTCCATTAAATTACGCGATTCAGTTATGCTCGCAACAAACAAAAATTTACTCAACTCGTTTCATAGCTGTTGTGACACACCCACTTGTGGAAGATCCTCAACATCTTAAGACGGATCCAAACAACTCCTTAATTTAAAGATAAGTGGATACATACCCTGTTGTTGACTGATATTAGTGGGGGTTGTTTTATCGCCTGCACCTTGCGAACTCCCAGTTTCTTCAACATCCGGTGTAATCTGTATGTGGGAGGCTCTTTACTGGCCACACTAGCTCCCGGGAGCACATAATTTGTCCGTTTCATTTTAACCTTGTCCACATGCTTCTTTACTTCGCAGTGCTCCTCCAAAGTTTTCGCTCCACGAGAGGCATAATTTATCAGGTCTGAGCACAACGTGCACAGGGCTCATTCCTGAACCTCGACCTTCCATAAAAACTCGCCTAATGATGACACTGTACCATTCACTCATTCCATCCAGGCCCATTTGAAACGGTTCTTCACATCTTTGTCGATCTTGCAAACTCAATTGTCATCTTTCGTTCTATGGTTTTCGCCATGTTTCAGGCCGAAATCCTTGCATGAACGATGTTTTTGCAAATGACTAAACTTAGATGACGTCTTGGTAGATGACCGTTAGCCTCTTTTGCTGCGATTTTCGGTGCCACATTTAACACTTGTGCCCCATACACAAGAGCTCTATGCTCCTTTACTTTGCCAGTAACAGACAAGCCCTGGTCACGCAAGTATGCAGTTTATCTCTTTTCCAGAGACATATCGCTGTAAAACTGGTTTGCCGCCATGGTGTAAACACCAGCGCGTGTGTTTGTCTATGTGCCTTGACCTCTGACACAAAAGTAGAAACAAATTCTCCTGACATGCACACTCAGAGTTGTGAGCTCGCTTATTAGCTTCCTAATCATTCTGGGCTCGTATTTCAATCGGTACAAAACAAAACATCATTTTAAAAATACTACAAGTTTCTCAATTTTGTAAGTTTAAGCCCAAACTAAATTTCAAGTATATTTTTCATACTTTCAAGTACATATTCTAAATTTTCCAGCACTATTCAGGACTTTTAGATGCTTTTTCAAATTCAAGTAGATTTCCAGTGTCACGTGAAATTCAAAGACTTTTCAAGGCTGTGCGAACCCTGAAAAAGCTGTCAAAATCAATGGAGCATCAACTATCGGGAATGCAAATTAAGTACACAGAAATTAGGGTATGTATGTGTACACACAGTAAACAGAAAATTCATATTGCTAATTTACTCTTATGATGGTGTCTATTCGATGACTATAGCTCTATTTTGAATACGAGAACAGGTAGGATTAATCTATTATGCCAGGTGTCCAGATTTTTTTAAGTGATACAAAATTTATTTGTGCATACTTTCTGCAGGTAAGAAGAATGGAAGGAGTCTGGGGAGGGGGTGCGTGTAAGCAGTGACATCATGCATGAGGCCACTCCCCCCTCCCCGGCACTGTTACCTCAGTACTCCCGCTGGTATCACTAAGGGGGGGCTGTGAGCTCGGAACCAGCGGATAAGACAGACAGACAGACACTGGTCCCAGGCCTCTGCTAGGCCCATAGGGGACGGGTTCTGAAGCAATGACAGGGCTAGAATCTTCTACCACAGAAGAACAGAGAAAGACAGAGGAAGGATGGAGTACACGGTCTGAGCTGGTGAAACAGAGACACACTCTCGCATACACATGTTTGCATAAAAATGCTCACGTTAATCAGTGGCAGCTGTAGAACTGGCAATAGGGGAGGCTCAAAATAATCCCTTAAAATTAATGATTGGTCAAGACCTGTTTTCAATCATTCATTTAAATTACCATTACAGAAACTCTGAAAACTCTCAACATTATCAGGTGTGGTCAGTTTTCATTTATAACGCATACCTGTCAACACTCACGCATTCGGTGTGAATTTATGTGGCATATTTACGTTCCTCTGCTGTAGTCAGCAATTATTCAATCAACGCATATGTAAGAGATTCTTGCGCGGAATTGAACTCCTTGTGTACCGGAGGGGTTGGAAGCAACGGAATTGCATAAAGATGTCTCAAATGATCTTATTTCATTTAAATGATCATGAAACACATGCATTGCTTCCAATCCCTGAATAAAGAAAAGCGTGAGAAGTCCGGAGTCGTAATTGGTATGCGTTATAAATGAAAACTGGCCACATCTGATAATGCTGAGGGTTTTCGGAGTTTCTGTAATGGTAATTTAAATGAATGATTGAAAACAGGTTGTGACCAATCATTAATTTTAAGGGATTGTTTTGAGCCTCTCCTATCGCCAGTTCACCAGCCGCCACTGTTGGACACACACTCTCGCATACACCTGTTTGCATATGCATTCTCGCGTGCACATATGCTCGCATACACATACTCTCACATACACACATTGCATATGCACGCTCACATACACACTCTCACATACACATGCTCGTATACACATACTCTCGCATACACTTACTCTCATGTGCACATACGCTGGCATACACATACTCTCACATACACACGTTGCATATGCATGCTCACATACGCACTCTCACATACACATGCTCGTATACACATACTCTCGCATACACTTACTCTCATGTGCACATACACTGGCATACACATACTCTCACATACACATGCTCGCATACACATACTCTCACATATGCTCGCATATGCGTACTCTTGCATTCTCATGCTCCCATACACATACTCTCACATACACACGCTTGCATTCTCTCACATACTCGCATACACATGCTCCTACATGTACATATGCACGCACACACACTCTTACATACACACGCTTGCATATGCACGCTCGCATAAACATACTCTCGCATACACGCTCACATACACATACTCTCATGAACACACGCTCACATACACACTCTTGCGTGCACATACATTTACACGCACATACTCTCGCATACACATTCTTGCATACACACACTCTCGCATCCATACATGCACTCATACATACAACAATACAATCATACACAATGCACAACAGTCAGTAGAGGTCCTGGGAGCAGCAGCAGTGGAAGTAATCGAAAGTTAAAACAGACCTTTCCAGCACAGGGTGTACAGTTTTAAGGACCCATAACATTACTCACTGAATAATGGCATTAAATCACTTGGCATGCAGGGTGAGTTACTCAGTCAATGGAAGCACAATGAAATATTAACGGTGAAATGTTTTCCTGAAATATTAAGCCTCTTTCCATGAATAATTCTACCCGAGTTATTGAGTCCACAGTTACTGCACTGCTATCCATCTGCAGAGCTGGATGGAAAAACAGAGCTCAGATGAAATAATTCTTCAATTAAACTTCAGTGAAAGTGAAGAAATTCAGACAGAGGAGGAAATGGAGAGACCAGAGTAGGCCTACACAGGCTACAAGTTGGACAGACACACAGACAGCTTGTCCCACTGAAGACAGAGCAAGGGCAGAGAACAAGGCAGGCCTGAAGAAGAATGTCAGCACATGGGCGTAATCTGGGTTTTTTGGGGGGTTAATATCCTCTTATGTAAATAATTTTGAATGCTGGTGGTATTATTATATGCAGAACATAGTGCTACTTAGTATTTGGCTAATTTATGCATTTTGGGTCAATGTAAAAATAAGACAAGCAGGTTTCAGAAAAACTGCACTGTATGTCCTTCAATGCAAAAAATATATATGACAGCACCACCAAACTGTATTTTACCGCTGCATTTTACTATGACTGATCCAATTATGTAGACCATGGTGCAGAGAAATTGTAACAGGTTTGAGGGTTTGGCAGCAAAAACTTTTGGGAACTGCACTGAGCTTCACCTGGTGGGAGAAGCCCCATGCACAAGACAAAGACACACACAGACAAAAACACACAAAGACAGACTCTCACACACGCCCGCACACAAACATAAACAGAAGCATGCTCACGCTCGTGCACACACAGAGACAAACACAAAGAGAAATGCAGTTACAGGAGGGCTGTCAGTACATACCTCCACAGCAATGCTGAAGTCCAGCATGGACACACTGGTGTTCCGGTGCCAGCACACGTGCACTGTAGTGTTGCCACGGTGAGGTGCCTGTCTCTCGAGGGACATGCGAGAGGTGCTGATGTCGTCCTCGGACTCCTGCTCTAAAGTCAGCATCTCAGGGGACTCTGGGAAATTGAATAATGAGGAACCTTGTATTGAGATGCCCATGATTCTCATGTTACAACTACATGTTTATCAACAGCTGATCATCAACATCTAAGGCCTGCACTTACTCAAACAGGCTCCCATTTTAACTGCCACTGAGTAGAAAATCTTGTGAAAAATTTTGCAGCCTGGCTTGTGCGAATCAACAACATAAATGCTTCATTATAGGAGAACATAATTCTTGTATGAAACACATTAAAAGGAAGCACATTTAAATGCAATGTATCTCAATGCATTTCAAAAGCCTAAAAGCTTCTTTTACGAGGGGAAAAACAAATACATTAAACAGGGAGCATTTCAGAAATCGTAGGAATGGCCGACACTTTACGATAACTGCGGACTGGCTAAGAATGCGTCGTTGTTCCTTCAGGAGATGCGCCCTGGAACAAAGGACCTGAAAACAATGCAGGAGCAGCCCAGGGATCAGGTGACTCAGGTGCCCGAGAGAAACAGCAGCCGCCATTTGATGCGCACCGCTCCGCAGACTTACTTTTCTCAGAGAGCAAGCCAGCCAGCTGGTCAGAGGAGTGGCCGTTGCACTGCTCAGCCAGGTCAATGGCCATAGTGATGTCCTCCATCCATTTCTCCATATCTGCCAAAGAGCTGGAGCAGAACAGAGAGGAGTGGAGAGGAGTCAGCCCACAGGCAGGGGGCGCTAGCAGTGAGTGACCAATCTGCACTGAACAAGTCGGGAGTGCCATCATCTATCAGTCTACTGGCTTACATTATATTTCACAGAGAACCAAGCCATCCCATAAAATAAAGCAATAAGAATGGATTATTTTACTTGTAGCAGCTTTTAAAATTAAGCAGAGGGACATTTCAAATGACTACTTAATGCACAGCTGATATTACATACAGTGGTCTTTCTGAACAAGTGAGCAGCAATCAAAAGTGAACACTCTTTTCGTACTCAAGGACAGTAATTTTTCCAAGTTGCTGCTGGAGAGATACTGCATCTTCTATCCCTGGAAGTTTGGACCCTAAATTACATGAAGACACATGAAGCAGGACTGGTGGTATTACCTTGCTGCCACAACCACGGATTGCCGCTGTCCTGACAAGGTAAAGGAGTAAGGCACACCCCACTCTTCCTCGCTTTCTCTGATCTGAGGACAGGAAAAGGAAAGCTGAGGCCATTTTGCACATACTGCCATGGGTAGCAGACATACTGACCCGACTGACCACCAGCCAAGCTTGAACTTCATTCACTGTTAGTCTCAAATATTTGCACAGGAAGATGAATACCCATGCACAGTCTACAGCATCTCAAGAGGTCACATGAACAAATGTTTCAGAAAGCCTCTTATGATAATGGGGGAAGAGCAAAGATTTACAAACTCCAGAATGGGTACAGCAACAGCAGAATGATATGTCAATCAGGGGTTTATTTGAACAAATCGCCAGGTTCAACACTTCACAAAAAACCACTAGTCAGTTGACCATTACCACCATTAGGCAGCTCTACCTTTCCCTTTTTGGAAGAAAACACATTTACGCCACAATACCATCTGATATGGCAGCACCATTGCAGACATATGCTACACGATGTGGGAAGCAGCAGGTCACAGCTCAGAAGTTGTGACTGTGGAAATTGTTCCTCAAGCTGTTGGAAGCTCAATGCAGTGTTTATGCATTTAAGGCCAACATTTATTCCTTGGCACAATGCTGTGTTACAGCCAGCATTTTTCATTTTCAGACTAGGTTATTCGATGACGAATAAGAGCTCTTTGGAAAAACAAATGGGGTCAGAGAGATAAAGGAAAGGCTCTGTTGTCCTGTTGGGCAATGTTTCCTCCAGAACAATGACTCTCTTCATTGTGTAACAGTAGAATTAGCATCTTGGCTGTGGAGAAACAAGACGCGGTAGGCCGAGAATCCCTCTTCATAACCCCCAACCCCCCCACACCCGTCCATTTGTCCATCTCTCTCTCTCTCTCACACACACTCCCTCTCTCAACATCTCCACAGCAGGGTGACAGTTATATCTGCCAGTATCTGTGCTGGCAGAGAAGGCTGGGAAACTCACTCTCATGCCATGAAGAGGAAGCTGGCCGTGAACTTTGAACTGATTGGATGGCGTCATCCCTCGACTTGTGTACAGGAGGACGTCACTGAACTGTCACCAGGCAGGGCGAAAGAGACAAAAGCACAGCCTCAGGTCCAATCATTGAGATGCCATTCAAGAGCTTTTCTTGCCAATTTACAGAGCAAATGGACTAGCTGACAGGAAATTAAAAGAGATTAAAAGGCAGGTACGGACAAACAGAGATGTGTGTGTTGCATGCATTAGGAAATATGTCATCATGCATCTAACATCTTGGGTCTCCTTCAACTTATCATCCACGGACTTACACAGGAGCTAACAACTATTGTGTGAATGAATACTATGATTTATTGACTTGAGGCAACATATTTCAATGACTGAATTAATAAATGTCCATCCTTCTTCATAAAAAGCTAGGACAGTTGCTTATGCCACTCTGGTGAAAGCATCCGGTCGCTGCCATAATTTGCTTAGTGTATAAATGCAACACAATGCAGTATATTTCATTCACTGCAATGTCACCATTACATTTAATAAGATGTGTTTACATTTATTATTTATTCCTAATTCTGAGAAGGTAAAAAAAATGTCTGAAACAGAGTAAACAATACCCGATTGCTGCTGCAGGGCATTGCAAAATTAAGGCGGTCATGTACAAGGACTTCCGGAAAGAATCACTCTCCCTAACAAATCTGGCACATTGAATAGAAAGAGGGGATTACCAGGAAAAACATTCTCTGCTGAAGGCCTTTTCCAGAGAGCTTGCTGAGACAGCCCAACCGGATGAATTCCTGTAACACACAAAGAGCTCATCCCAAACATGGGAAAAGATATTCTTTTGGTGTTTTGTATTACATAGCTGCCTAATGATCTGAGGGGGCTCAAGCTTTCCACACTGCCAGGTAAACTGTGAGCCAACCAAATCAACAAAGTAAAGCTAATCAAATATTGATGTACTAGCGAGCTGGCCAACTGATGAGTAACCATAACAAGATTATTCTTAAATAGCTACGTTTTGCCAAATCGCTGTTTTGCACGCACCCGTCCTGGAACAGATAGATTGTCGATGCCGACCAAGTCCTTCTTCAGCTCCAGAAGTTTCTGGAAGTTCTCCATCTTGATCATGGGACTTCGCAGCTGGGACACCATTTCTGATATGTCTGCCAGGGCAGCTGCATGGACAGGACAGTAGTGTCAAGATTAAAAGCTGTGTTCTGATTAGTTCATTATTACAAACCGCAAGAATGGTCTGTTAAGGTCATTCTAACTGTACATGTAATATGGCTAAAACAGGCATGGAAAATTCCTTTTTTGGATGTCTGGTGTCATTCTTGCCTAAACTTGCTAATTAAGAGTGAAAATCGATACATACAGCGTGAACTCTCAGAATTTGAACTTCATTTTTCGCTGTAAACTTCATTGTACCCTTTAAATAGATGTAATCATCCTCACTTTAAGGGCAGACAGCAAGCTTTGACTTGAGGGCATCCATCTTCGATGCGTGATGTAGCTATTCCAGCACATTAAAATTGTGTTACAGTCCAGATCAACAGCAATACAATTGACAGATTTCAGTCATAAATTTAACCAAGACGCCAGATGGAAAAAAGTGAGCACTGAACTAAGGGTAATTTAAAGGGCATTAGTTCATCTCTCCATACCGCTCCTGTTATATAAAGTTGAGCGTTACCCAGAATCCCTTTCTGCCCTCTGTCAGTGAGCAGTGCTGGTGGTTGCGTACCTCTGGAGTCCCTGAAGTCGGGGTGAGTGGCAGGGTAATGCTTGCACAACCTCTCCAGGATCTGCTTGTAGTGCATGAGGCGGTGCAGGGGCGGAGCAGGAAGATATTGAGTGGCAGATAGCAGGCCTTCTGCAGTTCAAAGTCCCGACACAGCGCCTCTAGCTTCCGGGAGGTCCGGCAGGCCTTCTCCAGCTCCAGCAGGGCCTCAGAGTGTTTCTGCAGGTGAGCGGTCAGGAGCTGCAGGGGGAGGGGAGGGTGGGGGTAGGGAGTCAGACTGGGAGTGATGAGGGCCCTGCCCCTCCCTCCAGGTTAAGCAGGGGTCACCATTATCTCACATTCCTCCCCTCAGGGTGGCTTCATTATACTCTTTGAAAGTCTTTAGGAACTATGATGGAAAGTTGGGGGCAGTTTTGGAGAGGGGGGGCCTATAAGGACCAGGCTGGTTGGGTTATTGGTGCTGCTCAGGGAGCCCTGCCAAGCTACTGCCACACTCCCACTCCAAGCTGCTTTTCCACTGCTCCCCCAGTGCTGTCCTCCACCAGGAAGACAGGCTGGCTCGGCCTTGTGTACGCTAACTCCCCACAAACTGCTGAAACACTCCCCTGACTCTATATGCAAGCGCCCTCCACTCCTCACCGCGCTCCTATATTCACCAGAGTCTCTGATCCAGGGTCATGTGCAGGTCACATTTCAACATACCATCCATTTAAACAGATAGATATTTACTAAATAACCTGGATGTACAACCTACCTTCTGTCGTCAAATCTGGGAAACTCAACCTGCAACCATTGAAGGATATGTCCAGTTTCCCAACCAGAGGTCAGGCCTGTGTTCTGGCAAAGGTTCAAAGGAACATTGGTCCCTTTTATGAGGGAGACCCCCTGGGCAATATGAGGACATTAGAGCTACGGTTCCTTTCACCGAGCCTTTTATCATCAGATCTTTTCCACAGGGGAAGGTGATTAATGTGATCACTTCACTGCAGCAAACATTAGCAGTGGGTGAACACTAAAAGGGGAATTCAACCGTAAAATGTACATTCACTTTTAGACCAACTGTCCAAATCAGGCATTTTACAAGATAGTGGCTAAAGTTTGGAGTTGGCAAAAAATGCCTCATTTGGCCAAACAAACAGGTAAACTAATAATTTCCATTAAAAAAAAATCACTCCTACACTAAGGAAAAATTCTAACTAGTTTGGGACAAATTGTATAGAAAAATCAAGAAGAAAATAGTCACAACACAGCACATCTGCAGCAGTACTGGGTGTGAGGCTTCAGAATCATGAGACTGTCCTGCTGAAAAACATTTTTATTAATCTCCTCTGCTCTTATCAAGACAAAGGTGGTCATTTTAAGCTTTTCTGGTTAGCAAAAGGTGCTAACATCACTCGTGACCTCGTGAGCAGGACGGGTGTACCAACACATTTGACTGGCAGGGTTTGTTACAGCAGATTGTTCGTGACCCTTTACCTTCATGCCCTGGGTGCTGTTCAGCATCACGTCCCCTATGCGCTGGTAGTCTCCTTTGATGTGGGCGTTGGAGCGACCCTCCCTACAGAAATGCAGAAAATCCATCCACACCATTATCCATTCATCATTTACATACTCATTGATCTCCATGGCTCATCGAATCCCAGTCTCCCCTACATATCACAAAGCCACTAGAGTCCTGCAACCTAAATGACTAGTGTCACAAAACACTCTTTCCATGGACTGCAAGCAATCAATAGTCAAAAACCATTTCAATACAACATCATATTTATGACCTTTGAGTTATGTGGAATTTTCAATTTACTTGTCACAAAGATGAGAGACATGAAAAGGAAACACACTATACTCAAATTATCCATTCAAAAGGGTCAAATATGGGGATGCAAGCTAGTGAACAAAGTTATATTTATTGCCACGTTTATTATTTTCAGCATAGTGATGCAAACTGTTACATGGCCAGCAGATGTCGCCCTCGAGCAATATTTAAATTGCTCAGACAATAAATTCTGAGCTACCATCTCCATTCACACAGTTCTCCCTCACATTCTTGAGGCCACATTCATGACCGCAAACAACATAGATATGTGTTGTATAAGGATTAGATTAAGTGCAAGCAGAGTTCTGAACCCAAAGCATTCAAAGGAATGACTGATGAGTAATTTACACCACAGCTCTCAGCCCAAGGCAGCTCTCTCCAAGACAGCCATCAGCTGTAAAAAGGCTAGCTTATGAATTGAAATGTCTTTGATGGCTCGACAACAGCGTCTATGTGCAATGTGTAGAGTTACAGCAGGACTTGCGCCTTGACTGGCAGAATTGTGAATGAGTAATATTTGACTGAGTAAGGCCTTGGGCAGACCAATTTAAAAGGGATTATTACACAGAAAGCCTTATCTCTGACTTGTTCCCAGTCAGATCTGTTGTGTTCTGATGTAAAGATGGGACCCAGAGATAATGGTAAGAGTCGCTGTGGCGAGTGGGGGCAGGGGAAATCTCTCAGGGTTGGGACAGATGTTGGAGCTCAGTGGTTTGATAGGATGTGATTTCAGTGGGAGGGGCTACTCCAAGGAGAGTTCCACCACAAGGAGGGAGAAACAGGAAGTGGGAGCCAGTGGGTTGTGAAGGGCAACAGAGACTGTCCTTCCAGGGGTGCGTTTCCCAAAAGCTTAGTTGCTAACTAATTTTGCAACTTATACAGTTCGTCCATTCACAGTCAATGGGCCCAACTATGTAAGGTAGCATCTGTGATTTCGGGAAAGCACCCCAGATTGGCTGTGGCCATGGAGACCACAGTTTTCCTAGCAGAGTTCTACAAGATGGGGTTTTTATCTGAGGCTAACTCAGAGAGCATGCCGATAGTGGATATAAAAAGCCATTGGTGAGCCTGGTGTGTACAGTACCTGTCAAAAGTTTGGAAACACCCGCATTTTTCTTACAATATATGTTAAATAAAGAAATAAGCAGCCTTTATTTTTGCAAAAAAAGATCTAATTCTTAAATCCATCAAACTAACCACCATTTGTTGTCATATTTGCAGAGCATTCTCACATTTTTTTTTTTTTAACAAGGGCAGTCATATGACTATAATGAATTTGCAGCTGCACGGCTGTCCAACTTCCCAAAGACGCGCTGCACTTGAGGTGTGCTCTTCATCAACCTTTTCGCCCAATAAGTCCCAAAACCGATTGACTTTAATTTGGCTGTTGGAAAATAGGAGGAGGAGTTTATTTGTCTGTTTACTTTGCAAAATATGGCTTCTTTGAGAATTCCAAAATTTTAGACACTATTCAAACCAGTAAATTATTCTCTTTTCACTTCTGACTGTTTAGCTTTTACAAGATTCCATTTGAGATTATATAGAGAAGTTAAGTTGTTTAAATTTCTCTCAAAACAGAGTGCTGTGACATTAGCAAAGCGTGTCCAAACTTTTTACAGGTACTGTAGATCAATACATGTCTTTCGCATGACTCACAGAAGCTTACTCAGGCAATTCTGGAGAGTATTGGCTGATACACTGAGCAATCAAATTCCATGTCATCTAAAAGGGTCGTCTTACAGCAGACTTCTACAATATGTTACAAGAGAGTTCCATGTTGTGTTTTGAGGTAGTTCTACATTAATTTACAAGAGATTTCCAATAAATGCAATAGGGGAGTCCTGTGTCATTTTCATGGATTTTCATTGTCCTGTATTAAGAGACTGGTACGGCACGCTGACAGGGAGCACTATGTCAAGAGACAAGGGAACTCGAAAGGTTAAGAATCCTGGGTGCATGTACTGTAAAGACAGTTTCTTTGGCTAGGCTTAAATCTAACAATTGACTTGTTTGTATAACGTAAATTTAAATAAAAAACAACAAATCTAAATCTACGTTGGAAGCAGATCAACAACTGAAATCGTACTACAGTGCTTTTATTCAAGTTTACACATACTTAATATTACAAAATGTAAAACTGAAACTCTGATTTTCCCAATAAAAAGCAGAAGCTAACTTTCATAGTTGAAACCACTGACTGTGAATGGGCGAACTTTCTAAGTTGAACTACGCTTTTGGAAACACCCAGTTCAGCGCTCACTGCTTAGAACAGTGGGTTAAGCAGATAAATAATCCGTTTTCCCCACACAAATTTCTCCGTGCAGACCAGCCCTCCGACCTGCCTCTCCCCTCCCCCAGACCCCAGACCCCACACTCCGAGTCCCATCCTCACCACAGGGCCAGTCTCTGCTCCACCTCCTTGAGAAAGCCTGTGTGGAACTTGAACAGAGGATCGTAGTTGGAGCAGATGACGTTCCTGAGCGAATCAGGCATGGCCTCGTCTTTCCCCACTGAGTTGTGAAAGGCCTGGAGGAAAAAAAAAGAAACTAAATAAATGCCATCAGTCCGCCTCAAACCGTCAGGTTTAGAAAAACGCAGCGGCTACAGATGTAGCAGGTGGAAGAAGGAAGGAGAAAATGGCTTTAACTGGATGAAAAGCCATCTAACATGATTGAATTGGAGTCGCGCTGTTGAAGGAGCTCTGCATCAATAGCTAACGACCGGGAGATGGGACCAACTATGCAACAAAATCTCGTAACGACAGCGCGGGATCAATGCGCTCGAAGCCCCCATCATTGCAAACACAGCCCACAGGGCCGAATCAATCAAACAGCATGAGAAAATAACAGAGGATGGCAGCTAGCAGAAACCGTGTGGGTTTTGATTGGTTGGTTCTTTGGGCGGCAGATGTAGTATTTTCGAGGGGAGCCAGGTTGCTGGAAACCCTTGAAAGCAGGTGAACAGCTGGATCTCAGCAGGCTGCAAGTTCCACAGGAAGTTGGAACAGGCACTGGAAAAAAAAAAAAGACCTGAAACAGACAATGGGGTCGTGTGCGGGTGACGCTACGTATGATGCAGCCAGCACTAATATTTATCCAGGATTTGATTTAGAAATAACCTCACTTTTGGAATTCAAAAGGCCGGGGAGGTTACAGGGAGGGGTGAGTGGAAGCCAAATGGCTATCGGTCTACAACGGTTCTGCTCGGCCTGGCGGGGAAACCACTCGGTGTGACGAGCCATTTTGCTCATTAAAAAGGAGGAGTTTCACCCCCTCACTACAAAACACAAATAAAAATGTTTGTGTGTCAGTGGGAAAAGAAGAAAACGGTCAGCAGGATGTTCAATGGGAGCTGAAGCACGCCGCCATAACAGGAGATAATGAGCCTGGGAAAAGAGATGGTGGAAGGAGGATCCCTCAGGCAGCCGGAGCTGTCAGCCCCACCCATCAGCAGCAAAAACACATTCCAGGAGGCCCCCATACAGGGCTGGAGATCAATGCAATCACCGCCGACCACAGGTTACATTACTGCAAACTCACACACTCTAACGGGATCATGCAATACGTTTCATCCACCTGCGAACTCAGGTATAGTCTAGTAGAAAGGAGGGGTCCCAATGTCCCCGAGACAAACATTTTTGAAACATGGTTTTTTAGGACCCTTGAGGTGTCTACTTAAGATTTTTGCTTGTTTCCCAGGTCAACTAATGTCCCATGGGGGTTTTTTGGTGGCCATTTTGAATTTATGTCCGCACGAATGGCGAAAACACCAATAAAACGCCAATTTTCATATCTCCTAAACGAGACATCATACAAAGACAAAAGACCACACTTTTTCTGATAATTTTGACACCAGGAATCAAATGGAAAGGTCACTGAGATGGTAGAACCACTCCTTATCAGAGAAAAATGAACTCTGAGTAGTATTTTAGTATAAATTGCTCAAAAAAAGTTTGGAAATGTTTTTTCAGTCCATTATTTCTTGCTTTTAATAAGTCCGTTGGTGCTGTCTTTTAGACCGATGGAAAGCCTGATTAGTCACCTTTCCAACGAGGTACAACTTGTAAGGATTGTGCATTCATGGAATGAGCGACAAAGCTAAATGTGTGGGAGCGACCAATTTAGAATTCTTAGAATTTAAAAGACCAATAAAACGCCAATTTTCATCGCTCCTCAACCAGACATGATACAAAGACAAATGAACGCACTTTTTCTGATGACTTTGACACCAGCAGTCAAATGGAAAGGTCACTGAGATGGTAGAACCACTCTTTATTAGAGAAAAATGAACTCTGAGTAGTATTATAGCAAATAATACTACCTAACTGACAGCCAAAACGGGTCATTATCTTTGTCCATCTCATCATCAATCTGTCCAAATTGCCCCCCTTCTAGAGCTGGGTGGTCCTCTACCTACATCATGCTGTCAAGCTGGGCTTTAAGTCTGCAATAGTGAGGACCCCAGACACTGACATCTTTGTCATCCTCCTTCACCACGCTCACACCATCAGCCTCACCGTCTATGTTGACCATTGGCATGGGCAAGCACCGTCAGCTGATCAACGTGACAGAGCTGGCTACCTCTCTTGGGCAGCCGTACTGCAGCACCCTGCTTGGCTTTTATGTCTTCACTGGAGAGGACTGCACCAGTGCCTTTTAGGGCAAAGGCAAGGTGGCCCCACTCAAAAAGCTCCAGAAGAACCCCAAATTCCAAAGGGCCTTCAGATTGGTGGATTATTATTTTATATTTTTGAATTCCATTTGTTAGGTATTAAATACATTACAACACTTAAAAAGAGCAAACCTAGCAATTATCCCAACAATTTTTTTACAGTCAGCTGGGCGATGAGTGGAAGGTCAAACCAGAGGTGCAGGAGCAGCTGGAGGGCCTCACATGTCTGATGTATGGCCAGTCCCGTCTAACATCTGTGAACCTGGCCAGGACCAAGATCCTAAAGAAGATTGTGGGAGAGGATGAGACCCTCAGCTGCAAGTCAAGAGTGGACTTTGCTCGCCTGCCTCCCTGCCAAAATGCTCTCATCCCACATATCCAGTGAGTTAACTACAGGGTAGCATGCTATAAGCAGGCTGCTGAGCCAATCTCCTGGAGGCCTAATCCCTATGATGATGATCAGGGGTGGGAGAATGAAAAAGGGATTTTAGAGCCTGTCTGACGTTGTGGACCAGTTTTGCCTCCGTCATTGATCGACATGTTGGCGAGTGGTCTCAGTGCTATAGATGATGGGGAAGTGGAGGAGATGGAGATAGAGATGGACAATGATGAGTGGGTGTGAGTGTGGGTGGGGTGGGGGGGTTGGGGAAGGGAGGGGAGGAGGGGAGGGGGGAAGCTAAGTGTGTGTGTGTGTGTGTGTGTGTGTGTGCGTGGCGGGGGAAGGGGGGGGTTCAAGTTGAACAGATTGATGATGAGATGGACAAAGATAATGACCCGTTTTGGCTGTCAGTTAGGTAGTATTATTTGCTATAATACTACTCAGAGTTCATTTTTCTCTAATAAAGAGTGGTTCTACCATCTCAGTGACCTTTCCATTTGACTGCTGGTGTCAAAGTCATCAGAAAAAGTGCATTCATTTGTCTTTGTATCATGCCTGGTTGAGGAGCGATGAAAATTGGCGTTTTATTGGTCTTTTAAATTCTAAGAATTCTAAATTGGTCGCTCCCACACATTTAGCTTTGTCGCTCATTCCATGAATGCACAATCCTTACAAGTTGTACCTCGTTGGAAAGGTGACTAATCAGGCTTTCCATCGGTCTAAAAGACAGCACCAACGGACTTATTAAAAGCGAGAAATTATGGACTGAAACAACATCGAGTTCATTTTTCTCTGATAAAGAGTGGTTCTACCATCTCAGTGACCTTTCCATTTGATTCCTGGAGTCAAAATTATCAAAAAAAGTGTGTTCATTTGTCTTTGTATGATGTCTGGTTTAGAAATTATGAAAATTGGCGTTTTATTGGTGTTTTCACTATTCGTGCAGACATAAATTCAAAATGGCCACCAAAAAACCCCCATGGGACATTACTTGACCCAGGCAACAAGCAAAAATCTTAAGTAGACACCTTTAGGGTCCTAAAAAACCATGTTTCAAAAATGTTTGTTTGTCTTGGGGACATTGGGACCCCTCCTTCCTACTAGACTAGTAACGAAATTAAGTCTTAACTAATCAACCTCTCAGCTAAAAAAATTTGCGAATTAACCAATTCCAGTTGGCTGGGGCAAAATGTAGGGGATGACTGTTTTTTTTTTTTTTACTTGAATTGTCCATGTCTCATTGTAATCGACCAGGTATCGCACTAGCAACAAAGCAACCTTTTCCACTGGAATTAAAGGTCCCCTATTGAGTAAAACATGCTTTTTGCTGGCCCAAACATATTTACTATGGTCATCCTTCAGCCTAGCACACTATGAGAATGTGAAAAGCGAAAACCCCCGTTTTATCTCCATAGTCCGCCTACTTGGTAGGCATGTGCCTCTACATGGCCGTTTTGATTTCGCTCCGATCATTGCGTAACAAGAGTCAGGCAATTGTGGCCGCCCATGTCCCCACCTCCTTACCACCCCCGCTGTGGATAACCACTCCCAGGCTTCTCTCCTGCTGTCTGTGCACAAGCCATAATTATTTTTCTTCGCTGCTATTGATTTCTGGATATTGAAGGTTAGGGCAAGACAAGCCAACAATTCAGTTTTTAGCAGTAGAAACCATCGCAAATGTTTGTATTCACTTCCTCACTTCCATCATCAGAAGACAAAACAGTGGATACAATTAATTTACAACAACAATGTTCTGGCCGCAGTTGCAGCTAATTTGGTAGTTTGTGGGAACCACTTCACCAATGATGGTACAGGGTGGGGAAGCAAAACTTGCACTGACATTTAAAGTACAAACAATCCCACAACCACTCCCCTGAATTGTGTGCACCTGTTATTTGAAAAAGCAAAGACTATAAGCTGTAATCTGAGTCTGTGCTTTAGTCATTTGGTTGTAAAACGACTAAAATTAATAATATTCAATCTATGGATGGTGATTTATTTTGCAAATTTTGCTTCCCCACCCTGTAAGTAAAATGCTGGCTTTGCTGCAAAACTGTCCCTTAAACTGACCCCCGGTGGATCTGCTCTGAATCAGAACAGAGCTCATTTAATAGAGGGGACGCCTACTGAACAGCCTGAATATCAGAGCGTTAGGAATAAGAAGAATCAAATTGCCAAGAAATTAAGGATTTTATATTTTATTTTGGTAAAAATTGTACATATCTCTCTTTTGGACATCCAAGAATATTATATCTTGCCAAAAAACAGCATGAGATGGGACCTTTAAGGTTCAGAGAAGAGGGTGGGTTTTAAGAAATACACCAATCTGTTTTGGCTTACCACAGTAATGACCTCCAGGTCCTTCAGATAGGTCCGCTCTGTGGTCAGCAGTTCCTTGGCAATGAAGTAGGCCTTGTCCGTTGGGAACCTCTGGAATGGAGGAAGAATCCATTGGACAGCACTGAGTGGCTGTGACCGCAACTAACTGCCGTCATGCCATTATCGATGATGTGCAGTTTGCATTGCTAATCAATATTTCAAATGTGATACGCAGCGTACAGTCAGTTGCTTAAATTCCATTTGTGTTAAGTTTGGACGTCTCTACAGGAACACATGACAGTAAATCATATGGGCAGTAATTCATCATGAGCCATCTCAGAGATCAGACTCTAAACGGTTTAGATTTAGCTATGAGGACAGCGAATGCTCCAAACTGGCCTTCCTTCGGACCACAAACCTTCCTCCGAACCTCGTCTTCCTCGTCGGTGCGCAGGCAACCCGCGTCGTTCAACAGGGGGCTGGTGAGGGGAGAGGGCTGCCGACCGTCCGGGCTCTGGCCGAGGGCCAGACTCTGCTTCTGACCATTCACCATGCCCTGAGAATGTCCGGAACATTCTGAGATCCGGGGACTGTTCGCTATAAAAGCTGTGGGGACAGACAAGCAGAGAGAGAGGCAGAGAAAGAGAAGAGGGAGGGGGCGTGTGATTTTTTTTCGCCATGTTTAAACACAGTGCTTCAACCCTGAAGCAAGGCTATGCTGTGTGCAAACTGACGATCAGGACTACATTGGTGACTAACCGCAATGCAATCTAATGGACAATCTAAAGCTAAGTAAAGGCTTCCAGACAGCCATGGGTAAATCACTCTACACACAGCTTTAAGCAGGTCATATTATATCAGCACGACCAGTTTGAAAACAAAGAATTGATGGGACTTCAATGGATTTATTTGGACACTTATCCTATTTTATTTCAGAGATTTCTGCACTTACCCAATTAAATCATAAAAAAGGGTGGCCTCCAGTGCCATGGCTGATTGGGCCAGCAGTTAAAATGACTTACCCGATTTGACTACTTTGCCACTATGTCTACTAGCGGTAACAGACTGCATACTTGCCCGCCACTGCTTTCTGTCCTCCTGACTGCACCTGACCTCCTTCTGACTGCACCGTGTTGGTAAGGATGAAACAGAGATTAAACTAGTGCTTCTCTAACACAGGGGCTACGACAGCGTCTGCGAGAACTATAGGGGCAGACCTGGGACTGCGACGACAAAATGGGACCTCAACACATGCCGAACAAAAACACTCACACACACACACACACACACACACACACACACACACGCATGTATATAACAGACTTTATATACACACAACAACTATACAGATAAAGGTTTCAAAAACACGACAACAGGGAAGGGAGGGGGTCTCTAGCATCTATGGACGATCACACAACATAGGTGGGTGTCTTTAAAAAAGATGCTTGGAGTCCCGCTTCACAAAGGTGAACTTTTATTGACACTAGTGCACAACCGTGTACAATGTTAAAAAGTGTAGAAACCTTTCCAAAAAGGAGTGAAATAGCAACATGAAAAAAGGAAACAAAAAAAACCAGTCAAGGAATCCAGTACAAATACAAGACTGCAATATATACACAATGTTACAGGAGTGCAAGAGGGAAAGAGAGTGAGAGAGATAGAGAGCAGAGGAAAGATTTAAGAGATTGTGCTGGTACATTCTAGACCAGGTCTACAACACAGGCCTTCTAACCTTAGAACAAGACCAGACTGGCTCTGTAGCACGGAGCAAACATCAGGTCTTCTCTAACTTTAACTCAGCATTCTGGGTCTGTCCTTTATAATAGTCCAAATAGTAGGGGACAAAGACCCAGTGCATGCCAGTACTTTTCAAATCTTTTAATTCAGCAGTTGTTTGTGGCAGAAACGTGGCAGTATTAAGTACATTTGGTTCATTTACAAGCTGTTATGCTTCATTTCAAGTCATTGTGACATAAAAAGTAGCACATTCAGCAGTAAAAGAGGCATTTTGACATCTCTACAAATTTTTGCTACAAAATATGAAGTATGAGGTAAGAGCACATTTAAAAAGGTAACTACGTTTTGACCCACAAAAAAAATTGGTCAAATTTGAAGCTAATGCGATACAATCAGCTAAGTTCGATACAAAATACTGTGATACTGGAATCAAATCCTCATTATAAAACACAATATTAATAGGCATTGCATATACACATGCTTAAAAAACAAGTTTAATAATTAATGTTAAGACCTGCTGAATGTGCTACTTCTATGGCAGCCAAGGGGGCGAAAGGTTATACACAGCTTCAGTGTGTAAGGGGCACAGTCTTAAGAGCGAAATGGGGGCAACACATCATGCCAGTGAACAAGGTTACTTCCCATATTCATGCTGCCTAGACAGTGACACCCCCGGACCCATGCACAATGCCCATAGGGGTGACACTAGTATCAAGGAGAACACACAAGCCTGCCCTGTTAGCTGGCGTGGGAGACCCTGGATTTTTTTTTTTAAACTTCGCCATAGTAAAGGCAACTAATGGAATTAATCACAGCCATATCAATACAATGGCATCTTTTTGTGCTGAACTTCAGCCTTCAGGAAACCTGACTTTAAAACTTGGAGCAGAGTTATGCATTTGCTAATGTTTAGCATCTCCCATAGCAAGGCGACAAGGCAGGGCTTGATGTACCAATGTTTCTCTGTGAATCTGCAGTGATCCAGTAACTGACACAATACCCTATCACTTTCAGTTAGGCGATCTCTCTGTAGCTGGCTCTGGGATTTACGCTGCCTCCAACTACCACTGAAGTCTCTCACCAACGGACTACTAGGCTCAATTAGGCGAGCTTAATGGCTGATCATCCCCTTCAGAGGGGTAAAGTGTTCTTTCACTGGCAACAAATAAAATGGCCTCTATATTCTGATTGCCGTGCCATCACATTCTCAAAGAACTAAAGAAAGCCAAGTTAGGCAAACTTTCCCAACTTCTATTTCTATGCAGTGACACACATTTGACCTCAAAATGCCCTCCATATACCCAGACTAAACACAGACTTCACAGATTAGATGCTTTTACATTGACAGTCCAAACAACTTGCTCATTTTTTCACCAAAACTGCCAACGGGCAAATAAATGTTTTTAATACATTAGTTGCGACATTCCACTTTTTATTTTGAAGGAGGGAGCAAAACAAAATAAATTAGCTAATTAATAAATAAATAAATAAATAAATGTCAGAAAGCAGCCATCAGCATTCGGTGAAGGTGAATTATGAGGACAATGAGCCATGGGATGTCATAATGTTCGTTGGATCAAATTTGGGACAAACATGCACTCTCTCGCAGAGGAGACAGCCAGTTATTTTCATTTTATATTCTCCTGTCCTGAACAGCCTCCAGTGGCCACCCCAACCCCTATCCCGACTCCCCCTCCCCTCCAGTTTCCAGGATCACTGCATGTAAGGGAACCCCGGTTACCCTAGTCTCTCCACACACAGTGACAGAACAGCAGAACAGTGCAGGAACAGGGTACCATGCCTCCGGGAGAGAGGAACAGAGACAACGTGAGACTTCAACCCCACAGGTACATGCTGACAGAACAGTGCTTCCATAGGAAAATTTGAAAAGAACACAAAAAAAAGCAGTGCGTTACAAAAATAGCGCCAATATCCACTTGCTCATAAAAATAGTGAGGACAGCAAAGAAACCGCAAACAAATGACAATGGTGAGAATGAAGCCCCGGCAGTCTTTCATTAGCAAAAAAAAAAAAAAAAAAAAAAAAAAAAACAAAAGAATAAACAAAAAAAGCAAATGTGAAGGTCAAAGTGCAAAGTTATTTTGTTGGGATAGTTTGCCCCGCGGGCAGTGCATGCTGGGAAACTGGGACTCCTGCCTCGTACAGTGGCTTTAGGGGTTAGTGCTTTAGTCGAAGATCTCTGGACAGAAAGCATAATAAGAAATGCTGAGAGACAAAGAGGGTTATTTTGCGGGCTGCCCGCCTTGTGCGACTCATCTCTGGAATAGCACTGATTTGACTGACGTTGATCTCTAGCTCTAATTGCAGGTTTACAACCCAAGCTAAGTGTACCTCTTCAAGCTACTTTGTTTGCAAGACTCTGCAAAGTTCCTAAATTGTAAATTGTAAAAAATTGTTATGATCGGAAACAGGGAAAGGAGTGAGTCCATTTTCTCCTGTCCACTTTCCACAACTTTCCCAAGAACTGGAAACAACTGCAAACAATTCTGCCCAAATCTCCATTCTACACTAAATAACACCAGCATTAAAATGTGCAAAAGTAAACAGCTGCCAGGACAGTGAGAGACAGTTAACATTGCCACCCACAATGGGAGACACCGAAATGCATGTAAACTGCTGTATAAATCCTACACTTGAACATTTAAATTGACATCAGCTGAGTGCTAAATCCAAATTTCCTCTCAAACAGATACATCAGTAAGTCATCATAAGAAATTGGCAAAGAGCCCGGACTCCTAACTCATTAAAGGTCCAAAGAAGGGCACTGTAAAAAAGAAACAATAGCAGATATGAACTGAAGTGCAAGGATCACTTGGACTCCCAACTAATCTGCACCAGTCAGAGAATGTTAAAATGGTAAAACCACTCAACCTACAGAAACATTCATCATATCTAAACAGCCAAGTTAATATGTCAAACACTGAAATAGCAATATTGCTTCACTTCACCTACAATGTACACAAATTACATCATGTTATAAATTACAGCATTCCATTCACAAATCATTTAGCAACCAACTTGCTACATAAGTACGTCCAAAAAACCAACCAAGTCCACAAGACTACAATGGAGAAAAACCATTTAAGCAGTGAAATAAGTTCAGTTAAAATACTTCAGACCAAATATTCCCCTATGAAACCGTCAAAATAAAACCTCTATAGTAAAGACCACCTTTAATGGCATCTATAACTACTTTCTCTTCAATATTCAAGAAGCATGAAGGCAATTTGGCAGTTATGCTTAGATTGAAACCTTTCATGCACTTCAATAAGTTACTACAGCAGAGTAAAATACATGGCTATATAAAACCACTAATCTAAGGAGAGCTCTTGGTGAAAAGCTAACTTCAGGCAAGCTGAACAACAAAAATGGAAATTGAAACGTCAGCAAAAGCTCAGTTTCAGGTTGGCAGGAGTTTAATGGAATTAGTCACGGGTTGAACGTGACTAGCAATTTCACCGACCCATACGGTCAGCAGGTTTCAGTAAAAACAAAAATTTATTTACTGATTCAATCTCCTCCAGTTACTGATTTCATCTTCAGCTGTGCAGCATGTGATCAAAGCTATTGGCACTTGGAAGCACTCTGTTCTCTGGGGCTTCCCACTGTCTACAGAAGCAGACAGAGAATGTATGTACATGACCAAACATAGATGGCTAAGTAAGGACCTAGATGAATTAGGAGACAGCGATTTCCTTGCCTACAAATGGCGCATAAATCAGGGTGTATAAATCAGAGGAGGAAGTGCTCATGGCAGTGCTTAGCTTTCAGATGTTTATCTGTGCAGTCGTTTCACTGCCATGCATGGACATGGCCTCATGCAGAAAAAAGGGGGCACAACCACACCCTTGGGGGGGTGAAACACAGCCATCTACAAAATAGGCCCCAGAATTCACCACTTCCGCGTGCCCGGCTCACAGAGCCACTGGCGCTAACAGCTAAGTTCTCGCGCCCCGTCTTCGTCGCTAAAGTTAAAGCAGCCGTCCTCCTCTGTCTCCTCCTCCAGTTGCAGGCTGCCAAAGGAGAACTTGTTGCGGGGCATGGGCGAGGTGCCGTCGGCAGCACCGGGGTTTCCGTACACCAGCGGGTGGCTGCAGGAGCTGCCCGTCTCTGATTCGGACTCACTGGACTCCGTACCGCTGCTGGTGGAGCCGTCGATCATCTGGACGGCGCCGGTGTGTTCGGCACCGGGGCGGGCGTACAGCCGCTGAGCGGGACCCGAGGGGCCGTTTGACGCCATACGGCGCTCTACAGCAGACACGCGCGGCCGCGGCTCGCGGGCGGGGGTGGAGGTGAGATGGCTGAGGATCAGGGGGTCGGTATCGGAGCGGTTTCGGGCACCCTGCAGCTTCTGCAGGTGGGGCGAGCGGCTGACGATGGGCGAGTAGCTGCCGTAGCGACCAGGCCGCCCGCCGCTATGCCCGTTCTGCTCGCCGTAGCTCAAGGAGCTCGTGCGGTGGTGAAAGGGGCTCAGTATGGGGCTGGGACCAGAGCTGCGGGTTCCCGCTAACTGCCTGGTCACAAGGGGGCTGCGCTGGGCCGGGCCCCGGATAACCTCATCCACCAGCGTGCTGTGGAGAGGGGCATGGGGGTGCCCTACGCCATACAGTGACACGTTCGACACCTCATCGTCCATGAACTCCAGTGGAGTGGCATGGAAGGGTGGGGACTCCCTAGAGTGGGTTTTGGCTGGGCCATGATCCTGCTCGCACTGGTTGTGGAGGCGGTAGCCCCCATTAGCAGGGCGCCTGCTAAGGAACGGCGGCTCATCCTCATCATTGTCATTTGCCTGGGAGTGGGACCTTGTAACACGGCCCTTGGCCACATCATACTCGCTATCTATGTCACTGCAGTCGATGTAGGGGATGGAGGAACTGCTGCCTTTGGCAGCCCGCGAGGCTGGACCTGTGCTCAGGTGGTCTGCATGCTGCCTGCCGGGGGATGGCTGGCCTCTCGCCTCCTCGTCCCGGGCTCCTGGCCGGTCTTCGCCTCCATTGTGCAGGGAGGTGGGGCTGGCGTACTTCCGTGTACCGCCGCGGTCCTCCACAGTGACAGCCACTGACTCCTGCCAGCCCGGCCTGCTCGGGGAGTTCAGCTTGTCTTCAGAAGTGCAGCTTCTGCTCTGCTGGGTAAAGAGTGATACGGCAAATATAGAAAGAGCAGAGAGGTGAGAATACACAGTATTTTCCGATACTCATATTCCAAAATAAAAGCACAGATGGCAAAAAAAAAAAAAAAAAGAAAAAAAAAAATGAGCAGGGACAAAACACACAACACAGATTTACTAACCGCACAGAGGGATAATGCACAGCAAGTACAGATATTTATCAGGCTCTCATCCAAAGCGATTTACAGATAATTGACTGAAGAGACCAATCCTCTCAGGAGCAATGTGGGTTTAAGGGCCTACTTAAAGGCTTCAACAACTACACTCATCTTATTGTGGCCAAACTGCAGCTAGAACCACCAAAATTCTGAGTCCAGTTAAATGAGCTAGCAAAGCTGCTTTAGGCCATTCATACAGTTATAAAGAGAAAAGATGCTAAACCACAGCACATATAGAAAAACACAGCACAGACAATAACTTGGCAAGAGAGACACTGACTTGTTTCGGCACTTCGGTGAGCTGCTGGGAAGGCAGAGGAGACATGCTGCTATTGGACTGGACCTTACTATGTTTCCTGTAAGAGGGAGAGTCAGGGGCAGGTCACATATTTCCATTAGTTTCAGTCCTCAAAAGCTCCACCCATCCACCTCCCTTGGCTGCCTGTTCTCCTCCACGGTCTGGTACTTACGGTTATTGCCTTCCAAAATTCCACCTCAACTGACTTATCAAAGATTGTGTAAATTTCCTGCTTCAGCTAACTTCAAAATTACCTCAGCTACCCTCCCCAAAGTCCAATATATACTGTGGCAGAATTTAATTAGTCATCTGAAGTGATAAGGATTAAGAAAAAACACAACAGGCTCACACATCCATGGAAGCAACATCCAAGCCCACATGAAAAGGTCTTATTGTTTAATTTATGACCGTGGTCTCCTCACCAATGAGTCACAACAGCTGTTGCTTTCATCTTCAGACTCACAACTGTTCTGAAAGAGCGCGGCCTCGAATGCTCCAAGAAACGAGGAGATAATGACATGGAAGCGACCTATATCATGGGAACATAAAAACAAATCATGAGCTCTCACCTTTCAAAGGGAATCTTTTTGAATTCCGAGTCCTTGACGTAATCGATCACCTGCTTCTGAGTCCGCCCACTTAAAAGAGAAGTGACAACAAGTGAGGAGTGACGAACAGGTGAATGAATACAGTTTAAAGCTGAACTTGCACAGAATCACTGGAACTCAGGTGAACAAAGGACAAATCCAGCCTTTGGTTCCCTGTCCAGACTACTATGACCCCTACCACCACCAGGCCCCACCTGAAGCGGAAGGAGGACCCTCTACTGAAGAGCACTGGCTTAGGCTTCGGCTTGGGCTCCTCAAAGAGACGGAAAAAGGCGTGGTACTCAACGCAGATCTTCCAGAACACCTTGCAGCAGTCTCTGTTGGCCATCAGGAACTCCAGGGTGTCCTGGTATGCGCTCTGCTGCAAGTCAAAATACAAACATAAGTTACATGAAAATGTCCAGCATTGAAAATGTAATACAATCTTACTTTCAATTTCTTTACCAAAATGTCCTGTTGACCCTTATTCCCAGCTAATTTAAGCTCCAGATGACACTTCAAATGTCCATCACGGGCTAGAGTGATTGCATAACACAATGTGGAAAGTAAAAAAATGAGTGCTCAACTACTAAAGAAATTAACCTAGTAGGGTGCAGACACCCATCAATCTAACTTGATGAATTCGTACAGCAAGTGACTGGGCAAGATCTGGCCTGATGATGGTGCTAACGCAAGAAGAAAGGTCAAAGGGGTCACCAAAATCAATAGCCTTTTTCCCTGAGGAAGCATAAGGGTTCAAAGAAAATTTCATGACAATCTGGCGATTACTTTCAGTGATCTGTAGATTAGAAATGAAAATCTTAGCCAGACGGCGGTCCTACGGGAAAGGTCATGGGGTCGCCAATCTAAAAAGATCACTGCTTCTTGTAAAATTTACGTGCTGAACAAATTTCATGGCAATCCATCCATTACCTTACCACATAAGTCTGTCCCAGAAAAATAGACGGACGGAAGTAATTAACATAACCACACTGAAGAAGGTAAATTGTTTCAAATGAGGCACGAACTGAAGGCATTACAGGAAAAGGGCAGATGAAAAATTCCAGGGATGCCTGAAATGCTCCAAATTTTTATGCTCTAAACTGAACTGAGCATGAACTGTAACCACTAGACAAAGTTTGACAGGCCCTGAAATATGGTAGATAGCCTATCAAAACAAAAAACAAATGACGTTTTTCATATTAGACCCCAGGTTGACCTGGGTTTTTACATTCATGAGTGCCCAAACACAACAAACTTGAAGGCTAATGCACACAAACCCACAAACTTTCAATTGCATACTCCTTTCAATTCTGTATTGTTACAGACCGATTAGTCGACATTTAAGGCTGGTACACTACTCACACCCCAGACATCAAGTCTGTATTCAAATAACAAACCAGTTTTGTATTGTCCGCGAGACCAAACTCCACAGTGTCGTTGGATGAGAGTAACAGCAGCTAATTAATGAAACTATGGCATGCAGTGTTTAATTTTCAGCAGGCATAGCAATAAGACTTACGTTCAAGTCTGGCCTTAGCTTGATGAGAAACCGCTTCCGCTTGAAGCTGAGTTTGCGAACTTTAGACCAGTTGAAGGCATTGATCTTCATGTGTCCCTTTAGGATAAAATAACGAGTCATCAAATGAGTCAAAATAACGAGGGAGCCTAGCTAAAATCTAATTTTTACTGGTTTCTGTTAAAATTTTTCAAATGTACTTTTCTCATTTTTCCCCCCAAGATACACAAATGCACATGGACAATGAGAAAGGAAAGAGGCAAAAAAAAAAATCAAGACTTTATTATGCAGCAGCGCTCATGTTGTTAACATTCTCAGCCAAGTGAAAATCAATGATGATCTCCATCAGTGAACAGGGCACAATAAACTTTGACCCCATGACATACATCAGAGGTGCAGAGCCCTTGCCTGGAGGACCCAATATGAAAACTGCATTTTTGCAGACTTTCACCATTTTAGGGCTTAATTTCAGCCAGTGATTAACTGAAGAGTTGCAGCAAATATATATAGCTGATGCTTTTATCCAAATTTACACTTCAGTAGGTTAAGCAGGAACTAATCCCCAATGGAGCGATGTAAGTTTAAGAGCTTAGCTCAAGGGCCAAATGGTTGTACTGTTCTAACAGCGGCTATACTGAAGCCTTTACCACTAACCTTTCAGGATCCAGCATAGCACTTTAGCCACTAGGTTACATTCAATCCCCAAATTTACTATTTAAGGCCTACACAGGTGCTGTGGGAAATTATATTATACAAACAGGCAGATATAATGGTCCTGCAGTGACTGAAATGCTTTAAAATGTGAAAGCAATGCCAGTTACCTGAAAGACCAGGACGCCCGTGTGAGCCACAGCGAGGTTCAGCCTGGTTCCTTCCCTGTCCTTGGCGGGGTGGAGCCGTATGCCGTACATCTCCAGTTTACGGGCCACCTCCAGCAGGTGATAATCTGACTCTGCCGGCGTCTGTCCCCTGAGAACCACATGACAAGAGAACCTAATGACCACGGGCGCTCAGGAATGATCCACTTTTGAGTCTCCATGTCATACGTTACAGGCAGATGCAGCTCGTCATTTATTATCTCCCAGAAGACTCTGACAAGACTGATGAGGTGAATATCATTCTCATCCTTTACAGTTGTTTTATACCGCTACGAAACCCATGTGTACAGGGCCTGAGAGTGAGGATAAAGCAAATTATGGTGTTACACTAGCAGATGAAAGCACTCTCACACATCCATCTGAACCCCAAAACAAGCCAAGGAAGCACTGAGTGACTACAGGGTTAAATCCCAGGCAACACAGAAAAATTTGTGACATTAAAACAATTTTAGACTAACAGATGAAATTAGATAAAAAACAGTCACCATTAGTGATCCAGCTCCTGCAATAGATAAAATCAAAGAAGAAATACAAGCTAAATACTTATTCTTATAAATGTCTTATCATAGCAGTTAATAGTGTTTAAAGCTTTTACTCGGGCCGCGAATGCAAAATATTTTGAAATTTAGCCAGAGGCAATGGGAGCACAGAGAAAATGCTTGCTCTCCTAAATCTGATAGGTAAAATGACTTCCTGCTTCCGATAAGTGGTGGTTAATTACAGGTTTAATGACCGCCAAGGTTTTTCTCCAAACTAGTAACTTGGCGCTATCGGCGATGCCAGACAGGAGAAGAAGAGTGAGGCAGGAAAGGCTCTCAGATCCAGTCATAGAGCCTGTCATCTCCCCACACACCACTACAAGAGCACATGTAGTAACATTGTATTTGTCCAGCACTCAGCTCAGGACTGTCAAACGCCCTTACAGTGAAACAGAAGGGCAAATGTTCATCCTCAATAGCAGAGGAGTAAAAACAAACAAACAAAAAAAAAAAAACAGAAGGGAGTAAAGCCCTCAAATAGTGGCCAGAAAAAAAACCCTAAAGAGAGAAAATCTTGGGACGAACCCAGCTGTAGAAGGGAGCCAACCCTCTACTGACCAGAGAAGTGAATGGTAACTAGATATAAGTGATTAAAAAGTCCATTACAATTATTGAGTCCAAATGAGGTGAAAAGCGGCAAGAGTGAAATAAAAAATTTTAAATAATGCAATGAAGAAATTGTAATGGGGTTGTTTTTTTTCCATAATGTCTTAATACAAACTCATAGACAGGGCTGTTCCACTGGAAGAACTTTTACCCTCAGCTTCCCATTTATCCCTGAAGGCTTTCAGGGCACAAGGAGTACAGAGATATCAACTGGAGAGATGCAGCCAAACTCCAAATATATCCTGCTATTTCAGAGGAAAAATGTTAAAAAGGACCCATGAAATTTGAATGGTTTATCTTCAATCTCTGCAGAAATATTTGTCAAAAAATAAGGTATTTTAACCTAATTATTTACTTGGCATTCAGCAGCCTGCACAGGCAAGTGGTGTCATTTTACCTTGGGAATTCCCCCCCTGCCTTTCATCAGACCTGGCAAAGTTTATAATAAAACCAGATCACTCTCCAACGCATTAGTCATGGCTAAAAACAAGGGGAGTTGCGAGGAGATTGCAGAACCTTTATATCTTGCTCACACCTTTCCCTAGAGTAAGACCGCCTTTGTAAGAGTGGGCTGTCACATACATTGCTCATATGAGGCATTTAACAGAAGAACATTCCAGACAGTGCCAGGTCAAGGGCCCCGGGCAAATTCCGGGGCGCCTTCACAGTACGAGATGGCTCTTCGTCGGGAGGGCAAGACCGCCCCAGCTGCACCGTTTACCAGACACCCAGTGCTGCCTCTGGCGCTATGGGGAGAGGGAGGGGCTCTGGTCTGCACAAGGTCTATGCTCGGTCACGAAGCCCGTGTTTCCTACAGCAAGGTATTGCGTTTGGCTGATCGTGGGGTTGCCATGGAAACAGTCACCCTCCCGAGGATATGTCTGAGGACTTTAAAATCCTGTCACATACAGAGCATCACAGGCTCTGGAGAGCAGTGCTAGCACTCATCCGCTAATACAGCCACTGAGCGGATGCAGACAGACTCCCAGCATGCAGTGCTTCTGAAGCACCAGGGTTCTGGGAGGTACTGTCAACACTGTGTGCCTTCGAGTGTTTGAGGACGGGTGCAAAAGTGTGTGCGGAAGAAGAGGTTGATTATTTTAGCAGAAAGAGGAGAGTGGCCACACACACACTCACATACGTGCTGAGACATATGCACACAGACACACACACACACACAAACACACCACTCCACTTACACATGCTTGCGATGAGACTCGATAATCTTGTCCATCAGGGCCTCCTGGTCAGGAATGTACTTGTTGGTCAGAAGGTGTTGCCTGGTCTGGTCCTCATCAAAGTCACCGATCTCAGCTGAAAGAGAAAAAAGAAGCAGAGAGAAGTAAGGGAGAGAGACAAGCAGAGGAAAAAGCCATTAATGAATGAACATTTCACACATTATGAACTGCGAGGAGTTCTGACTAAAGGGGATTAATAGCGTAGTTATTATAGTCTCAGAAAGTGCAAAGACAACACCTGTGTGTGACTAATAGAGTGTGGGTTTCACCTGACCACACACCGAGGTGAGGACAGTACAGCACACTCATGCCCCACATTCCTGTCTGTCTGGAAGAGACGAGCTCACAGGCCAGGGCTTTTATCCACACAGCTATCGCATCGTGAGCAGCAAGCTCCGATCCTAACTGACAGTCAAATGCAAATGCTGTCACGGCGCATCACCCAGCTCAGCACTACAAAACCTAGCGCCACAAAGACCTTCTAGAAGTCTCCATCTCTGGAGTGCTGAGCACTGAAGCGGGTATAGCTCTCCCAGGTTTAGGGCAGAGCCTACTCCAAGGCCCCAGCTGGCACGTCTCTGGCCCTTTAAGACATTCCACAGCAGCCCTACAGATTTCACTGAGAAGGAAGACCGAGGAGGTATCCATGGCAACCAAGTAATTCTCATATTGAACTGTTGCCCCGTAACTTGTTTGACACTAGTGAAGAATGAAACCCATTGAATAGCATTGCATTAGTCAAAGCTCTCGATCTATTTGCTTGACTAATCGTTTATTATAGTTACAGGACAAAGGGTTTCCCAGAGCTTTTGCTGTAAGAGCAAACAGGGTCATTTCGTGCGAAAGTGGTCGAGATTCTACCGACACTCAACATGTAGGTCTAATTTCACGCAATGTAACAACGTCGCTTATTTTCAATTTTATCTGAAAATTATCAAGCAAAATTCTTTCATTATGCATATTAAATATGATGGTCTAGATTGTTAAATAAGAACTGTTCCAACAGACATTGCAAGGCTGAGCAATAAACACCGTGTCCGAGAGCAAACTCTTCATAGATTTTATTTTCATAAATTGCCACAAGCAATTTTTTTTTTTGAAAGCCTGGGCAAACACCAGAACATCAGTGGCAGTGGAGATCATACTAGTTAAAAATATAAACCTTTTGCGGTTTTTAATGATCGACAATGAGAAAATATTATTGATTTAATATTCAGCAGCAATGACCCCAGACAGTAAGGCAAAGAATAAAAACTAAAATCAGACTTACACTGGACAATGTGGGAAACCATGAGAGAAGCACTGCAGTCGCTGCAGGTGAGACGTCCACAGAGCAAGTCCTGCTTGATCTGCAGGGCGAAGAGGTACCTGAGAGACAGACATGAAAACAAAGTCAATTCGATCGAGTTGGTGGCAGTACATGTGACACTGAAGCCAGTGCCTGATGGGCGACACCTCAGCTGAGTCACCATAGAGTTTCTCTGCAACCTCACCAGACCCTATTAAAATAGCACGGATACAAAATGCAATTAACAGCTGAGGACTTCTGACTATGCTCAACCTACATTGACGTTTTTCCCCCAGATTCCAAAGAAAATATCACTCGAGTGGAACCGAGCGGCTTAACTGAACATAGTTATTAACATGATGTCAATTGAAAGTACCCAATTAGAGGTCTCTTTCATCCTCCCTTTCACCGCCAACCCCAGGGGATACATTCATCCACTCAAATACAACTGAGCAGGTCCTTCAAGTATTATATGACATGAGGACATTTCACAAACCAATTAAAAATGCACTGAAAATACTATGTCTGAGTTTGTATCAGCACAGGATACAAGCTCATTCCTAGAACATGGCCGACATGCTCAGTAAGTAACAAAGCCACCTCGCTCTGACATTTATTGCGGCTTTGTGCAAAGCAGAGTCTGATTTAATGTTTTCATGGAATACAGTAGTACCCTCAGGACTAGCCGCGCATCATAAAATGCTCGTTTTATTGCGGCCGGTGAGTTACTGCTGCCGTCAGATCAGCGAAGTGTGTGTCCGAGTCACAAATGTATAGGTCCATTTGTGCGGCTGAAAGCTGCGTGCACATATCAGTTTTTGGTCTCGAGAGAATGCGAGGTGTTCTACCCGAAAACTCACGTGACATCGATCGTCGCGAAATCTCTGCAGCAGCCAGAAAAGAGCTGCTTTCAGTGGACTCAAATCAAGCCACACTGGACCATAAAAGATGGCGAGTTCAATTAACACACTTTCGTGCCGGCACTTGCAGCTGCTTCTTGAGGTGCCGAGAAAAAAATAGTTTTGTTGCAAACATTCTGTTAAATCGGTGTGCCTGAGCCGCCTGAAGCATGCGAAATGGGCACCAAGCCATTAAATCACCGTCTCAGTCTCAGGGGCTGACTGACTGGGGAAAAGGCCATTCATTTGTAGCCTGCAGGCTCTCATGTAGGATAGATGTATTTGAAGCCATTTTAAGCGCTGTACACACAATTGTACCAATTCAGTCACTGCTACTCTGAAGCCCATTTTTAAAAAATCTAACAGCTGACATAGTGATGATAATTTGATATATGACGAAAATCCATATACCTTAAAAAGAGGACATGGCATTTCATGGATGAGGAAAGAATTAATTGACTAGAAAGTTTCCAGTAATTATGCAAAAATGCATTAATGGCTACTCTCCAGTAGAACTAGGAAGTCAGCAGCGTACACCTGGGCCCACTCTAAGAATGACCCGCTGTAATGAAAAAGGAGCACCAGCGCTGCACTGATAATGACTTGCCGCTTGTCACGGCAGTCTTCTCTACATTATTTGCATTTGCAGGCGCGGCAGCTCACCGGATATTTCTCGTCACTGGAGCAAGTAATCAAATATTAAATTCTCAGTGGGGCTCAAAGCAGGAAAAGCTAAATTAATCCAGGCATTTTCCTATTCAAATGAAATACCGCTCTAACAGTTCAGGGAGATTACTTCTGTATGGCAGAACTGGTGTCTGGCTTAGGGGAGCAATTCAGGGCGTTTTGTATAATCGAAACTATGCTTGGCTCAGAGGTCACCCCATCTTTAAAGATCTAAAAAACCCTTCCTTTTCAGAGCTTTCTAGAGGCAGGATCTGCACAGAAGTTGAATACATTGTCTCCTCTAAAATGTCATTTATTGTTTGGCTTGAGGGGCAATAACTTTTTCACATGGGTGATATAGCTTTTGGATATCTCTTTACCTTCGGTAAATGAATCATTTTAAGGCTGCATTTTGTGTTTGCTTTGTCTACATTAAAATTAGTGGGAAGATCTGAGACATTTAAATCCGAATAATAAGCAAAAATAGAAGAAACCAAGAAGGGAGCAAATACTTTTGATAGCACTGTAATCTAAGAGCACAGCACATTTAAAAAAGGTGAAAGTAGGGGAGCGCCACACTAAATCACACTATGACAGCATAACTTCACTGACTGTCAGTCAAAAGTTTTGATCACACATGATCTTGAAGCAATCGGGGATTCCTTTAGTCCTCTCACTATTGCGATCTTTCACTTTGCCATTTGAGGTTACATAAGTTATAAGTGCTTATATGTCATCAACAACATGAGCAAAAACATTAGTAAAGCCTCCAAAAACCTTTGACCAATCGTGCATAGTAAATAAAGCTATGTTTTCGAGCAAAGTGAGGGGCCGGTGAAACTGTAATGATGCCTGTAAGCACAGCAGGTACTTCCCAATATCAGTCAGATGATTTATGGCTGACGGCACTTCAATTAGTGTTCATTATAGCCATTATTGAAACGTCCAACACTGATCTATTTGGTTAATGAGGCAGGCCTACTGAACCTGGTGCATCGGATAAATTCTAACAGGAACCAAAATGAGACATAAATAAACTGAATGGAAAAATAAACAAACAGAACGAGTCGACCGGCAAAAATGTCCACCTGTATGGCAGTTTAAAACAATTCCCTGGCAGTAGCTGTGCTCATCACAAATACAATCATCAAAGCAAATTCAAATGAAGCTTTTTTCCCCTTCCAACAGGCTAGAAGAGGTCAACCGAAGCATTTTCAGCTCCAGAAATCACACAGCATGACAGACGTTGGATGAGTTTACAGATTTCCTAACACTGAATGATCACAGCTTCTCGGCTCACTGCATTTACGAAGCCTCTTGCTCATTGCAGCTCACAGTTTCATCAGACAGTGAGAATCTCGCCATCTGTTTTGTTTCCAGTGCAACTTCCCGTGCTATAAAACCAATATTACTTGTTACAAACTGTCACCCAACACGCATGATGAGTTTTTAACAACAGCAATCCTGCTTTAACACATAAAAAATGTTTCCTTTTAAATTATTGCATTCAGAAAATACCTCGTTACCACACCTGCATGGAAACACTTTTACTGGTCTAATTTGCGGCTGCAGCACAGCAGATTTCAATTAGAATGTCGACTAAAGCCGTAGTGTTACAGCATGCCATATTAATGTGAAATGTGATTATTTTACCCCAAAAATTGCTTCCTGGAAAGGTCTTGACCAGCTATTCCATAGAGAAACAAAGTAATTCTCTAACCTAATGATTATTTAAATTACTGCCACCTGAGGTGTTCAAATGATAGTTGTACTTTTTAATGTAAATCTGGTTTCAGGCATAATGTTGTGAATCAGCATGAAGTCAGCTTTTCTCCCCTTAAGTATTATTTTAATGAGTTTAAGTCTCAGAAAATTCAAAAGCATCAGTGAGGATGGAGTTGCTATGAACTTTTCCGGTGTTTCCAGAAAATTTCCATTTATAAAATTCCTTATTGTCATAAGCAAAAATACTCATAATTCATCTGATCTGCGCAGGGAATTCAGTGACACTTGCAAATAAAGGGATCAAATACTTGATTATGCCACAATGCAAAGCCAGTCAGTCATTTCAGTCCTGACACATCACCAAATCACATTTTTATGCACACAAGCAAAAGACAATGAAAATAAATGACATGGAACACAAAAAAACCTGATTTATCCACAGAAAAGTAGCAACTAGACAGAGAAAAGTGAGCATACTGATCACATGCACATGTATATGAAAACTGCATGCAGAGCTGATAAGAAGAATGGATAAAGACCATATAAAAATTCTGTTTGCTCTTTGTTTGAGGAAAACCAAACAAATGTCAATGACATTCACAAGGAGCACCCCTCCATACACACACACACGCACTCATTCATGCACGCGCGCGCACACAAACACACACACATCTGCACCCACACACAAGTAATTGAACCCTATCCATATCTGTGAGAAGTTATTCTGTGAACTCATAAGAGTTTTGGTTTTATTATTTACCAGGCATAATTTATGTTGGATATACTGGTGTATCCATAATAAAATGCATTATCACAGTAGCACGACCACTAGTGTCTTACCTGGTCAGTTCCTCCAGTAGCTGGGTGTGATCAGGAGGGAAAAACTTCACCACAAACCGCAACACTGTGTGCTTGGGCCCTGGGAAAGGGACACAGTGCCATCAGAGGACTTCTCCAATCACTGTAGTAGTTTTCAGTGTAGATCGGCAGACATAAATCTGATTATTATCCACATCACAGATAGCTTTGTGTGAAAACCATGGTTTTTTATCAGCTACAATTAGTTCGGTCCACTTCAAGAAGACATTTGCCAAACGTTTGGCTGTTTTTTCGCAGCTGTGGTAAAAAGCTGTCGTTACAGTAGCCTTTGCCACCATAAACATACTTTGAAAGGGCCTCAGTGTCTATTAAAGTTGATTTTATGGGATTATGGACTTGCTAATTTACAATTCAATACTTCAGTACAGCACTAAAACGCCACCAGTGGCAACAAAATAGGCCACTGGAATTAAATTTACAATCAAAATGCACAACCTGCATTATATTTTGTTTCTAGCACTTTCCACTCTGCATATTCTGCCACAGCTACTGGCACTAAGGTGTTAAAAATGCATTTCTGCCTGCACTGCTGCCCTTATTAACCTGTTGCGTGCGCTGAAGAAGCTCATCAGGAAGAAAGCCTCAGGAAATTGAAAGCAATGTAACATCTAAGCAAATAAAGCAGAAACTGAAAACACCCTCCAGGTACACGCTGTAAGGAAACACCATATTTCTCTTTTCCCGCTGAGTATGATAAAAACATTTCAAAAATGTAACCCTCTACAATATCATCATCAGCACGTAATAATAAAATAACAACACAATAACAGGAAGTGAACAATGGGAGACCTCAGCCACTTGTTTATACTGAAATGGCTGAGATAATATTCAGCACTGCGCATCCCCTCTGCTTTGAACGGATTCCGTGACTCTCCCCAAGAAGGCGACTAGTTCTGCTGTTCTCCTGTTACTCGCAGTCACAACATGACACGGGGAGGAGGGTGCATTCGCTTCATATGCGGGGACTTACTTCTGATCTGCTTCATAATGGGTTTCAACAGATCCAGCCAGACCTGTAAAAGCAGAGTGTCAGATGTTTTCTGTATGGCAACAGTGATTAATAGAGACATAAATGAATGACTTATCCCCAGCTGGACTGGAAGAATCATGTTGGAGTCTGAGGTAGGTACTGTCCCACTACTGACTCAGAGGTATGCACGACAGGGTTGACACTTGGAACATATTCTATTACAGCTATGCTCAGTCATAACTATACTCCATTGGCAACCTGTGTCCGTGTTCACTCCCGCCAAACACATAGCTTGTCTACCAGATGTTTTATTCTAAAAAATGTTCAAGAGATAATACAACAATAAGTGTGGAAAGAGGTCCAGTGTCCTGTGTACAACCTCAAACTGAAAAAAGTTGAGACGTTATAGAAAATGTACATAAAATTTTTATGTGTATTTACTTCATTGCAGGCAGTATGAAGACAAAATAATCAATGTTTTGTCAGATAAACTTCATTTTATTTGTGAATTTGTAAATATACATCCTGCCATACATTCCTGCCATTCAGACAAAAAAAAGAAGTTAAAATGGGGGCAATTTAGGACAAGTAATGAGGTAAAAAATTTGAATAATAAAGTGACCTGAGACAGCTGATGTCAGCAGGTAGTTGTAGTCATGATTTGATACACAAGCAGCACCCAAAAAAGGCCTAATCCTTAGAGAGCAAAGATGAGCAGAGGATCACCAATTTATCCACAAATGTGTTCGAGAAATCATCGAAAGGTTTAATAACAATGATCCTCAAAGAAAGATCGAAGAAATTAAGATATTTCACACTCTACAGTGCACAATATAATTAAAAGACTCAAAAAATCTGGAAGAACTCCTGTGCACAGAGGGCAAGGGCGCAAGCCTAAGATGAATGCTCATGATCTCCGATCGCTCAGATGATCCTGTATCGAGAACCCTAATTTGTCATTACCGTGATATGACCACAGGGGCTCGGGATCACTTTGGCAATCTTTTTTCAAGTACACAACACAGTGCATAGTTACATCCACAAATGCCAGTCTAAATTTCATTGTGCAAAAAAGAAGCCTGATGCGTCATCAACTCAGAGGCATCTGCGATGGTCCATCTTGGTCCACATTCTCGGTCTTACAACCAGTTAAACTGGAAAGCCTTGTGACCAGCTGAGATGAATAGAAAAGCATGTTTAGAAAGAACATAAGCTGTGTCCACACCTCATTAACGCCCCCCCCAACCCCTAGATCATAACTGCTTTAAAAACCTCAGCCTGCCCTGTGTGAATTGCTGCTTTACCGATAGCCTTAATTAATCCCCATTTGTTTAGTCAACCTGGACTAGGAGCCTGAGAGCAGTTAAACTGAGCTGGATGGCTAAACGGTCCCAGGTTGTTGAATAGATATATGAATGCTGTAAAACTAAGAAGTGTTTATTCTCACACAATGATAAATAAAGCACACAGGTGTAGGTCAAAAAGAATAAGCAAACACGTACCATAATAGTCATAAGAAGCCTCATTTCAGTAACCCCCCTCAACTTACGGCCAACTTGCGGCGATCCAGAAACTCCAGGCCAAAGTAGCCCCCCTCGATGAGGTTAAGGTGGGTACACACGAGGTCGAACAGGACCTTCCCCGGGGCTCGTTGCTGTGGGAAAGATGAAATGAAAGCAGTAAGGAACTGTTGGAGTGCAGACATTGTTTAGTGAGTATACAGCTGTTTATTATTGCTATCAAACGAACATTAACGTCCACTCAAGCAAACCACAGTAAATCAGAAAAGCAATAGACTTCACGGGGCTCATCATTCACATTCCATTGCAGACTGTCAAAAATGGCTGTTCCCTCCTCACTTGCTCAGAAGCTGGTTTCCTTCTGAGATTCTGAGATATGCCCCCAAGAGCAGTTAGGATGGGAGGCAGCGTCACAGCATTCAGTGCCACGAGCATACCAAGGATAAAACCTTGAGATTATGCGTACACGGTCTTCTGTTTTACAATTCTTCAACACCAAGAGTGGGCTGTGTCAAATTGGCCTTTTTTAACTGAATAAATACGAGTTTTCATGCCTAACAATTCACCATACATCAAAAAGACAACATGTGGGGAAAAAAAAAAAAAAAGATTAATGATAGTTTTGTTAAGGGTTTAAGTTGCAACCTTAATAAAGTTCCCTCTCAACATTCCTTTCATTTTTTTTGCCAGAAATGGGTTGAGCACTCTTTGGTAGCATTATTACCCACAAACCACAGCATAACCATTCATAAAGGAAAGTTTGCTAGTGATTGCTGCTTTTCACTCATATGCGTTTTGTACCTAGTGTTAACAAGTAATGCATCTTGCATTATCTTCTCGGTTTACAATTTTTAAGGCATGAAGTCTATGTGTAATTAGAAGGATCTCAACTGAATGTTCAAATGGCAATGTTACAATCACAACTGGTCTTTCACTTGGGAGTACAGACTCCTTTTGTGAATTCCTGAAAAACAAAAAGTTGAGAAGCTTCCAAGCTGAAGTAAGGAGCTATGACCGAGGAGCTCATTCTGCTGCTGAGGTCTTCATTTGTGGGAGGGCTTTCACGTTCTCCAAAAACAACTCGCGTATAACTAGCTGGCAGAGAAACGCATAGCTGCTGGCCATATGCGAGAGTACAGGAAAAGTACTCACTCTCCTGACAACCGCTGCGGTTACACTGGCTGGCTGACCCTGGTTCAGCCGTGGACTGATTAACAACCCAGGCCGCACGGGACGCCACAGTAACTGGGGCCCCAGCTGCACGCCGAAAACGCGGCTAACGCTTTCACGCTCGACAGCGGCCTTCACAGTCGCCAAGCCCTGCGGCTGAGAAGGAGCAGGAATGCATTGCTATGGGCATGACAGCTCCTCCTCGCTGTGCGGTATGATGACTGAACGGACTGCAGGACCTCTGCACAATGTAGCCTGGGGGAGGCTCCACCTCCAACAAAGCAACACCAGCTCTCAGGCTTGAGGGACCGAAAGCTCTGTGCTCTTTCATATCGCCTGCCTTCTGATAACACCTCGTATCTGCAATTTGATAAACTTTACAGGAGAGCATAAAAAATGTTAAATTTTGCATGTAAGAATGCAGTTGAGCTGTGTTCAGGTAGGATGACTATTTTTCTTCCAAAAATGTATCCAATAAATAAAATTTTCTATTTTGCAATGTCGTGGACATACGAGTTTTTGTTTCTTATCAAATTGGAGATACGAGGTTTCATCAGCAGGCCGATGATATGCTGCTACCTTACCTAGAGATCCATCTTTATATCTCAAGAGCTCTTACAACCAAAAGCCCACTTTTCCTTCATTAATTATACAAGGGTTTATTGAGAGAAAACTATGCAGCATAAATGGCATGATTTACTGCTAAAAAGCCAAAAGGGCATTACGTTTTTGGAGAAGGGTAGCAGTAATGATACAAAGTAAACAATATTCAGAATAAATTACTGAACTTCATTTCACAAAATTGGAAAGGGTGTATCCGCGTATGTGAATCTGAGAGCATGAGGGTCGGTGGGTAAGGGTGTTGTGCGTAACTGTCAAGTTAATAGCCATAACTGCCAGGTCAGATCTGGAGCCAGAGTCAGACTTTTGGCGGATTTTCCTGAAACAGGCTCAGGCAAAGCTATGCATTTACAGCGCAGTCCCGGCTTCACCACTCAGTCTCTTCCCATCTGTCCACCCGCCTCATCGCTGGAGGGGTCCGCTGCTATTTCCATTTGCAGCACTGAACACCAGACATGATAGGACACCACAGCCACATGTTACCATGGCAACAGAACAAGCTCGCTGCCGTCCAACACCAGACAGCCAATCGACTAAACAAAGGAACTGGTATCATCTGCCTTCCCAGAATGCAACATGGAAACAATAAAACTGGAACTGTGGGTCCCGAAAGAGAACAGAAATATGTAAGCCCTTGATCATGCAGTCACTACAGGGTGATGCACAGCCACTGCAGGGCAGTACTCCTCAAAGCCCCTTAGAGCTTGGATATCTTGCATCACATCTCACAGGATTAATTCACAAAGTTTTAAAATAGTTCATATTAAATTAGTTAAGTTTTGGCACGTGCAAAAAGGTTAACAAAACTGTTTATTTATCATTAAAGAAACATTACCAAAGGACAGCTGTTCCTATACCAAGAAGATGCTGAAAAAACATAATTATGCTTTAATTTCAAATACATTAGATTACTACAGTGTTCATATCACTGGTCAATTTGAAACAGTCAATTTAAAGGGGTACTCCACCGAGAACATGATTTGGGATCATTCATGTTCCAGTAAATAAACACCTTCAGACCGTATTGCAAACCATCCATTTTATCTAGAGTAGGATGCTTTATACCAGCCTTAGCTTCGGTAGCCATGACTTCACTTACGACTTTAAAAACATAATTATGGCATTCTAAGCTAACAGATCACACGTATACGCTCCATATTCAGAAATGATAAGTCAGTTATTTACCCAGCAGGCATTTATTATGTTTAGAAAATGCTGTCAAAGCCTTGATTTTATTTGCCAGACCCGTGACCAGAGCAAGTGACGGAGCACCATTCATCATGCAGATCAGGGTAAAGGTTAAGCTTTTTTGTCAAGAACAATTTTCCAGCAGAAGTTGGTCCACATATGCTTGTGCATGCTTTTCATTTTTTATGAGCCTACTTTTTAAACAAAAACCAGAACAACACCAGATTCATTAAAAAGCCTCTACTGAAGGACGGCTCCATTCCACCTGAACATAAGGAAACATTTAACCAGCAGAAAAGTATTTTCGATTTCTGTTAATACATATGAGGTTTAATTAAACTACAAGCCAATTCTGAAAACAAGGGCACATCATGGAAAATGCAAATGAAATCAGAAAGGACTGAAATCCATCCACCCTCTATTATACTGAAAACAGTTATTTCATGTTCTTACACGTGAACTGAAAAGCTTTGTGAAAAGGTACAATGTGACGAGTGCAACAGGTCTAAAAAAGCTGGCACAGTCAATATTTTACCACTGTGAAACAATGTTCTCAGTGATGGGTCATGTTTACGCTCCCTTTGGCAGTTGGCAAGCCTCGACACATCCATGTGCTCCAGGGACTTAGCATATTATGAAGGCTCCTTCTATACTATAACATGATAACTCACCTGCTTAACATCACCTATTTCACATCACTTCATCACTGCTACTTATCACATCATTACTAGTCCAATACTGTCCATGTGCCTATTTTTTTGGAGTCTGCGGCAGCCAACAGGTATGAAATAAGCGTACATTTTCAATGAACCATTGAATTCATTAGTAAAAGCAGTAAATAATGTCTTCGTATAGTGTTTTCAATATATAAGCGGTTGAATGGGCTTGTCAAATCTTTCCTTTTCAATTTCATTAGCATTTTCTATAATGTAGCAACTTTTTTGGAATTTGGGGTGTATGTTTACGTATGATGACTGCATGTTGTGCTTGGTTGTGCAAGTGCCATCCTGAAAGTGGCCTAGTCTGCACACACTGCCTTTCCACAGTCATTGAGAAGTTTACAGCTAGAAGAGTTCATGTGTACTTCTAAACTTTTGGACAACTAAATAACTCGCTGAAAAATGGCATAAAGTGAGTGAGAGGTTTCAGAGACTGGGAGCTGCTGCACACAGCAACCCATGCTTCTATTACAGCAGCAGAGCAGTAAGCAGGGAAGTAGAGCATAACCAGGGCGGCAGAGTCCTACCCCCAAACTCAGCCCACAGCACTGCTAATGTCAGGAGCTGTCACCATCCACTGAGCCACACCAGGATGAGGACCTGAATATCAGTACACCCTATCAGTGCGTGGGTAAGGAGGGGTCAGCACGGGATCTACTCGCACCATCTGAACAAAACCACTGGCGCAAACTTGCTTAGGCATAAATGGAATTCATTTCCCGTGGATGAAGGTGCTTCTACTTGTAGTTATTGAGTTTGATGTTCATTATTATTTTATTTATAGTTAATGAATTGATGCTCTTCGTTCTTAATTCAAAATGAAAAATACAGCAGTCCATCTGAGGAGAAAGAGCGGAAACAAGTTATGATGGGAAGAGGGTAGATCAAACCTGCAGTGAGCACGGCACAGTTTAGTTTGCGTGGATGTAAGCGCCAAATTCACTTCTATGCCATCCTTTCAGGATTATACTATAACTGAAGGAGTTTGTCTGTCTGTCCTTCACTTTTCTTGACACTCTTCATCTGATGGACTTCACACTAGGCAGGTGTATTGATGAGGACCCAAGGAAGAATCCATTGTTTAAGCTGTCTGGCTGAACAGTTCTCCAGAAATCACAAGAAAGCCGCAAACAGCAATACAGCTCAAGCTGCAATATCAGACAGCAAGCGATCAGCCCGCTCCGAACAGGCACATTTCATTTTGAAATGGCACTGCACTAGTGACGATAATGATGACACAAAGTGATTAGCAACAACAATCATCTTGAATATTTTATCACAAGATTAGTGGAAATATTGATGGAACAAAAATTACCTGACAAAAGCAACACGACATCTTTAAGGAATTTTACAGCAACATTTCATCAAATGTTATTATTATTTAACAATAAGGACATCTATGAGCTTCACAGACAAAGTCAATGCTTTAATATTTTCCTCATTTATGGACAGCAGCATACCATCCTGAACCTCTCAATCCATACAAAAACAAGAGACTCCTCAGAGCCTGTACTCGGGCCGGGTCTAGGCCTAGGCCAATCACGAAACCGCACGCGCCCATGAGCAGGACAATCGCGACCCCGAAAAAAAAAAAGAAGAACGGAGCCGAAACTCGCGGCCGGAGTTTCGTGGCAAAAATGACTAGGTTCAGTTTTGAGCAACCAATCAGCACCACGGCCTTGCCCTCATCACACATCATTGGATCTCTTCAATACTCAAAGGCCAAACACCATAGCAAAATAATATGCTATGAGTTCCAAATCTTTAGATGACAAGCAGAGCTGAAAGTGCCAGAAAGTTTCCTCCCTGAAGATGAATGTTATGGACTTTTATTCATTAGGAATGTTAGTAAAATTGTGCAATGCTGAACTGAACCATAACTGTATTTCACTAGCTCCTTACAAAAGCTAAAGCTGAGGGGCAAATTATTGGGGCCACACTCAGGCTGACTTCTTGCAGAAGACACTGGAGGATAGTTTGCCTTTTCATAACAATGAGCTTACCCTCCACCTTGTGCTGAGTTTATCAGCACTTTTGCCTCTATGTGTATCAGGAGAGGAGTAAATGAAGATGGGTTCTGCCACTTGTGCTCGACACAGCACCAACGCCTTCCAACTTCCCCATTAGCAACCAATTATCACAGAGAATTTTTTCCAACAAGCCTGGTTGTTGCTCTGATCTTCTGCAGATAGTAATCCAATGAAAACATGCGCACAGCTCTCTGCACTCTCCACAAAACTCTGCTGGATCATCCCAACTGCATTTAGGGTTCCAGACCAGGGCCCCGAGTGCTTTCAGGACTAAAGCAGGCAATTCTTTGTAAATGAGGAAATGCAAGAGTACATTTCCCACAGTCCATTCTGAGCCACCAACAAGGCTTGGCAGAAACAAAACCTAGGCTATTTTGCCGTAATCCAGGCCATTTCTGCATACGCTTTCATGCCCTTAACAGTTGGAAATTTTTTTAAGAAGATACAGAAACAGCAAAGCCTGAAAAGACTGATAAAGTGATATGTATTTTCCATCGTGTGTGTTACTGGCCAGAGTAAAGCGAGGTTACAGGCTGAATACAGTAGCCGATTGGCTCTTGTTCCGGGTTTCCCTGCGGAGCCGTCATTAGAAACAGATGTTTCAGAGCAGCTGAAACGGAGGCTCCAATCACACTCATTCAATTCTGCCATTCACTTGGGAAGTTTAATGAATGGCAGTTAAACTATAAAGAACCTCACATGATTCATGCCCGAGACGGGAGTGTGTATTTTCAGTATAACAGCTGCACCAATTTCTAAGTTTTCCTTGTCCTGTCTAGGGTTTGCATCTATGGGATAAATGAATGCTGCGGATTTTCCCTGAACACAATTTCCATGGAGCACCATTTCAAGAAAAATTACATTAAAAAAAACAATCTTACATAAAATAATAATAAACAGCTTGTCATAAAATCTGGTCTCACAGTCAAACTACTATGCGAGAGAAAGCTTAAATCAATAAGGGCTGCTTTAGTTTCTCTGTAGGTATGGTGCTGAGAAAAAGTGTCTGCCCCTTTCCAGATTTCTTCTGTTTAAGAGTACTTGTCACACTTAAATTCTGGATATTTGTCACAGATCAAACTAGTTTTAATATTAGACAAAGATAACAACAGTTAACAAAAAAAAAATGCAGTTTTTTAAATAATGCTTTCCTTATTGAAGGAAAAAAAAACTATCCGACCACACCTGGCCATATGTGAAAAGTAACTGCCCTTTTAGTTACTGAATCGACCTAATAAACAATTGGTATTTGGGTTCAATTTCATTAGAAACAACCAGGCATGATTACTGCCAGTTCAGTTGAATTTAAATATCACTTCACTAGAACCTGTCAGGCAATTTGAAGTAGGCAAAAAACATATATGATGCAGCGACTGAAAAAAATACAAGAACAGATGAGAAACAAAGTTGTTGACATCTATTAGTCTGGAAAGGGTTACAAAGCCATTTTGAAGGCTCTAGGACTACAGCAAACCACAGTGAGAGCCATTATCTACAAATGGAGAAACTTGGAACAGCAGTGCACCTTTCAAGGCGTGGCCAGGGTACCAAAATTCCTCCGACAGCACATCAACAACTCATCCAGGAGGTTAAAAAAGAACTTAGACTAACATCTAAAGAAATGCCAGCCTCACTGGTCCCAGTTAAGATCAGTGTTCATGATCCCACAATAGGAAAGAGACTGGACAAAAACGGCATCCACGGGAGATCCAAAAGGCGAAAACCACTGCTGACCAAAAAGAACACAAAGGCTTGTCTCACATTCGCCCAAAAACATCTTGATGACTCCCAAGACTTTTGGTATAATATTCTGTAGACTGACGAGTCAAAAGTGTTACACCTGGTGTAAAGTTAACGTAGCGGTCCACAATAAGAACATCAGACAAACTGTGCTTGAAAACCTACCAATGTGGCTGAATTTAAATAAGTCTGCAAAGAAAAGTGGGCCAAAATTCCTCCACAGCGATGTAAAGGACTTATTGCCAGTTATAGCAAACATTTGATTGCAGTTGTTGCCCCCAAGGATGACACAATCAGTTAGGTTTAGTGGGAAATTTTTTTTTCCCCCGCATGGGTGATATTGGTTTAGAATAACTTTACCTTCAATAAATGAAATTATTATTTTACAGCTGTATTTTTCATTTCCTCACATTATCTTGGTGTCATATTAAAATTAGCCACAAAATCTGAAGAATTTTAATAAGACAAATAAAAATGGGGGAAATCGTGAAGGGGGAAAATACTTTTCTACACCATTGTAGTGAATGGTACCAGTTGCAGTAAATGGGAAAAATACGTCAATACGGAAACTAGTCTCCATCTTCCATAATAAATGGTAGCTTATAGTGCTAACCACATTTTTAAATAGAGAGCACTATCATAATGAACAGAGAGGCTCAAAATAGGATCTTGATTCTGTCCTTGAATTATAGATACAGGGGCCAATGGGGGTCAACCTTTTCCCTTCCCATTTATTTCCTTTCTCATGACCCCAAATCAATGTTCCCAATGTTCCACTTTTCTGGGTAGAGAGAGATGTCTCAGTTAAAGTTCATGACCAGAGTCATGCCTAAATAAGGCAACAAGCTCTAAAGCCTATTCCCATGGCAATATTTTACTCCACTCAGCTTCTTTACATCTGCCAGTAGGATGATTGAATTAGATTGATGCAATACACTAAACAATTGTTTGAAACTTCACAATAAGAACAAGAAACAGAGTTAACAGAAAAGGCCACATCAGTTATTCCCACTGGTGTTTAGCCATCAGTTATCTTGAGTATGAACATCAGGTGAATTTTTGCAGATTCTCTCAAATGGAGAACACAGTGGTATCAAAGGAAATGCCATAACATTCTGACAAGTCTACGAACAGTTCCCAAACAGAGCTGTAGAATTTAACTGCCAATGCCCGACATTGTAACTTGACAAGTTCAAGTCCTACAAAAAAATCCCACCAAAGCCTGAAAACATAAATGTCGCTGGAGTGCTTATATGGCCAAAAAAATACTCGGCTATATGTTTTCGGGCATGTCGTAAACCCCTACTATACACGTATTCACACAATAATTATACACAAAATAACAATGCGTACTTAGAGTTTGGAGGTCAAAGCACTGTGCTGCGATTAATGTCATAGTAGTTCTGTTACCTAGATGTCCCGCCAACATTACATAGCTCTTCCTTCCTACACATGGGAAATGCCTTAAAACACTCAATGTGAAAAGTAATAAAATTTTTCAAGACGGGCAAATCTTACTGAGCGCAAGGACCAGCTTCAACTCAGCAAAATGGCTGATGAGAACATTCTGGGCACTGATGGTAAGTAAATAAATACGGACAGTTCATGAATAAACTCAGTATTTTAGTATTCAGAGGCAGTATGCAGCTCTGCTGCAGGGCTCCCCCCCCCCCATACCCATTCCCATTCCCATTCACAAGACTCAGAAAATGCATGGGGTGAAACGTGGACAGGCGCTGGAACAGGCGGACTCACGAGACTGCCACAGCTGTCAGATACATTAAGTCACACGGCCTCAGTTTGCCTCCGCATGGCCATGGGAGGGGCTTCCTCTGGTCTCCACTGGATAAAGCCTTTCAGTAGAGGTCTTTTAATAGATTTAACGTTCTTATTTTCCGACAGAAAAGGTTTTGTCCAACCTTACCATGTTTCGACGGATATCTTCCGTCTTCTTCAGAAGAGTCACTGATGTTGTGAGTGACGAGTCTTATCGGCTGATGTTTGGTCTACAGAGGAGCATACCGGAGAGTACAAGCGCTTCACACTAGTGACTACAAACCACTGCAAGGCACACAACTGATGAAAACAAAGCAAATGACACTAGTGACATTAAAACAGATAGCTAAATCGCTGAGAAGGTCAAATGCTAATGCAACAGAATTTTTTTTTTCTCATTCTCTCTTATTGAAGCAATTGCGTGATTGCTACCTACTTATGACTGGTCGCCTCGGGACCAAATACAACCACAATACGGGCCATCTTGGCCATTTCATCATAAAGAGGAAAAAAATAAAAAAATTACTGGGGTCTTGTCCAGGTCCAGATCAGTTGTGATGGCATATCTGAGCTGTTAATGTTTCAGCAATATCGCCCCAGACACAAATGGTGGACAAATTTTTCAAAACATTGTTTCATAAATAAGAATAAAATGTCCATCCAAATTCACCATTCTCAAATAGAATCTACTCCTCTCTGTAAAAAAAAATGGGTGGCTTAGTGATAAGTTTTCAGTAATAATGGTCTTGAATTGCATCGTCTCTCTACTGAATTGTAAAATACACACATCAAATACCAAAGCAAGGGTGGACAGCTAGGGCTGTATTATTTTCTGAGGTTCATAATTCTGTCCAGAAGTAAGTTGTCAACACTTATTTGATATTTCAAAAATAAGGAAACCACCTTGGTGGGCAACTGTATATCAACTAAAGCCTACTTATGTCCCTGTTTGAACCATTGTAATGCTGACTAGTCTAAACCGTGACCTGCATAAGCAATCATTTAGCTAATTGAGAGAAATGAAAACCTATGGAGAAAGCAACACTGCAATAATAGACCCACCCACTCTTTTACCAGGGAAAGACACAGGCCATGATGAGAACGTTAGAGGGACATTACAGAGACGCAGAGCATATCCATTCTGTCTTCAGTTTCAAATACAGACATAGCTAATTGGTAATGAGGGGGTTACAGGACGATAATTAGCAGTTAGGGTGAGCTCTTTCTTTTTCTGTTGGAAACCGGGTCACTCTCATATCCTTAGCTCTTAGGGTACGTATGCCTGAGGGAACAGCTGGCCCAGGGCAAAACAGCAATAATCCTCATCGGATTGGAACAAAAGGATTTACAGAGATCTAAGCCAACATAGCATGGCAGGCTATGCAGTAATTTATTTATCCTGTCGGAAATATTTAACATTATAGCTGTGTGAGCTTAAAACTGAGAGGCGCCACAGATACAGTGATTTGTCATTGCGCATCTGATGCATGCTCTGAGAAGAATCAGTGTAGAGTTGTGGATGAATGTTGAATGTTCTTTAAATGAGAAGTCGGGATATGCACTGTGCATTATAATACACAACCACGTTTACCAAAAAAAAAAATGAATGCCAAGAATGAACAGCATTCATGGTAATAAAGAAGTCACTTGATTTGTAATAATGTAATCATTAGCCACGGTTACAAAGTCAGCATTAATCTCAAACGCTCCTAAATCGCGGGTTCTTAAACTCAGTCCTGGGGGATCCCTGTCAGTGGCAGAACTAGAATTTTAACAAGCTGTTAATTTTTCAAAATTATGAGTTTAAATGTGGGATCACTTACACTCTTACTCATATTCTTCCAGAAATAAATTATGCATGCCATGAAAAATTCATTTCCCAGGGGCAAGCATTTCTTAATGGCCTGGATTGAAAACAATGAGTACATGCTAGTGTGCACAGGAATGCATGAGGTAAATAAATGATCTATAACTGATCATACTAAAGACTGTGAGTGAGGACACTCGGCCACCAATCCTAACCAGCTGGAGAATTATGAAGAAGAATTCAATGGCAAAAAAAAAAACCAAATGATAATGAGGAAAACCTGCAATGCTTTGAATTTTAAATAATATATATATATATATATATATATATATATATATATATATATAAATTAACAAATTTCCTAATCAAATTTTCAACACCTGCATTAACCTGGTTGACACTTAACTAGCTGAGTAAGCCCATAAATCTCAATCTTCATTTGTTTCCACATTTTATGCAACTGCTGCCCATTTAATTCAATTAACTATGTTTGACATAATGTGAGTTAAGATGGTAAATTACCCCAATAAATATCAAAAGCACTTAATTAAGAAACATTTACCACTCCATTTAAATTCTGGAACTGGAATTTTAGTTGAACAAAAACCAGCACAAGCCCGAGGGCCGAGTTTGAAAACCACTATCCTGCATGACAAAGAGCCATACAGTTGTGCTGTATGTTGAACACTGCATTCCTCAACAGTTTGGGAATATCTGTCCCCAATGCCCCGCTCTTTGCACCGATTCCCCCGCTTCGGACACATTCCAAAAATTATTTGGTTTCCATGCAACAGTACGAGTCACACAGACTTGCAGGGCATTGACGTTTTCCCTCAGTAAATTAGTCAACTCATTCATTTCCCTGATGAATAGGTCCCTTTCAACACAGTGTGCTTTTTTAGTTGTTGACTTCCTGAATGCTTCCTGAATGAACCACAGTTGTGCTACCTGTGTCTCAGGACGGTCAGCTATTTTTTTTTCTTTTTTTAAACAAAGCTTTGCTGCTCATAATCAAGCCCCACAGGGTATCGGAGCCAAGATTTATGGGGAAGTTGAGTAATTCCTGGAGTCAACAAGCACCCCAGCTCCCCAGTTCATACAAGCAGCAGCTATTCAGCTATAGAGAGAGAGAGAGAGAGAAAATCAGCTGAATTATGACTTCCAAATCCAGAAATTGAGGAATCTTACGTGAGACCATTTAACAACAGGAAAAGTCTGTTGCCTGCAACTGCAAGTGTATCTCCACCATCAGGACTATGGGCTGTATGTGATTATTACCAAAATTGCTAGGTTTGATTCGGGAGTAAGAGATAAAGCACCCACTAAGTTTGAAAGGATTCATTTAACATTAGCGATAAAGTATTAATGAATACTATTCATTTTTCCCAAAATTGTTAGGTTTTGTACAGTCATGATGAGCAAGGTCCACACAAGTCTTTGAATTTGACAGGAGAACAATGGCTTCCTTAATTGCTCTGACCGATAATTGCTCTACAGCAATTATGAAGAAATCTCTGCGGTGCCAGCAACAAGGTCAGTGGAGGAGTAACAACTGCTGATCCATATCTTTCCTGAAGAGGATACAATAAACCTGGGAGTGAGTCTGTGCCTGCCCAAAAAAGAGAGACCGTCCTCCTCCAGTCATCCATGAGCCAAAGAGCCTCACGCAGAGGCAGGATTCATGACCTCACTGTAGGAGAGTGCAGCCAAGGTGCATTAAACCAGTCCAGCAATGCACATCACAACACATGCAGGGTAAAACCACTCAACTCGCTGCCAAAACTGAAACTTTGCTGACAGCGAACAGACCGTGCTTACTCAAGAGTACAAGACCACTTTGCAAACAGAGAGAAAAGGCAATGTCTCAGATATAGCCCGTGTCTACCTGAACCAATCCACAAACAAAGCAGCAGACCTGGCTTCGCATCTACAGTAGGATTGATTTTAACATTTTATTAATGGTTTTTAAAGCCTTAAAGCCCCACTAGGTGGGAATTTCACCTTAAAATATCAGTTTCAAAGTCTATCTATTGGTGGGCTGGATTATTACAGTGAGAATGGCATCTCTCCCATTACCACAGAGGGACCTGGTGGCCTGCATCTGGGACTATGTAACTTTTCGACATGGGTCCCGCACTCTCGCGAGATGTACGTTCTGCTTTACGGCACACACGAGCTTTTGGATAAGGTGCATAAGGAGAAGGCAGCTAGACTAGCCCGCTATCGTGTCTCGAAAGATGGCTGAGGCAAAGAAGCGAAAAAGGACGGTGTCGGTGGAAGCCAGGATAAAAAAAGGGAGAGTGACCATGCACGGCACAAAACCAGAGTTAATATTGGACCGGCTTTTTCACAGTGGAGAGAGCTCATGGCAAAAGAGGGCTGCAAGTCGGACGCCGAGCTGGCAGTGTTGCTGATTGAGAGGTGAGTTATATGCTCGTGTTCATGCATTGTATTTATTACACATTGTTTTTGTTGGCTGTGTTATTGTGTGTAGTCACAGTCACTATTTGGGTTATCAAAATGTAACTGATTGTAAGCCCATTCAAATAATGTAAACAAGGTTAGCCGAGGTAGCATTAGCATTTCACCGGCAGAGTTAGCTCCTTTTCGGAGTGTTTTTTATAGCGAACTTTATGCTTCACGGTGAGAAAAGTTGTTGACTTACTAGCAACTATTGTTTGAAAGCAAAGACAGGCCATATCAGCTTTGTAGGCTGGCGTAGTACGGTCATTATATTGATATTGTCCCGTTTTGAGGTTACAATAGCTACTACGTTTGCTAACGTTACTCTTAGGAGCGGATGCTTGCGCATACTTTGTTGTGGAGCAATAGTTTTAATCCAATACGTAGGGCCAGCTGCTGCCTGCTTCGACTGGTGGTGCAATGAAAACTGCTGGGGGGTAGAAACGTTTTGGGTTGACGGGGGGAAATCGTGTTCAATTTTGTTGACCAGGGGAGAGATCACATTTCATTTTGTTGACCAGGGGGAGAGATCGCGTTTCATTTTGTTGACCGGGGGGGAAAGATCGCATTTCATTTTGTTGACCGGGGGGGGGATCACGTTTCATTCTCATTGAATTTGCATTACGTGCTCCTTTTAATTGCGCTAAAATATACGTTAGTAAGTCAGGAGGTGCTGGGGGGGGGCGGTAAAAATCTGGGGGGGGCATAGCCCACTCCTGCACCCCCCTAGATCTGGCCATATAAACACAATCATAACTAATAACTTTATTGATTCCACCTCCACAAGTCTCAGGGTGTAAAAAAAAAAAAATGCACGTTCTCACAGGGGACGTCAGCCGGCAACAGCGCTCTGTGTGTTTTACAACAGCGGTGTTGCGCTTCTACTTGCTCTAGTGGCCTTTAGTGGCCGCTAGAGCGCACGAAACTGGGATTCCTACCTAGTGGGGCTTTAAATGGGCCAGCACCCTCTTATTTAGACATTTTCTTGTCCTGAAGCACCAAACTCCCTCCAGAGCACCGAGATTGGCTGACCAGATGCTCCTGGATGTCCCGAGATCACGGCAAAAACAGAAGTGATGGAGCGTTTGCAGAAGCTGCTTCTAGTCTCTAGAACTGCCTGCCTACTCACATTAGGTCCGCACAGACCCTTACAATTTAAGTCGTTCCTGAAGACCCATGTCTCTGAATTGGCGTTCAACTCGAGTTTAGACTGGTTTCCCCATTGTGCCCCCTGTTTTTAATCATGTTGATTGCCATTGCTGTGGTTTTTTACCACTATTTTCCCGATGGTGCTTTTATCATATATTTATTGTTATTCCTGTTATTTTTAATCATACATTTATTGTTCATGCTGTTGTTCTTGTACTACAAATTGTGCTTTTATTATGTCACTTGTGAAGCACTTTGTCATCCACAGTTGTTTTAAAATGTGCTATATAAATAAAGGTGACTTGACTTGACCATGCCTGAAATAAAGAGTAATCTGACCAAATCCCAGCCTTTGAAACTGAGGCTGAGTGCAGTATTTATAGGGAAATTTGTAGAAAGAGCATGGCGATATTTAGTACACTAACAGGCGCCCATGTTTGGAACACACGAGTGGAAACTAGCTTCGAGACCATCAAAAGCCAGACCACTTCCCTGAATTTTAACCAGCATAGAATAAAGCAGAGAGGAGAAGCTAAATCAGGCACAGGACGTCCAGGTTCGTGTGGGAACTGGGGAATTCTGAGATGAACCCTTTCATCAGGGGATGAAAGGAAATGAAAAATAGATGTAAATGTTTGAACAAAATCAATGCTAATCAAGTAAAAAAAAATGATAAAAAATCTGCCAAGGCCATATCCTGTTGGACAGAGTCCAGTGCCGACCAGCACTGATAGTCTGTCTGAGCCCAGCACTGATATTCACTCCAAATCCCTCAGTTAGCTCATGCCACCACAATGCACCATAAAGCCAAAAAGCTCCAGCAAAAGCCAGCAGTTTTTTTATTGAACAAGCCTCAATGACTGCACATCACAAGACAGAGGACGGCCAACGATCCCCAGCCACTGAAAGTTACGCAACACCACAGAAAGACAAAGCCCATTCAGCATGGTGGCTATTCAACGGTTATTCAAACTGCTTCCTCAAAAAAAAAAAACTAAGCGAGACCAGGGACTATTGAGAACCAACAGTTTGCGCACATGGGTGAAAAATGACACCATTAATTTTGATTTTGAACGCATTCTTGAACAGAGTCTGCTTCTCTTTCAATAACCTCTCATTTACAGTTCTGGTTTTTCCTGAGTGAAACCATTGGATAACTTGTATCATATTTCTCTTCCCAGTGCCAGTCCTGTACATCAAATGTTTTATTCACTGTATTGAGGGAAGACTACTCTGGGCTTAGGCCAGTCAGAATGTTCCAGAACATGGAAAGTGCTGTAGCTGGCTCTCCTGAACCTACTGACCACACAGCAGAAAAACATTAAGCACATGAAAGGCAGCCGCTAGAATCGCGGCTCTTCTCCCCAAATCATTTGCAAGGAGCCCAAAACCGTTTCCGAGGAATTTTCCACTGCTGACTGGATGGCTTTAATAGATACAAAACAGATGGGCTACAGTTGGGGGGGAGACTCGTTCTGCAATAACAAATCACTAGACGGGGTTTAATAACACTCATTAGAAGCAGTAAACCATCTAATATTCTTTAAAAATCTGAAGTGTCTCCCAATCATGGTTCATTCTATGTTTCTTGTCGATTAGATGAGGAGGAAAGCACATTAGATGGACTCATCTCTATTTCAGAGCGGCGTCTGTCCACCGCTGATCCTCCACGCCCGAGAGGCCGGTCAATTACATTATCTGCAAATGAGGCCTAATGAGAACATGGTGCTGATCAGCAGCTCAGCGCGATGCGTACTGCGCAGGCATGCTGGGAAACACGCTTTCCACCGGCCAGTCGTCTCTGATTAAATCTAATTTCAATTTAAGTGCAGGTTAACAGTTTGGGGGCAAATCAACAAAAGACGGATCAACTGCAGACATCATGTTCCTTTTTTTCTGCTCATGAAGGTCAGATTTCTTTTGAATGTCATTCTGTGAGCTAGACAGACAGAGAAAGGGTGTTTTGCAAGCTAATACAGGGTACAAACCTGGTAACGTTCAAGAGCTGAGTTGAGCCTTATATCAGATACTACTCAATGTGACGCCAGGTGAAGTACAATGACAGAGTGCATTCATGCAAGAGAGCCCAAGATATCTGCATTGAAATTCATATGACCAATGATGTCCTGTTATTTCAGATCAAGCAAATAGAAGAGGAGCAGCACAAGATTGAAAGCTCTCGTCAGTATAAAACAGCAACATCACTGAGAAACACAACTTATATCAGCATTAGTATGGTAAATGCGGGAAGAAACTGAACAGCACATCTCATCCAGTCTTTCCCCACCCAGAGTGTTACACACCATTACTAAGGATAATGAGATCGTTAATAGGCCCGGTGCTTTGTGAAACTCATCATCTTCCTGCTTACTTTCACAGCAGGCATAACCCCAGTCTTTCCCATCACGGCCCTAATGACGCTGCTCACAAGACACCATCCATACTCCGGGGTCTCACTCAAAGGTTTATAATCCAGCTTCAGAAAGTAAAAGTACACCGCATTAATTTTTCCAACCACCAATACAGCAGCCTGTCGCTTGGTGGCTAAGGTGCTCGATTGGGAGTCAGAGGGATGTTGGTTCAAGCCTCTGCGTAGCTGCAATAAGATTAACACAGCTGTTGGGCCCTTGAGCAAGGCCCTGAACCTCAACTGCCCCAAGGTGGAATTGACTTCTGCTTCATCTAATCAACTGTGAGCCCTTCTGGATAAAAGAGGCAACTAAATAGTTAACTTAACACACATGGGTTTGCTCATTAACACAACTCTTCAGCCAGATGAGAAAACAAATTTATAAAGTCAGTAGGATGAGTTTATGGATAAGAACAGAACTTTCACTTTCAGCTCCCTGGTCTTTATACCCCTGGTTTCCCAACTATGAGTGAAGAGCCACAGCCGAAAGCCAGGGGTTCAGTTTTCTCACGCCTTTCCTGTCCATTTCTACTTCGTCTTGCCGGATCACGTCCTAAAACTCAATATAGATAGACAATAGACCAATCAGAATGGAGGAGGAAGAATCCTTAATTCCGCTTTCTTTAAGTTTTTGTTAATTAATCTTATTTTCAGCAATGTATTCACATAACAAGTAGAATTTTCCAGTGTGATGAAACGTAAAAACGGTTAGTTTGGAGGACACCACAAATGGACTTGGGCAGAACTTCCCTCCTTTCTGAGAGGTCATGTAATGATGAACAGTGACCTGGAACTGATGCAACAGGCAAGTCTGCCGAGCAGAGTGTCGCCCTCAGTTCCCATGGGTTCACCTCTAATCTGGTCAGGAATAAATGGTGACAACTGCAGATACCTACCCTCCTCACTCTGGATTAACATAAACTACTTAACCTTAAGTTCAACAGAACCTTACACACTTGACTCCAGGAGCATGAGGTTTGACATCAGACCAGCCCAATAAAACACAACCATGGAGTTGAAAATCTTACCAATGTGATTGGAACCACAAAGCAGAGGTTGACAACTAAAGTCATACTTACTGTTTTCAGTATTCTATAAGGGCACAGAGATGCCTACAGAGTCTGGTTTAGCAAAAATTGCACAATAAAGAGAAACGACCACAAATTCCAGTTTTCTAAGGCGTGAAACGGGGTCATGAAAGGCAGCCAGGAGGTGCATCCATCAAACAGGTTCTTGAGTGGGTCAGAGTGATACAGCCCCCTTCATGTGACCTTGATCTACTCGACACCTCCAAAAGGTTCCAAGAGTATACTTCACTGTTCATTCAATTTCTTAATTCAGTAAATTAGACATTTTTCAACGTAGTGCTTAACTCCAGGCAAAACCCTTTGGAAGCAGCTTATCTACAAAAAAGTTTGATTAAATATATAAATGACAAGTCATGAAAACTTGATCAGTTGCTCCGCAGCCTTTGAAATGTTTTTTCGTACCTACACCACTAGGAGTTGATAACAGAACGCAGTCAAACTGATACTGAAGTATAATGGAGGCAAATTCATCGCACTAAATTCAGCATTCAGCTAAATAGACCCCACAAAACATACAAGCCCATAAAAGAGTCCATAAAATGCACTAGCTGTATTCAAACCTGTGGAACTTCAGGCCCATTTTAAATTCTAGTGGAGATCCCGAGGTTTCCTACGATCCAAAATGTGTCCAGTTAAATTACAGGGAAGAGTGTATAAAATGATGTACAAGATCTACACATTTTCCATCTGATGTAATGCCGTGGCCGTAAAAACATGGCATCCTGGATTTGAATGTTCCTCTCAATATAAGTAAAATGTAGCTACAGCGGAGCACTGCAACCACCGATACAGAGTACATGAATGACATTGCCTGGCTATGAAAAAAAAATAATGCTCTTCTGACTTTCAACCTACTTAAGTAAGAAGTTAGAGTTTAAGGGGTTAAACAGCAGTCTTTGGAGCACAGATTACAGGTCACTAATCTATGGAATTGTCCAAGGGCAGCAGAACATGATCTTCGGGAGGCAGATGCTTAGCTGCAGACTGTGGACTTAGGTTCTGAAGAAGGGGATTGAGGCTAAAGTCATAAAATCATTCCTGGCCTTTTAAACTCACCAACATAAAACACGCAATTTATGGTGATGAAACCAGCAAAACATGGCACAACTTGAGAAAATACTAGGCATCAGCTTACCCACATTAAATAGAGGGTTTTCTGCTCATGAAAATCTCAAAAATTCGTCAGCATCATATTATCCCTTTCCTTGGCCCAAAATAAAGCTACAAGGGGTGCGGTTTGAAATCTTTACCAGGGAAATGGGACACCACTCTTCACCAAAGCAACTCACTAAATCCTGCCCTGCACTGCTATCAAAGGAGTGGGTAAGTGCACAAAAACCACAGCTGGATTTAGATTTTTGCTCCTCAAAATCCAAAAGTGGAGATAAACTGTAACATCACACATAAAAGGTCACTTAAATGAGGTTCTGTTGATCCTGAGTAGCGATTATGCCAAATGCTTGTCATAAAGAACCATTTAATTGCATTTACATTAAACCTGGACATCCCAATGGATTCTAGAATTTTTGCATGGTTACTTGAGAAGACGTACTTCTGTTTAGGGGCTTCTTTACCCCTCCCAGCAGCAAGAGTCCTTCAGTTCAAGAAGCATTCACGATAAGTTCATCCACCCCTCTGTATGTAGTTTGCATTTGATAATGCTTCGTTTAGAGGACCAGTTGGCCATTACCTGTCAATCCGAAAGTGAAACAGGAGGCCATATCTTCTGCAGCGACACGTAAAACGCAGGGGTAGGGTGAAGTGGTAGAATAATTGGGATATGGGCCAGTACCTCTATAAAAACAAATGTTCAGGAATTGAGGACAGAACAGCAGTCATTAATTGACAGATATTGCAGCTGCATGGTATTTTAAATAAACCCCAGTCACAGAGCAATCCACTAAAACTAAATTATTTTCGCATGCAGAACACAGAGCACAGGCTCATTAACTTTCCTCAGTGTGTGCCCTCTGCCAACGCAACCAAGGACCATCCAGGAAGACCCGACGTGCTGAAAAGCATTAATGGCAATAAACAACCACTGATGCAAGCTTTTTATGTGTGTATTAAATTCCAAATTTTAAATAGGTAAATGACGCTGTCAACAGTATGACCTACAGGCCAAATCTACACCATTTATCCCCGCTCATAAAGGAGCACCAAACTCATAAAGCGTCAAACACTGAAAGAAAGGATTTCAAAGGGTGAGAATATACTTCTGATGAAAGAGGCCCTTGAGTCTTGCGTGCTCCAGGGTGATGGGGTCATGTCAAATGTACAGCCGCCGAGACGCAGCTGCTTCAAAACATGCCCTCCCACAGATCGCTCACCCTCCCTCAACACAAATCAGAGACTGAATCCTCAGTCAACAAATCCAATAGCCCGGGTGTTCTTCAGTGCGAACTGAAAGGCAGTCACATTCTGGATCTGGTCCTTCAGGGTGTAGAATATCCACTAACACAGCCAAAATATAAATCTGTTAAGAGGACAAATTCTGCTTGCAGCAAAGAGGAGGAGAGTTTCACTCCTATCCACAGCCCCAGACAACACAAACACTGTGCGTGTGTGTATGTGCGCAAGTGCACACACACGTGTGTCTGTGTGTTTATGCGCATCTCCTCTCATGTGTGCATGCAAGGAATTATTTTAGCCTTCTAAGCAGTTTCCAAAAAGTGCCACCCTTCCGCATTTACACAAACACAAACAATTTTCATATTATGACCAGAATACAACTGGTTGCTGTTATATTTAAGCAGAATTATTGGTACACCTTAAAGGTAGCTAATATAAGCTGTGTTCGAACAATGCTGAGAAACTTAGGAATGTCCATTTTGTACATTTTGCATATCATGCAGCAGGTTGACGCAAAATTCAGAATGCAGTGTCCTACAACTTGGTGATCGAGGAGGTCAAACACATGTAAAGGTACCATCCCAGGCGGCTAATTTTTTGGCAAAATTATAAAAATCTGAGTATATCTGGTAAGTATTAGACAGTAATCGATAACATAAGTGATTTGACATATCAATGGCGAAATTTGGTCATCTGTGTAAGGAGCAGGGGCCAAAATTAGGCTACCAATCAAATTAGTCTCAGACAACTCTAATTGGATGGCTCGTCTGTCAGTTAAACTGCCAAATCAACGTGTACGCTGTTCTGCGTGTGAATTCCAATGTGCCGCACTTTAGCTGTAGCTACACAGCCAGCAATAGCTAGAAAGCTAGGCATTCGGACGGAGTCATGGCACAGCCGAACGAGCAGCCAGTCTTCCGACCTCCAACTGCACCCAGCGGTCAACCACCAGCTAAAAAGACAAAAACCTTCATTGAAAGTATGCGTGATAGACAAGAATATGTAAAAATTGCAAATGCAACTCGAGTATCCCTTGGCAGAGAAGCATTCGACCACTGGAGAGAACTGAAGACACTGAAAGGTTTTAAAACGGACGCATTCATAGCGGAGTTTCTCTTAGACTGGTAAGCTAGCTTCTTGTCTCTCTTTCTGTGTGAATGCTGTACATAGACAGAAAGTGTAGTCTATACACATTGAGTAGTAAGGTCTAGGCTACTTTTGGTGTTAGCCAAGTAACGTTAGCTACAGCCTAGTAATGGGTAGCTAATGTTTGCTTGTTGCTGTATGCCTAGAGACTGGCACTAGCCTAGGAAACTTGCGTGTAGGCTATAATGCCCTGGTTATGCTGTGAATCCAGTGTTGAAAGATACAGGTGTTGTTTTTGGTGGCTTTGTGTGATGCCATCGATATCCACCGCTGCTAATGCTGTCTGTGTTGTAATATTGTCACCGGTCAGCTCTTTGTGGTGAAATGAAGCACGCGCATCAACTGAGTGGTGGGGGCGTGGTTTGGGTGATTCCTGATTGGACGGAGGGGGTGGATGCTTATCAGTTGTGCAATTCGGAAAAAAAATCCTAAGTCCAGCCGCCTGGGATGGTACCTTTAAGTCCTTCATTTCAGATCTCAGTCACGCACTACAACATGAAGAGTTACAATGTTACATGTGAGGGATGTCTTCAGCTTTTTTTTTTTTTTTTTTTTTTGCTGATCTGTATCAATATTCGTTCACATACCCATCAGCTCATTTATGCCAAACTTCAAAAAACAATTTAGTCCAACATCAGATGCAATACAGCATGAAATCATATACAGTACTGTGCAAAAGTCTTAGACACAAAGCAATTTTTTTGGCCAAATATGCTTGCAAAAATGATGAAATTAAAAGTTTCTTATAACTGAGAAATGTACTTAACAGAGCTGTAGACTGTTAAAAACTAAATCAAATCAATATTTGGTGTGACTGCCTTTGCCAAAAACATTTGGGACACTGTCCTGTTGTGCTATAGTTTTATAAGATTTGGCTTTTTGCCTGTCCCAAACAGGGAGAACTTGCCACCATTCTTCTGCAGACTGTCTCACTTGCGTCCATCCCTCCAAGAAATTACAGACAGCTACGATGATGTTGAAATCAACGCTCTGTCACGATTATAATATCTGTATCAACTATTTTTAATGGAATACAAACATTTATTTTTGAAACTTTTCTTTAAATTAGCATTTGGAATTTCTAATTTACTTTTTATCTTCAGGAACTCTAATATGGAAACAAAAAGTAAACATCTAATACAGATTTGAATTTTTAAAAGTGCAGGGTGCCTAAGACTTCTGCACAGTACTGTATATAATTTCAAACTGCATTCTCATCTCCTGCTTCAGAATTAAGGGCTCACTCCTGACTGTGCAGACACTAGTAGTCCAGTCATGGGACTCACTTTAATGCCCAAGTCCGTGATTTAAAACTCAGACAAACATACAGTATCTCTTCTGTGAAAAATATACGAATTCCATGTGAACAAACAGGGGAGTCATGTTCAATCCATAGAATGAGAGTGATGATTTGCCAGCACCTTAACACCTTTCAGGATGCCTGTGTGGGGTGCTCAAAGCAATGAAGTGCACTGCTGATACTTAAGACACCTCAACACTGGTTCAAGAATGGTCCTGAGGTGTACTCCAACCAATTTCATATCAAATCGAGAAGTATCACAATTAAAGCTAGCCAGGCCGCCAACAAGAACTCTGCAGTCGTAGCTGTGAAGCTTCAGGCTTCTACAGATGAGACCTTTAACCCTCTATTAACCAAACTCATTTCCAATTGTGTTAAAATCATTTCCCTAGGCAAATATGTTGATTATGGGCCAATATTTGCAAAAATAGTAAAAAAAATAAATAAAATTTTTTTTAAAAAATTTGAATTTAAATTAAAATTTTTTTTTTTTTAATTTTAAAATTTTAACTTGACGGACCATTCAAATTATTCTCAAATGTTTATTTGGCAATAAGAAACAAAACCAACAGGGTGTCCAGGCTGTTAACCCTTTTACTTCATGTAGCAGATATGCTACGCTGGTTAATAGAGGGTTAAAAGAAAACCCACAGAAAATGCAAGGGCAAATTTCCATCCCTCCATATATCTAGTCTGTTTTGGACTCACAGACGAATGATGAACAATTTCAATCATTAGGCGCAGGTCTGTACAGCTAGGCTGATCAGCCAGTCATTTATTCAGTCTAAAATGACCTCAGAGATAAAAATAAAAAGCTTGCCTTCGTACAGTTCAGTTTTAACCATTTTTTTTTACAAGCAACAAAACTAAACTCATAGAGTTAAAGTGTTTAAAATTGTAAAGGCTACAAGCACCAAAAGTGGGACTACCATGCTTAATGGAAGACATGACACCATTGTACAAACTACACACTCTCTTGCCACTCGGTGAGAAGCCAGAGTTATAAAAAGCCATTAAGAGGTAGCCAGAGCTTGCTCATGACTTTCTCATTAAAAGACTAAAACCAATGGACACACACTGAGCTCTTGAATAAGCAGCACTTAATCTATGTACTGGAAGCATTCCTCCGCTCCTTCATCAGGTCATTTATCCTTCTGCACCCAAAGACAGTGAACAGAGGCCAGGACTCAGCAGGAAGCCTTCATTCACAGTGCATTGACACAGTTTTGGGAAGAGATTCCCTGGACCCCGCAGTCGGAAAAAACTTGGAATTTCACCAGAATGGATGAGAGATGGCAGAGGGATGGTAATTTGAATACAGATGGGGGAGTAATAAAACAGAAGCCCGATCATGGCCTGACTTATCCAAAATGTATCCCTGCACCTGAAAAAGAAAATATTACTTTTTCCCCACAAAAGAGGGGGGTCTACGCCACTGCTGAACAGTAGCGGGGCATATGAGGTGTGATAAGCACAAACTACAGGAGACCAACGATGTGGCAAGAGCAGGGGATGGAAATGGACTTCTTCCATCCTTCATTGCCTCCAAGCCAATGACCACACATGTAAGGCCATCTATGAGGCCCAACTTCTGACCAGTGAACAAGTCAGTAAGACCCAGGTTTAGTGAAGTAGTGAAAAAAACTGATACATGCTTATCATTTAGATCACATAAAAAGAAGCTTGGCAGTTAGTTGGAGAAAAGGACAGTCAGTACAAGAACAATGGGCTGGGCATAAACTTCAGCCAGGTTGCATGGAGTCAGCAGAACACTACAAACAGTGATGCCTTTTGGCCAAGTCTCTGAAGACAAAATGGCCCACACAAACCTAATTTTCAGATGAGCACGTTTCACAACACCCAATCTAAAGCACAGTAGAGTTCATTTCATCTGCTGTTACTATGTTTGGGTCAGTCTGGATGGGTCCACAACTTCAGAGCGATTAAAAAAACTAACAGACAATGACACTCTCAAAACCTCAGAACCAGTGACAGAGTTCCTGGTTATGTAACCGAGCTCAATGAAAAAGCCGTTCCACAAAATGGCCTTTCTTTCTGTCTCCACAGGGTGTCCAGCAAAGCTCTCAAAGCACGACAAGCACAGGAAGTCCCAGCACTGAGGGGCAGCTCAGTTCCTGATTAGAAAAAGAAGTCTCAAAAGAGAGCCTGTTGAAGGGAATCAGGAATTCTGGCAGGACATTCAGTGCCTCTGGCCAAATTAGATTTACTCTGTAACCATTCCCCTTTTTTGGGCGATTAGTTCCTCTTCAAAGCTTACATAACCTTTTCGGTTAATTGAATGATAGAAGATTTCATGGATTTGGTAGCTGCTACCCATCAATGACCACTTTGTTGTTGACAGTGATGACAGTGAAGAGGTTGAAGATAGCGATGACAAGAAAGATGGTGGCCATGATGACAACAACGGAGACAATGATGATGCCAATGATGATTCATTTGTTAATCTAGATCGGCACAAATGAGCCTTGACCCAAAGCAACTCTGGTCTCCAAACCTTTAATTACAAACCAAGGTAAACTGGAATCATGGAGAGGCCTTGCATCAGGAAGCTGCCACTCATGCAAGCAAAGATAATTTTACCAGACAGAATGATCAAAATATACATTTCACATGAAGCCAAGACATAGCGCCAAAGCATAACATAAGTTTTCGTACTGGTACGAATGCAGCAGGCAGTGAAAGCAAATCACAAGGGAAGTCATTCAGCACAAATTCCCTTCAGAACCCTTTTCGCACAAGCCGAGCATGACAACTGCCTGATGTTATGGATCAAGAGACACCAGGACGAGCACCGCAATTCAAGGGAACGTTGACAGCACTTCAAATCTTTCAAGAGGCCCGGTGAAAAGTGCGACAGCTTGGAAATATGGTTCCCTGAGCTTTGATGCTGCTTTTCCATTCAAGTGGATTATTAGCCCAGGCAAAATTTACACAGTTGTAATTCACTGCAACAGCAAGTTCACTGCCACAGAAAGAAACACAGGCATAAATACCGCATCTGCGAGGCCATGGTCAGGAACATCACCAAAATGACAGACACACAAAACCAAGCCTACATACTGAAAGGTAAGGTGGACATAAGTGAAGAAACAAACAAAACTTGTCACATGATAAACAATTAGAATAGCAAAACTGATTAACTACTAATAGTAGCAGTGTATCAAACAACTAACAGCTAATAGCATTTCATTCAATCAAAGCATACTGTATGCACAACGGCATATTGCAAACCAATTTTTATGGACACCTGCAGGCACAGCAAAGCGCAACACTTCTTAACCAATTATATTTCTTAAATTTAAATTTTTAAAGAGCTATAATTCTCAATGCTAAACCAATTCTTCTTCGTTTCCAATTGCAAAGTTGGAAGATTTTCAAAACAGAATAGTTTTTAATTTATTTTTCTCGGATCGTCTCACCACTCCCATTTACACAATTAAATCTTCTAGACCTCTGTCAAAATTGCTCAGCTCTATCAGGCAAGTCTCGAGGTCTTTACTTTGCAGGCATAAACCAAATTACCTGACTCAAAATAACAAGCCTTAAGTGATTTTCATCAGTTATGGCACACATGATCACAGACAAGCTGCACTCTCCTATGACGGGGAAGAGATGTTCATCAGTCAAACCTCTGAGACATCACAAGAGAACAGAGGACCCTAAAGAGGAATTTAAATGAAATTAAGAAATTTAAAGAGTACTTGCACAGTATGCACACTCACAGATGAACCAAATAACGCTGACTATCTCATACCAACGATGCAAGTCAAGGTCTGGAGACCTTAGACAGTGAGTGAACAGTTGGTTCTCATAGTCGACATGTTGAATGTGGGTGAAACGGGACCTCAGCCACTTTGACAAAAACAAATGTTTGCTTGTTTATTTATTCCTTTATTTTTCAGCAAGGTTCAACAAGCAGACATCTAACCTCCGAGACAAATTCATTTTTCTCAATTAACAAATTAAGTTACTCAATGGCGATTTCAGAAATTTCTGTTATGAGAAGTGCTGGAATATGTGTGACAATAATATTACAGATTTTAAACCTTCAGACCCTTGGCTACTGATGGGTAATTTTCCTGAAAATGTATCATTGATTATGCGATAGTAACCAAGAAATCATAATCACAAAATTGTAATGATCAAAAGCTGAATTTAGCAAACACTGGATTTCAACTACAGTAAAGAATTTCATGAGATGCTTCCACAGTCTGCTCCCGGTAGGTCGACCCACTGATCTGACCCCTACATAATGATGCCTGGCAGGACGGACGGCAGATATCAGTGGAACACCCGGTGATGATTTGCTCAGTTTCCATGGGAACGGCTCCAGTGCGCTGTCTGTAGTGGCAAACTGGTCCGCATTAAGAAAATGTTCAAATCCACGCAGGCTTTGCAGGAGGTCACGTTAGTTTAAACGTAAATGCATTTCTTTCATCACCGCAAAATGAATGCAAAGCTCATTATTCGTTGGCGGAGCTCCCATGGAGTCTGGGAGTGCGCTGAAAATGGCATCAAACCCACAGAGTAAGCATTTACAATGCACAGGCAACAAATGAAAAATGTGGCATTTAGGCTGAGAGAATCCACAGTCCACCCATCCAAGCGTCATCTTATCTGCTTGTTCCTGGTCAGGTGCACTAGAGGCAGGAGCCTATCAGAATAAACTGAGCAAAAGGCAGGAATACACCCTTAAAAATTCCCCAATCCACCGCAGGGTGCATACAGTCACACACCATCAATGTTCACAGACTCCTCCAGAAGATGTCACTTACAGTAACCCTGTTAGCACACTATGCTCATTAGCGTGGCTCTCGTGACAGTACTTTACACACCATCCACTGCATTTTACAGCCTCATTCAGAGACATCATACTGCTTCAGGGCACGTCTGGATCATTACAGCAGGAGATGCAGGGAGCCTGCCATTCATGGAATGCTAGCGCCACGCCATCGACAGGGAGACTGACACTCACCATGAAAAGAGGGTGCAAAATGAGCCAGGAGAATCCCAGCCGAGCCACATAATTCAAGGTGCATTCTGATGGACCAAGACAGACTGACTGAAGTGTGCCTGGAAATCAATATTCCCCTCCTGGGACCTCCACAATCCTACAGAAATGAACAGATCATTAATCCACTCGGCTATAACCCACTCCTACAAGGACTAGGACACAAATCAAGCTGAAGGACTATATCCGCAGAGCCAGGGGGTCACCATCAGGAATCGATTGACGGTCAAGAATCACGCAAATTACAAGTCACAGACCTTAACTACACACAAGGATTATCCTTCGAAGCACAGTGAAAAAGCACGAATAGCCTGGCATCACGGAGAAGACTATAGAAACTAATTTCTCATCCAGCACCACATTTATAAGCAAAATATGCAGCCAGCACTTACACTTACTGATTGAGGTGACTGGCAGAGATGGTGGAAGATCTTTTTAGGTAGTAAGTGCTTGACAATTACAGAATCAACAAGGGTGGCCTTGAAAACCATTATTAGTTCTTAACAGGGGAAATTGCTTGTCACTCATCAGACTTCAAAATTGCAGCTGGTTCACATTCAAAACAGTGCAGAGATTCAAAGCGTCTCTTTCAGCACTCAGAGGAATGTTCTTCTTTGTGCCAAGTCCCCGCCCTGACAGAAATTAAGCAGATACACCCCCCTTTCAGCACACTGTACTCATTAAACCAGTCAACCCATCCATGTTCATGTGTTTATAGATATATCTTGCTGCAGGCTCAATTAAATTACAACTGCAGTTCAGGAAAAGCAGACAATAGAAAAGCCCTGGAAAATTAAGAAGCATCTCACATTTCTGGTCACTGAAGAGGGGCTGAATAAACTGGAAGGGGATTACTGAAGACAAACTATCACTTTGAGAACAACGCTCTGCCAAAGATAGGCGGTCAATTCACCAAATCTTGTGAACTTAAACTGACAATTAAAATAAATCCTCTTATTTACCATGACAAAAACCACTCTCTATCACCAACCACTAGAAGGGGAATAGGTGAAAATGATGAAAACTTAAGGGACCAAAGAAGCCAATGACCGCGTATTTAACAAGATTATGCAGCTCTGGAGAATTCTGCATCTGCAGAACTGAATTGTGGGCTCTGTTTACAGCCCATGAATAAGCAAGCAGATACAAATGAGGAGCCGGCGAGGCATCTCCCCTGGTATAAAATTCCTGATGAAAATGGTGGGACTAGATTTAATGCTGAGGGAGTGGGTCGGATAAGCCCTAACAAGCTCTAAGAGATTTATACCAAATTACAAAAATAAGATAAACCTCAGCAATCTCTCTAGACCATTAAAATGGACTGACCCATATATCCAGCATTCAGAACTGTCACACTTCAATGACTTGCATATTAAATCCAGGCCACCCTGCCCCTGTCTAAGTGACAGGAAAATGTTACTACGCCCCACCTCCACAGAAAACAATGCTTCCCTTAATCCAAAACTGGGTCAATCAAGCCAGCGCATGGACAAAGGGCTCATCACCTCTGAAGACTTTGGGCCGAGCTGTAGAGTCCAGGCGGTGACAACACATCTAGAACCTTGCATTTACCCAGCCCACGGCCAAGGGTGGAACCAAATTTGGGTCTTTCGCCCTCAGAGTGCTATCACTGCAGTGGGGCATGAACACCAGCTCTGGCAGTAGAGGAAGGGGGAGGGATCTGAGGTCGAAAACAGTGGGAGGGCCAGCACAACTGTCGGGGTGCGTCACCCCTGAAACATGTCCCTGATCATCACCATGACAACCCTCCTTCAAAACTGGCAGCCTGCTGCGGCATATGGCCTATACCCAAAATTGACATATGCATATTAGCTGGCAGCTGCACACGAAGACATGAACGAGCACACGTTGAATCCACATAAAACGTGCAGTCACACAGGCACGGTTATAGACACACACAAAAACGCAGTACCTACTTCAGAGGACCATTGCTAATGTGGAATAATTCCAACCTTTTAGTCTCTGTATTTCTGTTGGTTTACATTCCAAACTGTCCTGTGTATATAGCATGTCACCCCACCATCACCCTCCCCTCCAGGTCTCAGGAAATTGGCCCATTACACCTTGTGCTCTCAAGAAGATACCTCCTTTATTAACAGTTGAAATGCTTATTCCTACTGTTACCCATTCATGAGGTTTTAGTATAGGAAGGTGCGCACATGTCTACATGTAAAAGTCAGCCACAGTTTCCATTTTGTAATGTCAAATTGATAAGGCTGAATAAATTTTCAGTCGAATTACTAATTATGATTCTTAGGAAAGAAAATTCCAGGACACCAAGCACTCCTCATGAAGATAATTAAATAATTATCACGGAAACTGCACATTAGGTGTCTAACTGGTGCAGTACACTGAAACATGGCAAGCTGCAGGATTTGGGAAGGCTATCAAATCTATGAATGAGCATGTTGAGCTTCCCACGGCAGAGACCAATCACGGATGCGAAACATCACATGTGGCATGAATAAGCAGTTTGGTTCAATTGTCTGATTTTCTTCGGGTTTAAACATGTGATGACGGGCTGATCATAGTACACGAGCATGGAGATGAGCACCAATTCAGTTCATACATTAGAGCACCTGTCTCCATGCTCCATACTGACTCAAAATACAAACATTAACATCGCCAGCATTTATAGCAACCAAGAGAAGACCAATCAAATCACTGCAACCAATAAGCCCCGTCTTGCAAAAAAAAAGGGCGCAACTTCGGTCTGAAAGTTGTTTGGGTTGAGATGCATAGATAGATGTTGTTATGTCTGTGCTATGGGGGATTGGGGGAGGGCGGTTTCTCATTCACGAGTGTGAAGGTGAAGGTTCATGACCAACGAAATGTGTAACACAGACATGGCCAGGGAACAATATGGCTGCTGATGCATGAAACGTGCCAAAATCCTCAGCCCGAGACATTACACACTCCAAGCCTCGTGCAAAACCAAGACCCTGCATTTCATTAGATACTGTGGACCAAATTTACAGAGACTTTCAGCACGGGCAGAACTAATTATCAACGTAAAACTAATAGCATGCCTCCTCTTTGGGTGAACAAGTTTTGAACACGCTATAAAGATGCACAAAAAACCTAATGGCAAATAATAAAAGACTGAGAGAGCAAAAGAAGCAATTTTCCAAGACTGCTGTTTACTCGGCAGGGCTACATGGCCACCATGGAAACAAGATTTTCTGCATTTAAAATTTGCATCTTGAGGTTTTTTTTTTTTTAATAAACCTAGGGGGACTGATGGGCTGCATCATCTGTGACGTTCTTTAATCTTCCTTCACACCTTGGAGCTCAGGTTTGCTCCTGGGTATGCCTCACACACAATCAGAGCCAAGGCTAGGCCTTTGTTACCTCTCACATCAAATAATTACATTTTTAACATGACAGAAAATGCACTGCAAATACTGCAGGATACTAGTGAAATACTGTTGCTATTGACAGCACTAACAATGCACTTTAATCCTGTAATTGAAAACTTGAGAATTATCAGTGGGAATAGAATGAAAACAAGACTGAATGAAGATGCATCTCAACCCTCACTCATAACTACATGTCTGCTTTCTTTACAAACATAAGCACAGAGGTACTGTGCGAGTGTGCGTGTGTGTGTGTGTGTGTGTGTGTGTATGGGTATATTTGTGAGTAGGGGAGAGAGAGAGCGGTATGCGTGCATCTCTGTGTTTTAACAGCCACATGCAAAAGCAAAAGCGCAGTTTAAATATAGCTCCTCTGGGCTGCTGAGATGCAGGGACCAGAGGGTGCTGTAGATTCATCAGTAGGAGAGGAGCTTAGACTACAACTGACCCAAGAGACTGTTTAACAGATTCACCTTCCCACAATCCCTCTGTCATTTACACTAAGTCCCCTCTCAGCTTTCTATTCCTGCTGCTAAAAGACAAGGCTTCATCCATCCTTTACACACTCAGTGTGCACTGTAAGCAGAGTAACAATACTCAAATCTACAAATGGTCTACAAACCCTCTCAATATCAAAAAAAAAAAAAAAAAAAAGCATTTTAACCCAGCGTTCCTAGAAAAAAAGTTTCCTTTCAAGCAATTTACCCAATAAAATGAACTGTGGTTATGAATTCATGTTGTATGGCGCCACCTGATTTAACCCATATGTGAACAGAACTACTTATCATCTCATTGGCCTTCAACATAATGAACACAACATAGCGTTAGTACATGAAATGAGCCGTCGTATGGATCACTGCGAGGAAGTGGGCCAAGCAGACATCACAGTCCATGCTTCAGTGCACTGTGAGCGATGAGCTTGCTGTGAATGATCACCGCTTATGAGCATGCCATACACACAAGCCATCAGCCAGGGAGCACCAGAGTTACAGCACTGGAGTGTTATCTACCCACCAGCCAGGTAAAGGGAGCCACAGGCTTGTCAATGAGGTGTTAATTTTGAACAGCACAATCACTGTTGTAATTTCTGGAAACTGGTAGGAGCGGCACATCATACTATAAAAGCCAGCATGACATGGCACTAAAACCAGATGACGGACGGACCTTCATCAATGAACCCGTTCTTCAAATGTGGCAATTAGATGTAAAAATCCAGTGAAAGCGTGGAAATAACAGTCATAATCAGCTGAGGGGACACACAACGAGACATTAATGGAATATCCTCGAGATAGATTGATTCGGTGGCCTAATTTAATAGCTTTTTCTAAAAATATTTCCCCTTGACACAGATTTGACAGCAGCTCTCTTCCAAATCATTGCATGTCTCAAGCTCTTGTTCACCCAGGGAGGCTGGTATTTTTTGTCATGGTCTCTGATTTGTGCTGCACATTCATAACTTACACACCAGTAGGCCGGCCAGCCTCTGACCACACATCACCTGTGATTTATACCTCAGCAATGGGAGCCACAGGAGCTTAATTGCACTTGTAGATTATCTTAATGATTCCAGGGACCAGGCATTTCTGTGCTCCTCTTGGAGAAGCGGTGGGGGGGGGGGGGCGGCAGGACAGGGCGGCTGCATAAATTCTCAGTCTGAGGAAGATCCTATTACCGCTTCGAGGCTTCCCCCGTGCCTGGTTTGGCCCCAGGCAACAAGGCTCCCTCAATATTGTCACAGCACAGAGACGAAACAATCTCGCTCCGGTGAAACTGCAGAACTCCAGCTGCACACAGGGAGCCAATAGGGAAAAGCATTGTCGCCTCATCTTCCCCTCCATGTCATCAATTGGGCATAATCAAACAAAAACGCTTGAATAAAGACATTACACAAAAATAATAAAAAGTTTTAAAACTATGTGTGTATTTTCACACTGAAGATTACCTTCCACATGCTAGAAAATGATTTTACTTTAAATACAATGTAATCTGGATACAGTGGGGGTAGTCTTGATTAAATATGCCTGTCAATTATCCATTCCCCTTCAATCAATGCCCTTTTTGCACCAGTTCAATTCAAACAGCTTGGAATGCAAGTTCACGTCAATAAAATACGTAGACACTCCTGCCGAAAGACATGCTAATTTTTCTTGATTGTGGCTCGTTACAGTGGCTTGTTCAACTCTAGCTTCTTTTTCATGGTATCTTTAAGGCTGTGGTTCTTTTTTCATACTGAAGACTGGCAAACCATGAGCGAGCAAGCTGGTCCGCTCACCCAGTTCAACAGCTGCAAAGAGACCATCCATAAGCAATGCTGGGCGGTCTGGTTCACAGTCTTGTTCCTGCCCCAGGTTAACCTGCTGATGCAGACAGGCTGAAGCATTAACTACTCTCAGAAAGCCTGAAAAAATGATCTCTGAATTTCTCGCCAACTCAAGCTCCCCTGTTTTGTTCGAACCTTTTCTTTTTGTATGACCAACTTCCCAATATGATGAAAATTTCATTAGCACTCAAACTTGTGTCCTTCATGTCTATAAATAACCATACAATTTTGCATTCACTTTCTTGTGGCATGAACAAAGAGAAAGGCATCAATGCTGGATTAGTGGTTCAACTAGCAGAAATTAGTTGCTTATTAAAATGCTACGATGACTATGGTTGGAACAGAAAGCAACATACACCATGGAGCCCCATGAACAGTTTGGAGAACTGCTGAAAATCACATTAATGCGCAGACAGTCAACAAAAAATAATAAAGAAAGAAACAAAGAAATATAAATTTGATAAAAAGAAAAAAAGAAAATCTGAAATTTGCCAGAATTACTCAAGACATAGTGAAGGTTTTGTGTATCATTTCCATGGATGCCAAACATTTTGTTTTTGAAATCCTGGTGTTAAAAATGCTCTATTTTTTGAAATTTTTACAGAAAATTCAGTTTATGAGATAAAATTTTGAAATTTGACACAGTGAGCAACTTCTGACATGACATTATTTTGGAGTAGATTGGACCATTATAAAAAAGGAAATTACAATGCAAGTGGACAGTAGCATTTACAGTCAAATATTCTTCTGGACTTAAATATTGATGTTCTGTTGGCGAAAGTCTGAAGATAGTTTGTTGCCATTTTTGTGTAATCTGAAGAAAATCTGAAGTTCTGGTTTCATCAGATTAGTTTTACATATTTTGATTAAAAGAACGCTGTAGTAGACTTCATAATTTGCCCCAAGTTGCTGCGCATGAAAGTTTCTATTGACCTGGGGCCACAATTTTGAGCATGTTGTAACACCAAAGCACGTATAGATGATTTTTAAAAATTTTTTAATTTTACACAATTGTTGTAACACCACCATGGGAAATTTGGGATCAAATTTGTTGTTTAGGACTTGAGCAAACAGCGATGCCAAGTTTGATATTTATTTTTTGCACGGGATAGGCAGTTTTTAAAAAAAATGAATGATAATAATAATACAGAAAAAAACGAACCACAAAGCCTAAGTGAAAGAGGGAAGCAGACAGCTCATTTCTAGCAAGCCCATGCATGCGAAAAAAGACCCCACCATCCCCCACAACCACCACCTTATGTCCAATGCCAGCCAACCTCGCATTAATCATGCCAAGTGGGCACCGAATTCACCCATATTAACTGCATCAACCTGCAAGATGACTCATTTCAGTGACCTATTTGGGAGACAGACACAAAATGGCAAAGCATTTCTCACAGGGTTCTTAAAGAACAATAAATCTAAAAAAAAATATGTGCACTTTAGCGCAGCTAATGCTGTTCCAGAAATCAGGGCAAGAGATCAAATATACAGCTTTAAAAACAAAATGCCAATGACACTGGCTTAGGGTAGTAAAATACCACTCATTCATCATGTGTTGCTTCATTGTTTTTTCAGATTTTCTTTCCACAAGCAAGCCTATTTCAACGGGAACAAATCACTGCCCCAGCAAAGCCAAATATTTAAGAAGATTTAAAAGGCAGGAAAGTAATAGGGAGAACAGACACCAGTAAAACACTAGTAAAACACAGCAGTTATAGTGATTAATCTGGGATAGGCGAACAGTGAGGTCAATCCCTTTGGTAAAATAAACAGCCTTCTGGTCCCCCAGAGCAACACTATCAGCCCAAGCCCATTGCCCTTTGACCCCCTGTCGGGCTCACAGCAGATGTCATGGGCGACTCAAAAGGCCAAACCCCCGCAGCCAATATTACTCAACCTCACCAAGACCTCAAGATTTCTTCAACAGTGACCTCCCAGACATGTCCTATTCATTAAGAACAATTTAGTGAGAAACGAATGCATAGAAAATGGACCTGACTGGTTTCCCATAACAGCAGACAAGACTGATGAACACGCACCGATGTTAACACACAGAAGCCGCTATTATCAACAAATACTGGTGAGTACAACTGGTTGCTAATCCAAAATACCCCATTGGCCGGAACAGAGGGCAGAAGAGAGTGGGCGCTTACTGGATAATCTTCCATCTACAGCAGCAGAGCTCGGCCTCTACTTGATTAGTGCACTCATACAACATGCTTAACGTTTACGGTATTACGGCTTTAGCCAGCTTTCACTGTATTACCGCCGGCATAATTTGAGCTCAGCCATGGTTTTGATATCAGCGTTAGCCCGTGTTGAGAACAGCCTTAGCGATAAGCTGGGATTTATGACTAGATCACAGACTGAAAGCATGCTGGAGTACAGACTACAAAGACCTGGCTGCCCCAGTGAAGCAATCTAATGCAGATCGATGCCTATCTGGAGCAAAGAGCCCAGGTAATTTCGCACTTCTATTATTTATGGAATTTTCACAATACAATGTGGGAATGAATGGATTCATCCATTAACATGTCATTAAGGTGTCTAAGAAATGCATTATTATTCAGGCGGCATCCATGGTGGCCCATCTCCCACCATCTACACAAACGTACGCACGCGTTCACAGATACATACACACACACACACATATGCGCGCACGCGCCAACGCACGCACACACAGATACACACATACAAACTCTTTTAGGCACACAAGCATGTGCGCAGACATGTACTCATACACCCATGCACATAAAAACAGAAGTGCACAAACACACGTGCGTGCAGACTCCTTTACATCTGTGCGTGCGCACACATGCACACACACACACACACACACACACACACTCACACATTCTTTTTCACACATGCGCACGTGTACAGGCATGTACACACAAACAAACCTTTACACATACGTGCACACACAAACTTTTACACAAACGCAAGTGCGCGCACGGGTTCACTAACTCACATACACACAAACACACACACACACACACACACACACACTATGAGGGTGGGTTGATGGGGGCGAAATGATGGAGGGGTCTAACGGTAGGGAAACATCAGTCATGTCAGAGCGTGCTCCCAGCAGCACTGGCCCACTCAATGCCCTGCGCTCTTTCCCAGGAGCGCTGCAGCTGACCCCTGTCCAATAAACAAGCAGCTCCTTCCTGCTTCCCACCTCCACCATGGAACACAGACCCACGCAGCACAGTACAGCAGGGAAAGGGGCTGTCGCAGCTTCCCGTCTTAGACCTGGATATTTTTAGAGTTCCGGATAGGGCAGAATGTGCCCGGATGTCAGCCCAATCAGAGAGCAAGGATGAACCAGCAGCATATGCCAGAATCCCAGGCGATAGTGAAGTTTGCTGGTGTGTTCCTCTATGAAATAATCAGACTACACAACATGCATGGGCAACATATCACTGAATTATGCCATCATACTACTGTTTAGATAACACAGAGTGTTCAGGAATATATACAGTAGAAGGGATACAAAACAAGGATTCTGAAGTCCAGTCAGTGAGATAAGGAGAGATATCCTCTACGATAGGGATCCATAGGTCTTATAAGGCCTCTCAGGAGCTCAAAACATAAGCCAAAAGAAAAGATGAAAAAGACCACAATTGTGTAGAAGCTCCCCAGTGTCTCCAAAAAACATTTCCTTTGTTCTGACAGAGATTTACTTCATAGAAATAACATTAATATCTGCTTAAGTTGTTTCGTAGCACAAAAGCTGGCAGAAAGCTAGAGATAAAATATTAATGCATTCACTCAGAAGCAAATGATGACAAATGCGGGTTGAAATACTTTGGCACTAATGCGTGTCTAATATAGTCTACCCACAAAACAAACAAGAAAAAAAGAATCTAACCCACATATTAACATACAGGGCAAAATGAGCCAGCCGCATCATTTTAATTATAGAAAACAACCGATCCAAGCATACCAGTGTTAGTAGCGCCATTTCCACCCTCTATATAAGGCCTGGTTGCTAGGATACCAGAGTCCTACGTATAGACAGAGATTAAAATGCAGGATGAATCTAAGCGAGGGGGGCACAGACTGAGACAATCAGCCCGGGCCAAGGCTAAATCTATTAGTAAAAGCCCGTCTTGCCCTTGCCACAGGAAATGCTAATGCTTGGTGCTCTCGGTTAATGGTGGCACCAGCCATTTCGTAGAAACATTTAAATGAGATTTAAGATGAGGGGGGCTGGGGGGTGAAAATAGAGAGAGGTCTGCCTGATTCTGGTTCCACTGATGTGACTCCAAGGACAAATGAGAGCCACACCCACAGTCTACCCCCCCACCACCCTTCCCCCCCATCAGCTGCATCCTCTCACACAAGCAGACAACTTCAAGAATAGCTGCTCCACTCCATCACTAACCTCTGGGAGGCAAGAGATGCACTGCACCCAATACACCATCATCATTCTGCAAAGAGCCTCCCAAAAAGGCTAAAAGATGCAGTCTGGTGAAGAAAAACTGATTAAAAAAAAGAAAAAACACTGAATAGCAAAAAAAAAAACAACAACAGTTAATAAATAATCTGTATGTTTCCATACGCTGGAATATTATTAACCCTGTTGTTTACTGCAAGCAGTAGTTTTTCCTCGGTTTTTAATCAAGGGTGCCAATATTTCCACAAACGTCTGTGTACACCTTCTGGCGGAGACAAATTAATGTCAAGAACAGCTATAAGGAACAGTAAGAAAAAGAGAATAAGGATACGTCAATCACACCTTGTTTGAGAAACCAAGATATGCAACACACAGCTTTCTCTCGGGAAATTCTAAATATCCCCGTGCAAACATCAGTACAGTGTGGCTGAGAGATGGATGTTGATGAATTAGCCGAGCTGAATGACCGACAGACTACCAGTGCTCAACAGCCAAGAGTAAAGCGGGTTACCTTTGACAGCTAAGACATCTTGCGATAAACCACATCTAAACCCCAGCAATGTATGAAAGCGTACAAGCCCACTTCTAGACACAACTAACCTCCCTCATTCACCAGCTATAGTCTTTCCACACAAGCCACTTTAAAATACTTGCTCATATCCACTTTCTGCACTTGAGCTTTCCCATTTTATTCATCTAACTAGGAAAGCTTCTCACAGCTTCAGCCCCATATCACCACTTAATCTTGATGTGCTGCTTTGGAAGTGTTGCACAACAGTATGTGCTCCCTCCAAAATGTCCACAAGAAGCTGAAAGTCTCTCTTCCACCCAACAAACCATCAGCTGAGCAACTGCAAGAACTGTTGGTGGCTGACCCAGCTAACGGATTTAACTTGCTGCATCAAAGCGGCCAGGGGAGACACTACGCCCAGTATACTGTAGGCCTCCAAGCTTATGGTAGAACTACTATGAAAACATCCCTTCCAGGCCAACTACGTAGCCAATTAAATCTTGCATGCAGAACATATTCAGTGCTCCCATACACAGTTTGACATCACTGCCCTTGTCTTTAAAGAACTCTGCCAAGACCTACTGGCAAAGACCATACCAAAAGCAAAGATGTGCGCAGCAAAACAGAATTTTTCTGCCAATTATTTGAGCCGTTTTAAACATCTTGGGCAAGTTCACATGAAGACTGAGCCAGAAAGCAAACTTCCTCCAGTACACACTTCCCTGTAAAGATCCAGACAATAATCAGCACTGGAAGAGAGACGCATGATTCTCCCAATTCAGCACCAAGAGTAGTGGAGATGCATCTACATCTAATGAGCTCAAAATATCAGCGCTTGCATCTAGAAGCAGGCACTGGAGCTGCCTGCCTAAATGCCAAAGGGCATGGCTGAGAAAACCACTGCCTTAGTCACCAACACCCATTACAATGCATTACATTTATCTGGTAGACACTTTGATCCAAAATGACTTACAGTAAGTGCATGGAGAAGGTCATTTAGATAGCATCAGAACATAAGTTAGATAGCCGATTTGCTGCTTAACCATTGTTGATGTGAATACATGAGTAGAAAACTTCTGTCAGCTTCTGCAATGCTGTTGGAAGGGAGAGCAACTGGCAGGAAAAGACAGGTTTTGATCCATTGCGGAATAATCCAGATATGACTTTTAGATGAAAATTGGATCTTTTACAACAGTAGATTAACAGCTGTGGCTCACATGCTAACCGAAGATGAATGGTTATTCTGCACTGTCAACACAATTTTGTTCATAAAGTTTTCCTTTTTTATGCTGGAATAAAACAGGTCTCAATAAATTATTGATGATTTTGCTGGGAAAAAGACATTTCTAAAGATGTGGAGCGAAGACATAGGTTTTGACTAAACAGTTCAGAAGGTTGAAGTCTTTCCATGATGCTAACTGAGTAGCTTGATAAAATGAGTAACAGAATCAGGCACGCGAGCAGTGCCACGTCTAACTTTAATATCTCATTTTACCAATCAACGCTCATCAGCAACATGAATGCCTGGCTGCCTTTACATTAACTGCATCTAAGTGGAAGCAAAGATCAGGAGTGAGCGAGTCATCTGTACTGTATTACGGTGTTTAAGAGCCAAAAACGGGGTTTTTCAAAGCACACGCATGGCCCACATGAAAGAAAGGTATTAAGAGTCACAAACCGCAAACATGTGCACAGAGCAGATGGCAAAATGGAAGATGCCATCAAAACAATTCACAAGAAGCAGGGAAAGGAGAGCGGGAGCTGCATTTCATTATTCTACGGACGAGACGTGAAGTAGTTTACGAGCTTCACGCTTGCAGCCCGACTCAGAGAGCGAGCTCAGAACAGCTTCGTCTTAGCGTGGGGGGAGGTGCTTTCTCTGAAAAAGGGACGTTTTACGAGCGAGTAAATTGCTCCCGTTTCACTTGCAAAAACACAAGGGTGAGAGGCAGGGACAGCAGGTTCATTCTTCCCATGTGCACTTGGGTAATGAGCACTGAAACATGCACACTGAGCCAGGAGACTGTTCATGTCCCGCCTCACACAAGCCTCTTTCATTCAGGAGCCATTTAAAGGGCTTCTGGCACATTCCACCCAGGTCAGAAAGAGGGTTCTTAAACAAAAAAAAGAAAACCAAAGTCCCAAAAAGAGGAAACAACTGCAAATAACGAAAATAAAAGCAAACCCCAATATTTTACTCCTTACCGAAAACAAAATAGTGCTCGCTTTGAGGCTGTTCAACATTGACAAGCAAAAGCAAACATGTTCTACACATAAGGAGAATGGCCGTGACTCAAGTCGAAAGAATAAGGGATAAGAGTTTACCTTCTGCTCTTAGATGAAGGAAACAACCAGCTCTTCCAACAAGATTCATACTTTTCCATAACACTAAATGGATTGGTCATCATATTGAAACACTATCAGACATACTCGATTTCAGTTTAATGATAATAATTCAGTAAGCACCATTTTAGTCAGCACAAGTTATTACAGACAACAAGTGATCAATTTGGCCTCCATTTAGGACTTCATTTGGTTTAAAGAGGATATAATGGGATTATCTATAATATACGGCAGAAGAAAAAATAAATGAGGAAAAATTATCCAGTGAAATCCATCTGAGAGTATTGAAAGATAACGAAGTAAAGGACTGTTAATTCAAAAATGTTGTCACAGTTCAGTCACCAGTCCTCAATGAAAAATTTAGTATTGATATAATTAGAGATGAGAAATTCAAACGTGTATCAAATATGATTAATCAATTATTTAACTTCTAAAGCTGTGGGCAAATTGGTTATCAAAAATTAATCATATCATGAATATCTTGTTGCATAGCAATGGCCAAGAGGTTCACAGCTAAGGGGCTACTGCACACAATTTATGAAGAAACTGCAAACGGGAAATAAAAGTTATCTTAATGGAGAAATAAGCTGATTGCAAAGGAAAAGAGCCGCGGGGTTTGTTTTAATGATGCAACAAGATACACAACATATTCCTCAGAGCCACTTCAATAAGGTTCCGCTTCAATAAGGAGTCTTCACTGAAACACAATACAGAGTCAGCAAAATCAAGCTATTCAGTGAATTACAATAGGATACTTTTGAAAATAAGCGCAATTCCACTGAAAAGTCCTGCATACTCCAATTTCAAAATTACTAGCTGCAGTAATATCAGATACCAAGGCAATGCGCTCCATAAAATTGGTGTGGAACACCCAGGAGATGCGCCCGACTGAAAATACAGGCAACACCCTAATCTTTCAGGACGCGCCGCAGAGAAATGGAAGCCTCCCCAATGCTGTCCTCCATTACGAGCCACAGAATTTAATGAGCCGATTCAGGTCTAGCAGGCAGCATGACGGTAACTGTGGAGGAGGAGGAGGAGGAGGACTGTCGCTGAAAATAAACCTGGCAGGCTGCGGCCGAAGACAAGGGCACATGGAATAATACTTCGCAACAGGCAATTTTCCATAGGGTCTTGAAGACCAGCGTGTTCCTTAGCAAGACAACGCAACTAACAATCAATTTCTTTTTGTGTTTTACCTCTAGAGGCAAGTTTTGCTACCAACTCCTTTCAGCGATCAGAGCATTGGAGTAACAGTAGGTCTATGATGGGGGGAACAGAACAACTGAAACGCTTGTGTCTGTGAGAATACATTTCATTTTCTCTTTGATGTTGCATTTATCACAGCTCATAATGGAGGGCATGAAATTGCATGATTTCAATATCCCCTCGTAACCCCCTTTGATTACACTCTTGATTCAGAGTTAAAGCACGACCGTGCTGAGCAGACTGAACACAATACAGTCCAAGGGGAACCCAGTTCACAGGGGTCCTGATGGACAGAATCCCAAATCCAATGTGACCTCCAACATTAATATTCACAGGAGAATATTCTGCTGAAGAGCTGAAAAACTCCGAATATACCCCAAGTTATTTGACGCACCCCTTGAAGATTGCATACCTCGATTAGCACCACTAATTTACATGGTTCTTATTTTCAGCCTCAATTACAGCAGGCCCAAATAGCAAGAAAAAACGTGTCCAATTACGCAGGGTAAGAAAATGACAGGTTCTGCTCCCATAAGGGGCCATTTTCTTACTCCCAGAGCAGAACTCCAGCATTCTATTGCATCAGTTACCCCAATTAAAAGTCTGATAAACAAGCATATTACTGTGCTCAGCAAATGAACGCATTTCGTGGCTGCACCTTTGTCGTGTTAATGAATACAAATAACTTTTACATGATAAAAGAATGTCCAAGTCTCACAAAGCCTTGCTCTCTCAAGCATTCAAGCGTGTTCATTACACCACAGTTACAATTTAACCATGATGCTTTTTCCATTCACGTTAGCAAAAATCCCCCAGGCAATCATAGTACCCTGCCAATCACTGCAGCGCCATCACATTATGCCGGCATAGAAATCTGTCTCTCACAGCTGTATCCATCCCTCTATCCACTGAGCTTACTCCTGTTCAGGGTCGCAGGGCACTGGACTGGACATCACCCTGGCATCCAGGGGGCAGGAGGTGGGAATATACTCCAGACAGTTAGGTAATCTATTGCAGAGCGCAGAGACGCCATTCACTAACAATCTCATCCCCGTATACAATTCTTAGCCTAGCAACCTTATCTTTAGACTGTGGGCCAAAAGGTACCCCGAGCACCAGGATAAACTCCACTGCTACAAGGGCAGAACATGTAGACTCCTCACTGAAAGGCCCCGGGATTCAAAGCCGTAACCTTCTTGCTATGAGGACTGATTACAGTTTGGACAAGGGAATAATTTTGCAAGGATATGTGCATAAACTATTATATTAAACGAGACAAAAAAAAGAGTATAAATGGTATGTGTGATAAATGTATTTATTTGAACATCATTGTCTAATTATTCATATCAACTACTGAAGATGTTAAGGAGTAACTCCATTTAAAGTACAAAACCCAAAACCAGTGAAGTTGGCACGTTGTGTAAATCGTAAATAAAAACAGAATACAATGATTTGCAAATCCTTTTCAACCTATATTCAATTGAATACACTGCAAAGACAAGTTACTTAATGTTCGAACAGGTAAACTTTGTAATTTTTTGCAAATATTAGCTCATTTGGAATTTGATGCCTGCAACATGTTTCAAAAAAGCTGGCACAAGTGGCAAAAAAGACTGAGAGAGTTGAGGAATGCTCATCAAACACTTATTTGGAACATCCCACAGGTGAACGGGCTAATTGGGAACAGGTGGGTGCCATGATTGGGTATAAAAGCAGCTTCCCTGAAATGCTCAGTCATTCACAAACAAGGATGGGGTGAGGGTCACCACTTAGTGAACAAATGCGTGAGCTGATTGTCGAACAGTTTAAAAACAACATTCCTCAACGAGCTATTGCAAGAAATTTAGGGATTTCATCATCTACGGTCCGTAATATCGTCAAAAGGTTCAGAGAATCTGGAGAAATCACTGCACGTAAGTTTACAAGGCCGAAAAACCAACATTGAATGCCCGTGACCTTCGATCCCTCAGGCGGTACTGCATCAAAAACCGACATCAGTGTGTAAAGGACATCACCACATGGGCTCAGGAACACTTCAGAAAACCACTGTCAGTAACTACAGTTCGTCGCTACATCTGCAAGTGCAAGTTAAAACTCTACAATGCAAAGCGAAAGCCATTTATCAACAGCACCCAGAACGCCCGCCGGGCTTCGCTGGGCCCAAGCTCATCTAAGATGGACTGATGCAAAGTGGAAAAGTGTTCTGTGGTCTGACGAGTCCACATTTCAAATTGTTTTTGGAAACTGTGGACGTCGTGTCCTCCGGACCACAGAGGAAAAGAACCATCCGGACTGTTATAGGCGCAAAGTTCAAAAGCCAGCATCTGTGATGGTATGGGGGTGTATTAGTGCCCAAGGCATGGGCAACTTACACATATGTGAAGGCACCATTAATGCTGAAAGGTACATACAGGTTTTGGAGCAACATATGTTGCCATCCAAGCAACGTCTTTTTCATGGACGCCCCTGCTTATTTCAGCAAGACAATGCCAAGCCACATTCTGCACGTGTTACAACAGCATGGCTCCGTAGTAAAAGAGTGCGGGTACTAGACTGGCCTGCCTGTAGTCCAGACCTGTCTCCCATTGAAAATGTGTGGCGCATTATGAAGCGTAAAATACGACAACGGAGACCCCGGACTGTTGAACAACTTAAGCTGTACATCAAGCAAGAATGGGAAAGAGTTCCACCTGAAAAAAAAATTGGTCTCCTCAGTTCCCAAACGTTTACTGAGTGTCGTTAAAAGGAAAGGTGATGTAACACAGTGGTAAAAAGGCCCTGTGCCAACTTTTTTGCAATGTGTTGCTGCCTTTAAATTCTAAGTTAATGATTATTTGCAAAAAAAAAATAAAGTTTCTCAGTTTGAACATTAAACATCTTGTCTTTGCAGTGTATTCAATTGAATATAAGTTGAAAAGGATTTGCAAATCATTGTATTCTGTTTTTATCTACTATTTACATAACGTGCCAACTTCACTGGTTTTTTTGTAGTTCAAGTTCATCCAAATAAAGACAGTTCTACAAAATCAAATCTCAGCGGTTTTTGTTTAAACTGAAGTTTCCTTTTGGGAAAATGGAACTCCATATGAGCAGATCTTTGGCCATCTCTAATGAGATTTGCATGTACCCTTACTGTGGAGCAAATATCAGAGGTGAATAAATGACAATAGTTTTTTTGTTTGAATCCTACAGGGAAGCTCTCTCCCCCCTCACAAGATTTCCCATATTAGGTGTCAGGCGTGAGACTGAAGAAAGGGGATAATTATTTGACTCACAGAGCTCTCAAATGTCAGCCGAAGAGAAGAGCGCAACCACTGACAAACAATGCGAAACGTCAGGGAATTATGGAAACCTTGACTCCATTCAGCAAGACACAGCAGGCTATTGGGTTCTTGAACAGTATCAAATTCCAGTTTACAGCCAGATGGAGGGAACTGTATTATTCTTTAAGAGTGCAGAAGAAAAGGGTTGATTTGGCCAACCAGGAGCCTACAGTGGATCTGGGGATGTTCACCAAAGCTGTATTAAAGTCTCTGGGAACTGAAATGATCAGTTTTTTTCTTTTATCCATCTTTTGTACCTTGGGGGTATACAATATAGATACAACAAGCTGCTGACGTTGTCAAGCAATATCCCCCGCAACTCACAAATTATTTTTTCCTGAAGATTGTCACATCTGTTAGCTTCTCTTAGATAGTATACTTTATTAATAATACTTCGGCAATTCAATCAATGTTATGAAAAAACAAAATCAAACACTTTCGAGTATATAATGAAAACCATGAAATATTTTCAAAATTGTTTATCGTCACAAACCTTTAACATGTCTTTTTACACTACAAAGACAACATATCTCCAAGATACCGCAGATAGCCTGGACGGAACACATAAGAGATTGCTTACAAATTTCCTACATAAATGTGAGTTTTTAAAAAAAAATTCTCAAAATTGTTTCTCCTGACATATCTGTATGTGTTTCTACACCTACATGACAAAAATGATGATAAATGGATGATTAGGAAGAAAGTTATAGCCCCGACAGGACACATTACAGATTTCTTACAAATTTGACACTTTTGCCCCAAAACGCGAAAAATTGTAAAAATATCTTGAAAATTGTTCTTCATAACACACCTTTATAAGTTTCTACATCTCTATGCCAAATATGATGAGTATCGGGTGATTAGGAAGAAAGTTACAGCCCGGACAGGACACATTACAGACTTCTCACAAATTTGTCACTTTTTGTCAAGAAAACGCAAAACAATTTTAAAAATATTTTCAAAATTGTTTTTGACATGACACACCTTTGAGGTGTTTCTACACCTCCATGCCAAATATGATGAGTATCGGGTGATTAGGAAGAAAGTTACAGCCCGGACAGGACACTTTACAGATTTCTCATGAATATGTCACTTTTTGCCCCAAAACGCAATAAATTATGAAAATATTTTCAAAATTGTTTTTCATGACACACCTTTATGTGTTTCTACACCTCCATGCCAAATATGATGAGTATCGGGTGATTAGGAAGAAAGTTACAGCCCGGACAGGACACTTTACAGATATCTCACGAATTTGTCACTTTTTGCCCCAAAAGGCAATAAATTATGAAAATATTTTCAAAATTGTTTTTCATACACACCTTTTATGTGTTTCTACACCTCCATGCCAAATATGATGAGTATCGGGTGATTTTTACAGCCCGGACAGGACCCAGATATCTCAAATTTGTCACTTTTTGCCCCAAAAGGCAATAAATTATGAAAATATTTTCAAAATTGTTTTTCATGACACACCTTTATGTGTTTCTACACCTCCATGCCAAATATGATGAGTATCGGGTGATTAGGAAGAAAGTTACAGCCCGGACAGGATACATTACAGATTTCTCACAAATTTGTCACTTTTTGCCGCAAAACGCAAACAATTTTAAAAATATTTTCAAAATTGTTTTTCATGACACACCTTTATGTGTTTCTACACCTCCATGCCAAATATGATGAGTATCGGGTGATTAGGAAGAAAGTTACAGCCCGGACAGGACACTTTACAGATATCCCACGAATTTGTCACTTTTTGCCCCAAAACGCAATAAATTATGAAAATATTTTCAAAATTGTTTCTCATGACACACCTTTATGTGTTTCTACACCTCCACGCCAAATATAATGAGTATCGGGTGATTAGGAAGAAAGTTACAGCCCGGACACGAAATGTTACGGACGGACGGACGGACGGACCCCATTTTAATACCCCCCGCAACTACGTTGTTGCGGGGGATAATAATAATAATAAAAAGTAAGAGAAGACACACTTTTTCCCAAAATAAATTTACAAATTTAAAGATTCCATGTACATGTATTTTACGTAGCAAATAACAGGCATCCAACTTAACATAGGCTACCTAGTGGTTTCAGCAGTAAATCTACTCCACTTCATGTTCAAAGATCACACACCTATTATCTAGAGAGCACCCACGGTCAATCATGGCATTTAAAACATAAAAACCATCTTGCTTTATTCTACAAAACTCAAAGTATTGTGGTCAGCAGCATTTTTTTTGTTAATAGTAACCTAATGTCCACAGGTTCCTCTTTAGAAAGAACATTTTCAACCCTATATACCATGAATGCTGTTTGGACGCCAAAAAAGCAAAAGAAAAGAAAGATTGTCGCATTCGGGGTCTCTCCATTGTACTTACAGACAGCAGCTGGAAAAGAAAAAAAAAAAGCCTTCAAGAAGTATTAAAATTATCTGCACCATAGCAACAAGCGGAATATCTAGACATCTATCAAATGTAAAATGCAAATGCTGATTTTCCTGGCTTGAAGTCAAGGAAAAGTGTAAGGCAAGGAAGAGAGAAAAAGCGTACATTGGCTTTAAAGTAGCCAGAGATTCTCAAATTTGTCACAAGTAAGCATGGAGTGAACGCTAAAGAATAACACTGGGTCACACCGCGCACCGCCACTGCAGTGAGAAATGTATGAAACCAACACTCAAGTGTTAAGTGGTATATGAAAAGAAAAATATTTAGTCCTCCAGCACAAGATATTTCTTTTTCCCAAAGCTACAGGGGGGAAGTACTCACTCAATTAAAATCCTGTGTCTGTGGCGGAGAGGTATATATTATATTTAATCTTAGAATACATGGCTGCTTCCTTTCCAATATAAAAAAACTGGTTGAAGTCAGAGAATGTTGAAACCTGGGGAAAACAAGAGCAGTTCTCAGAGCCAGAAATAAAACCCAGTAAAAAAAAGGGGAAATAATCTATCAGACAATTCCACACATTTATATTCTGAAGGTGAATGGTTGTCCTTTTATAGACTTTCTGAAAGTAGTACAAAGTACAGAAAGCGTAAAGTGGGCCATGACTGCGTCTTTTGCGAACTGCTGCAATCCACAGTAACTCCTCCAAAGGCGCAGTCTTCAGATCCTCCGCAGGAAACGCTACTGCACCAGCACAGCTTAGGCCTTTGAAATAGGGTGTCAGTCATTCCACTTTAATTGAAGACAAAATCTTCCCAGCGACTCCACCCACTGCTATCGGTGTACTTAAATCCTCATTCTTAAGCCTTTCCTTCGAAATTCCTCTGACTTTACCTTTCTGCATATTTATGTTACCCTGTCCTTTCCAGTATCATCCTTTGAAATTATACAGAATTTCTTAGGATGATGTCAGACAAAATCCACAGAGAAAGTATGCATATCTTTGTTTTTTCTTGATACTGCACACAATGGTACGTCCAACCACTGCCAGCACACTACTGGTTTTATTTTCTACCCTCGGCAACCAGTTTTTTCTTGACACAACACAATACCAAACCTGCCTAAAAATCATCTAGTTCATATTTTTTTATTTACAAAAAAAGAACTGGAAAGCAGCATCTTAATTTCAGATTTGTGTGTGTGTGTGTGTGTGTGTGTGTGTGGGGGGGCTTTATGTTACTTTAGGTTCCAACAGTCTGTTACAACATCTACTGTCATCTACTGTTACAACAGTAGATGAGCCTGAGCTGAAGATATAGACAATGAAAAACAAAAAGCAAAACACAAATGGCAAGCAGTACACAAACACATCCCTGAACTAGTGTAGAACACAACAGAACTGAAATACTGGGAGGGAAAATATCAAATATTCCTTAACTAAACACCATCGTTCCGCTCCAATATAAATTTCAGTTAATGGGAACAATCCTGGCTGGGTAAGAGAGGCAGGTGTTATGAGAGCCTCTGGGACTACCTGAGCCAGTTTTCTGAAAGGCCCTCGCATTGTCTTTTCACAGCCGACCAAACAGTACTGAGATTGTTCAGTAACTTTCAAATCGGCCTTGAAGCCCAGGTGGCTCTTTAAAAACTGAGAACAGGCCTGTTTGCTCAGTCTTCCGCAGTCAACCTGCAGACCAGATTGCCCCCAGGGTGGCAATCTAAAACATGTTACCTCACAATTGGACATGCTCATCTTGTCATTGGCTGCCCACAATTCCCAACATCGCCCTCCCCCCAATCTTTGAAAAACTGATAATCCCCAAGACGCTCCTAAATTTAACATGTCAGGAGCCTCATTTTCTTAAAACTCACCAGAACCCAGAAATCTTGGCAAAACTTCAAATATAGCAATTTTGACCGTGACTCCCGAAACGAGGCAATCAAATGTCTTTTCACCAACCCAGGACATTTTAACTTCATCAAAAAAAACTAAAAAGTGAACTTTGCTTTTCTTGCTTTTTCCTCCTGGTTTTCATATTTCTTCCCACAGTCCACAGACCTGCAGTTTTGGCTCATTTGAGACTGCTCACTGGTCTAAGTGTGTGAAAGAATGGTGTGTGTGTGTGTGTGTGTGTACAATTGTGTGCATGAAACAGCGCATCCAAGGCTTACTCCTACCTCTTGCCTAATACATGCTGGGATAGGTATCAGCCCTCCCCCCATGACCAGGGAAAATGGTTATTAGAGATACGGGCAGAAATGGATTATATCCTAAATTTAAATATCCTAGTAGAAATTACTCACAAAAAATAGCCTGGATCTTCTCATAAGGAATATTACTAGTGCAACTTTGACAAATTGTCAATAAAAATAAACCCCTCGGTTCCTCCATACCAAGCCGCAGGAACAGAGCACAGCGGGACAGCTGCTGTAGTAACCAATCGCGATTTCACCCAACGCCCAGATACTCGCGTGGATATACGACCAGCCACCAGCGCAGCTGTTTAAAGAAGAACGGTGAACGCGAGCTCAGTCACAAAGAGACCATCTGTACCAAGGTCAAGATGAAGGCTAGTAGCCCTCGACCACAGCAGTCTGCTCTCACACCCCCTTTAGTAGCTGGTGCCATATGGGCCTGCTTTGGAAGATGGCTGACTGCTAATCGACCACTGAGATACATTAAGAACTTAAGACAGATCCCACAGACCGGTTCCTTAGATTCCAACAGGAGCTGCTCACAGGCACAAGAAGCTGATGCATGACTGACTACAGGGCTTTTTGGCAGCAGCGAATGCGCACCGAGGGCATGTTCTGGCACCCAAGATGCATGCTGTAGCATCTAGAAGGGACTGGGAATAAAATTGATACAGAATCTAGTTTCTGTGCTGCAGAAAAAATACATAAAAAATAGAGGCAAAGCCACTGCGCCTGCTTGGCCAAACATGGCCAAAATGGAATGCCCCCCCCTGGCCAAAGTATCGGTCCAATTCGGCTGAAAAATCGAACTTGGCCTAGACCTTATGACCATATATCCACATGAAATATGAAAAGGATCGGTCAAAAACTGAAGACGCTAGAGCGCAGACAAGCCAAAAGTTTATGCACGCATGCACGACAGACCACCACTAAAGACCCCGAGCATAGCATAAGCCCCTTGGGCCTTTTGGCCAAGCGAGCTAAAAAACTAAAATGGTCCCAAGAAGGATAAGGTAACTGCAAAAAAAAAAAAAAAAAAAAAAAAGAAATCAAACTTAAAGCCACAGAAGTATGAAATATTTGGATCCCCCCCTCCCCTGACAAGATGGCTGACATGAGGCCTAGAGACAAAATCTGGTGGATTATGGGCAGACGGACAGGAGGACAGACGGAACGGAAGTATCAAAAGGCACATCTACACGATAAGACGCATCAATATATTAAATTTTGTTGAGAAATACTGAACAGCTAAGAAGTTCTGGCCCAGAAACAAAAGGGATGGACACATGGATGGACAGACAGATAGACAGAAGGACAAAATTCATCCCTATGTCCTCATCCACTTCGTGGCGGGGGATAATAAATAAAGATTTTGTAAATGTAAATATAATTTTGGCGCCAGAAGCTGATTAAGGTGGAATACCTCCTGTAACCAGTCAGGTTCCTTAGATAGTGAGGGAATGATAATCTCTGGTCCCCTGGTTTACGTCGACTGTCTTCAATAACTGGTGTGACAGGGGTCTGCTCAGGCGAGATAGCTCACTAATAATTGAAAGACAGACAATGGAACTCTGAGTGGAGCAACCCAACATGATGGAGGTCAGATCTGGGGTGCCATGAAGGCTGGCTGGCACAGTGGCTAGTCTTTCCATGTAGCAAACTAATGAACTCAAGGACAAAGGCCTGTGTGCACAATACAGATAACATTTCATATTCTGTCTACTGGAAGGATATCCAAGAGTTTTAATACTGCCAGCAAATTAGATTGTAAGTCAGGCTAATATGGCCAGACTTGCAAAAACAAAAAAAGTTTGATCCAAGCTGGAAGGGCCATGCATGCATCTAACCTGTGCACATTAGAATAACCACACATTACTCTCTAAATAATATTTCCCAATTTCATCATTTTAATATGCTCTCATTTAAAATCACGCATTTTTTTTAACATCAAAAATATATTTTTACCGTTTAATCAGATCATCAAGCCAGTTAAAATATGCAACTTTTTAAATGTTGAAACTAAACCGCAGATTCCACTAAAATGCCCTTGTTGTTTTTACAAGTTAATCAAATGTGCCAAAGGACAAAACACTGACTGATTCAGGTTTGTAATTCCACAGAAACAACTTTTTGTACACAGAATTTGGGCTCAGAGCATGGCATGCAAGGCAGCCATATTACTAATATTATTACAAGAACCAGAAAATGACCCCTCAGACCATTTTCCAGAGAAGAATAAAGGCTTGCCTCCAACTGAGAACCTAATGAAACCAGGAAAGAAAATATTTTTACAAACTGTGCATGCTGTTAAACCATTAAGCATTACTGTCAAGACTGGCTTTAATGATTAACAGAACACCTGGATGGTCATTAACACCCATTTACAACTCCACTGGTCCACACTGGTCATTTGTTTATGCCATCCAATGTGCACAGGCAGGGCACATTGGGAAAAGTGCCATTTTCAACAAACAATCCTACATTTTTGCCTCAAAAAACATGTAACTTCAGGCACTCGTAGAGTGCAAACCTCCGCCAAGGCAGCACAATCCAAATCTTCATGAGTGGGAGCAAAGTTGAGTTATCGCGTGTCATACGATTTCAAGATGGCTGCCGTGGCGGCCATATTGTTTCACTGATCGCGGTGAAAATCAATAGGGTCCATCCTTGATGTAATAGCAGTGCACCCACAAAATTTCAGCCAAATCTGTGCAAGACTTTTTGAGTTATGTTGTTCACAAACAAACAGACAAACAAACAAACAAATAAACAGGGGCGAAAACATAACCTCCGCCCCAACTTCGTTGGCGGAGGTAATAACATGCTAATTTTGCCCCCAGAAAATCATAAATATGTCTTTAACATGGTGTTCATACCATCTATGGATGAACATACAAAATTTAGTTTAAGACCCACTTAAAGGAATGAGATAATTGCAAAGGAGTTGGCAAAACCACTCCACTCTATAAAATTAGCCTCATACATGCACCATTCAGATGGATCGCCTCCATATTTTATCACCCAACATGAACCCAATTCAAGGCAATCGTCTTCCTGACCAGACAGGAAGTTAAATGAAATGTGCCGAATGCAAGGCGAGATATGATCATCAACAAACTACGACTAACATTCTGTAGACCCATTCAGGCAGTGATAGCCTTGGAAGTTAAGTCAGTTTCTATAGCAACCAGTTACTAAAAACAACAGACAGCAGCCCACATAATATTCCCTCCTAAAAGAATGACTTTCATGGGTTAAAGTAATCGTCACAGCAAGCGAGTCGATATTGCTAGGAAAGCAAATAAACAAATTTAAAACAGAAAATGAATTTAATTTCAGCTCTATAACCCTTGGGTCTCTGCAAAGTAAAGAAACACAGAAATAGAGCATTCATTTCAAAAGAGCACAATGGTGTCACAATCTTTATGAACTTGCAAGTTTCACTCTTTACAGACTTGATAAAAATGGTAGAAACTAGGGCAAAATACTTCAAGCATCAACGGGTTAGATCCAACTATAATAAGAGCGTTATGAGAAACAAATCTGGTAATCTGGAGAAGTACCTCACATTAATTCAGAGCCTGACAACCTTGAATATTGTAAATAATAATTTACAGCTACTAGATCGCTCAAAGCATCACCAGTGTACTTAATCTCATATGTTTATTTTAGGCCTACAGTTTGTGCTGGAAAATGCACAAATAACCCAACAGTTGCTACAGAAGGAAAGAAACTGCAGCCAACCACTAATTTTGATTACTGATAAACCAGCACGCTGGTCAGATTCTTTACAATGGCCTCCACTCTACCAAATCAGACATGCACTAAAGTATAACGTACCCCATTTGTCCTTGTGATACTTTTACTTTCATGCACAACAGGGTCCTTACCTTAGCTCTAGAAACCATGCATTCCCTATAAACACAACAAAACCTGAAACATGACATGCAGGTCCGACAGGCGACTCACCGAGACGTCAAAGGTCTCCTCGGTGTCGTCCAGCATGCGGACTTTCAGTGATAGGTGTCGGCCTGCGGGCCCGGAGGGGGGCCTGTGGCCCGGCTCCAGGGTGCTGATCCCCGAGCTCTCCTGAGCGCCAAGCCTCTGACCTGCTCTCGGTTTCGGATCCTCGTCCACCATGGTCCCTCCTGCAACCTAGCTTCTGTCAGGGTGGAGAGAAAACATTGTATTCTCATGTTACCATCCTGTGTGAAAGCTACAAATTGACAAGCACTACTGCATCATATTGCCTCACACAGCAACATGGGAATAGAAGCAATTTGCAGGTTGGTCATTTAGTTCGCTTTACAAACTGCGTAGATGGCAATTTCCTTTAACTGGAGTTAGTCTCTTCTGTATAATATGTAGCAGCACGTAAATATAATTTGCCTATAAAGCTGACAATGAGGTGATTTAATGATTAAAAATGTTCCCTTTAAATATTAAATTGCAAAAATTATAGGGTAGAACAGGCTCAAGTCAGAAATGGAACTTCTTCAATCTTTTCTTCTTATTTGGAACAGAAATTTGAGGGAAAAAAAAGAAAGGAAGTCAACAGATAGTAGATAGCCAACAGCCAATATAAATCAAAGACTCTCTTACCGTGAGAATTTAAGAATCTAAACTACAAAGGGCCAGGCTACACTTGAGACAATTAGGACAGAGTGAAAGTACGATGAGGGAATTTATTCCAGAGTCTGTGGACACAATTATCTGCCGCACAAAGGATCATCTGGATATGAAAGGAAAGAGTTCATCCGTCAAGATAAAAGCCAAGAAACGTGATGAGCAAGAGCCCAACAAAGTGCTTCCCAGCGGACAATGCTGAGGTGATACTGATCATTGAACAATGTCCGAGTATCTCTGCAGAGTCCCTGAAGACTGGTCTCCATGGCATCAATGGGACATGAAAGCTTATCATCAGTCAAGAGGGGCCAATAACTGCAGCACCATTTTCCATTATTACATTTACATAATTGATGCCGCAAAAATTAATTATAATCACAGCTGAGATCGCGACAAAGCGCTTTTCACCTGCAATCCATTTTCTCAATCAAAATTACTCAAATCCAACCTCTGTACTTCTTCGGATTACAACTCCACCATTTGACATTTCGATTTTTCCCACGTTTATCATCCCTGTAACTTCCGAATAAATGGGTAGACAAAGAGCTCTCTGTGAGCATGAGAAATTAATAACTCGTCGGTATATCTTCGAAATTCAGCGACGATGAAGTATGAAAACATCTCACCGTATTCCCCTAGCTTTGGAATTTCAGTCACTGCCCGAGTGCTGCAGTTATCCTTAGGCAATCCCCACGTCCTTTCAGCTAGTACAGTACTGAAGTTCTGCTTGGGTAGAGATCTCCTCAGCTCACTGCTCTCATGTTGCACTGTTTTTCATCTCAATTCATTTGACCGGTCTGAACAAAAGAGCCACTGTGCTGCAGAAACAGCCTGATGAATGCTACCGGCCACAGGCTGACAGACATATGAATGGAAATTCAAACACAATGATGAAAATAGATCCACACCATCAGAAAACAAATTGGGAGTTCCTTTTCATTTACACCCATTATATTCCAAAACGGAATAACTGACTTGTGATGGTTCATACTCAGCATTGCGCCCAACTCAGTCTGTTGAGTACCACTACACTCCTCACTGGAGCTTGTGATGCCCAACTGTCGCTTCTCGTCCCTCAACATTCCAGCAGTTATGCTCATATGGAGAAGCCTGGAGACAGATAATGGGTCCATTTTAATCACTTTTTCCATCTTTTCTTTCCTTCCTCGCAACTGACATGGAAGTCAAACAAGGTTTGCAATCATTAAGGAGATTAAAGTTGGTTAAATGAGCTAGGAAAATGGCATAAAGGCCTCCCCAAATGTAACTTCAGTGAAGGAACACTGAGAACCTTCTTTGAAGAATTTGCATTTTGATGCAAAACTAGCCTAAAATGATGTCCCATTTATATTTCTTCAACTCCCATGCCCCATCCCCCCATCTTTTCTTCTTTTACTTCACAGCCAGAAAAGATAGGAGGGTGAAGAAAAATATGCAACAAGAATGAGCCCACAGCCAGACTACAAGTGCTCAATTGACCAGGGCTAGACAGTAGTGCACAAAGATCAACATCGCTGCAGCTTACCAGCTCAGGCAGTCATGCGACAGGGCTGCGGAATACAGGCTGCATTGGTATAGTCTGGATATGATACCAGAGTAAAAGGCCCGTTCACACGCGAGAGAACAGCCATAACACGATGAGGTACCCTGCTGCTACAATTAAAAGTCTAACAATAAATAAATAAATAAATAAATAAATAAATAAATAAATAAGAAAAAATATACCATTTGTTACCATGATATTACAACAACCCCAGAATTCCAGCTTTGTTGGTCTTCTTATGATTTTTAGGGCATTTTTGCTTTATTAGACAGGAATAGTGGAGAGAGACAGGGGAGAGGGGACGATATGGAGCCAAGGGTCCAGGCTGGAGCCAAACTTGCGTAAGCCTCATGTGGCGCGCACACGTCAACAAATGAGCCGCCTGTGTGCCCCCTTCAATGACGATCGGTTTCCTCTAGGAGTTTTCAAGCATCTATGGCTTTGATAGCTCTGAATAATAGAAATTGTCATAGCTGGCCAATTCCAGGTAACCATTCAATTTACAAAATCTGTGTTGCATTTTCACTCCAATCTCATCTGACATCCCATGCTCTGAGTCTGAACACTTTAACAAAGAATGATTTGTCTTCCAAACATGGTATATGATGGCCATGATGACAGAAACATGATGAGAGCACATATTAGTATTTTAAGTATAGCATAGCAAAAACAATTATTCACTGAAACATTATCCTCAACTATGACACCAGATCCATAAAATAACACTGAACAACATTAGGCTTTGGACAAACTGTAAAAAACGGACTCAACTTCATGACAGGCAAAGGAATTCACATCACAAATCTAATCGTGTCAACACGGATGAAAGAAGACACAGCCAAGACAGTTAACATTGGAAAACACATGCAGAGACCACCAATCAATAAAACCCGACAAGCCCACTTTAGTGACAAGGAGACATCTGTCAGCGCGGTCAAATATTCTCTTATTTATAGTGACAAACAAAATTCTGTAAAATAAAGGGATATAAAATGCTAAAAGGACGAAAGCCTAGATCCCAGAACACCTGCTGCTTTGATTTCCAATGCTGCAATTTCATCCTGGACTCTGGGCCCCAATTCAAAAAAGCTAAACTATCAGAGAAAGCAAAAAAGCTTTAAGTATGGATACACCACGCAATTCCCGGGCAGGGCAGCTTGTGCACCTTGGGAAAGGAGTAGCACTGTTCCTCTGGCTTGCGCATGGGCTTGCAAAGTTCTACATTCATAACAACACATTCCATAGCTGTGATGTTCTTCAAAGCATGACCAAAAACCCCAACAGCTACAGACAGCCACTGAAGTGTGAACAAGCTCTACACATAAAAGAATGTCTTGATTGATCAAAGTCACCATTGCATCTCCAGTAACAAAAACAGCAATGGAAGGCCACTACTGGAGATCTCAATGAGAGATTCTATTGAGATTATAAATCATAGGAGTCCACAGGCAATTCATATATAGTTAGTTGAGATAGCTTAGCTTAGGCCCCTAAATGATCTTCATCAGATCCAGCCTTAAATTACTAATGTTGATCTGTTGATCAAAAATTGTATCGTGGGGCTGCCAGGTTGGCTCACTCGGTTAAGGTGCTGCATTGCGGAGCAGAAGTGACCACCACGACGCGGGTTCATTCCTCGGTCATACCAGCCGACAGTGGTCGGTAGCCTTTACAGAGCAGTGCACAATTGGCTTCGCATTGCAGGGAAATGAATTGGGAAGGGACTGCCGGTGTGGGATATTAGAATCGTAGCTTTGTTCGTTGCTCAAGTGCCTCCTGTTGGCCAGCCGGATGCTTGTCAGTGAGGGCATCCCCGCCCTCATTCTGAACTGTCAAAGTTTTGAGCTATGAGCGTAAAGCAGTGGCTGACAGGCGCGTGCTTAGGAAGAGAGCCGCAAACAGTCTTCACTCTCCCGAGATGGCAACATGGGGTCGCATACCAGCAAGCTTGTGTGCACAGTTCTCTAATAGGGCATTGCAGATTCGGGTGGGACTAGAGATTCCAAATGAAAAAAATTAAAAATCATATTGTGAATATTTTGTGAAAGCACCAATAGTTATCCTTACAATTTTGCCTGAATATCGATATCGAGGTATCCTGGCAAAAAGATTGTGAAAAAATTTTGTCCATAATGCCCAGCCTTATGGTTTTAGCAATCTCATGAGTAGTTTTCTTTGCTTGATGCAGGCCAATAACTTGCCCCCTTTGAAACAAATAGGTTTTCTGAGACCACCAGAAACATCTTTTGAATGGCTGTTTAAGAAATGAGAAGTTACACACTGCATCAGTCAGGGTTAAAACAATTGTTGCTAACTTAAACATAATAATCATCACAATAATGATTCAGTCATAGGCTCTTACTCAGGCTACCTGTTAGGTAGTAGTACAGGTCAACCGTTTCATCTGTCTGTCTTGTCTGTCTGTCTATCCATCTATTGTCTACATCGAGAATTGGAAATTAACCATACGCATTTGGATCTCACTTAATGAAACTGAGGTAACGCATGAACTGAAATCATGAAACTGAGTTGACTGACCAAGTTTTCTAGAGTTCTCCATCTGGGTAAAGGGTCGCTTGAGTGTACACCTACCTGTTTAAATCCAAACTGCTTTTTTTTAGCCAGACTGTAATAATCTTACTTCGTTTGTTCAGATAATTTCAATAATTTTTGAAGCTGAACATGATATAGTCTATCCCACCTCATTACACAATCCATTTTTTCTACAGCCTAAACCCATCATAGCACTGTCATCAATATTACTGTTCCTTCGTTATTTATTTATTTATTTTTGCCATTTTCAGGGTTGTGGATTAAATTATCCCCTTTTAGGCTAATGCACTATATTTGAACCACTCTTTCAGTCCCATATTATGCGATCATTTGCATCTGCTCTTTTGCAAATCCAGTTTTTCTGGAAGTTGTTATTTTATCTTATGAATCATTTAATGACAAGCAAATACTGTATCTTCTCAGCACTTTCCACCATGTTCTGACAAAGTAACAAGTATAATTTCAACAAGTATGAATTCAATGCATTACATGAATATCTCTTCCACAGAGTGCTATATCATGTCAAAAGATAATTGACTTTGCACAAGAAAGTGAAGGTGACTCATAAAATCTGCTTACTTTAGTAACAAACTAAATCGCTGCCTCCACATCAGTCCAGCCAGCCAATGACCTTTTGCTGAGTAAACAATTGGGAGCGTCTACGCGGGTTTTGAAGCAAGTATTCAATATGATCACTGCAGTCCTGGGACAAATACCAAGCCAGGTCTCTCCATCGGAACAAGCTTAAGACACATGAAAGTGTGCTGGATTTGGTGCATTTACGCAGAAGTGACTCAATTTTTTAACCCTTTTTTTTTTTTACAGGAAGTGTCATTGAGATTAAGAATCTCTTTTATAAGAGAGACCTGAGTCACTGAGTGGAAAAACAGGCCACACACCTTATTTTAAATGCATTAATTGGCTGCTGATTGACTGAAGACCATGAAGACCGGCAGAAACTTTGGCTCCTCCAGGACCGGAGTTTGACACACCTGTTTTAATCTAAATGACAACTCCGTATAAACAGAGGATACATAACTATGCAAATGATAAATGTGGTTCAAGCACAACAAAACTGATGAAATTGCATGAATTAACATTTTACCCAGAGCTAATCACGTGCTGCAGCAAACATGCCGTGCTACTAATTTCTACAGCTGGCCTCCCATTAACTCCACCCTGGGGCCCCATCTCCATCCCAGCAGCACGACTTTGCAAGAAGGATATTGACTAGCTCTTCCTCATTCGCTTGAACAAGGTTATTTAGCCAGTCTTCAAAATATACATCACAAAATGATACTAAATACTCTCCAAAGTCATGCATTATTTGACCCAAGGGTGTAATCTAAGGGGGCTGGGGGGGATGGGGGAATAATGGGCAGCGATACATGTCACATCAATAAAAAAATAAAATGTATGCTTGTGGACGCAACCATTTCAGCTGTCCTCCCTCCCAGTCATAAGCCAAGAGTTACGCTTTTGACCCATTTCCAAGTTTTAAATGCTGCCTGTGTGTGGCTCCATTCAGCAAATACAGCCAAGTTGCAGCAGAACAAAATGGTAATATAAAATTGGGCATCCAGTCAACATGCACAGCATACACCTCATCACTTAGCATCAAGTTGACGTCCCCATACCAACATTGTACAGCTGTAAGCCCAGTCCATTTCTAGAAAAATATTCAATGCCCATATCCTTTTAAGAAAACTACTCAACATGCCAACATACAGACAAAGGATCAAAACAGCCAGTAGACATTACACTTCTCCTGTGGAGAGTACTCTTTAAACTACACATAACGATTTTAATGAATGGTAAATAAGTTACTGAGAAGAAGGCATGCAAGACTGCTATGAAATAAAAGGCACTAAGCAGGCCTATACCCCGAAGGGCTGGGCAATAGCATTCCATTTCAGAGATTTTAATATTTTCATTCCACTGTAATTCAATCAATAGTAATCATCATAATTTCCTGCTTTAGTAGGTGTGAATCGGTTAAGTACAAGAGACAATGAAATCTAAATAAGGCAGATATTGTTCATTCTCAGGATGCACAATTAATCACAAAATAATTGAAATCGAAATATGACTAAGTGCAATATCCTAATTGAAAGGACTACAATTATTTTATGAAGGTAAAGTGTGTCAGAAAACCGTGTTTTAATGAAATTCTGTCGTGCTGCAGAGATGCTCCGGCCAACAAAGCTTGTTCTCCAGATGTCGTGAAACATATTTGTTTGGCAGAGACCGGGAGAAATAACACATCATGATTTTCTTTGACTTGACAACGAATATTGTGATGTAAAATTTAATCATCCATAATAATTGTGAATTATATTGCAATTGCAATATCACTTTATGACCATATTGTGCACCACTAGTTCATTCACTGTTTGATAAGGTCGTACCACATTGAGGTTTGAGAGGGGAGTGAAAATGAATAGACTTAACTGATGACAAGTTGGGGTTCATGAGCAGGTCAAAATGTTGATTAATCCATCATTAAACAGTCAGGCCTCAATCTGTATCCCCAGACCAGTCATCCCCATTGTGACGGACTAAAACGGAGAATACATCCAAAAGGCCATACAGATCAAGCCACCAGGGCAAAGATAAGCCTGCTTGTTCAGACTAAATCTTAGTATAACCAGCATGGTCCCTTTCCCCTTTCCTATTCACATTTACACAAACATTGACTGCACCTCAACACCCTGACCAAAAACAACATAGCAGTGATATCTTGGACAAAAAAAACCCTATGGACCAGTCTGCTTATCTTGCAGCCCTTCGTGCTGGAAATACCACCCCTTGCTGCCCCCAAAGCTCATAAATTAGAAAGAGCCCACTACTGCCTTTTCCCGGAATATCTCAGCCTAAATTGGGTGGCCAGCCCGGCATGTGCAGCGGTTTAAACCGAGAACGCAGAGAGAAAGCACTAGGCAAACATGGATCCCGGTCAGAAAGGGGCAGGTAAGCCCTACGTCTAAAAATGAATGAAGGAGCAAAGAGGAGCACAAGAGAAGCATTAACCTGTCTTTGAACATGCGCTTGCTAAGCAGAGCAGCAAGACACTGGGTTTTGAGGTGGAACACAGGCTTAACACATTTACTGCACAAAGCAAACAACCGGATTTCATAAAGGCCAGCTGACACTGAACAGACCATACTCTGCCCTGACCCAATCTGAACTTTAGAAATGCAGTCCTACTTTGAAAATGCTCTTATAAAAACTGAAGGGTTGCCATCTTTCCATCCCTTGAAAAGGTGTAGCAAATGAGAGGCCAAGGAATCCATTGGCAGTCACATGACGGAGACATTGAATGGTCCTTGTCCTGAGGACAAAAAATTCCAGAATAACTGACCAAGAAATGGATAGAAACATGGCATGAAGATGGATACCAAGGATGTCCACACAGCACAATTGCTCGAGAGTGTTTCTTGGACAGACAACAGAACCAAGTATTTAAACACTACTTCCACAAGAATGTGCAGACAGGGCCCATACTTTTAGTGGGAGGAACGACAGAAGCCAAACAAAAGACCACACTGCACATGTAGCTGAATGTAGCTGATAAATTCCAAATAAGTTTTGGCTTTCATGGCTGTACATAGCAATAGACTAAGTATGAATAAGCTAAAACTGAGGGATATTACATTTTAACACACACTGCTATGAAGAGCGGGACTGCCTTTTCTGGGAGAAATGTCATTGGTCACTGAGCTGATTACATTATAAAGCAATGAATGTTTAAAAGTATTCATCACTCAGCTCAAAGGACCACAGGTCATTTGAGCAATGATTTGCCAGTTTGAGGGAATAAGTTATCAGTGAAATTCCAAATGAAATGCAAGTCAGTACACTCAACCTCATTCCCCTAACCCCCCCCCAACAGCCACCCTACTTTCTTGCTTTATCAGAGCAGCAACTAATATACTAATGACAAAAGTGCTACACACTGTACATCTTCCAGCCATATGCAGACATTAGTGACATTAGGGACCCAAATCCATATATTTTGCTGCTACTTACAACTCAGAAAAATTCCATTTATTAATTTTTGCTCAGGATAAGCAGACGCCACATTCTTTTTTTTCCCCCTATATGAATTTAAACCATTCCAGGACAGATGGGGACACTTCAGAGGAAACTAATGTAGTCCATGCTTGAATATAAAAAAAATGGATGGTCACACACCACTGCTTGAACCAGGATACTGCAGACCTCAAACACTGCTAGCCCCACACAAAATCAGACATGACTTCTTTGCTACCAGGAGAAAGGCCTCCATCAGCATTAGCAGTTGTGGGAATACACATTTATTAATCCCATTAGACCTCATAAATAGTCTTCGGGCCTTTTTTTTTTTTTGCACGTCAGACATTGTCACTCGCACAACTTAACCATCTCTATGCCTTTTTTTTCCTGAGTAGTGTGGCCTGTCAAGGCAAACCCCTAACGAATTTTAAAAGAACTCGATAGAATATTTGAATATTTCCCACTGGGCAGGACCAGAGACCAATTTCTTTAAATACAAGAGGAAGTACACCCACTTGAATATCAAGATGATAAAATATTTTAGGAATAAAGCAAGAATCCTCTATCAGCTGTCCTGATAACAGACTGAAAGACAAATTTACAAAGAGACAGATGAAATTCCAAAAAATGGATTGATACAACCCCACACAATATATTATTACTGAGTTGGCGATTTGCGTAATTTCACACATCTCCTCTGAAACCACCATGAATAATGAGTCTGTTTTCCGCATACACCGGTTTTACTGCGTGACAAAGACGATGCGCCAGGTTTTGAACATAGGGATGAAGTGAAAACTGCATTTTGAAGTCGTTTTTGCAAGTAAAACCAGCTAATTCAATCAGCTGTTATCGTGTTAAAAAAAAAACCCAGGCTGCTTACATTCCATCGAAAAACAATGCTTGCACATATAGCCCATGCGTAGCACGGATATCGGCTAGTAGATATGGAATCACCACAGATAGAGGATGTTCGTCCAGCTTTTTTTCTTCATGGCAAATAAATGAATCACAGATATGACACAAAATAATTTTTGTTTAATAGCTTAACATTCAGCCTTCATGAAACACTCCTCAAACAGATCACATTATTTTAATTAATGGCATATATTTTCACAGATTAAATTCTTTTAATCGATGGCACATTTTTTCATAATCAAGGAGAGGAAAGATTATGGAAACAGTCAATGTTGAGGAATAAATAATGGAATAAAAAAAAAAAAAAAAAAATCTGCTGACGGCCTGAATTCTTTGAGCCATGGACTTCACTGATGAAAACAATATTCTCCATCAAGCTGGTTCCAACTTTCTCAAATAGCAGTTGACAGATCAGCTTTGCAGGATGGGGCCTTGTCATAAACCTTTCCTTCCCCTACCCCCATTTCCACCGTAAATTTTCATATTTATTGAGATCCAGACTGTTTGTTGGCTATGTCATTGAGTTGATATGCCTATTCTGAGGAAAAGCTTTTATGTTCTTCACCCTGTGGCAAGACGCTTTGTCATCCTGAAAAATGACTTCACCCCAGAACCAATTTTCCATTGATGGAATGATAAAATTGTCCAAAATTTCGATGTACACCTGCACATTGACTACTGAGATAATGATTGCCATCTTCCCTGGTCCTTTACCTGACATGCAACCCCATATCATAAATGAATGAGGACATTTGCTTGTTTTCTTCAAGCAGTCATCTTTACACGTTTCATTGAAATGACAAGACTTAAGTTCCAGCATCATCGTCTTGGCCATACAGATTTATGATTCATTACTGGATATCAGCTTCATCCAATCTTCCACACACCAAGATTGCTTCTCTTTAGCCAACTGTAAACTTGCCTACTTCTGTTTAGGAGCAAGAGGGCCATTCCACACAAAGTGGTCCTGGGGCAGAAAAATGAATTATTGAATTTTTTTGCTTTTATCCATCTCTTTTGAAAGTTTGACATCAAATCTATCAGAAAAGCACAACAGCAGTTTTGGCAATTGAGTTGATGATGCGATTAGGGCATCAAAGTCGGGGCTATTTTTAGGATTCTGAAAAACAGAAAACAACACAATATCCATTTTAAGATCTTTATTAATATTCCAACACAAAATACTCATTTACATCAGTTTTTGATTAAAACAGGCACATACTGCATGAAAAAAAAAAAAGTTTTTCCTCCAGATGTTTGTAGACTTTGAGGAAACTTTGATGAAAATCTGGGGTGATTTCATATAACTTACGTAAAGCAAATCATCCCTATCTTTTGATACAGAGAGAACTTCATGCTCCAGAAAGCTAACATTTCTGATTCAAAGCTAGGATATGGGTACAAAGAAAATGCAGCAAAAATAGCACAGATTATTTGATCTTCTTTTACACAAATCCATTTAAGTTTTTGTAACTTATGAAACGTTACATAAGTTACAGAAATCTAACAGCTGTATAAAACATCAAGGCATTACTCTCAAACTTGTCCTCACAACACTGGTGCATATTAAGCCTGAATTAAGCACACAAAATCACTTGATACATTTTCAAATCAGCATTTGAAACACTTTAATGCCTTATTTCAGGGTCGAATTCATACAATACATTTTCATTAGAACCTGCTCCAACCATACCAACAGGGATCGGTGGCGCCAGCTTTCCGAGAACATTCTAGTTGATGATGTCATTAAGCTGCACCTGCTTTATTTGGGGTGCTCATGAAAAACACTGGTGCAACGTCTATCATGTGTACTACATGAGCAGAAAAACATAATCTGCAAAATGAGGTTGGAAGAGGTGGACTCGGGCACAATTCATCCGTACTCATGCATGGTTCATCCGTACTCGTACCAAATGTGCAAGCAATCTTGAGCATGAAGATTATTGTTCTGTATTACGGCTCTCTTGTTCTAACAAATGCAGTGGCGAAAGAATCTCTCCGTTCAAAGGAAGAAATTCAATGCTTGCTCGAAATTTAGGCGGATGAAAACATAAAATCAGAACTGGGGACTACACGAAAAAACTTGGAGATTTATGGAATAATTCTTGAGTAGTTACATTCACGTGGTTATCACAGAACAATAGATCAGTGCCGTGACAAACTAAAGAAAATGTGGCTGCGATATTTCAACATGCAGGATGCAGTGCGAATGTCTTGCAGCTCAAGTTATGAGAAAGATAAATTTTCGTGGTATGAGGCAGTGGACAGCATAATCGGCTAAAAACACAAGGGCGAAAGAATTCCGTATTCAACTTCCATCAATATTGAAAGTAATCAGTTCTTTCTTCTTCGACTTACCTTGATGTTTGGGTACCAAGAGAAAGACTCAGATGTGTAAAAACATCAAGCATCCAGTCAAGAAAATTAAGCGTTTATAATCTCCATCAAAGCCACACTCACCTCTTGCACCTGTCCTGTAGACCATTTCAAATCATGTGATCCAGAGATTTCCTTTCCTTCCTTTATGGCAATGAGTACAGCTTCTGCATGGGCTTAATTCCATGAATGTTATACATGAAGGAGATTGGGAACACCTTGCGAAACCGTCGTCCTTGCGCGTGAAAAAACTCAACGGTTTCTGAACAAAAAGGTCTTCATTGACAAATGGCTTGTTCCATGTCGTAGCATTCTAATGGCTTCCAAACATTGCCAAATTAAAATTGAAATGATAGAAATCCATTCACAACTGACACTTTTATTAGCAATATGTTAAAAAGTTAAGAAAAAGGCATAAAAATGTCTTTTATAGTCAAAAATTGAATTTTCTACCAACCTAATTCAACTTACGTAACATTTTTTTGTAACTTACGTAACACAGATATCCTTGATTATTGGTATTTAATTAAATATTAAGGTACCAACTCTTACTGTTTTGGAAAGGTGTGATATTGAATTTTGATGCAATGTCAAACAGATCCTCTTTCAATTCAACACTTCAGAGTTTTTGCAATTACAAAAAATGATTTTGATTTGAGATCCGTCTGAATGTAACTTACGAAATGCTGAAAACTCATCTGTAGCAAAAATTCTGTTCACAGTGGACAAAATATTTTTGTGTCCTGTGAAAGAGTAATGACCTAGGTTTAATATGCACATAAAAACAAGAGAGAAACTGTTTTAAATAAAAAGTTGTGATCAAAATTAGGTAGAGAAAACATGTCCAAACTGTAACTTACGTAACGCGGAATGGCCCAAGAGCTGATTTTTGTTTGGCTTTTCTGAATGTAAATCGCATTTCATTCAGCCAATTTCTTACAGTTCCATCACAAACACCAACTCCAGTTTCAGCCCATTTGTTTTTCATTTGCTTTGTCGCGCTTTTTCTATTTTTAAGGCATATTGATTGATTTCTGTCCAACGCTTTAACGTCTTACATGGTCTACCCGTACATTTTCCTTTGATAGCCTTCCCATTTTGTTTGCACTTGCACCAAATTTTAGACACATCTGACAACAACCAACGTTGTTTGCCACTTTCTGTGTTAGATTTTACAATCCTTTCCATTGCTTTTCCATTGTTTCAATTGTTAGCTTTCTTGTTGGTGCCATGATTCCTCTCAATCAACCAAATACAACAACTCGTTCAGGTCTGGTGTGACCAAGGGGGTAGGAATACACCCAGAAGTTGAAGCTCAATTGAACGCTCTGGAAGATAGCAGATGATCACCTAGCGGTAGCTTCTCCATTCACCCCCATTCATTTTGTCTGACTTTTGACATCAAAAAACTTCACACTAAAAACATTATGAGCCTTCATGTCAGCGACAATATTTTCTACAGAGAAACTACATTTTGTAGCAGACGTCTTTACTTCGTATGTAGCGTTATGGTCTAATAATAAGCATTTTTAGCCGATGGCACCAGGCTAGGCTAAAAGTGACGTGAAATGCCGACGACTTCCTGTTGCACAGGAGGTAAATAACCGTACTGTTTAGACCAGAAGCCCATAGACGAATCATAGACAGTAGACGATTGAGCCACATCGCTAACGAAGTGAAGTACCTATGAAGTAATAATTCACAAAACATAATAACATCGGACGGAATCAGACTATACGTACAGACGCAATCGCTTGCTTGCTGGGAATTATGTGTAGGGTACATCTACCAGACGAGTTACCGCTTCTCAGGACGTTGGTTTACGTCAGCGAGCTGACTTCGAGCCTGCGCAGTAGGCGTGGTGCTCAACTGAAAACTCGTTCAATTGAGCTTCATCGCTCTCCCGTTGAGAACAGCGTCATCCCGCCAGCGTCATCCCCTCCACTTCTTTTACTGTCTATGGCTGTGACTCTCTTTTAACTGCAGACAAATTTGCAAATTCAGATTTGTGCTGGCATTTCTTCCAGAAATTCCAATTACGGTCATTCCATATTTTTTCTTCAACTTTGAGATATTCCACATTTTTCCTTACTTGATCATGAAAAATATACCATTAAAATAATTTAATCTTAATTGATTGAAGTGTGTTTCATGAAGCCTGAATGTTAAGCTAATAAACAAAAATTGAGTCACACTGGCAGTTTGTTTACTTGCTATGAAGTCAAAAAGCTGGTTGAACATCCTGTGTGTGTGGTGATTCCATATTTTTTCCCCCAGGGGCTGTATAATAACAGAATAGGGAACGACATAGACGCGTGTGCCAGTAATAATAGGTTACCGACTAACAATGCATTTACTTACACAGCCATCCTTTCACGCAAGGATGACACAGGCAACAGGAAAACCGCGGTGAATACAAACTTAAAAATTAACAACCTTCACCTGATCACACGTTCATAATAAAGTAAGGCTGCTCATAATATTGTTCCTTTTAGGAAAGTAAATTGGTAATGAGTCAGTATTTCAGTATGCATTATCTGGGGAGTCGCATTAAATTATCCTAGAAATGAGTGCTTCCTTGGAAAAAACGTGAAAATAGCAAATTAGTTAGTGTAATGAAACATATGTCCAGAATGGTGCAAAAAAAAAAAAAAAATTTCTAAACGGTACATTAGTGAGCCATTAAAAATTGCAGAGCCGGTACAATCTATAACGACAGTCACTGATGCCGGGTTCTTAGGAATGTAGGTTAGCGGAACAGCAGGACATATCCTTAAGGTTGCAAATCAATATGCGAAAACAAAGGCAAGTACATTGCAATAATGTCACACACACACACACACACAACACACACACACACACACACACACAACACAGTCGTTTCTTCGCGCGCCAGCTACACTTGCGATGCAGACAAATTGCTATCTGTCAACATTCGCCTTCTCATCTCTTATACAGGCAACACTAGGGGCCACCCAAGTAATTCCCCAAGCAGACCTGCGCACAATCATCAAGCAGCCACCAGTCATAATGTCGCGCTCGCATACGTGGAGATGAAATGAATACAAAGTCTCCCAATGGATTACTGAAAAATGTACAAAATTGGAGTGCACATTCTGTCAGAGCAGCAGCCCAAATGACTGACACGGGAGACAGTTCCGAATCTCAAAATCTATCCACTTTCCATGCAAAAAACGGTTTAACATTGAGCGGACAAATATAATACAATCCAGGTGCGCTATAAAATAATTTTCTATCATATTTCAGTCATATGTCTGGTAGCCCTACACGTTCACTTGCCTGCAGCCAGATCCGTGTAACTGTACCCAACACCAGACTGCCTCTATGCCTTTGTGCTTGATACGAATATCACCGGCAAGAAGGCAAGTCTTTCACTACAAGAGAAAACGCTTCTAAGTAGTTCCCAAATGCCAATTGCAAGCAACAAAGTAAACGCACTACATTTGTAAAGCAAGTAGATACAGATAGTAGAATTAGATTGCACGGAACCAGTCATGGCTTCTAAACACCAATCTATCCCCACGAATAAACTGGCTGCCAAGCATCGGGAGCAAGAAAACTGATAGGCATTTTCTCACCCGTTGTTTAAAATTTGAAGATCTCGGAAGCGTAAATTTCCAAGGCGCTTTTGAATAGAAGCCCCCTTGCAATTCCAGTCGCAAATGAGTAATTATCAGTTCTCGTTTGTTCCCAAACCTGGCTTCTTCGGCATCGCCATGCCGGACCGGCTGATTCAACATACAAAATTACATCGAAAGAGACGCAAGACTGACTTGCGTTGAGTTTCTTCGGCAAACGAACAATAAGGCAGCGCAGTGCCTCCAGCCTTTGCAACCGGCACTACATCCCGCGTCCAAACCACCAAAGGAATTACGTGGCTATAGCTCCTTCTATCGGCTGCCTCATCGGGATATTGCATGTCTTGTAAACATTACGCTGTGAGTGGAATACTGGTGAATTAAACAAGAAATTAATTTAAACACCGAAATGCCGGCACATTTTTGGGGCGTAGATAACCGACCAAATACTTGGATAGCAAGTACGTATCAGACTAATAGGTTGGCAACAGTGTCATACTACTTTATGCCAAGCAGTAGTAAATGATTCCCAGTGAAGACATAAAAAAGCTGGATACTGAAGTAGGCCAAAATTACGAAGTATTTTTTCAAAGGTTTGAGCAGTGGGTGATATATGATCGTCTCAAATTATTTATTTATTTATTATTCATCCATGTGTTACTCAGTTTGTTTTCCCAAACGACATCTCTTAAATTTCACGCTCAATTTCAATGATATTTTGTGGAAGAAAGAGCCACAGCCCAGTGAGCACGTGACAAGGAAGATCACCATATGAACCAGGAATTTTATAAAAGATTCACCACCATTGTGGGAAAACAAGATTGGAATTAAAATCATACATCTTCAAGTCCACTGGGTGGCAATTCAGTTCCAAATGCGCTCTCCGGAAGAATGCGTTCCCTGAGTGCCCTTTTACTTCGTTTACTTACTCATTTATAGCCTGGAATCCATCCATATCAAGCTTTGGTCGCTCCCAATGGTCACTTGCTTGTATGTCTGGCCTCAGTCGGTAGACCAGCATTTGACTTTCAAATATTCGCACAAAATCCATGCAAGATCTGTGGCTCACAGTCGCAAGGGTGCCCCGCCCCTTTAGACAGACTTAAAAATAAATAAAATACCACAGTTCTGCATTCAACGGAAGTCCCGCCTCATCTGAGTGGCAGCAGAGTCTCTGGGCAATGAACGAGCCGGGAGGCGGGACTTCGTTGAATGCGCGAGCTTACTTGAAGCATAACTGTGGTATTTTATTATTTTTAGCGAAAAATAACCACGTTTCAAGAGTTGTGAGGATAGGAGTGGACAAAGCAGACTTGGATTATACTGGATGATGCGTTGGACGATGGTTTGAAAGTTTGTCAACGGACATTTTGTGGAGTTTTCCCGTTACTACTGGGTGACCCCATTTGCTTCCAGCAAAAAAGGAATTTGGATCATTTTTCAAAACTCTCCAGTGGCCATAAAGTTGCGCAAGGTGAAGAACAACTTCGTCCGTTCAAAACATCTAATGGTGAGTAATTGATATACAAATTATAGTTTTTGGGTGGAGTATCACTTTAATCTAGCTGATGCAATCATGCCCTTTGAGCTATAGCTAATGCCAATTACAGTGAAATACGTTATGTAATTTGAGTATTATTTAATCTACCCTTTATTAAACTGGGGAATCCCACTGAAATAAACAAAATGCAGATATGGCCAAACATTATCCTGTTCAAAACCTAACAACCACTCCAAGAGTAAACGCAAGCAAGCCACAATCTAATTTTTAAGCTCAAGTCAAACAAGACTAGGTGCAACCTAGTATACAGCTGGGCCGCCAAGTGCTGTATGAGAATGTGGGCCCAAGAAAAGGGTGCTAAATGAGGCAAAGCTCATGCAATTATATGAAGTGCAAGTTTAGTAATGAGCTGGAGCTCATAAATTATTTACAAAGTAGGTGGGGAGAGTGTGAGAGCGTGGGAGTGGGAGCGTGAGAGTGTGAAACAGTGAGTGTGAGTGAGGTAGTAGGAGTAAGTGAGTGAGGGACTGGGAGGTGGGGGGGGAGGCTTCAGTAAGGAAAACATATCAAAAACAAGTTATATATTTGAATAGACAAAGAGCTAGAGTAAGGGTAGCAGTTATTGATTTTGTGAATGTCAATTTGAGAGAGACAGCAGCAGCAGATGTAGATAGCAGTTAAAGTATGTATGTACACTACCGCTCAAAAGTCTGGGATCACTAGCAAATTTCTTTGTTTTCCAAAGAAAAATACATTTTCATGCATTTCACAAACATTTTTTTCCATTTCACAAACATTTTTATCCATTTCATAAACGATTAAAATTAATCAGATGATTTTCAAAGAATGATCTACATTTTTGCATAAAGGCCTATTATCAGCAACTGTCAGTCCTCTGCATCAATCTTCTGGTGTGGCTGCTAATCCAAGTTAAGCATTTTATAAGGCTAATTGATTATTAGAAAACCCTTCTGCAAATGTGTTGCACAGCTGAAAACCGTTGAACTAATAAGGGAGCGCAAAAGGGAGCATGGCATTCTTGAGGTTGGTTTAGTACCTGAAGCATCAGCAGTGGTTTGTTTGTTTACAGGCTCAAAATGGCCAGAAAGAAAGAACCTCCTTTAGGGACCCGTCAGTCTATTGTTGTGCTTAGAAAAGAAGGCTATTCAATGCGAGAAACTGAAAACTTATGCTGTCAACTACTCCCTTCAGAGAGCAGCACAAACTGGCACTAACAAGGACAGAAAAAAGGAGTGGGAGGCCCCGATGCACAACTGTGCAAGAAGACAAATACCTGAGTGTGTGTAGTTTAAGACAAAGACGCCTCACAGGTTGTCAACTAGCAGCTGCGCTAAATAGTTCCCGTCAAACACCAGTTTCAGTATCAACAGTGAAGGTGTTTTTTTTTTTTTTGATGAAGGCAAAGTTTGAAGTACATATTCATCATTTTCCATTAAAATAATTATTTCTAACTCAGACAATGTCAGCATGTTCTGTTCATTTGCTATATTTCCTATTCAGACTAATTTCATGTGTGTTTCCATGGAAAACAAGAAAATTTCCAAGTGATCCCAAACTTTTGAGCGGTAGTGTATGTTCCTGAATCATAATGAAACAATAAAGTTATCATTACAGTTGTGCTAATCGGGGACATGACATCACTTTCGTGTACACATGGCAGTTCCTATATAGTGAGGGTGTAAGAACGAACATCAAAGTTTCCTTTTTTTCCCCCATGTTTCTTCTTTGGGCATGTTATGGACAAAGAATCCACGTTTTGTGGACATGTTTGAGTGAAAGAGTTGCCATATGTTTACATAAAGCATTAGACGATATTGGTGATGGTTGAATATGGTTAAGTATGTGACCAAAAAAATTGAAATGCAATTAATTTTAAAGAATTTATGACCTATTGAAAGCTCTTGAAAAGGCCATGTAGTTGACACCAAGATCATGAGAATTGGCCAAGAAATAAGAAAGTTTTGGAATTTTATATTGCCCCCAAATAGCGAATAGTTTGGTATTTATTTCAGTCACTGTGGATAAAAAAGTGTGTTGCGAAGTGAGCAATTTAGGTCAATTTTACCTCAAATATGGTAGACAGTCAAAAAAAGAAAAAAATCAATGTTTAAAGAAATGAAATAAAATACAAGAATTCAGGAAAGAAAGCATGAACGATTTTCATAAGTGACAGTTACAGCCTGGCCGAGTATTGCACTTTGTCACATGGCTGATATGATAATCAGAGGTGTATAACGTACAGGAAAAAATAACTAAGTAGAAGTACCATTACTGAAAGTTACTTTGGTAAAAGTTGAAGTGACCCATAAGAAAATTACTTGAGTGAAAGTCTTAAAGTAGCTCACATTAAGTGTACTTAGGTACCAAAAGTATTTTGTGAAAGAACATACTTAAGTACTGTATAAAAAGTGCGAGTATAAGTACAAAGTATTTTTCATAGTACGCATAGAGAGAAGCAAAGTTACCACTCTTTGTTCTCTCCTTGTTCTTTAATCAAATGAAAAATACAGTATTCAAAAAACAAACAGGCAGTCTCTCCTTTATATACTTCTTCTTTGAGTTTACTGGGGGTTTAAAAACCACTATAATTAATAGAATTACATAGTATCAATCCCATGCCGAATTTCTGCTTCAGAAAACTGATTTTCCTGAACTACTAATTGGGATACCATTTGCTCACAGTAGCTGAAGTGGTTGCTGCAGAGGACAACGATTATTTCTGTAGCAAGAGATAATTTTTTTTGAACTGCTGGATAGATACTTTGGGCAAGTATATTGTGCAGTTTGCACATCAGGCTTAGCTGATGAGTTTTATTCAGGCAACTCCTGAAAAACATGGATTGGAGTGAACTCATCCATATTCTAAACCGTGTTCGAACTCAGCTTGCTTGTGAATATTCAATAACTGATCCGAGAGTGCCATCTAGTGGTAGAATATTGTAACTGCGTGCATAAATTTGCAGCTCCATGTCCGCTGTCGGGCACATCTGCACAAAGATACCCCGCCGAACACCGTTGTTCTTCTCAAACACGCCAAATCCAGATAATCCTTAAATGATGAATTACATTAATATTTTAATTTGTAACGAGTAAAAAAGTGGCCAGTGTCAAAATAACGAAGTGAAAGCATACTTTTTATCTTTTAAATGTAGTACAGTAAAAGTCCAGGTTTAAAGAAAAAACTCAAGTATAAATCCTCAAACTATTTAAGTACTGTAACGAAGTGCATGTACTTCATTACTATACACCTCTGATGATGGTGTATCCCATTGTACCTGTCTTCTCTCGTATCAGTTGCGAGATTCAATAGGAAGATTAAGGAAATAATCCTGGTACCGGCTACGAAATTCAAAAGGGAGATGGAGGAATGTAACACATCGTACCAATCTATCGTGAAAGAATCTTAACAATGGTCGGAATGTGTTTTTAATTCCCCTATTCAACCTTGCAACCGATACTGTCGGCTGCGAGATTGAATAGGGAAATTAAAAACACATTGCGACCATTGCTTTGATTCTTTAACGATAGATTGGTACGATGTGTTACATTCCTATATCTCTATGGAATCTCGCAACCGGTACCAGAGAAAACAAGCATGGAGGACTGAAACAAACCGAACCAATCTAGCGTGAAAGAAGATTAGCCTAATAATGGCCGGATTATGCTCGTAATGCAACAAAATCGACTGGAACTTTTTAAAAGACCGGGAATCTAGCTAGGGCAAGCACATCACATGCACCCGCTATATGAATATTTAATCCACCTTTTGCTGTCCATTAGAAAAAAATACGCATTAATTTTCGTAAAATGGAGACCAATATCGCCAAGAAACATTCATTGGCGTCAAAAATTGCGCATTGTGAACATTCTGTATGTACAAAATGTGTTTTAATTTAACAGTACATTTACCTGATTATTGCAGTCTATTGCTAGACTGGATTCAAGCAGAGCCATTCTGATTCAAGTCGTGTTACATTGGCGTAGTGGGTACAACAATGTAGTGGAGAAGTAGCTACTTCAATGACGGGGTGTGCAATCCAGCTTAGAGCGAACTTTTAAACTTAATATTTTCTTGAATTTGTTGTTTTCATTGGTGGCGGTTACAGTCGCTCTCATAGATACGATGAAAGCGGCCACCACAACTGCTTCTGTTCAAGCGAACCAACTCATGAATTCTTCCGGTATTCTTGAAAGTACTGAAATGTAATAATGCCAGCGCCACTTCCACCGTGTACATAAATAGTCCGTCACACGCATAAATGAGTGTGGCGTGTTCAATTCCACTTTTCTGCCGTTTCTGCGGCAAACTCTCAAATCCAAGTTCCAACAACAGCAAAGTACTCCGTTTCTGTTGCAATGTCTCAAAGCCGAAATTCTGAGACCCATATATTTCTAATGCAAATACACAGACCAGTAAATACCAGTGAAGTCAACGCCCGGCCAGCCAGCTAGCCAATCGTCGGTCACCCAATCGTTGAAGTTCTTCTCCACCGGCCAATCAATCGCTGAGCAGCCAGCCAGCCAGCCAATCGCGGGCAAACCAATCGTTGAAGTGCTTCCCATCCGGCCGACCAATCGCTGAATTTCTTCCCCGCCGGCCAGCCAATCGTTAAACTTGATCACTCAGGCAGTCAGTCAGTCAGTCGGTCACTCACTCAGCGACATTCGCGTTTATTGACTAATCCGGCGAGAGATCTGTGGACGCCACCATCTTGTGGCGGCGCCATTACTGCAGTGACAGTTCTGATTAAATCGCCTGCTTGACAGGTTGTGCCGCTGGCAGAAGTGTCATTATTATGTCGATAGCATCAATAATTGCCGAAATGGCAGATTGTGTGGACGATGTCAGGCAGTGGCCTAACGTTACCAATAAAGGTATATATTATAAATTAATGTATTAAGTATTAATGGTCAGTTATTAGCTAAATGTTTGTGTTAATAATTAGCCTACAGCAATATAACTAGAGATATGTAGGCATCGCTAACGTCGGCTAGCGGATATAACTCTTATCCTAGCCAGATTCTAATAAATACTCTATTTTTACAGGTGGCCGATTCCGGATCATTTTATATTGACAGTCATATTAGCTATTCAAATGTTTGCGTTAATAATGAAGCTGTGTGTTTTATCACGTTATTAGCACTAGCAAGTTTCGCAAACATTCACCTCAGCAGCTTAGGGCCGCTATCTACTGGTGAACTCAGAACAGTTTCTTCCCGGCATGTGAGTTCAGAAAAAGAAAAACCTGTAAATGGAGAGGGGCTAAAATATAGAGTGCCACCAGCGCTCTCCATAGACATCCGTTCATTTCCAATGACGTTTGGACCGCAGCAATGGCGGAAAACGCAACTTACTGGTTTCGCCATATTAGTCAATAGCGGTCTGGCCGCTGCTGGGCCCAGCCCAAAAATATTCACGAATGCCGTTGCTGGCCAGCTAACTCATATTCGATTGGTGGTTCTCGCCAAAAGGTCGCCCAATCAGCCAAGAGCAGAAAACATGAATATTCAGATATTCACTTCATTAGTGACTTAAGGGCTAAACGCTGGCTATGCGACTGAGGCCAGACTGATCAGTCAGTGACTGTTGGGAGCGACCAGCACTTGATAAGTATGGATTCCAGGCTAACTCATTTATGGTTTGGTCTATGTGTAAATGGAAAATCCGAAATTCCTAGGTTCCGAAACCATAAATTTCTCTCCCAAGGGCTTCTAGACTACAACAGCCAATTTCTGGAGGGCCAAAATTTGGCTTCTTAAAAATGATCAGCTAAAAGTCATGGTTGAAATGGAAATACCTCAATGTGGGCAGCAGCCCCTCAGCAAAGATGGCATTCGATTTGCTCTGGAAGCCATTCCGGAAAATTGCAAATTTCAGCGAGCAGCTGCGAATTTACTTGGAATTTGAGAGTAGGCCTGTCACATATTGCATAACGATCTGTGGTTTCATATTCAGAACCAAAAAGCTGCAGTTGTTGTGATTAACATTAAATCTCAAGTTCGCCATGACATCAAATGACCACTCTGAAGTTTGGCGAGTAGCCTTTTCACATTTATCACAACCATGATTATTTTTGGTTCTCTGAACAAGAAATTAAATCAGGCGTCCCAAAGAGCACTGCCGGTAAAAAAGGAATTTCCCACCAATATGGACTTGCCTACTCATAACTAGTCAGTTAATCAATTTAATTAAAAAAAATAAGGGATACCTTATAGTCGAGCGCTCAGGAACTTGCAATAATTATCCTCCAGTTTGGCCATCCCAAGCGAAATCGACACCGCCTCTAATCTTCTAATCACCATGGTACACATTATACAGTACGTTAATCTTTTGTGTTACATGGGCTCAAGAGATGTACACAGCAAAATAATGTTTGCAAACCGGAAGCGGTTTGTCCGCCGAGTCCCATTTCATTTGCTTCTTGAGACAGATTTACTTTGTCCGTTAGGCATCGTACCGCGAGAAAAGAAGTTCTAGGGCACTGCTTTCATAAACCTTATGACCTACCACAGCATTAGTTCTCAACGTTGGTCCAGATCAAAGGGGGGGGCAATTATGACGCAAGTTAATGATAGAATTAAACCTGTTTTGTCAGTTTTCACTTCACCACCAAGTTCGAAACGTAGCCATTGTCTTTGTCACACAGTAAAACCGGTGTATGCGGAAAACACTCATTATTCACGGTGGTTTCGGAGGAGATGTGTGAAATTACGCAAATCGCCAACTCAGTAATAATAGATTTTTTTTATTTTCTTCCAAGGGTCCACTTCTTCATGGCATACATGGATAGTTTTTTACTTCGCCCCACGGAGTGGGCATGAAGTACTGTTTTTAGTGGCTCTGTGTTTCCGCACTTGCCAATATTTGCGTGAATGGGGTGAAGTCTGCAATCTCCCACTGCCTTGTTTAAAAATGTAGAGTGAATGCTCTAAACATGAAATGCACCAAATTAAGCAAAAGTAACAGCTTATAAAAATTCTTCTAGAAGGACCAAGAATCGCCCTACATAATGGGCCCCCAGGACTGACGTTGAGAACCACTGTTCTCGAGCAGTAAAGCTGAGTACACATCAAAAGAAAAAAGCCGAGTGCAGGCTCAATTCCCCCCATCCAGCAATCTTAAGCAAAGTCCCATTTTTTCCTTTTTTAATGGCCCCTCAAAACATTGTGCCCAATTCTCATGAGGGCAATTCCGCAAGAATGTGGACACACAACATGAAAATTCAACTTGATTTAACAGTTTTTACCCCCTATTTAAGGCATAGCTAAGGCACCTGAAGCTCAATAACTAATGTTGATTTCTTGTTTTCGCTTCTATTTCCTAGTATCTGGATATTTCACATCCATGTAATTTTCAGCTTCTGTGAAAGTGCTATCAAGGATTGAACGAGGTAGTGCTTAACCTTTTTAATATGCCAATATATATATAAAGCAAAATGTATTCTTGTACACTTGCAATGCCAATCTAGAGAGGACTTCCATTTTCTTTATATTACCCTGTTCTGGGAATAAACCGGCCACCAACTAACAGGAACGTGAGTTAAGTAATGGTGTTATGCACTCTTCTTCCGCTCCCCCCCCTTGAGCCTCAGTTTAAGGGCAGCAATTTCACCCAACTAATATTTGAATTGGAACCTTCCAAAGTGTGGCAATCCATCACATGATTATCAGTTTTGTATTTGTTGCATCTTTAACAAACCTTTGAATGGAAAACAAGTGACTTTTGCGTCCTCTTTGTGTAATGAGTTACCAAGGTTTTGACCCCAGCCATTCCTACATTTTACCATGTAGCAATTTTGTTTTCTAATGGTGTAAGTATATGGATGGCATCTGCTCATGAACAGTAACTTTTTTTTTTTTAAAACAGATGAAAAGTAATCAAATGAAGACAGGATTTAAGTTGAAAAATGCTGCAAAATGTAATGGGAGTTATCGTGGAATTGCCCATGAGGTGGGAGGTTTAAGTGTACAGTATTTGACGTCCCCAGGTCTGCTAGGAAACTTGCCAGGGCCACACCAATTGCAAGTCGGATATATAAAACATGCAAATATTTACGATCCAATACTGAGTGATGTCATAACTAAATCATGCTCTCCACAAACCAGAGGACCAAAAAGTATGAAATGTATGATTGGATGAGATACCACTGATAACGACAAACACTGGTTAAGTTTGCAAAAAAATTTGAGACTTAAGATCCATTTACCACCAGTATTGCCCCTGCCTAAAATTCTGGGTATTCTTGCCAATATACAGGAGCAACATGAATACAATTTTAGCTATACAACTGCCTTTACTGTATGCCTTTGCTGGAAAGATCACTGTCCACAAGGTTTTGGAATATACATGCAAAACCAAGACTGACTTGGCCATCCCAGGTTCCAGGAAAAAGATGTAATTCCCTTGTAATACACTCCTCAAACCCCAAGTGGAATGCAATTAAATCATCATCATATAGCTGAAAGAGCCAACAACCAGAACATTCATCTTGCAAATCTGCAGCTAATTTCACCAAATTGGCTGCAAAGTGACAGATACATAAACAATGGCTCTCTGGTCATAATGGGAGCACAAACATATCTTCAGACATGAAAAATGTAAAAATGACCAATGCATTGCCATCTGCCACTGCATTCCACGCCTCAACTCATCTTTGTATTTCATACCGGAAAACAGCAATGAAATTCAGAAATGGGACAGAGAAATGGTAAATAAAGTTAACTCGAGAAATTAATGACCAAATTCCAACCAGCTGAAGTACATCTAAACACACTACATGAAATTAACCTTCAACTGCCCATTGCTATAATATGTACTAGCTCACTGAATACTCGTACTGCCTCCAACTTTACTACATGGTACTTCAGCCTGATTGTTGACTGGAGGAGGTTCAATTTTCAATTTCAGTATTTCAAGTCCCAGAGCAGCTGATGGGTCCTTGAGCAAGGCCCTTAAACCTCAAATGTCTCCAGGGGTGGGGTGGGTGGAAGTTGGCCCTTGCTTTGTCAAATCCAGAATAGGTGTGTGTTCAGAATGTGCACTTGCCCACTCAGTTTACATTATAGTTTATGTTTTCTATAAAAAAAACATTCACTATAAAGGGCTCTATGTAGTGCATGAGTGTACATTCCGAACGCTGCCCAAGTCACTGAATAAAAGAGTTGGTAAGAAAATGCAATTCAAATGGAAAAAAAAGACAGTCCTGTTTTCTTGTTTTCCCATCACTGTTTATTTCATGGAGTGAATGAGCTACTGCTAGACATGCCATTAACTTTCATAGCTGAACTGGAAAGCTGGCCCAACCACTTTTTCTTTTAGTACAGAGAGGGATCCCTCCTTCATCAATTCAGGCTTGTCAACAACAAAAAATAAAATAAATAAAAAAATAAAAATAAGAAAAAAAAAAAACCAGCCATCCCTGCAGGAGGTGGTAACCCCCTGCCACACCTCCCTCTGACATCACTCCAGTCCGCCAACACGCCGGGTCGAGGAGGCTAGGCTAACTAACCGGCATGCTCCCGTTAGCACAGTTTACACTAGGTGAAAAGAAATTGCTTATGCTGTTACATCGCATACCTACAGGACAAACTGAAAGGAAATTGAGGGGGTGAAAAATACAAACCTGAAGACCAGATTCATTATGCCGAGCAGTAAAATGGACGACTGATCTGTTTTTTTTTTTTTCCTTCTTCCCTTTCATCGAGGGCGACGCGCTTGGATAGAAAAATACTCTGAAGAGTCAGTAACCGTAATGTTGGTCGCGTCTAGGGGGTGGGGGCATTCCCTGGGGCGGGACTCAATCGCAGGTGCAGACCTGAACTCCAGGGCTAGACACGAAGGGGGGGGGGGCCTGGAGCAGGCTGCACCAGAGATCCACACATGCTACAGTCCGTTGCTCGACAAGGGGGTTGATATGAGGAACAGAAGATTATCAGGAGCGGAAGTATACAGGTGCAGATAAAATGGTTAAGGCCTTTCAAGCAGTGCTGAGCAGGTCCTGGAGGGCCTTCTGCTGCACCTCGGACAGCGACGATACGCACTGCGTCCACAGTCCGCCGGACGTCTGCAGGGCAGAGAAACAAAGAGCTCTCATCTCAAATGGGTGGTTAAGCCCGCGATAATTCTGCCAAAATGATGCAAGTTTGAAAACACACATTCTGAAATCTGGTGGTGAAGACAAAATTATTTTTTTAAGCTACTAAAAAAAGATTCTTCACTTGCCTGTACTTGGCGTATGACATTTGCCAACCGTTTGCTACATTCATCTTCTCGCTTGATGGACTCGCTCACAACCCCGTCGGCAATAATGGCAAAAATCTTGGGAAGGTTCGAGTTCTCGGGTCCTAGGACGATGGGATTGTTGCTGAAGAAAAAGAACCAGGGGAAGCATTACAGAAACTTAATCCTGTCTTAACTAATCAATAACCATGGCAATTCCACTTAGGATTTCATTTAGGGGAAAAAGCTACATCAGTTCCTAAATTCATGATCTTACCTTAATCCCAATAGGACATTTCTGTAATACCGTTTTCCCAAGAGCCCAAAACATCCTAAAAATTGTCCTAACTTTGACACCCACAATGCAGTCCTAACTTAAATATTTATCCGTTTGTTGTGTTGTAAACAATGTTTGCCTTACTGGTGCTTAGCCACGGACCGTTAGCTACGTGACCAGCAGTATAGTCTGTACTTCCATGGCATTACATTAATTTATAATTTTAAAAATAGGACCAAGGGTCCTGTAGCTTACCGGCAAGCAGTCTTACAGCGATGATACAAGTTATGAAAATTTCATGTGAAGTTCGACATTTGAATCAATGAAAATCAATGTCAAGGTTACTAAATAAAAGTTCATACACTTATAAGACCTTCTGTAATACAATCCTAAGCTCTGAAGCAGTTTTGGTGATACAAGTCAATAAAATATGTCAATATGTATTCAATATGTCAATTGTGAACTTTAAAGGTCACAGAATGTCAATTTGTGGTCAGCAAATGGACTTTATATGACTTTGTAAATGTCTCTATACAAACCTTGGCTCAATCTGTGACCATTTTGGTGATACAAGTCATTGTAATTTCACTGTGGAGTTTGACCCTCAAAGGTCACTGACAGTCAAGTTGAGTGTCACCAAATGAAAGTTCATATGTGACTTCCTAGATGTCAGTAACACAAACTTAGGTTCCATCTGTGACCGTTTTAGTGATACAACTCATTGAATTTTCACTAGGTCACATTTGACCTTTGAAGGTCAGTACGAAGGTCACCAAATAAAAGTTCATATATGACTTCCTATATGTCTCTTATACAAACCTAGACTCCATCTGTGACCGTTTTGGCAAGACAAGTCATTGTAATTGTATTATAACTGTATTAAGTTTGACCTTCAAATGTCATTAACAGTCAAGCTGAATGTCACCAAATGAAAGTTCATATGTGACTTCCTATGTCAGTAACACAAACCTAGGCTCCATCTGTGATCTTGTCAGTGATAGAAGTCATTGAATTTTCTCTAGGTCAAGTTAGACCTTCGAAGGTCAATATGAAGGTCCCCAAATGAAAGTTCATACGTGACTTCCTATACTTCTCCAACACAAACCTACACTCAATCTGTAACGATTTTGCTGATATAAGTCATTGAAATTTCACTGTATAGTTTGGCCGTTGAAGGTCACTGAAGGTAAAGTTCAAGGTCACCCAATGAAAGTTCATACATGATTTCCTATATGGCCACAATACAAACCTAAGCTCTATCTGTGATAGTTTTGGTGAGAGAAGTCATTGAAATTTCACTAAGTGAAGTTTGACCTTCGAAGGTCACCGAAGGTCAAGTTCAAAGCCACCAAATGAAAGTTCATGTATGACTTCCAATACATCTCCAATACAAACCAGAACCATCTGTAACCATTTTGCTGATATAAGTCATTGAAATTTCACTGTGCAGTTTGGGCATTCAAGGTCACTGAAGGTCAAGTTCAATGTCACCAAATGAAACTTCATACATGACTTCCTATATGCCCGCAATACAAACCTAAGCTCTATCTGTAACAGTTTTGGTGATAGAAGTCATTGAAATTTCACTATGTGAAGTTTGACCTTCGAATGTCGCCGAAGGTCAAATTCAAGGCCACCAAATTAAAGTTCATACATGACTTCGTAAAAGTGTTCAATGCCCATATGTTCCCAATCTTCAATATTTTCAAGCCTAGAAACCTTTGAAAATTGTAACATTTTGCTTGACCTCAAGTTTGACCTTTCAAGGTCATCTGAGGTCAACTTTAACACAGCCAAAATATAGGTCAAATATTACTTCCTATATGTCAGTAATACAAACTTAATCTATCTGCGACCATTTAGCTTCCACAGGTGATTTGGCCCATTCTCCATAAGACCCAATGTTAAAGTACAGCGCCCCCACTAGACCCACTTCCGTCGATTCAATCAAAATGGCACTTCGACTGTACATAAAGTGTATCAAGGTGAGTTGATTGCCAGATTTAGGAAAAAAAAGTTATCAGACAGTTTTTGAGAAATAATTTTTTTTTTTTTTTGAAATTTCAAGTCATATCCTTTAACATTGTTAATATATTCCCTGACCACGAGTTTGACCTTTCAAAGTCATCTGAGGTCAACTTTAACATAGCCAATGTATAGGTCATATATGACTTCCTATATGTCAATAACAAACTTAATCTCTATCTGCAACCATTTGTCCTCCACAGGCCATCTTGCATATTCATAAAGTACAGTGCCCCCAATGGACCCACTTCCGTCGATTCAATCAAAATGGCGCTCGCACTGTACATTGATGGTACCAAGGTAAGTTGATTGCCCGATTTAGAAAAAAATTTATCTCGCCGTTTTTGAGAAATAATTTTTTTTAAATTTCTCAGTCCTATCTTTAACATTGGAGCCAAAATTTCAAGGGCCCATAAAACGGACAAAAATGATTAAATCAAAAATCCGAGAAAAATGTCTGGAGATATGGTCTAGTAGTCTGTTACTGCAAATTTACACGAAAATTCATCAGGCCAAAAAAAAAGAAAAAAAATGTTCCGGACGACGGATGCCACACCATGACAATAGCTTATCGGCCCATAGGGCAAAAAAAAAATTGCAAGCGTACACAACTAATGACAAAGAGGGCTTATGTCAGAGCCTTACAATGTGTTACAGTTCAACCTAAAAATATTAGTCTTCCATGGGCCAGAACCTAAGAACTGAGTGATTTAGAGAGTGACATCATGGGGCACACCCAGCCCTGGTACAGGTACCAGTGCAATATGTTCTGTTTCGTGAAGGGCGACTTTAAGTACAAAGTTGCTGATATAGCACAGTGATGTCATGAAATCTGGCAGAGGCGGTAATGACATTAAGCGCTTTAGCTCTGAGATCTACAAGGCTTCCCAGTGGAGAGGAATGCACCGTCATAAAAGCAGAGTTTCTCAAATCAAGTCAAAAGAACAGCTGCGAGCGCATCGTCAGTTGTTTAATAACCGATTAAATAATTGATTATGGGGGGATAGTATGAGTTCCGATAGGTTATCGGATCTTAAAGGTCCCCTATTATGTCACCGGTGCACAGCTAATTAGACAAGCCATTTCAAAATCTTTTCCCTCTTGACATCACATGGGGAACTAACTAACCAGAGGCAAGAAGAACAGATCACTTTCAGCCAAGCAGTCAATCAGATTTCATTATTCTGGGAGGTCACTCCCCACTGTGATGTCAGGTAGGGGAGACTTTGAACTGGCTCATCATGGCTAATTAGCTGTGCACCTGGTGGCATAACAGGGGACCTTTAAATAAGGATTACAAATTGGGAGTTTCTGTAATACTGCCTAGATTCCCGTGCAGTATCTTGGAACAAGCAGAAGTTACCATGCACGTTTTAAGAGAGCACAAGACACGCATGTCTTACCTTTCAATAAGGTCACACAGGAAGTTGAATGTGTGTACTGCTTCCTCTTTGTCTTCATTGAGTGGCAGCCAGGAGAGCCAATGGGGAAGGATCTCGTTGACGTTGCCACACTCGGGTCTGTACTTCATGACCTTGCCGACAGCAGAGATGCAGTTCTCTGTGGCGTTGACATTCTCTTTGGCTTTGGAGTCGGCTGCCTGTATCACTCCCACCAGAAGAGGAATGGCCTCTGTCAGAGAATACACACACATTAAAGTTAGTGCCTCTGTCAGAAAATACACACAGCATTAAAGTTGGTGCCTCTGTCAGAGAATACACACAGCATTAAAGTTAGTGCCTCTGTCAGAGAATACACACAGCATTAAAGTTAGTGTAAATCTAATGTACCCACACTAGCCTCTTCCGCAACACACAAAGGCAAACTTAAATTATAAAGTGCACTTCAGTTACAGTCCTACCAAAGAATTAAATACTTTAAAAATCAGACCCCACTTTAGTTAATGGCTACACAACATTTATGGAGTTTTTAAAGTGAAGTAATAAAGCACTTCTATTGGTTTGGTTTAATTCAAAGTTCCCACACATTTTCCACAGTCAAATTCAAACACTTTTCATGCAGTTTTCAAGCTTTTCTGCACAGCTGCGGTAAATCACATATGTATCAAACTACTGTCATGCAACAATTGATTACACAAAAGAAATGCAATTAACATTACTGTTTCAAGCTGTTGCAAGCACTTCTCAAACCCTGAAAATTTCACATTAGAATTTTAGGGTTTTGACTGGTTTCCATCACCTGCAGAAACCCTGTAAATGGTAAAACAATGCAAGCACTACGCACACACAATACATGCTCAACTAAAGCACTATGGGAGCAAGTTCCTCTGTTAGAAGTCGTGGGGTAAAGTAAGCACAATGTGGAACATGTTAGTAGTGCCCGTGTTGGGTTAAGTAAGGATCATCTGGCATGATTCATTAGTGCCAGCATTGGGTTTAATGAGGACTATATTTTATGTTTTACCAGAGCCATGATTAGGTGTGTTGGGTGAAGCAGTGACTTCATAAAGTGCTTCAGTGAGGCCTATGCTGGGCTACAAGGCATGCTTTTGAAGAGCTTGGCTGAGTTAAGACACTTCAGTATGGAGACCTACAGCTCAGTAATGGAGGAGTAATGTACGTTACCTGTGCAGAATGGTCTGTAGTTCTCCCCACCGAACTGCGCCATGACACCCACGCCGTATGCGGCCGCCTGCCGCACCTCCGGGCTGGCGTCACACAGGGACTGGAGCATGGGCCTCAGGAAGTACTCTGCGTACTTGAAGGACGAAGGGCTGCAGTGCTCCACCACGTCGTCAAATATGCACAGGCCCCACTGTCTGTCAGCCCACGGCCTGTGTGGACACTGCGGGAGAGGGCAGGAGACGGGTTCAGATCTCCAGTACAGTTACCACATCACGCAAACTGGTTAACAGGCTAATGGGTGAAAGCAAGAACTGCAATGCATAAAGAAATCAATTTACTTCAATTTTTAATGAACAAAATGCAGACTATAAAAAAAAAGAACACAATAGCTACATTTGCACAAGTCCCGTAGTATACATTAAATCCATTTGAAGTTCCAAATGAAAATATTTAAATGAGAAGCATCCCAGGGAAACCTGGCTTCACCTGACACATCAGTCCCCCTAGAAGACCAATTACAGTGAACTGATTGATGCTTGATTTAGCAATCCAAACATAAGGCCCAACTGTAACATGCCAAGAAAACATGGCAATGCAATGCAAACAGGAGAGAGGTGCACCACTATGAACAAATTATACTGGTTTGTGGAGAAGAGATACTCACAATGAGATTGACTATGAGTTGCAAGAGCTGCTCAAACCAGGGCAGGACCTTTTCCTTGTAGCTGCTGAACACTGAGTGTAGGATGTCTGACACCTTTGTTAAGATGTACACGTCGTTTTCGTCCTACCACACAAAATTGGAGATGGACAAATGTGGAGTGCAGGCGATTTCAAAAACACAACTAAAAGCCAGCAAAATTACAGGAAAAAAAGCACAGTGGATGAATCAAACCTCACTGGGAGCACCAACATCATTTAAAACGTTTGATTACAGAGGGTGTTCTTGGCACTTGGTATTTCAAGATGCTATAAAAGGACAAGGACACAAGGCTCATCAATGGATTCAACCAAATTCGTCATCAAATACACCATAAAGTGACCACACATCAGGCAGCTTCTGACCGCATAATTATTCCCTGTGGTAGCAGGCTAATATGGCCATAGAGGAAGTGACTGAGTGAGACACGATCTTATCATACTAAAAATCTCAAGAATGATAACCTTCTAATTTTGCACATTGACAGATATAATGCAGCAGATGAGCTGATTAAGATCCAGTTGCATCATACTAAATTAATAAGCAGAAATGCACCGCATCACACGGTCCTCTACAATCCAATAGGACTAACTAGTCATTGCTTCTATCAGCTTACTAACCAAGCTAGGCTACCGTGTTAATAGAACTGTTAGCAATATAGTCAAAGCCTGATAAAGCTGGCTACTGTACACATAAAATTACACTGGCTGGGTATGAATAACATGAGCCATGATGTTTACTAGCTTAATACGTTTCTTAAATGAATTTTAAGTTCACAAGCGGCACCAGCAGACTGATAGCAGGCCGTAACATTGGCTTTTTGGTTGTCCTTTTAAACTGACCACCACAAATATCAATTTCAATAACAGCAGCCAAATGTGCTGTGAATCTGAAGTTGCATCATACTTCATATGCAAAAATGCACTGCAGGGTCCTGTACAATGCAGTAAGATTGCATGTTGCTTGTATTACAAATACCGCAGATGAATTGAACTTGCACTGATAGTTAACCTGCCAACTATCACCAGTCCTATCACCAAGTTCAAGCACTACAGACAAGATCTTCTACAGCCCCGGAAATGAGCTTCAAGTAGCATCCATGTCTCGGACGCCAGTTAATAAGCCATAACATTTTAATGGCTTTTAAACAAGGGAAGGTTAACCATATAAAAATAGGACCAAGGGTCCTGTAGCTTACCGGCAAGCAGTCTTACAGCGATGATACAAGTTATGAAAATTTCATGTGAAGTTCGACATTTGAATCAATGAAAATCAATGTCAAGGTCACTAAATAAAAGTTCACATACATTGATAAGACCTTCTGTAATACAATCCTAAGCTCTGAAGCAGTTTTGCTGATAAAAGTCATTATAATATGTCAATATGTATTAAATACGTCAATTGTGAACTTTATAGGTCACAGAATGTCAAGTTGTGGTCAGCAAATGGACTTCATATATGATTTTCTACAAAACCCAAAACCAGTGAAGTTGGCACGTTGTGTAAATCGTAAATAAACAGAATACAATGATTTGCAAATCCTTTTCAACCTATATTCAATTGAATACACTGCAAAGACAAGTTACTTAATGTTCGAACAGGTAAACTTTGTAATTTTTTGCAAATATTAGCTCATTTGGAATTTGATGCCTGCAACATGTTTCAAAAAAGCTGGCACAAGTGGCAAAAAAGACTGAGAGAGTTGAGGAATGCTCATCAAACACTTATTTGGAACATCCCACAGGTGAACGGGCTAATTGGGAACAGGTGGGTGCCATGATTGGGTATAAAAGCAGCTTCCCTGAAATGCTCAGTCATTCACAAACAAGGATGGGGCGAGGGTCACCACTTAGTGAACAAATGTGTGAGCTGATTGTCGAACAGTTTAAAAACAACATTCCTCAACGAGCTATTGCAAGAAATTTAGGGATTTCATCATCTACGGTCCGTAATATCGCCAAAAGGTTCAGAGAATCTGGAGAAATCACTGCACGTGGCGACAAGGCGAAAACCAACATTGAATGCCCGTGACCTTCGATCCCTCAGGCGGTACTGCATCAAAAACCGACATCAGTGTGTAAAGGACATCACCACATGGGCTCAGGAACACTTCAGAAAACCACTGTCAGTAACTACAGTTCGTCACTACATCTGCAAGTGCAAGTTAAAACTCTACAATGCAAAGCGAAAGCCATTTATCAACAGCACCCAGAAACGCCGCCGGCTTCTCTGGGCCCAAGCTCATCTAAGATGGACTGGAAAAGTGGAAAAGTGTTCTGTGGTCTGACGAGTCCACATTTCAAATTGTTTTTGGAAACTGTGGACGTCGTGTCCTCCGGACTAAAGAAGAAAAGAACCATCCGGACTGTTATAGGCGCAAAGTTCAAAAGCCAGCATCTGTGATGGTATGGGGGTGTATTAGTGCCCAAGGCATGGGCAACTTACACATATGTGAAGGCACCATTAATGCTGAAAGGTACATACAGGTTTTGGAGCAACATATGTTGCCATCCAAGCAACGTCTTTTTCATGGACGCCCTGCTTATTTCAGCAAGACAATGCCAAGCCACATTCTGCACGTGTTACAACAGCATGGCTCCGTGAGTAAAAGAGTGCGGTACTAGACTGGCCTGCCTGTAGTCCAGATCTGTCTCCCATTGAAAATGTGTGGCGCATTATGAAGCGTAAAATACGACAACGGAGACCCCGGACTGTTGAACAACTTAAGCTGTACATCAAGCAAGAATGGGAAAGAGTTCCACCTGAAAAGCTTCAAAAATTGGTCTCCTCAGTTCCCAAACGTTTACTGAGTGTCGTTAAAAGGAAAGGTGATGTAACACAGTGGTAAAAAGGCCCCTGTGCCAACTTTTTTTGCAATGTGTTGCTGTCTTTAAATTCTAAGTTAATGATTATTTGCAAAAAAAAAAAAAAATAAAGTTTCTCAGTTTGAACATTAAACATCTTGTCTTTGCAGTGTATTCAATTGAATATAAGTTGAAAAGGATTTGCAAATCATTGTATTCTGTTTTTATCTACGATTTACATAATGTGCCAACTTCACTGGTTTTGGGTTTTGTAAATGTCTCTATACAAACCTTGGCTCAATCTGTGACCATTTTGGTGATACAAGTCATTGTAATTTCACTGTGGAGTTTGACCCTCAAAGGTCACTGACAGTCAAGTTGAGTGTCACCAAATGAAAGTTCATATGTGACTTCCTAGATGTCAGTAACACAAACCTAGGCTCCATCTGTGACCGTTTTAGTGATACAAGTCATTGAATTTTCACTAGGTCACATTTGACCTTTGAAGGTCAGTACGAAGGTCACCAAATGAAAGTTCATACATGACTTTCTATATGTCTCTAATACAAACCTAGACTCCATCTGTGACCGTTTTGGCAATACAAGTCATTGTAATTGTATTATGTCAAGTTCGACCTTCAAATGTCATCAACAGTCCAGCTGAATGTCACCAAATGAAAGTTCATATGTGACTTCCTATGTCAGTAACACAAACCTAGGTTCCATCTGTGACCTTTTCAGTGACAGAAGTCATTGAATTTTCTCTAGGTAGAGACAGACCTTCGAAGGTCAATATGAAGGTCCACAAATGAAAGTTCATACATGACTTCCTATACGTCTCCAATACAAACCTACACTCAATCTGTAACGATTTTGCTGATATAAGTCATTGAAATTTCACTGTATAGTTTGGCCGTTGAAGGTCACTGAAGGTCAAGTTCAAGGTCACCCAATGAAAGTTCATACATGACCTCCTATCTGGCCACAAGACAAACCTAAGCTCTATCTGTAAAGTTTTGGTGATAGAAGTCATTGAAATTTCACTATGAGAAGTTTGACCTTCGAAGGTCACCGAAGGTCAAGTTCAAGGCCACCAAATGAAAGTTCATGTATGACTTGCTATACATCTCCAATACAAACCTACACTCGATTTTGCTGATGTAAGTCATTGAAATTTCACTGTGAAGTTTAGCCATTCAAGGTCACTGAAGGTCAAGTTCAATGTCACCAAATGAAACTTCATACATGACTTCCTAAATGCCCGCAATACAAACCTAAGCTCTATCTGTAACAGTTTTGGTGATAAAAGTCATTGAAATTTCACTATGTGAAGTTTGACCTTCGAAGGTCGCCGAATCAAAGTTCATACATGACATCCTATAAATGTTCAACGCACACATGTTCTCAATCTTCAATATTTTCAAGCCTAGAAACCTTTGAAAATTGTCACATTTTGCTTGACCTCAAGTTTCGCCTTTCAAGGTCATCTGAGGTCAGCTTTAACACAGCCAAAATATAGGTTGCATATTGTTTCCTATAAGTCAGTAATACAAACTTAATCTCTATCTGCAACCATTTAGCTTCCACAGGCGATTTGGCCCATTCTCCATAAGACCCAATGTTAAAGTACAGTGCCCCCACTAGACCCACTTCCGTCGATTCAATCAAAATGGCACTCGCACAGTACATAAAGTGTATCAAGGTGAATTGATTGCCAGATTTAGAAAAAAAGTTAGTTTTTGAGTCATATCTTTTACAGTGAACAGATTAGGCGGATTCGCATCGCAAAATGCGAATCAAATTTCAGCAGTTTTGACGAAATGCTAATCATCATAACAATCCCTTCGCAAAAAAAAATGCGATTCAAAACATCCTAATGATATTTCATTGATCCCAACTCACTGGCCTGCGAACTTCCGAGTTCCCGAGCCACAGAGCCACAGGAGAAGTTTTCACGACTTCCCTTCACTGGAAAATGATGTTTATTTGCGTACCAACCAATCAGCTTCTGGGGAGCGCATGCATGCGCTAGGGAGGCGTCATAATGTCTTGACTGCAGTGCGAGCCATAGCGTATTAAATTATGTTGCTCTTTGGATATAGCCACCTAGTTTGCCAGTAAGCTAACTAACATTAACTAAATAAAATCTTTGTAAATGATCTTCATATTAAGGCAATATGATTTCTTTCTTGCCCCAACTTGACTAACTTTGCCAGCTGTCATAGGCATGTACTTATCTGAGGTTTCGTGGCAGTTTCGTCTGACCGAACTGAACTTATACATTTTTGGGACATTAGCTAATTTGGTAGGTAGTTCAAAAGCAATTGCTTAGATACAGCTTGGTGGCTAGTGAATCTATGGTAACTATGATGCCTATTGGAGAAGTTTTTATAGCTCTGATGTGTCACTTTCAACCCCACCGCACGCAGAGGATCTCTTTCAACATTGATGACCCTGATGATTCCTGATTTAGAAAAAAAATTTGTCACAGTTTTTGAGAAATAATTTTTTAAAATTTCTCAGTCCTATCTTTAACATTGGAGCCAAAATTTCAAGGGCCCATAAAACGGACAAAAATGATTCAATCAAAAATCCAAGAAAAATATCTGGAGATATGGTCTAGTAGTGTGTTACTGCAAATTTACACAAAAATTCATCAGGCCAAAAAAAGATAAAAAATGTTCCGGACGACGGACGCCACACCACAACAATAGCTTATCGGCCCATAGGGCCAGTAAGCTAAAAATAGGCAGAAAGAAGGAATATAGCCATCATAAGGCTATCATCCAGCTATTGGTGCGTGCAACCAATTCAGAAAAATAGTAGGTAATTTATTAGCCAATGTGAATTTGTGATCTGCCATCAAAGAAGCTCATCTGGTGCCATACACCTACCTCATCTTGTAAAGTTTCCTCCACTTGTTCATCATAATCCTCATCTTGTCTTTTGGCTGATTAAAAAAAGGCATTTAAGCAGTGAGAACAGAAAGGGGACACTGACATCTGCCCATAATTAAGTACACCCCTCATAAACATGAGCAACAGATGAGGGCAGAAAATGAATGTAGGATATGAAACAAAATGTAAGAAAATAGGGCCTATTTTACAAGTTGAGGTAGAGCAGGAGACGGTGAATAAATTAAATGCTCTGGATATACTGCATGCAACCATGGGATTATCCCTGGAAAGATCTGTGGCAGTTAAAATTGACTGGGACATTTTTCCAGAATAATTTAACATGCATCAACTGAATTTTGAAGCAGAACATTTTTCACATTTAAGAATTTAAAAGCAGCAGAGTGCTAATCCTTTTCTCGGGATGTCAGTAATCTTTGAACAGCATTAAGTCACTTCGCAAGGTACCCAAAAAGGGAATATTTATCATGTATGTGCTAAGGTGGGTGCACTGATGTCACGCAGCCAATCAGCACCAGTGTGTTGCCTGACCTAGATGTGCTGCATCAGGGCTCCCCAAAGTCAGCCCTGGAATCCAAATGCAGCCCTAGTTCTCCCTTTCGAGCCAATTGGGTGAACAGTTATTGCCACTGCTTGGCTAGACCGTCTTTACAACTGACTCCCAGGGATGAGGGGGTAGAAACCCTCCAGTGTTTGGCCCTCGAGGGCCATGATTTGGGGAGCCCTGTGCTACATATAGCCACTGGGCACATGCATATCACAGCGTGTGGAGAAGCTGTTGCTCACCTTGTCTCAGCTCTTGGTTTTTAAAGTGCTCTTCCAGCTTTCCTTTCAGGATCCCCCCCAGCTCCTCAAAGTGCTCATTGTTCAGGCAACCATCTCCCATCAGCTCAATACACTGGAAGTAAGAGTCTGGCTCAATGACATTGTTGAACAGCAGCACAATCCACTGTCATCAAATTCACTTTTGTTGGCTGGGAGAGGACGCTTGAAAACAGGTGGATTTTGAGTGCCTTTGAATCAATTATTGCCAGGGTTTTGTGCTCTAATTGATAGTACCCATTGATGAACTGTACCAGTAACTAACTGCTCAACATCAAACCACAGAGCACTCACTTTTTATATGGGATATGTCGAGGGCAAAAATTTCACTTTTGTGTTGAAAGCGGACAAAAGAAAGTAAGGAAGTGCAATGAAGAAAACTCAGACAAATATCCAAAAGGAAAAAGGGCCATAACTTCTTAAACAACTCAATATGGTAAAGTTTGTGAAAGCCTTAGTGAAGGTCATAAGGAGTGAAAACCATGTTGAAAATGAACGTGGCAATAAATATAAGAACAAAACATAGCGCAGTGCTTTGTAGTTTTCTACCAGCTCTCAGGGGACAGGGCCGGGGTTTACCTTGGCGAAAGAATGCATGATCTCTGACAGGACGTCGGAGTCGGGCTCTGTGCCGATGGCCTTGATGAGGGCGTCGCACATGAAGAGCCACATCTGGGTGAGGTACTCGGGTCCTCGCACCCGCGCACACTCCAGCAGCAGGGGCATGGACTCTGCCGCCGCCACCCGCACACGTGCGGCGCAGTCAAGGAGAACACGCTCACGTCAGCCTCACATGGAAATGTGCACACAAGCTCTCAATTTAGTTTTGACCAATTAAAAAAAAAAAAAAAAAAAAACCCTTTAACCTCCACAACTCTGCCAATTCCACATGTGGGTTCATCACATGCAGCTGCTTTATTTAAACCCATGGAACCCAAGGCTTCCTAAGATTGCAATTATGTCCTGCTGAATTAGAGAAAGTGCAAACAAAATTATGCACAAGATCTAGATATTTTCTATTTAATGTAGTGCTTCAGGAATCTTGACTTTGAATATTTCACTCACTGTGTTGCTGCTTCAGTGAGACACTGCAACCACCACATACAAAATAAGCATGTGATATCACTCCGACATATGGAAAAAGGCTTTTTCTTAATTTGAACCTACTTTAGAGGAAATTCAATCAAAAATCTGAGTTTAAGGGGTTTAAGTCTGGCAGCACAAATATAATTAGGATATTGTAAACTGAACATGGCAAAACTGATGCAAAAATCAGTACTGGCACCTGAAAAACTGACTCAAATTTTGAATGAAAATTCCAAAAAAAAACTACCCTTTTGAAGTGTCACAATTCAGAGAGAACTGGGAATTGATTCTGCTCACCAACTAACCATGCGCTCTTGACTCCAATAGGACTCACCAGTTGTGGGGCTCTTAAAAATATTAGCCAACCAATAAAAATCACACGCTGATCCAGACATTTGGTCTGGACTCATCAATTAACAGAATTTTGAAAAGTTAAAGATTCTTAAAAAAAACTGCATCTCAAGTGCACTTTCATCTCCATTTTAATAATTCGGTGCAAAAATAGAGATCACCTCACCAAACTAAAGCAAGAAATTAAAGTATCTGCATGGCACTTCAGTGTGTAGCTCAATAGGACAGAAAGCACCCAGCCATAATCCAAGACAGTTAAGGTCAAGTTAATCCTCAGTCATAAAGGCGTCTTCAAGACTCTTTGACCCAAGGGGCTAAAACAAGCCTGAATGGGTGCATTCTCTGGATAAGGCATCACAGGTCTGCAGGTGAAGGATATCGTCGTGGAAGTAGAACTTCAGCAGTGGGACCATCAGCTTCACCACCTGCTCCGTGTACTCTACGAAGCCTTCCTTCAGCTCTTTGGCGTAGCACACCTAAGAGACGACAAACAGCAAACGTGTTCATTACAATTTCTAAGAATATACAAGCTGAAATGGGTAACCAAAAAACTGCTGCTTTATGCAGCAACCATTACAGATCTAGGAACACTATACACCAAATGTCCACGCCCGAGAATCTGCACTCCGTCAGAAGAATGCACTCATCTTGTATAGCCCCAACTTCTCCCCCAGTTATTCAAAATAGTTTTACTAAGTGTTTCATTAATCAAGAGACAAGCAGAGCAGTATAGTTTCCCAATAAAAAAAAGGGTTTTACCAATTTACAACCTGCCACAAAAAAAAAAAAAAAAAAAAAAAAAAAACCCCACAATACTGATCCACCACTATGAACACTACAACGAATATTCAGATAATGAGCTACAATTTATTTACAGTGAACAGGAATCAGACCACAACCACGCTAACAGTCAACAATAGCCAACAGGAAGTGTACCACCATTTAATCGTTTCCCAGCAGGGATTAGGCTTTGATGAGAGGAGCACAGCTAGTCCCACTCACACCACCCCTCACCCCCGAGTCCGGGCTTCAGAGACTCACCAGCATCTGGCAGGCTGTAGCCTTCTCCTCCAGGCCTGCAGTTTTAATACCGAAGCTCTGCTGGTCGCCCAGGTTCACAAACTCCCAGCCATCATCCTCACACATGTTCTCCATATCTTGGGCTGGACAGTTTAGCGAGAGGAAAGACCACTCTGAATTACATTGGCATCGCCCCCAAAGCACCCATGTTATAATGCAGTGAAAAAAACACCTGTGGTACCAATAGATATTTTTACTTTCAAAACAAAGAAAAAAAATTCTGATGCATACAGCAAAAATAACAGCAAACAGCATTTTGCCAAAACACTACCACCTTGAGAACAATGTCAACTGTTACACTGCAATTACATTTTTTAGTAAGCTGCTTATTTTGCAGCCAAACCAGGGAATAAAATCAAGCAGCAATTCAGACCTAATCAAAACTGCATTTTTTCCTCTAAGCAGGCAGTCTGAATGATCAAGGGCAGGAGTGTCCAATCTTATAGGCAAAGGGTCACTGCGGGTGCAGGTATGTGTTTTAGCCATGTGCTACAACACCTGATTCAGCTAGTTAGCTAAGCAGAGGCTTCAATTAGGACTTGGATAAGTAGAATCTGACGAATTTGTTTGGGTTGTGACAAAAACCAGCATGTTGACCGGCCCTTTGTGGATAAGATTGGACATCCCTGATGAAGGGACTCCTGAGCGACCCGCTCAAGGTCCTTCACTTCTTCCATGGACAGTTTAAGGCCTCTGCCCGCCCAGCACTGAGCGATGTGGATATATAAGACAGAGTGAGACTCACTGTCCAAGAGGGCCACCTCAGGCTTGATGGAGGCAGTCTTCATCAATGGGCCCATCACCACAGGCAGGTACTGCTGGAACTCCTTACCCAGGATCTTACACATCCTGGCCCAGGCCGAGATCATGTAGGAGATCTGCGCACAGGGTCCGCACAAGGTTAGTTTCCCAAGGCTCTCAAGATTAAGTCTGAAACTGAAAACTGCCAGAGGAAGATTAAAATCCAAGGGTGAAATCCCTAAATGACTGCACACCTGAGGGTCGTCGTCCTCGAGGTCGTGGAAGTCAGTCTGGGTCTTCAGGAGCAGCTGCATCACGGCCGAGGCGTCTGGCATGAACTGGGAGGAGCAGAAGAGTCAGACCTCAGCAAAACGTGGCTCAGTCTAAAATCTACTGCTTGACATGCAGCAAAGACAGAGAAACCTTCAACAATTTTTTTTTGCCAATTCAACCAACGAACCCCTGGCTTGGTAATGCTGCCTTCTCCTTGCCCACAGCCAGGCTGATAGCACTGGGTGCAAATAAACCCAGTGTGTGGTAATGTTACCTTCTCCTTGCCCACAGCCAGGCCGATCAGACTGATGCACTCTATGGTTTTCCCCCTCAGCAGTCTCAGCTCCTTCTGTACAGCGTTCTCCACAATGTGCTTGAGCGATGGCATGAACAGGTCGTAGTACGGCACAAACTTCTCCTCCGCCGTGTCCGCCACCGACGCAATAGAGGTCACCACCTGCTCCAGCACCAGTTTAGTGCCTTTCTGGATCAGCTACAGAAGAGGCAGGGAGACAGACTGTTCAGCAACTCAGCCAGGACATATTTTACATTGATATAGTATAGAGACAGTCCATGGGAAAACATCTCACATCTCTCCAAAAATACTTCATCTAGAATGAATTTTAACATAGTTCATGGCTCAATAGCCGAAGGATTCACTTCATGTCATTGGTTTTCACTTGGCATACAGCAATTTTCAAGAGCAAATACAACTAAAATGGGAGCACCTTGGAGACCTGAAATATGCATAAGATAACCATGAAATGGAGCAACAATACTCAATCTGCAAATACCTCAAGAGTTTATGGAAAGAATGTGAATGCTAATCTGAGAAATAATCAATTTAGCCATGATTCAACATGGCAGAATAGACCAGCACTGACTCATTCCCATATAGGACGATGGGAAAGTCTTTGCACCAAGGAAGCCGCTCATGATTAAATATAATAGTGATATAATATATATATATATATATATATATATATATATATATATATATATAATAATGGTTAGCACTGTTGCCTCACAGCAAGAGGAACATGGGTTCGAATCTGGCCTGGGGCCTTTCTGTGTGGAGTTTTTATGTTCTCCCCGTGTTCGCGTGGGTTTCCTCTGGGTACTCTGGTTTCCTCCACCCACAAAAACACGCATTATAGGAACACTCCTGCCAGTACCCCTGACCAAGGCACTGGCTTTAGAACAGGAGTTGGTCCCCAGGCGCTGCTCAGTGGCTGCCCACTGCTCCTAACTATAGGATGGATCAAATGCAGAGGACACGTTACCCCACGGGGTTCAATAAAGTCTATCTTATCTTATCTTAAAGTGAAACGAGTAGTGGAAGCTCCAGAATGCTCAAGCCTCTAACCTCCTGGAGCTTGGCCACCATGATGACATGCAGGTGCTGCACCAGGCTGTCCAGGTAGGGGATAAGCAGGGCTTTGGGACAGTCCTCAGTGAAGTTTATGAGCGCCGCAGCAGCGTGAGCCTGCACTCGGGGGTTAGTCTGGTCCTCCATGGTCTGAAGCAGGGAGGAGATCACCTGGGGAGGGGTGAACGAAAGGTCAGACCAGAGGAAGGAACTAGAGCCGTATGGAAGAGCATGACCAATGTGAAAGCAAACAAGGTCAGTCAAGGAAGAAATGAGCAATGAGAGAGAAAAAAGGGCAGTCAGGGACGAATTTAAGCCTGTCGGAACAGTCAGTCAGTCATGAGGCAAAAGAACAGAAATATCATGAAAGTGATGAGATTCAAAGATGGCCAGGGAGAAATATAATGGCAAAATTAAATTGAATGAATGAGAGCAAACGCAGTCATTTCTTTGGAGTCTATACCCACAAACGGCAAGATAGCCGTGCATGAAAATTTTTCTCATACCGCAGGGGTCTGTCTGGCTCAAACACAATACCTTGTCATGGAATTTCTTCTGGAAGGTGGGGGCAAAGTCAGTGGCCATCTGTCCAATGGCGTTGCAGGCAGCGTAGCGCACTCTTGGGTGCTGGAGGAAGAGGAGACAAAGAATTACACAAAGACTACAAAGAATGCAGGTTGAATTTAGAAAAAAGGTTGAATAAAGGCCTGCTTTAAGAAACCCTCCAATGGGGCAATTTTATTTTGACCATGTGGTGATTTTTTTTTTAAATGTTAGCACCAGGATATGGCTGAGCATTTCCTCTTTTTCCCATTGACAGTTTCAAAAAATTTAAAAACCATATTTTAATTAATGAACCCATCCAGTCAATTTGCAGAGTTCAGCATTTCACGTCATTAGCAACAAAACGAGAGATAAGTTAGATGATCATATAGAAAGTTTCACCATTTTCAAAATGATGGCAAATATGTTTTCAAAAAGTTGAAAAGGAATCCCTTCATTTCTCATCAATGGATATGAAAATAAAACCTAAATTTTTCAAATTGCAAAAGTTGTATGTTTTATTTGACATATGGAAAGGTTTTAGATCGTCCAACTAGTTTTAATAAGACAAACAATGCGAGTCAACACAAAATTCAGCTTTGTTCATTTCATTTCTTGAAAAGGCGGCATTTAAACCAATATCAATTCCCCCCTGAATGCAACAAAATCAAACATTTACATCCACTTTGTCCATTTGCAGAGCATTTTTGTCCCACTCTTCTGTGCAGAATCGATTTCAGCCACATTGGAGGGTATCTGAGCACAAACTGCCTGTTTAAGGTTATGCCACTGGATTTCAAATCAAGACTGAACCAACTCCAAAACCTTCAGTAATGGACCTGGATGACATTATTTTACACTGTTCCAAGTTCTTACTGGAGAATGGCTCTGACCATAGTTTGCTGGAGTCCTAGAGCCTCAGAAATGGTTTAGTAACCCTCTTCAGTCTGACCGATATCAAGAACTTTGTTTCTCATCTGTTCTGGAATTTCTTCAGATTGCAGAATCTTGCACTGATTTTTGCCTACTTCACATGGCCAGACAATTAATTTTGTTGAATAGGTTGATTTAGAAACTAAGGGGGCAATTATTTTTATTTATTTTTAAATAGCACCAGGGTAGGGTTTGAAATGGCTTTTTTCCTTCAGTAAACAAAATAATTTAAAAAGCATATTTTATTTTCACCGGGGTTATCTTCGTCTAGTATAAGTTAGATGATCTGAAACATTTCAGTGTGACAAATATGCAAAAATAAGGAATCCATTTGTGCTTTTTCATTGCATTGTATGAAAGTGTCTGGCACTAGATACGTCAGCAACTGCTTATGTTCAATGAAAAGGCGGCAAATCATCAATTCCATGAATGCAACAAACAAATTACAGCGATTTACAGGCATGTTGAAATGAACTATTCCCACCTTCAGTAAGCCAACTAGCTGCAGTAATGGACCTGGATGACATTATTTTACAATTACTTACTGGCAACCTCCTTGGCTACCCTGGCTAATACTTCATTATTACCAGATCACGATAACTATGTTATGAATGGTTGTTAGAAGTGGTTGGCTGGTCTTCTGACAATGTAATGTAAGGCCAGTTTGTTTTCTGTACATAAAATAGCAAGCCGTTTTCTGTAAAAATAGTAATATTTAATGCTAGCTTCAAGCTGCAAATGTCCTTGAATAAAACAGCTGATAAAACACTTAAACGTCAATATGGAGATGACTTTTTTGTCAGAGCCGATTGTAGCTTAAATACATACGCCTGTATATTAGCAATGTTGCCGCCAAGTCATGCAATGTTATTTACATTCAAGAGCAAGTTGGAATATGCAAGAAAGCAAATTCTGGAAGGCAGGAATTCTGCTCAGAGGCACACAACATTACCATAGTAGTATACTTGTAGATCCTGGCATAACTAATGAGGACCACGAGAATGCAATTTATTCAAGGCATTTAAAGTAACTAGGCAACATTTTTTTGTGGAAGGAATACTTAACACATTTATTAATAGAACATAGAACATTTCAAAATGTTTTTAAAGACAATTGCACAGGACCTTTCAAGACCAGCTGAAAGGTAAATAGTTTTATTTTTTTGTCAATAAGAATAGCCATATGAAAACTTAGTATATACACTTCATAAAAATAATAAAACAGCAAATCTTGCATACATTTTAAACTGATGATTCTTTCCGCTTGAATGTTCAATAATATAGCAGACCAGAATGACGCGAGTCCACATTTAATACCAATAAAAAATAAAAACTCCAGCGAAAGATTTCTTAGAACTGTCACATCAAGGAGATTTGTCCGGCTTAAGCACTGTTCTTGTGTTGTCTTTAAAAACCGATTTGTGTTCTTCACTTGACTTACAACAGAACACTAAACATCTAAACATCCTGCCTAATTAAACGGCTGGGTAATGAGCACAATGCTGGTACTTACAGGGTCCTGGCAGAAAAGCAGCACAAAGCTGACGATTTCATTGAGGATGGCCTCCATCTGCTGGTGGCAGCCCTCTCCAATGGCCGACAAGGCCATGAGGCCAGCGTGGCGGTACTTCCAGTCCGCTGCATACGAACATTCAAAAGCACAGTCAAGGATATGCAAGATTTATACTCATCTTTTAACTGACATTTAAGGACAGGAAAAAAACCATGAAAACAGCCAAAATCTGAGGAGCCCCTTGAAATTTTTGAGTAATTTAAAGTATCCATGTGCATATCCGAAGAGATTTTTAAAATTCACTCTAAATGTATCAAATAAGTTTGAGCTATAGTGGACTCCTGCAACTGCCATAAATCATCATTAACAAATTAACTTCAAATTGCTCTCCAAGTCAAAAGTGGCATGGTTGGGATGAAAATTTGATATGACCATGAAAATATGTTGAATAATGCGACAGAACAAAAATGACAATTTCCTTAAATTGCCCAATTTTCAGCACAGGGCAGTTTGACAAAAAAAATTGAACATTTATGAATCATAACAGTAAAAAACTCGAAGAAAATGTAAAAATGCTTTTAATCAGAGAGGAGAATAAAGCAAGATTTTCAAGATGGCACAGTTACCAAATCAGCCAAAATAATTAGACAAATTCAATTTTTTGAGAGATATGTAAAGAATGGTTTCCTTAATTTCCTCCCCCCAGAGCATTCCACCTCCCCTTAAAGGGGCATTGTGTAACATTTTCAGTTGTTTATTGGCCAAAATCTAAGTCTGCATTCATATATATGTCATCATTGGTGCATTATGACCTCTGCTAATAATCTGACATACTCTCGTAAACGAAGAATTTTAGATTCGTTTGTACATTGGACGGGTAAGCCGGTAGGGAAGCGTCATGACGGTCTGCCATCTTGAAACTACAGCTGCTGGCAAGGGACAAATAGCACGAAACGCGGAATAAATCCGCGTTTGCCCTGCCAGCCAGCGCAGAGTGATTGAGACACTGGAGGAGATCAGCAAGAGAGGCTACCGCGGCAAGTTTGAAAATCTGCACTACTGCAGCATAATGCAGGACCATGCATATGCTGCAGCAGCACAGTAGACGGAATCCTCATGGCCAAGAGAGCAAAAAAGAATTAAAAAGGCAGCGCGACCGGCGCATTCAAAAAACAAGGGTCAACATTGGGCTAGCCTTCCCCAGGTGGAAGGAGATAATGAGAGCGAAAGATTTTCAAAGGGACGCTGGAGTTGCCAGCTTTCTGATTGACAAGTAAGTCAACTTCAAATTCTCGTAAGCATTGCAGCAGCTGCAGTTCTTTGCTTGTAGCACTGGTCAGGAGATTCCGTCCTGTCAGCTTACGTTATTACCAAATCGGTGAAGTGAGCAGGTGTAATGACACCAATGTTTTCAGTTATTGTATTTGATTAATGGCTTTATGTAGCGACTCGACTGCTTCACCTGTCTTTTATGTAACGTTACAGAATAAACTGTAAGGTAGCAAAGGCTGCTGTTGGTTAACTTAGGTTGGATAATGGGCGTGTGTTCGGTAACTATTGAAGGTGACATCCTATAAGCGTGCATGTAGCCAACACTTGCTTTGCTTTTTCATATTAAATTGTTCAAGATGCACCTACGCCGAGTTGTTTATTTCCATTACTTTGAATATCTTACACCAATTCACGGTACTACGATTTGCTGCTTCATGTATTATATGCTGGCTAAGTAGCATTGACTACGTCCATAATATGTGCACTTTCAGCATGGTATAAATTCAGCCCAAGAAACCTCACAGCTAATCATTTATTTACCATTGCACGCTGATTCGTAATTATTAAAACAATAGATTTGCATACTTGATGTCATGACTTTTCAGCAACTTTTAAGACATCGGAAACTTCATATTTTGTATCTTATTTTATGCATGCGCCCAACTTGCATGACAGCACCGCACAGAGACAGTATTTGTAGTTCAGCCTTTATTAGCTAGAAGTGTTGAGTTGGTTGGAAACGCTGGATAGGATGAGATGTGAATGACACACTGTTCGTGAGGGGCATCATTGTATGGGAGTGGTGCTGCGGAGATTCGCTAATGCGGCTGAACTCCATCTGTGCAGAGAAAACACGAGGGCTCCAGAAGAAACCGATGAGAACGAAACTAAGATCGACTTTATGTATATTTTATAACTGGGATGCTGATCATGTGCGGACTTAGGAATTTGCTAATCCTGTGTAAGGGGAAGGAAAATAATTCAGAATTGTAACTCCACTAATATCGAATGATATCAGCACTTTTCCAGCTTACCTTGATGTTTGAGTACCCAGAGAAACATTCGGGTAGTAAAAACCTCAAATGTGAATTTAGTCAAGAAAATTTAGTTTATTTTCTAGTGCTGATAAACGTGGTAATAAACGGCAGTAGCTATATTCTGGATGACGCTTGCGGGTTGCTTGTAGAGTATCGTAGCATATGCATTCGCAATATTAAAATTAAACTCTAATGAATGGTGTGTGCACCCTGCGAGTCAGCTGGGATGGGCTCCAGTTCCAGGTATAGAGAAAGGATGGAATTAATGAGCTTTGAGCATTGGTACACTAAAAGTAATTTTTCTTGTCAGAATTTATTTCCCTGTTAAATAAAACTAGTTCATCAACATTTTTTATCCCTATTAGGTATATAAATTGTTTTTCCAAACTATATTTAAGCCGAGTGCTATGTTTGCCCGTTCGGTGCAGAGCTGTTGCATGGGTTTTGCAGTGGACTTAGCTACATTTCCGGAGAACATTGGTCGTGAACACGCATCCTATGTGGGAGTGCTTCGGGCGCGGACGGTTGTCATAGATCTCAGGCGTCAGCGCGTTCATGAGCCCCACACAACCATGGACCTATAACACATCCATGGTTTCATCAGTGTTGTCAAGGCTTTTTGATACACGGTGGCTATCGTAGTTGCAATACGTGTTTGGAAAAGTGAGGCGCTAGAGTGCACTACTCGTTTGAATGTAATACTTGATTTCAGCGCTGGATGGGAGTAATTCCTACACAATGTCCCTTTAAGCAAGTGCATTTGAGATCAAATAAAGTTTACAATTTTTTCAACCTTATTACTAAAGGATGTACTCTGAAATAATTGAAAAGGAGGAAGAAAATTCAGCTCAGTAAGCCGTTTGAGAGCACTCAGAGGGAATTATGATAAAAAGCTATTTAGCTGGTACAATTAAGAATGCTCATACTGGTTTCCATTTCCTGGCCTCTTGTCCAATCATGTGCCATTGAGAGCTGACAGCATGCAGGTTTTCATTCCAACCAATCATAACACCTGCCGACAACACAAATTAGTTCCCTCCTGTCTGCTTGAAGGCGTGCTAATCAGTGAAACCAGCAGGAGTGGGGACTGGCTGGAGTGAAAACTTGCAGACTCAGTCCTCCATGGCTCATGATTGGGCACCTCTGTTTTAAGGTGTATTCTCCAATTTCCCACAAAATAGATGACAAAAATAAGGGCATATCATCGCACGTGAGCACATGCATGTGGAGCGCAGGCATTAGCGCAAACTTACGATTCTGCAGCATCTGCATGATGTGTTGCTTGATCATGGGCAGCACAATCTTGCCTCCCAGGCCACAGGCGATCCTGTCCAGGGCGCTCTCGCCTGCCACCGCATTGCTGGGTAGGGCGAGGAACAAGAGCGGTTAAATATGCAGGAGCCACGCCACGAGACAGCAATAATAGCCCCATTATACTGCTCTGGGAGCCTGTCATACAACAATCACCATGTCACAGCCTGAAAGGACAAGATCGCCTTCGGCTGCTGCCCAAACACCCACAGCAAGTTAGCAACCGAGCTAACCCCTCAGTCAGACAACGCCATTGTGCTCTACAGCCAAGAGTTACTTTTGAACACTGTCAAACCTAACTGCTGCACTTGGTCACACTGTACAGCAGTGAAAGTTACCCTCTAATGATCAATTTCCCCATCTCAATGTAGAACATTGTCATCCAACAGTGCTCCAGAAGATCTACAGCAGTGTAGATTTTTGCCCCAAATCAAATAAGGCGCACCTGATTCAGAAGGCAGGTACCTATATGAGCAGTTAGATAGTAGCAGCAGTTGGCCCAAGTTAGGGATGAAACGAAAAGCAACAGGCAATAGACCAGGGGTCACCAACCCTGTTCCTGGAGAGCTACCATCCTGTAGGTTTCTGCTCTACCCCCTATTTAGTACACCTGATTCAAGTAATTAGCTACTTATGATCACGAGCTGAGCAGTTAAGTAGCTGATTAGTTGAATCAGGTGTGCCGAATTGGAGATAGACATTCAGAAACAGGGCAGCCTTAAAACAGAGGCTGTCGTTATCCAACCAGACAGCAGGGGGTGAAGGGTGAAGACTCACCTGTCAAAGTCATCATCCTCCAGCTCGTCTGCCATGGCCCACTCCTCATCCTCCTCAAGATCCACCATCATCGCCAGCATCTGAGGGACTGAGAACCAACAAGATTTGCAATACTTTTTTTTCTACAACATGCCAACAGCCTCTGTGCAATCTGATCACAAAGGACAAAGCTCACACAAAAATAAAGCCAAACCTACACATCTGTATACAAATACAATTTTGCTCAGCAGTGCTACAATTGGCTTCTCAAAATGGGCTCTCAATATTATCAAACTGAAAGTCTTTGAAAGAGCTTTGCAACTACCGACGATCGACCAATTATCTCATTGGTTATTCCATGTTAAATCAGCAGAGGCCGCTCGATTGAGAATCATGAATTTGCTTCATACATTATGTAAATGAGGTAACCAACAACTAGTGAGCCAAATTTGTAGCTGGTATCACCAATTTCTACAGCATGGAGTCTTTAAAACTGAGTTGTGGCCCTCACAAATTAGAGTTGCTAAAAATCACAAATTTGCATAAATCAAAACTGTTGAAAATTTCATGCCACGCGCTTGAAATTTTCAGGGATTGTTCTACGCTACATGCTATCTTTAACTTCTGAAATGGTTGGCACACAGCTGCATGCTTGCCAAGTTCTGCTTTGCTAAAAGTTGGTAATGTCTGTGTATGTGAATTATGAAAAAATCCAGACAGTGAGTTGGGAAATTTTTCCATTTCTTGTGAACTGTCACTTGGGGCCTGATTTCCAGTATGAACTATTGTCACCCTGCAGTATGACACAGCACTGGCATCAATTAGGAATGGGAGGAACCATTCAGGGGATGGGGGGGGGCAGAAACACAGCACAGGGAACAGAAGGACTACACAGGAAGTCCTGTGAAATGAGCCCACCAACCAAGAGCTTCAGAGGACGAACGGTATCATGCTCATCTGGGCAGCCCCACAGAGATGGCAGCATTTGCAGCTAAAACACTAAATACAAATGACTAGATGCTCAACCTTGAAAAAAAACTAGTAGCATGCAGAACATGTTTGGGGCGAGCAGCCGGTTGATGACAGACATACAGACAAACATACAAACAGAGGGCGCATTGAGCTGACCAATAAGGGACTCGCTGAGCTCGCCCCAATTGTTTTACTATAAAGGTAAAGGTAATGAATGGAAAATATTTATTTAGCGAGGGCCGCAATGGCTTCCTCAGAAGTCCGGGGGGGGGGGGTTGTAACCCCAGTGTAGCGGTTAGCCACCAGGAAAGGCCCTTAAACTGCCTATGGAGGATTTCCCCAGCACAGCCTTAACTCCATCTAACCTATGGATGCATATATGGGTCCATCAAATGGAGATGCTGCATTCAAACCTGTGGAACTTCAGGCTCATTTTAAATTCTAGTGGAGACCCCAAGGTTTCCAGCCATCCAAATTATGTCTTGAATTACAGGGAAATGTGTATAAAATGACGTACAATATCTTGATATTTCATTTGATACAATGCTGTGACCATAAAATATGGCATCCTGGGTTTGAATATTTCTCCAAATAAGTGTGACACAGCTTCAGTGAAGCACAGCAACCAGCAGATACAGAACATATACGACACTGCCCTACAGTATGGGAGAAAAAAAAAAAAAAAAAAAAAAAAACTTTTCTTGACTTTGAACCTACTTAAGAGAAAACTATAAAGTTACAATTTCAGGGTTTAACTATGAGCTGCTTTGGGTCAAATCAGCCCAGATTGATGTTACTTTTAACATTTTGTGTTACTAATGTTATGTATGAAGCCCCCCAAAGCCCTGCGACTCCCTCACCGCTCTGAGCCACGATGTTGTTGTGTTTCCTCAGCATGGCGGCGGCTGTCTCGGACAGTGTGACGATCACCTCCAGTGCCAGCTGCCTCTGCATGTTGGTCAGGTTGGTGTCTGCGCATAACTGGGGAGGCAGAGCGACAGCTCGTTCACACTCACAGGGCAGATTCTCCCCATTACAATACAGTTGAAGACCAGCAGCAAGCTTTAGATGCAACAGGCCATTGAGTCCTGTGCTTCTGCTATACTACGACAATAGTTTAACCTACTGACCTGTGTAATAAATAAAAAAAATTTAAAAATTAAATAAAAACCAGCTTTGGGCTTGCAACCTTTTACTCAGAACAGATCCAAAGGTTTTATTGACTACTTATAGTTTACAGCCTTTGTAATTCCACGCAAGTAGTTATTAAGCTTTATGATCATTCCTACAGGAAAGAACACTACAACTGTTGACGACAAATTCAGACTGAAATTTTTTTTTTGCCCAGTCGAATGAAGGGCATTTGAACTTTACATAACCCTTTAACAATACAAAATTAGCCTCAATTAGAAGGTGTGCCAAAGGAGTGGCGCAATGTTTAAGAGCACTGAAAATAATGAGAGGGTAAACTGGAAAAACGTGTGGCAGTTATTGTGTCCAAACAGAAGCCTTCAGAAAAAACACGCTGCTCTTCCCAGCCACGTGAAACTAATGCCCAGCGGCTATTTAAGGGGTCCCATGTTATTTGAGGGACCCTTCATCAAGAGTAAAGCGGGGGTTTACAGGGGAAAACTCTATGGGGAGAGCATCACTCCCTGGCTGTCCATTATTTTAACCAGATAGAGCTACTTCCATTTTTAATTTTTCCTTGATTGCAAAAAAAGCTACATCTTTTGCCAATAATCTCCATCAGTTCTCATCCCCTCTGCTCCCAAGCTCCTTGAAGCAATTATCAAATACTTCAAGCAAAATAAATCAATTTCTCCGCATTCTTAGCAAATACACAAACGTGACTTCTGTAGATGGTAAGTACGATCATTATATTCCCAACAACATTATTTGATGGTTTTCAATGATTACTCAATTGTGATTGGTTGAAGAACATTCCAATTTTTACCTCATCCCCCTTTAACTGCAGAACTATGAAGTAATTCCAAACATGCTGAACTTCTGACATGAATTTGCTGCACTCTGGCTGCACTCACCTTTAGGCTGAGATGCAGCGTAGGCTCTAGATGGGGTCTCAGGTACTTTGGCGCAGTGTCTGCAATCTCCACCAGCGACTTCAGCACAGAGTCGTCTCCCCGATAACACGACTCGTTCACAGCCTGCAGGCCCGGAGAGAGACAATAACAACCATATACATAGTAATGCAACAAGTCCAGTGGGCTTTGTGTTAATCACAGAAATACAGTCAGCAATTTCAGCGCTGGGCAGAGCTTCATGCACAGTGACCACCGCAGCTTTTATTGTAATGAGTTACATGCTGATCCCAAGCATCTTAAAGTTAAATGGTCCAAGATGTGGCCAATGTGGGTTTCAGAGCCTTGCTCAATGGTTTAGGTAAGAAAAATGAAAACTGTAAGCTACATACATGGCACAACACTGCAGCAGTGCTGCATCCCAAGGCACACCGCCAACAACCACAACTGGATTTCCCCAAGACAGGCATTCAAAATGGCAACTTCGGTTTCTCTCCCCACCAGCTAAAGCCACTGTCTGAGCACCCACCATACTATACTACTCAAAATTTGATAGGGATCATAGGAATTTTTTTGTGAAATGACATGCAAATTTGGTAACTGCCACTGATGAACAATATATTGGATAGATGACATGCAGTCAGACACAAAACACATTTGCAAGTGCATTTAATGACATTAAATGAACGTGCAGCCTCACACTTTTGGCTTTCACGAACACTTCATGGTTTCACCTCTGACATGTAAAGTGAAAACAGACAGTGTTCGTTTGATGTTTCATTACCACAGTTAATGTCAATAACGGGTATGGCCTCCCCTAGCTTGAATGACGGCTTGACAACGTCGGGTCATACTGTCAATCAGAACCCGGATGCTTGCAATTGGAATGTTGTTCCATTCTTCAACAAGGGCATTTCCGAGCTCTTCTAGAGTTGTGGGTTGTGCCCTCGACCCGAAATGGCGACCTGCAGCATGTTCCACACATGCTCGATAGGGTTTAGGTCCGCTGAACGAGGGGCCAGTCCATGCGGACAATTGTCTCCTGCTCTAGGAATTGATTCACCACCCTAGCACGATGGGGACGGGCGTTATCATCCATCAAGATGAAATCAGGGCCAACAGCACCAGCGTATGGTCTTATGTACACATTGAGGATCTCACCCCTGTACCGTACCCCTGTCATTGTCCCTCTCCCCATGACATGCAGGTCCGTTCTGCCGTTCCTGCTTATTCCTCCCCCGACCATAATTGATCCGCCACCATAACGGTCGTGTTCGTTGATGTAGGCATCATTAAATCGCTCACGTTGTCTTCGCCACACCCGTTACCTCCTGTCAGTAAAGTCCAAGCAATATCGGGACTCATCAGTAAAGAGAACTGGAGCCCAATCGTTGTTTGTCCATGTGACATGATCCTGAGCCCAATCCAAACGGTCACGCCTATGACACACGGTCAGTGGGATTCAAACACATGGCCTTCTTGAGTTGAGGCCGGCAGTATGAAGACGATTCCGTATCCTCTGAGTGGATACCCTGACCCCTGAGGCGTTATGAAGGTCATTTAAATGGGGTGGTGGCTGTCCAGAAAGGATGACGTCGTGCCTGAAGTGTGAGAAAGTGGTCTTGTCGTTGTGTAGTCGATCTCTGACGACCACCCCCATGACGGTGTGCTGCTGTACCAAACCTTTGATGCCGGTTCCACGCTCTGTTCACAACGCTTTGGCTGATGTTAAGTGCATTAGCAACGTGACGTTGTGAGAAGCCAGAGTCAAGCATTCCAATGCATCTTCCCAACTGCTCTGAAGTCAATCGGCGTCTAAGGCGTTGAGGAGACATTGTTATTGCTAAATGTAATGCAAAAAATTTGGGAACTTCCAATTTTTCACCAACAAAACACACACGTCTGAGTTGAAATGGTGAAGTGTTAGTCAAAGCCAAAATGTGAGGCTGCACGCTCATTTAATGTCATGAAATGCACGTGCAAATGTGTTTTGTGTCTGACTGCATGTCATTTATCCAATATATTGTTCATCAGTGGCAGTTACCAAATTTGCATGTCATTTCACAAAAAAATTCCTATGATCCCTATCAAATTTTGAGTAGTATATATTCATAAATAATCACAAAACCGCATAATGCAGGACGGAACTCACAGGCACCTACGGTCAGTCAATAGTTAACATGCAGGGTTTAGTTGAAACAACACACTGCATGGATGGTGTGAGGTCAGGAGAGGGTCAGGCCGGGGTGAAGGGTCTCACCTGAAGGATTCCTGGCAGGAGGTCGGAGAAGTGCTTCAGCAGCGCCGTGTTGGTCTCGTTAGACAGGATGAAGGACGCCGCAGCCCTGGCAGCGAGAGTTTTGATCTACGACGAGATCAAAGCAGACCAATCAGGAGGAAGCCTATAGAATACAGTCTATGTTGACTACCCCGCCCCCCCGGTGCGCAGATGTTCCTGAGCGTCGTCAGTTAAGAGCACAGAGAGCCATCGCAATCAGGCGAAAGGCACCCAAATTACTTCAGTGTGTTCAGACCCCAATATCAAACTCAAGTTTCCACATTTACTGGCCCCCAAAAAACAATAATACACTTCAGACAGGGATAGAAGGATAAATACAGGTTTATGAGAATAGTGGATTTAAAACAGGCCGTAATGTGAGCGGATTAATGAGGCTCAGCGACTCACCGGCGGATTCTCCTCGTCCGCCATGCACTGCACCAGCATGCGCTTGATGACCTCCAGATAGTGCTGCTGCTGATTCCCAAAAATCCCAGGGAAATTCCTACAGGAAACACCTGTGTTAGCACTGCCACCGCTCACGGGCAAGTAAACGTAAATAAATATACACCAGGGGACACTACACAGAGCATCAAGCTTTGCAGAACAAAGCAAATTAAGATCCAATAATGATGCTCTTCTGATTTGCTGCAAGTGTAACCAAAATATACAGCCAAAATAATTCCACTTAAAAAATTGCTGAAACTGCTTTCTACTGGCTATGAGTGGGCAGTATTTTGGTATAGACAATATACAGCAAAACAAGAAATGATAAGAATTTGGCAATAATATCCACACCGGCAGAGGGGAAAGAATGTGTATGTTGGCATCAAAGCATCTGTACATTTGCCCAGAAAACATGTCAGGACTCTGAGGACAGCCCAGGCTGAGGCTGCCATGACTCTGGCTAAGGCCAGGTGACCGATGTCCCTTTCCCAATCAAGCTACAACCCCAATTCTTGTGGGTCCTTAGTCTGCTCATTGAGTATGTTCTTCTGAATTTTGTAGAAATCATACAGTCGCCTACAAAAGTATCAGAACAGCAAGGATATTCCTTAGTTTCTGCAATTGGGGTTGAGACCAAAATATGAATACTGGAGTTCAAAATTTCAGCTTCCATTTCCAGGTATTTACGCTTATATGTGTAAAACTACTCCGAACGTGGCACCTTTGGTATTACAACATCCGACTTTTAGGTGGGTATAAATACAGGACTAGAGAGTATTTGAGTAAATGAAAGTAAAGTACTCCTAATATCAGGTTGCATATCCACTGCTTGCAATAACTGCATCAAGCCCGCAACAGACATCACCAAACGTCTGCACACTTCTGTGATGCTTTTCCAGGCTTCCACAGCAGCCTCTCTCTGTAGTTTGCTTTGGAGGGTTATTCCCTTCCATCTCCTCTTTAGGAAGTGAAATACATGCTCCACTGATTTAAAGTCTGGTGACTGACTTGGCCAGCCCCAAATATTCTACTTTTTCTCCCAAATGAATTCCTTTGTTGTGCTGGCAAAGTGTTTTGGTCATTTTCTTGCTGTATGATAAAGTTCCTCCCAATTAGTCAGGATGCAAGTGTCTGCAAGACGGCAAACAGAAGGTTTTTGTTCTGATTGATCCAGCTGCCACCATCATGAGTTACATCTTCAATTAAGGACCCACTCTACAAGCAGCCATGCGACCCCAAGCCAGGACACTTCCTGCACCAACCTTCACAGATTAACCCGTAGGCTTTGGATCATGACCACATGCCTCCTTTTTAACACTCTGGTTATGAAGCCATATAACATTGTTCCAGGATGTTTGTGGCTCATCTCTGAACTTCTTTGCAAACTGAAATCTCGCCTTTCGTCTCTTACTACTGATGAGTGGTTTGCATCTTGCGGTCCGGCCTCTATATTGTTGCTGTCCGAGTCTCCTTCCAAAGATTGATAGAGATAAAATCACCACTGGCCTGTGGAAATAGTTTATGATATCATTCCCCCCCCACACAGCTATCACAATACTTCCATCATCAACTGCTGCTGTTTTCCTTGGCTGACCTGTTCGATGTCCGTTCCTCAGTACGCCAGTGGTTTCTTTTTCGGAACATTCCAAGCTGCTGCAAATGCCATACCCAATGTTTGTGCAATAGCAATGATCTCCTCCTATTTTCTAAGCTTCAACATAGCTAAATTTTCTACAGAAGACAGCTCCCTGGTCCTCATATGTCTCATCTTTTCCAACACCAATACAAGCAAAAGCCAAGGCGAAAATCAAGAGTGGACATTCAGAACTATTTATTGTTCCACCAATCAACCTAACGACACGTCTGCTCAACTAAAAATTGAGTGGTCTGATAGAGGATAATATATTCCAAGTTGTCAAACAAATCTAGATGAAAACAGGAAAAAAAAAAAAAAAAAAAGCTTAAATTCATCTTTTTACCTGAAACGCAGATGTCTTCAGCATACAAAAATAACAAAGAAGCTGACCTTGCCGTTACAGTACTTTTGGAGGGGACTGCATAATGATGTACAATATACTGCTCTCATTCAAAATATATCAATGTACATTTTAGACTGAATTGCCCAGCCTTTCCAGACATGTTATTAAAATTCTTTCTGAAAGAGAAAAATAATTTCAAATTAAAAAGCCTTGCCACAATAGGTCTGTCCTTTAACCCAAGGGCAAAGACCAATTAACAAATGGCAAATGAAAAGCCAGTTGTGGTGGGAAGAGGGAGCTACCACAGGCAATGTAAACCAAGTCTCACCAGAAGATGTGAAGGGCGGATTCCCGCAGGCCCACATTCTGTGAATTTACGGAGTCGAATAGGAACTTTAGCACCTCCGGCCACTGGTTATTCCCATCATCATCTGAGGGAAGAATGACCATAATAAATGAGGAACGCACTTAACTGGGTACAGAAAAATGCACCCCTGCAGCAAAACTGGTCTTAACAGGCAGCCCTAAATTCAATAGCATGGGAGGGGATGCAAAAATAATCAAAATAAAAGAATGCTGAATTGAACATTCCATGTTATAAGCTCTTCTACACCTGAGGTAATCAATATGAACAACATAGCAATACAGCCCAATGCCATTGCACAAAATATAGGGCACTGGCAGCCCCAGAAGCTCCCGCTGTTAAGATAAACAAAATGTCAAAGTTTTTGTTGACGGACGCACGCACAGATGGAGCCCGATACCATAGCTCCTGCGCCACTCAGTCCCGTGCCACTCGGGCAGCGGGAGCTAATTAGGAGCCTGTAACTGAAAATGTTGACAAGATAGAGCAAATTGTTGAAGTTTTTGGCGATATTTTTAGGCCAGTGACCTTTAAATAATAGGCCAAGGACACCTTTAGGCATGTCATCTGTAGGCCTTTATGAGATGCATGTCCAGTAAAAATTAGGAGCCTGTAACTGAAATAGTTGATGAGATAAAGCAAAATATGTTGACGGACGGACGCACGCACGGACAGAGCCCGATATCATAGCTCCCGCACCGCGAGCGGCAGGAGCTGAAAAGATTCACATTGTAGTTGACTTCAGTTGTAAAATAAAGGTAAAAAATTAAAATAAAAGAAATCCTGGCTGTTGTATCCATCAACAAGCTATGGAGGTGACACTGTCTGCATAAATAGCCCTTTCCGAGAATGCACAGACCACAAACTTTTGGGAATCAAATCAGATTGGGCTTAAAATATCAGGGCATTTCACTTTGACCAACAGATCAAAGCGGATAATTTCAAAGAAATGTCTGTCCCAAAGACAAAGCAGGCAGAAGAACAAGAGATTACAAAAACAGTCATGGAGATATTGACATGCATCCCATCTCAACCATCAGAGAAAAGTATCAAGAACAACTTGCTAAAATGTTCACAACCCAACTTTGGAACTCAATCAACAAATATTGCCAATCTTCAACGACCCCAGACAATCTCCAAACCCATGCTAATAAGACTAATGTAAAATTTGACCCCACCCAGAGGTACCCTATTCCACACCACCCACTCCTCAAGTGCAGTCGGACTCACCGATGAGGTTGCGCGAGAGCTCGGCGGCGACATCGCACACTTTCTTGCGGATGTTTGGCACGGCCTCTGACTGGATGCCCAGCAGCAGCTCTGACTTGATGGCGACCTGCATGTCTGGCGGGAGGGACGGGTAGATCTCATCGAAGGACGACGACAGGAGCCTCCGAAGGAGCACTGCCGCCATTTGCCGAACCTGGGAGGAGCAGGGAGGAGGGGCTTCAGCGCAACACCACAGGAGGCTGAAAGCTCCCCAGGTCAATATTTTCTCCTTGGGGATGAGGGATGAACATTCCCGCCTGACGCTACAAATTAATTGCTGACTCAAGCTTACAAACTAAGCACAGCTTTTTTGCTTTTATTATTATTATTTTTTTTTTTTTACACCTCTGGGGCTAAAAAAACCCCTGTCCCCATTCAAAACTCACCAATTTACTCACGTGAATTTACAACCTTTTTGGCAGTATTTGGATACTGTACAGTTCACAATGAAATAATTTTCCAAAGACAGATTTGTTAGCTAGAGAGAAGGATTCTTCCCCCCACCCCATGACGATAACTATTCATTCCTTCACCTAGGTGACCAGCACAGCCAAGCCAGCGCAGAAAAACACTCTGCCTGCACCCCAGACTTCTGGCCGTCTGACTGACCTCCGATGCAGGAGGAAATTTCTCCCTAATAATTTCTCTCAAGAATTTAAATTAAGGACGTGAACTCTTCTGGACCGAAAACTAAACCAACTGGCTCTCCTCGGTCTGGAACCCGGCCATTTAACAAGGCGCTGCGATCCCAGGAGGGGCAGGGCTGCTTTACATCTGCATTAACTGCGGTTTATCCCAGCATGAGTTCGAATAAAATGCAACTTAGTTTGAAGATCATAATAAAACCCAAATCAAAACATGTTGTAAAAGTGTTCGAGTGCATGTTAATAAATATAAAAATGCAAAGAAAAAAAAGCATCAATGGTTCTGTGATGGTATGTAGTGTTCAGCTGCACTAGTGTGCGTGGGACCGCAGCTTAAACGCCATGTACCGGCCGAGTCTGACGATAGCTAGCACTGCTCCAGTTTCCAAGCTCTAAATACATCTCCAGCCACACACATGACCATTAACTGGGCCTGCGGACCGAACCATGCTTGCTCCACAAATCTCAAGCAACACTGTACGTGGCCCACTTTTGCTTTGCAAAGGATTTGAGATGCTCGTCAACTCCGGATGGTCTGTTCCAAGAGCTCAGAGTTACACAGCACGGAACGAAAAATGATGTGAGTGAAGACTACAGCTTCATTATGATAAATTACATCAGTTTCATATTACATTAATATTAACTCCATACCAATCGCTCCTGCTAAACTCTTAACAAGACTGAGGGGCTAGGATGATCAGTACCACAGCAGGTCTCCAAATCCGTACGTGTTTGGGTGCCCCTGAGTGTGTCTGAGTAAAGTTTCAGTGATGACAATTGGATTTCTGCATACTGTTTAAGCATTTAAGGGACAAGGGACTCCACAGAAATTCCTAGTGTTAAGAATTTACCATCCTCAGTCAGCATATATGCTTGCAGTTACACAGAACTGCATTATAATCAATTCTGGTACCTGGTAGGGAGCTAAAAGCACCGATAAATAAATCTGGCAAAAAAAAAAATGAACCCAAAAATCAAAGATTGACATCACTTTTTCATAAGGACTGGTAGGGTCTTCAACAGACATGAAAACTGCATCAAAAAACAGTAATCATTATCCCGATCATCCTGAGAAACAGTGACATGGCAGATTATACTCTATTCAGCACGCAGCACATTCAGATAATTCACGCACTTCATCCAAATACAAATACCACTGCCACACTGGCAGCACCCTGTTGCTGATGGACTCTCATTCGATGAAACCGACTCCTTTCCCAAACATCCAGTATCTGTCGCAGTGTAAGCAGGAATCACAGTGATGCCACAGACCGCTGCTCCGCTCACTGATTCAGTGTGCCCAAACGCAACAGCACACCATCCCACTGAGCGAGCAGCCCAAGCCGGGGGGGGGATGGCAAGACTTGTGTCCTGGAGCCATGCCCAAAGCAGGCTAGCCACTACAAAAGCTTTCCAACTAGACTATGCCTCCCTCAAGGGGGCCCCCAGAGGAAGAATAGCAGCTAAGCCAAAGAAGGGAAAACTCCCAATAAACCACCCCCCACACACACACACACACACACATAAAAAGCCTCAGTCCCCTGAAAATGAAAGTGCGTGACCCCATATCCCCACTGTACAGACAAAGCCTGACCTGCACAGGCTGTAGGGCACCACCGATGCAAGGGCTGCTGCAACACACTGCATCACAACTACAAGAAAGCACACAGTCACTGCCCTGACAGCGCTTGATAACTTCCCTTTTTTTCGCTTCTGTGAAGTCTCTTTTCAGACATTTCGTCATTTTTTTTTTTACATCCCAAAAACAGAGCAATACAGCATTATTAAACGCTTTGTTGCTGGAGTGGAACCCACAAGACTAAAAGCAGACACACAATTCTCTTGCGGTCAGAGGTCACGCTTTTATTTCCAGCCGGCAATACATCAAGCGGCGATCTCGCCCGAAGATCAATAGGAAGTTTGAATATCTCCTCAATAAAACTGAGTGAAAAAAAAATCTCATTTTACTACCCTCCAGAAACATTTAAATGTATTTAAGGAAATTTATCAACTTGAGCATATCAGCATTGGATTAAAAAAAAAAATCACTGTTTTTATCTTGAAGCAAATTGGAAGATCCTACACCGCCACAGAATGCCGTATAAAACTGATGAATGTTTACCATCAAGTAAAGGTTCAACATACATCACAACATTGTCTATTGATGCCTTACTAGATTGGGGACACAATAACCCTTGAAATGCAATAGTGTTGAGTCCAAAACCTAAAATGAGCAACCCCTGAGGAAATTGAACTGAATTTTTAATAAAGACAAAGGAAATGGCTCCCATTCTTAACCCATGCAAAGTGCCCTCTGTGAATACCACAAGGAAGCCTGTTGACAATCTGCAAACATGAGTCACTGACTGGAGAGGAGCTTCTCCCTTCCCCTGGCTGTGTGCCAGAGGCGGCCCAAGGCTACATACCTCTTCCGCAAGGGAAGCATCTCGGATGGCCTGAAGCAATAAAGTGATCTTCGTTTGACCTGGGATGTTGTCATAGGTCTCCTGCAAAAGACGAGAAGCAACAGAAGGGCGATTACATCACATCAACTGGGCACTTCCTGAAGGAAGCCTCACAACTGACTGACAAAGTCTCCAGCGTCAAACAAGTGCTGGTTCAGACCAAGCAGATTAGCCCTCTGACTCTGCAAGGAAGAAGAAATGGAGGACATTACATTGCTCTGCACAATAAAAATGTCCCCCAAATACTAATGACAAAAATAGACTGCATGTTATGATTTACTTAGTCATGTGACAAAATGGCCCGATAGGAATTCTTAAAATCAAACATTAGGTCTCATTTTCTAAGGCCTCATGCATGCGACCATTATGTTATGCAAACAATTTCTAGAATACAAAAAATATGGCCAGATTTCAGTTATGTTCTACATGTTAAGCTTTGTGTGGAACTGGACATCACGGGTAGACGCATCATATTTTTCTCCGTTGAATCACACTCAACCTTAACGGCATCAGCAGTTGGGCTTGCACGTGCATATCTTTACCATGCCACACTATTGCAAACCAGCCTAGGGGGCAGAACAAAATGTCAAGTGACTAACACTAGGTCGCTGACCAATAAGACCGTGACTAACAACCCTCCGGTAACAACATCCAACAGCATTGACTTTCAATTGCACAACCAAGCTCGTTTTCAGTGTTCATCAACACTAAACAGGTTAATTTATTTGGTCATCTTCCATCATTACTGCCAGAGGCGGCGTATCGAAGCTCGAGCTGAAGCATGGTTTTCTTAATCAAAACACAACGCAAAGGTCGACAGTTTCATATCTACATTAAATATTCTAGTGAAACCTTCATCACTTCAGACACGCAGACGAACCATTAATCCTAATGCAACTGACGTGGCGGTGTTCCCAAAGCGAGGGAGGTAAAGTTCCTCACAGTGGAGTCAACTCGTCCAGAGTCAGACTAAAGGATTTTGCCGGGCATTAACAATACACTAGCCGCTCATTGTCTTCACTAAAGAATGTGCTGACCGCCGAGGCCTGGCGAGGGATGAGATTCAACCATCGCACCCAAATGAAATGCCCTCCGATAGCACATCCCAGAATCCACACTGCCTCCGCAGGGCAACCTCTCTCGGCTTTAGAAATGATGCGCTTAAAACTCAGCGAGAAGGAATGAATCAACTCTACAGCTCATGATAATCCTAGCATGGACTTAGCAAAAGACGTCCAAGTGTGTCCAGTGAAAGTGTTCAGGAGCTTCGCCCGCCTTGAGCGAGTGGAAGGCTCGCTCACTTTAACATGGTAATAGCTGCTGATTGAATGGAGTTAACTTAAGCTGCATGTTGAAACAGGGGTAGGGCTAATCTTCTGAAAACATTCTGCTGAAAAACTACAACCATCTATACTTTCCTTCATAATTTCTTACAGATAGATATACATGTCAAAAATAACTGGTGAAAATTTCATCACAATATATTAAGAAATAACGAAGGAAAGCATAGATGGTTGTAGTTTTTCAGCAGAATGTTTTCAGAAGATTAGCCCAACCCAACAGTTCATCCAGATGCTGGACAAGCTAGCTAGCGTAACAAATTCTGAAACCCGCAACCCTGGCCAGGCCTACGGTCATGTTATTCACGGGACAAAATGGCAAGCTAGCGCTCTTAAACTTCGGAAAATACGCAGCTAGCGTTAACGCGAAGGTGCAAATCGAAGCTAGCTGATTTCATCAACAAGTCGGTGGCCCTTGTCAGGGTCCTACCGAACGTAACACACCGTTTTCACATTGATGCAGAAACGCCCACCGCCAGTTCGTCGAGGAGCACGTTAGCGGTAACAGCATATTACACACGGCTCCAGCCACCTCAACTAACCCGGCCTTCAGCTGGCCGATCCGATGGGTGGTAGAATTAAGCCGCTTTCACACTAGACGCGAAAGGAATTTTTCGCACGACTGATTACATTCAAAGTCAATGCAAAGACGCGAATACACGCGTTTCGCGTGTATTCGCGTCTTTGCATTGACTTTGAATGTAATCGGTCGTGTGAAAAATTCCTTTCGCGTCCGGTGTGAAAGAACCTTTAGTCATTTAGCATTAGGAAGCCAGTCAGCTCCATAACAAGTCTCAGAATCTTAAAAGAAAAAAACTCAGTAGCATGACTATCTTTACGATCATTCAGTCTTAAGAACATGTCACGAAGCAATCACGTTAGCCACCCAAATTTAATGGAACAAACGTTAGCCTCCTAAAACCATAGCATGCATTCGCGACCCGTAACGAGTTAGCAAGCTAGGTTACACTGCTAGCTTGCGAGCCAGCTACTCGAGCCAACGTTTGCGACTGACTCTCAACCTACAATCAGTAGCTATACAACGAAGTGTGACAGTACGTAATGTTAAGCATTCATTTATATATACAACTACTTTCAATGTATAATGAACTGCCTGCCCACCCTAAACGCCAAAAAAATATTAGCAAGGCTACATGAGTAATGCAACTCGCCAAAACGACGGCACTGAAGAGTCTCTTCTTCACTGGCAAGATTAGTTTCGCAGGCTAGCCTACGGCTTAACACAGCACGTAGCAATTAACGCTATAAATTAAACTGCGATCATGATGACCGAGGGCACCAGTTAGTTAGGTAGTTACATGTCCCAGACTGTGTCGGATTGCCAGCGAGCGTTACATTCTTCACGCTTTTACCAAACCCTCTCCCGCACACGTGTGCTGGGCCAGCGATACACATCTGGTACAAGTCCGCAGGATTTACCCGGCAAATTACAGGATTCGTTCCTTTTCCTGGCCGGTTGTTTTATCAAGCATTGCACAAATGATTTCATACCTCTGCCTGCTTCCTGACATTGTTGTCAGGACTCATGAGATTGCCCAGTAAGAGGTAGAACGGCTGCGGCTCCGCCATTGCAGTGCGATCCAAGAAAAAAGGCCACAGCCTGGAGAAAAACGGAAGGTAAGCCGGCGGGTGGAGCGACCTCTCACACCAAGCACGACAACACTCAAGTTCTGATTGGAGAACACAAGGAAGGATCTCGAAACAGATTGGGTAGTCGCAAGAGTCACAATCGCCAGATTGGATGAAGGTGTGTAAGAAAGTATTTTACCAGCTATTGGATAGCTCATGAAAATGCTTGAAAGTTTATTGGTGCCAGCACACGGCATGACGGGCTTCTCGTTACGCCATTGGTGCATTCTGCTTTACATCCGCGCTAAAATTTTGTGGGTGGGGAATCAGGCGAGACGATGATGTCATGTGAAAATAGTTTGCAATGGAAAGCGCGGGAGATGTGCAAATACATAAAACGGATAAGTACGTGAGACAGCATTGAGTTTGCAGTAAGCGCGTATATCACTGTTAATGTTTAACACTTTTTTTTTTATTGAACTCAATGCAGTGTTTAGGGTTTTTTCGGCCTTGTTTCCAATCGCGATAGCGATGCTGGTATTGTTCTCAGTGGGTTTGCGAGCGTGTGTGGCATCAGGACAAATTTCAACAACACAACTCAGAAACCTGTACATAACTATTTTTTTCAATATTTTCGCTGGTTTTTATATGCTTGTCTGTGTTTCTCTCAGTGGACTTTTCGGAAAGTACATGTGAAAGACTGGCTGAACCTGTGTGTGACACTAGATGGCGATCAAGTTAATCATCCTTTTTCGTTTTGAGACAGGGTTCTGGCTCTCAAAATGTGAAGATATAAAACACAAAATGAACATGCGATGCATGTCATGACATCACTTGTGTTGGTAACATTCTTAATCCTCGTCTCACATCAAGGGTGCGAGGATGCCCTGCCCCCAACCAGGTTGTAGTAATAGGAGAGCAATCACTCTTTCCCACTCTCTTTGCTCTTCCCTCTTTGCTCATTCATCCTTCTCCGGCCAAGACTTTGCAAATGTAAGGACCGTGATTGTGTCCGGAATTTGCGCAGACTGTGCAGTTTCGTGCGGCTACGTTTTCTCCAGTGTGTTCACAACTCCGAGGAACTTTTCCAAAATTCCAAGCTGCAAGTCTCTCTCTAAACTATCTTGCACCTGGCACTGCTGCCAGTTGATTAAAAAAAAAGGCAGTTGCCACGGGTACGGCAGTTTTCCAATGCATTTCAATGTAGAGAGGTACGGCAGTCCCAATTTCAAACCCTGCCCTAACCTAACCCTAACCCCTAACCCCTAACCTAACCCTTCCCCTAACCATAATCCCTAATCCGTATCCTAATCCCTTCAAATCGACTGCTGTACCAATAAAAACTGCCGTGTCTCTAGACACTGCGTAAAAAAAAAAAAACGCTCCGTGAAAAAATTTTTCTGAATAGAAAAGGAAAATACTTTTGGCAACTGATACAGCAAAATGGCATCAAAACCCCATTTGGACCCAAAAACCCCCCAAAAAACTCAGATCTGCGCATCACGTTTTATAATCCATGCAGGATTACATAACCAGGATTGTGTTGTTCAGGGGATTGCCAGAGGCAACCAAGGCTTTATGGACTGGCTAAACTTCCAGGCAGTAGGACTGTTTAGCTTTGTTTTTACAGAGATTGTGCTGCATTTTGGTTCATCTCATGTAAATGAGTAATTTCAGTTGTGTCCTTTCTTCCTGTTTTTCATGAGCTATTTATTCATTCACAGATCAAGAACAGCCCCACATGTAATCTTTCGGTCTCCCAATGGCTAATATTCTAACGTTCCAAATATTATGCTTACTGTAATATAAATGATGATGGATAAATGACCACATTGGTAATACGGATTGCGTACAAGCCGAAGCTGGCCTCTCCTCTTGGTACTTTGTTATAAAAAAACTGAATGATCTGTCAGAACCCTCATGTGAATGCCTTCTGTGTCTCCTCCCATTCAGCATGTTTAAACAGAAGTTAATGTTTTGTGTGCTCCCTAATCCCTGGCTGTTTCATTGTTACCTGTCCCCATGATCTGTGATGTGTTTATATACCCCTTCCATTGAATTGCAAGTTGCTGGGTTGTAATTTGCTATGCGTGCTTAGAACCAGTCGGTATTTACTGGTAAAACACCTAGTCACGTGAAAGTAAAATGTAACCTTTAATGACAGTAATTTACAGAAGTTACCTTGCTTATTTATTTAATAAGAACAAGCTCCCAAGCCTTTCTTAAGGTCTCCAGGCTCAGGACCGTGTTCTTGTTAATCTTGTCCAAGTATGTTCCTCTGTCCAGTTTATTAGGAACAGTCTCTATCCTGCGATGATCAGGATTGACACAGCGTTCCTCTAATGTTACTCCTTCCTGCCTTTTGAGAGTTCTGCGCTGGAAAAGTGTGCACTCCATCTTCAGTCATCCCGGAAAGCCATTGCTCAGAGATTGGCAATAACTACTCTGCTTCACCTACAACATCTGAACTGAACTGTGCTTTCCTCCTCTGGGTTCCATCCCACCATTACATATAACTGTCAATAAACTGTACTGTTGGATTGTGCTCTGCCTCCGTACTTGACTCCTGATTGGGATCATAATAGTTATCCAGCCATGAAGAGGCCTGTCTATACATTGCAAAATACAGTCACAGCCAAGCACTCTGTGTTCTGTCTCTCTTTCTTTGTCTCGAGACAAAGAAACACATGTTCACAAAAATGCATGCACATCCAACATGCTTGCGCGCACACACACACACACACACACGCGCGCATTATCCAACCACTGCCTTCTCATAGTTTGCATAGTTTTCTCCTGTTAGATTATCCCCCGCATGGTCAATGCTTGTTTGCTCCTTAAATTCATTTATTAATTCCAGGGTGTGTTTTAATGCTTTACAGTGAGAATCTGAGTTGAAATAGCCTAGTTAGAACTCCAAAAATTCTTCAGTTGTGATAAACTTCAAAGAAGGAACCAGGTACAGATCGCAGAAAAAGGCACTGAAGGCATTTTATTGAATGACAGCCACAATTAGCCCTAACAGAAAGAAAAACACTTCAAGCAGAGGTAGGCTGAAGGTGTGATTGCACATGGTCTGAGTTTGACAATTAGCAGCCCGGATCAGGGTGAGTGTGCAAGCTGGTGTAGATGGGCAGTCTGAGGTTGACACTGGGAAGGAAATCCGTGGTAATCTGCTACTCCGAAAGCCACTACAGAAAGAATGAGCAATCCCTAAAAAATAAGAGGAGAGCAGAGCTCTGACTGGCAAGACTGGTTTAGGGACAATGAAGAGAACGAGACTTCCAGCAAAAGGAAAGCACAGCAACTGAACTTAAACGCATTATAACTCAATCAACATTAATGGAGGAAGTGCATGTAAGCATGCTGAGGAACAATGAGTCAGGGGAAAGAGATGAGACAAAGGAAAGATGCATGGGAACTAATGCGGAAAGCTGGATTGAGGGGAACATACCTGCCCCCCCAGTCCCCCCACCCCCAAGGGGGGCCTTAGGAGGACTCTACCTGGCGGCCCTGGGGCCAATTCAAGAGGCTGATACATGGAGTCCTGGACCAGACAGAAGTCCAAAATGTGCCGCTCAGGCACCCAGGAGTGCTCCTCGGGGCTGTACCCCTCCTGTGCCGTTTCTCAAAGCGTAGGCTGCATCCTACGAAGGCTGCATTTTTAGGGGTTGTCACTTACTTCCATCCGCCAGACTAACATTTAGGGTTAGGGATAAGGTTCAATGAGGGTTGAGGGTTAGGTTTGGGGCTAGGTTCCAAGTTAGGGGTTAGGGAAACCAGTGACAACTCACTTAAACCAAGGCTGTTTAACTGAGATGAAATGACTTCATGTCAGTTTGGCGGATGGAATTAAGTGACGACCCCTAAAATGCAGCCTTCGAAGGATGCAGCCTATGCTTTGAGAAATGACCCCAGTCCACCAGGAACTGCTGGCTGTGCCCCCTGCGCCAGACATCCAAGATGCAATGCATGATGTTGGTGGGGCCACCATCGATAAGCCAGAGAAAAGGTGAGGAACGAGGTGGAGGGCTGTAATGAGGGAAGAAGACAGTTGTGATACGGGGTACATGAAAGCAGGGCGGGGGGGGGCGAATGAAACCGGCAATTTCGGCCTGCGATTGAAGACCATCGAGTCTTACAGTGTGCGGAAGGAAAAGCTGAGCCGTCTCTTTGGCCATGGGCAGTCTCGTCAGAGGGAAATGGTGGGCTGCCTTTGCAAAATGATCCACAGTGGTCAAGAGCATCATAAAATCATCTGACTCAGGCTGCCCAGTGACAAACTTTATGGCGACATTTGCCCACGACAATAAACAATATTGCTCCTCCCTACCTTATCACTTAAGCTATAAAGCTTTTATTTTTATACACAAAATAAAAACTTGCTTATGTTAGTTTTGAGGAAGAGGAATGGGATGAACAAGAATATCTGCCCCAGTATTTAGAACCGTCTGGGCTAACTGCTTGAAACCTTTCCCAGCTATGGTTTCAAATTGTCAATGTCAATGCAGTAAAAATCCAAAGACTTTGCTGAAACTTCTGATTTCATCATAGCTGTCATTGGTTTAGGGAGGAAATTGGTAACATTCAGTTGTTTTTGAATGGTGCTGCTGTGGGTTGCTTGGCATGCACAATCTAACTGTCCCTGTAAATGCAAAGATCTTCTCATTTTGCTGTCATATACTATTGAGGACAGTGTTGCAAACGTTACACTGTCCGTTTCCTGTTTTTTGATTAGTAAGTCATGGAATAACTTCAAATGTACACAAAAAAGATGACTTTTCCTTTGTGTCTATAATTCCTTTCACAACTTAGTTCTTTATTTTGTGCATGATGGGTTTGGTAGCAAACTGTTTGCGCCATGAAGCAGTATAGGAAGAAGTGACGAGCTGGAGAACCCGTTATGATGTGTGTCCATCAGGCAGTCTGTGTGCATGTGTGAGAGACTGGCTAAAACACTTTCTAGCATTATAAACTCATCAAGAACATCATAATTTTGTTAAATTCATCGTCTATTCTACTGATATTCTGGTAACACTTTACTTGGATATTTAGCTACAGATAGAGTACTTGTAACATTTCAACAATACTTGAACAAAAGTTAAATATTAGTTGAACATTAGAATGTTCAACACAATACACTGTTGAATATTTGTACAGCATAGGTTGAGTGAGTAGTTCAAATTCAACTAAATTTTTCTGAGAATATGTTGGCATGGTGATGAGTCGTCACATATACTCTGTTGATGATCTGTTGAACGCCGACAGATAAAGTGAAGCAGGTGAGTTATTGAATCTCAACCAATAACCTGCTGAAACGTCACAAATACTCCGTAGGTATGCTGATGAATCGTCACATATTCCGTTGATAATGTTGAACATCTACAGACACCGTGAAACAGTTGAATTTTTGAACATTAAATAATAAGTGGCTGAAATGTTACAATGAAATGAAATGAATATCTTAGTAAGGTGTTACCGGTATTCTTATTGGTTTCAAAAAGCCCGGGCCAAGCCCAAGCTTGACTTTGCAATGTAAAAATCAGCCAGAATCCCTAACATTGGGCCTCATGCAAGAAGCGATATAAGAACACATTTTTTCTTATTTTTGTTCGTATCCCCGAATTTTTCTTATTTTGTTCTTACCCATTGATTTCTGGGATGCACCAATGTTTTCTTACTTTTGCTCTTCTCTTAGGTAAGAGAAAATTTTACGAGTGGTCGAGAGCACTCTTACCGAGATAAGAGAAAACAGAAAACTATTAGCCTATATGAGTATCCTTGAAAAGTCTTTAAAATTAAGAATAACCATAATGCATTTCACCCAATATATTTCTTTTTAGGCATTTATGGGTATTGATGTATATATGATTCGTTATTTTGTAACTCCATATGGCCCTACTTTTAACATGTATGGATACACTTAACTTTCCATTCCCAAGTTCTTTATAAAATCCTCATGTCTGATATACATTTCCTAAAAATAGAACATAATTTTTTTTTAGAAAAAACCTCATAAAACAGAATGAATATGACTCAAAATGGAGTAAGATGCCTTCCTGTGGGGGTAAGATGTGGGGCATCTTACCCCAAACCAAAAAGGGCATCTTACCCCTTGCACTACCACATTGATTTTGGCTCATTAACCCCAATTTCTCCGATTAACACCACACAGGACCCCCTTTTATACATAGAGAAGGCATCAGAGAGTTACACGGACATGTCCTGCAGACTCCTGAAGCATTCAAATACTTGTGGCAGAATGATTCATTTGGCCATTTTTTATAAGAAAGACAGTAAAAAACACAAAAATACTTAGAGTACTCATTTGTCACTTGCTCTGTTGACTCATCTGTTGCTCAGGATTTCCCTCCAGGTGGCAGTACATTTGTCTAAGTCAAGAGCCACATACTGGGCTAAGCTGAAATTGAATTATAAGCAAAGGGCATCTTACCCTCAGGGGTGTCTTACCCTGCTCTACCCTACTCGTGTACAGTACGATATTACTTGTGTGAAAGCTGACCAGAAAGGGGAGGGGGGACAATCATACTGGGGCACACGGACCAATCGTACTTAGTGTGAAAGCGCCCTCAAGCAGCCACAAGCAGTCTGCTCTTTGCACACGGCACGTCACCTGCCCTTATATGGTGTCTAGTGGGTGTCATATATGCTAATTTAAAACAACCGGGCACGTGCTTCCAATTAACGATCAGGTGGGATTCAACATTCAGCACACCCGAGTAAGAGCAGATTTGGACGATAAGAGCGTTTGGTGCATCCGGAGTTTATTTCTCTTATTTTTTCTCTTAGCAAAAAAATAAGAGAAAACATAAGAGAAATTTAAGAGAATGTTGCTGCATGAGGCCCCTTGTTTGTCAGAAGTCTTGGGTCCTGTTGGGCTCAGCCCAGGATGCAGGGCTCTAGTTCAGAGAATTTCAAAATAAACTTACCCTGCATAACATCTGTATCAGCTGGTTGCAGCACTGCATTGCCTATATCACACTTACATTCAGTGGAATATTTTAACTCAGGACACCATGTTTTTAAAGCCGCAGCATCGCATCAACAAGAAAACATCTTGATCCAGGGCATTATCTTAAACACATTTCCATGTAATTCAGCAGGAAATATTTAGGATCTTTGGAAAGCCCATGATCTCTACTAGAACTCCACTGGAGGCTAAGTGAATGGTCATTAGTATACATTTCCGGAACCCGAGTTCGCACTCGATGACCAGGATGCAAAATATCTCTGTTTAACCCATCACAAATCAGGGCCCACTGCTTATTACTGACTGTTTGGAGCAAAGCCCTTCTGTACATAGGTAGGTGCTTCACATTGGTGATAGCAATGATGCATGACCCCATACAACTATAAAGATCTTTTAGAACCTTTGAGAAGGCACAACATAAAAGCAATGTTCATTCATTCTTTGAAACTAGGCCCAAAGTTTCTCAGGTTTGAATAAAGCTGCTGCATTTGACACATATGGAATAACGCATGGAATAACAGAGTTGAAGTGGTTTTATCAGATTTTTAATTTTCTTTCTCACATGGACTATATTCAGTGAAGAGGCATGCTATGCTCTTATGTAATGACCCAGCCCTCCCCATCCATCCCCTGGGCTTAACATTTAAAATATTGCTTTTACTTTCAAAAGAATATCCTCTAATGCTTAGAAGCCTGACTGCTCTTACTCTGACTGACTGCTGGCATTTGACTTTCAAGCAGGATAGATTTGCAGGAGGTGAGGGAAATGGCCTGGTAAATAATTTAGAGATGTCATCGGGGCAAATGGGTGACAAGGTCTTGGTACCAATGAAGTACAGCCCTTTGAAGCACCCATTAAGCGGTGCAGCTTATTCCTATTGGATTACGTTTCATTTTTCAACAGACAGGAGCCGTGTGCTGTTCTTTAAAAGTCCACTGGAGGGCATCAGTCACTTGAGTTACTGCAGAAAGGGCTACAGTGCTCTGAGAGTGTTGTCTGCTCAGATAGGCTTTTCTCCGAACAGTCAGTAATCTGCAGTTGGTCCTGATTTGAGATATACCCCATATAACCAACAGATCCATATATGGGTCTGTCAAATGCAGCTGCAGTATTCAAACCTGTGGAACTTCAGGCCTACTTTAAATTCTAGTGAAGATCCAAAGGTTTCCAATGATCCCAAATATGTCCTGTTGAATTGCATGGAAATGTGTATAAAATGATGTACGAGATCTAGGTATTTTTCCATTTGATGTAATGCTGTGGCCATTCAAGCATGGTGTCCTGGGTTTGAATATTTTTCTCAATATAAGTGTGATGCAGCTTCAGTAAAGAGCTGAAGCCTACAGATACAGTCTGTGTATGCGACATTGTCCTGTAATATGAAAAAAAGCTTTTTCAAATGTTGAATCTACTTAAGGGAAAACATAAGTGAAAAAGTCAGAGTTTGCAGCGTTAAAAAAAAAATTCCTTACGCTGGTTGTCGAGTGCAATCTCTGGTTGCTAAAATGCATACCACAGACCATTCACTCAGCCATTAGTGGAATTTGTTTGTTGTGTGCATGTTTCTCTCATGATCCAGACAAGTAACCTGATACAGATCAGGGTATAATACTCAAGGGAGAATTTATGAATAGGAATATGGTATCAGTAGAGAGAAAGGCCTTAGCCCAGAAAAGAGGAGGGTTCAACCCAGCTAAGTTGGTAATGACTGGAGAGGGTAAGGGCATGTCCACACCTAGGCCAGTAGCCGTCCCATTGAAGAAGCCAAGTAGTGAATCTCCTGAGGCAGAACTGCTTGACAGATGAACAAAGGGTTAAGCAGGAATGCAGTTCCAATCCTGGACACAAATGAAGGCTTGGGAGGTGTTCCTAATAAACTGACTCGAAGGAACAGACTGGAACAATGGATTAAAAGGAACACGTTCCCAATCCCGGAGAGCAATGTAAAGCCTTGGTAGCTTGTTCTTATTAATAAGAGTCCAAAGAGAACTTACATTCTTCTTTATCATTCAGTCACTGAAAACACTTGAAAGGAGAGTTTAGCCCAATACTAGAAGACTCAAACAGACTGGTATGCTTTGAAGGGTATGAAGTACGACAATCCAGCAACCATACTGTATTCACAACAAACTTAAATAGACAAGACCTTCACAAAAGTGGCGTGGTATACAAACGATATCACCTAGGAGCAAGGGAGGAAACGGGACAATAAATCAATTAAAGGGGACAAAACAATAGAAAAAACATGCAGGCTGCTGCAACAAGGATGGAACCAACTTAGGACACACGTGGGTTGTGACAGTCTGCGCATGGAAGGACGACTGTGTAAAGGCATTACAATGTCCATAACTTAATACTGCAAATAAATAAAAATATTATTTAAAAACTACATCTAAATAAAAGCTGAGATTCTGCACTTTTAACCGCGTGAATAGATTAACTACAAAAGTAACAGAGTGTGAGCCGAATTTAAAAATATGTTTTTGTCCCAAAGACAAAAACTTTATAGAAAGCATAATGAATGCAATGACAGATGTGGTATTAAGTGTGGGAAAATAGTGTTTAAATGTTCAAACAGCAGGTCTTTCTTCGTGTGAGTGACGTTAATAAATCTCTGACTTAAGCAAGGACGATTAAAAATCTCATCACCCTGCACTGAGTTTCTAATTGGGGGCCACAGTGAAGCAGACAATACCGCATGCTAGAGGGCATTTAACTGATGGCACTGTTTTAAAAAGCTAAAGGGCCAGACACTAACTTGGACCAATTTAAAATCCATCAGCAGTGAGTTCCCTCTTTCTTTCCTCACATCTTTGGCTTAATACTCCTATTCTGATTAATCGGTCTCAATTTCTAACATGCGAAGGTGGGTTTTTTTTTTTTATACTTTCTCTGGGGGTCTGCAATGCTGTGTGATGTTGGCTGCAGAACTCTGGGAGTTAACACCTCACCTACACACTCCTTCCATTTTTTTCAGAATTTTAAAATGTGTGATGTATTAAACGTCCCTTGCTTCTGTTTTATGTAAACTCAAGCCACTTGCAATGTGTGAGAAAAATTTCTGCAAATTGAATAGAGATATTGCGGAGGGTACCAGCACAAGGATGCGTAGGAGAAATGTGAGCTTCTTAGGTGTACCAAATGCACCTGGGATGGGAACGCAGTACAGCCTTCTGGGGGATGCTTTGTGAAATTTGGCAAGTGAGTTCCCAGTCCTGCTGTAAACTAAGGCCCTTTTGGTGTGAGTGAAAAAACAGAACTTTACTTAGAGGAAATGGAATAAAATAAAATTTGATTTTATTTCACCATTCTTCCAAATGGAACTCAAGATGCAACAAGTCAGGGCAAACAGAAACCTAACAGCAAGGCACGGAGGAAGATGTACTGGACTGCAGAGAGTGCCCTGTCTAGCAGTGGTTGTTAAAAATCCCATGGCAGTTTCCAGATGAGCGGATATATTTTGAAAGTATCTTGAGCTCTCTCATGAGCAGCTGTAGATAACTGAGGACATTCGCAGTCAATGCATTACGAGGCATACTATTGATTTCTTATGTTTGCAACCAGTAAAAACTTGGAAAATTTGACAGTTTGCATTTTTTCTTTTTGGTCCTCAGGAACTTAGGGGGCCCGATCATATGCAGTAGATGATACTATGCCAGCCTCTCCTGCAATTAGTCAATGGGCATGATTCTTCCGTTTAAATTTAAACCCTTTTAAGTGCAGCCCTTTTTTGAGCGAATTTCCTCCCAAACTAAAATACTTACTGTTCTTGAACCACTTTGACTACCGGCATAATCTTGGTCTTGCTTGAAAGGTGACACTCAGTAGATTTCTCTCAAATAGTCAGAATTGCTGAGAATGTTACCCAAATTGAGTCGCAACACTGGAAATATAAGTTTTTGTTGGACAGGAAAAGATTTTATTTTCTTCTGCCCCTGTGGTGCTGTGACCGAGCCTCATCAGCCTAGAAAAATAATACAGCCACAGCCAGATGCCTAAACAACTGCAGGTTCAAATATTATGATTGTTTTTCTGTAAGCAAAGATGAGCATTTTACAGATTTTTTTTTTTTGGTTATGTTTGTGTGTATTTTGACAAACGATTTTAGAGAGTCCAAATTTCCCTGCATTCCTAGCTACGGTCACATTCGTTTTTACAACTTCCTTCAATCAGATCTCCTTCCAGATATTCAGCTAAATGTTCACTCTAATATATCACTTTTGGTCAGGTTTTCGACGTAATCAGGTTTTCTACGTGTCAATTTTACTCATAGTTTTTGCCTTTTGTTTTGAGGTGGAGGGTGTTCATTTCCATTCACCAGGTGGCACTTTGTTATTGGTGTGTATTATTTTGAGTCAAGCAATAAAATTTTATGAATTTTCCTGAACGAATTATTCCCAGAAACAGTTTTTAAAGACCTTATTCAAGAAAAAAATGGCATAATTAATTTTTGGTAACCTATTTTTACCCTACTACGGTAATATCTATAACCACTCGGCACATAAATCGAAAACGAGGTCATTTTCTTTCTGCGACCCTCGTCAGTAAACACTGGTTATAAAGAATTTGTTTTCTTTGCTCGCTGGCATTTATTTCCAAAAATATTTCGATTTTCCATCAACATAGAATCTAGACTTTGCAAAGCCCCCCTTCCCCCCATTAGGAACCACTGAAACATAACCACTGGCTGTCTGTGTAAACCCAAAGAATTTGATTTTCTTGTTATATTGGAGTGAGGGTGGATGGGCTAAAACACGTACTGTTCAATTAGATCAGCACATAATAGCCAGTGGGTGCACTTATTTTGTTCCTAAAGGGCTACTATACAATTTAGAGCACTGCATCATGAGTAAAAAAAAAAAAAAAAAAAAAAAAAAGCTAATAGCAGTGAAATTCTCAAAAACGCGCAGCTTCTACCTCTGTGGTAAAGTTGTTTCTGTGACAGTTGTCCATGCTTGCTTATTTTGTGGATTAAAAGTGTAACAGGTTTTTATGTCTGGAGCGCTACCGAGGTAAGAACATCAATTTCAAAATATTTTGTCACATCTGAACAATTCTATACAATTGAATCGATGGGACTGCGTGGTTAGGTGGAGGGTTATTATGATACAGTTTTAAATATTATTTTTGCAATTGTTTTCGCATTATAAAATGGCTAACACAGAATGCTGAGTCCTCAAGCGTTTGAATGATCTACAGTTCTGCAACGTAGCACAATATTTGTCCGTATTGTGTTCTGCCCTCGGGCCGGTACGTGCTAAAGGGTTAAACACATGCATGCTGTATACCAGGGGTCTCCAACCCTGTTCCTGGAGAGCTATCATCCTGTAGGTTTCTGCTCCAACCCTAATTCAACACACCTGATTCAGCTCATTAGCAGCTCGTCAAGATCTGTAACTGGGAAAGCAGGTGTGGTTTGCTCCGGTTGGAGTGATAACCTTCAGGATGTAGCTCTCCAGGAACAGGGTTGGAGACCCCTGCTGTATACAATGACTGCAAGTGGACTTAATGAAGTGAGCGGTGATGACACTAAGAAGATTCAAGCAACCTCAATACCAATACTGCCACCCTGTGTCAGGTGTGTGCAATACCAGGTGAACATGAAATTGATTTTTATTATTAGGGGCCGGGCAGCCTAAGCTGCCAGGACCCTATTGTTATCCTGCATGTTCTTCTTTCTTCTTCTTCTGAGAAAATCCTACTTCTCATGCGCGAAAAATCACCAAACTTTGCACAAAGGTCCAGTCCCATGCCAGATTGCCTCAGCTGCAAAAACAGGCCAACAGTCCTAATGGTGGCGCTACAGCAAGCCTCTAAAGTTCAAAATTTTGAAAATTCACAACAAATCAACCATATATGCTACAGATTTGCAACTTTCACCAAAATGTAGTGCCAATACTGAAGAAACTTTTGGACTTTAAACTTATTGCAAATTATGAAGTCTATCACTCTGTTTTTATCAAAAACTGAAAAACTTATTAAACCTATCTCCTCAAACAATTTTTGCTCAATTGACACCAAACTTGCTACAAAGCATCTACAAACTGTCCTACACAAAAAATCCATAGATTTTTGATTTATCGAATACTGAGCCTACAGTGCATCATAATGTTTGAGTGTAAACAGTATTGTAAACATATACTTGCAAATTCTTGCTAAATACATTTTCAATGTTCATTAAAAAAAGTCAAAATTTTTGAGTCATGGTAGATGATGTTTGGAAAATATCAGAATTTTATCTCAAAAAGTGAATTTTTTACAGCATTTTGAATTTCGCTCTCATGCGAACAATTGGAGTCAATGCAAAAATGGCATTTTTAAACATCAGTTTTTCCACGTATGGAGCCAATAAATCATTGTTAAAAACAAATTACCAACATCTCCATGCTGTCTAGATGCAATTTGTGTATTTTTGGATTTTTGTCTTAATAACTGAATTTTTGACAGCCGTTTGAAATCTGCCTTTACATGATAACAGCTGCTGTCTTGCACACAGGTGACTGGCTTAGTCAATTTGTGAAGCTACATGTGAAATTTCCATTTGCCAATTAGCTCAGTGAGATAGAGTATAGTCTCTTGTGCCTGAAATTGTGAGTTCACGCCTCAACTGATGTAAAATGCACATTAGAATGCCACCGTTTTTTCATCTTCCTACACTCTGCTTGTTGCTCAGAATTGCCTAATTTTGCCTAAAATTGCCCGGCCCCGACCATTGCTGCGCAGCAGCTATAATTATTTTGCTGCTTTCATGAAGGCACTTGCCATTACATTAAGGACATTAATAAAGCACATTATTAATTTGTTTATTTAGGACATTAAAGAAAGTTTTTTTTGACGTATATATGTTGCGCACCAAAGGAACAATAACCGTGTTTGAAATCACATTCTTGGTTACAACAAACTGCAAACTGCGCCAGTATGAACTGTAACGTACATAACGCCAAACGTATGCCTTCAAGTAATCACATTAATTTAACACTGATGATAAGACAATAATAGAAGATGCAATCATGATACATCTATATATTAATTCTCTGTTTACCTGGCCTTTGCAACGCATCTCCTCCCAAACCTCCCAACTGATCCCCGAGCCCTCTGACGTATGCGTTCCAGATGAGCCTGTCTCTATCTTCCGCCATGTGGGATCGAACCAACTCGCCCCGTTACTGAAATTTGGGCCATTTTATCCATTTTTGCCTTTCGTTACCATGACGACATGTGATGTCACTATTCGTTAGGATTATTGGTCACAATAAACCCCCTGCGGAGCAAGGGTATGGCTAGTTATTTATATTGACACCTTTGATTACTTGGCACTGTCCCATTTCACACAATAAGCAGAGCTGCCCATTTTTGTCAGCAACTGCTAGCAAAATCAGGAAATAGGATGTGTTTCAGTTTAGTCATGGTTGTTGCAAGTCATAAGAGGACAACCCTATTTTTCATGAAAATACAAATTATTGCCGTGCTTGAAATCATTTAAATGACACTCTCACAGGTGACATCTAATTTACATGGAAACTCCAGAAATATAGTACAACACCCTTGAGATCCAACTGTCTTCCCAGTTGCGTGAGCCACTGGCAGGAAATGGCCAATTAGTCCTTGCAGCTGGTGGAAAATCAAAATGCTCATCTGTCTGTGCGCTTATTGTCTGATGTAGTCCTTGCAGGAAATGATGTTCAACAAAAATATTATAATCATAGAAGAAAGAGCCATAGTTATAGATGAAGTCTCTCTCTCACAGGTGGAGATTTGCAATTAGAGCTGTTAAATGAATCCACAAAATCTCTGGTTGTGTCACAGGGAAAACTTTCAGCATGTTTGGGCTTTTCATTGACATGGTGTGGAGGCAGCTGAAATGGTTTGTCAGGAGGCCAGAGAATGAGATACACATGTTGCATTCTTCACCCGTGTGATCAGGCCAGCAAACTTTTTCAGTCTGCCAAAATCTTTTTATAGTGCCTGTGAGATCCCCTCTACAGCTGCTCCGCAGGAATGGTTCAGAACAGAGAGATCCAGAACCTTCCCTGCAAATTTTTAAACTGCTCTAAAAATTGTCACTAAATGTTCCTGACCTTAATTAGCCAAAAGCTGAGCAAACAAGTGGTCATAAGAATGCAACTGATAAAGCCAAAATAACTGGCTCCAGGGGTATCGATATTTGTGGCTGCAACAGCTTTGCTATTACACTACAAAAGGCGTGGACACTTGTGACAGGAATGCAGCGTTCTCATGAATACCCTGAGATATTTGCACCGGAGACCAATTAGGATTTATGGCACATTATCTTGTAAGGTGACTGCATGATCTGGAGATGGAGGTGGTTCCTGGAAGACGCAGCAAGCTCCTCTGCGAATAGCGTGTGATCTTTGGCCTTCGTTTTCCCAGCCTGCCTGACTCACATCCATGAGGTCCCTTCCTGCCTGTGAAAAGCTGGGGCCAGGAGCCTTGACTTGGCTGTGCAGGCGCGGTTTACCTTGTGGACGTTAGGGAAGCAGGGATTGGGGGTGGGTGAGAATTTGGGAGGAAGAGAGAGAGGTTGGAGTGCTGTATCTGGGTCGTTCTTCTTCCTCTCGCCGCTCGCCCACCTTCTTGCTCGACTCGAAGCACAGGAACAAATCCTCCCACGCCCTCCGCGATGTGGAAATCACGCTTCACTTGGCTTAGATTCCCTCCAGAAGCAGCGGCTTGGAACCAGCGCAGGAGGAGCAGTTATAGAAGAGTAGGAGGAAGCAGGGGAGCTGTTGTGCCTGGACAGGGTGCCTTCGGATCCGGCTTAGAGGACACACACTACTTTATACACTCATTAGTGACACAAGACCTCATTATTCCATTTTTGATTCATATTGAAATTATCTCCCATTTCTTGCATCCACCCACACCTTATTCTTGTGCGTCTTGCAATTATCAGGTTATCATATTAACAGAATTCAGGAATGATGAAACACTTGAAGAAATAAAAATGGAGTGGAGCTCTTCTTTCTTTTTTTCTTTAAGGAACATATTCCCCAAATGAATACAGAAAATACAATAATGTTCTATTTGGGTATTAATGAGTACATTTTAAGAGCAAAAATGCTTCAAATTAATCATACATTCCTCTGGGCTGTGGTCTGCACATGCAGTATTTCCAGTACTGATGACGAGAGAACCCCCTGTGCAAGAGGTCTTTCTCCCTCACAATCTTTGGTATCGCCCAAGGGACAAGTATGTTTTAGACCCTTTCGCACTTTTTCATCTGATAGTGAAGCAAAAGCGTGACTCTTCTCTGGACTATATGCCATCCAGTCTCTCTAAAACCAGGCCACATTTTCGAACATCATCCACTGTTGGACTTATGTTCGACTCCCATACACAGCATCAGCATTAATTCAATACTAACTGGGGTCATTTATCACAAAGGATTTTGCTGTGCACTTTCATTAGGCATCATTTATCTACACTTGAGTGATGGATCATTATTTTTAAGTTTCTCTGGTAATGAATAGACTTGGGAACACCCATTGATGTCTCTTCTCCTCACTGCTTGCAAATACTTCAGCTCTGCATTGTAACACAATTCTATATTGCCAAAGGGTATTGCGTGAAGGTTGAAGCATACAGCATTATGTCTTGCTGTGATATTTGAGAGAAATTAAATCATGTTATAATAATTATTGTTGTAAAACATCAGTTGTACCAGAGCAGAGTATATTTTCTGTGACAGGTTTCTGTGTGATTATAAACTAATAAAGCCTTTACTGTTTCCCTGAGAACAGACTGTTCTATTCAGTATGAGTTTAAAAATTATATGGATATTTTTTGCATCTATGCTTCTGGTTTTTTTTTTTTTTCAAAATATTGATATTTATCAACTCTTACACCTCTTACGGTGCCATATCCTGGTAATTAATATCTTGAAATTTTGATGATCTGAGATACAATCCTAGTGCAGTTTTAAGCAATAAAACAATGATATAATAATGGTAAGAGCCATCTATAAACAGAGTCTGGACAGCTGGCTGAGTAGGAGCCATATTGTTACCCTGCTTGCGCACTGGGAGCTATCAGGCTTAGGTACTTCTTGGGCCGTGCAATTTTCTCATTCACTCAAGCTAACCAAAATTTTATGGTAAAAATCACTGAATATATAGGCTGAAAGTCGCTGTGCACAATGGGATACTGCTGGAAAATACAGAAAACCAGTTTTATTTGCACAAGAAAACTGACACTTGAAAACTCCATTCCACCGTGGTCTTGTTCAAATGCGCATGCGTTCTACAAGGATGAGCCCTGTCTCTATCTGCACTTAGTTTTATAAGATCTTGGGCTGAGTTCAGACAGAGGAAAATGCACGACTGATGAAGACAATACTTTTATTTGCTTCTTCACGTGACAAATGAGACAATGACCACTCGGGTATTCACTTCAACTTTCTTACAATGGACCTCATCAGCATTGATTTACTGTGCAGCTGCCCATTCTTACTCAGGTAAGACATTATTTATGGTTATGCCCAAACAAAGTGCAGTTTTTACTCTTTGGCGGCAGTTTTTGCTCTAAATTTTGCTGCCGCAAGGTGTTGTGGGGTGGCGTTATCGCCTTTCTTTTCATAAAGGATGGTTCAGTGTACCCCATGCTAAAGGTGGTGAGTTAGCAAGCATTGAAGCACCTTTCCTTTTCATTTAGAGGATTTGAAAACTCTTATCATGGCTGCCACGTAAATAATTCCAGATCATTTTCTAGGCAACAGGAACTTTCCTGAGCAAAAAGGACGATTTGAACACAGCCCAAGTTGCATCCGCTAAATTTATTTCCGCTAAGTCTGCAAACATCTTTTCACAGATAAAGTAAATACAGTTCAAAGGGCCACTTCACTGATTTTCAACCTTATCTCCATCTACTATATATGAGTTAAGGACATAGTGTGAAAAATGCTTTTCTGACATTGTTGGAAATCAGCGGTGAGATCTGTTACATCCCCTTCCAGTATTGTTATTTGACTCATTCAATGACTTCAATAGGAGGTAAGGAAGGACGTGGATGTGTGCCCTAGATTCCGCTCAGAAACTTCACTGTTGTATTCACTTCCAAAAACAGAAATGGCATCCTGAAATATGATTGCTGAGGATGTTATTTTACATAAAGTTGACTAGATAACATGCCTCGTAGCCTATAACTAACAAAGATTTTGTTTGCTTGCAGCAGTAGTGGACTGGAGCAAGATAGCAAGCAGAAAATTTTGCTAGCCTTTTCAGGCACATATCTAACCGTAATGTTTCAGCACGGACAGCTTCACCTCCGTCAAGCTGCGTTAGCGTACGGATGTGAGTTGGCTGGAGCTAGGGAGGAAGTGGAAAATTTTTGCAATCATGACATTTTTGCCAGATCATTACATTGATATAAGAAAACAGCTAGCTTTGTGGCTTGCGTGCTCCGTCAGTCGCCCTTTCTTCTCCAATGGGGAGGTGTCGAGGGCAAGCGTGCGTCTTGGCTGATATTAATTGCTTGAGTCAGAAAATGCACAGGATGGCCGTGTTGTTCAGAATTTGTTGAGGAAAACAAAGTAATTCCAATTGGAGATCTCTCTTGTAGTCCTCCAGAATAAAATTCTCAATACAAACTTTCACATTTATATACATACTGGCGAGCATGCTTACTTTCTATCTCATGTTTGCAATGGCCAGTTACTATTCCATCACTCATACTGTATTTCCTGGTAAAGAATGAAAAATTAATTACACCTTTTACTGTGCTGTGGGCACAAAAGAAACTGTGGGCATTATTTTCATGACCAGTCCTCTTTACAGTAAAGTAAATGGCGCATCAGAGCAATTTTATTTGTTGCAGCTGTAGATCATAGATCTGCACAGGGTTCAGAGCATCTCTGGAGTTGTGAGTTAGCACAATGCATTGTGGTAGTTGTTATCTTTACAGAAAATGCAAAGGAAAGTAATGGGGTGATCAGTACCATAGACTGTATAAAAAGATGGACGAAGGAACCGTGAGGTTACCCATTGGTTTCAGCATACCGTTTAGGAAGCCTCAATTTTGACAATTTGCACAGCGCCATTTTGTTATTTTGAAATCGGATGTGATTCCTATTGGATGAAAGGGTGAATTGAAGATCTAGGGAGGAGCGAGGGGCGGTTCTATGGGTGGATCTGACCATATCTGAGGACGACCAGAGAACAGCCATGCCCCTAAAGCACATCTGGCTTTATCCTTTATTCTAGTCTATTTGGGACCATAATTTACAAGATGAACATCATGATATATTGAAAGAGACTTGAAACTTGCGATAGATACCATAAAATAATGTGGAAAATCATTATTGAAATACTTTTGTAATAAATCAGGTGGGAAAGTAGGGTCATTTTCTCATAAACTTCTATAGCATTGAACTTCTTTCTGCAACCACCAACGTTGCCATCTGCTGGCCATTAAATAGAATGCAATTTTTCAAAGATTTCCGCATTGGCTTCACTTTTCAGACCAGGGTGCTGCGTCCATGTTTTTATACAGTCTATGATCAATACATGAGTACCTTGGCCTGCCGTAAGAAAATGTGTTCGTCTTTTTCTTTTGAGTTTATTGGCGGATGGAAAACGTATTTAAGTGCATTACCGACACCAGCTGTACAGGAGTGTGGCACAGAAGATTGGCAGTGCAAAAAAAATCCAAATTCTCTCCCTTCACCCTAATCCACAATCTTCTTGCTCATTTCCACCCCTGTAGCTTTTCAGGCGCCGAGCGGCACAGACTCCTTCCACCTCCAAAAAATCATCTGGTTCCACTGAATATGAAACCCCTCTAATAACCCCCTTAACTTTCGGCTGGCGTTTCACTGGAAAACATGACATGCGTTAAATGCCGAATACTTTTATTTCTAGTGTCTTTTCCATTTGTTTCCTTATTTTACATTCCACAATCACAATTCCACTTTGTGACACCCTCACTGCCTTTACATCTCCAATTTCATTCTTGAAAATTTTCCTGTGCAGCTGGGAGTTGAAGACTTGTGCTTGAAGAAGTCGAAGGGGCTGGAATGGGGTCAGAACTAGGTTCGTTAGGGTTTCGAAATTCATAGCCCTATCAACACTCTCTCTCTTACTGGAAAAAGTGCCCGCCACGATTGCAGGAGAGACTTCCTATGGCATGACGCTTGGTTGTGAAGCGTTAGTGGAGAGGGACTGGTTTGAAAAAAATGGTCATAATGTTTTTTTTCCCTCTGCAGCACAGTATTAGCGGGTCATCAGACTGTAGATTGACTGCTAGCGTGACTCTGTGAAATGGAAGACGGCATCTTAAAAGGGCCACTCTCAGCTCACATGTGCCTTGTGATCTTCAAGTCAGGCTTCCTGGCACCATCCTGTAAAAGGATTTATTTAGACAAAAACCTCCAGCAGACTGATCCAGTCATCAAATCTGACTCTTCATTGCCACGCCCACTGGCCTCCAGTTAAGAAAATGATCGCTCCACACTCAAGACAGACATGCAGAGCAGCAGGTAACAGCGACACACCATCCCCTGCCTGAGGTTTAGCATAGAGATTAAAGAGTACTTATTGACAGATGAGGAAGACACTGCTGCTGCTTTCTTCATGGCTCTAGTGGTTTGATTCTGTGGGTCGACAGTAAAAACGTATTGCCTGTGCCAACAGTGAGAGGAATACGCATAACTAATTGGGTTTATTTTTCCCAACATAAGACTGTCTGCAATAAATCACAGAAGGGAGGGGTCCCTTCGGTCTGGAGAATAGATTTGTTTGTGATTAATAGGCCCTGAGCACAAACATATGGAATCCCCGCGACTTGCATTATGATAAGGCTGTAACAATCTTTTACCTCTACACCAATTGGCTGGTGGTACCATTAGGTCTCATGCAGATTTCAGATTGGGATGGGATGCATCAAGGTTTAATGCAAATACACAACAAAATCCCGCACGCATTACTCCGAACAACGCGGCGCCGTTTTCTATAAATGGCTGTTTTTTTTTTGGGCTAGTATCTGAATGTGGTGTGCAGCTGCGTTAAGCGATGATGATGTAGGGCGAGGATTGCCGGATAGCACAGTTTGTGTTTGTTCGGCTGGACTGGGCTTGTAGGAGCTCGCAGGAAACCCCAAAACTTCAGGATTTCTTGATAGGAGCACGCTGAATTCCTCAGTCATCAAATATCTGATGTGTTATATGAATTGTTCCCCACACATATTGGTAAGTATGTGGTCATTTGTATGAAACCTTGTCATAAATCCATCCTTGTCAATGGTCAACATCCTGGCTCCTGGATCCAGCAACTGTCCTGTAGGTTTTCACTCTGCCCCATACAAGGCACACCTCACATGAATAGCTACAGATCCTGTTCAGCTGCCAATTAGTAGAGTCAAGAGTGCAAGATTAAGGGTTCACTGAAAAGCATGGTATATTTCCAGGAACAGGGCTAGTGACCACTGGTTCAGGTTGTGCTCCTGCCTCTCGGTTATTGCATACTGTCCGGGACAGGCTCCAAAAAACTGGTCAAATACTTTCTGAAAAACTTAAGATAAGAGATAAGATAAGATACACTTTATTGAACCCCGTGGATAATGTGTCTTCTGCATTTGACCCATCCTATAGTTAGCATCAGTGGGCAGCCACAGAGCAGCGCCCGGGGACCAGCTCCAGTTCTAAAGCCAGTTCCTTGGTCAGGGGTACTGGTGGAGTGTTCCTATAATGCATGTTTTTGTGGGTGGGGGAAACTGGAGTACCCGGAGGAAACTTACTCCTCTGATCTCAAAAGGTTTCAGTGCAAGAGCACTTAGCATCTGTTTTGTCTTTTCCTCTCACAGTAGATATAGAGAGGAGGTGGGCAGAGGAAGCAGAATAAATGAATTCTCTGCAAATTCTTCACTGGTGGTCTGTCACGCAACTGCAAAACAACCCAAGACCTGCTTCGCCTTAGTCATTCGGCCTGAGCAAGATGAATGACGGCATGGCTGCTGGCATTAAAGAAGGACTCAGAACTGCCATCACATAATTTAAAGAAGGCCTCAGTGCTGCTGTCTTCCTATTACAGAAAGAAATCAGTATTGAATAATGAGGCATATGAAATGAGATATCCACATCCGCTCAGCCTGGATTTCATAGATTTGTGTCAAAACATCCATAATGCGAGAGGCATTTTTAGGAGAGGCTGGTGGCTGGAAAACACATGGATGAACGGGTAATGGAGAAATAGATGGATGTTTTAGAAATGAAAGCACATTTCGTGTCTTAGGCAAGTGCTCAATGATCTATCTGCCTTCAAACTTTATTCGTTGTGGAGACGGTTCTTCTCAGTTCACAAGGGAATTTTATTATTTTGCTGAAGACTGTCATAGCCTTGCCCTGCACTGCACAGTAATCTACCAACTTCACTCATATTCAACACTGAATACTAAAATGGAGTATGACTCTTGGATCAGGCATCTGAGACTCTTGTCCTGCAGGCCCAATGGGGCCAGTTTAATTGCTTTCACTCCACAGTGCAAACCCACACCTGCTTGCCCTCTGCCCGCTTGCTTTTCATGAGTACATGTTAGAGAAATTTCTCTGCTTAATGGCCTCACGATTTCATCATAAGGAAACCAGCCAAATCAAGTATGTGTTAAATATTCCATGTGTCTGGATGAGTCCAAAATCATTTCTCATTGACTTTCTTCGAGATGTTTTTCTCTCAGCCCTGATTTCACTTCATTTTCTGTGTAACACAGAGACCAAGACCTGTTGTGTTGCATTTCTGAAAGTGCTTGGAAAATAAAGCATGAGGCTGTCGCCATTTAAAACAGGTTATGGCTTTTTACATGTCCCTAAAGCATAATAATGTATTGCACAGCTTATTAATTAAACTCACTATCATATTTCCTGTAGGGATTTCTCTGCTTATGGGGGCAATAACTTTGCTGAAATGATCATAATCACCTCACTACCTGTATCCCAACAGGTTGCATTTCCAAAATGCACAGTAAATACACTGTAAACCCAGACAGTATGGAGCACTCAATTGTTTTGTGGAAACTGATTACCTCAAAAAATAATTAACAAAAAAAGTGTCAGACAACTTTATGATCTTGTGTTCACAGCACTTAAAAACATGGTAAAAATAACATTTCACAATTTTTACCCTATTTTCTTTAAATATCCTGTACACACAATGCATTGAAGTTGGGTTTCTCAATTTTTTTGTAGTGATAGGTTTCCACAAAACATTTGAATACAATACACTATCTTGGTTTACAGTGTAGGAAGTAGGTGGCTATGGACTATAAGAAAGCACACCCTGTGGGTTATAGGATTGTTTCTGGGAGGCTTTTCACATTATTCATTGGTGCGTTGTTGAGGAGATGTTTTGTATCAGAACTGGCAAAAAGTAAAAGGGATTTGGAAAACAATGGCTAATTTGTCTAAGAATGTTGTCACGCAACCCTGGTTATTTGTGGCAAGCCAATCAGCTGGATGTGGAGCTGGATGGAGAATCGCCGCCAAAAGCTTAACCTGGCAAAGAGTCAAGTTTTCTACATCCTGTCCCCTCTAGCCGTGTTTCCCTTCAGCCTTTTTTTCATATTTACATACTCCATAACATCTGATAAGTTTTGATGGTTATCTATTTTATTCTCAGTTTGTGGATCTCTCTGGTGCTTATTTTATTTAGCATAATGTGGGCTTAAATTGGATGGATCTGTCTTCATTTGTAATTCTGAGTTATTTGTCATTTTCAGATGTATTCTGAGTGAGTTTAATCTTCAGTATGGTTGTTGAGTTCTGTCCATCAAATCTAAAGTCTTGCACTCAAATGTTTGTATTGAACTACTTTTCTCTCCAGGGAATTACATTAGTGGGCAGTGATGATTATATATACCGCCACATTCGTCTAAAAGGGGTCCTAATGTATTACTTCGCCATATTTTTTGGTGGAAAATGTACAACTGTATTTAAAAATACTATTGCAAGCAATGAGAGTAAAAAAAAATCATTCCCACAAGTATACTGAGGTAAAAATATTGGGAATCAACAAAAACACTAATTAACAACAAAAAAAAAAATGCTTTTTTTATTACAATGTATTGGTGTCACAAATTTTATTTTTTTGATTCTTGCATAGCCTGAATGCATGTTTGAAGGCTCATTCCATGAGTACTTATGCTAAAAAATGCGAAATAAATTTCCTTAAACTGGTTTGAGGCAACATTATTCTCCAAAATTACCTCTTAAGGTCAGTTGTTCCAGCATATAAGGTGACATGAACTTTGAACAGTGTCACAGTGTTAAACACGATGGCACGACGGAAGGAGCTCTCTGAGATTGTTGGTAGCTGCATTGTGGCCTTACATGATGCTGCATATGTTAAATGCTGCCATGGCACTGTAAGAAACTCCATCAAGCGTTTCAAAGAGACTGGTTCACTGAAAACTAGTGGCAAAAGATGCGCAAAACGAAAGATAAGTGATTAAGTGCCTCTGATGTTCGTCCTCCCTCATTTTTAAAATTGGAAGCTAAACACTGCATCAGTTTAGGAATTGTTGCCTGCTGAAACTAATTCCTCACTGCAATAATGGGGTAATCATAGGCTGTTAAATATTTGCTGATTTATATTAATTTTTTTTTTTTTTTTCGGGCTGTGTATATCCCAATTAAAACAGGACTATACAGCAAAGCATAAGAAGGAGTTTCCTCAGTAATAGTGGCCTGAACGCATAATTGTATGATTACACAGTGGAGAACCTTTGTGCAACTAATGTTCGATGAAGAGCACGGCTCTCTAAGCAGTTCAAGTAAATGCCCAATATGCTAGCAGTGCTTCGAAAATTGCGAGACACAGATTGATGGGTCTAAAGAGAGCATGTGTATCTGTACGTGTGTGTATGAGAAGAGAGAGAAAAAGAGAGAGGGTGAAAGACCCCACTGCAAAGCTATTTGTCTAATTCTTGCTCCTCTGTGATGTTCCAGTCGCTATGTGAAAACATCACAGAAAAGCAGAGAAAAGTGTGCCCTAGTCAACTCGCTGAGAGCATAACACAAATCAATCACAACCGTTCTTCAGCCACCCAGCAAGCCACAAACTGTACATAATTACAGGTTGTGCCCAGTTTAAATGTGTAATTTGTGTCAGACTCCTACGTGTTTTAGGACTGTATCTGCGAACAGAGGGAGCTGCATGTTTGTAGAATGTGCTGTACAGACCTGAAATTATTGTAGCTGGCCCAATAAATCTTAAAGGGATATTTCAACATTTTGGCAAATTAGCCTATTGCCATAATCCCTATAGTTATATGAGTAGGTACATTACCTTTAGCTATCCGTGCCCGTTGTTTTGAGATTCGAGGAGGGGGAGATACACAAGATGCTCTGCGAACATAACGAAAGTGAACGGTACAGGTCCCTCGCTCCTTCAAAACACATCAAATACGCAATCCAGCAGCTCCAAAACGCTAAAGGTAATGTACCAACTCATATGACTATAGGGATTATGGCAATAGGCCAATTTGCCAAAATGTTGAAATATCCCTTTAAGTATCCAGAATATAATACATAACGTTACAAATGGCTGTAAACTGCTTGTTATCTTGATGCTGATAAATTTCAAATCAAAACAACAATATGAGCATATTGTGGATGTGCGAGATGTAAAATAGTTGGGCAAACACAATTGTTCAATACATTTTTTTGTGTGATTTTAATTTTCAACAGTAAATTTTGTCTGACACATATAATTGTTATGTTGCTCAATCAGTGATCTTTAATTTTACTTGAATTATTGAACCATTGAACCATTGAGAAAGGTGATATGACAGTCACTGTTGGAGTTTATCTGACACTTCAAGTCCACACACATTGATGTCCATTTTTGTAAATATACTAGAGTAAGCCTGGTTGGCAATTTTAATCTGTACCCTTTAGGATGCATATATTTGGATTCATACCTTCAAGCACATCTGCGGTCATATAATACGCATAAGTTGATTTCATGTTCGAAGATATAGTTCTCATTTTATGCCAGATGATTTTGGCAAGATCATCTCCAAATTGTTGGCGGAGACTGTTCCTTACACCACACAAGCACACACAATCCCTTTTCTTTGTTACAGCTGCAAATTAGACTGTGAAATTGACAACGCATGTGTTGCCATCTGGTTGCCATGACACCGAGTCATTATAGCTTCATGACAGTCCCACACAGGCCTGTGGTTTATACTCCAGTCTTGTGCATTATTCCAGCTCTGTAAGCAGTGATATATGAGAGGAGAGAATCCAGTGTAGGAGGCGTGGCCTGTTCTGCTGCAGGCCTGATCCCCACCTGGGGTCGGGGGAAACAATTTTAACAGTGGACACTGCTGCACCAATCATGTGTGTGTAAAATGCTTTACTTCTTTTTCCAGTATAGGAAAAATATTTATCACATAACTGCAGTACTTTTCCTATAGCTCAGCTCAATGCCATATTTTTGATACTACCCCAGGGTAATATCACTTTTGCGACAATTTCATTGGCTGAGAGCGTATTGAAAATAATCGCTCCACGTTACGTCATGCTGTTAATATTTAGACAAACTGATTACCAAGTGTAACGTTGGTGATGTCCGTATGGTTCAGCGCCGTTCCAAGCTCGGTAGATGCCACTCACGTAACTAAATTCTCGTAACGAAATTCACGCTAGCAGCTAGAGTGTACACAGTATGTATTCTGAAGCATTGCCTAAGATCAGTTAGCCAGCGAGTTAACGATAGCAAGCTACTCAGCTAACTGAATTTACAAACCGTTGCAAATGTCTGTGAACTCAGTGACTAGCTTTGTTAGCAGAGCGAAGGCGTTAGCTCATTGCTGACAAACAATGGGCGCTAACAAAAATGATATTTGTTTGCTATTAAATTACACTATTCAGTGATGTGATAAACAGAATCTTATACTCTTGGCCGCGTCATTATTAAGTTATGAAACTCGTAAAGTAAATTTTGGGTTTATTGCTTGCAAGCAAGCAACAAACGCAAAATTTACTCCACTCATTTCATAACTTTCATATGACACGCCTACTCGTGTAAGATCTTCTATATCTGCTACACATGATTTTGGTCAAATGCAAAATTTTCTTTGAATGTACACTGCTAAGCTCAAGACTTGATTTATTTGCTCGATTGTGAATTTTGATTGGTGACCCTGTGGTGAACTTTAGTCTTTACAGTTGTAATTCTTTTGGGAAGTAAAATCTTTTTCTTTGATGTGGGCTGTTTTGTGTGCTGCATGTCCATTCCAAATGTTCTTTCATGAGCAGAGAGAAACTGCAAGTTACATCTGTGATAATGTGAGAAACTCAGACCTCACCAGGACTTTGTAAAGCTCCGAGCTGTGATCAATAGAGGGATGAAATGTCCTATTCGGCAGCTCATGCTCTGAAGTCCCACTTCAGCCCTCTGGAGGTGGCACTCAGCTTTGTCATGCATAGTCATCCAGCCTCTTATCTCCACTTCGAACATCTGCGGTGAGGAGAGAGATAGAGACAGAGAGAGTGAGAGAGAGAGAGAGAGAGAGAATCATTTGAACCCAATCATCAAAAAAAAAAAATTACATTGTCTTGATTTTATAAGAAAAAAAAAAAGCGCAATGATGCAGCCTTACTGCTTCCTTTGTCATCTTCAGTCATGCTACGGTTGTTGCCAGAGGGAATTCCCCCAAGGAGGATTTGGTCCCTGCCCAATGGCAGACTCAGGCTAAAGGTTCAGAAAACCAAGATGATTAGAAAGCCAGATGACATTTGTTGATTCTACAAAAAGCATTTTACACAAACAGCTTTCCAGCATGGTGTTTTGCCCATTAAATGGCAGATGAATCATCGGTTCAATATCATTTTTATTCTGTCAAGAATGCAATCTGCTTTGGCTAATCTATGCAACCCGAGTCGGTCGCATCATGTACCGACGGGTGACAAATTAATTGAAGAATCAACATAAACAGTCTTACTGAAGTGCTGGGCCTCCACAAACTGCTCGACCAGCTTGAACATGCCTTTGCATGGAGTCTATAATTGAAAAATTTTATGGACAGATGGCATACCTTTCTTTTAAAAGATATTCCCTCATTTGGTGTTTTGATGATGGCAATGAAGAGTGCTGTCAACACGTTCCTGAGTCTCCCATGTGAGTTGAATTGGTTTGAGATCTGGTGAATGTGATGGCGGTGGCATGCGCTCAGGAACATGTTCATACTCATAAAACCATTCTGTGATCCTTTGTGCCTTGTGGGGCTTGGGGCATTGTCATCAAGATGAACAAGGCTCTTAGCTAAGTGGCTACATTGGACATGAGGGCTAAAAACATGGTGAAAGGATGTCTTTTCGAGTCAAATTTGAATGTCGGGGCTAACGGACACTTGGATTATGCTGCACAAGCAGTGTGGAGGCATTTTGTGTTTTTTTAAATGTCGTTTTTTACACTTGAAAGAATGGCCACAATTGACTTCAGTTGATTTGGATTTGTCTTCAGTGCTGTTTTTCTTTGTAACTCCAAAAGTGTTTTGAGGACGAAAGAAATTCATGAACCCTTCGATTAGCCTGGGGGTGAGTAGATGATGAGTTACACAAGGCACTCTCCAATTCAGTCACATTTTGACATCACAACATCATGTATTTGAATGATCAGAGATCATACAACTGATCAGAGATAAAAAGGATTCTGCTTAATGATGAAATGGAGATTCCATTCGGAGTCCCAGTTTAATCCAGTTAAACAAGGGCTGTGCACATTACTTAGCTATCTGAGCACATGGCTGAACACTGCTGGTATGCATGTAATGAGTATGTACTTTCAAGGAGAAAATCTTAGTTTGTTGCCAATGTAGTAGTCATTATTTACTCGAATATTGAAAATGATAGGCTTACAGAGTTGTCCATTCCGCAGCTCTCGCAACCCACAAACAAAAACTTACTTTGTATCTCTGAAAAACCAAAGCGAGTTGGGTTAACATTGGTTTGAAGAAGTATTTGGTGAATGGCTGGGCCAATATTGGTCTGACGTCATTTGAAATGGGAAAATTAGTTGGTGACACGCTGGGCCAAAGTCACGCGAACCTTACCCAAAGTAAAGTTGGGCCAACGTTGGTCTGATGCTAACCCAACTTGGAAAGGTAGTTGGTGAAACATTGGGCCAACTTTGGCCTGACGTAATGAAAGATGGGAATATTAGTTGGTAACACGTTGGGCAAACGTCGCTCTGACGATGTCACAATTTAGAAGATATTGGTGAAACACTGGGCCGATGTTGGCCTGACGTTAGGAAAAATTGGAATATTGGTTGGTGACACGTTGGGCCGACGTTGCTCGATATAAGTGAGATGTACTGTAGCTTCAGTGAAGTGCTGCAACCAGCTCGTAAAGAATATGTACGTGACATTGCCTGAAAATATGAAAAAAAAGTGCTTTTTCTGACTTTGAACCTACTTAATAAGGGAACACTTAAGTGAAATGTTAGCGTTTAAGGGGTTGATCATTGAGTATATGAAAAAATGCAATTATAAACATACAAAATAAAATATACATATGTGTTCATTCCTCAATTTCGTATTCCTATTTCCTTCAATGTGCGAATTGACTCTTACAATGAAGGTGTGCACATAGATAGAGCGAAAAGACCTCAAGCACACCATGTTTCCTGTCTCATTTGTCCTCACCTTCACAGCCACAACCAGTCCCCTGAGCCTAGCACAGCTATAGATGAGAAAAAGAATGGGAAAAAAACACAACAAAAGGCAAAGGGAAAGAAGAGTTTATTTCAGGTATGTGATGACTGCTGACAGCCCTCTCCAGGGAAACACTCACAGAAACATCTTCCAATCCATTATCAAGAGATTCCCTTGACACACAACATCACCCCCACTTTCCAGCACGTTTCAACCTAAGAATAAGTCACCGAGGAAAAGAAGGTAAATGATATGTGAGGATGGTTTTTCATTTTATTACAAATTTTATTCGAAAATCTAATTTTTCAAAATAAGGAATTCCAATAAAAATCTTTTCAGATGGTTTGAACCCAGGTGTAAACGATGTTGGTATCGTGTGATGGTCCGGGTGTATAATGTAGTCTTGAGAAAGACTGTTGTTGATATCTGATGTTTTGACAACCTGAGCGGTATACAAATTTACAACAAAAACCACTTAATCGTTGCCAGACACTCCTTACGCCATATAACAGACTAATTAATGACTTAAAACACACCTGCAACACAATGAGTAATGTCTCCACTGTGATGGCTGGTGTTTCGAGACTCCAAATGCAGTGGCCGGAACGAAAGGAAGAGAGACAAACACAGACAAAATAGGAGAGAGAGACTCGCACTTCCAAAGGACATAAATCCAGTCCGAGTGAAACAAGGAAGCAGAGCGAGCTAGACAGTACAAAACAAAGGAAAAAAATCTCGGGAACCGAGATAAAAAGACAAAGCACCAGACGGTGCACAGAAAGAGGAAAAGAAAAAGAAAGATTCCCTTTACTAACTAACACTTTCCTTTTTTGCTACTAATTCCTCAACACTTCTTTAGCTAGAGATCTTGCGGACTACAGTGCAATGGTAACACTGACACTCTAGCAAAGGTGGCGAGGCGAAACTTTGGCTTGAATAGAGTCCGGGCGCCGCCCACAATTAATGCCAGCTGGCCAAAGAATCCGATTGTGGGCAAAACGATATCGTCCCGGACGAGAGTAACAAAGAAAGCTCGGCAGCCTCCTAAAACCATGACATCCACACGCACCTGACATTCCTTTCAACAGCACTTCTGATTGAACCAAACGTATAAATACCGTCTCTGTCTGTTCGTTCGTTTCCTCACTCTGAAGATGACTTCCGCTCAGGTTGTCGAAACATCAGATATCAACAACAGTCTTTCTCAAGACTACATTATACACCTGGACAATCACAAAATACCAGCGAAAAATCTTTTGGTATTCCTTCATGAAATCATGTTTTTTTTTTTTTTTTTTAACTTTTGGTTAGATTTGGTGATGTCCATGTGCTTTCCCCCCCATTTCCCTGTCCACGTGCTTTTGTTTTCATTCCCTCATGTTGCCCTTGCCTTCCTCCTCATTACCTGCTTGCCTGATTGCTCATTTGCTTCTCCCCTGCTGTTCACCTGAGTCTCTTTTGCTCATTGGCCTTGCTGATAGAAATCTTGTTCGTTTTCTCTTCTGTGTGAGTTTGTCTTAGGGTGCTCTTACCTGAAATGCAAATATGGGTTCAGGGAACAGGAGAAGAGCTGACTAAACATAATCTTTGGTGACGCCCCTGGTTATTGTAATTGTAGTTAAAATTCATCCATTCTAACAGTGACTTGCTTCTCGTAGCCTGAAAAATGTTTAAAAGCGGCACTATTTCGCAAGGCGGTTCATCAAGGGTGCAAAGTGATACCTGAGCCCAGTGGAGACGTGAAAGTCAGGGAACAGAATGGAGAAAGGAACGTTAGAAAGTGGGAGGTTGCCATGGACATGAACACATGGACTTGTTTTATCACCGCTGTCCAGTTTCGGCCAGTTAAGTATGCAATCGCCTTTCGAATCTCCATAAATTTTACTGCTGCAGTTATTTTTTATTGTGACATCTCAATCACTTCCGGAAGTACGCTTCTTCAGGTGATTCGGCAAACCATTGCAATCAAGCAATTCAGAACATGACAAACAAGTTACTGTCATAATAGAGAATTGGAAAATGAAATTTTAGTGCTTATTGTTTCACAAAAAAAGATAAAATAAAAAAATATCTAAACCTTGATTTATCAGACAGACCACCTTTTTTAGTTGAGTCAACTTCCCAAGGTTAGGCAGCACCTGTTGTTTGCTTCTTCTTGATTTTTCTGTCCAGTTCGCTCCAATCTTGTTTGATTTTACATTCAATGATAACAAAAATGGAAATAATCAGTTTGCTTGTTAATTTTCCCAAACCAAAATTTAATTAACCCTCAAATTTTTGGTTGCTATGTTAAATTTACTGATTCTTTTGACTTCTCACTCTTCAAATATTTCATTTAAGCATAAAAGAAAACATGAGTAAACACACTAATAGTTTTGACGGTTGGTGTACAAAAAGCTCTCAGAAAAAAAAATGCTGAATATTCGTAGGTCACGTGGCCCCTCTGCGTAGAATGGTCCCTTTGTGGCCCCTGATTTAGAAAAATCCTAGAACAACTCCTGCATGGCACCATCAGAAATGGTAGGCTATATGGGTGACTTACCCACAATTCCACTGAGGCAGTGGAGTTCACCTTCGGTCGTTCTGTTGTGTAAGGCAGGCATTTGCAGTGTTCCAGTACAGTGCTGCTGTCTCGAGTCGGTCTCATAGTGGAGTAGGCCAGTAACTGCAGTAAAATTTGAGTAACCGAGACAGTGGCTCAGTGCCCCGAGCCAGTCCCATGGTGGAACAGGTCAGTAACTGCACTGGCAAACCAGCGGCCTGTAACAGTGGAACAGTACAGTACACTAAATGCAACAGCCCCTACTACAGATTTATTCATCAGTCTGTGTTTGAATTTCACTGGGTTGCTTACAAAAACCCTGGACAATTTGTACAAACACTTGCTATTTGTCACTCATAGAGCTGAATGGAAATAGCTTCATTGAATGAATATATGCAACATGTGTGTTCATGTAAAATGTTTAATGTTAGGCAGCATGATGGTACAGAGCACAGTAAGTGGTCCCCAGTGTTCATCTCAGTCTGGGTCTCTCTGTATGGACTTTATATGTTCTCCTTACATCTCTATGGGTTTCTTACAGGAGCTTTGATTCCTTCCCACAATCTGCAGGCATGCTTGGTAGGCTAACTGGCACTCAAAATTGCCCATAGGTATGAGTATGGGTGAACGTGTGTGCCCTGTGATGAATTGATGAATTGCCCAAGGTGATTCCCGATCTCTCACACAACAGATGATGTGGCTCCAGCCCTGCTCCACCTTAACCAAGAATAAACAGGCTTGATCATTGTTTTGAAAAACACCTCTGGCAGGTGAGGAGAGCGATCTTCGGTAGGGAAAATTGCTGACACTGCTGTAAACATTGAGACAACCTCACACATTGAATCCACTGGTTACTTGAAGTATGTGCAATACTGGAACACACCATGTTCACAGTCAGAGGAGAGTCAGAGGAGCACATATTATTGCATAGGATAGATGTGTTCGCAGCCTCAAAAACTGTTAGTGCACCGCATAGGGAACTGGCACTTGACAAAGTCATATCTGTGCAGGCTAATACTCTGCCTCACAATGAGACTGGTTTACTGTTCCTCACAGTGAGACAAATCTACTCTCTAACCAAGCACGAATGTGCTCACAAAAATGCTTGCGCACACACACACACACACACGCCTTTACACGAGGGGCTTAAGTGAGGCTTGTCTGCCATGCTGCTCCGCTGGGCCCTCATTATGGATGGTTTCATTTCTCCTATTTTTTATTTCTCTGGCAATCAGTATAATTCCATCCAATCTGCTGCACTGTCCCAAACCACAGTGGCTTTCCACAAGGGACGCCCAGCGCAGTTTCGACAAGAAAATACTACAAAGTCCTCATATTCATAGATTCCATATAAACACTGACTGAATGACACAAGGCAGCTCCGTAGATAGTAGCCTTTAATTTCTCAATGGGAGAATGTTTCTCTCCATGTTTTGGCCACATCCTGAGACTTGAATTGTGCTAATGGTCAGAAATGTTTGGTTTGGCCAAGAAATTCTTAGATGATCAATAAAAATATTAAGAGGTTTGCTTGTTTATTCCTCATTTACAGGAGAAATGGGAGGATGGTCACCCTCAGAAGCTTTGGGGTAAAGCACACACTTACTCCACAGTTGTCTAGCCTGTAACACTACAATGATTCATGCCTGGAATAGAAATCAGTAAAAAGCCAAACTAAAATAACCTCCTTTAATCTGTTAAAATTAATGCACAAGTGATCTCCCCATTTGCTGCAGCCGATTGCGTCATAAACAATGGAAATGGCTTGTGACACAGATGTGCGGCAAAAGTTAGGTGAAGCATTCCGAATGACATCTTATTACAGCAATGGGGCCAACCTAAATGCCTATTTGATGTCAATTAAACAACGAGACAAAATAATGTTAGTTAAACATAAAAAATATTGCAGGAGTTTAATTAAAACAGCATTATTGCTTGACCATTGCTGTCAAAAGGAATTACCATCATTCAAATTCATTTGTTATTATACACCGTTTTCAGATTCTGTCCTGTTTTTGAGCAGTTAGGACCACAAGTCCTGATAATCCTACATAAGAGGTGAGGCTAAACTGCACCAATGTCTTATGCATGAAGTGGAGGAAGAAAGTCTTGTGGTCTTCAAAACCAGGCTTGATGCGGGGCTTGCGTTCACTATCTAGTCTGTAAGTAATTTCAGAGCTAGATACACTAGCTCTTATTGTCCTGCGTGTTTGGTCTCTGATTTTTAAATTGGTTAATTTTTAAATTATTTTCTTGTTCTTCTCTCTGGTTTTTACTGTTTACACTTTTCTGTCTCATTATCGGCTTGTCAGTCAACTGTGAAGCACTTCAAACTGCACTAACCTGTATGAAAGGTGCAATACCAATAAAGTTTAATTGATTGATTGACTTAAGTAGTTGGAAAATCAGGTATGTTGGGTTGAATGGCCTGGTCTTGTCACGCTGTTACACTATGTTTTGACACAAATGAAGGGCTCTCCTGCATATGACTCAATGGCAATGTATATGCGCAATTTTCCACCATTTTACCGTCAATAATGCCAGTTCCACCCTTACTGCAACATTTCCTGTGTGACAAGAACGGAACTGTGCTACCATAATATTTCCAACTAAAGATGCAATCCACACGGCTTTCTTATAACAAAAATGATGTAATCTTGACAGGTATGAAATTTTGATATGATTTTTCCCATGCTGTTGATGTACACTACCTAACCATTGAAAAAGGCACTGTTTGGATTAGCAAATTAGCAAATACATAAGAGCCAATGATTGGATCATTATTGCAGTGATTAATATATGTATTTCAGCTGGCAAAATTTCTTTTAACCCTGACTGATGCAGTGAGTACCTTCTCATTTCTTAAACAACATGGGAAGACGTATCCCATGGCCATGGAAAAGGTTTTACTGAGTTTCAAGAGGGGAAAATTATTGGCCAGCATCAAGCATAAAAAACAGCCATGGAGATTGCTGAAATCACTGGGATTGGGCTCAGAACTGTCCAACACATGATTAAAACCTGGAAGGATAGTGTCGAATCTTCAACTTTGCTGAAAAAATGGGTTGGAAAAAAAATCATGAATGATTCCCTGCTGAAAAATCCAGTAGAATACCATTAGAAAAATACCATTAGGAACCATTAGGTTTCTAATGGTCTAATGGGAATTGGAACCCCATTAGTAACCATTAGAAGAAACCATTATGAACCTACTGGTCCCATTAGGATGTAAACCATTAGGAACCTACTGGTCCCATTAGGATATAAAACCATTTGGAACCTACTGGTCCCATTAGGATATAAAAACATTAGAGACCTACTGGTCCCATTAGGATATAAAACCATTAGAGACCTACTGGTCCCATTAGAATGTAGTACCATTAGAGACCTACTGGTCCCGTTAGAATGTAGTACCATTAGAGACCTACTGGTCCCGTTAGAATGTAGTACCATTAGAGTCCTACTGGTCCCGTTAGAATGTAATACCATTAGAAAGCTACTGGTTCCATTAGAAAGTAATACCATTAGAAAGCGACTGGTTCCATTAGGAGCTAAAACCATTAAAAAACTGGTCCCATTAGGATCTAAAACTTTTAGAAAAACATACTGAGAAACCTACACCTGCAACAGAAATTATAGCAGAGTCACAACTCTAGGCACTAGAGACATGTCTATACATATGTGCAATTGTGTATGTATTCGGATATTTTCCCCTTCGAATTGGGAACAGGACATATGGTGTGTGACGACTCATTGCAGTTTGTGATTTTAATTACATTTTTTCAGAACATGAACCATCAAACCATCAGGTTGTGTTCTTTTCCCTCCTCTTGGATGAATGAGTCATGAACAATGATTTAATCACAAAAGGCCAAATGTGATTTAAGCACAAATTTAATCGCAAAAGGCCAAAGGTGATCTTGGAATGTATTAAATGAAATCACTGAACACTGCATTCTACAAACATACTGTATAGCCTACATGTAATGGCTGAGGAAGAAGGGAGGCCAAATGCAGCAGTGAGAGAGAGCGAGACCAGCAAGGACTTAAAATACCCACAGAGAGAAATATAAACGAGGCAACAGAAACAGCTCTCGCGCTTCCAAAAGGACGCCCAGCAATCCGAACCAGGAAGCAAAGCAAGGGAGGAGAAACAAACAGGGAGAGCGAAAGGGAAATAACTCGAGAACCGAGAAAGGCAAAGCACCATAAATTGGTGCGACACCAAAGAAAGAGAGGGAAGGAATCAAAAAGGAAATTCCCCTACAGAAATATAAATCGCAAGTATACCGCGAAGGCTTATGCCACAAATTCCTTACTAGAGATAACGTCTGGCTGCAGTGAAAACTGAAATCAGACACTCCAGGGAAAGGAGGCGTGGCGGACATCCGGCTTATATAGACTTAGGTGAAAGCGCCGCCCATGCCTGATGAACCAGCTGGGAAAAGAATCCGATAGAGAAGGAATTCGATATCGTCCCGGGACGAGAGCCAAAAAGGAAAGTCCTTCACACACGCACACCACCTAAACCATGACACTACACAAGGACCCACTAGAAATCACACAGATGTGATCGCCAAAGAAGGCTATAACATCTGTGTTCCTCCATCACATTAGGAACCATTAGAGACCACTACACCCTGTAGTGACCACTAGACCACTGTATAGTGACCATTAGACTGGTGTAGAAATGCCTGTAGGAACCATTAAGACTTCTGTAGGAACCATTAGACTCCTGTGTGAACCATTAAGACTCCTGTAGGAACCATTAGTAGGGACCAGTTAAAGTCCTGTAGATTTGTGTATCCCATTAGAAAAACAAACCGAACCATTAGGAAAACATAAGTAGCCATTAGAAACCATTAGAAAACCACCAGGAACCATCAGAAACTAATATAATATGCCTAATGGTTTCTCTGACTTTTTTCAGCAGGGTTGTGATGGGACATCACTAAAACACTAGGTCTCATCATAAAATATCAACAGTCGAACTCATGGCTGTATTTCATTGGGAAAGTAAGCATTTTCACATGATCAATGTGACAAGAGCTTGCAGGATTGGGACTTAACAGCTGTGAGACCACAAGAAAGCCACTTGTTAGTGAGGCGAAGGAAAAACAACTTCAATTTGTGAGGGAAAATAGATATTGGACTGTACTGCAATGGAAGAAGTTTATATGGTCTGATGAGTGTAGATTTACCCTATCTCACAGTGATGAGTGTAGATTTACCCTGTCTCACAGTGATGAGTGTAGATTTACCCTGTCTCACAGTGATGAGTGTAGATTTACCTTGTCTCACAGTGACGAGTGTAGATTTACCTTGTCTCACAGTGATGAGTGTAGATTTACCCTGTCTCACAGTGATGAGTGTAGATTTACCCTGTCTCACAGTGATGAGTGTAGATTTACCCTGTCTCACAGTGATGAGTGTAGATTTACCTTGTCTCACAGTTATGAGTGTAGATTTACCCTGTCTCACAGTAATGACGAGTGTAGATTTACCCTGTCTCACAGTGATGAGTGTAGAGTTACCCTGTCTCACAGTGATGAGTGTAGATTTACCCTGTCTCACAGTGATGAGTGTAGATTTACCCTGTCTCACAGTAATGACGAGTGTAGATTTACCCTGTCTCACAGTGATGAGTGTAGATTTACCCTGTCTCACAGTAATGACGAGTGTAGATTTACCCTGTCTCACAGTGATGAGTGTAGATTTACCCTGTCTCACAGTAATGACGAGTGTAGATTTACCCTGTCTCACAGTAATGACGAGTGTAGATTTACCCTGTCTCACAGTGATGAGTGTAGATTTACCCTGTCTCACAGTGATGAGTGTAGATTTACCCTGTCTCACAGTGATGAGTGTAGATTTACCTTGCCTCACAGTGATGAGTGTGCATCAGGGTGAAAAAGGAAGCCCATGAAGCAATGCACTGGTTATGCCTAGTGCCCGCTCTACAAGCCTCAGAAGGCAGTATTATGACCTGGGGTTGCTTCTTTAGGTCAGGTCAAGGCTCAGCAACGTTATGCAGCAATAAAATAAAAGTCAGCAGACTTCTTGATTGCACTGAATGTTCAGGTTCTTACATCAATTGATTTTTTTATTCCCTGATGGCACAGGCATATTCCAGGGTGACAATGCCAAGATTAGTTTGGCGTACATTGTGGTTACGTGAGTGGTTCAGTGAGCCTGAGGAATCATTTTCACACATGAATGGCCTCCACAGAGTCCTAACCTAAACCAGATGAAAGTCTTTGGGATGTGCTGGAGAAGGCAATCAGGACTGGTTAGACTCTTCACTCTGTCACTACAAGATCTCAGCCAAAAAATGGAACAACTCTGATCCAAAATACATGTTTAACATCGGCGTCATAAAAGCTGTGTAAAGGCGCAACAAAATATTAATGTGCAGACTTTTTTTTTTAAGCCAGGCAGTGCAATAGTGGCTACAGTTGCTTCACTGTAGTTCCCATTTGAAATGGGCCAGAGAATGAGCCAGGAAGCATGAGTCCACACTCCTGCAGCTGGAGAAAGAGGACATATAGGCAAATAAATCAATGGCCCGACTCAGTTTAGTGGATTGACTGGATAGATGAGTGCATTTAAATTCAGATGTGGTGCGCCAGTAGATAACCGGGAAATATGAAGACATCAGTTGAAAAGAATGGGTGATGCAGCACTGAGACCTCACCACAGCTAAGATATGAATCATTAGTGCAATCTATGTGCAGTTATAAAGGATTAAATACGAACAGCCAGCGCACCCAAAACCTCACGTAAAAATTAGTCTAGATAAGTTTGCTTTGTCAAACCTACTTACTGATCTTCCTCGTCGTCTTGTTTGCCTTCTTTCTCTCCTCCCTCTTCTTCTTATTATACATTTTCAATAAGCGATTAAATTCATGTTACAACCTCAAATAATGTGTTGAACACTTTTCAGTATGGTAGAAGGTATACGGACTTCTCAAATAAGTCCTTTTTGATTTTAGTTGTTTTTTTCCATGATGTGCTTTTTTTTGCAGCTGGGGTTGTAGACAGAACTTAGCACTGTTTCATTCCCAGTTTTGAAAACTCCAAAGTTCTGCCTTGATGGCATGACCATGCTGGTTTATCCGGGAGCAGCAAAAGCCCTTGCAGACCACCGATAACTGTGGTGGATTACAGAGATGTCCCGACATCCAGACGACTTGGGTGCAGACAGCAGTATAAACAATATACAGAAGTTTATTAGGAGAGGTCAGGCAGGCAGGGTCAGAACCAGCCAAGCTGATCGTGGCACAGACTTGGGATCCAAAGTTGAAGTCAGGGGGTAGTGTTCAGTAACCAGGCGGGAAAATGTGGTCCAAATCTGAAAATAAGAAATGTAGTCAGCAAGCGGAGTCCAGGAGACAGGTGGGCAGACTGTAGTGAAAAGTCGATATCCTAGAATCGTCGTCAGCAGAGAATGAAGAGTCCAGCCCGAAAGTGCAGGAACAAGTGGGGCTGAGACTGGCTCAGGAACACAACGGAATAGGAAGCGAAGCAGGTGAATACCACAGAAGTCAACTGGGAAGATCGTGCACTGGATAAAGAGACAAGGGTTAAATATTCACGCGGACAAAATGAACTAACACCAAACATGTGGGAAGGAATAAAAGAAATGCAGCGAGTGCAGGCGAGAAATCAGACAACACAAGGAAACAATAACAAAATAATGAGAAACAGTTAAGGAGTATGGGGGAAGACATGCACAAAAACAAAGGTAAACAAACACGTGGGAATGAAACGCGGAAACGGAAACCACAGGGAAACAAGGAAAACATGAGGGGAACATGAAAACAAGCCAACAGGACACTGACAGAAGAATTCTTCTCCAGGCGAAACGCCTTTTCATGATTGGCTAGCTCAAAAACACCTTCTAGGAGATAACTGTTGATTTGGGCACAAATACACCTAAAAAAAGACTTCACTGGAGTAATTAAAAAGGGTTTTACCACAAGACCTGAACCATTGCTTTGCCACAAAAACTGAAAGTTTGCCAAAAAATAAATAAATAAATTCTGAAAAACACTTGTACTGTTCCGAAAAAACATCCTCTGGACAAATTAGCTGAAGAAGAACTTGTAACAGAATGATGGGATGAAGATGGAGAAGGGAAGGAACTGCTTGTGATTCGGTGAGTGCGCCCTCAGACCACGGCCATCTTCAAACTCTGCCTTCCCTTTTATCCCCGCTACTCACCTGTAATGTTCCATGACTGCATCTTGAAAGGTTGCCATTTTACCATTTTCCTAAGAAGTGATTGCAAACAAAAACTCAGACAAATGTAAAAACCAGCAAAAAAACTGAAAACCCTTTCATAGCTGTTGTATAATGGTTTCAGACTCGTCTTTTTGAAATTTTTCATGATGACGTACACTCAGACTAACTGAAAACAATAACGGCATTGCCATCGCGGCTGGTAACAAGTAGTGGTAGAAGTGGTAGTACTAGTTGAACAACAGCTGGCAAGAAGTAGTTGTAGTTTCTGTAACTGTTGCTTAAAATTTTATGCTGGGGAATATGATGGGGCAAAATCCACCTCATAGTACCCGAGTAAAATATGCATTTACCTGCGGTTTACTGAATATACAGTATATGTACAATGTGCAGGTCAGCCTGTTGAACTGCAAAGTCAAAGGAAGATGTGGTCAGTTGCCCAGGCTTTAGAAACCTAAGCTAATCCGTGCTGATGATTATGAAAAACCAAACGTAGGCCACAGCATTAAAAAGTGAGATAATTTTTATCATTTGAACCCATTGTGGTTGACTGTGCAAAAATACCTGTAAAGCATGGCCCATTAGTTCAGGAAGTCTTGCTTTCCCACCTCCAACCTCCAATTAAGAAAGCGTTTCTGCCAATAATGGGCTTATTTTTCATGCCATGAATTTTTATGGGCCATCCCCACTCAGAGATTAAAAGAAAAAGAGCCTTGAGTGTACAAACCAGAACCCAAAGTAACGAAGTAATAAATAATTAGGTAAGGAATCCATCATGCGATCCTATGCACCACATTCCTTTTACCAAGTCTTGTAATTTCTTGGTTTTGAATCAACAGCCCTCTTTGTGAGGAGAAAAACGCCAAAAGTACATTTTTATCTCTCATTTTTATTATTGTTATCATTGTCAAGTCTTATGACACCACAGCAATTCATCCTTGACAGAGCAGGGAGATGCCATTCGTTTTACACTCCATTTGGCGTCAAAATGTTTCTGAAGTCATACAAAGAGCAATATTATTTATCCTAAGGAGAAAACCAATGTTGCTGAACTCTTGCACACTGAATTTGGGTTACACCCCAAGAGCTGAGGATGTGGATGAGTTGAGCATTTGGTCCCAAATCAAAAAAAAAAAAAAAAAAGCTTAGTAAATCCCCTGAAGTTCAGTTTCTCCAAAAACAGAGCCGTGTTTATGAAGCAAAGCAAGTAAAAAATAATAAATTAATTTAAAAAAAAGAGCAGACACATGAGAGCCGCCTGCAGTTGAAATTGTTATTTAAAACACTCCTTGGGGACCAAAGAGTGACTTTGCTCAGAAATTCATCAACAGGTACTGTGTGTTAACCATGCTGCTTAGCATTAGAAATGGCTCAGGAAAAAAATACAATAAAATACATGATTTTCAGTTCCTCTGCTTTTGCAACACTTCATCCCCGAAAAAAGTGGAGTAAAAAAAAATACCTTGAAGAAATTACGTCACTTCACAAGACGTAACTTAAACGGAATCAATGAAGACATTATATACTGTCCCAGAGTTATGTACCATTTCATCACACACTGTGTGTGTGTGTGTGGGAAATGGATGCGTGCTAGGTGTTCACAAAAATATAGAACGATAAAAAGGCTATGGTAATTGCATTGGTCTTCTTCAAATACAAATGAAACAGTTTACAGGGTTTCCAGTTCCTGAAGTATGACCCAAGATGAACCATGTTTTGCTTGCAAACCACAACTGCTTAAAAACTACTGCAAATAATAACCCTTTGTTATTCGCTAGCCACTAATGCAGCTGACTATCCCAATAGCCGAGTCAGGGTACTGTGGAGTGCTTACACCTCCCGTGCAAAATATTTACACAGGTTTGCAGCTAGGTAACCATTTATTATTGTTTGTTTCACAATCTGATCATTCAGTGACGTGACGAAAGGCTTAGCGATGAGCGTGGACAGTGACCATCTTGTGCCTGGACAGCAAATAGGAACAGAAAAAATGCCTGAAGGGAATTCGGAAATTCTGCAGAAATGCCACAAAACAACCCTTATGGAACTGGAATTCTAAAGAATGAAATCTTTGTTCAGTTGGAAACAAAACCAATATTCTTTGTAATTCTGTTTTCAGATGAAGTTGAAATAGTGGAAATCGCGGGTAATATGAAGAAAATAACTAGTATCTGCTTCATACACTGTGGGATCTGCACAAAGATCTTTAAATCACAGCACAACATGATGAGGATCAGTTTCTTTTCACCCGGTATTTAGTGATGCTGGTTATGCGGCATCTTTCGCCATTACGGAGGAGAAAAAGAAAAATAAAGCCGCTTGGTTACTCCTTTCCAGCTTGGAAGAAACCTGGTTCACAAATTATTGACTGAGCAATGTTAAAGGCGTGTACATGGAGAATAATCTCTACTGCTCTGGCAAAAAGGGTTCATATCTGCTGCTCTGTCAGGGTGACTTTATAAGAAACAAGCTCACACTGGCCATCACGAATAAGAACTAGGTCAGGTGAACATAAAAGGGAGAATGCAAAAACAATTTAAGAAATCAAAAGTAAAACCTTAAGATCAAAACCTGTTCCCTGATGTCTTGAGCCAATCACCATTTTATCTTGCAGCTCCAACAGTGAATCTGCCCGAGAGCTGGAAACAGGGAAACGTAAGGCGTGTGGACAGAAACATACAGATTGGCAGTTATAACTGCCGTCATCTCTCCACTCCTCTCTCGGGAGTTTAATCACATGATTATCTATATTAAAGCACTGGTCGGGACTGGTTACATGTATCACATGGTAAATGGTGTCACAGACTTCACCCTCATTTGTTTTTGTCAGCCCGTTTCTCTGTGTGGTTTGTGTCTGAATGGTTTGTGTTTGCAACCTTTTTGTGCGGTTTCCTGTTCCTCGGATTTGCGGTTATTGTATATTGCAAGAGGAGCAGCAGGGGTCGTCCTTGTCTGGCTGGGCAGCGTAGTCCATCTGCCGCACGATCTCGGCGAACAGTTCGTCCACCATGGTTTTGCTCTTGGCCGAAGTCTCCATGAAGGGGCAGCCCCACTCCTCAGCCAGAGCCTGCCCCTCCCCTGCCGACACCTCCCGCTCGCTCTCCAGGTCTACCTTGTTCCCCACCAGGATCACCGGCACCTTCTCGTACCTGCAGACACACAGGCACACAAACGGCCATGAATTACAACCATAGCTGTGTCCTAGAAGTCATAACCAGTGTTCCTGCTGCCCAGGAGGTGAAGGTCAGAGAAGCTGATTGTTGAGATCAGGCAAGGACCCAGAAGAAAAATGACGAACGGTTAGTTCAGGGTTCTCCATATCCAGTGGCGCCAACTTCAGGTCAACATTGGGGGTCACAATTTTTTTTTTCAGGCTGCTGTATTCCCAAGGGTAGGCTGCCTTGTCCAAAGTCCAGCCTTTTAGAATGTTAAAAAGGTTTATTTAGAAAATATCAGTTGGCTACTTTAATTGATTAATGTTAAATCTGGTTGTGATCTGTGAAACAATGTTAATCGGCTGAATGGATGCGATGTATGAAGGCATACACGAATTGAATGTCGGAGTGAGCATCCATTTTCCATCCCCGCATTTATGGACGTAAGCTAAACTGTTTTCAGTCATTTATTTAGCCTAGGATTTGAAATTGCAAACGGTACCTTAAACATTGCGTTAGCCTATAGGATACTCATGTGTCGCATTTTTTTCCAGCCTGCTTCAAGACGCACGCAATATGCGCTCATAACAATTATGCATGCTGCAGACGCATGGTTAATAGTACACCCTATCTCGACTATGAAAATGAAATCCCAAGCTGCAAGTTAAAAGCCGATATAACCTCAGCGCTAAACTGAAGCATAAGGTACTGATTAAGGCAATGCGGGACCTTTTTTAACAAAGCCGTCCACGATTGCAGTTGCAGGTTTAGAAGCTGAATCCATATTGGAATTAATATTCAACTTGAATATCAACTATTGCTTCATAAACATAATACAGACAGGGTAACAAAAGACAAGTTGTCAATATCACTGGGCTCTTTTTAATGAACTAGTTTAAGAAATATAATTGGATGATATAGCCTGCTTGTCATTTTCCGGAAATATAAAATTATGTTACTACGTTACTAATGATTAACTACGTTACTTTATATTCTACTGCGTTTAATCTCAGCAAGGGAAATTCTGAAGCCGTCACAATTCATTTCCAATATGTATCCAGCTGGACGATGAAAATGATGTCCAGACACAAATAATTAAACTTGCGATAGAGCGCTGTCCCTCGATGAAAAAATTTGAGCGGAGACACGAAAAACGGAACGCTTCAGTAAAAAAAAATAGGGTGTTTATTTTATCATTGCCAATTAAGGAACTGTTGACTTATTATTTTAGGTGTAATTTTTTTTTTTTACACATTTATGCAAAAAAATAGCCTGTTTTTTAACCTTAATTTGTCCACTGCATTGCCAAGAACCAATGAATCCCGCCAAAATTAACTTTACAAGTAGTCGAGACCATACGTGCTTCATATAAAGCACACGTCTAAATTATCATGTTGAAAAACATATTTATTTATCCACATTTCTGGGAAAAATGAAATTGAACAGTTTTTCGTGCCTGCGCTCATATGGAAGTGGGGCACACTTTTTATCAAGGCGATTGCATATTATTAACGGATTCGCGTACGCGACAGCATTAAAACGAACCAACGTACATTGGAAGTAACCGTTCAGGCCACGGGTACGTTTCCTAAAACCTTGGTTTGAACCGGACTATGGAAGTTGTTGAAAGTTAGCAAATAGCAACGCTTTTGGGAAACATAACCCCAGCTCAGTAAATTGCAGTACGGTTGCCCATATTCTTTTACAATCTTCCTGAGTTGCTTGGCTACAACAGCAGCTAAAGACGATGTGTTATTCGCTGTCAGATTTTTTTTAGAGTAGGCCACGGCAACGAATCAAGGACACATTTTCTGGACATGAATATTAATTACAATATGGATTCAGCTTCTAAACCTGCAACTGCAATCGTAGACGGCTTGCATAAGCCTTATTATTATTATTATTATTTTTTTAAAAAAGGTCCCGCATTACCTTAATCAGTAGCTTGACTGAACGGGACAGACGAACTATGAAAACCTGCGGTTTTAATATTGCAGGGTTTTTGCACCCCCAACCTTAACTTTGGAGGTGCAGGAGACCCAATGCCCCCCCACAAATGGCGCCTATGTCCATATCACAGTCCTCCAGGGCCAAGAACTGCTGGTTTTCCACCCTACCATTCACTGGGAGACAAGTATGATGACAATCTGGCCAATCAGTGACAATGATTGCTCACTTACGTGCCTGGAAAAAGTGAGAACCAGGTCTGGATTTGGATTTAGGGCCGGATTTGAGCAGCCCTGGGTTAATTCCAGTTTGGGTCAAACCACTGCCATCAGTTCTAACCAATTCCATGGCAACAGCTTTTAACACAATAAATCTCATGCACTATGGCTGAAATTTCTTGCTGTACCTCAAAGCCGTGGAGATGCATCACGTCAGCCTAAAGGCAGTTGCCTGATGACAATAAGCACTAACCACCATCACCATCAAGGCTGAACTTTAACACTTCACAAAATCAGCTCAGCTGGTTCCTTCTCATCCCGCCATCTTTTATGCAACCCCTGATTCTAGTCAATTACTGAAAGCAACAGCGTCACCTAGTTTAGCATTACCTAAACATTGAATAGCCTTGCCTAAACCCTTGCAATTAGTTGCAGTTAACAAAAATGCACAAATAAGCCTCTCAGCTATCCTGACTGTTCCAACAAAAATTAAACAAGACAATCACAGAACCAGCGAAATGAATAATTAAATGCAGCATATGGCGCGCAGAAGCAGCTTTAATGAAACAGTGAAAAGCTTTTCAAACCTGAAGGCTACACTCTCCAGAATCACCTTAGCTTGCACTGCCCTTTAGTCATTACAGTCGTCCACTCTGTTCAGGAAGCTAGGCTCATGATCCCATCATCTTCTGCAGTGACCGTCCTCCATTCAGTGGCAAATCTAACATAGAAGCACAAGTTGCTGATGCCTTTATAAGGCAACCACACTTGAACGTACAGTAAGGTCCCAACCCATTTATCTATTGCGGGATTTCAAGGAAGAAAACAGAGGTGCAGGTTTTTGTCTTCACTAAGTGCAATGGAGGACCTTGTTGCGAGGCTTAGTGGGGTCATTGACTTGATTTCACATAACTCAAATGCATTCCCTATACATACCTTTGTAATGCTGGCTTCCCGCACATTGAACCTTGCAAGTTAATTGAACATGGACATAATTTCTTCATTAGTCAGTTGATATTGAAGCAGGGGTGGAGTCAAAGTAAGTTTTTGTACAAGGGACTTTGACCTCACCCTTGCTCCAAAGTCAACTGACCAATGAAGACCAGTGATGTTCATGTGCAATGCTGTCATGCAAAGCAAACTGGAGTCTCAAATAAAGCCAAGATATTAACCACCTCTGCAGCACCAAATTTAAAACCAAATGCTTGAAAGGCTTCATACCTCTCTCAGGGCAATATGATGGTTTTATTTACCGATTACATCCTTTAAAAAAAAAATTCACTCCAAACAGAAATCCTATAAGCTGACCTGTAAGACATCAAGTTGGACACAAAGGTCACCATAGGATGGAGAACACAGAAATAAAAAGCTCAGCTCTAGTATCATGAGAATATTTGATAGACTTGCCCACATTCACAGAGCCATTACTTCTGTTTCCCAAGTTTGATTTGATAATTGAGGGGAAGCACAGGGATTTAAAAGGGCACACTGCCGAAATATGGATGAGAACTCCTGTACACACTAACTACTTAGGAAGATCTTCAGATTATGTTTTACATTTCTCTGGAGTGTTCTCCATTTGATCCCATTTTTGATTTCACATTAGCAATGTGCATCAGATATTAAGGCTCATTATGCCTGTGCAAGGCTAAATATTGTACAACCAATATAATACTTCAGAATTTGTACTGAAAAAGATTTTCTCTGAAGAACAATTAAACACCAAAAAAGAGTCAGTAGGGAATCAGCAAATGTTCTATATTTTAAAAGGATTTGGGTTTGGTCCAATCCTTACGATTCTGTTCAGTAAACATAAATCTACGCTGCAAAAAACAAAGTCTTAATGCGCATTTTGATCTTGAATTTAGAGTGATACACTTATTTCTATTCCCTTTTTTTCTTAGAAAGAGAAATTCTGCCACTGCTTTGAAGTAATATGGACTCATTTCTATATTTGTCCATGGAGTAAGATCATTTCACATACTCAAACAAATCTAGAAATGAGTACTACAAATCAGGAGCAGAATTTCCAAGAAAAAAGGGAACTGAAGTAAGTATACTGAACAACAAAAGAAACGCAAGTTAGCTAGTTAGTTAAGGTACTCTTATGGTTACTCAGTCAAAGTGACTGCAAAATAAAGAAAAGTTTGATGAAACGAGTGTAAATGTGCACGCGCTAGTAATACATCTGATTTTCTAAAATAATTACGCGCAAACTTATTTTCCAGTCTGCCTTTAACACGTTGACTGCCAACTACGAGATAATTCGTAATGGCGGGTCAGGGCCGGCGCTAGACTTGAAAATTCGGGGAAAATTATCCATCCCTTTATTGACTGCAATTAGTCCTGGCAAATTCTAGACGGTTTTTCCTTTATAAGCACGTTTTCCAATTCAAGAATAATCAAGTGGCAATTGAAGACACCGGCTTCTCTCCCCATGCGATCTAACAACAAATAATGGGCTACATTCAGTAGAAAATAATTTAATTATAATTAGGTCTATGCACTGGCACCCAGCAACAATTTTTTTTTTTTTTTTTTTTTCCAGCGAGAGCGGCATTTAAGAACTCATTTGCGAATGAAGGTAATTTCGGCGACAAGTACGCACACCTGTTTTTGCAGCACGGTCACGCAACTTGCTGTAAAAAATAGACGGCTGTCAGACTGGAAAATGTAAACGGAGGAAACCACGTACTTGTCACCAGAATTTCCTTAATTCGCTGAAGAGTTCTGAAATGCGCTCTCGCTGGAAAAAAAAATACCGCTGGAGTGCCAGTGTAAAATTATTATTAAATTATTTTTCTGTACTGAATGTAGCCCATTATTTGCTGTTAGATCGCACGGGGGATAGAAGCCGTGTCTTCAATTGCCACTTGATTATTCTTGAATTGGAAAACGTGCTTATAAAGGAAAACCCACTAGAATTTGCCAGGACTAATTGCCGTCAATAAAGGGATGGATAATTGCTCCCGAATTTTCAGGTCTAGCGCTGGCCCTGACCCGCCACTACGAGTTATCTCGTAGTTGGCAGTCAACGTATTAATGAACTTGCGTTTCTTTTGTTGTTCAGTATATTTCAGACTAAATACAGGATTAAAATGCTCAGTTAGATTTTGTTTTTGCAGCGATGCATGCTGATGTGAATTCTCATGAGCACCATTAAAATTTGACTTTCTCCTGGCTGCCATCAGTGGGTAATTTGCACCACAACTGCTTAAATATAGTGTGGCAATATTTTGCAGTGACATCATATACATGTCCTGTAACATAAAACTGACCTGAATTGAACATAGGTGAATATTTCACGTCAGAACACCTCAAGAAACTTCGCTTGAACTCCCACCAACTCAGATGTTGCTAATATTCAATCAGATCAAGGGTAACCAACTGTGTTCCCTGAGATCTACCCACCTGAATTCTTTCACTGTAACCTTAATCTGCCACACTTGATTAAAAAAAATTACATAGAAAAATGTTCAGTGTTATTTTGACTCTTACAGAGTCAAATTAGCTCTTACAGCGTCTACTTGAGTCCACTCTTTCTAGAGTGGAACCAAATAGACTCATTAAGAGTTGATTAAGTCTTCATATTTTGCTGTGTAGCAGCTTAACAGGATCTCTTGCTACTTTTGGAGGTGTGCTTTTCTAGGGTAGGAGTGAAAACCTAAAGGACTGTAGATCTCCAGGGACAAGGTTGGTGACCACTGTATCAGATGGTGTACACTAATGCAAGAAGTGGTCACTTAAAAATTTCTTTTGTAAAAATGTTATTTGGTTTCATAAACAATCGTTAATTTACATTGGCCAAATCAACCTGTAGTTTTTCTTTTTACTTTCAATAACTTTATAATTCTGACTCCAGTTTGGACCAGCTTAAGTAGTATTACTGATTAAGGAACAAGGAATCCAAAACAGCAACCAAACACCCCTAATTAAACGTCTGAACCCCATAATTTGAATACTTCACTGAACTGTATACAATACAACTGCACTGTGTGGGACAAGACATATAAAGCTGGACTCCTAAAATTCATTTTTTTAGACTCGATAGATTGTTCTTATCAAAACTTGTGATGGCTATTTTATCCATCAGGAGAATTAAACCTCCAAAAGGTGGAGTCCCATTAAGGGCGTTTTCTGGCCCAAACCACCAAATTCAAAATAATTTTCAGCATTGATAAACCACCCCATGGGGTTCATGAATCCACCAGAGACACCTCATTTACGAAAAAATGATTATATATATATATATATATATATATATATAAAAATTTTTTTTTTTTTTTTTTTTTACATTTTTTAGTTTTTGGGAGGGGCCACCCATTCTGGGGCCCCACAAAGTGTCACCAATGATTATAATCATGTTGTGTGTATATATATATATATATATAAAAATCACATTGTAACGGATATATTTTTCTAATGAATAAAAAAAGAATTTGTTGAAATTGATGTCATACTGCCGAGATGGGAAGATATCTGTTCAAAAAATATGTTCTGAAATGGAGACTTCCAACGGCCACGTGTGTAAACGACGGTACATTTGACAAAGTTCCCGGCCATGACACAGTAAGGGAATTTGCCTAAATTTGCCCTAGGGTATGGCCAACATTCAATGAAAAAACCAGGAGGTGTCGACACTGCTAACATATTCATCCTAACACTTGCATCAACCGCCCATTGTAAACCCTTGATACGAAATGGATTGTGTGAGTATGGCTCTCACTTAATTCTTCTAAGTTTAAGTTTTTCAGTAATATAGTTATTAACTATGACCCTTATGATGTTTATGCTTAAAATTATTGCCTATTCTTAGACCTTCAAACTGAAGGAGCCTCAAGATGACGATGAGGTGAACCCCATGGGCTGGTTTACTAATGCTGAAAATGATTTTAAAATCGGTGGTTTGGTCCAGAAAACGCCCTTAATGGGACTCCAGTGATGATTCTAGAACATTTCAAAAGTGGGCCACCCCCCGACTTAAAAAAAGTGGGCCAATGGGGAAAAAAGTGGGCCAACTGGGTATACCTGGTAAAATTTATATCAAGTTTTTAAACAGTACCTTGACTGGCTCACTTATTTAAATGTACACACATTCAGTTTTTACACCTTATTGACAAAACTAAGACATGAATGACAGTTTAAGTTTAAAGTTTCAATAGAAAACCTTCACAGCCTCTGCCAATCATAACAATTATAAAGTCAATGACAAAATAGTGCATAAAATAATAGTTCCTAATGCCTGATTTGGTGCATAGCTTAAAGCCCGCCTCCAAACCAAAGTCCTACTGCTAAAGTTGTAAGTACGGATACTTCACCAGGCAGTGAAGCCACTCTGTTCATAGGTGTACGTTGAGCAGCGCGCAGAGACTCACAATTTTGCCTACATTTCGTTTTATTCATTCAAACGAGTTCTGAGCCAAGTATCGTTTTTTTAAAACCTATTAGCAAGCCTTGTACTGCTTCAACCTCAAGCGATGCAGAGATGCCAAGTCTCACGCATTCGGCGTGAGTCTCTCGCCTCTTAGTGGCATTCACGTTCCTGTGCCGTAGTCAGCAATTGTTCAATCAACGAGCACTGAAGAAATTCACTCGCGGAATGCAAGTCATTGCGCATTAAGTTAATTGGTTTCACGTGCATTACGATGGATTTCCCCACTAGTGACACGGAAATCGATTATGACTCGGGAATTCTCACGCTTGTCTTTACTGAGGGATTGAAAGCAATGGAATTACATAAAAACATTTCAAATGGTCTTATTTCATTTAAATAATTTAAACGATCATGAAACACATGCATTGTTTCCAATCCCTGAGTAAAGAGAAGCACGAGAAGTCCGGAGTCGCTTTCCATGTTACTTGTGGTGAGGTCCACCTTTATGCAAGTGAAACTGAAACTTAAATGCACAAGGATTTTAATTCCACATGAGAATCTCATTAATAATCGTTTATTGAATAATTGTGGACTACGTTGAAAAAGCCTAAAAAATGCGTGAGACCTACACCGAATGCGTGAGACTTGGCATCTCTGGCGATGCCGTAGCTTGCACACCAGAAGCTATGGCTATGGCTATGGCTCCAGTGCCCTCCAAAAGCATTGCCCCAAACCAGTTCCCTCTCTCTGCTGCTTCAGCCCTACCTCACGCGGTTAGCAACTTGAATGGCGATGCTCCATCCCATCCAATATTAGCTAGCTACCCAGAGCGTGCATTTGGTGCTTTATGGCGATCATTCAATTCAGCCTGGTATCTTACACGACTGCGGCTGGAGTATATTCATTTCAGCGGGATGCATGCTTTTGCTTTCCCTGCAGGAAATATGCTACTGCCGGTGAGAGGGATGCTGTTTTTACCTCGCTTGGTTTTACCAACTGGAAAGCAGCACTCGAGCGTGACGGGGGTTACAGAAACATGCATCCAGCCACAGTCATATACAGGCATATAGGCTATAGAAGTCTGTTGCTGCCGACATTTTGACAACAATCTTTGCAGGTTTATAAATTTGTCGAATAAATGCACGGAAGTTTGTTATAGATGATGTTTTCATATCAATTTACGCACTAGAACAAAGGATTCGCGCCAAATCATAATGTAATGCGTAGTTGCGGGCGCACTGAAATCTTTGTTTCGCGCCAAGTCGGTCAAACTTGCGGGATACCGCAAATTAAGCGACCTAGAATCATCACTGGGACTCCACCTTCATCACATTATACATTTTAACCATTATCACTGCAGCACCAGCACAGTCCACTAGATGTCCCCAGTTGACAATGCAGATGCTGCAATGATCATGGTCATAATAATGTGATAAATATGGATATTTATATCTCCTGACAGAAAAAATAACCATTGCTATTCTTCAACAAGAACAATTCATCAAGTGCACAGAAATTAGTATGAAAAGTTCAGCTCCCTATTTCTTATCAAACATAGTCCAACTACATTCTATACAATCCAGTTTAATATTCAAACGGTGGGGTTCAGACGCTTACTTAGGACTGTGTTTTTTGTTTTGGATTCCTTGTTCCTTAATCAGTAATACCGCCAAAGCTTGTCCAAATCAGTCATAAATTTAAAGACATTGACAGTTTAAAAACAAAAAAAAAAAAAAAAAACATCCTGTCAAAATGGCCAACTTGGCCTGTATAAATTAACCATTATTCATGAAACCAATGAAATTTTGACAAGACTCCGAGAGTGCAAACCTCTGCCAAGGCAGCACAGTCGAAATCTTGCTGAATGAACATGGCTCATAAGAAATTTACGGATAGGTTCCGCCCCCGATGCAAGACCACTCATCCCACAAAGTTTGAGTGTTATCACTGAGAGCGAAGTTCAGATATCGCATGACATAGGATTTCAAGATGGCTGCCATGGCAGCCATATTGTTTGACCACTCGCGGTAAAAATCAATACGGTCTATCCCTGATGTAATGGCAACCTACCCAAAAAATTTCAGATATCCATTCATTACTTTTTCAGTTATCTTGTACACAGACAGACAAAAACCAATGCCGGCAAAAACATACCCTCCTTGGCAGAGGTAAAAATTAAGGATACTTTTTTCATCAGCGTGCAACATCTAATTGAATTTCAGCAATATCTGAGATGGAGGGTGTCAGGCCAAGCTGATTTCACACGGAATTACCCAGGGCAACAATATAAAATATTTCCATTCTTAAACCGCATCATCCAAAACAAGTCCATTACCAATCATCCTGGTCATTGACTGGCACTGTTGATGTCTGTAATTGTAAATGCCATGATCATTATGGTGGTGACAGTATGATGAAACTGGAACAGAACTTTTGGAAATAGAACAGATACAGAAATACTGCACTACTGCTACAAATATAAAATGCTGAAAAGGCAATTTTTCAGGAAATAGATTTTGAAGAAGATTTTGCTTTAAAATGTCAAATAAAATGTGAAATATCAATTACAAAAAACAATTTGATACACCTTTGGTCATAATGTAGAAAAGATGAGCACAGGAATCGTCAATCACCATTGTGAATGCTTAGCATGAAATTTTTTTCCCCAAGCATGTCCCAAGCTATCTTCAATATCTTGCTGTAACTTTTCCACAGACCTGTATGACAGTTTCAAACTAGGTCAATAAAAAGTGGAAAGGTTGGGAGAAAATCCACCTGTTTAAGGCAATTTGTAAACAACCCGCGACATGCATTGCCTTGTGGTTCCTCACTACGAAACTGAACGCCAAGATTCTGCATTATATGAAACCACACTGGTAGGTCTTCACACATTCCCCAACATACGAATACCAAACAAGAACGCAACTGACAACCTGATAATACAACACAAGGCTGCCCTTTTAAAAACTGCTTCGTGGTAACTAAATATGAAAATGTACTGTAGACTATAAGAGTTCTAGCTAGCTTTGGTAAAACCTAATTACAGTAGAGATGTGAACAGCCATCTGTGTGTGGTATGTCCAGTCACAGTGCATGTTGAGAAATGTTACCAACCCCCACCCGAGCGGCTCTATTTTTGGCCCTCTCCCTGGTGAGGAGGTAACCACACTATACGCTTACACATTGTTGCAACAAGTCATAGGGAAGGCTGCATCTCCAGCTCACAAGTCAGTGTAAAACCATGAAGTCTGGGCAGTAATGAGGGGGGAAAGATTTATACATGATCAGGGCGTGTCTTTCTATAGCGGCACATGCTTGCGTGCGTGTGTTGTGGGTGCGTGCGTGTATTGTGATATGTGCTTGTGCGTGTTGTGAGAGTTTTTATCCTTTAATTGTGCTTGAGTATGTGGTTTGTGAGCACTTGTATTTGGGTAAGTGCTTGAACATGTAAATCATGCATGCTTACTCTGTATGTGCTTGTGCCGAGTTTGCATGCATTATCATTGACGTGTGTGTCCAGTGTGTGAGCTTACACTGAGGAGCACAAATACGTGTTGTGTGTATGAGTGGATTATGATTTGTGCTGATGCCTGTTGTGTGCACGGGCTCATGTCTGCTTGACAAAGATCAGTCATGCCGATGAACTCCTGTACACTTTTACATGTGCACACAGGTGAGTGCTTAATACATTTGTGGTACCATATGGTACGTGATTTTGAGACGGGGTATGAATATGAGTGTGAGAGAGACCGGTATGGATTCCATCCTACCGCTCATGCACTTTAAACTACACATTACATTCAAGTCATAGCAACTGAGATTTTTCAACATTGTGGCTCTATTTATCGTACGGGACACACCTTAAAGAAACAACCTCGCCCTCGGCACCGGATGCGGACATAATGAAAACTCTATAAAGAATACAAAGGGCCCCAAAAGAAGGTGTTTAAAGGGGCAGCCTACCCACCGAAATGAAATTAAAGTATGTATTCACATAATGCGACAAAATAAGAGTTCCCTTTGTGATTAGGGGGTTTCCTTTAGCTCGGTGGCTGTGGTTCAAAATCCCATATATCCAGAGTAGGAAGAGTGCAGCAGTAGGGCCCTTGAGAAAGTCACGTAACCTGAACTTCCATGGCAGTGTGGCACCTGCTAACTCTAATGAAGTCCAAGTTCCTTTGGATAAAAGCATTTGCTAAATTGTAAATGCAGTGAAGCAACGCCTAACCCAGCGATTATATTTGGAGATACTGCAGTAGATTTTTTTTAAAGAAAATTGCTTGCACCAAAAAGTTAGGGACAAATGGTAGAATATCACTGGCCAAACATCTTAATTCCATTTTTAGGTAAACTGCCCCTTTAACAAAGCCAAGCAGAAATGCAGACTGCGTGTCCAGCCGCTGCTTTCAGACACAAAACTGCTCTTGTATCAGCAGCCAGGGATTCACAGCCAACTGGGGTACTTGCTCTCAGCGAGTTCTACCTGGCTGCAGTAGACTCTGAGCCGGCCCGTTCTTCTGGGCCTACAGGGATTTATGAAGCGTGAGAGGGTAATGGGGATGTACTTGCCGCAGAAGGGACCTCATATCCAGTGCCAGCTCAGGAGCAGGTCTGAATATGGCCTTAATAACAGAGGGGGAAGCCCGTAATTCCACTGGGTGAGTGTGTCTGTGCCTGCATGTACGTATGTGCACACACATGCTGCCTGGCCAGGCTGGGGCTTAAGAACCAAAGGTGGGTCACACTTTAGATGAAGTGTTGCTCATAAAGGCTTTATACAGCATGTATAATGCCTTCATAAATGAGACATAATGTCTTCATAAATCATACATTAGTAATTGTCATGCTTTGTAAAGGGTGAAATAACACATCCTTATTCAGCATGTGATGCCAAATGTGATATAACTGACAATGTCACTTAGCTAGTGGCTAAATGCTATAAAGGGTGACATTGTAAGTTAAGTGACATTGTCATTGTCACATCTGGCATCACATGCTGAATAAGGATGTGTTTTTCCCCCTTTACAAAGCATGACATTTGCTTATGTATGATTTATGAAGACATTATGTCTCATTTATGAAGGCATTATACATGCTGTATAAAGCCTTTATGAGCAACACTTCATCTAAAGTGTGACCCAAAGATGTAAGCTTGAGACATTGACAATGTGTGACTGTGGAATGACAAGGTCCAAAGGTGGTAGTGAAGATGTGTGACATGCTGGCACTCTCATGCTAGTACTGCAATGGCTGTTTTAATTTAGTTCTACCTTCAGCTACAGTACGCAATGGTGTGACGTATTCTCCCAAAGGAGTTCACCGGAGATACCCATTCAGCCTTTTTTTGGAGAGCACACTCCACTCCAGTATGCGTTTGGCACGATTCAGCTACCGATAACAAGAAAGTATGAAGAGTAATGGCGGCTGCATTTCTGCATCATTGTCTGTATTTCCTAAAACTGTAAATGTCAGGGTAAGAAAACTCCGGAAGCTCCCCAATGCAGTGTGTTCGTGTTTTTCGAGAAGTGGTCCCTCACCAAATGCGGAGATGAACGTGGTTAGCCGTAGGGAGATGACGGGGCATGCTTGTAATATAATGTAATAAGGAGCATCTGTTCCCGCACTAGCTGGATTGCGGTAAACAGTACAAAAGGATGTTTATTCAAAGCAGATACTGCTCTGCTCAGCAGATCTGTGACCGTAAACCATGGAAGATGTTGCATAGACGCCCCTGAAAATAGCCTAGAGTTAGTGGTTAGAGACTAAGGCCAACTAAGGCTTCAGTGCTAACTCGCAGCCGAGTGTAATTTAGGGTCTCTCAGAGGCTTGTCCCTCCACTGACTGGCAGCAGTGAGACAGTGGGTACTTGCTCTGGTTGTGATGTGAGTAGGGGATTTAAAACTGTGAGGAGAGGAGCTGAAGCATTGCAACTGGAGCATTTTTCAGTATTTTTCTACCTTTGCAGTACAATTATAGATGGCAAATATAACAAAGTGACCCTTTCTGGCCACCTATAATATAAAAATCCCAGTGAGACCCCGGGAAGCGGAGGCCAGATGTGGAGAAGACGGACCATTCAGGCTCCATCACCGGACGCTCACCCTTCCAGCCCCTCTCCTCCAGCTCTATGCCAAATGGGCTCGGATGTGCAAGTCCCAGGACTGTTTAAGGCTGGATGACATATCCAGACAGCGGATTCTGGTTATATGCTCTCCTTTTTCTCTTAAACAGCACCCTCCGATCCGTTTCTTTCATGCAGACCCAAGGCAGCAGGAGGAAACCGTCCCCCTCTTCCTGTTTCCTATCACCATCCCTGATCCAACTCTCTGCTGGGGGAGCAGAGGGGGGAATGGTACAGAGAATATGGCACATCCACTACAATGTAGGTCACTGTCTCCAGGAATATTCCCCACCGAGCAAAACAGTGGAGAGATTTCTCAGTCACTAATACACATCAAATAAACAGCAGAATGCATGGATTTTCCTCATCGAAGCTTAGCGTTCAGGACTGAAGCCAAGTTAAATACCTGGAAGATGCTTACTTTGTCATTTCAGAGCGAAAACTAATTAAAAAAAAAAAAAAAAAAAGCAAACCTGGAGTTAAGTTTTAGAAGTTGTGAAGGTTTAAATTTACAGCAGGCCTAAATCACTGAGCGACATGCAGAACACATAGAGACCATTTTAAGTGATTATTCAATGCTCATCAAATACATTAGAGAGCATTTTTTACACAGAATATCTTCTGAACCAGGGTAGGCTTTGGAAGGGTTGGCACAGATTATGGACAGTTGGGGGAGATGTGAGATGCAGAATGAGATGCTATGATTAGAAGCATGTTCTAATTTTCAGAGGCTGGGGGTGGGGTGGGGGGGGGTGGTGTTTAAAAATAGCATCTCTCAGGCAGGGCACAGCACGTCAGCCAGTCTCAGGCACTCCCGGGGTGATCTCTCCGTGTCCTCTCTCACACGTCCTGTTACACCACAGGGTAATGATCTCTCCGTGTCCTCTCTCACACGTCCTGTTACCCCACAGGGTAATGATCTCTCCGTGTCCTCCCTCACACGTCCTGTTAGACCACAGGGTAATAATCTCTCCGTGTCCTCTCTCACACGTCCTGTTACACCACAGGGTAATGATCTCTCCGTGTCCTCTCCAACACGTCCTGTTACACCACAGGGTAATGATCTCTCCGTGTCCTCTCTCACACGTCCTGTTACACCACAGGGTAATGATCTCTCCGTGTCCTCCCTCACACGTCCTGTTAGACCACAGGGTAATGATCTCTCTGTGTCCTCTCTCACACATCCTGTTACACCACAGGGTAATGATCTCTCCGTGTTCTCTCAAACACGTCCTGTTACACCACAGGGTAATGATCTCTCTGTGTTCTCTCTAACACGCCCTGTTACACCACAGGGTAATGATCTCTCGTGTCCTCCTCACACGCCCTGTTAGACCACAGGGTAATAATCTCTCCGATCTCTCTCCACACGTCCTGTTACACCACAGGGTAATGATCTCTCCGTGTCCTCAACACGTCCTGTTACACCACAGGGTAATGATCTCTCCGTGTCCTCTCACACATCCTGTTACACCACAGGGTAATGATCTCTCCGTTCCTCCCTCACACGTCCTGTTAGACCACAGGGTAATGATCTCTCTGTGTCCTCTCTCACACATCCTGTTACACCACAGGGTAATGATCTCTCCGTGTTCTCTCAAACACGTCCTGTTACACCACAGGGTAATGATCTCTCCGTGTTCTCTCTAACACGTCCTGTTACACCACAGGGTAATGATCTCTCCGTGTTCTCTCTAACACGTCCTGTTACACCACAGGGTAATGATCTCTCCGTGTCCTCGCTCACACATCCTGTTACACCACAGGGTAATGATCTCTCCGTGTTCTCTCTCATACGTCCTGTTACACCACAGGGTAATTTCGCAAAGCAGGGTAAATATGCTCACTAAATGCCTAGATCAGCTCTTCCTGCTTCTGTCCATCTTCCAAATCTGGAAGAGTTATGGGTTTTTATAGGATCAGTTACCCAGCTAACTTGGTAATCAAGCTTTTTGAAAAGGGGTCTCTTTGTCTGAGTTTATGTCAGCGGGCGGGCGGGCAGGCAGGCACACACACACAGACACACACACACACACAAAATGCAAACACGTGAAAACTAGCAAACAAGTCCATACACCTCAATGCATGTGTCAGTTTGCTCACCATGCCAATCCCTAAGCAATAATTCAGAGTTGCACACTGAATTTCAGTCTAAATACCCCCATCCATTTTGCCCACACCACCACATATATCCAATACCCTAGACTGCTTAAGATGATGCCACTGCATAGCACTGAAAACAGAATGAACAAGATCTAGACTGCTGTTCCTCAATGCTAGCAGTAGCTTCCTAGCCATATCACTGATGGTCAAAGGCTGGATGCGGTCTCTTTAGCAGCAGCTGAGGACTCATCCCTGAAACCCTTAACACAGTTCCATCCTCATAAAGGAGTTAACATGTTTTTGTTCTGGTCCGCAGTCTGGCAGTAGTCCCTTCAGGGATCTATACCAAAATCTATGATGAACTTTGAGTTCCCCCATGACGGTCAAGTTTTTACAGAGAAACTTGTTTTCTTTCTGTTGTACAATGATTGCCTGGAGTTACCCTAGGGAGCTACTGCAGAATTGAGTAAAGCTCCCCAACTCAGGCGCTACAGACAGAAAAAAATAAAAAGTGCCGATTTCTTGCTTTGTCCTGTGTTTTTGGGCATCAGACTAAAAGACAGAGTTTGTACAGGAAATCTGCCCCACCTTAGTCTTGGGGAGCAGAGCATTTCATCTGCAACAAGGTAAAAGTCAGCGCAGAGCAATGATGACTATGCCAGCTCCTGCCATACTGCAGCCTCATACACCAAAAAAGTTGATCTTCGGCCCCCATTAACAACTAAACTTATGTGACCTGGACCTTTCCCCCGATGACCTCAAAAACTGAATCAGTTCAGCTACCCTCTGCGGGAAGTAACTACGTCTGCTTTAGTGAAAATCCCTCCACTCTTTAATGGAAATAGCGCTGACAAGACATTTGTGATGGACAGTAGCCCCGGTCAGACTAAGTGAAACTATGTAAAGTTTACTTCTCGATTACTTTCCGAAGTTTCAAGTGCGAGATCACATGGCCGACAAACTTCTTGAAGTTTGAGTGATGCCAAACTACTCGTAGTTTGGGCTACTACTGCACATGCTCAGCAATACCAGAAAATGCGCAGATTCTCGGCTGTCACGGAAATAGTACAGCAAATCTATTACAAGCTGCTTTAAACAGTTTCATTTCATTTTCGGTTCGGGATCCTCAAAAACCCTGTCTCCTCCATCCGCTTCGCAACAACATTGTACACAGTTTTGTTTCTTGTAGTAACGCTAGTAGTTTCTTTAAATACAGCATCTTCACGCCAAAAACTGATTCATAATTTAGTACCCACTGTCTCTCAGTGGCCTCTGTTCTCCATGGATAGCAAACTTAATCAACTTAAATCACTAACTCTCTCTTCAACGTCATCCTAAATCGGTAAAATCATGAAATTACCTATAGCATGCAGGCTCGCTTATTGAGAAGAACGTAGACACAAATACACGTGCACAAAAAATGTAAACAAACTGATGGAATAACAGGAGATGGTATTAATCACGTGACAAACTACGCGTAGTTTCAAGACAGCCAGGCCACATCACCAAAAACTTACAGAAGTTTCGTGAGAAGCAAGAGTCTTCTCAAGCTGGAGTGGGAAGTTTCGCTGGTAAGTTTGAGAAGTTTGCGGTCAGACTATCCAAACTACAAGAAGTAAAATACCGGGACGTGAAACTGCGTAGGGTTGTGTAGTCCGACCGGGGCTAGTGAGACAGATGCAGGCAAGAACAGACAACCAGAAAATTGAATATCTCATATCATGGGACATAGGCATAATAGGACACACAAATCAGTCATTCCTAATTTTTACTCCTCCTTGTACATTCACAGGTATTCACTGGAAGCAGCCATTTTTGTTCGACAACATGATTAGCACAGGGCAAAATAACAATGCAGGAAATTCTAATTACACAACCATAGTAAATTCCTATCACACAAAAAGCCATGTGTTCTCTCCCACATTCCATACACTTTCGAATCACCTTTAACACAATCACACAGCCACACACACTCCATGGGAATGTTAACCTCACCAGTAAATTGCCATGCAATCATAACAATTACCCCCTAATTATGGCTCGGCACACACTTTCTACTTTGAGTTATTTTTAGTGTACTTCGCAGTTATCAGCACTACTGTGCTGCTCGCCTCCGAAGAATCTGAAGTTGTTACCTTCCTGTACCACTGAAGGACAGCTTGGGAAAACAAATCAAGAGTCCCCAGAGATTCAGAGAAAAAGCCAGCTCTGCAGGATCAGGGGCCTCATTTATAAACGGTGCGTAGGCACAAAAAAGATACATATGTCACTTTCTTTGCAGATTTCTGATTTATAAAAGTAAACTTGAGATTAAAAAAGGGAAATAATTAAGATTATGCACAATGTCAATAAATTCCAAGTCCATCCTGCTTAAATAAATGAAAATTCCATGCAGTTTATTTTACCCATAGGTTTATAAATTAGGTTACTTTCCACAAAATGTAATTTTAAATTTTTTTTGCGAATACGTATTATTTAGGTATGAAATCCACACAAATTTTTATAAATGGGTCAATGACAAGCCATTTAAAAATGTTTTTTTAAATAAATCTTTAAAAATGTAAAGAATACATTTATTTGAAGTTGGAAGAGTGTGTTTAAACAAGTCTTAATGGTTGCACAACATTTACAGGGTTTTAGTGCAGTTTAAGACGGTATTTGTAATTTCACCAGCCAAAAAATGTCAGGTGGCGCAACCAAAAGTTTCTTGGGAAAAAAAAAAAAAAAAAAAAAAAAACACACTTCCCTCTTTTTTTCCTAAATGATTTTTTTAGTAAGTATGCCTAAGAGTGTCTACTCTGCCTAAAACATTACTATTTTGTAATTGAGCGGGGTATTATAAGTAACTTATGGATTCTTTATTATAGGGGGCAGGCATTTTGGATTTCCAAACAATTTAAGAGCAAGTAAACTACTGAACTTTGTCTATTTGAAAGGTTTTCAATATAAAATTATGCCCCCATATTAATATTATATTAATTCATATTTTAAATGACATATTTAATAATTTCACAGTGTTAACTTGCTCGTACGGTTGCGCCATCTGACATTTTGAGCGTTTGAGATGGTAAAAAAATATATATACTTTTTATGATAAACTGGAAATATGTTCAAATTAAACCGGTTTCAGTTTTTCCCATGCACTGACGAGATTGATTAACCCCAGCCATAGTCTAAATATGCGCAATTGCCGCGTGTTGATTAAAAAAAAAAAAAAACGGAAAAATAGGAAAGGTACCAGAAGACGTGGTACCAACAAAATGAGAATCATCTCTCCCCCCGCTGCTCAGCAAAATGAGAATGACCCCCCCCGACATCGGTCTGCCACCACACATGTGCCCCCATATTCTCCAAAATTTCTGTGGAGAACACTGGGTTTCATAGAATAAAATGATGCTTATTATGAATCATTTAAAATTTTTTTAAACCAATGTAGTGCACTCGGACAATGTCACGTCATTGACCCAAATAAGGCCCCAGGTTCTGATAAAATATATTCACAATGGCAGGACACCCAACAATAAGGGGAAAATACACATAACCTGCCACTTCACCGGTACAACACAATGCCCAGGGGATGCAGTTCGACTGAAATGGAGAGAATTATCAAGTGAGGACAAATACTCGTGTTCTTTCAATTTATTTAAAACTTCCATAAAACTTCTAGAGGAATTCAGTCAGAAGCCGCACGCAAAATGCATTATCCAGCAGACAATTTCTGATGAATAAACAAGGAATTCTCGTAGTCCAGGCAACAGTGATGAAAATTAAACATTGTTCATTTGCATATACAAACCACATTGTAATTATGCAAAGCCAGCTGAGAATCGACAAAGTACCGCTTTAAATGTTGTTTTCATTTCAGACCATGGGCAAAAGTTCCTTGCTTTATTTGTTTTAGAGAGTAAATTGGAAAGCAAAGTTGTATACTTCTTAAAAATTTATTGTGCTGATCCTAGTGTGATTCAAAAGTGACAGACTACGATCCGAGGCGGGGGTTCCTTGATCTGTTGCACCCCTCATAGCAGCATCTGTCGATTCACATCATGGCTTCAGGCTAAAAGTGTTCCACGAAGGCTGCTCTCGTGCAACCTCACTCATAGCTCCTCAGAGCTCCCTCCTCGCTTCTCCCCCCTTGCAGCAGAAATATGCGCTTTGGGACAGCCAGCTAGACAGCGAATTTGGAACGACTTCCATTCACGGAAGGATCGAGGAAAAACAAAGAAGAGAATTGAGATGCACCCCTAAAGTCTGGACCAGCGTATGTCACCAATAATATGGTAAAATGGTGGCCCCATCTTAGCAGTGAAACACTGGCGCTTGTTTGCTGGCCCTGGCAGCAGGCCAAGTCACAGAAGCCAGTAATGTCACAATTTAAGTTTTTAGGGCTTCAGAGCCAGTCAGTCATTACCATTTGAGCATTCCATAAGGCAAAGTTGTAGTGCTCATTTACCCAATTCTGAAAGATAGTAAGAGGGGAATGAAAAAAAATAAATAAATAAAAAACATAATATTCGTGCATTCCCTTGACCTGCTTTAATGTTCACGGATTTCCCTGTAGAAAGAGCACCACACTGCCAGGCCTGCTGCTAGCCTGTGCTCCAAAGTTCAATCATCGAGAACACCAGGGTGAATTCAGGACAAGACTTAGCAGTTCAGAATAAGGAACCTTTTGTTGAATAGAATGTTCCTATTGTGGTGTGCACTCCCAATTCTGAACGAACCAAGTATTGCAGAGGCCTCGTGGCAAATCTCTTAACAGCGTGGTGACCTTTAGGCCCTGAAGAGCAGTTCTCTGCAACACAAGCCCTGAAAACTGTAGGGTCTGCTGGCTTTTGTTGTTATTACACCCGGAGCAGCTCAATTAAAGCAGTTGCACGCACAGTTAACTCTCCTCACCTGCCTTCTTGGGTGCCACGCTGGATTATGATTACACAGGCGAATACAAAAACTGGAGGACAGTGTGGGTCACCATGACCAATGTCTAAGACATCAGAGTAATAGCAATGGAAGCTCAGGACATGCAAGCAAAATACAACTGCAATTTAAAGACAATGTGAAAGCACTACATAAAATCATAAAAAAATAAACCCTGGGTTCATTGCCCCTGAACATACTGTTTGTGCTCAATGAAAATGGTCACACTGTGGCTAGTTCCTTGGGAGCCTGATGGTAAAATTGATTCTACTCCGCAGTGATCAGCAAGGCCAGCAGCATCTGCATGCCTTCTTTTCTGAACCCAGCAGGGTATCATGAAACGAGGGCAGGTGGTGAACTTCACCTGGTATTGCCAAGTACCACATATGCTTGCCGACCGAGAGGCATCAAACCCGACCCTCCCACAGAATATGGCGAGCTCCGAAGCTGGACATCTGGACGACACCAGGCGCACAGGAGGGACTCAGCCAATCAGATGCTTTTTCCTGCCACACGGCACTCATATCGTTCTCCTTATTCGCTTCCCACGGGGAGACAAGACTCAAACTCACTGTAGTGCACAGTTCAAACTCTCTTCACATGCTACATCAATTACTCCCCTCCCCCCGCCCCTCCCTCAGAAACCGCAGCAAATGAAAACCTTGCGCTGACCTGAAAAGACATTTTCCAGACCGTGTTTCAAAGAAGACTTCATCACAATTATGTCCAAAGGAAAAGGAGATGAAAAGTGAAGTCCTTTGGAAATATCTGGCCAGTAATTCGGCTCATGCCTCTGAAAAAGACAGAAGCTGACAGATAACACATTTACCGATTCACACTAGTTATAGTGTATACATTTCACGCAGTATACACAAAATAATATCTGCCATTGACCTAAGTGAGATTCTTGGAATTTCAAAACATTGCACAGTCACAAGCAGCTTCTAAACTGAGCCATGCAGAACTATGTTATCTTTCCAACATGTAGCTTTTTTCGAGGGACATTTGGGTCTGAAATCGAATGGGTCAGTCCAACTGGGACCGTAACTGCACTGGAAGGCGACCAATTTGTTTGAGGAATGTGAGTACCAGTAGGCATGAGAAAAGCAAAAAGGCTGCTTTCTCAGCCACAAGTAATGCCCAGCATCTCTACTGGCTGCTAAACACACCCAATCTCCCAGACTTGCTTTGTAATTCAGACCATTAGCAGGCAGCAAGGAGCAGGGGAAAACAGAGGATGTATTCAGATGGTATGCTTGATCTTTCATCATCAGAGAGAACCAAACAAATCAAGGTAGTATACAACTGCTACCAGCTGGACCTTGGTCTCTTTACAAATATGAATTCTGAATTCCCATAGAAATGAAGCAAAGCCAGTAGAAATCAGAGCCTTAGAAGCACAGGCAATTTTCTCTCTGAAAGTAATAGTAGAAAGAAATAGTATTGGGAAGAACAGGCTTGAAATGTTGTTAATGTGAATTTAAGCCACTGGAGCTTTCAGCACAATGGCGTACAGGATCCTAGAGCAGTCGTGTGTGGGAATTAGGATAATGTTCTGACAGTGAACGTACAAAATCTTTATGTGAAGCTCTGGAGCTCCAGACAGGTTCAGTCCGGCCAAGCCATCTCAGGAGGTCCACATGCACCAACAGCTGCTCACCATAGGCCAGCTACACAAAAGAACAGGCCAACACTTGCAAAACCCCAGAGATCAAAAAGCAAAAAAATCAAGAATATCTTTCCCTAGCTGAAGATGCAGAAGAAACATTTTAACTGGCTCCTCATGTTGGATTTTTTTTTTTTTGCTTCCTTATCACTGTTAAGAGGGCCATGCAAACTTTTCAGAGTTATGCAAGTACAAGTCTTATTGAAAGTTAAGAGGCATGGAAGAAAACAGTTTTAAAGGTCAAACAGACAGGTTCCTGACTTTTAAAAGATTCTGCTTCCAGGTGAAAGCTTCCACGTCTATCAAGCTGCCACAAAAAATTTTCACTGACCACTATCTGGATCAAAGAGAACAAGGAAAATAATAACCAATTCGTACGCTTTTCCGATCCACCTCATTTTGGGTTTTTCTGCATTCCTGGCATCATTCGCATCAAATGTTTGCCAAGCTGCAATCACCAAGTCATCTCTATCTTGCGGTAGGGTGGATTTGTCGTCTACAGAAACCTACATAAAGTGGATGTATAAATTCACCTGACATATTACTCCCAAACTTATCATTTTACATTGGCTGCCTGTCAAGTATCATGTAGATTTTAAGATTTGCCGGTTTACTTTTAAATCCCTGCATGACCTTGCGCCTACTTATTCAAGTAATTTAATTTCAGTTAAGGTAAATACTGCCAATCTCAGGTCATCCAACCAACCAGTGGCGTAGAGAGAACTGAAAATTTGGTGGGGCATCGATCATCCCTATAAACAATTATTAGTCCTGACTTGTTCTCAATCATTTTCATAATTAACAATAGATTCACTGTGAAAACACTCCACACCCTCACGTGTTGCTAGTTCTCCCCGTTTAGGCATAATGACAATCATTCATTTGGATGCGTAATTTGGTGCATTTAAATCAGCATAATTCAAAATTGTATGCCTGTCGACTCTCACGCACATGGCATGAGTGTCACGCTTTTTAGTAGCATATCATGTTCTCACGCCGTAGTCAGCAACCTTACACTTAAAAAGAAAAGTGCAGATTGAAAATTTTAATTTAGCAAACAAAATTACATTTAATTGCCGAGTCCCACTTTTTAATCAACCCACTTTGTACCGAGAGTGAAAGGCAATATTTCATTGGAACGCAGATCAGTCATTATTCAATCATGCTTATGTCAGAGATTCTCACACGGAAATGAAGTCCTTGTGCATGGAAGTTTTTCAGTTTCATGTGCATCACGGTACATTTCACCACTAGTAACATGAAAACCAATTATGACTCCGGATTTCTCACGCTTTTCTTTTCTCAGGGGTTGGAAGCTATGAAATTGTATAAAGACCTTTCAAATGGTCTTCTTTATTGTTTAAACAATTTAAGCGATCATGAAGTGCAACTGTTTAATCGTCTGATGTGCGGAAAAGGTAGTGCCGAAGTTTCAGAGCAGATGGCCTTTCGTAAAGCATCTAGGCTTATTTTTGAGCAAATTATTTTTCTGTTCTGAATTTAGCCAATTTTTTAGTTGCCCATAGATCGCGTGGAGAGATAAGTCGTGACTTTGATTGCCAATAGACAATTATTATAATTGGAAAACGCGTTAAAGGAAAATGATTGAGAACCAGAGGTGGAATGTCTGGGTTCAGAAAGTTAAAATCCTCCCCAGAACTTTATTCCAACCACCTGGATTTACTTCTGACAGGCTATAGAGCCAATATTATAATCAGCTCATTCTGTGGGAGGGAGAAAAACCTGGCTGGATTTTTACTTTCTGTCCTCTGGATTTCACACCTCTGAGAACAAGCCATTACTAATAATTGTTGTAAAGGGATGTTATGGGCACCACCAATTTTCAGTTCTGGCTACACCACTGAAAGCCTATGCACTAAAAGTTAACCGAATGAGTTATCGGAAAGACAACTGGGCAATTTATGTTAAGTTTGCATAACTTCGTGAAATTCTCATGAAACACCAGGCTCGACTGTTCTAAAAGCAGTAGCCTACAGCACACATTGCGTTCAACAGAAATTAAAAAAAAAAAAAAAAAAAAGCGAATACGGGAAATGGAGTTCAGAGAAATTTTGATTTTAGGTTAGTCTACTCAACTGCTAGTCATTTTGGATAAGAACACAAGGAAAATGGTACAACGGCTGAGGCTCCATCGCACTCTGGAGCAGTTAGGCCTGCTGTTATGACATGCGACATGCTTTGAGAAACAATGGAAGGACACGCAAACTGACGCTCACCTGACGTTCCTGATTACACCTGTCATCCAAGAAAAACAATTCTGCAACAGCACCTGCCATTGTGTTGCTCAAAGGGTCTGCGATGCAAAACGACGGCCACAATGAGCAAAGACTGTTTGTCAGTACCGACAGTGGCGTGCCTAATCTCAGAGTGACTCCAGCTCTGCTGCTGGAGATAGGCTATACTAGGACTGCCCAACCCCGACAACGGAGATCAACCAATCAGTAGGATGACTAATGTGGGACACCTAATCCTACTAATCAGCAGCTCAATGAGATCTCAAGCAGCTGAATGACATGTGCTTTGTTTCTGTTGAAATAAAAACCTACAGGCCGGCAGATCTCTAGTAATAGGGTCAGGCAACACTGAGCCATGCTGCCAAGGTTGGGAGTTCGTTTTGTACTTGCGCTCAGTGACTGCAGCTTTCCATCGTTACCCTCAACAGCACTACACCACAAAACTTTGACATTTTCACTGCTGCCTCCAAGTTGAATGAACAAGCGCATCTATTCATTAAATCATTCAGGCACCCAAACAGATGGCAGGAAAAATCACGTGGAAGAAATTAATTATGCAACACTTTTGGTAGGGTACTGTAGTATGGGCAAACAATCCACTTCTATACTGCTTTGAATGAGAAACAGGAGATCAGATGACTGAACTTCCGATGTGGCTTAGTGAGGTCTAATGAGATCCTTACATGCCTCAAGCTTCAAAAGGAAAGTAACTCCACAGGTTTTTTTTAAATTTAGGTAAACAGCTGTAAGCAGTGCTTTGTAACTAGTAGTATTTAAACTTCACAGATGGTGTACAGTCAGGTCTGCAAGTTTTTGTACAATGACAAATTTTTAGAAATTTGGCCCCTGCACACCACCATAATTGATTTGAAATGAAGCACTCAAGATGAGACTAAAGACTAGCCAGCTTTACTTCAAGGAGTTTAACAAAAATATCACATTAACCATGTAGGATTTACAGGGCTCCATAGTCCCTCCATTTTCAGAGGCTCAGAAGTTATAGGACAACTGACTGACAAGCAGTTTCTTCGTAAGGTGTAGCCAGTTCCCTCATCATTTCTTGACAAATTAAGCAGATAAAGGTGCTAGACTTGATTATAAAAGCTGACTTTGCATTTGGTAGGTATTTATTGGAACTCTCAATGCATAGACGCTACTTAAGATTGCCATCATTAGGCTGAAAAGGCAAAGCGATTCTAACAGAGACATGGCTAAAACTTCAGGAGTAGCCAAGTCAAAACTTTAGTACATTAGGGAATACAGTGACAAGTTCAGCAACACCAAAAGGCCTGGACAACTACAGAAGACAACTAAAGTGGATGATCGCAGGTTTATTTTTTTTCCCTGGTGGAAAAAAAAAAACTTGTCTAGATATTGTGAAGAGGTTCAGAACACTCTTGAGGTAAGCATGTCATTGTCATGGTTCAAAATCAAGAGATGGCAGTTATGGAACAAGATTCTTTGGATAGATGGAGCCAAAATTATCTTGTACCAGAATGTTAAACACGGTGGGCGTAAGGTTATGGCTTTGGGCATGCATGGTTGCCAGTTGAACTGGGTCACTAAGGTTTATTAATGATGTGATTGCAGAAAGAAGGAGCAGAATGAATTCGGAAGAGTACAGGGCTACACTATCTGCTTAAATTCAGATGGATAAAAACCCGAAACATAAAATGCAACTCAAATGCTTCTCAAGGCAAAGAAAAGGAATACCGTTCGATGGCATAGTCAGTCAACTGACCTCAACCCAATTGAGCGCGCTTTTCACTTAATGAAGGCAAAATTGAAAGCAGAAAGACCCAAAAACAAGCAACAACTGAGAAAAGCTGCAGTAAAAGCCTAGAAAAGCCAAGCAAAGCATGTGAAGAGAGGAAACTCCACATTTGGTGAAGTCTGTGGGTTCCAGACTTTAGGCAATCATTGACCTCGATGGATTTATGACAAAGTATAAAACATGATCCTCATGTTCAAGTTATAGTCCAATTACTTCAGAGCCACTGATAATAGAGGGACTATGTATAAAAATGGCTGTAATTCCTCAATGGTTACTGTGACATTTTTATCAAACCTCTTGAATTAAAGCTGAACATTTACCCTTCAATCATATTTTCATTGCTTCTTTTCTTATCAATTGGGTTGAATTCAGAGGCAAAATGACAAAAATTATGCCACCGTCCAAATACTCATGGACCAAACTGTCCATACTAAAACAAAACTCATTTCAAGTGACAAACTGCTTGGATAATCAAGCAAAGCCATCTTAAAATCATCATACATTCAATTTTCCCATGCTCTCTCTACACTTAAGCAGGAGTCTTTTGCGAGCGGTGCTTTTGGGCTTAAACTGAAGATTTTCAAGCAGTCAATCACTGAAGGGCAGTCATGCTAGCGTGTGCTGACTCTGTTGTCAATTCCTCTGCACAACTCTCCAACCCTGTGGCCCAGCAAGCAGAAACAAAGCACTAGTTAAGAGCTATACTACTTGACTGAGCATACTTTCCTATAATCGCCCACATTTTTTCAAGTTTTGATGGCAGCATTACTCCAAATTATAGATGTGATCAGCGCTCCTTTCTCACCTTGTCATAGTGATTACAATAAACACTGCACTAATGACTGCAACTGCAGAATTAATGTACATGATATCAATGTCAAAAACATTTATTGGGAACAGTTTCACCTAAACAGCAGCGTGGGAGGCAGTGCCCACTGGTCACGGATGCTAACGTCAAAAATGCATAATAAGGCAAGTCCCCCTCACTCAATCATAGTAATCCTATTGAATAAAGGAATGTAATTTCCAAAACTGCAAACAAATTCATTTCTTGACGTAGATCCATCCCACAAGAGAGGAAAATCAATCAAATGCACTTGCACTATGCTACGCCTCCAAAACGGACATAAAGGAAATATTTTCCAGAAAATCCCAAGGACTCTTAAGAAAAAGCATACTTATGTTCCACTGAATGGAACTGGTTGGGCAACATTTCATCTTCAGTAAATTGCTCAATGGCACTTCATTGACCACCCCACCGCCCAGCCAAAAAAATGTCTTTTTGAAAATTTATTTTAACAAAATGGCATTGCTATACATCTCCAGTTCAATACCATGGCCAGCACTGATAGAGACTTTACCTGTTCCAAATCCCAAGTGTTTATGTTACAAACACATCAAGTATAAGAACAGCATAATGAGGCACATCACAGTAGTCTTGAAAAGGCAGAACTAACATCAGGTCACCAGCCTTCGTCACCACAGGAGTGCCGCACATATTTGGACTGTTACACATGGACCCCATAGAGTTAATGCCAGCTGACATCCAAATAGCAGAAACCCAAGAGAACTGCTGAATGCTCTTGGGCTTTGGTACCAATAACAGAAACTTTGGAGCTCACAATTGAACTTTACAAGATCAAATACACATTTAATGTAAAAAAAAAAAAAAAAAAAAAAAAATCAATCAGATTCTGGAATGGGCGCCTATGCTATTATGTCGATAGATGATGATTGGAAATGCAGGGTTAATAACTAGTAAGCGTAATACATGATATTTCCATATTATGCCCAAGAAGTCATAACATGTCGCAGGTTGCTCTACACTCCAAAGCACAGTAACGGATAAGCTGTGTACATATCGAAAGAGTATGTAGCAGATCAACACGGTGTACGGAGAGCAGAAGACAAAATCTTTCGCAGTCGTTGCACTGCTCACAGACATAAAATGGAAATGGTGGTATGCCAACTTGGATGGTGGAGGCCATCCTTTGGTGACTAATTGATGGCTGGTTTACTTGCATTATACTTTATGAGTTGTAAGACATTAGGCATTTTAATCATGTGCAATAGATTTGTTTTGATACACTTATAATCGTCACAGGATTGACAGTCGAGTCATACAAGTGTAGACCACGACAAAACGCAATCATGGTAAATGACACATTCAGTGCGCAAAACACGGTGATGCAAACGGCTTGAAAACAACGAAACATTATAGCGGAAAAGATGTAAAAAATTCTCCCTTGACGCTGAACATCCATTTTCATTACCTTTTGACTCTAATGATCTGATCCCTCATAGGCTTAATGTCCTGGAAGCTCTGCTGGTTGACAAGACTGTAGACCAATATGAAGCCCTGGCCGTTTTTAATGTAGAGGTCCCTCATGGAAGCAAACTGCTCCGTGCCAGCAGTGTCGAGGATCTCCAACACCGAAGGCGAAGAATCAACCTCGATTTCTTTGCGGTAAAAATCCTCGATTGTCGGGTCATATTTTTCTATGAAGGTGCCAGTCACAAATTGAACTGTGAGAGCGGACTTGCCAACGCCGCCGCTGCCGAGAACCACGACTTTATATTCGCGCATTTTAGATATTAAAATTAATTCCGCGAAAACAAGTGAACTGCGAATACCGCCAACACCACTTATGTCGACATTGGAGGGAAATGACCCTCGACTTAACACCGCAAATTAGCAAAGGTGTTCCATTTCTGAAAGAAAATAAATATCATTCACGAACGAGTCATCCGTTTGGCTATAGGAAATGGCTAAATAACCAGAGCACAAAGAGCCGCCGTCTGAAAATTGGCTTCATTGCACAAATTCCTCCAGGCAGAAGAGACACTGATGAGTAGCATTAGCTAGTCAGACGATTGCAGTTTCCAAAAATCCGCACCAACGTGTAACGAAAAGGTTTGCAATTAACAACTTGTGCTTGCTCATTTGCTTCGCGCACCATTCTTGTTCGTTAGCCTCAGCATGATAAAAACAAACTTGCTCCTGTGAAGACCGCCCTGAGGGGGAAAAAAACAGTAGACACCGAAATTATTTTCCGTGATAAAAATTACCAATGCCTTAGCAGAGAAAGGCTCGTCAAATAAAACGTGTCTTTAAAGTTAATGAAAGCAAGCCCATTCTGCGTTTCTTTTCCATCCTTTCTGCGGCTTACTCCCTCGCCAACACATTCACGTCCGCCATACTCTCGGGTGGAGACCCACGGCCGCGTAACCAACCAGCCTCCTCTCGGCTTCCGTACCAAAGACAACGATGGGTCTTTCCCCACATGACGGATGTGCTCAGAGCCCAATGACCGGCTCCATTCACAACAAACCTAGCTCATAGTTCTGTTCCTCTCACAGAAACGCAGCCAGCCACAAGTCGGTGGGTTGTATTTCCGTCAGTCTGTTTATTACCGGGATTCGATGGCTGCAGTGGTGACATCTAAGGCGCAAAGAGCCAATAGCAGCTAAAGCTTGGAGATGTGTTTCCAAGTGTAGGAAAGTACGCCGGATGCTGTTGCTATGGTAACATGAATAGCTAAGCTAATGTCGCACCTGAATTAGAGGAACATCGAGGCCTGTGCTGAGGACTTATAAATGGCTTTATTCGGCGCGTCGCGCAGCCTGCGCACATTACGAGAGCACGGCAGCATTTTCCTTGTCCCACGAGTTTGAGACATCAGAATGCCAAATGTTGCAGAGATAACCGACTGGGCTACAGCCAGGAGCCAATTTAGTCGGTCACACAAACACAGCCAACAACGTAACTCGTCCATGTTGAGCTGGATGAGCGCAAATGCCCGAGAACATAACACGATCAGCAGCAGGAGAATGCAAGTTGGTGCGTTAAATATAAATGCTGCGTCCTGTTATAACCTGCAAGCTCCAGGAAATATCTACATTGAAAATGTACCATCTTGCGATGATATTTGTGCCAAGTATCATGAGAAACAGCCGAAATGATAGGGTGGACGAATAAAACGCGTATATCATAATTATGCAAATTAAAGTTCTGGCCGATCCCGCAAAAATAAATAAATAAATTCAACCAGATCAAACTTTGGAGGTGGATACATTTCAAGCAGGATTGTGTATTCAGTTTCAGACGGCAATGTAATTTGGATCCCGAAACAGTGTTTGCTGCGTTTTGGGTGCATTTTATCCATTCATGTAGAAGGCCATTACAAAAAAAATATAGTGATAATCTTGTTCAAATTCAGAGATATCAGACTTGAAAAGTGTGATGTACACTTTGGCCTGTTCACGGGGTAAAATCTGCTTCAACAAATAATCATTAGGGGTTCAATTTGATGATTTGATTTTCAGTCAAAACACATGTAAACACCAATAAGGTATCCAGCTTCAAATGGTCACGTATTTCCTGATGGAAGAATTCTTGAAGCAATCCTGCTGTGCAGAAATGGACACCTACCCGCATGCAGCCTCTTGGTTGAGATTGGTGAGGATCCCTCCATCACAAATGACACTTTTTCATCAATGAAAACCCAACAAAATCTGATTCAGAATCTTTGTATTTATTTGTTTTGTCTCAATAGGTTTTACACCATCTTGCAGGAACAAAAACAATTTGACTATAAACATAAAATAGCACATAATATATGCACAAATAAAACATTTAAAGATGATTACATAAAAACAAACTATCCAATAAAGGGCTTCTTAAAATTTTATATCAATTATTATTTCTTGCAATGTAAATGATAAACTGAAATACAGATGGTGTAAGGTGGCACAGCAGCTGTAGACCCAAGTTGGAATTATTCTGCATGACATGATGCTATAATTTCATCATCAACACCATCATCATCATCGACATCGTCATCAAGCTTTGATTGGGAAAGACAAGAAAACCAGACTGCTCTTATCACTGGTCTGCCACTTTGGCCTCAAAACATCAGTTTGGAGGGAAACCAAAAACAATTGTGTATAAATAAGCAAGACTGGAAAGTAATTTCAGTAGACCAGGGATAATCCTATATTTTTAGTGAGATAAAACCTAAGAACAGTACACTAAAGGTAAGGCAAAGTTTACAGATAAGCTGGGTCTCCCCAGTTCATCAACTGCCCAGAAAGTGCTTATATTTACCATAAAATCAATGTCAAAACCTTCTGACTGTGTTTCAACTTAGCGGTGCTGTAGCTGATGGCAATAAATCACAGCAGAGGACAAACTGGAATTTGTCTTTCATGTGCAGATTTTTTTTTTGTACTTGGAAGAAACATTCAGTATTTACTTACTTTTTTTAGAATTGTTTTGTAACAAGCACACATCCTGTTTAAAAAAAAAAAAAAAAAAATGCAAGATGTTCATTGAGGATCAATTCATTTAAAGTAACAATTAGTGGATAATAAAATGTTGATGTTAACTTTGCCAAACCCTACACAATATGCATTACTTAAAATAGAACAATATATAAGTACTGGAACAAAGTGCAATCCTAATTTCTGCTGAAAAACCATCAAGCACTACTTTAACAAATATTTCACGCTGGTTGTTAGGAGACCAGGGTATTCATTAATGACATTTCTATGAGGGGAAGAGCCAAACATTTTATCTGCTTGACCGTGTTCTTCCTTTTCTTGTTGGAATGGAGTATCATATTTAGGGTAATATATTAATGCAATTTGGAGCTCTTAATTTAATTTCCTAAAGGGACAAGAAATATACATTGATACAGAGGTGATTACATGTCACTGAAATTATCATTGTATATAATCTTGAAATAATATAGGAAATGTTCCAATATTTGTTTTACAATCTAGACTGGTACAGTGTTCTAGGAAAAAAAAAAAAAAAACTTAACAATTACATCATTTACAAAAATACAGAACTTTAGTCATTGCAACTTTAGGTTGCCACAGCAACAACTTAATATTATTATGAAATACTACCATACTACAGTGAAAAGTACATGTCTTTAAATTTTTCTTTTTCCTTTTTTTTTGGTAAAATGTTACCTATACAGTAAACATTTTTACATTATACAAGCAATTCTAAAGCCTTGCTCATTCTGCAATGAATTGTCCTGTGTTAGTGACACTTGACATGACAGATCTGGAAGAGCTTGCCATTGGTACAATAGCTCTCAGACCCCGCCTCTTGTTTCAGACCAGCTCCTCATTGGCTGATCTGACAGGATTGGCCTTTTTGAAGGGCCTCCAGCAGAATGAAGAGCAGCTTAATAAATTACATTCATTTTAAAATAGGTTACAACATTTTTCTATTACTAATACTTAACAAAATAAAACCAAAATCAAGACGATAAAATATATGTAATCACTTTCAACATCAAAAATTACATTAAAACTGTAACTTTTGTGAAGAAAACAAAATCATATTGAATGAGAAAAGAATACAAGTTGTAAGACCAGTGCCTTGTTCATGCAGAAATAAAGGAGTCTCACTGTGGATTGTCGGTCTTAAACAATCACCATGAAAACATATGATGATTCTGCTAAAGTTTGAAACACATGCACAAAGGGCAAGGGTAATAGGTGTATGCATGTAATCATTAGTCTTAAACTGCACTGAAATATACTCTCAAAGGATTACAAAACATATTAGGAATTAATATGGCGGCTGACTCGCACAATGTCATTACATGAGTAACCATGTCATATCATAAAAACAGCAGACTGTTATTTTGATACTGATAATGAAATTCTATAATGACCATTGTACAAAACAAGTTCGATTCATTTTGAATACATTGCAAAGACAGTGAAATTTAAACACAAAATATAGAGACGCATTACAATTGCATCACAGCACTTTTCCTGTATTCACTCGTTATCGCTTTTCCAATGTAAACTACTTCCGTTTCTACGGTAAAAATCAACATAACAGTATGAAACATTATTCAACATTCTAAGTGGTACTGATTAGTTGTTATACTGAATGTTATGTGGCTCTGTTGGTTGTACATCCAAGGATCAAATAGTGTCTCTTAACACTGAACTTGAACTGACTAGGCTATGTACTGTATGCTTGCAGTTTTCCGACTCAATCAAGAAATGTTCCGAAAGCTGATACAAGCGGACTGGTGTGTCACTGACAGAGTCATCTTCACAAGATGCTTTTAATGTAAAACTTTTTTAGGCACTTCTACAGTTTCAAATAAAACAGGATTATCTCGAGAGAAAGTGGCCATGACTAGACGGCTCACTGATAGATTTCCTTTAAAACGCAAGTTTTTGCATCAGACGAGGACGGTCTAATGCACCTTTGAGGAGCCAGAACCCTCCCTAACATCATCTGACTCGCGAGGCAGCGTCCCTTCTCCCTCGAGCTTTTGCTCCTGACTGTGACCACGCCCTAAGCTGTCCTCCACTGGCTTGCATCAAGTCTGCCTGCAGACGTCGAAGTTGACAGATGTGGCTTTGTGAGATAGGATAGCCTGGTGGCCCCTGTAAGCCCTTGGCACAACACTAGGGGCAGCAAGCTGCTCCCTGATGGCCGGTATTCCGAATAAAACCCCCTACCCCCACTCCCCACCCCACCCTCCTCATGAAAACAGCAAAGAGAAAAAAAAAAAAAAAAAAAAAAAAAGACTTTTAAAGGTGTTAAATTTACTCTGCGGCAGCATAGTTGTGCACAAGAGTCAAAACAATCCAGGGATTCAGATATTTTCGTGCATCCAGGCTGGGTTTAGGAGGTGGGGGGGAGCTTGCGTTCTGTAGTCAATGATTCTACATGGTAGATTTCAGCTTATGCAGAGGGGTGTCGCTGGGTTATGAAAGTGTGTGTGTGGTGTGTGTGTGTGTGTGTGTGTGTGTGTGTGTGTGTGTGTGTGTGTGTGTGTGTGTGTGTGTGTGTGTGTGTATGTGAGTGCATGTAGCATGTCAGGGGCAGAAGCTGAAGCAGCCAGCCCGGCAGTAAAGTCTTGACACCCCCAGAGAAACCTCAGCTTACCTGCTGTGACATTCACTCTTTTTCGAGAAATACAAAACAAGCAAGCAAAAAAACACTAACAGGAATAGGCACTCCCTCTGGTCTGGCTTCACAAAGCCACAAACAGCACCTGTACTTCTGGGCCAAAACCAGGGACTTTCCCCATCATGCAGTGCCCAGTAAAAAACAATCCAACTCTTCACATAAAGTACTCTTCTCTTTTTCCCCCCTACAGTGCAAATTTGGTGTTTTCCTAGGGTGAATTTTTTTTTTTTGTGCAGTTTTAAAAAAAACAAATATGGAAAGAGAATAACCCACATTACTTATAGTATATCTGAAAACAATCATTAAAATGAAATCTAAAACTTTTGCCAACATAGTATATGTACATACTTTTTTTTTTTTGATTGTGTCATTTACATGTCATTATTTTCATAGCAATTTTCATAGCAATACATTTGTATATATTACACCAGCACTCCGTTATAGTTGATGAGTCATCCTTAGTTCTTACACTGTTAGCATGCAGGTTGCTGGAGTTCTAACGAGGAGGAAAGGTGGTATTTACAAAAGGCTGCTTTTGGGCTTCGTAGTGCAGCATCTTGACACGCTGTTCCTTTCCTGCTCGTTACTTCAGGATGATCTGCGTCAGAAAAGACACACGGAGAGAGGGACGTTAGCCGGCAGTCACACTTCTGGGACACAGAACAGTACGCCCAAGGCCTTGAAGCCACTGGGGCCAATGACTAATGCGATGTACAAAGTGACATTCTGTAACATGACACCACTGGAGCCCTTAATGGCTCTGAGTGCTTCAGGGCTCAGCCCCCAGACAAAAACAAGAACAGAAGCTGTTGAGCACTTTTGCATAACCTTCACTTCTGAGCAAACAAAGGTAAAAGGCATGAGAGACAAAAAAAACCCAAAAAACAAAAATGCTTAACAACTGAAAATGCACCAGTAGTTGTAATGGTTTGAAGAACTAATGAGCCTATTCCATATTTAAACATTATAAATACAAACATAAAATCATTTAAATGTAAAAAGAGTTTGTTAAAAAATATGAAGAAACTTGTGTTGAACTTGACAAATTTCATAAAGTTCTACCGAGGAAAAGAGAAATTTAAAAGACTGACAAAACCTCTCTTGTCCTCCCCTTTCAGTGAGAACACAAAGGGCCAACACAAAGGCTAACAATGCTGACTGTCTGAGATTTCCATTCCTGTCCACAAGGGAGACCGATGGTGAGCTAAGAGCTAGGACGTGAACACATGCATCCTGCTGCTTTCTCAGTGGCTGAACACTGTCCGTCGGCATTGAGCAGGGATTTGAGAAAGGGTGCACCAACAGTGGCGACCGAGCGGTTGCCCTCATTCAGGTAATGGGACAGGGCTTCACTGAGCATACGCACCCTCAGTTACAATGAAGGCAATGGACTGAGCGCGGGTTAATCTTAGAAATGAGACTAATAAAGCAGATGAAGCCAAGCAGCAGTGAGAATCGCGACTAAAAGCATTTAGTCGAGCAGACTAAGGCAGCGCCACACAGTGCACTAAGAGTGTAAGAAAGGACAAGTTGTCGTGTGGGACCCCTGCCACAGCAGGGCCACTCTGCAGATTACCAACGGTTTAAGATGACACTCAATTGAGGGTGAAATTGAGCATTTGAGATGGATTCGACGAGAACTGCACAGCAAGGCAGTGGACAGGAAGATGACCGATTTTTGGCAAGAGAAGGGAGAACCGTACTTATTTCGAAGCAAGCAGCCATTACTGCCACCAGGCCTAGGGAGGGCATGCATTTAACTCAGATCGATGGATCAAAGACTTTGTGTGGAGATACCCTAAAGCAATGAGCAGAGCTGATGAGCAGTCAACTGACATAGTGGGACTATAATTGACTCCTAGTGTCATTTCTCTCGATCCCCCAGACCAATGCAATGGGAAACCCTTATCAAGCTTTTCCATATGCTTACAGAACCTTGTTTCACAGGCCAAAGGTCAATAATGCTTCAAAGCAGAGGTCACAAACACTACTTCAGAGGACCATCCCGCAGGTTTTCATGCAGACCCTAGCAAAGCACACCTCTTCAACAGCAAGTCATCCCGTAGAGCAGCTCATGAGTGTAGTCGGACGTTCCAATTCAGTAAGTAAATAAAAAATCTTAAGTTCTATGTGATCCTTAAAAAAATCAGTGGAACTGACTCACTTTTTGAGTCGTCATGACCTGAATTTAACCAGTTTCAGAACATAAACCACACCATCACGTGGCTGTAGGAAAGCACGCACAGATGTGGTAACAGACTCCACACTCAATGGGAATTGCTTTCTCACTGATCCTTGACCCTTACAGTAATGGAAAATATAGCCAAGCGCTCAGGGCAGAACTTGATTTTAGACACTTTGATGTCCGCACTATGTAAGACACCAGGTCAAACTCACAGAATTCAGAAAAAATACAACTTTATGTACGTGACTGCTTTCATGAAGCAGAGAAACTGAATGACGCAATCTTATAGTCTAGATTGGTCAGTTTACAATTGAAACACTTCTACATGAACTATTTCACTACCTGGGCTGGCTAGTCAAGCAATTAATCCTTTAACACGAGCTGGCATTAAAATTTTATTTTCTCATATTTTTACACACTTAGACAATAGTTATGTACACTGTATATTGAACGGACGCTTTGCTGCTTTTCAACTTTATCTGCATCTAGCCGAGTTGGGGCTGTAGAGTAAAAAAAAGCCTGAAAATTTGGTAACTTTCTGTATATCTCTGGGTGATCTCTGGCTGCAAAATCTGTTGTACTCCCTCACCAATGTCGACATTTGACATGAACACTGATGTAATTGGAGATAAGGAAGAACTACAAGCAAATTTCAGCTTGGATTTCTAATCTCCGCCCCTGGGTAGACAGGGTGCATGCCCTAGGATCTGCTCAAAAATAAAACGTCCTTATTGTCCACACTTGTACTGCAAACTAGCTATGTATAAAACGGCAGAAATGGCATCCCAAAACATGAGTGCAGACGATCTTATGGACAAGGATGCATCCCACAGAGAGTCATCTAGAAAACTTGCCTTCTATAATGTAACCTTTTGATCACCTAAGCAAAGTTTATTGTTAGCTTGTGGGTGTCACAGACTGGAGCAAGCTATCAAGTGGAAAATTTCTCCAGCCATTTTAACAATATTACCTTAGTTTTCAAGCACTGTAAGTTTCATTTCTGTAAAATAACGTTAATGTTCGCTTACAGTTGTAATGTGAGTCAACAGGAGCAAGCTAGCAAGTCAAAAATTTCACCAATTATGAGTTCAGTAGCACGAAGTTTTGTGATCATTGCGTTGACATTGAAAACGGCTACCTGGTTAGCTAAATCTCCTGACAATCTGTTGGTCGTCCTTTCTTCTCAAGCAAACTTTTCCAGCACTTGAGTCCTGATAGACTTTAATTGCTTAGGTGAAAAAAGGAGAGTATGGCTGCATCGTTCAGAATTAGTTTAGGAGGACAACCCAATAACTCCTACAGGAGGTCTCTCTGATGATCAGGAAAATGCTTCCTGCAAACTCACACATTTGAATACTTATCTGTGAGCATGCCTACTTATTTTGTCATGTTTGCAATGGCCTGTTGCCATTCTATCACCTGTACTACACATGCAGGTAAAGAGTGAAAAATTAAGCATCTAGCATTGGCCTCTTAGTAGACCGTGCATTCAGGCATGGAACTAACTGTAAGTGTGAATATCACGACCAGCCATCTTCACAGTAATAAGAATGATGCATCAATGAATTGCTATGTCAGCAGTATGTCCCAGATCCACACGTGGTTGAGGGCATGTCTGGAGCATAGACTGTATAAAAAGATGGATGCAGCACCTGGGTCTGAAGAGTGAGGCCAATATGGAAATCTCTAAAAATTGCATTCTATTTAATGGCCAGCAGATGGTAGTTGCAGAAAGAAGTCCAATGCTATAGAAAAGTCTATGAGAAACTGACCCCACTTTCCTACCAGATTTATTATTTCAATAATGATTTTCCACATTAGTTTATGGTACTTATCGCAAGTTTCAAGTCTGTTTGGATATATCATGATGTTCATTTTTGTAAATTATGGTCCCAAATAGGCTAGAATAAAGGATAAAGCCAGAATATGCTTTAGGGGCGGGGCTATCCCCTGGTCCTCGTCAGATACGGTCAGATTCACCCGTAGAACCACCCCTCGCTCCTCCCTGGATCTTCAATTCACGCTCTCATTCAATAGGAATCACATCCGGTTTCAAAATGACAAAATGGCGCTGTTCAAATTGCCAAAATCAAGGCTTCCTAAATCGTATGCTAAAACCAATGGGTGAAGTCACGGTTGCTTCGTCCATCTTTTTATATATATATCTTATATGGTCTGGAGTAGTGAGCTAGCGCAATGCATTTTGGTAACTGTAGTCTTTACAGCAAATGAATAGGAAGCCATGGGGGTGATAAATATGCAAATATTTCAAGCCGTTGAGGGCTGTGTATGTGTGCAACTTATTTATTCAGAGCCTACACTTTAAACAATTTATGGAATAACTGTGAAATTCCCTCTTTAAGGATTACGCATTATGGATTTTTTTCCAGTTATGTTCTCCTGTACAGTGGTTTCCACTATTTCTGACATTCCAAAGAAAGTAAGACTTTTAAGATTCCCCAGTTCAGCTGCTAGACTCCCCTTTTCCACTTCAGCATTCACAACATGGCCCTTTGAAATTCCTATGAAATTCCATCTCAAAAAAATGACTTTTCATAGTACATGCCTACCAGCTTCATCACAGTGCCCTGATTCCCTCCATAGCCTTGCTGGACCTCCCCACATCTCTCACCCCTGTAGCACCCTCTTCCCCCTTTCACTCTCAGCTCAGCATTTGTTTTCATCGCTTCTATATAGCAAGCTAAACACAACAAGTGTGACTACGGTGGTCACGAGGAGAAGCACAAGCCTGTATTTTCTCTACAAACTATTGAAGACACCAAGATACACTGGCTGGATTTTAATTTAATGACCAACATTCAGGCTGAAACTAATCTGCATCTGCTAGCATGAGATAGTAATTTTACATCAGACTGCTTTATGATGGCCGGCCAGAACGATGCCAGTTTCGCTAAATCGCTATGACTGAAGAATCGCTCCATTCTACTGCCATTTTGTGTTAGGTAATCTGTAAATTTAATTTCAAGTGTAGCAGAACTTTTGTCTCAAACCTTAGCTGACATTATAATACTTGACAATTATACCACATGGTTTTCAAATATATTAAAGTTAGCGATAACGACCTTGTTAACCAAGCTGGCATGCTACTGAACCTTGCTCGACTAACTGATATTACTGTGCAACATTAGCTTTGCTACTTACATTACCATAACCTCATAGTGGTATGCATTTTACTGGTGATGGTCAGATTAAAAGTACATTCTTGTTTAGTTAAAAAAAATAAAATTAAATTAAAATCATTAAGGATTGCATTCAATTGCATTGCATCCTGACAATTTAATCTGGAATAGAGGGAAATACTTTCATTTTTCCTTTTATAAATGCCCTATATAGTGAACTATTAAAACTCAATCAACTTCCATTCATTTAGCGAGCTTCCACTGCCTGGCCAACAGACTCCATAGGGTAACACGAGGACCTTTCAGAGTTCCTCCCCTCGTCTCTCTCGCTCTTCCTCTCTGGAAATATTTGTTATCCACTGACGCACGGTGCAAGGGGCTGACAGCACTGTTCACTGGCCAATCAGAACAGAGTTCACGATCAGAGAGGGATGCTGACTCAAAACAGCCTGTTCTGAAGAGGAGAGAGGACAACTGGCAGCCAATACCCTAGATTTCATGGATTTTAATCGGACTTTGCTACAATGCTTATAAACCTCCCTTTGGACATCCAAGAATAAAACTTGGGGAAAAACCTTTATACGTTCTCAGGAAATTTTATTTGTCAAAAGGGGGGGCTCCAGAGATACAGCTGTTCCCATTCCCCTGTGGCTGGGAGCTGTCAGAATGTGAAGTCGGGTGATGGATTTGAACGCAAAATCAACTGCACTTCTAGAATAGACTGTTAAGAAGGAGGTTTCGCCAATTTGCTAGACAAATGGAGGAGGAAATTTTACTGAAAAGCAACATGGTCAGCAAAGGGTGCAGCCATCACCTGTCTGGGAATTACAGTTTGAAAATGACTGAAGCTTATGATGACCATAGATGCTCCACAGAATTCAAATTACATACGTTTCTATTAGATCACTTCATATAAAAATGATTGTACACCCTTCCTACTACACACAGGTCAAATGCTGATGCATCAGGGAGGGTTATGTGGGAAATACAGCCAAGCCAGATCACAAGGGGCACTTCTCAAATACAAACCTAAGCTCAGAACCAGACTGGATTAACCCAACTGCTTTACACAGCACACTACAAAGGTCAAACACGAGAGGATTACGATAGAAAAGAGTCAACACTTCCCACAAGAAAAGAACAGTGTGTTCCACATTCCACCACATTTTGCCATTAGCCCAAATTTCACACTACAATCGTAATCCTCTTACCAGCGACACTAAAGAGAGTCAGGGCTTCATTGCCCTTACAGTTATTTCAGATTTATAAGTGGGAAGCAGAATGTCAAAACAGCTGATCACTGAATTCTGCCCCTGATTTTCTGGTCCAGCTAACTATGCCAGCTCAGACATCTGACTGATTGTACACAGTCGCATGACCCAGTCTCATGGTTACACAGAATAGACCGCTTGACCAAACGTGCTGGTCACACACCTTTGGTGTGTAGGAGACATTCACCGCTTCTTGTAATCATACACTCACAGGCCTCAAATGCTGCTCCCTTAACTACTTATTAATAAACAGCAGCATACACCTATGGCAAGTCAAATTGACTAATGACCCTTACGTTCCACACCTACCTCTCACAAGGAATCAACATACCAAATTTTCAGCTGTTGTGGTCAGTATCTTTGAAAATATGGCCCAGACAAAATTTTTAAGTCAATGTCAATGTCCCAAGGTCAAAGGTCAAATTCACTAATGACCCTTACTTTGCACACCTGACCCTCACAAGGAACCTGATATCAAATTTGAAGCTCCTGTGGCCAGCACTTTCGAAGATATGGCCCGGACAAATTATGGAGCAGCCGCCCGCCCCAGACGCCCCAGGGTATAACAATATCCCAATCAGCCCATAAAGGGCAGTGAGATAAAAGTGAAACACAGACTTAAATGTATTTGACTATATAATTACTAGTAAGTGTTTTATAAGACAGTATTTTATGTTTCGTGGTGCTCAGGAGAAAGGACATCTTCAACTGCACTTTGCAATGAACCGCCCCTTTAACTAACCTTGTTGATTTATTTGGATTACAGGGTCAGGAGACTTTTTAAATAAATTTTTTTGTTTTTTTTTCATCTTTATTTGACATGATACCATAGACACCCAGAGTCAGGTGATTTTCATGCAAGCGCCTGTGCCAGCAGATTATAAGTCCCCAGAGACAGGGCCGCAGACACCCATGTCTGCAAAAAGCACTTCATCACATGTACAGCAGCGGGCCCTGGGCCCCTCTGACTGCAGTGAATGGGGCTCCAGGGTGCAGAACAGAGTCCGACACTGCAATCACACACAGACTTCTGCTGCTGGTGGCTGCGCTAACAAACCAGCGTCACCCAGGATTAACTGATACCCCGGCAGCTGAAAAAACTAGACAGTTGGTCGCCGGCAGGTCGAGGTGTATCCCCAGACGCCCTAAAGCAATCACTTCCAAAATCAATAGGTTTTGTGACCTTACCACACATAAGATTCATGCCAAATATGAAATGAATCCATAAAGAGCTGTGCATTGTAGAGCGCTCGCAAGTAATCTCTACAGTCGCAGCGGTGGACGCAGCATAACAATCGCTGATCCATAATATCCCCACCTCATCGTCTGGGGATGCAATAATTCATAACAATGGCTTAAAAATATCTCTTAGGTCATAAAATGCCTGCATATAGCTTTAAGCGCGTCTCTGGGCCAATTCATAGGTGGTGCTGGTAGAACTGAAACAACATGAAGCATGGATAAGAGTGGAGGAGTAGCATTGCTGTGCCTTATGTGTCAGGCATTGAAAACTGCAGCTTTTCAATAATCTACTCCTCTTACTTTGCTCCACATTTAAATGTGAAGGTAACGCTGCTTAAAACCACTGATGTCGAACAGTGAGTCCATAGGCTCAGTCACAGGCCTGTCCTGTACCTGGGACCTTCTCCCAGTTGGATGAGCTGGTTTCCCTGGCATTTCCTCACATGAGCAGCAGGGGGCAGTCACGGCCTGCTCAGAGCAGACAGCACGAGGCCTGCGCCCACGCCTGTGTGATCACGAGGAGCACAGTCTGTGACTGACGCACACTTTCCTCACCGCAACACAAACACTATGCAACTCAGGAAAGCGCGCTGAAGCTCTATCCCGAGCCATCGGTCGCAAAAACAAGCTCTCCGAGGCAGATTAGTGTGGCGCCATCGCTTCTGTGACCTGACAACAGGCCAATTCATGAATCTGTGCCTTTTTGCGCCCAAATACGCCTGTGATTCACGACTCATCACGTGCGCGGTGGAACAGCGTAAATCCTGCCTGCTCAGCGTGGCAGCCGGAGGATGGGTGGGGCTGTGGATAGAACAGATAGTCTGGAGCAGCTATCGAACGAAAAAAATCAGCCAAATCGAAGCTAATCATTTGAAGCTACCTGTCTGTTGATTTATGGGGAGGCAGAGACGGCTATATGCAAATGGGAAATTTAACATCTTCACACTCTAACCTTTAAACCTTCAACAATTCATACATAGATTGAAGGGAAAGAATACATCCTAATATTTAGCAATTTATGAGCGTGTACCTTCAGGCAAAGCCATTAATATTACATTTGTCACTTTTCCACAGACAACAGAATTCTCGCTGAAAGTTGAGGTTGGCTCTTCATTCAGAGCAATAGCTGCGCAGAAAGAAACGTGACCATCAGCCATTCGCAAAAATGAGATGCAGATGAGGTTCATAGGGTTTAAGTATGTGGGATAGAATGGTCCACAGTGTACATAAAGGATTATTTCACAGCGCGTGCACACATCACGCGACACCCAGATGCGCTGATCTACCACTGCTAATGATACCCTGTGTTCATTTTAGTCTTGCTGAAACAGGAAGCTCCACGCCTTCCTTGAAGATCGCGTGCCAAATATAGCCCTCTCCTGGAGGAAGTGACCTTCCCGCCTTTCTCGGCAGTAAACGGCACGGTCGCCAGGTCCGCACTGATAATGGCTTCAGAAGTGAAGGGCACCCTAAACACATTTCCCCATTCTCTGAAGACATGAATATGGGGGCTCTCTCGCAACTGTTCCACTGAGATTAAAACTGACCATCAATATTTCTCAATGCAGATGGGAAAAGGACATTTGACATTTATATAAAAAAAAATAAAACCATGCAAAACAAACAAGGAAATAAGGCAACACAACACAACTACCATTTGCAAATGTGAGAACTCTAAATAAGTGCTTTGTGTCGGGTCTTTGTAAGTTGAATTAGAAGGACACAGATGTGCATTTCACTCGGGCAGAATTCGCAAAATGAATGTAATGTTAAAGCCATTTCAAACAAAATTATACTATAGCCATAGTAAGGGTAAGAAGTAAATTTTGAATGTGTCAAGTACTTATTTAGAGCTCAGGGACGGATGAAGGAAAGCTTTAAAAGGAGCAAACCTGATTGGCTGGCGTTGTTGCTGCGTAGGGGACACTTGTGGCAGGAGTTGTTGCTGCAGAGACAGTAGCAGGCGCAGCACTGTACATCATGGGTACTTTTTCAGGAAGGGAACCATGGAAGCAATGAACAGGTAGGTGGAGCATTATGGTAACCATGGCGACAGGTGTTTTTTTTTTTTTTTTTTTTTTGCATGGTGAATGTGACAGAGCAGCAGGCCATCGTTAGGGTGGGACCAGCGGATGGCATGCGAACGCAATGCGAAGCGAGGCAGCATGGGTTGACCAATACAGAGACGGAGGAAGCAAGATTACAGTCACAAAGGAAATTTGCCTGCAAAAATCAGTGATTCCCAGAGATGTTTAGTGCCTGCACATCATGTGAAATGCTGTGGGCTAGCAACTGACACAGACTACGGTAAAATTCTGGAACTAACGGAAATAAATTAACACAATGCAATCAGTTTAAGGTAGAAAACTGTTGCTGGACAGATCACAGAGAGTGATTACAGTTGCATATTATGCTTAAATGATTATTTGTGTTTCTACTCCATTGTCTTGTAATTATAAACCAAACAAACCATTCCTCTGGGAAACTGATGAAATTTCCTAATACACAGTGCAAAACAAAAGGAAATATTACCAAATGTTAAGCAATTAATCTGCTGGAAATAGCAGGCAGGGGTTTAAGAAGTTTCTGCTACAGAATGATCCTGTCTTTAGAGGGATAGCGATTGACAAAAAATATCTTATTAAAAAGATATAGACAAATCTGAGGAGAAACGGAGTGGCAATGAAAATAACACAAGCTTTGGCGTCACCAGGAATGGTTAAAAGAAAAATCGAGATGAAACGAGCAGAATTCAATCAACACAAAGTGCGATTCTCTTACAGGCGAGCTAAAAATTCACACCAGAGCCCTCAGTGCGTAACCGCCGCATGAGCATTGGCTTGGTGTCTTTACCCCCACTGTAAGAGAAGCGGAGTTACAGTCCCGTATGAAGTGACATCAGAAAATGAAGGGAGGAACCTACCAATGCTGGTAGCAGGAGTCATGCACAAGACTGACCCTGTGTGATCATGCAGTGGAGAGTGAAAGCAGAGGTTAGAAGGGAGAGAAGGAGTTAGCCGGAGATAAGATTTCAGCATGCCTTACAGATCCACCATCTTAGTCATTATAGCACACTGGTACATTTGTAGCCTTTCATTTCATTGCTAGTAGCGGCCATCTTCCTTTCGTGGCCGACTTAATTACAGTCGGGGACGGTATCCAATTCCCTGGTAAATTAATGGTCCGTAAACTACAAATGCTCCACATTCCACACAACAGCTAGCATACTGGGAAGCAAACAAACACTCGACCCCAGATTGAAGAAACGTGCAGCGTGTGTGCATGCCCATCGTCCCACAGAAACAGAGGCTGGCCTGGAGGAGGCTATACTGCAGTGAGTCAGAGCTGCTAACAGAGTTAGAGGCACAGAGGTGGGGGGAGGGGGCTGTTTAAGACATTAACATCACTGGGGCAGGGGATGCGACCACCATTTTGAGTGGAAGTGCTTAATTGTTACAAGTAATGTAATGTAACACGTTGACATTGTGTGTGTACAAAGACGTATGGAAGCTGTTGTTATGCACAAGAAGAGGCTGGAGGGCAATTAACTGCAAAAGACTGAGGATGGGAGGAGGGACATGCTACTCAGATGGTGTGAATTTAACTCAAGGGAAGAGTTGGACAAACATATATTACCACATTCTTCTGATAATGCTTAATAGAATCATAATTTGTAACTTCTAAGGCTGATAATCCTTCCTATAAACAACAACTGTCTATCTAAAATGAATACAAAAACTGAGCGTAACATACATCAATGCAAACACAGAAACATGTCACCTGTATAGTGGATAGTTTTATTATACACAACAGTTATACATACGGAAGTGTATATAGCACCTGTAACCTACGTACCTGAACCATGAAAAAATAATTTAAAAGGGTAAACCATTCTAAACAAATATTACTGCACAATAACCTACACTATGGGATCTAAATTGGAGATGCATCAGAGAATATGTAGGGAGAAAACTGTGTCAGCCCAGATATTTTGTACAATGGAGGACCCCTGAACTACTTAAACTCCAGCCAGGATCTTACATGGCACATGCTGTCCTCAAACCAAAACTGGATTACCCCTATCACTGTGTCAGTGCTGGTACTCTACCCTCCTCAGATACGGTGTTGGGAAAGCATTACATTCAGAAAGCCCTAAATCATTCTAACCTCATATATTCACCACAATCTTTGGCATTTACCGTGCATGTTTTACAGTGCTTGTTATAGCCAAAGTGACAGTGAGCCAAGAGTTTTTCTTTCATTGTCACTTAATAAATGAATCTGCAGTTGAAAATTAACCGCCACGGTTCCCACCCACCACGCAGAGAAGAAGCTTGGACAGCAAAGTTAATGTACTTTCAACATGACAGTAAGATCAATAGATTAAAATGGTCAAAAGCCCCAGGAGTTCCGGGAATATACACAGCTAAATGAAAAGGAAGGCTGATTAAATGAACTGCCACACAAGAATTATGTATGATAAATAAAATGATTGTACAAGTAGCATGAGCTACGCTGCACTGTGTTCAAGATGCACAATGAGCACAAATGGGCAAGTAACGACCAGCTGTACACGAAAAGTAAGGCACATGATTGGACCAGGTATGCCTTCATGCACACTATTCTTTTTTTTTTTTTTTTTTTTTTTTTAAATTTGGCATCTCCAATCCCACCCGAATCTGGAATGCCCAATTGGTGAGCTATGTACAAGGCTTGCTCGTATGCGACCCCTTGCTGCCAATTCAGGAGAGTGTAGACAGTTTGCGGCTCTCCTCCGAAGCACGCGCCTGTCAGCCACCGCTTCTTATACACTCATTGGTTGAATCTTCGCGAGTTCAGAACGAGGGCGGAGGATACCCGGACATGAACAGGCTTAGAATCTTCCTGACGAGCACCCGTCTGGCCAACAGGAGGCGCTAGAGCAACGAACAAGGCAACTATTATTTTCCCTCCCCGGCAGTCCCTTCCCAATTTGCAGCCCTGTAGCGCAATAGCCAATTGCGCTACTCTGAAAAAGCTGCCGACCACTGCCGGTTGATACGAGGCGGGGATCGAACCCGCGACATGATAGTCACTTCTGCTTCGCAACGCGATGCTTTACCGAGTGAGCTATCCGGCAGCTCTTCATGCTCGCTATTCTAGACAGGGCAAATACCACACATTACCCTTCTCAGCCACAGTTACAACTAAACCCCGTCCTTTCCTTTCAGTCAAAAGAACCTAAGAGACCGACAGGCTTTTGACCTGCAGATGCGAACCTGGGGAAACCAACAAATGAATCGTGTGTTATGACAGACCCTGATGTAAGTGTGAGATTGCTGACACAGGTAAAGGGGTGCTCAGGGGTGGGCGGAGTTAGCGCGATTGATGTGTGTGTTTGTATAAGCCGGAGGGGGGACGTACCGGCGGGAAAGAACGCGGCGGGTTGCTGCAGTTGTGCGTTGGCCAGGGCCTGCTGGTAGTGCAAAACGCTGGGGCTGAAGAGCGTGCTGGCCCCATTGCTCTTCTCAAGTGCTGGTCTCTTTGGTAGCGGCTGCAGCATGCCATGGGGGAAAGCCTGTGGGACACGGGGCGAGAGGGTTAGTGCTCTAGAGCTGACGACACTAAACACAAGCATTACACTGTTTAACTCTTAAACACATACACCTTTCTGGCAGTAGGTTATATATGGAAATTCTGCAATTTTACATAGCATGTTCATATTGCCAAATAGAGGAAATAAACTAGAACAAGGACAGAAAATATATTAAAGATTTCAAGAACTCAGACATTAGAAGATTAAAGTGATTATAAGCAGTATAACAATGCATTCAGTTGATGGTCACTTAAGTACTGGGCAGCAGATATGATGTCATTCATATTTTTACTTTTAATAAAGTACCACAAAGAATATCAGAACCATTTTTCTCTGATTAAGTTGCATTAAATGTAGAATAACTGATGGCAAATGATTTGATACACATACTTGATGGGTTTTACTTGCTCCAAAATAAAACAACAAAAAATTAAATTCTGTGAATTGCTACAGTACATTAAAAAGCTACATGCAAAGCAAAAGGTGAAAGGTCAAAGTACCAGATCTACAGATGCCTCGAGGGGTCGCTTCATTGCTTTGGCAGTCGACTGAGTCTTTTAATAGCAGGCAGCGAGCACATGAAGGCAGTGGGCCAATGGGATTCAAGCGTATTAACATACAGGTAACAGCAAGCAGAGGTGCATCATGGGGACAGCATTGCATTGTGGATAGGTGAGAAGGAAAAAAAAAAAAAAAAAAATAATCTGAATGCAGTATATCACATACAAAACAATAGGCATGCACATAAACAAAAGGAACTGTTTCAAAGGAATATTGCTAAGTTCTGAATTAGTATGAAAGCAAAAAGCATCTATTATATCTTAGTTAAAAGCATAAGAAATACAATGATTCATAATGAACAATAAACAGTGAACTGAAATTGGAGATTAGTTACACATGATTTTACACTGTTCTTAAAGACATACTAAAAACCAAAAAGCCTTTAATTAATAGTCAAAATAATTAGTAAGTTACCAGTAATAAGTAAATAATAAATATCAATTCTATTACCAGACACATATAAACAGACGTATCATACCAATTTAGCTAAAAGTCTCTCAACAGGAAACAGAAGTTGAGATCAGCAGCACTGAAGTCATGTGAAAACAGACCGTTCAATAGCAGCTGCCTGATTGAGACCCCATGACCACATCAGTGGTGAATTAAGAACGTTTCCACTGAGAGATGCAAGAAGCCCTCCAGCATTGGCCCGTTCATGTTAAAATGGTTGGTTCAGATGATGCCATGCTGTGAACACAGCCATAAAACATAAAGTTTAACTCAACAGCACAGTCAAGTCTCTCTGTAGAAGAGCATAAGCTAAATGCTAAACAGTCATAATTAAGACCTCTTCAACACCGGCGGTTATTTAGCAAGAACTACTGTGACATCAAGATGTTGCGTAACAGTGCTTTGACACTGGCATGTCTGAGAAAGGCCAAGGCCGCTCATTTTTAGTGCGCCTTTTCTTTTTTTTTTTTTTTTTTTTTGAGATTTCTTCTCCATTTTTGCTTCAGCAGTGGGCCTAAGGACCATAGCCAAGCTCCATCAAGGCTTAATGGAAAACAGAGAACAAATTCCAACCATGTTATTTGTTTTTTCCCTCCAAAGAAAGCAGTGGCATTTCCAGCTCAAACATTACCCTCTCAGAGGAAAAAGTGGAGCCGTTTAGTGCCTAGTGAACGCAAAAAAACAAAGAAAACAGGAGTGAGTCTTTCGACTAAAATTCCTGCCATGCCACAAACAAGATGCGACATTGTTCACAAGACATGACTAGGCTCCAATAACTGTACGTGCTGTAGGGTGGTAACAATTGTTTGGCACAGTACAATAGAAACGCCACGCAGTTTTGCCACAATGGTCGATGGATGAGATTATAATGAACGGCCAAATGGAGTAAAACGACTGCAGAATGTGGAGCTCTGTTTATTTGGAAAATATTCTTCAATCTCATCCGTTTATCTTATTAGTGAAGTGAATTCAATGCCTGCACATCAGGCAAACACTGATGCATTTTGCAGAGATAAGACAATGTTCATGCCTAATTCCACTAAAAAAATGAACAACTTCTTCATGAGTTAATAAGCAATGCTTGTAATTGATGATACAGCCAATGATAAATCTAAGTGGAATAAAGAGTAGCACTTGATCTACAAACATGTAATTATTACGAAAACAACAGGCCCCTTCACTATTAATGGCATCCTTGGTAAATATGAACAAAAATGATTATGAATCAATGCCTTTATGGTTTACGGTCTTGATATTTTCTTTAAAATATTAATTAAAGTCATCACCCTGAATTGAAATGCAATGAAAAAACATCATGTAAGAAAAATTACCCTAAAAAACAAGTGTGCCGCGATTATAAGATCCCCCCTTCATTAATTACTTAGCATGGCCTCTCTTTGCCAAGACAATAGCTTTCTTCTGTAGCGTCCAATGAGGTTGGAGAAGATGTACAAGCAATCGGAGACTATTCCTCCATGAAAAATTTCTCCAGATCCTACAAATTCCAAATCCCAAATGCAAGAACTCTCCTCTTCAGCTCATCCCTCAGGTTAACTATTGGGCTTAGGGTCAAGGTGGACTGGGAAGCCCAAGGCAAAAGCATAATCCTGTGGTTGATGATCCATTTTTGTGTTGATCTTGTTGCATGGCTTGGATCTTATCCTCTTGGGACACCCAACCATGGCTCAGTGTAAGCTTTCTGGCAGAGGCAGTAAGTTTCATTAGTTTGTCGTGATGGAATCCACAATACAATGAAACCCAACACGTTTTCCAGGATCTCTAGGAGAAAAACCCCACAAGATTAAAGATAAAAGATATTTCATGATGTGGATGGGGGTCTTAACGGCATGGCCCTCTTTCTTTTTAAGGGGTCTTTAGGGTAAAGTGTAGAAATAACCATAATAATGTAAAAACCAAGAGATAAACATACTCAACATGATTTTAACCTCATAAAATGTAGTATTTTGATAAAAATTTACAAGTTGCCACGGAAATGGCACTTTAATGACATAATCTGAAAATATTTTGTGGCACTGATATTTCAATAACCCCCGGTCAGATTTTACTCAAATTAGTCTCATATGAAAGGTTTAAGATAGTTCTATGAAATGACATGGGATGTTTTTATTTGGAACATTTATGAATATTTAATGAGCTCTGTTATGTAACCATAACGAAAATAGATATCATCAATTTACTTCATTTTTAAAATTAACCCCCTAGGGATGCACCTATCTAGAAAATCCAATGTCATTTCATAGATCTCCAACAGATACAACTTCAGTCCAAATTTCAAGTCAATCAGATGAATATTAATGATTTTATGAATGCCACAAGGTTGAAAATCTGTCAAAATTGTGATTTTCGGTAATTTGCATTTAAAGTCACAAGTAACAATTGAGGCAGAGGAAAAACATAGATTCTTGGCGTTTACTGGCATCTCACAGCATTCCTTTATTTATTTTATGTGAAAATCAAAAACACTGAAATTTTCAAAAAAAGTTGAACTTTTTACCCAGAAGACCCCTTAAGTCAAGACCTCCGTCTGTATTTACAGGCAAAAAAGCCCCATTTGGTCTCACATGACCACAGAACTTGGTCCCAGAAGTTCCAGTACCATTTGGCAAACTGTAGGCTTGCGATTCTGTTTTTTAATGACACAAAGGCCATTTTCTGGCAGTCCACCAAAATCTCTTATAGATGCGTTTGTGGCGTCAGAGCGTAGTTTTGGATATTTTCCGACCTCAAAATACAATGTTGATCGGCAATTCTTGAGCTGTGATCCTTGGAGTACCGTTTGCTTGAATCAACCTCCTCACATTCAAAACAGGCACACTCTCCCAGGCATATTTTTCACATTGCCATACTTTTTGTCTTATTATGCCTTACTGTCCTGATGGTCACAGTGGGAATTTTGACCTTTTCAGCCATTTTCATGCAACCATTTGTACATTTGTGAAGCTTCCCATTGACTGAACCATCACTGCTGTCTAATTGCATTTTAATCTCGGGGATGGATGACTAAGAGAAAACGGCCAGAGTGCCACCTCATGCTTCTACCCCAGGGAAACAGAGGGCCGCAAGTACCTGTTGGGTTCTCCTAATCATAATGGTAAAATATGAATGGGACCATACTTCTGTTAGATTTTTTCTGGTAACATTTTCAAGGAGTGCCATTTATTCTGGAACACATTTATGGGCAAAAATATATTTGTTTTAAGATAAGAATTCTCTTTTGTCAATCATGTTCATTCAATTCAATGTTAGATTTTTGTTACCGTTTTGAATAAAAGATAGAGAAAATAACATTTTTTTCATTGCCTTAGACAGGGTTTTCCCAAGGATGCTAGTATTAGCAGAGGGCATTGTAAGTCACCGAAATGGCCAAAAGTCACCATATGTCCAAAACTTATTTCATATTTAGAAACGCAAAAAAAAAAAAGTACTTTGAGGAAAAGTAGAAATAATGCACTGAAAACCTCAAAAAATGGTCAGCCTCATAAATAGAAAATAGAATGAAAAGAAAGCAATATCACATTTCTGAGCATGGCTCTCTCATTATGCCCATCCTATCATGCTTTGAATTTTGTGTAATAATCCTTCCCTCTCCAACACATCTTGTGCGGTGATCATTCTGCTGCAAGATAACTGCCATGAAGGAACCTACGTGTTCTTGACATGTGAAATGTTCCATGATTTTTTTCCCCTCCGTCACTGGGATGGTCTATGTACAAGCAGTCTACGCTCATCTAGAATATGGTGACAATGGTCTATGTACAAGCGATCTATGCTCATCTAAGAGTATGGTTGTAGTTCATTAAAAGAAAACCAAGAAATTGAAACTTAAGCCTAAATTGATGTTAAATTAAAGCATATAGAGGTGTGTGTGTGTGTGTGTGTGTGCTGGGAGTTCACAGAAAATGAGGCAACAATAGCAGACAACAGGTTGTTGTGGAAAACGATAGAAACAATAAGAATAATGCAAATGGTGATCCGACTGACAGCTCAGAGAACGCAGATTCCCAAACAGCGCCAAGAGCAAGAAGCAAGACCAAAATAACAATTCCTTTGTTCTCTTTTTGTTTTGTACAAATAGCCACATTTTTCCATGCTAGGTCATAACGTGGGCTTGAAACAGGATGACGAATGAGAGAAGTCAACAAGGAGTGTGTTTTGATGGATTCCAGAGAAGACTTCCCTATGGCTGCAAAAGGAGAAGCCTCCTTGCATGATTAAAAAGGCCAAACGAGCCACATATCGATCACAGGACTGCATATAAACGCCTTTGTACACAAAAAATGAAAATTTGCCCTACGGAAACCATAGCGCACATTAAGAAGCTGAAAGTTTTATGAGCCACCAGTAAAACTTGGCTGAATATGTAACTACAGTCAATGTAAAAAAATGACATTAATGCTTTGAAAACTCTCATGAGTTTACAGGCAATAACAACTGTTGCATTATTACTGCCAGGCTGTATCTGCGAGCAGTGGATGGACATTGGACCCATGGGAATAGCTTGATGACAGAATGTCCTCATTTAACCAGTGTAAAGGTTGTGTCAGTTCATGGCAGGTTTGAGAGGCAAAGTGCAATTACTGTTCAACTAAATGATGACAGGTTTCCCAGCTGAAAGAAAACACAGTTGTCCTTCTGTAGCCTCTGCTTCCAGAACACCTCAGTGAATTAGCATGGGCTAGGAGCAAGGCAGCAATGAGGAGAGCCAATGACTCAAACTTGTGAAGCTCTCAAATGTTACTGAATAGTTTCTTTAATGTTGGAACACTGCCACAGCATTACAGTAACACAGTGAGAGTTTTTTTTTTTGTTTGTTGGAAAGGATTCAGCCACTGGATGAATGGATGGATGGATGGGGATCAGGCAGCTACTGCTCAGGAAGCCATGCTGGTTTTTGGACAGATGCGAAAGGGCACAGTGGGAAGTGGGGAAAGAAACAGCAGTGCAGATGATTGTGAAAGCCACTGTGCGTTCCCTGTTGGTGGCTTCATCAGCCAATCAACAAGCTGCATATGAGCTTCACCACTGGCTTCACTTCAATTGCCTTAGAATCTATGGGCAAATGTTACCCTTTCCGGCCAAAAGATGTGATCAGAATTGAAACTGGATGCTTAACAAAACAACGGACTGAAAAACAGCAAGATCGAAAATTCACTGATCGGGATCACTCGTTCTTTTAGTTCCAACAGAAACAAAAACTAATTTCTCATCTTCAAATGAGAGCACTTCAAAATGTATGCGTTTTCCATAAATGTCCACAACCAGAGTATGATTTTATTTGATGAGATTTCAAACAGTAGAGAATACGATGGAAATACTGGACGTACTATTGAACAGAATGTCCACGAGTGCACTTCTGTGATTAATTTATGATGAAACAGTGCTCCACATTTCATGGAATAATTACCAAGCAATTGAAGGAGAAATTTGGAAATAAATTCCTGGTGCGCATCCTAAAGCTCTATTGCGACAAGATGTAACCTGAACTGAAATCTAAATTCCTCTTTTAATTCACATACAGCCAAAGATATAATTGATCACCAAAAAAATGTCATCCTGTTCCTTATAATTTCTTAGGGCATATTTGAGCAATTTCAGTTGAGCTCACAGGCCAGTAAACGTGAGAGAATGTTGTCCGAGAGGCGGATAAAGACACAGCTCTATTCCAGCATGTTCAGATATATAATGTAAGGTAAGTGGGTCATAGCAGGTGTAGAGTGAAAGTGTTCAGGTAAATGGTGCAGGGGGTGTTAGTGATAGCAGGTGTAGAGTGAAAGTGTTCACGTAAATGGTGCAGAAGGTGTTAGTGATAGCAGGTGTAGAGTGAAAGTGTTCAGGTAAATGGTGCAGGAGGTGTTAGTGATAGTAGGTGTAGAGTAAAAGTGCTCAGGTAAATGGTGCAGGAGGTGTTAGTGATAGCAGGTGTAGAGTGAAAGTGTTCAGGTAAATGGTGCAGGAGGTGTTAGTGATGGCAGGTGTGATAGCAGGTGAAAAAGTGCTCAGGTAAATGGTGCAGGAGGTGTTAGTGATAGCAGGTGTAGAGTGAAAGTGTTCAGGTAAATGGTGCAGGAGGTGTTAGTGATAGCAGGTGTAGAGTAAAAGTGCTCAGGTAAATGGTGCAGGAGGTGTTAGTGATAGCAGGTGTAGAGTAAAAGTGCTCAGGTAAATGGTGCAGGAGGTGTTAGTGATAGCAGGTGTAGAGTGAAAGTGTTCAGGTAAATGGTGCAGGAGGTGTTAGTGATAGCAGGTGTAGAGTGAAAGTGTTCAGGTAAATGGTGCAGGAGGTGTTAGTGATAGCAGGTGTAGAGTGAAAGTGTTCAGGTAAATGGTGCAGGAGGTGTTAGTGATAGCAGGTGTAGAGTGAAAGTGTTCAGGTAAATGGCGCTGGAGGTGTTAGTGATAGCAGGTGTAGAGTGAAAGTGTTCAGGTAAAAATGGTGCAGGAGGTGTTAGTGATAGCAGGTGTAGAGTGAAAGTGTTCAGGTAAATGGTGCAGAAGGTGTTAGTGATAGCAGGTGTAGAGTGAAAGTGTTCAGGTAAATGGTGCAGGAGGTGTTAGTGATAGCAGGTGTAGGTTGAAAGTGCTCAGGTAAATGGTGCAGGAGGTGTTAGTGATAGCAGGTGTAGAGTGAAAGTGCTCAGGTAAATGGTGCAGGAGGTGTTAGTGATAGCAGGTGTAGAGTGAAAGTGTTCAGGTAAATGGTGCAGAAGGTGTTAGTGATAGCAGGTGTAGAGTGAAAGTGTTCAGGTAAATGGTGCAGGAGGTGTTAGTGATAGCAGGTGTAGAGTGAAAGTGTTCAGGTAAATGGTGCAGGAGGTGTTAGTATTAGCAGGTATAGAGCGACGAGTGCTCAGGTCTACAGTGAGAGAGGTGAGAGCATAAACAGGTATAGAGTGACAAGTGTTCAGGTCTACAGTATGAAGAGAGTTAGTATGAGCAGGTATAAATCGACGAGTGTTCAGGCCTACAGTGTGAGGGGTGAGAGCACTAGCAGGTATAGAGCAACATGTGCTCAGGTTTACAGTGTGAGGAGTGTTAATATTAGCAGGTATAGAGCTACGAGTGCTCAGGCCTACGGGGTGAGAGGTGTTAGTATTGTAGGTATAGAGCGACGAGTGCTCAGGTCTACGGGGTGAGAGGTGTTAGTATTAGCAGGTATAGAGCGACGAGTGCTCAGGTCTACAGTGAGAGAGGTGAGAGCATAAACAGGTATAGAGTGACAAGTGTTCAGGTCTAAAGTATGAAGAGAGTTAGTATGAGCAGGTATAGATCGACGAGTGTTCAGGCCTACAGTGTGAAGGGTGAGAGCACTAGCAGGTATAGAGCAACATGTGCTCAGGTTTACAGTGTGAGGAGTGTTAATATTAGCAGGTATAGAGCTACGAGTGCTCAGGCCTACGGGGTGAGAGGTGTTAGTATTGTAGGTATAGAGCGACGAGTGCTCAGGTCTACGGGGTGAGAGGTGTTAGTATTAGCAGGTATAGAGCGACGAGCGCTCAGGTCTACAGTGAGAGAGGTGAGAGCATAAACAGGTATAGAGTGACAAGTGTTCAGGTCTACAGTATGAAGAGAGTTAGTATGAGCAGGTATAGATCGACGAGTGTTCAGGCCTACAGTGTGAGGGGTGAGAGCACTAGCAGGTATAGAGCAACATGTGCTCAGGTTTACAGTGTGAGGAGTGTTAATATTAGCAGGTATAGAGCGACAAGTGTTCAGGTCTACAGTGTGAGGGGTGAGAGCATAAGCAGGTATAGAGCAACATGTGCTCAGGTTTACAGTGTGAGGGGAGTTAGTATGAGCAGGTATAGAGTGACGTGCTCAGGTTTACAGTGTGAGGGGAGTTAGTATGAGCAGGTATAGAGTGACGTGCTCAGGTTTAGACTGTGAGGAGTGTTAATAGCAGGTGTAGAGCTACAAGTGTTCAGGTCTACAGTGTAGGAGGTGATAGTATTAGCAAGTACACAGTGACGAGTGCTCAGGTCTACTGTAAAAGGGGTTTTGGTTATAGCGGGCATAGAGAGACTATGCTGAGGTCTACAGCACGTAAAGCAAGGGGGTTACAAAGGTCACAGTGAGCTCATGACTAGTTAAATGGCAAAAATCAAACTCAAATTGGTTGTGGTCGTGGTGTGGGTGGGGCTTACCATGGCTGCGGCAGCCGCCTGTGCAGCCACAGCCGTCTGATTGGCTTGGTGCTGTGCAGCTTTGATTTTGGCCTGTAGGTGCGCCGGGGGGTGGAAGTACTTGCACTTCTCACGCGAGCAGCGGCTCTTGATGTAGTCCATGCACACGGTGACCGTGTTGTCGCTCGTGTCGATCATTGGGCTGTCGCTGGGGTGTGCGAAGCGACAGTCCGTCTCACCCCGAGCGCAGTTCCCCCGCTGGAACTCCCGACACACCTGCACAAACACACGTGCAGTCACGCACAGACACGACCATATGAGCAGACACGCATGCACACACACACACACGCCCGTGCGCGCACACACACACACACACACAAAAGTACATAGAAAAGCACGCAGACACACAGAAGTTAGAAATACAACCTCAGAGGTGAAGTAACAAGGCATGCCAGTAGCAGAAGTCCAACCTCATCTGAATGTTTAACATCACATTGAACTTCAGCTCGCAGCTTTGATACTGAATAATATATCTATGCATTATTAAAAAAAAAATCCCATTTACAGTAAATTAAAGACAAATGCACAGGAAATAAAATCCAAAATCACAGTATAAAAAAGCAACACAAATATCCAATTAAAGGATGTTCAGCAGTTCCTTAAGTCAACTTTGGTTTTATTGGTTTTGCATTTTAACACTTTCTATCGTAAGTGAAGAAAATCAGAAGCTTTCAAAGATGACACAAGGCTAGTTGCCAACTTTAGGTGGTGCTCAGGGCTGTTCCAAACATAACAGCAACACCATGGCTGAAATACAGATGTAACGTGAATCACAACACTGGAGCAATCGCTCTGTGGCTAGTGTAAGCACAACACGTCCCACACAACTGAAAGTGAAAGTGAGCCACTTTTATTTCTAAGCAAATCGCTATGAATGAGGGATTGCAGATGGCCTTCTTTAGAGCCATATTGGTTGTTTAACTGACAAACTTATGGCAACACCACTGCCAATTGCCAACATTAACATCTTCTGATGCTAAAATTAGCTTCAATGTGGAATTAATGTTCATCGTGGTGTTTGTGTGGGATGGCTGAAATTCTTCTCAGGCTCTGAGGTGCAATTCAAACAAAAGTACTTTGTTTCAAGTTAAAATGGTTTTACAGTTTTGTTCAAATTGCAGCATAATGGCACAAAAGCAAAAATAACGGCCTTGTATATTCCTGTTATTGCTTACAGCTGAATAACAGTCAAAGAGAGCCAGTCAAAGAGAGCCAACAGAATTAAGAACAGGTCCAAAAGAGAAGCAAGCACATAAACTGGTCCGCTTAGTAGAATTCCAAATGAGTGTGAAAATACAAGCTTAATCAGCAGTAAACCAGGAGCTTAGGGAACAAAAAAACCATGCGCACAGTGCATGCCCATAACGGTAGCTCTCCGTTTCTGTACGAGTGTGAAAACTTAGATTAGTTACCTCCAAGTGGAGGCTATTTAAGCCGCTGTACCCATTTCTCACAGATACAGGCTACAGCCCTGAAATCAAGTCATTTATACTGAGGCCGCCAGGCAAGTAGACACAGTTCACCGAAAAATGTGCATAATTTGACAATTAATACAGTTAAAGCCTCGGAGGACTGAAAAGCTGTGGACAGAAGAACAAAACTGGATGACATTTAGCTACATGTTCCAGCAGAATCTCTTTAAATCTGTACTGAACTCACATCTCACAGTTCAGTCAATGGAATGCTCATAATGTTTTTCCATCAGGCCATTCCACTCTCAAACTCCCTCGGGGCCGACCCTAAAGAGCCACTCTGCATCTCCGCTATAGCTGGGGCCAAACTGTCGACACCTGTAAGCAAGCTCGCTCGAGGATGTAAATTGCACCAGCTCTATGCTAGCACAATTTTCAAGAAGCACATGTGCTGCTTAAACTGAACAATGTTGGCACACGGTAATGTCTCCCAATTAGTTTAATTTAAATTAAGACTTCTTTTTCCAGCTGGTTCCTTTTCAGAAGCAAAACTCTAAAATTGGGAGCCCTGTGGAGACTTATACTTTGGAAAGTCTGATGAAAACATTCGCTGTTGAAAGTGTGACCGTGTATTGGTCATATATTTCAGCCAACCAGCTCCTAGCGACAAGTCAAACAGGTTCTGCGCAAGGAGAGCAGCAGAGGAATTGACCACTGCTTGTCTGAAGTAGCATTTACAGGTGAAATGCGATAAGTCACCTCCAGCTTGTCTGTCCGCAGGAGCTTCTGCGTGGAAGAGGAGCCCTGCACTGTGACGGGTGGGCTCCCAGGAACGATGACCTGGGTGCTGGGGAGCATTTCCGTGGGAACCAGCCCCATTCCGTGGGTCATCGGAGTGAGATAGGGAGCGTAGCTTATGCCAGGATTTGTCCCCAGGCCTTGGGAGACAGGAAATGTCTGCTGTGGTGAGGAAATGAGAAAATCTTTGATATCAAGTAAAATGTAGTTCACCAAACATGTTAGCCAACGCAATATGACGAAAACCACAACAGTATTCGATAATCTTGCCATTAAGACGCCGTTTTTGAGACTGAGTAGCTAAGACAAATGTTTACAGGTCTGTTGCAATTTAGCACTGAATCCTGTGGGACAGCCGAGTCACTGAGATGGCCAAATGAACGTAAAGTTAATGGATTTTCAAATTCCAATATGGAACCACAAAAATGATAATATAATTTTCCATAAGGGCATATTCAATCTGCCGTCTCTGTGAAATGAGGGAACCTGACTTTTATCATAGTAAGCCAAATGTTATGATTAACTCTTTCAACCCCAGATATTCTAGCATCACTATACCCTTCAACCCCACAGCCCTCTGTAGAGGGCTGGTCATTATCTGGACATTGTATCTTACTGTTATCTCTGGAATCCCATTAAATGTAACCTGATATGTTCCAATCAATTAGTCAGATTGTTTGAATTTTCCCTACAGGAATTTGGGGTTGAAGGGAATATGTTGGTCAGCCCTCTGTAGAGGGCTGTGGGGTTGAAGGAGTTAAAGTCCAGTATCAAACCATTTCATGACTGGGAATGAGGGCCATGTTGGCTCCATGAAACCAGCCATGTTTTTGACACAAGTCAGAAGACAGGGTTCCTCCTTTGTTCCAGCATGCTTCAATTTCCCTTACTATACGAGGGATGAATTTCAAAGATGTGCTCCGTTTCAAAACCAAGATAGCGTTGTTCGAACATGCTTATAGTACTATGTTGGAGAGGTTCTCTATACACTACATTACATGTTCAGCCCAGTTGTATCATGTCTGTGAACTTTTAAAAAAATCTTTCAAAACAAGACAAAATTGTCCTCGATATCCTCCGCCACCATGGAATCCTGTTTTGGAACCTAATAACAAGTAGCTTAAAAACACAATATTTCATTCCTCAATGCAGAGTAGTATCTGAGAAAACACGTTCTCACAAATATGTCCCAACAAGCGGATGAACAAAATCCATTGCAATATCCCTGCTCTTTTTCGTGCCTTGGCCAAGGGCAAAAAGCAGTTTTTTTGCGATTCACCCAGAATCACTTCGAATTGACCCAGCACGTTTTGGGAAACAGCTCCAGATACGTCCCCTGATCTCATAAATTATATTTACAGGTCTACATGTTCAGATTTATATGGTTCATAAAAGCGAATACATTCAAAGCCCTTGCTTGAAGTCCCTGCCGGTAAAATTAAACGGGTAACACCGTTGTCTAGGCCAAGTTCATCAACAAGATCCCGCACATCTCCACGCTTTTCTCAGACTATCAGCGCTTTGTTCTGGCACATTCCTGCAGAATCATTTATGAAAAACCGCAATTAAAGCAGATCAACCTGCGTCGCCACAAAATGAAATCACACTACTATAAGACGAGGACAGTCAAGACATTGAAATACTTTTCCAAGACTGCCTTTGGTCATGATTACCAGACTTCTACGCCCGAGCAAATGCTCTGCACATGACCAGGTTAGCAAGCAGATGAACAAGATAAGCATCTGAGTTCATGTAGCACACTGCTATGACATTCCCTCACAAAGCAAAGCTAAACTGCTGCCTTCTGAGACCCAGCAATAGCTGTTGATCGAGGCCAGTCAGATCCTGCCCACAGCAACGCTTCTCCTCTCAGATGACAGGATAAGGGCAGTAGTCAGACGGGCAAGGTTTTGACTGCACTCATACCATCAGAGTCAGCACTTCTTCGGCGGTCCAATAATAAATCAGCGGGGCCCGACAATAGTCAGGAGCGTGTGTGGGGCTGCCGACGGCCCTTTCATCTCCCATGTTACACTGCTCTCGCCCTCACAAGCCCGTACAGCCCCTAAGCCACGTGATGATCGCTGGAGCTCTCTTCCCGGCTGGCACGGAACCGTCCCGGCCCTCGGGCAGCTCTGAAACTGAGGCCCAGCACTGACGGGAGGAGCCAAACGCTGGGGTGTGTGGAGTTTCCCACGCTTCCCGCCTGATTCCAAATAACCAGCCCGGCTCTGCCTCACATGGGAAAATTTATGTTTACCTCTCCCTGCCCTCCTGTTTGAATAATCTTTCCAATATTCAGCTCTGGTGATGGTGCTGTGAGGGGAGGACAGGTGAAGCCCATGAGGGCAGAAGCTCATTATCGGAGGTGCTGGGACACTGGGGGTGCTCACCATGGGCTGCATGGTCGTTCCCGGGATCATGAACTGCATCTGCTGGGCCAACATGGCAGCCGCCGTCTTTTGCTGGATCAGGTTGTTGCGGCCGTTGATCTCCAGCTGGGTTTTTAAGTGCGCTGGTGGGTGAAGGTATTTGCAGTTCTCCCTCGTACACCGACCCTGCAGCAGGAGGGAAAGGGGGGGGGGGTAAATTAACGGTTAGTCTCTGGCACGGACAAGAATTGTGAGACCTTAGAGGCATGTGGCAGCTGGGGGGTGGTTTTGGGGGAGGAGGGGTGGAATTGAGGCAGTGGGCTGTAGCAGTGAGGATCACACAGGAATCTTCTAGAAGAAACTTTGTAAAAGCAGCTCTGGTAGTTCTTTGCAATGGGAGAGGAAAGAATGGTGGCAGTTAAAACACTCGGCAGCCCGACCTAACGCGCTCTGAGCGCGCAATCCAGACGCTTCGCCCGCACAACGTGGCGCTCGAAATCCCAGCCGCCCGCCTTTAAATCCGGGAGCGTTAATCTGACACGGATGTGGCTTTGGCAATGGATTGCTGCGCAGGACAGCGGGAGAGAGAGACAGGGAATGTCTGTTCGTGAGGCTGTGAGGCAGCCCTGAGAATTCCACTGTGTCCCACCTCACTGGCTGTCAGCAACAGCCCAGCAGCACCACCGCTGCAATCGAATTACACGCCCATTACTGCACAGTCGCAGACCTGCAAATATCCCACCAGCTAAAGACGGCACACATTCTGCAAATACAGCAGCTTTAATTCACATTGGCCCCGGCCTGATCATTCACATGACTTCACTGGCAGATGATATCATTAAAGAACAATCTACAAGGAAAAAGGAAATAAACACACAGTCTAGAAAACACACATCGATACAAAAAAATCTTTCCTTTTCACAATTCCTAGCATTATTTTCCCCAGCAAAGCAAATAAAAAGCACATAATTAAAAGCAAATGTAAGCGGTCTTCATTTTAAATTAATGTTGTAATTAATATTGTGCTCTCCGAATTAAGTATTAAGCACCAAATTATAATAAAAACAGAGTCAATGCCAAAAATCAATCCCCAACCCTCAACAAAAACGATGCATGGCATAATTTTCTCGCCAGTGATTTTTTAATTTTTTTTTTTTTTTTTTTTTTTGAGGCTTTAGCACTGTTATAGCGTGTGGTAGGACTATGGTTGAGTAATATCTCACTGCTTGTGCCCCCACATTCAAACAACAAAAACGACAAGATGCAACACATTAAAATGTGGGCTGTACGGTGCTGCAGTGGGCAGCACTGTCACATCACAGCAAGGTTTGAATCCCGACCGGGGCCTTTCAGTGTGGAGTTTGTACATGTTCCCTGTTTGAGAGGGTTTTCTCCTGGTGCTCTGCTTTCCTCCCACAGTCCAAAGTCATGCCTGTGAGGCTCGTTGGAGAAGCTAAACTGCCTGCAGGTATGAGTGTGAGTGAATGAAGTGTGAATGGCGAGTGCCCACTGTGATGGATTGGTGAGCTGTCCAGGGTGTGACGCTGCCTTTAGCCCATACTTAGCAGGGATTGGCTCCAACTCCCACATGACCCTTGCGAGGAAGAAGCGATTTAGAAGACAGATGGATATTAAAAAGTAAAGCAAAAAACAAACTGGAATAAGTAGGGCTCTGATAGAGGCATGTTCTTTCAGTTGCCATTTCCAGTCCTACTCGAATATTGAATGTCAATTTCTAATTTGCAATTTACGTACTTGCATTCTGAACATGCCCCCTGCCGCCAGTTTGAATAAATGAAGCCGACTCAGACCTCTGCTCGAAGATGACAGACAGCTGCAGCTTTTCACACTGCAGTCACTGGCCAGGGACTGGAAAAGAGGCCCAATCATTCACCTGTGCAGAGCATGAGGTGCCTTAGCACCAAACACGAGTCACTCCAGCAGCGAGTGCCTCTTCCCCCACTGGCCAAACCCCTCCTGTAGCTCACGAACAACCCAAGCAAAAGAACCTGCGGGTCTGTGGGCCACAGCCGACACAAACACACGGTGGATGTGACTCAACATTTTGAAGCTCACTCAAGTGCAGCAAAAGGCCCTTTTTTCCAAGTGAGCTACCCAGCCGCCAGAGGCTGCTTACATTTTTCATGAGCCTCGTGATTCTGAACAGCCATTGGCTGGTGTGTCCAGCCAGCAGTCAACATCTTTCAGAATTCAAGAGTAGCACCCCCCCCACCTGCGGCCACAGAATCCAGGTAAACCAAGACTGCACTCACTCCTCCATCCTCTAACACCTGTCAAAGCAACACACGCATCTTTCCCAGAATTCAATTTTTAAAGTGCTCACTCACTCTTTTATATCATGGTTGGGCTTGCAGCAACCTCAGCAGGTCCTCTTGCTGATGGACGTCTGACGATTGCATTAAGATGGAGAAAGAGTGGCAATGCACAAGCATTTAAGGCCTAAGCAAGTGAAGCTAGACCAGGCTTTGACAAGAAAAACGTTTAGCAGTTTTATAGCAGAATGTATGTACTTGTCAACAGCAGGAGTTCCTTTTACAGCATTGCACAAGACTGTATTGGGTGGTAAAAGCCGCTGTCAGAGAAACGATGAGCTGTGGGGGGAGGATTTTAAAAACACAATGCTACATCACTTGCGTCGGGAGACCTGAGACTAATACAGCTCTCGTGTTTTCAAGAAATGACGTGTGTTCTGCCAGCGGCACATATTCACCTCTCCATCCATGACACAAAACTGACGGAGGGTGGATATGGCATCGTAGGGAGACTGCTTAGGTGATGTGACACAAATGAGGAAACCCAAACGTTGAGAGCGGGTACCAGATAAGACAAGGGAGACACGTCTGAGCAGCACTGAACAACACGACCTTCAAGGAGACGGGATTATCTTTACAAAAGGTGATCAAGAGACCCCTGGAGAGCGTTTGAGTGTTCTGACATCAAGCCCAGCACATATTCTCAGGATAACCTGGCTTTTGAAAAGACCTCAAGCGGCAAGGTTAAGCCGAGCAAGAGGACTGAAAGAGCTTACAATGTTTGCATTTGAAGCCAATTTCCTACAGTGCTGTGTATCTTGGCATACTGTCTGTCATATCCTCCGTTCCCTGTACACTGGAAAGCCTTTCTTTCAATGGCATTATCCTACAGCTCAAGTTAATCTCTCTGTTAGGATCAGGGGGGAGACCTGCTGCCTGTAATGGTCTACTGTTGCTCCAGACACCTAGTAGAGGAACCTCCCATTCTAAATGTATGCAAATACCCAAACCCCATCGGCCTCCGTGGGTCTCGTGGGAGTGTCTCTTCATACTCATTCCGCCATAGCTATCCCACCTGCAGTCTCCATCAGCCAGCTCTGTAGAGAGGTGTGTTACACAAATTACAGTTAACGACCACACTCTTCCCCTGTGATCAGCAAAGCTCGATATAAACGGCGCAAAAAAAAAAAAAAAAAAAAAAACTGATTTGGGACGCTTATGACTGTTCTAGTTTTTTAATTTCTTCTGGGGGGAATGGCCAATGAACACTTTGAGACAGTTGCAAGCAGGCCTTGGGACGGTCTTGGGATGGTGGTGAAAAAAGTTCCAAGCCTTGGTCAGATAAGTTCACCGCACCCCAGCAAAATGGATTTCAGCCATGATCAAACCACTGCACTTATCATCACCCAACTATCTTTAAAACAATGGAAAGTAACTCTTAAAAGCCAAAACCAAACACACTCTCGAGTGTAGGCTGACTTATCTTTATGAGCTCAGCATTTTAATCCCAGAGTGCAGCAATTTATAATGCAAAACAAATCAGATTGTGCGGTGTTATCTCCAAAGAAAGGCATGTCACCTTCTTGCCGCCTTTCTGCTCCTTGTTACACAGGTAAAACACACCTGAATCACTTTACAAACTATCTGTCAGGGCATAAAAGAAACAGCTGAGCACTCAAACTTCTGTGAGCCCTGAAATACTGTTTTCAGACCTTTATGTTTCTAAGTACTGTTGCCTAAATATGTATAAACCTACAATCTTTATTAAATGACATCTAGGCCCGATCAAAAAAAAAAAAAAAAAAAAAAAAAAGTTGCCTCATCATATTAATTATTTATGCTGAGGGAAGAGGCAAATACTTGAATACTCGAAGTCCCTCAAAGCCCTTTCCTTGACTTCACCCCATTTGAATTGGCAACATTAGGAAAACTTAAAATTTAAAGAACAGAGTATAGTTATAGTTCCAGCATTGTACAGTTTCATTAGTCACTGACACAATGAAAGAGTGGCTGCCAGCCACAAACACTTAAGAGCAGGTATAATTACAGCACCGTTACTCTGAAGAGCAGCTGCATCTCAGTGTATTTTTCCATTAACGAACATGCAGAGACGCTTTGATGTAATAATGCAGCATGGTGTGCTCTGTAGGAGAATGCATACGCTCCAGGCTGAGCAAGCTTTTACCACAGGAGACTGTTCCTGTCCTCATCACAACTCATCACTTACACTCCCGTCAAAGTAAAAATACAAAAATAATCATCTACAAAATACAAAATTGCTCAACCTACACATACACTTTGTCCAAGACATGGGGGGGTGTCTTTACAAAGTTTTGTGTGAAAGAAGGTAAGCTGGTAGTGTTCTGTTGGTGACTCGGTTTCCACGGTTTTCATTAAAATGCTCCAAAAAGACATTAATACAACAGGCAAAAAAAGAACCAATGACTCGCCCGAATGAATATATTAAATAAACATTCAATTTCCAGCCAAAACAACGGTTCAAGTTGAAAAGTTTAACAGCCCAAGGAGAAACGAGGCCTAACCTTGCAGAGGAAACTCTGTTTGGCTACAGGTTTTTTGTTTTGTCTATTACACTTCAACTTCACCTAGACTTCCACAACAAAACCAACACATGACCTTGTAACAAAGGGTCATGTGGGGGAAGGAGGGGGGGGAGAATCAGACCTTATCAACAGTAAACACCAGCTGTGAGAAATCACCTCAAAACTACTGATGCCAAGTGGCTCATAACTGTAAAAATGTGGGGAACAGTGCCGGGTGAAAGCTGCTTGTCTGGCACTTAAATACACAGGTATGGCTTTACAAAAGCCAACTGAAAGAGGCTTAAGAGAAGTGCTGAGTAGCCATGAAAGGGCATTGAGCTGAGCAGCACAGGGGATCTCCTCACACAGGCTGCCCCAGGCTCTGTTATTGTGCACTGGAGCCCATGTACAGTCCACTGAGAGGACGAGCACGCTCCACGCCACTGACTTACCACCAGTTACATCTTTTCATTCCATTCAATTCTATTTGTATAGCACTTTTCACTGAGGGAATGTTGTAAAGAATGTTTTATAGAGTAGCAGACAGGCATCAGAGGAGTTACGCTGAAGTGAGGGAGCCCATCCTTCACTAGCTGGCAAAGTCAAAGGTAATTGGATAAAGAGATAATAAATCTATTAACGGCAATTCAAAAGGGTTGAAACACTGCAAAAAATCCATAAATTGCAATGCCACCTTTGCTCAGCCCAAGCATTCTTCATTAAACATGTGAACATCTCAGCGCAAGGCCTCACCTTATGAGCAGCTTTAAATTAACCCATTAGAAGATTCTATCCCCAAATGCACCTCCACATCCCCTCAGAGCCCTTAAATACACTGTATTAAACATGAATGAAAATGTGCTCTACATATTCCACTTAAACCCTTCGAGTACAGAGAAGGAAATTAATACCACTAATTTAGGTAAGGAGGATTATATGGATTTAACCCATTTATGGATTTCTCCAAGATCGTCAAAAACAGCCTATGCAAATTTTACATTTTGTTGGGCAAATAATTTTATTGGGAATTTGTGCAAGCTGACAATTAAGCCATTTTCAGTGAAAGTGAAGGAAAAAAAAAATATGGCCACTGCTGACTAGATTAACTTGTTTACTTGCAAGTGGCCAATCATGACCGATGCAATGTCCTGGTTTTAGCTCTTGTATTGGCACATACCCTCTGCAAATGGCAATGTGCCTTCAAGCTTATTCTAAAATTAGTACACAACACATGCATGCAGACATGGAACATCTAATTAACAGCACTGTGTAGACCAGTTAGTCGGTCAACACCTTTGGAGATGAAATAATTGTGCTTGCAACATATAGTATTTCTGTAGGTGGTAAGTGTTCATAAGCAGCTAGGCAGTTGGCTAACCACTGAAGTCAAACTGGCAAACGATCGCCTCACATTTTTGAAACAAGAATCGATAGATTTCAACTACGAAAAAACATGCCTATTTAATCACCTCGCTGGATAAAAACTACAAAGACGAATTGGCTCAACATAATTAAATTTTTATTTATTCATTTCATCACAGTCATACCCTCACTGCACACGCAAAGACTTCTCCACATTTACCTAATAGGGCAGGCAGGCCCAAGCAGTAGCACCCTGCAGAGAACAGGGGAGGCTGAAAATAAAAGGTTTATCCAGTTCGGCTGCCTGTAGCACTGCCTGCTCTCACAGTGTAAACACTCCAGAAGCCTGCTCCTCCCTAATCAGCAGCTCATTGTATGGGGGGGTTATGCAGCTAAGTTGGGCTAAGGGGACACACAGAAGCCACTTGTGTGGGAAGAGAATGGATTTCCAGTCTCTCGTCAGCCTCGGCTGCAGATGGAACATTAGCATTATGCTTGAAGGGCAGCCACTGTGTCTGGCCCAGATAGAGCTGCGTTCTTTATCAACAGAAGCATCAGGTCCCACCTCTGGGAATGCAATGTCGGCATCATGTATTGTTAGTCACCGCATAAGCAATACATATTCAAAATCCATTACAAACAAGGCTAAATTACAAGACTGCTTGCAGTTTCTGGTTCAGAAGCTAGGTGCACGCTAGCCATTCGCTACATCGCCATCGGCGAAATTATTCTATTTGTGGCCAAAGATTTCTTACGGCTCTTCGTCACAGAGGTGAAAGCTTTCCAGCGATGCTTTCATGTAAATAATTACATTCGATCTGAGGGCATCAGGCAGTTGTCAGATTTCCCTCTCTGAGCGGGGCGCGAACTTGCGATTCCCAAATCACATAGTTATGGGAGAAGTTTTGACGACTCCAATCGGTCACTTTCAAAGCGATCACACCCACACGACCTCCTTCAACCTTCATTAACAGCTTTTGATATCTGAAGAGCAAGCAGACAGTTCAGGCTGAGACATTATTTCTTAGCTAGCGAATTTAAACTGCATAACACCGGTATCTATGAGAGAAAAGGCTCTGACTTCATGACAGGTGATGAAGCAACCTGACAATTTATAGAAACACTGTTGAAATGTATAAAAACACATGAGTGCTTTCATGAACGTCAATATTGAAACTGTGACTGCAACAGGTTTGTATAAAATGTACAATTCCAAAGAACTGCAAATATACGACGTTAACACAGTGTCAGGGCTTAATGTTCTCTCGGTAAGTTGCAACAGACTGTGAAATGAGCACTTGAAGGTCTGCTGAGGCCTTAAGGATCTTGGTGCTATAATGGTACATTCTTCCACAAGCATTCCTCCTGAACAGTTTTACTGGCAATTATGTGACTGTCTGAATCCATTTTCCCCTTTAAGAAAAGCTAACAATAGCTGTAATCTTGGCACAGTTTGAGTCTCACCCACACAACCAGAATGGTTGGGAGTCTCTCCAGTGATATTAAAAACTCTAAATAAAAATGTATAATAAAGCCCTGCCAGCCTGTCCCGCAAAAGCGCAGCTGACCCGAGTCATATACACTGACAGTCTGCTATCTGATAAATGATGTGGAGTGTCTGGATATTAAAAAAAAAAAAAAAAAAAAAATCTGCTAACCCTGAAGCCAACATCTTCCATTCATTAGTGACATTACAATCAGAGCACACTGTGCATCTCATCAGGGTTTTAGTCAAGGTGGGAGACCAGCATGCTGTCCCATGAGTGTCCCCAATGAGTGTTTAAAAAAAAAAAAAAAAAAAAAAAAAAAAAAGGCCGATGAGCCACATTCATAAAACGCTAAGTAAAGAAGTGCTCATCTAATACCAGTTTTCCTCCTCCATAACCTTACCATAATGAGCTAAAAGGCAAAACTGATCCCATATCCTCCTCTTATTGCCAGTTACATAATAAATATGGGTCTATATAGAGCCAATTAAAAAAGGCAGTCTGATTTCAAGATTTGATCATGAGGGGGAAAAAATACTTCAAGCAAACCCTGGGCAACACTGAAAACGGGGTAAAATGTAATATCCTGCAAGTCAAACAAACAGTAAATTAAAAAAAGCTCACAATTCTGCTTGAGAGATGAGCTTCCATTCATCTTCAGGCAAAAAACACTTGCTGAAAGAGTGTGCTTAAAAAGTAATACTTTTCTTCCAGTAATTACTCCCCACACACACACACACACACACACACACACATACATCCACACATCAACACACATAAACACACATCACACACATGCATATTCCACAACTTCTCTAGTGAATGCGCACCTTGAAGACCAACTGAAAGAATGACCTGGGAAAAATCTACTTCTAATTTGATAAGCGGCACCCGTCAGGTTGTCTGTCTAGGGCAGCAAGGCTATACCACTGCCCCGACTGCCTCAAATTTTGCCAAAAGGCTTTCGCATAAATCGGTTGCACCAAAAAAAAAAAAAAAAAAAAACCCAAAAATTTCCCGCGATTTAAGAGGTCATAATTTTTGTGAAATTCAAATGGGGCAAACAAGCCGTTTCGCAAATTCTGACATCCAGGGACGATACATTTGCAGGAAGTTGAGGAAGGCATAATTGGCCAGTAAACTGTAGGCGCTGTGGTAAATACGAGTATCTGGCAATGCTATATGCACTAGTTCTCACGATTACAGAAAGGACGACAATGCCAACAGTGCTGGCTGGTGGGCAGTTTCCTTCAATGCACAGGAGTCTGAAGGTGGCCTCAAATTCAGGCTAAGAATTACAGGCGACTGGACATTAGCCTAAATATAGGTCCTTATAAAGCGATTCAACTATGGATGAGAAACCGCAGTATTAAATAAAAAACCAGAATTGCATCTGCAGAGTGCTAAGATGCCCTTTTGAATTTACAATGTCAGAAAGGCAGTTAACGCCCTAAATTTCACACGCCAGAATGCAAATCACTTGATCAGCATAAGAACGGGGAAAATACAAAATTACAGTCGCTCTTCTTTCATTAGCAGTGATGTAAAATAGGATGGTAAAATTCTAACTTCCTGAAACGTACCAAAGGCCAAATTTATTCAGAGCTTGGGACTGCTTTCCAACCACGAATGCAGAGGAAAGCAATTGCCAAAAGTCCACAATATCTGGATTAGAATCACTAGTAAACGATCACTATTCTGAGGTACATGTAGAGTGATGAACTTTATCAGCAACTTCCATTCTGAATCTCTTCATGCTTTCCTACACCTTCAAGTGAATGTGAACATTAAATGTAAATGACGTAAACAAAGCCATCTTATCATTGTGTCCAGCTCACTAAAGCAGGCCTTAATTGCAACGGTTCTACCGACGGAAGAAAATCCTGAAAGTAGGAGGTATTTTTCTGAGCACTGATACAGCTTTTGCATATTACATAAAAGGTACAATGGGAACAAAGACTTCTCTCCACAACATGGCAGCAGCCATTAGAGGAAGATTTCACAAAGGCACAGCAGAATACGACAGGAGAGGGTCTTTAATACAATAATTAAATTCGCTGTTCTCTTTCAGATAAGACGACAGTGAATATAGTAGCAGTACAACTACATGACATAACACTACACTGTAATCACACTAGAGCCACATATCCAATGATTTAATTCCCTGCCAATTTCAGTAAACTAGCTTCTCAACTTAAGATATATTCCTGTACCCCAATCCTATCAAAGTGGCTGCAGTGGCCAGAATTGCATGATCACTGCATTGTAATGCACAGTCAGGGCAGCAGGATGATAACCTTGTCAACTCATCACCTGAATTTGCTTTCTGGCATAATATGAAAATATCCTGTTTCACCACATGGTTGCCAAACTTCTACTGACCAATCAACAAGCTAACAGTTGCAGTAAGTGATTCCAAATTTACATGTCTTCAAAGAGTCTGAGTTCAATACAGCTCATAAATTATATTTACAAAGGCATGCAAACACTGCAGCCGTCTCCTCTGCAGTTCAGTCTATCCAGCCCATACGCACAACTGCCGAATTTAGATCCATCTCCAGCCGTCTCAGTGGTGTTAATAATCAGCACACTTGGACCCCTCCCTGTCTCGTTTGCCTGCATTATGATGTAGGAGAGCTTTTTACCAGCCGCGAAGCCTAGCTGGTACTGGAATCATACATTCTGCCTGTCTGTCCGTGTTAACACAATCGGAACGGTTTTAGAAGCAACCTTCAGACACTGCATGTCACTAGCTGGGAAAAAAAGACGCTTTGAATTCAAAGATGGGTATGATAGGTGCAATAGATTATGTTTATCATCATTATTATACGTTTGAATTGAGCCGTGCTTCAGGCCCTGGCTGGCGTCAAAGCTGGTTTGATTCAACATGGTCTCTAGTCTCAAACTAGCATCATGCCATCTTTTGTTTACAAATTGCAACTATTCCCACTTCGATTGGCCAAATGAAAGAGTACCGTTTGATGTGAAATGTCTCTCCACTGGAGGTGCATTCTTATACTCACAAAATGCTGGCGCACAAGCCTGCTTGACCATGAACTCCATTTCCTGAACAGTTAAAGTAAACAAGTAAAAGCGCCTTTTTTTTCTTTTCCTTAAACTTGTGGCTGTCTTGGTCGCTACACGTCTTCCAGCGCTTGGCGTCTTGTAATCTGAGCATGCAAGCATGCTATACCATTTCAGACCATTTGTTAAGGGCGACTCAAACCGGAAAATTGCGCATGAGGGCGTTTTGTCCTTTTGATTGCGTGATTACAGGCAGTCTCAGTAAATCGGTTGTTAATGTGTCAGCACGTGACAGCATCAAGGCTGTAATATGGTGAGCATTTTTGAGCCGTTACATTTCCAAAACTAATCTGGCTTTCAGCGTAGAAATTCCCTTTTCCGCTGTGCTGATAACTTTAAGTTCCCACATTATGCTGTTTTTTCCCCTCCAGAGTAATTATTACATTTTTGGATTTCCAAAAGGCAGGTTAATAAACTTTTAACCAAATGACCCGATAAAAATGCTGAATTCATACGCTACTCCCTGGCTGTCGTTCTCTTCTATCGAAAGAATAGACACTTTTGGGAGGGCGTCCTCTCTCTGTCTGATACGGAGCTCTCGTCCGATTGGCTGTCGAACAGCTAAAAAAGTAACAATAGTGCTACAGGAAGAGAGAAGTGTGAAGATTATCAGAGGGAGGCTAGCACACACAGCTGGCAGGCGTGCAGTTTACGAAGCATGTTTGTTAGTTATGTAGAGAGCAGCAGGAATTTCTAACGCTTCTCAAACGCTGAAGTGGAAAAGAAGGGTCTAATGGCGAAACTGTAAGGTTGTCAAAATCAACCTTAGCTGAGCTGTTAGCTACAGCAGAGACCACTGTGCAGGAGGACTAAACTCTGAAAAAATATTTTCCATAATATGAGTTTCTTAAGGTCTGCAGTGCGGACAAGGGCATTTAAGTGCAGGGTCGGAACACTCTAGAAATACAGTAAGAATGTTCTACAGTGTCTCTCCCATAGTGATATTTAGTGAATGGGTATGCAGTTCAGCCAAGAGTTGTTGTCATATAAGGTCTGGGGGCCCCTCTGTATGGTGATTTTTGCTATTTTTTTCCAACCAAAATTGCAATCCCAGGTTCTCAAACTGCCCACTTCTTACTCGCATGATTTCAAATTACACGTTTAGAGGGGGACTGATCATCCTTTCATGTAATGTTATGTCCAAAAAGACCATGCATGCCATGCAGAATAAAATTCTGTATGCACATAATGATACATTGGGAACAACAGAATTTAAAATTAAATCAAATGAAAGAATCAGTCGGTTCATAACTGGTGAGACCAAGGACACATCATCATGAGAATTAACCATTTATTAGCGAAGCAAATGATGGTAAAACCCATTTTGTGCCATTATGTTATTAACTTCGAGCAAAGCATTAGAACAAAATTAAAACTCTTGTATTCAGCAGCCTAATTCAGAGCTTACTACTAATTAGGCGCATTTAATCAAATGAAAAATGTCATTACCTAAAATTACTTGCATTATTGAACTGGATGTGCATTCTGTAGAGTGCATACCTCCACTTGGACCATAAACGTTTTACCTTTTCTGCAATGCTGACCTTTACCTGTGAAAATAATCACCACTTACTTTTGTCATATAAAACCTTCCCACAAAGTTTCATCAAAAGTGGTCCAGAACTTTTTCCGTAATCCTGCTTACAGACAGACGAGGAAAACTATGGTGAAAACAGTCTCTGTTCAACGTAGTCAGCTGAGGTTAAAAAAAAAAAAAAAAAAAAAAATTTGTTGAAGCGCCTTTTTTCCTTTACCTCCACAGTATGCGCAGATATTTCGGTAAAAATGCGCCTCTAGGGGTAGATAACTGCACTATACATGAAATGCAACTAAATATGACAAATCAACAGCTTGTTAACATCCCACGATTTCCATCCCTTAGAGCTAGCCTGAAATGGAAAAACACACAAAATTTAATGCATTAGCCTTCAGGAGGTCACATGAATCAATGAGATCCACAGGCATCATGCAGAACAACTGCTATGCTAAGAGCCAGTTTCAGTGTGGCCCCGGGGGTAATTGGCCATGCCTCCCCTTCACCAACCAGTAATCCTACAGATGGGCCACCAGCACAACTGCTGACAGGCTTCAGATTAATATGCAGGAGCTGGAGTCTCCTAATCCTGGCTTTCTACTGCAGAGAGGAAGAGAGACAGTGAGCCAATTCCACCCTCCCCCAATCTGATCTAACACAGATCTCCAGCAGCAGAGGCATTTCTCCGAGCCCCAGTCTCCGCACAGCTCCCTACACATCCAGCGACACCTTGTTGATTTTTCTGTATCGTGTCAGTGGGAACCCGCTAACATGGCTCCTGAGGCTCTGCAAGATTCTGTAACTCCATCCATAGCAGGGCAGAGAGGGCCACACCAGTGGAGGACGGCGCGTCCCTCTCGTGTCCTGTAACCCTGGACAGTCACGCCCAGCCCCAGAGAGAGATCTAACGCGAGGCCAGCACATCCAGACAGTGCGGCACAGTCCGCGCCTCCTCCAGAGCCCACAGATACATCAACCCTCAAGCACTGCATGGGTCAGCTGGTATAATGCAAAGCCCCTCCCTGCTGCTGCTCATCTGATCAGGAGTAAAAGTGCCTGTGTGAGCACCTCTTAAACCCCCCAACCTCCAACAGCTCAGTGGAAAGAAGGCGGTCAAATTAAGGTAACTGCATGTCTTTTGGAGACTAAATGTTTGCTTGGTTTAACAGCCTTTGATTCATATTCCAAAATGGTGGCCATAGTGAGGATGTGAAATGTTTCACTTCATTTTCCTGCAAAAGCGCTGAATTTCGCTCTGACCGAAGGTCTCGACCGATTTCACGGGCAGCAGCTAAAGCGGAGCGGTCGTCCCTTCGTGGTAAAATGGGAAAGTGGCACTAAAACACTGAGCTCTGTATGAGTGGGCATGCAGGAGACCCAGAGGCTCCCGGAGACATCAAAAGACTCTTTAAATAAACAGCCTGCGCTGAAATCACCGGCCACAGAGTGGACCAAGATTATCCGCGCAAGCTGTTTAAACATTTCACCGCCATCAGATTAAATGGGCCACTCGGCCTGACGGTCATGAGGGGTCACCCTTGGCAGCATGGCTTTCAGGACACATTCAAACTCAGCAACTTTACAGTTGTGCTAATGAGAACGCAAATGGATAATACCTCAAAATCTGCAGTCAGGTGGGATGCAGGCATCCATGTAGGCAGCTCAGAGGTGCCTGTTACCGAAAAAAAGTTCACATTATCTAGCATTTGGAGGACAAAGAGTTGTAAACGATCCGTGAATGGAACAAGTCTGTGTAACCCCCCTGACGAAGCCAATCAAAGAAGAGAGATGGGAATACGGAACAGACTGACTCGTCTGCGAATCGAAGAAGAAAGATGAGACGGCAGCAGTTGCAATAAGGTATTTTAATGACACTGCTTCAAGCGAATATATTGTACGTATCAATGTACACATCAAAACATCACTGAGGCTTTAATCATAAAAGCCTCAGTGATATTAGAAATTCATGATATTCACATCCCTGCATAAGATTAAAGGTACTGAGCCAAACTTGGGCAAATGACTTGCTCCAATATCGCACCAAAAACATTTGCTCATTTGTTAAGTCAACATGACCAAGCATATTTAGAACAAGTAAACCAGCAAATGGTGGAGTACAAACCTCCACTGCCCTATACAGTAACAATTATTCAAAATGCAGAAATTTCCTGCCCATTGGCAGCTGAGATAAAAAGACATTACCTACAGAATTACAAATAAATATTCAAATTCCAGTGCAACAGAACACCAGCCATCTCAAACAGAATGGCTGCTGCGAGCTGAGACAGGGGATACGGTGGGGAAAGGACACTATATGCTGGAGCTGCAAACGCAGACAAATTTATGCAGAAAGACCCATGCGGGTGACTCGCATTGCATGGGAAGGGAAGCCACCTGTCCGTTTGAGAAGAGCGAGAGGTCTGCCCTGCTGAGGAATGCAGATGATCCTCACAGAGACACACGCATCTGCACTCCCCGAGAGGGCTGCCACTGTCAGCAGGTGTGATGAAGCAGAGGTGCGGGGGGTGGGGTTACGGCAGAGGAAGCTGCTGACAGGCTGGAAAGACCGGGGCATGCCCGGTGACAGCGACGCGATTCGAGGGATCAAAGCAGGCCCACATCAACTGCAAATCAATGACAAGTCAACCCTCCTTGCCCTGCTCGCGTTGGCTTGTTTCACAGCTAAATGCCTTGTTCTTCTGCACGGCGCTCTTATCAGAACATTTCGAGAGGAACACGTCAGACATTTCCACCAAGGCCTACTTTTGCCTAAACATCGGAACAAGTAGCTCCATAAACCCAGAAAACATCTCAGGGGTGATGTAAAAGGGTTCGCCGGTGCATGGATGGACAGTTTCGGATCAGAATGTTTCACTCACAGATGGCATCCTCTACTCCTCATTTTATAGAGCACAGGCAATCAATTCTTCCATCGTCACTAATTTAGTACCTGAAAGGATCCATAATGAGGCTCATGGGAGGGTTATATAGCTACAGAAATTACATTCAGTACACTTATGTGACCAGTGGAGCTCAATTCAGCCCAGACTGTGGCAGTGGCCAGGGAGATGCCCAATGGGCCTCAGCGAATCGTGCTCAGAGGGGGTCAAGTCAGCAAGATTTTGCCTGCTTCACCGCCCTACAGGGACAGCTTAGGAACTCCGGGCTTCTCCCACTTGGGTCCCTGGGCAGCCCCGACGGACCCATCTTCACTGAAGCCCACCAGCACAGCGGGTCGGCGGGAAGAGCATGAAGCAGCACGTGTCCCATATCAGAGCTCTCACAACCTGACTGGATGGCAGGAAGCCATTGCCCTGACAGGACGCCCCCCACATTGTGATAACCCATCACAGGGCATGGGGCCCTGGGCCCAAAGATGAAACAAACTGGAAGTACAGGAAGACAAAAATAAGACATTAAATGTAAAGTGACTCAAGCACAAGCCGCACAGTTTATCAGCAAGCGCTGACCGTGGCGAAGCTTTAGCGGTGGAGCCAACTCCACTGCAGTGCAAAATGAAGTTTGACTGAATGCTGCAGCGAAACCAGGGGCTGCAACGACTGCTGAGGGAAGCACTGGAAGAAACCAAATGCATCACATTAATGATTAACCACCAAAATGCAATTACGAATTTAAAAAAAGCTCAGCTTTGAGAACACACATAAAGCAAAATCAAAACAAGTCTCCACAGGGCAGTCATTACAGCATTCTCAAATTAAACTGCAAACAGCCGAGGAGCGGCCAAGTAAATTATGCAAAATATACTGACGATTATCGTTCTGGTCTGAATTACTCTGCCTCGCCCTCTTCAAATAAACTGCTAACGTTCTAGACAAATATTTGCACATTTGCTCATATATATTGTATCTAGCTCCGCATTGCAGCGTCACCACAGACGATTTACCCCATTTCTAATGATTAAAAACATGCTCATTACATCAGGGTTTTGAACGAACTCACTTTCGCTGTAACTCACGAGCCCCGTGTGAATAGGATTACTGCACCTGCTCGAAGCCTCACCGCAGGACACGCGCAGCTTCAGCGCAGCCTCAACTCAGCAGAAGAACAAACAGCTGCACTGCCGCACAGCTACAGGACTCCGATGAACTCTGCGCAAGAACACGCTGCACTGCTGGCGAGGAGCGCGAGCTTCACATTAATTATGGATCACATTACCTCGCATGAACAGAGTCTTCAAATTTCACAGGCAGGTTGCCTCATGGTTCTGCCTGTTCATGTCGTAACTTCAGTGGGCCCGGCTGGCCGCTCTATTCTGAGCAGCATTTATTCAACATCGCTGGACAATGTAAATTAAATGCTGCGGTTAAGCAGTGTGTGCTAAACGTAGCAAGCGAGAGCAGGCAAGTTTAAGTAACCGAATACAAAAGCTCGACATCAACTTTCCACGCCTGCACGAATGAACAACCATACTCCAGCCAGTTAGTTCTCATTTGTTAATTTGTTTTTGAACAACTGGAAAGCCCTCGGCAACACGTTTTTTTTTTTTTTTTTTGCTTGTTGATGGTGCTTTTGTCTGAAGCTATTATTCCAAAGGGTGAAAAAAAGCCAAATACTGCGACATAAAAATGCGCTTCAATGTTGCCAGCATTCAGCCACCACATTCAAGCAATGCAGCTCCTAGATATGAAGACTCACATGCTAGCAAGATTTTCAGCGAAAGGAAATACTTTAATATTACCAGAGATTTAGATTTCAGACCATCATGGCGACTGAGTTGAAGGACAGAAGGGGGAAAATGGACACTAAAATAAAGCAAACAAGCTGCAAAAAATATTTTGACTTGCTAATTTGATTAATTTAAATGTAATTTTTTTTTTAGGTTTTGCCATTACAGTCCTCAAAGTACTAAACTTCCTGAAGGCCGAACTGTTTTAAAAACCTGCATGACTGTTTCCAAGGGGTAGGACAGAGTATTTGAATATTCAAATGGGCTCCTGCCATCTGGATCCCTAACGGATGAGATGATTTGGCATTCAAAGATGAGCAAAAGGCTTCATAATATCATGAAAAAGAATATGCGGTGGATGTGGACTTATATGTCTGTGTGGGATCCATGAAAAAGAATACGGTATGTGGTGGATGTGGACTTATATGTCTGTGTCGGATCCATGAAAAAAATATGTGGTGGATGTGGACATATATGTCTGTGTCGGATCCAGTGCAAATCCATCTCTGGCGAAAGCAGTTGGGTTGTTTTGACAACGGAGATGGTTCAGGTATCTTGGAGTCTTGCCATAACAAGCCATTTAGAAATTCTTTCACATTTCTTTTCTTTGGACAGCCAAAACAATACCACGCCAATCATGCACTCCGACTTACAGGTTTCAAATATGACATCAAGCCATCAACCAAGCCATCTTCTTCCAGTTTTACTTTTGGTAAATAAGCTTCATTTTAAAGACGATGAAATGAAGAAAGCATTCCCTCTGCGTGGAGAAGCGTATTTAGGGCTTGCAAAGCATTTCGAAGGGGGGGGACTGCCCATGAGCACAATTTGCAGTCAACAGCCACCACAGTACATTGATGCCTCCTTGTCTTCCATCAGACCAAAGCACATGGCTAGTCTGGGGTTCTTAGATGGAAAACAAAGGGGATGAACAGCCAGTTCTTAACCTTGTGTGGGAGTAATCTGTCACTTTCTTAAATGAGGGGTGGAAGAAGTTAGCATTCTAATTATTAAAGTGCACTTTGAGCAACTGGACTGCAAAAATATTTCCTTTTTTTTTCTCTGAACTGCAATACATTGTATTTATAAACATAAGAATACAGGTCAAATATGAATTAGGTCAAAAGGCAAGGAAGGGATTGTCAGCTTTGCGCAGCTTTAGAAGCCGGCGTCCGTAAATTCCGAAATTTCACAGCTAAATAATTCTGTATTTGAATTTCCAAATGTTCCAAATCGCTTCACTGGAATAATTTTTAACCGTCTCTGTGACACAAATACTGAGTTATAAAGCCTTAAATAGGCTCATAAATAACAGCGAAAATTGGCGTTATTTGTATTCTGCGCAAAGGGGATAATGTGTCGGTATTAGTATCCACAGTGAGAAGATTACTGCTGAAAGTTTAGCTCTATTTATACACTATCTCTGTCTGCACTGCATTTCAACAAATGATGACAAGTCTTCATTAACAATCAGTAGAAACAAAACATTCTGCCATTATATAGCCTGAAAAGCTCCAACTGCGAGTTTTCAGAACCTCAGAAAGCCATTTTAGCTACTGAATTAGTAACAGTACAATTTTAAAATTTCACTATCTTTTCCTGATTTCAGTCCTGGTTCCTGAACAGCAGTCCTGGCTTTTTGATCCGCTAACAGCCTCCATCAGGCAGCCTGAAGTGGCTGAGGACAGCAGGATGGGGGGCTGCTAGGGGTTTCACATCCACTCTGATAAATAGGGCACCATCACACATCCATTCTGCAGAATAGGGCGCCATCACTTTTTCACTGTGAGTGGACAGACATTACTGTGCACAGCCTCATAGCAAAAAGCCTTGCCTGGAAGTCAGAGGGTCGGTGGATCAAGCCCGTGTAGCCGCAATAAGATCATTGCAGCTGCTAGGTCCATGAACTCCGCCCTTACCGCCCACACTGCTCTCGGGGGATTACCTTGGACTTACAAACTGCACGTCCCTTTGCATGAAAGCATCCGCTCCATGCCTGTTTTCACACAAGTTCTTACAAACCACAGATTCTACGGAGAGGGGGAATAACAGTGACAGCGTACAAATGTTAAAAACAGGAGGTAAAAGAGCCCCGGCACTCTTAACACACGGCCCCAAATTCTCCAGTCCCTCCCATTCTTTACTCAGACTCACTTTCTCTACTCTACTACCCTCCTGGCAGTTCCTTTGCGTCAGTAATGGTATACAACGCGCCAATTAGTGTGACCACCTGTCGCGGCGGTTCAGCGGGGCGGGCATCTGCTGGGTGTGAAATCGGCCGCTGAGCCACTGGAGCTCATTTCGTTTTCATCCCTGAACCCAGTCAGCAGCCCCCCCAAAACGTGCACCACCCCCCGCCCACACACACACACACACACACACACACACACACACACATATCCCTGCCTTCCCCCCCATTCCAGACCCCACCCCACAGCCCATTCCATCAAAACGGCAGGCACATGCCTGGAGGGCCGAACCTTCGTCATCCGCGTACGCAACAACTTTCAATGACACTGAGAATTAATCAAGTGATAAAATTAATAAACAAAGCCCAGTTACCGCATTAATATCATTCAGTATTATCTATACAGAGGGGGGGGTGCCATTAAACTGTGACTCAAAGCACAAATTAAACGTTGAATACAGCAGACCTGTAGAGAGCTAATCCCTGCATTAGACCATTATATTAACATAACAGGATTTGCAATGGTCCTGTATGGGGACTCATTTGTGATTTCACACTGACATATTCCACATGCTCCCTTTTGCAATAACGAATGTCAAGATTCCTCTTCAATATAGATTTACTCAATGATGGAGACAAATATTGAAACAGTTGATATGGCAATTACAAAAACCAATTAATGAAACACAACAAACGGGCATCGTTTTATCAGATGCCATTGTGAACACAAGGCCTTTGTTCGCTTCTGCAGATTCAGATGCAAAGGAAGTTAGGGCGAGATTTATCGCATGAGAAATACATGCTCATTAAACCGAGGTGCTATTTTGGTGACGTATCTGGTGGCAGCTTTGTGCATAAATCTTGGCCGTTGGCAGACAGACATTTGGAGACTAGCTAAATTAAACAAATCCCAATATAACAGCCTGTGCTGCGCTGGTGGCCCCACCCACACACTGAATTTTAAACACTATGCAAATAAACACCATCACTGCATGCAGGCAAGGCATATCAGCACGATATTCGCTTCTCTCCTGCACATTTTGTAAGTAGGTTGATTGGATTGAGAATGGAATTGAGGATATACATGCACTATTTATAGAGTACCATTAGCCCGGTGTAGCTCAAGATCAGCAGAATACTCTTCTGTAACTTTGACAATGCAATGAATGAAAAAAGTATATTTTCAGCAGGAAAAAAGGTGCAAACCCCAAGCGTGTAATTTTTTTTGATAAACATTTCAGAAAAATGGAGGAAAGAACAGCCCCCTAGCAAAGCTGGCTGTCTTTTCAAAGGCAAATGTTCAGAACAACCTCCACTCAAAACCCATTCTGGGGTCATAAATGCAAATAGAAAGTCCGTAACAGAACAGAATGTTAATAACCCCTTGTTGCACTGTGGAAACTAAAGTAACCAAACCCTCCCACCACCTTTCATAGGCAAAAACGGAAAGAGTTACGGGACAAAGTGTTAAAAGTGGTTAGAACGTTTTAGAGTGAACATTCATATAACAAAGCAGAAAAAAACCCTAACATTCTCATTGCAATCACTATTGGTACTTGAACAGAAAACAGTGAATTTCTAAAACATCAGGTTTAAAAAAAAAAAAAGAAGGGGAACCATTCCAAAAAAACTCTTCAAAAGATTTATCTACACTGAAACTGGCCGGTCAGCACAACGCTCAAGAAAAGACCCCCAAGGGATTTCAAATACTGCAACACTGAACATTTCTACATACAGATCAACATTCCCACCAGCTCTTGGCTTTAGAGACAATTATAAAATATTAAAATCCAAATCAATTTTATTAGACATTAACAGAAAATAAACCGCTTAGCATAGCAGCAGTTTACAAAAGCACTTTGAATGAGGTTTCACACAGTGTATACTGCAGGGGGGACTGCAAACCAGCCTGCACCACTACAGCCAGAAAGCGTTTGCATCGTAACTGGGATTTAAAGGTTAACGACTAATTAGGCCAGGGCGCTTATTGGAAAAGGCAATTAAAAAGCCCCTCTGCTCATTACAGCCTTTTCTGGCGCCTTCGCCCAACTGGCTATCCCACTACCCCCCGCCCGTTACAGCGCTGGACAGAACAGGCCCCATCACTGTTAACAGCGGCACATGGCGGTGAGACCCTGCACTACAATATTACAACGCTCTGAGATTTAACACCATGCTACATTTTTAGCTGAGGAAACAAAATCTTGAGGAGAACTGCATTTGATGACACTTTTCAGAAATGCCATGAAATGGGTTTCTATTGCAATTAAGACACAACCCGCTAAAAATGGAATAACTGAGGAGCTTCACTCTCCAAATTAATGTGCGTTACTGATGAACGGTGTTTGAAGGTGCTTTGATAAAGGCACTGTATCCTACCCACTAAAAATAGGATGTGATATCCTTTAACCTGCATGCAATAAACTTGAAAGGTCCCCTATTATGCCACCAGGTGCATAGCTAATTATCCATTATGAGCCAGCTCAAAATCTCCCCTTCCTGACATCACAAGGGGGAGTGGCCACACAGAATAATGAAATCTGATTGACTGTTTGGCTAAAGTTGATCAGCTCTTCTTGCCTCTGGTTGGTTACTACCCCATGTGATGTCAAGAGGGGAAAGACCTTGAAATGTCTTGAAATAACTAATTGGCTGTGCACCGAGTGACATAATAGGGGACCTTTAATACAAATAAACTTTCCAAACTAGAATGCACAAAGCATCCAAACAGCCCCACCATAAATGGACTGCATTGAGAGTTCAAACTTGAAGCTGAATAGAATAGGAAAATGCAACCACTGAAGGTGAAAATAGTTAGCAAATACGGTTGTTCAAACTTTGTCGGTGCCAACATGAAGGGAATGGTTTTTAACACATAAAATTCTCCCACATGGAAGATTATTCCGTCAGCATTTTAACAAATCGTAACCAAAAAAAAAAAAAATTAGCATAATTTCACTAGCATATTATAGAAAGCAGACAGGTTAATTAAGAAACATTTTAGGCTTATGTTCTGAGAAAGTTTAAGCTTCAGCTCTCTTTTTACAAGTAACAGACTACAAACAACAATATATTTGATATTATCATTTTTTTTTTTTAACAGTCAATTATTCCCATCATTGACAACACTACAAAGGAAGCCCACTTTGCATATAATGGGTGGTGAACACTTCATCTGTGGCCATGGGCGTGAGATGTTTTCCCGGCACTGTACGTGGGCAGATAACAGAGGCGGGAAGTGGACAGCCAGTGGCGGAACTGGAGCTGTGTGGACGCAATCAGCAGAGAGAATGACAAGCTGGAGGGCTCTCGCCAAGTATGCGTGGGCTCCGGTCAAACCTACTCGCGCAACAGCTCCGTCGATCTCGCGCAACGAGGTGGGCTTCAAAACAAACTCTGACGTTAGAAGGGAGGGATTACAGGCATCTGTAAAGTGGCTAAGAAGAAACAAACGGACGTGTATTTGTACAGTTATGCACAGCAACAACCGTTAGCCAGACTGAGTAAATTCTATAAAATTTACCATTAAAAGAAAAGTCTTGCATGGCTGAAGGGGACGAACTGGTTTGAGCCAAACGTGTTAAGTGAAGGAGCCATCTATCAGGGTAAAAGCGCATGTGGTGTGTTGTTCCATTTGCCCTAATTCTTCTCGACTCGTTTGCCAGTGCACGTCCGAATGTGTGACGAACATGTCGGGGAAACTGAAGTTCCAGCTGTCTACTGTAGCTGCACTTTCACTGTGACTAATCGGCCACCCCATTGCAGCGAGAGGCCCGATCAGGTCAAATAAGGGAGACGAATGCAGCTCTCAGGGATGCCTTTCCCAGCCCCCCCTTCCACAGCAACAGCTGGAGAGGGGTGTTGACGAATGACGAGCGGGCGTGTGAACGGGGCCTGCCCTGCTCCGCCCAGGGCTGGACTCTGGGGGCGCGGTCCCTACAGGAAGCCGCTCCCTCCAACCTTGCTGCCCCAAAAAACAACACTGCACATCTGGTGTGCACGAGTCAGCCCTCTTCCACGGGCCGGTACACGCCACGCGGTGCTGCGCAGGGTCAGACTGCCAGGTCCCTTGTGCCAGCAGATTCTAGTCCAAGGTGCCGCAGGCTGAGGTAGGCCCATTGCAAATATGGCTACCAGGGGTTTTCTAGCATGGAAGAATGTCTGGTGTGCGCCAAAGCCACATGATTGCACAATGCCTAACTCTTACACTCAAAGCAAAGCAATGTAATAGAGGGAGGAGGAATGGAGACAATGATGGCAAGATAGGGCATTGCAAAAGCTCTGGACGTACCATCATGTGCAGTCACACCGGGTTTGTCGGCGTCATCACCCACGAATCAGAGCTCAGAAAGTGTGTGGGGAATGACATGCAAAATCCTGTTGCGTTCTCTAACAAAGAATGACAGTGCTCACACTATAAACCTTACCGTTAGGAAATGTGGTCAATAAGTTCAAGGTTTTTTTTCCAATTCAGACGTAAAGACAGAGTCAGGTGATGGTTATAACTGAGCAATGGGCTATTTGGAATACAGCCTACAAGTGATGAAGCAATATTAAGTAAAAATGTTAAAATATGGCAAATATGTTGACCCCAGACCAGTGCTGGAGGAGAATGCAACACAGCCAAATCCAGGCAGTCCCAGTGCTGGGCCTCACCAAACCACCTCCACACCATGGCCCCCAGTTTGTATGGTACAGCTGCGGTTCGTTGGTCAGTGCTGAGCTGGGGGGCGTAAAATCACACGGCTGAACTGAAGGTCACTGCACTTGAAGAGAAAACGGGCCTCAGGAATGAGAGAAAGAGAGAGCGGAGGCTGCTGAAGTCATCAAAGCCGATCCCCGCCGGTAAACCCACAGCTCGGAGCTACTCGGCGCTCCACTGTTCCCCCAGCGGACCCCAGGAGGCTGGGGGAGGGGAACGGGCAGCAGCTCCCCTGCTGAAAGGAAACATTCTCCAGCCTGTTTATCCTGCGCTGGGTGGGGCAGCCTCCTGGGATCCTGAGAGTTAAATATAGCCCTCCCAGTAATTACAGAACAAAGGTGGAGAGGTTTGTCATACTCAAGTTCATTTCCAGAGCACTGCTCAAAAAACCTCATGCTTCTCTCATCATGCTCCGCATCAGCCGGAAAAATACCCGAGTACCAGAGGGAGGGGTTTAAAACCTATTAATTTTGCTCAGATAAACTGCGATTAACTAAAACAATATAAGAATAAATTAGCTGAAAAACATTACCTAAGGTGTCACAGAGTCAGTGCAATATTAAATCATTAGAAATCGTTAGAAAGCAGCAAAACTAACTGACGCTATGGGACGTACAAGCAATCTTTTTCCCTTTCTTGAACCATACATTCATTTATGACCATGACCTCTTATTACAAAATACTGCGGGCTTCACTTTCATTTCCAGAAGATGAGTCCCAGCTGGCAGTTAAGGTTGAAGCGTATTTGGGCTTGTTGGTGTTTGGCCAGGGAAATCTCAGAGGAGCATGAGATAGGGTGAAGGGTGAGTGTATATTACAGGAAAATCCCTGTAGTGCAGCCCCGCCGCTCAATCACTAATCCACCAACAGTTTACTATAGCTGGTTTCCCCTGCATGGACTCAAGAAAGCATATCTCAAAGAGGCATTACCCACTGGATTGCGAGGATAAAATCTTGAATTTGGAGTTAGAGGGTTTACGTCCTTTAGGACTTTTATCTTGCGATATAGGCTTCAATTGTGATGCTCTCAGCAATTTACCTCCTTCTCTGTCCACATTTTAACTGACCATCCCAATCGGCTATATATTGCAACCACAAAAAAAACAAAAGAAATGGATAAATTAAAATATCAGGGGTAAGATACCATCACAGGAGATAGAAGATGATGATGGATGATGTGGGGTGGGGAACTGGGAAGTGATGCAGTGCTTCTGGCAGAGATGATTCAGCAGACTGCGGAGATCTGCAGAGGCCGGGCGGTTCTCAAAATAATGGGGAGGTTACGCCACCACTGAAGAGTCAGGGTGGAGAGGGTCCGAGGCTGGAATGAGCGAGTACCATTCACACAGTGGGGAGGGCAATGTTGTTCGGCTGCAGCTGCAGAGCAGGGGAGCCGAGCTCCTCCACAATCTGCGTCACACCTTCGATGAGGATTAAAATGTCAAAATAAAATACTGCAGGAAAACCCAAGAGAAATCTAAGTCTTTTATAGCATTTCATTTTGACAATAAACTTTGCAGTATAGCCCAAAGGCAATTCAAAACACCACACCGAAAGCGTCAGCTGTATATGGATTCAAAGTCCTTCTGAATGCTCAGACAACACAAGTTATGTGAAATACAACAGCGCTTCAAAAAGACTGAGTAGCTCAGGCTATTAGGAAAAACACTGAATTCGGATGTGGACGGCCAATAGAGAGAAAGCATGCTGGACTTCTGCATAAGGGGCCGTCAAAACGAGAATATGACAGCAAAATGACACACAAGCATACTGAAAGTAGCATCAAAGTTTTGGTTCAGATCCCTATCCATGTAAGTGAGTATATCACAGCCTCAAATAGACTGTTGTTTGGATGTCACCACAAAGTCGGTTACCCTGTACAGCAGGCATTCAGTGAAGCATCACAAGGCCAGACTAAATTACTATATCACTGCAGTCCAGTTGGTGGTTCAAGCCCCTGTGCAGGGCTCGACAAGTACATTGGCCCGATGGCCCCGGACCTGTGGAAGTGCCGATCAGGCCAGCGCACCTTGTCCTGTGCTTGCCCAATCGGGCCATCGCCATATTTCCATGCGTAGTTATTGGTTTTTTAGATTGCCAGTTTGTACATGTCAGCCTTTCAAAGTTTGTAGCATTTTTTTGTTTGAAAGGTGGTGGGAAATCACGGAGGAATGTTTTAAAATTTTTAAGACACAGCCGTCTGAAGTCCCGCGAGCGCAGCCGGAAATCGGTTTCATCTTTGACATAAAATGACATCGCCGCGTTTACGACATTGCACTGCTAGAATGATTTACGATAACTCGGCGACGCGAGTACGCGAAGTTTCAACTTTCAGGCCGAGCTGGAAAGTTTGTCCACCAACGAAATGCCGAAGTTACTTCCCAAAGATTTCCAGCAGCAAGGCCCAGACTGAGCAAGCTGAGGCAGCAGCCAGTGTGAGAGCAAAGGACAAGTATGAGAAAAAGAGGACAATTTTGGTAACTGTTGAATTCATATCGGTCTGAACAACATGGTGGAGACAGCGCCCGAGCGAGGGAAGGGGGTGTGAGTTAAGTTTAAGTGTTCACGATTTCGAAGTCAACAAATTTAATGCATGTTTACAATAGATCCAAAGATTTCCTTGCTGCAAGTAAAAATCCACAGAAAAGGGTCATCAAAAATTTGGGCCAGTGAAAAGCTGGTTCGAGCCAGTGGAAATGACCAGTCACTGGCCCTTTAGGGACAGTGAATTTTTCAAAACTTGTCGAGCCCTGGTGTGTCGCTACAATATGTTCAGAGCAGCTGCTGACCCCACTAAAACGGATACCACCCTCAGTTCAAACCCCTCTAAAAACACTAGAAGGTCCCTACAAAGACTTCCCCAGGCAATGATATATAAAATTCAAAATAATAAACACCGGGAGGCTATGGACTATGGAGACCACTGCGCTCTGATAGGTCCTGCCAGACCTGCAGAAACAAAAATGTGCGTTGCATATTTATTCACTAAATCCAGAGTCGTGCATGTAGCTGGGTAAACTGAATCTTCCAGAATCTGAGGTTACATGAAAATCCCCTTAACATGAACCCAAACAAATTACCCCATTTAAGTTCTGAGAAACGTATACTGCACATCTTCACAACTGCTCCCCCTCAAGAAAGGTACAATATTAATTATGCATCAAGTTTTACCAGATAGTGCAATGAATGAATAAACAAATATCAGTACAGTCATTACACTCTTTGCACTCTATGAATACAAACTAGGTGTTTATTCATTAGGAACTGGCAGCAGTTCCCACATGAGCAATACTCAATTTAGCAGGCGCCTTGTTCCAGACCAATATAAGCTCGATGGCGGATGCGTGCTTAATAAAAGTTGCACCCGGCCCGTTCCCTTCTCCGGCTGAGTAACTTAAGCACATAAGCCATATCAGCGTCTAGACAATTTCACGGCCATAGCAAATGGTGGAATAAACACATAAAGCTATAATAATGAAATGACTCGGTGAGTACATAGGTAGGTTGGAAAATAAATAAATAAATAAATAAATAAATTGTGCTCGTCAATCCAGATTACCGACAAAGAGACTCAAAACAATGCTCTTTACAGGGAGTCTATATGCAGCGCTGCAATGGCAGAGTGAGTTTACAGGCCAGCAGCTGCAGCTCTGAAGGAGACCTGTTAAGCCCCAAGCAACACTTAAGGGGCGAGACGGAATACAAGACACCATTCAGAGAAGGGCACCGTGACATCATCACATGACTCTGGCATCTGTACATTTTCTAGAAAGCAGCATCTCCTCCTATCATCCCCACCCTCACTTAGCACAACAAAGGAGCCTCTCTCCAGCCTGCCTCGTGTTTCTACGAGACAGTGCAAGGACATGTGCCTCTATGATAACACGAGCTCCCAAGTAGAAACATCTAGACAAATAATAGTGCATCCCTTTCACTAGTAGAGTTTCCACATTATTTTCCACTTGTTAGACACCACTTTTCGGGAGTGAAATGCATCCTAAATGGGAGTGTCCAACAGCCCGAGGATGTCCAATCTGATCGAAGAGAGGCAAGGCTGAACAATCGGCTGCACAAAATATACTGAACGAAGTCCTATTCACACAAGACTAATACAGTCAGAGGACCTCATGTGATTTAGAAGTTATCCCTTCCATATTGGAGTTTCATTCGGTGCATTCACACAGTATAAGCAGTCAGCATTTTACTCAAATTTACTGACCTTTTCCCACGGATATGATGTCAAGACTGAAGTATGTTTCGTTATTTCGATTCACAGTCCGAACTACTTCTGAATTTATCATGACCTAATGTCTGATGATTTATCATCTCCCAGCCTGTTCTTCAGTAACACATCATTATGTTCAATACAATCATAGATACGGAGATGTCAAAGAAATATTCATAAACAATTCATTAATTATCAAGTCATTCCTGATTTGTTCCTTGCACGTTCCTTTGTAACTAGACCTACTCATTTTAAAGTGTAACTACTAATGGGCAACCACATGACTACTAAGCTTGCTGAAAGATAGAAAAATCTTCCTGACTGCATTCTGCCATGCAACACATCCATCTGATTACCTTCCAAGATTTTGCTCTTCTGACGGATTTGAGATCGCCCTTTCTGCAAATGGATTTCCATAGTGCGCAGCATGATGAGCCTCCTGAATTTGCACCCAAAAAACCAAAATGCTGCCCTAATTCTCCACCAGGCAAAGGGCAGAAAGAAGTTGAAGGAAAAAAAAAAAAAAAAAAAAACACCTCAAATCAAAAATGCTGATTAGCACAGAACTAATATCATCATGATCTCAGCGTTTGGCAAAATATAGTTGGCCATTTGCAGTGGAATTCACTCATTACAGACATGGCCAATTTGAGCAACACTAAGATCAAAGACGACCTCCGCAATTATTTCATATTACTAAAGGTCCCCAGGTAATACAAGTCCTGGGTGAACAGGGATAAAGTCACTGACATCACTAATGACTGAACAGCAGTTTCAGGGTGCCGCCATATTGTACTAAAAGGAGTGAGACACTGAGTCTGGTGCAGCAGAGTTGTACACAAGGTATGTGCGCGAAGCAGTGATGTAATCCGCTCCTAATCGGTCCGCCAAGTATTTCTCTGTTCAAATGGCACAAAATCCTAACAAATCGGAACACAGGAAAATGCAAGGCAAAAAATAATTACATTAACACCAAAGAAATGCACAAGTTCTTGAGGGGAAAAATGATTGACTCTGCATTTTTAAGCATTGCTACCACTGCCTTCCATTGAGAATGCGGCCCAAATGCTTGTGCTATAATGGCATATACTGCAGTGAGCAACACCACTGAACCAGACCAGGAACAGAACACCAAATATGGAGCCCCGTTTTGGCCACATGGACTGAATACAGATACAGTTCAAGGTAGAGGCAACCAAGGCACCAGAATGAATTTCAGTTAAACCCGCCCCTTCATTTATTAGCTGAGAATACTGACAGAGACGTTATCTGCAGCAGATAAATCTCGGTTAACATACTCAAGAACGTTTCTATAATGCATGTGCATGGAATGTACATCTGATTTATGACTCCCAACGACCATTCCGCAATATCCATATGAGGCTTCAAAGCACGTACAGATGGCGGGCCTTAGCATTAAATAATAATTTAAAATCGCTGATAGCGCTTCAGATTTCTCAAGAGGCAGTGATAACTCAATTCTCTGCCCATGTGCCACCAGCCCCAAGGAGACACAATGATGCTGCGTGCAATCTGCAGCAACCTGAGCAAAGATACTACGGGAGATTCAATAAAACTGTAGAGCAAACACATTCAGTTTCCAACACTAAAGCTGAAATCAATAACTTAATCAAGAGTCTGAGGTCCATTTAGCCATTTAAAGACCAAGCACACCAAGTTTCCTGTTAGAAGTTCACAGCTCAATTAAAAGCAAGATAACCAAAAATTTCCCGACAGCCTGGGAACAGGGGATTCAAGAATTTTTGTGAAGGAGGTCAAGAAGGTGAAGGTCTACGCAGAATAAGAACAAATATTTGCTTTCTGATGTGAAACAGTCCAACATCGGACCCAGGATAACGAGACATTTAGGGGGAAAGAGCTTGTGGTGGAAAATCAAATGTAACACTGCATTACAGGGAAAATAATTAATTGAACAAAATCCAAATATTGGCTGAGAGAATTAGCAATAATTACACAAATCCATTATGCCCTCTGTTCCAGGTTGTTAATTTTTCAATTCTTATGCAGACTTGGATAACTGAATTCAGATGGACTCACGTGGCGCATCAACCTGCAATGATGTAAAAAAAATCTGCAGATTTCTTCATGCCTTGTGAATCCCGCGAGTCGCAGGCAGATAACTGACCTCACAGTAACCAACAGAAATATAGGGCACTGGAGGCCCCAGAAGCTCCCGCCATTAAGATAAACAAAATGTCAAAGTTTTTGTTGACGGACGCACGCATTGACGGACGCACGCACGGATGGAACGCGATACCATAGCTCCCATGCCACTTGGGCGGCGGGAGCCAATTAGGAGCATGTAACTGAAAATGTTGATAAGATAAAGCAAACTGTCTAAGTTTTTGGTGAAATTTTTAGGCCAGAGACCTTGAAAAAATAGGCCAAGGTTACCTTTAGGCATGTCATTTTTAGGACTTGATGAGATGCATGTCCAGTAAAAATTAGGAGCCTGTAACTGAAATAGTTGATGAGATAGAGCAAAATATCCAAATTTTTGGTGAAATGGTTGGGCCAGTGACCTTGTAAAATAGGCCAAGGTCACCTTTAGGCATGTCATTCGTAGGCCTTTATGAGATGCATGTCCAGTAAAAATTAGGAGCCTGTAACTGAAATAGTTGATGAGATAAAGCAATATGTTGAAGTTTATGGTGATATTTATAGGCCAGTGACCTTGAAAAATAGGGCAAGGTCACCTTTAGGCATGTCATTTGTAGGCCTTTATGGGATGCATGTCCAGTGAAAATTAGGAGCCTGAAACTGAAATTGTTGATGAGATGAAGCAAAATGTCAAAGTTTTTGGTGATATTTTTAGGCCAGTGACCTTGAAAAAATAGGGCAAGGTCACCTTTAGGCATGTCATTTGTAGGCCTTTATGAGATGTATGTCCAGTAAAAATTAAGGGCCTGTAACTGAAATAGTTGATGAGATAAAGCGAAATGTGTTGACGGACGCACGCACGCACACACGCACGCTCGCACACACGGAGCCCGATACCATAGCTCCCGCACCGCAAGCGGCAGGAGCTAACAAATCACCAACGGGTAACAAAATTAGCTTTCAGCCCAATTGCATTTTTAACATGGATTCCAAATTTTGTGAAGAGCACATTCAGTTGTTGCTCACCAATGTGCGTACCGTTGACATTGAGCAGTCTCTGAGGAAAAGGACTTTGCAGACACAGTATTTCATTTTTAATTAACTGCCGTCATTATGCATTTTAAATCCACGCTGTCTTAAGAGATTTGATCACAAAAAAAAAAAATGCAATAAATAATAAAATAACACCTTTAGGATATGCAAGCAAATCTCACTTCAGTCTGATGTTGGCAGTCCTTCAGTGCTAAAATGTGATACCCCAGTGCGTCTGAATGAGCAAAACATGAAATCAAGATCAGAATCATTACTTTAACTTGGGGGAAAAAAAAGGTTCTACTTAAAAAAATCTGTTGCATTTCAAAGGTAACTCCTATTAAGTAGCCAAATCATTTTGTATTCTGAGAAGCATCACACGGGATTAAAAAAAAAGATGGGATTAGACCTACTTTGTTTTCCATGTCCTGACCATATTAAAGCAGAACATCATCTTACAGAGGATGCCTAAGGATGACCTCTCAGCTATAGATATGAGGCTTAATCAAGCATTCCAGCAGGGTCAGCCAGTCACTGAGAAATCATGCAATAGCAATCAGAGGGAAAATTGTTCCACTGCCATTATTACCACCCTACTCTTACATTCAGTAACTAGATAACTCGGTCGCCACAGGGACCGAGTCGTGCATCTCCCCGATCCCCATGAGAGATCACTTGCAAATTTTTACAGCCGCAATGTTACTGTTTTTACTGTTGCTATGACATTAATATGCATCCTTGTACATGTATATGTTTGTAAATGTGGCTCAAAATGAGCAGAAAACACAAAATAGCAAAAAAAAAAAAAATTGAGAAAATGGCCGCCGGCGGCCATATTGGATGTCGGAAATCGCCGAGAATTGATCTTGAGCATTGCCAAATAAACATCTTTGACTATGCAAATTTAGAGAGAAATCCTATAAACTTTGAAGCCTCCAGAGCCTGGAACAGAAAATCTCGGCGGCGGCGGCCCCAGAACTAAACTATAGTTTCTCCCGACTATCGTCGCCAGGGAGACACAATTACAGAAACTGCTACTGTCACCTCCATCATCATCATTTTTATTTCTTCTTGAAGGGTCTATGAAGAATTCCTGACTTTTTCCATCCCTTGGTTGCAGTAACAATAAAGATCAGATTTTTTTGACCTGAGATTTAATATATTGAATGCGTGATAAGCAGTCCCAAGCATGAGTCATTATAATGCTGTAATTAAAGTGGAAGGGGGCCTCCTTTAACTCCCGGAATGTAACTGCAGGTCTTCAGCTCTCAGTGCCTGTAGTCTGGTGACTACAGTCCACTGGCTCCCCGGGACACCAGCCCAGGAGGAAACCGCTGCTCAATGCTGCCACTGTTCTACATGAGCTTGTACTATGACATGTGTCACCTCCCCACACTTAATGGCCAGGCTGCCATTCCGGCTCACAATGTCCCATTTCTCCATGCTCGGCAACACAATCCCCAACCACATCAGAGGCTTGCAATGGCAAACGTTAAGAGCAGGTCAGAGAACTAAATGCTCCGGAGACAAGCCCTGTTGTAATTCATCTCTGCATGAAACAGATGCCTCTGAAAGTGATGCCCAGCCACTTGGGTTTAGGCGGTGCTGGAAGGGAGCAGCGTTTTCCGTGTTGACGTGGAGCCTGTAGCGGGTTAAAACGAGCTGAGAAATGCACTGCGTAATCCGGGGACTTGGGGCAGGGATGCACCCCAGAGGCAGTGCTCAGGCCCTGGGGGGATTAACACAGCCTCAGACAGGACTGCTGAGGTGAGAAGGAGCTGTACTGTCCTAATCCGAACGAAAGCCTCCAGCCTGAGCACCCTGAACCGCAGCTATCCCTTTACTAACACTTTTCCGTATCTGCAGTAACAAGCACAGAAAAGGTTAGCTGCACAATAATCTCAAAAAAAAAAGTGGAGATTATAATGAAAATCCAATGCTTCCCTTTTTGCCAGCGAGGTTAATACTCTTTGACCTCACCAGCATATTTATCTGCCAGCTTGTCATCCAGCGGAGTCGGACTTTTCTAGTTAGCATCAGCAGCAAATCCCGCAGTATTGTACGAGATTGCTATAAACAAAACCAACAAGATCAAATGCATAGCCCATTGCTAGTACTGTAATATGGCTGTCAGCAAGATGAAGCAAAGAACTCGCAAAGAACATTCCCAATCAAACGGCAAATGCACTGATTCACCCAAGGTTACAAGATGATTTTTGCGAGTTGAAAGTGATGGATATAAACACCACGTGCATCTCGACACTCACATCTTGAAAGCTAACGAGGCATCTCAATATTGAGCTTGCTCTCGATATACCATTCTTCACAGTGGCGGATTTAGATATGGGCGACATGGGCAGTCGCCCAGGGCGGCATCTTGACAGGGGGCGCCGGCGAGAACGCAAAAAAAAAAAAAAAAAAAAACACTCATTTGCTGCAGTCACTTGATTAGATAACTCCAGTCAGTGGATTTAAAATATGCGCCTGGACGCCCTCTAGTCAACTCAGCAGGCTGCTGGCTGCCTACGTTCTGGCGAAGATACGCCTCTCTGGAGAGAGAGGGGAAGGGTCTAGCCGTACATATAAGTATATGCCGTATTAGCAGCTTTGTTTGGCTCATTGCTCTGACACGTTAGAGCAGTGGTAGTCAACCCTGGTCCAGGAGAGCCGCAGGATGTGCTGAGTTTGGTTTCCTCCACCCTATTTAAACCTAAGACACCAGGTGAGATGAGTTAAGCATGTAATCAACTACTTTAATCCATCAATTATGCGCTGAGTAACATCAAAAACCAGCAGACACTGCGGCTCTCCAGGACCAGGGTTGAGTACCACTGCGTTAGAGTGTCACCCGCATCAGAGAGTGCAGGGCCCACATGTAAACAAATGCAAGTAAATGGGGGAGATGTGTATTTTCTAAATCTATAACTTTTACACTTCCCAACCGATTTCAACGAGCCAAATATATAGGGTTTATGATCTATATGGAGTACGAAGAAAACATTTTTATCTTCAGTATCTTTGAATCCCAGTAAGTTAGTTAAGCAATGATTGCTGTTAGATGCTCATGAGAGGGTGATGGTATATTAACGTTAGAGTTGTTAAATTAACTGAATTTGTTATGTGGTGGAAGATCATTCTCTGTTGTAATGAATTATAAAAACTTGTTCAAGCTTTGATCTAGCTCTTGTCTTCTGAAGGCGGGAGAGTGCAAAAAAAAAAAAAATATACGTTACCCGAGACCAATACCCGCAAATGGCCATTTTAATGCCTTTAAAAGCCTTAGATTTCACAATAATTATTTACCAACGTTTAATACTTTCTAGACCTCGTTAAAAGTCTAACGTTATCGATGACGTTAGCTTAGCAATGAACTGGGAAAGAATATCGTATCGAACCTCCACTTTTCGGATTTTTATTTTAACGATTTGAGGAGGGGGGCGCCAATATATTTTGGGGGGTTTTATTAGTGAGAAGGGGGTTTAGAATTCAATATTAATATTTATTATCAGGAATGCACCTGCTGTGCATGCCCTAACAACTCGGTGCGTCATCAGTATCATGGCTGCCGACGTTATATGCCACTATCACGTCTAGCAGCACAGCACTAGAAATTAAACTCTAAATTCTCTTGACTGGATGTACACTTGACGTTATTACACACCTAATTCTTCTCTGGGTACGCAGAGTAATGAAGAATAACCGAGAAAGTAATTATTTAATTCAATATTGGTGGAGGTTGAATATGGAATTCTTTCAGTTTATTTGTTAGCCTATGTTGCTATTCTCACATATAAAATAGGCAAAAATAATCTATTGTCACTGTCAGTTCGACTAGTACATAACACTGTATTGATATAATTTCTAATAAGCAAGGATGATGACATGCAGTTTGGGCCTGGCTGAAAAAAAAAAAGTTAGAAACAATTTAATCTGACCCAACACTTTTGGTTATCATTTGGTTAACCTTCATTAGCAGACAATGTAAAGCTTATTAATTGTACTGACTAGGTCCAAGTCTTAGAAAATGACATTTTCAATGCTGTAAACTTAAAAGATGCATCTTATGTCTAATACACTGATAGAGTTGTTGTGTTGGTGGAAGTTGTATGGTTCTGGTTCTTATTCTGAAAGCACAATAGGCCTATAATATACAAGATCAAATGTAAATTATAATTAATTAATAGCCTGCATATGGTGCCAGAGACTTATTTATTGTATTTCACAGCAAATTAAGGGGCACTTTCGAATTATTTGGCTACACCCTCTAGCGCTGTCTATTTAATGTCTTTTCATTAATTCATTATTTTTATTTTGAATGCATATATTTGGTGCATATTGCCTTATTTGTGTATTCATTAATGGTACTAAGTTCCAAGCGCATGTGCAATAAATTTTTTTACTGCATATTGTTTTGTTTTATTTTTCACAAAGTCGGAACAGGAGTGGGGGGTGGCGCCACAGGAGAGGTTCGCCCAGGGCGCCATGGTAGCTAGAACCACCGGTGATTCTTCACAATCTCAACAATCAACTGCCTATGCTATTGAGGACAGCATGGTCAGAAAATGCTCGACTTGTGCAGCTGCAAGCGGCAGGCTAGGCAGGAGAAGCTGCTAGAGAATGACGAAACCAACAAACTTAACTGGCCGATCCTCCATTATCCCCGGCAAAGGTGTGCCAACTGTTGCATAGCAAATATGGACCTCTGGCCATAGCCAACAATGGCATGGCTGGGATTTGAACACCCACACGCAAATGGATGTCTGTGAGCTACTTGGAGGCGTGACAAGTTGTATTTTAACGAAAGAGAAATAAATGGGAGCATGCAATAAAAATTTGGAAAGAATACTTGCAGACAACCAGCTGGGTGCATGTTCAAATTGAAACAATAAAACATAAAAAAGGACAGGCTAGTCTTCACTAAATGGCTAAAGACAATAGAATCTTCCCCTGTTGCTCAATACTGAACCTGAATGGATATTTAAGCCCAAGGGTGGAAATCTCAGCCACTTCCATAGCCCAAGTTTGCTCCACTTTACATTAAATGTTTAAACTTCCAGCTTACTATTACTCTGGCTTAAGTTAAAATATGCTCAATTTTTGCAGCATCTGTGCAGTCATAAATACCCTCTCCCGTGCAAGCCCAGAATGTTTCTTCTTCTCCCACTGGAGTCCTTTTCTACTGAAGCCTGTTCACTGAAAATAAGCATTTGGTGCTTAGCCATTAGAGCACTTAAAATGTGAATGGCCTATGACTACACTCTATTCCAAATGAGTGAGTACATTCTGCTTGACTCACATGGCCTCTGGTATAAACATAACACCATAATGCAGCCTATGGAATAATGCCAGTAATCACTGACAGCCATACAGTTTAGCCGGAGACAAGTACCGATCAAGAAAATTTATTTACATTTAGGGTGTATTTAATGCTTCCCAACAAGTTTTCTTTTTTTAATCAAATTAGACATGAAAAATATTTTAGTTAAATTATCCAGAATTAACCAAATTATTCCATGCCAAACTACAGTACACTAGAGGAACTTTTAATAGCATTAAGTCAAACATGATTTTAAGTCGATAATTAAGAACAATTTATTTTCAAGGCCAATTATATTTTTTCCAATTCGCTTTCTCTGACTGTCTATTTTGGGCAAATTCTTTTTGATTGACATCCAAAAGTATGCAGGATAAACAAAAAATAAGCAACATTTGAGACAAGTTAAACAACAAAAACATATTCTCCCTTTAAAAAATTGACAATGCAAAATTTAATCTTGTTTGGCTGACAGTGAGTATGGGAGTTTAACAAAAGGGAGATTACCATAAATTAGACACATCCAGAAATGGCTTGTGACCCATTAAATCAATCTTCACTCAACATGATGGAACAGAGCAGCTGATGTCATTCCTCATGTTAATCCACAATTTTTCCAGCTATTTAACCAACCACTGAAAAGGCCTTTAAAATTATAGCTCGTGGCACATGACAATGCTGAGCGAAAATAGTTTTGTGTCAGTCAAAAACTGAGTCTTGCGGGCATGACAAGAGCAATATACACAGAAAACTCACTCAGAAGCAGAAGGAAAAACCGCAAAAAAAAAAACTGAGTAAAATGACAGCTGATGCTTCCACTGAGATATCGCAAAAAAAGGCTCAATTTCAACATTTGCAGAAGACCTTTTGTCTGCCTTGGAACCAAAGCATGACTTCAGCATGTCTGTAATAAATCCCAGGATTCAGCAACACCACGTGCTTTGTCGCTGAGCAGTTTAAGCACCACACTCTGTACAGACAAACCTGGGAACAAAGTAGCGTCTGACGTACTGTCCCAAAGAGATGAGACCTGCTCTACTTTCGGATAACAATTTGTCATCATCGGTGCAAAAGCATTCCCCGGGCCTAATTAGCAAATGAAAGTACAGGCCGATTCCTGATGAAGCTAGAGAGACATAACATGAAGTAGGAGTAACCTGAGAAGCTCTTGCAGCGTGAAAGGGGAGGAAGTTATGATTGCTAGGTGAAATATTACTTTAAATGGATAGCTTGTGCTGGTCCTTCCTGAGGAAATACGCCTCCCAAACAAATAAACGTTGTGTATGAAAAGCTCGACAGAATGGAAGAAGGTAAAAAGAAGAGTGCAGGCTTTGTGACAGGTACAACTTTCGTGTTTAATCACTGTGGGATAGGACGCATGTCTCGTCATGTTCAGATAAACTGGCAATATGGCGCTTCAGTATCAACTACTTAAACAAACCAATAAACTAAAAAGGCTGGCCATTGCAATGCAGTAATAAAAATACACCCGACGGCCAGATAACATGCAGGCTAATATTAATTCTGTCTGGTACACAACTGTTAACGCCGCCAACAGCTAACCTGGTAAAGTGCCAGTGACACAAGGTAATAGGAAAACTAAAGCATTCATGAATTTTTACATATTTAGAAGAAGAAGGCTGAGTTTTTAACAGAAGACATGTTTGTGGCATGCTGGAATATCAAATTTCTCTGCTTGGCACCAATCATAAAAAATTGCTCACTTTTCAAAGCTAGCCATTCCTGTACCAGAATTGCCATTGACGTCCTCAAGTCTATTAAAAACACTTCTTACAGACATTAGCAGGTTGTGCCTTAATGGGATTTTATATTCCGCTTTCATTCAGAGTCCTTCACAGAAAATAGCAGCAGAGGCCTTCCAGCAATAATCTTGTTATACGCAAAGCAAGATGAAGAAAGAAAATGACATTATATATTTCTGAGGAATGTAGTTAAGACTTCATATGCTTTTAATTTTCAGGGACACTTGGAGATAACCAGTGCGACCTAAAGAAAAGCTAAAACACTCCCACCGGTCATATCGGCTGCCTTCCATTTCAGAAGCTTCAGAAAGTTTCTTGTTTTTAGTGCTGCTGACGGATGATCCAGAAAGAAAGAGCTGTGCGAGGCATTCCTTACCTTTAGTGAGTCGAAGCAGGCGATGACTCTTCCATTTTCCACCTGGCAGCTCTTCGGCGGGTGTGCAAATTTGCATTCCTCATCACTACGTGAACAAGTTCCCCTCTGAAACTGCCGGCAGACCTCCAGCGTCAGCCATTTTGTGTCCCGTATCGAAGCAATATTTAAAGCCATATCAAAAACAGGGGAGGAAAAAAAGACAGAGAGGTCTTGGAGGGGATTTTTTGGAGAGGACTACAACTGCCGTTTTGTCTTTTGTTTATTAAAAAAAAAAAACTTGAAGAAATTCTTGAGGAGGCAACTATGAGAAGCTAGCGGGACAGTGAATTAGTTTCAAACTTGAGGCTGAGGTTATTTGTTTGAGAGGGTGTGAAAGGGTAAGAAGATGGCGGGTTGATACGCCAACACGCCAGCAGCATGGGGAACAGACCAGGCTATCCGCGAACGGCTGGTCACTCATCAATCACTCTGTCTCTGGTGCAGACTTCCAACAGGGGATGGGAACAAACTACACTGTGTGCAGGACAGACAGCCAATCAGCGTTTCTGGCACTCTCCAATAAATACTCACAACAAGGCAATGACGCTCCTTAATGGAATATTATTAAGACTTTTAGGATATGCAAATGGCTTGCTGGTTTTGATAAAGTCTCTCTCAGAACTGCTCAGCTCTTTGTGCTTGGTCAGCGCGCCCTGCTTCAAGTGTATAGAGTTCTCAACTGAATCGGGGGGGGGTTGAGGGTGGAGCAAAAAATGAATCAAGGGCCGTGTTGTGATGCTGAGGTATAGGATGTTCCGTCACGGTTCTGGAGAGGACAGCATCAGACAGCGGACCAGGTTTCGAAAAACATAATTGGACCAGAAAACAGCTTCAAGTAGGGACGTTGTCTGTCAAGGCACTTTCTGACAAAGATCTGCAAAAAGAAGGAGAGAGCGTATTAGATAGGCAACCACTTTCCCACATAGTACTGCACCAGCCTGATAACCACAAATGCAACAAAGAAGTGTTCTAATCATTTACTTGAAACTAGAAATTAAAGTTCTTCTGGAAACATAGGAGGGAATGGGTCAAAAGAACACAATAATAATAAAGTAGTGCAATTTGTTAAAACATTTGACATATAATTACGTGTGTAGGAAAAAAAGGCCATTTTTTCACTGGCAGTTAATAAGAAATGAAAAATATGTTTCACTCCATAGCTTTTCTATTTTAATGGATCTAGAGCCACCCTGAGGTCACTGACCCTGGACACAGAATTAATATTAAGATCATAACAACGACTGCCAGATTTTAATTCTAAATGAAGCCTTCTGTAATACATTAGTTGATTACTTTTTTCAGAAGATAATCCAGAAGTAGCACATCTGGGGAAGTAAACAACTAGTGACCAGAGGAGACAAATAATACCCTCTCAAGTAGCAATTTTGAGGATAATTTCAATATAAATCGAAAGATTAATTTTGAAGTTTAGATTCTCACACTTCCCATATTCATCCTACAAGCGTCCTTGGGACGCTAGCAAATTGCATGCTTTCCAGCTGGAAACTAATAATCAATTTTCCATAAGTATAAGGAATGCCATACCGGACATGACTCCTTTATGACAGAATATAAAGAACGGGTGGGATTGAACACCGGAAATTAGTGTGGTTTTGGTATAGAAAGCTGGCAGGGTCAGAGTAATCATAAGTTGAATAGCTTAGGCTATGCATTTTTCATAGAAGTTCAGCTCAAATTTAGACTCATTCTTATTTCAGAAATTTAAAAAAAGCAGAGGCGTTTTTAAATTGTACACAAGTGCACTTTGTGTGCAGAGTAGGCTAGGTGACTGTTATTAATAGGGAGGCACATTGACTTGCTTCTGCCTAGATCAAGCAAACGAATACTGAAGCAGCGAATGCCCGTTTACATAACGTACAAATATGCATGCGCAATACAGATCAATAACCAATCTGACAGCACAGTAGATTTGCACAGTAGATAAGATATGCAACCAGAAAAGGCCACATTAGAACACAGTTGCACTGGTATAAACTTGCCTGTTTCGTGTTGTTGAAAGCCGACAGATGTTCTGTCGAGAGATTCCGCACATTACGTCTCATATGCAGAGTTTTAGAACTTAACAGCCAATGGCAGCTTTTTGGTCTCCCAAGTTTATTTTGCTGTCTTATTGTATTATTTTGCAAAACATTTCTTCCAGTGTTAAAATACCAGTCACTCATTTCATTTCACTTTGGAATGACCTAAGCTAATGTCACCGTCACACAAACAATGGAATGCAAATAGTGCGGCAGTTAAGGAAACAGTACTCCAAGTTGGAGTTTATCACTTTGACATGAACCACCCGGTTTCAGAATGACTAGCAAGCAGTCGCCCTTAAGAATGGTTGCAGTGGGCCTTTTGTATATAAACTGGCCACACAGGACCAGTATGGAAAATACATTTTTCCCCCAGATCAGTGAACCTGATCAATGGTCTCCAAATGCATCAAACTGCCGGGAGAAGGGTGACCATCAAAACCCCAAGCTTTGTAGCATAAGCCCACTTTTCCACTAGTGTAATGAATTCCTGTTGTTTTCAATATCGCAATCCCGCTCTGAATACTTCAAACCAACCAGCTTGGTCACTGTGGTCTGTTCCTACCCAGTCTTGCTCTCCCTCTCTTTATTGTAGCTCTAACATTACTTTTTTGAGTGCCTTTTTTTGGCAGTTGCTATGGGTTTTCCAATGCATTTTCCATGTATAGAGGTACGGCAGTCCACATTTCAAACCCTGCCCTAACCTAACCCTGACCCTGACCCTAACCCCGACCCCTAACCTAACCCCAATCCCTAACCCTTCCCCTAACCATAATCCCTAATCCTTATCCTAATCCCTTCAAATAGACTGCCGTACCAATAAAAACTGCCACATCTGTAGACAGTGCGTTTTTTTTTTTTTACTGAATTCCAAGTGTAGTTAAACTCATTCAGCAATTTCATGATGTGCCTGGTTGTGACCGCAAGTGCCCTTCTTGAAGCTGCTTCGTCTGCAACTTATAAACCCTCCATACTAATTGTTTGGTTTACCAACTAGTTCAGTCTTTAGAGCCAGTTGCCAATTTAGCGAGGAGTATTACGAAACGTATCCGCTGGCGCGTTGTGAGCGGGGGGCGGTTAAGCGTAGCGTCTTTTCTATATTCATTTTCAATGGGATCAAGGCAAAGATGGGACAGCAGAGTTGCGCAAGTGTTCATGGGACTGTGAAGTGTGGAAATGCTCACGTAAAAAAGATGAAAATTCTGAGCTTGATTCAAATGAGGAGTGTTTCTTCCAGACTTCTGCCAGGCGGCAGCCAATCAGGTCTGTTCTTATAATATGGCAACCACTGTCCTGATCAGAAAATCCATTTTAAAAAACATGACGGATAGCCGAACAAGATCACGGCGAAATTTAGACTCCTTCTCTTTGTAGCCAGTGTTTTTTGAGGAGTATAAGTCTGCCCATTATATAATAAACAATAAAGGAAATAAGAGTTAAACGTATGATTTCAAATCTTCATGCAACTTAATGCGATTTTGTCCTCTTGGTTCCCATCACCTCATCTATGTGGTAAGCACTGCTTCATGATGCACATCTATCGTGCTACCCATTTTATCAAGTAATGATAATTAACCATATGATTTCAAGCCTGCTCTGTGAGACTTAAAATTGCCATTTCTTTGAAAGCAGTGCTTTATGATGAGCTTCCCCTTTCATAAAGTAGTTATAATATACCGCCGGACTTCAAACTGGCTTTTTGTACTTAATACGCGATTTTGTCTTTGTTCGCACAAATTTGCAAGAGGTATGACAACTACAGAAGGGGAAAAAAAACTACATTTCAGACATGATGACGTTAACTTTGCGCAAAAACACCCTACCAGGCGGCAGCAGGCAGCACAGCTAGAGAGAACCGTGCCAGTGGACAAGTACCATTAGATATTAAATCTTTTAAGTGCTTTTTTTGCTCAAATGTCTCTATACCTCTCTTTTGGATTTCCAAGATTACAATAACTTGAGAAGAATAAGCATGAAATTGGAATTTTATAAACACAAGAATAGCCTACAGCGCTGCATTGCAACTGCTCATGCACTACAGCAAGTTGGATGTTCACAAGATGTGAACCAACTGCACAAGAGATCTCTATAAATAGCACAACAGCATATACAACAGCACTCCTGCTCAAGAAAATAACGCACTCTTCACTGGTGGAAGCTGTAGGAGCACAATGCACCAATTAGTGACTGTGGGAAAGCTACGATGTGTGTGACCAGCCAATCTGCACCAGTACTGCCAGAAGTGCCTCTCTGATACCATTTTTCCACCGAGCTGGTTCCTGTGCTAGTTCGAAGCCAGAGCCTGACTTGGCATCAGTTCTTTGCTTTTCCTCAGCCTAAGCACCAGCTCCAGGCTCTCAAAACTGGTGCCAGAGCAAGCACCAACTCCTTGCTGGTCTAGAGCCAAGCATCGATCAAGTCAGGGAGTGGGGCGGAGTTTTAGTGACCAACAAGACCAGCGCAAACACTGTACCAGCGTTTTGAAAACAGCCGAGCGAGTGAGTCTGCTTCGTTTTTAAACAAAAATAGAAGGCTAAGCCAAAGACATACCCAAGAAATTGGTCACACTTCCTGTCTCCTAAATGGGCGCAATCGCGGAAGTATTTCGAGCATTCTGCTCGCAGCAAATGTCGGAATATACAAGCATCTGTCTTATTGGCATGATGCATTGATATTTCATTTTACTTTGCTTCTTCAGGCATTTTTTCAACACCGCTAACTTCTAAATTAAGCATTACAAATATGAGTTAGCTGGCTATCTCGGATGTTCGTGAATTACTATAATTGCCATAAGCGAGTTTGAAGGGCATTTCCAAACGAAACAACATTAAATCATTCAAACTTATGAAGCTGGAATGAAATACGACAGTTGCTCATTTATTTCTTACCTGTCTGCATCCTTGGGAAAAGAAAATATGGATAGCATGTTCTTATAATTACACCCTATTGCTGTACAAGGTTTCGGTATTTCTAACATGCATAGACAACAACACAAGATACGGTACAAATTTAATGTTTACGCCTTATTTTTCTGCTTTTTAAATATCTGATATTAACCCAGTACAAGATCATAGCAATCTAGTAGGTTACATTCCTTTCCCCTTCTAAAAACGATAAAACCTCAGTGACAATAATACTATTACTGAGCAGAGAAACACAAGCATTATTTCAGTTTTCAATTTTTATTCATCGTTTCCCACAGTCCAGACTGTATTTCTGTATTGCCAGAAGTACTGATGTTATACAGTGACGTAATTGTGTGGCTCTGATTTGGCTCCTGGGCGACTGAAAAGCAAACAGGTTCTTTGGAGGTGCGTGGGATGAACCAACCAAGCACTACCACAAGCACCAGCACGGCACTAGCACCAGGTTCTTTCTGGTGGAAAAGGGGTATGACTCGCAATGTGAAAAATGAAAAGCCCAATGCAAAATGAGCGTCAAAGTAACATTAATATCTGTCAATATTCAGTCACCCAAGATATTACCACAATAATTCAATTTAGAGCATATAGCAACAATGGTATTTTTAAATATTGAAAAACTTAAATCATTACTAAGAGGGCAGATGGCAACAATTCCATGGGCTCGAACTTTCCTTAATGATTTCTGTGATCATACATTGCCACCAATAGTTTAATTCAAAGAACAAAGGGGTAATTCCAAATGAACTTTGATGGGAGATTCTTAAAGCCTGTGCCCCATTTACCCTGGGTGACAATTTTCAGCCCAAAGCACTGATTCAGCTCCAAGATATTGGCCTCCAAAACCCCTTACAAATTTGCAAGAAAGTCAGCATGCCTGTCACAATTTATGGAAGAGCATATCTCAGAGACCTTTGGGAGCTGAACCCAAAAATTTTGCATGTGTTAATTACAGTATATGTAGCGGTACTCCCACATATTTTTTGAGCCAAATCTGCACCAGCCACCGTGGGACTTCTGGTTGAGTTCATAACGAATGACCCAAAGTAAGGCTGGGCAATAAATTTATCAATATAATTTGAAGCGCAATAAAAGTACCTGCCGCTATGGAACGCAAAAATGAATTTGCTCCATTTGTTCACCACAAATTGTATCTGATGCGGTCTTGAACAAACGGCTGACAAAAATCAGAGGCCCTATGAAATGCTTCCGGAAAATAACATGACTAACTTCAGCAATTGTCAGCGACATGCTGAGCAGTGTAACCTTTAGGTCTACAGAATTTTCACTTTTTAGCCAACTATTGCCCTCACCCTGTTCCCACTTACTTTGCTCAATTTGCAATCAGCTGACTCACTTAATTAACAATTTAAATTGGTAGATGATCCAATTTTTTTATTTAGATAACACTTTTTGTTTGTCACATTTTGAAATTTAAATGACTCTGAAACATGACATTTTATTTCAAGTTTTATATTTGACTGCTGCGTTGCGAAAGCACAACAATTTATGTGTCACGTTCGATACGCTTAAACTAAAATGAGCTATGAATTAATTTATTTTCTATTAATCCTTTTCAACTATCAAAAAAAAAATGCTACAAACATGCGGCAAAGATTTGCCTGAATGTGTTTGCCAGGTTTTTGGTGTATTTGACCATTTCATGCAGTGCTCACATTCCCGTTGGATATGCTTCATAAAATGTTTTCCACTTTGCGTATAATTCTAGACACATAATAAAAACCAGGGCCATCTTAGAATGAATTTATTTTTAGTAAATCTTTAAGGATAAGTAAAAATTCTATGATAAGAGGTGGAATTCAGAGGACGTTTTACTTTTTTTTTTTTTTAATAATTATTCAGATTATTGGCATTCTTTCAATCAAACATAGCCTAGTTAGGTCTATCTGCTTCTCATTATCACTTGTTAATCATTATAGGCTACATACTGGTTTTGACCACTCATTTGGCTGAATAAATGGCTTGATTGTTGCTTAGGCAAAGTACACGAGAATAGATTTGTGGTTGGCAAATTATGCCAAGGATATGGAAGCTGTTCAACCTCGCTGGTGATTAGCTGACTTTGAAATGCAATTTGTTTCCTGGAAGCATTTCAAATGGCCTCTAATGTTTGTTCAACACTACATCAGGTATGAGTCATAGAAAAGGTAAAAAAACAAGCTCATTTGACTGCCCCATGGCGGCAGTCACTTTTGTTGTTCTGAAAATTATCGCAATGAATTCATCACCCAGCCCTAACCCTAAGCCAAAATTTGTTGAGAAGACAAAGACCAGGGTGTTCTGCAAGCCCCGGCAGCAAGCGACTTCGCCGATTACTCAGTCTTCTTCCACCAGCTACTTTCCTGATGAATTTAAAAATTAAAGGCCAGTTTTGACGCTTATATTTCGATGAACGCTTTTCAATAGGCCGATTTACTTTCGCCGCCGTATTGACTTGCTTAAAGCCGCACTGCGATTACTCGAGGATAATTTCAGCATCCAATGACATCGCATATGTCATATGAACTCCAATAATTGTCCTTCCATCATGTTCGCATCGTTGTTATTTTCTGAAAATCCTTGAATCTCGATCAGCAGCTTGCTGAGAGATGCCGTCCCGAAAGAAGATAAATGCGTCAAGAGGGCAAACATAAATGATGTCCTTTATGGAAGGGTAATTTCAATGCAATACCGCGAATAGATGATATTTAATCCTGTTCAGAGGTTAGCCCATGAGTGATGATAAAGTAAACGCCCCAATTAATTTTGAACGGCTGCCTACTTCCTCAATGTTAGCTCAGGGACACTCGCAGCTACTATGTGATGATTAAATGTATTAAATTACCGGCGGTTTTGATGAAAGTCTTCAGGGTTTTGAATCAACTCACTATGTCCCGAAGAATAGTGGTGTCGAAACGCCCGTATTTGTATAAATTGTTTCTGCATTGCGGCCGCGAGTGTGTCAATGCGCTTTTCACGCGTAATCCATAAACAAGCATTAATTTGCTCATTTGCAAAACCAATACAACGACTAGTAAATTAGATTTTACAGGGTTCTGCCAATGCTGGTCGGCGCTGGTCGGCCCCGACCAGCACTCGGAATGCACCGACCACCACTCAGCTTTTCCCGACTGGCACCATTTTTTCAAAGATCAGTTAAAATGAGCACATCCAGCTTCCAATAAAACCGCTAGAAACAATACATAAATGACCGCAAATATGCTGCCCCCCCTTCTATTATTGTCAGAATAGCGAACGATCATTTTCGACCCGCGCCCGAGCAACCTGGCCGACGCGTTTTCAAATTATCGTAATAATCCATTGGCAATTGAAGACATGCTTCACTCCATATGCCATCTAACAGCGATGAAGTAATGGGCTGAATTCAGTACAAAAACATAATTTACTTCGTAATAGGCCTATGCTTTATGAAAGACAAACTGAAACTTCTGCGCTACCTTTTACGCACATCAGGCGATTTAACTTGCGCTTCATGATTGTTTAAATTCTTTGTTTAAAAACTTCCATGCATAGAGATTTCAATTCCGCGTGAGAATCTCTAAAATACGCATAATTGAATAATGACTGACCCGCGTTCCAATAAAATATCACCTCTCACTCTCGGTACAGGGTTGGTATAAAAAAAAAAAAAGTGGGACTCAGCAATTAAATATAAAAAGCGTGAGACTCAAGCCATATGTGTGCAAGTTGACAGGTATGCAATTTTGAATAACGCTGATTTACATGCAACAAATAAGCGCCAAGATAAATGATTGTCGTCTTATCTAAACGGACAGAACTAGCAGCACCTGACAGTGTGGAGTGTTCTCGGAGTGAATTTTTTGTTAATTATGAAAATGACTGAGAACAGGACGAATAATTGTTTACGGCTATTCTGTGTTCATCTGATTCCCAGTTCTGGCTCCCCCACTGCCAAATGATGATTGTAATAGTCGTTAACGATACAACATATCATGTAATTAACTTACTTATGACTTGTTAAAAGTTTAATGAATTGGTCAGATTTGTTAAGCTTCATTAGAAATGTTTGAAACATAAATTAGAGTTGTTAAGTCGTATTCAGAAATCTAATCAAAAGTATTTGGATACAAAATAGAAAAAAAAAAGTTTATGAATATGGCATCTATGAAAATTAGAGGCATCTCGCATATGCACCATGGACAACATCAAAGACCTCCATTGCCTCTCCATCCCTGGTGACGGAAAGGCAATATTTGAATTCAAACTGTCGCAAAAATTTTTCCATAAATATCACCACCAACTCTCACATTAAATCTACGCCCCTCACTGACAAGATCATTCACGAATAATGTGTATTATACTACGTAGCTTGTGGAAGACGGATCGTCAGGTTAGGAGACGGCTGAAATTTTCCGTCCAGCACTCCTAGCGTCCTGGGCAGAACCCCGATTTTGGCATGAATTCCTGTTCATTTCATCAAAAAGTTATCATGCATTTTCTTTAATGAGGACATAAAACGTCAACTGTCTTTTGAATATTCTGAATCATGTAGCTCGTGAGACGGCACATATTTATCTGGACTAAGCCTGCAACTGATGCCGTTTTGCGCCAGTGTTTGTAATTTGATACGCTCGAGATGTTTCGCATTATAAATGTTTTCTTTTTACCACTGAAGACCTTTTGAATAAGTGAAGCGCCATCTCAAAATAAATTACACTGCTGAGAAAAGGCTGAAGAGAGCTCTAATTTATGGTAATTTTTGGATTAATCATTTGGATTAATGCCATTTTTAAAATATCAAGTGTATAATGTACAATGTCTGTGTTACCTATCGACGATCTTTTTCCCATTAATTTAGATTTCTTAATCATAATGGGCATACGTTGCGATTTGGTTATTCAGTTAAAAAACTCTGATTGTTAATCAGGTGATCTTAAATAAGAACAGGTTGAGAGCAATAATGCACAAAAAAGTGAGGCTTCAATGCCTCTGACGGCAAGCTACAGAAGATCTGTCGAAAATCCAGGGGCATTCAGGTCAAACAGGTTAACTCTTGCTAAATTAAGTGCACATTTTGCCCTGTGTTTAATGATGTACAACCCCTATTCCGAAATAGTTGGGACAAAGTGTAAATTGTGAATAAAATCAAAACGCAATGACTTTCAAATCACACCAGCCAGTATTTTATTCACGATAGAAGAGAGATAACATGGCAAATGTTGAAACTGAGAAATTTTACAATTTTATCCACAAAACGAGCTCATTTCAAATTTGATGGCTGCTACAGGTCTGAAAAAAGTAGGGACAGGGGCCTGTTTACCATGGTGTAGCATCCCCTCTTCTTTTTAACACAGATTGGAGGCGTCTGGGCATTGAGGAGACAAGTATCTTGAGTTTAGCCATTGGAATTTGATCCCACTCTTGTTTAATACAGGCTTCCAGCTGCTGGAGAGTTTTGGGTCTCCTTTGACGGACTTCTTCGTTTAATTATGCTCCAAATGTTCTCAATCGGTGAAAGATCAGGACTGCATGCAGGCCAGTTCAGCACAAGGAATCTTCTACAACCCCAATTCTGAAATAGTTGGGACAAAGTGTAAATTGTGAATAAAATCAAAACGCAATGACTTTCAAATCACACCAGCCAGTACTTTACTCACAATAGAACAGAGATAACATAGCAAATGTTGAAACTGAGAAATTTTACAATTTTATCCACAAAACGAGCTCGTTTCAAATTTGATGGCTGCTACAGGTCTCAAAAAAGTTGAGAAAGGGGCCTGTTTACCATGGTGTAGCATCCCCTCTTCTTTTTAACACAGAGTGGAGGCGTCTGGGCACTGAAGAGACAAGTTTCTTGAGTTTAGCCATTGGAATTTGATCCCGCTCTTGTTTAATACAGGCTTCCAGCTGCTAGAGTGTTTTGGGTCTCCTTTGATGGATTTTTCTTTTAATTATGCGCCAAAAGTTCTCAATCGGTGAAAGATCAGGACTGCAGGCAGGCCAGTTCAGCACGCGGACTCTTCTACTGTGAAACCCTGCTGTTGTAATAGCTGCAGTATGTGGTTTTGCATTGTCCTGCTGAAATACACGAGGCCTTCCTTGGAATAGATGTCGTCTGGAGGGGAGCATATGTTGCTCTAAAACCTTTATATACCTTTCAGCATTTATGGTGCTTTTTAAAACATGCAAGTGTCCCACACCATATGCACTAATGCATCCCTATACCATCAGAGATGCTGGCTTATGAACTGAACGCTGATAACAGGAGGGGTGGTCTTTCTCCGCTTTACCCTGGAGGACACGACGCCCATGATTTCCAACAAGAATGTCAAATTTGGACTCGTCTGACCACAGGACACTTTGCCACTTTGCTACAGACCATTTTAAACGCACCTTGGCCCACAGAACACGGCGGTGCTGCTGGATCATGCTCAACAATGGCTTCCTTTTTGCATGATAAAGTTTTAGGTGGCATCTGTGGATGGCATGGCAGAGCGTGTTTACAGGCAGTGGTTTCTTGAAGTATTCCTGGGCCCATTTAGTAATGTCAATGACAGAATTATGCCGGTGAGTGATGCAGTGGCGTCTGAGGGCCTGAAGATCACAAGCATCCAGTAAAGGTCTTCAGCCTTGTCCCTTACGCACAGATTTTTTTCCAGTTTCTCTGAATCTTTTGATGATGTTATGCACTGTCGATGATGAGACCTTCAAAGCCTATGCAATTTGACATTGAGGAGTATTTTTTTTTTTTTAATATTCCACAATTTTTTTACGCAAGCCTTCACAGGTTGGAGAGCCTCTGGTCATTTTTACTTCTGAGAGACTCAGCCTCTCTAAGACATCCCTTTTATAGCCAAGCATGTTACACACCTGATGCCAGTTAACTTAATTACTTGCCAAATGTTCTTTCAGCGGATTTTCTTATATATTAATTGCTTTTTCAGCCCTTTTTTGCCTGTTTCCCAACTTTTTTGAGACCTGTTGCAGCCAGAAAATTTGAAATCAGCCCATTTTGCGGATAAAAATGGAAAATGTCTCAGTTTCAACATTTGAAATGTTATCCATGTTCTTTTGTAAATAACATATTGGCTCATGTGATCTGAAAGTCATTGCATTTTGATTTTATTCACAATTTACACTTCGTCCCAACTATTTCAGAACTGGGGTTGTAGATATGGGGTGGGGTGAGGTCCAAATTTGAAATCTGTGAATTAATCAATTTTCACTGTAGGCACATATATTTTGTGTCCAATGATTTGGCACATCTCACATATTTCAAATTTAGTTTAAAAACCCCTTGTCACTCCGACAGCCCGTCCACGTTAGGGAAGTTAAAAACAAGAACAGCTTTCAATTTACTTTGGGTATGCCTTGGATAGGCATTTTAGGCAAATGTCACTGGAGTGAGAAGGGGTTTTTAACCAGTTTATCAGCTTATTTTTGCATTTCAAATGATAATGTGATATGATATGATAAACATATGATAAACTCACTCTTGCAGCTCTTGTGTACATACGTTTCGATATCTGCAGTGCTTACCAACCCTCTAACTATAAAGTATATGAGTGATTCCATATTTTTGCCTTGACTTCATTTAAAAACTCCATTAATTAAAATAATTTAATCTAATTTGTTTGAGGTGTGTTTCATGAAGGCTGAATGTTAAGCTAAATTCGGTTGCATCTTTAATTTGTTCATTTGCAATGAAGTAAAACACCTAGATGAACATCCTCTGTAAGCGCTCCAGTCTGCGACCAGAATCACAGCTCGGCTGTACTCATGCATCAATGAGAATGGCAAAGCATTCGACCTTGTCACTGTCAGCTGAGTTGTGCGTGTGGCAAATTTGTAAAACCTTGTGTGACAATAACGATGTAAATGCTCCACACTACGCGAAATTACAAGTACACTAGCTGGTCTGCTGCAGAAGTCCAATAGTCAACGTATTAGGCCTTGGCTTCGGTGACTAATACTGCAGATCGGAGAGCAAATTTCATGATATCAGAAAGTGTTTTCATTCCCGGTTTTTTATTTCGCTATTTAGATTTTGCTCATTTCTAAGGGTAATGGAAACGCACCTGGAGAGTGAGAAGGATGTCCGACGTTATTAGCCCAAAAACACAGTCTGCTTCATGACCGTAGACTGTTCATGACACAGTTTTGAGTCTTGTTGATACCAGCTATGGGTGCTTACGTCCAGTGGCGAATGGTTTTATTTAGCGTTTCAATATCAATCGCTAACCTTCTATCCTGATGGATTAGGTCGGTTGCGCACTTCCACTCTGATCTGAAGTTCCGCATGTGCATGATTATTCATGCAGTATGTACACTGCCCTCCATAATTATTGGCACCCCTGGTTAAGATGTGTTCTTTAGCTTCTAATAAATTCAGTTTTTTTCTAAATAATATAGGACCACAATGAAAAAAAGAGGAAAATCCAACCTTTAATTCAAGTGCATTTATTCAGTGGGAAAAAATCCCACATTAAGAAATAATTCTTTAACATCAAATCATGTGTGCCACAATTATTAGCACCCCTGATGTTAATACTTTGTACAACCCCCTTTTGCCAACAAAACAGCACCTAATCTTCTCCTAAAATGTTTCACAAGATGGGAGAATACAGAAAGAGGGATCTTCGACCATTCCTCTTTGCACAATCTCTCTAAATCATCCAGCGACCTGGGTCCTCTCCTCTGCACTCTCCTCTTCAGCTCACTCCACAGGTTTTCAATGGGGTTGAGGTCTGGGGACTGAGATGGCCATGGGAGGAGCTTGATTCTGTGTCTGGTGAACCATTTCTGTGTAGATTTGGCCACATGTTTAGGGTCATTATCTTGCTGAAAGACCCAGTGACGACCCATCTTCAGCTTTCGGGCAGAGGCCACCAGATTTTGATTTATAATTGTCCTGGTATTTCAAAACGTTCATGATGCCATGCACCCTAACAAGGTTCCCAGGGCCTCTGGAAGAGAAACAGGTCCACAGCATCACCGATCCTCCCCCATACTTCACAGTGGGCACGAGGTGCTTTTCTGCATACTCATCTTTTGTGTTCCGCCAGACCCACTTAGAGTGTTTGTTATCAAAAAGCTCTATCTTGGTCTCATCTGACCAAAGAACAAGGTCCAAGTTGAAGTCCCAGTACCGCTTAGCGAACTCCAGACGTTTGCGTTTATGATTGTGAGTGAGAAAAGGTTTTTTCCGTGCATGCCTCCCAAACAGCTTGTTGGCATGTAGATAGCGCCTGATGGTTGTTTTGGAGACTTTGTGACCCCAAGATGCTACCATTTGTTGCAATTCTTTAACAGTGAGCTTTGGAGAACTTTCTATTTCTCTTACCATCCTCCTCACTGTGCGTGGTGGCAAAATAACCTTGCATCCTCGTCCAGGCTTGTTTACCACTGTTCCAGTTGTTTTAAACTTCTTAATGATTCCTCTGACAGTAGATATGGGCAGGTGCAGGCAAGTGGCCATTTTCTTGTAGCCATTGCCTGACTTGTGAAGGTTGACACACATCTGCCTTACTTGAATGGTGTGTTCCTTTGTCTTTCCCATGTTGAAGAGTGGATAAGAGAAATGGTCTCTGTGTCACATCATATTTATACCCCAGGGAAACAGGAAGTGATAAATTACTAATTATATGTTCCTAGATACTCTGATCAACTTTGTAAACTACTATAGAAATGACAGAAATTCTTCAATTACATTTATTTCCTAGTTATTGTTAGGGGTGCCAATAATTGTGGAACAGGTGATTTTATGAAAAATAATTACTTCTTAGTCAGGGATTTTTTTTTTTCTTAAAATTCACTTGAGTTGAAGGTTACATTTTTCTACAATTTTCAGTGTGAGAGTATGCTTCTGCAATAAAAATTGAATTTATTTTAAGGCTTTTAACACATCTTAACCAGGGGTGCCAATAATTATGGAGGGCGCTGTATGAAATCGGTGACTGGTTGGTCCGAGTGCAAGATTATTTATTTTCATTGGAGTACGATAAAGATGAGAAAAGCTGCGGTTCTTATAGATTTACAGTCCGTTTTCTTTGGGGTTCCGATAATTGGCCAGCTGTCAGAGGAATAGTATTTTGTCGATTGCAGCAAATGTTCAAAACTGATTCAAAAACTAACTGGTGACGCCTGCCCAATGTACTCCAGCTACGCCCATAGGCTTATCAGCGCAATGCCTCAAATATGAGTCTGTGTAACGAACAGTGTACGGTCACGAAGCAGACTGGTTTTTTGGGGCTAATAACATCGGACATCGTCCTCACTCTCTGTCTGCGTTTCCATTACCCTTTGAAATGTGCAAAATCTAAATAGAGAAATAAAAAACCTGAAAATAATAATTATTATTATTATAATAAGCAGTCCTACTACATCGTTACCGGTGAAAGAATTTCTTGAAACTTTGTGCAAACGAACTTGGCATGCTGCACCTACTTTTTACCAAATATTTAGGGTGGATCACTTTGGGAACTATATTAATTTTAATGTTAAACTTTCAATTTGTGATGAAAAAATGTTGCCAAATGATGCTTTTTACAGCTTCAATTCCTCCTGGGTCTCATATTTTCAAAGCAATTAAGCCATGTTTGGTGTCAAATTGTTCCTTGGGATGGCAGCAACAATAACAGTTATAAATTTTAGAACTAGCACTGTGATAATTGGGAGTTATTCATTGATTTATCCCCATATGTTGGTTTTAGGGGGTGCTCTACTAAATTTGGCCATAATTTTTCTATGAATGATTCACTTTATGTACCGGGTGAGGGTTTGATGAAAAGTTGTCCCTTGGGGAAATGGAGACTTGTACGTACATTTAGACTTGTATGATAGCTCTCCAAAATGATAACTGCATTTATACATCATTCAAACATTCTTGTGAGCATCAATATCTACTTTTCAGTTCACAAAGTGCTTTCTGATAATGTTTCTTAAATAAATGGAGCAATAACTGATAGTCTGTCCAGGTATCTTTATTTGGGCTTGTAAATATTCAGAAAAGTATCGTGGTACTTTGCGCGACCACAGTTTTGGCCTGCGCGCCTAAATTTTGGCCAGTGCGCCCAACTTTTTCAGGTTGGGAGCGCATGCGCTCCTTGGTCCAAAAGTTAGTCTGGAGGGTTGCTATGCGTAGAGATTTCATAATTTTTGCCAGGGATTGAATGCAGTTTTTGATATTGATATTGCTGCAGTGTTTTTGGAAATTATTCAAGTTATTCCTTGAATCTCAATGTTGTTTTGATAACAAATGGCTAATAATTCAGTGCCAAAGAGAAAGCCACAGACATTTAAAGGAAAGCATGTCATGTCATAAATAGGAACTGAAGTATTGAAATAAAATTTAAATTGTAAGGAAATGTGAATTGTACAGACAGGATATGACAGGCAACTGATTTGAGATAAAGAATAGATAATTATAAAATAGTTTGAAGAAATAATAATAAAATAATGATAATAAAATAATAAAATGGTTCAAAGAAAAAACTGCTTTGGTGTTCGAGTTAATTGCTTTTGGTATTAAATGTCTTGGTGTTTGCAATTCTAGCTGGTATTTTCATTATAATAACTGCATGTTGCTTAAGAAAGGACATTCACCTTTTACAAAAAAAAAGTGAAACTTGACCAGAAAATCCTGAACCTATCCTCCGAAAATCACATGCATTAAGCTGTCTAAGGTGCACTAGAATGCACCATAATTCACCATTAAAAAAAAAAAATAAATAAAATAATAACAATCCTAAAAATTCTGAGTGAGAATGCAGAAGGACCTCCCTACAGGCCGAGCAGCGGTGTGGCACCACATGCAACTCTTGACTGGCTACTTTTTTCATTTAACCCGCTCACTCTCATTTCTTGTGAACACTCTGCAAACTGCAAAGCTGCATTTTCTTCTAGACATCATGCTCATCACAACTAACACAAAGCTGTACCTTCAATGAAAAATAACATCCAAGTCCATAAAAATTCACAAAGTCTCCTTGTTTTAACAATAACTCTGCGATGAATCTGGAAGTTCAAATATGAAGCAACTGCTTCTTTCAGGAAATTCTGCATGTCAGCCCACCTGTGGAATGAGACCGGCTTGGCATGTTCACAGAGAAGCTGACAGGGCAGTTTAGTGAGCACAGATGTTGTAGGACAGAGACGGTTCCATGTTACCATTATTTATAGCCTTGGGAGGCAGCCTCAATGAACTCATTCACCCACTGAGCGAGTCCCTTACTATTGAGCTATTGAGGCTTCTATTCACAACACCACACAAACCCCCAATCCACCTTTTGGCTTTTTCAATAACTTTCAGTTCTTACTTGAAAAGCATATTTTGTTCCCCCTTTGAATTGAGTCATAAGAGAAAAATGTGGGATCGTTTTTTTTTTTTTTTTTTTATAAGTTTCAGACCCTCAGCAGTAAGCCTTCCCTTTTATGGAACAAGCAATTGGCAAGTAATTGAAAATTAAGGATGAAATTAGTAACACTTGACTTTTTTTTGTTTATTACACCAGAAGCGCAAAACATCCTTTATAACTGCAAGATTGAAAAACAGACCATATCTGAAGACATAACAGTCACGGGCTGCTGATGGTTCCAGGCACTGCCAGAGGTTAAAAGCACCACTTCAGTCAGCTGCTGTTGGTTATTCCGCTGCATTGTGCTCAAACATTGAGCAGAATAGATAGCAGAGCATGGCGCCGGTCCATGTAATGAGACAGCATAATGCAGAGAGCAGGGTCAGCCCACAGAGCTAAGCCACGCGTGACCGCAGGAATACCCCACTGAAACGCTTACCGCACCAATTTTCTGAGCCGCAGTCCAACATCCCGAAATGGGCAGAGATGTTATGCGTTGCAGTGCGGGCGCGATTACAATGCCAGCCAATCGCAAACTGCCAATATCTGACACCCTGAGCTCAGACTGAACATGAGATTTAGAGAAAGATGAAGGCAGTGAACGGAGTGAGAGAACATGACAGATAGAGAGAGAGAGGCAGAATGAGAAAGTCAGAGAGATGTGGAGTGAAAGAGACCGATCAAAAGAGAGCACAACCCATTACTAATTCAATCCCACACAGAGACCCTGCGTCCTTCGGCCTGCCTTCGTGACCACTCGCAAAAACCTCCTGCCAATGCGGGAATCCCGTTTTGGATCATTTGGGAATCATATTTTCGCGTGTGAACGGGGAGGACGAGACAGAGGCAGTGAAAGAAGCAGCTAAGGGGGGCGAGGCCTGAGCGCCGGGCTGGGCGATAAAACGCACAGCTACCATTGCTGCTGAAGCCTCCCACTCCAGCTAAAGCGGCACGTACCCCTGCCACCTGCCACAGACGTGCACGGTGCCGTAAAACAAGGCCGACATCGATCGCACCAGCAGAAAGAGCAAATCATTCCAAAACGATAGTTAATTCTTTTTGTGAAGGTGTGGCGACAGCAGCAAGTCCAGACATGGAGATGAGGTTTTCCCAGTTAATCAGATCTCCTGCTCCTTTGCTTAATGTATTGGGCAATTACCCAGCCCTTTCTCCACCTCCTCACGAACAACACTGGTGCCATTTGAGCACCACCACCGGACACAAGTTCGTCACGCTCTCACCTCATTTCCAAGGACCGTTTTCTAAATTAGACATAATGCATAGCAACAGCAGAGCTAAAAACAGATACTCCATCGAGGCCATTTCATAAAGAACCAATCTCATTTATTTTGTTAAAATGACACTTCAGAAGATGATTTCATACCTCGACCACCCCCACAGTAAAAAAAAAAAAAAAAAAAAAAAGAACTGCAATTGCTTTCAACAGCAAATGGAGAGTAGCAGGTTTAATGCTTAGTGAAATGAAGAAGAAAAGAATGAAAAGTCTAAAATTTAGCATGTATTCACTCAGACATTTCACAAAGCTGTGAACTTCTCTAGCATTCTGTACGACTCAGGATGATTGTATTGATTTAGGTGTGACAAGACTAGCAAAAATAGAATTTCCATGATATTTGGTTAACAAAATATAACGCAGTGCAACCCTCAACTAGCCCCTCAATTCAATAAACTCAAGAAGATATAATCATCATTATCCCCCCACCACCATGTAATCCCTTTTTGAACCCTATCAAGGTCATGACCAGAAGCATACACATAAATTTAATTAATCATTTAATTAATCGAGGTAAAGTTGTCTCTGAAAACACTGGTCCCTACTTATCTGAACAGATGGACAGACAAACAGAAAGACAGACAGACAGACAAGTGCCACTGCAATATCCCCCCGCTCTACTTCGTAGCAGGGGATAATAACACTGATATACTGAGCTATGATGAATATATTTATGTCCATAAAGGATTTGTGTTTTTGCCCATACACCTAACGCGCAGAAAATTCATTGAAGGACGGTACAGCAACCAAAACGGATTAAACAGCTGCTGAGGAACAATGAAATTATCTTTATAGAGGGAAAAAAAGAATGGTACTTACTAGTATGCATTTGTGATGCATAGCCACATTTAGGCAGGAAAAAAAACAGAACAACATGCATATTGCCCGTGCATTACCCTTGGCTGGCTCTACGCCGCAAATAGAAAACACGCTTTAAAGACTTGACCAAGCTTCTTTAGGCATGGAAATGACTTTTTTGGCTCCTAGGCAGCAATGAAAGAAGCCTGAAACTGGATGATTTTTCTCTTCCACCAAGGATTTTCAAATCAAATAGATGCAGATGATGAATTCTGATAATAAATGATAATGCAGGACTGGGACTCTGATGGTTGGTGATGTTTAGGTTGGCCACTATAATGTTGGATCCTTCAACAATACCCATAACCTCAGAAAACAATGTAACTGGCATTCACACAGATGGGTCAAAACATAACAACCTCTCGCAAATGATAACATGACATAATGATCTCATAACAGTGTATGTCAAGGTGTGCAGATACAAATTAGACCATAGGGTCCCAACCTGGGGTCCCAGAAAACACAAAGGGTGCGCGAGGCTCCGTCTTCTCTGAGCTTCCTAAAATTATATGTCCGCATTTTAAATTAAAAAAAAAAAAAATAAATAATAATAATAAAAAAAAAAAACACACACACACACTATTCCCCAATTGAATAATCAAAACCATATTTAAATTTATTAAGCAGTTTAGCTGCTATACCTCTATGCCCATTATTTATTAAGTACCTCAGAGGTCCTCCGTATCATGTGCAACAGTCTCATAAGGTCAGCCAGCGGCTAGCTAGCTAGTTAGTCTCGGATGTTTCTACTGTTAGTGCTTGCTTAACCAAGCACTATGTCTGAGAAACGTAAAAACGCTGAGGACTCCTCGGTACCAAAAAAGAAAGTAAGGCAATATCTCGATAGCTACCTTAACTTCGGTTTTATTGAAGGGAAGGACCGGTTTCGGCCAGAATGTGTGATTTGTGGCGAGAAGCTAGCTAACGACAGCATGAAGCCAAGCACAATGAAACGACACCAGGATACAAAACACCCGGAGACTATTAGTCAAAGTCGCAAATTTTTTGAGAGAAAGAAACAATTAGCTCTCTCAGGAAGATCCATTGACATAAGGAAATCTTTTGAAAGAGCAGGTAATGATTTATACAGAGCCACGGAGGCATCGTTTGAGTGTTCGCTGTTAATTGCCAAGGCTAAAAAGACGCACAGTTTTGGTGAGCAGCTAATCAAACCCGCCTGCCTGAAAATTGTGGTAAGGCTGTGCAGACCTCAGGTAGCGGATAAAGTAAAAACTGTTCCACTGTCTGATAACACTGTGAAAGACAGAATTGATAAAATGGCCGCAGATTGCCAAAAACAGTTGCATGAGAAGCTTAGAAATGCTCCCTTTGCCATCCAACTGGATGAAACGACAACAGTGGCATGCGAGTCTGTGCTCATCATTTATGTTCAATATATTGACGGCGATGATTTGAAGCAAGACATTCTTATGTCTACAAATCTTTCAACTACAACAACAGGCCAGAATATTTTTATGGCTGTGGACTCTTATTTCTCATCTAACAACCTGCCCTATTACAACCTCGTCGCTTGCCGCACCGATGGGGCCGCAGCAATGATGGGCAAAAATAAGGGATTCAACAGCCGACTTTAGGAAAAAAGCTCCGTGATGCGAAATTTTCCACTGCATGCTACATCGCCAAGCACTGGCCAGTAAAAAACTTTTGGAAGATCTCAGTAACACTCTGTCTACTGTTGTTGAAGTTGTAAACTTTATTAAAGCTCACCCTTCTCTTAAGAGGCTTTTTGCGCGGCTCTGCGAGGATGAAGCGCACCAAACTCTGCTGCTACACACGGAGGTGCGGTGGCTGTCGCGTGGACAAGTGCCGGTGCGTTTTATGGAACTGCAGGAGAAAATAATGGAATTTCTGCTCTATCACAATCAGCCACTGTATGAACGGTTGACTGATGCATTTTGAGATCAAATCGGCATACCTGGCGGATACATTCTCTCTCTACAATGAGATGAACAAGCGGATGCAGGGGCCAGAATCAAACGTCTTGCAGTGCAAAGATGCTCTGGACGCCTTTGTGCTCAAACTCGACTACAGAGTTGGAAAAATGGCACAAGGGGAGTTACAGCATTTTCCAATGCTTTTGAAGCAGTCTAGTGGCACTGTGCGTGCGTCTTTACGCACAGAGTTTACTGGGCACATGAACCTGCTCCAGGAGGAGATTAAGGGCCGTTTTGCCGATATTGATGAGTATTTATCAAAATAATCATGGGTGACAGACCCCTTCATATCCACCCTCAGGGACGCGGAATTCATCAGCCGCAAAGACGAGCTTTGTGACCTTCAAGCTGATTCCATGTCAAAAAAATATCTCCAGGAGAACACAAAAGGTTTTGGATTGTCAAAGGACACACCATTGCTCCCAAACTGGCCAAACCCAGTTACAAGGGTTACTCTCCCATTTAGCACAACATACCTGTCTGAAATAGCCTTCAGCGCCCTTGTAACAATAAAAACGAAAGCCCGAAACAGACTTGATGTCCACCAGGACTTCAGGCTGGCAGTCACAACCCTCAGTCACACCGGACATCCCATCCCTGGCCAGAGGTATGCAAGCCCAAGGTGGCCATTAGTTAATGAATTAACAGACTGACACAGAGTAGAAAACATAATGAATATGTTATTTTATGGAATAATTGCATGTAGGCTTGCATAGCTGTGTCAATACCTGTGTTGACACAACATGAATGCATAGGTGCAACAGACTGCTCCCATTTCAGTTTATTATCTTAACTCTGAAGGAAAACTATGGCAGAGCCAAAAGTATGGGATATAGGTACTGATTAATCCCTGATAATGTATCTTTATTCCTTTTGAGCGCACATGCGCACGTGTGTGTGTGTACGCCTACCCCATCAGATTATTAAATTATTAATGTTCAAGCTTAATGTTTAGCTCTCTTGGAAATGGAAAGTTTAATGTTCTTTCAACTGCTATTTCTGTAGTTCCTGTATTTCATTCACCTGATAACAAACAGAAGGAAAGTAAATTATATTGTGCTGATATATCACCAGTCTGACAGTTAACCATCATCATTTTTGTAAAGAGGCAGGCCTATTCTGTTCAGTTGGTTGAGAAAAAAATGTTAGGCTTCTGTTTGAAGTTTACATGTCTAGCTGCTTTGAAAAGAAATATTTTAATGTCCCTGCAGTTAGTATTTTTTGTGTATATCTGATGCACCTAGTGACAGAAAAATGAAAGAAACATTCATCCATATTCAGGGTAAACCAAAGATAATAAGAAGAAAAATTTTCAGTAGAGGTTTCTTTTTTAAAATACAGATTTGTAATTAATCACTTCATTCTTTTAGTGCGTGTGTGGGGACATGGGGTCAGGTGGGGGGCCCTGGCTTGTCTTGGACACATGTAGGGGGGGGTCCAAGGAAAAAAGGTTAGGAACCACTGCATTAGACGTTAATCAAATTTCAGCATTGTGCACATTTCCGAGATATTTACAAGAAAACATGACCTCCAAAAGGTGGAAGGTTACTTTGGAAAGTGAACAAATTTGTCAATTTCAAACCCCGCCAGATATAGGCCTACACAGTTTTTGTGCGTCACGGCCTCTCCTGAATGGAGCCAGAGCCTTTCTGAATTTGATTTGGATACAGAGCACAGAGGGATTCTGAAATGTCACCGCTGAGGCTGAGCACCAGCATAAGCTGTGGGCCTGTCTGCTGTTCTCGGCTGATTTTGCCCGAGAAGGTCGTCGGTCCGACGGCCATCCAGACAGTCGTTTCAGACAGAGGGGGAAGAAAGCACGCCATCGTGGAGCAGGACACTCATACAGAGGCGGAGGAAATTTCACTAAGACCAGAGAAGGAAGGAGGGAAAATCTCCAGCCCTCAGTCCCCTGGTAGAGGAAGGCCCTTGATCTACATTAATACCTCAATTACCATACATGATTCTCCTCATGTTTTCGCCTCTCGCAGTGCTTACTCTCCTAGGCTTTGGTCTTAATTTCCTGTTCTCCCCAAGGAGAAACAACTAAAAGCTAGAAACAGGTGTGGCCGTGTCTACTGTGACCTCGCCCAATTAATATGAGGATATTTTTGGAAATTATACAATTTCGCTTTGCAAATTGAGTGAAACTGGGAGGGTTAATGGATTTATTCCTTTTCCTATATTTGATCAAACTGGTAAGCCTATGCCATAAACCGAGCTTGGTAAGACTGGCTTAGGGAAATGAGCAAATGGGTCAAAAGAGAACTAAGCAAAACAAGCGTGTAATACTCAGATCTTCTGCCGCAGGGCGGCTCATATCTGGCTTGGAAAGAAAACGTGGTGGAGGGATAGGCAGAAGGATAGGAGGACAGACGAAAATATAAAAAGGCACATCTGCACAATAAAGCATGACAGATGGACTAACGGACAGACTGACGGACAACACTCATTGCTAAATCCCCATATACTTCCTGGCGGGGAGCAATAAACCTGATGCAAAATTAAACTAAAACTTCACAATGAAAAATAATAGACCAAAGATGAAATGCAAAAATGACACTAATCCGACCAACAAAAAAAATTTGGGCTCTTTAGACAATGCAAACAAAAGAGACAAGAGTTTAAAGTAGGATGCAGTACAGCTACCAGGACAGGACACTTGGCCCAGGAATGAAAGAAGAGAATTACGGGGAGAAACTGCTTTCATTACATCTTCCTTTGCACTTCCAAAGGCCCCTCGAGGATAAGCATGATGCAAGATGACCGATGGTGCACAGGCGGCAGTACGGTGGCCGTGACACCCTTCTATCAAATCTTAATGGGGATTGGAAGGGCCACAATGCTGTCGAAGTGTGGGTCCACCCGATAAGGTGTGACGTTTGCGGGGACTGAACTGCCTGTCTGGCTGTTGATAAACGTGTATAGCAGAGCTCACTAGCTAATTAGGATGACAAATTTGACTGATTAATGCTGCTAACCTTGAATAGCCTTCAGTCCATCTTCACTCAGGTTTATTAATTTTTAATTTCGTTCACGATATTGACCGCGCTATTTTTGTCACAGGGCAGCCTTTCAGGCATTTAAAACAAATACTGTAGGTGGGGTGGGGCAGATGTAAATATTCGGGAGGAAAACATGGAAATGAATTTGAAAGGGGTGGGACCAGGTTTGTATAAATCCACCCTCCGGGAGAGGGATTCCATAAGCGCACAGCTGAAGTGACGACAGTGGGCACTCGTTTCCACGGAGACCTGCAGTAAAGCCAGGGAGACCCTGTGACAAATGGGGAGCCAGGAAAAGCCTGCCATCAAGCTCTCTGCATCAAACGGCTCACAACAGCCACTGACAGATTTTGTGACATCTTCCCATTGAACAAAGGGAATGAAACACGTTCTATGCTGAGAAAGCAGTAAGCATAATCAGAATACTTTTTTTGTTATGCTAACAGGATCAGAACACATTTAATCACATTATACTGAAATCAATTTGGGCTAGACTGGGATTCATGAAAAGTGCTACATACATTCTGAAACAGGACTGTGGAGGAATGACCGCCAGATGAATTCATCAAAACCAGTCCTCAGTAACCATTTTCACATTTACATGAGCTATCGCAAGTGTCATTTTCCACTAAAAGTACTGGGGGGGAGGAACTATCAATTCCACACAGACATTTTTCATTCCCCATCTGATAGATATTTCAGGCCGTTTAATGTGAAGAATAAATTATGAGCGCGTGACTCACTCCCAAACCCCGACTATATGGAACAGAACAGCGCAGCCAATAAGGTTACGGCTAAGTTCCATTTGTGAAATGCAAACAATGTAACCTTTTCCACCATGTCTAAGCCCTTTAAGTGATACCGAGACTCCATTAAATACTCGACATCTTGATGAAGCAGAAAATAACACAGAAACATTCTGCTGGCAAAGAGGAATACAGCATAATGGAAATAATGCCTCCTCTGAATCAGAATGAACACAACTACAGAGCATCTTTACATTTCATACAGAACAGAAGAAATGCATTAAAAAGGCATTTTCCCTCTTGAGACTGCTAAGTAAAACCTATTTTATAAAAGTTAATTTGTCTCTGAGAAAATACTTGATTTTAGATTAACCTTTCGTTTCAAGCCGGCAAACTTAAAATGTAGTTTTGCAGTAGGGTCTGGCCAAGCGGTTACGTCACTACAATTTTGATGTTCATTGGGCTATAACTTTTTAACCAGATAACTTGTATAAACATGAAATACATGTTTCTAAAGGTTTTTACAAGTACTTTAACATGGTATACTCAATGGATTGTTAGAATACTTTTTGAATGTGAAATTAGCAAAAATGTGCTCGGTTACGGCACTACCAAAAGAGGACATCAGATTTGACAAGGTGTACATAAAGATGCATAACATGCTGTTCTCATTACAAATTGGAGTCAACCTGGTTTCAGTATTGGAATAAACCCATTAAACTATGTTCTCAGCAAAAATTGTAGCAAAATATGGAATTTCTTAGATTTAATAGGGAAAAGAATACGGTTACGTCATTACAAGCTGTATTGGTTACGTCACTACAGAACTAGATGTTCATGAGAAAAAGTAAGGTTCACTTCAAGAAAAGAACTAAAATAGGTAACATAACATACTTTTATTATAAAAGAAACATTCTGTATCACAGATATACATTATTATTACTTAAGTCAGTTATGACAGCAATCTATACGGTCATAATGCTTTTTAAGAGTTAAAAAAACTCAATGTTGAAAAATATGAATAGTAAAAGGTATTAAATGTAGAAACAACTAAATTTTATGTAGTTTTAGATATTTTATTGTTGAGATGAAAATTATGTGAAAAATAGATTTCCAAGCGTGTCTGTAGTTTTCAAACTTCATGCACTTTAAATGGCTGTAATTTTTTTTTACATTTTGTATTGCAAAAACAAAGTTAGTTCCATAAACTAGACAGATTAAGCTACAAGAACAGCCCATTCACTATGTGTTACAAAGAAACAGAATTTTCATCACACATGTTCACTTTTGCTTGGCCAGACCCAGTAATATACATCAGAAAAGTTTTAGCATTCCCCCCCATGTCGTTTGAAGAGAAATCAGTCATAGAGGTAACTGCGGAGTGATAATTACAATGAGCAGGTTACATGCCACACCCCTGCATGGCCACATTTTGCGGTGTCAGCAGAAGATTGCGCTCCATATTCTAATAGCCTTAACCAGGAACTGAACTGCAGTGACCCGAATTATCCTGGTGTTGCTAATGCTGCATCTCTCAACAAGATCATCCACTGCTTACCTTGAGAATAATTTGACCCAATATAAAGGCTAAACCAATGCTCTATTGCTGTTCAGTATATAATTTTGCTTCTAATTTCTACGCAGTCCCAAGAATATGAGACCCATGTGCAAAGTCACTGTAAAATGTTGCAATGTTGCACTGGCAACGCAGTGTTGGATAGTAAGATCTGGCAGTTGACTGAGAACTGGCAACCTTCCTATGCAGTAAATGCTGCATCCCTAACACTCACTTAGTCTTTCACGAACACCTTCATCGGCCTTCCAGAGAATGGGCTTAAATTATAAAACAAAAACCATCCATTGTGAGTCTGGATCTAGTCATAAAAATTTGTATTTGGAATTTTACATTTAAAAACTAAGCATTGCTGTGGTTACATTTTTAGAATTTAATTTCCAACTAGAGGACTTGCAAAGTCATGGCAACCCATCCGCATGTTGGCAGTGGCAGAATGATTCAGCTTTTTTAGAGGACAAAAAGTAGCTAGCCTCTTTAGAACAGCTGATACACAAATAACCACCAAACTATCCACTAAAAACAAGGCTGATGCGCAGCCTCTCAATGCAGGAGTCGATGCAGTCTGAAGTCGATATGGGGAGCTAACTGCCAGCTACAAGGCCATAATAAAAAGGCAATAAAATTAGGCTTCGCTAGGCCATTTTAAACAGGAAGGGCAGAGACAGTCTTCCATTTCATACGCATCCTTTTCCTCTATACACATTTACTAACAATTTGACACAAATTTGACATTATCCTGATAGAACTTTTCTGAGTCGCAATGTTCTGCTCCCAGTGTTTGCAATAGATGAATACAGAGACGTCACACAGTAGCAAGCTCCACAGGAGCATCATGAACAGCCTGTACAGTCATTAAAATTGCAGGAAGTCTCTGACAGTAAGAGCACCTTTCCTCAACTCTGTACAACCTGCACTAGGGGAAAAAAAAAAAAAAACCTTCTTTAAAAATGGTCTAATATTGGAAAAAAGTACTCAAACTCCACAAAACTGACCCAGTGAAAGGCGGACCTGCTAGCAAAGTCTGCCACTGGAACCTCAATTCAGTACAGAAACACACATTACAGGCTCTAGGCTCGAGTAGATCACATGTTCCTCTGAAAAAGTGCAAAACTAGCTAGAGAAAAGCCTTCTCTCGCCGACGCTACTTTCACTACACGCCACGAAAGAGCGACTCTCGTGCGAACAGACACAAGAGTGTCTGCAGCAGTCGAGCCCAGTGAGAGCAGTTTCTGGGTTCACATTACTGGCGAGCACCCCACCTCTATTCTACTCACACGGTATGCACCATAATGCAGCAAGCCGCTTTTTAAACAAGTGGCACGAAGAGCGGAGATACAACCCTCCCACCTTATTTACTGGAGTCCTTGAGCTCTAATCAGTCTCGATCAGCTTCTGCGCAGAACGCATCGGCATGTAGCTCTGCTGCTCCTCCCGGTTAGGTGCTATCCAAAGATAATGAGCATGTGAATCGCTGTCATTCTCTGCACGGCGCTGCTGCTGCGTGAGGGCCCATGACTAGACAGGGATTACTCTGGCAGCGAAGGGTGTCTGCTGAACTCGGGCTAAAGCATTCCCAGTCAGCTCCCTCACCAACCCCTTCCCTTACAATCCTCCCCCTCCCGGGCCCACCCAGCAGGCTCGGGCCAATGACAGCCCAGGCTCAGGATCTGCCGTGACACGATTGGCTGCAGCACAGAGGTTGACAGGCCGACTTCACAGCCTCCCTGTGTGACAGCCTAATGAAGGCTAATCTTAAAGGCATTTCCTCATTTTCATGCCCGACTCAATCGTAGCAGCTGTTACTAGCCTATTTTATGTACTGTACAGTTCCGCAACAAAATTCTTTTTTATTTTTTAAGATGATGAACCAAAAGTATGAACTGACTTCCATGGCATAGTGGAAGTCGTACTGGTTTATCAGGACTTTTGGGATATCCTCCAAATAAATTTTTTTAAAAATTAAAATAATTCATTTATTTGTCATTTATAATTCTAGTATAAATGACTAAATGTACATTGCTGCATGGTACATGAAAACACAAGTTGCAGGAAAGTCAGGGTAAAAAAAAAGCTAATTTGCTGAATCACCATCCACATAGTAACAAAATAACCATATTTGTAATACATTCGGTCTTCTGGACAATAACTATAATTTGAGGAGTCGCAATTAAATTTTCAAACTTTGCCACCAGCGACGCTGCTGCTATTCTCACCAAATCCTCATGTGGCATTGGCATATGCACTGGAGGTTGAAAGAGGTCAGTTAGAGCAACCTGATATACAATACGGCACATCGCAAGGTGGATTTGATCGCCGATAATGACAGATCAAAGGTCAAAATGTAGAAGACTGAACTGCCGCCCATATCCGCGCGCAATCGAACATTTATATAATCGCTATTTATAGCAATTACTTCCAAGACGTGGACACAGGCTTAGGTAAGAATTTAGCTGTATTTTTTTAAGTTCATATCCACGATGGTTTTCTTTTACGAAGCTTCACAATGCTCATCGCACATTGAGAAAACTAAATCAAATCACAGTCGAGTTCAAATACGATAGCATGGTGGCAGAGCTCCAGCTCCAGTCCCGTTTAGGACTGCACACTGCCAGTAAAATTTTGGACATTAAATTGCGGTCCCTTGAATTGAGCCTCAAACATCGTCAAAGTCAAAAATAAACATTTAGCCTACCATGCAGCATTGCAAAGTCCGCGGAAGCGAACTTGAATTTATTCTGTCAATAATGGCACTTGTCTCAAATCTAAATTTACAACAGTGAGTGAAAGGGAAATGGCGTTCGTACGTGCGTGCATGTAGGGCTCCCCAAGTCACAGTCCTCGAGGGCTGAGAACTGCTAGTTTTCCACCCTAACTTTACCGGGGAGTCAGGTTTGATGACAGACCGGCTAATGAGAAGCAATAATGCTTCAATTAATAGCCTGAAAGAGTAAAAACCAGGGCTGTATTTGGATTTGAGGCCAGATTTAAGGAGCTCGGGAGTATGTGTGTGTATACAGGCATATGCGTGCATGCATGTCTGTCCGTCCATGGGGGCAGTGTAACATTTTATGAAAATATTTCCACGTGCAAATTTGACAAGCAGCACACAACCCAATATTGCATGAGAACTTCAACAGCATTTATGATGCTTCCGGCACTGTGTGCCATGGAAACATTTAATCAGCACAACATTCAAGAAAGCTGACAAAAGCAACCTTTCGTGGCATTATTTTACAGCAACTGACCCTGGTGCCTTGCAACAGAACCAGCTGTAGGACACTCTTCCCATTAGCGAAGGCAGGAAACGCTCATTTCGCGGCACAGATCCATGAGTCAGGGGCATGATCATGACTTTTCCATGCAAAACAATGGAACAGTTGTCCTCTCAGGGTCCCAGCCCCAATTTGACAAGCTATCCAAATAAACCAGCAGCAGTCAGGCCATTTGAAAACTGGCAACATGTCTCAGCTCAGTCCATGCAAACTACTGCTGTTCTTCCAGAAGAACAATGCATCTAATTAGGGCTGGATGATATGGCCAAAATTTATACGATAAATACTTAATTTCAGTCCATATAATATAATGCCGATATTGGATAGCAGATATCAATATTAACAATATAAAAGCCAAAAAAAAAAAAAAAAAAAAAAACTGCCAAGAACACCTACAATGGATGTCTGTACCTAAAAACTTCTGAGAAATTAATTTTCCAAGTCTATGAAACCTCCACCTGGGCCAGGTCACGCAGTAACCGACTCACAATTCCACTACAAAAATGGATATAATTTTTCAACCCCTATGTTTATTCCCTATTATAATACGTCCAAATATGGGTTTGTATGAGTACTTGTATGAGGTCCAAAAATGGTTTTGGGAAAAAAAAAAAAAAAAAAAAAAAAAAAGTTTTTTGAAAAATTGCAAATGTGATTGGTAACTGACTCGCTGAAAGTTAACACCTAATCTAACAGGGTACACACAAAATGTCATAACATGCTATCCTTTCATCAATTTTATTAAATCAAATACAAACCCCAATTCCAATGAAGTTGGGACGTTGTGTAAAACGTGAATAAAAACAGAATGCAATGATTTGCAAATCTCATAAATCCACATTTTATTCACAATAGAACATAGACAACATATCTGATGTTGAAAGAGAGACATTTTACCATTTCATGAAAACTATTAGCTCATTTCGAATTTGATGGCAGCAACACATCAAGAAAGTTGGGACAGGGGCAACAAAAAGCTGGAAAAGTAAAAGGCGCTAATAAAAAACAGCTGGAGGAGCATTTTATAACCAAGTAGGTTAATTGGCGACAGGTCAGTAACATGACTGGGTATAAAAAGAGCATTTTAGAGAGGCAGAGTCTCTCAGAAGTAAAGATGTACAGAGGCTCACCAAACTGTGAAATACTGAGTCTAATAATTGTGGAACAATCTCAGAAAAATGTTCCTCATGTAAAATTGCAAAGATTTCGAATATCCCACCATCTACAGTACATAATATCATCGAAAGATTCAGAGAATCTGGAGAAACCTCTGTGCGCACGGGACAAGGCCGAAGGTCAATATTGGATGCTCGTGATCTTTGGGCCCTCAGGCGGCACTGCATTAAAAACAGGCATAATTCTGCACTGGAATTCACTGCAAAGGTTCAGGAACACTTCCAGAAATCATCATCTGTGAACACAGTTTGCTGTGCAATCCACAAATGTAAGTTAAATCTGTATCATGCAAAGAAGAGGCCATATGTGAACATGATCCGGAAATGCCGTCATCTTCACTGGGCCAAAGTTCATTTAAAATGGACTGAGGCAAAATGGAAAACTTTTCTGTGGTCAAATCAAAATTTGAAATTCTTTTTGGAAAACACGGACGCCATGTCGTGCAGGTAAAGAGGAGAGGGACCATCCAGCTTGTTATCCGCGCTCAGTTCAACAGCTTGCACCTCTGGTGGTATGGGGTTGCATTAGTGCCTAAGGCATGGGCAGCTTACACATTTGGAAAGGCATTATCAATGCTGAAAAGTACATAGAGGTTTTACAACAATGTCTCTTTCAGGGAAGGCCTAGCATATTTCAGCAAGACAATGCTAACAAACACACTGCATCCATCACAACAGCATGGCTTCGCTGTAGAAGAGTCCGGGTGCTGAAATGGTCTGCCTACAGTCCAGACCATTCACTAATAGAAAACATTTGGTGCATCATAAAATGAAAAATCTGGCCAAGAAGATCCAGGACTGTTGAGCAGCTAGAATCCTATATCTGACAAGAGTGGGACAACATCCCTCATTCCAAAACTCCAGCAATTGGTCTCCCCACTTCCCAGACATTTACAGACTGTTGTTAAAAGAGGAGATGCTACACAATGGTAAACATGGCCCAGTCCCAACTTTTCTGAGATGTGTTGCCGCCATCAAATTCAAAATGAGCCGACTCAATTTCAACATCTGATATGTTTTCTATGTTCTATTGTGAAAAAAATGTGGGTTTATGAGATTTGCAAATCACTGCACTGTTTTTATTCACGTTTTACACAATGTCCCAAATTCATTGGAATTGGGGTTTGTATAAACAATTACTACACATATATTTAAGTAACACATGACCAAATATGAGGAAATTTGAACTTAGAATAAATGTGATACTGACTGTGGGAGAGGTAACCGACTCGCATGGTAACAGACTCACAAATGTTTGTTCATATTTTTAAATGATTGCTGGATTGCAAACAATTATGTATGCCTGTGGCACACTGTTTAGGTCATAAATTTCATGTTGTAGCATAAATTAAAAGATACCGGAAATCATGATAATTTTGCTTTATTTAAAAAATCATCAACATATCATCATGTTTAGTCAATATGCATGATACTGTAGGACAAAATACATTTTCTCAATTCCCCTAGCATATGGCTCAATAGAAGTGAAAAAAAAAAAAAAAATTTAAATGTTAGATTTACAATTATCATAGGATGTAGACACACTGGAGATGTCAGAAAAAAATGATATGTTAACTTTACCCTCAGCATATGGCATATGTGACTACTCCATGTGGTCTGACATGCTGGACACAATCAGGGTGTCGAAAAATTTGCATGGATGTGCAAATTTTGATAGCAACCAACGTTCTTCCTTTGTACATTTTCTGTTAAAGTAGTTTTCATGTGTCAAAACTTTGAAAATTTCATGGACTTATCTCACTCTGTAAAAAAGTTAGAGCATTTTTTTCCGAGGGTACCCTGTATGAAACTTGGTTGCGTTGCGGACTATACAACTTAAACCATAGCCATGTTTTTTTCGAAGAGTTCAGAGTAATGTCATTTCGCAATTCTCGAAAATGTCTTTTCAAAATTCACAAATCAACAAATCTGAAAAGGTAAATGATATTAGAACGTTTTATCAATCATATGTATCACGTGTATAGTCCGCAACACCATGAACACTACTCAATATCTTGCAATTTTCTAGACATATATTTCTAGTCCAATATAAACTTGATATATATTAAAAAGTTGAAGCAGAAATAAATCTTTTTTAGCCTAAGTGTGTACCAGCACAGCCAATATTCAATGTCCTGTTTACATGATTTTGCAAAAAAAAAAATGCATTTGTGTTATATTTCATTGTTACTCGAGGCATACAAGTCACATTCAAATCCAGGAATTTATTTCTAAACCCTTATACTGATACAACAATATATGTAAAATAAGAAAGAAAATGTTCAGATTGTCAAAGAGATAAAGTGAAGCAGATATATACATAATTTCCATTGTTAAATATGCTGTTGCGGACTATACACCCGTTGCGGACTATACATGACAAGTATATAATTGTGCACAATGTTGCCCCCAAGTCTTAAAACTACTGTGACAAGTATTTATTTTATGGAGAAAAATAGCTCATACAATCTCATCAATGACTTGTCTATTGGTACCTGTTGTAAAAGAATTTGGGGCAGCATTGCGGACTATACATCTTTTTGCCAGATTGTGGAAATGTAAACAGTTTTTGTCAAATTTTTACAAAACAGGTCATGACAACTTTAAACTTTATCTGTCGTGCAACATATATGTGTGCATGAAGTATATAGCATGTTTTCAATGGAAAATAACCCATACATATTATTTAGCAGAACTTCCTTGAGGCTATACATCACAAATCACAAAATTTATAACAATGACCATGTTGTCTTTGTGAAATCATAAAATTGACAGTAGTGCTAGTATCGACACAAAATAAAAAGCAAAAAATAGAGGACAGTATTGGCATTGGTCCATTCCCTGCCAAATTGTCTACTTCAGCAATCTGCAACACAAAAGAAGGCTTCAAGTTTCATTAAAAATCATGTGAAAATCTATAACCCGGGAATATGGTGCAATCATGTGTTGAAGTTGAAGTATCAAATGCCATTTACCATACTTCATATCTTGAAAGATACAAATTGTTGCCTGAATAATTATTCTATTTAGCTTCCATGCATTTTTATATATTATACGGACAAAATATGTCTTCATTGACATATAACGTCTTTAATTTAATTTTGACACCCTGATTGTGTCCAGCATGTCAGTGAACATTAAGGGTGGCTTCCTTGGCTGGTACCAAGGGCAGTACCAACATAGCCCTACCCAGGACCATCATACTACGTATCATGGTCCTGGATCGCTAGGCTAGTGAAGCGACCATTTTCGGCTTTAACGGCTCACAAAATTACTTAACGGAAGAAATTTGATACAGTGAATGCAACAGATGCAAGATGAACTTGGCTGCTACACTTTAGGCGACTTTATACTGTTGTAATGTGCATTTAAAGCAGCAAAAAACAACTTATTCCAGTCGATGTAATCACAAATGGTTATTTACATTCAACTCAATACAACCCACCAAAATCCAACATGGACAATTTTTCTTCTTCTCTCTTTTAGGGGAACGATATCTGCAACATCTTGCTCAATACTGCCTCTAACAGTCGGAGTTCATATTGCAACTCATTTCATCATATTGGTGCTCAATGGTCAATGTCGTTCCCGAGGAACTTAAGTGATAGTTGCAATATGAATTCCGATTGTTAGTGGCAGTGTTGAGCATGTGCCCATATTATTGCCTATAATAACATTTTAAAATACATTTTCACCAAAATATTACAGTGAGGGAATGTATTAGGACCCCTTTCAGACAAAAGTGGTGGTGTATAATCATCACTGCACACTACTGTAAATTACTGGCAGGTGGGGTGATCATGAAATTTTGGTGAGTACATACCAAAGATAAAGATGACCTGCACAATCTTTTTAAAATAATCATAATAACTTAGAGGACCACCAAAAAGTACACATAATTTTGCTATACTGCCGTTTCACGATTTTAAATAAATTACAGGGAAACAGAAACGCCTGAAATAACGACGGGTAACTGCCCTCTGTTAGTGACCAAGTAGGCCTCAATTCTGATTCACAGTTTTGCTTCAGTTCGAAATCCTTCCCGTGACTCTTGGATGCCTTATCACCCGAAATATGCATTACACAATCACAGGGTTAATGCGATAAGGGCTTTCCAATATTAGGCAAACACCCAGGACAAAACGCCAAGGACAGGACTGAAGCGGTTCCTTGCCTACGGATTACACCTTACAGCGGTCTGTGAATTAGAGCTTCAAACTGGACCTAAAAACCACGACTGTAAGCAGCACAGTAATAGATACAGGATGCAATAATAAAATTCTGATTAAATTTCTAATCTTTATATTTTTTAAAATGCCAAATCAATCATCTCAGACCCCAGTGGTGATGTACAAGTTAAATATTTTGAAAACATGCCAAGAGCATGTTACTGCGCTTCAAAACAATAAGCAAAAGGTAACTTAACGTTACACACATCCACTTAAGCCAACATTAATGGAATTAGAAATATATTAAGGTCACACCCGCATTAAAGATGACCGTGATTTTCGCAATCACCTTCGTAGCTGGCCTACTGTATACTACAACCAGCAATTATTGTGCAATGAAACAAAGTCAATCCACCAACAGCCGCTAGCAAATTAGCAACACCACAAAATACGATGCAACGCCCGATTAACCAGCCACTTTGAAATTTTCCACAATTTTACAGTTTTCATGTCATTTTAATGTCATGGCCAGCTTACTCGCATCATGACAATCCCGCGCAGACAGCCAATTTAAATTTTTCTCGAGGCCGTCTAAACAAAGTAACAATTCAACTACTCTGTCTAAACCACAGCCAATGTTACACTCAAAGCCCAATATTAGCTGACGTTAGTATGCAACAAGTTAGTCGTTCCGATTCTTTAACAAGCCGTGCGAAATGTGTAGTTAGCTGATACTATGCGGACCGTTCTTACAAATCTCTAACCGATGTCAAATAGCCTACAAATAGTGAAAAACTACACGTGCCCAATGTGGATAAGGTGTCTGTTCTCGTGGTTAGCGTAGAGCAAATGCCACTTTTGAGCTTAACTAGCCAACTACCTCCAGTCCGAGCACTTAACTACATCAGGAGCCGACTTGCGCCTATTTTCCTGGGAGCGGTCAGGAAGCATTCAAGCTACACAGCTTGGTAGCTTGTTATAGCCAATTACTAGGTGGCTAGCGAGCCAATACTGCTGGGGTGGACGTGGATGTCAACTTGTGATAGACAAGCCATCAACCACTTCCATAGCAAGAGACAGCAACCCAGCCAAATTGCCAACAAACGTAATAAACGTTAGCCTACAACCTGTGGAAGCAGGAAAAAAAAAACTTGTAAGCTAGCTTGCTACCTAAAAGTGATCATCTGTGAAATAATTCGCGTGGACAAGCGCTTCGTTAAATAATGTCACAGAGTGGCGAGGCAACCAATTTTGTTCATTCAAAGTCTTGGTTTGAAAGCTAACGCCCGTGTGTTTCCAGCACATACGACGTAGCTAAAACAGCTAGCGTTAGCTACCAGTTAGCCGTCCTGCAACGCTTGTGCTGATAATGGATGGCTACCTAGCTAGCTGACATAGCTAACTAAGTGTTAAGATTGGCTCGCATAAACAGAGTATAAGTGTAGCCGTACTCTAAGTAACTACCCAAGATATAGCTAACACTTGTTAAACTTTGGTGTGTTTTTCCTCAGACCACTAGCTGCATCATGTAACTTTAATCTAACATTGCAAGTAGCCAAGTCGAGTCCTTACCTCATCACCTTCTTGCCTCGCTGCCAGAAGCCAACAAACAGCCCACGGAAAAAAAAAAAAAAAAAAAAAAAACAGTTTAAGTGATCACGATAAAACGAACGAGAACGTTATTAAGGCTCAATGCTGAGGCATGGAATTAAAACCACATTCTTGTCGGAGAAAATGCGAACCAGAAACTGGAAAACAAAAGGCGGTTTTCTCCTTCTTGCCTGAGTTGGTCCTGGACATGCAACAAGCCTTTTCTGACAGCTCGCAGTGAAAGTCACATAGGCTTGCTGACAGGGGATACCGCTAGCTACAGCACGAATAAATCTATCTATCCAGGGACATGTCTCTGCGTTGAATATTTTACATGTGAAATCATTATATACTCTACGTTAAAAAGACAAAATGCGTCTTTCCAAACATTCTACCGAAAAAGAACTAATTGAAATACTACTCTGAATAGATACAGTCAGGCCACCCCATTATTATCACATATTGGTACATTCCAAATGAATGTCAGGAGCCCTCGGAAGGGCAAGGGTCTGCTTGTTTCCTAGGAAACACCAGCTAGAATCCTAAACTAGTTGTTCCTGCCTCCCACGGCTGATCCAGTATCGGCCATCCAATTCGATCTTCTACTATTTAAAATGAAGTTTAATGTAATCTGCCGGTGGTATTGCTTTACTTTGTCATTCAGAAGAGTTGTATCCTAACGTTTTTGTTTTATTTCCCCCCAGCGCTTTAGAAATGCAGCTATTTCGCGCATTATTTAGGTTAATTTTTTTATAGGTTTTTCATGACTATTGAGTATTAATATTATTAAGAGCCCCTTTTCAATATCGTCCTGTGTAGGCCAACTCTATCTCTTCCCCTCTCAACCTTTTGTTTTTCATGAAATAAATGAGAAAACACGGACAAAAATACAAGTAATGGGTAAATGAGTATACATTGGGACAGATCCTGCACATTATCTGTCTTGGTGGAGGGCAAAGAAAATAGCCATCTTTCATATGAGCATGAGCTTATTGTAACTCCAGTGAAGTGGAAAGGGAGTAGAGAATTCTGTTGTTGCCTTGGGTGAGAATTTTGATATTCACACCACACCTACAAGATTTATCATTCTCCAAGGCCAATCTCTGGTGAGGCTGCCGCAGTATCATGAGAAATTTTGAAAGTTGATGTAGAATGTGGATTGGAGGAATACTGCATTGTTGAGGCCTCTCTAATAACAAAGCTCGCCTCTATCTCAGCCCTCTCTCCCAGCGCTAGGTGTGGATCCTTATTTGTTTGCTGCTCTACAGTCCCTGCTGGGAACAGCAAGTCTGCAAATAGATGCATATAGCAGTGCAATGATGGGCTCTCCCACAGTGACTTCCACTCTATGACTAGCCCTTATGTAAATCATCAAACTGAAATGTCTGGTTAGTAATAAGCACTGTTACCTATGCAGTGCCTCATCATTACCACGTTAAACTCAGTAAACTCATTTGTTGCATCTGAGTTAAGCTCCTCAAAACTTTCTCTCTGACTGAAAGACATGGATGTGATTATGGTTCTATTTTTTATGTAACACTGATATCACTGGGCCTTGAAACAAATTAAATACCTACTTATTGTTAAGGTCCAGTAATATTTGAGCTGCCAGTTGCTTAGTTGTTAAGGTGTTTGACTGGGAGTCAGAGGGTGATGTTTCAAGCCCCTTTGTTATTACTAAAATATCAGTGCAGCTGTTGGGCCCTTGAGACTATATTACCCTAGTGGAATTAGCCCCTGCCCAGTCTAATAAACTGAAAGTTGCTTTGTAGAAAAGCATCAGCTAAATGACAGTAATATGTCATAAATGGACTTATTTACCAAAAACAAGCCTGAACACAACTTATTCCAGGGTCAGCTGCTCTCATAAATTAGAGATATCTTGAGATGGAAATTAAGTATTATTTGTTTTATATTAAAAGCCCAACCACTTATTTATTGAAAAAACTAAAAGACTGTAGTACCGTGTCTCGACTTCAGTTACAGCATGCAAAAAGTGGTATCTTGCTAAATATACCATGACATGAATGTCATCCCATTTATTTTTGTGGTATCTTTCATTATTTCAACTGGGGGTTTTCAGGGATATTACGGATTTGCCATGGATACTGCCACGACCAGGCATCCTTCTTGTTAGCGCGATAAACTGTTTCAATGGGAATCGCATGAAACGTCTAGTGTACATTTCTGGAGCACAGACGATGAACCCTACTGTTATGTGTGAACCCAGACCGTGTTTCTTGCAGAGCCATCATAAGGTCAAACTTGCATTTAAAAATTCAATAATTTAAACAGTTTTGATGCAAATTATCACAAAAATCTTGCAAATGGATCTGATATTTAGAGAAGGACAGCATAAATGTGATGGCTGGTGTTTCGAGACGCCAAATGCAGTGGCCGGAACAAAAAGGAGGCACAGCGAAATGACGAACACAGACAAAAAAAGAGAGAGGGGCTCGCGCTTCCAAAGGACATAAATCTCGTCCGAGTAAAAATAAGGAAGCAACGCGAGCTAGACCGAACAAAGTAAAGGAAAAGTCTCGGAAGCCGAGATCAAAAGATTAAGCACCCAGACGGTGCACAGACAGAGGAAGAGAGAGGAAAAGAGAGAGATAGTTTCCCTTACTAACTAACACTTTCCTCTTTGCAACTAAATCCTAACCAACTTTCTAGCTAGAGAACTTACGGGCTATAGTGCAATCGTAACACTGACATTCTAGCTAAGGTGGCAAGGCGGAACTTGGGCTTAAATAGAGTCCGGGCACCGCCAATTAATGCCAGCTGGCCAAAGAATCCGATGTGGGCAAAACGATATCGTCCTGGAGGAGAGTAACAAAGAAAGCTCCCAAACAAACGCCAACCTCCAAAACCATGACAATAACTGATGGTAACCTCTTGACTTTTGCTGAAAAGCCACCACCAAACCCTAACTTAAAAATTGCACAGCATTAGGGTTAGGGTTTCCCAAGGGGCCCCCATAAAAGGCAACTTGGGAAAGAAAGATTTTTGCATAACCTAACTCTTACCCTAACCCTAATCCTAACCTTAAATCTAAAAGTAACCCTATCCCTAACCCTAACTGTAAGTCTAAACCTAACCGTAATCCTAACCCGATTTGTAATCCTAACCTAACCCTAATCCTAATTCTAATCCTAAACCTAACCCTAATTGTGACCCCCAATCCGTACATTAATTGTAACCCTAACCCTAACTGTAACCCTTACCCTAACCCTAACCCTAATTGTAACCCTAATCCTATCCCTAAACCTAAACCTAAATCTGACCCTAATCCTAACCCTAACCCTCACGCTAATCCTAAACTTAACCCCAATCACAACAAGCAACAGATTCGCAACCCTGGCAGATTCTCCACCGCCGCCACACAGAGCATGGAGGATCACCCCCACGACACCACAGGACCGGACCCAGCACCTGGAGGAGTGGCCAACACTGAGACGGGCCCACTCCACAAGGAATGCAGCAACAGCACAAGACACCAGGGGTGTACCTACCACAGGAGGGAGTGGAGACTCTACCTGAAGAAGGAGGAAAAGGAGAACGTTGTGTCGACTGAGCTTTGGGAGACAGCAGAGACAGAATCCTTGTTTCACCCACTGCTTATTGACTTCAGACAGCTAAAAATCAAACTACCTGAAGGATTTCACCCACTGCTTATTTCTAAAAGAGCAAAATTTCAGACTTCATTAAAAAAAACCGCAGGAGGAGTTCTGCAGCAACCCTACACCGACTGCACTATCCTGTGGTGGAAACATAACGGTGCTAACAAAGCCACAGGGTAACAGTCTTGGTGAGTATAGACTGCATTGAGAAGCGTCAACCTTGAGTTGACAGCACGCTATCAATCAGTCGAACCTACACCGCTGCTTGCACTAAAAAACACACCAAAAATCATCACACTACACCTTTTCAAAACATAGCACACACCTAAAACCATGGCGGCTTTCCCGGAAGAGACCAGGATCTTCTTCAAGATCATCCAGACAACGCACCACCTGCAAAATACTGCAGCATCAGGAGCCAGGACGACAGCACCGGCAAGCCTACAGAGGAAGATGCAGGAGCTGGCCGCCTTAGTGAGACCAGTCTCTCCGACGTAGGACACCATGATGAAGCTAGGACTTACACATGTGCAGATCCTGGAGGAATGATGAAGCTCACGGGGAATGCCCTCAACTGGCTCCACACATGTGCAGATCCTGGAGGAACACTACCTGGACAGCCTGAAAACCCTTACAGAGAAACTGGAAAGGAGTCAGTTACCTAATTGGCTGGAAGCGTTCCAGGTGGCAAGCAGATGGGCCAGAAAGAAGTTTGGCAGACGACTACACCCGGCCACCCTGGACATTGCCAAGGACACGGTAACCCCCATCCTCGGAGCCAGAAGACCCACAACCCCAATCACAACAAGCAACAGATTCACAACCCTGGCAGATTCTCCACCACCCCCACACAGAGCATGGAGGACCACCTCCACAACACCACAGGACTGGACCCAGGACCAGGTGGAGTGGCCAACACTGAGACAGGCTCACTCCACAAGGAATGCAAAACAAATTAAATACCCCAATTATGGTTAAGGTCCAGTAATATTTGAGCTGCCAGTTGCTTAGTTGTTAAGGTGTTTGACTGGGAGTCAGAACCATGTATCAAGCCCCTTTTATTACTAAAATATCAGAGCTGACTGGACCAGTAGACTATATTACCCCATCCCATTAGCCCACCCAGTCCTATAAACTGAAAGTTGCTTTGTAAAAAGCATCAGCTAAATGACACCAATATGTCCCAAATGGACTTATTTACCCCAAAACAACCCTGAACCAACTTATTCCAGGGTAAGCCCAACCCATAAATTAGAGATATCTTGAGACTCAATTAAGTATTATTTGTTTTATATTAAAAGCCCCAACCACTTATTTGTTGAAAAAACTAAAACCTGTAGTACCGTGTCAAGACATCCACAATCCAAAAGTGGTATCTTGCAAAAATACCAGGACATGAATGTCATCCCATTTATTTTGTGGTATCTTTCATTATTTCAAATGGGGTTTTCAGGGATATTAGAGAATGGATTTGCCATGGATACTGCCCACGACCAGGGATCCTTCTTGTTAGCAGATAAACTGTTTCAACACTCTACCATGCTAAACGCCTCTAGTGTACATTTCTGGAGCACAGACGATGAACCCTACTGTTATGTGTGAACCCAGTCCTGTTTCTTCAGAGCCATCATAAGACCAAACTTGCAAGAAAAATTCAATAATTTAAACAGTTTTGATGCAAATTATCACAAAAATCTTGCAAAACCTGATATTTAGAGAAGGACAGTATAAATGTGATGGCTGGATTCCAGACATCAAATATTCCACCCAACTGAAACCCCGCACAGAAATCCAACCTGGAAGAAAAAAGAGACACATCTGCTGAAACATAAATCACATCCCGAAAAATAAGGAAGGGAGCTCCCGAACAAAGTAAAGGAAAAGTCTATACTGAGATCAAAGATTAAGCACCCAGACGGTGCAAGAGGAAGAGAGAGGAAAAGAGAGAGATAGTTGGACCATTAACTAACATTTCCTCTTTGCAACTAAATCCCAACCAACTTTCTAAACAGAGAACTTAGGGCTATAGTGCAATAAGAACATCATACTCTAGCTGGCCAGAAACTTCTTAAATAGAGTCCAGGACCACAAAATCCAGCTGGCCAAAGGTTTATCATTTATACCCAACAAACACACCGGAGGAGAGTAACAAAGAAACCCCCAAACAAAACCCAACCTCCAAAACCATGACAATAAATGATGGTAACCTTTTTGCTGAAAAGCCATCACCAACCCTAACTTAAACACACCACAGCATTCCAAAGTCCACCTGAGGGGCCCCATAAAAGAACAAAAGAAAGATTTTTGCATAACCACAACCCTCACCCTAAAATCCTAACAAATCTAAAAAGTAACCCTATCCCTAACCCTAACTGTCAGTCTAAACCTAACTGTAATCCTAACCCGATTTGTAATCCTAACCTAACCCTAATCCTAATTCAATCCTAAACCTAACCCAAGTTGTACCCCCAACTGGCATTAATTGTAACCCTTAAAGCCAACAGATAACCCTTACCTGCCAACCCTAACCCTAATTGGACAACATACACCACTAACATACATGAGGCCAACAGACAGCTAAACAACACAGCACACTACAGAAAACTAACTACACCAATATATCCAGACACAGCCCAGGAAATATATAACATAATACAAACACTTTTAGATAACAATTATATCACCAAAAAACAGAGCTTCTATCTCAGGGGGGAGGACAATCCTAGACCTAAGATTTTCTACCTCCTCCCCAAAATACACAAACCACCACTGTCCTGGACCATACCAAATGAGGTCCCAGCAGGGACACCCATTGTTTCAGACTGCAACAGTGAATCCTACAGGATCGCTGAATATAGAGACTATTTCCTCACTCCACTATCCACAAAACACAACAGCTACATTAAGGACACATACGATTTTATACACAAAATAAAAAACAACTAAATAGCACAGGAAGCCATCCTGTTCACAATAGACATATACAGTCTGTACACAAACATAAACACAGTGGCGGGACTAACAGCTGTAAAAGCCTGGATGGAGAAGTACCCGGACGACAATCGCCTGGACACACCTCTCCTGCAACTCCTGGAAATCACCCTCACCAAGAATGATTTCGAATTCAACAAGGAGTTCTTCCGACAGATCAGTGGCACGGCTATGGGCAAAAAATTTGCACCAGCCTATGCCTGCATTTACATGGCACATTGGGAGGAGACTGTTTTCGAAAAATGCCCCAAACTACCCACCAATTACTTTAGATACTTAGATGACATATGGGGAGCATGGACACATAGCCTAGAAGACTTCAAAAACTTCATTCATATCCACAACACACACCACAGAACAATCACAGTTAAATACACCACACATAAAGAACGCATAGACTTCTTGGACACCGCCACATATAAAGGACCCTCATTTACCCAGACACACACATTGGACACAAAGGTTTTCTTTAAAGATACAGACACACACACACTTTTACACATAAACAGTCTCCACCCAAAACACACTTTCAAAGGCCTGATCAAATCACAATTGCTCAGGTACCACAGGATTTGTACACAAACAACAGATTTTGAGGAGGCTACCCAGAGCCTCTTCAAAGCATTGAAACCCAGGGATACACTAGATCTGTCCTCAGACAGATCTGGAAAAACTTCTTGACCACAAGAGCACAAGATCCGAGGAAAATAATCCCACTCATCACCACCTGCTCAGCATTTAGCCAAGCGGCAAACATTAAAATTAAGCAAAATCTAAACAAATCCCTATGGAACACGGACATACTCCAGAACTACACAGTCATCTCAGCGTATAAGAGAGGCAAAAACCTCAAGGACCATCTGGTAAACAGCAAATTACCAGAAATTAACACGGTACATCCACAAGACCCAGTATTTTATAAACAAGCCACAACAATCAGGAACAACACAACAAACACAACATACTTAATCAAACAAAAACTCACACTGAACACAAAAAACTGCATATATGTCATTAAGTGTAACCACTGTGACATAAAATATGTAGGAAAGACAGGTATCAAGATCAGGACTAGATTAGCACAACACATATATAACATTAGAAATCATAGGGAGACAGACACACACCTAGTTGCTCACTTCCTTCACCATGGACTTGAGGCACTAGAAATATCCAGGCTCCAGACAAACAACAATTGGACACCAGGACAGACGTAGGACAGAAAAACATTGGATCATAAAACTAAACACTTTTTTCCCAAGAGGACTCAACAAACGTACTTAAAACTTCAGCACAAGAGGGACTAAATTCTTCCTATATAAAGGCTCCAGTATACTGAATGGCCTGTGCAAACTTTTCTTTCCCAAGGGGCCCTCATAAGGGGAAACTTGGGAAAGGAAGATTGTTTTCCTAAACCTTAAACCTAAAAGTAACCCTATTCCTAACCGTAACTGTAAATCTAACCCTAACCGTAATCCTAACCCGATTTGTAATCCTAACCTAACCCTAATCCTAATCCTAAACCTAACCCTAATTGTGACCCCAATTCGTACACTAATTGTAACCCTAACCCTGCCTGTAGTCCTAACCCTAATTGTAACCCTTACCCTTACCCTAACCCTAATTGTAACCCTAATCCTATCCCTAAACCTAAACCTAAACCTAAATCTGACCCTAATCATAACCCTAACCTTCACGCTAATCCTAAACTTAACCCTAATCGTAATCCTAAACCTAGTCCTATCCATAAACCTAATGCTAGCAAAAACCCTAATCCTATCCCTAATCCATTATTTAAACCCCAATTAAAATTAGGGTTAATTCCAAAATCAATGAAGTTACTTTGCTAGTTAATGGGTTTCTTCTGCATTCTTTGCTCATTCCTCCTCCACTTTGTTCTACTGATGGCTTGAGGAGAGAGGGAATGATGTGCTAAGCTTAAACTGGTAGGGTAGTGTTGACCCATAGATCTGGGACCTCTAGGTTTCCTATGTCTTCTTTTCTTCCAAAAATTAAATATGCACAGTGCATAATACAAAATGGACTCTCCTGAGATACATCTTTTAAACCTTATCCCCACAAGAACCTTTTACAGTTGCAATTCAATGGGAAGGAACGGTCATGAGTAACAGGTGCCAGCCCGTGCACTGCAAGTGGTTCCCTATCCAACTGCTGCCTGTAGATGCTGCGGATAGAGTCATGTGATAACCAATAAAAAGCCTAACCTTGCCAGAGCCTTTGGACAACTGAACATTCCTATCTGAAATCTGAGATGGATCCTTCTGTAAATAATCCTACCTTGGATCAAAATACTACTGCTATATGCTAAATGCTAAACGCATCCTTCATACATGAAGACATCAGTGCCAAGCTCGGAGGTGTGGCACTTATGAACATGATGGTTGTTGTGAGATTGCGGGCCATTAGCTCATGGTTGCCACAATGGGATGAGAGGCACTTCTGGGCAGGATTGTGTCATTTATATAAAAATAATGTCATTTATTTGTCCAAAAACTTTTAGTCTCATATGCCATGATAAAATTGCAAACTGATTACTGTCCTCCAACCAGATTCACAAAATACTAACAAATATAAGTCATCCATCCAAAAATTTATGGCCACATGACACTGTAGAGGGTTATGGTGATTTAGGCGACTCAAGAACAACCTTTACAAAACCATCAGCCCTTATGATTTTACAGTGAGGAGCTAGGGGTGTCCCACTCAGGAGACGTTTAACACACCACTAAATCACCGAAGACGTTAGCGTCCTTTTGCCGACTCTTGTGAAGATAAAGCCTCAGTAAATGATTACAACGATATCTGGTTAGAAAGGTAAGAAATTAGACTTTCATTCAATACCACTAAGTTGACTGAAAACATAAACTATAAATATAAATTATTGCGTCAAGGGAAATTTTAATAGAATGTGAGAAAAAAAGTGTCCCTGTTAGGAAACAGTTCTGAAACTGTTGGTAATCAAAACATTCTAGATGATATGATGGCTCTTTTTAGATTTCGTAGACATGATACTGTATATTTACCTTCATTGTTAAAAAGAAGTACAGGGTTGCGGTAGTTTTGAGTCTTTTACCTAGGGGTGCAGCCATGCTTGATTCTTGTATTCTCGATAATTCTGCGCTCCTGCTGCCATTCATAATATTACAAGATGTAACGGTTTTGTCCACTGGATGTCTCGCTGCTGTCCAACGGACTTTAAAACCAGGAACTGGAATCCGGGACTCAAGTGCTAGGCTGGGGGGGTGATGATAGGTTTAATAACAGAGAGTGAAATATGCACAAAACAAAAGGGGAACAAGGTCCCAACAGAAAATATAACTAATACAAAGAAATATCAAACTGAATCAATCAATGGAATCAACTTTGCCGTGAATGCTGAGGTGCATATAAGAGCAATCCAATTGTTCTAGTGACACTATGGGCTCTAATTTCTTGGCGCAGCGCAGGGTGGCGCAGCGTGGCGTAGCGTGGCGCAGCCCACGCAGTGGTAATTTCGTCTGGTGCAGCCCGCGCAGTGGTAATTTCGTGCGGTGCAACACCGTGCACAGCCACTTTGGCAATTTGGTAGACGGACGTGCGCCGAGATGGGTGTGGCGGCGTAGTAAGGGGAGGTGTCACATATTCATCAAGACGCAGTGACAATTTCGTAAAAAAAGTTCGCTGAAGTTGCGCAGAAAGCTCGCCAGCTCCAACCTGGTTTACTTTCTGTGCAGTGGTAATTTGGACTGACCACAGTGCAAGACGTCACCGAAACCTCACAGGCAGGTTTCCAGAATGTCAGGCACATTTAAGTGCAATAAATAATTACAGCAACCACTGTTTAATGTAACTATCTGAATCAGGACGTAAATTATTGTATCTATATCTATTGTCCTGATGTCAGATTAAAGGCAGTTGGTATGCGTAATGGAAACTCCACCTGGCTTAATCAACGCAGCTGAATCTGTGATGCAAACTAACGACTTCACATCTTTCTCAACCAAAACCACAAATATATATATATATATATATATATATATATATAAAATGCTTGTGTTCTATGCTCAGTAAAGCCACTTGCACACTGGACGCGAAACTAATTTTTTCGCATGAATGATTACAATCAAAGTCAATGCAAAGACGCGAAAAGTCGGACAGGGTTTTAATATATCTCCGTGTCCTAAAGTCATAAAAGTTCTAATTTTTCGAGTATTCCAGGAATTATTAGACGTGCAAACTTGGCCATGTTTGTGTTCGACCTTCACAAAATGCAAATTGATAGCTATCGACTTTTCTTGGTCTTTTTATTCGTGTGTTTTCTTCCATTGAAGATAGACAACAGTCTTTATTCGGGTCTATTGAAAATTAGTCAGATGGATCGAACAGATTCACGCTTTATTTCCACACCAGAGATAAAATAGTGCTTGTAGTCAGTGAGCAAATCAGTTCCATGACCATTGACATTGTGAATTAAATATCGCATGCACGATCAAGACTGTCCGAGGCGAAATGCAAAATACTCCATGTCCGGCAGCCAGCAAAAAGTAAAAGTATTGGTATGAGAACAGATTTATAATGAAATAAAGAATAAAAATATATCACCAACAAACAGAGCATCCAAAAAGATGGCCCGCAAATAAATAAATCGCAGTGTTCATTGGATGTTCTGTTTGTTGTTAAAATGTTTTTTTATTCTTTATTTCATTATCAATCTGTTCTAATCGCCCTTTTTTTTTTTTTTTTTTTTTTTGGCAGTCAGACACGGAGTATTTTGCATTTAATGTCCGACAGGCATTGTACACTGTCCCGCGCCAATGTCGACTCACTTCATTGAGCAGAGCTTAAACAGAAACATTGATTGAAATTCTCGGTACTCATCTTGAAGAACTGAGCCCTCTTATCAAAACATTCACGTTTAATATCTAAAAAATTCAGTAGATTTGAAGAAATTAAATGCAATAATCGACTGTCGGACACGGAGTTATATTGAAACCATCCGACTGTCGGACACGGAGATATATTTAAACCCTGTCAGACTTTCGACACGTAGACACTGCGCTCAACACAATCTGTTGTGTGAAAAAATTCGCTTTCAAGCGTCCAGTGTGCAAGCGGCTCAATACTAGGCTACTATTATTGTCACTTAGGTTTTATCGTTTTTAGTGGGGGAAAGGAATACAGCCTGATTGCTATGATCTCGTACTGAGTTAAGATCACATATTGAAAATAAATGTGTAACGTATCTTGCATTGTTGTCCATGCATGTTAATCCCAAAATTTTAAGCAGCAACAGGGTGTAATAATAGGAACACGCTATCCACCGTTTCTCTTCCCAATGACGCAGGCAGAAGAAATAAATGAGCAACTGTCGTATTTCATTCCAACTTCATAAGTTTGAATGATCTGACGAGTTTCGCTTTTGAAATTCCATTCAAGTTTGCTAATGGTAATAATCGCTAATGCCCTAGCTAGCCAGCTAACTCATATTCGTAATGCTTAATATAGACGTAAGTGGTGCAGAAAACATGCCTGAAGCAGCAAAGTAAAATGCAACATTAACCCATCATGCAGATATAGGACAGAGGCTTCTATATTCCAACACATTAAAGGTGAGGAGAGGAGCTCATTTGATTGATGAAGATTTGACTCGGCTGTGTTATACCCAAACACGCCTTCTCTCCTCCCTCTTTGCCACTTGCGCCGCAGAAGGGACCGAGGGGGACAGAGGAGTACTTGCGCCAGGCTACGCCGGGCACGAAATTGCAACATGCGCCTGGACACACCCTGTTGGCGCGGCGCACCCCCCATTCTCCGCAGCCTGCACCTGGTCCACGAATTTAGAGCCCAAAGACCTTTCTGGTTGTACCACCTTTAGGTCACACACTCCACTTTTTCAAAAATGCAATAAATCAAAATGTTGTGATTGGAATGTGATAAAATTTCTTGCAAACATGCCTGGGGCCCAGAGTAGTTCCCCTGTCGATACCCTTTCCTGTAGCGCCACCACTATTCAAACTATGAAATTTTCCCATGGGGAGAATGCTCTAGTTCTGGGGATATACCCTGCACTAATCCATCAAGATCATTTATCTGGTTTAAATGCAATAACCATTACTATCCCCAGGATAAATTTTCCTGAGGGGATGAATAAACTTTTCAAATGACCAGCCTATGATGTTTGAAATGTTTGTAAGAGTATTTTATGACACTTGTCATGTGCAAACGAGTCCAAAAACAAACAAACAAACAAACAAACAACAACAAAAAAAACAATTTCAAAATAAAGCAGCCTCATAAATACACCTCGAAAATGTAAATTCTCGGAACATGCTTGGAAGATATTATCATTGACAAATGTTACTTTTTTAAAGATCACAATCCTACATGGGCTGAATGGCCTGTTTGAAAATTGAATTCCCTGTATACAATGCTAGAAAAAGTATTTACCCCCTTCATGTTGTCATGTATTTTTGCATATTTTCCACACTTTAACTCATTTCCTACGGCAAGCCGCTGCCAACAGTGCGGTGAATTCTACCATTCCCTTCGGTAAGCCAGTGCCAGCAGCGTGGATGACCAATCGCAGTCCGATGAAAACACGAAATCAGTTGACGATCGCGGTGATGGGCCACCTGTACTTCAATACTTTATATTGTGTAATTTTCGGGAGAAGTATTCCGTACAAACGCGACAATTTTATATAAAAGTGGTTCGTAGGGAATGAGTTAATGTTTCAGATTGTCAAACTGATTTTAATATTAGACAAAGACCGCCCCAGTAAACACAAAATGCAGTTCTTCAATGATGATTTCATTTCTTGAATGAAAACAGAGGTCTAAAAGTATCTGGCCCATTGTGAAAAAAGTAAATGTCCCCTTTGCTACTGAATTGATCCATTCAAAAAAATTAATCTATAGTTGGGTTCAGTTTCACTAGACACACCCAGGCATTAATACTGTCAGCCCTGTTGAATCTAATCATCACTTAAATACAAACCTCAATTCCAGTGAAGTTGGGACATTGTGTAAAACGAGAATAAAAACAGAATACAATGATTTGCAAATCCTTTTCGACTGATATTCAATTGAGCACACTACTAAGACAAAATATTTAATGTTCAAACTGATAAACTTTATTTTTTTTTGGAAATATTCAGTCATTTTGAATTTGATGCCTGTAACACCTTCCGAAAAAGCAGGGACAGGGGCAACAAAAAACTGGGAAAGTTGTTGAATGCTCAAAAAACACCTGTTTAGAACATTCCACAGGTGAACAGGTTAACTGTAGACAGGTGAGTGTCATGATTAGGTATAAAAGGAGCATCCCCGAAAGGCTCACTCGTTCGCAATCAAGGATGGGGCGAGGTTCACCACTTTGTGAACAGCTGCATTAGCAAATAGTCCAACAGATTAAGAACAATGTTTCTCAATGTACAGTTGCAAGGAATTTAGGGATTTCATCATCTACAGTCCATAATATCAAAAGATTCAGAGAATCCGGAGAAATCTCTACACGTAAGCGGCAAGGCCGAAAACCAACATTGAATGCCAGTGACCGTCAGTCCCTCAGGCAGCACTGCATTAAAAACTGACATTTTTCTGCATAGGATATTACCATGTGGGTGCAGGAGCACTTCGGAAAACCATTGTCAGTTAACATAGTTTGTTGCTACATCTACAAGTGCAAGTTAAAACTATACCATGCAAAGCGAAAGCCATATATCAACAACACCCAGAAACGCTGCCGCCTTCTCTGGGCCCAAGCTCATCTGAGATGGACTGACGCAAATTGGAAAAGTATGCTGTGGTCTGACGAGTCCACATTTCAAATTGATTTTTGGAAATCATGGACGTTGTGCCCTCTAGACTAAAGAGGAAAAGGACCATCTAAATTGTTATCAGCGCAAAGCTCAAATGCCAGCATCTGTGATGGTATGGGGATGTGTTAGTGTCCATGGCATTAACTTGCACATCTATGAAGGCACCATTCATGCTGAAAGGTACATACAGGTTTTGGAGCAACATATGCTGCCATCCAAGTGACGTCTTTTTCAGGGACATCCCTGCTTATTTCAGCAAGACAATGCCAAGCCACATTCTGCATGTGTTACAACAGCGTGGCTTCGTAGATAAAGAGTGCAGGTAATAGACTTACCTGCTTTCAGTCCTGACCGGTCTCCCAATGATAATGTGTGGCGCATTATGAAGCGCAAAACACGACAACGGAGACCCCAGACTGTTGAGCAACTGAAGTCGTACATCAAGAAAGAATGGGAAAGAACCTAAAAAGCTTCTACAATTAGTGTCATCAGTTCCAAAACACTTTTTGAGTGTTCTTAAAAGGAAAGGTGATGTAACACAGTGGTAAACATGCCCCTGTCCCAGCTTTTTTGGAACGTGTTGCAGGCATCAAATTCAAAATGAGTGAATATTTAAAAAAAAAACCCAATAAAGTGTATCAGTTTGAACATTAAATACCTTTCCTTTGTAGTGTACTCAATTGAATATAGGTTGAAAAGGATTTGCAATTCATTGTACTGTTTTCATTCACGTTTTGCACAACGTCCCAACTTCACTGGAATTGTGGTTTGTGGAACCTGTTTGGCGAGATGAAGAAGGTAAGAAGCAGGACAACGAAATTAAGGAACAGATGAGAGATACAGTGGCCCTGTTTACACCTGGAATTAAAATGCGTTTTTTGTGATTGGATTGCAATCGATAGCGTTTGACAACATACATTTACACTGGCACTAACATGCGTCTCCAGCGTCCACATAACAACCAACACTAATTGATTACAACCCGTCCCGCTGACGTCACATCCTTTGTCTCCCCCCTCTTCAAGTGGCGCGCCTCGCTTACCGTAAAAACTGGTAGATAGCTCCTTTAATTCAATATTTTTCCCTTAAAAATGCATTGCGTCTTATTAACTGGTGCGTCCCATACACCAGCAAAATGCTGTGAGAGGTAAAGGAAGATGTTCCAATGTGTAGCTACCCAGGAGAGGGCGCTGTGAGCTAGACCTTGCTCGCGTGTTCTAGAGCTTGGTATTCAGTCTGTCCAGTCTCTAATGGCGCTTTTCCACTACATGGTACCATACAGTCAATGCATGGTACCGGCTCTACTCTACTCTACTCTACTCGGCACCAGGGTCTTTTTTGGGGTTGCTTTTCCATTAGAGGATAGTACCGCCTCCGTGGTACCTGCTCTTCGTTGCAACGCAGCATGATACTGCCTCGACAGCATCCTCCTTTATATCAAGTTTACTTTTATTCCGTCGATTTTGTTAAATATGTATGTGTTTAAATCAGGGGACGCACACTACCGTCACCATGTTATGGCACTAAAGTCCGCGAGTGTTTAATTGTAATTTATGTTTGACATTTTCCTGATGCATAGGATAGCAGCTGGTGTTGTGTCCTATTTGGTTGCACATTTAATAACATAGCTACCACCTAAAAACGCAAAGCATTGATATACGTAAAAGGCATAGAGTATTCATATCCAGGGTTCATGAAACAGCAAGCACTTCTGCGCTTGTGCCGACTCTATTGAAGGCAAAACATCCGAAGCGCTTTGCTGTCTGGGATTTCGTAAAAAACACGTAGTAAATGCGCAAATCGCAGGAGATGGCAGAGTAATAGAATTTATTGCTTTACGATGCGTCATCTCATCTGATACCTTTCCTTAGAACAAAATGCTTCATCAGCATCTGTTAAGTTATTTTCTGCGCAATTTTCGTAAAATAGGGGCAGCACAAGAACTTTCTCAAGGGGAATTAGGGGAACAGAATTGGACACAACCCCGTTGCTTCTAATTTCGCTACGAACAGGGTCACAGTCAAAGAAACGCATTTCATAAATGCAGCAGCTTCGGTGAACAAACGCAGCATTGTTTGAAAGGTAAGGCAACGCATAGTATATTTATCAAGCTGCCTAAGACAACACACGTTTCAAAAACACAATTTGTAGACCTGTTTCAATGATGGCAAGTGAAGCCAGTTTCCTAGCGTTAATGCGGAAGCGAATTATCTTTTGCAGAGACGATTCTCTCTGATCTATCAGTGGGCTGCAATTTTAGTACCTACTAGTACCTGGTCAGCCGGTTTTTGGAACCCCAGGAGAGCAGGTACCAGAAAAAGTACCTACTAGTACCTGGTACCAGGTACTTTTTCCTAATGGAAAAGCAAAAAAGGTGAGTAGAGTAGAGCCGGTACCATTTAGTGGAAAAGCGCCATAAGAGCTAGAAGCTGCGTAGCCCACCGCAACATAGTGAAAAATTCTAGAAAGAGCTATTCAACTGCACAAAAACTTCACTTCGTGGACTGTGCTGAACAAAATGAAAATCTCCATTTTGTTTAAAGTAAATTGAAATAGTTTGAAACAACTTGTTTATGCATTTTTATAAATTAATAGCTGCTATAACAGTCTTTGAGGAATCCCTTTTTACCGACGGGACACCCCTCAAAATATGCTGCATCTTACATACCAATGCGTCTTATCTACTGAGTTTTACTGTAGGTGTTTATAACCACGGAGTTGTTGTATGCAGATTGGAGAGATGCATTTGCATTTACAGTTGTGTAAGGGTTTGGCCTTACAGCCCCTCCCCTGTTACATTCTTTCACCTCCACCTCGACAGGCAACAGGTGCAGCCCGTTAAGGTGGAGGTGATTGCAGAGTATAAAGGGCTGGCAGTTGCCAGCCCCAATTGTCTCTGCATTTTTACTTTGTCTTGTGTGACCTGTGCTGCTCGATGAAGATTTTGGTTCTGTTTTGTTTTATAATATGTTTTATTAAATCTCCAGTTTTTTTTTTTTTTTTTTTTTTTCAGCCTTGGCTACCACGGACCAGACCGCTGCTCTCTGCCGGCCCCATGGGCCGGACCGCAGCTCTCCGCCGGCCCCACGGACCGGACCGCTGCTCTCCGTGGGCCGGACCGCTGCTCTCTGCCAGCCCCATGGACTGAACCACTGCTCTCCGCCAGCCCCATGGACTGTATCGCTGCTCTTTCCCAGCCCCATGGACTGGCCTGCTGCTCTCCCCCAGCCTGGCTGAGTCTCAAAATGGGCCTCTGCATTCTGTCAAGGTTTTACTCTCACCGGATGCAAACAGCAGTGGGCGGGCACTAGGACCATGGGCCTAAATGAAAAGAAGGCTCAAGTGCCAAGGCTGGTTCAAAACTGAAGATTTAATTATAAAATAATGAAATACAAAACAGAGCTTAAACAGGGAGCAGCACAGATCAACACACAAGAACAAATCAAAATGCAGAGGAGCGTGTTCACAGTGCTGGTCATCATATGTGTAACACCAGGAGAGAAAAATAAACCTTATATTCCAAAAACTATATTTTTTTATATATATATATAACAAGATAAATATATATATAACTATCAATTTATATTTTTTGAAAATAGGCTTAAAATTGAGATTTATGCCACATTAGTCATCACTGAACCACAAAGCTGAATGTTCACACAGAGGAAGAAGACCGACTTTTTAGTTTAGGGTATGGGCAATTCTATTAATCAAATGAAGGATTCTTTCAATTGGGTAGTCGCGCTCAGGAACCAGTCATGCAATGAATGTGATTTTTAAGGCGAGAGGGTAAACCCCCGCAGGATCAAGGCAACAGTAAAAGTCCACAATCCAAAAATCATTCAAAGTCGAAAAAACCAGGGCAGCAATACAGTAATCATTAGACAAAAGGTTCTGAACCAAATCAGAGCCAAAAATCTGAATGTTGAATACAAAACAAGAGCAGCACAGGAGACTAGAAACGTTGTGACAGGGAACTGCTGTGAAAAGACTTTTTCAAGTTTGATCAGGGACAGGTGAATGGGATCAGACTTCTGGGAGCAAACACAAGGGAGAACCTAACCACATGAAATTGGCAAAAGCCAAAACGACAGGGATCACGAGACAACCTATTACAGCTTCTTAGGGGAGTTCTAATGTGCACAGATAATGAGAGGCAGGACAGAGTAGAGCAGGTGCGGAGGATCCGCTGAATTGCAGCAAAGACTAAGAGAAGGCAAGAGGCGGAGACTAGAACAGGGCGAGTTGAGAGCTTGTTAATCAATTAGTAAGTGCAGCTATACAATCCCTAGTTCAGGTTAGTATGATATACAATGTTAGTCTTGTTAGTATCTAAACAAAAATAAAAACTGTTAGTTGTTTAGTAAAATAGAAAAGTCAAACGAGATTAGAAGGAATGTTTGAAACCCAGAAACCATGAAATCACCTAAACATGTGACACGCAGGACTTGGAGAGAAGCTGTAGCTAAAAAGACCAGACAGGGGAGACAAAGTGCAATGAAGGGCATGGGCAAAGACATGGACCGACTTAAACAGAAATGTGGATCTGGCAGGGCAAAAACAAAAACATGGCAAAGGACAAAAACTAAACAGAACATGGCAAAAACAGAACAGGCATGGCAGAAACATAACGGGGCATGGCAAAAAACAGAACAGACATGGCAGAAACAAACAGGCATGACAGAATCATAACAAGTCGGCATTGACAATTCATAATTTGCAAGAAGCTGCATCATTTCATTTTATGTTCCAACTAACTACTGTGCAGAAAAAAAAGAAGAAACTTCATTCAGGTTACTATAACTTAGTAAAAGCCCCATGGAAAACATTTTGCCAGGAAGTCTACCATGCAAGGAAATGGATTAAATATGTGATGGACAGACATTGTGGGACAGTGGACATGTGATGGACAGACACTGTGGGACAGTTTTATGATCAGCAGTAAAATCCACAACAAACAAAAACTATTATTGTATGCAATGGATATTTTATTCAGAACAACAGCAACTTGAACACTGTGCTCACATCTGGCACCCTTCAACATGACTATCTGGCCTCAGGTTCATAGACAGTTAGAGATCACATTATTTTGAATAAACACTGAGATACAAATGAGGAAATAAGAACTACTACTCAGCTAACTTCAACGACCACATTAACAGCAAACAGGTGACATGGCTCAGGTGGATCAAACTACATCTATTAATATGTCATACATATTATACAGCAGTGTTCATACCACTGTGATGGACAGACACTGTGGGACATTCCCACATTGGGCATTTGTCATTTCTGGTCTTAAAGGGGACCTATTATGCTGATCCTTCTTTTAATATATACAAGTAATGTTATAATTTTGGATGTCCATACTCAACCTCTGTAAAGCTTCTAAACAGGGTTTTGCCGTAATCCAAGAACGTGATTTCCTGAATGTGATTCCCTCTCTGAACAGCTCATCCCGAGATCTTCACTAGATCTGGGCAAAACCTGACGTCAGGTTGTGCAATCCAATTAGTACAGACCTAGCCAGAGCCAATCGCGGCGCTGGACCTGCCCACCCCAGAAACTATTCTAGCAGGCACAAACAACCGCAGATCGTATTATGCCTTAGTAGCGTCTACACTTCTGGAAATACAAAAGAAGAAGAAGAAGAACCGCGGATCATTTGATGTGCAGTTTCGTTAGTATGTCTCCCAAAGCTTCTCGTCTGTGTTTTTTTTGGATGCAAAAAAAAAAAGCATAAGTATTTTTTCTTCCAAAAGACGATGCCACCAGAAATCAGTGGGTAGCTTTTTTGTTTGCAGACAGCAAACGGCCACACTCAAGCAGAACGTTAGCTGTTTGTGCTCAGCATTTCACCGAAGACAGCTTTGTCAATAAAAGATTATTTGATGCTGGATATGTGTCTCAGCTGCTTCTCAAACCTGGAGCAGTTGCATCGATCAAGCACTCGGAGCCACAAGCTGTAAGCAACAATATAACAGCAAATAATGTAAGTGAAGCCAACGTGTTACGGGTGGCTAGCAGGACCGCTAACGATAGGTAGCACTAACAACTGGCCTCAAACGCAGGCTTGGTAAAATATCTGAAAATAAAGCCTGGATCGGTAGCAACTGTCCATGACTCAAAGACACGGAAGCAGCAAGTTTTACCATTTTGTCTTGATTTACTGCATAAGCCTACCTAACGTGATAGCCTGTTGAATGTGGCTGTAGCACTGCGGCTAACGTAGCTAAGTTACTGTTGCTAATGTTTGTGTCCTAAATATGCAAAAGTAATATCGGGACATTCAACAGAAGGTGTGTGAACATAAACCTCATTTGAAGCTAACTTTTTATACTTGTTTGTAATTCGGATGCTTGGTACAACTGTTCACGGTAACAGAACTTACTGTCTGTAAAACCTGTATTGCAGGGTAACGTTTGTCTTTGTCGTTGTTATGAATGCTCAGTTACTAGCTACTGCATGTTAGTGCACGTGACGTGCTACTTAAAAAACGCTCCTGGTTAATTTATATGCAGTAACTGATTGGTATGCGCTGTGTTACTTTGGTTAGCATCAATGTGGCAGTTTCATCACAGCGTTGCCAGATTATAGCCACTACAGTTGAGGCTAACTGGAGAGGTGTTGTATGTGTCTGCAAAGTTGGGCTGAAAAGGCTGCAGACGTAGGTTTTTCAGAGCTTGGGGTATGTGTTTGGGTTTGTTAACTGCTACCGTGAAATGATCGTTTTACTTATCCATGACCGGGGTCAGCCGAGTACTTTGCCATTGTGTGGGCTAGTTCTATGAGGCTACTGCGGTGAATGCAATCGCGAAACGCACTATAACATGTCTGGTAAAACAAACGATTTCTCTGCATTACCGTGGCGGACTTTCATCCACCTTTGAAAATTGTTCTGGCGAATAAAAAGCCGAAAAAAAAGTGGAGATCGGATACAGATTTTTTGTCAGTAGAAGTTATTGATTCGCTTGCTCCACAGAAGCAACGCTTACACCGTTTGTGTTTTTGGTGCGAACTCATTTAGTAACTTGGTGTCGGAATTGCTTTTCGTTTTGGTGGAAATGGTTAACAGGAGCTTTTAGCAAAGTTTCCTCCGGATAGCCAGGTGGGTATATAACATGACTATATAACAGTACAGCTACAATCATATGCATGCAAGGCCAGAGAGTACGAGCAAAACACTAAAATTTCAACTTGCCACTCATTGAAATCCAGCTGTAAACGCTGTTGCAATACATCAATGGCTTCCTCCCGTTCGAGGTCAGATTCAGGATCAAACAAGTATGGTCTCACAGCAATACATGCCACGGAAAGCTGTCCTGAAATATCTGCCATCTTGGTTTCCTGGTTTTTTGGGTCTGCACCCTCCCCCAGAATCGAAGCAGCCAGGCAGCCAATCAGAGCAGTGCCTCATTGGCATAGCCTCCCCGCCCACTCAAAACGACTCGTGTTTCAGGCCGGCACAGACGGGGTGAGAGAAGACGTTTCAGTAGGCCTGGATGTGTGTGGTTTTTTTTGTAACTGAATTCTTAACATTATTTTAAAGAGCCATTGGACATATTTTAAACGACTAAACAAAGCATAATAGGGGATCTTTAAAATAAAAACGACAACTCTGCTAACTTCAATGACCACATTAACACCAAACAGATGAAAAGGCTCAGGTGGATCAAAGTACATCTTAACACATTACACAGCATTGTTCGTACTACTATTGTGATGGACTGACATTGCGGGACAGTCCCACATTGGGAATTCGTCACATGACGAATTGAAATCCAATCCTGATTGAACATCTGAGAAAAATTTATGATACCACTTAGTACTAGTATCAGTTCATCTTAGTAGCAAATAGTCTTATAAAACTAAGAACCTCCATTATGTAATCTTGAAATGCAATAAAAATTGTTGTAAGAATTGTTTTTGGCTTCAAAATTTCATCAATCCCAGCTGTTTTATAGACATCAACAAATTTTAAGAAATTGGAACACATGCTGCCAGGGTGCTGCCCCAGCCAATCTATTAAAAATATAAAGAAATAAGTAAAAGTGTTCATATGTATTAATTTTTGCAATGATTGTACATGTAGATGGATTTTTGACAGACGGACATTGTGGGACCCTTGCATTCCCTGGATCCATCAATTCAATTGGCAGCTGATCGATTGCAATTACATGGCATTTAAAAGTGAAGAATATCTGATTCTGATTCTTTGACACACTTGAGTTGATCAGTAGGGTATAGGCTGGATTAAGTAGGGCATGAATCACTGCTGATCATCTGATGCAGTCGGAGGTGAAAGTGATTGTGTGTGCAATGCTCATTTTACTCCAACCATTAATGAATTTATCCTAAAACCTCTTTTAACCATTCGGAAATTGTAAAATCATAGTACCAAGAGAAATTGCATAAAAATAAGGTATATAAGCACAAGTGAAAGTGTCCCACAGCATGTCTGTCCATCACGCATGTGATGGACAGACATTTTGTGGGACGGAAAGAGTAAAACTTCTGTAGTTCAGGGTCCAGTCAGAGTTTCGACCAAACCTTGTGCACACATTCCTTATTAGTAGATATTTCTCCCACTATGGTATAATTACGATAGCACTCTCCAATAAGGAGAAATTTGCAGTGTTATGGACAGACACTGTGGGACGGATTAATTAAGCCGCTATCTTCAGGCTGGTTACAAAGAAAAAAAAGATGTGCTAATGAGAAAATGTACGATTCTACAAAATCTATGATGAACAAAGTGGTATCCTAAGCAATTTTAAGCAGGTAATTTGGTTAATTTTATTGAATTGAATGCTCAGTTCCCAAGGTGGGGTCAAATTTTGCAATTTTTTCAGATTAGTAAAATGTAATTCAAGCATCCTGAATACTTGAAATCTCAACATAGATGTAACATATTATATATCACTGGAAAGTAGAGTTCATTATGGATCCACTGGTATCCAAAATTAACACTATTCCTCACTTGTAGATAAGGTTTTTACACAGGTAAACTGATGCTCTTTTTCAAATATTACATTTTTTTTTGCCAGAAAATGGGCATATTTTGGACGATAAATAGTTGCTGTAGGTAGACGGAACATGCACTATACCTAAAATTGTCTTTGCTGCTTGATGGCATTGGGTGCTAAATAAATTGACCCATATCTGTTACAAGAAGAGGATTTTAACATCGCTAAAGCTTCAAAAAGTTGTAAAATGGAATTGATGCCCAGCATTGTGAACACGCTCAGAGGCACTAGAAACTGGCAACTGCCAGCCCTATATACCCTGCAATCACCTCCACCTTAACGGAATGCACCTGTTGCCCATCAAGGTGGAGGTGAAAGAATGTAACAGGGGAGGGGCTGTAAGGCCAAACCCTTACACAGTTGTGTTCAAAGTAGCCAGAATCTGTCCCTGACCACCTTCTGAAGTGGTTTGAAAGATCAAATCAATATCTGTTTTGAGTGCATTTACACCTATACTTTCATGTGGTCAAGCGCGATCTGATTGCAATCCGATCACAAAAAAACGCATTTTAATACCAGGTGTAAACAGGGCCAGTCATTGACATTGATCAGTCTGGAAACAGTTATTAAGGGAGGGAAGCATAAAAGGGGGAAGGTCAGTTCAGATTGGGAATTATACATTTGCGGCCCAGTGCTGCATCACCGAACGTTTGTATCGCATCGAGTACATGTAGCATGTATGTCACACACAATCCATCGCGATCACTAAAAAGATGACTCGCGGTGCTCTATCATCTTTGCTTAGCGGTATTCACAGCGCGCGCAAGCTGTGTGGCTGAGGGAATGAGAGAGGCAGTTCTCTCTTGTCCTTTCTTTCTCTCATATGAAAAGGAAAATGCCATAGAAAGAGTCGTTTTTTTTGCTTATTATTCTTTCTTTTTATTTTTCAGTCTCTTGAATTTTGTGTAAAAAGTTTTACAATGCTGTATTGCTGTTGTATGATTAACTGATGTTAGTTCCAAGTTCCAGCGTGCCACTTGACAGGTAGTAAATACAGCAGCTCAGTCTTCTCATTTTCTTTGTACACAATGTTTACCTCCCTTTTTACCCAAACCGTAGCAGCATCTAATAATTGAGCACATTTTCAGTGTCTAAATTAATCTTGCCAGTGCCATTCTATTTCCACATTGGAACTTATGATGCAAAATTTAATGACTCTTTAAAGGAAATATGAAAGAAGAAATTAAAATATTTCAACAATTTTTCATCCTTTACAAGGCTTTCAATCTCTTAAGCTCAGGATAACTCCCACTTTCTCTTACTTGTGTAATAGGAGCTATTTGTAAAGGAAGCTACATTCATCTTTAGCAACCTGGTAGATGGCAGCAGATTCTTATCAAGAATGTTTTGGTACATTTCTCCATTCATCCTTCCTTCTATTATAGTACCAGTACCACATGCTGAAAAACAGCCCCACACCATGATGTCCCCACCTCCAAACGTCACTGTTGGTATGGTGTTTTGGAGGTGATGTGCAGTGCTGTTTGTCCTCCAAACAAGGTGTGTGTTGGGACATCCAAAGAGTTCAATTTTGGTCTCATCTGACTAGACTATATTGTCCCAGTATTTTATAGGCTTGTCCAAATGTTTTGCAGCAAACATTAAACGTGCTTCAACATGCTTTTTCTTCAGCAATGGAGTCTTGCGTGATGACCGTGTGTAGAGGCCATAGTGGTTGAGTGCATTACTTATTGTTTTCTTTGAAACAACTGTACCTGCTAATTCCAGGTCTTTCTGAAGCTCTCTTCGAGTGGTCCTTGGCTCTTGGACAACTCTTCTGACTATTCTTTTGACTCCTCTGCCAGAAATCTTGCAAGGAGCACCTGGTCATGGCCGGTTCATGGTGAAATGATGTTCTTTCCACTTCCGGATGATGGCGCCAACGGTGCTCACTGGAACATTCAAAAGTTTAGAAATAGATCTGTAACCAATGTCATCAGTATGTTTTGCAACAATGAGGTTGCAAATGTCTTGAGAGAGTGCTTTGCTTTTACCCATCATGAGATGCTTCTTGTGTGACACCTTGGTAATGAGAAACCTTTTTAGACCATCAATTAGGACTAAACCAGTTGATATTAATTTGCACTGAGGGGGGAAGGATTGCTTTCTAAATACTGACAGATTTCAGCAGGTTTCTTGGCTTTCCATGCCTTTTTCCACCTCCTTTTCTTCATGTGTTCAATACTTATTCCCTGTGTCATTCCACTTTATGACACATAATTTATGGACTTATTTGTTTGGATTACTTTGTATGTTTGGATTACTTGGGTTGTTACTGACATCTGGTGAAAATTTCATGGCAATAGCCCCATTAGAAATATATTTACTGAGAAAAATGTTGGCACATTCAATACTTATTTTCCCTGCTGTATGTCTAAAGGAGCAGTATGTAAGAAATGTATGTTGATTAATCATGAAATGGCCCTGACATATCACCAGACATTTAGGAATGATGTTAATTTCAAATACTTATATCATTGACAACAGTAGTCCAGCCAGAATATTCTCATTACAAAAGCGAAGTTGCATCCCACAACTAATGTTGATGTTGTCATTTTGTGTTTTGGCCTGTTGCGCCGCCCTCCACCTATCTCCCAATCACGAAGTCAGCAGCATTTTGGCATCCAGGTTGCCAGTTACCACTGAGCTGCAGCTAGCAGCGTTTCGGAGCACAAATGTCTGACGTTACTAAACCTAAAAGGCCTTGTTATGATTCCGAAATATGTCATGACAAAGTCAGAAACAAAACAAGGATCTGTATAGGACATGCCTTTGAAAGATGGAGACGGCTGAAAGCGGAGAAGAATTTGAAGACTGACGCCGAAGATGCTTAATTTTCTCCTGGACAGGTAAGATTCAGCTAAGTTTGGCAAACTTAATTCTATTTAATTTAGGCACGGACATTTCAAATATTCTCTATAGTTGAATGACATTATGTATGTTCGTTCAGTAACAGTGGGGTCGGAACCCCAGAAGTGGAGGCCACAGTTTAGTTCAGATGCACTGGGCGAAGGAAGGTTTCAATAATCTCTGGTCAATGGCTTTCTGGGATGACAGCCCGGTGGGGTGCACACTTCTCCAGAGCCGAGCTGTTCACAAAGAGGATGGAGTAGCTCGAGGGTAACTTGGTTCCAATCCTGATAACCATAGAAGGATTGGGAGCATGTTACTAACAATCCTGGACCCTGAGTTAGGCTCGGGAGCTTGTTTCTGTCAAACTGGATGAAGGAGCTGACTTGAACTGTCGTAACTTGAACGCGGTCCCAATTCTGGACCCTGAGTAGGCTTTGAAGCCTGTTCAAATTTACTAAGTAGAGAGGAAGGCCTCTGCAAATTGCCATCATTAAAGGTTACATTTTAATTAATACAGATATTCTACTCAAATTACTGTCTGTTTTTAAGCACAAAGGCAATTTACAATCCAGCAACTTGTGACTCAAAGGAGCGGGTTTAAACACACATCACAGATGCATCTTGACGTAACAATGAAAGGAGACACAGTTGGGGAAGAGAACATGCAAGACAAACCAATCTGAAGAGACTTAAATACTTCTAATAGATACGCAAGTTGCTGAATGGGAAGAGAATTGGAAGGTATTCACACAAGGGTTGACACAAGTACGTCTAGCTTTTTCTCATCTGTTAGATAATAAGGCAGGATGAATCCCTGTGGGAATCATTCATTTGTTCTTATATATCACATTCACATTTAACAAGACTTAATTCAGAATGCAAAGCTTTATAAGTATTCACAGACTATCAAATCAAGTAATACAATTTTCAAATTTTGTACAAATGATGACACTCAAAATGCATCTGGAAAAAAATAAATGTTTATAAACCAATAAATGTTTATAAATCATCCAAGAAAACTGATGACTCATGCCTATGTTGCATTCCACGGAATGCTGTAAACAAACATTCATCATCAGCATGAATGTCTCCACAATCTGCCATGAAACAGCATCTCTGATCATATCTGGATGGTCACTGCATGCCTTGTTGAGAAATTAAACTTGACATTTGTATTTTATAACTCATTGCAAGTTAGGAGCAACTGCTGTGTAAGGATCTTTGCGGTTTAGCGTCTCAGGCTCAACCCATCATCTGTGACAATTGTCTGCACAGGAAATTTGCAGTGCTGAATAATGGTGCCTTTTATGACCACAGGAAAGCCTGCAAATCTGTCGAAATAATGAATGTTGTCAGGTTGATTTCTCTTGCAGAATTCCTGCAGTCTGTTGAAGTAGGAGGCTGCGTGATAAGTTGTGCTCCATCGCATGAAGTGCTAGTGGTCGTGATTGCAGCCACCATTTCTGGGGTTCCCTTTAAAATGGCTCCTGTTCTGTGGGAGCAGTGATGTATCATCCTGTGCAAGACCACAGAATTGGGAAACGCAAGAGAGGAATGAAAAAAAGTTCAGTGCATTAAGGGGATTCAAAGACATATCCACCATTATTTGCAGCGGATGAACTGAATGTAATCATCTACTCAAAACAATTTAGGAACTTATCATCCATCATCAAGGTGCAAATAGCTTTGAAATATGTCCACATTGCCAAACTCCGCAAATGGCAGTCAGAAAAACAATTGTATTTCACAACAAAGCAAAGGGCATTCTCTCTTACCTGCTGGCGACCAGTTGCTGGCTGGCAGTTGCTTCATTCCAGAGAGGAATGCATTTTTATTTTACAGAAATGCAGTGCATGCAGAAAGAGGACAAATTATAAGAAACACTGTCATCAATACCAGATTAATGATACTAATACTGCTTTCGTTTGGATTGATTTAATATCATGGTTAAGGGCTGTAGCTCTGTGGCTACGAACAACTATCCTACCAAGTGACTGTCTGTCCCTGTCAAACCGCTTTGACTTGCAGCCAGAGTTCTTTATTGGATAACCTGATTACCCTCAAAACTACACTTTCTGGGCCAAAATGTTCTTTCCAGCAAGCACGAGGGGAGTTAATGGCTGATATCACTGTGACTCGGCTTAAATTTATCCACAGGTGCCAGCCAAGTCTGCTGATCCAGGTCTACATTGGCGTTAATTGATGGATACTCTGCTTTTTGCTACTACAGACCCATCAGGTCAGAATGTAATCAGACGTTGAATGACTTCAGAATTGTTTGCAGGCCATTGAATGGCCTCCATCTAAGTGTCAGAATGGAAAAATTGAAGTGGAAAACTCCATCTTCAGTTAATGTATTTGGCTGATATGAGTACTCCCATACTTTTCTGGTGTGAATTCTGTCTCAACATTTAAATGAAGGGAAACAGGCAAAGCTCATGAAGATGCGGGTCAGCACAGAGAGGTTAATTGTGATTTGGCCCACCCTACTAACTGGGAAAGCTGAATGTATGACTGTCAGAAATGACGTCTAAATTACTATGTAGGTGGTTAAGATCAATGAATACACTGTAACCCAAAGCTACAATTTGGCATGTGTGGTCACTTAAGAGTTTTGGCTGAGCCCATCTGGGCACAACAGATAATCTAATGTTCATAAGACTGGATTAAGTATCAGTCAGTCTGCAACCCCGTTGCCATGACAGTGCAGTAATATAGAGGCATTGCATTGAGATTAGCTCGCAGCATTGACAATCAGGCAATCTGTATTAAGCACTAAAGATTTCAGATTGAACCTAAACTGCAATGATCCAGACAAGGAACCGAATGTAGATTCAGGGCGCAATCCACAAGAGAGTATTTTTTAACAGCAATATGGTACTGGAAGAGGGAATGACCGTTGCTCAGAACTGTAGTGGGGCAGTTTAGTTGGTGATAACTGGAAAGGGTAGGGGTGTGTCCACGCCCGGGACAGTGACCATCCTGGGGCAGCCTGGTGGTAAATCTCCCTCTCAGAAGCAGGGCTGCTTGACAGTAAAACCAAAAGGTTGTGCAAACATGCGGTCCCAATCATAACGACTGAACAGTTTGAGTTAGGCAAAATGCAAATGAGTTCTTTGACACAAAGCCTGCACAGTGCCAGCTGTATTCATTAACTTACACCGTAATGTGCCATTCTACTTGTTGTCAAGCATACGCATTCATTGCTGACTATGAAACGACCAAACTGGGCCGAGGCAATAAATACGCTGTTTGCGACTGAATTGTAAATAACGTTACCGCTACATGCTTTCTGTTTCTGAAGGCACGAAATTAGAGCATTAAGTGCGGTTGTTACTGAGTGGCTCTTTTCACTCATCCCTGAAACAATTCTTATCTACAGCAGTAAAATGTCACCATTCAATTCAATTTTGATATGCCCTCCCATCCTGGTGTCACATGCTTTCACTCCTGAATATGAGTTCTGCAAAAGAAATGTTACTTTCTTTGATCCCTCTCTTCGAAGACATTTAAATAGAGTCTTTCCTTGTCTGAAAGTCCCAGTAACCTGACCTTTAAGCTTTTTTAGTAGCTACACTTCCTTTGTTTGGATCACTTTCTAACCTCACCGATTTAAATATACATCAATTCTTGAAGCTTGCACATGACCTTTCATTATCTGTTAGTATTATCATTATCTGACGCATTCATTTTGAATTTTTAATTATTGGTGGCTTACATATTCAACAAAGTGTATATGAGGGAACGCCCTGCGATGGATCTGAAATCTGAAAATGGCGCCGGCCTATGGCGACATGCTGGTGCTCTGTCTGTCGGTGTGTCTGCTTATGCTGTGTTTACATGTGGATTATGTCTTTGGGATTGGCAAACTGTCCTGGGTGGGTCTCTGCTTTCGCCCATAGTCAGCTGGGATTAGCTCCAGCTCCCCTGCAACCTTAGTGAGGAAGAAGAGGGTACAGAGAATGGATGGATTGATTGATGGATTTTCTCAACAATTAATTTTAGATATTTTAGTTGATTTTGGACTCAATATTCAGCAGGCATCGACTCTGAGGATACTGACCTGAATCACAGTAATATCCTTTTCTAAGGCAATTTTGGATTCACTTCATCAAGCAAGTAATGAGAGAATTGTGATAAACCGCAATAATGTCTATGTACAGTATCTTTCAATTCATGGTGGCATGATGGTACAATAGGTAGCACTCACAGTGAGAAGGTTATGGGTTTGAAATCAGAAAGGGGCCTGTTTGTGTACAGTTTGTGTATTTTCCTTGTGTTTGTAATCTCTTTCAATGAAGCCGCAAACTGTAGTGCTGAAAACTAGAACAGAAAATATGTAGCAGTGCCATGAAGAATAGATGTTCTGCTGGCCATTGCTATTTTTCAAACCCTTAATGTTCGGCTCAGCTGTTTGGTAGAGCAAACCAAAAATTTTCCATCAATTTTTTAGTGAGGCCAATAAAGGGTTAAGCTACTAAACCTGCTGCTGGGTCAATTTGATTGATAAAACCTTTATCACCTGAGATTAGTGTCCCTGTTATCCCTCACTTGCATTTAGTTAATCCCTGTGCCCACACGAGTGGCTAAGAGGATTACTTCTGGCCAGACCTGTTGGTCCAACAAGGGAGAAACAAGTGTGAAGCACTGCCAGTAAAGGCTGAGGCCATGACATTAGGGTGCAGATTCGGGATCAACTGTCTTCATGGGCACATTGCCAAAATATATATTTGAAATATTTTTGGCAAGGCACTGATTTACTTAAAAAAATACTGTTATAATCCTTGGGAATTTCTGTGTCTATTTCCACAATATTTGATAAGAACATGAAAGACTGCAGTGCTAGAATTAGTCTGCATTTTGCGGAAGAAAAGGTTTCTGAAGAAAACTTACCAGTTACAAGGCTCAGCTCCTTGTAAGTTATGAGTTGCTGGAAGTGGCTGGGTCTCAGGAACATCGTTCCCTCTAAACTGTGGGCCTTGGCCTTCCCGGACATTTGCACGCTGACAGATATAGGATTAGGGTGGTATTTATGGGGACAAATGCATTCCTCCCACTAAACTGAAGTGGAATGTCAGGAATGATGAGCTTGTTTTGTTGTGAGGATCATGAAAAAGGATGGTCCAAACAAAATTGCTGGACCCAGGCAGTTTGGGGGTGGGTACAATTGGTTATGGGAGAAGTTTCGAGAGATGCACAAAAGCTTTAAAAAAATTGTCTAAGCCATAAACTGAGGTCCTAACTCACAGTGGATATTAAAGAGCCCGTGGCACTGAAGGAATAAGGTTGTTGCTAACCTCAGAGTCTTAATTGAATTCCCAGCAAAAACAATTCACAATCTGGTGACCTAATCCAGGGTTCTGCCGAAGCTGGTCAGCCCTGAATCCACTGACCACCACTCAGCATTTCCCAACTGGCACTATTTTTTCAAAGATCAGTTAAATGAGCGCATCCAGTGTCCTATGAAACCGCTAAAAACAAAACATAAATGGACCTAAATATGCTCCCCCCTTCTCTTATCATCAGAATACAGAACTTTCGTTTTTGACCAGCGCCCTGGCATGGCCAATTCTGTCAACTTGGCGACTTTCTCGCTAAATCCGGTTACTTTCCAAATCATGTTGGCGATTTTTTTTTCCCCAAAAGCGACTAGCGACAAATCTAGCGACTTTTTCTGGTGTTATTGGAGGCTTTTCTGGTGTTTTGGAGACTGCAAATGCAGCAAATACGCGTCCAGGTGAATGATTGTCATCTTGCCTAAACGGGGAGAACTAGCAGCACCTGACAGTGTGGAGTGTTCTCGGAGTGAATTTTTTGTTAAACATGAAAATGACTGAGAACAGGTCAGGACTAATACAGTCCTTGGTCAGGACTAATAATGGTTTTAAACGGATGTTCATGCGCACTAGTCTCTAGAGCGTACATGGCATGGCGCAAAAACATCTTGCGAGCAGGACGTAACCACCATGTGGATGAGAGGGATCACAGGAGAACAGCCACACTTGTTGGAGCTCATAGAAGGGCTACAGTAACTCAATTAACTGCTCTTTACAACCGTAGAGAACAGGAAAGCATTTCAGAATGCACTACATGTCCAACCTTGAGGCAGATAGGCTACAAATGCAGAATACTATGTCGGTATCCACGTTTTAGCAAAAAAAAAAAAAAAAAAAAAAAACTAATATGAGGCAGAAGAGGGCACAGGCTCATCAAAACTCAACATGAAAATTTTAAAAATTTAGCCTGTCCTGATGAATCTTAATGTCTGCTGTGACACGCATGTAATTTAATACAATGGCGGGGGGAATGTTTTCTTGGCACACCTTGGGCCCCTTAATGAGAATCAATGACTATTTGAATGCCATAGTCAATTTGAGTATCATTGCTGACGATATGTAACCCTTTGTTGCTACCATTGACCCTCTCCTGTTGGCTACTTTCAAAATGAAAGTACACAATGTCACAAACCAAAAGTAATCAAAGAATGGTTTCATGAACAATGACGTCCTTATTTTTCATAAATTTCAGGGGTGGGGGGGTTGGGGTGGTGATGCGGGGTTAGTGAGTCAGAATGTGTATACGAGTGAGGAGAGACAGTTTTGTGGTGGTACTGAAACTTCCATCCTCAGCTGATGAAGGAGAACAAAAATAAGTTCCTAAAAGCAACATAACACAATAAAATAGTTGAATTTTTTGACAACAACCAAAGACCAAATACCTCTCTAAGATGTAATTCCCCCTTTAATTGTTTTCCCCATCAGTCTCTGAGGTTTCAATGTTTAAAGTAAATGTAACAAAATGACAAAACCGGTTGTGCTATACCACCAATTAGCTTTGCTAAAGAATTTAGCAGTGTATGGCCAAGCTACACTGCCAGGCTGAAAAAAGTCACCATTTTAATTTGTAATACTTAAGAGCCTATGAATGATTATTGCAGGGATGAATATGTTTCAGCGGGCAAGAATTCTTTTAACCCTGACTGATATGGTGCATAGCTTCTCATTTCTTAAATGACTATGTTGGAGGACGTACCCTGTGGTTGTGAAAAATGTGTTACTGTGTTTCAGGAGGGGCAAATCATTGGCCTGCATCATACAAAGAAAACAAGTTAGGAGATCGCTGAAATCACTGGAATTGTGTAAAGAACTGTCCAGCGCATTATTGAAGCCTGGTAGGATTGTAGTAAACTGTAATCTTTGCAGAAGAAATAGGTCAGAAAAAAAGAACGATTGTGATCAGAGATCACGAAAACAAGTTGGTGAAGTCTCATTGTAATAAAATCCGTAAAAGAGCATTTCTACATGCACAATGCAGAAGAACTTTTGAAGTTGAGGATAAACAGTTATATGGCCACAAGTGACATGTTTGTGAGGTTAATAGGGACAAAACAATTTCAATTTGCAAGGGAGCATGAAGATCAGACTATGAGACAATGAAAGAAGGCCATGTGATCTGATGAGTCCAGATTTACCCTGTTCCAGAATGATGTAAGAAGGGAAGCCCATGAAGCGATACAACCGTCATGCATAGTGCCCACTGTACAAGCCTTTGGAGGCAGTGTTATGATCTGTGGCTGCTTCCATTGGTCAGGTCTAAGCTCAACATTGACCCGTTTATCTTATCAATTGATTTTTCAAATCCCTCATGGCACAGACATATTCCGGGATGACAATGCCAATTTTCTTTGGGCTCAATCTGTGAAAGAATGGTGAGGCAGGATTGAGGAATTATTTTCACAGGTGAATTAGCCACCACGGAGTCCTGACCTTAACCAGTTGAAAGCCTTTGGGATGTGCTGGAGAAGGCTTTACAACGTGGTTTAATTCTTCCATCTTCATTTCAAGATCTTGTCCAAAAATGATTGCAACTCTGGATGAAAAAAAATGTATCATTGCATAACATTGTTGAAACAATTCCAAAACGAATGAGCGGCGTGATCAAAGCTAAAGGTGGTCGAACAAAACATGAATGTGCATCTTTTTTTGGCAAAGCAGTGTCCTGTAGTTGCTTTCAAGCATGTGAACGATCAATAAAGCATTTCCAAACATTTCAAATGCAAGCCTATGAAAACTTGAGCTCAATTTGTAGATAGCCTACTAAACTACTGAAGAGATCCAGAGAAAAGATTAGTGTGTCTCGTTTAGTATTCCATAGCTGTAAAGAGGACCACCGCCAGCTCTGTAGGATCAACCAGCATTATAGATCACTAGCAAATTCCTGCTTCTTTTAAATCCACGCAGATGGGTGTTGTAACATGCCAATTGTAGAAAGGGACTGCACCACAACTTTCTCTAACACCAGTTAGGAGTTAGTCCCCACACTGCTGAACACAATAATCCTGATAACGCTTCAACCACTTGAATGAACTTCAGCAATTTTGAATCTGTAAATGATATGGTGGGAAAAAAAACACAAAAGTACAGAACCTTGAAATAATATTTTAAAAATGCTCTGAAGAAAACTTCTTGCCAGCCCTGCAGAATGTGTGACTGCTACAGTGTGAATGTATGAGAGAGAGTGTGAGCGTGGTGAAGATAGGGTGCGTGAGAGGGAGTGAGCGTGTGAGATTGTGAGCAAGAGAATGCTGCATTGCATTTCTCTGTTCCTTTCTGAGACAGAGACTACAGCACAGCAGCATGGCTGCACACTCCTCTTGAGTACATGAGCTGCATACTCAGCAAGTGCGGAAACCTCTGGAAGGGCTGCATGGCACACAAGACACTTCCCACTTCAGAGGTGGAGGCCTATCCCCAAGCTGTCAATCTCACACCCTTCATCTTGTTTGCTTTTTGTGAGCTTTTACTGACAGGTCTCTGCACCTCAGCTTAACAAATGCACATCAGGCAGCAGTATGTACACCTTAAAGGAGAGGTACTATAAATCAGTGACCAAAGTTTATTACTGTCAAACTTCCAGATAGATTACATTGTGCCTGCTTTTTGATATGTTACTCATTAATTTGAAAAAGAAATTGGTTGCCAAGTATTGGATATCAACATCATTCATCACAGATGGCTATGACTCGCTGTTGATTTACATTGTTTGGTTTGACATCATTATAATGTCTGAAGTAAATGTCAAACTGAATCACATTAAACTAAAGAAAACAAGAATCAGACCCATTCTATAAGTACAAAAGTAAGAACAATGAAGGTAAAAGAGTAGTCACAGACTATCTGTAATTAATTCTGCTCATGCGGGAAATGAGCAATAAAAAAGGAATGCTGGTACGCTGCAAGATACTTCAATGCCGAGCAACACAGAGATTGGTTTTATTCAAAGGGTGTTGTTGTGGTTTTGAGGTCACCTGAGAGCAGGTTAGTGCAATCAGCACATACTTATCTCCAGTACAAACACAGACCCTTGCAATCCCCCACTAATGCAAATATAGCCAGCTGATTTCTTGTTGCTAGAAATAATAGCTTGTTTCACGTCCAGTGCTTTATTTACATCCGCACCGATCCAGGTTTATTGCCATGGCTCATAATTACTTCTTACAGCATTGATGTGGAGAGCTGAGGCAAAGTATTATCTTAAACAACAGTGAGTTTTAATTAATATTCAGGGAAACTTTTCAAGAACAGAGGTAGTACGGACGACGTAGCAGATGGCGGAGAGTGTAAGTGAAAATGAAAGCCTGGCAGCTGCTGCCACCATTGATCAGGATAATGATCCTAAGGACTCCCCTTCACACTGGCATGCAGAGGCAGTCAATTCTGTCACATTTACTACACCAGAGGAATGGAAGAGTTACAGGAGTCTGCAGTAGAGATCTTAGAGAGCTCCAGGGTTTGCCTTTACCGCTTGTTTTTGATTCTGAAAAATAAAAAAAAACAATGGACCCTGAGGCTGAACAGCACACCGCTGCAAAGCCACAGACTTCCTGTTTTAAATCTGAGCACTGCTTTGCAACCTCAACTCTCTCAGTTGATTTGATGCTTGGTGTGATGAAGAACATGGAGAGTGGGAGTGAGCAGGTATGTCGTGATGTGTAAACTGAAAAGAGCTTTTCTTTCATGTATGTCCTTTCCAAAACTTAAACATAACACATCAAAGTGCATTGTTGGCACTTTAGGTCTTATTTCTGAGTTGGCGGAAAAGTTTACGCTTAGATGATTCCTTCATTGCCTGCACTCCTCCAATAACACAATAGTATATGACATTGTTATCAAGAATGGTATTTCTTATATGTTTAAGAATGTAACAGATATTTACAGGTTGCAGGTTGTGTTTGTATTGACAGAGGCAGTTTCAGAGTCTGTTCAGTGGTTTTGTGGCACTAGACTGGATATCATAGATGGAGAAAGGAACAAATGTTCGAGGCTCACACTGCAGTTGAATGCCGTGGGGTGTATTGTTTCTCACACTGTCATCAAACCCCTCATTCCTGGAAAATATTGATATAGGTAATTATCCAGCATAAATGCTGCCATTACCAAACCATCTGACTAAAGACTTTTTTATTACTATATTAGTAATCAAAATGGGCAAAAGCAGATAATCCAGGACAATTTTCCAAGCAGGCTCATTACTTTCCAAGCAGGCTCATTATTACTATATTGCAATCAAATGGTAATTACTACACAGCAATCTAATTTCAGCAGATAATCCAGGACAATTGAGTATCTGCAAAGTTGTGTTGATGAGTATCACCATAATTATTTTCTCTTATCCAGTCTGCATGTTGTATCAATTATTTGTTTGGGAATTTTGTGCTGTGGGCAAAACATTTCCTGTAATAGATATGTATGAATGTGCTTGCGCAGCTATGAATTTGAATATAAAATAATATTTTTTACTTATGTGCCACTGCCATCATTTGTTGTCATTGTTATGGTTTAATTATTTTTAACATAGCCTCTAATATTGCATTTTTGTTAATCTATTTAAAGCACTTTGTGATTTTACATCTATGAAAGGTGCTATATAAATAAACTTTCCTTAAGTTGTCCACAATCTGACTTTTTATCAATTTGAAAATTAAAAAAATATTGGTAATGAAAACTAATCTGCCATCTGACTTTGACTTTGAGTTCACTCTATGGCCAAATGTATGTGTAAACTCTTATGTGGATGAAGGCGTGTCCATTGGAGAGCATCTTGACAGTGTAGCACACAATAAGGTTACAGAATGTGCACTTTGAACAGTTTTGGGGGAAGAGGACAGCCCAAAAGGGGATTATGTTGTGCCGCAGTCTGTCTGTCTGTCCGTCTGGCCATATCTGAAGGTACTTGGCTTCTGAATTCAACTCCTCCTACAGTTTACATAGGACATCCCTGAAACTTTACACATATGCTGTACATAAACTGATGATAAGCATATTGCACTTGCCATTCAGGTGGGGGATGTTGTGCTCTCAGAGCGCTCTTGTTTCAGCATGAAGATGCACCCATGCACAGGGCAAGGGCCATTCATGGATTTTAGTGATTGGTGTAGAAAAACTTGACTGGCCTTTGTGGGGCTCAGACCTCAGCCTAATCCCAACATCACAGCCTGACCTCACAAATGTTTTCCTGGCTGGAATGGAAGTAAATCCATGCAGCTATGTTCTCTAACACATCACTGAAAGCCTTTCCTGAAGAGTGGAACCTGGTATGACCACAAAGGGGGACTGTACCCATTGTATTGCCAATGATTTTGGAATTCGATGCAGGATTTGCTGCTGTCCACATACTTGCATATTTGAGAAACAAAAATAATGAAGGCTCCTTGGTGCCATGTGGAATCTTATTTTCATATAGACATTACTAGATCAATAACATTATGTAGATTTAATAACCTTCAGATTAAGTAGTATGTCTAAGATATAAAATTATCCAGCGTACATATTTGGGAGTTCAGGGCTTTAAAATTGCCAGTTGTGGTTCAGGATATCCACCTTGGCGATTTTGAGAACCTAAATAACCTTGAAAACCTGAATGTAATGAAATCCCCAGGTATTATTCCAGGATTCATGACCAGTGATATTTCTCTCCTGTAAAAAACAAAACATGGTGACCATTTATGGAATATGCTGGCCTATGCTTTTTCTTATTCCACTCTGTTGCTATGACGGATATACCTGACCTAATTTATCCTCCAGCACGGCTCTCAGACTGAAAAATCTTAAGAACAGGATTTGGATGTGCCTATGCATATTGTAAAATCCTCTAATAAACATTGAATAACTGTTTTTTTTGTTGTGTGTGTGTGTGTGTGTGTGTGCATGCACGCGTGCAGTATTATTGTCTGGGGTGTTATTGTCTGACCATAGCACTGCTCATCAAATGCAAGATGGGATGTAGGTGATTTACATGTCGTCCTCTGCTCAGTCACACTCACTTTAAGTTGTTCCTGAAATGTGGATCACCAAAATGCCAAAAGACTCTTACAGCGCTGAAATTTGTGTCATTGCGTGTTATATCTACACTCAAGCAATTCTCTTGTTTCCAAGCGTATTGCAGTCCGTTTTTTTCCCGCACAGTCCCTGTATTATGTTATATCAATAATTTCTCCGAAAGCTACATTTATGCAGCCTCTTTAAGATTTTGGATTATCCTATTACTTTTTATTTATGCTGTTTAATATTTTGTGTGACTGTCGGTTTTCATGTCTGTGCTTTCATAAAAAATTGTCAGTCACATAGGTCAAAAATATAGACAATATCTGTCAGTCAGCTGCAAGAATTCTCTCTGTTATGACGCCAAAGGACTTGTCACCATGTTGAGCCCCCTGATTATTCAATGCAAAGGAATCATTTCATTTGGTAGTGGGGACAGCAGCTGTTAGGAGTGGTGGAGAGAGAGAGGAGGCAAAGGGGGAGGAAGAGAGCGCAAGAGACAGAAAGGCTGTAGGAGAGAAAGAGTGAGAATCATAGAGTGGCAAAAGAGAGGAGATTCGAGAGTTACATAGGAAAGACATCAGAATCTTACCTCATCCTCCTCGGCCTGTGCCTGCAGTGGGAGAGTGATGGCTGCCTGTCTACCTTCAAAAACAACTCAGAAAACAGCTCCCCCCTGTGGTAGCATTGGGTACTCCCCAGCTGGGAAGCCATATGGCTCTTCACCAATCGGCTGTCAAGGTGAGGCACCTGAAGTGAAGATGGCACTTACTTCCAAAAATGCTTGTGCACCTGACTCTGACAGCAGCCTGAAGGTGTGCGCTTGCTGGGTTATGAATGATCACAGGTAATTACAGGTTTATATGATAAAAGGGAAAGGTATATACGCCAAACCAAAGGAAAAATGATTCAGCTTTATTAGGTCCTCCAGGCATTGTTAAATCCTCTCACCCCATCATAATGAGTTGTCACTGAGCTGAGCTGTCCAAGTCACTTAAATCACATTTCTTCTCAGTTCTTAAGTTTGGACTGAACAGCAACTGAGCCTTTTAGTCATGCCTGCATGCTTTTATACACTAAGCTTGTTGCCTCATGCTTGGCTAATAAGATATTTTCATTGATGGGAAGGTGAACTGGTGATCCTAATAAAATGGTCACTGGATGTGCAATGAAGAAGAATACCTCCACCTTTACCTGGGTAGTACAAGATGCCTGTGTTGATTATAAAACCCGTGAAAGCAGCAGTAAAATACCATTGCAGTTGCCTGCTGATTTTATAACTCCTTGAAAAACTTAAAAACAATTTCTACAAAATGCAGAGTCCCCTTCAGTAGCCCCAGAGTGATTGCACCATCACGCATCTTGATGCAGCCAACTGCCAGCTTGGCATCCATCCTCGGCTTGGCATCAGACCAGCTGTGCGAAAGTCATCCTTCTACAGTGCAAACATGCTACACTTTCCCATATTCCATCAGTTCTTTTCAAATGATTGACTGTCTACTTGTTTACCAGAATAAACAATACAGTAAGAAGGACAAGAACAGCAGAGCATCGTTCCCTGGCTAATGTGCTAATCCTCATTATCATCATTTAAGTTGGCGCCATGAAACAGAACGTCTTTTGGAGAGTTCATCATTTCTTATTTAATTGTGTAAGAAAGCCAGCAAATTCATAACATGCAGCAAATAAACAGATTGAAGACTGATGTACTTTTTAACAGCAGAGGTCACTAATCCACTTTATTGCACTGTTTCCATCAGCTGATTTTAAGATGTGTAAACAAAGCCCAGTATTCAGTCAGCATTACCTCACCTTTTGCTTCCATGGCCAAATAATAATAATAATAATAACCGCGGTGTCGGATCAAATCCAAGCTGTGTCAGTATCAACTGTGGCCAGCAGCCTTTTGAGACCGTTGCTCAGGATGTGGGACGGAAACAGTTGGTTTGGGTTAGCACCTCCTGCTGGTCATCTATGTGCTCCTCAGTATAACTCTAAGCAGGCATATGCTTGGATCTCCTCTGACCTGGTTCTGAATTTGCGAAGAATTTGTGAGTGTAGCGAAGCGGTAGTGGGCAGGCTGTCTGTGCTCTCCAGGGATGGCAGCATGAGCTGCATGTGAGCCTGCTTGTACATAGTTCTTTGATTGAATATTCCATTTTTGGAGGGGATTGGAGATACCAAATTTATTATTAAAAACTAATTTGAAAAAATAACAATATTGCTTAAATTGGCAGGCAAGTCCATTGATTCCAGCCAACAGCAAATAAATCCTGCAGTTATTCTTGAGGCAGATCGCTTCAAAGCTACTTTAGGTAACTATCTTTTAATAGCATTTTTATTATACTGTATTTGCACAGATTGACAGCATATGGCAATGGGTATCAATGAGTGAAGCAATCTATGAAAACAGTTTGGCTTCTGTGGCCCCTCCTCCCTGTGTATTTTAGTAATCCACTGTGCTCGTTATGAACAGACCAATCACAAAGAAGGGGGGACGCATCTTATTGAATATCAATCATGCCATATGCACACGTAAGTGGGTCATGCGACCCCTCTATAATGCATGCAAAACAAGGAAATGTGCAGCAATGCTGGAGAAATTGGTCACTGTCAGGACTCTTGTACATATGCCTTTTGTTTCCCATCCGGTTCTGCAACTTTCGAGTTTATGAGAAGTATCCTGCCTGTGATTGGCTTACTACTTGTGTAATTGATCTTCCTTGGCTGCATCTGGTTTCATGGTTATTTCCTCATGATTATGTGACATGTATTTACACCCCTTGCTTTTTTGCAAGCTGCTGGATTGTAAATTTGCCCTTTGTGTTTAGACTTTGTCTTTATTAATTGTGATGTTATCCTTAATTGTTGAAACTCTCTGTAATTATTGAGCATAACATACTCTTTAATAACCACTTTTCTCCCAGTTATCTCGAACAAGCTTCAAAGCCTACTCAGAGTCCAGGATTAGAAACACGTTCAAGTTGACCCAGCTCAAGTCAGCTCCTCTGCCCAGATTAATAGGAACAAGCTACTAAGCTTAACCGGGGTCCATATTGGAACTGAGCTCTTGTTAACCCTCCCAAGTATGTTCTTTGTCCGATTTGTTAGGAACAAGCTCCCAATCCTTCTACAGTCATCAGTATTGGAACCAAGTTCCCCTCAAGCTGCTCCATCCTCCATCAGGACAGTTCAGCAATGGCAAAGTGTGCACTCTCCCTGGCTGTTATGCCAGAGACCACTGGCCGGCGATTGACTGCTCAGCTTCGCTCTCAGCATCTATACTGAACTGTGTTGTCCTTTTGTGGGGTTCCATCCGTAGCTCCTCTTCTGACATTCCATCCCCAAATTACCATATAAGATGTCAATAATGCTACCTATTGGATTGCACTCTGCCTCCGCACTTGATTGCTGGTCTGGAACGTAACAGGTCACAGCTACATGGGATCCTACTTCTATGTCTTAGGTGCTCCGGCCTCTAACGGACTTCATTTTTGGTTAACCCTCAAGAGGCTCCACCTCATCTCCTGAAAAAGGATTGATGTACTCGCTCATGCCAGCATTGACAGATGTGGATGGATCTGTCATTTCGTTAGTTATGTGGAACAACTGGCCAGATTTCATCTTTGTCCAACTTGGAATCAATATAGCGAGGGAATGAAGCGAATTGGTCGGCTGGCCGAGTGTACTTTCTTCATTGGCAGTTGCTCTTTCAAGCGAACAGTTTCTGTCACATCATCAGGGGGCTTTTACAATAAGCGAGCTCACAGTTCCGCTGTGCTGGGGCCGTGTGCAAAAGGTCAGAGGTCAAGGCACATAAGCAAACCCACGTTGACGCACTCGCTCCTGGTGTTTACAACGCAGGAATGGCTGCAAAGCAGTCCAACACCGAGATTTGTCTGTGGAAAAGGGATCGCCTGCAGCAGTACTTACATGACAGGGGCTTGCCTGTTACTGGCAGAGTGGAGGAGCTTCGAGCTCTTGTTTATGGAGCTCAAGTTTTCAATGTGGCGCCAAAGTCATATTGTGGTGATGATGATGTTGTGCCTAATATAATGAAATCAGATTGCTTGAGTTTGCATAAAGCTAGCCCGCCATATCATGCATTTTCGCACCAGCTAGCTAGGTGAGTGCTTTGTTACTTAACTACTTCTACATCAAGATGAATAGCTGATTTAGTATAGCTAGCTAGCGATTAGTGTTGTCTCAACTGGCGGCATAACCGTTAACAAATGGCCTGCGGTCGTCTACATTGCCGTTACGTCACTGGCTTGGGCTTGCTTGCTTTTTACAGTGTGAAGTTGTTTCCAGTTTTAGTTTCACAAAACTGATTTGTACAAAATAATGACACTATATTACTTCGGTTGACGGCGTTATCTTCAAATATTTGCGCTATGGTGCGTTGGCTTTATGTTGCTAAATTGAAACTAGCCTTTTTAAGGCAAAAAATGTTTGCTTTTTTTTTTGCCTTTGAGTAATCAAACTGATACCTAGTCGACTGGGATAGTTGACTCACTAATAGGCCTATTAAGCCTTAACGTGATCTTAGCACCTGTAACTGTCCCTCCTAGCTGTTGCTGAATTCACAGCAAACTCAAAAGCATGGTGGCACTGGTTTGTTTATGTGCCTTGATCTCCGACACGGGGGTAGAAACATACTCTTATGACATGCGTACTCGAAACTGCGAGCTTGCTTATGGATCCACATGGATAGACTTTAAAGACTACTATTACTTGAACCAATACTGAAATTCAATTAAAATATTAAATCCAAGAGTTAATATTACAGATCACACCACTGAGAATTCCTGTAATATTCTCCTCATATTTTAATGCATGGCACAGATAAATCTCTATAATACATTGTACATCACTTTGCAAGTCGTTTATGCATGCAGTGTAAGCTCCAGTGGTATTTACAGCAGGGAAAAATAGCCAATTTGGTGAATAGATCTGTTCATTTTTTCAGTACAATATAGACAGAAATGTAATAACATGACAATTTTATTTTTATTTGTCAAGTAATCTCAATGTCAATTCAAGAGACTAGTCATATTTGAAAAAAAAAAATTATTGAAATCTATGTTGTCAGCATGAAAAATATTCGAATAATTATGAATGTTTTTAATGAAATTATGTCAGATGTTAAGAAAAACTCAGTAATAAGCATGTAAAGTAGTATAATTTGTGTAATTTGTGAAGAAAAAGGGATACTCATAAAATAATCTCTTGCTCCATCTAGTGGTTGAAATTGGCATGTCTCCTAATTCAATTTCAGCCAAATTACAGTAAAATTGCACTAATAGACTGGAATGGTTAAATCGGGGCCCTGAAAGCAAAGGCTTCATGCGTCTCAGGTTTTTTTTCTTCTTAGGCTTTCATTTCATTCAGCAGTCAATAACGGCCTAGACCTCGGAGACTACGGGTATTAACTGTTTTAAAAATTGATCAACTTACACTAAAGTTTTGAAAAATATCAATAGGAGCAGACACTGAATCAGTATTTATATTGAGGGAAAAAAACATTTTGTCTAATTCTGAAACAGAAAATAAAACATTAGCATTAATTAAAGGGAATTCAGGGTGTGTTTTGTGTATTATATTTTTCTTCGCAGCAATGGATTCCAATATTAGTTCTGTTAATTTGAAAACTTTCAGGTTCCATTTTGGTTGTAACATATACCTATGATCTCCCATAGATGGTATGCAGTTCCTGATCTGTAAGATAAGGAAGTGGGGATGTCAGTATTAGCTACTTAACTGTGGTCTCACTTGTGCTTAACTCTTAATGGCAATGTGATATTTGCAATGTTCACAAATCAAGTCAGGTACAATGGAATAAGACCTGGCATCTGATCTTGAATTGTTGATTAACGAATAATAATTAATTCATGCTGGCACATTTTATTTCATTATGTCTAATCAACTATGCTTCAAATGCTGGTTGGGAGCATCCACCACCTGTATGTGGCTAACAACACTGAAAGGTGTGTGAACAACCAATGCTCAAAGGCACATCACTATGAAAATGTGCATTCTAAGGTGTTATTCTTTAAAAGACCAGTGTAATAATTGCCTTTGAGTGAGTGGGACTGCTTCCTCTGTCAGGAAAAGGAGAGCAGGTCACAGATGCTACCAGTCATTTTCGTTAAGTTCATCAGCTTCCTCCTATCCAACCTCAAGGCTCTACAGTTTAACTTTCAAAAACAGTCATTCATCATTTCATATTCAGTGACTACTGCTCTCTCGTTCAGCACCCAATGTCTCTGGTAGATCATTCTACACTAAAATTAAATCAATAAAACAACCAGTAGCTACTAGAAAAATGAGTGAACAGCTCCCACTCGGAAGAGGGATTTGACTGGGTTGCTTTGAGATTGATGAGGTATCCAGAGCCTTCTCGGTCTTTTTTGTCTATTCTGGAATCCTCCTCAAAGTTATAAACCTGTCTTAACATGTTATGTGTTTATTTAGTTATGCGTGGATGTGTTTTAAATCACTCCCATTTCCTTCAGAAAATGTGGCAGTGTGTTGCTTAAATAAAGTTTCTATCTTACTTGTACTTGTACTTGATAAGGTCTCCTCAATCATTTGAGGGGCCTGCGCCAGGGAAGCATAATTTCTTGGATAACATCCTGCGCCATTTAGCTCGGTTTGAAGCCAGTTCTTGTGCCTCTTCCAGTGTGATGTTTGGTATCCCTGAGAAGTGTCCTACATCCTCCAGAACACAGTTAAGCCATGTTTTCCTGGGAAGGCCTCTCGATCGCTTTCCATAGTTAGGCTTCCAGTTTAACAGAACTTTAGGGAGGCATTCTTCCAGCATTCTGACTACATGGCCAAACCACCTAAGTCTGTTGGCCGCAGTCACTGTTGCAATATTCACTGTCTGTGCTTGTTTCAGAACATCAGTATTCCTCACCATGCGAAAGCATCTTATGCCAAGAATTCTTCTGAGACATTGCTCGTGGAAATGCTCAAGTCTGTTAACTTGTGCCTGAGTAGTGTTCCACACTTCACTCCCGTAGGTCAGGATAGTCACGACTGCTGCTGTGTATATCCGAATCTTTGTCAGCTTAAATATGTTACGGTTGCTCCATATCTTTGCCAGCTGGTTGAAGGCACCGGACGCTTTCATGATGCATGTCGACAGTTCAAGGTCTATCGTCCTATCACTGCTGATCGTGGCCCCTAGGTACGTGAAGTGACTAACTTGCTCTACAGGATACCCTTCAACCGTGATGTCAAGTGTGCTTCCCTCTGTGTGAGGTCGTTGGGTTGTTGTTTTGCTTATCGCCATTGTCTGAGTCTTCTTGACATTGGCTCTCAGTCCAGCTAGACCGCTGTATCTGCAGAGAAGGTAAGTTGTTTCCTGTAGCCCCACTTTCTTGTTGTCCAGAAGAGCCATGTCATCAGCATAGTCTTTGTCCATAACTGATATCAGTGGCTTGCCTGGAGCTTCCTTTTGCAGAATGGCACCTGAGCCAAGTTGCTTGTTCTGCTCTGTCAGATGTACTGCGAGGTTTAAGCTCATATTAAACACCGGTGGACCTTGTATATCACCCTGCCCAGTTCCAGATTTGACAGAAAACCAGTCTGACTGTTCCCCATTCCCCCTCACCGCACTAACAGTGCTTCTGAAGAAGGCTGGCAGGAGTCTTATATACTTGGGAGGTAGACCGTAGAATGAGAAGGCCTTCCATATGAAGTCACGATTGATACTGTCAAGTGCAGCTTTAAAGTCAACGAAGTTGATATATAATGGAATGTTAAATTCAATACTTTCCCGAATAATGGTGCGAAGAGAGTAAATCTGGTCGATGCAGGATCTATTTTTTCAGAACCCACACTGACTTTCTCACAGTAGCTTTTCAAGGCCTGCATTCAGACGCTCTAAGATAACTATCTGAAAAAGTTTTAATACAGTAGATTCAAGTGTTATTCATCTGTTGTTGGAGCAGTGTGTTGTATCAGCTTTCTTTGGTAACACCACAATGATGCCTTTAGACCAGTCCTCAGGGATAACCTCACCATTCCAAACTTTAGCTAAAAGAATTTCCAGAATATTAACTAGACCATATGCACCATACTTCAACTGTTCGTTAGTTATATCATCTACTCCAGGGGACTTGTAATTTTTCAGTTTTCTCAGTGCTGCCAGGATTTCCTTCGATGTCGGGGGGCCGTCCTCATTTCCAAGTTGGTCAAAACATGGAATACCAGTCATCCCATCTAATCTCGACAGATCTACATCAACCAGTTGGGGATTCAGCAGCTCGGGAAAATGTTCAGTCCACTGTCCCCGTTGAGCCTCTGGGTCTGAGATCATCTAAGCAGATTTATCTCATACTGCAGATGTCTTTTTATTCTGCTTGTTTGACAGGACCTGTATTTTTTGCCAAACTTCACGTTGGTTTCCGTGACTAGCTGCATTTTACAGTTCTGATGCCAACCTGAGAGCCCAGTCGTTGTCATCAGCTTTGCAACTCTTCTTCACCAGCTAGTTAAGCCTGGAGTACTCAGACTGGTTAGCACAAGATGCAGGATTTACTTTTGTATTTGCTTAGCTTCCACTCGCTTCACAATTAGGTCATTTGTCTCCTGTGAAAGGTGTTGTTGTTATATTTTCCTAGGCTGTTCACCCAGTACATCCATAGACACATTAGACACAGTTTCTATGAATTTAGACCAAATTTCTTTGATGGGTTCATCTTCCACCTCCAGCACGCTGAAGCGGTTTGACAGCTCAATGTTGTATGCTGTAACTCTAGACCCATCCTGAAGATGGTGTATTGCAGGAAATGAGTGCTTAGCAGCCTGCTGTTTGCTTGTCGCTTGGAGTTTGACCCTAAGTTGCCCCCTCACCAGGAAGTGATCTGAGCCAATGTCAGCACCCCTCATAACCCTAACATCCAAAAGAGAGTGATTCCATTTTGTGCTAATACAAATATGATCAATTTGGTTCACAGTTCTACCATCTGGGGATCTCCAAGTCCCTTTATGTATGTCCTTATGTTCAAAGAGAGTCCCCCCAATTGTGAGCCGATGCATTGCACAAAAGTCAAGCAGACATGTACCGTTGTCATTTTATGTAACATGTAGAGAGTGTTTGCCAATAAAACCTGGCCTGGAAGTATTGTCCGTTGTTACCTTGCCATTAAAGTCACCTAACAGGAGCTTTATATCATGCCCAGGTAGTTCAGCAAATGTATCGGATAGTTGAGTGTAAAACCCATCCTTCACGTCATCACTGGAGCCTTCCATGGGTGCATATGCCACCACAACAGAAATATTAATCTGCCGACTGTGTAATCTGGCCCAGAGAATCCGTTCTGATACAGGGGTCTATGAAATCAAAGAGTTCTTGATGCGTTTGGATAGTACAAGACCGACACCCTGGCGCCTGATTCTGTCAGAGCGCCCACAGTATACCAGCACAGAATTGTTGTCCAGGGTTTCAATGCCATTGCTGGGCATGTGTGTTTCAGTAACACCTAACCGATCGATCTTGTAGTCCTTAATAACATTTGACAATTGAAGTAGTTTGGATGAATTACTAACAAGAGATAAAACATTCCATGTAGCAATGTTAAGAGGCTTTTTGGTGTAACTTTTAGGATGCAATTTGTTGCTATCAGTGTCCACGTGAATACGCTGTCGTTGAGTACAGCGATGGGAATAATGCTCCTGTTTCCTTCCCTTCAATGAGGTAGGGTCCTTGCGGCTTTGCCTGCCACACGTCATCCTGGTCTTCTCCCACCCAGAAGTACACAGGATGCTTCGAAATGAGTTTTTCCTTAATGTTTCCATAGCAATCGGTACCTCACAGAGCGGATTGCTAGCCCGCTGCTGCTATTGGCATTCACGGGAGTCCCAGCCTGTTTATTGACTGGCCAGTCTAGATCCGTAGTGTTCTGTCGTGTTTCACCATAGATGGAAGAGGCTACTCCACTTAAGAACGGCACCTCGAAAAGGATGTGGCTCTACACCACACACTACGGTCTTGAACTAGGAGAGGTTATGGATTCACGTCACTAGTCCCTGGAGCAAAGCTCCTCGCTGTCAAAGTTTCTCTTTGCTAGTGTGCAAATGAGGAAAAAATGACACCAGACCAACTGTGAAATGCTGCCAGATTTTCCAGTGTGGCTCTTCCCAATCAGTGCCTCTAGATGGCATACTTGGCATTGTTAGGAAATTTCTTCTTCACCCCTTTAGCAGCAAGATGACCAACTGAATCACTTTATTGCATACACGTATACTGTCATTGGATTATTCATAATATTATTATTCATTGTATTTATGCATGCATATGTATAATATGTATGTATAAATGCAATAGGTAGCAGTGGGTTGCACTTCCGTCTCACAGCAAGGAAGTCGTGTTTTCAAATCCGGCCTGCACCCCTCTGTGCATATTCTCCCCATGTTTGCGTGGGTTTCCTCCCACACTCCAAAGGTATGCATATCAAGCTAACTGGACGCTTTAAATTTCCCGTTGGTATGAGTGTATGAGTGAATAATGTGTGCTCCCTGTGATGGATTGACGCGCTGTCCGGGGTGTGTCCCTGCCCTCTGTTAACAGTAAGCAGGGATAGGCTCCAGCTCCCTGGGACTCAGGTGAGGAAGAAGCAGCTTAGATACTAGCAAGATGGAGTACATATTTTGCATGCATTAATGGGAAAAAGTGAAGGATTGTCAGTAAACATAACACTGTGGAGGTTAACCTTTTTATTTACACTGGCACTGTTAATACTGTTATTTAGCCGCTCAAAATATTATTAGTTGTTTGAGGACAACATTTGATTTTATTGCCCAGCTGTGATACAAAATGGCTGAATGGTGACCTGACACCACTGAGCAATTTTATCTCATTTATTGACCAGCGTGTCCCATTTAATGCTTATCTGGACTTCAATCTCTCCAGGCTATGTGAGAAGTATTTTGTGGTGTCCAGTCATGGTTATTACCTTGATAAAACTGATTAATGCAGAAGAGGAGTATACAAAAAATAAAGAAGAAATATTATAGGGAACCTGAAGCACTTCCCAAGCACATAATCATTTGGTCTTTATTTACATGACATATTTGAATCACAGACTGAATTAAGCAAGAAGATAGAACACCAGTTTAAAGAGGAAAGAAAAAAAAGACTACATTTCTGGAGTGTTTTCTCACATGGCACTTAAAATACTTTACATGTCAGATGAAGTTGAAGATAAAATGGAGGCATATCCAAAAATATGACGGTTCAAAAGCCCTGGTTCATTGCATGTTGACAAAACTTTTTTCTGTGATCAGTAATCAAGGCATTTTTTTTTTTTTGCCAAGTCTTTGTCGAGATGAATATAAATACAACGTTACCAGAGAGAGTTTTATATGAAATTCCTGATCACTTCTAGTTCTACATGAAATAAAGAGTTGTGTGTTAAACGGTAATGTCTTTTGAGAAGAAAACCCCAGGAAATAAAATGTGTCATAATCTAGCATGTGTCAAAATCAGAACACCCAAGATCAGCTTGCATTTGCCATGCAGAAACATCTCATCCCTTGTGATTGTGATTAAGCTACTTAATCATCAGCAAACCTTAAACAAGTGAGCATGGGAAATGTACTAGTCATGCAATACAGGTCTGATATACATGCAGGTCAGAAAAAAGCATGATTCATTTCCTTAACAGCTATATTTATGGGATAAATACTATTACAATACTGGTAGAAGGCCAAGTTCAAGTGGACATCCAAGCAGAAAGTCAAACTCTAATCATTATATGAAAGGGGCAGTTATTTGATCTTAATTTTGACATTAGAGTCAACTGTTGCCTGTGAAACCACTTGCTTGACCTTCACCCGCATGATCTAAGAAAGATTTGAACACATTATCAACACACCTGCACAATCAAGTTTCGAACAAGAGTAAGTTGCATCATACTAAGTTTCGGGCATCAGTTTCTGCACCATTTTATGTGGAGTTAATTTAATGAGCAGTCAGTTTTCATTAAAATAACTTTTTTACTTTGCTGGAATCAATCATAATCTAGTCCTTGCCAGAAAAGTGTGTCTAATTTGATTAAGAAATGATCAGGATTAAAATAGTAAATTTAATTTTAAGTGTGAACCAGTCTGCTTCTCCTCATCATCACAGACGACCAACTACAGTGAATTCAAAAGGCAAGGGTTATGCACTGCGAAAACACGCTGTTTCAATTTGTCCAGCTGCCTTAAAATTATAAGTTAATTGAAGTTGAGAATGCATATTTTCACCAGAATTACTTGTGGTCCTTGTGACCAACGATTTTGTGTGACGGTGTGACAATATGTTTACCGCAAAATATAATCCTAACAGTTCTGTAAAGCAAAATTACAGAGGTAATGGGGTAGATTGTCATTTCTCTGTCAGAGTTAAGTATAATATACACCATGCACTGGATGTGAATATGGGCTCACGACATTTTCAAACTTCTCTTTTTACACAGTGTCAGAAAAACATAGACATAATGGAGGTCTGGCAGGGGACATCTTTACTCAGAAGCTGAGTTATTATCATATTTTGGATTTTAATGCTTCTCAATTTACCAACAAGTTTTTAGTGCACAGTTACTCCTTGTTTGCACTGATTTGCAATAAGCAAATGTCTTTGAGATTTCAACTAAGTTTTCTGGTTCCATTTGACTCACTAGTAAGGTAATTTATGCGGCAAATTTTTGCTATTCAATTGAAACACAAGGTTATAATTTTTATGCTCCTTTGAATTAGCCAATGAACAGTAATCACAGTGGAAGTGAGGCATGAGGTGCCCGTTGGCGGCGGACCAGAGCATTGTGATGTGGGAGGCATCATGGCACAGCAAACACGGGCTGGTCTGCAGCCAGCAGCAGGGAACAATCCTGATAGACACGGATAAAGGAGCATAACTACAGCAGCTGATGAGCTCCACTACAATCAAGAGGGAGAATGGAGCTGTTTTAACGGCTGTATTTCCTGGCTGTACGAAGACTCAGTGCAGAAGACACATACTCTGTGAACAGGTAACATTTTGTACTTTTGTTTTCCAATTAGGCACATCAGCCAAAGGGAATCAAATAAAGGTAACAGTTTTGATACAGAGATTTTTAAGCACTTCAACTGCTACTATATCACTAGTCATCCTTTGGACAAAATTTATCATTGATAACTGCCCATTTCTATTAATTTAAGCACAAACACAAGACATCTAAACTGCTCAAGAAGCTGCACTTGTTTATAGCATTTTTTTCTATGCTGCAGTGAGCGATTATGTACGGACAAAAATGCTAAACAACCTACACTGCCAGGCCAATGCTCAACAAAATGCTTAACAAACTACAAGTCGTGCACTAATGTATCGCTGAACCAGCTTTAGCTTTTACCACGGCACACATACAGTAATGTGCAGTGATGATTATACACCACTTCTTTCGTCTAAAAGAATTCCTAATATATTGCTTCTCTATAATTTTTTTGTGAAAATATATTGAAAAATACTATTGTAGGCAATGAGGAAAAAAAAACATTCCCACAAGTATACTGAGGTAAAAATATTGATGATAAACACAAACACTGAAAACATAAAGTTTCCATAACAACTGAAAGGTGTCGGAAATGTAATTTTTTGACTCTTGCATAGCATGAATGCATGTTTGAAGGCTCATTCCATGATTATTGAGGCTAAAAAATTTATTCAAACTGGTTTTAGGCAGCATTACTCTGCAAAATTACTTCTGATGGTCTGTTGTTCCAGTGCATGAGGTGACATGAACTTTGAGTCGTGTCAAAATGTTAAACACGATGGCAGAACGAAAGAAGCTCTCTGAGATTGTTCGTAGCTTCATTGGGGCCTTACATGATGCTGATCGATCATTTAAAAAAAGACCTTAAATGCTGCCATGGCACTGTAAGAAACACCATAAAGCGTTTCAAAGAGTTTGCTGAATGCTAGTGGCAATAGAGGCACATAATGGAAGTTAAGTACCTCTGATGTTCCTTATTGGTGTATGACAAGTAGGGCGGTCCCCGACCAAAACAAATCTTGGTCGACCAACAGTCGATCAACAGCCATCTTTGCCTTTTGTTCGATTGGTTGAAATTTTTAAACTCCATTCAGAGCCTCCCCCTCATGCTGTCCTTGCAGATACTGACGTTGCAGTTGAGAACTTGAAATATGAATGCACAATAGGCAAATGCTTTTATTTGACCAAAGCATGACACATTCTAACATTCTAATGCATAGGCAATGTTTTATTTCATAAACTTGGTTGGTCAAATGGAGATTTCTCTTCATCAAAAACGTTGTTTTATTGTAGACTGTAACGATCTAGAGGTCTAAAATTCTCATGGACTCTGACAATGTCAAATAAAAGTGGTAATAACATTGCGTAAAGAATGGAGCTGGATCAAAACTTTTTTTTCATGTAGGCTATTAATTATCCCCCGCCACGAAGTGGGACCGGAGGATATTGGATTGGCGGCCATTCGTCCATCTGTCCGTCTGTCTGTCCATTCATCCATGCATCCATGTGTGCGTCCGCCTGTCCGAGCCACAATGGGGACAAGATTCCTCTGAAACTATTATAACAAAATGTGTGAAATTTGTGCACGAAAAGCATTCTTTTTTGTGATATGTAGGCTGCGAGGGAAGAAATAGAGCCCCAGATTGTGGGTTTGCGTGTGCGTAGAACCGCAAGATAGCACATCTTGACAGGTAGCAGAAATTGACAGAACCCTGGCCCGGACTGAATGACGAGCAAACTCAGGTTTGCAACAGATTGGGGCGCATTTTTTGAAAGCACAGATGCTAATTTACATAGCTAAAATCATTGACTGAACGGACAAACTATGTAGGTAGGTAGCGTAGTTAGCAAATGTGCTCTAGGGAAACGCACCCCATGAAAAAGCTTCTCTAAGGGATACTTTGCCGATTTTCAGCCAGTATTGTATTATTACAGTGTGGTCAGTGTATGTCAATAAGCCATGATTAACTTTCGTCAACGCTGCCTGAACCAATAATTTTCTGTTTATTAACCAAAAACTGTCCTCTGATGCATTTTAGATCATCTGGTGCACAGTTTCTGGCTCTCAGGCAGTTTAACGAAGTACAGATTGTACTACCGCATTCTTAGCTTACTGCTGGATTCCGAATAGAAACTAGAAAAAAACCTAAGCCAGCTGGGCGAAAATGACGTCTCTTGTGGAGTAAGTGCAATGGCATCACTGTTATACGAGTAACATGGCAGTGTTACAATATGAAATCATGCAATGTGCGTTTTGATTTATTGGGATCCAACCAGCCGAACATCAGCCGAACATTAGTCGCCCTGCCCGGTTGTTTACAGCACTGTTGTCATCACTTCCCTTCACGGAATCAAGAATGGCGGCACTCACCATAAATGCATCATAAATCGACTTAAAATGGTAAACGACTTTGGAAATCAACAAAAATTTCAGGATTGGTAAATATTATGATAATCTAGGGAATAATTGTGCCTTTGCAAATATGATAAATAAGTAGAGTATCCCTTTAAAGAGAACATCAGCCTTGCTAAGGGTGAAGCATTGTCACTGCCGTATACCGCTGCATCCCAGAATGGATTATTCCTTAGATGGAGATTATTTGCGATTGCTTGACCAAAACAAATCCTGGTAAACCCTAATGACAAGTTAAAAAAAAAAATTGCTGTTGACAGCACGACAACTCCATGATGATATTAATAGCGCCAGAAGTGAAGAGATGAAAGTATCCAGATTTACAATTCCAAGATGCCTGTAAGAAAATGGTCTGATTGGTTGTGTTGCTGCCAAGAGTTGGCAACATCAAAAAAAGACTTCAGTTTGCCAAGAAATTCATGGATTGGACACCAGCGGACTGGGAACAAAACCAAAAAATTAATCAAAATTCAAAATTTTCTCATCCAAACACAGAATTTATCTGTGCCGTGGAGTTTAACCCCTTCAGTAAAACATGGAGGTGGTAATACTATGGTTTAAGGTTCAGTCTGCTTGAAAAGAGCTGGTGAACACATAAAAATCGAAAGAATAATGGATCAAAATAAGTATCATAGCATCCTTGTGAGGCACACATTGCCATCTGGAAAGAGACTGATTGGTCGGGAATTTTATTTTGAACAAGATAAGGACCCTAAACTCTCTCCTAAGTCATGCAAGAATGATCTCAGATAGAATCATCTGGTTAAATAAAAGTTATGATTTGGCCTGCTCAAAATCTAGAGCTTAATCTGATTGAGCAAATCTGGGATTTGCTTGATACCACGATAAACAAATCTAATGTAACATTGAAAAAGTCTCCTTGGAATTAACTTCAAACCATATGGAATGGTTCAGCGAGTGAGGAAATAAAAAAAATCTGTGAAAACTATGCCTGAAAGATTAAATGCTGTAATCAAAGCAAAGGATAACCACACAAGATATTGACTTTTTCTCACAAAAAGACATTTTTGTTTTTACTATTTATTGTTGTCTGTTTACTTATTTTCATCCATAGGATCTAATATTACACAAAATAAATACTTGAATAGTACTTACTTTCTGATTTATCTTCATTCTGTTAAGTGTATAATGATCACGGCACAATACTGTACATAATGGCATAGTTTTGAAAATCTTATGCAATGTCAACATTTACACTGCCCATCCAAAAAAAAAAAAAAAAAAAAAAAAAAAAAGTTGCGCTCTGTAATAGTTTGTCGGGCCACCATTAGTTTTGATCACAGTGCACATTTCATTTTAGGCCGAGATGTTGAATTTGATGATAGGCGAGTTAAACCAGTCCATTAAGCCTTCTCCAGCACATCCTAAGGACTTTCAATTGGTTAAGGTTTGGACTCTGAGGCAGCTACTTCATGTGTGAAAATGATTCCTCATGCTCGATGAACCACTGTTTCACAATTTGAGCCTAATGAATCTTGGCATTGTCATCCTGGAAAATGCCAGTGCCATTAGAGATTAAAAAGTCAACTGATGGGTTACTGGTTATTCAGCATATTGAGGTAGTCTGCTGAATTCATTTTATTGCTGTTGATTAGTGCTGAGCCTAGACTGACCAACTGAAGCAACCCCAGATTGTAACACTGCCTCCAGACGTTTTGTAGAGTGGACGCTATGCATGATGCGTGCTTCACTTTATGGGGTTCCTTTCTTACTTTGACATGCCCATCACTCTAGAACAGGGCTATTCAACACGGTTCAGGAAGGGCAAGTGTAGGTGCAGGCTTTCATTGCAACCAAGCAGTTACAGACCTGATTCTACTGATCAACCCTTAGATTCTTCACCAAGGTGCTTGATTAGTAGAATCAGGTGTGTTACTGCTTGGTTGCAATGAAAGCCTGCACCCACACTGGCCCTTCCTGAACCGTGTTGAATAGCCCTGCTCTAGAATAAGGTACATCTGGACTCATTAGACCACATGACCATTTTCCATTGCCCCTCAGGCCAATCTTTATGCTCCTTTGCAAACTGAACTCATTTTTTCCCCTAACTTGCGGCCACGCAGATGTTTAGTTCCAATCCTTCAAGTTCTTGTGCATTGTGTGCGAGGAAATGCTTTTATCTTAATAACTAAGCATAACCTTTTTTTTTTTTTTTTTTTTTTTTTTTACACTGAGACTTCACTGAGCATTTTAGTGATCTTCTATCAGGATCAGTCATGATTTTTCTCCAACACGTTTCTTCTGCAAAGTTGACAATTTACCAGGAACCCTCCAGGTTTTAATAAAATGTTGGACAGTGTGTAGACATTGCATATTTCATTTTACAAAAGATTGTTCCATTTCTAAACCAGTAAAATTAAGTCTGTGCCTTTGGGTTAGGGTTCTGAGCGCACCTCTGTAAGATCTGCAAACGCTGATGCGTGGGGGGAGCCCAGCGACTGTATGCGCAAATGGCTGATAAGCTCAGTCCAGAGCCATGCCAGATAGCAATAAAACTTTTGTGGACTTCCAGGAGGTGGCAATGGTCTCACCACAGGGGGTTGTTGCAGGGCTCTGGCTGACACAATGCCCCTGTGCGAAGTCATATTACTGGCCTAAGTCTTAAGTTAAAGTCCAGTTATATTAATCTGTTTCAAATAATCTAAACCTCTGGGAAGTGCATAATATGCTTATATGTACAATATTCTGCAAAGAAATCACTTCTGGACTTATAACCCAATTTACCTATAGATTAATTCATCTTAAGACTTTTTCATGACAACTGCATCATATTAGTACATATTCATATCATGTTTGGTCTTGTTATTCTCGGGGGAATCTAGGGAGTTGAATGGAGTATGTTTCATTCCCATTGAAATTATGGTTCATTCCTTTTGGAAACTCCTGAGAATTTGGTCAGAATACTCTCTGGTAATCACCCTATTCTCCTCTCTCTGCTGAAGTGTTTTATTACATCCTCCCAATGGTGGAAACCCAAAAACCGGATTTGACCCCCCTTCCAGGTGTTTATGGCCATGCCGCCTGGATCAAAGGCGTGATTTGGCTTAAAGCAAAGAGAAACAATTCCTTCGGGGAAGATCGTATCCGATCTGTCCCCGCGTACGTAAGTGCATGAGTAGCCATTCCCTATGCCGTATGTAGCCAATCTATATAGTCAGGGAAGATCGTATCCGATCTCTCCCCGCGCACGTAAGTGCGTGAGTAGACTCTCTAGCTATGGCGGATCGTCTCTGATTTCGCACTCACCCAACTCTGTGTGTGTAGCTGTTGCCAGGTATGACTTTTACATTGGTCTAAATTCGTGGTAACTGATATTTGGTCTGTTGATTTAAGCTCTTGCCTACCTGGTGAATAAATTATTGTTATTCCTTTAAACTTGCGTGGTCTCTGTGACTCTTAATCCTTTTATTCTTTCTAGCCGCGTTGCGACGGATACCTAGGGGTATAATCCCGACCGAGGTACGACTGGCCAGCGGCCTGGTCTGGAGATTGGTTTTATTAAGTTGGAGAGACAACCATGATCTACTTACATAAAGGGTTTATGTATTGCCGGTTCTGGGATTTTAGCCTAAAGGAAACCCATGGACGAAAAGTCGGTTATCTGTTAAAATTCCCTGAAGGAACCCATGGGCGTGCATAGATCTGGGTTCGCTGTATTCACGCCAAAAGATGCTGTTGCAGTGATGGCTGACTTCCAACCTCTAATCTAATCAACGAACCTAGGATCCGGTAACAGTACTAAAAACCCGGGAGTACATGTTAGCGACAGCGGTAGTCTCCTAAGAGTTCGAGGTGTAGTCACTTCGAGACCCACGCAGGTTTCTCTAGATTATGGATTCTAATTCTAATTCTAATTGGAGTCAGATATTTAACAAAGGTATAACTAAATTCATTATTATAAATTTATTATGGAGTCAGATTAATTGTAACCATTGTGCTTTTGTGCCCCGTCCTTCGAACGGAGAAAATAGATCCATTTTATTGCGATTCACACCAGCCAGGAGGTCACGCGTGCTAATACCAGCCAAAAGAACACGTTGAACCTTCGCCCTACAATTTCCGCCGTTGGTTATTGTTTTGTGGGTTTTACAAGTGCATAACCCATCTCAAGTAATTTCAGCAATCTCCTTAGCTGTTTTCTTTGCTTGATGCTGGCCAATAATTTGTCCCTCTTGAAACACAGTAACATCTTTTCAACAACAATGAGACGCGTCTTCCGACATGGTTGTTTAAAAAATGAGAAGTTACACACTGAGTTTGACAGGATTAAAAGAATTATTGCCTGCTGAAACATATTCATCACTGCAATAATGTTTCAACCATAGGCTCTTGAGTATTTGCTTTGTTAAATCCAAATGGCGACTTTTTTTTGGACGGGCAGTGTACACACATCCTGAGTTGCATTCACTTTTGGCCGAGATCTTGTATTGAAAATGGGAAAGTCGAAGCTCTCTGTAAAGTCTCCTCCAGCTTGTCCCAAAAAGCTGTCAGTGCAGTTCATAATAGTATAGCCAGTTCATAACCCAGTTCCAGTGATTTCAGCAATCTGTTTAGATGTTTCCTAGCATGATGAATGCCAATGCACAGTACTATCATTTTATTTTTATCAGTACTATCACCAAGTTAATTGCATTCTCAAATCTAATTTTTGAAAACTTTCCAGGTTTCTTGCTTAATACTCAGCAAAAATGCAGGTTGTTGACAAGTTCTACACCAATGGGTCTGAGAACAACTGCACTCAAGTGGACCTACAATTGAAGAGATACTATCTGCCCATCATGTACAGCATCTTATTTGCTGTGGACCTGGTGGGCAACACCATCTCCATCATCATTTATGTGGTCAAGATGCGACCGTGGAAGAGCAATTGCATCATTACGCTGAACTTGGCTCTGAATGACCTCTTGTATGCGCTCAGCACGCCTTTTGTGATCCACTACCATGTTAATGGGGACAACTGGACCACAGGCAACTTCATGTGCCGAATCATCCGTTTTGCTTTCCAACTTGAACTTGTACGGCAGTATCCTGTTCCTGGCCTGTTTGAGCATGTTCCGCTATGTGGCGGTGGTGCAGCCACTCAAGCTGGCCAAACTTCAGCAGAGGAGATGGGGGATTGCGGCCAGCCTGCTGGTATGGGTGGTCTCTTTCACTGAAATTGCCCCCATGCTCTCCATGGTCACCCTAGTAAAGGATGCCAACCACACGTACTGCCTAGACTTTGCCGACATCGACCTGGAGGTTGTGTGGTGGTACGGCTGGTTGTTAACCACACTGGGCTACATGGTGCCTCTGCTGGTGGTGTTCATTTGTCACCTGCGCATAGTGCAAACACTATCCCAGGGACTGTCTGCTCATTTGCAGAGCCGTATGCGTGCACGTCGACTGACCGTGCTCATCCTTGTCGTTTTGTCGTTTGCTTCATGCCCTACCACATCTTGCGCCTCTTGCGAGTGGACTCCAGGAGGAGGCCAGTTTCATGCTGGACGTGGAGATGGATCCACGCTGCCTACATTCTCTCCTGGCCTCTAGCGGGGCTAAACACCTTCTTCGACCTGGTCCTGTACACGCTGGCTGGGGACCGGTTCCAACGTGCTCTCTTTGAGCTCTTCCGGAGGGACTGCTGCCTCTCTAAACCCGAACCTCGTATGGTTATGACTGTGGTCAACACTCAAGAACCTTCTCTTCCTGATGGCTGAGGACTGTTCAAGCACTCCTGTTCAGTGTCCAGTAGATATGACTATCGAAAGACAATGTTATTTTTTGCAACCGACATCACCGTCCAACCATCCATCTATCCAAAAATCCATTGTATATCTCAACATACTGTGAGCAAGAGGCAGGAACAGTCCCTGGACAGTCAGCTAATTTATGGCTGGGAATCATCCATTATTATCCGTGTAGAATCTCCAGTGTAACATGCATGTCTTTGGATTGTGGGAGGAAATCAAAGAACCTGGAGAAAACCCACGCAAACACAAGACTATGGGGACTTCACACAGAAAGGCAACACAGTGGATTTGAACCATTAAACTTCTTCCTGTAAGGCAAAAGTTTGACCCATTGCACCATGATGTCATGCCTGTCAACATCATATGTGTGACATTTTTGTATTTGCTTCATCCTGAATGAATGCACATAACTTGTTTGGGGAATTGTTTCATAATTATTAACTAATGTTTTGCATATTGGTGTGTATATATATATATATATATATATATATATATATATATTTGTTTTAAAACAAATATAAGTATTTTTTAATTAAATGTTTCATAGTTGTTATCCTGTTCATTGTGTTTAATTATGTCTTGTTTATATCACGTATCTGAGTATTTTTCATTGTTTTGTTTATTTCATTTAGTTTCAGTTGTTTCCCTGTTCCCTATTTTTCACCCTCCACGTTTTGTTTCTTGATTGTTTTCCATATCACCATTTCTAACCACGCCCTTTCCCTGCTCCTCTGCCTGCCTGCTCACCTGCCGTTCATCCCTTTCATTAGTTCCCCGTCTTTTTAAGCCCTCAATTTTAGTTTCCCAGTGCAAGTCTGTCTCTTTACTCCTGTAGTTACTTACAAGTCTTCCGAGTATTGTCTTCTTGTGTCTGATTTATCTTCGTCCTAGGGTTTCGAGTTTGGATTGTCCTTGCTGTGTTTTAGCCTTCTGGTTTTTGGAGACTGTTTTGTGACCTTGCCTCTGCCTTCTGTTTTTGTGCTGTGATTCTCTCTCTGGTTATAGCGCGGACTGAATAACTTTAATTTTTAGAAGAAAATTCTGTTTTTGCCGTGTCACTACTGTCTGCGCCTGAGTCCATTCACTGTTCTGTCACATTTAGATGAGTATTTTTTACGTTGGCCTTAGTATATATACATACTATACGTGTACAATGTAAATATATAATCATTTTGTCATTATCATCTGTTAGTTGTTCAGTCAGTAAATTCTTTGATTGTTAATCGGGTGAACTTCAGCAAGAACAGCTTCAGAGCAGTCATGCGGCAAAGGGCGAGGTTACTGAAGACCCTCTGAACATCTGGCACGCCACCGATCAGTACATAAAAAATATGTACTGTTTATGTACACATGCCCAGAGTTACAGCAAAGGTTACTTTTGACCTGAAAAACCAAAGTATTCATTTCAATCAAACATGTCACCATTTTTTTTTAAATATAAATTTGGCACCTCCAATCCCACCCGAATTTGGAATGCCTAATCCGAGAACTATGTACAAGGCTTGCTGGTATACAATCCCCTATTGCCAGCTCAGGAGAAAAAAACGTACCACCATTTTGAACAACTTTGAACATGATAGACAGAGCAGTTCTCATTGGGTATTGCGTATTGCAATGAAACAGCCAAGTGGTTTATCACATGTTGCCAACATAAAATGAAGCTTAATGGTTTACATTGCATTTTGAGGTGAATGATTTTAGTCAGGGTAATTTTGTCCTGTTAAAAGCTGATGATACCAGTTTGTGCTCAGGTCCCAAAATGGCATATGTTGTGTTTTTAAACATGGCATGATATTCATTCCATATTGGAGCAACATTCAGATTAGTGAGCAGAGGTCTAATTGTGATAATAATGTCAACAATTTATTCGGCTCCCGCTTGCACAGGCAACAAACATGCCAATGCTAGAAGCATAATTTTTCACTTTTTACCTGCAAGTACAGAATGGGATGCAGAATAGCGATGGGCCATTACAAAAATTACATATAAATTAGATATGCTAGCAAAGAGTTTGAAGCAAGCATTTTTTGAGGGCTACGAGAGATCTCCAATTGGAGTTACTGGGGTGTCCTCTATAACAAATTCTGAATTATGCAGCCAAACTGTCCATTTTCTGACCCAATCAATGAACGTCAATCAAGATTTACTTTTTCCCCCAAAACCCCAGCTGGAGAAGAGAGGATAACTGATAGAGTTGAAGGTGAGTAAGCTAGTGTTATGAAGTCAGATTGATAAGGAGAACACAAGCTGATCTTGGAGGCAGTGAGATTACCAGCCGATAGGAGGGCGTGTCTCACGCATTATTGTTTAAGTGAATTCCGGTGACTTACCCGAGAGAGGATTCTTTTTCTTTTTTTGGTCTGCCTTGGACCTAGCCGGAAGCAGGTGGCTGGTTGGAGATTCCCCCTTCAGACTGCGTTTTCATGTATTTTAAAAAAAAAAAAACTTGAATGACTGGAAGACAGTGCGGGAGCTGGTCGCTCACGGCGAGCAATAGACAGAGCTGGCCTGGAGGATGCGGAGTTAACTTGGCAAATCCCTGGTAAGCTGGTTCTCTTGCTGCCTCCGTTTAGTGGCACACCATTTCCAACGCCCTCATATAGGCCCAGTTCAAGTAATTTTCACCACACGCAGGGTAAAGTTACATTCAGGCCCTAGCTGGTTAGCGTGTTAGGGTCCCCAAGACTTGTAATTATATGTAGTATGCTTGGTTAGGCTGGCATTGTTGTCCTTTCGGTTTTGTCATGCGGCGTGCTCATGTGCGGCATTTTGGATGACCAGCCTGAGTCTGTGACACTGGTCAGGCAGCTATTTTCATGAGTTTATGGAATGATCACGAAACTTTTCACTACTGAACTCGTGACAGGCAAAATTTTTTGCTGGCTGGCTTGGTTCATCCAACCCATGTTACAACCATAAGCTAATATCATTTGACAGAAATGAAGCTGACCTTGCCAGAACAGTAAGGTATTGCTGAAATCCCTGACAAAATGTTCCCTTGCTAGCTTGCTCCAGTCTGCTACAATTGCAAGATAAAGAAACCCTTTTCTAGCTGATCGAAAGATGACACTATATAAGGGATGTTATTTAGCTAGCTTTTTGTAAAATGTATACTCGTCCATAAAATCTTCAGCACTTTTAGATAAAAACATGACTGATTTTCAGTACAAGCAAAGTTGTTTATGAGCAGCATCTAGGGCACGCACCCTGACTTCCCAGAGACGTAGATTAAAAACTGAAGTTGAAATACCTTGTTGTTCTTCCTTGCTTCCAACTACTGTATGTCGCTGCACATGTTAATTGACCATACTGGAGGGGGAAGTTGACAGATATTGCTAATTTCCAGAGATTGGCAAACACTGTATGTTTTTCACACTATTGGCCCTATTTTAACAACCTAAGCGCACAGTCTGAAGTCCATTTTTGCTAGTTTAACGGCGGTTGTCAGACCGCAATGCGAGCCGAAAGGTTAAAAGGGGTCGGACTTAATCTCTTAATTAATCATAGGTGTGTTTTGCGTGTTACAAGAAATAAGCCAATCAGAGTGTCCTCTGGGGGGAGGAGTGTGCACAAGTAAACCATTACTGAAATTTTAGAAACCGGAACACAGTAATCTTCAAACATGTAATTAAAACATTACATTTGTTCAAAATTGTTTTATTCATATCCTGATGTTAAAAAATCATAGTGAATTCCCAGGGCTGCATTTGAGCTCAACATTACATTACAACTTGTGGATAAAACAAGCAAATGGAAAAAAAGACAATATTAATTAAGAGTCGCGGGTAAAAAAAAAAAAATAAAATAAAGCACTAGAGGGGAACGACCGGCAGAAATTAAAATGAGTGAGGAAAACAGCCAGCGAGAAAGAGACGAAAATAACGTTATTCTGATTACGCCATTGTAACCCCTTGAATAATATCCGACAGGAGTGAAAAGAACTTGCTTCCGATTGGCTGACTATTGAAGGTCTTGTCAGATACATGAAAGAAATTTGGATTAATCACAGATGGTGACAATGTCTCCATGGCTTTTGCTGCTACTAAAAGGATCGTTTTTTGTGGCCATTTCGTTTTTCAGCCAAACTGTAAATAATAATGACATTTCTAATGAAATGCGGGGTTCTGTATTTGATGATAGAAGTGGGACAGAGAGGTTACAGACACTATTAATGAGTCAGGTCAAATTCAAAATGGATTTTTCAGATAACTGTGGATAATGGGTTGTCCAGTGCACGACTCATTCAGCGAATTTTCAGCACTTCAAACATTTGTTCCATTACAATTTGTGTTTTGTGTGATGGAAGGAAATCCATGTACTGTTCTAGACAATGTGCCATGTAATGAATACATAAGCTAACCATTGTTCCCAAACAGCCACCCCTCCAGGAGGGATCTTCTGGAGAGCAACAGGAATGAATGAGCTCACCAATATCAAGAGGTCGTGGCTTTATCCAGAAAAATTTCCAAACACCTACATGCATAAGCTCACACGTTGAATCGCAAATACCTGATGGAACGGGTTTACTTACGAATTAAATAGCCTGCATCACGGCATGCCCTGATGTGCAGGCGTCGGTTGCACTAACCATTCTGGCACGCATTTTTTAAATATCTTGCCAAGATCTTTCACTTCATAATCTCTTTATCTTTAATCGGTTGCATGAGTAGGTACTGCTGATGTCCCTGCTTGGGTAGTATGTTACAAGCAGAGTGTGCGTGCTTTGTGCACTTGCCTACAAAGACGTGTAAACTGTCTAACTATCTGCCCTGAAATGAGGAGTCAAAAACTGACCGTTGACCAGGTTTTTGTTGGTCAATAGCGCAATCACTTTTTGCGGTCTCAAGATAGCAATGTGCTTGCAATTGGTTATTTATGCAGCGAGGACACTGGATGGGAAATTGGGATTTTTGTCGGTTATAAAGTAGCAAAGACACTTGCACTATGTTTTGCGCCCCGCTAAGCTGGGTGTAAGATAGAGGCCTATATCCCTAACACAGATAGATGGAGATAAAGTTGAAAATTGGTTAAGCGTCTGTTTAAATAAAAAATTAGATAACTATAATAAATGTTTAATCTTTAAATATGCCCAGTGAAAGAGTATAGGTATATATTGGTATACAGACTGTGGAGAGGGCATAAATCAGTGAATGTGCAGCTTAATTCTGGACCATTTGAAGTTTTACTGTTGCATTGGGCTTAACACCTGTAAGCTAGATGGCAGGAATTCTGTGCGAGTTAATTTTTGAGCATGTAGATTGGACAGGGAAGGCAGATCCATGGTAAATTACTACATTAGAAAAACCTTAATTCAGTGATTTGGGGCTTAATAGTATAGACTGGGGTTTATCTGAGCAGCAAGAAGCTCTAGGCAGCAGTGCAAAATTGCTAGCAATAAGATGGTGCAGTGAAGGATTATGAGTTGGCACTGGCTGGAGCTGGCATGGGAAGTCCCTATTTCTAGTCTGACGTTGTAATTGTATTTGGCAGACATATAAATTGTTTTCTGCGATTAAAACATGAGTAAAAACAGCAGCAAGGGATACCAACAGCATCTATAGTAATGGATCTGCCAAAGAAAATGGAGTGGATTTCAGCAACAAAAGTCAGTTGATAATGATGTTAAATGTGTCAACACTATGAAATTTCACTTTATGAATCAATGCCATGAAAAAGGACTGCAGAATGGGGGAAGGATTGAGCAGAAGAGCCTATACAAGATCATGGTGAGACCTGGCACTGCTGAGCGGCAACAACTTATTCGGGACTTTTTGGCAATAAAAGGCAGGTTAGAGATAGGGCAGGAGTTGTTTACTGAATCTGAGTCTAGGCCAGGTTTCTTGAGGATAAGGTGATGGCAGCAATTTCAAAGACAGAGAGAATGATGCCCTAGGCTAGAGAGATATTAATAAGTTTGTAAGATACGGGTAGAGGGTTGGAAGACAGGCCTTTGAGAGGACAACAGTAAAGAGGTCTAAACACAGGCTGCCAATTGTGAAATGCATTGGATTAGTTATGGCTTCTTCCCGTTCTCCTTCCCTGTTTTGGAGTGGACTGACATATTTTCACTCAGGCTGGTCGCAGGGGATGATGGTATCAATATGGGTGTTGCACCTCTCTTACCTCTATCTGTTGATTGGGCTTTAACAGGTATGAGTCAGGAGGACACAGCGGGCGAGATTTCCTATGAGCTAGAAACATGTAAAAAACCTTTTAGGCCACGAAAGCTAAAAACATAACAAATGACTAGCAAAAGGGTTGCACTGTGTCTCAGTGGATAGATCTGCCGTACCACAGCAAGATGTAAATTTTAAATGTAATGCCCCAATATATTAACCTAATTTCAGTCAGGAAAACTCACGCTTCAATAAAATAGAACAATTTATTCATGGGTATAAGCATTTCATTGTATTTGGTGGCGGTTCTGCTCTGGAGGTATGTCCTACCTAGGCACAGCAAACATACAAACATAGTTAGTCATGAACAGAAATCAAAATCCCCCCGATGTGAGCAGAACCAAACAGGTGGAGGCTGGGGTGGAGGAGGCAAGCAAAAACCAAAGAGTGTGTTGCATAGCATGAAAAGTCATTGCAAACAGCGGCAGAAGTGAGTGAGCTTGATGTCTTTTAAATAGGCCACTGTATTACCTCATGTGATGTGTATCCTATAATTGTTTTGTGCCTGCTGATGCTGACGTGGCTGGTAGTTTACCAGGCTGCTGTCAGCTGATGTAGCTCTACTCGAGTTTCCTGCCTGAACTAGTTACACTTATGAATATTTTTAAAAACTATTGTGTTAATTCTATAGTTACTGACATATTACGAAATGTATGAAATATTAGGCTGAATATAATAAACATTTACTTAATCATATAGCTAAATATTGCATTCATTTATTAACTTATTCAGCCACATTTACGAAGCCTTTCATGACAAAGCCATTTCCCTCATATCCCAAAAAAGTTTTAATGAACAATGCCAAAAATGAATTCAAAATCCTGATCTGCTCAAAATTTAATTTTGTTGTTACATATAGTCCCTTGAATTATTTTAGCGTGTGTTTATTAAGAATTAAGCGCTATTTACAAAAAAAAAAAATCACATAAATGATGTTGATATGTCAGTGCAGTGAGTGCCAACCTGGGACCTTTCTGTATGGAGTGAGTTTTCTCCAGGTGATCCAGTTTTCTCCTCAGCCCATCCAAAAAGTAGATGATAGGCATATTAGAGACTATAAATCACTGGTGGGCCATGCTTTGTGTGTGAATGGTAGCTCTATGATACCTGCAATCGATTGGAGAACTATCCAGGGTGTGTTTGTGCCTCTTATCTATTATATTCTGAGATATGCTCCAGATTCTAAGTGAGTTATGTGGTGGAATTATGAATTAAGAGGTTTTATGGAGAATAGATGGACAAATGTTTGGAGAAAATAAAAATATTTACCAATCAGTGGCAATGTTCCTGAATTTGCATTTGTATAAGTTGTTGCATCTGTTAAATGTCTAATTAAATCAGTTACTTTGTGTGTTAATGTTGAGCTAGAAATAGGTAGACCATTGTTGAATGATTTTTCATCATCAGATGTAGCCACTGTTGCTGGCTTATTCCTCCCGTTCCTGCGCAATGACCGTGCAAATTATACAGTCTGCAGGGTTACAGACCAGTTTGCACAGATTCAGTCGCGATTCATTCATGCACTGGTAGAGCACGTTGAAATTACATCCTCGACAGTTTTTATGTTTTGTAATGGAAATTTTCTTAAAGTGTTTTTTTTTTTCCCCTGATGAACAGTGAACCCAAAAACGCAGCTATACCTGATGTTGTAAAGCTGGAGCTCACTGTCCAAATGAAAAAAAAAAAAAAAAAAAAATTACTCATCAAGTGTTTTATAAGTAGTTTGAATGGTAGTGTTACATTTTCAGAGGCCACCGTAATATCTAAGTTATTTGAAGAGTATTTTCTTGCTTTAGAATGTGGCCCCTGAAATTCATAGCTGGGGTAAATTTTCCACTGACAACAGCTGTTTGGAAAGCAGCCTGAAGTTTGGAAGACAGCCTTCCCTATTAAGGGCCTGATTTACTAAGACCTTTAGCACATGCAAAATCTTTTTGCCCGTGCAAAACCAATAACATTGCCCATGATTGCCCAGGGTAGTTGCCTGGGCACCAATCAGAGGCAAGGTTTCTGGTTTTGCATGGGCAAAAAGATTTTGCATGTGCTAAAGGTCTTAGTAAATCAGGCCCCAAGTGTTTTCACCTAACAACCATCTGAGGTACGAAGAAGAGGTCAAATTTTTAGCTGACGGAAAACAATTACTGAGAACTACTGCATATGCAAGTTGCACAGCAGGATATGATGCAACATATCATCTGCTCAGATTCGGCCAAATGCTTCAAAACTTCACAGTGCCAATGGTCAATGACCCTGAGCATACTGTGAAGGCAACCCAAGACTTTTTAAGGCAAAAAAGAGAAATGAGTTTTAGTTCCACCCTCATGGGTCCAACTGAAAAAATCTTCCTTGTTTGCGAACATGACCCTTGTGCTTGACTGGAACAAAGCCTGTTGATACCACTGTGTCAGTGACAAAATAAATACGGTCAGTTTCTACCAGGAATTTCCACTGATGTAATCAAACACAACTGTTTTCTACACCTGCCCTGTCAGCGATAAGTCTGATCGAACACATGTTCAGGGCATTTTATTCCTAGTTTTTTTTTTTTTTCATCCTAATTTGGGATGCTGAGCAGTTTTCAGAGATCATTTCTCTCCCGTCCTCCATCAATGCGGGTGAAAGCTTCCTTGCCCTCCAAATGAGTACTGCAATTAACCTCACTGACACCTTGCATTTCATGCAATCTGCATTCAGGTACAATATTCAAGAAAAACGCATTATTCTGGGCGTAAATGCTCAGGAAACTGACGGCCTTATTAACCAGAAGACTCCAGAGCACGAAAATGCATTTTACTCATGAAATATCCATCGTTTGTGCAGTCCTGGTATAAAGTGGGGTAAAAATACTTCTAGATAAAGTACCATAATATTCTAATGTACTGTGCAACCTGTCGATATGTTATCACAATGAAAAGTGCATGAAGTCCATTCCCACAACCATCGCCCTGGCAATATGGTTCACTGCTCCTGAACTGAACGTCAGAACAGCACAAAATGCATGTAGCTCCTCCCTATGGTCAGAAATGAAAATGCAAAAAATATCTACATCAGGGCCCTGTGTCTTTTGCCTTTTAAAAGAGCAACTTAAATATTTATGCCAATTTGAGAGACGTAGAAAATACAGCAGACTTTATGTAACTCCAGAGCAAATTATGAGGTGAATAAAATATTTTTTATGGAATTGTGTTCTCAATATTTCCAGAATTTTAACCTTGCTGAGCTGGTCATATAGTCATGCACTTTAAATACTACCCCAACTCGAACAAAGTTGGGACGGAATGGGTAATGCTCATGTAAACAGAAAATAGTGCTATCTAAATACATTTTGACGAGTGTTTCAGACATTATCAACGACAAGATATTAAATGTTTTGTCTGGTTAATTTAATTTTATTTGTAAATATACATCCATTCCTGCCATTTGGGCCTGAAACACATTCCAAAATAAAAGGTGGGATGGGGCAATTTTGGACTAATAATGAATAATGATGTTACTTGAATCAGCAGATGTCTGCTGGTGATTGTAATCATGATTTGGTATGAAAGCAACCCCCTGGAAAGGCTCAGTCCTTCTGAGGCCATTCTAGAGGATTCTGAGACACATTTTTATACAACACAAAAACAAAAATCGGAGATTATAACATTATCTAAATATATTTTTCTCAGAATGATGTTTTTTTTTTTTTTTTTTTTTTTCATCAATCTGTGTTCATTTGTAATGGAGCATTCATATTTTGGGGTCCTCAATGACAAAATAAAAATTTTTCACCAGAATTTAAGAGTTACACATTCATTGTGCACCGTATCCAATAATAAAATGTAAATTTTACTTTGAAAAGAGATTTGGGCATTAATGGGTTAAATGCAACAATCAAGACCTCGTTCTGTTGCACATCTTAAGACTTATTTGGTGAAAGAATGCAACAAATATACACCTGCAACACTTAATTACTTGGGGCCCCTAAACAATTTATTGAGAGTTATGAGATCTACCGGTGGACCACTGTTTCTGACTATGATGAGATCAGGTTGTAGGCCTGGTTCAGCCCCTGTTCACTTTGGAAAAGCAGGCTCATACAAAAGCCCTGCGCTGTACTGGTAGAAACACAACCATAAATGTCAGCTTCATGAAGTTCAAGATGTAGTGTCTTTGTTGAGACTTGCTCATAGCTTAAATTCTGTGGCGATTTTCAGATCTCTGTGCTTAACAGCAATCATCACACCCAGTGCCTGTCTGCCTCTGTCGGAGAGCCTTGGCCCACGGCTGGGGTTCTTTTTTTCTGTTGTTTTTTTGGTGTTTGGCAGGTGTTGTCATAATTCTTATCACCATTTCCACAGCTATTTTAAATCATTTTGCAATTCAGGCATCAACTATATGGCCCCTTTAAACTGGTTTGACCTCCCGTAAGCAGGCACTTGCTGCTAATTGGCATTCAAATGAAGACCATGTAGGAAAATTCGACAACTGCCTCAGGTGGCACTTTGACAAGGGTGGTGAAATGGGTGAAATGTGGGCCAACTATTCATAGGCAAAAACCAATGGTAACTGCAGGCTCGCTTGGGTACATGCTCTGAAGTGCAATGAATTGCTGAGGAAAAGGTCAATCATGCTGCACCTGCGGCTGCTTCCCTCCTCCATGTCCCGCCCCCAGCTCTCACCAGCCTCTGGTAGTCTGGCCTACTGACACAAATTTTGATTGTTTTTGTTTTTCTCGAAGACAAAGACAATGTGAGGATAAGGAAAGACTAAATGATCAAAATTGTCTGGCTGCAGATATAAAAAGAACAGAATGCTGATGGCACTTGCACTCCAAAAACAGTGATTTGTTGTGAGGACATATAGATTTGGGCAGGAATTATTTAGTTTGAGGAGCTGAAATTGGATTATTTAGAAAATAGCTATGTACGCCGTCATGACACAACTATAAAGATTTTGGAATCAGGTTTTATTTATTTCTATATAACCTTTGACGAGGAAGTCCCTTGAGATTAAAATCTCTTTCTTGAGGAAGACCTGAGTTTATTGGTGTTATTATGCAGACATTGTTGCAGTATGTGAATGGCATATTGGCATTTGTGTGTTGTTGCTAGTTTTTGCTTTACCGTACATGTTTATCTTCCTGAACATTCCATGCATCATTGTAGCCTTTTTCATCAGCGATCATGAAAGATAAAAATATGTTCTATATAATTTCAAAAATAGCTCTTGATTTAGTTTTAAGCATTGAACACACTGAAAAGTTGAAAACACCATATTGAATGCATTGAACAGGCGTTGAATGCAACATGAAGGACAGCCACGCAAAGCGTTGTGATACATTCATGTGGCAGTTTTGTCGATAACATTTTATTTGACTAATTATTAAAGGCATAAAATTGATGTTACTATCTACAGCTAGAACAATCATTTAATCCTTGTCAATGGAACAAATCCATGAAAAGTAACTAACAAAAAAGATTTAAAATCACATGGCTAAAGAAGGAAGTAAGAGTTAACCAAAAATTGAGATCATACTGTTCACATCTCTAAAATTAATAGGGATCTGCATATCAATATTGACCAACAAAACAAAAAATGAAAGGAATATAGCAAAAATTGATAACTGGCAATGAGTCTTTCACATCGCTGTGGAGGAATTGTGGCCCACTCTTCTTTGCAGAATGTTTTAATTCAGCCACATTGGAGGGAATTCAAGCATGAACAGCCTGTTTAAGGTCATACCACAGCATCTCAATCGGATTTAAGTCCAGACTTTTACTTTTTTTTTTTTTTTTTTTTTTTTTTTTAAAGCCATTCAGAGGTGGACTTGCTGATGTGTTTTGGATCATTGTCCTGCTGCATAACCCAAGTGCGCTTGAGCTTGAGGTCACCAACTGATGGTTGGACATTCTGCTTCAGGATTTTCTGGTAGAGAGCAGAATTCATGGTTCCATCAATTACGGCAAGTCGTCTAGGTCTTGAAGCAGCAAAGCAGCCCCAGACCATCTCACTACCACCACCACGTTTGACTGTTGGTATGATGTTCTTTTTATGGAATGCTCTGTTCGTTTTACGCCAGATGTATCGGGATGCATACCTTCCAAAATGTTCAACTTTTGTCTCGTCAGTCCACTGAATATTTTCCCAAAAGTCTTGGGGATCATCAAGATGTTTTTTGGCAAATGTGAGATGGGACTTTGTGTTCTTTTTAGTCAGCAGAGGTTTTCGCCTTGGAACTCTCCCATGGATGCCATTTTTGCCCAGTCTCTTTCTTATTGTTGAATCACAAACACTGACTTTATCTGAGGCAAGTAAGGCCTGCAATTTTTTAGATGTTGTTCTGGGTTCTTTTGTGACATACTGGATGAGTCGTCAATGCGCTCTTGGAGTAATTTTGGTAGGCCAGCCACTCCTGGGAAGGTTCACCACTGTTCCAAGTTTTCTCCATTTCTGGATAATGGCTCTCACTGTGGTTTGCTGGATTCCCAAAGCCTTAGAAATGGCTTTGTAACCCTTTCCAGGCCGATAGATGTCAATGACTTTTCTCATCTGTTCTTGAATTTCCTTAGATCGCGGCATGATGTGTTGCTTTTTGAAATCTTTTAGCCTACCTTACTTTGTCAGACAGGTTCTATTTAAGTAATTCCCTCATTCAACAGGTCTTGCAGTAATCAGGCCGGGGTGTGGCTAGTGAAATTGCAGTAAAAAAAAAAATGTAGTTAATCACAGTTAATTCATGATTTAACAAGGGGGGGGGGATTCCTTTTTCACATGGGGCCAGGTAGGTTTGGATAGCTTTTTTCCCTTAATAAATTAAATCATTTAAAACCTGCATTTTGTATTTACTCAGGTTATCTTTGTCTAATATTAAATTTTTTTTGATGATCTGAAACATTTAAGTGTGACAAATATGCAAAAAAAAAAAAAGATAAGAAAAAAAAATCAGGAAGGGAGCAAATACTTTTTCACAGCACTGTGTAATCCATGTATGGGGATTAAATAAGTTTGGTGCCACACCCCTGTGAAAGATTTTCCAATCATCACCAAAATCAATTGGGATCCTCCTCATATCACCATTGATTTACAAAACAAAAATGAAAAGCATACATCAGAAATTGTAGTCTGTAGAGTGAGAACAATAGATTGTGGACCAACAGGTGGACGGATCCAGTGGAGTAGGTGAATAAAAAGGGTTTCCTCATTTGAATATGGCAATGCATTGGCCTTCTGTAAGCCTGGCTAATCTCTGCTGTTGCCTGAGCATTTACAGTTCAGATGCAATGAGCAATAATGCAATGCAATGTGAGGTATCGCTCAGGAACCAGTAGCGAGAACCAAGCAGTGCAGTAAAACTGGATTTTATTATGTAAGGGGGAAAACCCCCGCAGAGCAGGAGGCAACAGTACAGAGTCCACAATGCAAAAACCAAAAATCCAGACTATGAAATCCGAGTCGTTAACAGGGCAACAATCACAGTACTCGTAGTCGGGCAAAAAGGGTTCGATACACAGATGCAGAAGGTAATCCAAAACAGAGCCTAAATCGTAATCAGGGACGGTCCAGTCAGAAGTGAATCACAAAGAATATGAGGCAAAAACAAGCGTAGCACAAGGGAAACGTTCTGACGGGGAACTGCTGTGAGAAGACTACTTAAATACACACAAGGGAAGTCACATGCTATGATTAGGGACAGGTGAATTGGATCAGACTAATTACGAAGGAGCAAACACAAGGGGAAGCCTAATCACATGAAATTGGCAAAAGCCAAAACGCGGACAGGGATCACGAGACAGCCTATTGACAAACATACAGCTCCGGTTAAGGAGTTCTAACGTGCACAGATAATGAGAGGCAGAACAGAGTTAAGCAGGTGCGGAGGATCCGCTGAAATGCAGCAAAGTAGATTGAGTGAAGACAAGAGGCGGAGACTAGAACAGGGCGAGTGCTGAGAGCTTGTTAATCAATTAGTAAGGTGCAGCTATACAATCCCTAGTGCTCGTTAGTAAGTTAGTATTATATACAATGTTAGTTTTTGGTTAGTAACTTTAACTAAAATAACAAACTGTTAGTACATGTTAGTAATATAGAAAAGCAAGGCGAAGGAAGCAAATGAGATTAGAAGGAATGATTGGAAACCCAGAAACCATGAAATCACCTGAAAGCGTGGCACACAATACTGGGGAAAATAAGCTGTCACACAACACAAGACCAGACAGGGGAGACAAAGTGCAAGGCAAGGCAAAATGCAAAACACTGACCGGAATATGACTGGGGAAATGGACTATGGCAGGAAAATACAGAATGAACAGAAATAAAACATGGCATGGAACAAAGGCAATGGCAAGACATGAACAGAACATGAGCAGAACAGAGCAAAACAGATCAGAATCATAACATGCAAATGTATAAAGTGAGTCATTGAATTGATTAATCTTTGTAATTGAGTCAATTACTGGTTTGCAAGCTGATTAAAAAAGTAAACAGTAACGGGTTGAGAGTAGTTGTATGTTAAAGGGGAGGATTCTGCATAGACCAACTTATTAGCAGTGTAATTATTTTTTGCCAAGAGTGGCAGAACTACATGCCCCGGTCCTGGGAATGACCAGTGTAAATACTTCTGTAATTGAGGGCCCTGGACTTCAATGCTAAAGCTATTTTTCAAGGATGCTTCCAATATTTTTTCCCTCATATTTACTCTGGTATATTCCTTGAATCATGGCTTATGTTGTTGATTGTTATTTTTCTTGACAAATTTAATATTTTTGAAATAGTCATTTTTGTCATCCCCCGCTTCAAAAGCATCCTTCTGCACTTTTTTTTTTTTTTTTTTTAGAAATGTATAAGGTTCAATAAGGTATTCCATACCTTGCGTTAATATGAACAAAACATGGCACATAAGACATTTATTGTACCCAACCTGCAAACAACTGTTTTTAACTGGCAGAACAAACATACATAATTTAAGCATGAACGAATGACTCCAGACAGCCAGTTGTTAGTTTTAGTCATTTATTTCTTATGTCTTTCATAGTATTCAGTCAGCATTTCCAGCTCTGACAGGAAAATTGCTGAAATAATCAGCAACGTCAAACAATATCAAGACGTTTCTTTTTCATATATTACGATAATTCAAATGATTTTCATACATTAAAAAGGTACAACTGAACTGGCACACACCGGAGATATTGGCTAACAAGCAGACCTATAGGCATCTGAGATGAGCTGACTGCCTGGGAAACACCTCTTGCAGTGTGAGGCAAAAATAACTGCTTGTTTTTTTTAAATAAATGAAGAAAAGAGACGCCTGCCTCAGATGTTGAAAACCCATTTCTTGAATCAGGAAAAAAAAAATAATGGCGAAACTCTTTAAAATTTGGACCAAAAACAAGATGAGACCTTGACCATACATGGCAGCAACACATTTATTCTTCATAATTAATTATTTTTGTGGCATCTGAGTTTCATGTCGTCCTTAAAGATAGAAAGGCAAGTGAAACTATGTTCAAAATCACATGAAATACCAAAGATCAAGAAGACACATTCCTTTCTCATCACTTTTGTCAACCTTTATATTTTCACACCAGTTTGATCAGGCTCAGAGCTATTCTTTCTGTGAACTAACATCTTCAGTCTCTAGGTCGCACATAAAGTCCCTCCAAGGCATAAATGAGAATAATTGACATTTTAAATCACCTGGAAATTTTATTTTTGTCCTTTGTAGGAAACAAGAGTCTTCACAATGTTTTTACAACAATATGATTTGTTTCACTCAGAACACTTAATTATATATATTAAAAAATTACAATACCGAAGGCCAGTTTCACTGACTCAGAATAAGCCTTGTTGAACATGAAATAAAATGAGGAGATTCTCCACAATGGGTTTTTATTTTATCTGGGATGGAATTCAATCTGCAGCTGAAAAACTGGCTCTTAAACTTTTTTCTCATCAGGTCTCAGATTTACGATTTACTGAAATTGACAATTTACAGTTTTTAATGTGAAAAGAGAATAAAATGCTTTTGATAACCAATTAGCAAACACTCTCAGGATTCAGTAGAATCATTCACACATGGGCAAATGGACTCTCATACACTCACTCCCTCCCTCCCTCCCTCTCTCTCTCCCCCTCTCTCTCCTTCCCTCTCTCTCTCTCTCTCTCTCCCTCCCCCTCTCTCTCTCTCTCTGACAGACATGCACAGACATAAGCAGACACATACGTAATTGTGCATGTACAGTATCATGTCACAAATAAGACCGTGATTATTCCAACTGTCTTTTATCACTTGTTTGGGTGAAACCATTCCATCCCGCGGTTACTAGTGCTAAAAACTTTGCTAAAAAAAAAGTGGCAGAACATTTCCAGAGCATTGCCCAAATACAAAAGCATGAGGTATTCATTCTGACCCATTTAACTAATTAATTAAAACTGCAAGCCGAGGTGCAATTTTTGGGGAAAACAAACAAACAAACAAAAAACATTGTGATATGCTCTAATAATTAACAATATACAAAATACTTTATTTCCAGAATAAGTAATTCATGATGAATAACGTTGCCATTTGGCTTTGAAAATTACTTTGCATTTCCCATTAGGTGATACTAATGCCTGAGAAATTATGAAATTAAAACAGCAAATGGCAAGCAGTTGATTTCTATTTTTCCAGAGTGTCACCATAATGCCAGCAGCATTTAAAGCTTCAAATATACAAAAGCAGACAAATTAACTTAAAAGGCAAATAAAGGACCACTAACATAATACTGATGTACAGAGATGCATGGAAGCAGCAGTCCTTTGCCTGGTCCCAGCTGTGTTTCATTTAAGTCTGACTGAAAGGCGTTTGCTGTCCAGTGTTTTTTAATAGCTCCGTATTTATGAGATGACATGGGCATATCCTTTTCATATAAATTTCATATTATTTCAAACCTATTCTTAAAATGTATCACATTACTTTCTGAGAATGAGCCTGATGCTTTATCTCATCCATAATCATCATTGTGGAACATTAATCAATACATAAATTGACAATGGGAATCTGTGATTGAAAGAGAAATGAGAATGTTCTTGTGGAATGTACTTGTAGCAGAATATAATTGAAAAAAGAACAGATGTAACAAGCCCTCTAATAACAAATTTATACATTCTTTATGCATCTAATCAAAACCTTGGTCACTGCCGTGTGCTAGGTGCCTATACATAGATAGCCAGACTAAAGCCTGCTCTTTGAGAAGGTTGCAGTGACAATGCAGTGAGGCTCTTTCACGGGCATTGTGCTGGAATTAGAAACCCACACACAGCCTGACATTTCTTCAGCTGCAGATACAGAAATGTGTAAAAGCAGCAAGTGTGACCAAGTTATGGATGGAGAAGGAATGCTGATATCCCCATTCAAAGTCTGCTTGTGCACTCACATTCCTCACTGGCCCATTTCCCACAAATACATTATTCATATGTGTGAAACGTTGACTTAACAGAAACAAAATAGGACTCTACCCCCCCCCCCAAACCCCAACCCCTCAGAAAAATGACAACAACAAAAACATTGACGCCTCTCGGTGTTTTTGATAACTTTCAAGGATTGGAGGTAAAAAAAAAAAAAAAAAACTTTTTGTTGCTGTTGTTGGCATGGAACATTGTGATATAAGATTCTGGCACTGTGCAGAATGCAAATATTATGGCCACACTCCACTCCTGTGGGCCACGCTTCACTTGCTTGTGAGTCCCTCACTGACTTCGCACTTCAGTTCATGCGGACGGCGGTTTGTAAATGAGGCTGTAGTTGGGGGGGGGAGCAGTGGGGTGGGTTTGTGCGTATGGAAGCCAGAGACAAAGATACTAAATTTGCCCGTTTGATCCGGACACCGTAAAGACATTTCACTCCCCCTCCCTCACGCATTTAGATGGTTTCCTGGTTTGTGAAAATACTTTCTGAAATCATATAGCTCCTGACATTTAGAGGAGGCAAACCGAAAAAAGACGAGCAAAGCAGACTTACTTCAATGATCGAACAGTATCAACAATTACTTTTCTCCATGCTCCGCATAAATCAATGATAATAACAAAAATAATAATAATAATAATAATAATAATAATAAGTACTGTTTTAATGTCAATGCACCATTTGGACAAGTGCTTTGGAAAATCTATTGTACAGCATGCTGGGTAACATCATTTTATATTCGTCCCATTTAGATCAACATGTAAATGTAGAAGCTGTGTTGCTTGTGCTGCGGTGTGTTCAGCAGCATAATTATATGCATAGATACATTTAAAAGAGTCCAGAATCTGATATAGAAACATATAAGTGCCATCACTGTCATTATTGAAAAATATTCCATTTTGCCAGCTGTCATCGAGTCAACCATTCTGTTCATTCTTTCGCTTTTTCCTTTACGAATATGAAGTTGTGTGTGTGTGTGTCAAAAACTGTATATTGTTGTGTATTGGGACAATATGACCCTGTCACAAATAGAGCACAGGCAGAGTGATGACTGGGGTCCAGACTGGATCTATGAAAGCTGCTATAAAGATCAATACTGTCTGCACCACTTACTCATGGTTTTGCAGCTCTTTTGCTGACAATAGATTTTGCAGTCTGTATGACTAATATGAATAGCTGGCCATGATAGGAATTAGTAGCCATTGTGCTGACTTGGTGAATGTATAAATTAATTCCTCATGTCTGTTGCAATGGTTTACTACTTTTCCTGTTATTATTTGTATTTTATTAAAGCCACGTTTTGCTGTTTTTCTCCTCATTTGGACTTTGACCCACTTGAAACATTAAAATAGAAATCTTACCGCTTCAGTCCATTTACCTCTAACTTTGCTATCAAGCTGAGGATGGGCTTAAGACGGGTGCCTCCTGTGTTTTTCTCCATTTGGAGAGATTTTTTTCACCACTTTTTGACAGTTTTTCCTCCCTTCAAAGAGTTTTTTAAAATCATATTCCATTTAATGGTTTTAGGCCAGGCTTATGCCCTACTTATACTGCAAAGTGTCTTTGTGACGGTCCTGTATAAAGCACTGTACATATAAAATTAAATTGAAAAAAAAAAGAATAAATAAATAAATAAATAAATTTAAGACACCACAAGACACTCCAAGGCAGGGATGCTGTGAGAGTCACAGACTTAATATTCTCAAGAATGAAAATGCAAGAGATCAGATCACACTGAAGCATACAGGAGACGGGGGAGGGGGAGCGGTACAAAGATAGGCCGTGAGAGATAGAGAGAGAGAAAGCGAGAAGGAGATATGGGCAGAGGGATTGAGAGAGGACAGAAAGAGAGCAGATTGGTGTAATATCCATGTCTAACGGTGAGGCGCGGCCGGCGACATCACCAGCGCACCACCTGGCTGGCGTAGTCCTCGGTGGTGGCCGCCGCTAGCGTGGCTCGCTCCTCCTCCTGCTCCTCCTCGGCCTGCCCCTGCCGCTGCTGCTGGGACAGGAAGACCCTCTGCTCCCGCAGCCAGCGACGCTCCTCGCGCCTCCTCAGTCGCTCCTCCCGCCGCTCCCGCTGCCGGGTGAACTGGAAGCGCTGGAGGAACAGGTCCTTGGCGTACTCGTACAGCTGCACGTCCAGGAAGTTGAGCTGCTCGATGCGGCGGCGCGAGTCCTCGCTGAGCTCCACGTTAGCGGCGCGCGTGCTGTTGATCTGCGTGAAGGCGGAGATGAAGCGCAGGCCAAAGGTGCGCTCGAACAGGTACTGCGTCTTGCGCTGGAACTCCGTCAGTCCGTAGAAGGCCATGTTGCGCAGGTTGCTCTTGGCGCTGCTCAGCAGGATGTGATTGCGCTCACTCTCGTTCATGGACGACAGGTTGTAGCAGCCTACCAGGCTCAGGTCGGCCAGCATGCGCACTTGCCGGTTGTTGGCCAGGTTGGAGGGGCAGTCCATGAACTCCAGCAGCGTGACGCCTGCCCAGTCGTCCCCGCTGTAGCAGGTGGGCAGCTCATCCTGGGTGGGCGAACGCCCGTCGCACATGTGCAGCGAAGTCTTCCAGGTGGCGCCGCGCTGAACATGCTTCCACTCGCTCAGGTACCGGGACACGGGATCCCGCAGCATGGTGATGTAGTAGAAGTTCCTGAAGGGGGCGACAAACATACCAGGAAACAGACATGAACAAAAAACCTTGTTTTACGAACAGCAAGGGCAAAATAGAGGCTGTGAATTTTGGGGCTGAGCCAAATTACTTTTTGAAGTACCCATTTAGGGCAACTCCGAAATTGAAAAGTGAATGAAGGATGGCATCATGAAATCTAATATTTTCACCTCTAAACTGACAAATTGTTGCTTCCTTCAAAAGGTTATCATAAAATATGGCACACAAATTGTATCTAACTGAAGTTCCAATAGCTTTTTAACTGGAAAAAAGTCAATAGCTCTTTGAGAATACACAAAGAATAAATGTTTCCCTTAAAACGTTTAGAATGTTCAATATCCACACCTGAAAACAGTGGACATCAACTGGGAAGAAATAATGACTGAATGCTTCATTCAAACACTCTAAGGTCTTTCATAGGCTTTTATTTTCAAACAGAAACTGTTCGGCAGATTTTGAAACATTTCTGCGTCATTGGACTGTATTCACTGAAGAGAGACAGGAAAGAGAGGTAGGAGAGAAAGAAAATTCAATTGAGACATGACAGGGGCTGGCTTCCCTCTTTCAAGAATGTCCCTCTTTGCAGCTGATTTTCACAAAAATCAAGGATATAAAACAGCCCTTTCCTTCATTCACTGCTCGCAGATGACTCACCAATTAAGTGTATCCAATACAGCTCACATTATACAGCAAATTTTGTTAGTGGGGGTACTTTTACTCAAAACCTGCCCGCTGCGCTCCACACAAATCTTCAGGGAAGAAATATATTCCTTTGGTGGTTTCAGGGAGAGCAGTTATTAAATGAAACACATCCTTTGCAACACCTCACTGCCCGTCGGCCAGAATGGGCATTTTGCTTCAGTCCGGGGTGGGCCTGGGACAGCCGGCAAACATGATGAAAAATGAGACAGCTTTACTCCAATTTATCAGTCCGGTGCAACACGGAGGAGGTCTGAGGGGGAAGGTAGGAGTACATCGGGGCGCTGCAACATTAGCTACTGAAATGCGCTCCAGAATACAAAACAAAACATATCAAAACCACATTAAACAGAGTTTACGAGTAAAACATTGCAATGAACGGACCGCTGCTTCACTTCATCCCTGTGGATTTTTTTTCTTTTTTTTTTTTTTGAGACTGCCCTCATAAAAATTTACTATAGTTAACTAAAGTTTACTGCAGAAAAATTGATGTAAACCATAGTAAACTACACTTTACTACAGTAAACTATAGTTTCTTGCAAATATACTATAGGAATTGAATATCATTGCTATAGTTTACTATAGTAGGGTTTGACTTTTGTGATTTACTTTAGTATCACTTTAGTAAACTAAAGAATTACTATAGTGTATCTACAGTATATCTATAGTAATTCTGCAAAAATACCATAGTTACTATAAAAAAACGATAGTATTTTTACTATAGTATTTTGTGGTAATTTTTCATAAGGGTGAATTTCCCGATCTTGTTTCAACTCAATTTTTACGTGTTTTATGAATCACAAAGATAGTATATTAGGTGTACTGGCTTGTCAGAGCATAAACTCCCTAGTATATGGTTTATAAAAGTGAATACATCTTCTGTTACGGTGAGGCCTGACCTTCACAGGACAATATCTTCAGTTCGTTGATACTATAAGACAGCACACACACCTCTCTCTGGGCTTCAGACAACCCCTCCCATTACGCTCTCCTCCCTCAGCACACACACACACACACACACACACACACACACTCTCTCTGGGCATCAGACAACCCCTCCCATTACACTCTCCTCCCTCAGCACACACACCTGTCTCTGGGCATCAGACAACCCCTCCCATTACACTCTCCTCCCTCAGCACACACACACACGCACATGCACACACACACACAGACCTCTCTCTGGGCTTCAGACAACCCCTCCCATTACACTCTCCGCCCTCAGCACACACACCTCTCTCTGGGCAATAGACAACCCCTCCCATTACACTCTCCTCCCTTAGCACACACACACACACCTCTCTCTGGGCATCAGACAACCCCTCCCATTACACTCTCCTCCCGCAGCACACACACCTCTCTCTGGGCATCAGACAACCCCTCCCATTACACTCTCGCCCTCAGCGCGCACACACACACACACACACACACACACACACACTCCCCTCTCTCTGGGCTTCACACCCAAAAGGCTGCCTTTGCACTTTCTCTGCCAGTAGAAAGCTGCAGCTACTGTTCCACTACCAGCTCATACTGTCCCAGCTCTGTTCTCCCCTCACAGTCATTCAAGCTCATTTAACCGACTGTAAAATAGAGCGGTTGCGCACATACATGCACGTACGCTCACGCGCACACACACACACACGCGCACACACACACACTAGGTTGAGCAGCAATCCTCATTAGGACATAGCATTGATTTCCATTCATTGTGGAAGGCATAACCGTAAGCCTAACCAAAACTATTACAAAATCTTGGCCAACCCTAAACTTAACCTAACATCAGTTCACACCTGACCCCTAATCTTAACCTCTTCCACTTGGAATTTTCAGTGCCATACAGTCGAATATATAAAAGCCTTTCAGTAACCTCACTTTAAAACGCTTGCTCACTCCAAACTGGTTCCGATTTACTTTTCCTGATTAGGAGAAAGTAGGACTGCTCATCAGTGTTGGAGATGTGCTGACCACAATGAAAATATAAATGTGAAGAAGGGCTGTCGCACATTCGTAGCCACAATGTGATGATAATTAATTTATTACATTACAAACGGTTTCGACGCAAAAGTTTTCTTCAAGGTATTAAATGAGGAGTCCACTTGCAAAGCCTTCGAAGTCAAGTTGGTCCATTTTCCAGAAAAATCTGATTTTTTGGTAGGTATAGAAATTATCTTCCATAGATACCAATTTTCACTATACTGAAACTATTAGCCTTGCAGACATAATCCATGAGGCAATGCATTCTTTTTTAAAGAAATTACTTTGATTTTGCAACAAAAAGTTTTGATTTAGCAGGTTTTGCAGTGTTTAAACCAGCCCTGTTGCTCAATAGGTGAAGGTATTTGACTCAGAACCCACTCTACATGCAACTCAATGCTACAGACAGTACAGTGGTTGAATAACTGCTCTGAAAATGACAACAGAAACATGAGTCCATGGGTTCAAATCCCCCTTTTATGGTATCACTATCATCACTATTTTCTGAACTGCCCAAAGCAGTTAGAGTTCGAGAAAGCAAAAGCTGAACAGGCTATAAAAGCTCGACTGTGATTGGTTCCTTCTAGCGAACAGAAACGGAATCAAGTTTCCACATTGGCTGATGACTTAGCAGAATTTGACAGCGTTTTCCTCCTTGACTTGGCGGGTTTTGACAGAGTTTTGCTTTTTCCATTACAATTTATAACATGATTTAGTAGGCTTTGAAAGTGGAGCTATCAGTGGGACATGCGCAGGTGCCTGAAGGAGAGGCTAAGGGAGATAGGTCATTTACTTTCAAAACTTGACTTAGCAGGTTTTGCAAGTTGACTTCTCAAATCTTCCCCCAATGCCCTGAGGAAGACTTATGTTGAAACATTGGACTATTATTGCTTCGTGGCTGTAAGTGTCTGACTGCCCTTTTTCACCACTAATCAGAAACCAAACATTTCATGTGCAAAGACTAAACAGTACATTGACTGGCCAATTAATTTTAGCCGCCAATATTGTTCATTGCATCAAAAAAAAAATAACGCATTTTCTTAGTCACATTAATGATGACATGAGATGTCAGTATGTATTTTGAAGATTTTGAATTCCTGTAGCTTTTAAAACAGGACATACTTGTGACTTCCTTGCGTGCCAATGTTCGTAATTCAATACGCTTAAGAATATATTTCCCATTTTAAAATGATTCTTTTTAACACCGAAAACATTTTGAATAAACGCTATCTTAAGTTACACAAAAGAGAAATTGAATTAAGAGTAGGTTTTAAATGAACTCATTATTATTACTATCCTTACAATATCACGTGTATTGCATTTACATCGTCAGTGAAGCACATTGGTGATCTCAACAACAACAACAACAACAACAACAACAACAAGACTGCATACAGAGGCAAGAGACAATTTTTCATTCACTTGTAAAATAATGAATTGAAACTGCTGTTATCCAGGGACATTAGAAGGGAAATTGATGATAAAGTGAGTGACTGACACAAACTGCGCCCTGAGGAAAATGTGCAGATTAAAGAATGATTAAGCCTTGCTGCAGTGCACCTATTATAAGATACTGGCACAGCATTATACTTGTGGGCAATGTGTGCCTGGTGGCACACCCATCACTGTAGAGGCGCTAACACTTTGCGTTTTATTACCATTTAAAGACCACTATTGGCAGTTCAGGACTAAACCAAGCAGGGGTAATTGCTGGGATAATTTTCCATCGTGCACATTCTGCTGGAACAGCAAGGTTTTTATTGCTTTAATTATGGCTAGGTTTCTTAGTGAGTGGCGAAAGGCCAGCGGTCTATGATCGACTTTGCAGTCATCGCTGCTGGTGTTCGTTCCTTGGGCCACAGCATACGAGTGCCCACACATGTAGTGGATGTCACACATTCCAGCTATGGCCTTCCAATAAGCAACATTGTCTTTCAGGAAAAACTAAATGATTCACACAAACTCCATAAAAGACACTGAATGGCTAAAAATGCATAGTAGCATAACCAGCAAGCCAGTAAGATTCATGTGTTTATGGCTATGTGAATTATTCCGACTTAGAAGTCTCATATCCGCTCGCAAAGACAACTCCGCAAGAAATCTTATACATTTGATGTTTAAGTGATGTAATTAAACCTACGCATGCAGAACTTAACATTTCAGGCAGTTGTTATATGCACACTGTTTCCAGCAGTCATGCAGTATATGAATATTTAAGTGTTAAAACAAAGTGTTTTAGTGTTATTTGCTGAAGTCTCACTAAAGTCAGCTCCAGACCAGCAAACATCATAACACACACACACACACATGCATGGAGATGGGAGAAAGGTGAAAATTGCTGAGAAAGTGAGGAAGGGAGGAGGGAGAATCATAAATTAATTTTGCGAGTGTGAAGACACTTCTAAGAATATGATGAGGCTGTGAAGACCAAGGTTAATTTCTACGATCCTTCATTTCTCATTTGGAGGTGTAAAAATAATTCTCGTTTGAGCCACTGCTTCAGCATCTATGATGCCCTGGTGCAGTGAGGACTTAGCAGAATGGAGTGGTGGCGCAGTTTCAACACTTAACTCCTGATGCACCCAATGACTGGGCATTCTATGAGACATGAGGAATGCAGGAAGCGACAGATTACCTCTATTCACACTGCACAACATCTTCAAGACAAAACCTCCGAGCACAGCAAGCTAGCTTTGTTGGAAGACAAAAGTAATAACCAGAACCAGGCTAACAGCAATGACATGGAACACATGCTGCAATAATTATACCTCATCACAGCAATGACTAATACCAGAATTGCCTGAATATAATGCAATATCAGTGATGAATCAACAGTATTTAACAACAAAAAAAGAACATTTCGGAGCTCAGGATCAAAAGGTTAAATCTAACTAACCTAGAAAGAACGATTTATTGTGAACTGGAAAGGTAATAAAATTTGACAAAATATTGCCATGGACTAACAAGGGTGAAAAGAACAGCCTTAATTACGAAGATACTGCTCACAAAAAGTAGGTGTTAATGAAAAGAAAACACAAATAACTCTGAAAGTATGTTTATTTTGAATTTTGGAACTATGTTATTTACGTTGTAATTTGCGAGCAATACAAGTTGAAGTTCATGATACTTTATCATCACTTAAGTCATTGAGAATTTTTTCTGGAGATAGAAAATGTCACATGGGGTGGTACCCCAAAAGTCACGTAGTGCACAGTGGGTTTTAACCATAAAAAAGTCAGAAAAAATTCTAATGACATGAAACCAATGATATGTACTCCAGAACATGGCGTAGAATACATATATGAAAACGGGGAAAAAAATCCGTTGGGAAATTTTTGAGAAAAACTTGTTTTTCAGAAATTGCAATTTTTGAACTTTGAGAAATTCAAAAAAGTGTTAAAATCCCCAAAAATGAGACATTGAAGGGTCATTCGTGGGCGTAGTCTCTTCGCTATTGATTCCACAATGGTTATGTCACATTTCATGGGCCATAGGTCATTGCACAATTGCACAATAAGCCTTACTATGACTGGGGATGGGTAACATTTATTATATCATAATTGATTACATCAGACTTGCCTACATTCACAAAGCTAGGCCCTCCTTATATTGTGCATTGTCCCTGAATTCTGTCACTTTCCCTGAGACATGCAAGGGGCTGACAGCAAATATGGACCACTGCACAGCCCGCACGAAAGTTTGTATACTCCGTTTCCGAAAAGGAAGCTATTCCATCGTAAACAAGCCCCACCTTATCTCTGCCATCCGTGATCTTATATCTGAGTATGATGTTGATGACAGACGCCTCCCTGCAGCTCTCTGCGGCCCCTGCACCACTGCCATCTATGCCATGCAACGAGGAAAGGAGGGGGTAAGCAACTGTCCTGCCAAGTGTCTGCCTGTTCTTGTTGAAGAAATTTGCCCTGCAGTCTCAGTTCTTTTAAGCTGTTGCTGGTTTTTTTATTTTTTGGTGTTTGGCATAATTGTGTTCATTTTTGACGCAGTTGCCCTTTTCACATAAAATAATTTTGCCATTTTTGTGACCAACACACCTGCTAGCTGGGAACCAAGTATCTGTTTCGCCCTGGTGAAAATCTGTTAGTATCCTCAACATGCTATGGAGACTGATTTTCCAACGTGATGCAGTGAGGCATGATTAAGCTTTACTTAAATTCATTATATGCAGCTGAAATGAACCGAAGGACCCTAAGAAATGCAGCCCATCTGGAATGTGCTTTGCCTTTACTGCCATTTTAATTAAAAATGTCAAACAAACAGGTCACGATGCATTGTGGAAAGCTAGTTTGCTGGCTCAAACAGAAAGTGAACTATCTGCCTCAACTAGAGCAAGCAAGCTACCTGAAAGAGGAGGCCAGCTAATATTGTTGTCAAATATGAGGCAATAATTTAAAATGTGATATCCAGCAAGACAGCCAACTTTATTGTCAGGTCAAGCCAATAACAGCTGTCACTACAAGTTTTATGATCAGTTTTCCGGTTTGTTGCCTTTGGGACAGTTACTTCTGTGTTGCTTTTTTTGAGTGTTCCTTTGATTCTCATCTACCAGCTTAGAGTACACTTAATGTTTTTTTTTTTTTAATCTCATTTTTGCACAGAACAGTGATAAAAAAAATTCACATTGTCAACAACAGAAGAAAAGCACATTCAGTGCTTACTGGACACGGAATGGATATATTAGATACAATTTCAATATACTGAAATACTACATAACATTGGTAAATACTTTCAGATTTTTCCCAGATATTGCCCTATGCTCTCAAAAAAAACAGTGCCCTGAGCAGTAGATTTCTTGTGTGAAAATTCATTCTCAACAAGAAATTTGTCTACCTGTGTGCATTTCATGGCAGTATTTCTGGAAGGATTGCTTGTTAAACAAGTTTCATTTCATACTATTTTCAATGATCTGCCGGACTAAGCAGCCAGGATTTGCCACAAACAGCTCTGAGAAAGAAAAGCTAATTTTTTGTAAATGCTCATTGTGCTTATTGCCTTGAGGGACAGGAATGGGAGGAGATGAGTTGATCTTAGTTCAGAGTTTTAACTAAATGTCTCCTTGGAGCTCAGCGGCAGGCAGCCAAAATCTCTTGCATTAATTGAGATCTCTAGAAACATCCGCTTGTGTACATAATCTGTTCCATCAAGAACTCTGACCCCTAATACCAACCTCCCAATCTACCTCTCCACTATCATCTGACCTGCTGCACCACCAACCAATTTTATTTCTGAAATATACCTTGGTGACCTGAGAATATTCACAGCCATGCTGCACGTTACATAACACACACAAAAAAACTCCCTTGCTACAGACAGGCTTATGCAGACAAGATTCACATTCAAAACTAATCACTAAGGCTTTCATTATTTGCCCGCAAAGCTCCTGGTAATGCGGGTGTTTTAAAGTCAGTCCAACAAAAAATGCCTCAGCATTTCCCTGTCCTGTTTCCTCCACGCACCCACTCAACCAGGATCTCATAATCCAGTGGACACTCTTATTTCCAGACACTTACTTTCTCCTGAGAATGGGCAAGTAATTTCATGCTCCTATGCGATGAGTATAATGGTTTATCTTTTTGTAATGGCACAGTGTAATGTAAAAATAAATTCCCGGGTCGAACCCTTTTATTATTATGCCATGTAGACGTTGTGGATGACAGCATGTGAGACAGGTTTGTTGCCCTCTGTTAGAGCATGTGCACAGTCCATGTGATGATGGCTTTGGCCCAAACGACGTGATTGTTGCTCCCTGCTGGGCCCAGCTGTGTTCCCATTCTCCCTCAGGTCGTGGGAGGGCTGAAGACAGCCTCTCATTAGCCTATCTTTGGGACATAAATACACGCTGTTAAGATCTGGTCGAGGCTAAGAATGAAAAGGTCATCCACAAAACTTGCCAGCAGGAATAAGGATGCAGTCCTCACCCCCATCTATAAAAGAACCCTGGTGGTACAGTACTGTTAGAATTATTATTTAAAGTACAACGAGCATCACAACAACTGCATGTATGCAATGACTTCATCGTGCATTACCCTCATTCTGTAATAACCAACTCATCCACATTACATGTTGACCTCCTATCTCCAGGTCTCCCTCATTCTATTGCGGCCTCTCATTATCTGTCACCAACATTCATTAATGGATTTTAACATGTTGTTCATTTGCATTCAACGGCAGACCTGGAAGTAATCGCTTTCTCGTTGCATGAGCAGATAAAAAACAAGGAAATTGATGACGGATTGGAACTTAAGATAAACAGGCTCAACCGAAAGTGAATATCACTTAGACACATCAGAGGGAGGGAAGGTGTTTAAATCTTTTCCAAACATTAGTTAACTACAGATTTTAATGGATAAAATCCACATAGCATCTGGTTCATCTGAGGTGCAGCAGAGCTGCACAACTGGAGCAAAAAGTGCAAAAAAAAAAAAAAATGTGGGTAGACTTTCTGAATCCAAATAGAGAGGCATTGTTTCTGCTCCTCACTGAATTAAAGCCAAATTTGGCCAGCTCTTTTATAAGTATGACAAATACCACAATTAAAACAGGAACTGTTCCATGCACGAGGAAGAACCAATGATCTTTTATCTGAAAGTTATATTGTTTAATTCTTATTTCACACTTCCTCATATAAATTGCAGCATAAGTGTAGTTTGGTGTGGAATAATTGCCCCTTATTGTTTCAATTCTTCATGACATCATTCTTCCTAATTTTTTCCCCTTATTGTCAAAAGAACACCTTCTCGCTATACCAGCTGGCATATATCATAGTCTGTTCTAAGAAGAAGTATGTGTTTTACTGTTTTTGCAAAGTACGTTGTATATGAAAGCATAACTATGCAGCTAGTATTACTAAGCCTGCATTGAATAATCAGTCTGGTAAACAGCTGCCAGTAAAAGCAGACAATACAGCAACAAATTGTACTTCAGAAAAATTCAACTCCTAACTAGAAATACTGTACTTTGGTAAAAGGTCTTCAGTCGCTGCTGAGTTTAAACTGGCATCGCATGCGTAACTCCAGTACAAAGTGAACAACTGAGGATTGAGGCTCTGAATAACAGAAAAAAAAGGACAGCCTGCCCTGTTGCCTCAGACACAGATTGACACCAGCGTCAGCCTCAAGATGCAATCCACGTGGGTCAACACCAATGCCTCTAATCGTTTCCACCAGCCTGTAATTAACATTAAAGACAAGACTCCACATCACTGAGCTTTCTCATAATTGCACACCACTAACAAAGGCTGAAGATTAGGCTCTGACACATTGGCTGGAGTAGAGATTTGTCTTCATCCGATTCATCTGTGAGGGTAAAGCCTGAGATCTGGATGAGTTCACATGTCAGGACGCAAATCTTTAAGGAAATTTGAATGCTAAGAGCGAGCAGTAGAGTTAAGTTTTTGGACAATACTGTCCAGATACGGAGTGTAATTTTGTTGATTTGCGGGGAACTACTGTTGAATAATCACACAAACCTGAAGTTTTTAGATAAATCTTTGCATTTGTTGAAAACCTCAATAGGCAGGAAATTAAATTGATCAACTATCATAACTCTAGCCTGCTCTCTGTCAAGGTGTGTCAGCACAGAGCTTTGGTTTCTGCTACAGCACTTAATACATGTATGTCTACCATACGCAAACAATAATATTCATGATGTGATCTCATTCACTCGCATTGAGTTGTTGATGTGCACATTTCCAACCATGACCACTAGTTATGGTCTACTAGATATATAAAAAAGAGAACAGTTCTTACTTCTCCTGTTCTAATGACATAGCTTAGAGGAATATATATGTATACCAGCATGAGGTCAAGTTAGGTGACCACCCAACTTGCAAATGCATTGTATTTCACTCCCTTCCACCAAGTTAAAAACCTCACAAGGGAAATTATACAAATACAAGGAAAGATTGCAGTTTCAAAGATGCAGACTTTCTATCTGAAATGAAAAGACACATGAAATAATCTCTGCCCTTTTCATCTATGCCCTACCCATTAACCCATTTCTTTTGTTATGTTATATTTATGGATCACTGACGTGACATTGTCCGAGCGCACTACTTTGGTTTAAAATAATTTTAAATGATTCATATTAAGCATCATTTTATTCTATAAAACCTGTTTAATTTGAACATATTTCAAGTTTATCATAAAAATGATATATATTTTATGTTTTGCCATCTCAAACCCTCAAAATGACAGGTGGCGCAACCATCCTAGCAAGTTAACACTATGTGAAATGTATTAAATATGTAATTTAAAATATGACTGAATATAATATAAATATGGGGGCATAATTTTATATTGAAAACCTTTCAAATAAAGTTTAATAGTTTAATTGTTCTTAAATTATTTGGAAAACCAAAATACCTGCCCCCTACAATAAAGAATCCAAAAGTTGCTTTTAATACCCAGCTCAACTACAAAATAGTAATGTTTTAGGCAGATTAGACGCTCTCGGGTATACTTAATAAAAAAAATCACTTAGAAAAAAAAGAGGGAAGTGTGTTTTTTTTCCAAGAAACTTTTGGTTGCACCACCTGACATTTTTTGGCTGGTGAAATTGCAAATACAGTCTAAAACTGTACTAAAACCCTGTAAATGTTGTGCAACCATTAAGACTTGTTTAAACACACTCTTCAAACTTCAAATAAATGTATTCTGTACATTTTTAAAGATTTATTAAAAAAAAAATATTTTTAAAAGGCTTATTTGTCATTGACCCTTATGCTTTTTATATGTTTTTGTGTGGGACCCCAGGAGGACTAGCTTTTGTTGAAGCAAAAGCTAATGGGGATCCTAAACAACAATAACCGATTAACAATGCTCAAAGTTGCGGCGATTTCTTCACTTGAAACTTGCAGACTGTATCTCAGAGACCCTGAGCCCGGCTATGCAACTTCTTGTTTTCCCTGTCAGCCTGTAAGATGGAGGCAGGATGCAGTTTCTCTTTGCAGTTGATGATGTGTCTGCAGTTGTGTGATTGCCTGAATGATCCCACTCAAAAGGACAGCAGTCTCTGTGCTGACTTTGTGAGCAGGAGACAACATATACTGGTGCAGCTCTCACTCTCAAAAAGCTGTTCAACCTACACAACCTGCAGGGTTTTTGCCTATTACTTCCATACAATGTGACATAAGAAACGAGAAGCCAACAAAAGCAATCTAAATTTAAAATAAATTTAATTATATTTCTCTCAGGATATTTTCTGTAACGATTTGCAATAGCATCAGATTAACAGATATACGTATGCTGTTTTTGTTGTTGTTCTCAATAATGGAATATAATGTAGAAAAACTTTAAGGACAGAAATAACTTCTCAAATATTACCATGGGTGGCCTGACCCATCTGGTAATTAGTTAATGCAACAGCATGAACTTACATGCCAGCAAATGATTATTTATGGATTTGCAAAGCAAAGGGCAAAGTTGACAATTTGTTAACAACAACAACAGCAACAAAAGGTTTTTTTTTTTAGTTCCATATTAATTGGTATTACCTAATGTATTAAAGATGAATGCACAGGCTAACTTTCTAAAATTTTCATACTTTCATAAAGTATAGAACTGGAATCAGTGTCTCTTCTGCTTCCTGTTATTCTATTCAACAGGCCTCACAGTGCTACAGGATTCACCTAAAAGAAGTTAAATTAATGGATGGGCAGTTACGTGCATGCCTGGAGTGTCACTAAGTTCAGCTGAATTAGCAGCAGCCTGGTGAACCCTGACTGCGCTTGACTGACCCTACTCCATTATAAATCAATAGCCTCCCACTGCCATGCTTTTCTAGCCATTGCTAATTACACATTTCTAGAAGAAGAACTCAGCAATGAAAGTACAAATACAGCCACTCAAGGGCACCAGAACACTGTAATATAGTATGTCCATTGCCAGGGTTGTGCACTCTACATTACCCCTCAGGCCTTGCAATGCGAACAGGGTTGAATGTCACATAAAGCTATGTCTGCCATATCTGCTTTTTTCGCATCGTACGTGACCGGAGTGCATTGCCCTTTCAGCAGTGAAAAAATTATCTGGATTAACGTGACCTTATGGAAAATTAAGAGCATGGTGAGAATTAATTATAGGCACAGATCTGCTGACACGGTGCTTTCCAATAGCAGAATATCTTTAGCATTTTTCTCCACTCCAGATTTCATTATCCTAACTTGCGAGAGCACTGAAACCCTAGAATGTGAAGTTTGTCATGTAACGATTAGGTGAAATCTGTCCGTCAGGCAATGCAAACTACTGATCTAAAGAGTTCAGAATCACTGATGATTTTTATCAAGATTAAATGGCAGAAACTTTGTCTGACTGTTGGACAAAGGCCGAACTCATGAATCCAAACTCCCCAGGGGACTTTCTGGAAAGAAAATACTGGGCTAATTACAAAATATCAATCACTTGTTTTAAACCGGGTAAAGATGTTGTGGGATGACCAAGACCATAAAGTTTGAGAAGTGTGTCAACGTCACAGAAACGACAATTGGAAATTCTGCAGTCCCGAGGAAAGCAATTGAGAATGATACATTGCCAAAAGGACTATCTCAAGTGCTTAAAATTTGCAAAAGGATTGATAAAAATCACATTGTGGATTCTTTGCTCCAAAATTCTTTAAATACTATATGAAACATCTCACACTGCTGTGAAAAAGTATTTTCCCGCTTCTCAATTTTTGCTTGTTTGTCATATTTCAATGTTTCAGATTGTCTCAAACCGCATGTCCACCTGATTGGTTCCTTTTCTGTTCCTGCACTCTTCATGAGTTTTGCAGTTAATTGGTTAATTGTTGTTTATTCCTCTGTGAGATTAGCTGTATCTCCTCTCCTCCATCTGATTATCTTCCGTATAAATGTTGACTGTTTCTATATCAGTCGGAGCTGGATCGTCTTACTCTGAAGGCTTAGACGAAGGAGTAACTAAATGGTTTACCGTAAATTCTAGTTTTCCTCCCTGGTGTCTCTTTCAAGGAGCTAATTATAAGTGAGCAAGGTGTTAGGTACAGCAGGTTCTTAAAACCTTCTTCTGTTTCTCCTTGTCCTCCTCATTATAAATGTGCCCTAGTGGCTCATTGTCGATCCTGCACCTTGGCTCCACCTCAGCCCAGTTCGTAACATAAGACCATCTAAATAATCTTAATATAAGCCAAACACAATGAGAGTTAACACAAAAAGCAGCTATTAAATGATTATTTCATCCATTGAAGATAAAGAGTTATTCAAAACCTACATCATCCACGTGAAAAAAATAATTTCCCCCTAGTTGTACCACCCTTGGCAGCAACAACTGCAATCAAAGGGTATGGGGTGGCGAATGGGACATTTAATGCTGTTATTTTTCACTGCATTTTCCCCACATTTAACAAAAAATATCCTTTTTTTTCTCTTACATTTAGCAAACGAAATGTTCATTTTCCCCACATTTATAAACCTTCAAGTGGCAAGCATAAATGTTTAATGTGATATTCTGAAATTATATATATAAGTTAAAAGTTTTATTATTTAGTGGTTTCTATTATTTAGCTAAATGAATAAACATTTAACTAAATGTATGAAACATTTAGCTAAATATATAACTAAAAGTATAAAACATTTAGCTTAATATTTAGCTAAATGTATGAAACATTTAGCTAAATATTTACCAAAATGTATGAAACATTTAGCTGAAATATTTAAATAAATGTATAAAACATTTAGCTAAATATATGAAACATTTAGCTAAATATTGAACTAAATGTATAAAACATTTAGCTAGATGTATGAAACATTTATTTAAATATTTAGCAAAATGTTTCAAACATTTTAACTAGCTAACGTTTAGTGCAGGCACAGGCTTCCAAACTTATTCAAAAAGGGCCGGTGTGGGTGCAGGTTTTTGTTCTAGCACATGACTAAGACACCTGACTCTGCTCAGAGAGGTCTTGATTAAGGCCCTTGATTAGGTAATAAGTTGAATCAGTGTTGTGGTACTAGGCTAAAACAAAAACCTGCACCCACACCGGCCCTATTTGGATATATATATATATATATTTTGGATATAAGGTAGCTAGCTATTTCATTTTCCTTTCAGTGAGGGAAACACTGAATGAATACTCAGGCCTATTTGCTAGTCTTGCTTTTCCTCCATAGTTAGGTTCCACTGCGCTCTCTAGTGTTGAATTGAGTAAGTTCACATAGACTTCCCACAAGTGATTCAGGACCAGACGGCATGACATTTTATTTTTTTGTTTTAATACACTTTTGATCAAGTTCCATATGATCGTCGACTGACAATGAATCGATCGTTGATTAATCAATAAAATCCCGAATAGAAATGATATATAATGTGTGTATGTGTGTGTAATGAATATTTCTGCAAGCCTTTGTTACAAAAAATAAAACCATTATGCCTCCCTCAAAAATGCGTCATTTTCATTTACAGTTCTGATCTGAACATGAAATGTCAATCAGGGTGAGTGACGCTTGAAAGATAAAGGTAGGATTGTTTACTGCTTTAAAAAAGTCATTGTTTGTAGGCTGTCAAAAACCCCCGCAGGCACATAGCGGTCAGCAAATGAAACATGGTATTTATTTTTGAATAATGAAAGATTAAAGTTTTTGTTCATGCTAGATTATATATGATTTTGTGCATAGTTATAAAAATGGACTCCCCTCTGAACTGTGTACAATAGTACAATGACAAGTAGTATAAGCCCCGGGTTACGAACAGGGGACTTGGCGTGATGGTACGCAGCTCTAACCACAAGACCGTCAGGGTCGGTATGAAGAACAGGTCTCATTTTAGCTCTATACAATGATTCTCCCAGTCTTTTTCCAGTCCTTATTTTTCCGTCCATTTGTATTTTTGTCCATGCCATTTTATTTTTATTTATTTATTATTTTTATTTTTTTGCAACTAACTGGAAAGATGGGGGCTGTTAATTCACCCTTGTCCAGGTAGTTATGTCCACGCTCCAAGCCGGATGGATGACTATGGACGCCAGACAGGACAGGAGCAAAGAATAAAACTGATTAAACTTATCTCAACGAACTAAATACTCTTTTTTTTAAACTGATATAAACTTGCCCGTTGTCATTTATGTATTAGATAGTGCCTAATGTTCAATAATATAAAGCTAGGTTTACTGATATTTCGTATCATTTGGCCCGGCTGTAGATAAAGCGGGACATTTTTTAAAATCAATATCCATAGTTGAATCACTGTTGAATTATGTTTTGATTTTGAAAGATGAATCAGCGTTGATTTCGCAACGGTTTTTCAAGATTGGGCATCATGGATCATATTTGAATCATTGTTGAATTATGTTTTGATTTTGAAAGATGAATCGACGTTGATTTCGCAATGTTTTTTCAACGTTGGGCATGACTACCATTCACAACGTTGAATCAACATCATGGATCATAGTTGAATCACCGTTGAATTATGTTTTGATTTTGAAAGATGAATCAACGTTGATTTTGCAACGTTTTTTCAACGTTGGGCATGAGTACCATACACAACCTCCACTTTTTGGGGTTTTTTTTTGGCCAGAACGATTTTTTAAAGGGGCACAAATATTTTTGGTGGGTTTTAATGAGTGAAGGGGTTTTAGAATGATGGGGAAAATTTTTTTTTTTAAGGAAGGGGTAGATGGGCGTGAGGAAAAAATATTTTTGCGGTTATTCCAGTTTCCACCACCGTGCTCTTCCCTCGTGACATTCACTCTGTGTGCGATCTTTCCAACTTCTTCTGCCCTTCTTTTTTATGTTTGCTTTCCCCCCTCCTCCATCAATGAGGCTGTGATCAAAGGTTTACATGTTAAGTTAGACATTACATTAGTGTCTACAGCAGGATTCGAACCAGGGAACCTATAGACAAAGCAATTTCAAACACACTATACACTGTGGTCTTAACCACTACACCGACCGAGTTTGTTGTCAGCTCAGTGCATCAGTTTCCATTCATCGCTGAAGGGTGGTTTTATATATATACATATATATATCTGAAGGGCGGTTTTATATCCACCCTTCAGCGTTGAATGGCTAGCTATATAAAACCATCCTTCAGCGACAAATGGAAACTGATGCGCTAGGCGGACAACAAACTCTGTTGGTGTAGTGGTTAAGACCACAGTATATGGTGAGTTTGAAATTGCTTTGTCCCCCGGTGCGAATCCCACTGCAGACACTTATGTAACGTCTAACTTAAAATGTAAACCTTTGATCTCAGCCTCAATGATGGAGGGGAGAAAAAAAAAGATAACACAAAAAAGAAGAAGTGGGAGAGATCGTACACAGAGTGAATATCACGAGGGAAGAGCACTGTAGTGGAAACTGGAATTACTGCAAAAAACTTTTTTTCCTCACGCCACATCTACCCCTTCCTTTTAAAATTTTTCCCCCATCATTCTAAACCCCCTTCTCACTCATAAAACCCACCAAAAATATTTGTGCCTCCTTTAAAAATCATTCTGGCAAAAAAAAAAACCAAAAATGGAGGTTGTGTATGGTACTCATGCCCAACGTTGAAAAAACATTACGAAATCAACATTGATTCATCTTTCAAAAATTTTTTTCAAAACATCATTCAACAGTGATTCAATTATGGTCCATGATGTTGATTCAACAGTTAAAAAACCATAAAGTGCCTGCTGGGGTGTGTTTTCGAACTACCATAGGCTAATTTCAACGACTGTTTGCCATATCTGCATGCTGAAATATTTGAACTATTCTCCGCTTTTTTGCCATGTAAAGCTGTTTTCCACTGTTGACTGGGAGGCTGGCAATCCTCAATATCTGCACAGTAAATGCACAACAAGTACCAAACTGCTTGTAGCAAGAAATGCCAATGTTATTAATGAGCTGAGTGCTCATTTTCTCCAGCTCAGTTTACGTGTAGCCTGGTATAATCTCACCCAAACCAACTATTTATTTTATTTATTTAACCCTTATTTAACCAGGGAAGTCCCGTTGAGATTTGAAATCTCTTTTTCAAGGGGAGGTGGGGAGGGAGAGGGCAATTTGCACAGCCAATTAGATCAGGGGATGATTAGGTGGCAGCTTGAAAGAGCCAGGTTGGGACTTTTGCCATGACACCGGGGAACCCCTTACTCTTATCGAAGAGTGTCATAGGATCTTTAATGACCACAGTGAGTCAGGACCTCGGTTTAATGTCTCATCCGAAAGACGGAGTCTCCTTCAGTACAGTGTCCCCATCACTGCACTGGGGCATTGGGGATTATTCCACCAGAGGGAAGATCGCAACCTACTGGCCCACCAACACCTCTTCCAGCAGCAACTTGGTTTTCCCAGGTGGTCTCCCATCCAAGTGCCGACCAAGCCTATACCTGCTTAGCTTCAGCAACACGGCTGGAGCAGATCGAATAGCGGTATGGCCGCTGGCAATGCACTATGTACAGTTTCACAAATTATATACAAGAGCACTTGTCCCATAAACCTAGAAATCATCGAGCAGCGCAACTCCAGTTATATGCAGCTAGCACGAGAACTAGCACAGATTGGATTCGAACCAGGATAGACCTGTTCACAAACCATGCAGCATTATCTACTGAGCCACAGAAAAACTCCAGCCTGGGGTGGAGCTCAATAACAAGAGTTTCAAACATTTATAAATGTATATTTAGTTAAATATTTAACTAATTGTTTCATACATTTAATTAAATGTTTGAAACATTTAGATAAATATGTAAATAAATGTTTCATACATTTAGTTAAATATTTAGCTAAATGTTTTATAAATTCATTTAAATATTTCACTAAATGTTTCGTACCTTTCGTTATATATTTAGCTAAATGTTTCACACATTTAGGTAAATATTTAGCTTAATGTTTCGTACATTTAGTTAAATATTTAGCTAAATGTTTCATATATTTAAGTAAATGTTTAGATAAATGTTTCATACATTTAGTTAAATATTTAGTTAAATGTTTCACATGTTTTGTACATTTAGCTTCACATATAACTAAAAGCATAGAACATAAAGATCTAGACTTAGATGGGAAAGAGACCTAGGTATAGAAATTGATCCAGATTTATGGAGAGATCTCTGTTGGGATGGTGTCACAAGTACACTAAATGCGAGGTATAGACTGATTCAATTTAACTTCTTACATCAGACATATCTTACTCCCTCCAAACTACATGGACTTAATTCTAAGTTTTCACCCCTTTGTTTTAGATGTGGCCTTGTCGAAGGCACTTTTCTCCATTCTTCTTGGGAATGTAACAAAGTACAGGATTTCTGGCAAACGGTCTGTGATACTATATCACAAATTCATGGTATTGTTTTCCCGATGGACCCTGAGATATGCCTTTTGGGTAATTTCATGAACTCTAACCTTCCCCATACTAAGTCCATTAAACTCACTGAAATTTTACTGATCATTGCCAAGAAATGTATTGCAGTGAAATGGAAATCTAATGTTCCAGTCCCAGTTAGAATGTGGTTCTCCGAAGTGAATAGTTGCATACCTTTGGAAAAAATAACCTATTCACTGAGGAACAAGACAGACCATTTTAATAGAATATGGCAGCCTTTTATTTCCTATATGGAAAACCTCCCTCCCTGCATGATGGAGTGATCCTGTACTACTGCTACAAGTAGGATGACTAGAGTTGACGATTGATATAGCTCTTGTCTTGTCTGTTGGTTTTGTTTGTTTTATACTTTGTTAATATCATTTGGTCTGTGACATTGTATTGTGAGGTTTTGTGATTGTACTGTGACTGTTTTTGTATTGTATTGTGAGGTTTTGTGATTGTACTGTGACTGTTTTTGTATTGTTATTTTGTATGTGTTTGTATAATATCTGAAAACTTTGAAAATAAAATATTCCCAAAAAAGCATAGAACATTTAGCTAAATGTTTCTTACATTTAGCTAAATATTTAGCTAAATGCTTTATACATTTAGCCAAATGTTTTATACTTTATTATATATTTAGCTAAATGTTTCATACCTTCAGTTAAATGTTTATAAATTTAGCTAAATAATAGAAACCACTAAATAATAAAACTTTTAACTTTTATATATATATATATATATTTTTTTTATATTAAATGCACATTTAACATTTATGCTTGAGGGAAAAATAAATGCAAATGAAAAAAGGATTTTTTTGTTAAATGTGGGAAAAAATGCATTAAATGTCCCATTCGGAACCCCATAAAAGGGTTGCAATAACTGGCAATTTACATTGCTGTTGAGGAATTTTGGCCCACTTTTCTTTGCAGAATTGTTTTAACTCAGCCACATTGGAGTATTCCAGCAGAAACTGCCTGTTTAAGGTCATGCCCACCATCTCCGTCAGATGTAAATCAGAACTTTGACTAGCCACTCCAAAACGTTCATTCTTGGGCATTCAGGGGTGAAATTGCTTAAGTGCTTTGCATCATGTCCTGTGCTACCCCAACTGCACTTGAGCTTTTAGGTCACAAATTGATGGCCGGGCATTCTCTTTCTTGATTTTCGGGTTGAGAATAGAATTCATTGTTCCATCAATTATAGCAAGTCGCCCAGGTCCTCAAACAGCACAGCAGCCCCAGAACATTACGCTACCACCACCGTGTTCGACTGTTACTACTGTGTGATCTTCTTATTGTGGAATGCTCTGTTATCTTTATGCCAGATGTAACTGGACTTGTGTCTCCTAAAAAGTACTGTTTTGGAATAGAACATTATCCTAAAAGTCTTGTGGGTCATCAAGACGTTTATTGGCAAATGTGAGATAAGCCTCTGTATTAATTTTGTCAGCATTGTTTTTCGCCTTGCAGATCTTGCATGGATGCCATTTTTGCCCAGTCTCTTTCTTATTGTAAAATCGAGAACACTGACCTTAACTGAGACAAGTGAGGCCTGCAGTTCTTTACATGTTTGTCCGGGTTCCTTTTTGACCTCCTGAATGTGTTTGCTTTATCTCATCAACTATTTCAGTTACAGGCTCCTAATTTTTACTGGACATGCATCCCATAAAGGCCTACAAATGACATGCCTAAAAGTGACCTTGGCCTATTTTTTCAAGGTCACTGGCCTAAAAATATCACCAAAAACTTCGACATTTTGCTTTATCTCATCAACTATTTCAGTTACAGGCTCCTAATTTTTACTGGACATGCATCTCATAATGGCCTATGAATGATGTGCCTAAAGGTGACCTTGGCCTATTTTTTCAAGGTCACTGACATAAAAATATCACCAAAAACTTCAACATTTTGGTTTATCTCATCAACTATTTCAGTTACAGGCTCCTAATTTTCACTGGACATGCATCTCATCAAGTCCTACAAATGACATGCCTAAAGGTCACCTTGGCCCATTTTTTCAAGGTCACTGGCCTAAAAATATAGCCAAAAACTTTAACATTTTGCTTCATCTTATCAACTATTTTAGTCAGAGGCTTATAATTTTTACTACAGATGCATCTCATAAAGGCCTACAAATGACATACCTAATGGTGACCTTGGCCTATTTTTCCAAGGTCACTGGCTGAAAAAATCACCAAAATCTTTTGAAATTTTGCCTTGCCATTCCTACCCATATTAAATTTCACCAAATGTGATGATGTTTTTTATTTATGTGCCACAGCAGCCAAGTAGTCATAGAACTAAAAATATCACCAAAAACTTCAACATTTTGCCTTTAACCATTTATCCACATTTGAAGCAAATGTCAATATGTTTTTTTTTTTTATTTATTTGCCACAGCAGCCAGGTAGACATACAACTTATTGAACTAATAAGAATAACTGTATCACTGTTGTTTTGTGTTGGCAGATGCATTATTTAAAGTACAGTTGATATATTTCAGGCTTTGGAGACTTATGGCCTAGTGTTTTGAGTAATGAACAGAAAATGAATTCTAATATGTTATTGTTATATTAGTCTAACAAGGTTGTAGTATATGATTTACACTGCAATAACACAGGAAATCAACTTTTCAAATTCCTTTTTGTTACTAAAATATGTCATTAAACATATTGAATACAATGTACACATATTTAAATTATGATAATATACTTATTATACAAGCTATAGTATTCACAAAATTATCAAGATACCAGCATTAATTGTTGTTAAATGACTCTGACAAGGTTGTAGTATATTATGATAATGAACTGTTATCATTTTCAGCTGTATACAAATAATAAATTTTTCTTCTGCTGCCATGTATAGTGTTAGCAGGAAAATATCTGTTTCTTTATGGATGAGTTTCTTTGGAACTGGAAACATCGCAGGCACTCAGGATGCAATCAAATTCTGTGAGATTTTCATCCTTCTGAATAGCAAAATAATAAGGAAATTCTGGCACAGTATTAAAGGACCAAATATGTCATTAGCTCGAGCGGCGCAGGAGCTATGGTATCGGGCTCCACACGTGTGCGTGCATCCGTGCATCCGTGAACAAAAACTTCGACATTTTCTTTTATGTTAACGGCGGAGCTTCTGGGGCCGCCAGTGCCCTATATTTTGTTTAAATTTTATTTGATGATCAAAACATTGTAGAATGACAAATATTTGAAAATGTAAGACATCGAGAAGGGGGTGAATATTTTTTTCATACCTATCATACCAACACTTTCATCGGATAAAACAACAAGTGCTTCTTAAATGACAAAGTTATTCTGAACTTTTGAGATGTAACACTTGTGGAATATTTATATTTTGAATACAAATAATGAAAGGTAACTTAATATTATGGCTATTTCAAATGGAAATTGGAAATGCATTTCTTTAGGAAATTCTATTCACTGTATCTGGCTGCAGAACAAACAATTTGGTCAATGCTGTCATCTGATCTTTTACTAGGAAAACATGACCTGATGATTCTAATTCTACAGTAGGTGCTCTGAGTTACATAGTTCCATAACAACAGCCTGCATCAAGTGAGTAATCATTCCTTCAGAAAAATAATTTCTTGCACCATGGTGAGTCTTATCTAAAAAAAAAAAAAAAAAAAAAAAAAAAAAAATGAGGCAATGTGGCATTATTAAAATCCAAATGGTGACCAACATGGTTTGCACAGTTTGTGTGAGAGACAAAGAGAGCCAAACCAAATTCAAACCAGATATCAGCAAAGTCAATGTCCTAGGTGCCTTGTCTTGACAATCAGTATATTTATAAATGATCATGTAGAAATTAAAATGCATACCCTTCTCTCTCAGTCCTGAGCAGCTTGCTCAATACCCCAGAAACTACTTCTGTCAGCTGTGACCTTTATTTCTGCGTTCTCCTCGAAAATCAACCTGTGTTAATAATACCACAGTGGCTTGTGCACTGCTCTCATGCTGCTTGTAGTCTAGCATTCCCAAATGAGCTTGCCATGCGTTTGCTTCAATGCTTGGCAAAGTGTCCTGCAATCATAGTCATGTAGAGTCTTGGGTTAACTTGAACCTCTGGTAGTCTTTTTTTAACAAAACAAAAGAAGTTCACTTTTCATGAGGTTTTACTCATTAATGCCTTCAAACGACACCAAAGAAAACAGGCAACATTTTAAGCAATACCCAGATACAGCAACAAGTTTGGGTTACCCACCTTTCAGGGAGTTGAAAAGACATCAGACTCACCCTTGAAAAGTGGCTTTTTCATTTGAGGTCTCTACAGAATAAAATGACAGAAGCGTCTACAAACATCATTACTCTCAATTTGACTACTAATTTGCTAGAAGAGTCTGCCTGAAAGTTTAACCAGCAACAATATACTTAAATTGCCATTAAGTTTGTCACAAAAAATGGCAAAATTATTAATGGTGAGCAGAGGAATCATGTCAACAATTACAACAATGTATGCCGAATGCCAAAAAAAGCAACCACAAAAAACAGTTGCAGCAACAAGTCAAAGCTCTTCGGCAGAGACAAACACTTGTTAGGATAATAACTGCATTGGATGAGGTCGGCCCGCCACCACTTGCCGTCCCTGTGGGCAGCCTGAGACCTTCTGACCCCGTGAGTAGCCTAAGATATGTCCCTAAGAGCGGTCTGCCGGCTTCTGTTCCTGTGGGCAGTCCACCACCTTCTGTCCCTGTGGGCAGTCTGCTGCCAACTCTCCCTGTGGGTGATTTGCTGCTACATCCTGACCGTGTGAGCAGTTTGCTGCCGCCTCCTGACCCTGCGGGCAGCCACTGCAGCCTTTTGTCTCTGTGGGCGGTCCACCACCTTCTGTCTCTGTGGGCAGTCTGCTGCCTTTTGTGTCTGTGGGGGTGTCTGCTGCCCTTTGTCTCTGTGGGGGTGTCTGCTGCCTTCTGTCTCTGTGGGCAGTCTGCTGCCTTTTGTGTCTGTGGGCAGTTTGCTGCCTTCGGTCTCTGCGCACAGTCCATTGCCTTCGGTCTCTGCAGGGGGTCCACTACCGTCTTCTGGCCCCATGGGTAGCTCAAGGCTGCCTTCTGTCCCTGCGAGCACCTCAACGCTGCCCTCTGCCTCTGTAAGCGGTCTGCCACCTCCTGTACACGTGGGCATCCAACCACCACCTCCTGTCCATGTGGGTGGCCTGCCACCTTCTGCTGACCCTGTCGTGACCCTGTCTCTAAATCCTGTCAGTGGTCATCACTTCTGCCTCTTGATCCTGTGGGCAGTCCTCAGCTCAAGCCAGCTGGGCATCCTCACCTGCTTTATTCCAGCTGGTCCAGTCCAGTCCAGTCCAGTCCAGCGTAGCCCTGTCCAGTTCCTTAGGTCTAGCCCAGTTCAGTCCAGTCTAGTTCCTCCGGTCTACCCTGGCTCAGTCCAGTCTAGTTCCACCAGCCCTGCTCAGTCCAGTCCAGTTTTACCGGTCCAGCTCGGCCTAGTCCAGTTTTTGCCAGTCCAGGTTTCACCAGTCCAGTCCTGGGTGGTCCAGTCCAGTTCTGTCCAATCCTGGTCGATCCAGTCCATTCCAGATCCGGTTGGTCCAGTCCAGCCCAGTCCAGTCCCGCTCAGGCTTGCCCAATGCTGTTTTGTCCCCCTGGTCCTGTCCCCTCCTCTCACCTAAAACTACAGAGAGATGTAGTACTAGGGTTTGGTAATCTGTTTTTGGTTTCGTGTCTTCTTTTGTGTTTTTGTTTTCCATTCTCTCCGTGCATCTTGTTTCCAGTGTCTCTGAATTAGATCTTGTTATTCTATTAGTGTTTCCTTGTGTTGTTGCACTGCTTGCCATGCTTCCGCTGTATTTCCCGAAGTCTCGTCACCTGTTCCAAGTCACTTCATTTGGTCTGCATGTATATATGCTCCCCGTTTCCTTGAGTCTATGCTGGGTGGTCACTCCGGTTTCTGAGCGATATTATGGTGCCGTATTTCAGTTCTGTTTGATTTTTTCTGTGTCCCGAAAAGCCTATCCTCTCGTTTGTTCCTGATCTCTCTGGTTTGACCCTGCATCTGCATCTGATGCCATCTACTGAACCTGATTTTGTGCTGCAATGTGTGATCCCAGTTACGAATCCTGCCCGCGCCCCCAAATTCCGACTCTGTGCCCCATTGTGCCTGCGTGACTAAAGAACTGTGCCTGCTGAACTGTGATTCCTGATTAAATTTCCATACCCCTCCCTGTGATATTCAAACTGAGTTTGGGATCTGTACTGATCTCTGTGCTCAGGTTTTCTGTGTTCCCGGACAATATTTGTCTTTGCATGTTCAATCCTAAACAAACATCTGTGAGATGTGTTGTACAGCTGGTTTTTCACCGACTGACATGATGAGAGGTGACAGAAAATAATCTCTGTCCTCTTATCAAAGACCTTGTACTTCACTTCTATGCACTTTCTCAAGCCTGACAACCTAAAGTTTTACTTTAAGCTGTAAATACCAGTATATTCATGTCATATTTTATACATCAGTGCCTTCAGTAGAAAAATATTTACGGAAAGACAAGAGTGGAAAAAGCAGTTTGAGAACTCTGCAATGTACTGCATAAGGCCCATCCCTGGAGATAGCTTGTAGAGAAGCCGAGGAGTGATTCTTGTATTAAGCAGCAGGATAGCCTGAGGGCAAATCACTATAAATATCAGCCCAAGCTCTGGAAGACTACAGAGTTCAGCTCCACTGCAGTCTGAGCTGCTCGCCCAAGAAAGATAGAAACCATACGCTGAAATAGCAGCGTAAGTGATTTAGTGTACTTCTGTGAACAAGCATAACTTACATATACTTAAGCCCTTTATGCAGATGTCAAATCGAGCCAATCTTCGCTTATGTGCACATGACCTGTCCTATTTAAGGCTTTATAACTCAGGATGTGAGTGTAACAGAGAGAGAACAATTTATTTCAATTTGGTAAGACACTCAAATCATTTGGAATTACAACTTATTTCCGTTTTTTTTTTTTTTTTAATAATTTTCGGACAAAAAATTGCCGCAAACAGAAAATTAATGAGAATTCGACGCTCATATTGTTTCACAATTAAACACTGAGGCGCAGAAAATGGGTAGGAGGTAAGAAAATACATTTTCTGCATCACAAACTCATCTACGAAGCCAAACGCAAAGAAGCTGTCCCCCTACCTCCCCAAAAACACGCCAGCAATGCGCCTGACCACACCTCATTTTAAGACCACACCCATTGGCACTCAATTTGGTGTAAATGCATCCGCTATTTACACAGCGTGGACACTGAACGGGAAAATGGAATCTTCGTCGATCGTAGAGTAGCAAACACATTTCCATCATGCTTAGCATCCCTCTGCGCTGGGTGTAAAATACAGTGCCAAATTTGTAAAGGAAAACAAGTTAAAGCCTCAGGTTTTAAAAGAAAGCTTATCTTCAAGCCATATTCCTATTTCTTTTTAATAAAATGACAAACACAGGGAGGCAAGGGACATGGAACTGTGACCTTATCATTCGTATTAAGTAACCAGTTTGACTTACTACCAAAGTTACCTCCCATAGATCTGGAAAAAAGCATGTATTTAATCCTGAAAGCATTTTGTTTTGAGTGAAGATCAGTAAATGCCTTTTGTAAGTTCAATATGTCATGCTGCAAATGTTCAAAAGCCATTGTAAGGTTGAAGCACACAAGCAGATCACCGTATCATTGGTTTTTTCATCTAGTATGAGAACAAGAGAAGCAAGAAGCACACTTATAAACACATTTTTGAAAATACAATGCATTTTTAAATGTAAAACATTTTTGAACAATAAAACAATGCTATCGCTCAATAATTATGCTGTGGGAGAAGCACAATGCACAGTGAGAAAGCATATGTAGTTTATGAAAAAAAAAATTGAACAAATACATCAGAAATTATTTAAATGGCTAACTAACCAAGAGCTTTCCAGAGTCTAAATCTTTAATATGCATCCAATGAATTATTTAGACCTCAGCGCAAATCAAATTAATTCATAACTTTGATCAATCTTCTAAGTTAAATTTTCTAAATCATTATTGAAATCAGCACCACACTTTGTTGATTAAAATGATGCTAAAATTCTTTAACACACGTGATAAAGTTGTTATTGACTTCTTCCTGTCTTCAGTCACCACTCTTAAAGCATGTCCAAATGTCACTCAGTATTTCAATCTCTATCATGTATGTTCGCTAATGTATGCAAAAAATAAATATTATTGATTAAATCACAGAAAGATATATATATATATATATATATATATATATATATATATATATATATATATATATATATATAGAGAGAGAGAGACAGAGAGAGAAGGGGGGGGGGGCAACCTTGCTATAAAAGACTGTCCTGGGATCCCTTATGTTGTTGGTCTCATCCTGCTCATTATCCAAGGACAAAGCCAGTGAGCAGATTTCGTATTTTTTGCAATAAGGAAACGTGCTGTATGCTTGTCAGCTCCACTGCACCAGTGCTTCAACAATCTAAGAGCAACAAACACAGTCCACAGAAATGTTAAACTAAAACACTGCAGCCAACATCATATGCTTGAGTACCCACTGAGATCACAATTGATGGTACACGGAAAGGCTTATGAATATATTCTGTATACAACCATACAATAATGCAACAATCACAGAAGCAGCGCATGAATTCTTATAACCAAAACTGTGTTCCATTCCTGACATCAGGAGTGTAACGCATTTTTTCTAACAAATTGATGTTAAATTCAAAGAGCAGTATTTGGACAGAGTACTGTTTCTCTATACTTATATTGATATGTCTTTACCAGATATACATGGCATGTTTGTTGTCATATAAAACAAAAATAATGCCAAAAATCAAGTGTTGTAAAATGCTACAAAAAGGCTTCAATTTTTTTTTATCTTGGCCAAATGTAATTTTCTCTCAGCAACTATAATAGGTCAAGTGCTTCAGAAAATATTCATAAATGCCCACACAAAAATCCATGTTTTTTTTTTTTTTTTCAGCTTTGCATTTTTCTATACCCAAAAGTATATTCTTTCGGTTGTGCATTTTCCTCACAAAAATGTGCGTTATTGAGATTGGTCTGCATGAAAACATCTGGTTTGCAGGAAAACCCTCCAGACTAACTTTTGGATCTAGGAGCTCATGTGCTCCCAACCTGAAAAAGTTGGGTGCGCAGGCCAAAACTGTGGTCATGCAAAGTACCATGATACTTTTCTGAATATTTACAAGCCCAAATAAAGATACCTGAACAGACTATCAGTTGTTGCTGCATTTATTTAAGAAACATTATCAGAAAGCACTTTGTGAACTGAAAAGTAGATATTGATGTTCACAAGAATGTTTAAAAAATGTATAAATGCAGTTACCATTTTGGAGAGTTATCATACAAGTCTAAATGTATGCACAAGTCTCCATTTCTCCAAGGGACAACTTTTCATCAAACCCTCCCCAGTACATAAACTGAATCATTCATAGAAAAATTATGGCCAAATTTAGATGAGCACCCCCCTAAAACCAACATATGGGGATAAATCAATGAATAACTCCCAATTATCACAGTGCTAGTTCTAAAATTTATAACTGTTATTGTTGCTGCCATCCCAAGGAACAATTTGACACCAAACATGGCTTAATTGCTTTGAAAATATGAGACCCAGGAGGAATTGAAGCCATAAAAAGCATAATTTGGCTACATTTTTTCATCACAAATTTGAAGTTTAACTTTAAAATTAATTTAGTTCCCAAAGTGATCCACCCTAAATATTTAGTAAAAAGTAGGAGCAGTAAGGGAGAGCTGGTACGAAAGTAACATTTTTCATATAGACGTCATTTTAAAAGATAACATTACAGACCGAAAAAAATTTTCGGAGCGATTCACTACTTTTGTGTGTGCTCTGTCAATATCAGGTGCTAAATCATCCCAATATATATTGACTTCGGCATAGTTTGACGTCGAACGGAAGCTGCTACTTTCGACCCCTCCAGTCGGGATGAAAGTAACACACGGGCGGGAAAAAAGTAACGTGATCAAATTAACTGGAATCTTTTAAATTACTGTCGTTTTTCATTTTAAAAAATTAAACAATGTCTTTGCTAACATGCAATTGTAAATATACAATGCACTTTATCTAAAAAAAATCTTATTTCATTTTAAATGAATGAATTTATTTATTTCAATCATAAAAATGACATTAAAACAGAAACGAAAACAATCAGACATTTGTTTTAAACATTTTTCATTTGCTTCAAATGTTTCAAAAGAAAACGTGGACATGTTTAACGTGCAATTGGTCTATTTATAAAAATTATGAAATTACTTTACTCATTATCACAGTTGTGACAGATATAATGAGCTCCACCCTCAGTGCATGCCTCATGTGACCACAGCAGACAAAAGATGCACCGCACCCACACTTCTCCAGGCAAAGATGAGGCAAATGTCTCCCCACAAACAAGACATTCCTCATCATTGCCCTGAGAAACTGTGGTTGCAGTATGTCCACTAAACAATGTTTTCTTTGGGCATTTTGAAGAGGACTGTTTTTTCTGGCCCCTCTGCCGACTCTCCTCCTCCAAAGCAGCTTTTACTGGGGTGTCGGTCAGTATTGCTGTTGACCTGCAACATTCAATGAGATGATAGTCAGAATCAGCTTGTTTTTATACAAGCAAGAAAATCAAGACAAGTTAAAAACGACACTCTGCTCACCTGTTTCTGCCTCTTCTTTTATTTTCTTTCCTCGAGCCAGCCTTTGGATATGGGCGAACCTTTACTGGGCTGAACCTCTGTATTGGCGTGCCACTAGAACCACAAGCATACCTGGATAGATAACATTTAAAAAAAAAAAAATGCTTGGCAAGGCTCAACATGCACATTTAAAGACACACAGAAACAAAGTCTCACCATCTACAGGAATGGCAGACTCATGGGGATGCAGGTCAAATGGGCTCTGGCTAGGGTTGGTGGTGTCTTAAGGGAGCGGGCGCTGGTGATGGAGCGGACATTGGTGGTGAAGAGGGTGCTGGTGATGAAGCGGACATTGGTGATGAAGAGGGCGCTGGTGATGGAGCTGGCACTGGTGATGAAGAGGGCGCTGGTGATGGAGCTGGTGATGAAGCAGACATTGGTGATGAAGAGGACATTGGTGATGAAGCGGACATTGGTGATGAAGAGGGCGATGAAGATGGAGCTGGTGATGGAGCTGGCACTGGTGATGAAGAGGCGCTGGTGATGGAGCTGGCACTGGCACTGGTGATGGAGCTGGTGATGGAGCTGGCACCTGGTGATGAAAAGGGCGTCTGGTGATGGATCTGGTGATGAAGGGACATTGGTGATGAAGAGATGAAATGCTGGTTGATGGAGCTGAGGCAGATGAAGGAGGGATGTTGTGATGGAAAGCTGGGTTCATGAATCCAATTGTCTGACATTGTTGATGAAGAGGGCCAAAAACGCTGGTGATGGAGCTGGTGATGAAAAGACAGGAGCAATGGTGATGGAAAAGTCCAAAATGACAGAGAGGTGTGATGGACGATTGTCTAAGAGTAGCAGCAACTTTGACTCCGGGGGAGGGTGTGTCTTGCAAAATGAAATGCCAAGAAATCTGTCTCCTGCATCCAGCCCGATCCATCGCAGAACCAGTGAAGCCCAAGGGGCCATCCCTGATGAAGTGGAGGAACTTCTTCCTGGGAAGATAAAGATAAAGATGAACAAAGTTGGGCGCTGGCAGCAAAGGCAACAGTCATGAAGGTCACAGACTGACCTGGTGATGAAGAGTGGCAATGATTTTGTGGAGCTTGAACCGCTGGTGATGAAAATGAAATGAATTATTGGTTGATGGAATCACTGTTGCTTTTTAATTTATGGAAACATAAATTTTTACCTGTTTCATCCATGTTCCAGATGTCCTTTGCTTCCAAATTATAGGGTCAGGACAGTCTTTGGGTTTTTAAAAGTCTGTCACGTTGGTCTTGTTGAATCTGGATTAAAGGGACATGCTGGTGGCTTGGGTCAGATGGACAGGGTTTTGTTGTCACAGCTCGAGGAAGAGGGTGAGCCAATCCTTCCCTGCCATCTGGTTTTTCTCTTGTAGAATCCTGGTTCAAATGTCGGGAGTCATTGTTGGGGGCGGAAGATGAAACAGTTAGGTCATCCCTCTCTGCTAATGCTTTAGCCATTTTCTTTTTAAAGATGGTTAAAAATTCTTCCAGGGTTCACAGTAAATCCAATTGTCTGCTGCACTGTTAATGTAATGCTTTAGGAGGACCAAAAAAGAGGCGGTCTAAGCGGCTGAAGGTGCATGGCGTTTGATGTCAGTTCAGGAGTGGAAAAGACAGGAGTAGGAATGCCATGTGACCAGAGCCCCAAAGTCCAAAAAGTCTACACAGAAGAACAGGAGAAGGACTGCAGGCATATATAAGAGGAGCAGCTGATATATATTTTGGCCTGAGGGTAAAGAGGTTGGAGTCTCACTGCAACAGAGCTACACCACTACCAAGCATTTGCCCACATCAAAGTCATAAGCCTGTTCATTTTTAAATTAACTTGAGAAATTTATGTCATTGACATTATTTATTTATGTATTCGAAGTGTGAGTTCAATGTATAGCTAGAGTCATACTAAAACCAATTTTAAATAAATCCAAATTAAAAAAATCAGATTAATTGTTGGAACATCTCTCATTAACCTCTTTTTTCATGCTGTTTTAGAACCAGTGCAGCCAATGGGCCATCCCTGATGAAGTGGTTCTCAAAACTTGTTCATGGGAGAAGAAAAGATGGCAGGGGGAACATTGGCTGCCTTGTTCCTCGGGCAGCAAAAAACCCTGTCCATCCGTGTCCTCTTTCCCCAGTCCAGGTCACAGCACTGACCAATGGACGCTTTTTTAAAACCCTTGACTGGCCTCACCCAATGATTTTTGTCTGGACATCTTGAACCGGATGTGGTAAAAAAATAATAAATAAATAAATTAAAAAAAGCTGTTGTGATTTGCAAATCACTGTTGCTTTTTTAATTTATTATTTCAACATACCACAACGGTTCAAGTACCTGACAAATCCATTGTTCCAGATGTCCTTTGCTTCCAAATTATAGAGGTGAGGACAGTCTTTTGGTTTTTAAAAAACGCAACTGTCACGTTGGTCTTGTTGAAGCTGGTGGAACCACATCATCAGGGATGGCCCCTTGAGGTTCTGCCGACGGATGGACAGGGTTTTGCATTTTGCAAGACACACCCAGGAAGGAGGTGAGCCAATCATCCATTCCCTATTGCCATCTGGTTTTTTCTCTCATGAACATGGAGTTTTGAGGCCAATATTTTTTGGTCCAGCTCAAGCATGCATTAACAGTGCAAGACAACAGGATGAAAAAACCCTGGAAGAACTTTGACATCTAAAATCCCAAGTCTTGTTAATTGCCTCAGAGTATGTTCCAACAATTAATCTGATTTTTTTTTTATTGGATTTATTTAAATTGGTTTTTCAGTATGACTCTAGCTATACATTGAACTCACACTTCCCCATACATAAATAAATAATGTCAATGACATAAATAATGTCAAGTTAATTTAAAATGAACAGGCTTATGACTTTGATGTGGGCAAATGGCAGTAGTGGTGTAGCTCTGTCTGCAGTGCTACTCCAACCATCTTCAGGACTCAGGCCAAAATATATATCAGCTGCTCCCATTTATATATGCCCATGCAGTCTCTTCTCCTGTTCTTCTGTGAAGACTTTGTTGTGAGCCCTGTCTGCCCTGGGGCTCTGTGTCTGTGTCTTTAAATGTGCATGTTGAGCCTTGCCCTCCTTTTTTTTTTTTTGCAGTCATCTAACAGGGTGACATGACAAACGCCATGCAGAGGTTCTGCTGCCCTCCTTATATATCCAAAGGATTTGGACATCAAAAAAGAAGTTCCATAAACCTGCTGGTCAACCTTTCCTCTCTGGGTAGTTCTGACCCTAACTCTTGGCATTTTCTGTTGGTAAAATATAACACGCACATTTTTTAACACGTTGACTGCCAACTACGAGATAACTCGTAATGGCGGGTCAGGGCCAGCGCCAGAAAAATTCGGGGGAAATTATCCATCCCTTTATTGACAACAATTGGTCCTGGCTAATTCTAGATGGTTTTTCTTTATAAGCACGTTTTCTAATTCAAGAATAATCAAGTGGCAATTGAAGACACGGCTTCTCTCCCCCATGCGATCTAACAGCAAATAATGGGCTACATTCAGTGCAGAAAAATAATTTAATTATAATTAGGTCAATGCACTGGCACTCAGCAATGGTAATTTTTTTTTCCAGCGAGAGCGGAATTTCAGAACTCTTCGCGAATGAAGGTAATTCTGGTGACAAGTATACGTGGTTTCCTCCGTTTTCATTTTCCAGTCTAACAGCTGGCTATTTTTTACAGCAAGTTGCGTGACCGTGGTGCAAAAACAGGTGTAGGTACTTGCCGTAATTACCTTCATTCGCAAATGAGTTCTGAAATGCCGCTCTTCCTGGGAAAAAAATTAACGTTGCTGAGTGCCTGTGCATAGACCTAATTATAATTAAATTATTTTTCTGCACTGAATGTAGCCCATTATTTGCTGTTAGATCGCATGGGGGAGAGAAGCCGTGTCTTCAATTGCCACTTGATTATTCTTGAATTAGAAAACGTGCTTATAAAGGAAAACCATCTAGAATTAGCCAGGACCAATTGTTGTCAATAAAGGGATGGATAATTTCCCCCGAATTTTCAAGTCTGGCGCTGGCCCTGACCCGCCATTAGCTGGCAGTCAACGTGTTAATGAGCTTTAAAACAGAAAATGCGGCCGCATTAGCAGAGAGGGATGAACGTAACTGTTGCTACTTCCGCCCCAACAATGACTCCCGACATTTGAACCAGGATTGCTTCTAAAGTGGAAAAAGTCTGACATTTCAAACTTCAGGATATGATACAAAACTAAATGACCTATCATGTCATCATAAATATGACACATGGAGCGATAAAGACAATCTTTAAATCAAAAAAGTTTACCATTTGTCTGAATTTACTCACCACTGTGGAAAACAGTCTTCCCGGTCTCGTTTTCAAGGGGAAGAGACGAAACCTCAAGATTTTTCCCGGCTTGAGAGTGTCGCGAGCTGCACATGCTGACCTAATTTGACGATCGGCGCGGATGGCTGTGAGTAAATCCCGTGATACTTTCGTCCCACGTTACTTTCAAGACCGGCTCTCCCCTATGCCAAGTTCGTTCGCACAAAGTTTCAAGAACTTCTTTTACCGGTAACAATGTAGTAGGACGGCTTATTATAATAATAATAATAATAATAATAATAATAATAATTATTATTATTATTATTATTATTATTATTATTATTTACCAGTTTTTTTTATTTCGCTAAGTAGATTTTGCACATTTCGAAGGGTAACGGAAACGCACACAGAGAGTGAGGACGATGTCCGACGTTATTAACCCCAAAAAAACAGTCTGCTTCGTGCCCGTACACTGTTCGAGACACAGACTCATATTTGAGGCATTGCGCTGATAAGCCTACGATCGTCGCTGGAGTACATTGGACAGGCGTCACCAGTTAGTTTTTGAATCAGTTTTGAACATTTGTTGCAATCGACAAAATAATATTCCTCTGACAGCTGGCCAATTATCGGAACCCCAAAGAAAACGGACTATAAATCTATGAGAGCCGCAGCTTTTCTCATCTTTATCATACTCTAATGAAAATAAATAATCTTGCACTCGGACCAACCAGTCACCGATTTCATGCATACTGCATGAATAATCATGTACATGCGGAACTTCAGATCAGAGTGGAAGTGCGCATCCAACCTAATCCATCAGGATAGAAGGTTAGCGATTGATATTGAAACGCTAAATAAAACCATTCGCCACTGGACGCAAGCACCCAGAGCTGGTATTAAAATGACTCAAAACTGTGTCACGAACAGTTTATGGTCATGAAGCAGACTGTGTTTTCGGGCTAATAACTTCGGACATCGTTCTCGCTCTCCAGATGCGTTTCCATTACCCTTAGAAATTCGCAAAATCTAAATAGCGAAATAAAAAACCGGTAATGAAAACACTTTCTGATATCATGAAATTTGCTCTCCGATCTGCAGTATTAGTCACCGAAGCCAAGGCCTAATAGGTAGACTATTGGACTTCTGCAGCAGACCAGCTAGTGTACTTGTAATTTCGCGTATTATGGAGCATTTGCATCGTTATTGTCAGACAAGGTTTTACAATTTTGCTGCGCGCACAACTCAGCTGACAGTGACGAGGTCAAATGCTTTGCCATTCTCATCGATGCATGAGTACAGCCGAGCTGTGATTAGCTGATGGCACCAGCCGATCTGTGATTGGCTGATTACGTAATGGTAGGGGAGAGCCGGTGCGAAAGTAACGTGGGACGAAAGTAATACGGCGATTTACTCACAGCCATCCGCACTTCGATGCGTCAAATTAGGTCGGCACGTGCAGCTCGCGACACTCTCCAGACCCGGGAAAAATCTTGAGGTATCGTCGCTTCCCCGCGAAACGAGACAAGGAAGACCGTTTTCCACATTGGCGAGTAAATTCAGACAAATGGTAAACTTCTTTGCTTTATCGCTCCATATGTCATATTTATGATGAAATGACAGGTCATTTAGTTTTGTAACATATCCTGAAGTTTGAAACGTCAGACTTTTTCCACTTTAGAAGCAATCCTGGTTCAAATGTCAGGAGTCACTGTTGGGGCGGAAGTAGCAACGGTTAAGTTCGTCCCTCTCTGCTAATGCGGCCGCATTTTCTGTTTTAAAGCTCATTAAAAAATGTGTGTGTTATATTTTACCGACAGAAAATGCCAAGAATTAGGGTCAGAACTAACCAGAGAGGAAAGGTTGACCAGCAGGTTTACGAAAGGACCTTTTTTGATGTCCAAAGAGGCAGGAGTATAAGGAGGGCAGCAGAGCTGCACAGAAGTACCAACGGTCGTGTCACCCTCTTCAACGGCTGCCTGCATTTTGTGTTTTAAAGCTCATTAAAAAATATGTGTGTTATATTTTACCGACAGAAAATGCCAAGAGTTCACAGTCAGAACAGGAGAGAGGAAAGGTTGACCAGCAGGTTTAAAGGGCCTTTTTTGATTTCTGAAGAGGCGAGAGGCCTAAGGAGGGCAGCAGAGGTGCATGGCGTTTGTCATATCACCCTGTTCAGGTACTGCAAGAGGAGGACAGAGGCAGGAGGGCAGCAGACATAAGCCTGTTCATTTTAAATTAACTTGAAGAACAGGAGAAGAGACTGCAGGCATATATAAAGAGAGCAGCTGATATATATTTTGGCCTGAGTCACCACTAAAACCATTTGCCTAAGATAAAAGCACCTCCGCTCCAGATCTGCCCCGGCTTGAGCCGGATCAGCTGGCAGATCCGGAGAAACCTTTTTTTTTCATGCTGTTTTAGGTGCGAAGTTTGCATATGAGCTGGCCAAAAATATTGGCCTCAAAACTCCATGTTCATGGGAGAAGAACCAGATGGCAGGGAAGGATTGGCTCACCTCCTTCCTCGAAATGCAACAAAACCCTGTCCATCCGTCGACCTCAAGCCTCAAGCATGTCCATGTCCAGATCTACCAGCTTCAACAAGACCAATGTGACAGCGTTTTTTAAAAACCTAAAGACTGTCCTCACCCACTATAATTTTGAAGCAAAGGACATCTGGAACATGGATGAAACAGGTAAAAATTTATATTTAGATAAATTAAAAAGCAACAGTGATTTGCAACAGCAACAGCAATAATTCATTTCATTTATTATTTCAGGTACCACAACGGTTCAAGTGCCAGACAAAATCATTGCCACCAATGGGCAGCGCCAGGTCGGTGCTGTGACCTCTGGAGAAAGAGGGACATTGGTGACTGTTGCCTTTGCTGCCAACGCCCAAGGCAACTTTGTTCCCCCTTACTTTATCTTCCCAAGGAAGAAGTTCCAGAACCACTTCATCAGGGATGGCCCCCTTGGCTGCACTGGTTCTGCCGATGGATCGGGGTGGATGCAGGAGACAGATTTCTTGGCATTTTTACAGCATTTTGCAAGACACACCCACGTGACCCCGGAGTCAAAGTTGCTGCTACTCTTAGACAATCATCCATCACACCTCTCTGTGGTAGCTATTGACTTTTGCAAGTCACATAGCATTGTACTCCTGTCTTTTCCACTCCACTGCTCCCACCGTCTTAATCCGTTAGACTGAAGCGTTTTTGGTCCTCTGAAGCTCTACATTAACAGTGCAGCAGACAACTGGATGTGAATGAACCCTGGAAGAACTTTGACCATCTACAACATCCCAAGTCTTGTGGCTAAAGCTCTGCCTCAAGCTGCGACAGCAAGCAGCATTTCATCTGGGTTCGAGTGTACCGGTATCTGGCCCTTTAATCCAGATATTTTCAGTGAGACAGACTTTGCTCCAGCTTTTGTGACCGACCGTCCTGCACCAGCACCAGCTCCACCAGCACCAGCTCCATCCCCAGTGCCAGCTCCATCACCAGCTCCATCACCAGCGCCCTCTTCATCACCAGTGCCAGCTCCATCACCAGCGCCCTCTTCATCACCAATGTCCGCTTCATCACCAGCTCCATCACCAGCGCCGGCTCCATCACCAGCGCCCTCTTCATCATCAGCCCAGCTCCATCTCCATCACCATCACCAGCCCCTCTTCATCACCAGCGCCAGCTCCATCACCAGCGCCCTCTTCATCACCAATGTCCGCTCCATCACCAGCGCCCGCTCCCTTAAGACATCACCAACCTAGCCAGAGCCCATTTGACCTGCATCCCCATGAGTCTGCCATTCCTGTAGATGGTGAGACTTTGTGTCTGTGTGTGTCTTTAAATGTGCATGTTGAGCCTTGCCAAGCATTTTTTTTTTTTTTTAATGTCATCTATCCAGGTATGCTTGTGGTTCTAGTGGCATGCCAATGCAGAGGTTCAGCCCAGAAAAGGTTCGCCCATATCCAAAGGATGGCTCGAGGAAAGAAAATAAAAGAAGTGGCAGAAACAGGTGAGCAGAGTGTCGTTTTTGAACTTGTCTTGATTTTCTTGCTTGTATAAAAACAAGCTGATTCTGACTATCATCTCAGGTCAATGTTGCAGGTCAACAGCAATACTGACCGACACCCCAGTAAAAGCTGCTTTGGAGGAGGAGAGTCGGCAGAGGAGCCAGAAAAAACAGTCCTCTTCAAAACGCCCAAAGAAAACATTGTTTAGTGGACACACTGCAACCACAATTTCTCAGGGCAATGATGAGGAATGTCTTGTTTGTGGGGAGACATTTGCCTCATCTTTGCCTGGAGAAGTGTGGGTGCGGTGCATCTTTTGTCTGCTGTGGTCACATGAGGCATGCACTGAGGGTGGAGCTCATTATATCTGTCACAACTGTGATAATGAGTAAAGTAATTTCATAATTTTTATAAATAGACCAATTGCACGTTAAACATGTTCATGTGTACTTTTGAAACATTTGAAGCAAACTAAAATGTTCAAAACAAATGTCTGATTGTTTTTGTTTCTGTTTTAACGACAGTAATTTAAAAGATTCCAGTTAATTTCATCACGTTACTTTTGTCCGGCCTGTGTGCTACTTTCATCCCGACTGGAGGGGTCGAAAGTAGCAATGCGCAACTTCCGTTCGACGTCAAACTATGCCGAAGTATATATATATTGGGATGATTTAGCACTGATATTGACAGAGCACACACGAAAGTAGTTAATCGCTCCGAAAATTTTTTTCGGTCTGTAACGTTATCTTTTAAAATGACGTCTATGGGAAAAATGTTACTTTTGTACCAGCTCTCCCCTACCAACCGACCTGCAGAAAAAAATTTGCGGCCGGTGGCTGATAATTAGGGAGTGAATCACTGCCCAGAATAGGCGCACAGTGCATGAAGTGTTGGGCACGACCGATGTGAGAATGTAAGTCGCAGAACGTAAATCTTGGTCGCAAATGCGACCAAATTGGAACGCTGCAGGATAAATAGATTTTTTTTTTTTTTTTTGGTTATGCTATTTTGAACATATGATGCAAGTTGCATAGAGCATTTTCTATTCAAGTGTCATGATTTATGCTGAGAGATTGCACAAAAAATCCAAATTGTTCATGAGGATGCATGTTTTCATGGCTGCCACTTTCACTATATTCAGTGCTTTCATATCCATTGTGCCTGTTACACCATTACTGTATCTGGTGACTGGGCACAGGAGAATACTTCTTCACTAACCCTACACAATGTTAAAGAAAGACTTCAAAAACTGAATCAAATTCAACACCTTTATAAGGCATCATGGTGATAAAGACAAGTTCAGCCATGTCAGTGGGATCAATATTGCATCAACATTGCTGGGTTGGCCTCTCAAGCCCATTCACAGCAAACTGCTTTGCAAGACATATTAGAAAATGTTTAGGATATTATGTAGAGTTACTCTTGTATGGTGCCACCGATAGAAAAAAAGTTGAAGTTATCAGGGGAGATAGAAACCGGCCCAGCTGAGTTAGTGATACAATGCCCCTGACTCTCAGTATATTCTAATACCATGTCGGGCCATATTTTTACCTCAAACAAATGAAAAAGATCATAAATGATACTGGAACACTTGATTGACACTTTAAGATCTTGCTATGCTTTAAAACCGCTCATAAAGCTTTCTGTGAAAAAAATGTCACATTATGTTTTGTTAGAGTGCCACACATTTGAAGTGCATTACACGGGCTCTAAAAAAAAAAAAAAAAAAAAAAAAGAACAAAAAGCACAATACGAACCTCTGAAATGTTATCTTGTGAGCACTTTGCTGCTTTCCAGAGGTCAATGGCTGCTTTCTGAGCACTATTTAAGGTCATGTGGCTACTGTATTCATGTCATCACTGTACTAGCCCATCAGCATCCTACCAGAACTAGCAATGGGCGTTACTGTCTGGCTCGTTGTCAGCAGGTCAAATTCCTTGGGAGACTAGATTCATAATTTAGCAAGAAACCGTAATACTGAATTATTGTACGAGTGAAACTCAGAATTCATATTTACTCTGAATAAGTCTGGACATGTAAAAGGAGATTTAAATACAAGTCCATCCCTGGAATAAGGGATGCCTGGTGATTCTAGCACAGAGTGATGATGTTAAAAGTCCGAGGCAACCACAAGATAATCTATTCAGACGAGTGCTTGAGAGAAAAGCTGAACCAATATAAAACATACCGAATAATTAATGGAATGCAGTCTCTATCTTAACACCATCACAATATCCTCAACAGAGATGAGTCCTGGAGGGGCATGCTATCAGGTTTATTGAGTTTCACAGCAAAGACCATAATGAATATAAAATATGAATGGATACGGTGTGGAAATCTATTAAATTCATGAAGCTATGCCAAGTATATTGTCTTTTTCGCAGGACAAAATTAATTTCCAAGGTCTAACAATTCTCCCCCCCCAAAAAAAAAACTTATGAATCACAACTGAGGCCAGTGATTACATGAGGTGAGAGCACCAGGTCAGGTCCACACACTGTTGAATGCCCCTCCAGCACTGCCAACACTGACACAGGTGGTACTGGAAGCTGCGTGTTACATGACTGATGGGACCAGATTGTGGGAATGCATTGTTATTCCTGTGTAAGGAAAGTATTGAATACCCTGGTGCTGAAGGTACTGAAGTCACAGAATGTCTATTTAGAGAACAAGGGGTCTGAATATACTGTGTAATAGATCCATAAAATCTGTTAATTCAACACTCCAATGCTAAAAGTATTTCAGTCACAAAAATGTCCAAAATTGCGAAAATCGACTTAGGTAACGATAAAAGACATCTTCCCATCTTTAGCTCACGGTGCGTGAAAATGTGACTAAAGTATTTTCAGTACTAGGCTCTTCAATTAGTCACCAGTATGGCAGCTAAGGGCATTTACTGCAGACTAGACACTCAGTAAGTCATCAGTATATAGCAGGATGAACTGTACCTCTCAATGGGAAAACAAATACAAAGAATATAACATGATTCTACATGTAATTGTTGTTCAGGAGAAATTATCCAGAACTGCCTACACTACACTTGTCAGCGTTTGATCGGCAAGCATTATTCCAAGTAACTAGAAAATGTATATTATGTTAAACTTTCTAACTGTGCATCATTTATCCTGCCAGGGAAAAGGATGATAATGAATCTAGGCCTTATGACATGTGATATCTCAGTATCTCAATGGTTCCTTCTCAATAGAAGATCCTGTTGAAACAGGAAACCAGTGCCACAGACATTCCATACATCAATCTACTAAGGAAATATCAGTCCTGGCTGCCAGTGCTCAAATCTGAGCAGAACTAGAACAAAACAATGACACATGGTGCTTGTCAAAATCCTGACTCCTTTATCCACGTATTTTGAAATTTTGTGTTTTAGCTGTCTTATTCAGGCTATGCTATGGCACCATCTTAGATCTCAGCATGTGCGTGCCTGTCACAAGAAGGGGTCTAGTCATGGGAGGAGACTGATTTGTCGACAAAAAGAGGAGCCTCTCGTCTTTGAGAGAGACAGCTCCAGTCATCAGCATGAACCACGGCTCAGTAGGCCTCGCTGTGAATGGCAGGAGTAGGAAAGTGTTCTGGCTGTTGACGCCCAGGCTGTCTCTACAGAACCGCCAGACTTATTTTAAACCCATGCTCTCTCCTGGTTGAGCAGGCAGCCCGGCACGGAGAAAGTGTCATTGCACACGGTGCTCATCTGACGCAGCGTAACAATCTCAGAAATTTCAGAAATTTCCATTCACCAAAAAAGAAAATGCCCAGCTGCAGAAGCCTCAGTAAGCAGCCAACTGTTAATGCTGGTGTGATTAAATCTTCTACCGTGCAGTTCATCTGTTATTGAGTGGTCTGAATCGCAGGCGAAAAAAAAAAAAAAAAAAAAAAAACCCTGGGCATAAATTGTCCCTTTCAGAAAACCTTGAATGCTTCTTTGATGGCCATTTCGCAAGATTTAGGTTTTATAGCCTACTTTCTTTAGCTACCAGCAGTAATCAATGAGTAGCCTAATGTTTTAGCCCATGGCACCAACAGCACAATCACACATTCACACACCACTAGCCGCAAAGGTTTTTATTTGATGAAAATAACTGGGTATGAGGCAATTTAGATCCTCCATTAAAAAGACATAAAGGCTTCAGTCTTAATGGCATCTTACAACCTGAAATCTCAGCCTATAGAGTTCATCAATTGAATTTCAAGATCATTAGCTTTACTTGCAAAGCTGGGGGTGCTATTTCTTCCTCGCATTAGCTCTTTCACTGTAACTTTAGAAAAGATCTCACACAGTGTAATTGTCCAATGCATCTATACTCAATACCACCAATCTGAGGAGAAACATCCATGCAAAGAAAATGAGGCGAACACTTAGCAGTCATCCATCATGCCATTCCGATATTGCTTTTTTGGCTGACAAAGGTTAACAAATCTGTGAAGAGTGGGATCTGTAGAGGCCTCTATGAAAACAAAAAAAGAGTCATCAAAGCATATTTATCTTTTAGTTAACATTTTTGTGCGAGTATACGTTTTAAGGTAAGTTGTTGAACTTCACAACAGTGCCGATTCATAGAATTTGAGGGTGAAACTAAATTAATGACGAGGTATGAACTGTCACCTCCACATATGCCTCTCTGTTTAGATTTGATGTCACAAAGTGGTTCAAATGGCAGCTTAAAGAACATTTACAGCAGGATCCCGAGTTAACCTGTCCTCACCATGAGTGTGGCCTCTTAGAATAGCTCATACGCTTACAGGGCTAGCAGCTACAAATTAATCACATCTGACATGTATTGTGCTCGCTGACAAACATTCTTTGACACATTTCTTACCTCATTAATTCACCAAAATTGGGTTTTGGCCACATGACTCAAGGGACACCAAGGTTGGTTCATTGTAAACTAATCAGATCCTTACAACAATTTTATGCTCTGTCTTTCAAATACTAGTTTGGGATCATTATGACATATTTTTGGGAAAGAAAAGGTCAGTAAGAACACAATAGTATTAATTAGTCATTAGTTCCTTTTACAAGTTATGAACAGCATGCCTGAACAAGGATTTTCTTTGGTTTTAATTCTCAACGTGAGGTGCCTATTGTTTTCAACAAGGCTTTCATCATTTTTACTTTGTTCCCAGGGTGACTGCATTGTTTTTCTATCTCTTAGCAGGTCTAGGTTACTCCTCAGCCGTTCTGGCATTTTCAGGGGCAGTCTGATAAATAATAATTTGTTTGGTGGAATAGTAAATTATAAAACTTTTTAATTTTTCAGAAAGCGAATTACGTGTAAAAACGTTAATTCCAAAGTACTGTCTGAAAGTTTGAGTGAAGCAACTTGGCTTATTTCCGTTGGAAGATTGCTAGTATGCGTAATTGTGAAATTGAGTTGTTTTGTAAATACAAAAACTTGTCCAATGAGCAATTGTGTAAACGATGAAACTACTGAACATCTTTTAATAAATTACAATATAACAAATTAAAATGGATGAAAACGTTTCACATTCGCCTGAAATTTGACATTGTATGACATTGATTATGTATGGTATTTCTAATAAAAACTCCCACACAAGGCAAAGCAATTTTATTGGTTAGTTATATGTATAGCAAATTCAAAAATTTTGAAAACAAGGTGTAAAATGATCATTAACCAAACAGTAATAAGTAGTGATATGGTGATAAAACAAATAATTATGCACTTAAGAGGGCATCGATTTTTGGACTTGGCCTGTACTAAAAAACTTTATGGACACTCTTGAATTTGCGAATTATTTAATGATGCTTAGGTATGTATTTTGAATGTACTCCTTCCCATTGGTTTTGGTTTTGTGACATAGTGTAACTTGTAATTTGCCTAAATCTTTAATAAAGCACTTTAAAAAAGCGTAGTTTAGTGGGTAAGGCGTTGGACTGTTTGCGGTTCAAGTCCCTGTGCGAAGCCTTTAACCCTACTGTGCTCCAGGATGGGCTGGTCCCTGCTGAGTTGTATGAACTGCAAGTTGCCTTGGGGGAATGCATGTGCTAAATCACTCCAATGTAAGCATGAATGTGCCAGCACTGTGGGAGCACCACACTTGAATAATTGTTGCTCAGCACAACTGCAGGTTCTTGATCTCGTTCCACCACAGGCCACTTTGATTTCCCACCATTTGCTACTTATTCACAGAGCTTATTGTTTCGAATAATAAGACTTCTGACAGCTGCTGACTGCACTGGGCAATTGGTTGAGCAACTCTCAGATTTGGAGCAGATCTCAAGGTGTCACGTAAGACCTCTCCAATGTTACAGATTGAGAATTAGGAAGAAATGGCATATGATCCATTAAATTTAATTTTACAGCACATACGGCAAATTAATGACATATTATTTCATCATTTTGAACAATCTTTCTTTGAAAGCATCACACAGCAAACTCACACAATTATGTCACTCAAATAGCCAAACATGCTCTAAAAGAGGAAGGGCTCGGATCTGCATAGGTAAATCAGAATTGTTGCATGAAAGAAATTCCGCAGATATTCCCACCACTTATATTTTGATCTTTTCCACAGACATACTGAGCCGTCAGTATGCATAAACATGCGGTAGCTCAGTGTTTTAGACTAGTGTTTTTTGCCTGCTTAATTTGTGAGTATAAATAACCACATGAGGTTCCATTCGGGTCTCCACAGGAGGTGATTGCATAATTAATTCTATTGAGGAAAATGTCCTTTCAGCCTTCAGTATAAAAGCATCTTATATTTTGTACACCTTGCCAACAGAAATTTGAGACCTACCAGACTTGGAAATTTTGGCACATTCACCAGTAAACAAAACAAAAAAAATTAAATAAAAAACACAACAGTGTCAATACGACATCTACACCTCTTCAGTACTGCAAGAAAACTTTGTAATTGAAGAGCCTAGTGCTAAAAGTACTTCAGTCACATTTTCACACACTGTGGAGCAAGGATGGGAAAACATCTTTTATACAACCCGAATCGATTTTCTCAATTTCCTCAAAATGAACATTTTGTGACTATAGTACTTTTAGCACTAGGCTCTTAAATTCCACTTTCACACCTTTTTAAGATGTCAGCTGCTATTTTCATTATATCAAGGTTTTCATCAATAAAACAGCAATAGAGCTTGTCCACAATCACTTGGAAAAAAATTGTTTTCATGATGAATGCCCAAATAGAAATTGATCAAAATTACATGGAATAAAATTGTATTTATGAAGATTGCTGCTATCGAAACTGAACAAAATTTCTTGAGTTTTTCTTCAACCTTTCCAAAACTTCTCCCAAAGGACAAGCATGCCCTGGAGCAAGAAGATGGTCAAAATCTTGACACTTTGTCAAAGTACAAACTACTTTCATAAATGCAAAGAGGTAAAATTATTAGTGTTTTGGCAACTATTCATCATTTTAATTACCCTGGATCCATGTGCTTTATATAGACATACTGCATTTAATATATAAACTCACAGTTCTTACGTTGGATGCACTCCATTAGGTGAAACAAAGTACAAGCAAAAAAGGTCTTCAGTCAGTGTTTACATGTCAATGCTGTACATACCTCTGTATCCTGAGAAAGGGGTGGCATGCAGCCATCTCAGACTTATTCAGCTGATCTGGACAGTGGAATATGAACCCCAAGGGCAAACATTATGTGTTCAGAGATAACATTCCTGAGTGCCATGTTTTTGCTCCTGCTGCCATGGCAGGAACAGAGGACAGTTGACAGTGGATAGTTTTTGAGAATTGCTAGATTGTTGAATCGCGATGGAATTGGGACAGCATATCAGCATATCGGAGAGAGCGAGGTGAATGGAAAGATTTTTCACGTTTGTAAGGACGCTGGTAAAGACAGCCTTCAGGGATAGATTTACTAAGACCTTTTACCGCACAAAATCTTTTTGCCCTTGCAAATCCAATAACATGGCCCAACACTGACTAGAGTATTTTGCACAAATGCTATTTTACGCTATTTTGTAGAGCAAAAAGCACTCATAGTGTTCTCACACTGAAAAATGAACAAAACAATAGTGTACTACAAATGAATTTCTGCCTGTGGCCCAATGGTTCCTCCCCTTTTGAAATGTAGCAGACATAGCCGGAGAAGTGCATCTGGTATCCATTCTTGTACACTTCAGATTTTCAGAAAATCAAGCACATTATCTGACTACTTGCAGTACATTACTGTTTACTACTGTTTCAGTGTGACTGCACGATGCTCAACATTTTTTTTTTCTGTAAAAAATGGCATAGAATAATGGATAAGTTTGCCGATAAAGTTGGCATATTGAGAAACATCAACAGTTTCTGTTTTGAAGCTCCCTCCTCCCTTAAAGAGTTCCTGATCATACATTGAATGCTAAATATCTGTGAATACCCATTATACACTGACCAGCATTGAAAATGCACCGCCCTAATTTCAAGGCCAAAATATAAATTACGCATGTTTGTGATGTGTAATTGTTCTCAAAGTAAGATGGCGAATTGCAAAATTAGGTCTTTGACTCATTTTAATGGCATTTTAGGCCAAAAAAACTAAAATCAAGATTTTTGTCACTGGGGCAAAATGCAGTAATGTCTTTTTGGGTCTGTTCACAAAATCTGGTCTTTCAAAATGTGGCAAGGCAAAGGCCACCTCAAGTCAGCTGATAAATATCACCATTAGATGGTTAATGAGGTGAGAACTTGATGAAAATGAGTAGAAACACACCCTTAGGATGTTGCGAATGTGCATACAGTGCACACCTGTGCCTGTGCTTGCTATGTGGCGGCATTATTGTTGTTCCATAAATGGGAAGACTGACCAAAAGTTTAAGGGTATCTGTCTACAGCCTAACTGTCCACAGTTTGCCAGCCACGGTGTAAATTAAAGAATCGAGATCATTCAAATTGACTCAAACGGCTCACTAAGGTTATGTCAAAGGGATCGAGTGTCCGAATCCACAACCACAAGTCGCCTAACAGCTGCAAAAGTGGCTTGTTAAACCACTACTTGAGCCCATTTTCACCAAAGACACCACTATAGTATTGTTTAAAAGCGAGGGTAACTCATAACTAGAGGCAAGGAATCTAAATCTAAATCTATATCATTTGGTTTGTGTCCAGTTTGATCATTAGAAACATCAATCTGATTTTATAACGCACATCATAAACATACATAATTTTCTATCTTGACCACGAAATTAAGGTCGTGCATTTTCAATGATGATCAGTATATTTTCAGTACAGATATGGCAGTACAGTACAAATAACTGCACAACACAAATGCACAAAATATGGATCTTTGTTTTAAAAGGCTGAACATCAAACTAATAAAACAAAACAGATTTGAAGGGGCCATGAACCAGACACATTAACCTCGCATTGTTTTCTGATGCGTACATCATTCGTTATACAGTCATTGATGACTTAACATCAGCTCTATTCATAGCCTGAATCTATATGTGCATGCCAATGCAATGTAAAAATCTGAATCTATGAAAGCACAAGAGAGAAGGCATTTTCGGGCCACCAACACTGTGAGCATCAAAGTGATCACAGAGACCACTACTCCCCACGTGAGCTAAGTAGCTGAAGAAAGTTTAAGATTTGTAATTTTTTTTTTTTTTTTGGATGCATAATTTTATGCATGGATTACAAAGGCCCCAGAATGGGGACCCATAACTATAAAGTAAAAGGATTTGTTGGAACAAGGAATCACAATCTGTCATATTCATGGGTAAAGCCTTAAAACACAGCAATGAAAATAAAAGCTTATATTTACTGCCTATGCTGAGTGTCTATTGTAAATGTCAGAGTAATTTGGCTCGTAACTCTGCAAATTCTGAAACATGATGGCTGCTTTTATGGGTGAGAAGCTGCAATTGTAAAATGGGGGGAGGGCTATGAAGGTTAGCTCTGGCAAATGTTAATGACGAAAATGCTGAGCAAATGTTGATTAAAAATTGTTTGAGTAATTTTGTCAAACTGTTATTTGCTTTAAAGGATTGGTTCATTTCCATTTTGGTTAACAGCCTGCATTTTATGGGATACAGCATGATCAGCCAGAGGAATTTTACAGGCAAGCCTGTAAAAAGAGTTATTTTCAGGGAATTGTACTTGGTATTTTTAGTATTTTGAAGGGGGTTTGACTTGATGAATGTACAAGTGATCCTACTCAGAGAAAACCTTTGCTATCCTCACATTTCAGCATCTCTGGAAGGACTGGATTCATGCCCAGTTCACATAAATTCAAGGAATTCAAGGAATTAAAGTAATTTAGATTTTTGTTTATTTCGAGGCTCTGTGGAAATGACAAATTTACCAAATCAAAGAGATGAATAATTGTTATTGAGCTGACATTACTGAGACTAAATCAGGCATTCCCGTAAGTAGAAATTAATCTGGTTTTGGATGAGATATTAGGGAGTTAATCACTACATTTGAGTTGGGATCTATCATTAGCTGCAGTATTTCCACAGTGCCGTGAAAAAAATATTTGCCGCTGTTCCAAATTCTTCTATTTTTTGCATATTTGTCACACATAAGTATTTCAAATTATAAAACTAATTTTAATATTAAACAAAGATAATCCAAATAAACACAAAATGCTGTTTTTAAATGATGATTTAATTTATTGAAGGGCGAAAGCTATCCAATCTTACCTGACCCGATGTGAAGACGTATTTGCCCACTTAGTTACTAAATCAAGAAATTTAATAGACAATTTGGCTCCAATTCTCGGGACACACCTTGGCATGATTTCTGCTAGTAATGTTGAATTGTAACATTAATTAAATAGAACCTGTCTGGTAATGTGAAGTAGGCATAAACCAGCATATGGTGCAGCAATCTAAAAAAAATTCAAGAAAATATAAGAAACAAAGTTGTTGACATCCATCAGTCTGGAGAGAGTTACAAAGCCATTTCTCAGGCTCTGGGACTCCAGTAAACTATGATGAAAGCCAATCGGTACAAATGCAGAAAACTTGGAACATTAGCAAACCCTCTTGAGAGCTGGCCCACCAAATTCCTCCAAGAGCACATCGATGACTGATCCAGGTCACAAAAGAACCCACACTAACATCTAGTCCATCAAGAGTGCTTCCCGTTGTTGCCCCTCTACCACCTAGTCATCGATTGGATCATGAAGACCACCACAGCAGGCAGGAACAATGGGGTACAACAAACACTCTGCAGGCAGCTGGACGACCTCAATTTTGCAGGCGACCTGGCACTCCTCTCTCACAACCACACCCAGATTCAGGACAAGATCACTGGCCTGGAGACAAAATCTGCTGGGACAGGGCTCAAGATCAACAGAAAGAAAACGGAGCTGATGAAGATCAACACCACTGCCAACCAGTCAAAGTCAGTGTAAAGCCCATCAGGGAGGTGGAGGGCGCTGGGCGGGCGCTGACCGTGATGTCACAGCCAGAACTGGCAAGGCAAGAGCGGCCTTTGTCGTGCTCAAGAACATCTGAGCCTCAACGGAGATCAGCATGATGACAAAACTTTGCATCATCAACTCCAACGTCAAATCAGTTCCGTAGTATGAATGCGAGAATTGGAGGACGACAAAGACGATGCAATAGAAGATTCAGACATTCATGAGCACCTGTCTGAGGCGCATCTACAACATCAGATGGCCGGAAAAGATCAGCAACGAAGATCTATGGCAGCTGGCGGGACAGGAACTAGTGGCTAAACGAATTCTGCAGGGGGAATGGGGCTGTATTGGACACACCCTCAGAAAACCAGTATCCAGCATCAACGCCAAACCCTAACATGGAACCCGAAGCAGAAAAGGAAGAGAGCCTGGCCTCGCAACAGATGTGGAGATCAAAAAGCAACAAATCACCTGGAGTGGAATTGAGAGGGCAGCCCAGAACTGTGTGAGATGGAGGCGTGTTGTCAATGGCCTGTGCTCCATAGAGGGCGATGGGCTTAAGTAAGTGTAAGTACACCCATTCACACGAACACTAACTCTCACACACACATACGCACATGCACGCACACACACACACACACACACACACACACACATACATTAAAGACTTTTGAGTCGGAACAACTCGTATATATTTGTTTTAAATTACTGCCCTTTCATGCAATCGGAACATAATCCAGTGATTTTTCATTGTTAAAAATGGAGCTACTGTTTTCCATGATTAATTAAGCTTTCTAGTTATACCAAGTACTTTTACCAAGACAAAAGTTAATTATTTCTTCCTCATCCTTTAACATTGAATGCATTTTACGGACGACGATTAACAAAAGCAGCAACCAATAGTGCACACGTCCCATGGTCTGCCTTAATAAAGGAACAATTAAAGAGTGAAAAATGAGAGACCAAGGACTAAAATGGATTCGGATCTCGGTGAAAATGTTTTTATTTCAACGTTGAATTATTTTTTTGAATGACCAGGAGTAGTAATCCAACGTTTAATTTTGCCTTAGCCAAACATTTCAATGAGCAATGCACTCACAACCTCACGCAACAGAGTTAGAGGATTTGCAAAGTTGCTTTCATTGGAGGAATCAACACATAGAATATCTACATTCTGATCTGGCAACAAACCAGACTGCTACTGATTCTGTCACTCATACGATCTCCCAATCGATCTATGCAGGATGTACAGCAGGCAACCTGCCATTCATCTTAATTAGATGCACATTAGATTGCTCGATCACAGAGCACAAAGGTTATTTAAAACACCATTAAACTCCATGGAGTATAACAGCACCACAGAGATATACTCCTTCCCCTGCGCAAGGGTACATACTAAATCTCAAAGATTACAATAATTGCTATAATAACACTTAAACTGGCCAGGCATCAATGATATCACAAACTAAAACTGAAGAGGATAGCAAGATAAAAGGGACAAAATCAAATGCAGAACTAATAAATTTTTAGAGGAATTCAAAGAGCAAATTACAAATAAATTGATGGCAAGTAATTTTCAGGGTGTCTCCAACATTCAAGAAAGTAAGCTTGCATTTGGATTTATTCTTCTTTATGTAACTCTGTGGCAGACAACCATGTTCCTTTCAAAATACTGAGAACCAAGGGCAGAGAAAATCCCTGGCACTTGTCAGACCTCGCATCTGTTCACAGACAGAAACAAAGCATTGGCTAAAGCTATATCTATTCACTGACCCCTAGAAATGCTATATTTTATGCAACTTAAAAACAAATGCAAAATCCCTTGGAGATAATGACAGACACCCAACTCAATTCTGGAAAATGGTTAAAACACACACACAAAAAATCTTGTTCCACTTCTAATCTTCCCTTACAAGTTGTTTAGACTTCTAAGATGATTACTGATATACTTCAAATAAGTAATGCTTTTAATTAACATTTTGCATCATAGCTACATAATTGGCTTGGATTCAGCTAAATGCTTCAAAACTCATTGCATGGTACTTCATGATGCCGGTGGGCAAAGTGTACAGATAAAGTATTACAGGACTTGTTTAGCAAAAGTCCCCGAGAAGAAGAAGAAGAAAAGAAGAAAAGAAGAAGAAGAAGAAGCTATAAAGAAAGCCTGACAGTGCAGCGCCAGGAAAAATGGCCAACATTTGGTAATTTTCATGGCAGTGGTCCTCGAATTTGATCCTGGGGGATCCCTGTGTATGTGTATTTCGTTCGAACAAGAATGGCAATCCTAGAATTTTAACAAGCTAATTTTCCTAAACTAGGAGCTTATACTGTGAGACTGCCCAAACTCTTGAATCACATTCTGTCTGAAATATCGATTCATGCCAAGAAAATACTATATGCCCATCTTCTGTTGGCATATAGTGCTTATTTCATTAATTTCAAATGGTGGGTTTCAATACACATAAAACTGGGTAAAATTAAAGGGTAAATTATAATCAACGAGATGATTAATCAATCAGCAAGCCTCTAAGTGGTATGTTGAATTGGCCACGAATCCAAATTACTGGGAAGATAACCAACAATTCAGTGACAATACAAATGATAATGAGGCCTACCTGAATTGTGCTGAAGTATCGTGTTGAAGAAAAAAAAACATCAATAATGAATTTGGCCAATATCTCATTCATTTTTTACGCATTTTTGGTAATTTTTCGCCTATAGTGCAATGAGTACAATAGAAAATTGGTCAATCTTCGGGCATTGAAAAACTATGTTGGCATGAAGTCGATTAAGAAGGCAAATAATCCCTCTAAACATTAAAAGCATCTGATAAATTACATTGAACAGCTTGCTGCAAATTCTGGAACTGCTATTGTGGTTGGAATGAAAAGGGGGTCCCCTAGCACTGAATTTGAGGACACTGGTCTGTGGGTCCCAGACTTCCAGACTTCAGGCAGTCATCAGGGGATATTCTGTAACTATACTTCACACACACTGGGTACATCTCCGTTCCCCTTATTTGATATTTCCTTGCTCAGCGATCCTTGCTTGAACCAGAAGTTGTTCCGTATCCACCATCTTGCAGGCCATCTCAACACTCTTAACCTCTTAAGCCCTGAGCCACTGGCTCGAAAATGACATGCCCAAAATGAAAGTATAAGTATGAGTATATCTCTGCAACTACTTGGTTGATTTGATTAATCCTGGTATCATAATAAAGGTAACACCTTGGGGATATCCTCACGGTGTAAAAATTAGTGTACATGTCAGTGAGTCAGCGTAAATGAAGATGGAACACAGCATAAATATCTCATATATCTCATAAAGATCTCATTTCTGTCTAACAAAATTTTACTTTTATCCCCTGTGAAATTATCCAGTTGTAGTCTGGAACCTCTGAAAAAATTACAGCACAGAACCTCAACATTATCTGTGCCAAAGTTCTTTCTAATCGAGTAAATCAGAGCAAAATTAGAGAGGTTTTAGTTCGGTACTGTCGAGTTGGCAAATTTTTTGAGCACTGTGTGCCAAACAGGTACCAAACTGTAATACTCATTTAATTTCACTTATATGTCACTACAGGCATAAATGCCATCTAAATAAAACCATTTTTTTTTTTATTTAAAAATTTTTAAAAATATATATTTTTTTTTTTTTAATATATTTCAGCCAGTCCTGTGTACATTTTCCCATTCAAAGAAAATACATTCAAAGGAAATAAAGTTTGACTCCACTGCAGCAGATTTATTTTCAATAAAACAAGCAAATAAACAAAATTATAAATGCAAAGATAAAGTAAATTATGGTAAAAAGTAAAAAGAACAAACACGCAAGCAATTATTTATACAAAAACTATGCCTCCATTGCTCTATAAGGTCGTGTCTGTAACCAGGTTTGAACCTGGATCACTCACACTCTGGTGCTCTGCCTTAACCAATACACTAGCTCATCTGACGATTCATTGTTCTACTCATTGCTATCATGAAGTTCACTGCAATTTAGTGCTAGTATAGTTGCGCTCTGTTCGTACTTGTGCATAATGGCACAAGAATTCTCAGTCAGAAAACGACTTTGAAAATGACTGTTGAATATTTAGTGGTTAATTATAGCGAAAATACTAAAAACAAACCATTTAAGTGATTATACTGTTGAGCTCCTAGAGTACATGTGTGTAATGGCACATGGACTCTCAGATAGAAGCACTGGTAAAGCAAGGCTGTATCTCAGGCTATGTTTGTGCAATTACAGGGCTCGTTGGAAATGTCATAGAATCAAATGGCCACCCGCAAATTCAAACTGACAGCGGATCACAGGGGAGAAAATACATTGCGTGCAAGCAAATTTCTCAGGGACGGATTTCATCGGAAGCAGTGCCCCGGAAAAAAAAAAATGCAGAGACTGGAAGATCTAGTTTCAATAAATCATGGACACATTGGGCTAACAACAGCTAGCGCAGATTTTCCCTCAAACGTAGTTTTTATGACAAAATATCAAAGGTAAGGAAAATGTTTTGCTCATCGCTGTAGAATGCAAAGCATATGCCTGCTCTTCTTTGAGTGTGATGTTGGTTTTAAATGACAGAGCTTATATCGTTCGATTCGGTTGACTTTCCTCTTTCATTTGATGTATCGTTTATAAGCATAGCAAAAACTCAGAAACGCTAGTGATAGAGCACTGACATTTTATCCTATGTTTTGCTACATGCTTTTTTACTTGCTTGGAGCTTGAATTGTGTTCGGTTGAGGAAAAAATGGTCACCGTGAGCTTTTTACAGAGTTTCTTCCATTTAAGTGGATATGCTGTAAGATTTCTGTGTGCCGTATGCGTAATGATTGCTACAGATGGTGGCAGCAGATCCAGCTGCGCGCCATCATCAGTAACAGTAGTCACTTCACGTGGCACTTTACTTCACATTACTTCAAAAAACATTTCCTTTCCTCTCTCCTAGCATGGTCTCCTTGCGTCTCTCCATTCATCCCCAGTGGGTGAGACAAAGACGTGAGGAAAAGATGCGAGCACTGATCCTTGGCATACCACCTCCATGTTAGATATGGGTGGTGGGCAGTACAGGGGGCAGCAGAGGATGCCATTACCCAGATGAAAACAAGAAGCACATTACACTGCTCAAGCCCCTAAGCACCGCAGTGATCTCTCTGACCTGGCCAGATCTGCTGTTCTATTCAGCTGGGACCACTGGCTGCACAAATCATATAGGGAAATATGGTAAGCAGGGACTACAGACATACATGGTAGGGCGGAATGAGGGTGGGATGGACTTATTGTTGGAGACTCCATACTTGTCAATACTCAATACTCAATACATAATGCTTGTGTGGTTAATGAGTGAAGCTATGATCTCCATTCAAGACTTGACTTCATTCAAGAGAGAAGAAAACTATCTCTATAACTGTGAGGAGCTACTGCAGTGGAGTCTACCCTGGCCAAGAGCAGTTTGATTCTCGCCTAATTTAATACACAAAACTTGCGGCCCTCTACCAACAGATGGTGAATACAAGTTGCAATATACATCTCGTCTGTGTATTTGACAGCTAGAGGAGCGTGTAGCTGAATATCTATTCCTTGAATAAAACAGCCATGGGCAAAGCACAAAATTAATGGGCCATCTGCATGAGGTAAAACATTGCAAATTAACACTGTTAAGAGTTGCTTTCCATAAACCTATCCAGTGTGTTCAAGACAATTCACACATTTTTAGAGCTATCAAATCAGCTAAAGCCTGTAGCACTGAGCAGACTGCATGCAGAGGGAACAATGGCTTTTGTTCCCTTTACAACTACAATGCAATTTAACTGGGTGACATTCATTAATGAACACAATATTAAATTCTTCACTGGTAATTACAACCTGTATTAGGCTATCATGTTGAATAGATGCTTATTTTATTTCCTGTCTAAAAATTAAATATGTGAGGCTGCAGGTAGGCTATGCAAGAGAATACATAAACTTAAAACTAAAATTCCATTAATATCTTAGGTTGTAAGCTATTTGAACAAAGATGCTACCAAAACGGTGAGTAAAATTTGATGAATTACAAACATTCTGTGTATCCTGATGTTGACATTTTGCTTTGAATCATGGGATTGAAAAAACTGAGTTTAGATTGTCAATTCTGTTCACATACACAGCCATCCATCCATTTTCTTCTGCTTATCCAGGGGGTAACAGACTGAGTAGAGAGGCCAAGGCGCCCCCCTCCCCAGCCACTTTCTCCAACTCTACCTGGGGGACCCCAAGCCGTTCCCAGGCCAGCCGGGAGATATAATCCCTCCAGCATGTCCTGGGTCTGCCTCGGGGCCTCCTCCCAGTTGGACATGCCTGGAAAACCTCTAAAGGGAGGCGTCCAGGAAGCATCCGGACTAGATGCCCGAACCGCCTCAACTGACTCCTCTCGACGCGGAGGAGCAGCGGTTCTACTCTGAGCCGATCCCGGATGTCTGAGCTCCTCACCCTGTCTCTAAGGGTCAGCCCAGCCACCCTACGGAGAAGTTCATTTCGGCCGCTTGTATTCGCGATCTTATTCTTTCGGTCACTACCCAAAGCTCGTGACCATAGGTGAGGTTTGGAATGTAGATCGACCAGTAAATCGAGAGCTTCGCTTTTATGCTCAGCTCCTTCTTTGCCACAACGGACCGGTACAACGCCCACTTCACTGCAGACGCTGCATCGATCCATCTGTCAATCTCACGCTCTGTCCTACCCTAACTCGTGAACAAGACCCCGAGATACTTGAACTCCTCCACTTCGGATAACAACTGACCCCGCACCCGAAGGGGACAATCCACCTTTTTCCAGCAGAGAACCATAGCCTCAGATTTGGAGGTGCTGATCCTCATTCCGACCGCTTCACACTCAGCTGCGAACCGCTCCAGTGTGCGTTGGAGGTCACAGCATAATGAAGCCAACAGGACCACATCATCTGCAAACAGCAGAGATGAAATCCTGAGGCCACTAAACTGGACACCCTCCAAACCTCGGCTGTGCCATGATATCCTGTCCATGAAAATCATGAACAGAATAGGTGACAAAGCACACCCTTGGCAGAGTCCAACACAAACTGGAAACGAGTCCAACTTAGTGCTGAGAATGCGGACACAACTCCGGCTTTGGTTGTATAGGGATCGAATGGCTCGAATTAACGGCCCTGGAGCCCCATACTACCGCAGCACCCCCCACAGGATACCTCGTGGGAAACGGTCGTAAGCCTTCTCCAAGTCCACAAAATACAAGTAGACTTGATGGGCAAACTCCCATGACTCCTCCAGTATCCGTGCGAGGGTAAAAAGTTAGTCCACTGTTCCACGGCCAGAACGGAACCCGCATTGCTCCTCCTGAATCCGAGGCTTGACAATCGGGCGGAGCCTCCTTTCCAGCGCCCTGGCATAGACATTTCCTTGGAGGCTGAACAGTGTGATCCCCCTATAGTTGGAACACACTCTCCGGTCCCCTTTTTTATAAATGGGAACCACCACCTCTGCCAGTCCATGGGTACTGTACCCAACATCCACGCGATGCTGAACAGGCGTGTCAACCATGACAGCCCACCAACATCCAGGGCCTTCAGCATCTCAGGACGAATCTCGTCCATCCCTGGTGACTTGCCACTCCGGAGCTTTTCGACCACCTCAGTGACTACCACCAGGGAAATGGGCAACGACTCTCCTAAGTCCTCCGTCCCTGCCTCCTCAATGGAGGGCATGTCTGCTGGATTCAGGAGTCCCTCAAAGTGCTCCTTCTACTGCCAGATGATATCCTCAGTTGAGGTCAGCAGTTCACCACCCCTGCTGAAAACAGCCTGGGCGAAGCCCTGCCTCCCCTTCCTGATTCATCTGACGGTTTGCCAGAACCTCTTTGAGGCCACCCGAAAGTCCATCTCCATGGCCTCCCCGAACTCCTCCCAAACCCGAGTTTTTGCTTCAGCAACTACCTTGGCTGCAGTCCTTCTAGCCTGCCGGTACCGGTCTGGGCCAGCCAAGCCCGAAAGGCCACCTTCTTCAGCTTGACGACCTCCCTCACTGCTGGACTCCACCAACGGGTTCTTGGGTTACCGCCACGACTGGCACTGACAACCTTCAGGCCACAGCTTACAGCAGCCGCTTCCACAATAGAGACTTTGAACAGGGTCCGATCGGACTCCATGTCCCCAGTCTCCCTCGGGATATGGGAAAAGCTCTTCCAGAGGTGAGAGTTGAAAATCGTCCGGACAGGGTCCTCTACCAAACGTTCCCAATCCACCCTCACAACACGTTTAGGCTTCCCAGCTCTGTCTGGCAGTCTTCCCCGCCATCAGATCCAACTCACCACCAGGTGGTGATCAGTTGACAGTACAGCCTCTCTCTTCACCCGAGTGTCCAACACATATGGCCGCAGATCAGATGACACGATTACAAAATCGATCATCCACATTTGTCCAAGGGTGCTCTGGTACTAAGTACACTTATGAACACCCTTATGCTCGAACATGGTATTCGTTATAGATAATCCATGACTAGCACAGAAATCCAATAACAAAACACCACTCAGGTTCAGATCAGGGAGGCCATTCCTCCTAATCACTTCCCCTCCAAGTGTCTCCGTCATTGCCCACATGAGCATTGAAGTATCCCAGCAGAAATATGGAATACCCAGTAGGAGCCTTTTCCAGGACCCCACCCAGGGACTCCAAGACGGCTGGATACTCTGAACTGCTGTTTGGTGCGTAAGCACAAACAACAGTCAGAGCATTCCCCTCCGCAACCGGCAAACGAATTGCAGAGACCCTCTCGTTCACTGGGATGGACTCCAACAGGACGGCACTCAGCCGAGGGGACAATAGTATCCCCACGCCTGCTCGCCGCCTCTCACCTTGGGCAACTCCAGAAAAGGAGAGAGTCCAACACCTATCAAGGAGCTTGGTTCCAGAGCCAGGGATGTGCGTAGAGGTGAGTCCGACTATATCTAGTGCGTACCGCTCAACCTCCTGCACAAGCTCAGGCTCCTTCCCCACCAGTGTGGTGACGTTCCATGTCCCAAGAGCCAGATTCCATGACCGGGACCCAGAACGCAAGGGCCCTCGCCCCCGTCTGCCATCCGACATACGCAGCGCAAATTTCTGCAATAATTCCTGAGAAAGTGCAAGATTTACTGCGAATTCGATCGCAATGTGAATCACGAAAATAAGTGAAATTTTTATGTCCACACACACAAAAAAAATCTAAATTTGCATCACGCTCCAAAAATCGATTTTCAAATTTCACTTTTTCGTGTTGGTGTGAATGCCCCTATTGAAAAGGAATGAGGCAAACTGTATCTGATGAGGACATTAGAATAGACAGACAGCATTTCCTATTTAATCACTGAATCTCTCAGTTACGTCCCGGGTTCCCTCTCTTTCTGCCCCCAGGCAGTATGTCTGTCTGACAATAGTAGTACTTTGCCAGTGTATGTCTCACTAACTTCGGTCCTGTTGATCGTAATGCTGAGCATGCAGAGAGCTGCGCTGAGGAAGAGGGACTCGGGATGGAGATACATCTGACAGTAATGTAGCAGCGCCAGCACTTCACGCCGAGCCGATTGTTCATGCAGGTCCTAAATCGGGCTAAACAGCCAAGCTCTTCCCTCTCTCTATACCTAGTGAGTGTAGCAGTGTGCCCAGCATTGCGAGGTCTCCTGAGGACAGGAACAAAAGACAAACCTGACAGACAACCACCCCTCTGGGCAGTCAGGGTAATGATGTTACAGTGGAAGAGACAGGTCTGCCTGTGAGATCCGCGGAAGGTGAGCACTGGAGCGCTTTCTGACTTGGAATCACAAAGCACAGTTTTGGAAGGCTTCCGCAGAAGTGTCACCCTGATCAGAGTGGTGGGTCCATGAGATGAAATAAAAACAATTTCTTCAAACGCGGGACAACTCAGGAAGCGATGACTCATTCACTAAAGCCATAGGTAAAAAAAAATTGTCATGCAAACTTTTGCTAGACCCTACTTGGGAAGAACTCGAAATAGCATTCTGAAGTATACTCAGTTGGAACAAAATACAGCATGCTGGAGTGCACTCAACAACAAATCTTTTAAAGACATGTCATCTTATAACACATCTATTACAGATTCTGATGACATAAGATGCGTCACAATGGAAACAACTGCTGGTAGCAATAATAATATTACAACCCCAATTCCGAAATAGTTGGGACGAAGTGTAAATTGTGAATAAAATCAAACTGCAATGACTTTCAGATCACATGAGCCAATATGTTATTTTCAATAGAACATAGATAACATTTCAAATGTTGAAACTGAGACATTTTACATTTTTATCCAAAAAATTAGCTTAATTCAAATTTTCTGGCTGCAACAGGTCTCAGAAAAGTTGGGACACAGGCAAAAAAGGGCTGAAAAAGCAATTAATATATAGGAGAATCAACTGAAAGAAAATTTAGCGAATAATTAAGTTAACTGGCATCAGGTGTGTAACATGATTGGCTATAAAAGGGATGTCTTAGAGAGGCTGAGTCTCTCAGAAGTAAAGATGGCCAGAGGCTCTCCAACCTGTGAAGGCTTGCTTAAAAAAAATTGTGGGATACTTTAAAACAGTGTTCCTCAACATAAAATTGCAAAGGCTTTGAAGGTCTCATCATCGACAGTGCATAACATCATCAAAAGATTCAAAGAAACTGGAAAAATCTCTGTGCATAAGGGACAAGGCCAAAGACCTTTACTGGATGCCCCTGATCTTCGGGCCCTCAGATGCCACTGCATCACTCACCGGCTTGATTCTGTCATTGACATTACTAAATGGGCCCAGGAATACTTCAAGAAACCACTGTCTGTAAACACAGTCCGCCATGCCATCCACAGATGCCACCTAAAACTCCATCATGCAAAACGGAAGCCATTGTTGAGCATGATCCAGAAGCGCCCCCGTGTTCTGTGGGCCAAGGCTCATTCAAAATGGACTGCAGCAAATTGGCAAAGTGTCCTGTGGTCAGACGAGTCCAAATTTGACATTCTTGTTGGAAATCATGGGTGTCGTGCCGTCCGGGCTAAAGAGGAGAAAGACCACCCCTCCTGTTATTAGCGTTCAGTTCAAAAGCCAGCATGTCTGATGGTATGGGGATGCATTAGTGCAAATGGTGTGGGACACTTGCATGTTTTAAAAAGCGCCATGAGTGCTGAAAGGTATATAAAGTTTTTAGAGCAACATATGCTCCCCTCCAGACGACATCTATTCCAGGGAAGGCCTTGTGTATTTCAGCAGGACAGTGCAAAACCACATACTGCAGCTATTACAACAGCATGGCTTCGTAGTAGAAGAGTCCGTGTGTTGAACTGGCCTGCCTGCAGTCCTGATCTTTCACCGATTGAGAACATTTGGCGCATAGTTAAACGAAAAGCCTGTCAAAGGAGACCCAAAACTCTCCAGCAGCTGGAAGTCTGTATTAAACAAGAGTGGGATCAAATTCCAATGGCTAAACTCAAGAAACTTGTCTCCTCAATGCCCAGACGCCTCCACTCTGTGTTAAAAATAAGAGGGGATGCTACACCATGGTAAACAGGCCCCTGTCCCAACTTTTTTGAGACTTGTAGCAGCCATCAAATTTGAAATGAGCTCATTTTGTGGATAAAATTGTAAAATTGTTTCAACATTTGCCATGTTATCTCTGTTCCATTGTGAATAAAATACTGGCTGATGTGATTTGAAAGTCATTGTGTTTTGAGTTTATTCACAATTTACACTTTGTCCCAACTATTTCGGAATTGGGGTTGTTATAATGTGGAGTGCATTTATTAAGAACAGCGACTGATTTTTATTCCCCAACTCTTCTTACTTCAATATCTTACTGTTTACAGCATTAATAAACACAAACAGTTTGCGGAATGAGTGACAAAACAAGCATGGAACAGCATGTATCCCATAAAACAGCAATGTTTTCACAGCATTACTGCATAACTACAGTTGTAAATCGAAGTATCACAGGAGTCCATCCATATCTTTGTCCCTGTTATATAAATAATAATGAAAAATGGAACCCTGCCAATACTGCTACATTTCATAATCCAATACTCCAATTTCAGTGGCCAGTATTTATCCGTCATATCTTGTTCAATTTTTAATACAGTCATCTCAATGTCCCTGGTCATAACTGTGCAAGTATCAGTACGCATTTGCCATTGATATCGTAGACAGTTATTAATAATTCAGAATTGTCAATTTCTTTAATGCTCAAGGAAATGCTTGTGCACTTTCCAGACGACCTCTTCAGCCATTTCTGAAGAGCCTTGAATTTGATATCTAGATTAGTGAACCACACAAGAAGCAGAGATCAAATCACTATTGATTGTAAACAGAACAGAGGCTAATTGTAATTCTGAAACCCACCCAAATATATCTGCAGACAGTTGTTAAGAGAATAAGAAAAAAGAAAAAAAAATACTTGAAAGCACTATAGCTGGGGGGGGGACAGATTAGAGCACAAAGTACATTTAACTGTAATCAGAAATGTTAAATCAAAACCATGATCTCTTCTACTTCTTCTTGTTTTTGTGCTTCTGCTTCTTATTATTATTATTATTACTCGGGCCGGTAGGCCACGAGTCTAAGTTTCGGCTCCGTTCTTTTTTTTTCGGGGTCACGATTGTCCTGCACGTGCGCGCGCACGGTTTCGCGATTGGTCCAGGCCTAGACCCGGCCCGAGTACAGGCTCTGAGGAGCCTCTTGTTATTATTGTTATTGTTATTATTATTACTACTATGTATTATCATTATTATTGTGTGAAGCATACAGACTAATTTATTATTGAAATGGATGTATTGCTTTCAATGTGAGGCCTTCAGTTAATTTGCCGTAAGGTACAGTGACTTACCTGAGGGGTCAAGCCTGCACAACAAGCCAAATTTAGCCATCTAATACTCATAAGAGTCTAGAGATGAATTTTTCAAGGCACAAGTATCATAGCCGAGATACTATATGGAAATCTTGCAACTCATGTTTCACATTTGAACTTGCTTTCTAGCACCCCTTAATGTTAGTTTGTCCGCTCCTGTGCATGCCGTAGTTAGCCAATCTGATTCGTCATTAGTCTACATAATATAGATGGTGATGAGAGATGGTGCAGTGCAGCCATTTGAACAGAAATCAACAAACATAGCTATTCAAGCAGAGGTCTCCACTGACAAAGTAGCATAATTTGTCTTTCGCAAAATATGGACTTCAGCAAGGCACTGAAAGTGTTCAACCCTTTAAAGTGCAGTCCTTTTTTTGTGCAAATTTCCTCCCCAACTTTAATACTTACTAATCACTTTGACTACAGGCAAAATCATGGTCTTGTTTGAAAGGTGACACGCAGTAGATTCCTCTCAAATAGTCAGAATTGCCAAGAATATTGTCCAAATTGAGTAACTACTCTGGAAATATAAGTTTTTGTCAAACAGAAAAATATTCTGTTTTCTTCTGCCCCTGTGGTGCTGTGACCAAGCCTCATCAGCCTAGAAAAATAATACAGCCACAGCCAGACGCCTAAACAACTGCAAGTTCAAATATTATAATACTGTGACCACAAAATGAATATATTACACATTTCTTTCTTGGTGATGTTTGTGTGTGTTTCAATAATCACTTTTGGAGAGTACAAACTTCCCTGCGTTCCTCGCCACTGTCGGATGCACTTTTACAACTTTTTTACAACTTCCTTCTTTTGGTTATTTTTCCCCACGTGTAGCTAAATTTTCACTCCAATATACCCTTCCAATACTTTGCACTGGTGTGCGTTCATATATGCCTAATAAATTGCTTCCAAAATTCCTTAGCTTCATTGACAAAATCCTCCCTAGTCAGAAACCATTGAAACGATTCCTCCTCATAAAAATATATCCCTTGGCTACCACACGCATCTGTCTTTTGGAAGCTTCAGACCAATGCTCTCTGTATAAACTCAAAGAATTTGATTTTCCTTTTATATTGGAGGGAGGGCTGATAGGCTAAAACACTTACTGTTCTGTAAGATCAGCACATAACAGCCAGTGGGTGCACTTACTGTGTTCCTAATGGGCTACTGTACAATCTACAATACAGCATCATGAGTTAAAAACCAATTATAATGACATTCACAAAGATGCGCAGCTACTACTTTTATGTCAAAGTCGATTTAGTGAGGCTTGTCCAACCTTGCTTGCTTTGCGGATTTCAATCTATAACAGGTTACTATCTCTGGACCATTACCAAGGTAAAAACATCAATTTCAACAAATTTTGAGAAATCTGAACAAGGCTATACAATTAAATCTATGGTACTGCATAGTCAGGCTGAGGTCTATCATGACAATATTTTAAATGCTATTTTCGCTGCTGCATTTGCTTCATAAAATGGCTCATGCAGTCAGAATGCTGAGGCCTCAACTCATCATGATCATGCTTAATTACTTTTGATTCATGATGAATTCATTACAGTAAGTAATGCCTTAGTTGATATGATGTCATTGCATGAATTCAGACATGAGTAAGCATGAATTCATGTTAACTCATGATGTGTCATGATGCATTCATGCATGAAATCATGCATGAATCATGATGAACTCATGAGTGAATCATGCATGAAGTAATGCATGATAACTACATGATTCATGTTCCCTTATTATAAAGTGTTACCAGTTTCTCCTTATCTATTAAGGTTGTTTTATGCATGTTAGACTTATAGACAGGCATCTGAAGAAAAATGTTTAATGACTTGTTTTGTGTTGAAGGAAGTATCAGACACTGTCTGTGGCGCAAGCTGGCATTTGGATAGTGTATAAAAACATAAGATAACAGAACAGAAAAATTAGCCAATACCCCAAAGTGCTTTCTTGCAATACATGATGGCCTGAATCAAAACTGCAGGCATTAAGAAGCATGAGTCAATATTGACAAAGCAATTGTTAGCAACCTAACCTTACATCAATTTTGTAGGCAAGATAAAGTTTGTTGTGTGGTTGAAATACGGAATTACTAATCTAAAACAAACAAAAAAGGAAAAAATGAATAAAAACAAAAAATATGAATATAATTCAGAGGTGAACTGTTTCTATCTCCATGGCAAAGCCTGTGTACAAGCATGAAACAGATTTTTTTTTTTTTAGGTTGTTGACATTTCAGAACTTCGTCACAAATTTTGTTACCCTCATTGGTAGTAGGCCAATCCAATCCCATTTCCAGTCACAGTGGGCTATCTCTGTTGACTATGCTCCTTCAACAAACGACTCCATACTGAGCGGTTTCAGACCATATCTCCCTTGAGGTATTATAAGGTCTTGAAATACCAGACTACAGGTATCAGTGATAAAAACAAATGATTGGGACTTCGCCAGAGAGAAACCTATGAAGAACAACCAGCTTGGGGCCCTCCACATTTCCCACAGTACCAGCATGTAGTTTAATGACACCATCAACCATGCGCTCAGTCTTTTTAAAGGACAATTGACACAACCTCACACTTCAGGACACATCTAGATGTCGTGCTGCAACCTCTGCTTTTCATTTGCACTTAAAATGAGAGTGATGAATTTGTTTTGAAAGTGATTCTGCAGGTTGTCAGCAAAAAAATAAAAGCAAGCCACTCTGCTGGAATTAAAATTGGCCTAAGGAATAGTTGTTTTAAAGAAGCTTCTCTACCTTAAAGGTGCACTATGCAAGTTTGTTTACTTTCTGCGCAATTATATTTTTGTCTCAATTCGCCGACATCTCTCCACGATCCCCTAGCTGCCTGCCCCTAAATTCACTGTAAAAAAAACCCGGGCTCTGGAGACTGCACAGGCGTCACAAACTGCAGATAAACACAAGGGGCACAGGCTGTGCCCCATAACCTAACAAACCGTCCCGGCCAATCACCGACAAGAGTTGACAGTTATGGAAGCATGGGAAGGAGGGAACTATGGGAGGGAGGGGCGGGCTACCTCTGTTTTGTTTGAGTTCGAATGTCAACAGAAGTGAAAGTAAACAAACTTGCACAGTGCACCTTTAATTAAAACTGACAGCTGTAACACTTCTAAGCGCTGTTTCAGAAAATCTGAGGGCACATTTGCGCTGATAAAAACTTGAATTTCAATCTGATGACTTATTAGCATTGACATATGATCAATGCCTCTAATAGTTTTAAGAACAATTTTTAAACTTCATTTCAAAAATGAAATCATTTCAAAATCCTTGAAGCAACTGATACAGGCATTCAATACTAATATATTAGGAATGAGAAATGCATTATTTCTAGTTTGTAAAGAATTTTTACTTATTGTTGTGTTGAGATTCAAATTAACAGTGCTAAGTAATAAATTCTAGTGGTTCAAGTGAATAAGAAACAACTGGCCTGCCACCCTGCCATGCCCATTTGGGAGTGGGGTACAAGGCTGAAATGAAATATCAAGTTAGGTTTTGTTTGAAAGATGTTGTTTGCTAAATTTAATAAAATTTGATCAAAATTAGTTGCCGCTAGAGGTAATAGGTTGTCCAAATAGGTATCTAGGGGTGAAGGAACGGCAGAGGTAATAAAATGGCCATTTTTCTGAAATCGTCAATATTAGTCATTTATATGTTGAGATGTGTTATATACTACTTAGAGACCAAGTTTTTGCTCTTTATCTGTATTTTAAAGGTTGGAAATTAACAAATTACATTTTTCTATATGTCAACCCTGCCACACAATCCCGCAGTAGTTTATGTGTTCAGGAGGTAGCATGCCAAATTTAGTCAAATTTGATGTATATTTTTGAGCGCTAGAGGTAGCGTGTCAAATTGTCAGGACAATAGAAAATAGATGACAGCAGAAGACAATGGATGATGGAGTTAACACCATCATAATAACTCAGCTGGTCCACGACCAGTTGAGTGAATAAAAATACAATTGGCAAATTCTGAATGTATACAGTTTACTTCAAAAGCAAGGCCTTAAAGGAAAAACCATAAAATGTTAACTCTGGCAAATATAACATAAGCACAGAAGGAGTTAAGCATGACAAGGGAACCGATGGCTGGGACTTCAGATAGTCAGACGCAGATTTACTTCCGCAAAGAGAAAAGGAAGACTGGGAGAAAGAATTATTCAGGTTGTCACTGACCTCTTGGGCAAGAGAGTCCATGAACTCCACTGAAAAATGGCTGTCCTTTCCCCGCAATCACCAAAGACAGGAGAGAGAAGGAAAGATGGAAAAAGTGTACACCAATGTGTGAGAGAGATATAAACGAGACAGCATTATGAGATATCATCACTGACCATATAAATGAGTGTTTATTATTTATTATTAATAACTATGTATTATTATCAAATTAATCAGGTTTTGGCAACAAGAAATACTGCCCGGGTAAGCAAGTGGCCATTTCCCCCAAAATACTCGCATCCATATACTGTTTAACCAGTAGAATCTACTTTAGAGACCAAGAGAACAATTAAATATGAATGAGATAAACCTTTCAAGAAGTACCTATTACCTTCAGTAAGCAGAGCTGGCAGTGTCTGACAGATTTGTGTACACAGTGGCCAGTTACACAGATGAGTTGGATGATCCCAAGTGTAAGTACTTGGCTATTGCCAGATGAAATATTTAGCAGGCTCAACATTGCATTGTTGGACTCTTCTGCAGCAAGTGCTCACTGCCCTAAATCGGTCAGTGGCATGGCTTGTGAAAAGTTAAGACTCTTTGAGCACTACAGGCCTATAGCCTAGTCTGGGAAACTGACTGCATGCCTTTATGATTTTCTGAAGATTTAAGTTTAAATTCAAATTTAATGCAATCATCTTGTCGCAGTTGTAGTACATCATAATTATAAATACACTGTCAGCAAAGTGAGGGAATAATTTTGTCAGGGAGACAGAGTCTATAGTCATCAAGGGAACCATGCTGTCTCTCTTGGTATGAATAAAAAAAGTACGAGGACAATGGGGACTTAAATTCTCCAAGCTGCAAATCTGGTCAGGCTAAAGTCAGTGACATACAGTCGAGGGTCTGAAATACAAATACATCTCCAGTATTTAGTTCCAGACACCTGGATTTTGCTCACTGGTGCAACTCTCCAGCCAGATGGTAGAACTTTCAAGGAAATCAGCAGAGTTCTTGGTTGGAGCAAATGGAAGCCCTGGACTTTTCACCTCTGGTCAAAGTCCATCACAATGAGATGTCAGGCTACTGTGCCTCTTCTCTGCAGCCTAATCCTCTATTGACCTTACGCTGTCTCGCCCACATTTCCCTCTACCAGGAGTAACTCTGAGGAGTCGACTTGCAAAACCTGCTAAGTCAAGTTTTGAAAATAAATGACATCTCCCTTAGCCTCTCTTTCCGGCACCTGCGCATGTCCCACTGATAGCTCCACTTTCAAAGCCTACTAAATCATGTCATAAATTGTAACGGAAAAAGCAAAACTCTGTCAAAAGCCACCAAGTCAAGGAGTAAAACTCTGTCAAATTGTACTAAGTCATCAGCCAATGTGAAAACGTGATTCCGTTTTTGTTCACAAGAAGGAACCAATCACAGTCGAGCTTTTATAGCCTGTTCAGCTTTTGCTTTCTCTAACTATAACTGGTTTGGGCAGTTCAGAAAAGTTTGATGATAGTGATACCATAAAAGGGGTATTTGAACCCACGGACTCATGTTTCTGTTGTCATTATCATAGCAGCTATTCAACCACTGTGCTGTCTGTAGCATTGAGTTGCATGTAGGGTGGGTTCTGAGTCAAATAGCTTCACCTATTGAGCAATGGGGCTGGTTTAACCCCTTTAACCCTCCGATGGCCCGAATACAGGCCCATCAGGTAAGTTAAAAACAAGAACAGATCTCAATTTACCTTGAGTACGTCCTTTACAGGCATTTTAAGAAAATGTTACCGGAGTGGTAAGGGGTTAAACACTGTCAAAGCCTGCTTAATTTCCACTCCACTTTCAAAACCTGTTAAGTCAAAACTTTGTCTTGCAAAATCGAAGTCATTTCTTAAAAAAAATAATGAACTGCCGCATGCATTATGTCTGCAAGGCTAAAAGTTTCAGTTTCGTGAAAATTGGTATCTATGGAAGATAATTTCTATGCCTACCAAAAAAATATGAGTTTTCTAAAAAATGGACCAACTTGACTTAAAAGGCTTTGCAAGTGGATAATGTTTTTGTAACTTAATTTCCTGTCAAATAAAAAGCCGGTTCAGGGGAAGACAAAGACATTGTCGTTAGAGGCTAGCTTGCTAAGGAAAATTAACAGAAGGCAAAAGGTATAGACAACCTCTCCCACCTCATGCTACCTCATGCTATACTCCACATATTGTTTTGTTTATGAGAATCAACATTAAACCAATCGAGCCAGCTGAAAAAAAATAAACTACTCAGCCTGTTCTTACATACCGTAACTGGACAGCTCTGAACTGAGTTGCATGCTCAAACAGAAGTTAGTTAAAAAAATAGCCAGCTGCCAGTTGTCCCTGATTCTGTGGTGCATAAGGTGAATAGACCTGACCCCACAGACTGCGTTCTGATTGATTTAGCTTCAGCTACAAGAGGTAGTTCTCCTCCCTGCTCCTTATCAGAGGGAAGAGTGACAGCAGTGTAATCACTGTGTGCTTGACCTGCCTTCCGCTGGACAGAGTGCATGTCAGGCCCTGGCTGTGGGCCGTCATTAGGCCCAGTGAGGGCCTTTAATCACTGTTGCATGAACATTAAAGTACACCGCTCTCCGGGGCTTCCTTGATTAAACCCTGACTGCTGACACTGACTTTCCCCCAGCAGCTGACTTCCAGTCAGCTGTAGACGAGAGATCCAGTCCACATTCACTCAGGCTCTTTCTGAAAAACTGTAGTCTGAGATGCCTAGTGAAATATGTTTTTTCCTCAAGAAATCTGGGCCAGTTTGATCATATTTAGGCCCAACGCTTGCCTAGTATAAATTAAATTATATGCAAATTCCTCATCAAGCACTTATGATAAATAAAATGCATTAAACTAAACTTTTTTTTTTCTCATTTATTCAATAAAATGGGTCCCTTACTATAAATTTATTGCATTAGCACAAGATATTATCACAAACTAATAATACATTTACTCCATCCCAGAAAAGATACATAATTGCCCAACTTCTCTAAAATATGCAAAAATTTATCTCCAGATGGCTTGAGCTGTCTGAATTATAGTCTTCAACAATTGCTAAAGGTCAAATGATATTTTCATTATTCACAACAAACAGGTCCACATACATGCACAATATAAGTATACATATGAAACAACATCCAAACGTAACATTCGCTCAAACGCAGCAATAGTCCTCAATGTTAGCACGGCATGCGGAGCACATTTAATGAAAAAGAGCCACTTTGCACATTCAGAGACTTGGCTATAAAAGAGCGGTATTTCAAATGCCTACTTCATTTTTTGCTTGTTACATGTAGTGACATATTGATATGGCCCAACCACGTCCGAAGAGTTATCCCATGGTATGGGGATGCTGCAACTGGGGGCAACCCAGCGTGACGTTGCTGAGGAACTTGGTGTTAGCCATAGTGTGATCAGTAGGGCCTGGAACCGCTGGCTGATATTTGGAAGCGTTGCAAGGTGTCATGGTGGAGGTCGTCCAAGGTCAACAACAGCACGTAATGACTGTTTTATTGTTTTACAAGCAAGGAGAGATCACTTTGTAACTGCACACGCCTGAGATCTGACCTGTTGGCCACACGTGGAGTCAACGTTTCCACCCAAACCATTTGCAGACGGCTTCATGAGAGGGACCTCCATGCCAGAAGACCCTGTATTCAGATCCCATTAACTCTAGCTCATCATCATGCCTGTCTTGAATGGGTGAACGATCATATCCAGTAGACTGTTCAAGACTGGTCACCTGTGCTGTTCACCAATGACTCCAAGTTCTGTTTAGATTTCACCGACAGGCGTGTAAGAGTCTGGAGATGACGTGGTGAACGCTTTGCTGACGCCAATGTTGTGGAACATGACCGATATGGTGGAGGATCAGTTTTGGTATGGGGAGGCATTAGCTGGGAGGGCAAAACTGACCTGCATGTTCTTCAAAATGGAACCATGACTGGTGCCCGGTACAGAGATGAAATCTTAGATGTCTACGTCCGACCCTACGCCGGTGCTGTTGGGGATGCCTTCATTCTTATGGATGATAATGCCAGGCCACATCGGGCAAGGATTGTTGAAGAGTACCTTGCACGCAAAACAATTGAATGGATGGAATGGCCACCGCGTTCCCCGGACCTCAGTCCTATCGAACACGTGTAGAACATGCTTTAGGTGAGCCTGTCTGACCGTCCACTACAACCAGGAACCTTGCAGGAACTTGGCGATGCCCTCGTTGAGGGCTGGAACAGGATCCCTCAAAATGACATTCAAACTCTAATTGCCAGCATAGCCGCTCGTTGTCAAGCTGTGATTCGTGCCAGGCGGTCCCATACACATTACTGACATCAGTTACTGATTTACCTTTTGAGATTCCCGTGTCATTCTCAGACGTCACAATTTGGTACCCTTTTGTTCGCTGGATTACCTGGGGAATTATGGGTATCAGACAGTTGAAATTGTTCGAAAACTTTGCCGAAATATTCACCGGTTTTCTGTTCTAAATGCATGGAGTGTCACAATAAAAGTGTCAATAAATATTTTCCAAAAATACTTTGGTTCTTAGCAATTGTTGAAGAGTATTTGAGAATATAAGAAATAAAAGAATAGTTATTAAAACAAAAAATGTATCTTTCAGGGTTCTATAAATTTGTTCTCTGTTCCATGTCTCATTCTCATGGTTCCCGTGTTTTTCCCGTCCCGCGTGTATTTTTTTCCTTTCTCTCTTGTGCTTCTCCTTGCCCGTGTCTCCTCGATAGGCTCTTTTTATTCTAATAAGGTTTCTTCATGTCATCTTGTTTTCTGCGTTTGCTTGTTAGTTCAGTTTCTGTCTCAGTCCCTGTGTTATATTATTACCAAGGAGGTTATGTTTTCACCCGTGTTTGTCTGTTTGTCCGTCACAAAATTTGGTACGATGGTGGGTGGTAGTCCAAGGATGAGTTGATTGAGTTTTGAAAGTGATCCTGAACATATTCTGGATTCTAGATCTGGAGGAAGTTACAATACACCTGAATAGAATAATACTGGCAAGTGGCGAGGCGGAGGTATGTGGCCTACCGAGTGCCCTTATGGTTGTTTTTTGTTTTTCCTTTAGTGCGTCCTCTGGCTGTTAATTGGTTCTCATTGTTCTATTTGTGTTTCCTCATATCATCTCATTTCTGGCCCCATACCTCCACTGTGTTTTTTCCAACCTTTTTTATGTAAGCTCATTTTGCCTATGCGCAGGGCACTGTGGGAGTGGGGGGAAGTTAGGACCATTCTCAGGGCCTGTGACTGACAGGAGCCATGAAAAATTATTACAACATTAGATTTTTTTCTGCAATTTTAATAATTAACCTATCACCATTATTAGATTATTTAATTTACAAAGTGGTAAAGGATTTCTTTTTCTTGTCTTGTTTATGGCAAAAAGGGCCAACTCCCCTGCTTAATTTACATGAAATTGGCCCTGCCCTCAAACCACGCACAAACGGTACTACTCATGAGCAGTGAATTGCTTTTAGAGAGCAAGAGGGGCATCATAGCTGAGATTCTTAACCACTTTACTCTGGAATTTCAGTGACCTGCTGTCGGCGGAAGAAAAGCCCTACCGTAACCTCGCCTTTAAAACACATAAATACTGTAACAGTAAACATATTCTTATTAACTTTTCTTGATTAGCAACCAAGATAGGAGAGAGAAGGAACTCATGCCAGTGTGCTGACATGAAAGAGCTGCTGCCCACAGTGAAAATATAAATGTGAAGAAGAGCAGTTGCACAATTGTTGCCACGAGGCGATAATAATTCATTTATTAAATTGTACGAACGGTCGTGCTTCAATGCCCTGAAGAAGACTTACACCGGAACATTGCTAATTTTATAAATGACATGTTATTGCATCTTGACTACCAGTGTATGACTGCCCTTCTTCACATCTAATCAGCAAACAAACATTAATTTGCCCTGTTGCACAGACATTTCAGTAGAATAACTGGCTAATTTATTTATCTATTTATTTATTTTTGCTGGCATTATTGTTCATTGTATCACTAAGTTATGAAGCATTTTCCTATTCACATGAATGATTACACAAAATGTCAATATGTCTATTGAAGAGACTGAATTCCTGTAGCTCATAAAATAGCACACGTTAGCTACGCTTATAAGTGACACTATTTTGCGCCAATGTTCGGTATCAGATTAAAAACACCGAAGATGTTTTGCATTTTAAATCAAATAAAATCCAACCTTTAATTATAAAGTACTTTTCGCACAGTTGCAATGCAGTGTGCTGAACATTGGTAGAAATAAAAACAACACAGTAAAAAAAATCATGAGAGACATACAGGAAACAGAATCACAAACAGACAAAAAAAAAAAAAAAACAATGAAAAGGGTGATATAGAAGTAAAACAAATAGTATAGCACTGAGAGTTAGAATTAGTGCTGAAAATGAAGGGAATGCCAAACTAAAAACATATGTCCAAAGATTTCGTTTAAAAGTGTTAACAGGTTGTGATCCCCTAAGTTCCTCAAGAAGAGTGATCCAGAGGCGAGGACAATAAACACTACATGCTGCTCCCCCGTAGTCCTGTGTCCTCCACCAAGGAACAGCTAAAGGCTGGGGCCAGAAGACCTGACTGATCTTGAAGGAACATGTTAAAAGCATATCTGATATATATTCAGACGCTTGACCATTGAGTGATTTAAACAGCAAAAAAAGGATTTTATAATCTATTCTAAAACTGACGGGCAACCAAGGAAGGAATTTTAAGACATATGAGATGTGTGCTTTCCTTCTGGTCTTGGTCAGTATGCATACTGCTGCATTTTGGATCAGCAGTAGCTTATATATAGCTTTCATGGGTTGATAAGAACAGAGAGAGATAAACGCATCCATAAGCCTCTCAGTATTCTTTTCAATGCTGAACTCTGCAGAAATAATTGTATTCACCTATGATGCAATTATGATTCGTATATTCATTTTGAATGCAACTACCATTTGAATATAATATTTGCAGATATAGTGAATATGGTGAAAAACTGTTGTGAATCATTTAATTCATGATGCATTCTCTTTTTTGCAATTTGCAAATGCAGGCAAACATTTTTATTAAATACATTTTTATAACATTTCATATTTATCATTTGATAATTTGATGCTAATATAAAAAAATATTTTTTACTTTGTGTGAAAACGTGACGCAAATGTGGTATACACCACCTTCACTAACTTTGCTAATCTGATGTGAAATCATGTTTGCATCTAAAGCAAACATGATCAAATATAAGCAAATGTGGTATTTCCACTAAATTCACATAACATTCACCCTATAATTAATCCAGTTTTTCACGCAGTGGAAAACATTTTGGATGAGTTAAGTGCCATCTTAAAATAAATTACACCACTGAAATATGCTAAAATGGGAGAAAGAGTTCATAAAAAGCATGGATTAATTAATCAGCCTACTTGTATTATTGTCATTACATGTATTATGCACGCCTATGTAAGTCAATGTTGCCTATTGGAGATCTGTCATTTCCTAGTGTATAATTTCTTTATCATTATAGACTTCTGGATTGGTCTTCATTATTCGGCAAATAAATTGTTAGCTTGTTAATCAGGCAGTCTAAAACAGGAACAAGTGCAGTGCAATTATGAGTAAAAAAAAAAAAAAAAAAAAACATGCCCCCATCGCCCTTAGTGGGTGTTAAATGGTTATCAAAGAAAAATTTGGTGTATAAATATGAACAGAAAGACAGGAAAGTGAAAAGGGAGATGGTATGTAACCCAATTTTACCCATAAAAGGTGGGTGTAGTCTCTCAGTGCTGGAAATTGACCTGCTAGTTTAGTCCATAGCGAGTGAGCTAACGTCACTTTGCAAACGTTTGTTGCTCATTATTTTCAAAGCTTTGATTGGTCTAAAGGCTAATCTATCTCTGAACAACGCCTGCCCCCTACTCTACAGATACAAACTGCTTTTGCACCACATTTACTGCGATACGTGGTGCAAAAGCGTGAGCGCATGAAACTTGTCTCTGAGACTTGTAGCAGCAGATTCAAGCAGTTGTAGATATCGACTTGTGTTTGTGCCAGAGAATTTGAGAAGTGTAACTGTAGAGTTGTGTTTGTCAGAGAAAAAAAAATAAAACTTTACAAATCATTTTCTAGCATACAGTTGTGCAAAACAGTTTTCCACCAGATTTACAACAGCAACTGTTGCTTAACATGTCAGCGTAAGAGTTCCTTAATTTGTGACTAGTACATTAGGATTTGTGGACCTGCAATACGAATTTGAAAATGTTGAAGTGTTGTGATGTGTCTGTGGGGCAGAGAAAAACTCTGCAAGTTTGAAACCTTTTCTTTGTGTTTCAGATTTCCTGGTACACATGTAAAACTATATTTTACTACTAAAAATATCACTTTCACAGATCAGTAGTTTTGCTCCATATTTACCGCAACAACTGGCAAATGTGAGCGCATGAGTTCTTTAATTTGTGACTTGTAGAGTAGGATTTGTGCACCTGCAATAAAAAAAATTTGCGGAGGTGTAAGTGTTGTGTTCGTGGGGTGAAAAAAAAAATACTACATGTTTGAAACTTTTTTTCTGTGACTGATGCACACATACGACTATTTGTTACAAGTATAAATTCCACTTTCACAGGTGCCCAGAACTTTTGCACCAAATTTAGCTTCATAATATACTTAGTTCAAAAATCTGCTGCAGATTTTTATTCTTTTGTTTATAAAATCTATAAATAATTAAGTGAATTTATTTTCATTGAAGAGGTTAAAATGTATTTCAGTAATATTTATTTTCAAAGCTCACTGTCAGTAAATATCGTGCAGTTAGTACTGAACTACAAGAGAGTTGCAAGTTTACAAAGTAAGAGTTATTTAAAGCTTTGAATGGGTCAATCGAGTTCTTGAAGTGTGGTTAAAGTAACTACGCAGGATTGGCGTGGCCTGTGGTGCTCGGCCTCGAGTGATATCTTTTCATGGAACCCTAAATCCCTGGAGGCGCCCCTTTCTTCATGTGTATGTGTGCTTTTGTTCTTTCTGTTGGGTCTGCATTTGTCACCCCTGCTTATTCTCTGAGTTCAGCAATACGTCTCTTGCTTCCCGTGAGTATTCCCAGTGTCATTCAAGTATTTTTCTTCTTTTTTAGTTAAAAAAAAAAAAAACATTGCTTCACTCTTTATATTTTTGTCTGCGCTCGGGTTCATACCTGTCCGCTCAGACAGTATGATTGTCATACCATTCTCCCATTGCCATATGATATATCATCCATAGTGGTGTTGACCTGGGGTGGCCCTTCCCTAGCCAAATTCATTTAGTCATATTCTGTGCCATGGAAATAGATCCTATTGATTTCACTGAGTGGAGGCTTAATTTGATGCTAGCTCTGGCTATCCACACAAGCTTCCATTTGCTTAAAGTCTCCCCATTGAGGAAGTGAAGACCCTGAAATCAATACATGCCAAGATCATTTTCATTAATTATGATCAAGGACAGGCATAATTAAGAGCCAATTCCTGGAAAATGGTTGTATTAACAAGAGTCCATACACAGACAATTACCTCACAAATGTATTGCTATTGACACCTGCTGCATGTGCTTAAGTATTAACAGGTACAAAGCTCTGAATAGCTTTTGAAAAAATGCATTTGTGAAAACTGAACACACTGTCGCACATTCTGTACCGTGTGATTACGTTCATCCCCGGTAGGTTTCAGAGAAAGCTGCACTGTCAGTGACAGAGGCCTTACACATGCCTTAGTAAGCCATGTTATGACCATTCTGAATGCCAACAGGGCTGGGCACAAACGCGCACTATGCCACAGAGAGCAGATTCATTGGAAAAGGCTGGATTCTGGGAATATTATCCATGATTTAATTTATTTGTTCATTTGACTGGAACAATGCACGTGAATAACTAGTTAGTTAAGTCAGGCAGGGAGAAAAATTGTCATCTGTACTTTACAAATGACATCTTTTGAGACTGCAGGAGGACATCTGAGAGGTCTGTGGAAATCCAAGCAAACACAATGAGCGCATGCAAACTGCAGGCAGAGAGGATTTGGGAACTCAAACCTATAAGCAGAAGTGCAAGTCACAGCATTGCCATACGGCCCAGATGGTGTCCAGTTAATAACAAACCGCACTATTCCACTCCATTTCTATATTCAGGGAGGACAAGGTAAGAGAAAAAATCCTGAAACCCAGATGAAAATGTCCGCATAAAGTCATCTCTTGTTAAATGATATCAATGCAATTTCTCAGCATCGGCCCTCTTTCATGAACTGGCGCTGAGGACCCTCGGGTATTGTATGTGTTCTTGAGAATCTCTCCAGGTCACTGAGTCATCCTGTACCATGAAAGGCAGCCTACACAGGAAACAGTCATCATCTTCACCAGACAGAGGTGAGAGATAACATCTGCTAGATATGTTTTAGCCCACATCCCTCTGTCCTGACTCTCCAACACTGGTTCATGTTGGCTGATGGAGATGTATTGTACTGATACTGTACACCACACAGTAAACCGTTAGCTTCATAAGTATTTGGACAGTGACACAAATTTCATCATTTTGGCACTTTAAACAAGCACAATGGATGTGAAATGAATCAACCAAAATGTGCTTAAAGGATAGTGTTCCCACTTTATTGTAAGGCTTTTACCGAAAATACTGCATGAATAGTTTAGGTATTAAAGCCATTTTTCTTACATATTCTAGCCCCCCCCCCACCAAAATTTAAGGACTGAATATCATTTGGGCAAACTATCATAATTATAAGTTAAATTGCAATTCTCAATGCATAGTTGCCAATCCTTTGCAGTCAATGAGTGCCTGAAGCCTGGAACCCAAAGACATTACCAGATGCTGGGTTCTTTCCCTAGGTAAACTCTGCCAAGTCTTTACAGCAGCTTCCTCCTTTTTGCGGTTCTTGGGTAATTTTGACATAATTTTAGGGTTCAGCCACCGAAATGCATGCCCAGTGCAATATTCAAATTCTTTGCCTTGAAGAAGTCTTGGAGTGCTTTCTCAGGATGCTTTGGGCCAGTGTCCATCTGCAATGCGCCAATGAGTGACCCAACAATAGTTTCAGAACTAAATAAATTGATTTAACAAAAAGTTGGTTTAATTGCACATCAATAACAAGTGTTAGCCAAACAACATCAATTATTCCATTATTATCAAACTGCTGAAGGGCACTATTGGGCAAGAAATCACACTGTAAATATGTTGTAAAATATGCAGAACTAAAGCCCTTCAGTATATTTATGAAACTCACCGTACACTTAGTTACCTACATATATCAATGATTTCAAGACATACAGTAACACTGGATCATTTGCAAAATTTTAAACAGCTGCTTGAAGTGTTCTAAATATGGCATGACTTTTGCTGACAAGTGCATTGATGATGTGATCTGGCAATGCAATGCAAAATACAAAATTATTGCTTTTTTTATCAAATCAATTTTTTGCATTATTTAGCAATAACAGCAATATCTGTAGACACATGTTACAAATATCCTGTACTGCAACATGTTAAAACATATTGCAGAGGACAATGCAGCATATTTTTAGAATACACTGAATGTATTTTTTTTGTACAAGAGATGTCACCACCACTTCTAACATGGGCAGGGACTTTGAGCACTGGCTAACAAAAAACAATGCGTTTTCACTGGATTTTTTCAGCAATTTTGTAACAGTACTGCTGGTTAGACCAGAATTTATTGCAAAAATGCTTTATGAGGTTCATTAGCGGCATGGGTAAACAAAGCAAAGCTCATTTCTGTTTCTTATTTCATTTTTGGGTAAAAAAAACACTATACAAATTAAAAAAAAAAAAAAGTAAACTTTAGCACTTCCATATTGTCATTATTCTATATCCATGGCTAACATTCCAATGCTTAACTGATGAGGCAAATTAAATATATTAATTTACCCACAGCAGAATTGAATATTTTTTTTTTTTCATTGTAAGCTGTACAATTTTTTCTATCCACCATCCTGTAGGTTTCACCTAAACCCTAATTTGGCACACCACACCACATACCTGATTCTGTAAGCTGGTCAGATCTCCAGCTGCTGAATGAGGTGTGTTTTCAGAGGAGAGCAGTGTAAATCCACAGAAGGGCACACCTCCAGCTGCAGGAGCCAAGGAGGACCTCTGGTTGGCACATTCAGGGAAAGCACCACTCTGGGGTCCAGTGAAATTCATCTTGCTCCGTGCTCGACAATGACCAGAAATTCCCTGGGCTGACTCACAGCACACCAGCCCAGGGAGGACAATGATCTAGTTTCAAGGTTTCCCTCACCTCAAAATGCGACAGTGACACCTGGGCTGTGTTCAAAGCTGCCTTCTGAATATAGGGCCCTCAAAATATGCACAATGTCCAATAAAAACACTGTCTTCTCATTTTAGTTTATAATGTGCCAGAGAATGCAAACTATCAGTACACTGTATTCAGATGATGAAATTTACACTCATTGTATGGTATTTAAAATCCAGCATTAGGTGTAGCTTGCTGTAAAATGACCTCAGTCATACTCTTTTGTTTAACCATGCCTGACTGAGTAGCATGTCCTCTTGTTGTTTGGTGCTTGTTTCTGTATACTATCCTCACCCTTGTATTGTGAACTTGCTATCTGCCCCCCCACCCCACCAGCTGTACACCTGTACTATATTGCATATTTTAAACAAAATTTCTACCATGTAGTGCAACACTACTTTCAATTCAAATTTCATGCCAGTTTTACCATTACACAGTAAAAATGCACAGGAATATTATTTCAATATGTATCAGTGCTGTAAAATATCTCTAGGGAGACAAATCATACAGTGACCAATTTTTTAAAAGTCTGAAACTCGCCACGGTGACACAGAGCACTATGACATGATATGCACACTCGCACAACATGAAGGCTAAGGCGAGGATGTCTTACACATACATGAAGTAATGTGAAACTGGGATAAGCAACAATGTACAGAATTACAGAATGGAAATTACATCGCCTGCGATGATTCAGAGGAGGATTCAATCACACGGATACAGCTTTGTTTGGGAGGCACAGCTTTGTAGTATTCATTTATGCTAATGTTAAAAAACTCCACTTGAGATATTGCCAGGGCTCCGGTCAGATATACTGAAACTTTGCAGACGACTTCGGGAGTTGTAAAGAGAGTAGTCCGATAATAGCTAAATCTGTTCATTGGTTCAAGTTTGCTATTGAACAGACCCTGATCAATCGCGACGCAAGAAAGTTGTATTACATGTGTGTAATATCAAACCTTTATCACATGGCTGTATTACACCTATTTTTAATCATTTATGGGATGAATAGAGGATCGATAATGAGTGATACCAAGATATCTAATTTATGAAACGAGAGTAATAATTTTTGTTTATTCCGAACCTTCGGCGATATTTATCCTCTAGTTGGCGGTGTATTCAAGTAAAAAGGATGAATAATTCACTAGCTAGCATGCTAATGCTTTTTGCCTCTACATTAGTTCAAGTTTCTACGATAATAGCCACACATTTCACTTATTACCCAAATGGCAAAAACCCATTGCATGCTAGCTAGCAGATTATCCGTCCCATTGACTTGAATTAACTGCAAAGTAGAAACTAACGCTGGCAATGGTCAGCGGTTACCAACAGGATTGGCAACATTACATGTGTGTAATATCAAACTTGTAGGACATGGCAGTATTTCACCGATTTTAATTATTTATGGGATAAAATACAATATTTTTACATTTCTATACGATGTAAAAATAAAAATGACTTATTGGTCAGCAATCGCTGGAAAATCACAACAGGCTTGAAAAAAGATGACTGTCTCATCTTCTTTGTGTCGGACCCAGTGATAGTCTTGGGTCCAACTAGTCCCAAATTTTTTTCTCTCCCCTCCTGTCATACATCTTCTTACCTTCTTCTTGACCAGCTGGTGTACAAGCCTTTAGTTTTACTGGTGCTTTACCTTGTATTTGCCCTGGTTTGGGTGGTTTAAGGAATGACATTATTCTCTATATCTCTTTCGTGCAGATTAGTTGATTTGCATGTGCAATATGCAATATTTTGCATAGCAACTGCAAGGAGATGCTATGAGCGCACACACCATACCATACAGTGGGTTCATAAATACATTTGTACAGTACTTCACTTTGTCTACTGCAGGAGCATGACAGGAAAAGCTGAAGATGAACTCGCGCAATACGCGAGACAAGACAGGATGTTAACACGAGAATCAAAATGGCAATGACTAAGTAATTTTTTTATTTAATTTTATTTAACCTTTATTTAACCAGGGAAGTCCCAGGGAACCTCCCAATTGAGGCTCCATGTTGAAATATGCAAAGAAAATATAGAATTTGAATGTTTAAAGCCAAAAATTTATACTTGTTCGATCGAACGACGTAATGAAACATCTTAGTTGTCCAGTTTCGCTTTCCACTTGTCCTGGACAATCGAAAAAAGCATTATTGTCAAACCCTCTTAACTCTGACCCAACATTTTTGCCTAACCCTAAGTCTAAACTTAAGCTTGAGGAAGTAGAGACCTTAACTAAAGCCAAAATGTCTTCCAAACCATTTGTTTTGGTAAGGCACAGTGCCACTGTTACTTATGATAATTGAAATATGGACTTATTCTGCCATTTGGATGTGAGGACTGGTTGGAATTCCTATAGCCCTGTTATTGCTGTTTGTGTATAAAATAGACATATAGCCCTCTGTTGCCTACTAACAAACCTGACAGGTCTGCCTTGATACATGGTGCTTATGAGTAGGTCAAAACCTAGTTCTTGATTAGTTTAAATGATGTCTCAGCAGATGCCGCAGTCACAGGAATTGTTAAACAGACCCCTAATTCCATGGCAACATCAGGAAAACTTGGCAGAGGGAAACTTTACAGAGAGATACAATATCTTTTATGGATCTTTATTTCTCCTTAAATGTATACTGAGTAGGATTTATCCATTGCTGTTTGTAAAAGCAACACTCAAACTCAGCCCCTCCTGCATGGGACTGACCATAATTTGAGTTATGCTCTGAAGCAAAGATACACAGACACAATCATGCCGCGCTAACATTAGGTTGCTAGAACCAGTGCAATTTTAGCTACCAAAATTACTCTGTATTGTGCTTCTAGACTAATGCTGAATTTGACAACAATGTTATACCGGGTCCACAATTTGATGAAAAAAAACTGCCAACAGTGATGTCAGCTACAATCAGCTCATTCAGACACTACCCTGAGCCTGATGATCAGCTTTTAAAAATTGGTTTGGAACTACCTCAACCAGCGAGGCTTGCGTGTTAGACAGAAAGAGATTCTAAGATCAAGCTCAGCGCAATGTAACTCAAGGGTTGTTTTCTGAAATTGTGAATTTATTTTCATTGGTTCATAGTAGGACTTATTCTGTATGTACACTGCTTATGTGAAGTTACATAGCTAGCAAATATTTTGGAATTTTACATTTGTAGCTTATGGAGAAGCAGACACTTTAGCAAGCTAGCTTACTGAGTTAACTGCTGGCACTTAACAGTCCAACAGAAAACAAGCTAACTCTATTCTTTATCTTCATCCTTTAGTGCTCCCCTAAGGGAAACTTACTTTAGGTTTTCTGGTCGCCAAACATTTCCAGAGTCCCACCCTCACACCCTGCAGGCTGTTATTAGCTGGGGGCTACACACCCACTAGTCAAACATTGATGCCAAGAAACGCCCCATACAAAGAAAAATGAGAAAATACAGTGAGATGGCAGCCAGGGTCTCTGGAGATACAGATATTGCCACATACTTCTAGTGGGTCATGAGTGATGATTGTGAGGCATTATTTCTGTCCAAGTCTATACATTTTTCTATGGAAAATCCCACTCAGTATACCTGTATACCTTTACGGATCAAACTTTTTGTTTTGTGGACACCTCTAAGTGGTCTGTACAATTACTTTATTTTTGGTGTTTTAGGTTTAGCTTGTCCAGACAATGATGAGTTTTGTTTTGCGCGCCAATGACACTCTGAAATAGCATGTGAAGAAATGAACTTCATATTTACTCTGGGGCCAGCTCAAGTGAGCAATAACTTCATTTTGTTCAGCTTTCTTATGAGCTGGTACTGTTAAAATTCCTAATAAATCAAGGCAGCAAGAGGCCTAGCTATTTGTAGACTAAGCAAAGTTCGGGTCAAACAAACAAATAGCAACAACACATTTAAAAAAAAAAAAAAAAAATTGTACTCGTTGCTAAGCAAACTGTAACACTTAATTTTTTCTGGAGATAATTTTTCATAATGTAATCCATACTTTTTATACCTTTTAGGGGATCTCAAATAGAGGCAGAGGCAGAGCTGTCCTTCGATCCATGGGCTCTATCTTACACCTGGGGCATAGTGGCGCAAAGAGTGACGCTAGTGTCTTTGCTAGATTTTGTGCCACTGCAGTTGTCATTATCCCATCAAGTGCCCAGTTTGCATTAAGAGGAAGTGCAATTACACTAAACTGAGCACCCATGGGTGTGTTGGTCTTAAAATGAGGCGTGGTTTGGCACATTTATGGCACATTGCCATCTTGGGACAGCAAAAAGCGATTGCTCTATTGACGAACAAAAATCTGGTCTAAAGCCAATGGTCAGTTTTTGACTGCTAATTTCAGAGCACATTATAAGATAGTATCATGCGTCTTTGTAGGCGAGGGCACAATGCATTCACACTCTGCTTATTACATACTTCACATGCAGGGACAAGCAGCAGTGCCCACTCATGCAAATGATTTAAAATAAAGAAATTACAACGTGAAACCTTTTTGTCAAGATATGTTAAAAAAAAAAAAAAAAAGCATGTCAGAATGGTTAGTGCGACCGACGTCCGCTCATCAAAGCACACTGTGATGCAGGCTATTCAATTAGTAACTGAACCTGTTCCATCAGGTAATCTGTAATTCAAGATGTGAGGTTATGCATGTAAACATTCGCAAATGGACAATGGATAGCCTCTGTTTTAAATACATGACATATCATGTGTAAAACAGTGCGTGGATTTTTGTTCCATCACGCAAAACACAAATTGTAACAGAATGAATGTTTAGAGTGCTGAAAATGCGCCTCAGATCTCAGGATAAGTCGTACATGGCACTATGTGGTGGCGGACGGAGTCAGATCTAGTCCTGGGGAATCTAAGCTGTGGTGTACCACTGGGCTCAGTATTGGGGCCCCTTGTGTTTCTTGTTTACATCAATGACATCATCAATTCTTCCAGTATACTCCAGTTCTCATTATTCGCTGATGACACAACAGTCCTAACGTCTCACAAACATTTAAATGATCTCATAAAAACAGCAAATACAGAATTGAACAAATTACATGATTGGTTCATTTCGAGGGCTGACTGCAATAAACAGTTATGTCCAATATATAACATCTGGACATAACTGTTAATTGCAGTCAGCCCTCGATTTGTAATAAGTTATTTTTTAATCTAGACAAAACAAAATGCATTGAATTTAGAACAAGGGGCAGAAGGATGCCTCATAATTACTTGAATATTTCTTTTGGAGGGCATATTATGGCAATGATAAATTATATTAAATTTCTTGGTCTCTCAATAAATGAATTTCTCTCTTAGAAGCCGCACATCATTGCTATCTCATCCAAGATAGCAAAAAGTCTTGGTGTTTTCATAAGGCTAAAGCACACTTCACCTCAAGCTGTAGTAACATTTATGTATAATAGTATTATTTTACCACACTTGAATTATTGTAACATTGTATGGGGTCATACTTATATGAGTCATCTTCTTAAACTAGAAATAATTCAGAAAAAGATTATCAGAGTTATCACAAATTCGAACATAAATGCACACACTAATCCTTTATTTTCACAACTTCGTATATTACCCATACATGATTTAATCTCCTATAATTCTTTGGTGTTCATGTTTAAACTGCAAGCTCGGACTTTGCCATCCATATTTAATGATATGTATCTCCATAATAGCACCGTTCATTCGTATAAAACACGTCAGAGTAACCTATTGCGCCAACCTATGGTGCATACAACATCAGCCCTAAATTCATTTCTGGTGAAGTTTCCAAAACTATGGAATACGCTTCCTGAAGACATGAAAACTGTTCATCCTTTATATAGATTTAGAAGACTGTGTTTTAAATCGCTCCTTTCTGGGAAAAGGTCGTACATTTGTTATTAATATTGTTGACACGCCTTCAAATATAAACAAGTATGCGTTTATACCACCCCCCCAGATTATTTCAAAATTAAGCGATAAACTTCATCTTGTTTGGTATCAGTGTACAGCTACAGATGTCCTCTCTTCAAATCAAGTACAAATAAAACACATTTCAACATTATGACGTCATAGTGACATCATAACTAACACCATATTAGGAAAAAACATCAAAATGACAAAAATCCATGTTTTTTATATTTTTATTAGTTTTAGCTGAAAATAAGTAACTTTCTGTAACCTCTAGAACTACTGATACTACAATTAATATTTTAGTATTATAAATGTTATAAACTCATGAGTAACATAAATTTGACATTACTATGATGTCATAAATAAGTCATTTTGGGAAAAACACACACAAAAGGAAAACAAATAGTTTTCTGAACATTTTTCACATTTTCTTTACTTTGTTTTTCCCTATGACAGAACATACTTGCATAAAAGGTTTATCTATGAATTATGAGAACAACTTTTTTATCAGTTCTATGAACTTGTATAATAGTAGGCCTATAGCACAGTATAAAAATAGTATACAGAACAGTAACCAGTCAAACACACAAGTAAAAGTACAGTATGTCAGTCATGCACTTCTAATATTATTAGGTGAAGATCACTTCAAGGTTACTGGTCACTGCTGGTCATTGTAATTCTAAGATTTACTAATACAAGGACAAGCTACATCAATAAATCAATAAGGATGACAATCAGTGTGGTCTACAAAGTTCATTAAGCATGAAACATAATAATAGCATACTATTTGCAACTAATTTGTAAGCATATTTTGTATCAAAAACAGGCAAAAATTGATGCTGATGGCAACCCCCCCCCCCCACCCCACCCTTCGACTTTGACTGCCTACCCTACCCCCGGGGATGAGGTACCCTCATCGTTTTTTCATGAAAATGAGCGCAAAGGATGAATAAATAATTATTTGGAAGCATTAGATCATATCTGCTAACGTTTTTGTGCGACAGGAAAAAATCTGTTGGGGGGGTGGTAACCACCCCCCACTTGGTTGGACGAGGGTTAAGGTATCGTAATCAAAATAATTGTATCTGCGTCTTTCTTCCCCACTTGTTTTAATTTCTGTCAGCGCGTAATTATTATTATTTTTTTTACCCGTGACCCTGAAGTAGTATTGATTTTTTTCATTTTTTTGCTTGTTTTATCCTCACGTTCTAATGTAACGTAAAGTTCAGATGCAGCCCCGGAAATTTACTAAGATGATTTTTAACATCTGGATATGAATAAAACAATTTTGTACAATATTTAAAAAAAAATGTTTTCATTACATTTTTGGAGATCACTGCATTCTAGTTTTCATACTTTAAGTAATGGTTTACTCGCACACTTCACAGACCGCTTCACCTGCAGCGTACAGTCTTTTTCTTTTTTATCCCCCCTGCTACCAGACAAATGTGCCTTTATAATAGCAATTTGCCAAGGTGCAAGGGCATCTGGTTCTTAAAAGGAGTGGGAGATGATACGTTTATGTCATGTTACACCCAAAGCATGCCTATGATTAATTAAGAGATTAAGTCCAACCCTTTTGAACCACGCGGCATACTTTGCGCCCGGAAAACCCGCCGTTAAACAAGCGAAAATGGATTTGGACATCCCCTAAATGCACGAGCGCAGCGCACTTCAGACCTTTCACTTAGATCGTTAAAATAGGGCCCTAGAAGATCACAGTTTGGTAGATCACTGTGGATGAGGCAAGGTATTGTCTGCCACACCACTGGAAAAATCTACAGTGGACAGTCTGCTGAATGATTAGCAGACAGTATGCACTATATTTTTGAACCACAGTAGTTAGGTTTTTTCAGGCATGGCCACACACAACAAAACCACAGAGTTACATACAATATATCATTTTAAGTGCAGTAAATTTATGGACATATTATGACAATCAGCAACTCTCATTCAGTCAAGTCAAATTACCTATACAGTAGCAAGTCGGCTGTTTCCTGACTCGGATTCCCGCTGTCCGCTTCTGCCAGCTACAGAAGAACAAGTTCCTTGACATAGTAATTGCACAGCTCAGATGGAAAACTGCAATGTAAAAATTAGCTGTGGTTGGCAGCAAACGCTTGTCTGCAGCCACTACTGGGGCGAAACTCATTTGAGGCCTTTATGTTTTTCTGCCAATAGACTTGGTTTCCTTGCAAAAGCAAACGCGGTTTGATACAAATTTCCCATGTGACGGGGTGAGCGCGTGTATGGCTTTGGTCCAAAGTTGCAAATAAGCCCTCACTCCATGAGCATGCTGGGATTGCTGGAGTAACAACGGGATACAAAAGCTTGCCAATCATAGCTTGCCACACTGCAGACTGTTGCTGCTTTCGACTTTAGAGGATGATAGTTGAGAAATAAGCTTCTGTCTGGACATGACCATAATATCCTGGTAAATATGCTAAATAACAGTATAGGCATTTGAACATCCCACTCCACTGGCACGGTGCACTACTGTTTATATCCAGCAATTAACGTGCCACTCGCAGTGACATCTTGTTTATGGCTTAATTACCTCTCTTTGATGAATTGTGCTTGTTTAATTATTGTCACCAAAACTCAGTTTCTGTCTCGTAAGCTTTGCTTGAGAAAGCCAATACTTTCCATCAGAAAAACACTGCCTGACCACTTCCTCAGTTCTCATGGGAGACACTACTTTTAAAGGCACTGGGCAAAACTTGCAGAGGCATAAAACTGGACAGCCATTCAAAAAGGAGTCGAAAGAATTTTGAGAACAATAAGAATTTTTATATTGCATTTTACAATTTAAATACCCCTAACAATTTGACAGTTTGGTTCAAGGATCCATTTTTTCTGCAGAAAAGATCATGCTTCAGTAGGGCTTACATTGTACTTCACGCCTCGCATGTTATCGAGGTCCACATGAGGAATTCTGTTGTTCAAAGCTCGTCAGGAGTAATGACATTGGTGTATTACCAATCAGCAGATAATTCAGAGCTACAGGCTATTTTTGTTTTTCAGAGATTAAAGCCAGGATGCAGACACAATAATAAATGTTGGACAGTGTTAAATTGTGTGTTTCAGAATATGAGTGGCCAGCAAAATTAATGAAGGTTGTTGTGCAGCTAGAATAATACAACAACAAAACTTACTATAATCCATTACCCACAAAGAAGAATAGATTAAATCCCTATTTCCCTCTCATTTCTAATCTTAGTGGTGTTCATGTATCTGCATATGTCATTGATGGCTGGCCAAATGAAATTAGAGGAGGAAAAAACATCCTTTTTAACTATTAAGTAGTCTTGACCTGTTTTGAATCATTTTCCTCAATTAACATGTTTTCGAATGATTAGAAAAATCTATCGACACTTAATCACGCAGTTTCCATCTTTGTGCAATGTTGCAGTGATTAAATGGTTAATTCAGTTCAGAACACTGTTTCATTCGCTGTAGAAAAAAGAAAAAAGAAAGAAAGACTAACTACTCTATTAGCTTTTGTGTTTACGCTTAGCACATACTGCACCGCAGGCTATCTAACCTGCCCTTCGTGATAGTTTAAATTACAACAAACACAAGAAGAGTAGCAACAAGTATCCACAATTAAATCATTTTTATTGTAATGCAATTTTGCGTCGAAATTACACATTTTATTTCTTGTCTTGCCTTCATAAGGAGAACTGGCCACTGGTGTAGAGTGTTGAGTGTTTTTAGAGCTCAGGAAATGTTAATTAAAAAAAAAAAAAGAATAGTGTGCATGGGATGCATGAGGCATAGAATGCCAGAAGAATGGATCTTACTTCAATATGATTGCTGAGCAGTGTTCCCTTTGAAATCAGTGATCCTCCCTCTCCATGAACTATATTTTCAATTATTCAGCCACATCATAATGGAATGTGGGACAGTCCCTTATGCAACAAAGAGAAGCCACTGCAGGGTGTGAGCAAATGACAGGAATTAATCTTTAAAGGCTCATCTATAATATAACTCTCACTTTCTCCATTATGACTGCGGCAGATTTTCAGAAGTATTATTCCTTGTGCGGCATACTTACGTGATTGCGTTCGAAAACTACCTATATAAACCTGAATGACCGACATCTATTTTCTTAGCTTATTCTGGCTATTGTTGAAGAGATACTGAATTTACAGTGGCCACAATCTTTAAGGGAATGAGGGGAAAAAAGAAAAGAACTATTACTTCTGGTGTCTATTTGTCCCTTAAAGGACATTCAGACAAAAACAGATCAACATTTCCTCCAAGTGAGACAAAGTTAACATAAATGCCATTTCCTTTGTCAAGATATGAAGTTTCCTGGTTTAAGCAATGCCCTTTCTAAAATTCTCACTGCACTCTTATCTATTTTACACCCACAGCTTTTAGTTTTATCAGCACTGAATAGGGAATCACTTATGAACATACTCCAATCGAGTCTGTCCACCATATCACGGTATTTTGTGAAGTCAATATCATGTCCTGCCCCCCTACTTCAGTCCAATTCATGCATAAAGTGCTCCTCTATGGAAGGTGAAAAAAAAACAGCCCCAAGGTGAAACTTAAAATGCAATTTACCACCAACAATCTTGGGCTCCAAAATAATCACGCAACCAAAAAAAAAAACAATTAATGAAAAATCATAAAATATAGTTTTTTTTAGTTTTTTTATTGACTATATGGAACAGCTTTTGCAATCGCTCAGTGGTTAGCACCTCAGTAGTTAAAGATGCCTTGGCACAAATGGGGAGTTAATATAGGACAAACTTTGTGCCAAATTCACACAAATTTCCCAATAGGTGTATATTGGGAGTTTAAAAGCAGGTGGTTTAACTTAGAGGAACTTTTCATTGACTTTGATTTTGGAAACAAGAATGATATGAATTTGTAGTCAGTAGAATGCAGTGAATTAAAATGGCAGCATCACATTAATTGTTTTCTATGTTCTCAGCAAATTAAAAATATGAAAAAAAAACATTGAAACAGGAAAAGCTGTTGCTATGAGTGATAGCTGATCACATCATCACAGCCCTGGCACGCAATGTGAAAAAACAAAAACATGACTATTCTAGCATTATCTTTATCTCATAAATCATTTTGAGAATGATGTTCATAACCAATCCCGCTAGCTCTGCAGAGTGCCTGCTATTTCCCAGTTAGCAGAAATTGTGCTTTATTTGATGGAAAACTTGGTATATTCTGTTTGCTCGCTATGTGACCTCTCACTGTACACACCTTTCCTCATTTCACACAGCCTTTTGTGCCATGTGGTATGGAGGCAACACAGTTATTTATTTCTCTGTCTTTCCCATCGTCTGAGGATTAGATGTCCTTGCCAAGACCTCCCCATGACTGCTTAGCAGAAACTAATTTAACAACAGCAATCAATCTTATCCCCCTGCCTAACTTCCCTGAATGCCAAGTGCACATCTGTGTAGCCCAAACTGCTTGATCATTGGGATAATAGAGATATCCAGCTAACTTGTTTTGAGTGAAATTACTATAAGCACCAAGCTCTCTGTGCCCTCTTGGGTCAGTCATTCTGCACCAATATATTTAAAATATGCACTCTACAGGGGGGGGCACAGTGGAGCTGTGGGTAACACTGTTTTGGCCTGAAGCCTGGACCTATCTTTGTGGAGTTAGCATGATTTTCCTGTGTTTGGATCGGTCTCCTTCGGGTACTTCGGTTCCCATCCATAATCTAAAGACATGTTAGACAAATTGGAGAGTCAAAATTGGTGGTCGGTGTGAGTGAGTGGTGTGTCTGACCTGCCATAGATGGGTAAACTGTTCAGAATGTAATCATTTCTCTGACCTCTTGGATAGTAAGAAAGGCTCCGGGCCTCTTGCAGTCCTGAGCAGGAATAAATGGGTTAGATGGATGGACGTGTTGAATGGGTGCCATAGTTTGATTATACAGGAAGTGGTATATTTCTCTTGTCACATTGTTTTATGAATTTTTACATGATGTAACACAAATAATTTGTATATCAGACATAAAACATCACTATCAACAAAGGATTGTTCGTAGCATGCTTTTGTATTCTTTTGTACTATGTCTCAACCATCCACACATATCATTGCACTGTGAGTGTGCTCTAAGTTGTTCAGATTAAAAAATGTTCAGGAGAGTAATATGTGAGTTTTCTATAATAAGGAATTACCCTGATAGAACCTACCACTCTTTCATTATGCAGGAATGCACTCCATCAAACACGTGTACATAAACATGTACAAACTCACACAAAGATACACAAACACACACACACACACACACACACACACACACACACACACATTGAGAATCTGACTCTGACACTGAGGCCTGGGGTTGGGCAATCCCCAAATCAGCCGAGTGTATATCCTTACAGAGCAGGCAAACATCCCTGCAAGGAATATTACAGTGCACTATACCCTTATAACAGCCTGACTGTATCTGCAAAGTGCTTTTTGTATCCTCTACACTATGTTCATCATAATTCTTGCATTCGATCCAAATTGCATCAAAGGCATTTATCCAGATAAATCCTCCTTACATCATTGCATCATGCATTTATCCTGTTGCCAACATTGGAAACATCCTTTGCTGTAAATCAGTACTGGGTGATCATAAGCAATAAACTGAACCTTTCACAAGAGAAACTATTCGCATTCACAAAAGAACAGCACTGCAACCCTTGAGCTGTTACCTTGTGCACACCGCCAAGAAACCCATACATTTCTATGCCTGAACCAGGAAGAGCAGCATCCATAGTGTAATTACAGAGTGGGAACCCATGCTTAATGGCCTGACATTCTTCACCATGTAGCACTAGCGGCTGAAATGTGCTCCAGTTGTACTGACTCCTTGGAAGACTCCAAAACACTGCATCTGCTATGCAAAAGCTTTTTACATGCATTATTCATTTCTACGCTGTAACATCATCCACAATGTGTCAAAATATAAATACAAGGGATGGACAAAATATCAGAAGTACCCCAAAAAATGGCTTTAACATGGAAGTCACTAAAACACAATAGCAAATGCATCTACACAGCTCATGGCCATTAATCAGAATGCTTATTAAACATGTGTCTGCTTATGGAGGTCTAACTGCTAATACTACACTAGGTTAACCACCAAAGTAAGATGAGGATAACAAGAGAGTGTCAAGGGGACCATACAGTTGGTTCTTAAATTGCAGGTGCGCTGATTACAGAAAGTGGCAAAATTATGTAAGGTGACAAGGGGGACATTGTCGAGACTCATGACAACATATTTGCAAATAACAGCAAATACAATAAAGAAATGTGGCAGCAAGTCAATGCTCACTAACAGGCACAGCTGGAAACTTGTTAGGATAGTTACAAATAACCAAAGAACCGCAGCTCTAAAAAGTACCACAAACTGAGTCCATTCTTATCCGAACTTCAACAAGAACAGTACACTGTGAGCTTCACGAAGATAGAGTTTCTAATAATTTGACAACCTCCTGTGTATATACCATACTTGAAATTCATACTTCGAGGGTTCAGAGCACAATGGTTAAATGTCCAAATTTTGTCCTTTTGAGATTTTTACCCCCTGTCACAGCTTTCTATCAGCTAATCCTTGGAGCACAATAACTATATGTCCATCTGCATTCATTTTTAATCAGAATTCACATTTTCATTTTGTGATATGTCCAACAAAATCTGCTTGAATGAATTAAAAATTGACATTCTGATGAATAAACATGAATTTTAATACAGAATAGTCTGTCTTCTATTGCAAACGAACTTACCTTCAACCAATCACCATTGTGTTATGTCACATCATGTGCTAGAATTGTTGGAGCACTGAGGTGACAGGTCCATTTTTGGCAATTGTGACCATGGTGTTGCAGTTACACTCCTATGAAAACTTGTTCAATATACTTCTGAACCATGCAGCAAAAGAGTGACTGGTAAAAAAAAAAATCATATAAAATACCTGATTTAATAGAACACTTGGAACCCTAAAAATCAATTTTTCTCAAAACCTCTAAAATGGACATATAACCATTGCACTCCAAACCCTCAACTTCATCTGCAAATTAACATGACATATTTTGCATGGCACATGCACCTCACGCATTTAGCAGGAAGATGAAAAAGATACACAGTTGACACGCACGCAAGCATTAATGATAAAACAGACAGGCGATGAAATATTCAGTCTAAGTAGTGCATTTAAGCTGCCCTGGATAAAAGTGTCTGCCAAACCAATTCATGTACACCCGCATTATATTTCATAAGACATCAGACCAAGACCGATGTGCTCCCTACTGCACTATAAAACACGGCACTCGTTTTAACACAATGAACTTAAATGCCATAACCTAAAATTACATCTTTGTGAAGCCTTCCCATTGCCATATTGTAACCAATTTATATAATTATAATGCATATTTTGACAAATATTTCAGTATTATTTGTAGGTTTTGTCCTTAAGACAGCACTTCATTAGTTCTCTGTTGTATTGTGTGCATAGTTTTGCAATATGTGGACTTTCTTGAAAAAAGTCCTCTCCTGCAATCTCTACACTGATATGCACTCCGGGTCAGTTTCACTAAACAATGGGCAATAGAAGTGTAAGCACATTAAATCAGGTCTAATCTAATGGTTATTTGTCTTGACCAGGCTTTTATCTGATCCTTCCACAGGGGAATGGCAATGGAAAAACATGCAAGCATTTTAGAAGAAATTAAATAGAACTTTGAATCTTTTCTTGGTGGGGTCCACTGCAGTGTAAAAGAATGGACTAGTCGAGAACTGATAAGATATTCATATGCAATACATGAATATATGTTTAAGTACATGTATGTATGAAAATATGTAAATGTGGTATTAATAGACAACTATCCACAATTCTACGGTTGTAGATGATTGAGTAGACTACACATAGGCAATTTCTGTCTGAAGTGCCTGAGATGTTTCTGGATTTTGTTTCTTCCAAGTCTCATAAAATAAGGAACATTTTGTTAGCTATTATACTTATTGTATCCATGACATGGAGTGGGTTCACCATATTAATATGTTATTAATAACCCAGCATGCAATCAAGCTGGAACCAACAAGCGCTGATTATCTAATTAGCTCAATCATATATCGTGTAAGATCATATATTTGGGCAAGATTCCTTATACAACCCCAATGTTGTCATATAAAAGAAAATGCAAATAAAATAAAAAAGGAGTGAACAGGGGAGCCAGTAAAGTTTTAGTATAAAAGGCCTAGACCTTTACTAGCAAAGGTCCAGGCTTATCAGTTTGCCCACAGATGCAGGAGCTAATAATGCATGAACGTTACCCGAAATCAGTAGGATTTTGGCCATTTCACTCTCTATAGAGCATAACATAATTTAAAGATGAGAGGAATCTGATCGAATCACGATGTGCAAAGGACAAGGCCAAAAACCACGAATGAATGCCTGTGATATAAAATCCCTTAGTCGTCATCGTTATAAGAAACATTATGCGACTGTAATGCATGTCATGGCATGGGCATGTCATGATGTCACAAAGTAGTAAACACTCGACTGTGCCAACATTTTTGGACTCTTTCACTCATTATAATGTATATTTTCAATAAGCAATCTAAATCAGATCAGGACATTAAATAATGTGTTGTACTGTTTTAAAGTCATAGAGGGTGAATAGACTTTTCAATTCAGTCTGATCTTATTTGCACCAATGGGTGCATTTACAATGTATAGCATTAAACAACTTTTACTGGTCCTGTACTAATCAGTTCCCACATAGACAGCAGTGACTGACAGCAATATACCCACACTGCCATGAAGAGATACAGTATGATTTCCTCAACATATGGCAAGAATTTTTTTTTTTTTTTGTGGTGACATTTAGTCGGTTGGAATAGATAATTGTGTCATTTTGCTATTCTTTTATTTGGAACTATTGTCTCACATTAGCCTTACAGTAATGCTCTGCAAAGAATTTGTCATTGTAATCAAGTTAAGCAACACAAGGCTTGAGGGTTACCTGGACCACAGGCTCTGGGATAGGTTTTCCAAATTAATAAGGTACTATATTTTCAGATAATATGAGGACAGAATACAACAATCCAACAGAAGGAAGATGGAGATCAGGAACTTAATACACAGGAAAACAATCAACTAAGTGGAAATGCTTGTGAGAGCTCAGAGATTGAAAAAAGAAGAGAGGGGAGTGGAATAAGACAACAGTTACATGATGAGAATCAATAAACAAAACAAGACTGACACTGAGAAAGACAGCTGGATTGTTAGCAAAAACAATTAGGGAAACACTGGATGTGATACTTGTGCTGACGCCTTAACACATGTAAGGAATTTGTTGAAAACAGCATTCATATAATTCCAACAGTGTTCATAATTACAATGTCAGTCTTTGAAAACAGAAGTCACAAAGAAATGCAGCTGAGCACTACACACTGACAGACCCTGTCCCAGAATGAATCTCATCATTTTCCTGACTTGGCAACATATTCTGTTACAAATTTGTACTTCTCTGGACACCACTAAGATCAGGGCTTAAGCAATAATCAGTTTCAATCCATAGTTTATTTTAAATGCAGGTTGTGAAGTGTCTCTATCCAATTAAATGACCCCCAACCTCCCATCAGTGCATCACCAATGTAAGTTGGATATCTCCAAAACAGACATTTACACAACCCCTGCTCTAGAATAAAGACAGTCATAACTCTCTTCTGCTCATGAAGCATTAATGCCACTCTGCTTCGCACTGCTCTACTCTGATTCACAGGCTATGAATTAGCAATCCTGCACTGATGTCACTGCTGCCATACACCAGAGTTTAGTTTGCTTGTACGGAGGTTTAAATGACTAAGCTTGTTACTTCCGAGGAATACTGAGTGACAGACCTTTTCTATATGAATATAGAAAACATTCCTTTATATGGGCAAGGACATCCGTTGAATATTATTAATAGTAGTTGACCAAAGGATAAATATGGATGAATAAAAATATGAATGAATATATGCTTTATTCCCTTGTAACCTTAACCTGAGCACAGACTTATCATCTTATTGGAGAAGCATTTGACACTTTCCTTGAAAATGTGTATGTCTGAAGCAACATCTGTTCCTTCATATGTTCTATTGCAGACTGCATTGCAAGCCGCTGCCCGTTATAGGAAACACAAAAATGGCCAAGTGTGACCTCCGGTTAACCCTTTCAGCGCCGCTGCCCAATGATGTAAGATATCAAAATCATACACTGTTGAAAACCTATCATGAGGCAACTTTTTTAAACAAGTTGCCTCATGATAGGTTTTCAACAGCTCAGGATAATTACATTTTTAATTCCTTGAAACTGTATTCAGCACTCAAAGGGTTAAACTGTCCAAGAATGGCCCTATTTGGCAGTTCTATTCACACTTAGTTTAAGGAGATGGGGCCTTCTTCATAAAGTCATGCCACTTGCTTATAGAAGGCCATATTGCAAGGGGGAATGGCTTTAGTTCATGACGTCCAGGTTATATTTTATGCACGACAACACGCATTTAATCGCCTTACCTCATAATCATAATGTTACAAATTCTTGGTGTGCAACCACGTGATTAAATAGCACGCGCCGCCATGTTGGATGATATATAAATCAAAAATGGCATCTCGTGCGAACAATAACAGTGATACATCTCCAAATTTTTCAAAATATTATGACTCTCTGGAGTCCTCTGCCAAGTCAAGATACAGAGAAAAGGTTTAAATTTGTGGTTTTGACCCATATTATGTTAAAGCCGTCTGATTATATGGAGGATTTGGCAACATTACCAGTGATTGAATACCCCGATATCGTAAACCATCTCATTATTCAAACCTCGTGGGCAACCAATGCACAAATGAAGGCTTATAAGAGTCTAGATGCGTATAACTTTTTTTGTGTCTGGCTGGGTTGGTATTCTTCTCACTAAAGAAGTGAAAGAGAACAGGGTGCTGGTTTATGCTCGGGTAAACCATTCTCAAAGAACTTGAGAAACACTGCTCAAGCCGTGGTTTGTGAGCAATGTGACTGCATGGCTGAATTAAGCGAGGCTTGGTCCCATATTGGAGCTTTGCTCTTTGCCACTGAAGCTGGATATAAAGTGGCGTAGCCAGTGGGGTGACGAACTCAATCATTTTCCTTTTTTGACTGCAATTAGTAGTTCTCAATCATTTTCCTTTATTGTACGCGTTTTCCAAACAGAGAATTATTGTACAAAACTTCCGCAACCCGTCCTGTTTCTGTCTCCAGTCATTTTCATAATTAACAGAAGGTTCAAATTCAGTACAGCTCCACACAAGAACAGGTGCTGCTTTGTTCTTCCTGACTTCCGATTAAAACAATCATTCATCTGAACTGTTCTCAAATGAATGATTTCGCCTTACCTAATCAGTAAAATTATGAAAATGACTGAGAACAGGTCAGACTAAACGGAAGTTTTTAAAACCCAATTTCTCTGTTCTTGTTCATTCATCTGAACTGTACTGAATTTAGCCCATGATTTAATCGCTGTTAGATCGCATATGGAGAGAAACTGCTTGTTCTCCGGTTGCCAATTACGATAATTGGAAAAATGCCGTCAATAAAGGAAAATGATTGAGAACTACTAATTGCAGTCAAAAAGCACCCCCGCTGGCTACGCCACTGATATAGAATCGGGAACTCGAGAACATGTACTGAAGTAAAAAGCAAGTGGCTGCCAGCGCACGTAAACAAATAGCCGTATCTGCTAGTAAGCGACATTGATTTCAATGAGATGGGATTCTGAAGAAACTCGTCTTTATCACGAGTTGCATTACTGCCGCAATTAAAAACCGCACACAAAGTAGGCATTGTTTTCTTTTAAAAGGAAGTGCAAATCCGAAGAAAATCACGGAGCGTTGCAGGAGCTCAATGGTGAAGCGCAGCTATCTTGGTTGTTGTTATCATCCATCATGGCAGACTTCCTGTTAGGAAATTATGCGTGACGTCACGTGCACACCAAGAATAAGCACAGATATCAGTTGCTCCATAGACTAAAATCTACTCCCAAACGAAAAGAGCTGAACCTGTTTAGTCATTCATAAGACCGCACTGAGATGTCCCTGTGTCAATCACCACTTTTGCCTTAATGATAATGTATAATGATTATCATTCACAGCGGGATGCTGCACAAACATTATTAAGATGGGACCTTCCAGAGAAAAATAATAATGCAGTAAAGCACAGTGACTGGCTTTGCTTTGACTTTGATCTGAGACCATCTGTAGACAAATATTTCGCTCACTTTTTGCTTTGTGTTCGCTTTGTCTTCTCTCTTATATTTCTCTAACAGAACAAACATATTTAAAAATGAACTTTTCATTAAACCATAACACTACCGTAAGCATGACATGAGTCCCATTGCAGATAATCAGTTGAAAATATATCTTCATCGTGTTAGGCTGGGTATCATGCCAGCTTATACGTCAAATTGTCATAAAATATAAACATAGCTATCATTTACTCAAGTAATAAGGCCGCTATCGAATGCTGCTATATGAAACAATCCTGGCAGCATTCTGTTTTGCAAGCTCAGATTCACAAGCTGAATAAATGCACTGTTTTTTTTTTTTTTTTTTTTGCTCTTGTTGACTTCATGCATCTGTCTAAATGACAGAGCTCCACAAATTAGCATGGAAATATGATGCTAGCTTGTTACATCATCCTTAATAAATTCAACAGAATGCTAAATGGGGTCAAATTACAGAATCCCTATCTGGTTGTAGCTCTTTCATCCCAGGAAGACTATCTGAATCTGAAAAAAAAGTACGTATCTTCCTTGGATGAAAGAAGATTGTTCCTAATTATACATTTGAGCCAGTGTGACTGCTTAGTAAATCCCACATCGTTTTTCTCCCATGCTGCAACAGCCACCAATTTTTTTAGTTCTTAACTTGAACGGAGGAGTTTAACGTGTGAGGATGTCTGAGACTCTCTGGAGTCTTCATTAGATTAGGAAGAGAAATGATTCAGACACTGTACGAATTCCTGCTTAAGTCATTACCCAGCATGTCACCACGTCTACTTGTGTGCAGACATATGACAGTGCAAAGCCATCAAGTCTTTCCATTAAAATAGGAATGCCCCACTATACCTACTTTTTACCTCTTAATTCAAGCAGGGGGAAAACAGAGAGGCTAACCAATTGGTATGGGATCACAGTACATGTTGTGCCACGGCCGTGGATAACATTTGCATTTGGGTTGATAGATGGCTCCTTCTTGGACTGTGCCAGACTGAACAAATGTATTCTACAATTGCTTTATCATCAGATCAACTCTCTAATATAGTCCACAATTGGACAGGAATGATGTCACCATCCCTAAACCACAGATTCAGCAAAATTAAAGAGGTGACTGCTGATAATCATCGGTCACAAACATCATGCTAAAAGAAGCTTCTCATGTGTGAAAGCAGTGGACTGTAGAATTCTCTCATTTCACATTCAACCACATACAATGTAAGCCAAATAAGCCCAATGTGTTTTCTTATCCCATTTTTTTCCCACTACAAATAGTTACAAACTGAGCCTATGCATCGCAAAAAGATGTGCTAACCGGTAAATGGAAATAAGTCACTATCATTACACCAAAAGTGAAAATATTTTGCCTTCTTAAATATCTCTAGGCCAAGGCATCAATATTAGCCAGAAGAGAATCATAAATTATGTTTGAGGTCAACAAACATTAATTTCTCATAAAGTTGGGACACTTCTGAAACACCCAGCAGACTATGCAATGTAAAGCTTTTGAGTTGTTGGAGAGGTTCAGGAACATGGGGGTCAAGTGTAATTTTGTATCACTCAGTGAAGAGCAGTCAATGTGAAATATGGAAACCATAATCTGCAGCAAAACAAAAGTCCCGAATCAAGACGGTGGCAACCATCCCCCCCCCCCCCCCCCACCTCCCACAGCTCAAAAGAAGAGCTTGCTCTCCCCATTTCACTATTTTTTTATTGACAGCACAGTGGTAGCCAGCACCTTTAGTGGTCTGATAAGGGGGACTGAGGCCCAGGTCATCACTGCTGATTGCACCAGAGATTAATATTTGCCCACATTCTCCATTTTTTGCACTTTATCTCTACAGTGGGTTTTCTAATACAGCATGTCGGGAGCAGGGATGCAGCTGAAGGGTTAGGCTGCACCAGATCAGGTCTTTAATCATCACAACATTTACAGATTGATGGTAAGCCAATTGACTGCAATGCATACAGAAATGTGATTGTTATTTTTGGCCAAATAGGAATAAAATGTTCTAGCTTAAAATAGTTTCAAGCTGTATCAACTAACTTTCTTAAAGTGCTGTCATTTATGACAATATTTACTGTAAGTTAATGAATAACTTCTCACAAGTTTATTAAAAGCAGCCTGAAACAGGTGACCTTGTGAGCTGGCTGATTCTGAAATAAGAAATAATAATAATATGCAATAATAATAATAATAATAATAATGATAAAATCATTTTAAAAAAGAAAATTTAAAAATAGCAAATATGACCAGTCACTTTAGACCAAAATTGTTATTGTAACTGCGGGCCTGCACCAATGTACTTTAGAAACATCTGACATTATATTTGAACACTTCTATACACAACTACAGTATCATCTATATATATATATATATATTTATTTTATTTATCTATTGATTTTCATTTGTGGCCATTTTCTTCCGTGCTTCAAATGGAAATTGCTCGATTAACCTAATAAATAATATCAGTCTGAACATCCGTAACAAAATCTACCAGTGACATTACAAGTGCATGTCATACAAGGCATAGTATTCATTCATTCATTATTTTTAAAGTGAGTGGAGATAGTGGCGTGTGAACAGAAATGCCCTAACAGACACGCTCAGTTAGATGAATTTTCTGGTCTGCCTATCCAGAATGTCTTTTTACATCTTTTTTGGCTGAGCAGCGATATTGGGCTTGAAAAAAGCATCATATAATAGAAGGCAGACAGTGCCTTGAGTTATGTTCCTTAGGACATAACTGGGGCAGTCTCAGAACTGCTGTCTGAAAGGATAGAGAGATGGAGGAAAGAGGGAGGAAGAAGGGAGGTGACTGCCTCAAGACTGGACGCAAAATCCTCCTCAGTGCCATAAAGACGCTGAGTCATCTGGCCAAACATTGTATTAACTCCAGTCCCATGGCTTGAGTTGCCACAGTTCCCATGAGAAAGAGCAAGATCTATTACTGTCAGCACAGCCAAAAATGACTATCTTTACTATACTCTGTACACCTTTAACAAAATGGCACTTTAAGGCCAACACATTTTATGGAATCATTTCTGCTTCGTAAGCCAAACACTGCTACAGTCAATATAACCTGAGGGAGACCTATGGAGAGGCAGCAACACAAAAAAAGGAAGGATAAACAAACTTTGGGAGAAATATTGCACCACAAAATGTGAAGAAGAATATTTAGTATTGGTGGAGAGAGCTGGAGGGTCAAGAGGTCAACACCAGAGAGAGTGGAATATTTTTTTTCTACTCTGCACTATAAGCCCAGGGAGACAGCACATTATTTTCAACATGAAAAATTACAGCTAAGATGGATGTTAAAATAAAAATAATACTGTATATAGCCATGACTTTTGAATTAATGATGCTATTTAGGTTGCTGTTTGCATGTACCTTAAGCACTTTATTTTAAACGAACACTGAAAAGAAAGGTCGATGAAAAACATACTTCATGTGAATGTAGAAGAGAACTGATAAGATAAATACAAACCCCAATTCCAATGAAGTTGCGTCATTGTGTAAAACGTGAATAAAAACAGAATAAAATGATTTGCAAATCTTTTTCGACATGCACTACAAAGACAAGATATTTAATGTTCAAACTGATAGACTATTGTTTTTTTTTTTTTTTTTAAATATTCACTCATTTGAATTTGATGCCTGCAACACCTTCCAAAAAAGCTGGGACAGGGGCATGTTTACCACTGTGTTATATCACCTTTCCTCAACAACACTCAATAAGCCTATTATCCGCACTCTTCTACTATGAAGCCACGCTGTTTTAACACATGCAGAATGTGGCTTGGTATTGCCTTGCTGAAATAAGCAGGGACGTCCCTGAAAAAGACGTCTCTTGGATGGCAGCAGATGTTGCTCCAAAACCTGTATGTACCTTTCAGCATTAATAGTGCTTTCATAGATGTGCAAGTTACCCATGCCATGGGCATTAACACATCCCCATACCATCAAAGACGCTGGCGTTTGAACTTTGTGCTGATAACAATCTGGATGGTCCTTTTCCTCTCGGTGGACCCGGAGCCCGGAGAACATGACGTCCTTGATTTCCAAAAAACTCTTTGAAATGTGGACTCGTCAGACCACAGCACACTTTTTACATTTTGCGTCAGTCCATCTCAGATGAGTTCGGACCCAGAGAACCCGGTGGCGTTTTTGAGTGTTGTTGATTTATGGCTTTCGCTTTGCATGGTAGAGTTTTAAATTGCACTTGTAGATACCGATGAACTGTGTTAACTGACAATGGTTTTCCGAAGTGTTCCTGCGCCCACATGGTAATATCCTTTGCAGAATGATATCGGTTTTTAATGCAGTGCTGCCTGAGGGACTGACAGTCTCAGGCAATCAGTGTTGGTTTTCGGCCTTGCTGCTTACCTGCAGAGATTTCTCCGGATTCTCTCAATCTTTTGATGATATTATGGACTGTAGATGATGAAATCCCTACATTCCTGGCAAATGCACATTGAGAAACGTTGTTCTTAAACTGTCGGACTATTTGCTAAAGCCGTTGTTCACAAAGTGGTGGACCACGCCCCATCCTTGCTTGTGAACGACTGAGCCTTTCGGGGATGCTCATTTTATACCTAATCATGACATCCGATTAACCTGATCACCTGTGGAGTGTTCCAAACAGGTGTTTTATGAGCATTCCTCAACTTTCCCAGTCTTTTGTTGCCCCTATCCCAGCTTTTTCGGAATTTGTTGCAGGCATCAAATTCAAAATGCGCAAAGATTTCCGAAAAAACAATAAAGTTTATCTGTTTGAACATTAAATATCTCGCATTTGTAGTGTACTCAATTGAATATAGGTCGAAAAGGATTTTCAAATCATTGTATTCTGTTTTTTATTTGCGTTTTACACAACATCCCAACTTCATTGGAATTGGGGTTTGTAGAATGAAAATATGGATATGCAACATATAATTTAAATATTAAAAACGGATAGCTCTGATAACTGTAACAGAAGCTTATACAAAGTGCAGATTTCTCTGACCATCAACAAGAACGCATGGGACAGATTTCAAAACAGAATTAATCTAATAAGTTAAACATTACGCTTGGTCATTTTCATTCTGCTCATTTCTGTCCCAGGTTTTATTAAAGTTTCGGTGGACTGCAGCATATGCAAAGTTGTTATGACTTAAGCACACTTGTGCACTGTTGTAATCTAACTGCAATAGAGGACCACCATTTATTAGATCAAAACACAGAGAAAAATGTTTGGCATCCAAGCAAATAAAGGGCCGCAAAACAACCCTTTTTGATTGCAGAACACAAAAATATGTTTAAAAAGAAATAACACGTGAAACGAAGTTAAGCTAGCTGAACTGTCTCCTAATATCAATACAGAGATGAGTTGCCTTTAAATTTCCGGCTAGGACGTCTCCATTCATCTGCATTACTCCAAACCTTGTCCTGGCAGAGCTGCTTGGATACCACCGCTTTAGTTTTTAATTATAGGCATTACTGTGTGAGGGGGAAGTGACAGCAGATTCGGCTCACAGTGTGATGAATCTGCAGGAGCGAACGCATCAACAGCTGCCTATGCCAAGATGCACTGCCCATGGTGCTGGCCACGAATACTACTCAGGCAAGAGCCAGCCATTTCAAATCGAAGCTTGGATTCAGAGGGAAAAATCACACTCTGGGTAATAGGCTCGAGGCATAGAAAATCTTTTCCTTTTTGTCAGAAAGAAAATTAGATGTAGAATAAAGTACTGACATTTTCAATCAACTTTATTATGAGGTTTTTTTTTTTCACCTCCATTCTGCCTCCATTAGAAACTCAGTATTCAAAGGACATGCTGTCCCCATTTTGCTTCTGGCATTTTCAGTTTTTCTTTTGAAGCTTGTAGGGCATAGTATTTACTCCGTATATTCTAATACTACATTTATTCAAAATGAACAACTGGTGTCAAATTCAGTCACAAAATAAAAAACAAAAAAGAACATGATAATTGATAATAATTGGTGAATGGTGACAGACTTACACGGTGTCTTGTTTTCCCTGAACTCTGGGTCTTCCCTTTAGTTCACGAATGAGGACATTACTCTGTCTACAAAAACACTGTCAGAGCTGAGTCACCCAGCCATGAAATTGACTTTGTAATAACAAACATGGAATCTGTTTCTGCTGAGGCATTTTGTCAAATCTTTCTGAGGAATGATTGGGAGATGAGCGAAATCATTACCTTCAAGCCGTAAATCAAATTCACACAGAACCTGTTGTCCCATTAACCCAGAAACCTGTTCAATAGCAAATTAAGGCAATTACTCCAAGCATGACATGGCACTTGATCACAAATGACTTTCTCATTTACGGTGGTGGCTTCATTAACATTGGCAGCCTTTCGACGTGTGCTTCTCTCCTCTCAAGCTCAGACTGGGGCACCACCAATAAATGACTGTATTGCAAACACAAGGATTTTTTTTTGTTGTTGTTTTTTTAGCCTTGAAAAATACTCATGCATAGAAATCTTTATTAAAAAAGACCACTTTTTCATTTCAAGGCTTACTATGTCGTTCACAGTAAAATTAACCCTGAACGTAAATTTTGGTTTGATTGATTCTGATCCCAACTGAACTGTCCATCATCAAACCCACGTGTTCCTGGGCATGATTTCAGGGGGTGGGGGCTGGGGATGGTGAGACGGTGGTTTCTGGAGCCAATCCAAGGATACAATGGGCAACAGATACTGTAGAGTTTACTAGCGCACTCACTCACATGCTCGTACCTAAGGCCAATTTAGAGTTACTATTTAGTCTAACCTGCATTTGTTTGGTGAAAACACATGCAAACAAATGGAGGTCATGCAAATGTCATGCATAGGTACCAGGCCAGATTAAAATTGATGTCTGTCTTGCTGTTAGTGTGACAATGTGGTAGTTCAAAAATGTTTTGGGCTAAGAAACTTTTTGTCTATTTTTGGCAACATGCGTGATTTCCAGAAGAAAAATGAACATGAAGTACAGATTGCTGGCTACAATTTCTGAGCAGTTACATCCATAGCAGTGACCAGGTTCATCCACTGACATGGTAGCTTTTTTATAAATGAATGAATGAATGAATGAATGAATGAATCAATCAATCAATCAATCAATCAATCAATCAATCAATATACTAATCAATGAGTGAATGATTTAAAGCAAAATTCCATGAAAATTCCTTTTCAGGTATTGATGCATTTCATATTAAATATCAGGCAGTAAAATTATCGTTTTACCAGCATTTTTGTCCTCACCTCATAAACTTACTAAATTCTCCTTATTTACAGCAGTTGGAGGAGTGTGTGTGTTGGACACAGAAATGAACAAAAACACAGTTTTTCAAGGTGAACCTAAACAGGAACACCAAAATGCCATGTCAGGCTTGAATTTCTTTGTCAAAAACCCTCCTAAACAGCAGGTACCAAGATAACTATTCAAGACTAAATCATTTCAAGCAGCAGATTTTTCATTAAGGCTTCGAGCTTTAAAACTGGAATATTTTTGAATGCCATTTAAGTGAAAAAAGCACCTGTGTGATAGAATGATTGACATTTCTCAAAAATAGCTCCATGCAGTATACATATTTTATGCGACCTCATCAAATAGGGTGCTAAATCTTTAATGTGCTGTGGGGGAGGGATTAAAATCCTGATGAAGAGATACGATGTGCAGAGATCACAATTCGTAACTAACCCCAGCGCTTCAGTGTTGTTGGTTCTGGCTGTAATTATGAATGTCAGAAACTGCTAAGGCAAAGCTAAAAGGAACCATACTTCCAACACACGGAGGACAAAGGGGGGGCATAATGTGCTGGTGCGCAGCTACGAAGCTCATGGCTGTATCCTTACTAAATATCCCACAGAAAAGCACTTATTGTGCAGTATGTGAAAATGCAAACTAGCACAGAAGTTACAATAATGAACACAGATGGGTGGCAAATTAATGGAAAAATCGCATCTGCTTCAACAAGCCCTGACATAGAGTCTATGAGTGTAAAACTCTAAGGGAAGGATGGAGTACCTTTCTTCTGAGAGATATTCCCTCATTTTGAGTTTTGATGATGGTGGTGAAGAGTGGTGTCTAACACATTATAAAATCACTCATAAAAGCTCAGTTGGTTTGAGATCAGGTGACTGTGAAGGTGGTGTTGTATGCTTTGGATCATTTTCATACTCATAAAACCATTCACAGACCCCTTGAGCCCTGTGGGGTTTGGTAAATTGTCAGCCCAGGGGAGACCACTCCCATCATGGTAGGAATACTTCATGATAATATATACAGGTGATGACACAGAAGAACTCAGCATTGATTTGCAGTGACCCTTACACCTTTAAAGAGATAAATGGACCCAATACATGCCAGGAAAATGAATGGAACCATCTGCATTCATTATGTTTGTCTACATATTTATTCAGGCTTTTTGCCCATATTTTCCATGTTTCCATATTTATGCAGCAGCCAATTCAATACAACAAAGTACAAGTCTTCACCCAAGAACCTTAGATCTTAGAATTAATTTTTATTTATTATTAGGGATATTTATTATTAGGGAAACATCGAACTTAAGCATCTTTTCAATTCAGGAGCACCGCCTAGCATTACAATAGTTAAGTTGATCTCTTCATCATTATTATTCTACTGGATTTTGTCATAGTTATGGATGTCCGGAGAAATTTATTACATACCCTTCACTTTCAGACTTACGACTTATTTTTGACGTAAGTGGGGTGTATGGGTGTTCTGTACTGAAATTTATATCAGAAGCTCAAACAGATGGTGCACTTTGTAACAAACGGCAAGAACTGTCTGGCTCTTAAACAGGCAATTCTGCTCATTTTCAAGGAGCAAATACTAAAACACAGCACTAAGAACCTTTGTGTAGATGGTAATTTGGCATGGGCCCATTGATTTTTGCATATTTCTCATCTATATATTGGTTGCGCTAAACCATGCTGCTTCCGCAGTTCCCAGAGAGGTCTTTCCCTGTCCTTTGTAACAACATGACCGATGGTTCTAGAGAGGAGCCAGGCTCTGCTATTTGATGAGGGTAAAGACTCACGCAGAGAGGAGGCTCCTCTCGCTCATGGTTAATGTCACTTTCTCTATTCATTCCAGCTTAAGGGATTGGGGCCCACAAATAGCCCAGTCAATAACAAAGCCATTGGCCATGACAATATGTCTCACTCTTGCACACAAGTACAGTTTAACTTCAAAGATGCCTCAAACTGACTGGACAATTGAGCTGGTGTGTCCCAACAAAAGAAATACGCGTAGCAATTATTTGTTCATTTCTCTGAGAAATAGTTCTCTCAACTCTTTCTGGAAATCAACACACATTCACTACATTCTGTATGACTTACTGATTTACAGCTCATAATGTTTAATTTTTTAAGATTGCTTGATAAGAAGTGTTTTCACAACACAGTTGTCGACTGCAAACATTTTATTATGTTGCAACTCGTCTGTTGTATTAAATATTTCTTGGAGCTAAAGCAGAATATAATTGTCATACCATAATTAGAAGAATCTTACAGTTTATATTGTTTATCATATCAGAATGTAAAAGACAAACAGCAAATAGTTTCCAACTGCAGAGAATTTTTTCTAATGGAGCATAGGCTCATACTGTATTTCTCAGTTGCCATTCAAACCTCTCACACATGCTCACTAATAATTTCCCTTGCTGTCATTATTCAGGGCCTTCATTTGAGCTAGATCAGCTGTTCACAACATCTGTTCACATCTATCCAGTAGCACAGTGACACACCTACATTGCTAAACAATCATCTCACTGATGCCTTTTTAAGCATAGCTCTCTCCATGCTTTCGTGCATCATGCCGCAGTCATGTGCACTGTTCCACCTCCCCATCACCGCCGCGTCTCCACAGATTCATTAGTTTCACCACTTCATCTGTCTCATCAGTCTCATTTAAGTCATCACCACCAGCAACTGGACTCCATGGGGGGAACTCATTATGCAGCTGGGTTGATACCCATTGATGATAAATCTCCCAGTAGAGTCGACGCACCAAAGACTTTATGCATAGAGATTTACCTCCACATTACTGTATAATAGACAATCCTTCTCTTCATTCACTTTGTCTCACCTAATTGAAATGCAAGTGGAATGAGGATATAATAAAGCAGTGCTCTACTGTGGCTTTGGATTCTTGTTTATCTTCTTATTTTCATTTATTTATTAATTTATTTATTTATTATTATGTTTTTTTAGCCCGCTTGGCCGACAGGCCCAATCGGGCTTATGCTGTGCTTAGGGTCATTAGCGGTGGTCTGTCGTGCGTCCATGCGTGCGTGCGTCAACAATTGCCATTTCAGCGCGATACAGCTTTCAGTTTTCCACAGATCCTTTTCATATTTTATATGCATGTATATGGGCCCAGGATCTAGCCCGAGTTCGATTTTGGGCATGCTGCGATTCTCAGTTGGGCCACCAGAGGAATTTTTCTGCAAAAATTCAAACGGCTCTAGCTCCCTTATTCTACGAGCTAAGATGCTCAAATTTTTACTGTAGGTTGTTCTGCAAAGGGTTCATCATATGTGTAACGGGTTTTTGATTAGACCTAAATTTAAAGGTTATGTAGGTCAAAGGTCGCAAAATGCACAGATTTTGTTTCACTGCAATAGTGCCTTCAGTTTTCAACGGATCCTTTTCATATTTTATATGTATGTATATGGGCCCAAGATCTAGCCCGAGTTCGATTTTGGGCGTTCTATGATTCTCAGTTTGGCCACCAGAGGGATTTTTCTGCAAAACTTCAAACAGCTCTAGCTCCCTTATTCTACGAGCTAAGATGCTCAAATTTTTAGCCTGCTAGGCCAAAAGGCCCAAGGGGCTTATGCTATGCTCGGGGTCTTAAATCCTCTTCATATTTCATATGTGTATATGGGGTCATAAGGTCTAGACCGAGTTCGATTTTGAGCCCAATCGGACCGATACTTTGGCCAATAGGGGGCATTCCATTTTGGCCACGTTTGGCCAAGTGGGCGCAGTGGCTTTGCCTAATTTTTAAATATATTAAGGCCAGAGCAGCAAACAAGGAACTACTCGTTTTAACCACTTAAATTCAATTTTTTTTACTTAAGGTTCTCTTAAGTAAGTAAGTAAGTTCAAAGTCAGAAAAAAAAAACATTTTTCATATTGTAGGGCAATGTCACATACATTATATGCAGAAAAGAAAAGAAAAACAAAAAAAAGATATTATATGCAAAATTTCATATTTATAACTGCTAGAAGAAACGGGTCATTTGAATAGGTGTCTATGGGTGTCAGTTCCATAGTAGTTTGTTAAAGACGTTGCCTATCAAGTTTTGTCAAATTTTATCAATATTTTTAAGAGATAAAGGTTATGAGTCAAATATTAATAGATGACAAATGACAGACAAAGACAGACAACTGAGTTTAGACAATCTGAATAACTGAGCAGGTCAACCACCAGTTGAGTTCATAAAAATATTTTTGGGAAAAACTGGCTTAGAAAATCTTCCCTCAGACACAAGTGGCATATAATTATTTTTATGATAACTGCTGGAACAAATACACTCATCCGTTCCTTTCAACGTACTCTTTATTCACAAAAGAAGCAGAGCCATTAATAAAGATAGCACACTAAGCAATGCCTGTTTGATTTGGAGCACTAAACACTGAGGTTTTCTCCCAGCATTGAGCAGGTGAATATGCCTCGAGTAGACCCCAAAGGGCCTTATAAACAATTACAGCATATGTTGAATAGGGGCGGAGAAGTCATCAGAGAAGTTTCTGATTTTACAACACAGCACATTAAAATGTAAATGCCTGACGGTTTTGTTTTCAAAGCAAAATTCCCCAGCAATGACTGTTCAATGATAATGTGCTTTCCTCTATAGCTCATTTGCATAAGCAAATATTCTGTTGCAGTTCGGTTTTAATAGATGCCAAGGGCAATGTGCCAAATTACAGAATCTTTAAGTCTGCATGAGTCTACACACACCAGGGAGCTGGAAAGATGTCTGTTCCATTACAACAATTGAATTTACTCTATTCCTGGGTAAAGAAAGAAAAAAAAATACAGTTAATACAGATCTATTATGCTTGTGCATAATTTATGGACAGCATGTTTTTCTATGAGAGCTTAAAGCATATTTCATATATTATACTATATTACATATTTTTAAAAAAATCAAATAATATATTTCGCTAATGAACTACTCAGTGAATATATTGTTTGAATTAATATTAATTGGAATTATTTTAAAATATTTTGTACAGACAGCTAAATCCCAGAGGCACTTATGCATCAACAGGTTTACAGAGGCCTTCCTTACCATTGTAAAATGTTAAAATTATTGTGACTTGTTTTCATAACTCTCTTGTTGAAAACTTATATTTCTTAGTGTTTGACACAAGTGGATTACCTAAATTGGTGATATTTTCAATGTAACCTAATTGAGAGCACATTCCTAAAGAACACATTCAGCTCTCTGTGCAATGAAGCCCATTCCACCGGTAATCTTTTCACTTGCTCATGAAATGATATTCAGTTAATCCTGAAGTGCTCTGCTAACCTGTGCTACAGAAATATGTCTGCTTTTGGACTCTGAATTTCTAAATACCATATTCCATTTCATGAGCAGTGCACAAAGCACTACACATTTGGACAGTCTCGATTTAACAGCAAATAAATCATGACTTGCCTTTACACTAGCCTCAAAAATTTACTAAGAGATGAATGCTATACATTCCTTAACAAGAGCGCTCAGAAAGCGCAGCACCTCCGCCCAGGGCCCTAACCCTAACCCTTAACCTAACCCCTAACCCGGATCACTCCCAAAATCTAATCAATTGGTCCTTGTGTCATTTCTGACCTTCTCTTGAGTTGGACTTGCGAGAGCCCATACCTCCACCAGCAAGGCTGGATTAGAACTTTGGCCTATATCTCAGCTGTACTTTGGCCTAGATATGCCTAAATTTAATCACTTGTTCCTCTTGTGCTACTTAAACATCCTGCAAAGTTTGGTTAAAATCTATGCAACCGGTTTTGAGATATGTTGCTAACAGACAAACAAACAAACAAACCAACCAACGCCGGCAAAAACATACACCTCCTTGGCTGAGGTGAATAACATAAAGGCATGGAGACAAATTACAGGTAAATCAGCATTTGACAGAGAGTAAACCAGTTTTCCTTTGGAGAAACTTTTGGTACACGGGCAAGGAGCTGTCGCAATTAATTAGCGACAGGCTGGAGTACTTCAAACACTCTTGCCTTGGCTACCTCTCTCACTGAATGGGGCACAAATATGATACACTTACAAAGGGAATAAGTGTGTTTTTGAAATGTCTTAATCCTCGATAAAACTAGTTTAAAAAAAAAGAAAAACCAAGTAAAAATGAGTGCATTTTATCGGCGAATGCTTCATGCCTCTTACATAACAGGACTAGAGAATCTATCCATCCATCCAAATATCCACCTGGCTATCCATTATCCAAACTTCTAATTCCAAGCTTGGGCTTGGGGAGAGCTGAAGCCAATCCCAGAATGCATTAGATGAGAAACAGGAGCACATCCTAGGCAGATTTCGAGTCCATCACAATTGCACATACAAAGTTCACCTTCTTCCCTTACTAATGGCCATTTTAGACTTTCAACCTCTGTGGTTTTGCCGGCTTTGCCCAATCTGAAGTGTTTATGTCTGCAGTAGTCACGTAACTAACATTGTTTCAAGAATACAATGCCGTACATAAAGATGCCCAATAGTGAGGGTTGCGAACTGACACACTAACATAGCTATACGTGTATCCACTTATTTGGTTTTAATGTCCACTCTTCTTGAACTGAGTGGGAGTGCGCAGAAGTGATTTGCAGCTGTAAGTGAAGATTGTGGCAAGTAAACAAATTAAAAACATTATTTGAAATTCAAGTATTTGACAACCAGTGGCGGAAAGACAGGGGGTACAGTTGCACCATGCCTGACGTGTGATGGGGACCTGTTGACGAGTAAACAAATATCTGTGGTGAAACAATCACTGTGGCAATTTAAATGATAGAGAATTACCTTAATTGAGCTTGCCTTGATATTATTAAGCCAATGAATTGCTTTGCATGAATTATTATCCAAGAAATTTGTCAGCATTGTACACAGAACCACAGCCAAACAGATCTCAGTTGTGGGTTGTAGCTAATTTTTTTTTCAGATATTAATCTGTCTATGTGTGATACTAAAAATATGTTGGGGCCTCCATTAGACTTGCATTGTATAATGATTCTTTTTTTTTTCCTATTGAAATGGATGGTGGTTAGGCTGCATATTTTCGATATATTTTTTAGACAGATTCCTCCTTGTGTGATGTAAAGCAGTAAAACAAGTTAAGCTAAACAGATGATATTACCTTAACTAGCCATGGTGCAATCTAGCTAGCGCGTGAATTGACTGGCTAATGAGACTGACTCCTGTCCTCTGGTGTCAGACTGTTTTTACATGCAGCTGGTGTACCTATTGTTTTCAGTTCAACAATTTCACCTGCTAAAGACAGGCAGCAGCTAATGTTAGATGTAAGTACCTAGCTAGCTAGCACAAAGTTTTTGTAAAAGGTTCAAGCGGTCACTGAATTGGAGATTTTAGATCTACAGGAATGCATTAAATAATGAAAAATATGATTTTTGCTTCGCTGTTAAATTGGAATTGGTCTGAAAATGTTGAATCTTGGTTCTTGTTCTAAAAATGCCAAATGTTTAGGCTAGTATCTAACTAATATGGAAACTGCGTGGGATGTTAGGCTCATGTTACATAGACACCGAGTTAGGCATTTCCAAGTCTGTGATTTGTACAGCCGTTATTGTGTGGCTGGCATCAGACTGTAAACAGATCACTGGCTATCTAGCTAATAAATTACTGCATAATGATTGTAATGTTTCCTAATAATTCAACATACTATGGTGTAATTAACTAAGTAGCTAATAAATTGTTAAAAACTTCATCAATTGTTCATTCATGAAAATGTTCATAACATAAATAACAGTTGTAAACTTGTATCTAAAAAAATCTAATTAATAGTATTCAGATACAAAGTAGAAAAACAAGTTTATAAGTATAGCATCTACAATAAATATGAAAATTACAGAAGTTCCTTGCTTAGCTCCATAAAAAATAATCAAAGTAACATTCATGTAGATTATCTCAGTAAACTGAAAAGGCATTATTTGCACTCAAATTATTGCCATTTTTTTTCCAGCTTGCGCACTGCATGCACTGCCATTATATCTGTCCCTATGAACTCTTAAAATAAATCTTGGCCGCAAGGGCATCTGCCCATCTTGTACCCCTACGCCCACGTTGAAAACCATGCACCAATAAGCCACCTTCCCGGCATAAACCTATAAGCACCTCTGACCATCATACACCCACAAGCACATCTGGCCATCATACACGCTTAAGCCACCAAAAGGCCCACTTGATCATCATACACCAGGGTATACATCCAAATGTGAGTTTTTGCTCGCTCCCCTGACCCTGTTTTTAATCCCAGGCACTGTGGCTGAGACAGCATCCACTGTTAAAACTGGACTGTGAGCTTTGATGAGCTTTAGCTGTCACATGCAAAACAAATCACTCCACTGAAGAGGTGTCAAAACATACATTACATGACCAACATGATATGGACATTTCTTGACCAGCAGAAGTTTTTCATGGTTCATGCTAGGCCTCGTTTCCAAAGAAGAAAAATCTTGCTCAGATAGTGTACAATGAAGGCCCCTTCCCATTTCAGCATGACATTACCCTATGTACAGTTTGAGGTCCACACATTACTGGTCTGCACCGAGCCCTGACCTCAACTCTTTCAAACAACATTTGCGCCAACAGAAGGACTGACTTCATGCCAGGTGTAATGGCCCAGAAACATTACCAAACCTCAGTTGTACTTTTTTTGTGATTTGAAAGGAAGTAGATCCCAATTTTTGAGCTATATAGTGCACGACATTGAAGACACGAAAGAAAAGTCTGACATGGCTGAGGTGAGTACGTTGTTATTAAAATTACCACATTGACTGGGGCTGATAATTTACAGGTATAATGAATACTTTTGTGGTATCACTTTTTATATTATATACTGTACGTAATATTATACATCCCAGCAAAATGCTGTCATTGCTGGAATTCTGACAGTATGTAACAAAATGCACGGTAAAGTGAGAATTAATGTTCTCAGTTTTACAAACTGAGGTTTCCTTTGGCACAGACAAATTATAGCATGGGTGAGAAATGGCGCAAACCCCATCCCCCATTTTCAACTACAATTTGCCCTCTGTTGAAAAAAAATACCTCCTGACTATTACTACAGTACACAATGATGGATTAATGAAGGCACACAAAGGCACAGAAGAACATTTCTGGGGACAATTCTCACCACAACACACACCTGGAATCAATCACTGACCGTGAAAAGCTCTGTTTTTCAGACAGATTTTTCCACCAGTCCACTTCTTTTATAATTGGTTGTTTGCAGGCTGAAAGTGATTTACAAATTACACGTGTCATTTGTGAACTCTAGAGCATGTCTTGGTTTTCATACTTCATGTTTCCAAATTGTTCTTGAAAAACAGTCATAATGATGATGATGACAATTATTATTACTTTTATTATTGTTTTATTATTATTATTATTATTTTTATTATTATTATTATTATTTGGGGTCTAAGCACCAAGGGTTCTAAATGCATATTGCATTTATTAGAACTATCCCATCCCATCCCATCTTCTTCCGCTTGTCCGGGGCCGGGTCGCGGGGGCAGCAGTCTAAGCAAGGATGCCCAGACTTCCCTCTCCCTGGACACTTCCTCCAGTTCTTCCGGGGTATCCCGAGGCGTTCCCAGGCCAGCCGAGCGACATAGTCCCTCCAGCGTGTCCTGGGTCTTCCCGGGGCCTCCGCCCCGTGGGGCAAGCCCGAACACCCTCCCAGGAAGGCGTCCGGGGGCATCCGATATAGATGCCCAAGCCACCTCAGCTGGCTCCTCTCGACGTGCAGGAGCAGCGGCTCTACTCTGAGCTCCTCCTGGGTGACAGAGCTTCTCACCCTATCTCTAAGGGAGCGCCCCGCCACCCTGCGGAGGAAACCCATTTCAGCCGCTTGTATCCGAGATCTCGTTCTTTTCGGTCATGACCCAAAGTTCCTGACCATAGGTGAGGGTAGGAACGTAGATTGACTGGTAAATTGAGAGCTTCGCCTTTCAGCTCAGCTCCTTCTTCACCACAACAGATCGGTACAATGACCGCATTACTGCTGCCGCTGCACCGATCCGTCTGTCAATCTCACGCTCCATCCTTCCCTCACTCGTGAACAAGACCCCAAGATACTTAAACTCCTCCACTTGAGGCAGGAGCTCTTCTCCAACCCGGAGGGGCTAGCCACCTTTTTCTGGTCGAGAACCATGGCCTCGGACTTGGAGGTGCTGATTCTCATCCCAGCCGCTTCGCACTCGGCTGCAAACCACCCCAGTACATGCTGAAGGTCCTGGTTCAAGGAGCCAACAGGATGACATAATCCGCAAAAAGCAGAGATGAGATCCTCTGGTCCCCAAACCGACTCCCTCCGCCCCTGGCTGCGCCTAGAAATTCTGTCCATAAAAATAATGAACAGAACCGGTGACAAAGGGCAGCCCTGCCGAGTCCAACATGCACCGGAAACAGGTCTGACTTACTGCCGGCAATGCAAACTAAGTTCCTGCTCCCGTCATACAGAGATCGCACGGCCCTTAGTAGAGGGCCCCAGACTCCATACTCCCCGAAGCACCTCCCACAGAACGCCACGAGGGACACGGTCAAATGCCTTCTCCAAGTCCACAAAACACATGTGAACTGGTTGGTCAAACTCCCATGAACCCTCAAGCACCCTCTGCGGAGGGTATAGAGCTGGTCCAGTGTTCCACGACCAGGACGAAAACAGCATTGTTCCTCCTGAATCCGAGGTTCGACTTCGGCCGAATTCTCCTCTCCAGCACCCTGGAATAGACTTTACCCGGGAGGCTGAGGAGTGTGATCCCCCTGTAGTTGGAGCACACCCTCCGGTCCCCTTTCTTAAAAAGAGGGACCACCACCCCGGTCTGCCAATCCAGAGGCACTGTCCCCGTCTGCCACGCGATGTTGCAGAGGCGTGTCAACCAAGACAGCCCCACAACATCCAGAGACTTGAGGTACTCAGGGCGGATCTCATCCACCCCGGTGCCTTGCCACCGAGGAGCTTCGAACCACCTCAGTGACTTCAGCCCGAGTGATGGATGAATCAGCCTCTGGGTCCCCAGCCTCTGCTTCCTCTATGGGAAGCGTGTCAGTGGGATTGAGGAGATCCTCGGCATTCCTTCCACCGCCGACAATATCCCCAGTCGAAGTCAACAGCTCCCCACCTCCACTGTAAACAGTGTTGGCAGGGCACTGCTTTCCCCTTCTGAGGCGCCGGACGGTTTGCCAGAATCTCTTCGGGGCCGACCGATAATCCTCCTCCATGGCCTCCCGAACTTTTCCCATACCCAAGTTTTTGCTTCCGCCACCGCCCGGCTGCAGCACACTTAGCCTGCCGGTACCTGTCAGCTGCCTCAGGAGTCCCATGAGCCAACCAAGCCCGATAGGACTCCTTCTTCAGCTTGACGGCATCCCTTACTTCCGATGTCCACCACCGGGTTCGGGGGTTGCCGCCGCGACAGGCGCCGGAAACCTTACGGCCACAGCTCCGAACGGCCGCATCAACAATGGAGGTGGAGAACATGGTCCATTCAGACTCAATGTTTCCAGCCTCCCTTGGGATCTGGTCAAAGCTCTCCCGGAGGTGAGAGTTGAAAACCCCTGACAGAGGGTTCCGCCAGACGTTCCCAACAGACCCTCACAACACGTTTGGGCCTGCCAAGTCTGTCCAGCTTCCTCCTCCGCCAGCGGATCCAACTCACCACCAGGTGGTGATCAGTGGACAGCTCAGCCCCTCTCTTCACCCGAGTGTCCAAAACATACGGCCGAAGGTCAGATGACACGACCACAAAGTCGATCATTGACCTCCGGCCACGGGCGTCCTCGTGCCACGTGCACTGATGGACGTCCTTATGCTTGAACATGGTGTTTGTTATGGACAAACTGTGACTAGCACAGAAGTCCAATAACAGAACACCACTGGTTCAGATCGGGAGGCCGTTCCTCCCAATCACGCCCTCCAGGTAACACTGTCGCTGCCCACGTGGGCGTTAAAGTCCCCAGCAGAACGATGGAGTCCCCAGTTGGAGCACTTTCCAGTACCCCTCCCAGGGACTCCAAGAAGGCCAGGTACTCTGCACTGCCATTCGGCCCATAAGCCGAAAACGACAGTGAGGCACCTGTCCCCGACCGAAGGCGGAGGGCAGCGACCCTCTGTTCACTGGGGAAAACTCCAACACATGGCGGCTAAGCTGGGGGCTATAAGCAAACCCACAACAGCCCGCCGCCTCTCACCGCGGGCAACTCCAGAATAGAAGAGAGTCCAGCCTCTCTCGAGGAGTTGGGTTCCAGAGCCCAGACTGTGCGTGGGAGGTGAGCCCGACTATCTCTAGCCGGTACCGCTCGACCTCCGCACAAGCTCAGGCTCCTTCCCCCAGTGAGGTGACATTCCATGTCCCGAGAACCAGATTCAGTGTCCAGGGATTGGGTCGTCGGGGCCCCCGCCCATGACTGTCACCCAAAACACAATGCACAATACCCTTTTGAACCCTCCCGCGGGTGATGGGCCTATGGGAAGGCGGGCCCACGTCGCTCGCCGCTCAGGCTGTGCCCGGCCGGGTCCTGTGGGTGGAGATCCCACCACCAGGCGCCGCCTGCCAGCCCCCAACCCCAGGCCTGGCTCCAGGGTGGGGCCCCGTGACGCCATTCCGGGCGACGTAACTGTCCTTAGTGTAATTGTATTCATTGGGGCTTTGGAACCGCTCTTAGTCTGACCCGTCACCTAGGACCTGTTTGCCCTGGGAGACCCTACCAGGGGCAAGAAGCCCCAGACAACATAGCTCCTAGGATCATCCAGGTACTCAAACCCCTCCACCACGATAAGGTGGCGATTCAAGGAGTGTAATAATAATAATAATAATAATAATAATAATAATAATAATACTGTGACAGGCGGCATTTTTTCATTATTATTAAAGAGGCATTTTTTTCATTATTATTACAGGGGCAGTTATTCTTTATTATGGGACTTACGAGGTCTGTTTCTCCAAGAGAATTTTTTAAATATTTTATGTGGTCCAGACCTGGTCCTCAGGTTTCTCTCCGATCAGCTGATGTCAGGGAAATATGTGTTGGTACAGAACAGAGACAGCGGTTGGTTTTAGTTCTTATCAGTGCTTGGTGTTATGCCATAGCCGCTGAAATCACACTGTGATTGGTGGAGCTGACTGTCGGCCAGAAGCACAATCTCTGAAGTAGAAAGAGCCATCCCTACATCATTACTATTGTTTCTTGTTGCAGCCCTGACATATTGATGGAATAGAGGTAATACGGCATCCAGTCTGCAGCTGTTAAGGTTGTCAATGATCAATATTGTATCATCAGGTTATCGGTTAGCCAAGATTTACACAAGGTTAGCAATCAAGTCAGCAACACTGGTGACATTAACACCAGAAGGGGCATGCTGGGAGACTTGGATAAGAGCAGGATATTCACCCAGAAGGAAGAATCACCAGCTTAGTGAGGAATCATATTCTAATGAGTGTTTTGTTTCTCTGCCGCAAAATCCAGCAAGGTTTCACATCGTGAGATTAAAGATTCAATGTTAAGACAGCACTGAGACTTACTTTGGAGTTTACAAATATGTATTAGACTTCTTGCAATCTGTTAAGTGCTCACATCATTTGCCAAAGCTAAACAATGTAGTATCAAGAGCGATACCACCATCATCCCCTAAACTGCATGCATGACAGCACAGGCATCATCCAGTCCTCAGTGTTTTACATTTTCACGAAAACTGTTAAAATGGCTCCTTGTGTACTCTCCTACCAGCACGTCTGCAAGACCATGTACAGAGCTGGCGCAGGTTAGAAAGTGTAACTTTGTCAATCATCAGAGCTGCTGCCCGTTGTTTGAATTGTTGGCTTCTTCAAGAGGGCTCAATCTCAGGCCAAGGGGAGACTGTGTTTGAAACTACTCCTACCGCAGATATTTTTTTGGACATTTTCTGGACTGTTCAAACACATCTTTTCTTCTTGAAACCACTTTATTCGCACCGCTGCTTTCAAAGTGAAGGAACCCAGCATGATTTGTGCACATGTTTTGTTCATATTTGTTAACCAGCAAATTATGCCTGACTTAGCTGAAGCTCCTCCTGCATGAGAGTAGAACATTACTACAGCTCTACTGACCTTTGCATACCCCAGTGCATGTATCATCCATGTATGTTGTGTCTGTGTGCAATGGACAATCCAATACATGTGACCAAGTTCCATTTTTTGTGAGGCAGATCAGGAGAAGGGACTGCATATTATATGATGGGCTTTACCTCCTGTGAGAATTACAGCACAGTTGGTTGTTTTTATTAATTTTCTCAGCACTAATGTCAAAGCGTTATATTAACTGGAAATATGCTGGTCCATTTGCAAGTGATAATAAGCATGCACTCAGCATAGCTTAAATCATCCTGAGCCCACTCCATGTTATGCTATCAAAACAATGAATTGCAGAAAGAGAATATAATTGATTTCATAGGGAAGAGACGCTGTTCTTCATGAATACCCACTATGAAGCAAAATCCTGGTGAAATTGTTGTGGTAGAGCCAGTTAAATGTGAATTCAAAAAACGTAAGTGGGTTGAGAAAATATCCATTGCGTATCTACAAAATGATACATCTACCTCAGCTATGTGAACACTGCTGCTCTTTTGTAGTCTGTGTGTGACTGATGTTCTGACATATACTATCTAGCACCTTATAGAAGTGTTCCATGTACAGGGCCTTGCTGCTAAACTATTGGAAGGCAGATTATGGGCAGCGGTGTAAACAGCCTAATCAATCACGCTGTATTTCTCTCGGGTCAATACGCGATGGAGGTGAGGGCCATTTGTCATTCTGGCACTCTGCGTCCCAGCATCTGGGCCCCAGGTCCCCCAGCCGGGCCCTGCCTACAGAGGTCAAGTCCAGGGAAGATGAATGGACCTGCGCTGCCGCTGACCTCCGAGCAGAACCAGCCCAACCCAGGGCTCTGAACGGCGACACCTGGGAGCTCCGGTGGCCATGAGACTGGGGCCTCGGCTTGACACAGAACAGGCCAGTTTGCCTTGCAGTAAAACGTTAGCGCTACGTCAAACTCAATACGGAGCACAATCACACATTATACAGTAACAGCACAAGGGAAAATATTAGCGCTAGCGTGACTCTGAAGATTGACACATAATAACATTGTTCCGTTATGCAAAGTGTAAACTCCAAAAAGAATACACTTTACTGCAGAGGTATGCCGAGTCGGAGCACCACAGTTGCTTAAAAACAGAATTATTCACACCTCACAAGAGAAAATAGTTTTTTTTTACATTCAGACCGGGGTAGATGAGATTAGAGAGATGTAGACACCTACTTGGAAGTTAAGAGGTGCTAGCTCAAAGTGCCAATGATGAACTCATTTTTGAACACAGAAGGTGAAACGAAGTGTCACTTGATGCAAGTAGACATCCTGCTGTAAAATTCTATATTGCAGTCCATCAGTATGCAGACAGTGACACATTTTTAAGGGCTGGGATTTCTATATGGTTCACCTGAATCGGATATACATAAACAATCAAATTAAACCTGTCAGTCTCAGCCTGAATTTGAGGGTATTTAATGTATATCCGCAAGGTGTAAGCCATATCAGAACTACCGCTCTTTTTCTCTGTGACACTGTCCAGAGACTTAGACCACTCAGTATGCTGCGTAAACATCACATTCGCTTTAACTCAGATAATACCGGGAATTCTGATCAATACAAATCACTGATAATCATAAATCATAAAATGCATCAAAAATTCATAATATCACAATATTGAAACTTTGAGTTGGCATTACATTATAATCCATGACTATATTTGTTTGAATACAGAAAAAAATTGAGAAATATTTTCTGATTTCTAATTAAAAAAAAAAAAAAAAACATGTTTGAGGAGCTGGGAGCTGACCAACATATTTAGCATCCTAATTAGTACTGACTTGGCAGAAAGATACAGCAGTGCACGAAAGCTTGGTGATACCCCAAAGCATACTGCTTTTTCAAGATGATTTCTTATGCAAAACTCAGATTGTTCCGATGATGTGCCAAAGTTCCTGCAAGTTTTTGAGCAAATGAGTTTGAGCAGTTCATTTAAACTGCATTACAGAATTTATCATGATTGCAGAAACTGTACTGGGTAGGTGTTAATGCATAACAGCTGGAAATGAGCAAGTGGAAGGCAAGTTATTGAAATATACTGTATGGGCTTTGCTTACACAGGACTAGCCAAATATCTTGCCTTATTGACAGGTGCAACATGATAATTTACAGTTAAAAAAAATCCTGAGTTGAAATAAAGCAATTCAAGGGGCTTGTGAAAGTAAGATCAACAGGGACAAGTACAGTTTCAGGCAAAGCATTATGTTAAGAAGCACTTCTTCTGAGGAGGCTCATCTGATATACAACAGGCTCTGTGTTCAAACATATTATTACTTCCACACTTTCAGCCAGTGATTCTGCAGTAACAGATCCCAATCACCAGCTCTGTTCTATTGTTATAGCGGAGTTTAAATCCATAATTTGTTGTACACAAGAGCACTAAGGTCCAACTTATCTTGCTGTGTAATTACTAGCATTAGTAAAGAGGTGCAGTGTGAATAGTCATCTGTGTTCACTTGACCTCATAACTGTAAATTCTGAAATCAAACATAATTTTAAATATGCCTTTTATGACGCATAAAAGATTTTTTTTTTTCCCCACTTGAAATCTGAGGGTCATTGGCAAGCAGCAACACAAACAGACGCTAATTCACAGCACATTGCTAACTCTAAATAAACTATTGAAAACAACAGGACCTGAAGTTTCAACAGTAACAACAGTAAAATAACATTTCTAAGTAAATACAGCATTTAATTCAGACTCTATTTTATTTCCTTATATACTTAGATATATCAAAATATATCTTGCAATCAGGATACTGTGCATTCCAATACATAGCTGCATCCTAACCTGAGTGAAAATTTGGAATTAAGCTTATTTCTAATTTTTTAAGTAATTGATCCGATTGGAATCAATGTTGTCACCTACTCTTTTCAGTGTTTTTTACATAGACAATAAAACTTTGTGGGCTGATCATTTTCAATCTCCAACAGGATACGAAGTCTGGTGGGGTATCTTGCAATGGAGCTCATCTGTATATCCGTCCGAATAAGTGAAGACAGTTTTCTGAGAAACTACTTTCCCTAGATGAATGAAATTGTGTGTGTGTGCTACCAGTTATAACCCTGATTGGGTTTGAAAAGGGATTCCATAGAGGCCAGGGATACTGATGACAATGTTGTCTTGTTCCTTATGACTGGTGTTTTGCCCTATGAGAAGCAACCTGTCGTCGCGTGGCTGATACACATTGCCTATAGGTGGTATTGCAGAATAGAGGTTAAGGAAATGGGCATAGCAGTTAACCTGATTTGTTTTAGTAAAATTACAGAATGAATTGTTAGAAACCATGGAATGAGTAAAAGTCATTGAGGATGATGGCGTCAACTGTCATCTGGATTAAAATGGTGCATTTTGTAATTAAAAATACTTTCCATCCTACATTGTAATAAGTACATTGTAATTTTTGAATCTGGCCTTAGCCTGGGGCCTTTCCATGTTAAGTTGGCATGTTCTCCTGGTGTTTGTGTCGGTTTCCTTCACAGTCCAAAGACATGCATATTAGGCTAAGTAAAGGCCCTAAATTGCCCAAGGGTATGAGTTAGGGAGTCAATGGTGTAAGCACCCTGCGATGGATTGGCGAGCTGTCCAGGGTGTTTCCTGCATTACTTATATAGTCAGCTCGTACAAGCTACAGCTCCCCCGCGACCCTCGTGATGATTTAGATTATAGTTGGATGGATGGAACCACTTTCACATTTATCACACGCCATAAACCTGTTACTAGTGTGCTTTTTAATTTTATTTTTTTCCCGAAAAATTTACTGACAGCCAGAAACTGAGAATGACAAAAATCATAAAGACTCTGTGCAATAAAATATTTTTACAACTGCTGTTTTATGTGGGGATGCCAAGGAAAATATATATGTGCTATACATCACACATTTTTTTACAGGTGCAACACAACAAAAAACATAAACTGCCCACTCCTAGAGGATTTGATGTTTGTCTTTCTATTACATCACCTCGGCAATCGACACAGTGATTGCTTGGTGGTCAGTCAGTCGACAGAGAGTAATCATCATTACAGGACTCACTGTCAAGTCTTACTTGCCTCGGTGGGTCAGTAAGCAGCTTATCGTACACCATAATGAGCAGTTTAAATGTAAGAGAGGAAGTACACAGAGTTCTTCATCGTCAGCGCCAGTGATCTAAGTTAAGGACAAACTGTGATTAAAGTGAATCTTGGCGCAAGACTTGCACCATCCCTGGCCTGTATCACTGAGACATCATTTACCTGTCAGCAGCCCGACCCGAGTAAGGAAATACGACCCTTTGCACCTGAGCTACGATAAATAAGTCCTGCGCCAACGTACTTCACATAGCAGGTGCCTTTGGTCAGGGCGGACTCGTGACAATTGAAAAATAACACTGAAAGAGTGATCGAGTCGGCGTTTTACCAGTCAGCATTTGATCTGTCAATCTGCCGCGTACATGAAGTAGCGACCCTGACAAACGAAGGATGGCCTCTTGTCCGCAGCCAAATCACAGGAGAAGTCCGGGGCCCTGCCTGCCAAAGCTCGACTGCGTGACAGGATTTGAGATGGACCTTTGCATCGGGCAATACATTAAACAAGCCTTTTAAACGAAATGTCTCTTGTTGACATGAACAACCAAGCATCTGCAGCCTCCGATACTGAAGCGTGTCGTTTTTGTGTTTTTCTGCTTGGCAGGAGCGCATTTTAATGTATCATGTGCAGTTAAATGAATAGAAACATGTGCTATTAGTCTTCATTAACGCCTCTTGGCAATGTGCGGTCATGTAAATGTATGAGAGCATAATGCTAGGATAAGTAGCCGCACCGTGTCTGCTGAAAACTGATAATCGAATGAACAGAAAGTGAGATGCCACCCACTCTTAGGTTATTAAAATTCACCCTAGTTGTTGTCTCAGGGTGGAGAATGCAGTAGACATGGGAGAAATACCCAGGAGAGAGCTTAGCAGTGTTTTTTTTTTTTTTTTTTAAAGCAGACTGCCAATCAAGGATAAGTTTTCAGCCTGACCAGAAACCCCCAGAGAGGAAGAGTGAAGTCGAGTAACTACATGCATTAAGGTAACAGAGAAGTCCATCATACTGTTTCTTTACTGTTCTTAAATCACTGATTAAATTTCATTGGGGTTTAAAGTGCTTTATGGTCTCATGTTTAAATGTAGTATAGGAAGAGAATGTAAGAGATGTTTTTATGTGCGAGAAAGAGAAAGGGAGTGATAGAAAGAGAGATTTATGAGCATTTTCACTATTTATGCTTTTCAGAGAGAGAGAGAGTAAATGCATGTTTCTGTGTGTGTGTGTGTGTGTGTGTGTGTGTCAGTGAGAGAAGATTCAAAGCGGGCCTCTCAGCATGCCTAATAGAAATTGCTGGCTTGTCATCTCATTCAAAGCTGTTAAGGAGCTGGAAATGAATCCCCCTGTGCAAAACACAACATGAATCTGAGTGAATGGTCAACAGTCTGAGAATGAATAAATTATGACAGCAGAGCATCCTCTTCCTATACAGTTTGGCCGTGGCAAAACAGGAAAATGTGGCCTATAAACACAGACAGTGCGCTGCAAACATGGTATGAAGTCAGTATGTATTCATACCACTCATATTCTGACGTAGTGTACACTACCCTGTCTACAAGGGCTGCTCCCAAAAAATTATATTCTTAAACTAAATGATGCATCTCTAAAGTGCTGCAAATGTGGACCACAGCCCTGCATTAGAAGTTTTATTATTTTCTTAGATGATTCACAAATACATCTTATAACAAATGAAGCATGAACTTAAAAAAAAAAAAAATCATAAAAAATGATTGCATAAAATGTTATGGGACCCCAATGAAAAACAGCCTATAACCTAGTGGATAATGTGCTTGACAGGGAGTCAGAAAGTTAGCGATTCAGTCCCCAGTGAAGCTACAATTGCATCAGTGCACTTTGCCAAGGCCTCACATCGCTCACATCGCTCCAGGGGGCATTGGCCACAACTTAGTCTAATCAATATTCAGTCATATTGGATAAAGTGTCAGCAAAATAACTGTAACTTAATCTAGAGAGTAAAAAAGTGGCTTCAGATCAAATTGTTTACAGTTTTGGTTCATTGTGGAAGTGGGGTGTTGGTTTGCAGCTGTGACGGCCCCCAGTCTGAAACAGGGGCCTTGGCTGGCTTCTGTGCTCGACACATCAGCACTGGCTGCAGCTACAATTTCTGAGGTTCAGGACCGCGGACAGAGGCTCAGCTCCTTCAGACCATGGACAGTAACCAGGCTAGCAGCCCCCAATCACATTAGATTCCAGCAATCTCACCTGCAGGCATAACATTATCTAGGCAAGTGTATATGTCACTGCACCCCCTTCCTCAATTTCTCTCCTTTTTATCGTAAAGAAAACCGAGGAGACCCCTCCACGAATCAGGGAACAGTACCCCTCAGCTTTCCACAGCGATGAGCACCCATGGACAATTCATGGACAATTCTGGATTTTTTGGCATTAGCTTTGTCTCTTTTAATTGCTGAACTGACTATACTGAAGACATCAGCCACTGCAATGTTATCAGAGCCCATTTCAAAATGCTCCATAGAACCATTCTCAAGTCAGTCTCTATTCCTGAATCCCCCACATTTAGAAACAGACACAAGTAAAAAGTCTCACCTTATTACATTAATCAATATCTCCAGGCAAAGTTATTTTATTTAGCTTCACAGAGTTGGCTTAAGGTTATGCAATGTGTATACTACTGCCAAAAAGTAAAACACACCAGGCACAAATCTTTCACCAAGAGACACAAGTCCCCTAGATCTCAAAGCAGCCCCTCACAAAACACAGCCATCTTACTTGAAAATATATAGCATTTTACTATAAAACAGATGTCTACAACCTTGTTCTGGGAAATCTACCATCTTGAACATTTTCACTCCAACCAAAGCAAAGCTCACCACATTTCCCAGCTTTTTTCAGCTGATTAGCTGAATCAGGTGTGCAGAATCAGAGTTGCAATGAAAACATAAAGGATGGAAGCTCTTCAGAAACAGGGCTGGAGATCACTGCTGTAGAATGTAGGAACAAGTAGCCCACCACTCAAAAGCAAGGCACTGAACATTTAAAGCCTTTTCTAATAAAATGAAGAAAAAAAAATAGATACTGCATTGAAGACATCCTCTTTTATCCAAATGAAATATTTAAAAACACAGGAGTACAAAAGGAAAGGAGACTCTTGAAATTATGCAGTGCATACATCTGCAAAACATAATATGTATTGTTCACATAGAAGGAATTGCTGCTGATGTCAGATTTGAACAGGGAGTTTTATTCCATCACCTGCCGAGTATTCTGGAAAGAGAGAAGCGTCAGCTCAGCAGAATTCCCTCTGAGGGGGGCATCAAGATGACTCACGCGTCATACCCATGAACCACACTCCCCTGAAATACACACATGTGGTCCAACCCTGCCTGTGATTTGATGTTTCTTTCTATCAGCATTTTTGGGGAAAAGAATAATTCTGATGGGACACCTGTCAAAAGTAAAATTTTTGCTATGTCTACCAAATACATAAGTGTTAAAATAAATCAAACAATACTATATAATCATACTTAAAAACCATGAAAAAATAACGAAATATTCTGTTATGGTTGTTCCATTACATGACTGTACGTTTATGCCTTTGTTTTCTTTAACTCTTTCAACCCCAGATATTCTAGCATCACTATACCCTTCAACCCCACAGCCCTCTGTAGAGGGCTGGTCATTATCTGGACATTGTATCTTACTGTTATCTCTGGAATCCCATTAAATGTAACCTGATATGTTCCAATCAATTAGTCAGATTGTTTGAATTTTCCCTACAGGAATTTGGGGTTGAAGGGAATATGTTGGTCAGCCCTCTGTAGAGGGCTGTGGGGTTGAAGGAGTTAAAGGAATTTTAATTAAGGGCCAACACAGGGCCATACCCTTAGAGTTCACCTCACTGTAAACACCACCATCAATGTTTCATTCCTAACTTAATCAGTACCCTTAAAAACATGCTTTTTTTTATAGTATTCTACAAATTTTTGTGTAATGTATCATCTAAAGAGAACACGAGATTGAGCATAGCTACATAGTTGTATTACATAATTAAATAGTCCCATTACTTACAATGAAAAGATTTATTTAACATGGAAACTGGAAGTTAATTATGTAATTTGACTGTAAGATATATAAAATGACATGCCGCCCATCAAATTTGAACATAAAAATGTAGAAAATTGACAATTTCATTTACATTTGAAAGATTTGACCTAACTCTCCGTGATATTTACCCCCATCACGAAGGCATTGCTTGTCAGATGATATAGAATTTAAAGCTGCATCTTTTGAGCTTCAGTTGAACTCAATTTGACCATCCCGAGAGGTTATGGTAAAAAAAGAAAAAAAAAAGATTTCTGAACTTTGGCCTATATTTTTACACTTTGACCTACTTTCTCTAAAATTACTAAGTTGCAAACAAACAAGCAAACAAATACAAACAAAGAAACACATAGAACTAAAAACAATATCTCCCCCAATCCTCCATGGAGAGCTAATTAAATGAGTGGACCAATAGCGCAAATGTGTTTCTCACACATGGGTCAGTGAACCAGGTCTTGAGAGGTACGTGAGAGCCCAACAGCACTGCGACACAGTATGTAGGACACCTTGGGTCCCCAAGGAAGGGCCTGAGCACCAGTGCAGTCTATAACACACTGACACCTAACTCATTGTGGGCTCCCCAAATGCTGGCATGATGTGAGAAACCAGATGAAGCCTGGGCCAAACTCCGCCCTTTCTCAACACACAGGAGCTGAATCAGGGTATCAGAGATGCATATCTACCCAGCCAGCGAGTATCTGACAGCTGGATCAGAGGAGTCGTGAGTCTGCTTGGCTCTTTGAATTCCTTTCACAGCACATCCTGGCTTTTTATAAGCGTGTGGCTGAGAATCCTTCAGAAATTTCAGTAGTAATAATAATAAAAAACACAGCACAACTCAGTTACATTTTTTTTTATATACCTCACTGCTGACGACCAAAATCTCCAAAATCTAATCAGCACTCTGCTGTTTAATCAAAGCATGTGTATAGGAAACCTGTGAGCTTCTAGTTTCATCTCAGTAGTGACATCACGCTCCCCTCTCACATCAACCGTTAGACTTCTGAATACATCTGCCCCATAATCTCTCAGCAGATGAAAATGCTTCCTTGCAATTTTACTAATCTTCCTTAAGGGAGCTTGAGATTTGCAACATCCTAATTCCGTATTGGAATACAAGTTACAGCAGAGTGGATGGTGACAATGGTGTCTGGCCACAATGTCAGATAGCGGTTAAGCAGAGATCAGTGATTCTTGCGTGTGCTTTGAACTGCCGTTTGAAAAGATAAATGATAACAGCCCAAGAGCTGAAGAGTAAGAACATGACCACTGCAAATGTCAGTAGCCCTTTATACTGTATGTTTTTTCATTCATAAAATTATAACTTATGGTGTGATACCCGCAATGCTTTTTTGTCAATGGTCTCGCAGTCGTCTCTATATAAAAAGTAACTGCAACCATAAAGAACATAGTCTCATGCATTTGTTCCATACAAAATTAGAAAATATTTTGCTCAGTTTATGTTTGAAAAATTTGGTTACGTCAAAACTCCTTGAAAATGTTAACTTTGTACGATGACAACTACCACAATAGTGTTAAAAATATCAGATGCAACACATGTACGCAGTGTGAGACCCGGTCTTGGTGACAAGAGAAGAAAAAATGTTCCTGTGTATTAATATATGTGGCAATTTCTCTAGCGACAAAATTAATATTCTATTTTGCAAAATTATGGCTACCACAATTATGGTTCTTGGCTGAGACATGTTACCATATGAATATATTTATTTCAGTTTCGTAGTGATAAAAACCTACAGTGTATTCTATATTGTAAAGTTTTGTTATGATCCCAAATCACCAAAATGACTGATATCCAAAATAAAATACTGAAATGTTAGGAATGAAATTTAAAAAAAGATTTTTTTTTAATTTTATTGAGACAATAACCCTGAGACTGAATAAAATCGAAATGACACTGAACTGATATTCACAGTGTTCAAAAAGAAAGTATAAGATTTTCTGTACATATTTGACTTCGAACACTAACAGCACTGCTGCTGTTACCCAATGGACTTACAGGAACAATAAAATCCACTGCCCAGACAATCAGAATCCACAACATGCCTTGCATAAAAAAATTACCTTTAATTCAATGCTCCTTAACATTCGTACTTGTAACTAAACTCCTGCTCACGCTCGTACAGAGTGAGAACAACTGTGCGAATCCCGAGGAAACAAAGATATTCGCCCAGTTATTAAATCAACTTGATTAAAGTCCTGCCCCTGTAGCTAAAACTGTCGGGATTAATGGTGCATGGAAATCTCCTAAAGCTTGTGTATCTCAGCACCAGGCTGGCTTGGTCTCCAGTGTGCAATAAGCATCAGTTTGACTGTGCTAGCTCTCGACGCCCACTGCCGCAGTCACAGCTGTAAATCTGAATCTCTCTCCACGGACTTATCTAAGCTCACACAAAGCAAAATCCCAGCCTGCTTTTCTTTCGGGTGCCTGGGAACACCGTTAGACCCATTCTCTCCATCTCTTCTGAGAAAGGAGCCCAAGGGTTGAGCTCGCTGAGTGGCACAGTGAGAGGATTCTTGAGCTGGTGCGCTAATGCTCCCCGAAATGAACCAAAACTTCACCCATTTATAGCAACCACGTTCCAAAACCTTGCCCACATCTCTGTGCTCCCTTTCTCAAAGCTAATTGGTCTGTTTCTCTGCTTCCTGGAACTCATTGACAAAATGTAAAATCCTTCAATTGTTTCTAAATGGAGGCATCAGTGTCCTTCGCCAGAAAATTAAGATGCAAGGCTACGCTGAGAAGGAGATTAATGTTCAGAATGTCACCAGATGGAATCCCCACTGTCCTCAGGTCCTCAGCCTTGCCTCTGCATGCATGCGCTGTGGCATTTTTAGGAACCCGCGAACCGCAAAACATGCCTTTTACATGTCTGAGGCGGCGCTTGAGGATGAGTTTCTGCTAATGGCAGACTGCTAATTTTCCCCCCAAAACTTTGAAAAACACAATTAAGCAAGATCTACTTCAATTTTGCCAACAAAGCCTTCTTTGTTATTTTCAGTAGCCGATGAACCTTCTGTTCAAGTCATTTACAGATAAAAAAAGATCATTATCACAGGATTCAATCTAGGCCAGGAGAACATAAATCTATGATTAGATGGAATGCGGGGATATGTGACACAGAAGTACATTAAGTATTTCCCTGAAGCACTCCAAGAGATAGCGTACCAGAATGAGGGAATATGGGACCACACAAAAAGAAATCAGTGAGAAAGTCAGCTTTGGTGATGTCATGAGTAAACAAACAGATTGATTTGGGAGTTTCATGTGTGTTCATTGGGACTTTAGCATTCATTATATGTCTTTTCTGCTGCAACAGTTACAGACTAAGCAAAGTGCTAATGATACCTTTAGGGATGTTTTTTTCTGAAAGAAGAGAGAGTAAGCATATCTCACAAACTGCAGTGCATTAAAGGAGCAATAACAACAGGAACCTGCATGATGAAATGGCCTTCTACATTTCTGCACTTTCTGCACTTCTAACCATTTAACTACTAGTCTCTGCAGATGGAAATCTCTTAAATAACGAGACAACATATCATATAACAAAACACTGAGCCGGAGACTGCATTTCGAACGCAATACAATTTGCACCAAGTTGTTCTACAAGGAATGCTCGAGAGAGTGGCGAGATAACACGCATCTCATCTTAATTTTTCTACAATTCAATTTCTAAAACAACTAATTCTAATGTAAACCAGGCATAAAAAATGTATAAATCATCAAATAATGGTTACCAAAGATGGGACCACAGAAAGACACGTTGGAAGGACAGGATATGTACGTTATGTAGGCCACCCTATGGTGTGAAGTACTGGGTGCTTAAGGTCATGGTTGAGTTTGGGACAATTGAACCCATGAATAATTGTCACCAGGATCACACAAGCACAGTAGATCCACACTTGTGCAGAACCAGAAAGGCCATAACAACGTCATGCCATCATTTTCAGAGACAGTGGGTCAGGTTAGGGGCCCAAAATGCACTCTATTGTTCTGAGCTGAGACGCAAGGGTTTGTGCGGTAATTGCGTTCCTCTCCGTGCTCGCACTCATGAATTATATATGCTGGAGGATATCGCCGTGTCAGGAGAGGGCCATATGAGTGCCCTCTCTTTCCACCATGAAAACCAATAATAGATCTTTATTGCAGCTGCAAGGTCGCTCATTATCGCGGCTCTCCGGGAACCGAAACGGCTAGCGTCTCTGAAACACTCCGAGGACTATCCTGCAGCGCGCAAAGTGCAAAGAGAGCCACTGACCCCAATGTTGGGCATTTGGCAGCCACTTAAGCAAGGCGCACTGCCACAGACATCAGAGGCTAAGCATCCAAGCACATGTGCACGGCTGGATTGCATTCCAGTCAATCAACGCTGCAAAAGTTAAATTGTCTAAGTCAAAGCATCAGAGCTGTTCCTCCCTCCCCGAACAATGTACCAGACAGCTGATATTCAGCTGGTTATTATAGGTACGTCTACGTTACTCAAAATGTAATAAATTTCATCCCCAACAATTTAACTTAAGGCGCTAAATACAGTTTTGTTAAAAATCATTTAGTTGCCAAGACTACATACTGTATCTTGTTTTAGATTCTGGCTCGAATTGCATGCATCCTGCCTTGTCATCATCTGAGCTGTAGATGTTATCAGTTGAAACATATTTGGAATGTGTATATTATCAACTACTTGGGCTGTTGCTTCAATGAAACATGAAAAACAAATACAATCTTCAATGAGGAAAATAAATCGAGGACAGAGAGCTGCAAAATGTGTAGAAGTGAGACAATAAACTCAATATTTTTACGGCTCAGAAGATATTAAAGTTTCATGAAGAAATAAACTGGCCAGAAAAGCAGCAGTGACATCTGTGCAGTTGAAACCACTTGGAGAGCGATAGATGTTATGATGTCATAAGTCCATGTGACGTTTTTTTTTTTTTTTTTAATCATAACAGATCAATCTTCCTGTGCCATAAAAATCGATGGCACTCTGTTGCCTTTGAGAGCAGAGGAACATCATTGGCTTTGGTTTACAATGGGCAATTTTGTTGACAATGTGATTGAACAATTTTTTCAGAGTCCTCTGATTGCAGAGCCTTTTCCTTTTCTCCAAAATACAGATGGCAATCAAAGCTGGACGACAGACCAACAGCTGTTCTTTTGTCACTCATTGTGACTTAAGGTTGATCTGTAACAAACTACAGGTAAAGACTCCCAAATCTCAGTGGCCGGTAAATAAAACTGAACATGTGGTTCGAGATCAAGAATACTCTTTCAAAATGCAGCGCCACATAATCTGAGAAACTGAGCAATCAACAACCATTAGACATAAACCACTAAAAGGGCATTAACAACACCTGTGAACTAGCCAAAGACTTGAGTGAATGAAATCCAGGATTTATCATAGGATAAAATATGAACACCACGATTTTTAACTTCCCTTAGGCTCATCTTTTCAATGTATTGCATAAGTATCCCTTTCAATATTTTGCAGTTTTACAGCCCAAGGTATTTTATTGGGCTTTCTTTTCTCACACAAACAATAATTAAGACAAAACAGCAGAAATTTATCGGATGCACAAGTACACTGTACATATCTTACATACATGAGCCACTGGGGGGTTTTTCCTAATCACATGAACAGTGCAAGACTCCCTTTAGATCCACAAAAGAACGTATAGCTAGGGCAATCTGAGACATGACATTTGTCTGACAGTTATGATAAAACGTGCACTGAGCACATCTTGAGGATCCTGCGCTAATTTGTTTTCTTTAGTAAACCAGAACCACTCTGTTCTATGATGCTATCACAAATAGCTTATCATTGAGAACACAATGTTGACAAACTTCAGTGATAACGGCCAGATAATTAATTGAGTGCTTGTTTCATTTGTCTTACCCTCCTCAGGTTTGTCCTCCTGGGCCTTAGTGGGTCCAGAGGACTCCATTGCATTTGCCTAATGTGCATTAAATTTACACAAAATTACGGCAATTTTTTGAAAGATCGTATTGTCATGAAGTTAGTCAGTACTCTAAAATTTCTTGAGTGCATTATTATAATTGTATGTAAAGATGATTTCCGTGTATGCGATTGTTCAGAATTATAAACCATTTATATGTTTACTAAGTGTTACCAATGGTTGTGAAAATCCAAAATGACTTGAGTATTACAATTTTGTTTTACGTTATTTAAAAAAAAAATGCACCAATCTTAATTGTAAAGGTTGTTATTTGCAATTCTCTTATATTTCCATCAGAATTTGAATTATCAGAGAGAAATGTCTGCTAGGATATAAGCTAGGTAAATGTGTTGACCAACAGCTGGATGAATTGCCTCAGGCAATATAATGAGGTTGACGTTAATTGCACGTGATGTACGTTTTTCAAAGTAGCTAGTTGTGCTATTATGTTACACATTGTTAGTGCAACAGTGCGCATCACAACCGCTGTCGACTTTGATAGCATGGCAATGCTGCGTAAGGTAAAATTGTAAGCGATGTGCAAAAACGAAAAGAAAACGAGAGCATGAGCAAAGTTCAGAGAGAAGCCAAAAATTATGTTTTTTTTTTTTTTTTGTTACTTTGTGATGCTGCTCTGGGGTTAATGTGGCAATAGCCCTTTCTGTTGGTGAGCAAAATCAACAAGCAGATGCACAAACTGCTTTGTTAGGTATTCTGTCCCCTATTTCAGTTGTCAGGGATTTAGCTATTCAAAGAAAAGCTGAGCGGGGGTCCACTTTGATCCAGTGGCTAAACCTACCCGCTCAAGATATTCCTTGGCCACAGACATGGCAGGGTCGCTTAGAGTGGCAGTGGCTTTCACAAGAAATTTTAAATGAGATGTTTGAAATCAATGTAGGGTGACTGTGTCTGCATTTTACTATGTGCGCTTATGTGTGTTCATTAATGTGATTAATTTTTTAGGTTTAGTCATGGTGTTGCGCAGTGTCAGATTGTGTTGGATTGTGCACTTGGCTGATGATACACATCTTTGATTATGTTCTGGTGGTGGGTATTATTTGCTGAATTTTAAATATTCTTTCTCCAAAGTCAGTTTATTTTTATCAGTTTTTGTCAATTTCCAGAGGAGCTAATGTCCACGGAGGAAAAACATCCTGAAGCTTAGGCTTTTGCCAAAACACCACTTGGCAGTTAGGCTCCCGGTGTTTGCGTTTTAAACAAATTTGCATAATACAAGGCGGTGTCAATGGAATTTCAAAACCAACAAAATATTTTAAAACTGCAACTGAAAAGTGTCTAAAAAAGTTTGATTGTACAGCATTAGTTAACGAGGTTGCCCTATCCAAATATTTTGAGCATCCAACAGGAGATCAGAGCAGACGCTTCTTAAAGCATCTGACAGTGTGGGAGAATAGGCCCGACTGAAAGACTGGCCCCAGGACCCATGGCAAACTTTTTACGCCCCTCACTGGTTAACTCAAAAATGATGACAAAATGTAAAAACATCTCTGATGAACAAATTTACGCAACCGCACACAACATCAGGTATTGCATGAATTTGCGTGATGTCTGTTTGAGTGTTACAACACGTAAATATAAAAAAGGGAAATGTTACAATTACTTACAAATGTTCGGTTGAACGGATCCAATCAACTGTATAAGTAACTTCCAATTACTTTGACTAATTAAAGTGGCCTGAAATCATGGAAGTTAATTTGAAATTACCTAAAAACAGATGTCTGCAACAGTGGACAAAACATTTTCAAGTAAATCAAACATTTCCCCTTTTTAAGTGCAAGCACACGCACATATACTCTATACGCACTCTGAAACACAGATATCCTTCTATTGTCTCTCATGACAGGTTACTTCCCTTTGACAGCTCAAATCCAGTGTCGTAAGTCAGGAGAACTGGCTGCAAGAACTACTGATCTTATTTACGATTGTGGTTCTCCACAGACTGAAATTCAATACACACTGCAATGCAGTGCAGATACTATTAAGCAATACTTATCATATTAAATCATTGAAAGTATTCTCCAAACCCTATGGTTTTCCAGTTCTTTACACTTCCATATTCTCTCTCAAAGGCAGACCAGTCCAGGGGCCCATTCTACAAAATTAGCCAGGTAGCAAGGTAACTGCAATGAGAAAAAACCTGGAGCTCTCAGAAAACTACAGCATATAAAATGAGTTACTCCAGGTTTTGCAAGGCTCAGTTATCCAGCTAACTCTATAATCCAGGGCCCGTATTCACAAAGCATCTTATCTTACCGCTAGGAGTACTACTAAGTCGTGCTAAAACATTTTATATAGGAGTAAAATCTTAAAAGTTATTCACAAAGCCGCTGAGAGCAACTTTTAGTTAAGAAAACTGGTAACTCCTGGAATAGGAGTAGCTCTGAGATAGGTGGGAGTAAATCTCCGCTGGTATGGATGACGTCAATTCTCATGCACGAGTCCTGGGACAATGAGCACGGTGATTGGTTGTTTGGTGACAGGGCGGCCCAATTGACAAAAATATCCCACATACAACCCATGGAGGAAAAAATTGAGGAAATAGTCTGAGCGGCTGGTTTGTCCCATAAAATAAAAACATGTTGAGCACTCTTGAAAATGCACTATGCGCAGTCCCCACATATCTCGCTCTAGACAAATAAATAGGAAAGAGATAGTTGTAAAAACGCCAAGCATAAAACGAGTCAATAATAAAACGTGACATTTTCCCCAATAATTAGCAACTTATTACCCAATGAGAATATGTTGCAATGCGATCATTTAAATGTTGAGCCGTTCAAGTTTGTTTGCCCTAAACTGCCATGGATGAAAGTTCAAAAAGGACGCGAAAGCCCAACTGGAGCTACGACCAGTTACTGCTGCTGGCCCAGTTGGTGCTGGAGCGAAAGCATGTAATCAAAGGGAAATTTGGCTTGGGGGTGAAGAGCAAATCCTCGGACGACAGACGACTGCGAGAAGCAGTGGTATGGGCTGCAATCGCAGGGGAGGTCCGAGATTGCAACCTATAAACAGGCTATCGTTTAAACAAGAAAGCATACTAAGCTTGGTTCGTAATTTATAGCCAACAATTTAAATATGTAGGCCCTATACAAAATATGACATAAGCTGGTATTATTATGATGATCTATTAAATGTAACCCTCGCTCAATAGCCTAATAATTCATGCATAGCAGGAGGTACAGCAACAAAGCCACTGTCCCCGAGCAAGTGGCATCTTGCAGGCACATAATGCCTGTCAAATAATTGGCATAAGCTGCTTTCCATTAAAATGTGAGTCGTGCAAGGATCCTGGCCATTTCGCAATAATGTCCAAAATATTGTATTCGGCATCAAATACTATCTGGGTGTTGATGGAATGAACTTTTTTTCTATTTACAAATACCTCTTCATCTTGAGTCGGCGAAATAATTCGAATACGGGTCTCGTCAATAGCACTGATGATACCGGGCATACCTGAGATGTGCATGAATTCAAGTTTGATTCTGTGTTGTTGGCAAATGTCCATTGGAAACCGGATAAAATGATATGGGGTTCACTGAGCGCATTGACTGTTTGTTGAATTGAGCAACTGACAGATGATTGTGAAATCCCTAAATTATCCACGTTGCAAAGTCGCATTTTTCCGGTGGCCAAGTAACGAAGTGTTGTCAGAAATTTTATTTCGGGGCTTATTGGGTTGTTTCTCATGGTTGGAGACCTAATTCTCTCCCTCACCAAGTCAACAACAAATAAAATCCCTTCACGGTTGATCCGATATCTTTTCAACAACTGCGCATCATTCAGAATTTCCAAGTCATTCCGTCTTTCAACAGCAGCAGCCATTTTCCGATTCTTTGTGAATAGGTTTTAGCGAGTTAGGAGTCCTCTTGACTACTTTTAAGCTCTCCCAGACTTAGGAGCTACTTTTAGGCCTGAAATACTTTGTGAATAACACTTACTAAAAATAATTAGGAGTCCTAAATTTACGACTGACGCCCATTTTTTTAGGAGTTCCTCCTAAATCCAGCAGTTAGGACCTACTTTTAGCGCTAAGATGCTTTGTGAATACGGGCCCTGATTTGAGGACTAGGCTCCAACGGATATGGATTTCTCTACCTCTGGCTTGAATTTATTCCGTGCCAAGGCGAGGGGTATCAAAGCAGCATCCGATTTTTATGTTGATCATTCTGCAAAGTTTCTGGAAGAGCTGTAAACTGTGCCTCCATAGAAAACGGTGAAAATATTTGCCACTGTATTTAACCGTGGTAGTGCACCATTAAAACAATTCATCATTTTAGGTGTACGAACATAAGGGTGCAATTGAAATGCTCAACACAGAACAATGTAATACTGATGTAAGCATTACTTCTGCATTGTTATAAATTGACTGAATTTAACAGGTAAATTAACACATTGACTCCTTGTCATTTTATCTGTAATTAGAATCCTGCGCGCATTTAACTGTGGTTTACAGTTAACACACACAAAACCCCTGTTATAAACTGATTGCAAACTTACAGTTGAAATAACTGGCAAAAAAAGGTGCCAGTTTATAACAGTGTGTTGATTGAAAAAAACAAAACAGTTTTAAGACACTGATTTACAATAAGCAAACGCACAATAATATTCCACAAAACTAACTCTTAAAACACATACTGATGAATATAGTGAGGGACAGAACCTCACATGGCTGTCTTTTGTATGGCTGTCAAAAAGTGCTGTGTGGAAAAAGACGTGCCTTCTCTAAACACGCAAGTGCCTTGTCTAGCCTTGTGCTTGTAAATCATGCATGCAGTCTCAAATTAAATGCTCCGCCCTCAATGCTGGCTGACATGGGCAGTTGCAAGTCCTCTCCCGGCCTCTCTCACTTGCGCCCCGCCTGTCTCTCTCTCCCTCTGCCTGTCTAAGGTCTCGGAGATGGACTGTAAGTACTAGTTTCTCCCCCTCGATAACCCAGGTGCACCCCACAGGAGCTATGCTGATGCGCTCTGACATAAAGGACCTCTTCGAAACTAGTCTGGCTCTCCTGCGAGTAGGCAGAGAAGGTGAGGCAGTCAGGACTGAGCGAGGAACGGGGAGAAAAAGAGAGAGCCGGGCTTAAACGGTAGTGGAGAGACAGTGTCTTCATTTGCTCCGAGCTGAAGACTCATCTGCCCTCAACAAAAGAACAGAAGCAGCCTTCCCTGGCATTAATGGGACCTCATACCTGTGAGCTGGTGCAATCCATGTTATTAAAATGCAATCTGCGATGAGAATAGCCTGCGGCGCAGACGTTTTGCCTGCGTAAGTGAATATTATCCAGAGGTCTGTTTAATGTACTCGCACACAGAGTCGTCCACCCACTCCATCAGCGCTATCACCGCGGGCTTCATTTTTAAACGGTACAGCACTAATGGTCTGTTGAATTTGCAGTCCCACTAAAGGAATGCAAAGAACTACAGGTAATCTGTGACATCTGGTTGGTGACACAAGGTAACCAGAGCGAAAGCAGCCCCATCGCTAAAAAGGAATAATATACAGTATCTGTTATTCGCCACATGGGACTCTCGCATCTGCTTCCATTCATCCAGCATTACTTCTGAATTATAATAAGTTTTACTGTTCAACAAAATTGTCAGGCACAATAAAATGTCATTTAACTAGGGCCTGCTCTGGGCAGCACTCAGAAGACCAGGGGGTAGCTATGTATGACAGCCAGGAAATTATCTTCCACATCTTGCTTCAGGTGTTTTTATGCTATAAAAACAAAGCACCCGCAATGCAATGAAACAATGTTGACAATCACCAGAGAAGCAATAATGCACCGTATTCTCGGTTACAAAAAAAAAAAAAAACGGAAAAGAAAAAAACAGACAGTCAACACAAATGGCCAGGATGGCAGCACGCTGATACTGCACCCAGTAAAGTGATGCTATGACAACATGTCTGATTGTTTCAGCGCTGATTAGTTCATGAGTTTGGACGTCTCTGCCAAGCCTTGTTTGAGATGATTCATTTCTGCCTGATAGCTGCTGTTTAGCTGCCGCCCTAAATATGCAAGGAAAAACAGTCAGCATTTTTCAACTTCTGCGCTAAATTCATTTCTAAAAGCAGTCTGCGGAGAAAACATGGAAATTTCTCTCTGTGGGTGGAGAAGCGGCCCCTGAACTCAGCTCATGGGCAAAGAAACTGTGCGTGCAGGACAGGGCTCGCAATAAATCAAACAGCGCACTGTCACACCATTATACAATGAACGATAAATTAAACACATTCCTTAATAATACATACAACATAAAATGTATTTTCTTATTGGAAGCCCATATCCAGGGTAAACTACCCTGTTATATTAGTTACATATCTGTTCTGCAGATCGATATTTACACAGGCAATTTAAGTTAATAGCTTTGCAACCTTCCAGTTGCAAGCCTGTTCCATTATTTACAATGGCACGCGAGTCCTTTATTATTACAAAAGCTAACCCATGAGCTAGAGGAGGCAGGTTGAATTACCACCTCATCATTAACATGGTCTTGGTATAGCTATCCGAGGCTAGAAGTCACGGGGGTTAAGGTGCTCAATGCTGATGTTACTGGCACTGCTGCCACATCCACCAACCACTTCCCCATATCAGACAAACACTTATTGCGGCAGAAAAATGGTACAAAATGCACTCATAATGTTTTATATCTAAGCAGAGGTATTAAGAAGGTTCCAAAGGGGCTCAAATAGTTGGTCCCCAAATTGCAGGTGCATTGTTCACAAAAATGGTCACAAAATTACTTGGGTTGGGACGGGGAACCGTATCAAAAATCATGATGTCATATACAAAACACCAAAAAATAGCAACAGCAAAAGGAACTGTGGCTAAAAATGAGAGTCATCCACAATAATATGTTATGTACTTCACAAAATGGCAATGTTTCCAATAATTTCACCTTCTGGCATTTCAAACTATAAATTTGAAGTGCCAGAACCCTGGGTAAATAGATTTGCCAGTCAATGAAAAATATGCTAATGAAATGTAGTTTAAAATATTTTCTCTTTTGCTCTAGGAATGTGTTTTACCCATTTTTTATGGAGGGGTATCTATCTGTGGCATAGTTGTGATGATACATTTACAGACAACTCATAGAGCCCAGGTAAAACCTTTCAACCTCGTAAAGTCATACATAGCACTACTAGCACCCAAAAGCCGAGAAAGTGCGCCTTTTTGCGAGAAATTCCTATGAAAACTAAGAATACACCGAGATTTACTGAAGATTTGATCCAACTTGGTTAACCTCGGAGAAATTTTACCGAGGTATCCCGAAGTCTGTCCGGTTTACTTAAGTTTGGACAACACCTCAGTAAACCTCGGTTAAATTTTCCCAAAACACACCGAGGATTGTCTGGCCCACTGAAGCTCAGAGACCACATCAGTATTCCTCGGGAAAATTTCACCGAGGTAGACCGAAGTTTGTCTGTTAGGCCTATGCTCACACCAGAACAAAGGGGAGGTGTGAAGACAGTCAAAACACATGCATCACTGTATGTCTGTGATTATGTGCTTAATTTTCCCCACTTTGCCCACCCACACTTTTCTTACTCTCGATTTTCACTTTCTCTCAAGGTGCCCTCTTTTAAGAATTACATTGTGTACCTGATTTGTTTGTAAATTGGTGCTTTTGCACAATAAATATACTCTGAATACTGAACATGTGTTTTTGTTGTTCTTACTATAATGGAGGTAGTTTGCCCTTTGCCAATTCCAGTATGCAGCACAGACAGAGCAGGCTGAACTAAGCCTGTACTTCATCTGAACTGCATCTAGGGCCTGGCTTAATTGCATTGTAACCTCCTTGAACAGGCAGTACTGGTAATTTGCATAATTAATTGGTGTTTGGACTGCAGTACTGGTGGAAGGTCTTTAATGAGGCATGTGTTTTGACGGTCTTCACACCTCTCCTTTGTTCTGGTGTGAGCATAGGCCTAGCAGACAAACTTCGGTCTACCTCGGTGAAATTTTCCCGAGGAATACCGATGTGGTCTCTGAGCTTCAGTGGGCCAAACAATCCTCGGTGTGTCTCGGAGAATTTAACTGAGATTTACTGAGGTGTTGTCCAAACTTAAGTAAACCGGACAGACTTCGGAATACCTCGGTAAAATTTTCCCGAGGTTTACCGAGTTGGCTTCAAATCTTCAGCAAACTTCGGTGTATTCTAATCTTTTGAAGGAATTTCTCAGAAAAAGGTGCACTTTCACAGTTTTTAGGTGCTAGTAGTGCAGATTATGTCTCCCATTACTTTTAATAAGAGCAATAACAAAGCAGCTACTTACAGGTTGGGGTGATTCATTACACTGTGTGAAAACAGCAGGTGCTTTTTCCACCACCGATTACAAAATAGTCCATTCTGTTAATTAAATCACACCTTCCCTCCAAAGTGTTAAATCCTCATTGTGTACACCTGTGGGGTCTGAATTAATTATGATAAAACAGTTGGTGCTCTATGTGGCACAGGCCCAAATTACCAGAGAAACACTTGACTAATTCAGCAGTAATCTTTAAACAAACCTTTATTTTGTTCAACAAGATCGACTCAGACAGAGATTCCCTGAAATACATTTACCGTATATGACCAAATAATCGCCCGCGTGCAAATTCGCACCTGTGTGCAAAAAGCCGCCTGGGGTCCACCCTCATTTTGCGTATTAAACGCCGGTTCAATTAAACGCCCGGGGTTCAATTAAACGCCCGGGCGATTATTTGCACTATTGTAATATAACGTCTGTGTTACCCCATGTTGCGGTAATACAGACGCTAAAACAAGCCTCGGTTTGTCTTTGTATGTATATCTGATGTCAATAAAGATGTGGGGGAAAAAAATAGCAGACGGTCTTTGGCACAGAGATATAAAAAAAACTTGAGTTGACAACGTCATTGGCTGGACCTAAGCGCACCCGGCAGAATAGCTCTGCCATCTTATGTATGTATAAAAGTCCAATGAGACGCATGTAAACAGTAAACATGGGTGTCGACAATTATTATTTTTTTGGGTGGGGGACTTGTTTTCCGTGTTCTTTTTTATCTTTTCGTACTTAAAAAAGTACACGAATAAGGAATTGTAAATCAACAATGTTTATGCTCTATTATTTGGCAAAGCTAAAGAATAAGCTCTACGATTGCCTTCCATTTATATAATCGCTCAGTTACCTACGTTTTCGTTTTGTTCAAAAAAGCGTTTGCATTCAGCTGTGCCTGCGAGTCTGACTCAGGTCTATACCTGGAAGAAACTAGTCGTTATATGCATATATGAATTTATATGTATGCTTTGTGTATTAAGATCAGAACAACTTCATTCTGAAGTGTTCATACCCACTTGTTGTCTTCATTTAGTCCGTCTTTGCCCTGACACGATAGATAACAGGATGATATTGCGTGTTGCCCCAAATGGGATCAATGTAGAAGTCTCAAAACTAAAGTATGTAACTGAAAACGCGCCAGTTTCAGTTTCCGCGAATACACTGTTAATAATAAATGAATAAACTGAAGCCTGTTTTGCCAGGTAATTTAACTGGCACCTTTTAGCCAGTTATTTTAAATGAAGCTTAGCGAAAGTTCAGTCAGGAAGACTCTCTCTCTCGCGCACGTCAACTCCGTTTATTTTCTTTTCGTTCACTCGCATGCTCGCCCATAAACCTCTACAGTCAATCTCTGTGGCCGTCAATTGAGCAGTCAGCTGGTGTAGCAGCTGATCTCTTCCATCCAACCGTGGCACACCTCAGTCGCACCGCTAGCCAATCGTTATGTTGCTGTCTTTTTAAAAAATGTCATTTTTCTCTGCTCTAGTTCGTTCATGCTGCCGTTCGCTGACCCTCCTTCTCCCCCCCAACGCCACCCTGCTCCATCAGACCTTCCGTACTGCCGCTCCAGCTTTGTCAGCCTTCAGCCACCACCGCCACCAGTGTCTGGACTCTTCGGGGGATTTTTCCAGCTGCTGCTCTGAGCCGTGCTCCTGCTCTACGAGTCTTCCCGAAGAGTCCAAGCGCCAAAGACTTGTCTGATTTTAAGCATGTTAATTCTGACTGCTGTCTTCCTGCTGTCCTGATCCTCTCATCCCTAACTTACCATCAATTTATTATTCAGCCAGCGGAGGATGGGCTTCCCCAGAATAGCCAGGTTCCTCCTGAGATTTCTTCTCAATGAGGAGTTTTTTCTCACCACCGTTCGAGGCTTTTTCTCCCCACAGGGAGTTTTTTTCCTGCTATTCGGGGATTAGGGATTAGTCTGGGCTCTGCCCCTTTTCTCTATGTAAAGCGCTATATAAATAAAATTGAATTGAATTGAATTCTACTTACGCTCAACGCATAATAAAATTTTTCTTGATTTCACTCGAGTCTCTCCTTATTGAACTGTAATTTTACGATAAGTTTACCACGGTACAGGGCATGTTCAGTGTAAACCACCGTTAAATGCGCGCAGGACTCCACTTTCAGTTAAAATGACAAGGAGACAATGCGTTAATTTAACGGTTAAATTCAGTCAGTTTATAACCGTCTAGGAAAGCCGAACTGGCCTGGTGCAGGTCGGTGCAAAAATAAATAATGGCCTGTTGCAAATACCCGCCTGGTTCTTATAAACGCCTGGGGTCCGAGTTGATTTTGCGAAAAAAACGCCGGGGCTGCTAAATGGCCATATACGGTACAACATTTCCTTCAGATCAAACTGTGGAAATAAAACGGCAAAACTTCACAGAATCTCACGGTAGGTACATGATTAATCTTTCTTATGAGAGACATGACAACCCACTTTGAAAACATACTCTACGTCTCGGACTGAGGAGATGAACATCGCACTTTTTTTGTATGTCGACTCCATTTATAACTGGTTGACGGCCACATTATGCACCTGTGGAAACATGGATGCATAATCCCACATTCTTTTGTGCTTCATGCCAAGAGAGTGCCTTAAATACAAAATTAGTCATTCAAAACCCCACAGCATTGATAATAGGTGTTAACTTGTCCACAAGTTCAGACAAATCCTGTCCACTGTGTGTACTCTTTCTTATTTATATTCTTTATTTTTAAACTTGTTTCCCGGTTGCTTAACCCCTTAACATTCCATCCTTTTTTGAGCAAATTTCCTCCAAAACTAAAATGCTTGCTGTTCTTAAATCACTCTCACTACAGGCATAATCATGCTGTCTTTTGAAAGGTGACACTCTGTAGATTGCTCTCAAATAGTCAGAATTACTGAGAATATTACCTAAAAATGAGTAACAACACTGGAAATGTAAGTTTTTGTTGGACAGAAAAAGATTCTGTTTTCTTCTGCCCCTGTGGTGCTGTGATCGAGCCTCGTCAGCCTAGAAAAATAATATAGCCGCAGCCAGACGCCTAAACAACTGCAGGTTCAACTATTATGATACTGTGACCAAAAATGAATATTTTAAGGATTTTTTTCTTGGTAATGTTCATGCATGTAACAACAAACAATTTTGGAGACTGAACCACCACCAAGGAAAGAAAATCGATTTAATGATTTTTTTTTCAGAAATCTGGACAACGCTATGCAATCGAAACTATAGGGCTAATAGTCAGGCTGAGGGTCGTTATTACAGAAATTTAAAGTCCATTTTTGCTGAGGTATTTGCATCATAAAATATTTTGTAGCTTATGCAGTTAGAATGCTGAGTTCTCACACTTTCAAACGATATAGTACCCCCAATGTAGCACAATATTTTACTGTATAAAAACACAAAGCCCAGAGGCCTGCCCTCGGACAGAAATTCGAAAAAGTATTTAAACCCATTTGATCCTACACAGAGCTGTGTCTGATCCTGAATGATCTGCTTCATTTATGGTCCAGTTCCTCAAGACCCTCTAAGGACAAAAAAAGTGTTGCAACATTACTGACACCCACCAGTAATTAAGAAGTATAGGTACACAAGAACATCACTGACACTTGCTGTTTTTCCGTATCTGAAGCGCTCAGAGATCAAACACACATCCACAGTGAGTGGCATCATTCATTGGACGCGCCTTCTTTGTTATTTTGGTTCTGTTGGCTGAGTCAATCACTGAGCATGCACTTAGCATACGTAAGAGGAGCCCGAAGGCGAAAAGTCCCCAGAACGAACAGGGACTGAAGACAGTTGCTGCACAGACCTGACTGAGCATCAGCAGGGAAGATACTGAGAGTCTGGAGATGTTTATGTCTGACAGACTTCAAGCAGTCACTCCACTCAAAGGCTATGCGACCAAATGTTCAAAATGATTACTTTATTCAACTTCATTTGAAACAATCCAATATTTATATGGCTCTGAAAATGTGTTGACTATGTTCCAAAGGTGCTGTCATTTCTCAGCAGTTTACCAGATATGGGTCAAAACGCTCTTTTCTTTTGCCTACTAGAGGTTAATTGACAGTGCGTGAATCAACCCTGAAGCAGCGAAAAAAGGGTAGAGACCACACCATAGTGCAGTTTTTGCTGCGCGTACTGTATTTGCAGTTAGCCATTACAGAATTGCTGGTTGACTCCATTGAGGTGGAGAGGCCAGGAACTAATATTTCAAGGCTAAGCTACCAATGGTAACCTTTCCAACACTGCTGGAGGAAAATATTCTGGCTTCTGCACACTAACAAAAACTTTAAATGTCTGACTCAACAGAGACGGACACGCTCCTCTTTGGGGATGAAAGAGCAGCAAATATAATCAATCATCACTGCTCATTTTCTTAGCCTTTTTTAATATACCAATTCTTCATGCCTTCGTTTTGGCTTGATTAAATTCAGTCACAAGAATGTCAGATTAAAGGCTGAGGAATTGTGGTTATAACAAAAATGAAATGAAGGCTACTGCCCTGAACTTAATGTATACAAGTTCACCTTCTGTAGGAAAGACAATGCTAAAGCAGCTATTGCTGAATGTAGTTTGTGCTATTTTCTTGGTTAATACATTATTTCAACTTATACTCTTTTGCAAGACATTGTACGCTTAAATATGTTTTATTGGTTTAATTGTTTGTGCTTTACTCAAAACTACGTGCTGTCCCTATGTTTGGAGAGGCAACAAATATGCTAATCTCAATGGGATTTCTTGATTGAGAAAAGAAACACTAACTGTATCAATAATCTTTTTAATTATATTCATGTGTCAAATATGTCAATACCTTACATTAAAATGATACCTAGGGGCCACTTTATTCATTTCCTCTATTTATGAGGAACAAACATAATTTGCTACTCAGACAGTATCCAACTCGGTTATACGTACACCATATTTCATCTCTGAAAGCACTTTAAGTAATTTGATAAAAGGACAGAATAAATGAATCCTCATCTTTCTCTGTACACTTGTGCTGACCCAAGCAGAGACCTGAGTAAGACCTGTCAGACACTGACTATTAGTCAGTCCAGCAGAGGAAAATAAATTAGTCTTCTTGCCTTGGTTTGGTAGTGTATGTAATGCATGTAAGGCATGTTTTCTCCAACAGCAGTTTCCCTTGGTCAAATGATTTTCTTAAAAATACTAGACACAGACAGCATATCGTCAAAGTAATTTTCATATATCAGGGGTCAAATTTGACCCCTTCAGACATTTGAGAGGCAAAGAAACACTCTCAATGACTTTTTTAACACTAAGTTTATGATTTTTTTTTTCTAAGGAGACCCAAAATATAATAAAGTATTTTATTTTTAATATTTTGATATTCCAAGCTTACTATAAGTGTGCATAAAGAATGAGGTATATGTGAGCGTGAGGTATATGACATTTAGATGCACTGTTGCCTTACAGCAACACCATTTCGAATCCAGCAGGGGACCTTCCTGAGGCCAGTCAGCATGTTCTCCGTGTTTTTGTGTGCGTTTCCCCAGGGCACACCAGTTTCCTCCGAGAGACCAAGGACATCCATGTCAGGGTAATTGGCGACTCAAGTAGATTGATAATAGATATGAGGTTGTGAGTGAATGGTGTGTGTGCCCGATGACGGATTGGCAGAATTGTCCTGGGTGTGTTCCTGCCACTCATTGATTAGATGCTGGGACAGGGTTCAGCCCCCCTGCAATCCTGAACAGGACCAGGCAGGTTAGCTTAACGGTCAGATGAAAGGATAACTGCCAATGGTTTACGTAAAAACGTGATAACAGAGGAAACAGGTCTGTGTGTTTTAGGTGGTGAACTCATGGCCGTATGAACCTAAAAAATGTCTCATTGCTAACAGCCATTTCGCAAAATTCACAGGCCCTCATATTGCCATGAAATTCTATCAGTAATAGTTCTTTATCTTTTTTGAATAAACGCTATTGTAAATAAGCATCACCGCATTGTTCAGCAAATTACATTTTATTCTTGTCTAATTTCCTTGATATATAAAATTTTATTGAGGGCTATAATATCCTCTAGATGCTGAATATTAAAGGGGCACTTTGCTGACATTTAACCGTACATAGTTTTAAAGTGTAAGCTCTATATAAATGAGTTTCCTGCAAACCATGCACATTTTTTTCTGCAGCAGCATTAGATATTTGCGTATTTATAACCATTATGGCTTCCCTGTGAATTTGCTGTCAATGCACTGCAAATGGCTCACTAGTCACTACCCCAAAATGCCCCCAACTCCGTATGAATCTTTATCATAAAGCTGTCATAACATGGCATGGAGACTCATTCATGTTACTGTGAAGAGGACAGGCCTTGATATAATGACAAGAGTTGTTCTGTGCTCAGCTGCACAGACTACAAGGCTAAAGCTAGAGGTGTAATTTTTCACTCTACCTGCAAATACAGTACAGGCAATAGAATGGCAAAGGGCCATTGCGAACATGACGTATTATAAAGTAGACATGCTAGCAAATAAGCATACAGATGTAACGGTTTGCTGGGAGCAATTTCCTCTTGCAACAATCTACGGCTGGAGTTACTGAATTGTCCTCCGAAACTAATTCTGAATGATGTGGCCATACTGTTGTGTGACCCTAGAAAGTAATGTTCACCCCTGTAATTTTTCACTTAAGCTTTCCCTTAAGTAGGTTTTCAATCAGAAAAAAGCATTTATTTCATACTGTAGGACAATATTAGACACATATTCTATATCTGTTAGTTACAGTGCTTCATTGTAGCCACATCACACTTAAATTGAGAAAAAATATTAAAACCCAGCATGTTTTTTTATGGCAACAATATGACATCAAACAAAAAATATCTAGATCTTGTGGATCATTTTATGCACATTTTAAAGTAACTCAGCAGGACATATTTTGGATCCCTGGAAACCTTGGGATCTTCACCAGAATTTCAAATAGGTTACAAGTTGCACAGGTCTGAATACAGCTGCTGCATTTAATGGATCCGTAGATTTTAAGGGGTTTATCAGAAATCATTTTCGCACTAGAATCTCCCACTGGAGAAGAGTGGATGATCAACAGAATCTCAGGTGAGTAAGCTAGCCAGGTAACATTAGCTGTTTTGTTATTTGTCCATGCAATGACCACAACACAGTATGCTGGGAAAATTTTCCTATTGCTTGCTAGTTTCATTCAGCTCACTTTACGACCATAAGTCTGCTATAACCACATGCTACCAAAAACCTTAGGTGGTTGATCAAAAGGTTACGCTATCAAAGGCATGTTATCTAGCTTGCTAGCTTTCTTTAAAATATGTCCTCATCCAAAAGATCTCCTGTACTCTTATTTCGGGGTGCCACTTCCACTGTTGGAAATGTAGCTGGCTGGTTTGCAATACAAGCGAAGACAACAAGGAAGTTTTGTTTTTAAGCAGCATCTAGAGCACACCCCCTGACTAGCTGAAGGCAGACACAAGAAATCTGAGCTGAAATCGCTTGTAGTTCTCCCTTCCTTCCTTGTCAAATGACGGCACTGGAGGGAGAAGTGACAAAGATTTTGCGGCACATTCCCAGGCATAGAAAGAGCATTTGCAAAGACTGAATGCGCTTTCACACAATGACCTTCATTCGGAAGTACATAGATCAGGCTGAAAATCAGCAAAGTGTCCCTTCCAGCCCATTCTGCCTTCAACTTGCATCCATCAACTGCTTTCCTTTACATCTTTCAGACGTGAAAGTTACTTCTATCATGATGTTAATAAAATCCTTGATAATATTGACCCCGAGAATATAATTTTATAAATATTAGAATGACGTGAGTGATTAACAGTATGTTGCAGGTTGCCCTTGTACTTTTCTTGTACAATTGGTCTGCATCCACAGGTCAATTCAGACTCTGATGCTCCTCCGTAATGACTGCAGGCAACACTTTATGTGTTAGATGGGAAAGATAAACAATTTAATCAAAGCACAGAGCATTCCTCTCTCCACAGAAACAAAAATTAGATAATGGTATTATAGGCCAGAAGGGACATGCATAGGGCCTACAATATTCTTTAATGCATGGGAAATGCTTAAAATGCTTCCCTTTGAATTCAACATCATTAAAATGGCGAATATTGAAGGATAATGCATTACAGGACTGAGTTTTTCAAGTATCTCACTTGCGAAGCCATCCTATCAAATAGTATTCTTGCTTCCATACGATCACGTAAGTTTAACTGAACAAATTCATAAGCTGAATTATAAACAAACTTTTGAGTTTATAAATATTTTCCTGTCAATTCAAAGTCATCTCCTATGCATTTGATCAGTTGCGCTTGCCGTCCGAGGATATCGTTCAGTGAGCATGACCTGGCCTCAGTACCACATTGCAGTCCAAAACGTGGCAACAGTAACCTCTTGCAGCGACTAGTTCTATCACTGACGATGCATGCTTTTATGCAAACCTACCACAGCCCAAACGTGGTAACATTAGGCTACATATTTTCGATTTTACCAATATTCATACAGATATTCCAAGTTTTTTTGATAAAAATCCTTGAACTCAACAACAAGATTTAATCAGTGAAAGGACATACACCAGTACAATGCAGCTACGGTCAACTTTGAGTGGTGCGCAGCACTTTCAATGGCCTCAAAACAGCTTAAAATATTTACCTCCGGGTCCTCTGGGCTACTCGCTTGTCCATGATGGCAGGAACACAGTTGGTGAGCTCGGTCCAATCAGCATGCAAGCCGCAGCTCCAGCCGGTTGAAAACCTCGAGAACAGCCAGGACTCCTGTTTACCTGGTCGGAGGCACGTGCATTTCTTCTGCCCTGGCTGGCAGTCACAGGGCTGCTCCAAGCGAATATTCCGAACCAGATGTCTTCCAAAGGTTGTTCCTCCGGTCTTTTGAATGTGTAGAAAAACAATCACATCATTTCCTCTAATGTCAAAATCCACGAGACGCTTCAGGTCTCTCTCTGTGAAGTTAAATTTAAACGCCAGTTTTGGAGGGAAGTCATCTTCCAGGTCTTGATCTCGATAGAAGTCCTCGCTGGGCGAAAATTGCGCTGACGGACGGTTGATTCCCCCTGAATTCTCCTCAGTCCTAAAGTGGCATGAGTTGCTGCCAGCTGGGCAGATATACTGATAACCTATCATAACAAAAAGAACAGCTAAAATTGGAACCAAAATCAGCTTATTGGATTTATCATCCATGATAAAAGAAAAGTGTTGATCATGTCATTAATACGAGAAACTCCTAATGTTTCCGCCAGCAACACTGCCCAGCATTGTATTATTTTCCAGGTCTATTGTCATATACATCGCAATTCCGACGATATGCGTTCCTGCTAAGCGGTTCCTATCATGCGCTTCCGATAAAGGATCAAAGTTTCATCTCAGGAACACTTTTTCATCTTACCCTCTCCCGATAAGCTCGCAAAAGTTCCAAGGGCAGGTGCAAAGACAATCCGAAACACAGCGACCAATTTACACCTTAACACAAATTGCGAATACGATTTTACTTTTGTTGCTGCTCAGTTTCATAATTGAAGTCCTCGTGGGTTTTGTCATGGACGAAGCAACACCCTGAACCTATTCGATCAATAAATTCGCTTGTGGCTGAAATTAAACGGGATGTTATACAAATGACTTTCCGCTGAATACCCATTCCTTTCCTCTAGCGAAAATATAAGCTAATAATTGGTATAAGCAAAACAGCAGAGTCGTATCCCAGAGTCATGAAATCCAGGGCACACGCGTCATAGGAAGGCAATTCTGCGGCTAAGCCAAGTGGGATATTTCCTGCACCGTTGAAAATCACTGAGAAAATTGATCGCAGTTTTACATTTCTGAAACATGAACCGTGAATCCTGGAACGCAGGAAATTTCTGTACCCTCATTTCGCATCAAAATGTAGTGATTTGAGAGGTGTTCAATCCTGGAAAACCGGAATCCGCGAAAGAGGGCATGAAGTCTAAAGCGCTGCTGCATATCTGGCTCAACCATGCCGTACAGTCGGCACTCTGCTCAGCCCGAATGAATTAATGCTGACAAATTTATCAGAGGATTTGAAACGGGGTAGTGTGAGCCTCTCGCAATTAACCAATAGTGTCTCTTACGCACGGAGCACTCGACCAATAGTGGGTCACACATAGGCAAAACATCTAATATAGTGCCAATTGAAGAATGCGACGCAATGGTCTCCTAATTTCTATAGCCAATGAAATGGTAGCATAACGAGACATTACCGAATGCAAGAACGGGACGGCCAGAGAGCTGCAGTCGGGTACAATGATGACACTGTAAAAAGAAAACCAGATAATTTGAGGATGGTAACTATTGAGAACCGCCTGAAGACTATTTGTTGTCATGCATTTGTTATTATCCACGCTCCGCGAAAATGTTCGTCCATTCGTGGCCGATGACTCGCGTGTTTTCTATGATCATAATTAATTTTTGACAAGCACATTAAAATTAAAATGATCACGATGGCATGTTAATTTTGGATAAAAATAATCCAAATATAATGCACATTTAGGCTACTACTGCTCAAAACAAGATCCTAGAGGGACAAACGCAAAGAACATACATTATACTATAGATTAAAACGGCAATATGTAGACTGAGCTGAGTGGAATTGTTTTACAGATTATTTGCATGGAAGTGAAAATAAATGCTGAAACGTTTAACAAAATATGCAATCATTACATGATTTCAAAATGGCAGGACCAAGTTAGTTAAAGAAACTGGGAACACAAGGACACTAAATAAATAAATAAACAAATAAATGGATGACCAATTCTGTTTACACACGGGACATTCCAGAACCATGGACAGGTCCTATCAGGAACAATCACTGACAATGTAGTCTCAATACAGTTTGCATATTGGATATTGCAGTCGTGTCCAAAGTGATTACATTATGGCGCGTTGCTTAATTTGCGTGGCAGTCCTCCTGTCATCTCAAGATCAAAAGCATGCATCTAAAGTATATATTCAAATTGATGATACAATTAATTCAGTAATGGCAACACTCGAATTTATCAGTGGATGACAGGCAGATAAATTCTAACATGGTCCACATTAAAATGAATTTATGATTCTTTTTTCACTCAAGTGAGTCATTAAAATGAAATTCTAATGAATGCCATTAAATCTGATTGGTTCGAACCAATCCTTCCGTAAGTGACGTTGTTTAAGCATCAGAGAAAAATATAAATTTATGTTATATTACAGTGAAAATGAAAGTTCCACATAAGACAATGAAACTGTACTTGAATAATGGTTCAATCATGTCTTTCATATCAGTATCAACTTGAAATACGGTTGAATGAAATGCCATAACATCAGCTTTTGCTGAATCATTTATGAGGCTTAAAGCCCCAATTTGATAAAACCACAAACACAAGCTGTCTGTGTTAATTATTATATGATGGGACTGAGAAATGAAACCATGTGTTTTCAGTACCATCTGACTATCTGACAACTGGCTGGAGTGACTGCTGCTGACTCTAACCAAGACTCATTTTTCTCCTGATGGCTGCAGCATCAGCAAACAGCATACGCACTGGCACAGCTGGAATCTGCGTAATGATGAGAAAATAAACACTAGACAGGGTAGCGGCATCACAGTATTTTACCTCTCTCCGTCTGTTTGTCCACAATTAATTTGGTGAAAACCACACAAAATTATAGTTCAGTCTTATATTTGCAGGAATTGGTCTTATATGAGTTAAATTTCATCATAATTATACAGTATGTTGACCCGTAATGGACTGACATACCATAGAGGGTGTGTCCTTGCCTCTCACCCATTGGGTGATGGGATTGGCACAAAGGGATGAATGGTGAGCAACAACACTCAGATCGGCTATGGGATTTAACTGATGATTGATTGGTGTTAAGAGGCCCTAAGTATACCAAGAGAACATTCCCCACACCGTCACACTACCAGCCTGAACTGTTGTGGCAAAGCAGGACGGATCCATGAATTCATGTTCTCGACTCCAAACCCCGACCATCTGCGTGTCACAGCACCAAATGAGATTCATCGGACCAGGATACATTTTTTTCCCCAATATTCAGCTGTCCAGTTTTGGGGAGCCTGGACAGCTGGGTTGGCTTGCACAGCAGCCTCAGAGTAGAACCCACATCACATGATCCCTCTCTTCAACAAGGCATATCAGTCTACAGAACAGCTGCTCACGGAATTTTTTTTTTTTTTTTTTTTTTTTTTTGCACCATTCTGCGTAAACTGCAGAGACTGTTGTATGCTAAAATCCCAGACGATCAGTTCTTTCAAAAATACTCAAACTGGCCCATCTGGCATCAACAGCCATGCCATGCTAAAAGTCATGGTGATTATATTTTTTTTGTTACTTGTGATGATGTACATGAAAGTTCACTGCAGCTCCTGATCTTATAAACTGAACTGCTGCCGCATGATTGGCTCAGTGGATAATTCCATGAATAACCTGGAGCATCACTGCACCTATTAAAGTGCTTGATGAGTGTATATATTCCATAACTGTAAGTCTTGTGTATTTTCACACCATAAATGGTTTCCTCGCACTTCAAAGACAACATTTTTTTTTTTTTTCATATGATGCCATCGTGTACCTGTGGGCGCTGATTATACAGTCTGTCAATTATCCATTCCCCACAATCAATGTCCTGGTAATCCCATTCAAATCTGTCACTGCTCAGATTTTCCACATTTAATGTCAAAACATTCTTCAAAAGATCTGTTGATCTGTTTTGCTCACATTTTTCGCAATATATCGCACAGGTTTTCTCTGCTCCTGCTTCCTCTCCAATTTTTTCAGCATGTGAGTAGTCTTCAGGTCGTAAAGTTTGGAGCACTGAGCCAAATCAAAAAAAAAAAAAAAGCATTATGCTTTAGTCCCAAAAATTTTTCAGAGAACTGTCAGGGTTCGGCCACTGATCTTTAATTTTGAATGCTCACCTTGTATGATTCTATTCATATTTTCTTTTTGTCCCAGTACAGCAAAATTTGTTGTACAACGTATTTGATCCCTCAAGAGGGTTCCAGGCAAAGCTTTCCCAACAATGCATAACTTTTTATCTGTCCAGATGGATAATTTTTAGCTTTTGATTTGCATTATTGAAAATGTACAGTAACATTTATCATGCATGTAGTTTTCTTAATGAGTCATGCTGGATAAAGAAGCTGCTAAGTCCTGCTCTTAATTTAATTATGCTCATTGGCCATATGTTTCAGTGCTGTGTGCAATGCCATTGGGAACAACTCAGACGAGAAAATGCGCGTGACTGATTGTGCCTCCAGCAAAGAGCTGTATGACAGTATAAAAAAGAACATGGAGGCCTTGCTGTGATACAGTGCTTTATTTGGTTTTCCATTTTTGGTCATTCCTTTTTTAATACACTGGTAGGGTAAGTTGCCAAATTACTTTATCAATTGACAGGCGTTCTAAAATATAAATTACCCTTACAAATACTGGACATTGGAGGGTGTTGAGTGATAGAGGTGCTAACTCTTAATAGTTAGGTATTTTTGCAGGAAAATTCAACAGTTTTAATGGAGAATTACCTAAATACAGAAAATTTCTCTGGTAAACTGGACAATAAAAGCTTCCTCTTGCAAAGCTAAATACATTAAATGAAAGGATGCAAAATTCCACACATTTTCAGTTGTGAACTATGGTTCGCATCCACTGTATGTAATCAGGAATACCTTAGATGACCTTTTCCCTCCCTCAACTTTGAAGGTGGGATTATTTATATATTAATTAATTTACTATTTTTTGGTTAACATGGGCGCTTCATGTAGCTTTTTTGATTCACCGTTTATGGATTTTCTTCTTTTTTTTGAGAGGGTTAATACAAGTAGGAACGAGTTCTGGACATATTTCATCAGGGTTCTATATTTTCAGTTAATGTTAAGTGAAATGTCTTGCAAAGGAGAGAAAAAAAATCCAGCAATGTCACGTGAAAACACAGTTTTATATAACTAAGCAAACAGAACAAAATGTGGAGACTGGACTAAGTGCAAATTATGTGGAGTCAGGTATTGCATGCATTCTGACTCCTATATTGTTAATGAGCACACACTTTTTTCTGTAATTAATTATGCCATGGTGAGATGAATGCTCTGAAATGTGACATCACAGTTTTGCAATTACACCTATATTGGTTGATATGTAGAGTTGATATAGACCTCATATAGAGTACTTTCGTGCATTTTCCTTCTCATGTGCAATAACTTTTTTTGTTTTTTGTAAAGAAAAAATTATCATATATCATGTAGTTTGACACCTTCTGACCTTGCTGTGCATGGGGTCAATGTGAATGCATTAGAAAAACTATATTTGTGGGAGATATAATGGAAAAAAATGTGGCAGGGCTGAATTTCTCTGTGGGTTGCACGACGCTCAGAAAACATCTTATATAAGATTTGAGTGGTCACAGAAATAGCAAGAATAAAATCAGCAATTCTGATATATACTCTATATATACCCAAAGAGCCAAAACATTATGTCCACTCACAGATTACAAGAATCACATTGATCGTCTCTTGATAATGGCACATGCCAAGGTCATTTTACAGACTTAATTAAGCCTGTGAACAATTAGATCTTGTAGTGAGCATTAGTCAATCATTATGGCCTGATGACTGGGTTGGAGCATCACCAAAGCAGCAAGATCTGTGGGTTGCTCTTAGTCAGCAGTAATGAGTACCTACTGACATTGGAGCAAGAAGGGACAAACCATGGTTTTGGGACAGGGTACTGGGGGCTCTATCTTTCACGCTGCTCTACCCGTTGCCACTACCCGCTACCCATGAATTACGCATTTAGCAGCTTCCACTATCCCTAAACGGTATCTAGCGGCCACACTACCCGCTATGCATTATGCCGACTCCCTTATTTGCGCCTGGAGGTGTGCCCGTGGGCGTGTTTATGCGCTTTCCCTACAATTGCTATCTTGACCACACACGTTAGGGAAAGCGTACAGCGGATTCTCAAACCACCCGCTACCCATTTGGGCTTTTACAAGAGTGCGCCCAGGCGGCTTCATTGCGCGTCCACTTGGACACATGTGGACGTGCACATGCGGCTCCACTTTCCAAATTAACTTGCCTATAAAAAGCCACCTTGCTTTAGCCTCAGTTGAACCCCTGAAAAAATGGCAGAGATAGTAGCCAACTAAATCGCCTTGATCGCCAGTTAAATAATAGAAGACGCCCAGAACGCGTGTACCGCCAGCGCACCAGCTACCTGGGCCTTTCAGGTAAGTCTATATTGTTTCTATTTTGTATCAATCATTTTTTCCGCTTTTATAATAGTATATAATTATTATATATAATATATATTAATGATATATATTATATATAATATCAGGGCCGGCGCTACACCTGAAAATTTGGGGGAAAATATCCATCCCTGTATTGACTACAATTAGTCCTGGCTAATTCTAGATGGTTTTCCTTTATTAACACGTTTTCCAATTCAAGAATAATCAAGTGGCAATTGAAGACACGGCTTCTCTCCCCCATGCGATCTAACAGCGACAAAATAATGGGCTACATTCAGCACAGAAAAATAATTTAATTATAAATAGGTCTATGCACTGGCACTCAGCAGCGGTAATTTTTTTTCCCCAGCGAGAGCGGCATTTCAGATCTCTCTTGCGAATGAAGGTAATTTCGGCGACAAGTACGTACACCCGTTTTTGCAGCAAGGTCACGCAACTTGCTGTAAAAAATAGACGCTGTCCGATTGGAAAATGTAAACGGACGAAACCACGTTCTTGTCGCCAGAATTACCTTCATTCGCTGAAGAGTTCTGAAATGCCGCTCTCGCTGGAAAAAAGTTACGTCGCTGAGTGCCAGTGCATAGACCTAATTTTATTTTTCTAAAATGGGATTTTGTTCTATGCTTCATTTCAGACGGGAGAGGGAGTTGGAAGTGCATGGCGAAACGCATTTTTTTCTTTATCTTTTTTTTTTGAAGTTTCCATCACAATTAAGGGGTAGGCTTGATGTTTTTTTTTTTATTACATACCAAACATTAAACAATATGTCAATGTCAAATAATAATAATAATAATAATCATACAATTCATGATTAACTCAACAAAAACAGATCCTCCCCTGTCTGGATTTGACGTCATGCACTAGCAAGTTAACTTTGTCTTCGGAGAAACGTGGCGACCTTCCTCTCTCCATCACGGGTTTCGGTTTGAGGATTTGGGATAGCGCAGCCTGCTCCTAAAGGCAATGGCACCTGGCACACTGATTGGTTTAACTGGCGTAACGCCCAAACCACACCTATGAATAATATAACGGGTAGCGCAGGTGTTTTAGGGATATAGGCAGGTGTGCAAGATAGCAACTTTTGCGGGGGAACGCCTCTTACGCAATGCTAAATCTCCAAATAACGGGTTTAGGGACTCTGGCGTAAGATAGGGCCCTGGGCACCCAAGGCTAAACAACGCGAGAGGACAAGGAAGGCTATCCCGCCTGGTCCAAGCCGACAGAAGGGCTACTGTGGCAGAATCACAAGAAATTTATGTGAAGATTACCAGAGGAGTGTGTCTCAACATACAGGACATTTTACCCTGCTGTGCATGGGGCTGTGTAGCCGCATAGCAGTCAGAGTTCCTAATTTGACCCCTGTCCACCATTGAGAGCACCTTACATGGGCACGCAAACATAAGCACTGGACCTTGGAGCAATGGAAGGAATCAGTGGTCCAATCAATTACATTTTCTTTTACATCACATTCATTAGCTGAGTATGTTTACCTGAGAAAGATATGGGACCAGGATTTACTGTGGGAAGAGGACATGCTGGTGGAGGGAATGTGATACTCTGGTAAATGTTCAGCTGGGAAACCCTGCATGTGAGTGCATATGTTTGTGATCGCTTAAGATGCAGTTTTAGTGATTCCTTTTTGCACATTTTAATTTGATACATAAATTGACATTTATTTAATGTTGTTATTCATGTGAAAATCAGCAGAATTGTTGCAGCACCCTATAGGCACCAGCAAGGTCGCAATGCGCTGAATCTGCACATGCTGAAAAAAAAGAAATTATGCTCATATCAAGCAAAGCTCAGCGAGCCAAAAACAAGCACTTCACTGAATTTACAACCTCAAAGGCAGGTAGAGGCCAAATGGTTATTCGTAATCCTTTACTGTATCCAATGCAAATAACTTCAGAAAAAAATAATGACATGCCAGTTCTTACCCCTATAATGTGTAATAATGTTCAACATCTCTCATAGCCTAGCGATGAACTCTTTCCCAATGCAGCATTTACAGTAATAAAGAAAAGACAAATTTATTTGATTAGGCCTTTGGTGAAGCCTCATAAGATTATAATGACCAGAAAATGGCTAACCCTTTCGCTTCACAAATAACACCCCAGTCCTGCCCTTGTCTGCTTGTGTGGCAAAATAACATTCAAAGACTGTCATCACATTATGGAGAGGTGGTACAGCTGAGAATGCTAGATGATTTGAGAACTTTTTGTGGAACTGATGGCTTGGTCATCTAAAGACTTATGCGGTAATGCATGGGGAATAGTAATTATCTTTTGCCTGAAAGGAATACAGCATAAGAATGCAGTCTGAGTTCCATCATAAATGAAGTACCTCGGTGCAATGCAGGGACAATTAAATACTAGGCAAATGCCAGAATATGTGCTATGCACACACAGCAAAAATCCCAGTGTTAATTCAACTCCAGAAGAGTTTATATGAGACCAACTGGTCTCATATAAACTCTATTGGAGTTGAACTAACACTGGGATTTTTGCTGTGCAGGAACACAAAAACATTCTCAGAGATTTTCTAAAAACTGGACTAATCTAATTTAAAAAGTAAACCAGACAAGATTACTTTTTTATCTTCCTGTTGAGATCATCATCACTTCATATTATAACAATGCATTAAAGGTCATTGACAAAAAAAGCACCGGCAAAATATTTTCCAACACCTGTGATCAAAAATTTATTCAGTGATATTCAATATTTTTTTCATGAATGATGATTGTTTCAGAAAAAAATCATGTTTAAGAATGTGATGTAGAGCCCCAAGGAAAAAAAAACACTGTTTAAAAGGAGCTCACAGCCCCTTAAGAGAAAAATATAACAATTGCATTGAAGAAAAAAGATTCACTTCTCATGTTTCATGACTATGCGATGCCCATTTTGCCTCCGCAAGCCGATTCCTTCTGCATGAAGCATTGTCAGTCATCTCAATTTAGTTCATTTCCTCATCCTCAAAATGCAGCATTCAGCTGTTGTGTTTTTTCTCATTCATTCTTTTACTCCCGAATACGCCATTCCTGGGTTTGAAGGGCGGCCGCGAGAAAGGCAGACGTGTGTTCGGTGGTGTGAACGCCAGGGCCACTATCGAAGTGAGAGAAAGAGAGAGAGAGAGCTGTGAAGCGAGTGCGTGTCTGTATCCTGAGGGTGGCCTTGAGGGAGCATCAGATCTAGGCTTTCAGCCGCACTCTGAGAGATGTCAGGCTCTAACAAATGGATTGATTGAGTCAATCACCACCCTTGCCGGATAAATGGCCTTTTGGTTAATGGGGGGAGCAGTTTGCAAGGGCGGACTATACTGTCAGACTGAATCCAGCGATCGGTCTTATTCAGTTTTGATGTTGACAGAGGCTGAGAGAAGCCCAGTTGGACCACTAAGAGCTTTATATTGCTCACTGTAGGTAACTTTTTTCTCTTTACACGCTAAGCTACATGAACGCACCCAAAGAATGGCAACACATTTTTATTGCAATTTGCAAGTTTTGTTTGCCTGCATTGTACTGTAATTACCACCTGTCTGGGCTTTAGAGGAGCTGAATATAACTGGAGTACCTGAATGTTTAGAAAAAATATTATTTCATTGCATACATTACAGAACATTTTCTTTTTACAGTCGAGAACGTGACTGAAAACCAGACTAATTAAGCTCAGTTTCCTTTTTTATCATATTTTTGCCGGCGGCGCTACGTGCACTGGTTTTTCTGCTTTGTCCTCAAGAATACATGCATTCAAAATCCCAGTGATCACTCAGTTCATACACACACGTTTTGTCAAAGTGCAACTTCAATTCCAAAACAAGTGGTGCCAGGGACAACAAACCCTGCCCCTCGCACATACTTTCACCTACTTGTACGAAATTCAATAGGGGTCTATTCTGGGTCAGTGGCAATCCCTATACCAAATTTGGGGTTAATCTGGCCATTAGTTTTGCCGCCAGAGTGTTAACAAACCAACCCAGAAACAAACACACAAACACAGAAACAAACCGAACCGAAAACAATACCCCTTCCCTCACCCTTCGGGTGGGGCGGGGTAAAAATTGGGACAGCATGCAACATCCAAATAAAGACAGAATTAATTGATCTGTAAATTCACTTTTACCTAAGTATAGTTGCACTGCCCAAAGAAAAAAAAATTTCAGTTTCACGTTTTCAACTGTTTTGATGCCTGCAACACATTACAAAACAACTGGGACAGGTGAATGAAAAGGCCGGAAAAGTTGGGGAATCTTAGAAAAACACCTGTCTGGAATGCTCCACAGGAAAACAGCTAATTCCATATCATGTGAGTCCATAATGATTGTGTATAAAATGAGCATTCTCAAAAGCCATGGTTTTTACCAACAAGATTCAAGGTTTGACACTTTGCCAAAAGCTGTGTGAGCAAATTGTCAAGCAGAAAACATCTCTCTATGCGTGATTACACAGAATTTAAGAAAGTCACCACCGACAGTCTATAATGTAGTGAAAAATTTCCTAGTACCCTGGAAAACCGGACCGATCTCTTTGCGTAAAAGACAAGGGCAAATGCCATCCCAATATTGGATACGTGTGACTTTCAAGTTCTCAAAAGGCACTCCATTAAGAATGGGAATGCTTTTATAATGAACATAACCAGATGGGATCATTAATGCTTCAGAAGACCTGTGTTAGTGAACTCAGTTTGTCATGGCATCATCAAATCCAGGTCATCATCTTCAATGCAAAGAGGAAACCAGATATCAAAACCATCTAAAAGCAGAATTGTCCAATTCTTGCAGTACTGAGATTGTAGTTACACAACACACGTAATTCCACAAGTAATCGTAATTTTAATGCTATATCGCTGGACCATACAATGAAAGTTTTTCGCCTTAAAAGTATTTCAAGATTACCATGCTATGCATATCTATGATGCACTAGATATGACTGCCTTTACACTTCTTTACCAAATTCACATGCCTTTACTTGCATTTATTATTCTAAAATATATTTGAGACATTTGGTATGTTCAGAGCCAACCTTGATATTATTTTTCCTCACTAGCGACTATGATTGCAAAATGTAACATATAAATACAAGAAAATTATTAAAAATGATCAAAAACAGGAGAGCAGGGTAGAGGACTATACTTTTTGAATATAAACTGACCGCTGTACCGAAGCAAAAAATCCAGTATGGTATGCGTATACCCCTAAGAATTCTGGGGGTTAATGGCCGTGCTGGGTCAGTGGGTGAGACTATCAGGCTCATGGACACTACGAGCTCAGGCTCGTGCCTGTAGGACCAATCACAGGAATCTGCAGCCTAAGGCAGACGGCTCCAGGCTGTTCTGCATGAGGAATCAGCCCGGCTGCTCGGCATCACCTCCGCACAATCCCAGTGGATGCTGCTGTGGAGGCTAACTCTCACCGCCTGGCTGTCACCGCGCCTGGAGGGACCCCTGGACGTCTCTCCCGGAGAGCTGTGAGACTGACCCTCTCAGCCTAGCTCTTCAGGCACCAGTGTGGGGCATAATGAGAGACCCCCTCCCCAGGCATTAGGTCCCCTGTTTCCTGGCTGTCAGCGAGCCCACTCAAGCCTGTACGTGAGCCTGCTGTTTAATAGCAAGCTATGCAGGATAAACAGAATGAAATAGCCATGCTCAGTCACTAATACGATACACTGGGAACCTGCGTATATACACACTATGCCTACCACTCTGCTAATGGAGTCAGATAAATTATACTGGGTCAAAGATGACTTTTACTAACTTTTATGAAAAGATCTTTGTTCAATAGCACCAGGAGGAAATAGATGCAGATATCGCTGCCCTACTCACTTAATTTCCACCATTGGGTTAGTGAAAGGCTTAAATATACACATTTTTTTCACACTATTAAAGGGTTTGGGATGTTTCTAGGTACAGCTCTTCTGTATCTCTGCACATTATCTGAACTGAATGGCTACTATGCCAGCTAAGTTTGCAATAAATGAACTAGCAATGGCAAAGGAGGAAATCCCATGTCATGACATCTACTTTACTCACTGTTGTGGGAAGCAGACTTTTTGCATCGTTTTCCTCTTTTTCCTATGTGGCTTTAGAGAACACTGGCATTTCTAAAGTCGCTCTGCGCACCCCATCTCTAAACCTGCCACAATACGTCCTGCTTGACTCTCACATTACCAGACAGCCAGAATCTAACTTTACAATGTTAGCATTGAGCAATGATTGATTACTTTGTGGATATATACCATGCTAATGCTCTGATTCCTTTGCAAGGCACTTTTTCTATCCATCTTTTAGGGACATGTTTATGCAAATGTGAAAGTGGCGATCAAAGCATGAGGTGGAAACATTTATATTGCAACCCTTTCCTCATACTGAGGGATATTAAAGGCTAGTGTGAGAATTGACGCTTTAAGGAGTCTATGTTTTTTAAGGTAGTGCCTATTTCATGCATTTACCAAAATGTGATGTGTTCAATGGGGATTTTTTTTTTTTTTTTTTTTTGGCAGAATGGTAAAAGAAATCGCTTATAGAATGGACTCACACTATCAACTTACTACATATTTCTGCTGGCTGCCAGGGTCATATCCATGCTGTAGTCCATTAATGAGAGACATCAGTCATCTATCTTACCTGGTAAAAGTACATGTGTTACATTAGCTGTTGTTTCAAAGAAAGAAAGTGTGTATGAATCTCACCTCTATTACCTCAGACTCAGTGTGTACAAATTTTTACACAGTGTTCAAGTGATTTCGGCTTCGTTGTTTCATCAACAAACTGCTAGTCCGGAATTCACAAGCCCCCCTCCCTCTTCCCAGCGCAACCATCCGAAAAAGAAAAATAAAGCAAAACCAACCCTCCTGTCTATTATGAGGACTCTTGGCCTGGCGTCTTTACACCCTGTCATTTTCACTGCTTACAGGCACTTTTTATATGGGCTCTGTGGCACCTACAAACACAGTGAGAAATAACCCCGAAACGCTGACTCAGCGCCGCACCTTGAGTTCGGAGTCAGCAGCAGATATACGATCCCAGGGCCCGGAGATTTGGAAAATTAAAATTGGATTTTGCAGCTCAGGCTGGATGTAGAAAGAGCTGATGGTGACTGTCCATGTTTTATTGTTCCCACAGATCACTGGCATGATCGGCCATAAAGCAGGAAATGAGAAAGAAAATTGGGAGAATCGGAAGGTGGGGATTTCATCGCGGGCTCCGAGCCGTAATGTCCGAAGTCACAACATCCTGTTTAATCGGCTTGTCCTCGTTCAGCCTTTGTTTGTGTGCACAAGGAGCCAGCATAAATTTCACTTGCACATTTATCACAATTTCCCTTCAATAAAACACATTTATTGATGCTATTTCATGCACTATTAATACTCAAGATGATAGAGGAGAGGATTGGAGCGAATTAATATTGAAATATCAAATTAATCTTCAGAGTATTTTGTGAACAGTAGTTGAAGACATTACTTAGGTGAAACCTGGATCAACACTGTAATTTTTAAAACCAAACTTTTTCAGTTTTATGAAAATGTACATAGACTTAAATATTCACTTGAGGCGGAGAGAAAGAAAAAAAAACAATAAAGTAAAAAGGCGGTGTGTGTTGCCTCAAAGACATGCATTTTTACTGCATCTCACCAGCCATTAGAGATTGTTACCGGATGGGGTTTAATACCTTGATTTTTCCCTTTTTAGTTTTGCGGGGTATAAGTGATGACCAGATAAAACAATGGAGAATGAATGAGCGGTATTGTGTGCATGTAACAATCAGACAAAGCCATATTGCGTATGATATTCTCATTAGTGATGTAGTGGTCCCTGGAGAAGGGGGTATACTCCATTAGGCAGATGGGTAGATCACCACGGAGAAAGTGGGTATACACTCCTATGTGTTTCAATGGCTTTTTGGCTGATAGGTGATTATACTTTACACTGACAGAAAAATACATGTATAAAGTCCACATACCAGTGTATATCCTCCACCACACCTCTAATTCTTATGGATTTTCAGGCCTTTTTCCAGGTACTGACAATCAGAAGTAGCACAGAACCAGCCCAACATCAGCGTCTTCGACTCACAATGCCACTGTTTGCCGCCTCTTCTCTGGACTGTTTTCCTGAGCATAAAAGCATAAGGGGAAAGAGTGACAGAACACAGTCCTCTGACTAACAGGAAGTGGGGGCTCGAGAGTAGGAGGAGGCTCTGCCTGTTTAATATGAGTCTATATGTCTACATAAACTCAACCTACACACCCATCTCGGTGTGTGTCGATGTGCATGTTCAAGTGTCGATGTGCATACGTACAATAGGTGAGTGCATGTCTGTGTTTGTGTGTGTGTGTGCACGTGTGTGCGCATGCGTGCGTGCGTGTGTGTGTGTGTGTGTGCACTATAGGCGAGTGCATGGCTGTGAGTGAAAGAGAGAGGGGAGAGAGAGTGCATGTTAGTGAATTAAATGCGAAGACAGGAAAGGAGCATGTGAGCCCGCTTGTGTGTGTGTGTGTTTGCGTGTGTGTGTGTGTGTGTGTGTGTGTGTGTGTGTGTGTGTGTGTGTGTGTTTGTGTGTAAGCCTGTACTGTCATGTAAGGGAATCTCATCAGTTTGGCAACAGCTACTACATGCCTCAAGCTTCCTCCAGCCCAGGCTCCAAAAAAATCCAGAATGTTCTGACAATTCCTCATTGCAAGATGAGCTTTCTTTCATTAAAAGGCACAGCAATTTTGGCTAGGTTTATACCAACTAATATATGCCTATGTTGGTGAAAATACGAGATACATTTCACACAACCACACGAACGGTCTTCGGTGTCCAAAACCACTAAAATATGCTTTAGTTTGGCGGTCCGTGGAAAGGGAGCCTAGTGTAGGTTTAATTATTTCCTCACTCTGCTTGCTGGAAAAGCTGAGCTTCATCATGCGGTCCTTAATAATCGCAGCAGACTCATAAGAGGCGAGGAGCCAGCCGAGTTGGCTGTGAGCCATGCAAAGGCCGACGGCACCCGGGACGCTTGTTAACCCGATACAGCGGCAAGCATCGAACACCAGCCCTGTTTCAGACCGGCGTTGTGTCACTGCTGATTTGTCTCGTGCGTATTCAGCGGCGGAGCGGGAATGTGGATCGCTCAGTCAATACACAATTGCAGCCGCCTGAGCCTGCCAAAGAGTCTCTGTGAGCAGTTGTGGGAGACACACCGACAAAAGCTCTTTGATTAATTTGGAACTACTGTACCTGCGTACCAGCCTGTTGGCAGTAACATCAATCTCTCACTTGTTTTCCTCTCTGTAGGAGAGCTCACTATGACAAAAATCACACAACACGCCGCCGCCTGAGCTTCGTCAATCCGCTGTTTGCTTGCCTTTTTATATGAGAAAGCCCTTGTATTCAGTGCTGGAGAATTATCATTTATTTTGATGGTAGAATGTAGTGGGGGAGGGGATAATGGCTGTCTTAAAGCTATCCTTTAGAAGTCCCACAAAGCTGGCTAGGCAAACATTCAAGGCCTGATTTACATATTTATTGTGATTTATATGTTTGAATGTACTCCATGGACACTGATACAAGACATAATCAGAGAACTGACTCACATCTTCCAACAAAGGCAGCAGCCATATTGAAATGGTGTTCATTCGGGGTGAATGGTTTCTCAGCCAAGTTCCCACTCTATGCTCTCATGGTAACGACTGCTTCAACCGCCTTCAAGCAGGAGAGAGCAACACGGTCATTGCTGTATATGCAGGTGAACGTTTACTTCTGAAGCAGGATGAAAACCTCACTTGAACACCATAGCAAGAATTAATAAAATTCCCTCAAAATTGAACAGGCCACCTTCCAATTACAATCTATAGAAATGAGTGGGGCAGAAGGGTTCATACAAATGTTTGAATTTCTCTAAAGGCCTTGGTTTGTATGCAGTATAATAGAAGGTAGGATTAGAAGTGACTCTTTGTAATAAAATACAAATAATTCAGCTCTTGGCAATTTTGCGGTAGACTATGCTGACATCTCCCTCATCAATAGATTTGCTGTCAAACCCTTCATGACCTTTTCAGACCACCGTCAAATTACCATGCTCATAAAAAGATCAGAGTAGGGTTGCGAGCATATTCAGACCAGCAAGTTGCGAAGCATCAACCCTTCTTAACGATGGCTTCCATACAGCACACCCTGCTTAAAATTTCATCCTGCACACCAAACTAAGCTGGTCAAGATAGGATAAGTATTGTTTTCTTCACTTCCAGTCGGTTATGCAGCTGTACTGTACTTCGGGTGATCAGCCTATATTGTCAACTAGACCACTACACTGTAAAACTGTGGAACGTGAAGTGTTTATAATCTAAACACCAGTGTGCACAAGCTAAATGCCTTGTGATTATTTTTGTAAATAGGTGTTCTCATTCAAAACACTGATGTTTATTGCATGTTGCGATCGAGGTTTTTCAGATTTGTTCAATACATTTTAAAACTGAATCTAAACACTGTGACATGTTTAAAAAGTGTTACAAAAATGTGTTCAGCACATGTTCAGAACTTAAACATTTGGTTTTACAGTGTAGTACACTTTACTAGCTTAAACAGCTTTGATCGGCTAAAAACCAGTCAATAGCCAGCTGTGACCAGCCAAAGGCACAGAAAACACAATTCAAACCAGTGCAAACTTGCTGGCTTCTGCTGGAATTTGCTGCTATTCAGGAGCAACTGGCTCTGATAAAATAAAAACTGTGATTGGAACAGTATAAACACACAGTTGGAACTAAAAAACATAACACTTTTTTTCTGTCAGTAACCATTGGTGAACAAGCGCATCAAGCGCATGAAAATAATTAGATAACCATTTGAAACTGCAGAGGCCGTTATTTAAATTCATATGTCATTAGCATTGATTAATATGGTTGTAATTGTCAAGCCAGCACTCAGGAGCCCCGTGACCATGCCCTTCTTTCAATCCATGTGTCATCCCCTGAGTTTTGAGTGTTTTCACCTGTGTCTGTGTCCATAAATACCCTAGTCTTTGTTAAGCCTCTTACCGGGCGTCATCTCGCTACCATGAATCCATGTCTCTCGATTCCCAAGTCTTGTTAAGCTCCTACTTTCCCGATCCTTTCCGAGTTTCCGTACTCGCAAATTTAAAAGAAACCATTGTATATCCAAGTTTATTGACCCAAATAGAGTATTATTTATGTTTGATATTTTTGACTTTCATTTTCTTAGTTGCACTGTTTGCAGTGCTGGCCTTCTTTTAGATTTGGCCTTTTATATTTTGATGCCTTCAGTTCTTGTTTTTGCGATCTATTTGGAAGAAGATTTTTGCCCTCTTGTCTTTTGCCCCTTTTGTCCTCTGCTGTTTTTTACCCAAGCTCGTTTTGGCCTAGCGTTTTCCTAGGTTGATACTTTGTTTTATATTATTGCTGCTTTTACTTTACGTTGTCACTTTCTATCTGGTCTTGGCTTGCATCATTTCATGTATTTATCTGTTGCGTAAGATTCTGTTCATTGTATTTCTCAGTGTACTCAAATTGAAAATGTTCAAAGTATTGGTATTCCTAGGAAGTAAAAGTACCCAACTAAATACTACTCCTGTCTGTGTTCCTGAGTATCTCCTGACAATAATATAATGATGCACAGCTTAAAATTTTAGTTGATTGTAAACAATAGGTAATGCCAATTCATGTCAAACCAATTTAAAAAAAAATACAAATAAAATTTGCGAAGATTTTATTATTTTTCGTCACTCCTTTGCTGCCTCCAAAAAAGATTTACAACCCCAATTCCAAAATAGTTTGGACAAAGTGTAAATTGTGAATGAAATCAAAAGGCAATGACTTTCAAATCACACCAGCCAGTATTTTATTCACAATAGAACAGCGATAACATAGCAAATGTTGAAACTGAGAAATTTTACAATTTTATCCACTAAATAGCTCATTTCAAATTTGATGGCTGCTACAGATCTCAAAAAAATTGGGACAGGGGCCTGTTTGCCATGGTGTAGCATCCCCTCTTCTTTTTAACAAAGTGGAGGCGTCTGGGCATTGAGGAGACAAGTTTCTTGAGTTTAGCCATTGGAATTTGATCCCACTCTTGTTTAATACAGGCTTCCGGCTGCTGGAGAGTTTTGGATCTCCTTTGATGGACTTTTTGTTTAATTATGCGCCAAATGTTCTCAATCGGTGAAAGATCAGGACTGCAGGCAGGCCAGTTCAGCAAACGGACTCTTCTACTACGAAGCCATGCTGTTGTAATAGCTGCAGTATGTGGTTTTGCATGGTCCTGCTGAAATACACAAGGGCTTCCCTGGAATAGATGTCATCTGGAGGGGAGCATATGTTGCCCTAAAACCTTCATATACCTTTCAGCATTCATGGTGTTATTTAAAACATGCAAGTGTCCACACCATATGCACTAATGCATCCCCATACCATCAGAGATGCTGGCTTTTGAAATGAACGCTGATAACAGGAGGGGTGGTCTTTCTCCTCTTTAGCCCGGACGACACAATGTCCATGATTTCCAACAAGAATGGCAAATTTGGACTCGTCTGACCACAGGACACTTTACCACTTTGCTACAGTCCATTTTAAATGAGCCTTGGCCCACAGAACTCGGCGGCGCTTCTGGATCATGCTCAACAATGGCTTCCTTTTTGCATGATAGAGATTTAGGTGGCATCTGTGGATGGCACGGCGGACTGCATTTACAGAAAGTGGTTTCTTGAAGTATTCCTGGGCCCATTTAGTAATTTCAATGACAGAATCATGCCGGTGAGTTATGCAGTGGCGTCTGAGGGCCCGAAGATCATGGGCATCCAGTAAAGGTCTTCGGCCTTGTCCTTTACACACAGAGATTTTTCCAGTTTCTCTGAATTTTTTGATGATGTTATGCACTGTCGATGATGAGACCTTCAAAGCCTTTGCAAATTGACGTTGAGGAAAATTGTTTTTAAAGTATTCCACAGTTTTTTACACAAGCCTTCACCGGTTGGAGAGCCTCTGGCCATCTTTACTTCTGAGAGAAACAGCCTCTCTAAGACATCCCTTTTATAGCCAATCAGGTTACACACCTGATGCCAGTTAACTTCATTACTTGCTAAATGTTCTTTCAGCTGATTCTCTTATATATTAATTGCTTTTTCAGCCCTTTTTTTTGCCTGTGTCCCAATTTTTTTTGAGACCTGTTACAGCCAGAAAATTTGAAATAAGTTCATTTTCTGGATAAAAATGTAAAATGTCTCAGTTTTGAACATTTGAAATGTTATCTATGTTCTATTGTAAATAACACATTGGCTCATGTGATCTGAAAGTCATTGAATTTTGATTTTATTCACAATTTACATTTACACAATCCAACTATTTCGGAATTGGGGTTGTACATTTTTGCAGTCACCTCATCTGCAATACTTGCTCTTACAAAGGAGTAAAGAGGCAGCTTTAAAGTATGAAAAGTAATCTGTCTGTGTTGGTAATTCTGCCCCTGGTATTAATTAATTGCCCAGTCCTAATGTTCCAGAAGGATTGGGATGTGGCCAATCCAGCCCTAATTTTGGTGGGGCGAGGGGGGTGGAAGAGTGTGTAATTCCTGGCAACTTGGACATGGCTTCACACCAAATCAAATCTATTTCTGAATCAAAATGTTACCATTAGCAGAAAATATATTGTCTTCCTGTGCAATGAATTGGGCTTGCTAATAACTTTCCTTTGCATAAATAATTTCCAACTAATTTTTGGGAGAAAAAAGGCAAGGTTGAAGGTAACTTTACTGGCAGTGGCTTCTTAGATATTAACTGTATGTGTTTAGCCGAGGGCAGACATGCTTTACTCCTAGCAATCCAAAAAAGAAGTTAATTTGACCAGGTACCACAGTGTGTTTTACTTCAGCGATACAGTTATGTGTGATATTTTCCCATTGGAATCAGCCAGACATTTGCATTTGGATTTTTACAGTTGTATAAAACACATGCAAGGTTTCATTTATTCTGCCACAGAGTAAAATGATATTTTTCCTGTCATCCCTGCACAGGGTGTAAATCACTAAGCTTTTGCACTGTATGCATTTTAGATAACATGAAAAGGAAACACAACACAATTATTACATTACGTGGTGCTATTTTTCTGAGGATTACTCATATGGATACGCCAAAGATTTTGTGCACACACTGTTGTTGTAGAACTCCAGATCAGAAAAAAAAACATTGGTACAGTTTGTTAAATTAAATTAAAAACTGTAAGCAGTGATTTGTGAAATATGTTTAACTCTATTTCATTGAAAGCAATACCACAACACATTATTTCATGTTTTACTGCATGAATTTTATTGATTTAAAAAAGCACGCCCCCTTAATCAATGCAAACTGCACCACAGGTAGAATAATTTAACCTTTATGTACGTAACTGGGGAAAGTTCCATTGCGAACAGAACAGTTTTTTTTTTTTTTCTTTCAGGGAACCTTGCTGGTAGAAATGCTGGATAGAACCATGGAGAGAGGAAGGATAGGGATAAACAGAAGTGAAGTCCTTGGAGCAATTTTGGGGTTAAGGGTCTTGCTCAAGCACCCAAAGGCAGAGTTTTTTTCCCTAATTCATCTCTTCAGTTCTGAATCTCAAGCTCCACCAGGGGCTTGACCCAGCAACTCTTCACTTACTAGTCAAACCACATACCACTATGCTACCCTGCAGGCCCTCGCCAAGGATACTGGCACTACCCCATACCATGATAGAAAATGAACTGGCTATTGGTAACAGTCTGGATGGTCCTTTCCCTCTTTGTTCCAAAGCACACTGCATCCATTTCTTTCATAAAAGACTTGAAATATTGATTTGTCTAACCACAATACACACTTCCACTGTATGATGGTCCATCGCAGATGCTTCCAAGCATAGAGAAGTCAATGGCGCTTCCGAACACTGTTTACACAAAGCTTCCTTTTTGCACTGTGAATTTTTACCTGACATTTGTGGATGTAACAATGAGTACTTGAAAAAAAGTTTGCCAAAGTAAGCAGGGGCCCATGTGGTTATGTCACTAATAGAAAAACAACAGGTCTCTATGCAGTGTCGTCTGAGTGATTGGAGATCACAAGTATTCAGGTTAGGTTTGTATCCTCGCCCTCTATGCATAAAAATTACTCCAGATTCCTTGAAAGTTTTAATAATATTATGTACCCTAGAAGGTGAAATATCAAAATCTTTTCCTATCTTTCCATGAGGATCATTGTTTTTAAACCTCTTAATGACTTACTAAGGCATTTGTTGACAAATTTGTGATCCTTAGCCAATCATTGACTTTCTTTATCTCATTATTAGTCCTAAATGGCATCCGTCACAACTTTTCTGGAATGCATTGCAGGCATGTATGGCAGAAATGGATTTACATTTACGAATAAGATGAAATTGAACAGACAAAACATTAAATATCTTGTCTTCATACTGTCTGCAATGAACTGACCATGAAAGTTAATCTAGAAATCATTGCTTTGTTTTTATGTGCATTCTCCATTTCATCTCAACTGTTTCCAAATTGGGGCTGTACTGCAACAAAAGGAAAGTGACCAATAAATCTAGGAGAGCCTATGACTGCATTTCCAGTCACATGTGTACCAACATGTTACAGATGTAGGCTACAGACCCTGTGCAGTGGTTTGCGGTCTCCAGATTTTTACAGCTGATTGATACACTACATTCGTTTTGTCTCACAGGACGCAAGCTGACCCATATGATGTAAAAGCTGAACGCCCTCCAGAGGCAGGCTGGGAGAGCAGGCCTTAATATCAACACTGGAAAGACCTTGGAAATGGAAATACAGACAGGAAATTCCAGCCCAATTCACACTTACAGTTAAGGAATCACAAGAACAGAGCACTTCACTTACCTTGGAAATGTGGGATGAGACAGGCTGTGGAGGACATCACTGCAAAAATCAAGGATGCACAACAAGCTTTTGCATCTCTTCGATCAATCTGTTAAGCAGAAGTTATCTCCCTCAAGGCAATGCTGAGGATAGTTGATTCTAAAGGGAAATTCAGTACTCCCTTATGGGTCAGAAACTGGGAAATCAACAAAATCTCTCTAAGGGTGCAGCCTTGAGAGCAAGACAGGTTATGCCAAAATATGGGCATTTTCTGGCCAAATGTCATCCCAAATGAGAAGCTATGGCCAAGAACAGGGCAGGAGGGGATAGTGAGCACAATTAAACAAATGAAATTAAATTGGACGGGACATCCTGAATTAGGAGAAGAACCCATCTAGGATGGCCATAGAATGGTATCTGCAGCGGAAGAAGAAATGGGGACGGTTTAAACACTCATAAAGAGGGATGGAGGGAAAAGAGATGGACAACATCAGGTGGAAGTGGAGTGAGGGGAAAAAGGACTGCAAACTACAGAGTCCAGACGAAAGCTTTACTGGAAGCCCTTTGTTCCTTTACAGCAGTGGATCCCAATCTCGGTCCTGGGGCACCCCTGTGTATGCAATTGCATTGCAGAATTAGAATAAGTAGGTGCTAATTAGGTGTGTTTCATGTTTAAAGCAGTTATTTACTGTTTAAAGCCACATTTTGACCCAAAAACCCATGATTGCCTTAAAGAATAAAAGACCCTTGAAAATGTTGTCTATTTTACCAAATTTCGGGAAATAACATTTTTAAACAGATCAAATTAGACACTAAGAAATCAGTCAGCTCCAAATTATGTTGCTGAAGACAGGTATTTTGCATTCTTTCAAAATCATTTGCTCGAACTTAATGACATTAACATGACACGAAGCAGGTTTGAATCTATCATTTGCTTGCCTAATAAGCTGGTAGTTTTCACAACCATGTGTCCACAGTTTCACTAATTAGGAACCCACTGATTGTTCACTTTGATGGGCTCAATTTTTCCCTTCTTTTCATGCAGTTGTTTCGAATAAATCATAATATGGATGTGGATTTCGTTTCTCTTCATGGTATGTATAGATATTTGTTCAAATGTGGCTTCATAGGTAAATAACTGCACTAAACATAAATGTATCTGGTTAAGACAAACTGACAGCTTGTTAAAATCCAGTGATTGCAATTGTGGTTGGAACAAAAACCAGCTTGCACAGGGGTGCCCCAGGACCGAGATTGAGAACCACTGCTTTAGAGGGGCAAAGTTAATTAAGAAGACATTAACAAACACTTCAGACCCCAAAAAATGTAATGATTTTCCAGGAAGTTCACGTTTATTCTCTCTTTTCTCTTTGATAATAATAATAATAATAATAATGCATTTTTGTTTTTTTTTTTTACTGTCATGCTTCTGTTAAGCATGTCTATGTGACAAAGCAAATTAATGGTAGCATTTCCCACTGATTTGAAAAAAGTTGATTGAGAGAGAGAGAGAGAGAGAGAGAGAGAGAGAGAGAGAGACACAACTAAGGCCTCTCAGTGCTGCAATACATCACTCAGCTGTCCTCCCTCTCTCTTACACTCAGTACAGCTGCTCATAATGCTCGGTGTAGGGCGGAGTCCGCTGGAGCCAGCATGTTATTCATTCTCATCCTCTGCTTGAATCTCAAGCTGCCATTCTCCAAGACTTGGAGGAGTGCCAGAGTTTCTGAGCACCTTAAGGGGAATGACTTTGGTGGTGTTTTGCATGCTGCCGGAGGAAACACTGAGCATGGTGCTGGCAGGAGTACAGAATGTTTTTAAGGTTCAAGCCCTGAGACATTTTCGAGCAGCCGCCACAACTGGGCTGTGGGTCATTTCTCTGAGCCCCCTCTCAGGTAAACTTTCAAACATAATTCCCAAACACACCCTCAATCAGAGGTTTCCAAATTCGGTCCTGGGGACCCACTGTGTGTGCTGGTTTTCGGTCCAACCACACTTGCAATCCCAGAATTAACAAGCTGTTACTTTTTTAATTAATTGCTTTTGAGGCCAGAGAGCCGTTTCACCCACTTTAACTGATTTGACAAAATTGGTAATGCATTCTATGTTGTTTAAAAGCCCAGTGTTTACATTGTGCTTATTTTGTGACATTCCTAGTGAGGAAGCCATGCCAAGATGGCAATAAGTTTTAAATGATCAAAATCAAGACTGTAGTAAATCAACAAGCTGCTTATTAAGCTTCTGAACTCAATTGTTCCAAGTTCTGTCCAAATAGTTTTCCCAAAACCAATCACAAAAATAATACCAAACAGGTCTGACTCATGGTAATTTTCTCTGCCTTTGAAATCTTAATTACCTATTAAATAGTTAGTTTTAGTGACCACATGTTCAGTTTCAACAATTACAAGTCAATTGATTCTACAATATCAAGATTTACATTTTTTCCGCTATTTTTATGCGATAAAGTAATTTGTAATGAGGTACAATTTAATATGCAGCTCTTCAGCAATAGCTCGAATAGCTATTTCTGGCATAATGTGGCTTAGAAGTGTAAATAATCCATATGAATATGGGTTGTGCAGTTAAGAAATTTAGCAACTCATTAAAATTCTGGGATTGCATTTGTGGCTGGAACAAAAACGAGCAGACACAGTGAGTTCCCAGGATCGAGTTTGGGAACCCCTGTGCTAAATAAGTACGCTGATCATGAATTGAACACCGTTTATGCCATGCTTAGCACATGCACAACAACTGTTGACTACTTATGTGTCCTTGGTTACTAAATTATTTTAGATGTGTCGAGCAAGTAATAACATCAGATTTCACTTCCATACAAATGTGTTATCAGGATATACACACCATAGAGTGAAAATCAGTTTTTACTTTTCTAGCATAATGTTTTGATACCTGCCAAAAATATGTAAAGAATGGTGATACTCATGAATTGATTGATTAAATTGTTACCATGACCCTTTAAAGGGTACACAAGGCACTGATACCCTTCTTTCACTAGTCTAGTGCATAGAGATATATAATAGAACCAGAGAGAACGAGGAAGTACCTTTGCTTCAGCCAGTTAGCATGTTAGCTTCCTGCTTCCGCTTTTCCCACCGGAGGCAATTTTGTGGCCAAAGACGCGGCAGCTCTGTAGACACCAATTGAAAAGTGCGCATTTTTTTCTTGCCAAATAAAGCGAAAACAAAAACAAATGTATTCGGTAATCCTGCATTATTTTGCTCTTTGTCTGACGCAACTGTTCGATGTTTTCAAGAGGGCCTGTAAAATAAGAACTGATACTTAGAGCTTGATGACAGCTAGTGCACGAGTTTGGTTGTCCAGCTGTTGCTCTGACTGCAGCAGTTCAACGAGAAGAGTGAAAAGTGCGTGCGCGTTCCGGATTAACAGCGTTGCTCGTCATTTCCCCTCGAAAACACTCACCAATCCGCACAGACGACACACTTTCTTGGCAATTTGTGCCATGTAATCAGATTGGCAATCTTATGAAATGGTGCCGGAAATAAGCACCCATGGAACGCCATTTTTATAGATGGCGTCGGTCAATTCCGTACTTCCTGGGCTGAAGTAGCTAGCCTAGCATCTCCCATTGAAAGTAATAGGGGTGGTACTTCCTCGCTCTCTCCAGTTCTATTATATTACCTCCATGGTCTAGTATGAGTAGCAAACAAAAACGCCACGCAGGTACAATCAGTGCAATAACTGAGACTAAAAGGGCATTTTTAACAAAATGGAAAGCTTGCTGTTGCCTAACAAGCCCCTTGTATTCCTTGTATAGCCTAGCAGGAGTCCACTAGAGTCAGTTGACCAACATTTTGTCTTTAAACTGGATACAGACCTACTACTGTACATCTTAGGATTATATATAAAGAACATTTAGCTCCCTTTCTGGGCGGTCAATGCCCACTTTGTCCTAATTATTCTGGTACAATGTTCTAAACAGATGTACGTATACACCCTCTCTATGCTACCACTGTAACATGCCTTCCCCAAGGACACAGTGCTGCAAAAAAAAAAAAAAAAAAATTGGCTTCCTTCATGATTTTCTCTATTATTGCATATTATTCAAACCAAATGGTTCCCTCATTAGATAAGACAAAGGTAAACACAAAACCAATTTTACTTAAAGTTATCAAAATCCCATAATACCCACATGAAAAGTAACAGCCCCCTTAATATCCATAACAAGTGGCTCCACATTTTGTAGCAATAACTACTGGTAAAGGCTTTTATTATTTCATGCCAACCTTTCACATAACTGTTTAGGACCTTTAAATTCCTCTGCATTGCAGAGCTGCTAACTGGCCTGCAAGGAAATACTTTTTCACAGCAACGTATATGCTGTCAACAGTCGTAGCACATGACTACCAATAATCATAAATGTCATATCACATAAAAGATTGGAAAAACTGGATTAGCATCGGCAGAAAAAAAATGGAGAAAAATAATATGGCAAGCATAAATTCAGAGCAATGGGCCACATTGCAAACGTGCTGGACATACAAAAATGAGTGTGCTGCCAATGGGCTTCTCATGCATATTCTAGCATTTCACGCTAAAGGACTGACTTTTAATTACAAAGTGAGGAGTTATTATGAAGAAGTCTGCGTCTGCTCCAGGCACTTTGATTTGTCTCGTGAGATCTTCCTCACAGAGCTCACCCCTCATCACCCTGTCTGACACATTAAAAGAAGAAGAGTGAAGACAGCCTGCCGCAAGCGTTAGCTTCTCATTAGTCTATTGACATTACATTTGGAGTAATGGAGAGTGATAGCTGAATGTTTGACCTGACTGGGATCCTTCAAAGTTAGACAGAAAAAAAACAGAAGAGGCACCGAGTCCTAGGGATGGTTTCCATTTCTGATTTTTGAAATCTGATGCAATTATTTGCCAAGGGAGAAGTAGCTTAAAAAAAAAAAAAACTAATTTCCGATGGACAATGCAAACTTTTTTGAAAATAATTTGTTCTCTCCAATTCAGTGCTTGAACTAAATTCTTTCAGCTCCTAAGAATGTCTTATTCCCTAATACTACATGCCTTCCCAGGACGATAGAATAAATTCCATGGATTCTTTTCTTGCTTGTAATTAAGTTAGTTATCACTAATGTGGTTTTAGGCTTAATCTGCATTGTGTTCCCTAATAGTGAAGTGACCAATAGTGCTCTAGCTAATTACAACCATACAGAAGAGAAAAACGTTAATCAGGTTAGTCCCTGTTCAGTTTGTTGCCTTTAGAGTATTTTGTTCAGGATTCATTCTGAAGTTATCTCCAAAGCTGTTGAACAGTGAACTGAAAAACCAATTTCAAAGGCCATATTGATTTGTTCCTCAGGAAAGCCATTAAGGGACTCAATGGTCAGGTCTGTGGGCTTGAGTTCACAAAAAAAGAAAATTTACTGTGAAACATCTTAACTAAAGAACATCCGCGCAGAACATCAGTACTGCAAACATCAAAGGTTCACAATGGACGGAGTGAGAAAGAAATGAATAGCATAAGGACAAATTTTAGAAAGCTGAACTGCACAAATGTGTTGTTGAATGGACTCTGCGTTTTCAGTGGAGGGATGTAGAATATGCGCTGTTATTCGATGATAGATTGAAACGTTGCCCTTGGTGAATTATTAATGGAAAAGGTGTTTGGTAGACTAGCCTGGAGGATTGTTCAGTGTTGAGATGGTGTTAGGTTTTTTCTCTCGCTGTTGCCATGGGAGCAACCACAAAGTAGTGAGAAAACAGTCATAGAATAGTTGGTGACCTCAGGGGGACCTATTCTTTGCAGGCATAATGTAACATGTACTGCATCAACCTTTAAGTTTGCAGAGGAAATACTCTTTTTTTTAACCTTCAACAAGTATGTAACTGCACAGTTGACCCTTTTCCGTGACACCTTGCACAATTAAAATATTTTGTTATACACTGAAAAGTATGCTCAGATACATTTTTCAGTGTATTTACAGATACAGAAGTAGTGTAAAGACATTTTTGAAAAACCAATGTTTTTTCAGTTTGCATCATCAGTTCTACTGGTTATTTTTGTAAACATCTTACTCAAACTAACATGGAAATAATAAATACTTTTTTCTAAAAAAAAAAAAAAAAAAAAGAATGTTACATGCATATGGTTTCAAATAACAACAAAATTAGTGATTGTCATTTCATTGTCACACAAATGTTAGGTTAGACATCAAGTATTTTAAATTTTGTTTTAGGTAAATGAATGTCAGGGCCAGATCTACAGATTTTACATAATTGTCCTTGAGGCTAACATTGGATAAAGCGTCCTCAAGTCCTGTGAGAGCCCTGGCTGTTATTACAGTTGCTAGAGGAGAGGGAGAAAGACTGACAGCAATATTTGCCTTACTTACACCCTTTCTTCAAGGCTTGGGTCTTTCTGAAGGCTACACACATTTTGTCAAATACATTTGGGTTTCCCACTGTCATACCAATTGTGAAATATTGACTACTTTGAAGGAAATGATAAAGAAATAAGAAGAGGATATTTGAAGGGAATATGGTATCATCATTCAACCTTTGGGGTGCTTTTTGTTCCAGTGGTTTCGGCATTATGTGCCTAAAGTGCTGTGGGAAAGTGTTTTCCCTCTTCCAGATTTCGTCTATTCCTGCACACGCACATCACTTAAACGCCCCAGACCATCAAACCACCCCGCAAGTTTAACACCAGACAAAGACAACCCAAAGGATAAAAACTATCTAACTGTACCAGGTCCTAAGTAAAAAAAGTAATTCCCCCATAATTACTATCAAACAATTAAATACATTTATTGGATAATTGAGTTCAATTTCACTAAACACACCCAGGCATGATTACTGCCAGTTTGCTTTAAATATGCTTTAAATTTTAAATCAAGGCATTTCATCCCTTCTGAACACGAAAAACTAAATTAGCATGCTCACCTGAAAAAAAAACAAGATCTCCAGCCAAGAGAACGGATTACACTCTTTGATTCAAACGGTTATCGTTCCTCTAAAGGCATGAAGCAATGATTTTTAATTATTTCAAACTCACATTCTTTTAACTATCGCAATAGCTCAGGGGCGGGGACCAGGGCTGGTTATATACATTTCCACTGGCTCTAACTGAAGGTCCTAGGAACCTTTAAAAAAAAGAACAAAGAAAAAAGAAATTGGATTTTCCGGGGTAGTGGGGCCTAATGTGATTGGGCCGAAAATCATTCGTGGCTCACCTCCCAGTAGCAGACTGCTGCTGTGTCAAATTGAGAAACCTTAATAGATCAACAGTGGTGGTAGGCAGCAGGTTTGGCACATATGGCCTCTCCAGCAGTGGAGTCACAGTCTGTAGCGCGGTCAATCACATGGTCATTTCTGACGCGTACATTTCCTCAGCTGCACGAGATCAATTATGCCGCCAATTCACTTTGTCACATTTGGATTCATATCACATCAAACTCTGAAGGGACTATAAACTCCCTGCTGTGACATTTGAACACTGTTCTTATATCCAAGGACCTAATTGTAGCACACTCTACACCTGTTCTGCGGGGGATCGGATTTAGACAAGATATTGCCTTTTGGCACTGTCCTAAAAAAAGCTGAAATGTGAAAATGTCTCCTGTTACATTAAGGGCGTTAGAATGAATCATTCTGGTCATTTGGTGCGACTGTGCTTAAAATAAGTGTCCAATTATTCCACACAGCCTGGTACCTATCCTTGTATTATAACAGTTACTTAACAGGATGAGCCATATAGCAGCGCCAAGGTTATTGTTTTCCATATAAGCGTTTTTGAAGCAGTAAATATGGATTTTTCCATATGTGGAGAAAGCTGCAGGGAGAGGACAGTAGTTAAATGGTTGAATCCAACAGAGCTTAAAAGGATCTGAGAGTGAATCCTACTTTCAGCCCATGAGTCATCACCTACTGAAAACACACCGGTGTCCATCTTTAGCAGTATATTGCGTGTACTCAGGGAAACACATTTTATATAACCGCGACATATACAGAAAAAAATAGCAGCTCGCTTGCGGGAGCTATATGAAATACACTTTTCACTGGTGGACTTTATGCATCGGAGGCTCTTGATTAAAACCTTTAAATGATATGTTCTCTGAGTTAGTTATATTTCTATTGAGGGTTAAGGCACTTCAGGTACAATGAGTAGCTAACCTCCTTCCCTTCTGATCCCACTGGACAGAAGGAATGGGAGGGGAAGGTGAATAGACTGAATTGGAATGCAACATCAGCATCAGAACTTTGTGATGCAAGTTAGTCTCTTGACTCCAATACATTTATCACTACGTTACCCTGTAGAATTTCCATTAACACTGCTTTTTATCACACAAATGTGTTTAAAATGTAAACAGCAGTATCTAACCTAATACCTAAGGGGTGTAACTAGGAAGAAAGTTCAACATTAGCCAGGCTTTTTTGTGAGCTGGCTTGACAAACCATAAACTTGCAATCACAGATTCCACAACGTACTAAGGCAGGTTAAAAGAGAGCCACCCTTTTGACATTGAAAATTCTGGCTTTAGGCTCAACCATAGACTGCATAAAAAGATGGACGCAGCACCCTGGTCTGAAAAATGAAGTCCATGCGGAAGTACCGTAAAATGACATTCTACTTAATGGCCAGCAGATGGCGACGTCGGTGGTTGCAGAAAGAAGTTCAATGCTATAGAAGTCTATGAGAAAATGACCCTACTTTCCCACCTGATTTTTCATTTAAATAATGGTTTTTCACATTATTTTACGGTAGCTATAACAAGTTTCAAGTCTCCTTCGATATATCATGATGCTCATTTTTGTAGATTATGGTCCCATATAGACTAGAATAAAGGATAAAGCCAGAATATGCTTTTGGGGCGTGGCTATCCTCTGGTCCTTGTCCGATACGGTCAGATCCAGAGCCACGGTCCTCCCTGGATCTTCAATACACGCTCTTGTCCAATAGAAATCACATCCGGTTTCAAAATGACAACATGGCGCAATTCAAATTGCCAAAGTTGAGGCTTCCTTTATGGTATGCTGAAACCAATGGGTGACGTCACGGTAGCTTCATCCATCTTTTTATACAGTCCATGGGCTCAACATACCTCGCTAACCCACCAATTTTGCATCATAGTACACCCATCAAGTCTTTTTTTTTTTAACAAATGCCAACACAAAGTTACGTTGTTACCATATTTCCATCACAGTCATTTCAGTGCCAAAGGAAATTGACAGTGACCGATCAAAAAAAGAAAGAATATCTTTTGAAAATTGTCAAGTTTTTACATATGGGAGTGTAAACAAAAGTTCAATCACGAGACGTAGGATTCTCAAGCAATTGCGCTTACCCAATCGGCGCCTTTGGTCTTCATTATATATGCTCCCGACGTGTTCCTGTCTGCTGTTACAGAGATTCCGCATCGCTCAGCTTCCGGCATGTTAGTCCACTCAAAACATTGCTCTTCATTTAGCAAATCCTCCAAGAAGACAAGCAAACACCCACGCTGTGGAGATTCTCCTGATTGTCCAATTTTTTGTTGAACTATTCCACATGACCCTGGAAGACCGACAAATTCGTATCAACCTCAGACTCCTTCGTTCGGAGTTACTGGTGCTTCTTGGTCTCTCCAATGCCAACGCGCATCATCCCCACTACAACGGAGTTCTCAGTTTGAAACGTCCAGCGGCCTCATGCACAAGCTTGCCTCCCTGTTGTGTCCCGGTTCTGTATGCCAGCCGTCCAAACCCGGGTGAAAATCGTGGAAGCAGCGGAAAGCGGGTCCAACAGTACAAGCTACCAGGGGCACCTGCAGAAAAAAAAATCTTGAGCTTAAATGTACGCACCGCACCGGCACCATGATTCGAGCGGCGCGCTCTAGAATTTTTGGTACGCGCAGTGTGTACAGCTGCAGGCGCCGCTGCAAGCTACAACCATTCAGCAGGCTCGTTTCATCGGATCAAAATCGCAACTCTGCCGGTGTTTCCAAGTATCTTCCATCCTTCATTAACTTTTCCAATTCCTGACATCGAGCGGTAGGCTACATTTTCCCAGCTTCATCAATGTATCCTCATTCTTTCTCAAGTACTACAAGGTAGGAATATACCGGGTTTTATTTCTATTGCTGTTTTCCGAGTGGGCAAACGTGTGGTGTACTTGTCTGAAGAGAGAATTCCATATCATTTAAGCAGATGATCCACAATTAGAGGTGTTTAACAAGTGTCAAGTTCGTAGTGGTTTTGGAGTTATCAAGATATTAATTGTTTATCTGGAGTGTCGTCAAGAATTGAACATTAATCTCCCTTAACTGCCATTTGCTGCTACGTTTCGGTGGTGACTGTTCTACGGATATCAAATCTTGTTTGCTGAAGCTGCGTTACATATCGGTCTTTGTCAGTCACGTGAGTGACACGACCCCCGGCGCCATTTTGGATGGTTACCAGAGGTAAACTGACAGAGCAAACATGAGACGAGTGGGTTGGTTAAGTTGTTTTACGATTTTTTAAAACTGAAAAATGGAGAAGCAGAAGGAAAAACGAGTGAAAACCATAGTGACTAACTCAACAAAGATGCCAGGGACTGGTATTTGGCCAAGTTGGCCACTATAAGCAACATTGATTCATACGACCCAGCAGCGTCTGAAAAGCAACTACAGCTGTCAAATAAATGTAGAGCACAAGAACTTCTAAACTGCTCTTGGCTAAGCATTTTCAAAAATGAACACAACACGCTTGTACAGTGTGCGTGTGTGTGTGTGTGTGTGTGTGTGTGTGTGTGTGTTTTCTGTACATAAGCACATTTTTGCAGCTCTGGAAAAAGACAGAGCAGTTTCTCCTTCCATGTGCTGTTTGCTAGTTTAACGTTAACATAAGCTGAACAACAACGTCAAGGACATAAAGTCAGCTCCAGTAACTTTACAAGACAGATAATTAGCACATTGCATGGTCACTTAAACAATAAAAACTCTTACTTAACTAACCTTTGTGAAAATGCCGAGAGCAAACACGCACATATGGAGATATTGTGTCAAAAGTGATATCTTCTCACCGCAGCAGCCCATGCAGCCCGACATCTCTTAGTTATCTCCTCTACCTGCTCCCCATAGCCTTTTTTCCAGATGGGAAACCTGAAAAATCTAACACCACGGTCATATTTTCTACCGTTGGAATTACTGTTGCAGCCTTTAACGCAACACCGGTGTCCCATTTCTCATCCAAAAGGCAATCCCCAACTCTGGGGTTTGTTTCGCGAAATCACAGACGCTAACTTACATAGTTGGACTCATTGACCGTGCCTGGACACTCTTTCGGGAAACTCACCCCTGGTCCGCGCTGTTTTGTAATATGGTGCCATGACCCAAAATGCACTGCGGCTTTTGCGAGAGTTACGTCACTTGTCAGAGACCGATAACCCAGTTTAACGTACGTGATTCTGTCTTCTGGAGGTCACAAAGTTAAATTATCACCGGTGCTGGGACTCAGCGATTTTCGGTCCAAAATCCAAGTCTCACATTGAAACATTTATATCACATCATCAGGTTGACGTGGCACAGTGGCGGTCGGAAGATTAGATTACCGCATATCACTGTAAAGACTCTTCGAGTGTCTCTAGTAGAAGTCGCTGTGTGAATCCATATGATTCATTCATTATTAAAACGCACTTCTTGGAATTTGGATCTTCCCCGACTGGATGGAATCTATCGGCCTATTCCATGGCATCTTGGGAATAAGTATGAAATCGTTTCATACAAGCTTGCTTCTTTCAGTAGAGGTAAATTGTTTTAGTCTTGTTGTAATATCTTAGTATGTGAATGGGGGGAGAAGAGGGGGAGAAAAAAAACTTCTTTCCACAGAAAACTTCTGCTATTTCCTTATAAATTACAAATTATTTTGAGCACTTGGCCTCTTTGGGATCGATCTGTAAGTAGTAGGGATAAGAGTGCTGTTATTCCATCGCGCAGTTTGTTACAGATCAGTGCTCAAGCAAGCTGCCTGCCAGTCAATAATGGCTCTGATCGCTCAGAAGTCAAAATGGTTCTGTTCGATATAATGTGATGAGTTTCGCAAATTGAGACGAAGTATCAAAGAACAGTTCTACTTAGCTTTATTGGTGTCTGATCAGTATTTGACAGAAATTAAGCACATTGAAATGAGCATATGCTTCCAACCTTTATCGAAACGGATAATGTGCACAGATTCTAAAATTTCTAAGTTGCGGCTGAGAAGGTAATTTCTGGCTACTCTCGACCCAAGGACTTCTGGGGAATTCCCCAACCAAAGCCAACGAGAAGCGAGTTTTTCTAGCAAATCGGCAATTCGTGCAAAAAAAATTACCGGTATGGCCCTGTTCGATGTTCACATACCTACTACTAGGCTATATTTGGCTTGCATTACGAAACAAGCACTACTTTCATTAGTGCCTCACGTAATTACCTCCGCCAAGGAGGTTATGCAATCGTTGGAATCTGTTTTTGTTAGTTAGTTAGCAACATTACGGAAAAACTACTGGACGGATTTACACGAAATTTTCACAGTAAGTGGGAATTGGTCTAACTTAGATCCCGTTAGATTTTGGGCTAGATTCGGAAGGGATTAAGCAGCTGGGGGGACTGCTGGGCCTTGGCGGAGGTATGCGCTCTCCGAGTGCTATTGTTTTGCTATGCGTAAGCTATGATTTTGTTAGGGAGGTAATTTATATCTTTGCTTTTGGATTCAAGTAAATATGCCCCTTCCTTAACTATCTCAATCTTGGATGAAGGTTGCCGCTTTGATATCCCACTCTAGTTCTGCTTTTGGAAAGCTGGAATGAATTTTCTTCTTTCATGATTAACGGTACTCAGGCTATGCTACTTTTTCTATGCAGCTCCATACATATGATGGAGGATCTTTCTCAAGGATAGTGGTTTGAATATATGGCCATTGGAATTTTTGATCTCTCATCATTCTTTGCATATTTCTAATTCTACTGCCTTGTCGTCACTTGTTATGCGTGAGGTGCCGTCTGGCATTGGAAAAGAATCTTATTCCGTGGCGACAATAAAGCAAGGGTTAAAATGATAAAGGATTCAATAATTATACAATAATGATTCCTCTGTTTCTGATGCTTGACTCGGCTCGTAACCAATTCTATTTTCAGAGCTGAGCTCTTCCTCTGTCGTATAATTGCTTAGGTAGGCTTTCTCCTGATTTTGATCCTGGAACTAAGGAAACTCCGTCCTTAAGCCCATCTGGAACCGATCCCAGTCCAATCACTGATCGAACTGCTCCTGAACTGAACTCTAGAGTCCGAGGATTGAATCTGCTATGTTGCAGACTACAACATAGATGAAGATAATAATCATAAGGAATGGTTGGGCTCCTTCATATTTAAAGTTTTGATTCAGCTTTGACACCATTTTCTAAATTTTGTTTGTTTTTCTCAGGTATTCTACTGTATCCAGTCTTAATCTTTACTGTTGCTTATTTATTGTGTGATGTTTGTCATGTGCAACCTTATCAAACTGCTCGGGGTGGGAATCTAGTTTCAGGGTTCGACCCTCATTTGGGGGTCTGGTTTCTATTCTGCTTCAGAATTAAAGCTATAGTACATAACTTTTACATGTCTGTAAATGTACGTTTCATCCAAGCCACTACTAGAGGAGATGACACAATACTGATTAAGCCAATCGGCTCCTCTAAAATCTCGCTGTATTTTTCAGTATTTGTTGTTTTGTATTGCATGTCGACCGGCGACATTCCCGCGCTGGCACACAGGAAATGACACGTTTTATTTCAAAACAAGAAGGGAGGGGGAGGAAGAGCGGAGAGTCTCCTAGCAAGAGAGCTCTGGACCCCGCGTGACTTGTTTTGTTTGGACCGCCATTTTGGCAGTAAAATGGCCAGCGCCGCAGATTTCAAGCCATCTGAGTTCACAACTCACTTTAATTCGAACGACTTTGGACTTTATGTCAAAACTAAATCGGTTAAATATTACGGACTCAGAGATTTATGGAATAATTTGTGAGTACTTGCATTTGCGTAGTTACCACAGAACAGTAGAACAGTGCCGTGACAAACTAAAGAAACTACGGCTGCAATATTTCGAAGTGGAGAACGCAGTGAGAAAGTCTGGCAGCTCAAGTTATGAGAAAGATAAATTTTCGTGGTATGAGGCAGTGGACAGCATAATCGGCCAAAAACGCAAGGGCGAAAGTATTCCGTTTTCAACCTCCATCAACTGTTGCTGCTTCGGGCCCTTCCGTATGAAATCAACCAAATTCCAGGAACTTCCCAGTATCATGGTCATGGATTTCTTTTAAATTTTAATAGAGCGTTGTATATGGTGCCAAATGAAGAAATACCATGTTTTAGCTCAATACCCCCAGTGGTTTTCATTTTCTGGGGGGGTCAAAAAAGTGGGCGTGGCACCCTCAGATGCAGCAAAATGAATTATAGCCATTTTCATGGGGCAATAACTCAAAAACTAAAATAGATATGGACTTCATTTTTTCAGGAATTATTAACCTTCCATAAGTAAATAATTTACAAGTAAAAGGAACAAACTTAACCCATTCATGTCTATGCTGTCGTCGTTCAAAAACAGGCAGAACCCAAAATTTGGCACATTTCAGATGGCCCTTTCACCCAAACAGAATGAGAAATCTCAAAATGTTATGTCTCTTAGTGTAAGTGCACATACTCAGGTCTCCATTGGAACATTGATATCTTGCATATATTTTGCAGTTGTTCTGTGGAGGGGGCAATTATGACCCCCTGTCCTGGGGAGTAACCCATTTTCGGCCCGTTTTTTCTCAATGGGAGTGTCCTCCGATTTTTATGGGACCTATATCATTACAAGACTTTGTCTGTACTTTCACCACAAACAAGTGGTCTTTCAATTGCTTCATCATTAAAATTGTATCCAGAAGTTGCACTTTTTATGGTTTTCGTGCACAGTGTGTTTGTACCTTTTTCATACATATTCATGTACAAAATCAGCACATTTCAGAAGACATTGCAATCTCTACTGAAAATTTTAGGTATTTACTGTGTCACTCATTAGATGGCACCACGACCCGATGCTCTAATTTGGAGGCAGCACCCACTAATTAAAGCACATGGCCTCAAGAGACATTATGGCTTCAACTTCCAATCCCCCGCTTGATCCACTCCCCTGTACTGTTGGAAATAGGGGTGTCAACGTTTACAATTTTTTCTACATGTGTAAACGGGACTTCTAACCGACGTGTACCCGGTTACACGTCGGAGATTTATGATCTTTTTCTATCGCAGTTGCGCTATATAACCACTAAAGGGTTCTGTCTCCATTCAAATACCTCCTAATCCCATTAAATCAAAGCCATTCCAGTAGTTATCAGACAAAAACGTTTATTCAGCAAACAGAACTTAAAAAGTGGGCAACCCATCTCACCATTTTAAGGCTTAGGCCCACTTATGACAGAAAGTAAAATGAGTTGAAAATAAAATCATCTATCATTTTGGCAGACAAGAAGACATACAAGTGAAAGCTGAAAGGTTTAACCTTCTTTTTTTAATCATTGTTTTAACTATTGCTCACTTTTGTACAATATTTTTTTTAAACTTAAAGTGCAAACTGCATCCCTCTCTCGCAACGGGAGCTGCGTCTGAATTTTACTATACGTCTCATAGTAAAAGTAATCTGGAATTGGCGAGAGAAAGCAAGTCAAAAAAAGGCCAAAGTAAGCTGAAGTGAGAGGAAAAAACTTCACCTTTATATCCACAAAGTTAAAAAAGTAGAGGGGGACTCTCACAATTATTCACCAAAATTGGCGAAAAAAATGTTTTCTTCCTCCTCTTTAGACGCGAGGATATGTGATCAGGTCGTGAAAAGCCGACAGAACACCAACCAACAATATAATGTACAACAACACGCATCAATATAGGCTAAAATAACAATAACAATAACAATAACAGCTGTTGTAAGCCAGCTTTGCCTGACATAGCCTACACTCAACAGTATTTCCACTGGCAGTTTGTTCGAAAAACTGCCACAGGGTGCTCCGCTTGTTGTTCGCCGCCATCGCGTCCCCGAGTCAACTTGAAGTGACGTGACACTGGCTGTGGCTGCGGGGTTTTTTTTTTTTTTTTTTTTAAATATATCAACGTAACATTGCGCCCCATGCATCTGTATGCGGAGAACTGCACTAGTGGGAACATTTAATTGTATAATTAGTTAATGTTATCATCTGAAGCTTTCAGGCAACATTATCACCCCTAAAAATACTATATATATTGGTGAGAAATGAACGAGGAGGAGGAGGAAAAAATGACGTGTGCACGGTTATTGATTTTTCTAAACGGTTATGATTTGTTATCCGTGTACCCGTTTACACATGTAGATGTTGACACCCCTAGTTGGAAAAGTCAGTAGGTCTACAGATGACTGTCATCGAAAGACATCCAATGCAAGGTAAGTTTCTTACAAATGAGGTACCCGGTGAAAGTGAAATTACATGTATAGCCACATTTAGGCCTTATACAGTTCACATACTACGTTGATTCCTACCACTATGGACTGCAGACCTGAACAACTGAGCTGATGATCAGAAAGTGGTCTTTCCTCAACTGCTTTCATTTTGATTTTCAGAAAACTTTCTGCCTTTGATCCTGGCAAAAAGAACTCCTAATTACAAGAGTCATTGGAGTCACTTAATCGAGGTTCAAAGACACTGGTATTGATGAGCATCTTCTGCAAAGTGAACTCAAGACAGAGACTGCATCGGTTTGCCACCATCACGAGCAGGTTTTCTTGCACAAATATTCCTTGGCTTGGATCAAAGGCACACTGAAAAAAAATTATATTTATGATAGTTGAACATACTTGTGAGCGAAGAAATGGAGCCCATGATTTTAGGTTTGCGCAAGTGCAGAAATGCGAGGCAGCATAATTTGATAGGTCGCAAAAATTGACAGAACACTGGCGTTGCCTCCTCCTGAGAAGGCGTGCTGACATCTGCCACCTGTTTCACGCCAGGAATGAAACACCACATTTTCCCCTCAACTCGATTGGCAACTTCCCTCAGTTTAAGTGCTTCCTGCGCTCTACCCTTCTTCTACCAATAATGGTATCTGCGACAGAGTAGCGGCAGCACAAGCACGTTGCTGCTCCCATAGGTCAGTTGTCAGTTGAGTCCTCTCTGACTTTGAATCTCCTATCAAAATTTTAACCTGCCACAGTGGCTTGTGGGCTGATCAAATTCACCCGCCACTTCATAAATTTACCCGCATTTGGCCAGTGGCGGGTGCTAATTTCCCACCCTGCTTGTGACATTCATGCAGGTTCTGAGCGCTACGTCCGCAGCTCAGTGCAGATGCAAATTTCCAATTTACAAGCATGGGCGTTGGTCATCTGTGGACACTTCATAAATGTGGGCCCTCAGCCTCAACCATAATCAACGTGCAGTTCTTGTGACCTCATCAAAGCGGCGTTCTAAGTTTTTATAAGGTGGTCTTGCTTGCATGCAATTTTTGTGGTCCAATTGGGGTAGGAGGTGTAATCTGTTGTTGGGCAGTGCATGCATGATTAATTCCTGAATAGCACGGTTTTCAAATGATAAATGTGCATGTTGTGTTCTTTGCAAATGAAATGTCATACAATTATGGTGTTGTTGGATTATTCCAATGTTTATTCCGAAGTTGTCAAATCATTACAAATGCAAATGCACTTTGCCTCGCCGGCAAACATTCACGGATACTGCCCACATATCCACTTCACGCCCACTCGCAGTGGCACAGCTCACTAGTGCTTTGCTAGCGCTTCGGTTATGGGTGCACTTTGCCTCGCCGGCAAACATTCATGGATACTGCACGCGTATCCAACTCACGGCCACTCGCAGTGGCAAGGTTCACGCTCTCGGCCAAGGCCCCAGCAGTAAGTGTCTTTATGGATAAGTATCCACAAATACATGCGACTTACCCACTGAACGACCACTAGCTGTGGTTATGTCATGGTGCTAAGCTAGCGCCTTGGTATGGGAGCTCGACGCCTAGTGAGGCTATCACAGATACTTTGCTAGTGTCGACCTCTCATCCACTAGCAGTGTCACCACTCATTCGCAGCTTGTGCAAACACTTGTTTATTTATTCTAATGCGTATTTTGTCTTCCAGGGCTATTCACCTTGATGACTTCTCAGTCCTGCAGATCCTCTTTTTGGGGATCGCTGCGCCCCTGCCTGCTACCCAGACAGATCAGCGCCCCACATAGCTTGAGAGTCCTCGAGGACGGAGTCATCGCCAAAAGCTGAATTTATTTCATGTCATTGCATTGTTAATAAATCTCCTTTTCTTAAATTCAGAGTCTTTCGTTTACACTCCCATTTCAATCACGAGATGTAGGATTCTCATGCAATTGTGCTTACCCAATCGGCGCCTTCGGTCTCCTTTATATATGCTCCTGACGTGTTCCTGTCTGCTGTTGCAGAGATTCCGCATCGCCCACCGCCTCCCCACCACCACCAACTTCTGATTCCAGCCTCTTCACCACCTTCCTCATCCGTATGACCCTTCTGTCCAACAAGGGATGGCTTCGCCCCTGCCTGCTACCCAGGCAGATCAGCGCCCCACTCGCTTGAGGGTCCTCGAGGACAGAGTCATAGCCAAATACTGAATTTATTTCATGTCATTGCATTGTTAATAAATCTCCTTTACTTAAATCCGAAGTCTTCATGATTGAACTGATATGTTGTCTTTGTAGTATTCTTAATTAAATATAGAGTTTAAATGATTTGTGCATCATTACATTCAGTTTTTATTTCAATCAAGAGTAGTCAAATTACGTAAAGATAATCATTTATCACAGATTACAGAGTGTAGAGATTAATGGATGTGATGATAGCCTAAACAAAGTCTTGGTGCTTGGACTCAACAGGGAGATGTTGTTAAGAAGTGATGTTTGTATGCTTGGTTTTAGTTGGTTTTAGTCCATTCTAGCATATTTCTAGTGTATTTATTGTATTTATATATTTATTCTGAGTTACATGTTTCATGTTTAGAGAATGAATGCTTGCAGTCTCATGTCTTACTTTCCTCTTGTTTCTTTGTGTGGTGTCTTTAAAAGATTCTCACTCTTTCTTTTCCATTTCGGTTTGGTAATTCCTCTTCCTTCTCTCTTGCTGTTCTGATTGGACTATCCACACTTAGAGCAGTTCAGTTAGGCACGGGTGATTAGTTAGTTCAAAGTTAGGATCCCACCTACTTCCTCTCTCTCTCTCCTATCACCGTCCTTGCTTTTCTAGATCCGCCTCTCCTCTCACCTGTTCTGAGTTTAGCTGGGCCTCCACTTAATTTGTTTGTGTATAAAAGACCCACTTTCCTGCTGCTTCTTGTCGACTCGTTTCTTCCGCCTAAGCTCGCTTTGGTCAAGTCTCGTTTCTGCATCTTTTCTCTCGATTTCTGCAAGTTTGTATTTCGTGATTTCTCCCGTGAGTCTTGTTTACGTTGTTGTTTGCGTTGTGTGATTGAGATAGTGATTGTGAGTACCACGTTTACCCTTTATTCCCATTGTACCAACTTTGTTAGAGATTTCCTTTGTGCTGCCCTTATCCTCTCCAACTCCCCTTTTCCTTCCCCATCCAATCCCTTTAGTATTTCCCTGTGTTACTGTCTTTGTGCGGACTGACATCCTGGTTTATAGATCTTTCTGCTTGTCCCTTGATTTACGATTCTGCCTTGCCTAAACCATTCCTGTTGCCTGGCTTTGATTTCTGTTCTGTATGACCATGAGCTCACCAAATAAACGCCCTGCCATTGCTGAACTGCATTTGGAGTCTCAAGCCATTCCTTTCAGATGTTGTAATTGAGGAGCATCTATCCAGAGCCGCAGCAGGATAAATCCTCCTATTGAGTACAGATTCTGGCGACGGTGGTGGCTGATGATTCTGCCAGCTGATAGGCTGATGAGGTTGATGAATGATGAAGCTAATGAATCTGCGAGACTGGATGCTGATGGGGAGATGGAGAGCATGCAAAACAGCAGCACAACCATTTATTTGGTTCAGGGGGGTAATTATTTTTTCAAATGGATGATACAGATTTTGAATCACTCTTTACCCTCAATGCGTTGAATGATCATATAAAAGCTGCATTTTGTTCTTACATAGTTTTCGTCTCTAATGAAAATGAGTGGATCTAAAATATTTTAATATGACAAGCAAAAATGGACAAAATTAGGATGGGGGCAAATACTTTTTCACTGTACTGTGAGACTTGGGAGTTGGAAAAGCCTTTTTACATGCTGGGCATTTGCAGGTCTCTACATTCCTCACAAAGCTGTTATTCTGCCTCTGTAAATGTTTCCTTTTGTGAGCCAAATAATTACAGGTTGTGGGAAATCCCTTTATGTGAGTGAAAGAGATTGCCGATCCACACATTAAGTTGCTTTTCTAGCCTCAAAAGGAACACCTGTCGCATGGCAGAGGGGAGCGGCAGATTGGCTTCACCATTCTGACGGTCTTTATTTAAATGGCTGTTAATGATAATGTTCTGACAGCTTTTTAAAATCTGCCATGCTGAGGGGAGGCTCGCGCTAATTAGGAGATGGATGCATTGTTCATGGCTCAGCAGCTGGGTGTGTGTCCGTCAGGGGCAGACCAGCATGAATCATGGCCTAAACTGCTTTTGGGAGGAGTTGTGTAAAGGAGTGCACACTGCACCCTGGACTGCCAAGATCAGTGTGCTATTAAGCCTTGGCAAGCTCTCATGAATGCAAATCTAAATTTCCTTAACTGGGCACCATAGGCGAGGCAACACTGCTCGTTAAACTCGTCGCCCTGGAACATGAGCCTGGACTGTTTTGTTGCACTGACGATTAAAGTGAACAGTACTTTTCATTACTTACCATCTGAAATGTTTCCTGAAATACACTGATCTGGCACAAAAAATGTACTTCAGATGAAGATTCTGTTATACTCTGGTTATCCTGGTGTGGTGTTCGGTATCAGCCAAATTGTAACTTCAGCGCCTGGTGTGGGTTCCGCAAATCCCTTGTGTGGGTTCTGACCTTCGGCCCTGCTGTGTATATCAGGTACCTGCTGGGAGATCTTGGGTGTGTGGTTCAGAAGCAAACACACTCTCCTTAGAACTAAAGTCTCTAGTTGACCCGCTTAATATTAAGGGTGTATTCACACATGTGGCTTGCTTGCTTTGTTCCGATTCAGGGGCCAAATTGAAACAATTGTTGCATTTGTCCTTTGGCTTGTTTGTGTTCACACAGCAACTGTCTCTACCGGTCCAAAGTTGTAAACAAATGCCATGCGCGAACAAACTGTTCTCTCATTGGTCAGAAATCTTACCTGGAAAGGAAGGGACGTTTCTTCCTCTTTCCCCGGGAAACAACAGCAACCCAAACTACAGCTATGAGTCAGTTGTGCCGGTTGCTGAGACGATTGTGTTCTCACTGCAAACGAACCGCTCCAGGGTTCAAATGGAAGCGAGCCGAGACCACCCTTTTTTGGCGATCTTGGCCCGCTTGTTTTGTTCCGCATCAGAGTGCGTTTGCTGTGTTCACGCTAGCCCAAACGAACCTATCTCTGGGGGAAAACGCTCCCTGTGTTGGAACAATTGCTCCAAATGAGCCAAGTGTGAATACACCCTAAAACACAGTCAGTGGCGCCTCAAAGCATGAACTTTAGTCACCAGGAGTCCAGTGCAAAATATGATAAGTATAACATTTTTCAGTCAATTAGTTGTCAAGGATATTTAATGGTGATTGGACAATAATGGTTTGAGCTTCAGACTTTTGGGATTAAACGGGCTCTACAGGCTTGTGTTAAGTTAGGACTTGTGGAGGAACAAATAGAGGGGAGTAATGAAAACTGGTGATCTTGAACCTGAAACTGGGGTGGCTTTGAAGTGAGAGACACAAATCCACAACTACAAATAAAAATACAAAAATATGACGTTCATTTATGATGCAGCAAATGCAAACTACATGAATGATGACTTCATTATGAAAATGCAGAGCATTCTATGGCAATCTCCCAACAGTCATGATATCCTCCAATATGAATGTATATTACTTGACAATTTCCCAAAAAAAAAATGCAACTGTGTTAGGAAATGAATAATTTGCCAAATGATTCTCATATTTCCAAGACTGCAGATCTAAAGGAAATAAGAACACGGAAAAAATCTAAATTTTTCAGTATGTGTTCATAATTATATTTCCATTTGTACAGCCTCTGGACACATAACATATTATATAAGCTGCCTTTGAGTTTTCTTTTTTTTCTGTTTTTGCAAATGACTGGTGTAGGCTGAAACACAATAGAATAGATCAAAAAACACATTAGCCCTAACACTAAAATCAAACAAATGCAAGACATAACAGACAGTATGCTATCCCTTCAATATTTTTGCAAACATAATGATTCAAGCCTTGTTTTTGTTGTATTTTGTACCACTAGTTTCTGAATGCACTACCTTTTGTGTTTTCTTTTGGTATCTGTGATTTGTGTATTGCACTTCAGAGCCAGCATACAGACAAACCCAAGTGGGTGATAATATTTTTAGTACCAGATACTAAGAAAGTCTCTTGAATTATGCTGGCATCATTTTTAACTTTGTTTTTCCCCTATATGGGTATTGGCAAAACTAATAATCCAACTCCATAAAAATAGTCCTCACGGTGACTGTTCTTGATTTTTTTTAAAGGGCTTTTATAATGAATCTGGTCATAAAAGCCTAACAAATATATTCTGGCCTTTCAAATATGTGAGGGCATTACTTTGCAATTATGCCATACCACATCAAATGTATGATATTTTATTGGTAAATAAAACCTCAAATACTCTACATCTCAATCACACACAAACACACACACGTCCGTGCGCATGCACACACCCATGCACGCGCACCCACACACGGACATATTTGCATAGTATATACTGAAATACACTGACGAGGTATCACCAATATTACAAATTCGTGAATAACTAGCGCAGTGCCTGTTCAGTTGCTGCTTGAGCGGTATTGGTGCCTGCAGCTTTCTCGATTTCTCAAGAACCGCTCAGCCAAAAAACTTCAGATGCGCCACTGACCTTCTTCTGGCCCTCAGCAGTACACCCACCAAGTTTGAACGGCTGTCAAGATATGTGAAGGACACACATACTGCACACACAGGAAGAGATTCATTGTTTTATAGCATGATGATTGCCATTGGTGACAATTGAATAAAACCACCATATTTTTACCAGCAGCTTTGAAAAGCAAGCAGTAAACACATGGATTCTGCATGCGTGATTGGTCTCTGCATCTGATTGGTCACTGTGTCAGGTTTCCTGGTGGTCAAACAAGGGGGGAATTACAAGGGAACTTGGGTCATGGGGTACTTGTGTGGCCTTGACATTAATCCTGTGATTTATGTAACTGCATCAGTGTCAGTGACGGCAGTAGATAAAAAGGCTGGCCATTGAGACAGCGACAGCAATTAATATCAATTTGCATCCCGTGGCAGTCCCGTCAGTCACATCTATAAACAAGGGGAAGAGGCAAAGGATCCTACGCTGCTACTCAGACCATCTGGGAGGCAGGATTTTTTATTACTCCCACCCTGAGATTAGACATTTATGCTCAATCACTGCAGAGAAGGGATCAATGTCATTCCCGGGTATGCAAAGGTTCCTCCTGATTGGAGCAGATGCTTCAGTATCTCTCCTTGTTGTTGCCACATCTGCGCTGTGTGAGAGAATACAGTGTCTTCTAGTGCCAATGCCATCTTCTGTAGCTTTATTTTTCTCCAGCAACCATGTTGTATGTTTTTTTAATTTTTTTTCCCAGAGGAAAATAATAGCTTTTTTTTTTTTCTAAGCAAAACACTTGGGGACCTATCATAAACCACTTTATTCTCAGTGTGGTCTCAGCCCTGAATCGATTGGTGCCCTGGAAGCAGGGTAAGAGATAAGCGCCAGACACCAACCAAGTGCTGGTAAAATATGAAAGTGGCTGGTAGATCTCAGGCACAAAATAATGATTTACTATTGAGTGGCTGGTGGGTCTGAACATTTATCTGTCAGTGGTGTTCACATTTCAACATGTTAATTTCCCTGACTGGTAGTCACACATGCAAGTGGAAACGGGGGAGCACTCAGGTATTTCAGACCAAACTGGCAGCTCTGTCTGATCTTAAACTCCTGTGGTTTGTGATAAGCAGAGGTATGACCCTTTGAAGCTGTCTACGACCATCAAAAATATTGAAATGTAATTAATAACTGACTGAATCAACCAGTGAAAAACAGTGTTTGCCGTGAGACCAAAAAAAAAAAAAAAAAAAGTCTTGCCACCTCTTTAGAAACCAAAACTAATAAAATTTGGCACTTTAACAGCACTTACCATTGCTTTTTGTTTATTTCCCAGAGTTTTTTTTTTTTGACCCATTCCGTGCATTTGTTCTGTTGACTAAGTGATTATAGCTTGCTTGTATAAATAAAATGCATGTTTTTAGGAAGAAATAGGAGAAACCAAATTACAGTTTTTACTGTCAGTGAGTATATTTAGTGGCTAACCATTTGGACGGGTAGAGCTGGCCACTGTGTGCCTCCAACAATTAACACAAGTGGGCACTTTCCTGGCGTATAATCACTATGAAATGAACCAGAATTATTGGTGTCGTTGCACTTAATGTGTTCCAGTTTTCTCACATCATGTTTTTCCTCGTATCAATCAGAAAATCTTTCTGGAGGTTAAAATCAAAATAAAGTCTTGTGAAAATCAAATCAAGAATGGAAAAAAAATAATAGTAAACATCCATGTAATTTACTCTTGATGCTCCAGTCCATGGCATGTGCAAATGCTGCAAAGAACATCAAAGATTAATTAAATTTTTTTCCCAGCTGTCTTTAGGGATTCCTGTCAGGGTTTGAATCTGTTTAATTATGTGTTGTTGTATTTTTGTATGTATATTTATTATTTTTCATGTCCATGTGGTTAGTTTAGTGTATCTGTGTATTAGTCAAGCATTTTCCCTGCTGCCATTTGCCTTCTGTTTTCACTCCTTTACATGCACCTCCCCTTGCTCTTTGTTTGATTGTTAGATTGTCTCTCAATTTGCAACCACACCTCCCTGCATGCTTCTTAAATTCCTACACCTGTTCCCCATGTATTTAGTATCTCTGCTTCCCTGTATATTTTGCTCCTGCCTCTTCCAAATTGCAAGCTTGTTTAGTCTTTTTGGAATATATCTCAAATGAGTGGTTTCTTGATTCCTGAGTCTCTGTGGTTGTTGTTCATTTTGTCCGTGGTTTACGATTTCAGCCACGTTATTCTGATTAATTGCGTTTGATTTCAGATTTAGCTTTTAGATTTTGATCTTTGTTTGTGATTTGGCTTTGGCATACTGACTTCCTGGTTTTGACAATTGAACTGAATTTTGTTATGATTCTGAGTTTACCCTTGAGTAGTACATTGTCTGCTTTTTACCAAACCGGATTGTATGATCACAAGCATCAATAAAACCTGTGAACTGGATTCTTGTCTGCACATGAGTTCTGATTCCTCTATATATCAATTCCATCCTACTCCAAGTATAGAGCCTTGACCTTGACCACCAGCATATTTCTGCTCACTGATCCCTGGACTTAATTCATCATGCCAGTGGATCAGCCAATTAAAGGGATCTATTATATGACTGAAACATTCTCATTTTGCACATCTTATCACTCAAGAAGTACTTTATTCTTGCATTAATGTTGTCCAGATGACCCAAAAGTTGGGAGAGAAGAGAGATCCCAGAGCTTCAATATAAAGCTATGCAGCCAATTTCCCATCAGTCAGAGCGAGTAGACTTCAGGAGTGAGGTGTCTTGCCTGACCAGGCCAGCCCACTTGGACCTTTATATTGATTTAACTGCTGCAGACTGCGTGTTCTGTGTATCTGAGCTAAACTTGCTGTCACCTGTCAGGGAGGTCAGCACAAATCCTTTACTTTCCACTCTAGCTCCATACTTGGAGGAGGAAAAATTTCCCACAAACTCACAATTTTATGTGAGTACACCAAAGGCTTTCCTTAATGCGCTGCAGGAAATTAATTCTGTCAGGCATTATTGTGTTATAAAATTCAATGAAGTATTTCTCAGGTGTTTAGTCATGCTTTTATTCCCATGAGTGTAGCATTCACTAATTTGGAAGTTTTTCTCCTGAAAAAAATTATTTTTCAAAAAATGGAATGCTTGAGAGCATAATTTATGATTGAAATAATAATGATAATATAGGGTATGATGATTTTGTTTCATTTAAAATCATTAAAACACACCTTAAGGTCCCATATTATGCTGCTTTGATATTCTTTTTAAATCATATCCATAGATGTGCAAAAGAGAGGTTCAAAAGCTTTTTGCAAAAAACCAATAAAAATAAAAAATTTCCTGGCCATTCTCTGCCAACCATTCGTTGTGCAGGTATCTGCCCTTTAATACATTGTAATAAGCTTTGAAGAGTGGATAGCTTGACTTTTTACCAAATGCTGTTTTTTTTTTTTTTTTTTTTTTTTTCTGGCAATTTAAAAAGAAGTTTAATGTAAAATATTGAGCAGAAAAAAGCAGGCGTGGATTAATTGAAGCAGGAACGTTGCTGTTGGAAATAAAGTCCAGCTAGTGTTACTTCAGCAGTTGGAGAAGGTAATAAAGCCTTGTGCTGCACTTTTGCAATGTTTAATCATAGGCTTGGACATCCTCTTCGGACACAATGCTAACTAACAGTGAGCAGGTAGTGAGAGGGGCAAAGGGGTGAAAAAGGAAGTGCTGTCAGGGAGACAGATGTGGGGAGGTCAAGCAAGACTGTGGGTGGGAGCAAGGCTCTTCCCTGACCAAGCACAATAGCCCCATACCATTTGTTTCTATCAGATCTGAGGAAGTTTGCTGGGTGCTCTTCACTCAGTGTGTGATGGTTCTGCCCTGCAGTCCCTCCCCCTCCGGCTGTCTTCGCCTCCACTTCAATGAGCCACACCTGTTGCTCATTGAAGTGGAGGTGAAGTTTAGAGTGTTTAAGAGCTGCACTGCCAATTAGCAGTGCAGCTGCATTCTGGATTTTTAGCCATGTATGTGTTGCTGCTGCTCCCCTGTCTCTTTGTCATTTTTAAAAAGTATACTTATTAAATGTCTTCTATTTTTCTTACCAGCCTGTGCGAGTGGGTCCCTTTTTCAGCCTTTGGGTACATGGTCCCAGTGCCCGCCGGATGGCTTGTTGCATCCGGCGGGACTAAACCATGACACAATGTAGTCGGTCATGGCAAAAGTTGGGAGACAGGCAATGCCGAAAACGTCAATTTTAGTTTAATTTGTGCCATGATTCATAAACAACCTCATTTCACAAAATATGTTTTAATTGTGTTGCATTTTGATTGAATAACTGAGCAAAAATGAGCAACGTTACAACATAATGTCACAGTGACGTTTCCCAGTCGGCAGCACTGTCAGGCTTAAAGCAAGAGAGACAGCATTTGAAACCGCTTTCTCTGCTAGCAGTACATACTGATTTGGCCATATGGCATTCTACATTTCAGAAAAATCAGTATGTGTTGCTAATATACTGTATTAGGGTGTTTCGAAGGCAGCCAAAGAGAGCAATAGGTCTGTAAACTTTGCTGTTTGTGCGTCAGTGGTTTTATGAGCTCAAAGTTTATTTTCATATTAAATATTTGGCTGTGAAAAAGACTCAGGGCTGAAGAAAAAAGACCTAGAGTTTTGGCCCAATAGACAGGTCTTGAACACGCCCCTAGCTAGCAACCTGCTTAGCATCAGCCTCTAAACCAATTTTTACCATTGAGTGAGTCTATAGTTCCCTTTCCTGTCTACTACAGAGAATAACAGAGAGACAGCCACTGGGTAAACTTCTCTTCACATCGTCACGAAGGGCAGGCCACTTAGCTCAGGACATTTTACTGGGACACTGTCACAAAAATGACGCATGCACAGTCGTGTGCAAGAACTTCAGAAAATAGTTACTGATTGACATTGCTTGTTTCGTCCCCATACCATTCTTTTTATTATTGAGTTGTTTACGAAACTCCATAAGACCTTCGGGTCCGTCAAATGCAGTGGCCATATTGAAACCTGTGGAATTTCAGGTCTATGTCATGGTGAATTACAGGGAAATGTGCATAAAATGATGTTCAATATTTTCTATTTGATGCAATGTGATGGCCATAAAAATGTGGCGTCCTCAGCTCGTGTCTCGCACCCCCCACACACAGTCACAAGTACTTCCCTCTTTGGCACGCCTAATTGCTAGCCATAGCCTAAACCAAGCCTAAGTGTCAGGGTGGCGTAACTTGTAACCAAGCTTGTTCAAACAAGGAAGTTAGGGTGCACATTACAGAAAGGGTATTGCTAGGCAATCACCTGTACTTTGCGTGTACCTACATCAACGACCACTTTCTGTCAGGCCTGGTGCATTTGTTATAAATGCAAATCATCCTAAGAGTTAATACTTTTTTTTTTACACTCTGCTGGTGCTCTCCACTCCTGTAGCCGTAGTAGTCGCTGAGACACTTGCGGCTCGAGACAGGACGCCATCCTTGTAGAAGGTTAGCTAGCAAGAAAGCTCCTCAGATATGTGGGTTTACGGTGGCTAGCTAGCGAGCATGTATCATGCGGCTTGCGACTACTGATCTGTATACAGATCAGTGCTCGCGATTGGGCTTTGGTGCTATCATAATCACCTTTTGGACATAATTTTTGATGACGATGATTGCTCAGATTTGCATCAGCAACAGTCCTTTATTGGCTACTCGTCTCTGCTTTACAGGCACTGTTTCCAGCACCCCTGAAATGCTAGTGTCCCACAATTCCACTGAATGTATTTATTTATGTTTCATACAATATGTGTTATTGTGAATTTAAAATACATCCACAATTAAAATTTGTAATCATCGCTAATGTTAGATTTTTTTTTTAATTTAAACACAAACAATGAAAGATTAAAACACACGCTCCACGGGGGGCGTGGGCGGTGCCCTAGCGCCCTCTACTGGCCAGCTGCCATTGATACTCTAACTGATTAGTAATGTGTACATAACTTAGTGTCAACAAAAATGTCAAATTACAAATAATTAGAATGTGATAATTTGTTAAATTCTTGCCAATTACCTGACCAATAATTTGTTGTTAAGATCACAAAAAGCTCCAAATTTTGCCATTTGCTTAGGAGTGTAGTTCGAGAAGAAAAACAGGGTACCCATTTTTGCCCCCAAACAAACACTCCACATTAAAAGCTGTCTTTCCAAACCAATTCATGCAACCTCTAATTTACTAAGATAGTGAAAGTTGGCAAAAAAAAAGAAAATGAAAAAATTACAGTGGTATAGTGTAAAGGAAAAATTGTAGTTTTAGTAATAGTGATAAACCAAATGGTTGAATTCAAGTTGGAGTACACAGCAAGGGGGAAACTCACTTCAGTACATGCTGATATTTTTAGACAGAGAATCTGCAGTTTGTGAATACACCGCTGCAGTTTGCAGGATTATGTGGGGGTGCTGCAGACACTATCCCTCCATCCATTATCTAATCTTCTTAATCCTGCCCAGGGTTACGGTGCAGAGTGCGTGTGAGTGTTTGTGTGTGTGTATGTGTGTTCAGACTGTGGTCGGAAAATGGAATTTATACCACTTGTATGGTTTTGTTTCCAATAGGCTGGGAATGGCAGTTTGAAAACAATCCAGAAGATGTTTTGGGGATGTGCCAACATCTCAGTTAAGAGTTGCTGTGAGGGCTGGTCTCTTAAATCATGGTTTATTATTGATGAGTCATGCTCGGCTTCACTGTTTGTAACGACAAAGACCTGGTGAATCCAATATTGCTTTTGTGCATTTTATTGAAAGGCAGGGATTTCAACAACTCCATAGGTCTTCCCGCATGAAGTCTCTATCCACTGGACTGTGCCATTGAACAACAAAGCAATCAAAGAATGGTCATAAAAGATACAGCTTCTGTGTCGGAACATCAGAAGGGAAGCAGTGCCTCCTGAGGGCAAACTACACCCATATATTAGGGGTCTAAACCTCAGGCTTCGCTAAGATAGGCACAGATGTGCCATCAGGGTTGGCAGAAACTATATCTTTTAATGCAGGATTACTTGCAAAATGTATCCATGTGCTTTGCCCGATCAAAAATGTATTCCCAGAATAATAGAGGCCAGCATCAGATAAGAGATAAGTGGGCTATAATGTGAGATTGTCAAGATGGAGATGATTTGATGAATATATCTGCAAAAATAAAGAATTCTCAGAATTCTCATATTTTTTAATTAGATGATCTGAAGAAAATGATAAAAACAATTATAAGATCCTTATTCTAAGATGACACATAATTTGAAGTGGAATACATCTTGTTAAGTGTATCAAAATGGGGTTGAATAAAAAAATATGAAAGACGTTCACACTGCTGTGAAATAGCTTTGCTTTCAGTTAAGCCCACATTTACGGTAATCTTTGCTGTTTTATGAGCATTAAAATAGTCAGATCTTTTAAACACATGCATGTTTTATGTCATCAAAAATATTGCTTGAAGATTGTTTCACAATACTGAGATGCAATAAAAAAAAATGCTATCTACCTCTAAATTGACCGGTCATTCTGCCGATTAGTCTTGGCTACTGTTATGTCCAGCTCCTTCGGTTGTCTTCCCCACAATCCTGCAGCCAGCATCAGTTTCATCGCAGTTTCCTTAACCCCTTAAACTGTAATTTTCAATGAAATTTTCCGTTAAGTAAAACCGCATTTCCAAAAAAGTTTGGACACTGTGTAAAATGTAGATAAAAGCATAATGCAATGATTTTCAAATCATTTGAATTTATATTTATTTGAAAATAGTATAAAGACAATATAACAAAAGCTGAAACCGATAAATTTTATTGTTTTTTGAAAAATATCGGCTCATTTTGAATTTGATGGCAGCAACATGTTTTTAAAAAGTTGGGACGGGACAGCGAAAGACTGGAAAAGTTGCATGATGCTAAAAAAAGGCTCCTGGAAGAACATTTCACCGCTAATTAGATTATTTGGCAACAGATCAGTAACCTGACTGGGTATAAAAGTCTTTTATGAGTAAATATGGTGAGGGCTTAACCACTCCACGAAACACTGCATGGGCAAAGAGTTCGACAATTTAAGAATAACATTTTCTTCTCGGGCCTTTCAAAGCTATTGTATTGCTACGTAGCCCTGATTCATAAAGACTTTTGCATGTTATACTGCTTTGATATGATTGTTACCATTTAAACTAGTACATTATTCAGGATTATAATGTATCATTACATCCCTACCATGTATATTTCTGTGTGCATGCGTGTGTGTGCATATCTGTTTGTATTTTTGTTTGAACAGACCCACTCCACTTTGCCGTGCCTGCAGTATCGTTGTCACAAGCAGGGATGCTATATTTGACCCCTGGATTTAATTTTGGGGATGTCTGGTTTATCAAGGACAAACTCTGGAGGGTGAGAGGGGATACGGCTGTCACCATCTGCTGCTTTTATTGTGTCTGCTCCTTCCTGTCTCGAGAAGCATTGCCCTGTGTCACAGTCATTCGTGGGCAGAAAGTGATATGGGCCAGCTTTTTATTTTATTGTACTGAATAACGTTTGGAAGCCCCCTTAACACAAAGCCGTATTCCGGCATGTGTCCTGAGGAATGTTTGAGTTAATGCAAAATGATGGGAAGGTCAGGCTCAAATGAGAGTAGATCTACAATATGACTGTCAGTGGCCGACGTGATGGTTGTACAAATACCAATAAAACTGCCTGTTAATACATGAATTCTTCCCTCTTTGTCTTTGTGCAATCAGCATTGCTGGCTACAATTAATCACTGAGTCATCAATTCATTAGGAAGATTTAATTTAATTATGGAGACTTCAGTTTCGATTTTCAGCTGCAAAGATAAAAGCTAAATCAAATTGGCCTGAATTAAGGCAATCCCACTTTATTGAAATAACATTTGCAAAATAAAAATTTCATTAGGCATTAAGCGTTGTCAGCAAGTGAACATTACCCTTTTTAAATGAAGCGAAACTAGCTGCAGGTCTTAAACCACAGATTTGCACAGTATTTAAAGCACAGGTTATTGGGAGTACGACAGACTAGTATAACCCCATTGGCTCCTAGAACAGGTAAGTTTACCAACCCTGATGAAAAATTACTATAGTTCCAAGCTGTAGTAAATGGATGGTATTTTCACCACCATAGTGTAGTATTAATGTAATGATACTATAGTTATTCAAAATACAGCAATACAGTTGTGTGGAATATAGTGATATCATGGTACTGTTAACTGTGGTAATGCTAAAGGTATAATGTGATGGCTATAGAACTACTCTAGTTATACTTTGCAAACTATAGTAATACTATAGTTATGCCAAAAAACTATAGTATTACTAAGAAATAACTATAGGATATTTTCATAAGGGCATATTGAGCCACAGCCGCATGCTATATTGCATATGGAACAGCAAATCTGTATGAGTCCCTCAAGCACTTTGAGACAACTTATATCAAGCGGCTCTGTTCATACAACTCACTGAATTCGATGACTCATAAATTTGGTGCTCCTCAGGCCCTATGCAATATCCTAGGCAGTGTTATGCAGGATTTTGCATGTTAAGTGTATTTTGTTGGCTTAAGCAGATGACTTTTGACTGCTGAAACAAGCGGCACTCCAGACATATTAAGTGGGCTGGTCTGGTTGTATACAGCAAATCTGCAGCTGAACATCTGGCCAATTAGGTGACCAGAGTGCATCACAGGAATGCATAACCACCATTATGTAATATTCAAAAAACAGACGTTCTCCAGGAGACTGACATATGTTTAACAGAAAATTATATCTACCTAGTTCATTTGGGCAAAAAACATTCACAGACTAGTGAGTAAAGAAGAATAATCACTAGAACGCAAGTGAAATTTATCCATGATAACCAATACTACAGATAAAATTTTGTAATTACCAAAAATGCAATAGAAAGTGAGGGAGCACTTTGACAAGAGAAATGGCTGAGGAAACCAAGATGAAGAATACATAGGTGTTTTGGCTGGGAATAGGAGCTACTACGAAATGGGAAATATAGTTACCGCCTGGTCGCAGTACAGGAAGTTCTGGCTTAAGTGTCAGGCTTGAAACTGGATCTGAAGTGTGGGTGGAGGTGTTTCTTTCAATCCCCTGAAGGCCAGCACAATGCAAGCAAAGCTTCATGTTCGAGCAACCTTTGCAAAATAACACTTGCTTAGTTATGGATGGGAAAGTCAGTACTCACAATTAAACTGTCATTAACTGGAATGGAAGAAATTTAAACAAAAGCTAAGCATTAATTACACATGTATGGCTGACCAAATGGTACTGAAATGCTTAACTTAAAAATATCTGTTATGCATTCTATCCCATAAGTTTGCTGCAAGATGTATTTTTTTAAATTAGATTGAGTTTTGTCTAGCATCTTCTGCGCTCAGTGGGAATAACCAGTTTGTCCTCTCTGAATCTTCAACAGTTGCCTTGTCAGGTGATCAATGGAAACCTGCAGGAGTTTATGAACTGCAGGGCTAAGCTCTCGAAGATGCCCCACAAGAGGTTAGCATTGGTGTTTAATTAAAGTTCCTGTCCACGTGTGCCAAGGCGCTCAGGTATCCAGACAGCCAGCTCTGCAATAACGGCTGTTGGAAATGCTAGCCGCTTAATAACTTCACCTTATTGTTCTGGGCCTCCTCTCTGCTGCTGGTAAGAAACTGTTTGTAATCCAGGGGGGCCTTCAGATAATGAAGGTCAATAGTGAAGTGAGGCGTTGATAAAAGATAGTCTTTCTGTCCTTGAACACAGCCGATACAAAGATGTCTGTTGCTTACAAATGAGACAGTTGTATCCACACTTTTAGTTGCTGGTCCTGTGGATTTTTGGGCCATTAGGGTGTTCTGCAGGCAATTATGTAGAAATTTGAATTTTATTGTGAAGATACTGTATGTCCTGTTGTTGAACAAGGCAAAAGTCAGATTTCCTTTGTTATCAAAGGGGATAAACAAATTCTTCACAGACTCCCAAGAGCCAACAATTCATTTTGTCCCGTGTTGGGTGAGAGTTTCTGGTCTTAATCTCAGAACCCTTTCTGCTTTGCTGAAACCTATCCTACAAGGACAATTCAAGATAAGAACAATAAAAAAAAAAAATACTTTTTTGATTGGAGGCTCTTTTTTCAATCCAAGACACGTGTTCTTGGGCCCAGATAATAAAATAACAGGAACCTTGGCAAAACGTGGTGGCAACAACCTAGTTTTGAAGGTCAGGAATTTTTTGATGACATATGTGGCTACAACATACGTCTCCCGTGGCTGTGTGATGCCTTTGTGGTTTGCTCTAACATTCAAGTGCTCCACAAGCAATTTGTATTCAACCGGTGCAAATTATACAGTTGCAATCAAAATTATTCAACCCCCATTGCAAATTGGGTTTATTGGCAAAATTTACAAACTTTTAGCTGTTTGCGATGAACAGATTAAACAAGAACATTTTAAAAAGCTCAACACAACTAATATTACAAGTGGTTTCTCCAAATTTAACTCAAATGCCACTTTTAATGACTACTGTAGTCTCAAAATTATTTAACCCCCTGAATAGAATCCGTCATAAGAGCATATTTGCAAGTCAGGTATTGTCTCAAGCACACCTAAAGCAGCTAATCAAGCGCTTAATTGGTTGCATCAGGTTTGCTTGAGATAGAACACATCAAATACTTGCACTCACTAGGGGTTTGTTGAAAGTGACATTTGATGGCATATCAGAAATATGGCTGTCAAGAGAATTGTCCAAAAAGCTAATAGAGGAGATCATTACCTGGCACAAACAAGGAAAAGGATACAAAAAGGTAGCACAGGCACTGAATGTCCATAGAGATAAAGTTGGAAGCATAGTTCGCACGTTCAAAGTTAAAGGAAGAGTGGCTAAAATACCAGGATGTGGCAGTAAGAGGAAGCTATGAATGGCTGCCACCAGATTCCTGACGAGACAAGTGTAAGGGTTTCCTTGCAGTCCATCCCCCTCCGGCTGTCTTCGCCTCCACTTCAACGAGCCACACCTGTTGCTCGTTGAAGTGGAGGTGAAGTTAGAGTATTTAAGAGCTGCAATTGCCAGTTGGTAATTGCAGCTGCATTCTGGGTTTTAGCTTTGCAATGTGGTGCTGTTGCTCCCCTGTCGTGAACAGTATTTTTAAATGTTTTTTATTTTTATATCAGCCTGTGCATTTGGGTCCTGCTTTTTGTTTTAGGCCCATGGTCCTAGCTCCAGCCGGATTGCTATATTCATTCGGCGAGAGCAAATCCATGACAACAGGTGGTCAAAAACCCTCAGGTGACTACAGGAGACCCGCAGCAAGGCTTGGAGGCAGGAGGCACTGAGGTTTCAGGTCGCACAGTAGGGCGCATACTAAACATTGAAGGTCTCCAAGACACACACCACAACTGATCCAAAAGCACAAGCTCCAATATGCTCAAAACCATATAAATAAGCCACAGAAGTTTTAGGATACTGTTCTGTTGAGTGATGAAACATAACTGGAACTTTTCGGGCTTATGAATCAGTGGTATGTCTGCAGGAGGAATAAAGAAGCATATGCTGAAAAGTACACCCTGCCTACAGTGAAGAATTGTGGGGGCTTTTTGATGCTCTGCAGCTGCTTTGCTTCCTCTGGCACTGGAAACCTGCAAAGTGTGGAGGGCAAGATGGATTCAGTCAAGTACCAGGATATCCAAGGAGAAAATGTCATGCTGTCTGTACGGAAGCTGACGCTTGGGCATCATTGGACCTTCCAACAGGACAATGATCCTAAGCATACCTCAACATCCACCAAGGCTTGGTTTCAGAAGTCGTCTGGGAAGATTCTAGAGTGTCCATCACATTCGCCTCACTTGAAATTTGAGGAAGGCAGTTGCGGCACGCAGACCCTAGAATATTAGTGAACTGGAGGCCATTGTCCATGAGGACTGGGCTATGATTCCTTGGGAATGCTGCCAGAAACTGTTGTCAGCCTATGCATCACATTTCCAGCAGGTCATAGTGGCTCAAAGGGTGCTCTATTAAGTATTAAAGATGCTTGTCATGAAGGGGTTGAATAATTTTGAGCCTGCAGTAGTCATTAAAAGTGGCATTTTGTGTTGAATTTGGAGAAGACACTTGTAATATTTATTGTGTTGAGCTATTTAAATTGTTCTTGTTTGATTTGTTCATTGCAAACAGCTGAAAGTTTGTAAATTTTGCCAGTAAACCTAATTTGCAGCAGGGGTTGAATAATTTTGATTGCAACTGTAGATATATGAATTGTGCTATACAATTAACAACACAGTTTCCCAGGTTTTGATATGAATACTTTTTTTTCCAATATCATGAGTTAAAATGTATGGCATGAAATTCTGATTCTGGTGTCTGTTTTAATGACACACCATTATTGCAATGTTTACAGCAGGGGGATATGACTACTTCCTGCTAAATTAATTAGCCAGTGTTCCCAATGGGAACTTACACCAGTCATCTCCCGGTTGCCATCTGTGATAAACCAATTTTCATGTGTTCAATCATGGAGTATTTCAACTTGTCACAGCGAAGTCCATTTTCAGATATATATAAGTAGGAACTCTATGCTAACATGTTGTCAGCGAGTTTCTCGCGTAAGCATTGTACATTAAAGTCCAGTTCCCTTGGGTAAAGGCACCTGTGTGTTCTGCATTGTCCTTTATTCAGTTCAATAAAAAAAGTTCATAATCCTAACACCATAATATAATCCTAAAATCTGGACTTTTTCCTGGCTTTCTTTTTCACAAATTCAGTCTCAGCATCATGGATGTGCATGCCTGTGATAGTCTGCCATCTGGAAGACGACTGAGGAGATTAGTTCATATGTCAGAGTATGTTCCACTTTGTGCAATGTACCATGAAGCAGGATAGTGGCTATTTCTGTGGTGGAATGCGACTGACCTCTGCTTGTTAAGGACGGTCTTGGCTTTCGTTAGATTTTTCCCCACTGCTCTAGTGTTATAACCTTTATCTTCGACCTAAATTACACACCCCTTTACATTCACACGCTTTTATGCAAAATATTCCAGAAATGGCCCTTAACTGTAAAGAATTGGCAGATCACTGCATATCGTGCTTTGTCAAAACTGTCTATTTTATCATGTTCTTGGAAGATATTTTTGTATGATGGATTCATTTCATGGTGCTTACTAAACACATTGTTAGGCTAATGAATACTATTGCCCATTGGCTAGGCTTTAAAGAGTTGGCAGGACACTGCAAACTGAACATGAATTTGACAAACTGTGGCAAAATACGGCAGTTAGAGCTGAATGAGTTGGAAAAAAAATGGAGGGCCAGCATTGTTGGAATGAGAATGGCTGAGAAAATTCCAACAAAATTGGCACACAATCAGAGCTCTCAATGTGTCGCTGACAGGCAAGAGCAGCCCAAATGATACTAATCTGAGACAGCAGCAGTTGCTTCATGCTAATGAGAAGGTGTTTGAAAAAGGCATTGGTAAACTTAAAGGAATGAAGACCTGAACCAAATTGGATGAAGCAGCAATGCCAAGATTCCATAAGGCTCACCCGTTACCTGACACGCTACACCCAAAGGTGGATGCTGAACTTCAGAGCTTGGAGACATCTAGCAACCTTTCCAAAGATGATTAGAGTGACTGGGCCACATCTGTAGTCTCTGTGATAAAGTAAGAAGGCAGAAGCAATCTGCACACATGGGAACTTCAAAGTGAGCATCAATCCTGTGCTGCATACTGTGTGACATCCACTGTCACGTATTGAAGATATTTTTGTATCCTTAGCAGGAGGGAAGAAGTTTTCAATGACTGACCCGTCACAGGCCTATTTACAAATGGAGATTGAGGAATCGATCAGGTTGTTCCTCGCAATAAACACTCACAAAATACCGTTCCAGTCGGTATTGTCTTTGACATTGCGTCAGATCCAGCGATTTGGCAAAGAGCGCTGGATCAGGTCCTTCAAGACATTCCTAGTGCCCAAAGCTACCTTGACATTCTAGTGATGGGGAAGAATGATGTAAAAACCTAAAGAATCTCCGCAAAGCGCTTACCAGGCTGAGTGAGTATGGTTTTCATGCCTAGAGAGACAAGCGGGAGTTTTTTGAGAACGGAATCTCTTACTGTGGACACGTCATTGACAAAAATGGCTTACACAAGTCATTAGAAAAAAACTGAGGCAGTGCTGCAGGCACCAAGCTTCTCAGCTTAGGGCCTGTCTAGCTATTTTCAACTACTATCACAAGTTTCTCCCAAACCTTTACACAGTGTTGCACCCACTGAATGCATTGTTACTAACTGGAGCAGAATGGGCAAAAGATTGTGACACTGCTTTCAATGGAACAAAAAGACTAATGACATCAGATAAACTATTCACCCATTAAGCCTCATCTCTGTCCATCAGACTGGCATCTCCTTACAGCATTGGCACTGTGCTGTCACACACTATCAACGATAGATTTGAACATCCAATTGCATTTGCTCCCAGATCGCTGTCAAGTACCAAATGCAATCATGTAAATTGATCAGGAGACCCTCAGCATAGAATTAGGTAATGAAAAAGTTCCACCATTACCTCCATAGTCAAAGATTTAATCTAGTGATGGACCACCAGCTTCTTGCATGCATTTCTAATCCTAGGAAGGTAGTTTTGGTGTTGGCTGCTACCTGCTTGCAATGGTAGGCATCATTCATAGGAGCTCATTTCCATAACATGGTGTTCAACCGAGTGGAAAAGTGAACATCCATTAGAATTGTCTCAAGAGCTGGACCATTGACGTACACAGTGGGGCTGGAGATCACACATGGAAATGTCATGTGGATCAGATACAAGATGCGGGGCCGAAGAACACACCAAAGTCATCTCCATCTTCCAAGACCAATGCAGGAGATCCAAAAGACGTATCAATCAGTGATGACCATGCCAGTGACAGGATACCTACTATAGAAACACTTGTCCCTGAAAAGATACTTTTTGAACTGAGTGACACTCCACAGACCCTGAGGCACTATCCTGAAAGACTCAGAGTGCCACCCAAAAGGCTGGATTTGTAGCATGTGAATTAAGCTTTCCAGAAAAGGGTTTTTTAAAAAAAAAAAAAAAAACAGCAAATTGTGTTGTAAAAGCATGTTTATTGAACGTGATCTGTTATTGAGCAGAATGTTTTGTTATGCATAGCTTAGGGTGCACTCATCTAAAATGGGTGGAGGTGTAATGTATGGATCTATTTCTTGCAGTGGAGTCCCTCCCATGTTGATTTCTCATTAGTCGCTTGCCTACATGCATTGATCTGTGTTCCATCTTTCCCCAATGATATTAGTACTCCAATACAATAATTTACCTTTGAGTGTTTGCTGTGTTTCATTTTATGTAGTTGCAAAGTCGCAATAGATTTGATGATTTAAAAGACTAAAAACAGACAAACTGCTGAGCAAAGTGTTGCCGGTGAGTGAGATGCTAAATGAGTCCCTCGGTAAGCTAGGGTGATTTCAAAACATAATTGTGACTGTAGGGCAGCAATGTTGAGTACAGAAAACTTGATGCAAAGACAGCAAACAGAAGAAAACTGAAGGCAGGAAGGATTGTGCATTTATTTTATCAGCTATAGTGCAGACGCATTCCATCAGTTAGTGATACATATGCAACACACTGCCTGAGGGAAAAGCTAGAACCATAACTATTGATAGATTCAGCCTTGCTGCTGAAAAAAATAAATAAAAAATCTCACCAAGTATGAAGAAAAGGGGGAGGCATTCGTGCGAGTGTGTTTCACTTGGTGTGTGTGTGTGTGTGTGTGTGTTTCTTGTACTTGCTACGTACTGAGGACCGGCATGAGTTTTTAAACCAACAAAATGAAGTCTTTTTTGGGAAGTGGGGACATTTTGGCTGGTCCTCACAACTACAAAGGCAAATTGTGACTTATTAGTTAAGGTTAGGGGTAAGGTTAGAATTAGGGATAGGTTAAGGTTAGGATAAGGGTTTGGTTTAGGCATACATTGCTTATTGTTAAGATTAGGGAAAGGCTATAGAGACACAGGAAGAATGAATGGAAGTCAATGTAATGTCCTCATAAAGATATAAGTACAAGGATGTGTGTGTGTGTCTGTGTCCTTTGGTGTACTCCACATGTCAGACTGGTGTTTTTGTCTGATATAGAATATGTTGGGGTAAAAGTAATATCTAAAAAAACTATGTTGAAGATTGATTTTCCTTTTTGTTTTATATACCAAGTGGACCACAGAATGTATAATATGAGTTATGTTATAATCACGTTATTTATTTATTTTTTTACTAAGGCCCATTCTTTGCTCAGAGCTTGGGCCTCAATGCTACTGCACTCATGAATATTAATGAATGTGCATGAAGTAATCGTATACAAATAAGTTTCATGATGTGACTTTCCTTGGGGGGACACAAATCAGGCAAGTAATGTGCACAGCAATGATTAAGTCATGCTGAACACTTACTGTGTATTTGATACTCAATTGTCCAATTTATCGGGTATTCCTATGGCACTTCTGTTGAACTTAAACATGTGTGATCATTTTCCTCTAATTTATCAATTGATACCTGCTAGATCATTTCGATTTTAGTGCATCTTTCTCTACTGTGCTATAATCCATTGCTTTTAACAGCACTAGTACAATTAGAAATTAATTGTTTTTCAACTTTGAACAAATGACTTCATTACCATACTCAAAATACTGTATAAATACTTTGCACCTCAACAACACATATGGAATGGAGTTTTTAATAACAAAAATACAATTTAAAGAAAGCAACTCAGGTTCCACCCACTATGTTGAAAATATGCCAAAAAATACCACTGAGTCTATTCTTATAGAAATATTAAGCGTTTTTTTTTTTTTTTTAATCGAAGAGATTGAGCAAATGCATTGTCCTGAAATAAACTTGTAAGTAGGAGGAATCCAGCTTGCTCGTATATCAATTAAATGTATGAAGTGTATGAACTGTGCATTAACACAGCTCTCAACAGATGATTTATTAAGTGTGAACTAATCACATTAAGTCACAGTGACTAAATCATTTGTTAATAGTGAGCAACAGTTAGTTGTATCACATTTCACAGTGACATGATGCAGTTGTTTATGGCCATTTTGCTGATTGCAGTCCATTCACATTCTTTTTTGTGTTTGCTTTTATAATCACTGCCAGAATGATGATTTCCCTCATAGCAATATGTCAACAAGAGCAATCAGCATTTCTATTGGCTGAGATCAGGTGAACAGCGCAAATTTGCCAGTCGAAGTTTAAGTTTCTGCAATGCGAATATGCTAAATCACTTCGCAACCAGAAATGGCATGTATTTTTGCCTTTTGCACAAATTAGAATGGGAGTCAGTGATAGACAAAGCAAAAATTTCCAGGTTTATTTGCTAATTTGACTGGGCTTTAATGCAACCAGTGTTCTCATTTTCACTGAGAATTGAGCAGATCACTGGAACTGGTAGAGAAAATGGATGGTAACTAAATGAGAGCGAAGGGGCCAGCAATGCAAAAATACTGAGCACAATTTAACTTTATGCAAATGACGAGTGATTTCCCTCGGGTGACTATCAATGGGGTGAAGCAGAGTTAGCGGCGAGATGTAAAGTTCCTCACTGTGCAACAAGCACTTTTCTTTGATTCCTGTAACTTTCCAACATGACCGCAAATATGAAGGGCCTCATCATAGCGATATCCAACCTCCCCATACTGTACGGCATGTCCTTGGGCTCCAAAAGACGTGCTCCAAAAGAACAATGCATGGAGAACGGTATTATATACAACGTATATTCATGGTGATTTTTACTAATAAAGTTACTGCCTGCCATGGTCTATAAAATAACTAACTCGCTGTTTGCTAAATCATGTCATGAGTGCTAGGGTGTAGCTATCGTGCATTGCTGAGAAAACGTTTGAACAATTTACTATAAAATACATTTTCTTTTGATCTTATGTGGTTTTGTGATGTACTATTGCCAACTGCTTGTTTTTTCACCGGGCACAGTTTGAGGGCCACTAAGCATAAACATTACCTGGACAACTGGAGGTAGCTCCTTTTGGAAATGCCCCACCAGCGACTTTAGCCACCGATGAATCACTTGCATGCAAGACCGTAATCTAAGTTATTCTGCCCCCCATCCCCGCCCCCCCCAATAATAGGGACTTTAAGCAAAGGCGGATTTTGCAATGGCTACGGCGCCCGGAAATAAATCTCTCCTGACGCTGGTGCCGTAGCCTCAAAGCCATAGTAGGGACCTTAAGCAACAGGCTAACTTTTCACAACAGTAGAGGCGACGTCACAACCTTCTGACAGCTGTGGTTACGTATAAGATTAGAAGAGTGGCTGACTGTCTACAGCGGACCAGAACGCCTTTGGACAGATGAATGACGTACAAGATTTTTTTTAACGGACAGCAGCACACAGCAATGGCTCAAAACGTCTTCTGAGGAAACGTCGTCAGATGAAAGTGACATTTCCCTGGCATTTTAGATTTTCCGTCAGTTTTTAAAATAAGATAAGATACACTTTATTGAACCCCGTGGACCCTCTGCATTTGACCCATCCTATAGTTAGGAGCAGTGGGCAGCCACTGAGCAGTGCCCGGGGACCAAGTCCTGTTCTAAAGCCAGTGCCTTGGTCAGGGGTACTGGCAGGAGTGTTCCTATAATGCATGTTTTTGTGGGCAGGGGAAACCGGAGTACCCGGAGGAAACCCACGCAAACACGTATACTGACTATTCTGTCAGTATACGCACATCAATCCGTGGGAAATCAGTAGCAGTCAGCTGATTTAAGCACACATCTAATCAGAGTGTGAAGGAATGGTAAAGTGCATGGGTGTGTGCATATATATATATATATATATATATATATATGTGTAGCATATGTGTGCTATATGCACGGGAGTATAAAGACACTAATGTACATTGGAGTAAATATAGATATGTATAGGGTATACAGAGAAATTGTATACCGTATGCAATGCAAGGATGAGGGGAGAATATAGCCTACAGCAGAAGATAGTTCACTATGGTTTTATACAGTGAAATATACATAGTATTGGTACGTGACAATTGGCGCCAGGCTGGCCGTCTGTTTACGTCAGATACCTAAAATTCTGGGTTGATTGCAGTGCAGTGCTTGCTGAAAATCGTGGTCTTTTTCAGCGTGTTTTGGTGTCCTGGATGCGCGGTTGAAATTGTGCACTTATACTGATGTTATAGTTCACATTCCCCGCATTAGCCTCATCTTTGAATTTTCTCAATCGGCTTCATAGAAGTACCGTAGTTTTCAGGAATGGTTCGCTGAAACATGTAGTGTATAGTGTGTCACTATCAATTGCAGAACACATTTCATGTCAGAAATCCAATGAAAACCTTTTAATGCAATCACCTGAACCACATGTTGTCGCGATTACGTGAGATTGGCTCTTCCCCGTAGTAGATCAGCCTGTTATGGCAAGGCAACGCCGGCACACCGGCTTAAGTCTCGATCAGCGGAGCGCAGATGTATTTCCGGGTGCCGCAGCCGTCTCAAATTCCGCCGTTGCTTAAAGTCCCTAATAAGATAACTGCAACTGCTACTCCAGAGCTTGCATGGCTTGCATGCGAACTTGATGAAAATGTTTTAAACTCTGTGGCTAAAGTTCTGCTTTCACCTGTTGTTGAGCCTTTGCTACTGTTTAGCTTAATGTCACAGCTATATTTGCAACACTCCCTTACAGTAGGAAATAAGGGTAAAATTACCTGGAATGCAGTAATATATACAGGTATGTCGATCTCTTCCCGAGATTTTGACCCAGCGTTCTCAATGTCAAAAGAACAGCACTGAACTTGAACTCATTGAGTTGAGAAGCCAGACCCCAGATCTTAGCTATAAAAATTGTGCTTGTGCTGCAAGGAGTGAATGTGCATGTTGCATGGGGCTTTGTTCCATCTATTTAGTTCTAGGTTTTCTGTTTATTTAAATTCAGTTGCCTGGAAAATAAATCACATTTATCCCCCGACCACATGGTACTTTGTGGATTGAATAATAAATGAATATACAGTACAATACGTATATACAAAGATTATCTTAATTAGTACATTATTAAATCTATATTTCTCCCATTCCAAACAAATTCTTCTCTCTAAAATATGAGAAATTAATAGTCCTCTTTTCCTGCCAAATTACACAAAAAAAAAAAGTTTTATTTTGGTTGTTAAATATCATTTGAGTACTAGGATATTCCATCTTTGAGGTGCTCATTGAATGCAACTGTTCATGTAAGTATTAAATGTCAAACTAAGTGGCATCCTGTTTGAGGGGAAGATAAACCTGCAGACAGCTTCCAGGATCCAGTATAACATGATATGTGTAAATAAGTCCTCTGGGTTTGTTTGACATAAAAACACCGCTGATTATGGAGCAGTAAATCTCCTCATCAGCTCAGGTTAGGGAAAGATGACTCTGCAAGTCCGGCTGGCTGGCTGCCACCGTAGTCTGTGTCAGGCCCTCAGTGTAACTGAAGAAGAGCCTCGCTGCAGTATATACTGTGGAGCAAAACCCATCATTTAGCATCCTGTTTTCACATCAGCAACAGAAATGTCAAACTCCTGAGGTGATCAAGACACATTTAATCTTAACAACAGAAAAAAAAAAAAATCATTTGAGGATTTCTGTTACAAATTAACGTGTTACAGATTGAGAAATATGTTAATAAATGAGGGAAACAGGCCAAAGCTAGGTATCATTGAATATGTTGAGGTACACCAGGTGCCTTATTTTACGCACTAGTACCATACTGATTGCACGGAATACATTTGTATTCCTGCTGTCTTTCATTATTGTGTTGTAAAGAATGTTCCAATGTAATTTGTAGTATCCAATGTAATTGCCCAAGTTCTCTGTAATGCACCTTGTGAAGCCCTCTGTGATTATTAAGAGAGCTGTAACCTGATTGATTAAATCTCATTTCATTATCTGGTTTATCTTTGTGGGAATATGGTAGGAGTGCTAGGACTGCTAAGAAAGCAACGTGTGCCACTTCATCCTACCACAGTACTCTTCCATGAATGAGAGGGAAAAAACTCACATAAGCTGAAATTCAAATCTGACATAAGCAATAGGAAGTGGACGAGTAATACATGCTATTTTTCATTGCGCAGGTACAATATTTCTACAAATATCTCAGGGCAGTTCACACAAAGCAATTAAATGGATTGAAACCCAGTGACTCCATTGAGTCACACTCTGTTTAATATTTATGACCGATGCTTTGGTGCCTGTCATATCAGGTCTTGAGGACAGATGTTATGATGTTTTTTGCATGAGAACAGTAGTTGAAGGGGAGGTGAACTATTAGCAAATACAGTGTATCTAGGAGATGCCACACGGGGATAATTCAGATCACCTTTGACTGTGACTCTTCTAATCCCAGGAAACTCCAATTGCCCTCTCTGCTTGACTGTTAAATTCTTGATTGTGGAAATAGTATCCGCCAGACGCGTGGGCGTTTACACCCTTCACAATGTGCTTAGGTTACTGCACACATGCCATCTGGGAAGGCGACTAAGATGACCCTCTGGCAGATTAAATTCCTGCCTCCCAGCCTTCAAATTCAGGAGCAGAAAATTAAATTTTAGGTAGTTTTATCATACCAGTACAAGTCTTTCATATGAGCAGCAAACTCAAAAGGGACCATCTGTTTTTTTTGTTTATTTGTTTGTTTGGTTTACTCATATTTTCTGAAAACCAATGCACAAGATTTTTTTTTTTAATCTTATATTGTTTACTGATCTGAATCTTTTTTCAAACGCAAAATTAATCTCAGGCGATCTCACGTACAGCACAATTTGAAATCTAAATGCAGAAAATAATTATTAAAGCACAATTCCTTGGCGTGTGTATAGCACTTAGAATCTTAGCAGCTCTGATAAATTTGCCGTATCACCATCTTCAAAGTATCCACAAGTCTATACAGCTGTATTATGAGAGCTGTTGAAATATACAGTCCTGGAAGCCGCCCAAACGATAGCCGACAGGAAGATGCATTCCCCTCTCCTACAGGTGCCGCTGGAAGGTGATGTCATTTCTCACCTTGGCAGATCCATTATTCATCCAGTTAGCGTTAGCCTGCTCTAGTTATAGGGACAGAACAGAAGAAAGCAGAAGAAAACAGGAAAGGGTGAAGGAGTGTACTGAATCTGTTTGCTCAGTCTCCCTGACCGATGAGTGCTCGAAAAACTGCCCGTTCACGATGGGGGTGAATGAGACAGGGTCCTATCTTAGGCGGAGGATACAAATTGATGTCCTGCGCTCTGGTGCTACTCCCTAATGGGTATAGAGCAGAGGTGATGCAGGAGAGGCCAAGCTAAACAGGAACGTAACTCCAGGCCCAGGGAAGGGTACATATCTATCATGGTGAGACAGCTAATGCTCCAGCTTTCGCCAGCAGAGAGGGTCTATTCTTAGCTCCTGAATTGTCCTCTATATCTCAATCCTGATTGCAGAAGCATACCCTGTGGTACCCATTTCCCCTCTGACTGGAACAGGAGTCCTGTGATGCCCATCTCTCACTCCTGATTGGAGCGCAGTATTAAATGATGCCTGACTCTAACTCAAGATGTAGATGGCCTGTTCTGTCAGGTTTGCCTTTTCGTGAATGTGTGTCCTGTTTGACACAGGCACTGTCCTCACTGAATCCCAAAGATAAGCACCAAAGCTCTCTGACATTTGCTTCCACAATTGAAAACCTGCTTTGAAGGGAAGTGGTTTACATGCAATGGCAGCACTCAGTGCTCCTTTCCTGCTTGTGTGCCGACACATTAGCTCAGTGAAAATGCATTGTTTTCAGAGAGAAAATACTGGAAAAAGGATGTTGTTGAGTGCGAGATAAATATCCATCCTGCTGAAACCCATGGAGAGGTGGGATAATAAGAGCATTCTGTCCTGGCATCAGTCCCAGAATTCTCTGCTGTAATGCATTAGTATTATTTTGGAGAGGGTGTTTTTGTCAGGAGGTCTGATGGTGTACTTGGCACAGGTTTGTTTCATGAGAATAATTTTTTTTGTGCGTGTCCCTGCTTTTCTTCCTGGGATGGATTAGCTTGGCCAAATAATGGTTCCAGTATCCCACAGTTGGTGTTGCATGGTTGCAGACTGAAAGCATTTTCTGGAGCTTCCACAGCAGGATGTGATTTACTGATGAGAACCGTGTAGGCTGACAATCTCAATCTTGGAGGTCAATTCATTTTGAAAGAGCAACAGCCAACGGGGAAACGCCAACACTCAACTGAGTCAGTAACTGAGTCACAGACTTCTCTGCTTTTGGGGCTGGCCCCCACTTTGATGCATTTGAGCTGAAAGCACAAATGCTTCAAACGCCCAGTATTTATCCAGCGAAAGCTGACTGCTACCTTTGGTTCACAAAGTCAAGAAGAATAGGATCAAAGTTATTGTTAACGCACTTAGCATGCTAAGCGAGATCACAGCAACAATTAACAAGCTGTTTTGTCAATTCAGATGCACACATTGGTTCTGCTATGGTTCAGACCAGGAATTGGGTGTGCAAACGAACTTGCACCACAACTGGTAATTTATTGGCAGCATTACAGTAATGACAGGGATGAAACCATGGGGAAGATGGGCAGGGACAGAACCCCAGAGAGAATGAGGAACAGTTCAGCACAGGTGTAACAGTGGCTTACGGGGTGCTGTCAGATGTTGAAGCGCTTGCCAGCACTGGACTGCCCACGAAGAGGAGGGCTGTTACTTGAGAGGGACTCAGTCCAAGTCTTTGGCCTGTTTCAGGATTAGAAGGTTGTTCCTGACAAACTTGAGGAAGAGAATACAGTTGGTAGGGTTAACTACAACCCCAATTCCGAAATAGTTGGGACAAAGTGTAAATTGTGAATAAAATCAAAATGCAATGACTTTCAGATCACGAGCCAATATGTTATTTACAATAGAACATAGACAACATTTCAGATGTTGAAACAGACATTTTACATTTTTATCCACAAAATGAGCTTATTTCAAATTTTCTGGCTGCAACAGGTCTCAAAAAAGTTGGGACAGAGGCAAAAAAGGGCTGAAAAAGCAATTAATATAAAAGAGAATCAGCTGATAGAACAATTAACAAGTAATTAAGTTAACTGGCATCAGGTGTCCAACATGATTGGCTATAAAAGGGATGTCTTAGGCCTCATTTACATAGTCAGTGTAATGTGACCCAATTCCGATTTTTTGCTCTTATGCGGCACAGATCGGATACGCTCGTTGACAGTGTAAACAGGAAAAAGACTCATGCATTCGGATATTTTGAGAATGGATACAGGCCTCATTCATATGTGGAAATAAATCAGATATGTATCAGATATGTGCCAATGCGACCGCCGTGTAAACAGGCTGATTGGATTTTCTTACACATTGCTTCTCTAACGTCATCAAATCTGCGACCATTAAGCTTATTTTGTCGCATAAACAGTGAACGCACGGTAAATGAACAAGGTTTTATATTTGAGAAGCTGGCAGACTGAACATGGAGGCTGTCTTGCACCCAGACATTCCTGTGAAGGCCTGAAAATGGCAGCATATGCACAAGATGCAATTGTGGCCCTTTTCCTTCTTCTCTGCCTAAAAATCCCGGCAATGTTAGGCGAAGTTTTCATGCACCGCAACATTATCATCAAACATATCGTCGGCCTGCTGATAAAACCTCGTATCTTCAAAATGATAAACTTTACAGGAAAATTAAAAATAAATATAAAATTAAAAAATAATAAAATAATATAAATATAAGTTAAAATATAAATAAAATAAAAAATGTTTAATTTTGCTGTAAGAATAGTGGATGTAAAACCCACAAAACAATAACCAACGGCGGAAATTGTAGGGCAAAGGTTCAACGTGTTCTTTTGGGCCAGTGTTAGCATGCGCGATGTCCTGGCTGGTGCGAATCACAGTAAAATGGATACATTTCTCCGTTCGAAGGACGGGGCACAAAAGCACAACGGTTACAATTAATATATAAGTAGACCGTAATCTGCAATCCAACTTAAAACCCATCACTACCTTTAAAACATCAGCTAGCTAGTCTGGAATGCAAGGATTCGCCCCTAAGTACCGGTCGTAACGGGCTAGAAAGAACAAAAGGATTAGGAGTCACGGAGACCACGCAAGCTTAAAGGAATGACAATAATTTATTCACCAGGTAGGCAAAAGCTTAAATCAAACAAATCAACGTTAAGCCAATTACAAGTTACGCATAATTTAGAAGAGGAGAATAAAGTCATACCTGGAGGAAAAGGATACACGCACTAACGCGGCGGGGAAGTTCGAAATACGATGTTACATCATTGAAAAAGGCTACTCGCGAATGTTAGGATACGATCTTCCCTGACTATATAGATTGGCTACATACGGCATACGGAATGGCTACTCACGCAACATTCAGATACGATCTTCCCGAATAGATTGTTCTCTTTTGCTTTAAGCCAAATCACGCCTTTGATCCAGGCGGCATGGCCATAAACACTTGGAAGGGGGGTCGAATCCGGTTTTTGGGTAATAAAACACTTCAGCAGAGAGAGGAGAATAGGGTGATTACCAGAGAGAGTATTCTGACCAAATTCTCAGGAGTTTCCAAAAGAGAACGAACCATAATTTCAATGGGAATGAAACATACTCCATTCAACTCCTTAGATTCCCCGAGAATAACAAGACCAAACATGATATGAATATGTACTAATATGATGCAGTTGTCATGAAAAAGTCTTAAGATGAATTAATATATAGTTTAATTGGGTTATAAGTATATAAGTGATTTCTTTGCAGAATATTGAATATATAAGCATATTATGCGCTTCCCAGAGGCTTAGATTATTTGAAACAGATTAATATAACTGGACTTTAACTTAAGACTTAGGCCAGTAATATGACTCGCACAGGGGTATTGTGTCAGTCAGAGCCCTGCAACAACCCCCCCCGTGGTGAGGAACAGTAAGACTGTTAACACCTTAGCAAGCATTTTGGGGAGGAAGTCCACAAAAGCTTTATTGCTATCTGGCATGGCTCTGGACTAACCTGATCAGCCATTTGTCGCATACAGTCGCTGGGCTCCCCCACGCATCAGCGTTTGCAGATCTTACAGAGGTGCCGCTCAGAACCTAACCCAAAGGCACAGGCGATTTTTACGGGTTTCACTTTGATCCTTGAACCTCCCTCCCAGGGCGCAGTTCTAGGCTAGATCCCTTCCCACAGAGATCTTTGCCCAGGCTCCCCCAGGTTCAGAACTCCGTCTTCTGCTTCCCGGCGTCTTCTTTTCAAAGCTCACCGATCACAGAAGCACCACTCGCCTACTGACGATTCGCTTTTGGTTTGTGGTGGCCTGACTGTACATTGAGCAGCCACCATGCCAAAAAAGGGACTTACTGCCATCTGCGACCCGACCGGCCGGTGACCCAGTCGATAGCGATCCCCGAATCCCGTAGTGGTTATCAGCCACCCAGGTGGGAGCCGACGGTCTGACCCTACCCCACTTAGCTATGGGTATAGAAACTTTGACCGTTTTCACCAGCCTTGCCTGTTCACAGAGGTCGTACTATGCGTCCCTCTGCTTAGGTGTGGGCTGTCGCCCACGTCTCACGTGATGCCCACACACTTAAAAGGCGACAACACGCCGACTAGACGGTACCACGGCAGTATGTCAATTCATACTTCACTGAACACGGAGGCCTTCAGTTTACTCCCCTGCACTATAGTTCCGATTTAACGTGCCCTCGAACTTTGCAGTCCCGCCGCCGCCTGTTATTTCCAAGGTTCGGGGGGCCTAACCCCCTACCCTAGAAATGGAACAATCTTTTGTAAAATGAAATATGCAATGTCTACAGTTCTATTGCCATTTGGCCTGGCTCTGGACCGAGCTTATCAGCCATTTGTCATTTATATTTCCAGATTCTACATGGACATACGAGTTTTTGTTTCTTATCAATTTGGAGATACGAGGTTTTATCAGCAGGCCGACGATATGTCAGCATCATCCATTTTTTTTGGCTTAGCAGTTAGCGCTTGGTGCAGAAGTAGGCATGGCCTAAAGTTTAGTAAAAACTAAAAGTAGGCATGCGCGATGTTTCAGATGTTGCAGACAAGTGTAATCGCATGAATCAGATATGGGTCACTTGATAAAATACATGTAACCGCACAGTAAAAAAAATCGGATTCAGGCAGCAAATCCGATCTGGGCATCCAAGACTTACAGTGTAAACACGGCCTTTGAGAGGCTGAGTCTCTCAGAAGTAAAGATGGCCAGAGGCTCTCCAAACTGTGAAGGCTAGCTTAAAAAAATTGTGGAATACTTTAAAAACAATGTTCCTCAACGTAAAATTGCAAAGGCTTTGAAGGTCTCATCATCGACAGTGCATAACATCATCAAAAGATTCAGAGAAACTGGAAAAATCTCTGTGCGTAAGGGATAAGGCCGAAGACCTTTACTGGATGCCCATGATCTTCGGGCCCTCAGACACCACTGCATCACTCACCAGCATGATTCTGTCATTGACATTACTGAATGGGCCCAGGAATACTTCAGGAAACCACTGTAAGTAAACACAGTCTGCCGTGCCATCCACAGATGCCACCTAAAACTCTATTATGCAAAAAGTAAGCCATTGTTGAGCATGATCCAGAAGCGCCGCTGTGTTCTGTGGGCCAAGGCTCATTTAAAATGGACTGTAGCAAAGTGGCAAAGTGTCCTGTGGTCAGACGAGTCCAAATTTGACATTCTTGTTGGAAATCATGGGCGTTGTGTCCTCCGGGCTAGAGAGGAGAAAGATCACCCCTCCTGTTATCAGCGTTCAGGTCAAAAGCCAGCATCTCTGATGGTATGAGGATGCATTAGTGCATATGGTGTGGACACTTGCATGTTTTAAAAAGCAGCATGAATGATGAAAGGTATATAAAGGTTTTAGAGCAACGTATGCTCCCCTCCAGATGACATCTATTCTAGGGAAGGCCTTGTGTATTTCAGCAGGACAATGCAAAACCACATACTGCAGCTATTACAACAGCATGGCTTCGTAGTAGAAGAGTCCGTATGCTGAACTGGCCTGACTACAGTCCTGATCTTTCACCGATTGAGAACATTTAGTGCATAATTAAATCGAAAAGTCCGTCAAAGGAGACCCAAAACTCTCCAGCAGCTGGAAGCCTGTATTAAACAAGAGTGGGATCAAATTCCAATGGCTAAACTCAAGAAACTGGTCTCCTCAATGCCCAGACGCCTCAACTCTGAGTTAAAAAGAAGAGGGGATGCTACACCATGGTAAACAGGCCCCTGTCCCAACTTTTTTGAGATCTGTAGCAGCCATCAAATTTGAAATGAGCTCATTTTGTGGATAGAATTGTAAAATTTTTCAGTTTCAACATTTGCTATGTTATCTCTGTTCTATTGTGAATAAAGTACTGGTTGGTGAGATTTGAAAGTCATTGCGTTTTGATTTTATTCACAATTTACACTTTGTACCAACTATTTCGGAATTGGGGTTGTAGAATGCGGTCCCAGTCTTGGACCCTGATTATGATTGGAAGGTTGTTCTCGAAAACTGGGGTTGAAGAACAGGATTGAATTAAACTAACTTGAACTCAGTCCCAATCCTGGATTCTGATTTAGGACTGAAAGTTTGACTGAATTAGCTAATGATGATTACGTTTTAAAAGAGACTTGGCTGTCAGTAAAGCATTAGTTGCATTTAGACAAAGAAGAGGAAGTTTTACATACATTCATATGACTGGGATTTCAGTGCAAATGCAACTTTACAATCCACAGTAGTGCTGCATTTGCAGGTTGCTTCTTGGTCAGTCTCCCTATTTTGCCCTAAATCAGAGAGAATTTACTTTCTCTGTTCTAAAATGGAAATAATTAGTCCACTTGTTTGCTTGATCAATTATGCATATTTTTATGAACTTCAAAATGTAGGCAACTAACCTCTGAAGTAAACAATCCTTTTTCATTGCTCACTGTTTATCTCTTACCTTGCACCACTTCAGTCAAAACGTATTTTTCTTTTTTCTGGTAGTGTATCTGAGATGAGCACTTCCTCTGCAGCTTGAGGCTGTTGTGCTCAAAGGAAGAAGTGGCATAGCTTTTTGAGTCAATAGCACTACACATCAGAGATGGAACTCAACACCACAACACAGCCCAGGAGTGAAAATGGTTTCTGCTTCTGCAATTGAAGTTTGCAAGGAAAACAGCCACATTCATCAACTAGCTGTAGACCGCTCGGATCATTTAAAATTTTGGCTACAGGAGTTGGGTCAAATGGGGTACTAGTACACCAGTTCACATTGTTGCTTCAGCCTTTCAGTCCATCTGTTGCTAGTCTTCATCCACAAATTTAGACTGCCACATTCACCAACTAGAAAATTTAGGTCAACTGAAAATGTGGCAACAGGAGTTGAGTCCTCAAATGCGATGTCGGTATACCAGTTCAGTTCAGAAAACCTGCTCACCTGTTGTGACTCCTTACTAGTAAATTCAGGCTGAAATAAATGATCCATCCATTATCTGAACCACGTTTTCTGCATCAGGGTCATGGGGGAGCAGGAACTTGTCCCAGCAGTCCATGAGTTGGGCAGAAACACACCCTGGATAGCTCGCCAATCCATGGTAGGGCTCACACACCCATGTCTCACTCCTATGGGCAGAGTCTCCAGTTATCCAGAGGAAAACTGCATGAACACAGGAGGAACATGCAAACTCCACACAGAAAGGCACCAGGACGTAGGCTATTGGAACCCCCAACCTTCTTGCTATGAGAAAACAGTGCTACTGACTGTGTTGTCTGAAAATTGATTGTATTTGTTAAAATGAAAAGAGCTAAATCAATATTCTGTTTCATTTTTTGGCAAACTCATAGCTTCTTCTTTGGTTTATGAGGGGCTTTGCTAAGAAAAGAAAGTTCAGTGAATACAATTACTTTATACAAGGTCTATCTCATAAACAAGTTCCAAGCAAGTGGAGCGAAATGCATAGTGCCATATGAAAGTTTAGTGTCCACCAGGATAATACTTAAGCAAAGACTTTGGGGACTTTTACCGGGCAGTGAGTCAGTCAGGGTTCTCATCATGTTGCTGGATTCATAGCAGAGTTGAAAGTCTTTACTGGAACTCTGGAGAGCTCGAGCGGTCAAATACACGTCATCCCACAGAGCAGCATTTTTGCACTGTCTGGGGTGTGATCAGCTGCCTTTCCTTCACAGATCAGTTCCATCTTTTGCCATTTTGCTGATAGATTTTCAGGCTGATGAGAAATGTCCTCTTCCGGTATGACGGGTTCTGTTTTTAGCTGTGGTGGGTGAGAGTGATAGCAGTGAGGCTGGCTCTCTTTCACTCATTAGAGTGAGTGCTGAGGCTCCCGTCCCCACTGTGGGGTAGCATGCTGATTGATTGCGCGAGCAGCACTCTCCCTCCATCAGCAGTCTGTTTTAGCCAAGTAGACAAACCAGCCCCGAGGACTGCTCTGATTTGTACCAAGAAAACAAGCATTCAATCACAGAGCGCTGCTTCAAACTGGGCCTGCAGGTTCATTCACTGGCAAATGCCTAACTAGAACACAGCATCACAGATTACTGCAGTGCTAAACTGAAAATGACTAGTCTGGTAACCAGCATCACAAACCACTGCATTAGAGTGTTTGGTTATGTTGCACAAATTAAGAATTATATCATAAATTTTTTATTTTATTTTTATTTTTTTTCAGGCAGACATGTAATTAAAGTCAGAGTTGGGAAACAATTGAGCCCCTCCAATGAGGAACTATAATCTGTCGTTTGCTCGTTTCTGTTATGTACCTCATCTGGAATTTCACAGCAAAAATATTTGTGACTCAAACTGCATTTTTACCAGTTAAAGACTTTCTTAATGCTGCCCTTATCTTTAGAACGAGGAAATTTTCACTTACATGGGTTTCCATCGCGAAGGCTCAGTTTAGTTTTTCTGGTTGAAAACTGCAAAATGTGTTAATTTATTTGGAAAACTCCAGCCAGACAGAACTTGCTCAGAGTCATCTGCTTTGACAGTGTACCACCCACATTGCCATCCCCTTACATCAGTCCACCTGACATCCTGTGGTTCGCAGGGCCAGCAAGCATGACATCTACTCGTCTTTGCCAGCTGACTGGCTCCCCGCCAGCTTCCCACGCCAGTGTTTCACATTCATTTTAGTGTTTCTTAATGACTGTGCTGCAGTAATTCTGCTATCTTCAGAGGAGGAAGCAGACGAATGCACCCTAAGGTTTGATTGTTCAAGAGTGTTTCTTATTAAATAGAATATGTATAATTGAATTTTCCTGGAGGAGAAACAGCAATTTCAAAAATGACAGCTGCCTCCAGTCGTCGGTGTTGTAATGATATAATTATCTTTTTGGGCATGAGCCAGCTGAGAGAGTTCAGTTTGTGTTATTGTGCAAAATTTGTCCTCTGGGACTAATCAGAGCTTGATCTATAAGCCACAAAGCCTAGTATGTTTGTTTGACGGACTTCAGACTTCAGTATCAGTTTTTAGAGTTGGGGCATATGTTTGTTTGTTTGTTTTTTTTCCTCTCGATAAATATAGCAATCAGTACTTTGAACTTGAAAATGCTCTTTATAAAGCTATTTTTGGCAAACCACAATGTTAGCAGATTGAACTCGGGCCTGGGAAGGACCCATAGGAAGTGAACATCGATGGTGTATCTCTGATGTTCTGCAGCTGTGACTCAACCAGGTGGGTCTGAAAGGATGATTCCTCCAGGAGTCAGATGGTGGTTGCAATCTAATAGTTTTTTTTTTTTTTTTTTTTTTTTAGAAGAGTTTCTAACCCCTTGAAGTGACTCAGACGCATTTATGTGGCTGCCATGATAAGTGCTATTTGAATTCTCCAAATGTTCAGGAAAGGTGCTTTAATGCCTCCTAACTTATCTCCTTCACTGAGCCATCCTTTTCAAAAAGAAAGCGGATAATTCCATCCCTTATTCCGTGCGGTAGGAATGATTAACGTGACGCCCCATCCATCTGGCCATTTACCAAAACAAATGCACATGATGGACAAGACACACATGATTTTTTTCACCAAGTGTAAGTGCACTCAGCTTTTATGAGCACCACAGTTTTCTTTCCCTAAAGCTGCTTTCACACCGGACGCGAAACGAATTTTTCGCAAGACACATTACATTCAAAGTCAATGCAAAGACGTGCACGTCTTTGCGTTGACTTTGAATGTTACCTATCGTGCAAAAAATTCGTTTCGCGTCCGGTGTGAAAGCAGCTTAAGTCCTTATGACTTCTGCTCTGCATACTGTATTTCCTTTACCTCATGGCATTTTCCATCAAGGTTAAGGAAATGTGGTTTGGAATTAGACAAGAGAGCGTTTTTTTTTTTTTTTTTTTAACTATTTGAACGCATCTTGAGTCTGGCCTGTCTCATCCTATGCTGAAGTCGGTTGGCGTTGCCTAACTGAACAGAAAACATATAATATCTGCGCATATTCAGTCTTCATTTTCTTGGTATTCATTTGAACAATCATGAAGTGCAGGTTTGATAGCCTGCAAGATGCACTAAAAGACAACGCTAAAGATCCAGAGTAGTCTCTCTCTCTCTCTCTCTCTTTTTAATTCTTCACAAAGCATACATAGCCTACTGAAGGAAATTTAACAAAACATTTTTATTTATTGAATTTATCATTTAATCTACCTTTCATGAAAAAGGAAGCTGTGTTTAACTGCCACTGTATTATTTGTATCATTGGAAAACATGTTAATGAAGGGAAGACATTGAAAACAGGTCAGTAGTCATCAGTTTAAAGGGATGTTCTGCGGCCCACATTTTCTGTTCAGCTGCTGCCACTGGGCACTGATGCTGCTCAGAATCTAGTGGGAGGATGAGACAATGGCTGGCCTGAGGGCATCTGCAAGTGCTTCTTTCAGTGAAGCACCCATGCGAGCTGTCCGTCCTACACCCCGACTCCTCTTCGCCCTCCTCCCACCCTTCCTGTCCTTAAAATTCTTATGTCTCTTCTATTGTGTTTGTGTTCCCCGGGACCAACAATCCTTTCCTTCCTCCATTCCTTGTAGCACAAAGACCACCATTAAATTCATCGCCCCCAAGGGCTGGCTTTGTCTCTGCTTGTCGAGAGGGTTCTTCAAGGCTGCAAGGAAACTTTTGGACCCTTCGCACCCTGCGGCCTTGACTCTCCGAGGGATGCTGGTGGTGGATGAAAGGGATCCGTGGGATGGCCTGTCCTTTGTTGATCATCCTCTCCTATCTCTCCTTCCCTCACAGTACAGCTCAACTGCTACACCCACTGCATTGGAAACATATTCTTCGAAAATATCCAAGAATGTGGGAACAGGGGTAAGGGTATTATGTAGGCAGAATTTTCTGTTTTGTAAGGTTTTGTTCCAAAGTTTTGGAGAATAAGATAAATACCACTGGATGTTGGCCAATGTGAGCAGTGAGAGAGATCGATGATTGAATTTATTATCCCCAGTAAAGTGTTAAAGTAATGGCAGATGCCTGTTACTAAGGCATTGCTCGATGTACCGAATGTCAAGCATAACAAAATAAATTGAGCACAGATTCGAAAAAATGCTGAAATATTGGCACAAGCTTGTTTGTTTTGACTTCCCTGTGTAGGGTGCATGAAGCCCACCTCAACAGCCATTATTTTAAGCCTCTCGTTGATTCATTTCAGTTGCTTCAGCTTACCAAAGTAATGAAGGGTAGCTGTGTATTCATTGCCTTTGGGTGTGTTGCTTCTAAAAAGACAAGGGAATTGATGGGGCCCACTATGAAACCAATTGGTTTTCAGCTTTAGACTTTTAAGGGGCTTGTGATAGGAACTACTAGCGATAATATCATCTTATTTTTGAGTTTGTCTGGGCATTGATGTAAGGTCTCAATAAGTTGGAATCAATCAGTCCCCATTTTCTGGAACGCTCCGTGTTTGAGAGTGGGGGATCATAGCCTGAGGTGTCAGAGCCTTGGATTTAAAGAGGTTTCTCCTCATATTGCAAGGACACATTAGATCAGAGAGAGCTGAGGGGGCAAGTATTTGATGCCACCCCCTGCTGTTAAGACCTGGGGGTTATCCTGGACTGCTTTTACAAATCAGTATTTCCATCCGCCAATAAGGAGTTTGGCACAAGACCTTCTGAAATTGCTTTGCATTATTCATTAATTTGATTAGAGGATGTGCTGCAATATGCATTCATGCAAATGCAATGGCCAGACCTGTCAGATGCATGACTTGAGTGTTTACGCAGTATCTTACGGCTTACTAATGATGTCCAATGTCATGGCCATAGGCTAATCATAATCTACACAGGACATACTGTTACCATAACACATACCTGTGGCAAATTACAAAATTTATATATATATATATATATATATACACAAACCCAATTCCGAAATATTTGGAACGAAGTGTAAATTGTGAATAAAATCAAAATGCAATGACTTTCAGACACATGAGCCAATATGTTATTAACAATAGAACATAGATAACATTTCGAATGTTGAAACTGAGGCATTTTACATTTTTATCCACAAAGTGAGCTTCTTTCAAATTTTCTGGTTGCAACAGGTCTCAAAAAAGTTGGGACACAGGCAAAGAAAAAAAGGGCTGAAAAAGCAATTAATATATAAGAGAATCAGCTGATGGAACATTTAGCAAGTAATTAAGTTAACTGGCATCAGTTGTGTAACATGATTGGCTATAAAAGGGATGTCTTAGAGAGGCTGAGTCTCTCAGAAGTAAAGATGGATAGAGGCTCTCCAACCTCTGAAGGTTTGCGTAAAAAAATTGTGGAATACTTTAAAAACAATGTTCCTCAATGCTAAATTGTAAAGGTTTTGAAGGTCTCATCATCGACAGTGCATAACATCATCAAAAGATTCAGAGAAACTGGAAAAATCTCTGTGCATAAGGGACAAGGCCGAAGACCTTTACTGGATGCCGTGATCTTCGGGCCCTCAGACGCCACTGCATCACTCACCGGCATGATTCTGTCTTTGAAATTACTAAATGGGCCCAGGAATACTTCAAGAAACCACTGTCGGTAAACAAAGTCCGCTGTGCCATCCACAGATGCCACCTGAAACCCTATCATGCAAAAAGTAAGCCATTGCTGAGCATGATCCAGAAGCGCCGCCGAGTTCTGTGGGCCAAGGCTCATTTAAAATGAACTGTAGCAAAGTGGCAAAGTGTCCTGTGGTCAGACGAGTCCAAATTTGACATTCTTGTTGGAAATCATGGGCGTCGTGACCTCCGGGCTAAAGAGGAGAAAGACCACCCCTCCTGTTATCAGCGGTCATTTCAAAGCCAGCATGTCTGATGGTATGGGGATGCATTAGTGCATATGGTGTGGTACACTTGCATGTTTTAAAAAGCACCATGAATGCTGAAAGGTATATAAAGGTTTTAGAGCTACATATACTGCCCTCCAGAAGACATCTATTCCAGGGAAGGCCTTGTGTATTTCAGCAGGACAATGCAAAACCACATACTGCAGCTATTACAACAGCATGGCTTCGTAATAGAAGAGTCCATGTGCTGAACTGGCCTGCCTGCAGTCCTGATCTTTCACCGATTGAGAACACTTGGCGCATAATTAAACAAAAAGTCCGTCAAAGGAGACCCAAAACTCTCCAGCAGCTGAAAGCCTGTACTAAACAAGAGTGGGATCAAATTCCAAGGGCTAAACTCAAGAGACTTGTCTCCTCAATGCACAGACGCCTCCACTCTGTGTTAGAAAGAAGATGGGATGCTACACCATGGTAAACAGGCCCCTGTCCCAACTTTTTTGAGATCTGAAGCAGCCATCAAATTTGAAATGAGCTCATTTTGTGGATGAAATTGTAAAATTTCTCATTTTCAACATTTGCTGTTATCTCTGTTCTATTGTGAATAAAATACTGGCTGGTGTGATTTGAAAGTCATTGCGTTTTGATTTTATTCACACTTTACACTTTGTCCCAACTATTTCGGAATTGGGGTAGTGTATATATATTTGCACATGCATGAAAAATTGCACATCAAAATTGTGGTGAGCTATTATCTTTTAGGATGCAATCTGTCATAATTACTCAGCAGTGTTGGCAAGCTTCTCACTACCTGGTAAGCAAGAAAACAATGAAATACATTATACTGCATCGAGACTACAAAGGTTTACATTAAACTCTAGACCTACTCCTTAAAAAAACAGATTGTCTTGACAAACCACCTGCATTCTGTTGGATGTCTGCAGTTATTCAGACTGCAGAGGGACATCCAGACTTACAGGTGAAAGGCTGGAGTTAGCAAAAAAAAAATGTATTCTGACACCTCACTCAAATCTTTTATTAACCAAAGACTGTAATTAGTTGAATGAGGTGTTTACATGTGGGGCTACAATAGAAACCTACACTCGCGTGTGACCCCTAATCGAAAGATTTGTATTTATGGGCCAACAAGCTCTTAAGTTAATTGACCAAAGTAATTTGACTGCTTACTGTTGATTACCTCAGTTATAGTGTCCAAAAAGAGATAAACATCGAAATACTGGCTAAATGTCTTCCAAATCGAAAGAAAAAAAAAAAAACGAACAAAAAAAAACCTCCGGACTCATCAAAGAAGACTAAAAAAATATCACTAATATTTTAAAAGGCAATTAGCCCACTTATTTTTTTTTTTTGGTAAATTATATCCTGTTATGCACTTATAAACTATCCAAAAGCATGCCATTAATTTTATTGAACAAAATGCCTTAACAATGACTAAAGGCTTGTTTATTTATGAGCATTTTGCTCGCGGAGAGGACAATCTGTTAAATGGCTGCACGGAGTGGGTTTAAAGTACTTTAACCAATGATGAGAAAAAAGGCCCAATTTTCCTAGCTATTATAAAACAAGGAAATGCAAGCTGATAAGAGGAAATAAAAGCTGGTTTTGAATGCAGCTGTGTTTGTGAAGCACAATATGAGAGATGCTCTTGAGCAATGACTGCGGAGTGCGGTGACTCCTCTTCGTCCTCTGCTGGCCAGCGTTAAAGTTATTATTTATACCCCTGTCTTCCCAGGGAGAGCAATAAAAAGCAGGCCTCAGAGGGAATCATGTGAATCCAGAATCGGTGACCTCACCACACAGAGGAATGTACCTTACACGCATAGAAGACTTATGAAGGTCTGTTGAGAATGAATCACCAGCTAACTCCCAAAGAGAGAAGTCCTCCATTTCCCACTGGTTCCACATATAGAATATCTCCTTCCTCTGCTAGTTTTCACCCAGCTCGGCACTGCAGGGTTTATTTTTTCTCCTCAGTATTTATGATGATTAATATTCTTTTCCAATATTCTTTTCGCTTTGTTCACCGTAAAATGAAAACACTCAGTAAAGCAACGCAGTAAGCAATTGTTTAGGGATACAGTACCAAGCATTGAAAAATGCTTTTGTGGTTTCAACTATGAACTTTCTCTGGAGAACATATCCAAAGGCTTATTGACTTACTGTAAAAAAAAAAAAAAAAAAAAACATACACTGAAAACCTTATACTCTAGTTTTTTCTGCGAATGGATTGAGGTACTCATTAGTATGCTTGCAAACACAGCCCTGGAATGTGAACACTCAGAATGAGACATTAAAAACTGAGGTAACCTGAAGCCCATATTAAATCATGCAGATTACCCCCTCCATAATATTTACTAAGCTTAAGTAAGCAGACCATAAATCTACTCATTAACAAGAGAAATATGATGAAGAGAAACACTGGAAAAGGTTGATTCTAGTTCCCATCGGTACATTATCCCATAAGAATAGTTCAAACCTATTTTCCCTAATAAATTACCTTTAGCAGGTGTTAATATACGTGAGAGGCAGACTATATATGTCCATCAATATTGTGAGCTCATTGTTGTGTTCTGTTATGATGCAAATACCATCCATAAGGTAAATGACTCCAAAGACCAGGATTGCTGATGAATATACCACACAGGATGATGCATTTGTGGTCTGCATTTTTTAGCAGATCTACAGGCTATGGAGACCTTGTGATGTTTACTCCCAAGTCAATAATTTATTCATTTTTGAACACTTAGCCAATCTACTATCAAATGCATTCTTACTAACTAAAAATGAAGGAGATAGACAAGATACACTTTATTGAACCCTGTATGGTAATTCATCCTCTGCATTTAACCCATCCTATGGTTAGGAGCAGTGGGCAGCCACAGAGCAGTGCCTGGGGACCAACTCCAGTTCCTTGGTCAGGGGTACTAGCAGGAGTGTTCCTATAATGCATGTTTTTCTGGGTAGGGGAAACCAGAGCAAACCCACAGGAACACAAGGAGAACATGCAAGGTCCACACAGAAAGGCCCCAGGCTGAATTCAAACCCACAATCTTCTTGCTGTGAGGCAACAGTGCTAACCACTGCACTACCATGCCACCTCAAGACAAGAAACATTCAGAAATTAACTAACATCCAACTCAACATCACACATAGCCCCATGCCCATCCTCAGCTGACATAAACTGATTTTTTTGAAGAGACCAATCATTCGGCTTTTGTTGAGTAGAGCTGGCAACAGCATGTATTTTTCCTTTTAAGCAAGGTCCCATGACTCACTCTCCCATAAGCCTTAATAATGCAGCAACTCTGCGAACCGCTATGCACAAACTGGCATCGTTAAGAATAGAAATCTCATTGTCACATCATTTACACGTCTCATTTTATTTACTTCCACCGCCATGTTTTTTTTTTTCTTCCCCAAAAAAAAACCAGTTTTGAAAGGTTCATCTGGGACTGCCATCTTAAAGCAAGTACACCCGGTTTCATTATCGCCTTTATGTTTTTATACAGCGAATGGGATTTCAGTCGGTGAAAAGTGTAAACAATTAAATTCTGCCTTAAAAAATAGGTATGATTACAGTTTGCCATGTGGGCTCCGACCCTGACGCACTCTGCAGCCTAGTTAGCTTGAGGATGAGGGAGCAGGGATTATGAGGCTATACCACCCTCCCCTGGGCCAATATTCAGGGCTCACAGGTGGATGCTGAGGTGGAGGTGAGACATTTATTATCATGCTGTGAGAAGTAAATGTCCTCTTTGGTCTATTTTTCATATTTGTCAAACTTAAATGTTTCAGATTATCAAACTATTTTTCATATTAGTCAATTATATCTCGAGTAAACACAAAATGAGGTCTTCAAATTATGTTTTCCTTTATTGAAGGAAAAAAGCTATCCAACCCAACTTGGCCCGGTGTGGAAAAGTAATTGCCCGCTTAGTTACTTAATCAAAAAATTAAACAAGTTTATCTGAAAACTATTCAATTTCACTTGTCACACCCAGGCATGATTACTGCCAGCCCTGTTAAATATGAACAACAATTAAATAGCGTTTGTCTGGCAATGTGAAGAAGCAAAAAGCTGCTGCGATCTGAAGAAATTCAATAGCATAAGAAACAAAGTTGTTGACATCTTTCAGTCTGGAAAGGGTTGCAAAGCCTTCTCTCAGGCTCTAGGACTCCAGCTAATGGTGAGAACCATCATCAACAAATGAAGAAAACTTGAAAGAGTGGTGAACTTTCTGAGGAGTGGCCATTCTACCAAAAATTCCTCCAAGAGCGCATCAACAAGTTATCCAGGAGGTCATAAAAGAACCCTTACAAACATCTATACCAGTGTATTAATGATTTTTTTTTCTTTTAAAGGAAATTTAAGTTGAAACACATGATCCAGAGATGCAAGATAGTAATTAACTAATTACATTCATTTTCACAAAGAACACTATAGAATATTTGTTCAGGGCTGTGGGGGAAAATATTAAGAGAGATAAGATACACTTTGTTGAACCCCGTGGGGTAATTTGTTCTCTGCATTTGACCCATCCTATTGTTTGGAGCAGTGGGCAGCCACAGAGCAGCGCCTGGGGACTAACTCCAGTTCTAAAGCCAGATCCTTGGTCAGGGGTACTGGTAGGAGTGTTCCTATAATGCATGTTTTTGTAGGTGGGGGAAACAGAAGTACCCGGAGGAAACCCACGCGAACACGAGGAGAACATAAAAACTCCACACAGAAAGGCCCCAGGACGGATTCAAACCCAGAACCTTCTTGCTATGAGGTAGTAGTGCTAACCACTGCGCCACCATGCTGCCCTATTCAGGCCTAAGCCTAGTGTGGAAATGCTTGAGGAGGCAACCAGCTAATGAACTGAACTGTGGCCATCATCTACAAGCCGTATTTTAATAGACAGTTATCAACCAACAGGCAACAGACAATATCATTAAGTAACAGCACATGCATCTCGACCAAGGAACATGGCAAACCCAGGCACCAAGGCAGATGGTACATAGATACACAGGTGGTATCCTGAATAAAAGGCTTAAATTTAATGGTGTAAGACTGAGAGTTTCTGCACCAGAGAGGTGATGAGTGGCATAGTGCGCCACCTGACTACAGCGAGGCTGTACGATAAACCGCCGTGGGGCTGAGTGGGAACTCCTCTGTACCCTTCTGAGTGAGCCTGAGGGACAAAATCATCTCACCACCCACAAGACTGTTAGCGCACCCGAGGGACCAAATCTAATCGCTCATCACGGCCAGTTTCTGTGACATCTTAAAATGGATGACTAATGGCAACAATCTTAACCTTCCAGCTAACGGAAACATCCTAGTGTGAAAGATATCTCCATTTGTGTTGGTGTGAACACACTGTCTGCACCGAGGAAAGCTGGGAACCTTGCTGTGACAGGGAAGAAACTATAATTCAGTAATAGTACTGCACAAGTGGACTGCAGCCAGACTCTCTCATATTTACTTACCTGCCCATTTAATTCAGTGGTTTGTACTTTACCTTGGAGCCTTGAATATAATATCTCTGCCCACTCAATATGTCTGTACAGTTCACCAGACCTCTATATACATTTAGGTCAGTCACATGTAAACTTTAGGAAATTAAGAGAAAATCCATTCAAACTACAAACTACAGAGGATTTTGCGATGGGATCACACCAGCTCCAAACACACATACAATTGAGTGCATTTCAGGAACTGAAATTAAAACCACCACATCCTTGAATCAGATACAGAGTTCTGCCGCTCCGCTTGCCATAAGTTTTCAGACCTGGTGTCAACTGGGACAGCTAACCCTTATCGCATTCTACAAACTCTGGCTGCATTTGAGTCGTCAAAAAAATGTCCTTTCATCCAGTTCTGTACCGCTTGTGTTGAACATTGATGGAGAAACATCATGAGGTCACGGAAACATGAAAAAGAGACTGCATAAAAATTTAGGGCAAGGCAACTGTGGTGCTTAGTTAATCTGACTGCACTTACCCAAGCAACGTAATCATGTGTCCCTTGCCCGTCACGTCCATTTGTTTTTGTGAAATGCAGAATGGATGGTGCGTCGCTTTAAATATTGCTGCAGCAGGGAATTGTGGTACGCCATTATCGCCTTTCTTTTCGTCAAGGATGGTCCAGTGTACCCTGTGCTAAAGGTGACTAGTTAGGAAGCATTGAAATACCTTTCCTTAACATTTAGAGAATTTGACAAGTGCTCATCATGGCTGCCTTGTAAATAACTTCCAGGTCATTTTCAAGGAGTTGGGGACTTTGCCAAGCAAAAAAAGACCGTATGTGAACGTAGCCTCAGTATCTTCCCCAGTGAGAGATGGAACTGCTGACATCAGAATTCAAGTTGCAGGGCTTTAATTTGGACCTCGAGTTTAAACAAACCCTGTTAACCTGCAACCTATGTTTTCTCCCCCACTGAGGAGAGTTTTTGCCCAGGGCAGCCTATAATGCTCCAAGAAACTAGACAAGTCCAATAATGTCCGCCCATTCATTCACTAGCTATACTGCTTCTTCCTCACTGAGGTCATGGGGGACCTGGAGCCAATCCCAGCAGACTATGAGCTAAAGGCAGGGACACACTGTGGGCAGCTAGCCTATCGCAGGGTGCACACACCACTCACACATCATTCACTCACACACTCACATCTATGGGAGATTTTAAGTCTCCAATTAGCCTGACGTGCATGTCTTTGGAAGGTGGCCGGAAACAAGAGTACCTAACATGGCTCTCATAACATAAAAGCATGAGCGGCAAGAACAGGCCATTCAGCCCAACGAGACTAGCTAATGTCCCATCACTGAAGTGAACCTAACACTTTAACTACGGAATAGATGGCATCTAGCACTGTATCAAGCCAGGTGTTGAAAACTCCCAAAGTTTCTGCCTCCACGACATGACCAGGCAAGCTATTCCACACTTTGATCACTCTGCATGAAAAAAATTCCCAGTAACAGTGCTAAATTTACCCTTAGCCAACTTCCATTTATGACCCAGAGGTCTTCGCAAGGAACTCTGCCTAAATAATCCCGCATAGTTAACTTTTTAAATGTGTTTTGCATATTTAAAGACTTCGATCAGATCAACCCAAAGTCAACTAATCAATGCCAACATAAAATTATATTTCTATAGTTTATAAACACTCCAGTAAACATCCAACAGCTTTGAGGACTTGAGGAAAATTAATAATCCTTTTTTGATTTATTAAAAAAAAAAAAAAAAAAAAAAAAAAAAGGGACATATGAGGGTTAATGATTTTAAAATCAATGCTATTTGCATCTAGGAATTCACTAAAAAAAATGCCCCTTATGCCCCTTTTTTTTTTTTTTTTTTTTACTTTAGTTTGATGCAGGTGGTTCGAAAATCCTGCTTAGATCCATTTACCAGCCAACTAGACTAGAACTCATCATAGACAGAAGTGGGACGGTGTTATCTCCCTTCTTTTTGTAAAGTAATAACAAAGACAGAGGATAAGGCCAGACTTACGCAAGCAATTTCGAAAGGGTGCTGTCAGCAGTGTCTGAGATGTAATCTTGAGACAAAAACCAGTGATGGAGGTCATCAATCAAAAGGTCAGAGGTCACAAAAGAGGTAGAGACATGAAGGTAAAGGTCATAAAGTCAGTGTTAAGTGACAAGGCTGCTGCATATAGTTGCAGATTAATAGATCTGGATGGACGAAGGCACGCATGCATGAACTGATGCGACCTAAATCTATAGTCCTCCGACCTACCCTTTGGGTGGTGGGGACCAATAGAACCCCGATTGTACACTAGAATTGCAGCTCGTATGCCAATGCTAATGGGATCTGTATTATTGGATACGCAGCACAAAAAACACGATTTATCCCAAATAAAAATAAAACATTTGAGTTACACTTTACTTGAAGGTACCGTCATAAGAGTGACATGACACTGTCATAACTGTTACATGTGTCATGTAACAGTTATGACAGTGTCATGTCACTCTTATGACGAAGTTGTCATAATCAAGACAACCCAAACAATGTCAACTTGTCATCTCAAAAACCGAATGACACATAATGACAACGTTTATGACATTGACATAATGTTTATGACACGTTCATGACTGTGTCATGTCACTCTTATGACGATACCTTCAAGTTAAGTGTTACCAACATTTGTCTCCGAGGGCTGTTAAAGGGCATCTAAAGTCGATTCTCAGATTGGACGTTCAACGTCCCATGTTTACAAACAAATCACTTGCTTTTGTTGACATCTTGCATTGTCACATGACCAATTTCATTCATCAACCAATGTTTTGTGTACACGTGTAGATAATCCTTCTATTTTGGTTCGTTTGCGCAGGTGCGGCTCGCCGATTGGCCGATAAACAAAAACAATGGAAATCGGCTTTAGATGCCCTTTCACATCAACCGAAAATAACTTTGGGGAATCATTCTGGTGAAATGTTTTAGTCATTGCTTACATGAAGGTCTATGAGATGAAGAATCGGCATTGGCACCCTTAACCCCTCTAATGATTCATCAATGGAGTCTCTCTCAATCCTCAGTTACAAGAGTAATGAGGGAGTCTGCTCTGCCAAAGCAAAATGCAACTGTGGCCGAGATGTAGGCCTCAGATGTCACAGACGGAAAATTTCTCATCTCTAGTCCGTAAATAAAACTCTGAAACAGAAGCTAAATTACTTTTAAAGACTTCAAACATTTTCATGAAATCAATGAAACGATGATTGAATCACTGACAAAGTGGTCATCTGCATTCGCTTATAACTGGCACTGCAGTCACCTCTGCAACAGATTGAAAAAAAAAAAATACAGTACATTTACTGATCCCACATAGAGACAACTGCTGCAGCAACTGGGGCGTTATAATTCTTGTGTACCAACCAATATCCTGCGAAAAATAATGAAGCTCCTCTCAGTAGATGGGATTATGCTGGGATGAGGAAAGAACACTCCAGATTTAGTCAAGGAAATGGCCACAGGATTAAATTAGCATAAATAGATTTTTTATTTACAATTCAGAATCCCCATCCCATATAAAAATAACATCTATTTACAGTTTTGATTCCTGGAATGGTCTTGTTCCTCTCTGAGAGCACAGTCTGAGATCCTTCAAATGCCATGAAACTGGTCAGTACTGAAAAACACTCCCAACGCAGCCATAACTGCCGACCGGCACCTCTGTACAGCGACCCCGACAGTAAAAATAAAGGCACTGTGGTCAGGAAGGAAGAGTGTGTCTGTTTATTCCTGAGTGCAATTAACACGAAGTGCCTCCTTTCCAATGGACTGCTCCCCCGTCAACGATGGGTCATTGACAGGCAGGCTCCAATGGCTGCAGCAGGGTCGTCAGTTGAACTTGAATTTGAAGTTGAAGGGGCCAGAGCCGAAGGGGTTGAAGCCCTGGAAGTTGTTCCAGCTTCCATGGAAGTGGTGGTGGTGACCCCTACCCTGCTGGCTCTCGGGGTCCAGAGGGTCCTCCCCCTGATCAAACTTACTCCTCTTCTCTGTGGATAGAAAAGGCCACTGTCAACGTCAGCCGGTAAAAACACTGGGCTGCAAGAACAGACATGCTAGTCTCAGAGAGATGCCACTTCAGTTGTAGGAGTAATGTAAAAGGTCTTCTGACCAAACCAATCTTGCAACAACCCTTTCTCTTCTGAATTTTCCTGAGCAACTTGATCTCAAATTTTCCTGGTTTCAAACAAATGAGCAGAACACTTCCAGGTTAAAGGTCACTTGCCTGTGTGGCATCACAAAGGAACAGTGTTTGAAATGGCTCGTAATGGCCAATTGGCTGAGCACCTGGTGACATGATAGGGGACCGTAACAGATTAACGTATACATATTGGAGATCCTAGATAGTTAAGCTTTCAAATATATAGGTCACAATATAGGTCACTTGCCCAAACTCTCTGAAAGCATGGTAATAATGCCATGTCGATCAAAAAAGAAATGAATCAATAAAATTTTTTTGGACCCGCTGAAGTAGGTCTCTGCACTGAAAATGTTCATGCACACCGGCAATAGCAGTTTTATTTTAATTACTACAGAAGCATAAGGCCTTTATCTTAAATGCTCCTTATTTTGGCAATAAGGCTCACTCAACTATGAATTTATTCCATGCATCAATATCCAAAGACTTCTGTTGTTATTCTGCAAGTTTTGTTTAAGTAAACATATACATTCACGGAAAAGCTTACATCTGTGAATTTTTCCTTCACACACCATTTCTATGCTTGCCAGCAGAATCCCATATTCAGCGCCTAACAGCAATTGAATGTAAATGAAGTGGAGCTCTGCAGAAAAATTGTGGTTTTGTACAGTATTATTCCACCATTAACCCTGAGGACATCAGGATTGCATCAATGCCTCTTTATGCGGTGGTTTCACATAAAAACACTCCTCAGAAGTGGCGATGGAATTTCAGAAGCAGCAGGAAGTGAATGAAAACAAACAAAGAATCTGGAAAAAAAAAAAAAAAATTATTATTCAGCGCCCTGTCCTACTCGGTTTTGTGGGAACAGCACAGGCTGAGAAAAAGTCAGTCTGAAGTGTTACACTCTTATGAGATCTTGCATGCTTTTCCACTCAAGTTCAAAACTAAAAAAATCTTGGTTTTAGTTTGCGCGAACTTGACAAGTTATTTTCTCTGCCCATTGGCAAGTCGTCAGAGTCAATGCATCACCTCGTTTGTATATTTTCGACTCGCTCAGCAAACAAGTATTCAAAAAAGTTTAGACTGTGAGTCTGAATACCTGGCTAAAATAGTAATAGTTGAGGATGATTTGTGTTTTGTTTTACGCAGTGTTTGCTGAGGTCAATTTATTCATTACAATTTACCCAGCACATTAGTCTATTTTTTGCCATACTCCAATCAAAGCAATTCAGGGATCACAAACTATTCACACCTATGGGCAATTTAGTCTCCAATTAGCCAGACATTCATGTCTTTAGACTGTGGGAGGGAACTAGAAAACTCAGTGGAAACAAATGCAAAAACAAGGAGACCATGCAAACTCCACAAAGCCTCCAGACCAGATTTGAATCCACAACCTTCTTACTATGAGGCAACAGTGCTACTTACTGAGCCACCACAGAGAAATGTGAGAAGTGACAGGATCACTCCCGTTGATCTGCTTGCCCAGGCAACCTTGCTTGGCCTCAGCCAGTCTGAAACGAACAAAAGGACATCCAAGACAGCGTGGGAGCTGAAGGAGGACCTTACCGGGGTCTGAAAGGACCTCTTTGGCCTGGGCGATGTCAATGAACTTTTTCTCTGCCCTCTTCTTTTCCTCCGGGTCCTGGAAGTTATCGGGATGCCACTGCTGTGCCAGTTTCCTGTAGGCCTTTGAAATCTCCTTCTTCTGAGCGTTCCTGTAAGGGCAGCACAGACTGAAATCGAGCTGTCCCCGCTTCACTACTCTGTTCCCTTGTCTTAAAAGTGGTTCTTCTGTGAGAAAATAAAACTTGGGTGCGATAAGGTGGTATCTGTGTGTTCAGCGGCTCCCGATAGGCCACGAAACAGATCTTCATCTGGGTTTGATTTTTGCTCGTCCTTAAACAAACCCTCTTTCCAAAGTAATGTACCGAAAGTTCCACAAATAAAAAAATCCCCCCAACTGAGCGCCATGCAATGCAGACACATTCTGTATGCTGCGTGTGGTATGTGCGATGTTGCATATGGATTTTTCCATCCTTTAAAAAAAAAAAAAAAAAAAAAACCACAAAAAAACTCTACTGCTACAAGAAACCTGACAACCATCTCAAGCTTCAGTATTAAGGTCAATACTCCAAATAAGTATGCTTACTTTCGCCAAATGAAACCAGCATATTAGATTCAATCATGTAAATTCCCTAACGAACCTCATATGATCTGGTCATAGCAAAAGAAATACTGCACCTCTTAACTCCAAGGATCTTGTAGTAGTCCCGTTTCTGGGACTGTTTAAGAAGTCGCTGGGCCCTCTCCAGTCCCTCCTTGATTTGTCGGTCGTTCTCGCTGTGCTCACGGGCGCTCTCAAAGTCTCTTATAGCTGGAGAGACAAGATGGCCGTCACCCAAACAAAAGACAATCTAAACAATTTGGTGAAGTCTAAGATAACTTGGATTTACTTTTTATCTGCACCAGTTGTTGAGATAGTGGAAATGGCCACTGTCCCAGGGAATTCATGAATTTCAGTGTTAAGACTTTGGGGTCAGTAAGGTGACCAACCATCTCTGTAGGCTTTGAATCAACACCCAAAATAAATGTTCACTTTTGATAAAGCACTGACATTTGTTAAGACCTGTAACGGGAGTCAATCAACATCAGCCGTAACCCAGCAGTATTTATCATCATTCCAACAATTTAGAGAGAAACTCACTGCAGCTAAATAGAGTACGGGCTGTTCACTGGTACAGTGAGCTTTAAGCTTGTGGTTACTCTGACATCTGCTGGCGAAAGCCAGCTTCCCATCTCTCAATACTGCACTAGATTTATGCTCTACCATTTTCAAGGTAGATATCACTTAAGGTAAATTACAAGGTAAGTTTAAAAGCTGATTTGAACAGACTACTAACAGTTAAGAGTTTATAGAAAGAGAGGTCAAAGTCCCAGTGTCTCTTCAAAACTACACATTAAACAACCTAACCACTTCATTAAAACAAGTGGACCAACAAAATACTTCATACATATCTTCATAGATCTTTCTCAAAACCATTATTGAACTTTGTGCTCTACATGAGGACTTTGAATCATATCCTTCATTTTTGCCTAGCACCATAAGTTTGAAATGGTTGAAATGCAAAGCTGGAGAGGAATGTGACATTTTGTAAATTTTATAGCTATGCCTGTACCTGGAAAAAAAAAAAAAAAAAAAAAAAAAAAGTCTGTTAAGAGGATGCACAATAACACATGGTAAAGTTAAATGTGCACCATGACTGATACAACAGAAAAAAAAAAAAAAAAAAAGAGGCACCTGCTTTAAAATTATATATTATTAAAAAAAAAAAAAAAAAAAAAAAAAAAATACAGTGCTAATCGCACTTAAGACCCCTTGGCTGCGTATGTAACCCCTGGTGGGCAACATAAGAGTCGAAATTGGCTGGAATTCGATAGGTAAGTGAAGGATCCATAAACGTACCACCCACCCAAAAATGAGAAACCTAGAAGCAAACCTGAAGGCCCACGGCGGTAACATTGTTGAATTTAAAGATCGGCAGCAATTATGCTATTCAACCTAGAAAACGGTAAAGAATAAGTGAAATGAAAATCACGTCCGATATGTGATGAAGGGTGATCCCATGTACCTTCAGTGAAAATTTGAGCGTCCTAGCTGAAATAATAAGGAAGTTATGGCAATGTTTCATTTTGCACAATAAGCCCCCTGGTGGCGAAAGTAAAAGCTGAAAATGGGCAGAATTTGATAGATAAGTGAAGAATCCATAGATGTACCACCCACCCAAAAATGAGAAACCTAGAAGCAAAGCTGAAGGCACTAGAGTGGTAACGTCGTTGAATTTAAAGATCGGCAGCATTTACGGAGAAAACGGAGGAAAATAGGTGAAATCAAAAACGCCTCTGATATGTGATAAAGGGTGATCCCATGTACCTTCAGTGAAAATTTGAGCATCGTAGCTGAAATAAGGAAGTTATGGCAATTTTTCATTTTTCACAATAAGCCCCCTGATGGCCAAAGTAAGAGTTGAAAATGGCCAGAATTCGATAGGTAAGTGAAGGATCCATAGACGTACCAACCACCCAGAAATGAGAAAGCTAGAAGCAAACCTGAAGGCGCTAGAGCGGTAACGTCGTCGATGGACAGACGGACGCCGCAGGGGACAACAATACCCCTCGGCCAGCCTAACCAGGCATGGGTATTGCCTGTCCCTCTATCACGTCTCCACAACTATAATCTTAAATGTGACGGCAGCTCGAAACAACTGGCTGGACGACAGGGGACGTTCGTTTGGAAATTGCTGGTGACTTGGTCAAGGGTTTTTGAGACCAAATACCAATCAGGCACCTGAGAACTCCCTTTTAGTGTCCAGCATCAGATGATGTCACAAACCCCCTTTCCAATCAGATTCATGACAGGCGGCAGCGCCGGGCTCCAGCTTTGGCAGAACAGCCTTCCATCACCAAGTGAGTGATGACTGTATCAGTCAAGCGGGCTGCTAAACCTTCAGATGTTTTCTGAACAGAATATACGACTGTTACCAGCCATTTACAGCACAATGGCCAACTAATGTACTTATTATGCACACACATTTAAAACTGCCAGATCATATTGGAGGATTTCCACACACTCGTCATGGAAACCTTCAGATGCTTCCAAAAGGGTTTAGTTGCAATTTTGTCAAAGAGTGCAGTGCATTTTCACAGCACTCTGCAGCGGACAGACTTCAACAGCTCACCTGGAGTGCTCCCAGAAGCCATGGTTACTGCAGCCCATGAGAGAGCATCATATATAAACTGCGTGCATGTACACAGGGCAGTTCATAAGTATTTGGACACCAACACTATAACAAGTCAAAAATTCATACATGCCTCCAGCGCTATACAAGAAAATACACTAAAATTAAAGCAGGAATTCTCAACTCATTCCTGGTTTTCAAATCAAAGATGCCAGAGTACAGAGCCAATGTGCATGCAATATACCAACAACCAATACCAGCATACTATTCACCAAATCTGTCAAAGCCTCCATTAATGTGGGGGACCAAGGTTTTTGCGCAAATTAAATACACTGGTTGGATGCAAGGCAGTTTTGGCTAGCATTTTTGAGAAGAACCATCACATCAATAGTTCATTTTATGGCAAAAAACTGCGCCCAAGCTCTTCTTTAACCAGATCATGCCCAACACTTACTACCGCAGCCCCCGTATCTCCCCCAAGTGGCTTCAGGAAAGGGGAAGGAGGCAACGGGAGTGGCCAATCAGGAGCCTCACCTTCCTCATACTGCTCGTCCTCTAGGTAAGCCTCGGCTCGGTCTTTCAGCGCATTCACATTCTGAGGATCCGACTGCAGCACTTTACTACACGCAGCAATGGCTTCAGTGGCTTGCTTGTCCTGCAGGGGATAAAAGGGAAAATGATGATCAGATATAGCAACCTAAAATAGATAAGCATCAATCAAATACAACCACAGGGTTAGCAGTAAACTTAGCGTCTACGATGCTTATTTAGAACTCTGATGATTATTGGTTCAATCCCCTTTGAAGCTAGAATAAAATCAGTCAGTTGTTGGTCTCTTCAACAAGACCCTTAAACCCAAGTTGTTCTAGTGTCCGTTGTTTAAACAACCAAGTCACTTCGGATAAAAGCATCAGCTGACTAACCGTAATTCAATAAGAGCCAAGTGTACATGCTACATGCTGATATAGGATCGGTTTTGCATTTGGGTGAGTTTGGATGAAGTTTGAATACAGACAGCCATCTGACCCTATGGATGAACTTGACGAACGTGGACTCTGATAAAGGCTCCTTCGCGTTATACCTCGGACAAGCAATGGCAGATCCGCTCCTGGGCCTGATGCGTGTAGTGGGTAATGTGCGGTTCCGTCTTCATTACAGATTCGTATTTACTGATTGCGTCTCCATATCTGACCAAGAGAGAGGCCACAGTTTCATATCATAAGGCACTCCTATCTTTCAAAGCCCTACATTGCCAACAGCAAACATGGTGACATTAACCTACAAGCTTGGCCACCAAAAACCAATTTATGAGCCACTTAGTGCTGTAGCACAAGAACTCACAGGTTTAACAAGGGGATTTTCACTCAAATCATAGACCTTTAACTGGATATGAGAACCTTTAACTGCTGGGGTGGAAATACCCACACAAAAATCTGTTTGAAACACATTTAATATGTCTTTTCTACTGAAAAACTCCTGCAGGTAGTGAGGCCTGTTCGCCTCACTGACTGCAGGAGACAGTTCAAAAAACATGCTTTCGAATACCTAATTGAACTTGTAAGTGCTTGACACATCAAAAACGTGCTTAACGTGGAGTTTTGGAAACATAAGCATATTTTTTATCACTAGAGAAGGGGAATTATGTCAGCTCTGGGCCAACTGCCTGGTTTTGTGTCAAACACTCAGAGGAGCGGAAGAGAGATGTGCGTGCAGGCACACACACACACACACATACACACCTCTGCTGCTGAATCAGCTCCTCTGCAGCGACGATCTGTTTGTTCAGCTTCTTCACCTGTTTGTAGTGGCTGAAGCACTGCTTATGATCTGGGTCCAGCTTCAGACATTCACGAACCTCACTGCAGAGCCCAGACAGAAAATAAAAACTAAATATTCAGTCTCTGAAGCCTTTCCATTTTTTACGCATCTTATTTCTATTAATCCTTAAAGTGCTGAATGCAACTATTGTTACTCAATTATGTAAGATATCAAAATCAAAGCTGTTGAAAACCTATTATGTGGAAACTTGTTTTTAACAAGTTGCAACATGATAGGTTTTCAACAGCACAAGATTTTATATAATCTGAAAAAAAAAAAAAAATTTATATTTCGACACTCTTAAGGTTACATTTTCACTAAAAAAGGCAATAATACCATCAATGAGGTAAGAGTGTTTGTCTGAAGATTTGTTGATGGGGTAAGAAAGTGAAATAGGATTTTTAAGCATAAAAACTTCATTCATAAATAAATAAATAAATTTTAAAAAGACAGGAATTATTTCGCCATACGAGAGAAAGTCAACACTCAACAGGGTGCTTGTATGATGGAACACTTGAATGCTCCAAGGGGTGTTTTTAGAATACATAAACCAGACTCAAGCAGAGAACAACAATGACATTAGCCCTCTTCTCTGGACTCCAGAAATCAAAGTACACCTTTAAGGGGAGGAGAAATCCAAAAAAAGGGTTTTTCACAATTTTTATCAAAATTTTAAATTTTGGTCTTAAAAGTTTAATCATTCATAATTGAGAGCAGGTGGATGCGTCGCGCGTTAGGGGGGCAGAGAAGGCCAACCTAGACTCTGAACAAGCCAAAAGAAAGAGCAAATCACTTCAATCTGCTCAAGAACAGGACAATCAGAGGGAGCAGGAGGGAGAAGTTTATGCTTCAGGGGCATTTTAATGTTCTAAGTTGACTGTTACAATGATTTGTAGGTATACTTTGACTTTATCTGGATTTTCTCAAAACCTGATTTTTGCCCCGATTGCTATCATTTAAGGCACTATATCTCACTTATTTGCGGAACTTTTCTCATGAAATTTTGACAGAAGTCTGTGTACATAACAGGAAGTCTACTGAACTAGAAGTTTTGGTTTAGCACTTTGGGTCTGTGAGCTATGGTGATTTATATTCCATATCGAGGGGGCGAAAAATGGCAAAATCCTCTTTTACCCCACTAAATCTCTAGTATTATGTGTAAATGCTTTATTCTACTTCAGAAGAAGGTGTAAACATAACTAAATCTAAAAAAAAACCTGACTCAAATATCTTGCTTCAGTCCTGAGATAAAAGGCAAAGAAATAATGGTGAAATCAGGGTGGCGGCCATCTTGAATCACATGACCTAATTATGCAAATTAGGTCAAATTCATATTTTGTGTATTTCAGGTCATATACTGTCAATACACGAAGTATGAATGATTTCTATCCAAAAATGACAATTTTTTTCCAAAAGGTTTCTCCTCCCCTTAAATGACCTGAAATGGAGTCATTGTGACCGCTAAACCAGTGACAAATTAGGTTGCCTGCACTACTCGTCTAGCTGTAGCAGCTCTGTAACAGTATTTTAAAAATCAAGCCTTACCTGAGGGACATTTCGTGGTCGCCCAGCTGGTAGTAGATGGTGCTGAGTTGGTAGAAGGCCTGGGTGTTGTCGTTCTTTAGTTTGGAGGTGGCTTTCAGGTCACTGATGGCTTTCCCCATTTCTCCCAGCTGGATCATGCATTCGGCTCGAAGCTCTCTGGAGCTCACGTCCCACACGCATGTCTGTTTGGGTAGGGGTAGTGGGGAAAGAAGTAAGTTGACACACTCAATCAGAAAACTGCATAACGCGCCCACTTATGGTCTCGCACCATATCAGTCTGGTGCAATATTACAGGGGCTCCCATAAATGGTACTATGTATGGTACTATGTATTTATACGATTACAAAAGTTCTGATGTTTGGCCGTTCACCACAGCAAAATTTAATTCAAAACAAAGAAGTTAATGACTGCCAGCTTTAAGGGTTTTTACATGAAAATCATGTAGGAATTGCAGACCTTGGTGTCGCTGTCCACATGCTTACAGACTGTACAGTAGGTAACAGGACTGATTTCAACAAAATAAATACATATATAAAATAAAATGGCAGCTTCCATCACCCAAATGCACCGACACTATCAGAGTGAAGCCCACCTCGATGACGGCGTCCAGGAGGGCCGCAGCCGAAGCATAATCCTTGCGCTCAACTTCGCCGCGTGCCTGAGCCACCAGCCGCTGGATCTCGTCCGATTTCGTCAGCAGGGCTTTGGCTTCTGCCGCCTCCTTCTCAGTGGCGCTGGATTTGAGCTGGAGAGCAGCAGGAGGGGTACAGATGAGGGAGGATTAATCAGACAGATGGGCAGCTTTGACGCTCTGATTCATTCGTTACATTTTACCCCATCGTGCCCATCCTCAGGATGGACAGCCTCTCTCAGAACGTAGTCACTCAATTAAGATTCTAATCACCATTCATAAGTGAACTGCAGAAACGCCTGAACTCCTGAACACAGAAATCTGACAGCATTTCATACTGCAAAACATGAGCACTTTTTTTCAGTAACTTTTCCATTTGCAAACAAACCCCACTGTAATTACCATTTTATTTTTTTCAATCCAGTGTGAGCTGAAACTCCTGTGGAACCTCATTTTCCCTTGAGATTTTCTGCTAGCTCAGGTCTAGCCGGGAAAAGAAGGTCTTAAAATTCAAGTTTTAAAAACGTGATTTAACTTCTCAAAATACAATTGCTGGATGAAGGCAGATCTATATACCCTCTAAACTTTCCGCTTCTTAAAACAGTCATGCACTTAATGTTGACTGGATATAATCATTTCAATACAGCAGTAATAAAAAGATTCAGAAAATCTTGCTTATTTAACCTATTAAATGTTCATAAACTGTGTGTCAATGTTGCATATAACGACATGGCCAAGTTATTTCTCACAGGATGGACAAAAAAAAAAAAAAAAAAAAAAGCACCCCAAAGAAATGGCTTCAGCCATTCTGGAATACAATTACAAATATCTACGTGGGCAATGCCTATTCATTTGAATGGCAATTAGAAACAACAGTGTGCATAGAAAGGGTCCAACCCATAGCACTTACAAGTTTCCAAAGCTAGTTTAACAGAGTTTCAAAGGAGCCAATCGCAGAGGTGTTAGTCACAAAAATGATAAAACTATCTGATATGGCTGGATGAAATGTCAAAAATGGACTACGTATGGAAAATCTGAAAAATATTAGTAATGTCATATATAAGAACGGTGAACTTAAGTCAAAGGTCTTCAACAGGGACTTCAAAAACAAACAAACAAACAAAAAAAAAAAACTTGACTGGTTAACTGCCTCTAATGATGCAACTACAGCTGTAAAAAAAAAAAATAAAAAATAAATAAATAAATAAATCACAACAGAATTCAATCAGTCTGAATCAGTCTCAACAAAAACAGTAAGATGTGACATGCACAAAGCAGGTATTTATAGCAGTTTCACATGGCGACATTTTGGACCGTGGGAGGGTGTTAGAGCGAGGATTTTTGTAAAATATTTCCTGTTACCACTCTAAACTGGCGAATCACGCTTTTCCTCAAAAAATGGCAATTTCATATAAATACATGACTGCACACAAGAGAGACAGCCTTTTGAAATCTTAATTTTTTTACTTTCAATTTCAAATATCATGCAGTGGCTCGCAACCTTCAAATTTCATTTTTAAAGAACATGAGTGAAATATTCTAACAATATGGTGCGTGATCACTTAGGAACACCGGCAGTAAAAATAAGGCAAAGGTAATTAAAAGGAGGCATTGGTATCCCCTGGCAAGGTTACACAGGTTAAAAAATGCAAATGGGCTTCATTTCAATTAAAAACTGTCAAATTTGATGTTTTTGAGCCATTTATTTCATCATACTTGTTTGAAATATAAGACTAGTTTCAGTGGCAACAACTTGTGGATTATTTAAGAAAGACAAAAAGGAGATTTTGACCATATACTAGTTGGTAATATACAAGTGGCTGAAGCGAGCTACCCACCCTAGTTTAACAGTACAGCCATATGAAAATAATGGGAAAATATGCTTATGCAATAAACCATGTTTTAGTAAAGGAAAGCTGCCTGCTTTGAAAACAACCTCAGGGAAAACCTGCAACTCAGATTTCTTCAAGAGATAATATCCATCAAAACCGGCGCAAACACACAATTATGCAGTTATTGAGCAGAAAAGCCGAGAAGCTGAATATTACAGTAGTGTCAAGTTTAATAGACTAACTAAAATATGACAGTTTCCTCATTAAATTAAATATGAGGTGAATATGAGCTCATTTCTATAAAATGACTTCTCTCATAGCCATTCTTTTCTGTAGCACCTTACTGACATCTACTGGCCCAACATCACACTTCAAATGATTGTTTACCATTTCTACCAGCCATGGGCACTTCAAAGATCCATTTGAGAAGTAAAGCAGCTCACTCTTCTTTGCAGTGACTGTCTGGGTATTAGATGCACACAGGCCATCCTCTCCTTCATTTGAGGGCCTCCGGGGATCATTGATCGAGTGCCTGCATCGCAACTCAGTTACTTACCACTTTCTTGAAATCTTGTTCTGCGTCATCCAGCTTCCCTTGTTTCAAGAGTATATTGCCCCTCTGCAGTCTTGCCTAAGGACAGAGAGACGGGAAACAAGGAAGATTTGTGCAAGTTTGGTTGGACTTGATGCAATTCCACAGCAAGCACCAAGTATCACCTTGGTGGGGTAGCCCTCAAGGAAAAAACAGTGAATTACAGATGTTGACCATTAATATTAAAGTATACTAATCTTTGCATCAGAACTTCTACAATACCTCACTCTACTCCCAGGAGAATAGTTCACAGCCAAGAGATAAACATGGGGATGTAACATATGTGGGAGGGGGCATTTGGGATTTTGTGATGTGCGAGTGAACGTATTCAGAATAAATCATTTCTAATTACGACCCCGACCCCACTTTCCAAAAATGAGGGATGCTGTGTAAATGCAAGTAAAAACAGAATATGATAATACATAAACAATTTAAATGCAATATTTAATTGAGAATGGTACAAAGACAACATAATATATGTTGAAACTTGAGAAATTGATCTGCTCATTTTGAATTTGATGCTGGCACCAGGTTTCAAAAAAGTTGGAACAAGACTGGAAAAGTTGTGATGCTTATTAAAAATAATAGTAACATAATAAATAAACAACCGGTGGAACATGTCAGAGTTAACTGGATTCATTAGCAAGAGGTCAGTAACATGATTGAGTATAAGAAGAGCATCGCAGAGTGGCAGAGTCTTTCATAAGTAAAGCTGGCAATGGCTTCATCACTTTGTGAAAGACTGCATGGGCACATATAAAATTGCAAAAAATTTAGGGATTTCCTCATCAAAGGTAATATAATGAAAAATTCAGAGAATCCAGAGAAATCTGTGTACACAAGGAACAAGACCAAAAAACTGAATAAAATGACCATAATCTTAAGGCCCACAGGTGGCACTGCATTAAAAAAAAAAAAAAAAAAAAAAAAAAAAAAAACCCATCAGGAAGATCAGGAACATTTCTGAAATCCAGTGTCAGAGAGCGCAGTTCATTGCTGCATCCAAAATGGAATTAAAAAAAAAAAAAAAAAATCTATGATGCAAGGATACAACCACATATGAACAAGATCAAAAATGTTGCTGCCTTCTCTGGGCTAAGCCAATTTAAAATGGACTGAGGCGAAGAGAAACTGGCCAGTAGTCTAATCCATCAAAATGTGAAATTTGGTTTTGAAATCATGCGCGCCGCATCCTCCAGGCTAAAAAGGAGAGGGACCATCCGGCTTGTTATCAACCCAGGGTTCAAAAGCCAGCATCAGTGGTGATATCAGAGTGTATTAGTGCACATGGCATGGGCAACTTGCACATCTGTGAAGACAATATTAATGCTGAATGATCACAGGCTTTGGGGCAACATATGCGGCCATCCAGACCCATGTCTTTTTTAGGAGAAGCCTTCCTCATTCCAGCAAGACAACATGGCTCCATAGCCCCCCCCGTGCAGATGTAGATGTTGGTGTCCACAAGATACTGAAATCTAATTGCTAAATAAATTCCATTATTGAATTTCTGAATGGGACAAGTGTCTTGCTTCATTGAAATAATTTTTCCAGTCTTTGTAACACAAATCCTGGGTTATAAAGCCTTAAATAGGGCCATGCACAACAGGCAAGGATTGGATTTATTTGGCATCTGTATAAAGGATACAGTAAAACTGGCCTACCTGCAGTCCAGACCAGTCAACCACAGAAAACATTTGGCACATGATGAAACAAAAATATATGATATGACAAAGGAGGCTTTAAGTGTTGAGCAGCTGAAATCCTACATCAAGCAAGAATGGGAAAACGTTTTGCATTCAAAACTACAGTAGTTGGTCTCCTCAGTTCCCAAACAAACACAGTTTTATTATAAGACGAGGTGATGCCCCTGCCCCCACTGCTGGCATCAAAGCCAAAAGGAGCATATTTTTCCAAAAAAAAAAAAAAAAAAAACAATAAAATTTATTTGTTTCAACATCTAATGTTGTCGATGTACTAATGTATTTTCAATTAAATGTAGAGTTTAAGTAATTAACAAATTATTGCTGTTTATTAAAATTTTACACGGCATCACACATTTTTTGGAAACTGAGTTGTAAAATTCACATCAATAACAGACTTTAGGTGAATCAATGCTGCCCCAGGTCTAAGCTTGCTCTATTGATATTAAAGAAATTTAAATAACCTTTCAAGAACACTACAAGTCAAAAGTTTTCAAACACCCACTCATAAAAAACAGAAATATACACGTCTTTCCTTAACCCCCTTTACGCAGATGGCAAATCAAGCCAATCCTTGCCTATTGTGCATGTCCCCTGTTAAGGCCCTATGACTCAAGATTTAGTGTCAAAGACATCAACAAAGTAATATACTTGTATCATTCGGAAATAAGTTATTTCTGTTCATTTTTTTTAATAATATTGGGACAAAAGTGTCGCAAACACAAGGAAACTTCATGAAAATTAAACACAGAAGCTGTTTTGCACAGAAATACTGAGAAAGAAAAAAGAGCTCGGAGGGAAAAACAATGCATTTCCTGGATCGTAAACTCATGGACCAGAAGTATGCGAAATCTGAGAGTGATATAAGCTGCTACCCAACCTTGCCAAAAAGTTAAAATTGTTTTGCTTTGATGTGAATTATATACAACCCCAATTCCAAAATAGTTGGGACGAAGTGTAAATTGTGAATAAAATCAAAATGCAATGACTTTCAGATCACATGAGCCAATATGTTATTTACAATAGAACATGGATAACATTTCAAATGTTGAAACTGAAACATTTTACATTTTTATCCACAAATTGAGCTCATTTCAAATTTTCTGGCTGCAACAGGTCTCAAAAAAGTTGGGACACAGGCAAAAAAGGGCTGGAAAAACAATTAATATATAAGAGAATCAGCTGAAAGAACATGCAGCAAGTAATTAAGTTAACTGGCATCAGGTGGGTAACATGATTGGCTATAAAAGGGATGTCTTAGAGAGGCTGAGTCTCTCAGAAGTAAAGATGGCCAGAGGCTCTCAAACCTGTGAAGGCTTGCATAAAAAAAATTGTGGAATACTTTAAAAACAATGTTCCTCAATGTCAAATCACAAAGGCTTTGAAGGTCTCATCATCGACAGTGCATAATCAAAAGATTCAGAGAAACTGGAAAAATCTCTGTGCATAAGGGACAAGGCCGAAGACCTTTACTGGATGCCTGTGATCTTTGGGCCCTCAGACGCCACTGCATCACTCACCGGCATGATTCTGTCATTGACGTTACTAAATGGGCCCAGGAATACTTCAAGAAACCACTGTCTGTAAACACAGTCCGCCGTGCCAACCACAGAGGCCACGTAAAACTCTATCATGCAAAAAGGAAGCCATTGTTGAGCATGATCCAGAAGCGCCGCTGTGTTCCGTGGGCCAAGGCTCATTTAAAATGGACTGTAGCAAAGTGGCAAAGTGTCCTGTGGTCAGACGAGTTCAAATTTGGCATTCTTGTTGGAAATCATGGGTGTTATGTCCACCGGGCGAAAGGAGTAAGACAAAGTCTCCTGTTATCAGTGTTCAGTTCAAAAGCCAGCACCTCTGATGGTATGGGGATGCATTAGTGCATACAGTGTGGGACCCTAGCATGTTTTAAAAAGCACCATGAATGCTGAAAGGTATATAAAGGTTTTAGAGCAACATATGCTCCCCTCCAGATGACATCTATTCTAGGGAAGGCCTTGTGTATTTCAGCAGGACAATGCAAAACCACATACTGCAGCTATTACAACAGCATGGCTTCGTAGTAGAAGAGTCCGCGTACTGAACTGGCCTGCCTGCAGTCCTGATCTTTCACCGATTGAGAACATTTGGCGCATTACTAAACGAAAAGTCCGTCAAAGGAGACCCAAAACTCTCCAACAGCTGGAAGCCTGTATTAAACAAGAGTGGGATCAAATTCCAATGGCTAAACTCAAGAGACTTGTCTCCTCAATGCCCAGACGCCTCCACTCTGTTAAAAAGAAGAAGGGATGCTACACCATGGTAAACAGGGCCCTGTCCCAACTTTTTTGAGACCTGTAGCAGCCATCAAATTTGAAATGAGCTCATTTTGTGGATAAAATTGTAAAATTTCTCAGTTTCAACATTTGCTATGTTATCTCTGTTCTATTGTGAATAAAATACTGGCTGGTGTGATTTGAAAGTCATTGCGTTTTGATTTTATTCACAATTTACACTTTGTCCCAACAATTTCAGAATTGGGGTTGTATAATGCAACCTGTTACTTCCAACCAACTATTTTGATGCAAGGAGCACATTTTTGCATCAAATACAAGTGGATATTATCATTTGATATAGTACCCATCTAGTCGCTTTCCAAACTAAACAGAAAATTAACTGAAGGTGATTTGGCTAGGAAAAAAAAAAAAAAAAAAAAAAAAAAAAAAAACTTTATCAAGTCCTCCCATATGCCATAATCTAGTCCCCACCCCCGAAAAATAAAGAATGCAAACTCATTCTCAAACATTCTGTTTGCAATACATACCGACAAACTCATTCTCACTTGTACACTGTGCTATACTCCAAAGTATACCATCATAATTCCATTGTAACGACATGACGTTTTACAAATGCCTTCATTTACGATCATTCCATGAGCACACTAACACTCATTTTAGACATGAGTTTGTACAATTTCTCTGGTGCCATCAGTGCGACTTAGTCGTATTGGATGCCAGGGAAAATCGGCTATTCAAGCAACAGCCACAAGTTCTCTTTCATAATCGATTTAAATCTAATACCAAGCAAGACATAACATTTGCCTCAGTTGTATGCATCTCATCCAGGCTTTATGATTGTTTGTGATGTATGTGTTAATACTTGATAAAGAGAAATTTAACGACAAAATCATTTGGTAAATGAGGAAATGATGAAGAGATAATGGTATTTTGCCTCAACCATGTCCTCTGAATTTCGTTGTCCTGCACACACTAATGAATTGGAATTAAACAGACAAAGTATTATGGTCTCTATACGTGGTAGATTACAATCCCTCAAGAACAAGATAATAATTAAAGCAATACAACATTTAAAAGCAAACATTGTATCCTATCAAATTAAATGGCTATAACTCCATGTGAAAGACTTAACGGGACAGAGAGAGAGATTTTTCCTTGACGGCTCCCAATTTATGATCCATTTCTGGAGGGTTCACAAATGAGGGAAAAATAACGCATTATTTTGAAAGGAAACTCTCAAAGCCTTATTGATGGTAACATTGCCTACCTATATTAATATTAAATAGGAGATTTTGATAGTTGACGGACAACAAGAATTTATTGTGTATATTTTGTAATGCCCTTAGCAGCGTTTCACAACTATGTTCATTTGAGTATGTATGGCTTTATGTTATTGCAAAGAGGCAAGACAAATTTTTCATAATCAATGTACATTGATTCGGCAAGGCCTGGACTTGCAGCAGAATAGAGGATTACTTTAACTGCATCTACCACCCTGAAGCGCCACTTTGGACTTTTTTTTTTTTTTTTTTTTGTTAAACACATGGTCACACAAAAAGTGAAGGAGTAAAGAATCACTTACGGCTGTGAAGTCTGGTTTGAGTTCAATGACTTTGCTCAGGTCGGGCAGTGCAGATTTGGACTTCCCCATGGCCAGGTAAACAGTTGCTCTTTGGTAATATGCCATGTAGTTTTTTGAGTCCCCATCTGAAAAATACAGATCAAAAATAATGCCCATGTTAGAAATTTACTTTAAAAAACCTGGACAAATACTAAATATGACCATTAATCACTCATACAATGAGAGATTTTACAACTCAACATACTTATCATTGGGTCAGAATGATAACCTCAGTTTTCTTAGCTTTCCTCAGTTAGCTTTAGTTCTTTAAAAACAGCAAAGGATGGCACACATTAAACACACACACTTGGGCATGAAATAGTGCCCATGAACTTATGTGTCCTAGACCCTATAATTAAATAACATTACGAAGCATTTTGTTGATGCTTTTACCCGTAGCACCTTACAATCGATGAGGCTAACCAGGGGCCAGAGCAGACTGGCGTTTGCTCAAAGCCTCAACTGGTCACATTGTAGCTGCATTGGTTCTTGAAATGGTGACCTTCAAGATACCAGCCAAGCCCCTGTGCCACAAGTCTTCAAGCCACCCTCCCTAGATCCTACCACAACCACCCCAGACTGGCCTAGTTAGGCTAGAGATCCATGCATCAGGAGTCTTACAGACCTACAGCGGCGTGGAAATGGGACAGGGCATCGGCCAGCTGTCCAGCAGCCAGAAGCTTCTTCCCCATCTCCAGGTGATTTTCTACATTATCGTTCTTCCCACAGTGCACTCCTTCAAGTAGAAAAGGGGGGGAGAATAAAACATTAACACAACTGAATTGAGTTAATCATCTCCCTCGCCCACAGAGGAAACCGGTCTTATTGTAAAATATTTCACAGTTGTTTCACAATCAAAGAATACTGCGGTAAGCTCTACATTAGCCCAATTGTACCCACACTATGCATTTGAAATGAGCAATTTACCATTTAAGGATTTAGACATAACGTGCTCCATTAGCACGCAGCACAGCCTCAGCAGTGAAGTGAAGGGTATGCAGCTATATACAGCTCTTTATCTGTCAATGTTTAGTATAATCACTTTTCAGCCAAAATGTCATTGAAATACATAGGGGAATATACCAACTTTCTCGTTACAGATCTACCCATTTACCTAGAGTACACCCACTTCTTCAGGGACCATCACATCACAGTCCCAGCTCTTGTGTGCTCATATCAAAACCAAGGTTGCTAAAGACAGAAATGCTGACGGTAGAGCCATAGCCCCGTATCTTGCTTGATAATAAAATATGGGTCATACATTAGTTATAACCGTCCTTTACTTCAAAAAGCAATAGTCAATGAGGAAACATTAAATCACATACTGTGATAACTTTACACTTGCATGTTTCTTCCCTTAATTTACAATACTGCTGACAAAAATAAATGTACAAGTAGCCTACACATGTTAAATGAAAACTTGATGTAACAATTTGTCCGTCTGCTGAGAGACAGGTTTCATACTAGACATGTATTCTGAGGGAAGATCAAGGCATCAGTTTAAGGGATAGTCGATAGGCCCTTCTTAGAAATAGACAGCCAAATGAAATGTCTAAGCCCAACACACGCGCACACACACCATTTAGCCCATCACTCAGACATAGGTTTCTACGGGCACGTGGCCCAAATCTAGCCAAGAATAGGTCAAAAGCGACTTAGTGATGGTAATCTGAAGAAAAAAGCTAGGAGGCATTTAGTTTTTTTAGTGTTAGAAAATACGTAAAATGGTAAACTATATCGATGGCGACACTGTCCAAGCACTGAGCCATTAGATGACAAAAACATCTACATGCAGGTCCCATGATCTTTTCGCGAAATGTGTGAGTTTCTGCTTTGATTGACAAGTAGGTTCGTCGAGATGAAGCTATATTCCTGGTTGTGAAGTTTTATGGATTCCAACACCGCACGGCGTGCTATTCGGAAGGCACTGAGCTGAAGTCAGTCTATGTCAGGTGACAGCAACAAGCCGTGAATAGAACTGCCATAGTCCAAGTACATGACGATGTGCACATGTTTACAATGAGCAAAAACTAATGATTTTCAGCAGATCGTTCCGAGATGCACATATTTCCCACAGCAAACAATGTCCTAAAGCGAAATCAATCGTAGTACGCAGTAGCTGTGACTAAAGGTACGACAAGGGCAGAAATTTTTGCAAATATAAATGAGCTTACCTTCGTATCGCAGGTCTATCAAAACAAGAATAAACGGAACGTAACTTAACAGTTTATGCGCAATGGGATTTATGGTGACCATAACTGTTACTAATTAAGACATGTACAATGTATTTAAGCAAAACTGTCACACCGTCCAAAGTCCGGGGTTTCTGAAACCTAGGCACGCCAGTAAAACTGGGCTTCGCTGCCTACCACATGCCCAGGACTTTAAGTTTCTCTGAAAATCAGTCGCTGCTTGGTCGTGGGTCGCTCTCATTGGCTGTGTCGCACTAAAACCCCGCCCTTCGAGTTTGGTTCAACTGCGTAGAGCCACGGCAGCATTAGTACTTGAAGCGTGTCAGTTGTTCCTTGCTTACGCCGAACATACGCCGCATTATTCGCAAGTCCGTGGTTCCCAAACTCGGTCCTCGGGACACACGGTGTTAGCCGTTTTTTTTTTCTTCCAATCATTTTTTCCCCCAGTCACAATTACAATCCCATCATTAACAACCGGTTACTGTTTCGTAATTAGTTGCTGTTCAGGCTAGAGCGACTTTCATTGACAGAAATGATTATGTTTGCCACGACGATTAAAAGCCCTACTTTATTATTGCGTTTATTCTGCAATATTTTAAGAAAGCAAGCCAAGCTAAGGTGGCAATATTTGTAAAAATTTTAAATGATCAAATTCAAGACTGTGGAATCAATAACAGCTAATTAGGTTTTTTAACCCTTGTGTTTTAGATTTTTCCAACTGCTTTCCTACACCCAGACTCAACCACCATTCACAGTTTTGACTCATTATAATCTGGTCTTTTTTATTATTTAGTTTTATTTTTTAAATACCTAACAAGTGGTTAGTTTTAATTATAATTTAATTTCAATTTGAAGAGTCACAATATCCCCTAATTTTCATGAAAAAAAGTCTTTTGCTATTTTCTAGAATTTGACTAAGGAGCTCCTCGGGAAATGCATTGATATTTCTGATACAATGCAGCATAAAAGGGTAAAAATTAAATCATTAAAAAGGGTAGCACAATTACAAAAAGAAATTCTGGGACTGCAATTGTGGTCAGAACAAAACCCAGCTTGCACAGTGAATCCCCAGGACTAAGAGTGAGAACCATTAGCACAGGCAATAGCACTGACCGACCAATAGTATAAACATAAGCGGTCCACTCTCAGGTATGCAGTAATTCTGTACGTGAAGTGCGAGAGTGCAAGCCAAAGCCAAACATTTCTAATCTTTGATCACTCACATGGCTTTGCATCAAGAACTGTCATTCATCAATTCGTGATATGATCACATGGGCACAGGATTACTTTGCAAACCTTTATGGAGTACTACGATATGTCGTTACATCCATAAATGGCAGTTAAACCTTTCCTTTGCAAGAAGGAAGCCTTATGTTAACAGTGTTCAAAAGCGCTTTTGACTTTTCTGGGCTCAGAGACATCTGCTTTGGGCCAGGTGTATTGCATACATGTATTAAGGTCTGGCAAATCATTTATTAGGAAGAAATGGACACTGTAGGCTCCCGAACAAAGAGAAAAGGACCATCCAGACTGTTACCAGTAACAAGTGCAAAAGCCATGCTCGATCATTGCATTGGGTTGTTAGGGCCCTTGGCAAGATTGACTTGTACTGCTGTTAAGGCACCATTACAGCTAGAAAGTACGCTGAGATTTTGGAGCAACATATTTTGCATTCAAGACCACTTTTTTTTTTACAGGGACACCCATGCATATTTCAACAAGAAAAAGAAAAATCACAATCTGTATGCTGTACAAAGGAATGGCTGCATAACAGCATGTGGGAGATTTTTAAATGCAAGATGTGAAAATGAGTACTGCATACTATTAAAAAATTACATCTGAATCTCTTAGACTCTTGGGGTGGTCAATTCGTAAATGTTCATTGAATGTCATGAAAAAGAATTGGCAGAATAACAAAGTGGTAAATACTTTATCGTACCAACTTCTATTGAAATATACTGCAAGAATCAAAAGTGATTTGCATTTATTTTCATAAATAAATAAAATTCAGGTGGTTGTATTGTTTTCAGTGAAATACAGGACAAAGGTGATTTACCAGTCATAGTTTTCCATTTTAATTTTGACTCACTGTCCCAAATTATTCTGATTTGGGGTTGTTGTAAAGTGAACTGGAAATTAATTTAAAGGGGAAACTAGCAGGAACACAATATGTTCAAAACAACTGTGGTACAAAGATGGTTGAATGGGTGGATTGTTGAAAAAAGTAAATTATAGCACACAATTTAAGTGTACACGTAGGCTTGTACACAATATAGTATACATTTAAAAAAAGGAATGTGGGGGGTGATGATGAAGAAGGTAATGAAGATTTTATGTAAATATTTCTGCATTACACTTAGACTATAAAGATATGTATGATTTAGATATATTTCAATGTTACACTTTAAAGTTTGCATAATTCTTAGAAAATTGTTGTCTCCCCAAAATGTCAGTCTTTTAGTGTCACATCCATGGTGCAAGATATTTATAATTTTTTTCATGACTTAATATTTTAATTATTATTCCTACATTTCTGCTCACCCAATTGAATGCAATGAGAATATGTGGTAATCATATCAGAGGAGTAATTTTTCTGAGCCATGTTTTGTCCATTTGTTTCAAAATGTCACATCCACAACACTGGGATTACCCAGGAAATGGCTTCAGTCTCCACCTGTAAATACTGCACTTGCTACTTAATTACAAATGAAATTTTGAGAGAATAACACACACCTGGCCAGGGAAAATTTGAGCTACTCATTGTTCAATTATCTTTGGTCCCTTAAAAAAAGTGAGGGATGAGCCACATATAAGTGATGTAATTATTTAATGTCAACTCTAATTTGCCATAGTAAACAGCATAACAGTAACTTTATCAACATCCAGATATGTGACCTTTTGTCCATCACATAATTGCCTGAATTATCTCATGTTTTCATGCAGCTAATTTTTATTTCAGAACAGTCTTTGTGAGGGTTGGCACAGCGGTCAGGAAAACATGGACTGGACTCAAGTGCAAGGATGGATTTAGTTGAAGTATTTATTATGCCAATCGCACAAGTGGGAGGCATAAGCAAAAATACAAAACAAAACAGGAATTGCGGTTCCAAAAGAAACTATCGTAATACAAACAGAGGTGTGCAAACACAAAAAACACTAGTATTACTATAATAGAAAAGGAAAAGGAAACAAGGTTCCTTAGTATTTATAAAGTGCTGGTACTGCACAGCACTTATATGAAAGATTAGATTTAGCAGTATTGTATATGCAAAACAGAGCGCTAAGTTAGACAGATGTATGGCTTAAGAGAAGTTGCGAAGAACATTGAGAAAGCAATGGTATTTATACATGCTGCCACTGCTCAGTAGTACAACATAATTACACACAGCTGCTCCTCATGTGGCTGAGCGTGGCAGCGCTCCAGGTCTTAATTGGCCTGGGTGCTGGGTCTGGAGAGGCTAGACATCACATTGTTGCTGATCTGGGGTGCGTTTTACATAGTTCGTCCATTCACAGTCAATGGGCCCAACAACGTAAGTTAGCATCTGTGATTTCGGGAAACGCACCCCTGGTTTGTGTACGCCCGCATTTTAATTGGCGATTTTAACTGGAACTGGCAGAGTGAAAAATCAGAGAATTTCAAGTCAGCTTGCAATTCTTTAAATTTAATACAGCTTATTGATAGCCCTACTAGAGTTAATCCATCTAAGCCGAGTAGTGACTCTTTGTTCGATGTCATGCTTACTAATAGGGCTCATAAGTACTTAGCAATGTTGTGTTTGCTATTGACATTAGTGACCACTGCATTATTGGCTGTGTGAGAAACACCAAAATATTTAAAACTAATGGTCTCACTGTTTTAAGCGCAGTTTTAAAGGGGACCTATTATGCTGATCCTTCTTTTAATACATATTAGTAATGTTATAATGTTGGTTGTCCATGCTCAACCTCTGAAAAGTTTCTAAACATAAGATACAGGGGTTTTGCCGTAATCCAAGAACGTGATTTCATGAGCGTGATTTCCTCTCTGAACAGCTCCTCCCGAGATCTTCACGAGATCTGGGTAAAACCTGACGTCAGGTTGTGCCATCCAATTAGTACAGACCTAGCCAGAGCCAATCATGGCGCTGGACCTGCCCACACCGGAAACTATTCTAGCAGGCACTAACAACGGCAGATCATACTATGCCTCAGTAGCGTTGACACTTTTGGAAATACAAAAGAAGAACCGCAGATCATTTGAGTTGCAATTTTGTTAGTATCTCTCCCAAAGCTACTTGTCCGTTTACTTTTGGACGCGAAGAAAAGCAAATATTTCTCTTCGAAAAGACGATGCCACCAGAAATCAGTGGGTAGCTTTTTTTGTTTGCTGGCAGCAAACAGCCACGGCCAAATGGAGCGTTAGCTGTTTGTGCTCAGCATTTCACCAAAGACAGCTTTGTCAATAAAGGATAATTCGACACAGGATAAGCCTTTCAGCTGCTTCTCAAACCTGAAGCAGCTGCATCAATCAAGCGCTCGGAGCCACACGCTGTAAGTAACCATATAACAGCAAATAATGTAAGTGAAGCTAACGTGTTACGGGTGGCTAGCAGGACCGCTAACGATAGTTAGCACTAACAACTGGCCTCAAAGGCAGGCTTGGTAAAATATCTGAAGATAAAGCCTGTATCGGTCGCGACTGTCCATGACTCACAGACACAGAAGCTGTAAGTTGCTTTTACTGCATAAGCCAACCTGACGTGATAGCCAGTTGATTGTGGCTGTAGCACAGCGGCTAACGTAGCCAAGTTACTGTTGCTAATGCTTGTGTCCTAAATATGCAAGAGTGATATCAGGGGAAATTCTACAGAAGGTGTGTGAACATAAACCTCATTTGAAGCTAACTTTTAATACTTGTTTGTAATTTGGATGCTTGGTACAACTGTTCACAGTAACAGAACTTGCTGTCTGTAAAACCTGTATTGCAAGGGTTTGTCTCTGTGGTTATGACCGCTCGGTTACCAGCTACTGCATGTTAGTTTGCGTGTCGTGCTAATTAAAAATGCTCCTGGTTGACTTATATGCAGTAATTCTGATCGGTATGCCTGTGTTACTTCGGTAAGCATCAATGCGGCAGTTTCAGCGTAACGTTGCCCGATTGTAGGCTCTACAGTTAGTGATCGCTTCACTTATCCATGACCGGGATCGGCAGGATACTTCACAAATGTCTGAGCAAGCTCTCTGGTGCTACCATGAAAGCAATGCGAAACGCAGAAGCTCTACCGGTTTACAAATGATTTCTTTGCACTACCTTGACATAATTTCATCCCCCTTTAGAAATTGTTGTGGCTAATAAAAAGCCGAAAAAGGCCGAGATTAAATAGGTAATTCTTTCCTGTAGAAGTGATCGATTCGCTAGCTCGACATAAGCAACTTGTCCGCCCTAACGGAACGTACGGTTTGCAAAACCTGTATTATGTTCCTAACATAACCGAGCTCGACTGTATTATGTTCCTAACATAACTGAGCTCTCTCTAGCTGTAGCTTACTATCCATAAAGCTGCTTTCACATCGGACACGAAACGAATTTTTCGCGCGACAGATTACATTCAAAGTCAATGCAAAGACGCGAATACGGGCATGTCAAGCCGCTTTCACACCGGACGCGAAACAAATTTTTCGCGCGACAGATTACATTCAAAGTCATGGCCACTTATCAGCTACTGCATGTTAGTTCCCCTGCTCTGCTAATTAAAAACGCTCCTGGTTAACTTATATGCAGCGATTCTGATCGGTATGCTTGTGTTACTTCGGTAAACATCAATGTGGCAGTTTCATCATAACCTTGCCTGATTGTAGCCACTACAGTTGAAGCTAACCGGAGAGGTGCTGTATGTGTCTGCCGAGTTGGGCTGCAGTTAGACCAGACGTAGGTTTTGCAAAGCTTGGGGTGAGTTTTTGGGTGCTCGTGAAACGATCGCTTTACTTATCCATGACCGGGGTCAGCCTGATACATCCCCAATGTCTGAGCAAGCTCTCTGATGCTACCGGTGAAAGCAATAGGGAAAAGCACAGGCTATAACGTGTATGGTATCACAAACGATTTATCTGCATTGCTGTCGATTGAATATTAAATCGGCGACTGAATATTAAATTATTTCCTGTAAAAGTGATCGATTCGCTAGCTCCACATAAGCAACGGTTCACGCAGACGGAACTTACGGTCTGTAAAACCTGTATTATGCTCATAACATAACCGGAGCTCTAGCTTGCTCTCGCGCACAATCCATAACGCGCCCATTCTCCGCGAGGAAACGCTTGTCATTCCGACGCAGTAAGTAAACCATTACCACGGGCAATTTCCGACAAGGCCGTTTAGCCTGGAGCTTTTGCCCCTCCATCATATACCAGCGCGGAAGCTGTTCGTTGCTCCACGCTAACAACACACCACAGCTATGCACACGACCCAGCAGGTCCTTATACACGCCGAAGCAGTCCATAAGCTGTTGGTCCACTTTTAGCTGCTCCTCACTGTCCATGTTTCCCTCTAAACTCAGACCCACCGGATTTCTACGGTCTCCGGTCTACACTTGGGCATGTCGACCCGTTCTACAAATGTGTCTATATGGGGTGGATTCTAGCTTCCCTGCATCCTAGCTAGGACTAGAAAAACCGCGGTACTCACCAACTGTTGCCGTAGCAAACTGTAGCCGATAGCAAATTTGAGCTTGCGCTGACAGATATTCGCACTCGTCCTCCACTTTCGCCCGCTGCGTTTGTTAGAACAAGATCATGTCATTAGATCTATATTCAAGTATAACGTTAGATTGCCCGCCGCTTCCTTATCAAATTGCAGACGTGTCTCAGGTTTCACTCTGGGGAGCCGGACACGGAAAACTGTGTTCTGCAGCCTTGTCCCGCCCAACTCCGCCCTCCACAGAGCTGGCCAGTCAGAAGAAAGTGGGCACACGGGGAGTGGGGGCCATAGCGGAAGAGCCACCCCAGTGAGGCGTTTCAGGCAGAGACTACAATGTACTACAAATGCAGTTTTTTGAGGATGGCAGTATGAGCGAAATAAATACCCTTTTTTTACTTTGCGCGATCAGGAGTACTCTAGGGGAGTCAAAGACCAAAATATAAACTTGGAAAAATAGCAAAATAGGTCCCCTTTAAACATTTTTCAGAACAGGCTTTTCAACATGACTTGGCTAGGCTTAAATGGGATTGATTATCATTGATTCCACTGTTGACGAGGCTGTTGCTTTTTTTCAGCAACAGTTTTCATTGTTTGAAAATAAGCATGCTCCATTTAAAAAGTTTAGAATTAAGAATAGAGACAATTCTTGGTTCTCTAAAGAACTTGCCCAGCTCATTCATTGCAGAAATAAACAGTGGTCCCAAGCAAGGAAGACCAAAGGTAATGAAGATTGGCAGCGCTTTAGAACTTTGAGAAATCGGTGCACCTCATTCATTCGGAAAGCTAAATCAAATTTTTACTTTAGCCTATCAAATCACTGTTTTAATAATCATTTCAAGTTTTGAAAGATACTCAAGGCATTACAGAACAAAAAGGTGTCTGATTTCCCACAAGAACTGAAAATTGGAAACAAGTCTATCACAGGCAAATGTGACATGTTAAATGCCTTTAACGGTCACTTTGAAAAGGCAGGTCATATTTTTGATCATTAGCCTCCCGCATTCCAAGTTGATTCTTCAGAGTCCCTTATACCATCAAGTACATCTTCATTTTCTCCTTCTTCATTTGACTTTGAAGCCTTCCAAGTCTCCGATGTTCTTCAGCCATTATATAATATCGACCCTAAAAAGGCACCAGGGCCTGATAGCCTGGACCCCTACTTGCTAAAAGCTGCTGCATTTGTCAAAGCAGAGCCTATAACTCGCATTTTTAATATGTCAGTCGGTCTCGATCAATTCCCTGTTGCTTGGAAGCAAGCCTACGTTACACCTCTGTTTAAATCAGGTGACCGAACTGATGTGAATAACTACCGCCCTATCTCTAATCTCTCTGTCCTTTCAAAGATTCTGGAGTTCTTAGTCGCCACCCAATTGAAATTACATTTGGATGCACATAGTATTCTAAATGATATGCAGTCTGGTTTCAGATCAAGGCATAGCACCATAACAGCCACACTGAAAGTTATGGAGGATATTAAGGAGGCTATAGATAACAAACTCACACGTGTCTCTCTCTTCATTGATATAACAAAGGCTTTTGACACTGTAGACCATCCATTACTAATTAACACCCTGATAAGTGCTGGCATTGGTTGCAAAGCGGCTAAATGGTTCAATTGTTATTTGTCTAATCGTTCACAAATTGTTAAACATAGCAATGTCTTATCCAATCCAATCTCTGTTAGTAAGGATGTTCCGCAAGGATCAGTTCTGGGCCCCTTACTTTTTATAGTTTATATTAATAACATTTGCAATAATTTTAAATTCTGTAAGTACCATCTGTATGCAGATGAAACAGTCATGTATTCATGTGCCCCTAGCATAAAAATAGCCTTCTCAAATCTACAGTCAGATTTTGATACCTTGCAGGACGCTCTGGCTGATTTAAAACTGCTTTTAAATTCTAATAAAACAAAAACCATGATTTTTTTCCTCTGGACGTACTCAGGGTCAGGCACTCTTCATTGTTACTCCTGATGGCAATCCTCTTCAGTCTGTTGAGAACTGTAAATATCTGGGAATTTGGTTAGACAAAAGTCTAAATTTTAAACACCACATTGCCCAGCTTGTAAAGAAACAAAAATTTACTCTTGGCTTCCTGTACAGGTTAACCCTTTCGCAGGCAAATTTTGGCCCAGATGCATACCCCCACGGACGGATTAATTTTGGGTTTTTACCAAAATATGATTGTTATTCAAAATAACAATAAAATAACACCAAATCTCATAATAAGTTTCCCATAACTGATGTTTTTATGTTTTAATCCTCTCCAGAATTGCTAAAATCGTTTGGATCCAAGTCACTCCCGCTCTCTGGATATTCAAACTCATCGTCAGAGTCATTCAATAAAGCAAAAACTTCATCCACGTTGTATTTACGTTTAGAAACACGGCTAGAATGCCGGCTGTTTGTACTAAATCGATGCCATGTTCACATGTCCCACAATTTGACCCGAAGTAGTCTCGTATTTAGCGTTTTTTAGGAAATCCCATGCCTCGTTCACGGCTAAAAATACAGTGCTGGGTGACCTGAGAGACAGCCAATGGTAATGAGTGTAACTAACAAGGGAATTCCCGCAATCGGCCAATGAGAGAAGACTTTATAAAACACGTTGGTTAAAACGACAAAAATGTCGCTGTGCCTGCGAAAGGGTTAAAGTCCTGTTTTTCTACGGCTTCTGGAAAACTTTTGGTCACAGGCTTCTTTCTGTCTCAGATTCATTTTTGTGATACTATTTACAGGCTTGCTTCACCGACCATTTTGTCCAAGCTTGATCCCCTGGATCACTCAGCCCTTAGGTATGTCACTAACTCTAGTTTCAGGACCCATCACTGTCTTTTATATACTATTATGGTGGGTTGGTCATCCCTCAGTTTGCGTAAGCTTCAACATTGGTACATTTTAATCAACAACATAGTCTTGGGCAAACTTCTGATATACTTAAGTCAAAAGTTTTCATTCTTGCAAAACAGTCATATTCTCAGATGGCAAAAATTGCTTCTGTTTAAGGTACCTTTTATCAGGCTTGAGGCTAGCAAATACAGCCTGTTCTTTTATGGTCCTTGGTCTTGGAATAATCTACAAGCCAAGCTCAAACTCGAGACCCTTATCTCTTTAAAAGACTTCAAGCACAGATTAAGGGAACTGGTTACGTCTAGTTGCAACTGTTATAGATAATTAATCAAACACGTTCATATTGTTTCATTTTGTATGCAACGTTCTTTTAATGTATTTTTGTATTTATTTTGTAAGTATTATGATTTGATGCTTGTTCTGTTTGGTGTTTGTTGCTGCTATTTAACCCTGTCTTACTAGGTCTCACTTGTAAATGAGATTCTAATCTCAATGTGACTGCCTAGTTAAATATAGGTTATGATGACGCATGTATATGACTAGCTGTCAAGCTGAACACAGTGAAACAAATAATTACCCAAATGACAGAGAAAATATGGGCTAATAATATACAGTGCTTATAACTGACAGGTTACAGCTGACCTCTTGTTTCCATTCACAGCTTGATAAAGCTTACAGTATTTCACTGTCTCATGACAAGCAGGCAGTCTTCAATGGCTAATAAATTTAAAAAGCATGCCTGCGTAGGCAACTGGCCAAGGTGTAGGTACCTTGATTGCTGTTTGTATTCTGAAAGAAAACAACTTGCAAACCATTTAAATATGGCAATATTGGATCCAGGGCTGAATAATACTTGAGTAATTGTACTTCGTTACTGTACTTAAGTATCTATTTGGCTACTTTCACAAAGAACTAAAAATATTACAAACTTTTACTTTCTACTTTATTACATTTATACAGAAATGTTATACTTTTTACTCCAATACATTTTGATTTGACCTCGTTACATTTTCCACGGTACCAGATTTTCCTATTTTTTATTAATGGCGCAATAATTGTTTTTCAAATGTTTCATTTGCCTCTTTTAGCCCATTCAAAATAAGATCAAAGATAGCCAGCGAATCAAATCATTCTGCATGCAAATTGAATCTTTTCATTGGCTGAGATGTAGTAGCAAATGTGAACAACTGCACAGTTTAGATTTTACACAATCAGTCTTATCAAGACGGCCGACAGTGAAGGTTGCAGTACAGATGTTCCTCGGGTCATATCTACGGACCATAGACTGTATAAAAAGATGGATGAAGCAACCATGACATCACCCATTGGTTTCAGCATACCATTTAGGAAGCCTCGATTTTGGCAATTTGAACAGTGCCATTTTGTCATTTTGAAAGCGAATGTGATTCCTATTGGACGAGAATTGAAGATCCAGGGAGGGGCGAGGGGTGGATCTACGGGTGGATCTGACCGTATCTTACGAGGACCAGAGGATAGCCATGCCCCTAAAGCATAACTGGCTTTATCCTTTATTGTAGTCTATTTGGGACCATAATTTACAAAAATGAACATCATGATATATCGAAGGAGACTTGAAACTTGCGATAGATACCATCAAATAATATGGAAAGTCATTATTGAAATAATAAATCAGTTGGGAAATTAGGGTCATTTCCACATAGACTTCTATAGCATTGAACTTCTTTCTACAACCACCGATGTCATCATCTGCTGGCCATTAAATGGAATGCAATTTTAAGAGATTTCCGCATTGGCTTCACTTTTCAGACCCAGATGCTGCGTCCATCTTTTTATACAGTCTATGCTATGGACACACCACCAGACATTGAACAATGGCCCAATTTGCAGGGAATGTTTCAATGTCTGGGTCAGAAGGGCTCATCGTTCAGGATGCAGTGCCTGCTCTGCGCGCCCAATTATTTGGAAGTTTTGTCATATAAAAATTCTCCATCAAACTTGAAAAAGCACGTAGAGGTCAGTTGTTAATCTTGCAGTTAACTTTATACCTTTTAGCAATGTAAGCTAGTTGACCCACAGAGTTTTCTGTAGCCTAAATTTAAATTTTTGCAGTAAGCTAGTTTACCGCCTAAGTTAACCCTATGGCATTTTCGAATGTTGACATTGAGTTGCTCTGAAATGCCACATTGCCTACCTTTGGTAATTTATAACTCATAAATGTTGCGCTCGTCATCCCTGTCCATTCCTTGCTTTGAACCTTTCTGCAAATCCTAGCAACATTCGGAAATTGGCTAAATTCAGGTCAGGGGAGCTCTGTTAGCTAAATAGCTGAAGTTGATTTGGCACAGTTTGAATTTGTGGCTGCGGTTGCTTAGATTAGCTAAATATGTGAATACCAAGGCTTATGTTATCTTGTAGGGTTTAGGCTATATTAATGTAAATTTTTGACAATGTAGAGAGATGTCAGACAAAATTAATAGTGTCAAAGTATAGCACAATACTAATACCCACTATTTTTAAATTTTTTTAAATGTTATCCTTTTTTTATCTTTTAAACGGGCACGTTTGGCGCATATGTCATCAATTGTGCTGGCGATATGAGGGTATGATTTTTTGTTGAATTTTATTTTTGAATTTTATTTGTTCAACAGACTCAAAGTCCATGGGAAAAAAAAAAAAAAAAACATACTAAAATACATAACATAATGCAGGATGGAGAAATGACAGAATAAAAACATAATTAAAAGAAAATCTATTTACATACAGGCATTTCAACCAATGCCCCCTTAGTCTGGATGAGTAGTGGGAACAACTGATCATGGGATTAGAGAGTGTTGAATGTAGATGTGATCTATTTTAACAAGCAGGGTTCGAAATTTGTGGTAGTATGCTAGCTAGTCCGCACACCAGTAAAAATTACGGCGGACTAGTAAACTTGTCATAAAAACTGGTCCAGGTGTCTAGTTAAATATTGGGAAATAATTTTGTGTCCAGCCTCCACTTTTTTCAGCTTTTATTTGCTAGAATGATTTTAAAAGGCGGTGTCAGTATATTTTGGGGGGTTTTATCAGTGCGAATGGGGTTTAGAATTTAATATTGATATTTAATATCACAAATTAATATGCTGCGCATGCCCTAGTAACCCGATGTGGCATCAGAAACATGGTTTCCGCTGTTACATGCTATTACCACGTATAGCAGCATTAGAAATTAAACTCAAAATTTTCTTGACTGGATATATGCTTGACGTGTCTACACACCCAAATATTCCTCTGGGTACCCAAACATCAAGGTAAACCGAAAAAGTACTGCTTTCATTCGATATTTGTGGAGGTTGAACATGGAATACTTTCCAAATATACGTTAAAAAGGTTGTTCAATTGTTTTTTTTATATATCATTGGTTATATAGTTAAACTATACAGTAGTGTTATTGTATTTATCAGTGTGTGTTGATAGTGTTTTAAAGGCTTTTATACTCCATAGTGCTGTTTTCATTGAATATGTTGCTTGAAAATGAGATTGGATGCACACAGAACCCACATTAATTTGATTCCAGCCAATTTATTTAAAAATCCACGGGAGTTGACAAAAGGTGAATCACTTGTGTGTAAATATGCACTTCAGATTGTTCCAGTGATATATTAACACAAAGGTTTTACTTAGTAAGCTATTGTTTAAGGCAGGCCAATTTTGAAGGGTGAATACTTTTTACACTTAAAGCTGCTGTAACTGATTTGCTTATTTTCATAGCTTCTTGTCTGGAGCCTATGTAAGCAGTCACGGCCCCCCATCCCCGAGCCAGGCACAGGAACGCACATCGGTTTCCGACAGGCAGAGGAGAGTAGCGACTCAGTTACAATCATAGACTGTATAAAAAGATGGACGAAGCTACCGTGACGTCACCCATTGGTTTCAGCATACCATAAAGGAAGCCTCCATTTTGGCAATTTGAATTGCGCCATGTTGTCATTTTGAAACCGGATGTAATTTCTATTGGACGAGAGCAAGAATCAAGACCCGGGGAGGGACGAGAGGGGTGGATCTGACCGAATCGGACGAGGACCAGAGGATAGCCACGCCATAGCTACCATAAAATAATGTGAAAAATCGTTATTTAAATTAAAAATCAGGTGGGAAAGTAGGGTCATTTTCTCATAGACTTCTATAGCATTGAACTTCTTTCTGCAACCACCGACGTCGCCATCTGCTGGCCATTAAATAGAATGCCATTTTACGGTACTTCCTCATGGGCTTCATTTTTTGGACCAGGGTGCTGCGTCCATCTTTTTATACAGTCTATGGTTACAATACAAGTACAATATGAAAAGACACTCTCAGTGATTGTCATGTGAAAGTCTCACTGAAAACATGGACCAACGACACATTACATCCATGCAGAAGCTTCTGTATTAATGGCTTTTTGCTGTAGTCCGCCATAAGCAAGCTGTAGTCCGCCACAAACGATAACGGTTCATTAATTAACGGATATCAGCAGGATTAAAAACCAACAACAGGACTATCCTAGGCTGATAAAACTGCATAACTACAACAGAGTAAAACAAAGCTCACCTGTCCCGTAGCAGCAAGGCTAGCTGTGCATCGCTTTTTAAACCCTTTGATTCTTTCAGTTTTCCCCATTGAAAGCGGCACCGATATAAATACAGCTCTTGGCCATCTCGCCTTTTCCCCCCTTAATTCTAGTTGTTCCTCAACCGTTCTTTGGTGCTTTCGCTGTTTAATTGTGTACGCCGTCTCCCATAGTGCTAGGATCGAAAGCTTCATCTGTTCTTCTATTGCGTTACTGCTATTGATTTTTCCGGTAGATGGCGCACTAACAACGCAGATTTAGCACTGCGCGTTCACAAGCAGAGAGAAACGCGTTTTAATGGCATTCTCTCACCTGATTGGATAGAGGCAGTCGTCGACTCCAGAATTTTATATGCTGCTTTATTGCAGAAGACAGTGATTGAGAGACCTGTTTTATTGACCAGATACTCTAAATAAATGATCTCTTTCATAATGTGGAGCTATTTAACAGTTTTTTTAAAACAAAAAAATCACTAACAGCAGCTTTAAGTACTGTTCAAATCAGATACTTTAAGACTTTTACTCAAGTGCTTTTCCAATGGTTTACTTGATACTTGTAATGGAGTCACTTCTCAGTAAGGAATCGTTACTTTTACTTGAGTATGGTTTTCTGGTACTTTATACACCACAGATTAGGTCTTATTTTACAACAGAATTTTAAGATCACAGAATTTTGCCCATCTTTGACAAAAGGTGTTTTCTGGGATTTTTTTTTTTTTATTTTGCCTTTGTGACTAAGCAACCTGATAATGTTATAGCCACAAGGAAAACTTTTTAGGCACTCAATCGAAACACTGCGTTGCATGTGCAACTTCACTATACGGTATAAGCTCAGTATATGTATCTGCCTTGTTAAACAATATCAACAGCAAATACAAACAAGTAATTTATTGCATGTATTCCACACTTTCATTTCAGAACCTGCATGGAAGACTAGATCACTTATTTAAGAACAGATATACATTTATTTTTGTAACACTTGATCAGCAAAACTAAGTCTACATTTCATTGCACTAATACCATTTTCAGTAACCACTATCATTTGCATCTACTGTTTTAGAAAAGCACAAACATTTGAATCTGCTGCAATAAAAAGTACATCATAAATAAGTATAGATAAAATCCACAATCTCAAATTAAGCATCACAATACCAATGGAAAGACAAACTAAAGCGGATAGACAGACCATGAACATCAGAGTAAAATGTCAGAGGAACCCTTATTAAAATGAAAACTATTACAGATATCCATGGTAGGGCTGGGCAATATATCGATATTATATCGATATCGAGATGCAAGGTAAAATATCATCACAGATTTTGGATATCGTGATTTGTGACATGAGGTGTTGGCTTTTCTGGTGTTAAAAGCTACATTACAGTAAAGGGTTGCATTTTTCTGCTCTTACTAGACTGTTGTAGCTGTTGCCTGGACCTGCTTGGTCATTATATCAACATTACTAATAAATGGTTATCAAAAATATCATTGTGTAGAAACTTTGTGAAAGCACCAACATTAGTCTCGATAGTATCCGCAATATATCGATATCGAGGTGTTTGGTCAAAAATATCGAGATATTAGATTTTGTCCATATCGCCCAGCCCTAATCCAGGGCCGGCTCTGGCCATTTTGGGGCCCTAGGCGAGATTAGGATTTGGCGCCCCCCCCATGAAGGTCATCACTGCAATATGCACAATCGCCATTAGACACGCCACAACAGTTTAATTATTTCTCAAACAAACGCACCAAATGAAACAATACGAAAAAAAAAAAAAAAATCCAAGCTCCAGCGCAGGTTTTATACAACTATTTACGACCTACTGAAGTCCAAGAGACAGCAAGCTCCGCAGCATACAAAAAAGTGGTGCGATATAATACAAACAGAGAATAGAAAATAGAATATAAATAGAATAGTAAAGTTAGTAAAGTAGAATAGTAAAGAGCAGGTTCAGTTCAACTAATTACAGCATTAATCTTAGTAAAAAGCAAACTTTTTTTATCCTGCAAATATTTCCTCAGTGCACCTGGACAGTTATAGTGCAGGTTAGGCTGCTAGGTTTATGCAAGAAAGAAAATGCTTAACGTTGCACACAATGTACAACAGTGCTATCGAAAACACATTCCCCAACCAGTTAGTCTTAGCCATGGTTCCTAATCAGGCACAATAAATTGCAAGAAGATTCGGTAATTCCCAGACAAAACTCCTTTGCATCATTGACCAAATTCCCTCAAGTCAGAAACCATTAAAATGATTTCTCCTCGTAAACAGTAAACCCTTGGCTACCATACGAATCTAGCTTTTGGAAGTTGCAGACCACTGTCTGTGTAAACTAAAATAATTTTATTTTTCTTTTATATTTGAGTAAATTAATATAGGTTAGAGCACTTATTGTTCTGTTGGATCAGCAAATAATAGCCAGTGGGTACACTTACTTTGTTTGATGGTATAAAAATACAAATGCAAAGGCGGCCCATCCTTGGGCCGATGCTAGTGACAGGCTTAGCTAGCTTTGCTTTACTTCAGCTTAGCTAGCTAGTACAATAAAACTTCACACAAAACGGAATTTTTTAAGTCATAAAAGATGACATAGATATCGCTGTATTGGGATTTATTTTCCCCCTCGTCCATTTTTAATACTGAGTACCTGATAGCTTGGACCTTTTTATTGTGTGAAAATGAAATGTAAAAATAGCAATAACCAACCGCTTGACATCTGCCATTCATACCAATCTCTCTCCAAGATTAATATACGCATCAGTCTCCAATCCCCTACTTCCAACGCGCGCACTTGACACTGCACCACAGGTGCAGGCCCGGTGGAGCCAGGTCAAATGATGAGAAACTACGGGGGTACAAAGCATATTATTGTTTACTTCTTTCTTCATTCGTCAATTTGTTTATTTTCAAGGCAAAAAAGAAGCAAAGGCGCTAATGGGCAGCGCACGTGGCAGTCCATTGCCACTAGTTTTCAGTGAACCAATCTCTGAAACGCTTGATGTTGTTTCTTACAGTGCCATTGCAGCATTTAAAAGTGCACTGTGGAAGTTTGTTTATTTTCTGCGCGATTATATTTTTGTCTCAATTCGCCGACATCTCCCCAAGATCCGCTAGCTGCCTACCCCTGAATTCACTGTGAAAAAAAAACCTGGGCTCTGGAGACTGCACAGGCGTCACAAACTGCAAATAAACACAAGGGGCACAGGCTGTGCCCCATAACATAACAAACCGTTCCGGCCAATCACCTACAAGAGTTGACAGTTACGGAAGCATGGAAGGGTGGGAACTATGGGAGGGAGGGGCAAGCTACCTCTATTTTGTTTGAATTCGAATGTCAACAGAAGTGATGTCAACAAACTTGCATAGTGCACCTTTAACGTCTTTAGCATCATGTAAGGCCACAATGCGGCTATGAACAATCTCAGAGAGCTCCTTCTATCATGCCATTGTGTTAAATTCTGCGACTCTGCTGAAAGTTCATGTCACCTTATATACTGAAACAACTGACCCTCAGAAGTAATTTTGCAGAATAATGTTGCCTCAAACCAGTTTAAACATTTTTTCAGCATCAATAATCATGGAATGAGCCTTCAAACACATATTGAGGCTATGGAAGAGCCAAAAAAAATTGCAACACCTTTCAGTTGTTATCAAGTATTGATTTTTTTTCAGTGCTTTTGTTTATTATCCATGTTTTTACCGCGATATACTTGTGAGAATGATTTTTTGTTCTCATTGCCTACAATAGGATTTTTCTATACATTTTCACCAAAAAAATTATGGAAAAGTAGTATATTAGGACCCCTATTATATGAAAATGGTGGTGTATAATCATCATTGTGCACTACTGTACATTGGAAAATGTTGCTTCTTGAAAAATACTCAGGTGACAGCCTCTATTGATTGCTGAAGGATTTCTTTGCCACTTCAGATTGGGAACGCTGCAAAGCATAAGAATCAAGAAATCAGGTGGGGCCTTCAACTGACTATGAAACATCAGCAAGATCCAGTTGGGTGCGGATAGAGGTAAAAAAAATATTTTTGCTGTATCTGTCATGAATTCTTGATTGCCCATCTGTCTTTGTGCAGTCAAAGGGTTATGTAAAACATATGCAATTGATAAAATGATGTATTGAACAGTAAAAAATAAAAAAAACTGCGACATTTGAAAACATACGATTAAACAGAAATTCTGTTAAAAGAGCTCCAGAAAGTGAACTATCCCTTTTCGAGCTCTTGTTTCTTGATATTCTTCAAGATGTCCTGCTTTAAATTGACCACTAGAGGGCATCCTGTGATTAAAAAAGTTGGAAGTGAGTGCTAAAGTCGCCGTCATGCGCACGAGCCCTGTGATCTGTCCTTTAATCCTGAGGTTACCAGTCCAGGGGCAGCCCTGTGCATGATGCATTTGTTCCAACCAAAATCGCAATTGAAGGATTTTAACAAATTGTTAATTTGTCTAAATTAGGCGCATATATGTTTAGAGCAGTTGTTTATTCTCTTAAACCACATTTCGACGGACATCTATTCTCGCCATGAGGATAAAAATTGCACTTTGTGATGAATTGGAAACAACTGCATAAAAAGAGGAAAAACACTGTACCAATCAAAAGAAACTATCAAGAAGTTCCTAATGGTGAAACTGGCGACACATGGTTGTAAAAACTATCAATTTATTAGGCAAGGAAATGATAGTCAAACCTGTTTCGTGTCATATTCACGTTATCAATTTCAAGCAAATTATTCTGAAAGAACTCTAAACACCTGTGCTCAGAAAACAAATTTGGAGGTTCCTGATTTCCTCAGTGTCTCATTTGATCTGTAGAAAAATTATGTTGCCTGAAATTGCTTGCAATATACAAAAATAAACTTGATTTGTTCAAGGGTCTTGAATTCTTCATGGCACACATGGATTTTTCTGTCAAAATGTGGCTCAAGACAGTAAGATATAGCTTTAAACATGAAATCCACCTTATTAAGACAGATGAACAGCTTATTAAAATCCGACAAGTGCCCTTATGGTTGGGACAAAAACCAACATATACAGCGGTACCCCAAGAATGAGTTAGGGAACCACTGTTCCAATCTGTAACACAGGTCAACATGTCGTGTTCCAGCGAGGGTCATGCTCTACTACTCAAACTGTTCCCAGGGTAGAATTAGATATATTGAAACATACCCTGGTTCTGGCACTTTTTGATGGAAGTGGGGTACGTTTTGACAGACATGCCAGAAACCGAGGTGCCTTCAGATGTATCTAATCATACCTTGGGTACAGTTCAGTGGCACCCAGGTCGAACATGACCCTATAAGCAGTAATGTAAGGGATGGCCATTGAAAAATATTCATACTTTCTGAGTGTGTAGAACAATTCCTATTGCGTCCCCTCCTCCCTCAGTTGTAATTACTGTTCTAACCCATGAGTGGCGCCATATATTACATCAACACATTTCTTCAATGGCTGTAATTGTAATACACTGCGTACTGTTCTTTATTTTGAAGTTTCATTTGCACAGCTGCATTTGTGGAATTCATTAAAGCCAGACAATTTTAGATGATCTAAGTTGATCTAATTTTTGTTTGATTTTAGTGAACCTGGTATGAGCTTTCTATTTGAAAAGTTTTCATGTGCCCTTGATGTTGGGAGATTCATGTGGGAAGTGATTAAATTGACTTTGAGAATTAAATAAATAAAATAAAATAAAATAAAATAAAAAAATGATTAACAAAAATAAACTTAGGGCTTGTGGGTCAGAGGCCCCCTCAGAAATGGGGCGAGAGGCCCTCAGAGGCTTTATCCTCAAAATATCTTCACAGTTAAAAAAAAAAAAAAAAATAAAAAAAAAGTGGTTCATTGGGATGTCTTAACCCCTGTGAGCAGAATACAAAATAGTGCCAGTTTTTCCTGTGATGCATGAGCCTATTAAGGCTTTATAACTCAGTATTTGTGTCACAGAGACTCTGGAAGATTATTCAAGTGAAGTAAGACATTTGTAAATTCAATTACAGAATTGTTTAGGAATTAAATTTTGGAATTTACGGACGCCAGCGTCTATATCTGCACAAAGGGGTTAAAATTAGCCAGCTAATTATTAGCATTGTTGGGTAGCTGACTTGTTTCACTTATCAAACATTGGCACGGCATATTTAACAAACTGAAGATAAACAACTGGCCAAAAGTGCAACCCTAATTCCAAGAAAAGTTAACACATTATGCAAATGAAAATAAAATTATAAAGGAGTACTTGTAAAAGTCCATGCACCTTCTACTATATTAAAAATGCAAGAACAACCTATTACTTGATGCTTTAACTTGTACAGCCAATTGTTTATTGAAGACATGTTTATTTAAAATCTGATGACAGTTGGAGCCGGGGCAGTTTTGGATTACTAATGATGTGACAAGTCGCAACACTAAGGTGAGATGAAACACGTACGCCAGTCATGTTGTAGTATGAATGGCACCTCCAAAATAGAGCCTCGTCCTTCAAGGGCCCAGATGGGTTGAAGTTTACCAATTTCCCAGCAAATTATATTATGCACGAAGTTATAATCCATGACTTTAGAAATAACATTCCCCAAAGACAAATCAATATGAATTTGGGCATTTCACCCTCTATAAGGTGCATTATAATTAAAAGATGGACGGAATCTGGTCAAAACCACATGGCAAGGCTGAAAACCATAGGTCTTTGTCTTTGTGCCAGGACTAACAATTGTTAAATTAAAAATATGCCACTGGCTTCAATATAATGAAATAATAAATATATTTTAATAAACAAATTAATTAATACTGCAATGATATCTCATGAACATTACCGTATAAGTTTTGAAAATATCTATAAATAACTGGAGTAAGATGCCTCCTGCGGGCTTCTTACCCTGTAAGCAGGGGTCAAGATACCCCTTCACATGATTCTCAGTTTTATGTTGGAGTAACCAAAATTTGCCACTATACCAATTCATTATCCCTAACCACATGGTGCCTTATTAATGAACGTGCTACACACGGTAAACTTAAAGCTAAATGTGTCACAGTTTCACTTTGCTCTTAAGGGAGGTGTGTTCCACTATCCTCTCCTGTTCTACTGCATTATTGTTATAAAACATCAATCAATGTAGTAAGCCAAGGAAAATAAGTATTTTTATTAAGTATTTCATTTAATTTTTGAGTCAAACAACCATTTTTCACAATTCATAATTCATCCCCTCAATCTTGTTATTTATGGTGCCGTCCTTGCAGCACATCTATTTTGATTTGAATTGATCTATAGATCATATTTAAAAGTTTGAAAAGCAAATATTAGCTGAAGCAAACTGTGCCCATGGGGTTCAAATGTGAATGTACAATTCCAGGAATACTGCATATAAATATATTCAATAAATGTATTTTTATAATTAAATGGGCTGGGGGAAACGAAATAATTTTCCAGAGTAAATCGTAAACTTCCAAGTTAAATACTTTTGTCCCAAATAAATAAATAAATAAATAAAATTAAAATATGTGTGTGTCTGTGTGTGTGTGTGTGTGTGTGTGTACTTGCATATATGTGTGTGTGTGGTGATAAAGAAGCCTGGGGCAGTTTGAATGTTTGGCAGTGCTATTTAAAACTGGTTATGTAAAAAGATCAAATCTGTCATTGTCGCTTTTCTTGACAGTGAATAAACACAGATGTGTTGTAAGTGCTCTTTGCCACTCACACATACACACACACACACATGTTGAGCAGAAAAAAACTATGAATGGTCAACTTGTTTGCACATGAGGTCATCCCAGTGTCAGAAGACACATAAAATGTGTCAATTTTTAAACCTGAACAAAATCATTTGGAAATTGGGGTAACTCAATCTGTTAACCGTGAGCCTGGACAAAAATGCAAGCAGTGTTATTGAATGAGCAGTATTTGCCGTCGATCTTGGACACAGTGCGATATTTGCCTTACGGAGCAGAGTAAACAGCAGTGCGTTTGCCTTGGGAGTCGTATCAGAAACCTCTGATTACTTCATTACCCTGGTAAGTTGTTGCTGTTTGGACAGGTTCAAGTGGGCAGGTGGATACAATCTCAAAGTGGAGCGCTCACCACCACAACTGAGAGCTCCGCCACAATGAAGGATTTCCCTTATCTCTGGAGTACAAGACTACTCCATATCACTTCATTTGAAAAAGGGCGAGTTTAAATACATATGAATGTTTAAACTCCCCTATTATTGTAGATATAGAACAATGGCTTAAGCTGACTTTCAAATCATTGTCCAGGCTTCTTATTTGCTTAGTGTGAACTACAGAGGCATTCAGGTGTGTTCGAGGCTAAAGGCTTTAAATGGTCATTATCTGAGAACTGCAATATTATGTCTCAAATCGCTTCCTTCAGCTGTCAGTGACTAATTTAACAGGCTTATCTCACTATTGTGACACACATTTAGAATAATTAGGTGTCTACAAAGTTTTCTAACACAATGGCCGTTCCTATCAGTAGCAGTGATACAACTTGCGCACAAAACACAATTCCAGGCTATTTTGAAGATACAACGTGTAACTAAATAAATACTTAAAATGAAATAATGAAATGAGTGGGTGCGCTTTTGTTTGCTTCTGTTTTAAGCAGTTTCCTGCTTTTTTTTCCCTCTGCTGGTATTATCAAGACAAACTGCATGACTGACATCTTATCTGCGTGTTCTGTAGTAATGGGGGCTAAGGAGGAGCTCTTAAACTTTTTTATTTTTCAAATAATGTAATAGTTTAATGGGACTGTAAAAAGCCTTGCCAGTTACTGCTATCTGATTGCTGTTGTGTTGCTATCAGTAACCATTGTACACCCAGTTATTGCAGGAGCAGGTCTTTGACAGGCAAACATTGGAGCAGCTTCCTGGCTGAATTAGTTAAAGCGTTTTAAAGAGAGCGGTTTAAAGACTGAGGCCTGAGTGTTTTGTTGCCTTTGACAAAAGGATGGGTAATGCAGCTATAATCTACGCCGTCACTCTTGAGACCAGCTATTGTATCTCTGTGCCAACTTTGATAGAATAATATTTGTAAAGGGTATTGTTTTTTTGTTGTTTTGTTTTCAGCAGTTAAAATAGTATGTAGTTATTAGTTGGTAGCTACCCTTTCACCTTTGGGCAGTGGAATTATGTTGTCAGTTTGTCAGCGGTATTCCTTTAATTGAAAGGCGTACTTGCTATTTTACTGTGCCTTGCAAAGAAGCCTTTTACCCCAAACGAATGGGGAGGAGTATTGTTTTTAGTGGCATTTGTTTATCTGTCTTCTGTGTGTTTGTCAGTAGTTAAGCGCAAAAATGGTTTGATGAAGTTACAGAAGATATTCAGGACAGGTATGCAATGGTCCAAGCATTATGTGACTTAATTTTTGACCCAATTGGGTCAAGGTCACCAAAAAACTGAAAATTGTCTAAAGCATCTCCCATGGGCGGGATATGTTGCACCTGGCACCACTTGTTTTGTACTTTTGGTGTGGTGGTTGCGATTGAGAGCATGACCCATAACTACTTTTTCTGTTGTTATGTTCATAATTTCGCTGGATGAAACTGGAGTTTCATCTTCTGTTACTTTTGACTGTCCACGGATTCACATAACACTGTATAATATACTTGTTCAACCTGCCGAAATGAAACCTGCTTATAAAACTCTGTAGCCGAGTTAAAGCTGGCAAATTCTTCTTACAGAGATGTATCAAAAACTACTTTTCAAAGGGCCTGAAATCTAGCTTCTGACCGCAGGAAGACAGTCGGCAGAAGAGGTCACCCCTCTCTATTGTCTGTTCCCTCAGCATTTACTTTGATAGATTTGGATCCTTACACCTCTTTACTGAAGCCAGATTTGAGCGCTCCAGTTGAATATTTCAGTTGGAGCTTTAGTGTGACATCAAAATCCGTGGAAAATTCAGTCAAAATATGTAAACAAATGTCTATTTGAGTTGTTAGTTGGACATACTTTACCAAGTATTCATATTTCGAAAGGAAATAATCAGTGACATACAACATATTTACACACAACAAAGAGTCCTGGGCTGCAGTTCCCCACAAAGATGTTCCCTCTGTTCTTTTATAAAATAGTAAAGAAATAGAATTTGTTTTAATATCATAAAAAAAATAGAAAATGGAATGTTGACTCGGTGTAATAGTAATTATTTGAAAAATAGTTCAATTTATTATACCTCCTATCATCCACTTTGGACCTTACAAAACGCGTTTATCCTGGAGTGGAAGATATTTGATGGTATGTTGGAGATGATGTAGGATACCCATGAATGTACTGGAGTTACCAAGCGTTTCTTTTATTTAGACATAAAACTTCTATTACCTTTTTCCTCAGAAAAAAATTCTGCCACTGATGTGAGATACTTTTGACTCCTTTTTAGACTTGTCCATGGGGCAAGAGAAATTTTCCTACCCCGTGGACAAATCCAGGAATGAGTGAAAATTAACCCACATCAGTGGCAGAAATAAACATTTTAAGTCCAAAAACAAGATTAATATACTTGGCAAGGTTTTTTTTTGCGCGTGTATGTTTGTGTGTCAGCATGTGTTTGTGTGTCCATGTATGCTGGTTTGCATATGTATGTTTGTGTGTGTGTGTGTGTGTGTCTGTGTTTTTATGGGCCTATGTGTGTGCAGGACAGTTGATAGTAGTCCCCACCACTCTCCATCATTTAAGCGCATGAAAGGCGCAGAGAGGAAATTGGCGGACTGGGTCGCGTCACTGGAGAGAATGGATTTAAAATGCATTACCAGTGGCAGCGAGGCGCCACTGTGGGGTTCCTCAGGTGTGCCCCGCCTCCTCTCACCATCAACCCCCCAAAACTGCCACCCGCCCCTCCTGCCCCACTCCGCTCCACTTATCTGCCCCGCTTTCCTGAAAGCGACCCACACAGCGAGGCTCATGGGCGCACTCTTATCAAGATATTTTCAGGAAACAGCAATTTGCTACTGTTCCTGCGGGACCCTGCTCTTCTGCTCTGATCTGGCGACTACAGGAAGGATAGCTGGAGTCCATCTGAGTGGCCTCCTCAACACGTAGGAGGAAAACTAGCACAACTCTCACAGGGGAATCTTTGTCCAAGATAAACTGCATAATGCCGAAGCAGCCGAGGTCCTTGCATATGTTCTCTGTGTGATGAGCGACAGCATTGATAGCAACCAGAGAAGATCAAAGCCGTTTCTATAAGCCTCTCTCATGCAGTTGGTATCTCAAGCTGGGTGGCACTGTGTACCTGCAAAGGCCAGCTGTATCTAAATGACACTTAACTCCAGGGCCATGGGAAGCTCTTCCACTCTCTAGCAATAAGAGCAGCAATAATTAACTGTAGACTGCAACAGAGCTGAATGTTCTCTGTGTTAGGTATCGTTCAGGAACCAGACGCGAGAACAGAGCAGTGCAGAAAAATGGGATTTTATTAGGAAAGGGGGCGAACCCCCGCAGAGCAGGAGGCAACGGTACAAAGTCCACAATCCAAAAATCAAAATCCAGGAGGGCGAAATCCAAATCGTAACCAGGGCACCAATCACAAAACTCAAAAGTCGGGCAAAAAAAGGGTTCAAAAACAGATACAGGCAAAAAGTACAAAAGAGCAGATCCAAAAATCGTAGGTCGGGCAGTCCAGTCAGAAGATAAACACAGAGAGTACAAAGGCGAAATGAAAGCAGCACAGGTAAACTTGGGAAAACGTTCTGACGGGGAACTGCAGTGAGAAGACAGCTTAAATACATTCAAGGGAAGTCACATGCTATGATTAGGATCGGGTGAAGGGGATCAGACTAATTACAAAGGAGGGAACATGAGGAGAACCTAATCACATGAAATTGGCAAAAAGCCAAAAAAAGCGGACAGGGAACACGAGACAACCTATGACAAAACATACAGCTCCGGTTAGGGAGTTCTAATGTGCACAGATAATGAGAGGTAGGATAGAGTGGAGCAGGTGCGGAGGATCCGCTGAATTGCAGGAGAGACAAAGTGAAGGCAAGAGGCGGAGACTAGAACAGGGCGAGTGCTGAGAGCTAGTTAATCAATTAGTAAGTGCAGCTATACAATCCCTAGTGCTCGTTAGTAAGTTAGTATTATATACAATGTTAGTTTGGGTTAGTAACTTTAACAAAAACAACAAACTGTTAGTATTGGTTAGTAATATAGAAAAGAGGCGAAGGAAGCAAACGAGATTGGAAGGAATGTTTGAAACCCAGAAACCATGAAATCACCTAAGCATGTGACACGCAGGACTGGGGAGAAGCTGTAACTTACCAAGAGACCAGACAGGGGAGACAAAGTGCAATGCAGGGCATGAACAAAGACATGGACCGGAATCTAACAGAATAGTGGATTGGGAATGGCAAAAAACGAAAACATGGCAAAGTACAAAAACGAAACCGAACATGGCAAAACCTAACAGACATAATCATAAACATAACAGGGAGTGGCAGAATTATAACAAACATGGCAGAATCATGACAGAACAGATTAGAATCATAACACTCTGCTGTTGCGTAAAAAGTGTGAGGTAATGATTTGGATTTCACCATTTGGCTGCCCTGGAATGTCAGTTTGTGATAATTTTAACGATTTCGAGATGATGGGAGATGTTAAAGACCTCAAAGTGACGTCATATAATGCATCCACCGATATCAAGCAAATCAGCACCTTTCTGATAATCCAGCACAGAGAAACCAAGGCTTAGAAGAGGAGAATCAACATTCCTCTTAACTAGAATCTTTCCTCTAGGCCATCTGCATACTACGAGAGCACACACACAGTGAATCAGATTTGACTGTGGCGCGGCTGAATGTGTGACATGTTCATGTCCCTAGATTTTGAATGGATTCTTAGTTGGCGTTGCCAGTCATTGTTAGGTGATCCTGGCTGCTGGACTGAGTTACGTGAGAGATGGGATTTTGAGCAGATGTGGTAATGAGGATAAATATTTGTCCTGCTCTTTCCTTCATGAAGGTGGAGACTTCTCTCTAGTAAATTCCCTGGAAGCATTCAGGTCATGATTGTGGTGTGGCACTTCTGAACCTGCTTGGCCTTTACTTGTGAATGCCGGCCCTACCCTTTCCAGTTTGTATGTGGAACTCTGCCCATCTCTGAGTGAAGAATCCTAGCTGAGGAATGTAACAGGACAGAGATTGTATTCCAGTAAAGAAAAAGAAATGGCCTGTGTGGAATGCTATCTGGAGTTTTTATTACCATATTTTTGGAGATCTCTCCCACGGACTAGATAAGGGTTCTCGCTGTAAACCTGGTATCTCCTGACAGTGTCCTGATAGGACTGCACAGAGCAGGAGAAGCCATAAAAAAGGATCACACTGGGATGGTGGCAGCACAATGCAATCTTGGTTTCTTCTCAATTGCTGGATTGCAGTGATGATAACCCTGTTGTTGAGCAGCTGCCAGGATGCTAAAATTGCGTCAGGCAAGGTTCTGAAACATTGTGAGAGTAGACAAGTCAATGTACCAGATTTACTTCATCTACAGGTTAGGAGCACATTATTTGAATAGTGAGATTACCTTCGCTAAGGTTATTTTTTACTCTCTCCTGAACAAATGATGCAATGCTTTGTGATGATTGAATTAACTCAAGCAGCTCAAACCTAGTTTCTTGTGTTACTGCAACACTATACAAAATGCCAGAAGAAAAAAAAAAAAAAAACTCTCAGTGGACGCCTGCATTTTGTTTAAATCTTCCTGCCAGATTTGCCACATTGTGGTTATGAAACAACTCTGTTACTATAAGATTTTCTGGATAATCCACCCTTCATTGCTCCCAAAAACACCCCAGTGTGCTTTGGCTGTCAGATAGTAGATTCATAAATGGAGCTTTAGCGTTAGTGCAGGCAGGCACGGCGGTCAGATCTCATCACAAGCCCCTCTCTGTCCAGTCATTCAGGATCTCATACCCTATTGTCAAGCTTTTATGACCAAAGCAGCATCCATTTATTTCTTCGACTCCTTGCCCTCTACGCCCCTCACACTCTTGCTGCTAAAGATCTGCCTCTCGTTAATGCGCAGTATGACAATTTCCTTTATTTTTGTGAAGATAATGCACCCAAGGTAAACCTTTGTCACCATTATGGGGTGGACAGAGGCTTTTTTCCACTTTTTTCCAATATCTGGGGTTATCCTTACTTTACGTACTGCAATTTGGCGGAGGTTAATTTGGCTGATGACAATCAAAATTGAGTTCACGCTTTTCAGGTTACTAATTACTGAAGGCGCTGGTACTCTTCGCTAATCTCTGTTTAAGGTACTGTCCCACTGCGCCGTTTAACGATTCCGTCTGAAAAACGAAGGCGTACATTTATGGGACTTTTTTATTTGTTTTTCAGTTGGTTTACAGACGTATCTAGACGTTGACAGACGGCGCTAGCCGTTCCAAACTTTGGACATGTTCAAAATTTCTGACGGCCAGCTTTGGATAGCGATTGGCGGTTCTCATATGTTACTCTGGCGTTTTTTTGATGTTTTCACTGTTACTCGGGCGGAATCTTACCGGTTTTTAGACTTTTATAGCTGTTGGAAAGGCGGACAGCCAAAACCCACAAAACTGCCAAAAAAAAGAGCAAAAAACCCCCCAAAAAATCCAGAATGAATGTAAATAATTGTGATTTTTAATGCAAACTATTTAATTTGTTCTTTATTTCTGTTTTCATTCAATTTATGAATTTTTTTTAAATTTGTTTCAAAAAAGAAAAACAAACCAAAGAAAAACTTGAAATGAAAACAATTTATTTCATTTCAAGTTTTTCTTTGGCTCATTTTTCCTTTTTTGGGGCGTTTGTGAAATAAATTGTGGGGGATTTGACAAACTTTGTTTTTATCCTTTAACTATATACAATTTATTTACATTAATTTACACACAATCCAATTTGTTCATTACTCATACTTAAGCAGACGTTACTCAGGCGTTCGATGTTCCGTAAGCTGGGCTCGATGAAGACGTTACTCATACTTAAGCAGATGTTTCTCAGACGTATTTAGATGTTATTCATGCTGTTCTATCTACCGTCCATGGCCAAAAAAATTTGAATTTGCCGCCGTATGACACCGTCTGATGTAAATATTTAGACAGAGGCAGACAGAATCGTTAAACGGTAGTATGGGACAGGGCCATACTAGAATGGTCCATCTCCTTACCAGAAAACTGTGGATTCTGACTGGGAACGTTATTTTCAATGTGGCTTAGCTCAAGTCTGAAACCCGTTGCTAGTATCTTCTAATTGTGGTAATAGGCTGCTGCTTTTTTGCCAGAGGTTATACACTCAGACTTTTTTTTTTTTTTTTGCAAGGCCATACTTACAGCATGCAGTTTATGCGGAGCTTTAAAACTGTTAACGCTTGAAGCCACCTGCTAGGCTTAGAAGGCTATGCCTCGGAAATCTTGCCTTTTAAAGCTATAGTACGTAACTTTCACATGTCCGTAAATGTCCGTTTCATCCAAGCCACTACTAGAGGAGATGACACTCGCTGTATTTTTCAGTATTTGTTGTTTTGTATTGCATGTCGACCGGCGACATTCCTGTGCTGGCACACAGGAAATGACGCGTTTTATTTCAAAACAAGAAGGGAGGGGGTGGAAGAGCGGAGAGTCTCCTAGCAAGAGAGCTCCAGACCCCGCGTGACTTGTTTTGTTTGGACCGCTATTTTGGCAGTAAAATGGCCAGCGCCGCAGATTTCAATCCTTCTGAGTTCACAACTCACTTTAATTCGAACGACGTTGGACTTTATGTCGAAAAACTAAATCGGTTAAATATTATGGACTCAGAGATTTATGGAATAATTCGTGAGTACTTGCATTTGCGTAGGTTCCACAGAACAGTAGAACAGTGCCGTGACAAATTAAAAAAACTGCGGCTGCGATATTTCAAAGTGGAGGATGCAGTGCTCCTACTCTATAGGATTCAGGGAAAGCTAGAATCCACCCCATATGGACACATTTGTAGAACGGGTCGACATACCCAAGTGTAGACCGGAAACTGTAGAAATCGGGTGGGGCTGAGTTTAGAGGGAAACATGGACAGTGAGGAGCAGCAAAAAGTGGACCAACAACTTATGGACTGCTTAGGTGTGTACTATAAGGACCTGCTGGTCTGAGTGCAGAACTGTGGTGTGTCGTTAGCGTGGAGCAATGAACAACTTCTGCGCTGGTCTATGACGGAGAGGCAAAACTCCAGGCTAAACGGTCTTTTCGGAAATTGCCCGAGGTAATGGTTTACTTATTGCGCCAGAATGACCAGCGTTTGCTTGCGGAAAATGGGCGCATTATGGATTGTATGCGACAGCTAGAGAGGTCCGGTTATGTTATGAACATATACAGGTTTTACAGACCATAAGTTCCGCTTGCGTGAACAGTTGCTTATGTGGAGCTAGCGAATCGATAACTTCTACAGGAAAGAATTCCGTATCCAATCTCTGCCTTTTTTGGCTTTTTATTAGCCAGAACAATTTCTAAAGGGGGATGAAATTACGCAACAGCAATACAGAGAAATCATTTGTTATACCAGACACGTTACAGCTTGTGCGTTTCGCGATTGCTTTCACCGCGGTAGCATCAGAGAGCTAGCCCAGATATTGGTGAAGTATCCGGCTGACCCCAGGGAGGGGGAGGAAGAGCGGAGAGTCTCCCAGCTAGAGGCAGAGCGCTGCAGGAAAGAGAAAGCAACATGGCGGAGAACCCAAAGAAGTGATCAAGACACTGTTCAGAAGTGGATCCTACCACAAAGAAAAAGCCTGGTCGTTCGGCTGAAGGACTATTAGCGAAGAAGGAAAACGACCAACGGAAAAGACAAACAAGGATTTGTATTGGTGTCACTTTTCCTCGGTGGAGAGCCCTGAAGGAAGAAATTGGGCTGAGGCCAGACACGGATGTTACCTTGCTGCTGTTGGATAAATAAGTGACTTGGTTTATAAGACATTATGATTAGGATGTGTTGCTGTTTCATGTACTGGACTTTGTACTTTATTATTTTCTTGGAAATGGTGCTATGAATGTAATGTAATGCTAGCAGCCTGGTGTTCGCCACGTTGTGTAGCGAGAGACCGTAGCGAGAAGTACACGGTGTGAAGTGAGTGTTACTCTGTGTACCGTAGCGAGCATTACACGGTGTGTAGTGAGTGTTACTCTGTGTACCGTGGTGAACAGTGCATGGTCTGTAGCGAGTGTTACTCTGTGTACTGTGGCTACTGGAGACCGACGGACAACAAATAACTTCTGCTGACTACCACTGGGTCTTTCCATCCACTAACCTGTCAGCTACAAATTAGCAGGCACCTTGTCTCCCATTTGTAATAGGCTAACTAAACATACTATTTTACGTTTCTGTGGCAGAAAAAAATCATACAATAATTACCTCTTCCAAAGAGTCCATCTTTTTTTCACCAGCTGTCCTTCTTCAAACAGAATAAAAATATTGTGGAATCACGTAGCACGGTGGCAGATGGGTAGTGGTGGGGAGTGGGGGGCATAGTGGGGGGGTACACCTGGGCATACTTCATATGGGAGTGCCGGCTGTATTGTTCTAATAACGCAAAATTCCTCTAGGGGGCAGCAGAAGTTACGCACTATAGCTTTAATTGTAGCTATTCAAAAATAATTCGCTGCCTGCTTATAGCCTAATCAAATGCTTTGGTAACAGGTGAGTGTGATCTGTTCTAACTCCGAAGGGGCAGTGCGCATCCTATTCAATGAAGAAAAATGCATCTGCTCGACCATTTTGTGCTCCAGCTGAGCTCGAAAACATTCTACTGTCCGAGCGAATGAATGAACAATATGATGTGCATCTATTATTGTGAAGCTACCCTCCAGGAGACTGACGTTTTACTATTGTCAAACAAACAAACAAACAAACAAACAAATAAATAAATGTTGCCCAGAGGCAGAGATTCAACTCTCTGGCGCAGCCGTTCTTCAGGGGGCAGCTTGTGAAGCCGAGCCCGTTCAACAGTCATGGGTACTGGAGGAGCCAGATGAGAACAAACTCTGGGTTGAGAATCTTAGGATGCAGGCAGAGAAGGCGCCTGTAATCTTGGCTGCTGATCCAACCGTCACTTTCCAGATAGACATCAATCCTCAGTGTAAGTCTATGAGTTTGTCCAGACCTGGAGGGAGGACACAGTTGATCAACTCATCCTGAATTTGCTCTGCCAAGCTACACAGGTGGACATCATACAAGGCGGGCCTCCTTGCGCATGGAAACAGCCAAGGTGCGGAAGTTGATGGAGTAATCTGACAGGTTACTCTGACGCAGCTGAGCAGTTTAAGGGTAGCAACATGGCTGGAGCATGACCGGTCAAACACCTTCTTCACCAGCAGCAAAGCAGCAGTCAAAGACACAGCAGGATGGCCTGTCTCCTAGCAAACAGCAGCCCAGTCCCTGGGATGTCAAGTGAGGCAAGTGATGACAAATGCAAGTCTGGAACATGACATTTGGAGGGAAGATGGGTGAAGCTAATACACCATCGTAGACAGAGTCAGAAAGCTGCAACAGGTGGTAAAATTGCCACTGTAGGAGTCCAGAACCCCAAGGTTGGGCTCCCGAAGAGCCCTTCTGAAGGAAGGCTTGCTGCTAGAGGGCGCTGACTACTTGAGTCTTGATAAATTTCTTTTTCAGCCACAAAATGATTGGAGAGGCCTCCAATGAAATGGTGAAGCTGCTGGAGTTCATCCTCCTGCTGACCAGTCTACATGCCTGGTACTTCAGGGCTTCAACCGAGCTTGACTTCTCTGCTAATTCCATCACTGGCCTGGATTGTACTGTTGTGGTCCAGACTATGGAGGCAGTGCAGTGAAATCGATAGTATGATGACAGCTTTTAAGTACATCAATTTGGGGGGAAACCACTGAAGAAGAGATGGGGATGAATCCCCAGATTAGGATAGCACAGTTCAGTACAGATATTGTGGGCAAAGCTGAGCTTTTAGTCACTGGTCTGTGGATTCCAGGGATAGCAGCCAGGTGGAATGAACACTTCATCAGCACGGAACTGTCCCACAGGAGGACAGAGTAGTTTTTGGGGAACTCAGCTCCAATCCTGATGACCGTGGAAAGTTTGGAAGGTTTGCTCCTATAAAACTGGACAGAGGAACAGAGTGGAAGAATTGACAAGAATGCGGTCCCAATCCTGCATAATGGTCAGGCAGTTCCTATTAAACTCGACTGACGGTATGACTTGAGCTAGATTAACTTAAACCTGATCCCAATTCTGGACCCTGAGTAGGCGTAGAAGCTTATTGGACTTAATTAAGATGAAGTGGGAGGCTTCAAGAATTAGTGGTCATTGAAATACACTTCACACTTGACAAAGCCAAAAAGTTTCTGCTATGGATACTGACTGGTTCTCAGCACAAAAGGCAAATTGCAATCCAGCAACTTGCAACACAAAGCAGAGAGGTTAAATACCCATCCCATGGTCTTTAGAGAATAACCGTGAAATTAGATGCAAGATAATTTCAACAAGAAATTTTCAACAAGATAATGACCCTAAACAGACTTCTAAGTTGTGCAATAATTATCTCAGATAGAAAGAAACATCTGGTGACATAAAACTTATAACTTGGCCTGGTCAAAGTCCAGACCCTAATCCAATTGAGCAATTCTGTTGTAACATCAAAAGAATCTCTTTGAAATGAACTTCAAACCATATGAAATGGTTTAGCAAATGAGGAAATAAAAAACTATGTGAATACTATGCCTGAAAGATTGGATCATCTATTTGATCCAATATTACATGAAATAAATACTTGAATAGTACTTGGTTTCTGATTTGCCTTCATTTTGTTAGGTGTATAATCATCACTGTACACTACTGTAGATATCAATGATGCTTCACAAACAGCCAGGTGGCAGAGAGTGTTTGCCTCAGGAGACTCAGTTGCTTAACATCTGGTCAGGGGGACGTTGTGCTGACATTTTTTTTTAACCACCTGATGCCATGGGGAATATTCAATGCAAATAAATCAGTCACACCAGCAAGTATCAGAATTTTGGTGATTATGCAGGCTGTGCTTTCCGAACTCATCATCTGTATTGCCATTCCAAATTGGCTTGTTTCATTGCAATTTTGTTGAATAATGTTTTCACATGATCATACAAGTTCTAGTACCATACCCAGGGTAGAGATGCTGCACACCTTGCCTTGCAGGCAAGCGATCAGATACTTTGCCAGTATCAAGCTCATGTCCACAAGCTGTGGAAAATTTTACCTTTTCTGAGCTAGCACTAAGCACATTGCCTAGAAGGAAAGCTATTTCAGATGATTAGCTTGCATCTAGCTTGCATCCACAAGTTGTGGCTTATGTTGTGGGCACACCCAAAATCGCAATAGCTATGCCATGTAATCTAGCCAGCAAGCGTTGCTCATCCTTTGCTAGTATCAGCCTCACCTCATGCCGTGGCTCCTCCCTCATGCTCTAAGGTAGTGCCACCATGATGAGAGTATCCTGCCCAACAGGCTAACCATCTTGATACCCCGCTAGTACCTGCTTCCCGATCCCAAGCAGTGGCTCATTGTGCTTGCTTAACTTGCTCCATGTTTTTCATTTGATTTTAACTTCTGTACATATTCTATGCATGTATTTTTCAGTGCCTCTTCAGTATTCTGCTCCAACATCCATATCCTTCATTTGGGACAACTCACTGCTGCCTGCTGTGAAAATGTCCTAAACTCATTAGCTGTAATGCCAATCGTTTGGGTCGAGCTGATACCAAAAATAGGGGAGCGTGCTGCCCCTGGCTCTGAGGGGATCATAAATGTTCGCCTCTGGTTTTGGGGCCATATCGGCATGGTTTTGTTTATTCTTTGGGTGGGGGGGGATTCGTGCAACACTCTTGAGTTACATGCATTCTCATTCAGTTCAGAGGAACTCACGCTCACATGGAATGTTTACTTTGCATCAAATCACCATAATGGTGCCTTGCCGGAAGATCGTCTGTTTGCACACAGCATGCCTGCCCATCTCCTGCATTCAGATGAGAGGGTCATGCTTGGTTGCATGAATTCAAAGGAACTGTGACATGCTTGTCGCCTAATATTGGTTTTATTCCTCACTTAGCTTATTTCCATTGTATTAAGTCACGCTAGTAGCATCTTGCCAGGTGTCTCCCTGTTAGCACTCTGTATTTCTGCTAATGTCCCTGCATTCACAGGAAATCATGCATGCTTGCATGAATTTAAAAGAAATGTGACATGTTTGTTGCCTCACATGATTTTGTACCTCACAAAGCACAAATCCTTTGTATCAAATCACTCTAATAGTGTCTTGCCAGATGTTTATTTGCATTAAGCATTCTGCTGATGTCCCTGCACCCAGAGGAAAAGGTCATGCCTGCTTGCACAAATTGAAAAGAAATGTGACATGCTTGTTGCCACACATAGTTTTATACTTCATTTAGCGTATTTCCTTTGTTGTAAGTCACTCTAATAGTGTCTTGTCTGATGTTCCACTGCCTGCTTTCAGAACCTCTGCTGATCACCCTGCATTAAAATGAGAAAGTTACGCAGACTTGTGTGAATTTGAAGGAAATGTGGCATGTTTGTCACCACATACAGTCTCATGTCTCACATAGCATATTCCCTTTGCATCAAGCTACTTTAGCAATGTCTTGCTGGATTTCCCTTGGTTTCTATTCAGCACACCTGCTGATCTCCCTGCACTTTGCTAGGAAGGTCATGCACGCTGGCGTAAATTTTAAGGAAACGTGACATGTTTGTCGCCACACATAGTTTCATTCCTGACATTTCGTTTTTTTTTTATAGTAAGTCGCTCAAATAGTGTCCTACAAGGTTTTCCTTTGTCTGCATTCAGCATTTCTGCTGATCTCCCTGCTCTCAGAGGTGAGGGTCATGTATGATTGCATGAATTCAATAGAAATGTGACATACTTGTTGCCACACATAGTATCATACCTCACCAAGCATATGTCCTTTGTATCAAGTCACTTTAATAGCGTCTTACCAGATGCTCCTCTGTTGGCATTGAGGGTTTGTGGTCTCAGGGACCATGTCATGCGTGCACAGATTGTTCCAGAGCATTGCATGTTGTTAGTGTCCTGCCTGAAATGGAGCTTCAGAGTAAGTTCAGTCAAGCACAGAAGTAAAGTCTAGTCACAAGCCCCTTTCTGTTCAAACGTTCTTGACTTCAACATCCCCCCCTAATTCTCAAGCTTTTGTAAAGGCAGTGTTCATTGATTTCTTGAGCTCTGTGTTGAGACAACCCTAATTGACATATTTATGGATTAACAAAAGCTCAATATTTGAAACAAAGACATGTACCAGAGGAAATAAAGAATGAGGACACTCCTTAGTCCGGGACTGTTTCTGACTCAGACTTAAGCTGCTTTCACACTGGACGCGAACAGAATTTTTCGCACGACAGATTACATTCAAAGTCAATGCAAGACGCGAATACACGCGAAACGCGTGTATTCGCTTCTTTGCATTGACTTTGAATGTAATCTGTCATGCAAAAAATTTGTTTCGCGTCCGGTGTGAAAGCAGCTTTAGCCTCATTGCTCAACAGAAGGCTTAGTTTACCTGTTTTTCCAGTAGTTTGTGGAAGGCCTGGCCTGTTTCAATGGGACAATGCACCCACTCAAAGGGCAAGACCCATGATAGTATGTTCAGATCTATACAGAAGAACTTGACTGGCACAGAGCCTTGACCTCAAAACCAACAAAAATACCATTGGAGTCAGCTAAAAAGCTGACTTTGGGCTTGGTCTAATCACCTGATATCTCACTCATGCATTTACGGCTGGAATAGATGCAAATCCCTACAGCAGTGTCCAATCCTATCTTATCACATGTAAAACCTTTGCCACAAACAACATTGAAACCTTGAATCCTTGGACTGACCTATGATATCCATGGGTCAGTCTGGTTGTGATGGTTTAATGGTGAGGGGAATATTTTCTTGGTATATCAGGGCCCTTAATAGTAGTGGACCAGGATCCCTAGGAAATATTCCCAGGAATGTGTTGAATCTTGTTCTGGGGCAAAGGGGGGTTTGGTTTGGGACAGTATTCATTACTTTGGTAACACAGATTTTGAGCATAATACCATATAACAGTGCCTGTGGTGTATTCTTCCTGCACAGCACTGCTTTGATCACATAGATTACCAACAGTGGATTAGATCCAAGGTTGCACAGGTTTGAATAAGCCTTCTTTAGTTGTCTAGAAAAAGGTGTCCCAACTGCACAATGCAGTGTCGAGCAGATGCTGTTTTGTTCACTCTCAGGTGTTACCTGCCCCGTTCCAAAAAAAAAAAAGTGAGTGTTGCTTGGAAACAAGAACCTGTTCTGACTCTCCAGCTCTATCAAGAATTTGCCGTATGGTGAATACATTAGTCTGCTTCTGACCCAGAGATAGAGGAGGCCCGTTTGTGTGCCTGCCTCTCGGTCAGTAGATTTAGAATCGGCGATTAGAGCTTCAGCTTTCTCAAAAGCAGGTGGGGTGTGATCCGGGGTCAGGCACAGAACAAAGTTTCGAAAGGTGCCACAATAAAGGGGCCGATGGAGCACCTGGAGAGTGGATAATGAACACCTGAGCAGACTGGAGGCAACTCAATTAACGTCATCAACACTGCCAGTCAAAAGAGAATGGCACATATCAAGGTTCTTTCACTCCTTTGTTCCCGGACAAAAGGGTCCCTAACGTATTCAATCCAGAGCAGGGCAGGCTTTGTGCAACCCAGTCCAAATAATGAATCATTGTTTAATTTAGATAGGGCTGGCTGTTTGTTCATTTGATATTGCCATGAGCGTATACATGCAATTCATATTGCAACCTCATAGTTCAATTTCAACAGAAACAATTTATAGTGCCAAATAAAATCCTATGCATGCCACAGCCAGTAAATTTATCAATGCGCAGTGCGAGCTTGAGGTTATAAACTAGCAGATACAGTAGGTAAGGAAATGTATTCTGCTGTTATGTATTTACACTGTTAGGCAAGCATGACATGAAGCATGACCTGAGAAAGTAGCAGTAATGGTTTCCCAAAAACTTCTTAAACTAAAATATGTTTTTATGCACAAAAATTAGTTACATGATCCCTCCAATAATAAAAAAAATCAGTATTTAATTTTTATTTTATAATTTTTTTTTTTTTTATTTTTTTTTTTTTGCCAAAGCTCATACAAATCAGAGTAATACCTCCCATCTCCTTGGGGTGTGTCAGAGAGAGAGAAAGCAAAAAAAATCCATAGAAAAACACAGCCTGCTTTTCAGCCCAAGTGCTTTGATATGGAAACAATTACCACAGTATTACTAGCCTGCAGCTGCACAGTTTTCTCAGATGCCTCTGCACAGGGACTGCGGCTTTATCCACCTTTGAGCACTTGGCAGGTGAGGGGACAACAAAGAATGATGCAGGCAACATGAGCATCCTGGAGAGAGTGGCCCCTTCTCATTCAGCAGGAACTGTCACGATTCAGGACAGAACCAAGCGCAGATCACGGATTAATGCCGAAATTGGCCTTGATTTACAAAACAGAAGGTTAACTCAAAAAGGCTTTTACAGCTGGAGTGTTTTTGTAGCACATCTGTGGTCAGGCGGGAGTAATCAGAAACATAAGGAGTAAGGCATGGCATAGTCGAAAGGACTGGTCCAAGGTCAGTAACTGAGAAAGCAAGACATATGAAACAGGGCACACACTGAGCAGGTGCACAGAAAATTTCCGTGATAAATAGATTCTTGGTTTTTAGTGGATATAACACCAGTGATGGAGACAGGTGTGCACAGCTCAGGAAGCTAAAACAGAAGGAGAGGTAACAAACAAAACAATAGCTAGTAAGAATCAATGAACAAAATGAGACTAAAACTGACACAGACGACTGGACTACGGACATTAACACTGGAACTGGACGTGACAAGGAACTACAGTATGCCAACACAAGCTGATGCTGAATTTCACTGAAGAGAGGGACATTGGAAGGCTTGCCCATTTGAGGGTATTAAGGCAGATGCGTAGTGAATAACAAGACTGAGAGAGAGCATTCCTTCAGGAAAATACTCCGATAGTTGATGAGAAGATGCATGACGGCGATAAGACAGGGCATGCAGGGAAGCCGAGTTTCCTCTCAGACCAGGGGCTAGTCTGCTAAAGATGATGTCATCCCCTTCTGCCTGCCCAGCTGGGCCAAATTTACACAACCTCTTTTGCAGGGTGAAAAAGGAGTAGTTTTCTACAATGAAAGTGCCCTTGTGCCACTCTATCCCAACCATCACCCTTCTCTCCTCCCCACAGTGTGTCAGCTTGCCCTCGGTTAATTATGGCACAGAGCCAGGTGTTACCAAACCCTGCCACAACACAGAAACGATCATCTCTCACGAAAGCCGGCAAAGATGAGGCTGCTCATGCACCCGGCATTACAATGGAGAGAATGTTCTTCACAATTGAAGGTATAGAAGCAGGCGTGGCTCCTTGGTCAAGTCAAAAGAAAGCAACAAAGGCCAGATGAAAATGAATCTCTCTTCCACAATACTGGAATGATGTTGGTAGCAGATACTGGTCTCAGAGGAGACAAAAACCATCTTAAATAGTGAAAGCACAAAAGACCAGAGCACAAAAGCTTTTTGTCACCCCATATAGTTTCTCAGTTTTGATAAGGTTGATAATGGGAAAGAGTAAAATGATAATGTTTCAACCCTTTAGCTTTAGCAATTACTGACTCAGTGGCTGAAACTTGTTTTTATTCACCAGTGACCTTGTGAAAACCTAATGGATAGTATCTCTTTGCTGGCTTCCAAGTAGTTTACACTGCTTAGTTTTGTGTGACTCAGGAAATGTTGGTCTTTATTTTTGAATCAGGCAGAAATGGCAAAAAACCAATTTGTGTGAAATGTCCATTAAGAATAAAAATGAGAAAAGTGTTATGTGTATCGACAGTTTTGTTTCATTAGTGAAAATCTCCATTGTTTCTACGAGGGAATACGGTACAAAGGATCTGCAAGAGGAATTGAATGCTCGTCAAAATGGTGGTCAACATGCAGAATAGCCATGTTTGATTCAGCGACCTACACAGTGATGCCCAGTGAAACTCCTGGTTGTAATTGAGTTTATGTGCAGTAGTGCTCTGCATTTACTTGCGAAACTGATGGGTGCAGATGAACTAAGTTATGATTTCAATATTACACTGATGTGATCACAGGAATTTCCTGTTAGGTGAAACTAAAGTAGGAGGAGGGTGGTGGCAGTGCGACAAATTGTTTAAACGTTTTATGGTACAGTATGCTTGGTGGCATGGTGTGTATACAGACTGTGGTCAGTCTGTGCCATGGTAACTGTGGGATCATTGTGCTTGGGACAAAGGTGGCATCATTCGGACAAAGTGCCTTTTGTGCTCTGCCTATTCTGTCCTTGTTTGCAGGTGCCTTTTATAGAGCGCTCTTAATTCTTTCAGGAAGGACGATTTTCCCTCTTTTTAGAAAAGTATTAGATGGATAGAAAAGCCCCTGATCCAAGCCATTGTTGTTCATTCTTGGAGGGACATTTCCCAGTAGTCATTGTTTAAATGGTTGTCAGGGGGAATAAAACGCAACTTCATGAACAATGCCCTAACTGGTTTATCTTCCTCTGTGGAGAGAGGCCTTTGCTGTGTGGGGATTTGCATTTGAGTAGCGCTTTTTATGTCAGGGTTAGCACTTCATGGCGCTCAAGAGCCGCCCAGATATTCTTAATAAGGTGTTTTTCCTTAGCGGAGAGGACCTTGTTTCGCTCCAAAGTCATATTTTTTCCTCTGCTCTCATTTGTCAACAGTTTAGTCCATTGAAAAGAGCGGCCTTTTGTCTTTTTTTTATTGTCCATATGGACAAAGACGGAAATGTTAATTAAAAGCACCTCGGGGAATGGGACCAGTTGGTCTTTGTGAGGACCTGACCTTTAAATCTGAGGCTGCCTCTGCTTTCAGAAAGTGGCCATTAGAGGATGTGAAGACAACAGAGGCAGAATATAACTGCTATAATGGAACAGGTCTGCTGATGGACCCTCACCAAAGTGACTCTGACCATTCTAGGTTCCATGCATGTGTCAAATTTTTTTTATCCATTTGCGAAATTTCAGAGGGAAAAAAAATCATGTTGCAATCTAAGCAAAGACCGCAATGCAAGCAGTTTTCTGTATCATCATTGATTGCTTTGTTACATTTTTTGGTATCATTGTTTTGAATGTCATTCAAAGTTCTGTACAAATGGAATTCTGAGTTAACAGAGTGAGGGCTTAATTCAGAACCCTACCAAGGACAGACCTTGTGTGTGTGAACATTATTATTACTATAGCAGATGAAATGGCATTTCTGTTGTCCATTTTTCAATCGAACAAGTAAGAGTGACTGGTGATGAGATTCTATAGTTAGAAAGCCTATGTATAGCATGCTAATATTCGCCATTTTTGGCACAAAACGTCATTGTGGGGCCCTCTGAGTCAGATATATGTTGTGATATCAGCACTACTTTACGCTCTAAAACCACATAAATGCTTGATTACCATTGATGGAATACACTGGCGGGTGTAACTGAGAGTGAGGCTGCATAGTTGAAGTCATTGTGAGTCAGTGTTATCGTGCCGCTTTGTGGAAGATGAGAAACACTGACGTTATACAGGATACAATCCTGACCAGTGGGTCAGCACGGGAATTCAAAGCTCTTCTCCGGCACTTTTAGCTTGTGTGTGCATATGTGTTTAAGCTAGTGTGTGAGTATCTCTGTGTGTTTGAAACGGAGGAAGGGAAAAATAGCTGCCCTCAAGGCAGGACGCATGCCAGGGGTGTCACACACACGCTCTCAACCTGAAATGAAATGCAACTGTTGACATCATAACTTGTTATTGGTCATTGTTATTTGACAGGTATTGTCCGCATGTTCAAGAATGGGTAACAGCTACCAGAAAGGAGAAAAGCTAACGTTACTGAGAGACAGAGGGGAAAAAGGGGGGAAAAAACAACTATCATCTGTTGCAGCCATGTGATTGTTGTGAGTATTACGTAGTGCTTTACTCTGAGGGGTGAGACCATCTTTTTATAATTTACATAATGTTTTCCTGTATGTACAGCCTTGCCTGGTTGTGTTTCATGCCTTTGTCCATGTTTTGGTCTTGTAATGTAGCTTTTTTTGTTGTGAAATACTCAGTGCATATACTTTGTGTTCTTGCTAGCACAAGGGTCTTCATGTATTTGGGTGTGTGTATGCTTGTGTGTGCGTGTGTGTGCGCGCGCGCCTGTGTGTATGTGGGTGTGCGTGTATGTGAATTTATGTTTGTGTGTATGTTTGCATGCAGTGTGTGTGCGAGTCTCTGTATGTGTGTTTGTCTTTGTGTGTGCTACCTGAATGAAAAAGAAGAGGAGAGGTGAATTGATGCAAATGGTGATGGTGCAATGAGCTCTGGCTTTTTGTGAAAACTTTGTTGTGCCTGTGTGGTCAGTGTGCTCTCCCTCAGCATTGTGTGAAGGTGAATACCAAACGCCCAGACCTTTGGTATCTGTGACGTGACCTGGGGAAACCCTGCCCCTACCATCTGCCCCTCTGTCCTCTTGGTGCTTTGTCAGGAAGCAACTCGTGAAATAATGAACAAAACCATGGCTTTTAGATCTGGGATATTAGCACAACTATTATAATATTACTCTCTAATAATTATGTTCTTTCAGTACCAGTACTCTCTGTCCTCATCTCCCTCGCTGTCTTTATCTGCGTGTAAGTGCATGTGTGTGTGTGAAGTGTGTGAGCATGCGGATATATGACAGAATGAGAAGATGTGGAATCCCTTTGCAGCTGCTGTGTGGAGAGAAACTAGTGATTTATCAGGAAAAAGAGTGAATTACACAGTCTTTTCCTTCTTCAGAAATGGGGGGTGGAAACCAGTAGCTTGACTGAGCCCAAATAAGTGACTTTTCTTACCTTTTCACACCCGCACAAAGGCTTAATCCTGGCACTACTTGAGCCACCAAAGTAGACAGTGACTGAGACCACCGCAGGATGTGTCAGGCCCTCCTCACCGCACACAAAACACATTGACTGCTGCTTTATAGAGTGACAATGGCCCAGAAAGGGAAAATGTGAAGGAGGTGTCCATAGTCACTTCTGTAAAAGAATGGGCCCCTCATTGGGGGCATTTAGGAGCTAAAAAAAGCCCCAGAAGAGGCCACAGTGGATCGGGTCACCCGCATTGTCAGGGGCTGAAGCGGAACGGCCTTTCGTTGTTTCAGCAATGCTGACCCCTTAGTTTTATTATGCCGCCCCGCGAGGGAAAGCGCGTAGAGAATGAATTCCACCAATTTCAGGGTTTTTCTCACACCATTTTTAAAATCCTCTTTCACCCCCCCCCCCCCCATTTTGTTTTCTGGAGTTTTTTTTTTTCCCCTATCGTCACTTCTTCCTCTGAATCATTGTGTTCTGTCACCAAATAAATGAAACATAAAGGAAAGGTGAAAAAAAGTGGAGGCAAGCTGTCCAGCGGTACTGGGGGTCCTTGGGGAGGTTTAATTGTGGGGACATGTTTACACTGGGCCCTGGAACAACAGTCGCTATCAGCGCCGAGCACAAATATGGCCATTTTCTTCAGTCTTCTAATTTGTTTTGGTACATCAAAGTCCTGATAGTATCGCCAACAAAACAAAGCAATTAGGGTCAGTGGAGATGTGAATGGTCCTCAGGCGCAGCTCTGGCGCTCTGTGTGCATGAATGGCTCGATCGCATGCCTACAGTAGCTCCCCTTTCTTACTCAAGAGCAATTAGCGGTAATGCTTTATTTAAACAGTTTATATACAAAAGCTTTTATCCACTTTTATGTGCACCGGGCTGTAGAGTCGGGAGTTGTCCGTTCCAGTGCGTGAGGGACTGGTGGAGGGGGTGGGATAGCGTTGCAGGGGTGCGGGTTTGCTTGTTTCCCACTATCGGGTGCATCTACATACGGTTTGGGTGTGGGCAGAAGCACCCTTAGATGTGGACCTGATAACCGGTGGACCAGGCGAACTGATGGCGTCGGAGAGGGACGTGGTGACCAGCGGGAGGGAGTGTCAGGGGCGGGGCCTGGAGCTAATGAACCCCACTGGGATTCGTACCCTCACACGACCTGCACTGTCAGGGTCACCGAGTCCCTCTGGCCTCCGTACTATCGGCCTCAGAAGCTCCAAGTGAGCTGTTGAATCAAATAATACATTATATTTAAACGCATAAGGTTCATGTTTTGAAGGGGAATACAACATTGAGGACCATGTTCACAATACTTCCTTTTGACACTTCCTTGAGGCATCTCCAGGAAGGACAGTTGTGTTTTTAAAGTTTTATTCTATTGAGGAAAGAAGTGCCCCATCTAATTTTAACAAAACCATAATACCTGCATTGTTTTCTGAAAAACTGCTGATATTTTAATCTCTCCAGCTTTTTTTATAGGTCCATTTCAAAAAACATTGATCATTTTGGGCGATCATTTTTATGGTCTTATATTTTAGAGCACCCTCTGATCCTCACTGGCTTATCACCCTTCACAGTTGATAAATATGCTCATTTACCGTATATGGATGTTTATAATGAATGATGCAGGGTTCGGTGACGTATTGCAGCCTTCTCCTATGTTGTTGCACTGTCTGGGAGTTCTCCAGTATGCCCTCCAGATTGAAATTTGTGTACTGTGAAAGTCTTAGGATCAGTTGTGCTCTGTAGGTCCCGCTTGCCGGTTGATGGTGTTTTGCACTCCTCAGTGGCGATGGCTAACATGGTAATACCTTCTTATCTGCACTGTAAACAGAATTGAGCCACTTTTCATTGGAAGCTATATTGAAAGTGGTGATCGTGCTTAAACATGTGGTTAAGCGCTCGATAGCATCAGCAATTAAGGTGCTAAATTAAATTTTCTGCGCCGAGGGCAAGGCTGAGACCATTGAAAGTTTACCTGAGATTTAGATCAGGCCCTGAAGATTGTCAGGTGGTCTTTAATTTCAGGGTTTGGGGCTCTTTTATCTGCCACCCTACGAATGCATACGGTGTGACAGAGTTCATTTTAAAGGCAGAATGCTGGTGTGGTGCTATGAAAGAGAACTCATTCAACTGACATGTATTTGAAGATTTTCATCTTCGATTTCTATAAAGTTGTGCGTTAAATGGATGAAAAAAGTTTTTAAGCGAAGAATAAGTCTTGCCAATCAACCTGAAATAAATTATTAAGTGATTCAACTTAAATGTATTGAAGGTCAAAGAACAGAACAGGAACTGATGTTTTACCATAAAGCAAATATATTCTGGGCTATATGCTCTAAGTAGTGCACCAGCACCACAATCAAATGCTCAGTTTTTCTACCGCGTGTTATGTGTGTGCATTTTTGCCTTTATTCAATGAAAATGGTTTTTCAACTTTGTACGCAGTAACTATAGATTCATAGCCTGTAATGAACTATGTGGCTGAGATGAAATTCCACTGACTAGGTTGACTTAACATGCTATTTATATGAAAGGCAGTTCTTGTTGATCTCCAAAATTCTGTTCAGTAGTTTGGTAAAAATGAGAAGTAAACCCCAGTGACTCTCGGTTCAGGGGGATCACTGTGCTGGCTTTTGTTCCAACCATGGGTGTAAATATGTGTGGGGATGGTCGAGATACGTCCTGACCAACTTCCAGACGAAAAAAAAAAATATCCAGACGAACTTTTGATCAGTGGGGAAAACGAAAGAGCCGCAAAATTGTAAATCGAACATGATTCAGTCCGATAAAGTGCTCAATTTGCTGCTTTGTTCAATTCATATGTAGCCTGGCAAACTTTATATAAGACAGGACACAAAACTAAATTTGGGGTTCTTTATTACCCGACTGTTCTCATAAAAGGGAGAACAGCTTGAAAGAAATTTAGAGTTTTAAATAGTGGAAATTTAACACAGGATTTCAATCAAAATAAATCCATTACAGACATGAGGGCTACTTTTAAAAGTGCAACTTAACCATTCATAAGAAATGCCCTTATAACCGATCACTTCCCAATCTGATCTGTTTACTGGAGCAATTCAAGCTTTCTTTAATTAGCTCAAAGTGTTCACAAGAAATAGTTCATTCAGAAATTTTAAAGTGCATAGGTAACTGTAGGCAAAGTAACTCAGCAGAAATAACTGCAGCACAAGTAACTGAGTGCACAAATTATGGCATACATAAATTCGTAAATAAATGCGTACAAAAATACATGTATAACTGCATACATAAATAACTGTAGTGGCAGCATCCTATGGAAACAAAATACAACCACATACAATCAGTTTACACCGAACATACATTTTCAGTTGTATCACATGAAAATGAAATCTTTTCCAAGATACTCCAGCAACTTTATCGTTGCTAACTCATTGGCATGTGCGGCGACCAGCCGTCATCTTCACACAGCGCTAAATTATGAAAATAAACATTTTCTCTGAACAATGTGCACTTAATACATTCCAGATCTAACGGCAAATAAAATACTTCCTATAAGCTGAACTTGTCATGTTTCCAGAACACGTTAGCATGGCCATGCTTCCTTCAATTAAGCAGCTTAATTAAGTGGATGACCTCGGCAAACATCGGAGCATCTGAATTACCATCCACAACAAACATTCTAGTGTACGTCTCTATACAATCAAATTAATGTACATCTGTTGATATTTTTGCACAGAGACAGTACTTTAGACATATTTACTCCGCTTAAAATACGGAGCACCGAAACGTGGGAACCGCTGCAATGCTTGCAAAAAAGACATTTCACTTCCGTTTTCAACCCGCGATAGTTGGTCAAGCGCACATCTCACTCAAGGGACCCCCAAAAGCGCATAGTGCCATCATGTGGTTTTTGTGGAAACAGGGTATTTTCCACTTGGCTACTCATAGATAGTCAGTGGTCCAATTTAAAGTGATTATCTTGGCTTCAGTCGTGTTACCGCACTTAAAGATGCTTAATAGACAGGACTGCAAACTGATTTGCTAACGAAGCTATATATACTGTATATCTCCTCATTGGTTTCAATATCCACCCTACTTCAACTGAGTGGGTTTCAGGAGTGTGCTGAGATGATTTGTAGTGGTTAGTGAAGGTTATGGACAGTGCAAGGAATTCAAACATAGTTGAAATTCAGGTACTTGATGAACAGTGGCGGAAACACCGGAGGTACACTTGCACCTGAGCCCGTGTGTGATGGGGATCCATTCAAACTCTGCGGGAATATGATCCTTGTGGCAATCGAAAAGAAAAATATGTACAACAGGTTGGCTTACATGAAAGTTTATATGAAGGTGATATGCTGCACAATTTGTTTAACAATATAATTAATGATTTAGTATTATAAACGAGACCAAAGACAATAAAATCTCAGTTTAAGGAAGTAACATCCTTGAAATTTCAATTCGTCAATGTTCAATCATGTAAATATTAAGCGGCCTACATTAGATAATTTATTTTATTTTTTTTTTAATTGAAATTGATTGTGGATTGGTTGCATATTTTCTGTTTATCTTATGGAAATTATCCTTCCCCTTGCTTTTTTTTTGTGGAGATTCATGGAAAATAAAACGACCAATCAAATTGACTTCCCTGAAAATGCAGTCATCGAAGAACAAACACAAAAATGAGAATGAGAAAGAAAGTAGAGAGGAAGATGAGGCAAGGGTAATACTGCTTAAAGTAAATTCCTATTTTTGTCTCCATGCGCGATGTGCAGCAATAGAACACCTGAGGAAAATCATACGGCATTACCTTGGCTCGCCACAATGCTATCCGGCCAGCAAGCTAATTAACCTACTCCTGTCCTCTGGCGTGGGACATTATTTTACAGGCAGCTGGTTAATTGTTTCCATTACGGCCATTTTGCCTACGCAGGGCTGTCGGCAACTGGGTGTGAGTACTTATAAAGCACCCAGTTTTTGATGAAGTTCAAATGGACAGTGAATTGAAGATTTAAGAACTAGGATCTGAGAATTCATTCAATAAAGTAAAATTTGAGTTTTATGCTTTAAGCAATTAAATTTGGATGGTCTGTGAACACCAAATAATGGTTCTTCAAATAGATTCCTTTTGTTAAAACTGTTATCTAACTTGTATGCAGTGATGTGAGATGTTGGGCTTCACAAAAACCGAGCAGACATTTCCAAGTCTGATTTGTACAGTTTTTAATTGTTAGGCTGGCATCAGAACATGACTAAAGTTAGATCACTAGCAAGCCAGCCAGCTTGTGAGGTATATAGCTGTCCAATAAATTACCGTAACATGTTTGTAATGTTCGCTAGTAATACAACATAAAATCATGTAATTAAGTGAATTATAAATTAGGATGAGTATTTCAATTGTTTGATATTGTTAAGCTTCATAATAGATGTTCATAACATAAATAACAGTTGTAAACTTGTATTCAAAAATCAAAATGTTTTTGGATACAAAATAGAAAAAGAAGTTTATGAATATGGCATCTTTCTGTGACAATTATGGAGGCACCTCACTTTGCGTCATAAACAAAGAAGCACTCATTCGGATGATCTCCTTATACGGAAGAGGCAGTATTTGCACTCAGATTATTGCAAAAATTTTCCGCTTGCATTACCTACCAATTCTCCCATTATATGTATGCCCTTGGTTCCAACCTTAATTGCAATCCCAGAATTTGTTGATTTGAGTTGTTAATTGTTCATTTGAGTTGTACAGTGGTTTGATACTGAAAATGACTTTTACAGCATAAATAGTGGAAAAATTACTATTGATGTCAGTCAGCTTCTAATTGTCAAATTTGTGGTCACTTGTCTATTAAAAGTGACCATTTACTAGATAGTAAAGAATTTAATGACAAAGCAGAGTATAATAAGTCAAACCTGTTGTGTGTTACGTTCTTCGAAAAAAAATTTCTGAAAGAACTAAAACACCTGAGTTCAGAAAACTAATTTGGAGGTTTTTTGCCACAGTCTTCAGTTCAATCAAAAATGGTAATTTCTGTAGTTGTTGATTGTAAAATATAGCCTGGCATCACCATACCAATTTGCGAATGCAAACTAGTCCATTACTTTTCTGTTTATTCTTGATTTCTAAGGGGCGTTGTCAACCAAAATGATTCTGGATGCATCTGAATAGACCTACAACCAATCAGGGCAACAAAAAATGAACACCTCGGTTCAGATGAAATGTAAGCTAGTTAGATGCCACTGAATTTTAGTTTAAGGAAGCTAGCTAGCTTCTACCAATGTTAATACAACAAGCAGCATGAATCATGACCTGCTGCTTTGTTTGTATTGGCGCTCTTAATGTCATCAACTGAATACTTGTACCGTTAGTAATAGTTTCCATAGCTGTTGGTATGCCACGTAACTGGGTAACCATTTCAAGGTAATACACTCATATTCGATATGACATGATTTAATAGTCAACACTTCACATCAAAATTTATATGTAACGTGAACACGAACATTTTACTGTGGCTATTGTTTTCTTTCTTTCTAGCGATGAGCAGGGCCAGTTGGTAAATTGAACTTACTCTAAATTCTGTCAGAAGTACGGCAAAGACATCTTTTTTTATCAATTAAATCCTTGACTGCAGTGGTTCGTTATTCTTTCAGAGATAATGATCCTGTCCAGTTTAATACTGCCACAATTGCTGATTCAGCAGATACGCCAGCCATTTTCATTATGCACAAAAATATGGTAGGCTGCAGAGTAAAAGTAAAAGGCATCCTACATTTTTAAAAATTTATATCTGGCTTTAGATGTCTACTTTTTGTTTTCCATATTGGTGTTGATGATGATAGAAAGTATATTTGAAATTCCAAATGCTAATTAAAAAAGAAGTTTAATAATAGTTTAATAAATTCATGTTTGTATTTCATTAAAAACAGTTGATACGGATAATGCAGTCTGGATATCAACATCACCATGGCTGTCTGCAATTACTTGGAGGGATAGACGCAAGTGAGTCGCTCAATCTGCAGTAGAATGGTGGCAAGTTTTCCACTTTGCTTGGAACATGCAAAAAGCCAATAATCTTATAAAACTGAAAAAGCCAATAATCTTATAAAACTGTAGCACAACAGGAAAGTGTCCCAAATTAGGTAAAGAATAGTCACATCAAATATTTGTAAGATTTACTTTTTAACAATGTACGGCTTTGGATAGTACCTTTCTCAGTTAGAAACTTTTCATTTAATTATATATGTAGGCATATCTGTCCTGCGAAATTGCTTTGATTGCACCTAAGACTTTTGCACGGTTCTGTTCTTCAGTATTATTGAATCAGACTCACTCCATTTTAGATAAACAATTGTGATTGGCTTGATCAGAACTTGGTTGGACGAAAATCTGTCCGCATGGATTCATCTGGTTCCCTGGCTATGTAAAATACCTCAACACAATATGAAGATTGGGCTTTTATTGTTTATAGAATGCCATTTTTTGAACATAACAAGGCTTGTGAGAATAATAAGTCCCTCTTAACTTTACAACACTAATAAAAAACGCTTCTTAAAATTCTGGGATTGCAATTGTGGCTAGAACAAAAAACAAAATACACAGTGGTCCTCCAGGCCTGAGTCTGAGAACCACTGAGTTACAGTATGTCACTGAGTCGTCAGTGTTTCAGTCATAAGTGGAGTTTGGGGTCTCAGTAATGTGGTGGTTTCAGGCGGCCATTTACAAGCACAGAGTCACTCTGTTATTGAGGACAGTGCGGATTTTGGAGGCCATGCCCACAGTGAGGCGTGTGGGTGACGTTGCCCACAGGGTAGGTCTGTGGGGAAGCCTGAAACCAGAGTGGGGTGGGAAAGGCCTTCTTTGTGTTTCAGTGAAAACCCGCAAAGGAGAGAGGAGAGATAGCGGTAGAATGAGAGAGAGAGAGAGAGAGAGAGAGAGGAATAGAGCAGGCAAAGCAACCTCTCACCACAGTATGACACAGGCATCCTCTCTCTCCTCTCACAACACTGACCACATGTCTGCATGACCGTATTCTCCCTCCCCTGGTCCTGCCCCATCAGGCCGTGAGGTGCGTAATCCCTCAAGGAGCTGGATGGCAAACCGTGCACAAGCAGTGGGGTTTGGGGTTCACGCTGATGATGTGGAGATGACTAGCGCTATCTCTTGGCCAGGTGTTCCTGAAGATTGGGGTGTGGGGAGGAGCAGTTTTGATGGGGGGCTATGAGCTGACATGATAGCCATGGTAACCTCTGGTAATTCCAAACCCCCCCCACAGAAAAAAGCATTCCCTCCCATCATTCCTCTGTTTCTCACCATTTTCTTCTCCCTCTCGCCACTCAATAACTTCCTGAAGCCCCAGAACCCAGCCACCTGAAAACAGAAATGCATAACCGACTACCAATTCTCTCTAAATGCATGCCGTCATACAGGAAGAGGAGTCCTGCTTCATTTTCGTAAAGGGCAAAATTTGAATTAATCTAAGCACTTACGAACTGACCAAAGGACTGGCATGCACAAACATTCCTCACAGTCATTGTGAATGCATGTGCTGTGATCAAAGGAAAGAGAGCTCCGAAATTGAGAGATAAATGCCAGGGGCCATGCAGGAGCTAAGTGTTACGACCGTCCAATTGACCCATCCACATATACCACGCACTTCTTGGTTTTTATGGATTTTCCCCATGAAAAACAATCACTTCCATCTACACCCAAATTAAACGTTCCTCCACTTCTTGAGAGCAAAGTATGAACATGAATGGTGGATGCCGCGGATGCAATAGTCGCAGAGGTGTTGTAAGCCGGCGATTTAAAGAGGATATTGAAATAGAGAGGAGTTCTGTGGCTAGTGCTGATAGGAATCATCACTTTTTCACCCCAAACTGTTGGAAATTCGCAGACATCAGACACATGGCTTGTCAATTTGTGCTAGCTATCAAGGTGTGCTACCGTTACTCAGCAGTTCCAGATCACACAGACCCACAATCTTCAGAGTGTTTCCACACTCATAGCTTAGCTAAATATCTTCAAAGATCTTAAAAATATCAAAGTGGCTGATTCATAGTTTAATATTAAAGTGAAAACAATAACTTGGTGGCTGTTTCACTGCGCGGCAGCATTTTCCGACAAGGCAGCATAATATGTCAGAATTCTGGCCAGCATGGGGTGTTGAAGATCTGTCCCGGCATGCGTTAGGAATACTACCGTGACACCACCTGGTGTTAATGAGCGCAGTATTTGTAGATGGGTCGATTGAAAAATGGTGACGGTCAAATCATCAGAAATACTGACATGAATACCAGCTCACAGAGTGCTGTTTTTGTTGCAACTGGCTCTGATATTGATTGATTTAATTCTGTGTTGATTTTTAGACTGATAATTCTGCATTTATCTGCAGCTGTCCTATCAAGTATCCACCCATCCAAGTCTGAGAGGTTTGACTCATGACCTCTTTTATGCTGCGGTTGGTTTTTTTTTTTGCTTTTTTTTTGACACTTTTGGCATATATTTTCATGAGTTTTGACACTTTCACTTCTCCTCCTATTACCACCTGAAATAATTTTACAGTATTGTGACAGAGGCTCCTGCAGTTTGGGCATCACCTCTTTGGCCCCTTTGGAACCCCATTAGCATGCTTATATTGCTTTGGAGACTAACTTCGCAAAGTGCTGCTTTTAAACTAGATATGCTTCTAATTTGCATTCAGATCAATACTAATGATCCGTATAGATGATTTTGCAATTGTGGTTTAGATATTTCAAACTTAAAGCCATTTTCAGGAATGCTTCTGGAATTTTGTCTACTTCCTGTATTTTCAAGGGCCCCCAACTACATAACACAAAGTGAAGGTATAGCATTACATTTTCTTTTTTATTGTGTTTTTACTAAGTCTAAATAACCTTAATTTGTTGTGCAAATAATGCTTATGTGCAATCAAAATGTTTTGTGGAGTAATTTGTTAAAGTTGGCAATAAACAGAATTCTGTTTACTCTGAGGAAACCTTCCGAAACAATATTTGGGTAGCTGTAAACAAACTTCGAGTAAACAAGTGTACTTTTTGAAAATGGGTTTACACTGTAATACTGTGTGATATTATTTAGGGAATTGCTTGTGTGTGTGTGTGTGTGTGTGTGTGTGTGTGTGTGTGCACGTGCGCATACATTTATGTCCATTTGAATCCATGTGAGCATGTGTGTTTCAATTTGTATTTTGCACTATCTATTTTGTCCATACATCTATAATATGTTTCTGAATCCGTATGTGCATAAAGATGCTATTTCACATCTGCTTATGCCTTATTATACTATCCTCCTTCTGCAAAAGAGCCCAGATATAAGCAGACTTAACACACACACAGGCATGCAAGTGACAGATGTGCGGTGAGATCAGGCACACAGTGTGTCTTACCTCAGCCCAAAGTCACCCAGACCTGTATTATGTTGCGGCATTACTGAAAGGAGACTTAACACCCGACAGATGAGGATGGAACCTCAAAGGTTTACCAGGGGTATCATTTCAACCCACAGAACACGGACTTCATCACGGAGTATTTCCAAAATAAATCAATAAATGCATTTTAAAATGACAATTCAATATTCACAATTCGGTAATAGTTCCTTAAACGTTTGTGGATGAATGTGGGGTCATTGAGAATCAAAGTGTGGTTCAGTGTGTTATCTCAGTGCAGTGACAGGACGTACTGTCACACTTTGTGGCTCATTCTGGCCAAAGCTCTTCAGTGACTTACTGTTGCACAGTGTTAGAGGAGCTTCTTTTCTGCTTTGAGGACATGTACAAGTGTGAGGACAATATGAAGGTTTCAATTGTCTGAAAATATGAAATAAGTATTTAAACATGAAAATCATTATTTGTATGAATCTTCATATTTGATTCATTGATATTGTGTCAGGGGTTCAATTATCCATTACTCTTTAAATTTATTGAATTTACCTGCTGGAACTAACACAGTCCATTTTCTGGATTTGGATCAAATGCAGTATTGCACATCACTGTCTCATGTAGGAACAGGGTGAGTCAAGCAGCTGTCACACAGAAGACAGCAGGAAGACAATATTAGTGATGTTGGACACCAAGGCCACCGAGGAGACAACATTATCATCATGGTTCACCAGCAAAATGTGCACAAATGTTGGCTAATTATGAAGATTGTGACCACAGTGGCACCACTCATGGGTGAGTGTTTGGTGAGTGTTTGGCAACAATGGAAAGAAGTATGGCAAAGTCATTTTCGACATGGATCAAAGTACTACCTGGCACTATATGGTGCTATTACATTTCCGTAGTTGCTAACGCAAAGCATGAAAACAATTTAGCGAGTTAATACGACAAAGCACCATTAAGTGGCCACACAATGACCACACAACGGCGACAATGCAAGGAATGGCAGTCGACTTATGAAAATGTGGGCAGTTTTGACATGTTTTGACATTTCAAAACTGTCGCCAAACATGAGCGAACTATGGCAAACTACTGCGAATCATTGGAGGAGTCCCACCACACTTCAAATACAGCAGGACCACATATCATGATGAACTTGACAAAGAACTTGGCAATTGTTTGTCGCCATACACATTCTTCTACTTCTATGTAACAGCCACTTTAAAATGATTGTTCTCACTCAATTTTTACATGGAATGAGAAAATTTGTTTAGCACTGGTTTCTGACAGTGTTGAAAGTAGATGGATAAAATTGTACTGATCCACAGTCAGTTTTATCACACTAATGGAGACCAGTTGAAAAGAACCAAATGATGACATCTAGCATTGCAACATGAACTGGCATGCTATTCTCCAGTTTTAATGTTATCCTCTGAGGCTATTTCATTAACAACTGATGTGCAGATATTTGCCTATTGATACTCTCAAGAGAGAAATGGGATCAGATTTCATGGCTTCAATTTGGAAAGCTGAATATCACATTTTGTGTTTTAAGGTCGCCATTGTGGGACTTATCAGAGCTGGCTAAAAGCTCCCTCATCTTTGTGTACAGCCACCTGGCAAACCCCTCTGTTGCGGCTTGCTGACTGTACATATCGGACCTCACTAGCATTACTGGCAACCAATGATGTCTATCTGGGGTTTCCTCATATGTTTCCCCCTTTCTTTCATTATGCCGCCCTGTTACCTGTGCCTCTGTCTCCGCTGCACTACACTGAGGAAAGATTTCTGTGGCCTAATGACCTTAAGAGATTTGAAACAGTATGTGGGAAGCACGTTTTGTGTAAAATACAAATTAAATAATATCTTTTTTTTGCATAAATAGAGCTCGTTCCATTCATTATTCATTTTATTTTCACTTGCTCTGCTTATATTTAGGGGAGGTTCACATATCTTTGGTGTCAACTTAACATCTGATGCCAAAAACCACAATACTGAAATAACCGTTCATGAATGCAATATACAGTTATATCAAATATAATGAAACATACTGCACATAAAACTCCACAAACACATTTACATTTCATTAATTGTGATTTCTAGAAGGAAAATGTATGGAAATAATGTTTGTAAGTTTTAAGAATGTGTACCCATCATGGTAAAGACAGTAAAAATGCCAGGAAAAAGTGAAGGACTCATCTCGTGAACAAAGTCAGGCGTGTTCTAGTCCAATCATACCTCATGAACCAGTATCTTTATCAGTTAACTTTGAACTGTGTTCCAGCCAATCACTCAACTCAATCAGTTTACTTCCTTAATATTTCCATTGTAAGCATCTGAAAAAAATCAGTCTTGATTGTTGCAATGACAGCAAACAGAGTTGATATTTCTTAAGAGAGTAAGAAAGGCACAATCACACCGTGTCTTCTCAGGAAGAGTAGTGATGAATACTGCACTGTGGAAGTATGTTCAAGCGTGATCTCAGGCTAAATGTTTTACTGCATGCTTCTACTCATTGAGTTGCTGTGTCCCTAAGGCAGCGCATTACATCTGTCAGGAGAATTTCCAGCCCTAATAGAAAACGTTACGCCCATGTCAGATGACCTGTTTTCTGAGCCTGTTTGTGTAAAAGTGAAAACGGATGCGCAGAAGTGGGATTGTCACTGAGGGATTTTTGGAAAGTGAGACAAATGCATGCCCGGGGACAGCTGAGGTTGGTTTCGGCTTGCTGAAACTTTGATACCGCATTAAGAAAATGCTACCCCGGGGTAGTGTCAGGAACATTTCGGAGAGGAGGCTCTCTCTGCCACTCGGGGAAGTGCAGAGCTCCTGTAAATGACAGAGGATTAGCCCTCTACCCCCAAACATTTGAAAAGCTGCTTAAAAATGGTCTTCCACCACATAATCACTATCATCATCTTTTCTCTTTCTTTTTGTGACCTAATTTTTCAGCATCACAGAGCTGGAGAGGAGGTTCAAAAAAAGAAAAAAAAAGTTCATTTGGGGTTTGTTCTGGCCTTGTGGGTTACGGTGTCAGTGCTTCTGCAGATTGGGTTTCACGCCCAAATAAAACTGGTCTTCTCTCCTACAACCTGGATGAACTCTGCTATATGTTGGTCCATTGTGTCCGATGCTCTGTACATATGGCTGATTTATTTCACTAGCGTTGTCAACAGAACTAAGTGCAGGAGGGCAGTATTTAGGTACATAGCAGCAACATAGCAGTGATGTTTCAACATCACAGGCAAGGATATTGAACTATGAATAGTTAATAACTTCAATTACTTTTCAGCACTTTTTGCGACTGGTACAAACACTTGATACAAAATAACAGAACACTACATTGCCAAAAGTATGTGGACGGTTGCTCACCCAACATCTCACTCTAAAATCAGAGTCATTCATGACGAGTTGGTACTGCCTTTGTTGCTATAACAATTTATACTCTGTTGGGATAGCTTCTCACTAGACGTTCAAGTATTGTCTCAGGGATTTCCATTCTGGCAAGAAAAGCACTTGTAAGCTCAGAAAGTGAGGTTGGCCGGTAAGGGGCAGGCTTGAAGCTGGATTTCAGGTCAGCATTCTTTGCAAGCCATTCAAGTTCTTCAGCGTGCATCTCAACAAACCGCATATGGACTTCACTCTATCCACGGGTGCCATGCCATGCTGAAGCAAAATAGGGTGGTCTCAAACTTCTGGGTGCAAATAACCATATATAATTTAATTCTATGTTATAGCATCAAAAGTTTCCTCTAGTGGAACTTAGACACCCAGCCCAAACCATAAAAAACACTAGAGGACTTACGGGTGTCCACATATACTTAAGGCCACGGGCTTTAGAGTGCAGTGTTAAAATAATTTTTTCACTTCTTGGCTTTCTAACCCTAACCCTTCAGATCATGGGTGAAGTACAAAAAAAATAGCAACATTAATTTTTGAGGCAACATCAATGGCACATCTCTCCCGGCACTCCATAACACAATTTCTCCTTACAAATAACAGATTTTTATTTTATTAATATTCCATAAACCTTTCAATTTAGGAATGCATTTACATCAGTTTTCTTTTGCCTTGATGTGTGATCTGCAGCCGCCAAAATATGGTATTCTTTACATTTATGGCTGTGAATGAATTTATTATTCTTTCCCTTAGATTTTATTATGATAAACTTTTATTACACCAGGGTATTAAAACTGAATCCATTTCATGTTCTTTTGAAAGTGTAGAAATTACCTTGAAGTATGAAATTGAATTCCTTGAAAAATAGTGGACTTGTAACTCTTGGACTGCATAATGCCTTTTGAAATCTGGGCTTGAAAGTCTTGTTTCAAACTTTATATTGAATCTTCAATTAAAGCATGTAACGGAAAATATTTTTGATTCATGATACAAAGAAAGGTGGAATTATGTTGCCAGAAAATGTCAGAGACTGCAGAATTAAAAGAGATGAAATCTGAGTATTAAACTGGCTTTGTGCAATTGTGTGTGATGCATGAAAAGTTGAACTATTGTTGTAGATAGTGTGCATAATGCAGATGTCCCCCTTGGGGACAGTACTTCTGAAGAGGCCGAGGCTATTCAAAGTAGCCCATAAAGTTTCACTCAACAAAGCTCTGCCAACTATAAACTCAGACACATTTATTTAAAAGCTAATTTCTTATGTTTTCACATTTCAAATTATTAATGATAACAGCTTCAAAGAAAAGTAGAACTGTGGAAAAAAGATTTCTTGATGTGTCTGAATATAATTTTGTACTGGAATACTAAAGTTGATGGAAATTCATTTGGCAGACCTGGGTAATGGCTTTATGTGCCCAGTTTCATTTTCTTGAAGCACTCTGAGAGGGAATCTTTCAGATTTTTTTCCTATACACAATACAAACGTGATATATGTTTTTTTCTTCTTCTTTGCCAACACACATAGAGATAGAAAGCTTAGATTTAACAGCTGTACAAGAGGCATGCTCTAATTGACAGATTATGTTAAATAAGTGTATGTCGACTATGTAGAGCAGTGGTTCTCAACGTCGGTCCTGGGGACCCCATGTGTGTGCTGGCTTTTGTTCCTACCACAATTGCAATTGTAGAACTTTAACAAGCTGTGACTGTCTTAATTAGGTGCTTTTCATGTTCAGAGTTGTTAATATATCTCTTTAGTCAAATGTTACATAGGAACATCCATACATGCAATGAAGAATAAAAAACACCCTTGAAGATAGTGTATTTATTGCAATACTGCAAGTAATGTCAAGTAACATAACATGTCAAACAGATCAAATTATACACTGAGGAAATCAGTAAACCCCAGATTAGGCTGCTGGACACAACTGTTTCAAGTTCTTTCAAAAAGCTTCAGGTGAACTTAATCAGATCAACATTACACAAAACTGGTTTGTTTGTGGACTACATTTGTCATGATAAGCCAAGTAGTTTTCACTAGTAAGGAGCCAACTACATCATTAATTTGATTGGTTACATTGTTTCCTCTCATTTTATGCTGTTATTCCCAATATACTGCAATGTGCGAATGGTATTTTTGAAATTCTTGATGGCAAATAGATATTTCTGTTAAGTTGTGGGTTAAGAGGGCAAATAACTGCTCTAAATATTAAATGCACATAATTAAGACAAATTAGCAGCTTGTTAAAATCCTATGATTGCAACTGTGGTTGGAACAAAAGCCAGCACACACATGGGGTCCCCAGGACTGACGTTTAGAACCACTGATGTAGAGTACAGGTCCTGCTTTAAATTTAGTTTGAGAGCTCTTTGAAAGTCAACTTTCAACAGCTGAGATTGAAATGTGGAACATTTCAAAATGAATAAATATTGTTTTCCCACCACAAAAAAAATGGATAAAGTACATCACAACAATTTTTATAAGCCCCCCGAAATAATAGTAATTAACAAATAAGAAACAGGTGTAACTGTTAAACAGAGAGCAGAGGGATAATTGAATAATTAAGAGAAGGCAGGTAGCCAGGTAAAATAGGAATACCTAAGAGGAGGGGCATTACTCCAGGTCTCCGTCCATTCAGCAACTTTCGAGTTTATTAGAACAATTGTCTGCTTTGATTGGTTTGCTTCATGCGTGTTCCCTTAACCCTGGCTGTCTCATCTCATAGTTACCCATCCTCATGTATATGTGATGTATTTATACCCACTCCTTTGAGTTTGCAAGTTAACGGTTTGTCACTTGCCATATGCACTTTAGAACCAGGCAGTGTTTACTAGTAAAACGCTCTTTCTTTTAAAAGTTAAATGTAATCTTTAATGATTGTAAGTTGTGAAAGTATTCCTCCTTGTCAAGTTAATAGGATCAAGCTCCCAACCCTTTTTCACGGTCACCAGGATTGGGATGCATTCCTGTTAGTCCTCTCCCAGTCTGTTCCTCTGTCCAGTTTATTAAGAACAAGCTCCCAAGCCCTCTACAGTCATCAGGATTAAGAGCACATTCCTCCTAAGCTCCTCCATCCTGCCTTTGGACAGTTCAGCTCTGGCAAAGTGTTCACTCCATCTGGCATTCTTCCCAGAAAGCCTCTGGCCGGGCTTTGGCAGCACCTTCGCCTTTTTACCTGTAACATCCGAACTGAACTTTACTATTCTCCTTTGGGCTCCATCCCACTGTCTACAGTATTACTATCAATAAATCCTACGATTGGATGGTACTCTGCCTCCGAACTTGATTCCTGGTCTGGATCATAACAGTAAAATCCAGCCAAGAAGGAATGGAATCAGCGGAGACGCCTGGCCCAGTTGACACCCTGAGGTACCAGGGTGAGCAGATTGATCAACAGGAGAAAGAACACCACCTGCTTTGCCAGTTCATAGGAGCTCTCTCCAATCAACTAGTGGCTATAAAGGATATTTCACAGGACTCCGCCACTGCCGCTTAAGCAGCCAGCGCTATTCTGCAGCAGACCCTAACTCAGGCATTGGGAACTGAACCTTGCGGTGCTGGACTCCTACAACCGTGACTCTACCACGTGCCATAGTTTTCTGGCTCAGTGCATCATGGTCTTTGGAGTGCAGCCATCTTCATTCCCCACCGAATATTCCACAGTGGCATTTGTCATCACTCAACCCACTGGACATGCCAGGGACTGGGCTGCTGCTGGATGAGAGGAAGGAGATCTGCGGACAAGGCTACCCAGCCTGCATCCAGGATACTCAACTCAGAGCTTCTTCCCACCTGGCTCCATGAATATCCATAACTGCCAACTGGGCTTGGCTTCACAACTGACCTCTGAAGAAAGGCAGCATCGAAGAAGGGGGAAACTTTGCCTGTATTGTGGAAGTGCTATCCATACGATTGTTGAATACCCTGTTCAGTGGATGGGAGTGACATCTGATAGAGAGATGCTATCTCATCCACGCCTTCCTGTTCACTTGACCTGGCAGGGTCGCCCTATTACCACCCAGGCTTTAGTCGAATCAGGCACAAATGGTAACTTTATCCACCCTGGTCTCGTTCGCCACCTGAGGGTCCCAACTGTACCACTGCCAGCACCCCTCTGGTCCCAGGGTCTAACAAGGATTTCCCTTCCTGACCTCACAGAGGTAACTCGGCCAGTGCCCCTGCTGATCTTTAGTAATCAAACTGAAACGTTGGTGTTTCTCATCATGGAGTTGCCGCATGGCCCAGTGGTTTTGGAAAGGATTGAACATCATAACCCTCATGTGGTCTGGCCTTCAGGATGCATTCTGGAGTGGATTTTATCATTTTCTCAGTCTTGTCTTTGTGCAGCTTCGAGTCTCAGTGCACCTCCATCCTCTGACCCCCATGAGGAGCCGCTGAACCTGAAGGGGGTTCCCCCTATCTATCATGACCCCTGCATGGAATTCACTAAGGCCTGAGCAAGGTCACTTTCCCACGAAAATTTATGATTATGCCATCAACTTACTGCCTGGAACGTCACCTCCCAGAGGTCGGCTGTACTCCCTAACTAACCAGAAGTCCCACGCGACAGAGGAGTACATAAATTAATCCCTAGCTTCCGGAATAATTTGGGCTTCTTTTTCACCAGCCTGAGCTGATTTCTGCTTTGTGGCCAAAATCGATAGGTTTCTACATCTATGATCAGAGATTAATTAACTTAGCATAATTAATACATATCCTTTACCCTTGATGGACTCCACTTATTACCAAGCTAGATTAGCGCAACACTTACCAATTTTTGCATATATGGAAAATAGATGAGGAAGACAGCATTTAACACCCCCTCGGGCTATTACGAACACCTGGTGATGCTGTTCGGGCTTGCTAACACTATTGCTGTTTTCCAGAACCTCATACATGACATCCTCTGAGACATGTTCTTCTCATTTGTATACCTAGATGATAAACTGGTCTTTTCTCAAACTCTGGAGAATCACACCTGCCATGTCTGCTTGGTCATTCAAAGGCTCCTGGAGAACCAACTTTACTTAAAACAAGAAAAGTGCAAATTCAATCCCACAACCATCTTCATCCTGGGCTTTCTAGTAATGCAGGGTGCTTAGGAAAGAGATATCCAGAAAGAACATGCTGTGCTGGATTTGCCTGACCCTTAAGATTGCAAAGAGTTGCAGACATTACTTGGGTTTGTTTACTTCTATTAGCAATTCATTCGAGGGTACTGTACCATTGCTGCCTGCCTAACAAAGCTGATGTCCAACAGGTTCTCTTTCCCTGGACCCCCCTGGCTGCCTACGCCTTTAAATATCTCAGGGGTATGCTCACCACCACTCCTATCCTCAAGCTCCCTTGGAAGTTGGTGCCTCCAACATGAGTGCTAGGGCTATCCTTTTTCACAGAAAGCTGTCTTTTGGTCACCGCCAAGCTACAAGTGAAGAGTGAAGTCAAAGAAGCATTGCGATCCTGTCCCTCTCCACCAGACACACCATCCAATTGACTCTTCGCCCCCATGAGACTGAGAGGCAAGGTCTTAGCCTGGGGTCACACCTCTCAGCTGGCATAGAATTTCAGTGTCTCTCAAACTCCCACCCTTGTTTATCAGTGCTTTTGGTGGCCAAACCTCTGCTAGGACACCCAGGATTTTGTCAAAACCTGAACTGTGTGCGCCGAACTTATATCAAAGAACCAACTGCCCTGTGGTCTGCTGCTCCCCTTAGAATTTCGCAACTGACCATGAGCCTGCCTAGCCATGGATTCTGTCATGGGACTGCTCCCCTCTGATGAGTTTTACGGTCATCCTTACCATCATTGATCGGTTCTCCAAACCAACCCACTTTGTACCATAAGTCAAGCTGCCCACAGCAAAGGAGACTGCCAAGTGCCTCTTACAACACATGGTCTGCCTCAAAGGCAAGCCTCAAGAGATGGTCTCTGACCACAGTCCCCAATATCTGTCCCAGGGCAGGAAGGAGTTGCTTAGTAGGAATGCCGTTCCAATCCTGATGACCGTAGAAGGATTGGAAACTTGCTCCAAATAAACTGGACAGAGGAGCAAACTTTGAACAAGATTTAATGAGAACACAGTCCCGAGCCCAAGACCCTCGAGAGGCTTGGGAGCTTGTTCCAATTAACTAAACAAGGAAGGTAGCTTCTGTAAATTGCTACCATTTAAGATTTTGTTTTACTTCCAAGAGACGAAGGCTTTCACTAACAAGTACTGACTGGGTTTAAGCACACATAAGGAATTACAACCCAGTAACTTGCAGCTCAAAGGAAGGGATATAAATACATGTCACAGATACGGGGGTGAGAACAATGAAACAAGACACTGCGGGCAAAAGAGAAACATGGAAGACACAAACCAATCAAAAGAGACATTACCTCTAATAAACTCGCCAGTTGCTGATTGAGAGGAGACACAGAAGGCATTCACATGAGGGTTGTGACAGTTGCTGGACATACCAAGTGCTAATAAAAATGTATTTAGAGTGGTTTTTATTCTTTTGTTTTTTCTTTTTTTGTTGGAGAATGAAACATTTTTCTAAATTCATTATTTAATCTCCCCATTGATAGCTGCTGAGCTTAAAATTGGGGTAGCACTAAAACCCCCTTTGACTGCTGATTTTTCTTAACCCGCTTTTAATTTTTTTTCCCTTAATCACAATGCCTTAATTTAGAAACCATTCAACACTTTCAGGTGTAGTCAGATCCCCATATTATGGTCTACAAAAAAAAAAATTCTTAATTTGCCCATGAAATTTGGAGCAATACACTCTACATTTTTCAAAATTGTGGACATGAGTTACTAGTAATTCAATTAGTAAATTGTTTTAATTCAAACAGTCGAGTGCAGGTAACCTGCATACCTCAAGGCAACACAGAAAAAAATAAGTTTTTCATATTTTTGGCAAAGTTAGGCTTCCTTGAAATTTTTTTTTTCTGAATTGTATTTATTTTATAGTATTGCATTTATTTTAATGATGCATTCATAAAGAAGTTTTGTGTTTACCTGCCAACTGACTATGCCAATTGATTAATCAAATAGTTGGTTGTGTCCCCAATTTTCAGCTTAGCTGCTGCCAGCACTTGAGACATAAGAGGAGTAAATGGACAACCCACATAAGACAGCCATTGCTGCAGATGGGCGCATATCAGAAATGGTACACTTACAGTCCAGTGCCCTATGAACTCCTGAAATATGGCATATTCTCCATGAATCACTGCAATAATCACCGCAGGTCACCAGCTGGCCTCTCCTTCTACCAAGAACCTTGTGCTGTCTGCATTTCAAAACCTACTGTAATCTTGCTGTTGCCAACCATAGAGTCTTATCTGGATTTGTTGACAGATTTATAGTCTTAAATTAGCCAGATTTATCACTTTTTCCTGACTGCATTGTTGATCTTGACAGTCCTTGGCCTTTCTTTTATCTATACTACTCCTAACAGCCAGTACGCGGTTGTTAATGTTTTTTTAAAAGAGCAATTATACCCATTATACGGTCATAAAATGCCCAGTTTGTTAAAAAGGCAAGCACGGAGTGGTTTACATTTCATGTAACATTGATAAAGGAAACTGCAAACTGCGCAATCAAAAGCATGTAAACTATTTGAGCATTGTTCAGTTGATTGCATAGTGTTTAATTTTACCCAATGAAACAAGGAGAGTGTGTTGCTAGTTCCTTAAGTCCAGCATTGTCATCCAAGTTACAGTATATATTTTTATGATAAAACCTTTGAGTGACAATCTGTTTTTGTCCATTTGTCACCATAAGCTCCTGTTGCTTGAGTTCGCAGTAACCATAAAGACAAGTCAGAACAAGGACTTTGATATGAAGCACTTGCTATGAGAGCCAGCTTGGGTGTGTCATAAAAGTACTGTTTACTTTTTACTTTTGAGGGTCTTTTCGTGGACCTTGGGCAGTTTGAGTGGATCATCATGAGTGAGCAATTTTCAAACCCCAAACTACGCACAGGCGGCATCTCTGTATGTGACTGTCTTTCTAAATTAACCCCATAAAACCTATGGACCAATATAAGGGTCCATAAAAAGCAGCTGCTGAATTCAATCCTGTGGAACTTCAGGATTTTAAATTTTAGTCAAGATCCCAAGAATCCCAAAGATCCAAAATACGTCCAGCTGAATTACAGGGAAATATTTATAAAATGATATACAAGATGTAGATGCTCTGGCCATATAAACATGGCGTCCGGGGTTTGCATATTTCTTTCAATATAAGAGCGATGTAGCTTCAGTGAGGAGCTGCAAACTGCAGATACAGAATTTATACTCTGTAAAACATCATAGCCCCATTAAATTACATGAACTGATTTATTCTCTTAAACTCCACATGTCAAGTTTTAGATATTGCACTCAAGCTTATACTGCATGTTTTCAAAAGTTTAACTCAAGGTTATCCATTGTCTTGACTAATTGTGAGTTGAAGCAAAGCTTATCTTCGAGTTTAGTTAACTGGCATTTAGTTAACTCTCATTGTTAAGGCATCCGGTGAACTTTCATTAAGGGTTTAACCAGTTTGAAATGTATTACAGTGTATCAGTGTACGTAACATTGTCCTACAATGTGGGGAAAAAAGGGGAAAAAATTCTTTTCTGATTTTGAACCAACTTTAGGGAAAACGTAAGAGAAAAAATTATAGTTTAAAGGGTAAGCCATGACCAATATTTATCAATACATGTTAACAATTAATTATAACTAGCTTATTATAGTCCAACATCACAGCTGCCTGTGCATTTTTTCAAAACGTCTAGTAGAACAGCGGGCATATGTGAAATGTAGATGTGATTGTGGAATTTTCATGGGGTTGTGTCCCTCAAACCATATATGCCATATATGGAAACTATTGAAATAAAAATCACCTGGGATTTGAAACGCACCAAAGCAGAATATAATTGCTGGAAGTATATGATTATTATATTTTCATCTGAAACTGTGTCCACTATTTTCTCTGAAGAAATTTAAAAGACATTTTTCCTGTGTTCACCGCAAGTCATGGATAATATCCCATTAGACTGGTGGAGCTGAGCTGAGCTGAGCTGAGTGGGGGGGATTAACTTGAAGTAGAGTGGGGGTTGGTTTTATAATCATAATTCTGTTGGGTCTATGTCCCTGAATGGGGTTGATAGCACATGTTGTGGCCCTTTATAGGGAGATGTTGCAACCAGTGGCTTTGGGCTTGTATCTCTATTTTCCATGTTATGCATAATCCTTACCACCTCAACATTATGTTTTAGCCCTTGGGAAATTTGAATAAAGCTTATTAGTTGTATGCATTTCTGTGGGAAAATTGAATTATCTTTACCTTTAAAACGGCATGAATAAGGTTTCTGCATGAATCTGGATCGGCCATGGATGAATGGTAGGCTGGGTTGAATCTTTTACTTCTGGTCCACCGGACTAGTGGAAAAGGTACAATAAGAATTGTGGCTGAAAAAATATTATCTTTGGTAAAGCTATGACGTGTCATCAACGTAAGGCTTAATAGCATTTCTTTCTTTGCATGTTTTTCCTCGGCATAGATTCAGGCAGGTTACTACTTCCATATCAGGTTCTCAAAATGCATAATGCTGAGCCCCTGGGTCACCATCCTCCACATAGCTACCGCATGTGTTTCAATTATTCTACATTATAAGATTTTTGCACAGGTTGACACAAATTATAATCTCCACTGAACATTCATTGATTGACTGCTGAACTCATGAATGTGCTTTTAAATGTGTGGACATAGTTGTTGATGTAGTGTTGTCCTGGCACCTAGAGTTTTTCTGGAAGTGTGAATGGGACAGCTGGGAAGGGCATCCTTGGCACAAGAATTTTGACTACGGGCTGGATGCGAGGCCAAGAAGGCTGTCAACCCTCCCTGACACACCTGACCTCTGCTGTATTAGAGCCTGTATCTGCTGGGTTGTAAATTTGAGCAGTTTCTGGTGTCATTTGTCACTCTATCAACCATAAATCTGTCCTAACCCCACAACTGCCTGGACAATAGATCTACAGGGGGCAAGGATCAGAGCCAAATGTCACACTGCTGAAGCAGATCCTCTCTTGAGTTTGCTGTTGAAGCCCCTGCTCCATTGACCTGCCTGCCAGATAAAGAGCCTGGGATTATGGAAGAAGCCACAAAATCAGCCGAGAGGAGAGTATATCTGCCAATGAGGGATAACATCACAATGATGTGACATCTGACTTTTAGATTACCATCTGTGCAGGTTATCTCATCATTGCCATTCAGGTTTTATGCAGACTGTTAAATTAAATTAGCATACAAGATAAAATAAGATAAAACTGTGCAGGATTTTTTATTTATCAGGATGTACATCAAATTGCACTTTTCGAGGCGTACAGTCTGTCCTCGCGTCGGCTGGCTTGATAGACTAATCTTCCCGGTTAGCCCTCGGTTTCCTGGTTTATTAAATCACTTTCTGTGAAGCTCCTGTACAACAGTGCATGTTCATGCAGCTAGATGGGTGATACATATATACCACAATGATGCATTATTATCTTAACCTCTCTGATGGCGTGATTGTTTTCTCTCAAACTGCCGGTGCGGCAGTGAAACACAAAAACAACCGCGCTTAAATCCTCCCATTGCGGCACGGTGATCATTACCCGGCCGAGCTAAAGCCAGTCAGTTTACACTTTCACGGCGTATTTCGACAGGGCGTGCCCTGACCACAGAGGCTGGGATGGGTGTGTTTTTCCCCCATGAGTCATAGTCAAATGGATGGTTTCAGAGACGAAGTGAAACGGCATTAAGGTGGATTCTGCTGATGGACCAGGGCTCTCCTTCACCGACCTGCAGACGACTAAAATCCTTGTTGTGAGAGTGAAAGTGCGGAGCGCTCCACTGCTATTTCTCCTGGCTGTTTGTGATTGCAGGTTGCGGGTGAAGCTGGGGGTGCTTAAGGTGGTGGTGGCAGGTCAAGTGAGGACTCCTGAATTGTATTATGAGCAAGGCAATGGTAGCATAACCCCACACCATGATCTAATTCTTTATTTGAATTTTGTAGCTTGCTGTATGGGTGAATTGCCACTCTGATGGCAGAACCCATCTGATCTAACACCAGAATGCAATTTCGACATAAATCTCGAGAGGTAGACTCCTTTTGTTGGCCATCACATAGAGAAACATTTGACTGAGTTTATCTAGATTCGGGATAGAGTTTCTGCAGGGATTACTGTAATAGGGCCCATCTTAAGCTTCCTTTAAAATATATTTGTGATGCATTTTTCCTTGTAGCCACTTTTCTGATAAACATTCAGTATTCACCATTCAATTCCAGGGCTGTGCGCATCAGTCGCAGGTACCGTATGATGACTTCAAACAGGCCTTTGTGAAATAAGAAAGGAGCATCATTTCATTTCCTCTTCCTTTGACAAAATTATCAGAAAAAAAGATCTCGTCTGTCACAGAGAGAAATGGGTAAAATGCTGATTTCAAGGCTTCGACATACTGTCCTTTTATTCAGTACAGGCTTGCCTGGCTGAGCATTGGCTCGGTTGTGATTGTTCGTACTCTCGTGTCTCCCTTTCGTCATTGTCGGTCACTGTTCCCAGATCAGATTACCCTCATTCTATATTGAAAACTGCAGCATTTCAGAAATGAAGAGTGAAGTTTCTATAGTTGCCGGTCAGAGTGAATGCATGAAATCTTGTGATGCCTGCCTACCATTCCCTTTCAGGGTTCAGACTAAAGAAAGCCTTCTTTAGAACCATATCTGATCTGGAGGCTGATATTTTTTTTCGATTTGCTTCGTTTTTCATACTGAGAAATTGTAGTGTTTTCTTCCTTTTTTTTTTGGTATGGGTTGAAATTAAGCACACTTTTTTCTTTTTATTTATTTATTTATTTTTTGATAGCACAGTTTTATGTTTTATGTAGCAGATTTTAAAATTAATGCATTATGGCTATGAGAATGAAGTAAATATTTTTGACTTGAGCAAAAGGTCAGCCATTAAAGGGCAATTGGGGTTCTCAACCCTGGATAAAGAAAGTTGTATATCGAGGGCTGACTGCAATAAACAGTTATGTCCAGATGTTTTACATTGGAAATAACTGTTTATTGCAGTCAGCCCTCGATATATATATATATATATATATATATATATATATATATATATATGTGTGTGTGTGTGTGTGTGTGTGTGTGTATAGAAATGCCGATGTTTATTATTTTTTTTTGGCAAGAAAACAATTTCCAAAGCTGTTGGTACATATACGTACTTTGAATAATTTTTTATTTTTCAGTCAAAGTACAAAGTGAACCTGAAATATTCTTTCAAAAAAAATTCATCAGTTCTCATTATTACATTTTTGCTTTTTTTTTAGCAGTCAAAGAAGTAAAAGAAACAAAAAGGGAAAAGAAACATATTCAGCTGTGCTTTCATGTCATACTGAAGCTGATGACCACATCAGTCTTCTGTTGTATTCTACCTACTGACAGCACAGCCTGCTTTGAATAATGCACTGCCAAGCTCTGTTTAATTTGTCATCATCACAATGGGAGGTCAATTAAGTGGTTCCTGTCATTTTTCAATCAGAATGTGCTGCGGCTTGCATGGGGGTCCATTTTTCGTAACAGACAATATGTAAGGCAGACACAGACAAAACCTCAGAGCACTTTTCCTTGCCCATCAAGCTAATCACTACTTACTGCAAAATGCTGAATAGCAGCTAGTGCTAGCAAACACAACAAACAAATTTACTGGTTACTCTGTGTCTTGTGAAATGCAGTAAGGGTTACTTTGGGTGGCAAGACATCCCATAATCATAGCCTTGGTCAGATAACATGTAAGTATTCATGGTGAAAAGCTCTTTTTTCTGGCACCACCCTACACCTCAGCAGTAAGAAGATGGTCTGCTTTTCTGTGGCTTGTACCAAAAGTATGCCCCTCTCTCTCTCTCTCTCTCTCTCTCTCTCTCGCTCAGGGACGAGACACAAAAGGCATTCACACGAGGGTTCTGACTGCATCATGCTTTCATAAATGTCAAGGACAATTTCTATGCATCATCTTACAGGAGCAGTGTTTGTACACCTTGTTTGCATGTTTTACACTGTTTAATCAAACCTATAGCACTAGCCAGCAGCCATAGAAGTAGTTCATGCTACTGTGACCAAGGTTACCACTTCTGGGCTTGATACTTGAATGCGACACGACCAGGGAAGACCAAATTGCTGCTGGAAGAGGTGTTGGCAGGCCAGGGGAAGATGGTCCTCCCACCAGTCAAATAAAATAAATCCCCAACGCAGTGACTGGGACTCTGTGCTACAAGAGTCGCTGTGACTTAGATGAAACTGTAATCCAGGTTAATCCTGAATCTCTGTGGTCATTAAAGATCCCATGGCATTCATCTTTAGGAAGGCTCCCTGATATTCTGGTCAAATTTTTAACTAGCTGCCTTATCATCACGTAATGTAATTGACTATTAAAGTTGCCCCTTAGCTGATGTGTGGTGAGCATTCTGGCACAAAATGGCTGCCATGCATTACCTAAGTGGATGGCGGTGGTTAAGGTGAGTTTACTCCATTATCACTGTAAAATGCTCTGAGTCCCAGGGATAAAAGCGCTATATGAATACTAGGTCTATTCATTCATTCATTCATTCATTCATACATTCATTCATTCATTTATTCATTTATCCATTCACTGGCTTAGCTAATTGGGGAGTAAGGAGGGGGGTTTGACATCCAGATATCAGGCCATGCAGTCCTTTAAATCAGAGTGATTTACACAATTCATTAAAGATAGTAATTCTTCACTTAGCATCATATTAAATGGTTACTTACTCTCAAGTAGCCCCTGGGGAGTCAGATTGTCGGGTTAGGAACAGATTAAAGTTTGCAATGAAAGAGAAATTGATTTCAGAGGTAATCAATAGCATAATGGTGCATCGCAAGGAACCGGCTGCCTCAAATGAAATTACCATATTTTTAATCTTAATTTTCCACTCTGTTTATCTGACTGTGTGGATGTGCAATCCAAACAGATAATGAGAGAGTGCGATATTGACACTGTGGCTCTCTGGAGTGCTTGTTTCAGTGATTAAACGCCGTGATCTGTGATTACTTTGTGTCGGGTGACAGGGCTGTCGGCCAGGACAGAGGGAGGGAGTGGCACGGAGCAGATGTAGCATCATGCATCTCCCAGGCGCTAATGCACCTGACGTAGCATTTTACGGCATTCAAAGCGTGTTCCCAGTTGGCGGCGTGTGCCACCAGTGTGCCAGGAGTGCCCTGGGCGAAACCTCATCAGAGTTTGCAGGTGCGCTCATTGCAAAAGCAGATGACAAAACAAAGTTCTCGCAAAAAAAAGTATCGCTTACTCAACTGGCTACCCTCAAATTTCAGGACTACTCTGCCGTTCCAAAATTCTATCAATGTTTGACTGGCTGCACACTGAGCGTGCGATGAGCAAAAATACAGATGAATCAAAGTTACTGAGGGCGCATTAACTTGCCCTATTTAACACAATACAGATGAAGAATTGCGGTGCACTATATAAAAAAAAAAACTATTTTTGGACAGCCAGTTATTCTATAAAATACACTTTAATAGAATGAAAGATTAAATGGGAATGGCAACAATAATAATAGTGATGTCATTCATTACTTGCCAAAATCTATGATATGTATGTTAGTATGTTAGTCAGTTGCGTTAGTCGTTTGTTTGTTTGTCTGTCTGTTTGTTAGTAACATGCCTTTTTACCCTTTCCATATTGTTTATGTTCATGAGACTTCACATGTGATAGTGGAGGTTCGTCGCCAGAAGCCTATCCTTTTTTTAGTCCCTCGGTCAAGGTCACCAAAAACATTAAAACCACATTTTGGTTCATAACTTTGCTACTATTACAGCTAGAGACTTGAAACCAACTCCATTCTGTTCGTTCTGTTTCAGAGATCTGTGCACGAGTTTGGCAGGTCGTCAATCTATGAATGACCTTTCATTTGTTTCTTAGTTTGTCAAATCAAAGTTGCAAATCAGACATTGGGTCAACAGTCGTAGCTGACAACCCCCCACCTTCCTGGAATATGCATGAACGTGTGCCGTGGTACTGGAGATAATTACATTTTTATTGCAAATATTTCAATATCTGTTGAATGTAACGGTTAAAATGCCTGCAATCACCGCTCTGGTGTTTTTATTTGCTGAAAATGGATAAAAACGCTATCTGAGAGTGCGAGCGCAGTTTTTGCCAGTGGTGTAGCGGATAGATCTGGTTCATAGGGATTTTTGAAAAGTCGTGTGGCGAAGTCTCTATTGCCTGGAAATTACTCAAACCTGAGCAGAGATTATTGAATAAGTAAAAGAACCATTTCCAGCACAAAATATTCCATCCCTCATTGCACACAAGCGTCACAAATACTGTAGATGTGATGGCAGTTTTCAGCACTGTCTAGCCTTACCTACTACTAACATGTGGGCATGTAGGTGAGTCAACATGGCCTGAAATGACTGCTCAAATCCTGTTCAACAAAAAAACAAAATGTTAGTTTGACGTCTCCAAATGCGTATCATAGGCCGTCAAAAAATATGTTTGGCATTATTTAAAGATATTCATAAATAAATGAACTCTCGGTTAAGCTCAACTTTGTTCTTACTGTATTTAATTTGTTCTTACTGTTTTTCAGCTCAAAGAAGGACCGCATCTGAAACCCTGAAATACTCATCTTAAATGTCCTCACAAGACATTACTTCATAGACTGCTTTGTCTCAGAAATTCAACCAAAGTCATTGAGAGAAAAAGCTGACCCACTTAACTGTTGTCTGTTAAAGGGTAAAATGACAGAAGCTATTTTATTTCTGTATCTGTTATCTGATTTTAGCCTCCTTGTCACCTATGCTAGGGTGATGGAGCTATGTCATGCTAGCTCAGCACTCTGGAAATCACTTTACAATGGCCTGGCTGCCTCCACCACTAATTGCACAGGACTGAGGTGTGTTTGTCTGTAATGCCAGCTAAGCTCACCTAAGATGGTAAAATGTGGTTTTAACTTACCAGACTGTCCACTGATCACACCTGAGGGAACACTGGTTTGTTGTAATTCCGCAAAACATGAGACGGCCCTTAGGTAAGGGCTGAATTTAGTGTTGCTTTAAAATATGCTTTTTACGTAAAATGTCATTGTGTAGCAAAGTACACTGAATAATGTTCAATCATTCAGGTACATATGTCATACTTTGGTTTAGAACAGTCAATCAAGTTATTTGATTTATTGCGGCTGAAATCCACTCAATACAAATATGTTTTTAATACATTTTAAATCATTTTATAAATAATATCATTTTATGCTTCAACTCCCTACATTCTCTGAGTCTGAATAAAACAGTTAAGTATGAGATTCTTTTTGTAATAACGTAACAAATGGAAAGCATCCAGCTATTTTTCATTGAGACTTACCATGGCATATATTAAGAAGCTTATTCAGAAAAGAAGAGCCCTGGCAGCAGAAAAAGACTGAGGCAATGGAGAAACAAACTCAGCCTAAGTGGTGTTGTGAACAGAGAGGAAATTGGAGGCTAGTTGCTCACTTTAATCCTGTACATGCTCCATCACCTCACCAAAATGCCCTTCCAGGTCTTCCACAGTGAGAGAAAGGGCAAAATAGAAGGCCCAACAATAGAAGAGGGCTTATCTATCTAATCAGTAAATAAGCCGGCTTATTGGTCAAAGCTTAAGGAGACAATGTTTATTGATGATGTCATCCTATTGTGAGAGATCGATGAAGCCTACGACAGGAGCTACAGTGTTTGTGTGACTGCATGTGCGTGTGTTTGTGTGCATGTGTGTGTGTGTCCGTCCGTGTGCGTCCGTGTTAATGTGTGTGTGTGTGTGTGTGTGTGCGTGACTGCGTATGTGTGTGTGTATCTGTGTGCATGCGTATTTGCGTGTGAATGTGTGTGTGTGTGCATGTGCATTTGTGTGTACTGTATGCATCTGCGTGTGTGTGTGTGTGTGTGTGTGTGTGTGCATGTATGGGTGTGTGCGTGTGTGTGTCTGTGTGCGTGTGTATGGCAGTGCTTTGTCGCGATGAGCATGCAAATGAAGTTACGGGCTCACCCCTTTTTTCCTCCAATAACTGCTTTTTTATTAACACAAACAATATCTTTGTTTTTAAGGGGACTAATAAATTTACATATCTTTCTAACATGAGACGCTTTAAGTTTTTGTAAGAAAAATAAAGTTTTCTTTCTCTTCCCTGAGGTATTCATGGAAGGGACTTCACTTGAGTTACATAGGCTTCAAAATATGTTGGCATGTCACTGATTACTGCTGTTTAAGGGGAAAAACTAAGAGTTTTTATTAAAGTGCCGAGTGATTGTATCCCACTTATAGCACAATTATAAAGGGGAATGGGCAAAACAGCCAGTAAATCTTTATGTTACTTTCCCATCATTTGTCCTTATGTAGAGTCCCACAGACTAGATGGCAGGTCTACAATGCGACCGTTGTATGGTCACTGTCAGCCCTCTCAAATAAGCCTTGCTGTTTCATTAGGCTTCCTTTCACAGCCACACAATGCCACTGCTTTGCGGCAATACTGATTGGACGCCCCTCTCCTCAATGGCATGTGAACGGCTCTAAACAGTGTTTATGCAGCCATTGTTGCCTTTTGTGTACACGGATGGAATGCCCAGTGATTCGCTGGATTTTGTAGCCAGGATACTGATCTTCTGCCGATTGGTGTTTTGACAATTAAAAAAAAAAAAGAATGCAAAAAAAAAACAGAAATAGTGTAGTTTTCAAGTAAACCGAGGCAGAATAACCTGAATTAACCATGGTAATGTTTGGCAATGACTAAATTGAAACTAAATAATTAAATTAAATTAAATTACTATAGGCTCATTTGACCACTTGTTTTCTAGCCGCACAGAATTGAGAAAGGCATTTTTTGTTGTCATTCACAGTACATACGGTACATTGCCTTTTGTATGAGCATTATGTTATATCACTATAAACAAATTATACGCTACTAGTTAAAGTTTCACCAGGCCATTTTTCATGGATGTTTTTTTTTTCTAAAAGAAAATTTGACAAGATATTTAAATTGCCCTCCCTGCAACTCAAGTGGTTGATTGTCTGTCTCCATACTATTTATTTTTCTATACTTCCCAAGACGTCTCAGGATTTCTAAACTTCTATTTCTTGGGTAGCCTTTGCTGGTGCAGGAGGTACCAAAAAATTCCCTAGCATTGACATGGTCAGTCAGAAATCAAGTCCATGATCTCCTGGAAGATTCGGAGGAAGTAGGCTGTTACACACTGGATGCTAGACTGTGGAACTACTGTGACAAACAATGTTTTAGCTAGGTAGCTATGCAATTAATTCACTTATATACATTGCAGCCCTTTCAAATGGTATTACTGCCCAAGTCCTTCTTGACCTCAGCGCATCATTAAGCAACTCTCCCCATTGTTCTCATCACAGTCTTGTATTTTATATGTATCTTGTATACGTAAAATATAACATGCTCAAAAATTCTGTTGTACGGCAAAATCTATCCACTCATACTTCAACTGTAACCATAGTCAAAATGGATGAATGCAACTAGAAGTAAATAAAGCTCCACATCCCTCAGTGGCATGGCGTTGGCTTTACTCCAGCTTTGACTCAATGACATTAACAGATTCTGCCCTTGCAGATTTCCTTGAAGGGCCGAACGTGTTTAGGGGATTGTTGTCACAAGGGTCACATCGCAGCACCTGCGTGATGATGCCTTTTCAAGCAAGGACAATTGGGATGGAAAGATAAGCCCTCGTGTTTTTCTTGCCCTCGCCGAGAGAGCTGGATCATGTGGAGGGACGGTGTCTTCGGGGGGAGGAGTGGAGGTATTAACCCCAGCAGGTAGACAGGTTGACACAGTACACGACTGAATGTGTTGAGCAAACAGGCGTCATATCTCGGCCTCTGTCTCATCTGCCCGGGACATTGTTCTAAACCGTATACGCCGCCCCCGGGGTGTAATCGATAGCGCCCGCCATTCTCTTCGGACAGGCGCACAAAAGACGGAGATATTTGCCGAAAGGATTACATTATGCCTAGTTCAAAAGCATTCACAAGAAGGTATGCCGAGCTCCTCTCAATTCAAAATGCTTTTGATGCAAGCCGGTGATTGTAGGTTAAAGATGTAACTGATATGAAGCGCTCATTATAGCTGGCAGATCTGGTCCGCTTGGCTTTTCCCCTCCGTCCCCTGAAGCGCCTTCCTGCCAAAACTCTCTCACAGTTTAGCTTCAGGGCCCGAGGAAAGGAATGTGTCCTTCGCCCTCATTCTCAACAGTAACTTTTAAGATTTTAAAGCATTAAGATATATACAGTGTAAGATTCGTGCTCAAACCACTTAATTGCAATGAATCTTCTTTTTGCTTGGAACCCCTATTCAGACCCACTGTAACTTTGCAGTGGAAGCCCAATACTGAGAGAAGCAGCTGATTTTAAAGAAAAAATTGCGTGTTGAATGAATCTAGCAAGCTTGAATTTTTACGAGCCTATGTTTGAACATCACTTGTGTTTGTTAAACAACCACTGATTCCTGCCAAATGTGACCATTTAATTCAACACCAAAATGTGTTAATATGTTTTCATTTAGTACAATTGATTTTGTATTTGTGGAAAAATAAGAAACCAGAAATTATTCCCCTCTATCTGCAATTTTATTCCTAATTGTCTTGTATGTGAAGTTCATTTTTGGGGGAAATAGTTGAACTATTGGTGGATATTTATTTGATATATGGGGAATCTAATCAGTCCCTTGAACCAAAATGGCTGACCTTCAACCAAGCCAAAGAGATGCTACACAAGTTCAGATCACCAAAGACTTTGGTATGTTCTAAAAGGAAAATAGCCAAAAGTGTGAATATTTCATGTATTTTTACAATGATTTAACAATGATTTTCAGTCGCTTTTTTGCATATGTTGCATGTTAATGAAGTTTGGATTTACTGATCATGTGCTTCTTCAGTCATAACATTGGTTTTCCAGGCTACCCAAAGTTTTGAGTAACAACTAAAGTTTTGAGAAACAACAATCTGTCAATCTATCCATCATCAAATTCGTTTATTCCTGGTCAGGGTTAGCCTGAGCCAATCCCTGTATACAGTGGGCGAGAAGCAGCTATGTACCCTGTTCAGTCTATCATCTCATTGCTGGGATCACACACCGCACGCTCATTGATTCATTCCCACGGGCAATTTAGAAGTCTCCAAATCTTCTGTCATGCATATCTTTGGCCTGTGGGAAGAACCCAGAGTATCTGGGGGAAATGCATGTGGACACGGGGAGAACATGCAAACTCCACACAGAACGGCCCCAGGCTAGTTTTAAATCCACAGACTTATTACTTCGAGGGGACAGTGCCTCTCAACGGCTTATTAATGTCATCAGATGAAATCCTACCACTGCTTTATATGGAGGAATGAATAAAAGATTGAAACTGACAGTATAGGCATGTTGTTTAATGGAAAGTTAACTCACTTCTTCACAACTTTACACCTTAAGGCACCATACTGTCCGCAGTAAAACACGATAAAGATCAATCAAAGACATTTGCGACTGACGCAGAGTTCCTTTATGTTATTCCTTTATGTTATAGCAGAATCAGAAAAGTATCCTGCTATTTTTTTTTGACTGCACTGAAAGTGGCCTGAACGAAACTTCACACTTAAATTTCAATCCATTGAAACATCTAGTATTTCAGGTTCTATGATGAATATGTCAGAGAGCAATGCAATGAATTCCCCTCTTATTAAGGACAGGATATTTTGATGAAGCTCTGAGTGGTGGCTTGCATTGCTTCAGGCTGATATTTCCATTATTGCATTCTTATCAAATAATGGAATGAGGAATCACTTTCTAGGCAAATGCTGTTACCTCCCTATTCAAAAAGCCTCCCCAGTGATATCTTGTTGTGCATGCTAATTAATAGCAGTGTTTTGCATTACCACTATTTCAAGTGTGATTGTTCAACCATGTCTGATGTGTGGTGCAGTACAATAATTCTCAGTCTGTTTCCTTATTATTTTTTTAATGTGAAATAGCTCGTATCACCCGAACATAATAATGTGCTGTGGCGTATCTGGAGCTCCTGTTACGTGTAGGGCTGTAGGCCAAGTGTCATTACACTCCGCGTTTAAGTTCTCAAAAAGTATGACCAAAGGAGAAGCAATTTTTGCATCATTTAAAAACTTTTATTTTTTTAAATCTGGAAAATTAATATTCAGTGTGTTATAACCTGGTTCGCCAGCTTTTTGGAAAGCGCTATTCTCAGAAAATGTTGACTTTTGCAAAGGAGGAATGAAATGGATGAGAAAGGAAACTGCGCGTGTGAAATGATCACACAATTGAGGTAATGTATGCGGCCTTGGCATTGATTTAAACTGTGCATTAATATTCACTTTTCTAAATCAGCATGCTGTGAGCTCAATGTGATTTATTTCCATTGATTAAGTGGCATTGCCGCCAGCATCTCATAGAAGCGTTATTAATACCTACTGTATTGATATTATATCTGCATTAAGCACAACTCTACATAGTGTCTGAGACTACAGGACAAATGCAAAGTGGGCCACTCCCCCGCACGGCTTCAGTGCCAATGGATTTAATCAGAGACTCTTGAAGCAAGATTTTCATGTTTAATCCATCTTCACTGACAAGGGCTGTAGTGTCCTGTGCATTTTAACTCCACACTGTTCTACAGTTTAGCCTTTTTTAACACAAAAACTTTTTGTGTGCTTAACAAGTTACATTAAGTGCGGTGCACGTAGTGGAGTAGCGGTCCCTGGAGAAGTGGGTGTACTCAATTAGGTGGATGGGCAGATTACTATGGAGAAAGTGGGTATACTGTCCTATGTATTTCGATGGCTGCTTGACTGTTAGGTGGTTAAATTGACAGAAACAGACAAGTTGTGTTATTACAGTATACTGGCTTTGCAGTTGACTAGGGGGAAATATAAGGATGCTGTGTCACTCCACAGATAAGACTCCTTTAAATTGGCCATTTGTGGGGGAAGTGATTGTGATGGATGGTGTACGTAGTATGTTGAGTACACACCTTGACTGCTGTATGCAAGCTGACAGATAAAACCCTCTATCCTGAGTTACTTAAGCAGTGTTCTTTTGTTTTTCATGAGCAGGGAATTCCAGTTTAAATGTCCTAGTAGACATATGTACTGTGTTCCATTGCAACTTATTGGGTCTGTCTCGCCAATGCCCATTTATTGAGCTTCATATTTAATGAAGCAGTTCAGAAGCAGATTAGGAGCACCAGTGCCCAAGGGTTCAAAATGATGTTGTATAATCTCCTGGTCACAAGGGCCATACCCAAATCACTAATCCACACTATTGCCTCATGAGCTGCAGCAGTAAGGGCAGAGGGGTCTCATTTATGATACAAAGCTCAGGTTTTAATGGCGTGATCAGATTTGGGTGAGTAAATGAAACGTTGTCTTTGGTGACGTGTTTAAATGCCTCAGCAGTTGGTGGCACTTTGTATCAGACCATCCTTCATGTTTCTACAGCATTTCTCGCTCCGCAATCTATTGTGTGACCCGCGAGGAATACATATCCTGATAAATGTTGCTAGCTCATCATTGACACTCTGAAAGATAAGTGCACTGCAGTCTTTTCTCTGGCAGAGTGATTTTCTTCAATTCTTTTATGATTTTCTAGAATGTTTTCTTGAATATAGTATGATAAAAAGGAAGTTTAACGTGCCCCCCACCCACACACACACACGGACATACACACACACACCCATACGTTGAATCACGCACACAAACACCACAAAAGAAGCACACAATAAAATTTGCTAAATACATAAAAGAACATGAGAGGAGATAGATAATTGTTTTTACTGTATGTACATATTCTAAATGATTCATTCTGAGATGCTTCATATTTTAAATGCGTGCCATAAATGTATATAGAGTTTTGAGTTGCCTAGTCTGAGGAAAATATTCTGTCCTGCAACGTTCAAAATGCCTAGGTTTTCTTGCATGGCTCCTTTCAATTTACATGCTTCCAATTTCTCAACAAGCTGCATGCCTCTACTTTGATATACTGAAAATACAAATCATTGGGGCATGGCCAATATATTCAGAAGTTTTATCTGGTCCATGGTCCGTCTTGTTCCACGCTTATGTGGGCATATTTATTTAGAGCAGCCATGCAAATTATTACTGACAACGCTGTTAACTGATAACCAAAATTAATGTCCATTACGGTTGAACAATGTACAGTATGTAGAATTTTAAAAGGCAGCCACTGATATATGACATAATGACAGAGCTTTAGAAGGTAAATTACTTAAAGAATATTATCCTTCATTTCAAGCACAAATGTACAGAAAACATAATTTTGATAATTAAACCTTCACAGTGCCAAGTATCATGGCAAGATATACGAACGTATTCCAATATGCATGGATTTTATTTATTTTTTTTAAATGAAGCTGTCAGGAATTTTGTTATACCACAACACACGTATTGGTAGCCAGATCAATTCAAATCAGATTTATTTTTGTATGTGAGTCATGTTGACTTTTTGCTTATTAAATAAAACTCTTTTTTCTGTTTTTGTGGGGAAAAAAAATCATAGTTTTTGCAGGACTATGCACTTTTTTAAGCACATTTTAGTCTCGATAGTAACAAAGGATTTTCCCTCATTTTTTCCCCTTGAGGGAAATGCTTGCCTGTGACTTGCATATCTGTTCCCAGACTGAACAGTCAACCCATTAATTCAATCTTGTCACCTGAATAGTCGGCGATAGCTGGCTGCTGCTGGAGGAGCGTGTTTGTTCTGATGGCTCTTGTGAAACTGCAGGCTTCTGAGCGCACACCTCACTGCAAGTCCAGGCACATCATTATGAGATTTACAGCCTTAATTAATGTGATAAAAATATGCGCTAATGCTAAATGGTACTGAGCTTTAAAAGGATCATTGGGCCTCATTGTGATTGTTGGTGTTTAAATAAGCAGAGGGAATGCCTGAGGCTTGTTAAGGAACCTTAACAAATACTACTTTTAACTTTTGTGTCCCTCTCCCCTTCTCTCCCTTTCCGCTCTGACGGCCTGATGATAGCTAGGCATTGGTCTTAAATCCTCCCTTTTGTCTGGGGGACAGTGTAGTCAGCAGTTATTCTCTGACTGGAGACTCTGAATGCGTCCCGGGGAAAGTGATGAAGCCAAATCACAAAGGCAAATTAAGGGTGCAAAAACACTGGTCATTGTCCCATTGTTTGGGGTCACAAATCGTCAGGCGAAAGCCACACGGCGTGGCCAAAATTTATTCGCCTCCCTCCCCTCCAATCCCTCCATCCATCCCTCCCTCCCAGTCTTCCCTTTTTCCCCTCCCTCTTCTCTCTTTCCCTCTCTTTATATTCATCAGATTCATTATAGGCCACAAAGGATTGCCTACAAAACAGCTTGTGATTTTAGCTGAATGCATCCCCCCTTGAAGCCTGCAGGGAAATTAAAGTAGGTGACTAGCACTGGAGGGGAAGCAGCGCTGACACATCTGAAGCCTCTCCGCGACGCTAATAGCCAAACACATCCAAAATACAGAAGAGCTGACCCCAAACAGATTGTGGGAGCTTAAGTCATTAGCTTGCAAATGAATCAAAAAGTAGATTGGGTGAATGTAATACCACCCCGTCCCCCATACACACACACACACACACACACACACACACACATATATGAATACACATAACCTTTGATCAGTGTCTGTAAGATTCACTTCCCAGTCCTTGATGAATGAACAGGAAAACGACTCAAGGAAATTGATAAATTATGTAAAATATAATGTTTGTAAAGCAAAGGTTTCCTTTAACAAACCGCACAAGAGGGAGCACATTAATTTACAGATATTATGAAATGCTTGTTACATCATAGCTGGGGTGAGACCTCCTGGGGAAGCTAATTATTGGTTTGATTTTGAGCATTAGTTCTGGATTGCATGAACAAAACATTGTTTCACCTCAGTGAAATTTGAAGTGCTTTTCAATAGAGACATCCAATTATCTAACATAAGAAATGGAATCAACCACAAATTAAATTAACGTTGTATACCTCATACAGGTTGCGCTGATCCTGATATTGAATTACTTCTCTGTGGTGTGTCGCAATTGCTTAACCGTGAGAAAATCATTATGTCCCAGCAACAGTATAGTTTTTATGATTATGGCTTTAGGGGAAAAAAAACAGAAAGCTTGTTATCAAGAGCGTTATACCTATGAGTACTGTTAAAATGCATCTTTCATTTAATGTTGTCAGTATAATAATAACAATACATTGCAATATTGACTCCGTACATGTGACATGATACAACATTTTTCGTAGTTCTTTTATGGCTTGCTGAGTAATGTATTTAATGCAGTCAACTGTCACGCAAAACAACTGAACTCATGTGGGAGATTTTTGATCAACATGTTGACTGCGCTCTTCGTCACCACCATCAAAACATCAAGCAAGGGAATATCATTTTTGGTTATGTTGGTTCTCTCCGGTGAGTCAATTGCCAGATCTGAATCAACTGAACATGCATTTTACATGCTGAAGAGGAGACTGAAGGCAGAAAGTCACCACAATAAGCAGGCACGAAGATCACCAGGGAAGATATCCAGTGTCTGGTGACATCTGTGGGTCTCAGACTTCAAACAATTGGCGTGGTACAGTTGCTATGCACATGAACCAAAGGTGATGTTATTTTTCAATGCTTGATCCGATATAGGTGAAAACACCCTCAGATAAAAACTGACAGTCTGCACTTCAACTTCATTGACATTGTATCATTTCAAATTCAAAGTACCAGACTACAGAACCAAGATTTTTTTTAAAAAGTCACCGTCCAATGAATTATGGTGCTCACAGTGCTGCGAAAAAGTATTTGCCCTTTGCCACCTTCCCGTTTTCTTCTATTTTTGCATATTTGTCACTCTAATTAGACAACCATAAGCTGAATAAACACAAAACGCAGTTTTTTACCCCCTTAGCAATTCTTGCTGATGGGATTTTGTCGTTCTCTCTGCCTTCCGTCTGTCCGTGTGTCCGTCTGTGTCTATATTCCTGTTGATTGTTACAGCTCTAGTTGGTGAACCATTGCTGGGACAGCCCTCAGATTTGAACAGGTTATGCATATTGGGTATCTCCAAAAGCCTATTTGATGTCAAGGTCATAACTGCTATTTTACACAACCTTTTTTTTGGCATGCTGAGGGGGTATGTAGCGCCAAGCTTAATCTAGTAAAATGATGCTTTCATTTTATTGAAGGAATTAAGCCATCCAACCTAACGTGGCCCTATGTGGAGAAAATAATTCCACCCTTAGTATCTAAATCAATTAATTAAACAAATCTAATAGATAATTGGGTTTAATTTCACAAGACACACCCCAGCATGATTACTGCCAGATTACAGCCTGTTGAAATTTCAACATCTCTTAAATAGAATCTGTCTAGCAATAAGTAGTCGGCAGAAAGCAGCACATGATGCTAAAATCTACAGCAATGAAAAACAGACGATAAACAAAATTGTTGACATCTATCAGTCTAGAAAGGGGTACAGAGTAATTTATAAGGCTGTGGGATTCCAGTGAACCACAGCAAGAGTCATTATCTACAAATGAAGACGACTAAAAACAGTGGTGAACCTTCTTATAAGTAGCCGGCTTATCAAAATATATAGAATACATATGTGTCTTGTGATGGAGAAGATCTCCTTACCGAAAGTAGACAGGGCACAATGGCATTCCAGTCACAGGAGTCCCCATTGAGTCAGCTTGTTTCACTTACCAATCACCTTTGTCCTGGATTCTTTTCAATTAGTTTACAAGGGCTCCTGCCTGGAAGGGACACTCTATTGATTTATTGTTCCTGTGTCCAGAGAAAGTGCGTTGAGTGAGACACAGAGGAAAAAAAAGAGGAAAAAGAGAGAGAGATAAGGAGAGTGGGGAGTGAAGTGAGACAGAAAAGGAGAGTAAGTGAGAAAAAGGGAAAAAGGGAAGGAGAGAGCCTGATAGAGAGAGGATAAGAGAGAAACTGGATCTGTAGTAGTAGCATCTTGCATCAGTCCAGGGGCAAGATGGCCAGACTACAAGTTTTGAGGTACAGACCCAGACCACAGGTTGTTTAAGGCCCGTTCACACATAGACGCCACTTCTACTATGATGGAAAAGTAGCCGAGAGCATGGCTAATCCTGGGCCAAACGTGGGAGGATCTCCATGAGCGTGGTTTGGTCGGGGTGGGATCTCCTAGGTCGGGAAGCTGCACGCTCTCCCCACGCTTATTTTGAACTTGCACAAAATAAGCGTGGCCGGGTCGTAACCTACAAAAAGCGGGGCAAAGTCTTATTAAGAACGTAGTAGGAACGCCATTATCATACAAGCAGCGTGATAGCATTGTGGTGAGATCTCTGTGGTCGTAATAAAAATGCAGCACCGTTCTTTTTGGAGCAGAGCCAGTTGAATCAATTCAGCATCAGGTCCGTTCATCTTCGAAGTTGGGAAAGAACTGAAAAAATGCTTGAACATCCCCAATTTATAGAGATGTAACCCTCGTTTCTCGATTTAGGTAGCGTGCTCCAGGTCTCTGGGCTGTGGGAATGAGCGCTACAATTGATGGTACACAAATCAATCTTTAATCTTCATTCTTCGTTAATCACACCAATACAGTACTGTACAGGTAATGTTGCATCCAACAAAATGGACTGCTCAACTCAATCGTTTTTTCTGCTACTTCCTTTTTCCTCATCACGTTGCTTCTTCCCCAGTAAAACAATTATAAGTAGGAACTAGTATTCAATCAAAGCAAGAGGACATAAATTATAACTGAAATCAGTGCACAAAATAATTGCATAAATTAAATAATAAGTACAATGACTTTTGCTTACTGTATTGTATTTTCTTCACTGACTGTACTTAACTTACGCATCACATAATCTGTTGAGTAAGTATAAGATACTCCAAAGAAATATAATGCATACAGTAATTACAATTACATAGACATTGCTACAAATCATACTACAAGCGTACTAGAAGTGTAATATGGTCAGCACCAGCGTAGCGACATTGTCCTACAGTCTTCTAGGTCTGTGTTACAACGTAGTATGGTCCTGTGCGTCGTAGCGGCAACGTAGTATAAACGACCGCCTGGTCGGCATTGATCTAGGCGTAATCCTAGTGGCAGCGAGTCAGCAGCGCTTTTGATGTAGAAGCATCGCAGTACAGTCATAATGTAGTCTTTAATTTCCCAAATTGCTGGATTTTGACTGCAATAATACACCGATTTGATAACCTTTTCAGAGCGGCGATGATCGGGGTAATCGGCATGATCTTCGTAAGGTCGTAGCGCTGTGTGAATGGGGTATTAGCAGTGATGCTGTGCAGCCTCATTGAGAATTTTAATTCGTCACTATTTCCTCCCCAAACTTCCAAAATTATGATTTTTTTGCATGTTTTTTGAATTTTTAGTACTATTTGTTGCATTTTTATTTAATCACGCTCATGATTTGGAATAAATTAATTGCTAAAGACAGTTATGCAAGGTCAGTATTTTAACTGAGCCACTTTTAAATCCACTGGCCTAAAATGTTACGGTGAAGTACAGTCACTGCATTTATTTAGAGCCAGCCATGTTGTGAATTGCTTTTCATGCTTCATTGAACAAGTGCATTTTATTTTATTTTTTCATGTTGTGTTCATAACCTAATTCCTTTAAGCCTGACTTGGCATAAGCATGTGTTCGAGCACATATCAAGTAATGGCAAAAATATTGGCAGAAGTAACAAAAAATTTCTCCAAATGCGTCAGAAATTTTAAAAGACTCTTTCTAAATGTATATTTCATCCTTGACTGAAGATGAAAAAATGACATGAATGCATGATTTGGTGCTATCTGACGCAAGCATCAGAATGTGCCCCATCCTGGGCCCATTGCAGGCTCTTAAAAGGAAGCTTTCCATATAACATCCTGTTTCTCAGGTTTTTCAGTAGATAAATGCCTGCAAAGAGGGATAAGAATGCATTTCTACAAAACTGCATTAAAAAGGAATGTTTGTCAATGACTCGGATAAAAACTTTGCCCTTGCTTTTTTGCGGGTAATACATTGGCGATTTGAGAATCTGATTGGCCCTCTGAGGCTGCCTACAGGTTAGAAGGCCTCATTCCAATCTCCGACAGCAATATGTGTCGCCCAGCACCTCATCCCCATTTCCTGTGTTCCAGACAAACCCCGGTTACTCTATATATGGAAATCACTGTCTTCAGGGCGAAAAAATTAAAAAAGGTGAGATTGGCACTTTAACCTCCATGGCCCCCAGAAAATATGTTTTAGTTTGATACATTATACTGGCAGGAATTATTTATCAAGCAGATACAAGGCTGATATTTGAGGATATAATGAGATGCTCAGGTGGCATCTGGAAGGTTCTGGTCCAGCGAGCAGCATCTATGAATCCAGGGAAATGAAGTAAATACGATGGGAACTAGGGGCGCTAAGCAGAGTGTGTGTATGCCTATGCGCGCGAGCGCACGCGCGTGTGTGTGTGTCTTAAGGGTGGGGGGCGGGGGGGCAGAAATGTCTTCAAAAGTTTTATAATGTCTACTTGCAAATATTTTGAGTCATTTTGCGGAGGTGTTTGTGGTGACAGATTCTCAATATTCAGCATATAAGATGGTGACTTTGAGGAGCAAATAACTTTGAGAAGATACATTTTGAAGGTACTTTTTGTTTCAAAGAAATCATACATCAAACAAAATGTTTTTGAAATAGCTCACTGAATAGGTGTCTGATATACCAAAAAAAGTTGGGAAAAGATACTCAAGATCAATGCGATTGGTGCTTGCCACACACAGTGAAAAACTTATAGCACAGTGCCCATGTATTTTGCTTTAATGTATGTTGAAATACACTGAAATCTACCAAAGAATGTGGACTTGTGCAGTTATAAGAATTCTACTAAATGTAAAACAAATAAAAACAAGGTTTATGTTTCCCAACAGATATTTAATGTTGCACCTGGAAACAAAAGAGACAAAGCTCTTTAATTGAAATGCTATCATGCATTGTAAGCCTCTCTCCACAAGCAAAAGGATTACACTAATTTATGATGATTGCACAACCATTGCAATTTCATTTAAAATGTACGTGCATTTGTGTGTTTTATTGACACTTTATTCACAATCAGTTATTGTAATATCTTTGAAGGTACAATATAAAGGGGAGGACTATGGATGCTGAGCAGACAGACTCCAAATAGCCCTCAGACAATGACCATAACATTTTAACAATAACCTTTTGAAAAAATGGTTAAATAAACTTTATGGAACTTCCCATATGGATAATCATAACCTAAAACATAGAGCTGTTAAAATGTTGTATAACCTCTCAGTATTCAGCATTATTATATATTGTAACAGAGTCTGAGCGGAGAATCACTTTTCATGGTCACTTGTATTCTGAAACTCTACATTAATAAGGCACCCTAACATTCTGTGATGTTGAATGTCCCACTGTTAAATGCATAATGTAATAAACATTTTATAATAAAAAATTATATGTTTATTGCCATATAAGGTCAGCATTTTTTTAAATTACTTGCGGATGTTCTTCAATATTATAAAAAAGCAGTTGTCAGCTTGGGTAGTGTTCTAGCTTAGACATGTTTTCATATGCCTGTCATCTAAAGCTGATTTTCTGATGTACAATGGAATGCAAAATGCAAAGATTCATTTATTTACCACAATAACAGACGACTGAAGAATGAAGATTTATGGCGAGAGCTCCAGAATTAGCATTATATCTGTTCTTCTCCGTAACATTTTGATTGATTTGCATGGAAAACAACAGGGAATGCACAAAGGAAAGGGTTTATTTCAAAACATGTCCATAAAAAGCTTCGTATCCAGCTACTCTGCTGAATTTACGTTTAACAAAAGAAAGTGCTTTCAATTTCTCTAGCCCTGATAACATGGCTATTGGCAGATTAGCAATGAATTTAAATGCTGCATTTATTGGGGCATATTTTCTGCTAATGTTGCAGGTGACTTACCTTAAACCCCCTCATTATTCTCTTCGTTCACACTTTGCCCTTTTTACGGATCATATTTATTTCATGTGCCGCACCTTTGATGTAATTCCAGTGCTATAATTGCAATTGCATTTTCAGCTATTACATTTGGGTATTCCCTTCTGAATAAATAATGCTATATAAATATTTTTGCTATGGACAATTTGCTTGCTTATTAATATCGCCAACGAGGATATTTCACTCCATTTATTTTTATTCTTGTGTTACTATGTTATCTACTTTTTTCAGAATCTTTCTATATTTGAAGCTGACTGGATGCACACACAAAGTATCATGACATATACAAACATTTTAAAGCACTGATGCCAAAGGTTCATTCAATGAACTCGCAACATTTGACAGTAAATTGGATATTGCAAGGCCTGCCTGTGTGAGGAATGTTGTGAGACAGCTTAAGGATATTCATCATTAGAAAATGCCAGTGCGTCATAAGTGACATGTAACTAGGAGGAGGTGTTACACAGAAGACGGTGTGGTTTGCTGCTGGGAGGGGTAATTGAAAGAAATGAGGCATGCATACATGGTTAATGTCGACACATGTGCTCTTCCTCTCCCCGGGGATAGCATGAGACCACACCACACACCACGCAATACAAAGCAGAAGGAAACACACAAAATCACCCGCGCGCTCAAACACGCAACATGCGTGCAGACACTGGCAAAACTGCGTGTTTTTAAACACTAAAACATACAACATCCATGCAGACTCAGAAAGATTTGCACTTCGAAGTATGCAATTTTCAAACAAATGCAGATTGAATCGCCCATTCAGAATCCATGCAGACACAGGCTGAATCATACACTTAAACTCACAAGCACACAAAATACACACAGTCACAGAATTTGACCCCCAAAATTCACAATATATACCCTTACAGGGACATAATTGCACATTTGAACACACTAAAACACACATATTCCATGTAGGCACGGACTCACTCACTCACTTCCACGCAGTGAATCACAAAACATCCACACAGACTTGCACTCGACACACTCAGCTAAAACAGAATAGATGCACTAATGATGCTCTAAAGCACGATGCACATGCAGATGCACTGAACCTAATGCATGGACACACAGAAATATGGCAGTGTGGAGGGCATACGCACATATGTACAATGAGCACTTCATTGGACACTGATATATGTTGTTACTCATAGTTCTGTACTCCAGCACTTACAGTTCGAAAGGTTACTATGACAATGACGTTGAAATGCAGACTGTCAGCTGTAATTTTAGGGTGTTTTTATTTTATAGCAGCTGAGCTGTTTTGAAATGACAGCACCTTTGGCACATAGTCCCCACATTCACTGGCACATAAAAAATACTTGACAGTTTAACATAATGTTCAATTAAGTTATCATTTTTAATATTTGGCTGCATATCGCTTGAGGGCAATGACTGTTTGAAGTCTGTGACACACAAACATCACTAGACACTACGTATCTTCCCTAGTGATGCCCTGCCAGGCCTGTGCTCCATCCTCCGTCAGTTCCTGCTTGTTTCAGGGGCTTTTTGCCTTCAGACTCCTCATCATGTAATTTGATTCAGATCTGGTTTTTGACTCGGCCAACAGAACTGAAAAACACAAAATGTGTCACTGTCCAATATTGAGTTATTTTGCTCACTGTCAATCCACTAACACCAAAACTTGCAATGTTTACTCAGGGGCTGGTCAAACGCAAGCACTGTGAAACACACAATATTCTCCCAGAAGAAGGAAGAATGTTAACACAGTATCCTGTGTTGCCTACAGAAGCACACGCTCCGACAAACTATACTGAAACCAAAGGCACATCGAGGCTGCATCAAACTTCAGTGTCAGTCATGCATTTTCACAAGCAGATGTGCACATTCTGACATGAACTTGTAATCCCGCTTAGATCTGTAAGGACCCACAACATAGGCCTTCTCATATAAACATGCACACAAAACTGCATCAAGGGCAGTGGTACAAGCAAATGCATCCACACCTACAACTCACCCCCACACGCACTCACTAACAGGCTATATATCCTGTCTTTAACTGTGCCCTGTTAATGGGAGCGCATCAGTGGCTTATACGCGAAAATCGAGAGCGCCACCTTTATCCCCGAGAATCCGGGAATAATTCCGCACGACCCCCCGCGGCAGGTTATGCGGCTCATCCGTCTCCGAGCTCTTTATTCTATTTATGCCATTTATTTGCTGTTTATTCCCTGTGTCCTCCCCCTGGGCCATCTGTCAAACGACACCCTCCCTTTAGCGGCCTCCCCACCCATCCATCCAGGGCTGTGAAATGCCCCTGGAGTAGATTAAGCTGGACAGTGATCAAACCCAATTTGTAGTCTGATTACACAAAGTGATCCCTCCGCTGGCCAGACTGAACCAATTTCCCCCTGGGAATGACACACACCACTGCTCAATGTTATAAATAAATAAATAAATAAGCAAACTGACCCGATGTGTCATTTGGTCATGTTGGCATATTTCCTACAACATGAAATATGCAGCCGTACTATAATCAGAGATTAGTTCTGTTCATTCGTTCATTCATTCATTCAGGTTGCTTCCGCTCGCCTTTTGAAATGCATAAATAATTGCACATATTTAGAAATTGTATCATTATCACAATTATGAACGTCACTTATGAAGTTTGGGAGCCGAATAGCAATCATTAGCTGCACATATTGATAATGTTGTTTGTAATTGTGATACAATAGAATATTTTCATGAGTTTAATTTTTGTGTGTACAACTGTACCATACCCTGCATACATTTATCTCCGGCTAACTATTTTTCAGGGGTTAATTAGAAAACAGAACAGATAGCTTAAACACAATTAATAGGCTAAATTGAGGGACTCATTTCCAAGTTAGCACTCCAGTATTATTTGGACAGAATGGGGGTTAGTACTGTTGAACATGAGGTGGTTTTCATTTAATGGTTAGCATTGAGTTTTCCAGTACATGTTTGGGTGTGAAGTTAATTTGTCTCTGTGGTGACCTCAGTTCACTGAGATATTTAGCTAGGGCATGAACACGGAGACTGCCATAGCGTTCGTGATTGGAGAAACACGCACACACGTGCTTGCACACGCGCCCAGACACACACACACACACGCACACACACGCATGCACGCCCACACGCACACAAGCACGCACACAAACACCTACACACACACACACACACACACACACACACATTTGTATAGCTACCTTTGAGGGCTTAGTATTGACCTCATTCTGTACAGCCTTTGCTGAGCCCTAACCATGACCAAATCATGCCTAATCCTAACTGTAACTCTAAACTTAAACTTATCTTAACTGTAACAGTAACCCTAACTTTATTTTATTTGCTGTAATCTTCAGTGAGGACCACCCAAAATTTCCTCACAAAATTTGTGCTCTCTCTCTCTCTCTCTCTCTCTCACACACACACACACACACACACACACACGCACACGCACAAACACACCTGACAGTGCCACAAAAGAAGCATTATCTTTCACCACCCTCCTGCACCTTCAGCTCAAACTAACTATTTGAACTGAAGCTGACTGTGCTGCGGTCGGTTCATCTTTCAGAATTTACTGACATAAGTAGACATACTGTGGACTCCGTATACTGTGTTTCATTCAGGTACCTCTTTGCTTAAGCTGGAAAAACAATAATTCAGGCATAACCCAGCCTCTGCACATCTCCTTGATCTTCTCACCGAACACCCATTGGTAGCATCTCCTGCATTTTTTAAAGTATTCACCGCTCCACTGCTGATGTGAGTCCATTTTTAATTTGAGTGAGGAGAGAAAGGGAAACATATTTTGGCAGGACTGCATTATTGTGGTGAAAATGTACAAACAGCCGAGGAGAATGGAGTACTATGTCCATAATGGAATTCAAAAGCTTACTTCCTTTGTTCCCATTGTCTCTGCTTCCTATTCGAAAGCACCTTCCTTTCTCCCGCTATCAATGCAAAGTTCTTTGGGAGAAAATGAAGAGCATTCATACACTCTGAATGGGGCTTTTAAAGTCGAGAGGAGCTCGGATAAAAGCGGAGGTACGGTTAGCAGAGTGACTCAAGGTTCATTACTTGAGAATGCCAAGACGGAGAATGCCTCAGACAGGGACACAGTTAGACACATGCCTTTGTGCACGAAGTAGAGAGATCTGAACCCTACATCATTTTTGGTGAAATATATTTGTGTGTTTTAAATGACTCTCTTGTATTGTTTTGACAAGATTTTTCAATTAAATTAGGGTTAAAGGATTATGTATTTGCCAATGAGCCAGTTCCGAAGTTTTCAGTGGTCTCTTATTACAGCTGAAATAATTCAGTGAAACCGGCATTTTCTCAAAGTTTAAATTGGCATTGGCTCAGATATTTTGACTTCTGAAAACACATTTATTTCCACTTTATACTGAACGCAAAATGAAGCCCCCTCCTTGCAACAGAACTAATCCAATGACATGGCTCTTTTTTTTTTGTCTTCGCAACAAGGCATGGGTTGTGAGTAGTGAGCTCCAAGTGGCTGAGGCTATGCAGATGTATTTTTTTCCTTCAAAGTTTACACCTTGTATCTTACAAGAATAATATTTCTATTGATTAGCAGTATTAGAAAAGATATGCATCTCCAAGATGAATGAGCATTTACGATAAATTACTAAAACCATTTATTCTCCACTGTCAGTTCCACGGGCCACCATCCCTCCTTCTTGCTCTCTCTAACTCTCTCTCTCACTTCCTCCTCACTTTTTTTTCTCCAAGGTTCTCACAGCTTTCCTGTTGCTGACCACAGATCAGCCTCTCGTCTCTGATAAATGGGCACCTTTGAATCGATGGTAGGCTTGGGGGGGGGGAGAGATAATCTGGGATAATGTGGACACAGTTTTCATTTTTAGTCACCCAATTAAATTGCAATTATCCCGAGTGCAAGAGCTGGGAGGAGTGTAAGGAATGGTGAAAGAATGAGAAACTGCGGCTTGCCGGGACTCTGTATGGGAGACATATTAGCCCAGATTTGTTCCATTCACGATAAAAGGAGCCCATTCCTCGCACTTGGCAGAGCACAGCAAGGGCTTGACCAGCTGCAGCCGTCGCCAGAGAGAAAGGTGCTTGTTGAATGCTCACACATTTGCAGAAGTCTTCAAAAGTAAAAAAAAAAAAAAACAAGTACAGAGGTTGTCCCTCCAACAAAAGCCATTTAGATGAATCGCTTTTTGGGGTCTATGGTTTGGAAGATGACAGACCGCTTTCACCCCAAAAAAAGTTTCCCGAACAGATTTTGGGCTCATTGTCACGCAAATGTCCCAGGCATTTTGTGTGGAGGGACTTTAGTCGAACAATGGCCGTGCGATGAAACAGAACCCCCAGGAGAGGCACGCCGGGGCACCAGCACCCGCTTGAATTTCAAGGAGAAGCGAGCGTTAGCTCAAACCCCTAGCACCTCATAGGCTGTTTACACAGCTGCTCTGCCTGAAAAGAGCTGCATCCTCTCCCCAATCGGTAGCCTGATAATTAATGTGGAACATGTGAAGTATTAGCCATTGGCAGGATATCTGAGAAGTCAATTAATGCTCTTTGTAATTACAACTTGAAGCGATAATGATCGCGAGGGCAATTTATGGATTAACCTCTCGATCTGCCTTGACCCTTGGCAGGGTGAGCGCTGGAGAGGCTGGTCCCCTTAAGAAACACATTTGAAGTATCCAGTGATGGGACGTTGGGACTGAACTGTGCCACTTGTCTATGGGCGCCTCTCTAATCTAGTCTTTACCCAAGCATGACGTGCCGGATGGGAAGCTGGACCATGAAAAGGGCTGCTTTAAATTCATTGCTGCTCTTTGGTGTGGCTGGCAATGTGTGTGTTATGCCACACGGTAGAGACTTGTGCTGTGCATGAAAGCATCAGTGGTGGGATTTTAAAATGAGCAATTACAAACCGCTTCATTTTTACCCCAGAGTACTTGATTGTTGCTTTGATGTTTTGCACTTTTTTGTTTTCAAAAACTGCCTGGCTGAGATATCTGTTTGCTAAATACCCTCCCCACCCCGCCCTGTTTATTGTTAAACAGAACCAAACATTAAGCATTGTAAAATATTATGGGAATGATATATTGCAGTAAAAAGGGACACTCCATGCTAACCGTTTGAGGACAATGAATAGCGCTCAACTGACCAAGACTAAAAAATTAATTGACGTCTTGCCTATTGACTTTTATTTGTTGTCATCACAAGGCTAGCATGTAACATGGAATCTCCCTTTAACTGATTATATGCTTTACTTGCGCATGATGGTAGCAATGGGTTCTGATAAGTTTGTGACTGGATGAAACGTAGAGAAATATCCTCCTTTGCTCCTTTAAGTAAGGGATTATCTACGCAATTATTATTTCCTCAATTTTTGAGCCACTGCGATGATGTTTATTTAGCTCAAAATCTGCCACTTTTGTGAAATGCAGTGGCTATTTTTATGCCACTTGTAAACTTACTCCAATTTGCTATTCTTATAAACTACCTCATGTGCACGCGTAATTTTGGTTTGGGAAAGGCGATCATGGTTTTTTAAAGGTTAAGATTAGGATGCAGGGCTTGGGAAAGGCAATATTATTTTAATACTGAAATATTAAACTAGCGGGGAAATGGGGATCGAACCCTGGGGTGAGAAAGTTTACGATTTTATTGTCCTAACCATCCACCCCGGCTATATGGTTCTCTGAAGTCCACACTTACAACAAGTGTGCATGCACACAGGCAGAATAGCCATATTTTCATGCCAGTAAGTGCACTGCAATTTTTGTGCTAGGCTGTATTTCCTACATTGCGCATGCACCTGCTGACGTTCGTCAGAATAGCTAATTGGAGTCCGACTAGTGCAAAAATATCCCCTGCCTTTGTGAAAAGCTGCCAGCTAGTGTACACATTCATGTACAAGATGAAATATATTACCTTTCTGGTGCAACACATTTATTAAGCAGATTTTTTTTTAATCAGTCATGACAAAAAACGTAGGAAAGAATAACCTTCAGGATTTGCCCATTTTAGAATATTTACTGATGTACTGAAGGTATGCAATTGAGCCAGTTGTGAAGTGCCATCACCCAGAAGGCTAAACAGTTACTTCCTTCCCTCTTAATCTGTGTCGTGTTACTGTACCAAGGAAGCGCTAATCACACTGGCGGTGGAGCACTCCATCAAAATGTGTAATCAATAATTCCCACTAGTGCCCCATGAGGCTGTGTGACTGAAATACTGGTTGATTGATGCAGACTTTGATATTGGCACATCAATTGAATAATTAGATCACCAGAGACAGTAGTTGTGTAGACCGCCAAATAAGCAAAGCTTTAAAAAATGACAAGCAGCAAATTAGATACTTTCAGTGCTCACTGTTAACCTTTCTTTCGATGTTGTGTTTCAAGGATCTGGTTACTCCCATCTGTGACATTTTGCAGTCAGTTTATTTATTCAAACAGAATTACAGTGGGTTGAATGATGTGGATATGTTTCTTATGCATGTGTGAATTCTCAGTAATCTCAGTAATATTGACTCTGCAGTCCTAATGTTGGCTAAGGCACCTACCACTCGAAAAAGATGGAGCCCTACCACGAGAATCATGGCTTATAAAGCTCTCTATTTTTGCCCCATGCAGTAGCCACTAATCTTTACCAGTGAACAATGACTGTTGGCTAATTCTGCTGCATCTCACATAGCATCATGTATACAAACTAGAGGTTTTATATCGGTGATAACAGGATCAAAATTCACGTGTTTTCAAGATGAGTGTACATGCTCAATATCTAATTTTATCCTGAACAGATTTATTATTGATGGTAATTCAATGGCTCTGCATAAGTCTTTATACCAATATTGGTCAGAGGCGATGAGGTGTATTTTAAACCACTTCAACCAGCTCTTTATCTCAAATGCGCATGCGCAGTGCTCCAGCACGGCACATGTGTGAATATTGTGCAGAATATTGCTCATAAATATTGTACATTGGACAGATATAATCACTGAAGACAGAAGGACTTGAGGAAGAGCCCTGTACACGTGCTCCATTTTGACCGCATCGACAATATAATAACGAATATGACCACGTCCTTGTGCTGTTTTTGCAATAATACAGAAAGAATACATATTTTGCCTTCTTCGCTATTAGCATATATAGCTTTTGTGAGCAAACACTGGGCACAAAATGCAGCATTTTTTCCAAGTTAGCACTCTCAGTGAGACACCTTTGTTGAATTTTGATAGTGTTTAGATTTCACATCATGGAAATGGCTCGTTTTGGTTTACTGCTTGCCTTTTTTGCATCAGAGCTCGATACTGATAAGAAGTAATTGCTTTGCCACTTTTTTTTTGGGTTTGCTTGACTGCGATGGACTTGTTGGCTGCTCAACATTATAAGTGCATCACAAAAATTTAAATGAAATGGAGAATATGTCATTCGTTGGTTAAGTAATGTAGTAAACTCAGTAAGTCTTGGTACAAGCAAATAATTTGGACAGAAGCATCAAAAATTTTTCCTCAGTTCCATAGGCTGGAAAAAATACAGGGACTTACTAATAACGATATCTGTATTACTAAACTTGACCATGCGGCAATCTGTTGTAAAAAAAAAAAAAAAAAAAAAAAAGACAGATGTGATGAGACCAGCAATTATTTGAAATAGTTGCAAATGATCAGAGTTAAGTCAGATCTTTCCGTGTATTTTTATTTTTAATAATATTCCACAAAATATGAGCTTACCATGTGCTACATAAGAGAGTCTGCAGAGTTCTGAAATAAGGTCTTGTGGATAAATGATCCCAGACATACTTGTGTCAGAATGATGGCAGAGCAAAGAGGGAAAGTGAAAAGGAGCTGCTCAAGATCCAGGGCAACCTTCACCCATATGAGTTAATATAGCACTGGTTGTGTAGGTTCAGAAATGTATGGCTGCCACAGGTCCCAACTCACTTGTCGTCTCTGATGTTGTGCAGTTTCAGCAGCAGTATGGGTTCTGGAGTATACAGAAGCATGTTATCTGCTCAGGATAGACCGTATGCCACAGACGGCTTGGACAGCACTTTGTCATACAGAGAGGTAGAGATCCCAGACATACTGTCACAGAACAAGAAAATTAAATCATGATGCCGGTGAACATCATTTAACCATAAGATTTTGTAGCAACGCAGTACTAAGCTCTGTTCAATGCCATTAGCAATATTATTCATTGAAGGTGATGAACATTCAACACTGGACATGCAGTATGTACACATTCAACAGTCCCAACAGAAGCTGATTAAGTATGAATACAAACAATATAATGAAGAAAATATTGAAATGTGCACACTGCACAATCCATCCATTTTCCATCGCTTGACTGGGACTAGATTGTGGTGGATGCAAACTCAGCATAGTAGGCTTGAGGTGGATGGAGCCTGGACTGGCTTACTCCCATGACCCCTCCACTATTCATGCAAGGGTATGAAGCTGGTTCATCGCTCCACTGCTGGGACAGAACCCACATTGTTCCTCCTGGATCCGAGGTTCAACAATGGAATGGAGTCTCCTTTCTAGCTCTCCTTCCCACACTTTTCCTGGGCCCAGTCTGTCTGTCCAAGGGCACTGTATCCAAGATCCATGTAAAATTATCCAGGTTTGTCAGCCACAAAAGCCCAACAATATCCAGAAACTTCAGCATCTCAAGGCAAATCTCATCCATCCTTGGTGATTGGCCACTGTGGAGCTTTTTGACCACCTTGGTCACTTCCATCAGGGAGATGGACGCTGTCTTGCCCTAGTCCTCTATCTAAACCCAGGAGGGTGTATCTTTCAGATTCAGGAGTTCCTCAATGTGCTCCGTTCATCACCAAATAAATATCCCCCGTCAAGGTCAGCAGATCATTATCTTTTCGGAAATCAGCCTGGGTGAAGCCCTGCCTCGCCCTTCTGAGTCATTTGACTTTTTTCAAGAACCTCTTTGAGGTCAACTAATAGTCCTCCATGGCCTCCCTGAACTGCTCACAAGCCACAATTTTTGCTTCTGCAACTACAGTGACTGCAGTCCTTCAATTCTACTAATACCTGTTTGTTGAGTGAGGAGTTCCCTAGGCTAACTACACCCAAAAGGCTACTCTCTTCAGTTGATGGCCTCCCTCACTAGTGTCCACCAAGAGGTCCTTACGTTGCAGCCACAATAGGTACCGACAACCTTCAGGCCACAACTCATGGCAGCCTCTTCCCCAATAGAGGCTTTGTATATAGTCCTCTCTGACTCCTTGTTCTCCCATGGGACACATGAAAAATCTTTTGGAGGTGCAAATCGAATATCATCCAGACATGGGATTCTACAAAATGTTCTCATCAATCTTTGCAACACATTCAGGTTTACCAGGTCTAGTTTGCCAGTTGGTGATTAGTTGACAGCTCTAACCCTTTCTTTAGCTGAGAGTTCAAGAAAGATGGCCGCACATCTCATGATATGATCACAAAATCATTCACTGACCTTTAGCTAAGGGTGTTCTGGTACAAGGTACCCTTATGAATTCCCTTATACTTGGACATACTGTTTGTAATGACTAAAACATTACCAGCACAGAAGTCCAATAACAAAGCTCCTATCCAGTTCAGAACATGGAGGCCACTCCTTCCAATCATTTCCCTCCAAGTGTTCCTGTCACTGTCCTAATAGGCATTGAAGTGTCCCCAGTAGAACTATGGAATCCCTAGATTGAGCCCTTTCCAGGACCTTGACATGGGACTCCAGTAAGCCTGGATACTGCAAACTGCTATTTGGCTCACAAGCACTAAAAGCAGCTAGAGCATTTACGTCTGCCACCAACAAATGCATTACGGAGAACCCCTCAATCACCAGCATGAACTCCAATATAGCAACACTCAGCCAGTAGCATAGCCAAAGCCGAGAATTGGGAAGGCACAAAGCATCCCTTTACACTAGTTATTAGTCCTGACTTGTTTTCAATCATTTTTCTTAATTAACCATAGATTCACTCCAAAAACACGCCACAGTATCAGGTGTTGCCATTTGTCCTCATTAAGGTAAGACGAGAAATACAGCGCTTCATTTAGATACGCAATTTGACGCATTTCAATCAGCATTATTACAAGTTTTGTGAAGGTTTCTAAAATATTTGTTTTCTATGATTTATTTAAAAGAATCCTGAGGCGCAGGTTAGATCACCTGTACAGCAGGATGTGCCAAAAAGTTAGCAGAAGTTCCAAATCAGTTTACCTTTTGTAAATCAGAAGTTTACTTATGAGTAAATTATTTTTCCGCATTGAATTTAGCCTATTATTTAGTCACCCTTTAATTGCATCAAGTAAGAACGTGTCCTTACCGATGGATTTTTCTAAAAATTTGAAAATGTGCTAATAAAGGAGAATGGCAAAGAACAGATTGTGATTTTTTTTTTTTTTTTTTTTAATCAGTGTAAAGGCATGTTTTTTTGACAACCCTATTTTCAACTCTGGCTAAACCACTGCACCCAGCCGAGAATACCTGGGTGTGATCACGCCTGCCCACCTCCTCTCACCTTCAGCGGCTCTAGAAAAGAATAGAGCTCAACCCCTACCAAAGAGTTTGGTTCCAGAGCCAGTGCTGTGTGTGACGGTGAGTCCGACTATAGCCAGTCTGTACCACTCAACCTCTCACACGAGCTCCTGCTCCTTCCCCGCCAGTGAGGAGATGTTCCAAGTCCCAAGAGCCAGTGTCCATAACCGGGGCCCAGACTGCCAGGACCTCTGCCTTAGTCTGCCACCCAGTCTTTATAGCACCTGATTCCCATTCGTCCTCTTGTAGGAGATGGGTCCACGAGAAGGATGCTCTCTGTTGCTGCTTTAGGCTGAACCTGGTCAAGTCTCAGGAAAAACCTGGCAGCCAGTTACTTACACCTATAAACTCTTCTGCCAGTTCACAGTACTATCAAAGTAAAATTTATAATTGCTGAATCAACTCATTGGGCAGTTTATTGCATGTACTGTAGATCGGAATTTACTTGACATATGGGAAATCTCTGAACAGCTCATCTTGACCAGGTTTCATTCAGTTATAATGTCTTGACGAGGAAGAAGTAGTTCTTTTATCAGTGTTTACATAAAGTCTTAGAGAGTTTATATTGTGTGCAGTAGATGTGGCATATTAAGACTACTTTGTGGGGGTTATTTACTTCTCTAATTCAAACAGACACATTGGAACAAAGACACCAAATTCCACCCTGGGGAGAGGTACAGATTGCATAAATAGAATAATTTGAAGCATGGGGGAAATAATTTCTCACTGTCTGTAGATATAAACCACACATTGTGCAAAATAGGTCATGCAGTGTTTTGAAGTCTCAAAATGTCACAATATTAGTTTTGCCTTTCTTTCATTCTGGTTTATCTACAAACTTTTTTGGTGTGACTCAGTGTCAGTAGCATATAAAGCGTGAATTTGTAAATCCTTTTATTTTCTCCCTAAATACTTGGATTCACTTCCAAGGCTTTGCACAATCGCATTTGACACAAAATAAAATGCTTATTAAACCGAAATACAAGCCACTTATTTGCAGTCAGTCAAGTCTTACATCAGAATATACTGTTCAGGTCATTAAAACTTTCCTAATAGCTTACTTTGTTTATCTGAATAAACTCAGATCAAATTCTGATGCGTGGTGTCTGTTTTTCATCGATTCTCCTCGATCCTCCATCGTTTGAATTTTTAAGATTTTTTTTCTTTGAGCTTTGGGCTGTTAAACCATTAATGTGTTAGGCTTTATTTTCCAGAATGCATGAAACAAGTAGTTTTGCATTTAAGCTTTAATCTGTGGGATTGACAACTTTCTAAATTACATTTTGTTAAAAACATTTTTTTTGCTCGTCTTTGTTTTTTTGTCAAAGCAAACATCCATTTTCCCTCACAGCTGAAACATGAAAACTAAGGACTTCTACATGTCCCCGGAGTGATATTGTGTGCAACTGAACCAATGTGATACAAAAATGAAACTGGTTAACAAAGCAGCTGTTTTATCATTATTCAGCATGGAAATTACAAATATACAGTGTTGAAACCACGAAGTATCAGACACACTGCTGAAGTGTAATGATATTGGTACCAACCTGGCTATTGTACCATGAGTAAATACATTTTACATTAAATCCAATGCTAATGATCTTCTTAATGCCTGTTCTATGAATGATCCTGAGGTTTTAACCTGTGACCACAATGTCAGAAAGTTTTGCTGTTAGTGCTGTGTTGCTGCATTTACAATAGATTTTGCGTAAAATCTTTATAGCCTATAGAACATCACACAAAAAAACCCTTTACTGTAATCCTTGGAACAAACATTGCAGTGGTGTGCTCTTGAAGCCACTTAAGTATGTGCAGTAGTCAAGTGGTTGGTTAATGGTTAATGCATTAACCATCTTTAGTGCAGTGGTCAATGTGACTGTCTGTGCCCCCAGAGACCTATAAGATGATGCTTGAATAGATGCCTGCTGCTACACTGGAGTTGGTGCTGTAATGCTTTGTGGAAGACTGCAGTGGTGCAGTATTGTCATAGGCCCATGGTGGAGGCCAGCCACCCCAGTACAGGTGAGTCCATCTGTCGCCTGCCGCCGGAGACCCTCGCTCACCCTTTGCCTGGTCCCTGCTGTTGCAATATATACTACTGGAATGTATGGGACAGATTTTATTTTTCTTTGTTCTAGTCAGCTGTTGCCACAACATCATGCTGCACACCCTCCAAATGACAGTGAAGTCTCATTTCTCTTGCATACTTGTCATCAGATATCTTGCACAGTGCGTAGAGGTTTCAAGGGATGTCATCCCAATGTATCAAAAACAGCTCTGATTTTGGGAATTGTTTGGGACAAGTTTTATATGGGATCATTTTCTCTGAGCTGATTCTAGCATTGCTCTTGGAGCCTTTAAGTGACTCTTTCTATAAACACATGTGATTAATCCTTATTCTCGGGAATGGCAGCAGTAGGTAAGGGAAGGGCCCAGCCTTTTGTTTGCAACATTTATCGAGCTGGTGTTCCATTCTTGGAAGCTGTGTACACACTGAATTACTATTGTACGAGTGTCGATGGCCTTACATTTAGGCACTTTTTTTCATTTGCATAAGGTGCTGAGAACTGTGATGTTTGATTATTTGAATTGCAGTATGAAAAGATATGAAATCAATGGCACCAATAGCACCTTGAATAATGTAATCCTAAGTGCACAAAGGCAACGCCTACATTTGATACCCAGAATGTATGAGTAATCTGGGTGGAAAATGAATTGGCTTTCAGTAAATACATAAAAAAAAAAATAAAGCAATGTTTGTTCAGCATTTCTGTCCTTTACTCTGTCTCCAAACCATTCACACTTTCTCACATATAAGTATTTCAGACAAGAATGCTATTCTCATATATAGTACCGAACAGGAGGTGTATTTTTTTTTTTACTGCAAAGTCATGGTGTGGATCAAGAGGACTACGAATGGACAGGATATGATAAATTAAATCATCTCTAGGCTGACCTGCAATTTTTCTTACAATGTGCGACAATAACGGGGTCTAACTATTAAATTGCTTGCTGTTCCGCTTGATGCATCCTGTAAAATAAAGGATTCCAGGGATTCCGAGATTCGGCGATTATAACAGGGCAACATTCTGACAGGAAACAACCCTCTGTTCTCAAAAACTGTTTCCTGTTTGTGAAAGATAGGATCTCTCCCCTTCCACATTTTTGGACATCAGAAAAGAGAGCAGTAACACTGGACATTGGATATCATTTTGAGTGCACTAAAGAGAAGCATTCCCAGTTGCCTAACTTTTTCAATTGTGTATCTTAATGGCAAAAGCAGGTCGATTGAGCAGATAGCTTTGAGTCTTTAGGTCTACAGGATTGCATAATAGCTTTTTTTTTTTTGGGGGGATTTTTGTACTCCTGCCCTTCAAAGGTTTTTTATGCCTATGCTTTGATTATGAGATGTGCTAGAGATTTGAATTAATCCTGCCCTTTAATATTGACCAAGAAAGAGTATTTAAGTGTAAAACGGCCTGTAACTCCACTTGGATTTAGATAGAGTGAGCCACACCGCGTGTCATAATATTTAACTTTGCAACCTTATCACTGCAGTACCATGTGGGCTGGGGAGTCACAGCTTCATCTCATTGGTCTGAACCTCTCTTTATCCCCAGGTAATTCTCAGGCTTTTCCTACTTCACCTGGAAGCGATTAACAGAGAACATTTCCATCAAAGGGTCCATTTTAATCATGATTCCTTGTAATAATAATAGTAATAATAATAAAAACAATAATAATGATAATAAACCAGGACAGCAACATAAGTTACACGTTATGCCTGCATTACTTCCAACATCATTTATAAGCAGACGGGAAACAAGACCCTCCTTATTTAAGCCTGGTTTTCTTTTATCAGCATCTGTGAGACTGTTCAACTCAGGAATTTATCAGGAATTTAATCCATTACAAAGGCCTAATACAACTTCGAAATACTTATTATTATTATTATTATTATTATTATTATTATCATCATCATCAATGTAGCAAAGTTTTAATATAGTAGATATGAGATATTTATTGATTTAAGCACATATGCTCAATCATTTACTTGTTTACATTATTACATTCAAATCATGATGGCAAAAATATAGAATCATGCAGAATGCAGATAATGCACAGCAAATAGAAAGAGAGGACACAAAGGGCATGTTGAATTATTGGTTTTGAAATTTAGCTTGCAAACGTGGCATTCCATTTCAGCAGTTTAAAGTGACTCAATTTGACCTAAAGTGAACATAAAGGTTAAGTCACTGGCTTTCATATGAGAAATTGCTTGTGTTGAATCTCATTTGCCAGAGTGCATTCAGTCTCTCTTAGTGTAAATTCTGTTTGATTAAAATACACGCTGGTCATTTCACCGTGGATTTGAGTTAGAATAACCATATAGCCTTCCGTGTTCATGTTTTAACATGCATCACATGACTACGACTCATCCAGTCTGGACACAGCGTTCTACTTCTCCGGAAAATGATGCATTTGTTAATTCAGCAAAAGCCGGTCTCGTGCACCTTTCTATGAACATTAGGTGCAGCGTGCAGATATTTAATTCAGACTTCATTCTGAGTTCCTCAAATTGATTATGCAAATATAGCATTAGGTGATCTATATTCAACAACGATTATTCAAAGTTGTTAAAAGATACAATAGTATATGAATTTAATGGTTCAATGTGTCCTTTTTCTGGGAAATGAGCATTAGAAGATAAGATAGTTCTGGTCTGTCGGCACCCACTCATTTGAACTGATCTCATTTTACCATGAGATTACGAACTTGGGTAACCTGGGATGCTACTTTAAAATATTCATTTTTATTTCGCCTATAACTGAACATTCCAGCTCTATCATCCGCTGTAGGAAATCAATTGATTGGTTTGGAGGCGAAATCAGACTCGATTCAAATTCAACGGTGCTGCAGAGTTATGAACCTGACGAACGATAGGGTCAGACGCTAATATCATCTCTTGTTCTGCTGATATGGAATTGCAATTGAGGGACACCTATCTTGAACGTAATTAACGAATTTGAGGAGCAGTCAAAATGTCAGCACATTTTCTGAACCCCATCGCGTTCAAAATAACTATAACTCTTATTTTAATTTTTAAATTCTTTCAAGTGATTCCAACTGTACTCTTAAATTTGGGGAAAAAATGTATGAAGATAGTGAACGTATCAGAGTGAAGCTGCATAGGTTTAATGTGTCCAGGAGCCGGTCTGTCTATTTTAAGCACGATATCATTTTCATTGAACTAAGTACCTGCAACAAAATTAATACAGTCGGACCGGTACATACCCTCTGGCAACGATTCTCGTCACCATAATTACATTTAAATGTTTCTCAACTTTATCAAACATCGCAGGGATATTCTACAATGCGCCGTTTTAATGATGCAATCATGACTTTATCAAGTCCATAAGAAACATTCATCTGAGATGGGATGCAAACCTGTTACGAGTAAATAGTTTTAAAACAATTTCAAATTTCGCAGAATTTTTATTATTATTAATATAGCCTATTATTATTATTATTATTATTATTATTATTGCTGTAGTGGGCCTGAAATGGTCATGTAACTTCGTTTTTTTTTTTTTTTTTTTTTACCGTTACCTCTCAATGCCATTTTGCGCATTTCCAGCGACATGTCAGGCAACATAGGAGTACCCCACCACAGGTTTATCAGACCCCAACAGGATAATCAACATTTCATGACATTTCCGTGATAAGGATTCACATCTAAACCATGCTTCATATGTCATTGAATCTTCGAGTGAAGACCTAGAAACCCGTGTGAAAGAGAGAACTAGGCACGTGAACATCATCCATTAAATCCTCATTTCCATTGTTATCTTTCAGCGCAAATTTAAGCCCATCGATTGATATGCCATTCGCTTACATGAAAGTTTTCCTATCTTATACCTTACCATTTTCCCAGTCATTTCAACTTGAGGAATTTACTCATTCCATCACTTCAAGAGTGGTATACGTGGGAGGAGAAACCCGGTAGGCTACAGAGGTTAGTCTATTTAAGCCATTAAGAGTTGTGAACAAAGAGGATTGAAAGCAATGCAATACTTTGATGATGAAAAGAAACTATCCGTCCATTCTAATTAAAATCCATTCAAACAAGTGTGTAGGCTAAAGACTGTCCAATTACTTTGTATTATAAAAAATTATGCTACTGTCCATCACATTAATGTCTAGGGTACATTACATTTGCATTCATAAAAACAGACAGATTATGATGATGATTTTGAGAATAATAATAATAATAATAATAATAATAATAATAACAACTGCTGTTTGTTTTTCTAAGTAGCCTGTATTTTCATAGGAATTGATGTCGCAGTTAGTTTTGCTTGGACTAGGTTGAGACATTCAGCAACGGACATCGTCGTGTCGTTCTCGTAAAAAAATACTTGAAAGTATGGGGCGTTATGGTCATATATGAATTCAATGAGCCTTCCCATTGCTACTGTTGACGCAAAACTACAGCCTGCTCGCCTCTCACTGATGTATACTGCAAAAGGAAAAAATGTTTCTCCTATAGGCTACCTCCTGAGGTCATTGATAACTGACAACTGCATTATTTTTCATGATTGACAATTTGACATTGATCGTTTTTTAAATTTCATGGTAGTACACAGATGAACATGACTTTGCATTTGCTTGTGGCCACAAATGATCACGTGCATATGCTTGCAAAAAAAATCTGTTCATCAAGCTTGTGGTGCTTACAGTTACATAGTGCCCTCACACGTGAATATTATAAGGGCATGGAACATAGACGTAATTTGCGTTCAGCTAAGTGCCAAGCCTAAATCTCAAACAAAAACGATAACGCTGAAGGGAGAGTTCGCGCAGGAACCGCGGTCAAGCCAACTCGACGTCGTGCGCATGCTCCAGGGGGCCTTGCAATACCTGTTTCGGAGCGAGTCTTATTTCACATGGGGCAGGCTTGAGATATCTAGCACTTGCGTTAATGCTGGATACAGGAGCCTTTCGTTTGACAGTTAGCGGTGAGGGTGAGTTAGATAAACGAAGGGAAACTTATTGCCCACAGTTTTCCTGCATTGTAGCATGCTGCAGGCTACAATATCCGTCGGATTTGCTCGTGAATAAAACTTTTGAGAGCTCGTTCATATTGGACGTAACATTTTGATTCCCGTCTCTCTTGAAAAAAAAAAAAAACGGATACGGTTCCGACATCGTGATGAAGAACTGAGATTGAAGTAAGTGAACAGGGCACTTATGATTAGAAGCAATCTTTTTATCGTCGTTTACGATCTGAAAACTTTTCGAATTATTCACGTCCGTGTCAGGTGACAAACTTGCATAGCATATCGAATGAACAAAATCTGGAGGTTTAACGTGAAGAAAATAAACCCTGTTGGGCTTTGATTAAGAGAATACTGTGACTACTGTAAAAGTGCCTTGAATCACGATGTCAAAACCCATGGATCACGTTAAGCGCCCCATGAATGCGTTCATGGTGTGGTCCAGAGCCCAACGTCGGAAAATGGCTCAAGAGAACCCGAAAATGCACAACTCTGAAATCAGCAAGAGGCTTGGTGCGGAATGGAAACTTCTTACCGAGTCAGAAAAAAGACCATTTATTGACGAGGCTAAGCGACTGAGAGCTATGCACATGAAGGAGCACCCTGACTACAAATACAGACCCAGACGGAAGCCAAAGACATTAATGAAAAAAGACAAGTTTGCTTTTCCAGTGCCCTACACTCTTGGGGACCACGACGCGTTGAAGGCTAACAGTTTATCTGCTGGATCTCTTTCCGAGTCTTTGATTGGGAATCCGGAAAAAGCAGCTGCCGCCGCTGCAGCCGCCGCGGCAAGGGTCTTTTTCAACCCGTCTGTTTCAACGAACCCTTACTCCCTTTTTGACTTTGGGGCGAAGATGGCAGAAATCTCTTCGCCATCATTTCCGTATGCTTCCTCACTTGGGTACCCTGGAGGCGCAACTGCCTTCCCTGGAGCCGGAACTGTTGGAAGCGGGACACACACTCACACTCATTCACATCCATCCCCGGGCAATCCTGGCTATATGATTCCTTGTAATTGTACTGGCTGGCCCTCGGCGGGTCTTCAGCCTCCTTTGGCTTACATCTTGTTACCGGGAATGGGCAAAGCGCCACTTGAACCTTATCCTGCCTACGCAGCAGCATTGTGATACGCTGGACTAACATATTTTCTGTCTTGTAGAGACTAAAGACTCTGTGCCAGAAATTATTGGACACATGCGCGAATCTATACATGTGATAGAGGTCATCTTAAATATCACATGGGTATGTATATAAATTAATGCCTTTATGTAAGGTAGTCTACTTAGTGTGAAGGTAACCCATCGGGAAAGAACTTTCGAACTGTTTTGTGCCGTTAGTTTTGGAAACGGCTCTCTCCAATGTGAGTACGCCACTCGAAGTCGCCTCCGTTTTTTTCAACCTGTTGCAAATACATCTGCTTGGAGGACTTTGGGAATGTGCGAGACTTAGATGACTGTGTCGCGCATTTTGATGGTTACAGTTCTAAACTTGAGGAACAAAACGTAAATGATTTAATAGATCATCGTCAAACATGCTGGCTTAACAAAATCTAGGCTACATTTGACATTAGATTGATCTCGAAATGACTCGTCTACTGAAATAAAGAGTCATTTCGGTCTTTTTTTCGCCAGAATGGTGTGTAAATGTGTACAGTTCCATTTTTGTGGTTTAGTTAATGGTTTAACCCGGAAATTGCTGGGTTTGATCAGTAATCCACTGTATTTTATGGTTTCAGTACTGTTTTATAGGTGTCTGAAATATTTATTGTTCGGAGGCATAATGATAATCCAGTTCGTTAGAATGCTGAGTTTGTCCCGTAGCTATGATTTGCACAATAATAAACTTGAAGTGCGCATAGGATGTAATATTTAATCTTTATTTCTGTGGTATCACACTCTTCCATGTCAATGCTTTTGCTATATTGAGCCTGATTTACTTCTATATTCATCATCTTTATCACTACTTGAGTTAAACGGATAAAATCAATTTGTGGGGTAGCCTAGACACTAAAAGTTAGCAAACGGAATATAGATGATAATTGACATTTAATGGCAGGAGAATTCTGCTTTGTGCAGACTACGCAATTCGCAGTTCCATTGCAGGCTTATTTTTGTTCTTACATGGCTGGGAATTATATGGCTGGGAATTTCCTTTCATGATGTTTGCTCAGTCTTCCTATTTAATGGCATTCTGCTTCCTCGCTGAATAAAAGCCCGTAAATTAATAAAGTATGCAGACAAGGCACTGCTGAATCGCTTACAAGATTTTTATCTGAATTGCCCTTAAGTGCTCAGTCCAGGTGAAGTGTAAGGTATCCTCCAAAGGACGCTTTTGTTCGGGCTTTGAATAGAATTACTCCAAATCTAAATCAGGCCATTGTAATAAAGGGCCAGAAACCTAGTTAATCACATTTTTTTATTCTTGAATAGATGGGAAGATTAAAGCGTGCACGGCTACCTCTTGCATCGTCTTGAGAGCAGGTAGGCTCTTGCATTGATTAGCGGCTGAATTCACGAAGCCTGAAATAACTTCCTCAGATAATAAATGTTTTCAAGTAGGACTACTTTTCAAATATCGAATCTATAAACACACAGTGTGCCAACATTATGCATTTACGTAGGCATAATGGCATGGCGAAATTGTTAAATAAATCCTACACACGTTCGCTCGTTTGCTTAAACTTGGGGGATTGAATTTTCTTGTAACAGATTAATAAGTAGCCTATTATATGATTTAAAAAATAATTTGGTGATAAGCTATATTGGACGCATAGAAGGGTTCATTTTTACATCAGTTTGTTGTTTCGAATGGTTCAGGGTGATTATGCAAAACTAATTTGGACGGTCCAGGGATAATTATCCTCGACACGGTTAATTAATCCCTTTCACCAGTCCACATTCTTTCTCTGTAGGCCTTTACCCTGATCACTTCTCTCCACGGAGCTTGAAAACCTTTCCCTGAAGATAAACTAACACACAGCGCAAATTAAATAATCACAGTTGTTTGATTGTGACACTACTATTTAGAAATCACATTCATCTTGGTAGACAACTCAATTGGGCATTGGCGATTCTGGCTATTTTAAAACATCGATTTTATAAAGAAAACCCGGAGTAATATTATTATCCTCTATGGTTCACTTAGATTTTTTTATCAATTCTTTGAAACAGGTAACAAAAATATACCAAGTGAATTGCTATCTGTATTTTAATTTGTGAAATATCTTTGATAGAAAAATACTCAGATCTAAAATACAGGCCTACGCCCCCAAAGCCGTAGACAGGTTTCAAACAAATGATGCATGTATTCAACTCTCTCTCTCTCTCTCTCTCTCTCTCTTTTATTCAAGGAAAATAGGAAAGAAAACTGAAAAGAACTTTTTCTTCTTCAGTGGGAGCGTTTAGATAGTCGAGGAGGTTTTGTCTGGGAACAAAACGCGGGCTGGGAGGTTTCTGTGGGTGTGTTGTTTGTTGAAGTGGAGCTCAGTATAAAGCGGCTGCTCTCCGTCATTGTGATGGAAGCAATCAGTGGTATTTGGAAAACTGTTAGCATTGTGCACTTCTTCTGTGTCCTTTGTGGAGGATTTCTTTTCACAAGGTTTTTTTTCAGCCGATCCAGCTGGCTCGAGTGAATACCTCTGCAATGTGTACACGCTTTGTCTCTCCAAGGCCCTGAAGTAGCCCACGCTGAATGGAGTGAGTTGACACTGCATGACAGTGAAACAACATAATAAAAAATACATGAGCGCGTGAATAGAAGCCGACGCATAAATAAATAAAATGGGTGACCAAAACTGGATAAACCGAATGACAAAACGGTGAAAGGCGAACAAAAAGATATTTAACACACTAGATTAGCATTAGAATGCGATCTACAAGGCAGAACAATTGATGAATAGGTTTACCGGCCGAGAAAGAAATGGACTAAATGGCTTTTGAATAGATAGCTATGCTTTTTTCCCGAGTGCAAAAAACCGGACAGAATGGTCAAGGTGGGAATTCAGCAATGCAAAAAGGCCAGAAAGCGACTTCTCAGAGAGAAAAATTACGTATTCTGTATTTTATCATGAAAAATGAATTCCAGACTCCATTTGGTGCTTTTAAGAATTATCCGTAGCAGGGAAACGTCAGTAAGCTGACTTAGAAAAAGATTCCGAATAACGCATTAATGTCAGAGTTGACCTCATAGGAAATTGGTAAACTCGATATCCTAAAATCTTAACTGCGTATGGATAGTCTATTCTCAAGTTCATTCATTCAATCTAAGTATATCTGAAAATTTTCATGGAAGAGGATTAGTATCACAGCTGCATGTTGGTCATTAGCCGATGTTTTAATTTCTTTTATGATTAGCCTGTGCGTGTCAGGCTAGAAATAAATAATAATTATAAAACAAACAAACAAAAAACTCAGAAACTGTTCGATTTTATGGTGTTGAGTCTTTTCATTCAAGTTAATGTGGGCTTAATGGGGAAAAATAGATTAATATTCACGGGCTAATTTAAATCAAAATATACGTCATAAGACGGAAATTTCCAATATTAGGTTCAGACATGTTGCTGGCATTCCTTACGGACTGCGCCATGATTCCTGTGTATGCATTCATGTTCGTATGTATAGGCTTATATACGGTCAAAATCAGTAAATATCATTTGGATAAACATTCTTGCGTCTCCAAGCGAGAGGGCGAGCTCCAAATTTTTATCAGGCCCGAGTAAAAGGGCGAATCAGGTATGCGCGGTTTGAGCCCTCTTCTTAGCTATGGTGTTGATTGAATAAACCACTGAAATTTACATCACCCTATATGGATAAAGAAAGAAATTTAACATATTATGTAATATGCAAGATACTTTCACGTCTAATAAAAGCTGGATGATTTCCTGACAGGTTATCTTCTGTTTGTGTATTGCACAACCAGCATCAGTAAGATTGGCCTTGTTGGACCATCCAGTTGGTGCCATATGGTGCTGGATGTAGAGATATGAAATAATGGTCTTCCTTTGCTTGGACAGGTGGGTGCAAGTGAAATAGTTCCTGAATGTGCATGATTATGTCTGTGTTTCTGTAAGGTGACATGGGCAGTTTTTTTTTTTTTTTTTTTTGGTTCTGTATTCTGGCACATAAGATTTGCAGTAAGACAGTTAACTTCCTGGTTAAAATGCAGGAGGTCAACTTTATTTCAGTCCCACAGTTTTACAGGAGGCAAACTCAATTTTTTTATTTGATTTTTTTTTTTTTGAAACACCATGAATTCACTCGTGGCATCAGCTGTAACAGAATTACCAAGTGGACCAAATAATATTTACCAACCGTGACAGCATCAACGAGCATTCTTCTTTATGTGTGTGCGTGTGTGTGTGTGTGTGCATGTGTGTGTGTGCATCAAAATGGCAAAATGTGATCCTGGAGACACCTATTTTGGTGGAAACTGCCACAGAAGTGGTTATGTGTACCCTGTCAGGTGTTCAAAAGTCTGTCTCTCTGTGGACAGATTCCATCTTTGCAATAGCATCACGACTAATGCAGTCGCAAGAATCAATGAAGGCTGAGTTTGAAGGTGGGTGTGGTTGGAATCATAAGCAAAAACAATTTTCTAAATACCTGACAGATCAAGAAAACCTTTCAGGATATTGGCACATTTCTCAAAGACTACTACAAACCAAAGTCAAGATGACACCAGCATCCCCAGAGGACTGACCACAATATCGCACCCGTTCTACTGCAGCTGTTTGCTGTCATACAATCAATAAAAACAAGGAATTCAATTCCAATTGTAGCCAAACATGCTCAAGCCAAAATATTTATGACTCAACCTTGTTTCATAGATGATGTGTGGGGGGATTGTATAGGATCAGGTTCCTTATTGAGATAGAAGCATCTTACCTGCTCAACTACTATGAAATGTGTATGAGCTCATTAGATGGCACTTTGCCCCTGCAGAAAAGGGTTTTTTCAAGGGCAAAAATTGGAACATTCATGACTGGCCAAGTGATTCACCCACTCTGTAACTAACTGGGTATGTTTTCCACTTGCTGAACTTATAACTGAAGATAAAATAACCCAGAAGTGAAAAGAAGTAGAAGATGGCTGCTGTAAAGGCTGGGCGAAGAGTCTCCAGGGAAGAAAGTACATGGTGTGCAATGATGTTTGGAGGCCACAGAAAAATATCCAAATATAAAGTAAGACAAGTAAATGGTTTTATCAAATTAGCCTCACATTCATTAATCATATTCAGAACAAAATAACTAAAGTCACTGTCCCAGGACTTTTGCATTCCATATTTATGTTTTTGCATATGTTTGTAGCTATTTGTGCATTTACTTATTTAGTAAATTTAGCAAGATAGTTACATTGATTTGCGCTATTGAACAACAGTCTTTTTAATTAGTTTGTGTTTACATATACAAGTAAATAACAATCAATTTTTCACAATACCGTATATTAATTTACTAATTTACTAACTGTATCATTGTTTCGGAGATAATTTGTCACTGCTCCGATACTCTATGTCTGTGGGAGATTTTTTTTCCTCTAAAGATCTATTGAGTGCACTCAGGTGTCATAATATTTTACAGGGCGTTATGGGGAGACATGAATTCAATTTGTCACTAGTCTATAGGTCTGATTGTATACCTACTTCTCAATAAGATAAAATACCTTTACTCAAACTGACATCACCCTTGCACTGTGATATTTTTTTGTTGAGATTTTGACAGCAAATGTCTGAAATCAACCTTGCCGCAAATCCTTCACCGAAATCACAGGATTGCTATGTCTTGCTTATGGCATTATTATGAGGCTATTGTAATTTTGCCATTTTGGCTTCCAGTAATTCCACTGAAACCTGGATTAAAACTGAGATATCCTTAAAGAATGTATGCAAGTTTTAAATGTCCTAAACACTGTGCTTTTCCTGCATCAACACCCATTTTTCTGGATTTTGAAGTAATGCAAAAATTAGGGAAATTGGCAACTTCAATGATTGTATACATTTATTATCCATAGAAAGGAGAAACATTAAACCACATGATACTTGGCTATTTTTGATTATTATTATTTTCTGTTCAGTACCTTTTGTTACATGAGAGATCTTAATGAATTTTGGTTATCTGGTAATAATTAAAAAAATAAATAGACTGTTCCACAACTGAATGCAATATAATGACACCCATCAACTGTATTTCAATGCGGTTTGAAACATTGCACTGATATAGTACATTTAACTGCATTGAAATAGGCAATTATTGCACAGCGTACTGATGCCACAAGGCCTTTTCAATGAAAACACCTACTTGCATATAGGCACTGTCCGCTTCATTAAATGCACCTGTAGACCTGATTGTTAATGCAAATATCTAATCACCAAATAATGTGGCAGCCACTTAGCACATGATGCATGCAGACATGGTTAAGGTAACTTTTATGGTGGGGTGATTGGTGGTGCTCAATCAGGTGGCTTGAATATCCCATAACTGCTGATGATCTGGGATTTTCACAAGCAACCGTAACTAGAGTTTACATAGGATGGCTGGAAAAACACACATAATCCACTGAGTGACAATTTTATGAGAGAAAACATCTTATTAATGACAGAGTTGGAAGAGAATGGTCAGGCTAATGCAGACTGACAGGAATGCAACAGTAACTCAAATAACCACACATCACAACACTGCTACGAGCAGAGCATCTCAATGCAAGACACATGGAAACTTTTGTTTGGAAACTGAGGCCACATGGGAAAGGGCTCAACAAAACTGGACAGTAGAACATTTGAAAAAAAAAATTACCTGGTTTGACAGGTCTTGACTTCAACAGCAACATGCAGGGGGATTTTTTTTTTTTTTTTTTTGCATGCATTAGGCCTTTTAATTCCAATTGTGTATCATTTACATGACACAGCTTACCTGAATATTGTTTCTGGCAATTTGCACCCCTTTTGGGCCACAGTTTACCCATCTTCTGACATGTCACAAAGCACAGGTTTTAGCAATCTGGTTCCTTGAAGATGGAAATGAGTTCAATGTACTCCAAATGCCTCCGTAGTCACCAGATCTCAATCTACTATAGAACACTTTTGGAATTTGGTGAGATGGCAGAATGTGCGCGAGACTGAACTGCAGACACTATGTTGTTGATGATGTTGTGCCCAACAAGGACCAGGATCTCTGAGGAAGGCTTCCAGTACCTCAGTGCCTCCATCCACAAAAGATTACAGGCTGTTCTGAGGGAGTAGGAGGCCCTGCCCAGTATTTGAAGGGTGTACATAATAATGTGGCCACTGAGCTTAAAATGTAATTTTTATATTATAGATATCAGCTTTGCCAGCTGCAAAGCATTGAAAGAGCCACAAGTCCAGTAACTGAGCCAAACATGGCTGCCTTCACAATAACTCAACATTGTTCTTTGATAGTTTTGATAGCAATAGTCAGACTAATGGTCATAAAGCACCTCTGCCATTTAAATCACTGATAAATGAGCCCCTAAAACATGGCTGCCATCCCACATAAACTTGAGTTGATTGTTCAGAAAACTGAGATCTAGTTTTGATAGCAATAATGGATTGTTCAAACTAATGGTCACTGTACATATGCACTGCACTGCTGCCACCATCCCACAATCATTATTCAATGTGAACATGATTAATAACTTTTGATTGATGATGATGGTGAAGTAAGATATTCTTTGTCCCAAATGAATCAGAAGATGATGGTTCTGCTTCAGAAGGAGGTCCTTTCACTTTAAAAAAAAAGGTTCTCACATAAAAAAGGGAACGTCCCAGTGAAAGGGGTTTAAAAAAGTGTTTCTAGTTCCCAGATACTAGATGACACAGGAGGCTGGCAACTTTAGGTCCCATTTTCAGAGTTCCCCAGCATGGGTTGGCCCAGTATGGCTCTTAGGGGCTCAAATAATTTTGATTGCAACTGTATCTATTCTGTAAGAATGTCTCCCATAGCATCCTTGAAAAAAAATGTTCTCAATGGGATTTCCCTGGTGAAAGAAAGGTAAAAATATTTGCATACTATAAGCCACCTTGAGAAAAATCAGAGTAAAAAACTTACATATGAATTTGAGTTCCCACTTTATATGGAAAAAACATTTATCTGACACTTTTTTTTGTTGTTTCACATGTGAATTTTTGTTGGATAATGATGGAAGCAACTTAGCTGCTAGTCATTGAGTCATTCGAGTCATTGCCCAACTACACTGTGAAGTACCTTGTATTGAATTTTGAAACATTTAGCTGAATATGATCTGATAATATATCCTATAGAAATCACATCAACAGAATACATGGGAACCAGTTCCATTTTAAGCCATACATGCCCACGCATGACCGCTTCTAAGGGTGAACTCAGGGACTCAAATGCAAACAGTAGTTCCAATAAACTCACAGTTTATTCAAAAACAAGAAGGGTCAGATTCTGAGTTGAAAGCCAGAGAGGTTGGATTGCAGCACAAAATCAGCAGGCAGGGGTCTGATCAGAGACAGGCAGAGTTACAAAACCAATCGGGCAAAATGCAGTACAAAATCACAATCCAGAAATTGATATCCAAAAACCAAACAAAGCCATAAAAGTGACCAACTGTACACAGAAGGCGATCCAAAACTCAAAAACTGGGAAGCGAAGAAAGTGAAATATGGAATAGTCAGACTCGGAAACAGAAGAGTTGCAGGACTTTAAGCAGATGCAACTGGGACAGACTTGCTACAAACATGAGAGAGAATATAAACACCAAGGACTAATAGAAAACAAGATATACCTGGGAAGAGAGGTGAGAGCGGGGAACAAAGGGGTGGCGCTACAAATGAGACAATGATTCCATAATCAGAACTTTAGAGCTGGGAGATGTGACACACTGACGTAAAAGGGTAAACATGAGCACGTGGGAACTCATGGAAAAAAGACAAACATGGAAACAGAAAGAAAATGCAAATCAAATAAAAACATAATAAATAACACAAAAAATTTAATAAAAGATGCTGTATTTCCTACAATGTTCACCCAATTTGGATGTAAATACCCCAAAATGAAAGCTTAAAGTCTGCACCTTGGGGTCATTTTCATTATTCAATTTCAAGTCCAATTTCCTGTGAAGGACAACTAAAATAGTAACAACTTTGTCAGTGTCCAAATATTTATGGACCTGATCATAGGTTTACAGGTTTTTGAAGGAGAGAGATCGACCAAAAGAACAGGTTTACATAAAAAGAACCTGAAATTTTATGACTTCTCCAGTTCATTTTAGGCTAATCAAAGTGTGAAAAACCTCCCCTGAAGCAATCTTGCCATCATGGTACTGTGCCCCGAATGTTTATGACTACCATGTACTGTATAGCCTGTAAATTCAAAAAAAGGACCCAATATTTTTAAAAAATTCTTTATGCTCCCAGGAGGGGAAAAATAAATTATCTTGCGTTGCACCTTTTCCGAAACACCTTAACGTGCCAAATCAGAGCTCTAACACTATATATGTCTACTTGCCCAAGGTCATCCAAAGAAATGAGGTCTGTATGTGTTCATGCGTATACCCTGAATTCTCTGAAGTCTGCCGATACTGTTAAGAAGTGCTAAGTTTGTTTGGAAACACATATTGTGCTGGAGGGTGTAACATAATGACCTGGTCAACATAAGTCCCCATTGCCCCACAGATCATCCATAAGAAGAATAATCTAAAATTCAGTGGAGGAGAAGGAAGATAAATGCAATCAGTTCCATTCTGCAGCTCAGTCGTTTGGAAATCATTTGGGCTGACCTATGGCCTTGTTGCTAAGGTGCTTTACAGCACCTGGGCCAGGAGTGTTGTGAGCTGAGGCTCATATCTGGTGCTGCAAAATCAGAACAATTGTTGGGCACCAAAGTGAGGCCCTTAACCCCACAAGAGTACTTCTGGAGGATGTCTTGGCTGACCCAATGGCACTTCGGATGAAATGACTGAAATATCTGCCTACCTTATTTACTGTTCTCAACATGGACTAGCACATGAATTAAAGTTAATTTATTGTTCTTCAGGTGAAAGTTGAAGTGACTTATAGAAATAATCATAGAGTGAATTACTGAGAAAGTGAAATTACCTTTATAGAAAACAAAGGCATATTAAAGGAATGAGAATAAGAGCACTACAGACCTTAGACTTCAAGATCCCTAATCCTCTAATGGTCATCAGCTGAGAGGAGCACCTTAGTGAACCGTAGCACTGCTACTCCTTATCTCTGGAAGAAAAGCTGTTTATTCTCTGCCTTTCTCCTCAATCCATGCCTGAGAAACCCTATTCCCGTCAAACACAACACAGACCTGCAGAGCTGGACAAGAGACCTGGCTGAAATGTGTTTGGTGACCATTATTGCAGAGCTGGACAAGAGACCTGGCTGAAATGTGTTTGGTGACCATTTTTGGGATAGGCTTAATGGTACTGTTCAAGATGTGAAATTATGTAAATTGGATTATAGGTGAACTCTGACCAAAAATTTTTGAGGGTATAGGACCTAATTAAGACCCATCTTAGTAAAACATGTTATCAGCAATTAACTCTTTATGCCCACCAACAATATTCCTTTAACCCTTTCCCTTCCAAGTTTTGTGAAAGACTCAATTCCTACAAAGAGAACAGTTCTGAGTGAAGTTTAAAGTAGTCATTAGTCCATATAAGAATATTTGAGTCTCCAAGTACACACAGACAGGTCAACAGGTATTTGGTCAATGATGCAATTTTCATCATTTTGGGTCTGTATATCACCACAATGAATTTGAAATAAATCAGTCAAGATGTTCTTGAGGGATAGATTTCTGGTTTATGTCAGAGTTTTTATGAAAATATTGTATGTAACCATGTACAAATTACAACCATTTTTATACATAGTCCCCCTAGTTTTAGGGGCATAAAAATATTTAGACAAAAAACAATCATAAATAAAATTTTAATTTTTGATACTTCGTGGCAAATCCTTTGCAGTTAATGACTGCCTGAATTCTGGAACCCATAGACATTGCCAAATGCCAGATTTCTTCAATTAATGTACTTTTCCAGGCCTTCACTGTTATCTTCAGTTCCTGCTAGTTCTTTGGGGATTTCGTCTTCAGTTTTTTCTTCAACAAGGGAAAAGCATGCACCCATGGATTCAGGACAAGTACTTGGCCCTACTTAAAAATTCTACTTCTTAAAAAATGTTGAGTTGGTTTTGCACTGTGGTCATCTGCGCCGTGGAGCACCATGGAATGGTTTTTTAAGCATAAAGTTGAATCTGAGCATGTCATTAGCCCTATAGCATTAAGAATTCACACTACTGTTTATTTCAGCAGTCACATCATCAATACAGCAAAACTTTGGCTCCATTGGCAGCCACACATGCCCACATATACTATGCTTCAGAGATGAGGTGATTATGAGGATTACTAGTGTATCACTTCTTGTGGTATGCCCTCTTTATTTTCTCTGGTGAAGTCTTCTCTTGACTGTTGATATTGATACATCCTTACCTCCTGGAGTGTCCTCCTGATGTGGCCAACTATAGTGAAAGGACTTTTCCTCACAGGGGAAATAATTCACACCATCCACCACAGTTTTCATCTGTGGTCTTCCGTGCCTTTTGGTATTCCTGAACTCACTGGAGCATTCTTGATCGTTAATAATGAACCAAAATGTTGATTTAAGCCAGACCCATAAGTTACCATACAATATCAAAGCCAACTCATGCATCCCAGAGAGTGCCAGACAAATTTTCAAGATCAGACTAAAAATGGAAAGTCTTTGCTTGCTTAGTGTGAAAAGGTCAGCACTTCACATATTGATCTCTTGATGCAGTCTCAGGCAGTCTGAAATGTCTGGATCATTTTCCAGCATTTTGGAAAATTTTGTTGTTCCTTGTGTAATGTGAGAGGGCATAGTAGGCTGTTTGTCACTCTGTTCTGTAAGATTGCAGCAGGATATGCCTTTCAAACCATTTGGCTTTTCGAATGACAAGTTATAGAACCGTGAGGGCAGAACTATAAGACTTCAGTGTGTCGTCAAATTCCGTTTGAAGTCGGACACGCTTGAGACTCTGTTGTCTCTTGTCATTGAGTCCTGAAATCTGCAAACTCCAGCTGTCTCACTCTCAAGAGTGAACTCGGCTATGATGTGAGATTAAACACAAAAGCTTGGTTGCTTGGATAACGTCAGATCTCCTAAACCATTTGGTCATGTAATGTACACCTGGCCTTAGCCACACCTGACAGAGATTTCTTACTTCATAGTGTGTTATGTTGTGGTAGATGGCAAAAATGGCAATAACATTGTCAATGTCTGAATATTTATGGACTTGAACATAAATAAATAAATACTGTAAATTGGCTGGATAGGTTTTTAATTAGCTTAATAGCTTCAAGTTTCTAGCATTGCCATCTATAGGAAACGCAAAGAAGTTCAGTACCAACAAGCCATTCCTATTAAATTGTAGGTCAACAAAATATATCTTTGAGTTAGGCTTCTGTTTATTGACATAAACTAGTTGAGGAAAATGTTTTTGAAGTTAACAGATTCTTGTCTTTTACCCAATTTGAAGCGATAACATATAAACACTTTTCTGGTTTGAAGTAACAATCCCACCTAAGCATTGATAGTAGTGAAACAATTCATGAGCTGCTCAACCACTGCTTTACAGCATTGTATGACTGATTACAGGACTGGAAATAACTAAAGAAAAAATTTGAGTCACCCCATCCTATTGTATTTTGTATCAGAATTAGTATAATTCTAACTGACAGAATTTGGAGTTGCAATTTAGCTGGCCAAATCAGACAGTTTATTTATTCCCAAGTATTTAGGTTTATGTGAAGAGGGTAATTTATGGCAAATTACTGGACAAATCCATAAATAAATTAAAATTAAATGGAAATGAAGGTGCATCACTGTCACATCCATGCCATTTCTTGTTCCAGCTTCAAAATGTCCTCTGGCTAAGATTGTCAGCTTGAATATTAAAGTCTTATGTTTTCGGGGCAAAACATATCTATCAGAAATAGAAATAATGAATTTGAGGAGTGGATGCCCTAAAGAGCAGTCACAAAGAATTATATCCTTCTATAAGACGGGACGCAGGCAATAGATAAGTACCTGGGTGTTAGCAAAAAATAATAAAAAACTCCACTGCATGTGGCTATCAATAAAGAAGATTACTGTGGTGCTTATTACACTCAAGATCTGGGTGCTTTAGATTACACCTTTAATTGAGAAAGGAATGAATTACATTCAGAACTCCACTTGAAATAAGTGAGATGTAATACGCCTTTTTGTTTCTGTTTCTCCCGAGCATTTATTAAATGAAAAAAAGGAGAAACTGCATTAATTCAAATGCTTGATTTATTCACATTTCAACAGGATTATTATATGCAAAGCCTTATTTGGGATTCACTCATTGCATTGTGCTATCATGGTTTCACACTCAAATCCTGAATACTTGCTTTAATTAAAAACAGCCGCAAAATAGATCATTGCCAAATTATATGTTGTTCCCTTGCTAATCTCCATGTCTGGAAAACAGCCTCAAATTTTGAGAGTAAGAACTTAGCCTTTAGGTTTACAGTAAGCTCCAATAAAAGTAGAGATATTACTCATAGAATAATGTATGTGTTCATTTTATCAAGTAATATAGTTTGACTATTTTTTGTCCATTTTTTTTACTGTTCTGCAAATTACAAGGACTTAATTCCAGCTGTTTTTTTTGCTTATTTTTTGTAATTACAAGGATCTGCTCTCATTAGTAGACCTTGGGACCCTCCACAATATTATTATGTCAGCTTTTTACCAGTGTAAACTTGATGTAGTAAGCAGTTTACTCATTATTGATACGATAGCAAATCGTTTGCATAACAGAACCGAAAGTGCAGAATTCTTGTTTCAAGAACAAATGCTTCCAGAAACTTGCTTTGAATGGAATGACACCATACGTCATGGAACACACTGACCTATATTTGAGGTATGGTAATTACGTAACTGAAGTTTTGTTTAGCTTCACTCACACTTTTAGACTGAGATGTCAGCCTAAAGACAGAAGACAGAAACACAGGTGACAGAAAAGAATTAGCTCAGGCCTGTCCAATCCTCTGTAAAATGACTCCTTTCAGGATATTGTTAGCACATTGCTTGGTGTGGCCATATGTCGGTATTCTTGCGCCCCTGAAAGATTTTTGCTAAGACCCCCCTATACTTGTACCACACAGTGCTGAAAGTACTAAAAATGCTGCGGGGAAAACAGGAATATTTACCTTATAAATAAAATAAAAACTGAATAAATGAACTATGGCAAAATATATGTGCCGGTAAAACACTTGTGTTGCTGTCAAAGCCATCTCATGAATTCACCTAAAATAGTTCATGCCAGAAAACTGTGGTAGCAGCACAGCTGTGTCTGTTACCATCTAAGATTTACGAGTTGAAGATTCCCACTGGAGCAAACTCCGGCATTTATCACCGGTTTGAGCTGGCCTTAAGTTCCCCTTTGTATGAATTGGTGCATTAGCACAACTGTATCAAACCAATGACACTGGGCCAGCAACAGTCGATGAGATGATTGGTTAAGAGAATCCATCGGGAGTGTCATCACTGATGACTGTGCAAAGATTTAGCCTCCCCAATACATACATAGTTTTGCTTAGCTGCTAATAGAACCCCTTTAATGCTTAGCCTGTCAAAGCCAAAGAGGATGCCATCTTCTATACCTTCAAGCTAAGTTTGTACTTTAATTGAATTGTCATTATTTACTGAACAGCTTATACCATTATACTTGTTAAAAAATCCACTGGCACACCCAAAAGGATGAAGCCAAGGACAATAAAGCCTCATAAAGGCATTCCAGGGAATTTATGTTGTAATCAACACACTCAAGAGTGGACACCATAAAGGACTCATCAGGCTACCATACAGTCAGTGTGTCCTACCGAGCAAATTAACCGTTCATTAGTCTGATAGAACCAAAGGTAGTGGGTCACTGCCTGTAATCGACTAGTGTTGAGATCTAAAGCCAGTAATGGCTTTTCTTTAGATTATAATCGCTGTTGGCTGAACAGAACCCAATTTTCTGCTTGCTTTCTTATTTGTTTTGCTTTATGGGTCACTGGTAATGAAGTGAATAGAGAATATAATTTATACAGCTGTTTCCTATTGTTTGTTTGATGTGATGATAACAGCATGGTTTAATAATATTGAAATTTATTTTGCAATAAATGATTTGTGAAGTGATTTTCAGAGTCATCCGAATCTGTTTTTGAGCATCACTGATAAAAGACGATATCGGAGTAGTTTTTCTGCAGAATATCGCCAAAATTGTGTTTTGTTGAATTTTTTTAAATGGAATAGCTTTTCATGGAAGCCAGCTTGAGAACAGAAAGAATACCTGCGATACAAGAGCAATATGGGCCGACGTGGCACAATGCTATTTTATAACAATGCTTTCCGATAAGTCAGTCTGCGAGAAATGGAACTGGGGCAGGCTGTGCAGAATTCTTTACCGTAGTAATAAGAAGTCCACGCAGCAACTCATTTCTTCGCAATGCGGAATTACCTGTCTGAATTCCTGAGAGATCCGAGCAGGTTAACAATGCACATAGTCAAGGGATTTATAATTGTCTACATTGTTTATCTATCACATTGTGTTTTTTTTTATGCTGTCCTTCACTCTTGATTCAATAATGAGAGTGAAGGATAAGGTATGTGAGTACTCTCAATGGCAACAATAGCAACGGGCAGCATGTAACACAGATGAGGCTCCTGTTCTCTGCTGCTCCTGTCAATGACTGCCTGCCTGAATTGAATAGTGTGGGAAAAGACGTTTTTTTTTTTTTCCTTTTTCTGCCTCTGGAAAGCTTGTTTGACAATTTTTTACTGTAATTTGACCAAAAAGGGAATCGACTGAAGGGAATCAGAATGTTTGAGCAATGACCAAACACTAGTCACATGCAAAGTTCATTGAATGTTCAAAAAAAAAGAAGGTGGGTGAGTGCTACATGGGGTCAAAGAATCCAACACTGTGTTGTCACGATCAGGTGCTCTTCAGGAAGTGGACAAAATAATTGTTTGCAAAGAAAAGGGGAGCAATGACTTGCCTGTAAACTTATCAATAAATGTCCACAATCTAAATGGCAGTCAGAACTGAAGATCCGAGGCACTCTGATGTAATTAAAAATCCTTTATTTAACAGGGACATCTACGTGTTTCGACTCCAACGAGTCTTCATCAGGAGATAATGAGCAGATACAAAACATGTTTCTTGACTTTTCTTAAAACAACTTCAGTACCTTTATGATCTTGTTGTCATGGCTCTTGAGCCCATATTTAATGTTTAAATGCTTTTGTGGTGACCTTTTTTACTCATAAATATAACCCTTTAAATGCTATTTTTATTATGAGCTATTTATAGTACTGTAGGAATGCAAGCTCGTGCTTCATGACTTCCGTCTATTTGTGTTTTTTGTTTTTTTTTATGTCGTGGTGACCTAGGTCACGTGATTGTGTCACATGACGCTCCTTCTCGTACTTAAACATGTGTTTTGTATCTGCTCATTATGTTCTGATGATGACTCGTTGGAGTCGAAACGCGTAGATATCCCTGTTAAATAAAGGATTTTTAATTACATCAGAGTGCCTCGGATTTTCAGTTCTGACTGCCATTTAGATTATGGACTTTTATTGATAAGTTTACAGGCAAGTCGTTGCTCCCCTTTTCTTTGAATGTTCTTTGCGTGTTGCATTTTTAGTGGAGCAATAGCTCATCCTTAATCTTTTTTTTTCCTCCAATAGTTTCAAAATCACTTGGCTTGGCAGAACTTGATGTATATTTTCATAACCCCCATTTCATGAAATATCATAGCAAGGAAGAGATTTTTTTTTGTGATGTGCATAAATTACAAACGCACATCATATAACACGTGTAACTGGTACATGCTGTTGAATTCAGCCTGCAGACAGCACCATTATAAAATTTATTCTGACCACCTGAAATTATTCAGTGCACTTCTGCATTTTTTGTCTCTCTGAGCACAATAATTACCCCCATATAGGCCATGAATGCGCTTCAGTCCCTGACTTTTACATTGTGAGTCGCAGCCGATAGGAGTATTTCCAGCTCAAAGGCAAACATATTCTGAAGTGTTAAACTCAAAAAAAAATTATCACTGAATGGTGAACTCAGAATAAGTTAATACAGTGCCATAAAAAATTATTTGCCCCCGTACAGATTTTTTATATTTTTGCTTATTTGTCATATTTAAATGTTTCATAACATTAAACTAATTGTAATTTGCTGCACCTCCCGACCCCCCAAACCAAATAACTGGATAACTGGTTGTGCGACCCTTGGAAGGGATACCTACAATCAAATGTTTGCGATAACTGTCAGTGGGTTTTTTTTTACATCACTTTGGAAGAATTTTGGCCCCCCTCTTCTTTGCAGAGTTGTTTTAATTCACCACTCTTCCAGCACGAACTGCTTAAGTTCATGCCACATCATCTGAATTGGATTGAAGTCAGGACTGTGACTTGCCTCTCCAAAAACATGCATTTGTTTCTTTTGATCAATTCAGAGGTGAACTTTTTGGTGTGCTTTGGATCATTGTCCTGCTGCCTAACCCAACTGTGCTTCAGCTTTAGGTCACAAACTGATCAGTGGACATTCTCTCTCTTGATTTTCCGGTAGAGAGCAGAATTCATGGTACGGTCACCCACATCCTGGAGAAGCAAAGCAGACCCAGACCATCACACTACCACCAGTTTGACTGTTGGTATGATGTTCTAATTGTGGAATGCTGTATTAGATTTTCACCAGATGTAATGGGACCCATGTCTTCCAAAAAGGTCTTGTCGGTCATCCAGATGTTTTTTTGGTAAATGTGAGATGAGCCTTTGCATTCTTTTCACCCTGCAGCTCTTTCATGGATGCCATTTTTGCTCAGTCTCTTTCTTATTGTGGAATTATGAACACTGACCTTATGTGAGGTAAGTGAAGCTTGCAGTCCATAAGATGTTAGCATGGGTTCTTTTGACCACCTGGATGAGTCATTACTGTGCTCGGAGCAATTTTGGTTGGCCAGCAAATTCTGGGAAAGTTCACCACTGTTCCCAGTTTTCTTTGTTTGTATATAATCGCTCTCAACATGGTTTGTTAGCGTCCCAGAACCTTTCCAAACGGCTTTGTAACCATTTCAGGACTGACAGATGTCAACAACTTAGTTTCTTATTTTTTCTTAGATTTTTTTAGATTGTGGCATCAAGTAATGCTTTTTGCTCACTTCTCATTGCCAAAAAGATTCTACTTAAGAGATGTTTAGATTCAACGGGGCCGGCAGTAATTATTCCTGGGTGTGTCTAGTGAAATTGAGCCCAATAATCAATTACATTTGTTTAATTGGTTGATTTAGTAACTAAGGGGGCAATTATTATTTCAAATGAGGCCAGATAGGGTTGGATAGCTTTTTTCGTCAAATAAAATCACCATTTAAATTCAGCATTTTGCGTTTACTCTGGTTATCTTTGCCTAATATTAATTAGTTTGAAGATCCGAAACCATTAAATGTGACAAATGTGCAAATACTGGAGATCGGGAAGGAGGCTAATACTTTTTCACTGCACTGTATACATCATAATAAAATAGGAAAGACTAGTCCCAAATTCAGTGCCACAAGTTCACAGTGAAACTTCTCTTGTGATACAAAATATTCAAAAAAAAATCTTAGCAATCAAACTCAAGTTTCCCATCCCCCTCATATATCAATGCGGCAAGGTTACGGATTTTCACATAACTAGCGATAAACCCTGAACCGGGAAATTTTGTACGAGTTTCGATTCTAAACACCATTTTTCTGCATCACTCGTTCCCCTTCCCACACTGAGCCACTTTCAGCCATAAATAGTCAAAAGGAAAATAAAGCATTCTGAAGCTCAGAAGCCCAATAAGATCTCAATGGTAACTTCAGCACAGAAAAAATTTTTGCCTTGTTCTTGCTAATTTTTCAAATTTGGGGCTTAAATTCAATGCACTGCATCAGCTAGTATCACAATTATAAAGTAGAGGAACACCAGAAGCCCATTTGTCAAAACCAGAGATTCCCAAATTTGGCCCTAATTCCTCAGCCCCTTCTCTCCCTGTAGCCTATGGCAGCAGCGTATCCCTTACACAGAGGATTGCCAGTGCATTTGCATAGTGTGGTTAATGAGAGATCAAAACCAGGGAAGCGTGTTCAACATAAGTCTTTCTTGTAAAAATAATGAGCGAGCGATTGATCCGTATACAGGGGAAAAAAGGCAGTTAGCTGGGTTAATACCAAAGCCATATTAAAAGTCCGTGCCAAAAAGTGTCCCGGCATGCGATGGCAAGGCTAAGAGGACTCCCGACGTGTCATCACATTAGCTCATGGTCAAGTAGTACATCCTAATGCTTTTATAATCTGCCTTCCTGCACAATTAGCCTGCTACAATAAAGTCACAGTCTGTGGGAGGAAGTCATGAGGGCTGAAAATGCCACGGAACAAAACTGATCCCTTTTCTCATTTCCAAATACGCGGTTGTTGCAAATGTATTTTCCTGGGCTCTCAATGGAATTTGCCATGTTTCAAAGCTGAATATTAAAAAAAGGAAAGAAACTTTGATGACTGAATTGTATGATACGCCATCAGAAAGAAGATTGGGTTTTTGTAGTATTGCCTCAAGGGCAGAATCTTTAACGCATTTATCTAATCTTTAGCATGTTGAGAACTCTTGTGACAGGAGTCCTGAATTGTATTGTAAAATGCCTGGGCAAGGTGTAGGCAAAGGTTTATGTCTCAGTCCAGCACTACAACACCAGGTCAGTACAGTGAGGTGCCACAGTGTTGGGCCTAAACAAAAACCAGCACTTACATCTGTTTTTTCAACACACCTGGGGTCTGCTGTCTGATTAAGTGCAAAACTGACATTGTCTGACCTTCAGGAGGGAGGCTGGGATTTTATAAGTTACACCAGCAGTTTTTTGAATAAAATAAAAGGTAGACCAGCCCTGCTTTTATACCCGCAAACGGAAGAACTCTGAGAGAAAGCAATCAGTGCGGGAGCGACAGGGAGAGGGTAAAAGGAAGGGGGGGGGTAGGATAGAATTCGGGAGCACCCCTTGCAAGGAGAAAGAGGGAAGGAAGAAGAAGAAAAAAACACTGACAACCCCCAGTTCCATTCTTCCGCTGCTGCCGCTCGCTCGCCGCTCAGAGCCTCGCAGCTCGGTGGGCTAAGCTGGGAACTGTAATGTCATTAAATTGCAAATGCTTTTTTTCCCCCCCATTTCCGACACACACTGTTTACTTATCTGGCGAAAACATATGTTGGAAGGAATCCGTTAAATTCTGCCCATTGCCTTGGGTGAGAGTGCAATAGAAACGTGCCCGCTGAGCTCCTTCTCCCGGCTCCTTTTTAGCTCTTCGCCTTATCTACAAGGCCGCTTAGCGGCAAACTGGCGAGTTCAATGAAAATGCGAGATACAGCCGCAGATTAGCCCAGAACAGTGAGGAGAAAAATGCTCCGAGAGGGGGTCATCCCATTGCAAATGATTCCGCCCCTCTCCATCTACATAAATGACTATTTTTTAAGGCACCTCGGCAGTCTGTATATTTTTCTCACTCTGGCACACATTTAATTTCACGCCCGGTGTTCTGAATATGCTTAAATTCATATCTCTGATGCACCTTTAAGCCAGAGGAAAGAGGAGGGTGTCTGTGTGTGTGGGGGGGGGAGTGTGGGGTGTGGAGGGGTGGGTGGGTAGCACAATTAAAGATAAAATGGTGTGATTTGCACTGCAAGTCTATTACTTTGTAGCATTTACATATAGTTTACCTCTGCAATTCCGAGATTTTCTCCTCTCCCTCCTCTTCGTATTTGTATTTGGGGACTTCGATAAATATGTATAAAGCTTTGATGAGACAGTTTGCGGTGGCATTGGAAAGTTTTGGAGATGATGCACTCTTTTTCCTGCAGGTGCTGTGGTGTCTGGAGGACGGTGCTCTGGGCCCAGTCTGAGATGGTCTCCACCGCGTGTAATCCTCACACACCTGTTCTCGGCAGCCCAGATCAAAGGACAAACTCCAGGCCACTGCGGATTTGTGAAAACTGATGCAGGCTCGGGTGAGCCGCGGTGGAATGCCGGTGGCCGTCGGCCTCTTCCGATCACGTGGCCAGTCGGAGTGCCAGTGCCTCGCGCGCACTCTCCCTGAACGAGTAAAGCAAATTACACTACTGCAGTACACCAGAGTAAACCTTCAGCACAGCTGGTTTTGTGTTTGAACCTAGCGGGGAAGGTGGCAAGACCTTCCGTGAGTGGGAGGAGAAGACTCGGGATTGGTCGGGAATTTTGGGCTATGCAAATGTAGAGGTCATTAAGGATGTGTAATTTGAGAGGGGCTCTTACTGGTAGCATCGGTGCTACTCCATGTAAAGTCTGAAGTGAGATCTGCAGTACATTCTGAGGGCACCAAAGAACAGCAGTTGTGCAGGTGTTGAATCTAACGCAGTCCACTTGATATTTTGAGTAATGAAATGTTTATCAGATTAAATAAAATTGGCATTTTACTATATGTAGAATCAAAAATCAGAATCTTAAAAAAAGTTGTCATTCTTTCATCTGAATAAGCAGAGATAACAGCTTGCTGAGGAGAGTTGATTAGTTACTTTACTGGGAAACTAGCTGGGGCTTGACTATGACTTCACACTTAGGTATTACTATGGCTAAACTACTGGATTCCAGCAGGCTATCTACCAGACTGTTTTAACTGAACAGTGTAAAGCTGTAAATTTTAATTCAGGGGCAAGAATTCTTTGAATTTCTGGCCTACCTTAGATGGTTATGTTAGCTGCCTTAGCCATTATTATTTAGGTTGTTCTATACATGCAAAAGAGTAAGAAATTTTAGCGATGTAATCGTTTTAGCTGAATAAATTATTAGCAAATAAGTATGAGCCATTTCTCATTTGTCACTGGTATGGATTGGTAACTATATCTGATGGTTTTATTTAAGGCCATGGAAATTCAGTCTATGTGCATACCTGAACAAATGAAAAATGTAGATAAACACTTATTTCTCTAAAGAATGAAACTGATGACACCAAGTTAGTTCAAGGCCATACAGCACACATAACATAGCCATGTTCAGTTATAAAGGCTAGCGGCACATTAGCTGCGGATGCTGCTCCTCTGACACTGCTATTGTTTCGACAAGTATCCATGGATGATTAAATATCAAGATATGACAAATATCAGAGCGCTGTTAACAGCTCAGTCAAAGCTAATTAATGGAGATCCCAGCAGGAGTGAACTCCAGCTCACAGGATGGGCCTCCACACTGGGGTCTGGCGGAGCATTTATTTAGCACGCCGCACTGCCAGAATATTTGATTGATTTAGCGTTAAACACGCAAGCAGGAAAATAAATACATGAATAAATAAATACGTAAATAAATAAAAACACAACAATCCCAGATCCTCTCCGCGAGCTATGAGTATTTGAAGGATTTGAACGCCGTAAATAGCTTCAAAACTGCTCTTACAAGGTTTACCCCTAAAGCACTTTGCAAGTTATCTGGGCTGCACTGTGCCCCTGGTGATGCAGGCATTATGCTGAAATGTAAATCGCTAAGCTTCTAGAGTAGTGGGTGGGAACAACTGTGGAGGACGCGGTACTGGTCTATCCATCACTGATTTTGCTGGTGAATAATAAGAGTTTCGTCTCATATCCAAATGCAACAACAAAATATTGTCTCTAGATAATGGGGTACAATTTATCCAACAGTTGTTCCTGTTCACCCACATCCATGGTGTCTCAGGACAAACAAAGCAGGGTTTATGTTCACATGATAATGCAAATAAGGAGAGACAACAACTACGAAAAAGACAGTGTTGCCAAACAGAACTTATGTATTGTAAATGTGCAATTAACCAGGCAATTACATGCATTTAAAATTATGTAAGCACACAATTGGTAGATCATTAACCTTTTGAGTCAGTCTGAACTTACTTTACTCCATTTTAGTTTTTACCAAGCTGTTTAAATTAAAACTTAAAAAGCACATGGGTTCCTGGAGAAAGCTGTTCATGTCGAAAGTCAAGTTGAAATTTTGATGTAGTTTTTACTGCCAGCCTCCATATTCCAGCTTTTACTGTGCAACACCAGCAGGGTATTTACATCCAGCACATGATAGGTGACAGGAAATCTTTCCCAAATCTACACGTTGCGAAGAGGCAAAAGGGGTAGTACTGTTTCTTACATATAAACAATGTCTTCATAGCTCCCATTCGAGAGTTCTTTAAGGTTCAAAATGATGGTCTAAATTCTGCGTGTGCCTCAGTTTCATTATAAGGTCTGGGAGATTTGGCCCTTGATTCTGTGGTACTGATATCAGAGGCCTATCAGTATCTCGTCTTGATCAAGGTATTTGACTTGGAATCAGTAACTGGCATTAGTCAACAAAGGCAGCAGAGTGGTGCCAATGAAATTCAAAGAAGACATCATGAAGGTGGGAATAAAACTAAGGACAGAGCCTAAACCTTTGGCTCACCTTAATTCAGTGACTGGAACATTAGCAACATGAAAACTCCAGCGATCTCAGCAATTGCAAAGGGCCAAGAGAAGCCCCAATATTTGATGATTGAACAATTCTCAATATAATGGTTAAAAACTCCCAAGTGCCTATCCAACAGGAGGCAGGCATGGATGTCTGAGTGACAATTGCCAGCCAAAAACGTTATGTGCGGAGCAACAGAAGTTACACTACAAGATGCGTACCACTAGTTTTATCATCTGTAAAATGAGATGGCCTGGTCCGTTTGCTGTGAAGTTCCTAAATGAGCCTGCAGGTCTGTAACAAAGCATCTTATTTGCTCAAGCTCAAACAAAAGCCTTCAAGTTCATTGGGCAGAACATCGTCCTAAACAAACCAATGATCCAAAACTTAATGCTGAAGCAGCAAGAGTTTTTCAGAGCATAAATTACCTTGCTGCTCTATTTTTACAAGCCAGATCAGGCCAGGTAAGAATATACGTAAATGATTATGAATTTCATATGCTGAATAAAAAGACAACCAGCCACCGAAACAAGTAGCTTCAGGCCTGGTTGTCCATCCCGAGAGAAGATACTCAGCTCTTGGGGACATCTTCGGGTCACAGACTTCAAACAGCCATTACATGCAAAGGCTATCAGACAAAGACTAAAAATTCAGCCTATCATTTGCATAATATTAACACTGCATGTCCGAACCATTATGGTGCCATAAAACTGGGGGCTACGTGCTGTTACATAGTGAACCTAATGAGCATAAAAATGCAATTAAAAACAAGCCACAAATGTGTTCTTTAACTACATGTTGTTTCATTTTAAAGACAAAATTGTGCAAAAACAAAGTCAAATTCAGAGGTAGTATTGGTCCAAAACATTCATCTTACAGAAAATATGCGATCAGAAACTGAACCATATTTGTTTTTTTTTTCAGTTAAAGCAACATTTTAAATGTTTTGTACGCATCAAATGCAGTTTATGTATAGGTATTATGATTGGACAAAACTGATTAATTCCCGTTTTTCCACAAAATTATTTTTCGAACACCACCTGCAAGACAGTTTTACAATTCTATACCAAACCTTGTATTTAAAGATGGGAAGCAGGCTTTCACCCCATGCTATCCTGATTTCTATCAAGATGAACTAAAAAGGGTACAAAAGCAGATAACTGTACAGGACCTTTTGTCACTGGGAAGCATTAATAAAATGATCAGATCTGAATTCATATTGTAATTTCATGAAGTCGTGCCAAGCCAGGTAAATTGTTATGGATCTTCAATTAACAACCTTAATTTTTAAACTCTTGGTAAACATCTGGGCATGGTGGTGAACGTATTTTTCCATCATTTGCTTTAATTTGAACATGTCATATGTAAACATAATTTAAAGGACTGCTTCGAGTCATTGGCTCGAGCGCTAGCCATTTTATGCTTGATTCTAGAAAGTGTCTTTTTGGTATCCTAAGTGGGGTCGTCAGTCATGCACCAGCTCCGAGGCTGTGACCAGAGATGGTGCAACCTGATGAACAACACTGCCCTCTTGAGGCCAAAACGGGTGCTCCATTTCCTGGAGAGTTCAGCAAACATTCCTTCCCAATTTTTCACCAGCAATAGAAACCGAGGTAATTGAACAGACATGGAAATTTATGCAAAACATTTAATACTGTAACATATGATGACAATGAGCAGAAACAACATCAGATTTAACCAACCAAAAACATGCGTTCTTAAACAAAACACAAGTTTTGATTATCAAGTAAAATACATTTCCTCAAACAACATAATGCTTGTACTTGGTGGCAAAAATATAGCAACAGCCCCTTTCAATGTCAAAATGATTGTCCATATATTATACATACTCTCTCACAGGCACTTAAAATGTAATAATAAAAATGCAACATGACTCCATGTGCATACAGCACATAATGACTTGTAATTAGCGTTCAAGTAATGCTGAATGAAATCAGTATTTTTATATAATATATATATATTTTTTTTTTCCCCCCACCAAAAATTTAGCAATTGTCATTTATGATAGCATTGCTGTTGGGTGAAAAATGACTGCAGTATTACCATTATTTATAATTTTAATTTATGCATGCATCATGTGTAGAAAGCAGCAGTGACACAATATTATCCGCATAAGATAGCTTCCGTACAGGAGTAAGATGGTTCATTTTCAACTTTATTCATCTGTGAAGCCACATATTCTCTAGTGGTACCGAGAATGCAGTTATACAGTCTTCACAGTTCATGAAATAAATGGATGACTAACACCGTAATCATGACCAGCAAGTTGATAAGCCCATGCACATGATGAAAATGCAGATAATGGTCTGCACTGCACTCCCATCTGTTGTAAGACCATTTCACATGGTCTGCGGACACCCCCCAAAAAAAAAAAAAAAAACAAAAACTAAGAAACCAAAAAATAAGAAAGAAGAAAGCTACAAGCCAACAGCCTTTAAACAGACGTTCTTTGAGGAAGGTTTCAATAATTCAATACATAATTTATTTTATGCATTTACAATTCCAAAAATAGCTGAAATCGCATATGGGCAGTCGTGAAAAAGTATTAGAAAATTTGCCCCCTTTCTGGTTCCAACAAACTATATTTAATTTGATGAAGACAACTTGAGTAAACATGTCATTTTTAAGGAATAATTTCATTTATTGAAGGAAAAAAGTTATCACGTTCCATTCAGCCAATGAGACACACCCAGGCTTGATTACGACCAGCTCAGCTCAATCTAAAAATCACTTAAATAGATCATTTCCAGCCATTTGAAGGCAAAATGATTTCCTCAAGCCATATAACATGCACGAAAACTAGGAAAATTGGACAAGAAAGAAAGAAGGCATTGAAATAAATAAAAAGCTATTTCTAATGTTTTGAAATTATGGAAAACCGCAATGACAGCCATCATCTCCGAAAGGACAAAACTTTGAATAGCTATGTATCTTGGTAGGAGTGGACGGACTCCAAAATTTTTTTCAATTGCACTTCAGCAACTCATCTGCGAGCTCACAAAAAAGCCCAGAACATCAGAGGAACAGCAGGCCTCAATTACCTTAAAAAAGGTCAGCACTCATAAGAGAGTGGGCAGAAATTTCATTCATTCATTCATTCAGTATTTAACCAGGGAAGTCCCACTGAGATCCACACAAATGTTATCTACAGAAAAGTTAAAAGCCTTTTAGCATAATGTTCCGTGGACTCATCAGTTGGAAGTATAGCTTTATTACATCTGGAATAATGCATTCCACACAGAAATCCACAACGAGAATTTCATACCAATAAACGTGGTGGTAGTGTAGAGATGAGGGGATTCTCTGCTACTTCAGGCCCCGGCCAACAGGCAATATTGACAAAACCACGATTTCTCCTCTTGATCGAAAATTCTCCAGCAAAAATTTCTCATAATCCGTCCATGATCTGAAGGTCAAAGGCAACTGGGTTATGCGGCAAGAAAACAATCTAAAGCACAAGAGCAAGTGCATCTGTGAATATCTTGAAAGAAACATGGTTACATTTTAGGAGTGGCCTTGTCAAAGTCCAGGCTTGAACCCTATTGAAATGCTGAAGCAGGACTTTAAATGGACAGTGCATACTCAAACACTCCCCATTGCAGCTAAATAAAAAAATAATTCTATGAGAAATCGCTTCAGGGCGATGTGAAGACTGATGTCAATTTATCAAAAGTGAGCATTTGTAGTTGTTGCCGTTGAATATAACAAAATCACCTATTTAGGTTGAGGTCGGGGGGTGAGTGATCACTTTTTCCATAAGGGTGCCACAGGTGCTGGATAACACTTTTCCATCAATAAATAAAATAATCACTGAAAAACTGTGTTTTGTTCCCTCCTGCTCACCTCATCTTATATTGCACTTTGTAATATAGATATGAAACCATTCACTGTAACAAATACTCAAAATTTGAGGAAATCAGGAGGGGGCAGAGTGTTACATTTCAAAACCTAGCCAAGTGTGGTGCATTTTCTTTACATGAATACATTTGCCAGAAAATAACTGAAGTGCAATATTCCTGAATTCATTTCACCAATAGTGTCACACCAGCATGCCCTGCATCCTGGAAAAGTCAAAATGGCAATCTCCAACTTTCCATAGCACTGAGCCAAAATAATAAAAGCTAAAAAGCTGCAGCGATATTTAACACACTTTAGCCTAATCCACACGATACGCATATACCAATATTCCTATAAATTATTCTAAATATCTGGCAAAAAAGCATGTGAACTCCAGATCCAGAGTTCTGACAGTTTTGGAAATCTAGGCTACGGTCAGGGAACTTCTAGTCTTACTGTATTATACCACAGTGATCATGCAGTGCCATCCACTTATACTGGCAACCTAGGTAAATATTAACGAAAATGACTGTGAAAAATGTTGTTGCTGTATATCCTCCCAATCTTTTATTCAATGTATTAGCTATATATATATAAAATCATTTGAATTATATTCCCAATCTCATATATATATATATGTGTGTGTGTGTGTGTGTGTGTGTGTTATTAATTGCTTATTTCCGTATTGCCTTGGTATTGGCCTGAGGGTCGCTGTATTGGGCGAGTGCACGTGATGTTAAAGAAAATGCGACCCACTGGAGCAGGAAACCTTCAACTGCTCAAAGGTCAATTTCTGATGCTCATGTGACCATTGTGGGCACTTTTAGTGTTGGACTGGGGTTTGAGTGGGGACTCTGACTAGTCAGTAGCTACAAAATGCTATATGTATCCCAAGCCCTGTGTGTTGTGACACATTACTCACATAAGAATAATTAAAATACTCTTCGACTCGTGCTACAGTCGCTCACCCATCAGTTTGGACTAGACGGGATAGCCTTCATTGCCCTTGTGCATCGATGGGCCCTGGGCGCCCCAAATCCTGTTGTAGGTTCATGGTTTGTTCCTCTTTGGACCACTGTTGGTGGGTATTCACTACTGCTGACTGGGAGCACTCCAGAAGCCTTGCCACCTCAGAGATGCTCCGACTCACATCGATAACCATTTAGCCCTTGTCAAAGTTGCTCACGTCCCATTTCTCCCTCATCCAACATCTAGACTACAAGAACCAGCTGTTCCTTCCAGTATAAGGTCTGTCTGTGTCCTTGACATGTGCCGTTGTTACAAGGTAGTCAACATTAGGCCATTTGCTTCATCAGCAAGTGGATTTAATGTTTCGGCTCATATATGCATTAAAAGATTTTGCCAAACACTACCAGAAATTCCAAAGGAATTGCATTCCACGGTCAGATGAGATCCAAACAGAGGTCTCAGGGAATAAAAAAGATGAGTTTGGCGTAAAGATGCAGATAGCCAGTCCGTAAAGAATCCAATTCCAACTGTGAAGCATGATGGTGCGGCCAGAAAGCTGAAACTTGGCTGTGGCTGGATCTTCCAAGAGGACAATAATCCAAAGCATGCATCAACATCAACACAAAAATGGTTTACCAGTCACAGAGTCAAGGTATTTCCATGGTCTTTCCAGGCCCCGACCTAAAACTGATACAGGACGAGCTGAATGGGGGTGTCCATATAAGTGGATCTAGGAGTTGGGCCATTCCGTGTCAATTCACACAATTTCAGAAAAATCCCATGGTGACCGACTCGGATTTCGCTGAAAAAATTACTAAAAAATACTTTAATGAATATAATGAACAAATCCAAAGTTTTAGCTCCAAACTCCTAAGGGCTTCTGAGACACGGCCAACTTTAATTTTGAGGGCCTTGCCTCTTTCCAAAACCCACCAAAACTTTTTGTGTTTTTGTGAGCCAATATCTTTTAATTCAAAAGAGCTAGAGACATGAAAATGGCTACTCTTACTAACCTTTGCCTGCAATCAGAAATATTCTCTCTCTTCTACTGCCTGAGATTTGGCAGCTGAATTCCTAATTTCTTTTGTGACGAAAATTCTTTTCCAGTTTTTGAAGGTCGACCAAATTACAGTAATTAACCTGAGGAGCCAAAACAATGTACAAATAATATATTTGGGAACTGTGCAATAGGTCAAAAGAATTTCAGGTTCATCACTGCCTCAATTTAGGAGTTATTGAGCAGTAAATATCATCACGTGGCAAAAAGTGTCAAAAGTACCCTGTGTTCAAGTGGCTGGTTACCCCTGTGGACACCTACACAGGGTATTTGACTTTGACCACCCAAGGATAAACACCTCATCAACCTTTCCAGCAAATTTCATCTTGGTGTCTCTATCACTTCCATGAAAAACTATTTTTTAGAAAAAAATGCATTTTCGGTTTCTTTTCCTCATTGTACAACATGCTTTTTGTTCATGTAGTTCCATAATGATGAAGGATTGATTTTACATAAATGCCTAATTAATGAGATTTGACATTACACATTGTATAAGAATAATTATAAATATCATGCAGCTGTAAAATCATGGGAGGGTGTGTGAATTGACACGGAATGACCCAGTTTTAAGGATTTGGAGAAATTCATCTTTAAGGAATGGTTTCCAATGTCTTCTACAACCTCATTGCACATTATAGGATAGGACTCAGAGCTTTTATTGAGACAAAGGGAGGCTGCACAACATATTAAATGACGAGTGGTTTCCAGAAATATATCTTTTCCCTGAAGATTTTTTTCCTATTTTTATGAATTCTTAGTTTTTTTCCCTGTCTGTAAACTTTAAAAATCTTCTTCTTCAAAACTACAAGCCAATATCACTTCAAAATTGGTATGGAGCCTTCTTCCTTTGTCGGTGAGCAACTGGACCCTAGGTCCTTCTCTTTTTTTTTTTTTTTTTTTTTTTTTTAATTGTCTGTGCCACACAGTATAATATTTTTACTGCACCACAATTGAAGGTTTTAATTTTATTAAAGTTTTGAATTAAGCATCAAGAAGATAAAAAAGGCATTTATTCATATCTACTTCTGTTTACAATTACCTAGGGTGCCAATATTAGTGGAGGGCACTGTGCATAATCAGAAGCGCTGAGTTTTAATTCATATATGAATTTTTTTTCCATGCCCATAGAAACATAATTGCCTTTAATAAAAAAGGTTCGCCAATACTTTCATCATATTTTCCTAATTCAACAACTTCCTTGTCCAACACATTGTCCTGTGCTCCATAACAGTTGTTGAGATCGCAGTCCACACAACCCTGTGGTACCAGCACTGATAATGCATTGCTTTGGTAAAGACTGCTGTAGGTGCTACCAGACATAATTCATTGCAGCAGGTGACCAGCACACTTTGTATCCATATCATTTCTCTGACCCAGGTTAGCACTTGACCCAGGGAAGCACCTTTCCCACCAGGAAGGCTGGAGATCGCCCTCCACCTATATCTGAGACAATCTGTCCCAAGGGCAGGGGCCACAGTTCATTCACTCCCCTCTGCCCAGCGGCAGTTAAAAACGGTTCCTGTGCCCTCTGGACATCGTCAGTGGCAGAGTGACTGATGACAGGGATGAGACCTCCCAGTACAAACTCCGGGACAGAAAGAGTCTGTAGAGAATGACCACAGATATGGACTGGCAAAGGATAGCCCCAATAGTGATGATCTGGTGAGGAAAACAAGGCAAGGTTATGGACAGCCTTCACCTTTTAAACTATTAATTTACTACTCCATTGACACAACACAAAACTACATTCATTTACACACCACTACATTGACAATGCATCTGAATGTACAGGCCACCTCAATCAGTTTGTTTTATTTCTGAGTTTTGAGAGCTTGTATCCATTTTCATGCCAATAGTAGGGTGCTTATTCTTGGAAATTTCAATATTCATGTGTGTAGCCCTTCCAATTCCTTCACCACTCACGTTATAGAATTCTTACTCTTTTTTTTTAAATCTGCCAAAGGGGCCACACATTCTCAAGGCCACACTTCAGGCCCAGTATTTCAGTCCAGCATCTCTCCAGAATGTCTCAACTTGGTGGATTCGCCTGTAACCAACCATAAATCTGTTGCTTATAAACTGCCCTTGCAGCTCACTGCTCCCAGTCCCTGCCCCACTACACGGTCCCGTATCCTAACGCTGGCTCTGCAATTACATTTTGTGATGCTGGTAACTCTTCATCTTTTTATTTCCCAACATCTCATCTCAATCCTGCTGCACCATTATAAACCCATTTAACAATCAGTGCTTATCCATCCTTGATCACATACCTCCGTTTAAAACAAAGAAACATAAATCAAATAACTTTCCCTAGCTAAACGATTACACTAGAGCTCATAAGAGATAGCATAGAAAATTAGATCATCAATGGAAGGTAAACAAGATGGAAATGGTACATAATGCCCTCAAAAACCAAATACTAATTTATCAGAATGCAGTAAAGGATGCAAGATCGTTACTACAAATCAATGAACAGAAGAAGGCCAATAACAATCCTACAGCTCTCTTCAGGATAATTAATGCTATACTGATTGGTCCCACCATGTAATTCAATCCCTTTGTTGAGCAGTCTGAAAAAAATTTCCTGCACATTTTGTAAATAAGGTAGAGAATATCAGATCCCAAACCCAGCCAGAACCTTGTACTCTTTCCATTCTCATGTGAATTCACCTTTTTTACTGAGTTTGAGCCTGAATCATTTACAAAGTTAGAGAACACAGTCTCCCATAAATACTCCATCTCCTGCATATTAGATACTATCCTCACTAAACCATTTAAGGAGGCATTACCCGCCATTAGCCCAGGCATTTTAGAAATTTTTAACAATTATTTGGCCACTGCTTTAGACTGCTCTAAACACTGCTGTTTTTCATCCACAACTAAAGAAACCCCATTTGGACCCCCTATCCTTAAGCAATTTCAGACCCATTAAGGTTACCAATGGCCCATTTCTGGTTGCTGACAGAGGGGATCACTCGATTTTATTTCTTTTTGATTTAAGTGCCACATTTGACACGGTCGCCCACGGTATCCTCCAACACTCACTGGAAACTTGGGCATGCATAAAGGGCTTGGCCCAAAGTGCAGTATGCCCTTACCTCTCCAACTAAACTTTTTTCTGTTACTCTGAGTAACTCCATTTCCTGAGCAGCTCAGTTAAGATGGAGGGTCCCTCAAGGTTCTGTTCTTGGCCCCCTTTGGTTCACAATTTATATTGCTGCCACTTGGCCAGATTATTCAGAATCATGAAGTGCTCCACCATGTTTATACTGAAGATGCTCAGTTAAATATGCCATGAAAACCCACAAATCCTTGCAGCCTAGTGAATCGCACTTCTTGCCCCTCAGATTTTAAATCCTGGATGTGCCATAATTTCCTCAAATTCAATGGCGATTAGTCGGAAGTAATTCTGTTTGGTCCCTCTCAACTCTTTAGGTGCATACCTTGGAGGCCATTCAAATTATAATAAGCTGGCTGCTGGGAAGTTAGGGGTAATATTTGATGCCACTATTATTTCAGCAATTCAGAGAACAACAATGACACGGGCAGGGATACCTCCACTAACCAAATATTCAACTTACTACAGCTCTACCACAGGTGAAAAGATTTTAAATTGAGTCTGAAAGAGTCTACTGTATGTGGCCAAAATTACACCTGAAAGTGCTCTGCTAGAGTCAAATCAACATTGGAAACCGTACAGTGTAATCTTACCTTTTCTCTCTGATGCATACTGAAAACCACAGAGAAGAGAACAAGGACTGGCTGGCACAGGAACCACAGGAAACAGCCCTAAAACAAAAGCAAAATTCACAAGCTGTTAGCATCAAGCCATTCAAAATACTGTTCATTCCATTACAGGTAATAACGTTGTGCTACTTTCATTCCTGCATGAGAGGCAGTTGCAAGAATTACTGATGTTCAAAAGGCCGACTGGGAACTGTTTACAGAGTGAAACCAAAATGCATGACCGTCATGGACTGCGACATATTGTCTCAATTCTCCCCGCCCAGTGTTAGGCTAGTTCATCAATGAAATAACAAAAGTAAAGTTTTATCAAGTGAATGCAATATCATACATAATGCATAACAGTGGATCATGATAATCAATGACACAAAACTGACTGTAACTGGCCTAAATATAATCGAGAATATCAAAATTATTAATAAAACTCACTCATTCCCAGTTCAAATAAGAACTGAACTTGAGTGGATTTAGAGCACCCTGAGGGGTCAATATTGAAGGTGCAACAATCTTAGCCATTAGGGTCTGGCTAATGACTTAATGCAGTGGGATTTCTTCTTTAAGGTGATGTCAAGCTTTAAATTTAAGCATATGAAATGTGACAAATTGCTTGGGGGGATTTTGATGCTGACTAATTGTTGAAGGGGAGTGGTGGTGGGAGTGGAAAAAATTAACTAATTTCTCCTTTGAAATATTCCTCTATTACACAGAGATGCATGACATATTTAGAGCTTGGAGAGTGAATACATGGGTTTTCAAACACATTTTACGAATAAAAAAAGACAAGAGAAAAACAGACTAGAGGTTTCTTTGGGCAAAATATGACAATTTGCATATTTATTGACCTTTTACTCTTAGTTGAATAGCATAATTGAGCTTGAAAACCGTTCCTACCGACAAGAGAAAGTTTTACCCGTGAACAATATGAGGGAAGAGGTGTTATTCGATTTCCTTATTCCCTCCTTCCTCACTCCTTACTGAAGGCTTAACAAAACAATCAGTCTTGAGTTCATCCCTCATTAAAGGGGAGCTTAAGTTTTTAAATCAAATTCTTTCCCATTAATTTGACATTGCTTCCCATCTATTTAAATACAGCAAATGGAAATTAACTCATTACTGATTTGTTTATAATGTACCTGATCCAATATCCATAATGGGGTTTCTTTACATAACAGTACAGTACTGTAATTTAGCTGACATGTTTCATCCTCAGTTACTTTCATTTGATTAGAATAAGATGGGGCCCAATCTCCCCCTAAAGCAATCTGGGGTTTAGGAATGAGCTCAAGGGCCCAAGATCTCCACTGATCTTATTGTGGATACAGTGGGGTAGGGACCACCAACCTTCCCAATGCTACCCACTCCGCTATACCATATTGCGTAGGGAGTCACACTTAAGACCTCCGAGTACAGCACCTTGTGACTATAAGCACTCCGGACTACCTTTAAATTTGTCTGCTGATATATATTTTGCATTTTTAATTTATTATTTTGTGGTAAATTACTTAGAATAGAAATAAAGGAACAACCTTAGCAAAGTTGAGGAAGAAGTCTCTCTTGAGCGTGCTCCTCTCTGCGGTGATGATCTGGTAGAGGATTGAGGCCAGTAACAGGGCAATGGCGATACGCAGGGCGATCAGCAGGAGACTGGCCGGGCTCTGATGAGCATGGTAACTGTGGTGCTCGCTGTCCTCAAACTGTTCCCACAGCAACAGCGCTGCCTGCAGGTCAAAACCAACAAAAACACACATGCATAAGGACACTAATGTGGTTAGTGATCACCTGAGACAGCAGGATGACACCTGCTCTGGGCTTCAGAAGTAAAAATTTTCAGTGCTAAAAATGGATCATGTCAAAATGGCTTTTTTTAGCGAGATAAAGGACTCATGATTCACTTCAGCAAAGGTCTTATATTCCATGGATGAACACTGTATTGAGGGTTCAAGTAGTGCCTAAAAATTCCTCAGTACATTAATTTCCGATTAGCAGTGGGCTGAACACTCCTATGTAACATAACTACCCACATTCCACTTCAGTGCTGTTTATAGAACATTGCTAAATGGCCAACTGCTGATACCATTCATTTCTATGAATGTTACAGCTAATGTTAGCAACTGACGAGTCTCTAAACAAAGCGTCTCCAGTCTTTTTTCATTTTGAAAGTGGATATTGAAAGGAAGGGTTTGTTGTCGCTACAATAGCAGATCAATGAATAAAAGCATTTATGATATTCATACCGTGATGAGAAAGATTATGTGGGGTAATATGCAAGATCAAAGCTTTAACATTTAAAAGCTTCGGCTGATTTTCCACAAATGGTAGCAGGGGTCAAGTGCTTTGCGTGGGTTTGTAGCAAGAGGGCCGCAGGTTCCGGCTTTTGACAGCCACTCAAAAGCTGGAACCTGTGGTGCTCTCGCTCCAAGCACACCTTATTATACCAGTCACACTGCTATACACGCAATATCAAGAACTTGCTGCACTCCAACAAACTAAAGTAAGATGCTACTGACCAAAGAGACAGCTCCCCTAACAAAGGAGTAAGGACTGAATACTAGAGCTGCTCTACACGCAGACAGTAAGGAAAAGATCTGCCAGCAGAAATAGAAGAGTGAGGTGTAAGAAGGTCAGTGCTAGTGGTAGTCACTCTGGAGGTGCAAAATACCAAGGGTCGAAATCTCTTTGGCCATTGGTTTGTTTCACCCATGATTGCACTCAATTGGCTCGCCTTCCTGGCTGAAGAAGTGCACTTGTTTAGCCAGTTGTGGTGGTAGGAACATGACACTGGAGAGGAGTTTTACTTTTTGAGCCGAGACTTTACACCTCGGAATGACTCATGAGGAGAAATACATATAGACCACTGCAAGTTTCTGACCACTAGTTAGCAGTAAGAAATAGTTACAGTATCCTACAAATCAGTGGTGGCTGGTGAGCTGAAGATAGAGTATGCACAGAACATCCCTTTAATCTAATGATTGGTCTTGACCCATTTTTTTATTGAATATTCCGTGAACTTGGAAAACAACCAGTCAGGTGTGTCCTCGTTAAGATGAGAAAAATAATGTGTCATTTCGTGGCAAAATTGCGCTACAATCAACATTATTCAGTTGAGGATACTTGGTGGTAATCTTCATTTTTTTTTTGTTGTAGTTCAAACGATCATGAAGCGCGGGTTAGATGCCTGTAATGTGGTAAAAGCAAAAACGAAAGTTATCAGATAACAAAAAGATAAAAATAAAAATTAACTTCAGCGAATAAAACATTTTTCTGTACCAAATTTGCAAGCCTACTTAATCACTGCAACATTGCATTAATAAGAAAGTTTGTGTTTATCTTCTGATCAATTTTCTAATAATTGGAGAACTTCTCAATCAAGGAAAATTATTGAATAAAGGTTAAGACAACTTATTTGTTAAGAGATTTTTGTGTGCCTCCTCTGATTTTAGCCGACCAGCATTTTCTGTCACAAAGTGCTTACAAACAAAAGAGCCTCAAGAAATCTGGAAAAAGGGCTTGCAACCTGATAAATGACCAAGATCTTCAAATGCAGCTATAACCAACCCGTTCCTGGAAATTTACAATCCCATAAGAATAAATTTCATTTCTAATTTGGCACATCTGATTTTACAAGCTACACTGAACAAAAATATAAACGCACAAAGTGATTTTTTTCTAATTATTTTTTATCATTTGGGAAATATTTCAACAAAATATTCTTGCCTTAATATTCAAGCAACAGAAACATGACTAACAATTTACTGTACACAATTCAGGAGTTATCACTGCCTGAACCCACCAGGGGTCAGCCGGCAGAGTTCACAGCACTCAGTAACGAGTGTGTCCACCATCGGCATCACGTAAAGCGGTACACCTCCGGCGCATGGAGTTCACGAGGTTGTTAATAGTGGCCTGTGGAATGTTGTCACATTCCTCTTGCAGTGCAACTCGGAGCTGGCATCAGCGTAACGCTCGCCCACACGTCGCCATACGCGTTGTCTGCCATCAACGTGGTACAGCTGGAATCGCGATTCATCGCTGAATAACAGTCTTCCACTGTGCAAGCGTCCAGCGAAGGTTACAGTTGGCCCAGTCGAGTCCATACCGATGACGGACAGCGGTCAGGTCGAGACCTCGGTGCGGTCGGCGGGCTCGGAGGTCTGCCTCCCTCAGGCGGTTTCGGACAGTCTGAGCTGATATCCGCCTGTTGTGCAGTCCGATGGTCTCGTCAGCTGTCCTGGTGGCTGGTCGGAGGCGATCACGGAGGTACTGGAGCCGCATGTGCCAATCCTGTGTGGGCGTGGCCACACATGGTCGCGGGGCATGTGGACGATTCACAGTGTTGCCAGTCTCTCTGAATCGATTTCTCAACCGGCTGATGGTGGAATGATGCACATTCAAGTGTGTTGACACCGCTGTCACAGATATCCCAGCATTCAGCATGCCGATGGCTCGCTCCATCATGACTTGTGACATCTGTGGCATTGTGACTTGTGACAAAAGTGCACATTTTGGGGTGGCCTTTTATTGACCCTGGTGCAAGGAGTGCCTGTGTATTGGTCATGCTGACTGACCAACTCAATGTTATGCTCTATGCAGCTCAGGGGCGGAAATAACTCAATGAGTGAGGTCACCAGAATTGAGCGAAACAAATCATTCAGTACACCAATAAACACAATTCGTGGGCATATTTCATTATAGGTCAATTTAACTCCGCATTTTTGGTTCTTGCGCTTATATTTTTGTTCAGTGTAATTAGTAGCTCAACAAAACATCAACAAGTCCTTCCTGAAACTGGACTGAAAACCTCCAGGATGGTTAACACTCAACTCCAGATACCACTGCACCAACAGAGGAATTACGGAGGCACATAGCACAGCTATAACCAATTCTAATGACTCCACGGCTGTAGCGTAATGACGGCAGTGCAGAGCTGGTCGCGGCAGCAGAGGCGGTCTGACCTGCGTAGCGACGGTTCCCAGCGCGAGGGCAGTGGAGGCAGGGGACGTGTCCCACTGCAGGGGCTTGGGTTGGGTCTTTCGGCTGCGGCTCAGGGTCCAGCCCATACACAGGCTCAACAGCATGTATAGCATGAGGATCTGGGACACCATGTCACAGACTGGAGCAGCCAAAGCAAAAACAGCAGTCAGGGGCAGAGTCCAGAACACTAACTAAAACTGCTTACTGCTGCTTACGCAAGTCAAGTGCACTGGGTGAGATAATGGTTAAGTAAGCGTAAAGCCGCTTTCACACTGGACGCGAAACAAATGTTTCGCACAACAGATTACATTCAAAGTCAATGCAAAGACGCGAAGTTCCGCGTGTATTCGCGTTTTTGGATTGACTTTGAATGTAATCTGTCATGCGAAAAATTCCTTTCGCGTCCGGTGTGAAAGCAGCTTAATTCAAAAACCCAAACGATGAACATGTTTTCATGGTTTTGCCGAAACTATTGTATCCTCAAAATGTGTATAAACTACTCAATATCTTTATGTTGACTGTCAGATAAATTGTCAATATTATACTTCAACAGTTGCATGAATGCACTTTAAAATCTCAGTCCTTGCAATAATAAGCTCCCCCCGCTGCCTATATGAGGTCTTTGACAGGGATACCTTTGCAGAGCAGGCCACGAGACGGGCGCGATCGCGCCAACGCCCGTAAACGCCCGTCAAGTCGTCCTCACGGGCGTGATTTAACACGCCCGTCAGTCACTTCACGGGCGCGCCACTCGTTAGCCCCTTTGACCTACGCCGGTAGACCATGACGATGACGACAATGTTATAATCAAAACTAGCAATCGCAATATTCTCTCAAATCAAGGCAACCAGTGCCAGCTATGAGGAAGCGTACTCATATTCAGTTCTGCGTAGCCGACCCATCATCATAGCCGTAACTAGCAATCTTGGACCTCGGAAAAAATTGAGAGAAAAAAAAAAATTCAATGTCTTTATCATTCAGGTTTTGTTCTAGCTATCTTAAGTGTAACCCATGTGAACACGCAATGTTACATTTCACCAAAAATCTATTTCTGTTTGCACATTATTATTCTATTCCTCTTATCTACGCATGTATTGTTTTGGGGAGTTTTCTTTAATTCAGTAGAATTTTTATATTAATGCCGTTTGATCTTTGACATTTTGACAACGTAACTTCCTCCAAATTCACGGTATTCTCCTCAGTATTCAGCTCTGCATTGGAGAGGTAAGATGAAATAAGTGCTCTTCAGTGGTTTTGTAAAATGCAGCAAAATGCTAAACGGAGGCGAAGATACTTCTTTGTAGAGGTCAAAGATTTTGTTCATTTTTGCTTCGATGATTACCTTGGAGTTTATACATTTTTATTTTATCGTGTACGGCACTTTTGTGAAGCATGCTAATTTACCTATCCTAAGTCCAGGCTAATGGAGCATTAGGTGGTTTCTAGTGCGGTTCGCCATTTCTTCCATCTCTAATTTAAAGGTGTGCTTGTAGAAACGTGACATGTGAAGTTGCTGTACTGACATTAATGAGTTGCACGCAGGTACGTGAGCTCCCCATTTCAAAATTACCTCCGCCATCTAAGGTAAAAGGAGGTTATGTTTTCAGTCCCGTTAACGGGAAAATGTTAATATATGCTGTATACTCAGTTAGTATTAAGCTCTGCTGAGGATAGCTGTCGATGTAGAAACGTGACATGCGAAGTTGCTCTACTGATATTAATGCGTTGCACGCAGAATAAAAATCTGTTGGCTGGCAATATTCATTACACGCAACACAACGCTGAACTATAAGACCGGCTGTATATGCATATCAAATCGTGTATCTCTATAAAGAATGACATGACTTTTCAAATTTACTGTGTTATCAATGTATTTTTCAGTGTGTACAAAGTTTTATTACCATAAAAAAATTCAGAGGTCTCTTTACCTCTCATCTCAATATATCTGAACAAAATGGTTTTCTAGTGTCCTCTTTTAACATTATGGTTATTTTAAACTTACTACATTTTGGGACTGAGTGAGGATGGATGGATGTCGGCTTGGAAGCAGTAGTTGAAGCAAATCTGCCTTTTTAAGCTTGGTACTTGTACTGGTAACCATGGTAACTGACACAGTTGTGAGGTTATCAAAATAAAATACATGTATAGACAATAGGCTGTACTCTTTGCAACATACTAAAGGCAGTCTACAGGCCAAGGACTGGACATGACACCAGGGCAGGTGCAGAATGGAGTAGGTGGCTTAGTGGTAGCAGATATCAGTGTTTCCCACACATAGCACATAGACCATTATGTGGTGGGCCACGACAGAATCAACTTAGACCGCCATGAATTGATTCCACCCCAACGGGATTTTCTATAACGCATTCTCATCTCCGTGAGCGCCAAAAAAAAAAAAAAAAAAAAAAAAAAAAAAAGGTAAAATTAAAAGTACTGGAAGATGCGGGATTTGTGCCATATCCCCCCCGCTCAACAAAATAGAAAGCATCTACCCACCCCCACGGTCCTACAGCAACCATCATCATCAAAATAGTTCCCGCCGGAGATTTGGCGGGAGTGATTGATAGGTGCCCGCGCAGTTTTCTCCTGCCATGCACTGGCTTTGCCTCTTCCTGTCCATGGGACCTTCTAGAAAAGTATGGTTTACCTTCTGAAAAAAGTTCCCCCAAATGCACAAGGCATACCTGGAAATGTGCAAGTAATCCCAGGATTTTAAGAAATCGGCATTGGGAAAATTTTTGCCTTTTTAACAAAATTTTTGTCCAGTGCACTCAACTTGGCGTTACGAGAAATGGTCAGTAGATACAGCATGTTTCTGACATGGATAGAGAGAGAGTCCTTCTTGTGTTCAGAGCTACACCCACCCAAAGCCCCCCACCCAACACCACCCATCCCCACCCCAGCTCCCAAATCCCTGAAACAAGGTGACAAACAGAGAGCGGTGGCTTTATTTTTAGTATGGAGACAGCATGTTCCCTTTAAAGGCCTGCCAAATGCTTAGCGCAAGGCCCGCCGGCATCTCCATCTTCAGACGCAAAAAATGGTTGCGAGGGATGAAATTCGTGCGACTTACATTCTGCCAAGCTGCCCATCAAGGGAGCACCGATCCCATCCCTCGAGTATCTGAGGAAAAGAAAAAAATTTAAAAAGGCATGTTGATATTCGGTGCCGAACTGACGCATGAAGACAAGGCCGCGAGCACTGATGGAAACGGCAGAGACAGAAACTTTTATTACTGTGTCAATAAAAGTTTCAATGCGAGAGACTCGACTGACATCGCATTGAAGCAAGAGCTACTTTTTCCTTGGATAAAATCCATTTAGCAATAGCAGATACTGCCTCAGGAAATAGAAAATAAGGATAATGCCTCCTCAGATTCGAGGATGAAGTCCACGGTAATTAGTCTTACACAGAAGACTACACAAGCTGACATCTGGGACAATTTCTTTTCACGGAAACAATATCCAAAAATAACTGCAATCGCTGAAACCCTTTAATGTAACCAAAACACAGATCCCTAAGCCTCCTTAGACAAACATTAAGTGAAGACCTTTTAGGAATGGAGTGACAGATTTTTTTTAAAGTAAAGCAGCAAATTAAGAAAACATGCTTGGGTCTTCTTGGGTTTCTTAACCTGAATTAGTAACTTGTCATCAGTCTCAGAAGCTGTGCGTCAATGCCTCTAATTAACTTGTGAAGCTATTGCGACAAGCCAAAAAATTTTAGTCTTTAGCTTCATTAGTTGTAAGCCGGCAATTTATAAATCACCCATATTTGTAACATGAGGGCTAATTAAGCAAATCTTATACATTTCTTAACATAAAACACAAAAAAAGAAATAAGGAAACCTGTTATAAGGAAGACAACCTTGCCTCAAACCGAGTGAAGGTTGCTTTAACTAAAATGTAAAATACAGCACTCAGTGCAGTCTGAAGTATCTGAATGGTAAAAATTTTTCTTTTTTTTTTTGCTTTTTGGCCCTATAGTACAGCACATTAGATTTGAAAACCAGGAATAAGAGGACAAAGTAGAGATAGTCAAGTTTAATTTGCAAGCATTTACATTCATATTAAAATTTCTGCTCTTTTCATGTATTATCACAATTCAGTATATATGGACTGTACTGTGCAACTACACTCATTCAAGACAATCAGAAGATTGCTTCCTGTTTACATTTCAGGAGTTGACTGACTGAGCAGCAGGCGTAGTGGAGCCTGTTACCTGACCAGGTGGATGTAGTTGAAGAGGGCGGAGGCTGACTGTAGAAGCAGGGCACTGGACAGCACTTTGAGCACAGTGTGCATGGGCCCGCCTTTGTGCAGCGCCTGCCACAGCGGCTGCATGTAAATGCAAGCAGCCAGGAAGTATGCCAGGATAAGCAGGAAGTAGAAACTGTGTAGGCCTGGGAGGAGGGCAGGAGGATGTGAAGAGGGTATATGTCATAACTGCACTGAAGTCACAGCAGGATAAGATGCTAAACTTGTTCTTCCACAGTATGAGCTGACATACATATAACACCTCACCGACACAAGCATATCTCAGACAGTATAATAATAATGAGAATTATTATTATTATCATTATTATTATAACACATGACTAAAGTATTCGCTCTCTCCTGATTGGTCGAGGCAAGCCCCACCGGTCACTGTAAACTGTGATATTCACCACGTGAAAGTGCGCGAGAGATGAATGTATCAATTCGACGACCTCCAGCAAAAATAGATTAGGCTTCCCCGCAGGAGCTCTTGACAGTGTCCATATTTCGTGTCGCTTCATCCCTGTGAGGAGCTCTACGTAAGAGTTGTCACCTTTCTCTTATTTTATATTTTCAAGTAGGGTCATATAATAAAACAGTTATTGACTTCTGTTATCAGTGAATCCAATGATTTATCCACCTAGGACAAGTGATATTCACTATCATTGAATTCACCTCAACTGAAGTAAATAATTGAGTATAATTATTATTATTAATATTATTACTATGCCTGTAATGCAAAGCTATAACATATGTAAGCAGGTGCTGATAAAATCCCTGAGATCTATTGCTTTGTACATTTTCATTTGGCACATATGATTTTCAAGATTTCCATCTGATACATAATGTGAGCTTTGTTAGAGTGGAGTAAAACCTGCTGGATGGTAGATCACCAGGAAAAGGGCTGAAGGGCTGGTTACCGTTGTCATTAGTGCTTAGGTCATCTCACCTGCCTCCTCTGCACTGAAGTGGTCCAGAGGGTTTCCAGCAGCGTCAGGGTTGAATAGAGCGATCCTGAAACCGATGTCGTTCTCGGCCTCATCAATGCCGCCCTCCTGGCAGGTGTAGCGGTCAGCGTACACCACGTGCCACATCCGAGGAAAGGACTGAGTGGGTACAGTCTGGTTGTGCTCCTCTGCGCTCAGTGAGACTGGGAAATGGGAATGCAGGCTTTAACCTTCTAAAGAGTAGGTTTTTTGGAATGTTCTAGATGTCAGCTGTCTAGAACTAGAACTGTCAATTCCACTTAGCAGTATTGGCTGTTCAATCAGAATCAGAATGCTCAGTTAAGATTATTCTAATCACACCATTTGCGATCTACCATCTTCCTGGGTGAACCTTCTCAAATACTGCATCAACAGGGTTTATCTTTTTGTTTATATTTTCAGATCTATGAGATCATCTCTTTTATAAACCAACTCAGTTTTATTCAAAAACACCTGACAAAGGAGCAGCCAAAAGAGGACTGCTGTCCCATAACCTTTAGGTTTCTCTGGAGATTTGTTCCCACTGTGGAGTTTTTCTTCATCACTGTATGAGCACTTTCCCACTGGGAAGCCTGCTAGGATAAATTAGCCTTACTTGTCATTTTCTGGGGGTTTAGCACAAATTCATTTTCTATTTCTTTGTAAAGTATCTTTGTTGCACTTTCTCTTTGAAATGTGCCATGCAAATGAAACTGCACAGGTATTGATATTGCAGATTCATTCCACATAATAATTACGTGGAATGGAAACTGTTAATATTAACTCATAACTGACATAACACACTTAATTCTATTAAGAAACAGCAAAGGAACTTTGACAGGCCCTCCATTCAGGATTATGTCCACTAAGAGGAAAAAGATAACTGGTGAATTAGCTTTTCTTTCTATAAGCCAGACTGTCCACATTATACAATGCATTTCACACTGATGACAAAAGCCAAGCATTTTTTAAATCTGCATAATTAAAAACCCATTGTAATATACATCACTTTCCCTGAATGTGTCAAAATAACATCAAATCACAGTTGTTTCAAGTAACTCACTGTGCCAATTCAGAGGGATACAGCACCATAAGTAAATTATGGAGCACTGACAAGAGCTGAAGCTTCACTGTCCATATAAAGGTCATCCATGGTCTTTTCACAGTCATAGGTCTATACACAACAGCAGTACTGTAGTTGGAATGCTCCAGAGCAATATATTCTGGGATACACAGCCACCAATTCAGTTACAGAAGCAAAAAAGGATTTCAATGAAATCTTTATGTATTTGTAGTCACTAAATGGAATTAATTCAATATGGAGAAAATGAATAAAAGCATTACCTTACAAATGGTATAGTTGCCAATCAAGTAGCCAAACAACTACACAGGAGAACAACTGCTTTATTTCACGGTTATTTATAATATATTGAGAGCTTTTATGGAAAATGAATGAAGTGGAGGCCCATTCACTCGCAATTAAAAAAATGGTTTCTATTCCAACCAACACATTACGAGCCTCTGAAAGGTGTACGACAAAGCGCTTCTTAAAAGGATATTTGCGCCGAGCCATTAGGGAAATGGATGCATTTCGCCATCAACACAGCAGAGTAAATAGTTTCAGGAATTAGGCATCACCTTCATCTGTGACGCTCCTTTGAAATGCTATTGAAGGAGCTCTCTAGTTTTCTGCACATCAAAGACTGAGCACCCTCCCTCCTGCACGATGCTGCCCTTTCAATTCGCCGTTCCGTTTTTTAAACAATGCGGCGTCCCACAGAGGCAGGCGTTGAGCACTCTTGACAAAGACAGGAGCCCATTCTTCCAGAAACAAAGGAGAACAACACCGAGAGCATATCCTACGCTAGTGTAATTAGCGGTTCAGAAATTAACACCACTCATGTTGCACCCGAGTATTGTTCTACCGCTTACAGCAAAATCAAAGGGTAACGATAAATGCAATTCTCTAATAATTGGAGATGGGGGATTAAAAAGGCCAAGGATGACCTGGTTCAACATTTTAGGTTAACAGATTTTAAAAGGAAACTGCATTAGGGAGAATGGTGATTTTTTTTTGTTAGATAAAGTAAAAAAATACCACAGTGCAGTGAAATACACCTCTTGCCAGCTTAATTCAATACATGTCAGTGGTTGCTTGAATGAGCCGCACACGATGAGTGTATCAGCAGAGCCATACTTCAGCCACTGGCAGTAAGAGGGAAGATGCAAAGGCCTAATGGCCTGTTTTAATATAGAGCAGCCCAGCTCTGATCCTGGAGCTCTACCATCACTTGACATAGCAAATCTCAACAGTATTTTGGCAAATATTATACAATGAGAGTTCGAGGAAATCTTGATCTTCTGCATGAGATGTGCTTTTAAACTTTAACTATGGTAAAAGCCAGTCTGACACCAACAGGATGACAGAGGAACAGGGTTGGGGCAGCCGTAATCTACACTAGGTGGGCCCTTTGTGTCAGTAGTACTAAGGTTAATTTTGAGAATTTCTGCATCTGAGTTTGAACTTCAGTTACAAAGATGTTTCCCTCTCCAGTGTTTTACTGACACCAAACTGGCAAAGCCAAACTTTGAGTGGGGAACGAGTACAAACAGCCAAGCAGAGACATGCAGTGCTGTGAAAAAGAATTAGTCCCCTTTCAAATTTCTTCCAGGCCCTTTACATCTGGCCCCAAGATAACAAAACATTCCACAATAAGAACATCATACTAACAGTGAAACACGGTGGATGCTTTGTGATAGTCTGGGGCTGCTTTGCTACTTCATGACCAAGGCAACTTGCCATAATTGGAACCACAGATTCAGCTCTCTACCAGAAAATCCCAAAGGAGTATGTCTGGCCATCAGCTTGAGATCTAACGCTCAAGTGGAGTTGGATTATGCAATGTGACAATGAAACCGCAACACACAAGAAAGTACACCTCTGAATGGCTCAAAGAAACAAAATGACTGTTCTGGAGTGGCCTCGTCAAAGTGCTGATTGAATCCAATTCAGATGCTGTGGCATGACCTTAAGCAGGCAGTTCATACTCAAAAAACCTCCAATGTGGCTGAATTAAAACAATTCTGCAAAGAACAGAGTGTGAAATGCTTCCATCTCGACGTTAAAGACTCATTACCAGTTGTCATAAATGTTTGATTGCAGTTGTTTTCACCAAGGATGGCAAAACCACTTAATAGGTAGGGGAGCAATTATTTTCTCGCATTTTGAGTAACTCCACCTTCAATAAATAAAATTACGATTTAAAAGCTGCATTTATTGCTTAATAACGTTGTCTTTATCTTGTATTGGAAAAAGAAATGCTGACCACATGCAGTGTGCAGTCAGCATTTCTTTTTCCTATATTACTAGCTCTGCGCACCTGTAGTACGAATTAGTTCAGTGTGTTGACCGAGTGCAACAATTCTGTCTCATTTTTGGACTTTGTCTTGTATTAAAATGAGTTGAATGATCCTATGCATTTAAAAATTACAAATTAGGAAAGAGAAGACATCAGAAATAGGGCAAATCATTTTTAACAGCATTGTAAGAAGTGGCTGGCAAATTTGTGCCAGCCAGCATGAGACTCACTTGAAAGCTGAGCTCCAGAGAGATTCTCCAGACAGCTCAGGTTGTCCAATCCCTTTGGCTCTTGAAACAGCAGCAACTTAGCCTCTTTCTGCATCGCCGCGGGCACGTCATCCAACTTGTAAGAAATCAAGGCATTCTGTCCTGGATACAAGAAGTCACAGATTAGTCCACTGATGCATGTAAAACAGTCATATCAATGAATAATGCTGTAAAGATTTACCAAACTCACACTCGACAAATTAAGATTTTTAATGGTCAGTGGAAGAAATGCAGTAAAGAGCGATTCTATTTAATTAAATGACACACGTATTTCATAGGCGACGTTGCACGAGACAGAACCAAACTCAGCGATAGCCCTGTGGCACCACCTAGAGTTCAAATTCAGCATTTATTTTCCGCCGTTTAATGCTCCACCGTGTAACATAGCCACAATACTACTGCAACAAGCTGGCCGCGAGGCCCACGGTCTCCCGTCGCCAAAATAAAGATGTACCCTGTGACCTTAAAGGAGGTCAATTCTGTTCAAAGTGAAAGTGAATATTTTGTAAAAGATGGCAAGGAACTGGATCCATAAAATTTGACCATTCAAATTAAAGAGAATGCCGCAGAACACCACAGTGAACAATTTTGAGCTTGTAAATCAAGTTTGAAAAAAAAAAAATAAATAAAAAATAGGTGAAGTACCAATATTTGACCTGCAAATTGCAAGGTCAAATAATAGATCAAGGTCACTGATATTAAATAGGAAACTGGTTCAAAATCTAATGCAGAACATGGGGTCTGTAATCCATTTTCTTCTCGAGTTATCGTGTTAACGCCACTTTTCGGACGGACGGACGGACACAAACACGCGCGGACGGGGTGCATTCCTACGACTCTCTGTCGCCAAAGGCGACGGGAGACAATAAAAAAGGACCGTCATCTTGCGTGTATATAAATTGAAGTGTGTGTCAATCACTGAGTCTAAATCTGTTCAGAGACATTACGTGGCTTTCAATGAACAGCCTAAAGGACGGCAAATACGCCAGTGCCAACCAATGATTCTCAAAAAATTCTCAAAACCAGACCCTTTCCAGGCCAAGTTTATGTGCCAAATATGTAGACAATGTTTGTTTAATGAGTGATATCTGCAAAATATGTAATCAGTTATAAAAGACTTCTTCGCTGCTTGTTATCTAGACAATAATTGGCCACTATGATGGCTAGAACGCGACTGAATCAATGCAAAACGGAAATGAGAAAATTTGCAACTCAAATGGTTTCAAGTTCGGCACAATCCAAACAATAACTTTGAAAGGCAACCAAGCACTCGCCGTGGCATAAACTACCGACTAACAATGTCCATGTTTCCATGCATCTTTATCACATCTTTTAGACATCACAGATTACAGGCTGGGACTGTCATTTCCGGCCAAGAATCAAGCCTTGACAAGGTTATGGAAGCCGATCTTATATCTGACGCATCTTGGCAATACTGTTTTCATTCCGCAGTAAAGGGAGAAATTAAGGATAGACGTCATCTTCAGAGGGATTTAGACTTAGTTCTTCACATTCACGGGCGGAATTCCGAGGGCACCACTCAGTAAAACGTTACAAAGCATGTGTGTGTGTGTGTGTGTGTGTGTGTGTGTGTTGATAAAGGCTTAGTCGATATAAATGTAAAACAAAAGCCTCGATCCCGGCTTAAAAAAGGGGAGGTAAATTAATAATAAGCTGAACATGAATACCAGTAAACCAAGTATCAGCTCTTTGTCCATTAGTATAATGCAATTATTTTGAATGTGCCTGGGAAGGGGGGAACTGCAATAAAATTTCAATTAATAACAGGCAATGTTACTTCCAACTAAACTAGTCAACCGACGTCCATGCCTTTGCAAGCCAGCAATTAATTGGAGTGCATTTCGTCACTGATTCCCACCAATAAACGATAGATACTTTCTGAATAAGCGGAAGTGCAATGTACCGCACACAACATAGCTAGCTACGTTATGACGTTAGCTACTTCAACGTAGTCTGCAGAACACGAGCACACATTTCGGTCAATAACACCAACTGGATCATTAACTAACGTTAATCTCAAGCTTATGACAACCTATAGTAGCTGATGTTCGCCAGATTTATTAACGAGATAATACGCAAACTGCAGTGCACCATTTAAAAATAAACCAAGCGTTAAAAAGACTACGGCAGGAAACTATAGCGACCACTTAAAACGGCAAGCTAAGCTATATCATCAGCTGTTACTTAGTTAGCTGCATACGTTTAATGTTATCACGAATATCAAAAGCAGCATTCGCTTACCATGAAACAGGAATCTTGTTATATACTGTCCATTGTTTTCCCGTGCGGCATCGCTTTTGAATACTCCCGAAACTGTTTTTCCGCTTGCCAGTGGAACACTTTGTAAGAACACACAAAGCGACACCATTAATGAATGCATCGTTATTTTTTGCATGTATTAGAGAATAGACACTTTGTAGCAAACTCAGCATGGATATGTGGCAATGAATGGAATTATGTGTGGAGCTCGAGTGTCCACGCCTTCACGGCTTGATTGAATTGTCACGTACCCAATCAGTAAGCAGTTTCTTCCACCTGTCAGCACTGTAAGCCAATAAAATATAAAGAAAAAGGAGCGAAAGTTCGGCAATGCCAGCTCCGAGTTCATACGTGTCAACACTGCCGTAAAACAGAACGACTGTCGTGAAAAGGTTATCGCTTAAGTTTAGGGAGGAGGTCCTGGCTCTTGAGCTGCTGAGCTGCTCTTGAGCTGCTGAGAATTTGACAAAAAAAAAAAAAAAATAATAAAATAAAATATTTAAATGAAACAAGCTCCCAACCAAAGGACAAGTTAGAGTCTCAGAATATCTTGGCATGCATTTTTTTTGAATGCATGTTTGCGGGAGGAAACCAGAGTACCAGGAAGAAACCCACGGGAGAACATACAAACGTGAGACAGAAAGGCTGTGCATATGTACCATATTTTTCTTTTTTTTTTTTTTCGGAACAGACCCCATTATTCTTCATGTGACTGGCTTCAGTGTTTGCTGAACATCTCTGGAATGTCATTCATATATTTTGCACATGAATACTTGTTATTGGAGCATACTGAGGTCATCACATAGCTACGTCTACGTCAGGGCTGGGGAACCTTATCCAGAAAGGGCCGGTGTGGGTGCAGGCTTTTATTTCAACCAAGCAGCTACACACGTGATTCTACTAATCAACCTCTGGGATCTTTGCTAAGGACCTTGATTAGTAGAATCAGGTGTGTAATTACCTAGTTGGAATGAAAGCCTGCACCCACACCAGCCCTCTCTGGAAAAGGTTCCCCACCCCTGGTCTACGTTAATAATCCATTAAGGAAGTACTACAGTGCAGAAGTGGTAGGCTAAAATATGTGAGGTCATTGTCTAAAATCTGTATGCTCAGTCTTTTGAATTCTGTATAATTTTAGGAGTCATGACAAAACTTGATAGGAACATCAAAGCAGAAAGTGCAAAGCAATGAAATGGCAGCATCTGGGAAACACATTGTTTTTAATAAACGTTTATTTGCACACCATTATTTGTCTGTATACAAGAGAGAGTAAGAAAACCCAAATGCAAACCAGTTTACTCATTTTTTAAAAAAGTTGTAAGGCTTGTCTGCTTATACGACTTACTCGCCGCACAAAATGTCAACCTTGTTTGCTGAAAGTAATGCTCTCCAGCACTAATTTTAAACATTTTTTTTTTCACCGAACATCACTCTCCATACTCTTTTGTACAGTAAAATTCAGCTGAACGAGATCTTCACCATAACTGGACACAAACATGTTTTAACATGGCTTTAAAGACTGTTTTGCTGATGCACATACAGTACATTTACATTTTTAACAGGACAGAATATGTTGAAAAACAGCCTATTTAAGGTGCGATGAATACAGATTCATCATTGCATGAAAATATTTTGTATAGGTAAATTTTCCATTTTCATATAGCCCGAACATTATGGACAAGCTGTTCCAATAAAATGTGTTTGATTAATAAAATTACTCTGATAATATATCAATTCCTTGTACGTGACAATCCTAAACCAGACATTTAGGACAAATTAACTTTAAAACACAAGAAATGCATCTGTAACAACATAAGCTTACACAATAAATATGCTAAAGTTCGTGGCAATGATGACAGTATTCTGAGGTTTTAACCAGGATTTATTTTGAGACGAGAGAAGGTTTGATGCTTCAGATTATTTCAGACTTAGGCTCAGCTGTTTCAGTTTTCCATCAAGGGGTGCAAGGGGCACAGAGGAAAAATCTGACTTACTTTTTAGGCTTTACTTATGTGTTCATCTTAATTTCACATCAATGCGCATGTGTCTCTGTGTGTGCATGCGTGCGTGCATGTGTGTGTGTCTGAGAGTGTGTATGCGGGGGGGGGGGGGGGGGTGGTCATATGAGCTCAGTGACAAAAAAAAAAAATGAAAGAAAAAACTGTATAAAAACTTTTTGGTAATTAGGGTTGTAAAGATGGATCATTTTCACCAGAACACCACACCTTGGTAGTAGAATATTGTTGTAAGGAGTTAAAACAGAATCCATGTGGTAATGCACATTTCATCACGGCTTGTATACTGTGCCCTCTGCTGGACATTCCCAGCAGTGCGCCGATTCCTTTTTTGTATACCTTGAGATGTAATGGGAGTGATGTAATTTCCCTGTTTCCTGTTCAATGGCTATGTGCTTCTCCAAGAATGAAGCCTACAACAGCATATATACACAACAACTGACTTTTGAACACATTTAAAGTGCTTCCAGTTTCCCACAACAACTTCTGAAGCAATCATTTCTGTTTTCAGGGACATTTCACTTCTTGAATTAATAATCAACCAACTGTTCAAAGAGCACCAACTTTTGTCAATGCACTTTTTTCAGTGAGGTGAAATAACAATTATTAAAAACAGATGAGGCCTTTTGTCAATGGAAAACTCTTATGGTCTTATGACACTACAGTGCGTTGAAAATCAATGTTGTAAGTCGAAGTAATATGATACTGCCAAAACACTTCATTGCAAAACATGAATGCAAATATGTGATAATGAGGACTTTGATAACTTTCCTCCGTGTATATCATAATCAATTGTCTGAGCTTTTAGGTCAATTTCCAACCTACGATCATTATTTCTGTTTATAAAGGATTTAGGCTGGGTTTGTTGAAAAACAAGCACTTTCAGCATGAAATCAATGAGCAAGAGCTTAACTTCAATGGAATAACATGGATATCTCCATTCACCTAAAAGTGATGTGGCTACATTCTTCAATGCCGTGGTCATGCCAAAATGTCCAATATCATCAGGATTATCAATGGCACCAAATATATGCAAGCAGTTCTTCAGTCACCTGGAGCATAATGAAAAAAGGAATTGATCGTCTATATAATTTCACAAACACTGTGAACCAGGAATTTGGGGAATGAGGGAAAGGGAAAAATAGAAGTACTGCTTGGGGGACAGGATGAATTAGGGTATGAGTAAATGTAGTCCAGTAAGTGCAATTAAAAGAATATGGTTGACAAAACACTTGACATGTTTAAAGACGTCAACCCTGAGCATAGTTCAAACCTGTGATTACAAAAATAGATGATTACTACAAGACTAATAAGACTTTTTCTTCAGTTGATTTGTTTAGTTGTAGATGAACATCTAGATAAACACAGCATTACACTCCCGCATAAAAAATACTTGTGAAAAGAAGGCTATCGTATTAGTGATATGACCCACAAGACAGTATGGAAGTTTGGCCCAGCTTTGAGACAGATGGACAATAGACCAATTGATGATAGGGGGAAGGCCAATTGAATTTCTTTTTCAAATGTTTGTTAATAATACAACCTCAATTCTACAAGAATTGAGACATTTAATGCATGTAAAACAGAATTAAATTACTTGTAAATGATGTTCTTCCTACATTAAGTTGAAAACAACACAAAGAAAAAGTTTCACTTTTTCAACTGTATTAATTTTTGTAAATATTTGCTGATTCCAAATATACCTGCAACATCTTCCAAAGCTTTGGGGATAGGAGAATGAAAATGCCGGAAAAGTTGTGGAATCTTCAGGAAAAAAAAAAAAAATCCACTTGAGACATTTCATAGGTGAACCGGTGAATAGATAACAGGTGATTCAGTAAGCATTAGGTTTATAATGAGCTGTCACAAAAGGTACGGTTGTTTACAAGCAAGATGGTTTGAGGTTTATCACTTTGCCAAAAGCTGCCTGAAAAAATGGTCAAATAGTTTAAGAATGACCCGATTCCTTGTGCATTTGAGAAACATGACCAGATCTCACCATCAACAGTCCATAATATCGTGAAAAGATTCAGAGGGCTCTAATTTCTTGGCGCAGCGCAGGGTGGCGCAGCGTGGCGTAGCGTGGCGCAGCCCACGCAGTGGTAATTTCGTCGATGCAGCCTGCGCGCAGTGGTAATTTCGTCTTGATTGCAACACCGTGCGCAGCCACTTTGGCAATTTGGTAGACGGACGTGCGCCGAGATGGGTGTGGCGGCGTAGTAGGGGAGGTGTCACATATTCATCAAGACGCGTGACAATTTTGTAGAAAAAGTCTTAAGCTGAAGTTGCGCAGAAAGCTTCGCCAGGTCCAACCGGTTTACTTTCTGTGCAGTGGTAATTTGGCTGACCGGGCGCGCAGTGCGCACACGTCACCGAAACCTCACAGGCAGGTTTTCAGAATGTCAGGCACATTTCAATGCAATAAATAATTACAGCAACCACTATTTAATGTAACTATCTGAATCAGGACATAAATTATAGTATCTATATCGATTGTCCTGATGTCAGATTAAAAAGCGTTGGCACGCGTAATGGAAACTCCACCTGGCTTAATCAACGCAGCTGAATCTGTGATGCAAACTAACGACTTCACATCTTTCTCAGCCAACCACAAACTGCCTATATATATTGCGATCTATGCTCAGTAAAGCCGCTTGCACACTGGACGCGAGACAAATTTTTTGCACGACCCATTACAGTCAAAGTCAATGCAAAGACGCAAAAGTCGGACAGGGTTTTAATATATCTCCGTGTCCGAAAGTCATAAAAGTTCTAATTTTTCGAGTATTCCAGGCTACTACTCCATGTCCGGCAGCCAGCAAAAAGTAAAAGTATTGGTATGAGAACAAATTTATAACGAAATAAAGAATAAAAATATATCACCAACAAACAGAGCATCCAAAAAAGATGGCCCGCAAATAAATAAATCGCAGTGTTCATTGGATATTCTGTTTGTTTTTAAAATGTTTCTTTATATTCTTTATTTCGTTATCAATCTGTTCTAATCGTCCTCTTTTTTTTTTTTTTTTTTTGGCTGTCAGACACGGAGTATTCTGCATTTAATGTCCGACAGGCATTGTACATTGTCCCGCGCCAATGTTGACTCACTTTATTGAGCAGAGCTTAAACAGAAACATTGATTGAAATTCTCGGTACTCATCTTGAAGAACTGAGCCCTCTTATCAAAACATTCACGTTTAATATCTAAAACATTCAGTAGATTTGAAGAAATTAAAAACAATAATCGACTGTCGGACACGGAGATATATTAAAACCCTGTCAGACTTTCGGACACGTAGACACTGCGTTCAACGCAATCTGTCGTGCGAAAAATTAGTTTCGCGTCCAGTGTGCAAGCGGCTTAATACTAGGCTATTATTATGGTCACTTAGGTTTTATCGTTTTTAGTGGGGGAAAGGAATACAGCCTGATTGCTATGATCTCGTACTGAGTTAAGATCACATATTGAAAATAAATGTGTAACGTATCTTACATTGTTGTCCATGCATGTTAATCCCAAAATTTTAAGCAGCAACAGGGTGCAATAATAGGAACATGCTATCCATCGTTTCTCTTCCCAATGATGCAGGCAGAAGAAATAAATGAGCAACCATCATATTTCATTCCAACTTCATAAGTTTGAATGATCTGACGTAGTTTCGTTTTGAAATTCCATTCAAGTTAAGCTAATGGTAATAATCCATGAATGCCCTAGCTAGCCAGCTAGCTAACTCATATTAAGTAATGCTTAATATAGGCGTAAGCCGTGCAGAAAACATGCCTGAAGCAGCAAAGTAAAATGCAACATTAACGCATCATGCAGATATAGGACAGAGGCTTCTATATTCCAACACATTAAAGGTGAGGAGAGAAGCTCATTTGATTGGTGAAGATTTGACTCAGCTGTGTTATACCCAAACACGCCTTCTCTCCTCCCTCTTTGCCACTTGCGCCTGCAGGAGGGACAGAGGCGGGACAGAGAAATATTGCGCCAGGCTATGCCGGGCACGAAATTGCAACATACGCCTGGACACACCCCGTTGGCGCGGCGCACCCCCCATTCGCCGCGCCTGCACCTGGTCAACGAATTTAGAGCCCAGAGTGTCTGGATCAATTTCCATGGGTAAAAGACGAAGTTGACGACTAATATGAGATGCTTGTGACTCGCAAGCCCTCGAGCAGCACTGCATTGAGATTTGATGTGCTTCTGTAATTAACGTAACTACATGGGTTCACAAAAGTTTCAGAGAACCTTTGTCAGTGAACACAGTTCTTCATTGCATCATCCAACGCAAGTTACGTATGACTCAACTATGTAAGGCAGAAGCGTTAAATCAACACCATCCAGATGCATTGCCCACTTCTCTGGGCCTGAGCTCATCAGAATTGGACTGATTGTAAAGTGGAAAGGAGTACTGACGTCTGACAAGGTCATCTTTCAAATTGTTTCTGGAAATCACACGCATTGTGTTCTCAGACTAAAAGAGGTGAAAATCATCCTGACTGCAATCATTGACATGTTCAAAAGCCATTATGTGTCATGGTTCAGGGCTGCATTATTACACTTGACATGGGCAACTTGCACATCTGTGAGGGCAAAGTTGACATTGAAGGGTACATATGCACTTTGTAATGCCTTATTTGCCTTCCAGACATCATCTTTGTCAGGGACGACTCTGCTTGCACTAGCAGGGTAACGCCAATCTTTACCTTGCATGTAGTACAGCTTTTTAAACATCCCAGATAGCAAGCACCTCTGCTCCGGATCTGCCCTGGCTCTGAGCCGGATCAGCTGGAGTCGGCACAGAGCCGGGGCAGATCCGGAGCGGAGGTGCTTGCTATCTGGGATAGTGCAGGTACTGCCTGCAGCCCAGACCTGCCCCATGAAAACTGTGTGGCAGATATTTAAAATCAAAATACGACAATGGAGACCCCAAATTGTTGACTTACATTAGTCCTCTATCAGGCAAGAATAAGAACAAATTCCACCTTTGGAACTCCAACTATCAAGAGTCCTTGGTTCCAAAATGACTACTGAGTGCTATTAAAAGGAGAGGTGATATTCCACATTGGCAAAGATTCACCCCTCCCAACTTCATTGGAAGGTCTTGCAGACAGCACATTTGGAAATTGCCGTTTTTTTTTTTTAAGAATACACTGCTTGCTGTTTTTATGTATGTTTTACTAATTGTTCCAATCCTCCTGTAACTGAGGTTGTATTTTGTAACATTTGATTCCATTGCAAACCTAGAAGAATTCTACCATCTCAATAAACAAAAAACTGGTTCATTCAGAGGATTTCACGGAACATACTTGGGCAGAATTTCCTTGCTTTCTTGGAGGCCATCGAGAGGTAATCAAAGCACAAGGGCTGAAAATGAATGTTTCTTTCTTCTAGGACATAAACACACTGAGAAGCAAATTAGGGGGAACTGATATGTATGATGGGACTTTTGTTCTTTCAAAATTATGTAAATTCAATTGCAGGGCTCTTCTTTGTTTGTTAAAAAAATATTGTGTTCAGTGAATGGACAAATTTTAAATGAAATAAAAGTAGCATCTGCATTTTAAAGACAATAACATAGTCCTTAGTAACAGCTGGATCGGAACCATTTTTTCCACAAATTAATTATTTAAACATGTATAACAGCTAAAACATGACATTTCTCCATGATACTCTTTTTCAATTTAGAAATATAGGTCAAAGGAATTTACTTTTTGAAAACATATAAAATAATAATTGAAGTCTTATATATTGTGGCATTAGTAAAAAGTTAATTGGTCGATGTTGATTGGACTCAATTTGAGTGGATACGATTCTAACTGGGAAAGCTGATTTCACTCAGAACATTTTAATGTGTATGCCTAGCCTATTTAATCTTTATTTACTGTGAACAAGACCAGCACTACTATTTGAAAATGAACTCCCCTTTAACTGACTATTAAAATTTGGCCCAGACAAAATATTCACCTAAACATCCACCAAGTAGCAGTTCCTATAATAAAATTCCTTTCATGACATGGTGCTTGAAATGACTAAATTCAAGGAAATAATGATTTAAAAAAAGTGAAAGTAGCAATAATTTTTTCAATTAATATACCAAAAGATAAAAACTGGGCCACCTCTAATTAACATAATTAGCTATATGTGCTCACACATTAATGTTGTTACTGATGACTTTTTCATTCAGTCTCACAGTGGTAAGTAAACTTCTGTTTTTCTGTTTCACAATTGAGAGGATGGAAAAGACCTCGGGGAATTGATTCAGATTCCTTAGATCTTAACTCCTATGATGCTTAAACAAAGGAACACGCAAACACACACATACGCAAACTTACACACGCATATTTTTCTTCAAAATGACACCTTGAACACTGGGCTTTCCAGGAGACCGTCTTCACAATGTTCTGGAATAATGAGAATGGAGTTTGGCAAGTAAAAGTCGCTTGTGATGTCACCAAGCATTCTTTGGGAGCAAAGGGGGGGTTGCAGGCTGCAAGTGCTGAACTCTTCTGTACAAGACCTTGCCACCGAGTCACCAAGATTGTAGTTCGGTCAGTCTGTCTGTGTAGGAACATTACAGCGAGATATCTGCTGTCCCATGTGAGTGTCCCGCCCAAATATTATCTCCATTGCCTCTGCAGTGCCAGAGCTGTGAGGGCAAGGCTAACCGCCAGGACCACGGAGGACCCAAGTCGCGCTGCCGACGACAGTTCATCGCTCCTGTCCGCGCCCACCACTGGAGCTTCTGGGCTGACGAAATCAAATTCAGTGACGCAAGCCTCCGTGCACCCGCTTCCGCTGCCTGAGCCGCTGCCTTCGTCGCCTGGAGGAGAGCAAAATACCGCTAAAGTGGGAAAAGAGTCACAGACACCTGGCACTGCAGGCTACACTCATGCTTATCCACATTTTGGACCGTATGGGCCTCATGTGCATCTGTGATGGGCCACACTTTAAAAAAACAACAGTCACCTGTAGTATAATTCAGCAATTTATACAACAATATTCAAATTTCTGTGTATTTTCAGTGCATAAATATATACAAAAATAACTGTGCATGTTTAGCCTGAGAGTTAACGCTGCATGAAAGGGCAGTACTTCCCGCGCAAAATGGATGCAAAATATCCTGCAAACTTAAGTTGACTGTTCCCACTCTCACCTCACCCTATCCATTGATTTCAAGTCCAATGAGCAGAAGACTAAGACTATTGTATCATAGCTCAAATGCTAATGGACTTCACTGTATAAAGAAATGTTCACAAATGATTTACGGTCAGAATTTCACAATTTGGATGATTATTATGTAACAGGTTTGAGAAACTCATTGTTTTACACTAAAGGACGGTCATCTCCTCTACCTGTGTCCTTCAGTTTAATAAATCTTAAAATTTTGCTCTAATTTATTCTTTTTTCTTCAAAAAAACAGCTTGGTATTCACAGTGGGGTAACTTGCAACATTTTGTTTGTAAAGCTATAATCAGTGTATGGACTTCCATTTGCACTTCATCGTTAAGGGCAAAAATTAATTAAATGCAAGTCTCCATAGCTTTACTCCCATTTCTGCCTGAAAACATCATCAGCTGCAGCTTATTTAACTGCAGAGAGCGGCATTCACTGAACATTCTGTATGAAAGACATGGTTCTTAATTCACCGCAGGCCACACAGGCTTTCTGTCTGTGTTCAGACTGATTCATTAACAATGAACATGCTCAGCTACTACACACGCTTAATTCCACAGACCACATCCAAAACAACAGAAAGTGAAAGGGAATTTCTCTCTATCTCTTCTTGGCCTTAAAGAACTCTACTAGGGTGCAAGTAATACGGAACATTTCACTAGTATTTCCCAAAACACTGTATTGTGTGTGTGTGTGTGTGTGTGTGTGTGTGTACTCGTGTGTGTGTGTCTGCACAATTGTGTTGTGCGTGTGCATGTGTGCAAAATGATCTTTAATTTGTGTGTTCTGCTGCTGCACCGTAGTCAGCCACTGCTTAATGGTGCTGTTATCCACACACACTGAGATGTAATGATTTGCAAACCTGCACATCCATGAGCAGCAATCTGTTCTGCAATTCCCTCTTCAAAAGCAGTCAGTCAGTCAATGAACACACAATTCATTATCATGACATGCAATAACGGAACAAATTGCCTCATCCAATTATGTTAATGTGTGCACCTCCATAGATTGAATTTTCCCTCTGATACTGTTTGCTCCCCTGTAACCATAAACTGGACAAACAAGTGAAGAAGACAGGACTCCATACATCGTAACTAATGACATTGTTGCCTGACTCCATATAAAGTAAGCGCTGTCTTAATAATTCACATATTTCTTTTTCAAACACCCCATTTCCCCCTGTTTGTAGGAACCTGTTTGTGTTCCAGGAATAAATCAATGTATTATAATCACAGAGAAAATATGAAAATTGAATTGAATTGCAAATGAACTAAACTGGTTTTCCTGAGTATTGCCAAATACTACGTATTATGTAATATTATATACCATAGAGCAGTGGTTCCCAAAGTCGGTCCTGGGGACCCACAGCGTATGTCGGTTTTTGCTCCAACCACAATTACGATCCCAGAGTTTTAACAAGCTGTTCATTTTTTAATTAGCAGTTGCTTGTCGAATACGAGGACATTTTACCCCCTGAAACCACATTATGACAGAAATGGCTCGCATTCCATGAAATTTCAAAGCCCAACATTCATATTTTTTATTTTGATGTATTCCACGTAAGCCACGACAATCAAAGGTGGCAGTATGTTTTATGTGATCAAATGCAAGACTGCAATCAGTCAGTAATCTGGTGATTAGGGTTCTGAATTCAGGTGCTCAGGTTCTTTCCTGAAACCAATCAAGTGACATTTAACAGGTTTGACTCATCGTTTGCTTTGTCTTTGAATTCTTAATTGCCTAATAATTGTTAAACTTTAATGACCTTGGGTCCACAATTTTATCTACTAGAAGCCCATTTATAGATTCATGTCATCAGTTGCAAATTTCCATTTTTTTATGTTAGAGAAGTAATTTCCAATTTAGCACACTATGAAATGATTTTCATCATGGCCATTTTTGACATGTGGTTTAAAAGGATAAATAATCAGCGTGAACAAGAATAGTGCAATCAAGAGCAATGAGCAACTCATTAGCATTCTAAGATTGGAGCTGTGGTTGACACAAAAACCTGCGTACACAGTGGGTCCCCAGGACCGAGTTTGGGAACCACTGCCATAGAGGATAAAATCTACAAATTCTTAGCAATTTTAAGTTGAAAACATTATTCTTATACTGTTGAAATATTTCCCCATGGAGTCTTTCATAGATTGGTTAAGGCCTCGCCATATTTACTTATGAAAGACTTTTTATGTTACTAGCCTGTTGCTAAATAATCTAATTAGCAGTGAGATGTTCTGCCAGTTGTCTTTCCTTAGCATCATGCAACTTTTCCAGTCTTTTATTGTCCCGTCCCAACTTTTTCAAAACATGTTGCTGTCATCAAATTCAAAATGAGCAGATATGTTTCAAAAAACAATAAAATTTATCACTTTCAACATTTGATACGTTTTCTTTGTCCTATTTTCAGTTGAATGTAGGGTTTTAATTGATTTGCAAATCATTGCGTTCAGTTTTATTTACATTTAAAGCTGGGTTTACACATAGGCACGATGCGTTACGAATATAATTTTCCTGTCATTCGTGGCACATTCATGACATTCGTAACATGACAACGCATCTGAATAGGGTTCTTAACAGCGCATGTCGGTTTGCGACATTCATGATATTCGTGGAGCATGTTTTTGTCTGCCAAAAAATCTTCCACGAATGTGACGAATCACCCTCGATTCGTGGAGTTCGCAACTGAGCGTGTCGATTCGTGGTGATTAGTGGTGATTCGTAATAGAGCATGACAGCATTCGTAGTGTATTCTTGCAATTCTTGGAGCCCATACTGTCACGCGTCGTTACGAATCGACACAAAAGCTGTCAAGAACTGAACTGAATGATGCGTGACGCCTCTGCCCCGAATCATCAAATTCAATTCAAATTCGTGATCCTTGGTCACGAATTTAGATTCGTGGCATTCGTGACTTGTCGTTATGTGTAAACCCAGCATTACACAGCCTCCCATCTTTTTCGGAAATGGGGTCGTACTCTGAATGGCAGGATCAGCTAAATCCATGAAATATAATGACAGAGTACCTCAGCTCCCTGACTAATAGAAGCAGTTTGGATCAGGCGAGACTCACTGGAATCCTGGAAGTAGATGTCATTGCCATTGTAGGCATTCTTTAGTTTGTTGGTCATGACTTTGAGCGCCATTATCTGCTGGCGGATGAACGTATCCGGCCGTGTAATGTCCACCTCCACCTCAGGGTTGTTCATCTGGTTCGTCAGTCCATCTTTCAGAACATCAGGAAAATACCTGAGTCGGATTAAAAAAAAAAATAACATTCATCCACACAGCAGCACAAGCAGACGAAAAAAAAAACATTATTCGTTTGTAATTACTTAATTAAGTGCTTATCATTAGTGGCATATGGAGTTTGCACTTTTTAAATATTTTAGGAGAGGACGAAATGAAAATACCTTGCCAGAGGCTTCTACAGCCTTTTAACGTGCCCTGCCTTAATGGCAACCTTCTGACTGCCAGTTAATTTCAGTTAGCCCCACGCTCCTCTGCTGACCTCTGTCATATAAACTCAATATGATTCCACGGTAATGCCGTCGGCACGATTCGCTCAGATTTTTCATGCACCAGGTGCTCGACTGAACTGTTGGGAGACTTTAAACAGGTTTTCTTTGCTCACATATGCTGCTTGCACTACTTGGAACACATAGAAAGAAAGAATAGGCAGCAAGTGACAAATTGAGAAACGGTAATTAATTTAGCTTAAACAAAAAGAGGAACATCTGATTGTCTCCATAACATCACCACTGGAAAAAATTGCATCATAAATTTTACTCCTTTCCTGACATCCTTCTATCCTTTAAAAGAAAAATGAAACTACTCCCTCTTTCCATATCAGTAGTGGAGTGAGCTGGTACACTCATGATACACCTGCTCCCACTAAGAAATTCACTTAGGAGGACTGGAGGGCATGTTCCTTTCCAAATTTCACGCAAGAATGCAAGATACCTGGTCCCTTCTTCAATACATTACAATACAGTGTCCTGGAATAGTCCGGGATACTAATTATTGACTTTGCATAGCTGATGGAACAGGCACTCTGAGCCATGAGAGCCAGCAATTTGGTCGAAAACCACAAGCAGTGAGAATGTTAAGAGCTTAATAAGCCTGTCAAATACCTGCTTTAATTAGACAGACAGCCCCGAAAGAGAAAGAACACAAATTCCCCTGTAAATCAGTCAGGGATCAAGAACATGTCTGCTGCTCTTTCAGAGAAAACCCAAACATCCCGAAACCACAGAAAATTAACCTGAATGGGTGGATGTCAGTGAGAGGAAAATGACTTCAGTGGTGCTAGCAGACTGACGGTGCCTATAGTGGGGAGAATCCTGAGCAGGATGCCTCCATCTGGTGGTGTGATCACGTCATATTGGCACAGAGAGAGAAAGGCATTTTTGCAAGGCTTCCTTGGCTCCATGTTAATCCCATAAAACCTGCTGTCAAATGCAGTTGCTGTATTCAGACTCGGACTACTTCAGGCCTATCTTAAATTCTAGTAGATAACCCAAGGTGTCCAATGATCCCAAATACTGTATGTCCACCTGAATTACAGGGCAATGTGCATAAAATGATGTTCAAGATCCAGAGATTTTCTATTTGATGTAATGCTGTGGCCGTAAAAACATCTAAAGTCCACGTGTGCAATACAGAGTTGATGCGTGTTTGATTCTTTAAAATGCTGAGGCCACATGCCACAACGACATGTTGCTTATCTACGAGCGCATGAATAGTGAGCTCAGTGGAATGAGATAACCGTGAAAATCAGGAGACCAGTTTGCCACACTGTCTATAAAGAATTTCACTCGTGATAGAATGATTTACAAAAGCGTAATGGCATGTTAATTGCAGAACAATAGATTATTTTAGACACTAGCAATTATACCATTTGTGCGCAGCATTACGGATGTTTTAAAGCAACACTGTTATCTCAGGCATTTGCCAGCAGCAATGGCATACAAGCTGAAAAGTGGGTAGAAGTTCATACTGAACATGTTCTTTATTATGGGCATAAACGTAAGTCAACACTGTACTTATTCCCTACCAAACATACAGGCTACGTCAAAGATGCCACAAAATTGTTATATGGATGGGTGTAGAGAAGACCATCCCTTTCTAGAAAACAAAGTATGTGTTTGCTGTGTACAGTATGTTTACTGTTTATGGAGTGAAATCACGTGTCTGACAGAGTGTGAACACGGCCAGTCATCATAAATAGCAAAAGTCAGGATTCAACTAGCCTACTTTGGGAAAAAATAAAAAATAAACATTTGCATAACAGAACATGAATTGTTTTAGAACTAAAAATTGCAACTAGATAATAGCTGATATAGCTATGAATGCTGATTCTGCTAGAGTGAGGTAATATCTCTCAACCTTAAAGAGTTACATGCAGTGTTTGAACCACTTTTGAATGCCGCAATGTCAGAATGGGAACCGTCAGTATAACAGATTGCCTCTCCCATGATGTGACACACAGGCCTTCAAACTCATTTATCCTCCAATTTGGTGGTAATGTAATTAGTTTCACACTATAGTACTCCGCTGTTCATAAATCAAACATCTTTAAAACCAGCCAATACCACTCAAGACAAAAAGATTGTCGTGGTCTGAGAAAAGGGCAGTGTCTCTCTCTCTCTCTCTCTCTCTCCTCTACTTCTCCCACCCCTTTTCACCCACTCCTTTCGATTTTCTGCACCTTCTTTCTCCCTCTTAAATTTCATCACATTTATAATACTTTATTGGCATGAAATATGTTGAAATATTTATTGCCGAAATATTCCATGAAAATCAGTCAACAACAATATAAGTGACATATGTCGTCAATATAAAATATCAGACCTCTCACTGAATTGGTCTCACCTCTTGTACATTGTTTTCAGTTTCTTTTTCTGGGTCTCTGATACGCTCTCGCCCTCTCTTACCTTCTGGCCCTCAGTCTGTCCATCTCTCTCTCTCTCTCTCTCTCTCTCTCTCTCTCATTCCCACCCTATCAGAGACTGCAGTGTGTGGCCTGTAGAGCGATATGTAAATGTGTCCTGGCCTTCACCTTAGTGCCAGACCCAGGTGTTGACAGCCCCAGTATCCCATACAGTACAGTACCTGCCCTTACTGTGCCCGTTCCAGCACTGCTCCTCATTGGCTGCCCCAGCTGTCACTTTGTCCTCCACACATATACCATCGGGTAACATGGTCCAGAACTTCTTGGACTGCTTCAGCTTTTCTTTAATGTCAATCACCTGCGCAATAAAGGGAAATGAAAAGGCAGTTGTAATGAATATGGTGATGAGGGGAGCAGGCAGCCACAATGAAAGTTCATTGTTTAGTCTCATTTGTGAGTCTTATTGACAGATGTAACTCACTAGCCACTCTGTGTCTGGCTCCAGTACAGGTCAAAGTCATTCCATCCTCCATTTAAGTCAATGGTTACTTTAATCTAAAATTACCGAGTCAAACATTTGGTTTCACAAGAACATTTTCCTTTAATATGCACTTTTTATTTGACTTATAGTCTCTTCTGTGTACCAGTTTTGTTGACCCACTGCACTGTTTGGACCATAGAGAAATCTTTTGTGGATAAATCAAGGGCAAAGTATGTCACAGCATCTCACACGTTTAGCTGTACAGCAGAGAATCTGGCACCAATTAGAGCCAGACTGCATTGTACATCCGTTAGCAAAAGTCATCCACGAAGCTCATTCAATGCAGTGATGTAAACTGCTCCTGACTTTTCCACAAAATATTTTTATATTTCCCAAACAACCAATTACAGTAGCTTAGTAAATGAGCACACGGGGAGACACTATTTCCCTGAAAGCGTAAATTGACTGTACAAGTGGGGTCAAAAAGTATTTACTTTGTCTTTTAACTTTGCTACCATTGACTCACATCGAAACTGATGGCTGGTCTGCCTGTACTAAGCCAAGCACAGTAGCATCCAAACAGGGAACGTCCAAAAAAATTCCATCCTGCAGAGGACGCAATTGCCATAAAATGGCATCTTTCAAGGCTAACAATCCTGTCTGTTTACAACTCAACTTCACAGTGGAGATATAATTGATATTAGCGAAGCGAGGAACTCTCGGCCAAACAAACAGACTGATGATTATCAGAGTATGCAGATCTATTACAACAAGGCACATAAATAAACAGGCGCAGTCTCATCTCCCAGCGAAGTCTAAGATTCTATTTAGATTCCGTTTCACAGTGGGTATAAATTACACTCAATCAATTTGTCCTTAAGGACAAAAATCAATCAATTTGTGTTGAACTTACAAGTAAATGTTTTTATTTTATGCATTTCCTTTATCAAAAACACCATTAAAGAAATAATCAGGCTCAATCTAACCCAGTGTGCCGCACATGCGTCATACTCTTTTTCGAGACAAGTGATAAGAGCGTCAGTGACAATGGACAAAACGGTCCTATTTTCTCTTTGCTCCGTATTAGCATATCTTTGTTAAAATGAATTAATCAGCCATTACTATTAAAAAGCACAAAGGGTGAGCTTGTCTGAGGTATTGCAGTTGCTTGGTAACCACTCACAAGAAAGTTGATTTTATCAGAGAGATATATACGGGTCCTGTCATATAGAGTGCATCAATTTATCACAGCAATGCTTTGTCACGGACGGATGTACACAGGCTGCCTGTGGTACAGCACTGTGAAATGTCGAGCTTTGTGTTAGCCATCTTTAGTGTACCTTTTTGGGATTTCCCTCATTTTCTCCCCACCCTGAATATGTTATGTTTCGCGGAGGGACACCAATAGCGAGGCTTGATTCCAACAAGGATGTTTATTAAACACAGACTATACATGAACATGAAGCACACAGCATGGATCAGGCTTGGGAACGTGGCGTGGAGACATGGCATGGAAGCATAGCATGGAGACATGGCATGAAGACAAACAGAACATGACTAGGAAACACAAAGGACAGACCTGGCACGAGAACACAAAACACAAAGACATGGCCTGAAGACAACAAGACAGGACACACATGGCATGAGGACAACAAGACAGGAAACAACAGACAGACATGGCATGAGGACAACATGACAGGACACAAGACACAATGGACCGACTGCCAACTGGAATGCCTCCGCAGAATATACAGGGAGACGGCTTGACGAGGGGACGGGAAACACTTGGGCAGAACAGGGAGGAGACAAAGCATGAACACAAGACATTGGACAAAGGCTTAATGACATAACGAGCCCAATAAGAAAATGAGTGTGCTCAGCTAAGTACCAATGAAATATGCAGATTGAAGGAAGAGTGATACAGTTGCGCAGCAAAGCAAAGCAAGATCTGAAATAATAACGAAGTGGGAAATCGTGACAATTAACACCCTATCAAAATTAGTAATGTTAGTAAAAGTGTCGATCTAAGAGAAACACCCCCCGTGAATGTTAGTAACTGTTAGTAACTAAAAACAGTTAATTGACATTAAGCTTAGACAGACCCGAAGCCAGAACAGTGCTGAAGGAATAAGGAAATACCACAGCCAACCAATAGAGAAGAAGCAGTGCATGCACGAGAGAAGACAAGACGTGGACCGGAACGCAGACATGAGGAGGATTCCAATGGCAGTACGGGACATGACCCAGATATGAATATAACAGAACACAGCAGTACTACAGTATTCAGTCCACCGCAGCGACTTACCCCTATTGACTCAGGAAAAGGAAGGCATGGGATGTAATTCCTCTGACTCACATGACTAGCCCTCACTTTATTTACACTATGCAATCGCACCGCCAATCACACACTGCCTGTGTCATCAGGGGATAACGCAGTCGGCGTACAACTTGCTCATACGCCTATATGCATCTGGCCAGCTAGGAGCGGTCACTGGAGCGCAATGCGAGGAAGGCATTTTAACCCGCTTAACCGCTATCATTCCCAGTGAGGTTGAGCTAATTGTTGCCTCGCCGATGAAGACCTCAGGGCATCACTGGTAATGAGGAGGCTGGGATTAGACCACCTGACCACAGGACACCCTCTTCACTGTGAGCCACATCTTTAGTATACTTGACCAATTTTTGGGGAGGACCTTGAGTCAGCTGACTGAGTGCAATTCCAGTCATTTTTGGGATTCCTGTCATGTGTGGGGGACTGTGAATAAAAAATGAAATGAGGCTGACATGTCATATTAAAACAGGCAGGCTGCCACGGCGACCATTCATGTACCACAGCGTTTAGTGCTGTAAACTCGTCTCCATGACTTTGGCACTGTTTGGGACACAGTCTGGCTGACCTTGAAGTTCTGATACATGTAATTCCAACATCAAAGATGTTTTCAAAACCTTCCCCTACGCAGGCTGATGGACTGATTAGATCACGGCTCTAGAAAGAAAGAGCAGCCAGGGCCTTTCTTTAATGAAATTACATTTCAGCTGGCATTTATCATAATGTCCTGGCATTTGGGTGCTTGTAAATTAAATGAAAAGGGGTCAAAGTCCTTCCAGACTTTTGAGATAATGCTCTGTTTACTGATGAGTCAAAACTGGAACTTTCTGGAGGACATGGGTCCCATTACATCTGGCGAAGTTAGCACAGTATTCCACAATAAGAACACCACACCAACAGTCAAACACGGTGATGGTAGTGTTGTGGTCTCGGGCTGCTTTGCTGCTTCAGGCCCAAGGCGACTTGCCATAATTGAAAGAACCATGAATTTTGCTCTCTACCGGAAAATCCTGTGGGAGAATGTCAACTATCAGTTCTTGACCTGAAGCTCAAGCGCAGTTGGACTATGCAGCAGGACAGTGATCCAAAGCACACAAGCAAGTCCACCACTGATAGGTGCAAAAGTAACTAAATGAAGGTTTTGGAGTGGTCTAGCCAAAGTCCTAACTTGAATCTGATTTAGATGCTGCAGCATGACCTGTAACAGGCAGTTCATGCTTAAAAACCCTCTATTGTGGCAGAATTAAAATAATTTTGCAAAGCGGAGTGGGCCAAAGTTTTGCCACAGCGGCGTACAACCCCAATTCCGAAATAGTTTGGACAAAGTGTAAATTGTGAATAAAATCAAAACACAATGACTTTCAATCACACCAGCCAGTATTTTATTCACAATAGAACAGAGATAACATAGCAAATGTTGAAACTGAGAAATTTTACAATTTTATCCACAAAATGAGCTCATTTCAAATTTGATGGCTGCTACAGGTCTCAAAAAAGTTGGGACAGGGGCCTGTTTACCATGGTGTAGCATCCCCTCTTCTTTTTAACACAGAGTGGAGCCGTCTGGGCATTGAGGAGACAAGTTTCTTGAGTTTAGCCATTAGAATTTGATCCCACTCTTGTATAATACAGGCTTCCAGCTGCTGGAGAGTTTTGGGTCTCCTTTGACGGACTTTTCGTTTAATTATGCGCCAAATGTTCTCAATCGGTGAAAGATCAGGACTGCAGGCAGGCCAGTTTAGCACATGGACTCTTCTACTATGAAGCCATGCTGTTGTAATAGCTGCAGTATGTGGTTTTGCATTGTCCTGCTGAAATACACAAGGCCGTCCCTGGAATAGATGTCGTCTGGAGGGGAGCATATGTTGCTCTAAAACCTTTATATACCTCTCAGCGTTCATGGTGCTTTCTAAAACATGTAAGGGTCCCACACCATATGCACTAATGCATCCCCATACCATCAGAGATGCTGGCTTTTGAACTGAACGCTGATAAAAGGAGGGGTGGTCTTTGTCCTCTTTAGCCCGGAGGACACAACGCCCATGATTTCTAACAAGAATGTCAAATTTGGACACGTCTGATCACAGGACACTTTGACAATTTGCTACAGTCCATTTTAAATGAGCCTTGGCCCACAGAACACGGCGGCACTTCTGAATCATGCTAAACAATGGCTTACTTTTTGCATGATAGAGTTTTAGGTGGCATCAGAGCCAGCCTAAGGCATAAGCCAAATAAGCGACTGCTTAGGGCCCCGCAACCACTAGGGGGCCCCCACGAGAAATTAACAAATATATTTTTAAATTTATCAATTAATTAATTAATTTATTGCATATGTGAGTGATGATTCCTTTATGATCAAAGGTATATTATCGTACAAAAACACATTTTTTTGTTGTTAAAAGAGTACTGTTGATGTAGGCCTAATGATTCCTATTGCCTCCGGCGCGCTGGTAATTTGTGCATCCTGCCGTGCAGTGCGCACTGCGCATCCAAGGAACAGCTGGTTGAAAGCTAAACAATGTCAAAAAAAAAAAGGACATATCCTTCAGGAGCAGAGAAAAGAAAGAGTAAGAAAGAGGAAGAGGAGCAAAAACGCCATGATAAAGGTATGTTTGAATGTCTTGGTAATGTAAGTTTCCTCAAGTTAGGAAAGTCCCCAAATATCCTTAAGATTTTTGATGCAACTGGTTGCGTGTTGCCATTAATAGCAAATTAGCTAACTAGTTAAAACCTAGAGAGCTTTCTCTTTTAACTGGCAGGCAGAGGTGTACTTCGTTACAGTACTTAAGTAGTTTTTTTGAGGATTTGTACTTTACTTGAGGTTTTTTTTTTTTTTTTTTACGGGACTTTTACTTCTACTCTACTACATTTAAAAGATTAAAAAAAGTATACTTTTACTTCGTTACTTTGACACTGGCCACTTCATTACTGTTACAAATTAAAATATGAATGTAATTCATCATTTAAGGATTACCTGGATTTGGCGTGTTTGAGAACAACGGGGCTCGGCAGAGTATCTTTGTGCAGATGTGTCTGCCGCGGACATGGAACTGCAAATTTATGCACGCAGTTACAATATTCTATCACTAGATGGAACACCCGGATCAGTTATTGAATATTAACAAGCAAGCCGAGCTTGAACACGGTTTAGAATATGGACGAGTTCACTCCCATCCCTGTTTTTCAGGAGTTGCCTGAATTTAACTTTTAAGACCTAATTATTCAACTTTATATTTGTTTTTTAAACTATTTTTGTCACCTTGTTTCAGGCACCTCTGTTCAGTTACGTCATAGTATAAGTATTTGCTTGATATTTTATTGTTTATTTTATTTAATACTCTGTTTTTGTACATTTGAAGTTATTTTTATATATCTAAGTGATTTTATTTGGTGTTGCACTTTATTGTTGTTCTTGCGCTACAAATTATTTTTGCACATTGCTGTTGCAATTTTTTTAAACCAAAATGATGATATTCAGTATCCCACTTCGCGCTTTATCACTTGCAATGTTGTGTAAATCAACCCCAGTCCGCTCTTGTAGCTGAATGTGCTCCCTTTTTTGAGATTAAAAACCATATATGGGTAAAGACATGTCAGGCTGACAATAGGATAATGTAAACAACACTGCCAGAGCTGCACAGTTGCCACAGTGTAACACTGCTGCAATGAGTTTATAATAGGTGTATTAATGATCAATAATCAATATTATTGGCAGAAATACAGGGCCCCAAAATCAAATTTTGCTTAGGGCCCCATGGAGGCTTGGGCCGGCTCTGGGTGGCATTTAGGTTGGCATGGCGGACTGTGTTTACAGACAGTGGTTTCTTGAAGTATTCCTAGGCCCCTTTAGTAATGTCAATGACCGAATCATGCCAGTGAGTGATGCAGTGGCGTCTGAGGGCCCAAAGATCACGGGCATCCAGTAAAGGTCTTCGGCCTTTTCCCTTACGCACAGAGATTTTTCCAGTTTCTCTGAATCTTTTGATGATGTTATGCACTATCGATGATGAGACCTACAAAGCCTTTGCAATTTGATGTTGAGGAACACTGTTTTTAAAGTATTCCACGATTTTTTTACCACAAGCCTTCAGAGGTTGGAGAGCCTCTGGCCATCTTTACTTCTGAGAGACTCAGCCTCTCAAAGACATCCCTTTTATAGCCAATCATGTTACACACCTGATGCCAGTTAACTTAATTATTTGCTAAATGTTCTTTTAACTGATTCTCTTATATATTAATTGCTTTTTCGGCCCTTTTTTGCCTGTGCCCCAAGTTTTTTGAGACCTGTTGCAGCCAGAAAATTTGAATTAAGCTCATGTTGTGGATAAAAATGTAAAATGTCTCAGTTTCAACATTTGAAATGTTATCTTTGTTCTATTGTAAATAACATATTAGCTCATGTGATCTGAAAGTCATTGCATTTTGATTTTATTCACAATTTACACTACGTCTCAACTATTTTGGAATTGGGGTTGTAAAAGACTCATTGTTAGTTATCCCAAACTTTTGATAGCAGTTGTTGACCCCAAGGGTGGCACAATCAGTTATTAGTTTTAAGAGTCAATTTTTTTTTGTATGGGTGATATATGTTTTGAATAACACTATCTTCAACAAATTAAATCATTGAAAAACTGAATTTTGTGTTTACTCCAGACGCTTAAATATTCCAAACAAGCAAAAATAGAAGAAATTGGGAAGGGGGAAAATACTTTTCACAGCATTGTACATTTGTACTTTAATTATGAATACCCTTGGAAGGACAGGCAAAAAGAGCCCCTCGCCACAAAAAAAAGTAAAGACCAAGACCCCCTATCCATTAATCTCTAGTGATGCCCCTGAATATCCACTTATACAGCCTGAAATAAACAGAGGCAATTCAGGATAGGCAGCTTTCTTAAGTATCCAACACCAGCCTCCAACCCGGGCAATGAACCCACAAGCAGAGGTTTACAAGCCCAGCTCCTTGCCTATAATTCCACACTGCCACCTACTTAAGTTCATATTATCACTGGTATTGCCTCCTGCTCCGTCAGTGCAAGCGAGCCAAAAGTTGTTGGATGCCTGGTGCGGCTAATTTTCACTCAGCAGAAGGAGAGCATGAGCAGCTCTCACAGTCAGGCTGAGGCATCTGATTGGCTGGCAGGGGAGGTGGGGTCACCAGCTGCTGCCATGCTGCAGTACAGACTGCCTGCTGCCTCAGGTCACCCCCTCCAGAGCTGCAGCCAATTAGGCGCTGCCATGCCAGGAAATCACTCAGAGCTGATACTGGAGTGGCCTGGATGTCACTGAACAGTTTAGCACATCCCGTATAGACTAGAAAAGTGCTTTTAAGTATAAGGTATCATGCAGCTCCCTCTAACAGAACTGTACCATTTCTCTGTGTTGCAGCTCTTTTTCTGTATAACAAACACCATGAACAAGGCATCTGGCGGGCATTTAAAGAAGGAACATAAAAAATATCAAAGGTTACAAAATAGAGAATGCAAAACTGAACTTCAAAAACAAAGTGTTCCGGAAGAATTAGCAACTATTTTGAAACGTACAACATGGTTCCAAGGCAACACATGTTCTGAGAAAGATTTATAAGCACTTGTTCCTAGCAGGCATTTTCTAAAGTGTGAGCATGGATCATGTTAATAAAGAGCATAACTTAACATTACTTAATTAATTTTCACTCAAAATGAAGAACATTGCGTCCTGTTTGTCTCCAAGCCAAATGTGCTCAGATTGTGCCAGACTTGATATAACATATCAAATCCCACCACACCATTACTGAACAAGTACTAACACATCAGACTCTAAGGCTCCAGACCAGGACTGCGAATCAGTCCAATCCCACTCACTTGGAAGGGATTTTGGGGAGAATTGGGAAGAAACTGCTTTGTGAAACAAAGTGGAAGATAGAAGGAAGAGGACAAGCAGCTGCAAAATGGCATTTGAGTCTTTTATTTGTCACGTCTTTCCATTCCTCCCTTCCTCTCCTTAACCTTAGCTCCACCCATCAAGCAGGCAAGAACAAGCAAGAGAAGGAATATGCTAAATTATGGCCGACCTTGATCAATTTCAAAGAAAGGAAGGAAAGATGTGACTAACAAGTGTCTGGGATGAGCGCTGTGCTTCTGGTGACTGTGCATGAGGTGACTGTGTTAGCAATGACTGTGCTTGTAGTGACTATGCTTGAGGTGACTGTTTGTAGTGACTGTGATAGCAATGACTGTGCTTGTAGTGACTATGCTTGAGGTGACTGTTTGTAGTGACTGTATTAGCAATGACTGTGCTTGTAGTGACTATGCTTGAGGTGACTGTGTTAGCAATGACTGTGCTTGTACAGTAGTGACCATGTTAACAAACTGTGCTTGTGGTGATTGAGGTCTCTGATTTACAAAGTTGCGAAAGGCACACATTTAATTGCTATTGAGAAGTCGCCAACTGCTGTGACAATTGGTGCACTTGTCACATACTTCTATTAAACTACTGTGTTTGGAATAGGTTTTATGACCGAGATGTTTAAAGACACCATAAAAAAGCACTGACTGGAATATATTTATGCCTTCATGCCCCATAGCCAACAAATTAATTTAGCCAAGTCATTATGTAACTAGAACTACTGCCACAATGGAGCATTTTACTTTTTCATTATTATCTCCCATGCATATAATGCAGGCAGATACAGCTATTGCTCAGGTCGTCTGTCCGTCTGTCTATCTATCCGTCTGTAAACATGTTTTTGTCATAACTTGAAAAACATTTGATTTTCTTACAGCGCTTGGCACACACATCAACCATATTCTGGAACAGTGCCTTATGCCAGTTAGGAATATTTGACATTTCATTTTTTTCTTTTGTGTTGAATTTTTGACATTTTTATTTATTTATTTTCTTTAAATTTTTGAGCAAATATTTTAAAGATTAATTTGAGTGTGTATTGTTTGATCGGAATATAACCTGAACACTGTTTCATACATCTTTAGCTAACCTTGCATTCACATTAAACACAATGGAAATGGTGCCTTCCACTATTTTGACATTTTCTATATTTTTTGTTTGTTTTCATCAAACATTTTTGACTTAAGTTAAGTTGACTGTTTGTCAATTGTTTGGAGCATAATTATAGAATCATGTCTTTTGTTTCTCCCCAAAGTAAGTAGGGATATACAACACTCTGCCTGTATGTCCATCCATCTATCCTTCCAGCCAAAATCTTGCCTGGGCTGTTTTTTCCCACCATTTAACCACGCTTCATAAAACTTTACAAGCTTGTGGATCATACACAGGTGTTATGCCTTCTACTATTTTCAATATTTTGACTTTTGAACTTTTTGTTGTTTCCATGTAAACAAGATCATTAGATATTTGATGGTAGTGTTTTTCCCCCTGTTATATCTTCAGGACTATAATATTCCATGTTCTCTTATACTAACTTCCATGTTTAAGACATTATTTGCCATTCTCGAAGTGTTACAAGAACTATTTTGTTCAGCTTTCCTATTCATGTAACTTAAAATTATGGCATAGAAGCTCTTTATATATTTTTTTATAACAGTAATTGTAGTCAAACCCTGAAGAACAGAAATATACAGCCATTCTGGTGTTTTTGGTATCAGCTTCCTCGCAGTTAACACTGGTAACATGGGAGATGCATTATACTTTCTTCTACATTACAATAGTGCTATTACTTGAAAATCACAACAAAGAAAACCAGCAATGACAACTTAAATAAATTTATTCTTCACTGATTAGATCCAAAAATTTCCACAAATAATCCCCTATGCAATCTTATAATAACCCTCCAATGCCACTATGTAACTCTGATGCCAAAACAAAAACTCTCCCTAACTGAGCAAAATCACAGCATTTATAAAGAATAGGATTATTCTGGAAAGATCTACAGGAGTTCTGGGTGATCCGGCCCCCTCCAGACAAGAAGAAGCCAGAAACTTCTAGAAAGCACTAGTCTATTTCATCACAAACAAGTGGTATTGCATCAGATTATGTTTTTCTACAGACATACCACCAGAGGGTGCTAAATGATGAACAAAATAAACAAATAGCTGACCAGTAAAGCAGCACAAATAGTATGTAACAAATCTCCATTTACAAATGATATACATTGCTTTACATAAAACACTCATACATAACAATAGCCACACATTACTGTTTTAGTTGTTCAGTCCATGTTTTCCTTAAATATCACCATCTTAATTTTTTGCTTGGTATTCTGGGAGCTATTCTGTTTTTGCAGACAGAATTCTAACTTTCAGTTCTATCTGACTAATTGAAAGAAATAAGTTTTTTTGTTTTTTTTTTAATGCAAAAAAGAGTGTAACTCACACCGTGGGTTTGCAAAGTAAAGAGGTGCAGGCGACGTAGTAACCTAATAGAATTAAAAGAAGGACGCCACACTCAGACTCCAAGTGCAAAAACGTTTACTGTGACGATGTTTCTGCCCTAGGCCTTTGTCAAATCTTGATCTTTCTTGTCTCTGTTGAAGACTTGACAAAGGCCTAGGGCCGAAACGTTGTCACAGTAAACCTTTTTGCACTTGGAGTCGGAGAGTGTGGCGTCCTTCTTTTAATTTTTTTAAATGCAACCACACTCAGTATAATTTTGCAGGGGCCCGGGGGATCTGCCACTTCCTCGTGGCTCTTGTTGTGTCTAGTATTTTACTTTCAATGCAATTCAATGAGATATTTAATGAAACTGATATGTGGCAAGCTCATGGATCATACTCATACAATTGCATAGATGATTAAATAACTCATCTTAAAGCTTCTTTACATGTAAAAACATTAATAAAATGAAATTAATGATTTCAAGGGATTCTACCACTGAAAAGAGGAAAAGATGCGTGCTTTCCCTAATAAGCAGCAAACAAAGCAAGTTATTGTTCACATGATTTTTATCATCTTTGGTCAATGCTCTGGTTTCAATGAAGCAGTAGAGTTGGTCCACCAGTAGATGGCACTGCTATTCTACGTGTAGTGAGAATTTTAACGGTGGATTTGACATTTGCACAGTATAACCCAATGTATTCTTGGCCAACATTTAAAATATGACTTTAAAATACTGCATCCGGTAAGTAATCTACCTCAAATTATCAACTTGATTACACAGTACTTAGAATGTTCGTTGATAGGGTTAAGAAAAATACACTCAACCATACACTTAATGATCTGAACTGTTCAAAGAAACAATGGGAGTCTTCAAACTTTACTTAAGTTTATAAACTCCTGTGGTTTTCTAAAATGAAATTGTAACAAAGTGAAGTGCTAAATGTGATTTGCGTCAGTAAATACGAAGACCGAGATTTCGAAAATTGTTTCTTAATGAAACAATTTAAATAACAAGAAAGGCTCCGAGCAAAGAATTTTTCGGTGTTGTTGAGTCATTAAGGAACTAAACCCAGTTTTTTAAAAAACAAAAAAGATAATTGGAAAAGCAAAAGAAATCCAAAACAAATGGATAAGCAAAACAACATCAAAATAAAAATATGAACAAAACGCAAATGCATACTATTAGCTGCAAGGCATGAGAGACAATTAACCGTGGGGAGAAAAAAATAACGGACATAGGGAGGATTCAGGTTCAACAGAGTACAGCGGAGCATTCGTTCTGATTGAGAAAATATTTGGAGCAGAGCAAATGTCAGGTAGAGGAAGCAGGAAGCCAATCTGGGGTTCCTGAGAATATATGCAAGACGCAGGCTATTACCTGAGGAGAGGCATATTGGCAATGTTAATCAGTGCCCTGCTGCATAATGCAGGCGTGGGGAAGGGAGGGATAAAGGGCATGGCCTGGATAGGGGGTTTAAGCACGGCGAAGAGAGGTGGGCGGAGGTAGGCCTGCATGAGGCTATCTATACGACCGTATTACTAAGCAGAGCGAAAAAAAAAAAAAAAAGTCGGGGGAGGGGGAAATGCGCTAATGCGCTGCGACCTTGCTGCTCTGCACGTGCCGATAGTGCGCGATTGGAGCAATTAGCATTAAAATTTAAAACGCGCTGCGCAGCAGGTGATTGGAACAGATTGAAATGTGCCGGCCCCGCGGACGGGAGCGTGACTCTGGTTAACCCCTCCGGAGTCGGTCTTCATTGTTTTATCACCAGGCACTCGACCTGTAGCCTCAATTGATGAGTCGCGTCTCCGATGCCATGCAAGGGCGCGAGGGAGATGATCAATACGGCTCCTTCTGAAAGAAAATCACACAGTGTTGATTTACGCTGATCTCAGCCAGGGGAATTCTGGGCCGCATCTCACTTTCCATCCATTTCCTTCAGCAGAGCCGGTCGCCATTGTTTTTCTATCAACAGCGAAAAATAAATAAGTTCTTAAGGCCCGTTAAATGATCAGAGTGATAAATGTGGCAATTTTCTTAAAAGATTAGCAAATAACTGTGGTCATTTTGTGCTGCCTCTTTTTTATTAATTCAGATATAAAGATCAGAACTAAACTTTCTCTCCTCGAACAGGCCACAAGTATCTCCCATGAGCCCCTGCGCTGGTCATCTTGAAGAAATTTGTGGTTTGTCAATGCAGTGTGGTGCTTCTATCTCAGAAAAAAAAGCATCAGCATCCGCGATATGAAATCATTTCATGTTTAATCCATTGCCCTTTGAAGGGCAGTCTTTGATATTCAGGGCTAATGATGGAGCATAATGCCAGCAGTGCATGCTTGCCTGGTGCTGATCCAAATCGAAAGGCACTTTCCCCTCTCATAAGTAGATCCAGGACAGTCCGACCATGGTCTTAGTTTGCAAAGGAGCGGGCATGAATGATGCATCTATATTTACTTCTATATTACTAGGACTAAGAAATTTGACAGACATATAGCCCCAATTTGGTACACCTTAAAATGAAATGCATGGCCACACTCATTTCTATTCAGGGTCTAAATTTAGTCTTGCCAGTTACTGGTTGACATTGCTTTCAAGAACTAAAGAATGGATGTTATTATTGCGACAAACTTAAAATGGAAATATCATGCTCTTTGAATACAGATACGTTTTTCAAAACATTTAAGAAAGCCTATTCTTGAATTCTATTCTGCTTGTCAAGTCCATGTTAGTATTGTGGTGATGTGCATATGTTGGCATTATTTTATAATTCAGAACCCAAATATTTAGAGATAATAAAAATGGTTGAGATGTTATGTTAAACTGATCATGCTGTTTCTTCTCCTGAGGATAAATATAGAGAAAGGCATTACCTGTGGCAAACCAAGAGGTCTGATTAATTGCTGTGAACAGCAGTTGTGAGATTTACTGCCAAAGGGAAAGCAGCCTGTTTTGAATTAATGCCAAAGTTAACCCTTAGAGTGCTAAATGCAGCTACTGTTGCTCAATGATGTAAGATATCAAAATCAGAGCTGTTGAAAACCTATCATGGGAGCTCTTTTACACAAGTTACCACATGATAGGTTTTCCACAGCACAAGATAATCTTTTTTATAAATATAAATTTAATTATCTCAGTGCTCTAAGGGGTCATGTCTCTGATCATTCAGAACAATTTTCCATGCCTCAGCCAATGAAAATGCAGACACTGATATTAATTTAACTCACCGCGATGATTCAAGTGTGAAACACTGAGACAACCACGGATGCCAGTCAGACAGTTTTGGTCACTTATCATAAGAACATACAGGTTATATGCATGAGTGACAAGTCATCTCCACTCATCACTATATTTGTTAATTATATAATGGTGACTGTGAGTAGGTGATCAGAGAACTATTTCATTCAAAGAGATGCCAGGCATTACGGTTGATGGCCACACTTGTGAGGTGGGTGCGGGTCCGAGGGCCAAGTTTAATTAACATGTCTGGTCTAATTTCAATAAACCTGTCTGGCCTACATCAAAGCCCTTGTATCTTTGAAAAAGCCCTCTTCTGGGGAGGTTGGAGGCTCAAACTGACTCTGCTGAACCAGAGAGCATTTCCTGTGTTTCTGAAAACAGCTATTCCTATAAATAAAGAAGTATTTTTCACAAAGATCGGCATCGCGCCCTTTTATTCCTCACAGATACCATCCCAGATATACAACTTCCAGTACTACAGCCAGCAACTACATGTACAGTATGTACACGTGACAGTGTGAGGGCATGTTTTTGTTGCCTATTGGGGACCTTTTCCAGCATAAACACTGACCTTGTCATGACCAGTGGTCCTTGTGGGGACCAAAGCACAGTCCTAGTGTGGCAAAATGTAATTTGTGAGGTCCTGGTGGAGGTAAGGGGTCATGCAAGAATTGTAGTTAGGTCGAGGTTAGTGTTAGGCATAATTTGGTTTTGGTTAGGGTTAGGCTGTCCTCAATGAATGGTAGTCAATCCAATGTCTTCAGAGGGATAGCAGCACAAAATATGTGTGTGTGTGTATGTGTGTGTGTGTTTGTATGTGTGCTCTTGTACATGCTACAAAGTGAGAACCAAAAATGTTTTTTTCCTACAGAGTGGGGACATTATTGGGAAGTGAGGACATTTACAATTACAAAGGCAAATAGTGACTTATTAGTTAAGGTGAGGGGTCAGGTTAAAATTTGGGATAGGTTAAGGTTAGGGTGAGGATTTGAGCTAGGCATGCAATGCTTATTGTTAAGATTAGGGAAAGGCTGTAGAGACACAGAGGGAATGAAAGGAAGTCAATGTAACATCCTCACAAAGATTTAAGTACAAGGGTGTGTGTGTGTGTGTGCGCGCGCACCATAGACTGTATAAAAAGATGGACGCAGCACCCTGGTCTGAAAAATGAAGTCCATGCGTAAGTACCGTAAAATGGCATTCTATTTAATGGCCAGTGGATGGCGACGTCGGTGGTTGCAGAAAGAAGTTTAATGCTGTAGAAGTCTATGAGAAAATGACCCTACTTTACCACCTGATTTTTCATTTAAATAATGATTTTTCACCGTATTTTATGGTAGCTATAGCAAGTTTCAAGTCTCCTTCGATATATCATGATGTTCATTTTGTAAATTATGGTCCCGTATAGACTAGAATAAAGAATAAAGCCAGAATATGCTTTAGGGGCGTGGCTATCCTCTGGTCCTCGACCGATACGGTCAGATCCAGAGCCACGGTCCTCCTCGGATCTTCAATACACGCTCTCGTCCAATAGAAATCACATCCGGTTTCGAAATGACAACATGGCGCAATTTAAATAGCCAAAATCGAGGCTTTCTTTATGGTATGCTGAAACCAATGGGTGACGTTACGGTAGCTTCGTCCATCTTTTTATACAGTCTATGGTGCGAACGCGCGCAAGTGTGAGTGTGTGTCTGCATGCGCGCGTGTGTGCGTGTGTTTCAGTGTACATGCATATAAAGCTCAGTGCTTGCAGATGTACATATGGATATTTGCTTGCAAAAAAAAAATAAAAATCCTGCATTTTTAACACCAGCTCTCCAACTGAATTATAATTAAAATTATCCCTTAAAAGGACTTTCTCTAACATATGGTGACATACACACACACACACACACACACACCCACACACAAGCAAATCAAAACCAAATATGGATTTTTTATTTTGTAGATGTGTGATCTCCTGTTTTTCAGGGTAATTCATTATTTATTGCTTGAGCAGCATTAAAGACAGTCTCCTGTCCAAAGTCTTCTTTTTCAACTCGCACTGAAGACTGTAGAAGAACCGTAAAAAAAAACACCAGGGAACAAACAAAGCATTTACTTCTTCGCTGTGTTAACTCAGTCTAAATCAGTCTGACATTTAACCAAGAGCATGCTGACAGCATTAACAATTTAATTAAAGCTTTGCTTCCTTGCAGCTACCACTAGTTTTGTTCTCCTGGAAACAATGCAGTATTTCTTTTTTCTATCGATCAACTTCAATCAACTCATTCCCCCTCTTAATGCAGCACTGCAAACACACGCAGACTTGTGGTGTATAATTAAATGCGCCTCCGTGGCCCTCGTCCGATTTCTAAATTAAGTGATGGCGTTCAACTGGTCTAAAGCCAGATTCACAATCCCTGCTTCTGTGCCAAAGGGCTCGACCCCTTTTTCCTCCGTGTGCCCAGAGTGACTCCAGAGCAGGCTGAAGGCCCTTAGGGGCCGAGCCTTTGAAAGATCCGCATTTGGTTATTCTTTCGTTGAGGGACATCTCGGCATAGTGATGGACGCTCTCCGCCCTCACAATGATTACAGTGTCAGCTGATGTGCATACGAGTGGATTTAGACGATTAGGTTGGCGATGTTTAGGTTGGCGGGATGCAATGTGCTTTCTTGCCTCCTAAGCTCAGTAAATGTGCCCTTGGGCTTAACACGGGACCACTTCCAGAGCTCGTACCACAGAGAGCCCTTACTGTTCAGCCTTTTAAAAGTGCTTGTGGTGCATATTAGGGACTCGCCTCTCGTCACTTGACTAATCACGGCTCAGGTGAGAATCCAAAGTCTTTTTTGAACAGTCACCACCGAAAGGCTCCCAGTGAAGCATGTCTGTTTATTATTTCAACTATCACTTTTTCATTTAAATTACAATTGGAAAATACTATTGTGTCTCCGTTAAATGAATTCAGGAATGTGGAAACAGAGAAGTGTTACAATAATAACATCAAGTAGTCTGAGAGCTAATTACAAAAGAACAGCCCCCTACCTTGTGCCAAAATCCAATACACACTGTAAGCTACATACAAGCTATTCTATTCAGCTCTTCAGTCAGTCAGAGAGCCATGCCAGGGGTGCGTTTCCCAGTTCGTCCATTCACAGTCAATGGTCCCCACTATGTGAGTTAGCATCTGTGCTTTCGGGAAACGCATCCCAAGTCGGTGCATAGCATACTATTGAAGAAAAGATTCATCATGAGACTTTAAGTTGACGTCTTTCATGGGGCAAATTCACATACTATGCACACCGATGGGCGATTTAGAGTATCCAATTAGCCTGACATGCATGTCTTAGGGTGGAAATCCACACAAACATTGGGAGAACATGCAAGCTCAGCATTATTACGGAATCAACCTACAATCTCCCAAAGATACGTCCCTCAAGAACATTCCAGCGTTAAGATAGGCTGGTCATCCAAGCGCCAGGACTAGCCAGCCATTCAGCTCTAGGACTGGAATCCTACTGCTTGAACAGCTGGCCAATCCTAGGACTTGAATCCTCCGGAGGGGCATGTCTTTGCAAGAACTTAGGTGTGTTCCATAATAACGGGCAAGATCCACACAGAAAGGCCTCGGGCCAGACTCGAGCCCCTTCTTGCTGCGAGGCGGCAGTGCTACCCACTGCACCAATGTGCCACCCACACTTCTGCACTACCAGCAATGTAAAAAAAGAATCTGATGCAAAGACTCCCACTGTGTCACAGTGCTGTGTGTATCTGTACAAGTGAGACGCTTGATCCCTGTCAGACAAGCTGCTCTCCAGGACCCATAGCAGCGCTCGAGCTTTTAACAGGCTGCTCGACACCGTCCCCGCCCGCCACGGGATCTCATCGGAAAGCGTGACGGGTACCGCCGGTATTGTTTTCCTTTTTAGTGTCTGTCTCCGGGGCTCAAGCGATCCAGACAAAGTATCTGACAGCGAGACGCCAGCTTTCATGAACCCATCCGAATGCGCCGCGCGTCTGCGGCACGGGCCCCGCGACTAACGAAGGCCTACCGCCAAAAAAAGCGAACGGAGGCTAACTTTATTTGTCCTTGTCCGCAAACAAGCTGCAGGCAGTGCCATTTAAATGCAAAAGACAACCGTGTATGCCTGACATTTCAGAAACAAGACATTATGCACACGCATCAAACTCGCAGCTCATTTACATTTTGCATTCGATTTACCGCAAAAATCACACACATTACTGCCATTTGGCTCTAGTCCTTCGCAGAGATGGAAAGTCAAGAGGTCAGAAAGTGAAAATTCTGCCAAGTGCTTGTTCCACCCATGACCTTTAATATCTGATTTCATCAACAGCTTCTGCTTCCAGGCTAAGGAACTCTGTTAATTGGAAAATCCAGGTGACAAACAAAACACTGAGGAGAACTTTTTGAACCTGGATTTTAACAGCCTGACCTCAGCTCTGCTCGTCTCCCGACCATGAAAAAGAAAGCATTCATTGCGTCCTTGCTTGTAGCTCTGAGTTGACTTCTCAGGCTGTGTGTTTGTGGGTATATGTGTTGAGGCAAAATAAGCCAGTCACTAATCTGAACACAACATTGAGAACGTACACCACAAATAAATCTGTAATACCTTGAGAACAAGCATCCATACTTTTCCAACACTTAACTGTCCTACTTTATCTCCTGCTAAAATAGAAGACTCTTCCCAGAGGTGGACGAAGGCCATCATGACAGATTATTCATACTGACAGATGTGGAGGACCTTCCCTGCTTACAGTAACTGTGAGCACATGTACTGTAACCTCCTCTGCTCGCACACCCAAATTAAGACCATAGGCAGTTAATGGAGCAATTGAGCTCTTATAGCAGTCGAGCATGTGTCCCAAATTTACTTCTCTAACTCTGCGCTTGATGACAGCACAGTTACCAAAATAAAAAGGGAAATAACCATAAAGCCTGCAGATATTGCGGGGAAGAGCCAAGCGAGACCCAGTTTATCGAGCAGATACGGAAGAATGTTTAATTATTCATTTTTTTTTCATCAATTGGGCACGCTCAATTCCCTGCCCAATTTCGAATAACCAATTAGCTATTTACATCTGCGTTCATACAGAGGTCTCTGTGGCCTATTTGGGAGATCGCGGGTGCCCACGCTTCTCTCTGAAACACATTCGATGTGCCAGCCGGCTCCTTTTCACTCCGCAGCCAAACAGGCCGAGCTCAAATCGGCCGAACACTCTTCATGTGCAGCCTTGGTCAGCAAACCCCTGGTGCCTCATTGACCAGTGGGAGTTACTACTGAATGATGAAACCCATTAATGACTGAACTAAATGGTCTGTAGCGCAAGTTACGCCCAATATTGCACTCCCCATGTAGAATGGCTGGCTATGCACAGTTGTCGCTGCCATAGGCCAAAAGGAACACCTTAGTCAAAACCAAAGACTATCGAAAGACTTGTGAGCGTTTATAACTTGAATTAATTCCCTGTACAATTCTATGGTATAACTGCTCGCTGTAAAGGAGGAATCTAATATGAGAGGCCGCTAGCATAACACATTGCTTAGCAACGGAAGCTAAATGATAAAAATGCAGTGCGAGTATTTCAAGCCTGAGTAAGTTCATTTTTATTCAATGGCAAAGGCTACTGTCAACTTAACTTGTTAGGCCTGGCTGTCAGCTTGAGTACTGATCAATTAAGATAGCAGCTGAATATGACTTTCTATTATAGGATCAGCAGAAGCTGTGAGAACATGTTTGATTTGTTTTATCGCTGCATTGTTGAAGGGTGGTTTTTAATTGAAGAAACAGAGACACATCTGGCAAAATCATCAAATTTATCTACTCATCTACAATCGAGAAACAAGTCTGTGAATAGGAACAAAAAAATATGACACAAAATACATCAAGTTTTACTAAAGCACTCTACTGGGCCAATCAAAACTCGCATGCTTGAATATTTTGTTGAATCGCCTTTAGCTTTGATCATGGCATGCATTCGTTGCGGCATTCTTTCAACAATCTTATGCAATATTACAACATTTGTTTTTGTCAAGAGAATAATTAATTTTAAGCTGAGATCTTGTATTGACTTAAAGAGAGTCAAAGCACTCAATGGAGCCTTCTCCAACGTATCCCAAAAACTTTCAATTACTGAAGGTCAAGGCTCGGCGGTGGCCAATTCATGTGTGAAAATGATCCTTCATGCTCGCTGAACCCCTCTTTTGCAATTTGAGCCCAATTAGTGTTGGCATTGTCATCCGGAATATATCTGTGCCGTCAGAGATTTAAAAAATCTATTGATGGGATAACCTAGTCATTCATTAAATTCAGGTAATCTGCTGACTTCATTTCGCTGCTGCATAACTTTTCCAAGCTTACACATGACCAAATGAAGCAACCCCAGATCGCTACACTGCCTCCAGAGACTGGCACAGAGGGTAGCTTGCACAATGGGTGAATCCTGGGCTTCCTTTCTTACCTTGATGCACCTATAGCTCTAGAGTAGGGTAAATCTGGACTCATCAGACCAAGTGATCTTTTTCCATCGCTCCTCAGTCTAATCTTTATGCTGCCCAGCAATTGAAGTAATTTTTTCCCCCGAATAAGCATCATTAAAAACTGGCTTTCTTGTGGCCACACAGCTGTTTTGCCCCTATCCTGAAAGTTCTGGTAACATTACGCGGGTCGTGGAAATGCTGTTATTTTCACAATTAAACAGCTATGAGTTTTACTGTTGATTTTTATTGATTTGGCTTCACAAAGCGTTTGCGTGATCTCAGATCATGATCATTCATGATTTTTTTTCTAACCCATTTTTACATGAAGTTGACAATTCACCACTACCTTTCTTCATTTTAAATAGTGCGTTGGACAGTTCTTAACCGCATTCCAGTGCTTTCCATTCCTTGAAACACAGTAACATCTTTTCCACAACTGTGAGATATGTCTTCCAACATGCTTGTTTAAGAAAGCTAAGCTACACGCTGCATCATTCTGGGTTAAAAGAATTGTATCCAGCTTTACCATATTAATCAATACTGATCCAATCATTGGCTCTCAAGTATTTGGTTATTTATATCGAAAACGGGACTTTTTTGGCCAGGCGGTGTATGCTGAAGCTCGCGCACAACAACATTTTAAATTTAGATTTAGAATTTAACATTTATTAGAAATCGTGAGTGGCAGTCTGCTTCCCAGCTGGAACACATTTCATAAGGTCATCAGAAAATCTTATCTCATCCAGTCCTGGGCTGTTTTGTAGAATCTGGTGCAAATTTGCAGACGCATGCCGAGAAGCACAGCAATTTGCACAGGCGCTTATCTCCTGCCATGAAGTGGTCAGAGCGTGAGCCGCTCCACAGATTCTTCAGGCCATTTCAGTTCCACCAACCGCAGGCTTCTGTTAATCTGCAAGATTTAGTCGTATACTGAAGATAAAGGCTGCCTTAATTTTTCTGCCAAAGAACAGCAGTGCTTTGGCAAACATACATCCAATTTATCAAGCACTAGCTGGTATTATCAAATTAGGCAGGATCCAACAACGAAATTCATGGACACAAGTTAAAAAAAAAAAAAAAAAACTAATCGTTCTCACTAAAATTAGAATGCTAGCTTGGCTTCAAGTTGCATATTGGAATCTCATTTCTTGCACAGTTCAGCCTGAGAAATTTCCATGAACCTGCAAGACCTCACGCTCTTACAAAAAAATACAAACTCTTGGTCAATGTTACAAAATAAATAAATCATAAATAAATAAATAAATAAATAAATCAAAGTAACACAAAAGTAAAAGTGGAAGAGAAATCACCCCAAATCGGGAACAATTTGCAGCAGAGTAGTATATTTTCTGCCACTGTATTTGCACAAACCCAGCTAAATGAAATACAGTGACAAACTGTGAACATTTTTCATTTCCTTAACATATGTTTCAGTCAAAGTGTTTTTCTTCACACATGCAGTTGAAGCACTAGCATTTACCTCTCAGATGAAGTGATAGTGCCCTGTCCGATGCATTGCATAACAGCTGCCACGTGATTGGCTCATTCATGCATGAGAATGCACGAGGCGTAGTGCCATCCCAGAGGTACAAGGCAGACATAAAAGCAATGGTGAGAATGCGCCTTCCAGTTTCCACAATGTATCAATAATTCAAGCCGAAAATCACAAACTTGTTGAGTAGAGAGGTCATTGCTAGTGTAACTGAGCCTATCCATCCCTGGAGATCTAAATTTCCCGAAGGGAAGGCTCTTTTCAACTTGCGTGCTGCTGCACGCTGTATATTTTTCCTTTTAAATAATCAAATGCTTGTGGCTTTGATATTATTGCATCAGCACAGTTACACATTGCTTGTATCAGACACAGCAGACATTGCTGGACTGAGCATCACAAACACATTAATGATGCACTGAAGCTGCTAGTTAGGCCCCCATTGCCCAAAGCTTGAGCCTTTTTTTTTTTTTTTAATTGTAGAGTTGTTTATCTGAAGTAATTGATCATCTTTTCCCAAGAGCTCGAGCTTTGATGTTCGTTGTGGGCAAATACATTGTTATGCAATTTTGCGTTCAATATATTAGGTACATATAATGAATACAAGAATCCAGTTCAAGAGGCCACGAATGTGCATAAGATTGCAAGCGTACACAGTGGGTGGTGAAATAAACAGACACGTTCACAAATTCCAGCTTTGTGAAGCCCTCAACAAACAGTTTTTTGTTGAAACTAGTTCAAATGTGGACTGATTCACTTCTGTGGTTTTTTTCAGAGCTGTAGTCCAGTGTTAATTAGCATTTATCGTTCCAAGTATCCGACTGTCCCAGTGGGAGAGCTATGACTTGCTGCCAGTTTTCTTTTTATCTTGCTGGTTTTTGCTGTTTGGCATATGTTGCCATAATTTTACGCAGTTCCTCTCGCTACATTAATTGTGTTGCTGTTTTTATGCCTGATGCACCAGCAATTCAGACATCATCTATTTGGCACCTTTAAAACTCTCTTAGTATCCTGACCTTGCTTTGGAAAGTTCTATGAAAAATCCTGCTGCTTAGACTTCTGTTAAGCAGATACATGTCGCAAGTTAGCATTCCAATTTCTCAAGTGGCCTGTCTAGATGCTTATGTATATGTGGTTCAGAGACTTCAAAATAAAGTTTTTCAGGAGTCTTTCCGAAACTTTGTCCATTCTCTATATGTGTGCGTGTATGTGTGTGTGTGTGCGTGTACGCGCACGCGCACGTCTGTGTGTTTAACTATTGAATGTCTTATATAGTAGAATATATGGCAAACAAAAAAAAAAAACAATTTTCTGCTTGTGGTCAAAACATGGTACTCAATGCAAAGTGCTGATTGCACCTGCCATAGCTTCATACCCCTAAAAGATTGTCTTCGGACCCCTGCACACAACTGACCATATCTAGCCTTGGCTTTTGATTCCATGACCTCCAAAACCTTATCCATTCAGGTCCCTCTGTGGGGAGTTAATATGTCTGATTTGGTGAAAATCTCTCCACTCCTTGAGTTGATATTGGGCAGGCTAAATATTTGTTACATTTTTTACACACTGACGGACAACCAGAATACAGTATTGACCCGTCCGAATACACAGAAATGTTTACTATACAGTAGGCAAAAATATGTAGGTGAAATTTGCAGAATGTCCAAAACATATGTATGGATCAAACTGTACGCGAGTGAAACTCGGATGGCCTTCTGCATTCATCAGAATTCTGCATTACGTAATCAATTGACACTATGCCATCCCATAATGCTACTGGAGCTGAAATGACAACCTTCCTGACAACAGAAGAGGCAATAACTCTCTATTATAACAATGCATAAATTGAACTACATAGAATATAAACAAAAATGCTGAGTGAGCCTGCATTTTTAAAAGTATTTCTAAATGCCACAAAGTCTGAGGTAAAATTGTATTTTTAAATTTTTGCAGGGGGAAGCTGTGCCACATAATGGGCCACTCGGGTCGGGAGATGGGTGTGATGGCAGCCGTATAGTATATCTGATTTAGAGCATACTCTGTTGATGCATACACACTATTCCTACTACATTGATGGTTGAGTAACAGGTATCAAAGCAAATTCTGAACGTACATTTTACGGGTATTTGGACAAGCCCTATGCTTCCTGCCCACTGAGGGTGGAGGAGGCATAGCTGATACACATAACGTAGCATATTTAATGAATATAGAAAAAAAAAATCATAGTTTTTTCCAACAATAAAGTTCAGTGTGTCAGTATCTGGACAATGACAAGGTATAAAACATGACCGCAGTTGCTATATTGTCTACCAGTTGCAGGATGAATGCAAAATCCCACAAATTAAAACCAACAATCATTATTTCAACCCGCTATTTATTATTTTCAAACTCTCATTGTTTCTTATCAATCAGATGATGCAGCTGTAAGCATTCTGACATACAAACAAACACACACACACACACACACACACACACACACATATGCACGCACGCACACACACACGCGCACGCATACAAAATGCTGACTGCAGCTTTTTTTTATAGCCACATTATGCAAAATTGAAATGGATTAGAGGTTGGAGCAGCTCTTAATTCAATTACTGTCATATTAAACCCAATGAAATATTCCTCTGGGGCTAGTGTCAAACAACAAAGCCTTTTCAACCATGCCTTCACAACTTGTTTATGAGAAAAACACTCATCAGATTAAAGAGCAGTAAAATCCTCAGTATATAAAATACCCTGGATCTTACAAACCGTAAATGTGGGCCAAAGGGCACAACATCACCATTTTACACATCAGCTAAAAGTGGAGTAAATACTTTGCTTCCTGCACTCCTAAGCCATGCATGTCTTCCTCTTGGATTAACATTCACCAATCACAGTGCATTCAAGGTTATGGGAACTGAACGCATCCAGTCGACTGAACACAATTTATATTTACATTACTATGGTTAAGAACAGAAGGCGTTCACACACCTCACTGGTTTTGTCCTACATCTCCTTCATGTGTAGGTCAGGTAACTGTTACTATATGATAATACCATAAAATCTTACTGGTTTCAGAGAACTGCGTCTGTAAATCTCAGTGAAACCGAAGGCATGAATGGCAATAAATAAACAGATCACTGCTTGATCGAAATTGCTCAAGTGCCATTATTTTCCTCCCTTATTGAAAGCTACAGTGAATGCTGTTGAATGTCACGGTAATAGCACTGGTAATTTAGCATAGCTTAAGCAGCAATCCAGCCAAACCGGCAACAACCAACAACGCCCAAAATGGAATAGGAACATTGATGGTATTTGGAAGCGGGGGGGCCTTAGCCCAGAGCTAAGGGGTCTAAATTGAAATTTACACACTTCCAGGTTACTTTCCGGATACTTAGCATGAGGGTTGAAGAGTTGTACTCATCTTCTAAGTGCTGAGCCCTCATACGAAGTCTTCCACAGAGATGCCAAAGATCAGTAAAAGCTATTATAGTAGTGTTACCTTTCTGCCTTCCTTGAGCTGGCACTGAGGAGGATGATGCAATCGAGCTGACATTAGGATGTAATGAACAATAAACTAGCAGCAGGTCATTCATATGGTCATTATCATGCAGTATGCTAATCCCCTAAGTAAATCCTTTTCCTGCAATGCGGTAGAGGGGCAAGGACCAATGGTGAGGTTTTTGAAACTCATTAATTAAATCCTAGATGACTGCAGATTTGTTTGAAATAGATTGTAACCCCCCATCACCCAACCATCTATTTATTCATTTGTTTGTTTGTCTGTTTTCTTTGTTTCTTTCCTTGCTTGGCCTAAATCACCCATGGAGATCAATGCTTTTCCAATCATGGTCTGGGTTCCCCTAATTGCTCACAAGATTACTTCATTTATCTGATTTCCAAAGAGAAAAAGAATACTGTTAGAATTACGAAAGTCGCAAATGCAAAAGTATTCAGAATCTAAATGAACCAAAGCATACAAAAATAGTTCATCTTATACTGGAGGTAAACAATACGTTAGACACACTACATGTTAGACCATGCAGTACAGCTGTGCCTGAATATTCTCAGAATGTTTTGAGAATTAGCATTTGAAGCTTGAAGTTTATGTGAAATTGTCACAACCTCATGTTTCCTTTATTGGTTCCTCCCCCTTTTCCAGCAACCTACAAGTGTTTTGCGATTTCGACTCCTTTAATCGATTTGTGGTCTTGTTTCCTCCCCTGCTCACAGGTGTGATCGCTTAAAGGCCCTGCTACTTTGGTGTGATTGTCTGGTCTATAGTAGCTGAGTTTGTATCCAGTATGGTTGCTGGATCATAATGCCCCATTTCTTACAATGCCTTCCAGTCAGTCTGTATCGTCTAGTTTTAGCTATGCTTTTCTTTTGTGAGTTTTGATAATGTATCTTCTAGTTTTGAGCTATGCGCTTCTTCGTTGTGTTTTGATAAATTAATAATGAAGAGAGACGCAGTCAGTTCCTCTGAGTCAGTTTATTAGGTACACCTCCCAAGCCTTTGTCAGTCTCGAGCCTGCTAAACTCTTTGGTTCAACTGGCAAGCAGTCCTGCTTCGGCAAGGGACATGCTTTACTTGGCCTCTGCCCTAAGACACGCCCCAACCCTCTCCAGTCATTACCAAATTTACTGGACAGCCTTCTTCTCTGTTCCAGGCTATGCCCTTTCCTTCTATTATACCATATTCCTCATAATAAATACTCCCTTGTGGATCGCTCCCTGAATCTGCATTTGGTTCCCTATCTGGATCATAACAGAAATACAATACTGGGAAGGCTTATTGTGTGCTTGCCGTAGGCAAGCAACAAATTGTTCTTCTTACGTCTGTTTATTTATTTATTTTCCCAGTTCTACACATTTTTGTCCTGTATCAAGTGCCTAAGTGTTCGCGACAAAGACGCGGTTAAAATGCCGAAACTTCCGGCCCGATCGTGTCTATGGGCCTTGTACAAATGGTTGCATAGCCCCTTTTCATTCTTTCGCAATCCCTGTTTTTCATCCCTTTTTATCTGCATTAAAAATGCATGGTGGAGTTCTGCCATTATGACATCACGGAACGCTAGAGGGCAGCCTCAACACCACAACTAGTATATAGACAAATTTGTCCTTTAAACAATGTCAGATGATAACTGTGTGTGTGTGTGTGTGTGTGTGTGTGTGTGTGTGTGTGTGTGAGAGAGAGAGAGAAAGAGAGAGAGAGACACAGACAGACTACCTACCTACACTCTGCCAGACTGCCACTCTACTGTGTGTGTGTGTGAGAGAGAGAGAAAGAGAGAGAGACACTGCATCTTTACCGTCAACATTCCAGCAAGCACGCTCTCGAGGTTCGTCCTGACGAAATGCAGTTCTAGTTATTAGTTGGACATTTCATCTTAAGCCAAAAAAATTTTCATAGCGCATGGCTGCCTACTTGGTCTCTTCTTCAAAGGGCCAAGACAACATCATGGTGGCTATAGTACATCCACGAACAAAGACAGTAACTGAATACACCAGTCTAAGACATGAAGAATACTCAATCCTCTACTCCTGTACTTCATGACTCTGCAAGCATTTTAGTGGTAGAACACATCATCCAATAAACTGTAAATAATTGAATTCTGTCCAGCCCTAAAGCGCAGAGGACACACACACAAAAAGAAAAAAAAAATCAAAGAAGGAACAAATTCTCCCACCTCCAACCACCCTGTTTCTCTCTTCTTTCGCTACAACACTGGGTCATGTGAAAAAGGCACACAAAAGCAGAAAGCAGTGATTTCTAAATTTAATTTGAATTGCATTTCATTGCAGACAGTATAAAAACAAGATATTGCATGGTTTATCAGGTCAACTTCATTTGATTTGTAATTGTACATCCATTCCTGACATTCAGGCCTCCAATGACAGGGCTAATTTAGGACTAGTCATGAGGTGGAGAATTTGAATAATGATGTGATTCGAAACAGCTGATGTCAGCCGGTGACTGTAATCATGATTGGGTGGGAAAGCAGCATCCTGGAAGGTCAAGTCCTCAGGAGCAAAGATGGGCTGAGGATCACTAACTGGCCCACAAACACATGAGAAAATCATTGAAAGGTTTCAAATTAATGTTTATCACTTAACTGTAGTACCTTTCCCATAGCCCAGCCCATGGATTTTGATATTACCCTAGGTACGTATCACTTTCTCAAAAATTTCACTGGCTAACAGCTTGGGGAAAAAAGTTTTGCTTTGCGTTATGTCACACTGTTAATATTTAGCCAAACTGAATACAAAGTGTAATGTTGGTTAAATCAGTAAGGCTTAGTGCTGTAGCAAGCTTCCTAAGTGCCACTCTCATAACTAAGTTAACGTAACTAGGCTAGCTAGCTAGCGTGCACGCAGTACCTTTCCATGACCAATATGTAACATTCGTTTGTAAGCTAGCGAGCTAACGTTAGCAAGCTATTCAGTGGACTGCGAATTTACAAACCGTTGCTAGTTCAGACCGCAAATGTCTGTAATTCAGTGACTGAGTAAGTTAGCAGAGTGATAACGTTAGTTTAATGCTAACATATAGTGAGCATTAGTATCAAATCGATAACGGAAATGACATTTGTTTTCTATTAAATTATGCAATTCAGTTATGGGATAAACATAATCTTATTCTCTTCATCGTGTCATATGACACTTATGAAACTCGTTAACTAAATTTTGGGTTTGTCGCTCACTAAAGCTCTTTCATATGACGCGCCCTCTCTCATAAGATCCTCCATTGCTCAAAGAAAGAAGGGAGGGTATTTGGATATTTCACCCTCTCTGGACCGTGACATGATTAAAAAGATTCTAAGAATTTTGAGGAATATATGTGCATACAGTAAAGGCAAGGGTGCAAGCCTAAGCTGAGTACCTGCGATGTCCAATCACAGACACAGCACCTACATCAAGAACTGTCACTTAGCTATACTGTACGTGATATAACCATGTGGGCTCAGGAATACTTTGTCAAACCTCAGTCAAGGCCTATAATATGTTGTTACATTCACAGATGCCAGTTGGAGCTTGAAAGGTGCAAAAAGGAAGCCTTATGTTAGCATGCCAAAAAGCATCAGTGACTTCTGGGGACCCCCATCTGTGATGGACTATCACACAGTAAAAACATGCATTGTGGCTAGACAAATCGATATCTCAGGTCTTTTTGAAAGAAATGGATGTTGTGTGCTCTGGATCAAATATAAAAAAAAAAAAAAAAAATGGACCATCCAAACTGTTGCCAGCAACAAGCCCAAAAGCCATGCTCTGTCATGGTATGGGGTTGTGTTAGTGCCCTTGGAAAGGGTAACTTGCATTTCTGGCACCATTAATGCAGAAAAGTGCTCTGAGATTTTGGGTTGACATATGCTGCCTTCAAGGTGACATCTTTTCCAGGGACGCCCATGCATATTTCAACAGGACTATGCAAAACCACATTCCACATGCATTAAAGAGGCATGGCTGTGTAAGAAGAGGTTGTGGGTGCTGGACTGGCCGGTGCAGTTCTGACTTGTCCCCAGCAGAGAATGTAAGGGACGTTTTAAAACTCAAAATATGACAGTGAAGATCCCATACTTTTGCACACCTCAGGACTTGTTGGCAGGAGGAATGGAACAAAATTATGTCAGAAACACTGAGATACTTGGTGTCTTCAGTCCCTTAACTTTCATTTAGTGTTGAGAAAAAGAATGGCAACAGTCAAAAGTGCTAAATATCTTACTGTCTTACTGTTGCAAGAATCAAAATTGACATAAGTGTATATTTTGAAAAATCAATAAAACTCGTGGTGAAACATCAAATAATGTGCTGTTTTATTGTTTTCAACAGGTCAAAAATAATATACAAATTTTACTTTTAGTTTAACATTTGTAATTAACCCTTTCGCAGGCAAATTTTGGCCCAGATGCATACCCCCACGGACGGATTAATTTTGGGTTTTTACCAAAATATGATTGTTATTCAAAATAACAATAAAATAACACCAAATCTCATAATAAGTTTCCCATAACTGATGTTTTTATGTTTTAATCCTCTCCAGAATCGCTAAAATCGTTTGGATCCAAGTCACTCCCGCTCTCTGGATATTCAAACTCATCGTCAGAGTCATTCAATAAAGCAAAAACTTCATCCACGTTGTATTTACGTTTAGAAGAAACACGGCTAGAATGCCGGCTGTTTGTACTCGCCGATGCCATGTTCACATGTCCCACAATTTGACCCGAAGTAGTCTCAGATTTAGCGTTTTTAGGAAATCCCATGCCTCGCTCATGGCTAAAAATACAGTGCTGGGTGACCTGAGAGACAGCCAATGGTAATGAGTGTAACTAACAAGGGAATTCCCGCAATCAGCCAATGAGAGAAGACTTTATAAAACACGTTGGTTAAAACGACAAAAATGTCGCTGTGCCTGCGAAAGGGTTAAACAACTGCTTTGCTACCGATTTTGGGATACCATGACTGCGATATTAATACCAAGTAAATTAGCCACTTAATTCTGCACTTTGTAATTATGATACGGAAAGTGCTAGATATGATCACTGTCATGCACTCAGCAGCAATGTGTAGCAAGCATTCTGGTGCCCTGAAACGGGGGAATATTTATAAACAGTGCTAAAAAAAATTGTGGAGGATTAAAAAAAAAGTCTGAAATATTATGAAGCTTGCAAATTTGGACATCCACATTTACCAACAAATTCCTTATTTATCGGCCCTCTTTTGTTCTCACTACCTTCCATGAGCTTTTATATGCACTGTTTCCAAAGAGCTCACTATGGCAACACAATTTTTTTCCTTACATGAATATTTTCCATTACCTCTACTTACTGAGGAAGAAGCCGACAGCAATAAATTTCAAAGAAACGACCACTGCTGTGGTAATTTGTAGCTCAAAATTTAGGATCTTGTGTGTGGGCAGTTAGATTAAAATCTTGGCTGGAGAGGACCTGCTGCACAGAGTGAGTGTTCATTTGTATGCCCTGCTTTTTTGGCGCGATTGTCTGATTAAGCTTAGTTTGTATCCAGTATGGTTGCTAGATCGTGAAGCCTTATTTCATGTGAAGCATTCCAGTTAGTTTGCATCCTCTAGACTTCAGCTGCTCTCTTCTTCTGTGTGTTTCAATAATGTAACCTCTAGTTTTGACCTTTGCACTTCTGTGTGTTTTCATAAATTACTGATAAAGAAAGATGCAATCTGTTCCTTCGAGTCAGTTTATTAGGGACACCTCCCAAGCCTTCATCAGTCTTGAGCATTGGGACTGCGTTCCAGCAAAACCCTTTGGTTCAACTGTCAAGCAGTCCTGCTTTAGCGAGTGGGACTCACCACCTGGCTTTTGCCCGGACACGACCACGGCCTGAGTGCCTACACGCCCCCGAACCTCTCCAGTCATTACTAACTTTACTGGACTGCCCTTTCTCTGTTCTTTGTCATGCCATTTCCTTCTATACTATTCAAAAAAAGTAGGGGATATTTTATTTTGAGATCAAAATTTTCACATGTACAAAGGGATACGAAACCATGTTGTATAGTTCCTTACTGAGGAAGCATTTCCAAAGAAATTCATCACCCAAACACATCAATGACACTCTCACGATCTGCACGGGATGCTATTGATGATCAAGGGGGTTGTGCCACAAATTTGCATGACTTTGAATTGGAAGGTTAGAGCCACTGTAAAGGAAGATTTTGAAGAGAAAGCATCAGATTATCAGTGGTTATCAGAGACCATGCGCCGTCTAACACAGGAGGAGAGGTTACGTGCCCTTGGCATGCTACAGGTTGGCACAAGACAGGTCGTTGTGGCAAGGGCAATGAATGTTTCCCAGTCTGTCATCAGCAGATTATGGTCCAGACATCGTGCTACAGGGTCTGTTCAGGATAGACCACGATCCGGTCGACCAAGGGCAACAACTCAGGCTCAGGACAGATTCATCCGCATTATTGTCTTGAGAAATCGTATGGTAACAGCAAATCAGATAAGGTCTCAACTTCAAAGGGATACTGGCTTGGTAGTGAGTGGCCAGACCATCAGGAATCATCTGCACAGATTTCACTTACACGGCCGACGCCCTCGTGTCATTCCCTGTTTGAGGGATTGTCACATTAGGCCAGACTCAATGGTGTCGCCATCATCAACGCTGGGATAATCGCCGATGGAACAACGTAATGTTCTCAGATGAGTCGAGGTTCACTGTGGACTTCCTTGACAGACGCAGGAGGGTTTGGCGCCGACGTAACAAACGTTTCCATGACGTTAACGCCATTAGACATGATCCGTATGGGGGTGGATCTGTAATGGTGTGGGGAGGCATCACTGCTGCCGCAGAACAGACTTGCATGTTGTTGCTGGACGTGTCACAGGGCAGTACTACTATCGACAACATCTTGGCACCCCATGTTGTGCCGCTTTTGCACGCCGTTATGGCCGCCAAGCCATTTTCCAAGATGACAATGCCAGATGTCATAGGGCCAGGATCGTTACAGATTACCTCCAGCAGCAGAATATCACCACATTACCATGGCCAGCACTCAGTCCGGACCTTTCCCCCATCGAGCATGTCTGGGACATGCTTGGACAGCGGCTACGCCAACGTCAACAACCTCCTGCCAATGTCCAAGAACTTGCTGCAGCATTGCAACAGGAATGGAATAACGTTCCCCAAAACGTTTTACCCGCTACTGACTCTGTTTCACAATGGTGGTAAATTTGCTGTGTGACCCTGTATTTGTGTCGACCCTTATTCTGGAGAATCTGTCCTTTACTGACTGTACACAGGGTTTCGAATAAATTGACAAATGTTTCCTTAATGTTTTTATGTCATTTGTTTCCTTCCTGACCTCATGATCTGCATTTCATGGTACTTGTAAATCCAATATCCCCTACTTTTTTTGAATAGTATATTATAAACCATCAAACCACCAAAATTCAAATTATGACACTAAACAGCACGAGCAGATGAAAATAACAAAAACATGGAACTCCCTCCAACTAAATTAGGCCTAAGTGTTGACTAGAGAGAAAATTATCATTAATTACAACCCAAGATGAGTGCATTTTGCATTGTTTATAACTACTGGGTGGGGAGGTATTTTCTATACATATATGCCGGTTTGAAGGAAGCTTTACTATAATTAATAGGCTTTAGTAAATTGAATTTGAACCAAGAATAAGTTATCAAGTAATCATTTATGTTAACATGCCCAACAGCGTCATCGACTTCTCCGGACCCAGAGGCACCGGCGATAGACTATCACACAAAAAAAAAAAATGTATTGTGGTTGGACAAATCAATATCACAGATCTTTTCAGGAAGAAATGGACGCTGTGTGTTCTGGATCAAAGAAAAAAAGGAAAAAAAGGACCATCCAGACTGTCACCAGCAAAAAGCCCAAAAGCCATGCTCTGTCATGGTATCGGGTTGCGTCAATGCCCTTGGCAAGGGTCACTTGCATTTCTGGCACCATTAATGCAAGAAGTGCACTGACATTTTGGGGTGACATATGCTGCCTTAAAGGTGACATATTTTCCTGGGACGCCCATACATATTTCAACAAGACAATGCAAAACCGCATTCCACATGCATTAAGGAGGCATGGCTGTGTAAGAGGAGGTTGTGGGTGCTGGACTGGCCTGTGCCAGTGGTGGTTCTCGGGGCGGGGCCACGAGGGCACTGGCCCCATCTGAAATCTAATTGGCCCCCTGAAGTGCCCCTGTCCTGTCACTCATCTGCCGTTTTGTCAGAGAATGACAATCAGATTATAGGTGAATGCAATTCCATGCCCAACTGTTGGTGGCAGTATTGCGCCAAATAGGCATATTACTGTCAATAAAGCTCACAGAAGAAGATGACAATTTGAATGAACACTGCACACCAAGGGGGAATTTCATACGGCAGAAAAAAACATCCACACGGACTTAAGCTTTGCGAAAATCCGTCTGCAAAACTAGATTTTTAGCCAATGAAATGCTTTGTTTCTATTCACGTTACAGCATTCAAACCTCAAACTGCAAAGTCACATAAACTAACCAAACTCAGTAGGCTACATAGCACAGTACGGTGACAAACAAACGAGAGCATCTCATCAATATTGCTCTCCAGCATCCTGTCCTCTAGAGGCAGGATGATTACTTGAACAATGAGCTGAAAGACCAGCTCTGGGCATCAATAATGAAAACGCTTGGTGGCTACAGAGATGACCGTCTGTCACGCAAAAGTAAACGTGAGGCTAAGGTTATCGTTTGGATACATACAAAAAATGTCCTCGTCACTGCTGCTGCTCTCATGGTCCAATTTGATTAAATATCTTGCGGATTTGTTTGTCTGTTGTGCAAAATTGGAACGCAAGATCGCGGAATTTCGCACCGAGTCTGGTTTGCTTGGTTTCACGCGAAATTTTCGTGCAGCGAATATTCCGCAAATTCGTGCCGCTTTTTCGCTTCGCCCCGGTCTGAATGGGCCTTTACGATAGATTTCACCACTAGAAATATGGAAATCAATTATGATTCCGGACTTCTCGCGATTTTCTTCACTCAGGGGTTGGAAGCAATGGAATTGCATAAGAGTGTTTCAAATTGTCTTATTTCATTTAAACAATTTGAACGATCGTGAAACACAAGCATTGCGTTGATTGAATAATTGCTGACTACAGCACAAGAACGTGAATGAAGCACTAAATCTCACGACGAATGCGTGAGAGTTGAGAGCCCTGCAGACATCGTCTAGGCACAGCAACAACAGTAACTCTGTAATATGTCTGATATTGATATGAAAAGGCACAGAAGGTAAATAATGGTCACACTGTTAAATCCAATTGACATTGGTGCTAAATGTTTGCATATTTTCTGCTTGAAGAGCAACTTTAGCAATTTGCTGGTAACTTGAATGTTAAAACTCACAACACACTTGTTTGTACCAATTTAGTTGTAATTGTAATGAAGTGCTATTGTGAGAATCTCCACATTTTAGTTAATGAGCAGTCAATATTTTACCTCTGTTTGTGACTATTGTGACTAAAAGTAGTGAAAACAGTAAATGAATGTATCCTAAATTAAAGGATCAGTGTAGAAATCAAAGTGCAGATCCATCTTACTTGACCACAGCAAAGTTTGTATGAATGTAGGCATTGCCTTGACATTTATCTGGATCTCTGTCTCACTGAAGATTAGACTACTTGCACATTGTGTAATCTCATGTTGTGTTTAGTCATGAAATTGTAGTATTTCAATATTAAATTAAATACATAGGATTTACAATATCATAGGCTATATGTTCAGTGAAAAAATTTGGACATTGCTGAGTGTATACTGAATACTTGAATTCTTGCACCTCACCTCTACCAGAGCTCACCTTAATATTTCAAGGTTTCAAGTCCTTTTCTTAATTTTTAATTAAATAGTTGTGGTCTGATAGTTGGACAACATGGTTTCAGCTTAATGTTTTTGAATATTATGGCATTTCCGTTGGAGTTGTTCATACTCAAATGTAAAATTGAAAATGAGTTGCCCTGTCTACACTTTTTTTAAGTGTTTGAAATGAAAAAAAGTGTAGACAGGGAAACTCATTTTCAATTTTACATTTGAGCATGAGCATGCATGAATGTTAGACAAATACTTGGCCCCTCTGTGAGAAATATGGCCCCTTGATGGCCCCTTACTTAGAAAAATCCTAGATCCGCCAGTGGCCTGTGCAGTTCTGATTTGTCCCCAACAGAGAATGTAAGGGACATTTTAAAACTCAAAATGTGACAGTGAAGATCCCGTATTTTTGCACACCTGAGGACTTGCTGGCAAAGGGACAAAATTACGTCAGAAACACTGAAATACTTTGTGTCTCTAGTCCCTTAACTTTCATTCAGTATTGTGAAAAAGAACGGCAATGTTCAAAAGTGGTAAATAACTTACTGTCCCAACTTTTTTCAATTTTGTAGCAAAAATCTAAATTGACAAAAGTGTTTATTTTGAAAAATCAAAATCATGTGGTGGAACATCAAATAAAGCTCTGTTGTATTGTTTTCAAATTAATACAAGGCAAAAATGATACAGTATATCAATCACTACTTTTTGGGTCATTCCACACCAAACTGAACAAAGTTCCCCCCGACCCCCTCCGATTTCCATGAAACTTATTTTGCGAATAGCCCTTAGGACCAGTAGTGATATACCAAAATCTCAGAGACAATGGTGAAATAGCTTTCAAGATATGCATGATTGAAATTTGCTGACCATGCCCATTTTGCTATTTTGCTTGCTCCGGGTCCAATGTTTAGAGGCCAGTATCTGCTTGCGCATCAGTGAGAATCTCAAGATTTTTTTTCTACGTCATCTATGCCTTACTCGCTTTTAGGCTCCACCACCAGAAGCACTGAGGAATATTTCATATCCATTTTAAAAATTGTTGAAAATGGGAGATAAATTTACACTTAATTTTTTTAAGGGCTTTGCAATGCGCTCATCTCATCTAACAGGTACGGTATTCCAAAACAGTTGCTGCCGTTATATTGTTTGGACACATGGTAAATACCAATATGCATTGCTACCCTTAGGTCGACTCAGTTTATCGAAAAATTAAAGCCTTAAATACACCCCACAAGCAAATATGCAAAATTAGCATATTTTTCGAATTCGAAAATGACCATGTTGACAGTTGGTGAATGAGACAAGATTTTAACCACGCAATCTTCATTGACATATAAACATTTGAACGAAGTCCTATCGACTAGTTCAGCCTCCTTCCACGGGAAATCCAAGGAACATTGATGTATGATTTGATGAAATTAACAAACACGTCAAATACGTTAAATCAACTTTCTTCTTTTGGATATTGGCGTAAAAGCGTAAGTTGTGCTATTCCAGAGCTAGACTGCAGTAAATCAGTTTGAACAGTATTGGATCCAGGGTCGGGAGGTGATCTTACTCTGCGAGAAAGAAAAAAGAGAAGAAATCGTGCATGAATAATTAATTTGTCCACTTCAATCTTCATCCATTCTTTTATTGGTTTCACCAGTCCCATCGCTTTGGATTGGAACATTTCCAGTGCGAGAGGTGCTAACATTTTCTGTACACATACAAAGAACTTTCTCATTATAGTGCCACGGTTCTTACCACTAAACCCTCACAACATTTGATTGAACATCGTCGGAGAGCCGTTTCATTTATTTTACTGATATATATTTACTGATTTACCGCAGTCTAGCTCAGGAACAGCACAACTTAAGCTGTTACGCCAATATCCAAAAGAAGAAACATATTTGACATATTTGTCGTATTTAACGTATTTGACAAACTTGTCAATTTCATCAAACAAGTCTAAAAGCAAGCAAGGCATAGATGACGTAGAAAAAAAATCTTGAGATTCTTAGTGATGCACAAGCAGATACCAGCCTCTAAACATTGGTTCGGGAGCAAGCAAATAGCAAAATGGGCATGGTCAGCAAATTTCAATCATGCATATCTTGAAAGCTATTTCACCGTTGTTTCTGAAATTTTGGTATATCACTATTGGTCCTAAGGGCTATTCGCAAAATAAGTTTCATGGAAATCGGAGGGGGTCGGGGGTAGCTTTGTTCAGTTTGGCCTGGAATGACCCTTTTGTTTTCATTTCAATTAAAAATACCATCCTAACCTTTTCTGAATTAGGGTTGTATTTTGTTTTGCAATTAAGCATTACAGTTAGAGGAGGACTATCATCAAAAAATTTCTGCCCTCCTGTTATTTCAATTTGTTAACCTCCTGCTAGTTAAACTGCATTCATACAGCTCAGTTGGCTAATTGACGAAAAAATCAAATTTAATTGAGCCCATTGGGCAGCGCCATTATTTTCCATAGCACCTGTCGCATCTGATTCTGGGGCGCGAGATCATGATGTCAGCGCGGAGGTCTGGCGCTTCCAGGCATCATGGCCATGCATTCGATTTAATGAGATTTTCTCGTCAGTGAACAGATCCGAAATCGCTTTGAAAATGCTGCATTGTCAGGCATACGATTGTGTCAACAACACTAAACAGAAGATGGCCAGTGTGACAATGCACACGTTCCCAAAGGACAGGGATTTAATTCGCCATTGGGTTATAAACTCGCACAATGGAATGCACTGTACTCCAGAGTTTTACATTTGTAATTAAACGACTACTTTGCTACTTATTTCAGGATACCATAATGATTAAGACATTAATACCATGTAAATTAGCCACTTTGTTCTGCACTTTGTGAGAATAATATGCAAAGCGCAGGATATGACTACCATCATTTACTCAGAAACAATACATAGCAAGCGTTATGGTGCCATGAAAAAGGGGAATATCTATAAACAGTGCTTAAAAATTGTGGAGCGTGAAAAATGTCTGAAATAGTATGAAGCTTACAGTATGGATATTCATATTTACCCACAAATTTCATATTTACTGGCTTTCTGTTGTTTTAACTACCTTCCATGAGCTTTTATATGCACTGTTTCAAAAGAGCTCACTATGGCAACACAATTATTTTCTTAGCATGAACATTTTCCATTACCTCTACTTCCTGAGTAAGAAGTTGTCTGCAGTAAATTTCAAAGAAACGACCACTGCTGTGGTAATTTGTAGCTCAAAATTTAGGATCTTGAGAGTGGGCAGTTCGATTAAAATCTTGGCCAAAGAGGACCTGCTGCAAAGACAGAAAATTTTGAGACGCTCCCTGCACAGCCTGCAGTGATAATAGCAGTACTAAGATGGCTGCTCCATGGGCTTTTGGGAGGGCTTTTTTTGTGACTCATCATCTCTGCAGCCCCCTGCAATTATAACAGCTAGGACTGATGTATGTGTCAGGGGTGGGACAAGGTTTGCCTTTGCTTGGTCGTTTTGCGTTTGACAGAACGTGCGGCGGAGAGAGACAGCCCCTTTATGTCTTCAGACTGCAAACCACCACAGGGACAATCGAGACGCAGACTGGTGGTCAGCGTGCACAAAATATATAATCCTTATTACAAATTCCATGGGTTCCACCTCCCCCCTCCCTTCTGACAGATGCTGCTCGATACACCATATTGATTTTGGTTAATTGTCTCACATGTTGACAGTGCAGTCGATGAGGAAAGTGCTGGAAAGAGCCAAAAGCAGACTAAATAGCTCTGAATCCCCCCTAGCAAACAAACATTTCAACACCTTAAACATTTTCTTTAAAAATTCCACATTGGTAACATCCTGAAGAATTATGCAGCAAACTTCAGACACTGACTAAATGCCAAGGTGATGACACATTGATTGGGTTAACATTTTCAATGCAATTGTAAGGTCAGACAGGAGACTTTCAGTCACAGTCTTGAGACGGAATTTACTAAACTGACATTTTATCACAAGTTATGTTGTATATTCTCTCACAATTTTATGAAACCATTTAACAGTTAGACAAATGGGAAAACCAACTCATTGGTATTAAAACCACACACAATGCACAAATCTATCACATGACCACTGCCAACATGGTTAAAACAACATCCTTAGAGATGTCATTATCAGTTCTATGGTAGAGGATGTGATAGTGGAAGCAGAAGGAGTTGTGAATAGTAATGAATGTCATCACCTGACGGCCACACTGTGCTCTGAGGAGGAGCTGAACTATGAGTCAGAGCGGAGCGTGACATCACGGTCTGTGACATCATCGAGACAAACCCTGCTGTCAGCCTAATGGCCAGTTCTAGCGACTCCCTGCGAGGACAGGCGCTGTTGTACATTCTCCCAACACGCGAGAATTGGCTCAATCAAAATCACTCCGGCAAAAGCCTTTGTCTCATAGGATCTTTTTTACGGTTGCTAGCCAGGCCAACCTAAACTTAAGTGGGAATTAAAGGCTACATTGAATTGCATGAGGTATTGCTAACAATGTTCTTTGGGATTAGCCAAGCAGAAATAAGAGAAAAGCACGGCTTACTCGTGTCGGCATTAGCGCTGCAGTCACGTCTACATTCTCCTGTTTGGGTTCACAGAATGTGTTGACACATGGCCACAGGACGGTATGATTGCTAAGCGTATTTTAAAAGCCAACATTAGGCATAGTATGAAATATACAGGACACACTTATTTTATTTTTGGTATATGCTAAGTGAATTTGGATTTGATGCCAGAAGATGATTATGAGGCAGAAATACAAAAAAAAAAAAATTTTAAACATCTTAAAATACATTGTTTTTTGTTTAACACAACTTACAATTACACAAACACTTTTATTTATTAAAATACCAAAACTACTGATATGACCAGTAATTCCAATCTTGTAGCATTTTGTAAATAAAGTATCAACTTTGCTAGGCAAAAAATGCCTGTTATCATTTTACAGCATATGTGACCTGTTACAGGAAAAGGATGCTATCCTCCAGGAAGTAGTTTTTGAGATATTTGCTTAAATGGAAAAGCAAACTCACTTACTCACTACTTGAGGCTGGTTTCTGTACACAAGTAATGCTTCATAACACTCAAAACGTTGTCCTGTAGCATATCTGATATGCAGAATTCAATTAAAGCAAAAATCTCAAAATCCATGTTTTGGTTGGATAGTATCCTTTTTGCATGACAGGTCACATATGTGAATGCATGATCAGCTTCTCAGTCAATTCTTTGAGGTGCGTGTCAGTTATTGCGGAGGCATTCGAGTGTTATAGCCCTTTCCCACCACTAAATCTCTGGGTTATCGCGGGAGTTACGGGCGAGGCTTAACCCCAAGATACCCCAAAGCAGCACAAGCATTCCCGCTACTCCTTAGCTGCCAAGTGTTTACAAAAAAATTGGCACTTAACCTGGGGTTCGTAAACTCTGCCAGAGACCAGGGTTAAGGTACTAACCCGGGGCAAGCTCGCCCCCAGCTTAGCGAAACTCTGGGTTAATGAGTAGTAATGGGAACACAACTCAGAGTTAACGAGCCCCGGGGCAGGAAAAGCTTAACCCTAGGCAGCAAATCTCCGGGTTCAGCACTTTGTGGTGGGAAAGGGGTATTACTTTCATAAGCAGATGTTGCACTCTGGTGCTTCCTTTCCTTTTTGATTATTTGCGAGACCATTGAGTATCTCATTTTGGTTTCAGCTTTCGTTTTTGCAATGAGAAATTACATTTAATATCAGACGACATGCACCATCATAAGGATCATTACAACTTATCTCCAAGCTGAGACATCAGATCAGTTCATTTGAACGACAGCATATAAATTAGGTTTATGAAGTACAGGAATTAGGAAATTCCTGAAAAATTAAGGAAAAAAAAATACGCTTGGAATCGGAAATAAACAGGTCAGCCAAGTAAGACAACTGCAGTTTATGGCAGAAGAATCCTGACAGCTGCACAGAAAAAGCCCAAAGCCAGGGTGAGTGACATCACCAGCAGTATCCAGAGTGACCCCAAACACACTGTCTACACAAGAAAAGCATTCATCAGTTAGAAAAAAAAAAAAAACTGCAAGATTTCAACTGGCCGAGACTATCCCATGATTTAAGTCCACTCAAAGACACATTTCAGTTGCTGAGGAGGACACCGAAACAGATTAATCCCCTCTGAGCATGGCAGTGTCTCCACAGATGGAAGTGCTCCACACTCTGCACCACATCTGCCTCTGCTTTGCGGACTGAACCACAATGACAACTGAACTTCTCTGGATTGTTATATTAGACATTGCTGGACGGCAGCAATGGCCAATATTATTTCGCTGTGAGTGTTAAGTTGCCTTATCCACGTTAATGTTTCAAAACAAACCACACTGTGTTCCCCGCAACACCCACCCTCTCTCTCTGCTTTCTGGACCGCCAAGTATGTAAGCCAAAGCCGGGAATCTCCAGTTCTCCCCTTTCACCGAAAGCAGATTTGTTCCTCCTCAAAAAATTACTGAACCTTCCGCAAGTAATGCCAGCACAGGCGAGTACAGCCAAACAATGGGAGCAGAACAGCACTGTGACGGCAATGTCTCCAAACCTTGAAATCCTTTTTCAAGCTCTAAGAGGGACTACAACAAAGCAATTACATATCACTGTTTTTTTTTTCCGGAGAGAACTGAGGCATAAAAATTCTCAAATCAATCTTGACTCTGCTTCTGTTTTGTTAGACTGTGATATGCACTAGTGGTGCTCAAACTGCCATTGTTAGTTATTCTAGATGGCGTGAGGAAGTGGAGAGCCAGTCTCACTCTTTTCCAAGACACAAGACTGCAAAGTGAGCAGTCTAGTGTGATTCAGTGATCAACATATCAATTTCTGGGATATCGCTATATGCTGGTCTTTTTTTATGTAATACACTCAGAATGTACATTAACTGAGTGTAACTTTGGAACACTTTTCATTGCATCTTCAACTGAAACCCAAAAGAAAATGTAATTCAATTCAAAGTGTTCTCACCTTCTATTACATGCAAAGCCAGCCAAGAAAAATCAAGTAGCATGCTGATGAAATGACATAATATATAAGTATTTATTCCAAATTTTTCCCGACATCGATCAGTCAAACTGTTACAAATCTGTCTGTATTCACCAGCATATATGACCCCTGAAACCTCACATCATTAAAATAGAATGGTTTCAGGGGCTGTGTGATTACCCGCTAATAGGCTAGCCCTCAGAGGTGCAGTTTGTGGTTCATATTCTGGCAAAGGAAAATCTGTTCCCTCTCATCCATTACCTAATTTCTCCCAGGCGAGCATTACTAATAAGAGGCAGTTCTTATAAAAATGTGACATGAGCTCCTGACTAAGCTCTAAAATAATGCAAATGTTAAAAAAATATGGGCGTAGGCACCAGTTGTTATGAAGTACATTTAAAATGAAATGCTAAAATTCACAGGGTAACATGAAGAGGAAATAAGTCATATAAAAGTCAAAAATTGAAAAAATCCAATGTGCTTGGTCTAGCTAATCTGTATACATCCAGAATTTCAAAAACACCTATCATTCTGGTCGATGACATGCTTCTAGTTGATTATTTGAAGCCAGTCTGCGGAGGAGTTAATTTAGCTTGTTTGAGTCTAAGCAGGAAAAAATGTACAAGTGAGCATCAGAATCAAACTTTTTCCACCACAGCTGATTTAAAACTGATCACTGTGATCTACATTAGTGATTAAAACCCTGTTTATGCGTCTCAGCAAGAAAAGGTTACGGAGTGTCAGGGAGGATTTAAATGTAAATCCATGAGGCCACGCAGAAAATATGTGAATTTCACTTCTTAGATGTGATAACAGGTTACGATTCCCATTTCTTTATCAGTATATTTACAAAGTCTATTTCCACATCAGGTGCTGTCTTTCATATCAGTTTCTGGGTGGCAATAAAGATTGGTGACATGCTAAACTTCTTAGACGAAGGGTTAATTTATCAAAGAACAAGCCTTGTGGAAAGAGAGAGAGAGAGAGAGAGAGTATTGATTAAATAATTTAGATTTTGAAACAGTTTCCTGAGTGACAGCTCTATATGTTGTTGAAGATGGTTTGAATAACGCACTGCTCTCCAGTCCTGAGGAGTAGGTCAATCGCAGTGTGAGCCCTGACAGGTTGAGATAGACCCTGTTCTCCGAGTGAAATCATGAGATGAGATTTAAAAGGACCGATTTGCTGCATTGTCTGAGAGGAGAACTGCAAGTTTTTCCTCTCAAAAAAGATTTCTCATTTAAAACTGCAGCTTCTCATTTTACTTTTTTTTTCTCTCCAAAAAGCTATTGGGAAATGGGCATGATTACCCAGCGGCAATCAAACAAAGATCTGTTGAGGAATAAATCTAGCATCAAGCACTGTGTGCATATCCTCAAAGTGTTGCATTCAATCATCGGTGCTCAGCCCAAACGTTGATTTACAAAACAAAGGGTTTTACTGTATGAATCAATCAGAGGCCAGTACACATGTTGGACCTATCAGTGATGAGACAGACCTTGCACGTTCACGTAACTCTTTGCCAAATGGCCAATATGAGGACCAAATGGCTGAGAAAGAACACTGCCAGACCAAAAAAAAAAAAAAAAAAAAAATCATTAAAATATTTTACGTATGTGCGAGCTGTTGATGTAATAGACTGCTCATATTACTCCATCCCAAAGAATTTAAACAAGAAAACACTTTTAGACTGCAATTTAGGTCCAACTAAACTCTTCCTCAGATTCGATAACAGATACTAGGTCGGTGTCACTTTCCATCAAAGTTTTTAAGTGATGGTGAGCTCAAACAAAATGGCTTAAAATGTATACGCAACAATCGCTATGTGCGAGCAATCGTAAACAAAGGATGAGCTAGAAAATGATGTCATGTGCTTCAAGGAGCCAGACCACTCTGACGATAGCCAAACATTTACATATGCCACATCATATCGTTTGAAAGAAAAGATTCTCAGCTTTCTTTTGATATATAACACAAAGTTATCTGTAATATGGAAGAAATGCAGTACAATTGCGGAAAGTTTGATTACCTTTCTCAGCGGTCATACCTTACTGGGATTTTGCAGTGTCATCGATAAATACACTTAGCAAGATGGCCAAATGTTCTTAGTACAACATTCTTAGTAAGATGTTTCCCAAAACAGTGGACAAATAGCATGCAATGCGAAAAAGAAGAAAATACAATTTAATGAAGCTCACATAAGATTGTATCTAAAAGTTGTGGGTCAATTTAGCTTCCTTCAAAAAATTTAGCCAACAGAAGTCGCTAAGCATATGTTGTTACTAGTTCATTGAATTAAATGATTGCCAGTGTTACTGATGTAGCAAAAGAAGTTAGGTAGTTTGTCTAGCTAAATAGTTAAGCTATGTTTGGAAAGATCACCTTTGCTTGAATGCAGCCAGCTGTAGTCAGTATCTGCTGTTAACTACTGAAGCAAAGAGTAGCAGATTTAGCTGCCTATGATACAATTTGAACAGCATAACATGAAGACACGGCGATAAATTCTTTAAGCAGCCACTGTGGCCAGTATACTTAATATTTTAACACACAGTATGCCGTCATGTTATACTACATGTTTATTTTTTCCTGAGAGAGGGGCCAATGGGTGTTATGATTTTCAGTTTTTTTTCCCAGGAATTATGAATGCAGTAAAAAAAATTGCAAAGCACAGCTTTAATTGCAGACTGAGTTCTCCAATGAAACTGATGCAGGAATCATCGTATTCTGAGTGCATTCAATATAGGCCAGCCTGAATTTGAAAAAAAAAAATATAGTAATCTGAGTCATTTTATTTGAGTCAAGTTTAATGTTGGAAGTAGACTAGTGCTACTTCTTAAGACTGCATTCACATTTTATTTTGTTCTCCTTGTTCTAAAATTGCTATGAGCCATATCACAGCTATTACGACATCTGATTCTTGACAAACAATTCTCTGCTATAATGCAGAGGTGCTAGTGGTTTAAAACGGTCATCCTTTCTCAACATTACATGAATACTATTTTCTATTTTCTAAAGCAGAATGTGATATAAAATTGAAAACAAAAGCTATAGAGCAAATAAAATCATGAAATACCAAAGGTACAACATGACATTGTAGCTACATCCACAAAATGCACACATTCACAAACAATCTAACATGCTTGCTTGCACCAACACATGCACTTACACACACGCGCGCACACACACACACGCACACACACACACGATTTAGCGATGCATCATGTGGATGATTGCACACCTTTTGTGTCCGCAGTATAATTCTTTCAGAGTGAGATGAGGATAGCTGCTCACATTTTAAGGAACACTCTAATGCTCAAGACGAGACATACTGATAAGGCAGCGTCTCAGGCTCCCAGAATACTTGGCTGCGGCAAAAAATATCAATCTTTGATAAACATGGAAAAGAAAATGTATACCAGACCATAGGAAATCGCCAACACCTCATCTCAGTATGCGTACCATCAACCCCTATTGTACCAATATTATTGCTTCCTGTATTGTGCTCAGCTGGCGCCTGCTGGGGTTGGGGGGTTCGTTATATGAACACAGCAGCAAACCCCTGCACTAGACAAGAAGCTTCCTGACGCCATGCAGACTTGATCCTGGAACTTGCACACACTGCTCACTTACCTATAGGCCTCTCTACAATGCCCGGCACAGTCAAACCTCTCTTCCTCCTCCTACTGCTGCTTTTAGACTCTAAGAAATACACCAGGGTTCAATTTTGTTGGGACATCCCTATCTTTTCCCATGTTAACAGACAGTTTCTGGTTCGGGATTTTACTCTGCAGATGCGGGAAATTAAATAGGAATGGTATTTGTTTAGAAAGAAAAATGTGAGACTTGATCAGTTACTTTCTGTTTATGTGATATGCGTTAAGTTAGGTGGATCAAGATTTTTGCCAAGCGCTTCACATTATGACACTAACACAAGGACCTAAAATAAGATTTTTTTCAAATTTCCAGTGAGCATTTAAATTTCATGAGCAGATATCATGATGCATGCAGTTTCTCCCAAACATGGTGCTCGAGTTAACACGATTTTGCAGTCTCAGTCAGAGAATTCACTGCTATAAAATGGTTTGTTAACATGGGATACGATAGGGGTGTCCCAGTTATGTTGAACCTCAGTGTAAAAGTACAATGGCAGTACATTTTTGGTATTTAAGAAACAGATTTGTCAATTTTATTACGAAAGCAAAAAGCTATCCTAACTGGGGACTAATAAGCACCTTTTTCAAGTAAAAACAAGTAAAAAATGGTTTGAATATTGTGGGCTGTAGATCCAATGTATCCAATTTAATGTATTCAAAGGGTGGTTTGGTTTGATGGAGATAAATGGAATGATAAATTTTAATATCAAACAGAACGCGCATGGGGCAGCTTTGTCTCAGAGGGCAGCATGTCGTTCACAGTTTATTTTAAATAAAATGAGGAATGAAATAAAATATGCATATCCTAGAAGAATTTAATAAATGCAATGAAATATATTATAGGTATGGGAGAGGAATTAATTAAATACACTAAGACGCATTAAAAACACAACAAGGTAAACCTTTGACTTTTCAATAGTGTACAGGAATTTTTAAAAACAAAATGCGTAAGTAACAAATTTTAACAGCTTTATTGACATTTCTTAACATAGACTTGACAATTTTACAAGAGCAGACATCCTCCTGGATCATGTGGCACACGGCACGAATACTGTGTGTCCGTTTGCTGCAAGCAGAGCCTGAATCCTATGTTGGATAGGGGTCACCGAATTATCGATCTGTGTCTGTGGGATCTGAGCCCACTCTGCCAACAGAGCAGCATGACGTTCATTTTGAGCAATGGGAGGGTGATCCTGATGGAGAACTCGCTGATCCAGAATGTCCCAAAGATGTTCAATGGGGTTCATGTCTGGTGAATAAGAAGGACAATCTAACACCCTTACGGTACTAGTGCCCAGGCAGTGCCAGGTAATCCTTGCTGTGTGAGGACGAGCATTGTCATGCATGAAGATGACGTGACAGTTTTGGTGTATGTGGGGCAGAGCGTGTGGTTCCAAGATCTCATCCACATAGCGTTGTGCTATCAGTGTTTGATCAACAAATACCAGTGGAGACCTTCAGCCATACCCTATAGCTGCCCACACCATCACTCTACCGCCGCTGAATCGATCCACTTGCACGACACACGGATCAGCGTACCGCTCACCTCGTCTCTGGTACACACGTCGCCTCCCATCATTGCGATAAAGCAAGTCGTGCGACTCGTCACTAAAAATAATGTGACGTCATCGATGATTTGGCCCATTTCAGTTAGAATGCACCTGTCCTGACCAACGACAAGTAGCACTTCTTTTTTTTTTTTTTTAAAGATTTTTTTTTTTGGGATATTCTCCTCTACACAGTAGAGAGAGACAGGAAAGTTACGGAGAAGAATGGGGAAGACATGTGGCAAATGACCCGAGCCGGAGTCGAGCCGGGTCACCGTGGGAAGGCCGCAGCCTTTATGGTGCGCGTGCTTAGACCGATGTGCCACCGGGGCGCCCCACAAGTAGCCCTTCTGCGTTCAGTCAGGACCATACCAGCATGTGCTCTAAATGAAGAGGTGCCTTCATCCTAGAGCCGTCTTCACACCGTATGAGAGCTGATGTGTTTATGGCATCTTCCAGGAACCAGAGCAGCGGTCACTGTTGCCGGACGAAAGCGGTCTCTGAGATGGATCGAACAAACGCGACGGTCCCGTGCACGCATGGTCACGTGTAGCCGCCCAGGCCGTGGTCAAGCTCGAGTGCTTCCTGTACGCCTATATCATGTCTACAGATGTCAAACAGTTGCACAATGAGCTCCAAAGTTTGCCACAACTTTCTGAAAACCTGATGCCCGTTTTGCAGTGTCAAAAGAGGCATCATGACTTTTCACAAACGTGAGGTTTTTAAACCCAGCTTTTATTAGCAAGGGTTAATGCTGAGCAATGCATGCAACGTTACTTTGCTCACTCTCCTTTTTGTGGATCATTTGGGGAGTGGTTCATGTACAGGATTAGTGTTGTCGGTACGAGGTCTGCCGACTTACCAATTCGTTAGTATTCACCATTTGTGAGCTAATACTGTACTCCAAATATCCCAGAATTAATTTTTTTCCTTATTACATCATGTGTAGAAAATTTTGCACATTGTTGCTGGTTGTATTTTTAATGCGTCTTACTATACAAAAAAGTGAAAGATGTGGCAACATACTGTACGCAGCAGAGAAAAGACAAGCCTCGTTTCTCTAATGTCTTGCATTAAGCTACCAACTGGTTCTTCACTATGATCAATGAGATGCTGATTTACAGCTCAAGAGCTTTCACATCAAATGTAATGTGCTGTAGAGAACACCTTGCACGAACAGTCTACATTCCTGCGTTTAAAAAGAGAATCAGTAAGCCATGCTGGTTGTTTATACAGTATAATGCTGAAAGTAATTACCATGTTCATCAGGCTTCCATATGTCATGTGATGTCTGTTCCTCACCAAAGGCTTACAATGATTATTAAATTGCCTGCACCAAGAGAGGTGGACATTTTAGAGCGAGTGTCTCGGATATAACTAATATAAGTGTATATTTTAAAAATTCAGGTGCCGTGTCAAGGCAAGTCAGTCAATACTGAGCAATTCCCCGGCTGTCAAGCTGTCTTATTCTGTTATGGTCTTGGTACGTCTACCATACCTGGCCAGTGCTGTCTGCCAAAGAGGCTAAAATATTCCTCCAAATCCACATAATTCTTCCAATCATTATTTCACCGAATGGATCAGTTCACCTATTCTGGGGATGGGTATACACTGTACTAATGAGTGGAAATTGTTTCACACAATTAGTTTTGGATGACAGGATTCGCTGACATGCTTTGCTTCTACATGAATACGTTGTAGTTAAAGTCAAGTGATCGTAATACACAATATACTGTATGTGCTTACTTACCATCTGCTGAATCTGGCTGATGTTAATAAATGATTCAATATTGCCATTCATTATGAAGGCAAAAAATAATCAACTTGTATAGTGATTGTATAATGATGAGTTTGTGAAACATGAACTATCCCAGTGCCAAGACACCAATTTATGTGATTCTTTCAGACCTTAAAGAGAACTTTCCTGTAAAGCTATGCTGGGTGAGACACCTAAAACATACACTAAGATAGTCGAGTCCAGCGACAGATTATCAAAATTGATTTTCACGTCTGAAGCTTCACATCTCCCTCATGGCATTGTGGCGGACAATTTCAAAAAGCAACACAAATGCATTGGTAACTGCTAAGGTAAATTTCACCTTTTGAATTGCAGGAAGAAAAGAGTGAAAGTTTAAAATGATAATACAGAGAAGACAGCAAGAAAGCAGAGAGCAGGCTCAATTCCCTCTGGCAAAGACAAGAGTTCAAGAAAGGGAGATCTACAAAGGGGAGAGTAAAGGAACCTCGCCCTGTTTGTTGACAGGGATTAATGAACGGATTTACTTTTGTACAACATGGTCAGCATGATAAGTGCATTCATTTTCTTGTATGGTTTTTTGCCCTGGGTCTCTGAGGGGTTCCAGTGGATATAGTAATAATGAACCATAGGATGAGGCGAGAGGCATTAGAATGTGTGAGCACACCCTTCTTTCAATTCTGGTGATGACACAGGTTGAAAAGTGCAACCAAGTTCAATGAATATATCAAACCACGTCAAACATTTTTTTTTTCTAGCCAACTGAGCTCACGAGCACTTGGAGTTTAGTGGGTCAGGCAACTTCTTCATTATGCATCAGGAAGATATTCATATCACTCTGGGTGATGTGGCAGACAGTTTGTAAAGGGTATCCGAGAAAAACTGTTCCATCAGCACATCTTTGATCAATACCAGATAAACTGGAGGCTAATCAGTGTAATGAAATGTGCTTGTAACAGTCATCATTTATAAAACTCTGCAATATCTAGACAGTAGCTAGTACCCCACTTGTGAGGTAAAAGGATGAGATAATCCAAAGGCCCATGCAACATCTTATAGGGCTTTAAAGAAGGTAGGACCAGGGAAATATTTCCTTAAGAGGACTCAGAATTCCAAGTTACAATTCGGCCCACATCTTACTTCCACATTTCCACAGAGTTGCCATCACTTAGCCTAAATTCAATAACCGTAACACAGAACCAAAGTTTAAAATGTACTATGTAGTCGTTAATGCAGAAAACTCCTTTGTCTTCAACAAAAAGTGATAAGGCTACTGTAAAAATTTTCACAAAAAGTATCACGACTATTGCGGCACATGTTCTTGCTCTGCACTTTGCTCTTTTAAAAACTTTTTTTCATAAATTGCAATTTTCCTGCCAAAGAGGGTTAAAGCACTCTTTAAAGGTCCCATATTACAGAAAATACATCTTACGGCTAAATCCGCCTGTAACATAGTCTCTTCTGACCTAACTAAAGCTGCTTTCACACCGGATGCGAAACGAATTTTTCGCACGACAAATTACATTCTAAGTCAATGCGAAACGCGTGTATTCGCGTCTTTGCATTGACTTTGAATGTAAGCTGTCGTGCGAAAAATTTGTTTCGCGTCCAGTGTGAAAGCGGCTTAACACTCTAGGGACAGTTGTCTTTGAGGACCACAAGGTTTAGCCACTAGACCACCCTTATCCACTGAAACATTTGATACATGCTGTTTAAACATCCTCCTGTTTTCTACTTCACAAACATACCTGTTCTGCTTATGGCTCTTGTCTACCACTTTAGTCTCTGTGCCCTGCTCCTTTCTGTGCCCTGATCAACCTCTGAACTGCTCTCTCCCCTGAAGCAAACACATTACTTCTTTTGCATTTGTCAAAAACAATTTTGTTGAAATTAACAAAGTCAACTCATGTCTGTCAGTACTCCTTATTAGGGGCCAAGAAGTGAAGCTGCGTAATGCTATGTACTATATAACATTAAAACCTCCTGCTTAATATGGTGTGTGGATCTACCTCATGCCACAAAAACAGCTCTGTCAAACTGACATCCACTTTTATTCCCAAACCCGGGGCCTCTCAGAACATTTCCCAGGAGAATCACACTTCCACCATCAGCTCGCATCCTGGTGGCATCTCTGTACACCAGGTAAATGGTGTCCACATGCCTGGCCAATTCACAAGATGTAAATGATGTAACGTCATAGTACCAGGTGAACCTCTTCAGTTCCCACAAGGTCCAGTTCTGATGCTCACGTGCCCACTGTAGGCACTTTCGGTGGTCAACCAGGGCTAGAATGCACATTTTTCTTTCCTGGACATGATTCCTAAAATAGAAGGAAACTCAAACTTCAGCAACAAAGCACTATATGCAGCAAGGGGCGATGCACTGTATGTTATGAGATGCAGATACAGTCCTCACATCTGTGACATGTGCTGCAATAGCCTTTCTAATGGTTAGGACCAGCCACGGCTCGATCTTCCCATTTTTTGCCGCTAGACAGTTGGGCTAGTGACAGAAAAAAGTCACTAGCCCACAGAAGATTTTACAAGCCCAACTGAAAAAGACTAGAATTAATGGCACAGGTATAAACTTAATTAAAATACTTTATATAAATCAAAAAAGAAATTTAAATGAATGAAAAACACTAACAGTTTAAATAAAACCTGATTAATTCATACATATTATGTTCAAGCACTGCCTGCCAAAAAAAAAGGGCACCACCTGGATATAACTAAGCAAAAAGGTAAAAGCCTTCCATTGGATAATTACCACAGTGATTAATATGTTCCTGAAGGAATGTGCTGAAATAAAAAAATGCATATCTCGGATCTTGCTCACTCAGTGTAAAGACACTGCCAAAGACAGAACAAATGACATTGCCGATGACCAGTAGAAAGTACAGAACTCTGAGGAGCCACCGAACTTGCATTGCATTTCGTGTCCATGAATGCTGTAGATGATTTGTTGGACATAGCTAGCCAGCAAGCAATGAAACTGGAGCATTTAATATGCAACTACAGAACCAAGTGCACACAATAATTAAATCCGTTCTGGCACCGTATTTCAGCAGAGAGCATATCCCTGTGCTCGTAACAGCATATTTTCGTGCACGAGTTCATTTGCATGTGCGTGAAGTACTGCTCCAAAAACTCAATATTTCTTTGACTTGTTTAGCTAGTTTGCTTTCAATTGCCGTTTCTCTCGTCGCAGGTGTGTAATCATTTTGTGACTCCTGGTATTCCAAACCATTAAGCTAAATGCATTCACACCAGCACATGCTGGGACAATCGTAACTAATGTTAGCATTATTTACTACACTGAAGGAACACTAGAAATTATTGAGTGAATTTACTGATAATCTTAGGCTAACTCAGGGTTAACTGTTGAAGATTAATATGATGAGCTTAATCAAATAAACTGATAAATAGCCTAGGTTTTGGGTAAATGTTTTTGGGTGGCTTTTTTGTATAGTTGGGTGGGTTTAGAATTCGTTCTGAGGTACGCTAGTTGCTAAGTTATCAACTTGAATAGTTCGTCCATACACAGTCAGTTGTAATAACTATGTATATTAGCATCTGTGCTTTCCAATTTGGCAACAATGCCTAAGAAATGAGGATAAGAAGGTGGAATTTGTTTGATTTATCCGATTGGATTGTATGAATATTTAATAACGATCATGCAGAATTTTCACTCGCCAGGCAGGCGAGGAGCCCGAGCTTATCTGGTTGCCCAAATGATTTTTCAGTCGCCACGGATCTAGGGCGAGTGCGAAGATTGAGCCCTGCCAGTGGAGGTAGTCTTTATTGCCCATGTGCATCCATGAGCCTTGGGCACCCAGCACCCTGCTACCGGCTCATTTGTCCCTTATCGGGCCTCTGTCAGTCAGTACACACCACTGCTGACTGGGAGCATACCAGAAGCCTTGCTGCTTCACAGAGGTGCTCTAAGACACTCATCTGGCCATAACTATTTTCCCTTTGTCAAAGTCACTTAGGTCCTGCTTTTCTCTCATCCAACACATCGACTTTGAGAGCTTACTGTTCGCTTACTGTCTGAAGTCTGTCTGCAGACCTTAACATGTGGCATTGTTATGAAATAATTCACCTGAGTGGTTTAAATGTTCTGGCTAATTGAAAGGTATTTTCTCTTTTTGCAGGGATTCAGTCCCATTCCTATATATTATCTTGACTTTACAAGGACCAAATCTGGATCGCTGCCATTGCTTATTTAAATTAAAGATTGTTTAAAAATTCCATATGTTTATATCATTGTGGTCAAAAACTGAAATTAAATATGTGCAAAATGGTATATTCTATGTAGGCAATTTTGCTTAATCTGCAAATAATATGACTCTACATAATGGAATTTAAACAAATACAATCCAAGGTTGCTCCTCCAGGCTCCATGTAATTTTGGTTTCATGGGTAAAAAAAAAAAAAAAAAAGATATAAATTCTCTCAGCGGAAATCCGAATTCTTGGTTTCAAGAGAGCGAAACATGAGCCAGCAATAGGAAGGATTCATTTAAAGGCTATAACAGGCTATGGTCTCAAGGCTTTAGGAACTGGCTGAAATTGGTGGTTGTGAGAGCCAAAATTTCTGAAATAGACCAGGAACTCTCCTAAAGGAATGTGCGCCAGCCAACTCCATCCTTTGCAGTATTTCTATCACAGAAGCATACTGTCCAAGTTTGTGTGTGTGTGTGTGTGTGTGTGTGTGTGTGTGTGTGTTTGTGTGTGTGCGTGCGTGCGTGTGTGTGCTTGAGTGTTTGTTTGTGCATATTTAAGTGTGTATGTGTATCCTTCTACTTAGTGCAAAGTGAGAACCAGAAAACGCTTTTTTCCTACAGTGTGGACATTATTCGGAAGTGAGGACATTTTCATATGCCTTCACGACTACATAGGCAAATTGTGATTATCTGTTAAAGTTAGGGTTAAGGTTAGCATAAGGGTTTGAATTAGGCATGCCTCGCTTATTGTTAAGATTAGGGAAAGGCTGTAAAGACACACAAAGAATGAATGGAAGCCAATGTAATGTTCTCTTGGGGATAGAAGCACAAGGATGTTGGTGTGTGTGCGTGCGTGCGTGTGTCCTGTAGGTACCAAAGGTGAGATCAAATACATTCATGTATGACATTGCTGTATAATCCTAAAACTTCAGGCTGTCGACCCCAATTCCTGTTGTTGATACATTTTTGTTGTATGGTACATTGTGTAAATAAGGCCGAGAGGTTTATTTTTTCACTTTGCTGGAGGCTAATGGCTCCGAGAGACTTCAAGTCTTGATGCTAAGCTAACATGAATGCAACACATAGGAACTGAAGCAGTGGATACACAGAGGTGAAAATGGTATCGAACGTCTTTCCTCAGTATGGGCATGTGGGAATATGGATATTTCCCCAAAACGGTGAAGCAATCCTTCAAAATTAGCATCAGCTTAGAATAAACCTTTTTATAACGATCATTAAATTAGAGGCTTTGTTAAAATTGATCGATTTTGTGAGCTTATGAAGACAAAATGGGAGATACTTGATGCCTACAGAAGGAAGACCGGTATGAAATGAAAGTATTTGTGGAATGAGGTGTGTCCCACTATGAACATCATACTCCTATTAAAAGCACTGCTGACACTGATGGTCAGGGCGCTGCATGTGTCCAAGCCCAGGGGAAAGAAGCCAAGCCACGCTCTCGGCAGCTACATCAGGACGGATACTTTTGACAAAATAGTTAACAGAAGTCTGGATTTGAGCAAGACAACACCAGACTTTTCTTTCATGGGATGCATATTACTGATCTGAGGGTGCGGTTTCGCCATCTTGGTTTAACAAAGAGCAGAAAAACAGTATCTGATGCATACGGCGCCACGTCAGGGCAGATGCTGGGTAATGCGCTCCAAATGTGATCTGCAGGAAGCACAAATTAATGTCCAAACAAATAAGACAAGAAAATCAGGCCTGAAAAACAAATACAGACAATGCATTGTCATGGAAAACTTCAGATCAAATGATTACATGGCAGCAGCCTAAAACCATTTATAATTTGATCACACACAAATAATCCAATTGAATTAGTTATTCTGAACATCATTAAAGCCAGATGTTACAAGTATGTTACAAGTTAAAATGATCTTCAATAAAAATTTTGACTGTATTCCACTTTTTTTTTTCCAGCTTAATGTGTTGCATCCATTGGAATTCTCTTCAACAATGCACATGTGAAGCACATTTTTCTTTCCTCTACATGATTCCTAAAATAGAAGGAATCTCTTTGGTCTTGTCCATGTTTTCACAAGGGCTTATAGCAGAACTCGTGCATAACATTTCACTGCCATTTAAGGTAACTTGCGGCACACAGCTTTGGGTTGGTAGGGGGAATGTCAATATGCATGGGAAAACGATTTAAACAAACCTCGGAGCAACTGACAAAGTGATGTGTGAGAAAGTACATCACAGATGAGTCCTCTCAGGATAACAGTGGTGGTGTGTGTGTGTGTGTGTGTGAGCGTGTGTGCACGCATGTGTGTGTGCATGTGAGCATGTGCGTGCTTGCGTGTGTACCTGTGTGTGTGTGTCAGGATCTGCTGCCATACACCCTACTTTATAAACATGTCCCTATCCGTACAATGCTTTTATCTCCATTCTTCAAAAGCATATCTACACACGCTGTATAATGTCGAGTCAGGAAAATATACAGTCTGGCAATGGCAGGAGGCAGTTCCCTTACATCCCATATCAGCAACAGGCATTAATGCTTCGCTGATCAAATACGCCTCAAACACATTTCCCAGCCATGATGCCAACCCACTGCTGAAAGGAAGCTACGTTTGGCTAACATTCTACAGGGTGTGAGAAAGCGTGAGTAATTAGGGCGATTACATGCAAACGAGAAAATCAGCTACTATAGGAGGCTGCAGACACTAAGGGGCCTTCTGCTGGGAATCCAGGCACCATTACTGCTCTGATGTGGACATTATGTTTATGTGCTTATTAAAAAGAGGCCAAAGAAGTTCAAGAAACCAATCAGACCATGCAGCCTTTCTGTTACACCCAGACGTCTCCAGTTTTATATGGCAACAGGACAAACAAAGCTCATCCAGAACAAATTATGCCAGATGCTGCAGATCAGTGAATTAAGTCCGACACTGAACTGACTATAATGTAAAAAAAAAATTTCTCCTGTATCACTTGTAACAACAGATATGCATATTTAGATGAATATAACTCATGCCAGCAAGACCACATTCTCATACTCTGACCATTGAATCCAACTCAAGTACAAATTGAATTGGGATTTGATCAGTCTTAGAGGACAGGTACAGTGAATCTGAAGAGTTTCAGGTCTCTTAAACAATCCAGCAGTTGTGTTTGAAATTCCCTTATTTTCCTCAGCTCTGTATCGTGTGAAATTTTCAAGCCCCGAGCCTGCCTCAAAGAACAGAGCCAATACAGGAACATGCCCAAAGCAGTGAAAAATTGTCAGGCGGGTTGAATTCTCTTAAATGGGCATATTTGCACATTTCGCTTCACTAAGTTATGCAGCCAGTGATCTCTACAAGCCCCTTAAGAGGCAATGAGACCGGACTGAGCCCCGGAGACGTGCAGATGATCTCGACAGCAAAATGTTCTGTGGAGAGAGGGCTTCACCATCTATTTTACAGAAAACTGTGAAAAATTGCTATCCTTATGGGTGCTAGTACGATTAAGCTCGTTACACATGCAAGCCTGACTCACTGTGCGCTTACAATTTGGCCACTGCAATGGAATAAATTCAGTCGACAGTTTAATGTATAGTGTAAATGCACACCTAAATGGGATTTTTTTTTCTCCAGTTCTAAAATATATGCAGTGTTTTTAGACAAATCATTTATTTGGAAAAGTAATTACTGTGCAAGTGAAACCAGTAAAAATACACATAGTTGCTGATACTAAGCAAATACATATTGTTGCTGATAGTAAGCAGATACCTTGTGGTGTACGGTTTCTGCAAATAAAATAATGTTCGATGGTTACTGTCCCTGTGTTGACAGGAACCCGCACCCTCAAAAACTAGCTGCAAAATAAAGCTATTTATCTTGCAGCTGGTAATGGCAGATGGCAGAGGAACATATGCAATGGTCGGGTTTAGTTGTAAACAACTTTATGTGTTTATTTGTAGAACTGGTACTGTGGTTACTTTCTGGCAGGGGTGCCTACTCATTTCCTGAAGACTGCAAGGCATGTTTGGCAAGGGCAAGGAAATGTTTGGCAGTGATTCTAACTCGACTTTTATTCTGTACGCAATAGCAGCCAGTCCTGTCGGTTCACTTTCAATGTACTCTACGTAAATGCATACAGTTACCGAAAATTGCACATGCCTTTTTGGGATTTTCTGGGGGAAATAGAAGATCAGCAGTTTAAATATCCATCCATCATCTAAACAGATACTGCCACAGTCGGCAATACTATATCAGCATCCAATGGGCGAGGGGCATCACCCCAAGACAGTTCACCAATCCTTTGCAGTGATTTCACACCATTCAGTCACCCAGTTATTCCAATGGGCAACTCAGAGTCCCCCATTAGCTTAACATGCATGTCTTTGCACTGTGGGAGGACACCAGAGTACCTGGAGGAAACTAATGTGAACATGGGGAGAATCCACATAGAAGGACCGTGGCTGGATTAGAACTCACAGAGGCAACAGCGCTACCCACTGCATCTAAGTGATTTCCCAAGTTGAAATGCACTTTTGACAATTAATATTGTCAAGTGCTATATTATGCTTAAGGAAGAAACAGGGCTGTTACATTGCTTTCAAGAGCGTGAGCAAGGCTAGCAGCTCTTGCTCAGCACAGGTGTGGCACGGGGCTCTGCACACTTCTCACCTCAGATCATTAGCAGACTCTTTCATGCCTTCAACTGTCTCAGTGAGATTCGAAGGAAAAGATGAAAACAGAAATATGCTTTCAGTCCTACGACAGCTAAGAGAGACACGCGCGCATGCGCTCGCGCGCGCACTCACACACAAATCTTCAAGCAATAAATTGAACTTTTCTATCAGGGACGCATTTGCTCGCCATGCAATGATTGATTGTCATTGGGAATTTTCCGTAGTCTCGGAAGTATTTCCATTTTGATAGTCTACTTCACTGTTCTGTCAAGGGCTACATTTCAGATCATTCCTCAGGGAGCGAACGGCTCCATTAGATTTATGTCCTGTGCAATGGAAAGTTAAATTCTCCAGTCAAACTAACACCAGTGAATATCTGTTCTGCCGTGTATGTTAAAAGGGGTCACTTTCATAAAATCAGCACCCTGGGAAATATACCACTGTTGCAACATGCAAATGTTCTCCCTCAGTAGAAAAAAGACTAGCTTCTTTGATCAGTGCAAAAGAAATACTATAAAACATGCTCTTTAAATTCAAAACTGTGGTTTCTGTGTCTTTTTATAATTAGAACACTATTGATAATCTAAAACTCATTTTGGCATGATAACAGGGTAACAATACATCACATGCAACATATGGACAAAATGAAAATTACTCCATGAATATATAATTAATTTTCATCTCCATTATGAATGATATGATTCGTTGTGATCAAAATATTAACAGGGACACCACATCCTACACACAACGCAGATGAGTGACGAGCAGAAATTGCGTTATTATGTCTCCGCCCCGGAGGGAGAGGGGAGACATAGGCTCGGTTCCCGTTCCAGTTCGCGTTCAAACTTCGTTTCCGGAGCGTAACTCCAAACCAATTTGCATGATCTTAACGAAGTTTTGCATACTTACTACTCAGGTCCTGAAGTAGTGCCTTTTGGTATGTGTCTGTCTGTCCGTCCAGATGTAATCAATTTTTCTCCGCAGCATAACTCCTAAACCGTCTGCATGATCTTAACGAAACTTTGGATGCTTACTACTCCGGTCCTGCAGTGGTGCCTTTCGGTATGTGCCTGTCTGTCTGTCTGTCTGTCTGTCCGTCCGGTGGGTTAGGCAGGGAAGGGGGCCGGAGGGGAGATGTATGTTTGTACAAGTAAAAACACATTCTAGTTTACAAAGATATTCATCATTTCCTCGCTATGCTGCAACTGCACAGCTCCTTCACTCACAGTACACATATGTAGCTCAGAGGAATATGAGAAAGATGGAGAGATGAAAGATATATTGGCATGAGCCTCCGTCAGCTTCCCTGATTTCCCAGAAGCTCTGCGTAAAGGTGACAGTTTCCCCTATTTCACCTTACTTTACTGTAATTCTCAGGAAAGAGCGGAGACTTTGTACCACCTGTCAGGTGCGCTATGATCAAAACAAACTCAATACCGAAAAAAGCACAGTATGTGCCGTGTTCTGATAAACAGATCCCGTGATGATTTAATGCCTCCGAACACAGTGTGACATTTTAAAAGGCATTTTTTTCATTCCCCTAGACTTGAGTTATGGACGACTTGTCAGCAAACAACTTCCTTCCAAAGTTCTGAGAAGACAAAATTGTTTTCTTACTGACTTTAAATGTTACTGACATCAGTAGAAATGCTGATTTACTGTGTATTTGTAGCTCACCGGAGACACACCGGGCTGAATTTACTGAGGCATTGCTGCAAGAGCAGTCGCTAGAAGATTGCAGTATCTCCATCGTACCTAGTAAGTTGCTAAGGATGGGTGAAATTAGAATGTATTTGGCAAGGTTTGTATACTTTTTATACATAATTAAATGCACTTGTGCATATTCCAGAATTGAATGTGAAAAACAGGGTAAAGGTTATATTAGTGAAATGAAATAAACTCCATACGTGTGGCCGAGTGGGGACTGCTGTTGCCTCATAGCAAGAGGGTTTAAGATTTGAATCCAGCCAGAGCCTTTCTGTGTCAAGTTTGTATGCTCTCCTAATGGCTACAGAAGGTTTCTCCGGATATGATATAGCGTTGTCTTCCAACAGTCCAAAGACATGCATTTTAGTTTCTGGGAGAGTCTCAATTGCCCATAGGTGTGAGTACCTGCCCTGCAATTCTCTGAGTGAATAGTGTGTGTGTCCTGCCATTGATTTACGAACCGCCCAGGGAGGCGGGGAGGTAACCTGCAATGGACTGGCACTCCATCCAGGCGGTGTACCGATACTCCTAGTCGCTTCAAGCTATGCAAACTGGAGTTAAGCACTGGCCTGTTGAGCCACAATTGGCTGGGTAAACGCGTTACCTTTACCTTCTCCATTTACTCTGTAAAACACATAAAGCAAGGAACTTTTGCTCTCGGTCTTGCATGAAAACAATAATCAAGATGTTAAATGCTCAAATATAATCTTAAAATTGCCAGTATAAAATGTATTCAATATCGCATTGCTAAAGTGAAATATGAGGCATGATACCATCCTCCTACATAGTAGAATGAAATAATGGTCTGTGTCCACATCATCAAATTAAGTGATTAACAAAAGAATGACAGCAAAGCAGATGTGATCTTAGCCCTTCCCAATCTTTTTTTTTTTCAAAATGATGAGAATGTCCACATTGTCTGGGGCTAGATTTGGCCTTTTTGCAGTCACTAAAAGCTTAAGAACAATACTGTAATATGACAAACAAACCCATTGTTACATAATTGATTATTCAATAAATTTTCACGCACAATGAACATTTGTGAGAAGGCTAAATTTGAAAATTTGAATATGTAATATGTGTTTGAACAAATATTCTGCATCTTGAATGAGCATTTGCCACAGACTACTTTACAGCACTTCAGGCAGTTGGCCATGGGTTTTTTTTTGTTTCCCTTGTGATCTGAAAAACAATGTCAAGTTATCTGTAACAGCTCACAATGTATAAGAGAAAGATTTATGAATGCTGTGCAACAGAAAATGTATTTTTATATCAGGGTGAATTTTACCTGATGGTGGTTACAGGTATCCCAAAACCTATATGGCCCCATTTTAAATCTGAATTTATCTTGATTATATTTAAAAATGAGTCTTCCATGGAAGATAAGTGTCGCCTGCGGCACAATCTAAATATGTGTGCACATGTACAGGTCATAATCAATGTACTGACCAAGTTTGGTCCAATTACCATGAATGGTCTAAGAGGAGTTGCGGGTAGAAGAAGTGTGACGACGGACGACGACGATAGACGCGAGACGACTCAAAGTGATCACAGCAAATCACTGATCACGCTTATATTGAGAGAAATATTCCAACCCAGGATGCCATGTTTTTATGGCCTTAGCATTACATCAAACGGAAAATATCTAGATCTTGTTCATTATTTTACACACATTTCTCTATAATTCAGCAGGTCTGGGATCATTGGAAATCTTGGGATCCACATTAGAATTTAAAATAGGCCTGAGGTTCCACAGGTTTGAATACAGCAGCTGCATTTGACAGACCCATATATGTTTCTGTAGGTTTTATAGGGTTTTATGGGGTTATAGCCCAGGCTAACTAGCGATTAATGAATTGATGTCACCTGTGGGGGCTCAACTTAACCCTGACTCTTTACTTAAGATGGCCCTGAACAGAGCTCTGGCTTGTGGGCATTACTTATGTCGGGACATAAAATATCTTTTGCATACTTCTGCCAATAACTTAGTTTTTTGGATATAAAATCTTTTTTTTTTAATGTAAGTCTTCAGCTTTCAGTTTGTATAAAAATGTAGTCCTGAATTTAGACACGTTCTTCATAATACACCAAGGACGGTGCAGCATAATGAGCTGCGAATACGGTTTGACCTTATGATGCTCCCGCCCTCTCACCTCTAACAAGTTCACCCGTGTCACTTCCGTCCACCCCCGCAACTTGTTATTTTTGCAAGGATTTTTCACTAGTGTGTAGTTCTATCATTGATAACTTCCTTTAGTTGAACCACCACCTCTGCATTGTGCCTTTGAAAAGGCATTCTGTTTATACACCACATTCAATCGTACCAACTCGTCGAAATGTCCAATACAGATCATCTTCTGATGCAAATAAATAGATTTTGAATATCAGTCAAAATTGAATCCACTTTGTTTATGTTACATTCACTTCTTGTAACACAGCATTATGAAAATACCTTGTGGACCCAGATATGTAGGAATATTTTCTTATGTGTATTTTTAATTTCATTTCCGTTTTCATTGTAGTTTCCCCCTGTACTTGTGCTGGATTCCTTCCTTTCTTTTCTTAGTGCCTTATAATTTCCACACCATTCCTCACCATTCATAGCTGCCTCCTGCCTGAGAACCACAAATGAGGGCGTTGAATTTATTTTGATATGTAAATAGGACCTGTCCTGCTAAACTGGTCATTGATGTGTGAGCATCTGCCTTTTTTAACGCAGCTTCAATGTAGAGGAAATTTAGCTCATGTCGCCGATGGAAAAGACAGCTAGCTTGCCAAGAAAACCCGTTGATCGTGAAAATGAACATCCTTGGCATATACCACTACGCTGGTAATTTCCACACCGGATAACATACATTTGAATGCAACTGTTTACTTTCTTGCATCCAAAGAAGCTTTAATCACATAAATTGCCTATATCTTTAATGCCTTTTATAGTTGTTTATCTTTAAGTTCATATTTTGCTGAAATCGCCATTTTAAGCATTGGACGTTCAGTACAACGTTTTTGTTTTAAAGAAGATCACAGGGTGGAGAAAAATGTTAAAACGATGCAGATAGACGCGGACTGATTTGTAGTGTGCATTTTTAGCTTGTTTTATGAACAGAAGAGCTGTCATTATGGTGTACAGCATGGCTGCAGGAGTTGCGGTGGTCCTCCCGGGTCTGGCACCATTAGCTGCCGCTACACAGGCTCCAGTTGTGGCTGGGTGGTCATGGTCAGAGAGCCCAGGAAGGATCTCCAGGGACGAAGCCCCACACGCATCACCAGCCGCATCGTGCCGCGCTGACCCATTTTCCCAGCTAATGAAACGCGTCACACGGAGCTCTTCATAGCTGCTACAGCTCAGTGCCGCTAACTATCGCACAAACACTGCCATGACAGATGTGACACTACTGAAGGACTGTAAGGAACTGTAGAGGGTGCAATTACCCACACTTATGCCCAGAGAGAATTTTTTCCCCACCATTGTTTAAAAATGTATTGATACGTCTGGTTACAAAAAAAAAAAAAAAACTCAAATCTTCATTGGGAAATAAAGCAGGAGGCAAAGTGAGACGTACTAGCTTATTGTGTTTTCCAGTCCATCATGGGAAATTTAGGACAGCTTTCTGTTAATCAGTTAAACATAATAGCTTGCTTTGAAAAAGACCATATATGCAATTATTGTTCAGATGAGTACATTAGTCTGTCTGGCACATATACAATAAAGCACTTGTTTGCAAATCAATCCAGTAATTGGCTTAAGTGTACAGCATTACTAATTTCTGCTGGATTTACCTAAAAGCAATTATTGCCTCAACCATCTCATGCCTATCCACATAACGTCTATTCTACGCATGACCACAGTTTCAGAAATTTCCGCACCTGAGAATGTGTGCATCTTCTATGGGTAACGTGAAAGCTCTCCTCGGTGTGACGACACATCTGGGATCAAAGCTAATGCCGCCTACAGAAAAGAGCCCCAGATGTGTTTGAATCTGGGAAACTAAGCGTATTGCCATTATTTGAGCCATCCAGCTTTCCCATATTCTCAAACCATGTGTTCAGCAGTTGTTACAGTGATAGCGAGTTGCCTGCTAAGGTATTTTATGGTTGTAATTACGGTACTGTCTTTTCAACTTAAATTGCATTTTAATACTTCAACATCCACCCCCCAATGCAGCCAGTTACTGATGAGCATTTTTTTTTTTTTTTTTTGTGATAAATTCCCATTAAAGTGTAGCATGGAGATTTAGGGACAGCGAGAGGAGCGAATGAAATCTCCACTCTGTAGAAAACGCAGCACACCTACAGGACACATAACCCATCTAAATGATATTCATATATTCCTGAGGTGTCAGAGTACTGCGGACGGTCTCCTGCACCAGCAGCTCATCTTTATACATTACAGCCATTATTGCCATCCCAAAACAAGGCCCTGGAGTAGAAAAAAAAGCGACCGTGCTAAATCCCTTGCAAATCTGGGAAGCCACACAAAAACACTAGCAATTGAACCAATCAATTTAACCAAACTACGCTGATACTTTCAGCGAATGAGCAATCTCGCAGGACGTAGGTCTCATTCCAGTATAGATTGTGTTTAAAATTCTCCCTTCCTCTCTTTTCTTGCTCTTACCTCCACCAAGAAAGAGACATGAAAAAGGAGCAAGAAAATGAAAGTGAAGATAGGAAAATCAAAGAAATGTAAGCATATCGTTAGCCTAATAGCATAGTTGCCTAAGTCATATTTGAACGTTTTCGGAAAACAAGAAAAAACGCCATTTTTAGCAAGCACATTGGTTTTTTTTTTTTTTGATATTGCAACAGTAAGCCAAAAAATAGCCCGCTGTCACTAGCTGGACCCCTCAGCCTTGCCCTTGCCCTGCTGTGGCGGCCATATTGATTATCGCAGCGGGACAGAAATCGATAGGGAGCTTCCTGTAATCACCCCCAACATACCATCAGAAAATGAGAGCTTTTGGCCATTTTTCAGCGATCGTCTGGAAACGAGAAGTTAACGGACAGACAGACAGACAGACAGACAGACGGACGCCGCGTGCCATGACAATACCCCTCCACGACTTTCATCGGCTGAGGGGTAAAAATGACTTAGGCAATTATGCTATGAGGCTAACGATGTATAAAGGCATGACCTTATCCCTTCTAGAGCCAGCTCAAAGCGACAACAGGATCAGACGTCAAAGATAAGGTGAAAGAAGTCCAAAGGACAGTAATTTTTACATCTCTCTTTCAAGAAGGTGGTCACGGCTTTTCTAACTGCAGATATCTTTAGGAAACGTCTAATTCTGATTCCCTAATTTATTTAAAGGATTATAGTATCCTCAAAGATGATGAACACTGATTATTTTCAGGAGAAGGCTCAGGAAATGGAGGAAGGATGTGAAAATAAGGAGAGGAGTGATTTTTTAGAGAGAGGGCAGGAAGAAATCACAGTACAATGGCTGGCAGGGGGAGGAAGGGTGCTTCAGACAGAATGACAGGGCTTACACTGTGTTGCATAGTCCTCCAAACAATCCTCTGGAAAGCAGCATTGAAGCAAAGAAGAGAGAGATAGTTCACTGAATAGGCTGACACAGTTAAGACTGGAGAAAGACAAAAATGATTTACTGGCTGAACATTTCAATGCATAAATTACTTACCATTTACAACAATAAGACAAGCAACAGTGTACAGTGAGTTTGCAACATCCCCAGATGGTTGAGTTCTTTCCGCAAAAGCACTTTTGACACTTTACCAACATCTCTCTGTCTCTCTAAATCAAATAATGGACAGGCATTGTAATAACTCAATAAAGAACTTAACAGAAAGTGACAGAACTTTTCCCTCGATTTTGAGGCTGATTCATCAGTTGTACACTGTCTTGTTCTGTCACGAATTTAATAAGCTTTCTTGAACACTTTCTTTAGTTCACTTCGGTCGGTGCAACTGAAATGAAATGTAATTGAGGGATGAAGAGAAGATGCTAAAACTGCATCACATTTTAAAAAGACATTGTAGCTGAAACAACTTTTAGCTTTGTTTACCTTACACGGCTTTCCATTACATTTTTATCTACCATAACCGAGGATAAGCTTGCCCCAGAATGCAGTGAAATAAAGCCTATTGATATTAATGTACCGCAAACTGGATCATGATAACACCGTGTCAATCAAAAGTTCCAAAAATGTGTAAGAAATGGAGTCTCATGTAGTTCTTTCAGGCCACAGAAGTCAATTCCTCTGGCTGCATCAGCTGACACTCAGCTGAGTGCTATTTTGCTGATGAGACCACTCCTATAACAAACAATCTTTTTAATTGGCCTACCTCAAAAAATTTGGCTGCTTCCCCCAAATGCAAGCTGCTGCACGCTGCAGGTCTAAATCTGCTTTTTCTTCTGCAAGTTTGTGGCTGCTAATCTAAATCCACAAAACCACCCTAACTACTCACTTGTGGGTTTATTTGAGTATCATTAGACGGCAGCACAATGGTGGTGGATAGTACCATCTCCTCACACCTAAAGGTTCCCTCACTCTGGATCCCTTCCACCATCGAGCCAATCATCAGACTACCCTGAACAATTTTAAAATGACAAATTTACATTACAGCTTGAAAGGTTCCATGAACCCCCAGAGGGCAAACTTGTGTGGAGAGTGGGAGGGCTCGCAGAGCCAAAGACTATCCAAAAACAGTGCTGCCTTTTTTGCTAATAAAATCTAACTTGCCAAACTATCAAAAGTGGTTTTGACCAACCTGAAAGCCCAAAGTGCACCTAAAATGGATGAACTTGGGATATTATCAAGCTATGATTATTCATCGATAGGATAGGGCTGTTGTCAAAAGGCAAAGAAATAAAAAAAAAAACTATAGAGGAAATCAAGGAAATCTCTTTATTAAAAAATGGTAATTCTCTATGCTTCATGCAGGGAACACAAGCGAGACAAGAGAACACACTGATGATGGTATATCTCCAGGAGAAGGACAAATTAGCAGCACACCGGCATATCTTCACAAAGCACAGATAATGACACCCAACTCAATAAAGTAGCATGACCAGGAGATAGGAACAAAGGATTAATTTCCCTCTCCGGGCGCTTGAGTCGACAAATCACCGGCTTTAATCAACAGCGTCAAGTCATGCAAGGTGTCCCTGGTGATTAACTATGTTTACACCAAGGCGGAGAGACTTGTGATGCCTCTCTCTCTCTCTCTCTCTCTCTCTCTCTCTCTCACGTTCTCTCGCACTCTTCGTCAGACTGCCTCTCACAGTTTCTCCATCTCTCTCCTCTCTGGCTCTCACTCACACACTCACTCACCAGTCTGTCCAGGCTGGTTCCAGCTGCTGTGGTGGGCCGCTCCTCTGGGCTGTAAGGCCTGAAGCGGGCGTTGAAGACGTCCGAGATTCCGCGGGCAGACCGGACCATTCCCGAAGGCTTGGGCTGTCCACATCCTTGGAAAACCTGTGATTATGGGCAGATATGTGAGCGACTGCAGGAAAGCAGCAAGGGCTGGAATGAACACCACAGACATATCATCAGAATTCCAGGGACAAGGAGAACAAACAAGTGTCGATTGCACATAATAGCTACATGCAATAACATTCAGCAGGGCTCGCTGTATCCATCTTTATAGTATAATTGTAAATTTACCTCAAAAGGCCCAGTGAATTTTAAAGTATTGTAACTATTTGACAAGCATAATGTTGATTCATGAGGCCCAGATCACCATTAGACCACAGCTAGCTGGGATTTATTTGGCTGAAAAGACAGGGAAGCAGTAAAAGTGCCGCACATCTATAGCACCTTCCACATCCGGGCTGCAGTGAATGTTCAGGGCCATATGACTGCCTTTGTGGAAAAATAAATATACAAATATGCTCAATTACAAATCCACATATTGATTATGTTATGAAATCAGCATTATTTATTCATTTTTTAAATGACAATGATTTTATTTATTTCATTTTTCCAGTCTAATAAATAGTGTTGGCTTTGGCCAGAAGATATTTGCCAGCGATGTCCATGGCAGAAAAATGAAATGCTCTTCTTTTCACCACTAGCCAGCACTGTAACATACAGTAGGAAAATAAACGTCTCTTTAATTTTGTACAGGTCCATCTTTGTTTTATTTATGAAACGGGCTCATACAAGTATTACTTGTTTTTTTTTGTGACAGAAATGTTTTTACATAATATTAAAAAATTCTAAATGTGTGAATGCGCGTGCATCATGGTACATTATAGTACGTACATGATAAGAAAAAATCATACTGTAACATGCTTCTCTGAAATGGATTTCTGGCTATCTTACCATTTCTATGTAGGATAATGATAATATATGGTGAATATGTTTAGAGGGTGTCAGAAAGACCCCATGCCCCATGCTAGTGGCCTCAATGGACTCCAGAATCACCTCTGACCAAAGGTAGAAATGAGGTGGATCTTTGGAAAGAGGCAGAAGTTCTTACAGGCATTCATGTTTCCCAGTTGGACACGTATGCGCACCGGTTACAAATGCTCCATTTTATATTTGATGAAGCATTGCTTTTGACTTGGAGTTCTGCCAATCCTCAGAGAAAGTGCCAGCCAGGGAAGTTTTTAAGCCTACCCTAAAATCAGTGGCCGCTTTTGTATTCTATCCAACTCAAACTACAATTTGCAGGCAGTGAAAAACGCATTTCACCAGGAAACATGTCACGCATGGCCACTCGGCATTGAATTTTTCTGACCGAAAAGTAAACCTATACTTCAAAAACAAAGGCCTGAGACAAGGCGTATTTTATTTACATGGCAAAATTCACAAATGGAGAGTCTCGAGGTCTGATTTAGAGAGAAGTCTAACAGAAGGCTGAGTGGTTTCAAGTCTTTCAGCAGAGAAACGTCTTCCTGCTTCCCACACACATCAGACAAGGAATTTCAAATATTGGACAAATTAAGTTTTATGTCCCACCAGTGTTTCCCATTAATTACCTAGACTGTGACAATCTAATTTGACCCCCCTCAGCTTCACAAAGAACCAAAAATACTTTTACACTCCTCATAACAACACAAAAGGTCTCAAAAGAAGTATTTTGCACCACTGAGTCAGCAAAGCATCTCTCACTCCGTCAGTTGAACCCCCCCATATGCATGCTCTCGCTCACTAGAGGGTATACACAAGCATCTCATTTCTTGTCTATTTACAGTTTACCCACCTATCAGCCAAAAAGTCATTAACATACAGAGGACAGTATACCCACTTTCTCCTCAGTGATCTACCTATCCACCAAATAGTGCACACTCACGTATCAAGGGACCACTACTCCACTGACGCTCACGCACACACACACACACACTGATACACTCCTATTTGCATTGGAGATATCGAGGCATTTTTGGACATAATGCGCTTTAAGCTAAGTAACGCTAACTTGCGTTGCAGAATCAACTGTAGTAATCCATTAATCCAGCACAATTGTATCATTATCAATGTACCTATAAATGTAGAGCCCAGGTTACATCTATAGTTAGCTAACATTAGCAAATTATGCAACAATTATGCTATTATAAAAGTAGAATGAGGATATGATGATGTATCATCTGTTATTTATTCATATTTTTTATTAAAAAAATAAACCATTTCATCACAGCTAACAACTTTTATTTAATTTCTTTGATGGCTCAAATGTATGCCGCAGTTGATTATGCCTCTTAATTATTTGCGAACTGCATTAAGTTGTGTCTCATTTATGCTTTGTGGGTGTCTTTTTTGTGCATCGCTATCATGTATATCTCACACAACCAATGTCTTAATGATTAAATTGTTTGGAAGAGCAAAAAGTTCATCATCGATCAAGCCACTTAATTTTTGAAAATAAAAATTAATTTCATATAATGTACCATCATTTAACATGTAATTTTTGTCACCCGCCTGTTGCTTTTTTCTTTTTTTTTTTTTTGCAAAATGGACAACATATTTTTGAAATTAAGGGTAAAAGTAGTAAAGAGCCCAGCTCCCAACGCCCGAAAAAAAAAAAAAAAAAAATTTCAGTGAAGGACCAGTATATGCCGATATATGAAATAAAATGAGAAAGGCATATACTGGCTGCAACTGTCCAAAGGAACGTCACAACAAGCTGTTACGACAAACCCATGCCGCCGTTTTGCAAATATCACACATTTTTATCATCGTGAAATTCAATATTCATGCATAGGGAGACAATGAAATAAACTCTGATAAAATGTACAAGCAGTATTTTTAAGCATGGGAGCAGGTATAAGTGGAACCAACTTTTAATTTATCCAGTTTTATGTTCAACTAAACGCTTTATTGCACTAAAACACATTCCAAGATCCAACCAAAAGATGCAAGTGGATGATATCTTCTACTGGGATTTATAACACTTGCCCAAATTTCAGCAAGGAAAAATTAAAGCTCATTCTGAATAGGCATAGACAGACTTTATTGTCATTCAGACAATGCACAAGACAAGTGCATAGTAGAACGGAGTTACGTTGCATCCACCACACAAATGTAGCTGAGAAAAACTATTGAAAGAAAAATTGCGCATCATGGGTCAAACAAAAAAAATAGTCAGATCGGTGCAGTCTGAGTATTCGTCTGTGTGAGTGCCAGTGTGTGTATGAGTCAGTAGCTGAGTGTCTGTGTATGTACTTTGGGGGGGGGCGAACTACTGGGAGTTGGGGAGTCTGAAGACTTAAGGGGAAAAAAGCTTTTGCAGCACCTAGCAGTTCCACACGCTACACCATCTCCTGCCAAAGGGCAGAAGGGCAAACAGACCGTGGAAGGGGTGGGTGGGATCCCTGACAATTTTTATGGCCATTAAGCAGCATTTATATGAGATGTCCTGCATGGATAGGAGTGAAGACCAAATGATCTTCTCAGCCATCCTCACCACTCTCTGCAGGGGACTTCCAGTCTGAGATTTTGAAGACTTCATACCAGACGGAGTTACAGCTGGACAGTACACTCTCTATGGTTTTATGGTGCCCCAGTAGTATATGATAAGAATGGCAGGGTGCTCTCTTCATTTGTCGCAGTTGACCATGCTGTGCAACCCAGGAACTCAGTGCTCTTGACTGACTCCACAGTGGTGCCGTTGATGTTGAGTGGAGTGTGACTGGGATGCTAACTCCTGAATCCAACGATGATCTCTTTTGTTCTGCTGACATTCAGGGACAGACTGCTGATGTTGCACCAGTCCACTAGCTGTTTCACCTCCTCCCTGTAAGCCTGTTCCTTGTTGTCCTGCATGCGGCGAAAAACTGTTGTATCACCCGCATACGGTATGATGTTGTTCAAGCTGAACCTGGCACAACAGTCTAGTGTCATCAAGCACACCGCCCTGAGGGGAAACACTTCTCAGTAAGATGATGTTGGAACTGTTGTTTCCAACCTGTACTGACTGGGGTCCATCTGAAACGAAGTCCAAGAGCCAGTTATAGAGGGGAGTGCTCCGGTCCAGTGGACCCAATTCGCTTACTAAGTGCTAAGGGGGTTATCATATTACGTTGTAGAAGCTTAAGTCTGTGAACAGCATTCACACATGGGTTTTTTTTCTCCAAATGTGCCCGGCTCAGGTGGAGTGCAAACAATATGACATCCTCAGTGATGCGGTCAGGGTGGTATGTAAACTGGAACGGGTCTTGCGTAGGGAAGAGTCCTTGACTAGCGTCTCAAAGCACTTCATTACGACTGGAGTGAGTGCCGTGGGATGATAGTCATTGAAACATGAAATTGTTGATTTTCTTTGGCATTGGTATGACGGTGCGCTCTTGAGAAAGATGGAACAACAGACTACCTCCGCGAGGTATCAAAAATGTCTGTGAGGACATGTGCCAGTTAGTCAGCACATTTCCTGTGCACACGGCCTGGTGTATATTCAGGACCTGCAGCCTTCTTTTAATCGACTTTCTTCAAGGTCCTTCGAAAATGAGTACTAGTGTGTCGTTGAGTGCCTCTAACTGTCCAAAATGGTGGTTAAGCTCATTGCGGAATTCAGTGTTATCATCACAGGATGGTGGAGCAGTCTTGTGGTCTTTGAATTCCCTGCCACATGCACCTGGTATCCCTGGAGTCATGATGGTAGCTATGGATTTTCAGACCATAAACATGCTTTGCTACTCTGTTGGCTTAGTTCAGATTGGCTTGCGCTGATCTAAAAGCCACCTATCACCCAGATTTGAAGGCAGCATCTCATATTCTCAATAATGATAAATTCTAATGATAAGTTATTTTTAGCATGTCCTCATGTCTTTAGTTGTATATGAAGACAGGACTTCTCAAGCATTCAAACTTTTCAGTCAGGTTACTCAGTTAAGTTCAATGAAAAATTACAAAGGTTGACACTGTGAAACAAGAGGACAGAATTTCTTACTATTACTTCAGTAAATGCGCATTTGCATCGGAAATATTCAGCCAGTAACTACAGCAAGTGAAAAGCAAGCACATTTTAAAGGATAGTAAATCCTACCCACGACTCATATGATTTTTAGCCAAGCCTGAATATGTACTGTAATTGGCCACTGAACTGCATACTTAATTCAGCACTTTTTTTTTTTTTTTTTTTTTTGGACAAGGGAATATTCAGGATCATAGGTACCATTAATTTTGCTCCTCTTTTTTGGTTTACAGGGGCTATTACTGCTAACTCCATTTCCCACCGCTCTCCAATGAAGGACTGGAGCTTCAACATCATTTGTGCTTTGCTCTTACACCACACTGATGCATACTGTATTTCATGTTAAAGTTATTCTTCTGCCTGAGGGCGGGCTGCAAGAGAATTATACTATTGATAAGTGTTAAACATGCTGTACCCAGAAGACAGCTCATAGTGTTCAGCTCTGCAGTTTCTAGGTCAAACGCACCTTGGCTGAGACTTGCATGCTGTTGTCTTGCATGTTCATGATGGCCTCAGATATCTTGACGTCGATCGGCTCCATGACGGCCTCGATGTTGAAGGGTCCCTCCAGTCTCTCGGCAACTTGCAGCATGGCATCTGTCACAACAGAAAGAGACACATCAGAGGGGTAGGGGACAGACAGCAGTGTGTAGGGACCAGAGGGGCCACCGCCCTGAACCCGTCACAGGATTAGAGAGGGCACCAGCCCAACCCTGTCAGGTGATCAAAGAGAGTGCCACCTCTAACATGTTAGCTTACCATAGAGGGCATCATCCCCGTCATGCCAGAGGATCAAAAAGGGTACCAGCCTGCCCCAGCTAGTCAGTCACAGGAGCTACCAAAGCCCCCAGCTTCAAGCTCCTCAAGCAAGAAGAGACTAAAAATGACAGCTCCCTCAAAATGGCTGCCGAGCAGTCACACTAATACCACATTATCTGGGGTTCTCTCCCTTGCTCGGCTTGATCTGAGCTGAAGCCACATAATGCCGAATAACATCCCTGCCATCTCCTGACGTGCGGCCGGTGAAAGCCTTAGCAACAAAAGATGGGGTGACCTAATCTTTTTTACTTTGTCTTGAGGTTAAATCAAAACTCTTGCTGCAAATTGGCTTCACGTCAGCCTAATAGTTGGAGATTCACAGCGCTAATAATGGATTACAGATATGAGAGCGGCAAAATTCTTGACACCTATTAACCCGATTCAGGTCTTCATTCAGATGACAGTGGATATGCAGCGGATAACGCCGAGCAAGCCTTAACTCAGTCTGTTACAGGATCACATGGATCAATTGCAGTTATCATTTTATAATTCTAGGATGAGAGGGAAATTTTATAAGTCAGACAATGAACATTCAAGTCCGCTATGTTATACACAAACAAGCCGTGACCGTAACATTTGTCATGTTGCACAAATACAACTCGTTCAAAATATTTCGCGTATCATAATGTCTTATTGCGCTAAACTGACAAAAGTGGGTACACATTCAACAAAATAGAGATAGAGGGCACCATCCTTAGAAGGTTCTCAATGAGCCATTTAATGAAACATTATAAAAAATAAGGGAAATTAGTTACTCGTACTGATTACAAAATCTAAGAAAGTCAATTTTAGTGTTAAAAGGTAAAACAGCCACAAAGATTAAACATGCTCATTATGACAATACAGGTTCATAGATGTTAAAATTTACTAAAGAAATAACTTAATTTTGGTTGACTTAAGCATCAGAAAAATTTTCTCATGTATTAATAAAAAGCTTACTGGGAAAAAAAGGAATTGTATCATTAAAAAAAGGAAAGAAAAAAACACATAAATTCAAGCAGTGTTGTAAAACACATTAGCCAACATTAATTATGATTTCTCCCCAGGGAGACAAACAAGCGGTTACTTGAAGATAATTAAAATGTTGGCTTGTTGGAGATCTTATTTGCATCACCCTCTTGAGTGCTGGTACTGGAGTCCAAGATACACTGCTCACTCGGCATTCATTTTACTGCATAGATAGAAAAACTCTACGCCAATGCCTGGTAAGTCAGATTTGCATAAATTAAAATGAGATTTGCAAATTGTTTTAAAGAAAGCATGATGCACACAATATTGATTTTTTTATGACATTAAGAAAGAGTATTGAGCATACTTCAAACAATACTTCCACAATGCTCAATATTCTATGCCATATGAAATAACTGCATGAGGAAATCCCGCATTGTTAAAATGATTGTATTAATGTAGATATATTAGAAACGAGAAACTAGTCATGTTCCCATAATGTTTAAAATGACTATATTTTATAGCGATCAATTACTGTAATTAATGTTCTCTAGGCTTTTTTTCATCGACTTAAATAATACTGAAGAGAACTGGTCACTGGGTCTCTGTAAAAAGAAGAGCGACAGACTCACTTAAATGTCCGACTGCACTCACACGTACGTATGACTGCAGTGGAGCAGCAGCACTAAGAGGCCACCCACAGGAGGTATTCTCAGGTCAAGGAAACACTCTTGTAGGTCTATTATATATAACCTTCAACCAGAGACCTCCCAAGAACAAATTAAACTGAGCCAGTGATTACACCGAAACATTACTCACGTAGCTGCACCATATATTCAGAGGACTGAAAAAGTAAATAACAAAAAAAGTAAAATAAAATAATTTGAGCTACATATCAATGTCTACTTCAGATATGTTATATAATTTTGACTATAATGTGGAACCAACCAAGATGCTATCAGCAGGCCTACTGAATCTGCTTACTCTTATGAATGAATAGAATTAATATACACATAGAATGTGTTTCACTTGTTCACAGTACTGAAATCAAGCTAAATTTGGGTAATAAAGTAAACAGCAATGCAGAGCACTGCTGGGAGGAATCCTTAAATAATGCCTGTGGGAACATGGGAGCTCTAGGCTAATTGTTTTTATATTAGTGTTTCCAAATTCAGCCAGAGCTCAGTTACTCAGAGCTTGTGGTTAAATATATCTATCTTGCTGAGAAAGCAGTGCAACAAATCTATAGTGTACTGTACATATGAACTGAACAAACAAAGATACCTCCCACACATTATACTGTATGGGCAATGAGAAAAATTGTGTTAAATACACTCTCATGAGATATCTGCCCTGACCTCCATTCTTTGAAAGGAAGACATAGTTTCTTTAGCTTGTGGAGAGGATAGGAATATGGTTAAAAAATATGGTAATTTCTAAATGGAAAACCAATTTCTAAAAACATACTTTGACCCCATAAAACCTACAGAACCATATATTGGTCATATTTCAAAGGATATGTCCAGCTGAATTGCTGGAAAATGTATACAAAATTATGTAATTTGGATATTTTCCATTTTATGTAATGGCATGGCCATTAAAACATGGTGTCCTGGGTTTGAGTATTTCTTTCAATATACAGTAAGTATGATGTAGCTTCAGCGAAGCGCTGCAACCAGCAGATACAGAATATGTATGTGACATTTTCCTATGATGCAAAAAAATACTTTTTCTCACTATGAACCTATAAACTTGAGTAAAAATGGAGTTGATAAGGTTAATAAAATCAAAGAAACTTCATATTAACCTTGCAACTTTACAAATCAAAAATGGAGGAAAACTGAGCCAAATCTAGAAAAAAAAAAAATCTGTCTTTGTTCTCAAAATCTTAGATTGCACTCATATAGTATCCATGTCTAAATCCTTTACAGAGCTTCGTATAAAACTTGACGGTATCTCTACAATACACTGATATGGAAACAAGTCCATTCAGGATGTTATATTTTATCAGAATTGCTTTACAGTGCAATGCCTTGCCACAGATATGGCTGGCTCTCCCACTGTGTGGAGCTGACACACCCCAAACATTGAATTTCAGCTTGCGGTCACTTAGCAACAACGGCTTCAACAAAAGATCAAGGAAGAGAAGGTGTGTAAAGGCTATTGTGAGGTGGGGTACAACAACCAGCCGCAAGTGACTGTCTAGTCTGGCTTCCATGAGTGAACATGTCCACTCAAGAGAGTTTGAAAAGGGTATATGAATAATTTCAATTCCTTTTAATAAATAATAGAGGTAGATGATTAAATGAACAGTATCAGTCCAACACCTCGAGTTGAAGTATAGAGTGGATTTAAAAACAGTGCTACAAGGACTCACTGGCGTGCTCATAGATTGGTGCGCTGTGCATTTTCATTGGAGAGTGAGAAAACAGCAAGTTATATATAGGGTTGTGTCCTGTCACATTAGCATTTTTGTCCTTTGGCAAAAACTTATACAATAGGTCATATTCTAACAGTTAGTCAAATGTTTAACATAATAATGACGTAAGCATATTTTAATATTGTTCAATATAACACCCTCGTGTGTGTGTATATTGAGGATTTTTTTTTTAATGAGAAACCTGTTTTTTTTAGTACCATTTCTCAAAATCTGAGAAACAGAAAGCAGCATAATGTCAGAGCATTGCTTAGAGCTGTTGTATTGTGTCCAAAAAGAAGCATATAACTGCCGCGGCTAAGCGGCTAAGCAAGCACAGGACCCCAATCGCTATTGGGACTGTACAACTGGAAATTAAGGTTTCAATTCAAATATATACAGCCACGTTGCAACTTTAACATCCAAAGATTTCCAATAGTTCCGGTTAATAAATAAATAACATGTAACTTTACTTCTGCATGCGTCTGCAGCTAAAATCACTATCTATAGTTCATCGCAAGCCAGTTTCTACAGACACTTAGATATTATTATTAATAATTTCAGTCCCTTACATAACTATTTCAAATTCGCAGTCAAAATATGTTCAAGGAACCAATGCATATAACTGCAAGGCTATCATCGAGGTAAGGACAAGACGTGCCATTTCCCATTGCCTGTCTCACTGTACACGAGGGATGGCTGATGGGGTGAGGGGATACAGTTCAACAATTTAATATTCCCATTCTATCTCTAAAAAAGTAAAATGCCAATACGTAAAATATGTAATCGATTTGTTTTCACACAGAACCCATTATCACGTGCAATGGGACTCCTGATCATTTCAGCCCTATGTGAAGATTAAGAATAAAAAGCATTCAATCTTTCCTGTAGGATTTGTCTTGAGGGACATTTTTAAAACTCTGGGACGAGGCACTAAAGTCACTAAGTGACTATGCAAGGAAGAGAGATGTGACAGACAAGCGTTGAAGACATTAGTGTTGAGCAATGTGAGAGAAACGGACACATCTACTTCTGCTTAAGTGACATCAGCCACATCAAGCCCTATAATACTGACTGCAATTACAAAACCTGGCAAAGCAAGTCAATGTGTTTGAACAAGAGCTAGCTTTCTTGTAAACACAATCAATCTACATTTAAACAGCTCATACTACCAAACAGCATGACACTGTCTCAGCCATACTTGATGACAAAGGCAATTAAACATTTTCGCGCAAAGCCATGAACAAGCAGTTGAAAAATGCAATTAATGGCTGACACCTTAATAAATCAAGACTCTTAAACGGTCTATGCTTACTGTCAGTGTTTATCAGCATGATCATTCACAGACAAAATGCACCAAATGTTACTTAAGTCTCTATCAAGGACGAGCAGCTTTAAACAAGAGCAGATGTTGAAATAATCTTAGGGTTTTTTTGTCTCCACTCCAGCAGTATGCATAACACTGAAGGATCGGCCAAACTACAAGCTGCTGAGATCCTATCAGTACAACGAGATTTCATTCTCAATTACACACTGTATATGACACACAGGCAACATTTTCCTGGGGTTAGCCAACCAACAAACCAACTATGAGAGTGGAAGGTTAATTCAGGACCGCAGAAAATAAAACTTACTCTTGGCTTTGTCTGAGAGAGAAGAGAGAGTTTCAGTGAAAGAGAGAAAGTGAGCAAGAGTTTTAGTGAGAGAGAGAGCAAGAGAGAGCGAGAGAGGGAGAGAGAGACAGTACCAGCCCTTTATAACCAAATATGAATACTACCGAAAATTGCTAATTTCTCTCTATTTTTTTCCCCAATCATTCCAAATAATAATAAGTTTAAAAATGAATATAGTTATTTGACGTAGCTGCAGTTTCTTTAGAACCCATGTTTTATATACGATATACATGCAAATTGCTTCTGTGACGCTTTGGCAACACATGCCTATAAATGCCAATAAAGCATTTGAAATTGAAATTGAATTGAAAGAGGGAGAGAGAGAGAGAGAGAGAGAGGGAGAGAGCGAGAGAAAGCGGGAGAGAGTTTCAGAGAGAGAAAGAGGGAGAGAGAGAAAGAGAGAGTGAGAGAGAGACTAGCCTGGACAAAGGGAGATTTTTTTTATTGGTACAGGGAACACAAGAGTTGCAAAACTCAGGCTCAGTGTGACCAAATGGAATTACACACATCAGCACAGATGACAATCTTTCCCGCCGTGGTCAGTGGAGCCTCACACTGACTGGAAGCACTTTATCAGATGGGCTCGGCGGGTATAACAGCATGGTGGAGGACAGACTGATGCGTCCACAGGCCTGGGTCAGACCGTACTCTTTGCCACATGTCCCGCTCGCCGGCCTCTGTCGCACTCCCCCCACCCCCACCTCTCTGGCACTCTGTGGTGGGCCTGTGCAGGAGAGGGGGATGGATGTGCCCAAAGCAGTGAGGTCCTATCAGACCGAGTGTGAGAGGAGGGGGCTGGAGCCAGGTCACTGCTAATTACATCCCTCCCCTTCACCACCACCGAGGTGACCAAACAAGGATAGTCAACCCAGCACAGAGGATTAAGCCATTCTCCTTTCTGTCGACTTTGTCCAAGCTTATTAGATGAATGTCCTGCAGCCACAAACATCCCTGACAGTTTATTCTTGCAGTGAGGCGATAGGCCAACATCCAGCTGAGCGAGCTCTGGCTATCAGCAACACAGAGCTTTATCGTCCGACCGCTTGGAGCCGATGCAAATGGATTTATTATGCTTTCTTCTAAGAGAGTAAATTAAAACAGCTTGTTCTGACCTCATGCCCCCACCCCCTCCCCCGCCCCTCCTCGAACTGTCCGCATTTATGCCAGACATCTCCATTTTAGCTGGAGTACAATAATCAAGCCCAGCGCGAGCCATCAGAACAGAAATGGAAAAATGGGGAGAAAAGACTTAATGGAGTTAATAAGGCTTATGGAGTACTTGAAAATTGTGTGTGTGCCCGTGTGTGTGTGTGTGTGTGTGTGTGTGTGTGTGTGAGTGCACGCGTGCACATACAGAGTGAAAATTAAGAGGAATTTTGAGAGAAAGTGTTGAGCACTCTGTGCATTGTGCACAGAAACTAATTAGTCTGACTGTGGGCACCGGCAATCTATGTAGAATCTTTTCAATGCCTAGCTTGTTAGCTAGAGCCAAGCCTTAGGAATAACATGCATTTTAAAAACAAACAAGCACAAACACGTTGCTTATGCTTTTCCCCCTTCAAATCCTGAATTAAGAAATAGGTTCCAGGATTCCAGCTACGGTGAAGCATTTCACGTGCTGGTCACTGGAGATGGACAGCGGCGATGCTGTACAAGTAAAATGTATAAAAAGCTATTGATATTTGGGGTTATGAGAAGGATACAGTCCTATAAATATATACAGTGGCAGCACAGTGCCAAAGTGAGTTGTACTGCTGCCCCACAGCAAGAAGGTCATGGGCTTGAATTCGGCTCGGGGCCTTTCTGTGTGGAGTTTTCATGTGTTCCCTGTAGTCAAGAGGGGTTTCTCCTGGTGCTCTGGTTTCTCCCACAGTCCAAAGTCATGCATGTGAGGCTCGTTGGAGACTCTGAATTGCCTGCAGGTATGAGTGTGAGTGAATTAAGTGTGAATAGCGAGTGCCCACTGTGATGCATTGGCGAGCTGTCCAGGGTGTGTCTCTGCCTTTCGCCCACAGTCGGCAGGAATGGGCTCCAGCTCCCCCATGATTAGAATGTGACATTTTTTGTGTTTATTGCAATTTCAGCTAAAACCTAAAAGTTTCAGTGTTAATCTCAGTTAGTTCTAAAATGGTGGTTAGCTCATGGAACTGACCTTCAGATATGACTGAGAGGGCCTGTTTATGAGAGAGAAATGGCAGACATTGTGTTCTTCTCTTACAGTTTGCATTTATGTTTGAGTTGCTGAGTAAACCAAATTTGACAACAAAGTGAACAACCTTCCTCAGAATCGACCCTCAAGAATCCTACTTGTTTCATGCCCCGCTGTACACGCTTAATACAATTTTGCTTGCAACAAACACACTGTTATAAACTTTTTTGCCCGTTATTTTATCTGTAATTTTACAGTCAGTTTATAACAGAGGTTCCATGTATGTTGCGTGCAGGACTCTACTTACAGTTAAAATAACAAGGAGACAATACGTTAATTTAACTATTAAATTCAGTCAATTTAAAACAGAGAAGTTTTCCGAGGGAACCTTTGATAGTGCAACATTTTAAATACTTTTGTTTATCATAAAGGGAAGAAAATACAATTATATTTAAAAAAACTGATATTTCAGCCTTGTCCCTCCAAGAGTGTGACGACAAATAGACTGGATGGTCTTACCTTAATGACACTTTGCATCAGCAAATCTCTTCTGAGTGTAAAATGGAGCAAACATTTTCTGAATTTACATACAAATCCAAGAGGGGTTTCTACAGCTATTTATTAGGTCTTGTCCATGTGGGAAGATCTTGACATTTAGAGTAATGGGTTTCTTCAAATCTAGGACATATCTCAATAAATGAGTACAATTTAATAACAATTTCACTTTGAATACCCACAGAACCTCTTGCTTGGAAGCCAGCTAAAGCCCTATGACATTTCCATACATTTATTTGCCAAAATGACTGAGACTAAAAATAAAATAACATCAGTTTTGTTGACATTTTAATTTAAGGTTCTACGATAAAACAGTCATGACCCAGTAGTTAACCTTGTAACAACTTAGACAGTAACAGAGTGATTTAACACACTGGTTTCAACTTTGTCCAAGGGGAACCCCAATGTTACGCTCCTGTTCCAACCACAATCCCAGAAAATAAAGAAGCTGCTATTTTTTTTATCGCACTATTTACATTTAAAGGGATTACCCTAGTAAACCACATTGTCAGAACCTGCAATGCATAGTAAATAAACAGGCTCATAATCTGTGAAAGTGTTGACATAAAAATAACCACTTGGTACATAGTGAAGAATTCAAGAAAGAAGCCAATGGAAACTGAGAAAAACCTATATTATGCTAGAAAAGTTTAACAAAGGCCACATTTGACTGGTGCTTTCTCAAAGGAAGCACGTGAATGGCAAATTACTACCCAAGCTGCTCGGTAATTTGAGTGTCACTTATTAAATTTTTGGATGGTGTTGCAGGTAGTATGGGGAAGAACACAAGTACTTGTATTTTGGTTAGGTGGTTGTGGTGCTGCAAAAGATCTTCCAAATTGATTGAAATTTTATGATGGGCAACAATGTGTGTGATTTTCATTAGAAACTATGCAAACTGCGCAAACCAGGAAAAATACACCAACAATCCCCTTTTCTTTGCTTCTTGTATTTTTTTATTACAGCACGATGTTCGTTTCCTCTACTTCCTCTTTCTTGGGGGATTCTTCCATTGAAGGAGCACTACTGTCTAGATCTCAAAAACCTATTCTACTGGTAGACTTGATAACATTAGCAATCTGTCTCTGTGCAGGTGGGCGGGGGGCATTTTTTTTTTTTTTTTTTACTTCTCAGCAACTACCAGTCAAATACGGCCGATGACAAAGGACAACTTATGTAAATTGTGAATAATTTATCATTCCATTTAATGACTGCCAATTTATCATGAACACTTGCAGAGGATAATTCTCTGGATTTCTCTCATCTGTTAATTTGTCACACAATATAATGTAATAGTTAATAGTAACAACCGCATAGAAAGAGGGAAAAAAACAAAGTAAACAATCAATGGGTTCCTACTTGATGAAACTGTGGACTCATGGTTGCAAAACTAACAATTTATTTGACAAGCAAATGACAAACCTGCCAAACCTGTTTTATGTTGTTCCTGTTATTAAGTGCAATCAAATTATTTTGAAAGAACTCTCATCACCTGTGTTCAACAACCTAATTTGGTGCTGATTTTCTCTGTAACATTTTGATTTGTTCAAAAATGTTTTCTGAAATTTCTTGTGACATAGAAAAAAAACATATGTTCAAGGGTCTTTTATTGCCCATTACACGCAAAGAAATTTCCATTAAAGGATTGATTACCTGGAAAACAGTTATTGCATGGTATACATTAGTCATCCCTCACTCTAACAAAATCTGAGATGTTTTAGAGTCAAAGCAGCTTCCTTTCTTCCTTTTTTCCTCATCAACTACGTAGGAATGAAAAATGGAGATTTTTGGTTGGACACACTGATGACCTGTACCTGAGCACACAGTATTGTGCAGTGATGATTATGTGTATCAGAGGTCGCGTTACACTTTCTAGGGGCATAAAAATTCTGTCATAATCAATTATTATCCGTCATGGTAATTTTATTTTTTTTAAATGATAATCGTTTATTTTTTTAATAAAATAAACAGAATAATTTATAGATAACGCATTAGCTGTTGCCGACAGTGATTCATGTAGACACACATTGCGCACAGTGTTAAATACAGCACTGCTTGGATTTTCGAACTTACTGCTGTATGAACTTTATAAAACATCACAAACGATTTCTCCCCCCACACAGTAACAGTGTGCAAATGAACAATGCTTTCAGTTATTGCTGGGCTTCACTAAGCCTAACAACCGCAGTCTCGCTAAGCGGTCCTACGAAGCTGCTTATCAACTCGTTATTTCAACCGGGGCTTTCCCCACCTAGATATCTGCGTGTTCACATAACAGAGACTGCGTTTGTAGCAAATGACCAATCATCTACCGGCAGCAGAGCAGCATATTTTACATATTTTTATTTTGTCTTTACTGAAGGATTGAAAGCAATGGAATTGCATAAAGACGTTTCAAATGGTCTCATTTCTTTCAAACAATTTAAACGATCATGAAACACATGCATTGTTTCCAATCCCTGAGTAAAGAGAAGCACGAGAAGTCCGGAGTCATAATCGCTTTCCCTGTTACTTGTGGTGAGGTCCACCTTTACGCAAGTGAAACTGAAACTTCAATGCACAAGGATTTTAATTCCGCGTGAGAATCTCGTTAACAAGCGTTCATTGAATAATTGCGGACTACGGTGAATAAGCCTAAAAAATGCTTGAGACCTACACCGAATGCGTGAGACTTGGCATCTCTGTCATACAGATCAAAGACAATGCTCGAGACAATATGACACCCACCACCAATTGGACGGGGGTGTGAATTACATTGTCAAAATGACGGACGGCCTTCAAAATATTCCGTCATTATTTAAAAAAATCCGTCAATGACGGAAAATATTCGGTTAACGCGACCTTTGATGTGTGTGTGTATATATATATATATATATATATATACACACACACACACACACAAACGCACGCACGCGCACTATCCACTGATTAATGGGCTTTTCTTTGACCTACAAGGGCCTGAGGGACAGATTGTGTGGCTATAGCCCAGAGTTTGGGTTGGATTGACAGGGTCAATGCATTGGATCTCAAAAACAGCACTTTTCTCATTCTCCTCATAAGGCAGGGCAGGGACATACTGGAGGATGACAGAGGAGGGTGATGAATGTCTTCTCTCCTCACCCATTCTTAAACATCAAGGTGTCCATGGCATTGTGGAAGAGAATCGGAAAAAAAAAAAAAAAATGGGTTCTCCAGGAAAATGGACACAAAAGGTTACGGGAGCTTTAGAAAGTGGGAAATAGAAAATGACTGTACAGCTGCTACTAAACAAATTGGCCATGAAAATCTGCCTTGTTTGCTTGGATAACAAAAAGTCCACCTCAGCTGCACTGTACTTCCTCAGTCTTTAAATACGATGATATTTTGCAATTGATGTGTCCTTCATTTTTTAATGAAAGACTTCTGTGTTAAATGGAACAAATACAGAAAACTATTCAGCATTAAATGTCATTGCCAGCACAATTACCAGATCTAAGGAGACTGAAGAGGTCATCAACTTCAGGGGTTGAGCATGAAAAGGAAATAGAAAAAATATGAGCCCTTGATAGCTGCGACACTGACTGTTTATCTCAGAAAAACAGGTCCAACATAAAGACTAACTAACCATCATTCTTAGGAAGACTAAAACATTTTTTTCCCAAAAGACCACTTTATTAGGCACCCTGCACATTAACGCAGATAGCATGCACCTTCAAAAAATAAATGCAGCTGCAGTGTAAAAGCCTTTTTTTTTTAAGATTTAGACGCAGGGTCATATATTAAGGTCTCGACTTTGCCAGGGCTGAGGTTGACATGACCATTGGCCTGCAAATGGTAATCTTGTTGCAGTGGTGGGTCAAAAATTTCAAAAGGGGCATTTACTGCATTTTGCAAATATACATTTCAAATTCAATTTCAAATATATATGACTAAAATAATTACCTGAACAGATAATCTTAAAATTGTGTACACATGCATGAGATTAGGAGTCAAATTGCTTTATATGATGAAAATGAGTAGTCTTATTCTACAAGGCATGGGCCGCCGTACATGGAGGCCGTCATGCTTAAAACAACTAAAAAATATTCATAATCTTACAAGAGGACAAGCTGTGCAATCTAGCAAGATCTCCGAAACTTGCAAGACAACTGAGAGTATCCTGTGCAGATTTCTGTGCCCAATTAGCATTGTTTCCTCACCAAGTATGCAAAATTTCCATTTGGATCAACAAAATAAATAGATAAATCAAAGATCATGATTATGTAGCCGGATCTGAAGCCCTTGTGGTCAAAAAGCACAAGAAGTCTTATGCAATACAAACTGCTTCAAAGTCGCTTGCTTCCTACTCGATAGGTACAGTTTGTGACATATTGAATAAGTTTTATGCTCTCTGCTCTATTCTGATAGGATTATTTTTACCAGGAGTAACATAGTATTTACCAGAGCATCTGTGCTATTTTTGTCCTGTCCAAGTTCACCATCAAAATGACTTTTACTGACTGCTGCACTCCCAGAAAACAATTCCAATGTCATTTACCTGCTGTGAAACGCTCTGTAACAATAATCACAGGTAAACCTGTGCAATTCAAGTCCTTTTATAATACTGTGTCACTTTCTTGACTTGTAAATGCATTACCAAGGTCCTGCGACAGTCCTTATGACTTAACACTTGAACGGCCCACAATGCAGTACCTCTTTTAGAACGGCCGTGAGGTCATTTTGACCTCCCACTGCTGCGGGCTTTATGATTGCAAATTAGAAGTCTGTAACTGGAACAGTTGTTAATTATTTTAAAATAGCATGTAAAAATGAACGAAAAAACATCTTATTTTATTCATTTTTACACATTAGGCTTTATTTTATTTTAATAATATAATAATGTAAATTCATTTCTGCGGTGTTTAATGAGTGTATCACTGAACAATGGAAAAAAATACAATTTGATGAAGCTGTCAAACAGATAAAAAAGACCATTGCACATAAACATTGAACAGTAAACAACAACACACCGCTGCTCTCATCAAAAATGAACATGAACACAGAGCACATGAGAGAGAGCCTTGGTCAAAATGTTTGGGAACCACAACCTGTTTATATTGATGGAGTAGTATAGAAGTTAGCTTGGCTTTGTTGGCTATTGTGGCTAATTTGAAATGTTTCATAGCCTTTGGACTTGAAATTATGCTGTAAAATCTCACCATTTCCAGGTGAATAAATGTCAAGTTTAGGTGACCTCCCTGGTTTGCCTAGCAGGGGTGTTTTTTACGGGGTGGCTCATGATGACATTCAGGTTCAAAATTAGAGGTGGATTCACTGGACCAAGACACATCACTGAGTCTTAATATTTCTTCTCCATCTGGCTCACCAGAGCTCATGTCCTGATGCTTTGCCAAAGCCTGACTTACATTAATCCGTTTCCTCTGATCCATTTCCTTTTCTGGTAGCCTACCCAACTAACTAAATAAACTAAATCACTAAGAGAACAGCCCTGTGACAATCACAATTTCTACCTGCAAAATGGGAGAACAAACTGATTCTGATGTCATGACCACAACTGGTTTATGTACGCACCTGCACACTATTCAAAAAGTAACAAATGCCTTGCTAGGCAACCAAGATGCAGTTGACTGCCTTGCATAGCTGTCAGTGTATGAATGTGTTGAATAAATGGGCATATGTGAGGTATTAGGCTACTGTCAAGTGCTTTGAGCTGTCTATTTGACTAGCTATATAGTCAGCCAAGCCAGGCTGACTATATAGCCTGGCTATACAGCTGGGCTATATGGTCCATTTACATTCTTTTGCATTAGGAGTAATGGAGGTCCCATTCTAGCAACAATCAGTGATTTTTTCTTTCTCTTTTATTCCAGAATCCCAATAACTCATAAGTTGATGAATAACACCATTTTAGGAAAAGTCACTGACTGGGAGACACAGGGTTGTTATAGGGTTGTTATTCACACAGAGTTATGTGCAGTTTAATAGGCAAGAGAGGTCAAAATGACCTCATGGCCGTTCTAGTGTTAATCTTGTCTGAGCAGAGCTTCAGGTTCCAGGACTGTTTCTGTTATACTAACTTCAATTGTGCATTGCCTTCTGATGGGTAGCTAGTCTCCATTTTAGAGCTCATTATTTTAGCCATTACTTTAGACTGTCAGGAAAATAATGGTTATCAAGAGCAGGGTGCTATTAAATGCAAAAAAGAAATCTGGGGTAAATGACTTAGTCAACCATTACTAATGTCATGTGGTCTAGTATTGGGCTTGCTACTGGAATCACATAATGCAAAAACTAGCTTGGGATATTGCGGGCACATTCCAGAAATGCCAATAATATCAGTGTCACTTTAGCAAAAATTAGCCTTTTGCAGTGCCCCCTATAGGTGCCGCCTTGAACTGCCCACAAAATTTAGCAATTTTCTATAACTCCTTCTCAGATTTACATCATTTAAAATGAAGGGCAGCAGTTGACGCACTGACGTATTCTAATTTCAAAAGCTGGTTTTTAAAGAAGTCCAGTTTTGGTTCTTAAAACCCTTCAAAAGGAAATGTTTAGTTGAAGATATTTACCTGCAAGCATTTGATCAAAAAAAAAATGTTTTTGTAATTCTTAGAGTGTAACAGATGCAAGAGTGTTTGACCATGGCATTGCCAATGGTGCCTGTTGTGGTGGTTCCCCAGACAAAAAGAGAAAAGAAATAACCGAAAGTTCAGTAGCTGAAAATATGCTGTTATTGAGGGAGGCCAGGGGAGAGTAAACAGGTTTGTTTTTGTTCAAGCGACCAGAAAAATCACAAATGTTCTGATAAAACTGTTTGCCATATGCACATCATGTCAAACCTAGATGCTGATGGGAAATAGCAGAAGGCCAGACCAGGTTCCACTCCTGTCAGCTCAGGACAGGAAATGATGCATCTGTTGGGATCTGATCACCAAATAGATGAACGCAAATTCTTAACGTAACTCTTGGTCAAACACATCAAGATTTATGTTGTGATACGCAGGGTCAAAGGGTCAAAATTTGGAGTAAACAGCATGTAGCCACAAATCAGCCCTGTCAGTCAGCATTAAAAGTGGCGCCCCCATCCCTCTCCGTGAGGCAGGAGACCAGCGGCGATTTCTCCCAGCCAATGAGAGAAAATCAGGCTATATCACAGGCAGTGAAATCAGGGTGCTCGACCAATCAGCAGTGGCCTAGAGCGTCTCAAACTTCTTTTCTTCTCCAGACCTCTCACAGTGCGGTTGTGTGCCCTTACCCAGTCCCACTCACAAGGACCTAACATCAGAACTCACAAAAGAAAACTGAAGAAAACGCGCGCATTATAAACTTGAAAAGGTTTGCTAAAAGTTGAGATAGGCGTTGTTTGTATAGGATTTCTAGAAATCAGTGAAATTTTGCGTGAAAACAAAAAAAATTGGTGGTGAGGTCATATTTGATCATACGCCCTTTTCACCTAAGCCAAGCGCAAGTGATGGTAAGACTATTTATGGAAATACAGCCAACGCACGGTACTTTTTTACAGTGAGCTTCTTAGGGTGTTTTTTAGGGCCCTATAAAGGGTTAAAGGTGGTGTTGTTTGTGTAATGGAGCAGGGAATGTCTTTTTGGGCCCCTAAATACCAACTGCTCATCATTATGGTGTCACAGGATATCGAACCATTGTTGCTGACCATGTAAATCGTTTCATGGCCACGCACTAGCTGTTGTCAAATAGATATTTCCAGCAGGATAATTCATCATTTCACAGAGCACATATTACCTTGGTCTGGTTCCAGAAATATCACAATGACTTTAGTTTACTTATAAAGCGGGCACAGTGCAAGATCTCAATCCAGCTGAACACCTTAAGTATGGGATTGAATAGCAGATGTAAAACGTGATTATGGAGTTGACAAATATCCAGAAACTTCATGATTCTGTAAGTCAGTGTGGACCAGAACCCCAAAGGATGTGAAGTGAATGTGACAAGAGATATAAATCATACTCCAAACAAATCAAGAAAACATGAAAAAAAAATAGACTTGACCACCACTTAGTGAAGCGACCAGAATATCAGAACTCTCTGAAAAAAAAAAAAAAAAAAAAAATCTATCCAACTAGGAGCAATAAAAATAAAAACAAAGTCACAGACTAATTATTGCTTGAACAACACAATGACAATTCCAACTGTACATGGTTTTCCTCAAGGCATGATGAGCTAATGACAATGCACTGTAATATTAATTACACTGTGGATATAAATGGCTTTAGCTGAAACCACACAATGCCTGACATTTATTTCAATGGGATGCTGAAATCAAACTGAACTGCAAACTGTGAAGCTCTGGCTTGAATTCAATAACATTTGTCCTATGTGAGTAGATAAGCAAGGGACATTTGTTTCACAATCACAATTTATGTGCAATGATGATCACTCACAAGCAAACATGAACTGCTAAAATTTAGCCGACAATTCATTGTTTCAAGCAATTTTAATACCAACCATGCTAGCAATTCAGCCATTTTATTCAAAGTTTGTCTCATTCCATATTAATTATTAATGCAGCATATTTAATAAGGTCTACAAAGTTACAAGCAGATCATATTTCTGCACCACAGAATTATTTTACTGAAGCAAACAACCAAGCTATACAGCATGTTATGAAGTCATCAGCTTACTGTTAGACTACTTTAGTTCTTCTAATTAGCTCTATTTTCAAACTTCTGAAACAATGAAAGCTTCGAGTATAAAGTTTGACAAATCCATTAACAAAGATTTTTTATGATCCCTAAAATCCATCCATCTTTGAAATATGTCCTCAACCTATGCCTAGGCATCAGAGACGGCCAGCCTTCAACCCCTGTGATAAAGGTACTTTGTGGAATTTTAGTTTCACATGAAAATTTGCCTCTCATCAATACATCAGTGAGTAATTTTTGTCTCATACTTCATAATTCTTCACAACATATTAGAATTAATAACTATAATTTATTTCCTACTGTAATAAATGTGTGGCATTTAAAGGGATAGTCTAATGCCCAAGACAACATTTTTCCTTTAGACAGCTTTTGGCCCTGTTCAAAGATTTTGATAAAAATTTGATCCATCTCTATTTTCCTGCAAATGTGGAAAGTTTTTCATGCACAATTCAAACTTGGCTCCAATCTTAACTACAAGCCATCACTCCGACAAACTCTGAGGTGACTCGTAACCCAATGGGAGGCCGCCGTTTGAGAAAAACTGGGTATTGTCTGGCGGCGAACAAACACACCGGCGCTACTTTCAAGGTATACAACTCTGACTTTTCCTGGTGATTTGTTTACAGTTTGTTGCAGGAGTTTTCTTTGCTATATTTTTTTCTGTCAGTACTAACACTCAGATAATTTAGTATTTATATGTTTTGCTAGTTAAAACATGAATAATAATGTATGTTTGGAAATGATGCACAAAAATAGACTCAGCAAACCTTTCCCAGTTAGATTTCACAAAATTTTCTTCATCAGTATTGGGTTATCAGCTTGTTTTGAATACTTCTATGGCATTTTTTTTTTTTTGGGGGGAGTTTTGCAATGCCACATTGCTGTACAGCTGAAAGATGTTCTAAAACTTGCAAGGATATAGTGAGTCTTCATCATTTCCCTGAAGATCTCCATTTTGCAAGACTTTTGACAAATGCAGTCAGAAACACATACAACCTGACTTCACAGTGCTCATTTCCCTGAGGACTGTTTTGATACACAAACAGCATTTACTTGTGTATAGTTTATGAAAGTATTACATCACATTATTGAAAGCATGATGTATGATTCATAAAGCCTTCATGAAAAAGCCTGGATTCGTACATAAGCAAGTTTTATGTCACCCTTTATAGTATTTAGCCACTAGCCAAGAGACATTGTCGGTTATATCACATCTGGTATTACATGCTGAATAAGAATGTGTCAAATCACCTTTTACAAAGCATGATATTTGCTTACTAATAATTTGTGAAGACATTATGTCTCATTTATAAAGGCATTATAAATTCTGTACAAAGCCTTTATGTGCAACACTTCATTTAAAGAGTAACCCAAAATCCATATGCTTGAAACACCCAGCATGAGCACTGACAGGCTGCAAAGCTACTCCCATCATGCCTCTCATGAGTAGCTCTATCAGTGCAGTAGAGATACAATGAAACATCACCTAGAGTTATGCTGTAAATCACATTTGGTGTCTGAGCCAAAATGTGGGTAATAAGAGCCAGGATAATTACAATAATAACAATAAAAGGATGCATAAAGCAGTCTTTATACAGCAGTAAAATGTAAACACGCACTTTGCAGTTTTTATTACCCTAAGTGAGCATTTTGGCTCATTCACATTTTGGCTGCAGTTCAAAGCTGAGAAATTCAATGATGAGAAGGTTAATTGTAATATGCATGTGTTGTCACACGGACAGATTTCGGGACATAGTCTGGGTGGTGGGGTGATTCAAATGAGTACTTTCTGAAAGGAAATAATACGGTTCAAATACATTTTTAGCCTGTGACAGCACCATTCGTGCATACGATTTTTTCAAATATTCACAGGTTTTTACAAAGCAAATTTAAATAACAGACAAGCAAGATTCAATGATTCCATGAACTGTAGTCATTTTGTTCTGCATCCTAATCCCTCTTCAGTCAATTCATCCATCATTAACTGCATTTAAAATTGATTTACATAACCTTAAAGGACATCTTACCTTTTATCCTCATATAAAATTAACCCATAAATATGCCTGCTGATACACTGCTTATGTTATATTTTAAAGACCACAATTATGCACCCTGTCAGAAGTGTAACACCAATTTATCAAATATACTTTTTGAAACCAGATACTGTACAATAATGAGTAAAAATGAAAACATACCATAGATTCCGATAATTGCTACTGAATAGTTGCAGAAGTCACAATAGTCAGAGTAAGTGGTGGGGGTTTTGGACAGTGTTGATGTATGACTGCGGCTTTGGTGTTGTCTGACAATGGTTTACCAGAGTATATTCGAGCCCATGTAATGCTGTTCATCAAAGTTGCATGACAGTTTTTCAGACGGTGACATCTGAGGGATTGAAGATTACGGGCAGTCAGAAGTGGTTGTCAGCCTGCCCTTTATGAACCATGATTCAACCAGATTCCTTCCATCATTTAATTATATTTCACTCCCCTATAGGGGGAGATAATTATATTTCACACTCCTATAGGGGGAGAGAAATATACAGTTTTAGCTCCATTTCTTGTTCCTGTTCTTCTCCTCCCCCTGGCTTTTTGATCAAATGGGCGCCACGCTTTCATTTTAAGGCCAAATGACCTGAAATTTGGAACAGGGATAGCTTAGCAAAATACGCCCAGACTTTTTTTTTTTTTTTTTTTTTTTTTTGGATGCTGGCCTTAGAAAGGATTTAAATAAGCTTTTTTGGGTAATAATAGCCAAAAATATATATTTTTGCCTCCTGTGCTATTATGGTCAGGCCAAATGACCTAAAATTTGGCATGGAGATAGCTAGTACTTTTTTGCTTCCTTTCACTAAAAGCTCACACATAGCATAATTTGCAAACAGTATGGCTGGCATTGCAATGTCATCTTGTTGCTGCATGTCACATTCCACGGCAGATCACGCCTACAATCACCGCTGTGTTCATGAATTCGAAATAATTCATTTGCAGCTGAATTAAATTCTACAATATCAGTTTCTCTTTAAAGCGTACAATAATTGGACTAAGATTTTGGCAACTCATACAGTTGAAAATAAGTCTAGCTCAATTCATTGCGAAGCGCACTTTATCATTAAAATGAACCCCTTATAGTTTGAGTCCGAATGAGAAAGATTTTCCCACCATTTTCCAAGGTTTAAATCATTTTAATTAGGCAATTTTAATTTAGTTTTGTTTCTTTCTTTTTTCAGTTTTTGTTTCCTTTCCCAAAAAAATCTAATTCAGGCTCATGTACGGTGGGAAATTATTAGATAGTAACGCAGTTACACTATAACCTTACCATTTGAAGGGAACATTTTGCTTTGATTAAAAATGTTATATTTAATGTTTTTTCATGTCCCTTATTTTCACAAAAAAGTCTATTTTCCAAGAGATGCGGGGTGATTTTGAATTAGTCCATTTCTGCTTGGGTGAGGGATGGGGAGAGAAATATCCTGCATTTGCTCGCAAGTGTTGACTTTCTAGTTATATTATGAACTGTAAAAGACAGGATGTTGGTCTCAAAGTGATGGACCATAAGCTGATGCTCACCCATCTTTGCTCTTGAGGGACAAGGCCTTTTTTGGAGGCTTCTTTTATACTGTAAGCTCACCTGTTGAACAGTATCTGTTTTACAACACCTGATTATTGCCACTCCTTAAACCATTGTGAGTCCTAAATTGCCCTGTGCCAACTGTTTTGGAGTCTTTTGCAGTCAGATTGTATATAAGCATCTATTTTCAATGAATTTACTACTTGAAACATCAAATAATGTGCTGTTCTGTTCTGTACTGTTTTCAATGATGCAGAGGGTGCATGGACTTTTCAAATCATTCCTTCATGATTTTATTTGCATTTTCCATAGTGTGGCAACTTTTTTAGTGGTTAGGGTTGGCATGCTGGAGAAATGGGTAGTACTGTTGGCTTACAGAAAGAAGGTTGTAGGTTCGAATCTGTTTGGGGTTTCTGTGTTCAAAAGGGTTTCCTCCAGGTACTATAGTTTGCTCCACAGGCTCAATGAAGACTCAAAATTGTCCACAGGTATGAGTGTGTGAGTGAATGGTGTGTGTGCCCTGCGATTGATTGGCGAGCTGTCCAGGGTGTGTTCCTGTCACAGTAGCCCTTTCGTAGGTTTGGACAAGGTGAGATAGCTTAGATAGCTTTCTTGTGCGTCAGTTAGCCTGCGTCAGTTGTGCGTCAGTGCACCCAATACCCTGCGGCTGGTTTGATGATTTTCCCTCCTGTTGGTAGGTATTCACCACAGGGAGCACTCCAGAAGGTTGCCCCTTCAGATATGCTTTGACCCAGTCAACAGGCCATTACTATTTGGCCCAAGTCAAAATTGCTTATGTCCCATTTCTCCCACATGCATCACATTGACTACAAGAATGGCCTATTTGCTCACTACTGTCTGTCTGCAGACCTTGACATGGCCATTGTTATTATAAGATTATCAAGTTTACTTGCCTTATCTGTGAGTGGTTTTAATGTTTTTTGCTCATGGGTGCATAGTGGAAGCTAAAGCTTTCAGTTTGGCAACACTAAGACTGGTATTTTTCAGACTGGTCAGTTCTGTTAGGCAAAAGTAAGATCTATGACCTGCAGCAATACAGAACTGAACATAGTTCCTCCAGATGGAACCACATTCAAGTCAGAGAGTGAACTGAAGATTTCTATGAGGTGTGTTAGTGATCCCAAAATGAAAACCCTTCCTCAAGACTGAAAAAAATACATGAATGGATGAATTAATGAGCGCACTTTGCGCAAATGAATGTCCATTATCATGCCGAATACGGCACTTTGGTCCTTCCGCTTCTCCAAATGTAGATTTTAAATCCTGACGGGAGAATTGTTCATAAAGCAATATGTCCAAAAATATGTGTGTCTTGGTAAACTAGTTAAAGTGCTTAAGAATGGCACTTTATGTTCCTACGTATGTACCACTTAATAGAGAGTTAAACAAGGGATCCCTGTGAATCGTATTATGGCAGTTTTTTTAGATATAAATTTTGATATGCAAACTGTTCATTTGAAAGTGTGATCTCATCCTTCACTCAGTTTTTGAAGTTTTTACTTTGAAACTCGTATTATACTCAATGAAACATAAATTATAGGATAGATCTTGAACACACTTGTATGAAAAGACAGGAATCCCAAGTCTGGATAAAAATCTGCACATTTTACTGTTTTGCGGATGTGAAAGCACAGTAATATTTGTGGGGAGGGAAAAAAAGGAAACTTAATCACAGTACAAAACTTTGCTGTCACGTTTTTCCATAGCGATTCACAGTTCTACACTGCAGGAGGCAACATGGTGTTAAGGGCTTAACTCACAGGCCCAACTGCTGCATTGCTGCCCTGATTTTACCAAGACGACCACCAGAGCTTGAACCACCGGTGTTCCAGGTGCCAGTTACGCACATTAGCTACCTCAGCCTCATACAGAAAAAAAGAAGACGGATGCTGCCTTGCATGATTAAAAAAAATAAATCAATTAAGAAACGCTTTTCTGTCGAAGCCAGCTCAATACATTCGAACAGCATCCTTATCTTCATTGCTAAGTGCGGGCTATCAATTAAAGGGTTAAGAACCAACAGAGTCACTTGAATAAACTGGAGAGTGTAGCATACATTATACAAACAAGATAAATCATTTTGCAGTACTACTCAACCACATTGGGTATGTACCGGCTAACTTATAAATCATATTTATACCTTTGCATAACTAAGTCTACCGCACACCATATAACGATAATTGGCCCATAAATTCTACTTATAAAAAAGACTGCATTTAGAGAAGGACTTCAGAATGAAACATGAACAGCAGCAAACAGCCATGCAGTGCTTTCCTCATTACAGAGCTTTTTATAAACATGGAACCTGAGCACTAAATGCTAAGAGCATACTCAGAAGAGCACATTACTGACTTTCCAATTAGATAAACATACTACAGCAACTAGAAAATACACAAAGACAAGGCAAAAAAAAAAAAAAAAAAAATTAATGGCATGCATATGACAACGAGTAAGTAATTATTTGTAAATAATTATTATATGCTATTGAAGAACTTTCCCCGAGACATCATTCCCCGAAGTTAAAACACAAGAAGAAACCAAAGAAATAATTAAGCACACATTTCCCCATGCCACAGTTATAACTCTACAGGCCATCCATGCTACACTAGTAGCCTGTTACTCTGATATAAGAAGCTTGCTCATGAGTATTGGGAACACACTGCCCTAGACTAAAAGCATAATGTTTCCACGCAATGCATCAAAGCAGTTGTCAATTCAGAGTCAATATTTACAGCAGCAAAGCCCTCCAGCTCCACACCTTGTGCTTGGCCATTTTCTATTAATGGTTTCTGAATGTTTACGAATGATGGTCATACCAAATTGTTTATGCTATGACTAATTTAAATTCACTCTTCCCTGTGTTCTGGAGCAATAATATGGGCCAGAGAGATAGCAGGGGAAAAGAAACTGGTCACTGTGAAGCTATTTAATGGAGAGGCTCACAGAATGATGAGATGTCAAGCAATAGCGTCTCTGTGAAATCATCTCAGCAGACAATTTCTCCTCTTCAACTGGGAAAGAACACAATGCCATTTCAAATGGAGATTTTCCGCCTCTCGATTGTCTCCATGGAACATGAGAAACAGGATGAGGTACTCTCATGCTAAATTGTCAGTTTAAGTTTTTGATAGCTCTGACAATGGCAATGGTCGCCCCAAAGGTATAGTTGCACATCTGATAGCTGTATTGCGATATAACCAAGGTTTCTAGCCTTAACCATTTTTCCTGGTTCTGAAGTCTGGAAATATCCTGTAAGTGGTATGAGGACACCAGTGATTGACTGAAGCCAAAAATGTAGTGCATACGCCGGCAACCCACTTAGTTTAAAATTTTGTATTGAAAGTTAGTTTCTTTAAATTATACTTTGAAAAATGATTTTACAATACTTAAGGAATTATATTGTGACAGAATAAAGGAAAGACACTAAAAAAATCTGTTATATTGAGCCTGGGTATGACTGGGAGTAAGGATGTCAACAGAGATTTGGATGTTGTGAGAATTTGTCAGGCTGGTCCAGGGAGGCAAGATGTAACTGTGCCAAAATAGAGTTCATTTAGCATGTAATTCACACCAGCCGTCCCTGGTGTGGGTTCTTCAGATACCCTGCTTACATCTCTCACTTTGCATCACACAACAGACTTCAGTGCCTGTCACTGCACTTGCAGCATTTTTACTATTAAACATTAGCATCTGACACATTTTTAATGCCTAAACATTCCTTATCAGTGGCAATTTCAATTAAGCAAATGCAGATATTCATTCAGATATTTTATGTTTTCAGGAAACTGAATGAAATGATTCTTTTACAGCATTGCATTTACACGCACATGCGCACACACAGAATATTGAGACACTTATGATATCAAAGGGACTGTTTGCCGATTTTTAATGTCAACATGAGTGTGAGGAAGAATTGGCAAACATCATAACCTGAAAAGGAGAAATACTAATGCACCCTGTGTTTGCAGATATACCAATTTATGTGATAATTTCATAAGTTATAATACAGTTTCCCTGTAATGCAGTTTGGGCCAAAGTTGTCTGAATTTCAGAGTACATGGGGTGTGTTGGTATTAGTTTGTCCTGCCTGCCTAATGCCCTCCCGGGCTGAGCAAGGGCAGTTAACTCTGTAACACCCCCACACACCACTCACCTCACTGTCAGAAGCCAAGAGCAAAACGACCTCTGCGTGACATTTTATGTGACCTTTGATATGTGACCTTGGCCTCAGTTGCACTCCTAAAGAATATCTCCCAAACTACCCACAGTGGCCTATCAAAAATGCTTTCAAAGTCTCATATCACTGCACAGATAGATAGGAGGACTTTTGATTTAGGCTGTATACATCCATCTGTCCATCTGTCCAATGGTCCATCCGTACCTCCGTCCAGTCTCCGACCGGCTTGTTTATTTATTTATTTATTTTCCAGTGCAGTGCCTGTTTTTCAATCACTTCCAATGAGGAGAGAGCATATACGCCAGCATGCAGCCACCAAAAGAAAAAGCTCTGCACCCAGTATCTTTTTTCAGAAAGCTATGGCTTTTTTTGTCGGGCATCTCTGAGAGGTTCTTGTCTAAAATTTTTTTATTTTTCAGAAGGGTGCCGGTGTCACCACTGTTGCTCCTTTTAGGCAACCAATCATGTATTAGAGGGGGCAGGACTCGCAACCAAGAAACTGGAGGTGAAGCTCATTTTGGTCATGTCTGTCTATTGTGAGCTTTATAATATATCTGACAGACACTACCACAACAAACACCGAAAAGCCCATTTGTGAGAGCGAATCGGCAGGACGCTGAATGTTGCTGGTGAGTGTTGCACTTTTCACCACCCTGCATGCTATAAGCTTCTTGTTAGCTGGTGTTAATTTAGCAACCACGCTAAATGTCAATCTGCTTTATTTTACATATAAAACCCCCATGCAGACTTTTTTCTTACAAAGCACAAGCGATTCATCCCAGAATCCCCTAGCGCCTAGCCTGTGCTTTTCTGCCCCTCCCTCCTCCCCCCCCCCAAAAAAAAAAAAAAACTATATGGATTAAGGTCCTAGCAGTGTTCTTGGCTTAACAATTTAGTCTGGGCCACTGAAGAATTACACTTTTGTTTCAGTGGAATCAATGAAAAATTTCAGTAAAAGAACATTCAACTTCATGAATCATGAAATTCATTTGAGTCCTCTCTGATTTGACTGTGAAGTTATTCATGGAGTTTGATGCAAATTGGAGCATGTGATATTCCACAACCCAACCGTTTGAGAATTTAGCTCTTAGTTTTGATGTCATTTAAATTCTGCTAGTCACAGTTACAATACTGCATTCTGATTAGATCAAGTGAAAAGGAAGAACACAAAATTGGTTGAATTCTTGTCATCAAAGTGAATTTGGGGAGGCAATTTTTGTTAAGTGCAGCATATTAATTTTATTTCCATTAAAAGCCCCCCATTATCTATTCAAAATATGATAACATTAACTTTGCTTAATGCTGAAAGCAACAACATAACCGTGTGATGGTCCTGCCCTGCAGTCCCTCCCCCCTCCTGCTGTCTGCACCTCCACTTCAACAAGCCACACCTGTTGCTCGTTGAGGTGGAGGTGCAATGAAGAGTATTTAAGCACTGCACTGCCAGTTTGGCAGTGCAGCTGCATTCTGTGTCCGGAGCCCTGTTGATGTTTTTGCCGCTGCTCCTCTCCTGTTTGTTTTTATCTTGAAAGTAAAGATTTTTATATTTTTTACTCAGCCTGTGCGTGTGGGTCCCTTCATTTGCTTTTGGGTTCATGGTCCCAGTGCCCGCCGGCTTTGTGTCTTCAGCCGGCGGGGTCAAAACCATGACAAACTGAGCTATCAGTCGTAAATGGAACACAGTAACTTCAGCTAGATTAGTCCTATTAATGATGCAAAACACAAGAAAACTCAGGAATGAGTTTTTCTTCATCTTTGAACACAGCCATCAATTATTATTGACAAAATTTTGAAAGTAGACAAATTATCATCTCCCTAACAGCAAGTATCTATAGGTTATACTTTGGAAATTTCTGTCGATAATTTTTATTCCACAAAATTCAACAAAAGGCCAAACACAAATTGTCCGAACGTAAGATTGTTATATTTTCGGCATATTCCACACATACGATAACCAATAAATTCAACCTCAATCAACAACAACTGCCAATAAATTCCTCCACACTCATGATCAATGTATAGACCTCAATCTGTACATAAGGGCAGAATCATCAGGAATGTAATTAAATGATATGCCATAAATGTTAAACCAATACGTATCAAATTAAGTCAAAGTGTATTAGTAAAATGCATTTTTCTAGTAATTGTCACAGTGTGTCATCCCCAGCCTATTTCAATAGAAGCGAATAAGCATGAGGTATACGGTAAGCAGGACATGATTTTACAGTGATATAGTAAAACTATAAGCAGTGGGTCACACTTTAGATGAAGTGTTGCTCATAAAGGGTTTATACAGCATATATAATGCCTTCATAAATGAGACATAATGTCTTCATAAATCATACATTAGCAAATGTCATGCTTTGTAAAGGGTGAAATAACACATCCTTATTCAGCATGTGATGCCAGATGTAATATAACTCACAATGTCACTTAGCTTGTGGCTAAATGCTATAAAGGGTGACACTGTCAGCTAAGTGACATTGTTATTGGCACATCTGGCATTACATGCCGAATAAAGATGTGTTATGTCACCCTTTCCAAAGCATGAGATTTGCTTCTGTATGATTAATGAAGACATTATGTCTCATTTATGAGGCATTATACATGCTGTATAAAGCCTTTATGAGCAACACTTCATCTAAAGTGTGACCAGCCAGGGAATATGCTTGTAACAGACTCTTACAAATCTAGATTAACCCAAATGTGTCCTAGCCTCACAAAATCACAATTGTGGCTGGTTAAAGATAAAGTGATAGCCTATATTCAAGTGAATGACGAATGCTGGGGTGACACTCAGAACTTTTAGAGCAACTCCGTGTATTTTCAAAAAAAAAAAAATTGGCACCCTCAAAAAAAAAAAAAAAAAAAAAAAGATGAGAAAGGCAATATAAAATGAACAACTCCATAAATTTGAACACCTGGAAAAACTATATCCTCTTATTCCAATGTTTTTTTCTCATATTTCCATTTTTAATGTATAAATATACATTTCTAAAAAAGACTGCTAGTGTAAAATTATCAACAACCCTAGTTCACTACTATGAGCAAACACCCTAACCAAAGACAGTTTCTGTTTCAGGATACTTTTTGTACCAGGACTTGACTATCTGTTTATGGCTGTGTGAGTTGAATGCATGCACATCTTTCCATCTCCTAAACAACATCTCGTGCTCTTTCTAGACTGGGTGATGCTCTGTAAAGCAATATGTTTTCTTTTTGTTTTCTGGGAAGATCAATGAAAGTCGGGATAGAGCCATGCGCCATCAAGCACTCAATGTATGGCTTCTGATTGTTAAAAAAAAAAAAATATGGGTCAGCATAGTGCAACAACCACGCCAAACTTGTTTTGTGAGGGCGACAATGCATTACAGACATGAAAAACACCACTACCAGCACAGTACACAAACCAAGGAGTGAACCGTGTTTGACGTGTCGCACTAGTCTCCCACTCCCTCACACTCGTCACAATCAAATAAGCTAAAATTAAATCATGATCGTCTTACTCTCAGCAGTGAGACCACAAACTTGATCCAATTGCTAAATTCGTGAATCAAATTTATGCAAATACTGTAAAGTATTTATTCATGGATGACCGTTCGCTGTTGCAGACTGCTAGTCATGGCTGACCTACTGCTCAAGGGAACAAGCTAGCAATCCTACATCATAACACCCAATCAACATGAATAGATGTCTCTGTACGTCTCTCTGGTCTACACTCACAGGGCTGCTTCTCCCTAAACTGTAGCAACCCCAACATTTAAACACTGGAGTGAAATTGACTTAGGATGCATTGAAACATGATACAGTACCTTAAGTACTAACTTTGTCAAAAACCCCACCTCCGTTGACGCACAAACAAATAGATTGCAATCTGTTCCCCTATCTGACCTATTCCCAACAGTGCTTAATCAATTATTGTGAATTTCAATATGGCGTTGCAGGAAAACTAAAGGTACTTTCTGCATAGACAGTCTTTTTTAATAAACTACCTGTGCATTTTCAAAGTTTTCAGTGCCTTGTTTTAAAATGTCAGGGGCCTCAGAATTCTACCAATGAAGTGTGGAGCTAAAAAAGCCTTGTTAATGATGTAAAATAGCAATTTTTTTGCATGGCACGCCATGCCCCATTCACTACCATTGTAAGCCTGTTGGGAGCTTCGCTAAAAAGCCCTGTATTTCGAAATGTTGGGTCCGTATGGAGGTGGGGTCTTCGACAAAAGTTAATACTCGTTATCATGTTTCAATACACCCCAAGTCAATTTCACACCAGAGTTCCCCTTTAACTGGTTTCTAGATAGTTGCCATGTTGCCATTTTAGCAGTTTTCAGTGTTACGGTAAAGTCAGTGAAAAAAGAATTGATGGATTATTGTTGAATCCCATTATTTAAAAACATTAATGACAAAATTAAATTACATGATATTCATTTACAGGTTCCATTAATTGTGCGGATAAGAAAGTGCCTAAATAAAACTTGTGTGAAGGTTTTTAAAAATATTTTAAAAGTTTTTTCCTTTTTTTTCTATGAAATAAGCATGACAGCAGAATTGGAATCATAACCATTATTGTTAAAATCCAAATGATACTCAACCCTACCTATCACAATATGAAAATGCAGTGGCCACAGTCTCCAAGAACACCAAATTTGCTGAATTATGCTGTGATGCAGCCTTTCCCTACAATGTTTAAATAGTTCAAATGATAGCATTCTTATTTTGGCCATTTTAAATAAAACACCTGTTGTTTGCAGACCAGAAGAATAAGAAAAGTCAGGGGTTACTACCATCAATAACCTCAGAACATGTTTTTTATATCACCTTAAAAAGGTCATACTCAGTGCACTTCAAGCCACAACCTTCTAAAGCCACACTGAATGGATAACAAGGTATGTACAGCCAAATCCATTACAAAATGTGCACTGAGAACAAATACTCAAGCTTAAAACAAAACTCTTCAAAGTAATAATAAATGCTTCCCTCTCAATTTGACCAGAGGAGTAAGCAGACTTTGCATATGACAGCAGAGATTAGAGACGTCATCAAGAAGGCAGCACATGAGAACATCCCTTCTAAAACCTGATTAATTCATCAAAGCTCTCTGTGATCTGTCATGGCATCTCGTAGTATCTTTATAACAGAGAGTACAGTACCGAGTAAGTCCAACGGGACAGGATTAGTCTGAAGCAGTGATTCAAATTGTAGGGAGAGAAAAAATGATTTGAATTGGCTGATGCATGACCTGCTTACAGCAATAGTTCTGAGTGCAATGTCGAGCACTGTCTTCTGCTATTAGATCCTGACCAATATCAGCTATGGTTGGCAGCCCTGAATGCACAGCATGATTGGGCCTTCTGTCAGCTTCATTGATTAGCGAACTTTTGAAAAAGCATCCCTCTGAGTGAAAAAAAATGAATTTTCAAAATCTAAATACTAATTTGGAGTATTTTGAGACAAATGCTGATATGACAAGAAAACACTGAATTTGACTTTTACTATTATCACGATACAGAACATACCAAAGCCATTTCAACATCTATGAATTCACAAAACATGATTTCAAAAGAACTTGAACACTTTTTTGTAAACATTACTCACCCTGCTTGAACATGGTGCTGTCTTAGGTAGGGTTGGATGCAAGCATCTAAAAGCATGTTTGGTGCATGCTGAATGTAAGCTGCAGTATTACAACCCCAATTCCAAAATAGTTGGGACGAAGTGCAAATTGTGAATAAAATCAAAACGCAATGACTTTCAAATCACACCAGCCAGTATTTTATTCACAATTGAACAGAGATAACATAGCAAATGTTGAAACTGAGAAATTTTTAAATTTTATCCACAAAATGAGCTCATTTCAAATTTGATGGCTGCTACAGGTCTCAAAATAGTTGGGACAGGGGGCTGTTTACCATGGTGTAGCATCCCCTCTTCTTTTTAACACAGAGAGGTGGTGTCTGGCCATTGAGACAAGTTTCTTGAGTTTAGCCATTGGAATTTGATCCCACTCTTGTTTAATACAGGCTTTCAGCTACTGGAGAGTTTGGGTCTCCTTTGATGGACTTTTCGTTTAATTATGTGCCAAATGTTCTCAATCGGTGAAAGATCAGGACTGCAGACAGGCCAGTTCAGCACATGGACTCTTCTACTACGAAGCCATGCTGTTGTAATAGCTGCAATATGTGGTTTTGCATTGTCCTGCTGAAATACACAAGGCCTTCTCTGGAATAGATGTCGTCTGGAGGGGAGCATATATTGCTCTAAAACCTTTATATAGCTTTCAGCATTCATGGTGCTTTTTAAAACATGCAAGTGTCCCACACCATATGCACTAATGCATCCCCATACCCTCAGAGATGCTGGCTTTTGAACTGAACGCTGATAACATGAGGGGTGATCTTTCTCCTCTTTAGCCCGGAGGACACGACGCCCATGATTTCCAACAAGAATGTCAAATTTGGACTCGTCTGACCACAGGACACTTTGCCACTTTGCTACAGTCCATTTCAAATGAGCCTTAGCCCACAGAACACGGCGGCGGGCGCTGGATCATGCTCAACAATGGCTTCCTTTTTTGCATGATAGAGTTTTAGGTGGCATCTGTGGATGGCACGGCGGACTGTGTTTACAGACAGTGGTTCCATGAAGTATTCCTGGGCCCATTTAGTAATGTCAATGACAGAATCATGCCGGTGAGTAATGCAGTGGCGTCTGAGGGCCCGAAGATCACGGGCATCCAGTAAAGGTCTTCGGCATTGTCCCTTACGCACAGAGATTTTTCCAGTTTCTCTGAATCTTTTGATGATGTTATGCACCGTCGATGATGAGAACTTCAAAGCCTTTGCAATTTTATGTTGGGGAACATTGCTTTTAAAGTATTCCACAATTTTTTTACGCAAGCCTTCACAGATTGGAGAGCCTCTGGCCATCTTTACTGCTGAGAGACTCAGCCTCTCTAAGACATCTCTTTTATAGCCAATCATGTTACACACCTGATGCTAGTTAACTTAATTACTTGCTAAATGTTCTTTCAGCTGATTCTCTTATATATTAATTGCTTTTTCAGCTCTTTTTTGCCTGTGCCCCAACTGTTTTGAGACCTGTTGCAGCCAGAAAATTTGAAATAAGCTCATTTTGTGGATAAAATGTAAAATGTCTCAGTTTCAACATTTGAAATGTTATCTATGTTCTATTGTAAATAACATATTGGCTCATGTGATCTAAAAGTAATTGCATTTTGATTTTATTCACAATTTACACTTCTTCCCAACTATTTCGGAATGGGGGCTGTAGAAGGGAGTAATTGCATCAATACACACAGGATAAGGTCCATTTTAGTAAGTTCTAACCCAATGCTGCTGCAAATATTACAACACCACACCCTAAAGGAGGATTACTTTATCATCTTAACCAGAGCCTCTGGTAGACCTTTAACTCCAAGGATATTTTTCAGGGCAGATTTTTTCCCTGGGGTGAAGACATTTTAAGTCCTGTTTTATGGAGGGTGACGGCGAATGAAGGATCTTGACATTGCCACAGCTCTAGTTTTAAAGAAAAAATTTGGGATCCTGCACCAAGTACTGCAGGAACTGTGACAGGCTTGAAGTGTAACACAGTTTCAACACTACATTGTAATCAGTTGTCAAATCAACTGTCCCCTCAAAGCTGGCATCAGGCCAGAATAGTGACAGCAAGAGGGTGAGAAAATGAAAGAGGGTGACAAGTCAATCAAATACCTCAAATTCTGATTGCCTACGCTAGACATTTGGACTAAAAAATGAAATCCAGAATAATAATTTTATCCATTCATTAGTTAGTCATTTAAACAGCAAAAACAAGATGATGAAACAGATCTCTCACAACATAAATACAATAAACAGGATACACTAAGAATGACAGTCTTAAGTGAAATAATAATATACAACTATTACTACCACTAATAATAATAAATAAATATAAATAAAAATAAAGTAGTAAAAAATAACTGCTACAGCTCAGCTAAAGTCATCATCACTGTCCTTGCTTATTATGCCTGTGCAAGGAGGTAGTAAGTATTCACCGGCGCTTGTTGAGTTGTTCGTTCGTTCGTCAGACAGCACAATGTCAGTCAAAACATTATGGATGGATATCAATTAAATTTTGTGGGTTGATAGATACTGTTTAAAGGAGAAAGTGATTACATTTTGGAGAAATTCTGGCTCATATTGTTGATCCAGGATCGAAAGAATTTCTATGTGCATGAAGATGGCACTAACACTCACACTCACATTCAATGATAATAAGATGGCGGAGGCAATGTGCTCTCCAAGTGCCATTTAGTTACTTTTGGGCTTCACTTTATGGACCTCATGGGCTATAGCCATATGTGTGCACAAACAATTAATAAAGCGTATCCTGTCAGAACATTTTCAAACAAGTGTTAGCCTTGACTTATCTGACAGTATCTCATGTTCACAACAACCTGTCTGTAGCTTGGAAAGCTTCACGCTGCGAAAACCACAAGAGAAATGTTTTGGTGCCCTCTACAGAGATGTACAGCAACTGGGCTGAACGCAAACATTCGGCATTGATTCAGCGAAATGAGGGAGCGTAAATGAGTTATTACAACTATGTTTAGTCAGTGTTGGTGATTTGCCTTCAGTGGTCACTTGCCAGGTGTAGTTAGAATAATTCTGTGCATACTTATTTTTTTGACCAAGAATTCACATGCATAAATTAACCGCCAGTCAAACTTTTGAAGCGTATTTTACCTGAGCTCCCGGGTTAGTGGTAGCTCTGTTAACCACTTCCATCACAAATTATTTGAAATTACTGTGTGGGATCTCCCTTCCTGGGTCTTTTGATTCAGACTACCTTTTGTTGCAATACAGTGTCGCAGATATGGAGTCTTGACTGATGGTCAAAGTCCCTACAGCCAATAAAAGAGGGAACATTGAGGTTTTCAATAAAAGCAAGATGAATTATCATCCCTTGATACTTTACTACTGACACGTCTTATTAATATTTGGATGGTAGGTATCTGTGCACCACAGCTGGAAGAGCAGGCACCAGCATAAAACAAAGAGCAAGTGCCACCAGCCAGGGGAAATGCTATAGTGAAATTAGGCAGTGCATACACTGTTAATCACGCCACGGCAACCCTGCTTCTGGGGAGCGACAGGGTTGCTGCACTAAGGACAAGTGACTCAACTAGAAGCTCCAGCTAATGTCACTTGGCTTTGTAATGATGAAAATGAATCTTTTTGAAGATGTATTATTCATAAGCATCCTTCCTCTGGGGCAGGAAATATGACTGCTCTGAATTTTCATGACTCGCTAGGTTGCGGCTAGGTCTTATTACCCAGCTAAACAAAACCATGCAATTAAAAAGAAATGAGGAAGAAAAATCAATACAGATCACCTTACACTGTGGTGACAAAGAAGTCAACAAAGGACAACACAGGCCCATATCTCAATTAGGGTAAAATATGATGAGTATATCTTGTTATTCTTATTGAGTATTGTGGATTTTTATCATAGTGAGTAGTTGAGAAATGTTCCCATCTTAGCTTGAACCTTGAAATGTATAATGATGTGGGGCAAGAAATGTATAAACCTGAGGACTTTGCCATGCCTCTCCCTGAAAATATGTGTTAACCTGCTGTCAGGAAGAGAAATGACAATGATTTGGGCATCATCTTGAGCGGACTGCATTTGTCAAAAGAGCATGAAAATTAACACCCTCAGACAATCCACAGACATGCTTGATGATTAATAGTTTTTTTTTCGATGGCCCTAAAGAACATTACTCAATAATTCAATGCCAGTGGTGTGCAACTAACGATTTAGCGAAGGACAGCCATCATGACCGAGCCAAATATAGTCACACTTTTGCAGACCAAATGTAGGCTACCTAAGGACAAGGGTCCTCAATGTTATTTCAAGGTCCATTGTTGGTGCAGGTTATTACAACCATGCAGTTACGCGCATGATTTTAAAACAAAAATCTACCGCAAAGACTCTAGAAAGTGAGCAGTCAAACCAGGCATGAAACCCACCTACACCCACACCAGTCCTTTCTGAATGAGGTTGATAACTCGTACCTTAGGATGGACCATACTGCGCTGCCAAAGAGTTGATGAACTGATCTACATACTTCATGGCGTGTCATCAGAGGTGTAGAAGGCCTTCAGCAATCTCACCTTTTAAGGCATGATTGCTCTAACCTGTTGCCATTTAAGATGACCTGACAAATTTACTGACCAGTCAACACGAATATTTAAGTCTATAATGAATAATAAAAAATAACAAGAGGCCTGTCAGCCGAGAGAGCTCTGCTGAGGATGACTGAAATGTCCATGTCATAACTTAATTTCAGAAATCTTTGAAAAATATTGCAATATTAACACATATAACACATTAATGAAAGACTGAAAAAATAAGCATAAACACTGATTTTCTAAGTCCAAAATGCTGGATTTTTTCAAAAACCGGGACGTACAATTTTCTCATTTTCGCAAGGGATATTCAGAACATCATAAGAAATACTAACAACAAATTAGACAAAAAGTTATCAGTTTTTGAGATATTAATGAAAGACTGAAAAAATGAGCACAAACACTGATTTTCTAAGTCCCAAAATGCTGAATATCTCAAAAACGGGGATGTGGAGTTTCTCATTTTTACAGGGGACATTCAGAACATCATAAGGAAGGCTCACAACAAATTAGAGAAGAAGTTGTCAGACAGTTTTAGAGATATTAATGAAAGACTGAAAACATTAGCACAAACACTGATTTTCTAAGTCCAAAATGCTTAATTTCTCAAAAACTGGGACGTAAAATTTTCTGATTTTCCCAGTGAATATTCAGAATATCATAAAGAAGGCTCACACCAAATTAGAACAAAAGTTATCGGACAGTTTTTGAGATATTCAAATTTGAAGTGAAAAGTTGACGCTGGACGGACAGACAGACGGACGCCGGATGACTCTGCATTATAGAAGCTCCGCTGACTGCTGACTATGGTCACAGCGGAGCAAAAAAGTTATCATGCAGTTTTTGAGATATGAATGAAAGACTGAAAAAATGAGCACAAACACTGATTTTCTAAGTCCAAAATGCTGAATTTCTGAAAAACCGGGAAGTAGAATTTTCTCATTTTCACAGTGAATATTCAGAATATCATAAGGAAGGCTCACATCAAATAAGGAAAAAAGTTACCACACAGTTTTTGAGATATTCAGATTTGAAGTGAGAAGTTGACGCCGGACAGACAGACACACAGACAGACAGATGGACAGACGGACGCCAGACAACTCGGCATTAGAAAAGCTCCGCTGGCTGTGACTGTCGTCACAGCAGAGCTACAAAAAAAATCTAGAAATGACACTGAGATCTCTGATAAGCTACATGTACAGCGCACATGTAATGCATATGATATTGCAAGGATGGAAATAATCCAAGTAATCAATCCAAAACTTTCTCTAAATTGCATTTCCTGCTGCAGCATTTTTCCCCCAGTGTAAGTGCTGTGTAATTTAAGATAGCAGTTAAGTCATTTAAAAAGCTTTAGTATTAAAAACAATACATTTATAAAGGGGAACATCATCTTAGGCGTAGCAAACCATATCAAACAATGGTGAAAAACTGTGTCAATTATAAGTCTAGCTAACAAATAAATGCTGTTTTATGAGCTATATAATCAAAAACTTCAAAAAAAAAAAAAAAAAAAAACATTGACATTTATGTCTTATTTATGTAAATGAGAATAGAAAAATTCCCGATAACTCAGCGGTGGAATTTACGGTAATGTCAGCTAAAAGCAAATGGGCCAGTCATTTAACGGATCAGTCTTTGCTTCTTAGTGAATTAATGTTTGGCAACTAATCAGGAGAAGTACTTGGGAACCGAACTGGAGTAGTTATGCATTATAAGGTAAGGCGACCAAAGGGCTTTCACATCTCTGATGGCATGTCACTGCGTGATATGGCTTTACTTAAAAACTGACCTTCAAACAAATCAGCGCAAATACTTGCCATTTTACTATGAGCTACAGAATTTTTGAAAGATACACTGATGTTATATGTCATCATTAATGTTGATGAGAAAGGCCTCAAAATGTCATGACCAATAATACTATCTCAAATAAACTGGCCAATCGTTCAAAAAATTAGTCTTTGTAACTAAAAAAAAAAAAAAAAATCTTTGTTTGGTTGTTAATCAAGACAAGTAAACTGTTGCAGAATCAGATTAACAAGCATTAAAAGGTGAGGTTACTGAAAGCCTCTTGTTCCTCCGATGCTATGCCACTGCAATATAGTATGTTTCAAACTGTAAAATTAATATTGCAGATATTTTACTTCACCATAACATTTCAAGGTTCAAAACATAATTGGTGGCTATTATACATGCTAACTGTATGATATAATTATATTTGTATCCTTTATTATTCTGTCTAATACATAAAACAGGCAATGTGAAGCTATTCAGATGACTGCTAAGAAATAAAACTCAAATTCCCCACTATTAAAGGACATTAGGTTCAGTCGAGTAAAAGAGAATTGGGCCAACATTACCACATAGATTTGATGCTGCCACAGCCTGAGAGGTATGTTTGCTAAAGGTTTCGCCTGAAAACACTTAAGCCAATCGAGATGTTGGCTGTTGGCTGCTGGCTGATGTTATAATGGGCTCATCCTGCTAAACGGCTTTGATAAATTATGTGAACTGAAACGGACATTTAAAGCCATTGATTAATTTTCCAACCTCTGCTTCAGGGACAAACAGGATGGAAAACATCTATTCACAGTGGACTTGAGCTTCAGCATTGCTTATGATTTTGTGCCTTCACAGGAAATATTTTCTGATAAGTAATAAAGTCAAATAATATTTTAATTCAGGGATTTACTCCCATAAATAGAGAATGCATGCTTAAAAATTGATGATTTAACTGCAATACTGCCTTTTACGTGGGACAGGGAAACATAAAAGAAGATACACTGGTATATATCAATGTTCTGTGATCTCTGATTCTTCCAGATGTTTGTGGAGGGGTTTAACACAGAGAATTATTCATGCTCAGCATGAACTGCACCATTTACAGAGATTGTGCAAAATTTTCACCACTTTATTTCAAGCACGTTCAATATTGCTGGGGCTTCCACGCACAATAACGCATACAAATGCTCCCCAGCTCATCTGAGACAATATTCAATTTGTAAGCTGTTGTCTTAATAAAGCACACATTCTGCCATTGCTGCTGAGGTAATGTCTCCACAATGAGGCTGTTCCAGACCATTTGAAAACCTTTGTTGTTGGTTGAACCGGCAAGGGACTCCAAAGATTAAGACAAGAGAATTAAATTTTCCCTCCAGTGAACTTCAGCAGTGCAGAGAGTACATAAGCTGTAATCTTCTGATCAAATTTACAACCAGAAAAAAACATTAAAAATTAAAATAAAAATTCTCATCGTTAATTCATTGCGAAGCACAGATTGAGCAGTGGCACGGGTTTCTGTACTTGTGCCAAATTCAGGTCATAGCTCCAGAGTGGTGCCAAGTACCTGTGATTATATAAAGAAATAGATGTTCTTTGGTTTGCTTAAATAAATATTATTCTTTCTTGCTTTCTCCATGAATGGTTTAATGAGCTAACTTTGATGATCACTTAACAAAAGGAACATCAGTTTGCATACAGCTGTCAATCAAACTTAGGAGTCCATGCTTGCTCTTATTTACATCCAGGGAGTCCAATGCAGATCATTTAAACTGTTAGAGCTGAGGTACTTTTATGATAAATTGTGGTAAAATAATTCCCACCATAAAAATGAGTCATACTTCTTGCAGACTATTGAATTAGTTCTTTGAAAATTATTGTGGGAATAATGACACTTGACACATCTGGCCCTTTCAGCTCTGTCGCAGTGGATTCCCTGGCAGCGGCAGAGAAAAGAAACTGTTGCTGAAGATTATAGACAGTAGCTGACACCCCCTCCATCATACACTGCACAATTACATAAGCCCCCACAGCAGCAGACATACTCCTCCAGATCACGGACAGAACACGGCTGAACATCAGTACTTCCTGCACTGAAGAAAGTGATCATGTGTTGTCATTTATGTGAGGAGAGAATTGTATTTAATCTGACCTAATGGAATTAGGTCTCTGTGCTTTCTTAAAAAAGAAGTTGATTTGTTAATTTAAAAAGTCAGATGAGAAAACATAAAACCATTAGATGTAACAAATGGACACAATATTTTACTTTCATCCAAAGTCTCAATGTTTTCAGACTGTGGCAATCAAACTCTACTCCTCCTCCTCTTCTTTCTACCAATAATACCAATAGCAGTATGCCACATTAACTAAAATTTCATGCACATTAGCTTTTACCATGGACAGAGATTTATATGCAACCCCTCAACAACCCTTGCACTTTTTCACAACTGCGCTTTGATAATGTTTATTTAACTCCACTATTTGCATGTAACATAAATCTGTTTTTTTTTTCATTCTTGCACTAATTTGTTTACTTGAATGAGCCACAACATGTTTCACAGAGCAATCATTCAGCAAAACCATTTTCCTCAGGAGGAAAGTTTTATCTTATTTTATCTTATCTTCTATTAAACTCAATAACAGTTGGTGGAGACATCTATAGGGCCCTCCACTAATACTGGTATCCTTCGTAAATGTAAACAAACATGGTTGTGAAATAATGCATTTGTCTACATGATATTTAATTCAAATATTAACAAAACTAAAACCTTTATTTGAATTATGATTATTGAAGGAAGTAAATTGCCATCATCACTGAACAAATATTTAAAAAAAAAACAGAAGTTCCAAAATTATTGGATCTCCTTCAAATACAGTTCAAATACAAGTCCTCTATCATGTCACCAAGTGTGCAGCCAATTCGCCATTACAAGCCATTTTAAAATCTGTTCCTTTGTGACATCACAAGAGGCAATGACCACCAGAGGCAAGAAGGTTTGATCAGCTTCAGCTAAGCAGTCAATCAGCGCCTTCATTATTCTGGGCGGGTCTCTCTCTCTCTCAACATATGGGCTTCCCTAAATGCACATATAAATATAAAGGGTCTCTTGGGGGTAACTGGATGGCTCATTTGGGAGCCAAAATGAACCTCATTGTCACAGATCGAAGCCAGACTGCACTGATATGGCCTGTAGTCCCACAGGGCAGTGCAAAATTGCATTGTTTGGATTTATTTATTTATTTCAGTGTGCAATAAACAATATGTCCTGTACTTTTTTAGTCTGAGTTTCATTTATTAGCAATGTTGCTGGGAACTCACATCATACAAACGGTGGCCGAGGGTGATTTATCAAGGAATATACTTGTATCTCCACAGTGAAACCTCACACTAAGCAGTGGCTTATCTGTTGCTTTCTGAGCACTTGGTTTATCATACCTTGGGAGGTGAATGTATTGTGTGTTCAGGGAACACTATACAGTATATGTTTAAGGAGAGGGATTAATGGCTATTGTCAGCACATAACCCTGAATTCAGGATATCTTTCACAGGATTACAATTGTGACTGCCATGCTAATCAACAACTGAACAACAAAAGTTCTACACATTCCTCAAATCTATCATTTTGTGTACACTTTTTTTGTTGTACAAAAGCAAGACAATTTAAGCACAGTTTTGTGGACCCTAACGGTAATGTATGCAGCTTTATGACTTTAGAGAAACACGGTCCTGTGCAATGTGTATACGTATGATAACTGAGGCAAAGTGGTTAGTATTCTCAAGAAGAATTTTATAATTAACATTGATGTACGCATCAATTATCCCTGATAAGTAGGTTGAAAGTTAAAAAAATCTTTCCCCATATTGTTGGACAATATCACATACATATTCTGTACCTGCTGGTTACAGCATTTCACTGAAGCAACATAACATGCACGCATACTGAGTGAAATATTCCAATCAAGGATACCATGCATTTATGACTACAGTCCATCAAATAGAAAATATCTAGATCAAGACTTGAGCATCATTTTGTGCACTTTTCCCCGCAATTCAGCAAGAAATATCGGCAGTCTTTGGAAGCATTGGGATCTCCACCAGAATTTAAAATAAGCCTTAAGTTCTACAGGTTTAAATGAAGTCGCTGCATTTGATAAACACCCATAGGGGATTGCAGAGTCGAAGACATTTTAGTCTGAAACCTGATTCTCCTCAGTGACCTGCACAAGCATGCTCAGAAACACATATATATGCATGCATACACACATAAGAATTCACATTTGTACAGGCACAGATACACACACACACATGCACGCACACGCAAACACACACACACACACACACACGCACGTGCACACACACACGCGCACACGTACACACACACACAGATATGCATTTTTCAAGTAAATAGGCAAGAATATAGGCCTAATTAACTCCATTCAGTTTTTTCCACCATTTCCCCCCCCGCATATATACATATACGGCTCTTGGCTTTCAGCGTGTCTGCTAAGCAAATGAAAAAAATAATAGCTTATGTAAATGTATAACTGAACTACATCTCACATGAACTTTTTAATTCTAATGGGGCTTGTGTGTATCTTAGCTGAAAATATTCTCACTTATATAGAGGATTCGGAAGCTGCTCCATGTATAACACCACTCGGATATGAAAGGGAATTATAATTACCTCCAGTTAGCAGATGTGCTAATAGCATAACTCCCGACTTATAAGGGCCTCCCTATTCCCATTTTGGCCCCTGCACTCTGAATAAGATCTACTGTTGTATAATCTGATATAAAATAAGAAAATGGCAAACTTTAATTTCCATATTTATTCAAAATCTTGTGATCTGGAAAACTGAGATGGAGTTTCTAATACTATAGGCACTAATATTAGAGTTACAAAGATATTTTCATTCTACGTTGTGCATTTTCATGCATTTTATAAGCATGCTGCTATTTTTCTGAATGCATAAGTCTCTTTAGGTAGCCCAGATGGGTTGCCACATGAATTACGGCTGTTTGGATAATTCTATCTTCTATTATGCATGAGCAGTTAGGGACATCTTTCTCTGTAAGGAGAATCCTGAGGCGACACAGTGAGGAGGTGGTTTATTCTCCAATGGATAAACAAAATTGGAGGAGGTAAGTTTCTCCATGGTCAATTTTTATTAACATTTCCATAAATGTACTGCTTCTGAAGACCTATACAAACTGTCCTCAGGAGTTAGAGTGAAAGCTTTTATGCTGCATTTTAACAGCTGGGGATCATGAAACAACAGCCTCATTCTGTTATGAAAAATGGCAAAAAGTTTCAGTTTTCTGGAGGTCTTCATACTTCTATTTACACTGGCTAAATGTTTGGTTTGCAGATGTCTGTTATCACAATGCTAAACCACCGAAAATGGGAACAAACCTTCACAAAAGCAAAGCTTCAAGTCGAAAAGTGGACCAAACCACTGAAAGTAACCAAAGAAAAATTCTGTTGACACTTTTTCTGAATCAAACGCATTTTAATATTTAAAAGTGAACCACAACTGCCAAACACAATGACAAATGTTTGCAAACACAGTTTTATACAATTTCTTTCTGCCGAAACAATAACGGCAACCTGTTGCCCCACTGTGAATACGGCTTTTAGTTTAAGGTACATTTATATTGGCCCGTACACTCCGTGAGGGAAAATTGCACAAAGGATTCTATGATTATATCACTTATTTCCCACACTCACTCACTCACTCACTCACGCAAAAGATAGCCCATTGAAATTACTACAAGCTAAAAATAAGTAATAATAACACAGCTAATGGCTGAGTACAGTAGACACATTTCTCAGTCTTCCTTTCTCATGCCAGAGTTGCTCTGAGCCTCAGAGCAAAGACATAAAAGACCATTTATTACAGCGTGACCCAGGAATTTCAGATCAACTGACAACAGTACTGCTTTAGGAAGCCCTTTTTACTTTTTTATGTGTTGTAGCAAATTTTATTCTATTTTGAGGCCACGAGCAATGCAGCAAGTCCACTACTGTCTACAAACAGGTATTATAATAATAAAATATCTGTATTAGATGTTTAGTTTTTGTTTCCATATTAGAGTTCCTGAAGAAAAAAAAAGTAAATTAGAAATTCCAAATGATAATATAAAGAAAAGTTTCAAAAATAAATGTTTTAATTCCATTAAAAATAGTCGATACAGATATTTTCGTCTTGACAGAGCCTTGATGTCAACATCATCATAGCTGTTTGTAATTTCTAGGAGGGATAGATGCAAGTGAGACAGTCAGTCTGCAGAAGAATGGAAGCAAGTTCTCCACGTTCTCCACTTTGGACGAGCAAAAAGCCAATCATCTTATATAATTATAGCACAACAGGACAGCGTCCCAGATTTTTTGGCAAAGGGTAGTCACACCAAATATTGATTTGATTTAGTTTTTAACAGTCTACAGCTCTGTTTAGTACATTTCTCAGTTATTAGAAACTTTTAATTTTATCATTTTTGCAAGCATATTTGCCCTAAGAAATTGTTTTAAATGTGCCTAGGATTTTGCACAGTATAGTTTATATATATATATATATATATATTTCTTACCAGAATAGTGATGACACTGGGGAATATATTTCTTACCATCTTACCAGAATAGTGGTGACACTGGGGAGTATGTTGGAGGGGCGATCATCTTTGTGAACAAGGCACTAAACAATAGAGCTGATATTTATCTTGTTCATACAGCCCATCCATGTTCATGTGCAGTGTTGTATTATATTATATTATATTGGCATAGTACTGAACTGGGTAACCAATAAATTAAATGAATCATAAGAGCACAGCCTGGATCCAGGCTTTAAACTGTAATTTATATAGATAGTAGGGGCTAACCTACTGGCCCCCACAGTTTAATTTTACAAACGAATGCCAGTGGACATGAATAATCGAAGGAGATTTATTCTGAGTGCACGGGAATGTCTCAGAAAATGCTGGGTTGCTCCAAAGTTCTTGAAGATGAACATCTGTTTCCTCCTGCCTTTGGCAATGCCACAAGAAAGCCCTTCTATTTAACACCCAAGCTATGGATGAATGGAGGTCAAATGGAGGGTAATATGAATGGACGCCTTGTTGTTTAAGTTGTGCGAAGTGGGTTAAGCTGCTCCAATAGCTAGAGTGTGGTTTCCCCACGATATGAAGACACGCATGGGGTACTAGGGGAAGGGGCTCAGGAAGAAAGGCCTCACTTGCAGCTATTTTGTGTCCTTGGTAATATCTCATTTTGTTGCCCCATACTTCCTGATAACCCAGGTTATGACAAAAATCAGCGTCTGCAGTTTGCTCCAGTCATTGCAACAAGTATTAACATTAATATTTTACAAAGCTATGCTGCCAGTTTCACACCGAGAGCTTTCTGTTCTGTTCCACTAAAAGCCTAGAGTCACCCCAATTCTTTCATTTAGCACAGAAACAAAAATTACCTGACAAGTCTGTTGGTGTACCTCTGAATTAAATGTTTTACAAGAGCTCACAAAAGGGAGCTTTGTGAAAGAAATATCAAATGTTCTTTTCAAAGGCTTTCCATTTCTGCGGATGGAAGTTAATATATAAGTGTGACAATTCGAGGCTGTTTAAAGAAAATGCATTCTCAAAAAGTGAAGTACAAGTTATCAACGGTTTCATTGATCCTGCCAAACTATTGATGGCAAGGCCTTGAGAAACGCAAGCTGCTCCTTTGAACGTCTGACCAATCCATTTAAGAAGTAGAAAATCATCTACACAAAACATAATTTAGCGCAAGACTAAGCTAAATGAACAGGAGAAGCCGTGACGAGGCTGAGGAATAACAAAAAGACCCGTTTGGAACACCATTAAAAAGAAAAAGTGCACAGCAGAACCCTGTATTCAGGTTATGGCCGGCTATTCGGAGGAAAGTAGAAACCTGAACTGAACAGTCAGTTTATGAATTGATGCGCAGTGAGATGAGCAGAGTTGGAACTTTAAACAACAAAATAGCAGATAGTGTTGCATACACAAGGACAACTGCATGTACAGTGATACTTTTCCAATTACCAACTGGCTTTGTAGCATTACAATATGGTTTATATATGCAAATGAACTTTCCTCCTTGTTGCCTGTACAAAGAGCTCCCTGCTTATTTGCCAGCAATTGTCAGTGATGGTTTGTTTCAGGACTGAACCATGTATTAGCACATAAGCAATTTGTTCAAACCTATCAGAATTAAAACAAACAGACATTGAACATGAGGAGATTAAATCTCTGTATCATGTAATACTACCGTCAAACATAACCAAATGTATAATCAAAAAACTAAGAGCAGATTTGAGGTTAACTTTCCCACACTGTCCCACACTGTTTTCCCACACCTATTTCTCCATGAGAAGTTATTCTGAACGATACATTAAGGCATTCCATTGGCTTAAACTAATGTATGTCTCATCACTGCAGAGAGAAACCAAATGCAGCCTTCTGGCATATTTATAATCAGAATATTAGACACACTACAGCTTTATAAATATTTAAAGAATGAAGAAATGCACTTAAAAGAGTTTAGACGCGCTCACAATGGACTAAATTGCCCTCCAAAAGGCCAATCAATATTGCTCTGTGGTCAGACCGTATGCTAATTGAAAAATCTTTTCAGCTAAAATGAATATGAAATGCTAATGCAAATAAATAAATAAATAAACAAACATAAAATGGCATTTAATCCATCATGGTAATATATTATGCACACAAACTGATGACAGAGATTATTCAGACAGATGGATGAGCGAGGGAGCGATAGAGGGAGATAAAGAAAGTGAGAGGGAGGAACAAAATTCCTGTTTAATATTTTGTAACGTTGCTGAATACATAATAAGTGTTCATTTTAGTACAAAAACCCAAAACCAGTGAAGTTGGCACGTTGTGTAAATCGTAAATAAAAACAGAATACAATGATTTGCAAATCCTTTTCAACCTATATTCAATTGAATACACTGCAAAGACAAGTTACTTAATGTTCGAACAGGTAAACTTTGTAATTTTTTGCAAATATTAGCTCATTTGGAATTTGATGCCTGCAACATGTTTCAAAAAAGCTGGCACAAGTGGCAAAAAAGACTGAGAGAGTTGAGGAATGCTCATCAAACACTTATTTGGAACATCCCACAGGTGAACGGGCTAATTGGGAACAGGTGGGTGCCATGATTGGGTATAAAAGCAGCTTCCCTGAAATGCTCAGTCATTCAAAACAAGGATGGGGCGAGGTCACCACTTAGTGAACAAATGCGTGAGCTGATTGTCGAACAGTTTAAAAAACATTCCTCAACGAGCTATTGCAAGAAATTTAGGGATTTCATCATCTACGGTCCGTAATATCGTCAAAAGGTTCAGAGAATCTGGAGAAATCACTGCACGAAGCGACAAGGCCGAAAACCAACATTGAATGCCCGTGACCTTCGATCCCTCAGGCGGTACTGCATCAAAAACCGACATCAGTGTGTAAGGACATCACCACATGGGCTCAGGAACACTTCAGAAAACCACTGTCAGTAACTACAGTTCGTCGCTACATCTGCAAGTGCAAGTTAAAACTCTACAATGCAAAGCGAAAAGCCATTTATCAACAGCACCCAGAAACGCGCCCGGCTTCGGCTGGGCCCAAGCTCATCTAAGATGGACTGATGCAAAGTGGAAAAGTGTTCTGTGGTCTGACGAGTCCACATTTCAAATTGTTTTTGGAAATGTGGGCGTCGTGTCCTCCGGACCAAAGAGGAAAAGAACCATCCGGACTGTTATAGGCGCAAAGTTCAAAAGCCAGCATCTGTGATGGTATGGGGGTGTATTAGTGCCCAAGGCATGGGCAACTTACACATATGTGAAGGCACCATTAATGCTGAAAGGTACATACAGGTTTTGGAGCGACATATGTTGCCATCCAAGCAACGTCTTTTTTTCATGGACGCCCCTGCTTATTTCAGCAAGACAATGCCAAGCCACATTCTGCACGTGTTACAACAGCATGGCTCCGTAGTAAAAGAGTGCGGGTACTAGACTGGCCTGCCTGTAGTCCAGACCTGTCTCCCATTGAAAATGTGTGGCGATTATGAAGCGTAAAATCGACAAACGGAGACCCCGGACTGTTGAACAACTTAAGCTGTACATCAAGCAAGAATGGGAAAGAGTTCCACCTGAAAAGCTTCAAAATTGGTCTCCTCAGTTCCCAAACGTTTACTGAGTGTCGTTAAAAGGAAAGGTGATGCAACACAGTGGTAAAAAGGCCCTGTGCCAACTTTTTTGCAATGTGTTGCTGCCTTTAAATTCTAAGTTAATGATTATTTGCAAAAAAAAAAAAAGTTTCTCAGTTTGAACATTAAACATCTTGTCTTTGCAGTGTATTCAATTGAATATAAGTTGAAAAGGATTTGCAAATCATTGTATTCTGTTTTTATCTACGATTTACATAACGTGCCAACTTCACTGGTTTTGGGTTTTGTATATTTTCAAAGGTAGTTAGATGATGACAAGAAATATTTATTTTAAAAGAAATGCGTTGTGAATGTCACCAGTAACATTTTTATTATATTAACCATTGAAATGGATTTTGTACTTTGGAAATATAAATGCCAATGCAGAAAAAAAATATGTATAATAAAGTACAAAAATGTCATATGAACCATCTTACTTGCCTTAACCCTACCATTTGACCTTCACAAATCAATCGGTGAAACTGTTTAGTGGAAGTACAAGCTTCACAAATAAATAAATAATATTTCAATAGTGACAATTACTGACAACGTACTTAGCACTAAACCTTTGCTCCTAACCGCTAACTCGCCAGGCGCACGTAATAACTTCTTTCAGGCTTAGCATTCAACATATTAATAACATTTCAAAGCCAATTTAAAAATACATTCGTACTTGCAGATGCCCTTGCCTTAGTGGAATTTCAAAGCTTTAAACTTTCTCAACTGTCTTCTCCATGTACATAATCAATCAATCAATCAATCAATCAAAGTTTATTTATATAGCACATTTAAAACAACTTCAGTTGACCAAAGTGCTGTACAGTAATTAAGATACAAAATAATCACCATACACATATAAAATAAATAAATAAAAAACAATAAAAGGAACAATAAGATTATGGTAAAAGAATAAAATGAAGTAAAAAGTATAAGAATAAAACAAAGAAAGTAAAAAAAGCCAAGGTTACTTGTCTAGCTGGGACTGAATGCCAATGAGAAGAGATGAGTTTTCAGCAGTGTTTTAAAGTGCTCAAGAGACTGTGCAGCTCTAACCTGATAAGGTAGGCTGTTCCACAGCTTAGGGGCCACCACTGAGAAGGCTCTATCTCCTCGAGTAGAGAGCCTAGACCTAGGTACCGTCAGAAGCAGTACATAATGCTGAATTTTCACTCAAGTCATGTCACATTTTTCTCATTCATAGAATGGCATGTGTCAAGCCATAATTTTACCACCAATATGCATGCGCAAATCCAGGCAACATGTAAGGATTTAATACAAAGCAGAATTGGCCCTTTCGAACTGAATGGATATCAACCGACGAATGCCAAATCAAGCCCAAGGCACAAGGACACACAAATTCTGAACACCCAGGACACTTTTCCAATATGTTAATATATGCAATATTTAAAAAAAACAAAGCAAGCATTAAAAACAAATGCTTATACAGAGGCCTACAAACACACACGTGCACACACACGCACACACACACACACACACACACATGCGCGCACACACACACACACACACACACACACACACACAATTCTTCGACTTATGCCTCCTTTTTTATTTGCTGGCAGTCACAAAAATGTCCAGCACTGATCGAATACCTTGAACTGGTAAAGGAAAATGCATCACAATCAAGAGGATTCTTAACAAATCCTGTGCAGACTCTACTCTACACACACATCTTGCAGTGCAGAGAAGGCCACTACTTTGTGTTACAGACATCCTCTCAGATTTGTCACATTGGTCTTAGATGTCTCACTCCAGATATCTCACCACAGCTTTTCCGAAACACCTTGTATCTACTGGGACGGACGAGGCACCATTCTTTCTGATGGCTTTTGACAACAGTCCTGTCAGACAGCTGCAAAGCGTGGCGTGCTTCATGGGTGGTATTTTCACCCACCCCCACAGTTTTAAAGAAAGTATAAAAATTAATAAGGAGGAAAGGATGTTATGCACCAACCTTCTATAAATGCTTACCAGGATGGTACACAAGAACAGTTGAAATATCATAGAGACCACTGCCCATACAAATTAACGTGTCCTCCTACTATGCATACAGAAATTTATCTAGGCATTCTCCTGAACTCATGCAGATCAGATAATGTCCAAGATTGGCAGGGGAGCACAGAAGCTAAAATGAGTTCAAGCTAAAAATGTCCAGTATAAAACAATGGAAACTGTTCACACTTGAGGTACATTCAAATGCTCATCCATCTAATGAACACATTGGTGAAATCAGTAACTAACTAGGCCTACGCTGTCGGCGGCCGACAGCAAGGGGTATATCCCCAAAATTCCCCAATCCTCGAAGCCCCCTTTATTAGATTCCCCTTTACTAGACCTACAATATGAGGCAAATTTGAGGTCTGGGTAAGTAATTGTTCCAGAGATATGGTTAAAAAACTGATTTTTTCAATATATAGCGCCACTTGGTGGCAAAACTAGGAGTGCATACTTGCCCAAAATCTAATCAGTTCATCCTCTCTACCATATCTACCCATATGCTAAAAATGAGAAGCCAATGTAAAGTATTTTGTGAGTTATCGCGCTAACGGCTAAAATCTGCGGAGGCGGCGGCGGCAGCGGTGGTGGATGGGGCGAAACCATGATATCCCTGAAACTCGTATTTCGGGGATTTTATTTTCTGGAGGATGTTTCGACATGGAAATCCAAAACTGAAATTCGAATCTGAAGATATAAGTTGAAGAATTTATAGAAAGAATGTTCAAAAGTTCTGTTACTCAGAAATCCAAAACGAAGTAAAATTATGATAATGTATTTCCCCACCAAGCAAATACGACAGAGCAGGCCTTACCGATGAAATGGTTCCACTCTGGGTCCAGATCGGCCTGGTTGGCGAGGCAGCCCTTCATGATGTTCAGGCAGTAGTTTCTGCAGGGTTTTACTGCAGGCAGACCTCGGCAGTACGGACAGTACAGCATCTTTGTTAAAGCGCGGATACACGCCGGTGATACAGTCACCTGTGGATATGAGAACAGAAGATCCATTTCACACGACAGTCTGCCGCTCCGTGATCCTCGCTAGTAACCAAGGGGGTGGATAGTTTGCTTCTTTGACAGTGGCAAGCGTATCAAAAAGGAAAACACACATCAATCCATGTTAACAGTGTGTATTTAGCAGCTTGACTGAAGTCCGTCGCTTTAATTAAGACTCTTATGCATGTATGAATGTAGTCCTGTAATAGACTCTGTTTTGTTCAACAGTAGCTGACAGATAACATACAACTCACATACAATGGCAAGAACACATATCCTTGGACTTCTATCCTTGTGAGGACATTACATTGACCTCCATTTTTTTGTGTGTCTCTACAGCCTTTCCTTAACCCCTTTGCGCAGAAGCCAAATTTGGCTATTTATGGGTTACCCAATTTAATGCTTTATAATTCAAGATTTAAGCTTCATAAAGAGGTAAAATGTGGTTCAACTCAGAAAAGACATTTACAGCATTTAGAATTACATTGTATTTCAGTTTATTTTCATGATTTTGGTAGAGAAAATGGGCTGCAAACATAAAAAATCTTCATGAGAATTCACCATTGAAATTGCAAAAAAAAAAAATAATTCTGAGGATTAAAAAACTGCTGGGGCTTAAATCTATACATTTTTGGGATCATAAACTCCTTGACCACAAGTAGAATTCATCTTCAACATTACACTCTAGATTACCTAGATGCTACTAGCCAAATTATACAGCTATCCAAGTGGCTCCCCAAAGTCTGAGATCCCTCAAAATGGTGCAGTGTCAAATCATAAAATAATCATGTATTTAACACAAACAAAGTTTTGAGGCATGAAATTTAATATGAACAAATGATTTTCTGGTTGAGTTTAGGAAGGAACCCCCTGGTCCTGTTTCATTCTAAATAATTCCCATTGACCATGTCCTTATCTCATTTAAATCCTCTAAATGTAACTGAACACTTCCAAGCCAGTTTTGCGAGTCTTTTTTTTAATAAATCGCGTCCATTTCAGCCGCGCAATGTGCGCAACGTAGACAGGATACAACCGAGCCTGCTGATACGCATAGGCTTGTATGCTCTTATGTTTGTCCAATCAATGTGTTTCACTTACTGTGGAACGTTTAAACCAGTAGCGGAGCTACAGGGGGGGCAAAGACACGTCCCTTTTAGTCCTGGCTAGATCTTAATCATTTTCCTTTATTGACGTCTTTTCCAATTATCGTAATTGGCAGCTGAAGACACGGTTTCTCACCATACGCGATCTAACAGCGATGAAATCATGGGCTAAATTCAGTGCAGAAAAATAATTTACTTATTAATTGGCCAATGCTTCGCGTGATTGAACTGGTCCGTGTTCCAATGAAACGCGGACTTTCACTCTCGGTATTTTGTGGGTTGATTTAAAAAAAAAAAAAAACAGTGGCACTCGGCAGTTAAATAGCCTAGGTTATAACAAGCGTGCGGCTCAAGCCATTTGCGTGAGAGTCGACAGGTAGGCTATGCAATTTTGAATAACGTAGATTTAAATACAGCAAATACGCGTGCAGAGGAATGATTGTCATCTTACCTAATCGGGGAGAACAAGCAGCACCTGTTAAGTGCGGAGCGCTCTCGGAGTGAACCTTTTGTTAATCATGAAGATGACTGAGAACAGGTCAGGATTTATTATTGTTTTAAACGGCTGTTTTGTGCAAGCCAATTCTCTGTTCCGCCACTGTGCTGAATTTAACCCGCGATTTAATCGCTGTTAGATCGCATGTGGAGAGAAACCGTGTCTTCAGTTGCCAATTACAATAATTGGAAAAGACGTCAATAAAGGAAAATGATTGAGATCTAGCCAGGACTAAAAGGGACGTGTCATCGCCCCCCATAGCTCCGCCACTGGTTTAAACACTTGGGAATTGGATAAGAAACGAGCAAATCAATACATCGTTACCGGGAAAGTTTCACGAAGGCGTGAACTACAACTGTGCAGTTATGCAGAAGAGCCTGAGTGTATAATTGAGTGATTGGCTATCAACACCAGTACTTGGGTGGATATAAGGAAGCGCTGAATTTGTCAATGAAGGAACCTACACGTAAATCCACGGTAGGAGCTACACATTTTTTGTATGTGATGACTGTAACTGACAGTAGAATGTGAGAGAATCAATACCATGTCAAATTTTTTGCTTCAGAAAACTGATTTTTCTGAACCACTAATTGGAATACTGTTGGCTTACTGTAGCTAAACTGGTTGCTACAGAGGACAAAGATTTTTTCTGTCGCAAGAGATAATTTTTTTAAACTGCTGGATCGATACTATGGGCAAGGATATTGACCAGTTTGCACATCAGGCTTAGCTGAGGAGTCTAATTCATGCAACTCTTGAAAAACAGGGAGTGGAGTGAACTTCCCCATATTCAAAACCGCGTTTGAGGTCTGCTTGCTTGTGAATATTCAATAACTCATCCGGGGGTGCCATCTAGTGATCGAGTACAGTAACAGTGTGCTTAAATTTGCAGGTCCATAGACGCGAGCGTCTACATCTGCAGAAAGGGGTCAATCTTAAAAATAAGCAATGTATGCCCTTACCCTAACCTTAACCTATCCCGAATTCTATCCTTACCTCTAACCTTAACTAATGAGTCACAATTTGTCTTTGTAGTTGTGAGGACATTTGAAATTGTCCCCACTTCCCACACACAAACACACACACACACGCATACGCACACACATATATTATAAAATTATATTCTTTATAAAATGTTGTATCATATAGTGAGGAAAATGATCCACGGGACGCGCCTCTCTCACCCCTCCTTCGGCTGAGAGTGAAATTCTCCGCTTCATTCTGGAGTTCATTTAATGTGTCCGCTGAATAAATCCCAGTACAGCACTCAGAGGTGTCCTCCACCCCTTTACTTTACATTCTGCTTCACCATGCAGATCTGTCAATTTCCATCAACCAAAGGGCAACAACCCTGACACATGTATGCATGTACGCACATGCGCTGTCACCCCAGTGGACTTAGACACACACACACACACACACACGCGCGCGCGCACACGCACACACATACACATACACGTACACACACACACACACACACACAGCATGTGCGTACACTCAAAGTGGGCGAAGCCAGATGAGATTCGCCCTGGCATACCTGTCACAACTGGCTACCCTTTCAAATTGCTGCAGTCTTCCATGAACAACACAATCTCTGTTCAGCAACTGCTGTCTGCCATGAACAAATAAGAGGGAACAGATAAGGAGCCCACTGCAGGACACAATTCAAATGTACTCGAGGCATGACAATGCGAAAGAAGCTGTGGTCCCAGCTGACTTTCTCTCAGTCTAAAAGTCCGTAAAAATGACAAAATTTTGTGTGAGTTTTACCTTTGTGGTAAAACTGGTGAAGTTTGTTTGACTCTGTATTTTTGTTTGTCTATGTGTCATCTTCATGAAGTAATAAATAAGAAGCATTTAAATGCGCTCATAGAGGCCTTGTAAAGACAGAAAAATATTACACTATGTAAATGTTCACTTGTGCAATAACACAAAATTGTGATGACTGACATGTACATGTCAATGTGATTGCAAACAACCATCCAAAGTTAGCTGATTTTTGCACAAATAGATGTACTGTATGGATTGCTGGAAGTGAGGCAGGGTGGGGGGGGTGGGGGGGCATTCTGACATCTCAAAGAAGTATGTATTTGCTTTCGATTGCTTGTCATCAACTGAAACCAAAAAAAATGAAAGATCGCAACTTCTGCAGCTAGATATGGTTGTACATCCAGTAGCGTCGACCAGAAACATATTCATTTTCTGGTTGTTGTTTTTGTTTCTTGTCCAACCTCCCACCCATGAAATGCAATAAGCCGCGGTATCTAACTGAAGATTAGCAGCTGTGAAATCAAAGGGTCATATTAGGCAACCTTGACAACAGCTCTCACGTCCGACCGTACAACATCATTTCACGGGTCACTTTAATCATGAACAGGGTAATTTGGTGTTAAAAAGGATTAGAAAATACTTGAGTGTGTCACCTCCAGATCAAATCCAGAGACCGAGACCAAATCATTTTTGGATTGGAAATGAGATAATGATACAAATTGCCATGGATTTTTTTGGTCACAACGTGGTGCAAAACGAATCAGGAAATACAGTTGACTACTTCAGTTGTTTCAGTGCACATGTATCTCTCACAATATAGACCACAATACCATCAAATATTTTCAGTAAAGCAAGGTAAACAAGACTCCAAGGCTAATGTGCAGTATGTACCCCAGACTGGTCAACTCATAAACTTCTGTAGAATTTGTAGCCTTGGTCACCGGCTTGCAATATACACTGTAGTCTACAGGTTGGAATCAGTTAATTTGCACGCTCACAGTACCATGAACTTACCTGATTAATCTGTTAATAAAATACCTATTTACAACCCTAATTCCGAAAAAAGTTGGCCCATCATGGAAAATGGAAATAAAATCAAAAAGAACTGATATATGGATGACATGGCTCAGGAGGTAGAGCAGGGCATTTAGATATCAGAGGGTCCCTCCAGAAAGTGTGTCGAAGTGTCCTTGAGCAAGACACTGAACACGTTGGCCCCTTGCATGAAACCCTTCATCATCAGTGTATGAGTGTAAGGCTGAAAATGAAGTATACAGTCGCGCCCAAAATTTTTCATACCCCAACCAATTTTTGTTTTTTTCCGAGATATTTTTTGACAAATCAAATTTATTCTTGCACAAATGACATAGTAAGTTGACATAAGGCTGTAAGAATTACAGTATACAATTTTTCAAGAAATACAATACTTTTTGGTATTTTATTTGACAGATTTACAAAAAATGTCATGTCCAGAATTATTCATACCCTTTTCTCAGTAATTGATGGCAAAGCCTTTATTCACGATTACAGCCTCCAAACGCTTCCTGTGGTTGATCACAAGGTTTCTACACGTTTCCACGGGGATTTTGGCCCACTCCTCTTTGGCGAACTTTTCCAGATCCATAAGGTTTGATGGTTTCCTTGCCATGACCTTGGTCTTCAGTTCCATCCACAGATTCTCGATGGATTGAGGTCGGTGCTCTGGCTTGGCCACTCCAAAACGTTCACTTTGTTGTTCACTAACCATGTCTTGACGGGCTTGGCCTTGTGTTTAGGATCATTATCCTGTTGGAAAACATCCATTCCTGCCCAAGACCAAGTTTTTGCGGCAAACAATATTTTCACTGAGGATCTGGATATACTGGTCCTGTTTCAAAAATGCCATTCACTTTAACAAGGTTTCGGGCCCATTAAGCTGAAAAGCAACCCCAGAGCATTATACTCCTGGCCATGTTTGAAACAGGACCAGTACATCACCTTTCTTCGCCAGTGAAAAACAGACACAGAAGTCCGCCTAAAAAACTTGGTCTTGGGCACCTGGATGAAAGGATTCTGGCTCCAACAGGGACGGATAAACAAATCCTGGAGCTGGTTAGGCACAAGGCCAAATTTGGTCAAGAAATGGTTAGCGTTCAACCTGAAAAAAGTCCCAACGGTCAAAACAGTGGCCTTTTGCCCTAGAGCACTCAGACCTCAAACCTTGTTAAATCTGAATGGATTTTGGAACAGGACCAAGTACATCCAGATCCTCAGGAAACCCAAGCAGAACTTCAAGAATGGAGAAGTTCCAAAAGAGGATAATGATCCTAAAATCACAAGTGCAGAATCATGTCAGAAACCTTGTCATGGACCACAGGAAGCGTTTTGGAGGCTGTAATCCTATCAATAAATCTTGGATGGAACTGAAGAAAGGGTCATGAATAACCCTGAACACAAGGATTTTTGTAAATTTGTCAAATAAAATACCAAAAAGTATTGTATTTGCAGAAAAATGTTTACTGTAAGCGTTTACAGCCTTTGCCATCAATCAACTATAATAATTCTGTGTTTTTGTTTGTCAAAGAAAATAAAAAGTTTGATTTGTCAAAAATATCTTACTGTAAAAAAACAAAAATTGATTGTGCAAGAATATGAATAAAAAATTTGGGCGAAAATTGATATATTTTAAAACACTCTGAGTGGTCAGCAGGCTGGAAAAGGGTCTGTAAACATGCAGTCGATTCACCATTTGACGAGTTAATTGACCCTCTCCTACACTGCAAATTAAACAACACATTATTTGATGTCATAACGTAAATTTAATTGCTCGTGGAAAACATGCAAAGTGATGACTGCAGATGAGTCCAAAAAAGGTTCCACAGTCAACTTTTCACCACTGTATAGCATCCTCATATATTCTTCACTCACTTAATCACGCCAGTCAATCAAGTTTAGCAAGCAGAATTATCCCCCATTCCTAAATTAGATCTAACCCCAACCCCTTCTGGGCCCAGTGTGTTCAAGTACACCCAATACCCCCCACCCTCCCCAGGCCCAGTGTGTTGAAATAGGCCCAATACCCCCTCTAGGCCCAGTGTGTTGAAATAGGCCCAATACCCCCCTCCAGGCCCAGTGTGTCAAAGAAAGGCCCAATACCCCCCTCTAGGCCAAGTGTGTTAAAATAGGCCCAATACCCCCTCTAGGCCCAGTATGTTGAAATAGGCCCAATACCCCCCTTTAGGCCCAGTGTGTTGAAATAGGCCCAATACCCCCCTCTAGGCCCAGTGTGTTAAAATAGGCCCGATACCCCCCTCTAGGCCCAGTGTATTGAAATAGGCCCGATACCCCCCTATAGGTCCAGTGTGTTGAAATAGGCCCAATATCCCCTTCTAGGTCCAATGTGTTGAAATAATCCCAAAACCCCCCTCTAGGCCCAGTGCGTAGAAGTCCACTCAATACCCCCCCAGGCCAATGATGCGCCATCCATTCTCAATCAGAGATGGATTTGGACTGCAGGCAGGATAATCTAGCACCTGTATTCCCTGTTTATAAAGTCAGGCATTTGTAATCCATGGAGATTGTGGGTCGGCATTGGCTTGTATGGACAATGCAGGGACATACCTGGAATAGATGATGTCTAGCTAACAGCATATGATGCTTGAAAATTTGCAGTTATTTTTATGTACTAAAGGTGCCCTCGGAAATCAGCCAGTCACTCATGCCATGTGCATTGACTCATCCACAAATCATGACAGATGCTGGCTTTTGGACCTGACACTGATAACAGCTTGGGTTGTCCTCATCATCTTTGGCCTGGAGAACATAATGGTTGTTTCTCCCCCCCAAAACTTTTTTAACATCACCTGTTTCACATCACCATGTCAACGCAACTTGTCTCTTCTTCATTAGTCCTCAGTTGCCCATGCGAACACGGGAAGAACAAGCAAATTCCACACAGAGAGGCCTCAAGCCAGATTCAAACTCACTAATTTCTTGCTGTGATAAAGAATGTATTTGATAGAGTCCCAGAGATACAAGCTTGCATCTTTGGTTAGGATTCTGATGGATCTTTATTGTTCAAATAAGCACTGACAAGCTAATTGAGTCGCATGTTGTGTACTTATAGCTCGAAGGATGCTACTGCAAATAATGTCAAGAATTCGAACAAGCTTTCATTCTCTACACTTACTTTGAAAAAAATAAGAAAAAAACTTCACTTTGCGTTCACATTGTCTCTTGAGTCCGCATATGAAGGAATAGTTATTCCTAAAAGCGTCAGCAAGGAAGAATCACAGCGTTCACTCGCATTAAGGTGCCTGTATATTTCATTTTTCAACTCATTTTATTCATCTTGATGGTATGATTTTGTAAACGGTGAACAAGTCCCAGAGTAAATATTGAATACTGTGAAATAGCAGTTTGATTTTCAACAGGGATTTTTGCAAAGGACAGACATACTAATAACATTACAGATTATCCAGTAAATCTTTGAAATGGATTAATAGTCACTATTTGTAATTGAGGCTCATGTACCCATGATCAAATAAAGCTTGTGTGACAGTTATGCTTTGCCCATAGCATCAATGATGCATTGCATATGGCTTTAAACATTTCCCACAGTTGATCTCATCATCCATAGTCACGCTACGATCAGCAGTACACATTTATTTTAATCGGCTTTTGCATGTTGACGGAGAGGCAGGAGCCACAAATTCATTTGGAGCCATGCATATATTTTTCCCCCATCCCGGGAAATGTACAGACTGAAGATATAATTATATCACTGTTTCATGCAGCCATTGTATGAGAACACAGACACGAACACATTCATTCACAGTTGGAGGCTGTCTGGCATAGAATTCATTTCCCAGATTAAGGTAGGAGGAGAGCACTGACTTGGTGTGTGTTGCGTTAAAGACACTTGCTGCATGTGGCATCAAAACAAACTGCCAGAACACAAAGTCCACCCAAGTATCATGTGCCGCAGAAATTCTCACCATGAGAATCTACTTTATTTACATTCAAGCATTTCATACATCTGGATAATTTATTGAAACCTTTGAGAGTGTTAAAGCTAGGAACTGAACCCACAGTCCCTGTCTTGGTCCAGAATTATTGTACGACTCTGCAGTTGTGTTGTTATTATGATGCATTGTTTCATCAGCAAATGCAAACCACAGCTATATTTTCAATGATTGGTACACTAAATAACCTAATGTATGCTGACTCCTACTCAGACAAAATCTCATTCTGAACTCTATTAATATAGATTTGGTCCCATCTGTGCTGCTACAACAGTCTCCACTCCCTGATAAGGCTTCACACAAGATGGTAGAACATTTCTATGAGAATTTGCTTCCAGTCCAAGCAAAAAAGCATTTGTACAGTCAAGAAACAATGTTGGGCAATCATGCTTGACTTCAAATCAATTTTCCAGTTCAGTTAACTGCTATCTGATAACACTGATATCAAAAAACCATGGATGGACCTTGCTCTGTGCATGGGGCTTTGTCATTGTCATGTGGAAATGACGTACGCTACAGGGTCGAGATTTTCCTCCAGAGGACCCAAGAGGCCTCTCGTACATCATGAAAAACACCCCAAAACTGAAGTATGTCCACATAATTATGGCCGCACAATCCACGCTGCAGTCTAAATTCTTAATCTGGCCATTCAAAGTCCACTGCCTCTAGCTTTGCGGAAAAGGGTTCAGATCGTCGCTAGTGCTGCCAGGCACAGCACACTAAGCAAGAGGAGACATTTTGAGCAATTATCCTTTCTCAGGTGACCTTTACCTTGACCCAAGTAGAGCCAAAATTTAATCAGGTGATCCTTGGAGCACTACATACCTTTCCTGAAAATTTTGTGTAATTTGATCTGACCATTTTTGCATTAAACTGCCGACTGCAAACAAACAAACAAGCAAAAAAAAAAAAAAAAAATGCCACCAAATACAATACCATTCCCCCTTTTGGGCAGGGTAATAATTCAGTATTGTTAATTTGGGCAGTATCCAGTAAATGGAATCATCCAGAGTACTTGAGAAGTCAACAGAGATGAACAGATAGGCAAGATGAATAGAGGGACCGGCCTGTCTTAAGCAAGAATGCTCTTTATCGACAACCTCTAATCCAATGCCTGCCAGGGGAATATTTTCATTGTTTTGGTATTTTCCAACTTTTCGAAGTTAAAGTAATTGGCAAGGTGAAACCTTCATAAATTAACTACATTGTGAATATAATCCATAGTAGCCGTAACCCAAATAAATCAGTACATCTAGAGGAATAGTCTTATTGTTTCTGAAACTCTGCAATGATTTCACAACACAGGAGCGTTTCATTAAACTAATGAAGCAATAACAGGCCTTACAATGACAAATGGCAAAAGAGGAAATAAATACAGGCACTTTTCATCAGTGAACTGGTGTCAGAACCCACAGAAGAACTGTGTTGCTTTCATGTACGCACTGCAAGCATAAGAAATATGTTCGGAAGCCTAAACATCTGTGGTTGATGAACACAACCCACTATCAAGAAAAAGAAACACTGTACAGCATCTGGATCCTGCATATATGAACTGTGCTGTCGAGATAAATTTCAGTCCAGCAAAAAGTATTGTAATATAATAAATTTCATAATTTTAATATCATACAATGAATTTCACTGTCTACACAGTCCTTTTTTTTTTTGCAAATAGACCCAATAATTGGTACACAAGGTATTATTCACAAAAAGAGACAGAACTGCAAATTATATCAAAAAGGATAAAGCTAAACACGCACAAAGAATTAGAAATGAAATGAGTCTATTTAGAAGCTACACAATGTGTAAACTTGTCAATGACCAGAACAGGTGTAAAGGCCACAACTGGAATAAATAACATGTCAAGCATACAAGAGAATGGATCTTCTGGCTACAAGGCTAACGGTGATTCAATACTGCGTTGCTTGCTGCCAAAGATGACAGAGACTCTACACAATGTGCATCCTGTTACACCCCAGATATTTGTTCAGAGCATGCATATTATGTTTATATGAGCAGGATAGCAAAGAGTCAAAGCTTTCAAACATTTACAAATCAATTGCTTGAATTACACTCTTGAATGATCCAAATATAATTAGTGACCCCAGAACTATTTTCAACAAAGTAGTGTAAACCCGGGAATAATTAAAAAATAACATTGCGCATGTATCTCAGCTAACTGACCAGACCAATGTAGAAAAAGCAAGCAAAGCTGATTTTTTAAAATAAGGAAACTGTAACAGAACAATGTAACGGGGCATCAGTTAAAATCACATTATGCATCAGTGGATGTGGGTGAATAAATGCATGAGCAAATGTAATCACATTCACTGTTTGTTTATTTTTTTCTTTATATGTCTTCTTCTTGTTTTACAAGCCAAATTCCAAAATAGTTGGGACAAAGTGTAAATTGTGAATAAAATCAAAACGCAATGACTTTCAAATCACACCAGCCAGTATTTTATTCACAATAGAACAGATAACATAGCAAATGTTGAAACTGAGAAATTTTACAATTTTATCCACAAAATGAGCTCATTTCAAATTTCATGGCTGCTACGGGTCTCAAAAAAGTTGGGACAGGGGCCTGTTCACCATGGTGCAGCATCCCCTCCCCTTTTTAACACTGAATGGAGGCATCTGGGCATCGGGGAGACAAATGTCTTGAGTTTAGCCCCTGGAATTTGATCCCGATCTTGTTTGATACAGGTTTCCAGCTGCTGGTGAGTTTTGGGTCTCCTTTGACGGACTTCTCGCTTAATTATGCGCCAAATGTTCTCAATCGGTGAAAGATCAGGACTGCAGGCAGGCCAGTTTAGCACATGGACTCTTCTATTACGAAGCCATGCTGTTGTAATAGCTGCAGTATGTGGTTTTGCATTGCCCTGCTGAAATACACAAGGCCTTCCCTGGAATTGATGTCATCTGCAGGGGAGCATATGTTGCTCTAGAACCTTTATATACCTTTCAGCATTCATGGTGCTTTTTAAAACATGCAAGTGTCCCACATCATATGCACTAATGCATCCCCATACCGTCAGAGATGCTGGCTTTTGAACTGAACGCTGATAACAGGAGGGGTGGTCTTTCTCCTTTTGCCCAGAGGACACCACGCCCATGATTTCCAACAAGAATGTCAAATTTGGACTCGTCTGACCACAGGACACTTTGCCACTTTGCTACAGTCCATTTTAAATGAGCCTTGGCCCACAGAACATGGCGGCGCTTCTGGATCATGCTCAAAAATGGCTTCCTCTTTGCATGATAGAGTTTTAGGTGGCGTCTGTGGGTGGCACGGTGGACTGTGTTTACAGACAGTGGTTTATTGAAGTATTCCTGGGCCCATTTAGTAACGTCAATGACAGAATCATGCCGGTGAGTGATGCAGTGGCGTCTGAGGGCCCGAAGATCACGGGCATCCAGTAAAGGTCTTCGGCATTGTCCCTTACGCACAGAGATTTTTCCAGTTTCTCTGAATCTTTTGATGATGTTATGCACTGTCGATGATGAGACCTTCAAAGCCTTTGCAATTTGATGTTGAGGGACATTGTTTTTAAAGTATTCCACAATTGTTTTACGCAAGCCTTCACAGGTTGGAGAGCCTCTGGCCATCTTTACTTCTGAGAGACTCCGCCTCTCTAAGACATCCCTTTTATAGCCAATCATGTTACACACCTGATGCCAGTTAACTCAATTACTTGCTAAATGTTCTTTCAGCTGATTCTCTAATATATTAATTGCTTTTTCAGCCCTTTTTTGCCTGTGTCCCAACTTTTTTGAGACCTATTGCAGCCAGAAAATTTGAAATAAGCTCATTTTGTGGATAAAAATGTAAAATGTCTCAGTTTCAACATTTGAAATGTTATCTGTGTTATATTGTAAATAACATATTGGCTCATGTGGTCTGAAAGTCATTGCATTTTGATTTTATTCACAATTTACACTTCGTCCCAACTATTTCGGAATTGGGGTCGCATTTCAATGATTCCTTTTGTTTCATTTTGTGTAGTAATACAATCCTGCCTATGATTGTGCTACAGAATAGAAACCTGCTGTAAACTAGTGTTAAGTCAGGCCAGTTTAAATATAACGCACTTTTACATCTGAAATTTAACTTTTAAACTTTTCCTGTATAATAATGAAAAAATGAAACAAAGTGAAAATTCTATTCCAGAGTGGACCACGCATTTCAGAGTGACGAGTTGTCATATTAGAATACATGCACTTTGGAGGATAGCAAGTCTCTGGCTGACTGCATTAAATGTGCAGTGGGTTACTTTCAAAAAAAAAAAAAAAAAGAACTTTTCAACATATTTGCTAAAACTGCTTTAATATCCTGACTGTAGCACATGAGACAGATAATCTAAGATAATTCAGGTTTTTCTGGTTCCTCCAAGAGCTCGTAACTGCATTTGTGACAATCAACCATGCCTAAACGAACACAACTAATCAGAGGCAGGAGGAGTGAACAAATGAATGAAGTTAACTGGCTAAATTAACAGGCAACTATGCTAACTGAATCGTTGAATATGCAATATTTTTTCCCCTGATATGTCAACGCAATGCAGGTGGGCCACAGAATCATATGCGTTGTCATTGAAGTTTTTATTATTATCAATATGGTTAGGATTGATGGTCAGAAGCTTGCTGATTGACCATAGTTTTAAATGTAATCTGTTAGAGATAATTTACTTATTTTTGTGCAGTTATATGCATATTGAAATTAAATATTTGAAATGTAATCCAATACGTACTTCCGACATCTGATGTATTTTTCATGGCGCGCATAGCTATTTCTCACAGAAATTGATTTAAAAGTTTAAGTAATCCCACAGTATAAGCTTAGTTTTGTAAAAAAAAAAAAAATACATAAAATAAAAAATAAAAACCTTAAAAATTCTATGATTGCCACTGAGGTCATAATGGAAACTAGCACACACAGGGATCTCTTAAGATGAAATTTTGCAACCACTGGTTCAGAGATTGCCAAATTCCCATTAATGTGAATTACAGCACTATCTATGAGTGAACTTGGACAACGCCTGTCACAATTTGCCAATACAATGTGTTGATCATATTTCAGTCGCTTTATCATGATGACACATTCCACTTACCAGTTGTGCTTGATGTCCACGGAAGTCATGCCCAAGAAATGTAACAGGCCATCACATGCAAAAGGTTTGACATATCCGCTTGACATAATTTAAGCGACATTTGGTGGTGATTGGGCAGATATTGTGGGAAGAGTTGTCAAAAACAGTTTGTGAGCAAATTCAAAATGGCATCAAATTACACAAAACATGATTTCATTGGGTGCATTAGACTCCACATTACCTCAGGATTCTAATGATTTGGATTTCCATCTCATGGTTCAGAAGTTATGACCATAAATGTAATTGTAGCATCTGCCTGATGGTGATGCTAAACTGCCCCTCATGGGGTCACCAAACTTGTTGTTTGGATAGAAGATAAAGGCCTCTATCACTCTGCCAAAAAAACAAAAAAAAAAAACAAATCGTTTTATGGGCTGCCATAGACTCCCACGATAAAAGAGCGCAACTAGCAGAACACGAGCACAGCACACAGAATGTGTGGTGAAAAAGCTGAGACATTCAGCCACATTTCAACAGAATTCACATTTCAACAGAAGTCATAAGCTCAAAAGCAATATAAGCAATGGAGACACGACAAGGTTGCGCAGATAATTCACTGGGATCTTCGCGGAAAGTGCAGCTTTGAAAGGGAAGAAAAATGGTACAACCATAAGCCAGAAGTGCGTGAGTCACAGAACTACAAATTGCTTTGGGAAATGAACCACCCCATTGAGCACAATACGCCAGACACTGTCCTGCATACAACATGGATTTTGCTTTCAACTGAAAAAAAGTGCTTTTTCCATTCACTTTAGAACTCTGAATACTGAAGAAACACATTTTGTTCGATACATCACCCCCCTACTCCCCCAAATGTTTTGTCGCCGCAGGGCACCATTATTCAATTATGGTATAAAATAAAGTAACTTTTAATACAATCTTATTTAGCAACATTTAATGTAAAATAAATAAATAAATAAATAAATCTCTCCTCTGACTCGCTTCTGCACTTTCACAAGATTACTCATTTCCTTAAGGGTGTTCAGAAAAGAAACATGAATTTGATCCCACTATGGGTCTTAAAATTAGTGCAATCACTCATCTATCAGACGATGTAGCCCAATCTTTGTGCAAAATTCTATTTTTGAGTAAATCCGGGGTGAAAGTGGGGTATTTTTTTCGCATTGGATAATGCAGGAGTGCGAATTATACGTCACGTTGCACACGATTCATCAGTAAATGATATCAGGATCCATCATACGTCAATCAAATGGATACTGTCGTTGCGATATAAACGTCTGAGAAACACCAGGAAGCTTTGATAGCGAGTAGTGGTTTTTGCAGGAATAAGTGGTTTCGAGTTTTAGTGAGCGGTTTCGTGGATTGTCGAGATTTAGTATCTAGTGTGCAGTTGCAAGAGAGTGAGTGAGGGACACGTTTGGGTGAGTGAGTGTTAGTGGTGTTAGTAGCGGTAGCTAGGTAGCCTAGCATACGTGAGCTAGCATGGCTGGAGGAGGACCAAGGAAGTGTTTGCTTGGGTGTCCGTCCACCCAAACTACTTTGTTCAGCCTCCCTTTGGATGCAGGGATACGAGCCGGCTGGCTTGCATTCTTGCACTTCGACGAGAGCGGGCTGTCAGTGAGATCCAGGGTGTGTGGAAAGCACTTCACACAGTCCTGCTTCTCAAACTACGGGCATTACTCGGCTGGGCTGGCGAAGGATCTAATCCTGACGGATACAGCGGTCCCGACAGTGTACATTGTTGTTGTTCTTCGAAAGTACCGGAAAGTTGCTAGCTAGGCTACTCACGTAGACATTTGCTCTTTTATAAACCAGTATCTTACAAACTGTAAGTTGTAAGTTAGCTACTGCTAGTTTTACCAACGTAGCTAACCTAACGTCACTCCCGGCTGACAATTGTCTCATTACTTCAGATTTCATGATTCATACAGCCAATCCTTACTGTCCACTGTAACCTCCCTTATTGCCCTAGTAAGCCTCTCTGCACCGTGAAAAGTGTTAGTGTCCATCTTCTGTCAATACTGGTCAATGAGCTGATCAAAAAAAGCCCATTAACATCTGTACACACCTACATACATATCATATAACACAATGTATGTCTTTGTCTATCAAGCAGCACCATAACTGCGTGACGTTGCCTCAGGGCAACAGTGAAAAAATTACCATGACTGCGTAACGTTGTGTAACATTATCAACACTAATAAATTATCAATTTTCTCCATCGTGTTAAATTGTTATTAGGGATATTCATGCATCAATATATATTTGTCTGTTTAATAATTTAGAAATTTTAATGTTTATAATATTCACAGATAACCTAACCTTTGGAATACAACATAAGGCATGACTTATCCTCGTCCTGAAAGAAGGTTGCATCCCAAAAATATATTGGACCTGACTGAATAGGTCTTCATCATGGGAACCACCAATTTGTAAATAAAGAAACAAATAAATAAATAAATGCAATGGGTGTGGACGTCAGGGCCTAAAACAAAACATTGTTCTTGAGGGCAACATGAAGCAGTACAGGGTTAAGAAAGGAAAAATGTGCTTAGCTATTGATGTTCTTTGCCTATTTGACACAAAAGTAGATAGCATATAGAAAGAAAATTACGAAAACTTTAGGGGTGAGGTCACACACATTTTGAAATGCTGATCGGTTTTAGTTATTCCTGTAGAGATAGGAGCACCGGGTTCCATCCTGAGAGGACTGGATAAATGGAGGAAGTTGCGAAGCATGCGCACACTGAGCAGCAGCAGCGAGCATGTTTACTAGATTCAGCGAGAATTTTAAAAAGAAGCCTTGACACAGACACTGAGGGATAAAAGGTAAAGGGAGAAAAGAAAGGTGGACCGGGCATTTGAGGCCACGAGTAGTGAATTGTCCCCCATTATAATCCCTCCATAAACTGCAAATTAACAGCATAATAATAAAAATAATAAGAGGAAGAAGGCAATTTTGATAGGTGCCTGTGCACCTTTGGTGCTTGGCCCCTAATAATAATTCGAAAACAACCACTCTCTCTGCTGCTATTAAGCCGACTTTATCTGCAGTCAATCAAATTTTTCCATTCAGAGGTTTTGCTGCTCAGCCTATGGGGTCACTAATAAAGGTGGACCACCTTAACAACTGTGAAAGACAACATTAACCCTGGGGTCAAAAGAGAAGACCAGAGCTTATTAAGATCAATTCTTGTTCTTACATGCAGTGAAGAGAGAAGGTCCAGGTAAAAACTCACTTGGTAACGCTAAAGCAGGATGTTATGTAATTTCATGAGCATCGCAACCATGAGACGTGTGCTACTGCAATAACAGATTAGGAGGAAGATTTTGCAACACTATTGCATCTGTATCGGACAAACTGAATCTGCCGAATCTGCAGAATATGTTTTAATTTACCAATGAGCCGTTTGCCTTGCTATGATTTATTATGAGGCATTGAAAATGTAGCAAACTTTATTACATCACAATTATTTCAACAACCAAGGGCAGCAGTCTCCACTGCAACTCTGAAACATATCATTTTAGCAAAATGATTGATTGCACAGGGAGAAATATGATTACATCAAAATTGAGACAAATTGTTCCCTCAATGTGAACAGTTATAAAAACATGCATGTACATCCAACATAAACAATATTGCATGCAACTGAATTTCAATTGAGCTTTTATATTTGTATCAATGCCTCTGAAATTCCTAGCCGCAAAATTAGATAATCAGAATACCTATGTGAGTAAAGTTTGCATAAATCAATATACATTAAATGATAAAGAATAATTTATGCATTATTAGTTTCATGAGAAACATATGACAGATACATATGGGTGCATAATATTGATAGAACCACCTTTCATTCAGCATTCATGCACATGTCCTCACAATAAACCAAGTTAACAGGAAAGTAATAAAAGCTAAAATTGAATCTTACAGAATGCAGATTCAACTAAGAACACAGTAAAATTTCAGGGAGCTATAATGAAATATAAGCACAAATGCACATACACAAACGCGTGCGCAGTGCACACACGCACACACTTATTCTGGTTTGTGCATCACAGATACAATGTATGCACCTCCATGCAGAAGGTGAGGGCACGTGAGAAACCAGGATTCAGAAGCTATACATTTTCATGCAACATAACAAGTAAATGATTCTCCAGCAGAGTCATAAGCTCTGGTGAAATAGAAGAGTGGAGGGAATATTTGTGGCTTTGTGGAACAATCCTGACCGTGCAAAAGGAAGCATGCATCTACTCATGGGAGAGAGGCTTGTGGCTCTGCGCAGTGATACGGTTGGCCAGTGTAGTTTGGCGGAAAAAAATATTTCCTCGAAAGAAAATAATTCCAACATTACACAACACACAATGCCTACGGATTATCCTGAGTAATCGGGTCATGATATCTCTACCAGGAAATTGCTGTTGAGGGTTTCAAATGTACTTTTTTTTTGGTGCTATGAGCACCACAAGCCTACTTTTTATTTCCATTTTATTTCAGAAAAGGCAGAAATCTTTATAGACGATATCTCCTAAACTCGGCAACTCACATCAATACAATTTAGATGGATAAATAGCACTGCTGGTAGGAGGAAAAGTATGTAGTTTTGATTTTGGGGTGAACTGTCCCTTTAAGCATATCTTGAATGCAAGTGTTGACACAATAATGTCACATTTTCAGTATGGAGCTGTGCCTTACCCAGCCGTGGCGAGCCGACGACATTGCTGTGTCTCTTTATGCATTAAATTATATTTGTTCACGGAAAGTACTCTTCTTCTGAGGAATTACGAAGCACACAAAACTTAAATGACCAGTGGCATGGAGTGGGGGAAATTTTTGAGGAAGCCAAGCAAGACAAAACCTCTAATCCATGTCCTTTTTTTTTTTTAGATTAAGAAAGCATTCATTTGCAGACTCAATCAGGAGATGTTGGTGGCTAGATTGAGTTATATCATAGCTATATGTACGCTACGCAATTGTGTTGCCTATAAAGTTATCCATCAGATGGTAATGCCATTTAGCTAGCAATATAGTATCTACATCATTTATTATCAATATTTTATCTTCGGAGATAATCATTTAATTTAAACGATATGATCTTTTGTCTTGCAAGTCGTAGGTAACAGGCATCATCTGATGCATTGTATGAAAAAAATTGGTAATAAAGAATTGACGGACCTAATGCCAAGGCAAAACAAAATACCAGAACATTTTTAGCCGCTTCCTTTCAGTAATGTTTTACGGACAGTTCCTTCCACTAAAAAACAGAAAATTCTGTTTGTTCACCGTGTGTCCTCTGTTATATTTAACATATTAATTAAGGATACCTCTGTCAATCTGGCTATACATTTGCAGAACATATTCGCTTTCATTTGCGGATTCCTGTGATCACCCAATACAGAAAATTTCGTATATGTAGGCCTACGGTACGTGTTCTGTGACATTAACGAATTCCTGTGTTCACCCAATACGGACAATTCCGAACTGGTAGATTACAGTAGGCAAAGTCATATTCTCCTCATAGTTAAGCCACTGGCTAACCTAGTTGGTTTCATAAGCAAGTCTGAACCATTTTCCTCACAGCTGACAGCATACCAATCTAATGCCTCATTTCCACTACGTGGTATCGGCTCTACTCTACTCTGTTCTACCCGCCTTGGGACCGGATACTTTTCTGGGGGGTCGTTTTCCATTAGAGGATAGTACTGCCTCAGTGTAGCTGGTCGTCATAGTGACACAGCACGAAACTGCCACGACGTCATCCTCAACGCGACACACATAGGCATAAAGAGAAAAAATGGAGGAAATCCAGGGAGTGGTGTTCTTCATTCTCGGGTTGTGGCTGTTTTGCACAGCAAGGAGACTGGAGGCTGGAGGCAGCAAGACAAAACACCACTGATAAATACCAAAGAGTTTGGGAAATCGTCAGGGCCGCCGCCAGAACTGAAAATTCAGGGGCAAAGATAACATCCCTTTATGACAACAATTAGTCATAGCTAATTCTCAATCATTTTCCTTTATTAACACATTTTCCACTTATAGTAATAATCAAGTGGCAATTGAAGACACGGCTTTTCTCCCCCATACGATCTAACAGCCACAAAATAATGGGCAACATTAAGTACAGAAAAAATTATTTAATTATAATTAGGTCTATGCACTGGCACTCAGCAACGGTAATTTTTTTCCAGCGAGGGTGGCATTTCCCAACTCTTCAACGAATGACGGTAATTTCGGTGACAAGTACATACGCCTGTTTTTGCAGCACGATCACCGCAACTTGATGTAAAAAAAATAGGCAACTGTCCAACTGGAAAACATAAACAGAAGTCACCACGATCTTGTCACCGAAATTACCTTCATAATATTTTGAGGGACGCTACCTCACAAGTTGTAAAACACTCCTTGAGAAATTGAGCAGAGAGCAGCAACCGCCTACAGAATTACCGGAACTGTAAAACAAACTTATTTTATTGAAGTGACAGCTCCGGTCCTGAAAGAACTGGGGAAGCTTGGCTTCCTTTGCCGCCCGTGAGAAAACGCCACTGTAAATGACAAAGAAGTACTTCTCTCAATTGATAAAGCTTAGAAATACACTTCTACCTTTCAAAACAATGCTAATTACAGCACCAGATGGCTACTCACTGATTAGCAACTTAACAATTAGCATGTTAATGAACAACGAATAAACATCAAATTTACCACGCATTTATTTATTTTTCATTTTATTTAATTTTATTTTTTTCTGTGCTTTGCATGAAACATCTGTTTTGGGTCAGTCTCTGGCCCTCTGACACATTTGACTAACTTATAATAAGAACAAACTCTTGATTGTTTTTTTAGCACAATGTACTTAGCAGAAGCAGAGTCCGATATCATAAAATACACAACAAATGTTATTTGCGAGCCAAGAAATTATCGCACATTTGACGTCTGAAGTCATCATGGCAACACACACTCATTCTCACAACGGCAACTAATTATGCCTTTTCCAGAACTGGCCTTGTTATATGACAACAAAACCTGAGCTGTACGGAGAACACAAATATGTCTGGGCCAGAAAAGCTCCGTTCGGGTCTGCAGGCACTAAAAATGTGACATATGTTCAACTTAAGCAGTTGCAATAGAATAGAGCTTAAGTGTACTTTCTGAAAATATAAAAGATATAGTAAGGGATTTAAAGTATGGTTTCTGAAAATATACTTAAGCATTATTTTTTTATTGGAGGGAAAATGTGGGGATAGGAAGATAATCAGGATACTCAGTGTACTGTTATGCTTGTTTGTTTATCTACTACTGCAAGATATTGTACACTTTTTAGAAAAGAAAAAAATTTGAAAAAAGGAATGCTGTGAAAACTGTCATCTGCTTGATGTGATCAATTCGTGGAAAAAAAAAAAAAAAACTGAAACTGCAAGCCGCCAAGGCTTAACCGAGGAAGTACCCGGGGATCTACAGAAACCAAATTGCATTTTGTCATCTTCCAGTAGTTATTTTGCAAGCATTTCCACTAATTATTTCCTCCATCTACATCACATCATGCCGAATTCAACACATGGTAGGACAAAGACTAAGTCTTTCTTCCTTTGTACACACAGCACACTCAACCCGCTGATTCATTAGTAGCTTTGCTGGTATCAGTAAACTGTCACTGATCACATCAATACACCATCTGTTTCAAGGAAAAGCATCCAAAAACTGGGAAAATAAGCACTTGGACTCATTCTAGGGTAATGAATCAGAATCAGGGAAGTCGATAGGCATTTGATATTTGCACATTTTATCCTTGTAATTCAATGGAGCAAACTGCTTTGAGCATTCATTGCTCAGTTGCTGTGCAGGATATCAGAAACCTGAGCAGGGCTTAGAAACTCAGAGTACTGCCAAAGGTTTAAATGTTAGATTCCCAGATTGTCTGTTTTGTACTATAACAACCCGGAGCATGGTATTTGTCCAACATTACCGAAACAAATAAACTTCCAATGTATTTCCAAGTTGTAATATGCAATTAAAGCAAGTTGTGCATGTGTGATGTATTTTCAATACAGCAACGCAGCCTGTTTCTATCCGTGAAATTCAGTGGACCATTGACTATGGCATTTTTGGAAGAGGGGCTGACGACCCAGACCAATAAAAGTGCTCTCTCTCAGTTTCAAAATTACCAATCACACTGTAGATCTCAATAAAGCATACAAGCCTTTCAATGCAATGCAGGCTAATTTTTCAAAATACACATAAGAAAATCTTCAATAACTGATTTTAACACCCATTTATAGTACAAGACCTAAATGCCCTTTTTTTGTAGAGCAGTACCTGATTGTGCCACAGGCCTTGTGTGAATTCCTTCTTTTCTTCCTCCTATTCAGCAACTTGCCTGTCTAAAAGAAGTACGTCTCTTTTGATTGGTTTATGTCTCACGTATTTTCCCTTCCCGAGCTGTGTCTCCTTTCTTTGCTACTTCCTGTTGCCTCAGTGACATGTATTTAAACCCTCTGCTTTGAGTTGCAAGTTGCCGGATTGTAATTTGCTATTTGCTTAGAACCGGTCACTATTCCTCATAAAAACTTCTTGTCTTTATTAAATTTATTGCAAACTTTAATGATAGCAATTCACGGACACTTTCCTCTTTACTCGATTAGCTCGAACAAGCTTCCAAAACTACTCAGGGTCCTGGATTGGGATCATATTGAAATTAACCCAGCTCAAGGAAGTTCCTCTGTCCAGTTTAATAGGAACAAACCCCCAAGCCTGATCAGGGTCTGGGATTAGGGCTGCATTCTTATTAACCCTTCCAAGTCTGTTCCTCTGACCGGTTTTTTTAGGAACATGCTCAAAATCCTTCAACGGTAATCAGGATTGGAACCAAGTTCCCCTCGAGCTATTCCATCCTCCAGTGGGACAGTTTGGCTCTGGCGAAGTGTGAACTCCACTTGGCTATTATGGCGGAAGCTGCCTGCCGGCGATTGGCAGCCCAGCTTCGCCTATTATGGTGGTCATGAATATGAATATTATAACATGAACTTTAACTGGTTATTAATTAATTGAAAAGCTTAACTGAGTAAAAGTGTTATTATGCAAGCTCAGATTGATTAATATTTGGGCTGAAAATATGCCTTAAATGCTCCAAAATGCTTCTCCCGGCCTTCAAAATTTCAAAATTTTGGAGAGATTGCTGGCTTCGCTGCCATAGTGTACTTATTATTGTACCAATATAGCACTGGCCATAAGAGGTCAGACCTCATGTAAACCACAATTTTCAGCAAAATTTTGAAGAAAACTGTCACAAGTGGAAACAACTTATTTGTTTCTCCACCTGAAGCAAAAACACACATGCCAATGTGAGGAGGAGAGTTCAGCTGCTGAAGCTGCTGTTGTGCAGCCTTAAAGCAAGCAAATGATGCAATCTCCAAAAAAACAATGTTCAATATTTTTTTTCTCCAGTATAGTCTTGAATGGTGTTACTGCAAATCCCCCTGAAATATTGTGATATTATTTTTAAGCTATATCCACCACCCTATTCTATTGTATACCAGTTAAAGCGGATTAAGCTTTGCAAGAATATATATCTCTTCAAAACCATCTTAATGAAGAAGGACCCAGAATCATTTTACAGCCTGTATGAACTCTTAATAAGGAATAAAAACATGAAAGAACATGCTGGCCTGTCCTTATAATGACCAGAGAGCAAACTGTATTCATTAAGATCAGAGTATTTAGTAAGCCAATAAGTCATGTAACTCCAGCAGAATTTTTACTGTTCAACAATCAGCTGTATAACTGGTCGTTTTTTTTATAGGAGGTATGCGATGATGTCACTTTCCCAACAGAACACGCCCCCTCATTTCGGAAGAGAGGCAAACCATCCTGCAAGATAGCTGCCTCTAGCAGCGAAAACAGCCAAACCGGTAGAAAAATGCATGACTATCTGCCTAAATTGAAGACAGCCTGAACCAACATTAGTTAAAATTAAAAACATAAATTAAAGTTAAAAAAAGAACTACAGACATTAACAAATGGCCAGGACTCAGGTTTTCCGAGAATTATATGTACCTGATTTTGATGCTGTGGACGTACACAAAGCAAGGCAAACAAAATCCTCCATCCTTGATGCTTCGTACTTCCAGGCGAGATTCAGTGGTGAAATGAAAGCAGGTTTATCTTGGCTACCTAACACTTGATAGGAAGCATGCGCTCAGTTTGTGTTTTTCCTTTAGATATTGCACTCTGTAGTTTAATTCAATGTCTGAACTGAGAAGAGACAGTCTATCCTGTAAGAGTCACAGTGATGTTAGTTATTATATAAATATATATATATATATATATATATATTTTTTTTTTTTTTTTTTTTTTTTCCCCACAGAAAAGACAAAGCCAGACAGCTGGCTTTATTTTGTGCCTATGGAAACAGAAATGCAACTGGCATTTTTCACAATCTTGTCCAATTCTTATTGTGCATTTATCGCTTTAACCCAGTTTGGTGGTTTTGTTGTCTGTAGTAAATGCATTGTGTCACAATGGGTTGTACGGTGCATTGGAAGATCATCAATGAAAACAGTTGGTGAAATGAAAGCTTTGTGTCACCGTTTTTTTTCTTTCTTTATTTTACTCGCATTATGTACTAAATAAATAATGCTACAAAATGGTGGTGGGGTCTAATGGGATGGGGAGGGTGAAGAGGCATTTTAGATGTGAATATTTTCTTTGGGCAGGGAAATACAAGTAACTAATTTCAGCCTCCTCTTAGTTTAATAACATGTATAGTTTTCTTTACAGTTCATGCAAAACACATTACCTTGTTCTTCATCTGACATGATGGAAATTCACAGGTTGCTATGGCATTAACACTCTAGTTATAAAGGGAAAGACAAATTAATGAACTTTGGGGATTTGGTTCCATGTAAGCCAATCAGGTCATTCATTTGTCTTATATCAACCCTTTGACAACAGGACAGTTTTTGCTTTTGCCTTGTGTCACAAAATTGCTGGAATGGAATCAGACGTAGCCAGTTTTGATCTGCAATACCATGAGCTGTTGTGTCTGAGTGTTCTCCTAACTTTTTTCCCCCAAAATCTGTGTCAGTTTTGCTTATTGTTCCTCGTAATTTAACCCTTTGAATACTATTATATAAAGGAGTCACGACCCCCACCGATGCCGAAACACAGCTTACTGTGATGGGGAAACCACCTGATTTTAAACAAGGTCACATGACAATCAAGAGCTATGTGATCAAAGTCACATGTTTTTCAGTATTTCAGGTCATTGCAGGTTCTCTATATGGCAGGGCTGGCCAACCCTGGTCCTGGAGAGCCGCAGTGTCTGCTGGTTTTTAGTGTTACTCAGCACTTGATTGATAAATTAAAGCAGTTGATTACACACTTCACTTATCTCACCTGGTGTCTTAGGTTTAAATCGGGTGGAGAAAACCAAACTTAGCACACCCTCTGGCTCTACAGGATCAGCGTTATCCATCCCTGCTCTATAAACTTTTATCTGTACTCTGTACTTCTACTTTGTCTGCATTACAACTACGCTAAATATCCAACCACATTGACAAATCTTGGTTAACACGTAGATTGCTGTCACAACCCGCAAGTCTGCTTAATTAGCTCTAGGAGTCTTGTGGGTTGTTCCTGCTAATTGCTTGATTGGCTCATTATTACCAAATTAAACCTGAGACACCAGGTGAGATCAGTTAAGTGAGTAATCAACTACTTTAATCCATCAATCGAGTGCTGAGTAACACCCAAAATCAGCAGACACTGCGGATCTCCAGGACCAGGATTGGCCACCCCTGCTATATGGCCTCTAAACTGGCCAGTAGGGTTCAAAAGTTCAATTATTGTTTTGTTTCAATCCCTCCTAGTTTCAATCTCTCCTGATCTCCCTCATTGTTGAGTGTAGTCTGGTGTATTTAAGTCCCTTGTCTCTTTCTTTCCTGTAATGGATTGTTGATTTATTCTCGGAGTTCTTTTTCTTTGGTTATCCTTAACCGAAATTAAGAAACTATCTATGAGGTATTACTCCCCCTTCAGTTCTGGAAATTTATTTTTCCGATCCTGCTCCAGTCCAGTGCAAAGTATGCATACCATACCACTATTCGATCTGCTCCAGCTGCGTGGCTGAAGCTAACCAGGCGTGGGCTTGGTTAGTACTTGGATGGGAGACCACCTGCTGGAAGAGGTGTTGGTGGGCCAGTACGTTGCGATCTTCCCTCTGGTGGAATAATCCCCAATGCCCCGGTACAGTGATGGGGACACTGTACTGAAGGAGACGCCGTTTTTCGGATGAGACGTTAAACTGAGGTCCTGACTCACCGTGGTCATTTAAGATCCAATGACACTCATCGATAAGAGTAGGGGGTTCCCCTGTGTCATGGCTAAAATCCAAAACTGGCTCTTTCCACCTGCCACCTAATCATCCCCTGATCTAATTGGCTGTGCAAATTGCCCTCTCCCTCCCCACATCAACCCTCAGGGCTTCCTTGAAAAAGAGATTTCAATCTCAACGGGACTTCCCTGGTTAAATAAATGTTAAACAAATAAATAAACAAAGGCGCACACCACTTATTAGTGCTTTGTTTCATTCTGCCTGCCATCCCATTTACTGATCTCAGACGAGTCCCCTTGCCTTGCCCTTCTGTCACTGGCTGCTTCCGGACCAGTCTTCTGAATACGCAATCCAGCTTTGTAGGCTCTTCTGTTCTTTAGTTTTGTTACTAAAGGTCAATTGCGGCATAAATCGGATCTTTATCATTCAGCTGCGTTCTGAGGGGCACAACAGCCCTTACATTTCCTGACCATATTTAGGACATAAATTTAGGGCCAAATGTCTGACAAGGCCAGCTGCTGGTGCTGGCACAGGATTCAGAGTGAACTCCACCATAATAAAAGAATGTTCTAGCGCAAGGTAAACCATCCCACGTGCGTCTGTAGTGAGAAGCAGGTCCATTGTGATTTATTGTGATGTGCATCTTCATTTAAAGCTGCCGCAGCTCCACGTAAATAGCCATCGAAGTGGCACCTAAGAGTTTCTTTTTTTTTTTTTTTTTTTAACTAGGGGACACAAGTGTCATATGTCAGCACACTGTCAGCTAAGCTCCACCGCTGAATTATGGCCCTGTGGATCAAAGTGCCGCGTTTTAAGCCGCCTCTCCGCCACTTGACCTACGTCTGTCGTAGCACAGAAATGTCAGGGGTAGGGCAGGGGCACTCTGGTTACCAGGAAGACCAGGGCAAATGTCACAATGCAGACACTAACAATTCACTTTGGGCTCTCAAAAACAATGTCTTTCCATTGAGCTTATTCATAGATACAATGTGCGTACAGTACAGTATATAATGAGCTACTTACATGTCATAGGTATTTATAAGGATGAAATACTTCACTAACAAACAAACAAACAAATCACAAGCATCCAGTTCAGTTAACTACTTCTTTATTATGATAACAGGTTCCCCGATCGGAGGAAGGAAGCTACGTATATGCAAAAGTTTGAAGGTTCTTTCTCCGATGCTACCAAAATGCATAAAAATGTAATCTCATATGATAAAACCCACATGGGCATTGTTTGATTATGAAGAGTACAGACCAAAAAAAAGTAGTTGTCCTATAAATTATGTATCTCCAATGTATTGCGCCAGTTTTAAGAATACTTCAATATTGTAAATGACTGTCCTTCACTGCTATTGATTTACTGCATCATTTTTCAGGCATATTGCTTTTCTCTCTCGTTGGCTTTTAGGAATACATAAACTACTTACAAACGTCTTATTCTCATAAATTGAAGTTAACAGTATTTTCCATTGTTCAGTGAAATACTGGCAATGTGTATTAAATAGCAATTGTTCAATATGGCCTTCACTGAAGTATCATATCTACAAATCCTGTGCTTAGTAATCCTCGACTAAAAACAAAGCAATTTCAAATACTGCAAGCATGACCTAAGGAATAAACCAGTAAATGCTGCACTTGTTTATGAAGGACCAATTCATGGCAAAAATGTGAATATTTTATCTATCAATCAATTGCCTAGGTCATTGGAACCAATTTATATTTCAATTGTGATAGATCATAATCTGAGGTCAGTTAGGGCAAAATCAATACATTTTTAAGATCACAGTACAATAAGGGTGCGCATACAACCAGACAGAAAAAATATATATTTTTTTATAAGGATTTATAAAGGCTTCACATTAGCATAATGCAGACGCTTATTTTTTGATGGGTCCAATCCATTTAATCCATCAATTTCACTGCAGTGGAGTCGGCCATTTTCGCAGAACAGACTGCTGATAAATTGGCTGTCCTTCTGCATGAATGATGCTTATTAAGTATAAACTGCAGAAGGGGGAAAACACCTCAAAGGATCCACTATCGGGAAAAAATGCAATCACTGAAGACTGCTCTCTCAAACGTAGCAATCAATATTCCACATTCAAGGTGCCATATCCACACAGCCTCTTCTCTCAATGTCTCCCTCGAATCCCCAGGCCTCAAAAAATATGGAATTTCACGAGACAAATTTGAGAAAGTATTGGGTTATTTTTGAGGACACATCATCGTGTGGCACTATCCATTAGAGTGAATGCTTTTGTGCCCTGTCCTGATGCCATTTTGCTGCCCACAAGTGAAAATAAGAGAGGATATTTTCTTTCAGCCTGTGTGAATCATGATTTTCAGTGCCTGAGCATCAATCTGTAACACAGCTCTCAAAAGTGAAACACATACAATGTCTGACACCATGAATATGCCCGAAGCCTGAGCACTTAAATTGACCGAAAAAGACACCAGAGAATGACCGTGCCAACGTTTGACATGACGTGCAGTTTCTGAAAAATACTACGGAAATTTGGAATTTTCTCTTGAACACAACTATGGCTCCCAATTTTGGCTTCTGATTATTGTTCTAACAATCTTTTGGAAGGCCAGGACGATAAATATTGCCCCTGTCCGTGTGTGTGTGTGTGTGTGGGCGCGTACATGCCTGTGAGCGTGTGTGTGTGTGTGTGTGTGTGTGAGAGTGCGCGCAAATGTGGCTGCCTTTTAAATTTTGCCTTAAAAAAATAGTCGGTCATGGAAGGACTGCTTTTTACTCCCAAATGCCATCTGTCTCCTGAATCAGGAATGAAGGTGCCCTCTCTTTACACCAATCTGTGTACCCCTCAGAGTCAGACAGAGAGTGTCATAATCCAGCCAGCCTGGTGCATTATGGGACAAAGATGACCTCCTGTTCTGCTTTCCCAATAAGCAGTGAATAAGGTGCATGTTAACACAGGATCAAATCTACGCTTGTGGTTCAGTGTGGTTCGTATGTTAAATAGGTATTTGAGTCAGACCTGATGGTTCACACTCCCTAGCAGCCACAAGCAGATCAATGCTGCTGAAGGGTGCTCAGCAAGGGAGGACTGTTTTTTTTGATAAAAGCAACAGAAAAGTAACTGAAATGTAACGCTGAGTTTGCTCAGCAATAGCGCACAACAGTGACATCACAACCCCCATTCACAAATCAGAATATATTGTAAATTAACAGAGAAATTCAAGTCCTGTTCTACCAGTCCAGCTAACCAAAAGTATCTATTCTCCCCACGCGCAACAAATGTTGCGGAAGGGGTGTTTGTGGTTGTCGCGTTAATTTATTTATTCACCCCGCCCGCAACGAAAGTTGCGGAAGGGTGTATGTGGTTGTCTCGTTTATTTAGTTGTGTGTGTCTCACATACAAACTCAGCATCACCACTTTTCCGACTACTCTAGCAGCCAAACGATGCAAGATAGACCCATACTTACTATTGAACACTAATAGGAAGCCATATATGGGGAATCTAATGCCACTGTGACCTTGACCTTCAAGTGACCTTGAAAGGTCAAAATGGCAGACCTTCATATTTTCAGCATCTGTAACTGAGAAACCGCCAGAGATAGGCTTTATGTTATGCTCAATCACAAATAGGAAACCATATATGGGGAGACCAATTCCACCATGACATTGACCTGCACATGGCGTTGAGGGCATGGGCGAGGTGATGTGGCCTTCTGGACACACCCTCTAGTTTATTTATTTATTTATCTGTGTGTCTGTTTGCACTCTACAGGCCACATTTCTGGACGAACTGTCTTCAAATTTGGTGGGGACAATCCTTTGGCGGAAGGGAAGAAATGATTAGTTTTTGGTGAAGATCCGGATCAAATCCTGGATTCTGGATCAGTTTGAAGATTTTGTGAGGGTGCGGGCGGAGTGATATGGCCTTCCGGGCTCACCCTCTAGTTATTTATTACTTTGTTTTGGTGCCAAAACTGGCAAAAATGCCAAATAAATAATAGTAAAGGCAGTGGGTGAGATATTTGTATAATCCGAGAAGGAGAAGATGACATAAAATGAACAATCAAATTGTAATCACAGACTTCATTTTACATATGCAATGACAGTTCAGATCTTTCTGGCCTGTGAAACTCCGTCCAGCCACTGAATTGACAGCCGGCTCAGATACTTCTCAACAGACTTTGTGCAATTTCTTTGCATAAGGGCTCTCATGTAGGCTTCTAGTTCTGATGCCGGCGTCTGGCTCCCGGCGATATACTGACAGCCAATCATTAATATTTCCTGCTGGAGTTCAAGTGAGGGTGGTGCGAAGAGAGGCAGATGGTGCTCACCTCATCTAATGACACACTGCGGAGCCAGCTAAGTTTCTCTTCCCTGATGAAAGCGACAGAGGACCTGAAAGAGGAAACTGAGGCAAGTGTGAATATCAATACAAGATGTACGGTTGTTGTCATAGCTGAACAGGGGAACTGAGGCAAGTGTGAATATCAAAATTTTATGTTCAAATGTTTCAATTGTTGCCTGAGCCGCGTAGATTTCACCCGACTTTTTATTCTCAAGAATTTTGCAGGGCGTCAATGGTAAAGAATGGGCCTCAATTTCGTTCTTATAACATGACTCCAGCAGCTAAATAGTTCTTCATATACAGTATGCACATGCTTCACAATTTAAACCGTGGACATAATGCATCTGACCTAAGGTCTGGGATCTGATTTACTTGCCATTTCTTGAGATAAAACTGTGCAGCCATATGATGAAGGGACTCCTTGGCAGCATAGCAGTCTGTATGAATATTTCATAAGAGAATCTAGGGTGGTATTATCTGCAATTCAGCCATTCCTCTCCATCAGGTCAATAGAGCCTTCTTGTCAGTCAATTCTTACTGACCTTACCCAATTTCCACTAATTAAATGCAGGCAATGACTGACAGACGTGCTCCCACTCGCACCTGGTTTCTGAAGACATTTAGCTCAAACGAAACCTTCCATCATAAGCAAAACCAGTGATTGCGCATTGTACAAAGTTTGCACCATTAGTGCAATTATTAGGTAGATCAGGCCCTCTTGCATGGAACAGCAGATATTTCAAAGACTTTATGCTGGGTGGTAACACTTTCTTGATTCAGTTTTCCTTCCTGCGCTGCCCCAAAGGATGGGTATTGATGTTTCTGTTGCCCTGCCACCTAATTTCTTTTCTTTTTCCATCCATCCTCCATTAACCTGCATGCATTTACTTCCAGCCTTCCAACTTTCTAGCAAGAATCAACAAACAAGCTTTATACTTCAGACTTTCCCAAAGAATAGATCTTGGTATCTCTGCATCCTATCCCCAACCACACAGATACAGACAAAAGGAGCATTTTCTCTCTTTTTTCATCACTCCATCCCACATATTACCCAAAAGGACGAACTTTATAACTTTTGAACCGTTAGTCACAGAGAGTTGGGGATTGGGTTGTTGGGCTCTGGAGGAAAGGATCACATTTTACATGGTGCAGCCCCACCCCCTTTCCTGATTGGTCGATATTTGATCCATCTAACTATTGAAATGTTTTTCATGGACAGTTGGGGGTTGGGGTGCTGGACTCTCTCTGAAATGGGTTTGTCGTAGAGAGTTGGGGATTTGGTTGGTGGACTTAGGAAAAAATCACAAGTTGAATTGTGAAACCCTGCCTCCATTTCCTGATTGGCCAATATTTGGTCCTTCATAACTATTGAACCATTTGACCAAGAGAGTTGGGGATAGCTTTGTTTGGGAAAGGATCACATATCAAATTGTGCGGCCACACTCCCTGTCCTAATTACGCGATATTTGATATGTTACAACTATTGAACTGTTTGTCATAGAGACTTGGAGATTGGGTTGTTGGACCCAGGAAAGGATCACATGTTAAATGGTGAAGCTGCACCCCCTTTCTTAATTGGTTGATATTTGATCCTTCATAACTATTGAACCACTTGTAATTGTCGGGGACCAGGATTTTGGACTCAGACCAGGGTCACATGTTAATGGAAAAGCCCCGTCCCCTTTTCTGTTTGGTTGATATCTGATCATTCATGATTACTGAACTGACTGTCGTAGAGTTGCAGATTTGGTAGTTGGGCTCAGGAAAGAATCGCATGTTACATGTCACCAAGTTTCACCAAGTTAAATGGTGAAATCCTGCCCTCTTTCCTGATTAGCCAATAGTTGATCCTTTATTACTATCGAATGATTTGTTTTAGTGAGTTGGGACTGGGCTATTGGACTCAGGACTGGGTCACATGTTAATGGAAAAAGCTCCACCGCCTTTCCTGATTGGCCAATATTTAATCTTTTATAACAATTGAACTGTCTGTCAAAGAGAGTTGGGGATTGGATTGTTGGACTTAAGGATTGATCACATTTTAAATTACTGAAACCCTGCCACCTTTTGTCATTGGTTGATATTTGATCCCTCATAACTACTGAACCACTTGTCAATGAGATTTGGAGGTTGGGTTACTGAGTTCAGGAAAGGATTACAAGTGAATTGACAAAGGTCTGCCCCCTTTCCTGACTAGAATTTTTTTCATCCTTTATTACTATTTAACTCCTTGTCATAGTGAGTTTGGAGTTGGATTTTTTTTTTTTTTTTTTTTTTTAACTCAGGAAGGGGTCGCATGTTAATAGATAAAGCCTAGTCCGTTGAATCATTTGACTGACATTTTTACTCACAAAATACTGTATACATCGACAGGTAGATGAACGCTTTACCTTCAAAACTATTTAAATCATTCTAGGAATGCCATAATACTGTTTCTGGACACCATGTTGTGGGGTATTAGGACATTCTTCAGGAAGTACCAGTTCTCCAGTTCTTTGAGAAATGAAGGAGCTGGAAATTTAGCTTGCACTCTGGCCTCTAGAACCTCCCATAAAGCCTTTGACATCATATTTGCATTCTTACAGTCATGTTTCAAATGAGGGTAAGGGGGATTCTGAGGTAACAGTGTTTGCAACAGAGGGTGCACTTGGTCTTGCAATGGTCACATATTGTTTCTCCATGGACTGCAATCGTAGGGGCCAAGTCTCATAAAACAGCTGCTCATACCATGCAGAACCACCATCATACGTCACTGACATTGTGGATTTAATGCTTTTTTTTTGGCTTTATCCTAGCATATACCTATCCATATGTATTAAAAAGAGAAAAATATGATGAATACTTTCCTCCATTTCTCAGTGTTCCAGGTTTTGCAGTTTTCACACAGTGTTATACTTTTTTTTTTTACATTAGCCTCAGATACAAATGGTTTCTGAATAGCGACACAGCTGTATATACCAGTTTTCTGAAGCTTGTGATGTACTGAGACTAGTTCAGATAGGGACTGAACTGATTCTGTGATTTTCAGAGCTGTTGTGCTGTGGTTATCTTACCAAGTGACGGGGAGCTTGTGGCCACAGTTTTTTTTTTTTTTTTTTTTTTTGCTGTCGATGTATTTTGATGTTGAAGATGTTGAGATTATTACTGAAAGTTTGGCCCTTGCTACTTTCACCCCTTTGCACAGATATAGACCCTGGCATCCGAAAATTGTGAAATGTAATTCCTTAACAATTCTGAAATAGAATTTCCTAATGTCTTGCTTCACTGGAATAATTTTCCAAAGCCTCTGTGACACAAATACTGAGTTATAAAGCCTTAAATGGCTCAGGCATAACAGGAAAAAATTGGCAATATCCATATTATGCACAAAGGGGTTAATGTAGCCCTCTATGTGACCGACACACCGACATTTCAAACACCAACCATTTTGGCCCCTCTGGAATTCTTAGCATCTTAACGTTACACAGAACGTATACCCAGCAGAGTGCTGCTTTTAAATATACATACGCTGCTAATAAATTTTCAAGTTAATTTGAACCACTTCTTTATTTTTTTCCCCCTCCAAATACAGTTTAGATAAATAAAAGCCATATTCCAAGTGTTTCTGATATTTTGTCCCCCCCTACATGACCTTTGTAAGTCATTTCCTTATTTCCAACAAAAATATTTGCAAGCAAACCGACTTATCGGAACTAAAGAGAATAAATAAATAAATGTGAAGTTAACAACAAATAAAAACTTCAATATCAGGCTGCAAATTTGTATTTAACTTTGGAAAGCACTTAACTATCTTGAGGAATGTCTTTCTATGTTTATTTCTAACACTAGTGGCAGACATGGGCAAATTACTTTTGATATAATCAGCAGTGCTAAAAATGTACTGGCAGGATGGAATAATGTGTTTTCCCCTCTGCTTTTGCCTGCCCACCGGTAAACAGTTGCTTGTCTTCAAATAAATGCACAATAAATACTTATTAAGAGAAAAAAATAAATAAACTGGACTGGTATTTTTATATTATTTTGAGTTTAGAGTTTGCATTAAATTGGTCCAGACTCTACTCTATGCATGAGTGATGAAAGGTACTTAGGTACCAGATTTCTGGTGAACTCCGGGTGTTAAAATGGCAGATAAACAGGTGTTGATGGGTTTGCAGTTTGATACAAGAAAATTCATTTCAAATAAGCAGTTTCATTTGTGCTTAACTCATTCATAGCCAATGTAGACTTTGCAATCTAATGATTTAACATTTTGTCTTGATGAAGATGAAAGGCACATGACTCACTTATGTGGAATATAACCATCTTGATCACAACTGAAAAACAACATAATGTAGCACTGGGGTGCCCAATATGATCTTGGAGTGTTTCAGGGTCTACTGATTTCAGTTTTTCTTTTGCACATAATTTGAAAATTAGATGGTGGCATTGATACTGCAGCTCTTCTGGTTTTCTTAGTTGAAGTGGTGATTGTTGCTTCTGAGGGATAAGCAAAATTATTCAAGAGATACTTACTTCCAAACTAGCCAAACACACCTTAACTGCCTTCCATAATAATTTGATATTTGCATAAAATGGCTAAAGGAGATATGTATTATTGCAATTACATGCAAGATACTTCAACTGCTCAAAAACATAGATCAACATGTGTTTTTAATCAATCCTATCCACTGCAAGAGGAAAACTTAATTCTAGATTGGGAAAATTCATAAGCTACTACTGGGAAAATGAATAAACAAATGATCATTTTCACTAACGAATGTGCAGAGTAAGATTTCAAGAAAGATAAAGCAGTATGTACACTGTAATAACAGTAGAAGACTCACTGAATCATGTCTGTATTCAGCAGTGAAGTACTGTGAAGAATCTGCATAAGTTTGGAGTTTTGGATCCACATCTACAGCTGGTAATCTATTTTTGAATACTGATAATATGAGCAAATCTTAACAAACCAAACAGTACCTCCTGGGTAACACTTGATTGAGAGCAAATTTGTTCTACAACGAGATAATGACCGCAAGACCACAGCTAAGGGGAACAAACTGCTGCTGTCTCAGGACAATGGGCTGGTCTTTGTTGAGTCCAGAACTCAACATTACTGAACGTGTATGAGATTACTGGAATAAACAGATGTGGAAGATACAACCAACTCTGAAAGATTCAACTTTTTAAATAGTCGCATGCAATACTGTGTGAAATATGTCAAATACATATATAATTTGACACTGAAAAATAGTTTGGACTTAATTGATGCTCTCACAAGAACATACGTATAAAAAACAGGGCGGGCTCTATCTGTGGACTTTGGCACAGTGTGTAAGGAGCTCACAGTCTCAGCTACCTGGGGTCCACGTGTCCCATACAGTGAAGGATGTATGAGCTAATGATGCTAACAAGCCTTTGTTCGTGCTGATAGGTATGATTTATAGTAATCCCGCATGCTGTGCCCTCTAGGGCCGCTCCAGTGCTCGGGGACAGAGATGAAGCACATCCTGCCACGACTCACTTTTAAAACGCACTCATATGGGAACAGTCTGCTGAAGGTGCAGAATCAGCACAACATCACTCAATGTTTTTTTTATTTAAATTCCACAGTTTTCTCCAGAATTCCCACACCAAACGCAGCTTTTATGTTTTGTTTGCTTTTAATGTAGGGCTTTTTTCCCCCCTCCAATATGGCAATAATTCCAGCACTTTAGCTGTGCTTCTCCACTGAAAAAAATATAGTATCATCCTGACTCGTAATGTTGCGAAACTTTAGCCCAAACGTCAATGTACCTCGAAAAAGGAGTCCTTCAGCATTGTTATTTGATGGTATTGATAAACGAGATAGGGGAAAGGGACTCATAATTTTATCAATTTACCACATTGATCCGAGATCGGAATTGGGGAAAGAGAATCATAATTTTGTTAATTTATTACTTTGAACAGAGATTGGAATTGAATTGAATTCATTCATTTATTTTATTGCTGCAAGAGCGGGATGGGGGTAAGGTTTCTTTTTTTAGTCAATGTCTCTGGAGTGGCAAGTGATGCAGCTGGTTACTGCTGTTGCCACATAATAAGGAGGTTTCAGGTTTGGGCCACGGCCGGTATATTTTCTTGGCATGTTTACCGTTGTCGTCAGATACTGATGCTGGCAGCTTTAAATTTTGAAAGTAAAGTTTTTGGGGATACCTATGGCATATAGAGACACCGGCGATACCTTTTTCAATGCATAGGGACATATAGTGATGCCCAAGGCTTCTGCCCAGACGTTGATGATTTGGGAATGAGATCAGGCTGTAAAAACATCTCTTAGCGGACAAAATAAAATTTTAAAGTTTTTTAAGCAAAGGTTTTATCTACAACTTTACCTCTTAAAAATAACTAGAACATGGAGATGTCAGGATTCAAACTGACTTCCCGTTCCATGCCTTCTCTCCTGTTTTCAATCGGTAGTTTCCATTTTGTCCATGTGTATTTGTTTTGTATATTCTTGGAGCCGCACATCTCTCCTGCTGTTAATTGACTCTTGTTATTCTGTTTGCGTTTCCTTGTGCCATCTTTTGCTGGCCCTGCACCCACTGTGTTTTGGAGTCCTCCCCCCGTGTTTTTTGTCTGCATGTACATACAGTTTATTCCTTTGGGTTCTGTAGTCTTTGTGCGCTTCCCTGATTTCTGTGCTTTGTCCGTGCTGTTGTAAAACTTCCTGCATATTAACTGCCAGTAGTAAGCGGCTCCCTACTTGTTCCCGAGCCAGGCTAAGCTCCCTTTCTTTTTTTGTTATAATAAACTTCTATTTTCCTCACATATATTGTCTGCGCCTGGGTCCATACCTCCCAACTCCTGACCTGAAGATGCCAAAAAAAGGACACCCGTAGTGTTACTGTACTTCTGAAACCACCAGAGGGGTTTTTTTTCTCGCTCTGATCAAGGCTACATTGTGCTGTCATTTTTAAAAATGCACATAACATTAACTCTAATACCAACAGTGTCAACCACTAATGACCAACATTAACAAGAGCCAGAGAACGTCGTAAAACCGTGACTATCTGTCATGACTGACAGCGTCAGTTAGCGACCGGTAATTCCAAGAGGACACAGAACATTGACCAGAACAGATGATGTCTTTCAGTTGTTAGGTTATCACTTAACAGTAGTTGCTCCAGCAGCATTGTCCTGTGCCATAACGGAGCCTTCCAGCCAAATGACTGCAGAGCAATTAAGAGTTAGCTGGCCAGCTAGACACATTCTGGAGCATGTGAGAGCCAAGATTGCTCCCACCCTCAATTCTTTGTAGGGCACAGTAACAATGAAAATGGTCCTCAAATGACAAAACCATCCACACAAAGTCAGAGGAAGACAAAGTGAGGTAAATATCTGAAAGTGAATGGTAATTTCATATTGTTGTTACGAACAGCAATTTGCCCCTCTCTGAAAGGTACACAGAACAAATGACTGTTAAACCGACAGTGCAGTAGCTCAGTGCCCTCTTCTTCAAGTTAAATTGGCAGTTTTGAAAACACTGTCAGGGTCTTCTGGACATTCCAGTAATGAGCATTAAATCACCCAGCATGATACAAAGGGTGTCTGCGATTAGCATATTAATTGCATGGACCAACCTTGCCAGCCGTCAGCAGATGAATCTTAGGAGGCACCTTGCAGACCTTCATTTCCTGGGTATTCATGCAAAGGACATCTCAATGGAAGGCTTTTTTTTTCATGGAGCTATCGCAGCAATAACATAAGTGACGAAAAAAAAAATGGATCTTACTGTTGCAACTAGCACACCTGCCTGTTTTGGCACAGACAGGAAGGATAAACAGAATCAGCACAGAAAATTGATTGCCCGACTACTCGTTTTTTAAATTTTTTTTATTATTCACTATGACTCAGTGTTTATCCTCTAAAGGAAAACTCCCAAGAAAGCATTGCTAATTATGAAGTAGCCTGCATCCTGCTTTTAGCTGGCTGTGATGCAATAATGATAAAAGTGAAAAGACAACAGGGTTTAAGCCCACGTGCGTGAAATGACTACACTCAAGCTCAGTCACACATGCCATCTTGGAGCAGACATGAAATTAAAATGGAGCGTTCAAATCTCATGAAAAAATAAGACGTTTTGTGATGAAAATGGTTGTTTCCTCGTGAATTTTGCTCAGTGTACAACAGTATGCAAACTGGTAAAAATACAACACCATGGAGCTATATATATATATATATATAAAAAAGGTAATCTACTGAATCATCAAAGTGGCTTCTTGGCCATTCCTTAAATCTTCTCCCCTTCTTCTGGACTAAGGGGCATGAAGCCTTGAAAATCTCCAATGTGCTGCATGTGTCTTTGATTCAAACAGAATAATTAAATTTTAATTAATACAAGATAAATTGTACCAATATAATGTGATGCAAATACGCATTCCAGACACTCAGAGGCCTGTGGTCAGATGGTAAAGGATGATGCTCCGCAAATGCTGAAACAAGACCTGAAATATGACAGTCATTACAACAAAAAGCGGTCATTACAAAATGTTCAAAAGTGTCAGGACCTTTCACAGTGTTCATACTCTGCAAAAACTGTCTTAAAATCTTATAATAAGACTTAACCTCCTCATTTTTGTCACTCAAGTTGAAAATATTCAATTTTTTTTACATCACCATTGCTTCACAAGTGCATTTTTGTTATCCCATTGGCAAATTTAAATTGTTTCACCTTACTGAGAAAAAAAAGGTAATAAAAATTTGTTTTAAGTCAAAATAAAAGATCAAAATTCTTGGTAAGACTGACTTGTTTATATGTTTTTGCAACGCAGGCAGAAATCAGCAAAATCCTTTGATCCAATAACACTGAAAGATTTAATTCACTGAAACATGATTAAGAGATCAGTAGTTTCCATTAGTTCTACCATACCAGAGCAAAAGAGGGCACCTTGCACACTTGTATGCATTATGTTTTGAGGATGTAGATTCTTTTTTTTTTTCCTTAGACAGTGTTACTGTGCTCCAAGTACCTACTTGAGTTTACAAAGGACAGACAAATTGTATTTTAATCAGGGAAGGAGGTATACCACACACTGGGTGACCAGGAGTAATTACTGCTGACATACTGCACAAAAGCAGCAGCACTTTCATCTTTATTAAGCCAGTACACTCATTCTGAATACTAACATGTGCCACTGGAAGCTGGTGAACTAAAAATATAGGAGGCAAAGAACATCCCTCTCAACTAATGATTGGTTTTCCCCTGATTTCAATTCCTTTTTTTAAGTTAACATAATTTGAACTCCAGAAACACTCAACACTGTCAACAGAGGCCAATTCTCATTGGGGTACATAAGACGAGAAATAAAAGGCATCATTTTGATGCAAAACTGAATGTCCATCAACATTATTCACCTGTAGATACTTTTTGCTAAGTTTATTTATTTATTCATTCTATTTTTTAACCGAATTCTAAATCAACATTGGAATGCTGCAGCTTATTTTTGCATTGGTATGATAAACCTGGTATGACTGTTCAAACCTGGCATTTCTGAATTCCAAAAGCTAAAATCTATTGTAAAAACACAGATGTAATAAATTCACCACGTTTTCACCAAACAATATTCTGGTTCAACCTTAAGTATTTGGCAATAAGCGTTTCAAAACCAAATTTTTTGCTGCGGTCACAACTGTGCGCTTTCCCGTTTGCGGCAGGCTTGCACATGTATTACAACCCCAATTCCGAAATAGTTGGGACAAAGTGTAAATTGTGAATAAATCAAAACGGAATGACTTTCAAATCACACCAGCCAGTATTTTATTTACAAAAGAACAGAGATAACATAGCAAATGTTAAAACTGAGAAATTTTACAATTTTATCCACAAAATGAGCTCATTTAAAATTTGATGGCTGCTACAGGTCTCAAAAAAGTTGGGACTGGGGCCTGTTTACCATGGAGTAACATCCCCTCTTCTTTTTAACACAGAGTGGAGGCGTCTGGGCATTGAGGAGACAAGTTTCTTGAGTTTAGCCATTGGAATTTGATCCCACTCTTGTTAAATACAGGCTTCCAGCTGCTGGAGAATTTTGGGTCTCCTTTGACGGGATCTTCGTTTAATTATGCAGCAAATGTTCTCAATTGGTGAAAGATCAGGACTGCAGGCAGGCCAGTTTAGCACACAGACTCCTCCACAACGAAACCACGCTATTGTAATAGCTGCAGTATGTGGTTTTGCATTGTCCTGCTGAAATACACAAGGCCTTCCCTGGAATAGATGTCATCTGGAGGGGAGTATATGTAGCTCTAAAACCTTTATGCCTTTCAGCATTCATGGTGCTTTTTAAAACATGCAAGTGTCCCACACCATATGCACTAATGCATCCCCATACCATCAGAGATGCTGGCTTTTGAACTGAATGCTGATAACAGGAGGGGTGGTCTTTCTCCTCTTTAGCCCGGATGACACCACGCCCATGATTTCCAACAAAAATGTCAAATTTGGACTCATCTGACCACAGGACACTTTGCCAATTTCCTACAGTCCATTTTAAATGAGTCTTGGCCCACAGAATACAGCGGCGCTTCTGGATCATGCTCAACAATGGCTTCCGTTTTGCATGATAGAGTTTAAGGTGGCATCTGAGGATGGCACGGCAGCCTGTGTTTACAGACAGTGTGTTCTTGAAGTATTCCTGGGCCCATTTAGTAATGTCAATGACAGAATCATGCCGGTGGGTGATGCAGTGGCGTCTGAGGGCCTGAAGATCACGGGCATCCAGTGAAGGTCTTTGGCCTAGTCCCTTACGCACAGAGATTTTTCCAGTTTCTCTGAATCTTTTGATGATGTTATGCACTGTTGATGATGAGACCTTCAAAGCCTTTGCAATTTGACGTTGAGGAACATTGTTTTTAAAGTATTCCACAATTTTTTTCGCAAGCTTTCACAGGTTGGAGAGCCTCAGGCCATCTTTACTTCTGAGAGACTCAGCCTCTCTAAGACATCCCTTTTATAGCCAATCATGTTACACACCTGATGCCAGTTAACTTAATTACTTGCTAAATGTTCTTTCAGCTGATTCTCTAATATATTAATTGCTTTTTCAGCCCTTTTTTGTCCGTGTCCCAACTTTTTTGAGACCTGTTGCTGCCAGAAAATTTGAAATGAGCTCATTTTGTGGATAAAAATCTAAAATGTCTCAGTTTCAACATTTGAAATGTTATCTGTGTTCTATTGTAAATAACATATTGGCTCATGTGATCTGAAAGTCATTGCAATTTGATTTTATTCACAATTTACACTTTGTCCCAACTATTTCAGAATTGGGGTTGTAACTAGGCAGTGGCAGCAAACTAACAACGCCAGATTTTTCCTTTCTATAACTACAGTAACAAAATTTCAACCATTTCACTATTTTGGCTCTACCACTTTTATATTACTATAATGAATTACTTAAAGTCCATGGGCTCTAATTTCTTGGTGCAGCGCAGGGTGGCGAAGCCCACACAGTGGTAATTTTGTCCGGTGCAGCCCACGCAGTGGTAATTTTGTGTGGTGCAACACCGTGTGCAGCCACTTTGGCAATTTGGTAGACGGACGTGCGCAGAGATGGGTGTGGCGGCGTAGTAAGGGGAGGTATCACATATTCATCATGACGCAGTGACGATTTCGTGGCAAAAGGCTCCGCCGAAAGTGCGCAGAGAGCTTGTCAGCTACAACCGATTTACTTTCTGTGCAGTGGTAATTTGGCTGACTGGCGCACAGTGCGCACACGTCGCTGAAACCTCACAGGCAAGTTTCCAGAATGTCAGGCACATTTCAATGCAATAAATAATTACAGCAACCACTATTTAATGTAACTATCTGAATCAGCACATAAATTATAGTATCTATATTGATTGTCCTGATGTCAGATCAAAGGGAGAGAGAGATGTGCGGATGTGGGTGCGTGAGTGCGTGTGTAGGCTATGTGGGTATGTGTCCTTCGGCTGCTTTCACACCGGAGGCGAAAAATTTTTCGCACGACTGATTACATTCAAAGTCAATGCAAAGACGCAAATACACGCGTGTATTCGCGTCTTTGCATTGACTTTGAATGTAATCTGTCGTGCAAAAAATTTGTTTCGCGTCCAGTGTGCTAGCGGCTTAATACTATTATTGTCACTTAGGTTTTATCATTTTTAGAGGGGAAAAGGAATACAGCCTGATTGCTATGATCTCGTACTGAGTTAAGATCACATACTGAAAATAAATGTGTAACGTATCTTGCATCGTTGTCCATGCATGTTAATCCCAAAATTTTAAGCAGCAACAGGGTGTAATAATAGGAACACGCTATCCATCGTTTCTCTTCCTAATGATGCAGGCAAAAGAAATAAATGAGCAACCGTCGTATTTCATTCCAACTTCATAAGTTTGAATGATCTGATGTAGTTTCGTTTTGAAATTCCATTCAAGTTCGCTAATGGTAATAATTTGCGAATGCCCTAGCAAGCCAGCTAACTCATATTCGTAATGCTTAATATAGACGTAGGCGGTGCAGAAAACATGCCTGAAGCAGCAAAGTAAAATGCAACATTAACGCATCATGCAGATATAGGACAGAGGCTTCTTTATTCCAACATTTTAAAGGTTAGGGGAGGAGCTCATTTGATTGGTGAAGATTTGACTCAGCTGTGTTAAACCCACTCACGCCTTCTTTCCTCCCTCTTTGCCACTTGCGCCTGCAGGAGGGACAGAGGCGGGACAGAGGAGTACTTGCGCCGGGCTGTGCCAGGCACGAAATTGCAAAATACGCCTGAATACACCCTGTTGGCGCGGCGCTCCCCCCATTTGCAGCGCCTGCGCCTGGTCAACGAATTTAGAGCCCCATATGTTGTCAAATTTGGTACTTCAAATTATGATTAGGCCGCTCCCTACATATATTTATTTGACAAAACCAAAAAGTGGCATTCATTGAAGTTGATTTAATAAAAAATGCATTTGAATTAATGCAATGAAATATTTTATTCTAATTCAATGATTCATAGGGTCTGACACGCCAAAGACATTTTAAATGCAAAATCTCAAACATCTCAAACAAGAGATGAAATCCAAGGAAAGTTTTGGATTAATCAATCACATGTATAAGTCTCATCTGTCCAATATCACTTGTATTATATGCACATTTTCAACGTAGCCTAGTGGTGGTCTCTTTGTCATTTAGTGATTAATAATGTCTTAGTCATTGTATGCTTTTGTATGGGTCTCGGTAATAAAGTAAATAAATACTTTTATTGTAAATCAGGCAGTCTTACAGGGGAACAGATTGAGATCAATCATGCATTAAAGGTGAAAGGCTTCTATGCCTCTGATGGTACACAACTGAAAATCCCATAACGTTGGCATTATCTGGAGTTGGGGTTGAAGACGTTAAAACACATAAAGGCATAAGCGTGATAGTTTTTTAAATAACACATATAGGCCTGTATAAAACAGGGAATTTTATGAGACAAAATGACAAAAAAATATAGGACTACAAAGGGCTTATCAATTATCAGTAAATCTGTAACTGGTTATGAGTTATTTGCATTTATTCGCAAGTATGCATTTACCTGAGTACTTGTTTGCACCCCTAGTATGCATTAGTACGATGATAATTAAGAAATTCTGCATTATGAATTAAATCAAATCTGTGTGTTTAACTGCCAATGGATTTTTCTAATCATTGTAAAACTTGTTCATCAAGGAAAATGATTGAAATCATGGTCAAAGCTACTTATCAGTAAAAGGGATTTTTTTTTTAATGCCTTCCCTAATTTCAGCTGACCGGTTTACGGTGGTTTTTTCGGATTCTGACTCAATATGGACAATCAAACGAAGATCAAATCGGCAACAAACACTTTGTTTGATTATAGTAGCGAACGGACTTGGACATAGTTGCGAAAGTACCGTTTGCAGTAGCCAAAGTGCAGTGGCGAAAAGCCAGAGTAGCAAAACAACCGATTACCGACCAGCTGCATGCACACACATAAAAATCAGACAATATCAGAATATTGTGTATTCCTGTAACAACAAATTCCCTCTATAGTCCATATGAAGTTGGATTTCCTGTCCCAAGGAATTGCATCTTCTATATACCTAAAAATAGAACTTTTGGATTGGAATATACGTTGTACTTTAATGTTATTTTTACATGATCTTATTTTTGTTCGGGAATATCTTTTTTAAATTTTAATTTAACCCTTATTTAACCAGGGATGTCCCGTTGAGATTGAAATCTCTTTTTCAAGGGAGCCCTGGGGGTTGAGGTGGGGAGGGAGAGGACAATTTGCACAGCCAATTAGATCAGGGGATGATTAGGTGGCAGATAGAAAGAGCCAGGTTGGGACTTTTAGCCATGACACCAGGGAACCCCCTACTCTTATCGATGAGTGTCATAGGATCTTTAATGACCACAGTGAGTCAGGACCTCGGTTTAACGTCTCATCCGAAAGACGGCGTCTCCTTCAGTACAGTGCCCCCGTCACTGCACTGGGGCATTGGGGATTATTCCACCAGAGGGAAGATCACAACCTACTGCCCCACTAAAACCTCTTCCAGCAGCAACTTGGTTTTTCCTAGGTGGTCTCCGATCCAAGTACTGACCAAGCCCACACCTGCTTAGCTTCAGCCACGCAGCTGTAGCAGATCGAATAGTGGTATGGCTGCTTTTGATGGTTGCTGCATTGAATTGTCACACAGGTTTAAACATAAATGCTGACTGAATGTAGACTACTGTTTAGAGATTTTTCTATGGTCAAATTAACTACTTTTATAAGAGCTGGGCATACTTTCTTGTATTCATTCCGTCCATTAAGCATAAGCCACAGAGCTGGAAGACTGAAAAACTCCCCGCAGTCTAGCACTGGCAGTGTAAGGCCGCTCCCTCATAAAAACCCTTCAGGCCTTACCTTCGACACTCTGTTGGCCACTTCTCGTCCAACCATGAGGCCCTGCACGAAGGTCCTCGCTGCGATAAAAGCTCGGGTGACCTGAGCTTTTAGCTTCCTGGGCACATCTCCAAAGGGCTTCAACTGGTCCGTGTACTTGCTTATACATTCCAAGTAGTCGTCCGAGAAGTGGTACTGAGAGTTGAGGAGCTGGAACATGCGCTCAAGCAGGCGTGCCCAGAAATCATTGAGCATCTCCTCTAGGTTGACGTTTCCGCCTGTGTAGTAGCGCTTGAGCTCGGTAAACAGGTCCTGAAAGACACCCGAGTTCTGCATGTACAGCTTGCCATATGTCCGTACAAACATGTCGTTGAGCGACTTCTCCGTATTCTCCAGGAGCTCCAAGAAGAATTCTGAATCAAAGGGTACAAGAAAGGGATAGTCAAACTCAAAGATCACCGATCATGATTTGTCATTAGTTTTTGAGGCTAAAATATTTGTCATATCCATGTACACAAATATGTGTCCAGTTCACTTTACAATATAACCTAGCAATTAATAAACGATTATTTCTTTTCAAAATCTTACTGCCACATATGTAAGATGATTTCAGCTCCTTTACCAAATATTGCCTGTCTTCCTGTACTGAAAATCTGGCAGTGTCATGGCTGATATATCGACATACATCTAAATGCATACATCTAAACTCTCTAACTGCCGGATATAACTGAAGATAATCAAAATTAAAAATGTACCTCTTGACCAGGAAGGCCAGAAATCAGTTTCTCTTTTGGGGCATTGGTATTGGCTTGGCTGTTTATTTTCCATATGGTATTTAAATCACATTCTGTAACTAATGTTGAATGTTCCAGCTTCTTTCGACATCATCAGTGTCTACAAAAGCCAATACTTGCTGTTTATTTCCTGGAGTCACCACTCAAGCCTTCACAAATGGACAGATTTGTATTTCCTAACTGATCTGCAGCTCTCTTTCCTCCTTATGTTTCAAGGAAAGTACTCATTCAGCACAAGCTTGGCTGGGGCCTCCCAGTCATTGCAGACTGACAGAATGGATTCGATTTTTCAGTCCATTAAGCCATTATGATGTTCAGAATGTTCAGACACAGGTAATACACATTGCTCATTTTAAGACTGTTAAACAACTTCCCATCAACCTTAATAATTAATGAAACTGTTCTTAATGTGTAGGGAAACAAAAGTGTATACAGAATTTAATCACTATTGTCACTGTGATATTTTTGTACTGCTTATTTATAGCTTATATTGATATAAGGTAGTTCTCAGCACGTTCTCAAAAATTTGACAGAACGTGCTAAAACTGAGTGGGAACTGAATGGACGTTTTAGACACTTATTAAGATCTGAGTAAGAACCTCATTGACGGGCATGGACGGGAAGGGTGCTCCAGAACGTTGAGCATGTCCAAAAATTTCTCCCGGCCATCCCGTCCTAAAATAAGAGAGTGAGGTCTTACTGCAAACGAGATTGCCGTACTGCGAACGGAGTTGCCGTACTTCGATTGTAGTAGAAACTTATCGAGAACGAACAAAACACGGCAAGGTCGGGGGAAAATTTGAATCAGGTTTGAACACCAACTTCGTACGGTTCTACCTCATCTTTCCCGTTCCCAGACAGACTTAACTTGACTATGTTAGGTCCTTACTGCATCCTCCCGAATAGCTTTGTACAACCATTAAAAGTTTTGATTGGGTTTGAAATACGTTTCTACACCATTCTAATAGTTCTTATGCCATTTTTAGTGAGATCAACTCATTTCTAATATGTTAATGTCATTCTGACCCATTTATTACTATGTCCACTCCGTTTGCAGTCAGATCAGCAAAGTTTACAGTATAATTAGTGCCTATCAAGGCCGCCCTCATGTGGTAGCAAGATTTCTCTGATAACTCTATTCTTAGTTCATTCTCAAGCAATATGCACATAATAAATGGTATAACCTCAATATATAGTAACTTAGTCCCATTGAAAGATACACACAAGCAGACTATAAACTTAAAAAAGTTACTCAGAATAGAGTTAGAAACGTTAAACAAAATATATATTGAGAGGTTGATATTCAGAAAAAAAATGTCATGTTAAGTAATCAAGAATGACTTTGAAATGTCATCCAAAAAACTAGATATCAATCTACTCGCACAAATTTATGAAACAATTCTGACGATGTGTACAGCAGGAAGCAGTGAACTAGAAAGAGAACTGGCAAAAACACAGCGGTATTTATAGCTGTTCGGCGCGGACGCAATGGAAATGTCCTTTTCAACGAACTAGAGACGTGATGAGAACTTTGTGAGAACAGGCTGGACTGAGTAAGAACTAGTTTGATCGCAATGGTTGGGTTAGGAACTGTGTAATAACAAGTTGGAACGGGGTTGAACGTGTCGAGAACGGGGTTGAACTTGCAATGAACAGATTAGAGACGAGATGAACGGCTACTTTCCCCCGTTTTAAACGTTGTACGAACTAGCTATGATCGGGATGAAAACAAGATGGACTTGTCTCGAACTGTATCAGAACGAAGTAGCGTCGTATTCGAAGCATTTTCTGGCCATACGCCCGATTTCACTCATCCCCAGCCTGTTTCATCAAATTTTTAGGACGGGCTGGGACGTTCTGAAAATGAACTTTGTATGAAGGTACCCTAACTCACTTGTTCCTCATTAGATGGGCCAGATTCTGGAAATTTCAAATGCAAATGTTTTAACATTTCACGCAATAGTAAAGAGGCAAATTCATAGTTTCCCCACTTGGTCTGTTCCATATTGTTCTGCCTTCACTACAGGTCAACACTCAATGACTCCAGATTTCAGCAGCTACGCATACTATACAGAGAAAACATCATAATGACATCCCAAGTGCAGGATTCTCAACTCCACCTGTCCATGCTGCAAACTTAATCAAAGCAGGCAATACACAGCATGCCTTCTGATGGAGCTCAAATGATTTTCTCCCTCAGAGTTTAGTGGAGTTGCAACTTTTCTTTGATGGTGGAGGTAGCACACCAGGATCGTCAAGAGATAGCTGGTATCCTATTTGCCTACCCAACATTTCTGTAATTATACAAATAGCCTACTCGCGCAGCATTTTGCTTTGCCACTTGTGCTTGCTGTGTTAAATGAGCAAACTTGCAAATATGAAAAAAAAAAAAAGGACAGAAATATGATATTTCTGTACTTTCTCTCTGATATTGGACTAGACAGAAACTGAATAAATTATGAGCGTTTCTACTTAAGCACAGTATACTCTCATTCTGACAGCTACGGAGTCTACTGGCCCATGATATTGCCTGTTCTTTCATAACTGCTCTGACGTTTAAACTGATATAAATTTCCGCGCTTTTGTTTCAAAGAAAATAAAGATGTATCATTTCCCTAGTTTTATATCTTCCTCCATTCACAATGTTTGTCTACTTTTAAAGATCAGGCACATACCAGTACATATATGATAGCATGGTTCTGTTAAATGACAGGGCTACTGCGCAATTGCATCAACTGATATAGTTTCCTGGAACCAGACCAGATCCAATGACCAGATCCATACCCGTCTGCCTCTGATCGGAAACACCTGAAACAGGACAGTCACTGGACAGGCCATTTCATTCCAGTAACAGTAATAAATAATTTGATTTATTTCAGTGAATCTCCCGTAATATGTCACGAGAACTTTATAAGGAGATGTTCAATGTGCAGCTGACCTGAAAGACAGTGGAGTCTCCATCAATAAGCGAAACTTTTCCAAATAAGTGACTCTTATAACAGGGTATTATGGTGTTCAGACATTGGTATTTTTCCAGAATATACAATTAGGGATATTAGCTCCTCTTCAGTGCCATTTGTCATGCTATTCTTAGTTCGTTTCAGTCCTCATTGTGCCTTGTCAACGTGAGATAACTCAGGGCTACTGACTGAATATAATGATATTACATTTAGAAAGAGCACAAATAACAATAGACAGAAAAGAACAAATTCTAGCCACAGCCAAATAATGTAATTTCACCTAAGCTTCACTTTTCACATCTGCCAGCTCAGAGAAGCCATCATACTTTCCTTAGAGTTTTTAGGTGCTTTTAAAAACTTTTTTTTCAAGGCCAGATCTTGTAAGGTTTGTGCTCAAAATTAATACAGTAATAGTTAGGCTCAAGATAAACTCAAAACATTGCGGTTAGATGTGACGTGGTGTTACAACCAAACCTCTCATAGTGTAAAACAATAAATAAAACTAATTCTCACAATATTTTTTTCATAGAATGAGACAATCCAATGCAAGAAAACAGAGAGGGAAGTGAGCAGACAGATTCTGTGTCTGGCTCTCAGGGAGGTGGATAATGACCGGCGTATCAAAGGATTTGCAAAGCGACATGGTATCGGCCTATGCTGTTTTTAATTGCTACCCACAAATGGAAAGACGTGGACAGTGACACAATATCCACACGTATCTATCCATCAATATATTGACCTTTTTATCTATGATAGATGGATATGAGGGGTGGATAGAAAAATAGCAGAGTGGATATCCACAAACAGTATCCACCTACAGTATATAGCTAGAATTAGATTGAATTAATTCAATCAAACAGATTTCTACACCAAGTGTTACTGCCCATTACAATTAACCTCGCCTATGGTGTAAGGTGTAATGTTTAATTTCCGCCTCAAGCAGAGATGTGTATGTCACTTGTATAAAAATGTGATTAATCTAACTTTTTTTTTTTTTTTATATATATATATTTTTTTAGTACTCAGTCAAAACCAAAATGTGTTAAGTTATGCCTTCACAGGTATACAGGTACACACACGCACGCTCGCTCGCACACACGCACACACACACACACACACACGTATATATAAGCTGTACACACCACTATGGAGATGAAATTATTAATGATATAAGCTCAGTGCAGACTTTCAGCATTAAGTTGATGGTATTTACCTCAAAAATGGGTGAACAATGTAGGAATTACAGGGCTTTTTACACGTAATTCCCCCTTTTTACAGGAACAAAAGTAAATGATGTGTGGCTGGGCAGCTGTCCCCCATTATTATCCCCGCCATGAAGTGCAAAGGGGGCTATTGGATTGGGGCCCGTTCGTCCGTCCGTGCGTCTGTCTGTTCGGGCCACAATGGGGACAAGAATTCTCTGAAACTATTATACCTAAATGCGTGAAATTTTACGTGCATAAATACCGACTCATGCTCTACGTTGAGCCCAAAAAATGGACGTTGAAGCATATTTTTTTACTGAGTTATGGACCTTGATCATGGCAGGGGATAGTGATGACACTGCCGTCTTGTTTTATTTACAATTAAGCAGATAAAATGGTTAGAGTAAATTTAACGTTGCCATTTGCATTTGGAGTCTGTTGCACTTCATGCTGTATATAAATTCCAAAGACCTGCCACTGCCAGTGAAGCAAGTTTTCATTATGCAGAAAATCAAAATAAAATTTTTTTTTTTTTAAAAAAAAGCAGGCGAGACAAAATCAGCTATTCTTTCATTCTTAAAAATAAAGTACCCACCACTCAGTTCAAGAGCAACAAAAGGCCTGGAGGACAGTAGATAACAACTGTGCTGGATCACAGAAGTCGTTTGCTTGTGAAGAAAAATCCCTTCATGACATTTGGATGAATCAAGAACCCTGTCCTGGAGGTAGCCGTGACAGAGCCAACAATCAAGAGAAAACTTCACCAAACTTGGTACAGTGAGTTGACCAGAACAAGTAATACGCTAGATGTTTGCCAAAAATGCATTAAAAGCCTGTGCATCTCTGGAACGTCTTCTTATGAGCAGATGAGGCAAAGATCAACTTATACCAGAATGACGGAGTCGAAGAATATGAAGAAGGGAAGGAACTGCTCCTGATTTGAAGTATACCACCTCATCTGTGAAGAGAGGTCATATGAGGTCATATGAACTGCCAATGGAACCGGTTCTGTTGTATTTATTAATTAAGTGACTGCTGGCAAAAGCAGCAGAATGAATTCTGAATTCCATTGAGCTACATGATTAAATAAGATTCAGCTAAATCCTTCAAAACTCATTGTATGGTGCATCACAGTGCAGATGAACGATGGCTCGCAGCACTGGCACCTGACTATATATAAGATATAGAGTTTTAATAGTTTATCCAGTTTGCCTTACAACCTGTATAGAATATAAAGGTATGGAGCATAGAGGCATGGAAAAGGGCAGCTGCCACATTGAAAAAGTACTCACAAGAGTCATTAACAGTGATCAACAAGCCTCCGACAATTTACAAACACCTACGTAATGTTACTAGCTCCTGCTGTTTGGCCTTCATCTGCCCACACATAATACAGTAAGTGAAAATTAAATAACAAAGAAATTTAACACAAAATATGTTTTTGTTTCTAAGAATGAAAGCAATTTCTGAAACAAATTCCAATGCCATTCAGAGACTTCCTATTTACAGTAATTCATCGTTCACCAGTCCCATCTGCTGTCTGTTTACGTAACCGTACAGTTCAGACAGTTATCAGTGAAAACTGAAAAGGATCTTGCTGTAAAAATGCTTTATAATAACTGCTCATTAGTGCTCTCCAGTACCAATGAAATTAAAATTATATTAGGAGCATTTTTTTCCGGACACCACAGATCTCTGTGGTTGCGTTGAACAAGATTAGAGTAATTATCAGTTGTTCTCATTACCGTGAACCAAGTCCCCCGTCACTCCCTTTTCACCTTATTAAATAATAATATTGTTCAGGTAGTTAACTCCTTGTCCTCCTGTTCCAGACAATGTTTAAATTATATATTACTGAAGATTTTCCTTTTGCTAACTGAACACTTTTCACGTAGTCTTAATACTTGTAAATCAACAAGTTAATTTTAACAGTAGATGAGGTGCAGTACCAGTTTTAAAGAGTGTAATAAATAACTTAATTACGTGCTTCCACTTGCTACTGAAAGATTTCAAAATTTGAAATATTAAGGCTGCATAGTACTCTGCATTAGCCAACAAGCTGGCTCTGGAATAGATAACAGAAAAACAAATTTACTGAATTCCTAGAACCCAGCAAAAGTAGTTTGATTAGATGATTCTTCTAGTGAATGAATTAAAGGACTGTGTGTTGAATATTTCATCATAAATTTGTTGAAGTAAAATAAGCTGGAGTCTGCACTTCACAATTATGCTAGGAGTCTCATCAACATTTTCCATCTCAGAGGTATAATATAAGTGTAAACGTAACAAAGTAATTTTGGTCACTCAATATCCCCCTTGGACAATTAAAAACACAACTGGCATTGCCTCCATGTATTCATTGAGAGTAATCGTCAACATCGCAACCAAATATTTCTTTTTAGGGGAAAAATAAGAAAACAGTTTATAATCAATATTAATTCATTCATTATTTTCCATCTCAGAGGTATAACATAAGTGTAAACGAAACAAAGTAATTTTGGTCACTCAATATCCCCCTTGGACAATTAAACAACACAACTAGCATTGCCTCCATGTATTCATTGAGAGTAATCGTCAATATCGCAAACAAATTTTTCTTTTTAGGGGAAAAATAAGAAAACAGTTTACAATCAATATTAATTTATTCATTGTCTTCAATGTTCAACCATTATAAATGGTCATATTGTTAGAGCATTTTTGTAGTACACTGATATCAAAGCTGATGTTTTGAGATTTATTTCAGACTTAATGGAGGAGAAGCAGTTTTTAAAATAAATCCAGTTATATACTATAGATGTTGTGAAATACTCATACTGTAGATCAAGCTGGCATTCATTAATCCTTGAAAGATGGCTCCTAAAGATAACAAATAATGTAATGAGAATGATTATTTATGTATGTATGTATGTATGTATGTATGTATTTATGTATTGATGTATTTATTTATTTTGCTTCAGAGGTGACGGAATGGGAGTGCTTGGAGAATCAATGGACTTCTGAATGATGGCAGAAAGGGAGGTGAAAATTGTCTATAGTGATAATTGCTCTTTGAACAGGTTAATTGAGAGCAGAATAAAAATGATTTTGAGTGTTATTACCCATGTGTCACAAGTGAACTCATCATACTTCTTTAGCCTGCGTGTCAAAACCGAGGCAATTAACTTTAATGGGGTAACCCTGGGTGTCCAGAAGAAAGTAGTTTCATGTTTCCTTTAAAAAAAAACAAAAACTTTGTGAAATAGCTTGAAAAGCCTGCACTCTTTCCTTTCAATTACAAAACTCAGCATAGCTGGCAAGAATTGTACAGTATTATTTAGCATAACCCTGCATGGAGAGCTTCCATTGTAATCATCGGAAGGCATAAAAATGTCTCACATAATGGAACGGCCATGAACCCCACTGCAGCTTTTAGAACAGTAAACCCGTAGCTGAACTTCAAATTGAGCCAGACATTTTTCCACGCGCAAAGCTGAACCAATCTGAACACAGATCTAGTATTTCAAATGATGGTCTCGAGGAAGCAAATCTGATGGTCATCATTCATGAAAAACATAAAATGTGTGATTGTAAACATTACAAGTTGTGGCGCATAATAAGGGCCCAATTTTCCTAAGGGTATGTAATATCAGAAAGTGCTAAGTGCTCTCAGCAGTGACAGGGGGATTGGTCCTTCTTCCACAGTCCACACCAGCACACGTAATGTGGTAGTCGCAGGTGGGCGGGATATTTGTAATGTGCTCTGTCTAATGAGGTCACATTAACCGCAATACCACTCCCGCCTCTATTAGCCCTTTAGTGTGGGTTGATTCAGTAGGGTTATTTTTATTTATTTATTTATTTATTTATTTATCTATTTTGTGCTTGCTTTACATATGCTGCTTACCTTTACTATATTTACATATGCCAATGTAAAAAAGACAGAAATCAAGACATCAATGATAGTGTCATAAAGAGATCCTTATCACCGCATGCAATTGATGCTAATCAGTCTATAAACACATGTTAAAATGAAGTGATGAATCCTTGGATGGAATAAATGATAATGCTTTCCTCTTTAGAAGCACCATTGAAATAAAATCCTTGTACCATTAAGGGCAGAATTTCATCTTGCTTGTTTTTTATTATTATTATTATTATTATTATTATTATTATTATTATTCATTACTCTGACCAATGCCTAGTATAACTAATACCTGTCTTCAGTGCACAAAATTGGCCAAGTCTTGAAAAGAATAAATAATTCAGTATATTTGCTTTACAGAATCCTTTAAGATCACATATGCACAGTGTAATGTTTTTAAGTATTTGTGTAGATATTCAGAATAACATGACTGACTCAAGGACACAGCTGCTTTGCCACATCTAAACAATGAACCCTAGATACTTTACACTGCTTACGATGGTTTAGAGCTCGCACATGTCTGTATCATTTTCACCGTACACAAGATGGAAAATTAAAGCTACATATTTATACAAATGGGTCCCTTCGCCTTTTCTTTCAACTGCTAAAGTGACACAAAGCACATTGCAGCATGCATAATAAATGTGCATACTGTACGGCAAAGTGAACCTAAAAGCATGATAACACGCTCGGAAGGCCTGGCTTCTTCGCCACAGGAAGTGAGCCTGGGATTTCTGTTGAGAATAATGTAAAGATACTTCAAAGTGAAATCAAACTTGCTTTTTCATGTGTATAAACCTTTGTAGCATCATCATACATAAACAGGCTGATAAGGCAGATTTTGCACAGAATAGCATGTGCATTTATTGAGATTGTTTAGCAGTTTGCCTTGTATGCAAAAGTTAAATGAGTGCTCATTATCTCATGTCTTTAATATGAACTTCATGACTTATTTCCCCTTTTGCATTTTAAAGTATTGCATTACAGTCAGTATTTTTAAAAGTACCTTATTTATTGGAATATTGAGGCTAAAAAAAGCCCCAAAAAATTAAGAACATTATAAGAGCATTCTGATGCTGAGGATGAGTAATGAAGCTAGAACCTTCAAGATAACAGAATGGAAAGACCTGTCACTGCATGAACTGTTCGTGAGAGTCTTATCAGTTGCTTATGCTGCTACTTACACACAAATTACAGTATTTTAAGCCATTATTAATGAAGAACCATTTTACAGACAGATTTCTAAACTGAAAAGTAATAACAATTTAAGAACCATTCAGGCTTAGCCCTCAAAATAAAAGTTATTATACATGTATAAAAAAGTGTATCATTTTTGATGCCTCTTTTGATGGTAAAGCAACTGTTTCTGTGGCATTTTATTATGCAATTGCTGAGTGCGCTGCGGTGATGCAAAAGGCCGTTTCGAAATGCCGCTCAATAATTTTCCAAAATAAAACCAAAATTACATTGCATCCATCTATTTTGAGGCGCAGCTTCTAAACAAGACTGCATTTTATTTTGGATATTGTGGGTCAGATGTCATCACCCTGGAAATAGCGAGCTTGTACTTCTTTGTACTTCGTCTGATAAACTGTTGTTCAAAAACTGGAAAAATTTACAATGGAAACTGCATCCCTATTGGGTTTTGAATTCTCTCAAAAAAAGTTGTTTCCAAGCTTTTGTTGGGAAAGTTCAGCTCATTATAGTGTAAAGCAACTTCAGTGAATCTCTGTGAATAATGAAAGCCATTAAACATTATCCTTGTCAAATGCACACACCTGTTCCATTTTATTATGGTAAAAACAGCAGTGTCTCATTTTATTTGATCTTCCCATAAGTGTTTAATATAATGCAGAAGAATGAAAAACAAAACAGTGCAATTCAAATGCAATTCACTTCTTTGTAACTATTCACGCAGACAAAAAAAATGTTTTTTTTCTTTTCAAACATGCATAGAAATGTAAAAACAGCGTGAAAATTAGAATAAAGCATAATTTGAAGAATAATATTGCATAGCATATTCATTTATCTTTAAAGTGGCTGCAGCAGACATACGACTTAGGTTACAATCAGACTGTTGGCTCGGTTTCAGTTTTCTGTCAAAACACACCACTTTGCAGCTGACCTTCAGCGAAGGTGGGTCAGTGGAAAATAGGACTTTTTCTTTACCTTGCAGCATCATTAGCCTACCCCTGCTGCTATATGAGGAGTCTTGTGAAAGCTTTTTCTCCAAACTGTAAATTATTTACATATATGGTGCAGAAAAATGTAGATTTGAATGTGCAAAGAGCAACAGATAATTAAAAATTCAAAAAGAGAGGCCTGCAACTTGCAAAGACTTTAAGTCTTTACATCCAACAAACTGGATAAAGCAGGTTTGTGAGCAGCTGTCACCATTACTGCCCAAGATTTTATTTGTTTCCTGTCACAGCAGGAGCAGAGTTTAAACTCATATCATGATCCACCAATAGGTTGGAAGGCTGAAAATTAAAGCAATGCAAACATGTCTTGCTGGCTGAGACCAGAAAGTTTATTACAGGACAGGACTACTCCAATAATCATGAACAGACTTTATGTCCATGATTAGTTTTTATAGTTTCTTCCTGGCAGACAACCCATAAGCCATTTGCTGTTCGATTTTCATTTAATGGTTTACCGCTCTATGCAAAGTTCCAGCGAGAAATATAATTAAAATAGCCATACAAAAATTCCAAAGGCCGGCAGACCCTCTTCAACTAGCCAAATTCAGACAGCTCAGTGCATGCCAAGAATGCTCCTCCTTCAAATGACCACCAGTTACATTGCTAGCCAACAAATTTCATCATCTTTTTTAACTTAATTGCAACCACTAAAGCATGACAGTTTTATCACTAACAAAGAAAATCACCATGTTGAAGTTGGCGACATAATACAGTAGCAGCAGTATTCTAGTGCTAGGCGGCAATTAAGCGCAAAAAACCCACAAAACGCTTTCAACATTATAAAAGTTAGTGCTTGCAATGCGACTGGCAGAAAACCACCCAGTAAATGTTGAGACGTCAAATAACTGTCGTTTGAATGTCCAGTAAAGATATCCCGCTATGGTTCAAAATTGTTTCAGAATGAAAGTTGCATCGACATCAAGTGCATTACCTGTCCATCCTTCCAGGGCATTCTAGCAACGTACAGTACAAATGTCACATGACCATGAATGAGGCTACTCAGCTATTGATAAGTTTATGTAGATAATGTGCATTCAGCAGCTTTATTACTGTCAGGCTCCCGTGGGACATGAACCCCAGTCTCCTGGGTGCGTGTCCAGCATTTAACCCACTCATGCATCACAACCTCCAGTTGAAATTCATTTAAAAAATGCTTTAAATACTTTTCGCTCTTATGAGCACTACATATTAAAAAAGGTGATACAGGAATATAATTTACATGTGGATATACTTGGATTTACATTTTTATTTACATATCACATTTAATAAAAGGGTGTACAATAATTTTAGTCTTTGCACGTACAGTGGATGTCTCAGTATGACCATCTGATCACATTTCACAACCAATTAAATTGCCAATCAAATGTGGTATTCAAAAAGAAAGAAATAAAAATCTGGTTTGTAGGAGTGGGCCTAAGTGGACCATTATTGGATGTGGGAACAAAAACTGTGTTGGATGGGTTAAAACATTTTGCCCACTCTTTTATGATCTGCATTTGGCATCAAGTATTTCAGTCCTTCATTACATGTTTTGAACCTGCTCCAAAGCAGCAACATTGCTGAAATTGAGCTGAAGTTGTAGTCGGCATTGTGTAAGGGCCGAACATGGGGATTCAGTGAAAATCTACATTCTAATACTCTGAATATTCTTTCTTCTGGAAATACTGCTTGTCAAGAAGTAGTCAGGCCAGAAAATGTCTCAAAATGGGAAAAAGAATAATTTAGACTGTGAGATGTGCAACCCGATGGCCATTGATTATCTACATGGAATAGAAAAAGCACTTTTTTACATTTCATTTTTTCTAGGAGGTCAAATTCAATATGAAAGTTCACAATGAGAGTGAGCACTGTTGAAAAAAAAAAAAGTCCAAGAGTTATGATTTAAATATGACTATAGAATTTTGACAGATTTTAAGGTCAGTTTCACACTTCTGGTTGAAAAGATTGCAAATCTAACAAAATATTTTAAATCATCAAAATTACTTTGTGGTAGCTAAACTTGTCATGCATTATTTATATTACCTGTAGTAAAGCATACACCCTCAGAGATCCGTCATATCACTTTTACATTCCATTCTCAGGCGGAAACGTTCTCACAGATTAACACACAAACTATGAAGCAGTAAAAACAAGGGCCATCTTACTTCAAATGTTGAAAGGACTTAAAAGCAACTCATCAGGTCTGTCTTTCTTAAATGGTCACTGTCACGGTTGAGCATACGTAGCTAACTTGGAAAAAAAAAAAAAAACAAAAAAAAAAAAAAAGCCAACTCTTTTCCAGTTATTTGCTGGTGTAAACTGCTATTTTACCGTTATGCCACAGTTAATCATAGCCATCCCCCAAATCTTCTTTCCGAAAATGAATAATTTACTCAGGCTGCTTTTGTACAGTTTTTTCTTTTAAAACACTACTTTTCTTGCGTGAACTCTGACATGTTTATTGGTGTGCCGCTAAATTTGGCTTTAGATACCAGAGAGCAATGTACCTCTCTGAAATCTCCACAATCTTCACTACACATAATATTGGATTATACATGTTCAAAGGAAAGCCAAAACATGAAAAAACTGTGGGTATTCAAAGGCATTATATTCACAGTTATAATGCCAGGGACCAAAGTCACATAAAGCCAAATGCGCAGGTAGCTGAAGAATCTTTCTGATGGCAGGATGCTCGGCCAGGACAGCGCCTTTTTAAATCATTTTCAAGGCCCTTATAATGTATCATTTAAAATCTCCTGTGCCCAGCAGGCTGTCTCATCACTGGGGTAAGACACTGCCCTTGATATATAGCGGAGAGCATGCCACATTTAAGATGGCAGGAACAATTTTGTTCACATTATTAGGATGATTACAGTCTTTTATTTTATTTTCTTTTTGACAGATGTTGCATTGTGCAGAAATACAGAGAGAATTTCCAGCCTTCTATCCATCACTAGCTGACAGCTGGTTGATAGCATATTGAAAATTAGGGGGACGGCTGTCTGTGATTTTACGGCATGTGATCATTATTTGACAGCTAGGCCATAATTGTTACCTGAGATGTGAACAGAAAATTCGAGAGTAGAATGCTTCCATACTTGCTCAAAATGCTGTCTGGCCATATCAAGCCAAAGGCCATTTGCCATTCCAAGTTGAGCGAATATTGCCCATACTAGACCTGATGCTATCAACCTGGAGGAGAGGACAAATATTTGCCCAACATAATAGGTTTTGGGAGTTATTGTCCGAAGCCCGAGGACTAAATTGCCTGACATTTCCTGATGAAAATTTTCATGCCAGTCGTTAAATTTGCATCTGCAGTTTTTCTGATGCAAAACTAAATATGGCAAAAGTGCATATCACCTACTGAAAATGAGTGCCAAGTCAACACCATCACCTGCTACAAACTTTTTAGGGGCTTCACAATTCACCTTTAATATGCGATTTATCTCAATTTAGTTGGACATGCTGTTCAGCTAAACTGAACCAGAAAGCAATCATGTAAAAAAAAAAAAAAAGTCAAAATATTGAATATTGATTACAGGCTAAAAATGAAAAAACAATGCTGTTCTCTCGAGTGCCTTGAATTTTTTAGGAAGTTGCACCCTGATAACTGTGGTGTAAAGACTTAAAGCTTTCATTAAACCTTTCATTTTAATCCCAAAAAGTACAAACTAAAGCCATCCAAATTCAAAACCTATGGTTAAAGCTATAAAAAAATCACTGTTGCCTCCTCATAGCCATCTCCATAATACTTTTCCTTTTCCACATTTGAAACAAGAGCCATCTGAGATCGCAAACCTCTGTTGAGGCTAAATATACCACTATTTGTCAAATTCCTGCAAAAGGTGCTCCAAACTTTTTAGGGATTTTTTTTTTTTTTTTTTTGTATCTTTGCAGGAAGTCTCTGCCCCAATTTGTTGCTTTACAATGGAAATACAGCATGTGTATGCACCAAAATTTTAACAAAAGTTGAGTCCCTGTATCCAAAAAGATATCCAAATCTAGATTATTATGTGATATTTTCATGACAACATTGAGATAATCCCCCCATCCGCCCACAAGTTTTCTCATTTAAAATAGTAATGTGTTTGTAAAAATGAAACTCAAAATTTCAATCCTGCATTTGCAAAGAATCCTTCAATAAAATCCTGGATTCAGAGCCAGATCACTCTCAAAGTATAAACACCTCCAAATCAGGCCAAGACTCTGCTCTCGTAAAATTTTCATGCAAAATTGTCCATCGATTTTTGCGTAATAGTGCTAGCGAACCAACAAACAAACAAACCAACAAATATGACCAATCACATAACTTTCTTGATGGAGGTAACAAAATGAACATGCAGTATCAAAAACATAAAAACTTAATCATAATCATTTTATTTTCAGAAATGGCACTAACACACGGACACTTGGCGTTTATCATCCAAATCCCCAAAGTGGTTAAAGTGTTTGTCACTTTAACCAGGGAAATGCCCAGTTCTTCCATTCTCAGAACTTTTTATATCTGATAACTTCCTCATACTTCCATTTTCATCTTTATGAATATATTACAGATTAATTTGGTTTATGACAATTTTTTCTCTTTTTTTTTTTGAGTAAACGCAAAATGTACAGTATGTTTGCTGGAGAAAACACCAGCTTAGTCCTATTTATAGCTGACACAACAGCTTTGAAATTCAGAGCTGTTAACCATGAATTTCATCAGAATTAATAAACAGGAACAAAACTGAAACAAACAAGTACAAAAAAAATCATAAAAGAGAGCCATGAAATCAAAATTGACAAACTAAATGGGAATCTTTGCACTGGGATGCTGTGAGACAGATGAAAGACCTCTCACCTTTGGTAAGATAAAAAACAAGAGGCCTGTCAGCCTAGAGAGCTCTGCTGAGGATGACTGAAATGTCTATGTCATAACTTAATTTCAGAAATCCTGGAAAACTATTGCAATATTAACACATATGACACATTAAAGAAAGGCTGAAAAAATGAGCACAAACACTGATTTTCTAAGTCCAAAATGCTGGATTTCTCAAAAACCGGGATGTAGAATATTCTAATTTTCGCAAGGGATATTCAGAACATCATAAGAAAGGCTCACAACAAATTAGACAAAAAGTTATTGGACAGTTTTTGAGATATTAATGAAAGACTGAAAAAATGAGCACAAACACTGATTTTTTTTAAGTCCAAAATGCTGAATTTCTCAAAAACGGGGACGTGGAGTTTCTAATTTTCGCAGGAATCATCAGAACATCATAAGGAAGGCTCACAACAAATTAGAGAAGTTATCAGACAGTTTTAGAGATATTAAAGAAAGACTGAAAAAGTGAGCACAAACACTGATTTTCTAAGTCCAAAATGCTGAATTTCTCAAAAACCGGGACGTAGAATTTTCTAATTTTCACAGCAGAATATCATAAGGAAGGCTCACACCAAATTAGGGAAAAGTTATCAGACAGTTTTTGAGATATTCAGATTTGAAGTGAGAGGTTGACGCCGGACAGACAGACACACAGACAGACAGATGGACGCCGGACAACTCAGAATTAGAAAAGCTCCGCTGACTGTGACTGTTGTCACAGCGGAGCTAAAAAGCAACGCTAAGCTCTTTGCCAATAGAAATTTAGTTGAAATTTAGTATAGGCAAGGAATTTAAATAAAAGTTTAATTTCTCTCCTCTTCTCAGTCCCCCACTTCAGCATTCTTTTCCTACGCCTCACCACATTATTTTGACTTTACCTACTATGGGTTCACTCAAAAAAAAAAAAAAAAAAACATAGGGAAGGTAGCAGATGGTAGACCATCATATTTTGGTGACCTCCACGTGGGAATGCAAATCAAAAAATAAAGTATAAAAAATTCAACATTAAACATCATCACATTAAATATAGCTGTATACTGCCAATAGACCAAACATACAGTATTTACTTTTCTTTGTTCAGCCATTTGCTAAGAGCTATAAAATTATAAGAGCTATAAAATGTGTCAAACAAAGTGGCGAAGCATCGAAGTTGTTAATCGCTGCATTTTAGCAAAAAATGTGCCATGAATTGACATGAAACTCAGCAATTAAGAATGCGTACACAGTAATGAGTAATTATACGGTTGGGGAAAAAAATGGTTATGAAATCAAAGTAAACCTGAGGAAAAGTTAAGGTGAACTAAACAAGCTTCACCCAGGAGATGAAAGCCAATCAACAGCTGCGAAGCCCCAAGACATAAGGGAGCTTCAGTCATCTGGGTGACAAAGGGCCATTCTGAAGTCACCAGCTGTGAAGAAACCATCTGCCTCCATTTCTTCTTCTCAATTAACACCTGTGATATCTTTGTCACGGTGTTCCAGAAAGCTCTCCTCCTTTTTTTGCCAATGAAATGCAAATACAATAAACTGACCCTGCTCAGAGCAAGTTCCATATACAGGTAGTAATCAATATTTTGCATCAACTACATTATTTGACGATATTTAAAAGCCACATCATGTTTACTTCAAGCAAACTAAACTGCATCAAGCTTAATTTTCAAAATGAAACACAGTTCCTCTAAAGGGACTGTAGCACCTGATAATGTAATTATTTCCCAGTCATGTCACAGTTTTTGAAAATGCAATAAATTCAACATTTAAATTCATCAAAATGTAATAAAACCCAATAATGTAATAAAATGTCCTAAAATGTCCTGACTGATATTGTAATAACATTTTTGCTGATAATGTAACAACTTCTTCCATTACTGGGCTCTTATTAAATTTTCAGGTTGACCATTTTTTTCCAAACTGATGATGTAATAATTCAGACTCAAAGTAATACTATGTTTATTTTCAAACCAGATATCTACATTATGTGTTTTATCACCTGTTAACATCAAGAGACGTTAGCCTTGATACGTTGAAGTCATTTTGTCAACAAATGTGTTCCATACTGTATCAGTGATGTTTACCTTTGAATGTAAATATAGTAATATTTACATTTGAATTATGAGGAGGCCCAGTAATATGCTGCAAGAACTCAAAGGACGATAATAAAATTAGCCAACTGGTCGGCAAAACGATCTGACTTACTATCAATATGCATGTTGAAATCACCAGCAAAAAGGATTGAATCAAAATCAACAGTCATTTTAGATACCAGTTCACCAAACCCAGCAATAAATCCCTTTCTAAGCTTTGGAGTGCCTGAGACTGTGAGCAGAAGACAGGGATATTCAGATCACATTAGATGAGCTAAATACTCAAAGGTAGAATAAGAACCCAGTAAAATGTTTTCACGTGATTTAATATCCAAATAATTAGTAGCAATACCACCACTCTTCTTATTAGTCCTGGTACAGTGTGAGTAAAAAAAAATTGACGGTTATGCTTCAATCAGTTCTTTGTTACCAGTGTCATCAAGACAAGTTTCAGTGAGGAGGATAAAATTGAGATCTTATGATGTCAGTAACAATGAAAGTTTTAATATTAAGGGATCATCTGACATTTAGCAGTGCCCTCTTTAAGGGTCTTGCAGAATGAGCTAGTAATGTCAGTTGTGGCAGAGTCAGAAATACATTGGCAAAATTTTTTGGAAGATTTTCATTGAGAGTTAGAGGACACATTGGCAGGACTCACAATGTTGGTAATCAATGTCATAGAGAAGGATAAAGAGGTCTAGATGTCTTGCCATGGTGCATAATAGAACGAGTTAAAAGCTATAAACTGGATAAAATTAGTTGTTAACTGCTTCGTTCCCTTTCTGAAAAGATGCAGACCATCTGCTCTGTGCAGGCTTAAATTAGTCTAGAAGTAGTCAAAGTTTGAAATAAAATCGTATCCAGCAGCAGAACAAAAGTTTTGTTAACCAATGGCGGAGGCTGTGAAGTCAACTGAAATATTCAGAGTTTTTGGAGAGAGTTGGAATAGGGCCAGACATTATACAGCATCTTCTCAGACTCAATGAAGTAGCACAAGGACAAAAAGTCAATTTAATTAAGAAGAGTTTCTAGCCATTACGTCATTCGTTCCCAGGTGTGTTAGAACAGTTTTAACGGTGGGATGCCGGTCGAATAGAGTTGGAATGAGTTCAGTGAAGTCGACCACTTTGCCTCCAGAGAGACAATAGTTGATTGCACCAGGGAGGGTTAAGTACCCAATGATGGAATCATCTAGTATCAAAATTTCTGGATTTTTGCACACCACACAGCTGTTGTAGATGGCTAATTTCAGCAGAAGCTGCGGTATGGCACTAACCAGGCGCGCTGGATTAGCATCAGCGTTGGTCTTGCTGAGTGGATCCGGTAGTTCAACCGCCTGGCCGGTGGGACCAGGGCCAGGCAGAGCGGAGTGACCAGCAGGCAAAACTAGTGTCCTGGGTGCTGTAGCAGCTGCTCCATTGCTGTTCTCCAGTGATGACGTACCGTTACGCCTTCCGGAACGCTTGTCAGATGGAGAGACTGCAGTGGAATTGAAGCTGGAGTTGCTGCACAGAGATCTACGTCTCATGGAAATGGCGTTGGATTTAAGTTTCAACTTTTAAGCACAGCCTGCACTCAGCAGCAGTGTGGTCGACGTTGGTGGAGCACCCAGAGGAGAGAAGAATTTGGTCAGCTCTAAATCAGTGGCATCATCCTAGGAATCGTAGAGAGGAAGAGAGACTTCTTGTATCTAGCCACCAAGGCCCAGGAGGAACAACCAGGAGTTAGGTTGACTGTATCGAGATGTTGTACATTCGTTGATCGGCTAGTAGACTCGGGACACTCTAGTAAAGATAGCTGGGAGCCGAGGTGAGTCTTCCATTGGAGAGGGGTTGCAATGAGCTGCTTGATGGAGGCCATCTAACCCTTAAGCTCGGCAATAAACGAGGAAGTGACCATACTTGGAGATCAAATCACACTTTATCTGGGAATGATGCACGTGAAGAGGCAAGTTAAGCATCCACAGATTAAGAGGAGTAAAACACTGATTATCTAAGAAAGTACCAAAAGCTTGAAATCCTCAAAAAAAGCAATTGGCCAGCTTAGCCACCAGGCTCAACATAAACCTATATAAGCTAGCAGCTGGGGCGGCCCGGCCGCGACATCCAACTGACAATCAAGTATAAAGTGTTAAAGTATAGTGGTAAAACACTCAGAATCTAAAAGTGTAGCTTCAAATACTGGACAAAAACAGGGTAAAATGTCAAATTATGACGGAGCCAAAGGGTAATCCATCAAGCAAATGAGATAGCAGGCCCTAATTGAACCCATGCACATCACCAGACACTGGGTTTCTTCCCTGGTGACGCTCTGCCGAGCAACACTGCAGCCGTTTTTAGATCCTTGCTTGTTGTAGGGGTATTTTGCCTTCAGCGAGTGAAATGCATACTCAATTGGATTCAGGTCATATGATAGACTTGTCTAAGGTAGGCATTCCACTTCTTTGCCATAGAAAACCTTGGGTTGCTTTTGCAGTATGCTCCAAAGTCACTGTCTAGCTCTCTGTAAAGCATTTTTCAATTAGTTCTCATGCATTTGGCTGAATCCCAAGCTTTTCTCAGTTTCATCACCGATAAGATACAGGGGAACCAGCTCAATTAGCAGCCATATATGCCCATACATAACCACTCTTGGCATGCATCAGCTCATGAGCAGTTCATTTCCTTCATATCGTTTTTTTTCCCCAATCTTCCTGGTGTCAGTTCATCTTTGTCTCATTTGTCCATAGGATGTTGTTCCAGAACTATACAGGCATTTTTTGATTATTTGGGAAAATTTTGCATTTTTGAGCCTAACCAACTAACTCTGTATTTACTCTGGTGAAGTTTTCTCTTGATTACTGACTTTGGCCCTGATACGTTTACATGCTGGAAAATGTTTTTGATCTGGACAACTGTTGAGAAGAGGTTTTCCTGAACAAGGGAAAGAATTCTCCTGCCATCCACTATAGTTGTTATCTGAGGTCTTCCTGGCATTTTTGCATTCCTGAACTCACCAGTACCGTCTTCCTTTTTCAGAATACACCATAGAGTTCAGGTGGCCACATCTAATGGTTTCTCTTTTTTATCTGGTGGGTTTGTTTAGATTTCTCAACCCAATAATGGCTTACTTTACTGGCAGTGACAGCTCTTTGGAATTCATATTGTCAGTTAACAACAACAGATTCTGAATAAAACTGTAATTCTTAAAATCAACTGAAGACCTATTTTGTGTCCAATTTTAAATGAACTTATTTTGGAATGAAACACCTGGCCATGGAACAGCTGGGCATAAATTGTCCAAATACTTTTGGTACCTAAAAAAGGGGGACACTTTACAAAAAAAGGCCTTTTTAAATTCTTACACAGTCTGCCCAATTTCTAATGTGTTTACCCTCAAACTGAAGAAAAATATTCTCACTTTTAACTCAAATTTGTTATTTAATTACAGCAATATTCTTTGATTGACAGCTAAAATTATAATAACTTTGTCAAATGTCCAAATATTTATGGTGCTAACTGTAAACGACAGTCGGTCACTGATTCTGATTTGCTCTAATTTTCACTATTGGTCAAACAGATGAACAAGTTTGGATCTCAGGCAATTCATGTGCCAGTCAAACGTTTTTGAACACTTTACTTTGTTTATGTTTTAGTGTACTAGAGTAGTTTTAATTCATGTAAATAACCTCTAGCGGCACAAGATAATATTTGATCAGTAAGATTTTCAAAAGAATCTGTTATATTGCAGGACAGTAGCCAAAATTTTTGGTCCAACAGAACAACTCTATTCAGCAAAGCGATCATGTTAACTATCCCCCCGCATTTTCCAACAAGCGAAGTAAAATCTAACTAGACCTGGACAAATGAAACAAAATAGGAAAAGAAACAAAGGGGTGCAGCGCATTGCTGAGAACGTCCACAGCATGTGCATAAAGTATGTATTTAAGCTCATGAGGGTACAAAGAAGATGTAATAAATGAAAAGTATGTGTGTCAGTGAATGTGCGGAACTCATGACTCTGAGTGCTTATGAAGCAGCTGAGTTTGTGTGGAAGTCCTGAGCAGCAGGCAGCTAACTTTGGGAGCACACCCCCAACAATTAGCCCAAGTGTTAAACAGGGAAAGTGAATGGTACATATAACAGAAACAGGAGAAAATATACAAACCAGAACTAGCAATGCATATAGCAATCTGAGTGTGTTTTGAGGAGGTAAGAGCGCTGTCTACATTCTAGGACAGAGCCCTCAGGCACAGCCGCAGAATAGAATAGGTATAAAAACATTGACTTGTTTCTGTAAAGCTCATATTAGTGAGGCCCCCCAGGATTAAATCGAGACGGTAATTTCATATGACTTTACAGGCAGACGGAAGGCTCTGCTGACTCATACTGTAGGTGCTCAGTCGCAGGTTCCACGTCTGTCTCGGGTGTCTGTCTGAGCCGAGCTAACATGATCTCCTCATGTTTTCACTTTGCAGTCTCTCAGTATTTTTATTTGCCTGTAAACACCCAAGGACAAGCAGGCTAGTCAAGCTGGTTATTTTAGGTCAACCATTGATATATTTAAGGCTATTTATTTATCCTTCCTGCAACAGCGACTAAATTGTCACCCTCTGATGTGCATGACACTTGGGAAGGAATAACCTTATTGCCTCTAACGGTCTCGTATGCTGTGACATTTCTGCACTTTTATTCACACCGTCACTTCATTTCTCAATTTTTAATAGCCATTCTCAGCTAACCTGTTGACTCAGAAGGGCACAGACCTGCATTTCATCTGAGGAGTCTGAGACATGCTGTCATTTTTCTTGTCACGCCACAGTGGTCCTGCTTAGCCGCAATGACCCAGCAATGGAGGGTCGCACATTTAATAGTCACATGTCACCCAATCAACTTGAAACGTTGCGACTGCATTCTAGATGGAGAATATTATTCGCAAAAACAATTGGAAAGATGGACTCATCAGACCACAGCAATCCTTTCGACTTCGCGCCAGTCGATTTCAGATGAGCTCGCAATTTAAACACACACAGTAATAACATACCCCGGCTTCCAGTGTCATCTATCCCAGGGATGCCCCTGCTTGTTCCTGGAAGATGATGCCATGCCACACTCTTCACGTATTACAACAATGTGGTTTCATAGCCACAGAGTGTTGGTACCTCACTAGCCTGCCTGCAGCTGGGAACTGGCTCCCATGGAAAACGTGTGCCAGATTATGAAGCACAACTGACCAACTGAAGTCCTGTATTTGGAAAGAACCGCAACAAATTATGCTTTTGAAACCCCAACAATTAATGTCCACAGTTTCAAAACGACTACTGAGTGATATTGAAAGGAGAGGTGATATTAAACGGTGTTGAATATTTACCTGTCTCAACTTCATTGGAATACGTTGCAGTCATCACATTTCAAAATAGCTACTATTAAATTATAAATAAAGTTGACAAGTTAAAATAATACTTATTTTGTTTTTGTACTTTTTTCCAAGCTTACTGTTTTAATTAACATTTCTTGACCGAAGTGTTTTGGAATTGAAGTTATATTTCATCCTGCCTTGCTCCTGTTATGTTCAATTTTGCAAACTTCAAAATAAGGAGATGCATCAGTCATTTTTAGTTGGTAATTCTTTAGGATCCTGATAGATAGGATCCCAGTGATAATCACAGGGTGACTGGGGAATAATTCTGGAAGCCTGTATGTGCCTGTACATAGTTAGAGGGACTCAGGAACCACAGGTGACTGTATATCTGCTGCACTAAGGCCATTGCAGCTGTCATAAACTGCTAATGACATGACCCATGTCAAAAGGGCAACGATGAGATCCAGCCACTGGATACAGCTGGTGCTTGGCCAGTACTGAGAGCCTGTGCCTACTGGGCCTCGTCTAAGCTAAAATAAACATACTTAAAAAAAGCAAATTGACAGCTCTTACTTTCAGATAGAGGTCTCACTGAAGTATTAGCAACTGAGCGGACAGAAAATGGAGTATGAGCATGAATAGTATAGTTGAAGACCACTTATTCACATGATGGATGGATGGATGAATAAATGATTGTGCATTTGTGTTCTTTACATAAACTAATAGAGCTCCAACGGGGTCAAATAGTTGGTGCTTGAATTTCAGGTGCGCTGGTCAAGAAACAGCAAAATTATTTAAGGTGTTAACGAGCACTGCGTCAAAAATTACAACACCCTCTGCCAAACACCTATAAACAGCAACACCAAAAACAGCTGTGGGTGCATGTCAAAACTTTCTAACAAAAACAGACAAACACTAGGAAGGATATTTGCTAATAACTGCATAAATAAAGGTCGAAAAATCGCACAGAATTGAATCTATTCATCTGAACTGGTTGTTACAAAACCAGTATGGTGTGCGCTAAAAAAAAAAAAAAAAAAAAGCAGGTATTAATGGTAACAGTTCTGATGATTAGTATTTGGGATGCTGTTATCTTAGGATAATAATGGAGGCCATGTCTGGGATCTCTCTTTGGCACCACTGTATCTCTGGCCAAGTTAGACTGGGATTTACCTTCCAGGTGAAGAATCAGCTCCCAGAAGACCAAAAAAAGACTCCACCAAAGCCTGCTTATCAGTGCAGGAGGATTAAAGGGCTGAGAAATGGACCTGTATGAGCTGCATTTCTATCTGCCAGTGCTTCTACTCTAAACCTTCATTTTTCCTCTGGGGACAATGATTCCAGCTGTCAATCAAAAGCCACTTCATAGAGAGATGTCGATTATTTTAGCCTTGAGAAACGGCAAGAGGAGGCGGAGTGTTTTTTTAAAATGTGTTTGAAATCTGTTCTCAGAGAGATAACATGACCCACTGAACTTCAGCTCCCAGAAGTCCTCATGAATATTCCTTGATATTGCAGAGGCGTGTCATGAATTTCAGTCAAAGTTGTGCATCACATGTGGAGAAGGAAATTACTGTGTTTACATGAGAGAGAGAGACTAAGAGAGTGGAGAGAGCAGAGAGTGAGAGAGAGAGAGAGAGAAAAAATAATTAAAGTATTGGCAAGACCCCAATTCAACGCCTGCCAGGCAGCCAGGTTAACTGATCAGGACAGAAAATGTGTTCCTTCCGAAGTAGTCAATACGTTCAGGCAAAGTACAGCACTGTGAGTGAATTGTTCACAATACATTTTTTTTTTTTTTTTTTTATTTTTTTTTAAAATTTGCTAAGAGGCCGTTTTATATCTATGAAACAGGAAAACCTCTAATGGATCACTGTGATGACAGCAGTCTGCTCCTCTTCAATGAGCTCCATCCCATAATTCAAATTCATAATTATTCTTCTTCTTTATTTTTAAACTTAAATCGGGCCACATCCTCTGTCCAGCTCCCAAAATATTTAAATACAGTGAAAACAGGCACAAATGAAACATGCAAGAGTGTCACTTCAAATCACAATTCAAATGGAGTAGGCAAAAGTCGTTTTAAAAAGACAAAACATACCCGAGTTTCTTGCATGCATGAGCTGTTGTTCACAAAGTAATAGGTATTAGCTTCGGCAAAGTCATTTACATCAGCTAAATGACCACATGATGACAATACTTCTCAGTCTGACGCAGAGGAGAGAAAAGTTTGATTACTTCCACTAAATCCGGTCCCTGAGTTCTGCTCCTGCACTGCGGCATTGTCTAAGAGACAAAACAAGCTCCCGAAACTATTCCTAGGCTAATTCTTCTCAAGACAAAAAGCCACCACTGTTAGAAAAGCTCTCACCTAGTTACAGTATATACAGTACAAAGTGATCTGAACACAAAGGTGAAAACACATTTAGTGTTCTAGCGCGTGAGCGTGCGGACTGATTCTGTTCTCCAAGGGGAAGCCATTTCTTTTCAATGTTTTCAATAGAAAAGAAAATGGGACCCCCCCTCATTTCCTCAGGCCATATATTAAAGATGTAAAATAATTGACCTTGAGAAATTAATTACCTGTGTGCACGGTGACTTTCCGGGCTGACGGCATGGTGAATTCGAGGGGAGTGGCGACATTTTTCATTCCATTATCAGCTTTCATTTTTCAGGTAAATGTGCAGCTGCTCGGGGAGAGGTCATTTGTTTGTGGCCACAGGGGAGGTAGAGAGGGTGCTGGTGTTAGAAATTCATACTCTGGAGCAGTTATTCACTTGTTAGTTTTCACTCTTTTAGGCCCACTACTAAGACTGCCAACAACCAAGGCAAAAATAATAAATAAATAAATAAATAAATCCATACATACATACATACATAAATAAATAAATACTAATATATCATCTGCTATTCAATAAGTACTGTATATGGTTAATGTAATTATAATGCATTCTACTTTCCAGTCAATATCATACAGTATTTGTATGTAATGATTTACATTTTTGGTATTTTAAAATGTCAAAATAAATTATGGAAAAATGACCAAAGAGAGATCTCATAATGAGACTGAACTCCAAACTTGTAGTATGGGCCACATCAAACATGAATCACACTCCATAGGACAACCTAAAAAGGACTAATGAAATAGTGCATGATGCAGTTTTCTAAGTGTCCTAAAATAGATTACAGCCACTTTACTTCAAAGGAACAGATAAACTGATGTGATTTGGTGTAACAACAATTTGTCTGCAGACCTCCAGAAAAACGATGAGGCAAAAATCTTGCTGTAAAAATCAAAAATCAGGCTGGTGGTTCTTTCCCGAAGTTCATTTTTAACCTGGTCTCTCTCTACTATTTTTATCCCCTGGGCTGGTGCGAGAGGAAATAGGGGATCTCTGATTCCGGTCACACTAAGGCACAAAATCTAAACAGCCAGGATGTATGAATTTACTTCAGTGACTGTGTGCTCAGCATTTTAACACTAAACTATGCAACACCGTTTTCATTCTTGCACACCTACATGGATACACCAGGGTATTTCCTTTATTATACATGAATGAGAAATAGTAGATGACCTCACCACACCAACCCATAGCCCCGCTAAACATGTATACCTGCCACCAAAACACGGCTACTTGCTAAGCAGATCATGAACACTTCTTTTTTTTTTTTGTATGAAGCCGTCAGACATCTCGGGTGCAAGCACAGAAGCCTCCAACAGTATTTGGAACGATAATCCGGAGAAAGCAGTTATACAAATGGCTTAAATTTAATGACCATCATCTTTAACATTTTAGAAATGAAAAAAACAGAGACATCAGCAGCAGAAACAAGAGATATATAATACATCCAGCATTATATCATGGGAAACGTTGATATGAATTCAGAACACCAAGTCTTCAGTTCCTCATAAAACATAACATCTGCTTATTTGAACATTTTTCGAAGTGGGAAAGCACACAGTGATTTGTATATCACTGATTTCCAATTTATCTGAGATTTTAAAAAATTCTCAACAACCAGTAATTACTCATTTGATTATTTGATTTGAAGATTACAGCTGACTTTTTTCTATCTTTCTAAAAAAAAAAAATCCTCAGCAAACAGCATTTACACTGTCATTAAAAATGTGTCTACTTGATTCTTTGATGGTTCTGACATGCAAGATAACTAACTCAATGCTTTGATGTGTTAAGGAAATAGTAATATTTACAGTAGATACAGCATTACAAGTGAATAGTTATTTCATTCACTACATTCTGATACCATCCCAATACATGTATTTCCTGATAACCACCTTTAAACATAGACGCGCAAAAAAATTTCAGTTATGCATCAACGTTTCATATGAATTTTAAAAAAAAAAATAACATTTAAATTGTAAAAATATTATTCAGAGCCAAAAAACCCCAAGGTATCATGATAAACCTTGGCCAACTTGATGGTTGAAAAAGTGTGTGCTCTCAATCATGCTATTCTGAAAAGATTTACTCTCTTTAAGGACTTCCAGGTCAAATCAGCAGCAGATCTTTTACATGACTCTTTTGTCGTGAATGCACAAAAGCTGAATTCCCACAAGGATTTATTCTGTAAATATTAATGCAAATTAAAGGACAGCAGTGTGTGTGAACGACAGAGCCACCCAGAATGTGTGAACATTAAATTCTTCAAGCAGCAGTCACACCTTGATAGCATTAACGGACATCCGACGGATAGAAACTTTGCGAAAGAAAATTATCTGGAGTTGAATGTCCTCTCTGTTGCTGCTTGAGGCTCAAAATGCACAAAGCTTCAGCCGGATTTAATGATCCTCACCTGACAAGGAATGCATTCGCCAAACGAGAAACGGACAAGAAACACATGCGAACGGAGATGGACGGATTGAAAATTTCGCTCTCCGTCGGATGTCAGTTAATGCTATTTGGCAAGGTGCAACTGCTGCATTTATAAGACAATAATAACATTCAGGGATCAGTCCTGAATAGTTTCTGTGTGATCAAAGCCAGAGTCGATGCCATGAAAGTATTCAAAGGTGCTGGAAAAGGACGCCATATATGAGAGGGGAATTTAACAGAGCTGCATATAAATAAAACAGCAGGATGGAAAAACAGAAAGAATGAACCGAAATATGGCTGGGAATTGGACCGATACCAGGGAGCTTCTGGCCATTTGAGCCAATAATGAAATCAATTGTAACCTACATTATGCAGAACATTTCTGAATAAAAGACTTAAAGAATGGGATTTCTCAGAAGAAAAGGTCTATATTAAATGCAAACTGACAGCAGGGTCACTAGTTCAATAAGCGAAAGATCAATATGCCAGGAGTGGCAACAGCACTGGCCAATCAGCACTAACTGTAGTGAACGCCAGCAGAGGCTGTTTTTGTGCCCTGCTCTCACTCTCCACATAAATTTCACTCCATGTACAAATAATTAATGAAACAAATACAGTCCCTGAATTAATAAATAAAACAATTTTATGGCTTAGCAAGCACAATGGTATGATATGAATCCACTGTAAAAAAGAAATAAATAAATAAAAACCCATAAACCATGTAAAAAATACAGTTTTGACCATATGCTAAAAATAATCAATCAAACACCCTGACCACCCTCGACACACTGTACCTGAAGCGCATGCATGTGAAGGGTGTGACATTCAGGGAGTTCAGAAAGAGTGCAATGCCTTTTGGTCCCACTCAATCTATATGGGACTTCCAGGCTATGTGTGGAATACAACACAGGAAATATATGGTAAAGGAATGGGAGTGCTAATCAACAAAATTCTACAATTCCATGACCAATGCCAGCACAATTTATCAGCAAATATTTCAGAATTGCTGTGGAACAGACACTAAATTGAGAACAGCCACAGTGACCACATTCCACAAAATCTGCTCATCCAGTGCCATGAATTGGTTTGGCCATTTGATTCATGCATGCAATACGGTAAAGGAGCCATTATGCTGTACCAGATTGTACATTCACATCATAACACGCATTTCAGAGCCGCGGGGAAATTTTGGCCCAGACATCACCAAATGCATTGATAAAATGTAAAATTAACATGAACAATCTCTGCTTCTTTTCCAAGATTCTTTCTGTGATCATCTTAATCCAAGTCTGTAGTCTTTGATCTGTCAAGCTACACATCCCACAGTCTATACTCAACTTCACAAAGCAAAATTTGAAAATACCAAGTGCACATTGTGCTTTATGGGGAATATGTGACACTGTTCTCCTTCTGTCAGGGGCAATGTGCCATGTGTGTACCAACCACTTTTTGACCTTTTTTCAATGATTGGTGAATGACTACCAATCAAACTGCTGTGTAATTCTGAAGGGTATCAGAGTGCATTATTATGATTGTGTGTTACACTCATGTGCTTTGATTACAAGTACTTTAATAGAGCAGATTTTTTTCATGAAGCTAATGCTCACCTGAGAGGTGCTGCTGGACAGTGGACAGTGAAATGGCTTTGCTTATGCTATTGATTTAGCCATGCTTTGACCATTTAAATCAAAAACTGAAAACATGGGGGATACTGTATAATCCTGCATGTGTCCCCAAGTGATAAACACACTCCAACTAAACCAGTTAACTGTGACAGGCAGATGATAAATTATATAGCACCGAGAAGAACAGAAAGAAAAAAAACCCAATAGTACTTCAGGTAGCAAACAATCACTAGAATGACAAGAATTATTCATCTGAAACACACAAAAAGCTCCAAAAAGTGGCCTCTAAGTGATAGTTAATATAAAATGGATTTTAAAAACCCAATATATGAGTCAAGTAGCGCTCAGTACATATTTCCCTTAGATGGTTATCCAGTGCAAAACAGTGGTTTGTACTTCAGTAGCTCCTCCATTTCTCAGTGGAATTTCGTAGGTGGAGTGGTATTGCCACAGACCCAGAAAATACTAATTTTGGTATGTGTGGGTGCTAATATACCTGTACAAAATTACTGTAAAACATTAAGGGCCAATTTTCCTGCCTGCACTTGATCTGACTGTATGTACTACCTCTCATTCCTGAGGCTGCAAAGTATAATAGGTAATTTTGTGTTAACGCACTGCACATCTGGGTGGAGAGTTCTGCCTGGAAGGCACAGTTCTATTTCAGGGAGGGAGTTTCCATGTAAATTAGACGGCATCAGTGGGACTGTCATTAAAATTGAGAGGTGCAAGGCGAGACTCGAGATTTTCCGGAAACATAAGAGACCATCTGCATATCTGCTTATGACTTGGAGCAACCATATTACACTTAAGTACTACCTATTTTGTGAATAAACACTTCGTGCCAACGTGTACAGAATTGACAGCAGCAATGCCTATTTAGGTTTTGGTGTACAGAATGTATACATTTGTGCTGCAAAAGTTCTGAATACATGATTGCCAGGACTCAATAACCATCAAAGAGGGCACCATCAGATTCATTTCTAAATTTAATTGAAGAAAAGCGCATGAGAAGTCAGCATCTTTCTAATAAAGGTTATGGCAAATCAGTGATCAAAGAGATCAAGCTTTCCTTCCGTTTGCAGTCAAACAGTTGAAGACCACAATGGAAAAATGATCAGCCACATTTTCACATTGTGGAGAAATGATGAATTAAAAATTCAAAATGATCTTAGAAACTGAAAAAATATGCAAAAATTATAAAACATATAAAATATTATAATAATGTATAATATTATTCTCTAATATATAAAATGTACAAAAATGCTAAATTTGGACTCTGATCATTTTTTCTTCGTTGTCTTCAGTTGTCTTGGCCTTATATGCCAGCAAGTCATTCTAGAACAGAGGTGGGCAACAAGGGCCGTATTTGTCCCTGGTTTTCACACCAACTTCTGGCCTTTAATTAGTTGATTGTCTAAATTAGCCAAACCATTTATGAAATCTGACGTTTCAGGCGCATTTCATTAAATGATCATGAATGACCACCAAAGACTGTTCTTGTCTCCCTTCATAAATCATTTTTCTTTGATCTAATCATTGGACAAATCTATATTTGTGAATGCAACCAATGAAGTCAATTAGTCAGGGTAATTGATAAAAATGAAAACCTGCATACACACCGGCCCTCCAGGACTGGCATTGCCCACCCATGTTCTAGAATCTTCTTGCATGCCCAGCCAGAGTTACATTTTTTATTTTTTCCGTTATTAAAATTTATATACGGGGAACAATGGAAATTTGTAGCAAAGGTCAGAAAGAGCTAGACAAACAGAAGCTGACCTGCATGCGTGACATGCAAAAGAGACAGAGGAATTTGGAAAAATTAGGGCATGCTTGGAATTTCCTACTTACTACTCAGTAACTGATTGTGGCCACAGTAGGAAGCAGTATAGAGTGTTTCACCAAAATTCCATTTACCAGCTTGCTAAAGATACTAGTTTGACATACTACACAGGCCAAATTAAACAGTATACCAGAGCTGTCTTTGTCATATAAACCAGGCCATCATTATAGCTTGGTGGCTATAGTATACAGGATACAGTTCCTACCACATACCGGGTAAAACACTGCATACTTCTATGGACAGTGGAATGCAGCACTCAGTATATACATGCACAGTATGCAGTATGTAGTTATAGTTAAAGAGTATGCAATTTCAAAGATGACCATAGTTCCCTTGGTTAAAACCCTGCATGTACTTGTTATTTTTAAAATTGCATAAATGCAACAACTTTCTTTCATAAAATTAATAGTATAACTAACAAGAGCAATTGCAGATCGCAAACCTCCGCCAAGGCAGAACAATTCCCCATTTGTCAACACCGCAGCAAGCTTCTCCAGATTTTGGGTTCATTTTATGTAGCAGGAATCTACATCAACTCAGCAATAATTTAGATTGGGTAGGAAGCCCTTACCTCTATTAGTTATTTTGTTATCGCAATTTGTATATACATGCACCCCAGTTTTCCATAACTGCATCCCTGAACCCAGAAGGATATCTAAGTCCAGATAAGCGAGATTATCTGGACATTATTGCGCAAACACACCCCCAATTTTTCTCATTTTAATTTATTACATATTTGTGAAGAATTCATTTTTTTTCCTATTCTACTGTGGTGAGGAATCCCATAGCCAGATTCTGAGCCGCATCACTCCCAAAACCTAAACACCCCAGAGTCAAGCCAAGATCCACCTCTGAAAAAATTCTTATATAAATTTGCTCATTAGTTTTTGCGTAATACTGCGAACTCATCAACAAAAAAACAAACCAACTAATAATAAAACCCTGAGCACATAACTGCTTTGATAGAGGTTTTAAAAAAAAATACTTTATAAGTGTCCCCAAATTAATACACGCACAAAAAAAGTTAACCATGTGAGTGACTTTTTCTTGTGAATACACGGTATTGGATTTGACCCAAGCTCTTTAGAGTGAGTAGCCTGTAATTATCACAAAAAATATCACTAGTGCACAGGATATCAATGAGCAAAAGATGAACCACCTACACTGACAGAGTGCATTACTGAGGCAAGCATTCTTATTAATAATTTAGCATCCATATGAGAACAATTTAAGGTTCTAACAGTGATGATGCAGAAGAAGTAACACAGAACATGTCAGCAGATAAAAGTCAAACTGTATCAAAAATAGTTCTATTTGAGAGTGTCTTAAGATACATTGGTAAATGATGGGATTTGAATTGAATTTCAACCCTTAGAGCGCTGAATACATTTTCAAGGAATTAAAAATGTATTTATCCTGAGCTGTTGAAAACCTATCGTGTGGTAACTTGTTTAAAAGAGCTCCCCTGCAGGAGCTCTTTTAAACAAGTAGCCACATGATAGGTTTTCAATAGCATCTGATTTTGATATCTTTTATCACTGGGCAACTGTACTGTGGTTGTCAATAGTGCTCTAAGGGTAAAAAAGGGGTTTTTTTTCATGTGGAAATGAGAAAATGTTTTCCGCAATGGATTGCGGAATGGACTGGATGGTCCTCATTCCTGTCAGATTGTATTTGCATAGAGCCCAGGCGGCTGGCCACATCACATCAGTGACTAGCCGGGGCCCAGACACAGAGTAACAATCCCCATCCTTCTCTGCTCCATTCTACTGAGAGAGCTGAGCAGCATGCATTATTCGGGGAGAACTGGAGCGAAAGACCCACCGATGTTCACTTCCTGACCAAAACAAACAGCCTCCTGAGATGTCGAGGCAGTCAGCACTGCAAAACATGCATATTGAAAGCAGCAGCACCAAGCAAAGCGGCACAGCTAAATTTTGCTCAAAATTCCTCATCTGTCTCTACATAAAACAGGCATTAGTTGACCATGTGCAATTATGCATCTTTAAGACTCTCCAGCCTACAACCAGTTCTGTATTCTACAAATGCCAGAAAAATAAATGTGTTGTAACTTACTCTAGACATAGAGAGAACGAGGGAAAAAACAGTCAATTGCTTTCACCTGACACCTTTGGCAATATACACAGCATCCTGAACTTTGGGCGTTCGGATTCAATCAATTCTTACGCACGAGTGAAATTGAGAATATGAGCGCAGGATTGCTAAACCATTATGTGAATTACTAGGTTTAGGCCATTAACCCTGAATTTGACTCGGAAGCCCAGTCATTTCTTTATTCTAAACACTCAACCAAGGCTGAGATGAATATAAAGAGTAGCAAATATATACCATTTCAGCATGTGAATGAAACTGAGTTTGCCTGCTGAGGAAGAGATAAGATGTAAGATAAGAAATAAAAAAAGTCAAATTTTGCCTACACAACAGGCCAAAAGTTTGGAAGCGAAATCAAATTTGTACAAAAAAAGATCACAGTTTCATTGGCGTACTTTGCAATGAAATAAACATGATTCTTATATAAAGAGTCACTTATCGGAATACATTTTTACTCAAATTATCAGGCCTGTATTACTAGGCCAATGGTCCTAGTGCCCGCCGGATTGCCGTTGGCATCCGGTGGGCTGTAAACCATGACATAAAGTGAATAACGCAAACTGTGATTTGTTTTTTACTTTTTCACTGAAGTTGTGACTCTTGCAAATCTTCCCAACCCAAAAACTAAGCCCCTCCTTTTTTTTTTGTTAACATTTATTCAGCAATGGTCTGGTAACATCAATGTATACAGTACCTAAAGGTAAATAGAGGAAAATGGTGCATATCAATGAAAGAAAAGTCTAATCATGCAGTAAATACATCCCAAAATCCATAGATTTTATACTGGTTTTTAAGAACGGCATTGTGAACAGAAACTTGAAGTTGCTTCCAAATTTTTGACCTGTATTGGCCTTGCTTCCAAACTTCTGGCCTGTAGTGTATTCTAGCGAATGAGAATGCATGAGAATGACTAAAACATTTTGGGCGGCATACTATAGAATTGCAATGACTGCTTGTCTTAGTATTGCCTCAAATAATATACCACACTCTTGGCAAAAATAAGTAAATATATAAATACATACTACTATGTTTAGCATTTTTTTAATTAATCAATAAAATCAGCCATTGGCATTGGTTCTGAAATGTATCATCATAAATGAATAAATTAGATTTAAATCCATATAACAAATATGGACAAAAATGCAAAGTTTGAGATGATCCCAAGACAGGATGGTTACTTAGTCTCAATTACCAACAGGTGTTTTGAATTTACTGAACTATAAAGATGGCAAGTAATAGTTTGTGAAGTCGCATAATTTGACATCCCTAGATAATGAATGCGCAAACATACCTGCTGGGTACTGTTCACAGACTGGGTTACAGTTGAATAAGAAGGGAACAATTAAGATAAAATAAATATAATTTTTTTATGCTGAAGGATGGGCAATGGCAGTACAGCACAAATGGCAAATCTATTTCAGTTTTAATCACCTTTTTGTGGAGGAGTATAATACCTAGGTTAACATTGTAACTTTATGATAACCCTTAGAGCACTGAAATAATGTTTTAAAAATATAAATTTAATTATCTTTTGGTGTTGAAAACCTATCTCTTTTAAATAGGCTCTTTTAAATGAGTCGCCACATGATAGGTTTTCAACAGCTTTGAATTTGATATCTTACATCACTGAGCAACAATAGCTACATTTAGCATTCCAAGGGTTAAGATGTCATCAATCTTTAGCAGAATGTCACCATTCAAATAGGCCATGATCTTCTATTTTAAATGCGGCATTCCATTAGCTTTCAATATTTAGTTGGTAGGCTTATACAGGGGTGACCTACACATGTATATACATTTACACATAGGCACATCAATATATTTTTGAACATTTACACAGCTGGAAGTTCCACTGAACCATTTCAGGTTAAGTAACTTGCTTGAGGGGAGATCAGCTGCCCTCCTGCCAGACAGTTATACACAGAACCTTCCAGAATCCCAGGCGGTTCCATAATCATTACTCAATTCAATAAAATTTTATACCCTCGAACCTCAATTTATAGCATCAGCATTAAGCTATGCTAGTGAGCCCAGGCATTTGTTGCAGACCAGAATCAGTTAGAGTTTCATAAAGCTCATTCTGATACTGAACCCACTATAAAATATAGCCCTTTTTTTCAGAAGATGTACAAAACAATTATAAACTGGCTGATCGATATGATGCCAAAGTACATGGCCTGTGACAGTAAATTTCCTGCCTAGGGATAGCATATTTATCGAGACTTATTTGTTTTGACCATTCAATATTTATCAAGTTTTCTGCTTTTGCCTCTTCCATTCACACACATGCTTAGTTAATTCCAAATTCCCTGGCAGCTGCTCCATTCTGCTTTTGAAAATAAGATTATACTTGAATGGGTCTCAGTTCAATTTAAAAGCAAACTGCCTCTGTTGTTGCGACACACTTCTCAAGCAACCGCACATTAAATGCTCCGCAATGGGACAATCTGCAATCCTTTAACATGGGGAATATGTTTCCTGTAGTTCTGGGAAGACACACAGCATCTAATCAAGGCTTTACAGTGCAATAAATACACTTATCGCCATGTCTAAAATGGTTTAGAAAACTTTTATTTTACTATTCGTAGTCAATCTAACCTGGAGCTGATATAAAAGTTTTGGCATTTGTATGCCTGTTTCAGGTAAACTTCCAAAAATATCCTGAGTGGTTCAAACATGAAAATCATAGTCACATGCTTCAGCATAATAAAACATCTAATTCTACAGTAAATGTCATTCTCGTCAAACAAAAAAAAAAAACTTCTTATTTTAATAATGTACTCAAGCCAAAGCTTACTAATGCACAAAAATGTAAAGCATAATGTCATAATCTGCTAAATAATCCAATTAAATAAAATTTTGGATTTTCTCCCCAGAGAAACAGCACATAAGCCAGAAACTCAATAGCACACAAAGTCTGAATAGTTACAGAGCCAGACTGAAGGCCCCCAGACAGAGGTGTGGATTTAAGAAGCAGATAATGAGTTAGTTTTGCTATCATGCATGGCTTCATGGATGACCTTCTCAGTCCTGGGAAGACACTTTCGCTGAGACATCACTGCCATCTTTTTGAGTGAGGTTTGAGCAAAGACAAAACTCCAAAGGGCAATCCTGTTTCACTGGCATTTTGATGGCATTTGTATGAACTGCTGCGTGACGTTTCTGCCCAGATTAAATTTCCTTTGTGCTGCCTGCGTCAGTGGCACAGGCTCACAGGATTCACAGCTCTGGCGACCGAACGATACCTAAGATCAAGAGGGTCCCATCTGCCTCAAACACACAGCCTCTAGGACAGCTGCGGGAATAGAGGTCTTGAGGAAAAAGCTTTGCTTGTGTGTGTGTGTGTGTGTGTGTGTGTGTGTGTGTGACATATGAAATATGAATGCATAACAAACTCAGAAAACACCTAGCCCACCTTCTCGCCCTGTTAATTGGCTCACTTGCCTCAAGCCATATCAGTCGAGTGTGAAAAGTAATTGAATCCAAAAGAATTAACATTTACACTATCGTGTATGTGTGTGCACGTGTGTGTGTGTACGTGTGTGCACGTGCGTGTGTATGTGTACGTGCGTATGTATACGTGTGCATGTGCATGTGTCTGTGTGTGTGTTAGTCAGTGGAGTAGTGGTAACAGTCTATACACTTCATGATATAAACGTAAAACACAATCTGCCTCTGAGATTAAGAACTACCCTGATACACAATAATGCTCAGGTCTCCAAGCTCCCATCTACTCAAACCAGATTTTGGGATACTGCTGTGATAATTTATCCTACTGAAAAGTATTCCACAGCTAATATTATTTATGCAGGCAAAACTTGTCACAGACTATTTTGTATATGGCTCAAAATCAACTGCATGGTAGACAAAGGACATTGTAAAATTAAAATTTGGCCATGTCCTTTGCAATCATGTTGCAATATGATCACAAGTCGGATTTTCTTCAGAATCTTTTGTTTTTCTCCGACTGCAACTCCAGTTTAAAGTCAGATAGTAGAGAAAAAGTCAAGCAATGACAATCTCAGTCACGGATGATGAATTTGATAAAAAGTGGTTTTCAGGATCTTAAAAGAAGGACGCGCTGAACCACGCCCTGTTGTACATTAACTTTAATGAGAAAATAACCATAAGTGCCTAATGGTGGCAATTAGTGACACGTTTTGAACTAGGGGACACATTTGATCTCATTTGTTTTTTTACCAGAAGGCAAGGCGTCTCAGTAACTGTTTGAATAAAATTACAAATATAGTACAAGTCAAGCAGCATGCATCATAAGCTGTAAGACAAATAAAACATTTGTACACACTTCCCTCTCATGTATCCATATATCATGGCAAGCCTTTCGAATCGAAGTGTATTCAAACATGTAGAGCACCAATCACACATTGATTACATGCAAGGTATATTCCTGGTGACATGGCTACCAACAATGTTCCAAACAAACAAGTGTTGCCAGATTAATTTTGCTAGTGTTAACTGAGCCAAAACTTTAATGTCTACCTTTTGGGCAGGTTTGATGCTTTTCATGATTTTTTTAAATGAAATTTGGGTTACTTGTATACGCATGGAAAAAGTAGGCAATGCAATGCATATCTTTTCATGACTTGGCTGAGCTGGATAAAAAGGCTCCCAGTATCGCTGTGTATTGTGCTATTTTCAGTTGTTTTACATAACTACTTTACACAATAATATTTCAAGCGAGCTATAAATCACTGGGAGACAAGGCCTCATCAAAATGAGTGGGTGAAATGGGTATATTTGTTGGAAAACTCCCAAGCGCAGCCATGGACCCATGTAGACATCTGTAGAATATTCAAAATCATGCGTTTACATGCACCAACTTTCCAAATATAACTGGCAAAGGCCAGGAATCTTATTTGGAATTTGGTGAACCAGAGTATCGTCTTATACGGAATCAGGCATGTGTTTACATGACAATACGGAAATGGAGTATGACAAAATTTCTTTTAATATTGGACAATTCCCGCGAATGTTAACATAGTGCTCATTGATTGAAAACCTAGGAATTGAATGAGTCGCAGACCATTTCTGTGGCAAGTCGTCAGGACTCGGTGGAAAGGCTGATCCAGTCGCAGTGAACACTCAGCTTTATTAGAGAAGTAGATGGACAAGGGTTTGAAAACCAGAAAATTGGGCAATATAGGGCAGCTGAGACAAAGTCCGTAGTCTAGTTTGGGGTCTCAGCTAAAGAATCAAGCTAGTGTGAAAGGGGGCATACAGGAGAGGAATAAAGGGATAGGGCAGGAGAGAACACAAGATGAGGGTGACCATGAACAGACACAGAACTATGAATAAGGACTTGAGAACTGAGGGAGCTAACTGAAGGCTGGAAAGTTGAACACCTCCAAGGAGCATGTCTAACAACAATCTAGCACTGGAGCACACAGAGATAGGAACTTAAACACACAGATACAATAAGTAACAATTAGGAATAGGTGAGGGGAAAGGACTGAGGAATGCACAGATGGAGGGACGAGGTAATAAGACAATAATTGAATTATGGAAACCAACGAACAAAACAAGACTGAAACTGATATAGATAGCCATATTGCAGGAAAAAAACAGAGGCACGGGATGTGACAGAATGTAACATTTAATACTGTATTATTAGACCACAATGCATAGGTTATACTGTTTATTAATTTACTTATTTTCTTGACCAATGACTTACCAGTCTTTATGTTAAAACTGAATATACTGAAATACTACATCATGCAAATGAAGTCAGTGACAGACTTGAATCCATGACACCCCACAGGAATATACAAGTATTAGCCTACCACATATATAAAACTATCTGTAGATCATTAACATTGTAACCAGCAAGAATTTTGAAGTATTACTCAAATCATTGTCATTTTACTGCATCTATTAAAATGCAATAGAATGACACATTTAACTCAGTTATGGTGCATGAAATTGTAAAGTGATTTAATCAACCTAAGCTAAATTTTTGAGTCACGCTTCCAAAATCACTTTCTCAGTAAGATTGCATCATGCAAAATAAAGTTTAATTTCTTAGAGTTTCTTAGCAAGTATAACAAATCTTTGCCATACTTTAATGAAACATAATTTAAAAGAAAGTTGGAGAAATATTCATTTGCACTCATTTTAAAAGTTTTTTCCTTTTTTTTTTTGTTTTTCTCTTAAGCCAAGTTCTGATATCCATCTTCTAACCTGCTTTTCTGGCTAACAATAAGGAAGCTACTTCACACAGCGGTGAAGTTATAAACTTTTTAGCAAGCTGGCTCGCTTGGGCGTTAACGATTTTAACAGTTTCATTTTTTTTTTTAATGGCATCATGTACAGCATGCCGTGAGGTTCAAATCTATTTGCCAATGCACAGCAAGCAGCAATGTCCATGGACCCGAAATGACAGCGCTGTGTTTCAGAGCCATGGGAAGCCTGGTCCTGTGCGTTGTCTCAGCCATTATTTTACTGTTTACCTACAGGACACATAAAACTTAAACAAGGGGAGCAGAAAACGCAACTGAAGGGGCAAAGCCCCATTTAGCACCTGCAGTGTTTTCGGTGTATGAGCCTTTTCAACCGACAGTTTCGGTGGTTAAGAAGCACCGGTTTTTTTCAATGCACCGGTGGACCGCAACAGCCTCCTAAGAAGTAACCTTGCATACAATGACTGTTGGATTATCAGGGCAATGGCATAATTCTCTGTGTCAGGGGTACTGCGTGCACATTTAAGCAGAAGTCTGCTGTAGCTCATGCTTACAGACAGTGCCTCATCCCAGGGAACAGTCACAGCTGAACTGGTCATGACGGAGCAGGACTGCTCTGCATATGCTCTCTTTCAGCGTGATGAAGAGAGGCATCTATCTACTGTACCCACGGGGCTGCTTTATGTACGTCTGTAAAAAGCAACTGCCTGTGACACGAGCAACAAACAGTCAACAAACAGCCGGAAGACTCTCTGCCACTGCCCTGAATTAAACATCCAGGTGATGTCTATTAAACTTCATGTCTTTGTGAAAACAGACTAACACTTTGCCCTGAATGAATGAACGAATGAATGATCAAACTTCCATTGGCATGGGTAAGGAGGGCCATATCTGCTTCAGGTTCCCAAATTAACTGTCCTTAAAGCAATTCTTACCTTTCTGGCATTTTTAAACTTTTCTTTTGTAATCTTAAAATGCTCCTAATAAGTGTACGGCACACTAAAATGTAAAAGAAATCCACCAGGTGTTGAAACTCTTCAATATTCAATTCTCATATATTTCTGATAGAAGTCTGACCAATCATTTTCTTCGGTCCAAATAAAATGATTTGCCGAGCTTCCTGTCTGTCATCCGTCGCAGTGCCCCTTCCAGTTGCCTACCGCTGTCACCGCTTGCAAGTCATGCGCCTCTCTGGCAGAAAAAAAAAGACTCATTTGACTGTAAACAAACGGGTGCTGAAATCCTATAATTACGATAATAATAATTATTCCATTCTATATGTGGTATAAAATAAAATGCCCTCGTAATTACAAGGGCATTTGATTTTATACCACATATAGAATGGAATATTATGGAATTACTGTTGGTTATTTTACACTTATCGGTGCCTCTGAATCTGACTCCATTGACCCGTTTCACTCTCCTACAAAAAAAAATATAGCGTGCGGCGCGAGGAAGTGAGCAGCGCGAGTGAAACGGGTCAATGGAGTCAGATTCAGAGGCACCGGTAAGTGAAAACTAACCAACAGTAATTAAATAATATTCAATTCAATATGTGGTATAAAATAAAATGCCCTCGTAACGTTTAGTTACCTTTGTAGTCTGACGAACTAGTTATATTTTTTTCTTAGGAGAAGTCTGGCAATCGGGGGGGGAAGAGGGTGGGACTTTGGAGGGAGGCGGAGTTGTTCATGTTCAAATTTTTACTAAGTGCTGTGCGACATGCCAGAAAGGTAAGAATAGCTTTAACTATTTTTAGTCACAACCTGCACAGGATTTCACAATATTGCGATATTCTACAATACGGACTGCAACTGATGAATGTTCTCGTGCCTGTATACCTGCAATGTTGCATTTATTGCGGACTATGTGAACAGTGAATCAGTGGAGATATGCGGAACTGCTTAGATGAATAAGCCACAGTATCTTGTTGAGGCAAAAACAGTCATACATGCTGGCCGTGAAGAAATGCAGTTGTCCACCCCTGCCACGGGGGATACAGCAGTAAATGTGTGTCCTCACTGGCATTTTTAGCTCAATAATCAGGATTCATCAGATTCTACTCCACCCTGCAAAGTCAAAATAAGGTTCTCTAATTCTTAGGTAAAAATGCAGAATGCTGTTTTTAAAAATTACTTCCATTCCATTGAACAGGAAGTGCATTAATGTCCTGCAACTTAACCTGGCTATAGCTGTTTCATTATAACATTGACCCGCAAAGGCTTGTTTTGACCTCTCACTAAAGCACTTTCCCACCACTGATTACAGACACTGGAGATAGGCTTGTGCTTCAAATTATCAAAACCGACATGGTGAAGTTTTAACAGGTTGAGACAAATTAACATTAATGTTCAGAGCGCGCCACATACCTCCCAAGTTCGAGGGATCGAAATGCTGGTCCATCAGAGTTTCATTTAGATCAGGCGGGGGGGGGAGATGGGTAGACGAGACATTCCCTTACCATTTTGAGACATTCCCTTTTTTACCATTTTAAAAATAAGTGACATCGGGGTTTATAATACATCAGGTTTTGCATCAATGTAACAAAAATCATTGTATGAATACAAGTCTATGCAGTCGAAACCACATCAACTGTGACACACAGTCCTGACATCATTGTAATAAGGGCATCTACAACTCATCATAATCATCAACTGCAACTTCCTGTACTGCCAAGCGACGTAGATTAGGCTATGTCCACGATCTGGAAAGATATTCATAATCTCATCCACAAGCAAGATAGCTGCATAAAAGCAATGCTTAAAATGGCCATGGAAAAAAAATGGAGCCCAACTACCTACCTAGCTACGTTAAGCTGGTTTTCCACCGAACGCGAAATGAATTTTTCGGGCGACAGATTGTATTAAAAAACAACGCAAAGACGCAAATACACGCGAACTCGCATGTATTCGCATCTTTGCACTGACTTTCAATGTAATCTTGCACAAAAAATTTGTTTCGCGTGGAAAAGCAGCTTAGACTAACTGTAGACTTCGGCACGGCACAATGTAGTAACTTTACAGCAACTTGTCAGATAAGATCTAAAATGTTTGCTGATTTGCTGTTATTTAGTATTTGCAGGACAGCACCAAACAAGCACACAATATTTGCAGTTCACATTTTAAATGATCAGCTACAAATTCTGAATGGATAGGAAACCTTTAACCAGTTTAAATGTGTTGGGTACGGTGTTCGGGGGCTGCATCTGTGGTTCAAAGGAGTGATGCAAGGGAAAATCGATGATACGGCTCAACATCTGCATGAAATAAAAATGAGTTCTACACTAAACATGCCTACGTTTCAGCGTCTTGCATACCGAGAGTTTCCCTACAGCTTCGCAATAACTCTGCCCCCAGCCCCTGACATGATGGGTGCTCATCTGATCATTGCTCGCAATCACCAACAAAAGGCTCTCTGATTGGCTACGAGTTTAAGTTTGTATAAAAGCAAATATTGGCTCAATCAACCAAACTTATGGGAAATGTAGTTTTTTACATACCTGAAATTACTTTTCATTTGAGCCAGATTTGTTCTTACAGAGGAAAATTTAAAAAACACGGAAATCTGTAACATTACGGACTCTGAGCACCCATGTATTACGCAAGGGTGGGGGAATAACGCGTAAATCTCTCAATTCGCAAATTGCGGGTTTTTTACTTGCTTGCGGGTCCGCGGGTTTTGCTATTCAAATGCGGGTCAGACCCGCCAGATGCAGGTCACTTGGGAGCTAAGTGCCACCTGCTCAGATCATTCTAAGGCCAGGCCTGGGATACCAGCCCTGACAATGTAATGTAATGTAGCACACTGTACCATTTATACAGTACAGGCGTTCTCAGAGGCAAATACTGAATGCCCAGTCACGCTTGTAAGGCATACACAGATACATTGTAGAAATGCCTACAGGGGTTGTTAATCAAAACAGACAGTTTCTCTCACAGTGGAGAACTTGTCATTGTCTCAGCTGTTGGGTTCTTATAACTGACAACAGTTACACTCCTTCAGATTTACCACAGCATTCTACTGCCACCTGTAAATGCAAATAAAGCGAGTAATAACATAATAATTTCTAAAATTAGTTTATCCAGGGCATTTCAACAAGCTTTCTCAGGTATTGAATCTGTTGTCCACCTAATATGTCCTTTGACATGTGTAAAGTCAATTATAGGGATGTTGAACACGTTTAAAAAAGGAAGACCTCAAGTGTCAAATGAGATTCCTTTCAATTGTTGGGTCTATAATACTTATTTAATCATTTTAAATTCCTTTCAACTTTTGGGTGTAAAGTAATAATTGATACAAACTCTTTTCAATTCACTGCACCAGCTGTAATTATGACAATTCAATGCTTTGAGTCTGTAATAAAATGCAAAATCAATTGAATGATTAAGAGTCTTATAATAATGAATAATGAAATTTCTATTAAAGACAAAAGCTTATAGATCACTCTGTCCATTACAGACTTTACTGAGTTGAATGGGTGCATTTCCATTACATGCATATAGCTGAGAGTACAGCTGAGAGGGATAAATAAACGGAGTCATATGAAGATATGGAAATGCAGAACGAGCACTGCAAATGCTGTAGGATGCTCCTTTTGACACCATCGCAGATGTACTGCTTTCTTTCTCATTTCTTAAGTGAAGCTGGCTGGCTGTATATGATGGAGTACCTCTGAGCACACCGAAGATGAAGCCTCGCAGGAATTGGTGAGAGTGTGCAATAAGAGAGCACTTTCTTCGCATGAGATTTTCCAGGGCCCCGTGCAAGACATGGCCAACAGCTTACGGTTCTCTCACTCTGCCTGGCTCACACTGGGTGTGAGACTGTCTCTGTGTCAGCTTTGCTACACGGCTACCCTGTTTAAAACTGAAAGAGTGCACCTCCTACAGTGCTGGGGAGCAGCAGCCTCACTGCTAATTCAGCCACACTACAACATTTGCTGGTCACACATATTTATTCATTTATTTGCTTTTTCAAAAATGTATAAAATATATAAGAATAAACATGAACTCACTGCGTTATTGCATTCCGTCTCTGGAGCAAAAGCCAGATTCAGTTAAAAATAAATTGCCATTTTGCTTTGATTTATTGTTTTTAACTCAGAAATTGTAGTCAAGAACCTTAACTGTAGAAAAATGACAGCTGTGAATTAACACTTTTTTTTTCCCCAGACTGAGTCTTTTTTTCTGACTGCCACACAGTCTAATAAAATATACATATACTGTGTCATGTTCAGCTTAATAAAATACTCACTACATGCATATTCAGTGTGTGTGTGTGTGTGTGTGTGTGTGTGTGTGTCGGTGTGTACGTGTGTCTGTGTGTGTGAGTGTGAATGCCCCACTATAGATGATGGTCTGCTTCTAATCTGGTTACTAAAATCAAGAGATAATGGTTTTATGTTCAGAGCAGCCATTTAATACGAGATGAGATCACAATATTTTCTTCAGTCACTTCAAGTGAAAAGCTCTCACTGTTCCTTTACTAAGTCTGCTCAGGTGGAAGAAACCATGCAAACCTTCTACTTTTAGATTTCACCAAAGAAATGTTCAAGAGCACAGAAACATTTTTTCTGAATTATTTAACCACATGTGAGTTTGAGACGCCAGCTACCAATAAATAACTTAAAACTTTTGTTTTTCCAACAAAGCAATAATATGACTGTTGTTATTCCACATAAAATTTCATGTGAAAATGTACATGGACAACAGAAAAGGCACAATCATTCTCTGACATAGACATTTCATACTATGTCCAGGCAGTACTTTATTTGCAAATAAATGCAATAACTTACAAAGAACCTGGTTTGGAAGGAAAAGCAATATTTCAAATATAATGTACTGTGATAACCTGCCCCTGATTTCTACACACCACACTGTGGACGTTCAACAGGCAACAGGCTCTCCAAAGAGGGGCGAGAAAATAGTTCCCACGGGACCGGAATTGGGGTTACACAACCAATGACCCCATTCATCTTCCCAATGTCACATTCGCATGTAGCATTTTACAGTGCAGACTACAAGCAGCATTCCAAAAATGAATTTTTCAAAGGTCGAGCAGGATTTGTGAAACACTCTTGAATACCGGACACAGTGTTCTTTTGCAGATGACCACTGCAAATAGTTGAAGTATTTCTAATTGTCTTTGTCGTCCCTGCTCCGAAGAATGCCATTTATATAAGCACAATTTATTTAGGTTAATCTAAATTCAGTCACTAAAGGGCTAGCTGTGCTCAACAAGAGTCAGAATTCATGGCTAAGGGATTGTTAAGATTTCTTCCACATTTTGCATGCAGTAAGTTCAGTCTTGTGTATTTCCTGGCATTTGCATAGAGGTACGTCCATAAACAACGCTAGGATGTTCCAATATTACTCTCTTTTGCAGTAACTAATTACATTTTTTGTTATTTTTGAGGTCTTTTAAATGAATCACCAATTTGGTCCACACTTGCAAGCACAACTGATAAGATACAGCTTTTCTAGCTATGGTCTATAATAAGGCCATTTTATCTGCCATTTCTCTGATTTGATGACCAGAAATGGATGTTCTTTGATGTATTACTTTTCCTGGTTAGCATCTGGTGGTGACAAATTGATTTGATAATTAAGAAAAAAATTACTTGTTACTGAGTACAGAGTAATATAGTACTACTTAATGTAGTAACTGTAATAATACGACCAAAATTTTAATGAGACCAGTTATGTTATGAAACTATTCATAAAAGTAATAATAAAAATGTAATAAGTGACATAAGTAATATATTCACTCTGACTCTGGACATAAGGTACTTTTTTTTTTTACATTCTACCACATGCAGGAGTTGAGAATATTTTTGACCCCATATTAGATGCTCATATCCTCCATGATAAACGCACAGAGAGGAAACAGTAAATTGAATAATTAAAAAGTTGAGAGTCAGATAAAGACCCTTGACAGGATTTATGTACAGTAAGCTAGGGAATTGTCGGAAGGCATCATATGCCTTATTTCATGAATGCTTCTTGATAGCATAATGGGAATCGTTATTGCCTGGCCAGCATGGCGTATGTTCAGAAAGCACTGCAGTTTTGGCATTTTATACAGTGTCCATGTTGTTTGTGTCCTACCATTTCTGATTTTAACTCCGCCATTGGTTTCTTAAAAATGCTGTGACACAAGTGCTGATGACTGTTCACTTGAGTTTGGGTAAAAGACAAAACAGTGCTTATTTCAGGAAAAACACTACATCACAATTTTTAGCCAATAAGCATTGCGCATTTTGGAAGCAAACTGATACATTAAAACAAACTTTCACTATATTGTTTAGGCTACACTACAACATCACTGCTCCCTTGGGGTATATAGATGGCTACCTATCTTCGAAGTAAACCACTGATACTGTACATGCATTATAGACATGAATGCAATTGAAACAAGAGGTGTACTACCAACCAAAAAAGACGTAAAACATCCGAAGAGACGACAGAAACCCCACAAAGTAAAACCCACTTCACATGGAGATATTGTGGCCAACACTGGCCACACATGCAACTGCGCACTGTAGTCAGCACACCAGGAGGCATTAACAGAAGGCCCTCTAAAACGACATGACAGCTGGCTTCTCAAAAAAATGCTCTCTACTCAATGATGCATAGGTCTTCATGAAGGCCAACTGCGCACATTCTTCTGAAATCCCTCTCACTTCATTGAGCGTACTTATTATCCCCCGCCACGAAAAGTGGGAGGGGGATATAGGTTTGAGCTCCGTCCGTCCGTCCGTCCGTCTGAGATCAAGGGGACAGCTTTTCTCAGAAACTATTAGAGATAGGACAACCAAATTTGGTGTGTAGCTTGACACCATAAAGGCCTTGATGGAGTTCGAAAATGAGATGCGCGCGATTATTTTTACCGGAGTTATTGCCCTTGATCCGTATTTTTGGACTCTGTCCACGGTATCTCTACAGGGGACAGCTTTTCTCAGAAACTATTTAAGATAGGATAACCAAATTTGGTGTGTAGCTTAAGACCATAAAGACCCGATGGAGTTCGAAAATAAGAAGCACATGATTATTTTTTACACAGTTATTGCCCTTGTGGCATTTTTGGGAGCCTCTGTTCATAGTATCTTTAAAGAAGACATTTTGGCGGGGGATGTTGTTGACCATGTCTACTTGTTCCCCCTAAATATAACATACACATATATAAAAACTTTGGTAACGAAAGGCTTAAAAAAGGCTCCTTAACTGCAATGTAAGCTATACCCATAATTTAGCTAATACATGTATATTTCAGTGCGCTATGATAAAATGTGCTTTTTAGAAGTTGTAGTGATTTATAATTTTCTTTCCTCAAAGATGACTCCTTTCATATTTTGCATGAGAGCTTTCACTCGTTTAAATTTTTAAATGTATAAAATACTCCTGCTTTGTTTGATCAGTCAAGCAAAGCACTATTTGCAAAGAACCTGCTTCTTTAGATATTTACAAGTTTTTGACAAGGCCAGTAATAATACACAATTATTCTCCGCAATCCTTGAAAAAATAAACAGTAGATTGGTTATTCCCAACAGCTCCATCTGTCAAGGGCACAATGTCTGCTTTGTATATGCATCTATGCAGACGTCATCTCTGGAGACGAGCATCACAAGCTGATTTAAATGAACAGCTAACAGACGTTGAGTGGTCAGATGTACTTTCAAGATTTACACTCCTTCTCAGTATGCACCAGGAGAAGTTTGAATAAATTTTAAATAGTCCACAGATTTCATCCGTCCAGAGCCTCAATCGCAAAGATGTACTGTTGACGACTTGCATAATAAATTTACATATTCACCTGCAAAACTATTATGCACATTGTAGTTCTGCCTGAGGCCCTAAGGTCCCTGATGGTCTTACATTTTCAATGCCTTATCCAATTTACTTGGAAGGTCTATGTATACATCTAAACCCTCGAGTAGCCATTTTTGGTATCCAATATGAGGTTGATTGCCTCCCAAGGACACAGTAAATCTGAATTGCTTACATCGCTCTTCTAGCCAGAAGACTTATTCTGCTTAATTGGAAGCTGCCTCCATCTTTAATGCTCTGAGTAAGAGACACAAAACAATTTTGGAAGCTAGAAAAGATAAGATGTGCTCAACATGGGTCAAAGGATAATTTTATCAATGTATGAAAACCTTTTATTTCATATCTGTTTAACCAGCTGTGAAATTATAGCACCCTGTATTAATATTCATGATAGAGCTTGATGAGTACAAGTCACACAACCACATGCTCTCTATCTCTCCCTCACACACACACACACACACACACACACGCGCGAACGCACGCAAACACACACATACACACACTCCATTTCTATAGTATTTTATTGTCTCAATTCATTTTCATCTTTGCAAAAACAAAGAAACCCCCTTTTTCTTGCTATCGTCATACTGTTCTAATATGTGGAATTTAATAAACAAAGTGGTACAAAAAATGTCTGTGGACAGGAAACAGTGCTAGCCATCAAAAAGCCATAGGTTTTTGATCGAAAGGATCAGCTTCTCTGTGACATTTGAAATGCATATGAAAAGTCTTCAGAGTGTACAGAGACCAAACCGCGCAAGTTTTTTTCACCCTGTTTGCTCAGTCTCATTGCTCAGTCTGGCTCTGGCCCTCCGAAGCAGAGGATGGATATCATGTATTAATCAGACAGTTCAAACGGGAGCAAAGTGATGGCAGTGACCTCATTCAGACTATCCTGAATAAGTGTCAAGATTCATTTTCAACCGAACTGAATAGCCTTACAGAACAATCCCAATGTTTACAAACGTTGCCACAGATGCGCTGTAAGTGGTGGCAGAAAGCCATCAAGAGTCACTGAAGTGTATCATGTTTTTTTTTTTTCTTTTCTGTTCTGACAGCTGTGAGCTTGTGATAGTCAGTCTTGATAATAAGATAGCAAACTAAATTAATTCAACACATTATTTCTATGGTTTGACATCTCCAAAGAGGTATGAACGCAAACATTTAATTACAAGACTTAAATAGCCACATTCTCACTCCTTTCCAACACGTCAGTGGATGTGCGACCCTATTCAATGGCCAGAATTTCAATTGCCACTTGTTCGTTTACCCAATTGACAGGCCGATTATTTAAGTCAGGGATGAGGAACCTTATCCTGAAAGGGCCAGCGTGGGTGCAGGCTTTCATTCCAACCAACCACTAACACACCTCATTCTGCTAATCAAGGTTTATCAGTTGTATCGCTGCTTTGTTGGAACAAAAGCCTGCACTCACACTGGCCCTTTCAGGATGAAATTCTCCATATATACAATTTTGAGGTTTTATCCGTAGCTCAATGAGTGCGTGTCATTTTCCTATATGTTTAGGATGTTACCTACCTAAGATCTACCATCAGCTGCAGTTCCTGGGCTAAGCGAATGGAGGCACTGCCAAAATAAGGTCTGCAGCACAAAACAAAACTAAATCATCGTCAGTACAGAACAAAGCTACATACTGACAGCAAATTCAATCCGATTGGCTGGATAAGTTGAGCCTGTTCTTACCACTATTACAGATTCAAAATAGGTTTACCTGGCAAGTAATTTATTTCACGGTAGCCTAGCTAATGAAGTTAGGTAGGTAGAGGCTATGATCGAAGATAACGGCACTTTAACAAAGGTTTAGTCAAAAGGTGTTGGCTGTAGTTATTTCTTCTTATCCTTTTCATTTCAACCCTAGGTTCAAGCAGCAGTCATGCAGCTACACTGTTTGAAGTTATATGTGTTTGAAGCTATATGTGACAATGAGCACATCAGAAGCGTCAAAACTCTTTTTATTGGATGATATAAAGAAGGGTTCCAGACATCCAGCAGCATAACATGACATATTGAGGTTGAAAACCTCTTGGTTATGCCTCTTTACTTGCCCTCGAACTAGTTATTTATGTAGTTAGTATGTATTTATTTATTTAACCCCCCCCCCCCCTCCCCCCATTCACACCAGTCATTTTTTGGTCAACACCACAGCGAGAGACGTGATCTGACATTGACAGACCTGGCCTGTGTTTATACTGCACTTGTTTGTATTCTCATGCCTTGCTATGAATATGTTGCTGATTAGGAAGTATATGTAATATGGCACAATTGCATTTATGCCTGTTTTTAATTTGGAAACCTCTTTGCATACTTTGGGTCTCACTAAATTCTCAGCATCTTGAACGGAATTCATTGTTGCGCTCTCCAAATTTACAATCATCTCATTTCAACACCATGGTTTCAATAAATAAAAACAAGCTGTTCTCTGGCTTCAGTGACTACTCCTTAATCAGTCCCACACTGAATAAGGTGGGTCTGGTGTCCTCTGACTTGCGACCAATAACAAAATTGCACAGATGAACCGATTCCCCAATATTCCCTGCAAATGAACAAGCAGCGGATTACCAAGTTTGAAAGAGACCTTCCTGAGCGCACCGAGAATCAGTGGCAAGGTTGCTCTCTGGTGATAAAAAAATAGTCAGCATTAGTTGTATTGTGAATTATCCATACTTATTAATTGGTTGGGTACTTAACGCATAAACGATCTTAAGCGTTAGATCACAAAATATTCAGCCATCACGCAAAAAGTAATTATTCAAAGGTGTAAGATGCGTCACTGTCTAAACATCAGAGCATGAAACACTGGATACAAACCAGGCATAACTAAACAATTTAGCACACTATTAAAATAAACTGTTAGAAACGCATTTAATCTGATGAAAGAATTTAACACATTCACTCATAATGTTCATATTTAAGGTAAACGGCATATTGTCCAGATGTCATTTCTTCCATTTCTGCTCTTTCTGCAATGTTCTTAAAAATTCAGACAAAAATGTTCAACCATACGACATTCCAAATCAATGCGTCCAATGCTTTCATCACGCTGGCAATCATCACCAGAGGAGCACTGCCACTAATTAGGCTGCAATGAGAGCGATTTGCATAAATTCAACAATTATTGAACAGATTCCAAAAAAATATTCGGTACATTTTTTTTCTTCTAGGAACATGTTTTTTGACTCTATCCAGCCCATGTTTTAAGTGCAAAAAAATTTATAAGCAAAATAAGATGGATCCCCTGATTTCCCTTATGAAGCAACACACCACCCTGTAAACATGCTTGTTCCCCAGCAGGTAACAAATAGGATTACATAGCATTAATGCGGGTCGGACCCGTGGCACAGTTGAAGGGGCTTTGTTAAGCCTCCCATTGCTACCATGGATGGCTTTCATGCAGAGGTCTGGCAGGTTAATCCATCAAAAGGAGCCTTTTCTGGGCTGGAAGAGAGAAGGTCGAGTTTCCATCAGGCAGAATATGAGCCGCTGGCCTCTAACCTGACAGCAAGCTGTTGAGGTTATGTTTCTGAAATACCTGCTTCCATATGAGGTGTATTTTACTCCAGCATCACCGGCGGCAGGTATATCGGAAGATTCTGCACTGTTATCGGAACTGATGCAATACTCTTCACTTGAAACTGGGAATTTTGACGTGGGCGGACTTCGTTAGTCACAAACAATGTCTTAAATGTCAAGAGAAGTTGTTTTTTATTTGAAATAGATGTGACTAAAGACAAATAACCTGGTAAGTAATCAATCTTAATTGGCAAACAAAAAAGATGAGCATTTTCATATTCTAACCAGATCCAGTATTGAGAGTTGCTGATAAGTAGCCCCAGATCAGTGCCTCAGTCCATGTTAAATGGAACATTCCAGGTGCCAGTTGTACACTAGCACAGAGGAGCAGTAGGCAGCACTGTCACCGCATAGCTTCACAAATCCAGCCTACGGCATTACTGTGTGGAGAGCGCCTGCTCTTCCCAAGAATGCATAAGTTTTCTCCAGGTAATCTTGTGCCTCCCACAGTCCAAAGGCACTCTTGTCAGGCTACCTGGAGAGCCTAAAGTGCCTACAGGCATGAGTGAGTGAATGAATACTGTGTGGTCCCTGCAATGCATAGGCGAGTTGTCAAGGTGTATTCCTGCCTCTCACCGATGAGAAAGGCAATCCTGACCAGAAAAGAAAATGGTGGATGAAGGGCAACCAGGAGGATTTTCAGGAGAGACATTTTGAGTTGTACAACCATATTTTGCTAGAATTTTCTTTGGCTTCCCCCAAATGCTGTCTTTTCTGCAAAATGGTGCTTCTGAAACAAGAACTCTAGCTTTACATTATCACCCTCACATACCCAGTAATCCAAAGACAATTCCTGTTCCAATTTTCAGAAATTACCATCTCTGAAAATGTTTTATTTATTTTTATTTATTTATTTATTAGTTTATTTTTTATTTTATTATTTTTTTGTACTGAAGCCAGCTTCCTAATTTTTTGGAAGTAATAAAAAAAAATACTACCTCAATGAAAATGAAGCTGAATGCCAAAATGGCCTGATTTTAACACCGGGAACAGAGCCATGATTTGGCAGCACAACCAAAAAATAATATTTCACTGGAAGTGCCCACTGCACCTTATAAACTGGCTTTGCAACAAACATTTAAAAAAAAAAAAAAATGTAATGGAGTTCCATGACTCCATGAATTCCCAACACCAAATATTCACTATTTCGTTGCTCACAAGATTTAATCATACTGGATTATCTGCCAGTCATCACATCCCAGTCCAGATAAAGAGAAATATCAACACCATATAATCGAATGCAATCATTGAAAGAGACCTTGGAAACCATGCCATAATGGTGTGAGAAAAACACTTTCTTTCAGGAGTGAAACCATTGTTTCCACAGCCGGCTAGGAAAAAGAGAAAAATGAATTCTAGACTGATGTCAACTGTAGCCCCAGGAATTCAATATCTGAAACAGAGAGTTTCCCAAACAAAGTGAATTACAGGCTTGGACAGCAGTTAAATAAATAAAAAGAGTGACGAAATTAAATCTGTTTGCAGTGGATCTCATATTGCCTCTTCGGCAGGCCCCTTGAGACTCTCGCTGGGCATATTGTCTCCAGGAATATTCCCGTTGGCACTAAGGCATGGTGACAGGACACTCGCCGAACATCCTTACTGAGGATGATGATTCTGCGAGGAGAAGAGAACTGCCCCCCTGTGGCGAGGGCAGGCCCCGAGACTGGGGCGAACACGACGCCTGCGAGCCACACGTCCCCCCATAACAGGAAACACCTTCTCCTGACGCTCACTCTCGCTGACACCAGCCTATCAAAACAGTAATTACTTATTCATGACCGCTTCCAGGAACTGCATATATCATCTTTCTTTTTTTTTTTTTAACTTTTTCCCATAATGCTTAAAAGAGAGGCCGAGTTCAGCATCTGAGTGCAAAGATCTGTCATCCTAATTTTGATTTGAGAATAATACACAGAATCTGTGAGACAGAGAAGCTATAAGGAAGGTCAAAAAGAGTGTGTCTTCCTAAGTCTATTTGTTCACTCGCTTGGTGAATGGAAGCGGAAATTCAGAAATAGCAATGGAAAAAGAACTCAACAGTGAACTTATGGTGACCTCCAGCAATAAATGTTGGTTCTACAGAAGGAAAACAATTCTTGGACCTAGAAAATGCTTTCCTTCATAAAATATATAGATTCCAACTTGGTTTGCCTTATGCACGCAAGCAAGCATGAACTGAAACAAGACCATTTCAATATCGGTTTACAATAATGCAATTGCACTTGAAGCAAGATTCTTAGGCCCACTGAGATTGTAGTTTTTCTTTCATATGATAATACGGGCAGTGGGATGGTGCAGCGGGTTCTACTGGCGCCTTCAAGTGAGAAGCTACTGTACACTTGGCTTGATTTGGGCCTGGGGCCTTTCTGTGTTGAGTTTGCTATGCATGTCATGCGTTTGCAAGAGTGTCCTCCAGTCAAAGCCAGAATGTAGTCCGGCAATGGTGTGCTGCCCTACTGAAACTGGCAAAAATTTGTGCATGTTCAAGTGTTGACTGACGTCCACAGTGGTCTTTGTTGTTGGCGACATTCCAACGCCTTGAAGCTGCAGACAATGGAGGAGGAGTATATTTCAGTCAGGACAACTCATGTATCAAAATGAAATCCATTTAATGAGTATGATGTAGAACTTAGCTTAATTTGGGCGTGAATAGATCTGCTTCGGGTACTCAGTGCACAATATGTGCACTAACCTGACCACAGGGAGAAGTAATATCTACCTATGAACGAGACACCGGATCCCGCGAGTACACAAGCAGATCTAACCAGACAGGTGGAAGGTGTGGTGGAGGTGGGTGAGCAGAAAACAAATAGCAGCATAATAACCAACAATGACAGCGATTAGGTGCAAATGCAAGTTGCGCAGCGAGTGACTGTTGCAAACAAAGCGCTGGTGTGAACAGCAGCAAAGCATTAGCTTGATTAGCCATTTTTGCAGAGTGCGCTGCATTACTGAAGTGATGTGTGCAGACATGATTGGGTAGTGAGAGGACATGTGATATCCAAATCTTGCAATGCAGCAGCTGCGGTGAGTTCCCTGACTGAACTGCAGCTGCATTTCATGCGAGCTGCTAATTTTGCTTTTAATTCTGTGCTTTACCTCTCAAAAGGAGAACACAAATTAGAAAGGCATATGTCAGGGATGTGAATACTAAGCAGCACTCGCTGGGTACTACAGTTCCCTCATCAGAGACTTGCAGCTTAAAGATGTAGAGTATTAGTCTTAAGTTGTACTTGATACATAAGCATTTTTTATCCATTTTCAGTCATAACGACTAGTTTGTAACACAGATCAACACATTGTCAACCAATATCTCCGGGTGGAAGACTAAGACTACGAGGAATACGTATTTTACAGTAGGAAGGAAGGAAGGCGGATATAACCTCAGCGCCATGTTTATAAATGTTACAGTTCAACTACTTCACAGATTCTTATTAAATCTCAGACAGATAACTTGCAACAGCCATGTAACCATGTCTCAGGCTGCATTTCCCTGGCACACCTTTTAATAAAATCAGTGGTAGAGTTGAAGACATTGTGAGCAAAGTTCTTCAAACTCTAACTTCTTTCGTTTGTCAGAATGAATAAGCAATATGCTGGGTTAACTTGATGCAAAGCTATGGATATCTGCCACTGGTGAAAATATTCACCTTTAAGGTGTTCAAGTAAATAGTGTATAAAAAGAAGTCCAGTTTTTCTTTTCTTCTCCACTTAATTTTATCTAGTCTCCCTATTTTAGATTTCTTTCTATATTTCCTGTGAGACCACAGTTTTCATTCTCTAAGTCTGTGTTCGGCATCCTTGAGTGTAACAAAGGCACTGTAAAAATAAAGTTGTTATTATTATTATTATTATTATTACAGAGAGCACCATAATTCATCAGCATAATACCAATATAATTAATTTCATCAAACAGCTCTTATGTTTGAAATAAGTGCGCTTTCCAGTTAAGGGAAGGGAAGACAAGAGTTTCACTTCTGGAAAAGTTACAATGAGACATTATTTCAGCTATGGTATAAAAAACAATGTGGCACCCTATGGGCCATTTTTATTTCCCGTTAATAGTGTCTATTCTCGTCTGAAACTAGAAGTGTTGGGCTATGTGTGAGAAAGTGACAACAGAGCAGAAGGGCAGAATGAATGCTGTCATTCTGGGCTGTTCGCAGCAGCATGATGACCTCCTGTCCTATAGCTTAACCCTTGCTACCAGATTTTGAAAACCCATGTTTTCTACTAATTCAAACTCACTAATACAAAGAGCAAACACTGCACAGTGTTTATTCTCTCAATTTCATAAGAATTCAGTTAATGTGTAAAATTGTTTTCTTTTCTTTTTTCTTTTTTTGGAAATCTCTTTTAACCAGAACTGAATTCAAAACGTATAAAGATAAAATAAGCACAAACTTAGCAACTCATCAACTATGTTGTTTTTCAAAAAATAAAAGCTATCATGACATATAATGTCTGCAACAGATTCCAAGGAAGTTTGGTGAAGGAGCACATTCACCACTGTGCAACATCTCACTGTTTTATAACACTCGATGGTCATTTTGGAACTGAGGAAGCTAATAGCTGACGTTTCAAAAGAGAAATTTGTTCCCATTCTTGCCAGATATTCAGCTTTCATTTGTTAAACAGCCTGAGGTTCACATTGTCATATTTTGCACTTCCACTAATCCACTATACATTTTCAATGGGAGACAGGTCCAAGCTGCAAGCAGTTCTTGCCCTATGTGACTACAAGGCCATGCTGCAATTATATGAGTTGAGTGTGGCTTGCTGTTATCTTGCTGGAACAAGCAGGGGTTTGTCATAACCATCGTGTCCTAATAATTGTTTTCCTTCTCCCTTCCAGCAACCTGCATGCCTTTTAGAAGTATTGTCTTCTTAATTAGTTTAGTGTCTTACAGGCCTCACTCCTGCTGTCTGACTGTAGTGCTCTGGCGAGGCTGAACACCACCTGGCCTCTACCCCAGGACGCTACAGGTGGGCATGGAGATGCCCTTACCCTTACACATTATACCATCTGAACTGGTCTGTGCTCTTGCTACTCTGGACTTTGTCCCTTCTTACCATTATCATACTCTTATGAATCAACGCCTTCATTGGATTATGCTCCGACTCCATGCCTGGTCCTGTGTCTGGATCATAACAGGGGTGTCCCTGAAAAAAGACAACATCTGAAAGGCACATAAATTGTTCCAAAATGTGTTCCCTTCTGCATCGATTTTGCCTTCACAGATGTGCAAGTTCCTTATGCCAAGTGCTCTAATGCAGCCCCAAACCATAACAGACCCAGGCTTTTACACAGATCACTGATAACAGTCAGGATAGTTTTTTTTTCTCTCTCTTTGGCCCCAAGTACAGAACATCCAATATTTCTAGAAACAATATGAAAGACGGGACTCATCAAACTACAGAAAGTCTTTTCAATCCCCCATCAGCCTATTTCAGATGAGCTCAAGCCCTGAGAAGTTGTTAGGGCTTCTTGATGGTGTTGAAATATGGCTGCCTCCTAGCGTGGTTGAGTCATTTTGTGTTCAAAACAACGGCCCCTGTTTTTATTTGTTTTTAAAAGAAGGGGTGATGCAACATAAAAACAATAACATTTCTCAGTTTCAACTCTAATATCTTGTCTTTTAAGTATTTTCAATTAAATACACAGTTTCAATGATATGCAAGTCATTGCATTCTTTTTTGTATTTACATTTTACTCAGCATCTCAACTTCCTAGGAAACGAGGTTGTAAGTTATCATGAGCTGGCTTATAATGTTTAGGCTCATCAATGTATACCTGAATAGATCATTACCACACATTTCAAAGTAGGACTTCTTAAAAATTATATTACCATAGAGCATATCCTGTACTTAAAACAACAAATACAGTGCCATTTTGTTTAAACATATTGATCACAACTTTTTCCCCATTACTTTTTCTTTTATTTGTGATATCCAGTATCACTGCATGACTTTTTCTTTCTAGGAAATAAGACCAGCATCTTATGGTGATGACAACCAGTGTCCTGTCAAGGCCTGAATGTGATCAATCTGTGAGACAAAACATGGGCCATCACCTTTTCTTTCATACTTATACGGTGATATGAAAGCAGAGGACAAAATGCCATGGGTGCGATCCAGAGGGGCTGGAACTTATCCACTTTAAGGACCTGGGTATTTGCCAATAACAACTTCTGGGAACACAAAATGAGAATTATTTGTTCTGCTTGAGTGCAATCCATGTCATAGAATGAAGGTGTATTCCATCTTTTTTATGGTGGATTTAGGCTGAGACACTTTTCATTAATAATGATAACATATAAACTATAACATATAAATTATATCAAGTTATTAGTATCTTGGAAAAGAAGGAAACCATTGGAAAACTTGAATATAAAACAATGGTTGGACAAGGAAGGAAATGCCGTTTGATGACTGTGGCACAATGTAGCAGTGACAACAAGCCCTAAACAACTATCGGTGTTTCCTGATTTGTCTTCATAGCATTTGCCAATGGAAAAAGGGGAAAAGCCAATCATTTGAAGAAAGAAAACCCATTAATAAAGATCAACTGATGACTGCTTTGGTGATGGCCTGGAAAACTATGTCTAAATGCAGTCATTCAACCTTAGGGCTACACCACCAACTATACAGTAACATTTTAGTGCCTTTAGATTTAAAGAAATACTTTAATGCTGCACAGCCAAGAATAGAGGACAGGGAGAACTTAAACAAAAAAGAACAACTGCATCTGTAAAACTTTAAAATGTATGTTTTATATATCTTAATAAAAAAAACTAAAGATTGTTCTTCACTTCAAAGGCAAAATCCAATTGCCTTAACAACACATCATAAGCACACAAACTGAAACACGTGATTGCAAGAATAAATTAATTACTCAAATTCCTAACAGGCATTTCAAAAGGCTATATTCAGTAGACTGCTTTTAAGTGCTAAGACTCCTTCAGGTCAACTGCGGCCAACATATCGTGTAGGTTGCAAGAGGTTGATCCGAATGACAAAGCAGCAAAGGGAATCATCATCACAGCAGCACCAACATAAGAAAGCAGGAGAAAGTGCAAATAGATGTGCTAGCAAGAGGATACTGACTATAAAATCTTTTCAGCCAAACACACTTTTGCTATCGATAGCAGAGCTCTTATTATTGAAGTGCAAGAGCAACACGAAGGCAGAGTGCAAGGGATGAAATCGCTTTTGAAGATGCATGCCGAGGTTGGTGAAAATTGTAACTCCCAGTCCAGAGACTACCAAGAGTTCAGCAACAGTATATATATATATATATATATATATATATATGGCCTCTCTGTTGTGCTGCACACTCCTACTCCCATTAATGTAGAGCTGGTTGCCATTATCAAGTAGTTTTCAGCAATAGAAGTGCCTGCAGGCATTTGAGGAACATTAATAGATAGAAATCTTCATTTTACACTTTTTCATCTTATAATTGGGAGTTAATGAACTTACTTTTACATTTATGGTTGAACATGTGCCATGAGAGTTAGTAGTTGCATAAATAAACTGATGGCATGCGCGTGTCTGTCTCAGCCAATGAACACAAATGTGATAACCCTGTTGTGCATTGCTCATGCAAAGACGTAACACAATTCGATGAATGTTAGCCGGTGCTCAAAATAATAACGGATGTGCAGATTGATCATATTATCTGGCATTAGTCACAAGTAATCAGTTCGCTTCCATGGGTGGAATTCCCGGTCCCATTATCTCTCATGATTACATTACTGATTCCGCATAGGCTGCACATGTTCCTTTCCACAATGTCACCTGCTCTCAATTCTGCTGACGATATTAATTGCCTAAAAGCCATGTCTGAAGGCTTAATTATTCATGAAGTAAAATAATGCCATGACCCAAGTGACCTCAGAGTTATGACATTAATATGCATACACACAAAAAATACTCATAAAATAATATACTTTTCATAATTAAATTTAAGTCATGAAAGGTGGTCCAAAAAGAAAAGACACCATTCATCATTACATCCAAAGTGAAGATTGTAATATGGGCCAAGGCGGCCATATGTCAAAAAAGGCCAGAAATGCAGCCATCTTCAATAGGTTTGAGCTCATCTGAAATGGACTGATGCACAGTGAAAAAAATCTTTGAAAAAAAAAAGGACCATCCTGATTGTTACTGACGTAAGGCTCAAACACCAGCATCTGTCATGGTTTGAGGGTGAGTTAGTGCCTATGGTGTGGATAACTTCAATATCAGTGTAGGTACCATTGACGCTGAAGGACATGCGTAGATTTTATAGTTCGGGGAAGCCCCTGCTTTTTTTAACAAGACAATGAAAGCACATTCTGCTTCTGTTACAACAATATGGCTTCCAAGTGGCTGCTATACTGGCCTATCTGCAGCCCATAACTGTCTTTCATTAACAATGCAGTGCATTAAGAGGTACAAAATAAGACACAGAATTTCTGAGCGGCAGAATACATGTATCATGAAAAATTGGGCAAAAATTCCTTTGAAACAGGAAAAATTGGGTGTTCTAAACTCCTCAAAAGATCACTTAGCGGGTGCTAAAAGGAAAGGTAATGTAACAAAGTGGTAAACACATCCTGTCCCAACTTTTCTGGGACATGTCGCAGGCATAAAATTCAAAGGGAGAGCTAATTTACGAAAAACAATAAAAAAATAGAGGAGAGAAGGAGAAGAAAAAACATTTAATATCATGTCTTTACACTTTTCTCAATTTAATACAAGTGAAGGTTGATTTACAAATCACTTTCCTTCATATTCATATCCTCCATATCGTCCCAAAGTTTTTGGAATTGGGGTTGTAATATAAAGGGCAGCATTAGCAGTTAACCCGTCTTTGAGCATACAGAGGCCAAAGGCCATAGAGCATTCCATGTCAGACTGACAGAAGTCTTAATGTTCCCCCAGGATGTTAGGCCTATCCTTTTTTTTTTTTTTTTTTGCAGAATTTTTTCTTCCAGTGTATCAGATAATGCCTATTATGCCTACAGCTAGCAAGGCTAAAGATCATATTGCTTAAATATGACAATTATTTTCAAAGTTCTTCCAGGTTGTTCGCTAGACGTGGCAATATTATCCAAAGGATAATGTTAAAGACTCCATGATATATATTCTCACACACACACACACACACACACACACACTACTCAGTCCACAGTCTAGCTGCCACTATCTCCTTATTGAGTCTGTTGATGAATGCGTATTTTAGTCATTATCAAATCTGTACTGTGCATTAAGTGGCCAGTTATATTGGACTCTCTGGTTACATTACATTGGCTGCTAAAGCAGCAATGCCCCCCCCATACATTAAAGGTATTGTCCATTGTCTTGTCACACTTGACCTCAACAAAAATTTTCTCCACGCCACGGCATGCCACGCCACGCCACGCCACTGGTCAAGACATGCAAAGTCTTACTTGATGCTATTTCCAAGTCCTTTTCCACAGGTCAGGAAATACTAGACCAGAACTGTTGTATCTTGCATCATGATTAAACATCATCCATGGCTACCGGAGTATTGCTTTTCCCGATGCTGATGTTAGACCTCAGAGAGACTAATTAGCTTTAACTTGACTTGTAAACTGAAGGCAAATATATACCATGCACAAAGCCAAAGCTGCATATACTAATGGTTTAAAGTACCATAGTGAGCACACTCCAAACGTTTCTGGGCAGGTGGGAAGGGAGAACACTGCTTTTTAAAGCTCTGTTCCTCATCGCATCATCAGGAGCTTCCCTGCCTTGCGCTCTGTTGCGGTTTGGAGGCCCAGCAAGGCCCGTCGATGCGAATAATCATTAAACGTGCCAGCGAAGTAAGCTCAGGTTCATTTACTTCTCCAGCACCCTGGGCTTTCTCCCCATGAGAACCAGGTACATAGCCATCAGCTCATAAGTGCCACTTATCCTCTCAGCTCCCAGTAGCTCGACCCCCTCTCCGCTCACAATGTTTCAAAGCCTGTTCTTCACTGCACTATTGTCTGCCTCGTACTACACCATGATTTTTTTAAGTCATTTGAATTATGTAGCAGATGAAAATGGTTTAAATCACAAAAAAGTATACGCTTACGTCAAAACAGATTTATGAGCCTGCCTGCATTTACATGCATCCAAGGCTTGGTATTTATAAAATATTTATCTGGTGTTTTCTACATGCCCTGTTGATTTAATCTCAAATGCCTGCTACATGTCATTGATTTTATCAACAAATCTCTACTTTATGCTTTTTACTTAATTGCTCAGATATTTAAGTTGTTTTAACTGTGGTCAGTAGCCATTAAAAAAATAATAATAATAAGCCATTGGTGCCATTTAATGAGAGCCGGAGTTTCCTGAATGTACAATGGGTTGATTAGAAAGGATTTGTGAACAGAGCACAATAGATTGCATGAGTGTCACTGAAAACAAAGAATTATGACTTCTTGTTGCCTGCATTCTGTAAAATCTACAAATTTGTGTTTGTTTCCCAGATGGAAGGGATGTGAATTCATAAAATTGAAAGTGATCGCATGCATTCATAAATTTGCTATTAGTACTAATTTGTATAACATCAAGGGGACTGAAATGTAGATAAGGCATTGTGATGCTGAATCATGATCCTGCCAAATGTTCCGCTGTTGCTTTCACAGGTGAATTTCTACAAGTAAGAACATACAAAGAATTCAACCAGCATTAATCACTGTATAAAAGTAATGGATTATATAATATAATTCGTAAAATATCATTTTGTATATAAATAAGCAAGTACTCTATGATTGAAGCATTATTGCAGTGATGAATATCTTTCAACTTCTTTTAATCCTGACTAATTCAGCACGTCAGTTGTCATTCCTTTAAAAAACCAAGTCGAAAGACGTATCTCATGGTCGTTGAAAAGATGTTACTGTTACTGTTTCAGGAAGGTCCGATTATTGGCCAGCATCGAGCAAAAAAAAAAAAAACCAACAAAAAAGGAGACTGCTGAAATCACTGAATCACTAGAACTGGGTCAGGAACTGTCCAACAATTTATTAAAACCTGGAAGGATGGAGGTCCAGTCAACTTCGAGGAAGGAAGGGGTTGGAGAAAAATCATGACTGATCCCGATCGGAGTTCACTAAAATGCTCAAAGTCGTCTCATCTTTAAAAAACCAACAGTAGAACTCATGGCTATGTTTAATATGATGGTAAGAGCATTTCCAGACACAAGATGCAACAAGAACTTAGAGGATTGGGACTTAACAGCTGCGTGGCCAAGAAAGCCACTTGTTAGTAAGGCTTTTTGGGGCAAAAAAACAACTTTAATTTGCAAGGAAGCATAAAGATTTGACTGAGGAGCAGTGGAAAAAGGTCATGAAATCCAATGAGTCCAGATTTACCCAAATCCATATATGTTGTATAATATTTCAACCACTTTCTCATCTTGTTAACTAAGCACTAATTATCTCTGCACTCAACCCATTACATTCAAAAATAGCACATCCACAGTCTAATGAAGACAACATGCTTGATTTATTGGTTGTTTCATTTATAATGGTTAAAAAGTGATGTTCTTGAAAACTAAGCATAGAGTCTTTTTTGGGTTTTTTTTTTTTAGATGTTTTAGATGAGTGTTGTTGAGCATTATGATGATAGATGCTGGAAATTCCATCAACTAATAAATTCAAGACATCCCATTAAAACTGGACAAGATGGTTTAAAGTCTGAGCTGCAGATGATAGCAATGTTTACCATCTATGTGATTTCTACAGCAGTAGGAGGCAGTCTGTGCCTCCTTCTTTCAAGTTCAGCAATCCAGACTAAAGCAATTATTCATCGGATTTAATTTATCTTTGGCAACCCACATCTCAACCCCCAGAGGGGGATAAAAGGATTCCAACTTAAGAGACATTAGGAGAATTCAATTATTTAAAGTTTTAATGATCCAGCATTCTTCGGAGTAAAGAATCATCTCCCTCTGATTTCTCAGAGAAAAATGAGTTTCCTGCCAGGCAAAAAATGCATTTCAATTAAAAATTGTTTTTTAGAAGGAGGTACAATGATCATGTTCAGTTGAGACCAGTAGATCTCAGTTACAGTCATGGGGACCAACTGTGTTTACTATTTTTTTTTTTTTTTTTTTTTTTCCAATCGCAACTGCATTTCCAATTCATAACAGCTTTTGAATACTTTTATTACTTTTTTAAAATTAGGTCCTTGTGGTCACGTTTAAAGGGATTATTTATCATCTTTCGCCACATTGTCCAAAATGGGTTTAGCTGTATGCCATGCAGGAAAAAAATGAAGGTTTATCACAAACATTTGCAAAAATGATACACGTTTTTATCAGACGAAATTATAAACAATGGTGAGTCAATCTGATTCTAATTTCGTTGTTGACCATGTGACTTGTTTCTCTTTCACACGATGCTGGTTTAGCTTGTTTTCTTTTGTCTTGACTTTTAGTTTGGCAATTAACCACAAAATTGCCATTTTTCAAGTAACCAAGACCCCAAACTTTCAGCAGTCAGAGGCCGATACATCCTTTAAGTTAATTTGTAACAATTCCCTTCTTTATATTCAGTAAAAACATTTGGGAGAGGCCGATAATACAATATTGAATATGGAACTGCTCAAGAGAGGTATAGCTATTTCTGATATAATGCAGCTAAAAAGGATAAATAATCCATATTATCCCGAATACAGTAACTATGAAAAATTAACTTAAAATTTCAGGATTGCAAGTGTGAGTGGAACACAAAGCAGCATACACAGGAGGTCACCAGGGCCAACGCTAAGAACTACTGGACTACTCTAACATTGCTACTCTGATGAAAAGAGGAATCCATTCTTCAAAGCATTGAACAGCACAGGATAAGCTCTGGATTCATACCACACTTCTGACTGCTCATTATTTTTATGTTTAGGTACTCAAACACAAACATATAGACATGTACACACACGCGCTAATAATCACAACATCAAAGAGTCGATACAGTTTTTGATAATTTGTTTTTTTTTTTCTTTAGCTGCTTTTAAATTCTGGAGGAGCCCAAGGGTACCAGTTATGGGCACATCTTTGTTCTTTACCAGGGATCACTTGCTGCTACAGTCAGAGGCAATCCTAGCTTCCCTGGAGTTAAGATCTAACATACCACAGCTCAAAGTCAAAAGTCTGCTTTGAAAAGTGTTTGACAGAAAGATGTGATAATCTTTACCGCACAAATTTTCCCACCTTTCTCAAAATCCTTATGGAGAAACAACAGAGGAGAGAACAGCAGTACATCTTGTTTGTATTCACCGTTACTCAACATATTTTTACATTATTATTATTACCTCCGCCCAATGAAGTTGGAGGAGGTTATGTGATCATTAATGTTTGTCTGTTGGTTGGTTTGTTGGTTTGTTTGTAAGCAGGATTACGCAAAAAGTTATGGATGGATTTTTCCTCAAATTTGGTGGAATGATTAAATTTTGTTCAAGGAAGAGGTGATTTGATTTTGGGAGGTCACGGTCAAAGGTCAAGGTCAAGGGCATGCGAAAGGTCAAAAACACATTAAAAACATATTTGTGCGAAGACTACAGGACTGCATAAACACAGGGGATGCTAGCTAATACTGGCAAAAATAACATTGAGTACATTGGCGGAGGTACTTGCGCTCTTTGAGCGCAGCTCTAGTCATTATTATTATTATTATTATTATTGTGTAATTGAGAATGGAATATCTGAAACTCCTTATTCCCTGGAAAAACCTGGAAGCCTCCCTGCCCGGGTCAGAAATGGTATCTCCAGGATTAGGTTCTGTAACATGGATTGCTTGCAGTAATTGCAAAGCAGACCACTTCTTTTGCCGAATAACCTACCTTAAAGCCCTGCAGTTAAGCATCTCTAATGTTTCTCCTATACCCACAGGACTGGATAGAGGACAAATTTCAGACCAGCATTCAAAAAAAAAAAAAAAAAACAAGTTGATAAAACCAAATCTACTTTCCTGACCAGTCCAAACAAGTGATAATCCAAAACACTTGGGACCAAGCCAGAATCAAGCTTTGCACAGAGACAATCAGCATTCCACCTGACTGCCAGTGAATGCCTGTTCCTTTCATCATTTCATCATTGTTTGGCTTCTGTTCAAGCATTGTCTTGGATGGAATCAGACAATTGCTGCTGAACTTAAAACAGGCCAGAGAAAGACTATAAATGCCATCTACTGACAAGAACCAGGTAATTCCTTAAAGAAGATTAGGACAATCTAGTGGGACATAATTTACTGCAGTTCGCTTTAACCAAGTTAAAGTGGGAGAAACTAAAACCATAGGCTCACTCGCATAAAGCTGGTAGTGGGCAATACAATGCTAGGAAAACTAGAACAAACAAGTGGTGCCAGGCACAACCAACCCCGCCCCTCGCACATACTTTCACCTACGTGTACGAAATTCAATAAGGATCTATTCTGGGTCAGTGGCAATCCCTATACCGAATTTGGGGTGAATCTGGCCATTAGTTTTGCCGCTAGAGTGTTAACAAACAAACAAACAAACAGAGAAACACATAAACACAGAAACAAACCGAACCGAAAACAACACCCCTTCCCTCACCCTTCGGGTGGGGCGGGGTAAAAATGTTCTGGTCTTTGAGTGCAAATGAATCCGAATGCCTTTCAGAGTTTGGGACAACAATTAATGGCCACGGTAGATGTCAATAATGCACCAACACACAGGCCTTGAAGCAGGGGCAGTCAGCAACACATGGAAGAGAAACGCATTCTCTGAATCGGCCCCTACTCTATGTGTACAGTGAGGGAGTAGAGAAAAGTAACCATGTATCATTAGATGCTCTCTTTTCCAAGATAAATGTAAAGCTCATGGACAAAATATCAAGCCATGGACGCTCAGCCAAGCACAAAGAAATGACTCCTCGTATGAAAAAGTAGCAAAGAGGTAGAATCTAAAATGCTCCATAACATTCTGTTTTTGCAGCTAAACACTGCATGAAGCAATGTAAAACACAGCTGAAATATTGCTGGGAGGCCTTGTATACTCATGCGTTCCAAAAAACACAATTGGGCCAAATTTTTCTGATCATACATAATGCATGTGAAGACTATCACAACCTCTTCTGCGATCCGTCATTGGGAGTGGTTCTTCTATAATCATTTAAATACATGCATGGGCAATAGCCACAAACAGGCATGATGGGGCGATTAGTCTTATGAGGTCAAGAAACCTACTGCCACAGTACACTGGCCCTCAGGTGCGCACGCAAGAAAAATGTGCATTTGTAGTGAGACACTTTTTTGTTGGTTTTCTTGAAGGTGCTTACCTTCATTTTGTGAACGTTAGTCTAATAAAGCATTTAAATGATTTTGTTATTCATGATACTAAAAATTGTTATTGGGTTGCCGAGATTTCTGGCTTAAAGAAAAAGAACAAAATCACATTCTACACAGTCTGAGTAGTTAAATCACCTGGGTCTCGGTGGTACACCATTGAATGATTGGATTGCATAATACAGTAAAATGCAAAGTAAGCTCTGGCTTTGTAAGCATATGGCACAATTTGGCTGTTATAGTGCGTGATCTGAGTACCTTTGACATACTGTTAAATATCATGGTCGGTGCGTACGATATAGCCTTCTAATTACTACCGTGGCCTAGATTACTTGCAACCAAAACGCAATTGTAGAATTGAAATATATTATATTGTTATACCTAAATTAATTAACAATGGGCATGTAAGGCCAGGGCAAAGTATATTTCAACTGCATTGGGAAGGGAATTGAATCACAGATGTCCATGATAATTCTCGCCAGACTGTTTAAGACTCTTGAAAATCAGCAGTGTAGATGACCCAACACATTTGTTATACTAAATATTACTGTTCCAAACTGTGGGGGTTAAATCAAATGAAATACAGTGAGTAAATTGCCTCCATTGCAGACGTTGTGCAAGGTTCGCTTCCCTTCCACAATAACTGCCGCACACTCAAGCCGGGTTTTGTATTCAACTAATCAGAGAGAAGCTCCGACATTTCTGGAGCTCGCTAATAATACAAGTTAATACTGTTGTGGGAGCCTGCATGGGAGGGAAGCGAACCACATAAGACGTCTGTAGGAGAAGCTACCCAACACCAACATGTTGAATATGTTCAAAAGGTGAAATTTCTCCAGGTTTCTTCAATGTTGAAGTTCTTTAGCTGCAGAGCAGTGCACTTCAGTCGACGCTTCAGTACTTGGACTTTCGATGCAGACCCGGTCACTACCATGCTTAAGTTGCTTGATTTACTTTATGGTCTCATCCAGTTGGCTTCTTATTCTTGAGAACTTTTCGACTAAACGGTAGCATCGGGTACAGCACACAAACAGTTCGCTTAAGGAATATACAGCAGTATTTAGGGAAAGAACATTACTTGAGTATAATTGAAAAAAATTAGAGTTGGCTTTTTACATATACATATATTTTCTCTCTCGACGATCAGATAGAAAGATTTTTTCTTCTTTTTTTATCTAAAAACATCATAAATATCTGCAATTGGTGAAGCAGAATCATTTGCAAAGCCTTGACTAATGAAAGCAGTACCCTTAGGCATCTAGTTTTTCATTCACTGTCATCAAGTATAGAAGATATACTTCCAAGAGGTACATGTAAGATAAATGAAAAACAGCCATAAGCCAATGCCCCTGACTAAAAGAGAAACAACATATTGACACTCATCCATGAAGGACATTAAAAGAACTGATGTGTCTGGTAAATTGATGCAGCATGCTGGCAAAGAGTTTTATATGACCACCCCGCACTCCACTCTAAGGGGTAGTCAGGGTTTCCTTCATATTGAGGTAAAGAGAGATGAAAAAGGCATAGTGAGATTAATATAAGCAATGAACCGGGTAACATCATTTCGAATCGAATTTGAATCACCATGGTGCTCCAAAATCGAATTTTTAAAATGTTGTTTCAAATGATTCAAACTTTATCAAATCTAAGCTCAGTTCCCAAAGCTTGACAGCTTCATATTGCTGGATCAACCAGTAACAGCCAAAGCCCAAGTTGAACACAATTTAATGGGCACCAAAGCGATTTTCTCGAAAGAGAAAGGGAAGCAAGTGCAGACAACTACTCATTTACCACACATAACAGTGTTTTGCCTTAATGAGCAATGAGGAATAATTGATATATAAAAGCACATGCAAACACTCCACCCCAACCCCCAGGAAGGTAAATTTCGAAAAGCATTATAAATCTAAATTAATTCCGGTGACTACAGACAAAAACCTAGCAAAGATTAAAGCATTACTCTCAGTAGTAACAACAGCCAATGGTATTCTGAGTTAACCCTTAAAGCGCCAAAGGCAGCATTTGCCGCTTGCTGATACAATGAAATAAAATCAAAGCTTTTGAAAACCTATCATGTGGCGACTTGTTGAAAAGAGCTCCTTTTTCAACAAGTCGCCACATGATAGGTTTTCAAAAGCTCAAGATATTTAAATTTTTTAAGCGTTTGAAAATTGGTTTCGGCGCCCTAAGGGTTAATGTATTCAAACTTTGCGTGATAAAAGCAAAATGTACCTTACCATCACACATTTGAGAACTAGACCATTACCAATTACAACCATCTTTTTGATTTAACTACAAATAATGATGGGGTTAATACAGTGGTTCTCAACCCTTTTTGAGCAAACGCCCCCCTGACCTTACCATGATCCTCTGCCCCCCCCCCCACACACACACACACACACCGAGCGATAATGGAGTTCACTTTTTTCCTTCTTTTTATATCAACCATTTCAATAAAATATAAAAATATGTCCATTAGAAACATTCTGCGCCATATTATGGCAACCAGAGGCAGCTGACATCATCTGAAATAATATTAAAATTGCCCATGTGCTTGTTTAGGGTGAATATGGGTAAAATGGGACAATTTCTGAAATCCCATGTTCCTATTAAGCAGATTGATTATAAGCATAGGAGACATGCTGAATAAGAAAAAAAACTAACATATTGAAATTGGTTGTAATAATAAATAGGCCTAATAGTAATAATAGTAGTATGTATTTGCAATAATAATAGAAGGCCTATATATATTATAATAATATATAATTGTAATATTAGTAGTACACCTTTTGCTGTTCATTACGAGAAAATACGCATTCATTTGTGTAAAATGGCGACCAATTTCACCAAGAAACATTCATCAGCGCCAAAAATTGAACAGTTGCACGTACCGCAGATTCAGTAACGTCATTTGCATTTTAATCATTCATTTTTGGACAATCTTTAGTGTTACTAGGCACACAATAGAGAAAAAAATACTTTCAATACTTTTTAAACTCCGCCATATCTCATATAGATTTCCATTGACAACCACCTACACAACGTTCATTCCTACCATTTATACGCGATATTTGCACACTTTTGTCAGAAGTTGCAGAGCAACAACGACTTGGAAAGTACGCAATTTGGTGGTGTTTGTTTTATAGAGTTTTAGGGAGTTTAAAAGGTTGAATTACGTGATGAATGAAGAGGCTGCATGCATTCACTTTCATTTTGTAATATGACTATGGGCTGCAAACCATACAGCGAGATGTGAATTAAAATTTTAGCGCATGTAAACAGTGGGGTTTATGTTAAAAATAAATTGTCACGACTGTTGGCAGAAAAAAAGGAAAATAACCACTTCTAAAAGCAAAAAAGTTTAAGTTTTTCTTTCTTTTTATTTTGAATTGTCCATGCTGGCAGTACATATACAAATTCATAGCGTAAAGCTTATCTTTTCTCTCTTAATTAGATGCCAACTACATGGTGTGCTGTCAAGGGCTGCAAATGTCACATACTATCTTCGTAAGTGGAAAAGGAAGATCTGCCTAAAACATGCTGGCCTGTCCGGTCAAGGCGCCTCCGATTTCCCTCCACCATTCCGAATGTTACGCTTCCTAGCTGACAACGAGCTTAGACGAGACTGAAGGCAGTCAACAGGGTTGATGTCAGAACTGGTATGTGTTCGGATTTTTAGCTCGATCCGAGCTTGATTCATAGAGATAGTGGTTTCTGTTGGGCTATTAAAATGAACTCTTCTTTGCTTTTGGAAGTGGTTATTTTCCATTTTTCTGCCTACAGTCGTGACAATTTATTTTTAACATGAACCCCACTGGATGCATACACTATAATTTTCATTCCCATCCCGCTGTATGGTTCGCAGCCCAAGAGTCGTATTACAAAATGAAAGTGAATGTATGTAGCCTCTTCATTCATCATGTAATTCAACCTTTTAAACTCCCTAAACCTCATAAAACAAACACCACCAAATCACATACTTTCCATGTCGTTGTTGCTCTGCAACGTCTGACAAAATATCGCGTATAACTGGTAGGAATGAACGTTGTGTGGCTGGCTGTCGATGGAAATCTATATGAGATATGGTGGAGTTTATACCCCCAGCCGAAAATGCATGACGTCACGCGCAATGGATAATGGGTATTAAAGCTAACTCTGATGTGGTCCATTATCAAACTGAGAGCATACCTAATCTTACAACACACTGACAATGCAATAATGAGCAAAATGTAGGCTACTGTTCAATTGAATAAAGACTTTTTTGAATTGAATGTTAAGAACGTTCAATTGTTTGTGCAATCGTGTGAATATTTGTGTTATCCGCACTAACGCGGTCCAGAAATGCTATTGAAAGTCAAACCGTGTGATAAAAGTGTTAAATGCACTTTAATGTTCGTTCATTGTCGCAAATGACTTTAAAGACGGTGTTAATGCCTTTCATATTAACGCAAATGGAAGTATTTTTTCTTTATTTTGTGCCGAATGACGCTAAGGAATGTCCAAAAATGAATGATTAAAATGCCAATGACGTTACTGAATCTGGGCTATGCGGGTTCGAGATGAGAGCCGTCAAAAGCCGCTCTGGGGCTTCCCTGCTCTAGTTACTTCACCCTATCCCTACTAACCTCCCCTTCCTTTGCATACGGATCTGCAAACTAGTGAAAGGTTGTAGTGGGAGGACGAAGTAGTTTCAGAAAGGGCCGCACTGCTGCGCTGAGGTGGATTTGTTTATGGGTGTTACTATGGAGATCATGACGATAGCTCCATAGAGGAGTTGGGAAACCATGTAGATAGGCTCTTAAGTTATTTGCACTTTAAAAGTTTGAAAACATGATTTTTTTTTAAGTTAGATTCAAATAATGAACACTGCACAAGCTAAGTTGTGGTGATTGTTGACGCACCCCTTTCAGCCCTCACGTTCCCAGCTCCCCCCGAAGTTGTCCGAACGCCCCCGTTGAGAAACCCTAGGTTAATATGACCTGAAGCAGCCATTGATTGATACAAAAATAAAAGTATGGCATTTCCAATATTTCCATTATTAAATGCCCAGCTACTGGTTCTCAATTACAATGACTTTCCAATGAGAAGCACTGCAATATATGCTCGATATTAATCTGACAATGCAGTTTGCTAAAGTACATTGACACATATTCTACAAAGCAGTGTCTTCTAAACTGAAAATAAGTAGACTGATGCTGCTTTCTGTATTTTGACAAGCCAATCAAATCACATGTATCAAGAGATATTAAACCAAATCCCCATATAGTAACTATCCCTGTGTAATGCTTTTATAAATTAATGAATAAATAAATCAACAGGACAACAGTGCAGCCCAGAGACGTACATGGTTTATACATAATGAAGCATTATTGCAGTCGCTTGTTGCTACCACACTGTTGGCTGTGGCAGAATGGCAGTGTTTCAGGTGGATTTCCTGACTAATTTATTGAAACTGATGTTATGGGCCTTCATAACCTTTTACCATTACTTCAACAAAATTTCTAAAAGCCCAAGTGGTTAGCCAGATGATTTCCTGAATCCACGCCACACACACTTTCCTGAGGACATCTAAATAATTTGGGTGGGTCAACTGAAGAGGTATAACTGCCTCATGGGGTTCAGTAAAAGTACACTTGATCACATTTATCTATTATTATCTTATATCATCTTATATTATCTTATACTCTTATAAACTTCCCCATCAGAAGTCCCTTCTCATCTAAGGGTTATGCATGAAAGCTGTACTTTCAAACGGCAAAGCCAGAGCCACTGTCACACCGACAGAAATAAATAAATAAATAAATTGGTTGACAATTTCCGAAGCTTACTGCTGTGGGAGGTCTGGTTGGTATTTTTGGACATCCTGTCCAGAGTAATGACTAAGCCTTGATTTCTCACTGTGGTCTGTGTATGACCTCACTGTGCAAATGTTGGAGATTGTGAATGCAAAACGTACCTCAAAGAAAGGGGATGGAGGCTTAGCAGTCCAGCAATATCGCAGAATTGCTTTGTAAAATTTAACAAGCACTGCAAACAGCTTCAATTAATTACAGACCTGTTATTTATGCTTGAACGCCTCATGAGTCTAAGCTTATCATCGGCCATGATCAAGCCCAAAGATATTTAATGCACTCAAAGTAATCATAGTAGCAGGAATGCATCATTAGCATTTATTGATGAGCATCTCAGCATTATCACAATGCTTCACCGGAGCTGACAAAAAAATTCTAGCAATGATGCTTGAGTGTACTTTATTTGTGAAAATAATTGGGAGAGCATTTATATGAGAGCAAATATTGAAATATATCTGCCATCCATTCACTTTATGAGCTCATACTGAGATAAGACTGTGACTTCCGTGCCTAATAGATTTCATTGATTGTGCCAAATGAACATCATAGCTCCTAAAAGCTCTGTAGCAAATTAAAGCTAAATGGCTCATAGAAAGAACAATAAAAGACAAACCACGTGTAACAGAGTGCAAAACATTTTTAGACATCGCTTCTATTTGTCCCAATACTGTGTACAGCAAAGGCTAAAGCAGATATCACGAGTACACATTTTTTTTTTACACTGTGAGATAACTACAAGATCCCTTCAGCCCTGAGAAATGGGACTTACATTCTGAATTGCTACCAGAAGAATCAGCATTTTATAATTCATTGTTGTCTTGGCTCTTCAAATCATTGAATGCATGCTATGCTACTATGATAGCAGTTTAGATTCAGCTCCTACTCATGAAAAACTCAATTATAAATTAAGTTTAAGACCCTGACTGTAGAGGAACTTAATGAGCCTCACAAGTTTGGCAAATGTATTTTTTCAACCCCTTTCCTGCTCCCCTTTACCCATTTCAACCCCCTGTCTCATACAAGATGAAAGTTAATGACAAGCACTGTGCATGGACAACCTTCGTAAAAATGTCATTTTTCTTACAACTATGTTTTCAAACACTGCTAAGGACAATATTTTCTGGAAACATACTTCTACTCATACCCATTTCTGGCTGGCTCACAAGGAATGCTTAGTTCTTATCTAGTCTTTGCAGTGGAGAAAGTTTTAGAAAGGTCACAGTCTTCATTTATATTTTGGCAGCAACTCAATTTTCACTGTAGATTCAGGACAACTTCCTATCCAAATGGGCTTATATTGTGAGAAGAGCAACAAAGAAATGATCGAAAATTTATGCCAAAGTTGATTAATATTGAGTGTCTGTGCAAGATACAATTTCTCAATCAATTATTCATGATTTTATAGGTCGAGGCAAATTAATGCACTTATGGACAGATTAAGCTGGCCATCCATTTGTTTGTACACTATTTTTCTAACACTGACCTGCTCAATTTCTGAAGTAATGTGAACCTCTTCAACCCAAACGCCCCCAGATTTTCTGATGGATTTTCTGTGACATGCTGTCAGTGGAACAGAAGCTTCTCACCTTTTAATGGATAAATGCTGTCAACCTGTTCCCATTTAAAATTCTCTGAATAACAACCTAACAATTTATTTACCGAAAATGAAGATAAATGTATTCGCCTATAATGAACAAAAAAAAAAAAAAAAAAAAAAGATCACCAATGGGCTGGTACACTGACAATGTAATTCCAAAACACATGCTTTTAAAGATGGCAAAAATACAAATAATTAATTAATCCAAAACTTACGCGGAATTCAATCTCCAATTTTAGCATTTTTTCAGTAGTGTAATTTAAGATGGCACCTTTTCAAACTGTTTTCAGCATTAAAAAGAAAACATATAAAATGGGAAGCATCTTCTCAAGTATATCGAAATACGAACATTGGCACAGAATGGCTTCACTTATAAGCCTACAGCTAACAAATATTAGACCTTATATGAACTACGGGTATCCTGAATATTTGAAAGATGTTTGACATTTTATGTCATCATTAATGCGGATTGGAAAATGTCTGAAAATCTTGAGAGGCAATGAACAATAATCCCAGATAAAAACAAATCGGTCGGTCATTCTTCTGATTAGTCTTCACAAATGAGCAAATTCCTGTTTGGTTGCCAATTAGAGGTTAAGACGGGAAGCTACACAATCGTAGCCACGATGCGATAATAATTTACAAAATTACCAATGTTTTGACATAAGCCCTCTTCAGGGTATTAAGGGATGATTCAATATCTTGAGGAAGACTTACTTTGAAGCTGTGAGTAATTTCATCTATTAATTATCTATAATTGCAATTGTGGCTATACGAATGTGTGACTGCCCTGCTTCACATTAGTGCTTTCACCATGGCCAGTGTCTCTTCAACAGTGCCGAGCATTCCTGCTCTCTTCTGCCTCCCTTACTGATTGGGAAATGCAAATGGGAACCGGTTTGGGGTCATCATGTGTTTTAAGGTGAGGTTACTGATGGGCTTTTATACCTCCAATGGCACATCACTGAAAATCACAGGTGAAAAAGGCTGACAGACTAAAGTGCTTCTCCTGTTTCTGAGAACATCAGCGTGGATTGAAGGTCCACATATGGATCAAGATGTAAATAAATAAAAATGTAATATTGCATAAGCAATGGAAAGCAAATTAATTTGTGCATTTAAATATCTTCTAAGTGGATATTATCTGGGGAGAACTCACATTTTCAAAACAAAATGACTAGGTATAGCTTAAGTTACTTCAATTGCTAACAGAGTGCAGATATAGACAGATACAATAAGGATGTACGATGTCCATTAACTGCCCCATGCAAATCACTGCAACTGTGGGATAATATTAAATCCCGACTGATGAGATTGTGCTCAGCTTTTATTCCAAATATACTACAACGATAATTATCGACTGTGACTTACCATCAAACTTTTTATGCCGGGACACAAAAGTAGTCCTTAAGGTGTGACTGGCCTCATCCACTAAGCTCTCAAACTCCAGCTTGCTCTGTTGGCTCAGCTTGTCCTCCATCTCTGTGGTGCAGCAGGTATATCCCTGGGGACAGATTCGCAGATGTTCACCTGCAAAAGCAAACAGTCCTGTTTCAATACACAGCTCAGCAGAACCTCAACCTCCCCCTAACAGCGTGAGATGATTGTCGACTGCCACATTTGCTGAGAGCGCTTTGCATGTGCACAGAGCGTGGGAATCTAAAACTGAATACAAATAATGTCCAGGGAGTATGATATGAAAGCCACAAACCAGAAAGTTGTACAGAAACTTTAACTGAATACTTCAGTTTTGGGCACCATTAGTGCAGCCATTTCAACCTTTGGCCACAATAATACAGCCTGCCTGAAAAACATGATTGCCATAGTTGATCATGTCACATCTAACTGCAAACGGTGGAGTCTCTGCCTGTCTTTCCTTGTCTTTCGATTTTCTCAATAGTTTATCTGATCTATTTCACACTTGCCGGGTGTATTGCCCAGAATGCAAGGAAGTGCAGTGTATAGTCTGAAGTTGTTTGGAAGAACGGTCTCAAGAAAGAAGGCTACAAGCACTAATACCATGCAAGCAGCTATATGTACCTATAGGCTACGTAATTAACCCATTCTGGACAGGCTCCACAGTAACAGGTTCTGCACTTGTTAGCTAAAGTACCAAGAACAGTCTCAACTTCATTAAAGCAAGCTGCTTATTTACAGGAGAATGCATTAATTCACTCCGTTTTCTTTCAGACCACAGCCAGCAGTACACCTTTGTGATAGCCAGTCTGGGCAACTCACCAAGTGCTTTCAAAACATTTCCTCAGCAACAAAATGCATCCAAACATCTGCATACTGAAAATATGGAACAGTGAAAATCCATCTGTGCAACCTTAACTAGGTGTCAAACTAAATATTTCATTAAATTTTTTTTTTTTTTTTTTTTTTTTGGGGTGGAATCTGGGAGTTGAGGGGATTTAAGCGCTACAGTTCCATAAGAACTGCAGGAATTAAGGAGCAAGTTTGTACCAAGCAGTATGTAACACTTGAAAACACAACAGTTATGCAGCAAAGACATAATAATGACATCAAAAATGTAGCTACTTTTAAAGCCAATCTGCAACTAAGGGGGAATTTTTTTTTTTTTTAAGTTGGGTTGACCTTTGAGGACTTGCAGAGAGAAAAAAAACTAAATGGTTTCAGCCATTTTGAATAGTACCTTTTTCCTCTGTGTCATATAGTTCCCATTTTGTTAAAAATTTGCTCTGTAAAGTTTGTGAATGCGACAGGAAACATGCTCATAGACTACGAAAGGCCGCATCAGACACAAATACACGCGCACACGCATATTCTTGTACGCATACCTATGTGAGGACATTACATTGACTTCCATTCATTCTTTCTGCGTCTCTACAGCCTTTCCCTAATCTTAACAATGAGCAACGCATGCCTAAACCAAACCCTTATCCTAACCTTAACCTATCCCGAATTCTAACCTTAACCCAAACCCTTCCCCTAACCTTAACCTATCCCTAATTCTGACCTGACCCCTAACCTTAATTAATAAGTCACAATTTGCCTTTGTAGTTGTGAGACCGTTTGAAAATGCCCGCACTTCCCAATAATATCCCCACTCTGTAGGGGAAAGAAACAAACAAAAAAAAAAAAAAACCCCTTTTTGGTTCTCACTTTGTAGCAGGTACAAAAGCACACACACACACACACACACACACACACACACATGCACTGAAGTGGGCTTAGTCAGCTGTAACATATATGTACCAGGCACTCAGAATTCATAGTGTATGGGTTGAAGAAACTCCCATTATTACAGTGTGGCACTATCTATCAGTCAGCAAACAGAGGAGGTTCTCAAGAAGTACAGCACTGTGGAGTTCCAGCGCTCAGCCATGGCACGTAATGAAATCAGTCTTGGGAGCTGTCCCGTTATACAGACTCATTCAGCACACTGTGATTGATGGCGCCGGTTTCACGAAAAGCTCGGAGGGCTGGATTATGAAGTGTTCCACAAAGGAATGAGCATTGACACCAGGGACACGTTCTCCTCATTGGTGTCAATGTTACATTCTGCAGCAGCCATTGTGTAAATCAATCATTATGCTGCACAGAGGGGTACTCCAATTTATCAGAGTGTGTGTAAGTTTATTATGAACAAAAGTTTTGACGTTTGAATCAATCTTACAAGCTGCTCACACCACATTTTAGTGCCGAGCTTCAATGAGGCAGGAAAAAAAGCATAAAACTGTGATTGTGACTGTGATTGAGATAATTGTGCGCAACACATTAAAATATACACATTTCCTAAACTTGGAGACTGCTGATGGAGACTGAATAACAGCTGTTTGGAAAACTTGACTGGCGACTGACACGGTAGGCACATAACTCAAGCCTGATAATTGTAATTGTTTCATTAGCATTCCAGCAGACACTCTTCTCTGAGCTTAATGAGACACATTCTCTGTCTGAGAAATGAAGTCCAGTTAGCATACCATTATGTATTAATCTGGAATTTTCTGTGCAGAGACTGTAAGTAGGTTTAAGTGTAACAATTAAAAAACAAAGAAATTAATCACCTCCAATCTTCCCAGTGCATAAACTTAACACCTGGAGCTTCATGAGGTCCAAAGAGAGTGAAGGTATTCATGGTTTTGTTTCAATTAGCAGACAATTTGGGCCTTAAGAACAAAATGTGCAGTTTATTTCTCCAATAAACAAAAGAACTGAACCACTGCTGTAGAAACATGGTAAAACCTGTTAGGAATGCAGCCAAAGGAAGTTGCCACCAGCTCTGACTGAGAGGGGGTCTCAAGCATAATATTTCATCAAATCTTTGGGAGAATTTTGGGAAAGTAGGCCAGAGCATTATGCAAAACAAGTGACCACATATTTTAAATGTGGCTTCCTGTTATTATTACAGTGCCACCTGGAGTGATGTAAAAAATGGAAATGCCCAAGTCATACCAGCTACTATAGCTATCACAGAGGACACATTCCTCAGAGATCGTATAAAAAAGTTCAGTGTTACTAAGGTTACTAAGGTTGCTAAGTTTAGTTTTTGCATTTCTTTCATCTTTATTAGTGTCAATTTACATGTTGTAGAGCTTGAAAAGCTAGCAATAGTACAACAGATGACTGGCTACAAGGACATATGCACGGTAATTTGACCAGTGTAGTCTTACACACTTTTGACTGAAAACCTTGAGTTGCCTTTGAAGAAATCCCCTGGACACCAGTGTCTTTATTTAAACAGTCACAGTGCATGAATACCATCAGGCCCCGAAGGGCAGAAAACTTCTTACAAAGGTCCTTGCTGGACTGTCTTACAGGGCAGTTCCACAATCAGCTGAGAGTGAAATCAAACAAACTTCACCCAACAAGAGCCCACAGAGTGAAGCTTCTGTTGACACCATTTTTAGGCAAAAACAGCAATTACAGCCAGTTGCCTCACTACTGTATATGACATTCCACTAAATCGCATAAATGTGGAAAAAGTATTTACCCCCTTCTCGATTTATTTTCTTTTTTTTTTGCATGTTTTTCACACCTGAATGTTTCAGATCATCAAACCAATTTTAATATTAGACAAACATAGCCCAAGTAGACACAAAATGCAGCAAAACATAATTTCATTTATTGCAGGAAATAAGCTGTCCAACCTTACCTGGCCCTTACCTGGAAAATGTGATTGCCCCCTTAGTTTCTAAATCAACAAATTAAAGAAATTATTTGATAGTCAGGTTCAATTTCCCGAGACACATCCAATCTTGATTCCTGACAACCTTGTTGAATCTAGATGCCACTTGAATAGAACCTGTCTGGGAATGTGAAGTAGACAAAAAGCAGCACATGATGTCACAATCCAAAGAAATTCAAGAAAAGATCAGGATTAGGCACAAAGTCTTTGACATCCATCAGTCTAAACAGGGTGACAAAAGGCCATTTATAAGACTCTAGGATTCCAGCGAGCCACAGTGAGGGTTATTATCTACAAATGGAGGAAACTTGGAACAGAGGCAAACCTTCCTCAGGTGGCCTACCAAAACTCGTCCAAGAAACAATTGACAACTCAACCAGGAAGACACGAAAGAACCTCGACTAAAATTTAAAGAAATAAGCTCAGTTAAAGTGCTCATAATACTGCAATAACCCGGGATTTAAAGCACATGCGTGTGCGCTCTGCCTCCGCCTTACTGCATGTCTGCTGCGTGTATTGTCGCCTGTAAATTTACACAGACTGCGTCTTCACTGCATACTGGTGCCGAATGGCTTGAGTAGCTAGACCAATGAGTGAGCCTGTCGAGATCACCTGGAAATTAAAAAAAAAAAAATCACGCAGCAATTACAAAATTACGCACGATCACCCGAGATAAATGTTACGTTGTATTAAGTGCATCTACAAACAGGCAACAGCCTTTGTTCTTTACCGAAAGGGTTGAGGAATGGTTGACTTGCTTCTATTTGTTTATTTTTCGAGAATTTGTGCATCTACCACAGATAAGTAGCCTATTTATTAATATATTTTCTTAATTTCCTGATTGTGTTGGGTTTGTCATTTGTTTGGAAAGTGTTCTGTCAAATAAGTTTAGCCATATTTTTACTTCGGTTGCTGTCCTAGCCCACAGTATGAACTGGCGCCAACACGGATTTTGAAAATTAACCGTATGTTTGAATGTTGTGTCTGTGCACCAGTCGATCTGCTGTGCTGAAGTGCTGCGTTTCTGCTGCGGCATCCGGCAAAAATAGAAGTCTTGCATATTTGCTGCGCACTGCAGCAGTTTGCCGGAGCTGGGACGGACGAGAAATGCAACGCAGTGGATCTGGTGTAAATACACTCATTGACTAAAGTGAATTCTATCAGCTGTGCCGCTGTGGTGGAGCGCAAACTGACCTAACACGCATCTGGTGTAAATTGGGGGTAAGAAAGAGACTGGGCAAAAATGTCATCCATGGTAGAGCTGCGAGGTGAAAACCACTGCTGACCAAAAGGAACAAAAAGACTTGTCTTCGCATTTGCCAAAAAACGTCTTGATTTCCCCCAAGACTTGTGGGATAATATTATGTGGACTGCTGAGTCAAAAGTGTAATTTTTTTTGGAAGAAATGGGTCCCTTTACATCCGGCGTAAAGCTAACGCAGAATTCCACAAAAAGACCATCATACCAACAGCCAAAGGTGGTAGTGGTAATATGATAGTCTGGGGCTGCTTTGTTGCTTAGGAGCCTGGGCAACTTGACATAATTAATGGAATCATGAATTCTGCTCTCCACCAGAAAATCTTGAAGGAGAATGTCCGGCTATCTGCTCGTGACCTAAAGCTGAAGCACACTTGGGTTATGCAGCTGGACAATGATCCAAAGTATTGGAGCAAGTCCAGATCTAAATGGCTTAAAAGAAACAAAATTAAGATTTTCGAGTGGCCTAATCATAGTTATGTCTTGAATCTGGCTGTGACGCTGTGGCATGACAGTAAATAAGCAGTTCATGCTCAAAAACTCCCCAGTGTGGAGGAATCAAAACTGTTCTGCAAGACTGGGCCAGAATTCATCCACAGGGATGTAAGAGACTCATTACCAGTCATCATAAACAGTTGATAGCTGTTGCTGCCGAAAATGGCATAAGCAAGTATTTGGTTTAGGGGGTCAATTATTTCTTATTTTCAGAGTGATGATGCAGGTTTGGAATAACTTTTTACTTTCAATAAATTAAATTATAATTAAAAGGTTTGGGTTTATTTACGTTGTCGTTGTCTTATTTGAAAATTCGTCAGATGATTTGAAAGCTTTTAATCTGACAAAATAAGCAAAAAAAAGGAGAAATCCAGAAGAATGTAAATACTTTTTCGCAAGAGTGTAAAATACAGAATGTTCTTCACCATATGTCTCAAAACATGAATAAATAACTCAAAAAACAAGGTGAAATCTTACATCTTAAAGCACACTTAAAGTGCTGCATTATCAAAAAAGACATCACCAAATGATTTCATGTTTGAAACTAAAATATTCAGGGAAAGACCCAAGGGAAAACGTTATATTTGCTCTTGTGGACTCAAAGCCTTTTGAAGTAAAGACACAGTTTAAGCACATTGCCTTGCTGTCCCATTAATACATAAATCAATTAATTAAAAAATGAAATGTTGTAAGGAATGAATAAATACTAGTTTCAGCCACCACTCCCATCAGTGAATAAAATCCCAGTGATATCTTCCCTAAAATCAATGTTAACTGTATTCTTCAATGCTCGAGATTAAAAGTGGTCCTAGATGATTGTTATCTATGTCCAGGCAAAGCAGTAATCAGACATTCAGGAATGTGATGTCATAGGTGTAATGGCCAGTAGAATTAGGAGGCCAAGTGCAACAACCAGAGAGAAAGTGGGGAGCACGGACACAGTACAAACACAGAGAATAATACAGACCAAACGAAAGTACTCCCGCTTCCAAAGGACGTATAATAGTCTGAAACACGGAAGCAAACCGAGATAGAAAAAAGGGAGAAGAAACTCCAATAATTAGAAGATAGCAAGTCATACAAAACCTGACTACAGATATCCTCGGCTATAGTGCACAGCTAAAAACAGACACTCTTGCGAAGTAGGCGTGCCGGACTTCCTGCTTATATAGAGTCCGGGAAAGCGCCGCCCCAGCTCAATCAGCCAGCTGGGTAAAGAATCCAATAGCCAAGGAATTCGATATCGTCCCGGGATGAGAGCCGCAAAGAAAAGTCCAAACCACAGGCACACCTCACAAACCATGACAATAGGCTGCATCCTAATACTTGAAAAAAGGATGCAGGAATCTTCCCTTCCTAGTCTCCTTCACCTGGTATAACAATGGGAGAAGCTAGAGGCAATATAACCTACTCTTATGGCCCTAGGCTCGGCTTCACACATTCACTCCCCAGCTCCCCCCAGCAATACATCAACAGTGGATTTAATACTCTCCTTATAACACATTACAAGCCCCCCACAACACAAAAGCCCTCAAGAATGACAGCAGACGCTGAATAACATTTCTATCATTAAATGAACAGTGACTAATATGGTAGTAGCAAGATGTCAGATAAATACTGAGCAAGCAGGAAAATTCAGTTCTCTTTGCAATAAGTGTTATGTCAGCTAGTGCTACGCAGGCTGCAATGTGACTTGCTAAATTGGCAATTGAACGATAAATTACATAAAAACGTTAATTAAACCCAATATTAATATTTGCAATAATATAGATCAATAATTTATTACATTTAGTCAACTCTCTGCAAGTAATTACATTTTATTTATTTGGCTCAGCAGTCTATCTGGGTTGCTGTATTAACAACAAAAGGGTGGGTATGTAAGCTGGCGAAATACTGTCCATACGAAGGGCCAAAACAATTCGAGATTTTCAGCAAATTATTTCTTCTGTCTGTCCATGGACTCATGTTCTCCATGATTTGTTTACCTGTCATTTACTACCCTTTTATTTTTCCACACTCTACGTTTAATGAAATAGCTTGCTTGTTGCGTTGGAGGTGACACATAAGGTAATTTGGAATCTGATTTGAACAGCCACAGCATGCAGACATCTTTAAAAATCCAATGTGAAGCAGAATTCCATCTACCCCTTGATGTGGCTTGGATCTGATTTGACAAGTCACATTTCACACATATATGAATATGTTAGGTTTAAGACACAGCCGTTGCAAAAATTTTATTCAAGAGAAAAATATATTTGAAATTATTCCCAAATTTGACCAGTCTGGGCCATGTAACCGTCTATAGCCCCTGGTCTTCAGCCCAGTCAATGGATTGAATCACCCCTGGGTTGAGGCAATATCTGGACTAAGAGAGGATATTTTTCTTTTTTTTTTGAGAAGTGGAGATGCGACCATAGTCTAATGCTGACGATATCATTCCTGGCTCTATGGGAACTACAGGAGCAATGAATTATCAGCCTTTGTGCTTCTGCATGCAGGAGCGTGTCAGATAAACAGGGGATTCAATGCTTCACTGGAATTAGCAACTACTGCAGTCTATCTGCCTGATAAGTGTGGCCCTCGAGCACCTTGCTGGCATGAAATAGCTGAGAAACTCAGCTGCACAGTAACAAAAAAGCACCAAAGACTGAATTAGTTTCACCAGCATTAAAAAATGTCCTGGTGAGTACGCAATTAATGACAACAGCCACAAAAAATGATAGGTACTAATGATTTGGGAAAAGAAAAGAAAACATTGTTTCACAAGATTTCTTGCAAGCTGATGTTCAGAGAATAATTAAATTTTCTTTAAGAAAGATTACATTTCTGCAATGAAGTGCATGTTATGTTACAATATACCGTGCATATTTTGTTAAATGATCGCATTTAACAGGCTAAAAAATTATCTAATTTCCTTACCACTTGAATGACCGTCTTTGAGAAAGATTATGCATGTTATGTTCTATTATGGCTATTTTATTAAATGGTCACATCTAAGAAGCAAAAAAGAAATTGAATTTCCTTATCACTTGAATAACCATTTTTCGTCATTCTGACCATCCTGAAAAGCTGTAGCTATGCTGCTATTACAACCCCAATTTCCAAAAAGTTGGGATGCTGTGTAAATTGTAAACAAAAACAGAACGCAATCATTTGCAAATCTCATAAACCCACATTTTATTCACAATAGAGCATAGACAACATATCAGATGTTGAAAGTGAGACATTTTACCATTTCATGAAAAATATTAGATGGCAGCAACACAACTCAATAAAGTTGGGAAAGGGGCAACAAAAGGCTGGAAAAGTAAGTGGTGGCAATAAAAAACAGCTGGAGGAGCATTTTGCAACTAATTAGGTAAACTGGCAACAAGTTTGTAACATGACTGGGTATAAAAACAGCATTTTAGAGAGGCAGAGTCTCTCAAAAGTAAAAATGGACAGAGATTCACTAATCTGCAAAAAACTGCTTCTAAAAATTGTGGAACAATTTCAGAAAGATGTTCCTCAATGTAAAATTGCAAAGACTTTGAATCTACAGTACATGATATCATCAAAAGATTCAGGGAATCTGGAGAAATCTCTGTACACAAGAGACAAGTCAGAAGGTCAATACTGGATGCTCGTGATCTTTGGGCCCTCAGGCGGCACTGCATTGAAAACAGGCATGATTGTGCGATGGAATACACTGCATGAGCTCAGGAACACTTCGAGAAATCATTGTCTGTGAACACAGTTTGCCATGCAATCTCCAAATGTAAGCTAAAGCTGTATCATGCAAAGAAGAAGGCATATATGAACACGATCCAGAAATGCTAATTTAAAATGGACTGAGGAAGAATGGAAAATTGTTCTGTGGTCAGATGAATCAAAATTTGAAATTCCTGTGCGGTCAAAAGTGGAGAGGGACCATCCAGCTTCTTATAAGCGCACAGTTCGAAAGCCTACATCTCTGATGATATCGGGTTACATTAGTGCCTATGGCGTGGGGAGCTTACACATCTAGAAAGGCATTATCAATGCGGAGAAGTATATAGAGGTTTTACAACATATGCTCCCATCCAGGCAACGTCTCTTTCAGGGAAAACCTTGCATATTTCAGCAAAACAATGCCAACCCACATACTGCATCCATCACAGCAACATGGCCTCGAATTAGAAGACCGAGTGCTGAACTAGCCTACCTGCAGTCTAGACCATTCACTATTAGAAAAAATTTGGTGTATTATAAAATGAAAAATCCAGCAAAGACCACCCAGGACTGCTGAGCAGCTAGAATCCTACATCTGACAAGAGTGGGACAACATTCCTCTCCCAAAACTTCAGCAATTGGTCTCCTCACTTCCCAGATGTTTGCAGACAAACATGGCCCTATCCCAACCTTTTTGAGATGTGTCGCTAATATTTTTGAGCTAGTCTTTTTCATGAAATGTTAAAATGTCTCACTTTCAACATCTGATATGATGTTTATGTTCTATTGTGAATAAAATGTGGGTTTATGAGATTTGCAAATCATCGCATTCTGTTTTTATTTACATTTTACAAAGCATCCCAACTTTTTTGGAATTAGGGTTGTACACAGGGGTTAAAGTGGGCCGGAACGGTCCGGATCTGCGTTCTGCCAACTTAGTTTGAATTGAAATATTTATTTGACTAAAGCTGCTTTCGCTCCGGACGCGAAACGAATTTTTTCGACGACAGATTACATTCAAAGTCAAGGCAAAGACGCGAATACACGCGTGTATTCGCGTCTTTGCCTTGACTTTGAATGTAATCTGTCGTGCGAAAAATCGTTTCACGTCTAGTGTGAAAGCGCCTTAACAGTAGCGCCGCGGACTAGATCATTTTTGTATGCTGCTTTCAATTACTGCCTGCCTGCCACTCTCTCAAAAGCACCAAGATGCTCAATGAATCAGAGCGCAACATCAGTCTCTGCCAGCCCCGCCTTCACTAAAACGCAGCTGTATTGTATGCTGTATTTCATTTGAGTGAGTGCATCGGTCACGTACCAGCCTGCAAGGAATTGTCAATGTTTGAAACGGCGTTTATAGCCAAAGTAAGTGGATTAACTTAAGTTGAAGTCGATGGTGAAGTTTTGTAATATTAAACAATTCAAACCGGCCTACTGAAAGAATTTAAATTTAAAAAGGGTTAACGTTAGTTGCTTTAGACTATGTGCAAAACGCTAACCAGGCTGCTTACCAGCTAGCTAGTGCATTAATAAAATTATTAGCGATTCAGTCAAAGTCTGACAAAGGCTCAATTGCACCGATAGTTATGCGAGCAATGTTCGTTTGTGTTTCTGGCTCAGCAGTAATGTTACTTGTGCATATCTTTCTTTGACATCTACAGTCGCCAGCTAGTTAGCAGCAGAGCAACTTGAAAATCATTGCGCTGAGCAGCACGATTTTTATGTAGCTGGCAAGCAAGCTATTATGCTGGCAGCATCGCAGCATCCTGTACTATCCAGGGATGCGTTTCTCAAAAGCATCTAACTGCATTAGAGCATAAAATTATTAGAGATCCATCTTGATACATCTAGCCATAATTTTGCATTGGAAATCAGGACATTTTGGAAGTAGAATATGGTTTATGTGTGCAGTGTAAGGACAGTGTCTTGAAATCACTAAAAGATTAATAGATTTCTGTAACTTGTTCATTTTGGTAATTATGTAATAGTTTTGATTTATTGTTTTAGGAAATGAAAAATACTGTAATGTAAAAAATACTGTACTGCACTCCTGTAAAAATACAGTAGAATATCTTCACTGTCATACTTCCCATTATTCTCAAGTTTTCAGCCAAATCCATCACTGCTTTTCTCTTGTTATGCCCACTTCCTGATTAGGTGAATACGAAAATTCAATGTCATAGTCCCAAATGGGCCAAAAATAAAGCAAATACAGTTATTTGCAATCATTTGTGTCATTTTCCCCCACTGCGCCGCGACATCGAATTTTAGGGTTCCCCCACCTGTCAAATCCCACTTTAACCACTGGTTGAACACATCCCAAAATCAGAAGCATACTTTTAGCCGTTCTGGCAGTGGCACTGGAGCAAAAAATATCTGAATAATAATAATAATAAATAATACTATGTATTCAGAAATCCATGCAAGCCCTGTCTACTTCATCATCTGAAGGAACTGCACTACCCCCTTCCTCAAAGCTAGTCTGAGCAATACACAGCTTGATCCAAAAAACCATCAAAATCCTTGCCAGGAAATCATGACACAAGCTCCTCCCCGCATCTGTGACATCCACATGGCAGAGTGACTTATCTCCGACTGGCCCTTACGGCGTCCGTCTGTGCTTATCAAAAGGGACGGAAGGAAAGCAAAGAATTCCCAAGCAAATACACGGTTTGCCCAACACGATGGCAGAAACAACAGAAGTTTACCCAAAGGCTTATCTGAGATCTGTTTGTACTTATTCCAACAGTCTGACAAGGTATTTGACAAATACTTACACAGATCTTCTCAAAGAATAATAAAGAACGCCTTGATGTTACTTTTTCCCTCTGAATTGGAAGCTAGGCTGGCCAAATGGAGTACTTTTCCATTCCAACTTATCATCTGGCCGAATTATACCGCAACAAATTATCTCACAGACTGAAAATGTTGTGCTTTTATCATCAATATAAAGTTTACTGGGATCAACAATTCAGAGAGAAATTAGATGTATTCTGGTGGGCTCCTTTCCAATTGATAGTGCTGTGCTAAGCCAATTTATTTAGTATCATCAACATGATTTTAGAAGCTTTTGTGAAATTTCCAATGCAATTTTTGAATAAAATTCAATGTGCCGTTCTATGGCAAAGATAATACTATGGCTGATCTACCCTTTGGTGATGAAATAAATAATCAGACTTTACAATTTTACACAATTTTACTTTGCAACACGCCGAGGTCAAGGTCACAAGTCAATGTCATGAAGTCAGCGAAAAATGGTACAGCAGCTGCATACAGTTGCAGAGTAATGGATCCAGACGTATGCACACAGGTATGCATAGGACCGAAACCTAGAGTCCTTCGACCTACCCTTCGGGTGTCTGGGGACTAAAAGGTAGCTTTATATGACCAGTGTCCAGAAGTGCTGGCAACTTCACTGGGCTTGAAGTGGATCGTGGTCAAATGACTCCCAAAAAATGGATGTCATTCGCTCTGCACTAATGAAGAAGAGGACCGTCCAGACTATTACCGCCAATAAGTCCAAAAGCCATGCTCTGTCATGATATGGGGTTGTGTCAGTGCCCTTGGCAAGGGAACCTTAGTCTTCTGTAAAAGCACCATTAATGACATAAAGTACACTTTAATTTGGAGCAAAACGTTGCCTTCAAGATGATATATTTTTTCCAGGGACGTCCATGCACATTTTAACAAGACACTGCATAACCACATAACCAATTACAAAGGCACGGCTGTTTAAGAAGAGGGTGTGGGTGCTGTACTAGCCAGCCTGGAGTTGGAACTTGTCCCTGGAAGAAAATGTGTGGTGGGTGCATTTTTAAAATGCAAAATGTGACAACAAAGGCCCCGTACTGTTGCACACCGTAAGTCTGCAGAAAGAATGGGACAAAATGACATCTGCAACATTGATCATTTGGTGTCCTAAATATTTATGAAGTGTTGTGAAAAGCAATGGCAACAATATAACATAGTAAATACTTACTGTTGCATTATTGTCAATGTAATGCATGGCTAAGATAATTTCCAAATTACTGCTCTCAGTTTCAATTTTGATTTAACCTACTTCATCCCAGCTTTTTGTGATTTTAGGCGGTAGACGATGCACTTGCCTTGTCAGTCTGATAGGCTGGCTGTTTCAAATATCACAACAGAATTCATTGTCTGGATTGATTGCCAAGATCTCACAGTCACCTTGTCATTTTGTAACACAGCAGTCAAGAGGCCAAGTGTTCATGAAAGCCAGACTTCTACCACATGTCTTACAAAGGTCCCTTGCCATGCATCTGTCAGCACATTCAATTAAAACATCAGTCCCTCCACCACCTGCACATGCCATCCACACTACAAATCATGACCCTCAATCACAAAGCCATGTTTGAATTGACAGAGCTTGATTGAATTTGTCTCCCCTCATTTCCCTCTCAGTGAACCCCCGGGGCAAATGCAAAGTCCCTCTGTGAGCTGCAGCCCTAGCATGCGGATGCTGAGAAAAAAAACGCTCTGCCTGAAGGGTCCAAGGGAAGTATAGAAAAGTACTAAAAAAGTCACGAAAATCATCTGCAATTCATAAACGTCAATGGAGCAAGGAGGTAAGAAACTGGCATTCCACTCCCTCCCAACTCCAGCAGATAAAATGTAAAAGAAACAAAATAAATTGTTTACCCTAAATAAGTTAATACTCCTTTAAGAAAGTTCAAAAGGGGGGTGTTTTTATTCCCGACATGTTCATCCAGAAAGTGGATGAAAATATAGTGAATATTAAAGCGAAAGATAACTTCCCAACTAAACTGACCAGAAATTGAAGAATTATCCATGTTGAGTCCAGATACAGTATTTTGATTTGCGTACTTCATTTTGTACTAAATTACCGCTCGTCCTGAGCTATTTTGTTAGCTTACACTGGTCACTGCATGAGATAGTGCCATCCCTCCCGCTCTGTCTTGGTTGTCTAACAACGCAAGATTGGTTTAAGTTCCCATTTTTCTCTCATCATAATTTTCTTTTCTACAAATTATCCATGCGTGAAATGTGAGTTATCTTTTGTATTCATCACATTAAGTGAATATTTACATTAGCACAGGTATTATTACTGTTGCTAGTTTTATGCCGCTCCTTTAATTGTCCTGAGATTTGGGAAGTTCCTTGCAGATTTGATCATTATGCACAGGTAGCATGTTTAGCAAACCAATTTACAAGTATGTTTCAGCTTATGTGGTTGGCCTAGTTGGCATCATTGTTAGATTACTATGCGTGTGCAATAGGTTACTTAGCACTGTGATTGTGTTTGTTTAGTTGCAACATATATAAAAAAACTTTTGCTGTATTGGTGGATATGATTCTTCACAGATCATTAAATTATCGATATGTCCGGCTGTTGGGTGTCAGAGGACTTACAGGAAAGCAGACACTTTGAGACAGCAAAAGCTGAAAGCTGTTACAACTCTTGCTGAAAGAGAGCTACAGGACATTTGACATTGCCTTTAATGAGAAAAAGGCAGATTTGGTAAGTTTTTCGATCCAGATGTTCAAATATTTATCATTCAATTCAGCTTTATCCGAAAATTACCAAAAACATTTTGTAACACCTACAGGGCAGTTATTTCATTTGGACTTCACTTCAGACAAAGGCCCTCCGCTTTAAAGCTTAAACATAATTATATTTCCAAAACTGTGTTTTCGGAAATATTATGGATTCACAGTGGACACTGCCATGAACACCCGGCTGCCCCAGGTTCTTCTTGTTAGCGCAATAACTAGAACAGTTTTTCTAGGAATCACCGGAACTTTCTTGTGTTCATTTCCTGACCCTATTTTTTATTCTGAACCCCCCAAAACCTTCCCTATAGCGCCACCACCAGGTCAATCATCTCATTTGCAAAAGCAGTATCAAAAACAGCTTTGCCTGGAATCATGTCACAATTGTTTCTGGTGCATAGAGAAAGGCTGTTATTGATGTTGGGAGCATCATCACCAAGCCAAACTTTTAATTTTTTAAAAATTCAAGCTCAGATAGCTTGAATAGGAATCATGTGAAATCTGTTTTCAGCATTACTGGTGCATGCTGGACAAACTTATTTGTTTTTTGGCTCTATTACTTTCACTGTGGCACCAACATTTAGTGTGAAACTACGAAACCAAATGAATTCAAACTGTTTTGCCAGGAGTCTGATAAACTTTGCAGTGAATGTTTTGGTGCATAAAAGAGCAATAGTATTATTGTGGTAACACTATGATGATCTCTGTAGCACCACCTTTAGGCCAAATGTAAATTTTTTAAAAAGTCAAACAGTTGTTATAGGAATCAGGTAAAATTTTCTGCAAACATTTCTGAAGCGAAGAGTAGTTCCCTTGTTGATTTTGGGACCCTATACCCTTTCCTGTAGCACTATCTCTAGGCCAAACTATGAATTTTGCCCATGGGGAGAATGCAATAGTTTTGGAGCATACCTTGCTGTTGTCCAATGACGGCATTTGTCTTGCTTAGTTAATTTGTTTATTTGACAAAGTCAATGTCCACTGACAAACATGCCCATGAAGTTCTGTAAATGTGCCTAGGAATATTCATACTTTTTATTGGGATTGGAACGTTTTTGCTGTAGCAGGAAAGCAGATTACCAGGAGGAAACTAATGCAAATGCAATGAGAGATTGCGAAGTCCTCACGGAGGCCACAGGCCAAGACTCAGCCATAGACCGTCTTTGTTTCCAGGCAGCAGTGCTAACCACTGCCCCATCGTGCCTCATAAAAGTAGCACCTGTTTAGAATATTCATCTTTGCTACTTGCGGACAGACCACTTTGCAAGCAGAGCAAGTTATCAGGCCCTGATAACAACATAATGACATCTTGCAACCTTTCAGAAGCACACTTGTAAATGGATCGTATTAGAACTGGTAAAAATGCTGCACCGCCTGTGCTGACAGAGCAATGTATCATGGGAAGTAATGTGTGTGACCTGTAGCATCACTCAGCTGTGGAAAACAGCCTCCTTCAGCACCGGGGGACCTCGCCTCAACAAACATCAGATAGCTTTTATTGCCTCCACCTTTTGAGAAGCACTCCCGCCGCATCGCCGACACCACGCAGAACAGCTCAGGGCAGGTTATGCTCAAGGGTGTAAGCGAGCCCTCGACTAAATTACCGCACACAACAATCTCACTCCCCAGTCCCCATATTTCATAATGATAATATTAATAATAATAATAGCTATAATAATTATCATTATTAGTATGTTTAAGAGGAAAAAGAGGAAGAATACAAAGAACAACAACAAATATAATAATAATAATAATAATACCACTTTTGTTGTGATAACTGCTGAATGAGACATACTGTAATGATCATGGTGGATATTACAAAACCCACAGACATATGGCGTATAAAACAGTTGCAGCCCTTTAAGCCCAAAGGGAATGTGAAAATATTGCAGGTGCTAATTGATGGTACATTGCATTATAGCCCTCAGACATTTTTTTGTAGGATGCTGTATTTTATGAGACACTGTGGAAATAATGAACAGTTATGGTAAATGAATTGAGTGTCACGTCCAATTCGTATCATGGTTTACGTTGTTCCAGCGCTTTTGTTTGCGATATTGTCTCCGTTAATTGATTTACAGTATTGTCTCGTTTCACTCCCTGCCCCTCTGTGCTCTAGTGCTGTCCTTGCCCTTGTGTCTAGTTGTTGTCATGTGTACATAATTTGCTTGCGCTCTCTCAGTAGTCACTGGACTGTCTTGCCAATATAATGCCCTCTAGCCTTGAGCCAATTTCCGAGCTTCATGCTCCCTTTCGTGTCAGTAAACTAAGTAAAAACATAATTGGAGTATTTGAGCCATTTATTAAGAGCATCGTCTCCCTGCTTTCCTGCAGTCTCCAGGACAGGAACAGACCCCTTTTTGGCACAGCCCCGGTGATTTTGTGGATGTACAGTAGGTGCCACTACCAGGCTTCTGACCTCTGGACATTCCCTGACCATGGCATGGAATCGCCCCTTTAATTCAGTTGCCAATCACCTGACTCAGACTGCCCACTGCTACAGATTGCCTGTGCCCTCTTTAGTTCCTCATAGCTGGCATTCTGGCTCTCAGGCAAAGAGCAATGCATGTTCACCACCATGTTTAGACACAAACAGGACACTGCAGAATTAAATTTCAACACTTTTGAGGAAACACTTTGAAAGTGAAAACAGCTAAAAATATTTATTTTCTAATTTGTGATCTATCCAGGGAAACAGTATAGGACAATACATCACAGTACTGTGCAGCCATACAAAGAGTGTTGATTGTATGCATACTCCCAAGCAAAAGATGATCACTTACCAGCAGTTTTTTTTAAAGATAAGCAGATTTCAACAGTTAAAATGTACAAAACTCAGAATAAATGTGTTTGTCAAATAACAACTGTAAGGTTAAGTGTCAATTCTAGCGTAGAAAAACAAAAAAGTCGTGTTTTGTGCCATTTCAATGAGGAGATTGGCATTAATTTATGTTCAATATGACGTGGTTTTCCATTGAAAACTAAAAGACATTTGCCCATCAAATTTTCAGAGCTCGACAAGATAAATGAAAATGGACCTTTGTATCGAACGTCTCAATTGATTTCATCTTGTTATGACAGGACTAATGGTTTCGAGAGACAATGACTCACAAGCCTCAACAGAAGACTAGTTTGATCTGTCTCTGTCAAGGGAATATGCCAACTGGCCAGGCATTTGAGACCCTGGTGAAACACATTCATTTTCTGATTAAATGAGATGAGAAATAAAGTTTTCCTTTGATTCACTGCTTGAAACTACATCACATTCATGTATAAATTTAATGTATCCATTTCCTAAAATCTGCAGAGATTGTAGAGAGGAGATGTTGTTTTTTTGTTATTGACATAAACACCAATGAGACAATGCATTATGATCACCAGGGTAAAATATGCTGTTCATGCCGCCAATATAGCTCTGTCAGATTGACATCCACATAAATGCCTGGACTCAAGAGTTTCCCAGATGAAAATTTCCCAGAGCATCACACTCCCTCCACCAGCTTGTCTTCTTCTCATAATGCATCCTGGTGCCATCTCTTCCCCAGATAAACGACGTGCACAGACCCTGCTGATATACACTGTGTAAAGGAAAATTAGACCAGAAAGATGACCTTCCATTGCTACAAGGTCCAATTCAGGTGCTTGCGTGCCCATTGTAGGCCCATACCCAGCAGGGTGCGAAGTACCCAGTGTTGTGATACATTCCCCATATAACCTTTATTAAAATTCTGTTCAACTTGTGCCACAGTAACCCTTCTGTCTGTTTGAACCAGACAGCATAGCCTTTTGCCCTTGCATGTTGATGAGCCTTTGGCGCCCAACACCCTGTCACCTTTCTGGGCTTTGTCCCTACCTACTCAGACCACGGGCATGGTCGATAAGTACTCACCACTGCTAATGGAGTACCCTACAAACCCAGCTGGTTTGCAGATGCTCAAACTCAGTCATGAGGCTTTAGCAATTTACCCCTTGTTTAAATTACTCACGTCCCATTTCTCTAACATCGAACATGTTGACTCCAAGAACTATACATGCTATATAGCCAAAAGAGGACACTTCCTAGAAACCTCATTGACATGCATACAAAATGAACATTTCTTAATATTTAACGTTTCAATTGAATTTGGAATGAATTGGTCTCTATAGCCTAACAGGAAAAGCATTCAACTTTTAGGATATGGCAATTGGGTCATTCCATATCAACTAACCCAGGACCTTCCAGTTCAGGTCATGGATTTTCTTAATGTGAAAACTTGTATTCAATTAATGAGACTCTGCAAAATCCAACACCTTGACTCCAAGTACTTTTTAATTTATGAATTTAAGAAGTTTGGCACTCGGGGCTAAATGAAATCTTTTTTTTTTTAATCAATTTTTTGTGATTCCTTGTACGAGTATTCTAAGGCCCAATAATTCCTTATAACTGGATTGGGTTCAACTTTGCAGTGAACATGCAAGAAATTATTTAAAATATATATATCTTAACCCAAAAGAAGAACCTTAAATTTTCAAAAATTGATATCTCCACTGTTTTTCTTGTGACCTAATTTTGCTTCTGTGCGGTACAAGTATTAACAGAGTTCTATCTCACTTAGAACACTTATTTATTTGGTCCTGCATAAATCTTGCTTCAAAGCTTAAATACACTCACAGTGGTGCTAGCTTCATATGTTTGGTTCTATATTTCCACTCTGGGTAGAACCATAAAAGATTAAACTCTTATTTCACCCAGTGATTGACATTTTAATGTTGCATCTTAGTGGCAGTCGGAGCAATAGTCTGACCAATCAGATGGAAAAAATCCATTGATCCATCCATTGCATTCTCTCCTAGGCAGAATTGCAGGGGTGCTTAGAGCCAGTAGAGCACACAGTGGGTGGAACGCAGGAGCACACCATAGACGTCACAGAGTTCATATATCATTTACTCAAACCCTCATATCTATTGCCAATTTAGAGTGCCCAATTTGCCCGCAACCCGTGTCTTTCGACAGTGGGAGGAAACCCAGATCAAAAAGGCGAGAACATACAAACTCCGAACAGAAAAATAACTCCAAATCGGGCTAGCAAAATAAGAGCCTGCAATTGACATAGTATTTTGCTACAGATATATTCCAGTTAATAGCAGTTCATTAGTTTCAAAGAGGTTTAAATGTTTCAAGATGATTTCAAAACTCTCTTTGTCACAGACTGATATGTACATGTTAAACTTACATTCTCAAAATTATATACCAGTTGTACTGCTTCCCTGACATAATAACATTTGACAAGGAATTTGTCTTCTGTGCTTTAAGAAATTAACATGGCCATTTTATAGAGGTTTGCATTGTCATATACATTAGCATTACGGGCATGATTTAATACTCATAGGGAAAAAGTAATATTTTGACTTTATAATACCAAAGTGGATTAGAAGGAAATTTAGCAAATTTCCTTGGCACATTAAAAGATAATCAAGCTGAGCTCCTAAAATGTTTTTGAATTAAAAAAAAAACAATTACTTGAACAGCATTGCATTCAAGTACTACAATTCATATTAAAATTCCAAAAATAAGATCTAAAATAACCTTCTTGGTTCTTTTTTTGTACCAAGATGAGGAAAAAAATTACATTAATGTAGTTCATAATTATTAAGGTACGACAGACACTTGTTGAGCAAGAAAGAAAATGTGTTGCATATCTGTGATGAGGGCAGAATACTAATAAAACTAAAAAAAAAAAATAAATAAAAACCTGCATCATTAATCTCATTCGTTCTATGTCATCTTGATCTAACTGATCTCATGCTGACTGCATATTTATGAACACAGCTACAATTATTGTGTGTCTTATTGTTCAAGTATTTAATAATTTTCATTCATTTTCCTTTTAAAACGGCAATATTATTTGAATACACAATGATTGCGGGCGCACATAAACATTACCTAAGTGTTGAATTAAAACAAAAAAATTGACAAAAATGGCAATCTGGAAGTATGTTAAGTATGGCCATTGTTGGCTGTGATGTGTAATCATTCATCTGCCGTATGATCCCTTGAAATACTTAAAAAAGAGCCTATAGAGTGTTATGAAAGCACTGTTTTAAGCAAAATCTTTAAATAACCGGGGTCTGGATCAAAAGAAAACTGTAATGGCAGAACAGCAGAAGTCATGTCAGAGCCAGGCAGAGTGCAACTACAGGTGACAGCTTACTGAACACTTCACATATTGCTTCACATAGCGCAATATCTTTTTGAAGCAAAGATCAAAAGAGTTGAATATCTTAGCAGGTTCTGCATGCCTTTTTTCTGCATAAACAAGACGACTTCCTGTTGAAGTAAAGGCAGTAATCACATGTCAAAACAATAAGTCATCGCAGAACTACCCATCTAAGTAATTTTTAAGGCATCAAATGAACTATAACCTGAAAATATGTATTTACCCGAAAGAAAAACATCAAGCATATGGATCTTCCATAGCAGTAATGTACCTATGCCAATTTGCTCTGTTAAAAGTCCTGACCGTGGCCCGCCCATGTCACTGGACCATAGCTTGCTGCTAAAATTAGGTTGATAACTATGTTCCACCTGCTAGCATTACGGCCAACAACAATTACCGATGAGATGGTATCAAGATGCTTCCAGGTTTTCATTTTTTTTTCTCATCAGACAATGAACACGAATAACTCATGCAATATCAGAGAAAGACATAGGAGTCAATTAACCAAGCTATTGTATGTTTTTCAATGTGGACACTACCACGGGACTGCAGCCGCGTTCCAGCTGAAAAAAAAATAAAACTTCAAGAAAAAAATTGAGATTAAGGGCTCTAATTTCTTGGCGCAGCGCAGGGTGGCGCAGCGTGACGCAGCCCACGCAGTGGTAATTTCGTCCAGTGCAGCCCGCACAGTGGTAATTTCGTGCGATGCAACACCGTGCGCAGCCACTTTTGGCAATTTGGTAGACGGACGAGATGGGTGTGCCGGCAAAGTAGGGGGAGGTGTCACATATTCATCATGACGCAGTGAAAATTTTGTGGCAAAAGGCTCCGCCGAAAGTGCGCAGAGAGCTCGCCAGCTCCAACCTGGTTTACTTTCTGTGCAGTGGTAATTTGGCTGACCGGCACACAGTGCACACACGTCACTGAAACCTCACAGGCAGGTTTCCAGAATGTTTGGCACATTTCAATGCAATAAATAATTACAGCAACCACTATTTAATATAACTATCTGAATCAGGACATAAATTATAGTATCTATATCGATTGTCCTGATGTCAGATCAAAGGCGGTTGGCACGCGTAATGGAAACTCGACCTGGCTTCATCAACGCAGCTGAATCTGTGATGCAAACTAACGACTTCACATCTTTCTCAGCCAACCACAAACTGCCTCGGCATCAGGTAGTGCGATATATATATATATGTGTGTGTGTGTAAATAATGCTTGCTTTCTATGCTCAGTAAAGCCGCTTGCACACTGGACGCGAAACGAATTTTAGCACGACTGATTACATTCAAAGTCAATGCATTGACTTTGAATGTAATCTGTCGTCGAAAAATTCCTTTCGCGTCCAGTGTGCAAGCGGCTTAATACTATTATTGTCACTTAGGTTTTATCATTTTTTAGTGGGCTGCCTGAAGCAGCAAGTAAAGTGCAACATTAACTCATCATGCAGATGTAGGACAGAGGCTTCTTTATCCCAACATTTTAAAGGTGAGGAGAGGAGCTCATTTGATTGGTGAAGATTTGACTCGGCTGTGTTAAACCCACTCACGCCTTCTCTCCTCCCTCTTTGCCACTTGCGCCGGCAGGAGGGACAGAGGCAGGACAGAAGAGTACTTGTGCCAGGCACGAAATGGCAAAATACGCCTGGATACACCCCGTTGGTGCGGCGCCCCTCCCATCCGTCGTGCCATGCCTGCGCCACCCCTGCGCCTCGTCAAAGAATTTAGAGCCCTAAGTCTCAAAACTCTTCAGACATCAACAAGGGAGCCTAGTAATTAAGCTCACACTTAGTTTCAAGCACTAATTCCAGACTTCAAACCTATGCTATGATTCTGAAGTGCATGCGGATGTCTTATTTTAACCTGCTGCCGATGGCTGACAGGAGTGCAGGAGTTGTACAGTTCTTGTAAAATTAAGAATACTGAGACATGGGTATTTGCGCTTCAACTTTCAAAATAACTGGAAAATTTTAAGGTGGATCTGGACATGCTGGTGACGTTGCTAGAGGTAGAAGAAAATACACATCAGACTCAATAATTGCTATGATCAGCATATCATGGAAATGCATTTCAGCTATTGCTTCTTGCCAGTAGATCAATCACAGAGCCAGCAGCAGTTGGACAGTCTACACAAGGATTGCTAGTTTCACTTATTTGTAATGGAAGCATAGTTTGACTGACATAGTTAATTAATATGACAACCTTATGGCCATTCAAATGCAAGTTGTACATTTCCTGAGTGATTCTTATTCCAGAGCTCTTCAAACAGAAATTAAAATCCATCAGTTAAAAAAAGCAATCCACTGTGTACAAAGAGAGTAATTTGCTAATAGAAAAGAAAAAATAATTCATGGCACAGACTGAATCAAAGCCATAGATTTTGAAACTCATTACAAATCCTTGACTATTACATAAATGACTGGTACTGTACGTGAAGCGGTTATGTACTGGAAGGGATCTATGCATTGAGAGCTTGTGATGAAATTTGATTTGAAAATAAAAATCCCATCTTTACAGCAATAAATGTTGGCATCATGCCCAACAGTTTATTTTTTCAAGTCTGAACCTACGCAGTCCTTAGATGAACTGTGTCTATGAATTTACTATTCATCTCATCACAACGTGGTGACAAAATGCCAGGTTGATGCCTATACATAGAGAAAACAACACGAATCACAAAATGGTTTTTATTTTGTGCATTATCATAATCATAAATCATTGAAAATTGGTCCACAGTCCCTCATAATACAATGTATTCTCCAAATAAATCACTGTGACACTCAAGGTAGAACAAATATTCTGCAAATTGCAGACAACATCTGCCTCTGGTTACTGATAGACACCTCACAGCATAAAAACAGGATCTCAGTATTAATAAAGCAGCTGTTGAAAAACCATGAAAATATGGTTCAAACTGAGCTAAACTGATTTAACATAATTTATAGAAGGGACACATTTTCCATGCTTCCTTGTCCCTTTTTAAAGAGCTAGAAATAGAGACATACTAAAAGGAACACTTCTTTGAGCAGACTTTTGCATCCTGAGACTGTGTAGAAGCATTCTGTATTAGGCCATATTACAGGAAATTTTAAGAAGCAATAGTTGCAATACCATGACAAACTGGTAATCCAGTTAACTGTCGCACATAGGTTTATCATTAAGAGCAGTATCTACCTCACTACAATTTTTAAGTGACGGCCATGCCCATAGTGTTGCATACCATAGAAGATAGATGAGGTTTCTCGATCCCTTTACGCAGTATCCATAGACTCTCATTCTCTTCATGATAAGCAGCTACAAAGAGGTAGCTGCTATTGGTGTAGCCATAAAATCTATCTATTGCACTATCAAGCCTCGATAGCATAGCCCTGCCATCAGGACACAGGCAGGAATACTCTGAACTTCCTATTAAAGGACATGATACTGCTCACTTTGCTGCAATAAATGGTTTCATCACGACAACTGGGGGGAAGGGTTTGATCCAAGGATATAAGATTAATCAGTGAGTGTGTGTTTGTGTGTGTGTGTGTCTGTGTTTTCATACATGGTTTTCACTGGGAGAAAAGCCATTCAATTTTTTTCATGTAAATTGAGAAAAAAAAAAAAAGAATACACAAAATTTCCATGGGCCCTGGGGCAAATTGCTCTTTCAGGCCCCTTCTCCCAGACCCTCAGTTGATCCAAGAAGCATAGGCACTGATCTCTCTTTCTGCAGATGGATGCTCCAAATAGTCGAAAAGGGCTACCCTGTCACTGAATTACCAACACTTTATATTCACACAAAACTGGTTAAGAAACTTTTTATTTGCAGAGTTAAAACATCTTGCTGTGTCTAGAACTTCCATTGACATGACATCATTTTGCACAAATTTGTTAAAAATTTAAACACCAGCATGTTACTTAAATGCCAAGTGGTGTTTTACCAGAAGCCAACATGATGTTTTTCCAATTTAGTCGTAAGCGCTGTTGGAAATTAAAAGCGACTAATCACAAAAAACATAACAAACATGCTTTCATTTTTCCTTTTCTTTTTGTGCAGCCTGCTTTCGGTTTTAGTTTATTACCCTACGGCCCTTTATGGGCTGATGGGCCATTTTTATACCCAGTGGCGTCTGGCTGGGAGGCGGCTCCATAATTTGTCCGGGCCATATTTCCGTAAGTATTGGCCACAGGGGCTTCAAATTTGGTATGCAGGTTTTTCGCAAAAGATTGGCACAGTGACCTTGAACTCTGAAATTTTGTCTGGGCCATATTTTCAAAAGTTTTAACCGCAGCAGCTTTGATCTAACGATTCCTTGTGAGGGTTAGGTGTGCAAGGTAAGGGTCATTAGTGGATTTGACCTTTGACCTTGGCACCGTGACCTTGAACTTGAAAATTTTGTTCAGGCCATATTTCCAAAAGCACTGACCACATACCAAAATTTGGTATGCAGATTCCTTTCGAGGGGTAGGTGTGCAGCGTAAGGGTCACTGATGGATTTGACTCTTGACCTCGGAACAGTCACCTGTGCCTTGCCATAGGTGTATGCTGCTATTAACGGCTGTTTAAGGGCTGTGGGTTCTCTCAGCGCTGAACGTCAGCTTCAACACTGCTATGCAATCAAAACTAACAGTGGATAAATGACGTGCATCGTAGCACTAATGATACGTAACATTATAGCACAGCTACCTCTTTTGAAAAGCATATATTGCGTGCAATTAACTTTAACCTCACCATTGGAAACGATTCGTCCTGCCATTGGTCAATACACTGACCTACTAATGTCCCTGCAGGCATTTCTCTCAGGTAATTCCATTTCTGACAGAAAAAAATGTAAGATAATTGTTAATTACCCCGCCACACCCGAAGGCTGAGGGCAAGGGGTATTGTTTTTGGTTCGGTTTGTTTCTGTGTTTGTGTGTTTCTTTCTGTGTTTGTTCGTTAGTTTTGCCGCCAGAGTGTTAACAAACAAACATGCACATTCACTCCAAATTAGGTATAGGGATTGCCACTGACCCAGAATAGATCCCTATTGAATTTCGTACAAGTAGGTGAAAGTATGTGCGAGGGGCGGGGTTTGTTGTGCCTGGCACCACTTGTTACAATTTACAATTAGTAATTACAGTTGAAATCAGAACATTTGTTTACAACTTCCATAGGTAGATAAAACAATATTACAAATAGTAATACTGAATTTATTAGGATTTTTACGATCGGTGATGTTACATGCAAACGAGGTCAATAATTCTGTAAAATATCATCATCATATAAGAAATTTGAGTATATTAAGCAACATGATGATATTGCTGTCTTTAAAAAATGCACTAATCTTGTGTTAATTTGACATATATTGAGCAAATGTTGTGGAACTGTCTGGGCCCATCCCACTCTCTTTCTTATTGTGGGATCATGAGCGCTGACCTGGATGAGTCATTGATGTTCTCTGAAGGAATTTTGGTAGGCCAGCCATTCCTCAAGTTTTCTCCATTTGTACATAATGGCTTTCACTGTGGTTTCACTGTGGATTCAGTGAGTCTTAGAAATAGCTTTGTAACCTTTTACAGACTGTTTGATGATATCATCTTTGTTTCATATCTTGAATTTCTTTAGAGTGTGGCATCTTATCTGCTTTTTGCCTACTTCAAATTACCAGACAGGTACGATTTAAGTGATGTTTAGATTCAACAGGACAGGCAGTTTTCATGCCTCGGTGTGTCTCATGAAATTGAGGTAAATTATCAATGATCATCAATTATCAATTATAATTAAATTATCAATTATCATTTGTTTAATCAGTTGATTTAGTAACTAAGAGGGCAATTACTTTTTCATATAGGGCCAGGCAGGGTTGCAGACTTAAATGGCTTTTTTCTTCAATAGCTTAAATCATCATTCAAAAACTGCATTACATGTTTACTCAGGTTATCTCTGTATAATATTAAAATTAGTTTGATGATCCGACACATTTAAATGCGATAAAGATATCAGAAATTGAGAAGGTGGCAAATGCTTTTTCACACCGCAGTATCTCTAAAAACTGGGGGCAGAGAGGTGGTGCAGTTTGTAGCACTGTAGCCTCAGAGCAAGTAAACACAATGGATTTGAAACTGACCTGGATCCAGCACCCAGGGCCATGAATAAACAGATTAGATGACGGATGAACGGACCAATGCAATTTTTAAATTACGTTCGCATACAGCTTTTGCCATACACTAATGTGTTACTACAGTAATATTGAGGTTATGAAATTTGACACCGAACATAAAGTCTTCCTAAGTTAAGATAAATATCCATGAAGTCAAGGAAATAATGTACTGGTGAGCAGCACTGAGCATTTTCACAAGGCACACAGCAGAGTTGTGTTGATCTTACTTGTAGCTCAGAATGCAAAAGCCGTCTATAAGAAAGCATAAAAGTCCAAGACTGTGTAAAAATTTGTCACCATAAACCAGGATGCGTATATACTAAACAAAGGAAATAAGAAATCGCAACTTGAATCAAAAAGAGGCTTTCTGCAGTACACTTGAACTGCCTATCACAGCCATTCTTGCATCTTAATGCCTAGCACTCCATTGCTTAAGTCCAATCCACTCATTTTAACCCCCTCCTCCACTTCCAGAAGTTGTACATTGGCCACTTGAAGGGTGGTCCAATACATTGGAGATGCAAGTAAAAAATGCAATATCAGCAAATTGACACTCCAATTCGCTCAGGGAAATAAGTCTACAACAATACAGACGTGAACCAATTAAATTGCCCACAATGCCCACAATGACTATAAACCCCAAGCTTCCTGTAAAAAAGGTTGAAGTGCCATCTTTCCTGTCACTACGATACCACTACCATTACCAGTTTGGAAAATAGAATGAGGACAATGTTGATTTTTAAATGCACAAGATTATTCACATTATTTTACAACACTGAGAGCGAATAAGCTAGGCACTATTATTGACAGAGCTGTACAATTCAGAATACAACTCTGACAATTGAAAGTAACATTGATACAAGGTAGTAACTAGGTTCTTTCAGTGTTACTTTAAGATAGCAGATATAAACTACATAACCAACTTGTATCAACAAGCAGTGATAGTACAACAGTGCCAGTCACATGTCTTATTGAAGATGTTAATTGCAAGTCTTTTGTCCTTATTGGGCAATATTTTTTTTTCGGTCTGAATGAATTGCCTGGACGCTCAGAACACAGGTGCTAGTAACAGGCATTTCCACAGTTTCTCTCAGGAACTTCCAAGAACAAGTGAGGTCCAATTCAAAAATATACTGCCTCTACCCTCATTCCTCCCCCTCAGTTCAAGTGCCTGCTTGTGTATTTTTGGTTCCTCACCATATCCTCCAGAGTCAAAGTGGCCAGGGCAAGTGGGGAAGAGCAGTACGTTTCTGAATTAGACCACAGCCAATGTTCTGGTAACAGTCAGGACCTCATGATCATAACACTTCCCCAATTAGCAGCGCTGATAGGCTACTTCCGCATGGCCCAATAACTGGGAGTTTATATTCTGCACACTGCCAGGAAACATGCCCCTTCTTATCCTCTGCATATAAAGCAGGCCTCTCACCTTATTTCACTCATCAGTATTCAGCGCATGGGTTTCACATTTTGCCCTCCGCTTGCTCATAATACAGAGTATAAAGAATCAGGACCAACTTCAGGGAGAAAAAAGCCAAACTGAGACAGTTTCCTGCCCAGTATTTTTCAGAAAGTCTCTTTCCTGAAAATCAGCTTCATTTCTATAGGTCCTCCAGGCAAAGAGATGTGATGTAGTGAGCAGGGAGCAGAAGATTGGGCACAGTGTGGATTTCACACGTGCGTGGAAGGGATATGAGTGTCCATGATGAGTAAAGTCTAGCCTCAGCTGTATTATGCAGGCTGTGCTAGAGCCTGTGCCACAGGCTAGATTAATACATGGTTAAATTTCAATTAATTCTGCAAGAAAGTTTTTTTTTTTTTTAATATATGGCTGAAGGCACACTTAAAAATCAATGTTCACTGACGTCTACCAGAAAAATTGAGGCAAAATCACCACTTACATGCTAATACCAATAAAATATGACTTATCCGTCTGTCCTTTTAAATATCCCCCCAATCTGGCTAATTAAAACTCCAAATGCATCACTGGGCACATGGACTTAGGAAGCAAAATGAGGAAAAAAGTAGGTAAGCAGCACATAGCTGGGGGGGGCAAACTTCTTACAGGATGAAATGATTCACCTTCTCAGCAAAGCACTTTGAGATGCTTGGATTAAAGGTAGCGCAGAATACTAAACCAAAAATAAATTCAACACAAATGCACACGATAGAGGCACACCCATGAAAATAACATGACTGGTACCCCACAATTGATGGCAGGAAAAATAGCACACCAGTATTCCACAGTGGTTTCCATGCCAGGTCTAACAGGACTACGACACAAGAACAAGACTATCTGAGGAGTTGCCAGCCGTCCACATGCTAAATGTCCTCATTGTTTAGAAGGGAGACCCCTAACACCAATCATCTGACAAAAAGGGTTCTGCAGAAAACAGGTGCATCACAGCCCAGTGTTTTATGTCTCTGATTTATTTGACAGGCTACAGTGATTCAAGATGTACAGGCGTTGACCAAATGAACCGCCGTTTTATTAGTTCCCCCCCATCCCAGGCACTTAAGCCACACATGCTTTTTTCTCTCCGTCTCGCTGGTACCACACAAGGAAATCGTGCGTTTAAGGAAAAGACTGTCATTAATCACGGAAGGCTCATCTGTGGCGGAGAGGGACGAGAGCGTGCAATTCTGTCACATGCTGCGGCGAGACAGGGCTATGACAAATATGTGGACCGGGGGGAGTCCAGGCTGATGCCGATTCTGTGACCAATCAAATCCAGTCCCTCTGTGCAGCCTGATTTTTTTCCACATTTTGCTAAACTGAAGCTCAATACCAGCAGCAAGCTAAATGTTCCCGAAGAAGGAATCACCCACGCCCGGACACTGATCCAGGATCAAACATGCCGTGTGTAGTTCCATAATCAGAGTGTCTATAATTGTCCATCAACAGTAAAGACTTGAGTTGAAGAAAATATCATAGAAATATTGATATACACGTAGTAACTATTTTCAGCCCTATTATCTAATTTCAAAATGATCAGATCATCATGTTGAAAACTTCCATTCTCTTACAAAGTATCTATCCAAGAATACGATGCAGGAAAGCCAGGAACACACCCAAGATAGTTTGCTAATTCATTGCTGGGCTTTTTTGCGATCCTGACGGAAAGTTTGTTTATTTATTTATTTTTCTTTTTTTATCATGAGCTGAGAATCTATGTTTAGTAGAAATAGAAACTTGCAGAGGAGTGTGGACTTTTCTGTCTTGAGGATTACTTCACAACTATCTGTCAACACACCTTATGGTGATACAGCACAAGAGCGAGGTGCTCTATCCTTCTCCTTTACCCTAATGGAAGAGCAAAACAGGGAAATAAAATCTATGTACACACAAATGAGTGCCTACACACACACACACACGCGCGCGCGCACACACACATACACCTGACCATTTACAACAGACTTCATCAGCAGTTCCCGGATAGCTGGGTGCAGGTCCCAAACAACATTATCGTTTCTGTCGCTTAATATCACCATTTTGGCGAGCAGAAATGCGTACAGCTGAAAGACAAGAGATTCCTCAGGGAGCAGAATGAAAGAGTCTATTGCATGTACCAATCCAAATGCTGCTTAACTTCAACCACTTGGTCAAAGTAACTCATGCAGAAACATGGTTGCCTGTGTATTCCATCAGTCACAAGTATAATAACTGTTAAAAATTATTTTCTTTTCCAAAATAAAAAAGCCAAGTTATAATAAGAGAGAGGGCAAACTGATTTTGTGCTGTTGTCTACATCAAGTATAAAATATCTAGATCTTGTACATCATTTTATGGGTCAATGACGTGACATGCAAATTTTTGTGTTCGAGTGCAGTACTTTGGTTTAAAATAATTTTAAATGATTCATAATAAGCATCATTTTATTCTATAAAACCTGTTTGATTTGAACATATTTCCAGTTTATCATAAAAATGATATATATTTTATGTTTTGCCATCTCAAACCCTCAAAATGTCAGGTGGCGCAACTGTCCGAGCAAGTTAACACTGTGAAATGTATTAAATATGTAATTTAAAATATGAATTAATATAATATTAATATGGGGGCATAATTTTATATTGAAAACCTTTCAAATAAACAAAGTTTAATAGTTTAATTGTTCTTAAATTGTTTGGAATATTAAAAACAAATTTGTCCGGAAATTATCTGAAATGTCAGGGCAGCGCAGCCGCATTCATACAACTTTTATTTTAAATTGAAGAGAGAGATGAGTAAACAGGATATTGCATCATCAAAAGGACCCCAAGTGACCTTTACTGATGTGTGAAAGATATGTAGATCTCTCTCAAATATTGATAAAAAATAGCTACTTTCTCCTCATAGTTAGACTTGTTCAGTTTACATGTCAGGTGGTACAACCAATATAAAACTAAGAAAAAGTTCTTTTATTCAAAAACTCTTTATTGTATTGTAAAAATGAATGAATGAACTAGCTAGCAAAGTCGAAAGATTATATAGGTGTCCAAGTAGATGCTTGAATAATTGGGAATTAGTAGCAAATGTCAGGCGGTGCAACCAGTAAGTCAGTTGGAGCAACCAGAAGGAATGTCCTTTCTTGATTAAATAAACATGTTAACCTGAGATATACAAATGTGTGTTTTTAAAGATATTAAAAAACCAGCCAGTATTTTATTCACAATAGAACAGAGATAACATAGCAAATGTTGAAACGGAGAAATTTTACAATTTTATCCACAAAATGAGCTCATTACCTCCGCCAACAAAGTTGAGGCGGAGGTTATGTTTTCGACCGTTTGTTTGTCTGTCTGTTTGTGAACAACATAACTCAAAAAGTAATGCATGGATTTGTCTGTATTTTGTAAGTGGATTGCTAGTACATCAAGGATGGACCCTATTGATTTTGACTGCGATCAGTGAAACAATATGGCGGCCACGGCAGCCATCTTGAAATCCTATGACACGCGATAACTCAACTTTGCTCCCACTCATGCACATTTGGATTGTGCTGCCTTGGCGGAGGTTTGCACTCTACGAGTGCCTCTAGTTTCAAATTTGATGGCTGCTACGGGTCTCAAAAAAGTTGGGACTGGGGCCTGTTTACCATGGTGTAGTATCCCCTCTTCTTTTTAACACAGAGTGGAGGCGTCTGGGCATTGAGGAGACAAGTTTCTTGAGTTCAGCCATTGGAATTTGATCCCACTCTTGTTTAATACAGGCCTCCAGCAGCTGGAGAGTTTTGGGTCCCCTTTGACAGACTTTTCGTTGCGCCAAATGTTTTCAATCGGTGAAAGATCATGACCGCAGGCAGGTCAGTTCAGCACATGGACTTTTCTACTACGAAGCCATGCTGTTGTAATAGCTGCAGTATGTGGTTTTGCATTGTCCTGCTGAAATACACAAGGCCTTCCCTGGAATAGATGTCGTCTGGAGGGGAGCATATGTTGCTCTAATACCTTTATATACCTTTCAGCATTCATGGTGCTTTTTAAAACATGCAAGTGTCCCACACCATATGCACTAATGCATCCCCATACCATCAGAGATGCTGGCTTTTGAACTGAACGCTGATAACAGGAGGGGTGGTCTTTCTCCTCTTTAGCCCAGAAGACACGAAGCCCATGATTTCCAACAAGAATGTCAGATTTGGACTCGTCTGATCACAGGATACTTTGCTACAGTCCATTTTAAATGAGGCTTGGCCCACAGAACACGGCGGCGCTTCTGGATCATGCTCAACAATTGCTTCCTTTTTGCATGATAGAGTTTTTAGGTGGCTTCTGTGGATGGCACGGTGGACTGTGTTTACAGACAGTGGTTTCTTGAAGTATTCCTGGGCCCATTTAGTAATGTCAATGACAGATTCATGCTGGTGAGTGATGCAGTGGCGTCTGAGGGCCCGAAGATCACAGGCATCCAGTAAAGGTCTTCGGCCTTGTACCTTACGCTAGATTTTTCCAGTTTCTCTGAAACTTTTGATGATGTTATGAGACCTTCGATGATGAGACCTTCAAAGCCTTTGCAATTTGACGTTGAGGAACATTGTTTTTAAAGTATTCCACAATTTTTTGACGCAAGCCTTCACAGGTTGGAGAGCCTCTGGCCATCTTTATTTCTGAGAGACTCAGCCTCTCTAAGACATCCCTTATATAGCAAATCATGTTGCAGACCTGATGCCAGTTAACTTAATTACTTGCTAAATGTTCTTTCAGCTGAGTTCTCTTATATATTAATAGTTTTTTTTCAGCCATTTATGCTTGTGTCCCAACTTTTTTGAGACCTGTTGCAGCCAGAAAATTTGAAATAAGCTCATTTCGTAGATAAAAATGTAAAATGTCTCAGTTTCAACATTTGAAATGTTATCTATGTTCTATTGTAAATAACATATTGGCTCCTGTGACCTGAAAGTCACTGCATTTTTATTTTATTCATAATTTACACTTTGTCCCAGCTATTTCGGAATTGGGGTTGTATTATATACTATAAAATAATTTTTTATTATTACATTTGTAGAATATCCCTTTCAGTGATTTTAGATGCCACTATCAAGCACAGAAAAAGCGGCACGCCACAGGCAGCGCATTAAAAATGATCCAGCTGCAAGAGAAAGATATCTTGCAAAAAGTAATGTCATGTAATGTTGCCCAAACAATGTTGTTTCTGATCAATTTAGTACAGTTTACATAAAAGAAATGAAAACTAGTTTTTATCTGTACCAATTAATGGCTTCATTCGACCCTATTCAGTTTTTACTGAATATGAAATGTCATTTTTATTCTGCAATGTTGCCCAAACAATGTTGTTTCTTATCTGTTTAGTACGGTTTACAAAATAGAATGATAACAAGTTTTTATATTTGCAAATTAATACTTGAATAGACCCAAGACATCTGGGATTTTTTATTCTGTGAAATAAAAATGCAATTATTCAACATATTTGTTGTCACTATGAATCTTGTCAGGTGGCGCAACTGCATCGTCAGGTGGTGCAACCAGGTAAAATACTAATTTAAACCAAGAAATGGCAGATTGACGTGAACATATGTTTGGAAATTGTGATATAAATAATCTTTATATACAACAATATACTTTTTAAATTTGTAAAGTATTGATTCACATTTTAAATCTAAAGTAGGATGTTGGAAAACCAAAATACCCGCCCCCTACTCTAAAGAATCCATTAGTTACTTTTAATACCCAGCTCAACTACAAAATAGAAATGTTTTAGGCAGAGTAGACACTCTCAGGTATACTTACTAAAAGAAAAATCACTTAGAAAAAAAGAGGGAAGTGTGTTTTTTTTCAAGAAACTTTTGGTTGTGCCACCTGACATTTTTTGGCTTGTGAAATTGCAAATACCGTCTAAAACTGTACTAAAACCCTGTAAATGTTGTGCAACCATTAATACTTGTTTAAACACATTCTTCCAACTTCAAATAAATGTATTCTGTACATTTTTAAAGAATTATTAAAAAAACATTCTTAAAAGGCTTATTTGTCATTGACACTTATACACAATTCAGCAGGACATAGTTGGGACCATTGGAAACCTTGGGATCTCGACTAAAATTTGAAATGGCCCTGGTGTTTCACAGGTTTGATTACAGCAGCTGCATTTTATGGACTCATATATGGGTCCATGGGTTTTATGGGGTTAACTCCATTAGACATGTGAAATTATATCTGTGGAGAATGAACAGCAGCAAAGGTAGTCAGTGGTCTTCAAATCCCACAATTAATAAATGATAGTCAATAAGTACACAGTGAAATAGTAATGAGCACAGCAGTAATGACATGATGCGTAGAGTGAAAATGTAGAAACCACCAGCTATCCATTGCCACGCAAGGTAAACGCAAGTTATTCACTTCACTGCATTGACACTTCTTCTGGAGAAACAGCACCTCAGGAACATGAGTTTTTGTTCAGAAGCTTGTTGTAAAAACTGTGATTCCCAGCTCCACTCCAGTGCACACTCAGCGCCTTGGACAGTGATTTGGAAAGTCGGGTGAAAATGTAGCAGTGAAGTCATTGGTCTTTTTAATGTGACTAAGCCTTTTGTATTGCCACTTCAGTGATAAGTCAAGTCAGGGCCTTTGTGGTGTGTACTCTAACATTAAATTTTAACCTGTGATCGGACAGAAAGTGGCATGCAGAGGGTATTGCTGGTAATGTACCTTCAGGAATACAGAGGAAATACATCTCTCTACTTATCGCAGTGTTCATTTACAGTGCTTTGGCCATTACCACAGCAGGGACATTTTATTAAACATGTCACTGAACATTGTTCAAACATCCAATAAGCTTTCCATAGTTATTTCAAGCAGAGATAACATCTTGCAAAAACCCAGGGGAATCACAAAATATACTGTAATAAGCCACTTATCTCTCCAACTACGCCGCTGTTGACTACACAATTCCAGCAATCGTGAGTGACATGTAAGTGCAGTACAACCACTTTGAGAAAAATCTCAGTAGAGGCCCTGTTATATATTAAGAAGAGTTTTATGTGACAAGAAATGAATGCAGCTAGTGTGAATGAGTATACACATGAATGCAATAAAAGCGAATTATGTAGTGTCAAAATGAAGTTAAGTGCCTTCCACTCAAGTATGAATGCATTGACCATACACAGTGGCAGCGTTAGAATGAGTGCGTACTGAAGTTGAATGAACATGTTATTGATATCAAGAGTACCAATTTAAGGGAGAGGTTGTTTGTTTTTTTTTTTTTTTTTTTTTGATACCTGCACGATAAAAACGTTCAGCATATATTTCACAGTATATTATTACTAGTAAAACCAGCTCATTGAATTTGCGAGACAATGAAACAAACTAACTTTATAAAGGCCACCGGACACAGACACTGGCCACTTTATCCATAAACCTAGTCATTAAAACAAATTTTGACTTCTCAAAACAGTGAATCCTTAGGCTGCAGCTCTCTTACATGGAGAGAACTATTGCTAAGTTCAAGCCCAGTCATATAGAAGCCTCAGTGGGCACATGACCACTGAACTATATAATGGATGCACAAGGAATCATCTTAGAATTAGAATCAAGGGACCAAGTACATATGTATTCTTCAACAATTGCGAAGGACCAAAGTATTTTTGGAAAATATTTATTGACACTTTTATTGTGACACTCCATGCATTTAGAACAAAAAACCAGTGAATATTTCGGCAAAGTTTTCAAACAATTTCAACTGTCTGATGGGTCATTTCATGTCAATTCAACAAATGCCTCCCACCTGACCATCTCAGATTTGTCTTAAAAAATGATCACAGAAAGGTAATATACTTAATAGGATATGTGCCAAATGTCAGTTAAATATGTCTATTAGTTTTGGCAGAAAAAAATAATAAAGATGGTAGTGTTGTGCGAATTTTCACACTCGTTTTTGCAACGTCAAATAAAAGGGAGTTTTTAGGAGGCAATATCTCCTGTTATACTTATGCCATTGCCTCAAAATCATCCACAGTGTAGCATCTAGGCCCAGTAAAATAGGCAGTAAAATTTCTCTTTTTCTTCGGGAGCTATGGCAGTTTGAAAATGCTAATTTATTTGACAAAGTTGTCTGTGACACCAACTTTGAAGGCCATTTATGACCAAAATTATGCAGGTAGGGAGCTGATTTTTTTCTGGGCAAGCTCTCATCACATAGTGCTATTGGTAAAATAAACAGCAAGCATGTCAATTTCATGGTTGTCCAGAAAAAACACTGCAAATCCTAAAAAAGCCAAAATTTCATGAAATTTGACATCAAATTGCCGAGGTGTGACAACGTGTAAATTCTTGAAATCTTCACCATCTTAAAGCTTACATTCTTGGCTATCTTTGGTTCAAAGGTGGTTGTGGTGCAACTCTTCATTAAATAGTTATGAATTTTTTAGTAACACCTTATAAACGCTCATTTTTCATTGTTTCTATGTGATTCCTTGCAATGCAACAATCAATGCAACAATGAAAAATTGACATGCTTGCTGTTAACTGTACCAATAGCACTATGTGAGGAGATCTTGCCCAGAAAAAATCAGCTCCATACCTGCATAAATTTGGTCATAATTGGCCTTCAAAGTTGGGGTCACAGACAACTTAGTCAAATAAATTAGCAATTTCAAACAGCCACAGCTCCCTAATAAAAACATATTTGCCATTGAAAATGTGTTTCACAAGTGTACTGGGCATAGATGCTACACTGTGGAAATTTTTCAGCCCATGGCATTGATATAACTAGAGATATTGCCTCCTAAAAATCCACTTTTATTTGACGTTGCAAAACGGAGTGCGAAAATCAGCAAAACGTTGCCATCTTTATTAATTTTTTTTGTCAAAACTAAAGAAGATATTTAACTGAAACGTTGCACATATCCTATTAAGTACATGGCCTTGGTGTTAAAATTTTTTAAAATAAATCTGAGATGGTCAGGTGGGGAAATTTTCTGAAATTTGTTGAATTGACATGGAATGACCCTGATACCCATAATTCCCCAGGTAAGCCAGCGAACAAAAGGGTACCAAACCATGATGTCTGAGAATGACATAGGAATCTCAAAAGGCAAATCAGTAACTGATGTCAGTAATGTGTATGGGACCCCCTGGCACGAATCACAGCTTGACAATGAGCGGGCATGTTGGCAGTTAGAGTTTGGGTGTCATTTTGAGGGATTCTGTTCCAGCCCTCAACGCGGGCATCGCCAAGTTCCTGCAAGATTCCTGGTTGTAGTGGACGGTCAGACAGGCCCACCTGAAGCATGTTCTACACGTGTTCAATAGGATTGAGGTCCGGGGAACGCGAGGGCCATTCCATCCGTTCAATTATTTCACGTACAAGGTACTCTTCAACAATCCTTGCCCAATGTGGCCTGGCATTATCATCCATAAGAATGAAGGTATCCCCAACAGCACTGGCGTAAGGTCGGACGTTGACATCCAAGATTTCATCTCTGTACCGAGCACCAGTCATGGTTCCATTTTGAAGAACATGCAGGTCAGTTTTGCCCTCCCAGCTTATGCCTCCCCATACCATAACTGATCCTCCACCATATCGGTCATGTTCCACAATATTGGCATCAGCAAAGCATTCACCACGTCATCTCCAGACTCTTACACGCCTGTCGGTGAAATCTAAACAGAACCTGGACTCGCTGGTGAACAGCACAGGTGACCACTCTTGAACTAGACATGATCGTTCACCCATTCAAGAGGGGCACGACGATGAGCTGGAGTTAATGGGATCCAAATACAGGGTCTTCTGGCATGGAGGTCCCTCTCATGAAGCTGTCTGCGAATGATTTGGGTGGAAATGCTGACTCCACGTGTGGCCAACAGGTCAGATCTCAGACGTGATGCAGTGACAAGATCATCTCTCCTTGCTTGTAAAACAATAAAACAGTCATCACGTGCTGTTGTTGACCTTGGACGACCTCCACCATGACGCCTTGCAACGCTTCCAAACATCAGCCAGCGGTTCCAGGCCCTACTGATCACACTATGGCTAACACCAAGTTCCTCAGCAACGTCACGCTGGGTTGCCCCCTATTGCAGCATTCCCATACCACGGGATAACTCCTCGGTTGTCAAATGGCGTCGTTGATGACATGGTTGGGCCATATCAATATATCACTACATGTAATGAGCAAAAAATGAAGTAGGCATTTGAAATACTGCTCTTTTATAGCCAAGTCTCTGTTTTTCATTAAATATGCTCCGCGTGCCGTTCTAACATTGAGGACTATTGCTACGTTTGAGCGAATTTTACGGTTGGATGTTGTTTCATATGTATTCTTACATTGTGCATGTATGTGGACCTGTTTTTTGTGAATAATGAAAAAAATAATTTGGTCCTGAGCAATTGTTGAAGAGTATAGTTGAGCAGCAAGGAATGAAATCAGAGACAAAGCAAATGACCCACAAAGGAAATTAAACTAAAATAAATGGAAATACAAATCAAATATGTAAATGATGAAAATACCCACTCAGAAGAGGAAACCGATAATGCAGTGATTACAATCAACTGAGCATGAGACAGGGGGAATGGGAGACTGATGACTTCAGACAATCCAGGAGACCACCTTTATTTTGGGTCGAAGACGGAGATTCACTGCATGGATTTGCAGCCAGATTAATCTGACTCTGAGTGTGAACTAAAATCCAACAGGAATATTTCCAGCACCATGTTGAATCCATGCCACAAATAATTCCAGCTTTTCTAGAGGCAAAATGCAGTTCTTGCCAGAACTGGATAGATTCACTAAATAAAGTAAGTACATTTTGTTAAAAATCTGCTGACAATCAGTACAGCATCTGAATATCTCTGGATCTGATCCAGTTGTGTTGAACTATTTAGCTTTGGTTTATACCAAGCAGAGGCAGTGTCAGGCAGGATCAGGTCAGTTGGACAGACAATGACTAAAATGAATAACTCAACTGCAAAAACATGTAAAATAATTGAAGACCACAAAGGAAAAACGATCAGAGTCAAAATTTTGCATTTTTGTATACATATATATATATATATATATAATATAATATATAATATGTTATTTACAATAGAACATAGATAACATTTCAAATGTTGAAACTGAGACATTTTACATTTTCATCCACAAAATGAGCTTATTTCAAATTTTCTGGCTGCAACAGGTCTTAAAAAAGTTGGGACACAGGCAAAAAAGGGCTGAAAAAGTAATTAATATATAAGAGAATGAGCAGAAAGAACATTTAGCAAGTAATTAAGTTAACTGGCATCAGGTGTGTAACATGATTGGCTATAAAAGGGATGTCTTAGAGAGGCTGAGTCTCTCAGAAGTAAAGATGGCCAGAGGCTCTCCAACCTGTGAAGGCTTGTGTTAAACAATTGTGGAATACTTTAAAAACAATGTTCCTCAACATCAAATTGCAAAGTTTTTGAAGGTCTCATCATCGACAGTGCATAACATCATCCAAAGATTCAGAGAAACTGGAAAAATCTCTGTGCGTAAGGGACAAGGCCGAAGACCTTTACTGGATGCCTGTTATCTTCGGGCCCTCAGACGCCACTGCATCACTCGCCGGCATGATTCTGTCATTCACATTACTAAATGGGCTCAGGAATACTTCAAGAAACCACTGTCTGTAAACACAGTCCGCCGTGCCATCCACAGATGCTACCTAAAACTCTATCATGCAAAAAAGAAGCCATTGTTGAGCATGATCCAGAAGCACCGCCGTGTTCTGTGGGCCAAGGCTCATTTAAATTGGATTGTAGCAAAGTGGCAAAGTGTCCTGTGGTCAGACGAGTCCAAATTTGACATTCTTGTTGGAAATCATGGGCGTCGTGTCCTCCGGGCTGAACAGGAAAAAGACCACCCCTCCTGTTATCAGCGTTCAGTTCAAAAGCCAGCATCTCTGATGGTATGGGGATGCATTAGTGCATATGGTGTGGGACATTTGCATGTTTAAAAAAGCACCATGAATGCTGAAAGGTATATAAAGGTTTTAGAGCAACATATGCTCCCCTCCAGACGACATCTATTCCAAGGAAGGCCTTGTGTATTTCAGCAGTACAATGCAAAACCACATACTGCAGCTATTACAACAGCATGGCTTCATAGTAGAAGAGTCCGTGTGCTGGACTGGCCTGCCTGCAGTCCTGATCTTTCACCGATTGAGAACATTTGGCGCATAATTAAACAAAAAGTCCGTCAAAGGAGACCCAAAACTCTCCAGCAGCTGGAGGCCTGTATTAGATAAGAGTGGGATCAAATTCCAATGGCTAAACTCAAGAAACTTGTCTTCTCAATGCCCAGACGCCTCCACTCTGTGTTAAAAAGAAGAGGGGATGCTACACCATGGTAAACAGGCTCCTGTTCCAACTTTTTTGAGACCTGTAGCAGCAATCAAACTTGAAATGAGCTCATTTTGTGGAAAAAAAATTGTAAAATTTCTCAGTTTCAACATTTGCTATGTTATCTCTGTTCTATTGTGAATAAAATACTGGCTGGTGTGATTTGAAAGTCATTGCATTTAGATTTTATTCACAATTTACACTTTTTTCCCAACTATTTCGCAATTGGGGTTGTATATATATTATATTTTTTGCATATTTTTTTCAGTGCTTTGTTTCTAAGATCGTTTTGAATTTTTAATTCATCATTTCTCCACAACGTGTAAATGTGACTCTGATCATTTTTCCATTGTGGTCTTCAATTGGAAGCACTTCCTTACATGAAACTTATGGTCAGATTTACCCCACCATTAGCTGTATATGCAAGGACGATCACAACCTCTTCTGAGACCTGTCAATGGGCGTGGTTCTCCAGTGTAAACAAATTTTGTTTGTTTTTGTTATTCCTTATTTTTTGGAGATTAATTTTGCATTTTATTAATTCTATCACTTTATTAATTCTAAAATTAGGGTATTTTTGAAAGTTTTTTAAAAGTCATATGGTTTAAAAAATGGAACAAATGCACACAGGGAACAATAGCCGTGTTCCAACTTCCACACCGTTCATTACATACTGCAAAGTGTGTTAGTAGTGCACTGGTTACTACATGCAACTCTTCATATTAATTTACAGTGTATTAGCCAGCACATAACAACAACCATTTACGCACAGGCAAAAAATGTGTTTTCTGTTGGGGAAGTGTGCACGCATATGTTGCTCAAGTAGACAGCCTCGAACGGACTTGCGCTCACCCTCAGATGTCTCAGACCCCTCGTCTCATGATCAGTTTGAATTGCTGTCCGGAATCTGTCACGTACAGGCTGTAACCAGAGGTGGCGCTCTTGAGCTACTGTAGTCACTCGTGGCTGCCCTAAGCGGTGTCGGTCAGTGACAGTGCCTGTTTTCCATTCTCGGATAGACAGCCAACTGATTGTTGACCAGTGACAGTGCAGATAACGCACCACCTCTCGGCGGCTGAGGCCTGCCCGTAACATGCCAATGGCTTTTTTTTCCTCTCCCGTGTCCTGAGCCATTCCATTTTCTTGATGACGCAGCATTGTTCATTTTTTTTGTTGGCTTTATGTAGGCTATAACCACACCCAAAAGAACAAGTCAAGCATCACTGTCCACATCCCAAACAGCTCAGTGTTTATTACTGAAGTGCTTGGTGTGTTCCTGTGGCGCGAATCAGCATTGCAATACCACGCACTTTTCTTTATGTCCACTCATATCTCACTGGAAAAGCAATAAAAATCCATTGATTCTTCGATTTACCGCAAACACAGCACATTCGTCGTTGTGTTTTTAATGACGCTAAGTATACATGCCTTCTCTCTGTCCCTGAAACAATCACAAGAAGTATGCCATTATTCCCGTCAAAATTGTTTGAGTTATTGCATTTAGAAACACAAAGTCTGACTTGGGGGTGGCGCTATAGAAAAGGTCATTGGGCCACACAAAACAATAGGGTTCATCCTCTTTGCGCCAGGAAAGATAATAAAAAGTGCAATTCCTATAAAAAGTTTTTGAGTTATTATGCTAACACAAAGGATCTATGGTGGTGGCAGCATCTAAGCAAAACAAGCACTTTGTTTCAGGTATAAATGTAAAAATACATACTTAGTTTTTAATGACAGAATATGTTAACTAGATGGCGCTCGGTGTTATCTATCCCCTCAAAGTGCCTTATAGGTGGGCATGGCCCACCTTTGACTAACAAAAAAATGAGGTAAAAATTAGATCTATGACCCTGACGTCAAATAGGCTTGTGGAGACACCCAATACGCATAACCTGTTTAAATTTGAAAGCTGCTCCTATATCAGCTCAGTAGTTAGAGAGGCAACAAGCGATGGACAGACAGACTGACATAAAGACAGACAGGACGGCGGGGGGGCGACAATACCCCATCGGCCAGAAGCACCAGGGGGCAAAAACTGGATTCCACAGCACTTATTATTTTGAATGCAACAGGAAAGCAGTTTAGATTTCTTGGATCACAACCACTAGAGAAAGATTTATTTTTGAGTGACTTCAACCCCACTTCACTGCTTTACTAGCTTTGCTCCCTTATCCCCCCTATAGTAAGACACACATGATCTGAAGTGAAAAATGGAGACTTTCCCCAATCATTAACAACTTATCGATATATCAGTATCATGTATCACGGTATCACTTGCTTTTCATCCCCACAACAACGTTGTTGAGGGGGTTTTAAATTAGCTCCCACCATCTGTCTGTGCGTCCATCCGGAGCCATAACTCAAGGGCCAATTGTCAGATTTCAACAAAACTTCACAGGCTGATACATTATGACATCACAATGTATCATGCTGATAAGTAGGTCACTAGGTCAAATGTCCGTGTGTCTGTTGTTATTTATCGAAATTTCCAGTGCTATTCAGTTGGCCCTTTAGTCCCACAGAGCCCAGCATTTCTTTTTTAATTTTGTCTTTTTTATGTTACTAAATTAAAAGTGAGTGACACAAAAATGTATGACCAAAATGCAGGGATATGGTGGCACGGGTGGTACAAAGGAACAGACCAGGGCTGAACTGAAAATCCAATTTAGTTTAATAACAGAATGTAACGAGAACAACAATCAGGGAAAGAGAACACTAGACAAAGTTAAGCAAGGAAACATTTCTAAATGCAGAAAATCACAAAAACCCAAGCTCTGCTCAACCACAAACTAAAGCCAAACAAAGATAGAGCGAGACAGGTGTCTCTTATAGAGAGAGTTAATTAGGCACAGGTGCTGGGTATTAACTTTAATGAGGGTAATATGCAAAACTTGGAGCGGAGCTGAGTCCAGAATCCGGAGGGGCATGCCGGAAAACACAGTCGAGACATCACATAAGGCCTCTCCTGAAAAGCAAAATCCTCTTGTTTCTGGAAATGTGCTCAAGCACATTTCATCAAGTACTATAAGACGAAAACACACGCTACTCTACATCAGCTCAAACATGAAGGTATTTATGTACTTATTTTTCTGTGAGCGTCGGAGATCCGGTGAATTCTATCAGGTTAACAGCACTGGTTTGACCCTTAACCCTTTAACGCCAGATCCCTGACAGTGCCAAACCTCCAGGCTTTGAATCTCTCATTCTGAACCCAAGAGCCTGAACGTCCCCACTGCTGTTAACCTAAATTACACATCACTGACCCCCTCCTCCCCCCTTTCAACAGCTGGCTCTCGGACCCTTCGCTTCCCTCATCATACATTACCTATTTCGGCCCCAAACTGGGCCCTGTTAGCTCATTGCTAATATGCTCCCCCACTGCTTCTTTGATTTTTTTTGTATTGTTCCATACGCTGTTATGCCCGCAACTTTACTAGACATGCACATTCAGCAAAACCACCTACTTCACATGCATACATATTGGTAGCAACTGTATAACATTTGGGTGTATTTATCCTACAACTAGTTGCTGTATGTATGCCTAATAGCAAGTAATAACACTAGTTTTACACTGATGATGAAAATACAATGTTACATTTTACTGCACGACTTTTATGAATGTTATTAAGTACATAATCCGTCATTCCATTTCACACAATAAGCATTGCTGCAGTCCAATTTTGGCATTTGGTTGTTGGAAACTACTGAAGGAATCTGGAATCTGGAAATAGGTTGCACTACACTCTTATGTTTCAGAAAAATACAAAATGCCCAAACCCCATCCCCCCAGAATTAGAGTACACCCATGAGATTCAACTTTCCACATAGTTGCGTGTGGCACAGGCAAGAAACGCCCAATGGATGTGGCAATCTGTCTTTGATCTGTCTGAACTTCACACCTAGAGCATGTAGGAAAATTGGGCCATGACAGCAATATGAACCTAATCATGTCCTCCCACACCTAAAACATCAAGGAAGCGAGCCTCTGTAAAACAAACAAACAAACAAACAAACAAGATACCAATATGTAAGTAAAAAAAACTAAGATAAACACAGAGGAAAGACTTACTTTCCAAAGGCACTCACATCACAGCTAAATTTAGAGCAATTCAAAGTCAATTACTCTAAAGTTCATGCTTTTACCAGTAGCGAGACTATACCCTGACAAACAGAAATTAAAAATTGTGCTCCACTCATGACTCCAGCATAAATGAAAGCCCATATCTAAATGTCAAAAGGAAAGTGTATTGTTTATGACACTCCCTCAAGCAAGTCACCCCAGGTGAGCACTAACTGTTCTGTTCAATTATGAATACAATCAACTTAAAAAGGGAGAAAGAAAGCTTCATTTTTCTTCCAGATTTATATAAACTACAGTGTAATTTCTCCATTTGCTCTTCTTAAAATACTCTCAGATTTGTCACTGCAAATATCAGGACAGCTATAGGGAGTTGGGGAGATGAAATAAAAAAATGCTGAAATGTTATCAGCAGTCTTCAGGCTTGAGCTGTACATCAAAGTGTATGGGGAAGACCCCGGAAATTGGAGCTTACTAACTGGAGCGTGGCGGCGTGTTACAGGTAGCAGATGGTGGCTGGACGCGGCCCAGCAGGAGCCCCGAGGCGTCCAGTGAGGGCACACTCCACTCATCTTTAACAGCTTACTTCAGCGCTGCTCATTTGGCCAAGATGGGAGATGTAATTAAAGGTGCACGGCCCCCCTCTGCGCTGGGCCACCGGGCCAGCTAATACTCACAGTGACCCGCCAGACGACCTGCACCGTTGCCAAACACACTGACACATCGTGGCCTCCCTGAGCAGCTAGGCTGAAAAAGCAACGTCTACAGGTGCACTTGTGCTGGCTGGCTATGAAACGGGATTGAAATGACAAGAGTTGAAGTAAGTCGCTAAAGATAGAAACTGCGAGGGCAATGAGGCTTTCGAGGTGAGCTTCATTTCCACATGATGCACTGTCTTGACAGGCAGAAGGGGGTGAGAGAGAATATGATTGAGTGAAATGGTTTAGGATTTAGGCCAGGGCTTTTAGGGGTTTTTCCCAGTATAGAGCATCTACTTCTCATTAACCTCAAGGGCAAAATAATGGATATTTTTAATGCGGGGTCTCGTTTACGATGCACTGGCAAAACAAGCTGGATAGAAGTATGAAGGAAAATTAATACGTTTTACATTTATAGAAGTTATATTGCTTATTTGTAAATAATATAACTTTATTCCTGGAGGCACTCTCAAATATAACACCTATTTAGCATGTAATCACAGGTTGAAAACAGAGGAAGTTAGGCTAGTATATTATGCTTGTTTCACTCTCAGTAAACTTCAACCAAACTTGTTTCAATTTTGAAAATATAACCCATTCGTATTTTACTTTTTAAGCACTGGAAATTAGCATCATAGATTTTCAAATTTCCCGCAGAAGTCCATTCTAATTTAAATTCACCACTTACCTTGCCATTTTACTAATTCTGGGGCATTTTAATAACTATATTGGAGTCATCTTCGGGATAAATTCCCAATTTATACTGACACCGCTAAAGACCAGATCAGAAAATCGAAACCCAAGTGAGGATCGAACTCGTGACTTAGGGATTCCATCCCACTGCTATACCAACTGAGATACTGAGTCCAGTTGGAAGATCAATTAATATTTTGAAGACAGTGTTTCGATTCCATATTGGAGTAATCTTCAGGGATAAATTGCCTGAATTGCCTCCAGTCCTAAGCAGTGACGGTATAAATTGGCAATTTAATAACTACTCATGCCACATTGAGAAGAAAATGAAAGATACATAAAAGAGCATTATTGAATATTGAAGTGTGTATTGCATGTACGTGTTTCACTTTTCTCTTCCTTAATCGTACTCCTCACAGGTCTTGCTCTCACATTGTTACACACATCTCTGACCTGTTACGCCAAAGACTACCCATTTCTGTCAATTATCTCCACACAATGACATCCAAATAATGTCACTATGCCAATGATACATAGTTGCTGCGCTGTAATGCATGAAATTGACTGCATTTGGTCACGATTTTTGCGCGGTGAGAATGAGCTTGTCGTGGTGACAAAACAAATACAAATGAAAAAAAAAGAAAAGGCCTGGTAGTACCCTTCTCATGAGCCCGGAACACCTCTGAGAATCTGAGTTCCTTTTGAATTCTCAAACAGCTGCCAGGACTTCAATTCATTTCTCCCCAGAGGTCACAGCAGACTTTACTGCTGCGCGTAAGAGGAAATGACAATCAAAGCACCCGTCTGCACAACTTGTGCCATATAGCGCACTGCACTGCTTTCCCAGTTCACAAAAGGCAAAGGGAAAGACAAACATCATTGCACTTTCAATCAATCATTTGAGTTAAAAGACTAATTAATGTACCTGTATGTGCTGTTTCAGAGTATTTATATAGCATTTTTCACACAGATCTACCATATGCGGAAACAGATAGTTCAGCAACTAAGAGACTGATACTGCAATGATATCGCACATGTAATGGTAGTTGGAAGATTGTAATATACAGTATACCTGGACTCTTTTCAAACATTATTACAGTAACCTAAGTTACAAAAAGCCCAATTATTTTCTTATTTTCACTTATCTGACATCGAGCATGTCTCACAAGCAAGAGATAAACTGACAATACACAGGAATTCCTTCTGCTTTGTATAGGAAGGGATTCACTGAAAAAGTTCCTTAAAATTGATAAACCAACAGACCAAATTTTTTCACAGTTTCACTTCAGAAAAAAGGAAACAAACTAATGAGTTGGAGAGAAAAAAAAGTCAAGTCTGCCTTTTCTCCTAGCAAAGTTAAGGATCAATGCTAGTTCACTAGAGTCCAGTCTTAGACATCCAAGGGCTCTCTCTTACATCGAGCAGCACCCGGCACAACGCACCGCTTTTGGCTAGTTTCAGGCTAACGCAGTTGTCATCATCCCATCCATTGTCCATCTTGTTTAAACTCCAAATGTACTTGCACCCATCTGAGCACCCAAGGGCATGTTGATCTCAAAATGAGGTGCAGTCAGGTGCACTGTGGGCGCATTGCTATCTTCAGGCAGTAAGAATGCAATACGTTTGACTAGCAAACCGTGGCCCTAGTGGTGAATGGTGGGAAGTTTACAGTTATTTTAAGGGCACATTAGTAAGATATGCCCTGTGCCCCTGTGTAGGCTGGAGCACAACACGCCAACACCAATCAGACTTTCATACTTACAGCAATTAAAATGCCGCTAATTTTACCTGTTACTCTACGACTGAATAAAACCATTTTCAAGAGGACCAAAGCTGTAATTAAGAGAAATTACCCTTATCAAAAAAACAAATGAAAACTTCACTTTGTCTTCCTTCAGGTCAGTGTACCCTCTGTCCAAACCAGCTTGCCTCAGATCAGGATAAAAAAATGTACATTTGTTGTACAAGATGTGCACTATTTTGTTTTTCAGTTTTACTGCGTGAATAAAAAAAAAAAAAAACCTCTCCTGTTTTCATCTTCAAATTGGTAATTGGTATAGAAATTAAAAAACTGAAAATTTTTTTCTCACTTTTATCTATCTATCTATCATTATATCAAATGGCAACATCTATCTATCTATCTATCACAAGCATAACCAATATAACTATATTTTTGTAGAGCTCCAGTAGGGGAAAATCATATAGATGTGACAATACGTGCGAAAAACGAGTTGTTTTTTGTTTAATTTCTATTCCAATCATCAATTTGAAGGCAAAAACAAGAAAAGCAGGAGGATTTACATTTTTTTTAAATTAATTTACACAAAAAAAGGAAAAACAAAATAAAAAAATTGCACATTTGTTTTTTGTGTTATCAAGCAAGTCCGACACAGCTATGGGCAAAGGGTACATGAACCACTTCAGCACAAGCCCATACATTTCATCTGCCGAGAAGTATTTTTCATACCACCAGGCAAATCTGCCATAAGAATACCACGGTGCAAGCACACCTGGCCTTTAAAGGGAATGGAAGATGACACTGATTGGTTTATTTTACAATATATCCGCAACATACCCATGTTTATCATCAGTATTATCATGTAATACTGGGCATATTTTGCCTTCTAAACTTTAAGCAGGATAATAATTCAGCTCCACAAATATAGATCTCACAATAAAAAAAAATGCAAATTAAAGCAAAGTTCAAATAAATAGCCATTTCTGAAGTTCAAACTAGACAGTCCGATTGGCCGCAACCGCATGGGTGTAGCCTCCGAAAGCTTTTTTCTCCCCTTTCTCCAGCCAATATTGTCGCAACTGGCAACCAAAATCGATAGGTGTCGTAAGTGAACCATAACACATGTCCATACCAAATATGCAAGTAATCGGTCAAAAATTACAGCCTATTGAGCATCTACAAGGAAGTGTCTATGGATGCAGACGCGGCGGCAGCAGCAGCGGAGACGACAAGCATAAATCCATAGTAGCCGCCCGACTTTGACCGGGGGGTACAATAGGCACACAGGGGTCTTCAACTCAAAAATGCTCATTTTAAAACTGGCTCTGATGTACTCAAAGAGTCTGACCAACTACCCTAGATACTTCATTCTGCTTTGTTATAATAATATTAAAGTGTTCCCTGCAATTTGAATGTCTTGAGTTGAAATCATTCACTGATATACTGATACACAGATATATGGTAGCTGGCAAGAAGCTCAAGTTTTACTGTAAAACAGTTCAAGCATTTGACTTTACAGGCTGCTATGAGTGTACTGCAAAAGAAAAGCATACAGCAGTGGTGATGGGTGTAGTGCATACAGCGCATGGATGCATGTAAATGTTTTCTGAATTTAATATTCCAGTGCTGGGATCGGTGGCTAACCAAATAAATTTGGCTGAAAGTCTAAGTGGTAAGTTCAGAAAGGAATTTGTCATGTTAAGACAGTATCATTCATATGTGCTGTGAATTCATACAATGACTTCCCTTGGCCCCATGTAGTACTACAGAGAGTCAGAGTCAGAGTCAATTTATTTGCCATTTGCGGTAGAATTGCATTGGAAAGTGGTTGCACGAGCTCACATAAGGACAGAACATAAAGGCAATGAGACACAATATACAATAAAGAAACAAGTAGATTACTGGCTCGCCACAGGGGCTGCGTTGTGTATCTCCCCGATCCCCAAATTTCGAACAAAATGGCCGCCAGCAGCCATATTGGACGTCCGAAATAGATGAAAATCGGCCTTGAGCATTGTCGTTTACATATCTTCGCCTGTGTAAAATTTGAAAACATTCCTGTAATAATTGTGGCTTCAAGAGCCCGGAACATAAAAAATTTCCGACAAAATGGCCACCGGCAGCCATATTGGATGTCCGAAATTGAAAGAAATCGGTCTTGAGCATTGTCATATATATATCTTCGCCTGTGTAAAATTTGAAAACATTCCTGTAATAATTGTGGCTTCCAGAGCCTAGAACATAAAAAATTTCAGACAAAATGGCCGCCAGCAGCCATATTGGACGTCCAAAATTGAGGAAAATCAGTCTTGAGCATTGTAATATATATATCTTCACCTGCGTAACATTTAAAAACGTGTGTAATAAAAAATTTCAGACAAAATGGCTTTCAGAGCCGAACATAAAAATTTCAGACAAAAATTGGGCTTCCAGAGCCTAGAACATAAAAATTTCAGACAAAATGGCCGCCAGCAGCCATATTGGACGTCCAAAATTGAAAAATCAGTCTTGAGCATTGTAATAAATCAGTCTTGAGCATTGTCATATATATATATATATATATATATATATATATATATATCTTCGCCTCTGTAAAATTTGAAAACATTCCTGTAATAATTGTGGCTTCCAGAGCCCAGAACATAAAAAATTTCCGACAAAATGGCCGCCGGCAGCCATATTGGACGTCCGAAATTGACGAAAATCAGTCTTGAGCATTTTCATATATATGTCTTTGCCTGTGTAAAATTTGAAAACATTCCTGTAATAATTGTGGCTTGCAGAGCCCGGAACATAAAAAATTTCCGACAAAATGGCCGCCGGCAGCCATATTGGACGTGTGAAATTGACCAAAATCGGTCCTGAGCATTGTCATATACATATCTTTGCCTGTGTAAAATTTGAAAACATTCCTGTAATAATTGTGGCCTTCAGAGCCCGGAATATAAAAAATTTCAGACAAAATAGCCGCCGGCAGCCATATTGGACATCCGAAATTGACGAAAATCTGTCTTGAGCATTGTCAGGGTTTCCCGCAGCGCTTTATAGTTAGGGCGGCCGCCTTGACAACAAATGTCCCCCGCCTTGACTATGTCCCCCCGAAAAAAAAAAAAAATAAAATAAAATTCTGCTGCATCCACGCATGCATACACAGTAAAATAAGGCCGCATCGCGATGAGGCCAAATAGCGGCCGGCATCTGTTGGTTAAATATGTTACTGCGCCATCTATCACCTGTTGCTTCACGAAAATTATTTTTTTTGTATTGAGAAGAAGCGAATTATCCGGATATACAATAACCTGTCGTCGTCATGGGAAGGACATGTGGAGGTAAGATAATTATTCATCTGAACTAAACATTGGAATAGTGTCTCCTATCAACTGCGTGCTTACATATTCTGTTTCATTAAGAAAGGCTATATGCAATTCGTTTAGTTTTTTATCAAGGCTACCGATGTGTTTGCGCGTGGCTTTCTGCAATTGCACATGGTTTTCTCTAGTGTACAGTAATGGATGGGAAAAAGCAGTCAAAAATATCAGGGTACTTTATTCAAAGATGCCGGCCCACTTCACCATCTGCGCGTCATTAGATCTCATAATTTCGAGATAAGGTGTATATTTTTTTTATCCTGCGAATGCAATGCGCTTCCGTACATAATACCGTTCTCCTCTCCCCAAACATAACCACAACCGCAAAGCATTTGGGGAATTGAAGTCAAAACAGTTAATAAATACATTTTCCATTCTTACATTAATTTTCGTTTAACCCTTAGGGATGGTTGTGCGCATTTTACGTGCTTTTCATACTTCTTTTTTTTTTTTGATAATTTTGGCTGTGTTCATTCACGTAGCATGAATTTTGGTACGATTGTGTGTTTTTATTTGATCTTGTTATTTCCAGCTCAGCTCTCACAGTAAGGCTAAAATACACTGTGTACAAGCAAGTGTTACACACTGACTGTTAAGCGCAAAAAAATGTGCCATTGAAACCCAGAAACCCATTCAAACTGCAATTTTTGATCTCACTTCCATGAAAGCATAATACATGCATTTTATTATATCTGAGAGTCAATCAATAAATAATAAAGTTACAAGACTGTTGACTTAGTGACTTTGTTATTGCACTTTAACCGTTTTGTTTATTTATTAACAGTGTATAAACGCTGACTGTTGCCCCCGGTCACTGTCCCGCCCGCTCATCGCTCCTCGCTCCCCGCTCCCCCCCCGGTCACTACCTTGACTAACCAATTCTCTGCGGGAAACCCTGATTATCATATATATATATATATATATATCTTTGCCTGTGTAAAATTTGAAAACATTCCTATAATAATTGTGGCTTCCAAAGCCCGGAACATAAAATCTCTGCGGCGGCGGCCCCAGATTTAAACCATAGTATCTCCCGACTATCGTCGTCAAGGAGATACAATTAAAGCAATGTCAGTTTTTAAAAAAGGAATTACTCAGGCTGATACTCGCCTGACACAAAACCATGAGGTAATAATTAAGTTCGTGACATGTTCAAACTACATACAGCACAAGGTAAGAAACTCTTAACAAATCGAGAACTAGAGCATTTTATAGAACGATATTGTCTGCCTGAAGGGAGAGAAACAAAAAGACTGGCAGCAAGATGACCTGTAGGGTTATTTACAATATTTTAGGCACGAGACAGAAGCCTAGAGCTGTACATCTCATTCAGATCTGGCAGATCAGCACCAGTCGTTCTGCATGCAAGGCACACAACTATATTTGGAGATTTCAGACCAAGTACAGTTAAGTTACCAAACCACACAGTAAGCGAGCTGGTAAGGATACCCAAAAGTTACATAAAACTTGGTGATTTGAGATGAATTCCTCTAATTTGCGTAAAAAGTAAAGCCGTTGCAGTGATTTTTAACAAGAATTCTGGTATTCAAGTGCCCACTAAGATCATCGGTGATAGTGACTCCAAGAAATTTAAAACTACTACTCACCATCTCAACCTCAAATGTTTACAAATGTTTTATCGACTTGTTTAATTATATACAGCAAAACCAATTAACCTTCATTTCAATTGTACTGCCAAGTATGGTAAATGCAAAGCTCCCACATTTTATCCAGCCACACAGCAGCAGCAATAAGGATAAGGTGGGTAATTCATTATATAACACTACAATCAATTAGTCGAAACTCCTTCCCAAAACAACTTACACAATTGGAACACAGCAGTATTACTCTCAGGAGTAGGGAAGAGCAATATAAACAAGAAGGCATATCAGACATGCTTACAATCAATAGTTGTAAGGGTAGCTAAAGAGAAACACAATTCAAACTGTAAACGATAGTACAGTCTTGTGCAAATTAATTGGATAAAGGTGCTAGTCAATTGAATGAGCTGAATGGAATGCAAATAGCCGCGCCAAGTGATGGACATTTTACATTACCACCTCAACGATCACTGCAATGTACCTTTTAGCCACGTTTCATTAATTTCCTTGACTTGTATGATGCAAATAATGTGACTGCATTGTCAACACAGTACTATGTTGGACTGGCCTGGTAATTCACCTGACCACAATCCCATTGAGAATCTCCGGTCCATCATCAAGTCAAGGCTGCAGCAAAAGGGCTGCACCACAAAAGCCAAAGTCATTGATGCAGTTGTTCAGATGTGGCATCACGACGAAGAAATCAAGACTGCAAAAACCTGGTCAGCTCCATGCCAAAACGGGTGGAACAGCTTAAGTAGAACCATGGAGGACACATCTCGTACTGAGTGCTGAATGAAGATGCTATTAAAGTAATAAAAAGCCTGATAACCTTTATTGTTTGGTTTTTCCCACTCCAGCCTACTTTATCCAATTAATTTGCGAAAGACTGTTAGTGGCACTGGTTAATTAACACTGCCACTACCTTAATACAGCTACACCTGCAACATCATTATCCCCTAAGGAAATTAAAAAAAATAATAATGTAATAAATAAAAACCACAAGACGGACAGCTTAATAGAGTTAAAGAGGACACAGAGTAGTCTTGTAGAGGTGAGTCCACCGTCCATGTGCAAGAGCAGGGTTGCAGAGAGGTAAAAGACATTGGAAGCTCAGTCCTTAATCAGGGGCCGGGTATACCAGAACAGAGAGGTCAGGCTGGTGTGAAAGCTAAGTAGATGTTGCAGATAATGGAGACATCCCTTTAACTCATTCCCTATGGCAAGCTGCTGCCAACGGCGCGGCGAATTCTACCATTCCCTACGGTAAGCTGGTGCCAGCGGCGTGGATGACCATTCGCAGTCCGGTGAAAACACGATATCAGTTGACGATCGCGGTGATGGGCCACCTGTACTTCAATACTTTATATTGTATCATTTTCGGGAAAAGTATTCCGTACAAACGCGACAATTTTATATAAAAGTATTCCGTAGGGAATGAGTTAAACTCCCAACAATGTTCTGTCTTTGTAACCAGATAAATTCTGCCGATACAATTTTTTTCATCTTATGTGAAAGCACAGACAACAACATGAGTTATCATTTATGTAAGTGAGTTAATATTTATAGAAAAAAAAAAACTTTGAATGCTATTTGAATGCTGTGTTTTTATAAACACAGTAGCAAACTGCCTTTAAATTTTTTTTGTTGTGAATTTTATCCTCTTACATAATAAAATTTTCCCTCAGACCAGGAATAATGGAATGCATGAACAACACTTGCGTTGATCATCACTACATTCTTGACATGTATTTTGACACATTTCAAAAAAATAATGTTCAAACCAGTTGAGTTGAGTGGGTTTTTGGGGGTTTTTTCAGCAGAAGATTTCCCCGAGTATCAAACTCCCTCCACCAGCTTGTCTTCTTCTCACAGTGCATCCTGATGCCATCTCTTCCCAGGTAAATGGTGCACACGTACCCAACCGAAGCACATGATGTAAAAGTCAAATGGAACTCACTCAATTAAGCAACCTTATTCAACAGCTCCAAGGTCCAGTTCTGAAGCTCAGGAGCCCTCGGGGGGGCACTATGAGAGGTGGACTGTGGTTAGAGTGGGCACTTTAACTGGTCTGCAAGCTAAAAAGTGCAATACACAACAGGGTAAGATGCAGTGTGTGTTGTGACACAGTCCTTATTCAAATATTACTGAAATTCTCAGCAATTTGTGCCACAGTTGCCCCTCTGTCGGTGTGGACCAGATGGGACAGCTTTCATAGCCCTCGTGCATAAATGAGCCTTGGGCGCCCCAAACCCTGTGGCTGGTTCATGGTTTGTCCCTCCTTAGGCCAATGGCAGTAGGTAATCACACCTGCTGACAGGAAGCATATGCAAAAGTCTTGCTACTTCAGAGATACTCTCACCCACTCGTCAGGCCATAACGATTTGGCCCTTGTCAAAGTCATTCACTTCTCATTTCTCCCACATCCAACACAAGTAATACGAGAACCGACTGCTAGCTTGCGATCTAAGATCTGTCTGCAGGCCTTGGTATGCGTCATTGCTATGAAATAATCAACATTATTCCTTGCATCAGTGTTCGGTTTTATTCTTTTGGCTCATCAGTGTATAGCCACATTACATACTATGCTCCATACCACTACCAATTCAATAGTGTGTAAGTAAGAAAATAAGGAAATAAATAAATAAAAATCAAAATGTACAAAAAAATCCTACTTCCATTGTTCCTCACATTTGAATACCATCAATGATCTTTTACACCTAATGCCCTGTAGTTAAATGTGACATTTCTACTCCTTGCAGGAAAACATGATGGAAGCCTCAAGTGCCTTAAACTTGGGAAACCTTTCTGTGGTTTACTCTGCACAGCACCACTGGGACAGCCATGAAAATCCATTAATACACAGGGCCAGAAATACAGCACAAAACTACGCATAGTATATACAGTCTTGTGAAGATCAAACTGAATATCAAGACTACTTTTCAACTACTATGTGAGATATGGGAATCACACAATGTACATTTCTTCAGATGATAGCTGAACAAAGAGAAAACGTGCAATATGAATTCACCAGAAAATAGTTAACTTACGTGAATAGAACATTCCTATTATAACCACTGTCGTGATAAACCCTTTCCAGTTACCAAAATTAATGTCCGCACTTTCTTGCTACCGTTTAATCCCCTCAGAATCATATATGGCAATGTGTTCACTGAAATGTAATAAAGCATACTGTCGGTGTACACTTTCAATGCAATATGGGTTTGTTGCTAATCTCTGGTAAAACATTAGCCGGGAAATGCACTGCGATTGGCTCTATTGTGAACCATCTGTTACTGTCCATCTTGAAGTGGAGATAGAAGCCAGAAATACTGTCAAGTAGAAGAGCGGTGAGAAAGTCCTCAAGAAATGCTGCACAACAGCAGCTTTAATGTCTCCCCAGGATTGTGGCAGCTCCATTCAAAGTGTTTTTGACAGATTTTCCTAATTTAGACTTGATACTTGAAAGTTGCATTCTAGGAATTTTTTTATTAGTTTAATCAGCTACATATGCCAACAGAATAAGCTGGACGTACAAGTACGCTTTCCTACTCACCAAAGAAAGGGTGGTTAAAACGTGCATTTTTATGGCCTTCCCTTGCATTAACACAGCCATTTAATAAATTATCAACAGACGAATATACTCTCAAAAACTATAATTTAGTTTCGCAATTTGCCTTCATGACCATTACTGATGGGTTTAACATTGGATGGAAGCACTTGTTTTCATTCACAAATAGGTTACAACATATCATTATTTACATGATACTTCCCCAAATGAATAATACAATACGGTTTATAATGTATCACTGGCATTACAGTTTGTATCCCTGAGTCTCGATTCCAGGAGATAAAGAAATAACTCAATTTACTCTCAGAGGAAGTGCACTCGCTTTCTCGCTTATCCTTGTGTTTGAAATGATCAAATAAATTTATTTTTTTCTTTTCTTGACAGACATGCCGCCAGGATCAATGGCATTGGCAGCAATAGTGCACTTACACCTCTCATAGCAGACATACAGATGGATGATGAAGTAAAATCCTGAATACATGAGTGTGGAAACTTTTATTTCCAATTCATTTTCTAGTTGTACTGCATGATACAACTAATCATTTAAAAAAGTGCATAGCTGGATTAGTAGACCTTGATTTTGGCTCTAAATGGAAAAGATCAAAGTGACTTTCAAAGATGGTTCAGTATTGCTGTACAGATGGCAGATGCTTCAGTCACAAAAACCGATCAACTGGCCAGTGTTTCAAGTGAAATGTCATTTCACTAAATTTCATTTATTTATTGAAATAAGACCTTGTGCAATTTACACAAAAAATGCAGAACATTCAGTACAAAATAATTTTCATCAAAACAAAACAAGTACAAGCAATAATATATGTTATTAATTGCTTATTTCCGTATTGCCTTGGTATTGGCCTGAGGGTCACCGTATTGGCCTTGCGGCCTCGGGCCAATACGGCGACCCTCAGGCCAATACCAAGGCAATGCGAAAATAAGCAATTTATAATATTTTTATTAATTGGTTAAGTATGTTGTGCTATCATGACAATATTATGACTATGACTTCTGAAGTACGCGACTTCAAGACTCATTAAAGAGCTAAATGCTAGGTCCGCGACTGTCGTCTGCTTCTCTGAAGAGAGCGAATGCCACAGTTGCCAATGGTTACTTGTGCACGTGCTGAACTCAGGTCGGCCAAAACAAGATATACTGGCAGACCGTTTTTACTGTATCATTAATTCATTTTCTATACCCGCTTATTCCTCATTAGGGTGGCAGGGCGAGATGGAGCCTATCCCAGCTGACTACGGGCAAAGGCAGGGACCCACCCTGGACAGCTTGCCAATCGATCGCAGGGCGCACACACCATTCACATATCATTCACTCTCACACTCATACCTTTGGGCAATTTAGTGTCTCCAATTAACCTGATATGCATGTCTTTGGACTGTGGGAGGAAACCGGAGTACCTGGAGAAAACCCACGCGAACACGGGGAGAACATGCAAACTCCACAGAGAAAGGCCCCAGGCCGGATTCAAACCCAAACCTTCTTGCTGTGAGGCAGCAATGCTAACCACTGTGCCATCGTGCCGCCCTAACATACATACATCAAGGCATAACAGAAATAAAATCAGTGAAGCTGGACAACATAGTTTAATCATATACTAAATATATATACTGTAGGTAGCTAACTGCAAGAAAATTTACGACTGAGTTGGTTTGGACTCCCAACTGAGTGGGAGCAGAGCAGTTTTGCTGCTCCTGTTTGGGTGGAAAGTTCACAAAACTTAAATGACACTATCCCAAATTTGGATTGAAACTCATTCCCAGTACTTTTTAGATGCTTACTAATATGTACGCACGACCCTAAATTACATAGTTTGAAGGCTATTGTGGATTTAGGTTCCCATGTAGTTAAAACAAGGTTTTCAGGTTTTGCTTAATATAGCAACGGTATCAGCACCTCAAATGTTAGCTGGTATAGTCCTCCATTCCTTACATGAAAAGGCAAACTGAGCAAAAGCTCATATGACATGATGCCCGAGCCTCTTTCACATTCGTCGTCTTCAGTATGACTCTGCTTCAGTGGTGCTGGAACTAAATCATGAATCAGACAAGCATTGGAGAGGAAGATATAATTAAAGCTGCAAGCAGCCATGGGCGGGCCTTCGCCCCCTTGTGCACGTTGGGGTGGTGGCGAGATGTGCTCGGATGCTGACACCAATTGGGTGAGTTTTGGATCATGTTTTGGGGGTGAAATTTTGGTTGGAAGTGGCATACACATAGGAGAAGGCAGTCAACGTGATTAGGGACGCCAACTTTGACGCCTCATCAAATCCAAATCCGTCGAGTAATGACAAAGTTATACATAACCTTTCATCAGCAGTGTGTCCTTTGTCATCGACTGGCATTTAGAGCCGATACGATGAATGCCCTAAAGGAGTTTCCGTTCGTCCAAGGCCAAATTTAAGGGAGAACTCTCATTTTGAAATGCAAATTGCGGACTTCCTGTTAGATTTATGTCAGGGATGTCAAGGGATAATTTTTAGGTCTTGATGAGACGAACAACAGAGTTTTGGTTTGATTTCTCTATAACGTTCCTACAAGCCTAGTGGCCGTTTTAGTGTTTGTAGGTGGCGCAAGAGAGCACATTTTGGCACTTTGGAGGATATTTTTTACATTTTATGAAATTTTTCGAGAGACGTGAGGTGCATGCCACATTTGGTGAGTTTTTGAGCATGTTTAGGGGGTGAAATTTTGGTCGAAAGAGGTGTAAAAGAAGAAAGAAAGATTACAGGAACAATAGGGCCCTGCGCCTGTAGGGGCTCGGACCCTAATTATCCCGACCCCATTTTTGGGCATACTACTGTGACTTCATGTACAATATATCAATTTCCCTTTCTGGAATTGTGACAAGCCATCGGAGATTGATTGTCATGTAATGGAGGAGGTGACAGGTTGCATCACTGCTGCCCCCCTCAGTCTTCTGAGAACCTCAAGGATGCAAGAGGCACTTCAATAATGAGAGGCAAAAGGAAAATGAAAAATGGTGTCAAGCACATGGGACCAGATCCCCTGGAGACTGGCTATTCAACAGTGCGCCCCTCTCGCCAGTTGAGGACACAGCTGCCTCTAATCTCTGAACACAGAGTTTGGAGGGTTTTGGAGGGTTACAGGTCAGTTCACAGGTAATGTGTTTTGTATGACATGAGATGTTTGCTATTTAAACCATATTCAAACTGGTACTCTTGGTATTAAAATAGGGTTGAGATTCAAGTTAATTATTTGCATTAAACAAAAATATTCTTATGTGTAAAAATATCCCCTTCACTCTCCCCTTCCCATTCGATCCCCCCCACCACCATTTTGTCAGCAATATTTTTGGGTGCATAATAAAAATGAAAATTAAGAAGAGAAAGACAACGATCCATATTTATTTGCAAGTAACACTGATGGCCGGGATTCATTCTCATGAAACTGCCAAGAAACAATGGCATTTCAGATGAAGGATAGTCCATGTCAAAAAAGGAAGCGAGTTCTTTGACATGAAGCTTGCAGAATGCCGGCCGCTTTTTATCTATACGCCATCTAATGCACCGTTCAACCCACTGTGACACAAACACCTTCATTGCAGACCATAAAACTACCAATCTGGATTAAGGTGATAAACATGCCATTTGCGACAGAAGAAATTGTGAATAATGTTACCGCCACGTTTCTGTTTAGGAAGGCCCAAAACTAGAGCCCTCTCACAGTGAAATGTAAGCCTGATAATCCTCTAGCTCCAGTATGAAGGTGGAACTCATCATCTCATACCAGAGCAGACTAAGGTCTTCATGACTTCTAGATAGTGCTGCTCGGAGCACATGGTCCAAACAGGACCGAGTTAGAAGAAACTTTGGTCCAAGGGCGGTGTGTAAAAATGCGTGAAGACACAATTTGTAGCTCAAAACAAATGCATTGATTGTAGAAATAAGGTAAGCAATACACCAGAACAGTAGGGACAGCTTTTTCAAAGCTCGAAAACTGTTTCAATTCCTGAAATGTAATGCACTTTCTGGCTGTGTTCTCAAAAGCAGACTTGACAGTCAACAAGCTGAGAATGCAAAAGTTATCTGAAAATGCGAGCACACATCTGTTCTAAAAGGTCACCTGAAAATGCCAAGATGTCTCTGATTGACATGGCTAATATTTAAACTAGATTATAAACTTTAATGCTTAGTATGTTCTTTTGTTTCTTTCATTTTTTTCTATTTGTTTTATATTCACACGGGCAGTACTTAAATTATTGAAGCTATGCTGCTTGGATCTCAGAATTCAAAGTGAATTATGCATACAATGGACCAAAAGTATGCCATAGAACATTCTAATGAAACTGGCTGCAAACAAAACACCCATCTGACTTCATTTGCATCCCCAATTGCTCAGTCATTTCGGTCATTTTACAAAGAAAAAGTGAACACTAAGCTCATCCTTGAACAGCAACAACCATTTCAAAGAGTAATGGGCCTTTTTAAAGAGTAAATATCTTCTGGTATATAAGGACATCAATATCTGATGATACTTTAATAAACTGCCCTTGGCCAGATACTCCAGAATTTTAGAGAATCTGCCAATTGCTCTTCAAACAGTCTACTCTATTCTCAGTGCAAATGATTTTCTGTGGACCACGAATCTGAAGTCTTTAAGTTGCGCTACAGTCCATCGGGTTTAAAAGCCAACCTTTCAGGCTCGTTTCCATTTGTTTGCCATTTCAGCCCCCTTTAGAGTTGAGGCTGACAGTATATTCATGAGCATCAGAGGAGCACAGGCCGGGCCCCTAAGTCTCACTGTGCCACCTGAGCCAATCCTGAGACCTTCAGACTGAGACCGAGAGCAGCACTCCTGTCAATAACACTGACACCAGTGCTGACATTTAGTCCGGCCTGGCTGACTCATACCCGCATGAGCATACCAGACCATTTAGTCACTCTCATTCTCTCTCTCTTTCTCTCCCTCTCTCTACATCTATCTATCTGTCTATCTCACTCTATCTATCTATCTATGCGGGACTAGGAAAAGGGGTCACTTGGGTCATTTTATGAAAATTGAGATTTCCCAACAAAATCAAAGAGTGATACAAGTTTTTCATTTTGAGAAAAAAAAATTGGGTGAATTTGTGCACAGCAAAGTGCTGTAAATTGACAGTACAGTAGTGCTGGGATATCACTATCACTGGGATATCACTGAGATACCCCGTTCATCTCAGAATGGAAAAAAATCCCCTGTGACCGCTTTTCCTAGTCCTGCACACAGATCTATCAGAAAAAATACTCTGCACTCATTAAAAAAAGCCATATTTCCAAACTAAACATTCCAAAAAAACAACAAAGTGAAGAAGATTTCATGTGATAGCAAACAAGCATTAGAGCAACTGCAACCCTATTGCCTCGATAAAAATCCACACTACGTTACACCACTCCAATTACTGGTGGATCGGTATGTGGCAGATTTCCAACCAGAGAATCCAACTGTTAGGTGTCAGTATAAGCGGAACAGGGGTTCCTGGTAAGCTTGATTAGCACAGTTTATCTCAGAGACAGATTTACAGGACAGAGTAGGAGTTTCATCTCATCAAACACAGACCTAGTAGTGCAAACGTTTTAATAACAAGAAAAACATTGGCTTTTCTTGTAATTTTCTGGAAATTAGGCACACAGCTGAAAGGTAGTTATTCCTGGATGGGCACACAGTCAAATATGCAAAACTGCACATTGGTTTCATTATTTAAACCTCTTTTTTTACAAAATTCATACCTCTCCATCTATTTTTGAGTGCTAATTGAAAAAATCTGGAGTTGGTCCAAAATGGGTAAAAATGATTGACATGGAACAGGCAGTACCCGGCTTCCTTGAGATTACACAGGGCAGCAGCTCGCTTCTGCTAGCTTCTATGTAGACAGGAAAAGTTGATTCAATAACTTTTTATTACAGAAAATATCTAGATGACTGTTTGCAGTGGGATAGTAAATTATCGTATGTCCATTTGGATTGCAGTACAAACTGACTCAACCTTATGGGAGGGGGCATCTGTGGACCAGAACGACCTCTGCGCCCCCATCCCCTTCATCCCCTTCAGGGGGGCACCTTCTGTGAGTCTGACCCACCCACCAAAGAGGGAATGAGGGAGAAATCTTGTTCCGACCGCTAGATTATTTTCTCTCAATTCAATACCATTTCTGAAACTCCAAGAAGTCTTGATGAGCTGAATATTACAACTTTCTCATCTGACCACAATTGACAGCAATCATCTGATCATAAGATACAGGGGAATGCAACTTATCTCCAAATAATCTGCATAGAGGAATTTAGTTAATGCCATTGAGAATCAGTGCTGGGTACAATTAATTGTGAAACCTTTTGCTGAAGGAAACTGATTTTCAATTAAATTAATAAATAATTTTGGTTGGTTCCATTGAAGGCTAATTAAGTACAGCACCTCTCACATTCTGAGTTTATCACTATAACGTTTATCATTATTAGTATTTTTTTTTTATTTATATAGAATTATAAGGGCATTTCCCATCAGAAGTGCCAGTAATTCTGGAACCCACTGTGTGTTTGTATACTTTCAAGCCACAGATCTGTTGAATTCTCAGATGTGATTGGCTGAAGGATGTTCTAAGGGTATGCATAGGGGTTTGTTAGTCGTGGTATGAATGCAATATAAAATGACCAGGTTGTCATTATATAGAAAATAATTGCACATCTAAGTGGTCGGACACCACCTGGGTGTGCAATAATTTTTGGATAATGACCAGCAAGTCATTTCATTGTTCTTAAACCAAGGCTATGCCAATTAAAAGATGTAAATTTTCTGGTTCCATAAAAAAATGTGTTTATATGTATACTCCTGTTTTGTCCTGAAAATCTGTGTCTGAAGAGCTGTGCTGATTGTGTTTACCTGAAATCCCAGTTCAACTAACTTCACATCAGCAGTTGGATTTTACCAATTAGGCCTAACACTCCAAATTAAAACTACCTTTAGGCTGACAAGTCCTTCTATAGAATGAGGAAAAATACTATATGTCTGTCTGATTCCATTTATCTCTTCAATTGATTGATCAGTCAATCTTATACTGCACATGGGCTTTCAGCAATGGTTTAGACAAGGAGTGGCGTAAGTGATTTTTCCATTTTCCCAAATTTAAGCTGTTTGCAGAGTTGGGGTTGAAAAGCCATCTTGAAAGTCACGATAAGTCAATTGACGCGCACGAACAAATTTTTTTGCAATCTGTTCCCCTATCTTACCTATTCGTTCGTGCTCATCAATCGACTTATCGTGACTTTCAAGATGGCGGCGACGGGAAACTACCTCAAGGTACTGTCTGCATAAGCAGTCTTTTTTAATAAACTACCTGTGCATTTTCAAAGTTCTCAGTGCCTCATTTTAAATGTCAGGGCCCTCGGAATTCTACCAATGAAGTGTGGAGCTACTTTGAGCCTTGTTAATGATGTAAAAATAGTGATTTCTTTGCATGGCAACGCTATGCCCCATTCACTACCATTGTAAGCCTGTCAGGAGCTTCGGCTAAAAAGCCCTGTATTTCAAAATGTTGGGTGCGTACGGAGGTGGAGTATTCGACAAAAGTTAGTACTCGTTGTCATGTTTCAATACACCCCAAGTCAATTTCACACTGGAGTTCCCCTTAAAGTAATCCACAGCTTCACAGTATCAGACAGTTAAATACAGTGTCACAACAGTGTTAAATTAGTTCAGTACAACATACAACAATTATTTCAGAGTAAGAATGACCAAAAAAAAAAAGAAATAATCAAGCTGTGTTAGACCAAACAAGGATGTTGCTTGTGGCAAAATTCTGCGAGCAATGATGAACACTGTGTCAGAAACTATTCAACAGACTTGCAATTAACTGCAGCAAAAAGTCTACAACTAATTCTGAACTGCCGGCAATATGCAAACGTACCATTACCATTACACAAAATTAAAAGTCGGTGTTGACACAAACATACCCTAAGCAGACTATACCATTAATTTTTGGTACCCTGAAGAAAGTTTAATGCATTTGTGGTCAAATGACCATAAAACCAAACTTGCATTCCTCCTTTTATGTGATCCTTCCAGCCTTGTGTGTAATGGACAAGATGTGCAGCACATATTCCCCGGGTCACAGTCCCAGCACAATCAATGCAAAGTGGCCTATTTAGTACAATGCTGCCCAGCTCTATGAATAATGAGATGAGCAGGTGGTGATCAGAATGTCAGAGCCCCATTTGCATGACTCATCAGTATCCTCTTGAATAAACATGCTATTTGAACTTGCTCATCAAATGTGACCATCATCAGCTTATCGGCAGTGGTCAGTGTTACACACACAATCGCTCTCTCTATGATTAATACTATATGTGTAGTAATGGATCAAAAGACCTATTATCATCAATTTGTTCCTCATAATGCATTCATTGAGATTGTGTTGTATTCACTGTGATGTATTTGCATTTTGTTGGCCAAACAGCCCACGATACACACAATTAAGACAAAATTGCTCCCACATCTCTCTAGTCACGTACAACTTACTCCTGGTGCAGAAGTTAAAACCTGCACACCCACACCAACTAACCTGTACGATTCAGTGATTTTGAGCAATTAATACTATGAATTAGCTCAAAAGGAAAATGTAATATCTGATAAGGAATAGACTTGGAGGAAAATGCATATGCAATCGACAAGTACTCAACTGACCGAAGTTGAATGAGAACAATGAACATCTACTACGAAATTAAAATTACATGCCTTTACATACTCGAAATAAAACTAAGAAATATCTTGAGTTTTTTTAATAACTAACCACTGTCTGACGCAATTAAAAAGCCTCTCTCTTCCCATGTTTGAACAGTCCCGATCATGCGAGAGCAAGCACTAACATGGCTGCTTGCCAGTGGAGATTTGGAGCATTATAAATAACAAACTGAATACACTGCACCGCATGGTCAAAAGTATGGGCACACCCTTTAATCTGGGGCTGTTTTTCATGGTTCAAGCAAAACAGTTCCATGGCACAAAGAAACTGATGTTTTGCATTGACATTCCAGATCAGTATGTGCTTCCAAAAGTCTGAGGAAAGCCATTTCTTGTTCTCTCATGAGAATGCCCCAATGCACAGAGCAAAGTCATGGTTTGGTGAGATAGTGAAGAACTACTTGACCATCCAACACCATTGGGATATACTGGAAAGTCGCCTTTGAGCAAGTCCTAATTGAACAGCATCACTGTCTAACCTCAAGGATGCTTTTCTGACTAGAATGAAAGCAAATTCCCACTGCAGTGTTTGAGCAGAAAGCGTCAAAAAAGAGTGGAGGCAATTACAGCAGCAAAGAGGACTCTGCAATTATAACCATGATTTTGGAAGTATTTCAAAGGATGGAGGGATGTTTTATGTGTGTAAACACACACTCCTGGTGCTAGATTCATTTATCTACAATATGTTCAGGCTTCAAAACATATTTTATTCTGTATACATGCATTTTGACTGACAAGGACCTGAACCTGAATATATAAGAAATAACCAGTGGCTTCCTTTTAGCTGTATTCTTTGCAAGATAGCTTGCAGTGCCATCAACAGAAAAGAGACTGGAAATATTAAACATTAACAAAGACACACAATGGAAATCCATAACTACCATCACTGCCAGGGAAACAAGCCTTTGGCAACTAACATCTGTTGCACTACAGATTTTTGAGTGAAGCAAATATAACTTTCCTACTTCTTAACTGACAATTTACACCAGCAGTATGCGCAAAAATTTCCGGCCAACCTTTCCTTGCACTCTGAAAGTGAATGTAAGCAGCAAAGCACAGCTCAGACCTGTTTGCAGCGCTACACAAATCAGATGATAAAATTAATTTTGGTTAAGAACTTTCCTCATAGCAACAACATAACTGATCTAAACCTCGACAAGCAACGGAGCTTAGCAGCTCCATGAAGCCCAGCTGTAGGAACATTGAAAGCAGTCAATCCAACTGTTGATAGAGAGCCCCCTGCTGGACATTTGGTAAGGTCTCTTTCAGCAAAGTAATGCAGAACACACTTAGGAACAAACTTTCAGTTCAGCAGGCTATAATTTCCCGAAACAGTCGGATGTCAATGTTATTTATCAATATTTTAATACATGAATACAATCAACAAAATATCATAAAGTGTATTGATTATTTTGACTGAAAACTGAACACAAGACAGTGAAACCTTTGACAAAGTAGCAGCATCGACCAAGTTAGAAAAATAAAATCATCCTGTTAGGCAAGAAAAGATGTGTCACCAATATACTGAGAAACTCAACTGCAAATGTATCTTATAATTATGTCACATCCATAAACACGTAAATGTTCATGTGAAGCAGAGGCATCTGTATGGCAGAACTTCACAGTGAAGTTTGCATTCAGCAACTCCGAAGGACTCAAATGCACAGCATTTAACAACAAATGGCTTGAGATTTTTCACTCACACAGATGCGCATGTACACACTCACGCACAAACAGTTACTTAAAATGACCAAATTATTCATGCAGTCAGAGTCTATGGATGTAACTACCCCTACACACAAAGAGGCATACAGTACTTAGTACGCCAGCGTGCTTTACCTGCCCACTTGTCTTTACTAAAAACAACATCACACTATAAACAGAGGGCATTTTATTACAACCAATACACACACCTTGAAATACACGAAGTAAACAATAAAGGATGGTTTAAAACAAAAATCAGAGGAAAAATACATCCAATAGCTTTATTTTTCTTTCAAAGAATCTTTCAAATAAACTTGCCTTCGTTCTCAGGAGGTTTGCTCAAGTTGCAGCTTAGTTCATAAAGAGATGCTAAATTTTATTAATAGTTAACAATTGAGGTTTATTTAATTATTAATTTATTTATTATTTTATTTCACCTACTACCCATCCTGCTGCAAAAATTCAACAGCTTTTTCACCGTTAAAAACTATAACTATAGTTGGAGTGATGGAGCCATCCTCAAAGCTGGGCTACAGTCCATAAAGTCAGCTCCATGAAACCAAAAAGCTATTGAAAGGGCTACGTCATATATTTGAACGTAATCATGAGGGAATTAACTAAAGAATGGCCTGGCATAACTTATTAACTGCACTCTTATTTAAAGGAATATCGAAATTGCCCTTAAATTGAGTTTAGGTAAACCCAGGCGATTGGACGGCATACAGATTATACTGCACGTACGGTATGACAAGTTGTTCACTTGAGGATTTAGTAGTATCGTCACCAAAAGCGCTTTACCTGAACTAAAACAAACCGGTCACTGCAGGGGAGCATTTAGCAACACAGTCCTTTAACTAAACTAAATCACATCTTCACTCCATAATTTTACGAGAATCGAATTGAAACAATCTGCCGCAGGATAAATATTAAATGCTTGACTGACAGAATGAAATGGCATTCAGATCGTATCGTTACATCCTTACCTGAGATTTCCTGATGAGGAACATTAACGAGACTGAAGCCTTTAGCACTGTAGGCTTGTCTGACCTCACCACAGCTTTTTGCTTTCAGATCTGCTCCAACTGTAAGAGCCAACACAGAGAAAGTGCAAAACAAGGCTTGTATTCTCAACATCGTACGCTTTTATTAATCCGTATCGTGGCCGACAGCAAATCCGTTCAGCAACCCAGGTGGCAGAAGAATCCGTGATCAATACCGCGCAACGTAGTTTCCACTTTTTCCACTGCAGATTAAAACATTTATCAATGAGAAATCGTACTTTACTTAGCAGCCAATACGGCCACTCTGACGCTTCCCAGCAAAACACACGCCTTGAGTCCAACTTAAAACATGTAAATCCGTTTTAGGAAGCGGCGCTCAATGACATGTCCAGTCAACTTCTCTCATGCGCTCGGAGGGACTGTAGTACCCAACCATCTACCAGAGGAAAGCAAAAATCTTCGGAGGAACTATACACACGCAGCACGCAAGCAAGACACCGAGTTACAGCGCTCGGCAAAACGCGGAATGGAATTCAATATTTCAGCAGTCTAATCGCAGACTCCTGTAAATTCCGCTTTGTATGAATAAAATGCTAATTTCAATGAAGATCGCACGATTGAATGTGAATACGCATTTAAACAATTAAAAATGCACGTTATGTTTCTGCTTTCGTCACCTGAATTAATACTCAATATGAATATTGAAATGAGTAGGAAATAACGAACTGAGGCAAGAGACACTCGATGGAGCCCACAGTGCGCGATAAATCCATCAGTTTTAATACGAGTAGCAGATGCAACTCGCTGCTACCCTTGTAGTAATATGCCTACGTACAATATCAGTATGACTGCTTACGTACGATCCCTGCTTTGTAACCTTGGTCATGTTTCAAGGCAACAGTGAAAGTTATAGAGTTTAATACAGTGTTCACCCTACAAACTCCTTAATTAACTTAAGTAAAAACTTAATAAATAAAGTAAATAATAACAGAGCGACCAAGAGTCAAGGAAAACATTCGATCCGAAATCCCTCCAGCATATTGTTCACTTATCTAACGGAATCGAATGATTTGGATATCTCAGCACTCGAACACTAATATGATGGTACCGCTTTTAACCAAACAAAATCAAGTCCAAGACACACCTGTTGGTTAAAATAAGTAGAGAGTGTTTGCTTCGAGATGCTTACGTCTACATGGACAATCGTCCATTCAGAAGTCACCCAGTCCATGTACACGTCGTACATAGTAAAAATATAGATTTGAAAGGAGTGTGTACTGTCACAATGCACTGTTGAAATTACTGCAGTTGTATAGACCAGTCCCAATGTTCTCAAACACAGCCACGGATGCTCAGTAAGTAGTGGCAGAAAGCCCCCAGCTTGATCACAGCCAACCTATTCAATCCACCACAATGATCTGTTCCAATCGACACAGGAGGAGGATGCCATGGCGCATTATTCCTCCCACTTGCTTCTTAACACTGTGCAGTCACAGCACCAATCACACACTGCCTATGTCGTCGGAGGATAATACAGTCAGTGCATATTCGGCTCATACAGCTACAACGCCAACTTGGGAAAAAGTTGGCAGGTCGTGACAATGCACGTCAAAACAGAAAGCAACGATTTCTAAATTTACTATGACTTAAGTCATAATTGGCCGCAAAATGACAATATATTTAATGTTTGTCAGGTCAACTTCACGTTATTTGTCAATATACAGTGTGCATCCATAACTGCCATTCAGGTCAACAATGCATTACAAATAAAGTTGGGACGGGGACAATTAAGCACTATTACTGGGGTATAACTTTTGAATAATAATGTAATTTGAAGCAGCTGATGTCAGCAGGTGATTATAATCATGATTTATACAAAAAGTAGCACCTGGGAAGGGCCTAGTATTCAGGAGCAAACATGGTCCAAGGACAGTGGCGAGCGGTGGACAGAGAACAAGGAGGGCGATAAACATGTCTTTAAACTGCTTATTAGTCTTGTTTTTTTTTTCAGTCAATTTCCCTGGTAAAAGACACTTGAACTCTCCCCTCTCAGGTGTAGCTAATTTTCTTCGTTAAGACGAGAAATCAAACGCACCAGCTGAACGCAAAAAAAAGAGCGCATTTCAATCTTTTTCAATTAAACAATCTTTACGCACAGGTTTGACGACTTGCTTAGGATGTGACAAAATTTAACGCGGAAAATCCAGTGGTTTTTTCGTGAAGAGTTGCCTATTAAGGCATGTGAATTAAACATTTTGTAGAATTTATTAATCACTCGCCTAAACATTTCATTATAAGGAAACTAACATGTTGACCAAGAACAATGATTGAAATCGGGTCACTAATCTCATCCGTTTCAAGGGATGTTTTCCGCCCCCCCCCCCCAGTTTTCCGTCCACCGCCCGCCACTGGCCAAGGATATCCAATTTGTCCACAAAAACAGGAGAAAGTCTTGTGGAGATTTAAAAACAATGCTCATCAAAGAAATATAGAAAAGAATATGAACATTTCACCCTCTACAGTACATGACATAATCAAAAGATTCAATGAATATGGAGAAATGTATGTGCCTTAAGGGCAAGGGCACAAGCCTAAGCTGAATGTCTGTGACCACTAGTCTCTCAGACAGCTCTGCATTAAGACCTGTCATTTACCTGAGAATCATATTATCACATAGGATCAAGATTATTTTAGCGAACCTTGGTCAAGAACTAAAATACATAGTTACATCCACAAATGCAAAAAAAAAAAAAAAAAAACCTTATATGTTAATAGTGTCCAGAAGCGCTGTCAACTACTGTGGGTTTGGAGGCGTCTGTGGTGGACCATCACACAGTGAAAGCATGTACTGTGGTTAAACAAATCAATATTTCAGGTCTTGTGTGCTCTAGATCAAAGACACAAATGATCAGCCACACTTTTACTAGCAAAATGTTCAAAAGCCATCCTCTGTTATGGTATGAGGTTGTCTCAGTGCCCTTGGCAAGGGTAACTTGCAATTCTGTGAAGGTACGATTAATGCTGAACAGTGCAGTGAGATTTTAGAATAACATATGCTGCACTCAGGATAATATCTTTTCAAGGGACTCCCAAGCATATTTCAACATGAAAATGCAAAACCGCATTATGAACTCATTAAAAAGGCATGGCTGCATTAGAATTGGGTGCAGGTGCTGGACTGGCCAGCCAGCAGTCCTGATTTGCTCTCAATATAGAACATGGCACATTTTGAAATGCAAAATGAGACAACAAGAACTCTGCACTGTTGCACACCTAAAGACTTGTTTGCAAGAATAATGCACACTTGGACTGGCACCTGCCTCTGAAATATAATGCTTACAGATAATGGTAAATTTAGTATCATCATCATCTTGGGGAAGACAGTGTTTCCAATTGCATTGCTGTAGATGGCTTCCATGTACCTGTCAATTTTTGATTTGGATGCTCAAGCTAAAGAAGGTAGTTATTTTTACCAATTGTGAATTGCTGGATTTTTAATTATCTTGATTTAAATCTTCCTTTTTTATAGTTCGCAAAACAGCCAAGGTAAGACATAATTATGGATATGGCTGCGCGAAGTGCATTTTGGTTTTCCTTCTTTTCAGCAGCTAATTCAATGAGTTTCAGTCTAAGACGATAAACTTGATAAGGTTAGATTCCGTAGAGTCTTTGCTTTTATATGATATATCACTTGTGCGGCAGAATTAAGTTACGGATTCACAAGCGACCAATGCACCTTTTGCGTGTTTTTGCCATTCAGTTGCGGGGTATTGAAACATATCAAATGAGGACGGTGATATTTCTGTAGGAAAATGGACATTGATCAATGGCGCTTTGTACTGTTCATCAGATGATGACATTATACCAGAAAATACCACCAAACACCAGTAAATGACCAGAAAAATGGCAGTAATAACCCAAAAGCTGAATGCATGAAAATCGATGACAAAGACTGAACCACTAAAATGACATCACGCAATGCTCCGCCTAGCGGGAAATGGTATATCGGTTCTCTGGCTGAAAGAATCGCAGAGACTGCAGTAAATGGCTAATATCTATGCTGTGCAATTGCACTCCGCATTGATAGTTGAAATTGCTTGCAGTAGTTATCTTTATGACTTCTGCTCAGATTTCATTAAATCACAAAAGTCATTGTTTTTGACCTTTGATGAGCCTCACAGACTCGTTCACGCAAATCTGTGCAGCTTTATGAACTAAGTGAGATCAGAATTTATCAGGGTTCCGCCTGGGTTTAACTATTCTTCACTTTTCTTCCTTGAAAGATAAAGTCAAAAAAGTATTTTTCACTTCACCTTAGTCTTTATTTTTTTCTTAGTCATTCATGGACTTTACATAACTTCAAAAAAGCTTTTAAAGCGGACAAAGTGACAACAACCTGTACGAGGAAAAGGTAAAACCTTAAATATTTGTGCATGAACAGGCTCTCCATTATACATTCGATTGTATATATAATTTTGGCTCCACTCCAGTCTATTCTGTAATAATGGGTATACTGTGCACCATAATGGCAATAATAAGTTAAACCTCTTTCGAGCTTTTTGCATGGGATTTATTCAAAAGATTGGTATTAGGAATTCCCTAAAACTTTTTGTTTCTCAATTTTTCTCTGCACAGTTTTATCAATATAACCATTTTTGGCATCCAAAAATGAATAAGGGACACACCTTTTAAGGGTATCAACTGTGTAATGAAAAGGCCTGACAAAAAATGCTAAATTAGACTTGGGGTGAGAAATTTTGAGCTGTTGGAATCATATTTAATGGAATACTCAGATGTTTATTTAAAATTTTAAACTTTTGAGACTTCCATTAACTCTGTTTTTTTTCTAAATTGAACTTTGGGTGAGCTCACTGTTGTGTACACAAACAATTTGTTGGAATCAAAATTAACGGAAATCTTAAATACTTAGGGTTTCAAACGTTAAACATTTCAGATTTCCACTAATTCTGATTCCAACAACTTTCAAGACTCAGAGGAGGCGCCCTCATACACTTCTCTCACAGGAGGTTTCTGGACTGTCCTCAACCACTCTGTATATTACCCCCTTTACGCAGATATAGACGCCGGCGTCCATGAATTCCTAACAATCCTGCAATTGAATTTCCAAATGTCTTGCTGGAATAATTTTCCAAAGTCTCTGTGACACAAATACTGAGTTATAAAGCCTTAAATAGGCTCATGCATAACAGGAAAAAATTTGCAATATTTGTATTCTGTGCAAAGGGGTTAAGCAATTGAGCTTCAAGAAAAACTGTTCGGATTTTATAGTTTATTCACTGTTTATTTTTATATAATTTTCCGAAGACAACCTGCAAACTCAAGGTAAATAGCAATGAAGATCGAGCATCGATTTTCCGTGTCGTATAAATCCACTTCACCACAATCTAGTGCTTCATTGATTTACGCTAGAAAGATTGCTGGATGTAACTGGAGATGATCATGAGGAGCAATGACTTATTTGCTGCGCTTGCCTGACTCTTACCTTTTTTCCTTTTTATCCACAGAAGTGGAAGCCTCTTCCCTTTGCGTTGTCACATGGAAACCTGTCCGTGTTAGTCCTTGTGATCACTTGACATGTAAAATTGTGCTGAATTTTTATATCTTCGAGTTGCCAACTATGCATCGGAAAGCATTGTTTTTATTTCAATTTTTTTCCCATTATGTTAGCCTGTTATATTTGCCGTCACCGTTGTTGACGTTACAAATGACATAATTGTATGCATCGAAAGAATGATAAGTCTTCATCTCGAAAACTTCTCAAACTTATATATGACTGCGAAGATACGCTGCTGGGTGGTGTCAGTAGATAAGTGAACATGTGGCCATTGAAGTTCGGTCACATACCCACAGAAAAAGAAGGAAAGGATAGAGGATCAAACGCTGACATTAGCTAGTAATTTATTCCAATCACTTAACATAAGTTCAGCTTATTTTTATATTTTTTTTTCTTGAGATGACAAAGCACAGGAATAATACAACTGCGCCGAATTCATTTTGCTTGCTTACTGGTTTCTTTTGTCTGTAACATCCCTACTAGAGCACCAGCAGGCAAATATTTCAAGTGACAGCTCAGGTTTTCAGCTACGTTAAGGGGCACCGAAATGAGGCACCAAAATCTGTGCTGCGATTCAGTCTGGTACATACGTAGACTGTTTAAAAAGATGGACGCAGCACCCGGGTCTGAAAAGTGAGGCCAATGCAAAAATCTCTAAAAATTGCATTCTATTTAATGGCCAGCAGATGACGACATTGGTGGTTTCAGAAAGAAGTTTGATGCTATTGAAGTCTATGAGAAAATTACCCAACTTTCCCACCTGATTTATTATTTCAATAATGATTTTCTACATTATTTTATGGTATCTGTCGCAAGTTTCTAGAATAAAGGATAAAGCCAGAATATGCTTTAGGGGCGTAGCTATCCTCTGGTCCTTGTCAGATTCAGTCAGATCCACTGGTAGATCCACCCTTGCTCTTCCCTGGATCTTCAATTCACGCTCTCGCCCAATAGGAATCACATCAGATTTTAAAATGACAAAATGGCGCTGTAAAAATGGCCAAAATCGAGGCTTCCTAAATGGTATGCTGAAACCAAAGGGTGACGTCACGGTTGCTTCGTCCATCTTTTTACACAGCCTATGGGTACATACGGATCGTACGGGAACCAGTGCTATATTAGAAACCAGTTTCAGTACCAAATTTTATATATATCATGAGGCTAGGCCAGTTTGGTGTTGCTAGCCAAAGAGAGGCACACCAAACATTAGCTGTATTACTTATGCTCTGCTCATATTACGTTCATGTAACTTGGGACTCATAGACATTTACTCACCTTGTTTTCCTGGTTAAACAAGAGAGAATGTTTTTGTTCCTGCTTCAACCGTTTCATAAGTATAAAAAAAATCTGCATATATTCATTTTCCCTCACTGACTGAATGTGTGAGAACAGCATTTTGCATATCAAGCCCACAGAGACCGGTCAGCCAATTAGACTATTTGGACGTATTTTCCTGTAACAAACCCTCTCTAATTGGTCTTTATTGCTTCCGTTCATTGAAGATAAAAAATACAACAGTGCCGTCTCGTTTTATGGACATTCAGTCCCGTGGTATCAAACTGTCCAAAGTGAAGAATTACTCTGGGCAAAAGAGAAATCTTCAGGGCTACAGCCATGAATGCCCTTGGCCTGGCACCGCCACTGTTTGTCATTGAATTTTTAATCGTCATAAAGCAATTACATTCGCCATTGTGACTAATGCTAGTACTGGAATTTTCCTGTCGTCACTAAGGGATAACGTTCGTCAATGGCAAAAGTGATGGGAACCCTGATTTATAAAGGCAAATTGACATTTTACATCGTCATTTATGTGCAGAGGAAAACGCCTCATAATTTTGTGATGCACTGACTTCCATCTATCTAGGACGTTTTGCATTTATCCCAATTATCACCATCCTAACCATGTCACTCAGTTGTGAGTTGTGCCAAACAATGTCCTGTAGCTGTGACTGTATTCAGAATTCATCAAGACAAAATTTCTAAATTTTAGAATTTATACAAAGTTCAGAATTTCTGAGGATAAACTGAGATTTTACATTGTCATTTATGGGCAGAAGAAAACTCCTAAACACTTTGTGATCCAATTTATAATAATGGCATAAAAATTAATTTGACAGTCATTCTAGGATTAGGTAATCAAGCAAGAAGATTAGGTAATTAAGTATTGAAAGGTGAGTCTACCGAAGGCCTTTGTTAAAGCCGACAGACTGCTACCGCCCAAATGCCTCGTTACATACTTCTGTAGTGTCAGCATTTATACTCTTTCTTTTTTATTCCTGTCTAGGAGCTGACTGATTATGTGCCTGTGCTAAAGTGTTTGCCTTTTCTGATTCCTGTGTTTGGCTCATTAAAAAAAACAACTGGTAGTGAAAATTAAAGAAACTGTTAGTCTCTTTTCAACACCAACGCCAGATGCATGCTACCTGCTGCACTGCCTACATCACCCTTTTTGGGCATTGTTTACAAGCTTTTATTTTATTCTATTTATTTTTTTATTGGTAATGCAGATTTTTGTAGGGACATTAGGTGTTTATTTTATTTTCCTGCACTTTAAGTGTATTAGCTCAGACCAAAGAACACTTAACTGCTGTTCTTTTGGTCCTGAAGTCAGGAAAGATCTTCTTAAAAGTGGGTCGCTGTAGTTTTCTGTGGGGACTTGCTGACCCTGCTCTGGTTGGCTGCCCCTATCTCATTTTCTGTAAAGCAATCCATGTGTTTTTTTGTTTGTTAATCTCCTAATTTGTTTTGTAATAATAAATGTGTGCGGTTAGCGGCCACTTTCAATCTGACTCCAAGTACCTTTTCATTACTTTGGGCCGCCTTTGGTCATGAAACGCCTGTATGATAATTTAGTAGTGCAGACACTCTTTTGAAGACAGCAGGCTATATGCTCAAAGGTCAGTTGTAAGCTTAAAAGGAGCTGGAAGTCAAAAGGAATTGGAGGAAAAAAAAGTTTTATTCTGTTGCCAACCTAAATGTACCCACAGTTAATGTCAATGTCAGACCAGGTGTAACATTTTGTGAAAGAGGTTGGGGTTTGCATTTCTCCATGATACTTTTCTGCTGCTTGATTATACCTTGTGATTTAGCATCCAAATGAATCAAGATTGAGCAGAATCGCTCTACTTTTTAAAAATGAACTCGTTCACCTATACTCAGGCTTGATACATGGCCAGCCATCACCGAGATAGAAGCAAGGACTTCTTAAGGCAGGCTGTCACCTGACGACACAAAGCCAGATTTGAAATAACAAATGCCATCAGTCTTAATCAAATTTGATGATGACAAACAGCCAAACTGAGAAAAAAAAAAGAATAACAGCAGAGCACAGTTTTAACTATACACATTTTTGATCATGCGTCAGACTGCATAAAATACACTGCACAGTCCCCCACCCACTGGGTCCCAGGGAATGTGCAACTGACTGCCACATGAGCTGTGTATCATTGTGCACAAAGATAGCTAGCAGCCCTGTTGGATGTTCAGAAGAACAGACTGATGGCCGAGCCCCTGCTCATGCAAGGTAAATGCAGGAATGGAGAGAGGTCCTGTGCTGAATTAATAAATAGCTTGAGGAAATCTCAGCAAGACGTTCACAATTCACTACCAGTCAAGACCACGGAGGGATTTAGTTAATAGTGCAAAATATGATCAGAGAGGGAAGTTTGGGCACAGAAAGCTGTTGGAAGACTATGGACAAAGGAGAAAATGTCGAGCTTGGAAGGTCACAGACTGCATTTTATAACTGCATCGTATCTGGATAATGAGTATCATGTCTTAGCAGAAAAAAAAAAAAAATTCACCCTAATAAAACAATGAACACAACCCAACTTTGCAGTTGATTGTGACTTTGATAAAAGTTACATGCAAAATAAATAGTCAAGTCTAAAGCTTGACAGTTTCCGAGGAAGCAGAATCGTTCAGTGCCTCATGAGTATATGTGCTACAATCACGAGTGATTTTGCTAATTATTTGGCAATCTACAAACCTCCTAGTAAACAGCTTACAGTAAATATTCATCAAGCAACACAGACCATATTGTTTCTTTGTCCCAAAATGGGATTTAATGTCTTAAAAATGTAATTTTGAACATATTTTTGAAATATTCTTTTTTATCTGGGGGGATCAAAACAGTGTATTCATGTATTGACTTTTTAAAAGGCAAGAAAGCAAATGCTGAGTAGCTATGGGTTTAACATTTCCATGTGTTCTGGAGACCTTAATGTGACATAATTGCCATGGCATTCATTGATAACATCCCAGTCTACAGAGAAACACTGGCAGATCATGACAAGAGCCTCACAAGCTCTTGATTGGCCTTTGTGCCATGTCATTGTCTCAACTTCCCATTATTCCCAAGGCTCAATGGTCCAAAAATGTCCCATTAGACCTAAAACAACTGGTCCAACAGTCTTTTATCCCTAAGACAAAGAAAAAAGTGAATGACAACATTAACAGCAACTTGTTTGCAGTGTGGAAATCAATTTACCCTAACTTACAGGATAGACTGTATATGCACATGAGGAGTAGTAAGAATTTTACTTAAACAACAGAACCTCTTAAAGCCGCAAATAAATTAGTTTAGCAACCAATATAAACAGTGGTGGCTGCTGAGCTTAAGAGAGGGGAAGCACAAAAAATCCCTTTTAATTGCTGATTCATGTTTTCAATACTGTTCAATTATTACCAATGTCTTAACTCCCCACCAAACACCATCAGGAGTTCTCCATATTATAAAAATATGAAATAATAATTGTTTTAATATAAATAAACTAGTGCACATAGCCTGCAATGCAGGATACTCCACAAGCTAATGTGAAAACTTATGTATTCTTAATTTTTTTCATAAAGCATAGGCTACCATGTGAATATAACATTTTTCTGAATTGAATTTCTTTTTTATTTGCCCTCATATTGCATTTTGAGAAAAGCTGTGCATTTATCTGTTTATTGATCTTTCTAATAATCAGAGTGTTTATTAGTAAAGGTAAAAGACTGAAAATGGGTAAAGACATCATCAGAGCAAAGGTATTTTTTGTGCTTTCCTTATTACGAGCCAAGCGGTTGCAACTGACTTTAAATGTCATAGCTATATAGATGCAGTGGAGAAAAGTCTTGCAGTGGTGGCCCTGTTAAGTTCATGATGGATAGTGGCGTATCTCAGGCCTCATGTCTACTCTACGAGCAAGTCATCACCATAATTCTCGTTCAGATCTTTCTTGAGGCTGTCGCACTAATGGAATAATGAGATTTTGTTTTCAGGATTAGAGACATCAGACTGATGTCAGACTCAGTTCAATGAGAAATTTTTCGAACCATTGGACCTTTGGAGTAATGGCCAATCAGAACTACGGACAGTCCACAGTGGCCTCGTCCTGAGTTCATTGGGTTTAGGACTTACGTATAGTTACTGCACCTCAAAGAAATCTCACCAGAAAAGATAACACAGGGAAAACACAGCATTGGTGTGAAATACATTATGCAGCACTGAACGCACTTCAGGAGACAACAAATCCACTAAGGTGTATTTTTATGCTAAGAAAGACACCAATATCATAATCAATATTAGCCCATGTGGTACCATTTTGATCCAGAAGGGGAAAGACCAGCGATACCATAATGTGTAACACAAATCAAATGCTCAGTGCTGTGGAAAACCATTATTTGCTTCTGGAATCCAAAGCTGTCCCAATGTTATGGAGCAGTGAATACTTTCATCTTCACATTTACCCATTCATTATATAAACTAATCACAAGCCTCTTGAGCTTTTCTGGAACAATCCAAACTCCAAGCCACCAACCAATATTGAATGATGGGGATTGTGGATACAGCCATACAACTTCTAGGAAAAATATAGGAAAGGATCAAACAGTCTTGCTGTCTACATGTTGCATCATCCAATCCCAAAACAGATGCCAAACTTGAAGGCTGCAAAAGTTGTAGAGGAGTATGTAACTTTTTTGCAATGCACAGCACACATAGAGCAATATCACTGAATGAAATCAAATGACAGACACTGAAGTACATGATGCTCAGAGAAGTCAGTGCTCTCCTTTTGTATGCCTTGTGATGAACCATCAATAGCACAACGATTGACGTTGCAGTGTTGACAAAAATGTTGACAGCCGCTTAGGGTATCACCAAATAATGGCATTTTATTATGTAGCACCAGAATCATCATTCCCAAAACACTCAAGCAAAGAGTACCTCAGCTCACCCACAAAGCACCCCAGCACATATAAAAGACAAGCTCTACAACAAGAGAAGGTTTAGTTCACAAACACTGATGAGAGGTGGATAATCCAGGTTCACAAAGTCCTCCACAGTTTTTTCTGTTCTAACTACCTGGATTTGCCAAATTGAATGTCATTTCAGCCAGGAGGTTGAACTAATTAGTGAAATCCGCTGGTTGGGTTCAAGGGTAAAAGTAAAACATGGCTGAACTTCTACTTTCTGACACCTAAAATGTGTACCTCTGACATTGACCAATGTGCTGAAGCTATGATAAACATTGTTTGACCTGGAATGGAAAGTGACCCTCTGAAGACAACAGACCTCCCTGATGCATGCTGGCAAGAGGTCAGCACTGTTTTCTATAGACTGTTGCAAACAGGTGAAAATCAACAGGTCATCGTAAACATTCTTGTTATGCGCCGGTGGAAACCTTGCGATCAATTCCTACCATCACAGTCATTCCTGTCATGGATCACCGAATTTCAATGTTTGCGGTCCCAAAGACTGTCAAGATGTGCAAATGCTCCTCCCTTTAACAGTAATGAATTGCACGATTTTGTATTTCACCTCAGTTCATCATTGAAAGATCTCTGTGGCCTCAAGTGAACGGAACAGCTGAGCAGTTCCTGCAGAGTCTAGGCAAGATTCTCTGCATTGTTGTGACAGAGGGCACCCCATAGACCCCAGTCTCATCCCAACCCGTCATATAGTGACGCTACCTGACCAAGCGTCGATAAACAATGCAACAGGAGGCTTTTGGTATTGTTATTTGAGACCAGTTTAAAACGAGCCCTACCCCCTAACCCTTAACCCGAGCCCTAATCCTAAGCATTAAATAAGGACACCAAAAGCCTCCTTTTTCATCACATATCGACGATGGGTCTGGTAGCGTCATTATATGACACGTCAGGATGAGAATGTATGATAGAAACAGCATCTTAACAATTTGCTACATGAGTATAGATCGATACCATGCAGCACAATAGCAACATCAACCGCTGAGTTGTTGTTTCCATGCAAACTACACAATAAGACACCTTCAAAGGAGCCAGCTATGCCTGACAATGCTTTGACAACGCTATTCTGAAGACTGGCCACTCTGCCATTATGCAGAAGATAGAGCACGATGATCTGCACAGACATGTTATGCAATGCACTGTGCCTTCCTACCTGTTACTTTACAGCCCGCCAAAGCTCAATGAACTCTCAACAACAAATCATAAAAGGTGATCGCGGTTAAAGCTTCTGTAGCCACAGCTGAGAAAGATGGACGATCTGTAGAGAGGAAATGTTCCTCATTCAATCATTCAAAAAGCTGAACCTGAGTTGCTAACCCCCATCTACCTGCTGGACGATGATGACTGTGACACTATCACGATCACACTATTGCCCAGGTTTCCAAATCAAAGCAACAGTTGTCCCCCTCCTATCCTCAGAGACTGTTGTACTCCTTGCCGTCAGAAAAAATAAAAATAATATAAGTGGGGGGGTAGAGAGAAAGCTAAGCTGAAAGCACTGAGCATAATTCATAATGCAATGTTATGTACAATGTATAGTAGGCAGTATAAGTGTGTAACTGTTGAAGATTTCACTCGCTATTTCTAATTAAGTTCATATTGACTGATAGTTTGAACATCATTGCCATGGTGAGATAGGATGCTTATGTTCATAATGTAAGCTTAAAGCAAGCTCCTCTGTAAAGTAACAACTAATGTTGTTTATTGTATGTGTAAAATAGGCACATAACATACAGCAAATAAAGAATACGTATAAACACCAAAGCAATATATATATATATAAGCATAATTCATAATGCAATGTCATGTACAATGTATAGTAGGCAGTATAAGTGTGTAACTGTTGAAGATTTCACTCGCTATTTCTAATTAAGTTCACATTGACTGATAGTTTGAACATCATTGCCATAGTGAGAGAGGATGCTTATGTTCATTATGTAAGCTTAAAGCAAGCTCCTCTGTAAAGTAACAACTAATGTTGTTTATTGTATCTGTAAAAAAAGGCACATAACATACAGCAAATAAAGAATACGTATAAACACCAAAGCTATATATATATATATATATATATTTCATATATATTTCACAGAGTATCCTCCTCCAGTTTGGTGTGACATGGGAAGCTCTTACATCAGCTCTTACGTCTTACACCAGCTCAGCCTCTCCACTGTGCTGCAGCATGTGGATTCACTTTTCCTCCTGCCTGCGCAAACGGTTCTCATTCCTCCCAGCTATTGAGTTATTCTACAGCAGCCCCTCAGCGCCCCTATCACCCATGATGTGTGCATTATTGTTATTTTTAGAGTTTTTTTTTTTCTAATTCCAATTACTCCTTAGTTTGTTTGCTATGGTCTTTATTGTATGGCTCAGCTTTCGATTACATGACTTATACCAACCATCTCATCCACATCTCACTGTCCGTGATTGGGAATTTTAAAGCAGGCAGTAAAGATTTTCTTTTTAGGTCAGTTCAGAAAATTGTGAGGTTTAGCACTGATATTTTAGAATGAGCAATATTACGCTACCAAGGCATTAATATTGCATTTGCCTTCAACAGATTGCGTAATGCACATGATTAATTTAATCCACGGTGTCTGCTCAAGCTCAATAAAATCATTTTTAAAAGACCTGACTTCATTTCCTATTAAATGAACTTTGGATGACAAAGAGGGCAATGACAAGGATCTAGCTTAATGACATAATTAAGAAGATGCCAGAAATATACACCTTTCTTTTGTCTTTAGCAGTCTGCTATAAAATGCATTGACAATGGTCATGGTTTTCAAATGTAGCAATGACAGCCCATCCTCACCAGAAAACAAGAGTACAGGTCATAAATGCGAGCAGCAAAAACAACCTATATTAATGTTTAAGTACTAAGCAAACAAATGACAAAATCAGACAAAGTCCTTATAGCGACAAAGTCCGCCTAAGGTTAAGCTTAGGGTGGTGGTTCGGACAACAGAGCTGGACTTCCTCATGGGAAACAGGCCTCTTCACTTACTGTAAGTTTTCCCTTACACAGATCCAAAGTCATAAAAAACTAGAAAGTGTTTTTACTCGTAAAAACAGATGTCTCCCCCCTTTCCACCATGTAATCCCTAAGCACATAACAAATCTACATATCAAACACATATCAATGATATTAAATTATTTGTGTTTGTAAATTATAGTTGATTGCCTAAGAACAATTTCACTGTTATATTGCATATGAAATGCATGAATGAATGAATAATGAATCCCAGAGTTTTGTCTGGTAAATAAAGATTGTAACAAAGGCTAAATCCAAGAAAACATACATAATATGCAAAGAAAATTCATGGTGTTTTATGAACTGTACACACAGAAAGTCTAAAGTGTTGCCATGGAAAAGGAAAAATTAAAATTGAAAATATGTAAAACCAAGAAAAGGCATGTGCACATCTGCAAGATAAAGAGAAGCATTATACCAAATTTCATGAAAATGGGTTGTTTGAGTGTTCTGCTCTAGAAACCAAAAAAGTACCCCTCAAAATGACAAAGTCGAAGTTGTTGCCATGGTTTCAGCAAAAAAATAAAATTGACAATAGCTCAAACTCCCAAAAGGCACATCTAGATGATATAGAGAAGCTTTATACCAAATTTGGTTGAAATCGGTTGAGTAGTTTGAGAGTTATGCTCTGGAAACGAACCCTACCCTTCAAAAAGACTAAGTCCAAATTGTTGCCATGGAAACAGAGAAAAATATATAATTCATTATATCTGAAACCCCCAAAAGGCACATTTGCATGACATAGAGAAGATTTATACCAAGTTTGGTTGAAATCGGAGAGGTAGTTTTAGAGTTATGCTCCGGAAATGAGCCCAACCCTTCAAAAAGACTAAGTCCAACTTGTTGGCATGGAAACAGAAAAAAACAAAATTCAGAAAAATCTCAAACCCCCAAAAGGCACATCTACATGTTATAGAGAAACTTCATACGAAATTTGGTTGAAATCGGACCAGTAGTTTTTGAGTTATGGTCCGGAAACAATGGGAACGCCAACGCCGACGCCAACGCTGACGCCAACGCCAACGCCGACGGGAACTCAACCAAAAACAATATGTCTCCCCCCCCAACCCTTCGGGGGGAGACATAACTATTTCACATTGTAGACAATGTCTTATACGTACATATTCTGCACCTGCTAATAAAAATGCTTCACTGAGGCTACGTCACACTTATATTGAGTGAAATATTCATCCCAGGATGCCACGTTTTCATGGCCACAGAATTACATCAAATGTAAAATATCTAGATATTATGCATCATTTTATACACATTTCCCTGAAATTCAGCAGGATATATTTGGGATCGTTGGAAACCTTGGGATCTCTACTAGAATTTAAAATAGGGCTGAAGCTCCACAGGTTTGAATATAGCAACTGCATTTGACAGACCCGTATGTCAGTCCGTGGGTTTTATGGGGTCAACCTAGAGGAACTAGCAACTTCAACTTAAGCCACAATATTTTTCTACCCCCTAGTTTATTGAAGGAACAGTGCTGCTGTTACTTACGGCAATAGAAAAATCAGGCTACATGGTTGTTCAGGTGTGTGTATTTGTGCAACGAAGTTATGTAACAAAACATAACAATGGGTCCCACTTTAACCCCAATATCCCATAATATGCCATGATGTGAATTCAACAAACGTGAACCTTACATCATAAATGGACCATTTTCCAAGAAAAGAAAAAGCACTGATTTGAACAGGTGTTTCAAAATAAAACCAGCTGCACACATCAAAGACTGATATGATCAGAATGTTCCCTGGGCACGAATCAAAGGAATCCATTATGGACAAAGAGTACTGTACATAATTCTCAGAAATCTTTTTCAAAGTTTACAGCAAGAGTTGAGCAGAAACAGTGAGTACACTAAAAGGCCCGTTCAGCTGACCAGGTCATGACACCTGTATATTACAGGAATTCTTTGGAACAAGTACAGCTGATAGTCTTGTGCAAGCGTGGAAAGTTATAGTGGGCATGTTGTAGATTATATCTGAAAGAGCAGTACACATAAAGTGAGCAGATAGAAGCCTGAGCTTTTGAACAGGGAATGTCTTTTTACTCTAAAATACTATGAGCACAAATATTTTCAGGTCAGACTTTTACAGCATTCCCTTTAAGGGACTGGCAAACTGCTCAGGGTATCTTCTGTGAATTGCAATGTGTCCCATGCAGCACCTTGTATTTCTAACTCTTGCACGTTATGTGCTGTGACAGAGTCCGGTGCCGCACAACACTGAGCAGGAAGGAGTGTGATAGATTGTGAATGGAGAGATAGACTTTTGCTGCACATTATTTTTGCAGTGTGAGGCAAGTTAATAAAAATGTTCTGACAGTTAAAAACAGTGGGAAATTTAAAAGTCGTACATCAGCGCATTTGGGAATGTCCAACTAAATCTGATGTGAGTAGGAATTAAAGCTCCTTTGAGATGATACAGATTATATACTTTCTAATTAGTCTGTTAGATGTTTGATGGCTGAGACCATTCACTGTGATTATGTACAGTATATAACAGGAGTAATAAAAGTCAGAGAAATATGATCAAAGTTAATACAGCACTACAAAGAATTTAAATTTAAAAGAGTCTCTCCAGAGAAAACCTCACAAAAAGGTCAGTTCTGCAGACCATTATATAGCTTTGGGTATTAAGCATAATGTAGGCCATGACCATGATCTACATTATAATGTAAAACCATTTGATTTCAATATTGAAATGTCAATGTTGATATTACACTATAGTTAGAAATATAACTACGTGTTTGCAACTGCCTAAGACTCTTCATACTGGGGTAAGACAAACTAATTTAATTAATTGCCATCTTTCTTTCATGGTTCCACCTCAACTGCAAGTTGTAGCTTTGGTTATTTGAGAATAAAATGTATTCAATAAAGGTTAAGACATCAACACTGTCTTTGAATGAATACCTTATGTAAATTGACTTTCATTTTATGTTATGTTTTCAGAATTGATGACTAGATTAAATCTTTTCCACGGGTTTACTGAGATGAAATTGTCTATTCTAACTATCCCTATCATACATATGGGTATCATGAATATGGAAATGCATTGAGGCCATTATCATCCTGCAGCATTACATTTTAAGCTTTGATGAAATATTTAGAACCCTATAAATCCAAAAAGCAGACAAAGATGACAAAGATGAGGAGTAGGAAATGTTTCTCTGAGGTAAATCAAACAAGCACTGAAGTGAACCATCACTACAAAGCATGTGATTGAGTCTCAGGTAAAGGTTATGCACACGGCTGTAGGCTCCAAGAACAGCTGCAGCTCCTGAAGCTTTATCAATAGCTCTTTGAAAAATTGTCCCTGGCACAAACACGATATAGTCTGTACATTGTACAAACCTGCATTAAACTTATTCCAGTGTTAGGTGGAAAGTTTTCTTGGCGAAAAAGATTAAACATATCTTGCATAAAAGAAAAGTTTGCTGAGCTCAGGTTTCTCTCTTCTCTCTCTCTCTCTCTCTCTCTCTCTCTCTCTCTCTCTCTCCAGCATTGTAAAATAAAGGTATTCTTTAAAAGTATTTATCACAGAAGTTAAAGGTAGTATAATCATATTTTTTTTGTATATTTAGTCATATTCTTGTCCTGATATTCGGCATCAACATACAACGGGTTCACATATAAATAAATATTTTTGGATAAATTTTGGTTGAGCTAAGCTTGCACACTTAGTTTTGATTCCGCAGATTATTCATGGAATGCTTGACTGATACTGTTTCTATAAGGAGGTGCAGTCATACGCAGTTGTAAATATGCATACATTTTTGTTTTTATAGTATGTTGTACTTCTGAGGAAAATCCCTGAATTCATAAATACCTTACCATAATGTGTGCTGCACAATTTTCAATAAATGTATGAAATATGATTTGTTGTTAAATAGCAAACCAGTTATTTTGACAACAACTGTAGACTAATGAATTCATTTATTTTTTATGAGTTTGCAGGTTTTAGCTACACTCTTTTTACTCAGGCAGAAGTGGTGAGGGTAGTGTTGCCTTCTAAGTGTTCTGAAGTGAAAATCCAGACCTGGGATTCTTCTGTTCCTATTTCTCTTCTTAGCTGAAAAAGGCACTAAATAAAACAATACTGAGTATTTTTTGATGTTACCAACCTCTACCCTTTTTCTCAACAATTTACTGTCTTCTCCTATTGGGTTGCCCTATAATAGTCAGCACACTTGCAGCAGACGAGAACTTGCCAACGACACCATCATCTGCAGTAGGCACAATAATTTACTCACTGCCATGACTGTTTAATTGGGAGGGAAAAAGTGGAAGAATCACAATACACTCACTAAACACTTTATTAGGAACACCTGTGAATGTACTTATTAATGCAATTATCCAATCAGCCAATCGTGTGGAATAGGGCAGTGCATAAGATCATGTAGATTCAGATCAGAAGCTTTCATTAATGTTCCCATTAAACATCAGAATCTGGAAATGAGTTAACCACTGTGACTCGGTAACCATCACATAGTTGTTGACCCACATGGGCTAGTTAGAATTTTTATGAAATTGCAAATCTTCTGAGATTTTCGCGCAAAACAATCATGAGAGTTTAAAGAGAATGCTGTGAGAGAGAGAGAGAGAGAGATAGAGAGAGAGAGACATTCAGAAACCTGCACTTGTGCTAGCAGGAATGCCTTGATGAGAGAGATTAAAGGGGAATAGCCAGACTGGTTCAGGCTGACAGAAAGGCTGCAATAATCAGGTAACCATTCTTTACAATGTGGGCAGGATGTTATGATTCTGCTCTGTCTGTCATGATTCTGCCATGTTTGTTATGATTCTGCCATTCCCTGTTATGTTTATGATTATGTCTGTTAGGTTTTGCCATGTTCTGTTTAGTTTTTGCATTTTGCCATGTTTTCGTTTTTGCCATTCCCAATCCACTATTCTGTTAGATTCCGGTCCATGTCTTTGTTCATGCCCTGCATTGCACTTTGTCTCCCCTGTCTGGTCTCTTGTTAAGTTACAGCTTCTCCCAGTCCTCGTGTCACATGCTTAGGTGATTTCATGGTTTCTGGGTTTCAAACATTCCTTCCAATCTCGTTTGCTTCCTTCGCCTCTCTTTTCTATATTACTAACCAATACTAACAGTTTGTTGTTTTCGTTAAAGTTACTAACCCAAACTAACATTGTATATAATACTAACTTACTAACGAGCACTAGGGATTGTATAGCTGCACTTACTAATTGATTAACAAGCTCTCAGCACTCGCCCTGTTCTAGTCTCCGCCTCTTGCCTGCACTTAGTCTTTGCTGCAATTCAGCAGATCCTCTGCACCTGCTCCACTCTGTCCTACCTCTCATTATCTGTGCACATTAGAACTCCCCTAACCGGAGCTGTATGTTTTGTCATAGGTTGTCTCGTGTTCCCTGTCCGCGTTTTGGCTTTTTGCCAATTTCATGTGATTAGGTTCTCCCTCATGTTCCCTCCTTTGTAATTAGTCTGATCCTCATCACCTGATCCTAATCATAGCATGTGACTTCCCTTGAGTGTATTTAAGCTGTCTTCTCACTGCAGTTCCCCGTCAGAACGTTTCCTCTTGCTTACCTGTGCTGCTTTCTTTCGCCTTGTATTCATAGTGTTAATCTTCTGACTGGACCGCCCGACTTACGATTTTTGGCTCTGCTCTTTTGTACTTTTTGTCTGCATCTGTTTTCGAACCCTTTTTGCCCGACTACGAGTTACTGTGATTGCTGCCCTGGTTTTTCGACTTTTGGATTTTGTCCCTGGGATTGTGTTCTTTGGATTGTGGACTTTGTACTGTCGCCTCCTGCTCTGTGGGGGTTCGCCCCCTTTCCAATAAAATCCCATTTTACCTTCACTGCTCGACTCTCGCGTCTGGTTCCAGAACCGTACCTAACACAGGAAGGTGTTGCACAATGTACAATACGTTGAAACTTGAGGACGATTGGTTACAAAAGCAGAAGCTCATGTTGGATTCTACTCTGCTCAGCAAAGTGCAGTAATCTGTTCAGGCTGGTGGCAGTGGTGTAATGATGAGGTTTCTCAGTACACATATGGACTTCCAATACCAATCAATCCTCATTTGAATTCCACAGCATATCTGAGTATTGTCACTGACCTCGGATATCCCTCTATGGCCACAATTTTCAAATGGCTACGTCCAGCATGATAATGCACTGTGTCACCTTGGAAAAGTTACCTCAAACTGGTTTCGTGATTAGCACAATGAATTCAGTATACTTTCCCAGTCGTCAGATCTCACTGCTGTAAAACACCTTTGGGATGTGGTGGAATGGGGAATTTGATGGCACAAATGTGCAGCTGAAATATCTCTGGAAATAATGTGATGCAGATATATGGACCAGAATCTCAATTCATGATTTGGAATTTGGTTCTTTTATTAATCAGAGATGTAATATTGAAATTTTCCGTCATTTCAGTAAGGGACATACAGTTTGCTTACGGGCAGATAATGCAATCAGCATTCACTAAAAATGGCCATATTCTTCATGAATTCAGAAAGCTGTCTCGAGTTGAAACAGTGTCTCAATACTGAACTTCATTAAACAGCCATTATATGTACTTAATTGTCTTGGTAAACACCTTACATCTTACAAGTTCTATGAAGCACAAAAAGATTACAGAAATAGTAAACACACCAATTGTGAGTGTTCAACTAGGTTTAAACCAACCCCGTTTGTGTGACAAATACAAAAATGAGCGATATTTAAAAGAAATAAAATCAGTCAGACTCAGCTTTAAAAAAATCAATAGAGGAAGTTGTGTCTATGGGTTTTATTTTCCCCTCCAGTCAGTTTGTTTAGCTCTGAAAATTCCATTTTGTGATCCAGAGAGAAAGAGGGTGAGATGGATAAAATAGTTCTCACACTGAAAGCTTATGGTGGCTAAAATACATAAATTCATTGCCCCATATCCTCAGGCTGGCCACATCCCTTGTAGGATCGGACATACTGTATCTGACGTAGAAAAGGTGGACTTTTCCTGAAAAACTATCTATCAGCAAAAAACGGATTGATGACAAACAGAATGGCGCACAGTTTGGACTATAATATTATTAAAAATGTTGTGGATATTCACCAATTTACGATTAATGATTGTGAGAGAATGAAAGAAACCCCCACTAGCGTACTGAATGCTTCCACATCCACCACAAAACCAAATTTATTTATTTATTTGTTTGTTTGTCTATTGCTAAATGGTCTATAGACACAATTTTTTTTTTTTGGTCATATAAAAATATGTATATAATATCTTGGGGTGGGGGGTTGGGAAACAGCACAATGTGGGACCTTTAAATATATGTATCGACAGCTATGAAAAGTAACCAGAATAATTCTGTAAAACTTATGAGGAAAAAAAACAACCAATCTTAGATAAAAACGTTAATTTAACTTTAATTAGGTGCTATATATGGCTTGAACCAGCAACAGAAATTTTCCATTATTTTATTTTATTTATTTATATATTTATTTTCATTTAAATTTTTTTCCCAAACTGGACTACTTTATGCATGGTAGTATTATATGCTAGATGTGGAACCATGGAAACAGAAAATGCATTTCGCTTATGCAAAGTTAATTTATATTTTTGCGCTTGCTTGTCTGAGTGTATGGCCATGTATGGTGGAGCAGAAGTGTTTTTTTGAAGGGGGGTGTTGGAAAATATTAATCCAATATATTCTCAAATGCATTAAATAATCAAGTATTAACAAAGCACAGTATGTACCTGAGTGATTAAACTAAAAATTGTTTCTCTTCTCTCTTTGACATTTTCCACTGCTTGTAACTGAAAGTTTCTATTCCTGATTATCTGAGGGACACAGAAGTACCTAGTCTGAACAAAAGGTGAAGCTGGGTTGAGAAGCCAAACCGCAAGTTGACATTTAGAACAACGGTCAGACCTTGAGTGCCAAGGAGGGGGGGGGCTGATATACGCTATGTAATGCTATGGATGGACAAGATAAGGTCAACTGAATATTTTTAGTTTGAGGAAGGGGTGTAACGGACAGTTTTGATGGAAAAACACCAGGCTGGTTTAAATGATGTGTTACATGATGAATGGTTGGCTAGGGTCCCACCCAAAAGAATATGTAAGAACTATAAAGATTGATGTGATGAGGAACTCGGGGCTCTTCTGTCAGCCCTCTGCTCCTCTACGACCAGAGATTCTGCACTCTGAAACCTCTCAGGGCGGCGTGCAGCTATTACACTTTCAGCTTCCTTAAAACACAACAGGGAAACAGAAGAAAGATTGATGCTACCCTCAACTTCTTCGGTCAAACGCCGGCGCTTTCCGCAGTCCGTGGCCAGCTCGCACCTGTCGCCCAACGACGAACAGCTCGGCCCTGGGAATCGCGCAGGAAGCGGCGTCTGTTGGCTCTCTTGCGATCCGTTTGTTCAGTTTGCGCATTCTAAAAGGTCCCTAAAACTTTCCGCGGATCTTCGCTTGTCTGTAGGATACGGTTGATGTCCTTTCATAGATTTGACAAAAGGAAAAGAAACGACGTAAACTCCGTGTCTGTGAACAGTGGTAAGTTGCAGGCCGGCAAAACTTGAATTTTCCTCCGAGATCAGCCTTTACACTCCCAAGGGTCCAGTGGCAGCCCCGAGTGTGCGCACCAACCCCAACAGAAATAGCCTCGTTCCCCATACAGCACCGGGTCACGGGATCAAACCACTCTCATTAATTAAACATCAATCCTCATTCCACATTGTATTTCAGCAAGCCGAAGTATCTTAGGGACCCACTAATTCTACCAGCAAAATTTAATCATGTAAATCAAACTAAATGTATAGATAGGCTTATTTGGGGACTAATAAGATCTCCTGACACTCACGTGATTACATCAGATCTTGCAAAAATGGCCTGTCCGTAACAACTCGAAGAAGCTTCTCCTCACCTGAGTGTTCTTCACTTCAACCCTTTGCTGAAGATCATCATCTGTATATGGGTCTCTGTATCATTTGATGGTTTGAAGCCTATTTTTATTTGTCTGTATCTGTACTCATGATAATACCTTTTGAATAATCCCAGTAAAATTATTGGACTGCTAAACTGTTTCTGGGTCCTTCATTTAAAAGTCAACACTAACCAGTACGAATTCTTCAACAGGGGGCAGGTCAGTGCTCTGGAGGTGCTTGCGATGAATATCCCTGAATTCATTGTATTTCAGTTTGCTTTCTTGTATGTATTATTGTGTTCAGTTTAAGGAAATTGCAAATATTGCTGCTATTTTCAAATTCTGCAATAAGGAAGGTGTTTTGAATTTTTTCTGGAAGTTTGTTAAACTTTTACTGGAGTGAAATCCTGTGGAAAACCTAATGTTTCCGTCTCATAGTTTAGCTCTAATGACCATAGAAAGGTTTCCTTTGATATCTGTGGAAATGCACTGTTATGAATTGACTGAGTTTAACAATTACATTGACACAGTGTTTCCTTGTTATTTAAACTGTAGCTGTGGTTTACAGTTAACATACACGGAACCATGAAATTGGCACGTGTCGCTCAGTGGTCCAGGCACACAGCCTAGGTTGATGGGGTACGGCGGCACCAGGCTGGCCCTCAGGCTATTCATGCACTTCTGACCCTTCTCAAGTTAAACAAGGGATACACGGGAGCGCAAGGATTTGAGTCGCCATTTGCACTCTGTTATAAACTGATTGTAAAATTACAGTTAAAATAGCTGGCAAAAGAGGTGCCAGTTAAAATAACTGGCGAAAAAGGCGCCAGTTTATAACAGTGTGAGAGCTGGGATAGAGACAGAACAGACAGCATTTCAGTGGTTAATGGAGGAACAGGCAACTTAATCACATTTGGGAGAAGTTTGTCAAATGAAGCTACTGGCTGTCTCCAAAAACTGTAATTCTGTTTATGATGTGAAATGATCAGTGTAGCCACAATATATTGGAGATTATCCTGATCAGGATGACTTGCAGCTGTTGTTGCTGCTTTATTGTTTATGTACATTTCTTTTATTGCTTTCAAGCCATTACTTTATTTCCTGTATTAATTTTCTCCTGCATTAATTTTTCTTTGCTTTTGAAGGATTAGCTTTATATATTTCAGCCATCACATATGCTTCACTATGTAAAAACATACAGGCAAAGTTTTTTTTTTTTTTTTGCAATTCGCAGCCTTCTGTATCCTCTATCTCCTTGCTTGGCTGTGAGCTCCACTACTTCGTTGGGACAGTGCTCAATATGTGCTTCATTAAACAGCGCCTCATTTGGTCTTAAGAGAGCTACAGCTCTATTTTACACCTGGTACAAAGTGGTGCCACTTGTACCACAAGTGTTTGTACTAGTTTAAGACCAACACAGCTGCCATTTTCCCACCCTGCACCTATGTTGTTTCAAAAGCTTGTGTGCTTGTGTGCTGTGCTTGTGCCCATAGGAGTGCCCATGGGCGTTTGGTCTTGAAATGAAGTGTGATCAGGACCATTGTTGGCACATTACCATCTTGAGGTAGTGGAAAACAATTGTGCATTGACCAACAAAAACCTGGTCTTAAATCGATGGTCAGGATTTTACTGTTACTTTAAAGCAGCAGTATTAAGATAGTAATATTAGCTTACATAGATGGGAGCACAATGTATCATAAGTGATTATTATTAACATTTTTAGCAATTACAGTAATCAAGTTTTCATATTTTAAGATATTGAAATAGCCCTGATTTTACCTTTTACTGAACAAAATGATTTAAAAATTATTTTTAAAAAGATGAAATTAAGAAAAATAAACATTTTAAAAAAACAAATGAAAACTTTCTCTTCGCTTTCACTTCGCATCCGTGTACCCTCCATCCAAAGTTGTATTCAACTCGTTAAATAGATATCGACATAAACAAATATGCATTGCATGATTTTATTTTTTTCCATTTAAAACTATTAAAAAATTTTTTTTAAAAAGACGTAATTAAGAAAAATAAACATTTTAAAAAAACAAATGAAATTTTTCACTTCACTTTCACTTCGCGTCTGTGTACCCTCCCTCCAAAGCTTTATTCAACTCGTTAAATAGATAGCGACATAAACAACTATACAATGCATGATTTTATTTTTTCCATTCAAAATTATTTGAAAAAATTATTTCAAAAAAGACATAATTAAGAAAATGAACGTTAAAAAAAACAAATGAAAACTTTCACTTTGCTTGCACTTCGCGTCCGTGTACCCTTCATGCAAAGCAGTATTCAACTCATTAAATCGATAACGACATAAATAAATAAATACACAATGCATGATTTTATTTTTTTCCATTTAAGTTTATTAAAAAATGGAAATCCTCATGCTTTTCTTGTTTTTATCTTCAAATTAGAGGTTGAAATAGAAACTGAACCAGAAAACAAAGTGTTTATTGCTTTTATTGTTGTATCTACGTTATCTGCCTTTACTATAGATAGACAGATAGATCAATCACAGTAGCATTACCAATGTCATTATCCCATTATCCTCTCATTACATTAGATGAGCAAGAAAGCTAAATTCTGCATAACAAACTACCAGCACAAATCAAAGAGCGCCTCTTTGGGGATGCTAAAAAGTAAAGTGGATGCACTGTAACTAGTAAATACTTTCATCAGATTATGAATCAGGGAAAATCAAACATTTCTGTTTGAGGAAATGGATATAATATACAGTATGTCATAATGAGCCACAACTAGTGGCCCCGAAACACGCAAATTTATTTTACCCAGCACACTCAGACCAGACACACTGTAAACCCAGATAGTTGTGGTGCACTCAGCTGTTTTCCAGAAACAAATTACCTCTAAAAATAGGGTAAGCCAACTTAATGATCTTGTGTTCACAGCACTTAAAAACATGGTAAAAATAACTTTGCAAAATTTTTACCTTACTCTCTTTCAGTACTGTCTACACAATGCAATTAAGTTCGCTTCCGCAATTTTTTTGAGGCAACAGGTTTCCACAAAACGTTTGAGTTTGCTGCACTATCTGGGTTTACAGAGTGATGACAGAAGCTGCCATTGAGAGGCCCTTTAGGAGCCCACTCGGGAGAGTAAAACAGCAGGGGAGAATGTTGCATGCCAGTTTAAGTAGGGCACTGAGATTCTGCAGCCCAATCTCTCTTCAGGGGCTTCAGCTAGTATGCCATTGTAGGAGACAGTCCAGAAAGACCCACAAAAAACATCAATGAGTTGGCAAAGGGAGCCCTCCAGACAACCTACATTTAGATGGCTCTTCCTCTAGAGAGGACATTTATGGGGAGCTGGTAGTTTGTCTCAAGGACACTCACTGGGGGAGGGCAAATGATAGAGAGACTTCAAATGTCTGAGGAACACTGTTGTAAGGTCTGTAATAGAAATGGTCTCAGTCTTGTGAGCACACTTAAAATCCCATTCCTTCTTTAATGAAAATTTCCTACTTACTCCTTATAGAATATACGTAAAATAAACAAAACTATAGGGGTTCAGGTTGAAAAATAATTGTTTTTATTTTCCAGGCGTTTATTGTTTTAATTTATGCATAAATAAAATCAAAGACTGAAAATAGCTCATTTACAAACAAACACTGCACAAGGGCTAAGTTATATTGCATACGCAATATATTGCATATATTGCATATTGCATTGCATTTTTTTTTGCAGTGAACACGGGAATATGAAAAATGATTTACCTTGAGACTTCAGTAGATGTGTAGATACTGGTGTTGAATGCTGCATAAATACATTATTATTTTCCAAAATCACACAGCTATACATTGTATTGCTGCTTTTAATGTTTCTATAAAATAACCAATTAGGCACAGCAGGAAACACAATGGAAAAATTATGGAGAGCTACAGAATCACTTGCTTTATTGTCAGCGGTGAAAATTTTCAATTGGTGCAAATACAAATGAAAGTGCACACTTTAATGAAAAAAAATTGTGTACCATATATATATATATATATATATATATATATATATATATATATTATATATATAAATTTTTTTCATTAAAGTGTGCCATAATTTTTCCATTAAAATTTTCACATATAATTTGAGAGGTAAATATTTGCACCCAAATAATTTTAGTAAATCACAGTTATATATATATATATATATATATATAACTGTGATCGTAGTAAATCACAGTTATCTATATATATATATATATATATATATATATATATATATATATATATATATATATAGATAACTGTGATTTACTACAATTATTTGGGTGCAAATATTTACCTCTGAGCAAATTATTATGATATAAACTCTCCCAAAGTTTTGTAACTGAACCTAATCGCCCCAGTCGGAGGTCTGTTGCCGAAAAGACAATTTAACAAATGGCCAGTTTCACTACCCAGAAGAATGCAGCTGTGAAAAAAAAAATTATTGGCAGGTCATGAATATAGGTGCAAGTGCCTGCAAGAACTAAAAGGAAGATAAGCATCCTTGCCTGACCAATAAACCCCTTTCCCCTGTAGAATATGAGTTTATAATCACTTAGTTTTAGCTCAGCCCGCCCTGTGGGGATTTTGCAAGTCAAGGAAACATAAATATGAAAGCTTAAACATACTGGACAAAGAAAATTAGGGATCACCCCAATTTTCGAATTTGAAATATTTGATAGTTCAAATTATGTTCCATATCATATTTCAATATTAAAAATCAGAGTGATCCCTAACTTTCTTTGTCCAGTATATTTTCATTGTAGCTGAAATTTGTGTGGAATCAGCAATGGATCCTCCCTGATTGATAAATTTGATTACTGATCCTCCATGATAGACTATTGACTTACAACCAGTGTAGTTCGTATTCTGTGCCTAAAAGACTGACAAAAAGAAATGCTAAAATCGTATGCACCTACTGCTTTGTACAGCTAAAAGGAAAACATCTGCTCACATTCCCATATTCCCTGGTATGCTTATTTAAGTGATTGGAGTTGAGCAGCTAATTTACTCCAGTGTTCCAGTTTATATTATTTTGGTGCACTTGCTGAAGAAGAGCACTTAATTAGGAAACATGGAAACTCTCGACCCCATGTTGTGAACAAAAATTTCATCAAGCAGCTTGTTGAGCCCCCAGAGGAATGGGAGTCAGTTTTTGTACAAAGAAAGCTCCTATCTGATCATTGATAGTGTTTTAATTAGCCACCTTCCTCTTTAACTGCAAAGTACTAGCCCTACAGTAGGCTCAGTACTGCCTTTTATTCATTAACATGTATGTTATGTTAATTAAAATACACCATTGGGTTGAATATTTTTAATTGGCAAATATTGGATGGGCTAAAGTTATAATTGGATGGAGGTGTTTACTAATGCACGCTCGTATCACTGAGAGTCAAATTTCAGCTTGATGTCAGTGTTATCTAAAATTAGAGCTTCAATTTTAGACAGAGCTATTATTGCTGTTCATTAAGGTGAGAACCAATTAACAACTCAATGTAAGCTGACAGAACAGCAGTGGAGGATGAAGGTGAAGAACAGTGAATAAACTATTGGAGTTTCATTTTGATTCCACATTCACAATATCCCTCTTGCTCCTTCTTTGACATCAGTTATAAAATTATGAATTGAAAGCTGTCAGAGTGACCCACATTATTGACATTGCTATATTCAACTGAATATCTGCTGGTTTCACAATCTCCGCCATCCAAAACTTAATCCAATATTACCAAGTGAATCTGCTCCTTTACAGTTCGAAGGCAATTTTTATATTGAATCACGCGAGCCCAGTACACACATTACTAAGCTCTCTCTTGACTGGCCTACACAAAATCGTGAGTCTGGGTATATGAAGCATATTGCAGGTGGATGCAATAACATGGGCCATGATGCAGTCACAATATCTATCAGTTGCTGACATGCAGCGAGTAGCACAATTCACTGAGGGGTGACTCCTGTTTTCTTACTTTGATTCTGTTTGCTGAGTCAATCACAGGATGTGATATTGATTGATTTTACATGCTAAAGAGACGAAAGTAGGCAAAATATCCCCAAAACGAGCGAGAACGAAAGATAGCGATAGGACAGGCCTGGTAGAGCATCAGCAGGGAAGATCCCCAGCATCTGGTGATGTCTATCGCATGGAAATGATATGCGACTAAGGACAGGATTTTTACACATTTGCTACATCTGATGATCCGCGTTCAGTGAGATCCCCACATCTATTTCTATTTTGCTCCAGCTGCAAGGACTAACTGGCCCATTTTCTGCCAGTGCTACACACAACTTGGCAGACAGATGAACGTCAAAGGTGTAGTTCTATATTAGGGGGTGTTTTGTATGTAAATTAAGCATAATCAGTGGGATTGGCATTTAACTAGGGTTGCAATATTTGGTGCTATATTGCAAGGCAATATTTGGTGTCTTCCTCAAACGTCAGGCTAGTGTTGTCCCGGTACCAAAAATTTTTTTTCGATACTGGTACCAAAATGAATTTTGATACTTTTCGATACCACTCAATACTTTTCAAAATAAAGGTGAAATACAAAAAATGTCATTATTTTTCTTTATTTTAACACAAACTCTTATAAAACCGCTGAACTTCATTGAATTTGTATGGATAATAAACGCTTCCAGCGCAAAAATGCTTTCAGTAACACGGACCCTAACACAGCCTGTGTTACTCAGACAGCCTGAGTTACTGCTGTGTTTCAGCACTAGAATGTAGGCTAACGTTATATATTTGGCTTTTCTAAAGGCTATTTTTTATAAGCATAACAGGGGTCTGAATTAGTCAACTAATCACCTGTCGGTCTTTAAACTCTTTGAACTGGTCTGGATGCCTGTCTTTCACGTTTCGCCATGTTGGAAGTGTTGCCACCCTTAGTGAGACAGGGTTTGAAACATCTCTTGCAGACTGTGTTGTTGGGTTCCCCCTTTTCATTGGCCTTGAAGCCAAAATACTTCCATATGGCACTACGGGTGCCCTCCTTGTCCACGAGTTGTGAGGTTTCTGTCGCTGCCGCAGCTGCCATTCTCTCTCTAATACCACTAGCCTACTCCAAAGACAAAAAAGAAAGGAAGACTCCTCACCGAGGAGTAATTTGTGGTATCAGTCATGTGGGTGCCCCGGCTCTTCAGATTTCAGACTTTTGGTGGGTCTTTAATGAATTGATTCCAATGGGGAGAAGTGAACGTGAGCACAGATTATCACAAATTATTTTGCCCCATTGTCACAGAATTAAATATTGGACTTATTTTTCACAGTCTACATATCTTTCAAATATTCTGGCGCTGCAATGGCATTTTAAAACCAACAGAAAAGGAGAAATTGAACGTTGTTCGAGACCTGTGTCTCTCTCAGCAGCGCTCATGTCACATCTGGCAATATAGAAATACAGTGTGTACTGCGGGAAACCACGAATAAAAATTAAAAACTGAAATAATGCTTGTGTTTATATGTTCAGTAATACTATTATTGTCATTGATGTTTAATAGTTTTTAAAGGGGAAAACAAATACAACCCCAATTCCGAAATAGTTGGGACAAAGTGTAAATTGTGAATAAAATCAAAACGCAATGACTGTCAAATCACACCACCCAGTATTTTTTTCACAAGAGAACAGAGATAACAGAACACATGTTGAAACTGAGAAATTTTACAATTTTATCCACAAAATGAGCTCATTTCAAATTTGATGGCTGCTACAGGTCTCAAAAAAAAAAACTTTGGGACAGGGGCCTGTTTACCATGGTGTAGCATCCCCTCTTCTTTTTAACACAGAGTGGAGGCGTCTGGGCATTGAGGAGACAAGTTTCTTGAGTTTAGCCATTGGAATTTGATCCCACTCTTGCTTCCAGCTGCTGGAGAGATTTGGGTCTCCTTTTACGTACTTTTTGTTTAATTTTGCGCCAAATGTTCTCAATTGGTGAAAGATCAGGACTGCAGGCAGGCCAGTTCAGCACAAGGACTCTTCTACTACGAAGCCATGCTGTTGTAATAGCTGCACTATGTGGTTTTGCATTGTCCTGCTGAAATACATAAGGCCTTCCCTGGAATAGATGTCATCTGGAGGCGAGCATATGTTGCTCTAAAACCTTTATATACCTTTCAGCATTCATGGTGCTTTTTAAAACATGCAAGTGTCCCACACCATATGCACTAATGCATCCCCATTCCATCAGAGATGCAGGCTTTTGAACTGAATGCTGATAACAGGAGGGGTGGTCTTTCTCCTCTTTAGCCCGGAGGACACGACGCCCATGATTTCCAACAAGAATGTCAAATTTGGACTCGTCTGACCACAGGACACTTTGCCACTTTGCTACAGATCATTTTAAATGAGCCTTGGCCCACAGAACACGGCGGCGCTTCTGGATCATGCTCAACAATGGCTTCCTTTTTGCATGATAGAGTTTTAGGTGGCATCTGTGGATGGCATGGCAGAGCGTGTTTACAGACAGTGGTTTCTTGAAGTATTCCTGGGCCCATTTAGTAATGTCAATAACAGAATCATGCCGGTGAGTGATGCAGTGGTGTTTGAGGGCCCGAAGATCATGGGCATCCAGTAAAGGTCTTCGGCCTTGTCCCTTACGCACAGACATTTTCCAGTTTCTCTGAATCTTTTGATGATGTTATGCACTGTCGATGATGAGATCTTCAAAGCCTTTGCAATTTGACGTTGAGGAACATTGTTTTTAAAGTATTCCACAATTTTTTTTCGCAAGCCACAGGTTGGAGAACCTCTGGCCATCTTTACTTCTGAGAGACTCAGCCTCTCTAAGACATCCCTTTTATAGCCAATCATGTTACACACCTGATGCCAGTTAACTTAATTACTTGCTAAATGTTCTTTCAGCTGATTCTCTTATATATTAATTGCTTTTTCAGCCCTTTTATGCCTGTGTCCCAACTTTTTTGAGACCTGTTGCAGCCAGAAAATTTGAAATAGGCTCATTTTGTGGACAAAAATGTCAAATGTCTCAGTTTCAACTTTTGGAATGTTATCTGTGTTCTATTGTAAATAATATATTGGCTCATGTGATCTGAAAGTTATTGCATTTTGATTTTATTCACAATTTACACTTAGTCCCAACTATTTCGGAATTGGGGTTGTATATTTTATCGCTATGATCTTGTACTGGATTGATATCAGATATTAAACAAGCGGGGGAAAGCGGCAAAATAAGGCGCACAAATGAAATGTGAAGCGTATCTTGCGTTGGCCATCCTCATTAAAAATGCTAACTTTGTGCAGCAATAGGTTGTGATAATAAGAACAAGCTATTCATCTTTTCTTTTCCGAAGTACGTAGACAGGTAAGGAATAAATTAGCAACTGTCGTATTACAAACCAACTTCATAGGCTTAAACTAGCTGATACAATGCCCTTCAAGCTATAGCCTATGCCAATTACAGTAAAATACTTTACGTAATTTGAGTATTATTTAATTTGGCCTTTATTATACCGGGGAGTCCCACTGAAATAAAAAAAAAATACAGACCTGGCCAAACATTATCGTGTTCAAAACCCAACAACCATTCTAAGAGTGAACGCTAGCAAGCCGAAATCTAATTTTTAAGCTCGTGAAATAACATTCGCGAACGCCGTTGCTGGCCAGCTAACTCATATTCATAATGCTGAGTACAGCTGTTGGCTGTGTTGTAAAATGCCTGATGTACCAAAGTTAAAGGAAATATACACGCAACATGCAGATATAATATAGATACTTATATATCCCAATGTTTAATTGCTCGCCCACTTAGCTACCACTTCTGACAAGATGTGACGGATAACCCGGTCAACATTCATTCTGCAAATACAATGCACGCAAAACTTTTGCGACAGCGCACGCTTAGGAGACAGGACATGTGACCAATTTCTTACAATGGGGGTCTATGGGGGATAAGGAGTCTCGCTAAACTGTCTTTGCCTACTCTCAGCACTATCTCCCACTTCTGTCTGCCTCGGCTCATATTACAACGCGTCGATTGCGGCAACGTCACACAGCAGCAGAGATAAGTCAAGCAGGCATTCTCATTAAAGAATAAGTACGAGTACCGTTTTTTTTCAAACGCAGTATAGTATCTTTTCGAATGCTTTGGTACCGCGGTACTTATTAAGTACCGGTATACCGTACAACACTACATCAGGCTGAATATGACTGGTGAGAATTTGAAATGGAGCACAACCTACCTCTAATCTAATCTAATCTAATCACAAATGTTTTGTGTCTTAAATTTAAAACTCTACATTCACCTACTATCCAAATCCTGACTGTCAAGGGTACAGTTCCATCCTCATTTTCATCCTCACCATCCAAACACTCAGGGCTCTAATTTCTTGGCGCAGCGCAGGGTGGCGCAGCGTGGCGCAGCCCACGCAGTGGTAATTTCGTCCGGTGCAGCCCGCGCAGTGGTAATTTTGTGCGGTGCAACACCATGCGCAGCCACTTTGGCAATTTGGTAGACGGACGTGCGCCGAGATGGGTGTGGCGGCGTTGTAGGGGGAGGTGTCACATATTCATCAAGACGCAGTGACAATTTCGTAGCAAATGTCTCCGCCGAAACTGCGCAGAAAGGTCGCCAGCTCCAACCTGGTTTACTTTCTATGCAGTGGTAATTTGGCTGACCGGCGCACAGTGCAAAGACACGTCACGAAACCTCACAGGCAGGTTTCAGAATGTCAGGCACATTTCAATGCAACAAATAATTACAGCAACCACTATTTAATGTAACTATCTGAATCAGCACATAAATTATAGTATCCATATCGATTGTCCTGATGTAAGATCAAAGGCGGTTGGCACGCGTAATGGAAACTCGACCTGACAGCCCTCAGTGTCGGTGCATTCTCTGTGGCATGTTGCGTGCTACACAACATAGCTGTACGCCATGGATGTCACTTTGACCTCACGCAGGAGACATTACAGGACTTGAGACAGAGAGGGGCTGAACTGCATGTGCCGTAGCAGCAGGGAGAGCAGCAGCACGCATGGGAGAGGAGAGATCATCTGGCTGCACAGCTCTGTCCTTAACACTTGAACCGTGGCACTGATGTTAGTAATGCATGGTATTTCATGTCAGTAAAAGATATGAGTCCATCCGTCCATGAATTTTTCCAAATATGTGTTTTCTATGTTATGTCAAAGTTTTGAACTTCTTTTATAAAACGTGAGTATTGATATTATATTACTTTGAGTGCCGTAGCCGCTTTTGCGGCAGTGGCTTTGACCGCAAATACCCGTCTGCAACGTACGAGAGAGAGAGAGAGAGAAAGAAAGAGAGATGTGTGCATATGGGCGCGTGAGTGCGTGTGTAGGCTATGTGGGTATGTGCCCTTCAGCTGCTTTCACACCGCAGGCGAAATGAATTTTTCGCACAACTGATTACATTCAAAGTCAATGTAAATTCGCGTCTTTGCATTGACTTTGAATGTAATCAGTCGTGCAAAAAATTTGTTTCGCGTCCAGTGTGCAAGCGGCTTAATACTATTATTGTCACTTAGGTTTTATCGTTTTTAGCGGGGGAAAGGAATACTGCCTGAATGCTCTGATCTCGTACTGAGTTAAGATCACATATTGAAAATAAATGTGTGACGTATCTTGCATCGTTGTCCATGCATGTTAATCCCAAAATTTTAAGCAGCAACAGGGTTTAATAATAGGAACACGCAATCTTTCGTTTCTTTTCCCAATGATGCAGGCTGAAGAAATAAATGAGCAACCGTCGTATTTCATTCCAACTTCATACGTTTGAATGATCTGACGTAGTTTCGTTTTGAAATTCCATTCAAGTTCGCTAATGGTAATAATCCGCAAATGCCCTAGCTAGCCAGCTAGCTAACTCATATTCGTAATGCTTAATATAGACGTAAGCGGTGCAAAAAACATGCCTGAAGCAGCAAAGTAAAATGCAACATTAACGCATCATGCAGATATAGGACAGAGGCTTCTTTATTCCAACATCTTAAAGGTTAGGAGAGGAGCTCATTTGATTGGTGAAGATTTGACTCGGCTGTGTTAAACCCACTCACGCCTTCTCTCCTCCCTGTTTGCCACTTGCGCCGACAGGAGGGACAGAGGCGGGACAGAGGAGTACTTGCGCCGGGCTGCGCAGGGCACGAAATTGCAAAATACGCCTGGATACACCCCATTGGCGCGGCGCTCCCCCCATTTGCCGCGCCTGCGCCTAGTCTATGAATTTAGAGCCCTCAGTTTCCAACAGATTTCCATCTGCCAGAAGTTCAAGGACCTCTATTGCTGTATGCTCTGAATTTGAATTTTTTTTGACAAATGTTAACTGTTTATAATATGTCAAAACATAGTTTTGTATGTCAAAACCTAATTTCATATTATAAAAACACACGCTCAGACCTCTTTTAACTTTATCTCCTCTACAATGGCCAAAAAAAGAAAACTGAGTCCAAACTTTTTGTGCCATTAAAAGAACATTTTCAATTCTTAAAAAAATTTCAATATTTGATGTATCTGGATGAGTTTAATGTCTTATATATACAGTATATTTTATATATATATATATCCTAATTACCACAGTAAAAAGCAACAAGCTGTGGAATTTTCACATTAATTGCTACCAGCTCATTTTACCCGGTTCAAATACAAATACATTCAAAACAATTATTTTCAAGTTTTTTCCAAAAAGCAGAAAAACCTAACATGACACCATCTTAAATGGCAAGGTGGCAACTGCCCGTAATTCTACTGAGGTAGTGATGCCCAAGACAGTGGCTCACTGCACCTCGAGCCAGTACACCGGTGGAGCAGGACAGTAACTAGGGGTGGGCAATATGACCTAAAATTTATATCACGGTATTATTTTTTTAAAATATTTTTTTGTAGTGATGGTATTCTATTGCGGTATTTCAAAAATAAAAAGGATACGGCACTAAAAATATGATTCTACCTCTTTGCACTTTACTGGCAATGAGGTAGAACATCCTAAGAAAGAGCCAATAAACAGTTTGTACTGGCTAATTTCTCTCTAAATAAAATGAAATATATTATAGGCCTATATGTGTTTTTAGAGGATTAGTCTTCCCTATATTATGAGTGAATGTGTGAATTTCATGTGATTCATTCATTCAGTCCTAAGTACCAGCCATGCTATACTTTTAAGTTGAATGAACTCCATTGCTGAGCAACCCGGATGTGATAAGCAAAGAATAGCTTGGAAAATACTGTTTTTTCACATTTACTGTTTTATTAATTAAACTTTTTTGGTAGTCTGAAATGAACATCACCCTGATCTAACAAACATATAACAAATTTACCCACAGAAGATGTGGCACAGAAACAACAACGTAACATACAACAACACAGTGTGATGAACACACACTACATTTCTTGAGCCCTGTGGAGGTATTGCAGCGCTTAGAAAAATGACTAGCTCAGTGGTATTGGAAACAAAACCACCCCAAAAAAAACCTTTTCCGCGTGTGTGGCTGTAAAAAAAAAAAAAATAAATAAAATAAAACAAAAAAAAATGACAATAAATAAATTTTGAATGGTAAATTAAATTCTGAAATATGCAGCAAAATAAAATATACTGAATAATTTATCAGTGCAATACAAGAAACATGGTGCACAACAAGAAAGCAAGTTAGGCTCTTTGCCAGGAACACCAGTCTGACAACACTTTCTGTCTTCAGTGTCGCCTTGGTACATGTAATGATATTGCCCCCAGTGCTGAATGCTGAATTTGCTGAATGGGATTTTTTGGTCGCACCGGTCTCCTAAAGTGGGCGTTGCCCTTAGCGCATGCTCTCTGTGCTCAGTCTTTCAGCAGCCAGTTAGGCAGGCGATTGTGCGTTATGGTTAGACGGTAAGACCAATAGATGAAAGCTACATTTTTCCATCTTTACTGTTTAGTTTGAAAATACGGATGACTGAAGCAGTAGCTAGCTAGTTATTAAATTACTCAATGAGTATGGTAAAGTTACGTCTGCTGGCTAAGCAAGGATGGCGGTTACATTCTTAAAGAAATTCGACAGGCATTCACACATTTGGAATTCAGTCTCTAACATGAAAATTAATCCGTGGCTAGCAAATGCATTGTAGCAACCATTAGCTAGCACACATTCAATTTATTGGAATGGCGGTACTATTCTACCAAACTGAATTCACTGAATCAATGTGCTCCTGTCAACATGTCTCCTTCATTACCTCTGGCTAAACAACACTGGCCAGCTTGGTCAAAACCAAACTAGAACTTGGGTTGACTGTTCATACTATCAAGATCGCGATGCTAAGTTCCGTTAGCGGCTTAATGGCAATTTAAAGGGCAGATCCTGGCTGATTTAAAACGTAAAATGCATCCAATTTTGAGATACTATATAGGATTTTTAGTCACTTTACGCATTTTAACCAATATAACAAATCGGTCAGTGTCGGATATACCTGGTTTAATATCAGTATTTTAGGAAGAATTTGTCTGGCGCAAAAAAAGCTTGCGATCTGAATCTCCCGGGGAAAATGACTTTCTCTGACGTCACGTGCGGTTCCCGCAGCCCATAGGCAGAGCTGGTCTTTCTGTTAATAGTGGATATACTCGGAGGTTGCATTATTGTTTATGGTGTTTATTTTTGCAATTTTGGGCATTATTTGAAGTATTCCGAGACAATATCATGGACAGATGGCGATTCCGTATCAGATACGCTGTTGTTTAGCTGCAATTGGTAAATGTCGGTGACCGCGCACTGATCCATGCAGGCACTGGGTCTCTCCGTGCCCTGGATATGGGGGAACCACAGATGACGTCACAAATCTGGATCAATATGGCTAAGGACTCCCTGGGGATTTTTACAGATGCTTCTGGTAATTTTCAAAAATTGTTCTATACATGGACCACCCTTGGCAGAATAACCCTTAGGATTTGGTGTATAAAGGCACAATCTTTTAGACAAAAAAAGACGAATTTGGTCCAGGATATGCACTTTAATGCTTATTGGGACACAGAAAGGAACATGAACCATTCTGCTAACAAAATCTAAACACAAACACAGAACTGTTAAATTAGTAAACAGTCGTTTTAGTTTTTATTTATGGTACCCTCAGTTTTCTCGTTGAGCTAGCCTGCACGCTAATGATGGCTCATTTGGGACAGGAATAGAGCAGACGTGATTGTCTACCCGTTGTTACATAGCAACGCCAGAAGGACAACCTGCACAGACCTCAATAAAGGTTATTTTAATGAAAACTGTTAATCACGGTCACTTCAAGTGTGGCATAAAAATGAAAGACCTTTGGCTAAGTAAAAATTGTATCAATTTGGTGTCATATGATGCGGGGGAAAAATATAAATGAGAAATTTTCTCTGTCTCCTCAGTCCACCACTGACCCCCATACATTGAAACGGCTGCTTGTACTCCTAAATGGCTTTGTCGCCAATAGAGGTTGTTAATATTTTGGCTCAATCTTGTTACTGAAAATCTTTGGTGTAACGTTACTTCATTGTGCAGTGGCAGGTAAAGCTCCACGTGCTCGCTAAAAATCAAAACGTGTCGTATTATCACGGTATTGCAAAATCCATGTTGTGGCATAACGCGACAGCAGAGCCGGTGACTTCACCGGTATACCGCCCACCCCTAGCAGTTACTACTCTGACAGGCCTGTGTCCCACGGCAGCACAGTACATTAGGCTACAAAAAAACAGTACGGGCCTCTGTAGCATACTAATTAAACAGCTAGTTAATGGCTCCAAACAAAACCACATGAGTATAAAATAAAAATAACTGAGATAGCAATAGCTATTCAAATAGAATTATGAATGCTTTGAACAGATTATTTTTCAACAAGCCTTGCTAGTGAACTTTAAAAAATAGTCGGCAGTTTTGGCAAGTAATGTTAATGAATTTTAAGAGCGGTCAGCTGTTATTCTCAGTAGGTTATTGTGCTTTCTTTCTGCAGCAAAGAAACGGATATAAGGCAATAAGTATGCTCAGGAAGAACAGTGCCGGCTAATACAGCCAAATGATTGAATAATTAAAGTTGAGTTTTAATTACAACTCCATGTAATTCATTTGAAAATGCGGTGGCCGTTTCAGTAAAGTTTTTTGGCTTAGAAGAAGACATTGGAAAGTGACTTCATGGCTTTACCATTCAATCCTTTCAAGAAAAAATGTTTATGCCGTCAAGGAGGACAGATATTTGATCTATGCAGTGGATACTGTCACTGTCCATCAGGTATGGGACTGAACTAACCTCACGACTTTATTATAGTCTTATTGTGTGGGCTATTTCGCGGCTCGTAGTACCGTACATCAACCCAGATTATCCGTGACTAACTTAGGCCAGTGTTTATTTGTGTGACAGTTGTTGTCAGTACGCCTATAGTATTGATAAGCGAGCCACTTCTAGTCTTCATTGCTTTTTTTTGAAATGGCCACCAAATTTTCAAATGAATTTGGTCTACGCGGGGAGGTAATTAAGACACAATTTTAATAATGTAATCATTAGACTACATCTCACCCTTCTGCCCGGTTGTAGTTATACCCTTCTGCCTCAAATTATGTTTCTATGTCGCAGAAAGAAAGTATCTACTGAGCTTAACTAATCTGAAGTAAAAGTTTGATTAGAATTCATTAACGTTACTAGCCTGATCATAACCTGCGGACTATGGTTTTTTTTGTCTCTTTTTTCCCCAACGTTCACCAGCCTGCAAGAAAAGAAAAATAAATAATCTGTTCAGAACATCATGATCTAAATTCATAAGCTAATGCAATCTCAGTTTGTTATTTCATATTCATCTAGTTTTATTAAAAGTCATTAACTAGCTCATAGACATGCCTATATTAGTAAAGTTAATACTTCAAGTTAATTTTATCCACTTGAAGTATTTTGAACAATTACATTCACAATGATTTATTTCGAGTCAGTATTTGCAGACAATCATATGGGCCTAACATGACGCTATTAGAAATGTAAAGCTAGATGGGTCACTTAGCCCACAATTCTACTGAGACAGTAAAGTTCATGTCAGGCAGTCCTGTAAGGCAGGCATTGAACTGTACAGTCAATGGTTCCAAGATTCTAGGCTACCACTGTCTCGAGACAGTCTACTCGAGGAACTTGTTCAGACGATTGAGCCTCCATGTTATTAGGTTACATTAATATGATGCACCTAGCATAGTTATGCCGCTCAATGTCGTATCCTGTCATTTTTGTTTTCTTTTACGAGGCAATGTGGCTTGGCTAGATTTTTAGACGATGTCAAAGTCGTTTCACAAAAAATATGTGCTTTGTGAAATTACACATTTATGCCTATTCTTGTGCTTTTGACTTGTGTATGATCTAACTCAAAATACAATCATTTTAAGCCTTTTGCACAATAGTTTAATATTTCCTGTCTGGCAACAATGGAACAGATGAAGGATAGACTGCCACTTATAAGTTTGAAAACATTAAAGAGCTGTTAGATGCAGCAGTGTGTATGCAGTGGTGCTGTTGTCGCTATTTTGCAGTTGCCATGGTGATTTTGTGTGCCTGCTAACGAAAATCAAATACCCATATTCGTGATTTGCTTAAGCACCTGGTCCAAAAGTATGTACAATCTAGTGACCAATGTACTAAACACAGAGTATTCTTCTGTCACATCTCTCAAAATAATAAAACATCAAACCCTTTCATCTTTGCAAATAGTATATTTGAGAGGAAGTATGTTAATTAATTTTGCTTTCCTGACTCTTGTTATGTGAATGACTAAGATCTGGGACTGTATATATGAAATTGTTTATCTATATAACCGAGAAAGCCAGGCTGATCATGCTGTGTCAGATGTCATTCAGTGACATCACCTTTTCTATGGTGTCAGTGATGATGACAGTTATGCGCATTTTTTATATCATGGTTACAGACAGGGGTGCACACACAATGGAAATGTATGGGAAAAAAATACATTATGAACTTTAAGGGAGTATAAAAAAAGAAAGTCCTGGGGAACAGACTTTTCTTGGCTATGCAAATCTTTAGCCACTATTAATTTCCTGCCTGGTTGTAATTGCTCCATTACTTACAACTAATAGCATAAGTGCATTGGAGACTTAGATGGTCCCTTGAAAATATGGAACTTGTAATAAATTTAAATCTAAATCCCTTTTTCATTTTCAAATCCCATTAGAGTTGATGAACATTATTAAGTTAGTATTACTGCATTGTCTAATGAAAGACATAAATAAGTTGAAAGGGGGATTTGTGCAGTTGCGATTCCCTCTGGGAGAAAATGCTCTATATAACGAGGTCCTACTTTAATTGAAATGAGCGACAACAAAATCCGGTGACTTCAATGGCTGCATGATATAGTTTCAGTTACAATAGATTTGGTCTTTGGCTTTCCTATAGGCCACAAACTGCCCATCTGAAACAGCCTAGAGAAATCTGTGTGGAAAAGCAAAGACAGCCTAAAAAAGCAAGTGACCTGTGGGTCCAGTTAATTTACTACTTCCCCCATTATTTTCTGTTTCTCTGCTCTACAGACTTATGTTCATGTCCTGACTTAAGTCAGCTGATCACATCTGACAAAATGGTACAAAGAGGTACAAACCCCGTACCAAATGCAAATTTAAAAGGATGTAGTTTGTCTGTTTTCATTGTGGTATTTTTTGCTGTGGGTTTTGATGAGGAATTTCTCACTGAGCAGTGAAGTCACAGTCACTACAGAGCACAACTAATGTTCACCAACCGTAGGCGGACCCTGAAAATAGGGGGCATTCTATAAGCAATTTTCATGATATACTTTACATACTGAAAATATTGTCAATAAATACTGTGCATATGTTCACAGTACCTCGATTTTCATTATCTCTGCCGAGTAGGTCATATTTTACATTTGGTTTGTGGGTAAGTTTGTTTATTTCCTCCAAAGAGGTTATGTTTTTCCTTCGGTTGGTGGATAAGCACGACTCTGTTTGCTGGCAAAAAATTACGGAAAACTTTATGGACAGATTTTCATGAAATTTTTACCAATGGTGTGTCTTGACCCAATGTAGGAGTGATTTCATTATGGGATTGATCCAGGTCAATTTCTGGATCCAGGAATTTTTATTTACTTGTGTGTTGGTACATAATGATGGTTTTTGTATGTCCCAGACACGTGGGGGACTGTTGGACCCTGACAGAGGTATGCTCCCTCTAAGTGCTCTTGTTTTTATGTTTCTTGGCTTGATATTCATATATGCATTTCAGAAAGGAAGACTTTTTCTGTGCTGAATGACTTCCTATGAAATTGGCAACCAGAAAAGTCAGCGCAGGTTTTGTTGTATCATATGCATGAACTGATCTGATACTCGCAGTGAAATGAAGTGAGTGAGATGAAGGTAGGTATTTTGCATACCATAGCAACAGAATGGTGCAGCATTGCAGTGGTATGTAATTGTTGTTTTATTACATTATATCACATTACCTTACGTTACAATCATCTGACAGATTCTTTTGAAATTGCAACTTATGAAGGTGGAAAACATAAAGTATTCCTGAAACATGAAGAGTTATCACTGTCACCAAGCAGGCAAATCAACCAAAAAATATCATTATTTGCAGTGCATAAAATGTCAACACAATGTGCAATTTAAGAATAATCATCATAAAATAATAGTAATATAGTACAACGTATTTATCTGGCTTTCTGGTAATTAAATCATAATAACTACAGTATTTCCTATGTTCGAATGAAGACTTTTCTTTAAGCAGGCGTCATACTGTCCCGAAATTGATGCCAGATGGACACACGATAAAGGAAATGTTCAAATTCGGATCTGATCATAAAAACATCGGGCCATTCATGAGGGCATCTTAAGCCATCGTATGACCGACCGCTGGTTGAGTTTCTCAGGCTCTGGCAGCAACTTGGTGAACGGTGGCAAAATCTTTGGCACGCCAAAAAATTTCCAGAAGACCTTGCAAAGTTCGTGTTGAATTTGTGTGTTCATTTTGCCCTTCGTAAGGCCATCGTGAGGGCATCTTGTCAAATCGTGTCATCTTCGTCTTTACTTCGTGTGATCATTGGTGCCATCTGGCATTTTTTGCCTCATGAAGACAATACGAAGGAAACAAGAAACTGCCCGATTGTCTTAGGAAGGCAACACGACTACGTGAAGCCCTCGCAATGCCGTCGCTTAACCATTGTATTATAGTACGATGACATCGAGATGGGACCACAGTGTCGGCAAAGACAGCCGAATTTGAGTAGCTCAAGCGTTTCACGTGTCATGGTAACGTGGACATATTAAAGGCCAGCCTCAGGGCATCTTCCTCTGTCAGTCCAGAGCAACTCTACAGAGCAGGCACAACGTACATTATGTAGGCTATGTAAGGGATAATGTACAGTGAGCCAGTGATTGTTGAAAAATAACTCCTGACGGGGGAATAGAACCCGACGTTCAGCTCACTATACATTATCCCACTTAGAATATGGCTAAAACATTTAAAATATTAAAATATTAATATTACTAGCAACGGACAGCAGCGCAGCGGTCATACCTCTGGGAATAAACGCCGCAGAATTTTGGTGATCGACCAATCAGAATTGAGTAGGCTATTTAAGAGTTCCATGTTCTAAATATATATAAATAAGGCACAACGTATTCATGAAACTGATAACTGATAATGAACTGGTTGCTTTTAACGTCATACTTTTTTATCTTAACATTTCTTGTTCATAACAAAACAATAGTTTATCCTACTATAGAAACTCACAGTAATCTGTCGTAAATTTACTATATTACTCTGTCGTAAATATGCAAGCCATCATGTGGCCTTCGTGTGTCCTGCGGGTAAACTACTTAATAAAAATTCACATCTTTTTGTTGCCTTCGTGTGTAGTTCGGGTGCCATTGTGTGACCTTCTGTAGGCATTCTACTTGCTTCGGCTGCAGATTGGCTTTTGACCAAGTTCGGGGCCATCGCGCAAAATTAAATATTCGTATGGCCATCTGGTGTCAATTTTAAGACAGTGTGATGCCTGCTTTAACAAAACCTACACATTGCTTCTCAATTGCCTATTAGATTTGTTACAAGCATGATCATTCGGTCAGTTATCATTCATGGTGAGCTGTGGTTCAAATTTTTTCAGTATAAAAAAAAGACAGGATGATACACTGTATATCAAGGCTAATAACCCTCTTTAATATTATTAATGTGTATCTTACTTTGACATGCCTTAATTTCAGCAATGCAGTAGGAATTACAGGCTGACACAGTCATAATGAAAACCAAATCTTATGAGCATTCTAATGGAAGAAAGAATGTCTGAATCCCTTTGCTGTTACATCTGTATGCAAAGCGACGTGCACTTTACTGAGCTGCATTTGCTTCTCTTTTATTTCAGTTCAGAAACTGAAATAGTCCTCTGGGTAAAGAAGACAAATTATCTGTTGGAGGAAATGTTGTGTTCAGACGCACTGCTTTGTAATGACGTGGTTTCATGCCACAGATTGCCCTATTCCCTCTTAATAATGAAATCAAAACCAACCCCGAATGTGCAGACAGAAATGAACGTAGAAATGGAATAATCTTATGTTTAGATACTAAATTATTGTGGAGTTATCCTTGAAACATACTAGTAAATCAATATCCTAAATCAGAATTTGTTGAGGGCTGTTTTTCTTGTGTAAAATCAATCATCTTCCTTTGACTGAATCTGAATGGAGCAGTTGGGCCTCCGTTTATTTCAATCCATCCATTATCTATACCGCCCTTTCCTCACTAGGGCTGCAGGGGAGCTGGATCCTATCCCAGCAGACTATGGGCGAAGGCAGGGACCCACCCTGGACAGCTTGCCAATCCATCACAGGGCACATGCACCATTCACACATCATTCACTCTCACACTCATACCTGTAGGCAATTTAGAGTCTCCGATTAGCCTGACATCCATGTCTTTTTATTATGGAAGAAACCAGAGTACTCGGAGGAAACCCACGTGAACACGGGGAGAACATGTAAACTCCACACAGAAAGGCCAGATTCGAAACCACAACCTTCTTGCTGTTAGCTGGCAGTGCCACCCACTGAGTCACCGTGCCACTCATCTCTATTTAGTTTGGGCACAAATTCTGTATATTGCGTTGGTTAAATGAAACAGATCATCTTAGAAAATAATATATTGTCCAATTAGGCAGCAGTCCATGTCAAGAGGAAGAGTGGGCGACCAATAATGAGAAGACATTGCTGAATTTATCATTTTGGCTGGATTAATTTCTGAGCAGGCATAGAGTTTATTGAACCAATGGTGCACTCAGGCACGGATTAAGAATGCAGAGGCCCCTGGGCACAAAATCTTGGAGGCCCCTGCCCCAGCTCCACACACACAGTGTGTGTGTGTGTGTGTGTGTGTGAGATTTTGAATCATAAGTTTTAAGCATAGGCAACTATCCGTTTGAATCACCTGTAGCTTATACAGGATTTACACTGACAGGCGACAACCTATGATCCCAACCTGAAGGACAATATTGACAACACCAGTAGATATCTTCTATTATGCAGGATTTACACCGCATGACTGCAGCAATACCTTCCTGGGCCAGTGCAACATACAATATCAAAGTATTAGCCTACAGGGTGTAGCTAAATGGCATAGACAAGCGCATACTGCTCCACTTCCACCAATACAGTTCTATGATTCAGATTCTTCCATCAATTGCACACACACTGTCACGCACACACTAAAACATACTTAGTGATCAATTTGTACCGCTCTGCATAGGTAAACCTGTAGCAAATAATATTTGTAACCTGTATCATCAGGATTTCCACTCCATCACACATCCTGGAATGTTGAAACAATGATACAATAGCCTCATGTTTTCTAAAAACAACCGATGTCAACTGCTTCTCATTGTATAAACTCAACACTTTGGATGGAAGAATATCTTAAATTAGTATAGTGTTTATAATATGAGTGTTTAAAATATGAGTGATAGCCTATCCCATACAACGGTCTTCTTTCTGGCCTGTTTATGTTGTCAATTTTCACTCAATTATATTAAATGTTATTTTATCATCATTATTATTATTGTTACTATTATCATGTTTTTTTTCCTTCCTACTGCCTTTATTAATCTTTGTCTTATCTAGTCTTTTTAATCTCATTTATCTAGTTTTTTAGTCTAGCTTATATTTACTTCCATATTATTTTCAAACCTCTTAAATCTATTTTCTTGTATGTCAGTCATCATTTTTATTTTTGTCTTTTTTAATATATTTTATCTACAACAGTTTTTAATTTAAAGTTTGTTTGACAGTATTTGACTACAATTACTGTGATTATAGCATTTCAATCTATTTTATTTGGGCTAAATTTTTATAATTTTTATTTTCTTGGGTTTCTTGAGACAGAACGCAAGCAGTGAAGAACCACAGGAAACAGCAGCACATCAGGACAGTATTTCAGTATTAAATACAGCAACATCAAACATCAGTTATATAGCCATGCAAGCAACACGAAGCAACAAATCACTGCGAGGCTGAGCCATCAGTACTGACTGCAACCATCTGTTGATACATGTAGACATTCAGAATAGCAATTAATGGTGGATGTACGTTGTAAATAAAGCACAATAATCATTATGTTGATCTTGATAAAATGTTAAAAGATGCAATTATGGATTAGTAAAATGGTAGTATACAGTACACTTTAACACGCAAGCCATTCAACACTGAGCTTAAGGACACGACTATAGAAAAACAACAAAAAAGTTGTTAACAAAATATTTAACCAGAATAGCCACCTTTATCCCATAAATGATGTGTGATACAACCCATGAGATACAGGTTTGGTGTTACATAAGTGTAATACAACTTCCTCGCATAGCGACTGGTCAGATTCCGTTCATAGGCTAACACAGTAACGTTACCAAACCTTCCTGCTGGCATCCATTAACCATCGCTAGCATTAATTTTTTGCCGTTTATTTAAGTCAATGGGATTAATAATTTGCTAGCTACCATGCTACATTTTTTGCCATTAAAGTAATAAGTTATATGAGTTCTGTTATCGTATAAACTCAAATGTATTAATTTAATGGCTAAAAGCGTTAGCCTGGTAGCTAACTAATTATTCATGGCTTGAATAGACTGCCAACTAGAAGCTAATGCTTTTCTTTAATTTTACAAATAATAGGACGCTGACATTTATGAGATAAATAGGATCTCAAATTCGTGAACCCAAGATATCAAATTTTTGAAACTCGAGAGGTAATTTCTGTTTATTCCTTCGGCAAGCAATAAACTGAAATTACTAACTGACGTTTCATAAATTTGATATCTCGGGCTCACTCATTAGAGATCCTTAATGTATCTATGGATTTACTCAAGCTTTAACGGGATTTTAACACAGACAGACCCTATTCTGCGAGTAGTTTGATTAATAAATTTTTAACAGTAGTCTTAGGGGTTGTGCTCTGTCCATTTACTATTCACAGACGAGAGACAAGCCCTCAGCGCTGGGTTGAACTTGAAGCACTTTGTCCGGTGAGACAGGAAAAAACTAACTGCTTCATCCCAGCCTTCCCCAGAGCCCCGCCATTGCTTTTCTGCCAGTGAAAAACTCTATATGGACCTAAGCCCTTCCCAGATAGCAAAAGACATTAATTCAATGTTGGATTTTGGTCAGATTGGTTATTTTTGGTTGAGGTTGAAAAATCTATGTTGATTCAATGTTTAATTACAGTTACCATTTCAACGTTTGAAAACCTGTTGTTGAATCAATGTAGTATAGATGATGATTTTTCAATGTTGAAATGCCTGAACATTTCAACAGGGCGGGGGTGTGTGTGTCACAAGTACAAAAGTGTAATTTCTTTTGAATCTTTAATAAATAACTAAATGAATAATGGTCTGTTTTATTGTTATTTTGTTAATAGAGCATGCAGTAAAGCAGCTGTTCTCAACCTTGGTTTCTTAAAAAAATGGAAATAGCCAATCTACAAGCTCACAACACATTTTCGAATATTCACCTATGAAATAATAATCAAGTATTGGGTCCCCCAAAACATGTCCCTGTAAAGTGGGGTCTTTGTATAAAAAGGTTGAGAACCACTGCAGTATAGCATACTTATATTGACCATTTCAACATTTTAATCTTCATCTGAATGTTTTTAATATGCCTCATTTAAAAAATAATCATTTTACTCTATTTGGTGTTTTAAAGTTCTGTGAGGGTTGCTCCAAACTTGTCTATTAGTGACATCACTGCCATTCAGGCATATGGCAGTGATACCACTGACTAGTAGACTACTTTGGCATCCTCCTTGTTGAACTATACCATAAATAGAGTAATAAAGTGATTATTTTTTAACGAGGCATATTAAGAACATACAGAGGAGGGTTGAAAAGTGTTGAAAGGGCCCTTTAATAATAACATTGTTTCAATGTATAATGCAATGCATATATATATAGTTGAATCAATGTTGATGCAATTCTACATTCTTTCAATGTTGATCATATCATAGTTGAATCGAGGTTGATTCATTGTCAGAACTGATTGGAAATTCAACGTTATTTCCATGTTGATCATAGCGAGCACTTTCAATGTTTTTTTCAATATCTGACATCAATGTTGATTGCAATCTTCAGCCTGACAATATCACAATGTTGATTCAATCACTTTTTGCTATTTGGGTTATGTTGTTGTTATTTAGCCATGCAGTTAATTCAATAAATTTTATTTTAATGAAAAAAAAATTCCTGCTCGAAATTTTTAACAGCCTTGCTCACTCACTTCATCCTGGTGCCTGGCCTGAGTGGTTGAAACAGCTAAAATTATGGCTGAAATGGGTAGAAGTAATAGATAAGTTGTGGAGCAACTGAGCTGGTAACCTACCCGCCACTGAGTCTCCTCCGAGCGAATCGGTGTCGGGGAGATGTGCTCACCTGGAGTAGAGGCTGGAGCAGTGGCGGCTGCTGTGGCGTTTCAATCGTCTTCTTCGCCAGCATCGTCTCTACTTGCAAATCATCTATGGATAGCCGGTATTTATTTTCTTCAGTTCGTTATCTCGGTTTACTTTTTCTTTTTATTTGTCTTTTTGCGCTCCACAGCTCATGCTCCACCATTTATTGCATATTGTTGCAAGGCGTGTAAAGTATAAAAAAAGGTCATCACCAGGTCAGGACACCACCTGACCACCTGATTCATCATCATCAGACACAGCCAGCAAACCAGCCATAATTAGGGGCCGGGCAGCGAAAGCTGCCGAGAACCTATCGTTTTCGCCAGTATTCCTAGGAAATCCTACTTCCCATACATGAAAAATCACCAAACTTTGCACAAAGGTCCAGTCCCATGCCAAATTTACTCAATCCAAGGACATGTCAATATTCTTCCTGGGGGGGGGGGCACAATAAGCGTTTAAATTTAAAAACTTTGAACATTCCTACCAAACCAACCGTACGTGCTACATTTTTCCAACTTTCACCCAAATGTAACCCCAATACTTAAGAAACATTTGTCCACTTAAACTTAGTAAAAATTATGAAGTCTATCACTCTGTTTTTTTCAAAAACTGTAAAACGTATAAAACTTTTCTTGCCCCACAATTTTTGCTCAATTGTCACCAAATTTGCTTTACTGAATCTTCAGATCGTCCTCCACAAAAATACCACCTGGCGTTTCGATATTTGAAAAATTGAGCCTTCAGTGCATGAAAACGTTTGACTGTAAACAGTACTGTAAACATATACCAGCCAATTCTTCATAAATACATTTTCAATCTTCCTGAAAAAAATTGATAATATTTTAGAGTCATGGTCGATGAAGTTTGCCAAATATCAGAATTTTTTCTCAAAAACTGAATTTTTGAAACCATTTTGAATTCTGCTCTCATGGAACAATTGGAGTCCATGCAAGAATGGAATTTTTAAACGTTAGATTTTCTCTTATGAAGCAAAACACTTATTGCTAAAAACAAATCACCAACATTTCTATGCTGTCAAGCTGCAATTTATGTATTATCAGATTTTTGTCTTGATAACAGAAATTTTGACAATTTTTGAAATCTTCCTTGACAACTGCTGCCTGGCTGGTGACTCCCTGAGTCAATTAATGAAGCCACACACCTGTTCTCACTTCCAGCCAATTAACTCAATGGGCTCTAAATTCGTAGACCAGGCGCAGGCGCGGCGCAGGTGCGGCGAATGGGGGGTGCGCCGCGCCAACGGGGTGTGTCCAGGCGTATGTTGCAATTTCGTGCCCGGCGTAGCCTGGCGCAAGTACTCCTCTGTCCCGCCTCGGTCCCTCCTGCCAGCGCAAGTGGGAAAGAGGGAGGAGAAAAGGCGTGTTTGGGTATAACACAGCCGAGTCAAATCTTCACCAATCAAATGAGCTCCTCTCCTCACCTTTAATGTGTTGGAATACAGAAGCCTCTGTCCTATATCTGCATGATGTGTCAATGTTGCATGTTACTTTGCTGCTTCAGGCATGTTTTCTGCACCGCTTACGTCTATATTAAGCATTACCAATATGAGTTAGCTGGCTAGCAAGGGCATTCGCGAATTATTACCACTAGCGAACTTGAATGGAATTTCAAAACGAAACTACGTCAGATCATTCCAACTTCTGAAGTTGGAATGAAATACGACGGTTGCTCATTTATTTCTTCTGCCTGCATCATTGGGAAGAGAAACGATGGATAGCGTGTTCCTATTATTACACCCTGTTGCTGCTTAAAATTTTCGGATTAACATGCATGGACAACACTGCAAGATACGTAACACATTTATTTTCAATATGTGATCCTAACTCAGTACGAGATCATAGCAGTCTGGCTGTATCCCTTTCCCCCACTAAAAAACGATAAAACCTAATTGACAATAATAGTAGTATTAAGCCGCTTGCACACTGGACGCGAAACGAATTTTTCGCACGACAGACTGCGTACATCGAAAGTCAATGCAAAGACGCGAATACACGCGTGTATTCGCGTCTTTGCATTGACTTTGACTGTAATCAGTCGTGCGAAAAATCCGTTTCGCGTCCAGTGTGCAAGCGGCTTTACTGAGCATAAAACGCAAGCATTATATAGAGGCAGTTTGTGGTTGGCTGAGAAAGATGTGAAGTCGTTAGTTTGCATCACAGATTCAGTTGCATTGATTAAGCCAGGTCGAGTTTCCATTACGCGTGCCAACCGCCTTTAATCTGACATCAGGACAATCGATATAGATACTATAATTTATGTCCTGATTCAGATAATTACATTAAATAGTGGTTGCTGTAATTATTTACTGCATTGAAATGTGCCTGACATTCTGGAAACCTGCCTGTGAGGTTTCGGTGACGTGTGCGCACTGTGCGCCGGTCAGCCAAATTACCACTGCACAGAAAGTAAACCAGGTTGGAGCTGGCGAGTTTTCTGCGCAACTTCAGCGGAGACTTTTTCTACGAAATTGTCACTGCGTCATGATGAATATGTGACACCTCCCCCTACTACGCCGCCACACCCATCTCGGCGCACGTCCGTCTACCAAATTGCCAAAGTGGCTGCGTACGGTGTTGCACCGCACGAAATTACCACTGCGCGGGCTGCACCGGACGAAATTACCACTGCGTGGGCTGCGCCACGCTACGCCACGCTGCGCCACCCTGCGCTGCGCCAAGAAATTAGAGCCCCATGAGTTAGGAGTTGGTTCTTGGAGTCAGAGGTTGTGAATTCAAGCCCCAGCTATGGCAAAATGGACATTGTAATGATGTTCTTGTTATTTGCCTATTTAGGAACTTATTGTTTTCCTCAATAAGCATTTAAATTTAAAAACTTTGAAAATTCCTACCAAACCAACCGTACGTGCTACAGTTTTGCAACTTTCACCAAAATGTAGCCCCAATACTTTAGAAACTTTTGTCAACTTAAACTCACTACAAATTTGCTTGGCCCTGATATCGCTGCAAAGCAGCTTTAATATTTTTCTTGTCATCATAACTTTGTGTTGATTGTTTTATATTTCAACAGATACATACACAGACTCAATTAATTCATTTGATTTGATGTAGAAAAAAAAAGTGGGTGGTTGGAGGCCCCCTAGAGGTCAGAGGCCGGGTGGTTGGGTTTGAGAGGATATTCTGTTTCGTGAAATATTTACTTTTGTCAATGTGTTTTGAATTGCAGGTGCCATGGTGGTGCAGTGAGTAGCATAGTCACCTCATGAGCTTGTGGTTTGAATCTGGCCTAAGCCAGTCCACATGGTGTTTGCATGTTTTTTTTTTCAATATTGGAATGGGTTTTCTCCAGATTTTTATTTAATTTAATTTAATTTTTTTTTTTTCAACCACAGTCGAAAAACATTCATATTCATTTGAAGAGTTTGTTTCCAAAATGCAATAAGTGCCAAAATCCAATGAGATTAATACCATAGAGTGATAGCCCTTCTTTCAAAAAAATCAGATCATGCTGTAATGATTTTTTCATGGTCAAAGTTTGGTTTTTCAATAAAATGCAATGATGATTTTCTCGAAATGAGTAAAATGGATATATTAAGTGAAACAAACTCTTCATTTGATCAACAATTTAAGTAAAGATCACTAATTTCTGGGAGATCAGGAATCGTAACTGAACAGTAAGCTATTTCAGCTTAAATCGGTTGCTTAATTTGTCTCAATCCCATCTATGCTTGCTGGTATGGCACTCCTGACCTCTCATAAACAATTTTGTGAGAGGTATTGAGATGAGTAATAAGAGGAAGCAAGTTTTTGTTTTCTCGTTATAACACCATAGCAAGTTTTTGTTTTCTTGTGTTAACATCATAACGATCTCCTGAAATCTTTTTTCCTATGAATGCAAATTAGTTATCTTGTTATCGCAAAAAAATCCCTTTTGTTATTGAAAGATAACAAGATAATTAACTTGTTATCATGAGGAAAATGAGCTTTGTTATCCCCAGACAATGGCATAATTAACTGGAGATCTCAGGATAATGGGATAAAACAAATAAGTGCAACAATAATGGCCACACTTGGCTTCTATAAAAAAGCAGCTTTCATAGGTGATTATTCTTCTTGTAAGTGCCGGTATGTTTTGGAACTGATAATGCAATGCAGCTATTAAACTAAGTGAGATTTGAATACTGCTGAACAATGGTGATTTTGGTGCAAAAAAAACCTTCCAGAATGTTAAATGATTTCTCCCTCCAAACTCATTCATACCATTAATTCTCAAAGCCAGACATGACCCATTCAGTAGGTATCTTTTGATGGATTGCATCTCAGTTGATAAATTACTTGGATTGTATCAACTGAGAATTTTATCAACTGATCCATCACTTCCACTTTATAATAATGATCACTCCCCATCTGTATAATTTCTTGCCACAGACTTTCTTTTCTGTTTCTTATTTTTGAGGGACTCTTTTTTTGACATGCACATTCATTCAAAATGATAATAGACTGAGTATGTGACGTAAATGAATTCCTTCCTTTCATCAGTGAATTTCTAATAATATGAATAATCCGAATGTTTTTATTTAAATCATCCATCCAAAACATCTGAATTTTTCAATAATTGCATTCATTTTACATAGAAAAAGTATTTCTTTATAAACTGTATTTATAAAGATGCTGAAATTGTATGGTCGTTAAAGTCATTCTGTTGCTCTTTCATGCTTCTGAGCATTGATCACAGAATTTATTCAGAATGGGTTCATCAGCTTTGTTATACTGTATAATTCATTAAAAAAGTGTTTTAATGGAGAGAGTGAAGCTTTTGAATTAGAGCCCATCCATTACATTGCCTTGCTTGACTAACAGCAGGACATGGCAGTATGATGCCATGCAGGGTAGCTGAATGGTTGGAGCCTGCTTAAACAAATAAAATTATGGATCACATCTCGCCAAGATCTGAAAACAGGTTTTCTTCTGTCTGGCTTCATGCTGAGTCTGTTTACATGGACAGATTGATTCATGGTTATCGTGTCTACAGTCTACCTCCCTTGACAATTTACTGAGGGCTCAACAAGTTCTGTCGGGTGAAAATCTGTACAAGGAAGGAGATGGGCTACATCTTACTAACATCCAGTTTTCTGCCCTCCTCCTCACAACTATGCTAATTTCAGGGTTATCAGTATTCAGCTTGTGGGCCCGGGGGGTGATCTTTTGTTTCCAATTTAGTCTTTACTAAATCACAAAGGGCAACCTCTTTGCCATTCCCAACAGATATACAGTGAAATCCTTTCATTTAAAGTTTAGCAGCTAAGCTTGTCACAGCAATAGGATTAAGCAGAACAAAGCCATTTTGTGCCGTTTTCTGTAGCAGCCTAGAGAACAGCTACTGTATGGCCAATAACATACTTTAGGTGCTGAGTTGAACGAGGACATGGAAATCATTACGCTAGAAAAATAGTAATATTTTAACAACATATTATCCCTGATTTTGTCATTAATGTACAATTCTGTTGGGCCAGATTTGTGAGACAGTCAACTCACTACAGAGGTCTACAAATTGTGAGCCATACTATTCAAGCACCAAGACCTAGTTGTCCACGATATTTCTGCATCCAAATTTAAACCTTACCAGTTTTGTTAACTGGAAAAAAAACATTAACAACTCCCATCCACAAAACCTAATAGATTTGTGATGCAGAGGCATAAAGTAATAAAACTATATAAGACATAATTACATAGCACAGTAATTCTGAGAGGAGAAGAACAGGGGAGCTTGGGGGAGTCAGCCTTTTTAGTGATGTGTGTGTGTGTGTGTGTGTGTGTGTGTGTGTGTGTGTGTGTGTGTGTGTGTGTGTGGGTGGGGGGGGGCGGTGAGGCGGAGACTTTGATCAGTGAGGAATGTAGGGGGGGTGTCATAATGACATAGTTGGAATGAATTGCTGAAATGAAACCCACTGAATCAGCCTCTGTCGAGGATTGAGTATTAACTAGGCTATAAATCTTAAAACATAAAGAATAAACTATCATATTTACGGTTTGGTCCGTATGAACAGTGTTTTCAACCTTTTAAATATGCATGCCACCAAAATGGGTTTGAAAAGAAACAATCAAGATATGCTTTAAGTGTAGACTTACAACTTAAATTTAAGTGTTTTGTCAAAAAAAAATTGTCTTGACCACATATGAATTACATCCATTTTATGCACAGCCTCCTCAATTTTTGGGGCTCAAAAGAGATTGGACAAATAAACAGTAATCAATTAAATTGTCATTTGTGATACGCAGTGGAAAACCCTTTCCAGTCAAAGACTGTCTGATGTATGGAATCTGCAAACATCACCAGATGCTGGCTTTCCTCCCAGGTGAATCTCTGCTAGGCCTTCACTGCTGCTGTGGTGAGTTTCTGCGATGCTGGCCGGGGATTCGCCTCCAAGTTTTGTCCTCAGTGAGTAAAAATCATGCTCAGTTGGATTCAGGATATATATTTGACTTGTCTATTGTGAAATATTCCACATCTTTGCCATTAAAAATCTTGTTATTGCAGTATGCTCCCAAGTCATCATCTTTCTGCACTGTGAAGTGTTTCCCAATGTATTCTGAAGCATGTGGCAGAATCTGAGCAGATAGAATGGTCCTATACAATTAAAATTCTTCCTCCAGGTTCAGTCAACAGACACATCCCCAGTAAACAAAATGGAACAATCTCATTAGGCAGCCATTCATGTCCACTTGTGACCACTCTTCACAGATGACGCTGTATGCCTTGTATCATGAGCAGTTATTCCTGTCTCCATATCCTTCTCCATCCATATGTCTAGCATAAGTTGATCTTTTTCTCATCTGTCCACAGCATTTTGTTTAAGAACCATAAGGATTTTTCAGATGCTTTTTCTGGTAAATTTCTTGTTTTTTGAGCATTACTGATGGTTTACATTTCGAGATAATTCTTGCGAATTTTTCTCACAACGGCTGACTTTGGCACTGATGCGCCTATCTCCTGGAGAGTGTTCTTCATGTGTCTAAGTGTTGTCACAGGGTTTGTTATCCCCCGGCACAAAGTGTGTGAAATGAAAAAAAAAAACAGATTTTTTTTACACATTGAGTTTATTTTTCAATATTGCAAGCAATCTCAGCTAAAAACATTTTTAAACAGATCAAATTAGACACTGAGAAAATCAGGAAGCCCCAAATTAGGTTGCTGGACACAGGTGTTTAGAGTTCTTTCAAAATAATTTGATGGAACTTAATAACATAAATATGTCTTAGAGCAGGTTAGTGTCTATCATCAGCTTGGCTAATACACTGTTAAAGAGACTGTGCAGCAAGTATAAGGCAAATTAACCTATCAAAGTGGACTATCAATATTTTCCAAACGGTGACCTGTGGACACACCAGAATTCAGAATTTTCGAAGGACATTGACATTTCATGTCATCATCAAAGTGAACAAGAAAAAGTGTGATAACTTTCTGATGCATTAAACAATAATGCAGGGTAAAAAAAACAAAAAAAAACAAAAACATTTGCCAGTCATTCTACTGATTATATTTTGAAAATGAGCAAATTAATGTTTGGTTGATAATTATGTTAAAGGGACTATGTCAGCTGGGGCACGTGCGCAATAGAGTCAAGTTGATACAGTGTGATATCAAGGGTGCAGAAATACTAACCTCAAGCTGATTTGTACATGTATACAGCTTACCTTCGTCGCTGTTTTAAAGACAGGAGAAGGCCTGCAAATGCCGAGTTGCTAGATCAGCCCCATTTTATCTTTGCCGAAACCCACAAAGAATAAAGGAAACAACACATCCATATTTTATTTGCGTGAAAACACATTGAAAGCATAAGGTAAACTATTTCAATACCATCGGTGAATTTGTGTCGGAGTTTCAATCTGTTTGCTTCATGTTCATCCTTTAGAGGTTAGCAGAAATTTTTATCAAGCAACTGTCTCTATTATTCATAGAACTTGTTTGTCACAAAATTTTGTTAGAGTTCGGGCTTCTTAAGCATTATTATTGCTTTAAAGTTAGAATAGATCCCAGACTACATTGATTGTTATGTTGTCTAGTGGCAGTCGTCATACTGGAAGAGGACAAAAAAAAATCTACAACAGCAGCACTTCAGCAACACTACAAGAATCAGAGGGATACAGAGGTTTGGTGGGTAAAGCCCATGAGAAGCCACAGTAACAGCTGGTGATAACACAACTGGTGGACCCTTGAGTGAGGTTCTTAACCTCATGTTGCTCCCTTCAATCAACTACAAGTCTTATCAACACAGTCTAATCAACAGCAACTGGGTTTTAAGTAAATTAAATGTCAAAATAAATGCAATGGTATGCTCATAATTACTCAAAGCTAATGCAGTTAAAACAAAGGGCAGGTTAAATGTTGTTACCTGGTTCAAACAGTACGTCCACAATTGTAGCTATGATGTTATTTTACACTGTTTATTTTCTCATTAAACTCACAAAGCTGCTCTATTATGCATCCTTTGCGGAATCCAGTAGCTTTTGACTTCAATTAAAGGTCAAGAATGAAAAAAATTCTGCTTACTGTGCTGAGCTTAATTTTGAAGCTTTGCGATGACCTCTGTACTCATTGGATGAACACCAAGACTTTTATATTGTAAATAATACCAAGGGATTTTGCCAGGTTATCCTGGACAAAATCCAAGCCAGGATAATGCAATAAACAAGCCAATAAGTGCTCCGCTTTGGCAAAGAGCTTGATATTCCTCACCTCTTACAGCCTTCCTGAAATGCAAGAAGGATAATCCTTTATAAATTCCCTCTACATCAATGCATTATGAGTCAATATGCAGAGGTGATCCCATTCCCTCCAGGGTCAGGGATATTTTTATGAGAGCAGAGAGAAGATGGATGTTGGAGAAGACTATCAGAGGCATGAATTAGGGGGGAAGGAGGCTAGTGTATGCATCTGCGACAACAGAAACATAGCAGAGTTTGCGGACCTGGGTTGGTAACTGGAAATATGGGTCCCAAGTGCCTGGGTTCTGTATCCATGTACAAGGTAACTAGTGCAGCTCCAGACAAGTATCCATATAACATATCCATATAACAGTACAACATAGGATTGTATTCTTTGAGCATTTACCTTAGTAATGCCATCTGCTGAAAAACAGCATGTTAACTAATATTTCAATATGAATGTTTTGCAACATGTTGGGAATTGTGTGTACTTACTTCAACAAGGTTTCTCAATTGCAGAGCAATAAGCAGACTATTCACTATTGGATGCAGGTGATTCCTTGGCCAAGTGATTGATCTTATATGAATGTTAACCTTCTGAAATCTCTTTTGAGGTTGGTAGAAAAGAGCAAAGTTCTAAGACTGCCTTGATATACACCTCCATCTCCCAAAAAGTTGGTACGCTGTGTAAAATGTAAAAAAATACAATAAAAATAAAATGAATGAATGAATTAAATCAGAATACAATTCTTTGCAAATAATTTAGATTCCCTATTTCATTAAGTGTAGTACAAAGACAACATATCTAATGTCGAAACAGGAATTTTATCGTTTCTCAAAAAACATCTTCTCATTTTGAATTTGATGCCTGTAACACGTCTCTAAAAAATTTGGACAGGGGCAACAAAAGACTGGTTGAGTTGCATGATGCTAAGAAATACACCTAGTGGAACATCCCACCGCTAATAAGGTTAATTGCCAACCGGTCAGTAACATGATTTGGGTGTAAATAATTTTTCAGAAGTTAAGATGGTGTGAACTTCACCACTCTGTCAATGACTGCATAGGCAAACAGTTCAAAAATTTAAGGACAGCATTTCTCAAAGTAAAGTATCAAACAATTTGGGCATTTCATCATCTGTGTACATGATGTCATTAAAAGATTCAGAAAACTAGATAACTCGGTCGCCACAGGGCGAGTCGTGTATCTCCCCGATCCCCAAATTTCAGACAAAATGGCCGCCGGCAGCCATACTGGATATCCAAAGTTGCCGAAAATCGGTCTTGAGCATTGTCAAATAATATCTTCGTCTGTGAAAAATTAGAAAAAAATCCTGTAATAATTGTCGCTTCCAGAGCCCGGAACAGAAAATCTCTGTGGGCGCGGCAGCGGCGGCGGCCCCAGAACTAAACCATAGTATCTCCCGACTATTTTCGCCGGGGAGATACAATTAAGACAAGTCTCTGGACACTAGGGACAAGGCTGATAACCAATAATGAATGGCTTTGATCATCAGGCCCTCAGGTTACACTGCATTAAAAACAGACAGGATTCTGTGGTGGAAATCACTGGACTTAGGAACACTTCTGAAAACCATTGTCAGGAAATGTAGTTCATCAGTGCATCCACAATTGCAAGTTATACTCATATAGAGATAAAGCCATACATTGTGTTCTCTGGGCCCTTGTTCATTTAAGATGGACTGAGGCAAAGTGTTCTGTAGTCTGACCAAGCGAAATGTGAAATTCTTAAGGGAAATCATGGACACCGCATCCTCCAGGCTACAGAGAAGAGGTTTGTCATCAGTGCACAATTCAAAAAAGCAGTAGTGATGGTATGGGGGTGCATTAGTGCACATGGCATGGGTAATTCGCACATCTGTGAAGACACCATTAATCCTGGACAATATATACAGGTTTCCCAGCAACATATGCAGCAATCCACTCCACATCTTTTTCAGGCAAGGCCTTGCTTAGCGAAAACATTTGGTGTATTATAAAATGATAAATATAACAGCGGAGGCCACAAAGTGTTCAACAGATTAAATCTACTTTAAGCAAGAATGGGAGAACATTTTGCTTTCAAAACTACAGCAGTTGGTCTCCTCAGTTCCCAAATGCTTACAGTGTTGTAAAAAGAAAAGGTGGTACTTCACAGTGGTAAACATGCTCCTGTCCCGACTTTTTTGAAAGGAGTTGATGGCATTTAATTCAAAATGAGTGCATATTTTTCAAAAAGCAATAAAAATGTTCCATTTCAACATCTTATATGTTGTCTTTGTACTATCTTCAATTTAATACAGAGTTTTTCTGATTTGCAAATCATTGGATTCTGGTTATTTACATTTCATACAGGTCATAAAAGCACCAACTCCATTTGTAAATAAACAAATTAAGTGCTTGATCCCTCCTTTCCCCTTGGGACTCCTTTCGGCACTGCCTTACATCCTGCGTTGCACAGGAGTTCAGCTGATGTGCACTTGTGGGCTCTCATTGAGTATTAGGGTCGTCTCTTTGCGTTATGGCTAAGCTAGCAAAACTGTGATCATTTTTGGTCCTATTTCAGAATTCATAAGTTATTTATTGCTGTCTGGGTGCAAAGACCATTTAAAAAAAAAATAACAAAAACTGTGTATTTGACTATTTTACCTTCCCTGCCTTTAATCAGTTCTTTCATTATTGTGGGTGCTCACTCCCACTTGTGAATGGCTTGTAATGGCTAATTGGCTGTACACTTAGTGACATAATAAGGGACCTTTAACTAATGCTGTACTGTGCATCATTTGAGCAATGTTGGTTAAAGGCTATCTCAGGACAAATTTTGCAAAAGCCAGGAACACACTCTGGACAGCTTGCCAAGCTACTGCTGGGATCAAACGCTATTCATTCACACACTGCATACCTATGAGCAATTTATAGTCAATTTAGCCTTAAAGTATGTATTTGGACTGTGGGAGGAAAGTGGAGTACCCAGAGAAAACCCACGCAATCCCTGACAGAACATGCAAACTCCACTCATTTATGCCTCAGGCTGAATTTGAAGCCGTAACCGTCATGCTGTGAAACAACTGAGCTAGCCACAGAACCACCACCACATGCCGCAAAAATTTACGACCAAAATTATCGTCCAGTGAAGCCAACTGTGTCTCAACTCTATCTAATCTTGGTCATCTTAGTCATTGTAAAATGTGCAATTTTAATATGCTGAATAATTAAAGAGGAACTATGCAAGTCCGGTCGCTTTTCCGCTGTTTTGCTAACCCTCCTCCTGGCCATGTGCATTTGTTTACAACGAAGCCGGCTAGAAATCAATCAATAGAGCGGTAGATGATGTTATATATCATATTCGACGTTACGACGTGTATATTTGTGCAGTTTAATCTGCCACAAACGAGATTATGGGTTACGGGGCACGTTTGTGTCGCGGTGCACAGAGACGAAAGCTGGGACACCGGCGCGGCGGCCCCGATCTTGCAAAGTTGTTTTTCAGCCAAGAGATGCACATAAGTGACACGCACGTGAAGGCAGAGAGCCTCCATTCTCCCTCGTAACAAGTTAAGCCATTTATTAAACCATCACAATTACTCCAAAACTGTTTAATTAAGGTAAAAATGTAGCAGAGTTAAGCTACAAATCCTGCATAGTTCCTCTTTAAATTGCTAGATCCTTGTTGCAATAATCCTCGCAAACCTATATGTGTTACTTCAAATACAATCAGTGAACCATGTTGTGCAAGTGTAATATACTTGCTGTAGATTTAGATTTATTCACTCTTAATAAAGCTCGCATTCTGCAATTATAAGGATCACAAGAAAACATTACATTGCAGTTATATACGCTCAGTGGTCACTTTAGAAGATATACCTTTCTAATATTGCACATAACTCCCTTGGCCTTATAACAGACTAAAGTCTTCGAGGCAGGGATTCAGCAAGGTGTAGGAACATTCCTTAGAGATTGTGGCCCATGTTACATGATGGATTCACACAATCGCTGCAGAGTTGTCAGCTTCACATTCATGCTGCACGTCTCCCGTTCTGCCACATCCCAACGGTGTTCTAGTAGTTTGAGATCTGGTGGATTTGGAGGCCATTAGAGTACAGTGAACTAACGCATTGTCATAGTTGTGAAGCCAACATTGGATGACGTGCTTTGTGAGATGATGTCATATCCTGCTGCGAGTTGCCAGTGGAGGATAGACTGTGGCCTTAAAGGGAAGCACATGGTCAGCACCTTCACATACTTAGGTAGTTTGTGGCTTTTAAATGATGCTCGGTTGGTATTAAGCGACCAAATGTGTGCCAAGAAAGTATTCCCCACACTATTGCACTGTCACCAAGAGCCTGATTTTTTGACACGGGGCAAGATGGATTTATGTATTCATGTTATTGAATCAAATTCTGACCTTACAATCCGCATGCCACTGCAGAAAATGAGAGTCATCAGACGAGTCAATATTATTCTAATATGCTGTCCCGTTTTGGTGAGCCTTTCCCCACTACAGCCTCAGTTTCCGACTTTCAGCTGACAGGAGTAGAAGCCAATGCGGTGTCTCACTGCTGTAACCCATCCAGTTCAGGCTTAGCAGTATTCAGAGATGTTCTCTTAGAAGCACTGTTGAAACCCATATTTATTTGAGTTTGTTTGTTATTGTCACCTTCCTGTCAGCTTGAACATGGCAATTCTCCAATAACCTCTGTTATTAACTGTTCATTTTCACTATTTTCACCCACAGAACTGCCACTCACTGGATATGGTTTTTGTTTCTTATTTTGTTTGTTTGCTTTCCTCAGAAAACTCTAGAGACTGCCATGCATAAAAATCAGAGGAGATAACTGTTTCTCAGACTGAGACTATTCAGTCTAGCACTGGTAATAATTCCTTGGTCAAAGTCACTTAAATCATATTTTCTTCCCATCTGATATTTAGTCTAAACAGCAACTATGTCTGCAAGCTTTAATGCTGTCACATGACTGGCTGATTAGATATTTACTTTATCAGATGTACATGTATGTATCAAACAAAACAGTCACTGAGTGTTGTTTGGATGCTTTATGGTACATTTTCAATTTAATACAATGTCATTTATGTTTGTATTAGGAATGTGGTGTGTGTACTAAGGGTTCACGGTAGCATTTGGTCAGTGTCTATTCCTGGTGACATGCAGATGGATTGTTTAATGGTTATTTCAGTGTATTATAAAGAGCTCAATGTACTTGGGTACTCCGTAAATCAAGTTGATTGCGGCAACATATTTATGCAGAACAAATCAATATTCAGTCTTCAGACATCTCAAGTATATATTATTTCCTACCTCTGGAAGCAAACATGGCTAATGTTTTCACAGTTTTAATCAGTTATTAGAAATCAGAACACCCATTTCTGAGCCTCTTTTTTGCCCAGCTTACTTAAGTATTTTCACTATCGAGATTCAGCTGGAGATGCCATGAGAAGTATGCTCAGAATTTCTTTTTTGGATAAGATTTCATGAAACTGAGCAGGATATACAGTGAGCACCATAATTCATTATATCCTGACGCATTTTCTATTTTGGTTCTATACTGTAGCACTTTGTGTTTGAAAGGATATGATGATGATAATGATGATGATGAGGCTGAAGTGCAGAATATCAGCTTTAATTTGATCGTGTTTCCATCCATATAGGATGAAACTTATACAGCTACTTTTGTAGCTTTAGTGGTGATGCTCTGCCAGACCTGTTTTGTGGCATTCTTCAGTTCCTGATTGTTTGAGGGACTTCTTTCCCTTCAGTCTTATCAATTAGACTCAGAACCGGTGAATGACTACAACAAAACCATAAAAACATTCTTTGGTAGTCCTTTCTTCATCTTCACTTGGAATGAGTGTTACCTCGAACTACGCCCACATCACCAGTTTAAGGCCTCAAATTTGATAGACAACTGCATACATTTAGATTGATACATTCTACTGCAGTTTGGGATGAGCTGTATTGAGACATTCTCCGGTGGCCAATCCCAACCCAGTTCAAATACTGTATACTTTACTTTTTGGCTGGGTTGTAGGAAAACACAGTCAGGAATGAAATTGCTGATCCAAATAAAAGTTCCACTGCTCCTTTTTTCTGCACATAACTATGAATATAAAGACGATAAAATGTAATCCTGAATAAAACATTTTAATATGTGAATATTAGCACATTCTACTGTTTGCAGTCTCCTGAAGGAAACATAATTCATATGTCAAAATAAGAATTAAAATTGAGTTGTGGCACATTGCAATCGTTCATTAATGAGCTTACCTGTTGTAACAGCTCCTAAGTCATGCGCATGACAGTGACATGTCAGCCTTATGTTCAAGTAAAGTGATACCAAACATTTGATGCCAGCCTTCAAACAATTTTTTTACCTGCACTGCTAATTGCCAAGAAAATATCAAAAAAATTGAAAAAATAAGATAAAATAATAGCATCAGGGACACTGATTGCACACAGACTGACAGTGGGAAATGAATCATTCTTGAATAAACGCGCATTTAAAATTGCCAGATCGCAGTACTACAGTCATGAATGACGTACAGTTATAATGAATAACCCAGGGATTTTATTTAATCTGTATCACAGAGGAATGGGATATTATTTATTCTCACAATGGTAAAATGCCTGTATAAATCAAACTTGACACATTAGCACTGCAGAGACTAATAGTGGGCACTTCACAAAAATCTACATCTGTATTGAAATAAACTCTTTTAAACATTTTTTTTTTAAACAACAGTCCAGTCAGAGATTGAAAACTAAAATGACGGGACAGTCAACAGAGGACAAATAGACTGCTAGCATGGATGGGTAAAAACCAAAAACAACCCAGCAGTAATAAAATCTCAGGTATTGGACAGAGCAAAATTAGTTTGCAGTTCCAATGGAAAGGATTACCTCCCTCCCTGCTTTCATCACGTCTTATTTACTCAACGGAATAGAAAGCGGCTCATTGTGAAGTCACTTGAAGTAATCCTGATGAGAAAAAAACTATACCAAATATGAAAGGGGATGCTTGAAATGTATAATGAAAATGATAATGATCATTAGATAATGGGCTCAATTTTCCCTGTTACATGCAGTGCATGCATGAACTGTGGCAGCATCTATCAATGACAGTGGCTCTTATATGTAAATTTAAATAAATGCCCCAGAGGTGTAAGTGATATGAAGGACTACATCTTGTACCCACTAAGAAACCTCCAAGATTTCTGTTTCCTCTCCTCAAAATGCACAGGGTAACATCAAAACATACACTCTTCAAAAAAAGTAAGGGATATTAGAATTTCAAGGTCAATAACAAAATAATGATTGTGTTGTGGATACAATAACTGACTGCAATGAAGAGGACATGAACTGCTCTAAACAGAGCACCAAAAAACGCAGCCAATTGTGCGCACGTGCAGCACATGGAAATCCCGAACATGTGGCTGGGGTGCACACATAACTGATCGCAATCTAGCAGCTAGCAATTCAAAAGAGGGGCTATAAATACATCAATGATACTGGGATGACTATGTAACAAGGCACAGCCAGGGATAAGGGAGCACGCAAGATGCAAACCAATCAAAGGAGACATTTCCTCTAATTGACAAGCAGTTTGCTAAATGGGGGAAGAAACAGAAGAGATTCACACTAGGGTTGAAAAAGTACTCTTCACTGGTGCCCAGATAGAAACCTGGGGGTTGAGTTGAGCTGGCTGTGAGTAATAGCACAATAGCTAAACAATTCAGTTACATTATCATCAATGCCAAATGTATGCCCACAAGTAATAACACAAATTATATATTAATGATGATATAATGAGGCATTATACAATCATGATACGCTCTTTTTATTAATATCTTTCATCATATGACACATTATCCCATTTGCTGCAACAGGCATAGTTCTTGTTTATTTTGGTGCAGTGATGGTTTGCTGCCACGCGTGCAATTCGAAATAGGCCGCCCTTTGGTTTAGACTATAGACTCTTGCAATGTCAAATAGCCTTATATTTCAGGAAAATTCCAAATATTGTTTTACATTACCTAATTTTAAACATCCAGAAATAGAGGACTAAATCCTGTTAGTGCATCAAGATTCAGTATAGGATTTCCATAGAAGGGCATAAGTAACTAATGTATCTCTTGACACATATAAATGTTTCTACATTCTCTTGAATCTTAACCCCCATTTATTATGGCACAAGAAGCTTTTTGCAGTACTGGGATTTGATTTGCGATTTGATTTGATTTGCGTTGTTGAAATATGTTGTGAGGAGATTTAACTAAAAAAAAAAAAGACACAAGAATAAAAAATGTGCTCATGGCCAAAAGCAATGACACAGTGAGTGTTATTGAGTTCTACTGGAATATGTGTGTCCACAGTTTCAGCAGCGTATTTTGTGAATTTGTCATGGTTCTGGAGGCTGGCGTTTGCTTGGGAGCTTTCTCTGTTGCTCTCGTCCGGGACGATATCGTTTTGCCCATAATCGGATTCTTTGGCAAGCTAGCATCAATTGTGGACGGCGCCCGGACTCTATTTAAGCCCAAGTTCCGCCTCGCCACCTTTGCTAGAGTGTCAGTGTTTCATTTGCACTATAGCCCGTAAGTTCTCTAGCTAGAAAGTTGGTGAGGAATTAGTTGCAAAAGAGGAAAGTGGTAGTTAGTAAGGGAATCTTTCTCTCTCTTTTCCTCTGTCTGTGCACCGTCTGGTGCTTGATCTTTTTATCTCGGTTTCCGAGATTTTTCCTTTATTTCGTTCTGTCTATCTCGCATTGCTTCCTTATTTTTTACTCGGACTAGATTCATGTCCTTTGGAAGCGCGAGTCTCTCTCTCTTACTTTGTTTGTGTTCGTCATTTTGCTGTACTTCCTTTCGTTCCGGCCACTGCATTTGGCGTCTCGAAATACCAGCCATCACAGAATTAGAAAGATGCTGCTGTTTCATGAAGGGAAACAGATGTTCTGAGATGCAACGCTGGCAAACCACCTAGCACTGAACTTCAACCTAGTTTTTTATTATATAATAATAAATAAAACTAAAAATAAATGTATCTGTCATTCTTCTGAATTTGTAGTTACAGTATTTTTGAATGCATTAACGGTGTGGATTTGAAAAGTAGACTGTCACTGTAATCTGACAGAGACATAATATGCTGAGAGGCAATAAAAACACATAGTAGTTTTTATGGTCTAACTTGACAACTGTTAGTTTTCCCTTCTGGTGATTCATATCATGACCATGAGGAATGGTAAGCATTGCAAAATGTCAGGTGTCTGGGTTTGAATCCCCATTTTGGTTTAACACCTCGTTTTGATTACCCAAACGCTACAAAATTCCAGGATCGTGGTCGTGAATCACATATTTTGAGAAAATGGTTTGCACATGAAAAGTTCAAGGTTAGGGCCAATAAAAACACACAGCAAGAAAGTCACATCATTCCCATTTCAAATGCCACAAATGAATGAATCTCGGAAGAATCAAACATTATGAATGTTGAATGATGGCCAGTCTCAAAAAAAAGTTTCTGGATGCATTATTGTCCATTAAATGACTGTATCCAGACTGCAGGGATGACACAGAACATGAACATGAACAGGTGATGTTCTGCAAAACCTGGACCACAGCCATCTTCAGCTCCTGCATGTTTTGGGGACTTTTTGACTAATGTCTCTGCTTCACTGCTTCAGCATGTAAAATGCAGGGTCAACTGGAGTCAGATCCAGAAATTGTCTAAGCCAACTAAAATGACAAAAAATGTGTCACTGTCCAATCCAATGAATTATGGTGCTCACGGTGTGAGCGTCATTGAATCCAACATAAGCCAGAAAAGGTTGATTGTAATTGCTTTCAGTACACTTGTCGGTGGAAAATTATGCACCCAGTAAATTAACTTTTATCTGTTAAAATGGTCTGTTTTCAATACTTTTTACCATCTGACTCAGACTTTGGCTTATTTTGCTTTACATGCATTTCACTTGTTTTGGGGTCTGAAAAGCACATCTGAGTGCTCTTTTCTCAAAAAATTTGATATTTTGCATCTTTTTGCATATTTGCCAATGTTCTTGTTAGATTAACGAAACAATTGAGTACTATATATGAAATCCAGGTGGACAATATTTTCAGAAAGAATGCATTCCAAGAACAATTAAATATGAAAGTATAACAGATGTACCATTTGTACATTTTGATATAAGATTTCATTTTAATTTAGGACATTATATTTTTTTTATTTCCATTTTGTCACATTGACAGCTGATTTTATGGAAAGCCAGTTGACAGCAGCAGTTAAATCTGATGTGCAAAAACATTTTGTGCACATTTATTGCAAGTTTACAATATAAGTAGAGACTGCTTTTCAAAAGTGTTTGCAATCGCAAGGCTGAAGGGAACAGAAAAAGCAAGCATGGGCACTCATGAACCACACTGCATTCAGCACTGAGCTTTCCAGCCTGATGACACCGCAGTGCAAAATGAGGCCAACAGTGTGAGTGCCCACCTGACAGCCAGCGTCTGAAGCACTGATGTGTGTACGGACTGAATTAACTTGATATTGATTCGCTACAGTGCTGCAGTGAAAAAGCAAATTAAAGCTCTGCTTAAAAATGTTCAGATTTTTTTGGCAGCCTGGAAGTCCCTTTTAGATGACAATCAGTCAACAAGTCCTGCCCTTGCCTCCTCATGCGTCAAGGCCCCTTGAACACTTATGACTCAGAGAGAGAGAGAGAGAGAGTTTTAATGTCCAACAGATGTACATGAATTCTGAGAGGACTTCTGCCAGCAGTCACAGAGATTCTTCCCCAAGTCCCCAATATGACTGCGTTTAGAACAAGCGTGCTCATTGTAATAGTTGTCCGTCAAAAAGTTTTCAAAAATATGACTCAAAAAAATCAATTTTTTTATTAAATTCTGAATCTGGGGAAAACAAAATGGGCTCAATTTTCCCTATCAGAAGTGATAATCATGAGAACTATCGCAACCTTTTGAACTGTCAGTTGAAATGGTTGTTCTGAGTATATTGGAACACATGCAGACATAATGCAATAGCTGCAAGTAGGCTGGATCAAAAGAGTTGTGATCCATTAAAAGAGGCAGCGTCAGCTTCAATAGCAGTGCTAGCCTGCTATGTTGCATCTCTGTTGTACTCACAAGTGGACGGTGCACACAACATTGACATGTTTGCGCACATTTAAAAATATACCACTTGCACTGTTATAAACTTGCACCTTTTTTGTTAGTTACTTTGACTGGCACCTTTTTTGCCAGTTATTTTAACTAATTTTACAATCAGTTTCTAACAGAGGTTGCTTTTATGTTAACTGTAAACCACAGTTAAGTGCGCGGAGGACTCTACTCACAGTTAAAATAACAAAGAGACTATGCGTTAATTTAACTGTTAAATTCAGTGAATTTATAACAGTGTGTTCTCAATCTTGGAGAAGCTGGAACAATAGAAAGGCTAGTCCAGCACCCACACCCGCTTTCACACGGCCATGCTTTTATAATGTGGGCAGAATGCAGTTTTGCATTGTCTTGTTGAAATATGCATGGGCGTCCTGGGAAAATATGTCGTCTTGAAGGCAGCATATGTTGCTCCAAAAACTCAGCGCACTCTTCTTCATAAATGGTGACTTCACAGAAGTGCAAGTTGCACCTTTGCCCTTTATGCACATAAAATTTCTCCAGATTTCTTGAATCTTTTAATTACGTTATCCACTGTAGAGGGGGAAATATCCAAATCCCTTCCTATTGTTCTTCGAGAAATGTTGTTTTTAAACCTTTCAAAGATTTTCTCATGCATTTTTGGGCAATTTGGTGATCATTGACCCATCTTTGCTCCTAAAGGACTAGACCTTTCCTGCATACTGCTTTTGTACCAAATCGTGATTACAATCACCTGCTGATAACATCTGTTTCAAGTCACATCATATTTCACATTTTTTACCTTATTACTAGTACAATTTTATTATTTTTTGGCAGGCCTGGATGGCAAGAGTAGAAGTATATCAACAAATCAAATTGACCAGACAAAACATTTAATATCTTGTCTTCATACCGTTTGCAATGAAGTAGAAGTAAAAGTAAATTTATACACCACTGCTCACTGCCTTTAATTGCATTTTTCCTACTGTCCCATTTTTATTGGTTCTAATTTGGCACATTTATGTTATTTAAATAAATAAATAAAGGGTGTTTACTAAGGGATAAACAACTGTGTTCAAAATTGCACACTTGTTTTCTACATACTTCATACTCTGTCAGTGTACACTGTGGATACCTCATGCTACTCTACATGGTAGTATACAGAGCATTAGCCAGTAAATGACCAGAACTAACAGAGTAATTATGGGTCAACTGGGTCTCAGTGGGACATTACCATTGATTGTGCTGCATTATGGAATAGAGCACACCTTGAAGCTCTGGCCATGCACAGTGAAATTTGGGCTTGGTGATATGTCATTAATTTGGGAGGTATGCCATTCAAGTATCTTTGAAATTCAGAGAAATTTCATACCTACTCATCCAAGTATGTTCTGTGTAACTTGCTACCAAAATGCAATTGGAAATTTTAAATAGAATTTTGTAAAAATAGAATTAATTATAAATGTAATAATGTGAAGGCCAGAGCAATAATTATTTTGACTGCAATGATGGGTACATTTAGATTGCTTGGATCACAGATATCCACAACCTTCAGAGAAAGACATCACTGGCACTACTCATCAGTTACGTTTTGAATTGAACGTCTCCAATGGAACACTCTTTGACTGTAAATGCATCTCTGACCACTGGCAAGTATGTGTTCCATACTCTGTTGGGTGACACACTCACATATTCCGCATACAATACGTTATGGGTCCAAATTGAATGGCGAGAGTCAAATAATGTCCAGTGGACAGATAACTTTTGAATGTCACCTTATTCGTGAACTTACATGTTTTGAGTATTCTTAAACCATGACCTTACGTACACCGACAGTGGAATGGAACTACTTGTGAGAGAGAGCACATAGCTTCCACAGTTAAATTACATTATAATCCACGCCAAATTAATGCTTTCAAGTAATACCACTAGTTTTACATTTATGATGAAACTGGAACAATGATAAACAATACAATCATGGTAAATTTTTTCAACCCTATTTCGAAGAAAGTAGGGATAGGATCGAAAATGCACATCAAACAAGACTAAGTGCAACCTAGTATATGGCTGGGCCGCTAAGTGCTGTATGAGAATGTGGGCCCAAGAAAAGGGTGCTAAATGGGGCAAAGCTCACGCAATTATATGAAGTGCAAGTTTAGTAATGAGCTGGAGTTGATAAATTATTTACAAAGTGGGTGGGGAGAGTGAGATTGTGAAAGAGTGAGAGTGTGAGTGAGTGTGAGAGTGAGAGTGTGAGTGAAGGAGTGGGAGTGAGTGAGTGTGTGAGGTAGTGGGAGTGGGAGGTGGGGGGGGGTCTTGAGTAAGGAAAACATATCAAAAGCAAGTGATAAATTTGAATAGACAAAGAGCTAGAGTAAGGGTAGCAGTTATTGATTTTGTGAATGTGAATTTGAGAGAGACAGCAGCAACAGATGTAGATAGCAGATAAAGTATGTATGTATGTTCCTGAATCGTAATGAAACAATAAAGTTATTGTTACAGTTGTACTGACCAGGAATGTGACGTCACTTTTGTGAACACATGGCAGTTCCTATATAGTGAGGGTGTAAGAACAAATTTCAAAGATTCCTTTTTTCCCCCATGTTTTGTCTTTGGGCATTTTATGGACAAAGAATCCACAGTTTCGAGTAAAACTGCTTAATAAACATGTTCGAGTGAAGGAGCTGCCTTGTGTTTACATAAAGCGTTATTTGATATTGATGATGAATGAATATGGTTAACTATGTGACAAAAAAAATTGAAATGCAATTAATTTTAATGAATTTATGACCTATTGAAAGCTCTCAAAAAGGCCTTGTAGTTAACAGCAAGATCATGAGAATTGGCCGAGAAATAAGAAAGTTCATTCTATAATTTAATTTCATTTTGTTTGATTTGGCTGAGAAACTGATGTGATTTCCACTAGTCCTTCATCAGAGGACTTGCGGTCAGCAATTTTCTGCCAGAATTCCTTTCTGGCCTTATTAGCAACAACAGTGTTGCTTTTTGCTGTTTTTTATATATTTACATTCTTCATAACTGTCCATAAACATGACCCACTCCTCCTAGGAGATTTTCTTTACTTTTTTTTTTTAAAGATTTTATGAATCACCCAGAAACTACTTACATTACATCCAACGAACAAGTGCATACATCAACCAACATGAATGCACTGACATAAATCTTAATTATAATTTCCCAAGTGTCCACCTGAGTATGCGCATGCATAATCCTTACTGTCTATGGCATAATCATGCAGTCTTTCAAGTGTCCAACCAAAGAGCGTAAAACTTCATATGGATCTCCCATTAAGCCGCTGGCGGCGCCCCCTGGTGGCGCGGGGGGAGATAACCCGCAGTGTTACTGATCCTGGATCAGGGATAGCTTGCTCGGAGAAACATACAGAACTCGATCGGTCATTTTATGTACGGAAATAGGGTCAATTGCCGCACGAAACGCTCTTTTGTTGAGACCGCGTACAATGTTGAAAGCACAAAACCCACATTAACAAAGAAAGATCATGACCAGCGTTGTGATACCAATTATCTCTGATTGCGAGTTCAGGATTTGTTGAGCCGGCTCACTGAAATATAGCCTGTCTATGAGTGTCTCCCATTAAGCTGCTGGCACCGCCCCCTGGTGCCGCAGGGGGAGATAACCCGCAGTGTTGCTGATTCTGGATCGGGGATAAAGTCCTTCGGGAACATACAGTACGCGATCGGTCATTATGTGAACGGAAATTGGGTCAATTGACGCATGACACGCTTTTTTTTTGAGAGCGCTTACAATGTTGAAAGCACATAAAGGAGATTAACAAAGAAAGATTACAACCACCGTAGTGGTACCAATTATCTCTGAATGCGAGTTCAGGGTTTGTTGAGCCGGCTCACTCAAATATAGCCTGTCAATGTTGAACTTGCTTTGTAGTATATACCCCCCAGGAGATACGAGAGACAAACGCCCAGCCAGCCAGCCAGCAAATCGTCGGCCAACCAACCGTTGAAGTTCTTGCCCGCCGGCCAGCCAATCGCTGAAGTCAGTCGTCGGCCAACCAATCGTTGAAGTTCTTCCCTGCCGGCCGACCAATCGCTGAACTTCTTCCCCGCCGGCCAGCCAATCATTGAACTTGATCACTCAGGCAGTCAGTAACTCACTCACTCACTCAGCGACATTCGCGTTTATAGGGGCCTGGCCGCTATTCGCCGCCCGGCCCAAAAAAGAAAGCAATGACTTGAAAATCATTTTGGCATGCACAAATTAAAACTGTAAAAAAAAAAAAAAAAAAAAAAGTCCTGTTTAACCTTATAAATACATGCTCATTCTGAATTTGATGCTTGAATCACATTCCAAAAAATCTGGGACTGAGACAATATAAGACTCAGAATGGGTTGAAATGCTAAAAAACAGGTGTTTCTAAGCAAGGAGTGGTTGAGGCTTGCCACTTTGCAAATATCTGCATGATTCAATAATCTGTTCAAAACAACAAATCAACACCCTCAACAGTTCATTATTAAAAAGATACAGAGATTCTGGAGAAAAAAAAGAAAAAGATGTGGTTAAAAACTGAGTGCCCCTGATCTCCATCCCTCAGATGACACTGCATAAATCATTTATGGAAATTAAAAAAAAAAATCACAAACTGAAAATCAAGTCTGTATGGCATCAATTCACAGCATTGAAAATGGACATGTTTTTGTGACGGATATAACCACAGGCTGTGACTACTTTGGAAAACCTTTGCCAACAACTTATATTCATTATAGCATCCAGTAATGCAAGTGAAGACTGTGCAATGCACCAAGAAAGCCATACATCCAGAAACACTGCCGTCTACTCTGGGCTTGAGCTCATTTGAAAGGGACTCATGCACAGTTGAAACTGCTGTTGGACCCATCAACCTCACCAATTATTTATAGCAGGGGTTCCCAAACTTGGTCCTGGGGCCTCCCTGTGTATGCTGGTTTTTGTTCCAACCATAATTGCCTTCTCAGGATTTCAATAAGCTGCTAATTTGTTTTAATTTGGTGTATTTTGTGTTAAAAGAAGTTAATAGCTGTCTTGAGCCAAATTTTAATAGAAATATCCTAGTGTGCCATGAAGAATCAAAGACCCTTGAACATACTGTTTTGTTTTGTTTTTTTTTTTTTCTTTGTAGCAAGCAATTTCAGGAAACAACATTGTAAGACAGAGCAAATTAGAGATTGAGAAAATCAAAAAGCTCCAGATCAGGTTGCTGAACACAGGTGTTCAGAGTTCTCTCTAAAAATTGTTAATTTTTGCAACCAAGTGTCTGCATTTCCACCAATTAGGAACCTATTGATTGCTTACTTTGATTTGCTTTTTTTCCCCTCTTTGTATGCAGTTGTTGCTAATATTTCACAATGTGAATGTGCAATTTATTCTTCACTGCATGCATGCATATCTATCAAAATATGTCTTGAGAGGATAAATTCCTGCTCTAAAAATGAATGCACCTAATTAATACAAGTGAACTGCTTGTTAAAATCCTACAATTGCAATTATGGGTGGAACAAAAACCAGCATACACAGGGAGGCCCCAGGACCAACCACCACTGGTAATGGATGCTGTGTTCTCAAGGCGACAGAAGAAAATAACCATCCCTGTTAACACCAACATAGGTTTCAAAAGTGAGCATCTGTCATGATTATCCTGCAGCCTCATCTGTGCCATAAAGCCAGAGCTCAGCGCTTCATCATTGGAGAGCGCAAGCACAGGTGAATAAATTTTTTTTTTTTTTTTATACACTTTATTGAACCCCGTGGGGTAATTTGTCCTCTGCATTTGACCCATCCTATAGTTAGGAGCAGTGGGCAGCCACAGAACAGCGCCCGGGGACCAGCTCCAGTTCTAAAGCCAGTTCCTTGGTCATGGATACTGGTTGGAGTGTTCCTATGATGCATGTTTTTGTTTTTGTTTTTAATGCTTCATCTAGGCTACACCTCCACGCCTCAATGCCACAATGCCTCCAACCTTCTTGAGAATATATCACTGAGAGTGAACAATGTTTTATTCCATGGAAAATAATGGTTGCCCTTCGTTTTGGAAAAATTTAGAGGGAAGGTTTCTTTCAACATGTTTAATGCCATTAATTTGTCATACCAAGGAGTAGTTAATAAATAAATCATATTTATTATTTGCATGTAAAAATGTATATAAGATTACACAGGGTTTCTTCTAAGACACTAAATACATAGTATGCAAAGATTATTTGTTACAGAAGTACTTGTAGATTTATTTTACCCTTCCATTAAATATCTTAACATTTTTAAAGATACACTCCATAGTGTCATTGATAATTGAGTTTTTTACAGCCTAAGTATAACTTTAATGTAAAATTAGGAACATCTTTTCCACTCTGCTATATTACAAAGCTTATTTACTTTTAAATCAATTGTGAGCATAAAAAAATCATGAGTTCATGAACTAGAAATCAAGTCAGTATGCAATCAATACTAATGCAAAGTCCTTCTGACCTCTGGGCTGCAATTATCCATACAACATAACACGCAATGATGAGGCAAAAATGGAATTACATAAAAACACCGTAGGCTGCCAGAATATTACTCATTGTGAGAGGTACTGCTGCATGAGTTTTAGATTATACATTAATGCCAGAATACATGAGTTATTCTTGCATGTTTTTTTAAACACAGCAGCATCAATGAGCATTTAGAGTATCTTTTCATAGGACCTACGGCAAGGCTTTACATGACATAATGTCTATTGAGTCAAGAAAGAGGACAGTAGCCATTTTTACATTTCTTGAAAAATAAAAATTGACCTTAGCAGTGCAGTCTTTTTCTGTTGAAAAACAAATACCCCTGAAATGCCAGGCTTGAGTTATCCTTAATGAGCAAGATAGCTGCAAAAGGCATGGAGAAAAAAATACACTCAGAACTGAAAGAAGGAAAAACTCTTTGCGAAAGACATGCCTATTTGAGGATACCCCCTCCCTTGTGGGCCAGAAACTGATCCAATTCATTTTGTAATATCAACCAAATAAAGCCATGAAGAGAACACTGGGAAAAAAATAAAAGGTTCTCCAAAACTTTTATGGAATGTCAAAATTGTTTGAAAACTTGAATTTCACCTGCATTTTACATGCACATTTGTCAACTCTGACAAGTATTATTATTATTTTTTTTTGAAAATAAAGGCATTGCTGAATCGCAGGAGAAGATAACTAAAAGTACACAAAAGTAAAAGTTTCATATGATTATGTTTCTCTATATTTTAAATAAATGTGCAATCATAATAACAATACTTAAAACTCTTATGTGCACCAGTGAAGGAACTAGGTGTGGATCCAAAAAACAAGATTATTTCATAATAATGGTGAGAGGTACAAGTGGTGCAAACAGAGGAAAAGGTAACTCAAAATTCAATATGCAGAGAGCATGGTTTAGGACAGTCCAAGTCAGGAGTAGGGCTAACAGGATCAGAGAAGGTGAACAAGCCGTTGTCTGGGACAGGTTTGAGGTCAGAACCAGGAAGACAATCCAGGGGATCAGGGCTCAAGGGACAGAGCCCACCCACCTACTCTAGGAATAGGGGGACTGGCCTACTCGCCCAACTAGAGCTGAAGACCAAAGAGAGATATTCCTAATAAGATGGTTCACGGCAATATTCCTGAAGACGGGGGGTATTCAAAGCTCTTGGCTAAACAAGCTTGAAGACAATGAGGAGGAACAATCCAGATGGGATGGGACGTTGACCAGAAACTTAAATATACCCCGTAAACAATGAACCTGTCATGGTTTTGTGAGGCTAGTGGTGGCTTTGAGAGCTTTCTTGGTTGCTCTCGTCTGGGACGATATCGTTTTGCCCACAATCGTATTCTTGGGCCAGCTGGCATTAATTGGGGGCGGCGCCCGGATTCTATTTAAGCCCTAGTTCCGCCTAACCGCCTCTGTTTTCTGTCTGTGTTTGTCTCTTGTTTTGCTGTTCTTCATTTCGTTCCGGCCACAGCATTTGGTGTCTCAAAACAAACCGATCCATCACAGAACCATAGGAAACAAGTGGGGATGGGAGCACAGAAGAGGAGGAGAGTACAATACAATAATCAAATAATGGAAACAAATAAGGGGGAACAGAAGGAAAAACCAGACAAGGATGGCTGAATTGTGGGATTGCAGGAAAAACAATAAAGAAGACTCAAGATGTAACAAATACACCATCTGCACAGAATGGATTTATCAACAACAATAATGAGGCTCCGGTCTGAATTTGAGTGCGAGACTGAGACGAAGCACGTACTTCCTGAACATTTGGTCGTCATGTTATTTCTCTCATTTTGCAGATATGCGGCCAACAGCTCTAAAATCAGTTTTAACCATTGAGGTAGGCAAGGAATTGCAAGAGAAAGAAGACAAAATCTACGAGCACTAAGCTCAGGAAAGATGAAAGATCAGGCCCATTTTCGACTTTATATAGAAAATAGAGCACTTAAAAAGCACTTTAAAAGTTTAATCTTCTTTGATTTAGACTACACTATAGTTGCTCACAATGATGATTTTCAGCAATGGGTTGGTGGGGCATGTCCACATCTGCACAAAAAGAAGAGGAGGAACAGGTAAAATATTCCTTGGTAAGTCAGCGACTTCTGTTGAGGCAGTGAGAAATACCTATAGAAAACACAGTGAACATATTATCCAAAGGCAGAAATGCTAAAAGGACAAAAGTTATTCAAGTGAGTTAAATTAGTACACTGAGAATTACAGGTTGATCCTAAAATGCAGAGTGAAATCTGAAAGCTGAGGAACTTGCTTGACAATGCAATGCAGTCAATTAGAATTTTCACTCACTTTTCAGGAAGATAGGCAACCCTTTGATATAAATCAGATATAAATCAATACTTTGAATTTATTTGATTCTTATCAATGGCATTTTGGGCCTTAATTTTACAACCTAGCACAGGTGATAATTGAATTGTAGATCAAAGTTTGGCATGTCTAATGCCACCCTGACACTTGCACGATTTTTGTCCCCGCAATGCCACGCAATGCGTCGTGGCAGGCGTGCGATTTCAGCGGTACGCAGCGGAGCCTTGTTTGCGCCCTGTGCGCGCACTGTACACGCATAAGTTACGCACTGTCTACACAATGCCCGGCCAAAAATGCGTGAAAACTTTATGAGATGTTCCTGCCATGCGCGAATGGTTCGTGACGTGCGCAAACTATGCGTGAGCTGGGCGTGCCATGATCACAACTCATGAACAACTCGTGACAACACCCTAACAAGGCACGCATTGACACGCATTGACACGCGCTGTCAGCAGTGTTCGCGCCGAGTTCGCGTAGTGTTCACGCATGGTTCAAGTGGCACGCACATGGCACGAACATTACGTGCCGAATGCATGCCAAATTTTTGAACATTTCGAAATTCTATGATATGGCACGCACCCCCGCGCCCTTTACACACTCTTCACGCTCATTCCCAAAGACTTTAATCATTTCCACAACGCATTGTGTGGCATTGCGGGAACAAAAATCGTGCAAGTGTCAGGGTGGCTCTCAGTCTAATATTGTAACACGAGCCGATAGCGCAGCAGTGGTCAAAAGGACTTTTCTTGGACAAATTAATAACCTGTTGGTGTGATAGGGGTTTGGTTTCATTAAAACCCTAGTCACACTAGAGGCGGAATGAGCCGGAATGCCGTCGGAATGAAAATTCTTTGCATATTCCTGGATATTCGAAGTGCGTTCTAAAAATTCTGACTGCATTCTGAGTGCATTCCAAATATTCGGGCCCGTTCTTGTAGCCGGCCTGAATGTTTTGCTCATGCTCAAAACTTTCCAGGTGCATTCCAAGTGGAGAAATATCGAACGGCATTCAAAGTGTATTCTAACTGCGCTCTGACTGCATTATAAATATTCTTACGGCATTCTAACAGCATTCAAAATATTCTGATTGCATTCGAGGGAGAATAGAAATGGCAAGCCACGTCAAATCCTGCCAGAATGTGCCGAATGTGCCTCGAATGAGCCAGAATGCACCTCGGATGCATCTCGATCGCTGCAGGAATCTATTTCAATATTAAAACAATTCAGCTGGAATGCACTTCGAATGCCGTTAGAATCTTTTGATTGCCGCTGGAATCAGTGGCGGCTGGTGAACTGGCGATAGGGGAGGCTGAAACCCATCCCTTACAAATAATGATTGGACATGACCTGTTTTCAATCATTCATTTAAATTACCATTACAGAAACTCCAAAAACTCTCAACGTTATCAGGTGTGGCCAGTTATCATTAATAACGCATACCTGTTAACTCTCACGCATTTGGCGTCAGTTTTAGCGGCATATTTACGTTTCCCTACTGTAGCTAGCAATTACTCAATCAACGCATAAGGGACACTCGTGTTACATTCTAAGTACATTCTAAGTACATTCTGAGTATTCGACCTCCATTCTGTTTGAATTCTTGGACGTTCCAACCATATTCAGCAGCCATTCCGGGAGCGTTCTGACTGCATTCGAGGTGAATTTGTACAGCATTCGAGGCACCTTCCTACCAGACTTTGGGTGGTGTTCAGGCAGTAATTGAACCGCACTTGTACGGCATTCAAAGTGTATTCTAAATATTCTGACTACATTCTCACAGCATTCTAAATATTCCTACTGTGTTCCAACTACATTCAAGCTGCATTCGAGAGCTAATACACCCAGAATGTGCAAGAATCATTTGAGGCAGGTTTGAAGCGCATTCTAAGTATTTGAATGGCATTTTTTCAAAGCTGTAAGAATTTTGGTCAATTTAAAATTCCCGCCCAAATTTTGTGCAAATTCTTCATTCCGGCTGGTTCTGCTTGATTCCTGCTGATTTTGAATAGGTGTGACAGGGGCATAACAACAATCAGACCATCCATGGTCATTCCCGGTGCATTGGCTCCGCGGCAAACTGACAATTTCATCATGCCAGGTGAAGAACTGAGATAGGCTTTGTCAGGAATGCTTCTCTAAAGAGGTACAAATCAGAGGGGTGATCTGATTGAGGTCTATAAATGCCTAAAAAGGATTGAAAAAGTTAAATATGCAGGATTATTTAGGCTAAGTTCTGTAAGTTAAACTCCTGGTCACAAATGGTAATAAGCCAAAGGTGAATTTAGCACTGCTATTAGGAAGTACTTTATCACGCATGGTGTGGTTAGATTGAGGAATAGCTTGACTGGTCAGGTCGTTGAGGCAGAAACTCTGGGAGTTTTCAAGACTAGGCTTAATAGAGTGCTACCATCCAGTTCTTCAGTATCCAAAGTGTCAGGTTCACTTCAGTGACAGGAAAATTGTGAGCTAAGTTGAACTGAACAGCCTGTTCTCGTGACTCATGTTATATTTAGTTATGTTATGTCATGTTACTTGTTAAGGGGATGTTGTGGGATATAATCTTATACAATTCAGTACTCACAGTATTAAAACAAAGGCAAGACTGAAGTTATTTGTATTTCCCCTATACAAAGAAAATATTCACAAATGTAAAAATACCCCCTCACCTTCTCCTTCCCATTTGACTCCACTATTTTGTATGCATCATTAAGAGGGTACATGACAAAAGCGAAAATTGAGAAGGGAAAGAAAACAATATTAATCATATGCATGTGTTTGTGAAGGGCTCCACCAGCTGGAAATCAGTCCCGCTAACTACCATAAAGCGATAGCGTTGGCGTTAAATGGTAGTCTGGGTGAGTAAAAACACAAAAAATTTCAAAAACACAAAACTTGTACAGCACCTCCTAGACACATCTCCTAGAGCTCCATTCAACCCATCGTTATGCAAACGCCTTTATTGCAGACCACAAAACTATCAAACTGGGATAAGATGATAAATATGATTTCCTGCGGCATGAAATTGCAAATAACATTACCACCACATGCATTTCTTTTTGCGAAGTTATTAAACTAGAGCTTGTTTAGTCTGTTTATTGTGTGTGAATGTCCATCATTATGACTGTCCTCCCTCCACTGTATTGGGGATGGGGGATTCTTGAATGCATCTTGTGTCTCCAGGTTATGCTTTGTCAATACCATTTTCATTATCACCAAACCTGAACATATAAAAGCTTTCTTGCTTTTTTTTTAGAGTTTTTTTACCAGATACATTATTAACATATAGTAGTACAGTACACAATTTTATACAGGAATAATTTTACTTATATATCATGTAATGTTTTGAGATGGGACTGCAATGGGTTAGTACATGAAGAGGTATATCTCATTATTTGCTAATTGTCTCTTATGGTGTTCGCATTCTGCGTGCACTGCTGTTCTCCATGCTTGGCCAGGGAAATGCCGCAACACTGCACTTTCCGGAAACATTGTAAAACTCTGTATCATAGTGCACTCAGATGCACAGTCCATGAGGCGTATCCCAGAGGGCAGGTCAGTTCTCACAGTTTGGAGTATCTTTTTTGTGGTCAGAAAGCATTAAATTCTCATGCACCACGTTTGCAGAAAGCCTTCAGCTATACCCTGACATGGCTCATAGTAGCACCATTGTTTTTTCTTTTAAGTTTTCATAGCATGAGAGAGACCCAATCCCCATCATTAACTTGGCACAGGATGTACTGATATCAGTCCTTCAATGATAGTGTTTTTAATGATGTACGTCTGCGATTCCTCTTCATTTTCTTCTGCCATTATAATGAAACGTATGCTGTTGATTATTTTTAAGCCATTGTTAAGAGGCAAAATGTTCATGTCGTGGGTGAGATGTCATGTTCTGTCGTTATTTTGATCGCACCATGAAACTCATGTTTCTTCATTTATAAATTTTACGATTAATATGTATATACACTACTAGATCCAAATCTTGCCATGATGCTTCCAACACAAAAATTGCTTCTGGACATTTTCTTTTTAGCAGCCATGATTCCTTTCAGTGTTCTCATGCTGAGCTGCTGAATGCATTTAATGCTCAGTTTAGAAAATACTTGAACTGGAGACAATGTAAGAAAACCCATTTTATATAAAATGTGGATTTTATCTCCTAATTAAGGTCAATTACATTGTTTAAAGACCCAATTGTATTGATGGGAGAACAGCAATGTAGAATATAATGTTACCCTTCACTGGATGAAGTGTGAAATTTCAGGTATTAGCAAACCAATCATATTTGTTAACGCAGATGCCTAGGTGAATTCCCTAAAAAAAAAAAAAAAAAAGTCTTTCATTGACCAGTTTCATTGGTTCAAATTTCTTGACTTGTCCATACCTATAGGAAATTAGGACCTCAAAAAATTAACGAGGGTGAAGTAGATTTAAAAAAAGCAGCAGAAAGTGTGACATGCATGGAAAGAGCCCCCAGGGACTAATATTCTGAGCAAAAGAAATCAGAACTAATGCATATTCCAAATCATGCACTTTTTATTTAATTAAAGAGAATGTGATGACTGTTGCAACTCTGAAGCCCAGGAGGGCAGCACCAACACATAGCCTGTATAGCAAGAAATGTAAAACATGTGAGGAAAATGTTAATGATGTAATAATAATTTGGGAAGACAGTATACAGGTGGATTATTTCCCGTTATCACCTGCGCTCTTAAAATACGCCAAAGCAAAAGTGCTCCAGAAGGGCAGTTGACCACCCTCTCCGCATGACAATACATTATATTCTACTACTGATGGATAGACCACAGATATGGATTTGTGAATAACAATTCCAGCAATTCATGATGATGATGATGATGATGATTATATTATTAGAATTATTAAATTATTATTATATGCAAAACCTGATTGGCAAGATGCGGAGTTTACCCTGGACATTTCACCATTCCAGCACAAGCTTCATTCAATAAATAAGACCAGGGATCTTTAAAACAACTCCACCTCTCTTGCAAATTTCTTTGTAAAACTGTCTAAAGATTGACCGAGCATTGAACCTTCCGTAAGTAGACAGAAAGAAAACAGTCAGAAAGGCTTTTTTATATACATGCTGTATTGTCTTGAATGATGCTTCAAACTGTCCCTTGAAACTGCACCCAGAGCACTCGCCAAAATAGATTTGTTGCACAAAAATGCTGTAGGGTTCTGAGGCACACATTCTTTAAAAGTAAATACTCTGTCTGCAATAAACTCACAGGAACACAGGTTACAAGTTTCTCATGTATTGTAGCTTTTCATGAGCATGGAGGAATGAGACAGTGCACAGGAATGAGGTCTGCATGCTGGTGTGAGGCTTGTTCTCCAGGTCATTACAGTAGATGAATACTATTTGAATAAATACCACATATGTAACACCAAATGATAAGATTCCATCGAGGATGGAACTGTACTTAAGGTAAAACATACTTGAACTCTTGAACACCCATGTTTTATTCCATGTTTGGGAGAAATATAAGCAATTTCTAGTCATGTAAATAGCCTGAAATAGCCAGGCTCAAGATGTGAAAAGTTCAGGGGGTCAAAGTCATTGATCTGAATCATCTAATTAACACTATATCTCAAAAACTACTGTAGGTAGCCATTTGGTTACTATTAACCACATACAGTATAGGAAATCATAAGACACCATGACCTTTGACCTTGAGCAACCTTGAAAGGTCAGATCAAAGGTGACGAGATTTCAGAGGCCTATATCACAGACACTACTGTAGATAGACTTGGTTTCTATTAATTGCAGATAATTAGTCATATATGCCAAGTAAAATGACATCATGACCTTTAACCTTGAGTGACCTTGCAAATTCAGCCCAAGAACACTTGGTAACCGCAAAGTGGATCAACTTATTGAACAGCTAAAATACTGCATGTGCGAGGAGCAGGGTTTGCTGTGCCGGGCACCGCTAATTAAAGTTTGAAAGGTGAGGTCACTGCAGATCTTTGGCACACCGCTAATCTGAAATCGCATGAGTCACATTCTACCATAGCTATTCATTGCAAGAAGGTGCAGGAAATTACATTTTAACTCACTAGCCACTGTGGAGTGAACATGCATGTTCATGAACGTGATAAGTTGACATTACTCTGGATACCCCAAATTCACTTATTGCTCATGTCATTGGGGAGTATTTTTGTGTATAAAATTCTTGATAAATGGTATTATTCAGGGCTGCATACACACACACACACACACACACACACACACATATAAATAAATAATGCACATTTTCTCAAAATGTCCGAGATGTCAATTACCTGCTTTTTCATATAGTGGCTGGCTACAATCCTGGTATCCAGTGTTTTTTATTTGAAGTCGTTATCCAACAAAGAACACAGCACAGAGCAGCTGAAGCATGGCAAGACTAAGCTGCCACACAATCATCAGAAAGCTCCGAAGAAATTAATATTTCGCTCAGTTTATAAAGTCATCCTGAAATTTGTTAATAGCGGATGCCACAAATCTTTTCCATATGGTCTGACAATGAAGCATTTTTCTTGGGCTTTTATTTTAAAACGGGGCTTGAAAACCTCCTGTCCTCGTGGCCTTGCTTACATAAACATAAATGTACGTGCATATTTGTTTGGATTTTTTTCTTCTGTCACTCTGCTAGCAGTTCCCAGTAATATAAATTGTTACTTCATCAGTGTTCCTAACATTGGTGAAGTACTGAATGGATATTCCGTGCTTTTTTCACGCCTAGTCCACATTGGAACTGGTCCAGATCAAAAGCTTTCAACTTCTAACGTTTTGTGTTGGCGTGAACCCCGGAATTGTCACTTGCGGCCATATTTTCTTTAATATTCTTGTTCTATTTCAGGATATTCTCTGTCTAGTTCTGGTTACTTCAAAGCTTTAAAACATACATTAAGCGATGAGATTTGCACACTGCATTTAATAAAACGCTGAAGTGTTCCATGGCTGAAAAAGGGCACAAATAGGAGACTTAACTGCCGCAAAACGTTTTGGAGTAAATGAAAACTGGTTTTTCCAATGTGATACTGTGCACTAATTTAATTATTCTTTGTCATTGTTTGGTTCAGTCATTGCACATAGATTCTCAAAATGTTCCTAATCTGATGCGAAATTTCCTAGCATGAAGGTAGGCAGCCCAGTCTTTGGCTTTAGTAGTACAGAGACAGGATAACTGGCAAGATAGAATCGCTGAGGGTTGGACCAACTTTGAACCTCATGCCCTTGAAACGGGTTCAGACCGAAATATTGAGCTTTGTTGCTGAATTTTCACAAGCTAAGTAAAGACCACGAGAAAAAATAGTACTTTTAATCTTTGGAATTCTTTGTATTTTATACTATACTTTAGGAAAAAAGGGCCATACAGACAGGATTTCTATTTAAATGTTTAGGAATCTTAAGATTTTATTTTTTATAAAACTATACATTTTCACATAAAGCAGTCAAAATTATGAGGGAGGGGATGCATAGTATGGGAATGCAAGTATGGCAGACATTCAATTCATAGTTGCATCACAGGACTTATATGTCAAAAAGCCACTCTACTGTTTGAGGCTAAATATGCCTTGATTCAACCCAAATCCAATTGTACTGCAATAACCAGGTGCGCACAATTGGACTGAACTGCGTGCCTCCTGAGCTACTCCTTCCTGCCTTTGGACAGTTCAGCTCAGGAGAAGTGTACACTCCATCTGGCAGTTGTCCCAGGAAAGCCATTGACCGGAGATTGGCAAGGGCTACACCTCTGGGTTCTATCCCTCTGTCACCGTATTACCATCAATAAGCCCTACTATTGGTTTTAACTCTGCCTCTGCACTGGATTCTTGGTCTGGAGTATTCATGCCTGCCTGAGACTTGTATGAATTTTGGTCCCGCAATGCCCCACAATATGGCCTGTCATTTTAGTGGCACGAAGCATGTCAAGATGGCAAGGTGATGCATAGTTTGCGCCATGCCGTGCCACATGTCACGCATATGATAAGAACGGTTCATGAAATTCGTTACACCCCAGTGCCACACATGGACATGCCATGAAACTCATTGTCATACCATGTTTGCGCCAAAGTTAAGCACTGTTCATGCATAATTTACCACAGTGGCACACATTGTCACTCATTGCAACAACAAGGTTACAAATGCATGAAGTAGTCATGTTAATTTTTTAGTCACAACTTGGCCCAGCTAGCTAGCTAACAAACAACTCAATAATTATAGAAAGCTCATGTGTGGATGCTAACTAAGTTAGTTAGTTTTGAGCATTGCCCTTAGCTAGCTAGCTAGCTGGTAAGTTTCATTTACAACCAAGCCATAAACATTTAAGTAAGCTTACACTTGGAATTCAGTTTGGATATTCAGAGAAATTGGAAACACTTACCTCGCTAGCTAGCAAGAGATTCTCCTTGAAAAGAAATTGCAATCACCACTTCTTTGTATCTTCCTAGAAGCAAAATAGGTCCGCTTTAATGTTCATTTTGTTGCCTGTCCTGTGTTGAACTGATCTAGGTTTGTAGTATAAAACAGTCAGACAGAAAGTGGAAGCGACACATGGGCTATATCGAGTGACGGGCTTTTGCCAACTGAAGCTGGAATGTTGCTGTGAAAATAAGATGTTGGTGGAGTTATTCAGATGAGGGGCAGAACAATTCTCCCGAGCTTGCATGAGACATAGACAGGTGAGCCAAATCTGAATGGCATGCCAAATGCCCTGTTTTATGAAAGAGGCAGCTCACTAAAAAATAACTGAGTTGATGTACTTCACAGTTGGTGGGTTGGTAAGCACTGCAGGTCTGAAATATATGTGTGCAGGAACTGAAAAAGTGAGTTTTTCATGATTTGTCCCCTTTAAGGCTCATATGGGCTTTGTGAAAAGAGCAGCTTTTTATCACCTCAAAACATCAATAAAATGTGACCATTTCTATCTCTTATTAATACAGAGAATAATGCACTCTTTATATTGTACAAGCTGTACTGAAATGCTCTCCATCTGATTTACCCCAAGAAGTTAAAAAATCAGCTACAGCCGTTTCTCAAGTCTGTGGCCTGAGTGCTTACCAGGACCAGAAGAGATAACCCATTACACCTGTTTTAAGGTCCTTATATTGGTTGCCTCTCAGTTTCTGTATTGATTTTAATCTTTTACTTGTTTTAAAGCATGATCTTGCACCAGCATATATTTCTCACATGCTTACAGTGGATGAACCAGCACTGCCCCTCAGGTCCTCTGGCACAAATCTGTTGGTTATTCCAAAAAGCAGGTCAAAAACATTTGGTGAGGCAGCTTTTAGCTTTTATTTTCTGAGCCCCTGAAACAGACGGCCTGAGGATCTGAGAGCAGATGGAAGTGTTGAAATCTTAAAACATAGACTTAAAACCTGCCTCCTTAGCCTGGCCTTTGATAAAGAATAGTCTATAAACACTATTTGCTTATTGTAACATTATTTTAATAAATATTATCACGTTTGATTTATCCCTGCTCTCAATTTTCTTTGTTTTTGTTGGTTTTTATCCTCTTAATCTATTATATCTAGTTTTTAGTCTGCTATTTCAAGTGGCATTTGTTTGTCTGTCTGTGTGTCTGTTACCACAGACACCTGTTTACTGCATGACCCAAAATGACTTGCATTGCCACCCACTATATCTGTGGGCTCAGCATGCATGCTTTGAATTGTCACAAGGAGGTCACTTGACTGAATGTACAATTAGTGATTAAATCTGACCCACACAAAAACACAGCCAATGATTGAAGTCAAAACTTTGAGACAGGAAAAAAAATGAGATATGGAAAAAAATTTTAAATGACCAATTGCAACAGATGGGAATGCCCCAAGTTCATAATACACAGAAGGAGATCAATTATATAACAATAATAAAAAGTAATCCATTCGGGCACAAACAAGTACCAATTAGCCTGCAATTAGGCAAAAAGTAAATGAGTCTTTTTAGTTTGTAAACAGTTTGGGATATCAATCAGTGGAGAGAAAAAATTAGCAAATGATGGATATTATCCAAAGTTATTGCGCGTGCATTTTTGGGTGTTAAAATTTTAAAAACTGATAACCACGAATTGCATTACATTGTCAAAAAAGGAGCCTTAGTAATTTCAGATTATTTTACGAAAACTACATACAGCATAAAGCTCATTTCGTGATATCCAAATTTTCGATGTCAATTTCCCAAAAACTGATGACTTTTTAAAGTGAAAATTGAGAGGGGCTTTATTTTATCATAAACATTTATTCTGCTGTGATACCATAGGCATTCAGAAAAATATGCCCCAAATATTGCACAGATGACAACTCTTTACTTTTTCTGTTATGTGCATCACTTCCTGCAGAAAAGTTTACACAAAGCATTGCCGAAGTTGGTTCGAGAAATATCAGACCATGATGATCAAATTTAATTAAAATATTTACACCATGCATTCTCATTAACTTCTGTTTATCTCTTATCACCGTCTATTTTTGACATGCCTGTACCACCGCACCATTTAATTGTTGCAGTTTGTCTCATTTAACAATGCATGAGGAGGCTATTCTATGCCCTTTTCTGCATATATATTATTACTCAGGAAAAATACTGGTGATTTATTCTGATAGGGTTTGATCAGAGGCATTGACTCAAGCAAATACAGTAAATTGTGTGTGTTTTCGAAGTGCACTTGGTATAGCATCTGAAAGTATCAGTGGAACTGGCAGTTTAGTGTAGGCCTATAAATCTATTGAACTGTCTAAGCTGTCATTCCCAGACCATTAAATTTTCTGGAAGGCGTTATGACAACATGCAAAATTAACCTGGGGTGTCAGCACAACATTCATTGTAATTAAATATAGTTCCCGCTATGTAAGGAGACAGATAAGTAACATCGTACGCTGTTAATTGCATCGACATTTCTTAATTTTCAGCTCAGTGCGCAAATTGGAAAGAGTGAAATCTCCAAGGACGAGTCTTGTTAACAAGCTCTAATATGAATAATATCATTACCAAGACGTTGAAAAACCTAATCAGGGAACGGCTGGGTTTCTCAAAGACTGGCTTTGATGGAGCCTGAAGACTAACATGAAGAACAATCAGAAGAGCAGGCATATGTGGAGGAACCCCACCTGAGAGTCTAAATAACATTGCTGCACCAGTCTGGCATTCAGATAATAACTTCAGAATATACCCTACGGTCTGCATCAATCTCCCAGCTCAATTTTATATTTCGCACAATTTGAAAAGGGTCATTAAATGCAATGTAAGACTATTCATTTGTTGAAGATACTGTTTGAAGATATACTGTGTGCAATGGCTGACAAAATGCTGTTGATTTTGTCATAGCCCACTGCCATTTTCATTTCCATTTGCCACCATGCCAAAGATGAATTTTCAATGAAAAGTTAGCCATGTAGCAAGGGTATGATTATAAAAGTACGAGTTTTGTGCAATTCAGTGCTTAGGGGTCTGTAGTGGCATTTGCAAATTTCCAAGGTGCTCCGTTCTGAATATTGAGCTTGGAAAACGTGAGGGAGATGGAATTACTTTTTTTTTCCTCTTAAATTGGGGGTCATTTCTGCCTTAAAATATGCATGAAGTTGACTTCCAAGTTTCATTTAAGGGTTTTGTCAAAAACAGACATTCGGACTAACATTTCTTTCAAAACAGGCCTTTCATCCTAATGGTGGTTGAAATAACAAGTTTTAAGTTCATGGTCCATTTCTACAATGTAGAGCTTCATAAATCAGGTGCATCTACCGCAAAATTTACCAAACATTTAAGGGGGATGAACAGTATTTTCTTTACATATTTACACTGAACCTGTATATCTACCCTCACCGAACATGAGAATTATAAATCATAAATATGTGTTAAGGAATGAGCTGGAAGGTTGAAAGATTACAGCACCCTATTAGAAGAATGTTAGAAGAAAGGGGAAATTATATATTCAGTGCGAATGAATAGGCACTATTTTCATGGACAGACACCATGTGGAAATGATTTATGATTGTTTAAATGCTTTCAATAACGTAAATAACCAAAGACTTTGGCTGCAGGAGAATGAAAAATGCTGTCATTGCTCCCACTAATCGGGGAACCCTTCACATACGAAGCTAATAAATTACCTTTTAAAAATGTGTTCCATTAACCAAAGTCGAGAAAGTCAATTGCATTATTTACAACTGATTTGGGCTCTCTTCATTGGTGTCAGGAACCATAGAATGGAGTGGATAATTTGTCTGAAAATGCACAACAGCTTGCTTAAGTCCATTGAATTCCCAGCAAAGCTCCAAATTAGTAAAAAGAAGAAAAAATGCTTTTCCATAAGCATTTGAACTGGGACACAACTTTCATTATTCCTGCTCTGAACACCACTACAAAGGATTTGAAATGAATCAATCAAAATGTTCTTGAAGGGAAGACTTTCATCTATAGTTTAAAGGGGCCTATTATGCTATTTTTTCAAGCCATAATATTCTTGTATGTCCAAAGGAGAGGTTCATAAACTTTAAGCCATTTGATTACTTTCATTCTTAACCTGTTCTATGTGGGCATCCTTTCTACAAAATGAGCTCTGCCCTGATTGGCTAGTGAATTTAGCCACCAGCCCCATGTGTCAACGGAGTGCGAAACCCCATGCTACAGTCTCTAAATGCACATGACTGATTTAGTAGCTAGCAGTTAAACCACGCAATGAATGTGGAAAGGTAACATCTTAAAAAATAACAAGTGTGAGATGCTTTCACCATAAAAGTTATACTACACTGGGAATTCAGTCTTTTACATGAAGAATGATCTGTTGCCAGCATTGTTATAGTAGCAACCATTAATTGACATTCCATTTATTGTGAACAGCTGCGCTTAGTATGCTATTCTTCCAGAACTGAATTCCATTAAAAACAGCCACTCATTCTATCTGGTCCTATCAATCTTACGATGTTCCAGAACTTTGTAGGCTTTTTTAAAGATTATTTTTGGCAAATATCTTGATTTTGAGACTTACTTCAATATTACATCTTGTGATAAACCCTCCATATTTATTCTGGTGACATGTTTTCTTGATTTTTGATATTGGCACTGACATCCTTACCTTTGAGTGAGTCTTATTGATCTGGCCAACCACCGTGAAGGGATTTTTCTTCACTAGTATCACCATTCTTCTGTCATCCATCACAGTTTTCATCTCTGGTATTTGCGGGTGTTTTGGTGGTCCTGACCTCACTGGCAGTGCATTTTTCACCTTGAAAAATGAACCAAATAGCTGATATGGCCATAGCTGATGTTTTTTTGCTACTTCTCGGAATTCATACTGAGAGTTAACAGTATCAGATTCCAAATGCCAATTCCAAACTTGAAATAGACTGTATATATTTTGTTTGCCAATTTCTAAGTAAAATTATTAGGGAAGAACATATCTGGCCATGGAGCTGCACAGCCACATGTCCAATTACTTTTGGTCACTTAAAAAGGGGGTGACCGTGCATAAAAATTATGGAAATTTGTGCAACATTCACCCATTTTGGAGGCCAATACCTGGAAATTAAAAATGAAAGTTGCACTTTGAGCTCTTATTAATTATTTAGTTTCATCCCTAAAATCATGCAGTAGACAACAAAAATAACAAAAATGCTCTTGTTGTCCAAAGATTTCTGGACTTGACTGTATGCTTGAAATATACCTACTTGGTTTCATAATTTTACTATACAAAAACAAAGGCGAATGGGGCCTTTTGTCAAAGGCACATCCGTATTTGTGATATGCAGTGTAGTCAAGCCATTCCCATTAACCTAAGGAAAGAAACATCCATCCAGGCGGCATTAAGAACACATTGCTCTGATCCCAAACTCACAGCACGCACTAACAAGCCCATGGATCCAGTTGTTCTGCTATGGATCGGCAGCGATAATGTGACTCGACTTACTCGTGGTCTGAATGTCAAAGGCTGCTCCTCTCACATCTCCAAATGTAATCATTCATAATACATACAGGGGACATCGATTGCAACCAAGTCATGGGCAAAGATTAGAGCACGATGGTTATAATGATGCCGAGTGTCTGACTTGTCTGCCACCGTTGACGTGACATGATTTAAGGACACAAAAAGACATGAAAAAAGATTAAAAGAAAATCAGTGTGGTCAGCACAAAGGACACAGTGTTGTTTCCCCAATTGCCTTTAGGGTTCTGCAGTTCCTACGACAATAACGACTCCAAAGCAAGAGGAATCTATTTTGAAGGCCTAGGTAACTCTCGTGTATTATTCTGCTTACACCCAACAGATGGCAGGAATTGCTATAAATCCCATGAGGTCCAACCCAGCTCCTAATATAATTCTGCAGCAAAATAAACTCAGTGTTGCGTTCAATTATGTCCAAGTGAGGCAAAGCATCTTATAATGAAAATGTTTAGAAGTTTCAATCACTGAATCAATGCAACCCCAGTGAAACACCCTATGCAGGACCAATTCTATAAAGACATACGCATAAAAACCAACAACTGAAACATTATACAATTAGACCAATATTTTAGCCATCAATGTTTAAATACCTGACTGCCTATGTAGTACGTAAAGCACAATTCTAAAGGCAGAAAGTGTAACGTAGAGGCTTCCTTATAATATGCATTCTGGTTTTATCTCTCCTCTAATACCATCTACTCTCTCGTAAACAGCAGCTTAGGGTAATATTTCCCAATGTGTAAAATTCTTATGAAATGTAGCTGATTGGTTTGTATTCTGCAATCTCTCTCTAACTCATGGGTCACATATGAGTATTACACCAAGGAACTGATACGCTTCTATTTGTTTTATAGGCTATAAACAGTTCCAATAGAAAAGCCTTGACCATTTTGTCATTGAAACCAAATAAATGGCTTTTTATGTTCCTTTAAAGAGGTTGCATGGGATATGTGTAAGTGAATAAGGAGCGATATCTCTGTTCTTACTCTTCCTTGGTGGCACAATCTCTATATGAGTGAAATTGTATTTCAAGCCACAGCTTCACTGCAGTGCATATGTAGCCTAGCATTAGTAGGGAATTGTTTTCTGGTTGATGCATTTGTTTTTCTGGAACAAAGGGTGGACCTGTTCTGATTTATTGATAGGGCCGTGGCTGGCCATGGCATGTGTGATTCTTCAAAGCAGGCGTTCCTATCCTCCGCTCCGCGAGAACCGGGCCGGTGTTCATAAAGCATCTCAGTACAAAGAGGGCTGATCTCGGATCAAATTTCCCCCATGTACATGTCCTGAACATGGAAGCAAACCTAATGCTATATCAGAGCTCCTGCTGGATTTTGCTCTATAAATACTGGCCAATATTTTTCAACTAGCTGAAAAGCATTTGAAAAAGGAGATGAACAGGAAAGACTAGTGTGAGAAGTGATGTTAAACAATGGGGTAACACCTTACTGTGACCTGAATCCTGAACTCTGATTGGAGAGTATAAATAACTTGCTTCAATTGAAGATAATGCCACCTGTTTTAATCAGTTAACTGCAGCCAAGAGCCACAATAATTTAAAAAAAAACTGAATGATTAGATATTTGACATCAGTGCCCAGTTTGTGAATGTCAGTTGGCTTATGATTAGTGCTGTCATTCATAATACTTAGAAGGACTTTATGAGCATCTGAATAAATTCTGAATTCCTAGAATACCTGTGTGAGTAAACCAACCAAAAATGTAAAATAATTGTCGGGTAGTAGTCACACCTTTTCAACAACGCTCCGAACATTCATCAGCTATAGATGTGACAGCACATGCATAACTGCATTACATAATTTAAGCATGCTTTCATTTAAAATGTCAGAACTAGGTCAGAAAAATCTGTGTAAATAATTAAATGAAAAATATCACAACTGGAACTAAGTCAAGGTAGCCATGCGTACAATTTTGGTGAAAAAGAACCATTTCACCTTGATAGAAGCTCCTCTCGTCAGAAGAAAGAACTGCTGCAGGGAAGAGCTGTGTGAACACAGCAGTCATAGTTCCTGAACTGGTTCAAGATAAACAAATGAAATGAACATGTCCCAAAACCTTGACATAATCGATTCACCTCTGTGCAAATGCCAAGCTCGGCCAATCACTGCTTATTTCTGCTTTCCCTGATTTAAGGCTTTATATTACAGAATTTAAGCATCTCTGAGACCAGGAAAATGAATTAGATGAAGCAAGACTCTTGTACTGTTTAGAATTCATACTTATGTCAGTTTAATTTTATCATTATTGACCAGTAAAGTTCTGAAAATAGTACAAAAAAAAAAAATCACCAGGATTTAAAACTATTTATTTCTAAAATCATAAACTCCTTGACCACAAATGGGCTACATCTGCAATATTTAAAATAGCTAAATACTGTATCTATGATGCAAAGATGAACAGTGTCCTTCCCCAAATTAATCTAAATGGCCATCAAAATCTATCAAACTTATGCCAAAATATAAATCATATGGCTATACAACAGTGACGTGCCGTCGGACGTCAGTTAGGGTATGCAGAATCCTCACCATTAAACAAACAATAACTCTATTACTTTTCTTGATTAGCACTCTGAGGATTGATTAACTAATTTACAAGACTTAACAGCAGAATGGCGTGCCAGTTCCATCCACGACATTATTGCTCAGTGCATCGAACCTAAAATGCTCACGAGACAGCAAGTTTGTTCATATTTGCTTTGAAGAAGCTAATGCAATGCCATCAACAAATATTAAAACCTTTCTTATGCGGCATTCAATGTGTGGTCAGTATGTTTATGATAATATTTCCCCCCTTAAACACATACTTTTTAATGCCATTTTAAAAAAAAAATAGGGAGTTTATTTTCAGTCTTCTTTCATAATCCGATAAACAAAAGATCAAAACAACATACGGAATTACTGAGAGAGTTGAGATTTTTTCCTAATTAATTATTAAGATTTACTTCCTTACAGTCTCGAATCAAAGCATAAAGGTAAATGAATCTTTTTGTCACTATCACCTCTTAATCATTACAGGCTTAATTGACCAGAAAAAAAGGTCAAATTGATTGATTGACAATCAGGCATAGTATGTGGAAACAGGTTGACAAAATCTAGCGATAAAAAAGGAGAAGTCACTGCCTACCCTGACTGCACGTCCCTGTTATATAATTTACCACAAATCTAACGTTTTGACTTAGGATGTTCACCCACCAGCATCTATGAGGATAAGGGTTAGGATAAAATGAATGGCAAAAGGTAAAAGAAAAATGGTGAAGGCTCTGTAGAAGGGATACTGGCTGTATGTTGTGTCCTGCACTGTCTCCTGTGCAGTGCTAGGCTACTCCTCAGTAGTTCATACCTCCTCATGAAATGGATGCAGTCTGCCACAATGCTGAGAGAGACATCAAAAGAACTACACTTTTAATATGTCTTGAGCACACCTGTACGACCATTACATGGAAACAGCCCTGTGGTTTCCTTTACGTTGCAGTTGCCTGTGGCATGAGAGGTGCCATGACCACCTTCTCACCCTCCCCTTGATTCTTGCTGCCACTCTTGTACACATCAGAAAGCTCTGCACACTGGGCTTCCCTAAATAGGGGGAAGGCCCCATTTCCCCTGAGCCAGCTCTTTATGGATGATAAAGCTGTTCATCAATCATAATATCAACAGAGTTCAGGAGCAGTGTGAGGTCTTGTGTGAAGCATTGTAGTAGTGAATGAGGGCATCTAACAGGTCAGACCCTCCCACTCCCTATGCTCCAGTTGTACTCTGAAATTGGGTAAGGGGCTGCAACCTTCTGCTGTTACTCAATGCCATCACTGTCCCACACACATCACTCTGCTGTCCTCTCACGATAGGTTTTTGGGTGGTTTTGACAAAAATCAGGTGCTGCTGTAAAGCAGTGAATCCATATCTTAATAAAGTGCAGACAGCCTTAATGTTATTTTCCTTAAACTGTTAGACGATGTTGGCAAAATGGGGCTGCTCTGTCAGCATTCACCTGGCACATCAGTGCACAGAAACTTGGGGTGGGGGGAATGAAAACACTTTTCATGCCCTATAAGCAACAAATAGCTCGTGGAGACAGTAATACCCAGAAATAAACCGTCTGTACAATAAAATGATATTTCCCTCTAAGGAAAAAGCAGGCAACAGGAAACTATATCTTTATCACAAATTAGAGCATCAAACAAAAAGCCAGCAAAGAAACAGCCATTGAAACAATCAAATGCTTATATTTTAGTAGGTTAGGTATGCTGTACTCAATAGAGAATAGCGCGAACTTATACAAAGACTTTCTATTTTATTGAGACTGGTGTAAGCTCTGAGTAAGCCTGAATTAGCAGTAAGCCACCTTTGCCAGTAGACTGCATTCAGTACTATAAGCATAGGCCTACTGCTGTGGATTATTTATAAGCAATGCTACTATATCAGTTTAATTATCCCGGAAACGATGGAAAACTGGAAAAAAAAAGGTATTTGTGTAGGAGTAAAATATTGCAAACAGCAAAGCTTGCATATTTAAGGAATCGATCCCATGATTATAGGCTTCCTCCTCTGGAGAATCAATGCTCTCAGGCTTACTAAAGCCTCTTACTCTTTCGTCTGTGGACTCACTCCCAAAGGTTTGGCTGTCCAGTCGCAGTGATATAGCTAAACAATTATGCTTGGCTGGTTGTGTACCTTTCTGTTTGTTTTGCTATTGCTTAAAGCATAGAAGATGTGACCAAATATGCTGCAACATGGGTGTTTACATACTTTTCCTGGTGGCTCCATTAAATATTTAATTTCTCATTGGGAAGAGTATATTGTTTTATATTTTTTCTCTCCCGAGGTTACTGTGCATGCATAAATAATAAGGTGTATATAAAGGTTTGCTTGAAATACAACGTAATTGACCTCGGCATCCTCAAACGTCTCTCAGCACAACCGATGGTAGGATTGTTTTAGTTTGTTTAATGCACATTTCATCACTGTTATTGGTAGTAAGATGACATTATACAAATACAAAATAATTTTTGTATTTTTTTACTCAAATATTTTAATACTTTATTTCATTGTTTTAGCTTGCTGCTTTTGATAAAAAACAAATTTTGACCCCCATCAATCATTTTTATCAGATTCCAACTGGACTTATTGGCAAACATGTCAGGATATTTGTTGATGAGGCCTTGGCGAGGAAGCTTGACTTATGCAATAAATGGGTGACATACAATTCAGAATACTTGTAGTGCACTGTGTGCTGATGAATATATAATAAAAGTTTGAATCCTGTGTGTATGATTGGAATACTACAGCACAGAATATCTTAGTTGAGCACTGATCTGGATGCAGATGTTTGTCCTGAGCATAATTCAGACCAAAGGGTTAATGAGTTGAAAAGAACTGGGATCACAAAGAAGCAGCTCCATTCTTGAAACACACACAAGATAATTCAAACGAGTGTTTTTTACTGCCAGTCATCACACTTCATCATGGCCTGCATGAAACAATTAATTTTATTCTGTGCTTAAATTAAGTCTCAAAACCACTGAAGATTACTATCATATCACTGGATAAGGGTGTCCTTGTGACGTGTCGAGAAATCAGCTGAACCTTACAATATTCCACAAAATTTGGTGTTTTTTTTTCTCTTTTTTTAAATTAACAGGTGAACAGTTTTATGTAATATATTACATTATGCCTTGTAAAACTGTTCATTTTGTCCCCAGATTTGTTCAAATTAGGATTTGTCAAGCTGTTGATGTGATATGCTGGTAAGCTCAATCAGAGAAAAATAAATCATTTGACCATAATCCCAAAAGTGAAAAAATGACTTGCATGTGCATGAACAAATTCAACTTATGCTCATTTTCTAGCAAGTGCTTAAATGAGAAATGACGAAGAATCATGAAGTTCTTCTTTTTGCGTGTTCTTATGTATCACACGTCACCTTACTTTATTCTTTATTGGTTTGATTTAAAAGATAGCTTATTAATATTGTTCTCTGATCATTTATTTTATTGTTTTATTATTCTTCTGTGACCACTTTCTGCCAGGGTGTGTAATCGTACCTGAAAAGGGCATTTGTGCGTGCAAATGCATCCCAGGAACCGTATCACCCTTGTTCTCTATAGCCCTTGTTCTCTATGAATTCCTACAATTTAGTGGCGAGGGACCAGCTGTGCTGTGCCTACAAACCTATTTTCTGATAAGAGTGGACACCGCTGGTCAATGGAAATGGATCATGTTGGTGGGTATTGCAGATTAGAAGTATTATACTGGAACCAGTAACATATATCAATGTTTGAACTGCTGTGCAGCATCACCGTCCGACATAAGCAGATGGCAGGCCAGCTAGTAGACGGACTTAGAATTACTTGAACACATGCTAAATAAAAAATTGCATTGAGCTTTTTGGATGTACTCCCATCTGTTGTTTGATGCATTGCATACTTCATGCATAACAGGCAAAATTTATTTTTGAATTGAAGGGCCTAGTGCTAAAAGTACTTAAGTTGCATTTTCACACACTGTGGGGTTAGAATGGGAAAACATTTTATTGTTACCCAAGTCGATTTTCTCGATTTCCTTAAAATGAACATTTTGTGACTTAAGTACTTTTAACACTAGGGCCTGCAATTATACTAATCTGGTTTTTTTCTGACTTTTTTTCCGCTCACCTTCTTTCTTGAGATGTGTGTTGCTGAGAAAACATTTTGAGAATTTTGAAAAAAAAAAAAATCATTATGCCTTTAGGAAACACGGTCTGATTAAAAAAAAAATTAAATTTCCCAGTGTTTTCCTTAATTCTATGGTTTCCGTATGCTGTGTTGAGTAAAAATTAGATTATATTTAGATATTTAGAGGGAAAGGACAACATTAAACAAAAGATTAGAGCATGCCATGGTAGCAACTTATTTCAAGACTGCAAGCAAAAAATTATTGATAATCAAATTCATTGGTACACTGTGCTAATTTTTCCAGCTATGCAGCTGATTAGTACAAAAAATTGAGGATTGTGGAAGAACAGCACCTTTGGTGTTCTACTGACTTTGAAGGCAACAGGAACTTGTTTCAGAAATAGCATTTGAAAACAAAATAATTTTGGACCTGGCAACATTCTTTCTCTCGGTCGAATCTCATGTTTTTAGTAAGTGATCGAATTAGCCATTTACAAGGAAATATCTGTATTGAACTGGCATGGACTGTCACTCCACTCCTAACCCTTCAATGATAAACAGTTTCTGAAACATTTAGGTATCAGAATGATTATCTTGCTCAAGGATACAATTGATAGGTGCTTACAATATGTCAGTGTTGTACGTCCAATTTTATTTTATGTTTTAAAAATCATGCTTAGAAATTAGGATGTAATCAACATTGCTTATGTGTATTGCCTGACTGTACAAGCAAGCAAAAGTATAATGAAGCTCAGCGCAAGTTCAGTCAGGAAGACCCTCTCGCTGGTTTTTTTTAAAATCTGCTTTCACTCCTAATGCGTGCTTTCATTCTTGCTGTGATCATGCAGGGCCATCAGTTGAATCAGCTGATCTCATCCATCCAATAACATCACAACACACCTCCGTTGTTGGCCTATCCTCTCAGGCCGCCTTTTTAAATGTCTCTCTGCTTCAAATGCATGCAGGCTGCCATCGCACGCACACTACCTCCCCATCACTGCCCAGCCTCTGCAGGCTCATCTGCTTCATCTTCATCAGCCACCAACACCACCAGTGTCTGGACTCCATGGGGGATTTATCCAGCTGCACCTCAGGCCAGAGGCTCCACAATCGCGAAATCTCCCTGTTGAGTCCGAGCACCAAAGACTTAAAAGCTGTCATCACAGCCATTAATCTGTTCATTCTGTAATTTGTAATAAATGTTTACCTTTGCCAATTCATTGGTCTGTCCTGATTGAAATGAGGATGTACAATTGAACACTCTTTTGGAAGCACAGGCTAAAAATTTTTTCTAAGCCATTATGTGTAGCTGACTATCTGAGAAATACAGGTTTGAAGAAGAACACTCATTTGAGTTTATGAAATAAAATTGTGAGAACTTGGTGGTTGCACTGTTCAATAGTATTTGAAAGCTATTACTCATTAAAAAATTCATTACTCACCTATTTCTGAATCATCAAACTGGTGAGCCGGAGGGCCGTCATGGTTGTGGTTCTAAATATCTTTCACGTGGGCAAATACTATCAGTACATGAACACTACTTGGTTCTCAGTGTCTGGTGGAAGCAATGTCAGCTATGATTGTTGCCAGCTGTTCAAAATATATTAAAGTCAAAGGACCTAAGCAGTGCCCTCGCGGGATTTTAATAACTACTACATCCAAGGAGATCTTTGAGGCTTTGCACTGTAAACATACACAATGTAAGCTCAGGTTGTCTTTGGAATGCGAGGAATCTGAACCATGACTTTGAAAACATTATTGTTTAAGGTGAGTTTATGTTAATAATCTTGTATTAAAAGGAGGGAAAATAACACCAGAATGTTGCATAATATAAAAGAACAGGAAGCTAAATATTAAAACAAACTATTGTATAAAGTCAAATCAAGTTTATGACTCACAGGAATTTTACAGCCAGCTTGGTATATTTGCATTTGTTCAGCTGCCTATCTGACAGAGACGCCCATAAATTCATTTGAGTATTTGAAATAAAATTGTGGGAAAATCTGGTGGTTGCACTTAAGCTAATGGTTGCTGGTAATTAAACTATGAATCCTGACAGTGAGTAGAGGGCCGCATATGGAGTGCCCAGCAGGCCTGATGTCCTGATGAGATAGACTGCCTATTCATCTGAACAAATTAGCATTTTACTATCACTTTGAACTGATCACTCAGGACTATTTTTACCCATACTGACCCAATGGGCGCTCATACTGTCAGCAGAAGACAATAACAAAAGTAACTGCCTGGCAGATCAGAATCAGAAATTAAAATGCATTAAAATGGCCTCCTGGGTGGAACAGTATGCGGCCATGACACTGTGGACAGCTTTGGAGGCTGGTGCTATGGCAGCGAGGGTTACAGTGAACCCAGCACCAGTTCCTATGATTCAGCTCCAGATGGCTGCTCCACAAGTCTAGCCCCCTGATGCATTGACTGCAACAGCGGACTTTATAGTGAAAAGCAGTAGTGACTGACAACTAGCACTCGGGTGAACAGCCAAACTATTCTGTTGCCGACAAAAACAAACAAATGAAATTACAGTGATGGAGAAGTTACATTTTAGGATAAATTTAAGGTTAAATGCCATTCATGTTTATAAGCACATGTATACAGAAACTTGAGCTCATGTTAACATGGGTACTGGTACTCAAAGGTAGAGTCATACACCAGTAAACTAGAACAATATGGCTACTAGTAGATAAAGTGAATAACTTTGATTGCAGTTGGTTCATCATAGATGATTTCCCGGAGGAAAGAGAAATGGGACCTGCGCAACTTTGACAAGTGCCAAATCATTATGGACTGCTGGCTGGTCTGGAGCATCTCCGGTCTGGAGCTTTGATGCCTGGCTGCTTCTGCCCAGTAAATTCTGTTCAGATGCAGGTAAAAATGGATGTGTTAATAGGCTGTTGGCCTAAATTGTTGCCTATATGTAAGGTGGGCACCGGGCAGAGCCATTAATGCATCCAGAAACCAGGGACTGTTATCTCATAATCTGCCTATGCTACATATGTAAGTACATTTTACATTTTTGATAAAGACTTTCCTGCCCAGTTTTGGTCCCGTTACTATGAAAGCTGATCCGATGCCCAGTGTGTGACATGTGTTCCTCTGTGTCGCCTTTCCATTTGTGTGTGTGTGTGTGTGTGTGTGTGTGTGTGTGTGTGTGTGTGTGTGTGTGTGTGTGTGTGAAAAATTTGATTCATCATAAAAGCTTACCTAGTTAAGATAGCAGTCGGCAAGCTAAGCCAGCACACATTGGTGCATTAAAAGTCACCAGAATGCAGGAATTCAGTATTTAAAGCTCAAAATAAATTTTGAAAAATGAGGGGGCACACTCCTCCCATAACTGTCATTACAATTTCCTGCTATTTGTGCCAAAGTTGCCTTTCTGTCGGCTTGGACCAGACGGGATAGCCTTCCTTGTCTTCATGCATCATTTAGCCTTGGGCACTCGACACCCTGCTCCAAAACTGTGGTTTTTCCGTGCTCGCACCAATGTCAGTCGGTACTCACTACTGTCTATCAAGAGCAACCCACAAGTCTTGCGGCTTTGTCAAAATCATGTTTGTGTGGAATTTAGACACTCAAATATTTATGTATACATCTAAAATTTGACATACAGACTCTTAAACATGTTTTGAACTTCTGTTTTTTTGGTGACTTATAAACTGACTTATATTCTGGACCCTTGGCCATGAGAAGGGGCTCGTTTGAACCCTCCAAATCCCCTGGCTATGGGCTTGCACTGTACCCTGCTGTGTATGGGGATGAGTAGCTGCTGAGCGGTCAAGAGTTACCATTCTGACCATTGAAAGCACCTGATATGGGCACATAAGCATCAGTGCTGGACTTTGGAGCAAATAAAAGTCACCTGGCCCAATCAATCATGCTTTCTTCTACATTGCATACATCAACTGGGTATGTTTACCTAGGGAAGAGATGGCCCCAGGATGCAATATGGGAAGAAGGCAAGCTTCAGGAGGTAGCTCTGGAAAATGTTTTGCAGGGAAAAACCTTGGTCTGGAAATTTATGTGAGCGTTAATTTGATAAAACTGTTTTGGCGGCATGTGGAGGGCCAACAGCATATTTGACAGGTGGTCAGAATGTTTTGGGTCATTAGTGTATGCTTTCATCAGAGATCATTACAGTATGTAACACAATTATTGACACATTCAGTCTTAAAATCACTCTTCAGATGCTTTTCCTGTCATTCTCTCTTCACTTTGATCAACTTAATCATTTAAGGACTTTTTCTGTGGCCGACTCATACCTCTTTTCATGCCGCAGGAAGATTGTACTCATGGTTACAAAAAGGTATTTTAATCAAAATACACTGATATTGAACACTTTCATCTACTGATGCCCATGAAAAGAAATTTTAGTGGGCATAATGGCTGTGAAATACAGACTGGCAAAATTGGAGCCCCTTAGTATTCCAGCATTCTCTGATCAACTGCATCACAAGTATCAGTATCATACTTGTCAAATATATAAACTATATTCAAAATGTAGGCAATATTTCAGTTTCACTGACTCTGACAGAGGCCAAGAAGATATGTTTTATTACTGAGGAAAGTTAGACAGGACGTGTTTCTCCATGCAGTCACTGAGTTTGAGCAAAGATTACTGTTGAAAGTATGTCACTTTTGCTCCTGCCATAAAATATCCCTGGGATTGAGGGATGTAGTGGTTTGTACAAACTTGAATCCAGTTGTTTTCAGCTCACAGCTGTATAAACAGATTTTATACAAAATATAGGCCACCCAGGACAAGGGCGACTACTGAGCAAATAAACAAGTGTGCATTTTGGTCCCTCTTCATTTCAACTGAATCTGGTTTTGCTCTTCTATGCTGTTTTCATTTCTGGGGGTGTGACTATAGGGTGCTATTATTACACGATTAATTATGAAATGTGACACGCATTACCAAAGTAGGATGAAACAGTGGTTGGATGAAATAATAAACTGCAAATAATCTACTGCAGTGCTGCTCAGAAACATTTTGCCCTACAGGCTTATGCGTACATTTTTTTTTAGAAATCCATTTATGCAGTGGAGGGTGTCTGGAAGTGTGAAACAGTAAAATTCCCTTTCAGGTGCCGGTATTGTAGCATTTTTACTGCGATTTTGAACTTTATTGGGCAGCAGAAAATGCAGTCATGTAGCTATTGGTGTCCATCTCTTTACAGGATATTTTTACACACAAATGAGGAAAAAAATGCCACTAATTAGAGCAGCTCTCTGAAGAAAACATTAAACTCAGACATTAAAATATGATCCTGGACACAGTCCGTTCCATTTCTCATTAACCTCTAATTAACCTCTTCATTTCCATGGGTTCTTTCTGTCGCCACTTGATGGGAAAACAATCAGATGTGGCCACAATTAATTGAACAACAAATTAGAGTCCCTGATGGCTGATTAATTTAATGCCACGCTAATATGCATGTAAATGACTGTTTAGTGCTGACCTTTCCGCAGATAAAAACAGGTCACTGTGAAAAAAAAAATATATATATGCGATGATTATTTGCTTCTAAATGGAAGATATGCTCTGACAGATACAAAAAAAAAAATTGTTGTAATTCTTATTTATGATTAATACATTAATTCACTCTAACTCTTGAGGCACATGGTAGTGCTCCATACGTTAATTGATTTCTGCTGTCTGTATTAGATTGTAATCCACTGAATGGACTTTTGCCGTACCACTTGGTGCACAGGGGAATTTTGGACCATGCTCTCTTAAGAGCTGACTGCATTCCTTTGGTTATGAAAGGATTAGATATGAATCTGCCCAAGGGTTTATTTAATAAGTAATTGGTTAATAAGTTTATACTGTATAATGAGGAACATGAACAGCGTATGGGTGGCCATATGTTTCAATGTGAGTTTGCAAACACGCTTATTCTGATGGTATTCTGGTTGGTATTCCTTTCAGCATTCTCTGACTGTTGGAATATTTGATTCACTTTATCTTTCAGGCCATAAGGCATATTTATTTTTCTTTCCATTTTTTTGCTTGACTTTGCAATTACTGCAAAAAATAACCTATATTTTCTTGCATTACAACCCATGAAATGGCACTGCAAATCTATCCTACAGTACTGCGCTATAAAGGTATTTCTCAGGTAAAATACTGAGGGCTTATCAGTTTAATACATTGTTCTGTGCCACGTTAAAAAAAATAAAGAAATAAAATAAATAAATAAATAAATAAATAAAGAGGCAACAAATGGCAGGAAACAGGCTATTCACCCACGGTTTTCAGGTTCAAAAAAATCTCCAAAGGCTGGTTACTAGAGTATCCTGACGAGAAACATGTAACCTGTTTATCGGCGTATGCATGAGATTGATTTGAATTTCCATTTGTGGCTCAAGCATCTGCAACTTCCTTGAAGTTTTTAGAATTAATGACGGCGCAAGAGAGAGCGGGAAAAGTGTGGAATATAGCCTTTTTAAGTCAAGGTAGAAGAGACACAAGGGCATACACTAATGAGCAAAGTTATTGACTGGGTCAAAGGAATGAACTATGAATCAAGTAACCACAAGGTGCAGCATTTATTGGTGTGGCTGGATAAACTGGAGATGTCATATTAGGAGCTGTCCTATTATTTGGTGGCTCACTTTCAAAACACAGTTTTTCTTGAGCCAAAAGGATGCATGTCTGCACAGATATTGTAACATCTATTTGATAATATTTTTTTTTTTTATATTTTAGCTGACTACTACTATATCACACTTGATGCCTCATATATATATATATATATATAAATATACAGTCGGGCCCAAAATTATTCATACCCCTACCAAATTTTGTTTTTTTTCAAGATATTTTTTGACAAATCAAATTTATTCTTGCACAAATGACACAGTAAGTTGACATAAGGCTGTAAGAAGTACAGTAAACAGTTTTTCAAGAAATACAATACTTTTTGGCATTTTATTTGACAGATTTACAAAAAATGCCATGTCCAGAATTATTCATACCCTTTTCTCAAGAATTGATGGCAAAGACTTTATTCACGATTATAGCCTCCAAACGCATCCTGTGGTTGATCACAAGGTTTCTCTGGCGTCTGCAGGGGATTTTTGGCCCCTCCTCTTTGGCAAACTTCTCCAGGTCCTTAAGGTTTGAGGGTTTCCTTGCCATGACCTTGGTCTTCAGTTCCCTCCACAGATTCTTGATAGGATTGAGGTCGGTGCTCTGGCTTGGCCACTCCAAAACGTTCACTTTGTTGTCCACTAACCATTTCTTGACAGATTTGGCTGTGTATTTAGGATCATGATCCTGTTGGAAGATCTATTCCTGCCCAAAACCAAGTTTTTTGGCGGATTGCTTAATGTTTTCACTGAGGATCTGGATATACTGGTCCTATTTCATGATGCCATTAACTTTAACAAGGTGTCGGGCCCATTAGCTGAAAAAAGAACCCCAGAGAATGATACTCCCGCCACCTTGTTTGACCGTTGGGACCATGTTTTTCAGGTTGAATGCTTCACCTTTCTTACACCAAACAAAAGCCCCATCTCTGTGCCTAAAGAGCTCCATCTTTGTTTCATCCGTCCATAACATTTACAGCCAGAGGCTTGTTTCTTCATCCAGGTGAGCTTTTGCAGGCTAGACGGGCTCTTGTGTGTCTGGGTTGGAGAAGTGTAAGTGGCGTGAGAAAGGTAAAGTGTTCAACCTGAAAAACACGGTCCCAACGGTCAAACACAGTGGCGGGAGTATCATGCTCTGGGGTTGCTTTTCAGCAAATGGGCCCAGAAACCTTGTTAAAGTTAATGGCATCATGAAACAGGACCAGTATATCCAGATCCTCAGTGAAAACATTAAGCAATCCGCCGAAAAACTTGGTCTTGGGCAGGAATGGATCTTCCAACAGGATCATGATCCTAAACACGCCGCCAAATCCGTCAAGAAATGGTTAGTGGACAACAAAGTGAATGTTTTGGAGTGGCCAAGCCAGAGCACCGACCTCAATCCTGTCGAGAATTTGTGGAGGGAACTGAAGACCAAGGTCATGGCAAGGACACCCTTAAACCTTAAGGATCTGGAAAAGTTTGCCAAAGAGGAGTGGGCCAAAATCCCCGTGGAAACGTGTAGAAACCTTGTGATCAACCACAGGAAGCGTTTGGAGGCTGTAATCGTGAATAAAGGCTTTGCCATCAATTACTGAGAAAAAGGTATGAATAATTCTGGACATGGCATTTTTTGCAAATCTGTTAAATAAAATACCAAAAAGTATTGTATTTCTTGAAAAATTGTTTACTGTGCTTCTTACAGCCTTATGACAACTTACTGTGTCATTTGTGCAAGAAAAAATTTGAGTAGTTAAAAAAATATGTCGAAGAAAAACAAAAATTGGTAGGGGTATGAATAATTTTGGGCTAATATATATATATACACACACACTGACAAATCAAAGATTTTTAACCCACAAAAAGATTGTCAACACATCCAAATACTCATTCTGTACATCGTAAAATCTCCTCGTTTAAATAACATCACCCATTTTATCATTTTATTCCAAGGATAAATTAACTAATTTTATACTTTTAACAAGTAAATATGAAAATAATTATTTTCAATCTGCCTATGACAACCCCAAGTAATAAAATGTTGGAATAGTTTGTAAAATTAGAATGAAAACTGAAAACAGTGATTTTTAAATTATCTTTGACCTGTCTTATGTTAATATTTTGCCATATTAATTTTATTAATTTCTCAAAATAAACACAAGGTTTAATTTTGATTCTTGCAACATATTTGAGAAAAGTTGGGACAGTAAAATATTTACCACTATGTAATTTTTCCATTCTTTCTGCTAAAATTTGCCACACATTATTTTATTTGGGACAAGTCAGGACTGCTGTCAGGTCAGTCCAGCTTCTGTACTCAACCATGCCATTGTAATGCCTGCTGTTTTGCATTATCTTGTTGAAATATGGATGGGCATCCCTGGAAAAAACGTTGTCTTGAAGGCAGCATATGTTGCACCAAAATCTCAGTGTACTTTTCCACATCAATGCTGCCTTTACAGAAGCGCGAGTAACCCTTGGTAAAGGCGCTTACATTAACATGACAGAGTACAGCTTTTTAACTTGTTGCTGGTAAATGTCTGGATGGTCCTTTGTCTAGTCACTGTAAACCCTGATAGTGTGGTGAACTCAAATGTTTTGTGGAAACCGATTATCTCAAAAAAAAAAAAAATTGTGTTGGCCAACTTAATTGCATTGTGTAGAGGGAACCTAAAAAAATAAGTTTTTTTTTTTTTTCATTTTTGAGTGCTGTGAACACAAGATCATTAAGTTGGCATACAAAATTTCTTATGAAGTAATCGGTTTCCACAAAACATTTGAGTTCATCACACTTACCAGGGTTAACAGTGTTTGCTGTGGGGCATACTGCATCCAATGCTTCCAAAAAGACCTGAAATGTTGGTTTTTCCTGATCTTAGTACACATTTCCTCAGTGCAATGGTCCATCGCAGATATCTTCAAACCCAGAGAAGTTGAGGGCGCTTCTGGACACTGCTAACATTAGGTTCTCTTCTTGCATCTCTTTTTGTTTTAAGTGCCATTTGTGGATGTCAAAACATACTGAGGTACTTAGAAAAGTAATACTGAGCCAATATGTTTACATTACTTCCAGATAAATGATAGGTTTTGATGCAGTGCCGTCTCTGTGATTGGAAATCTCCGGTAGTCAGCTTAGGTTTGCGTTCTTGCCCTTTACATACATAATTCCTCCAGACTCTTCAAAATTTTTAACTATATGAGACATTGTAGATGGTGAGATATCCAAAGCCCGTCTCTTCTTTCTTTAACGATCATTGTTTTTAATCTCTTCTATGAAATTCTCATGCATTCATGAGCAAATTAATGATGTTTGGCCCATCTTTTTTCTTGAAGCATCAGGCCTTTCCTGGATGCAGCTTTTATACTAAGTCATGATTACGATCATCTGCTGACATCAGCTGTTACAAATCAGATCAATATTCAAATTGTTTGCCTCATTACTAGTCCTAAATTGCTCCCCTCCCAACATTTTTTGAATGTGTTGCAGGCCTGAATGGCAATAATTAATTTATATTTACAAATCAAATGAAATTGACCAGACAAAACATTACATATCTTGTTTTCATATCGTCAGCAATGTAATACAAGTGAAAGTATATTTAGAAATTGCTCTCTGTTTTTATGTGAATTTTCCATACTGTCCAAACCTTTTCTGAGCTGGGGATGTAGTATTAACAATTAGATCCAATGATAGTTTGGCATCAGGCTCTGCTACACCCTGCAGTCCACTTAGTTTGAGCAGAAGAGAGCTGGAAGTGTCAGGATATCCCCTCTTCTCACTCTCTGGAGGAATGCTAGGGTGGAGGTAGAATGTTTACTGGTAGCAGGCAAGAGTGATGCAGCAGCAGACAAAGTTACTGGCAGCAGCAGAGAGCGATGCAAGGCAACAGCAGGCAAGAATCTTTTCCAATTGAAGCTGAGCATGAGAGCAGCTTAAATAGTCCACCTTGCAGTGTGGCAGAGCAATGTCAAATATGTACAAGAGTGTCTATGACAAGCAGGGCATGCCTCACGTTCTCCACCAGAACTGGCTCCTCCGGCTATGCCCCATTTAAACGTTTTTCCTGCACTTGTGATGTTGGAATTTTTTACTTTCACAAAAAAGTGTTTGACTGACTTTTTTCTTTATTATTATTTTACAAATGCTAGCACACTAAAACTGGTACTTGAGGCAAAAATCAATGAAACCATTTGCGGGTGTCCCTAATCCTTCGGAAAAGTCTGCAAAACTGCAAGCACATTCTCTGCTTTAGATTAATTCAAAATTAAACTCTCTTGTGTTCAACTTGTAAAACACTGCAAATCAAAATGCCACACTCATTTAGCAATTACCTACATTCATGCCAGGGTTGGATACACCATTCCAGACATTTGTCTGGCCAGAGTAAACGTGACCTATGATGTCAATGAGGTGACTGAACAAATTAACACTTAGTTAGTAATTAGGAAACCTAAATGGGATCGAGTTTGGAGATATAATGCGTTTTAAGGTAAGGTGAGAGCATTTCCAAAATCCCTCTGATGACAACTTCGGAGTGGAAGAGGTTAAATAAGAATCACACAATTTTATTACTGAATAATCAAGACCCATATATATAAGCCAGTAATTATTATGAAATTACAAAGAAATGACAGAGATCACAGATGGCCCGCATTGAAAACATACTTAATTGTGATATTGCTGGGATGGAAATAACAACAACAACAAAAAAAAAAATAATAATTATAAATGAATCCAGTACTTTCTTTGAATTCCATCTCCCATTCAAGCAATATTTTTTAAGTAGTGCAACCTAATTTATTTTAAGATTGCGCTTAATCAAAATGTTTCCAGCATTTAAAAGAATAGGCTACATTTGCAGGTAAGAGCAGTTGCATACTCCTTGCCGTGATGCTATAATTATTGATTAATTAAATTACCAACACTTCTTACATCAAAATGTTGGTAATTGAATAATTTAGCAAACTGGTTTAATAGAGCATTGCGAAAGTTCGATGCATGGCTTGCATTTCAAATCATTTAAAATGCATCCCATCCGTCAAACTTTCATGGTTACAAAATCTTTGATGAGGTCTTTATTGTCCAGTTTCTGGGAAAATTTTAAGAAGGCTACAATAAGAGATTATAAGAATGGTAATTATCTGATTGATTAACGAGAGGAAATCCAAACCTAAAGCCTCGGTCACAATCGGCCGTACTTCCACTCCACGGCGTATCTACAGCAAAAAATGCCAAGGAACTCACGAGCCACGCAGGTTCTTCTTGCAAAATTTTGAGCCTGCAGACTGCCCGTAAGCATGTACGATGGATTTTGATCATGCACAAAAAACTCCACGATTTCCAGAAAAGGGCCAAGGATGCAAGTTTCACTTGATCCCGACGCAAGGAGCACGCAGGTCAGACGTGCGTTTTTTTTTTTTACTGGTCGTGGAAATAAAACCGTTTGTCCAAGATGCAAGTCGACCGCAAGTTTCCCGCGGGTGTGAAATAAGATGGGCGCACACACAACGTACGAAATAAATAAAACTTCTGAGCACGGCTGGGGTATAGGAAGAAGTGCGCAGCTGTTGCTAGACTGCAGCATGTCCTCCTTGCTACCTCTGTGAAACACGCACGTGCCAAATCGCAAAAGTGTTGCTGCAAACTTCTTTCGTCACCCTCAAGGGCAGCACAGCACGATTACTCCCACCTTACAAGTTGACTGCTACTTTTTTTTTTTTTACCTCAACGTCCTCTACAACTCTCACATAAGGCAAAAAACGCAGAGAACGCACAATTAAAAAATCCGTACGTCCGGTTGTGACCGAGGCTTTATAAAACTACCATCTCCAGCAACATTTACTACATAACATTCTACTTAAAAATGGAATTTCAAGAAATTTCAGTCATTTCCGTCCATGCAATCTCATATTGTAGCCTTCCTACTTGACACAAAGCTATGTCTTTATCCTTAATGGGAGCACAGCTTAATGGTAGCCTATTCGCTCAGTTAATTAATTCAATGAATTGGCTGATTCTTAATCGGATACAGGGTGAAAATTAACCTTCATTATGGTAATGTCACTGGTTGTAGACAGTTTTATTTTTACATAAGCAAACTTCTCACGTGGACCTGAGTCGGCAAAACCACGTTTTTTTAAACGTTTTCTCAGGCATACCATACATATATATACACACTGTTTTGTGAGCTAAGGGAATTAAGTAGCTTTGAAAGACATTGATGTCATATGTCAGCATTAATTTGGAAAGGAAAATGCTTGATTTCTATTGCCATGAGCAATAATGTAAGCTGAGGGGAAAAAGAAAATAATTCAACAGATTGGTCCTTGCAACTGAACGAATTAACACTTGGTTGCTAATTAGGTAGCGTAAATGGAAACGGGTTAGGAGAAGTGATGCACTTTAAGGCAAGGTAAGAGCCGGGCAATAATCTCTCTGATGGCAATCCCGAGTGGAAGAGGTTAAGCTGAATTAATCCTTTGTCACACAACCCATTCAATAAACAGGTGCAGCAAAAGTAGAAAAAAATCACGTTCTGCACTTATGCTTCAGCAAAGGTCAGCAGAGCAGATTCTATAGTCTCTATGGTAACAAAATTCCAAACTGTTGTGAAAATCTAAGTGCGCCCAGAAAATCAGACTTGATTCTGAAAAAAAAAACTAATTTTGAGAATGCAGAGCACTCACAGTTACATTTTCTTGTGAAATTCAATTAAACTTTGGTACATGTGATGTGTCCAATTGACATTTAGAATCAAGTTTCACTAAACTGAATTTGTTATTTTTTCTATTTTTGGCATACATCACTTGTAAACCTTGCGTACTGAAATAGCATGTGCATGGAAAATGAAGATACTTACGGCAAGAAGTGTTGCTTGTTCGAGATGAAGTGTTAATTAAAATATACCGGCCTCCAGCATCTCACTATTGAATGCTGTCCAACAGAGGGACACTCACCATTTGCCAAGCTGGCCTAGCAACGAGCCTAAGGCAGCACAGGTGGCTCTGTTATCATGATCAGGTGCCACTATCCTGAGAGGATTGCATCATACTAACCAGAAAATTAATGATAGGGCTCTTGCCTACTGATATTCTACAAAAAAAAAAAAAAAAGGCCAACAGTATCATAAACTAGAATACAGACTAAGAATAAATGAAATTAAAACCCTGCTTACTCAGTTGTAGACCCTTTGGGACCGGGCAATTCATCTTCCTGAATAAGTGCTTGGGTATATGAGGAGTCCCTGGTTCTAAACCTGGTTGAAATGTGATTACACAATGAGAAGTAACATCCAGAAATTCTCTCATATTGTTGAGGGTATCATTATGTGCACTGTATGGCTCCATGCATCTCTGCCCCAGGCCTTTCAGTAGCTTGTTACCAAGCAGCCATTTTTTTTTTCGACTCAGGATGCTCGCTCTATTCAGCGGTAAACATACTCCTGAAATTGTGAAGTTAAGACCAGTTAGAGATGAATTCCCTTTAACAAAAATATGTTTTAAGCGGAAAACAATCCTGTGTACATCAGGAGATGAATTATTTTGTGAAGCATCTTGTTGTGTTTACCAGAATATTTTATCAAAATGATTCATATTACTTATATTAGAAAAGTGTGAAATTGTACTTTCATGTGGAAAAGTGTTATTATTATGTGCAATGCAAGCCCTTTCAGAAATAAAGTATAAAATATTATTATATAATATTATTATAAGGTATATGATATTATTGCATATAATTGGACATGCAATAATGTTTATGTAAAACTGCAAAATTAATTGATTAAATTATTCTATGCCACAAATACTCTACCAAGTAACAAACAAAATAATATGCAACAAATAAATAAGTAAGCATTATTGAGGTCCACAAGTGCATTAGCAGTTGTAAGCATAACCTAAACAAATGAACTGAAAAAGTGCTTTGCAGCATTATAGAGTATACGATTAAAGATAAGCCACGGCTTGGGAATAGCATCTCTGCCTGGCGCTGCTTAGGGTTGATTTCATTGTCTTCAAGGATACCAGTCCCATTGATTACTACCTTCATCCAGCTTGCAGTGCTTTCCTTTCTGTGGTTGATTAACTCTGTGATCTACTAACTGGCTGTAAGCCCAGCAAAGTAGAAGGTCCTGTTTTGTCATATCCTTTGTAGTGCGAGTGGATGAGCATGATCTGTAGCAGCAGAGAAAGCATCAAAGCAGCTCAGAGAACTGAGTGCTGCTTTATCCTTCGCATCCCTTGTGTGTGTGTGTGTGTGTGTGTGTGCGCGCGCGCGTGTGTATGCATGTGTGCATGCGCGTGCGCATGTCTGTGTGTGCGTACGTGAGTGTATGTGTTCATGTATGCATGTGTGTGTGCGCTAGTGTACTTCTGCATATGTGTGTGTGTTCATCTGCATCTGCCGGTGTGTGTGTTTGCTGGACTAATTATTCATTGCAGGGTGGTGCTTTTCATAGTGGCAGGTTAAAGCTTAACTTTCCTAGTATGTGTACAGATTTGCATATGTTTTAGTTTTTTGTATCCATCCATCACAGACTGAATTAAGTAATTAACCGTGTACACAAATGGCAGTTCATTTGCAGCTTATATCATAGCTGTGACAAAAGGGAACAAAAGCATATACAGACATTGGATTATTAGGACCCCCGTTTTCACACACAAAAAAAAGAATTAATTAATTAAATTGACAAATAAATGTTTTATTTACCATTTCCACCAAAGGGCCAAATGGGTGAAATTCTGGCTGTTTTGACTAGTGCAACAAAAAGCTCTATATTTCAAAAAATTGTAAATTCCAGAAATAACCATTCAGATTCTATATTCATCTTCCTTTCAGGTTATCCCCTTTTGGTTTGGTTTCCAAAATGTTTTTGCAATGAATGATAAGGGTTATTTTGAAGAATTTCTGTGTTCTTATGCTCCAGTATGCTCCAGTAAAGTGATAATAATAACGATGATATATTTAATACAGATGGATTAATAAACAGATAGCTGATATTTACAGTTTGAGCATGTTGATGCCATTTTTTAGTGTCCTATATCAAGCATTGCCCTGAATTCAAACTCAGCCTCTTGCCTCTAGCTACTGCAGAATCAACTACGAATGAATAAAGCATGTTATTTTTGTCAAGCATATTGTTATTATTCTATCTTTCCAAACATTTTGTCGTGTATTTAGACTGAAAACACTTATTTCTATTACCTTTCTTCAGAAAGACAAAAATTTTGCCAGTGAGGTGAGATTTATGACTCATTTCTACATTTGGCAAAGGAATAAGAACATTTCATTCGTCAAGTACATGATGACCTTAAATAAGCTAATATTTTCCACTTTGGAGAGAGGAATTGACATTACCTGCTTAACATCAACGTGTCACATCATTAGTAGTGCTGAATTGCCCTGGTGCCAGCTTTTTCAGTGTCTGTTTCCATCATCAGATTTCAAATAAGCGTATGTTTTTAATAAACAATTAAATTCACAAGTTAGGCTGCTGGATTGGCTCACGTAGTAAAGGTGCCACACAGAGTGACCACCATGACATTGCATTAAATCCAGCCATGCCAGTGTTGACAGGACAGCCCTCTGAGAATAGTGCAGGATTGGCTTTGCGCTGCTCAGGGATATGGGAGGACTACCGTCACGTAGGGTTGCTAGAGGTCCTCCTGCTGGCCATCTGGGTGTTCAAGTTTTTTCTGCCCTCGTTGTGAGCTCACGAGGTTTGAAGCTGCGAGTGAAAAAGAAGCGGCGCTTGACAGGCTTGTGTTTCTGAGGAGCACAGCAAACTGTCGGCGCTCTTCCGATATGGCTGCATGCATGCATGCTTGTACTCACTTTGCTGAGAGGACGTTCCACATTCAAGTGGGATTGGAGAAGCTAAATGCGAATTGCAACTGCAAGCAGGGACAGGGCAGTAATGGAGAAGAGGTGGAAGTAATAGAAAATTAAGAAGAAAAATGTGATGATGACAAGAAAAACAGAGAGATTTAAGATACTAAAATTAAAAATGTGTCTATGAAGAAAATTTTACTCCAAATGTCTTCAATCTTTGATTATATGAAGTTTAAGCAACAGCATATGTATTAGTTATTTTCCTATTAATACCATGTGTCAGTTGGAAGACCGGCGGACATGTCTTTGCCATACCACTCACATCTTGAGCCGGCAATCTTCAGCACCATAGGCAGGCTTCAAACGGGATGTACAAGCTGGGCTGATAGATGAACTTTCTGCTGACAGTTTTGTCAGTCAACAACCTCATATTAGCATTTGGGAGTCCAATTGATGTAGAGAAGTTCAATTTTGTGGGAAAAAAAAATGAAACTTGGCAGAGATACTCAAGATTTAGTGTTTTGTGCATTATTTACATGGAGATGAATCATTATGTTTTTGAAAACCAGCCTTACTAACTAAGCCCTACAATTAAACTGAAGTCCCCAACAACATAGAACAGACTTGGTGTGAAAATTCCAACGTAAAAACTTACAGATAATGTACTGAACATGAATCCCAAAAAGACAAAATTGTATTAATCAGTTATGTAAAAAATTAGGAGGATTTGCAACCAAATTGCTCAAATATTTGAACCATTGATTACTAAAGGCACATTTTTACATAATGCACCAGCTGGGCAAAAGGTTTATTTTTGAACATGTTTGTCAAGGACAGGTTCAGCATAAAAAATCCAATATGACAGATGGAAGGCTTGCAGCTGAATATTTATGGCGTCCAACAGGGTTTGAACCTGTAACCTATGGTATTAGAGGCTAGTTCCCAACAAAATGCTCTAACTGGGCAGACAGAGGCAATAGAACTGGTTGCTGACAGCATTGCAGATCAGTCATTCCCAAACTTGGTCCTCCAGCACCCCTGGTATGTTTTTGTTCTAAAACAAACTGTAATCGAAAGATTTTAACAAGCTGTTAATTTGTCGTGGTTCGGTGCATTTAAATAATAAATATGCAGTGAGCACTATAATTCACTGGACAGTGATGTTTTTTTTATTATTATTCTGGTTCTGCTGACCAAATTTCTCATTGAATATGAATACAAGAGAACATGCATTTTACATGATGAACAGGAGGCTGATGGCAAAAAGTCCTTGAATCAAGCAGGAACTGAAGATGGCTGCAGTTCTGGCCTGACAGAGCATCACTACGGAAGATAACCAGTGTCTTTGCTTCACAGACTCAGACTTCAAGCACTGCATGAAAAGGATTTGCGGCCAACTAATGAAAATTATATTCTACATTTTGTTACTATATTCGTACTGTATACATTATGTTAAACTGTCCAATATTTTTTGATGTGCCTGAAAATGGGGGGAGGGGCTATGTATAAAAGGTGCTGTCATTCATAAAAAGTTCTGTCAATATGGATAAAAACACTCTAAAATTCAAGGCTGTGGACACTACAACCTCATTGAGTCCTTTCAAGCTTAATATGGCATACAATAGAACCAAACTAAAAAAAAAAAAATGTGTCGCTGTCCCACGAATTATGGTTCTCACTGCAAAAATAAATGTGAATGTTGGACAGCATGCCTAGAAATACGCTCTAAATTATGAGTGATACACTGAAAGACAGCTGGCACTTCCATCAGTGCAGTCGGAGAGCAACTTTACTTGCCGACAGTAGAAGCCAATCCCATGATATGATGTCAGAGCGGTTGACATGTGACACTAGGGATCAAGCATAGTGCTTCCTGCCCACCTGGGACCAAGGAAATCCAAGGGGCGTCATTCCAGATGCTACTTCTGCGTGATGCGAATCAACTCTAATAATGCATGACATTCCAGGGCGGAGCGCAGGAGCAAACAAACATAGCTCCAGTCAAAAGGGCGCAATGATGCGCCAGGATCTACCCTCACAGGAGTTGCTATGTATGAGAGTGCCATTAAATGTGTTTCTAAATCAAGGCCAAATCATCACATTTGATTCAAGCGTGACCAAAAAGAGGCCTCTGTGCTCATTTGCTATGCGGCCTCATCTAATATGGATGTGGCAGAAGGCTTTCACTTTGCCTCAGTTAACTCCTGAGTTGTTAACATAGTGGAACTGCAGACGACAAGCACATTTCAGGGGTGAGAAAGAAACTTGATGGAGTAAAATGAAATGAAATAAAATAAAAGCATGAAATATCTTCAGGAAATGAGCCAATGGTGAGGGGGGACAGTGGGGTATACCATTTTTAAATTCTCAAATGTATCCATTGGTATTACTGTCGAGCTTTGCCTTGCCAGAATTAACCCTACAGTAGGGGATTCTCATGTGTTCCTGAACTTGTAAAGCAAGTGAGATAATTATGACATATTTACGAATCAACAGCCCAGAAGTCTTAATGAAGTGATGTAGAATTTTTTTTACAGTTTCCCAATAAACACGTGCCAGTAATGGGATTGGATTCAGCTATAATAACAATGTTAATACTGTAAAAATGTAACCTAAATGTGCAGTGTTGTATCAATTTTTGCAGAGTAGATGACGATCAGATGCAACCTGACACTTCAGAATTAATGGGACTATTTGTGACAGTCCAGCCACAGTAACCTGATCTATCTTCTGTTACATGAACTGTGATCACTGTCATGCAAACACACTGAGTGATTTCATGCTGCCTTTAAAGTAATTTCACAACTTGGAGAACCATCTTCTTGAACCATATAAACTTGTTTTATATAAAAGAGTGTAACCAATCAGCAATGTACTATACAATGTATGTGTTTAATTCAATACAAAGTACAAAGGTTCATTTTCTGGCAAGTTATCTGACAAGAAGGACAGCAGAATATTTCTCTGACCTTTGTCTACACTGCACATAGGACATTATTGTCCCCTCTCCAAATACAGGCACCCCTGAGAAAGATGAGTAAAAAGGGTTTTAAGAAATTCTATTTGGTCCATTGGCTTAATCTCCCATTGAAAAAAATGAGAAAAAAATCCATCATTTGATCTAGCAAAACTATCTTGAGGAAAAAAAAATCCAGCACCAAGAAATGAAATTGCTCATGCGGCGAAGACATGACTAAATCCTCAAGGTCAAAGGACATGGTGCCCTTAACTGGTGACCTTGGCCTTGCCCTTGAGGCTACAGTTGTTATTTTCAATAGGCCTAAACTAGATGCCAGTGCTAACAATATGGGCTAACCTGGAATGTAGTGTGGCCAGTTATTTTTGCAAGAAATTGCAAACTGACAGACAAACCGAATCGATCATTATCAATGATTTTGGCATGTAATTTAAAAAAAAAACATGAAATAAAGAAAGCCTATTTTTCAGTAGAATAGCTAGCTACCCATCTACCATTCAATGAAAATACAGAAGCTATTGACCTGAGTTTGATCATTTAAAAACCTGTTTCCTAAAATTTGGGGATGGTATGGAATAATTTGTATTGTTTTTTTGGAAATGAGAACTGAATTTTATGCCTGCAAAACATTTGGTACATCTCAATTTTCTTATGATCTATAACGTAGATAAGTTAACACATTCAGAGGCAGAGTGCAATGCAATTGCGGGGTTTATTGATAGGACAACGGTAATGACAAATAGGGACAGAGCCCAGAGTTGAAGCGCACAGTTCGGATGGTACTGACCCTGGGTAAGGGGCATGTCTGCTCTGGCCAGTGGTGTCCCAAGGCGGAAGCCAGATGGAGATCACCTTTGCCAGAGCAGAACTCTCAGATGGCAGGTTTGGAGACTTCAGCAGGAACGCAGTCCCAATCCTGATGACCGCAGAGGGTTTGGAAGGTGTTATTAATAAACTGGGAACAAGAACATACAGAAGCACCCTGTTAACTGGAATGCAGTGTTAATTCTGGAGACCAGGAAATTAGCTTGGGAGCTTGTTCCTTTTTAATAAAACTGAGAGGTGTTCTTCCACTATCATTAAAGATTGCAATAATTTCCAAAAATGATAGGTTCACAAACTAGGAATATTACTGACTTGTTGCTTTGGGCATTGGCAAGTGACAATCCAGCAACCTGAAAGACTCAAAGCAAGGGAATATATATGGCGCAGAGACGTGCAGGAATGGAGAAACACAAATGTGCACACCTGGTGGGGAGGCACGCAAGACACTAATCCAATTAATGGACAACATAAATCTAGAAGAAATGCAAGTTTCTGAATGAGAGGAGCACACAAGGGTTGTGACAGCACTCTTGAGAATGAAATCCCTGAAATCCAATAGCACATTGAGATATTAAAATAAGTGGATTATTCAATCTTGTGGGTTTGTCTGTACTGGCCAATCACAGATTAGCACACTTTGAACGCCCACCCTTACAGTGACGGATTAAGAGCTCCCCCCTTGTCATTTGACTAACAGATCTGGTATGGTATGGTTGGGTGCATTCAGAAGTGTTTGGGGAACATTCTATATTTGAACCATGAAATTTTAATGGTTTTGAATGTTTTTTCTGTTTAGCGAGTTAAAGGAATGAGAAATGGATTTGATGGAGGAGGGCGGCAGGTCTGATTGGGTGTGCGTATGTATGAAGAATCTGAATGTGTGAATGCGGATTCATGTGTGAGTGCAAGAATATGCTAGATTTAAAATATATAAAAATTACAGAAAGGAATGGGTTTGAATGTGTGCCAGTGTGATAGCAGATATGTGTGAGATTGATGAGGTATTTATTTAAGTGAGTGGACAGGAATCTCTTTTTTTCAGAGACAGTCAATATACAATGCCTGGACCAAAAAAAAAGTCAAACACTCTACTACTTAGTTGGACTGCCTTTAGCTTTGATCATGGCACACATGCACCATGGCATTGTCTTGACAACCTTATGCAGTCAAAACATTTATTTCCATCCAGAGTTGCATTAATTTTTGACCAAGATTGTGTATTGACAACCAGAGAGTCAAACCACTCACTAAAGTCTTCTCCAGTACATTCAAAAGACTTTCAATGGAGTTTATAATGTGTTTGACAGTTCTCAGCCCAATTTCAGTGATTTCAGCAATACCCTCAGTTGTTTTCTTTGCTTGATGCGGGCCAATAATTATACCCCCCTGAAACACAAAAACATCTTTTCAACAAACGTGGTGTATGTCCTCTGGCATGATTGTTTGATAAATTAGAAGATACGCTCTGCACCAGTTAAGGTTCAAACAATTTTTGTAAGCGGAGACATATTAATTCATGCAACAATGATCCAATCACAGGCTCTCAAATACTTTCTTATTTATATCCATGTAGTGACTGATTTGGCAAGGCAGTGTCTATTTCAGATATTCTGAAAAAAGTATCATTTCTGTTCATTCGCATGTAGATAAATTTACAACATGCTAACCCATAGGTTCTCAACATCAGCCCTGGGCACCCCTGTTGAATGATTCTAAAGTGTAAATTTGTCCGAATGAGGTCAATTTCATTTTAAGAGCAGTACGCCCTTAAGCCACATTTGACAGAAATATTTGTGCAAGACACGAAAAGGGGGGGTTGGACAAAAAAGCAACTGCATTTAAAGGGGAAAAAAAATTTACAAATCAAATTAGAGAATCAATAGGCTGGATCCTAATTGGTGAAACCATGGAAACATAGTTTCGAAAACTAACCATACAGTACATGCAGGAAGCAAGACTTGTTTGTTTCGTGTTACTAAGGCAGATGCAGTAAAGCAGATGACCAGACAAGAACACTTGGACAGGGGGCCAAAGGCGGGGCAACAGTGATACAGAGGTTTGGCGGGTGGCTGGAGGGCAGGTGACTGGGCAGATAGTGCTCCCCCAGGCATTCATGTCAGGGACAGCTTATGGGAAACGGCGAACTAAGGCATCCAGGTCCAAAATGGCTCAGGTAAGCAGCGGACCTTGACATCCAGGTTTGGGAAGCACAAAACTTGTCTCCTGAGGAGGGCTAGACCCAGGCAGCAACTACCAAGTAGACACTGAAACCAAACCAAAGCATCAGGGCTCTCTGGAATTAGTCAGTCAGGCTCTCAGGGTTCAGACCCATGGGCCCACCTGAGATCAAATGGACTTGGCCCTTGGTTTCACAACAAGGAGAAACAAAAAATATGGAACAGATCTAGAGCTAGAGGACACAGGACACAAAAATTATGGTCTAAGGTCTTTTTTTCTTCATAGCATGCATGGATATTTCCATCAAGACGTGGCTCAAGAGATAAAATCACTATGAACTAAGGGAAACAAAACATTCACATACATGAGTAACACGAGATAAGCTGGAGTCACAAGAGAAACTGTAAATTCCTTTCATCAACCAAATTAGAATTGAATTAGACAGAAATGGTTTAAGCAATTATTTTAATGCTAATATGTTCCATGCAGTTATTTTATCACAGCAAAAATACAATTGTGTTCTTGTGGTTACAAGCCTCTTTTTGTAAACAAGCGACTTCTATTAAATGCAGTAGAGCAGCATAATTTCAAAATTAATTCCACAAAAAAAAAAAAATCATTATTCAAGTCAGTACTCTCACTGCGTATAAATCAGAAAATAATTTGGAAGCTCATTAAATGAGTGCAGCAGGTGAGATTTCAATATAGTTTACCTTCACCCAGAAATTGTTGCATATTTGAAACAAAATGTAATTACCACAAGGTTATCTTTCTCAGACACTCCCATTAAACTAATTCTCGTTAACCCCCTTGACACGCATGCGCACACACACACACACACACACACACACATACACACGCAATCTATATGCAGTATACCACAACGGCAAACACAGGAATGCGGTAAAAAAATCCCAAGACACAGCTGAAAAACCATGAGCAAACCATGTTTTGTTGCATAAAGTGTTCTCTGAATATACTGACATTTATGAGATGGCTTCCCATAATTTAACAGATACAGGACCATGTTTAAATGATAGCAATTGTGGACAATATGTTTCATTTGGCTTTTTCCAGAGTACGATAAGTTGAGAATGGATCACAGGGGTGGGAATGATTCTATTCCCTGGTAATATTTGAGGCCTTCATTGTGTGATCAGTTGCCATGTGAATTGTTTGCTCCTGTCAATGAGATTCAAGCTGAATCTCATTGACACAGGCTTATGTAATATATACCTACAATAACCATTTATCCTCTTTGAAACATTGTTCGTTGCCTGGTGTGACTTCAGATATTCATAGAAGACAGTGCTGATTATATTATATAATATCTAGCAACAACTGTATTACTATGACATCACTCCACAGAGTTGCTTGTTTTGTAATTGTGATTTAAACTGCCATGTAAGAATTTCTCAATTAATGATCATAATAGTAACAAATACCATTATAATTAAATTATATTATTATATTATATTATTATACATTATATAATTTACACCATGGTGAATGTTATTTTTTTAAATTATGTAAATGAGAAAATCCACAAAATATTACTGATATTTTCCTAAAAAATAAAATAAAATAATAATAAATAAATACTGGAACCCCAGCCCATCAGCTATGAGCCCATTAGTTGTAAGTTTGTGCCCCATGGAGACCACAGTGAACCACACTGGCTTGTGCTGTCAAAGGCCAGCATTCATTCCGACAGGCACTCTTTCTGGAACAGTTTGGACGGCTATTTCCCCCCTCTGAAAATTTTGTCCGTTACTGATGGTGGCCACATTTCATTAAATTAATGGCTGGATTTTTCACACAGCCAACAGCAATGTTATTATTTTGCCTGCCTGTGCTGTGATGATGGATATCCCCTGACTTTGGGCTCTCTGTGTGCCGCTGGTACCGTGCAGGAAGTACAAAGGCTGCTTGTGCAATTTGCCGCCACGTGCAGTGAAATAGGGCTCCCATGAGCTTAATGCTGCTCCTGGCGACATGTGCAGGGCTGGCCGGAGCAGCGGAGAGCAGTAAGGTGAGGCTGAACTGCCACCACGCCGCATGAAAGGGTGACTGTGAGCCGTATGCAGGTTGACTAAACACAACATGGCTGAAAGTATCTGGATACCAGCTCATTTAACATTTTATTCCTAAATCATTGGCATAAATATGGAGTTGGTTTGCTCTGTGCTGCTTTTGGTGCCTGTGTGGTACTGGGTACAACTGTACTACTGCTCAAGTTAGTGTTGTACAAGATATTTGCTTCCATTCTCATTCAAAAACAAAAAAATAAAATAAAATAAAATAAACGTTGAGGTCAGGTGGTAATGTTGGGTGATTGGGCCCAGCTCAAAGTTAGCATTCAAGTCCATGCCAGTGTTGTTTGATGGAGATGAGGTCATGGCTCTGTCCTTGCCATTCCAGTTCACTTTAGGTGATTTTGAGAAAGCCAGTATTACAGTATTGGCCATGGTATGTGTAACATGTAGAGAACAATGTAAGAGATAAACATGGGACATGGCCTTCCCAAAACTTTGAAGCACCGGATCATTCGGAATCTTAGCGACCTAGCCAGAGCCATGGAAAACAGCCCCTAAAGATGGGGTGTCTGCATTCTTTTTGCCAAATGACAAACAAATAATACAATGATAAAATAATCATCATATACAGTAAATATATTTAAAATAAGAATGTTTTTTCATCCATATACAGTAGGAAGAGCAATTTAATCTATAAGGTAACTAAGAGAAGTCTTGATGATTTCATATCACTTTGGAATAGTAATTTTTTTATGCATAATGAACTATATCAAAAAGGCAGGGTAAAGCTGATGCGAGATCAGCTCACCTACAGTGAGACACTTTTGTATTTATTGGTGATTTTTTCATAAGGGACGAATTACGCTCTTTAGCTCACTGGCCAATAGGCCGTCCGGTGTCATAGTCGTGATCGTGGTCGTGATCTTGATCATCGTCCATTAGCAAAATCTTAAAATTTTTTTATTTTCCGAAACTACACGCCCGATTTACTTCAAATTTGGTATGGACCTTCCTTGGGACTACGTCAACCAAGATTGTTGTAAAAAAAAAAAAATTGTTTTTTTTTTTCATTTTAGGTTAATTTTTTTTGTGATTTTCATCTGAAAACCTGAAAAATCTTCTCACAAGCCAGATTTTCTCCAAATTTGGAACGGAGCTTCCTTGGGACAATGTCTACCTTCTCAAAAATGCTGAGCAATGGGCTCAATTATTGGGCTGGTGAGCCACAGGGCCATTTGTCCTATTTCTTGCATACAGTATGGCACACCAACATCTACAGTGGAGTGCCAACATGTGCATAATCAAGCACTTTAGAAATACAAATACTTACTGTCCTGAGACATAAACAATGCACTGATATTATTTTGCACTATAAAAAATCACGAAAAACTAAAACTAAACTTCATTCATGCCAATGCTCAAGGTCTCAGCACTTGAATCTGGCAAATTGTATAGTATTTTGTTACATGTTCAGTACATCTCAACATTTAATTTGTTTTCCTGGTTTTTTTATGTGGGGTGGGAAGTTAAAGTAACTTTAAAAGAATATTGGATGTTTATAATATTAGATTTTTTGCTTGCAAGTCGTCACGCCAAATATACAGAGACTAATTGATCCTTGCCAGCCAGCTTGTTTCTGAAGGAAATTAAACGTTGGATTCAGCAGCAGTTTGCAGAATGCTTGTTGACATTGAAACACGGATGGAAAAATATTCTTGGCTTGTGTTCAGAGGGATTGCCAGACTAGTCTGAATGAGAGAGAGGAGGAGAGGTGAGGTGGAACAGAATGGTCCTCAGTCTTGCAGGCAGAACTCAGCACACTAACACTCTTAAGTCTACAAAATATTGGCAGGAACCATTTTTCCTACGAGGAGAAAGCCTCACCCAGCATGTGCAGTCGCTTTATGACTCTCATGGATTTTCACACTGTGGATTTTTGTAGGATATGCTGGCAATGCTTAATTTGTACCATGCATATTCTGTAATTCACTCTCATCTGTATGAGTTTCAAAAAAAAAAAAAAACAGTCTGTGGCTGAAAGACCCAAGTGTTCTTTAACACTTGTGAGAATTTTTTAAATAATAATTTTTTTTTTTTTTACTGTCACAAAGTTTTCCACTTTCATTGCACAGCAAAGAGGACATACAGCGATCCATCAGTTAAGACAATGACATATCAAACACAAGCAAAACTGGAGAAAGTCTTTTTTTTTGCAGTGCAAAAGAAAAAAAAAAAAGAGGTCGCCCAAAGTGGGCGCATTTATCCTGTGACTTTGTCCTAAGTGAACCTAATGTGGTGGATGCATGACTAGACATTAGTAAAAAACACACCCCTAAAGTATGAAGCCCTTGTGGCAAGTGGTTGCTGAGATTTTGTCCACGCAAAATAAAACACATTTTCATGTTCAGTGACCTCGATTTTTGACCCAGTTGAAACTAACATGATGGATGCACAACTAGACATGAGTGAAAACACGTCAAAAGTATGAAGCCATTGTGCCAAGCGGTTGCTGAGATTGTGTCCACACAAGAAAGCGTGACGCTAATACTGATGCAGATGGAAAACCAGGTAAAACCCTTGAAGCGATCTCAGTGATATAATTTAAAGAAGATGTAAGCCCACCGTGGCAATCATTACGTGTTAAGAAAGCCTTGAGCTTAATGGATCAACTGAACACAAGTGTTGGATGCAATACTAAGAAACAAGCACTCACAGCATAAAAAGCCAAGGATCACTGGTAACACTTTACAATAAGGGTACAACAATTAACATTAATTAACATTAGTTCATTAACTATCAGTTAATTAGCAGGTAACTAATGCGTTAGATTATGATTTTGAGTAACTTTGGCAAATCAAGCCAAAATTTTATGCAGTATCATTATATAAAAGGGAAATTAAACTGTGAATGCAGTATCACACAACAAACCCAAGGATGGATCTTGCTTTGTTGCTATGTAAGTGTCCACATGGCCAATCAGAGAATGTCAGATCTCAAGAATCATAAGCGAGCTGTGCAAATGATCAATCTCAAATATTCATGACCATGTTCACTGCCTATTGTTGTGAGCTGACAACAATGACTCATAGTTAGAAGTTACAAAACTACTGTTGCTTGCAGGAAAAAAATGGAATGTTTACCTGTTTTTCACAAAAGTCAATCAATAATTAAATACCTGTCTTTGTTTAATGTGCTCATCTTCTGTTTATCTAATTTCAGTATGTGCTAAAATCTTGTTCCAAAAATGGTCCGATGTATCTTTCTTATGCGACATTATAATTTTATGTCAATTGCAAGGTGACTTTATACAACTTAAGAGGCAATATTTAATCCTATGCCGGCTGTTTCAAGTCTTAATAAAATTGATATATGACGCCCTAATTGTTCTCGTTCTTAGGTTTTGTCCTAATTACCATTCAATCCAACGTCCAAAGCAATATTCCATCATCAGCATGCCACTGTGTTAATAATAAGGAGCTGATTACATCCAAAAGTCCAATTACCTCTTACCTAATCTCTCAGAATCGATTTGCTCATCTTTATCTGTGACTAGACTGGGTCTAATCTGCTCCTGGTGACACACACCATTTGTATTAAAGACATTATGTCATGGAGAATCCTTACAAAGGGCAGGGGGTGGCAAAGTCCGGCGATCAATCAGCCTCCCGTCTTTACTGTTGCATCTGAGTAACTGATACTAATATACTTTTTTACTGCAAAGATGACATACCGAAAAAATAGGGCAGCTTGGCACTACTGTTATTGTGACCTTAGGGGAATGATACTCTCTTTTTTTGTTGTTGTTCTCAAGTGCTGTCCACGTTTACACTACCAGGCTGAACTGACCAAAATATGAATTTTTTGCCCCAATGTGACACAGATCTGATGTTTTCAGAGCTGCATGGACACAAAAATCCAATCTTATTTCCGATCTTAAAATCAGAATTGAGCCACTGTTGTGGTCCTAGAATAGGTGCAAATCCGGTGCATGGGCATGCAACATGAATGAGAACATTCAGATCGGAATCCATGCGGCTTTTTGCCTGAACACATGCGCAGAGTACAGTTTAAAATGCAAAAAGCTAGCCATCTGGCTTTTTTTTGCCCTCTCAACCTCATCAGGTACAGATGAACTGTTTGCTGTCCTCTAGGGAAAATTCCCATCCATACATTTGCTACAAGCTCGTCCTTTTTCTCGGTTTGAATCAGATTTGAACTGAAACTATATTGGAACTTGTTAAACGTGTTCAAAGTCTTGTGTAGCAGGCCGAAGGAAGGCCCGGGCGGGGACTTGAACCTCCAAACTCCCGGGTAATAGTCTAACGCACTGACCACGTCGCCAAAGAGCCAGGCTCGAAGGAAGGGCCTTATTAGGAGGCATTCTCGTGACAGGACCCTGAACCTCACAAACCCCCCTCTTTCGGGAGGGTAATAGTCTAACGCTGCCATCCATTCGGATCCCCAGACCACGTGTAGCGCCCCGGCGGGACAACCTCCAAACTCCCGGTTTAGATGACCAGTTGAAAAGCCAGGTATTTTTCAATTTTTCAATGAATGGATTAAAAATCCGTTTAGTATGGCTTCTTATATTACACTGACTTCACACCCGGTAAATAGTGCATTGACTGCTACAAATGATTGTTTACGGTTTAACATCAATTCAGCGCTTGCTGTACGGGATAACCTGACAATGTCAGCATGTTGTACAGTACACTGATATTTACTTTGTATTACGTCATAAATGAAAAGAATTGTTACAATGTCAAAACCAGGTGAGCAATACAGACCCCATGGCCCTCTTGTGTATGTTTTATGAGGATGGCATGGTTTTATGAGGGTGGCATCCTCAGAGCAGGAATAAGTGGGTTAGAGAATGGCTCGTAGGTAATTTGTACAGCTAGCTCATTTTCAAGATCGCTGCATAATCCAGATGCCGCAAATACTCTACTCACAAATCTGTTTTAACCTCTCCATGCTCCCAGTATTACACTACTAAGCCACAGTTCTCAGTATATGAATACATTACACTCAGAACAAATATCTTATCATGTGTGCAGTTGTATTCCTGGAATGGTTTCATTGACAATACGATGGATGGTTACATTATAATGTAAAGTATAAGCAGTCAAGCCACTGGTTGGATATTAGACCCTGGATCAATGAGAATATCGAAGTGCAAATTTGTTGCTAGGAATCAATGCCAAGGCTAATCGGAGAAAGGGATGGAGTGGAATGGCAAAGTGCTGTTGATCAATACCTATTAATTTCCAGGCACCGCATTTCCTCAAGTGGGACATCTTATATTGTTAGATCAGATTATTAACACGCTGGATGATGTGACATACTATGTGACACAGACAGGGTGAATAAGGCAGCTTATCCTCAGCTTGGGAAGGAAAGACAAGGCCATCACATCACCCCCACTGATATGCACTAGAAGTGTGATGTGTCTGCATATCAGGCACTCAGGGGACGTACACAACTTAGAAGAGTGACAATACACTTTGTTCGTACATATAACAGACCCTTATAAGTCAGGACTGAGTGAAAAATTTCAGAATACATATATTACAGTAGCAAATTCTCAGGTGCAGTGAATTCATTTCGATTCCTTTTTATTTGTATTCAATTACTTACTTCAGGACTGTCACAGAGACACTTTACAGAGCAATACAATGGTGTAGCTTAAGTCTCCATAATAGTAAATGAGTGAAAATAAAAAAATGCCCAAGTGGAAGTTATCTCTAAGGAACCAAGCCATGATAGGGGAGCCCATAAGTGGGCTAAACGCAGCCCAGTACAGAAAGTTCATAAAAAACAAAACAAAACAACAACAAAAAAAAAAAAAAAAACAAGGGAATGTAAAATAGACAGGACTTGAGGCAGGTATGCTGTTTTGTCTGCCACTCACCCAACTGACTGAAATCCAAAACAGCAACCAAAAATAAAACATTAATTCGCCTGACTGCTGGCTTAGTCAATAACTCCACCAACAAGAAACTGCCTTCTCAAGCCATGCTCAGCAGTGTACCCACCAAAAGATTTAAGGCAGCGATCTGCAAAAGTCAAAAGATTTTTGCGCCCAAAGACATTCTGCAATATTTACAAGAAACAATGGATTTGATACAAGCCTTTTTTTAAATAAAACAACATTAATCAATGCATGCTAAGACATTAAAAAGTCATGTAGAAATTTTATCTCAACAGGGTATCTATTATAACCTGCTCAACCCTTTGAGTGGCATTCTGCTTTTGGAAAAATTACCAAACATGATGCATGACCAAGCAAGTGATGATGTAATGACACTGGTACAAACGTGAAATTTGTATCTATTTAATTACACTGCGCTTGTAACATCTTCCTGCTTTCACAGCTATCATTGTTGCTTGAGACATAGAGTCTACTCACATAATGTCATCGCAATTGTGTAGACCCTTGCTTGCATTTAAATGGGATGACCTCACAGGACAAGATTTGCAAATGTGGAGACTTAACATGTTAATAACAGAATACAGAGGGGAGAAAAAGCCTCTTTTACAAGTCTAATGTTGGCATATGGTAAGTTAAAAAATAGCATCCATACAAGTACAAAATCTATATTGCTATCAGTTGGATTTAATATTGGCTAAATTGCCGTAACTGAGAGAGAACAAAAGCCATTGATATTTTATTTATTTACAAACGTGTGTAAACTCATGCATTTTACTTGCCCCTATAAGAGCAAAAAAAAAAAAAAAAAACTACCAGGAAACTTCTGCTGCAAAAAGGGGTCCAATTACCAAAGTGACTTTTTTCTAAGCTGAGTGCATAATAGAGAGGAAAATGGGTGGAAAGTACCCTTAATGTTCCTTAATAGCAGGAAAGGTCTCACCTCAGGAGCAGGCCTTCAAATCTTCTCAAAGTATGAGTTTTAAAAGACTTACATTACACTTTATTTGAAGGGGTGCGTATTAGACAGACAATACATTGTCATAACCATGACATGTCGCCAGTCATGAATGTTTATGAATGTTTATGACTGTTGTCATTCGGTCTCATTCAGGTTAGGGTTAAAGACATTGACAGGTTATATTTTCTTGGTTAACGCAAAGATGTCACAACAAAGATATTCCAACTAATGTCAACTTTGCATTAAAAATGACATAATTGAATAAATTGAACTTAATGAGAACATTCATAAAAGTTCATAAAGATTCCTTCATGTTAATAACCGGAGTCATGTCATGATTATGACCGTGTCATGTCACTCTTATGCATGTCCCTTAAAATAAAGTGGTACCTATGACTTGAATGAAAACTAGCAAGCCTTTAAGGCACAAATTAAATCTTTATCAAAACTCCAAAGCTCTCCAGTCGCACTTACGGTTCCATCATCTGCACTTTTGCCATGGACATTTGGTACTGATTAGGGATGCACCGATACCACTTTTTTAAAAACCGATACGAGTACGAGTATTTTATTTTGTGTACTTGCCGATACCAAGTACCGATACCGATATTTCTGAAATGTTTTCCAGGAAAATACAATGACAATTTCGGAGTACAGGTTTTATTTTCTTTTTTTTAACAAGCCTAAAAGAGGCCAATATCAAACGATTCACACATGGCTATTTCCAAAAAAAAAAAAAAAAAGTAGGCCTAACTGCTAAAAATCTTTATGTATTTAGGCCCGACAAAAAGCCTTTGAACTAGCACTGCCATCAAATGAGGCAAAACATTACTGAAGCTTGACAAATGAAAAGCAAACTCGCTGCATAGGCAAGGTAACACACCCAACTTCATAAAAAGTCAGTAGTACTATTAATTGGCACAGATAGTTTCTACACACATTCATAGGCATTCTCAATCCAGGTAAAGTAAGTAATAGCTTTCCAAGCAAACAAGGCATCACTTAAAGTGTGTGGTATCGCCATATTTCAATTACACAAATGACAAATGAAAAAGATACAACTTAACCACAACTAAAATGTTCAAGGTAACCATATGTTACTAATATATTTGTAGTAAAATAAGAAGATTCACAATTCTACGTCTCTGTGTGCGTGATTGTGGGTGTGTGCTTGTGCGTGCTCGGCTTGCTTGTAAATATTCAATAACTGATCCGGGTGTGCCATCTAGTGATAGAATATTGTAATTGCGTGCATAAATTTGCAGCTCCATATCCGCTGGCAGAAACATCTGCACAAAACGCTTAAGATACCCTGCCGAACACCGTTGTTCTTCTTTGAACACGCCGATCCAGATAATCCTTAAATGATGAATTATATACATATTTTAATTTGTAACGTGTAGTGAAGTGGCCAGCGTCAAAGTAACAAAAGAAAAAAGTATACTTTTTATCTTTTAAATGTAGTAGAGTAGAAGTCCCGTATAAAAAAAAAAAAAAAAAACACTCAAGTAAAGTACAAATCCTCAAAAAACTACTTAAGTACTGAAACGAAGTTGCCTACATGTACTTCTTTACTATACACCTCTTGTGTGTATGGGCGTATGCCTGCATGTGATGTGATGACTATAAAAAGCTCTCTTTCTCGTATTTTTCTAACTCGCTGTCTCCCCTAGACATAGAAGTCAGATAGTACAAAATACTGTAGCTATCGACCGTGAGCAGGCAGTTACCTTAAGTCTTACATTAAGTGGTATCGGTCGTGGTATTGGCAAATGTGGACGAAATACGAGTACGAGCATATTAACGCTGTATCGGCAGATACCCGATACTGGTATCGTATCGGTGCAACACTAGTATTGATCCCTCTTTTTAGGAGAGTGATCCCTCTTTTTAAAGGAGAGTTTTCAACGCCAGTCCTGCTTTATTTGCGAAGTTGTCAATCCTGACCCAAAAAAATTCAAACAAGAATTGGAAAAGCAGTCAGACACAAAGTGATTAGCACAAAAAAAATGTACAGACTGTAGCTGGGAAGTTGTTATCAACAAGAGTCATCAGAAGATGACATATCCCCCGGCCCCTGATTATTTGCTCGAAAGTCATGTCAATCCTACACCTTCAAAGAAATTCAAACAAGAATGTTGAGGTGATTTTCCTCTGGAATGATCTGAAAGTATGTACTGGCAACATCTAGCAAAGACTATGAAGCGCAAAAAAAATTTTTGGCAAAGGCAATAAAAAAAATAAGGGTCATTAATGAACAGTGTTTTTGAGTTCTGCTCTGAAACAAACCCAGCCCTGTGACTGAGTCCAAATCCATGTTGCTTCCATGGAAAGGAAAAAAAATAATAATTTCAGAAATTTGAAAATATGAAAAGGCACCACTTCAGTAATTGGGTAATGCACATATAAAGTTTCAGAAAGATGTAATGAACGGTTTTTTTTGGAAGTTCTACTGAAATTAACCATTCTCTGTACAGTGCAACTTTTTTTCCATGGAAACGAAAAAAAAAAAAAACATTTTCTACTCAAAAGGCACCACTTCAGTATGTGGGTAATACACATGAACCTATCTCTGTACAGAGTCCAAATCCAACTTGTTTCCATGGAAATAAAAAAAAAAATTTTTTTTCAGAAATCTGAAAATATGAAAAGGCACCACTTCAGTATGTGAGTAATACACATGCAATGTTTCAGCAAGATATAATTAACGGTTTTGAGTTCTGCTCCGGAAATGAACTAGGCCTGATGTGCACTAAGTCCAGATTTGTTTCCATGGAAACAACAAAAATAGGAATCCCGAAATTTCCAAAGTAGCCAAAGGCACATCTAGACTATACATAGAATACATGTTCCAAGTTTGGTGCTGATATCTTGCATAGTTTACGAGTTCTGCTCCGGAAACAAAATGATTACGGACGGACGGACGGACGGACGGACGAGGCGATGCCTATATCCCGCCGCAGGGGGATAGAAATAAAATTTATCCGCACAGCTTTTCTGTTCTTTGACGTGGGGGCTGATGTAGCAATTTGTGTTCGTCTGTGCAGCCTACAGAAGAGCAGTTCTCATGCTAAGCGCTCAGCTTCAGCATAATGCTTGTGGGTGAAAAACAGGCACAGCTTTGCAAAGATAGTTCTCTCAAATTGGCAAATTGGAGGGTTGTATAATTATAGTGAGTTTGCACTTGACATAGGTAGGGGAGGCAATTGTGAATGGTTTGTTCACTCTGACCTAAACACCCCCCAAAAAAAAAAAAAAAAAAAAAAAAAAGTCTTGCATATTTTCACATGCCTATTGTTAAACGAAAATTTTCTTCAGTGTTAGATTGGCCAAACCAATAAATGGTTCAGTCTGTTTATTTTGTCTAAATCTCATCAGCTGTGCAAATCAAAAATGAAGAGCAAACTTGCATAAAATAAATCTTGTAAAATTTTACTTAGGTACGCAAGCAGTCATCAACAGGGAGGCTTTGTTTGGCAAGAAATTGTCCAGTTTTTGTCCAACAAATTAATGAATGAATTAATTAATTACAAAGATTCAGGTGTAAACACACTTTCACACAGTGCGTATCATTTTTAATGAAAAGTCAGTGGGGCTTCTGCAAAACAATAAGCCTCACAACTGAACATTTGGATCCCCTGCTCATCTACAGTAACTCTACTGTGGCCGAAAAAACAAGGTAATAGCAATATTTGCAGGGGGTATCCACCTGAGGGAAACAAACTGTCCCTTCCTTTTCCATAATCGTAAAAGTAGGCCGTGGCTTTTTTTGAACTTAATGACATAAAAAGTAGTAGTTTATGCACATATACGGAAAATCACTGCAGGATCATTACTGGCTTTAGATCATAATGAAGATGGAGGCCTGTTAGCCACTGAAATAAAGTGTCGCTTCATAATTGACTCATAAAATCAAGATAGGTAATCACCCACTGTGCTATCAAGCAATAAACTATTACTCTCTATAGCCTCAGCAGGAGCTTCAGTTATAACAATAATGAGTGACATTTATTTTAAACCTATTGCTTGTTTTTGGTTCGAACAGATAATGGACTACCTTTAAATGGGGAAAAGGATATGGCAGCACCTGGAAGCACTGCATTCAGAAATTTAAATTGTTTCAAATCAATTAAAAAAAAAAAAGTTAAATGTTTAGTGCCCACTATGTTATCAAGCAATAAGATATTACCCTGAATTGTCTGATAAAAGAAACATGTTTTTTTTTCTTTTGAATTGAACAGAAAATGGGCTCCCTTAAAATAGGAAAAAATACATGAAAGAACCGGGACACACTGCCATCAGAACTTAAAATTGTTTGAGTGCTAACATGGGCTTATTTTTAATGACTAAATTTTTTTTTTTTTCTGATGTGATTTTGTGTAAGACTGCTGTTAAAATCCTCTTTCTTCCTATTTTTATGTTTAATTCCCTCGCTTTTCCTTCTTTGCGCTATTGCTTTTTATATAGCGTGCAATTATTTTTTAACCTGTTTGTGAAGCGTTTTGTGCTGTATTGCTTGAAAAGATCCTTATAAATAAATAAATAAATATTATTCATTGTATAAATAAATTCTTTCATAAACATAATCCACATCATAAACAGCTATCACAGGAGTAGCTATGTGTCATTTTATGCATAAAATGGATTTTCATACAAAAAAATGATAGCACGACTGTTTTTTTGGGTTTCATTTGAAATAAATTCAGCAATTTTATCAAAATCTATATTTTACATTGACCTTACTTATGTATACACAGATTAGACACAACATCAAAAACCACCTGCCTAATATTGCATAATAAGTCCTGCCTAATATTGCCTAATAAGTCTCCCTTTTGCAGCCAAAACAGTTCAGTAAAACTGATGTCTGCTTGAATTCCCGGACCCTGGGTTTCCCAGAGCATCACTCCCTACACCAGTTTGTTCACAGCTACACAGCCTGATATGCAGCTGGTTTTGATGCACTGTGTGTTGTGACACATATTTCACATATATAGCATTAAAATGGGTTTGCAGTCCAGATTTGACAATGTGTCAGCACCCCTTGACAGTTTTGTACATAAAGAGAAAAAAAAAACACAATGGCTTTTCAAAGACAAAACAGATCTATCTGGATGCTCTTTTCACAAGAACGTCTGCTCTGTGTCTCTGTTAGAAACGGGCCAAATGTGACTTTATTTTGCTAAATTTGCTTTAGTCACAACAAATCTAATGATGTATGGGGGCCTTCTCTGCTACAGGCCCAATGCCCTTTAACTGTAACAGGTTCATTTTGTGGGTTGGCATCAATCAAAAACGCCTTCACAAGGAGGAGCATAAAAATGACGTGTTTGCTTGTTTGTGTCATATTCACAAAGGGTGCAAAATATTTTATAAACCAGTTCCATTGATAGTTCCAGGGCTATCTTTCAGACCATAGGCGCACACATTTTTTGCTGGCAACCCTCCCAAAACATTTTGTAGTTGTATAGATGGTGTCTGATCTTTCTGTGCCCTGTAAGATATAATTTTATTTGCAATTCCCGAACTCTGATCTTTGTAGTTTCCCTTTCTACTTGATGCATCTTCCTCACAGTGAATGCAATCAAAACACAACACAAGTCCTCTTTGTGGTGGATTTATAAACATATGGCTAATGCCTATCAGGAATTAATTTGGTGGCTCTTCTATGAACATTTTGCAGACCTTCAATGTCAAAATGTGGTCTGACAAGGTATTATTGAACATTCAAGGGTAGAGTTCACATTCAGATTCCATATTTATGAAAAATAATGGGGATATTCATTTTTGTAAGTAGGAGTTGTCGCAATCTTTGTGTCTCAATCCGTTCTTCCTCGATTCCAGCAGTCTGCATGTGTTTTGTGGTTTGCTCTCCTTTAATTGATCATCTCATTTCTTCACTTTCTCCCAGGTGTTATTGTTTGTTTGCCTCATCCCATTTGTGAATTTCCAGTCTATATAAGTTGATTGTGATTTCAGTATGGTTGCTGAATTGTCATGCTTGATACTATATGAGGCCTTCCAGTCAGTTTGAGGTAAAAGGATTGGGACCAGATTCTTGTTAATCCATTGCTCCTACTTATTCCTCTAGCTCAGTTTATCAGGAACTCCTCCCGAGCCTTTATTAGTCTCCTGTATTGGAAGTGAGTTCCTGCTAAACACATCGGTTCTACTATTTAACAGTCCTACTTCTGGGAGGGTATTCACCATCTGTCTTCTGCCCCTGGATGGCCAGTGGCTTGGGAATAGATACGCCCCTACCCTTCAGTCATTACCAAACAAGCTGCACTGCCCCTCTACTGTTCTGGGGTGCGTTTCCCGAAATTGCAGATGCTAACTTACATAGTTGGACCCATTGACCGTGAATGGACAGACTATGTAAGTTGCTAAAATAGTCAGCAACTACGCTTTTGGGAAACGCACCCCTGGCCTATGGCCTTTTCCTCTTCTTTTACTCTATTCCTCTAAATAAATATTATCTTGTGGATTGTACCCTGAATTTGTTTTTACTTCCTTGTCTGGATCATAACAAGGAGTTCTTTAAGTGCCCATAATATTGTTCCAATATACAAGTGATTTTGTTTTTGAGTTTGTTTGTTCATGTTAGACTTGCATATGGTTGAGATATGCAACCGTCTAAAACACTTTAGCACAGGCTCAAAAATTATATTAATAAATTTCAGATCCTCTGCGAACAGAACATGAGTATGCAAATACTAATGGTCACATTGAAAGTTTCTTATGCAAAGCAGAAATATTTCCTCTGCCAAGCATCAGCAACAAGATTATAACTCTAGCGTAATTAAGCACACAGCAATTACACACTTTAATTGTGGAAATCCTTATTGCCTTTTAAACTGGCATTTAATTTTTGAATTCACATAATTTCACTGTATGCTGAAACCTTGACCATCTCTCACTCAGGAACATATAGTGAATCTATTATCAGCTTTCATTCTTCACAAGACAACAAATTTGGAGTCCAATATTTTAAGAAAATAGCACTGGTTATGAGAAAATGTTATACAATTGTTGAGAGTGTTTGAAAACTAAACAAGTGTAGGGAATTGCAGGACTGGTGGGCATGCATTCTGGGTAAGAAAGAAGATGCAAAGTGAAGATAGGTGTTAAAAAGCAGCAGGTGCAACTAACTACTTGCAGTAAAATGGTAAAAGTCGACAAATGGATTACAACATTACACACACACACACACACACACACACACTCTCTCTCTCTCTCTCTCTCTCTCTGCTCTGGTGTGGAGGATATGCCTATTGGAAAATAAAAACACAAAAAAATAATAGATAAGTAAGTAAGTAAATAAATAAATAAAACATGCTGACATACTTTCCTCCGACAGTTCACTTGGCTGACTGGCATGCTTCTACCACTCTGCTTTCCTCTGAGTGAGAAAATCATATTAGAGGAAAATTCTACCTTAGCCTTGGCAATGTCTGCAAATGCATGGCTGAGTGGCAATAAGTTAAATACAAAAGGCAATGCATCACTTAATTGCAATCGTTTGTATTTCAAAGTTTTTTTATATGTTTACTAACTCCGTACTCACAGGGAGTTCATTGAATAATGCAGCTACTAATCAGTGTCAGATGTAATAAGGCAGAATAATGTGCAACTGTTGAGATTAATGTGTCTTGCTTCAAGGTTGTCAAGTAAATTTAATTAACACACAATATTATATGAAATGGAATCAATTAATGAAAGGGGATTTATAGAAATTCTTTGGATCCTCAGAGTGTCTGGATGAATGAACAATAAATTAATGCAGAAGTATAGTTTCCAAGGCCACAATAATTGAAGTGCTTTCTCTTAAAAAAAAAAAAAAAAAAAAAAAACTAGACAAGGCAATTTCTGCAGAAATTGTGATGTGAATGATGGCTGTTGAAATGCTGTTGCTACACTGTAGTGCAGGCTTTAAAAATTGAGTAATACCAATAATTTATGATAGATGGGGAATATTTTTAAGGTTTGTTCAAAAGCTGATGCTGAACTGAATAGCTGGCTTTAAAAGTTGCAATACAAGATTTTTGCATGTTTTCAGGTGGTTGCAATGATGTTTCTGGGGGGTTGGTTGGGTATTTCTTGGTGGTTGCTTTGGTGTTTCAAGGTGAGGACTAGGATGTTTATGGGTGTTTACTAGGCTGCCCAGAGTGGTTGTTAAGGTGTTTCCAGCTAGTAAAAAGGCTTATTTGAAATGGCTGATATGGTGCACAGGGTGGTTACTATGGTGTTTCTGGGTGGTTGGTAGACTGTACATAATTGTTGCTATGGTGCCCCTGGGTGGTTACTGGGGTCATTCAGATGATCATGAAGGTGTCTTTGGGTGGTTGCTTGGGTGTTTGATGATAGTTGTTTGAGCACTCAAGGTGGTTTCTGGGGTGCTTCCACGTGGTTGCAAGGGTGTTTCTGGGTGATTGTTGGGGTGCAAAACGTGGTTGTTGGGTGTTTCTACATGGTTGCTAGGGTGTGTCCCGGTGGTTGTAGGGTGTTTATAAATGCTAGCTGAGGTGTATAGGGTGGTTGCTCTAGTGTTTCTTAGTGGCTGCGAGGGAATTTAAAGGTGGTTGCCATGGTGTTTCTAATTGGTTGCTTGGGTGTTTCTAGGTGCACTGTTATAAATTGACTGAATTTAACAGTGAATTTAACACAGTGTTTTCTTTTTGTTTTAACTGACAGTAGAGTCCTGCAAGCATATAACTGTGGTTTACAGTTAACATACACGGAACCACAAAATTGGCTCGTGTCACTGCCGTGCTCCAGGCTTTGCACAAAGCCAAGGTTGATGGGGTATGGCTGTACCAGGCTGGATTGATAGTTTATGCAGTTTTGACCCCTTTCAAGTTAAACAAGTCATATACAGGAGTGCGAGGATTTAAGTCGCCATTTGCACTCTGTTATAAACTGATTGTAAAATTACAGTTAAAATGGCTGGCAAAAAGGTGCCAGTCAAAATAACTGGAAAAAAAGGCATCAGTTTATAATAGTGGGGTTATTAACGTGTTTCTGAGTGGTTGGTTCTTTCTTGATTGTTGCTAGGATTTACAGCGTGTTTGCTCTGGTGTTTCTGGATGGTTGCCTAGGTGTTTCCACGTAGTTGCTGGGGTATTTCTTGACAGTTGCTAGGGTGTTAGGGGTTTAACGGTCCACAAAATCCATAGTTTAATACCACATTGTGGTGTCACGGTTTTGTGCATTTGTGATACAGCAAAAAAGAAGAAATAACCACATTTTGTGTTGACAGCACAGATCTGCTCAATGTGACAATGGCAGCTGCTGTGGAAAATACCATCTTGCCAGGGATAGAGGCTCCAGACACAGCCACGTGATGCTCTGCCAACATGGCGATATGAGGGTATTAGTGCTCATGGATTTTCCACCATTTCAGTGGATTTGCTTTCAGAGAAATGCAGTTCATTGCCCTGAATATGTTTACCTCCTACTCAGCCATTTTGGCCACAGACTTGGTGCTTGGCTCCTTGGTCATGAACATCTCTCCCAGCAACTCAGTCATGACCAACTTCTTTTCTTATGGAGGAGAAGTTGAGGGTTCTAAGTCCACCGTTTGAGTTTCTGAGGAGGTGAATCCCTCTGTGGTGCCTGTGGCTTGGGCCTGAAGAAATATAAACAATGATAATATGTATATTTGTTGTCACATTGCTTGATCTTTCCCCCATAGACTCCTCCCACCATTTCCCCGTAATGACTACACATGACGAACCTAGGGAAGGTTAGGGAGAAGGTCCATTGATACACATACTGTAAAGGCGTCATATGTAGTCATTATGGGGAAAAGAGTTAAAGCTGCTGTTGAAGCACAACTGAAATAACACAATAGACCTGTTGAAGTTAAACGTGAACATGCATTCAGGTGTCATCTGTAGTCATTATGGGGAAAAGAGTTAAACAATTTTATACTGGTAAAATAAAATGACATGGTATGCAAATGATAAATCAAAAATATAGTAAGCCACAAAATAATAAATCATAACTGTTGTTCAATACTCACAATCTCGGTGATGAGAGCATCTTAGACTCTCAGACAAATGGCACTATACAACTGAAGCAGTGACTTGAATTGTTGATCCAAATTGGTGTAGAAGTGTTGGTGATCTTGAAGACCAGGGTCTGTGTAATCTTTTCTCCAGGTCATTCTTGACGGCTGTTTTGACATTCCTCACCGCTGGTCTGTCATCATCAGACAGCACCATCATTTTCAGGATCATCATTTTCATGGGCAGGACCATTAACACAGATGGAAAGGACTGGATGCACATAAGAGTTGTTACGGTTTTCCGGGGTTTCAAAACTGTGATGACATCCTCGACTAGTTTCATGCCATTTTCAGACAAAGTCACAATGTCTTAAACATTTTTCTTCTCAGGTTTGTCTGTCATTGCAGAATACACTGCGGCCTCTTGCTCAAGATACCTTTCGATCATATCATAGCTTGAATTCCATCCAGTTGGCACATCTTGGATCAGTTTGCAAACAGGGAGCTGCAGCAACTCCAGATTTGTGTTAAGCACATGGGCTGCTGTTGTTCTTCAGCAAAATAAGGTCACAGTCTGTTTGATTTTGGATAGGAGGCAATAGATTTGCTGCACTGCCATTGCTCTCTCAGATGCTTGATTAATGACATGGGTGAAGCACCCAATTTGTGGCCCTAGTCCAGCAGCTCCAACAGCATAAACTGTATTCCTGGCATTGGCAGTAGTAACAGTAGTAGCTGTCTGTTTGTGGAAGATCATTGGGACACATTCGGTGGTAACAGTAGTAGCATCACTGTGCATGTGGACTACAGGAAAACACGCAGAATTGCAATTTGAAAAGTCTGGCAATAGCGTGCATGATTTCACAGAATTCTTTATATGAACATTCTGTCATTCATTTCAATGGCGACTTATAGTATTTTTCATTTCTAACAATTAATGGGCTAAAATGAGTCTCATTTGGATTTTTGAAAAGCATTAATGTTCGAATTGAGTAAAATATTTTGAGGTTTGGTTTAAGTGTGTAGCAGAAATTACAGCATGAATGAGCAGTGAACAGTTGAATAAGCTTGAAAAAGCATGAAAATAGACATTTTGAACATTTCGTCCCTTCATTTGTACAATATTTCAGAAAGTATAAAAGTTATGAGAAATTCTAAAGGGGCAAAAATGACCTAAATCAGTTGATGTTTTGATGTTTATATGAAGCAACTATGTTCAATAATGCGGAGGAACTTGCATGAGTTTCCTCCAGGTACTCTGGTTTCTTCCTGCAATCCAATGACACACGTCAGGCTAATTGGAGACTCTTAATTGCCTGGGGGTATGAGTGTATCTGTGAATGGTGTGTGTGGCTTGCGATGGATTGGCGAACCATTCAGGATGTGTCCCTGCCTTTCACCGATAGTCAACTGGGGTAGGCTTCAGCACCCCTGCGAAGCGAGAGAGGAGGAAGCAGTACAGATAAATGATGTCTATCTAGTTGGATGAGAGCAGGAAATATCTAGCTGGAGGAAAGGTCAGTGTAAAATCATGTAAGCAAACAAATACAAGTGCCAATGCTATTTCATCAATATTTAGAGGACATAAATGTTGGCATTTATGTCCTCTAAATATTGATGAAATAGCATGCACTATTTCAAAGAGCGCACAATGCATGCAGAAGAGGAGTGGATTTTGAGTAATCTCTCCCTAAATACAGCATGCACATCCCCTGGCACCCCTACACAGCTGATATACCATCTGCAAGAAAAAAAAAGAATGACACTAGCATATGGGACTCAGAATATTACTGTGCTGAAAAACCCTCCCTATCAATTTTATTTACAAATAGTACTGCATAACCGTATAAGATGAAACACTGTTCTATTTATTTTAATATGGGAAATCAGAAATTAAGGAATGAAAATGCCATCAAATTCAAATTTGTATGAGGTATCATAATATCAGCAAATTCTATTCATTGGGTCATGTACTGTATATGACATCTGTCTGTTCATCCCAACCCGGTTTGATCAGAATATATAGGCTTGATTATGTACTAGTTGAGTGCGAGGCACAAGGAGGTCATAAGAAAACTAGAGACATACTATAGCATTACAGATCAGTGCTCAGTGATGCATGAGGCAGTTTGGTAATAGGACTGTGGGAAGTGCCATTGTTGAAATTTGGCATCAGCTAAAGAGTTTAGAAAGAGCAGCCTCCTGCTTGAACAGGGCACTGCATTTGATTGGTTGACATGGCACTGCATTAAAGATGTTTGACCATCATCACAGCCCATGACAATCCACTTTTCATAAACCACTTGATTTTGATAATGGAGCGTGCAATGCCGCAAAGCTTGCTTCAGAAAATGGAGCTGTCAGTGCAGGCCGATTTCTTGAGATTTCTCAGCATTGGTTATTGCACTGTCCTCTTTGATTGTTATCTAGCTTGGTAAGTTTAATAAGCATAACAAAATGATAATGGATAGTTTTCTCTCCAAAGATTAAATGTGATAGTGTCTTAATAAAGGGAGACTAACTTAATGGCTTGCTTGTCAATTACACTGCAGTTATTATTCTTATTATTATTATTATTATTATTATTATTATCCTCAGAATAATAAGCCCAGTACTGAGTGAAACTCTCAACAAACAATATACAGATTAAATAAGAGTTTTATTAATTTGTTAAATGACTAACACTCAATCTATTAGGCAATGTACTAGAATCTTAAAACGTAATACTCTCAAAAGAAATTTTCAATGATAAAATCAGTGATATGTAATGGACGAGGGCAAAGATATCACTGACTGATCTGGCCCTTTCAACAGAGTCACAATTAATTTTAGGATGTTTGCAGTCTCTTGAAGGTATCTACTGTGTTGAGTAAAGTATGGTACGAAGAACAGCACAATCCTACCAAGAGCATCATTCCAGAAACAGACATAATTCAGGTCTAGCCAGTAAGCATTTCCTTATCTCCAGTGCTTCATTCCAAGACTGATATTTCTGCAAACGTAGCTGAGGTACCTCATGCGGTAAGTCAACTGTGGCATGTTGTAAAGAGTGCAAGTATTACAGCAGGCAGTCAACTGCCTCCTTTACTATTGTCAGTAAATCTATGACAAGGCACAGCAAATACACATTTTCTTTCATTTAAGCCCTGCATTATCTATTCATCGTCCTTCTTTCACTGGAATAGAGTATAAATAATTAAACTAAACCCAACCCACTTTGCAGGCCTAGTTGTAAATTGTAGAAAATAATGAAGAAGACTTTTTATTTCTTCCTCATTCGCTGCCAACTCAGCCATCAGATGTACCAGGGGTAAAAAAAAAAAAAAAAAAAAAAAACAAAGGACCGTTACTACAAAGTAAAATTATATAGCTATGTGATGGGTGGGGAGTGACAGAATCAAAATTCAGCCACCAAGGAGCTTTGAATCCCCCAGGCCTACCCCAGGTCAAAAGTGCTAAAATGAAGCAAATATCATAAATTTGAGTGTAGTATTGCAGCTCACTGAGTCAGGGATGTGAAGTCTGCTTGCAATTACTTGGTTGGATCCCGAAAACCACACAGCGTACCTGCAGGGTTCAGATGGGGATGTTGCTGATGCAGCAGAGATGAGGCCCTGCTGGTGGGAAGCTGTAACTTTCTTCCATTTTAACAAATGCTCACCCCCCCAGCCCCCCCACGCCATTGCATCCACTTCAGCAGGTATGTGATATAACACTTAGGGCAACAGACACAGCATTTATGGCAATAGGTCCATGACTAGAATATTGTGAGATCAGCAAAAAGCACTTATGAGCCAGGTACATGGGCTGAATATCTAATGTCACTTTTAAATCAGCTAGGGCACATTGTAAACCAAATGTATCAGCATGCCTAAAATAATCAATAAAATTGCCAAGGAGCTCATAAAACTATAAGTAACCGGCCTCTTTCCAGCCAGTAACCTTGATTTGGAACAGATAGGGGCAAGGGAAGCATTTAAGCATGACTTGTATTACTTAATTGGCCTTGTCTTTCAGTGACTGGATGATTCAGAATGTAACTCATAAAATATCTGGCTTCCAATTGAAATGTTACTGTCGCAAGTGAAGACCGTAAACTTGATTAAAAAAAAATATATATTAAAGATTATAAAATAAGTGGCAAAGCTCTAACCCCTTGGCATTTGTTTCCTACTTGGTCCTAGTTGGCCTGTGACTCCACTAAGTTGCAGAAAAAATATCTGCACAAACTGAGCTATAACATAGCAGGTCCTCAAAGGTAAAAAAAAAAAAAAAAAAAGCTCCATACACCCACACCGCTATTCATTTATTAATTATTAATTAATAAACAATCATAATAGTTAACTAAATTAACTCTGTAAATTTCTGGTATAGTTATACCTCATAATTAGTTCATTATTCAATAATTTAAAACAAAAAGTTACAATCTAAAAACCCAGGAGTCAACAAAGTCATAGTTTAACATGCCTAATGCCCAATGAGTATGACTAAATGTAGGGTCAAATAAAAGGAACTGCTGAGGAAGGAACTGAAGAGCTAACATTCACAGCTTTGGATTGTAACTTCATAACACAATCCAACTGCCGAACACAAAAGACCCAGGGCTCTCCGAGATATAGGAATTGTCACGCAGTGAGCCGTGATATGGTCTGTGCACAGTTGGCGTGCAGGCAGCTTTGCCGGCATTTGTACATGGGAGCTGACCTGCCGCTACTGACACGGGCATCTTTCATAAAACATTGTCACCGTTTCCTACATTTTATATTTCGGTTTTAATGGTCATTGTTTCCATGATTCACCTTCTGCAATAAATCGGTCAGCAAATTACATTGTTAAATTTGGAGGGAAAGGCCTACCTGCATTCTCGCAATGTGTATTTGTTACTCCTTCCACAAAAATGTTCTGTATCCATTGTCACGTTCCCCCATCTGTATCATCTTTGGTATCCGCAAATGCAATAGTTCACACCGGCTGTTTACTTATATTCATTTATTGGTTAAATATTTCGTAATTACCGCGCCGCAATAACCTGTCCATTCATTCTTCTGTGTACTTCCGAGAAAACTGAGTGGGCTGTACCAGACTTTGTAAATAAGGGGATTTTGCAGGCTGCAGCAGGCACAAACCATTTTAGAAGGCATGTTCCACGGGTTGTTGTAAATATGGGGATTTTATCTGGACGTTTTTGGGGTGTCTTGAAATTATTTTGTATGTTTATTTATTATGTATTGGGTAAATTGATTCTTTTTTTGTTGCAATTGTGTTGGTATGAATTAATTTGATTATTTTGTAGAAATGGTGTTTGCCTGGGGGAGGGGCTACAGTTAGCCTTAGGCTGTATTAGGCCCCATGGCCTCAGTTGCAAGGGGGACGGCTGAGAGTAAAGTTAGTTATTGTTAGTGGTTAGTGTTAGTGGCGTTACTGTAAGTTTGCGCAGGGTCTTTTGATATAGCCTGGCAACTTCCTTGCCCGTTTATTGTGTGTTTTGTTTAGTTTTTGTTTTGTGTTTTGCCATTCTTTTGACATTTTCCATTTGCGCACTGTAAACATTTGCACCCTTTTTAAGAAAAATAAAAAAAGAGAAAAATCACTTTTGATGGAGAGTTTTATCCTGTTTGTCTGCTCCGCCATCAGTCATCCTGCCACAGGAACTAATCAAGAAATTTGTGTGGCTCCATAAGGCGGAAACACACTGCCTCAGGGCTACACACCCACATAAGCAGGCATGCAACACAAGGCCAGTAGAAAGATTGTTAGGCCAAGGTGACAATGGGGTTAAGTGTCTACTGAGTTTATTTCCAAACCTACCTCACACTGATTCGGCATAAAATCTTTCTGACCCAACCACTTAAGAAGGCCTAGCTGGAAGTGGGCTCTTCCCTTAGGGCAATTCTAAGACTGCAAACAGACAGCTTGTCTCACCATTAGCTATGTGAGAGAAGTATGGTTCACAAAGACTGGCAGACAGTCAGAGCTTTACAGAAAAATTCTTGGAACAGGTCTTTCTGTTTACATTCAACAATTGAGAGAGAGGATGTTTTGGCTGTTTTGTTTGAATTCCGATCACTACTTTACCCCATAGGACTGTCGATGAAAACTGTAGTGATTTTTTTTTTAACTCTGCATGAGATGATCTGAAGATTATTGCCTTGAGTCATTCTTACCAACATGGCAGTTACTTGAAAAAATAACGTTCCGTTTTTACAGCTGAAATGCGAGAGGTTTCACGAGTTACACTTGAATCAGAAAGCATTAGAAAAATAGAATTCAGTCAGGAGTTTCTTCATGCCTAGTGGTGTAATACAAGTATACAAGGTATACAATTGCAGATCTTCTTTGTAAAGTTCTGCCCTTTGAAAGCAATCTTACAATTTAAATTTTCTAGACAGAGATTTTCTTAAATTGAGTACTTTATATAACCTTCCCCAATCACATAAGCGGAAGACTTGTAAAGCTAATGCTACACTGTCAGGACTTGCACTTAAAAATGCACTGTAACTTGAATCCAGCCCTTCCTTATCACATAATCAGCCAGCTGTCTGGAATACTGAAATTCTCTTCTGGCTGGCCAATGTTCAAGGCATAATAGGTTTAATGTGAGAATTGGTAGGAACATGTATGTGATGCGAGCGCATGTAGTGCGAGCGTTTTGTAAATCTGAGTGCAGATACTGCCTTTACTGTATACAGAGACTATCCGAATGAGTGTTTCTCCGTTTTTTTAATTATGCGACGCAAGGTGCCTCCAAAATTTTCATACAAAGATGCCACATACATAAACTTGCCACAACCTTAACTGACAGATGCAAACCATCTCAGCGCACTCATGAAACCCGCTCAGATCTAGTAACCTGAACATTGATACCAAGTGAGTGGATATATAACTATGTTAGCAAGCCAGCTCGCAAATGGTGTCGAGCAAGTGGTTTTCTCCCGATCACGCTCTTCGATTGCAACTTAGTGGTAGCCACTTGCAAGATCAATGGTGGAAAAGTACTTAGCGCCACTCAATGCATCAAAACTCTCATCGATGCAAGGTAGCGGGAATGCATCTTTCTTTGTTTTCAAGTTCAATTTTCGATAGTCTACATATTAACGTATACTGCCATCACTCTTTCGAACGACACCCACTGGAGATACTTATGAGCTCTCACTTTCCTGAATTATGCCTTTTTTCAAAAGCTTTGATATGTGTTCCGGGACTTCTTTGTATTGGTTGGATGGAATACAGCGATAAGGCTGTGTCACAGGCACATCATCAACCGGCTTGATTTCGTGCGTCACTCTATCAGTGAAACCAAGGTCATCATCATCATCTGCAAACACGTCACGATACCTAGACAGCAATGTACATAGAGCTGTTCGCTCGTCATCAGTACCACCAATGTCAAGTTTGTCTAAGACAGTCAGCCTTTTACTGTCAAACGATTCATCCTTTGGATCAATAGAGATCTGTTCAACATCTGCAGAGATACGATCAAACTGAACTGCGCAGGTCTGATCATGTTCAACACAGTCAACTACAGAGATTATACCAAGCCTAGTTCTTGGGCCCAGCCACACATCCTCCTGTGAGAAACTGACAATCTGAACGGGCAGGAGGTGGCTTTGACGATCTATCAGTGTTGGAATAACAGCTAGACCTGTTAGAAATCAGTAATTTGTATGTTTGTTTTTAGCTTGTTTTTAGTTTCTGGTTTTAGTTTCTAGTTTTTAGTATATTTCTTGTTTGTTTTTAGTATCGCTATTATTTATATATTTATTATATTTATTCGTTAGAGCGTGTGTTTCTGGATGATTGCTCTGTCTCTGGTCTTCAGTGTTTTCCTCCCGTTTCTGTCTCGTGGCGTCTTGTCTTTTTCATCACACTCTCTTCCCTGTAATTTCGGTTGGGTGTTTCCACTTCCTTCTCGCTGTTCTCATTGACTATCCGCACCTGAGAGTAGTTTAGCGAGGCACGGGTGTTTAGTTAGATTAGAGTTAGAACTCCACCCGTTTTCCCTCTCTCTCCCTATCGCCGTCCTTGCTTTTCTAGTTCCACCTCTCTCTACAGCTGTCCTGTGTTTAGCTGGGATTCCACTTAATTAGTTTATGTTTAAAAGACCCACTTTCCCGTAGTTTCTTGTCGACTCGTTTCTACCACAGCTCGTCTTGGTCAGTCTCGTTTCTGCGCTTTTTTTTCCTCGTTGCGATTGTTGAAAGCTTCGTTTCTCGTGACTCTCCGTAAGTCTTGTATTTGATTGTTTGTATTATGTTGTGAGATTGCGATTTGATTGATTAGTACTTCGTTCTCCCTAATTCCCATTTGTACCCATCTGTTTAGTTTCTCCTGTGTTCTCCCTTACCCCATCCAACTCCCTTTTTCCTTCCCCTTCCATTCCCTTAGTTTCAACCCTCTTTGTTTACTGTCTTTGTGCGGATTGATTATTCTGGTTACTGGATCTTTTTGCTTGTCCCCTGACTTCGATTCTGCCCATCCTGCATATCTCTGTTTGCCTGGCTATTGATCTATTTCTGTCTTGACCATGAGCTCTGTAAATCCTAATAAATGCCCTGCCAATGCTGAACTGCATTTGGAGTCAATGCCCGTTCCTTTCAGTACAACCAGTACAGACTCCAGCGGATACTGCTGAACTTCAGCGACTTTTTCAACAACAAGAGGTCGTCATTCAGCAGCAGCGTCGCGACTTGCAGGAGATGAGAGCTACTCTACAGCATCTCACTCTGGGCCCCTCCTTTCCCAGTCCTGCAGTCGCACCGGCAGAGGCAGCTCCCCATTCGGGAGCCACGTCTTACTCCTCATATGTGCTCGATCATATTCGACAGTTACAGCCCCTAACCTTTCCTACCTCACGTTCCAGAGTAGCCTCGTCATCACACTCTTGACCGGCAGAGCAAGGGACTGGGGAACCTCTATGTGGGGCGCTGGCCATCCCCGCATCATTGAAGATTTCATGGCGGAGATGAGGGAGGTGTTTGACCGGTCCTGTTCAGGAAGCGCACTACTGAGTTCTGCAAGCCGGGTGCAGTGTCTCCGATTCGCCATCAATTCCGTTCGTTGGCCGCCTCTACACACTGGGCCGAAGATGCCCAGTTTGATGTGTTCTACCGGGGTTGGCAGAGAACATAAAGGATGAGTTGGCGTCCGTGAGCTTCCACCTGATCTGCAGGGGCTCATTAGAGTGGCCATCCAGATTGATTCTCGGATCCAGCAGCGCAAGAGGGAGCGCCAGAGCCATTCAGAGCCCGAGACCTGCGTGGTAACTTTTGGCGATCTCCTCGGGCGACTCTCCTATCCAGGAGACCGGCGAGCCCGGGGGTCGGAGAACCCATGCAGGTCGACCGTTACCGTTATCGCCACAAGAGCGAGCTAGGAGACTGCAGGGGGGCATGTCTGTACTTGGGCTAGCGGGTCATCGTATCCAGTGCTGTCCCCTACTCAAAAAGGAGGGGGTGAGTGGGAGGATTGGACAGCTGGCTCAAATAACAAGGATCCACGTAGGCTGGTTTCTGTCACTCTACTTTTTGGCAAGCGATCATTAACCACTGATGTTTTATTTGATTCGGGATCAGACATCAACCTGATCGACGCCAACCTGTGCAACCAGCTCCAACTCCAGCCCCAGAAATTACCCACACCGTTCCAGGCACTTGGCCTTTGTGGGCAACCGCTTAGGTCAGGTGACCCTGGTTCGCCCCCACTCACGCTCATTGTCTCCGGCAACCATCAGGAGCTGATCCGGCTCCATGTCATCACCTCCTCCTCTGCTCCCATCGTCCTGGGCCTCCCTTGGTTGAAACAGCACAACCCCACCATCAACTGGAGGACTGGGCAGGTGGCTGAGTGGAGTACTCATTGCCTGCGCTCCTGTCTCCACAAGGCTCCAGGCCGAGGGGGATCAGTGAGCCTCCAGTCACTCCAGATTTGTCCAAGGTCCCCAGTGAGACCATGATCTGGCGAAGTCTTCTCTAAGTCTAAGTCTCTGCCTCCTCACAGACCCTCACTTTGATCTCCAACCTGGCACAGCGCCCCTAAGGGGGGGGTCTCTATTCGCTGTCTCTTCCAGAGCAAGAGGCCATGGAGAGATATGTGGAGGACTCACTGGCTGCGGCATCATCCGTCCCGCTTCCTCTCCTGCTGGCGCTGGGTTCTTCTTCGTTAGCAAGAAGGACGGATCTCTCAGGCCATGTATTGACTACAGGGGACTCAATAACATTACCATTAAGAATCGATATCCCCTTCCTTTAATGAATTCTGCTTTTGAGCTGTTGCAGGGGCCACTATCTTCACCAAACTTGACCTCAGCACCTCGTCAGGATTAAGGAAGGGATGAATGGAGACAGCTTTCAACACCACTAGGGGGCACTCAAAACCTGGTCATGCCGTTTGGTCTAGCTAACGCCCTGCTGTCTTCCAAAACCTCGTTCACGACATTCTGCCGACATGATTAATCAATTTGTTTTGTTTACCTTGATGATATATTAATATTCTCTCGATCCAAGGAAGAACACAGGCGTCATGTTCGTGCAGTCCTGCAGCGCCTCCTGAGAACCAACTCTCGCCAAGGCAGAAGTGTGAATTCCACTTGGACACAGTCCCTTTCCTCTTTGTGGTCACTCCAGGAGGCATCCTAATGGACCAGGAGAAGGTGAAGGCGGTAAAGGATTGGGCCACCCTACTACTTACAATGTTTCCTAGGGTTTGCTAACTTTTACCGTCGATTCATTCGCAATTACAGTACCGTTGCTGCTCCATTGACCTCTCTGACTTCCCCAAAGTTCCTTTTGTGTGGACCCCTTCGGCAGAGAAGGCTTTTCTGGAACTAAAACAAAGATTCACCACTGCTCCTGTTCTCCAACAGCCAGATCCTGAAAAGCAGTTCATCGTCGAGGTAGACGCCTCTAACACCGGCGTGGGGGCAGTCCTGTCGCATTTTAAATGGCAAAGATAAGAAGGTACACCCTTGCGCCTTCTTCTCCGCAGACTTAGCCCAGCCGAGCGTAACTATGACATCGGAAATCGGGAGTTACTGGCAGTGAAGATGGCATTAGAAGAGTGGCGTCATTGGTTAGAGGGGCTAAGGTTCCATTCCAGGTCTGGACCGACCACAAGAATCTGGAGTACCTCCGTTTAGCTAAGAGATTAAATTCCGCCAATCTCGTTGGTCACTGTTCTTCGACAGATTTAATTTCACTTTAGCTTACCGCCCAGGCTCCCAGAACAAGAAACCTGATGCCTTGTCACGAAAATTTTTGCCTGACGCCCCTCCCAAGGAGCCTCAAACCATCCTACCCAGTCGTGTTGTGGTGGGAGCATTAGTTTGGGAGTTAGAGGATCGATCAGAAGGTCACAACCTTCTGGGGGCCACCTACTAACTGTCCCAAGGACTGCCTCTTTGTTCCAGACTGCCTCCGAGCCAAGTTCTCCAGTGGGCCCATTCCTCCCGTCTCGCCTGCCATCCTGGTGCTAACGGACCTTGGCCATGCTAACTCGCAGGTTTTGGTGGCCAAGGTCCGGAGAGATGTAAAGAACTTTACAACTGCTTGTCCGGTCTGCGCCCAAAACAAGGCCACCCACACGGCACCAGCTGGTCTCCTGCAGCCGCTTCCGGTTCCTTCCCGACCATGGGCTAATATTGCATTGGACTTTGTCACTGGCCTTCCGCCCTCCAGAGGTAACACCGTCATCCTGACCATTGTTGATCGCTTTTCCAAGGCAGTACATCTCGTCCCTCTTCCCAAACTTCCCTCTGCCAGAGAAACAGCTGAATTACTCGTCCAAAAGCGTAGTCAGAATACACGGCATTCCCTCTGACATTGTCTCCGACCGTGGCCCTCAATTCATCTCACAAGTCTGGAAAGCCTTTTGTCAAGCCTTGGGAATAACGGTCAGTTTAACCTCTGGATTTCACCCGCAGAGCAATGGACAGACAGAGAGGGCCAACCAGCAGATGGAGAGTGTCCTTCTGCCTCACTTCCCGAGATCAGGGGACTGGGCGAACAACTACCCTGGGTCGAATACTCCATCAACAGCCTTCCCACGGCTGCCTCAGGTGTGTCCCCCTTCCAAGCTTGTCTCGGTTACCAACCACCTCTGTTCCCCTCACAGGAGGTCAGTTGATGTTCCCAACATCCAGGAGTTTCTACAGAGGTGCCGAAGGACGTGGGAGGAAACTTCGTTCCGCTCTCCTGAAAGCTGCTGACGAGATGAGTCGCCAGGCCAACCGTCACCCCAATACAAAGTAGGACAAAAAGTTTGGCTTTCTTCCAAAGACATTGCACTAAGGACTGAAAGTCGCAAGCTAGCCCCCCCGTTTCATTGGTCCTTTTGTGATTGAGAAAATCATTAACCCTGTCTCTGTTAAACTCAAGCTACCAGCCTCTATGAGCCGTATCCACCCAGTCTTTCATGTGTCATGCATTAAACCTGTACTGTTTTCCGTCCACACCCCTGCCCCGACCAATCCTCCTCCCCCAAGACTCATCAATGGAGGAGAAACATATACAGTTTGCTGGACGTTTGTACAGTACTTTGGGATCCCGGAGGAAAATGGGTTCCTGCTCGTCACATCCTCGACAAATCGCTCATCAAAGACTTTCACAAAAGGACTTTCAAGCGAGCTTAGACCGCCAGGTGGCGGTCATAGAGGGGGGTTCTGTTAGAAATCAGTAATTTGTATGTTTGTTTTTAGCTTGTTTTTAGTTTCTGGTTTTAGTTTCTAGTTTTTAGTATATTTCTTGTTTGTTTTTAGTATCGCTATTATTTATATATTTATTATATTTATTAGATTAGAGCGTGTGTTTCTGGATGATTGCTCTGTCTCTGGTCTTCAGTGTTTTCCTCCCGTTTCTGTCTCGTGGCGTCTTGTCTTTTTCATCACACTCTCTTCCTGTAATTTCGGTTGGGTGTTTCCACTTCCTTCTCGCTGTTCTCATTGACTATCCGCACCTTTTAGCGAGGCACGGTGTTTAGTTAGATTAGAGTTAGAACTCCACCGTTTTCCCTCTCTCTCCTATCGCCGTCCTTGCTTTTCTAGTTCCACCTCTCTCTACAGCTGTCCTGTGTTTAGCTGGGATTCCACTTAATTAGTTTATGTTTAAAGACCCACTTTCCCATAGTTTCTTGTCGACTCGTTTCTACCACAGCTCGTCTTGGTCAGTCTTCGTTCTGCTTTTTTTTTTCCTAAGTGCGATTGTTGAAAGCTTTCGTTTCTCGTGATTCTTCTCCGTAAGTCTTGTATTTGATTGTTTGTATTGCGTTGTGAGATTGCGATTTGATTGATTAGTGCAATTCCCATTTTGTACCCATCTGTTTAGTTTCTCCTGTGTTCTCCCTTACCCCATCCAACTCCCTTTTTCCTTCCCCTTCCATTCCCTTAGTTTCAACCCTCTTTGTTACTGTCTTTGTGCGGATTGATTATTCTGGTTACTGGATCTTTTTGCTTGTCTCCTGACTTCGATTCTGCCCATCCTGCATATCTCTGTTTGCCTGGCTATTGATCTATTTCTGTCTTGACCATGAGCTCTGTAAATCCTAATAAATGCCCTGCCAATGCTGAACTGCATTTGGAGTCAATGCCCGTTCCTTTCAAGACCTGGTGGAAGAGGTGTGTTTACAGGCTCAATTAGCAATGGAGTTTCACTGCCACCTACTTTGCAGTGACCCTTAACCATGACAGTTCCAACGGAAGCCGCTAGCACACGCACCCTGTCCCGACCTGCAACCCTGGCTATTGTTTTCCTCTCCACAGTGCATGTCTGCATTTGCTGGAATGCAACTCTCCAGCCAGAATCTAAAGTTCCTTCCAACACCATATCAAACCCTGAAGCAACTAACTGTCAGCACTTGCTGATGGTATTCATACCAATGATGCAGTGTTCCACTACGGCGGAACTATCAGTGTCTTTCAAAACTAAAAATCCACAGTTTTGGATTTTTAAGCCCGTAGCTTCAACTTCCAACTCTAACTAGCTATGATAAGGTATGACAAGACCATTTGCTGCTGTAATTTTGAGCCAACTAGAAATAGTCAACATAGCTTCATCATGCCCGGCCAGATGCTTGCGGAAAACCTCATCAGTGATGGTACTCACTTGGCCACCAGTATCTAACAAACAGCAAGCTGTTTCCCTGTTAAGCTTAAGAATAACGACAGGGCACAGGCCTGTGACTCGATCAATCACTTGCTCTTGTGTCAGTTCAAGTTTGAATGAGTCTGCCCTTTGCCCCTGCATTGCCCGACTCACAGCAACGAGGGAACTACCGTTTCCCTGCTGACTTTGGTCAGGGGGGGTTTCAGCATCCCTACGCTTCTTTTGGGGACATTGCTTAGCAACATGTCCCTGAGTTTGACACCTAAAGCATATTGGTTTATCGTCAGCTGTGAAATTTGGCACCGTTTTTGACTTGCTAATAGCAGTAGTGCTAGTACTCTGGTTCCTTGTAGCCAAATCTTTAACTGCCTTAGTTAACTCAGGGATAGCTTTCCCTTGTTCTGCAAGAATCTTCGTGATATCTTCAATATACACTTGTTTCTCATTAGCTACCACAGCTGTACAATGTGCATCTGTTACCATATAGCTACAGACTTTAACTTTACTCTTCACAGTTTTTGCACTTGCTGCTGGGTCTACTGAGACCCACAAGTAGGCTTCTTCACATACCTCTATCAAAGACGACTCAGGATGAGCTCTAACATATTAACGTCAAGCACTCGCCTCAATGCAGGATCTGCTACCCCCTCTACAAACTGATCCCTTAAAGCCATTTTTCTCATTAGCAATCAAGTGCGGATGATGTTTCAGAACTAAATGTAGTGCTTGCGAAAAATCTCGAATATCCTCTCCTTCTTTTTGCCTGCAGCTAAAGGAATTCTGGAGCAGCTGAGAGGCACTGTGTTTATCCCCAAATGCTTCCCTCTGGTAAGAAAACAAGTCACTTATTTGATCAGTTCCCTCATCTTTGCTCAAACGCACCTCCTCTATAGCTGAACCCCTCAAGAGCGACATCACAAAATCAAACTGCTCAGATGGAGACTAGTTTCTGGCTAACGGAACTCGCTCCACCTCTTCAATAAATTCATCTACCGACCTTCCATCTTTATCAGCATCTCCACTAAAACGTGCAATATGTCTCTCTCTCGGCATATATACATAGGACCTAGCAGGTACAGTGTTCAAAGCAGATATAGCAGTCATGAGTTTTTGTTGGTCTTTAGCCAACTCACTGATCTGCTGTTGGATATCAACTTGTTCTAATTCATTGTCAGACCCACTGCCCTGAGAACCTCCCACCCCCTGTCTGTACTCAACTGCATTGTCTTCACCTTGGGTTGACATTTCCCACCCCCATTTGTTCTACACTGCAATCTTTTAGAGTTCAGTCTTTATCACAGACAAAGGATAAGTTTGTTGCAGGGGTTCAACCGATGCTCCGGAGAGACGTCCTTTCCAGCCTGTAATCCCTCTCCGTCTAATCAGCTTAGTCCACGTCCTCTCCAGCCCCAAGCCTCGGTTCCTTCTCTCCACAAGTCCGAGGCACCAGCTCACTCAGGCAATCTCTTTGGTCCACCGTCAGACTGGGCTATCTCTGTTCCTCAGGATCTACAGCACGGCCACTCTTCACCACTACCGTATTTATTTTACTATACTATTCACGCTGGTTTCCGAATTAAGAATTAGCAGAAAATAAAAACAAGTACCCCACTTCTGGTTCCAAGATTTGAAGCCGGGCTAAATTGAACACACAACTCCAAATACAGTTCGTTGGGGATTTATTTTTCTTTTCAATCTCTGCATAAAATCTCTCGTTTTCCCCAAAATTCAGAAAGTAGCAATTAAGAAACATTTATTTAAGGAAATGGACAAGATTTTCAGTTTACCAAAAATACTGAATTAAAATAAAGTAAAAGACCCGGTTGTATTCCCGTACAGATAGCAAACACATGCTCACGCATGTGGCTACTGTCTAACGTAAAATAGAAAAGCAGTAGCACAGCAGGTTCAAAGAGCAAACTTAGCTCAGCATGTGTTCGGTTTTCCATCCGCAACCATCTTCGATCTGATCAGATTTCCAGCCATTTCACAGGAGAAGTAATTCATTCTGACATTTTCACAGACATTTCCCCTAACTCCTTAAGTAATCAGCAGACCTAACTCTCCTCGAAATTTTAACTCATGCCCCCTACTGCCTGAATTATGCATCTGTAGTCAGGTGACAAAACAGAGAACTTACTTGATTTATTTCCCATGAATAGTGGTTTACCAACTGGTTACAGTGAATAAAATGTGGGTTTTTGAGTTTTACAAATCATTGCATTCTGTTTTTATTAACAATTTATACAGCATCCCAACCTCTTTGGAATTAGGGTTGTAAATCAAATTAACCTATTACAGTGTAGCCTGGAATCCATCCATATCAAGCTTTGGTCTCTCCCAACGGTCACTTGCAGATATGTCTGGCCTCAGTCGGTAGGCCAGCGTTTGACTTTCATATATTCGCACAAAATCCATGCGAGATCTGTGATTGGCTCACAGTCGCAAGGGTGCCCCGCCGCTTTAGACAGACTTGCGGCGGGTCCTGAATGAATTTATCCCAATGGGGAGAAGTGAACGTGAGCACAGATTATCACCGATTATTTTGCCCCATTGTCACAGAATTAAATACTGGACTTATTTTTCACAGGCCACATATCTTCCAAATATTCTGGTGCTGCAATGGCATTTTTAAGACCAACAGATCAGGAGATCAGGCTCGTGTTTATACGAGTATTCATCTGAGTGGCAGCAGAGTCTCTGGGCAATGAACGAGCCGGGAGGCGGGACTTCCGCTGAATGTGCGAGCTTACTTGAAGCATAACTGTGGTATTTTATTATTTTTAGCGAAAAATAACCGCGTTTCTAGAGTTCTGAGGATACGAGTGGACAAAGCAGACTTGGACTATACTGGACGATGCATTGAACAATGGTTTGAAAGTTTGTCAACGCATGTTTTGTGGAGTTTTCCCATTGCTACTGGGTGACCCCATTTGCTTCCAGCAAAAAAGGAATTTGGATAATTTTTCAAAACTCTCCAGTGGCCATAAAGTTGCGCCAGATGCAAAACAACTTTGTCCGTTCAAGACATCTAATGGTGAGTAATTGATATACAAATTATAGTTTTTGGGTGGAGTATCACTTTAATCTAGCTGACGCGATCATGCCCTTCGAGCTATAGCCAATGCCAATTACAGTGAAATACGTTATGTAATTTGAGTTTAGCCTTCATTATACCGGGGAAACAAAATGCAGATATGGCAAAACATTGTCCTGTTCAAAACCTAACAACCACTCCAGGAGTAAACGCAAGCAAGCCACAATCTAATTTTTAAGCTCATGTCAAATAACATTCACGAATGCCGTAGCTGGCCAGCTAACTCATATTCGTTATGCTGAGTACAGCCGTTAGTTGTGTTGTAAAATGCCTGATGTAGCAAAGTAAAAGGAAATATACACGCAACATGCAGATATAAGATGGATACTTGTATATCCCAAGGTTTAAATGCTCGCCTACTTATTTACCACTTCTGACAACTAGATGACGGATAACCCGGTCAGCATTCATTCTGAAAATGGCGCCGTCGCGATTGGTGGTTCTCGCCAAAAGGTCACCCAATCAGCCAAGAGCAGAAAACATGAATATCATATATTCACTTCATTAGAGACGTAAGGGCTAAACGCTGGCTGTACGACTGAGGCCAGACTGACATCAGTCAGTGACCATTGGGAGCGACCAGCACTTGATATGTATGGATTCCAGGCTAATTACAGTGTGCTAGCTGTGAATTATGGTTACTAGAAAGCAATGGGGATGGCTAGCCAGCTTGATAGTTTGTGTCCCAGTTGGCTAGGTTTTCAGTAAAAAAAAAAAAAAAGTTTATATGCTGCATACAGCTCCTCATACATTCCACCAGTTCAGAAGATAAGGGCCTTATCTTAGGGCCTATCACCATTAAGGAATTTGAAGCATTTAATAGCTGTAAATATATAATGGATACAACAGTTTGACTAGATGTGTCTAGAGAATGAAATACACCTTTTCAATTTAAATACTTTAAAGGGTGCATACAGTAATTTTAGAATTTTAGCCGTTCTTGCTAACTAAGGTTTGAATAACCACAAAAAAAGTATAATAAATAAATAAATAAATAAATCAATAAATAACATATCATTTTGGAGGAATTTTAGCCCACTCTCCTTTGTAGAATTGTTAATTCAGCTACATGGGTTTTTGAGCGTGAGCTGTCTGTTTGAGGTCATGCCACTGCGTCTCTATCGGATTCAAGTCAGGACTTTGACTAGACCACTTTAAACCTTAATTTTGTTACTTTTGAATCTGTGGTGGACTTTCTTGTGTGCTTTGGATCATTGTACTGTTGCATAACACAGCTGCACTTGAGTTTTAGGTCACAAACTTATGGCCAGATATTATCTGTTAGGATTTTCTGAAAGAGAGCAGAATTCATGGTTCCATCAATGATGGCAAGGCGCGAAGGTCCTGAGGCAGCAAAGCGGGCCCAGAACATCACACTTTTTGCCTTGCAGCTCTCCCATGAATGCCATTAATGTTAAAAATGATTATTTTAAACTACATTATGCTAAATTGTCTTTTTTTTGGGTAATCCATTTTTGATTACAACACCCTCAAATTAAAACTTTCCCTTTGCACTTTACAGGCCTCAAATTTCACAATTTGCCTCCATAGCTGTTTTTTCAAAAATTGCTGTGGAAACCTAGGGCTCTCCGCAGGAATTTTTCAAGCCTCCACAGCAACATTTTGCTGCAGTGGCCTTTGTTACCCATGGAAATTTTCCTGTCCATACAATGCTAATCTTGCATGTATTACATGTTCCTGTTGTACATTATACATGTGCTGCCGCAGCACTATAATTTCATGTGCATATTGTTTACTGTTCAAAATTCTCATCCAGGTTGCAGCAAAGCAAAAAAAAGAAAAGCGCTTCTTTGAGATTATTTAATATCGATGTAATGCGTATCAATCAGAAGCTGACCAATATCAGGCTTTTATTGAAAGGATACCAGGCGATTATTTTTTAAAACGATGACCTAATTTTAAACAAGCCTTAGTTTCGTCGGTATTCCTCGCGATGTGATGTCATCAGAATGACCAATCATGGTGCAAATTTCCTCAGTCCCTCCAGGTACCAGTCTGGGCAGTTTACATTCAACCTCCCTACACAAGCACCATTGTTGCGCCTTCAAGCCAATCACACAGTGTAAAAAAGGTTACGTGGGTGTGAGGTTGACCTCAATGATGATAAACCAAAAACGAGGGCGATCACGTAATGCGTGATTTCTAAATATGGTCATGTAAAGATTCCTGTTCATTCACAGGCCATTGCAGGGGAAATGCCGCATAGATTATCGATTGTGCATAGATTATCTATTGTGGTTGCGAGTTTGGTCGGATACCACCCAGCCTGCTACGCTCAGCGGGGCCGCTGGCCGTCCAGGGCCCTGCCTAATATTGTGTGAGTGATTTAAAGCATAAGGGCACAGGCGATTTTTATCACAGCAAAACGTTGTTGTGGTTTTCATGTGTATATAGTGGCAAAGTCAGTAATATATAGCGGCATTTGCCGTGAGTGCCTTCGTGAAAGTCGAGCCCTGGTTTAATCTCATTGTCATCACATCCTTTCAAACTCAAAAGTGCTTGATTGTAGAACCAAAATTAGAAGGGTATCACTTTTCAATGAATTATAGCGCCCACTGTACTTATGGACTAAACTGTAAATCACTCTGATGATGATGATAGTAATGATGATGTTGTGATTAAATAGGAAGCCCCCAAACCAACCACCATCAGTGTTGCTATGCAATCTTAATTCAGTCTTCTTATATACTGCGCTCCAGCAGTTAGTCAAAGAAATGCAAGATTCAAAATTTTTCAAAGATGAAATACTGTGCAAATCTGGATTCAGTATGATTGGGGTAAAATACTTGTGACAAAGTGCCTTTAATGTTTTGATGAGCAAATCTTCAAGGAATCCTAATGTCTAGAGTGCACGGTACAAGATGATCTGTTTTTATACTAGAAAGATTGAAGAATGAGCTGCCTGTTTCTGTGTTTCTGACATTTTAATGCCTGCAAGATTAAGACAAATGGAATGGAGAATGGGTTACAGACCTCCGTGAGCAATAGATCATGAGTCTGTCAGTCTTTCTCTTCATTCCTTACGCTCAAGTAGTGGGCGAATATCACAGTCATTTAAAGCAAATTGCTGTGCCAAATACAAAATAAATAAAAATGTAACAGCCATTGAAGAATTAACGTATTGTACAACATATCTTTCAGGTATACATATGTAATGAATGCTATCAATGATAAAAGCAAAATACTGTAAGCTGGGTCAAATAGGTTATTTGGGAGCAAATGTGTAACATGTTGATAATGATTTATATTAAATTGATTTTCACAAAAAAATTACACTGAATATATAGATCAATGTAATTTTAAATGGTGACAATCATGCCTGGATTACACAGTGTTCCGCGAATTTTCCAGTCAGCGCTATTTAAGAACCTGATGAGAGATTTACCTCAGTCACTTCCTCTAACATCTGTGGTGTTAACTTCAACTCTAAAAAGGTATTTGAGTGACCAGATGAGAATGAGTGAAATTCAGCACTGGGGAATTGATGGCGTTCGTGGCCTCCATCACATTACATTTAGTGTCATCATATAGTTAAGCAAGGGAAAGTCAGAACTCAAGGCTAAAATTAATTATTTTTGTTCAAGAAATCAACTTACTGTCATGAGGGGGAAAAAAACACAATGACCGTGCTGTGTGTAATAGTACATAAATCATTATCTGTATAAGACCGCGTCTCTAGCCTTCCAGCTCACAGGTCTATTAAGGCTCGGACTGCATTCTTCATTGTGTGGTCGTAGTGTGCTATATAAGCTATATATATCGGGCCTCACAGTCAGTGTTTGTTAAGTCTCAGAACCTCATACCTGTTTTGCGTTCCTAGTCTTGTGTAAGATTCTCTTCCCCGCGTTCCATGTGTAAATATACATACTCTCATAAATTCAAGTGCTGTTATTGTTTATTTCAGCACTTTACCCAGGAACCTTGCTTCCTGTTATTTTCTGTTTGTACCACATTGTTACTGCAGCTTACGCCCAGAGTCTGTATTACCAATAGTGTTTCTGAAGAACCTCAATTCCTGTTTATTTTGTGTTTGCTTCGTCTGTACCCTCTGAGGGCATAATAAATACTACCAAGTCCATCCTTGCACCTGAGTCCAGTCCTCAACTTCCTGTCCTCCGAGCACCTGAACAGTGTGTGAAGCACAGCCGTTACAATCTGTTTCTTAAAATGTATTTTATTTAATTCACTTCATCACTGCGATGCTAGTACACTTGTGACAAGTGCTTCTGCTTTTGTGTGACCACAACAGTCAAATAAGAGTCAGTTTCATAGCATAGTAAAGCTATCTGTATGCTGGTGAATCACACAGTGGAATAGGGCAGTCAGCTCAGCAGCAGCTATTTTGACCAGCTGTACATGGAGTCATCCTCTCGCTTAAAGGAACTCAATGTGTTGACTGCGCCGTTGGCTATGACTTACTGCCAGCATGCAGTATGATGTCTTCCCCCCTGCCATGCAAAATGCTATATTCTTTCCCGCAGACTTTCAAAACACTTTGTTTGAATCTTGTAAGGCAGGAATGATCCACAGATATTTCCCTCCCCATTAGTTTCTGCTTTTTGGCCGAATTTTCAATGGGTCACCGGGTTTCATTCAACAACATTTATAACTCATGTAGCTGATGGAGAGCAGTAACAGTGCCTGTCTGTGGGTAACACCAAAGGAAAATTTCAAAATGATCAGTATTTATTGTTTTAACAGGAAATAACTAAACAAACTGCAGGTGTACTCTGAAGTCTCATTGTCAGGACAAAAAAACATAACGGAATACGAGATTCAGTATAGCTGCTTGTAATTTGGAGCATGTCCCAAATGATTCTGGACATCTGGTCACTCTAAAATGAAGATGCATCACATTCTAAAAGTGAAGTTGGAATTATGATCTTAATTACGATCTCTGTGCATTCAAACAAGAAACAGATCTCCTGGAAACATAACAAACTAAGTCGGGCATATTTTTGGCCCCTCATTTATTGATTATATTTTGTTTATTATCAGATATTGTAAATTTGACACTATTCTGACTGGGATGCACCCCAGATTTGAGACATTTAGCACATGACCTTGTCCAAAAACATAACCTATTGGGTTTCCTGCGTGATTCCCAACATCGGTCCTGCAGGAGCCCTCTGCGTATGCTTGGTTTTGTTCCAACCACATCTGCAATTGTAGGATCATGACAAGCCGATAATTTGTCTTAATTAGGTGCATTTCGTGTGTAGAGCAGTTGCTTACCCTCTTAACCCCTTTGCGCAGAAGCCAAATCTGGCATTTTATGTGTTACCCTATTTAAGGCTTTATAATTCAAGATTGCAGCTTCACAGAGAGGGAGAAAATGGCTGAAATAAAACAAGACACTTGTAGCATTCAAAATATATCATATCTATAATATATCAGTTTATTTGCATAATTTTACAAAAGAATGAGGGCCACAAACACAAAAAATCTTCAGGAAAAGTCAGCATTGAAATTGTAAAAAAAAAAAAATAAAAAAAAAAGACTTTAAAAATGGCTTTCAGTTACAGTACATTACCAGGATCATAAAATCCTCCACCACAAGTGTGCTTCATCTAAGGGTGAAAAACAAAATTATCTACTGTTAATTAACCAAATATGATGACTATCCAAGTGGCTCTCCACACTCTCCGAGCCCTCAAAATTGTGCAGTGACAAATCATAAAATAATCGTATATTTCACACAAACCAGCTTTTGACTCATGAAGTTCAGCATGAATAAATTATTTTCTACCATGAATTTAGCATGAATTTACCACGGACGGACATTAGTGATCACCAGTTACCAATCTAGACCAAAAACATGCTTTTTCTTTATCATAAATCTTAGAAATTAGTCCATTTTCCATTGGATACCCATCACGCTGCACATGCACTCATTAAAAAAAAAAAAAAAAAAAAACTTATTATACTATCAGGACATTCACCCTGCAATGGAAAGCTTGCTAACATATTCTCCAAAAACTATAAGCCTACCTTCACATCAGTAGAGAGACTCTCCATCATTGACTTCCTCCTCCTGGGAATTAATACTATCAGGCTCAAGGAACCTCCAGTCCGGTTCCATTCAGAATGTCTCCCAGTGTCCATGCCTGTATCACATTTCCACATTTTTTTGCAATGCGTTCGCGTCATTCAGATGCGCAAAGTTGAGTGTATGCGACGTAACTTGCTGTTTCATAAGGGTTTACATACTTTTCTGAGGGTCCAATCAATGTCTCTCAATTATCGTGGAAAGTTTATACTCTCTGGAATTGGAGAAAAAAAAAACTTGTCAATAAGTAGATAATTACCAGTAAAGTTTCATATGGGCGTGAACTATAACTGTCCCTTACACAGATAAACCTGAGCAATCACTAAAGTGACTGCATTTCAGTGAGAGATCGTTTCAGGCTTTAAGGGGTCTTCAGGGTAAAGTGCAGAAATAACCATAATAATGTAAAAACTAAGAAATAAACATACTCAACATGATTTTAACCTCATAAAATGTAGTATTTTGATAAAAATTTACATGCTTGCCATGGAAATGGCACTTAAATAGCAAAATCTGAAAATTTTTTGTGGCACTGATATTTCAATAACCCATGGTCAAATTTTACTCAACTTAGTCTCATCTGAAAGGTTTACGATAGTTCTATGAAATGACCTAGGATTTTTTTGTTTGGAACATTTATGAATATTTAATGAGCTCTGTTATGTAACCATAATGAAAATCGCTATTATCAACTTGCTTAATTTTCAAAATTAACCCCGTAGGGATGCACCTATCTAGAAATTCCTATATCATTACATAGATCTCCAACAGATACAACTTCAGTCCAAATTTCAAGTCAGATGAATATTAATGATTTTATGAATGCCACAAAATCAGAATGTTGAAAATCAGTCAAAATTGTGATTTTCGGTAATTTGCATTTAAAGGAACAATTGAGGAAGAGGAAAAACATAGATCTTTGGTGTTTACTGGCATCTCACTGCATTCCTTTATTTATTTTATTTATTTTATGTGAAAATCAAAAAAATTAAAATTTTCGAAAAAAAAATTGACATTTTTACCCTGAAGACCCCTTAAGTGGCCGCTGAATTCTACGAGGATACCTTTGGGCTTCTATAGCTGAACTGGTTGCAACAATGATTTTTTTCTGTCGCAAGAGGTAATTTTTATTAACTGCTAGATAGACTCTATGAGCAAGTATATTGGGCAGTTTGCACATCAGGCTTGGCTGAGGAGTTTAATTCATACAATTCTTGGGAAACAGTGATGGGACTTTAGTCGTCCACATTCTAAATTGTTTACGTGCATCGCTTCCTCGCGAATATTAAATAACCGTTTTTAGGTGTACGATCTGTTGATAGGATAGTGAAACTGCATGCATAAATTGAGCAGCTATGACCGCTGGCATCTGCGATCTGCGGGGAGGGGTTAAACCACAGAGATAAATAGCCTTGCCATGCGGAATAAAAATTCCTCCTCCACATTGTGATATATTGGAAACAACTGTATAAAGAGGGAAAAATGTCATTAATTCAATGAAAGAATTAGTGTTTTTCTAACTGGTGAAAACTAATCGGCACATGGTCATGAAAACTAACTGTATATGACACAAACAAATGTGACAGTCCACAGGAAAAGGGTGTATAAGGGATATTTTGGTCAAATTGAGTTAAGTGCATCTGATGATCCTTTATCATGTACTAAAGATAGAAAAACAGTTTTTCTCTAAAACGTAAAAAAATCCCTTAAACACCCTTTTCCTGTGGACTCTCACAAATGATAAAGAGTCAAATATTTTTTGTGTCACAAAATTAAGTTAAAGCAAAGCATTTTGAAAGTGTCTGTCAGTAAACTGACACATGCTCAGTAGCACAGCATAAAATTGAAAAATTTTGCAGTTTATCATAACCAGCCCCACGCTGTTCTTTGCAGAATCTTATTATTTACTCCAGGCAAGACTCATAGGGCCCTATCTTACGCCAGAGTCCCTAAACCCGTTATTTGGGGATTTTGCATTGCGTAGAGCGTTCCCCTCTATCCTTGCACACCTGCCTAAAAACACCAGCGCTACCCGTTACATTATGCATAGGCGTGGTTTGGGCGTTACGCCAGTTAAACCAATCAGTGTGCCAGGTGCCACTGCCTTTCGGAGCAGGCTGTGCTATCCCAAAACCTCAAACCGAAATCCGTGATGGAGAGAGGAAGGTCGCCACGTTTCTCCGTTGACGGTTAAATTGCCCGTGCATGAGGTCAAATCCAGACAGGGAGGATCTGTTTTTGTTAAGTTAATCATGAATTGTAGTATTATTATTATTATTATTATTATTTGACATTGACATATTGTTTAATGTTTGGTATGTAGTAAAAAAAAAAAAAAAAAGAAAAAAGAAAAAATGCGTTTCGCCATGCACTTCCAACTCCTCTCCGCCTGAAATGAAGCATAGAACAAAATCCCATTTTAGAAAAAATAAAATTAGGTATATGCACTGGCACTCAGCGACGTAACTTTTTTTTTTTTTCCCCAGCGAGAGCGGCATTTCAGAACTTTTCAGCGAATGAAGGTAATTCTGGTGACAAGTACGTGGTTTAGATCCGTTTACATTTTCCAATCGGACAGCTGTCTATTTTTTTTTTCGTGACCGTGCTGCAAAAACGTATGTATACTTGTCGCCGAAAATGACCTTCATTCGCCAGAGAGTTCTGAAATGCCGCTCTCGCTAGAAAAAAATTTCCGTTGCTGAGTGCTAGTGCATAGCGCTTTGTGAAAGCCCAAATGCGGTAGTGGGTGGTTTTAGGACCCGCTATACGCTTTCCCTAACATGTGTGGTCAAGATAGCAATTGTAGGAAAGCGCATAAACACGCCCCACGGGCACACCTCCAGGAGCAAATAAAGGATTCGGCATAATGCATAGCGGGTAGTGTGGCCGCAAGATATAGTTTAGGGATAGTGGAAGCTGCTAAATGCGTAATTCACGGGTTGCGGGTAGTGGCAACGGGTAAGGCAGTGTGAAAGATAGAGCCCATAGTATATTTTGTTCAGTTTATATAAACATCCGTTTCGCCTGCGGTAGCATTGAGACGCTTGCATATGTTCCGCTATGGTTGGCCATGGTGGCAATCATCCTGCAAGCGATCGAAGGCGATTATTTGACTTGAAAAAATTGGTGGATTAGTGTTTGGCAAAGAAGTCACCGATGAATATCACTTGATAACATGGTGTACTGTTCATGGGTTGCTGCTAAGATTAAGTATGACTATACAAGTCACTCAGATTTTACAAGTGATCTTGTATGCTTTTACTTGCAGAATCTCTGAATCTGTGTTCATCTGCTATGCATGCTTAGTTGCCTGTGCGTGGCAACTAAATATTGAACTTCCTGATTTTGCTCAGTATCTAAGTTTGTCTGTTTAAAAATGTTCCCTGAAATTACTTGCAGTGTAGACAAAAAAGCACAGAATGTTTTCTATTCTTTGTGGCATGAATGGGTGTTTCCATCAAAATGTGACTAAATAGCATTGATATATATATATATATATATATATATATATATATATATATTTATCTATATATCAATGCTATATAGATAAAACTACATACTACTATATAATAACTACTCTAAGTAAGAAATGCTCCTAATTAAGACACATTAACTGCTTGTTGAAAATTCCATGAATGCGATAGTGGTCGGAAAAAAAAACCAGTGCACACAGTGGACTTCCAGCACTGATGTTTGGGACCGCTACACTATGTTACCTACTATTTATGAGGTCCACATCTGAGCAAAAGATAGAGTAGGGCAAAACAAAAAAAACAACATTTTATCTTCAGCTACTGTATGGACCCCCAGGCATATTCAGTGCAGTGCCTCAAATTTATGTTCCAGGCCAGGAATCAAGTGCAGAGGCAGAGTATAATCCAGTCGTTGACTTGCTGAAAGCTTATTTGGTCATTTGGGGATGGAACACCAGAGGAAGAGGGGGGGACAGAACCTCAGAATAGGCTAGCACAGTGCAGTACAGATGTTGTAGACAAAGTTGAGTTGTCAATCGCCAGCCAGTGGCTTCTTGGATGACAGCCAAGTGGAGTACACATTTTGCCAGCAGCAAACTGTCCCACAGAAGGATGCAGTAGCTTTAGGTGGGACTTGGTGCCAATTCTGATGACCGCAGAAGGATTTAGAGCTTGTTCCTTGCAAACTGGAAAGAGGAACAAACTTGGAAAGGTTAACAAGAATGCAGTTCTAATCATGGGCCCTGATTAGGCTTGGAAGCTTGTTCCAGCACTAGACTGACGAACTGACTTGAGCTGGGTTAAATTGAGCACAGTCCCAATCCCGGATCTTCAGTAGGCCTAGAAGCTAGCTTGAGTTAACAGAGTAAAGCTGTCATTAAAGTATACACTGTACTTAAAGACAAGTTAGTACTTGTTTCTACAAGGAATATTGACTGGTTTTAAGTGCACAAGGCAACTTACAGTACAATCCAGTGACTCGCAACACAAAGCTGGGGGCTTTGATACAAGTCACATGGACATCAGGACATAACCATGAAACAAAACAAAGCCAAGGAGTGGCAAACAGGCAAGATGCAAACCAATCAAGAGGAGACATACTTATAATAGGCACACAAGTTTCTGAATAGGAAGGGACATGAAAGGCATTCACACAAGGGTGAGATAAAATTTGACTTTTCCCTGACCTGTCCTGGCCCTTTATTAATTCCCGAACACATCTTTTTTTTTTTTTCATTTCAGGTCAGTGTATGTTTTATTTCACAATTCAGCTTATTAAATAAAAGAATATGCAATGTTTTGTAGACTAATACTTTTCAGATTGATTTTGTTCATTTCATGACATCAAGTGACATCATCACTTACAATGCATTTAGCCTAGCATCATCCATAACCCATTTATGTCATCTTCCATCATGTCATTAGCCAGGATACAATGCTGGTTATGTCACATTTGACATAACATTCTGCATAACAGCGTGTATCATCACACTTCATGAAATGTAACAGTGCATCATTTTGCATGGCGTTACAAATTGCCGCATGAAGCCTGTTTGAATCCTGTATTTGCAGTACTTCATTTAAAGTGTGACCCAGTCTTCTATTGTTTAAGTGGCCTGCACTGCAAGCATTGTGAGAACTTGGCCTAAATGGAGAAGAGGCCCGTTGATAACTACTGAAGTCATAAAGACAGCACCTAGAGAGTATCTAGAGGGAGTTTATGTGGCATTAACCTGTGGTATCCTTGGGTCACCCAAAGTGCATTACACCCCAGTGGGACGCAGCTCCCTGCAGTGGACTTCAAGTCAAGGTTGGTTAATGAGATGGTGCGACTCAAACTCCATACTCAGGCTGTAGGGATAGCCTGTATTTATAATGTCTGTGCCAGCTGAATCACAGGGGGACTCTGTTTCACGCAATTATTAATGACCTTCATCAGCTAGGATCCCTATTCAATATCTAGGGCAAAACTCTCCATATAATGCTGACCAGTGTTCATTTCACTGCACTGGACCTTTAAGTTTTAATAATTCCTTTAGTAATACTGTGGTCTCTTTTAAAAAGCCACACTTTAAGGCACTGAAAGTATACTTAGCTGTGCTTACAATAAGCAGAGAGAAAATGTGATAGTAAAGCGCCAAAGAGCATTTCAGCTGTCTGGGCTGAGTAACTTGTTGCCGTTATAATGACAGCCGAACCTAATACTTTAAATCTGAGGCTTCCTCAAAATCAATATAAGTCATCACCCAGGCATACATCAGGTAGGGCGGAGGGGGAAGACGTTACCTGGGATGTGGTAAATGAATGGCCGAAGACAGCAGACACGCTGTAAATCAAATGGCAAACATAAATAATTGCCACACCACTGTAATGGCAATGCCTCTGGCAAAAGAAAACAGGAAGGGCTCTTAGTCTCAGGAAGACAATTAAAAATGCATTTCAGTGGCAGCTCAAAAATCAACAGCTAGTGATCAAACTGACTTGGCTTTTTCTTATCCTGAAGATATGCTGCATAAAATTATGGTGGCAGAAGTAGTTTATAAAGCTTGCCTTCCTTTTTTATGTTGAATGAGTCATTTATCTAAATGTGGAGGAGATTCTAAAAGTGAATGGACAGCTTTTAAATATACTGTTACCAAAATTTTTCCACACTTGACTGTGATTCAATGGAGGTGAGTATTGTCTGTTGTTATGGAGCTAAAAGCAGTGTGGAGTCTAAAAAATGTTACTTAACATAACATCTAAGGAGGTTATACTTCTCTTGTACAACACATTCATCAGACCACATCTAGAGTATTGTGTCCAATTCTGGGGACCATACTTTAAGAAAGACATAGAGGCTCTAGAAAAAGTTCAGAGAAGAGCCACAAAGTTAATTCCTGGTATAAAAGATGAAACCAATGAGGAGAGGCTGGAGATCCATAATCTCTTACGTCTTAGTAAAAGGAGACTTAGGGGTGATCTAATTGAGGTCTTTAATTTTATTAAAGGGATTAGCAAAGTTAGCTATGTGGGATTACTTAAGCTAAGTTCTCTTAGTAGAACTCGGAGTCACAAATGGAAGTTAGCCAAGGGTGAATTTAGCACCGATATTAGGAATTTTTTTTTTTTCAAGTAGACAGTAGTCTCAGTGTTGAATAGCTTGCCTGACCATATTATTGAATATTATTAAACATATTATTGAAAACTTGGGAGTTTTCAAGAGCAGGCTTGATTTAGTGCTAGATATTATTCAGTCATTGAATATCTAAAGTGTTAGATTTACATTAGTAATAGGAAAATGGTGAGCCTCTCACTGTGAGTGCTTGTAAACATCTTGGTGACAACATCAATTTCTAAGACTCTTTCTTCAAAAAAGAACGCCATTTCCAAGAACAAATTGATCACTGCATGAGTGAACAAGTACTTACTTTTCGCTCAATCTATTCACAGACTGACAGTCTGCTCTTTTGGTACCATTCAACATTAACCTGGATACTCTACAGGCCAGCTTTTGGGGAGGACATTATTAATACATGCCATTGACTTAGACCTAAAGAATAGAGGATCAATATAACACTACACAGTAGATGTTACAGGGGTAAAATTTCAGGAGATATGGAAGGAAAATTGTCACTTGATGGAAATTATAAATAGTAATTTTCATGGTAGATAGTATTATGTGGGTACTCACGGAATCAAGTGGCACTTTTTTTTTTACTTAACAGCCGGTGTGCCTTTACAAGCTAGGTCTACTTGCATCCATGTGGATTTCCACTGAGAGCTCAAGTTCACTCCCACAGTTGAAAAGCACTCAGTATCTAATTGTAGGCTCTGAATTTCCCCGGAGGTCTGAATGGATGAGTGAGTGGTTGTGTGTGAGCCCTGTCCTGTACTCTTAACTTGTGCGCAGCATCCTCTGCCTGCTGGTATTAGTTCCAGGAAAGCCAAGCCCGGTGGTGCAGTGAGTAGCACCGCCACCTCACAGCAAGAAGGTCCTGGGTTTGAATCCGGCCCAGGGCCTTTCTGTAGGGAGTTGGCATGCTCTCCCCGTGTTCTCCACCGGGTACTCCGGTTTCTTCCCACAGTCCAAAGATATGCGTGTCAGGCTAATTGGAGATGGCGTGAGTGTGTGTTTGTGTGTGTGAATGGTGTGTGTGCCCTGCGATGGATTGGTGAGCTGTCCATGGTGGGTCCCTGCCTTTCACCCATAGTCAGCTGGGATAGGCTTCAGCTCCGCCGCAACCCTAATGAGGAAGAAGCAGTATCGAGAATGGATGGATAAAAGGCATGATTGATTAATGCATTCATATGTTTTACTCAGACAATATGAAATTTAGGAAGCATAAATTGTCAGTCGTACAAAACAAGCAAACAAGCATTGATGGTGCAGTTGAGGATTAGGAGATTAGGTTGTGTTTTTGAGGAATTATCTAAAGATGCCATTGACTCTATTTAAACAAATAAATGAATAAACACCAATGTGTCAGACATTTTTATGACTTACAATCATTTGGAAAGTCAGTGCACCAGAGGCACAGGAATGGTGTGGGTGGGCGGTGGGACTTCTAAAATGATTCTGGCATTACTGATAAGCACCAAAAATATCCTCACACTAATTACTTACAGTCCCTTATTACAGACCAATATGCATGCAGTAATTTATGCTAAATTGGATGAGCTAGATATTTACCACAGTGCTGCTCAAATAAGCACTCATAATTCACTCCACCAATTTCTTAAAGATGTACACGTGTGACATTTGGAGGTATTACAATCCCGATACCAAATATTTTAGCTTTCCTGCTAGATTTACAACCCGCTGCAGAATTGATCCTACTCTGACTTTATCAGAACTGGTGCTTCGCTCCAACATTGTCAATATACCACCCAATGTTTCCTTTTGAGTTCCCCGAGGTGCAAATTTACAATCTTCCCTGCAAAGCACAGATTCATCATTACTGTCCTGCAAAATTTCTGGTTTCAATTTTAATTACATTTAAATGAGTTTATTTGGAACTTTCTGTCGATGTTTCTAATATAACACATGTTCATCTTGTTAAAGAACAAAAATTTGTCTCATATTGGTGCAAAATAGACTCGTTAAACTTAAGTTATGAAACTTTTTGTTAGTACTACACAAAGGAATCAAAAATATGACAAAAATGGGACTCCATGGTGATAGGAGATATTTATGACAAAGTTGTTTTATTTATTATATCCTTATTTTTCGGGGATATTATGGATTCAGTTTTGACGCCACCGCCGCATATCCTTCATGTAAGGGCAATATGAGCAGTCAATTATGGGAATCACCTGTAACTTCTTGTGGCCATTGCTGGTAAATAGAGGACAGATCATATTGTTTTGTGTTACTCAGCAACACTTCTTAAAGTGCCACTATGGGGTCAATTTTTTTGATTTCGAAATGTAAGACTTCTTGAGATTGTTTCTAATCCATGTAGAGGGGCTGTTATTGATGGTGGTCATCCTGTGACCTTTGTAATAGCATCCCACCACCAGCCCAAACTTTTATTTTATTTTATTGTTTCTATTCAATTGGGAATCATGATGTGCGGACCCCCTCGAAATACTGGCTATTGACAAAAATTGCTCATTTGCACGCCCATTATTCATTTCATTAACTGCAGCTGTGTTACTTATATCACACCAATGTCATCTGGAATGTTTTTACCTTTCTATGGTTTTTAATGTTTAGAGAGTATTGCAGCAATGTTATGGTTCTGTGTTTTGATGCCATGCTCACATGTTCATTGCCATGCCTTTTTTAAATTCTTTTTGCTTATGATACATCCCGGTTTTCTGTTCATGCCATTTCAGTTTTCATTGCACTTGTCAACCCTGTCTTGTGATCAGTTTGGTTCAGTCCGTTTTCCCAGTCTGTGTGCCTACATGATTCGGGTGATTTCAATGGTTTCTGGTGTTTCATATTATTACTTCAATTCTCATTTACTTCCTTCACCTTGCTTTCCTTGATTACTAATAATACTAACATTTATATTTTGTATCATAGTTTACTAACCTAACTTATCCATGTACATATTACTAACTTACTAACGAGCACTTGGGTTAATTTGTAGAGTTGCATCGCTACTAATTACTGCTAATGCAATCTCAGCCCTCGCCCTGTTCTAGTCTCCACCTCTTGCTTTTCTTTCTCTGAATCTTTCTGCGTTTCCGCGAGATCTCTCGCACGTGCTTAACTGCTGTCCTGCACTCTTTGTCTGTGCACTTAGAACTCCTTGACTGGAGCTGTTTATCTGTCTTAGGTTGTCTGCGTGGATCCTGTCCGTGTCTTGGCTTTTGCCAATTGTTGTGGTTAAGGACCTCCCTATGTGTGCTTCCCTTTGTAATTAGTTCTTATTCAATTCACCTGTTCCCTGCATAGCATGTGACTTCCCTCTTGTCTATTTTAAGTCTTCACTGCAGTTCATTCTCTGTCAGAATGTTGATCAATACTTATTTGTGCAGAGCTCCTCGTATGCCTTTTGTTTATTGCTTCTTCATGACTGTTTTGTCCGACCTTGAGATTGCCTTGCCCTTGCAATTCTTGTTTTGTCTGTTTGGATTTTGACCTATTTTTGTACGACTACGTTTTCTGTTTTGGATGCCCTGTGTATGACCTACCCTTCTGGATTCTGACTACGATTTTTGGCATACTGTTTATGTACCATTGCACATCTGCCTTACTGGTTCTGACCCCTGCCTGTTATTTCGACTTCGCTTTTTGGATACTGTTTTTGGCTTGGCAATTCCTGTGTCTTCTGGTCCCGACCCATTTTGTAATAAAGGCTTACGATTTTTGGAATTCCTGTTCTCGCGAGTGGTTCCTGAACGCACCGTCACAAGCAAGCTCACAAAATCTTTAACTAAGTCATTATAACAGTGCAATTTTTGGCCGCAAAATTGTATAATTGAATAAGGTTATGCTGTTATCAGTAACATTGCAAATTTACAAATTTATCTATACTGTGTAACTAATTTGCATCAAGGAAAGAAACATTGTTCTAAAATTAGCTAATTAAGCCTTGATAATGTGGAATATTGCAACAATAATTCTAAACTTGTTATGGCACTTTCCCCATTAATTCTAAAGTTCAAAGAATAGCAAACTTAAATTTTCACATTCCAAAACATACAGTACTCAGGCTGTGAACTAACTCATAGCTTCTCTAAACCAAACAATTGCAATCGGCATTAAGTGGATGCACAAAGCTGGTTATGTCGAGCCATGCTTGCGCTCTCAGTTTAGTAGTACTCATCAACATGCGTGAACATAAAAGTGTGGTCGACAAGGTTGGACATAATCAGCAGCTAGAGGCAAACTTAGTTGTCAAAGTCAATGTTTTGATTCATTCACTTGCTATGTTATTTAAAAATTTTATTGGGCCTAATTTATCAATCTGCTTATATGATGCTCACATGTTTGTGTGTAAAATGCTGCCCAACTTAAATGTTACTCCCCATTCAACATCCTTGAGAGCACCAGGATAAATGTTTGCGCATCCGCTGTTTCCTCTGGTGCACGTTTGTTCATGCAACAATTCCATTAACATTCATAAGATGCACATTTGCCGCCAAATATTGAGCATATAGTGAAAACTTGATTGCTGTGATTGAAGGTCAGTTCCTTCTTGCTGGGGTTGCTCTTGATGAGCAATGAATCAATGTCCAACATGTTTCTCATCCGCTGTTCTGATTTCAGTATATTTGGGTCTATGTTGTAATGGTTTTGCCTTGCAGTCCCTCCCCCTCCGGCTGTCTTCGCCTCCACTTCAACAAGCCACACCTGTTGCTTGTTGAAGTGGAGGTGAAGTTAAAAGTATTTAGGAGCTGCACTGCCAATTGGCAGTTGCAGCTGCATTCTGGAGTTATAGCCCCGTCATGTGTTGCTGCTGCTCCCCTGTCGTTTTGATTGTGATTTTTGTTATTATTATAATTAAATGTTTTCTATTTATTATATCAGCCTGTGCGAGTGGGTCCCTTTATCCGCTTTTGGGTACATGGTCCCAGTGCCCACCGGATTGCAGATTGCATCCGGCGGGACCAAACCATGACATATGTTCCACATAATAGCCTAACCACAACCCCATAACTATGCATTTGAGTCTGCTTTGACGACTTCAGCTGAGTAACTGGTGGTGGTGTTTCAAAGTCTCCCCCCATGATGGCAAGGGAGGCACAGCCAGTTTTTATTTCTGCAAACAGCAAATGTACCTGTCTTGCACCTTCTTGGCTAAGGGTTAGCTGGCTCCGAAAACCTCTTCCACTCTCAATGACATGTATGTGACAATTTTTAAGTTTTTTAAAAACTGGGGGGGGGGGCTTGAAAATCTATGTTTCTAATGCAGATTTCAAGAAGCAGTTTTTTTTTTTTTTAAGTTTAAAACTTTTCAATATTTATCAAAGACATTCTTCTTGTACCCCCATTTGATTCTTTCTCATCTAAAATTTGCTGTTTCTTTTTCTTCAACATGAAAGAACAGTACAGCATCAACATCATTATCACACCAGAGTACTGTAGATCTTGAGCCATACTATTCAGTCAGCGTAGTACAGTGACTGAGTAACCCTAACAAAGTATTGTTCATCTGCACTTCAGCCCTCCAGCTTCCAAAATGTAAGCTTTTTCATGGATTGTCTACCAATTAAATGCAGCATTTAAGAGATCCTTCTGAGAGATATGAGGCAGCTGTGGCCTTGTGTTGAAGTTGTTTGACTGGGATGCAGTAGGGTGGAGAGTAACCACAGTAAGATCAGTGCAGCTGGTGGATCCTTGAGCAAGGCCATAACCCCATATTGCTCCAGGGGGGATTAGATCCTGCTGTGTCTAATAATCTGAAAGTTGCTTTGGGTAAAAAAAAAAATGTCAGCTTAATACTAGGATTTTTATTACTGCGTGGCCGTTCCAAGCTCTCAAAATGCCCACAACAGAATGTAGATAGGCTAATTTCCCTTCCTAAATTAAGATAATCTCTTGGATTTAAGACCGCTTTGGGCGTAGGTGGGATATAAGTACTACTCACAGTGGGACCAACTTCTATTTGAAAGTTTACAGTCCACTTTCGACAAAAGGTATTTTCTGAGGTAAATGAACTGCACTGATCTCTAAAAAAAAAATAAAAAATTTTAGTCCAATTATTAGTTCTGACTTAAAATTCTTCCTAACGCTTTTATTTTAAGGCTTGAGAAATGAACAAACAAGCAAAATGAATGAAGTTGTCACACTGAAGAAAATGTAAGTAGATTATTTCACATCATCACAAAGATATGAAATGCACCCATTTAAGCAGTGTGATAATTAATTTAGGAAAAAAAAAAAGATTTGATTGATTGGTGTGAGGATATTCATAGCCTACCCAGGGAAGCATTGGCTTCAGTGCCAAATTTATATGCAAATCGTGAAGTTTTTTGCACAGAATGCTCTGACACAACAATATCCAGAGCGCGGGACCTCTCACCAAAGCATAAAAACATTTATGATATTTGAATTTGCCTTATTTTATTGTTATTTTGAATAAAATCATTGAAAAAAACCCAATAATCTGAAATGCAGTGGATGTAAAAATTTAGGAAAAAAAAAAAAAGATTTGATTGATTGGTACTCATAGCTATGCATTGGCCTTTTCCCTGTGCTCATTTTACTGCTTTTTTTTGAACCCTTTGGCATGTAAAATCATTTTTGCATTGTTTTCCCTGTAATGTTTTTTCAACCTTTGGCACAATCTTTTGCATTGTTTTCTAATGTTTATTGTGTGTATTTATTATTTTTATTATTATTATGAATGAATGAATGAATTTAATCGATTAAATCAATTAATCAATCAATTAATTCAAAATTATGGATACTGTGAATACTGGAAAAGTCAACCTTCCATTTTGTACAAATGGGCCTTGACTGCTGTAATGTTTTTTTTTTTTTTTTAATCCATGAAAAGATGCAGGAAAGAGTCCCCTGAATCCCTGGAGAATATGGTGTGTAGAGGTCAGTGTTCCACCTGTCCTGTCCTCTTGGGCTCCAGCAGATAACCTCGGACAGCATCTTCACACTGGCTGCACCAATCTGGTCTGATAGCCGGCTCCCTCAGAGACCCCACTCTCCACACCTTTCTGCAATGAGCCTAACAGCAATTTCAAGTTCATTTTCCCAATCACCTGGAGTGGAATGGAAGCACGCCAGTGTTCACACCTGTTATTAAAGCACTTCTGGGCCAAGGAGTGCTTTCAGATGGGCAAGCAAATGCAAACTCAGCCTCAGTTCAGTTCAGCAAGAACAAGCTTCTCTGAGAACACCGTGACATTACGTATTATTACACAAACTGTGCCAATTTTTTAATTCTGAATGAAGCTCATGGCCAATAATGCGTTCTAGTAATTCACAGATCTAACGGGCAATATGGATCAGCTCACTTTTTTACACAAGTTAGCAATGCTACCATTTGAAACCTATAGAAACAAGGGTATTTGCACCCTATTAATGTGCCTTTCAGACTGCTGAAATTTTATTCTTTGCTTACTCCTGTGGCTTAATGCGAAAGGCAAAAAAAATGGTGAAAAAAAGTATAATGTATTCTGACTGGTCCACAGACACATTTGCCTGGGAAAAAATACAAGCCTACTCTGACAGAAAACAGTCTGAGGCTTTGGTACAATATCTCCCAGCTTCAAAGGTTGGTGGGTAATGTTAGGGCACTGTTTGTACTAGATTTTGTGCGAGGTGTTATTTTGTTCTAAAGGAGAAACTAATGTTAACACTAGCAGAGTTCTCTTGTGGATTCTGACTTGGTTTCGCATGGTATGGAGCTGCTCCTGATTTCTCTAGGGTAAGTAAATGATTTTGAGTGAAGAACAATTACTGCCCCCGATAAATCCTATCCAAAGCCATAACCCACAGAGAACGTCCTTCATTCTTATTTCCCTCTTTTGGTCCGAAACTGAACAACTGTGAGGTGTTATTATTGATTTTGATAGCTTCCACCCAAAAATAACTGGGGATACAGAAGGCAAGCACATTTATTTAAGGCAAATTTGCTTTATAGCCTCAGCGCTTCGCATGTTAATGTAATAGCACAACATTGTCTTTGCAATTACTCACTTGAAAGAGAAATAGCAATTATTATTGCATATATTATATTGCTGGTAGACAGCTATAAATATTTGGGCGTGTCAATTGATAATAAGCTGTGCTTTGATGCTCATGTTGCTTTTACAATGAAGAAAGTCCAGCAGCGACTTTTGTTCCTGAGGAAAATGTCTTCTTTTAATGTTTCCTCCGAGATGATGAGTCTCTTTTACAAAAGTTTTATTGAATCTGTTTTAATGTTCTGTATCATAGCTTGGTTTGGAAATTTGACTCTGACCAATAAAAATAGGCTTGGTAGCCTTATCAAAGTGGCTAGTAAGGTTTGCGGTAGGAGTCATGCTCAGCTCACTGACCTGTATGGTAGGCAGGTGTTGAGAAAGGCTGTCTCTATTGTGGAGTGCCAGGATCACCCCCTTCACTCAGAGCTTTTATTGTTACCATCAGGATGTCGGTGGAAGATGCCTGCCATCAGGACCAAAAGATTTAAGGTTTCTTTCATCCCTACTGCCATTCGGTTGTTGAATGGCACATAGCATTGTTTCTACTGTTGTCTGTAGAATGCTTCTGCTTATTCTGCACAGACTCTTTAGGCTTCTTATGATTGCACTTTGCACTTGCATCTGTACTTTGCCCAGTGATGCAAATGTGAACTCCTTTTAAATCCTCATTTTTATTTATTATTTATCTTATTTTATTTTTAATCTGCCTCTCTGTAATCTTTCCAATATGTGTGTTGATTGTCTCCCATCAGCGTTTCGGTTGTCTGGTGTGTTTGTATGTTTTTTTTGTGTATCCTGGCTGCAAACCAATTTCCCAGTAAGGGACAATAAAGATACTTTGACTTGACTTTGACTATATTGGATACTTGGGCAACTTCATTTATCCCTGCCATGCCAATGTATACACCTAACATGTGCCTGGGATATATCAAAATCATAGCAACTTTCAATTATTTGATCGTTTGACCATGATGAAACAATCAGTTATTGGATAGTTGGGTTACTCTCTGTGTTTTGACACAGGAACAGTGAATTGCTTGGCCCCAAGGTCTGATAATGGCACTGTTACACTGTGAGGCCAGTGCATACCCAAAAATACTTCACTAGACTTACCAGAACTGACTGATTGACCCTATTCTCATGTCACCAAAGGAAAGAAGGGATCACATTGAGTGGGATGCAGCACCTCATGATGAATTGACAAACACCAGCCAGAATGTTTTGCTGTGTGCAAACTATCTTGTTTTGAACCATGTCTACATGATCACTACAGTACTGGTGGACCAACAGATAATGGATGCAAACTGAATATCAAACATTCTAGTGGATATTAGATCTACTAAAGGCTTTTATAACTTAAAGGCTTTAATTTATCCTAAAAAGTCAAATGAACTATGATTCTGTCAATCAATTCTATGAATACCTCAGATGCTCTTTTGAGTTTTGCTTGAAACTGAATGAGCCATAAGAGCCATAGAATCAGACCCTATGCCAGCTGACAATGGGCAAAAGGCAGCACCACGCCCTGGTGGGCCAATCCATCACATCACTCACTATTTACTCTCTCACTCATACTGTGCCTATGGGAAATTTAGAGCCTCCAATCAGCCTGACATGCATGTTTTTGAACTGTGGGAGGAAACCCACATAGATAGAGGGAGAGCATGCAAACTCCACACAGAAAGGCCCCAGGCCAGATTCAAACCCACGGCCTCCTTGCTGTGAGGCAGCAGTGCATGGTGAAACTTTTACACAACTTTAGTAGCTTGAAACATAGGTGAGACAAAGTTGCAATTAAGTTGCATATTGTAATGCTCTCTGCAACACACTTAAAATTTGTCAGAAACTCTACTGCAACAGTTGTGAAACTCTCAACTTTGTGAAATTAATATCATGCAACAGCTAATCAAAACTGGGAACATGCGAGCGGATGACGTCAAACTTCTGTTAGTGCGGTTTCATTTCAAATGACTTATTAAAATTCAGCAAAATACCTTATCACTGAAATGGACAGAAAACTGAAAATGGTCTCTTGGAGGCTTCAGGATGTGATTATACTCATAAATTTCATGTAAGGTTGGTATCAGTTTTTCATTTTAGGGCCGAGTCATGTCACCAACTAAACATGACTTTGGCAAAGTTTATTTACATTGCAGTTAGCCGATGACTAGTCAACCACTAGTTGTGTTAACGTTAACAAGAGAGTCATTTGAATATTTTGCTAGCATTGTCGTCTGTAGTGCGAGCTAATCTGAAATCTGGGGCTGTAATTGGATGGCACCATCTCTGAGGTAGCATTATTGACAATATAAGATCGAAAACAATACTTTCACTAGACTTTCTGGCTGAAATGTACAATTCTTACCCTCAACATTTAAACAACTATTTGCAGTGTTTCTTGTCCGAGAAAAAAAAAAAAAAAAAACATTTTGTACATTAGTAGGTCAATAGTTCAGGGGTACAAGTAATTATACACAAATTCCATTGCAAAAATTTCTTCCTATGAACGAAATTGGAACAGTGTGAATAGGTAGAGAGGACACAGGCAGTGGCAATAGCTTTGTCTGTTTTCACATTCCCTTTAGTTCCCCTGCACTCTCAAGCTGGTGTCTTAGCAACAGGCTCGAAGCTATGCCCAATGCACCCATACAGACTTGTTTTATTACACAATTACAACTAAAATGGAAAGCTTCACGAGATTAGATGATTACTCATTTAGTCTGCTTTTAGATTTTCTTTACTTGTGCTTTTTTAATTAGTCTGTAATTTTTAAGGGAGGAGACATCATAGTAAATGTGAGCCATTGAGGTCATGATATGGGCACATCATGAAATGTTGCATTGTGTTCTACCAAGGTTACTGATCCAAATTCTAAGATACAGTATGATTCCAGAAAACAAAATGTTGAATACGAAGAGTGATACTTCTTAAAATGGAGCAAATTTGCCAAACTTGTTAATTTTAGAGCCTACTGTGTTGGGACCCAGTGCGAACGAGGGGCAGCTCGCAGAGCTAGATCAGGCAGACAACTCAAGACTTGCCGTCATTCTCAAAGGCATATTTGCCTCCTCCCCACCCCTCGGTAAGGCAGGCTATTTAAGCTGCTCTGCTGCTCCACCTCTGTGGAAAACACATGCCTCTGCTGGCTGCTGCGCTGCATCACTCTCTGCTGCTGCTGTTAATATGACCTGACCTACCGCAAGTTAAAATCCCCCCTCAAATCCAACCTATGGGTTCTGAATTTCCCCCACTAGAAGGGATATCCTGGTCCAACCTTTGCTCTTCTCCTCAAGCTCAATAAACCACAGGGCTCATCAGGGATAGAGTCGAAATGCCAAACGACCATAGTATCTGTTTGCTAATGTTGCAATTAGCAGTTCACACATGAGTTGGCTGAATGAACTTCAGTCATTGCATAAACAAAAACATACTGTATGTCTATTGCAAAATGCAGCTTCCATGGACAATCTCTGGTTCATATTGTTTTATCCCCAGTGTATCCACCGAAATTTGATTTTATCCACAAATTGAATTCAAAGGTGAAAGATACTGATTCTAAAATCTACTAAATATCAAAGAAAATGAAATATACTCATTAACTGTAGGAGTTATCACCACCTCCCTTTTCAGTTATTGCAAAGATTATCCACGGCCGTATTCAAAGGGCATAGCTCAACTTTGATATTCTAACGAATACTAAGCATCAACTAGTGTTCCCAATTGTTATCTCTGTATCTCTTGGTCTACGAGAGATAATTCTCTGATGACAGTATCCTGCAAATAACATAATGGAGTGCAATAATAATAGACATTTTTCACCTCACCTTGAATTGATTATCAGAGGGAACAGTTCGATCCCATATAGTAAATCTTCAAGTGATATTTCCTCACAACGTGATGGTGTTTCCTAAAGTGGATACCATACCTGATATTTGGCTTGTTGAAAGGGTGTGCAGCAAAGACAGGTTGCCCTTTTATACTGACTTGCTGGGCTCAGCATGATGAAACAGCTTTGATTCACTGAGCTGTTGAGATAGAGGTCATCATCATTACCATCGCTCCATGACAATGCAGGCTTAATCAAACAAGGTTTCTCCATTGCTTAGTTGTTAGTTAAATAAGCCCAATAATGATCCTTCATGTGCCATCTCATTACCGGCTGCCTGCATATGCATGTCATTTCTATTCAGTATCTGGAAGAAAGTCAACATTCAGCAGCTGGGATTGAGCAATAAGACTGCACCCTATTTCACTAATCAAACCGTTCTGCCCACTGCCATCTATGCAATTTGCAATGTGAAGTTGCAGAATCTCTTAATAGAGGACAGGGCTTCAAAGAATGAAGCTGCATGCCAGGTGGTATGATTGAAAAAGTCTCTAAGTGATTGGTCTACCGGTGCATCCTTCTGGAGTTTATTAAAAAAAAAAAAGGTGCAGCGGCAAGCTCTTCATCATCATCACTCTTTCTTAAAAAAGAGAACTTGCCCATAGCAAACCTCAATCCAAGCTCTTCCAGTTTAGATTTGCAAATCCATAGAATCACTCCTCGGGGATTACGCACAGGAAGTTAGTGGTACACTCAGTCCTGTGGGAGGATATCAGTATAAGAATGAGCAGTCTGGATGAACCATATCCATGACAAAGATTCACTTCATTAGAGCTCATTTTGTTAGAAAGCTCACCTTCAACCTTCATTAGTTTCCTCACCGGTGATGAATTACCAAGGAATCATATCATTTAATCTCCCCAAGAGAGATCCTATTAATTAATACTTGCTAAAAGGGCCATCGTCTACTTCCTCTCATCGTATTTCCATGTGGAAAATCGATGCGTGTCCTTTTAGCTGCCAATATGTCTTGCAGAAGCCTTTTATTTCTCCAGCCCCAAACAGGATCAGTGATTCTGCCTTTAGGTAACGCAGCAACTGAAATTGTCAAAAAGAGATAAAGAGAGAAAGAGAAAGAAAGAGAGAGAAAGAGATGGTAACACAGAGAGAGAGAGAGAGAGAGAGAGAGAGAGAGAGAGAGACTATGCTGCCCCTCCAATATTGATACACCCTCTCAGCAGGGTTTCAAATAGGGATTCAGTCCTATTTTTGTTCTGCTACATGTTCTGACTGCTGCTCTCTCCCCCATGACAATGTTGAAGGCTGATAATATTCTTCTGCTGAGGGAGTCCAGGATTTAATGAAAATGAAAAAGCTTATCTCAAGAGGGGTTAAATCCCTACAGCTTGAAATGATTTATGTTCGGGATGGTGGCAAAGGAAGAGCATCCACTTCTACCCTTCGGCTGAAGTTTACTGTTCATCAGACTGGCCTACTGGCAGCGCAGAGGAATGATGATAGGATGGCTGCAATACGGCCATGCAGTATTTACCCCACTAGAAAGCAACATTTTCATTTGTGTCAGTCTACAACTGTAATGACCTATTGCTATACATTTGCAATACAAGATTGAAGCAGTGCAGTCCAATTGCATATTACTTTTAGTGCAATCATGTCATATGCCATCTGGATGATGAATATTTACAGTGACCAGTTGCTTATTTTTCCTACATTGGTTGTTCGAAAACATTTTTTCATGATGTGCTGACCCCGGGCAGTTTAGGTTATATCTAGTGCACACCATAGCTGAATTAGAACATTTGAGCCCCCCTCAATATCGTCCCTATACAGCAAGGAAGTCATCGTATGGAGTTGGTATGGGTGGATGGTTGGAACAATTAAACTGATTACTTTCGCGCAGCTGAAAAACTGCGAGTCATGAATGTTTTTTTTTCTTAAATCAGAACAATTTCCTAACGCTGAGCCCCAACCTTAAAGCACATCTAAAGTTGATTCCCATTTTTTTGTTTATCCAATCAGTGAGCCGCACCTGCGCAAACGAACCTAAATAGAAGGATTATCTACGCATAGACACAAAACATTGGTTTATATGAATGAAATTGGTCATGTGACAATGCTAGATGTCAACAAAAGCGTGATTTGTTTGTAAACATTGGACATTCAGCGTCCTGTCTGAGAATCGACTTTAGATGCCCTTTAATCTGATCCTAACCCTAATCTTAACCTCACCGCAACCTTAAATGCAGTAACTTTAACCGAAGTTACAATATTTTCCTATCCATTTGTTGTCGAAGCCGCAAATAGGCATTTACAGGTGTGCTGTTAACAATAACTAAGGACAAGCATCTCCTGTGGTATCATAACTGCTACTATGGATCTTACCAGACAAGGATAAAAGTGTCATGGATTCGCTCCCGCCGGATGAATATTGCAATCCGGCGGGAGCTAGGACCATGGGCCTAAAAGACAGAGCAGGACCCAAATGCCAGGCTGGTAAAAACTGGAAACTTTAATAAATAATTCAAAAACACAGTTTAACTGGGGAGCAGCCACGTACTAACACAGGGGATTAAAAGCAAAATGCAGTGACAACCAGGACTGGCAACTGCCAGCCCTATATACTGTGGTAATCACCTCCACCCTAACGAGCAACAGATGCAGCTCATCAGGGTGGAGGTGAGAGCAAGCCACAGGAGAGGGACTGCAGGGCAAAAACCCTTACAAAAAGTCTAATATGGTTCTTTGGGAGTGAGAACATCTTGACAATGTAAGAAAATTCTAACAAATTCTAACACTTTGAATTGCCTTTTTTGCATATTTTCTCAGAGTACATTTTATATTTTTTGCATTCTGCTGTCATGACTTTTTAAATTATTGAATGAGAGTAATTTGATGTAAACAAACTGATCACTCTTTCAACACATATGCGATGCCTTCATACAATCACTTGATCTCATTTATTGCACACTTGCTTAGGGCAATATCCTTCTCCTTCAAAACACATCTTGAATGGAACATTGCGGAGATAATTATGCTGGCAGAGAATGATTTTTTTCTCCTGTGAATTACTGAAATCTCGGAGATATGCTTCGTGGCTCATTTCCCACACGTGTGCAGTTTTAGAATGATTGCCACATTCCTTTTAAAAGTACATGTAATTTTTGTACTTCCACTGCAGTAAGAATATTTTCACTTGTCATTGCCTCTGTTAAACCCTAAGGTTAGCCATCGTGACTCAGTGCTGTTGTATGTTGTGTATCAGGTTTTTGCCCACACAGGGCTCTGTCAGATTATAATTTATAAGAACTTTGGTGATACAGGAACCACTTGAAAGGCAGTGAGGTGCGTATAAATTGCAAATAATGATCTACACTCACGAACAAGCCATTTCACCTGACCTTCCACAAGTGTAGGAAAAAAAAAACATCCAAAGACACGCACATCGCTTGCCCTTTTTTAAATAACTAAAAAATAACTTTAACTTTAAATCATTTAAAAATGCTTAGAAATGGTAACAATCTGAAATTTGAACCTGAAGAAGAAGAAGAAAAAATAAACATTCCTGTGATGTCACATCCCTCATATTCTCCTGATTGTGATTTTTTTTCTCTTCTCAAAAAACTAAATTAAGCTGAGAGGAAAGAGATTTGATGTCACTCAAACCATCCATATTATTGTGGAAGGACAAATTATTTGCGTAGCAAGACTTCCAGCGTTTTTGAAAATGGCTGGAATGCTGGAACAAGTGCTGCCCTGCCCTGTATTCTAAAGATAAGTTTGAATTCAGAAAATTCATCTGTATGCAATGCCACAGCAGTTATAATGTTTTACCCAGGAGAAGTATGCAGCTGAAATTCATGTTGACAACTCCAGTGGCAAAATGCTTGATTATTTCATGGGGTATAATTACGCGATGGCACCATAATCATTATGAAATCAAATTGAGGAAAAAAATAGACTTGTATTATAAATGATGAATTTCTCAAAAAAAAAAAAAATTGTGTGAGTAGCTCCCATGCAATTGCAAGAATGTGCCTCTAAGCAGGGAACTAAATGATGTTAACATGGGCAGTTGAAAATGAATCAGTGACTGAGGGAAGCGAATGGTCTTCTATTTCTTGTGATGTGGTACGTAATCAAGCCTCCCTCCCCACAGCCTCACAGTCATCTGATCAGAATGGCACCCGCGTTCATTTGTACCCCTGCCAGATCCATGCGCCACCATCTCTGTCCTCTTTTTCTCTTCAAATATTGTAAGTTATTTCCTGTCTGATATATAAACATCATAGAAAATAACCTTCACTTTTGTTTGTAGATCCAGGCACTCTTTTCACCATTATGAAACAACATACTCTCATACACATGGTTAGTTCTTGACATGCATTTATACATTAAAAAATACATACAGTAGTGTGCAATGATGATTATATATCACCAATTTTTTTCTAAAAGGGGTCCTAATATATTACTATTTGGTGAAAATTTATTGAAAAATACGTTGTACTATTGTAGGCAATCATTCCCACCAGTATACTGAGGTTAAAAATATGGGTAATAAACAAAAACACTGAAAACGTCAATTTTTTTATAACAATTGAAAGGTATTGCAATTTTTTTTTTGGTCACTTAGAATATTTTATGAAGAGGTTAAATGCTGTCATGACTCTGTAGGAAACACTATCGAGTGTTTCAGAGACCAGTTTGCTGAAAACTAGTGGCAATTGAGGTGCAAAACAGAGGTTAAGTGCCTCAGATATGTGTTATCTGTGTATGTTATAAAAGTTATAAAAATAAATAAATCGTCAGTTGACAGCAACCCCATGATGATATTAATAGAGCCAGAAGTGAAGAGATGAAAGTATCAAGATCTACCAGATGCCTGTGTTAAAAAGGTCTGATTGGTCTTGTTGCTGCCAAGAGCTGACAACATTAAAAAAAAAAAGAAAGAAAAGAAAACTTGAGTTTGCAAAGAAGTTCAAGGATTGGACACCAACGGATTAGGAACAAGTTCTTTGAACCAATGAATCAAAATTTTAAATTTTCTCATCCAAACACAGAACTTGTGTGCAGTAGAGTTGCAGAACATTTCAAACATGACTGTTTAACCCCTTCAGTAAAACATGGAGGTGGTAATATCATGGTTTGGGATTCAGTCTGCTCGAAAGGAGCCGGTGATCTCATAAAAATCAACAAAATCATGGATCAAAAGAAGTATCGCAACATCCTTGCGAGGCACGCATTGCCATCTGGAACGAGACTGATTGGTCGGGGAACAAGATAATGACACACACAAGATAAACACACTTCTAAGTCGTAAAAGAATTATCTCAGTCAGAAAGAATCATCTGGTCACATAAAAGTTATGATTTGGCCTGCTAATAGCCCAGACTTCCAATTGAGCAAATCTGGGATTTACTTGATACATTGCATTGAGCTGTTATACTAAAACCCTTAGCTTTGACTAGGATGTGAAATGAAGGACTGCATGTTCTACGGAGTGGGGTTAGGGAACAAAATACTGTCCACTAATATGCAGTCAATTTGTCTGTTTGCAAAAATGAAGCAACAATAATAATTCTTAGTGTCTCATACGGCATCTAAAATATTCTTATTGAGCTATTTGGAGCAGGCTTATCATTCATTTATGAGGCAGCTATCATATTGCTTGCAGTCACAGCTTTAGTTTATGCCTGCTTGCTGCTGCACATTAGCTCATATCATTTTTTTTTTTTTTTTTTTTTCAGAACAGGGCTGAAATTCAGACGACCAAGAAAAGGTAACAAATATCGCATCTCTGTGCTCAATATCCACATTCTGGAGTGATATATCCGCAAACCATAAAACCAGCTTCCTTCAAAATAAAATATTTTGCTCATGGAATACACTGTAAATGCCTATAGAGTCGCTAAAGATTATCTCTCTTAAAAAGAGATTATATTTCCTGATACGTGGATGAAATATATTATATTTCTAAATTTGACAGCACCACGTGCCTCACAAGGTTCCATTGTCAGTGACTCATGCAGTTCAGCCACAACATTGTGGCAACTTCATCCCAGCATGACAGCAGTAAGTTGTATACACTGGAGATTTTCCTTGTGTTCTTTACCTCCGCACTCGCTGCACTCCAATAGTTGTCATCAGTTGTCCACTCAGTTGAGTGGAATTATCCGCTCAATATTGTATGGACATCCAAAATGTCCATACAAGGCTTCGCACCCTGTATTGATCAGGTTCAATGATCAGAGTCCCATATTTTGGCATTATGAGTGACTGTGATGGAAAACAAATCCAGTTTCAGAAAAAAAATTTTAATGGCCATAAATTATCCTGGCCATATAATAATGGAGATATTGTAGCTATTGATTAAACTATTGATAGTCTACCATCATATCAAACATAACAATGTGTTGCCGATAGAGTTTAATCTTAATGGAACAAGGTTAAGTTTTATAACTAAAACGTAAAGTAATATAAACTGCTCAAAAATGTTAAGGGAACATTTAAATCACATATCAGATCTTGATGAATGAATTATTCAAGTTGAAAATCTTCACTGATGTATACTATATAATTTATTAAGAACAAAATGACGTAACAACGGTCAATGGAAACCAAAATCATCAACCCACTGAGGGCTGGATTCATAATCACCTTGAAAATGAACGTAAAAAATTGAAATCACAGGCTTGTCCAACTTAAAATTTTACCACTTAGCCTAAGTAATCTCACATACAGTAATTCAGTTTGTCAAATATGTTAATGGGATCAATGAAGTGAATTATGTGGGATTACGTAGGCCAAGTTTTGTTATTAGAACCCAGGGTCACAAATGGAAGTTGGCCAAGAGTAAATTTAGCACTGATATTAGGAAATATTTTTTTCACGCAGTGAGTAATCTCAGTGTGGAATAGCTTGCCCGACCATATTGTTGAGGCAGAAACCTTGGGAATTTTCAAGAGCAGCCTTGATTTAGCGCAAGATACCATTTAGTCATTGGTGGAGTACCTGAATTTTAGGATTCAGTATAGTAATAGGAAAATGGTGAGCCTAGTTGGGCTGAATGGCCTTATTCTTGCCAGTCGTGTTATGTTATGTTATGTTATGTTATGTTATGTCATCACAGCGACTCATAATGTGACTCAGTTGTGCGTATGGCCCTTGTGTGCCCGTATGCACTCCTGACAACATCTGGGCATGCCCCTGATAAGTCGGCAGATGATGTCCTGGGGGATCTCCTCCCAGACCTGGATCAGAGCATCAGTGAGGTCCTGCACAATTTGTGGCTGTACTTGGCGGCATCAGATGCACCATACATGACATCCCATTGGTGCTCAATTGGATTTAGGTCAGGGGATCGAGAGGGCCAGTCAATGGTATCAATGCCTTTGTCATCCAGGAACTGCCTACACACTCTGGCCACATGAAGCTGGGCATTGTCCTGCACCAGGAGGAACCCAGGACCCTCTGCACCAACACAAGGTCTGACAAATGCTCTAAGGATTTCATCCTGATACCTAACAGCAGTCTGGGTATCATTGGCTGTGACATGGAGGTTTGTGCGACCCTCCAAGGACATGCCTCCCCAGACCATCATTAACTCACCACCATTTCAGTCATGTTGGATGATGTTACCGACAGCACAGCGTTCACCACAGCGTCTCCAGACACTTTCACATGTGCTCAGTGTGAACCTGCTCTAATCTGTGAAGAGAATGGGGCATCAGCGGCAGACCTGCTAATTCTGGTGTTCTCTGGCGAATGCCAATCGAGCTGCATGGTGCTGGGCTGTGAACGCAGGGCCCACTAGAGGATGTCGGGCCCTAATGCCCCCCTCATAGAGTCTGTTTCTGACAGTTTGGTCAGAAACATGCGCACCAGTAGCCTGCTGGAGGTCATTTTGTAGGGCTTTGGCATTGCTCCTCAGATTCCTTCTTGCACAAAGGAGCAGATACCGATCCTGCTGCTGGGTTGATGCCCTTCAACAGCCCTATGCAGCTCTCCTCATGTAGCAGCCGGTCTCCTGGTATCTCCTCCATGCTCTTGAGACTGTGCTGGGAGACACAGCAAACCCTCTTGCAACTGCACGTATGGATGTGCCATACTAGAGGAGCTGGACTACCTGTGCAATGGGATTGGGCTGCAGGTACAGCCTCATGCTACCAGTTGTGACAAGGACACTAGCAGAACCTATAACTAGAAAATAATCTGTCCAGAAGGATAAGGAGAGAGCAATTGTATGTGGCCCCCGTATGCACAACCATTCCCTTTTTGGGGGTTGTCTTGCTTTTGCCTCTCCGTTGCATGTTTTGTCAATTTAATTTGCACCAAAGCAAGTGTAATTTATTCACAATCACTTGTGCTTCCTAAATGGATATCTCTGAAATTTAACTGATTTGGTGTTATACTATGATGGTTAAAGGTTCCCTATTATGCCACCAGGTGCACAGCTAATTAGCCATTATGAGTCAGTTCAAAGTCTCCCCTACCTGACATCACAATGGGGAGTGACCTCCCAGAATAATGAAATCTGATTGACTACTTGGCTGATGGTAATCAGTTCTTCTTGCCTCTGGTTGGTTACTTCCCTATGTGATGTCAAGAGGGAAAAGATTTTGAAATGGCTTGTAATAACTAATTAGCTGTGCTCCTGGTGACATAATAGGGGACCTTTAAGTGTTCCCTTAATTGTTTTGAGCAATATAGTTATTTTTAATGTTACAGCATCTAATGAGGAAGGATGAAAATATCAGTATAGTTAATTTACATATCAATGTATGAAGTAGTTTCAAAGGCATTTTTGCCCGGAGGCATTGACTGTTCTTGATAGTAATGATGTTGCTTGTTTACAGCGAATGAAGCTGTAGACATTGATGTCAATAGATTTTTTCATTTTATTTGTCTTTGGCATCTGGAGGCTAAATGCATATACAATGGAACTCACACGTCTAATTTAAATACACAACATCCACTAAGAAAACTGAAGTACTTAGCATGAATCAAACGAGTAATGCTCTTTTGTTGACAGTAATTTTCCATTTGAAATGAGTTACTGTCTAAGTCCAACATCTGCTGATAAAGTTGTGCTGCAAGTAGATTTAGAAGTCAGTGATGGAAATGTAATCTTGAAAACAAAGTTTGCCTTTGGAGGTCATTTAAACACACAGATGAAGGATGGTCTCTAGTATTCCTCAAAGTAAAATCAGTTGAAAGCTGCATGGATACAACTCGGGATGGATGAACATTGAGGTTGTTCTCGATAAGCTACAAGACATGGATAAAAGTATGTGAACTTTATACTTGATCCGTGACTGGTTTTAAGGGTTTGGGCTTGGTCTCTTTGCTCAATCAAAGGAAAACCTTGATGCTGTGGAATACAATAACATTCCAGTTGAGTCTTAAGCTTCCAACAGTTAGGTGAAGACCCTTTGGGGGAGAGTACAGGAAAGGTTGCTGAGATAGCTGCACAAGAACTTGATTTGCCCGCTCCAAACCGCAACTTCTGTTTCATCAAACACCATTTGGATCGGCCGTAAAGCTAACTTTGAGCCCGGCATAATTACCAACACCACTGTCTGACCTCACTAATGCTTTTCTGGCTGCAATAGAAGCAAAAGTCTCCATAGAAATGCACTGAAATCCAGAGGAAGCTAATTCCAGAAAAAAATGAAGCTAACATGTCAACAAATAGGGGCTAGTACCATTTTTATAGCCAAGATTTTGGAATGAGATGTTTATTCACATTTGCTTGGCCTTGTAATTTATTAAGTCATATAAAGAAGTTTGGGCACAGTTTGTGCTTTGTCTCAAACTGTGCAACATAAATGCAGCCTTTTAGATACATAAAACTGCACAAAACTTCTGTTGGAAGAGCAGTAACACAGAAACCAGAATTGTTATGTCACCACTTTTGGATATTAGTGGATAATAGTATGGTTAGTTTGTATGACTGAAGTAGGGATGTGCAATTTCACACCAATATCATATTATCTTGATTTCACTGAAATTATATAGTCATTATGCTTTTCTACAGTGTGTAAGTAAACAGGTCTTTTGAATACGAGTGGGCAGAATGCTGGTCATAAAGGCTGATAAAGGCTACAAAAGAGTGAATAGATTCCAATTTATACCTGATTAATTAGGTGATGCCCTATCCATATTAATGAGAGCACTTAAAGTTTGTGCCCTCCAGGTGACGTTTTATCTAGTTCACAAAAATATTATATCATCGGACCCACTTCAGCATTAAAATGCCTCAGCGTTGTATTTAGTGTTGACGGTTTGCAAATTTGAAATGCTTGCATGAATCTGAAGTGTGTGTGTGTGTGTGTGTGTGTGTGTGTGTGTATGTGTGTGTGAGTGTGTGTTAGGACAATCAAGAGAAATACTCAGCATTCTGATTACTGATCCCTAAATAGAGACAAAAAAAAACAACTTATGTTTCAATGTTTTCTCTGTCGTGTAAAATCTTTTTTTCCTAATCATTCTGTTTATCATAAATTGAAATGTGTAATTATGAGAAAGAACAAATATTTTAGAGGAGAGGTACGTATTTTAGAGAAAATTATTTTTTCCTCAAAAATGAGCAAGGGTCCAGCATGCATCATAAATCATATATTCAATTAAAAAATATAGACTGGAAATCATTAGGAACATCATAAATAATCCTTAAGATATTTCAAAGGAATTGACAGCCATTGAGGAATCTGCGAATCCCCCCGCCCCCCAACCTCCACCCCCACTGAATCGACGCAAGGATTTATGCCTTAGTTCTAGCACAGCTTGGAACTATAACTTCCAAGAAACTGAGACAGTTTTTTTTTTTGCTTTTTGCAAAGCCCAGAGTGAACTGACTTCAGTCTGTATTTAGTTTATACATTTCTGTATGCATGAGGAGGGACGCCACTTGAGAAGATCTGCCAGGAGTTGGATCCAGGCTACCCACTGGACAGGCACACTTGCTGACACTGAATTTAAGTTGTGGACCCATCCATTTACAGGATCACTCTTTTTTAGTTGTGCAATACCAGCCATTTATACTCCCAGCCGTTACTTCTAGCGTACTGATTTAGTTATTAGGACTCAATCATGTTTCTCCACATACAGAATGGGGCATCAAAACTGCCTTCAAGCCTAGTTTTCGGACAATACATACACAGACAGATTACTGCTTCTATTTGGATTTTTCACTGGCTGAAGGGACTAAATGGTCATTTCCTACCAGTGCTGCCACTTAAAACTGGGCAGAGAGTCGGGGCTTGAATGTGTAGTTCTGTGCAGGTGGGGGTTTCCATGTAAATTCAATGGCACAAGAGGGAGAGTCATTTAAAAGCAGTCGCACAAGGCGACTAAACTTGGCCCCTTACCATGTCACCACATGCACAGCCAATTAGCCATTACATGCCAGTTCAAAATATATCCTTAGCCACATCACAAACGGGAGAGACCACCCAGATTAATGAAGGAACTGATTAACTGATTGGCTGAGGTTGATCAGCCCCTCTTGCCTCCAGGCAGTCATTTTACCATGTGATGTCACAAAGAAGCAGATATTTAAATGGCTTGTAATGGCTGATTGGCTGTGTACCTGGTGACATGACAGGGAACCTTTAACTAAGGAGCTGGTGTGCTGTTTCTCTCAGTCACGTCCATCCAACTGCTGGTGTATATAAGGGTAATGTTATGTTTACTGGATTTTATTTGATTGAACCCACTCAGTTTGGAACATTGAGAATGTATACATTTGTGTCAGTTGACAAAGTATGGAATGCATAAGTCCTCAAAGGGAGAGACAAATTGTGGTTGAAGAGTGTTCCATCAGAGACGGTAATTTCTAAACTGATGAGGAGTGCCAGAGGCATGTTTATCTTTAAGTTGTGGCTCACCTGTAAATACAAGAGATGCAAAATCCCTCCCATTGTACAATCCGAAATATTTGGGACAAAGTGCAAATTGTGAATAAAATCAAAACGCAATGACTCTCAAATCACACCAGCCAGTATTTTATTCACAAATTCACAATAGAACAAAGATAACATAGAATGTTGAAACTGAGAAAGTTTACAAATTTTTTTTCCACAAAAGGAGCTCATTTCAAATTTGATGGCTGCTGCTTGTCTCAAAAAAGTTGGGACAGGGGCCTGTTTACCATGGTGTAGCATCCCCTCTTCTTTTTAACACAGAGTGGAGGCATCTGGGCATTGAGGAGACAAGTTTCTTGAGTTTAGCCATTGGAATTTGTTCCCACTCTTGTTTAATACATGCTTCCAGCTGCTGGAGAGTTTTGGGTCTCCTTTGACGGACTTTTTGTCTAATTATGCGCCAAATGTTCTCAATCGGTGAAAGATCAGGACTGCAGGCAGGCCAGTTCAGCACAGGGACTCTTTCTACTATGAAGCCATGCTGTTGTAATTGCTGCAGTATGTGTTTTTGCATTGTCCTGCTGAAATACACAAGGCCTTCCCTGCAATACATGTCGTCTGGAGGGGAGCATATTGCTCTAAAACCTTTATATACCTTTCAGCATTCATGGTACTTTTTAAAACATGCAAGTGCCCCACACCATATGCACTAATGCATCCCCTACCATCAGAGATGCTGGCTTTTGAACTGAACGCTGATGACAAGAGGGGTGGTCTTTCTCCTCTGACCATAGGACAGTTTGCCACTTTGCTACAGTCCATTTTAAATGAGCCTTGGCCCACAGAACATGGCGGCACTTCTGGATCATGCTCAACAATGGCTTCCTTTTTGCATGATAGAGTTTTAGGTGGCATCTGTGGATGGCACGGCAGACAGTGGTTCCTTGAAGAATTCCTGGGCCCATTTAGTAATGTCAATGACAGAATAATGCCGGTGAGTGATGCAGTGGCCTCTGAGGGCCCAAAGATCACGGGCATCCAGTAAAGGTCTTCGGCTTTGTCCCTTACGCACAGAGATTTTTCTAGTTTCTCTGAATCTTTTGATGATATGCACTGTCGATGATGAGACATTCAAAGCCTTTGCAATTTGATGTTGAGGAAAATTGTTTTTAAAGTATTCCACAATTTATTTTACGCAAGCCTTCACAGGTTGGAGAGCATCTGGCCATCTTTACTTCTGAGAGACTCAGCCTCTCTAAGACATCCCTTTTATAGCCAATCATGTTATACACCTGATGCCAGTTAACTTACTTACTTGCTAAATGTTCTTTCTGCTGATTCTTTTATATATTAATTGCTTTTTCAGCCCTTTTTTGCCTGTGTCCCAACTTTTTTGAGACCTGTTGCAGCCAGAAAATTTGGAATAAGCTCATTTTTTGGATAAAAATGTAAAATGTCTCAGTTTCAACATTTGAAATGTTATCTATGTTCCATTGTAAATAACATATTGGCTCGTGATTTGAAAGTCATTGCATTTTGATTTTATTCATAATTTACACTTCGTCCCAACTATTTCGGAATTGGGGTTGTAATCAGAATAATTGTTGCACCGGTCCTCTAAGCCACTGGGTCATTCTGGAATCCACCTCCATGCAGAACTAGAAATACATTTTTAATTCATTCATTGAAACAATGAATTCTGCAAATTCCATCATTAAAGATTAACCAAAGAAAATTAGTTCAATACAGAGCACACTTCTGCCAATGATGCAGATACAGAATTCAGTATAGTTGTGTCTTTGGTGTGAAACTTAAATCAACTCTTCCTTAGTTCAGATCAACCTTTCTACCAAGTTTGATGTAAATCTGCTTAGAACTTTCTGAGATGATATCTTGATGATTTTCCAATAGACAGAGATAGCAAAAACGTAACTCGTGCCCACTCTTTGGCAAAGGAAATTATTATTATTATGATGATGATTATTATTATTATTTTATTTATTTATTTAATTTCCTGTATTACATCTTCATAGCAAGTTACTCAGGACATACTTGAAAGAGCACGCATGACATACAGGAGAGGAGAGTAAGATTTGCAGAGTTGGCTTTGTTCGGAATTGCTTGCTAAGCATGACTCAATCACTGATCATGGTAACAGTAGCTAGTAGGATGCTGTAAGCAACTAACATGAAATTTACCAGTGCATCAATGATACTTGGATGAAATGCGACAATGGCCAAATGTCAAAGTATGCTGCCAGAGGTGTTTTTGTGGTGCAGTGTATCGCACAATATAGGCAATCAATGCAACATCCCTCCGAGAACCAAGTGCTCTTAATAACTTAACCATAAACCTGCGCAGAACTGGACATAGGTATTGTCACATACTGGCAAATAAACTGTTTTCCACCATGAAGAGTAGCGTGTTGTGGTAGTCAGTATATATTGGCATAGAATGCAGTACATTGTAAATAAGTAAGTGATTTTTAATGTAGCCATTGTTCACTTGCATGCATTTCTTCTTTGTTAATCCCATGAATACAGCAAATATTTTTCATTAATAATATAATATAAATTCATCAAATAATCACATGCTTTGTGATGCCCGCAAAGTAAATGCGACTGCCTTGCCAAATTTGGTTCTTGAGCATGTAGTTCTTTGCCTCGATGCACAATTTCTTTTGGAGGGTAATTAAGGATGTCAGTGTGAGACAATGGCTTCTGCTGATCATCCTTGATTACTTATAGAGGAGATTGGGCACCGGTCTTTGAATAAAGCCCATGGAAGTTACCATCAATTGATCTGAATAAAGAACCCAAAAATGCACTGCAATTAGCCAGAAAGAACATCATCATAATTGCCCAACTAATATGTAGAATATTAATGCCATCTCTCATAAAAATAACTACTTTGAAAGATCCAATCAAAAGGTCTGTTTTCAAAGCTCCCCTTGCACACAAGTCTGCAAGTTAAAATTATTATATGCATATTCAGCCTTGTGCATACGTAGAAGCCAGGCCATACATGATGGATGCCATCTTTTATTCAAGTACAATAATCTATTAAGCTGAATGATTCAGAAAGTGTTGCGAATGCTTGTGGGAGCAGTGTTTCCAGATCTCTTCAACCCACCTCTAAAAACTTGCCAGTAGCAAACAGAAACATCCTGTATGTAATCAGACAGTGATATCAGCAGAAATACAGCTGAGACAGGAGGAGCAGAGTGGCTCTGCAGGGCCTCATGAGGACTGTGCAGTAGAGGGAGGTGGGGGAGCCTAACAAGTGTTTCAGTTTATTTACTCGTGTCTTACTCTACAGGTACACTATTCAGGTACACTGAAGGCTGTGCCTGACTGCAAATTTTATGCATTTTTAAAAATAGCCAGAAACAGATGCCAAATGCATCGATGTGTGTGGTTTCTCTTCATACAAATCAAAATGGGTGATAAATATTATTATTATTATTATTATTATTATTATATATATACATATATATTTTTTTTTTTTTTTGCATAAATAGTGGACACATGACTTTAGAGGACAGGTGTGTTTACTACCAAGCATGTAGCTGGCATTTGCAAAACAGGGGTGCCATAGGAAAACTATGCTTAAATGTGATACTTCCACATCTGCTGAAAAACCCAACAAAATTGTTTAGCGAGGGATAGACTACTTTTTTTCTTCTTCTTATCAATAGGGCACCATGGCCATATAGATTTTCGAGACAGGCAGAAATGGCTGTGCGGTATTCATTTTAAAAAGGGCATTAAGGTCAAAATGTAAGGCATCTATAGAAATTGCTTCTGTGTAATTTAAGCTCTGAGTTCAAATGCATTCGCCGTTTTCCAGTCCAGTTGACACAATGTAATTCACAATGACTCAGGAAGGCTGATTACTGGCACAGAAACGAGTACGGTTTTAGATCCATCAAAACAGTCTGACAGAGATTATATCCCTGGAAATGTAGTCAGATTTCATACCAGATTGCCTGGTATGAACCTAAGTGTCTCATTACCGAAGCAGAGCGCATTTGAAAGAAAATCAGAGAAGCTCATCTCCACGGCCATGCGGGACAGTTTATTGACTGGTGACATCCTCTCAGGAACATACGAGCCACACAGTTCCACAGAAACTTCAGGAGATACTGCACGCAGCTGACAAGAGAATCTTTGTCAAAAGCAGTATTTTCTGTCCTCAACAGCTGTTTCAAATATTCCAGCACTATAAATCCCTATCATTTTCCACTGAGGCACTGAAATTGTTTAAATAAAACATCATGTCCGTTTTAAATTTGCATGGAATTGATCAGCATACAGAGCAAGATCTCTGCACAGATAAGAGACCATCTGGGATTGCACCAGCCACAACAATGAATCTGGTATTGTTTTCAGTATAGCAGTCCTCATTATCACGCTCTCAGTGAGTGCGTACTCAGACCACACCAATATTCAAATTCAGCCATTCTTATTATCCCAGCTACTCACCTCTTATGTTTCCTGACTGCATCTTAAAAACGTTGTGACGCTATCATGTTCACAACAATTGTCCACAAATAGACACACCCACGTACATAGAAACACCTGCAAAGATCTGTGATTGGTCATAGTGTTTCAGCTCATTGGTGTATTTGTGTGTGCGTGTGTGTGTGTATGCGTGTGTGTATGTTTTTAAGTAAAGCTAAATGATACTATAATGAGTCGCAGTCATGTGATCGCAGTTAGCCACAGCAGACGCTACTGCTATACTTGCTATATTGTACCTTAGAACTCCCTTCATGGCACCACACTGCTCCAAAGCTTTGAGCCATAGAATAAAGTTATGAGAGGCAGGAAAGGATATCAGCAGTCCAGTCAACATATCCAGATTAACTCAGGACCTTCGACCAACACTCTGCATACACAATTCCAACTTCATCAGGCAAATGTTTGAGCATTTATGAAAATTTCCTTCATTTCGTGCCACCTCCTGAAATATTTACCCCAGACTTGCTGAGCGAAATGCTCTCTGGAAATAAATAATTCTGCATGTCAGCTGATCCCATACTCACATTTGTTGTGGGACTGGGGCTGGCCATTGTATCATTTGGGGAACAGGCAGAACCAACTGAAAAGGGAACCCAAGATTATTGCCTTTCATTATGATTGGCGCCAGCAGGGCAAGGTATTCACTCTTCTACACAACATTTAGAGTATTGCATGATGGTTTGCAATGCAGTGTTTTTCCCCCTTTGTCTCTTTTTGTACAATGCATCTGGTTGTAATATTACTTCAAGGCATTGCTGTAATAGGGATAAACAGAGACAAGGGAGGAGGGAAATACAGCTGTCAAGGCCACACTCCAACCAGCTGCCATATCACAATGCATTAGCTTCCCAGTGTCACAGATGCTAGACCAGCGGCTGATCAGCCCACGCGCAATAAAATAATGAAGAGAAGCCTGCGAGGGATTCTGTAATGATCTCAGAATTGATGCCCTAACCCCAAATATCTGATTCTGAATGTGTGCTGGCTTCATTTGGCTGGCACATACCGCCCATAGACTTCTTCAGTATGTTTCTTCAAAACAAATAAAAACCCCACCTCGTTACATGTCCTGATTCCTGGGCCGCAGGATAAGGCTGCATGTCAGAGTGAATAATACAGTTGTCATTTATAAGAAAAAGTCTCTTATTTTGTTGTGCAGAGCAGATTGGGATTGAAATAAGATTATTTCACATTAACATTTCCAACAAAGCTTCCATTTTAACAACAAAAATTTCTGAAATCACAGTTCTTTAAATTATTCTTCTGCAGCAAATTGTACCAGATAAGACACAAATAACAAAATAACAAAAAAATGACATCACATAGTACAATGAATTAAATTTCACATCATCAACCCATATATCACACCTGTAGTATTCACACACACACTAGGGGATTGAAAAACAAAGGGAAAATTTTGTTGCAAAGCAATGAATTAATGACAGTGCAAATGTCCAGATGCAGTTTATGGCAATTACAGATCATTGAACTCATTTTGGAGATTTCGGGCCTTCACTGAAGTAACAAGGGGTAACAAAAAAAGTCACAGAGTTGCTAATAATATGCTGCACCAGCAACAGCCACTATTCAAGCAACACAGTGAAGACATGTTTACTCATGAGATGACTAGTATCATTTGAGGTAATCCGCTGGAGACTCCTCTTGGAGAGCGAAGCCCAATTTCTGCAGATCCCTGGGTGATTGATGCACCAGTTGAACATGCTGCAATGAGCTTAATTTTCACATGACACGCCCACTTGTGTAAGATCCTCTCTCTTTCTCTCTCTCTCTCTCTCTCTCTCTATATATATATATATATATATATATCACGTTTCTTCTTCACTAGGGTCGCAGTTGAGCTGGAGCCTATCCCAGCGACCCATCCTGGACAGCTCGCCAATCCATTGCTGAGTGGCAGGGCACAAACACCATTCACACACCTTTCACTCACACCTACGCGGCAACCCACAGGAAACCCACGCGAACACTATGAGAGCATGCAAACTCCTCAGAAAAAGGCCCCAGGCTGGATTCAAACCCACAACCTTGTTGCCTTGAGGCGGTAGTGCCGCCCATAAAAATCCAGTCCTCACATTTAAACCCATTAATGCAAGTGAAGCATGTGCACATTTACGTATATAGACCTGGACATTGTACAATTAAATTGAGAGCAAAACAAAATAAAATTCTGAGTTTGATGCATGTTTTATTGGGTGTAACATTTAGATTAAATAAACCATCGCGGGCACATGGATCTGCCAATTAAAATCCACATCACAGCTCATTTAATTGACAGTCACTACCAAAACATTTTATGGTAATATCAAGTGTCTCTAAAATTTAGTTTATGTACATTTAATGTTATTTACTGCATGACATGCCCAAGTGAAATAAGATGCTCTGCTTACCAATTTTGTAGAAGTACTAATATAAAAAAATTCAAATCACTCAATTCATTCTTGAAACTTTCCCTGGAATCGACACACATCCGACTAAGTAGTTAATTAAATTACAGGAGGCAATGCTTTCATGGCAACTTCAGTCCAATGCTCTTGACAAGGCCTGACCTGCTCAAAGGAGAAGAATAACAGTTTGCAACAAAAGACAGAGGAATATTCACAATCTGGACAATATTTGTGAACACAATATCAGCCTGTGATGAAACCATGAAAAATCATAATGCTCTAACCAGCCTGGGCAGAGATCCAGCGGTGCTAGCATTAATGTCACAGTGCAGTCATGTGTTGCATCCAGTAACTAATTATAATAATAATTGGATAACCTGTTGTGCCTAATCCAGTTTCAGAAAACGGTTCATTGAAGCAGTCAACTCATCTGCATCCTGCAGTGACGCCATTACTTCACCAGTTGAAAAAAGGTATATTGTTTATGTCTAGTGTAATCTATTCCCTGGACTAACAAATTAACCCGTTTTTTCCCCCTCTCTTTTCCAGGCCTGAAGATGTACTTTTCTACTTTTCTCACACTCAGTTAGTGATATATGAATTCAAACTAAACAATGGGCAACCTCAGTTCCAGAGTAATAGTTCCAATGTGTAAAATTTAAATAAAAAGAGCAAACATTTATTTGCTAATTCCTTTTAACCTGCATTCAGTTGAAAAAGGTGCAAAGACACGATGAGTAATGCTTGATTCATCAACTTTATTTTTTTAATTATTTTTTAAAAATAGGATCTACATATTTTGAGATATAATTTCTGAAGCATGCTCCAAAGAAGCTAGGACAGATGAATTTTCGCCACTACGTATCATCATCTCTCCTTTTAGTAACACTGATTTTGCATCTGAGGACACAAACTGTTCGAGTTTTGAAAGCAGAATGTGTTCCCATACTTGCCCGTTACTGGAATAGAGTTGGTCAACAATCCTGGATCTCCATTTTAATGTTTTGTGCTTTACAATCTGCCAAATATTTCAATAGGAGACAGGTCAAAATTGTTGGCAATACCTGCACTCTGTGACCACAACACCACACTGCTGTAGTACATGCAAAGTATGGCATGGTGTCATCCTGCTGAAACAAGCAGGGGCTTCCCTGAGTAGGGCAATACCTGAAAGACACATTTGTTCCAAAATGTATGTGTTCCATTCTATGTTAATTCTGCCAACATATATTTTCAAATTGCCCGTGCCGAGTGCAATAATGCAGTCCCATGACAGATGTTGGCTTTTGAACATGTAGCTAATAATAGTCAAGATGGTCTTCTTTGACCTGACAAAAACAGTTTGAAACATGGATGCATCAGACTAAGGTATTCCTTTCCATTTCCCTGTCAGTCCATTTTAGATGAGCTCAAGTCCAGAGAAGTCAGCGGTGCTTCTGGATTTTGTTGATCTATGGTTTCCTCTTTGCATAGTAGAGACTTGACTTAGACGTGATGGTGCCATGACAAACAAGTGTTAACTGACCCAGGTCTGCTGAAGTATTAATAAGCTCAAATGGTTATGTCCATTATGTACCAGAAGTTATGTTTTTAATGCAGTGCTCTCTGAGTGCTCAATGGTCAATGGTCCCATATCAGCATTCAGCCTCATCTTTAACTTTTATGATTGCTCCAGTTTCTCCTGATTTTTTTCACTATATTATGGACTTTTGATGGTGAGATCCCGAAATTATGTACCATCATGCAATGAAAAATGCTGTTCTTAAACTGCCAGACCATTTGCTCAATCAGCTTTTGGTAATGTTTCAAACCTCAAACCATCTTGCTAATAAATGAATGTGCCTTTTGTGACAGTTAATTTTACACCCAATCATATCTTCATCATGTGGTTCCTATTTTTGTGTTTACCAGTGGAATATTTCATGTGGATTTTTTTCTGAAAATAAAAATAAGGATATTATATGAGCAAGAAAAGACAGAAAAAGTAAAAATGTTATTGACCCATAAGAAATCCCAGGAGAACTTGGTACATACAGCCCAAAACACTTGCACCTCAAAGTACATGCCCCAGCTTTAACTGGTTCTTACATGCAGGAAGATGTAGAACCTGTTGATGAGCTAGAATCAAAGATAGAGAGATACATAATCATCAGTTAAAACAGTGAAAACTATCAGGAACACATTCAAAACCTATAAAGAAAAACTGGAGACTACTTATGCAATCAATAGCTAGCCATGCGACCGATACATTTCTGTAGGAGTCCAGGGTGGTAGCCAATATGAAATCCAAACCCTTATATACATGCCCATCTTTCATTCAAACAAATATCATACATATATAAGATTTCAAAAAAATATAATAATAATAAATAATATAATATAATAAAAATATAATAATAATATCATTGATAATATATGATTATATTGTACTTGTATATACAAAATATTAATAGTACTGCACATTTACCATATTAATTGCAGTTGTTTAAATATATGCTGATTTGATACATTATTTTAGCCCATACAGCAGTGTGAAGTCTGTATGCCACTGTGTGTGCCCAGCGGCCATTATCTGTTCCCCTTAAGCCTCCACGCCTAAAGGGCCAAATCTGTTATGAGGCCATTCGGATCCAAGATAGCAGAGCACCATAAAGCAATTTTTCTACCTCTGTTGATCAACTTCCCTAATGCCTTTCATCGTTCCGCATTCCGGGTCAGCTTGGCTGTAGAGGCTCTCCTGATGTGTACTGACCATTAGAATTTTTGCAATTCCACAATGTACAAACATGCACAGATGGATCCCAAATGAAGAGACATTGATGCCTTCATGAAACAGCAAGAATTCAAGAAGAAAGTTGCACCCTGAAATCACCACTATCACAAAAGCATCTACACAGGTCATTCCAATTAATCTGAATGCTAAGCTAAAAAGTCTGCTTAATAGAGGTCTAAGCAGCAATTTTTCTTAAGAAAATCTCCAGAGCAAAATGAGGATATTAACAGAGTTTCAAAAGGACCAAACAGTTGGTGCCCGAAGTGGCGGTGCATTAGTCTCAAAACTTCAAAATAATTTGAAGTAATGTATTCAGACTCTAAAGCATCTGGCTGTTCATTGCACAAACTTGAATATGCAAATTTGCCCAGGAAAAAAAAAAAAAAAAAGCGCAAAAACCAGCACTGCAATTCTGGTAACTCTGACTGCTCAAACCTTAGGTCAAATTGTAAAGTATAAACTAGTTGCCATCAAAAAGCTAATGAATATTTTCTGAGAGAATAAGCAAATGCATGATAAAACATTAAATAAGCCTTCCTGTTTGCATGAGTCTGTTTCCCGAAGGCCTATCTGAAATACTGGCAGATTGAGAAGTAACCACTCACTCACTGTGTTGAACGCATTCCGATTTAACATTGATTGAATATACACATTTTGTGTGTGTCTGGCCTTTGTGATGAGCTTAACTCAGCTGGCTCTCAGTGCACGCTCAGAGAGCTTCTGCTTTGAAATATGTAACAAATTGACTGTTAACATCGTGATGCTGCAGGCCACACTAGCAAAGATGTTACCCCTAAAATTCAGATAATAAATGTACAAATGGATAAAATGATCTGAGAACCTATGCTCAGAGGCAATGAAAACGCAACACCAGTTTGGATTCAAATAATTTTGTGACTCAAATTTATTTTCTTATTTTAACAATTCAAATATGTTGGGTGGGTTGACTTTGATGAATTAAATGTGTTAATGGGCCAATTTGGACAATAATAAACAGATGAATTAAACATAACAAGCACAAGGGGCGCCCCAGTGGCTCATTGGTCTAAGTGCGCGTACCATAAAGGCTGTGTCCTTCCCGCAGCGACCTGGGTTCGAATCTGGCTCAGGTCATTTGCTGCATGTCTTCCCCCATTCTTCTCCCCATCTTTCCTGTCTCTCTACACTGTATAACTATCAAATAAAGGAAAAATTCCCAAAAAATAATCTTAAAAAAAAAAAAATAACGAGCACAAGTTGAAAATGAAAAATCACAACAAGACTGAATGGAACACACATTTAAAAATGAACTCAAAAGAACAGTCAGTATCGGGTGTGACCCCCACGAACATCCACACAGGCAGTACAACTTCTCCTCATGGATCTGACTAAGCGTCTTAGGTTGTCTTGGGGAAGTTGTCGCCACTCTGCCTGTAGTGCATTCTGGAGTTGCTGCCTGGTTTGAGGTCTGGGTACTCTTGATGAAAGAGCTCGTCCCAGTTGGACGTACTACACCCAAAACGTACTGATGCTGGACATACTACACCCAAAACGGTGAGCCACTTGCCGGGCACTTACTCCCGCCTCTAGCATACCCAGGGCCCTGTTCCGTTGTTCAGTCAACAGACGTGGCATTATGACACTTAAAAATGTTTTTTTGTGTGGCTTTTATCATGCCTTTATATAGGGAAGACAACTCCTCCTTCATTTCAACCACTGTACTTGCACAACTCCTAATCCCATATGTTGTACTCAATATGGATTGATGAGAGTCCAACTCACACTGTTGAGTGAAATGATCATTCATGTCTAACGAGGTACACATTGTGGGCTCTATCTTTCACACTGCCCTACCCGTTGCCACTACCCGCTACCCGTGAATTACGCATTTAGCAGCTTCCACTATCCCTAAACGGTATCTTGCGGCCACACTACCGCTATACATTATGCGAATCCTTTATTTGCGACTGGAGGTGTGCCCGTGGGGCGTGTTTATCGCTTTCCTAAAATTGCTATCTTGACCACACAGGTTAGGGAAAGCGTATAGCGGGTCCTCAAACCACCCGCTATCCATTTGGCAATTGAAGACACGGCTTCTCTCCCCCTATGCGATCTAACAGCGACAATGGGCTACATTCAGTTCAGAAAAATAATTACTTATAATTAGGTCTATGCACTGGCACTCAGCGACGTAACTTTTTTTTTCCAGCGAGGCGGCATTTCAGAACTCTTCAGCGAATGAAGGTACTTCTGGTGACAAGTCGCGTGGTTTAGTCCGTTTACATTTTCCAATCGGACAGCTGTCAATTATTTTTTTACAGCAAGTTGCGTGACCGTGCTGCAAAAACAGATGTGCGTACTTGTCGCCGAAATTACCTTAATTCGCAAAAGAGTTCTGAAATGCCGCTCTCGCTGGAAAAAAAAAAAAAAAACCGTTGCTGAGTGCCAGTGCATAGACCTATTTATAATTAAATAATTTTTCTGTACTGAATGTAGCCCATTATTTTGTCGCTGTTAGATCGCATGGGGGAGAGAAGCCGTGTCTTCAATTGCCACTTCAATATTCTTGAATTGGAAAACGTGTTAATAAGGGAAAACCATCTAGAATTAGCCAGGACTAAATGTAGTCAATAAAAGGAAGGATATTTTCTCCCAAATTTTCAGGTCTAGCGCCGGCCCTGAGAATTATTTCCCACAGAACGAGAACGCGTGACAAAACTGCGCCTCTCCCACCAGGCAGTGACGGAATTATGTCACCTGGTTGCAGATGATGTATACACCGCTGCTAGCCGTCCGTATGCCTTGCCCGTTGATGTTAGGGTTACTGTGGCACTATTTTTCTATGCTAGTGGGTCATTCCAACACCCACTCAGCTCAATTGGAGGCATGACCCAATCATGGTGAAACGCATTTTTTTTTTTTTTTTTTTTTTTTTTTTTTTTTTTTGAAGTTTCAATCACAAAAGGGGTAGGTTTGATGTTTTTTTTTTATTACATACCAAACATTAAACAATATGTGAATGTCAAATAATAATAATAATAATAACACAATTCATGATTAACTTAACAAAAACAGATCCTCCCCTGTCTGGATTTGACCTCATGCACAAGCAATTTAACTTCGTCTTCGGAGAAACGTGGCGACCTTCCTCTCTCCATCACAGGTTTCGGTTTGAGGATTTGGGATAGCGCAGCCTGCTCCGAAAGGCAATGGCACCTAACACACTGATTGGTTTAACTGGCGTAACACCCAAACCACGCCTATGCATAATATAACGGGTAGCGCAGGTGTTTTAGGGATATAGGCAGGTGTGCAAGATAGCAACTTTTGCGGGGGAACGCCTCTTACGTAATGCTAAATCCCCAAATAACGGGTTTAGGGACTCTGGCGCAAGATAGGGCCCTGTGACCCAAATGGACATTTAAGAACTCAAATTGGACTACTCAGGTCCTGAGCAAAAATAAACCAAAATTTAGAGTGTTGCGTTTTCATTGCCTTTGAGTATATATTATGGCCAGTACCTTTTCCATGTTCAATCCACCTGTACAATATTCTCCACTGTTTCTCACAATTCAGTGAAAGTTGATTTTGAGGACCCCCCCCCAGTTTTGACATTCCTCGCTTCACTCATTTTTAATGTCTTTTGCTGTTTGGCATGTGTGGCCATAATTCTTTAATACTTTCCCCTTTTAGACATTTTTGTCGTTTTAACCAACGTGTTTTATAAAGTCTTCTTTAAATTTTTGCATTACACTCATTACCATTGGCTGTCTCTCAGGTCACCCAGCACTGTATTTTTTAGCGTGAACGAGGCATGGGATTTCCTAAAACGCTTTCCCGGTCAAATTGTGGGACATTCATCTTCAAATAGCGGCATTCTAGCCGTGTTTCTAAACGTAAATACAACGTGGATGAAGTTTTTGCTTTATTGAATGACTCTGACGATGAGTTTGAATATCCAGAGAGCGGGGTGGATCCAAACCAGCGATTCTGGAGAGGATTAAAACATAAAAACATCAGTTATGGGAAACTTATTATGAGATTTGGTGTTATTTTATTGTTATTTTGAATAACAATCATATTTTGGTAAAAACCCAAAATTAATCCGTCCGTGGGGGTATGCATCTGGGCCAAAATTTGCCTGCGAAAGGGTTAATACTGTTTCCCCTTCCACCTTAGATGATTTTTCTATTTTTGTAACTGATGCACCAGCTTTTTTTAGTGCATTTGTAACTTTGTCTGTTCATCTTCCTTTGCACCAGATCTCTGGTGCACCACTTGATATTTACACAGTGAAACCTAATTTAAGAAGGGGTATTCAGCACATGTATCAATTGGTTAGACTCTATTTAATTTATCAGCTCATTTATAAAAATAAACAGCGATAAGATACCATTTAAACGAGCTGTTCTGCCTAAATACATTAAAAATTGGTGGGTTTTAAAAGGTCAATGCACTTGTTTTCATTCATTTCTTGGGTGTGCTTTTGATACTTTTTCATTATTGTTTCATTATTGATACTAACTTTCAACTACTCTGATCACTCATGACTGCTCTCATAAATTCAGAGTAAAATAGACACTGCTTAGCATGTTCTGAAAATGGTGCTAGATGAGGTTGTTTGAGTGTTTCAGTAACTACTCCTCTCCTGGGATTTTCATGTGCTGCAGCGTCTAGAATTTACAGAAAATGGTGAGGGGGAAAAAAAAACATACAGCGGGTACAGTAGGCAGCAGTTCTCTAGCAAAAATGCCTTGTTATTGAGTCAGGTCAAAGGGGAATAACTGAATTGGTTCAAGCTAGCAGGAAGGTGAATAACTCAAATAACCACGTTAAAACAGTTGAATTCAGAAGAACATCAGGAACTGAATTATAGTCCATCAATGAACAGCTCTGCTATTTCTATGCAAATGTCATAGGTTTTAGTTGTCAAATGATAGCTAGCTCATTTTAACATTCTTTTTAAGGCAGATTAGGAGAGACTTGCTCGGATGCTTGTAACCAAGGAAACTCAAAATAATTTTTGTGAATTTTATCTAATTCTCAAATCACTTTCACTCTTAAACTGCTCACCCTCAGGGATTTCGCTGGTTCAAACTACTATCCAAAGGTCCTTGCCAGCCACTTGTGATACATGATTAAATAGCCTTCAAGGTTTCGTGACGTCATCATAGCAGAACTGCCATTCATTGGTGGACTAAAATCTTACTCCTAGATGAGCAATACTTTTTGATCCTGTAAAAACATGGTATTTCAGAGGTACTGGAACAATGCAGTCTTCAAATGTTAGTAAAACTGTGGTTTCACAAAATTCACAAATTAATTAAAAAATGCCCATTGATAACACACAAGATTTTACAATTGAATTATGAATAGTATAAAATTACTTTGACATCATAGTGTATGTATTCCTCTGCTGGTATTTGATTTTTTTTTTTCCATTACATAAAATAGTGGAAACAGAACATTCCTTGATGTGAACATTTGTAACACTGAAGGTAACAGGAAAGTTAATACAAAATGAAAAGCAGACACAGCTATCAATAAATCTGAAAAACTACATCCCCAACACTAAATGTATATGTCAATTTGGTGTCAATGAGTGCCAGCCAGTGGCCAAAATGCCGATAGGCTGTTAGCATGTTGGTGCGTTGCATGGCAGCGAGTAATTTTCTATCCAGCTTCTCTTCCTTAGGAACTATTTTTATTGGCAAAGCAAAAAGAAGACAAAAATGTTGATCATAATGTGTTTGAAATGTCAGTTATTTTTTTATTTTAAAATAAATTTATTGTTTAGTAAACGTCAAGTCTGGATTATCTGTAACTAAATCACAGCTGTGATGATCTTTTATATAACAGCCCCCACTGTTGTGTGATATTGCTTTATGATTATTCACAATTCATTCGTGCACAGTTAAACTCCTCAACTCTGTGAGCCCGAATGCTGGTTCATTAAAAGCAGCTGCCTTATTCAAACTTATGGAACTTTAGGTCTATACTAATTCTTAGTGGAAATTCCAAGATGTCAAAAGATCGCAATTATGTCTTGCTGAATTGCAGGGAAATGTGTGAAAATGATGCATAAAATTAAGTTACTTTCCATTTGATGTATTTCTGCGGCCATATAAAGATGGTGCCCTGGGTTTAAATATTTTACTCTATATACGTGTGATGTAGATATAAAGGTGTAGATTTTAAAATAAAGCAAACTTGGTAGTTGAATATTTTCAAATATTCTGATTTTGTAATTAAATATTACACACCGTACTCAGGTTGCAGATACTTCTGGGTGAATATGGAAACTTTGCAGATCATTTTCTACTTAAAATTTTGATGTACAGATCACTGCATGGCCTGTGCTTCCAAGCATATGCTACAGACTCGCATGGGAAATCACTCCATGCACTATCACGCACTGTGTCCAATGAAAATGCAGCTTATGCAGCTTGCTTGCTTTCTATTGGTAGCGGCAATTCTTTCTGCAAATTAACACCACAGGGAATCAAGCCCTGATCATTAATCAAAATAACACTTCATAGAAGATACAGTTTAAAAAAAGAGTAATGAAACCAGTGGAAATGGGTCTCGGTAAAATGCTGCAGCCTCCATTTCATGACATTAGATGTTTTGCTGTCATTGTGTTTGGTCTTTCCCATAGCACAATACCACTTTTTCTCCTCTGTTGTGTTGCAGCTTTGGGTCTGTGTTTGTCTTCAACCGCTCAAATGATGCCAGTTCATAATCTAAATGACTCAAGATCCATTTGCACTGCAAAATACATATAGAACTCTGGCACTCTGTGTTGTAACAGGGTCAAATGACACTGAAATTTACATGTAATATCAGGTTAAATATCATAAAGACGAAAAGCAATATCCAAAGAAGATGCTACTTTTTGTCTAACTTCGTAAAACTGAACAAACTGAGGAGCATGGATATGATCATCGGTTTTCACTGCTTCACTGCTGTAACATATTTCCAGGAACACCACTCGCTGACATAAAATTATGTAACACATCAATTCAGTCTGGCATTATCCAGAATGAATGAATAAATGCCAAGCATCCCTTGTGGACAAATTAAGTGATAAAACACACCAAACTTCAATGTATGGGCCAGGGCGGGTATTAAACCAAAAACTTGTAATTCAGTTGATGAGAGTTGAGTAAGCCTCCTACCAGCTTATTTGGACTGAATGCATTCACATGCGCACTAAATTAGGCGCAGTGGCCAGCTGGATAGATTTCTTGCTTAAATATGCATTCAGCAGAGCTGAATAGTGACCCTGCTCTGGGAGAAGCATTATTTAGATTGGGGCCATTGAAGCAAACAGCCCACTCATTCAAGTGTCTCGAAAAGCTTTATTCAAGCTCTGCCACCACCAGTATTGTTTATTGGAGCCCTGTGGGTAATACAGCAGTCAGTTCTCTCAATACTCATCAATTAAGCTGGCAAGATGGGCATTATAAAAATCCAATAAGCTATGCTGATGATTAGATGCTCATGTCAGAATTTTGGCGAGGAAAACAAGGTTTATTGTCTATATTTTTTCTTTCTGAAACATGTCAGAATTTCTCAAGGCTCAGTAGGGTATTAAACTTTTAAGTTCCATCCCTTTTGGACAGTCAAATAAGTATTCCTCTACATTTGTTTTATATTTAATTTGGTTCTCTGGGCACTTAACTTTCCTGGCCATACACCAGTGCAGCCGCCTCTGAGGCTTCAAGTGTTGACTAGAGACAATCATCCCTGAGCAGATTTCACTACCCACATGTCAGTTTTGCTCATATTTTAAACAAATTCCCAGTATTTTTGCAATTACTTTCTTCATTTTCTTAGCAAAATGATGGTAACAAACTTATATGAAAAGCTTTAGCCCAGTATCTGGTCTTAGATTGAAGCATTCCATCAGAGGAAATCAGTCATTCATAAATGCACAAATCAGATACAGTACCAAGTACTAAATTTGGTTCTGTTCTGATTAAGATCAAATGAAAAATTCTCTTGCTGTGTTTCATTAAATTATCATCAACATCCACACTTTCATTTAACGAAAATATTAACGCTTGATGAGTGGTGATTGAAGGGACATTTTAAAAACTGCAAAGACACTGGTCAGTATTTAACAGTGCTGGGCTGTTCCACTGTCTCCATTAGAGTATATTTGTTGAAAAATATGACAAATGGCCTTTTACAGTGTTGTTTATACAGTATTGTATAATATGACAGCCTCATTTTCTACATACTGGGATGTATCTACTTTCCCATGGGTAATGTTACCATTGTCAGTGCCTTGTAGCTGGATAATATACATGTATCCTGGCACCTGCCCATTTTCCCCTATTCTGCACATCGACTCCGAGATATGTTGCCAGCTGAAACAAATTAATCACTGCAATAATAATTCAATTATAGGCTCTGAAGTATTTGCTTGTTTAACTTCCTACGCCCAACTCCTCCAGGGGTAACGCCGGCGTTACAGGATTTTCAAATGACTTGCCGTGAGCCTCTGAGCCTTAAACGCGTAATTACTTCCAAGCTGTTCCTGTTTAAGATCGCTTGATTAATAGTCAGACAACTTATTACCTGTAAAATCAAGACCAACACATAAGCCTGTGACTTTTTAGAGAGTATTAAGAAATTACAGATCACTGAAGGGCTACACTGACAATGTATACTTAACGCCATTAAAAATGCAGCGGTGAGGTATGTACTGTATTTGAGGCAAATAGAAGAATCAATTGATTTTTATTGCTTTTCCAGTGAGGCACGAGTGGAAATAAATAAAATTGCGTGGTATTGTAATCCTGACACGCGCCACATGAACACGCCAAGCACTTCAGTAATAACAAACATTGGGCTGTTTATGATGTGTACAGTGACACTTGACTTGTTCTTTTGGATGTGGTCTATAGCCAACATAAAGCCAACAAAAAAAAAAAGAAGAAAAATGCTACTGCATCAAGAAAGTAGAACGGCTTGTGACACAGGAGAGAGAAAAAGAGCCTTTGGCATGTTACGGGCAGGTCTCCGCCGCCGAGAGGTGGTGCGTCATTCGCACTGTCACCGTTCAACTATCAGTCGGCTGTTTATCCGAGAATGGAACACAGGCACTGTCACTGACCAACCCCGCTTAGGGCAGCCATGAGTGACTATGGTAGCTCAAGAGCGCCACATCTGGTTACAGCCTGTACGTGACAGATTCCAGACAGCAACCCTAACTGATCATGAAACGAGGGGTCCGAGACATCTAAGGGCGAGCAGAAGTTACGTTCGATTCCGTCTATGTGAGCAACAGATGCGTGCGCATGGCCCCTACAGAAAACCCAGTTTTTGCCCATTTGCTCATTTGCCCCTTAGCGGGGTCGGTCAGCGACAGTCCCTGTTTTCCATTCTCAAACAGAAACAGGGAAATAAAGCGCCAAAAAATGACACAGAGGCAGGTGCCCCCAGTCAGAAGTGAAGAGTTCCTACTCCTGTTGATGAGCAAAAAACTGGGTTTTCTGTAGGGGCCGTGTGCACGCATGTTTTGCTCACGTAGACGGCGTCAAACAGTACTTGCGCTCACCCTCAATCGTCTCGGACCTCTCGTCTCATGATCAGTTTGGGTTGCTGTCTGGAATCTGTCACGTACAGGCTGTAACCAGATGTGGCGCTCTTGAGCTACCATTGCCACTTGTGGCTGCCCTAAGCGGGGTGGGTCAGTGACAGTGCCTGTGTTCCATTCTCGGATAGACAGCCGACTGATTGTTGAAAGGTGACAGTGCAAATGACGCACCACCTCTCGGCAGCTGAGACCTGCCCGTAACATGCCAAAGCCTCTTTTTCTCTCTCCTGTGTCACAAGCCGTTCCATTTTCTTGATGCAGTAGCATTTTTCTTTTTTTTTTTTGTTGGCTTTATGTAAGCTATTGCCCACACCCGAAAGAACAAGTCAAGTGTCACTGTACACATTACAAACAGCTCAATGTTTGTTATTACTGAAGTGCTTGGCATGTTCACGTGGCGCGCGTCAGAATTACAATACCACAAGCTGTTCTTTATTTCCACTTGTGCCTCACTGGAAAAGCAACAAAAATCAATTGATTCTTAAATTTGCTGTAAATAAAGTACATACCTCACCATTGCGTTTCTAATGGTACTAAGTATACTTAATAGAGGTGTTGTATGAATGGAAAAAAAACAAATAATAACAAGCGGTGCCAGGCACAACAAACCCTGCCCCTCGCACATACTTTCACCTACTTGTATGAAATTCAATAGGGATCTATTCTGGGTCAGTGGCAATCCCTGTAGCGAATTTGGGGTGAATCTGGCCATTAGTTTTGCCGCTAGAGTGTTAACAAACAAACACACAAACACAGAAACAAAACAAACAAACAAACACAAACACAGAAACAAACCGAACTATCTTCGTGATGCTGCACTCCAGATGAGACCAATAAACTGGCACCAAAACGTTTCACCAAAAGGGGTCGCTCGTGAAATATTCCACACATTTCATTGGCTGAAAATAACAAAACTGACACTTACAATTTGCCAAGCAATTGAGGGAATAGCCTTTGCCATTATTTTTACATGAGCAGCCTTAACATGCGGACTTGAGTCCGCAAAACCACACTTTTATGAATGTTTTCCATGTGTATCAAGCCGATTGAACAGGGATGCAGAAAAAATATACCGTTTTGTGAACTGCAGGAATTTAGAAGCTTCGTAAGACATTGACGTTTTACCATTGCCATTAATGTGGATAGGAAAATGCTTGATAATTATTGCAATGAACTATAATGCAAGCTGAGGGGAAATGCATACGGATTGATCCTTGCAACTGAAGAAATTAATACTCAGTTAGTAATTTGGAAACCTACATGGGAACGGGTTTGGAGATGTCATGCGTTTTAAGGCGATGTGAAAGCACTGCCATAAACCCTCCGATGGCAATCATAGAGTGTAACAGGTTAAATCCAAACAGCAGCTTTTTTTTTGTGGCCAACCAGTGTATATTCCAATCATTAATTCCACTATTCTCAGTATTTATCCATAGTATACAGTCATTTTATGTTTCTCCACTTTTATAATTGAAGAGCCTGTGCTAGAAGTACTGAAGCCACATTTTCATACACAGTGAGGCAAGGATAGGACATATTTTATAGTTACCCAAGTCAATTTTCTCAGTGTTCTCAAAATGGACATTTTGTGACTCAAGTACTTTTAGCTCTGGGGTCTTCAATGAGCAGATTTTATGGATCTGTTATATATTAAGACCCTTTTTTCTCAAAATAAAAATTTTGTGACTGAAGTACTTTTAGCACCACAGTCTTTATTACTTGCTTAACCTTACTGAACTTAAATAACAATTATGGGAGTAAATGCACAATTGCTCTCCATGTACAGATGCACAAACATACATGCAAACAAACACGTGCACACGCATGCACATGCATACACACACTAACACACGCGCGCACAGTCGTGCACACATACACAAACACACTTACACACGCGCATACAGATGCACCCGCACAAACACATACACACACACACACACACGCGCGCATACATTAATTAAAAAAATTACAAATATTTTTCAGTATACCATCAGAATAACAGCCCACAGAGTAACTGGCCCTGAATAAAAATCCAGAATCCTCACACTGTATGTCGGATTGTTCCATTCACTCATGGTGCATTCAAGTCTGTGATTCTATTCTTATCTGTGACCCTCGCTGCTTCACTTCCTGTCTGAATAAACTGGAAAATTACAAAACGCTACAATTTCTTCTTTCCTTCAACTAAGTAAAAAGCTATGAAATTACCAATTGATAAAAGTAAGCATTGCATATAAAAAAAAAAAAAAAGTTGGGCACTCACAATGCCCATGTTTAGCAAATAACCAAGAAAGGCTGATTTCTTTTCTTGGCGTATGACCAATGTTATGGTTCTAAACCATCTGGAACTCACAATATTTTACATTTCTTCTTCAGAGGCAAATAGAAACACATACATCAAGTGCAGTTGTGACATGTTGTTAGATATGACAACAGAAGAAATACAGTGCAGTGAAAAATTTTTTTCCCCTTCCCAATTTCTTGTTTTTGCATATTGTGACACAAATGTTTCAAAACATGAAAAACCAATTTAAATGTCAGATAAAAATAACCCAAGTAAACAAAAAGATGCAGTTTATCAATGCTGATTAATTTATTGAAGGAAATAAACAATTTAACCCTACCTGGTATCATGTGAAAATTTGAAATTTAATTGATTGAAATTTAGTCACTTAATTACTAAATCAACCACGTGAACCCATTTAATTGATAATTGGGGTAAATTTCATAGCAAATACTCTGGCAGGATTCCTGCCTGCCCTGATGAATCTAAGCATCACCTAAACTTCATCCTACCAAGTGGGGTCCATTTGGACCCCGCACCTATATATTTGTTTGCCATTTTAAAAATATGTGACATACTGCCTCACCGTTTTATGAATTTGTCATAATTTATGTCTGAATTTAAACACTAAAGCACCGGAGGATCAGCTTTTTGCATTGTGAAGGTATAATTAATTTGTTACTGGGGTCCAACCGGACCCCAGAGTAAAACTTATCTGTCTTTTATTTTATAATTGAATAGCACACTGAAAGTTAACTTCTTTTTGGTTGTTTCAGATTCATAATGGCCAACAGACAAAGACAAGCTAGATACACAGCAGCAGAGGCCTTAAGGCTGATTCTGAACACAAACAATGAAAATTATTTTACAATTACTTTTTTGTTTTAAATTCTGTAAGAAAAAACAGAAGTTGTAATGCAGAATGTTTTACAGCTGCATGAGCTGCAAAAATCATGTACATAATGCCAAAATTTCTTTTGTGGTGCTATAATTTGCTAAGTGTATGCTAGTTATTGCAATATTATTGCAATGTTATTGCATTTATAATACATCATTGATATTCAGCAGTAGTGGATTTTGTTCTTCAATAAAGTTATGTTTGTTTGCTGCATTGAATTTGTTCTTACTGCATTGATTTCAAGGTATTCCCTCCTGGGGTCCATACAGACCCCGCCTGGTAGTTTGAGTATGTAAAATTGGCCGGTAGGATGAAGGTTAAATAGATCCTATATGGCAATGTGAAACAGGCAACAAAACAGCACATAATACTGCAATCCTAAATAATTCAATAACAGATGAGAAACATGTATCAGTCTGGAAAGTATAAAAAAAAACATTTCTAAGGGTCTGGAACTTCAGCAAACCATGGTGAGGGCCATTATCTACAAAATAAAAAAAGACCCTGGAATGGTGGTGAACCTTCCCAGGAGTGACTGACCAGCCAAAATTCTTCTTAATGAGCATTGACAACTCACCCAGGAGGTAAAAAAAAAAAAAAAATCCTGGCAAACACCTTATGGAACTGCTAGCCTCACTTGCTTAAGGTAAGATCAGTGTTCACAGTTCCACTGTAAGAAAGAGACAAGGCAAAAATGGTATCCTTGGAAGAGTTGCAAGGTGAAAACCACTGCCGATCAAAAAACATTTCCCCCTAAGACTTTTGGGGAAATATTCTCTGGACTGATAAGTATAAAGTGGAACTTTCTGGTGAACATGGGTCCCGTTACATATAGCATAAAGCTAACACAGCATTCCACAATAAGAACATCATACCACTGTCAAACATGGTGGTGGTAGTGTGATGATCTGGGGCTACTTTGCTTCATCAAGAACTGGATGACTTGCCTTAATTAATGAAGCCATTAATTCTGCTCATTTTCTTTTCCTGAATGTCCAGGAGTTTGTAACTTAAAGCTCAAGTGCATTTAGGTTTTGCAACAGGACAACAATTCAAAACATCCAAGCAAGTGCACCTCTGAATGGCTCAAAAGAAAAAAAATGAAGGTTTTGGAGTGGCTTTGTCAGAGTTCTGTCTTGAACTGAGTTGCTGTGGCATTACCTTAAACAGGCAGTTCATGTTTGAACACCCCTCAATGTGGCTTAATTAAAGCAGTCTTGCAGATAAGAGTGGGCCAAAATTTCTCCAAAGTGATGTAAAAACTTATTTTCAGTTATCACAAGCATTTGATTGCCTCCAAGAGAGGCACAACTACTTTTTATGTGTAGAGGGGCAATTATTATTATTATTATTATTAGTGGGAAAGCTGGAAGCTTACACAATCATGTTCTTCCCACTCTTTCTTTCTTTCTTTCTTTCTTTCTTTCTTTCTTTCTTTCTTTCTTCTCTGATTTCCATGCCTACTCGCTACTCCTACATACTCATTCAAACTTTTTAAAAAATCAGCTTGCTCTGATTCATGTTGCTTGTATTTATCTTCTTGATATCTTTTATACTTTTTGAGTTATTAATTTTTATTTCAATATTTTTGTCCCATAGGAAACAATGAAACAGATTTTTCAAAATGTAGCTATTTTCAGCTATTTTTTACTCTGTCATACTTTTAGCTAGAAACATCATTCAAACTGGAAAATATTAAGCTAAGCTTGGATAATTTCTTTACTGTTCAACTTTTTTGCAACTTCTATAATTTTTTTTAAATTATTTTTTTTACAATTAATTCTGGGAACTTGGAGTGTGGTGACATCCGGCTAGAGTGGCGACCAGCTGCAAAACCGTCAAGAAGTCTTCTCTTAAACTTGCTCTAACTCCCATAGTTTTCATTCCGCGAAATATTTTTATATTTTTTATAAGTTGTAGCAAAAGTTGTGCTGGTCATGAAAATGTAACTATGGAAGCAATTGGACAAACGGTCCTGGCTCTATGAGCCGAAAAGCGACGGGACCTCTCACCGAAACTCAATTAACTCTAATGTTAAATGAGACAAGAAAATTAAGGTTGCGAAGGCTAAACGCATAGTTTTCTAACTTGCTTGTATTCCCATATTTTTGGCACTATGAACACAATTCTGACAGATTTTACTCAGCAGACTCTCCTCTTTTGTATGGTAGCTCCATTTTGTAGATTGGACTTACCATCTTTGAGTTAGAAGTTGCAATATGTAAGAAACGCCTTTGCTAAAATCTCCATTGGCCTAAATGATTCAGCCGTTAACTCAAATATCTTAGATATGGATCATTTGCAGTTCGATTCTGCCCTCTGCTGGACTTTATCCAGGCATCAACATTATCATTGTTCGGAGACAAAGATAGATACGACTGTAAAAGAATAATTCTGTGTCAAACTGAGTGAAAGAATTTCCGGTATCGTAGGTACAGTTGCTCAAACCAGCTCCAGGACAGCACATTCAGCGCCGGAAAGAACAGTCTTTTTTGCTGGGTGCGTCCAAGAGAACATGTAACAGTAAAAATGGCAAAGCAGAAAAACTGCTCGAGATCCTATTCCAGCATACAGCTACCAGCAACTGTTTGCATTAGCTAAATATATTTATTATCGTATCTAAAATAGGCGAAATATTGGTATAAAAATAGAGCTAGTTAAGTACAAAGAAATGAAAGTGATGTCCCCAGTCGCTATTGGTTCATCGCTTGATATGACTTTTTCCTGAGTTTTAAAATAGCCAGGTTTAAGGCTGGAGTAAGCACACTGTTATAAACTCACACCTTTAAATAACTGGCACCTTTTTTGCCAGTTATTTTAATTGTAATTTTACGATCAGTTTCTATTTCTATTTTTTTCTATTTCTATAAGTTTCTATTGATAAATGATGACATCCCAATTTACAGTGCTGCTCGTTGTTCTGGTCATCTTGCCTACCTAAGCTATAATGTTACCTAAAATAAATTGATTAAATTAATTATATATAAATATATATATGCCAGTTAATGACATTAAAATATTTATTGGGCGTGATGATTCTGTAGCTATAAACCTTTCTTCAATTCAAAATGTGCTTTTGCTCTTAAAAGGAGTTCTGCTACTAACTGAATGGAAAATTAATGAACTCATTGGATAAGCTGAACAACGTGTAGCCTTTTATTTAGCGGTTTTTGGTTTTTTTTTATGAAAAGGCTATTTGCCCTGCAGCGCTTCCGCACGAAACTACGAAGAGTGAGTGGATTACAAAATTAAATCTCTTATTGGCCCAGCTGCTGGGCAAATGGCAAAACTGCTTCTCTTGTCGGCCCCGCTGCGGGGCAGATAGCCAATGTCTTTCCCTCAATTCACCCCGCAGTGGGGTGAATAGCCACTTCCTTTTTTTATGCCGCACCCGAATAATTCCCATAATCTTCAGGAATATGTGTAAATATAATTTTGATGCAATTTTGCGATAAATAAACAATTTCATTCTCATACAATACTTTTCTTATGGAGCACATGTATTTTATGGCAATATTTAAGTAGGCAACGTCATCAATTTATGCCAAATAAATATATGAAGTAGGTTTGATGTGTCATAATGTTGCATTTTGGGGAGGTCTTCCTAAATAAGTGCTTTCGTTCCACTTCATGTCAAAAAATCCGAATTATCCCTTTAAACGAAACAATATACCACTGTCACGAATATTTTTAATTTTAAGAAGCTTTAAACTCATTTCCAGCAGCTTAAACCTCACATTATCAGCAAACCAAACTTCACATTATCGGCAGCTCCCAGCTTGCCCACGCAGTTTCCCCTGGAACTGCACTTTTCTAGTTATTATCATTATTATTATTATTATTATTATTATTATTATCAGTCCATTTTAAATGAGCTTTGGCCCAGAGAAGATGGCAGCATCTCTAGATTGTGTTCACATTTGGCTTCTTCTTTGCATGATACAGCTTTAACTTTCATTTGTGGATTGCAGGGCAGGCTGCGTTCACAGACAATGATTTCTGAAAGTGTTCCTGAGCCCTTGCAGTGAATTCCATTGCAGAATTATGCCTGTTTTTAAGTGCTTTTAAATGCAGTGCTGCCTGAAGGCCCGAAGATCACAAGCATCCAATATTGACCTTTGGCCTTATCCCTTGCACACAGAGATTTCTCCAGATTCTGAGAATCTTTTGATGATATTATGTACTGTAGATGGTGGGATATTCAAAATCTTCGCAATTTTACGTTGAGGAACATTTTTCTGAAATTGTTCCACAATTTTTAGACTCAGATTTTTGCAGATTGGTGAGCCTCTGCCCATCTTTACCTCTGAGAGACTCTGCCTCTCTAAAATGCTCTTTTTATACCCAGTCATGTTACTGACCTGTTGCCAATTAACCCACTTTGTAATAAAATGCTTCCCCAGCTGTTTTTTTATTAGTACCTTTTACTTTTCCAGCCTTTTTTTTTTTTTTTGCCCCTGTCCCAACTTTTTTGAGATTTGTTGCTGCCTTCAAATTCAAAATGAGCTAATATTTTTCATGAAATGGTAAAATGTCTCACTTTCAACATCAGATATGTTGTCTATGTTTTATTGTGAATAAAATGTGGGTTTATGAGATTTGCACATCATTGTATTGTTTTTATTCACGTTTTACACAACGTCCCAACCTCATTAGAATTGGGGTTTGTATGTATGTATGCATTTATTTATTTTGACATGTGTGACACAAACTTTGAACTACTCTTCACTTACAATACATAAAATTTTCATTAAAAAGCTGAATTTTGTCTTAACTGATCTTTTTTTTTTTGTCTTATCTTAAAATTATTTGGATGAGCTGAAACATCTAAATATGAAAAATATTCAAAAATAGAAGAAATAGGGAAAGACGCAAATACTTTTTCACAGCACTGTATGCATGGAGCACACAATCTCAAGTTCTTCAAAATATTTTGCTGAGAATAAACAATAGATATGAACTGCATTTGATTGAGGTCAAAGTTATCAGGCTAAGTTGGTGATCATTTATTATGGTGAAGCCACAATCAACATTGGGAATGTAAAATGGAACTTAAAATGATCCTACATCAAATGTACATGATGGCATTAGACCAATCAGCCCATGCTGCATGTGCTTGTGTTGTGTACATTAAAAAGCATGACTTCACTGATATGCATTTCCAATAAGAACCCTGTATAAGTAAGTCCTTTTTATTTTATTCAAATCATACACAAGACTCAGACTCAACTCATATGATATGGTGAACAATAACACAAGAGAATAATATGGCAGGAATTTTACTACAAACCTATGATTTTGTTTTTGATATAATGACATTCAGAATAAGTAATAAATGAGGACATCTGATTCTTTACAATGTAAATACACATTGCACATGATTCAAGTGAGTCCTAATCCGCATCATTTTGAGTACTGCATGATTCAATCTGTTCAGTGGCTTGAACAAACATGAAAATTTCTCCTGACTCCAAGCTATACTCTGTACTCTGCTGAACTATCATAAACTCGTTCAGTTACCGTGGTTGTCAGGAATCAAAATTATTTCCCGTTTTACATGACCTTCACATCAAAGCAGCGTTTTGGCCTTAATCATGAAAAATACCATTCATTAAAGGCAAAATGTGGGGGCCAGCCTTTCTGGCCCCAAACAATAGTTTGTATATGATTGGTCAGGGTGTTCGCTAACAGACCAGCAGTTGGCAGCAGCAGATACAGTGAAACTACCGTCTTCAAAGCCCTAACCCCCATCTCAGACACCCATACTTTACTCTCTCCTGGCTAGTACACTTGAAAGTATAACTTTCACACTCCACATGACTGACTCATTGACAGTGATGGCAGGGATGCATAAATTCAACCCTAGTTCTTTTGGCTTTACAGATTCATACCGCCTATGGACGAACGCCCAGCATTGCTTGTGCAGTCTAGACTGTCGATAAAGACTACCAAACATGCCTCCCGCTCCACTAATATGCCAAGATCAAAATGGCTTCAAATGGTAAACCCTTTTTAAAATCGCTTAGCAAGGGTAATGGCTAATTAACTAAATAAAACAGACCCTCATCTGCATGAGAATGAGCAGGTGGTAAATAATTAATCTATAAACAAAAGGCGGTCGCAAAGGCGAGTTCAATTAAGACACGCTGGCTGGAAAGGGTAATGGATTCTAGATTGATTTATTTTGGATACATTTGATTTGGGGGGTGAGGGAGGTGGTGGGGGAGGGAAAGTATTAATTATGTGGAGCCCATGTGGAGACCTTGAAATATAGATTTCCTACTTTGCATACCCTCCTCAGGTTTTCTGGGTGGTGTTAAATCGACCAGCAGCCTCCATTGCACAGCCTGCACATTACCTGGGCACAAAGTATGAGAATTACCCTGTGAAGAACTGTGGCACAAATCTATGGTACAAGTGAAGAGAGTGAAAAATGCTTCATTGAAATAATATTTTGTCACTGATGATTGATTTGCATACAAATTGAAATTATTTTATTCCAACCTTCTAGTATGAATTGTATTATGAGGCTTTTTCCCCCAAATAACATGGTTTATCCTCTACCTTTATCTTCACTGAAAAAATCCCTGCTTTCAAAGAACAATATTTAATCCCTAAGATAAGGACTAAATAAATAAATATAAAGGGACACATACGCACCACTAAATTTCAATTTATGCAACCAAAATGCACATGAACAAAGACAGCAGTGATTTGTTTATCATCTTTAAAACAATCACATTGGGAACAACTATGAGACAAAATATTTCATGTTTTACCTGATCAACTTCTTTGTTTTCTTGGGAATACACTTTAAATCTGAACTTGTTTCTTTCAACATATTCCAAAAAGGTAGGGATGGGACAGTCAAAGACTTTTGGAATGCTAAAAAATATACATTCGTATAGGTGTTGAACAAGTGACGCTATCATGCTTCGATATTGAAGGAACATCCACAAAAGGCCCAGTAGTTTAGATGCCATAGTTTAGTTGTTTGGGCTGCTAATTTGTGAAAAATACTCGGTTGAATAATCCACCATTTAAAATGATGTATAATTTGAATTATTTCACCCATGACAGTGCATAATATTATTAAAAGATTCAGAAAATCTGAAGAAATATCTGCATAAAGAATGAGGTTGAAAATCAATATGCTCCGAGTGCTCCTGATCTTTGATTGCCAAGTATACTCATGGTTTTTTAATTAATTTATTTTTTTCTACAAGGGCGGTCACATAGATTTGACAGTTCACACCAGCATGGCTTTAGAGGTTCCCATATATGTGCTGCACGCTGTGCTTGTGGTTACTTCTCCTTGACCTTTGTGACCAATCAAATGATATTAATTTATGACCGAACTAGTTTGATTTTAATTCACTCATTGGGAAAGAATGTGATCTCTTTAGTTTTCCAAGTGTGGTTTCTTTATAAATCCTAAAATAATGGACACTACTTGGTACATTTATTTTTTATGTGAAGAGATTCATTCAGTAAAGCTTTAATGAAGGGGAACTGAATAAACTTTAATTCTGTGTCATCCAAAGCACAGAAAAGGACAATGGAGAGAACTCCACTTTTGGATCTTGGAATGAAATAAAAGATATTGCGCAACAAACAAACCATTCAATCTATAGGTGCATTTAGGTTTCCCTGAGATGGAAATCCAATAAGTTTGGAATCTGCCTACAACTGATCATCGAACCACATGCAGGAAAATTTAAGGCATACACTGAAAATTCCAAGAAGTTCACCTACCAGCTTCCATAATAGCACAGATTCTCTGATGAGAATTCCAAATGGAAAGCAGATGGTTGGCACCAGATGGTTTGTAATAGAGAAGGTGGGACCATGTTAGAAGTTTATGAGATAGAGGTATGTGCAAGATGCAGGAAATGAGCAAAAATAGCTAAAACTAAAGCATCCACATGCCACAAGTGTTACATTCCACTAATGTGCAAGTTGACTGATCACTCTGATTACCCTGTACTTACAGCCTAAATGAAACAGAGAGTATTTCCACTGAATTGAGCAGGAAAGGCAGTTATGTGCACAAACACACCTGCGCAAATGCAAACACATTCAAATATGCTTTCATGGCATACATTGTAAATATTGCGACCGCAGGCCCCACCGCAATTTGAAATGGTCAGATTTGTGCATGGTTTTATTAAAAACAACAGAAACAAACAAAAAAGTAAAAAAAAATAAAATAAAAAAATGCAGCCAGGAATTTTCTACAATGCAGAAGAACCATCTTCACTGGTTATTCTACACTGTCAAAATGGTACATCACACTGGCGAGTTGCATATGTCTGGATTGGTTGAACTGGACTTGTGCCCTAAAAGGTGTGTAGCTAGATTGAGGATTCTGTCTAAGTTTCATTGGATTGTTGTGAAATGGATTTAGATGAGTTCATAATACAACTGTAATATTGTTGGTCTGACATGTAAAACTGGCACTCTACGAATATGCACGCAAAAGAAGCGTGTGCATCATATTGATCAGTTAGCTATAAAGGTCAGGCCATTATTTAAGTTGGCTTCCATAGTGACAGGTAATTACCAATGGCTAACATTGAGCTAGCTTGCCAGTTTATAGTACTAATCAAGACCATAAATTTGTAGATTGAAACTATCAAATCTATGGTCCCAGATAGTGAGCTGGAGTTCCCATTAAAGATGTCCATGAGCAATTTGATGATATTTCTAGTTTCGAATGCATGACTCTGTGGTGGTTGCTGTCCACATAGGAAAAGATTCATGGACCAACAGCCTTATATAAGAGCGCATTTTAGTGATCAACTGGGTGTTTTGGTTTTGCTCTGCAGGTTTTAAGCAGCCATGAAACAAAATAAAATAAAATGAAAATTATATATTTATGAATTGGTTAAGTTCCTTTATGTTATTGCCCGCAAACAGTCAAAATGGCCTGCCAATATATCTTTTTTTGGCCGACTTGTATTGGCTGACCTGAATTGGCCGAATTCAGCACGTGCACCATTGGCAACTGTGGCATTCGCTCTCTCAAAGAAGCAGATGACAGTCGCGGATCTAGCATTTAGCTCTTTAATGAGTCCTGAAGTCGCGTACTTCAGAAGTCATAGTCATAATATTGTCATGATAGCACAACATACTTAACTAATTAATAAAAATATTATAAATTGCTTATTTTAGCATTGCCTTGGTATTAGCCTTTGGGTCGCGGTAACTGTGGCATTCGCTCTCTTCAAAGAAGCAGATGACAGTCGCGGACCTAGCATTTAGCTCTTTAATGAGTCTTGCAGTCGCGTACTTCAGAAGTCATAGTCATAATATTGTCATGGTAGCACAACATACTTAACCAATTAATAAAAATACTATAAATTGCTTATTTTAGCATTGCCTTGGTGTTGGCCTTTGGGTCGCGGTATTAGGCGACCCTCAGGCCAATAATAAGGCAATACAGAAATAAGCAATTAATAACATTTTTTATATATATATATATAAAAATATATATATATATATACAGAGAGAACCACAGCAGTGGCTGTAAGCGTGCACTCCACAGACCTAAAATACATCATTTTGATATTGTGAATTACTCACTTTCAATCTCTGAATTAACAACTAATTTCATTTTTATTTAAATTTTTTTTAAATACCAGCATACAGCTCACAAATGAACAGTGGAATGCTGAAAAGTGGTTGTGCAAATCTACAGTGGCTGCAGTGGGTGGAAAAACAAATGCTCTCTGTCTTGGCAGTAAGATATATCTGGGATTCGGCAAAGATGCACATGAGTTTAGGCTGTCAAATTTGACTTGAAATTTAATATGATTATTAAAATACACGAGTAACGACTCAAAAAGTGTTCAGATATAATTAGCATATAAAAGAAAGAAGAAGGCTCTGGCTGGGGATAAGTGAAAATGTAATTACTTCTTTTTACGGGAACTGCTCTTTAAATTACCCATACATACAGCATGGTTTTTTTTTTAATATCCATTGCATTATAATATGTAGACATCCCACTGACTAAGAGATGAAAAGATTATGTGATGTTGACTGAAATAATTTTTATTTCTAGGCTTAACCAGACAGCTTGCAAACCGTCTTGTGATTTGATATGATCAAAACAAATTTTGCCATTATGTGAGAAATGCATTTCTCCAAAGACAGAGCAATTCCCAGCAATAAAATGCATCGCGTGGGAAGGATCTAATACAGTAAAGTAGCTTTCTGCAGGTCCAGCAAAGACTTGCTCCCGAGGTTGACTTTATCAGATGCAATTAGGCCAAAGATGAGCAATTATTTACCGGCCTACACTATTTATTTCGCATGGGATGCTGACCGAAGTCATTGAAGCAGCAGGTCTATTCCCCTTCCTTGCAGGGCTGCATTAGCTATTTAGACTGATGCTCCACTGATGAGCTCATTAGTGCACTGATCTTGAGAAACTGCATCCCTTGCAAATGACCTTCCAGCCAACAGAGAGAGAGAGCACGTTTGTTTTCTTCTTCTTTCTTTACTCACTCGTGAATGGGAAACTTACATAAACGTTAATTGGAGCTTCAGCTCTACCTTGTTTATTGTCCAGCAGTATTTCTTAAATTATTGGTCAAAACCCGCAACTATTGATTGGAACTCACAGTCATTCACTGGAATACGAATGGGGTGATAGCTTCATGGCTTGTGTCCTTGGCCGTGCTGGTACATCGGTGTATTTGATGAGTCCCTGAAAGGTACATAACTATACTGTTGCTCATAAAGTTGGGGTAATTTTTTTTAACCTCTTTTCATGAAATTATTGTGATTTATTGTTCATAAATAAAGTGTCTGAATACAAAATTATTCCAACTTTATGGACAATATGTATAATTATTCCATAATATATTGCTTCTCATTCGAGTCCTCCCTTGTAAAAGATTTTCAAGCTTGGGTGTCAATATTTAATAAAACTTAAGCAAGTCATTTCTCATCTGTTTTTGAGGACTGACACATTTTAAAAGAGAAAGTGCTGGTAATTTGCCTTCTGCTTTCCAGTTATTTTGAAGTCAACTTATCTGAATATATTACTTTGTTAGTCTCTTGACTACGTAGTGTGCCTTTGTGTTTTCACAGTCCAGCTGTCATGTTATTCAGAACATATGAGCTAGTGGTCGGACTCGTAACAAATTTTAGGCTCGATTAATCGCCAAAATTCACGAGTGATTAATCAATTATATCCGAGCTTTACCTAGGCAAACCCATCCCTGGTGGTGGCAATACAACAATGTATTGTACAGGGCTACTGATAAAACCTGTGATATCAGGCATAAAAACTGAAATACAGTGCAGAACTAATGTTGTTTGGTTCTTGGTTTTATTTGGGCTGAGTCATCATGAACGAATAATATTTTGAAGAACATCTAAAATAAAGTTATCTTGCCTTCTTCAATGTTCCTTGCTCTCACATGGCTGGACAAATGTTATTTTTTTCCTGTCATTTATTTAAAGCCCCACTAGGTAGGAATCCCAGTTTCGTGCGCTCTGGCGGCCACTAAAGGCCACTAGAGCAAGTAGAAGCGCAACACCGCTGTCGTAAAACACACAGAGCGCTGTTTCCGGCTGACATCCCCCCTGAGAACGTGCATTTTTTTACACCCTAAGACTTGTGGAGCTGGAATCAATAAAGTTATTAGTTACTAGCACTCTGCCCGTGGGGATCCACGGGTTCTATTTTATGTCATTTCGTCTTTATATTATAGTGAACAATGCACCATTATGATGTCATCACGTTGCTGTGGTGTTTCCATAAACACTAAGGTGGCTGTCACGCAACCGATGTTTTTATAGTAACTAAAACTAAGTAACCATCAAGGGGAATATGCTGCGCTGACATTCCGCGCTCAGTGGAACACGAAGTCGCCTGCAAGATGGAGCAAAATAGCGTCGCTCACATTATGCTGCAGATTATGCGTTACTTTCTCTTGCGGTCTGGCATCTGTTTTTTGGGATTCGGGACTCCAGTGGATGAATTGGCTTGGGTTCAAAAGGGGGAATCCCCAGGAGAGGACATACAGGGGGAATCCCCAGAAGAGCACAAAGGGGTATCCCCCCTGTACGTCTATATTATAAAAGCGTTGCTCACGTTATGCTGCAGATACGCGCCCGGCGGAGTCTAGCACTGATTGGCTGGACACAGTCGCCTGTAAGACGGAGCCAAATAGCGTCGATCCCGCTATGCTGCAGGTAGGCGCCTGGTGGAATCTAGCACTGATATGCGCCCGGCGGAGTCTAGCACTGATTGGCCAGACACAGTCGCCTGTAAGACGGAGCCAAATAGCATCGCTCCCGCTATGCTGCAGGTACGCGCCTGGTGGAATCTAGCACTGATACGCGCCCGGCGGAGTCTAGCACTGATTGGCCGGACACAGTCGCTTGTAAGACGGAGCCAAATAGCGGCGCTCACGCTATGCTGCAGATACGCGCCCGGTGGAATCTAGCACTGAGTGGCCGGACACACACGCACACACACACACACACACACACAGAGGCCACTCGGCTATTATAACATAGAGAAGTCTTCAACAGCATTGGATTAAAACTATTGCTCCACAACAAAGTATGCGCAAGCACCGCTCCGAAGAGTAACGTTAGCAGACGTAGTAGCTATTGTAACCTCAAAACGGGATAATATCAGTATAATGACGGTACAACGCCAGCCTACAAAGCTGATATGGCCTGTCTTTGCTTTCAAACAATAGTTGCTAGTAAGTCAACAACTTTTCTCACCGTGAAGCATAAAGTTTGCTATAAAAAAACACTCCGAAAAGGGGCTAACTCTGCTGGTGAAATGCTAATGCTGCCTCGGCTAAACTTGTTTACATTATTTGAATGGGCTTACAATCAGTTACGTTTTGATAACCCAAATAGTGACTGTGACTACACACGATAACACAGCCAACAAAAACAATGTGTGATAAATACAATGCATGAACACGAGCATATAACTCACCTCTCAATCAGCAACACTGCCAGCTCGGTGTCCGAATTGCAGCCCTATTTTGCCATGAGCTCTCTTCACTGTGAAAAAGCCGGTGCAATATTAACTCTGGTTTTGTGCCGTGCACGGTCACTCTCCCTTTTTTTTTATCCTGGCTTCCGCCGACACCGTCCTTTTTCGCTCCTTTGCCTCAGCCATCTTTCGAGACACGATACCGGGCTAGCGGGCTAGCCTAGCTGCCTTCTGCTTATGCTCCATATCCAAAAGCTCGTGTGTGCCGTAAAGCAGAACGTACGTCTCACGAGAGTGCGGGACCCGCAGTCGAAAGTTACATAGTCACAGATGCAGGCCACCAGGTCCCTCTGTGGTAATGGGAGAGATGCCATTCTCACTGTAATAATCCAGCCCACCAATAGATAGACTTTGAAACTGATATTTCAAGGTGAAATTCCTACCTAGTGGGGCTTTAAGTCATGTAATATTTACAAATGTTGACATTTTTGACATTGTAATCTAAAATTTAGATTTTATAATGATGCGGGAAAAAATGTAATCATTAGACTTTAAACATTAGACCATTAGACAGTATGGAAGACTTTGGGCTGTGTGGCTCAGTACGTGCCAAAAGAAATTAGTGAGCAGGACCAAAGAAGAGCAAAATCACATGATACAAGGCAGGAATTTTATTTGTATCACGTCTGCGAATCACTAGTCATTCTGAGGTTCTTTTGTTTTGTGTAAAACTGGCAAAATGCAGTCCAGCACAATCTAGTGCTAGTATTTATTCCATCTCAGCAGGGTGTCCCCAAGCCAAGCTAAGGCAGTCAGAATTCCAACTGAAGCAGTCAAAGTGCCACTCACCACAACTGCAGGCACTGGGGAGATTTTACCTAATGGGGAGTGGCTTGCTTACTTTCGATAAACACTGAAGGCAACAATCCCTTAATGGGAGACAAAGACGAGGAACTTAAATACACAAGATGACAAATGACAAAGTGGAGATGAGTGTGCAAGTACAGGGAGGACACATGGAGGGAGGGGAGAAGAAAGAGACAATAATTAAATGATGAGAACGAATTGACAAAACAAAAATAAAACTGACAAGGATAGCTGGACTGTGAGGAAAACAAAAAGGAAAACACTCAGGACAAGACAACAACAAGTTTAAAATTTTCCTCTTTTTTCTTGCTCAACACGTATGCTCGTTTTGGACTCCAACACAGAAATGCAAAACTTGATCTTTACTTAAGATTTATTAGGTAACATTTTCATTCTACCATCACAGGGTAATACAAAATAGCCTCTGAGACACTTTCAAGCGCAGAGAATTACAGAAAATCAGTCGCAAAAACTGTAACTGGGTCTCAGTTTGGAGTGCTTTCCACTTTAAACATCAGCAATGAAAAACCTCTTCAGAAACTAAATGTTACCCATTATGTAAATATTTTATTTCCTTCTTTAATCATATTTAGCATCACACTTGCCTCATTACATTCTAGGCAGTTATTGATAAAACAAAATAAATTGAAGACAGATCTCATAATCAGTCCCTCAAAATGGTTCCACAAATTCTTGAGGTCTGCAGACTAGAAATGCTTAATGAATAAGATCATGAGCGATATTGTTTGCTTGTATTTATGACTTATGATCTGCTCTTCAGTTTCCCATACAATATTAAACAATGAGCAAGCTGCATTTTTTTTACTTATTTTATAAATTTAATAGGAAATTCTGATCCACCTAATTCAGAGGCCTCAATAAAGTTAAAATATTATTTTCTAGCTCTTGCATGTATACAGGCTTCATGTTTTTTTTTATATTATTATTATTATTATTATTATTATTATTATTATTAGCCGCTTTGGCAGATCGCAGGATGATTGGCAGTGTGATATTTACTTTTTTATGCCTTCTCATGCCTGCCTTTGTTGCTCTCAGGCATTGCTTTGTGATTGTGTTTGTGCATTGTGCCTTGCATCCATTTTTGTCTACTTAGTTGAAAGTACACCTGGGATTATTGGAATGTTGCACTCATAAACCAGTGTTTTTTATTGCTGTGCACCGTGAGTGTGATCAATGAAATGAAAATTTAAAGTGGAACTACAAATCATTATATGATTGGAATGAGCACATCATATTCAGCGAGCCCAGTGTTTATATCACTACTAAGTGAAGAGAAGCTGCATGGTATCTCTGCTGCAGCAGACTGAATATTCAAGAACCTTGCTTTGTTCCTATAGGCCAGGGCTTTTCAACATTATCCAGAAAGGGCCAGTGTCGTTGCAGGCTTTCATTCCAACCAAGCAGTTCCACTCTCGACACTACTAATCTAGCTCTTTAGCAAAGACTCTTGGGGTTGATTAGTAGAATCAGGTGTGTAAGTGCTTCGCTGGATTGAAAGCCTGCACCCACACCGGCCCTTTCTGGATAATATTGAATAGCTTTAGGCCCCTCGGGGATCATTTTCCATGAGAATGTCAGTTTGCTTTCATCTACGCTAAATGATTAGACTTAAACAAAGATCATTCCAGTTAGCATTGATTAAATATGTCCATTGGTGGCACCAGAACTGGACATTAGGGTCGGGGTACAGAACATCCCTTTATAACAAAAATTAGTCCTGGCTAGTTCTCAATCATTTTCCTTTATTGGCACGTTTTCCAATTATAGTAATAATCCATTGGCAATTGAAGACACAGCTTCTCTCACATGCGATCTAACACGAAAATAATGGGCGAAAATAAGGAAATAATGGGCGAAATTCAGTACAGAAAAATAATTTACTTATAAATAGGCCTATGCCTTACAAAAGACAAACTGCTATGGAACTCCTGCACAACCTTTTTGGCACATTAGGCAATCCCACGTGCACTTCATGCTCGTTTGAGTTGTTGAAATGGAATGACAAACTGTTTGAAACACCTTCATGCAATTTTGAATAACGCTGATTTAAACGCACCAAAGTGCGCATCCAAATGAATGATTGTCGTCTTACTTTAACCGGTAGAATTTTCAGCGCCTGATAGTGTGGAGTGTTCTCGGAGTGAATGAATTGTTAATTTAAAAAATGTATGAGAACAAGTCAGGGCAAATAATTGTTCTAAAGGGATGTTCTGTGCCCCCCAATTTCCAGTTCTGGTGTTGCCACTGAATAGGTCTCATTAAATATGCTTCATCTGATTAATATTCTGACAGATGTATGCGATTCTTTGACTTTGTTAATACTACTAGTACCAATTCCAGTTCCCTTGGTTCAAATACAATACTTCCTAACACTCTAGTCTTCATTGCATGTCATTCCAAAACAACCATGCCTTTATTGAAATAGCAAAGTGGTCCTTATATTTAAAATACTTACCTGAGGCATTAATTTGAACCAGGGCTTCATTTGTGTCCCCAGCGTTGTTCTAAAGGCAGCAGTCGACAACAATGCCAAATATAATAAGATGAATGTCTTCCCTCAAAGCCGTGCTGTGTCTGTTTTAACTCTGCACCAGTCTTTAAGAATGCTTTATTTCTTAAATAGCAATGTATCTGTATAGCAGTCCCCTCCCTGTGCATGTAATCAGTACTGGAGCAGCACAGTGGCCAATTCCAAACACTTTAGTTTAGGCAACAGTGCACATCACAGTCTTCCCAGAGCAGACTGTTTATTCCTGCATTTCCGCCCTAATTCTAACGTACGAGGGAAAAGGTTTCCATGAGGATGCAAACAAACAACTCTCATTTTTGTAGACATCATTCGTCTCCTGGTGATAGTCTATTTTGCCGGCGATTTGCGGCAGCTGTCCGAGCAAAACAAGATTAGATAAAACATGGAAATCCACCCAGGTAATGGCTACCATATGCTGCATTACCTATTTGTTTGTAAACTTAAGTAAAAGAATTTCAAACAAAGCCATGGATGCTGTTCTATGAAGAAACTGATTTACTATTAATAAGTAAACTGTGCAAACAGGTGCTTATGAAAGCGATGATTCATCAGATCATTGTCAGAAAAAGAAAAGCACACTACTTCATCAGTATGAAGGTAAACTGTTTTCCTGTATTATTAATACGTCAATAAGCTTTCCATCTAGGCATATTTCCTTTTTAAAAACAAAAGCAGAGACATACATTATGCGACTACCGGTAATCCCATTCCAATAAATGAACAGCTCTCATTCACCGGTCGTGGTATGTTCTCGTATTCCACCTGCAACGACTGCAACGGCCATAGATTTTCTGTCCAAAAAATATATCTGAAAACATTTTTTATTTTGCTATTTTTTATTTGGAAAGCAACTGACCCGATCATTAGAAATTCAGATTACCCCATCATCTAAAACCAAAGCTGCATTCATGCAGTGAACCTGTCTGTCATTTTGATAGAGTGTAGCCATCAACTACTCTCCTCATATCAGCATCATTTTGTCATTTAAATGCCCCCAATAGTTGGACAGTTATGTCCAGAACAAGAGCAGTGTTTTTTTTTTTTTTTTTAAATAAATGTAGCGGTTGACCCAGTGGCGAGTCATGGGCTCAATTTTGAAACAGGACTTCCTTTTAACTGGACAGTGGTAGTAAAATGGTCAGCTGTTTTCTCTCTTTTCCCTCTCGTCCCATCTCTCTCCACTATGGGCCACCAAAAGGTAGGATTAGTGCAATGCACTCCTGACAATACCCAGGCCAGAATTCTGCTGGAACCAAGAAAGAGAAATAGTCATGAATGCCCTATGATACCAACCAAACACCATAATCTCCACCAAACAGCATTATCTCCTGCTTGGAGGGAATGTGTTTTCTAGCCAGTAAAATGGTATTGTCGTGCAACAGCGCAGCAGTTAAAAAGTAAACTTTCATGTCTGCATCCATTTCTTCAAAAATCTGGCAGATCTAGCTTTTTCGACATTTGCAAAAGTAAAAACAAGTATATGCTGAGGACAGGCATGTACAGAAAATCACAGTGGAGACCTGGCTTTGACAAGCCGTATGCCCACACTTGCGATTCAAAACCAAAGCAGCAGTAAGACTGACCTAAACATTTCAGCTCTAGTTCAAGATTATTCATGTTTATTATTTCTGCTTGGTGAATATTAATTTGCACAATAATTTAATTAATTGGCTGTATTTTACAGTGATCAGATTAAGGGAAAAAAAAATTGATTAGCATTTGATTATCACATCTGAAAAATGATAAGCAAAAATTAGAAAACAGTAAATCAGATTTTAATTGATGAAAGGGCTTTTTTTACTCTTTCCTAATGACAAATTATAATTACAAGAGAAATACAACTCCACTCTGAAAGCAAAACAAATTACTTCCAAAAGGCATAAATTTTACTCTGAACAATCTTCATTTAATACAGCACACTTCCGTTTCCCTGTGAAATTTCTTTAAACTACTTGAAAGCTGCAGTACAGCTGTCTTATCTATACCTTACTGCAGCATATGATGTTGTTTAACACCTGATCAGAGATGAGAAAGGATCCATTCGCATTAAAATCCAGTCACACAGACACTCTCCAACTCAGTCACGTTTTGACATCACAACATCATGTATTTGGATGATCAGAGATCATTGTGCATGTTTCAGGAGAGGCCGGTGGCGACCTTGCGATTACCTAAACCACATAGCAATGACAGAAGTTTTCATAACTTTGATTGGCTAATCATGATGCTTGGGTAGCTAGAGGAACATTTGGGTGTGTAAAAATGTGAAGCGTACATCCAGTCAAGACGATTCAGTGTTAAAGATGAAATAAGTGGAGAACGGACATGGAATTCTTTGCGTTAGGACAAAAACAAAATCATAGGACAAAAACAAAATCATATCGCTTTAGTATAACAATGATGACAAAGATTCCCCTAAACTAGCGTCAGCTAGATTGGAAGATGGCTAGCTTTATAATCTGAAGGGTAACGTAATATGCGATGGCACGCACAAGATAATGCAGCTAAAACTGGCCATGAAATAACATGCCTCAGGTCCGAACTGTCCGTTTGCTCTTTCGGTAAAATAAGCGGGTCATCAGTAATGAAAGAGATCGTCTGCGTGTGATGGCGTCAAAAGTGACAAATCAGAGCAATAAATACTTCTCCAAAAGGCATCATATAGCTGCCATAGGTTCACTAGCCAGCTATCTGTACCTAAAACATTGCTTTTGAACTCGCCAGCAAACTAGCTAACGTCCCAAAAATGTGATAGTTCAGTTGGGTAGCATGAAACTGCCGCAAAACCGGATAAGTTCATGCCTATGACAGCTGGCAAAGTTTCTAAAGTTGGGGCAAGAAACAGATCATATCGCCTGAATATGATGATCATTTACAAAGATGTTCCTTCGTTAACGTTAGCTAGCTTCCTGGCCAGCTAGGTGGCTATATCCAAAGGGCAACATAATTTAATATGCTATGGCTCTCACAAGAAGAGACTGCAGTCTTGACTTCTATTCCAGAGAGCCTCCCTAGTGCATTGCATGCGCGCCCCAGAAGCTGATTGGTTGATATGCAAATAAACATCATTTTCCAGCCGATCAAAGTCGTTAGAACTTCTCCTGTTGCTCTGTGGCTCGAGAACTCCGAAGTTCGCTGACCACTGAGTCGGGATCAATGAAATATCATTAAGATTTTTTGAATCGCATTTTTTTTTCAAAGGAATCGTTATTTTGATGAGCATTTCGTCAAAACGGCTGAAATTTGATTCGCATTTTGCGATGCGAATCCGCCTAATCTGATCACTGATTTTATATTGTGTTTAAAGAAACATAATATGATATTGCTTAAGTAATAGCTCTAGCGGCACACTCTGTTAGACAGCTAGAATAGTAGTCTTTATTTTGACTGCGCATGCAATTCCTCCGGCATGTCTAACTAATACTAAATGTGAACTCTTGTGTGCATTCAGATGTAGTTAACATAAATTAGCTAGATAGAGTAAATTTGTGGAACTATTAATATACACCACCTGACTGTTTCTATGATGAGGCTATATCATTTCCCCTTCATGTCCTTTGTTCTCCTCTACCAAGTGTGCCAATGAACGCACATGCAAACACACAAAACAATTCCATTTCATTTCCATACTTTTCTTTTCTTCTATTTCTGGCACTTTAAAATGCTCATTTGTGCATTTAATGCTGTTTTATTAAAACTGATTGTTTGATCTGATGTTATTTTTTTTATTAAGATTTGATGCAAACACCTCAAATACCTTACACAAATTGCTAAATTACTGGTTATTGTTTCACCATTTAAAATTGAAATTGGTATTATTTAATTATTATTTAGTTCTTTTTATTATTAAATATTTCAAAAGTAATTTATGAGACTACTTTTACTTACTTTTCTTTTATGCTACTGATTATTACTCTTGAATTTGCAGTCACTATAAGCCACACCAAAAGGTGTTACTCAATACATACATAAATACAAACCCCAATTCCAATGAAGTTGGGATGTTGTGTAAAATGTGAATAAAAACAAAATGCAATGATTTACAAATCTCATAAACCCACATTTTATTCACAATAGGACATAGACAACATATCAGATGTTGAAAGTGAAACATTTTACCATTTCATGAAAAATATTTGCTCATTTTGAAATTGATGGCAGCAAAACATCTCAAAAAAGTTTGGACAAGGGCAACAAAAGGCTGGGAAAGTAAGTGGTAATAAAAAATAACTGGAGAAGCATTTTGCAATGAATTAGGTTAATTGGCAACAGGTCACCCACATGGAAAGAATCTATATGAACATATATGCGCATATATGCCACATATAGGCCAAATCCAGGTACATATATGTGCTTATAGAGGGCATATAGGTCTCCTTCTTCTTTATTTCCATGTATAGGCCCTATATGTACATACAAGGTATATGTCTCCTATATAGCTCATATACCCAGTGGCAGGTTCTGTTTGTCATACCTATTGTATAGCTCATATCTCACTTTTGCAACTGTCATACATGATGCCTAGCTCATATTTTTATTCTCAAGGTAATATCTGCATATTAGTCCAAAGTTTCTTACAGAAATAACAAAAATTTCACGCAATAACTTATTAATTGCATGTGAACACGTGACATTGGCATCACATTTGATCCTAAATACATGTTGACATGTGACAATGGCATGTTAAGTGTAAACCAGTCATTATTAACTATGGCAAGTGAGAGGAGACAAAAAGCTATGATATCAACACAAATATCTAATACTATTTGTTACATTTTTTTCCTGAAACATTAACAATAACAAGGTCATCAATTCTTTCTTGACCATACTTATTTCCATTCTATGAAGATTGAGTTGTGTATTGTGGAAGAGAAGGAAATGTATAAAAACAAAATGGTTTGATTATGTTTATTTCATCAATTAAGCAATTTTTCAAGTTTAAGTCACTGCCAGATTCACCACATTAGATAAAATTGGATTCACATCATTACAGCTCATACACATCCACTGAAAGGTTATACACAACACTGTTACATCCACCAAATGCAATGTTTTCTATCTTGTCTGTAATGCAGTTTCTGGATGAATATGGCTCAGAGGTCCTTAGTCTAAATGTAGCAAAATAAAACAAAAATAACAAAATAAAAGTACACAGAAGAACATACATTCAAGTAAACATGCCTTTCAAAAGTCATTTTCATCCCCACATCAATTTAAGCATTTCACTGAGGTTAATGAATTTGAAGACAAAGTCTACATTTCTGTTCACAGTTTTAATGAACAGACACTTGTCTTTTATCTGAGATGCTTGTATAGCAACTAAAGGTCCCAGACTTTTTCCTACAGGGATGAAATAACAAGGATAAATTCCCACACGGAAAGAACCTATATAAACATATAGGTTTTAATCCCCGCCTTGTATCAACCAGCGGTGGTCGGCAGCTCTTTTCAGAAGTAGCGCGCAATTGGCCAATGAGCTACGGGGATGCAAATTCCGAAGGGCCTGCTGGGAAGGGTTATATAGATTAGAGTTCCTCTAGGCGCGTCCTGTTGGCTAGATGGGTGCTCATAAAGAAGATTCTAGCCACATTTTGAATATGCATGACTTCTGCATTGGTCTGAACCTGCATAATTTTGCCAAGCAATGTATAACAGCTGCAGGCTATGTACACTCCCCAGAATGTCAACTGGGGGCTGTACGTGCAAAAAGCATAAGGACTTGCACGTACACTGAACAAAAATATAAACGCCCCATATCAAATTTTTGAGTTTTTATTAACAAAAAACTGGAACCGGGATTCGTCTGTGAATAGCACTCTTCTCCAGCGTGCCAAGGGCCATCGAACGTGTGCGTTTCCCCATGCGAGTCGGTTCCGACACCAGACAGCGGTGAGATCCAGACCACGGTGAGGACGCCGAGCGTGCAAGTTGGCTTCTCGCAGGCGGTTACAGACTGTCTGTGGTGTGATGCGTCTGTTGTGCAGACCAACAGTCTCATCTGCTGTGCGTGTCGCTGATCTGAGCCGATCCCGCAGGTGGAAGAGCCGGATGTAGCAATCTTCTGCTGGTGTGGTCACGCGTGGCCGAATTGGATGAGGTCGATTTGCAGGACTGCCCGTCTGTCAGAAAAGAACTCTCAAACGGCCTATCGTCCGATAGTTAACATTCAGCTGCACAGCGACCGCTCTGGTGGACATCCCTGCATCCAGCATGCCAATGGCACGTTCCCGCATGACCTGAGACATCTGAGGCGTGTTGACTTTTGACAAAATTTGACATTTTGGAGTGGCCTTTTATTGTCCCCAGTATAAGGAGTGTCTGGGTGCTGCTCATTCTGTCTGATCACCGTCTGGAAATGCCACACCCATGTACTGAGTGAAATCACTGCATCACTGAGCAAATGCTCACTGACAGAGAGATGGATTAAAAAATGGTACACAAATCAAGAGAAATATCCCTGTTGTACAAGTAAAAGTCAGCATATGCTCACTTAGAGTTCTTAACTCCATGTGGCGTCAATATTTGACATGGGGCATTTATATTTTTGTTCAGTGTAGTTCCCTGCTTGAATATCCCAGATTTGGGTGGGATTACAAATGCCAAAAATAATTATTAAAAAAAATGGTTGAATTTTAATATAGGGCCACATATAGTTTCGCATATATGTGACATACATAAAATTGGCTGTTTTCATATATTATAGGTACATATGTACCTATAATATATGAAAACGTCCAATTTTATGTATGTCGCATATATGCAAAACCCATATGTGGCCCTATATTAAAACCTATATGTTTATATAGGTTCTTTCCGTGTGGGCAGTAGCATGACCGAGTGTAAAAAGAGCATTTTGGAAAGTCTCTCAGAAGTAAAAATAGGCAGAGGTTCACCAATATGTGAAAAGCTGCATCTATAAATTGCGGAACAATTTCAGAAAAATGTTCCTCGATGTAAAATTGCGAAGACTATATCCCACCATCTACAGTACATTATATCATCAAAAGTTTCAGAGAATCTGGAGAATTGTCTGTGCGCAAGGGACTAGGCCGAAGGCCAATATTGGATGCTCGTGATCTTCGGGCCCTCAGGCGGCACTGCATAAAAAACAGCCTGATTCTGCGCTGGAATTCACTGCAGGGGCTCAGGAACACTTCCAGAAATCATCGTCTGTAAACACAGTCTGCCATGCAATCCACAATTGCAAGTTATACAACATGTAGATCCGACCAAGCAATCTGATTGGTCAATTAGACATTTAGAATGTTCTCAAATGAGCAAGACAGTACGGGTAGCCTGTGCTCAAACGAAAAATACCTTATCACTGAAAATATTACTCCGCCTATCTTAGTTGCCTAGGCCATTGACTAAATTAATTTGTCAATTTGTTTGCATTTGTACATTGAAATGAACATTTAATAAATCAACATATCTGGGAAAACTGTCGTCTTTATTTCAGAGATAAATTGATAATAGCCTGAAAAAGTGATTAGCGAAAGCCCCCGGAAGATGCGGTTGAAATTATGTAACTCTGTTCAGCCTTAATGTTACTGGTTACTTTTGTTACTTTTGCTGCTTGGCCACGTTAATCGGAGCTAACGTTAAATTGGAGTGACACACCCCCAGCTGAAATGAAACATCTGCTGGTGAGTTTATTTAAAGACAGATTTTTGTTCTGGTGCCGACACTGGAAAGCCGTTGCCTATATTTAAATATAACCATTAATATAAGTTTGTTTGATAAAGATCAGCTGAGTCGATGTCACGGCACCTGTCAGCTTAAAAATGACTGAGATGTCGGCAGAAGTATGACTTTTTTTTTTTTTCCAGCAGATATTCTAGTTACAACATGATTGAGCTAGCAAAGCAGTTTTGTGTTGCTATGTGCGGTATTTATTCAGTTTTGGGAAATCACGATGTCTAGAAAACCTAAGCCCAAGCTGGCTGGCTGACAAGGACTAGTTAACGTCAGATCTCATGTATCTCCACGGAAACGGAGAGAGTACTAGCAAAAAACTTTTATATTTTGAGAGCGAAATGCCCACAGTATGAATATATTTTGATTATACATTTTATTTTGTTGGTAATAGTTGTATAATCGCGTTATTACACTCGAGGGTGTGCTTGACCGTCATTCTTGTCACTTCAGTGATGATAACGGAACTCGGCGCAAGCGTCTCTTTCCTGGCCGCATCACTGTCGTGACAAGAATGACTGGCAAGCACACCCTCGAGTGTAATAATGCTTAATTAAAGCTGTATCATGCAAAGAATAAGCCATATGTGAACAAGATTCAGAAATGCCACCATCTTCTCTGGGCCAAACCTCATTTAAAATGAACCAAGATAAAATGGAAAACTGTTCCGCGGTCAGATTAATCAAATTTTGAAATTATTTTTGGAAACCATGGACACCGTGTCGTACTGACTAAAGAGGAAAGAGACCATCCAGCTTTTAATCAGTGCTCAGTTCAAAAGCCTGCATCTCTGATGGTATCAGGTTGTATTAGCGCCTATGGTGTAGGCAGCTTACACATCTGGAAAGGCACTATCAATGCAAAAAAGTATATAGAGGTTTTGGTTTTACAATAACATATGCTCCCATCCAGACAGTGGTTCTTTCAGGGCAGGCTTTGCATATTGCAGCAAGAAAATGCTAAACTACATACTGCATCCATCACAACAGCATGGCTTTGCAGTACAGGAGTCCGAGTGCTGAACTGGCTTGCCTGCAGTCCAAACCTGTTGCCAATAGAAAACATTTGGCGCATCATAAAACGAAAAATCCGGCAAAGAAGATCCAGGACAGTTGAGTAGCTAGAATCCTTCATCAGACAAGCGTGGGACAACATTGCTCTCCCAAAACTCCAGCAATTAGTCTCCTTACTTCCCAGATGTTTACAGACTGTTGTTAAAAGAAGAGGGGATGCTACACAATGATAAACATGGCCCTGTCTCAACGTTTTTGAGGTGTGTTGCTGCCATCAAATGCCATCAAAATGAGCTAATATTTTTTATGAAATGATAAAATGTCTCACTTTCAACATCTGAAATGTTGTCTATATTCTATTGTGAATAAAATATGGGTTTATGAGATTTGCAAATCATTGTATTCTGTTTTTATTCACGTTTTACGCCGCGTCCCAACTTCAGTGGAATTGGGGTTTGTAATTAATCAAAGAACTTAATCATCTAATTCGAAAAGGAGGAATATTCATCCTGCATTTACTCAGCAAATCTAAAAATCTATCTCAGAAGGCCACTCATTGTAAACAACATTGGCTTTACATAATAGGGTTATCTCTTAGCATAGGGGTGTGCTAGTCTCTGTGCGTAGTGAATTTATATAAATTCTGTTCATGCCTCCAGCTCACAAACAACTGCATCTATCCCTGGACATTTAAGGTAGTATAAAAATAACATTAGCTTCCTCTTAGAGATGGGTTTAGGCACTGCATGTCCTTCCAGGACCTCCTGGACATCAGTTCTTTTTATCAGATGGATTGTTTTAGGTGCTTAATTTATGGAGAATTAGCAGAAATTGATGAGGCGGGGTGGCAGTTGTGTTGTGCATCGCAATAATGGGAGGACACATTGGGCCATATTTCGAAGGAGAAAAAGTGGGTGGGGTTTTCACCAACCCCCCACCCCCAAGGTCAAATGAAGGCAGTGACCTGCAATGCCGTTCGACAAAATGTCGTATCAGCAACACGGCAGACACAGATGACCTTTCCTCCCCTGCTACTGTATCTGCATGGCAAACAAAAGCACATCCTGTACCTCTTCAGTGCACATGTTCAAGTATTACAGCTTCCAGTATTCCAGCTAAAAACTTAACTTTTACTTTTACTCTCATTAAGATGAGCTTTTAAAATGAGATTAATTTTTAGTTTACTTAAGAAAAATAATGCCCTCTCTTGCTTTTAAGAGACAACTTACATGATGCATTCATTTTGAATTTATTAGTGTCACTATTAGTTTTCAAGTACTGTGTTGATTGATGATAATTTTTTTTTCATTTTTCCAAGGATAAACAACTACTCATGTTGCACCTACCGCTCGGGGGCTGTTGTGAATGACTGTGAATGATATAGCGCAGGACCTCAACAATTTAATTGTGAGCCCCTTTTTTTTCCAATCAAAAATATGCACTGATCATCATGAAATTTGTTTAGGTTGGATACTTAACTTGAAGTTCTGATTTATTTTGAAAATATCAGAACATTAAAAGATTATAAAACACGTAGAATATGTTTTCTTGGATGAATATGATGAGACACTGCAACTGAGTGAGTGGGAAGCATATGCCAGCATGTCTAAAAACAAGCATTTGTCTGTTAAGCGTTCACTGCGTAAGAAATAGACAAATTATTACAAAAAAAAATGTGCATGCGAGAACTATAACAGGACATGAGACCAGGTCTAACGGAATTTCTACAGTTAATAATAGCCTAATGCCCAACAGAACCAATTACCACATAGGAGTGATACTGGCTGCATTAAGGAAACATTCAATGTCTAACAAGCAGCTTTGGCCAAGTGATTCCTGTGCTTAATCAAAAATAATGCTACCAAGGGGCACTCTGCCGTGGGGTTTTACTGAGTCATATTTATCCAAATTACTTAAAATTACCTTGCGGTCCAGTGGCAAATGTTCCATGGCCTGCGGCCAAGCCATGTATCTTATTTAAAGCATATAGTGGCAAAGGCTGCTATGTGCTTTTGTGAATAGCTAGGCCCATATATAAAAATAATAGACAACTAAATGTATAAGTACAGCTATGCTGCAGAAAGGTTTGTGAGTCTGTGGTGACCAGGATGCTGCAAATAACAATCAACCAAACAAATCATATCAAAACCAGAAAAATTAAGATGCCAAAATTGTTCTTAATAGTCAGAGGCTTGGTCTATTTTTCCCACCTCAGGCCATCAAAAGTTAGTCCCCCCACTGTAGCAGCTTCCAGACAGAGGCCAGTTGTCCTGAAGCCAAGCTTCTTATAGAGTAAATTTCTTTTTTTCTGTTGCCTAAAGGCTGTAAATTGAGCAGAATAAGACAGAAAAAGCAAGAGATCTTTATTAACTGCAATAATTACAGCCCCATTCCCTTCTGCCCAGTTTTCTCAACACAGCCTTTCAGCCTTTTATATAACTACACTTGTTCCTTTGGATTCTGCTGATAAATCATTTTCATAACTAAGATTAATCAAAGGCTACCTTTGAAGCACCATTTTCAAAGACAGACTGTCAGAGCTGTCAGATCTGAACAATCAGTACCGTGCTTATATGCTTGACCTACAAACTGTTTTTAAAACAGCAAGACAAAGAAACGCAATGTGATGAAGCCATCTGGAAATTTAGACATGTAGCAAGATGGAGGGGGAAATGATGTATTGTCATTGATTGCTGTTCTTTTAAATAGGACTATAGCTAGAAAAAAATCCATTTTCTAGTGACTGAGAGCATGAGTGACTGAATCCATCCTGTAGCCTACAGGATAAGCTGGCGAGTTTCGATGACATTTCTACATTCAACTTCTCCACATAATTACAAAGCAAGTATTTTTCAAAGTCAAATAGAGGAATTACAAACATGGGATCAAAATTCAGTATCTGAATACTACTCCGTACCACTGCACAATGGAAAATAATTCAATTAATTACATCCTGCTGGACAGTATAACATATTATAATGTGAGTGGCGAGAACAGGTAATTCAGCCCAACTAGGCTCACTATTTCTTATCACTTAAGTGAACCTTACACTGTAGATCGTCAATGACTAGAAGGTATCCAGCACTATATCAAACCTGGACTTGAAAACTCCCAGAGTTTCTTCTTCTACGATATGGCCAGGCAAGCCACTCTGCGATCAATCTCTACAAGAAAAGACATTTCCTGATGTCAGCGCAAAATTTACCCTTGGCTTACTGTCATTTATGACCCCGAGTTCAGCTAGCAGAACTTGCTATTAGTAATCCTGCATAGTTAACTCTGTTAAAGCTATAGTTGGTAATCCTGTTCGGAAACACTTTTTGTTATACTGGGTGAAATGGTCCTTCCATCCTGAGAGTAGTCAATACATCATGTATTCAGACAAAGGAACGAAAAGAATCAGACCTCTGTGGCAGCTGCAGGACTGTAAAAACTCTGAGACTAAAGCTGGATTTATGCTTCTGCGTCGAACCGACGCCATCGCTACGCAGAGCCTCTGCGGCGATGTGAACCCCCACTGCAGAGCCTCTATAGAGCCTGCCGTGCACCTCGAAAATTTTCTAACTGCACGTCAAAGCGACACAGACTGCAAGGGCACTGATTGGTCCACTCTACTTGAGTCTCACGTGATTTCACGACAGGTCCTTCGGAAACCTTACGCCACCTATCGGTTTGTCGGTGAATTGCTTCGCGGCACAGCAAGACGCAAGCGACCTCAACGCAGAAATTCGAAAGGTCCACGACAGCGTCGAGGCGACGGCGTGCCCTTTGCGTGGAGTCGACGCAGAACCATAAATCCAGCTTAATACCTGCCTTTCGGTCCAAGTGGAAAGAACCAATCAGATGCCTTCATGTCTCATCCTGCCCACGCCCCCCTCTGTCCCTCCTTCCTCCCTACGTGCACACTCATCACGTTTCACTGTTGCCGGAAATATTCAGCGCACTCCTCAGCAGAAATATCAAGTTAGCAGGAGAATAAGTTCATAAGGGTAAAATGGCAGAGAAAACGCAGCCAAAAATACCACATCCACCGTTACTTGTGACGGCTCGCCCTGCAGAAGAAGAAAGCAGCACGTTTTAATGCCGATGGCTAATTGTTATTCATCGGAAAACGTGTTCATCAAGCAAAATGATTGACAACAGGCTAAGAATTATTAGGCGCTCATTTTATTTTAACTTAACAAGGAGAACTGGTGACACCTGACTGTCCTTAGGATTTTTGGAGTTTATGTAAAGTCATTTTACATAGGCGTGGCAGCTTTTATTTTGCCGTGGCGGTGCGCCAGTGGGAAACATACTCCTTTCGCTTATTACAAAAATACATCCAAATCCTTCAGCTGAAGTTGAACAGGTACGATTTAATTTTGAGACAGCAATGACGCTATTAACAGTTGCAACAAAACGAGCCAGTCGTGTCCGAAAGCATTTCTTACCTCTGCCTATGAGCGCACTATATAGTCACCTACATAGCGAGTCCCTATAACCTCCTGAGACCCGGAAGAAAAATGGTTTTTATATTTTGATTTCTTTTACATAATTCAAGTAATTGAGATGTAAGAAACATGTCACAAAGATTTTTTTTTCAAAAATATATATATTTTTTTTTTTATCACATGTCCCTTGTAGGGGACAACAGGTCTCCCTTGACACAAAAAATACATTCAAAGCCATCAATACATTCAATTGAGTACACTACAAAGACAAGATATTTAAAATGTTCAAACTTATAAACTTTATTGGTTTTTTTGGGTTATATTCACTCATTTTGAATTTGATGTCTGCAACGTGTTCCAAAAAAGCTGGGACAGGGGCAACAAAAGACTGGGGAAGTTGAGGAATGCTCAAAAAACACCTGTTTGGAACATTCCACTGGTGAACAGGTTAATTGGAAACAGGTGAGTGTCATGATTAGGTATAAGAGGAGCATCCCCAAAAGGCTCAGTCGTTCACAAGCAAGGATGGGGCGAGGTTCACCACTTTGCGAACAACTGCATGAGCAAATAGTCCAACAGTTTAAGAACAACGTTTCTCAATGTGCAATTGCAAAGAATTTAGGGATTTCATCATCTGCAGTCCATAATTTCATCAAAAGATTCAGAGAATCCGTAAAAATCCCTACACGTAAGTGGCAAGGCCAAAAACCAACATTGAATGCCTCAGAATGCTCAGAAACACTTTGGAAAACCATTGTCAGTTAAAACAGTTTGTCGCTACATCTACAAGTGCAAGTTAAAACTATACCATGCAAAGTGAAAGCTATATATCAACAACACCCAGAAACGCCGCCGGCTTCTCTGGGCCTGAGCTCATCTGAGATGGACTGATGCAAAGTGGAAAAGTGTGCTGTGGTCTGACAAGTCCACATTTCAAATTGTTTTTGGACCTTGTGTCCACCGGGCTAAAGAGGAAAAAGACCATCCAGATTGTTATCATCGCAAAGTTCAAAAGCCAGCATCTGTGATGGCATGAGGATGTGTTAGTGCCCATGGCGTGGGTAACCCATTGTGTAGGCACCATTACTGCTGAAAGGTACATGCAGGTTTTGGAGCAACATATGCTGCCATCCAAGCGACGTCTTTTTCAGGGACGTCCCTGCTTATTTCAGCAAGACAATGCCAAGCCACAGCCCGCACTCTTTAGTGTGGCCTCATTGTAAAAGAGTGCGGGTAATAGACTAGCCTGCCTGCAATCCAGACCTGTCTCCCATTGAAAATGCGTGGCGCATTATGAAGTGCAAAATACAACAATAGAGACCCCGGACTGTTGAGCAACTGAAGTCGTACATCAAACAAGAGTAAGAAAGAATTCCACCTAAAAGCTTCTACAATTAGTGCCCTCAGCTCCCAAATGCTTATTGAGTGTTGTTAAAAGGAAAGGTGACAGATCAAAGTGGTAAACATGCCCCTGTCCCAGCTTTTTTGGAATGTGTTGCAAGCATAAAATTCAAAAAGAGTGAATATTTCCAAAAAAAAACAATAAAGTTTATCAGTTTGAGCATTAACTATCTTGTCTTTGTAGTGAACTCAATTGAATATAGGTCGAAAAGGATTTGCATTTATTGTATTGTTTTTATTAATGTTTTACACAACGTCCCGACTTCATTGGAATTTGGGTTTGTACGTCATCTCCTGACAGCTCAATGTCTGACTTTCCCTCAGTGATTGACATCAGAATCCTTTCTGCCTCACTCAGTGCTCTGTTTCCTTAATGCAAAATGGCTGAAAATGAGTGGAAGCAAGTCCCACTGTCCTCTACAAAGGACATGGACAAAAAAGTGTATTTTAAAAGGCTTAAAATTAACAAACACCTCTGAAATCTTCCTAATAATATTGTTAAGCCTTTCATACATAAAAAACAAAAGCATTATTAACAGTACAAACGTGATATTTGTATAAATTTTATCAGTTACCTCCCTTATGACCATAGAAGTTGCTTGCTGTGATTCTGGCCATTTTGCAAAGACAGAATTTGTGATCTGTTGGCCACATCCCCTTTTGTGAGATATCACTGGAAAGCCCAGGATATACTCTTCACAGTACATTAAGACTGAAACAGGCTACATGCATGGTATTTAAAATAGAGGCCTCAGTGCCATGTCCCCCACAGAGGACAAAAATGAATTGCCGGGTCTATTATAGTGAGTAGGGAACAGTAAATGAGTGAGTGATTTCGGACACAGCCCTGGATTTCCAGCTGCAAGGCCCAGACTGAGCAAGCTGAGGCAGCGGCCAGTGCGAGAGCAAAGGACAAGTATGAGAAAAAGAGGACAAGGTTGGTAACTGTTGAATTCATATGGGTCTGAACAACGTGGTGGAGACAGCACCCGAGCGAGGGAAGGGGGTGCGAGTTAAAGCTGAAGTCGGTAAGATTTTTTTGGTCGTATTTACTGAAACTGTCACTACGCTTATAGTGCCGGACAAAAGTCTTGTCACTTAACCAAGCTGTAGGAACAACACATAATAACCTGACTTGTAGTTGATCAATTGGAATCAAAAATGGCTTATATGAAAGGCAAAGCCCTCTAGATTATGCGAAATATACCAAAATAGAGTTTTGTGTCATTGATTGAGTTTTATAATTTAATTTGTACAGAAAGGTCAGATTTTGCTTGGACAAAGGTTCTGCTTGATTCTTGCTGATTTTGAATAAGTGTGATGGGGGCTTAAACAACAGGATAACTTACAGTGATGTGTGACATTACAGTATTTGATATTATGGCTTTCTGGGCAGAGGTAAAATACACTGTTGGTAAGCTGATTGTTATTGGCATGATCTTACCGCCATTATAAATTATGAATTATAAAGCCTTAAATAAGGTAACACATAAATAGCCAGATATGGCTTCTGCGCAAAGGGGTTAAACATACAGGCATTACATAGAATGTTGTTTCAGTGGTGTCTTTATTGTGTTCTTATTGTACTGTTTTTTATCTGCATTAAGAACTCATTGAGTACAACTGCATAAATAAGATTTTATTGCTCACTGTTGTCATGTAAGACAAGGGGCTAGGAACCTCTTCTTGTAAAACTATAACCTGAAACAGCAAGGCAGCTGTTGCCTTATGGGCTGCCAGTTAGGCACTTTAAGGTCCAACTGCTAGTCTATAGTTGTTATGTCAGACATCTTTCTTCTGCAAACTCATTCAACATGCCTTTATACATGCATATACTTTAAACTTTGTACTTCATCTTAGATGACCATTATTCAAGAAAGCAGCTATAGTTTCTTATTGTATTTGAAGGGAAGTCATGAAGTCCACAAAGGAAATAGAACTTGAAATGCACTATTCAGTGGCAAATGTAAACAATAACAAAGTCTAGTGCATGTATTAATAACATCTTTTGTTTTGAGTACAACTGCAGCCTTTCAGCACAGAAGATGTAAATATATTTCAACTATCACTTAGAAATAAGAATAAGACTTGAAAAACTATCTGTGATACTGTCATTGGTTTTGTCAATTGCATGGTGGTACATGTACAATGTATGTGCCTTAGCAAAGTGTGAGTTCACCCTTACAATGTATGTTTACAGAGCATCTTCAACACATGTGAAGCAAGTCTAGCCATGAATTGAAAAAAACATATTGTAATGTACATTCAAGTTAACCCCTTAACTGGAAGCAAGGCCAATTCTTGGTGTGCAACCACGTGACAAAATGGTGAGACATAAGCATCCATTGCCATGTTGGATGATATACAAATCTTCAATGCCATCTCCAGGGGCGGCTGGTGAACTGGCGATAGGGGAGGCTGAAACCCATCCCTTAAAAATAATGATTGGTCATGACCTGTTTTTAATCATTCGTTTAAATTACCATTTCAGAAACCCCGAAAACTCTAAACATTATCAAGTGTGGCCAGTTTTCATTAATAACGCGCACCTGTTAACTCTCACGCATTTGGCGTCAGTTTTTATGGCATATTTACGTTCCCCTGCTGTAGTCAGCAATTACTCAATCAACGCATATGTAAGAGATTCCCACGCAGAACTGAAGTCCTTATGCGTGGAGGTTTATCATTTTAACGTGCGATTATGACTCCGGACTTCTTACGCTTTTCTTTACTCAGGGGTTGGAAGCAATGCGTGTTTTTCATTATCGTTTCAATTTTTTAAATGAAATAAGATCATTTGAAATGTCTTTCTTCCAATGAACTTATTTTATTGGAAATAAGCGCTTTCATAGCGCTACCAGTGTGAACCATCTTGTTCTACAACAGCGGGGGACACAGAATTGGGTATTGGAAGCACCGTGAAGAACCGCAATCTTGGTTGTGGTTATCATCCACCATGGCGGACTTCGGGTTTGCTAAATATGCGTGACGTCACGTTCACACAAAGAATACAGGTCAAAAATTTGGAAGCAACTTCAAGTTTCTGTTCACAATGCCTTTCTTAAAAACCAGTCTGAAATCTATGGATTTTGGGATGTATTTACTGCATGATTAGACTTTTCTTTCATTGATATGCACCATTTTCCTCTATTTACCTTTAGATACTGTATACATTGATGTTACCAGACCATTGCTGAATAAATGTTAACAGAAGAAGGGAGGAGCTTAGTTTTTGGGTTGAGAAGATTTGCAAGAGTCACAACTTCATTGAAAAAGTGAAAAACAAATCACAGTTTGCATTTTTTACTTCATGTCATTGTTTACAGCCCACTGGATGCCAATGGCAATCTGGTAGGCTCTAAGACCATGGGCCTAGTAATATGGGCCTGATAATTTGAGTAAAAATGTATTCTGGTAAGTGACTCTTTATATAATAATCATATTTATTTTGTTGCAAAGTATGCCAATGAAACTATGATATTTTTTTGGACCAATTTGATCTTGTTTCCAAACATTCCAAACAATTCTTGTTTTGGTCTGTAGTGTAGGTATAGCCACATTTTGACACTTACCTATTGCCCTTTTCCTCCCTAAATAGCAGTAAAAATTATTTCTGCTGAGACAGAAGCACAGAAACCACAATTTATAAACCTGAGAAGCTCAAGCACCAGTTGAAACAGAAACTGTCTAGAAAAACTACCTAAATTACTTAACTCATTCATTCATTCATTCATTCATTCATAATAAGCCTACTTCAACAGGGGGTTAGTTCTTGTCAACAAAAATGATATAGCTAATAGGTGCAAACTCGATATTTAATAAACACACAGATAACTAACTTGACTTTATTAACTCTCTGTGCTGTGTATATATTAGTCTCTAACAATATAACAAAGCTTAGTCCAGAATGCAATTGTCACAGACTTGCTTCTCTGGATACACTTCTTGAATGAGTGACTCACGGACCCTGTTATCTAATAAAGGCAAAATCCCAGATACCAGCTCAAAAACATCAGCAGTAGCTAGCTTGCTAGACTCGAGCACAGGTACAGTGACAGTAAACAGCTAAAGCTTTCTAGTTAATGTTACTCTTTAATTAATTGACACAACCTGGGCAAATGAACAACTCACATAACTGTTACCCTAAACTAAATACAAGATGCTGACAGCAGCTATATAGCTAGCCATGAACAGCTACGACAACCATTAAATAAGTAAATAAAAAAAAAAAAAAAGCCCTGGTCAACTTTAGTATTTAATTAATTCAACTTGGCAAAATAAATGACCCACTTAACCTGTTTTTTTAACGCTATATCCCAAAACAAGTTGTAGTTGAATGAAATAACATTACTTGATGTTGATGAGCTGATTCGCTAAGTTTCAGTGACCAGAAAAGAAAACACTTGAAAATATCTTGCTATGTGTTTTAGCATAAAAGCCCTCCAATAAATGTTAGTCTTTTATTTGTGCACCCTAAAACAAGCACCAGTTAGGTGTGGAAATAGAGGGAGACCCCAAGCGCAGAGTAGCAGGCAAAACGACTGATTTATTAGTGTTCATTGCACAAAGTTTGCAACAGGCACACAAGCACACAGAAACAATGACAATGGAAATATTATATATATAGTTTGTAAACCTTGTTCTCTTTTGTATATTTATATATATATATATATATATATATATATATATATATATATATATATGTATAAAATATAAAAAAGAGAACAAGGTTTACAAACTCCAGAAAGAGAGAATTTAGCTTTGCCTAATTTGGAAGTAAAAAACTCACAGAAACGCAAATACGCAAGCTCTGAAATAAGAGTAAAATTTTGAAGGGAAATTTAGACGCGCGAAAGCGCAAGCTCTCTATAAAGAGAGAATTTTCCCGAAAGGGAGAGAACCAAACCAGCATCAAGAGAGGGAAGTGAATGGTCTGAACGACAAAAGCCAACTATACAATTGGAATGATGTTACCAATACCCAAAATGCAAATGTCAAACTAGCAGTGTCATTTTGGGTATTGGTAACATCATTCCAATTGTCATTTTGGTTGCCTGCTACGTGATGCTGAACAGCTCCTCGACTAGGAGCTTGACTACGTGCCCCTCGACCACGACCTGTCCTGGCTGGGCCATGGCCCCTCCCCTCCTGTGGTTGAAGTACAGGTGGCCCATCACCGCGATCGTCAACTGATTTCGTGTTTTCATCGGACTGCGAATGGTGGAGGTTGCTATTACGGCTGTCAGATTGGTCAGATTGATGCAATACTCATGTATTATGCATGTTTTCAACGGAACTCCGAATGACGTCATCCACGCCGCTGGCACCGGCTTACCGTAGGGAATGGTAGAATTCACCGCGCCGTTGGCAGCGGCTTGCCGTAGGGAATGAGTTAAAGAACACCTTGAAGCTCTGCCTTGTTCATCAGATAAATGTAAGTGTTAAGGTTACTCATCCAAGTAAAATAAAATACAGGAATAAAAAATGCATTTCAAGCCAGACCAATGTTTATTAAAGTGATAACTGCTTCATGTGTCATAGTGCTCTATATACATCATAATATAGCTGCAAGCTGAAAAACGCAAATTCTCAGCAGTTCAGCAATCATAGAGATGGACAAACCCCCAGAAGCATGGGCAGAGCAGGAACCTTCAGCACCTCATTAAAAATAAAAAGGAGACAGCGGCCGGATAGCTCACTCGGTAAAGCATCGCGTTGCGAAGCAGAAGTGTCTATCACGTCGCGGGTTCGAGCCCCGCTTCATACCAGCCGGCAGTGGTCGGCAGCTTTTTCAGAGTAGCGCACAATTGGCTATAGCGCTACAGGGTTGCAAATTGGGAAGGGACTGCCGGAAGGGATTACAATAGTTGCCTTGTTCGTTGCTCCAGCGCCTCCTGTTGGCCAGACGGGCGCTCGTCAGGAAGATTCTAAGCCTGGTCATGTCCGGGTATCCTCCGCCCTCGTTCTGAACTTGCGAAGATTCAACCAATGAGTGTATAAGAAGCGGTGGTTGACAGGCGCGTGCTTCGGAGGAGAGCCGCGAACTGTCTGCACTCTCCTGAATTGGCAGCAAGTGGTCGCATACGAGCAAGCCTTGTACATAGTTCACCAATTGGGCATTCCAGATTTGGGTGGGATAGGAGATGCCAAATTTAAAAAAAAAAAAAAAAAAGGAAATCTTATCTGATACACACTGCTCGTAGAGTACATAACTTTGTGGAATAGCACATATTACAGCCATGGGTAATGGCAGTACTTTAAGAGCACCAGCATACAATTAAGGCTACACTGAAGAAATTAGACTTTGGATCAAAGTGAAGATATTGCATCAATTTGTTACATCTAATTGTTTTGTGTTTTCTTAGCTGTAATTTTGTTTTGAACAATCAACTTTTTTTAGAAAGCCCAGAAACCTGATTTCATTAGTTTCGACTGAACAGAATTCTCTCTTCACATAAATTGCAACCCATGAACGCTTTTTTTTTTTTTTTTTTGTAAAAGTAAGACAACCTGTACTGAAAATATGGAGTGAACTGTTTGTGTTCCACACATAATGTACTCAGAGATACATTATTTATTATATATATTTCTCAAAATGCACATCAGTCGGTGGCAAAATTATTCCATTTAGTTCATCGCTAAATAGATTCTCACCACTAGAAAACCGGAATACACACGCAAACTGTCAAATACAACAAGGATTTCCTTGGAAGGCTATTTTTCAATGCGCAAATTCACTTTTGACCAGTTCTTCAAGAACTTGGCCATAGCAAAAAATGTCTTTTATTTTGACCTGGCCACTTAATATTACCACAATTGCTGCCTTTACCTGTAAGAGAGTGACATTTGATAGAGTGCTATGATTAGATTCCTGATCATCAGGTTTAAACTGAAAAAAAGAGAAAGAAACCGGTATGGACCAATTTATCAAATTTAGTGCTCTCAGGCACAGATCTGTGCATTGTATAAAGCAATACCTTATAACAGTACAGCAGAACACACTTTAATTCATGTAATAGGATATGAAACTTTATATTATTATAATAATTATTATAATTATTATTACTATTATTATTAGTAGTAGTAGTAGTAGTAGTAGTAGTAGTAGTAGCAGTAATAGTATTATTGTTATTAGTAGTAGTATTATTAATTTGTTTTTTTATTTTTTTGACCCATCTTTAAGTCCAAGCATTGTGTAGATTCACAGCAGGTCAAGTCTGACATTATAAGTTCAGTCAGAGAACTTTTGAAGTCATTTTTGAAGAGTTAAGAAAATTTAAAGTTGATCGAGCGCTTCATTCAATTTATGACACAAGGGGGCCGATTTTTCTGCAAATGCAGCGCTTGATAATAGGTGCACTGATCAATCACTGCGTTCTTGTTTTCCGTAAGCCTGTTTTTTTTTTTTTCTTCAAAAACTGGTATTTTTCCACCAGTGGATACACACAACTTGACGGAGAGAGGCATAATATTTCAGGGGGTACTTTCCATGTAAATTAGATGACAACAGTGAGAGGAAGAAGCGAAAATATGTGTATAAGGAAAAAGCCAACTTGATGTTCCCTCAATTATCAGACGTCTTCTTTCTGTAAATACTGCTGTATATTCCTCAAGCGAACTGTTTGTGTGCTATACAGGATGCTGATGTTCACTAGAAAAGTTCTCAAGAATAAAAAGCCGACTGGATGAGAACATAAAGGAAATCGAGCGACTTTACAATAATTGTGATTAGCTCCGCGTCAAACGTCTACCCACCGAAGCGCTGACCGAAGCACACTGCTCCGCAGCTAAAGAACTTGTGTTCGGGAAAACTTCAACACTGAGGAAACCTGGAGAAATTTTAGCATTTTCAGCATGTTGGTTAGCCTCCATTACAGACGGCTTAGATGTTTTGTTTACCTCCCACAACAGTTGGTGCCCATGGCTTTGGAATTTCACAGCTTCTATCTGATTGGTTGAACACAAAACCCAGCTCAAGTGGGCGGACGTTGGTGTGTGAGAGAAGTGAACCACATAAGACGCCCGCAGTGGAGGTTAGATGTATCATTAGACTGATTCTGTTTGCGTAAATATTGATGCTCATGGATTTATGATTATGAGTGACATATTTTAAAGATTTTTTTTTGGGAATTTTTCCTTTATTTTACAGTTATACAGTGTAGAGAAACAGGAAGGTTGGGGAGAAGAATGGGGGAAGACATGCAGCAAATGACCTGAGCCAGAATCGAACCCAGGTCGCTGCAGGAAGGACACAGCCTTTATGGTACGCGCGTTTAGACCGATGAGCCACCGGGGCGCCCCCATGAGTGACATATTTTGACTGTTTAAGTCATAGTAGGGACAGAAGTCAGTGGTAGAGTTTTGACAGAAGTCTGCTATGTTATCAGGTGGATAAATGTGATCTGAATTGCCAATGTTTATCACTGAAATGATGTTCATGAAAGTATAAATTTTTGCCCTGTTTTAATGGAAAAATGATGAAAACCCTGGAGTTTTGGGGAGGTTTGCCCCCCTTGTCTCCCCACCAGGGTTCCACCCTGGACCTGGTTGGGGACCTATGGTCCCCAGACCTCTGGCTATTTTTCAGAGATTCACAAAATTGCCCAATCGCATGCCTGATATAATGAATAATGCAATAAACAAAATCCTTTGTCGATGTCTACAAAATAGAGATGAGTGCCTTAAGGAAAGTAAACAAAGTCAACTACTGAGGCACCTTCCACTTGTCCATACAACATAGGGTGGCACTATTGGTAATGAAGTTGAGCAGCCTTGTTTTACAGATTGACACTCTTCTTAGCAAGCCTACTAGCAGCTATCGAATAAATCTTGCATCTGTTTAAATATACACCAAAAAACCGCTCACATCAACTGATCATGGATTAAGTTGTGACGGTCTGTATGTGTATCATGCACGGGAGGGACAACCGGCCCAAGGATTCAAAGCTTTGAAATCACAAATGAGAATGAAGACAGAACAAAGAAGACCTCAGTGCCTCAGCAGAAAATGCTCTATTGTTTTGGGTTATAAAATTATAATACTATTTCTTACCTAACTTATTACATACCACAATAGGGGACATCCTTTGTCAAAAACAAGACTAGCTACACAAGATGCACCCCACTGAGAAGTTAACAGCAAGATTCTGGCTCTGGCTTAGTATCGGAGGCAGCGCACCATAACCAGCAAAGCAGCAGAACTCCTCTCACAGTGCTTGTGGTGTGTGGTTCATAAGACGGGGTCAGGCTCGGGAGGAACCCAGTTCTGACCCAGACAGTGACAACAACCTGAACATGATTACCAGTGGAAATGGCAGAGTGGGAAAATGCCATCCGAAGTGATAATGTAGCAAGAAACTATGTGATAACAACAGCCAAAATTTCATTCAGATTTAATTCATTTTATCCACAGTGACTTAGAGTCGAGAACTCAAGAAGGGCCAGTCCGCTGGGAGCAATAGCAGGTCATAGCCGTCACTAAAGGGTCTTATTATGGACATAAAAGGTCTTGAACTGCCAATAGTCCCAGCTACGGTTGAGCACCTTAGGCACTGGACTATAGTTAAGCTATAAAAAACATGAACATAAGATGCTAAAGAAGTCTCTAATTTAGGTTTAGGCAGTGGTATTAAATGTTGTTCTTGATCATAAAAACAGGTGACAAATTAAAGGAAAAACCTGAATTCATGTGTAGACAAACATAACCATTGCAGATTGCATGGGTACGGTCCACTTGTCCCCTGAACGCTGCAGTTTGTAAGATTAAGAAGAAAGTGTGCAGGAGAAGTGATTGAGACTGCGTTAGAAACTCCTCCTGGCTCTGATTGGTTGATTTTGTTCTGGCGCGGTGGATTCTTGTAAATGCCAATAGGAGTACTAGGAGGAACCAAAGACACCTCATTTTTTATGCAGTACCCATCTTAGTATAGAGTGACAGTGTTAGCAAAAACAACAAAAAAAAAGTTATTTTTATAAAAGTTACCTACTGCAGCTTTAAACATGGAGGGGTCAATGTAAATCAATGTAGAGTTATTCTGAGTGATCACCTTTATATCCTATAAAGAAGCAGTCCTACTGTGAAGGGAGCAGTCTCCTCCAGGAAAACAATAGCCCAAGCCAAACAGGGCACAAGGGGTCACTGAATGGTCTTATGAGAATGAAAATTATCCTAAGTATACACCACTACCTTCACAGTCAGCGGATCTCAAACCAACTGAACTCAGCAGGGAGCTTACGCTACAGTGTGTTAGCACTATTCAATACATCTTCAAAACACAAAATGTAGAAATATCTCTTGAAGGAAGGGTACCATATTCTTTCAGTAAAGTTTTACCCTTGAATTTTTGCCAAGGCATGTTGAAGCTGATCTGGCAGGTCGAGGAGGCCCAACACCTCGCTAAAGCTGTGTTGATTTTATGTATGACCCATCTGTATGTTAGACACCCCAATCACTCATATATTGTACTCAAGGACCTTCCCGGGCACAGAATCCACTGGTGCCAGGGAAAATTAATTGGAAAAAATTTCAGTGATCCCTAACAGGATGAAATAATCCCCTGCGGTCATCGTAATTAAAAATGCTTTTATATTAAAATAATCATAAAATCTATTTATTACTGGGACACAAACTTATTTGAGCTTGGACCTTTAGCCCTTACGTTCCATAATTTAATGGAGTGAGTTTTATATGTATTTGATAAGGCTCATAAATAATTTATGTTGAAAGTAAAAGATAAATAAACACGGGCATTTTGCCACTGTTAACCTTCGGGGAAACCGTTTTTTTCCTGAGCTATGGCCTCAGAGCAGTTTTTCCCACCTCTAATTAAAAGCATATATCTTTCTTGATTTAATCCTAAATCTTATGAGTTTTCCTTCGTAATGCACACCAATTTTCAAGCATGCTGCAATACTGCATAATCTATATATTCTGAACACTAGAAAATTCAACTTTTCCTACCAAGCTTGTGAATTCACCAGAAAGCTAAATGTCTTTCATCTATCCTACTTTCTCTATTCACTGAAATACAATAACTTCAATGATCTGCTTCTGTTTTTGCCTAACAGCAATTATTTCCTGATTTAAAGTAAACAATTGGTCAATGCCCATTTTCCATGTCTCCATAAGCCTGAGAGGAGTCTTAGTGGTGGACATTAATGATGCTTAGAATGAGGATCTCTAATTCCCTTTCTTAGAACCACAAAATTCAATAATCAGTCAGCCATAAAATGAAAGCCTGATTTAGATTGCTGCTGTATGAATAGATGTGTGGTTATTACTGAGGCCTTGTCCACATGTACACAGGTATTTTTAAAATGGGGTTTTACCTCTTGTTTTCCAAAAAAAAATATACGTCCACCCGAAGATGCAAAAACTCAATGAACACGCTGTTGCGAGTTTGTCAAACTAATGGGCGGCGATGATTTAATTTAATGTAAGACCATATAGGCAAATCACAAGCCTTAAAAACTCACTATAAGGCACACACACACACACACACACACACACACACACTCTGATGTCACAAGGCCAAATTTCCATCTTTGCTGCTAATTTGTGGACAGGGGAAATCTCCACGCCGGAGGATGTTTTTCAAAAGGTCTGTTTTTAGTGACAGAAAACACAATTTGTGTGTAGACGAAAGGCTGAAACGCATAGAAAATGTTAAATTTTAAAAATACTTATTTAAGTGTGGACAAGGCCTAAAAGAAAGAAAATCCAGGATTAAGAAGTCTCCCTGAATATGTTGTTCAAAGCTCCTGGCTTTGATAATTAAAAAAAAAAAAAAAAATCTGCCTCCATCGTAAAGTAGAACTCATTAGCGGAATTAGATGAGTTGAATTGATGGGGGGGGCACATGACAAGACTGTCAGGCTCTGGCCCCTGGATTTTACACCTCTTTGCATCTTGCCAGTAGACATTACTTTTATTTGGATTTATTTTGAAGATATCTTTATCCTGAGCGCCTATACAGCCTACATTTTCAAGTTCTACCTATTTGAATAGTTGAATAGTTGTGCATAAATATTAAAATAAAGAATGTTTAGCACTGGTTGCACATGGATGAACATGATAATGATTGACCATGCTTATCAGTTGCCCATTTATTCTTAACATGACAAATAGAGATAAGTGGATGTGTCCATTATTTTGATCTTTGTCTGAGAATATATGATATAGCCTTTACACTTCTGGACTTAAAAGATTTTACCAAAGAGTGGATATACCAAAAATTAGTACATTACAAATATTAGAGTTCACAACCACCAGCTTTCACAATAAAACAGCAATTCAATTTACCATCTGCCCACAGGTCAGACCATTGTGCCAGGAAGGGAGAAGGTGCAATCGTGCACAAGGGGTAGTGTTGGACCAGCTTACAGGCAGGGGTGCAGCTGCGCTAGTATAATTTGCCAAGCTGCTGTCCATCACCTTGTCACTTGGCCTTTTAAAAAGGCCTTATGCCAAAGTCTGTGCATGCTTTCCCCTCGGCGTTACTACTGATAGGTCCAGAGTTTGATACGCTTGAGTTAACCTGTGAGTCCAATACTGAGACATGCAGTTGAACTCCATAGCATTATGCTGGAGCGTGTCCATAAGCCATCTTTCTGTAGTACTTCTCAGACGTGCTTCAACATTGTAGTATTGGTATCACTAGTTGGCTAAATTATACCATCTATTAATTCACATTTTCAGGTGGATATTGCAAGTGATATAGCTAAAGTAGCTAAATCGATGTATTGTCAGTCTTGTGGAGAAACTATTAAAAGACTCATGGAACCAAACAAAGAAATTTGCTAACCTCATTTTTCATGAGGTTTAATGAATTAACAAATGGTACATTGAAGAACAAAGAAACATATTGAGCAAGGCTGGTTGTATTTACTCTATCAAGGCTTCTTGAACAACCAATGAATACAAATTGGATGAATCACTGCACCATTTCTCCAGTATATTTAAACAAGAGCCATCAGGAGATGATATATCCCCCTGACCCCCGCAAAATTTGAAATGTGAAAAAATTCTAAAATAATGACAGGCAGCATTCCAATACATGGTTGATTGGTCTTTCACACATCCTAAATATTCATGCAGAATTTCATGATGATACATGGCTGCTCAGAGACCAGAAGGGTTGCTGAAATCTGATTGACTGATGGTGGACATCTAGTTTGAGCCATTGCCTTTTACAGATAGATATCTGTGGGGCCCCTGACCAACATTAACCATGCAAAATTTTAAGATGAGTGGGAAATTGATTTTTGAGTTTTCACAATTTGTTTGCTATACTGCCACCGATAGATGGATTTGCACCAAAGTTGTGATGGTTCTGCCCTGCAGTCCCTCCCCCCTCCTGTTATCTTCGCCTCCACTTCAACGAGCCACACCTGTTGCTCGTTGAAGTGGAGGTGAAGTGTATGGTACTTAAGAGCTGCATTCAGATGCCTGAGCCCTGTGTTTTTGTGCCACTTCTCCCCTGAGTTTGTATTGTTCTTTTACCAGTTTCATTAAACATTTCTATTTTTGTACTCAGCCTGTGCGTGTGGGTCCCTTATCCACTTTTTGGGTACATGGTCCCAGTGCCCGCCGGTTTCTTGTTTTCAGCTGGCGGGGGCAAAACCATGACAAAAGTAGGCTTGAGTCTAATGGCCAGTAGATGAATGATCTCAGATTTGGTTATGATTAGACTTTACATTCAGGAGTTAGAGATCATTATAGCAATAGATGCCACACCATCAGAACTTATTGGCTTGCTTATAACGTAGCAAAATTTTAACATAGCGGCTTTGTGTACATAACATGAGGAGATCTTGGTCTGAAAGCGCTGTTTGCCAAATTTCATGCGACTCCTTGTAGGAGGATATGGAGTTTAAAGGTTTTTTTTTTTTTTTTTTTTGATACTGTATGGTAGAAAATACGCAAATGGGCGCGACTTATCTGAATAGAGTATACAGATGGAGTCCAGCAGAAGAATTTTGTTTCTGAGCCCAGAATGTAAAGCTTGTTTTAATTGTGCCACCTTGTGGTTAATCCATATAAAAATTTAAAAATAGCTAAAGGCATCACTGCTTATGGTTAATGTGTGTGCCACATTTTAATGGAACATCTCAAATGGTTTTCAAGTTATGCGCCGGACACAAATATGTTGATAATCAGACCGATGGACAGACAAATAGACAGAGTGATAGCTAAATACCCCTGCATTACATGCTGAGGATATTTATAGTTTTTTTTAATCACAAATTTGGTGCCTTCATTTATAAGGAATTCCACTTAATCTTGAGATTTGTGGAAGACGAAGAGGTTACAAACTGCAGGACTAAGAGTAATCAGAGGAAGACACTGAGGTGCAGCTGGATGTCAGTATGACAGCGAGTGGGAGATTACGAAATGAACTTATCTTCTCATCAGCCACCCTGACCACCATGTTTTGTCAGCTTTGATGTTTGTCTGTAAACTGATATTGCGATGGTGGATCTTCATGCAGATGATGGAAAGGGGAGGAAGACGAGAGGTGCTGGGATAGAGAAATGTGTGATTAAACTCCAGTAAATTACTCTCAGAAGGGCACAGAGGAGCTGTGGGAGGATGTGCACTGGATGGACGTGTAATGCTAGACACCCCAGGGCAAAAGTGCGGGGTTTGAGATTTCAACAACACGACACCACAGACAGGAAGCAACTACTGTACGGGCCCAGAGACACTTTCACAGTGTCAGTAGTAATCTATACCACAGGTTCTGTGATAAATGACCACCTCAGCAGGAGTCCTCATTTGTCAGATGAACGCTCAAGTCATATGATGGACAGTGATGTAAAAAAAACCAATACATGAAATACACTTGGAATTTACAGAACACCAGGACCGTTCACTGCAACTGTGCAAATTAATAATATTGCATTGTCTACATGAATTCCAAATCCATTAAGTGCTATTGTACCACCGTCTGCATACATCACTTTGACACTGTGTCATAAAAAAAACAACATCAAATTTGAGTTTCTGAATTCAGGATTCATTATTTTACTGGCTCAAAGAGGTGCAAAAATAATTTGCTGAAAACCATTTTTGGCGTTTGGCCTTCTTTATGCACAAAACATTATCTTTATTTTTAGCTTGGGCTAAAATGTCAAGTATGCATGTTTTAAGAAACAGCAGAACAAATACATTGATAATGTGGCTGCTGAGTGGCTTACTCTGTTAATGCATTGTCACAGTGCATGGGTGGGCCTCACCGCACATTTTGCCATCAATTTCTCATTTTCAGCACCAGCTGTGGCTGACATGCTCGCGTGGCAACATATTTGGGACTGGCATCATTTTGGGGAATGCTGGGTTTTGGCTGGCTGCATTCACAGCATCTCATTACACATTAGTGACCCCCTCTGGTTGATCGTGAAACTGCAAGCCAGCCCGTTGAGCTACACATGAGGTTTCATTCACTTGTTACTGAATTTGCAAAGAGTGGTGTGATATGAAGCAGTGGCAGCTATCACACACACGTCTGTGGTCTAACAAAATCAATTACAACGGCTGCTGCAATGAGGCTTGAATAATGCAACTGGCCCCTGCAGATGAGGGAATAGAGAGAAAAAAAGGCACGGAATAATAAACTACTCGAACCCCTAGATGATATTTCTGACTGACCGCTGTAGTCATTTAGAAAAAATATCCCACGTCAAAAGACATAAAAATAGGCAATTAGTTCATCTTCAAAATTTTTCAAGTCAAGTCAGCAATAATAGTTTAATCTAGGAAACTGTAAATATCATGGAACATGACCTGCTTATCATTAGCCTTGGTGTCATAGGGGATGATGTTTCAAATGTTTGGCTTGTCTTTCCCAAGATCCATTCTTGACAGTTCTATTCCAGGAGTGCCAGCGCAGAAGCAGATTTTTGTATCCATAAATTGTGCCAGATATACAAATTGTGCATTTTAACTCACTTTTCAAATTCTATTTCAAGTTTAGTCAAAGCAGACTGCTCATTCTTCCCATGTAAATACCCAAGGATCCACAGATTATGGACAGCAGGTAACTTTACATAGGTATACTTATAATCCCACAAGAAAACCTTGTGAAAAAGCTCCAGATTGAGAATACATCAGCAGTTTCAAAGCAGTTTTGTAGATGTCTACGTCTATTCGTCCATGGCTGTCTGAATTTTTGATCAGGATGAATTTAGTTGGGTGGCATGGTGGCGCACTATTACCACACAGCTAGAAGGGCGTGGGCTCAGCCTGGTGCCTGTCTGTGTGGAGTTTGTATGTTCTCTCTGTGTTCATGTGGGTTTCCTCTGGGTGCTCCAGTTTCCTCCCACAGCCCAAAAACAGGCATGCTAGGTTAACTGCAGATTCTAAATTTCCCTTAGGTGTGGCATATGAGTGAATAGTTTGTGAGCCCTACAATGAACCCTAACGTACAGGGTGTATTCTTGCCTTCCATCCCTAGTTGGCTGGGATAGGCTCCAGATCCCCAACAACCCTAATGAGAAAGAAATGGTTTAGATAATAGACTGATGGATTGATGGATGGATACATTTATTTCTGACTCTCTACCACACTCACAGTCACACAATCACACACACCTGTGCAGGAGAAGCCGCAAAAGACATATGTTAGCGCAGCTCCAAACAAAGCAAGTGTAGGTAAAGGTGAACTCAGTAAAGAGAAAGAGCCTTTTCGGTTAACAAAGTCCTCCGCAGTTTATTTCTTACCTTAATGAACCAAATCTCTCAAACTACTGCCCAACAGATTTTGAAGATCCTGCAGCAGGCAGGTGTGGATATGTTAAGTTCTTCTGCTGTTTGCAGAAGAATTAACAAACAGGCTACAAAGCAAGATGCAAATGAGAAGTAAGATGAATAAAAAGATGGTCTGTTTACATCATGCTGGAACATACTGTATCTAAAATGCCTAACCGACTTCTGGTAAAAGGTTTAGCACACAGAAGACATTAACAACTGTCCAAAAGGCCTTTTCTGGAGGTGTGTCAACACCATAAATATATTTATTTATTTATTTAAATATTCTATAATTGGATAGTTATTAATGTATTTATTTCATTTTAACCCGTTTAATCCCACTGGACACATTTGTGACCGATTTTTCATTTATTTTTTCAACTTCTAGAAGCTATAACAGTGTTGTTGTTGGCTTTGGGCAAAAAAAATGCAACTTTGAACTGAACCATTATGAATAAAAAAATACATACAGTTTATGTGTTAGGGAGGACTAAGGAGTAAAATGCATGCACTTGCACAGCAAGGAAAAATTTGGGATTAAAGGGGTTAATTCCAAATGCTAGAGTGACTAAGCATTGACACTCTATGAAACTAACTTGACATTCACTTGAAAAAGAAAAAAGTTTCAGTATTTTTCCAGATGATGATACCAGAGTAACACAAATTGCACGTTTGCGCGTACCATTCATGCTGTATATAATTGCCTTGTTTTCATCTGGACACTGAAAACATCCAATTTTTCAGCCCCCCACTTGAATGTTTGCACTGACTCCAAGTCAATTTCATAAATCAGTGGTTTCTGTCATGTTGCTTACCCCTCTGTCCCATCTGCATTCATTTTTCAGCAGGGAATCTCCACTGGATTTTGTGTGGCCAGTCACACAACAGTGATTCCAGGGACACCGTGTAACCATGGTAACACCTATCACAGAACCACTCCTCCATGCTGACGGACAAGTACACCCTATCGACATAAGCAAGCAGTCATGCTCAAAAATTGTTTTATCCACAAAAGCTATTGTTTTCTGGACTTGAATCTGTTTTAAATGGAGGTATGCTTTTTAGAAGAATGACAAGAATACAGAGATCATTTCCGAGCTGTGGTGAGCTCGATACATGGTATTCAAACAATCCTATTGTGCTTTGGTAGTATGTACTGGCACTAACAATAAGTCATTTGTTGTTGTCCTGCGCAGAAAGCATTCATTACATGGCGATCAGGGCTCCGGGCTGCTGTGTGAATTTGTCAGTACCTCATTGAGGAACTGCTGGATTCCCATAGATGAATAGCCTAGAAGTTTCTTCTGCTCGCACCCAACTTTAAACATACATCTTTTTGATAAACAACTTATGCAACTCTTTTGTATTTCTTACACTGTGAAAACACTATTTTTATGCTTTATTTTGGGCCCTCTAATTTGATACAATGGGCTCTCCATCTCTCACTGTGATCGTAAATTTCTGTAGTTTGAACTGGCAGGGCAAGCCATACCTAATCCTTACACTAAACAGAATGAATCCATGCACACACACCACCCACCCCCCCCGGCCCACAATAACACCAAAACAGCTTTAACAGTCCCGGGACTATAACTATTTGCGGTTTGATGACTTAGTTCTAATTTAATTAATGGCTCTGCCTTCTAACATTGGCGGGATAAGTAATTTGTTTTCTTTTATTTTTCAAATCTCAACCTGTTTTTCCCCACTGGTCTTGCAGTACTGGCACCATTCTGAGCAGCATGAGCAGGAAAATCTCACTCTTATGTGCTTCCCTTTGTATTCTTTGTCTGCTGTGATGTGGCTCAGCACATCAGTCAAGTGCTGTTGCAGATGGCCTCTTCTTTTCAATCCTTTAAATGATTCACAGAGTGTTCCATCCTGATTGGAGATTTCAAATATGTCCTCCAGCCTGGAGAAATTCATTTGAGTGATGTGCCTGTAAACTGCCCTCAGCAAAGTTCCTCAGCTAAGACTTAACATAGATTGAAATTCATACACGGTGGTAAGCACCTTCCCCTCAACTGGATTTAAGTGTTCCTTCAGCGTTACATAAAAATATTGCTGTTGTGTCAGCTTTCATGACTGTATTAACACATCTGTGTGTGGGATGGCTTTTGTGGGAATTGAGGGATTTGTCAGGGGAGAAAATGTGCACTGGGTAAGCTTTTGAGAGTCAGGTGAATGCACATTGTTTCACAGAGCTTAGCTGAAATATGTTGCTTCAAAGCCAACAGATACATGGCAATAATTTTGAACAAACAGACACACATAATATTTTTCTCTTTTCCTCTGAGAGGCTACCTAGGATTAAGTGGTATTTTATAGCGATATTTCCAAAAGAGATCTTAATATCAAAATATCAAAACCAACAAGCTACAATGTACAGTATATGGAACATTAATTCCTGTTATACAATGCCGAATGTTTTTTAAATTTTTTTTTTTTTTTTTTTCACGCAGGGGAAGAAGAGCTTGAAACCTGAAACCCAGCTACTTTGACCAAAAAGATATTTAAATATGAATGGCATACAATATGGATATGATTAAATGATAGTCACTTAACCTTATCACTGTACGAGCAGTCAACACAGGGAAGCCTTATGGTTAAATTATCAGTTTGAACATTCTCTAAAATGTATAATACATGAACCAATAACTGAAATGACTGAAGGGATCTAATAATTTCTACCTGTATTTCCATTAAGATCTTTTAACCAGCAAAATTAATGACTTAACAACTTTTAAAAAAACCAGAAATCAATCTTAGAACAGGACAGAAATTGTAATACATTCCAACTCTTTCTCATTAATTAATGAATATGCAACCAACTGTGCTTAAATCACTACAGACATGCGGGCTCAAAACAGATGTTTTTTGTTAAGAGAGACATTCTGTTAATATCAAAATATACTGGGCTCATATAGAGGGAAGGGCAGCAACCATCTGTATTGTTTAATCTCACTAATACCCCCGTTCCCTTTCTGGCTCATCGGTCACTCGTCAAAAGCAAAGTTTATTTCTTCTGGTCACCCACGGAAGACTATCGTATCACAGGTCGATGAATCTGATTCGTGTTTGTCCACTATCAGGTCAGTGTCCGACGTGTCGGGCGTGATCCGATGATGCAAAATCGTCCGTTGAAGGAACTAAGCTCTGAGCTGAGTTCCTTCATCGGGCTATTTCGCCTCATCGGATCAAAGAAATAAACTTTGCTTCTGACGAGTGACCGATGAGCCAGAAAGCTCTGTGGAACGGGGGTATAAACAAAAATATCAGTGGTTATTTTATTAGGCAGTAGGTACACATTTCTAATACTGAGTGGGATGCCCTTTTGTTCCCAAAACAGCCCAAATTATTTTTAACATGGATTCAAGAAGGAGCTGGAAACACTACTGAGAGATTTTGATCCATGTAGACACGGTAAAATTATGCATTATGCTTCAAATCTTCCATTTTACCACATCACAAAGGTGCACGAAGGAATGAGATATGGTAACTGGGGAAGCAATTAGAGCACACTGAACTCATTTTCATGTTCAAGTAACCATATATCAATTACTACTGTTTTGTGGAATGGTATGTTATCCTGCTGGAAGTAGCCATTAGACAATAGGTAGACTGAGGCTGCAAAGGAATCAGTACAAATTGTCAGGTAGGCCGGGATATTTACATGATGCCGAATTTGAATTAAGAGGCCAATTGTATGCCAAGAAAATATTGCTCACACCATTTCACCACCACCAGCAGCCTGAAACATTGACACAAGACAGGATGGATCCATGAATTCATGTCTTTTATGCTAAGGTCTGCCCCTACAATCTTCATCAGACCAGGCAATGTTTTTCCCATTTTCTGCAGTGCAGTTTTGGTGAGCCTTTACCCGCTGTAGCCTCAGTTTCCAGTTCTTGGCTGACAGGAGTGGAACCTGGTGTGATACACTGCTGCCTTAGCCCATCCACTTCAATGTTCCATGTGTTATGCATTCAGAGATGCTCTTCAGCAAAGTACAGGCTTTTATTAAACATGTTATTTTTGGTAACGTGCTTATCTGAGTGGCTGTCCCTTCCTTATCAACTTGAAGGTCATCCTCCTCAGAAGACACTTACAGGACGTTTTTGCCCACAGAACTGCCGAACAATAGATAATTTTGGTGATTCATTTCTAATTTTTTTTTTTTTTTTGTTTTGTTTTGTTTACTTTCTGTAAACTCAAGAGACTGTGGTCCTTGGAGATTTGCAGTTTCTCAGATACCGTACAGGCCAGCAGATACTGCCTAATACCCACGAGATGTCTCATGTATCTCTCGTGGCTTTCTCGCGATAATCTCCTCTTTATGTCGCGTGCTATTATCAACCTCATACTCTGCCGAGACAAGCTTCGCAGTTGGCGGGCCGCCGAACCTACACACGTATGCCTAGAGTCTGCCAAATGTGCGACGTAATGTAGTCCGAATTAGGCCTATGCACAGTTGTTACTGAGAATTACTTTTTATATGCGGATTTAATGGATATAATACGTTGTTGCGTTGCCGCGTTGTTGTTGGTAATCGCTAATCACTAATCCGTGAAAATCGAGGGTGGTCTGAAGAAGAGTATACGATATCCAGCAGCAGTTGAAGAATCACTTGGAAAATCTCAGTATATATGTTCCGCTGGTCTGAATGAAACATAATGTGCTACATACATGTAGATTGTAATTTTGCATTTATTTCAGCCTGTTTACTGTTTCATCATTTCATCAGGTCATGTGGTAGAGGGAGATAACTCATATTATGTTTGCTGTTTAATAGCCTTCTGTTTGACGATATTGGTTTATTCTTAAACATTTCTACTGTAAATGCACTGTAGAATGTTTTCTGTGCACGTCTCATTGTGTTATAAATAAAGCAACACATCTATCGATTCACATGTCAAATTATATTTAAAGCAACGCCTTGCTGCCAGAGATGACAAGTCTCACGCATTCGGCGTATGTCTCGCGCATCTTTTAGGTTTATTCACCGTAGTCCGCAATTATTCAATGAACCCTTATTTATTAGATTCTTACGCGGAATTAAAACCTTAAGTGCATTGAAGTTTCAGTGTCACTTGCGTAAAGGTGGACCTCACCGCAAGTAAAATGGAAAGCGATTATGACTCCGGACTTCTCGTGCTTCTCTTTACTCAGAGATTGCAAACAATGCATTTGTTTCATGATCGTTTAAATTGTTTAAATGAAATAAGACCATTTGAAACATCTTTTTGCAATTCCATTGCTTTCAATCCCTCAGTAAAGAAAAGCGTGAGAATTCCCGAGGCATAATCGATTTCCGCGTCACAAGTGGGGAAATTAATCGTAATGCAAGTGAAACTGATCAACTTCATGCACAATGACTTAAATTCCGCGAGTGAATTTCTTCAGTGCGCGTTAATAGACTACGCAACAGGAACGTGAATGCCAGAGACTCACGCCTAACGCGTGAGACTTGGCATCTCTGCAACTGTTGCAGTATCCTGAAAACGACAGAGCTCACATTCCATGTCTTTTTTACTTCATTTGGAATTGGTTAAGTGTACAGTAATTATTAGTTTGATATTTGTTTGGCGTATAGATTGTGCCGATGTAATGTACTGAAATGCAAATTATCACCGGCACTTAGCCGATTACTTTTCCTGCGCATGATATATGTGACTCGTACATTTACGCTGCGTCGCGATATTCTCGTGTCTGTCTCGTGTATTTCTCCCGATAATCTCGCGTAGAAATGGAACTGTCTGCTGGCCTGTACGGTACTCAAAGCACCCCATGTGGCTCCAACAATTATTGCAAGTCCCATACATTAGGTTTCTTCATGCTTCTGACATTTGGTCTGGACAGCAACTGAATCTCTAGACCATGTCTGCATGCGCTCATGCATTGAGTTGATGCCACACCACTGGCCAGTGAGATATATGCTTTAGCAAGCAGGTGTGCAGGTGTACCCAGGAAGTTGGCCAATGAATGCATAAAATACCCTTGCAAGGTACAGACTTCAATTTGTGAGTGTTACCAACACCTAGCATGAAGCATAACAAACTGCATTGTCACCCACACTGAAGGAGCTGCTAGCTAATACTATAACATTCACTTTATAGCGCAGGCCATTTCAATCAGAAAATGAGGTTGATAAAGCCAGCACTAATTTCAACATTACCAGACACACTCGATTTCACCTCTTGTAGCAAATGGGCAAACTGATACTGCTGACAGCTAATGTAAACTCATGACTTGTTTTGCTGCTGTCTACATACACACACAACTTGTAGCGCTCGAACTTGGGGTGATACCATTACAAAACAAACTTACGCAATGTGGCCATCTTGTCTTTGGTCAATGTAAAAACCTCAATAATTATGAAGATATTGTTAAACTGAAAATGGAGGATGAAGCTAAAACCTGAAAACCAATTTACGCTGTCCATTAGTCAACTACATTCATTTGCAGTTTAAATAAAATTAAAATATAAAGAACTAACTGCAAGTAGATTGACACTGGCAATAGCATCTGTGAATTGAAATATTTTGAGTTTCTATAACAATAATAAATTAATAATTATTATTTAAAATAAATTAAAAATATAAGATATTACAGTAACAAAATGTGGAATTATTACTCATAAAACTAAATCAGTTCTTGCCAAACGTGTGACCCCTCAGTACATGCTTGGTTCCTCTTCACAGTGGGGCGCTTTAATTAATATTCAGTACAAGACATTTAAACCATATTCTTCTAATAAAAATACCTTTCATACTGACTTTAATTTTAACTAATCTGATAGACATTTTTCCACCATAAGTGTTTAATGGTTGAAGCCTCAGGTGGAGGGGTGCAGGAATGATTTTTCTTCTTAGATGTAAGGTGTTTCAGCATTCCATTTAATTTAATTGGCAATATAACCTCAAATAGTTCCTTCGAGACCTTGAAGCTGAATCTTGTATTTGAACAACATCTAATTATTACAGCTTGAGCCGCATGTCAAACTTTCCTCTAATTAGACAAGCTATAATTAGAGGTTAAGACATTACAAACTGCAGAAAATTACAAAATCAGAGTGCATAAAAGACTTCACCTTCAAAATGTTATGCCCCCTTTTAGGCCGCATTTACACTACCATGTAAAAGCGGTTCAATTCCAACTTTATTTTGCTTACAGGTGGCACAAGGTGGCTACGTATTATGAACATGTAAATAGGAATAGAAAAACGTGAAATTGGATATTCTCAGATCTGTTTCGGGCCTCAATTATACGTGGAAACAAACTGGATATAGCGACTGTCATCACACATAACTGAACTGACAGTGATCTTAGGGCAGAAATATGGTTCATGCAAGCACATGAATGCAGAGGTCAATGCCGGGCCCAGCAGGCACAAATGTGTGTTCCCAGTGAACATATTCAACGTACGCTCTTACGCACTGGTGGAGGTAACAACCGTCATGCAAGGGGCGATATAAAGCTAATCCGAGCATTGTTTCACCCCATAGCATCTGCGAACTGCAATGCTTATACTGCAACTGGAGCTTGCAATGCTTTACAATTTTTGCATCACACTCCAGAAAGCAACAACGCGTAAAATCGATCTCGCGTTGCTTGAAACGGCTGCCTTCGCGTATTTGCGTGAACCATGTTTCTGTGCTTGTACTTTTTCATGTTTTAATGACGTATAGGGTGCATCTCAATTCTCTTATTTGTACGTCTTCGCTCTTCTATCCTCTATTGAACCAGAAGTTGTTCCGCATCTGCCTCTTCGCTGCCCGTCTCAATGTGCTGATTCCTGCTGAGAGGAGAGAGAAGGGAGGAGGGAGGAGGGAGCTATGAGTAAGGATACACGAGAGGAGCCTTCCCAGAACGCTCTCAGCTGAAAGCCATGATGTCAATGGGTAATGACATCAGCTGGCAGTAAAAAGGACGCAACGGATCAGAAAACTCACAGTTCAGATCGTATCGCTTAAGTTAGGTATCGGATCATTTTTCGGGTCGGAAAAATAAATTGAAAAAGCGAAGACAGTTCTATCTTTGCTTTCCATTTAATCTGTCAAAAACATAAGGTAAGGAACTTTTGCACACAGTCGTCATTGAAAACAACATTGAAGATGTTCAATGTTTCCATTAAATCTTAAAATAGCCTAAATAGAATATTCAATACTGAAGCCAAATCTGGCTATTTGGGGGGTTACCTTATTTAAGGCTTTATAATTCAAGATTGCCGCTTCACAGACAGGAAGGGAGAAAAGGGGCTGCAAACACAAAACATCTTCATGAAAATTCAACATTGAAATTGCAAAAAAAATAATACTGAGAATTGAAAAACTGCTGGGGCTTAAATCTATACATTTCTGGGATCATGAACTCCTTGACCACAAGTATAATTTATCTTGAACACTGCATTCTAGATTACCTACTTGCTATGAGCCAAATTAGACAGCTATCCAAGTGGCTCCCCACAGTCTGAGATCCCTCAAAATGGTGCACTGTCATATCATAAAATAATCATATATTTAACACAAATAAAGTTTTGAGGCATGAAATTTAATATGAACTAATGATTTTCTGGTTGAGTTTAGCATGAATTTATCAATATCAGTGCAGTTGAACATCAGTGGTCACCAGTAACCTCTCCAAACACAAAACATGCCTTTTCTCCATTATAAAGTTTAGAGTTTTGTCCATTTTTCTTTAAAGTCCCCCAAGCCAGCACACATACTCATGAAATAAACTGCTGATTAAACGGTCAGAACATTCACCCTGCAATGAAAGCTAGCAGTTCCGACTTCTGAATGTAGCCAGGTTCTCTCTCTCTCTGCGTTGTGAATGTTACAACATTGACAACATTGACAACGACGTTGCATCACAGACGTTTTATTTCCTGCATGCATCTGCATGAACATATAGCACAGCAAACCGAACACATTAGCCTCTCAGGTACACTTGTTGCTGTTCGGTTAGCCCTTCCTTCAGCATTCACGGATTTATCAGAAAGGGGGGCCGGCTAGTAATAGCTAGTTACATGAACACGAGGCTGCGTTAGCTACTACAGCCACAGAAATGTACAAAACCATTTACATGTACACGTTTCTTCATCGCCAAAATAAATATGGAAATGAAAGCATGCATGGGAAATGAATGAAAAACATAGCGTACCTGCATGAACATATAGCACAGCAAACCGAACACATTAGCCTCTCAGGTACACTTGTTGCTGTTCGGTTAGCCCTTCCTGCAATAATCGCAAAACCATCACATGCATAGTTCTCGGGTTCATAGATGAAATACAGCAATGAGATATATATCGACTAATTAAGTAATCATTGTGGTTATACAAAGATCTGGGGCTTCACATACAATATACGAAATTACACCGTGACAATATATATGGTTTGGGGACAGGCGGACAACGCTGACCTTCAGCATCCACGGATTTATCAGAAAGGGAACAAAAAATGGATGCGCAGCCAGATCACCCCATAACGGCACGCCCCTAAATATCCCAGAACCAATCCCCAAGTGTAACCAAAACAACCAATAAAAATAAAAGGCGAGCAGAAACAGACCAATGAAGTACAGAAATATTTATTAAAGTTAACGAAATAAGAAAATCTAGTGATACACTATAGTTATCCTCTTACACAAGCTCACAACCTTATTTCAACACTTATAAGGAAGAAGTACAACTCACTAACTCAGTGATACCTGATATCTGAAATAAGACCTTATTTTAACAGAACAGACATTCCACTATCAGGGAAAAATCAAACAATATATGCCTCCCTAGATTGAACAGAAAGGTGCAATGAACGTACCAGGGGATCCACCGAAACGCATGACCAGTTCATGTTTTAAGCAAGAAAAAAAAAAACCTCGGCATTCGATTTTGTTGAATACGGTATACATTCCAAAACAAAAAGCAAAAGTAGCAGCCTAACCTTTTTCACTGAATCCCTCCTCCAGAGACCAGTAGTATCCAGTAGAAGGAACCCTCCAGTCCTGTTTCATTCGAAATAATTCCCATTGACCATGTCCTTACCTCATTAATAACTGTGGAATTACCTGCCGGTTTCCACAGTTATTGCGGTGCTGCAGCAAATATAGACCAACTGTTGGAAATTGTTTTTGTTTTAATCTTTTTTTTGCATGAGAAATACTATATGTGGTGTAAGTGCGTGACATCCAACTGAAATGAGTGACAATCACGCTCATTGCGTGACACTTCAGAGCCCTGAGGAGGTTAGGTGAGAAATGAAAAAGTTATGCAACACATAAGTCCGTTGCTACAGTCCAACTGTTACCACTCAATGTGTTCCTGAAGAGGTTATTGGAAATAAATGTCTTATGAGCAACAAAACAATGTAGTGGTTGGAGCTTGGGGGGGTAAGTGCGCATTATTGGACCTCGGTATTTCAAAAATCCTGATTACGGTTTTTTCTATGAATCGCGTCATTTTCAGCTGCGCAATCGTGCTCAACGTTGAACGGATTCAACCTACCTTGCTGATATGCATAGGCTTGTATGCTCTTATGTTTATCCAGTCAATGTCTTTCAGTTATTGTGGAAAGTTTAAACACTGGGGAATTGGATAAGAAACGAGCCAATCAATACATCGTTACCGGGGAAGTTTCATGAGGGCGTGAACTATAACTGTGCAGTTATGCAGAAGAGCCTGAGTGTATAATTGAGTGATTGGCTATCAACACCAGTACTTGGGTGGATATAAGGAAGTGCTGAATTTGTCAATGAGGGAATCTACATGCAAATCCACGGTAGGGAACTAAGCATTTTTTGTATATGATGACTGTAATTGACAGTAGAATGTGAGAATCAATACCATGTTGAATTTTTTGCTTCAGAAAACTGATTTTTCTAAACCACTAATTGGAATACTGTTGGCTCACTGTGACTAAAGTGGTTGCTACAGAGGACAACAATTTTTTCTGTCACAAGAGATCATTTTTTTTAAACTGCTGGGTCGATACTATGGGCAAGGATATTGACCAGTTTGCACATCAGGCTTAGCTGAGGAGTTTAATTCATGCAACTGTTGAAAAACATGGATTGGAATGAACTTCTCCATATTCTAAACCGCGTTTGAACTCTACTTGCTTGTGAATATTCAATGACTGATCCGGGGGTGCCATCTAGTGATCGAGTATTGTAACTTCGTGCTTAAATTTGCAGTTCCATAGTCGTTGACGTCTACATCTGCAGAAAGGGGTTAAAATAACGCACAACATGAGGCACGATGCTCCCTTCTGTTAAACATAGTAAGTGTCAACAACATAAAAAGTATAAAAAGAAGAAAGCAAGAAAGAGAAAAAGTGACCTAATCTTTTCAAGAAAACTCTTCAAAATGATGATGTCTGCAGTGTTAGTTCGTGGATTAGTCATCAATTTTTACACTCAATGAACATCTGTGAGAAGACTTCATTTGAAAATTTGGTCACGCTTTAGATGAAGTGTTGCTCATAAAGGCTTTATACAGCATGTATAATGCCTTCATGAATGAGACATAATGTCTTCTTAAATCATACAAAAGCAAATGTCATGCTTTGTAAAGGGTGAGATAACACATCCTTATTCAGCATGTGATGCCAGTTATGACATAACTGACAATGTCACTTAGCTAGTGGCTAAATGCTATAAAGGGTGACATTGTCAGCCAAGTGACACTGCCATTGTCACATCTGGCATCACATGCTGAATAAGGATGTGTTATTTCACCCTTTACAAAGCATGACATTTGCTTTTGTATGATTTATAAAGATATTATGTCTCATTTATGAAGGCATTATACATGCTGTATAAAGCCTTTATGAGCAATAATTCATCTATAGTGTGACCGAAAATTTGAAGAAGTGATTTTACACGTCCCTCAACACACGTTCAGCACATTGACTCTGCATTCTTCACAGACCCCCACTCCATTTACACGTGGCTGGCTATTTTCATAAACGAACATTTCACCGTCTTTTCAAAAATAATATCATGCACACGTATCAGTTTTCAGAAAAGTTTTCGTTTACACGTACCCGTGTATATATCGTCAAGAGCATATCAAACCTGTAGGTGGCAGTGTAACAATAAGCTCAAGCCCATGTTAGCCAATCAGAATCCCGAAAATAGCAACAACAGAAATGAATCACAATCATCCATGATTACCACCTGACGTTGGCTGCCTAAAACTCTGTTTTTCTCAGTTTACATGCAAACTTGCAACCGAAGTTTTCCAAAATCTCCACTCTGGCCGGAGTTTTTAGAAAGAATCGTTTTCAGAGGTGAATTCTCCGTTTGCGTCTAAACGAAGGGCACAAACACAGGGAAATGTCTCCGTTTGTCAAAATAAACGTGTACGTGTAAACAGGGCCCCCTTTCCTGCTCTTCAGGCGCTCAGTGGTTGTTTTGTTTCCATTGTGATCTGAAAAACTATGTCAAGTTATTCATAAGAGCTTACAATTGATAAGAAGCGGAGATTGTGGATGCGTGCGAAAATAAATACATTTTTATGTTGAATTGAATTGAATTGAGTTTATTAAAGGATTACCCCTTGAGATGCAACATCTCATTTTCGAGGGGGTCCCAAAAACACAGTTACAACATAAACAGAATCACAAAACATATAAACAATACATATTACATACAAACAAACAACAATACGGAAAAAAAGTAATAATAATGAAATAATAATAATAATACATAAATAAAATAAAATTGAAATAAAATATATATATATATATATATATATATATATATATATATAGCTCACTCACCCAATCCCACCCACTTCATCTACTTATAAATATAACATATAATTGGAAACAGTGACCCAGATGATTGGTAGATTCACAATCGTAGTCAAAACAATTAAATAATCAATAGTCAATCGGTAGCAATGCAAATAAGTCATGAATAATGTAGCCAATTCGGTATAAATTAAAAACATGAGCATGTTGTTATATCGGGGGAGGTTAATTTTATCTGATGACCGTGCAGATAGCCTATAGCCTAAATGCCCATTTTAAAATAAAAATTAATCTTGGCTATATTTAACTATAGGATCGTGTGCAACACAACACAATTTTAGAAGTCAATAACTGAAGGACTTCAATATTTTAAGAAAACTCATTAATCAAATATTTAAGAAACTGCCATGGTTAAAATGTAGATGACCCTATGGCGTGTCTGGTATGAAAAAGCATGCGGCAGTTAAACTTTATTTCGCACTGACGATTTCATTTTGCAATTAATCCACGGTTTACACATAAGCCAATCCCTATGGATCACATTACATTTGATCCAGCTGAACGCTGCCATCAGAAATGAATGCTGCTTCATGAGACACTTCGTGGGCTGAGAATTAACTGCACCGATCTCCACTTTTTACAAAATGGAGAGAATGGGATGTGAAATTTTGTTGCATCATAATTTCTCACTCCAAGTTTACTTTTCAGATATTTATATTCTGGGGAGTTAAAGGGACTGAAAGGTAAAATATCATGCATGTCTACCTTTGAGGCCTTTGCTCAGCCATCTTGTCATCCTGATCATGTGATCCTATATCCAGCTCCCTGATTCGACAAAGTGGACATAGAAATTTTTTAACAGAAATGGCATTGAAATTTCTACAAAGTACTATGCATTTTCTGGATGTTTCTCCCAGCTGTCCTCTATTATAAAAATATGATATATATGAAGAGTTTGGTTCCAAAACGCAGTAAGTGCCAAAATTACAAAAATTGAGATAATACCATAAAGCAATAGCCCTGTGATTCTTACAAATGGTGCAAATTTTCTTTTTTTGAAATTCATACTATAGAGTGTATTTTTTCATGGTCAAAGTTTGTGTTTCTCAATAAAATGCAATAAGCGCCAACATAGAAAAAGTTGATTTACTCAAAATGAGTTAAATGGATATATTGCGTTTTGGAAACAAACTCTTCATATATATATCAGGATATAGTATCTGTTAATACTGAGATCATTTCTAAGGAAGAACATAATTTTTTATGAAAAGTGAAGATAGGCCCAGTTTATCCTCTGCCCACGACCTCGCAGGAAACGATGTCTAATTTCTCTATAGATATATGCCCTCGTTTCATCTGTCCTCCGTCCTGTTTCCATGCATCCTCGGTGGACGAGACCAAGACACAAGGTGAAGACACAACTGAGGGGAACAAGGAAACAATTTAAGAGAATTGAGATGCACCCATAATGTTACATTCGCTGCATAACTGGCACAGCTGCTCTGTTTCAGGTCAAAGGTTCCTGCAACAGGAACCCAGAGATCTTGAGTCCTTTCCCACATCCACACATCTGTCTGTGCTGATGTGGCAACGATCATTGCCACATGCTATGCCCAGGCTGCAATAAGGGCTCTCCTCTTTATTCTCAACCTTTGAATGTGACCTATATTTTGCGAACCTCTAAAGATGCTTTATTAAACAAATGCTTGATGTATTATTTTGGTCATTTTTGTACGCATTGCAAAATGTTGAAGTGGCGGCAGATTGTGTACTTTAAGTTTGTTCCAGAAACCAAACCTTTGTCTGTGCATGCGTGTTGTTTCAAGTTGAGCAAGTGTAAACTCAGGTATCAGATATCTGTTAATTTTAAAAGTAGATTTTAGCAGGCAGTCAAAAAAAGTGGATATAGGCAAAAAAATCAGAACTGAGCATCAAGACCTGCAGTGTAAATGAGGCCTTAGTCTGAGTATAGAATGGAATCTCATAATTGAAACCTCAAGTGACTTCCTGAGTTGGAGCAAGTTAAGGATGTTGTGCAAAACAAACTTCCAATATCTGAGATTTCCATCTCTCAGATTTATAAACGAGATATTTGTTGCTCTGATTTATTAGTTGAAAGACGAAGGTGAGGTCAGATATCCTGGAGGCACTGCAACACATTCAATTATATGGTACCTGTGTGAATTTCAGCAAGGCTCATCATAACAACTGTGATTTCATGCGGGCAATTTAACACCCCGCCATCTTTACATGCAGTTATTATTTGCATAATTGCTATATTAGCCTTACCTCTTCTACATCATGTCAATGCAGATTAACTTACATTTTTCACAACAGATCTGCTCTCGCTAATAAGCAAACCTTGTTGACATGTTCTTGTTAACTTTCTGAAGATGCTCAGGCACCATGTACCCGCAAACAGTGGCATATGTGGCAGTTTAGTAACTGGGGTTGTAAACACGAAGCCTCTGGCTCAAATCCCTAATGAAGCACTGCTGCTTTGCATTCTGAATACCTCAACCTAATTGGTTTGGTAAATATCCAAAATTGGAATCCCAAATTAATTGAAACTATCAAGTTAATGACACAAGTTAAGCTGGACATTGGCACATGTAAAGCAAACTGGAAAGTAGCCCAGTTTCAGAGTTTAGTTAAGGTTAAATCCGTGAATATGTCCACATTTCTGAAACTCCTCCCACCCCTATAAAACCTGATGTCATTCAGCAGATTGCCTGGGCGCAGGTGTGATTAACGGTCCAGTCGCTCTACAGTCTCCCCATCAGAGGCTACAGCTGACCTGATTGGAGAGGCCAGTGAATAGATTTATGAATTGGGCTGGCTTCTCAACCTCCATCTTTCAACTGCTCACCCAGGCGAAGAAGTTCAGTGGTGCCTGAATCAGAAACACACCAGTGATATGAGCAGAGTAGCAGGGAGACAATTTACGCCATTGCTTTTACTATTATGCCACTATTGCATTTCTGACATCAAGGAGGCCTACATTCGGGCCGTGATGTGCACATTCTGTACTCATACCATTTATTAATTTCACTTCAAATACAAAAACTGAGAAAAAGGAGACATCAGGTTTGTTAAAACAGTATTTTAAAGATGACAGAAGCAATGAAGACAGTTTGGGTACTGAACCATGACGAGGAACTTTTTGGAAAGCTTTTGTCTTCTTCCCGAACCTTTTATAGACTGTTCACTGGAAGGCATCCCGGACGATTTTTTTTTCCCCAAACACTGTCATCCCAGCAGTGACATATAACTGGAGTATCAGAAGCCTGTTCATCACTCTAACTGTCGCAGTGGACCCTGTGATTGCAGCTCATGATTTACCGTTATATAAAACACATAAAGCAGCCACTTCAGACCTGTTTCATTGATAGATTCTTCAGCCTCAAAGTAGTTTTAACACTTTCTCTATAATAAACAGATGCAGAAATGGAGAGAAAATATGGCAGGCAAATTTTTAGGTACCTTGGACAGAAAACACACTCAAACACCCACAAACGTGCAGACAGGGGGCACCTTAATACAATCCTCGTTCAATTTACATCCTCTCCCACAACCCACGAAGACATGTATCACAAATATAGCATCTTTCAAGTAAAGGACTACTTTTCTTTTTCAGCTAGATGTGGGAAACCATAAGTGGCAGCTCACTTGAGGGGCTAGTTCATATATTTAAACATTAATTTATTTCTATAATAGTATAAAATGAAGAAACATTACATTAATAATTTTTCAAATCCCCTACAGTGGCTTAAATTTACTACAAATCTGACACCTAAATAATTACCCCCCAGTTAAAGTATGTGCGAAACTTTAAAACTTGTATTCCAGTGATCAAACATAACACCTCAAATTGTGTCTGCCAACTAGTGCATTAAACACTCCAAAACATAGCATCCAGCTAAATTAGATTAGAAAAATAGGCCCTGAAGTGAAGGTATGTTTAGCACAGCAAAATTTTTAACACCTTTCCCTCCAGTTAGTGTTTCACACCTTGACAACAATCTCCTTGTTTAGGTACGGCTAAAAGCTAAGCGTATCCTCTAGTTAAAGTGTTTAACACCTTGGTAAATATTAAAAGTGCGGTTAACACAAGCTCCCATACGTCAGATCACAGCACCCACATGCAGTACAAAAGATTTCAGAGAGGAAGTGAAACGCACTTTCCTCATCTGCCCTCACAGGCATAGAGAAAACATAAAAGCTTGCAGGAGTGAGACCTCTGGCACAGTAACAGAAGCAACATGATGGCAAGGCATCTGAAGTATCATTGCAAAACAGAGGTGTACTACTGTAAAAGCATAAATTATTGCTGTTGTCATGCACGACATTAGTTCACTGGCAAGCAATGCAAGTGAACAGAAAATGTGTATTTTTTTTTGTGAATTTGAAAGTTCTTCTTTTATTATTTTACTTCAAAGTTCTCCTGACTGCACGCAAGGGAGGATAGGAACCATTTACACATTCATTAGTAACCTATTGGTAAAATGAATGGTTAACAATTTAGCCTCAATGCATTGTATAAGTGCAAGAAACATGAATCTTTGTGTTTAAGCGCACCATTTGGCTATTATACCGAGTCGTCTAGACTGAAATCAATTTTCACAGGAAATTCTTCGTACAAAACTCCTGATTTAGTCCAGGACTAAGGTGAAATTTGTCTATAATAAAAGCGTGAATATAGCATTAAGTTCACTGCAAAGAAAACAATAAAAGGTGCTATGTACAACTTCTTTACATTCATTGTTCCCTTTCTATTGCCGATGTGTGTAGGGACTGTTACATAACTTAAAAATGAACACCTTTTTCGCTGCTTAAAACATCCAGTGGATTGAATACATGGAGGTATCGGGTCAATTTTTCTAACAGAAATCTAAGGGAAATGATGTTTATGCACGCTGCTGATTGCCTTGCTTTGGGTGCTTGTGTGCTTGCTTACCATAAAGAGTTGAAGTCTATAGGAGTCATTTCCAGCACTAGACAGAAGGAATACATGAGCTCAGTGGTTATAGTTCCAACCATCGAACTCAGGGATCTCAGACCTGTTCCTGGAGAGCTACCAACCTGTAGGTTTTTGCTGTACCCCCAATTCAGCGCACCTGATTTGGCTAATTAGAAAGCTCATCAAGATGTCTAACTGGGAAATTTTGGTGTGATTTGGTAAGAGTGAAAACCTTCAGGATGGTAGCTCTCCAGGGCCAGGGTTGGAGACCCCTGACCTAACTTTTCTGAAAGCAATTCTCATTAAAAATTCCAAGCTGTGCATTTCAAATATGCAGTACATGATGCATTGTGTAAATCAGATAACTTCAGGGTTGCTGGAAGGTTTTTTTTTTTTTTTTTTTTTTTTTTGATGGAGTTAAGCTACTGACTCCTAAAGATTTCAAGTCTTCATACAAAACTAAAACAAAATGCTACCCATGGGATCTGGACATTTGGATGTACAGAGGTTAAAATGGTATCAAACATCTTGTCTCAGTCTGGGTAAGCCTGAATATGGGAATTCTTCCCAAAATGTTGGACTGTTTCTTCAAGTTATGAAAGAAAAAAGAAAAAAGCAGACACTCCATGGACCAAGGTTAGCCAATGTAACCAACTAGAAGACATAACCTTGACTAAAAGTGACCTTTTTGACCATATAGCACTTACATATTTTCAAAGTTAACAGCTGCTTTATTTTCCTCCAAAATAAGTGGTCACAGTCATGTGTGTCATTCACGTTAGTGGGCCCTCTCCACAACACTTGGCGGTCTGACTGTGTTTTGAGAAGGGCCAAGATTGAAAGCCTTTCTCACTGCCTAACTCGCAAATTCCAGACATGCATCTTCGTGACGCATGTTCTTTTGGAAGACCACACAACCAAAGTTAGAGAGACAAAGACTGCCGATACGTGAAGTAAGATCTCGCCGAGACTGTGATGTGTGTTTTTACCAGCAGGTAGCATCAGGCTATCTCATGGGGCGTTACCTACTAGGTGAGCCGAAATTCTTTGTAATGCCGCTTTCTTGTGATTTGGGGCCTGATATCATTTATGTACATGATTGACAAATTGTAGCCCATTTCAGACATGAAAGCGGGTGAGAAAATATCCTGATCTTAACTAGGCAATGCACTTACAAGCAGTTGCATCATGTTGTTACAGTGGATGAGAAAAAATTTCCTCATACTAAATGACGATAAAACAGACATTTGTATAATTGGAACAAATGTACTAAGAGGAAAGTTATTGAGCAGACTTGGAGGTCTGGCTCGACAGAATAGGCCTGAAGTAAAAAACCTGGGTGTTATTCTTGACTTTGATTTTTACTTTAATTCACAAATTTACCATGCTACAAAGAGTGCCTTTTATCATTTAAAAATATTGCAATACTACATATCATTAGAAGATGCCAACAAGTTGACCCATGCCTTTGTATTCTATCACCTAGATTATGGCAATGCACTCTTTACTGGATTATCTCAAATGAAAAAAAATCCATTGATTTTTTTAGAATTTTTCCAGAAATTTAGCAAAAGAAAAAAAAAAAAAAAGAAAAAAATAAAAAACATTTGGCACCACTTCTAGCCTCATCTTACTGGGAGCCAGTAATATTGAGGATTGATGTTAAAATTCTTTTACTTGTAGATAAGGTCCTAAATGGCTTAGAACCTTTGTGCCTTAGATTACATCTCTATGTATGTTTCAAACTATTCCATTGGGTCATCTAGTGCCATCTTGCTCTAAGTCCAAAGGATGAATTACAAAAACTACGGTGAAGCAGCTTTCTGTTCCTATACACCAAAGATTTGGAACAAACTCCCATTACAAATAGGATAATCAACCTCTGATGAAAGTTTTAAGAAACAACTGAAAACCCATTTTCATGATCTTGCTTTCATTTAATTCAAGCTTGTAATATTTTTAAACCATTGTGGTTATTTTTAGTTGTTTTATATCATATAACCCATGTTATTGATTTGATTGTTTCTCAGTAAAGCTCTTTGAGCTGCATTTCATGATATGAAAGGTGCGATATGAGTGGAGAATATTAATTGCCAGAAACCCTGTGAGAATTAAATTAAGTATTAATCACGCTCAAGTAGATTTTGGTTTAGGCCTACTTCAATTCACAGGTTAATATTACAGATACTGTAAACATAATTTTAAAAATAATCACATAGTTGATCCATAGTTTTCAATTACGTGACCACTGCACACCACTGGAGAGCATAACACCCATTTTATTATAGAGGCCATTACTAGAAATTCCACTGCGCAGCCGCACAAGCCTGTCATTTTTTTCCACATTTTTTTCAATTTTTTTGACCCACAAATAGTTACATCACCTCTCCAAGGGTGAATGATATGTTAACAAACTGAAAGTTATAAGGAATTGCAATCCATATACAGCACCTGCCACAGTATGCCTACTTCATTCATTAAAAATAACAAAGTCCCTAATGTTACCCAAGCTACACTTTTGCGATGTACGTGCTTAATGTAGCTACCTTATGGAAAATCATTCCCCTCACACTGCCTCCAGGATGAAACCATACAAAATTACAGAGAAATATATTTTTAATTTAGATGAGCCAGTAATGCTGTTGTTTGGGAGGTGAAAGACAAAAAAAAAATCCTCATTGTCAAAGCAAAGGTGAGTGCTAATTATCCAGCTAGCTAGCCTCCAAACAGTTCCCAGCTGTTCTGTGGTGATATCATTGGTAACAAATCCAACCTTCCTGGGTTTTCTTTCTCTGACGGGGCTCTGTATAAACACAACCCAGAACTGCCTTCTCCTTGGTCATTGCATCCGATTGAATGGCAAATCACCAGAATTTTGGCAAAACCTGGGCAAAACAACTTGGTAAAAATGTCAGTACGGGAGAAGAGGAATTTTTATTTTGCCCTCCACACGGGTTTTTCCATTAGATTGTGATCACACATCAAAACAAATGAGATTATCTCTGTCAGTTGATTAAGATCAGTTCTGCAGCTCATTTTTGCTATACTGCACCACGCGAAGCATCGCCATGAAATGTGGGAACTGAAGCCATGGGTGATAGATTTTAATGGGGTCAAGTCCACAATGGAGGAAAAACTCAAGCTCAGATAATAAACTCACGCTGACACTAATTCTGCTGACACATGTGGCCTTTGAAGCCAATTTATTGCCCGTACATTCTTTTTGTTACCTTGAAAAATATGGTGCCTGTTTCTAAACCTCTCAGTGATGATGACCAAAGCTAGTCTAGTGTACAATTCATCTAGCAAATCATTTCTCCTGGACAGTTTTGGTTCCTCAGTTATGTATTCATTTTCTGTAATGGATGCCAAAAAAAAAAAAAAAAAAAGCTGGATTTGATGATGTGCACTGCTCCAGCCTCAAGGTAGCCTTTATACCCTGCTTTCACAATTAAATTTTCCTCACAGTCCTTTTCACACCATCTCACACAATCAAAACATCCTGCTATCTCGCACAATTGATGAGAACATAATACCAAAAAAGTCTTTGCTCAAAGCACTTGCTCATCACAAATGTCTTTACAAGGTAAGAACCCAAGGAAAATGTTGAGCAATGTATGAATTACACGAGGCATTGAGTACTCGGTAAACTTTTAAAACACGCAGAAAGCGAAGAGCTCCCTCTGCTGTTTAGAAGTGCTCATCGCCATCTGCCATTCAGGCAGTTACCTGGTGCCGTGGTTCTCAATACTGGTCCTGAGGACCCCCTGCGTATAATGATTTTTGCTCCGAACACATTTAAAATCTCAGAACATTGACAAGCTGTAATTTTTTTTTCCTTAATTAGGTGCATTTAATACTCAGTGGTATTTTTTCTAAGTTGGAAATCGAAAAAAAAACATCCACTGTTCTCATTGCGATTTATTCCAAAAATTTTTTTTTTTTAATTTGGAAATTGTAATATATTCCATTGTGATATATTCCTATAAACACAGTCTTGAAGACATGAAGAGGTAAAAAAATATATATATTTGACTGGTTGCATTTCACAGAGAAGTTAGCACCTCACTGATGAAAGTGTAGACACAGGCTACTAAGCAACAAGCAAATTAGAAGTTAATAACAAATTTAATGACAAGGCGATCGATCAAATTTGCAATGTTTAAAAGGAAAACAATGTTAAGCAATATAATTAATGGCCTATTTATTTACCACAATCTTTAATTTGGTTTGCTAAAAATGGGTACCCTTTCTGCTAAGGTTTGCAGTAAGGCACTATTTTTATTCAGCATGGAACATATGCACATAGGTATATCTCTTAAATTTTTATTTATTAATTTATTTTTAATGCAAAGAGGGTCCCCTCGACCAATGCTGTGAACCCCTGACCTGGCAGAGTCATCTCCTTAGCCCATTGAAAAAACTGACATCATTAGGCGTTGTGTAACATGTCATCAACAACAAACATAATATTATAAATTGATGCATATGGACTGTGTTGAACAAAATCCAACCAAAAAAAAAAAAAAAAAAGAGAGAAATAACAATGAGATACAAATTTTTTCATGAAGAAAATATCATGCACGCGCGCACACACACAAACAAACACACACACACACACACACACACACACACACACACGTGAAACAAGCCTCTCACCATGAAACTCGGCATTGGAGATCTACACTTTAAACAAAATGCCAAATCGTAAGCTGAGCTGCCCAGTTTATCAGTCAGATCTTAAATAGACAAAGATTTTTTTTTTTTTTAAGGACAGTTGTCAGGCAAAAGTAAATGAGGCTGTTTATGCATTCACCATGGTTTTCTATTTGCACAGTTTAATGGCTGGTAATGGGCGAAGTGAATGGCTATCAGCTGATCTTTTAGTGGCTGCCACATGCATGAGATAAGCTGAGGTAAACTGCACTAGGAGCGCCAATATACAGCGTTTTCAGATAATTCCTTAAACTGAGACCCAACAAGCAGAGAAAAGTTATTCACATACCCCTTGGAATCACTAACTATACAGTCAGTATTTGTACGAACACCTTTTTGGGGGCTTTTTCCCCATATACTGTATTTCAGTCCCTTACTTACTTGAGGTGGCCAGTTCAGTAGCGAAGGTGCAAGATTAAGATCTTGCTGGTTGGATTTTCAAGCCCCAGTTTGGCAACAATAACATCAGTACAGCTGCTGGGGCATTGATCATGGTCTGTAACCCCTCAGTGCACCGAGTGGGATTGACCCCATCCTAGTTTAATGAGCTGTTGTTTGCTTTGTGCAAAAGTGTCAGCTAAGTAAATGCACTCATCGGTTCCTAAAGGGGACCTATTATGCTGATCCTTCTTTTAATACATATTAGTAATGTTATAATGTTGGATGTCCATACTCAACCTCTGAAAAGTTTCTAAACATAAGATACAGGGGTTTTGCCGTGATCCAAGAACGTGATTTCGTGAATGTGATTTCCTCTCTGAACAGCTCGTCCCGAGATCTTCACGAGATCTGGGCAAAATCTGAAGTCAGGTTGTGCCATCCAATTAATACAGACCAAGCCAGAGCCAATTACGGCGCTGGACCTGCCCACACCGGAAACTATTCTAGCAGGCACAAACAACCGCGGATCATACTATGCCTTAGTAGCGTCTACACTTTTGGAAATACAAAAGAAGAACCACCGATCATTTGAGGTGCAGTTTTGTCAGTATCTCTCCCAAAGCCGCTTGTCCGTTTACTTTTGGACGCTAAGAAAAGCACCTATTTCTCTTCCAAAAGAGATGCCACCAGAAATCAGTGGGTAGCTTTTTTTTGTTTGCTGGCAGCAAACAGCCACAGCCGAAGGGAACGTTAGCTGTTTGTGCTCAGCATTTCACCAAAGACAGCTTTGTCAATAAAGGACAATTTGACACAGGATAAGCGTTTCAGCTGCTTCTCAAACCTGAAGCAGTTGCATCGATCAAGTGCTCGGAGCCACAAGCTGTAAGTAACGATATAACAGCAAATAATGTAAGTGAAGCTAACGTGTTACGGGTGGCTAGCAGGACCGCTAACGATAGTTAGCACTAACAACTGGCCTCAAACGCAGGCTTTGTAAAATATCTGAAGATAAAGCCTGGATCAGTCGCGACTGTCCGTGACTCACAGACGCAGAAGCTGTAAGTTGTTTTACTGCATAAGCCTACCTAACGTGATAGCCTGTTGAATGTGGCTGTAGCACTGCGGTTAACGCAGCCAAGTTACTGTTGCTAATGTTTGTGTCCTAAATATGCAAGAGTAATATCAGGGGAAGTTCAACAGAAGGCGTGTGAACATAAACCTCATTTGAAGCTAACTTTTTATACTTGTTTGTAATTTGGATGCTTAGTACAACTGTCCATGGTAACGGAACTTGCTGTCTGTAAAACCTGTATTGCAAGGGTTTGTCTCAGTGGTTGTTATTAATGCTCGGTTACCAGCTACTGGATGTTAGTTTGCTTGCCGCCGTGCTAATTAAAAATGCTCCTGGTTAACTTATATGCAGTAATTCTGATCGGTATGTTTGTGTTACTTCGGTAAGCATCAATGTGGCAGTTTCATCATAACGTTGCCCGATTGTAGCCACTACAGTTGAAGCTAACCGGAGAGGTGTTGTATGTGTCTGCAAAGTTGGGCTGAAAAGGCTGCAGTTAGACCAGACGTAGGATTTGCAGAGCTTGGGATACATGTTTGGGTTTGTTTATGGCTGTTTGTGATCGCTTCACTTATCCATGACCGAGGTCAGCTGGATAGTTCACCAATATCTGGGCTAGCTCTCTGATGCTATGCTACTGTGAAAACAATCGCGAAACGCACAAGCTCTAATGTGTCTGGTATAACAAACGATTTCTCTGCATTGCCGTGGCATAATTTCATCCCCCTTTAGAAATTGTTCTGGCTAATAAAAAGCCGAAAAAGCGGAGATTGAATAGGAAATTCTGTCCTGTAGAAGTGATTGATTCGCTAGCTCCACATAAGCAACTGTCCACGCTAACGGAACTTACGGTCTGAAAAACCTGTATTATGTTCATAACATAACCGGAGCTCTCTCTTGCTGTTGCGTACTATCCATAAAGCTGCTTTCACATCGGGCGCAAAACGAATTTTTCGCGCGACAGATTACATTCAAAGTCAATGCAGAGACGCAAATACACGCGTTATGGGCGCATTTAGCCGCTTTGACACCAGACGCAAAACAAATTTTTTGCGCGACAGATTACATTCAAAGTCAATGCAAAGACAGTGCATTGACTTTGAATGTAATCCGTCGCGTGAAAATTTAGTTTCGCGTCCGGTGTGAAAGCGGCTTATCGCGCCCATTTTCCGCGAGCAAACGCTGGTCATTCCGACGCAATAAGTAAACCATTACCACGGGCAATTTCCGAAAAAGGCCGCTTAGCCTAGAGCTTTCGCCCCTCCGTCATATACCAGCGCAGAAGCTGTCCGTTACTCCACGCTAACAACACACCACAGTTATGCACACAAACCAGCAGGTCCTTATAATACACACCTAAGCAGTCCATAAGTTGTTGGTTCACTTTTTGCTGCCCCTCACTGTCCATGTTTCCCTATAAACTCACACCCACCGGATTTCTACGGTGTCCGGTCTACACTTGGGTATGTCGACCCGTTCTACAAATGTGTCTGTATGGGGTGGATTCTAGCTTTCCCTCAATCCTATCTATAGAGTAGAAACACCGGTGTACTCACCATAGTAGCCGTAGGTAGATCGCAAATTCGAGCTTGAGCAGCCAGACTTTCGCACTGCATCCTCCACTTTCACCGCTGCGTTTATTAGAACAAGTTCATTTCATTAGATCTATACACATGTACTGCGTTTGATTGCAAAATTTCCCTGCTGATTCCTTAGCTCAGATGGCAGACGCGTCTCACGTTTCACACTAGGGAAGCGGACCCAGAAAACTGCATTCTGCCGAGTCCCGCCCAGCTCCGCCTTCCACAGAGCTGGCCAATCAGAAGAAAGTGGGCACATAGGGAGGAGGGGCCATAGCGGAAGGGCCACCCAAACGAGGCGTTTCAGGCCGAGACAACAATGGACTACAAATGGGTTTTTTTGAGGATGGCAGTATGAGCTAAATAAGGACCCTTTTTCGGACTTTGAACGATCAGGAGTACTCTAGGAGAGTCAAAGATCAAAATATAAATTTGGAAATGTTGCATAATAGGTCCCCTTTAAGCAGTAGGGCCTGCTTGTCAGACCTGGCACTGAATGTCTTTAGCCTCAGACTTTGGGGAAACAGGATTGGGAAGGATTCTATGATTTATATGGTTTATTGTGACTGCTACCATGGCGTGCAAGGCAGTATTCTCCATGAAAATCACAAGACATACTCAGCCAGCTAGGAATATTCAAGCCAATAGCTGTTATACCAAATAATTAAGGACACGATTAATGTTATAACCAAATTGATAATATAAATACTGATCATTTACTCTTGCTAATGCATGTCATGGCCCCACTAAACTGATCCCACTTTGCTCATAATTACACACATCATAAATTTTAGAAACATGTAATTCATCAGGAATGAACCAATGCTTACATTTGATCAGGGTTAATAATAATTGCATATGACTAGAAGTGACTCACTGAGAATGTAGGTGTGTCGTCCCTGATTATACTGCCATACCTCAGCTATGTCCATAGAGGCTTCACCTCCATAGAGTGGCCATAAATTGTGTACAGACTGCCTCTAGCTACGTGACATTATTACATTAAAGTAATTCAGCTGCTATTTTAGCCAAAGTGGGTAAAAAATTGATTAGCGAGAGGCCAATTTCCCTCAGAGCATTTAAAATTAAAACCGCTACACTGTTCTCATTGTTAATACTCTCAGACTTGAACCACCGGCCTTTGAGGTCAACAGTCAAGCATCTTATCCATTATGTTAATCATCTACTGTAGTGAACTGCACATCCCCATTTAACACCCCAAAGTGTAGTTTATAGAGAGGGAAAAATTAGCTACAGATGATGCTGGGGTCTAGAGACAAGCATTATCTAAGTGGCCGATTGGTTCAACTGCACCCTGGGTGCTCACTGCCCAGATTGGAATAATCATATTTTTATTTGTGTTCATGAAAGTGGGTTGGTGATGCAAATGCACAGCATAAAACACAAAGATGAGCTGAAATACATCCCCCTTGTGTCTTGAAGATTTTGTAGTCTGGACAACTGTCTCTAGAGCAGTGCTGCCAAACTGTTCCCAGGGATCTTCTTTCCTGTAGATGTTCAATCAAATCCCTATCAAGCACACCATATTCAACAGGGAAGTTATTGACAGGGCTGCCAACTCTCACGCATTTGGCGTGAGAAATGCGTGAGATTCAGTGGCATATTCACATTCCCGTTCTGTAGTCAGCAATTACTCAATCAACGCTATGCATGTTTCACAATCGTTCAAATTGTTTCAATGAAATAAAACCAATTGAAACTTTTTTTTTAATGTAATTCCATTGCTTCCAACCCCAAAGTAAAGAAAAACGTGAGAAGTCAGTATTCATAATTGATTTCCATGTTACTCGTGGTGAAATCCACCGTTACGCATGTGAAACATAAACCTCCATGCACAAGGACTTCAATTCCACCTGAGAATCTCTTTCAAACGCGCTGATTGAACAATTGCTGACTACAGCCCGGGAATGTGAATATGCCACTGAATCTCACGCATTTCTCACACCAAATGCGTGAGAATTGGCAGCCCTGTATTGAGATGCTCATTAGTTGAGTGGTTTGTGCCAAATTATAGTTGAAATGACAACACAGAGGGGGACAAATCTTGACAAACTGCTTTCGAGCATCTGAAAATTGAAATGTTACATTTGTGAAAAACATATGTTACTGCTATATCCTGCATTTTCATTGTCTCATGGAACTTTACCCAGTCATCGAAATGTTGGACATTTTTTACATTTGAAACTGGCATGACCCTGAAAAATAAATGGCACTATAACCCATAAATGCCTGCCACGCAAGTAATACTTCATATGAAAATCATCCTGTGTGCGACACACCGCAAAAAAGAGTGAGTAACGGGTGGATTGAGCACAAAATGTTATGTTCACACATTTCATTATTATATTTTGAAGTGTTTCCCACATGCATATGCAATTCAGTCGCATAATTCTGATGAAAACAGACTTTCAATTTCATCACAGATTTGAATTACCGAGGCCTATGGGGCATACCATATACTATGCTATATTAAATTGTGGGCAATGATACGGGAAATTCAATTTGAGAGCATGAAAAAGCAACAACTAGAATGGGATTGTCAGATGAGACTGACAGGTTTTGGATTTTCCACTTTACCCTGAAAATTGATGAATGAGGATCTGTGTGCTCTCCTGCAATGCTCCTCTGGTAATATCATGAGTTTGAGTTACATGCGTGGAGTTGTTTGAGCGAGAATGAAACCTCATTTGTCAAATGTCTGCGAGCTAGCAGTTGTGGTAATACCCTAAAGTGTTTTCTTGTCACCACAAATGATTAGTGATCTACAGAACAAAACACTTCCCCCTCATCGGTGTATCCCTCATTGTCTTTGAACATGAATGACTATACAGAATACCATGCTTCATATTCCATGCACATGACACTGAGCCATGGTCATTATCTCTGAATGCATGCACATGCGTGCACACACAGGCATGTGCCTGCTCTGTAAAATATTTTGTGCCACTAGCTGAGAGAATAAATGAAGAAGGTGCAAAATCAACTGCTAAATCATCATGTTTTGAGAGTTTACCTGCACTAATGGGTCTGAGTGTATAATTTATCCAAATATAAGCAAGTGCTGAGTGGCAGATATTTTTGTCATGACAAATGCCCAGAAAATAACTCTTTGCATTTGTTCATCTTTAAAAAGAAAATGATAGAAAAGTCCAGCTGTTTAAAGAGTGGGCTGTGAATTTCATAACCTTCTTTTCTTTAGCACTTGAATCTTGACTCTTACAAATGAATTAATCACAGAAGGAACTGGCAGGATTTTGTATGTGCAGTGGTACTCCCTCTGATTCCATGCAGTATCTGCAGTAAAAACTGGCAGACCTGCTGGCTGGCAAGCAGACTCATCTACTCATGTGGATCTATTTCTGATGGAAAAGCACAGGAATTGACTTTGCCTCTTGTTTTTGCAAGCTGGTTGACTCAGTCATCTGGAAGTTTAAATTATCAAAGTAAATGTCAAAGGGTACATTGGCTTAATTAATAAGCGTTTCCTGTTTATCTGCTGCAAAAACTACCACTACCCACATTTTTGACTATTTATATGGACTTATAAATCTCAAAATGTACAAATCTAAATTCCAAAAAAGTTGGGATAGCATGTAAAATGTTGCGAGGGTTCCAGAGCTAGTTCTGGCAGACAAGTCTAGACATTACCACAGTACCATGGAAACATGCATATTAGACACTGCTCTACCCCTCTAGAATGCAGGCTATCTGAGCTGCTTCCCTGCTTTCTCCCACATGCATGTTTGTTTGAGCTAAAGTGGGTGTATATGAAGACACAATGCAAAAAATTAAATTTTGCAGTTTAATTTTGCTGTCCTTACCTGAGCTCTCTTTAGCTGCAGCATGCAGGTGGTCCATTATGGATTAGCCATAAAAGCTTGTTTGCTAACTGAGGTCACTCCCAAATTGGTCGCCCCGGATGCATCATTTTGGAGTACTGTGTTGCTCGCTAATTCTACGTTTAGTCACACTTTAGATAAAGGGTTGCTCATAAAGCCTTTACACAGCATGCATAATGTCTTCATAAATCATACACAAGCAAACATCATGCTTTGTAAAGGGTGAAACAACACATTCTTATTCAGTATGTGATGCCAGATGTGATATAACTGACAATGTCACTTAGCTAGTGGCTAAATGCTATAAAGGGTGACATTGTCAGCCAAGTGACATTGTAATTGTCACATCTGGCATCACATGCTGAGTAAATATGTATTTCACCCTTTACAAAGCATGGCACTTGCTTATGTATGATTTCTGAAGACTCATATCTCATTTATGAAGGCATTATACAGGCTGTGTAAAGCCTTTATGAGCAACAATTCAACTAAAGTGTGACCTTACGTTTTGCAACAACAATTTCAAAGCACACCATATCTTACTCAGAATCTTCTTAGACAGTATGCTACTACAGCAGCGATTTTTATTTGGTAATTGTCTTTGGTCTGCAGGAAAAAAAAAAAAAAGGTGTGAGTGTTGTTTGTAAGATTTAAACAGTGCTTCAGGGTCTTGTTGGTATTTATGAAGTGTTTAAATTCATTAAAAGAGGGTAAAACTATTTGCTCACCATGAGAGATCATTGCCATTAGGGGACAGAAAGGTAATTTCCCAGCTGTTTTACCTCCAGGACCACTAACAAATAGCCGGTTGAGAAATTTGACCCCCAATTGCGATGGAGGTTTTTTTTTTTTTTGCTCTCTTGGGAGGTGAATGGAAAAAGAAGCTGAAATGGATACATTTTTATAATACTTATATAATTAAAATATCAAGGGATTCAATCTCTTACATATACTGCAAATTTAGCCAACATTAATTCAACCCCATTACAATCCAGATTTCTTTCTTGCTGGGGTGGTTTTCGGTCCATTAATCAGACGGGTATGTTACTCAGGTTAAAGAAGCTCTTGTCTTTGCAAATTGCAAAGTTTCACCAAGTTAAGTCATCTCATTCAAATGCTATAGAGGGCTGATAAGGGCATCTCGATGGCTGGCATGCCTCATACCAATGAAGGTCAATCACCGACCGCTGTGGATAATTACGGGCACAATTGGTGATCTCAACACATGGATTATTTTGAAGGCAGTTTTTGCAGTATCATCAATTTATTTGGAGTTATAATTGGAGTTTTCCTCAGTGCAATCTTTGCTAGAAGTATTGTGCTCTGGTGAGCTGTGCTGTGAAATGCTGCAAGGTATGTCTTCATTGTATTACATAGAGGGTGATATGCCCGGGGCAGTTTTCACACTTATGTGTCAGTGCTAGCTTGATTGGGTACCTTGTATGTGAATCCATTAGCTAAAATGATACTCTTCAATAACCATTGTGAATAACTATGCCATGTTCATTGCTAGTGCTGTGAAATGTAGAATTTGTGCTTTAAGAGCATTCATTATGGGTAATGTTGAGCAGAAATGAGAAGGACAAGGTAGAAATGGCAGAAAATAGAAAATAAACTGGTCAACAGACGTATGAATGGAGAATGAAAGTGCACAGAGTTTTGATTGAACTGTGTTGCAAGGCTATAGCCTTAGCCTCAGGTGTTTCAGTGAGTCTGGGAGTCATTTCTGCCTCTTCATTGCTGTGAGTTATAGTGACATTAAGTTTTTTGAGATTTTATCCCAAGTTGGCTTTGCCGAGCCCAAGCAGCTAACATCTCCAGCCCAGATACATACACCGGTGCATCTTCCCACCACAGCCAGGGGAAGAGACAATTAAGGAAAATGCAACAAGTGTTAAAAATTCCATAAAAGCATGTTTGCTATTGTACATTTTGTCAATGACCTATAATTTGTTTGGTATATGACATAAATGATGGCAAAGGCAATTATATATGAATCTTTGCCACATTTTTGATGTTGCAATAATAGTACCAGTGGATAAGGAGGCTAACATCCATTGTAGCATCTGGTTCAAGGTTTTTTTAGTTGAATGGGTTGCATTATGAATGTGAAGTTCTAATTACAGCCTGTATAATGATTGAGTTTTTCTCCACTTTATTTAGCGTTTTTCATCTCAGACATACACATTGAGCAGTCTGGTCTATACCTCCTGACCACGATGCAATACACCTTGTTAATCTTAACTAAAGACATTTGCATTTCATTAACACAATGGCCTTCTGCTGCATGCAGGCCATTTCCTGCTGAAGAGAGCCAACTACTCGGAAGTCTATAGGCTTTGCGATGCGGAGGTTTAAGCAGCACTGAGACTTGGTATTGGAATTGGTTTAAATAATTCTTTAATTTGAATGACAGTGACTGTTGCAGTCCTTCAGTGCCAACTGTTGCATTCATATCATTGTGGCTTTCATGCCTGTTGGCGTACGTTTGAAGAACACGACGGAACGCCAGTGCTGCTGCACTTTGCTCCTTCTCAGCCATGCTGTAAAGCTTGTTCTGTGATCAATGTGTTTCTACAATCACTGGCAATACTGACACTAAATTACACTTTGTAGGCACTAGCATTCACTGTAACGTCCCTAAAAAAGAGAGCAGCAAAGCTGGAAAATATAACATGCATTGGGACCGGTTGTGCTATGTGCAATAGGTAAGTGTTCTTTCAGTCGCACTTCAGTCTGCAGCAATTACCCTGCTGCAGAAAATAATACAAGTATCGGGGGAATTGCTCTTAATATCCCTGTTGCCTTTATTGCATAACAGTTTACTATACTAAGCACCATTAAAAACGCAACGGTGAGGTATGTACTGTATTTGCGGCAAACTGAGGAATCAATTGATTTTTATTGCTTTTCCAGTGAGATACGAGTGAAAATAAAGAAAAGCGTGGTGCTGACGTGCACCACATGAATGTGCAGGCACCTCAGTATTAACAAACATTGAGCTGTCCGTGATTTGTGCAGTGACGCTTGACTCGTTCTTTTGGGTGTGGTCAGTAGCTTAGATAAAGCAAACAAAAGGTCTCAGCTGCCGAGAGGTGGCGCGTAATCTGCACTGTCACCGATCAACAATCAGTCAGCTGTCTGTCTGAGAATGGAAAACAGGCACTGTCACTGACCTACCCCGCTTAGGGCAGCCGCGAGTGACTACAGTAGCTCAAGAGCGCCACATCTGGTTACAGCCTGTACATGACAGATTCTGAGGGTGATTAACCGCGGGTTGGTAATGTTTATTAATGCTTCATTACCTGCTTTTGGTAATCGAGAAACATTGTCTGCTTCGACATTGTTTGGCCTCACATTGATAGGTTCACAAATATTTGCTTGCGGTGTTTGGCTCTGTAGTCAGGCTGTTCAATGGGAGGCGTGTTGTTTTGCGGTTTTGGGGTGACTGTAGTTGTGCTGTTTTTAGGGATTTTATGGGACTCCCTGCTCTCTTCTCCTCAGGCTCCGTAGGCTGCAGGGTGAGTCAGGATCAGCAACCTATCATTCTTCCTATTTGTTATACGACTGCAAGGTTGGTCATATGTTTTTGCTGACGTTTGTTTGTCAGTTTGTTAGTCAGTGAATGGGATATCTTAAAATGTTCTGGAGGGAAGTCACTTAAATTTTGTGTTGATAAATCACGTCCAAAGGAGGACAGTATTTAAGTTTTGGTGAAGATCTGACCCATATTTTTGACCCAGGATCCGAAAGAATTTCTATGCACACAAAGAAAGCCATGTCACACACAGGTGTCACGTGACACTAACACTCATAATCAGCTCTAAGGTTACTTCTTTGTACAAATACTTTATGCCGGGGGAAATCTGAATGCAACTTCCTCCGTTAACGAATTTCACAAAGGCGGCAGTCATATGCTCTCCAAGTGCTTTCTAGGTAATACTGCAATCAACAGTTTACACATGAATCGGCTGATGTAAATTAAAACAAAGAGTAATGATTTGCAAATCCATTTTTGCCTTTTTTCAACCCTTAAGTGTTGTAAAAGCAGAATAATTTCCCATTTAAACTTTGACCATAGTTTCAGCAGCTCAACACTCAGGGGTTTCCCTCCTTTGAGCATCATAATCCAAGGCATGTTTTCAATGGACTGCAGACTGATCCCTTTGTTGTTAAAATGCTTTTAACCAGAGCATTTAAAATTTGATTGCTTTGACGATATTTTAGCACACACACACTACCATACAGTAAACCTGGGCTGGCTCCAAAGCTACCCTTACCTTGCCATGCAATGCAATATAAAGTAAAGTGTCTGCATTTGCTTCACTTTGTTCTCCGTATTGAAATTCATTTGTTGATAAATTAATGTTTTTAGAAGAAATACAGTATACAGTTCTATAATTTTACTGCATTCCTTAATGTTGATGCATTTATGCCCCTACTTCTTTAGATATTGAATGCACTATCTTAATGTAGTCCTCAGTAGATTTCAGGGATTGTGAAATCAGTAGATTTACTTTCATAGTGCATGCAGTGCTTGTACCCAGTTGTTAGAAAAGTTTTAGAGCTGTGTAAGAAGTCAATACTTCGATCAAACTGCAAGCGGTTGGTTGTTTACTCTCTAAATTGGTATAATACATACTCATTTAGTTTTTCATCCACCCTGAGGTCTTTTCTGTTTGCTACTCTCACAGCATCACATTTTCCACAATCAATTCTTCAATTTCCAAGATGAAAAGCTATTTTTGCAATTGCAGTGATAAATGTAATCCTGCAGATGGGAGTATTGAGCTTAAAAGAATAAGAAAAATGGAATTTAGCACTGAAGGGTACTGCTGGGGCCAGTTCCAGAAAGGATTATGGCAGTACATGGGTAAAATTCACAACACCTGTTCTTTCTTTAGTTTATGTTCCTGATTTGAGAAAGAGTTGGATTTTTAAGGTTTAACTGGTGCTAATCCAGGAAAATAAGCAAATTTTGAGTGAACTGGCCTCGGGGACAAATAATGCATTGTGGTTATTCTCCAATCTAATTCTCTGACGTTTCCCAACCCCATTTAAAAAAAAAAATCATCCTACATTACAATAGATGTTAAAGACCAAAAAAAAATAAAAAAAGAGCTTAGCTATACTGCAGAAAAGCTTGTCCAGTGTTCCCTAACCTTGCCTCCAGAAACCAGTCAGCTCGGTTATGGTCTTTCATGAGTCAATATTACTTTTCTTCTTACAAATTAGCTTAAAAAAAAAAAAAACTATAAAACAAACTAAAACAAACAAAAACAGGGTTTTTGGAAAACTAATGTTGTGCATTCATATTCAACTGACATTCAGCTGTTATTGCTTTATACTGCATTGTACGTGCGTGTGTATGTATCTCAAAGCCCAAAATGTTACTGGTCACTTCTGCACAATTTAGCACACCAGTTTATGTCAGCCAGTGTATCAATGGACCTGTGCAAAAATATGCATCTGAGGCATTGCAATGACCGAGCGCTTGAGGATTTCTGCAAAAGAGGACCACTGGCAATTGCCTTGCCTTACACCAGTTAGCAGTTAGGCTAGTGCAGCTGCCGACATGAGCGCATTTTAGGAATGTTGTGGGCATGCTCTTATTATGTGGTATGTGTGATTTCATACCACAGCTGTGTAGCTTACAAGCAACACATTCTCCTAGCGCCCCAGAGACCGGAACCTTCCAGAGTCATTTAAATTTTGGTCATTGGTTCACTCAGCTGTACTGGTACTGCCATATGCTACTTTCTATCAAGTAATATTGCAGCTCGAACAACCACAAATACACACTGGACACATTTAGACCTCTTTAAACCAGATGATTCACTGCGTAATAAAGTGTACTCTGGATTGGGATGATTTTCCCCATATGAACATATCACAGGGAGATGTTTGACTAACCCTCATATAGTGTTAAAATTTGCTGACAGTTTTTTTTTTTTGGTTTGGGGACAGTATTACTTCAGCAATGTAAACCTGCGGAAAATAATTGTGACTGCAAGAGGTAACCAAGCTTTCCTCACAGCTAGGCCAACTTTAGGCCTTCCTACGGACCATCGGAATAGCCTAGTAAATATAAATGACTCCCCCAATCCTCTCGTAACACAAGGATTGATTTTGACCCAGTCTCCCTCTTTGAAACATGGCGTATGATCTGTTGCATTGTCTTCATTGCAAAAATTAAAGTCTGTAAGGCACAGCATTCTTCTTTGCGTGTAATTTGTCCTGGGCATTTTAGCTTTCTCAGCACTGAATTCTATTGATTGTATGATTATTTTTTGATATCAGATAACTTTTGTTAAAGGAACTTGTATTCTTTTTGCATGTGCAAATATAGTGAACATGACATGCTTCAAACTTTAATACAGACTTTAAAGTGTGCAAGGTAGGTAACTTCAATAACTGCAAAATGTTAGGTTGATTTTTGAAAAGTACTACAAAAATCTGCATGCTATAATGCAAAGAGGATAACAATTTAATCATGCCAACCTGGAATATACCTGCAATAACATCCTCATTTAATTTGCCTCGTGGCAGCATATTTTTGATTATTATAGATAAAGGAAAACTGTTGAAAGACTGATTTAATTTTTTTTTTTTTTTTAGCTCCTCTGAACCTTGTGCACGAGGACACTTGCCATATATCCCATTTCCTCAGAGCAAAGAACATTTCAAAGAAAAAAAATCCACTATAAGCATCTGACCACTAGATGGGGACAATAATCTTTTAACTGAAGACTGCCATCAGTTTCTCAGTCATACTGCAGAAGTTTGTGTTGGAAAAAAATCATCTTTCAGGCCAAACATTGATTCATTATTCCTTTTTTTTTTAACTAAGTAATTATTTTTTGTGGTGGCTTTGACATAATTGTTGTTACAGCTCAACTTCTCGTATTCATTTTGGATGGTAAATGTCATAACAGGCGGACATTTCAGAAAAACGGTTTTGTTTGACTGTCATGATAAGTTACCCATGAAGGAAATCAAAACAGTTCAAGGTATAGAGACATTCTCCGCTCAAAATCACTGTAACATTATATTAATAATAAGTTGATGAGTAAAACCTTCAGTATAGCAAAAGTATGCGCTAAACTGCACTGTCATACAGAAAGAGGGGGGAACACGCTAGCAATTTACTGGTACTTTAAGGTTCAGTGAAGTGTAGGAGCCATTAATTACCTTTGCCTGTTTGCAACTGTGAAATAATGAGGGAAGAGATTGAACTTCAGAGCCGCGAAGAGGCACCAGTGCACTCTGGCTGTCAGCATTAATTTTACCCAGAACCCCACAGGGGGTGTTTCAGCCAATAGGGTAAAGCCTGGGAAAAAAAATGAAGGTCAGACATACCAAATGAAAGTCTATGGCTGAGGCAAAAGTAACAGCATTTCATGTAAAACACAAGTATGAATTAAAGGTAAAAGACACTCAAGTACTGACCTAAGGTCACCTTTAAATGATGTCATTATAAGGCTGAGAATATTTATGGAAGCATGTCTTACATTTAAAATATAGCGCTCCAGTGAGATGAACTGTGCTCCTAAGCCAAATCAGTTGATTTTGAGGGGACTATACGCTCACTCCTTTACAACTACATGCTCATTCTTTTTTCCTTTTCTTTTTTTTCAGAATTCTCACATCGGTGAAATATGGCAAACTGGAGAAACACGACCGCCCAAAAGTTTGGAATCCCTTGTCTTTTAAGTAGTTCTGGCCATTTTATTCAATGAAAGTATTTGTATAATCACAATTTACATGAGACAAATATCAAGATGCATTTTAAGATGTTTTATTTAAGTATGTTGCAGTAAACAAAGTTTAAGGGGACTTATAGTTAAGCAAACATTTTTCCAAGATATTCTTTATTAAACTAAGAATTATTATCAAAATAATTCTATTAGAAATCACAACCTAAAACACTGAGTTTCTGTAGCATCACATCAGTGGTTGCCATGGCAACGGCTGTTTTAATGACTAAATAGATACTTACAGAAACACAGTTATTGAGATAACTAAACAGTGTTTGGTTATAATTTCAGCTGTAATGTGAAGGAAAAAACATTCCTAATGTCACTACAGAGCTTTTTTTTCCAGGTTTCTATGTTCTCGTATTGATTTTGACCCCCCCTAAATCAATTTTGGCGGAAAACAACTAATTAACTAGAGGCACTCGTAGAGTGCAAACCTCCGCCAAGGCAGCACAATCCAAATGTGCAAGAGTGGGAGCAAAGTTGAGTTATCGCGTGTGATAGGATTTCAAGATGGCTGCCATGGTGGCCATATTGTTTCAGTGATCGCGATGAAAACCAATAGGATCCATCCTTGATATAATAGCAATCCACCCACAAAATTTCTGGCAAATCCGTGCATTAGTTTTTGCAGTTATGTTGACAAACAAACAAACAAACGGGGTGAAAACATAACCACCGCCCAAACTTCGTTGGCGGAGGTAAATATGCATATTTTGATTTACTCATATTCAGAGGTACATATTGCAAAAAGAGGTCTATACAGATATAGATCATCACAAAATGAAGAAAACTGCCAAATACGTTCATTGGATGTACAGTTGCTGAGAAATCTGTATTTTCTTGTTTAAAATCTGTATTTTTAGAAAAACGTGATTTTAGTTCGGCAGTAATAATGTGATTGAAGTTTGACAGTTATGTTCTCAGGAGGAATACGTTTAGTATTTTGTTTTTAGTGGTTTTAAGGATTTTTTTACCTCCTTAAATGGCACCAGCCTCATAAGTAACTCCCTCTTCTTCAATCTGTTTCTTCCCTAGTTTTACGTGCTTGTCGAACGTCTATTAGTTTCTTTTTTTCAAGTTCTAGTACGCGTTTTTCACTCTGTTTCACGTTTTCTGTCCATTTCGTGATAGCCTTGAGTGTGCCCCTGCCTTTATGCCAAGTTTCATAAGAATGAAGGCAATTCCAATCACTGAAAGTCACCACACTCATAGCTGTTCCAGCCTTGAAGACAGTGTTTGTGACGAATGTTTCCTTCGGACACAACTCCATATTACGGACTATTTGAAGGACCACTTCATGTTCTTACCTCAAAACTAAAATTTTGAACCAAAATTGGCATTTTGCTTGGCTATAGGTCCCCTTAAAAGATAAATAACTCAATTACTGTACTTATTTTAATGACTTCTCATCAAAGCAACCCCAGCGAGATTTAATCACTTCAACACAAATTTCCAGCATTCAGGATCTTAATTTCACCTAGGGATTATTCTAAATGGATTTGCACATGGACTGAAATATTTCCCATCAGTGTGTCTCGGAATATGGGCACACTTCACAGACGTTATAATCCAGGGGATGCCACAGCTGATCTATGGCGTTTAAGTCAGGTGATTGAGCTGATCATGCCATATTCTGCAGTTTCCCTTCCAGAAAGTGCTTGCAGTGTTTGAAATAATAATTTGTATCATCGTCTAACTGTAAAGCAAAGTTCTATTTTATAAATGTGAATTCCTAACTTTTTAGTACTAGTTAACCTAATGAAGCACATACAAGGCAACTGACAGTGAAGTCACAGGGGTGAGAACTGATTAGGCTATCCCGACCGGTCTACGGTTGAACTGTGATATTTTGCTCAATTACGGTCAGTTTATATAGTGGAGTTACCTGCAGTATCTTGACGAGTAAAGATGGACAATTACATATCTAGCTCTAAGCCAGAATGTCATCGCGCAGATTGTGACAGTGAGATGAAAATTCTAATCACCTGGGGCCTTATTTATAAAAATTTGCGTGGATTTCACACCTAAATAATACGTACGCACAAAAAAATAAAAATAACATTTTTTGGAAAATAACCTAATTTATAAACATATGGGTAAAATAAACTGCATGGAATTTTCATTTATTTAATCAGGATGGACTTGGAATTTATTGACATTGTGCATAATCTTAATAATTTCCCTTTTTTAATGTCAAGTTTGTTTTTATAAATCAGAAGTCTGCAAAGAAAGTGACGTGCGTATCTTTTTTGTGCTTACGCACCGTTTATAAATGAGGCCCCTGCACTTTAGAAATTGATGGAATTATTGAAAAGCAACTATATAATTCAAAAGATTGTAGCAGTTCAATTCATTGCTTTACATTGCTGTGCACATTCTATTTCTTTAGTTTAATTAATAATGTAAATTTACCTGTTTTCAAACTGCATAGGCTAGACTTCTGATGCGCAGAAATGCCAAAATACAAATAAATTGGTGAATTCAATAAAGGTTCAACTCCAAACATGTTCATATGCTTTGTGCTTTTTATGTGATAAGGTTTCTCACTGGGTGCAAGATAGTCCCAATCGTTATGAATACGTAAATGCGGTAACTGAAAATGTATTTTACACTGTGAGTTCAAACAGGAGATTCTTGCTCGGCCAATAGATGGCACCAGCAGTGATCCAAGGACTCTGTCCATGAGTACTGCAATAACCTGAGTTATTGCCATATATATCTATGGTTAGTATCATTACAGTTAATTGATGCTGCAGTTCCATTACTGTTCATTGGGCGTCTATTTTACGCGGGTATTTGCCTTAACCATTTGCGAGTTATTTTACTGTATTAGTTCTGGCGAACAGGGTTAGTTGTTAGTCGATTAGGGCGTGGACTAAGAGTCTTCCCAAGACTATAAAGAGAGAAAAGGTTTTGTTTTGTTTTTTTTTTTTTTTTTTTCCTATCTCGGCTGTGTTGTGATTCTTTATCGAGTTGGAGGAGTTTAAAAGCAATTCCCAGGAATAAACAAATTCGATTGCAGTTGTGGACTGGAATTTCTTTTTTAAAACACAAAGTTATTACAAAACAAAGCACTGAGGTTTTCAGCAGACTTCAAAAATGACATTTAGGTTTCTGTTACAACTCACAACCAGGTTCCGCCTTGTAAAGCCTAATGTCAGGGCTTATATTTGCCTTGTAAAGCCTAATGTCAGGGCTTATATTTGTCGGGAGACTGCCTGTGCGCGAGATTGTTAAATGGAGTCGCTTTGTTACAACGAAAACCTGTCCAATGGCAAATTGTATAGAAGATGAAACAATTGATCATCTCTTGATTAATTGCTACAGAACAAAAGAAATATGGAAAAGTATGTTACACATTGGTCTGAGATTTGATGTGAACATGAAATCGTTAATGTTTGGTGTTTTAAAAGAAAACTTTCCAAAAGAAACAAAGCAATTCTACTGGCTAATTATATGTATTCTAACTCCAAAATATGTAAAACTAGATGTAAAATGATTATTAACCAGACCACAATTAACAGTGCTGTGGTGGTAAAACAAATAATCATGGACTTAAGACATCGATCAGTGGATATGGCCGGAGACAGAAAAACTCCGTGGACACTTTTGGACCTGTAATTATTTTATTGATTTGTTTATATGTGAATGTACTTCCTCCCCTTCAAATGTATTCTGTAATACTGTGAAATATGTAATGTGCCAAAAATTTTAATAAAGCACTTTTAAAAAGGCAATGACTTAACCCACAGCACCCACTCCACACTGAGCAGTTGGGTTTCAAGGCCGCCCAAGCTTGAGTTGGCCAGAAACTTGCCAGATATCCTTCACCTGAGGCACAGACTTGCCTTGATAAATCAGTGGCCATAGATAATAAAGGTGGGGACGAGGAGTCAGATTTTGAGGATGGGTACGCGTATGATTAATTTGATGTGGGTTGATTAGTAGGCTCAATTTGGGTGCATGTAATCACTTTTAAGGCAAATTGTTTGCTTATTGCTATGCATTTCCAGTTGAGGTTAAAATGAAAGTATCTGAAAAAATGGTTTTTCTTGGAAGGAAGACGCTGTTAATGCCAGATCTTAGAGAGCAAAAGTTGCCCAACTCCGCTGTCTTTATTTGGGCACCAAGCTCAAACTAAATGATTATTTACCACCATACTTTGTCTTTTTTTTAACCTCCAGCGGGATAGTACATGTGTTGGGCACTTACTGAATTCACCGATGCAAATAAATGAAAAAACAAGAGCAACGCAAGGCGTGGCATATGCCCCCGACTGAAACAGTTGAAGAACATGTACAGAAAGCGAGTATTAGGCATCATCTGCTATGTATGAACATTCAGGTCACCAAAAAGCAAAAACCTCCGGCGAGTTCACTAAAGGATTTCAAGATGGCTGCCATGGCAGCCATATTGGTTGGCGGAGTGAGCTGAAAATAGATAGGCATCATCTACTATGTATGAGCATTCATCCCACCAAAAATCATAAACCTCCGCTGAGCGATGTTCACGTTAGAGCGCGACAAAGGATTTCAAGTTGGCTGCTGTGGTGGCCATATTGGTTGGTGGAGCAAGCTCAAAATCGATAGGCATCATCCCCTATGTATGATCATTCACCCCACCAAAAATCATAAACCTCCGTTGAGCAATGTTCAAGTTAGAGCGCGACAAATGATTTCAAGATGGCTGCTGTGGCGGCCATATTGTTTGGCAGAGCAAGCTCAAAATCGATAGGCATGACACCCTATGTGCGACCATTCACTCCAATAAAAATCATAAACCTCCGTCGAGCGGTGTTCACGTTAGAGCGCGACAAAGGATTTCAAGAGGGCTGCTGTGGCGGCCATACTGGTCGGTGGAGTGAGCTCAAAATCTATAGGCATCATCCCCTATGTATGATTATTCACCCCTTAAAAAATCATAAACCTCCGTCGAGCGGTATTCACGTTAGAGCGCGACAAAGAATTTCAAGATGCCTGCTGTGGCGGCCATATTGGTTGGCGGAGCGAGCTGAAAATCGATAGGCATCATCCCCTATGCATGACCATTGACCCCACCAAAAATCATTAACCTCCGTCAAGCGGTGTTCACGTTAGAGCGTGACAAAGGAAAAGTTTACGACAGGACACCCGGACGGAAGGGGTGAAAACATAATGCCCCCGACCGACTCTTTCAAGGTCGGGGGCATCATAATAATAATAATAATAATAAAAAAGAACTTGCAGCCCTGAGGCCTGTTGCACGGCTCATTTAGCATACTCATAGGGCAAATCCACTATGCAGAAAGGTTACACTCGTAAGATAAAGTGATGTCTTACAAAAACTTACTGCAGAAATTTTGTGTTCTTCTGGAAGTTCATGGCAAACCAATTAATCAGCGTAACTGGAATGTCTGCTTAAGATGGTGGGTGCATCTCAAAGCATAGGCTGCTGCCTTTGAAGACTGAACTTTTAGGGTCGTCCCTTAATTCCATCCACCAAACTGACATTTAGGGAAAGGGACAAGTTAAATTTAGGGTTAGGTTTAGGGGTTACGGTTAAGTTTAATGTTTGGAAAACCAGTGACGACTCGCTTCAAGCAAAGCTGATTAACGGCGATGAAATGACGTCACATCAATTTGGTGGATGGAATTACGTGACGACCCCGAAAAAAATGCAGCCTATGCTTTGAGATGCACCCGGTGTCAGATTAAAGGTCTAGGCCGGGTAAACTTGTAGACGGAACTGGACGCGCAAAACGTTTTCCAGCAAGTTGGGAGAAAAAAAGTCAACCATGCAACATGACGTATCTTGACATTAGAATATGCTACATGCAGTAATCTGCTGTCAATACGTCAGAATATCTATGATAAACATATTTATATTTTTTAAAAAAAGGAACAGACTCACCTCAAGCTAAATAATTCAACGCTATAGACAAGTGTTCTAGCATACTGGAAGAAAAGTCCTCCATGACCGTGCGAGTAGGTTGCCGTACGTTCGCGTGATCACAGATCCATTGCCACGTGAATTTTCTGATTCTTATGCCACTTGCGGAGCGCTAGGGATGCAACTACCATGCGGAGGTTTAGGTAAATTTGCACGAACCAAACTACATAGTGGATCTGCCCTATAAAGCTAAGCGTTCACTTTCAGTAAAACCAAACAAATGCGATCACCATTTAGTGGATGCACTACACTGGTTATATTCAAGTTACACACAGCCAGGCTTACGCACTCAATTTCTGATTACTAATCAGCGCTTACTCTTAAAAGCGAGCCATGCGCAGCCATCAGCCAATTAAAATCGACTCGGCAAGAGCCACGTATTTCCTTAACGGGAAGCAGCAGAAATCAACCATCACTATGAAGGGCAATACTGTTGCTGCCCCAGAAGCAGGGGAGGCATAGTGACAAAAAAAATAGATGACTGCAACTAAATCCATGTCTTGTTCCTTTTTTGCTGTATAGTAAATGTATTTCCTCCTGAAAATATGTTTTCTATTAAAGAATTTTTTTTTCAAAATGCTTTGTGTGCGGAAGGTTTTCAGCATTTTTATAACAACAAAGTTCTCCTGATTTCAAATCTCTGAATGAAGTTATCAAATTACCCCTTCAACAAGACCTACCTCCTATCCGTCACACTGCAAAAAAGACAAGTGACTGACCCTGACACTGTTCATTATAATAATTTTCTATTAGATATACATATTATTACTGTCAGTGCTTCTGGTAAATCCTCTAATTCTAGGGCTGGATCTCATTAAAAATATATTAAATTGACTCCATAGCACTCTTAAACCTAGTTATTTATTCCTCAAAATTATTTTACTCAATGTTTCAAACTCAGAACATACTGTTAGCACAGGTTTTGCATGATTACTGTTGATGTCTGGCAATATTTTTACTGTTCCAGTATTGGAAGAGTGTCCGGGAAATCCATTTTGTAACGTCAAACTATGTACAGCCATCACTTATGTCTACATATGCTTGCTTCAAGTGCTGTTACCTATCCAATGCTTGAACATAACTAGCTCCGGAGCAGATTAGCCTCACAGCCTAAGTTACTATTGCAAGGTATCTTGTTAAGAAGATAACCACCGTTGTGCTCCAGGAAATCCAAATATGTTTCCAGCAAAGCTCTAAGCTGTCCAGCTAAGCAGAAAATTAAGCTCTGGGCGACAAGCCGCAGATATGAAAAACCAATACATTCTCATTCCGACTCGTCATATAATAACGCTATCTGACCAAGCGTCGATATACGACCGAAAAGAAGGCTTTTGGCATCCTTATTTGACGTTTAGGGTTAGGGTTCGGGTTAAGGGTTACGGGTTTGGGGGTAGGGTTCATTTTAAACTGGCTTTAAAACATAGAAGCCAAAAGCCTCCGTTTTCATCATATATTGACGCTTGGTCAGGCAGCGTCACTATATGACACGTGGGGATGAGACTGGGCGCTATAAACACAAAAACAAAGCACAGAAACAAGAACTAGTAGCTTTTCACATGCAAAATACAAAAACAGAAATGCAGAAGCAGAAACCTGCTGCCCTAAAGAGTAAACTACAAGCAGCATTTCACTGATACTGCGTATATCTGAGTTACCTGGGTTTTCCAACTCACTCTCAAGCACCTGTGCATGAGCACCCTATTTCACCCATTTCAAACACTTGAAATTGTATTCTGTAACAATGTACAATGATCACTCTCACAATTTAACTCAATTAGTTGCAACAACAATTTCCATTTCAAAGTGTGACAGTTGATGGGTCCTGTCACTAGAAATGCCTCCTGATAAGTACGCGCTCTGGCTTCCCTGCCAATGAGCCTGGCTCTTTGGCATTGTGGTCAGTGTGTGTGACTCTTACCCCAGACTCTAGGGTTCAATTCCCCACCTGGGCCTTCCTTTAGCCTGCCACAAAAGTATTATACTTTAATTTCACATCTTTTTGAGTGAAGTCTCAAGACCAAACTGTCAAAAAGCAAAGTGGCCTAAATTCTGTCTTTTGAATTATAATGATCATATAATTGCATCAGTTCTTCACTATTTGGGAACAAGTTAAAAGGAAATAGAAAAGCATCATACAAAATGCTAGGCTATGGCTACATGCTGTGCCTTTGTTTTTATTGCACTGCATGAATGTGTGCAACAAACATAATGCACCTTACTGTATGTCATGCAGCCAACAGAAAATTGTGCAAGGGGGAAAACTGGAGGGAGTCCCCCTCCTACAGCTTCCACCGGAGCGGATGAGTTGGCCCTCTCTAGTAACTATGGCCAACCCATTATAGAGAGGATCCTGGGGAGATAACGTCAGACCCTGATGCTGGAAGCCCTACATCCACGCTGTATGTCCAACATTAGATGCAATTTAAAAGGATACACTGGGATTATTGGAGCCACCATACAGCACCTCTGTTTGACCTCCCACATAAAGGTAATGGAGGGAACAAGTTGGAATCCGTCATACTTTAGATAAATCAATGTTTACAGTTTTATCAAATATACATTTCTCTTCAATTGCTCCTCAGGGGGACAAGAATGATGAGGACACGCTGCCTGTTCGGTCAAACACTCGTTGTGAGGTGGAGGTACCTTTTTCAAGTCAGGTTACACTGCATTACCAGCGACTGCAGCATGCCTACAAGTCACTATATGGGCTGACTGTTTCTCACTGAATGACATTTAAGATAATTTAGGATCGGTTTCACTGAATAATGGCTGATATTTTCTGCCTCCCAGGTATCCACCTGTAGCCTCCAGCGCTCAAACATTTCAGAGAAGAGAAATGGTTACAGTATGTAATTAGAAAAACAGATTTCCAGACAGTGATGCAAGTCTTTTAGTATGACATCTTTCCAGATGTTTTATGCTACAGTGAACACAACTGCGGTGAACTCTAGAATCCTGAAGTGGTGTAAAATTTCAGTTTCTTGTTTAGTTTTGTGTAATACTCAAATGCAGGCTGGGGCTGATAATCTGAGGCTGTTATACATGCATATGCTGGAGCTAGGCTGGACAAAAAACCCTGGAGATAAAGATATAAGGAAACTGTAGGTTGAAGTTGAAAAGTAGAACATGGGAAGATTTTGCAATACTTAAACTGTCATTTCAGGTGCAGCCTAAGTATGACTAACATTGTATACTTTCGTCAATTTGTAGGACAGAGGAAGAAGGCAATAAATCTCGAATCAAGACATTGTGTGAATCCTTTTATTCTCTATTTCATATGATCATGAAATCAGGCACTGTTCACCTCTACCAACGGCCTCCCAGAGGGATGATCTGAATGAATGGGGTCCACATCATCAGAGGGGAGTGAGGCATCAGGTAGTGCCTTCTTCTTTTGGATGGTGGCAATATTAAGGAGCATCATGCAGGTGCCCCCCTCAAACCCACGTCTGCAGCGGGCTAACCTCAGACCTCACAGGCAGGCAAATCGAGCTTTGATTTTTACTGTCACTGACCCAGGTCCTACAAAGTATTTAGGGCCACAGTGAAACAACTCTGCGGCCTCGTCCGTGGGTTAGGAATGCCAGTTCATCAAATGCGGTAAGCATGGGTAGCCTCTGTCCCTTAGCAACACTCCACCAAATGTTGCTGTGTAAAGTGACAGGAAAAATAACTGATCCAAATCAAACAACAGTGCAATTAATTGCGTGTTAATTGAGTATGTACATTGGGCGGCACAGTTGTGCAGTGGGTAGCATTGTTCCTTGACAGCACGCCACCTGGAGCCTCTCTATGTGGAGTTTGCATGTACTACCCATTTTTTGTGTGGGTTTCCTCCAGGTGCTCTGTTTTCTTCCCACAGTCCAAAGACATTCATGTTAGGCAAATCTGTGACTCTAAATTACCTGAAGGTATGAGTGTGTGAGTGAATGGTGTGTGTGCCCTGCCAAGGATTGGCAAGCTGTCCCGCATATGTCCCTGCCTTTTGCCCAGGGTCATCTGGGATAGGCTCCAGCTCCACTGCGACCCTAGTGAGGAAGAAGCGGTTTAGATAATGGATGGATGGTTGGATATAATGTAGGGTGCTATCCTTAGCTTGCTCAAATGTTTGGTTAAGCCTCGACTTACAAAAACATGTGAATCTTGAACTGAACCAGGACATCTCACATTCTGGTTGGTGACTTCGAAACTGGTCATCCGTGATGGCATTTCAAGCCTTGAAGGGTCAGAGGTGGGAATGTAAGAGGCACTCATCCATAGATAGAATGTTATCTACAGTAGATGACGATCAGCACGCCCCCAGTTTGAAACAGGCAGGAGTAACAGCACCAAAACTAAGCAACGTACTGCTGTGGACAGGGTCAACAGCAAAACACATTCTAGCCACCTAAAAAACACTCACCTAAAAAAAAAAAGAGGAAAAAATCAATATCTGTTCAAGTGTGCACTATATTTAGAATATTGTCACTGCTTTACCTTGCAGTCAGCCCTTTCCTTTGGCACTATATTTTCTCAACCATATAGAAATGGATGTTCTTCGCTTGAGAAAGTGTAACGTTTGTGCCAAAAGAAAGTGCTGTCTGATGGAAAGGTAAAGCAGTAAAAATATTCTAAATATGGCGTACACTTAAACTAATATTGATTTTTTTTTTTTAGGCGGACCTTTCACAGGCAGTTAAAATATGTTGTGCTGCCTCGTCCAAAGCAGTGCATTGCTTAGCTTACGTGCTAGTACTCCTGCTTCTTCAAACTGGGTGTTCCGATCATCACCTTCTGACGGTAATACACAACCCCACCACTGGAAAAGTTTGGACGGTATGGAAAATCCACATAAAAGCAAAAAGCAGTGCTTTCTAAATTTACTTTGACTTGTATTTCATGGCAGCCAGACAGTATAAAGACCAGACAATTCAAGTTTTTCCTGGTAAAATTAGCCTAATTATATTATTATATAGTCATCCATTCATGCCATTCAGGCCAGTTTTGCATTCCAATAAAGTTGGGCCTGGGACAAATTTTGGACTTGTAATGTTGTAATGAGGTAAAGAAATAGAATAATGTAGTAATTTGAAACAGCCGCTGTCAGCAGGTCATTGTAATCATGATTTGGTTCAAAAGCAGCATCCAGGAAAGGCCAAGTCCTTTAGGAGTAAAGATGGGCCAAGGATCACCAATTTGCCCACAAAAGCAAGAGCAAATCATTGAGTGGTTTAAAACCAATGGTCGTCAAAGAAGCATTTGAAGGGATTAGGATATTTGACCATCTACATGGCATAGCATAATAAAAAGGTACCAGGAATCTGGAAGAATTGCTGGGGATAAAGCACAAATGCGCAAGCAAAAGCTGAATAACCGTGCTATCTGAAGGCACTGCATCAAGTACTGTTATTTATCAATAGTGATATAACCAAATGGGCTCAGGATTACTGCGGCAAACCTTTGTCAAGTATGGCAACGTGTGGATACAGCAACAAATGCCAGTTAAAACTTTTTTTAAATGAGAAAAGGAAGCCTTATGTTGTTTCCAGAAGTACCATCAGCTTCTCTGGGCTTAGAGGCATTTGCAATGAACCATCACACAATGGAAACATACTATGATCTGATGAATAAATATTTCAAAAGAAGGAAAAAGCAATCCAGACTGTTATGAGTGAGAAGTGAAAAAGATATGCTCTGTCATGGTATGGGGTTGTGTCAGTGCCCTTGGCAAGTGTAACTTGCACTTTAGTGAATGCACCATTAATGCTGAAAAGTACCCTGGAATTTTGGAGAAGCATTATGCTGCCTCCAGGATGACGTCTTTTCCAGAGACACCCATGTTTATTTCAGCTAGACAAAGTAAAACTGCATTCTGCATGCATGCATTACAAAGGCACGGCTTCATAAGAGACGGGTGCAGGTGCTGGACTTGCTTGCCTGCACTCCCTACGTATCCCCACTTCAGAACGTGTGGCGCATTTTTGAAATGAAAAATGCAACAACAAAGATCCGGCTCTACAGCACACCGAAAGCAGTAGTCACGACTCGTCGGACAGCGTTAACCGACGTTCAATGGAGGGCAAAATTTTCAATTCGTTCGTCTCCGTTCACATGCATTTCTTGTCCATTTCTCATTCGGCGAATGCGATCCTTGTCAGACGAGGTCCGTTCAATCCGGCGAAAAGTTTTGTGAATTTTGAGCCTCGAAGAGCAACGGAGACGACTCACCACCGGATAATTCTCTTTTGCGAAGTTTCTATCCGTCGGACGTCCGTTCAGGCTATCTGGCAAGGTGCGACTGCTGCTTACGACTTGTTTGCAGGAAGAAAAAGACAAAATAACACCTGATATACTTAATCACTTGGTGTCTTCAGTCCCTAAATGTTTATTAAGTGTCGTGGAAAGAACCAGTAACATTACGAAGTGGTTTACTGCCCCAGCCTTTTTTTTTTTTTTTTTTTTTTGTGTGTGTTGCAAGAAAGAAAATTTGAGTGAAATGAAACACCAAATTATGTACTGTTGTATTTCTTTCAATGTAATATAGGTCAAAGTCAATTTACAGATCATTGCTTTCAGTTTTAATTTTAATTTAATACAGTCTCAACTCACGCTAAATCGCCCAGTGACAAGAGCATGTGAGTGAATGGAGTGTGCCCTGTGTTGGATCCAGGGCGTGTCCCTGTCTTTTTCCCATAGCCTGCTGGGATAAGCTTCAGCTCCCTGTGACCCTTGTGAGGAAGAAGCAGAATAAATGATGGAAGGATGGATACTGCTCCAACTTTCCCTGATTTGGGGTTGTATATACTATGGAGATGTGCCTCATACAACCCCACTTAAAAAAATCTGAACTTGCCCTTGAACCATTATTTAAGAACAATACCTCATTTGTAGGCCACTTGTTTCAGTAAAATAAAAAGACAACGTGCAAATACAAATGTACAATATGCTTGCAACAAATGTACAGAAGGGGATTCAAATCAATAGCAATCCAATATCCACATTTCGATTGACATAGCCTGTTTCACAACCCCCCCCCCAATAACTGTTGTAAGAAGTATACGGTTGCAGTCCATGGCAAATATCACTCCAGGAAAGCCTACATCAAGAAAATAATAATAAAATAATAATAATAGTAATAATAATAAAATACACACATAAACACACATTATCCCCTACCCGATTTCTTGTCTTTTTTGCTTACTTGTTATATTTAAATATTTTGGTTCATCAAACTAATTTTAAAGTATGACAAAGACGATGTGAGTAAACACCGAATGCAGCTTTTAAATTGCAATTTCATTTATTGAAGGTGAAATGTAATTCAATAATCCTATCCCAAAGAAAGGAAAAAAAAAAAAAATGCCCCCCTAAACCTAATAACTGGTTGTGCCACCTTCGGTGGACATTCAAAGGTATGCAATAACCAACAATAAGTCCTTAACATCGCTGTGGAGGGATTCTGGCCGACTATTCTTTGTAGAATTGTTTTAATTCAGCCACACTGAAGGGTCATCGAACACAAACTGTCTGTTTAAGCCACAAGCCACAGCATTTCAATGACATTCAAGTAAAGACTTTGTCCATGCCACTCGAAAACCTTCATTTTGTTTCTTTTGAGCCATTCAGCAGTGAACTTGCTTGTGTGCTTTGTATCATTGTCCTGCTGCATAACCCAACTGCACTAGAGCTTTAGATCAAAAATTGATGACAGGACATTCTGTTTCAGGATTTTCTCGTAGAGAGCAGAATTCACAGTTCCATCAATTACTTTTTTTACGTAGGGCCAGGTAGGGTTGGACAGCTTTTTCCTCGAATAAATGAAATCATCATTTAAAACTGCATTTTGTGTTTACAGAGGTTGTTTAATATTAAAATTACCGTCATCATCTGGAACAATTAAGTGTGACCAATATGCAAAAATTAAAGGAATCAGGAAGGTGGCGAATACTTTTTCCTGGCACTGTATATATAAATGTATATCAACACGGAGGAGACATGAACATATAACTAAGCATCACTGTAAAATAACATTACACTACCTGCAAATGCATAAAAAGCCTCCTTCATTGACGATTCTGAAATATAGCCAGGTAACACTACTGCCACATTCACCAGTTTAGACAGAGCAATGACCACCCAACATACTGCATATCCCTAAGTATTCTTGCTCAATTCTCAGCATCATCAACAGAATGCAAGTAGGTTCCACTGAACAAAAATTGCAAAGCTATGCATGCACACTGGTGAATCGTGGGGGCATGACTTTAGTGAGTGGAATCAAACATCACTGGCTCTAGAAACTAATATCGATGTAGAATGCTCTCAGAGGAAAATCAAATTCTTTCATAAAGTAACACCTGGGGGAACGCCACGGGTGTTGTCTAGTGTGCAGCTGTCGGAAGGATCCTCCGAATGTACTGGGATCTTTCCTGAGAAATTTTAGGCAGAGGAAGGGAGGTTCCTTTATTTATCAGTGTCAGGATCAACTTAACCAGGCTCATGACCTGATAGGAGTACATTAGAAACACGGTTTAAATTGCTATGGCAATACATCGTATGGAAAACCGGCTCCTCTTTCATCGTACCATTAAATGCGCAAAAAGAAATCATAAAAAACGACTAACAGCGCTTAGCTAAAAAAGACCACAAAAGCAAAACTAAACAGCCAAAACAAAAATGCTTGACCTTGAAGTGCAAAAACACCAATGCAAAAGATTACCAAAACAAACTAGCGGTCCTGAAGCCTGTTCCACAAAGCAGAATTACTCAGTTAGCTGGATAACTGCAAAGAGTAAAACATGGAAGCCTCTTAAAACTAGAACATGAACTGAAGAACTGTTCACTTTGAACAGTTGTCTCGCTAACTCTGCAATTCTGCCTTGTGGAGCAGGCCCCAGAAGTACAAAACGAAGTAACAAAATATTCAAAAACAAAAACAAGCAGGCTTGAACAGCAAATATAAAGATACATAAAACCACAAACTTGCAGCCGAGTTGCAAAATGCAACAAAACACAAATTACAAAAACTTGCGGCAGTGGTCCAGCCATTTTTAAACATGACACAAAGTAAAATTCTGCTAGTTTACCTGATTGTACTAATAAAAATGACAGAATTTTACAATACAACAAAGAAACCAGTTTTCGGCAAACTCGCCGATTAACAATGTGTTTAGTTTAATGAGCTACACTGACTCATTCAACAGAACCACCAAATCAACAACGGCAACAGTACGAGCATCTCCGCATCAAATTCAGCCAAAGCTACTGATGAAATTGATGATGCATGTTCGTACTTTTGAGCAAAATTTTGCACTTCAGGGCCATTCCTCTGTTTTGCTCTCCCGGGCTGTGCTGGTTAGTCTCTGCATCCGGCATCTGCTCCTCAGGGCTACTCATTTAAGTATGCGTCACACATCAAGGCAGCAAGTTTAACTTTTTATGTTTTCTTTTGGCGAGTTGTCACTTCTGCACTTTAGGGTGGTTAAGTCTTTTTTTTTCGTATTGCATGTGGCATCTCCACCTCAGAGCCACAGGCTACATTTCTGTGCTTTCTTTCTTGTTTTTGTGTTTTATACTTCAGCGCCACTGTACAAGACCCCTCGCGGTTGGGAACCAGTCTGCTTCTCAGTAATAAATCACAAAGTTTACGTGGGCTGAATTTTGCAACTTTACTGGTATATGGAGCAACAATGGTGTGAGCAGCTGCTACAACTATACGCCTGACAGGAAGCCTCTAATATTCTTCCTGCTCCAGGAGAAAAAAAACATTTTTGTAAGGTTTGAAACAATGGCTTAGATTAGCAAAACTATATGCTGGAATTGTTAATGTGCATTAATCTATATCCTTTCAAACCAAGAGTAAGAAAGTACAAAAAAAATCTCCATGTTTCATAATTAATTTTTCATGGAAACAGAAACCATTTCTTAATATTTAAAAAAAAAAATGTTACCTTTGTTTTGGAAAAAAAAAAAAAAAAAAAAAAAAGTGGCAAAGCCAGTGCACCCGCTTGGCCAAACATGGCAAAACAAATCGAACTTGGCGTAGATTTTCATCCCATATACACGCATATGAAATATGAAAAGGATCCATGAAAAACTGAAGGCGCCAGAGCGCTGACAGGGCAAAAAGTTTGCAGACGTACGACAGACCACCAAGAAGGCATCTAACCACGGTGTAAGCACGGTTGGCCTGGAGGCCAAATGGGCTAAAAAAAAACTGCATCACTCTCCATCGTAATATTGGTTTCTGCATCACAAAATGTTATTGAAAATATACCAAAGGCTCTGGTCCCCACCAAGGGGCTAAATTGTCAGGGTCTAAAGTTTAGTGCTTGCATTGTATTATAAATCTTATATCCTCCCGTTCTTTTGTTAACCATTACATTTAACCTTTTCTTCTCCAATAAAAAAAAAAAAAAGAAATTGAGCACAGGGAAAAAAAATCTTACTTTTCTTTAACCAACAGAGGACTGAACCAGCTTAAAACAAGCAGCAGCAACTGTTATCCTGGACGCTTTCCAGGATTTCTCTCCAGGATCTCTGAAACCATTCAAATCGGAGCCTTAAGGCAAAAGCAGTCAACAGCCGGTTTTAATGGTCCGTAAATAAGTCTCATGTTTGCATTATTATTGCACCTAATCCAAGCAATGCAAACAATTATACAAAGGTAACAAATGTTTTATGGCTGAAAGACTGCAGTGAATTAAATTATTCGCACTGCGTTCCTTTCAGTAATGTTCGATGTCTTAAAAAGCGAGATTAGTTTTTCAACCAAACAATTTATCAGATTTCAATCCAACTGCAACCAAATACAAAGTAAAAATGCAGTACAATTTTTGGACTTAATTTCTTGATTTTAATTTCAGAGGCCATAGCTCTAAATTTCATGGAAAATACCAACCGGGGAACGTTTTATAATAACAGAAGTTTATTCAATAAAATCACAACACTGCAGCTTTTTTTTTTTTTTTAAACACGTATTCTAAATTCAAGGATAATGCTAGCTGTTGCTCCTTGGCGAAAACAAATACTGCATTTCACTTCTCTACACAGCTTGAAGCTTTGATGTCGGGGGGGGGCACTTTTGGCTGCATCATTTCACACATTAATATTCAGAAATGACACTGACAGACTGTGGTGGTAGAAGTGGACAGCAACACCCTTCGGTTTGGCATCATTTTGCATACCACTTACAATTAGGTGTGTTCACAACCAAAAGAGTGAAATATCCACCTACACTCAAGTCTTTTCTAGGAAACAAATTATTTCAACATTGTGCACATTCCTGTTTTCCGATTTTGAAGCACATCACAGTGATGTGGGGGCTCATCTCAACCTCCATAATGCATTAAAATCACCATAGGGATGCCTAGCAGTCATTTCGCACCAGAATCTTCCACGGCTGAGGTAGGGACAGACAACCGTCTAAACAATTAGATGGCAAGTTGAGAAAGTCAGGTAGGGAATTTTGTGAGGACCCGGGGAACCCACTTTTAAACTGCTATACTAGTAGTTATGCACAGAAAAAAAAATTTTATTTATCCATACCAATAGTCCCACACATTGTTCTATTACAGATCATTAGGTAAACAATTTGAACATATATTTTTTATTACTGGCAATTGTTAACTTGGTGTGCATGAATGCATTTCTAGCAGCCCACTCACATACTGGCACCCACAACTTATTTACCATTACCCGATATAAGTTATCCATCCATTACACTGAGAATACCACCTCACATTTTAGACATAAATCAGACACCTTTAAATGCAGTGTTCAAACACTTCAAATACAGGTTTGATACAATCTTACAGGAGAATATGCCTCACTGTCCTGTAACCCTTCTAAGCATGGCAGAAAATTGATTACATTCCATAGTCTTCAATTTACTCCATGTAACCCAATTAATGAAAATATCCCCAAAAATTCAGATTACTGACCCATGCCAAATGCAGAAATACGAAGCCAATAAATGAGGGCAAAACAAATTCCAGTGGAGACCAAGTGAAAAGAAAACCTTTTATTTAAAAAAAATAAATAAATAAATTACCAACAAGCCACATCTGAAACACAATCACCGTTCAACGGAGAAATTTACCCTCAATTAAAAATGTATACAGTACCAGTCAAAAGTTTGGGTAAAGTTGGGAGTATGTTTGCATGCCACGTTTTACAAAAATAAAAGCTGTTCAGAGATAGCTGAGAAGTTATAATTCAAATTTAAAAATAAATAATTCCTCCAGAAATTGTCCCAAATCTTGGAATTCAACAAAAGCTGCATTTGACTAAGACAACTGAATAAAATCTTCCAAATAAAATCAGGCTGGACTGCAGTAAGCCCAAGAGAGGCTCTCCCTAGTGCAGCATGTCTATGTGAACTTGGTGGAGCCATGGTGGGAAATTTCAGATCATAGAAAAAAAAATATACATAAAAATGCTTAGCTGATATTACTGCCAAGATACCATGGCATCTTTAAGACTTTTTCCATGTCAACAAAACATGTTCAAATCATTTATCTCCCAATGCTTTAATTGTGGCTATATGCACACTCTGAATGGTACTGTGTATGGGTCAACGACGCGACATTGTCCGAGTGCACTACTTTGGTTTAAAATAATTTAAAATGATTCACAATAAACATCACTTTATTCTATAAAACCTGTTTAATTTGAACATATTTCCCATTTATCATAAAAATGATATATTTTATGTTTTGCCATCTCAAACCCTCAAAATGACAGGTGGAGCAACCATCTGAGCAAGTTAACACTATGTGAAATGTATTAAATATGTAATTTAAAATATGAATTAATATAATATTAATATGGGGGCATAATTTTATATTGAAACCCTTTCAAATAAACAAAGTTAAATAGTTTAATTGTTCTTAAATTGTTTGGAAAACCAAAATACCCACCCCCTACAATAAAGAATCCATAAGTTACTTTTAATACCCAGCTCAACAACAAAATAGGGATGTTTTAGGCAGAGTAGACACTCTCCGAAGGGAGTGTGTTTCTCCGAGGGAAGTGTGTTTCTCCTCCCCCCCAAGAAACCTTTGGTTGCACCACCTGACATTTTTTGGCTGGTGAAATTGCAAATACAGTCTAAAACTGCACTAAAACTCTGTAAATGTTGTGCAACCATTAAGACTTGTCTAAACACACTCTTCCAACTTCAATTAAATGTATTCTGTACATTTTTAAAGATTTAAAACAACATTTTTAAAAGGCTTATTTGTCATTGACCCTTATAACAGCAAGGGGTCAACTCAAAGAAGGGTGACAGAAGGTGAAACAACAGCCTTCCCTCGGTCCTGAACAGGCCGGGACAAGTGCAATACCAAACTAAAGCACAGCACTGCTACTCATCCCAACCTGTGCAGAAAGAGACTGCGTGAAGATTCAACTGATGGAATTCATGGCCATGATCAGTTTTGCATGGATTTGCACAGCACCGGACTAGTAGCTGAATGCAAACCAGCAAAACTCACCAGACGCCAGAAAAAAAAATTGGTCGGAGTGCAGAAATCTCAAAACGATGCCCATATCTAGAAGTACTTCAAGTGCTCATACTGCAGTAGATGACTAAAAACTACCTGCACTATAAGCACTTTAATACTGCTGAAACTTAAGATCACCAGAGGTGTTCTCAAACAAATGCATACCCATTCAATTTCCAGTTTTCCAAAAAACATAAGAGCAGCCACATGCCTGAGTGAGCAAGCATACAAATTTCAATGTATTCATTTGTTTACTATTTGTCAAGTGATAGCAGAAGGATGAAGCAGGTCACCATCAGTTTTGCATAGATTTGCACAACTCAATTTTTCTTGTAGTGCAACAATGCAAAACTAACAGAAAACTGCAAAATACAGAAAGATCAATGTTCCTCATGTGATATCTGATGCAAGTCACAGCCCTTATGCCAGAAGGAGCACTTAGGGCAGTAGGCGCTAGTCTATTTCACTATCTGCACTAGATGCACCTTAGCACAAGTAGTAGTTTTACGCGTGTCGGACTGTGGGTCACAAATGGTGGTCAATGTAGGGCTAGAAGTGCCTCCACTGCAGTAGATATTTCATAGTACTACCTGCACTGTAAGCACTTTGACACTACAGTGACGAAACAAGTCCAAAAGGCTTATTGTCCCAGTAATCTCTTGAAAGTGGTACCGCAGTTCCTTAGGAGAGTGGCGCAGACTGGAGCCCAGAAATGGATTTAATCACCATCTCTGCAAAGGAACATGCAAACAACGGAGGTCAGAGGAAGACTGTTTCTCATTTCAGAGTACCCTAGGAGAGTGTTCTCTCATACATTAGGCGCGTCGGCGGAATTTCCTGAAATCAACTGCAGCTGTGTTGTCAATATGGCAAAATATGTAAAATGATAAAATGTATCCTATGCTTCAAAGAGGCCATGGATTTTGACGTGTATTAACGCAAGATTCCACAAGCAATAATTAGAAGATCCGGGAAAAATCAACATTTCATAAGCATCACCTCATATTCCATTCTGGACTATAGTGGCAGAATCTGTTTCCCACGGCAATCTTCTGATCAGGACCTACCAGGGAAAGGGAAAATGTACATTTTAATAGGTTAGAATGAGTCGGCCAAATTAAACAGTTGGAAGGCGCAATTTAACAAATGCAAACGCTCAGACTATAAGTCACACCACCCTCTTTCGCACCCCAATGGCCGGAATGATAGAGGGCGCTCAAAAAATAAATATTAACCCAGCATAAAACGAAACTTCAGTTCGCACGGAAAAACATGTGCTCGCAGACTGATGAGGACTCGCCACAGCACTTCGAGGGCTATGGATCTTAAAGTTGAATGACATACGCAGCTTGCGGCCCGCCTTGACAGCGAAAAACGCGCATGCGTGTTACTCCTAACAATTCGCATTCACCCCTCCCCCACCGTCCGCTCTAACATGGCGCCGTCGAGTCCGCAAAGCAGAGCATTTGGTACAATATATATTTTTCCGAGACAAGCCAACAAACTAAATTCAGTGAGACCTTGGTAATGCAGTCACAGCGCCTTCCTGCTTTCAAGTGGGGGCAGCACATATGCTAGATTTTTTTTCAGAACGAAATTAAAACACGATAACTAACAACCCATTCCCAGTGCAACTTGCAGCTAACATTACCCGTACTCAATCATACAAAGCATGCAGCGGCCAGGCAGCTAGCGAATTAACCGAAGTTCAAAAAGCCAACCTATATGGCTAACGTTAGTCGGACATTAAGAAAATCGGCGCGGTAGAACTCTTAACAGGTTAACGATTAAACCGTACTTGTGGTCGACCAACGTTAGCCTCGCAACAATGTGAATGATTTCCGAGCTAGCTAGCGAATTAGCCAGCCACTGGCCTGCGATGCTTTACGCATTGTTCTCGATCGTCAATTCAAATTCTACTCAATAGAATATGGTTGCGAACAACAATAGCACTTCCAGTCGTGCAAATAATAGTCAGACTGAGACCATTCTTAAGCCTTCATGAAATTTCATTTGGCCATCTAGCTAGTCAGCTAGCATGGCAGCTAGTCATACCGCGCGGCCTGCAGCTGCCCCATGTGCTGCGCTGCTTTGTTCTGTAGGCACTTTAACTCACACACCACTGCACACAGAACAGAGTAAAGAAAACTAACTTTAACTAAAAAAAAATAATCCGCTTCAACGACACGTATCCATAGGATCTGAACGTAAGAAGAATCAGAACTCCCGCAGAGTCGCATGGTACAGTATATGGGTAACGACTTCTGACGGGCACTGCAGATACACAGCAGCACGCTTTTTCAAATCTCCCTCATTCTAACAACTAACGTTATGGAGGAGAGGGCTGCCATGCGCCTCTTCACCACACTGTTTTTAGTAGCAAATACATCATTTTAAAGATCATCATCCCGAAATTAGCAACAAGGAACTATCCAATCAGACTTTTGAAATTAATTAGGCTCGTTTTCCACTCCCCCATTCCACTGAAAATACAACAGGTTCCTTGTCAATAACATGAAGCGTGGTAAGACACTCACCAGCGAAATCCACCATCTTCACTCACTTGCACAGAGAGACTTACCGTTTGCTGTCACTGATCAGAGCAAATTTTAATAAGAAACTAGACAAAGTTTTAATTCGTGGTACATCTTGTCTGCAATTCAAAAACCGCGCCCATTGCCTTTGATTATTTCGCTTTTTCAGAGTTATTGAATTGTAGTAAAATCGCTAAAGTGGCGCGAACGTTGCCAGCCTTTAACCATGTGGGTGAATGAAGGGCGGTTCCCGTCGAACGTAAATATCTACAACCTCAGCTCCTTCATTAGCATACTTCGGATCTCACCAATCCAGAGGAGTTGGCTAACGTTACTAGTAGTGTTGCAGTTCTGCTGGGAACAGACGTGTCTTCCCATGTCGCTCTCACTACAGTCCAATATTCGAATTTTGGAGGGACGACAGATTATTTGATGGACAAAAATGGGTCTTGACCCGATACGTGAGTTCAAAACGTGCTTGGAGAAATACCGAACGTCCAGATGATGCAGTCCTTGTAAGACGATATATAGACATTAGATGTTTCTTTAAAGGATACTTTTCCACGACTGCAACTTCTATTTGTCAAGCTGTTGGTAATAGTATTAATATGAAAACAATAGGAAGCTAAGCAAAATAATAAAGTTACACGAGTTTCTGAAAAAATGTTTAAATATATTTTTGATGTTATGTCAGAAAGTAAATCTGTACAATTTTGGGCATAAAAATAGTTATCCAAAATATGCCAATAGCAAGAAAAGAATAATGAAGAAGAAAAAAACATAATAGAATGCAGGGAATTAGGCTTCATTTGTTTATTTTTGATAAACATGACCAAACATTTAAAGAACAAAAATGTGTACACCACATGCCACATATCTTTTTTTTTCCAATTAAGAAAAGCTTACAGATCCATGTAGCAACATGCCAGTAGGCATCCAGTGATGACATGCATATTTTACACACAATTTTAAGAAGTGAATTGACACGGCAGATTTTTACTTATCTTGTTGCGCCTGTTCGCAATCTTTTTAAACTGATTTATAAATTTCATTAAATTTATATCTGTAACTGAAATAATATTGCAGGTTTCCAGAGTGTTGAGAGGGGAATTATGCTTTTGTGTCTGACAGCATTTGCATCACCTGTTGATTTTTTCATTGTAATTAAACAATTTCACCGCAAAACTTTTGATGTGAATTCAGGTGTTACTATTGGAAGCAAAAGCCATACAATTTCAGTAAAGTGTTGACTTAATGCATTTTCTTCTTCTTCTTTGATAACCATCTGAAAAAAATGTTAAAAAAAAGGGAAAAAGGTTTATGTATATTTATGATTGAAACAAATAACCGTTGTTTCAATAAAGCACTATATGGGAATGATTTAACATCCAGAACCAGATCATTTATTTGCTAAATCATCTGTTTGTCAGTTATGTCTGAGTTTTATTATAAAATTTTCCAGCAAATCCTACCATTAATATTATTTATTTATTCATTTATTTATTTATTACCTCCACCAAGAAGGTTATGTTTTCACCTGTGTTTGTCTCTCTGTCAACAGGATAACTCTAAAAGTTATGAACAGATTGTCACAAAATTTGGTGGGATGGTAGGTGGTAATCCAAGGATGAGTTGACAAAGTTTTTGGAAGTGATCCGGAACATATTCTGGATTCTTGATCTGGAAGAAGTTAAAATATACCTGAATAGAGTGATTGTCCCTGATGTAATGAACAGATTTTCATAAAATTTCAGCATTGAATCAAATCGTCACTAATGTAGAATTTGGGCCTGGTCAAGGGGAAGTGAACATTTGTCCTTCCGTTACCAAGTTTATTTTGGACATTATATATATCGTACACTATAGCAGATTAGGAGAATTATTAACCAAGGCCAACTTACTAAATTGAAACAAAAAGATTCATGATGCTGCATACCTTAAGTTAATTACATTGTTAAGTAACAGTGTCCTTCCGTTACTTTTGCTTGGCCAAGCCCATTTATTATAATTGGTGGTAGTCTGAATAATATTCTTATGGATCCAGAACCAATAAAACTGACATATGGTGTGGTGGAGGTATGCGCTCTACTGAGTTCCCTTCTAGTTTATTTATTTATTTATATAATTATTTATTTAAATAGCACTTTTTGCTACTAATATAAGATAATACTAATCTGTTGTTCAAGACATTAGGGGAGACCTGTCATATTGATTCAGGTTAATATACTTATGTAATTTTGCAAATAATGTATGGTGATATGCAACGAATGAAGGGTATTAGATCATGTTTCAAGATTGCTTGGTCTTTGTTTGTTAGATGCTGTTTTTCAAACTATGAGGTCATAATTTGTTTATAAATACCGTATGTACAGTTTTTCTTTGCAAACATATTTTTGCATTCACTATTGAGTTTAAAATTGATTACTGTTCTACCATGAGGCAAGTAATTTAAAAACTCTGCCAATGCACGTCTGATTTGTTGTCCTGACTGTGATATTTTAGTTTTTTATTATTTGTAAATTTGTTTTTAACATTTCTGTAAGAGATAATTTAATGTCAGAAATACACTCTATATAATTTATTTTCTTTAATCCCAACATCACAGTCTGCATAGTGTTTTTTGTTTTTTGTTTTTTTTTTTGTCTTTCAGCGGTGGGGTCATTCCATGTCAAATCATCAGATAAACAAAACATCTGTCACCATGTAGTCATAGATTGCGTCCATATTTTCACATTAGATAAATATGTATTAGTGATGAACAAATCCAAAATTTCAGCTCATTCAGACCAAAAATGAATTTTTGGTGAATTATTTTCTAAGGCTACTGTCCGTCAGTTTTGTGTCGATTTTTTTTAAACGAATTCACGTCCATTTACATTTTTCTTGTATTTAACATGGCATAACTTTTTTATTATTACACCTATAGCTTTGAAACTTTGCATCTAAGCTAGTGTTATACTGCTAAATCAGAAAATGCAGTCCATTTTACTTTATCTTTCTTGATTGTGTTTTGTTCAGGCAGTTCCATGTTTAGGTCCCCAAAGCACCCCCAATATAAACCCTAGCATAGGCTCTCTGGCATTTTTTTCATTCATTTGTGTCTGCTGAATATAAATCAGGCTGAATTCACCATGAATTCATCACCAACTGCAGTCAGTACCCTGCCAAATGTGGAAAAAAAAAAAGCTAAAATGCTCACGCCATTGCCACTTGTTCAAACCCCTGTATCTCCAGGGGCACACCTTGGATTTTCTTTTTTTTTTTTTTTTTTACTGATTCCTCTATTATAGTAGAAACACCACTCCAAAAATTGTTGATGTGTCTTGGCCAATATAAATTTTGCAGGTGTCTGAACAGGGGTGGGGTAATCTCGAGAATCGTGTGGCACTTTCAGCTTCTTACACATTTAACTATGCAACATTTTTAGTATTTTCAATCATTAGTCAATCACATACTAAATTTTACTAATTCCTGTATTATAGTCGACATAACAAAACAAAAATTGTTAATGTGACTTGAACGACATACATTTCAGAACTGTCTCAATAGGGGTCAGGCAATTTTTGAGAATCACACTTGTTTGCAACAATAAAATTTACTGACACTAATTCTTGTAAACTGACTGTCTAATTAAAACTTTGTATTCCATGCTATGTTAACAGCGTTATTGCTTCCTAAATGCAGCAAAGAGTTCAACAATGTTGTCTGTCACAGTTTTGTCCAACTTTCATCAGAAATTATTGATCAATAACAGGTTCAGGTTTCTCCCTGCCAACATGATCTACCAACCTGCATATACTGACCTTTCTGTGAATGTGTCATGCATTGATGAATTGAGAACTTACAATTAGTGTGATTCAATAATCATTAACATTGTGTAAGAAGCTGAAAATGCCACGCGATTACCCCGCCCCTGTTCAGACACCTGCAAAATTTATATTGGTCAAAACACATCAACAATTTTTGGAGTGGTCTTTCTACTATAATAGAGGAATCAGTAAAAAAAAAAAAAAAAGAAGAAAATCCAAGGTGTGCCCCTGGAGATACTGGGGTTTGAACAGGTGGCAATGTCATGAGCATTTTAGCTTTTTTTCACATTTGGCAAGGTACTGACTGCAGTTGGAGATGAATTCATGGTGAATTCAGCCTGATTTATATTCAGCAGACATAAATGAATGGAAAAAATGCCAGAGAGCCTTTGCTAGGGTTTATATTGGGGGTGCTTTGGGGACCTAAGCATGAAACTGCCTGAACAAAAGGCACTTTTGGTGTCCTCATATAGCTCCACAACCAAGAACAATAAAGTAAAATGGACTGCATTTTCTGCTCTAGCAGTATAAAATTAGCTTAGATGCAAGGTCTCAAAGCTATAGGTGTAATAATAAAAAAGTCATGCCATGTTAAATACAAGAAAAAAATCGACACAAAACTGACGGACAGTACCCTTAGAAAATAATTCACCAAAAATTCATTTTTGGTCTGAATGAGCTGAAATTTCGAATTTGTCAGTGATATATATTTATACAGCTGCACACACAAAATTAGCAAAATTGAGAAGGTGGTGGCGAGACCCATTTGATGATTAGACATGGAATGACCCAGTGTAATGAACAGAGGTTACCTTTTTTTAACTGAAATCTTGTGAAATTAATCAAATATGTAAGACTGGTAATTGCTGTTAGTCAAACTAGGGTTTTCCCAAACCACAGGCTACTACAGCTGTACAAATACAGAAACCAATTCTATCATTGCCTGTAAGTTAATGGGGGATAGTGTGACCCTGTTTTAACAGCCTGAGAAGATTTTGGCATTTCAGTCCAACATGATGAAGATGCAAATACACTCAGGTAAAGAATTGATGGAAATTATAGAATTGATTTATTTTCAGTTTGACCACCTTCAAACAAATGTATCACAAATGTCCCTTTTTGTTGGAGAGTGGTAAAGTGAAGTGGAATTTAAGTTCAATTTAAGACTCAGCTCAAGTGTTTCTCAATTTAGGGCTGAGCTCAAGAAAAATTATACAGGTTTTCCCTGAGGATTTTGATGAGCAGCAGTGTGCAACCTAGATTTTTCAAAGATTCTCATTAGCAATACAATTTTTTATGTCCTGGTCATAGTCTAGTATTGAGAATAAAATGTCTTGCTTGATAATATGTGGCAGTGACCACAACTTTTGACTGTTTGTTAATTTGAATTGAAAAAAAATAATTTGCAGCTGAAAGACCCATCCAAGCACAGCTTAAAGTAATGATAAACATTTTGCTAAGTGGTTTCTGAAATTCTGCCTCAGTGATGATTAAACACTGCCATTTTTATGATTTCTATGGACATGAAGTACATATAAAGATTTTCCCCCTGTAACTGGTTTTGCACGTTACTGCATGTTACAGGTTACTGTGTAAGAATTTTCTGATTTGAATTGTATTAATTCTATATTTTTTCAGATGTGACAATCAAAAAATCCTTTGCAGTAGGTGCACAGAGTTGGATGTCCATTCTTACATGCTGCCAAACTGCCTTTCTTTACTCATTCCCTGATTTAATTGAAATAATAATTTATTGACTCGACCAAAGCTAATGTTTCACATGTTTCCTGACACTAAATAGCTGCCTCAGTCAGCTTGGTCATGAACGAGTAACACATACACTAGACAGTAAGCGTTCGTCAGCTACATTCAAGCGTTACAAAAAGGACAGGCGAGTGAACTAGCAGAAAGTTGCAAAGAGAAACAAAGACTTCAAAATAAGAGCACAGTTTTGTTTTGTTTTTTTTTTGCTGGTGAGGGTGGGGCCAGTGTTCGGTAATGAACTGTTTAAACAGATGAGCCTTAAGACCAAAACAGAGGATCTGCAGAGATTGAGCAGTTCGTAATGTATTCCACCACTGGCGAGCTAGGCTGGAGAAGCAGTGGGGTCTGGATGAGCAACTGCCATCCAAATGGAAGGCAGGAGGATGTCGTCATTTTGTTGTAGCAGAGCAGATATGACTTCACCTTGTTAAGAAAGTAATGAGCTGCTGTACCATTAGGTGGTCTTATGACATGATAAAAACAGCAGTTTCACTACACTTCACACTGTAATATTGTAATGTATGTAATATTGTCATGTAAGAGATTATATGGAAAATGCTGGTTAAAAAAAGAAATCAGTGATTTCAAAATCATCTTTGACTAGTATTAAATTGAAAATAGTGCAAAACAAAGTATTAAATATTTTATGTTATCAACTAAATCATTTTGGGAAAAGAGGCTCATTCTGAATTTGATTCCTGCAATACAAGTCAAAGAAGTATTGGCGATTTAAAACACCCTCTACAGTGCATAATATTATTGCATAAAAGATTCAGAAAATCTGGAGAAATCTCAGCAAAAACGATGAGTTTGAAAATCATTACTGAGGGTCCGTGCTCTTCAATCATTCACTTGTCACTCCACTGAAAACTGACGTGCCTGTATAATAGATATAACCATATGGGCATAATGCCTTTATCAATAAGCACTATTCATCATTGCATCCGAAAAATGCAAGTGAAGAACGTTTGAACTGAAGAAACGCATGTTAAAAACATGCAGAAATGCTGCCGTCTGCTCTGGGCTTGAGCTCATCTGAAATGGACTGATGCGCGCTGGAAACAATGGCACTGTTGTTATTTACTTGGCAAAAGAAATGGAACCTTCGAGTTGAAATCAATGTGAGGATCAAAGCCAGCACCTGTCTTGGTACATGTATGTCAATGCATTGCTAACGTAGTCTACATAATCTATGACATTATAGCAAGGGTTTCCCTTTGACTGATTGGCAGTCCCTTTCCCTCAACAATTTTGGGGGGTGGACGAGCTCCCAAGCACCCGTGGAATCAGTACCTATGACTCTGACGTAAAATTTATGGGTCACTAAATTTAGTCAGTATGTAAAGGCAATGGAACTTGGTTCCAGAGCTTCCACTTAGAGGTTGTTTCACTTGAACTTGAACTATAAGTTAAGTAGGGCTCAGATTCTGCTACCAAATTACACATACCACAGTGCCCGAATTACTTTCACCTCAGACTGCATGCTTCAGGTCTTACAAACTCATATGCACAGGAAGATGGAGAAGCTGCAGACGAGCAAGAAATGAAGATAAAGAGAAATATAATCATCAGTTAAAACAGTGAAAGCTAAGAGGAACACTTTTAATGCCAATAGATAAACACCACATAACAGTCTTACTATGGCAATAAACATCATGAAGGATACCAACAACATAAACTGCAAACTGATTAATTGATCTGCAGTAAAGTTTCTAATATGGTGATGCCAGGTGCCCCTTTTAAGGTGCACTGACATGACACGTGCATGGGTGAACTTAAAATAACGTTGGAAGATTTTGAAAGCATTTTGCTTCTTGCTTCTTGATGCTACAACTAATAATAATAATACTACTAATAATAATTTAAGTATACAGATTTACTTCTATTTAACGACAGTGAATGAGGAGACGATTCCAGAAGAGACTTCTCAGATAAACATCTTTTCATAGCTTAAAAATTTGCAGTTTTAGCTCACTTCCTTGCAAAACGAAAACTACCAACAATATTGTTAGCTTAGGAACTCATATCTCTAGCAAGTGCAACAGCTTTTGCTCTAAAAAGAGAACAGGACAAAGCAATCAAAGTGGTTTGAGTAAAGGAAAAAATCTTGAGTGTTGCTTTCTTTGCTGTCATGGTATCATGTCAAAACTGTGCAAAAAATAAAAACACAAACCAGCTGAGTCTTGCCTGAAATAGCTCTTCTTCTGATAAATTCATTTACAAGGACGCAAAATAAAAACAAAGAATTTGCATTTATGAGCACGTTAGGACTCCAAAACAGAAATAACATTTAAAAATTGGAAAAAGTAATCAATCTAAATGACAGAGCAGCTGAAATATTCTAGAGTTCAAGGACTGCAATGACAACACTTGATTCTTGAAGATGCTTAAAATTCATCGCCTCTTGAAAACGAAAAATGAGTGATTTCAAGATTAGTGCAAAGATTTGCGCATGTGCATGTTGGGATGGTGCCCCTTTAAGCTGAGAGTAAGAGACTTCCATATAGTGGAGAATTGTAAAGACAGTCTCTACCCTGATAAGGCCATGAGCCTTTTGCGGGGACTCCACCATAAAGTAAAACTGCTCAGCACACTCTCTGCTATGCTTCTATGTTGATGCTAGGAGCCTTGTTAAGCAGGGACACCATCCATACCTGGAGCACTGAATGCTTCTTTGGGCTTCCCTTAAATCCAATTCTCAGGAGGCCCTCAATCCAACACCCCCTTCCTACCCCCTTTGCTTTCTTTGTCTGTCTAAATAAGGTCTGGATCAGCAATGGCTAGAAACACCCTGCCCCACCTCAAATGAACCCCTTACTGCTTTTCAAAGAGAGGAACTGCATAGCAACCCCCTCCTGTGTTGTCGTAGGAGAAGAAGTAAAAGCTTAATAGTGTAAAGACCCGATGATCGCATATGATCTTATTATTTTGCAACCATTTCTTTTCTATAGGAGTTCTGGGTGATGGCTAATCTGGAATCCAAACCCTTATTTAGGTGTGCATTACTTGTGTACATTCAGTTGTACATACTATACATAAGATTGTATAAATACACTACCGCTCAAAAGTTTGGGATCACTTGGAAATTTTCTTGTTTTCCATGGAAACACACATGAAATTAGTCTGAATAGGAAATATAGCAAATGAACAGAACATGCTGACGTTGTCTGAGTTAGAAATAATAATTTTAATGGAAAATGATGAATATGTACTTCAAACTTTGCCTTCATCAAAAAAACCCACCTTCACTGTTGATACTGAAACTGGTGTTTGACGGGAACTATTTAGCGCAGCTGCTAGTTGACAACCTGTGAGGTGTCTTTGTCTTAAACTACACACTCTCAGATATTTGTCTTCTTGCACAGTTGTGCATCAGGGCCTCCCACTCCTTTTTTCTGTCCTTGTTAGTGCCAGTTTGTGCTGCTCTCTGAAGGGAGTAGTTGACAGCATGGTAAGAGATTTTAAGTTTAAAATTTCTCCCATTGAATAGCCTTCTTTTCTAAGCACAACAATAGACTGACGGGTCTCTAAAGGAAGTTCTTTCTTTCTGGCCATTTTGAGCCTGTAAACAAACAAACAACTGCTGATGCTTCAGGTACTAAACCAACCTCAAGAATGCCATGCTCCCTTTTGCGCTCCCTTATTAGTTCAACGGTTTTCAGCTGTGCAACACATTTGCAGAAGGTTTTTCTAATAATCAATTAGCCTTATAAAATGCTTAACTTGGATTAGCAGCCAAACCAGGAGATTGATGCAGAGGACTGACAGTTGCTGATAATAGGCCTCTATGCAAAAATGTAGATCATTCTTTGAAAATCATCTGATTAATTTTAATCGTTTGTGAAATGGATAAAAATGTTTGTGAAATGGAAAAAAATGTTTGTGAAATGCATGAAAATATATTTTTCATTGGAAAACAAAGAAATTTGCAAGTGATCCCAAACTTTTGAGCGGTAATGTATGTGTCATGCATAATTTAGATTGTAGGCCCTCCTCCTCTTACAATCTTTTAAATCCACAGTGTGCTTGTATATGTAAAATATTATTAGTACCCTACATTTATAATATACACTGATTTGATGCACCATTTTAGCCCATAGTGCAGTGAGGAGCCTATGAGCCACTTGGCGATGACCTGTTCCCCTTTTGCCTCCTGGCTGAAAGGGGCAAGAGTGTTGTGAGAGACTTTGGATGTTAATGTCCAAGGATAGCAGAGTACAATAAACAAACCAATTGGCTTTTATTGCGCAGTAATTTGGGGTTGCTTGGCTGGAGAGCCTCTCCTAATGTGTACTGACTTTTGGAATATTTGTAACGCCACAATATGTGTATGCTACAGTGGCCGACAAGGGTAAATGCGCTGCAATTGTCCAAAACATCTTCAACTGGAGAAATGCGCTATACAAGAACAGAAACGATGCAAAGTCAAAAACACAGGAACCCCAAAATATATGCAAGAGAAAGCTGCTGCATATCTACATCAACACAACGGACGTGCTCAAAGCCGCAATAAAGAGCGTACTAGAACAGCTATTATTTTTTACCTGAGCGAGACCAGCTGGTGTATTTTGTTTTTACACCACAGCAAAGGGTTCGCTCAGGATTGGGACCTTGTGAGGATGCGCAAAGGGTTTGCTCGCGATTACGGCCATACATGAGATGCATAGAAATCAATGGATAGCAGTGAATAGTTATAACTTTTCCATTTAGTCAGCTAGCTAGCATTTGCATGCACAAAATACAACTAGCTAAGTCAGCAAAAAGGCATTGTAGTTTGCTAGCCAGCTAGCATTAGTTTGCTTGCTTAGTTCTAGAGTAGCTGAACTCTTAATCATGCGCATCCAATATTAAAGGGGACCTATTTTGCTATATTTCCAAGGTTATATTTTGATCTTGGACTCCCCTAGAGTACTCCTGATTGTTCAAAGTCCAAAACAGGGTCCTTATTTAGCTCATACTGCCATCCTCGAAAAACCCCATTTGTAGTCCATTGTAGTCTCTGCCTGAAACGCCTCATTGGGGTGGCTCTTCCGCTATGGCCCCCACTCCCCGTGTGCCCACTTTCTTCTGACTGGCCAGCTCTGTGGAGGGCGGAGTTGGGCGGGACGAGGCTGCAGAACGCAGTTTTCCGGGTCCGCCTCCCCAGAGTGAAATGTGAGACATGTCTGCCATCTGATAAGGAATCAGCGGGGAAATTCCGAAATCTAACGCTATACTTGAATATAGATCTATTGAAATGAACTTGTTCTAATAAACGCAGCGGCCAAAGTGGAGGACGCAGTGCGAAAGTCTGGCAGCTCAAGCGCGAATTTGCTATCAGCTACAGTTTGCTACGGCAACAGTGGTGGGTACAGCGGTTTTTCTACTCTATAGCTAGGATGCAGGGAAAGCTAGAATCCACCACATACAGACACATTTGTAGAACGGGTCGACATACCCAGGTGTAGACCGGAGACCATAGAAATCCGGTGGGTCTGAGTTTAGAGGGAAACATGGACAGTGAGGAGCAGCTAAAAGTGGACCAACAGCTTATGGACTGCTTCGGTGTGCATTAGGACCTGCTGGTTTCCTGTGCATAACTGTGGTGTGTCGTTAGCGTGGAGTAACGAACAGCTTCTGTGCTGGTATATGACGGAGCGGCGAAATCTCCAGGCTAAACGGCCTTTTCGGAAATTGCCCGTGGTAATAGTTTACTTATTGCGGCGGAATGACCAGCGTTTCCTCGCGGAAAATGGTTGCGTTATGGATAGTGCGTGAGAGCTAGATAGAGCTCCGGTTATGTTATGAGCATAATACAGGTTTTACAGACCGTAAGTTCCGTTTGCGTGAACCGTTGCTTATGTGGAGCTAGTGAATCGATAACTTTTACAGGAAAGAATTTAATATTCAATCGTCGATTTAATATTCAATCGACGGCAATGCAGAGAAATCGTTTGCTATACCGCACACGTTATAGCCTGTGCGCTTCCCTATTGCTTTCACTGGTAGCATCAGAGAGCTTGCCCAGGTATTGGAGAAGTATCAGGTTGACCCCGGTCATGGATAAGTAAAGTGATCGTTTCACAAGCACCCAAAAACGCACCCCAAGCTCTGCAAAACCTACGTCTGGTCTAACTGCAGCCTTCGCAGCCCGACTCTGCAGACACATACAGCACCTCTCCGGTTAGCTTCAACTGTAGTGGCTACAATCAGGCAACATTATGATGGAACTGCCACATTGATGCTTACCGAAGTAACACAAGCATACCGATCATAATTACTGCCTATAAGTTACCAGGAGCATTTTAATTTGCACAGCACGCGAACTAACATGTAGTAGCTGATAACCGAGCGGTCATAACAACTACAGAGGCAAACGTTACCCTGCAACACAGGTTTTACAGACAGTAAATTCCGTTACCGGGGGGGCAGTTGTACCAAGCATCCAAATTACAAACAAGTATGAAAAGTTCGCTTCAAATGAGGTTTATGTTCACACACATCTTCTGTTGAATTTCCCCTGATTTTACTCTTGCATATTTAGGACACAAACATTAGCAACAGTAACTTGGCTACGTTAGCCGCAGTGCTACAGCCACATTCAACGGGCCATCAGTTGGGTAGGCTTATGCTGTGAAGCAACTGTTTCCGCATCTGTAGCCATGTTTCCATCCACACGTTCTTATACAAATTAAGTGATATCGAATTAAAAATGCCTCACGGAGATGGTGAAATTAGACTAGATTTCAAGACTATCGACTCATAGTTTGTACGGTCTATCTCATCGGATTTTCTCTTGATCGGTAAAAGGCTTATGCGATAAATGCTGATGGAAACGTTATTCACCAAATAAATCTGCTTCTGCATCTTGACGGTGTTTTGATGCCGTCATTTCCCTCTGATAATGGTCTGCTATGCTGCTAATAGCTGGCACCTAAGCACTACTACAACTTGTGCAATTATCGTCATTTGTTGGTAAACGCGATCCATTTTGGCGAACCAGCTAAATTAGTTGGCTAACAAACGACTTTTGTTCACTTGAAGGTTCTGCGATTCAGTGCGAAAATGAATAGAAACAGCTTAAAATGTCAGAAATGTACTCGATACACCAGTTTGATCTCATAACAGCATGTGGCGTCATTACGCACTGCTTTTTATTTGCTTTAATGCCGTTAGATGGAAACGTATTTTCACCAGCTTTATTCACATGAATATTTTTGGCGAACTTCAGATAATTCGATTGACAAGTGGATGGAAACATAGCTTGTGAGTCGTGGATAGTCACGACCAATACAGGCTTTATCTTCAGATATTTTACAAAGCCTGCGTTTGAGGCCAGTTGTTAGTGCTAACTATCGTTAGCGGTCCTGCTAGCCTCCCGTAACTCGTTAGCTTCACTTACATTATTTGCTGTTATATCGTTACTTACAGCTTGTGTCTCCGAGCGCTTGATCGATGCAACTGCTTCAGGTTTGAGAACCAGCTGAAACGCTTATCCTGTGTCGAATTATCCTTTATTGACAAAGCTGTCTTTGGTGAAATGCTGAGCACAAACAGCTAATGTTCCCTTTGGCCGTGGCTGTTCGCCGCCAGCAAACAAAAAAGCTACCCACTGATTTCTGGAGGCATCGTCTTTTGGAAGAGAAATAGGTGCTTTTCTTCGCGTCCAAAAGTAAACGGACGAGCAGCTTTGGGAGAGATACTGACAAAACTGCACCTCAAATGATCTGCGGTTCTTCTTTTGTATTTCTGGAAGTGTAGATGCTACTAAGGCATAGTATGATCTGCGGTTTTTCATGTCTGCTAGAATAGTTTCCAGTGTGGGCAGGTCCAGCGCCGTGATTGGCTTTGGCTAGGTCTGTACTAATTGGACGGCACAACCTGACGTCAGGTTTTGCCCAGATCTCGTGAAGATCTCGTGAGGAGCTGTTCAGAGAGGAAATCACGTTCACAAAATCACATTCTTGGATTACGGCAAAACCCCTGTATCTTATGTTTAGAAACTTTTCAGAGGTTGAGTATGGACATCCAATTTTATAACATTGCCTATATGTATTAAAAGAAGGATCAGCATAATGGGTCCCCTCTAAAGGATCAGTGTGTAAGATTTAGAGCCATTTAGTGGTCAGATTATATATTGCAACCAACTGACCATTCCTTTTCTCAGAAAACCTATGGTGGCCGAAAAACTTGCGAAAACATGAAAGGCGCTCTCTTGTGTCAGTGCTTTATTCATTAACTTTTTTCCCCGTTCTGGGCTACTGTAGAAAAAATGGCGGTGCAACACGTTGGCCTCCACAGAGGTGGACCCGCTCCCATGTAGGCTTAAAGGGCTTATTCTAAGCAAAATGAAACTCATAGATTATTGTTTTCACGTGATTATACACAACTAAAAAAGTAGTTATGAATGTTATATTCCATTTCTGCCAAAATATCGATCTAAATTCTACACACTGCTCCTTTAATGTTCGACTTAATCTTTTACGCTTAGACATTGTCCAAATTTCTCCAGATTCTATGAATCTTTTCACTATTATGAACTGTCAATTGTGAGATCACAAAATTGTGTGCAATCGTACACTGAGAAACATTATTCTTAAACTGAATATTTGTTCATGCAAATTTTGGGAAACCTTGAACTATCTTGCTGGTGAAAGACCTTGCCTTTTATGACTCATCACATTATACCCAGTCATAACTGAATTATGTGTGATCTCTTCACCTGTTTACCAGTGAAATGTTCCAAACAGGTATTTTTATGAATATTCCACAACTTTGCCAGTCTTTCCACCCCCCTGTCCTGAATGTCTTGAAATGTGTTGCAGACATCAAATGCGGAATTAATTAATATTTACACCATGGTCTGGGTGAATACTCTTTTCTGATTGGCTGGCAGGTATTGATTAAAACCGTGGAACCGCACAGGTAGTTCGGCTACAGTAGTTTCACCGTTCGAAATTCATCCGCTAGCGAACCTGTAATCATAGTAAGGTTAGAGCACTGGCATTTGGCTGGGTGTAACGGAAACCTACTCATTTATCTCCAGTAAATTTGGCGGCATCATAAAGTTGCGTCCCGCCTGGTGGTTAACAATAGGTACTCCAGCGATAATAACTGTAAATATTTAAGCAGCGAAGTAATCATGCTTTATTCATTAAACGATAGTAAATTGTGCACAGTTACAAAGGAAGCTAACATGTCCACTTCGTGTATCAGCAACTGTTGACAGTTCACTAGGTACGTGCTGTGACAACAGACTGATTTTAGCTCACTGGCTCTTAAGTTCATTGTTATTGCGGGTAGCAAGTTAGCTACACATAATATGGTGTTATGCATAATCTCCATTTCAGCTGGAATCCGTTACCAAATCATTAGCTGGTTAAAAGCTGTTAGCGTCCACAAAAAATTCTTTCTCCATGAAGGTGAGCTGAACTAAGTTAGCTGGTTCAGTTTAGCTTGGCTTATAGTATTGGCTATGAGAAGGCGCGGTGCCCGTTTAATGATTACTAGCTCATATTTTTAAGTGCAAAACTTTCACCAAAAATTTCTGAATGCTTTGATTTCATATTGCTGGCAAATGACCATGGTATAAGCGGGATAATCAACTCGTAGGTGTGCATTACACGGTTTTAAGGCACTCCGCTTTGCGTCGGGTGGTTATTCGCCTCCGCATCGTGCCTTAAAACCGTGTAATGCACACTTACGAGTTGATTATCCCTTACATAGTCGATAAGGTGGGACTTCAATTATTTTTCTTTGCGGTGTTTTAAATTAATAATAGGTAAAAGAGAATTTATAAATCATCCTCTAAAAATTGAGGTATCTCCCGCTTGATAAAAATAGTTGAGAAATATTTATGACTGCTCTGGAAACTGACAGAACTGTATGAATGAGTTATTTGTGAAGAAACAAAGTATGTTTCATTTATAAATGACATTTTCCCCCAAAAATGTATGCATTTGAACAAGCTCTATTGCATGTCCTTTTCATTAAAACCGCAAACTGCACTTTTTAATCATTGTGAACAAGATTACAAGCATCATTTTGTCATCACCGTGCCACCAGAAGGGATTTAAACTTGTATTTTAATTGTTATCCTCTAGGGGTCTCCAATGATGCTGTATCAATGTGGCCTAGTGACAGATATGATGACAGATTGAACAATTGAATTTCTAATTGAGACGCAGAAACACACACACACACACACACACACACAAACTTTTCTGGTGCAATTTAAGTACTTTAACGTCTGTATATTACCTCAAATAGCATGTTGTAAGAGGTTACTAGTCAGAAAAAAGGAAATGATAATGATAATAATAATAATAATAATAAGAAGAAGAAGAAGACGAAGAAGACGAAGAAGAAGAATACTTGGAATAGACTCAAAATTTTGGAATTAATAAAGAAACAATATTTGGAAGAATAGACAAACAGATTCTTTCCATTTTTAAAACCTGAATTAAAATCAAGCTGGTTTTGGGCTAACTGGACAAAAACTGTCAAGGAGAAGCAATCCGAAAATGCAGCACATCTAAGGGAAGTTCTACAGCAGTGCTGGTGTGAACTGTCAAAGCTGTATCCCTTCCCTTGATGGAAAAAAAAACTGAGTATAATCAGCAGTTGTTATGACAAAAGGAGATTAATTTGCTGGATTTGATATTGATATAATTGTTTTTATTTGATTGTTTGAAAGATATGTGTGTGTCCATAATTTTGAGATTTTTTAAAGATATTTATGATTGCACAAATTTAATTTCACAAACGTTTGTTTAAAAAACAACAGTCAAAATCTTACACAAATGTAACAGTTCAGTCTCTAAGTATGAACAGTCATAAATACAATATTTTTTTCTTCTTAAGTCATCATTCTTTGTTTGAAAACCTGATCACAACTGATAAAAATTTTTAAAGATTTCATCTTACGTATTGTTTTCCATAAATTAATAACAGTTATACATACTCAAAGCTAGCTGGTACTGTCGTTCAATATGTACACCGATGAGACAAAACATAATGACCACTTGCAGATAAAGTGACCAAGATTGATCTTATAACAACAGAACATGTCCGGGTCTGCAAACAGGCCTTAGACAGTTAGAGAGCAGGCTTTTCTTGAAGTCTACATGTTGAATGCAAGAGAAATGGGACCTGAGCGATTTTGATGTGGGCCAAATTGTTGTGGCCGGACTACTGGTTTGAGGGAATTTCCAAAGCAACAAGCATTGTTGGATGCTCCTGGTCACAAGTAGTGAGTACTGGCCAACAGTTGTTCAAGGCAGGACAAACTGCAAATTAGCAACTGTGTGTGTCTGCGTGTGACTAAATGTAAAATACGTTTTTGGTAAAGGCTATGAAAAAAGTGATTGCTGTGAATCCTTCCAATCTTTAATTCAATATATTAACAAAAATCAAATTTAAAGACATGTTTGGGGAAACAATTAATTCCTATGAGTTCCACAATAACTGGTACCCTAAGGAAATCTTAAAAGAAAAATCTAATTGAAGTTATCTTCCCAGTCCCATTCATTTTTATATCACCATTCTGGCAGTCAAGTTTTCAGTACTTGCTGGTACTCGATGGAATCCATGATATCATGAATCCTAACAAGTTGTCCTGGGCCTTTGGAATCAAAACAGCCATACAACATAATAGATCCACCGCCAAACATCTCAGTGGGAATAAGGTTCTTTACAAAATGCCTATCTTCATTTTCACACCAAACCCACCTTTTGTGTTTACAGCCAAGAAGCTTTATTTTGGTCTCCTCCTGCTATAGAAGCCTATCCCATTGGAAGTTCCTGTACCGTTTGGCAAAATGAAGGCGAATAAGTTTGTTTTTTGATAACAAAAGTGGGCCTATCAACCATTCCAAACATTTTGAGGGAAAGAAGCTATCTGATTGTAGTTTTGAAGACTTTCTGGGCACATGACAATAATTAATGTCTGCATTTCTCCAACAGCAATCTTTTGAGTTTCCTTTGCCTCTTGAGCCATCTTTGTCACAGCACAGGCATTTAAAACAGGAGAACTTTCTCCTCCAGGCTGATTTTGAACATTGCCATACACCTAACACACCATGATTTTTTTTACCAACTGTCCTGGGTATCCTCAACTGTAGTGATTTTCTGTCACCCATTCCCATATGTCTGTAGCACAATAACTCAGTATTGCCCATTGCTGCAGTATTTTTAGTCTTTACCATGGTGATGGTGACTAACCAAACTTATCCTGTTTATCACTTCATATTCATTTTACAGGGGGACAGTAGACCACGTTTGGCCATTTAGGTTTTCCTGATCATTATGGTGAAAGTTCATGTTGCCACCAAGGTAACTATCTAATGCTTCAAGTTCCACGAGTTTTCTCTGAATTTGGAAAATGTGCTTTTAGCTTTGATGCTCCAAAAATGTGGAATTATTTGCAACAAAGTTTCAAAATTGACACTTTAGTTTCTCTTGGACAATTCAAAAGGTTGATGACAAACCATTTTCCTCTTGTGTGCAACTGTTTTAAATGATTACTGTCACTTTCTTTTTTTTTTTCCCTGTTCATGTGAATTCTGTATCTCGACATCATTGTAAATGAGGGATACCTCAATGATTTTCGAGGCCTAAATAAAGGTTAATAATAATAATATTGGCACTTTTACCTCACAGCTCGAGGGTTTTAGGTTTGAAACCAGCCTTGAGCCTGCTTGTGCGGTGTTTGAATGTTCTCCCTGTGTTCCTGTGTGTTTGTTCTGGGTCCTCCTGTTTCCTCCCACAGTCAAAAGACACACATGTCAGGCTAATTGGAGACTCTGAATCGCCTAAAGGTATGAGTGTGTGTGTGTCTGTGTGTGTGTGTGTGTGTGAGAATGGTGTGTGCGCCCTGCTATTGATTGGCGAGCTGTCCAGGGTGTCTCCTTGTCATTTACCCATTGTTAGCTGGGATAGACTTCAGCTCTCCCATGACCCTTGTGAGGATGAAGCAGTTTAAATCATGGATAGATGGGAAATAAATTGTGAATGGGAATATTCTACAATTATATTTTTCATTAAGATTTTCCAGAGGTACGAAAGATTGTAACACACGTTTTTGGGGGAAAAAAAGTACATATACATATTTAGAGATAAGAATATCTTTTCCTTCAAACATTTTTTTTTTTAAATTCGAGGTGGATTTTGGTCGATATTTTGAATGAAAGAGCAGGTGGATCAAGTGCCACCACATTTCTGCTTGACTACTTTAGCTTATATTTATTTTGGGTGCCAGTGTTAGTGGAGGATAAATAAAATATTTTAAAAAAAGTGTTCTGACTGTATTTGTCCACAGGAGAGCACATTGCGCGCGAGTGTCTGTAGGCAGGAAGAGGAAGTTTGAACCATCAGCCTTTTCCTGTCTCTCCTTGGCTGTCCAGAAGAGGTACTGTTTTTTTTCTTGTTTTTTTTTTTTTTTTTGAGCACTGCTGTTTATGATGCAAGCAAGCACACACAGGCACACGCAAATGCACACACGTCCTCACACACACACTTACCTGTGGACATTTCCTACATAAGTACGCCAACCAAACAGTTGATATCAAAATAACGTTGAAATGCTATTGGTGGCACTAGAAACCCACACTATGTTTTACCGCAATTTGTGAAGACTACTTGTTAAACCGTGACCCTGACAGCACTGTGCAGTGGAGTGATGACTCAAAAATGAAAGTGTGATTGTGCGGTTATTTAGCACAGTTCACAGCAATCACTACACATTGTCCGGTATAATTATCTTTGTTCCCCTTCTAGGCCAGAACTGTTGAGGTGTTCCTGGGATTCCTCCTGGCCCTTTCCTGTAACACACTTCCTCTTGGATCTTTCCTCACCTGAGCCCCCTGAGCCTTCAATATCATTCAAGTCAACTGTTCGCTCTCTGACAGCAAATGCTAGAAGAAAGAGACAGAAAGACTGGCAGGATTTTTCAATGTTGCATGAAGTTTGTCCTCAGTCACTTCATAACCTGAAGTTCACCTGAAATCTGCTGCATATAGCCAGGCCTAGCAGAGGAAGAAAGTTTAGGAGACAAAAAAAGTCTTGCATGGTGTTTATTCATGTATTGCTTTCGGGTTTCAGCAAGAGAGTTGTGCTCATTAGCAATATTGTTGTTTTTAGCAAAACACAAGCAAAGACTGAAAAATGAACAAATCAGCAGATTTCTCTGCTTATTTGTATCCCTGACTAAACTCAGTAAAACGAATACTGAAGCTTTAAGCCAAATATAAATGCTGTACACTTGCAGTTTTTATGCACTTGATAGTTTATATCCTAATTACAGCAACATCAGGTAAGTAGCATTGCTGAGGATTTGGAGTTAGAAAAGCCGCCCGGTGCGATGCCGTGTAATCCCACCAGATGTAGTCATTTCACTGCAAATCAAGCTGCCATAACACACAGACAAACACAGCATCTCTCTCACCCTCTCCGTCCTGCTCTCTCTCTCTCTCTCTTACTCTGTTGCCACATTGCGCTAAGGTAGACACGCTGATAAATTCTGAAGTAAAATAGTTGAATGAAACCGTGCTTTCATCAAGACAGCGCTTAATTACAAAAAAAAATAATAATAATAACATGACCTTCACAATGTTTCCACAAAAATGGGTTTCTCTATCCTTATTGTTCAATTTTATTAAGCTGAACATCTCAGTCGCGCAATTAATCTCAAATTTACGGGTCAAACTAAAACCGTAGATGCAGAATATCGTTCCGCATGACTCCAGTGTCAGCTTCTTCTGTCTTCTTCTCTATCCACGCTGTAAGGTCATCTGTTTCATTGATGTCTCCAGGAAGGCTCTTTCCATAAAAAAAATGAAACTGTCAGAAAACTGGAGCAGCACTGATAAGTACATAGTTGGCTATATTGTCACCCATACAAATATACTTATTACTTGCACTAGATATTTTCCCCACAGGCTGTAGAGTTATGAGTGGTAATTTGTTCTAAGTGGTATTGGAACTGTAAGTATCACAGATGTTGCCTCACACAGGGTATCAAGGTAGTGGTAGTGTTTGTATATTATTTAGCGCATAATGTATTTATCATTGCGAATATTTGTATTCTGTATGTCTAAACATAAACTCGCTTGCATTGTAGCTTGCAGGGTTGCCATGATATGCCCTGCTACTATGGTCTGCAGTTAAAAGTGGTCCTGGAATAGGGATGAGTGAGTCAACAAAAAGCACTTCCTCACCACCAGGAATTAGAGAGGGTACAGGAACTACCTCCAAGTACATGCATCATTCCTGTAAAGGTTTCGGGGCTTATGGTCCCAGTACGAGCGCAAAACAAACTCATATGTTTTTAACATACAGGAATATCAACATGTCTTCTAAAGAGTAGCTTGTTATTGGTCCTTACGGTCCAGTTTGACATCATGAACTGAAGTAAACTTTTCACCACTGAGTCTAGTTACCTCCCACTATGCTAATCCACACTTAGCCTCTATCCCTCCAAGGGCAAGAAAGGTTAACTCCTCCCATTAACTGCAGCAGACCGGCCCAGCTGCAGTGAAAGGTATATAGGCCATACTCCTGCACCACACTGCCACACATACTTTCAAGACTCTGTTCTGTGTCTGCAGCCCATATTATGAATAACAGAAAGAATATAGGTTTCTCCATAGGAGCACATGCTAAGGAAATAAGAGCGAGAAAAGACAGCGGAAGGGAGAGAGACAGAAGGAGAGAGAGAAAGCGGGGGAGGGGGCAACGAGACCAAGAGTAGTAGTGGAGGAGAAGGAAAAAACAAAGAATGAGTGAAGGGGGAGGGAAGGATGTATGCACAGCGTGTGGAAGTGCTGGTGTATGGGAGAGAGAGAATGAAAAGTGGGTGGGGGAAGAGGGAGGAGAAAAGTGGGGGAGGGAGAAAGGCACAGAGAGAGAGAGAGAGAAAGGCAGTGGTAGAGGGTGGAGTGCAGAAGAAAGTGGGGGAAGAAGACAGAGTTATCTGAGGACTGGGGGTGGGGGAGAAACATGGAGAGAGAGAGAGAAAGAGAGTGCAAGAGATAGAGGGTGTGAGGTGGTGGTAGATAGAAGAGGGAAAAAGTAAACTGGGAAACAAACAGAACAGAGAAGAGCAATGGAATGTTTAAGAGTGGTAAAGGTCAAAGGGCAGGGTTTTGCTAGGATGCCATTGAAAACACAAAGTCAAAAATACAGCTGTTCTTCATTAGAAAAAGAAAAAGACCGATAACCTCGCGACATAGGGTACATTAATGTTTGTTTTGCGGCTATAGTGGTTGGTGCTTTATTTTCCTAATTTACATAGATTTGCCACAAATGCGTTAGTACTCGCAAAACTAAGTAGCTGTGCATGAACAAGTATTTTTAATGTTAGAAGTGTTTATGTTGTAATATCCTATCACACTCTGCTTATTCTGCTACAGGCCATGTTTGCTGAAGCGCTCAGATAGTGCCATCTGATTGTACAGTTGAATACTATTTAGAACTTGATTTATTTCTTAGCTTGCACAGAGCAATGAAACTGCTTTATAGTTGTCCAAGGAAATAAAGAAGAACTTCCGAGCTGGGGCGGCATTGTCAAGTTTGATTTATTTCACCAAGAAACAACAAACAAACTTTGGATTGTATTCTTATCAGGACAACTGAGAATAGAATTAGAGAAGGAGGAATGTAATAATTAAATTCTCGATTCACAGCCCATAATATAATTCTTACCTGTGTGTTTTGTAGCAGGTGACACTCGAAGTACATTGCCAGTTTTCAAAGCAAGACTTTAAAAAACAGAGTGAGGTTATCTGTAGAATTTTAAGGGCTACCAAATACTCTTTCATTTCTTATTTATTACACTTTACTGGAATTTCTGGCTTTTCTCTTAATCATACTATCCCAACATGATTCATTAAATGTTTCAATGCAATCGCAAGGGATTTGGTCAAATATGTAGCTATGATATGGCTGTGTCAGTACAAAAATGACGGCTGATGAGTGGCAGTTCATTTGTATGATTCCATCCTCCCATATTCAGTCATATAATAATAACACGTATTTGTAAAAATGCTGTTACACTGAACGGAAACAATTTCATCACGTTTTACCTGAAAGTTTCCCGAGCTATGTCCATCATATTTTGGCAAACTGAAGGTTTAGAGTTGAAGAAAAGGTAAATGTATTTATGGCAAACCATGAAGGCTATCTATTATTTTTTTTGTCGAATACCGTGGCTTTATGCAGTCAATTCTCGCACATTTGTATCTTAACCTGCCCTAATCCCAAGTTGGTGTAATCATTCCCTCAAGTTTCTCGAATGTCTGATTAGGCTTCTTCCATTTGGTACAATGGATGCTTTCATCTTTTAGATGAAATGTTGCCATCTGCTGGAGATAAGTTAAATAGCAGTTATCTGCAAAAGACCAGCCCTCAAAACGAATACAGGACATTCTAAATTGCAATACGTCCTCTTCACTGTATATTAGCTAGCTTGTTAAGAGATGGGTACTCCATTTTTGTGCGGGAGAAAAAAGCAAGTTAATGAAAAACATCATATTATCACACTGGTATGTAGGACATTACTATTTGGTTTGTTGTGGCAGTCCTCTGGGCGTGCATACCAGCATGAATAGCTTTATAGCATTGCATAGCACAGTGACATTCTTTGGGAAACCCAGAACAACATATTCCCATTACTGCAGGATGAGTGTCTGGCACAGGTATGAATACTTGAAGATATGTACTAACTGCGTCCTCACCCATCATTAACTCAGTTTTGCTCATCCCTTTTGAAAGCATGATGTTATGAGGGTCTATGTGCTAAGATTTTTTAGGGAGGACACATATGGAGGAATAATATACACCAGTTCTTTCGAGTAGAATTCTCTGTTTCACGTTCTTGAGCTTTGGGACACTGCTTGATATGCCAGGGACAGACCAAGTGGTCAGCGTTCATAATTCGTTCAAAGTATTGGGCTTGGGCCACAGCTAGACAAAATTCCACCTTGAATGAAGAAAAAAAAAATGCCCCTAATTGATAGAAATGGACATACGCTTAGCGAAAAGAGCAAAGAGCTAATCTACTCTGTGCAAGAAGGGAGAGTTCCATTTTAGCAGTCTCTTTCCATGGTGATGCCAACCAGCCTGCCATGGACACTTTCCATTGCCTGCAGACGGCACCGATAGAGCCATGCCTGGCAAACTAACCAGGCAAGCTGGCCGACTGTATGAGTTTGCATTCAGGAACGATATGAAACCCAGGCATTTTGGCATGTTCGGGCTGATCTTTGTACTCGGCTCCTATGAAAACACAATTGCACTCTTTAGCAGAATGGTACCAGCAAGCAAGCTGCACTCTGAGTGAGGTTTATTTGTCCTTTTCCCGTGTGACTCCTCTTTACTTTTGAGGACGACCCTCTAAGCAAGTTTTGTGCCAGTTTTTAGCGGTTGCTCAGGCACGCTAAGGGGTACAGTTTTCAATTTGAAGCCTGGCAAGCCACATTTTTACACCCAATGATGTAGACTGGTCTCCCTCCACTTTAAAAGGGGAATGTGAGCAGAATTTACTCAATGTCTTTGTTAGTAAGTGTATTTCACAGTCTGTTTGTGAGAACTGTACGGACTGTGCTATTCAAGGACATACCAAGGTGTTCTTATTTCAGAGATCAAAGCAGGCAGGGCTCCATGGACTTTGAATTTATAGATTTGCATAAGCTGGTATGAAATGTTAAAATGGTCTCCCTTTTCTCCAGAGCTGAGGTGCCTCACAGTGGGTGTAGAATCTATTTCTGGTTTCCATGCAAACTAATTGTCTTTACTGCCTAATTACTCCTAAATTATTCCGCTTCTGACGTCATAGCTTCATTCCATGAGCCTACATTTCTTGAGCCTAACACCGTTCTGGTATCCCTGCATGAAACGCATTACTTTGACCTGATCTGCAAGTGAACCAGTATTGGTGTATGCAGCAAGTCTGCATACTTAGCCAGAGTAACTGGTGGAAACAAAAACCAGCATTCAAACTGGCCCTCCATCTCTGGGCAAGAGTATTGACAAAATAATACATTTAAATCCAAGTAAATTCTCCCAACTGTGGAGACTGCCGCTAAAAATAAAATAAATTGAACAAGACGTTAGGATCAATCCTAGGGCAAGTATATTCAACTTCACAGCATACTGAGGAGTGTAATATACAATTATTGACTTCAGTTGAGGTGAATCCAATGATTTATCAACTTTGGGCAAATGATATTCAACGAGGCGCAGCCTCAGTGAATATCACCTGCCCAAGGTGGATAAATCATTGGATTCACCGATAACTGAAGTCAATAACTGTTTTATTATATGACCCTACTTGAAAATATAAAATAAATGATCTTCACTGTCCCAAGTAGGGAGTCATTGTGTGGATATGTAAAACTCCTCACAGGGACGAAAGTGACAGAAAATACAGACTCTGTCAGGAGCTCCTGCGGGGAAAGTCAAATCTATTTTTATCTCCAGGTTTTCGGATTGTTATATTCACCTCTTGTGCATTTTCCCGTAATGAATATCACTGTTTACAGTGACCGGCGGAGCTTGCCTCGACCAATCAGGAGAGTGTGAATCCTTAAGTCAAATAATAATGCCAGTTATCAGTGCTCTTTGGTAAAGCAGAATTTAAACTCTGTTAAGCCTGTGGAAGCTTGCCGAATATAAGAATCAGTGTCACTGTGTGGTTTAAATCTTGATGATTTCTGTTTGCTTGAAGAACACCAGAAGTGTTTCTACATGCAGATTAGTATAGGCAAAGGCTATTCCCCTAACCCTTGTGTGAATTGTGTCAGTTTCGTAATTCACCCAACCATTCTCAGCCAATGAAATTCGTGGAATATTCGGTTTCGGTGAAACTTTCTGGTGCCATTTTAATGGTCTCGTCTGGAACGCGGCATCATGAAGAAAGTTGGGGGAATGAGAGCAACCTTCCCTCCTGTTCCACTGGCACTTGGGGGTATAAGAGCAACCATCTGCCCTGTTCCACCAACAGCTGGGGAAATAAGAGCAACTTTCCTTTCTTGTACCATCAACGGTTGGGGGAATAGCCACTTTGATTGGTATATTGAGTAGATTGATTTCTTACTAGCAGGATAATCATCAGATGCTCAAAGTAGCCCTTGTTTGATGAATCCTCTGTCATGCTAGCATAGCAGAGGAACAGTCAGTTCCAAAATCACCTTTCAAGGCCTTTTCATCTGATTCAGCATTTTCCTCCACTTTCATTCACTTTTACATACTAGCTGCTCTCCACTGAAATGTCAGGTCATCTGGATTGAATGCTCCTTGTTCCATAGACTTTTATGACATCAGCATTTTTTTGCCCAATTCCAGCTCATCAGGAAGACGTGATCTGCATAATTCCACCAGGTTGGCTACGTTTCGCTCAGGTTAAAATTGGTAAGGAAGTACTGTTAATTTAATGATGCATTTAGGCCAATTATGTACACGCTCCACATACCTGATTAACAATATAGAAAGCTTTAATTTATTCACGCCTTATTGAGAAAGGGTTAATTAGAATGTCATTACTTTTTAAATGCATCAGTCACATTCCATTGCTCTTATTATTACTTGTATACGTTTAAATCGCTGTGGTTTGATTTGAATGTAGGTGACTGTAATTGACCGTCTGACTTAATTTTCAGTTAAATGCAGGACACGGAGAGAGAATGGTATTGTTCACTTTCTTGTTTCTTAGATGGTTCTGAGATAGGTACATTGTGTACACCACTGCGCTGACAAAAAAAAAAACATTCATTGGACACTAGCTTAATTCAAAGGCTAATTTGCTCCACACTATTATCTGAGGTACTGCCGATGGTTCTATCATTTAAACAACTAAACACTAATTAGAATAAACAGCTTGTCGTGAGTTGGAAAGTACCTGGACATGGATTGATGCGCCATTTGTTTCTACTTCGAGGTAAAATTAGGCAGTGGTAGCACAATGGGGGAGCCCTTTTGCCATCCATTGCAATGAACGAGGCCGCCTCAGTGAACTTCAAATGAAACACCATTTATCTTTTTCTAAAAGCAATGATTGTGCGTGACAGTGGAAATATTTCCCTGCTACCTGTGTGGGTTGGTAAAGAAAACTCCGGTAATTCTTTTGCGCTGACAGCCAGTCCAGTTTGGGGAAGCATTTTTACTGAGAAAATGTACTTACATCTTGAAGTCTACTTCCCTGCAAATGTTTTATCCATTATAAACTGATCTCTTAAAGTCTTTAAAATGGGCATTGCTAGTGTGTTTCAGGCTGAGAATAGTAATATTGATTTCTGCCCGTTATTTGACTACATTGCCGGACAGCTGTTGCTCGCAGTTCTGCAAAGTTCTCTCTCCTGGCCCTTGACAGGGCACTTCAGAATACTAAATCGAACAAAAGCACTCACCTTTGGACAAAATAAATGTAATTCAATGTTTTTTTTGTTTTTATGGTTTTGCAGCTTTTATACAGTTGCACTCATGATGCGTTTCAGAAAAAGCTTGTTGAGCATTTCGCGGCAGGTTTGGTTCCCATTGCGTTCTAAAGTGGCTTCTGATTAACTTTGTGGTTTTTTTTTCTTTTTTGACTGATCCCTCACAACCTTGGAAAGCAATTAAAGCAGATAATAGATGTCCTGTTGGATTCAAATTACAACAGATTAGCGTTGATAAATGAGACGAACGCTGTGTGCCGCAAGTCATTTTCAGATCCACTGAGCATGACGTGAGCAGTCGAATCAGCCAGCGATGGATGAAGAAGGCAGCACTTCACTGGTACTGACTGCGCTGAGGAACAGAAACGGGCTTCTCATGGGAGGAATAACCGTATTTGTATGAGAAAAAACAGGCGAATCCACTCATTTACATTTTTATGTACAGTATATTCACACTGGAGTGCTCAGCAGGTGCTCGTACTGTATCTATTAGTGCGTGTGTGTATAGGATTAGCAATGAGCAGTGCAGATGATACATGTATCTCTGCATCATCTCAACCACAATTGTATATTGCTTCCCTCTGACTTATGAGCCACACATACACACACACACACACACACACAAAACACAATCACATCATTGCACCTTATAAGCCAGTCTTCCTTTAGGTTTTTCTCAACAACAGCATCTGCGTATTTTTTTTTTTTTCAAATGCAATTTTTTTTTTTAAGCTCAGCTGCCCTTGTATTTTAATTTTCACCTGTATTTTTTAATGAATTATTTTACACTCCACACTGTTCTTAGTGGCTTACAGTATTTCTTTTCATGGATTCTAGTAATCTCCAAACAAGAGGAAATGGTATTTTCTGGCAAAGTGCGATGGATTTGAAATCATTTAAGCATTTAAGAATCTAGAGTGAAATTCATTACACACCGTATGTTAACTCAATGTGGCTCAGCTTACAGTGCAATATGAAGTTGGATACCAAATCAAGTTGAAGAGGGATTTGAAGAATGCTGCATTTACGAGGACAAAAATGGCTTACTTTGTCACTTAACCTTGATTGGCCAATTTAAAAAAACAAGTGGATCGCAAGGGCCAAACATGTAGCCTCCTGACGTGGCTAAAGAGCCGATTTGAGCGCTGCTGGAGCCCAGAAGTGGCAGTGAAAAAGCGAGCGGCAGCATGCATTAATGTGGCGATGTGTGGCTCAGCTGTGTAAACAAAGCAGGGGATATGGCAGCGACACTGCTCCGCTCGGAGCTGTGGATGATTCCCGAGCCGTCAGTGTACCTTCCACTGGCACGGACCCCCCACCGGAGAAATGCAGCCAAAGGCCCAATCAGGAGGCAGCAGCACGGCGAGGGGCCTCGGTAAGCACATCACACGGTTTCACGCCCCTGCTTCATTTGTTTTTTACATTCTCTGCATGGCTCTGGCCACATAAAGAGTGCCTCCCATCCATTTCCAGAGAAAAACTTGATTGTGTTTTAAGCACATTTGCTCCTTGCGCTTTGTTCCTGCTTTCTTTATGCCTTTCGCCCGATTGGCTTTTGTTGTTGCTGTCTTCTGCGTCGCCATTTACAAGGACAATTTAAAGCTCCGCGAGAAATTGCCAGCCAGTCTATGGTCTTTGTGCTGGTGTCTCAGCCACCACTGAGCTGTCACCCCACAAAGCACAAGTTTATAATTCATCCAAACAACACTGCATTTGTATGTTATGTATTTCAAATGAACCCAGTGGCAAAACTAATTCATATTGTTCTTCTACTCTGGATTTAACTTTTTTTTTTTTTCCAATTGCTTTGGTTTATCTGCTAATAACACCATGTAGTAAATCAGATGGAGAAATTGTTTGTTATTTAGGTATTTACTTGGCTCGCTTGTCCTGCTCTAAACCTCAGAATTTTTTTTTTGCAATTCAGTATTAAAATCTGAGTTGTTCTGCATTCTGGTTAGATTGTGAGTTCATGTGAATCGACTGTTGGAAAATCTGAACCTTGGCTGTTTCAACTGGAAGCCGGCAGCCGATGAATTGTTAATGTTACCCACAGAGGAGCATGTTTCCATGTGTCTGCAGTACAAGATGTAGCAGAAATATCTTCATATACATGCGTAGTGATGTGCACACATAAATCCCAACATCACCTGGACTCCACGGCGGACCCAGTCGAAATAAGATTCTTTCCGGCCATCACCTCTGTCTTTCATTCCCATTGGGGCATTGTGTTTACTGTGCGCTCCATGTTGTGACTTCAGTCCTCAAGTTGAAATTTGTGGGCGTTTGAAAAGAAACAGAATAACCTTGGTGGCAAAGGCTCTTCCTACACATTGCGGCTGCGCAGTGAGGCTGTACAAAATGTTCCCTGGAATAACCTTGAAGACCAAACTGATGATCATACTGAATAAGAATAGTAGGAATACATTATTTGGTAAATTCTGAAAATTTAATATTGAATCTTGTCTGCTGCAGCTGGATGCTGTCTTTATAGTGCAAACTTGTAAGTGCTATTGACTAACCTGAGAAGAATATTAGAAAACACAATGGGACCTTCAAGTGGCAATTTGCAAAAAATTACTATTCAGGTTGGCTAATCCTCTAGGACTGCCACTGTCATTTTTTCTGATGGTTGGTTATTTTTGTGAACCAGATGGGGTCACATCGCGGACTAAAGAAAACCCAGCACCTCAGAACATGTAATAAGTTAGCAGTGCTGTAGATGGAGCCGTCCACCAGATAAGCTAGTAGACAAAGTTCTGCGTGCCCTTTGGTCAGAAAATATCCCATTATTCGGTTGTAGAGGCAGGAATGATAAGCTTGACATCCTTCTCAAATTCCCACATAATCACCCCTGCTAAGACTAAACAGTCCATCTTATTTCAACGTACTTTGAGCCCCTGAGTCATAGGTGCGTATGAGAACTGAGATACAATCACCAAAAACTCTATTTGGAACACTGTGATTATACTGGGTGGGCCTCCCTTTGCTTTCAGTGCGGCTTCAATTCTTTAAAACATGGGTTCCTCAATATCTCAGAAACATTCATTTGAGATTCTGGTATACGTTGACATGATTACATTGCATGGTTTCTGAACATTCAAGCTGTGAATCTCCCGTTCTACCACATCTCAAGGGTGCTTGAATTGATTCAGATTTGGTGACTGGGGAGACACTTATGTACACTGAACTCATTGCCACATTCATAACACTAGTTTGAGATGACCTTTGCATAATGATAATGTGCATTAATGAAGTAGCCATTTAAAGATGGGCAAATTGTGGCCGTAAAGGGACGCAAATGGTCAGCAGCAGTTCTTAGATAGGCTGTGACATGATTAATATTTATTAAGGAACCTAAATTGCATGAAGATAACATTACCCATACCTTTAATCCACCAGCAAACTGAACTGTTGACAACAAAGCAGGTTGGGACCATGGATTCATGCAGCTGATGCCAAACTGTGAACCTACCATCAGCGTGCTTCAGCAAAGATCAATATTCATCAGACTATGTTTGGTTTTTCCAGTCTTCAACTGTTCAGTATTAGTGGAACCCAATGTGGTCTTGAGCAGACTGCACCAGCTGGGTGTATACCTGGGTATAAGGTTACATCTGACTTAGAACTCAGAGTTATGGCCAACTTATGGTTATGACTAGTGCAACACTTAAACTTAAGCTGTGTGATGTGTTGCGCATGGGTGTAACTTCTACGCCTAATATGGATCAGGTGTAAGATGGAATGTCAAAGTATTCGACATGAGAAAAAAATGACGGGAAAATTACGGCCGTATTGACTTAACCAGAAAAGAAAAATGGTTTGAATAAATCAATGAGATCTCCTTGCAGTTACATTATGTATTTAATTGAAACGATTGCACAGGTGATGGAAATAGTTTTCTTTGCGTTAACGTTTCTTAATTTGCTGTGAGGAAGTTTCTATTTTCTGCACACGTCTCATAAGTTTTCATATTTCGCTATCAGTAATATTAACTTTCCTCGTAGGGTTGAAGTAATCCATTGGCTAGCTACATAACTTGTTAGCTAGCTAGTTCAAATGAAGAAGTTAACAAAGTTAAATACAGGGTATTACTTGGCTACGACTTTCGCTTTGCATGTATTCACCAGGACAAGGATCATAAGACCAGGTGCAGCTATGATCACGTCCTGTCAGACTTGGTGCACTCGGTGTAAATTCAAGTCAGAAAGTTGAACGTAGTTAAGACTAGCCTAAGAGTCAAGACCTATTTTATTACAACCTGCTGGTGCACTCCGCTCTTGCTGTTGTGGTCTATCTGCCTCAAGGTTCCACATGTTGTGAATTCTGAGATTCTTTGCTGCGCACTGCAGTTGGAAAGGCTGTTTATCTGCGTTACCGTCTGCTTGCAGTCAGCTCAAAAAAGTCTGGCCATTCACCTCTAACCACTGTCATCAGCAAGGTGTTACCATCCACGGAACTGCTGCCCACCAGATTTTTTTGTTTGTTTGTTTGTTTTTTTGAAACATTCTATGCAACTCTTTAAAGTTTTGTACTAGAAAATTCCTTCACTTTCAGAAGAATAAAACCAACCCATCTGCCACCAACAACCATGCCAGGGTCAAAGTCGTTGATCTCACTTTATTTTCCCATTCGCTGTGAACATTAACTTAATCCCATGGCCTGTACCTGCATGATCTTGATGCTTTACTCCGTTGTCAGATGGATCGCTGATTGGATAATTGCATCAGGTAAAGCGCTCAGTGAGTACATAAACTTTTGTCTTTGGAATTGTAGATCTTGTGTTTTTTACTTTGGGATACTGTAGAGTACCACAGAGGAAGAAGTGTTTTTCAGGCACTCTGGAGAGTTTGTGACACATCAATAGTTTCATATGTGGTTCACTGGTTGTGTGGACGGGTTTGCACTCCTCAAACAGAGTAATGATCCTTGATGTAGCCCGCACTCAGTCCCTGCTGTTGAGCCTTTACTGGATGAGCCACTCCCTGTCCTTTCACATTTACCCATGACTGCATGAAATATAACAGTTCTGCAGCCTTTGTCCTGAAATCTGATAGAGTAACCTCTGAGAAGCCTGGTTTTGCATTACAAGGTTATCATTCTATGACCAGCTAATGGGGTAGAGAGTCCAAATGCATTGTGCATATAATGAGACAAATGGCCCTTGAATGTGAGACAGCACTGGGTGTGTGTCCTCACTAAAAGCCCAGCTTTGCTTCCTGTGACATTGAAAATGAATCATATACTCCCTGGTCAAAAAGTCCTTATGATTCACTACCCCAGGTGTTCATATTGCATTTGGCTGTAGTGCAAATGACTAAAATTACGCCAATTGTGTGAAATATGATGAATCATTTGAATTATGTTAAAAGGGAAATCAGAACCCATTGAGCCCAAGGGTTTAGGGGGATAAAGTTAAGTTAGTTAAAATTGTTAGTTAAGCATTGTTGGTAGAAATCTGAATTGACATTTGATAAAATGATAAACTATTAACACATAATTTTGCTATGCTGGAAAATGTATTTATTTATTCATTTATTTGTTTGCTTGATTGTTTGTTGTATTGTATTTTATTTACTTTAGCATCTCCAATCCCACCCAAATCTTGAATTTCTATTCAAATAACTATGCACAGGCATAATGAATGAAACTCATGCTAGAATTTCAGGACACTGACAGCGCAGACAGTTTGTACTTCTCCAAAACTCAACTGCCAGTCAGCTGCCAGTTCTTTTCCCTTGTTGTCACAGTCCTAGAATTCACAGAATGAGGACTGAGGAAAGTAGTACGTCCTTGCTCTCAGAAAGCAACTGACGTGTGCCCGTATGGCCAGCAGGAGGCTCTTGAGAAACATACTTTGCTGACCCTAACTGACTGTATCCCTCCCATATCTCAGAGAAAGGTAATGACGTGTTGCTGTCATGAGGTTGCTGGCCACAGATAGTGCTAGCATGGCCGGATTCGATCAAAGATAATGGTGGTCACCCTTGCACTGCGAGTGATGCCTTCACTGACTGAGCCAATACAGCAGCCCAAGGAACTTACCAGAGGTTTCACTTGTGAGTTACATTGTGGTTGATACGAGTTGTGATATGCTGACTGCATTAAGCTTGGTCTCTTCGAAAAGAATGTAGCCTGTAGTTTTAGGCCTTACCCACTATGCCGGTGTGGAGTGAAGCAGATGTTTTTGTTGCAGCATTCAAATATAGTTTGTCCTTGTCTTTTCTCGTCATTTCTGGGGCTTCTGTAATTTGACAGTTTTACTTGCAAGTTGAGTTCTTCAGATAATTTGGACTAAATGAATAATGGATATCTGTTAGAGAAGCCTCATTCACACACCCCTACCTCCCCCGTACGACAAAAACACTGCAGTTGTACCACCACGTATGTTTCACACCGTTTTTACCAGGTTATTTGTCCACAAAGCTGTTCAAGTTTTGGTACCAGGTCTGCTGGGTGAGACGGGTCAATAGATACTCTATATCATGATGCCAAACTACAACATTGTATCTGCTTTTAAGACTGCAATTAACTGTTTACATGTGAGTTGCCATGCTTAATTATGTATATACAAGCATACAACAGATACAAATAACAGCCACCAATGAGTATACACACTGGTATAATTATGACAAAAATAAAATACGTTACATATGGGATGTGTTCTGCACGTGCACCTTACTCTGGTTGGATGTGCACTCATGACACATGCTAATTTTTCAGACTAAAACCAGCCACATTTTGTGTACTTTTTGGACATGGACTGACTGATGCGTAATTCATTTTGAGGATGTAATTTTCTATATAAATGCAATCTGAATGGTGTATGCCTGAAACACAGCATCTTTTCCCCAGAAGGTTTGTTTAATTGAAACTCCAGTCCTGAAAAAAACATGGCGTGAGACACGTTTAATACTCAAACAGATTCACTCAGACAGCCCGGAGAAAATCCAATTAATTTGATCCTTGATCATAAAATCTCCAGGAAAAGTTGGACTCCAGTCCTTTCACTGCCACGGAACGTAATTAAGTGGTGATAATTTATTGGACTCGTAATTCATGTAGGCTTCTTGGGCTTTCAAGTAAATCGCAAAACTGAAAAATGATAAATTAAGCAATGCAAACAATGCAAACAACCACTCACAAAAGCATTTCTGCTGCAAGCAATAGCAGGTTTTCTTGGGCCGCATATTTTCAATCCACCAGTATTTGCAAAGTTAAGGAGGAATCAAAGGATACCCCTCTCCGTTTACTCACACCAATGCTTAGCTGTAAACTGAGGTCTCTCAAAGTGATGAACACACACAATTCCCTCTTAAACTTGCACAAATGCTTCCCACACCGGAGCTGAGCAAGAGAGCCATCACATCCTCTTTTCATGGGGTGATTAGATTCTCATCGTCAGCTGGTGCCACCAATGTGCAATGTTACATTTGCACTTTGGGAATTAAATACTGTTTAAACAAGCAAGTAGTTAATGTATGAGTCTGTTGAGTCCCTTGACTTGAAGATGTATAAACTTCAATCCTTGGCCAGTGCTGCAAGAATAATGTATCTCATGTGATAAAAAAAACTGTGCTTCAGGAATTATTTATGTCCTTCCTAGTGGGCCTATCATTGCCGGCCTCAATGAATCTTACATAATATCAGCAATACCAGCGGACCGAATGCAGCAGTCAAAGGAAAACAACCATTAAAGGGACATTATCATCCAATACAATTTGCTGCATTATCATTCCCAGATAACAACACATTCAAATTCTAACCTTTTCTGGGTGATTCAACCCCCATGTAATTCAAATATTGAATAAAGGGTACGAACAAATAGGCTATTCCCCTTGAATGGGGCGCACCATTTTATTAGAGCAGTCTCTTTTTCTGCGCTTAGTTGTGACGTTACTCCGGCTGCTCTGCATATACGCTACATACACCATACACACAGTACAATCTCTGTCTTTCCATGGCAATTTTTGCAAATGAGCAAGCTAGCCAGCGTACCTTCCCATAACCATTAGTTTGTTAGCTAGCTGGCTAGTCAGTGTTGACTGTGAATTCAAAAACCGTGGCAAGTTCAACCGTGAATGTCTGTGACTCATTTCGGTGTATCAGAGTGATGTAGCGCAGTACAAACATAAAGCTCGCAACAAACGAAAAATTCACTCAACTTGTTTAGTAACTTTCATATGACACGCTTACTCTGGTAAGGTCATCTACAGTATATCATGTATATCCCCGGGATAGGCTACCATACGGCACAGCGAGTTTGAGTCATTTGACATGTATGTTTATATCTCAGTCATGCAGACATAGTCGCGGTATAGGTGCAGGAAATCTAACTTACCCCCTTTCTTTCAAGGCAGGCGATTCGTATTAATAGCTGGCTATCACACAAAAGACGCATAATTTTCAAGTATTATCATCACAATGCGTAATGCATGAATGCAATGCAGATGAAACTGACAGCCAAAACAAAGGCAGAGAGCCGGTGTAGCAGGCCTGCTATATCTGTATGACATCACTATTTACAGCGCCCCTTGCGGTATTTCCTCAAAAACACTGCTAGAAGTGTCATGGCGCCTTCCATAAACTTACCAAAAACATCTAAACAATTCAGAAGGATGACCCCATATGAAAAATTTCCTACACGATTAATTTTGCATATTTATGCAGCTATTGAGTGTGACTTGCTGTACTGTGATAATGCCCCTTTAAAATGTGAAGGGCCTCATTCATTTTGTGCTCAAGGACATTTCCTCCTACTGTGGTATTCTGCTTTTTATTTCAACTCCACAATCCATCCATTCAGAGCAGAAAATTTTAAAGCTTGAAATGCTTTTGGTGAAATTCCTGTGATTTAGATCATCAAGAGTCCAAAAAATGCACTCACAAAAATTCACCCAGCAAACCAAAAAACGCCTTTAATGTGTTGTTCCCCACTGGCAACAAAAAATTATATACCTGACTCAATTAATAGCTTACATCAATCAGTTTTAGTCATGGCTCAGCGGAAGGACAGAGCCACGAGCAAGACCAGAGCTCTGAAACACTGAACTGCATTAGCTAGATAGATGGTTCAGGGTCATAAACCAACAGATAGGGCAATATAGGGCAGGTGAGATGAAGTCCGTAGTCCGGCCTGAAGCCAAAGAATCCAATGGAGAAGAAAGGGGACACAGAGGAAAGGAATACAGGGGAAGGGCAGAAGAGGACGCTAGAACAAGTGAACAATGGACAGGAACTGGACTAGGAAGGGGGGAAAAGAAAAGAGGGAACAAGGAGAAGCTAAGGAATGTGAAGACTGCTGGACAGAAAAACAACACCGAGGAGCCTGACAATCTAGCACTGAAGAAGACAAATACAGGAACTTAAATACACAGAGACAATGAGTAGCAATGAGGAACAGGTGAGGGGAAAGGAGTGAGGAATGCACTGAAGCCAAGGTTAGGTAACAAGACAAGACACTACATAAATGAACTCACTTGACTGAAACTGACACAGACAGCCATATTGCAGGAAAAAACAAATAGACAGGCACAGGATAGGATGAGTTTTTATATGTAAATGTAGTTTTGTCAAAGAGATTAAGGACGCTTGTGCATGCAGGATGCAAATCTTGCTGGAGAGAGGTACCAAGCGAGCTCTCATAAAAGATTTGGACAATGTGGAGCTGGAGTTTGTAAGGCTTTTTCAGCCCTATTGACAGAACTGCAAATGCACATAGCAATGCACATAAAAATACTTGCCAGCTTTTTTTCAATGGAAACAAGTGTATGTACACTTTCACTTTTGCTCTGTACATATGAACAGATAAATGAAGCACGAGGAGACTACCCAGTTGGTTAAACGATCCCGTTGTTCATGATTTATCGCTCATATAATCACGTTATAGGAAATTATTTTTCACACCGTACTGCTCTCACATTTGGCCTATAATTTGCCAGCACCCTCATAAAGTGGTGATAAATGCACTGCGAACTAAGTATTGAATGTGATATTCATGCTTGCCACAGAGTGTTGCTGAAAGATATCCAATCTGCATTCAGAGTTAGGGAGTCGAAGCACAGAATGTGCCCGAGTGGCTTAGAGAATAAGATCTCTAGAGGCAGGGACTGAGTGGCGTGTCGACCAACAGGGTTGGGAGTTAATGCATGACATGGAGCTGAAAACAGAGAGAGTTGGAATGCAATGAGGAAGCAAAGGCTCACGACTTCAGAAGGCCTAAATGGAGTCGTGGTTGGGCGATGAGCCGGCTGCTCCTGGCTGGAATCCAAGGGTAAGCCTGGCTGTAGGAGGAGGAAGAGTAAAAGAGACAGGAGAGCAGTAAAGGTGTGTGCACGTACTGCATGGTGGCTCTGTGGATTTGCTGGTGGGATGGGGGAAGTGGAGGTAAAGCCGGGCAGGGGCACTGAAGGCAATGCTAGCATTGTCATGCTAATTAGCGCTGCACCTATGGGACAGATATGTTTGATGTGCTGCAGGGGTCTGGACAGCTGGAGTCTGAGATGTGGGCCCATCTCATCAATTTCTCCACACTGAACGGGCTATCGGTCTTCCAAGTGGGAAATGCTGCGCGCCCACTTATAATGATGTGGCTCCATTACCTTTTCTGGAAAGATACAGCATAGTCAGTGAATATTTGGATGGTAACACAGTTGTTTTTGCCTCAGTGTTCCTGCCTTGAACAGGACTTGAAAACAATGAAACTTTTATGAAGGCATAGAATGTCAGATTTGACTTGTGTGAGTTTGCATTCATGCTGTGTAAACCATGTAGGAATTCCTGCTATGTCACTCTCCAAATATTTATGGAGGGTACTGTTTAAAGCACACCCAGCAAAATGTTCACTTAAATTTGTAGAAGTTGATACTTCTAGCGAGTGAAATAAATAACTGTAAAGATGTGATAGAACTTAAAAGATCCCGCAGCGGTTGTTTCCTGCAAGAGGGTGGCACAGTTAACCAATGTAATAAGAGTAAATGAATGAAGGCTGGATTTTCGGCTCTGCTGCTAAATTTCTTTGGTCGAAGTATTAATCAGACTGGTTTTCCTTCACACATATTTTTCTGCATGTCTAAGTGCCGACAGAAGGCACTTCAGAGTCAGAAGAATAGAGAAACATCCAAGAAATACAACAGAAGATGCAGCCTCACATTTCAAAATCATGAACTGGAAAACTGAGCATTAATCTGGTAATGGCTTCCTATTTAGGACCTAGATGAGAATTTCATGTTATGACAAAGATGCTTTTGTAGTCTTGCCAAATTTTTTAGATCAGAAATAAAAAAAAGCATAATTCAGTTCTAAGAGAAATATCTCTATACCCAGCTTTTACATAAATCGTGTCATGTGAGTGGTCTTGTCTACATTCCCTTTCTGAGTAGTTTGCAGATTGCAGACAGATCAATGTGATTAATTAAAATACACTTGAATGCCTCTCCAAGAGATGCAGAAATTACAAAACAAAATAAGACTCTCACTCACACACACACACACACACACACACACACACACACACACACACATATAAATAAGAATAACGATACCAAGTTAACCAATCCATGTCTGCAGTCGGCCTACATTAAAGGCATTATGCCATAAGTGGCGTCATGTAAATGATAGTAAACAATCCATGCTCTATAAAGAATAACTAATTAAGTGGATGGTGCATCTATGTAAGAGAGAGATAGCACTCTCTCTAAACTATCACCATTATCAAAATGTATATGAGAGTTCATTTACGAATGAAAAATAAGCTGTTTAGTCAGTGCAAGCCTAGGTTTCATGCAATTCTCTACGGTCTCTTGACAGAAAACTGCCCTCCTTCCCCAGTTATCATGCACTTTAATGCAGTGGGATCACCCGTAATCTATGCTTAATGATTCCTGCCTTATCTCATATATTTCCACAGGGAAATGTTTGCCATGTCAGTCAGTTAAAGCCAAAGAATTAGCTGCCAAACATAATTTAACCTGTATTTCCCCAAGGCTTGATCGAAAAATGATCTTTAGACACCTGCAGAGATAAGAATGAAAGAATATGTTATAATATTAGTACAGTTAATATGATAAAAAAAGATGTCATTAAGGAGAAAGATTATACTACCTCAGTTCAGGAATAATTGAAACTATGTGTAAAATGTAAATAAAAAACAGCGAGCACTTATTTGAAAATCCTTCTTAATTTGTATTATAGTAAATTGAAAAAAAGTATGAAGACATTATAAATAATCAACTTTATTGTTTTTGTAAATAATAGCTATTTTAAAATATGTCTACCATGCATTCTCCTGAGGTTGGGACAGGTGCGTGTTCACCACTGTGTATCATCACCTCTCCTTTTATTAACACACAGTCATCAATTTGGAGCTGAGGACACTGATTGTAGGAAGAAGTGAAAGCTCCCATTCAGTCAGATGTAGAACTTCTGTTGTTCAACATTCTGGGGTCTCAGCTGTCATATTTTGCACTTAATAATTACCACACATTTTACATGGGAGGCAGGCCTGGGCTGTGGGAGATGCCCACACTCTGACTACAAAGCCATGCTGTTGTAATATGTGCTGAGTGTGGCTTGGTGTCACCTTACTGGAACAAGCCAGGGCATCCCCGAAAAAGAGGACATCTGGATGGCACAAGTGTTGTTCCAAAATGGGCATGTAGCCTTCTGGGTCAATTGTATCTTCACAGATGTGCAAGATGCCCATGCTGAGTGCATTAACACAGTTGCAGATCATGGCAGACATTGACTTTTTTGAACAGTTGGGATGGTCCTCCACCTCTTTGGCCCTTGTAACACAATGTCAATTATTAAAAAAAGAAAAGAAAAAAACAAAATGAAAAATGGGCTTGTCGGACCACAGCACTCATCGCCGCTCTTCTGTCTCTCTGTCAGTCCATTTCAGATGAGATTGAGCCCAAAGAAGTCAGCAGTGCCTCTGGACGATGTTGATGTACAACTTACAACGTACTTTTTTGTGTGGTAGAGTCTTAACTTGCATTTGATGATGCCATGATGAACTGTGTTCCCTGCTAGAGTTCATCGAAAGTATTTCCATGCCCCTGTGGTTATGTCCAATAAAGAGGCAGATGGGTTACTTATGTAGTACTGTCTGAGGACTCGAAGGTCACACAAATCCAGTAATGGTATTAAAGCTTGTCTTTTGCATATTGAAATTGCTCCCAATTCTCCAGATTCTCAGGATGTTAATTCTATACTTTGGATAGTTAATGGTGAGAATGCTAAATTCCAAGCGATTGTATGAAGAGAAAGGTTCTTTAACTGTTTGACTAGTTGCACACAGCTTTTGGCGAAGTGGCAATCATTGCATGATATTATTAGTAAGACTGTCTTTTGTGATTGCTTATTTCATACCAAATCATAATTGAATCACCTGTTAGCTATTCACCTGTTTATCTGTGAAATTTTCCAGACCAGTGTTTTCTGATGATTCCACAATTTTTCCCATCTTTCCATTTGCGTTTCCGAACGGTTGTGGAATGTGTTGCAGGTATCACACTTGGAATCAAGAACAGTTACAAAAATCAATGCAGTTGATAAGGAGAAACATTAAAAATAGTTCTTGGGTGCCGTTTTCAATAAAATGTAGGCAAAAGAGAATTTACAAATAACTTAATTCTGTTATTTATATTTGACATACTGAGTTCTTGTGAAATTATGGTTGTACGTAGTTTTTCAACAAAACAGCAAGAAATACGGAAATGAGTTTGTGAGTGCAATTTACTTGGAAGGTATGACAACTCGAACAACACCCTTGTTGAGTATTACTCTATCCAATGTATATAGTATATCACGGGCTCTTAAAGATGTTACTGCTGCTTAACTTCTTCATGGTATGATTGAAATATCGCTATATAATACATTACGCAAAAAAAGATTATTTGTAGCTTGTATGGAATAGTATTTCAAGTTTGGATACTCCAGTTCTAATCATATAAACTTCGGGATTCCCTTTGTAGCCTCCTCTTGTACTAACTCACTGTCCACAGATCAGGCTGCAGATGGGCATCTTTCTTTACCACTTAACCTGTCTGTTTATGTCCATATCCTGAAATAACAAGAAAAAGATGCCACGACACTGAATCAGTTAACCCAATCAAACAATATCAGAATTTATTTATTTAAAGGATTTGGCACCACTTCGTATACAAATTTTTTTTCATTTTTAAAGAATCAAGGTCAAAATTGTCTAATAAAATCCATGTTGTACAACGCAGGCAGGCACAAATCTTCATTCATGTTCTCGGGCTGAACAGGAGTAGGGTATTTACTGGGCTGGTAGCATGCACCAGTCAGGCCAGACTGATAACATCCCCCGCTGACACAACAAACGGAGTACACCTTTCATCTGAAATGATGCCACCGAGGTCTGAGCACAATCCTGAAAAGCAGCATGTGTTGGGAAACTCGGTCTTGACACAGGTCGAGAAAAGGTCTGATTTCAGTCCCACGCTTCTGAGATTTTTAGCAGCGACCTTTCTCTGCTCAGTGAACATAACAAAATAACTAACCCCTTAAGTGAACTTCCGCCTTGGGGTGGGCCACTGGGCATAATTGTGTTTTTATACTGTCAAATATTGAGCTACGTTGGAGAACTATGAATCGTTAGAAATTGTGAGGACTCTGCATTCTAACTGCATATGCCATCTCATAATGCAAATATTACAGCAAAAATAGTATTTAAAATCTGTCATATCAGAACCATCAGCCGGACTATACAGTCCCATAAGTTCGATTGTTTAGCACTGCTCAGATTTGTCAAAATATGTTGAAATCAGTGCTTTTCCTTGGTAGCAGTCCAGCAATAAAAACCTCTCGTAGTTTTGAATGCACATAAAGCAAGCTTGGACAAACATCACCAGATCAACTTTGACATTGAGATAGTGGCTGCCCATCTTAGTGAATTTCACTATAATTTGCCTTTTTACTCATGATGCAGTGCTGAAGATTGTACAGTGGCCCCTAAGGAACTGGCTATTATGTTCTAATTTAATGGAACAGTAAGTGTTTTCGCCTATCAGCCCTCACTGCAATAAACAGGAAAGTCAACTTCTTTTTGTTTGCATCGACAGCCAGTAGTCTGGAACGTCCAAAAAACAGATGCGTATGGTAGCCAAGTGATTAATTTTTAAGAAAATGAATTGTCTCAATGTTTTCTGACAAGAGGAGATTTTATCAATGAAGCAAAGCAGTTTTAGAAGCGACTACATTACACTTTCAATCACCCACTAATGCTGGGAATTGAAAGAATATGCTGGAGAGAAAATTTAGCCACAGATTGGGGGGAAAGACCTGAAAGAAGGAAATGGTAAAACTACTGTAAGAGCAAGCACAACTGTGATTAGGAATGGTGGGAAATTAAGGAGTCTCCTAAACTGTTTGTTGAAACATGCATGAACAATACAGAGAAAAAAAGTGAAATATTTGTTTTTGTTGACAGTATCATGATATTTGAACCTGCAGTTGTTCAAGTGCTTTACTGGTGCTGTATTTTTTCTCTGGGCTAATGAGGCCTAGTGACAGTGCCACAGGGCCAGAAGAAAACATAGTATCTTTTTTCTTCCAGACAAAATTTACATTTTCAGAGTTGTTATTCAGTTTTGGTAATATTCTCAATAATTATGACAATTTAGATGTTCGTCCATGAGTCCTGTGGTCAGGACTTCAAATCCCAGCCACGCCATTACCAGCTATGGCCAGAGGTCTGCATGGACAAGGCAACAATTGGCACAACCTCCCCAGTAATTGGTTAAGCTGGTTAAAATTCATTAGCTCTTCGCTCTGTAGCAACCACCTTGGTCGGCCAGGCGCATGTAGCCGTACGAACTAGATTGTACGCTGACTACGTGATCGTCTGACGGCATAGGCAGTAAGTAATTGTTAGTGTAAAAACTCTGCATAGTGTAAAAAAGTGCCGGCTAATCGTCACTTGAGTCGTAGGAATCGTGTGCCATGGGGTCATCCTCTTGAGTTGATGGAAGCAGGTTGCTTTGTAGTGGGCTAAACAGTTCAGCTATGTTCAGGGTGGGGAAAAAAGGGGGGGTCCAGAAAAAAAAGGACGGAACGTTTAGGGGTTGAACAGCGTGATGATTTAGAGGACCTCCCTGCATATACTGTATTTGTGTGCATCATCACATTTGTGCTGTTGCTTTGAGGGCAGTATATGCTAAATGAGCTGCTGATGGCTCAGACAGACATGCTGACACTGACATCAACTGGCTCTCCCTGGGCTTTCTCTCCTTTTCATGCCCTTGCTGGATAAGAATGGCTGTGGACAGATAAAGCAGCAGTAAAGCACACAGTGGAACCGCAGGACCGGAGCGAAGGTGAATGAGAAAAGGCAGCACAGGACTGTCGTCCGCAGCATCAGGTGGGCAGACGGCAGCCACCCGGTTCGCAGCACAAGATTATACTGCTCACAGTCAGCACTCTTTCTTGTCGAGAGTCTAAAATTCTTATCCTCACTGATTAGACTGTCGTACTCAGCTCCGCTGGCACAGTGCCCACGCACAGTTTGAGCAAAGCTAGTGTATTACAGACCAGTATTTGAAATTTGGCTGCTCTGGCTTTTCAGAAGAAAAAAAAAACCGAGTATTAAGAGTCAGATGGCCTCATTTTTAAATCCGTCTCATGGTGAGGTGTGGAGAAAAAAGCCGAACTCGGTATACTGAAAGGACATAAAATATACATTATGGCTTTTGTGTTGAGGCAGGTGCTATCCTGATGAGGGTAGAAGTAAACATTACCATCAAAACAAGCAACCGTACTGAAAGATTTCGCTTCCAGCGAAAGCACAGCCCTTCAAATATGGCATAGCTGTTTCAAAAAAAGCTTTTTTGTTATAGCATATCAACAAACAGTGAAAACAGCAACGCATAAAAAAAGTGCTCAACTCCAAGTGTACCAAAAGTAAGACTTCATCCAGTACATCAGTTCAAAGTGGACTGAGTGTCATGCACAGTCATGACAGTTAATGTTCAGAAAATATCCTCTAAATTGGCATTGCAATTCTGTGCTGGGCCAGCTCCACATCTGGGGTTTGTTGTTATGTTTGCTGGGAGGTATTTTCTGTGGAGGCTATGGTGGTGCACTGAGTTAGTGCAGGCAATCAAACAGGAGTGGTCACCTTGAGGAGTCCCCATTACTTTAATGTTCATCAATAGCATCCTACTGCTCAAGCATTGTACTCAGCAGGTGGTGGTATATAACACTGAGCCAACCATAGGCTTGCAGAGTATTAGGAGTCAATAGGATACAAGCTAGACGTGTTAATGCTGCACCAGTATGTTCATCAACCTTTGCTGACCTTGCTCCACAAGGGTTAAACCTGAGACTCACACCACCTAAATATAATACTCATACAATTTACCATTAGATCATTGTTATTGTGAAAATAGACAAGCGCTTCAATCATTATTCGCTGTGTATTTCAGCTGTGTATCAAAAAAGATACAGTCTGATGGACAGATGGTTGCAGTGCAAAGTTCAGCATGATTATAACTGTCCCTCTCCACCAATGATGCCCTCCACTAGGTGGCATTGAAATCCAGGCAAAAACTGTACAGTGTGTTATTTCCCGATGGGAATTCCACATTCCCGCACCTGTAAACACACACCTATGCATCACACATGCCTGTATACGCACACATGGTCACACACACATATGCTCGGAGACACTAATAAGCCTGGAAACAGAGTTCTACCACATCAAACGTTGCCACCATGCAAGTTTGTCAGCAACTGTTCCTCTATGCGCTGGGATGGGTCATAAAATGGCAAATGGGAAGACTACTATTCAGTGCTTAATTGAGCATGCCGTTAAAAACATGAGGGAGCGATGGAAATACTTGGATTCCAGTTCATTTCCAGCTTCCGCTTAGTTTAGCTGGAAGAATGACAATTGCCTCTGATAACCCAGTTGTTGTACGCAGAAAACTGTTCAACAGCTGTAAATCTTTAACAGCATTCATATGATTGCACTCTGAATTAAAATAACACAGGAGTGATTGTGTGTAAAAGTCCATTAGGTGGGCTCAAATACAGATACCTCCATGCTACTGGTCACTGGATTCCTTGATTCACTTGCAATACTATGAGCCCATCTTTAACACGTGACCCCATGGTTTTCCCATCTGAATAGAGTGGAAAAAACATACACCTGATACTGCCCTCCTCACAGAACTCATTTTCATGTAGAGCAGATTGCTGTGTGGAGCCCTGCTGTGTCTTTCAAATTCACCCACAAGAATAGCAGGGAACCTCACCTAGGTCATCAAGCTGTGGCATTATCAAGAGGTGTTCACACAGGATAGTAATGTTAAGGATCTATCCTGGTGTAGTCTCGGAGGAATGGTTATTTTGGTTTACACATCCTCATGTTCAATCCAGACCTCATCGGTCTTCAGACAAAAACAGACCACTGATGCTAGTACAAAAATGTCATCTGCGTAACATGTCCTGTACAAGGCATAGTACTCTGAAAATTAATAAAACTATCAATATTAAATGAGTATTCTGTCTCTGAAATGCATCATCAGTTTATTTTACGGGGGGCTTTGTCGCAGAAAATAAAACATGAATCCGCACACACTATTCACAAAATTGTCAATTTTTAGGTTTTTATAAAACAAGGCAGGACTCCTTTTTACAACCTGAACAGCCTGGATTCTTTGTGATATAGATTCAGCAAGGTGCTTAAACCATAAATACTGGTCTATGTTGACATCACACAACAGTTGCTGAAAATTTTTTAGCTTCACATCCATGCTGCAAATTTCCTGTTCTACCTCATCCGAAAGGTGTTCTATTGGATCAAGATTGTGGTGGCCATTGAAACCATTGAAAAACTTTGAGGTCATGTGCTTTGTGACATGGTGCATTATCGTTCTGGAAGTAGCCATTAGGAAATGCGGAGACTGTGGACATAAAGGGATGCACATAGCAAAAATACTCAAGTAGCCTGTGCCATTAAAATGACGCTCAGTTGTTTTTATGGGACCAAAAGTCTGCCAAAAAAAATATTCCCTACGCTGGAGCTCTATCTCCATCAGCTGCTCCAGAATGCTGAATGGATCCCTGGATTCATGTTGTTTATGCTAAATTCTGACCCTGCCATCAGCAGGTAGCAGCAGATGTTGAGATTTGTCAGACCAGACAACATTTTTCCAAACACTTTTTGAGTTTTGGTGAGCCTTTGACCACTGTCGCCTCAATTTTCTGTTCTTGGCTGACAAAGGAACCAGTCTTCTACTGCTGTAACCCATCAACTTCAAGGTTTCATGTGTTGTGCATGCAGAGGTGCTTTTCTGCATAGCACAGTCTTGACGAATGGTTATTTACAATATTGTCTCCTTCCTTCAAGCCTGAAACCATTTTGCCATTCTGCTCTGACCTCTTTTATTAGCTAGGCGTTTTCCCCCACAGAACTGCCACTGACTGGGAGTGTTTATTTTCACTCCATTCTCTGTAAACTGTTAAGACAGCTGTGTGTAAAAATCCCAGAGGATCAGCATTTTCTGAGGTACTCAAACCACCCTCAGGCTCCAACAATCACTCCACAGTCAGTCACCTCGATTGATGTTCTTCTCCATTCCGATGTTTGGTCTTGAACAACAACTGAAACCCCCCTAAACCATGTCTGCATACTGTAATGGTTGCTGTCACATAATTGGCTGATTAGATATTTACATACAGTGCATGTGCAGGTGTTCCTAATAAAATGGGCTTTGAGAGTATGTACTCCAATTTACCACAAAGCAAAATTTTGTGCTGAATAGGATAGACTGTTAATTTGCGGTGTGAATAAATTCATGTTATACGGGAACATATACAGTGCAATATGTCATGGTACAAGGGGGTGTACCATAGTATATTGCAAATAAAAAAAAGTCCTGCGTTCATCTGGGTGGCAATCCGTGAGCGTATTCAGAAGGTAGGAGGGCGATTCTGCACAGGAATAATGCTTGAGTGAAGGGAAGAGTTGGAAATCCACTAAGCGCCTCAATCCAGCCACCTAGCAAGTGGCTGGTGTCTTGGGAGAAAGCCAACAGTATAAGCAAGACAGAGAGAAAGGAAAACATGAATGGCAGGAGGGAATAAGCCTGGGCTCTAAGTCCTTACATCTAAGCAGTAAGATCTGAGGGGATCGACCAGCACTGCCATTTTGATCGGGCACCGCTGGTTAGGACACAATGCTTGCAAAGGCGCAGGAAACGTCATGAAAACATGAGAAACCCAGATAAGGACCCAGAAAAGTGCATAAAGACAACCTGTGATGTCGGGAAAGCATGACTTGGCTCCCTGTATTTCATGAATTGTGAAACAATGTACAGCTGATACACATTTTTCAATGTCCTTGACGGAACTCAAAGTTTTATTAAAATATAGTCTGAATACTATCCCTTAACCCTTTCGCAGGCACAGCGACATTTTTGTCGTTTTAACCAACGTGTTTTATAAAGTCTTCTTTAAATTCCCCGATTGCGGGAATTCCCTTGTTAGTTACACTCATTACCATTGGCTGTCTCTCAGGTCACCCAGCACTGTATTTTTAGCCGTGAACGAGACATGGGACTTCCTAAAAACGCTAAATACGAGACTACTTCCCGGTCAAATTGTGGGACATGTGAACATGGCATCGACGAGTACAAATAGCCGGCATTCTAGCCGTGTTTCTAAACGTAAATACAACGTGGATGAAGTTTTTGCTTTATTGAATGACTCTGACGATGAGTTTGAATATCCAGAGAGGGGAGTGACTTGGATCCAAACGATTTTAGCGATTCTGGAGAGGATTAAAACATAAAAACATCAGTTATGGGAAACTTATTATGAGATTTGGTGTTATTTTATTGTTATTTTGAATAACAATCATATTTTGGTAAAAACCCAAAATTAATCCGTCCGTGGGGGTATGCATCTGGGCCAAAATTTGCCTGCGAAAGGGTTAAACAGGCAGGAATAGAAATATTGTTTCAAAAAAATCATTTGATGTCACAGGTTATCTCATTTGCACTTAAGTAAAAAATTTTCACTATCATTTTGGACATATGTTGTATAATTTGGATTTTATGAAGTGTATCTCCCAGGATACGTTGCCCTATTAGGGTATAAAAACAGTCAAAATGGTGAATATTTAAATCCTTAATTATAAAAACAGAACTTCTTTCTTTCTTGATTTTATTGGTCTTTTACATTACAAAAAGAGTGTAAAAATGTATTTCATACATTTTTATCATAGTATTAGCCTTTCACAGTATTTGGTTTTACCTATGTAATTCAATCTTTAGGTATGAATAGCAACGTTTTTTCAACATAGGCCTACACATAAAATGACTGACAAATGTAACCATTAATACCTTATAAATAGGCATTTTTGTCATGTCAAATAACAAAAAATAGTTATAGAATATAGCAAAAGATCAATATGGTGTAGCTCATCTGCTTGCATAAATTCATGGGCAGTTGCTGTTATATATATTCAAACTTGCCTTACGCCAAGTATAACACAGGATACAGTACATATACGCCTAAATATGCTATGTGTGTATCACAATGAGCAATTCTATTCTAGGAATTAAGGGGATTAAGTAGTAAATATGCGTAAATGTACTTCAACACAGTCATTATCATTTATATGTCATGGCTTTTCAGGTGTCGACTCGTCCTCTTAAGATGGTGTAAGCTTTTTAAATGATTATTATTTTAACTTTTACCAGCTTGAAATATGTTTTCACATCATTTTTCACAGATAGGTGGTTTTATTGTTATTCTGACTGGTTTTGCAGGCCATATAGCAGCTATTTTAGCTTGAAAGGCTTAGACCATCTGAAACCCGCAATTAGCATAAGCTGTTTTTTAGCTGTTTTTTTTTTCTGGTTAGCTGGTATAAAACCATCAAAAAACATCTTTGACCATGATCGATCATGTCAGACTTACTTGACCAGCTACCAGCATGAACAGGTATAGCTGGATTTTTCAGCAAAGAACTGCTCTACCAATCTCATGTTCCCGCTCATAATGCATATTCCTGCTATCATAAAATCACCAAATTACAACACTCTGTAGGAAAATAAAGGGATAAAATTACGTATCATGCATACCTGTGACTGATAACATCTGATTTTGAAGAGTATATAAGCAAGTATTCCTGTTTGAATCAAAATTTTGAATCCTATACAAAATACACATTGATCGAATTTATACCCTAATCTGGCAACGTATCCTGTGGGATACATATATTTTAAAGTTCCCAAACTAACTCAGTTGACAAAGTTAGACAAATTTTTCTTCATCAGTATATTTTAACAGTTTCTATAATCACTTTCATAACTTAATATGATAATATATATACTACTCAAAATTTGATAGGGATCATAGGAATTTTTTTGTGAAATGAATTTGGTAACTGCCACTGATGAACAATATATTGGATAAATGACATGCAGTCAGACACAAAACACATTTGCAAGTGCATTTAATGACATTAAATGAGCGTGCAGCCTCACACTTTTTTATTTCACGAACACTTCATGGTTTCACCTCTGACATGTAAAGTGAAAACAGACAGTGTTCGTTTGATGTTTCATTACCACAGTTAATGTCAATAACGGGTATGGCCTCCCCTAGCTTGAATGACGGCTTGACAACGCCGGGTCATACTGTCAATCTGAACCCGGATGCTTGCAATTGGAATGTTGTTCCATTCTTCAACAAGGGCATTTCCGAGCTCTTCTAGAGTTGTGGGTTGTGCCCTACGACCGAAATGGCGACCTGCAGCATGTTCCACACATGCTCGATAGGGTTTAGGTCCGGCGAACGCTGGCCAGTCCATGCGGACAATTGTCTCCTGCTCTAGGACTTGATTCACCACCCTAGCACGATGGGGACGGGCGTTATCATCCATCAAGATGAAATCAGGGCCAACAGCACCAGCGTATGGTCTTACGTACACGTTGAGGATCTCATCCCTGTACCGTACCCCTGTCATCGTCCCTCTCCCCATGACATGCAGGTCCGTTCTGCCGTTCCTGCTTATTCCTCCCCAGACCATAATTGATCCGCCTCCATAACGGTCGTGTTCATTGATGTAGGCATCATTAAATCGCTCACGTTGTCTTCGCCACACCCGTTGCCTCCTGTCAGTAAAGTCCAAGCAATATCGGGACTCATCAGTAAAGAGAACTGGAGCCCAATCGTTGTGTGTCCATGTGACATGATCGTGAGCCCAATCCAAACGGTCACGCCTATGACGCACGGTCAATGGGATTCAACACATGGCCTTCTTGAGTTGAGGGCGGCAGCAGTATGAAGACGATTCCGTATCGTCTGAGTGGATACCCTGACCCCCGAGGCGTTATGAAGGTCATTTCGTAGGGTGGTGGCTGTGCAGAAAGTATGACGTCGTGCCTGAAGTGTGAGAAAGTGGTCTTGTCGTTGTGTAGTCAATCTCTGACGACCACCCCCATGACGGTGTGCTGCTGTACCAAACGTTTGATGCCGGTTCCACGCTCTGTTCACAACGCTTTGGCTGACGTTAAGTGCATAGCAACGTGACGTTGTGAGAAGCCAGAGTCAAGCATTCCGATGCATCTTCCCAATTGCTCTGAAGTCAAGACATTGTTATTGCTAAATGTAATGCAAAAAATTTGGGAACTTCCAAATTTTCACCAACAAGCAACACACATGTCTGAGTTGAAATGGTGAAGTGTTAGTCAAAGCCAAAATGTGAGGCTGCACGCTCATTTAATGTCATGAAATGCACGTGCAAATGTGTTTTGTGTCTGACTGCATGTCTTTTATCCAATATATTGTTCATCAGTGGCAGTTACCAAATTTGCGTGTCATTTCACAAAAAAATTCCTATGATCCCTATCAAATTTTGAGTATATTTTTTTACAAATGGCTATGATTTTCAAATACTTTCATACTTTGAGATCAGCATTTGCTCCACGGCTGGTGGCCATCTTGAAATTTGACCAGGATAACTAAACCATGACTTATAACTTGAGCAGTCATGTGACATGTAAACTAGTAAGAGACCAGACTTTTGATAAATAATAAGTTGATTTGGTAAAAACATGTATTAATGCCCTCTATAGGGTGTTAAAGACTATCCCTTGAATTCATAAAGGGTGTTTTTCCCTTGATCACGGTTAACTTGGTTAAACAGTGTATAAACAGGTGATGATCGAGCGGACAAATTTAGGCCCAAATTCATAAAGAGAGATCAGATCAGCTGCTGTTTATCCAACGTACATGGTTAGTCACACCTTTCTAAGTAACAAAAGAAATTCTAACACGAACACAGCGACACAAAATTTGTCAAGTGATACAGAATTTCCAAAGAATCATACCGTTATATTCTAGACCTAATCGAAGCAGACATTGACCATCCCACAAGAGGAAACCATGCCCTTCTTCCAGTACACCAACTATGTATTGCCCTGCGCTTTTATGCATGTGGTGCATTCCAAATGGTTGTTGGTGATACATGTGGTGTATCACAGACTACCTGCAGTCGAGCAGTTGCACGTCATGTTACCGAGGCAATATGTGCCAGGAAAAACCACTTCATACCATGCAGAGTGTCACATGACACCACTACACATCGGCTAAGCCGGGACTTGTATACGGATGGGTGAACACCCGATTATGTTCTACCTGAATTGCACTAGTCACAGGAGTTTATCCACACACGTACTTCTCTGTTTTAGCCACCGTACAGTAGTTGTACGTGACTAAAATAATCGGGTGATCATCACCCTGTATGAATTCGGGCAGATGTATCTCCTGGTGCACGTTGCCTGTTTAAGGGCTATATTGTCACAGTCAACTGAGACTATGATAACTGGATACCCAAAAGCTTCTGCACATTACTCAGGATCTACCCATTATAATGTAATCTGTTGTCTGTGAATATGTGCGTGTGTGTAGTCCGTGTTTACCTACCCTTGTGGGGTCAAATTGTCCCCATAGGACACGGAATTCCAGATTTCTTTATCCTTATAGGGACATTTTCAGGTCCCCATGAGGAAATTGAGCTATTTTAGGGTTAGGGGTGAAGGTTATGGTTGGGATAAGGTTGCGCTTAGGTTAAGGTTAGGGTTAGGGTTAGGTAGATATTGTTGAGGGTGAAGGTCAGGGAAAAGGGGTTAGGGAATGAATACAAGTCTATGGAATATCCCCAGAAGACATGAAAACCCAATGTGTGTGGGTGTGTATGTACGTGTGTGTGGTGACAAGAAAAACATCTGACAGTTGGTTCTCATCGACGTAGACAATTTTTTAAATTTTAGTTGATAATATGATTCTTGCACCTACAGTCAGAACTTAAGTTATCATGTTTTACATTGAATCAGAATGCTGAAAACAGTAATTACCCTGCTGAAAAATTTAACTCATAAAAACTACAGTAACTTGCAGTATGCCACTTCTTGTACTTTTTTGTTGAGATGGTGAGCATGGTCCGCAAAGAGGTATTAAGTAGTGGACTTGCAGACCTTTATGTTTTGTTTTGGGCAATTTAAAGTAATGTTTACAGCCTCAGTGATCCACCCCATTTGCTAAAAGATGAGCACATTTGCTTTATAATCAACCCATACACAGTAGAGAATAATTCAGAAACTTTTTCCCTGTACATTGAGTGTTGGAAAGCACTGATGTGATGCAGGTCAGAAGGTCCACGGCACTAGAGCTCTATTAGATTTACAGTTATATGGTTGGGAGGAAAATTGAAATGCACAATGTTCAGTGAAGTGCACACAGTTTGTGCTTTTATTTTGTGGCCAAATGCAGTTGTTTCCAGAGTTTTTGAACAAAAGTTATGCTTAGATATTGCCAGGGGTTAAATTGGGCCTACGTTTTATAGATATATAGTTGGGAGGAAAATTGAAATGCACAATTTTCAGTGAAGTGCACACAGTTTGTGCATGTATTTTATGGCCAAATGCAGTTGTTTCCAGAGTTTTTGAACAAAAGTTATGCTTAGATATTACCAGGGGTTAAATTGGGCCTACGTTTTTCTGTGTCTGGGGCTCTGCCCCAGCTCATGGGTATACACTTTACAGTGTCATCACATCAGATCAATTACTTGTCATCACTCTATCGAACGCTTTTCAAAAAGCATAGTTGCTAACAACATTTGCAACTTACATAGTTCGACCATATACTGTCAATGGTTCCAACTATGTAAGTTAGCATCTTTGCTTTTGAGAAACATGCCCCAGCACAGATGTATGGCAATAGGTGAATAGCAAGGTAGAGAGAAATAAGTCAGAAACTAAGATGTTAAATAACAGAATTTAAACTGCTCTGATATTCTTTTTAAACAATGTTTCGATTACAAACTGCTGTTTAACATTAAACATAACTGTTAAATTAACCTAACTAGTGCTTCAAATTGTCAAGCAAAGCTAGCATTGTCAAATGAAGCTAACGTTAGAATTGTCAGGACATTCAAGGTTTGAGCAGAAAATCTAAGCAACTCAAATTACACTGTGACTCAGTAATTTAGGCTATTTTGACCATTTCCTAGCTATGAAATTAATTAAAGGGAAGGAACTAGATAGTGGCTTTTGTCTTGCCTTTCATAGGAACAATGCTTCATTAAATGTGTGCATATTGCAGGGTTGCCAACTCTCGTGTATTTGATGTGACACATATATTATGTCCTGAATCATGCTAGCATGAAAAATAAATAAATAAATAAATAAATATCTTGACTTTAATGCATCTCACGGCAAAAAAAAACCCACCATTGTTGGCCAGTCTTCATCAGTCTCATGCCCAGTTAGCTTTGAAAGTTGGCTACTCTGATGTTGCATAAATGTATGTCCTATCAATATCAACGTTTCGGAGGTAGGCCAAATGCAACAAAATGCAAATGAAGCAAAGAGGAGGAAGCTGACTGATTTTTACAAAAGGTAGGCTCCGGCAGACATACTGTAGCTTTGCTTAATGTGCATTGATGCACTGGTATTCTTTTTCATTTTTATTTTTTTTCGTGTTGCCTCGCATCTTTTGGTGGCAATTTTCACAAGGTAATCCAATCATGATTTCATTCATGTTCAAAAGTATCAAATTGAATGACTAAGGTAGTTCAAATTTACAACCCCAATTCTGAAATAGTTGGGATGAAGTGTAAATTGTAAATAAAGTCAAAATGCAATGACTTTGAGATCACACGAGCCAATATACTATTTACAATAGAACATAGAGAGCATTTTAAATGTTGAAACTGAGACATTTTACATTTTTATCCACAAAATGAGCTTATTTCAAATTTTCTGGCTGCAACAGGTCTCAAAAAAGTTGGGACACAGGCAAAAAAAGGGCTGAAAAAGCAATTAATATATAAGAGAATCAGCTGAAAGAATATTTAGCAAGTAATTAAGTTAACTGGCATCAGGTTTGTAACATGATTGGCTATAAAAGGGATATCTTAGAGAGGCTGAGTCTCTCAGAATTAAAGATGGCCAAAGGCTCTCCAACCTGTGAAGACTTGCGTAAAAAAATTGTGGAATACTTTAAAAACAATGTTCCTCAACGTCAAATTGCAAAGGCTTTGAAGGTCTCATCATCGACAGTGCATGACATCATCAAAAGATTCAGAGAAACTGGAAAAATCTCTGTGCCTAAGGGACAAGGCCGAAGACCTTTCCTAGATGCCCGTGATCTTCGGGCCCTCAGACGCCTCTGCATCACTTATAGGCCTGTGTTGAAAAAATCGATTCTCCGATTCTGAATCGATGCTCATTTTAATTCCTAAAGATCGATTTGCAAGTCCAAAGATCGGTCTTTTAATATAGCCTATATTTTTTCCCGCCACAAATTGATTCCCGTTAATTCTGAGTCATTGCGCAATCGCCGGCTGTTGATAATGTATGCGCATGTAAAAAAAATTAAAGAAAAAAAAAAACGGAAAAAAAGGAAATACTGGAAGACGCGGAACTCGCGCAATAACAGTGCCGTGCACCCCACGCTCAACTAAATGGAAAGCAATCCCCCCCCAACAAAATGAAAATCATCCCCTCCCACACATTGCTTCCCGGTCTGACATATAATGACAGTTTGGTTACTTTGAAGCCAGTAACCAGGACTTTATTTACATTTGCACTGGCTGTATCTTTGTTATTGTTTTTCATATTGATAAGTGACAGCACTGGATTGGAAGCAATGGTGATAGTGGTAAGTCAGTCATGCTGGTTTTCACACTGATGCTGCTTTTCTGACTGGAGAGTCTGCACAACATGCAGCATAAAGTTTACTTTGACCCTACAAGTGTTGTTCACAGCTATTTGTGGGCCAAATGGCCATGACAAAATGTAAATAAAAGACAGTTTTAATAACATTAACCGAATCGAATTCGGATCGAATCGTGAAAATTGATTCTGAATCTTGTGAATCGGAATCGAATTGATTCCTGAAATTTGAATCGATACCCAGCCCTAATCACTCACCGGCATGATTCTGTCATTGACATTACTAAATGGGCCCAGGAATACTTCAAGAAACCACTGTCTGTAAACACAGTCCGCCGTGCCATCCACAGATGCCACCTAAAACTCTATCATGCAAAAAGGAAGCCATTGTTGAGCATGATCCAGAAGCGCCACCGCATTCTGTGGGCCAAGGCTCATTTAAAATTGACTGTAGCAAAGTGGCAAAGTGTCCTGTGGTCAGATGAGTCCAAACTTGACATTCTTGTTGGAAATCATGGGCGTCGTGTCCTCCGGGCTAAAGAGGAGAAAGACCACCCCACCTGTTATCAGCGTTCAGTTCAAAAGCCAGCATCTCTGATGGTATGGGGATGCATTAGTGCATATGGTGTGTGTGGGACACTTGCATGTTTTAAAAAGCACCATGAATGCTGAAAGGTATATAAAGGTTTTAGAGCAACATATGCTCCCCTCCAGATGACATCTATTCCAGGGAAGGCCCTGTGTATTTCAGCAGGACAATGCAAAACCACATACTGCAGCTATTACAACATCATGGCTTCATAGTAGAAGAGTCCATGTGCTGAACTGGCCTGCCTGCAGTCCTGATCTTTCACCAATTGAGAACATTTGGCACATAATTAAACGATTCGTCCGTCAAAGGAGACCCAAAACTCTCCAGCAGCTGGAAGCCTGTATTAAACAAGAGTGAGATCAAATTCCAATGGCTAAACTCAAGAAACTTGTCTCCTCAATGCCCAGACGCCTCTAATCTGTGTTAAAAAGAAGAGGGGATGCTACACCATGGTAAACAGGCCCCTGTCCCAACTTTTTGAGACATGTAGCAGCCATCAAATTGGAAATGAGCTCATTTTGTGAATGAAATTGTAAAATTTCTCAGTTTCAACATTTGCTATGTTATCTCTGTTCTATTGTGAATAAAATACTGGCTGGTGTGATTTGAAAGTCATTGTGTTTTGATTTTATGCACAATTTACACTTTGTCCCAACTATTTTGGAATTGGGGTTGTATTTTTTTGTACATTTTATATATCTGATATACAGTCATATGAAAAAGTTTGGGAACCCCTCTCAGCCTGCATAATGATTGACTCTGCTTTCACCCAAAAAAATATAAAAGTGGTATGTCTTTCATTTACCAGGAACATCTAAGTAATGGGGTGTTTTCCAAACAAAGACTTTTAGTGAAGCAGTATTTAGTTGTATGAAATTAAATCAAATGTGAAAAACTGGCTGTGCAAAAATATGGGTACCCTTTTGCTGATTTTGCTGATTTGATTGCATGTAACAGCAAGTAAAACTGGTGACTTGAAACACCAAATAGGTTGGATTAGCTCGTTAAGCCTTGGACTTCATAGACAGGTGTGTCCAATCATGAGAAAAGGTATTTAAGGTGCCTAAATGGAAGTTGCACTTCTCTTTGACTCTCTGCTGAAGTGAGAAAGAATGGGATCATCAAAGCAGCTCTCAAACGATCTGAAAATGAAGATAGTTCATTATCATGGTTTAGGGGAAGGCTACAAGAAGCTTTCGCAAAGGTTTCAACTGTCTATTTCGACTGTAAGGAATGTTGTCAGGAGATGGAAGGCCACAGGTACAGTTGCAGTTAAACCGAGGTCTGGCAGACCAAGAAAAATACAGGAGCGGCATAGGCGGAGGATTGTGAGACTGGTTACACACAACCCACAGATCACCTCCAAAGACCTGCAACAACATCTGGCTGCAGATAGTGTATCTGTACATCGTTCCTCAATTCAACGCAATTTGCACAGAGAACATCTGTACGGCTGGGTGATGAGAAGGAAGCCCTTTCTGCGCCCACGCCACAGGTATAGTCGCTTGGAGTATGCAAAAGCTAATTTAGACCAGCCAGATTCATTTTGGAAAAGTGCTTTGGACTGATGAGACAAAAATTGAGTAATTTGGTCATAACACAAAGCGCTTTGCATGGCGAAAGAACTCTGCATTCCAAGAAAAACACCTGCTACCTACTGTCAAATTTGGTGGCGGTTCCATCATGCTGTAGGGCTGTGTGGCTAATTCAGGGACTGGGACCCTTGTTAAAGTCGAGGGTCGGATGAATTTAACCCAGTATCAGATTCTTCAGGATAATGTGCAAGCATCAGTTGGAGTTGCGCAGGGGTTGGATATTCCAACAAGACAATGACCTTAAACACAGTTCAACTTCTACAAAGGCATTCATGCAGAGGGCAATGTTCTGAAATGGCCGTCACAGTCCCCTGACTTGAACATCATCAAATGTATGGGATGTTTTGAAGCGGGCTGTCCATGCTCGGCAGCCATCAAATTTAACTGAACTGGAGCGCTTTTGTGTGGAAGAATGGTCAAAAATGCCTCCATGTATCCAGACACACCTCTCAGGCTACAGGAGGCGTCTAGAGGCTGTCCTTTTCGCAAAAGGAGGCTCAACTAAGTACTGATATTTTTCTGTTGTGGTGCCCAAATATATGCACTAATCTTATGATGCCTATTGCATATTTCCTGTTAATCCAATAAAGAATGTCATTGCTGAAATACTTCTGTTTCCCTACGGTATGTCATATATGAAAAGGAAGTTGCTTCTTTGAAGTACCAGCTAAAGGTGAACAAAAATCCAAAAAATTAAGAGGGGTTCCCAAACTTTTTCATATGACTATCTGTTGCCATGCCACCACTACTTTCATTTCATGTTAAAGTTTTCCTTTAGCAATCTGGCTCCCTTAAATGCAGGATTGAGTTCCTCTTTGGTTTACACTATTGACCTAATTGTAAACCTGCATTTGGTTAATAAGATGTCAGATTTTGTGGTTTGTGTTCACATACACAGACCTCTTCCCATAATCAATCCCAATTTAACCACTGTATATCACTAAAATGTCTACTTAAAGTTGCTGGATCGTGCGGTACCATCTAAACTATTACTCAATTTTTTAAATTAGTAACAGTGGATCATCAGTGTATGCCTGGTGCACAGGACTTCAAATCCTGACAAATACTGAATCTGTCTTTACATTCCAAATCTTGGACCTCACAGATTTGCCTGATCCTAAGAGACTTCAACCACAGATCCAGGCAGTCATAACTGTCTCAGAGTCCTCCACACAAATCATGTTATTTGTGATTTCAAATCCAGGAGAGGTATCTGGGAGGGCTTTAGACTCTAACATTTCACATGATGGGATAATTGGTTCAGAACAGCCTCCAAAGTGGGGAAAAACCCTGTGACTTTTCAGGGGGGAACATCTAAACAAAAATAGTGTGGATCAGACAGAAGAAACACAGCAGACAATGACTGCGTAAAATAAGAATTATCAGTAAGAATTATTCAGACCAAAAGATTAAATTATCCTTGCTTGATTGCTCAAGATAGTAAATGACTGAAAATGCGACCCATATCCACACAATTCGTAACAAAAATTGCCCTTCATTTTCTGACAGTCCCAAAGCTAGATGACTTCAGACGGCTCAAAATGTTCCTCCTTTCTGTTATCGGAAGCTGCAAATAACATTTATAAAATGACAAATTCTCCAAAGTCCTCCATAAATAAAGCTATTAGCCAATTTTTACTCCGCATTCAGTGCTTTAGAAAATATTCACTTTCAGCCATTTCAGTCTCTACAGGTAAACACAGCAAATCTCCCTTAGTAATGACAGCCCAAGAAAAAGTATGACCTGAGAATGATTTAAACAGTTTACACAATCACATTAAATGTATCCGTGGTGATTTTTAGATTGTCACAGTTTTTATATTTTTTGGCATCACTTCAATTTTAAGTGATCCTCCAATGTCTTTGTGGTCTTGGGTAGTGTAGCTGTGCTGTGAATAATACTGTGAAGTCTATGAATCACACCCTGTGCTCTCCGAATAATTTACATGAGGGAAATGAAAATGGTGCATTGCTGTCTGTTGTTTTACAAAATGGTGCAAAGGCATGAGTCATGGAGCAAGAGGCAAACAACCCCAGGTCTGTGAAAAAAAGTCTGTTCATCTTTATTGATTTGAGTATTGAACAAGACTGCAGTTGTAGCATCATGTCATGGCTCTCCAGATTGACTGACATTTATTACATGCAGTTCATTAATGTTTTTGTTTTCTTCTTTTGTCTTGCCATCCAATGGCGGAGCCAGGTAATTTACCTTGGGGTGGCTAGGATAGGATCAGTGATCATTTTGTGGTGGCACAGAAATGGCCATTATATGAACATAAAATGCATCTAGCTAAATAGAATTTTTTTTTTTATATATCAACACACAGCAACTGCTGTTACTGCACATTTTACCATGGAGGATAAATGAGTATTCAGAGCATTCCGTGGAAGGCCTCTGTTGTGTATATACTATATTAAATTTTGATGCATGTGTTCCACCAGCATAGGTGCTAGTAGGTCTTAACTTCTTAATTTGAGGTATGTTTCAAAAACCCTCTGACCAGGCCCTCAGAGCAAGCGCCGAGAAAGTGAAATTCACATATTATTCACCGTCAGAACACTGGTTATCTAAATGTAAAAACTCTGATGCCAACTTTGCACTTATTATGACAGTGATGCACATTTGGATCCACCTCTCTCAAACTAATGCGTGGAGGCAATATTATTTTTTTGAATTACCCAGCCTGCAACATACACATATAACATGGATGTGTCACACATTCTGCCTACAACAGCTGTATTCTGTGATTACTGTGGCTTCTGGTAAAGCAATTTACAAAACCTACTACTGTAAGTCTGAGGACTTTGCATGTCTCGACTCGACATTAAAAAAAAAAAAAAATCAGATTGCTCAGTCTGTCATCATCCATGGTAAATCTCAGGTAGGTATCAAAAACCTTGCTCTTGGAAAAGCAGCATTCACAGACAGCAGTATTACCTTAAAAGGGGAATGGTTTGTTTCGTGCCATTTCAGATCTATTATGTGAAAGCTGTCACTTTAAAGACCAGTTTACATAAAAGATTTGTGCTGAAACTATTCACAATGGCAACTCCTTGCCATGAATATCATCAAAAAACTGGTAGCCTAGTTTATATCAAAAGCGACAAGCTGCAACTCGGAATAGCATTCCATAACAGCAGTACTGAAAACACTCCACAAGGCGTTGTTTTTGTTCGTATGACGAAGTGACAGTGTTTAAGATCAGTCTAAAATAAAATAAAATGAGCGACAGGCGCAAAAATAAACGTCCAAGGCTGAAGAGCTGGTTTGGTCCATAGTTACAGTCTAAAACCAACACTTGGACTTGACATGCTGAATTCCTAAATGGGACATTGGCCAGCTTGCAACCATCTGAGATGGGCTGGTTAATAATGGCCTGTCTCATTGCAAACCTTGTATGTTAATTGGTCTTAAGGGTAACAGGTTTTTATAGTAGCCAATGACTACACACACACACACACACACACACGGGACATTTTCAATTAGGTCCTTGTCGCAAGAGGGAGAAGACAGTCAAGCTAACAACCTGCTTTTTTTGTTTTTGAGTTTGACATCTCAACCATGGGATGAGTTGCAGTCATATCTTTATCTACATACCATTTACTCTGCGTCAATATGACATTGCCCGGTAAAGCTTTTAAATTCTGTCTGCAGCAAGCAAGTTTTACAAAGTGTATTGTTATCTCTGCCTCTTAAAAATGTTAGCAACATTCCTGCTGCTCAGTCTACAGCATTTTGACCAAAAAAAAAAGTACCTGTCCTGCACACAAAGCTCCTCCAAGAAATGCCACGGCCCAAAGCTGAGACACAAGCCATGTTAACATTGAACGTCAGTTAGTTTGGCTGACGATGTTGGAAAAGTTAGGGGCAGGTGCAGGTTCATAATGCACACCCAAGTTTTGGTCTTAACCAGAACGGCCTAAACAACAGTCTGGACAGTTGATATGGTCCCGCCTCTCGCCTGCTGATACCAAATCACGGTTTAGAATTTTATGGTGGCACATGGGGTAGCCCATCAAATTTCAAAGGTGGGCAGTGCCACCCCAGGCTGCCTCTTGGGCTCCGCCCTTGTTGTCGTGCTGCACCAGTTTTGTTGATTGCACTTTACCCAGTAATGGTCCAGGCGCAATATGAGAAACAGCAGCATGGGATATGGCATTGAGCTCTGATTCTCATTAAAAATGAGCATCTTATGAGAGTTAATCCTTGGCAGAGAAGGCTGTAAGTGCTAATATTTCCCAAAGTCAGGACACAACAAGCATGACTGAGAAGGTGATAAGTGGGACTGCGCAGAAGCTGGCAGAGAAAATCCCTGGGTAGGGAGAACAGTTTAAAGAAAGGCAGCCAGAGAAGCTGCATTCTGTAAATGCAAATGAGCCCCAATAAAGCACGCTGATGCTTTTATACAATGTGTAGAAAGGGTTTGAAATTCTAGGTGAGAAAGAGAGAGGTAGAGCTGGGACAAACTCTGATAGATTTACATCAGCCAAGCACACTGAGATACTTCATTTTGGATGATAATTGATCCAGAGGGAACCCCAGTGAGGAGCATAGTTGCTGAAATGGTGGTTGTCGCAATTATGTGGATTATTAAGAGGGCCTTAACTACTCAAGCTGAAATCACAAGACATTGATTATGTTAATGCATCACTGAGGGTGCATATCAACTGTGCATAGCGTTTATTCTCTCCTGATCAGATTTAACATGCTCTGATGATAATATTTCAATCTATTAAAGCAATTAACACACAAACAATGCTAAATACATTGTTGTGGTGACCAGCAAAATGCATTCCATGTGAATGAATCTTCTAAAAGTGGAGAAAAAAAAATCTAATTCAAAACTACTGCATGCATTGAGCATTATTGATCTAAAACATTAATTTGTTGGAAAACTACTATTTATTCACAAAAAACCCAACTAATGCAATAATTAAAGCACAGATGAACATTACTATAGGTCGAGAACACTGTAAAATAAGAATAAAAAAATATCTGGGTTTGAGCGCTTCATGGACTCAAATATAGTTTGCTTGTGGTGTTCTTTAGATAGTGATATATGTAGACTCTAAAATACAAGAAAACCTCAAGCCACTTGCTTTATAAAATAATTAAAATGCCTTTATTGTCATGGCAAGGTCATATGAGACACTAAAACAAACTCCGGCACATTTCGGCATCAAGCTTTCATTAGGGACTCAAACAGATTTCTCAGAACACCTGGCCCTTTTTTAGTGGTACTAGCCACACCCATGCTCCGCAGGGGGTTGATTGTGACCAATAATCCCAATGAATAGTGACGCCACCTGTCATCATGGTATCGAAAGGCAAAAATGGATAAAATGGCCCAAATTTCAGTAACGGGGCGAGTTGGTTCGATCCCACATGGCGGAAGACAGAGGCAGGCTCGTCTGGCAAGCATATACCAGAAGGCGCCGGGATCTGTTGGGCGGTTTGGGAGGAGATACGTCGTAAAGGCCGGGCAAACAGAGAATTAATACAAAGATTTCACTAATAGGCAGCTTCTACTTGAACATGGTGTTGTTACCTTGAGAGGGTACAGGCATGTACAAGCTCCAGCAGATGGCGTCTTTTTCGGCCTACAATAAAACAGGACTTTCACAGTTATCTCCGGCATAAAATTGGATGAGGTCACTCCTTTTAAGCTGTGAAAGGTTCTGAACAGAGTGCCAGCAAAACCAATCTGTGCAGACAGGGGTTCATATGAGTCTAAGTTTCATTATTCTTCTTTATTCATGTAAGAACTGAATTTCTTCATGTTTTAATTTATGTAATAAAGTGCATGATGCTAATGCTAAGATTATAAAGACTGTAAAGCAGGGGCGTAGCCAGCGGGTGTGCTAAGACACATCCCTTTATGACAGCAATTAGTCCTGGCTAGTTCTCAATCATTTTCCTTTATTGACGCGTTTTCCAATTATCGTAATTTACAACTGAAGACACGGTTTCTCTCCATATACGATCTAACAGCGATTAAATCATGGGCAATTCAGTACAGTTGCGGAACAAGAACAGAGAATTGGGTTGCACAAAACATCCGTTTAAAACAATTATTAGTCCTGACCTGTTCTCAGTCATTTTCATAACAGAAGGTTCACTCCGAGAGCACTCCACACTTAACAGGTGCTGCTTGTTCTCCCCGAGTAGGTAAGACGACAATAATTCATCTGGACGCGTATTTGCTGTATTTAAATCAAAGTTATTCAAAATTACATACCTGTCGACTCTCACGCAAATAGCTGGAGCCGCACGCTTTTTACAGCCTATTGAACTGCCGAGTGCCACTTTTTTTTTTTTTAATCAACCCACACAATACCTAGAGTGAAAGTCCGTGTTTCATTGGAACATGGACCAGTTCAATCAACGCGAAGCATTGGCCTCTTAATAAGTAAATTATTTTGCTGTACTGAATTTAGCCCATGATTTCATCGTTGTTAGATCGCATATGAAGAGAAACTGTGTCTTCAGTTGCCAATTATGATAATTGGAAAACGCGTCAATAAAGGAAAATGATTGAGAACTAGCCAGGACTAATTGCTGTCATAAAGGGACGTGTCTTGGCACACCCGCTGGCTACGCCACTGCTGTAAAGACTACAAGCACTGAATTGTTTTGTAGCCTTGCAAATAGCTTTTGTCACTTATTCGTGCATCTACTTGGCCACTGGACAAATAAAGAGCATAAAACTAATAAATTTCAATCATAATAGCACAGTTTTAGGACAGAATGTACGATTGAAAGCACAAGCGCTAACCGGATAAATAAACTTTTTTACAGGTGCTACCTGAGACTTAATACAGGTCACATTGACTGGTAGGCCTATTCATATTCACATTCAAAATCTATCACTTTTCAAAAGGAATCGATTTTTATTATTATTAATTTTTACAGGTTCCCGAAGCGAAATGAGAGCAGGAGTGCACTTAAAACGCACCGCAGCCCTCGGCATTTAACTCAAACGCCCTCATCACGTACCCTCATCAATTTTACCTTCTCAACCAGTCACTCTGTTTATCTCTCGCACAAAACCTCTCAAAAAAATGCATCACAGTACATACAAGTCTTTAATATGCCACTTTCAAGACAGAGTGGTGCTCGGAGCAATTCTGCGGCAGATTTCACAGAGCTTGAGCGTTAAAAGTTGTGAGCGCAGACTGCAGTTTGAAGTTAAGCGCAGATGACTCAGTGACTCGCTCATCATATTTTCTGTCAGATTTCAGCCAGCCTTCTGACACGGCTGATCAAACCGTTAAAATTGGATCCCGGCAGTTGAATTTTTTCCCTCTTTGTAATTGCCAGTAATGATACTCTTATTTGATTCAAAGGGAGTTTTTATGTCGCTTTGTCTGTTTGACAATTGCCGGTTATTGAATGTCATGTGTCATATTGTAGAAAATATGTGTTGTAGTCATTTCATATTGCATTACAAAACCAACTGTGCTGCTGTTATAAAGCAGAATATAAATGAATCCCAAAATGAATGCAAGTTTCAAAATATTGTGGAAAAAGATTGTGTTCGGTGGGAAAACACTTAAAGCACAATGCAAAGTTTGCTCATGAACGAGATAAATAATTTGCCAGATGAATAATGCAGTGCCGTCTGCGTCTGCGAATATTTGTAAGCACTGATTAACCTTTCCTCAATTACAAAAGCATAAATATTTAGTTTTGTGAATTCAGGGCACATTTTAGGATGGGTGTAACTAAAGAATGATATGATAATATACGCAAATTTTACACCCCCCGCCCCCCTTTATTCCAGCCACGGGCATTTCTATACTGGAGGTTAGACTTCAAAAGCTGTCTGAATTTTTCAAAGGTCTTCATTATTTTTCGGGGGGGCGATAGATATTTATTTAATTATTTATGTTTTTTTTTTTTTTTACCTTTTCTTATTTAAGAGGTTTCAAAGGCTCAGAACCCATCCTGAGCGTTCACAAAGAAGCAGCAATTACATCGGCACCCAGGGCGAAGAGGAGCGTTTGGTCATGCTCATCCCTTCTTCTCATCCTCAAAGCGACTGAGGCAGGAGAAAAGCGGATTGATTTTTCGTTTCATCAGATCAGAAAATATTCCTAATCTAAGTACTCTGGCTACCATCCCTGCAGCCAAAATAATAACTCAAGATACTTTTTTTTTCCCCCATTTTCTTTAGTCAAATTTACCTCTCTGAACCTAACGCACTGCTGAGTACTGAGTTCATGTTCACAATTGAACACCGCGTTGTCAAATTAATTGGGACAGGATCTATCACCATCTCTGACAAATACTGACAAGCACATTGCTCTCTGCTATTTTACCTTCATTATGCAGGACTCAGGGTGCTTTCCTTCTTTTTTTTCCAGTTGTTCCCATAGTTCGGTCACGATTTATTCAAAGCTTCGGGACTTCTGGAAATTAAAAATTCCTTTCAAGGGGGATTAAATTGAATTTTCCCTACCTGGTACAGAATACTGCTATTTATTACACAGCTCGGGCGTTCTGTTTCAGATATTTGAAAATGAAGTGACTAAATACGGAGATTTATGTTAGTCTGTGATTATTTGTGCATGAATACAAATTGTCCGTGAGATTATGCAAAGATTCGTACGTGCGCATGTACGAACATCAGTGACTTTTAATGTTAGGTACTGGGCTTTTGGATAAAAAATGGGAAAATGGCTGTCCATGATGATCACAGTGCACAGCTGTAATACAAACTATTCAAAATCAGTAAAAGACAAAATAAAAACCAAACTTGTATTTGTGAAGTCAAAATATGCTGTGTTGACTTTCTCACACTGCAAAAATGAAAAAAGAAAACTCCATCTTGCCAAGCATTTAAATCTTATAGCAGACTTCAAAAAACCTACTTCTATTACCTTTGTTCTGTCAGACAAAAATTCTGTCCATGATTTGCCAAAAAGAAAACTTGTCAAGCCCATAGTAACTGATATCTTCTATTTCTGAGAAAAAAAAAAGTTAAAAGTTTAGACTAAGAATAAGATTAAACTATTAATTAAGTCAGACATTTTTTGCAGTGCTGGACCACTTGTAGTGCCAGAATAACTAAGAAGACAATTGGTAATGGGCCTCGAGTTTTGCATATCTCACGCTACTGTCTATGAGCAAAATTATCCACGGGTGTGACAGTCAAGGACAATTGTGTTTGACCGAGAGTTGCATTCCTAAGGGGTGGAAAATTGCTGCAATCATGGTGTTCCACTTGAACGGCTCTGATTATTAGCTTGAAACAAATGCGTTCCTCCGTAGAGTAAATGGGAAAAGGCTTCACCAACGGCAAATGCAATTTACCTCTTGGGCGAAATCGTGAACTCTTCTCAGACTTCATGAAAGCGAATCGGCCATTGATCAGTTTTGGCATGCCCCTTATTGCCATGGCAATTACTGTGCACTCTGTGATATGCAATATAACACAAATGTACATGGATCACCATAGTGTGGTTTATAACTAGGGTCATTACAGAAATGAAATTGTATACAAATAGGCAATTAGAATCCAATGAGTGGAATGGCCTTACACATTTTCAGACGTGTTCTTGCTTAATTTTTTCCTGTCGATCAAGCAAGACTTGTGCAAGAGCCGAGCAGCAGTAAAACACACTGAAGATAAATGACATGCTCGCTTTGAATAAAATGCCCATGTTCAGTATATTAGAACAAGTTAAATAGTTGCAAATACTACTTTGTGTTTGAAGAATGAAGTCTCATAGGCAGAGGTGTGTAATCCAGGGGTCAGACAGTATAAGTCCTGCCATGTTTTCATTCCACCCATAAACTCCTGCCACCTGATTTCACTTCTTAGTTTTACCTCCCAGCTGAAGAACAGTCTCAGCTGACAAGTCTTTTGTGGCTGGAACAATATTCTAAGGTGGACTTTTACTCACTGAACCTGGATTATAGTACATCTCTGCTCATGTGTATCACCAGACGCTAGAGATCTTCTCAGGCGTTGAGGCTTAGCCAGTCATACTTGTACACTGAAGCCGTTTTCAGTTCTGAATTGTTTCGGGCTGTTTTCCTGCAGTCTGATTTTCAGAAAATAAATTACAAATTAAACTGGAATTTGGACAATCAAAAACATTCCAGTTTCTGGTCACGAATTTGATTGGATCTCTGTAGATACGTACACATCAATGGGCCAAAGCATGATGACCACTCACAGATGTAGTAAATAAAATTTTTTATCTAGCCTCAAAAACGTATTTCAAGGTCTGTGAACAGAGCTGATAATGGTGCGCGAACAGTTCCAATAGTCGATATGTTGGATGCAGGAGAAATGAGACCCAAGAGACTTGGACCGCAGCTCAAGTTGTTATATCCACACAATTAGGTCAGAGGGTCTCCATTGTGGCAAGGCTGGTGCAGTGCTCTTGGTCAACAATAAAGGTACCAACCTACAGGGGCATGAAGAGGAACAAACCACAAAACATTGACAGGGTGCTGGGTGCCAAAGGCTCATCGATGTGCGAGGGCAACAAAAGCTATCCAGTCTGGTCTGAGCTTATGAAGATCTACTGTGGCACAAGTTTCAGAAATTTTAATGATGGTTATGGGAGGAATATGTTGCATCACACAGTGCTTTATGGCTGCTGACCGGTCAAAGTGCCCATTCTAACCCCTGTCAACTGCTGAAATCACCTACTCTGGGTTCCCAAGAATTGGACCTTGGATCAATGGAAGAAGGTCACTTGGTCGGATGAGTCCGACTTTCTTTTACATGGCAAAATCTTCAGACTTAATTCAACTTTTAGAGAGTGAAATTAAATCTTAAGGACTCTATCAGGGTTTACTTTGGCCACAGAGGATCCAAACAGAATCTTCAAGAGTTGATTTAACTCTGAACATTTTGCTGTGATTATGAACTTCAGCCGGGCACACGTGCACTGTTTACCTGGAAAGAGATGGCACAAGGATGCACTTTGGGAAGAAGACAGGGAGTGTAACATTCTAAGAAATATTCTGAAGGGAAACCCTTCTTCTGGGCATGCATGCAGATATCAATTTGACGGCGTTAAAGACCAGCAGTATATTAGGCTGGTGGTTGCAAAAGTTTGGCTCATCGTTAATCCTGTGGCTCCAGACTTGCAGACTGTTTTTGTGTACTTTCAGCAAACCCTAACCTCTCCATTCTGTTTTTGAACCTTGCCAGAGGTCTGAATCTTATGTATATACTTCGAGTTTGTGGATAAAGCTTTCTCTTTATAGGTGATTTTGAAAGATCTCTGCTTTTATCCTTAAGAATGTCTCCGTGATCCCTTCAAAATTTCAAAAGGTGTTTTTTCTCGGCTGAAAATATTCAGTCATCCACTACAATGGTCTGCCTCGTCAACCAGGTCATTTGATTTAGCTGAGTTCGCATGAGTATAATTGTTTCCGAAAATATCTATCAATGACTTTTTGATTCTGCCTCGGGTCAATTTATTCTCAATTGCAAATTAATTCAATTTTAATGCAATTTCCACACCTAGACTGAGTGCTGGACATTTTGTTTGCTTTCTTGTGCATGAATTAATGATGCACAGATGAACATCTGGCCAAGGAAAAACTGTGCAGCCAACTGTTCAACTGCCGTTTATCCGCTAAAATTGGCAAAGCATGAATAGTACTGAGCAAAGGTTTAAAACACACTACTTTTTTTAACGTATGTTTGATCTTAGATGTTTATTTCCTGTTGAAGAGAAAAAGTACATTAAAGATACCAAATGTCAATTTAAAAATATTTTGAACATAAATGTTTAGAATATAAATGTTTGACAGAGCACTGTTCTGAACATCATCCAGGCTGTCTGGGATTAACAGGGGAAACAGAGGGATGTTAGACAGTAAGCTGAAGAACAGCAAAAGTTCTCCAATCAGTTTGGAACAAGCAAAAATTTGATAATATTAAAGAACTTCAGAACTGTGAGTCATTCTACCTAAATTTAAGATAAAGGGTAGTTGCCCAAAATATGGATGTGATTTATTTTCCAGCAGATGAAGGCTTTTTATGGTACATTTTCAAATATTAAGAAATGTTTCATTGCATGATTATTGGAAGCTTCTTTATCCTGCTGAATATTTTAAAATGTGTCTAAAAGCAAAGAACAGAACTGCATAAAACAGCCTGAAATTCCGAAATGCCTTCTCTAATACGGATAAAAATATCCTCCAATAAAGTTGACCATCTTCACATTCAAATTGTACTCTTTGAATTATTCCGATTCAATTTTCAATTTGCTGGGGTGCACAGTCAAAACAACTAAAGATATGTTACCATCCTGATATGTACATGCTGTATCTTATTATAGTTCATGCCAGAAATGTTAGGCGAATATCTTCATAATGAACACTAAACATAGACTAGTTACACATAGACTCGTCATGTTTGTTTTTCGAATGGCTCTGTAGTGGCCACTCATTAGAATACATTTACGTTACACTTATTTGGCAGACGCTTTTATCCAAAGCGACACTCCTGATTGGCCTGGTGCTTGCAGCTGCTCAAGTTGAGCATATGCTCACAGCACAGTCCTCTGTAAGGGTATGATTGAAACTAGTCATCGGGATAGCGGTCAGGGGTGTCAACAGAATCACGTATCAGGGCTGCCTTATCCTAACTCACCAGAAGCAGACCACTACTATGGACTAAAACAGTTCTGCTGGAAAAAAAAAGGCGGGGGGGGTGTTTGCTTGTTAACACTTTAGCAGCAAAACTAATGGCTGGATTCACCCCAAATTGGGTTTAGGGATTGCCACTGACCCAGAATAGATACCTATTGAATTTAAGAAAAGTAGGTCACAGTATGTGCGAGGGGCGGGGTTTGTTGTGCCTGGGACCACTTGTTGGTGTTGTTTTGACGAGACACATCGTCTGCATCGTACTTTGCATTTGAAATTGTCAGCGTATTCTTGTCTGTAATAAATGCACTTCCCCAATATGTTTTTAGAGTTCATTCAAATTCGCTGTAGTTTCTTCATACAACATAAACAGTCAACTATTCTTGAGGCTTTTAACCCTAGTCCTGCCTCTAGGGGCTAATGCTTATCAAGGACAGGCATACAGGGAAATAGCTAGCAGGGAACGATATATCGATAACCGGCACGCAGGAAAATGAGCGTTGGCCCTCTATATATCGGCGACTGTCAGGACTGAGGTTAAATATCACAGAGTGATAATGGGCTGCACATTCTGATGCTGAGTTCACTATTTAATGTAAGGAATGTGAAAGCGATGGTTATAGGCAGCATGCATCTGTAAGTCTCCAATATTCTCTGATATTACAGTATACACTGGGATGTTTCTAGCACTATCTTGCAGTATCATATTTTTTAATGGAATATTTTAAAAGAATCTTTTATCCTTTGGCGTTAACAGAGCTTAGGGTACGTGTTTGGGTTTGTTTACTGCTGCTGTGAAACGATGGTTTAACTTATCCATGACCAGGGTCAGCCGGGTACTTTGCCGTGGTGTGCCCTAGCTCTCTGATCCTACCGCAGTGAAAGCAATCGCGAAACGCACTATAACGTGTCTGGTATAACAAACATTTTCTCTGCATTGCCGTGGCCGAATTTCATCCACATTTGAAAATTATTCTGGCTAATAAAAAGCCGAAAAAGAAGTGGAGGTCGGATACGGATTTCCGGTGGAAGTTATCGATTTGCTAGCTTCACATAAGCAACACTTACACAATTAGTATGTTTTTGCTACAAACTCATTTAGTAGCCTGGTGTCGGAATTGTGTTTCGTTTTGGTAGAAATGGTTAACTGGAGCTTTTAGCAAAGTTTCCTCTGGATAGCAAGGTGGGTATATAACATGACTATATAACAGTGCAGCTACAATCACATGCATGCAAGGCGAGACAGTATGACCAAAACACTAAAATTTCAGCTTGCCACTCATCAACATCTTGCTGTAAACGTTGCTGCAATACTTCATTTGCTTCTTCCTCCCGTTCGGGGTCGGATTTGGGATCAAACAAGTACGGTCTTACAGCAATAGATGCCGCAAAGAACTGTCTTGAAATACCTGCCATCTTGGTTTCCAGCTTTTTCAGGTCCGCACCTCCCCCGGATTCGAAGCATCCAGACAGCCAATCAGAGCAGCGCCTCATTAGCATAGCCTCCCCGCCCACTCAAAACAGCTCGTGTTTCAGGCCGGCACAGATGGGGTGAGAGAAGAGGTCTTACTTGGCCTGGATGTGTGTGGTTTTTTTTGTAACTGAATTCTTAACATTATTTTAACACGTTGACTGCCGACTACGAGATAACTTGTAGATGCTAGGGGTCTCCCATTTGCCATTCTAGGTTTTTTTTTTTAACATATGGTCAATGTTTGTTTACGGCGCTATTTATAGGCATATACAGAGCGTCTTCCCATGATCCTCATGGGGAAAACCCTCTATATGAGACAAGGTGTAGCTGGCGGTGGGATATAACTGTTGCATTCAGTACGCCAATAACGAGTTTTCTCGTAGCAGTATTTGCGTAAAAGACATTGCGCAATTGTGTTATAATTTGATTTGAAACTTTTGTGTTCAATACCCACTTCCAGAGGTTGTAATCCAGTTGCCATAACTCCAGTTCTTCCTTTATGACAACTGCCAACCGGTCTGCTGATCCCCAAAGTTACCTATGTTAAACTACGGGATAACCCGTACTGGCAGGACGTGGTGCACCCGCCATTAGAAGTTGTCTCGTAGTCGGCAGTCAACGTGTTAAAGACCCATTGGACATATTTTAAACAACTAAATACAGCAGAATAGGGGACCTTTAAGCTACCTAACTCGCTGACCCGGCACTGCATTGAGTATAGCTGTGCAGAGCAGCTAGGCTACGTGGTTGTGAAGTAGCTCTATCATTATTGCTGAAATATTAATGTATAATGCAGAATAAATGTTTCCACTTGTCCAGTATAATTTTTAGAAGGTAATTGCAGATGCTTTGTCACATCTACAGCCTACATCATGGAGAGCAGTGTGAATTTTTTTTTTGTTAACCCGAATGATGTCGAAAGTGTTCTCAAAGGACCATGAGGGGACTGGAGTTAGAGGGGTTTCAATCTTTGAAAATGAAGAGGATAAGTAAATCTACTCTTTTTTTCATAAGAGGAGATTAAAACTAAAGTGTAAATTAAAATTCAAATCCTTAAAATTACACAAATTAAGTAGCCATTAAATCCGCCTACATTCTCCATGCAATCATGTTCTGGTGTTGCTTGAGCATATGACTGAAGTAAATATTTTGGTTCCAGAATGGCCAGAAATGCTACACACCACCTATTTTCAACATACATTGCGTGGGTTAACCATTGTAAATGAGTTATTACTTTTTTAGCACAATGCCTTTTCAGCTGTAATTTTCCATGTGTTAGTGGAACAATCAGAATCATAATCCCCTAGCATGAGGAATGTGACGCTGTTTTTTTTTTTTTTTTTTAATTTGGATATGACGGAGTTTGACTGAGTGGCCAAACACAGAATGAACTTTAAGGCTGATTATTGGTGGTAAGCCTGAGAAAAAGTAGAGAAAGTACAAGTATTTCTAGATGCATTAACCCAAAGAACCAACCCCTGGTTGTGATGTGAACTAGTTTGACTATCTTTGGCTATTTTAATATTCAAAAATAAATTCATTCTAAATTGGTTTTATCATTAAGAATAATTCTCACAAGCTTAGTCCAGCTAGTTGAGTTTAGCTAGCTGAGTTTCATTGTCCTACTGTATGCAAAAAGGGATTGAAAACTGTGAAGGCCCAAATATTGCATGGTTAAAAAGAGGAATTACCAAAAAAAAAAAAAAGATGCACAAGGCATCCTGCATGGTTTGTATTGATGTAATTTTGAACGTGTCCCATATATTGCCAAAACAAAGCTCACACTTGTTTTTTATCTCCTTTATTTATCTCTGTGGCAGACAACCATGCTTGCATCACAGCACTGAGAATCAAGGACAGAGCAAATCCCTGGTGCTTGTCAGAGCTCTTGGAAGTGTTCAGAGACAACGGCAAAGCATGGGCTAAAGCTAGATTGACTCAACTGCCCAAACACTGGCTTTATTTTAGGTGACTTACAGCACTGTGATAAAGTATTTTCCCCCTACTCGATTCTACCATTTTTGCCTATTTGTCATGTTCAAATGTTTCAGATCATCTAGTAAATTTTAATATAAAATAAAGACAAGGTGAGTAACCAACAAGTGCAACTTTTAAATGAACATTTCATTTATTGAAGGAAAAGATATTTTCAAGACCTATTTCCCCAATGCAAAAATATAATTGTCCCTAAACCACTTAATAACTGGTTTTGGCCCCCTCGACGGTAAAAACTTCCAGCTAATGTTTGCAATAATTGGCAATGAGTCTTTTGCATCACCATGGAAGAATCTGCCTCATTCTTCCTTGCAGAATTATTTAAATTCAGCCACATTGGAGGGTTTTCCAGCATGAACTGCCTGTTTAAGGTCATGCCACAGCATTTTAATCGTATTCAAGTCAGGACTTGGACTAGGCCACTCCAAAACCTTCATTCTGTTTCTTTTGAGCCGGTCAGAGGTGGACTTGCTTGTATACTTTGGATTCTTGTCATGCTGCACAACTCAACTGCATTCGAGCTTTATGTCACAAACTAAAGGCCTGATACTCTCTTTCAGGATTTTCTGGAAGAAGGGGGAGTTCATGGTTCCTGTTACTGTCCAGACCAGGAATCAAGTGCAGACGCAAAGTATAATTCAACATGTAGTTTATTGACAGCTTTATACAGTAATTTAGGGGACAGAACCCCTAAGGAAGAGGTGGGGCCTGAACCACAGATAAAGAGCACAGTTCCATACAGATGTTATAAACGAAGCTGAGCTGTAAATTACTGGCCAGTGGCATCCAGGATAACAGCCAGGAGGAAGGCATACTTTGCCAGCTCCAAACTGTGCCACAGGAGGATGAACTGACGAACTGACTATTGCTGGGTTAAGTTGAACGCAATCCCAATCCTGGACCCCTATTAGGATTAGAATCTTATTCAAATTAACTGAGTAGTGAAAAAAGGCTTTCAGGAACTGCTGTCATAAAAGTACAAGTTGCACTTATCAAAGACAAAGAGTTTTCGCTAACAGTACTGATTTAAATTATCATCTTTCGGAGTGTTCAACCTTTTTTGTACAGCCATTCTGATGGCTTTGCGCTGAAACTCTCTGAACTTTTCAGAGAGGTGCTAGTGTTATCACAGTCGCTCCTTTTCAGGCAAACAATCATATATTGGCACGACCTCTCACACTGGTGATGACATTAGTTTGCCATATAACAGCGGGAGTGGTGATATATTGATATTGCAAATGTGTTGTCATAGATACAAACCCACTCACAGCATTTTTTTCTCTCTCACTGCATAAACACTCTGGAGTTCTTTATCACAGTGCCCTGCCAGCGCTTTTTTTCTAGAACAAAATGCTGGGCTGACATTGGCCCTTATGTGTGATATTCAAAACATTCTAAAATGGCTGCACTGGAAGACCTCAATCTGTTCTACAAAGTTCTATAACAGTATTGCCACAGACCGGCTTACCTGAAAAGCATATATACTGCACGTTATTCAGCCTTGAAAAAATTTACGCAGACATTAACATCATGATTCATAATTATGGCTGAAATACAGCAACATGATGTTCTATATGTCAATAGTGAATAGTCTGGCCAATTTTATTATTGGTTGATAAATCTCATTTTCTAACCCGTCTGCCATTTAGTAATATCTGTGTGTGACACATAAAATATGTCAGTTAGGAGGGCAGGAGAGCTAAGTACTGAAGTGCTGCTCAGATCTGTATAATTTTTGACTGCTTTGCCTCCCTCGTTTAGCATTAGCATAAATTAGTGTAGTTCTGTGATGTGTTGCAGAGCACGGATGAGAAAATGTGCTGTTCTTGTTTTCATCTGTAAACTACAGGGAGTTTGTTTTGCCTATGCTGCCAATGGCTTGCTCTCCAGGGAGATATTTACAGCCTGAACGAGCCTTGTTATGCATATGGATGGTTGTTACAGTAGGTGAGAGAGAGAGAGAGAGAGAGAGGGAGAGAGTATACTGTCAGAGTGATAAATATTTGGCAAATATTTGGACATTGACAAAGTTATTGTTATATTAGTTGCATGTCACTGCATATTAGAGATTAAATGAAATAATATTTTACGAGGAGACTTTCTGCTTTAATTTAAATTCAAAGATATCTCCATCCAAATGGGGAGAACTGAGTGGGAATTTCAGCACTTTTTATTGGTGGTTGCTGGCCTTTAAAGACACCAGAAGTGATTGGAAATTTGGCACCGCAGCTTCACCACGGCCAGGTGTGGGCAATTCCCTTATTGTTTCATTCACGAGTCAGCAGAGAAAAGGTCTAGAGTTGATTTAAAGTGTGGCAGTTGTACTTGGGAGTCTGTCGCGGTTAACACTCAATATGAAGTCCAGAGAGCTGTCACAGCCACTGAAGCAAGCCATCATTACCTGACCTGAATTCAATGGGGCATGCATTGTACTTGCTGAAAGAAAAACCAATGGCAAAAGGCATCAAGATAAACCAGGAGCTGAAGGTAACTGCAGTTAAGGCCTGGCTGAGCAGCACCAGGGAAGAAACTCAGCATCTCCAGCCGGTCTTAGACTGCAAAGGATCTGCATCCAAGTATTTCTAAGAAGGCAAAGGCTGTTCCCCGAACAGTTGAGCGAATTGTGTCAGTTTTGTTATTCACCCAACCATTCTCAGCCAATGAAATGCGTGGAATATTTTGAGGGCGACGTGTTTTGGTGAAACTTTTTGGCGCCATTGTAATGGTTGCGTCGGGAGCGCGGCATCATGAAGACGGTTGGGGGAATAAGGACAACCTTCCCCCCTGTTCCACCAACAGTTGGGGGAATAAGAGCAACTTTCCTTTCCTGCACCACCCCACGAACGGTTGGGGGAATAGCCACTCTGTTCTAGGCAATGACAATTCAACTGGTGATTATCTTAGTCAGTCCAAATATGTTTAAGACCCTTAAATTAGGAGCCTATGCGTAAAAATGATTTTAATTTGAGCGCATTTATTACAATATATCGGGCAAAATGCTTTAGCTAACACTGAAGGTCTACCCTCCAAGCACATCTTGATTGATGCATTTCAAATCCATTGTGATAGCTGACAGCCAAAATGATGAAAATGGTGTCACTGTACACATGTTCATAGTCCTGACAGTTAAAAGTAGCCTACCTTTTACTTGGATTTTTTTTTTTTTTTGTACTATCATCTCTCATTGCTATTTTTTCAAACAAGGAATAAAGACACATTTTCACCATCATTGTACCTTTACTTTCAAAAACATTAGTTTTTAGCCAGCATTTTGCTTGACTTTCCCTGTTCTACGCATGGGTGAGACATCTAACACTATAGATCTACAGTCATAAATCATTCAGATGCACAGGAGCAGTATTGTGCTTAGGTCTGTCTTTCGCTGTTTGTGATGTTCTTTGTCATGCTCCAATTAATTTAATTACATGTGTTTGCTTGTTGTGAATTGATAAATTGGCATTAGCACTGGTGAATGACTTGACAACTTTAAGTTATCTGGTGATTTGAGCACTGTGTGTACTTCTTCTCATGCTAGGTTTGGCACACAGTCACTCCGCTCAGTTAAGTGCAATTAATTACTTTCTGGATGCGCAGACTCTAATTTGCCCCTAATAACATGTAGTCATTGTTATGGTTTATGACTCAAAGCATTTAGTCCTTCGCTGCTTTTAGATGACACCAAAATCTATTGATTTCTAACAGAATAATGAAAATTTCTAAATACTATGTTGTGGTGAACACAACATAGTTTATTTTTGGGAGATTTATATCCGCTCTTGGGCATCAGGGATCTAGTCACAAATTCTGGGAGACTCCCATTGCTTCGGGGTGGTGTGGGATGCCTGCCCTCTCTGGCACCATAGTTGTCTATTTGCTTTATGTTAGTGTTGTGCTGAAAGTTGCTGAAGCCGCAGTATAAGCTTCATATTGCTGTAGTGATTTTGCCCCATACTCTCATACTTTTTGTCAGAGGGCCATTATAATTCATACAAACTTTTTCAACTCAAAACAGATCTTTTTAATGGGGATATCTTGTTATCCCTCGTGCATTTATGGAATGGTAGCAGCTTACTTGGCTTCAGTGTGAGCAGAAATAATAATGAATGAAGCAGCTACCAGTGCCAGTTTCTTTTTTTGAAATTGCTTTCAAAATTTGTGGTGAATTAAATTTCTGTGAAATTTTATACTTGCCGTTTTTCCTCTGTAGACAATATAAGGTGACTTACAAATGTAAACTTTTATGGACTGATCCACAACCTCAGTCTTGGAGAGTTGCTTGATCTACAAGTTGTGTTCAGCTTAAATTGAGAAACTACTAAATGAGACCCAATAAACTAAGTGGGGTTGGTTCACTGCATGTTAAATTAAGGAGAGAAGCATTGCTTTGCAACAAAACCAACAAACCCTGCACTCTTGAACAACTGCTGCTCTTGTACTACCTGATCCGTAGATAAAATGATCAGTCATTACATCTGAAACCAGTCATTTGCATTACCATAAACATTGAAATATAATAATAATCATCATCATCATCATCATCATCATCATCATCATCATCATCATCATCATCATAGTGATCATAGATGTGGCATGCCTTTTGGACATTCGAGTTGTTGAAAAAGAAAGAAAGAAATCGGCCAAACGTCAGGATCTAAAATGGGAAGTGAAGAGGATCTGGAACTGTAGAGAGGTGACAGTGATCCCCATGGTTATAGAGGTTCTGGGGACTATCTAAAAAAAAAATTCCATCGCTGGCTACGAAAAACCAGCCCAAACATCAACTTTAGAACACTGCAGAAGGCTTGTCTTCTCGGAACAGCTAGGGCACCGAGATTTGTACTGAACATCTGAGGTTGCGGATAGTGACTCAGCAGACCAGCAGTGTCAGCAGACCAAAACCGAATGGTTTACATTGCTTAAGCTGAGAAAGACAAGGAATTATTATGATTATTATTATTGATTTCACTGAATTCTATAAAAGTAATAAAAGTTTAATTGACTCATTATTGTAATATCTGCTTATCCTATTATACTTCTTCAGGCCTTTGAAACCTTCAAGCCTGCAGTTCCATGAGTGCTGCAATTGATAAAAACTCTGTCAGCTACATCTGAATGTGGCTGCTTTTAGTCTTCACACTGCCGAGAGTAATCTGCCAAGCCTTGACCCGGTGTGCAGCCGTGGAGACAGGGAATACTCTTACAATTATGACTGCAGCAGCCCTCTGACATGACCATTTTCTTCTGCCGGTACTGATTTTCAAGATGGATGATGAGGTCTAAATTTTTTGACAGTGGTTCAGGATTACATAATACTGTCTTATAGGCTTTGTCCAATCCATCTGACTATTCTAAAAATATAAATGTCCTCTATTTTAAAATGCAAATTAGACCAAGGCCACACAGAGCAGCATGCTTTCATCCCGACTCATCAGATAATGACGCTCAGTGATGCTCTTGCCCAAACGTCGACGAATAATATGCAACAGAAGAGAGTCCTGAGGCATTGTTATTTAACAGTCGCTAAATAGGACTTCGGAAAGGGCATTGTAATTTCAAGGATTCATCACATTGATCTGAGATTGTGATGGGCATACGGTATATATTTTTAGTCCATGCATAATGAAATTGCCAACAAATTGACAATGCACTTTTTTCAAGCAATTGCCTTAAAATAGGATTTTGATGGGGAACAGGTCATCATTATTAAAGTCAATCGCCATACTGATATTTGAGATGAGAAAGGTGCAGACAAACGATTTGTTATATCATGACATTTTAAGTTGATTTAACACGTTTAACTCCCTGAAGCCCAATGTCTCCCTAGCGCTAACGCTGGCCTTAACGGATTTTCAATGGAATACAGTGAGCCTCTGACCCTTAAATGCACAATTGCTTTCAAGCTGTTCCTGTTTAAGATCCCTTGATTAATAATCACACAATTTATTTACTGAATAACGAAGACCAATGTATAAGCATGTAATTATTAAGAAATTATTAAGAAATGACAGAGATCACAGATGGGCTACATTGACAACGTACTTAATAGTGAGATTGTGGGGATAAAAAAAATAAATAAATAATCCAATACTTTCTCTGAATTCCATCTCCCGTTTTAGAATTTTTTTTCAGCAGTGCAACCTAATTTATTTTAAGATTGAGCTGAAGCAAAATGTTTTCAGCATTCTAAAGAATAGGCTACACTGCGGGGAGGAGCAGTTGCACACTCCTTGGTGCAATGCTGTAAATTGGTTATTTGTGCTTCGAGAAAGTTTGACACATGGCATTCATTTAAAATGATTTTAAATGCATACCATGCGTCAAATTTTCATGTTTGCAAAATAATTGACGAGGTCTTTACTCTCTAGCTTCGGGGAAAGTTGTAAGAAGGCTACAATCAGTAATGGCTATGCTGCTTATTGGTAGCCTATTCGCTCAGTAAATTTATTCAATTTATTGCCTGATTCTTAATTGGACACAGGATGAGAGTTTACCTGCATTATGGAAGCTAATGTCACTGGTTGTAGACAGAGTTTTATTTTTACATAAGCAAACTTCACATGCTGACCTGAGTTGGCAAAACCATATTATTTATTTATTTATTTTACATTTTCTTAGGTATAATAAGCCGAGCTATGGAAACTCGTTGCTTCAAAAGACATTGATGTTTTATGTCACCATTAATGTGGACAGGAAAATTCTTGATTACTATCGCAATGAACAATAATGTAAGCTGAGGGGAAACAGACAGTAAATCTACTGACTGATCCTCGCAACTGAACGAATTAACACTAAGTTGCTAATTAGGAACAGTAAATGGAATGAGTTTGGAGAAGTAATGCACACTAAAGGTTTAGCTGGGTCTATGTGCTGTAAAAGCATCAGTAAATGTCAGTAATTTCCAGATTTGCAGATGATGGCATATTATTTACATTAATTTTTATATTTCAATTTCTTTTTCAAAAATAATCTGATAATAATAGCTGGATCCCAACTGCAGTCTTATTTTTTTCAAGAGAAAAAAATGATAGATGTTCAGAGTTCATTGTGTTGAGGACTGAAGTTAAATGTCACATAATTAGCATTGTTGCTCTCTAAATTAACCACTTGAGATTTTTTTTAAAACATCAAATTATTATCCATAATACATTTCAGGCTGTTTAAAATTCATGAACAGACATCCACGCCTTTTTCCAGTCAAGCATGCTCTGTAAAGCATAATTGGGTTGACTGAATTCATTCTGAAGGCATTGTATTTTTATCCTCCTGATCTTCTCTAGTATGAGCTCTCACTGGAATTTCAAACCTTCACTCAAAGAATAGCATTAATATGAGTCATAGATTGGTCATTGTAAATGTAAAGGCACAGCTTACAGTGCAAATGCCTGTGCTACATGTATTGCATATTTAACCTTCTGTAACACTCTGGAACACTTGTGAGGCCAACTCTCATCAGTTCTTAATATGTACTTCTTGATCCTGTGTTCTGATTTTAAAGTTTAACATGTTAAAAGTAACAATATGCAAATGGAAATATAGTCAAAAAATATCTAGTGCACCTTTTATTATTGTGTTGTAAAGACATTCATGAGTATTCCATTGAAATTCAGTAAAATGTTGTGGAAATTTAATTTTATTTAATGCATCCCCAAAGGAAAAAAGTCTGCTCTCTGCACCTGTATGACCGAACCAGTGCATATAGGAATATATAACCCAGACTCTTTAAAAAAGGTTGTACATCATGGGAAGTAAAGACAGATGTGAAAAGCTAATTCGGCATCTTCTCCAGCTTTGGTCAAACTTGAGAATGCCGCGGTCCAATCGGAAATCTGAAAATCTCTTGCAGCCACCCAAACCATTAATCACAACTACTATCAACAAATGAGACTAAGATGAAGTATTTCCCTATGTGTACATTTTTAATTCACAAAAAAGAATAATTCTATGTGAATATGGGTCATGGCTATGTAGTACAAATTAAAAATCTATCCACATACAAATAGCAATTTGTAGACTTGCATATCTCTCAAAACATTCATTCTGATCCAGCTATTACAATCTGTCACAGCTGGGATCATTGCCTCGTAACATTTGAGGCATTTAGTGGCACAAAACAAAGTGCTCACTCACACAAGTCCATGAATTGAAATTTACTCAAAATTTACTCCAGTCTCTGAGAGGCCACCTGGAAACAGTTTATCTGGATACACAGGATATGAGTCACATGTCCAGTGACAATAAATTTCGTCACCTGCAACTGACCAAATGGCAAGGGCAGCTCTCTCTCCTGAGCTGGCGACAGGGGGTTGCATATGAGCATGCTTTGTACATAGTTCTCGGATCGGACATTCCAGATTCGGGTGGGATTGGAGATGCCAAGTTTATTTTAACAAGAGGCTCCTCAGTGCCTGTACTAGGGCCGGGTCTAGGCCTAGGCCAATCGCGAAACCGCATGCGCGCATGAGCAGGACAATTGCTACCCCGAAAAAAAAAAAGAAAGTAGCCGAAACTTAGACTCGTGGCCTACCGGCCCGCGTAAAAAAAAAAAAAATGGCAAGGGCGATTTGCTGCACAGCAACTGTCTAGCTTGATTTCTCGCTGAATGAACGTCAGCTTTAGGCTGAGATTTACTTTATTCCTGTACTTTGTCTTTAAAGCCACAAGGGCTGAAAATCCAGTTTCTCCCAGATAAGTGGCAGCAAAAGGCGTCAGAAAGATCAATGTCTTGTTAGACACATCAGTATTTTCCAAAAAAAAACATACATCCAGAAATGTGCCAAGTGCTTTGGTGGGAAAATCATTTTCAAAGCAGTATCATAAGATAACTCCACAAGGCTGTCCTGCTCCCTTGAACTGAGACCAGTGATAGCATTCTCATTATGGGGGACTAACAGATTCTGGATCCAGCTCTGTTGCTCGCTCAGCACAGGGAGGTACTCCCGAGCTGCCTACTCACGGTTCACAGGTGCTCTCTGGTGGCATCTATCACAGAAGTTAGGTTCCACCTGGCTGTCAAAGGACTTGTAGTTGCAATGGGATACTCTTTTGTCTTCCTTATTATGGTTTCTATCTTACTGTGGATTTGAAACCTGGTCACTGGATAGATAGAGACCATTTAAATAGCTGAAAATGTTGGCCAAATACACCAACTAACAAAGCCACTTGAAGTCTCTGAATCAATCAATCTGTTCAAAATGTCAAAATGTCCTGTCAGGTGATTCAAGAAGTCAAATGACCACCATACCACATGAAAACCAGTGATTTCAGTGTACAAGAGAAACTGCCATCAGTCACTTCCCATCTTACCGCGTATTGTAATTTGTCAGACATATATGATTGCAGTGGATGACCTCTACCTCGTTCAAAACCATCTTTAAATCTGCAGACATCATCTTTGTGGACATGCCTCTGTGGATACTGCAGTGAACAGCTGAAGCCAGTACAGCCATGTCTTTGACCCTTCTCAGAACACCAGTGAGTTATCTCACCCCTGTGCTACGTCAGTGCTTAGTCCCAGACACTTTGTCCAGTCTATTACAGTGGAAACCACGAATGCATTCAGAGTTTCCAAAATTATTTCCACTGTAGTATTTGAGAGTAAAATACGTCAAAACAGAGCACCTTCATGTTTTCCCCCTTCAAATTCATATCTGATGAAAGGAAGCAAATTTAACGAGCATGCAGTGTCAACAATGCATAGAAATGGCTTGCTTATATTCTCCTTACTAGCTGCGACAATACGGAGCTTTACTGTTTTATCAGACAAAGAAATCATGTTGAGTATTGTTGTGCTTTCTCACCAATTATCACTCCAACCATCTCTCAGGCTGCAGGTAAAACCAAATCCTCCCCAGTGGTGTGAGGTGTCCTGGCTTTTCTGATCAGCTTTGCTATTCGGAAGGACACTTCCGCTTTCTTGGCGTTTTCACACCCAGTGAGAAGCATGGATTCAATTGCTTTCCTACAGCTCAGATAGTCTCTCAACTTGTTTTCAAAAAGAGTTTGAGGCTTGGATAAATACTGTTCAATGTTTAAATTCTAGATGGCGGCACAGTTCGGTTTCAGGGCCATGTTTGCTAGCACCTCCGAGCTTCTGACTCCACACTCCTAAATCCCAGTGATGTGTATTCACTTCAGTACTTTCTGTATGTCCATCTTTTTGTTTTCACTGATTCATTTTGATTTTCGAGGGATTCGCTTGTTGAGATTGAGTCACCTATTCCATGTGCACTGACACATTCCCGTTGCAGACGCTGGCCTTTGGACCTGACATTGATAACAGCTTGGGTTGTCCTTATCATCTTTGGTCTGGAGAACACAGTGGTTATTTTGTTTCAAAAACCACTTTAGAAAGTTTAGTCATTTGACCATAAAACATGCTTCTACCATAATCAGGTCCATTTCAGATTATATAAAACTAAGAGAAGTCCACGGCACTTTTTGAAAGTATTGATAGATGGCTTACGCTTTGTATCGTAAAGCTTTAACTAGCATCTGCGGTTGCAATGGCAAATGGAGTTGGCTGACAGAAGTTTACCTGAGAATTTCCAAGCTCATGCCCTGATATCCATTGCAGTGACATAACGGTTCTTAAGACAGTGATATCTGAGGGATTGGAGATTGTGCCCATTCAGAAATTCAGTCCATCTTTTAATTATATTATGCACTGTAGAGGGTGGAATGCCCAAAATCTTACTGATTTATCTTTTGGGAACATTGCTCTCACTGTGACTGATTATAAGCTTACACATCGATTGGCAAATTGGTGAGGCTCAACCCTTCTTTGCTCTTGAGGGACTGAGCCTTTTTTGAAATTTCCTTTCATATGATAACATGATTAGCTCACCTGTTTGACATCACCTGCTTCATATTGCTTTATTTTTCCAACTTGTCACATAATTATCAGCCTTAAACTGCCCTTGCACCAAAATTTGGAGTCTGATGCAGTCATCAGATTTGAAATAAGCATATCTGTCCACATATCTTCCTCATGAGGATCACTGGGGAGCTCCAACCTATCCCAGCTGATTACGGACGTATGAAGAGGAAATTCTCACAAACCTGGGTAGAACATGCAAACTCCACACAGAGAGGCCCTCGGTTAGATTCAAACCCATGACCTTCTTGAAGTGAGGCAACATGACCCACTCTGCCACTGTGCTGCAGTGAAATATTTTTTTTTCAACATCTGAATTCAACAACTGAATTCAAAGATTAAATCATGAAATAATGTGTTATGTTGTGTTTTCAATATATTAGAAGGAGAATGGACTTTTCAAATCACTCATTTTTGATTTTATTTGCATTTTTCATAATGTGCCAAAGAACAGACCCCTGGGGAATACCTTGAGTTAGTGGAACTGTTGGGGATTTGTTATTTTTAATTGGTATGAAATAATATCAGTACAGTATTAGTAATACTCAGTGCAGTCGGAGGAATGACAAGGATGTCATGTAAAATGGTGTCAAATGCATCGATAAGATCAACAACAAGCATAATAGTAAGGGAACCTGAATCCGCGGCCAGACGGAGGTCATTAACAACCCTAAGCAGGGCTGTCTCGGTGCTGTGGAGTGGACAGAAGCCTGATTAAAAGGGCTCTTAAACGTCACAAAGTTTGTTACAGACAGGAATAATGATAATTCAAATCCAAAAAAGGATGTATTTGACTATTTTGTGAGAAATAGCAGTGTGCACTTTCTACCAAAATTGGATAGTCTTTTTTCAATTTACCAAATGTTAAGCAAGCGTTACCACTTATTACAATATTGATATTTAGCTGTAACATTTTATCCAAAGTGACATACAGTTGATGAGACCAAGCAGGGGCCAATCCCCTCTGGAACATTGTGGGGTTAAGTACCTTGCTCAAGGGCCCAATGGCTGGATGGACTTTACACTGGTCACACACGGGCCTGAACCACCAACTGTCTGAGTCATAGTGAAGGAACCCAAGTCTCTGGACCCCTGTTCGTTAATCACAGCACTCAAAGGGCTGAGAACTGCTGATTTTTCTCTGGTCTGAATCCAGTCTGGCCAATCTGTTGTTCTCATTATTTAGCTAATCACCTTAGAGGAGAGGAAACCAGGGCCAACTTGGATTCAAGGACCGGATTTGAAGATCTCTGCAATAGGATTGTTATAATCCAGACAAGGAACGAGACATAGATTCCATATACAATCCACACGGGAATATTTATTGATAGGAATACGGTAACAGTAGTGGAATGGGCCAAAGCCCAGAACTGAGAAGGGGGCAGCCCAACTAAGTAGGTAATGAGAGTTGGGGGCATGTCCATGTACAGGTCAGCGGCCATCCCGGGGCCAAAGCCAGGTGGTGAATTCCCCTCGCCGAAGCAGAACTGAATGACAGTAGAACTGGGGGGTTTAGCAAGACTGCAGTCCCAATCTTGGGGACCAATGAAGGCTTGGGAGGTGTTCCTAATAAACTGACACAAAGGAACAAACTGGAACTGGTAGTTACAAGAATGTGGTCCCAATCCCGGAAACCGATGTTAAGGCTTAGGAGCTTGTTCCGTTTAAATAGACTCTGAAGAGTAATTATGTCTTTCTATATCATAAAAATGTAGTACAAATAAACACACAGAAGAGAGCCTAGCTGAAAACTAGAAGATAAAAACTGGCTGGTCAACTTAGTAGCACAAAACATTACAGTCCAGCTACCATACAGGGCAGAAAGTAGGCTTTTATTGAGCAAACCATCACACAATTACCATAGATTACATTTGGGAGGAAATGGGACCACAAATCAATTAAAGGAGACAAAACCACAGAACATCTACAAATTGCTGTAAAGGGAGGGAAACCAATTATGGACACACGAAGGCTGTGACAAGGTTGGCCCAATGCCCCCCCAAGCATTTAACAGATGTGATCTAGAGTGACAGAGACTTTTTCTCATTGCTAATTAAACTTACTATTCTATACATGGTATTCATTTTTGCCACTAGGTATGTTACAGGAGCAATTCTGTGGAATGTCCAGATTGGTCACTTCACTCAAGGGTGCAACAGCAAAGTGCAATATGGGAATTCAACCTTTAACCTTTAGTTCAGAGGCCCAGTTTCCAGGTCAAAGTGCAATAAAGAACCTTAAAAAAAAAAAAAAAAAAAATCATTCAAATATTGGCAGATGACAAAAAATTAGAAAAGTTCTGTATTACTTGTTGTATTTGAAGCCTTTTGGCAAGCTTGCTCATGTGCGATATTGGGATTTTTAAAAAGAGACAGAGGTCCTAATTAAGAGTGGGGAGAGGGCACATTCCTTCCATCACTGTGTGTACTCCTCACAATCCTGCTCCAATTTGCATTTTAATGTTTCAGCTTTTCTCGTCATCCCCCATGTTAATCCCCTGCTACCCTAAATGAGGCCTCTGCTGCTGGTGACAAGTTGTAGCAGCAACTGTGTAAGGACGACTCCCTGTCAAATACATTTTTAAAGGTTATTTGCATCAGATGTCACATTGGCTTATTTTTTATGGCATATTTTTTTCCATCCCCTTTTCATCAGTTTGGGCACTTTCATCACAGCAGTATGCTATGAGGGGCCACTTGGGACAAAATTCAAACTCGACCTCGCATATACTGGTGAATTTGTGCCTGCATATTTGGGAAACCATGCACACACTCCAGTGAAAAACCCATAAACACAAGACAGAACGACATCTTGAACGGTTGCGACTGAAACCTGGAACCAGTACCACTGAAACCATGCATACTTATGAGGAAAATGATGAACACACACTTTTTAAACCCCACACAAACACTCCTCAAACCAGGCTCACACACCACAGAAACAATGCAACATAATAGAAAAACCAACAGTAAAATTAAGAAGTAATTCCATGGCAACTATGCACATGCATGCCAGTAAAAACATGCAGGCACGCAGCTGAAACCTCTCACAAACAATATTAAAATCATGCACACATACTACCAAAAGGTATTCATGAAATATTCCAATATACGTATTATGTGAATTAATTCACTTGTTTTTATGGTGCATGTGAGAGGCATCTTTGTTGTGCAAAAAAAGTTTTTTGTTGTGTTTGTGTAAAAGATACTCAGTTGTGTGAGAGAGCTTTTCAGTGTAACTGAAGTTGATATTCTCCTTTCAGCAAGTTTGCTTCCTCGTGGTGTCTGGAAGAAGGAAGTGGCAATTTTTGATAACTGAGTGACTGACCTCCTCTCTGACCCCTTTACCGACTGTACTTAAAAAAAAGCTCACAAATCTAGCAAGTTTTGTGAGTAGATGTCAGCCACGACTAGAATCCGATCATCCTGAACACATCACCTGCTGGACATCTCACTGACTGCTGTTGTGTTACAAACGCTGCAGAGCAATAGCTAGCATAAGACAGACAGAATAACCAGTGAGCAGTGTCAATGAGTTCCCCAAGATATGTAGCTCCCACCCACCCAGAAAAATTACTAATTTGTGAGGCATTTTTTAAATATTAATATTATCAGACTTATTACTATTAGGTTTATTTAATGTTGTGGTTGTAATGTTTAATTTAAGTGTTTTCTTAAAAAAAATTATGCCTGTAAGCCCTCGTCCCTTTGTATTTAGTGTTTTAAAAAAGAACTGGGCCCGGTCTAAATCAAACAACCTCTCAGGGTTAGCCAGCATGACTCGCCAATCACAGCGACTCTGTGCATACAAGAGTAAACCAGGTTCTTCAGGTCTTGTTTCAGCAGCACACACACAGAAGTTGCGTCAAGAGCTTTGGCAGCTCGAGCTAAATTTGCAATACCTCTTTTGCCTACTGCGGCGTATAGCAAAAAAGGGTCCAAGTGAAAGAGAGATCAGAGGAGGGTCAGCATCTGAGAGGCATTCTGAGATAGGGGCCGTAGCAGGACTGCAGGGGCTGAGGAGTGATACAGAGATTTCCCTCTGCCTTCTTGGCAGGTAAGTGCTAATGGTAGCACTACAACAAGTCATCTGAGCAATGCTGATAGCAGCAAACCAAGCCAGTCAAAGCCAGCTTTCCAGAATTATTGGTACCCTTGAGTTCAAGTGTGCAAAACAAGGTGTGAAAAATGTCTTTGTTGTTTATCCTCATGATCTTTCATTCAAAATATCAGCAAAAAATCTCATCTTTAATGAAAGGAAAATAAGTGAAGGAAACATGAAATATTCAATATGAAACTTCTCTTTTCTAAAAAAAATTTATGCCACAATTATTTGTACCCTTTCATTTTCTATTAAAGCAGCTTTCTGTTACCGAGATAACAGCTCTGAGTCTTTTAATGCCTGGTAGGGTTGTTGAACGCATGGCGGAGGATCCAAAACCATTCTCCATAAAGAATATTTCTGGATGCTTCAGATTATCATGACAATGCTCATGAACTCTCCTTTTCAGCTCATCGCACGGATTTTCATCGGGCTTTCGGTTGAGGGACTGTGATAGCTGTAGCAAAACCTTTATTTTGCAGTCAGGGAACCATTTTTGTGTAGATTTTGAGGTGTGCTTTGGATCATTGTCCTTCTGGAGGGTCCAACCACAGCCCAATTTAAGCTTCTTAGCGGAGGCTGTTAGATTTTCATTTAATATTTGCTGGTATTTGATGGAGTCCATGATACAAAGTATCCTAACACGATGTCCTGGGCTTTTGGAAGAAAAACAGCACCAGCATACTGCACAATAGGTATGAGGTCTTTTTCTGTATGTGCAGAAAAGACGTTAATCTGTGAGCCCTGTGGTTTGGTGCTAAAATCCCAGCCACGCCATAACCAGCTATGGCCAGAGCTCAGCATGGGCGAGGCAATGATTGGTGTAGCCTCCCCTGGGATAATTGGGGTTAAAATTCATTAGTTCATCGCTCTACAGTGACCACTTCTGGTTGGTCAAGCTCATGTAGCTGTACAAACTAAACTGTGCACTGATTAAGTTATACTCCAATGGCATAGGCAGTGTGTAATAGGTGTGTATTTTTTTTTGCCAAAGGTTAATAAAATTTACTGGTAATTAAAGTTTGCTGAGTCACTTTGATGGCAACAGCTATTAGATGAATACAAGATTCTCAATGTTTTACCCCCATCTTGTGTGTCTGGGGAGAATTGTAGTAGAGAATTGCCTGAAGCACACACCCATGGGGAAAACTTGATTACATATTTATAATTTATTAACTACAGAAGCTGGATCGTTTCTGGATGACATATATCCGATCCAATATCCAATATCCGATCAGGGATGCTTGTCAGGATCGGCATGCGATACCGATCCTGGATCAGATCGGTCCCATCTGTAGTTTCAACATCTGATATGTTGTCTTTGTCCAAATTTAATAAAAAATAGTGTTTTAATGATTTACTGATCATGGCTCTGTTTTTATTCACATTTTACAGTGTCCCAACAATTTTGGAAACAGGGTTGAGCAACGGTTGACAACCTTGACATTACGTTTCAAGCCGAACAAATATTGTGTGGATGTTTTGTGCATCATTTGGTGGGAGGAGTTTAGCTGAGTGACAGGAGGCAGCAGAGAGAGGCAGACAGTTGTGCACTGGAGTATTCATGTTGCCTACAGCAGGTTTAATTGTTATTGGTGGGGGCTGAGGGAGCCTCTTGAGACTGGTGTGCAAGGAGTGGAGCCGTTTTTGTTTAGTGTTCCAGAAATCGGAGGGGAGAAAAACTACATGAGAGTGGGTGTGAGTTGTGGCCTTTGCAGCAGCTCTTATAATTAATAAAAAGCCCTGGTTAATAAATAAGGAGTTCAATCTGCAACTGTGCTCTGGTGCTTGTGTAAAGCCTTAGGTTATTACAGCATAATCACTACAGGGGTCTCAGTTGGCAAAATTTCATGCCGCAGTCCCACAAAACCACTACGAACTAGGAAAGAAATTCACTAGAAGGAGAATATCTACATTTACACTAAAAAGCTGTTGCACTTGCAACAGAAGAGCTTATACATGCACAACTAAAATACCTCTCACATTGCACAGATGAAACTCTTTCACATTTTATCCTGGAAATTTTTTTGTAGAGCTTGTGCATGATTTTAATAGCGTTTGTGCTCGGCTTTACTGAAACGTAATTGTCCTAGTATGTGCGCATGATTTCAGGAGTCCCAGTGCAAGGGTTTAGTAATATGTGCACATGGTTTTACTGGTACGTGTGTTTGGTTTGACCAGTATGTGAGCATGATTTTACCAGTTTTACTATGCATGCACGGCTCGATTAGTTTGCATGACTCCGCTAGAAGGCCTGAATGGTTTTACTAATACGTGTGCATGGTTTCAGAAGTATGTGAGTGTGGTTTTTGTGCGAGATTTTAGTCATATGAGTGCAAGATGTTTTTCTCTTGTGTCTTTTTGAGATTTTCGCTGACATTTCTGAGTGGTTTCATGAGAGCATGTGCATAATTACTCCAATGTAAGGGTTAAACTTTGATGTCTGTCACTTACACTCTCCCATAGTATAATGTATTTTTGACATAATATGAGATAGAGCACACACATAATGCACAGTGTAACTTGCAGAGATACCCAAGAAAAATATTTAGGTACCATTGTGTCTATAGTGTGATAGTAGTTCAGGATACGTTAAATTAAAAAAAGAGAAAAAAATCCCCTCTCCTGATGCGTTTTTAGTTTGAAGTACTGTTTTCTGAGTTCATTCTATGTGCAACAGACACGATGACTGTGCACAGGTGTGGTAAAGGTGTCTGTTTTCTGACAAAGTGCAACTGTGATAATATCTAACTTGATTGATAAGATAATACCTTACGACCCTTTGATCGTGCTTCCAGATGATGACTCCGAATGACTGTATATCTGCCTGAATCCAAGTGCAAAATCTTTTGCTGAATTTACTGCAACGAAAAAGATCTTAGTGCAAAGATGGTTATCACCTCACCTGTTATCTATTAAACGATGCCACAGAAAGCTTAGAGTAGTTCACTCTTCCCAGCCTGGATTAATAAGGCCCAATGCCAAAAAATAACAATTTGCTTTTGTGAATGTCAAGGAAGTGAAGTTCCGATTGAAATGGATGCAAATTCTTAATCCCTTAATCTCTGAATTTTTTTTACTTCATTTTTCCCTTAAGTACATTTAATGTGAGAGAGAAAAAAAAAAAACAATTGTTTCATATTATTGCCCTTATGAAAAATTACTATAGCGCCAAGCTATAGTTATCCTATGGTAAATGGATGGTATTTCCGCCGCCATAGTGTAGTATTGCTATAGTGATACTATAGTTGTTCAAACTACTGCAATAAAGTTGTGTGGACTACAGTAATACCATGGTACTATTGACTATGGGTAATACTATAGTTACAATGTGATGGCTATAGTACTACTCGTTATACTATGCAAACAATAGTAATACTATAGTTATGCCATAATACAACCCCAATTCCGAAATAGTTGGGACAAAGTGTAAATTGTGAATAAAATCAAAATGCAATGACTTTCAGATCACGAGCCAATAGGCTATTTACAGTAGAACACAGATAACATTTCAAATGTTGAAACTGAGACATTTTACATTTTTATCCACAAAATGCTTATTTTAAATTTTCTGGCTGCAACAGGTGTCAGAAAAGTTGGGACACAGGCAAAAAAAGGGCTGAAAAAGCAATTAATATATAAGAGAATCAGCTGAAAGAACATTTAGCAAGTAATTAAGTTAACTGGCATCAGGTGTGTAACATGATTGGCAATAAAAGGGATGTCTTAGAGAGGCTGAGTCTCTCAGAAGTAAAAATGGCCAGAGGCTCTCCAACCTGTGAAGGCTTGCGTAAAATAATTTGTGGAATACTTTAAAAACAATGTTCCTCATCTTCAAATTGCAAAGGCTTTGAGGGTCTCATCATCAACAGTGCATAACATCATCAAAAGATTCAGAGAAACAGGAAAAATCTCTGTGCGTAAGGGACAAGGCCGAAGACCTTTCCTATAGATGCCCGTGATCTTCGGGCCCTCAGACACCACTGCATCACTCAACGGTATGATTCTGTCATTGACATTACTAAATGGGTCCAGGAATACTTCAAGAAACCACTGTCTGTAAACACAGTCTGCCGTGCCATCCACAGATGCCTCCTAAAACCCTATCATGCAAAAAGGAAACCATTGTTGAGCATGATCCAGAAGCGCCACCGTGTTCTGTGGGCCAAGGCTCATTTAAAATTGACTGTAGCAAAGTGGCAAAGTGTCCTGTGGTCAGACGAGTCCAAATTTGACATTCTTGTTGGAAATCATGGGCGTCGTGTCCTCAGGGCTAAAGAGGAAAGACATTCCCTCCTGTTATCAGCGTTCAGTTCAAAAGCCAGCATCTCTGATAGTATGGGGATGCATTAGTGCATATGGTGTGGGACACTTGCATGTTTTAAAAAGCACCATGAATGCTGAAAGGTATATAAAGGTTTTAGAGCAACATATGCTCCCTTCCAGATGACATCTATTCCAGGGAAGGCCTTGTGCATTTCAGCAGGACAATGCAAAACCACATACTGCAGCTATTACAACACCATGGCTTCGTAGTAGAAGAGTCCGTGTGCTGAACTGGCCTGCCTGCAGTCCTGATCTTTCACCAATGGAGAACTTTTGGCGCATAATTAAACGAAAAGTCCGTCAAAGGAGACCCAAAACTCTCCAGCTGCTGGAAGCCTGTATTAAACAAGAGTGGGATCAAATTCCAATGGCTAAACTCAAGAAACTTGTCTCCTCAATGCCCAGACGCCTCCACTCTGTGTTAAAAAGAAGAGGTGGTGCTACACCATGGTAAACAGGCCCCTGTCCCAACTTTTTGAGACATGTAGCAGCCATCAAATTGGAAATGAGCTCATTTTGTGGATGAAATTGTAAAATTTCTCAGTTTCAACATTTGCTATGTTATCTCTGTTCTATTGTGAATAAAATACTGGCTGGTGTGATTTGAAAGTCCTTGGGTTTTGATTTATTCACTATTTACACTTTGTCCCAACTATTTTGGAATTGGGATTGTACTATAGTATTTCTAAGAAATAACTATAGGATATTTTCATAAGGGTGAATAAGGTCACATACATATTCTGTGTCTGCTGGCTGCAGTGCTTCACTGAAGCTCCATCACACTTACAATATATTGAGAGAAATACTCAAACACAGGACGCCATGTTTTTATGGCCACAGCATTACATCAAATGGAAAATATCTAGATCGTACACACCATTTTACACACATTTCCCTATAATTCAGCAGGATATATTTGGGATCGTTGGAAACCTTGGAATCTCTACTAAAATTTAAAATAGGCCTGAAGTTCCACAGGTCTGAATACAGCAGCTGCATTTGATGGCCTATAGGTTTTATGGGGATAATCCAGCCGTTTTAACCGTTAACTCCCTCATTTAACAAGCAGCATACTGAATACTGAACACAAGTGCAGTAACCGATAAAACCTCTCACTTAACCAACATTTACAATGCACACACGTTTTATGTTATTTAATTAAATAATCACTGAAAATTACAATGATCGGTTAAATTGGCATATTTTTTAATAGCTCACTCTACAATAATCTGTTGAAATCAGCCAACAAAATGAAAAAACTCTAAATCAGGTTGAAGATTAATTCATGCAACAAAGTGAGAATGAATAATAATCCAATCACTATAAAACTTAAAAATAAAAATCATACTTTCTTCATTGAATGCTGGCTCACCACTTCTAATTAACCAAACAAAAGACACAAGAAATGAAATGGATGTTACCAGAAAAGAAAATAAAGATTAAACCAGTCCTCTCCAGAGTATCATCCACTTGTAGTCAAACAGAAAGCCGAAAAATCGCTCTCAACCAAGGAACCTTAAAAATGAAAAAAGGGGAAATCCTTCTGTAAAACTCCAAATCCCGCTGTAGCTGCCAAACTTCCTCCTGTGGCCATGTTTAATATCTTTACACTTCAAGGCTTCTGGATGTTTGCCCTGATTGGGTAATAAAGATTTAAGGTATCGGGGGCAGGTCATTCTTTTTTTATGACAGGTATTGATCTGAGATTACAGCTTACCCATCAATTAAAGTGATCTTAATTTTTTGAAAGCAGGGGCATGCACCATGGCATTATTATAAACAGATTTAGCCTTTTATTAGCGAGACTAAACACAAATGTATTAGGGGATAATTCCAATTAGCAACTAAATACCTCTTGTGACAGTCAAAATTGCAACACTTGCCTTTAAAACATACTGTGTTGCCTAGATACAAGGGAAGAAATGGCATCAGACTGAGTCTTATATTTTGTTGAGAAAGTTTGGCGGCACAACTACTATAAGCAGATGCCTATTGCTGGGCATCTGTTTCCTTTTGCCTCTCAACTCAAGAGTAACTTTTAGGATACCTGTGGCCTTTGTTAGCCATGCACCTGGACTTAGTAAGGTTGACGTGTACGTTGGTAATAAATGGTGAGAATTGTGGGGTCTTTAGCACCAGTGTGGCTGTGTTTTTTGACAATCATATTCTCTACACTCTCCAAGCTACCTCAACCTAGAAACAAGGACCGACCTGTTACACTCTTCAAAATGGAGACTCGCTCTTGCCTTTAACAACATAGATCATGGAAATCTCAAATGGAAATCCTCAACAATCAGATTCACATGGGCATTGGGATTACAGTTGATGTTCTTGTGATAGACTTTCAATTTAAAGAAGTACTCAGGTACTACGGTGAAAAGTGGAAATTGGTACCCAATTTGGGTTCTGTAGGTTCTTGCGTGTCATCAGAAACAACTCAGCTGGAGATGGAGGGTATCAGCATCACTTTCATGTTTGTGGAAGGTTGAGTGGCTGTAATCCAAATAACCGGTTTCTCCCTCTAAGGCCAGAATCTAAATGCTAGATCCCCAACATGCTGCTGCTGGTGTAACAGTAGGCCTGGGACATTGCACATTATAATTTCCTGGATACACACACTTTGGTCGCACTTCAATCCTCTTTGCCTTTATTTAGCATTAGTATTTTGTCCTGTTATATCTTTATATCCGTCCGTCCATTTATATAAACATTAAGCCCTTCAGAAAGACTACAATGTAAAAATATTACCACTTTGCATCTGAGTGAGCAGGGGTTATAACCCAATCCTCTTCCTAAATCAAGGCTTACATGCTGATAGAAAAGGAAAAAAAAAAAAAAACGATCAAAAATATTAATGCGTGCGGAAGCAAACAGGGTTTCGTTCACATGCTGATGTGCACTGAATTTATCTGTGATGCGGTGCAGGTTACAAGTGCCGTCCCTTAAATGCCACGTAATTGTGTGGAAAATGGAAGTGCCACTCTCAAACCCCAATCCACGAACATTCGGAATAATTCCAGTCATTGCGTACAAGTACAGGAGAGCAGAGCCCTTTTAGAGAAGTGCAAGCATGAAATTTACAGTGCAGTGCTTGCATTCTGGTAGATTATCTCTGGTAAGGAAAGAAGCACAGGAATGCTATACTCTTCAGCCAGAGAAAATGTTTACTTGCTATTGAATTCATGTTATGTGGTTGCAACTTGCACTGCATATAAATAATAGGTACATACTCTGTGCAGATATTGAATTTTTCTTCCTTCTGCATGGTAAAGACGTACATGTTCCAGCACTGCAGTGTTGTGAGGTGATTGATTGCGGATGACTTCAGAAGGGAGACCTTGTGCTCTGTATGTGCTGCACACACCCGAGGTAGTGGCCTTTTGCTGATTATTTGTTCTCTGTTGGAGGGTGAATTATAGGTCAGACTTTTTTTTTCCCTCAGACCACATCTAAACATAAGAGAAAAACACAAAAGGTACTGTAATTAATATTGCTTGCATTGAACATAACATTTTCAAGGCAAACCATTTCTCCTTTGTTGTAACATGGCAGGATCTTGTTCCAAGATATGAATGTCAGGTCCCCCATATGTTTCTGAATAGGTCTGATTTACTGAGACTGCAACTTGGGAAAAGCATATACAGTGCTGATTAGCGCAGTGTAGGATCCTGGTTGAATGTCTACAACTCAGTCATATTGATCTAATTTGAATGTGAAATAAATTAGCGAGGCAGCCTTTATTTACCCAACATTACCCATGTGATGATAAGGGTATCTATCTCTCTCTCTCTCTCTCTCTTTCTCTCTCTCTGCACACACGTGTGTGTGCGCGCACGTGCGTGCATGCGTGTGGGTATGTGTGTGTGTGTGTTTGGGGGTTGTTGGCGATGAGGGATGGGGAAGGGTTATGTGTGTTCGGGGTGCACATGTTTGTAGTTGTTTCTGACCAATCGTGTGTGTGCGCGTGACCAGATCACAAGGTGATTTTTTTTTTTTCTACTTCCTGGCACCATTCTGCATAGGTCCATTAGTGATTCATCAATAGGAGAGTCTGGAGTGGAGCTTTCAGAGAGCACTGGAAACAGAGCTTGGCTCCAGGGTACTAAAGCACATAGAATGAGTCTGCATTTCATATCAGAAACAATTGAACGCAGGGACATTAATAACAGGCAAACAACAGCACTGACATTGGAAAATCTCCACAGCCTTTTGGAGCACAGCTGTGGCATGGACTTTTTTTATTTTTATTTTTTTACCTTGTCATGACTATATATAAATGTAACACAGTACTGAAAATATCCCTTGAATGCAAATACATTGCATTGTGGGAAGGACTTAGATTTATGTTTTACGGACGCAAGAAAGTGGGAAGGTCACTGAGGTTTTTATCCACCACTAGGTGGCAAACTTGAGTGTTAAATCTCTATTACACTGTACTCGAGAGCAGATTTTACAGTAGCAGGAAGTGCAGTATAGCTTTTACAAAATGAGTGGAAAGGTCCTCAAAAGTGCAAACTTTCACAATCATGCAGCAGTTATTGATTCTTGCGCGTGTGTGTGTGCGTGTGTGTGTCTCTGTATGTAGGTATTTGTGCGTGCGTGCCTGCGTGCGTGCGTGCGTGCGTGCGTGCGTGCGTGTGTGTGTGCTCATCCTGTCATCTCATCCAAAATTTTCACAACAGATTCACAATGTGGGTGTAAAAATGAAGAATTCCTAAAATTTGAAAGCTTACTTCAGTGTCTCTGTAAAGAAGATTGTAATCAAGATTGTCTTGTTTTTTTACCCAGAGATATGCAGAATTGGGAATATACTTTCTTGAAAAATGTTTGCATTGGAATGAACGATGTAAATATGTTATGCTTAACTAGCCCAGTGCATTAGAAAGATGGGCATTAGAGATCAAACTTTTCTCATAACATTATTTATTTTACCATAAAACGCAATGGAAATGTGAGGTTAAAACCTCAGTAGTCTCATTGTAAGTTTATCACATACAATTCTTTAATAGCGTGAGTCCTCAGTTATTTACATAAATGTCAAGCTATATTTTTTACTGAACTTCAGACATTGTGAGCATTTGGTAACTGACCGCATAAGGATGGAAGGTTCAGATGGGTGAATCTGAACTAATTCTTTATATCCTCTCCTCATTATTTTCTATTTTCCCTCCCTCAGAAAAAAAAAAAATATTCTGCAGTTATGATGCTGTGAGTAAGATGCCTTGCAGCACTTCATTTACTCATTACTGTGCGTGAGCCTGCAGTGCATTTAGTTCTGTCATCAGAATTCCATGGTTTCACTACAAATTTATATACCAGTTCCCTTTTTAGAGAGAGAGAGAGAGAGAGAGCGAGAGAATGAGAGAGAGAGAGTTCACCCAGAGAGTGCGCATTCATAGCCAGTCTGGGAAGGATTGCAGGCAGTACATTGTCTCTCAAGTGATAAAGGATCCCTGTTCGTGCTTCACTGTGCAGACCTATGATTTCATTAGAGATAGAAACAGAAAACCATACCTTACAATGCTTGTATTGGAATCCCACTCAAAACAGAAGCCTTTTTGTTTGGTGTTCAAAGATCCCATCACTCTGACGAATGTTTATTTCTGAGGAGTCAGATGGGAGAGCAGGGGAGGACTCTGGGGCCTGAAAACAAGATCTCTTCACCAGAGCTGCCTGCTACGTTTAGCATTTCTCGAGCACAGCGCTTTATTGCTTAAGTTGTGCACGCACGTACACTCGTCATAACCCCTGCGAAAGGAACAAAATATGACAAACCGTGGCATAAATCCTTCTGAACTTTCCCATCTCTTTGTTGACGATAAAACGCCCAGAAACAGACTTTAACCTGGTCTTCATAGTTTAATACAGGCCTCTCTCTCTCACTGTCTCTCTCTTTCTCTTCATCTCTCTCTCTTTCTCTCGCTGTCTCTTCTGCTCCCTCTCCCTCTTCAGCAGCAGTGTTAAAAATGAGCCGAGCACCCGATAGACGTAATGCAGTGCCATCTTGCCCAGTATTGCCTGCCTACACCTGTTATATTGGATAAGTTCATCCTCGGCAGGCTTGATACCCATGTGGATTACATGAGTATTGAAACTGAAATATGATATTAAAATCTCACTGAATTGTTCCCCTCAGTTCATTTCCATATTGCCAATTGAAAGAACAGAGCAGTGAAAAAGCACCTCTCTATTTTTTCATGACCACTGTCCTTCTCAGGTACTGAAAGGCAGTGGCGGAGAAAAGTTGGAGGCCATCAGGACTTTATCAATGACCTTAATGTAGGCCATAAATAATGCAGCACTAAGGAATCTGTCGGATGCTTTCTGCTCGTGTTTTTTATGGCTATGCATTTACATTGTGTCAAAGCAACCTACTCTAGGCTTGTACCCATTACTGGTAGACAGGCCAGTGTCATTGAAAGGGAAGATTTCCATTTCTGGCACAGAACGCATACTGTTCAAGGTACTCCGCTGGAATGCTCAGCTACAGAGCTCTCTACGCACTGATATTAACATTTCTGAAGCCTCCAAGGGGAAAAAAAAATGTTTGTTTCAATATCACATTAGTACGAGCAATGTCATTGTTTCCATCCCACTTTAGCTTATTGAACATAGAAAACAATGAGTTCCACTCCTGTTGCCAGTAGCCTGTCCAGTGTAGGCTGTGTTGAATGGTAAATATGGATGCTCACCCCAGCAAGGCATACTTTAATTTTACACGATAAAGGCCCCTGAATATAAAGGTTTTGAAGCTTGCATTGGTGGATAGATGTGACGTGTGAGCTTTCAGAAATGTTGTACAAAACCTTAAGCTTTGAAAGTTCACAGAGAGGAATAATTAGCGGGAAGAAATTAAGTGACTCTGCAAAATTATTATACTGCTTGGTTTTAATGCAACCAGATTTGACAGCCTGTAATTCTGTCTTCTCTAAGGATGATACTGGCGCAGCCTCCTTATGATATGAATCACAAATTATCTTGTTTCAATTGTTAATTACCAATTTAGCTGGGAGTGAATATTTAAACAGAACATGGATGCAGCAAGCAGCATTAACCTCACGGCACACACACACACACACATACGGAGGGTTCAGTGCAATGACTTGATAAATGCCAATCTCATGTTTTATGGCAATACACAGAATATACTTTCACCATGTACCAGTCAATGTTGTGTACTGGTCAGGATGACATTGTAAAGCACATGCATTGTTGTTGCATATAGTAAAGCAATATTACAACGTTGTAAAAACCATCTAAATCTTGATTTCTGTAAAACTGGCATTTATCGTAATTGCACTGAACCCTTCATATATACACATGTATACATAGACAAACACATGGGCACACACAAATGTGTTCTCATGTTTTGTGGAAACATCCCATGGATTTACATTCATTCCCTAATGCCCTCCCCTGACCTTAAGCATAAGTTCTGCATGCCAAACCCTAACGTTGACCCTAACCTTATCCTAATCCTACCCTTAAATGAGCTGTGTCATAATTTCTGATAATGCTCAGAGCTTACATCCCAAGAAAGTGAATCTACTTGACTGCAAGTCATAATCGGATTCCATCCTTGCCAATCCGTCTTTGTTTTGCATTCTATTCATATATTTTAGTTACTCCGGCATCATGCTTTTTATGTTAAGGAGCTTTCTAAGGAAATTTGAGGATTCAAAATGCTATTTTAAGCTTTAGCCAAGGGATATGAAGAACATAAGCTGGTTGCCATCGCCAAGAATCATAGAGGAAGAAAAATACCTTCTAATTTTTGACTTGTAGTTGAGCGGATCTGTACTTTGTTCAAAGTTGTGAGCATGCGCAGTAATCCTGACGCAGATCCTTAAATCCCTAACACTAAAATAGCTGAATGACCTTATGGGGACATTTTCAGGTCCCCATAAGGATGAAGAAATCTGGTATTGCATATCTTGTGGGTACATTTTGTCCCCACAAAGGCAGGTATACACTTACCAAGGACAAACTGTCAGGGTTTTGCTCCCACCGGATACAAACATTAATCCAGCGGGAGCTAAGACCATGGTCCTAAAAAGGAATTAAGGACCCAAACGCCAGGCTGGAAAAAAAACTTCAAAGATTTTAATAAACTCTTTAAAATCAAAACAAACACAAGTAAAAAAAAAACAAGGGGAGCAGCAACACATAAACGCAGGGCTAAAAATTAAGAATGCAGTCGCAGTAGCAACTGGGAATAGCCAGCCCTTAAACACGCTGCCTTCACCTCCACTTTAACGAGCCACACCTGTTGCCCGTCAAAGTGGAGGTGAAGAATGCAGCAGGGGAGGGACTGCAAGGCCAAACCCTTATACAAACACACCACACACACACACACACACACACACACACAAAACACGCACACATGTGAACAAACACACTCACGCGCACACACACACACACACATTATGGAAACCAAGTAATTAAAAATAATTATAAGATACTTGCAGGGAATTGATTGTGACTAACCAAATGTAATATTTTTGAATATGAAGCAATGATCAAAGCAGTAAAATGGGGAAAAAAATACGTAATTGAAAAAGAAGTGCTCGCACTGTTTAGGCGTGGAGGCATCTGGCTCAGTCTTTTCACTGACTCTTAAGGGAAATACGGATTCTTGGGAGGTTCAGTTCCCTGCTGAGACACTTACTATTCTGTGATCTCAGCTCCATCCATAACCCTCTCTCCTTTTCTTCTCTCTCAATCAATAAAAAAAACAAAAACAAAGGAGTGCCGGCTGAATTCTCTCACTCTCTCCTAGAAAGAAAAAAGTGTTTCTAATTGACCAATGGAGCACACAATTTGTATTTTTTTTTTCTTTCCAATGATCTGTTTCACCAAAGAATGTCATCAAAGGTGTAAGAAAGTCAGTTTTAACTGATCATTCGGTGCTAACCGCTTGTCTGTGAAGCAGATCAACAGAATAAGGATGGAGAAAAGGATGGAGGAGAATGGGCTTCCCCCATTTATGTCTGGTTCCTCCCAATGTTTCTTCCTTTCTGTCACTGGGGAGTTTTTTTTTTTCCCCCACTGTTGCCTCAGGCTTTCCGTCTGGGGGTTAGGCCCATGGTTCTCTGTGAAGTGCATTGTGACTGATTTTTTTATTTATTTTTTTTTTTTAAGTGAAATACCATATACCATAGCTGTGTGACTACACTTCGATTTGGTTTGATAATTTGATGTCACACAAGATTGATAAACTTTGGGTGTTTTTGTGTTATTATCACAGCCTTTATAGACACTAATTTAAGTGTTTCTTATCCAGGTCCCCAAACTCTGACAGCTGAGCATTCACCAACACATTCTCATCTCGACTCATCATATAGTGACGCTGCCTGACCAAGCATTGATATATGACGTGAAAGGAAGCTTTTGGTACCTTTATTTGACGCTTGGGGTTCAGGGTTCATTTTAAAGTGGCGTCAAATAAGGACACCGAAAGCGTGCTTTTGCGTTGTATATCGATGTTTGATCAGCTAACGTCAATATATGACGCTTCGGGATGAGACAGGACTCCATTTACAGGCTCAAAGTTATGTGTTACTTAGCTCAGTCTCCAAACCCCGACAGTCTATTACTTCCAGACACTAAGTCATGTGCTTCTACAATAAGTATCTGAATTTTAACAATCCAGCAATTACAGACTCTAAGTTTTGTGTTATTAAGCTCAGTCACCAAACCCTGACTTGCTCCTCCCTTTTTGTAAAGAACGTTGTTGAGCCAACTGGGCTGCAGTTCTACACACTTGCCTTGCTGTTGCTGTAAAGAAATATGCTGCTTTTTGTATTTACAGGAGACACCACATTGAGTATATCGCACTTGAAAAGAAAGTGAAAATGTCTTATTTTTAACACACTGAAAAATAAAGGGTTTGCACATCAAGCCAAGAGTAAGAGCTGAGTTTGTGAGGTAGCTTTAATGGTTATTACCAGTCCAATCTCACAGTAAATTTGTGCTTTTAGAGGACTTCAAAGTGCTACGGTCTTTTTTGAGAAATATACTCACATACTTCACATTTGGGTGTACCTGGGTATGTGGCACAATGGGCTATCTGACTGAGTGGAAGCTCAGCGGCATTAGTAATATTTTCGATTTAGAATTTGTTTGGCTGTGTTATTCAAGTAACAAAGAACAAAAAAATAAATAAATAACGTAAGACAATAATAATAAGGAACAGAAATTTAGTATATTTGGATTTTAAGAAATTACGCATTGCATTTGCATTGTAGTACTGTATGCATTGTCGGTTTGTGATATTTGTCATATAAATACAAGTAATAATGGAAAAAAAAAGTCAAATATTACTCATGCTTTGCTATAATATTGCCCAGATGTTTATTTAAACTAAAATGAAACTTATTTTAATTGTTTGAATTATTTCTGAATTTGAAGCAGTAGAAACATGATAGCCTAAAATATAGTGGCTTTTGTTCATTGTGATTATGATATTCAAGGCTTGATACATTTGTAGTGCTCATAAAAAATTCATCTGAAGTTACGGCAGTCTGTGCAAATACCTCTGGACTTATAAAGCAGACCGCGTCCAAATATCTCTGAACCTGTAAAATGTGAACTCTTCGCCCACCAGAGATACATAATTCAGGCTTGTGACAAGAAGGGGTTAATGACTATTGCCTTTTTTGGTTTTGCTCATCAACCCTTCCCCCTGTTCATTAATCTTCATTTCTAATGCCTTAATCCTCACTACTTAATTATAAATCTCATGGTCTGTCGTGGGCAATCCCATCCCAAGTGCCACAGTTAATAATTCACGGCTATATTCCCTTTGCGGCCCCGAAAAATACAATTATGTTTCCTCTTGGGACTTTTTCAGATAGACTTCTTTGTCATCAATGGGCTGCCAAGGTTTTTATTCTGTCCCTCCTTGTGTGCAAACAGGAAGACTAGAAATCCCACAGGATTATACCGATGATCAGGATTTATGCTGCTCAGCCTTATTTATTGGCACGCCATTTCTAAATTGTCCTCATCTCTGAACCATTGTTGAAAGTGCTGATCTGTGCATTTATTGCGTGATTTAGTGGGCGATATTAACCTTATAGTGAGCACCGCATTATTTTACACATCTTGCACACTCACAGCTTAACACAAAGTCTATGTTTCTTGGATTAAAATATATATTTTGACCAGTCAGGTAGCGCCTCTAGCCAATTTTAAGGAAGTTTTTTATGCCTAAAGGATAAATAAAAAAGTTAATACAATAGAAATATAGAAGAAAATAACAGCTAATTAGACCTGGGGAGTCCTTCTTTCTCTCCAGTGAGGACAAAGAACCAGTCCATACTTAATCAAATGTTAATTACATGGGAACAGAACATTATTGGATTTATTATTAAAATGGATGACAATAATTGTTCACAATATGGATGTGATCAAGCCACAGATCTTTGCACATTCAGAACACACAAGTGGAGGAAGGCGAATTAAAATTCCTGCACATTACTTTTTGTAAATTTATCCATTCAGAGGTGTTCCTGTAAATTCGGCTTCGATTGATTGCATTGCGCTTGTGCTCAAATGAATGCTTACCACCCCCGGCTGTGTTAGTCTTGAGCAATGATTGCAACTGGACTGCTGACTATTATGTCAACACATTTAAATTATTAACAGAAGGCTGTATTTTAAGATGTTTCTTGACCTTAGGAGGGTCAAAAGTGTTATGTTGATTGCACCCTTCTGAAAGCGCGTGAGAGTATGGCTTGAATGCTGGTCTTGGGTAAATGACTTTTACCCCAGCACTAGTGGGGCTCAATTTAGAACTGGCTGTCAATCAAAACACTCAGAACCTGGCTGTAGTTCAGGGGTCTCAATAGAAATTCTGTTAGGGTAGGTTGATGAGAGAGGAATGCATGAAAATAATATCATTGTTATCAGTAGCCTACCAAAGAATAAGAGTACTGTGCATCCGTTCTCGATGGCTGGTGATAAGGTACTTGAGCTTACTACTTGTTCATGTATATATTCAGTAGCTTACATAAAAATATAAAATATACTATCAAAATGGACCGAGACTGCACACAGCAGTCTGGGCATTGACCTGAAGTCATGCACTGATGCGTGAGACCTTGGCAGACTGTGAATTCTTGTTGAATATTTTTTAGTCATCTATGCATCCCACTTGAGAAGTCTTGTTTTCCATACAATACCACACACCTTCAAACACTGGTGGCCAAATTGAGACATTTGAATGCATCAATACTGTGATATCATTTTAAATGCTGTGAGATTTTCTCACATTATTGCTCGAGAAACATTTTATGCATATGTTTATGATATAATTTCAACTACACAGCACTCATTGAATGAATAAATTTAAGGCTCTTTCATAAATGATGCCCTGGAAAGTTGTCTACAAACTTAAAGTCCTCAGCAACAGACGACTGACTTCGATTTGTACTTTGCAATCAAATAGTTGATAAGGGCACAGTGTACCTAGAATGCCCAGTACTACTAGATTGAGCATTTTGCATAGGTCACTGCATGTCTGGCGCATTTTTATCAACTAGTGTTGGAGATAGAGGTTGAAGAAGAATACCAATTTCTATAACAGTTAAATTTAGCCATGTCAGCACAATACAAATCTGCTCAGTACAGCTGTCTAGTTTTTGCAGTTGTGGTTTGGAGATAACTTTTCTCACTGTGCTACTAATGTGCACAAAACAGTGCATGCCAATGTGAAAATTAATATCGGTGAACTATTTGGTATTTAATCTGTGGGGTTAAAAGGAAGGTAAATGGAAGTGTGGCTATGTTTGAGCCGAGTGTTAGAGACAGCATTCATGGGCGTTCAACATCCAGCTCAAGGCAGCGCAGTGTTGCTTCGCAGCCAGAACATCATGGGTTTGAGTCCCGGCCTTGGAGGAGTTTGTATATTCTCCCTGACCCCCTGTTCATGTGAGTGACCTCCAGATATTCCGGCTTCCTCCCACAGCCCAAAAACATGCACGCTAGGTTAACTGGGCAATCTAACTTCGTCCATTGGTGTGAATGGTGTGTGAGTCCTGCGATGGACCGGCGGGCTGTCTGCTGGGATTAGCTCCAGCTCTCCCGCAACCCTGATGATGAAAAAGTGGTTTAGATAACGGAAGGGTTTCATTCAACTCTCAAAAAATGGACATTAGTCGCAATTGGAACTTACATTGATGAGCCAAATCATTATGAGCAGGTGCAGATGAAGCAATGACCTTGATAATCTTGAAACTACTGAAAAGGTCAGGGTTTGTGAGCCGATTTTAACAGCAAGGTTTTCTTGATCAATGTGCTTGATGTGGGAGACATGAGCCATTGGGCATGAGCCAATGTGTCAAGGGCCAAAGCATTATGGCCTGAGGACTGGATCGCACCATCTCCAAGGCTTGTGGGGTGCTACTGTTCTGAAATGGTGAGTAGTTACCCACAGCGATCTGGAAAGGGACAAACTACAAACCAGCGACACGGTTTTTTCTGCCTAAGGTCGATAAACGCATGCGGGCAACAAAGGCTATCAAGTCTTGCACGTATACCGACAGAAGGGCCACAGTCGCAAACGTTGAATAAAATTGAATGATGGTTATATGAGGAATAGGTCATGATGCACACAGTGCATCATACCCTGCTGTGTATGTGGCTTTGTGGCTGCACACCAGTCAGTGTGTATATTCTAACCCCTTTTCATCTTCAAAAGTGTCTGCAATAGGCAAACAAGCTTTGGAACTGGACTTTGGCACAATGGTTCAAGGTAACCTGGTCCGATGACCATTCTTATCTTTGCATCCTGTACATGGGCCTGATATGAGTGTACCACTTACCTGAGAAGAGATGGCACTAGGATGTACTGAGGGAATAACAAAAGCAGAAGGAGGGAAGGTGATGCACTCAAATGTTCTGCTGGGAAACGCTGGGTTCAGGAATTCATGTGACTAAGCTGTTTTTGGCAGCACATGGAGGACCAACAGCTCATGAGGCAAGTGTTCATGATGTGTTTGGCTAACTGGCGCATGTATGTGCTCTTTAGCAGTTGATTTAACACTGTGTGGAGCCTTGTGTCCTGGGACTCGGTGAACATCCAGCCAAAAAGCAAAAACATGACTGCAGATACTGGGAGAAATGGAGAGGGAAATACCTCGGGATCATTGCTGCCCTGTGAGATCCAAACAAAGCATTTTGCAGAGTCTGCGGGAATGAATTTTGCATTTTGTTTGGCAAGGAGGCAGAAATCACGCCACGCTAGCAGCAAACAACACATAACCAACTTCACAGACCAACACGTTGGTCTCGTCTTCCTTTAAGATGACATGTTAATAGGTTACCATAGGTTATGTATGTACAATAGGTTAACATGGCCACTGCTGAGCAGACCTCTTTGTCCCACTGCGTGACCCACAAACAGTCATGTTACTGTTTGTCGACACTGAGTGCAATGCACTGGAGGCCACGCCTACTATGGCTGTGTGACCACGCCCACTACCAACTTACCATCCCAAATTTCACCCATTCTCATCTGGTCACCCAACATCTGATTTACCCGGAATTTGCCAGATTTGTAGTTTAAGCAAGTGAGAAATACTTCAATTATAAAGTAAATTATTGTGCACACTGTGAGAAATGCTCAGGTGTAATCATTGACCCACGCCAAAGGGAATTCAGGCATTGTTCTCTGCCAAAGTAATTAACACAGAAAATCAGATATAAAGAATAATAGAGCAGATGTGAAGTTGATGATACAGGATTGTGCAATACTCCAATTATTTCAGAGATTAGCTTGAAATTCCAAGCTTGAGGTTTCAATACCCAGGTGAGGCATTGTTCTTGTCCCCTTAGACAATTTACTTAAAGTAAATTACAGTAAATATCCATCTATATAAATAGATTGCATTTTATGTTTATCTCAATAATAGTGTCTGCTTAATGTCTGTGATAAATAAAATTTGTGCAGTAAAGTGTAACTCTTGGCACACAATCATTCTCATTCTTGCAGACCCCTGCCCCAGCAGTATCTGTCATAAATCATGTCATCTCTCACAAACAGCAGTCTTTTTTTTTTTTTTTTTTTTTGTGATTCCACATGCAACACAAGTTTTCAGTGCAAATGCAGGCACATACAGACGGATGGACACACGCACACACACACACACACACACACACACACACACAATGAGTCCCATACATCGAGGGATAAATACAATTTTATAATTGTAATCAAACAATTCACTTGTTCTCAGAGTGCATATCCTCAGTTATTCTTATTGGGTATTTTCAAACATTTTGGTCTCACTGTATAGAAATTGCATCACAGATGTTTGATCAGATGTTCATTTGCCTCCTGAGCACTGGTGAAGGAGAGCTGTGTCTAGTCATGATTCTAGGCCTGCCAAAATCAATTGTTTATTTGGGAAGAAAGAACTTTCGTGAGTTCAGGAATTGCAAAAGACCTGGTCGGCCAAAGAGGACCTCTGCAGGTGAAGGTCAGACAATGTGAAAAAGACAGACTGATCTCTGAAGGTGTTGTGGTTGCTGGTGACAGTCGTGGATACAAAATCCAGATGCACTAGCAGGCATATCAAATTATCCACGGGATATCCAGATAATCTGTTTTCAGGTTATCGTAATATCTCATGTTTCTACAGCACCTTCTGACAACAACAAAATTCCCCGACTAGCACAGGGGTGTGTTTCCCAAAAGCGTAGTTACTAAGTTAGCAACTTACAGTTTTTCCATTCGCAGTCAATGGTCCCAAATATGTAAGTTAGCATCCGTGATTTTGGGAAATGCACCCCAGATATAGCCTTTGAGTATGATTGAGTCAGATAAAGGTGTTTTTTCATCCCCGTTATAAAATCTAAACCTCACACTACCAGTTAATTCTTAGCCAATATGTTATTTGAATAACAACTTCTGTGGAAAAAAAAATAAAATTAAGAATTGAACGAACAGTTCAGCACTGTAGTCTGTTAACAATGCGCTTTTGGTCCCCACCATGGGAGGGGGAAACTGTAATGTTTCAAAATTTAATGTACAAGCATCATTTGCCAGCATATTTAATAATTGATTGGTTGCTTTATTTTGTTATGATAGGCCGCCCAGGGCAGTGGGGTCCTCATAAAAACTGCATCAGGATATTTCTCACTCTCTGGGGACCTCACAGGCCTTAGAAAAGTTGTAATACACGGACTTTTGGTGCCCTAAAATGGGGGAGTGATACAGCAGCTGTAACTCTTCTCCGGTTCACTGAATAGAGATGGAAATATACCCTAACATAAAACCTGTCAGTCTGCACTTTAACCTCACGTTCGTGACATTACATCAAAGCCAATATGAAGGATTACTCATCTAGAAAGAGGAGGTAGTAAATGTGAGATGGATGAAGCAAAATGTACAACAAATACGACTTTGATTTCTTCTCTGCTCTTTAACTTATCTATCAGATGGTCACCATGCAAAGGGCCAGGTCAAAACTGCGGTTTGTGGGTTAATGCCATTGACTATATGGTACAGTGTCGAGATTTGTCATGAAGCTTTTCAGTTTTGTAGCATTAGCATGTGCGCAGGGAAAGATTCGCATCACTGTCCCTGAGAAATATCATTGCTCGAGGGCTATTCTCGCAAAGCCTAGATATTCGCTTTATGACAGCACACTAAGGGGCATGCCCGATGAAGACAGGAGGTGCAATACATTTTTAAAGCTCATTTCTGATTCTGACCGATGTGCCTATCTTTGAGCTGTATAATGGAAGGCCGAGGGGGAAACAGGAACATGGCATTTGCATCAGGCAATCTGTTTGGAGGGGATTTCACCTGTTTACTCACCTGCTCGGGGCAACTGCCACTTTGTTTGAGGTCAGAAGACTGATATTTCCCACGACTGACAACGGAGGCAGTGGAATATCTGCCATTATAATTACAACGGGCATACCTAACGTTGCTTCTCATGGTCTCAGATCCTGTTTTCATCCCAGCACTTTTTCCCACAAAACAGATGTATCGCAATTTACGTAATTAGCCTGTGCTCACTCATGCTCACATGTTAAGTATGTACAATTACACAAAAAAGCACTGAACCATTGTCTATCAACCTACGTAAAAAGATTTTCAAAAAATTATAATTCATTAAATATAATGAATTATATTTCAAAAATATTAATTTTAGGGCAATTTTTCAAAGTGGGACATTTTTTTGATACACCCTGTATACTTTGGGATATAATCCTGTACCAGCCCAAGATATATTTCTGTTGTTCAGCTTTCCTGAAAATGAAATAGGACAAAGGGAGTAGTGCTGTTATATGTAAAATTCGTGAGAGCAAAATAATGTGATTTTCGGAAGATTGCTGTTTTCTCCAAGATACAGTAACTTCAATATACTTTCCATATGTATTTTCTTATAAGCAAAGCAACATGTGTATGCTGGTGATACAGTGACAGATAATATCAATGCAGTGGAATTCAGTTGAATAGAAGTTTATAAGGTTTTATGTCACACTTAGGGTAGCAAGGGTACTCACTCTTGTCCAGAGAGGTACAGGCTTTCATTCCAACCAAGAAGTTACACACCTCATTCTGCTAATGGGGGTCTCTAACAAAGACTGCTGGGGCTGATTAGCAGAATTAGGCGTCTAACTACAGTGCTTGGTTGGTACGAAAGCCTCCATTGGCCCACTGCAGATATACACTGAAAAAATTGAGACTTTGGATCAAAGTAAAAAAAATTGCGTTAACTTGTTGCAGCTATTTTTTTTTTTTTTTTTTTTCTGAATTAAAAAAATTTTACAAAGGTAATTTTTTTCACTTGAGAAAAAAAAAAAAAATTAGCAGTAACAAGTTGACGCAATTTTTTAACTTTGATCCAAAGTCTCAATTTTTTCAGTGTAAGATTGAGTACTTCTGCTGTATAACGTAGCAGCTCATTTAAATATTTTAGAGTCTCCAGTTGGCCAAGCATGTAAATCTTTGCTCAGTGTGAGGAATGGGACCCAGAGGAACACAGAGAGACCATGTAAACTCCTACCCCAGCTATGTTTGAACCTGCAAACTTCATATCGTTAGGCAAGAGTGCTACCCACTGCGCCACCGTACCTCCCATTTATATGTTATTCGTCACAAAATCAAATCAACGAAATTCAATCTACCTGCAGTAAAACTATCATCTAGTCTGTACCACTGCTGTATGGCTCTGCTTCCATTTAAAATGACAAAAGAAATGTGTTATTTTGTACATCTTCTTCCAGAGAGCGTTTCACCAGAGCATGATATCAAATCACATTACAAAAAATGTTTTATGGTTATTGTCCCTGGTCCGGCGAGAATTGGTTCTAAATTTAGTCTAGGGCATCCCAGGTCATCTGATACCACTTCTTTCACAAACTGCGGCCTCAAGTGCAAAGAGGTGTTCAACTACAAGGACATTAAGTGCCTCGGATTAATTTAAGACATTGCCATTGTACTGATACTGCAGCCCAATGAATTTATCACGGTGTGGATGGTGGATAGAAAGCTGAAGCAGACGATGACCGGCGAGAAGCTCAATGATGAAGTAACTGAACTCCTGGACTCCAGTTATCTAATGGCTGTCACTTTTTTCATTCTCTCCTGGGGAACAATATATCAGGCCCTACCTGAATTCTTCAGCTGGTTGCTGTAGCAACCGGCTCATCACAGCCTCCCCCATCTTTGCCATTTTAAGCTGCAAGTGCTTTCTGCTTTTGAATGAGGAGCAACAGCAAGGTGAAGCCTGCAGCGCTAAACTGTGAGGCGATTGCAGCGACGAGCAGCACCTCCCCACGTGCTCCATGCCCACTCTTCTGAAATGCCAAAAAAAAACCAAAAGCTTGCTAACAAAAACACTGACAATGATTGAGGGAATGCTGAATGAGGGAATGGGTACCACAGGGTTTCCTCCTGGATTTTTTGAAACTGTGGCGGAGGGCTTCAGCGTCAGGTCAAAACTCAGCATCATCAGGTGTGGCCAGTTTTCATTAATCAGCACGTAGGCGATGTGATAATTGAAGTCTATGTGCACGGAGGTTTATCAGTTTCACATGCGTCACGGTGGATTTCACCACTAGTAACATGGAAATCAACTATGACGCGGACTTCTCACGCTTTTCTTTACTCGGGTTGAAAGCAACGGAATTGTATAAAAATGTTTCAAATGGTCTTATTTCATTTGAATGATCGCGAAACACATGCATTGCGTTAATTGAATAATTGCTGACTATGGCACGGGAACATGAATATGCCACTAAGGCCCGAATTCAGAAACGACACTCACACTCACCCTCCACTCACCATATAGTGAGTAGGATTGAAATGTAACTGAAGTGTGAGAGAGAGATCGACCTACCACTAACCGAGGGAGCGGTCCCACTCCTCGCCAGTTGCTATTCACAAATGCCACTCGAGCATAACTGACAGTAGTGGGCACTGGGTACCACAGGCGGTAAAGGCGGCTGCTGCAAAGGGACGCCAATCCTCACCCTTCAGTGCTGAATGACCTAAACCTGTCGCAGTTTACTTTTCTTAATTAGAAAGTTTCCAGACTAATTGGTAAAACGACAATCAAATTTATTTTTAATAGCGTTGTTTTACATTGCTTCATAAAATTGAGGCGTTTCTTTCGCACATAAATGACGACGTAAATATCAGCATGTCTTCATAAATTCTGTGGTCGAATGGCTCGCGAAAGGCACAGGACAGCCCGCGAGGCTCACTAAGCAACAAGCTGTGAAACGTGCCAGACTTTTCCTTCTACATTCAGCAATTAAGAATGTAGAAAAGAATGGATTCTCGTCACTTACAGCTAAATGAGCCGCGCAGACCAATCCACACGGTGCCCCACGAGCCAACTGAGCGCAGAATTATTTAACCCATGAGTAAAGAAAAGCGCGAGAAATCCGAACGCGTGAGAGTTGACAGATATGCGTCATTCATGAAAACTGGCCACACCTGATAATGTTGAGTTTTCAGAGTTTCTCCAGTGGTAATTTAAATGAATAATTGAAAATTGTCACTAGAATGCTCGCTAAACAACCCCGTCTATGTTTAAGTATTTCTATTGTTTGAGATAAGCACTGCCTAAATGTCAGTGTAATTTTACCAGCGTCTAACTTTAAACATGCATCATAGTGTGCATCTCAGAATTTTAGTCATTGGCTAAGTGTTTACATGCGTGTAACGGCTTAAACACCTTTCGTAGTTACGGCCCAATATGTTTTCTTTTTTTCTTATTTAGCAAATGGAAATCTGAGAACATTGTTGACATTAAGTTATAACGTGGGGGGCTGACGTGCCTCTTGATGGTTGAAACAGGTGATGGTATTATAGCTTTGTATATTGTGAGTTCTACAAGGTTTAGGGAAAAGATACACATATTTTTTTCATTAATTTGGTTCTATTCTTCAAATTTTATACGTCTAATCAAATAATTCATAAAGCGGTCAATAAATGAGCATATTTCAGCAAATAAACACTAGTTTGTCAAATGTCATACATCTCCAGCCCTCCCTGCTTCAGGCTATCACTATGTTTGGGACAAATTATATAATGTGAATGAGAGCAGTCATGTTCAGCACTTTTGTCACATATCCATTTAAACTGCTTTATGTCTATGACTATTAGACATCTGAGTCAGATAAATTTCTGTTGAGAAGCTCGGCGAGGCTATTTTATGCGCATGTCACCACATTCACAGCTCCTTTGCTCATTGCTTCACACCTGCATTTTCCACCCAGTTGATGATACTCTCAGCTCTTTAGTTCCTGCCTTCTGTCTCTCGCACATCCCTACCAATGATTCATGGACCAGTGTTCACACTTAGGTGTCCCCCAGGTGAGAAATTGTCACTATCGCACACAAAACATTGAGCCTGATTGCTCACAGGCCCTTCTATCCGACTAATGTATTGCATGTCGCCATTCAATACCTCCAAACCAGACTGGTCAATCCCACCAAGTAGTACTGTACCTCATTTTGTGGCTCTGATTATTTCCCAACAAATGAAAAACATAAAAAATAAAAATCCATCTCATTTAAAAATATTCATATGCACTCACACAGACACACACACATACACATTTTTAAATTACTGAGCTCAATCAATGTTTTATGTGTGGGTATCCAACAATTTATCCTCTCATGCAAATGAATTAATTTAATACATTTGCTGATCATTTTAACTGCGATGAAAAATGGCAATTCTACCAATTCAGGTATTTGCAGACAGAAATCCCAAAATCTAACAACATACTCTCATTTATAGAATGCAGACAAAATGGATCCTTGAAGAATACTGACAGGAGTCGGATGCTAAATTGTGCACAGAGCATTGCAGTTCATGAATCAGTCAGGCACATGAATCAGTCAAGGCTGTGAATCATGAGCGGAGATCAATCTCTCGCACACGTTGACAACACAGCACAAGACAAATGCAATATGTGTGGGCAGCCTATTTGGGTAGCCATTCTACAGTCTCCTATATATAAAAAAAGAACAGGATTCTCTCTCTTTTTTGAGAGAGAGAGACTGACCCTCAGGTGCCTCTTTTGGGGAGCGGTTGGCTCTACAGAGTGAGTTGAAAGTCAGAACAGGCAAACAGGAGGCGCAGTTACAATCAAGCTTCTCCATGGCTGAGCAGGGCATGTTTGTAGATTCATAAAGTGGTGGCAGCAGTCGTAAAGATGGAGATCCCTGCTGCCGCTATATTCCGTCTGCAATCTGTACCGGCACATTGCGCAGATGTAGATTGGAGCTTTGATATCATCATAAAAAAATTACTGCCGCGCCCCCCTAACTAAAAGAGGATTTAAAAAAGATTGCCATTGGGGAGAAGTGAACTGCGCCATTACATCTACTGATGTTTCTGAGATCACATTACAACTGGAATTTAAATAAAACGCCGGCCTTCCTGGAGAAAACTCCAGAGTGCATGCATGGATGGGAACGATTAAATGGCATTTGGAAAAGCTGTGGGAACAGAGATTTTACTTGGAAACCGTAATGGTAAAACTGCAAACATAAGCCATGGAATTACAACAACTTTTATAGGATTCTCAAGTTTTAAGTGCTTTACCCATAAATTTCAGCAATTTATGGGCAATCAAATGAAGTGTGCGGCCAATAATACTGAAAATTCCTCCCAGAATGTTTGATATTTGGCTCAGTACTGCACAAGTTTAGATTGGTATTCAAACACTCGCATGTGGTAAAAGTGTTAATTGTCAGCTTTTATTCGAGGGATTTTTTTTTTGTTGTTGTTGTAGAGATAGAAGTGCAGAGTACTGTATCTTTTCACAGATGTTTTTAGTTTTTTTTTCCTTCTTTAGTGTGTTACCAATTGAATTGAAACAGTGAATTCAACTAGACAGTCTGGTCGGCCACGACCGCATCGGTGTAGCCCACAAAAGCCCGCTGCTCCAGCCTGTACTGCGTCCATAAGGAAATCTCGATGTCTCAGCACATATTTACGCATTATTCGGCCAATACTGTCGCCATGGCAACCAAAATCGATAGATGTCATAACTTCAGTATAACATATGTCCATACCAAATATGAAAGTAATCAGTCAGAAATGACAGCCTGTAGAGCATCCAAAAAGAAGTGTCTACGGACTTCGTCCGGCGGCTACAATAAGGGCCCAACTCCACATATTTTCAACATGGAGGCGGGCCCTCATTGAATTCACTGATTCAGTTGCTTCCCAAATGCAGACAGAGGTCTTTCAGTGGATTTTATTCTTGGAGTCACAACCTCGTGTGAATGCCATCTGTTTCTCCTCCCAATCAGCAACTTGCGTGTCTATTAGAAGTAATGTCTCCTTTGATTGGTCCGCATCTTGCCTGCTCCCTTAACCCCGGTTGTATCTTCTTTCATAGTAGCCTCACCTCTTGTATCAGTGGCATATTTATACCCCCTCTTTTGAGTTGAAAGTTGCTGGATCGCAATTTGCGATATGTGCTTAGAACCAGTCAGTATTTACTCTCAAAACACACGTTTTTTGAACATAACCCTTGATGACAGTAATGTTGCCACGACTTCCTTTCTTATTTAGTTCATAAGAACAACCACCCAAGCCCTTCTCAAGGTCTCAAGGACTTGGGACCGTGTTCTCGTCAGTCCTGTCCTAGTCTGTCCCTCAGTCCAGTTTATTAGGTAGAAACTCCTAATCTGTCTTCGGTCATCAGGATTATGGAACAACATTCCTTCTAAGCAACTCTATCCAACCTCTGGACAGTTTGGTTCTCGCGAAGTATGCACTCCACCTGGCAGACATCCCAGAAAGCTATTGGCCGGAGAAAGGAAATGCCTACACTGTTTGCCCATGATATCTGAATGGAAATGTGCTATTCTTCCTAAAGCTGCTTTCACACCTGGTTCAGATTCTGGACCGTTATAAAACAAATAGAATATCATCAATATATCTATGGTAAAAAGCCAACTCTGGAATGAAAGGGGTTTAAATTGAAAAATATATTTGTCCTCCCAATATCCCATTTACCAGTTAGAGTAATTTAGTGCAAAATCAGTGCCCATGGCCATTCCCTTTGTTTGCACTTAGAAATTGCCAGAATAATGAAAGTCATTCTTAGTGAGTGCCAATTCAGTCAATTTGTTTTAGAACTTATGAGGAGGATTAAGAACATAAGTGCTGCAAATCTATCAGAACTATCAGTTTGCAGTAAAGATTTTTTTTCTTTTCTCTCACTATCCCATTTCTTAAGAACTTTGGATGCTGTGTAAAATGTAAATAAAAACAGAACACAATGATTTGGAGATGTCAAAATGTGTACTTATAATGGAATATGGTTCAAAGTCGACATATCCAAAGCTGAAACTGAGAAATTGTATTGTTTTTTGAAAAATATCCAGTCAATCTGAATTTGATGCTGGATACATGTTTCAAAAAAGTTAAGGGTAACAGGTCAATAACATGATTGGATATAAAAAGAGCATCCCAGAGAGGCTAAGTCTTTTAGAAGTGATGATGCTCAGGGCTTGCCTACTCTGTGAAAGACTGCACTGGTAAATAGTTCAACAATTTAATTGTGACACTTCTCAATGTAAAATTGCAAAGAATTTGGGGATTTCATCATTTATGGTACATAATGTCATTACAGTATTCAGAGAATCTTAAGGTACCTCTGTACACAAGGGATAAGGCCAAAAACCCATATTACATGGTTGTGACTTTTTGGCCCTCAGATGGCACCACATTAAAACAGGCAGGATTCTGAGGTGGAAATCACTGCATGGACTCAGGAACACTTTTTAAAACCATTGTCAGTAAAAAAAAAAAAAGTCATTGCTGCATCCACAAATGCAAGTGAATTCTCCACCATGTAAAGATAAAACCATATATAAACAAGATCCAGAAACGCTGCCGCCTTCTCTGGGCCTGAGTTCATTTATGATGGACTGAGGCCTAATGGAAAACTGTCCCATGGTCTGACCAATCAAAATTTGAAATTCTTTTGGGAAATCTTGGATGTCGCTGTTATGATCAAGACCAGGAATCAAGAGTGGAGGCTGAATACAATCCAATACGTAGGTTTATTGACAGCTATATGGCTATATGGTAAATACTGGGGACGAAACTTAAGAGTATGGAATGAGGACAGAATCCCTGAGGAGAAAACAGTCCAGCTCAAAAATGTTGGATGAAGCCGGGCTGCTAATCACTGGCCTGTGGTTTCTGGGATAGCAGCCAGGTAGAGTGCACACTTTGTCAGAGATGAACTTCCCCACAGGAGCATGGAGTATCTTGAGGGGAACTTGACTCCAGTCCTGATGACTGTTGATGGATTAGGGGCTTGTTCTTAACAAAGTGGACAGAGGAACAGACTAGGAAGGGTTAAAAAAATGCAGTCCAAATCTGGGACCCTGAATTACGCTTGGGAGCTTGTTCCTATTAAACTGGACAGAGGAGCTTTCTTGAACTGGGTTAACTGAGAGCGGCCCCCATCTGGCTTGAAAGGTTGTTTGAATTAAGGAAAGCTGCAAATCGCCGTCATTTAAGGTTATACTGCACTTAATTAAGAAGAAGAGTTTTAGTAGGAATACTGACTGGTTCTGGGTAAGAATAGCAAATTACAACCCAGAAACTTGAAACTCAAAGCAGGGGGTTTGAATACACATATCAGGACTATCGAAAGTAACAATGAAATGAGACACAGCTATGGAGGGGAATTTGCGTTAGATGTAAACCTATCAAAGGAGACATAGGCTACTTCTGATAGACAAACAAGTTGCTGAATTGAAGGAGAAACGGAAGGCATTCATACAAGCATTTCGATAGCTGTCTCGTCTGGGTTAAAGAAATGGGACCATCCACCTTGCTATCAGCGCACAGTTCCAAAGTTAGCAGCTGTGATCATATGGGGGTGCATTCGTGCATATAGCATGAGTGTCTTGTGAAGACACCACTAATGCTGAGCGATAAATTCAGTTTTCACAGCAATATATGCTGCCATCCAGACAACGTCTTTCTCAGGGAAGGCCTTGCTTATTTCTGCCAGGCAATGTCAAACCACAGTCTGCATGAATTAAAAAAAACATGACTCCTTAGTTGAAGAGTCTGAGTACTTAACTGGCCAGACTATTGCCCAGACCTGTGATCCAGTGACAACATTCGGCCCATTATGAAACAAAAATATGACTGCAAAAATAAGGAGGCTGCAAAGTGTTGAGCCGCTGAAATCCTACATTAAGTAAGAATAGGAAAACTTTCCTCTGTTGAAACCACAGCAACTGGTCACTTCAGCTCCCAAACACAGTGTGTTGTTAAAAGAAGCGGTGATGCAACATGGTGGAAAACATGCCCCTGTCCTTTTTTGAAAAGTATTGCAGGCATCAATTTCAAAATGAGCATATGAAGAAAAAGAAAGAAATGTCTCAGTTTCAACACCTGACATGTTGTCTCAGTACTACTTTAAAATAAGCTTTTTTTGAAATGGGGTTGTAATCGTCGTGATTCCTTTCAAAGTTTTTTCATCAGTGAAGTCTCCAGCCACTCTAATGCTTTGATCACTGATATTGTCACTATACACACTGATATTTACAAGACTAAAATAGACTATGCTTCCATGAAAATGAAGGAATTTTAAAATGAAGGTACTTACAAAATAACTTGAAAGTGTCAACTTTCAAACTGGTCAAGATGCTTTGACACGTGACAAACACTTTGTCCCACATGCACATTCTAAAATTCTCGTTATATGGGAGGGTATTTAAATGACTTTTGGTACACCTTCCTTGTTAGATTCTGAAGGAGGGATTCACTCCAAAATATCAGCCCTGCCGTTGTTTTTATTTATATATTTGTGAGCAAGTATTTGTTAAGTGCTCCAAGGCCCTGTTTCAGAAAGCGGGGTTAGTGGTAACTCTGAGTTTGTTAGCTCAGAGTTGCAGGTAACTCTGAGTTTTCCGGTTCACAATGCGAGTTGAGTCCAACTCTGAGACAGTTACCACGGCAACATACTCCGTGAAGCTAACCTGCTCGCTGGCAGGTTTTCTTCAAATTACTCAGAATTTCTTCTCCTCAGACTGCAGACTGAGGAGATGTTAGACATGGCGTGTCCGTTCCTTGAAGAGACAGAGGACATTGAAGCGCAAGGACTGAGAAGAATTCTCCATTAGGAGAGACTTATCCGACCACGTTTGGATGTTTTATCGTTTCCGGATGAATATTTTTTTGAGCGTTCCGTGTCTCTGTGGAATCTATAATTTATTTCAACATAATTTTACAGCCCGCATATTGCTCGTGTGACACCACGAGGACATTCTCTCAGTTCAGAACAAATTGCGTAGCTCTTTGTTTGGTTTTGTTTTTTTTTTTTTTTTTTTGCAAACGGCAGTTTTCATGATCTTTTTTTTTTTATTATGGAAATAAACAACCACGACTTCATTCATTAAAGGCACAGTCAGTTTCTACCCCAAGTAAGCTCTTCAAAGTACAAAAGAGTTCCCGATAACATAGGTTAACGAACAGGGCCACTCCCAATGCGCCTTCCTATTTGTCCTTACGCCTATATATACCTCCTACATTCCCACAATCCCCGCTCGTCTCGATTCTACGTCGTTCACTCGCTAACCAGACAGCCAGCGCACGGCAAGAGTTCGCTTACCCGAAGCACGAAACCTTACTGAGTCCCTCGAACGCAGAATAATTCATAATCACACTTTTCCCCAAGACCCATTATTTACGACCGGCACCGCGGCCGTAGCCACTCGCCATGGGTTCCTGTTCCATTTCCGTCATGAATAGAAGTTACACGGGAAATTTAATTGTATTTCTAGTACAATACAGAAGCAATGTGTGCCGAGCCATCGATTTGAATTTAGCGGACAGTCAACACCTCACTCGTGTACACACTATGGGCTTTATCTTTCACATTACCCTATCTGTTGCCACTACCCGCTACCCGTTAATTACGCATTTAGCAGCTTCCACTATCCCTAAATTGGTATCTTGCGGCCACACTACCCGCTGTACATTATGCCGAATCCTTTATTTGCGCCTGGAGGTGTGCTCGGGGGCATGTTTATGCGCTTTCTCTACAATTGCTATCTTGACCACACAGGTTAGGGAAAGCGTATAGCGGGTCCTCAAACCACCCGCTACCCATTTGGCAATTGAAGACACGGCTTCTCTCCCCCTATGCGATCTAACAGCGACAAATGGGCTACATTTTTAGTTCAGAAAAATAATTAATTATAATTAGGTCTATGCACTGGCACTCAGCGACGTAACTTTTTTTTCCCAGCGAGAGCGGCATTTCAGAACTCTTCAGCGAATGAAGGTAATTCTGGTGACAAGTACGTGGTTTCGTCCGTTTACATTTTCCAATCAGACAGCTGTCTATTTTTTTTTTTTTTTTTTTTTTTTACAGCAAGTTGCGTGACCGTGCTGCAAAAACAGGTGTGGTTCTTGTCGCCGAAATTACCTTCATTCGCAAAAGAGTTCTGGAATTCTGCTCTCGCTGGAAAAAAAAAAAAATTACCGTTGCTGAGTGCCAGTGCATAGACCTATTTATAATTAGATTATTTTTCTGTATTGAATGTAGCCCATTATTTTGTCGCTGTTAGATCGCATGGGGGAGAGAAGCCGTGTCTTCAATTGCCACTTGATTATTCTTGAATTGGAAAACGTATTAATAAGGGAAAACCATCTAGAATTAGCCAGGACTAATTATAGTCAATAAAGGGATGGATATTTTCTACCAAATTTTCAGGTCTAGCGCCGGCCCTGAGTATTATTTCCCACAGAACGAGAATGCGTGACAAAACTGCACCTCTCCCGTCCGGCAATGACGGAATTACGTCACCTGGTTGCAGATGATGTTTACACCGCTGCCAGCTGTCCACATGCCTTGACCGTTGCTGTTAGGGTTACTGTGGCACTATTTTTCTATGCTAGTGGGTCATTCCAACACCCACTCAGCTCAATTGGAGACATGACCCAATCATGGCAAACGCATTTTTTTCTTTTTCTTTTTTTTTTTGAAGTTTCTATCACAAAAAGGATAGGCTTGATGTTTTTTTTTTATTATTACAACAAACATTAAACAATATGTCCAAATAATAATAATAATTATATAATACAATTCATGATTAACTTAACAAAAACAGATCCTCCCCGTCTGGATTTGACCTCATGCACGAGCAATTTAACTTCGTCTTCGGAGAAACGCGAGACCTTCCTCTCTCCATCACGGGTTTCGGGCTTGAGGATTTGGGATAAGCGCAGCCTGCTCCTAAAGGCAATGGCACCTGGCACACTGATTGGTTTAACTGGCCTAACGCCCAAACCACGCCTATGCATAATATAACGGGTAGCGCAGGTGTTTTAGGGTTATAGGCAGGTGTGCAAGATAGCAACTTTTTATGGGAACGCCTCTTTACGCAATGCTAAATCCCCAAATAACGGGTTTAGGGACTCTGGCGTAAGATAGGGCCCTATATTCGCACAAATGTCGCTGATGCACCTAGAGTTGATCTCTCGTTGATTCGCTAACACTTTTTGAAGTTCGCTCGATCCCCCATCCGCAGTTTCACTTAATAGTCTCCTCCACTGTGGGAGTGGCCCAGAATTCATTATATAATGAAAAACTCTCTGGAGAGTTTTAAATTCTTCACAATACATGTTGGAAAGTCTGCTAATTTGCTGTAATGAATGATCAGCAGTTCATATGTTCAATTCATTCTAAGTCAAAAGATTTCAAGACAGAACAACTAGTGTTTTAAAATGTGAAAATTAAAGTCTGTGGAATTATCCTGTTATTTGCATTAGCCTAGAATGAGAAAAGAGATTCCACTTATATCATCTTAAATAAAATAAGGACAACTTAAACTTGCATTTTTAAAATTTTTTTGCTTCCTGCAAGAACAAATGCAGTTGTTAATATTTTGTATGTTGTTCAAACTAGTAAAATCATCCACCTGTTATCCCCTCATCCACCTGTAACTGATGCTCCAGCATTTGGATTTCTAATTTAGTTTTCTGCATTCGTAATTTAACCTTCATTTGGCTGTTTTTTTTAATACTCTTGCATTGACTCGGTCAGCGATTTTCAGCCACACAAACTCACGCTCTATTGCAGCGGCAACTGTACTTTTTTTTTTTTTAATAAAAATTCGTACTCAGTGTATGCCTTTACTAATTTGTCCAACTCTGCAGAGAAAAAGTCAGACGCGCGACTTTTTTTAATCCACCATTTCCATGGTGAATCGTGTTATCTATATTCCATTGATGAGGGCTTTTAACATCCTCGTGCACACGCCTGACTCTGGCGTAAGTTAACTCAGAGTTGATTGAACCAAGTATTATCACCTGTTCTGAACCCGAAAACTCCGCGGTCAGCAACTCAGAGTTAGTCAACTCACAGTTACAGAACAAACTCAGAGTTTGTTTACCCTGCTTTCTGAAACGGGGCCCAGCTCTCTTCATTTTGGGTTCGCCCCGGTGAGGCACATTTCATCCTAACTTGTTTAATTCTGTTGAGCACTAATTATTTTTCATCAGGCTGGGCGAGAGCAGATTGTGGATTTCCTTGTTTTCAAATAAATAAATAAGGCAGACACTGACCTTGCCTTGGTCTAATTGTGGCCTCATTTTTGTCCAGCATGTTTTGTCTTAATAAATAGGAGTGGGTACTATTCTGTGAATGCATGCAGTGTTTCTCTCTGATGATTTAAAAAAAAGGTATATGACTGAAAATAAAACAACCACAATGTGGCAAAAGTATCTAGGCAAGAGAGAGTCAGGGAACAAGCATTTACATATTGTTCATAAATGTGGTCGACTCTTGATTAATCAATTAAAGCAGTTAATCACAGGGCTGACTTGCCTGACCTGGTTTCTCGGGTCAACAGTGGTGGATGAAAACAAAAAATAGCAAACCCTGGCTCTCCCAGATCAGGGTTGGTTGGATGTGATGAAGGCAATCACTGAGTTAGGGGTGTGCTACCTGATGTGGGCAGTTGATAGTGCACAGTTTAGTGTACAGCAAAATAAAATCTGAATTTATTGCCCTAAACAATCCAAGGCAAGACATGAAGACAACAGCCGGCGCTGAAATGACTGGGCCAATAAAAATGAAACAAAACGAACAATGAAACAAAATGGGTGCAGTTAATATTACAGTACTACCACAAAATAATTCTCTGGTGACCTTCAGTTTCACAGCAACCTGCTACTCTCCATTAAAACAAGCAAAACAAAGAAACTGACAAAATAATATAACCCTTGTTCCCACCTCGTCTGGATATACCGACTGATCCAAAGGAATCATGTTTGTCTGACAATTTAGTGTCAGTCATTCAGTAAATTGGGTTAGGTCTAAACACCGTTTGCATTGTTTGCACGTTGTTTGCAATAGTACGTCAGAAGATGTTGAAGGGACGTCTGACAGTCAGCATTGTCTGGCTCAAACTAACCTATGAGGTGCCAAAACTGTATTTGGGGGTGTTAACTGTTTTCAGGGCAATTACCATGAAATGCATGACAGATGGTAAAATGTCGGCCAGTAATAATTAGAAAACTGCCATGACAGGACATTTGCCCTTGATCCAGGTAATGCGTGATGTCAGCAAGTTGACTCTTGCCAGGAAGCTCCCCTGCCACCTCAGTGTCCTCATTGCTATCATGTCCCAAAAGTCGGTAAATCCGATTTTTCTGGTTCATCTGCGTAAATAGCCCGAAACCCCAGGATTCTCATCAAATATTTCCATATCTTCTCTGCTTTTTGGTGTAATTAGACTCATTTTTGCTAAATGCTAAGCCATGAGTGCTAGAGAGTTCCAATGCAACTCACTGACAGCACAGGACTCCCCTACAAGGCACCTCCTACACAAAATTTCTGCTGGACCAAGATATTTTTGTAGACTTATATTATCTTATTTGGCTTCTAAAAATTGTTGTGATGTACTTAATCTGTTTGTTTTTTGATGGGGACAATTGCTGAAGCCCTAACAACAAACTAAAAGGACCAAAAGCTATCAATAGCACTGATAGAGAATGGCCGGGTATAGCTCTGGGGAAAGGAGTTTTCATAAGAGTCAAGTTTAGAGACTTTTTTTTCTCTCGTTCTCTCTCAGAACACAAACCAATGCACCAATTCCATTCCATTCATGATATGCCATGCTTGCTTGTCAAGCATTCCCTTCCGGGCTAGAGTGACCTGCATTGTCTATCTTTATTTTTCCAGTTGAAAATTTGTTGAGGCAATTCAGGTTAACCACATTGCCCATGGGTGGCCCAGCAGAGCCTTATCAGTAAACTAAACCTGCAGCCTTCCACATAGAAGCCAATCTCCTGAACCACCGCAGCACACTGCCTCTTTAGCTCTGTCACTTTGTGTTCAGGTAATGTTGACATATTCCCATGTTTTCATGGCAATTATGTACTCATCATTCTCAGCAAGCATGCTTAAAATTCACTTGTATTAAAACACTGCGTGAAAGCTCTCTGCATTAAAGTTAAGCCGAACTGCCTTGTCATTTCTTTTTAAACAAGTATTTTTTATTCCAATCTTCCAGGGCTCTATGGAATTATAAGATGTATAATACATTTTCTTTCATGCAAATATGACTTAATTAACTTTTATCGAATAACAAATCCTTAATAGAATGTAGAGAAATTACGCTCATATTTGACTAATTTTAAATGCAAAGATATTTTTTTAAATTGTCTTTTGTGATTACAAATTTAATGAAAGCACTGAAGGTGCTGATGCCTCAGTGCTTACAGCAGTGACAAGTATGTCCCTTAATGAAGCTATAAAATTCTGTGTGGACATGTCAGAGTGCCCTAGCTGTGCATCTATGCTTGACATAAGCTATGTTTTCATCCACTTGTCAATCGAATTATCTGAAGTTCGCCAAAAATATTCATGCGAATAAAGAAGGTGAAAATGCATTTCAATCTAACAGCATTAAAGCGAATAAAAACTTGTGCGTAATGACGTCACTTGCTGCTATGCGATCAAATCGGTGTATCAAATAGATTTCTGACATTTTATGCTGTTTCCATTCATTTTTGTACATTCATTTCGAGTGAACAGAAGTAGTGTGGTAGCCAACAAAATTAACAGTTAGCAATAATGGATAGCGTCTACCAACAAATGATGATAATTGCACAAGTTGTAATAGTGCTTATGTGCCAGCTATTAGCAACATGCAAACCATTGTCAGAAGGCAACGACGGCATCAAAACACCGTCATGATGCAGCAGCAGATTTATTCGGCAAATAAAGTTTCTATCAGCAGTTATCGCATAAGCCTTTTACCGATCAAGAGAAAATCCGATGAGATCAACCGTATAAACTTAGTGTTGATATCTTGAAAATCAAGTCAAATTTCACCGTTTCCACAAGGCATTTTTTATTCAATATGACTTAAACGTGCACTATGCAAGTTTGTTTACTTTCACTTCTGTTGACATTCGAACTCATACAAAACAGAAGTAGCCTGCCCCTCCCTCCCATAGTTCCCTGCTTCCCATGCTTCCATAACTGTCAACTCTTGTCGGCAATTGGCCGGGACGGTTTGTTATGTTATGGGGCACAGCCTGTGCCCCTTGTGTTTATTTGCAGTTTGTGACGCCTGTGCAGTCTCCAGAGCCCAGGTTTTTTTTACAGTGAATTTAGGGGCAGGCAGCCAGCGGATCGTAAAGAGATGTCGATGAATTGAGATGAAAACATAATCGCGCAGAAAGTAAACGAACAGTGCAGCTTTAATTTGCATAAGAATGTGTGGATGGAAACATGGCTAATGATAGAACATTTTGAAGGCCGTCCGTCATTTTGACGGAATGTAATTCACACCCGTCCAATTGGTGGTGGGTGTCCTATTGTCTCGAGCATTGTCTTTGTTCTGTATGATCCTGTATTCCTCATATTTTTATAATATGGTAATTTGTAAAATATGCTGCTCTGCTGCCAGTAGATGATTGGTCATAAGCTACAAACGACGTCTCTGTTATGTGAACACGCAGATATCTAGGTCGGGAAAGCCCCGGTTGACATAACGAGTTGATAAGCAGCTTCGTAGGACCGCTTAGCGAGACTGCGGTTGCTAGGCTTGGTGAAGCCCAGCAATAACTGAAAGCATTGTTCATTTGCACACTGTTACTGTGTGGGGAGAGAAATCGTTTGTGATGTTTTATAAAGTTCATATAGCGGTAAGTTCGAAAATCCACACAGTGCTGTATTTAACACAGTGCGCAATGTGTGTCTACATGAATCACTGTCGGTATTATGCTCCGTTTGTCAAGTTTTGCCATCAGCAGTAGCTATTGCTGTGATATAAATCAAACTCACAAGTTGTAAAGCGATCCACGGTGAAGAGCTTTTTCTTGCTCGCAGCAGCCATCTTGGTAATCAAATAGTGCAATAACTTGAAAACAAAGCTCTATCTCAAAAATCTGGCACATTTAAATCCGAGAGATCATGGCATTTAACCCATAGAGCCAAATTCTAGGACTTGATTTTGACCGGCGTAGTAGCTATCCCGGTAACAGACAGAATAACTGAATGCCTGAATGACACACAAACGAACTACCGTATACCTCGCTTGCGTATGCGCACCGAGGCATAAAATTATGACATGCAGAAGAGGAAGAGGCAATTATTTCACTTTTCAGTGATTTTTATTGTCGTTGACACGACAAATGGAATCCTGGTTTTGCAATACTCTTTCAATGTTTCCAAGCCAAGATACAATTAAAGATGCAAGAGGCAGCTGTAATAGACTCATGTAAATCATGTCTTAGGAATTACTTGTTCTCATGTGATTTTTTTATTGTAAAGCGCTCTGGGATATGGGCAATGGCGTAGAGTTGTGTATGGACCGAATGGACGTGTCCATACCAATCTCAAACGATGGCTGAAATGTCCACACCAATATTAAAGGTGCATTATGCAAGTTTGTTTACTTTCTGCGCGATTATATTTTCATCCCAATTCGCCGACATCTCTCCACGATCCACTAGCTGCCTGCCCCTAAATTCACTGTAAAAAATCCCCGGGCTCTGGAGACCGCACAGGCGTCACAAAATAAACACATAACATAACATAACATAACATAACAAACCATACCGGCCAATCACTAACAAGAGTTGACAGTTATGGAAGCATGGGAAAGAGGGAACTATGGGAGGGAGGGGCGGGCTACCTCTGTTTTGTATGAGTTCGAACGTCAACAGAAGTGAAAGTAAACAAACTTGCAGAGTGCACCTTTAAGGTTGAAGGAAAAAAAAAATGCGCTTCATGTGGCACACAAAGGGTTAAATCCTTTCCCACTTCGGCACCACCTCCCAAATACGTCTTTGAGACTGGTCTGTTTTTTGATTGGCTTAGCTCCCAGTAGGCTGTTTCGCTTGCAGGTTTCCCAGTGTTGACGGTGCACTCTGAAAACTTGCTAGCTACCTTAGTTAGTTTTTACCAGAAAATAATGCAAACGAATGTTAATTAAACATGAAACTAAACCCGGTTTTCTGTCACGTGTTGGTTAGTAATCGGGTTGCTAGCAGTAGTAAATATAAACCAGGTGGATATGTCAAATTATGAATTTCAGTGGAGAAATCCCGCAAAGGTGCCATTATTAATGAATTATTTGCAGGAATCACAGCAGCAAGCTAGGGAAACAGAGCAAGCTGTTGAGGATACAGGTGCATCAGGGCTTCAGGTGAGGTCATAATTATGCCTTGTTCTGTGGAATTATAGGAAAGTTAGTCTCATGATGTTCAGCAAATATAACCTTGGAAAGACAAAATGACCCATCCAACTTTGGCTCAGTGGGGGAAATGAAAGAAACACAAATCATTAATCTAACATGACCCAGTCCGATTAACGCTCGGTTTGCGCCTTGTCCAATTCATAGTCAGTGGTCCATTTTGAAGTGTTTATCGGTTTTTCGCGGCTGCAATTGCGTTACCGCACACTAAGATGCTTAATAGAGAGGATTACGAGCTGACTTGCTAACGTAATTACATATCCGCTCACTTGGTATCAATGTCCAGGTTACTAGATCTGAGCAGGTTTCATGAGTGCGCTGAGATGGTTTGCAGCTGTCAGTTAAGGTTGTGGCAAGTTTATGTATGTGGCATCTTTGCATGAAAATTATGGAGGTACCTTGCGTAGCATAAAAAAAAAGCGGAGAAACACTCATTCGGATAGTCTCTGCATACAGTAAAGGCAGTATCTGCACTCAGATTTACAAAAATTTTCCAGCTCGCCCTCTTCGCGCGCTCGCATCACATACGTGTTCTTACCAATTCTCACATTAAACCAACGCCCTTGGATATGGGCGTGGAGAGTGCTACCCAAAAGTATATTATGATATTAATGATATCCTTGATAAATAAATTGTAAAACCACGCCTCCAGCCATCCAGCTCACCGGTCTATTAAGACCCGGACTGCATTCCTGACTCCAGTAATCATTGCCTGCATCTGCTTGTCATTTCCACTGTGTGGTAGTGTTGCTATATAAGACCGAGCCTCTCGCTCATTCTTTGTGAAGTCTCATAGCCACATGCTTGTGTTGCATTCCTTGTCTTGTATAGACGTATTAACCTGCATTTCGCGGGTATTGTTTATTTCAGCGCTTTATCCCAGGAGCCTCAATTCCCGTTCGTTTTCTATTTTGCAATACATCTACATAATTGCTACTGCAGCCGTAGCCTACAGTCTGTATTACCAATAATATCTCTAAGGGACCTCGATCCCTCTTTTGTTTGTCTTTCTTCGTTCATGCCTTCTGCTGTGCAGTCGGCATAATAAATATACAACCAAGTCCATCCTTGCACCTGAGTCCAGTCCTCAACTTCCTGTCCTCCGTGCCTGTCACTGAGGTACGTGACACAACCCTTACAGAAACATTTACATTCTGTACTGAATGTTTCCACATGGATATAATCAACCTAAAGTATCAGTTTATCATAAGGTAACATTTAATTATTATTTGTAAGAGAATGAAGATTTGTCTTGAGCACAACATTTGAAACACTTGGCATCACAGTTGTAGTTTGATTGGCAAACTTATCCAATTAGTTGTTGTCAAGACATAATTACATGATTTTTTGAGAGACTTGCCAGCTGTCGCAATCAACAGTGTGTGTTGATGGATGCACTCATTTTCAGACTGAAGGTCACGGTGATGCAAGCAAGTATAGGGATCCATAAGGCAATAGCCTCCCACAACTGAGAAGTTCACTGCTGTTCCCTATAAGGGAACATGAGGCTCCAGTCGTAATCCCAGGAGTATTCTGTATTTTGTGCAATATCAAAACTACAGTGGGTTCTCAGTAAAAAACAAACAAACATAAAATAGTATTTTTGCTGCTGTCTGCTGCAGTATATTAATGTCATTCCAAAAACTTGCATTGTGCCAAAAATATAATTCCTCGATATTGGTACCATATTCTTGCTCAGAGCCTGACATGCCAGTAATGCATTGCTAGAGAAAACAAGCGTCATTTTATTGCTTACCGAAGCATTTTAAGGCTTTGTCAGCGTCCAGTGTCTTGTTGAAGAAAACGAATACCACATTTAATGACAAACAGCCAGTATATCCTCAGGATAACCAAATCCATGATAATAACTGGCTAAAAGTTCACATATGATAAACCCTTCATAGTTTCATTTTGAATGAGTCTATGAAAATGTAAGCATTACGAGACACTACCTGAAGATTTATAGAGTGCTCTTTGTCCTCTGGTCAAACAACTTTGCAATATGCCTGACATGCTTTTCAACTGATTTAAAGTTCCCTTGCAGAACTCAAAGATTGCACTTAAATCTGCCATTAGTACTTAATGGACTCATTTAAAAAGGCCCCTTTCTAGCATTAGAGCATTAATTGTAGTGTCACATGCAGTCATACACATGAACACAGATAAACACCCACATGCACACACACACACACACACACACACACACACACACACACACACACAGCAAAGGTAATTTGCAGTTGTATGCTTGAGAAATGCCTCTTCATCATGTCCGGTTCGTCGATCTCAAACACATTTAAAGTTTACCACTATATTGATCTGAGCAGCTGCCATTTGTACTTTTTCAAAAGCTTATTTATTTATTTTGTTTATATAACATTCTTTTCCAATTCTGAAACATCTATAAAGGATTCACTGAATTTATGTTGATACACTTGTTGACATTATAATATTACCCATAAAATAAAGTTTGCTATTTTATATTGTTTTCATCAAAGAGGTCTTACTGATCATAAATATCCATGTGCTTGGCATTTCTGTCGCATTCATGGTGTTTCTACCTTATCAAGTTGACATTCCCTGATTTTATTTATTCTTTTTTTTTTAAAGTACACCAATTCTTTAAAAACCTGTTTCAATCTGGATTAAAGGTGACATAGAATCAAAAACCGTTTTTACCTTGTCTATGTTGAATAACGGTAGTCTACCCGCATTCAAGAACATACGAAAAGTGCTAGACATTCTGAACATCTCCGTTTCATAGAAATTCCTCTTTTAAAAATGACCGCCAGAAAACGGACCAATCTGAACAATGCATGCATATGATGTCATGTGTATCTCACTGCCCCCCCAACTCTCATTCCGTTTCCTCCCCTTCAAAATAATTTGCATACACCCGCTCTCCCTCCCCCTACGGAAAGTAATTGCAGCAGTGTTTGTGAAGTTCAAGGCAAAATGGCGAGTCACGTACCGAGGTGTGCTCTTCCAGGCTGTGGAAGCAGTGTGCAAACGTTCCATAACCTTCCAACCGAAAGAAATGCACGAGATGCGTGGCTGCTGTTCATTTTTAATTGGATTCCCACTACATTCAACCACAGACTGTTACGTTGCTCAGCCCATTTCACCTCTGACAGTTTTACTAACCTGGCACAATTTCAAGCCGGCTTCTTGCAGCGTTTTGGTGCTACGTAGCGGAGCAGTTCCGACTTTGCGTCTACCTCAACAACCAGTACAAACTGTAAGTATCACGTTGTTGTTAGATTGTTTTTAAAATGTTAAAAATAGAATATATTTGTTTTGCTTGTCTCGCCAGTGTTTCCCAAACTTTTTTCTCTTCCGGCACAGTTTACCATGAAAAAATCTCACGGCATACCACTATGATATTATAGCGTTACGCTCGCGCTACCTACCCCGCAGCGCGACCGAGTGACGAGACAACCACTCAAGCTTTCGAACCAGGTTTCAGGCTTTCATGCAATCATAAAATAAATGATTCTACACAGTCTTTCCAGTTCAGCCCCCACTTCTCCAGATACTCAGATGTCAATCAAAACACTTCCTCACCTGTAGTTTTCTCCGGCAAAATTCGATAAGAAAGTAATTTTCTTTAATTGTCTCCCCATCGACATATCTGACATTAGCCAGTAATTGTGCATGTCCTCTGACATCGGTTGTTTCATCCACCTGCAGCGCAAATTTCCCACTCCTTTTTATTTTCTCCATTACAACGTCCTCTATATCTGCCGACATTTCTCCTATTCGTCTGCCAATTGTATTGTTTGAGAGAGAAACCTTAGATATTTTATTGGCAGCATTTTGACCCAACATGGTCCCTACGATAGCTTTGCATACTGGCAGGATAAGAGATTCGGTGTCTTTGATTTTGCTACTAGTTCTGCGACCAGATAGCTAGCTTTTAATGCTTTTTCTGACACTGTAGCGGTTTTCATCATGAAACTAGCTTGCTTGTTCGTCTGGCTTCTCAACCACATTAAATATTTTCGGTCTTTTTCTTTTTGCGAGATAAGGGTGTTTGGTTGAAAGGTGTCTTTAATTTATTTGGCACCATAGCTTCGTTCGCCAGCTTTTCGCCGCAAGCAAGACACGGTGGTATTGGGGTAGCGGGATCTCCGGTGAATGTAAACCCATAAGTCAGATATTCCTCACTGTAAAGTCTGCTCACCACTTTGATTTTCTTTTTCTGGCCAGCGCAGCAAGAGTGAGGTGGTTCAGGGTCTTAGTCGGACGGCCTTTTCGAGGTTTTGGTCAGGAATTTATCCATTTTCGTTGTTTTGTTTCAACTAGCCTACACTGCTGTTTTAGCTGAGTTTTACTGGGTAATGTTTAATTTTTCGCGTTAGACGATGTGTGATTGGCCAATCACGTGAAGGAATTGTACTGTAGAATACATGATGCGGAAATATCAAGAAGGAATTTTAAATAGGCATTATAATAAACTGAATTGAAAGAATTGATAATGACATGAATTATTTTTATATCCTGTAAGTTCAGCCATTTTATATTATTAGGCTATCAGGAAAAAAACAGTAAGTGGGTTTTCTCGCGGCACACCAAGGAAGCTCTCACGGCACACAGTTTGGGAAACAGTAGCCAATGTCGTGACGTGATTATCACTCAACAACAGCTTTTAAACGAGATCTGAAATAAATCCGTGAAGATTGTTGTTGCCTATGATCCTGCCATGCTCACATTAAGACGGTGGGAGGTCAGCATCTGCGCCTTTAGTTTGTGAAGATGTTTCGCCTGGTGCATTAACTCCAAAACATGTGGGTCTAGTGCATTTTTCAGGATTATTCGCCGTAGTCCGCAATTATTCAATGAATGCTTATTAATGAGATTCTCACGCGGAATTAAAATCCTTGTGCCTTGAAGTTTCAGTTTCACTTGCGTAAAGGTGAATTTCACCGCAAGTAGCATGGAAAGCAATTATGACTTGCTTCGCTTTAGGCAGCAAAGCCAACCAATCAGCGTCAAGTGCTTGCATTTCATAATGAGGTTGCCAGTTCAGCCCAAAAGGTCACCAAATAGGTGCAAAACAACGCGTTCAAAATCCCCCACCCTAACATAACTTTTTGAGAGAGGTTTTTAGGAAGCTTCTGAGGCATTACAGACCGAACCAAAATTTTGTGGTGTATATGTCACTTCACTGAACAAGGATAAATACCCCATTCAACCATTCACCTTTAAGTTTAATAATGCTGCAGTCGTACGACTTGTTAATGCATCTTCTTGTTCAGATGTGGATTACATACCTGTATGTACATCAAAGGCAACAGAAGTATGCTCCCTTGCAACTGTGCTGTTTCACACTTAGGACGCGTCCTACTTTTTTACAAAGTCCTCGCAGCATACAGATTTATATAAATATATATATTTAGTGAGTCAATTTATTTGAAAATGAAAGCCCCACTGGAAGCTTCTGGAAACTGCCAAATAGGGTCATGATCAACCATTCAACTGTGCAGGGACATGCTGGTAAGTCATGCCAACGTCCTGTAAAAAAAAAAAAAAAAAAAAAATTTAAAATTAAAACACTTTATATTTTCACTCAGCTATACCTTCAGCTAGAGTCTGATGGATAGGTACATTTTATGGGTGTGAAATGTGCTCAATCTACTGCCGAGAAAGTAGTTAAATTAAGCATGCCCATTAATGGCATTCACATACTTGTGCATCCAGGGTTTTGTGGTGCAGTCATAGAAATATCCAATAAAATGTGTGAAATTAACACAGAAACTTCATTTTATTATAGGGCAGAGCAGTTGCAGTGGTAACATAATAACGTAGTCCATTTCAATGCCCATCTGCTGGATAATGATGCAAATTCAAAACTGGTAAACTTTGTCAGTGTATTTTATATGCCGCTGGGCAATAATTTTACTCCAGGTTCAGTTGGATATTTGACAGGAAAAGATAAGTGGTGCATATGAAATTTGTAGCGAAATTTCATCCAAAGATCTCTCAAGCCATTGACCAATGCTCTGCCATAGCTGTGAGGTACCGTTCTGGAACCAAATGCGAGACCAGGAAGTAGCAGCAAAAAGGGATTTATTGTAGTTGGGGGGTGAACCCCCACAGGGCAAAAAGCAACGGTACAGAGTCCACAATCCAAAATCACAATCCAGTAGGGCAGAATCAGAGTCGTAAACCAGGGCAGCAATAACAGTACTCGTGGTCGGGCAAAAACAGGTTCGGTACACAGACACAGGAATGTCAGAGAAGCAAAAGCCAAAATCCAGTGGGCGTAATCCAAACCGTTACCAGGGCAGCAAACACAAAACTCGTAGTCGGGCAAAAAGGGTTAAATAAACAGATGCAGACAATAGTACCAAAAAGCAGAGCCAAAACTCGAAGGTCGGACGGTCCAGTCAGAAGAGAAACACTATGCGTACAAGGTGAGAAACAAGAGCAGCACAGGTAAACAAGGGAAACGTTCTGACGGGGAACTGCAGTGAGAAGACAGCTTAAATACACTCAAGGGAAGTCACATGCTATGATTAGGATCAGGTGATGAGGATCAGACTAATTACAAAGGAGGGAACATGAGGGAGAACCTAATCACATGAAATTGGCAAAAAAAGCCAAAACGCGGACAGGGAACACGAGACAACCTATGACAAAACCCATACAGCTCCGGTTAGGGAGTTCTAATGTGCACAGATAATGAGAGGTAGGACAGAGTGGAGCAGGTGCAGAGGATCTGCTGAATTGCAGCAAAGACTAAGTGCAGGCAAGAGGCGGAGACTAGAACAGGGCGAGTGCTGAGAGCTTGTTAATCAATTAGTAAGTGCAGCTATACAATCCCTAGTGCTCGTTAGTAAGTTAGTATTATATACAATGTTAGTTTGGGTTAGTAACTTTAACGAAAACAACAAACTGTTAGTATTGGTTAGTAATATAGAAAAGAGAGGCGAAGGAAGCAAACGAGATTGGAAGGAATGTTTGAAACCCAGAAACCATGAAATCACCTAAGCATGTGACACGCAGGACTGGGGAGAAGCTGTTACTTAACAAGAGACCAGACAGGGGAGACAAAGTGCAATGCAGGGCATGAACAAAGACATGGACCAGAATCTAACAGAATAGTGGATTGGGAATGGCAAAAACGAAAACATGGCAAAGTACAAAAACGAAACCGAACATGGCAAAACCTAACAGACATAATCATAAACATAACAGGGACTAGGGAAAACATAACAAGCATGGCAGGAACAATAATGAACATGGCAGAATCAAGACAGACAGAGCAGGATCATAACAATAGCAGTCACAAATTAAAAATTTCCGTAATAAACTAAATGCTTTCATGCAACTCATTTTCACATACACTCCAATACCATTTATAGATCACTGAGGAGCACCAGTTGAACTTCTCAGTACTGCTAAGACCTGCACTGCTGCATGAATTGTGCTCATCCTCCAGCACCCTGTCATGTTTTGCCCGCATTTCATTTAGCGCTCAGCCTCTCCTGAATATTGATCACCGGCCTGCTCCTGCTATCTGCATATGTTTTGTTAATTAGAGTCTCCTGTTACCTATTATTCCATTAGCCCATTCCCTGTTTACAAATACCCACTCCTCCAAGTTTTCTTTGCGAAGTCTTTGTACCTCACTAGCTGTGCTGTGTTCAGTGTGTAACTAATTCTGCTATTACAGCTTGTTATCTCTGTTTAAACTGTGAGATTTTAGTTCAGTTTTTATACCCTCTTGTATCCTTTTATTCTTATTTGTATGTGATTTGTAACCCTTGCCTACTGGAGCTTTGCTTCAGTAAAAATAAATACACTCTTCTTTCGCATTTGGATCCTCACCTTCAATCCTGACATCGGTGCGCTGAATGCATTACAGAAGACTTTGCCAATATATGATGGATTCAGCGAAGGTCCCTTTGCCCGATGAGGAGGAGCTATGGCTTCTCCTCCCACCGAAATCTTCTCTGTGATGACCGCCCAACAGAGGGAGATCGTCTGCTTGGGAGCTGCGGGTGACGAGCTCATACGACCCTTCCAGGACCTCGGCACCTCTTGTTTGCCAGCACCTCCTGTCCCCATCTCTCCAGCGGCACCTTTGCCTCCTCCTGCCTTTCCCCGTGGTGGCCACTGCCTCCTGGGAACAAGCTGGCTTCACCTCCTGTGACAGCTTTGTTGCCTTGTTCCGGTCGGTTTTTGACCACCCAGGGGAGAAGCCTGGGGATCGCCTGTTGCACCTCCGGCAAGGATCCAGGTCTGCGGCAGAGTATGCATTCACCTTCAGGACTCTGGCAGCAGCCCGAGGATGGAACAAGCAGTGCTTCTGACTATATGTCGGAGTGCGTTGAAGCCAGAGCTGAAGGCTGAGCTTGCCTGCTTTGACGACGCGCCATCCCTGGATACCTTTATCGACATGTCTATCCATCTCAACCACCGACTGCAGGAGAGACAGAGGGGCAGCACCCATGAGGCCATCCAGATCCCAGAACCCAAGCCTATGGAGGTCGGAGCTGCCAAAATGCTGCTTGCAGAACGCCACGCCCAGTTGTACTCAGGGATCTGTCTGTACTGAGGGGAGGACAGGTATTAAGCCTCTGTGTGCCCTGCTAAAACACCAAAGGAACCAGAGGTGTCTGACCTAATGCCTAGTAAGATAACTGTATCATCATTTTAAGTCAGGATTAATGGGGATATGAAAATGCTTGATAACTATTGCAATGAACAATCATGCAAACTAAGGAGAAATGGACAGTAACTGTACTGATTGATCCTCACATTTGAACAAATTAACACTTGGTTGCTAATTAGGAAATGTAAATGGGAACAGGTTTGGAGAAGTAATGCACTTTACAGCAAGGTGAGAGAAGGGCTGTGATCCTTCCAATGGCAAGTCCAGGGCAGAAGATGTTAAATGGCAAGACGGTCTGCTGGGTTTGAGGTTGGGGAGGATGGCTGGGTGCATAAAATTGCGGGTGTTTAGGATTGCAGGGTTCGACTCTTGCTTCCACCACTTTCATCTTTTTAAAAAATAGTCATGCGTCGCATTTACAAAGAAAGAACTGCCTATTAAAAACAAAGATTGCCTTTCCCTAACCCTGAATGCTAACTTAAACCTAAACCCCTAACCTGTAGGAAGCATTAACTTTAACCGAAGGCACAACCTTTTTTAACCTTTTTTTTTTTTTTGTGGGTGCAGTACTGCTATTATTTGCAGTACTTGAGGATATGTGATAATGGTCCTATTGGTCCTATCTGAAAGAGTCAAGAAACGTCTATCTAGGTTGTATCAGATGGTAGGGAAGACCGGACTGACCGGTATGGTTGTTTTTTTGTGAGGATAAGTTGTTTTTGAAAGGCTGCACCCACACCTCCACGTCATTGGACACTATCTGTTTTTTTTTTTTTTTTTTAGTTAACTGTTTTTTTTTAAAAAAAAAAAACAGTGAGCTCTGAGTAAACCTGAGGCAAAAAAGAGAAGAAAAAATCATCGATTACTTGTGAACAGGTGCACAAGGAAGAGGTGCAAGAAGGAAAAGATGATGAAAATGTCACTTGGAGATGACTGATAATGACTCAGATTTTGCTGAAGGCCCAACACAAGTGATGGATATCTGCAATGCCCTAACTTAATCTAACGACACAGCCAGTAAGGAAACAGGGTTTCAATTTGGCCATATGTACTGAAATGGGAGTGATAAGTTTATTAAATATTCCAAGTCATAAGTATGCGTAAATGCTGCCGTGTCCATCTCTGCTCCCAGCTCCTGGGAATTATTGCATATCTCTAAAGAAGGCCTCAAAGATGAAAACAATATTCTGCAGTAAAGAGGAAACAATTAAACAAGGCTACAACAGTTATACAAGGCTACAAGGAAGCAAGGCTATAACAGTGCTGTTAATATCATGAAAGGTAGGGTCCTAAAAATATGGCAAATGGTCTATATTCAGCTACTGACTACCACAGTGGGTTAAAGCAGCAGCAGAAATGCAGTTGCCAAGGTATTCCTCTTTGTGCAATGAGCAGCTCGCACCACAGTGCTTTGAGGACTGCAAATGGTTTTGCGAATAATTAAAGGATAATTCTAGACAGCAGAAGCTTGGATCGACTCCAAGTTTCCCCACGCCCAATAGGAAACTAATGCACTAATTTAGTGTCCTGCAGGTACAAGATCAGCCAAACAGTGCTATGAACAAGATATTTTTAACCCCCAACAGCTTGAAACAATACTTCCGTGGCTCATGCTGTTTTCATCAAGAATGGCTTTGTTGCTGACACAGATGTGGATATAAAGATTTGAAGCACCTTTGTAAAGTAATGAACATGTTCATACTATTGTTTGTGACAGGTTCCCATGGCTGCTACTAACATAAATTCATCTACTGTCTGTTTTGAAGTTAATGCAATTCAGTAACTCACTGTTGCTAAAAATATGGCTACAAATGTATTACCAGATGTGTTACAAGACAGTCACTCTTTGTATAAACCAATACATTAACAGTTTGAGGAATGTAAGCACTGCTTATGCAGGTTGGCTGGAGGTCATCTCAAAGAGTGATCATTAACGTATTGCACTATGCTATTTAGCACAAGGTTGGCGCAAATGTCAGCCCCACCCACATGATTCCATTTTGAAGCTTTTGGAAGCAGCATGTAATTGTAGCCCCTGGACGAAGTCGGGCGGCTACTATGGATTCATGCTTGTCGTCTCCGCTGCCGCTGCGTCCGCATCCATAGACGCTTCCTTGTGGATGCCCTAAAGGCTGTAATTTTTGACCTATTACTTTCATATTTGGTATGGACATGTGTTATACTTCAGTTATGACACCTATATATTTTCGTTGCCATGACGACAGTATTGGCCGAATAATGCCAAAAAAGGGGAGAAGCTGGCTTTCGGGGGCTACACCCATGCAGTTGCGGGCAACTGGACTGTCTAGTTCCACCCATAGCCCTGAGAGAAACAGCTTCCTCTCTGCCTGTGTCCTAATAGGACATTTCCAAAAGTTATTATTGTGACAGCATCAGAGCATGTGAGCGAAGTGGAGCAAGGTGACGCTGCACACAGCTAAGCACTCACACAAGTGTGCTCTGTTTCGAGTTTCTGTGCTTCACTCCAGTACCACTCTCACTCATCAGGATAACAACTCTCACTCTAGTTTCACTCCGGCCTGGATTTGCTCAGATATGTCATTATATATGTCTGTCATGAATTGTTTGAATAAATTACCCAATTAACATGATATAATAAATATGTTTGATAATGACGATCATTGGTGTGCCTATGGGCCCACAGTGCTGGCCCTAAATAGTGTTTATGATAGCAAAGAAAGAGTGCTGCCAACTCTAAAGGATTTCATAGGAAAGTTCTGGAAAACATTTCAATCTTCTAATACTCCAACCCATTTCTAAATCGCCTGGATTATGAAGTTGTTAATAAAAATGTGCATTCATTAGCATTAATTGGCAAATTATTAACCACTTCCCTCCTTGCAATGCCATTTTGAAGAACAAGCTACAGACTAGTGCACATAAAAAATCATACCTCTTTTACAGACAGGCCAGTAGAACTAAGCTGTGACATGTTTTATGTTTCCATGGCAGAGTATTATTGTACATCTTTGGCCCCATACCTGTCCTGGCCCCAGGCACAAATGAATGGATGGGCACAAAATTTTTTTGTGGTGGGGGGTCATAAGTGAAATCAATCTCATCTAAAGATTTTTCAAACTAACATTAACTGCCCACCCATCTAACCAAACTAATGTCAGTTTTTACTTTTAAATCCCGACATAGCCTAATACAGCATTAGAGTGCTCTCTAAAGAACTTTCATCAGAATAAAAACAATGACTCAAAGGATATCTTTGGACAGTCTCTCCACTTAATTCATGACTCAAACAAAACAGGGCAATCCTCCTCCGCACATTTTACCTCGACAATCAGTCATAAACAACCGCTCACACAAGAGCTTGCATATCAACACAGCCTATTTTCAACTGCAACACAAAAAAGGACACTAAAGGTCCAACATTTCACAGATTCAAATGTGAGGAAGAATAATCAATGTTACCTCTCATTCTGGCTGATGTGATACATGCAGCAGAAGAACAAGCCCATGAAAGCATCAACTACAATGCCATGGACCTAATCAAGAAAAAGTCTGAACAAAAAACAAGAGTTCCACAGAAGTGAATGTGTTGCCTTCAAAGTGAACATACAATGTAATTTCATTTCAATAGTAGTCGCCATAAGTTTGAGTTGAGACTTCAGGGCCAGGTCACGCGGTAACAGAGTTACAAAATTGGTGTATTTTGTATCATAGCTCCAAAACTAAGTAAGATAGAGTTACAATTTAAATGGCTTTGTGTAGGTCTTCCCTAGCACTTCAAAAAACAAAATAGCTCATTTTGGTCATTTGATTTATTTTGGGTGAAAATGGCAAAAAACTGGTCGATAACGGAGTTACAAACCAGTTTTCCACAATGTATTTTTTTTCTTAACTTCATGGGTAAAACATAGATTTACCTAAATTCCTTAATTCCACCATTGGAAATGGAAGGAGCTTGTTTGCCTGCTTACTTTCCAAAACATGGCTTCATTGAGAATTCCAAAATTTTGGACTTTATTCAAAAAAGTGAATCAGTCTCTTTTAACTTCTGACAGTTTACCTCAACAAGATTCTATTTGAGATTATATAGAGAAGTTAAGCCATTAAAATTCCAGTAAAAACAGAGTGCTGAGACATTAGCAAAGCGTGTCCAAACTTTTTATTAGTACTGTATTAGTAAGCATTTAAAATTAATGTCGGAAATAATTGCTAGGAATCCATATTCTCTTATCTACTTCTTTCCAGTCCAAGAAAGAAAGAAAAAAACAGATTAATGCAACAAAATGTTTTTTTTTTTGTTTTCTTTGTTGAGTCCAGCCAGTTGAGTAAGGGGACAAGGGAAAACCTGCTTTTTCATCTTTGTTTCTGCATTTCTTTCAGCAGGAAAAAATTAAATCATAGGATATAAGAAATCTCATAATACTTGTGGGGTGCGTGATTTAAAAATTGTGCATCTGCAGTTATTAAATCAATCGATATTGCACCACGTGTGTCTTGGTTATTTGCGGTCTTTTGTTTCCATGGCTAGTTAATAGTAAAATCATAAGTCGTCAGTGATGGACATGCCCCTGAGAAAGCGTACAAAGATCATGGCTTTGCACAAACGCATTAGCAAGTCATACGGGGATATACCAAGTACAGTTGATGACAGTCTTTCAAGCTTAAAACCTGAACAGATGATATTATGTATTAACTCCTTCAACCCCACAGCCCTCTACAGAGGGCTGACCAACATATTCCCTTCAACCCCAAATTCCTGTAGGGAAAATTCAAACAATCTGACTAATTGATTGGAACATATCAGGTTACATTTAATGGGATTCCAGAGATAACAGTAAGATACAATGTCCAGATAATGACCAGCCCTCTACAGAGGGCTGTGGGGTTGAAGGGTATAGTGATGCTAGAATATCTGGGGTTGAAAGAGTTAATATGAGAAAATCTGTATGATTCATAATAAAAGTCTGGTTGAAATTTGAAAAAAAAATCTATCATTTAATAAATTTATCATTCAATTAATTTGCACGAGGGTGTATGAGTCTTTTCTCTTTGTATTTTTGTTGATTCATTTATTTTCGCAGGGAATTGGAAATGTGAGGAATAGCTTTACAGAGGTCCACAGAGCATTAAAATCCCAATTTAGTGCTTTACGGAGGAGCTGGAAGGAGTTTAGCTCCCCTGACTGAGATAAGGGCTCCCCATCATCTGTGAAATTGATGGAGGTTCAGAGAATATGTATGAAATTAAGAGAGATAAAGTGAATGAAGTAACGATAATTGTTTATTTTAAAGATGTAGCAATGAAACACTGGTGTAGAAAGTCTTTGGCTTTTGAACTCTACAGGGAGATTAACAATTGAGGGGCATCAACACTGAGCAGCAGCATAATTATTCCCCCCATGGAGTCCAGAAACTGGTGGTGGTGATGGGTGATGACTTCTGATGACACTGAGGAAGCTGACGAGGCCACAGAAGAGGAGACGCTGATGAATCTGTGAAGACGAGGCAGTGATGGAGAGGTGGAGGGGTGCGGATGATGGCAGCATGAAGCCCCTACAGTATGAAGAGAGACATTTAGCTGGACAGCAGTAAGATGATGGGGTAGCTAGTGAATTGGTGATCTTGCTCAACTGATGGCTATGCAGAATGGCAGCAAGGGGAATTGTGGTTTAATATGCAAGAAAGATATGAATAGCTGCATACGATTGGAAATGTAAAGAGTGTCCACAAAAAGGATAGTCTTGCAAAATTAACTTTAATTTAGCTTTGTTTGACAATTTACTTTGTTAAAATTTTTACGATCTACACTGAAGTGTTATTTTCCTCATCAATAAACTATGGGATCATCAGCAATAAAAGCTACTCATAGACAAATGAATCAATGTTGGTGCATGAATACATGTGTATCTGTGCCTTTAAAAGCATAAACATAGATGGATACATCCCTTAAAACATTTTTCTTCCATTACTTCAACTGATATTCATAGAAACTAATTTTCCTGTTTGTCTGTGAAGCAAAAGGCAATGATATGATTTAGATTTTTATTTACTCTGTAAGAAAGGCAGCCATGAAGAAATAATTCGGAAAAAACTAAACTTATTGACAAAATTCATCAAGTACCAAAGTTTGAATGATTAAGCTGAGGAGGCCTTAGTTTTGATCTATCATATGCAATATGTGAAGACTATTATTCTTAGTTCCATTTGCTCATTTTATCTCTGAAATGGAGTGCTTGAGGATATTATAGATTCACCTTGGTTGCCACCACAGATCCTTTGTGTCGGAACAATAACTCTAAAGCACTTGTCTAGTTCATTGAGGCATGTGAATGAATGCCTGCTGTTTTCTAACTATTATAATTAAACTGTAATTTCAGATTCTTTTTATACAGCAAATAAAATATTTCATTCATTCACACGGTGACATTTTTGTAGCAATAGCAATTCAATGTATTTGCATTTAGTCATCACTCGTTTCTATGCTCTTATAAAGGGGTCAAATTGGTAGGATGTTCTGGCCTCATAGTTAAATTAATGCTGTCAGTAGATGACAGCAGAGTAAATAACCAAAACTATACCATCTCCCATGGGAGATGCATAATTTGGCCTTGTGGTGGTACAGCGGGAAAGGGTAGAGGGTCCAGAAAATCAACAGAGGAAAAGCTCCGGGCTCAAGGAATGTTCACATCAAATTTTCTCTGATTCTCGTAAGAACAATTTGACTATCTACATTTTTGAAAAAGTTAAGTTTGGCCTATAGGTGGTGCTACAGGAACACTGATTGTGTCAGCAGGACAGTAGGATTGCTCTTTTATGCACCAAGATGTTCACAGCAAAGTTGAGCTGATGAGTTTAACATAATTCTGGCAATACAGCAAAAAATAATAGAGCCATAAAATCAACTAGATAATCAAGTGCAGTTCCTGCAGGGGAAACTGCGTGGGCAAGCTGGAAGCTGCTGATAATGTGAAGTTCGGATTGCTGACAATGTGAGGTTAAAGCTGCTGGAAATGAGTTTAAAGCTTCTTAAAATTCAGTACTGCCAACTCCCTCGAATTTTCCGGGAGTTTTAGTGGCATATTCACGTTCCTGTGGCGTACTCAGCAATTATTCAATTAGCGCATATTAAAGAGGTCCGCCCACAGAATTGAAATCCTTATGCGAGGAGGTTTATCAGTTTCACGTGCGTTAAGGTGGATTTCACCACTAGTATTATGGAAACCGATTATGACTCCAGACTTCTTACACTTTTCTTTACTCAAGGGATTGAAGCAATTAAAGATGTTTCACACGGTCTTGTATCATTTAAACAATTTAAAAAATCATTAAACACATGCTTTGCTTCTAACCCCTGAGAAAAAGAAAACCGCGAGAAGCCTGGAGTCATAATCAGCTTCCATATTACTAGTGGTGAAATCCACCGTAACACACGCGAAGCTGATAAACCTCCATGTGCAAGGACTTCAATTCCGCGTGAGAATCTTTGAAATACACATTGGTTGAATAATTGCTTACTACGGCACGGGAACATGAATATGCCACTAAAACTCCCAGAAAATTCAGGAGAGTTGGCAGCGCTGAAAATTAAAATTATTCGTGACACTGGGATATTGTATCGTTTAAAGGGATAGTTTGGATTTTTTGACATGAAGTTGTATGAAAGCAATTATTTAGGAAGACCTCCCCAAGATGCAACATTACGACGCATCAAACCTACTTCATATATTTCATTTATTCGACGTAAATTGATGACGTTGCCTGCTTAAACATTGCCATAAAAATACACATGCTCCAAAAGAAAAATATTGTACGAGAATGAAGTAGTTTATTTTTTGCAAAATTGCATCAAAATTATATTTACACATATTGCTGAAGATTATGGGAATTATTTGGGCGCGACATAAAAAAAAGGAAGTGGCTATTCACCCCGCTGCAGGGTGAATTAAGGGAAAGACATTGACTATCTGGCCTGCAGCGGGGCCGACGAGAGAAGTAGTTTTGCCATTTGCCCAGCAGCCAATAAGAGATTTAATTTTGTAATCCACTCACTCTTCGTAGTTTCGCGCGGAAGCGCTGCAGGGCGAATAGCCTCTTCCTAAAAAAAAACTGCTAAATAAATGGCTACTCGTTGTTCAGCTTTTCCAACGAGTTCATTGATTTTCCATTCAATAAGAAGCAGAACTCCTTTGAAGATCAAAAACAAATTTTAAATTGAAGAAGAATCATCACACCAGATAAATATTTTGACCAATGTCATTAACTGGCATATATATTTATATCTAAATTATTAAATCAATTTATTTTAGGTAAGATTATAGCTTAGGTAGACAAGATGACCAGAACAACCAGCAGCACTGTTTATTTATTTATTTTTTTTAATTTATTCTTTATTTAGCCAGGAAGGTCACACTGAGATACTAGATCTCTTCTTCCAGGGAGTCCTGGTCAAGACAGCAGCATAAATAGTTGTAACATATCAACATAAAAAAGAAGGGAAAAAAATCACATTACAGATTATACATTACATAAAAGCAGCACAGAGGTAATAATTAAAGGAGAAACATACAGGCCATAATCAAGATATCTGTAATAAATTCCATCTCAATATCACAGATTATGTAAAACAGCAACATGTCTCCTTCAGGGCAGTTTGTAAAAGTCTTTTAAAAGAATATAAAGAGGGGAGTGCCCCTAAGGTAATAGTATTTTGCAATTCATTCCATGCCCAGGGTGCATAAAAGGCGCAAGCAGTTTTACCAAGCTTTGAGTGCACCCGAGGGACATTTAAAAGGATCCGATTTGTTGATCTGGTACAATTGTTGCCACTATGGTAGGATAAAAGGCTGGAGATATAAGTTGGCACTTTACCTAACAAGGTTTTTAGGATAAATAGCAATACGATAAATTTCTCCTATGGTTTAGAGAGGACCAACCAAGCGATTCATATAAAATGCAATGGTGAGTGCGAGAACCTGAATTTGAAACAAAGCGTAAAGCAGCATGATATGCAGAGTCCAGTTTTGTCAAAAGAGATGAAGCTGCATGCATATAAATCACATCACCATAGTCTAATACCGATAAAAATGAGCCTCAAGTGGCCTCAAGTGAGAAGCATTTTTTAAGGCGGAAAATCCTATCTTTGGCCGAAGTTTTTTCAGTAGATTACTAATGTGCATATTAAAAATTAAACTGTAAATTGGGGTGTCATCATTTATCAATCGAAACTTCCGTAAAGTGATTGATCTCATGTTCCAGCAAGAGTCAAGCGATAATGTAAAAAGTAGGCCTAATAATAATAATAATAATTATTATTATTATTATTATTATTATTATTATTTAGCAAATAACATTAGATGGCAGCATTGATCCATTCATGGAAAGCCGAACTACTAGGTGCTACTGCGCTGTTATCAATGGATTGCATTTATCAGTTAAATTAACGCACTGTCTCCTTGTTATTTTAACTGTAAGCTGAGCCCTGTGCGCATTTAACTGTGGTTTACAGTTAACATTCTCAGAACCTCTGTTATGAACTGATAGTAAAATTACAGTTTAAATAACTGGCAAAAAAGGTACCAGTTAAAATAACTGGCAAAAAAAAGGTGCGAGTTTATAACTGTGCTTACTCGAGTCTTAAACCCGGCTATTTTAAAACTTAGGAAAAAGTCATATCAAGCGATGAACCAATAGCGACTGGGGACATCACTTTCATTTCTTTGTACTTAACTAGCTCTATTTTGATACCAATATTTCGCCTATTTTAGATACGATAATAAATATACTTATCTAATGCAAACAGTTGCTGGTAGCTATATGCTGGAATAGGATCTCGAGCAATTTTTTTCTGCTTTGCCATTTTTTCTGTTACATGTTCTCTTGGATGCACCCAGCAAAAAAGACAGTTCTTTCTGGCACTTAATGTGCGGTCCTGGAGCTGGTTTGAGCGACTACGATACTGGAAATTCTTTCCCTGAGTTTGACGCAGAATTATTCTTTGACAGTCGTATCTATCTTTGTCTCCGAATAATGATAATGTTGAGGCCTGGAAAAAGGTCAGCAGAGTGCAGAATCGAACCACAAATGATCCATATCTAAGATATGAGTTAAAGGCTGAATCATTTAATCAAATGGAGATTTTAGCGAAGGCGTTTCTTACAGATTGCAACTTCTAACTCAAAGATGGTAAGTCCAATCTATGAAATGGAGGTACCATACAAAAGAGGAGAGTCTGCTGAGTAAAATATGTCAAAATTGTGTTCGTAGTGCCAAAAAGGTGGGAACACAAGCAAATTAGAAAACTGTGCGTTTAGCCTTCACAACCTGAATTTTCTTGTCTCGTTTAAGATTGCAGTTAATGGAGTTTCGGTGAGCGGTCCCGTCGCTTTTCGGCTCATACAGCCAAAACCGTTTGTCCAATTGCGTCCATAGTCACATTTTCGTGATGAGCACAACTTTTGCAACAACTTGGGTATAAAAATATGCGGAGTGAACACTATGGGAGTTACAGCAAGTTTAGAAGAAGACTTCTTGACTGTTTTGCAGCTGTTCGCCTCTCTAGCCGTGATGTCACCGCACTTTAAGTTCCCAGAATTAATTTTAAAAAAAAAAATTAAATTATAATAAAAAAATTATTTAAGTTACAAGAAATGTGAACAGTAAAGAAATTATCCGAGCTTAGTTTAACATTTTCCAGTTTGAATGACGTTTCTAGCTAAAAGTGTGACAGAGTAAAAAATAGCTGAAAATAGCTCCATTTTGAAAAATCTGTTTCATTGTTTCCTATGGGACAAAAATATTGAAATAAAAATTACTAACTCAAAAAGTATGGAAGAAATCAAGAAGATAAATACAAGCAAATTAATTCTGAACAAGCTGAATTTTTTAAAGTTTGAATGAAGTTTCTAGGTTAAAGTATGTGGGAGTAGTGAGTCAGCACAGAAATCGGAGAATAAAGAAAGAAAGAAAGAAAGAAATAAAGAGTGGGAAGAACATGAGTGTGCAAGCTTTCAGCTTGCCCACTAATAATGTTCCTCCTGTATGCACCAGGAATTTTGACTGCAAATTTCACATGATTCCCATCAAAATAGTCTGAGTTATTGCATTTATTAATGTAGTTTTACCTAACAGTGGTGCTACAGGAAAAATTGTTGTGCCGCCGGAATCAATAACTTCCTCCTCTGTGCACTAGAAATGTTGGAAGGAGATGACATCATTCCCATTAAAGCTGTATGAGTTTTTGGAATTTTTATTAAAAATTAGGGGGTTGGCATAGTGGTGGCACTAAAGCAAAGGCAAAAGCATAATCAACATCAAAATCATCCTTTTTCTACTCCTCAGAAATGAAGTGAACAAACAACGAACAAACAATGCAGTGTAGGCATATTCTATGCCTGACCAGTGACTTTCAGGAACAGTTTCCAGATGGGGTGCACAGTTTGCCAGAGCTGAACTAGTCAGATGACAGGATGGAGATGTTTAACAGGAACGCAGTCCCAATGGACCTTTCTGACTAACTCCGACCAGGTCCGCCCCCCTTAATTACTGTTGCTAAGACCCCTAACTATGCAGTCAGTTCTACATTGACAACAGCTCAGCAGAAGTTTGAACAGCACTCTCTGATGCGCATTCCCGAAAAAATTGTGGTTTATTTCGTACCGAGTGCGTCCAACTTGTCCGCAGAAGTCTTCCAGAGAGGCCTGAACTATTTCACGCAAAGATATACCCATGTCATCAAATTTTTTAAAGAGAAGGGTGGAGATACAAGAGTAACCACGAAGTGCTGGTGATCAATGCAAAAATGCTGAGCACCCAAAAAACTGCACATTGAAATCAAACCAGGCAAAATAGAGGAATCAAACTGCATGTGTAAAGCAGGGTAAAGTCGTTTTCGTACATTTGTTGCTATCACTGAGCTAAAAATAACACTGGATCCAGTAAGCTGTCTAATGTCATTTGGCCATGAGTCAGGCAATATGCTCGCTAGACTTTGAAATAAATCATATTATTCAATGCAGCCAATGCTTAAGTTAGCTACATGAGACATAATTGAGTTATTACTCCAACGTTCATTATGTCGGCGTTTTCCTCCAAACCAATTTCGATGACAAGTTAACTTTTCTTTTTGCGGCTAGCTAGAGCCTCGGTCACAACCGGACGCACGGATTTTTTAATCGTGCGTTCTCTGCGTTTTTTGCCGTAGGTGAGAGTCGTAGAGGACGCGGAGGTAGCAGTCAACTCGTAAGGCGGGAGTAATCGTGCCGTGCTGCCCTTTAGGGTGACAAAAGAAGTTTGCAGCAACACTCTTGCGATTTGGCACGTGCGTGCTTCGTAGAGGTAGCAAGGAGGACGTGCGGCAGTCTTGCAACAGCTGCGCTCTTCTTCCTATACCCCAGCTGTGCTCGGAAGTTCTATTTATTTCGTACGTTGTGTGTGCACCAGTCTTATTTCACACCCGTGGGAAACTTGCGGTCGACTTGCGTCTTGGACAAACGGTTTTATTTCCACGACCAGTAAAAAAAACGCACGTCTGACCTGCGTGCTCCTTGCATCGGGAGCAAGTGAAACTTGCATCCATAGCCTTTCTCTGGAAATCGTGGAGTTTTATGTGCATGATCAAAATCCATCGTACGTGCTTACGGGCAGTCTGCAGACTCAAAATTTTGCGAGAAGAACCTGCGTGGCCCGTGAGTTCCTTGGCGTTTTTTGCTGTAGATAAGCCGTGGAGTGGAAGTATGGCCGGTGGTGACCGAGGCTTAAGCAACTGACATTCAGAATCCAACTGAAGCTAGTTAGCTGGCTGGCTACCAACCCAGCTTTTCTCACGTTACAGTTTCTAAGCATTTTGGCTGCGTTTTGGCTTTGGAAAAGGATTAGTTGAGCTCTCTGTATCCGGGTATCTTTCATCAGTATTACAGGTTCCCTGAGCGCATCCAAGAACTATTTTCGAAAAAGTCAGACACCTTGCCGATTACACTCAACTAATGACTGCATTTCATGTGAAACAATATGGCGGTGCTGTCGGGGCAGACTGGACCTAAGTAAGCTAAGTCAATCTGATTGATAGTTATTCTATGCTTGATTGACTGGTCGGAAAGGTCCATTCTGATGACTGTAGATGGCTTGGGAGCTTGTTCCTGATAAACTGGGCTAGAGAACAGAAAGAGTAGATTTAAAAAAATGCAGTCCCAATCCTGGAGACCGAAAGTAAGGTTTGGGAACTTGTTTTTATTAACTGAACTAGGAAGAAAATTTCCGTAAATTATAATCATTAAAGGCAACATTTCACTTTAATAAGATGAAGAGCTCAACCTGCTAATACTGACTGATTGTAAAAGGGCATATAGCAAGTCACAAATCTAGCAACTTGGAAACTTAAAGTAGGGGGTATAAATGCGTCAACATACACGTGAGGTACAGTAAAACACAAGTAGGACACAGCCGATGAAAGCTAGCATGTGAAACGTAAACCAGTCAAAAGAAAAAATACTTCTAATCGACACGCAAGCTGCTGGATGGAAGGAGACAATAGAGGGTTGTGACCAATAGAAAAATGAAATTTAAATGCTATTTTGTTTCACAAAAAAAAAAAAAAAAAACTTTGCTGAATACCCCTCGCCCAAGGTCAAAGGTCAAATCCAGCAAAAAACCTGATGTTGCACATCTATGGGTCATAGTGAGTTACCATACCAAATTTGGTGAAGCTGTGATCATTAGTTGCTGAGTACTGACCCGGACAAAGTCATGGACAGACGACATACAGGCAGGCAGACACGCAGGTGACGACAGTACTCCTCTGGCCGAAATTCAGGCCGAGGGTTAAAAACTACAGATCAAAGAGCCCACCTTTAGTCATAATAACTGACAAGCGGATTTGTGGATATTTCCTACTGTGCCCAAACTGCCACCATAGGCTATGTGCTGCAAATGGTGGTCCCTCATTCGCTCACTCACTCAACTATGGATGTTTAGCAGAGACGTTTAGATGGGGGGTTGGGGGGGACGCATGTGCATTATGTGCCATAGCCTGTGCAGTTTCGTGCTCGTTTTCCACAAGGACTGTTATACAGGTCTGAAAGTTAACGCTTAACACTAGTCTGGAAAGTTCTAAGGATGTGCTGCACTTTCTGTGCACTTTGCGCCAGTCTTCTTTAATTTTACATCCCTTGTTGGTAAATGGAAATATTTTGCCAAATACAAATTAACTCCAAAATTATATACTTCAAAATTTTGGTCACTATCCCGTGGGTCTCACCCCAGTTAGATGCGCCCAGAGAGATGCATCCCGGATAAACGCATCCCAGTTAACACAACCCATGGGTCCCATGGCCTAGATCAGGGGTTCCCAAACTCAGTTCCGGTGACCCTCTTTGTTTGCTGGGATTTGTTCCAGCCACAATTGCAAAGCCAGAATTTTAATGAGTTGTTAATTTTTCTTAACTGCGCCACTCATACTCATATGGATTATTTACACTTTTAGGCCACATTATGTCAGAAATAGCTATTCGGGTTATTGCTGAAGATTTATTTTCAAATTGTACTGTGTTACAAATTACTTTATTGCATAAAAAGAGAGTAATACTGTGACTCTTAAATTGTAGAATCACTTGACTTTTAATTTGATTAAACTGTGGACGTGGTCACTAAAACTAACCATTTATCATGTACAACCCCAATTCCAAAATAGTTTGGACAAAGTGTAAATTGTGAATAAAATCAAAATGCAATGACTTTCAAATCACACCAGCCAGTATTTTATTCACTATAGAACAGAGATAACATAGCAAATGTTGAAACTGAGAAATTTTATAATATCTACAAAATGAGCTCACTTGAAATTTGATGACTGCTACAGGTCTCAAAAAAGTTGGGACAGGAGCCTGTTTACCATGGTGTAGCATCCCCTCTTCTTTTTAACACAGAGTGGAGGCATCTGGGCATTGAGGAGACAAGTTTCTTGAGTTTAGCCATTGGAATTTGATCCCACTCTTGTTTAATACAGGCTTCCAGCTGCTGGAGAGTTTTGGGTCTCCTTTGACGGACTTTTCGTTTAATTATGCGCCAAATGTTCTCAATCGTTGAAAGATCAGGACTGCAGGCAGGCCAGTTCAGCACACGGACTCTTCTACTACGAAGCCATGGTGTTGTAACAGTGTAACAGTACGTGGTTTTGCATTGTCCTGCTGAAATACACAAGGCCTTCCCTGGAATACATGTCATCTGGAGGGGAGCATATTGCTCTAAAACCTTTATATACCTTTCAGCATTCATGGTGCTTTTTAAAACATGCAAGTGTCCCACATCATATGCACTAATGCATCCCCATACCATCAGAGATGCTGGCTTTTGAACTGATTGCTGATAACAGGAAGGGTGGTATCTCTCCTCTATAGCCTGGAGGACACGACGCCCATGATTTCCAACAAGAATGTCAAATTTGGACTCGTCTGACCACAGGACACTTTGCCAATTTACTACAGTCCATTTTAAATGAGCCTTGGCCCACAGAACATGGTGGCGCTTCTGGATCATGCTCAACAATGGCTTCCTTTTTGCATGATAGAGTTTTAGGTGGCATCTGTGGGTGGCACAACGGATTGTGTTTACAGACAGTGGTTTCTTGAAGTATTCCTGGGCCCATTTAGTAATGTCAATGACAGAATCATGCCGGTGAGTGATGCAGTGACATCAGAGGGCCCGAAGATCATGGGCATCCAGTAAAGGTCTTCAGCCTTGTCCCTTACGCACAGAGATTTTTCCAGTTTCTCAGAATCTTTTGATGATGTTGTGCACTGTCGATGATGAGATCTTCAAAGCCTTTGCAATTTGACGTTGAGGAACATTGTTTATTCATAAAGTATTCCACAATTTTTTTACGCAAGCCTTCACAGGTTGGGGAGCCTCTGGCCATCTTTACTTCTGAGAGACTCAGTCTTTCTAAGACAACCCTTTTATAGCCAATCATATTACACACCTGATGCCAGTTAATTTAATTACTTGCTAAATGTTCTTTCAGCTAATTCTCTTCTATATTAATTGCTTTTTCAGCCCTTATTTGCCTGGTTCCCAACTTTTTTGAGACCTGTTGCAGCCAGAAAATTTGAAATAAACTCATTTTTTTGATAAAAATGTAAAATGTCTCAGTTTTGAAATTTGAAATGTTATCTATATTCTATTGTTAATAACATATTGGCTCATGTGATCTGAAATTCATTGCATTTTGATTTTATTTACAATTTACACTTTGTCCCAACTTTTTCGGAATTGGGGATTAAGATGTCAAAAACAAAGCAAATTAGGATGAGTCAGACCAATTTAGTGTTATTTTTGTGATTGTTTTTCAGAAAGCCATTTGGAAAGACCTTGAACACTTGTGTTCAGAAGCCTAATTAGCAGCTTATTGATTTTTATCGTTCAAAACTTATTGCCACCTTGGCTTCGCTTCCTAGCTAGGAATGTCACAAAATAAACAAAATATAAACATTGAGCTTTTAGACATCATGGAAAGCATAGCCATGTTTATCAAAGAGGTTTATGAGGGCGAAACATCTCTCTGGCCTTAAAAGCGATTAAGTACAAAAATTAACAGCTTGTTCATTCTTGGATTGTAAGTGTGGTTAGAACGAAAACCAGGTCCCTAGGACCAAGTTTGGGAACCCCTGGCCTTGATTATAAAATCTCCCACACGTCTAATTCAGTGTTCTATCACAGATCATAAACTTTACATGTGTTTTAATAAAACAAATTAAATGTAGGCTTTATTATCCATTACAAGCATTAAAACAGTCACTTTTAATCGGGATGCACCTAACTAGGACGCGTCTATCGGGGAGGTGTCTAAAAAAGGCCTAAATTACCCACTCGTCTAACTAGGACACGTTATTTGGGATGACACCATCCATCCAGGTGAAATAACAAACTTCGTTTTTACTTTTTTACTTCTCACTGTTCACATCTCTTTTGTGCCATTTGAGATTATTTGACTTCAAACTGCAAATATTTTTCTAAAATGTGGAAGTGAAAGTGAAGGATTCAAAACTTTTGAGTGGCGGTGTATATTTCTCAGTATTACCATGAGAGACTACTTTGGTAGTTGTCTCTAAGCAGTCTTACTCCTCTACATACGCTATAGTCCTTTTATTTTTCTTTAATCATCTAAAACGCTTAATTTAACTTGGAATTGTGGGATTTTGAGTGTAATTACAAGCAGAACCACAAGATATAGATAAGTCCGTGAAAACTGAATAACTACAGACACTTCAAAATCATCAATCAAATCTGGTGAAATCAAGTTTTGTACACAAATGTATGGCCACCCCAAATCACTATTATCTTAATGTGCACTTAATGTTCTTGGACCTTAGCCTGTCAAACGCCTTTGACATAAACAATGAAGTTTGGATTGGAATTATACTTTGTGCCACACTGTACTCTTAGTTCATTTTGAAGAATCTTCCTAAAATAGGACTACATTTGAACATATGACTCACAGCTTAGGATTTGCCTCAAACTGACGTTTTGATCCTACGTCATAATGAATAATGGCCTTTTCCCGAACTCTCAGGAATAAAAAAAAAATGATTTATGAAAAATAGAATATGAATTTCGTGCTGCTCCTCAGAACAAAGGGAGACAATGCTGAAAGATAATAAATATAGGCTGCTGTGTTGGGATTATGCCATTAAATGCTTATCAGACTGTTGTAGTCGTGGGAGTCCCTCAAACATCACTGTTCTCATATGTCCAGACTGCTAACATAATAATTTATTGCTCAGTAACTAAAAAAAAAATCACATATTGATGGGCCAAATATCACATATTTCAGGCATGGATGTATTTCCTTGATGGATTAAGTAGGATTCAGTACAAATGAATCTAAAGTTCTTCATGTGGTAAATTAAAACACGAGACAGGATTACTAAATTGGAGGTTCAAAATTAGAATGTGCTCTACTGGAAAAAGACCCGCGAGTAATTGTTGACAAAAGCCTTTCACGTTTCAGCCACTGTGCTGCAGCGATTTAAAAAAAAAATGCAGACAGGATGCTGAGATATAAAGCCAAAGGTATTGAGTAAAATCGAAGCTTTCAACGCAAACAGCTTCGTCATTCCACACTCGGAGTACTGTCATAATTCCTGGTATGAAAGAAAAAACTATGACAACAGACTGAAAAATCTAATGCCTTCAGCCTCAGTATAAGGAGGCTTTGGGGTGATCTGTTTGAGACCTTTAAATTCATAAAAGGAATTCAGAAAGTTAGCCTGAACTATATTGGTGTATTTAGGGTAAGGTCTTTTTGCAGAACCTTGGGGTCAAATCGTGGGAAGTGTTTTTTTTTTTTTTTTTTCTCAAGCAGAGTAGTCACAGTGTGGAATACCTTGCCCAATGAAGTTGTAGAGGCAGGAACTCTTGGGAGTTTTCAAGACCCTTGATACAGGGCTAGATATCATCTAGTCCTTCAGTATCCTGAGTGTTTGATACACTTGTGTGATAAGAAAATGGCAAACTTCGTTGGGCTGAATGGCCTGCTCTCACTACTTATGTTATTTTATGTTAAGTTATGCTCCTTTGTCAGGTGCAGCTTCTGCCCACATGTGGTGTTGTTTTTCAGAATGTCAAATCAAGCCCACCCTTGCCAATTGTGCATGACCCCTGTTTAAGGCTTTTTAACTCAGGATTTTATCATCACAGAGACTGGAAAAATGATTTTAACAAAGCAGGGCATTTGTATCATTCGTAAATTAAACTTATTTATTTCCTTTTATTTTCTTTAAATTTTGGGTCAAAAAGTGCCGCAAACACAAGGAAACTTCATGAAAATTAATGATAGAGTTATTATTCACTGACTTACTGAAAAGCAAATGACAGCTTGGAGGTAAAACAATCCTGGATCAAAACTCATTGACCAGAGGTCAGCTAAACCTGTTACTCAGTGCCAATAATAATCTGTGAAGCAAATTAAAAGCGCCTCCTACTTTTCCAAACTGTTAAAAATGGAGAAATTTTTGCTTTGATGTGAATTATAAATAATGCTATCTCATACTACCAGCCAACAGTCTTCTCGCATGGTATAAACATTTAATCAACCGCTAGTGATATTATTATTTTTAAACCTTTTTGACTGTCAAAATGAGAGGGCCTCATATAATAACTATTCATTCATGCTACAAACTAAACAGAAAACAAACTGAAAGTTATATGTCTATAAAAACATGATACAATCCTCCATTAAGATGTAAATGTAATGAAAACTTGCACTCACAAACTCTGTGTTAGCAATACATACCAACAACATCATTCTCCATCGCACATTATGCAGTACTCCAAAGTACACTATCGCTCAAAAGTTTGGGATCACTTGGAAATTTTCTTGTTTTCCATGGAAACACACATGAAATTAGTCTGAATAGGAAATATAACAAATGAACAGAACATGCTGACATTGTCTTAGTTAGAAATAATGATTTTAATGGTAAATGATGAATATGAACTTCAAACTTTGCCTTCATCAAAAAAAAAACTCACCTTCACTGTTGATACTGAAACTGGTGTTTGACGGGAACTATTTAGCGCAGCTGCTAGTTGACAACCTGTGAGGCGTCTTTGTCTTAAACTACACACTCTCAGATATTTGTCTTATTGCACAGTTGTGCATCGGGGCCTCCCACTCCTTTTTCTGTCCTTGTTAGTGCCAGTTTGTGCTGCTTTCTGAAGGGAGTAGTTGACAGCATGGTAAGAGATTTCAAGTTTTCAATTTCTCGCATTGAATAGCCTTCTTTTCTAAGCATAACAATAGACTAACAGGTCTCTAAAGGAAGTTCTTTCTTTCTGGCCATTTTGAGCCTGTAAACAAACAAACAAATGATGATGCTTCAGGTACTAAACCAACCTCAAGAATGCCATGCTCCCTTTTGCGCTCCCTTATTAGTTCAATGGTTTTCAGCTGTGCAACACATTTGTAGAAGGGTTTTCTAATAATCAATTAGCCTTATAAAATGCTTAACTTGGATTAGCAGCCATACCAGGAGATTGATGCAGAGGACTGAAAGTTGCTGACAATAGGCAAAAATGTAGATCATTCTTTGAAAATCATCTGATTAATTTTAATCATTTGTGAAATGGATAAAAATGTTTGTGAAATGAAAGAAAATGTATTTTTCTTTGGAAAACAAAGAAATTTGCAAGTGATCCCAAACTTTTGAGCGGTAGTGTATATTATAATTATTCTTCTGTGGTGGCATGAAGTTTTACAAATGTTGCAATTTCCAATCAATCCACAAGCGAATTAACGCTAATTTCAGACATAACACATGTTCACGCTATTTCTCTGGGAATATCAGTGCATCCGACAGTCATGTTATATACCAAGGAAAACAGACAATCAGGCAAAATTCACGAGTTAGCTTTTACAACCATTGTTAACAGACAAATATGAAGAGTATTTATATCATGAAAATAATTATCATGAAATCTAGCAAGCAGAACAACTTACCATTTGCCTCAGTCGTATGCATCTTATCCAGGCTTTATGATTGCTTGTGATGTAAGTGTTAATACTCAATTACATTGGGAAATTTAACTTCCAACTTGTTTGGTAAGTAGGAATGTACAATGGGATAATGTTCATCAAACATAGGGTTGGTGGTTTGGAGAGGATGCTTTGCTGCTTCAGGGTCTAATTGACCCACTTGTTTCTGAACTCTCATTTTTTTTGGAACCATAAATTCTGCTCCCTACGGGAAAATCATGAAAGTGAATTCCCAAGAGTCAGTATATGATTTGAACTACATCATGCAGCCTTGAAAAATTCCTAGCTTAAACCCCATTGAAATGCTGTGGCAAGCCTTGAAAAATCCAGACAAATCCATCAGACATTTAGCGTGGCTAAATCAACAATTTGGTGCATTTTTACAGAGGAGGAATGGATTGGTGAGCTCAGGACAACCAAAAGGCCCAGAAGACCATGGAAAACAATTGTGTTCGATGACTGAATAATTCCTTCATTGGTGAACAAATACCCCCGCCTTAGAACTATTGGCCAGGGGTGGGTTTCTCGAAAGCCTCTTACCGCTAAGAACCTCTTTAAATGACTCTTACGATCGTTGTTAAAATAGCGTGGATTTCCCAAACACATTCGTAACTAAAGTGCCTCTTTAGTTTGCTCTTAACTAAGGAGAGATCCAGACCTCTTTCTCTTAAGGCTTCTTCTAACGATTTTGTTTGGGAAACCCAAGCAACGAGAAATCGTCCATTGCTTAAGAATCTCCTGAACATGCTCGTTAATCCTAAAATGCAACATTAACGGGAAACCAAAAGCAGATCAGGAACACTCTTCAGGAGGACAATCAAGAAGATTTCATCAGGGTAAGTACAAAGGCTTTGCCCCAACCAATGGTTAGCCTCAAAAACAGAAAATAAATAAATAAATAAATAAATAAGCCTGTAAAGTTTTGGACCAACATATCATGGGTAAGTGAGACAAATATCCACTTGCACCAGACTGATTGAATGAGAAGAGTAAAGAGAAGGGAAAGAACTGTTCATGATTCAAAGCATACCACAGCATCTGTGAAACATAGTCATGCATAGGCCTGTATGATTACCAATGGAACTTGTTACCCTGTTTTTATTAATAATGAGACAGCTAACACAAGGATGAATTCCGAAGTATGTCAGGCTACATTATTTGCCCAGAATCTGTGTAATGCCTCAAAGTCATTGAACAATACTTCACAGTGCAGAAGGATAATGACCCAAAACAAGCGACTAAAACATACCTTTTTTTCAACTCAAAGTAGGATGTTCTTCAGGTCTATCACCTGACCTGAATTCAACTGAGCATGCATTTATAAGTTTTTCAGTACCATTTACCAATGGTAACATCTGCTAGATGCAAGACTTTTACTTAGTATCTCCTCTACCGTGTTTAAACGCCGAGCGCTCACGTTTTTCAAACAGAGTGCTGTCAAAACAATATTGCAACGATTCCCCTTTTCCCCCTGCTTTCAAAAGACGTAAGCGTTTTAAGTCTCATCTCACATTTTTCACACGCAAGCACGTCTCCCATGTGAATGGCCCCTTACAAGAAACCCTGCAAGGGGTGATTTTATTGGGTTAAGGAAAGTATTTGCAACCAAATATTTGAAATCAGAATTTAATTCATGATTCCGTTGGTTCGTCTAATAACTTTTGAGCCCCTAAAGTTGAGGGGGGTATATTATCCCTTGAATTAAAGCTGACCTTTCACCCTTTTCTGATATATTCATCGATTGAGTTCAAATTCACAATGATCAAAATTGTACTACTCTTATTGACCTGTCTGTAGGGTTTTTTTTTTCATTCATTAAATTAAATAATCATTTCAAAAGAAGAAAAAAATATTTTGTGATTCATTGTGCTCTACTTCACATGCATTACATCTTGCTTGAAGACACAAAATAGTGTAATTTATTGTGACAAAATACAAAAACAGAAGAAATTAGGAGGGAGCAAATATTTTTTTCACAGCACTTTATACCATCATCACTTGCTCTTTCTTGAAGCGTCTAAAGTAAATGCTTTCTCTTTTTGGAAAGATATGAGCATTGTTCATTACATTTCACATGATTAGTTGACATTACCATTGCTGGAAAACCTAATCAGGCAGAGTGAATCTGTAGTGGTGAATATGATAGATTGCAGTGCATTCAATATGCATTCGCTTGGTGGAAAAAAATGATTGTAAATGAAAAATTGTATCTATAACTTGATACACTGGGCATGATTTTGCTGACTGTAATTGTCACAGCTCCTAGTTCTCCCCAGGTGTTAATGACAACTTAATTTCAGTGAGTTTAAATATGCATGTGGAAATGACATTAGCATATCAACTCATAAAGTTTCCCGACTGCAGAAAGAGGGATAAGAATATGCCATAAGGTCTGAATGAAGAAAAAGAATTGTAAAATGCTGACAAAAAATGACCGTTTTGATCTTTTTAAAGCAATGAATATCCATTATGGTCTTTGGCATATGATGAAAGGAGAACAGATTTAGTTATTATTATTATTATTATTATTACAATCACCAAGGAATATGTGGTCACACTTAAGATTAAGTGTTGCTCATAAAAGCTTTATACACCATGTATAATGCCTTCATAAATGAGACATACTGTCTTCATAGATCACACAAAAGCAAATGTCATGCTTTGTAAAGAGTGAAATAACACATCCTTATTCAGCATGTGATGCCAGATGTCATATAACTGACAATATCACTTAGCTAGTGGCTAAATACTATAAAGGGTGACATTGTCAGATAAGTGACATTGTCATCGTCACATCTGGCATCACATGCTGAATAAGGATTTGATATTTCACCCTTTACAAAGCATGACATTTGCTTACGCATGATTTATGAAGACATTATGTCTCATTTATGAAGGCATTATACATGGTGTTATTATACATGTTGTATAAGGCCTGACCGAATATGTTTATTCTTGTTGGCAAAATATACTGTGATAACTGAAGAAATTGGGTGTTGTGGGATTTGCTAACTAAATTATTACTGCAATTATGTTTTATTATCAGTCTTGCTACTCAATAGGAAGGTGACACATATTGAAAATGTGGTAACAGTCACTTCTGTAACATCAGTTGCTTTTCATGCAGTGACAAAAGCATGCATGAGTCCGATGATATACTTCTCTTAAAAGGTATTAATTGCCTGCCTTTCAGGTAGACCAACAAATAATGAAGCTGGGGACTGTTCTTTGTAAATCACAGGTGCGCACAGCAACCGCCGTACCTTTGTGTGCTCTAATGCGGGTTTGCATTGCACACATCTGAATCAATCAATAAATAAATAAATAAATAACTACATTTTACTGATTATTTTTACTGTGCAAGTTTATATATAGTGTATATATAGAAGTAAAGCACAATGGATTTCTGCCTTTGAAAGTGATGGGCTTGAGGACTCTCAGTGGAACTTGTCAGGATAAAGTGAGTGCTTTGATTAGGCATTATAATGCTGGTAGTGCTAAAATCAGCCACTCACAAATGTTCTCCAGGAAATGAGAGGATAGCATTTTCGTGATGCATCAGAGTTAAAGTGCTTAACGATTTGAGAACAGTTAGGACTTTTTATAAAGTAATAATAACTTTTGAAATTTTGGATTACTTTAAAAAGCATATGAGGACAAGGTCCGGCAAGTGCTACCTTCTGAGTGAGAGCTTTTATTTGTGGGTATTTGCATCCATATCAGGTGATCCATGTGGGAGCTTTAGCCCATTTTATGAATTTTATAAAGTGCAGTAATAATGGGCCTTTTTTACTCAACTGTTTAGCCGCTGGTAAGAATAGCAGCAATTCCTCTTAGACTAAAGGCAATAAACAAACCGACAAGAGTTGATTCTTGCAATAAAATGTCCATTTTGAATCTATTATTGTTATCACTCAACATGAAGACCAGAGAAATGTCAATGTTAGTAAATCAAGTCTTCATGTGGCAGAAAAATCCAAATGAATCAATCAACGACTCAGCCAATGCATTGGTGTTCTATCATCCACCATGCTTGCTGTTATGAAGTAAGATCCCAGAGCTGAGCTCATTCAGGGCAGCTTTTGAGAAACCGCAAGTAGACAATGATTTTGAAGGTAGCCAGCCTACCCCCTCATCTGTGCCCTCCCACTAAAGCCAGTCACTTTGCTTCCCTGTGAGCCATTAAATCCCCAGTGAGATGCAGTGATAAGACGGCTTGGATACCTATCCATTTCGTACCATGAGTGAAAATAAAAATAAATTAAAAATAAAAATGGAGAGCTGTTACAATGTAAATTGATCTATCATCTATCATAGTGGTGGCCAAGTCTGGTCATTATGAGCCAGAAACTGCACTAGTTTTTAATCATGTCCTTCCACTGTAGACCCATGCAGCCATGCACCGGTCTGGTTATTTCCTTGCTGTCAGGAAGGGCAATCCCCTGTGAGGTCTTGGGACCAAAGGGGTACTGGAAGTGAAGTTCAGTCCGGACCTTCAGGTGGCAAATGAGACCAGGATGGATAAAATTCCCGTCCACCCCTGAGGCAAATAATGTCTCTAACCCCATGGACAAATGTAGAAATGAATCAGAATTGCTTCAAATCAGAGGTAGAATTTCATTTTCTGAGACAAAAGGTAATATAAATGATTGTTTAAGCCTAAACACAAGAAAAGATTGAAATGTTTGATAAGATTTTGTTTTTGCAGTGCATCCTAGATTTTTAAAATTAATTTAAATACAGTCTGAGATGCTAATTTTTGTTTTCTACATTAGTGGGGCTAAAGATAAAAAGCACACCGGAAACACCAAATGGTAATTTGAAAAAATAAAGAGTTTTATGGCAAAATGCAATATATCTATCTGAAGCATTTTTAGAAAAATGCTAATTTTTGTCATGGGAAAATTAAACATAGAAGAGCTTGCCTATATTTGTCAACATGCTTTGCCAAACAAGTCAAAACACAAAACCATGATGCCATTAAATCAAAGAATGATGCATTTTGAGAAAAAGTTAACTTTGTTGTGATTATTTGACAAAAACACAATATGTCCACAAAAGTGCAATTTGAGGTCAAATGCTTGCCAGTCAATATCATGGATGTAAACATTTCCATGTTTCCATAATAATTCAGAATACTCCTCCGCATGGAGTACACTGTACATTTTTTACAATTCTGCTGCTCAATGCAGCCAAGAACTCGGTCAGCAGGGAGAAAATTATGTTCACTGGTAGGAGACACATTCTCAATGGAAAAATTAGGGAATCTGTTTTTTTCTGCAGAGCGTGCAGCATTGAAATAACACTCATATTTTTTGTTTTGGCCAAAACGAGTCGCTAAACAATCCGAGCCAGTTAGCAATGCAGGATTCCCCATCACTGATTGGCTGTACGGATATATCGCAATCAAATGAAAAACTGGCTTGGCATTTATTGTACTTTGCAATGAAATCTGATGGTCAAGCATGCTGAACACTGGGATATATTGCATGTCGCTAAGGGCTGAACTTGGAACAACTACCGGCCAGCCAATGTTGATCTTCTTGCTGTAGTAGTTCAAAAACGTATAAACTGGTGTTTATTGTGTTTTGCGGCAAAACTCTTCAACCAGTCTTTCAAAAAATATTTGTATTTAAATACAGTTGATGTAAATAACAAGCCTGGAGCGAGCCCTCATCTTAACATTATCAAGGCTGTCAGGGATTACCCAGAAAAGCAGACCCAAGTGAGACTATGAGCGTGATGAACTATGGCATATTCTCCAATATGCTTGGAACAACGAAACAGCCAATAAGCTAATGAGACAAGAAACTGCTAGACAGTGTCCCTAATTTTTAGGTGAAGGGTAATCACTGAAAGTATTGATTTGAGTTTGTTTTTTACCATTCACAGTGCTTTGCAGTACGTTTTTTAGTACGTAGGAACCTCTCACAACTTTGGGAGTATCCCTGCGAAATTGTTTTAAATGTGCCTAAAACTTTTGGACAGTACTGTATTTCAATAAATACTCACTCAGTCATACAGTCAGGTACCTATATTTCCATGAGTTGAGTCCTATTTATCATTTTTCTCACTGCCCTCTAAACAATTTTTTTTTTTTCTGAGCTGCACTAAAACACTTGGATATCCCTGGAGGCCCTTCTCTTTCTGATGATGACACTATGAATCCGTAGTTTAGTCATCTACTTGCACTTCAATCAAAGCCTGGGCCACTTTCAATTATTATTTACACTGTAAATTAAAAGCACTTTTGCAGAATGTTAGACACGATAAAACTTTATTTCAGATATGTCTGTCGTCAGCAGCATTGTTGGTTGTTGGGTGACATGTCACGTTACTTTCTTATCCAATGTTATGGTTATGTATGAAACACTTACACTTAAAGTGTAAACCCACTTGCGCACATGCATTGACAGTCTAAAACATCAGTCCTGATGACAGTCTAAAATTCTTCCCAAAAAGACAATAATGCATTTCGACTTAGCAACAAGCAATATGACGCATCTCACTATCATCTTATTTAAGGCCTAGTCCACATGCGCATGGGTATTTTTAAAAACAGTTTCCTTCTTCGTTCTACAAAACAAATCTCTGTCCCCAAGAAAGTGCAAAAACAGAATTAAAGTGCTATTCACAGCACGCCGAGAGCACGTAGGCGGTGATCATATAATTTAATGCAAGACCATGTAGGCAAATTGCAACCCTTAAAAAATTGCCACAGTGGTAGCTTAGGTTATCCGACCTGACCTCAAGGCGTGAGGTTAAAAATAGCACAATGGCTCATAGAGGAAGGGGGTCTGTTTCATTGGAGTGCTGGATTATGTAGCAGTGACCACCATAGTGTATTCTGATGCCTCTATTCCTCAATGTAGTGATAGAGTAACTGTACATTCGTGTGTAAACATGCAAAAAAGTCCTGTTAGGACAGCTAAAATCAGCGGTATTTTGTCCATCTCTACCATTCTACCACATTGCACCGCATGTAGTGGAGATAAGGGGTACACACTCAGACGTCAGAAGATAAAAACTCCATTTTCCCTCTCCACATGTAAAAAGTAAAAATGGAGTTTCAAGAAATCTTCAGCTGAAAAGGAGTTTTCCAATGGGTTGATTTTCAGTGACCACATAGACACTTTGCACGTGGACAGAAGGTTGAAATGCGTAGAAAATGCTGTTTTTTCAAAAAGTACCCACATACCTGTGGACAGGGCCTTAGTTTCAAATTACATTGAGGGTGATATTTCAATACAATGTTCGTATTTTACGTCTACCTCCTGTAAGCAAGTCACAGAGAGGGAAACAAGGGAAAAGCAACTGTCAAATAAAAACTTTATTTAATCGGTTTTACAAAAATAAATGAGCTTAGCTTACCTCTATAGCATCTCATCTTCACTAATTCGATTTCCTCAATTTAACAAGGCTATAATAAAGGAAAAAAAACTTTAAATTGAGTAGCAATAGTATTTTTTTTATGTCAGAGGTGCAAGGGCAGTGAAGGATGGAAATGATAGCTTGCATATAATTTTAGGAAGGAATTATCAAGTTACATTCCATATTTAATTAATCTTACCAAAATGACTTCCTCTGATGATTTTTCTGTTTGCATTCAGTATACTGTAGTAAAAAAAGGTTTGCGGATAATTCCATTTTCCATTTTGCACACGTGCTTAGTCAACAAACAGTTGTGGCAAGAAATACGGTGATATTTATCTGTACATGCAAATTATTTCATTTTATCTCTTCCATAACATTTACTTTTCATATATTAAATATGTTTTACTGAACAGTAACCTTGGACACATTTACGATTGCAAACATTAACCCAACTGCATAAATAATGATAAACGTCTTCATGTGAGGGAATTCAACTTGAAACGATAATGGTTTTGTTTTAGTTTCCAATGGCATGAAAAGTACCAGAGTCAGCTATTTATTGCTCCGCTCTATTTCACTGAATAAAACATTTCTTTTAAATATTCATGGCTGTTTTATCCATAAAAGTAACAGAAAACACAAATATAATCCCATGATTTTGTAATTGTGATAAATAGATGAATAAATAATCGCAGACATTAATGAGGAAAAATGCATCATTTAATCTTTACGGTTAAAACCTGGGGCAGATTTAAGTTCAATATGGGAGAAATAAAACTATGAGAAAACATTAAAACTGGTAAGAAATGGGATGCCTTTGAAACAACAAACTTGCAATGACTTCTCAGTATTGGCCTGTGGCCTGATGTTTACATAGATGATTGTTTTTTTGGTTTTCCCTCTTTTGGATATTGTCCCTTGGCACTGAAGCTGTGGTTAGAAACTTAATTCATCTTAGAGTATTGTATAAGCTTCTGCAAGATTTAAATCTTTAAATCTGATCATGATTAAGGTCAGCATGCAGTCATTTGAACTAGAGGTCTGAGATAAATGCGGCCTTTTCAAACTGAACAAGCAGTAGAGGTTTACATGTTTTGAGACTGATACATTTTTTTTTCTTGCATGTTTTATCAAATATATGAGGAATTTTTAAGTATGATGTCATGCCTGCTGAATCATCCTGCGTAGCTTTATTCCCTCTTATCCAGGTATTCACTGACCCCAGGGTATTTGAAAATGAAAATATATGACCATCGAGCATTTTGATTAATATTTGACCACTACAGTTTTTTGGTAGAAATGATTTTTGGCTGTGGTAGACTGACTAAAAACATCTGCCAATAAGACTGACTCAAGAAAAGAACATTTTATAATAGCATGGAGGCAGAAATTTTGATAATCATTTGACTGTTGCAAGCTAAATTATTGAACTGGAGACCTCCCATAATTAATGATAAAAATGTATTTTCATTGCGAGGCTGAAATTAGTCAAATCATTATGACTTTCATGTCCTGAGGCTTCTTTATTGTTTTTCCTGCAGTCCTTGGTCCTGGTCCAACTGGTCCTTGACCAGTTTTATATTCTGCTCCCACTTATTAGTTTCTTTTTTTTCATTATTCAATTAATGCCTTTTGCTGTCCTTCCCCTGTGTCCTCCCGCCCCCACCTGTTCCCTATTGTTGATTTTTTTTTTTTTTTTTTTTTTTTTGTGGCATATTATTTAAGTTCCTGGTCAGCGTTCCTTCTCTGCGGGATTGTTTCACTTCGTTGTGTTCTCAGCCAGTTCTGCATAGAGTTCTATACATTCTGTCTTCGCGAAAGTTTTGCTACACTCATGGGCAGGTCCAGGGGTGGAGCCGCAGGGGCACTGGCTCAAGCTGAAATCTGATTGGCCTTTGTAACTGGTCACTTGACACTCTTCAGAGCACTTCATTGGCTTAATCTTGAAAGAACATTTACATCACAATTTCTTCAAAAAGCCACCGCAAAGTCCATTTCAAATCCATCTTGTACTGGAGGCAATATTTCATTTCCTAGGATGGAGAAAGCATGACCCACTCTCCTCTGCCTCACCCTGATAATCTTACACTAACCCTAATCAATCTTAATCCTCCTGCCCAAATTTAACCCACACAAACAACAAAGTCAAATAGTACTAGCCAATCAAAGACAGAGTAGGGCTGGTCATACATGCATCATAGTATGAAAAAGAAAAAAAAAAAAAAAACACTGGATGCCTTTCACTTTTGCCATGATAACAAAGCCAGCTGAAATTTCTGGTTACTAGGAAACTATGTAGGCTATGCATTTGCCGACAACACACCTCATTCTGGCATGGTTATATGCCATTTTGTTGTAAACCAGCATTTGTTCCAGCTAGGACCGCTTTTCAGCATCAATGGTCATAGCTAATCACATCACAATTTCATGTTCTGAAAATATATTAAAGTAGATTACATTATTGAACCAATACTATACCATCGTAGCTAGCTGCAGCGTAATGTCAGAGACATTCTTAGTATATAATGACAATGTTGTTGCTGTATCCCAGCAATCTAAAGTCCTTGCCAGCTATACTAACTATCTTGGAAGCTGTATCTACTCAGGTCAATATAATTAATGCAGCTTTTGGGTAAAGCGTAATCTTAAAATTCATCCAATTGCATTCAGTTTATAAATTAAAAAAAAAATGAATTTATACTGTGGAGTGTTCAAGGAAAATAAAAAGAATGGCCCCATAAAAATTAACCTCTGGCGATGCCCCTAGTCAATGTAATTGCATTAAAATTCACCCATTAGATTGTGACAGTGCCTTGCTTTTCCTACTCAGCAAAGATGTTCAGAAGCAGCGTCCTCTTGCAATAAGACAGTTCAGCACAGACGCACAGAGAGTATCTGAGCCCAGTAGAGACGAGACAGCCACTGAATAGAGAAGGTAATGTTAGAGAGTGGGAGATCTCATGGAGAACACGTGAACTTGTTTTTTCACAGCTATCCAATTTATGGCAGTGAAGTATATGCAATCACCATGTGCACCTTTACTGTCACTGTTATTTGTTGTAGTGACTTGATGATCACTGCCGCAGTTATTTGTAATGGTGACATTGCAGTCACCTGCGAAATACACCTCTTCGGATGGTTAGGATAATCATTACTTATAAGCAATTCAGAATATGATAAAGGAGACACTGTCACTGAATGCTGCGAGGGATGTATTGGCGTGTTAATCATTGGTAGGGTAATATGTTTATTTAATATGTGTTGGCTATAAAGGACAATAGAATGACGTAGTATCAATTTCATGCTGAATTTTTGCTTCAGAAAACAGATTTTTTTTCACAACTAAATTTGCATACCTTTGGGCTGCTGAGGCGTTAGCTTGCTGCTGTGACAGAAACCTTTTTCGTGAGATAATTTTTATTAATTGCTGGATAGATACAATTGGCAAGTAGGTTAGGCTGTTCAGATCAGGCTTGGTTGAGGAGCTTTATTCATACAATTCCTGGGAAAAAGTCATGACACCTAACATGTCCATATTCTAAATTGTTCATGGGCTCCACCTCCTCGTGAATATGTAACACATTGTGGGTGTATGCCATATTGATAGGATACTGCAACAGAGTGCATCATTTGAGGAGTTCCCTATGATTTGCACCTCTATGCAAATGGATAAATTAGTTAATTATCTTAGTTAGCTGAACTATTTATGAAATATGAAAATTCTGCTACATTTCTTTAAATTCCGATGAATGACCACCAAAGACTGTTCTCTCCCAAAATGGAAATTATTTGATCTAATGTATGAACAAATCCACATTTGTGGATACAACCAATTCACTCTTTTATTTAGCACAATTGGTGGAAATAAAAACCTGCATACCCACCAGCCCTCCAGGATCAAAATTGTCCACCCCTGATATAGGAAATATACTTGGCCCCACTGTGTAAAGTGTGGCCCCTTTGTGGCCCCTGATTTAGAAAAATCTTTGATCCGACCTTATTGCCAGTCCATGAAAGCTATGGATTTGTGGGTGAACACTATAAAGCATGCCCTGTTCCTTCAGATTGCCTTCCTGGTACTGACCTCTTACTTGTCTCTGACCACAGCTTACCACCTCTCTGTGAGTCCTGTTTGTTCATCACCTGACTGAAACTGCTCCTCCACTCTTCTGTCAAAGCCCTTTACAATTCTTACAATTAGCCCTTACAATTCAAAGCCCTTTACAATTCTTTTTGCACCAACTGCAGCTGAAGAATCAATATTAACATACCCTGAAGACTTTTTCTATGGATCTTCGCCTGGTTCCTGCTCTGAAGTCCGTAACAGTGGTTTGAATATGTCTTACACTAAACCTTGAGGTAAAAAAATGAAACTGCTTGGCGTAAGCTTTTCAGATATTGAGAGTCTGATGGTCAAGTCCTCACTATGAGGATTTGGTGCAGTTTGGACCCTACAGCCCTAACTTCCCAAAAAGTTAGGACCATATTTTAAAAACAAAAGACAGTATTTATAAATCATTCTTGACCCATCTTAAATCAAGAACATACAAAGACAGGACATGGAATTTTGTTCTTTCTCTGGTACATCATGTTCAGGAAATAAAGTCTCATTATGAATTTTATGCCTGCAACACAGCCCAGAAAAGGATAAACATGCAGGGGTGTGTTTACCACTGTGTTAAATCACTTTTCTTTTTAACTGCCCTCAAAATAATTGTTTGGTGAACTGAAGACACCACTTCACTTGTTCTCCATTCTTGGTGTATAGAAGTCTTTAGTGGCTCAGACATCCAGGTTCCTCATTAAGTACCTCTTACTGCCCTGCATAATTCAAGGGAGGACAGTTGTAGACTGCAGGTAGGCCAGCCTAGTGATGAGGATGCCACACTGTTGTAACATGCACAGTTGGTAACAACGAGGATTGTCCTTTTATTCTTTGGCCTGGAAAATCCAACATCTATCATTCACATAAACAGTCTGAAAGGTTGACTGGTTTGACAACAGCACTTTTCCACAGTGCATCAGTCATTTTCAGATGAGCATGAGACCAGACATACTGACAGTGTTTCCTGGATGTTCTTAACATATGACTTTATTGGTGCATAGCACAGATCACGCTTGTAATTGTGGATGCAATTATCAATCAAGCTTATTGACCATTTTTTTTCCAAATTATGCCTAATTATGCCCATGTGGTTATATCAATCACAAAAGCATTTCAGTTCCAAATGCAGTGCCATCTGCAAGATCCAAGATCAGCAGCACTCAGCATTGATTTTAAACGTCATTCTTTAACGCAAACATTTCTGCAGATTCGCCAAATCCTTCGATAATATCATGTGCTGTGGAGGTATTTGTACATTTGTTTGTTTGTTTGTTTGTTTGTTTGTCTTTATGTCATTCTTAACTGGTTGATTATTCAATCAGTTTTTTCGCAAAGTGGCAAGCCTCTACCATAACTGCTTGTAAACAAGTGGGCTTTTTGAGGATGCTCTCTTTATATCCAAGCATGGTAGTGCCATCTGTTCTACACCTGTGCACCTGTTTTTGGAGTCTTACTTTCAGTTATATTGCCCCTGTCCTATTATTGTGGAACGTGTTACAGCTATCAAATCCAGAATGTGCTTGTATTTCTAAATAAATAAATAAATAAGATGATGATGTAAAACAGTCAGTATTTTGTGTCACATTCATTTTACTCCATGTGCTTCCCCTTCAAATTGATTGTCACAAACCTTCATATTAGAGTAGTTGTGAAAGATTTGGATAACCTTTGAATTCAAATTTGTCCAAAAGTTGAGGACCTGCGCTGATTTATCCTGCAATCTGTGGCAATAAAGTCAGCAAATCACTTCTCGGAGAACTGTCTGCCACAATAAACAGAATGGACTAATATTTCTCTCTTTGTCCATGAAAGATGAGAGAATATTCTTGTGTGAAAATATGACAAGATTGTACCATAATGACTATACTTCCATCAAACCCTGCTGTTGTATCAGAAAAGATTTTCTGTGGATGTGAGGATTTTGAATAGAAGAAAAACTATTAAAAAAACGCTCCTGTAACACCTGACTGTTTTAAATCTTGAGGTCAGATTAATTATTGGAGAATGCTTACAGGAGTCTGTTGAGCAGGGAGTAGTTAACCCATTTACTCATCTTATTTGAACTTATTACAGCTTGTTCATCAACATGCCATTGTTTTCAGTGTGCTCACTATGTTCAATGTACTCTATATGAAGTTTTTGTTTATTGGCTACAAGATAGAACCGACAAATGCCAAAATTAGTATTTTTTGAACTGATCTCCACACACCCATTAAGCAGGAGAGATTTACTATGTGTAAGTGTCAGGACTCAGAGATGTGAAATGCCAAATGTGAGATAGGGAATGTGCATGAATGTATTAAAGCTACAGTGTGGAACTTTTGTCTCTCCCATCTGGCGATAAAAGTAATTATATGAATACTGTCAACGTATGCTTTTGGTATATACCTACAGGTGAGCTCACCCTCATCCCCCCCACCTTGAGAGTGCTCTGCTCTCTTCAAATCTTATCGTGGGAACAATTAAAGAAAAAAGAAGATATCAAGCAGTGAAGACGTTGAATGGTCTTAAAAGGTTATTATTAATCAATGGCTAGTTTTCTAATGTTACTGATTTATAATTGACTGGTTCATGGATGGAATTAAAAATATATATGCATTCATTTATTCATTTTTTATTTTGTAACATATAAACTCACACTCACAAGATCACAATACCACAAAGCGGGAGGGGGGGTGCGAACGGCACTGAGATGGCAGGCAGAAAACTTCATTTTCTATGTCCTCTCCCTTCTTATAAAAACAATCTATGCAGTATATATTCAATCCAAATAAAAAGAATCAATACATACCATTTTCATATTTATAGTATCGTGGATGGAAATTAATAGATAGCTAGCCAGCTGGTCAGTTGAATTGATTTATTGCCTTTTGCTCCCCAGAAACTGCTCTTTGACTAGTTAGTTATTCAAAGATCAGAGTAAGAGCTAGCATTACGTTTCTTTCTTTCTTTTTTTTTTTTACCAATACAAGGTAATGGCTACATAGCAAACTCCAGATATTTTTGAAATATCAGTATGTCCAAGAGCAGGAAGATTAATAATCCTATCTGCCCTAAGTCCCTTCTTTCAGCGCTCTGCAATGAGGAAAAGCTACACTAATGGTTATCTGGTTTGTCTTAGCCCTCAATTGCTTTATTTTTTGACTGAAATCCTCCCTCTGGACTTTAAATATCTTTCTTATCTGGAGCATCAGAGACTTTCCTTGGATGCCTCTTTGGTTTGTCTACTGAACTCCTTGCTGCTGCAGCCCACTCGTCACAATGGTTGCTCCCCTTCATCTCTGGCCTAACAATTATTCCTGGTTGACGTAAACCACAGCACCAACAGCCCATGAATGTCACCACAGACACCATCTGTATTTACCTGCCGATAATAGGCTTAATCAGCACTGAGCAAACTCGTTTGGCAAAAACTTGAATGTAACAGATGTTCATTTATATGTAAAAATCCCACACACTAGCTTTAAATGAAATGCCTTTTTCTGTTCATTATTTCTTACATTAAAGCAGTTTTTTCACGACTTAGAACATGGGGCTTAAGATACAGTTACCATAAGCGGTGTGTACAGTACATTTTGCAAATGACTCACCAAGATTCCATGCCTCTGTGATGAAGAGGACGTGTTTGAAATTTACCTCCCCATTTACTTGCATTGAAAAAGGTACAGACTCACAAAATAATGCATTTCAAATCCAAAGTTTCCAAAATACCAGAATATGTATACACACACTAAAAAAAGGGTCTGTGTCTGTTAGTCATTTCTATGTTTGGTTTTGTGTGATTATCATTTTTAAACCATTTTAAAAACGAATACCGGTAGTTCTGATCTTTCAGTACTTTGACCTCAGTCATGACCTCAATGCGCCACCAGACGTTCTTTCATTGGTTTGATCACCGAGCTGGGTTGGGGCTTTTCCAGAGTGAACAAACTCAGCACCTCCGGTGTGAGATTATGTTGCCACTTCTTACAACCCTCAAGTGAATGCACTCTGTGTCTCCTCCCATTCAGCAACTTTTGTGTCTATCAGAAGTAATGTCTCCTTTGATTAGTTTGCATCTTGCCTGCTCCCTTAACCCCGGCTGTGTCTTGTTTCACAGTTACCACTTGTACCACTTGATACCACTTATCACTTTTATCAGTATTTACATCCCCTCTTTTGAGTTGCAAGTCACTGGATTTTAATTTGCTGTGTGCTTAGAACCAGTCAGCATTTCCTAGTAAAACACTGCATCTTTTGAAAGTAAAATGTAGTCTTTAGTGATGGGCGGTTATGGAAGTTTCCTTCCTAATTCAGTTAAGGTGGTAACTACCCATCAGTTTCATGAAAAAGTCCAAAGTTAAGAAAAACATTTTCTTATCCTCACAGGCTACCATGCTGAATACACTTTCAAGTCAGCTAATTAGTATTTTGATTAATAAGTCTATTTTTGCCGAAAAAGGGCTTTTAAAATTGCTTATTTTGTGCAAAAGGTTTGTTTACATAAACTTCCCTCAGAAATGAAAGAATACTCACTTAAGATGAACAACTTCTGGGGCGTTTTCATGGTCGCATTTATAATCAGAATGAGGCGATTAATCAGCTGTACTGGATTCAATGCCCAAAAGGAGCTTACGTAGGAAAGGATGTGCTGGAGTTCGGGGTGTACGACTCAATAATCAACTATCATAGTGGACTAAAAGCCTGCAGTGATGTTCTAAAGCACACAGGACTTGATACTGCGTCATACTGTTTGGCAGAGTACAACGAAATTGATGGCAATAGGCAATACCAGGCTGAGCGCAAAGTCTCTGAAAAGGAATCCAGGAGCAGAAAATATCTCAAATGGAAAAAGGGCAGACAGGACTAGCTTCAAGAAAAGGAAGGAACACAGTACAAGTCTGGGGCATTTTGAGGCCAAATCGTTGCATGTTGAAAGCTGTTTTTGGGTAAGAAAGTGATTCACAAACTTCCAATGCGTTTTTCTCTAAAACTTGCTTTTAAGACTTTGAACAGTAATGTTGCCAAGAGTATTAGTCCCACTGACTTGAGCTTTTGATAGAAGCAGAGGCGCTGTGCCTATACATTTAGGGCGGGCATGTGCCCGCCCAGAATCCTGGAGGTTTTTTTTCCCCTTTCCCAATGTCGCAAAATCAGCTTTAGCTATAGCCCTTTTTCCATCAGATTTTCAAGCGAATTAACTCTTAAGTCGAATTATTTTTTAGCGACATAAAAAGCATCAAAACGGTTTTCCATAAACAGAACGATTCTAGCAAATTAAAATTATGTCACAATGCCCCGAGTTGAAGCGCATTTTTCTGACCCGCTAAATGATTTTCCATCAACAATGTAGCGAATTAGAACCTTCTGAGAAGGTTAGTGTAGCGCAGAGGTCGGGAACCTGGGGCTCGCCAGCCACAGGATCTTTTGTTGCTGTGCCGGGGCTCTCGAACGACAAAAAATAATAATAAATAAACTAATAACAAACTTGCAATCAAGGGATAAGCCTAGGCCTAGTAGAAGACTAAAAAAAAGTCAATACTACTTATACTAAAATGACAAGGCTTCGTGGCAAATACGTAGGTCTATCTGAGTAGAAAATGTAAAAAAACTGTTGAATAAAAGGCAAGGCTTGGCAGTTTTACTTGTATTTCTTACATCAAGACATTTCAATGTGCTTTACAGAGAAAAAAAACAACAGTATAATTGAAGAGAGCATAGACATAGGATAAAAGTAACTGTAAGTTAAATATCCAAAATTTTTTCTTGTAACCGCCTTTATGTGGCTCTTCTGAGATTAAAAAATAGGCTAATCTTTCCAGTGCAGCAAACATTTATCAAGTTATTTTGCAAGAAAATTCATTGGCTGTCGTTGCGATGGATATATCGTGAATAATAAGTGAACGTTAAATGGCTATTATTGATCTACCTTAACATGACACCTTCGGCAGCAAAAATCAACTAGCCAAGGCAATCGTCTCACGAATATAGCCCACTTCAAATTAGTAAACCTTTGCGTTAGCCTAATTTATACACAAGATTTCACGACTGCATCTGACCTTATCAATGAGATCCATGTCACACGCCATAATTTTTTGAAAGCCAGCATCATTGATACGCAACACTGTTTTATAATAGACTGGTCTTAAACATGAAAATACAGTAAAACAAAATTTGGGCTGTAGATGGGGTTATTGGCTCATTTATGGAAAACTAAACTTCCATTGAGGTGAGTACTAAGGACATGTGTAACACCGAACGTCCCTGACTATTTTCAAGCTAAAGCGAGAAGAAAAAAAAACATGCTGAAAAAATAGCGACCTGACGCCATACATGGATTGCATTTCTTCCACATAGCTAACCACAGGTTAATACCAATACTTCGCCAGTTTTGCGTATGATCGTGAATATGCTGATGTTTAGAAAGCGCACTAGGTCCATAGTCTGACAGATGCCCAGATGCTAGGCTAAAGTTAGGCAGTCACTGGTTAAATCATCAAGGCTAATTTTAACCAGCACAAACGAAGCGAACCTCATCATATCGCCCAATAACCTGATTTGAATCTAATTTTGCAAGGTTACCACTGGAAAATGCTGAAGTGGCACAAAATGATCATTAGCACAAATACCAAATAGTTTCAGCTAGCCACCGCTCACCTCTCTTCTCATGTGAACAACTATTTTATTATGCTAAGCTTAGCTGGCGTAACATTATCTTTACCGAACCCATTTGCTTCCTACGACTGTCACCCTGGCTTATTGTCTGCTATTCAAAGATGGCTAGGACTGAAAAAAATGGTAAGCGAAACACAAGACATTCTTTGGGACTTAACGTTGTACAGGATTGCATGTCACATCTAGCAAGCTTTTCTAAAATAAAGACAACAGTTGATGTCTTTTTTATTTATTCATCATTCTTCTGAAGTTGGGCGATAGGATCATTTCTGAGGTGAACTGAACTAAACTGCGCGAGACAGAAGACCGCAGAGGCGGAAAAACAACATTTGAATTCTCGTTACCAATGCGCATGCGCAACATTCTATATCGCTTCAACCCTTTTCCATCACTTTTATGTTGATATAACTTTCCCAAAACCACCTCTGCCAAGCGAATTAACCGAATTAACTTGTCGCTGAAATTACCTTTATTCGCAAAAGAGTTCTGAAATGCCGCTCTCGCTGGAAAAAGAATTACCGTTGCTGAGTGCCAGTGCATGGACCTAATTATAATTAAATTATTTTTCTGCACTGAATGTAGCCCATTATTTTGTCGCTGTTAGTTTGCATGGGGGAGAGAAGCCGTGTCTTCAATTGTCACTTGATTATTCTTAAATTGGAAAACGTGTTAATAAAGGAAAACCATTGAGAACTAGCCGGGACTGATTGTAGTCAACAAAGGGATGGATCTTTGCCCCCCGAATTTTCAGGTCTAGTGCCGGCCTTGATATAGTCCCTTGCCAGGTGACTCGATTAAGTAGCAGAAGATGTCTAGAAATGACACTTCAGGCCACTGAGTCAGATCATTCGCCTAGTTTTTTAAAACGTATGGACAACAATCCAACCCCAGTGTATTTCATTTCTTAATAAATCGATCCTTGTCAGCCGGCAATAGCGACTCAAAGTACGTCATGACAACTTGTTAGCGTTAGCAAAACAAGTTTAAATTCCGCGTTTTTACAGTATAGCGGACGGGGGGAAGGATTGTTTTCCCCCTCGGCTCTAACCGGATGTGACATTTGTGGGTGTTCCCATTGTTGTCGACTGTATCTGTGGTCATCAGGCTTGAAACTACTTTCCTCCTAAGCCACTCCCTCAGGCTTACAGACAGTTCATCTCTGGCGAAGTGTGCACTCCATCTGGTAGTCATCCTGGAAAGTCACTGGCTGGAGACTGGCAACGCTATCAATAGTTTTTACTACTATAAATAAACCATACCATTGGATTGTACTCTGCCTCTGCACTTGTTTGCTGTCTGGATCATAACACTTACTGTTTATTAGTGTGACTTTGTGCAGCAAGGCGAAAAAAAAAATTAGGACCTAACTAATAGTACAACCCCAATTCCGAAATAGTTGGCACGAAGTGTAAATTGTGAATAAAATCAAAATGCAATGACTTTCAGATCACATGAGCCAATATGTTATTTACAATAGAACATAGATAACATTTCAAATGTTGAAACTGAGACATTTTACATTTTTATCCACAAAATGCGCTTATTTCAAATTTTCTGGCTGCAACAAAAAAAAGTTGGGACACAGGCAAAAAAAAGGGCTGAAAAAAGCAATTAAAATAAGTAAGCTGAAAGGAACATCTGGTGTGTAACATGATTGGCTATAAAAGGATGTCTTATGTGTCTCAGAAAGATAATGAAGAGGCTCTCCAACCTGTGAAGGCTTGCGTAAAAAATTGTGGAATACTTTAAAAACAACGTTCCTCAACGCAAATTGCAAAAGGCTTTGAAGGTCTCATCATCAACAGTGCATAACATCATCAAAAGATTCAGAGAAACTGGAAAAATCTCTGTGCATAAGGGACAAGGCCAAAGACCTTTACTGGATGCCCGTGATCTTCAGGCCCTCAGATGCCACTGCCTCACTCACCGGCATGATTCTATCATTGATATTACTAAAGGGGCGCAAGAATACTTCAAGAAACCACTGTCTGTAAACACAGTCTGCCGTGCCATCCACAGATGCCACCTAAAACTCTATCATGCAAAAAGGAAGCCATTGTTGAGCATGATCCAGAAGCGCCGTCGCATTCTGTGGGCCAAGGCTCATTGAAAATGGTCTTTAGCAAAGTGGAAAAGTGTCCTGTGGTCAGATGAGTCCAAATTTGCATTCTTGTTGGAAATCATAGGCGTCATGTCCTCCAGGCTAAAGAGGAGAAAGACCACCCCTCCTGTTATCAGCATTCAGTTCAAAAGCCAGCATCTCTGATGGTATGCTGATGCATTAGTGCATATGGTGTGGGACACTTGCATGTTTTAAAAAGCATCATGAATGCTGAAAGGTATGTAGAGGTTTTAGAGCAACATATGCTCCCCTCCAGACAACATCTATTCCAGGAAGGCCTTTTGTATTTCAGCAGGACAATGCAAAACCACATACTGCAGCTATTACAACAGCATGGCTTCATAGTAGAAGAGTCCGTGCGCTGAACTGGCCTGCCTGCAGTCCTGATATCTCACCGATTGAGAACATTTGGTGCATAATTAAACGAAAAGTCCGTCAAAGGAGACCCAAAACTCTCCAGCTGCTGGAAGCCTGTATTAAACAAGAGTGGGATCAAATTCCAATGGCTAAACTCAAGGAACTTGTCTCCTCAATGCCCAGACGCCTCCACTTTGTGTTAAAAAAGAAGAGGGGATGCTACACCATGGTAAACAGCCCCCTGTCCCAACTTTTTTGAGATCTGTAGCAGCCATCAAATTTGAAATGAGCTCATTTTGTGGATAACATTGTAAAGTTTCTCACTTTCAACATTTGCTATGCTATCTCTGTTCTATTGTGAATAAAATACTGGCAGGTGTGATTTGAAAGTCATTGCGTTTTGATTTTTTTCACAATTTACTCTTTGTCCCAACTATTTAGGAATTGGGGTTGTACACCGTTTGGTAAAAATCTAACCGACCGTTTTGATGGAAAAAAAAATCATATAACAAACACATTGTGCTGGATAAGTTATTTGAAGTATGCAAATCAAATATTCTGCGATATTCACAGGCCCAATGCAAGTGGCCTAAAGGCAGGAACGCATCCTGGGCTGCGCAACAATCCACTGCAAGGCTAACCCTTCACTCATACCTATGGGCAGTTTCTAGCCTCCAATTAACCAAGCGTGCATGTTTTTGGGCTGGGGGAGGAAACCACTGACCCAAGCAAACACAACTTAAGAAGAAACTCCTTTAGAATCCTGTCTTTCATTATTCAAACAAACCATTAATCCAGGTGTCCTCACCATTGTTGTTCCGGGGTCAGATTCAAACCCACAACTTTACTCCTCAATGAGAATACCTCCGCCCAGATTCAAACTCACCACTTTACTGCATAAAAATTCACAGATGCATGTTTTTGGGCTGAACCCACAACCACTGACCCAAGATAACACAGGAGATTCAAACCCACAAACTCCTCACAGAATACCTCCGGCCCAGATTTAAACCCACAACTTTACTCCTCACAGAATACCTCCGGCTCAGATTCAAACCCACAACTTTACTCCTCACAGAATACCTCCGGCCCAGATTCAAACTCACCACTTTACTCCTCACAGATACCTCCGGCCCAGATTCAAACCCACAACTTTACTCCTCACAGAATACCTCCTGCCCAGATTCAAACCCACAACTTTCTTGCTGTGAGGCAACTTTGCTACCCACTGTGCCATCATGCTGGAAATTTCGAGAAAATGTGAAAGATTTTCTTTGTCATTAATCCATCAGTTCTTAGACCTTTAACATGTAATTGTATCCTGGAATAGCTTTCTGTCAGCTGATGAGGTGATAATGGAAGTGATGACACTGAAAAAAAATTGCTGATGCTATCTTCGATGTAAAACAATAGGGAGAGCAGTTGTGAATGTTCAGAAGTCCCAGATTGATGAGTCATGCAGACTATGAGAAGAATAGATAAAATTGCAACCAAATTGCAAAATAAAATCAATACAAAAAAACAGGATTTTGTTGTAACAATGCATGCAAAATTGAATAAGGAATATTTCTCAGACCTACAATTTGCGGAAGCATTTCATTCTATTTTATGGGATACATGGATCTCGGGGCACAAATACAGAAAACAAGATGGTTTTTAGTACTTAGCCTGTACCACCAGGTCTATCACAGTTATATTGAACAACTACCAGTAATTTTGACATTTTGATGGATATTTCAGATACAGCACAGTGCCACTGAAATACACATCAGTCCGTGATGTCACTGGTTCATAAGGTAGACCAGGCCGCCATAACTGTGCTTGTGACACCACATGCTAGCTAAATTCGATCTTCAGATAATGGTGCACTGCATTGCATTTGGATGCAACACCAATGAAAGAAATACAAAGGGAAAATCAGTCAGTTTACACCGACTGCCAGATACCAAGCCCGACCTCCTCAAAGTTTGGTTACAGCGGTTAAACTGAAAGGTGCCATGGTGACTCCCAGTGTTCGTGTTTGTCAAGAACACTTCAAGCGCGAGAGCTACGAATGCAATCTTTCAGCGGAGCTCATGAACCAAAAGATGAAATTGAAGGCAGACACCTTTCCGACCGAATTTTGTTTAAGCAAAGCCAGTGGCCCTAGGTAATCATCCACAAGATGCCAGATGGTGAGGGAATGACAGGTTAGTAGGTTACCCCCATAGTTACAGTCATGGCATTCCCAAATGACAGATGGCTGATGAGCTGGGCAGGGCTAAACCATTCGCAAGCACTGGCGCGAGGGTAGGCTGCCAGATATACAACGTAATTCAGTAACTGTACCGTCAAATGTAATGTGACATTGTTGAACTGCAAATCGTTCGAAAGTTTGAGGACTCAGCATTTTAACTGTGTTAGCCATTTTATGATGAAAATACCACAGCAAAAATAGTATTTAAAATTGTGTCTTAACAACCCTTAGCCTGACAATGCAGTCCTATAGGTTAAATTGTCTTGCATTGTTCAGATTTGTCAAAGTATGTAAAAAGAAATGTTCTTACCTTGGTAGCGGTCCAGAGATAAAAACCTGTTATTGTTTTTAATCCACAGAATGAGCAAGCTTGGATCAATGTCACAAAATCGACGTTGACATGGAGGTAGTAGCTGCGCGTCATCGAAGTGTCACTCTAAGTAGCATTTTTACTCATGATGCAATGCCATAGATTGTACATTAGCTCTATAGGCATAAAATGAGTGCACCTATGGGCTATTATGTGCTTTTTGAACAGAAAAGTAAGAGTTTCAGCCGATCAGCCCTCACTCCAATGTTAGTGCAGTATACAAAATACACGCACACGTATGAACCAGTGACTTTGCAGCATGTTTCTTGAGTTTGCATGGTGTGTCGCGATATAAATTAAATATGTGATATTACATGATTGCTTCATCAAAATTTCAAAACCTTCCAAGTCTGATTCTTTTATATGAAAAGGACCATCATAAGGGATATCTGCTAGGTCCATGTATCCCTTTAACATTGCAACCAAAGTATATGGTCAGTCTTGGCGGTCTCATTCAGTAGGTCTTACCCTGTACTTCCTTACTGCACAATAAAACAAAAATGCAGATTTTGGAAATGTGCCCCTATAGGTATTTGTCTGGTCACATATATACTTTTCTGTGTTGAATTTGACAGCTCATGTTTGCTGTGAAGTTGCTTTAATTGTGTAATAACATGTAGTCAGGGCCCTGACTACATGTTATTACACAATTAAAGCAACTTCACAGCAAACATCCATGTAATTGTAGGTATTGATGTCACTTGGATACTGGAGTTAGAGGGATTATAAATGTCCAACTGGTCTGAAAAGACTTGTAAAAGTACTACAAAGAGTTCACACAGAGGTGAGAGTAAAATATTGAAGGGCTTTTATGTTCTATTGTGAATCACCTCAATAAATACACATTTGAAGTCCAATATTCTGGAAGATTTTCAAAGCAACGATTAATAGATTTCAATAAACTTCGTCTTTATTTCAAGTACTGTATATTGCAGCTATGAATGGCTGTATAAAATAAAGGATGAAAAGGCTTCACTTTATTTTTCAGTCGTCAATACTCTGAAGGTTAGAACGCCAAGATGAGGACGTTGCCTTGGTTAGGAAATGCAGAGTCATTTTATTTGGAATTTGCAGTGGACATAGAGTGGATATGTGTAAAAAATTAATTAATTACACCGCCCTGCATTTTGAAACTTTTTCTCTGCTGATTTGATAAACTTTGTTGATTTTATACAATTCGAAGGCGCTGATTTCAAATTTGCCCAAAAAGTTTGTGCATCACGTCAGGTTTTTGACAAATCGCAAATTCTTTTTTTCATATTGATATATCTAAGAATACACAATGATAAATGAAAGCAAAATGAAACAGTTAGATTTTAAGCATTCTGCAAGATGTAATAAAACAAAATGCAGCTTACCCAAGGATTAAATTTTCTTTTCTTTGATTTACGGGAATAATTTTGTTCGGGGCAGTCTCTCTGTAAGCACCAACAGTAACACCACCCTGCATGTTGAAAAAAATTTTCTGCTGATTTCCAAAAAGGCCTCATATTACCTAATTTGAGGATGCTGAATTAAATAATACGAGTAAAAAGTTTCTATCACAGTTTTTTCAAAAATAAAAATGAAGATATTCCTTATCATATCATATAAATCGACTTTTATGCACCAATCAAAACAGCAACAAATGCTGTTTGGGTGTAGTGAAACACCAACAGATGTAGCAGAAAACATCTGTATCATGTCTGCATTTTCCTTTGTCAGTGGCCATATTACTAGGCCTGACATCAGGATTAAGCACAAAATAATGTCCTTAGAATCATTCTACATGTGAAAATCAGGCAAGAAGTGAACAAATAGTTCTCACCTGGCTCAGAGGAAAATAGAAATCATTCATTGTGGCAGTTTTTCCAGTGGTTAAGCACTTCTTTATCGTACAAGTGGTTGTCAAAAGTGACAATACTATGAAATGCTCATCATACATTGTGAGAAAATGTGACGTGCTAGAGCAAAACTGACACATTTTTGGAATCGGCACCCTAAAGTTAATAAGAAACAAGAATTAAATTTTATTCAGCAAAAATGATGCAGGGTGGTGTTATCTGTTGAGGCAAATTTGAGATCTTTTCCCAGAAGCGCATTGATAGCACTTTCTCATTATAACATTATAGTAACATTGTGTGGGTGGGTTGCACTAAAAGTGATAGTGTACAGTAAATACTATTTATAGAAGGTATAACACAGAGCAAATACACACACATTTCTAACCCAAGGCCATTGAAAAAAAAAAAAAAAAAAAAATTTTTTTCTATTTAAATCGTAGACTGCCACAAATGAGGTATGAGAAAAAAAAATGGAAGAAATCTTCTGTGAGAAAAACAGATTTATTAACATAATTAAATACAAAGAACAAAACATATTTCCCAAAGATAAGAGTTTCTCATCTCCAACTTGTTCAAAGGTTGCAAATTCATTACACTCCCTCTTAATATTACAAACAGACATTAACAAAAACCTGACGACAAATGCATCCACTAATTAAATTACTGGAAAATTTGTGAGGGATATAAGTTTTGCTGAAGGGCAGGGATGGCAATTTGCTTCTTGTCTGCAGGCAAGATGAAGGCTTTAAAGAAACAAAAGTTATTTTCTGACAGTTACTAACACTCAACAATTAAAGGACTATCAGGATATGTTAAGAAAAAAAAAAAATATGACTTGTAAATGAAACATGCAATAAATTCCTCAAAGGATACACATGGAGCGACCAGACTGATTTTAGACTGATTCACAAATACAATTAATATATGGTTAATTATGGTTATATTTTGCTTATTCGGCACTTTTGCTGTATTAGTTAACTGTTAATTAACTCATGGTGAATGCTTATAACTGTATTATCTGATGTTACTAAAAGCACTCTTATAGTGCAACCAGCATGCATATGGCACACATTTTCACAAGGAATAATAGCTCTATTTTAATCTACAGCTTTCTCTGTGTTGATGGACATTGCCATGGAATAAACACTGCCCTTTCAGATTCATCTGCAAAGCAAAGGGGCTACCAATATGAACCATGATTTAACTTAGATTCCCAAACAGGTGTCAAGTAATACATCTTCAAAACAGTTTTGCCCTATAGATGAAAATGATGTGTTGGGAATTAGCATCAGGACATCAGAGGAGAATGAACATTTCTTGCACTCAAAGCAGAATTACTCAGTGAGCAGGCAAGTTCCATGAAGAGCCAACTGTAAAGTATTTGATAATATGACTAAATCCCCTTTGAGTACACGTACCAGTTATATTTGGATCAAGTGTGATTTCTGATACTGCCTCTGCATTACTGAAGGTTTGCTACAAGGCGACAGTTAAATTAGAATTTTACAAAGAAAGTAAAAACACCCATTTTAACTGTAAAATGTAACCAATAATATTGTCAACCAATTACATTTTTATAGAACGACGCATAACTCTAATTTAATATGCCAATGTTTCATTCCTCCTCAGAAATCCCTTTGCAACAAAGCCAAAACAAGGCAGGGAGATGCAGTCACATGAAACAGAAAACAAAAATTACAATAAAATACGAAAAGAAGATCAAAGAAGGGGGGGAAAGCGTGCCTCACACGGCATATAAATACACTCCTGGGCAAATAAAAAAGTGACAAGATCAAAATGGCTAAATACAAGACTGTTTTGAATGGTATTAACAACAAATAGGTCAAATAATTAGCCGAAGTTACACAGTTGCACTCCTGAGACCTTCTGTGCCACCATTTGCTTGTTAACTTCCGACATATTCTCATGCCAACTTGTCATTTATTGATGCTCTATTTACACTCCCCAAATGTCCATATATGATGTAAAAGAAGTCCTCTTGAGTTGATATTTGATGGTGTTGCTCAATGGGATTGGGGAATCAAAACCATAATTTCTTGAATTTATTAAATTAATTGAGATTAGGATGGGGGTAAGGTTTTTTTTTTTTCATTGATGCATCTAGTGAGGTCAGTGGCACCCTGGTTGACTTGCAATATAGAGGTTCTAGGTTCAAACGTCAGCATGTCAGGACCACCGCATGTTCAGGCTGCTTATAAACATGACCTATGATGGGGAGATGGTATTTTTTTGTTGCTGTTCTTATAAGGAGGGCCATCTGCTTTTGTATATTCTACGAGGATACCTATGGCATGCAAAAGTGACACAAAAGAACTCCTTCATTGCTGTATAGTGATTTCCAGGGTCATCTTCCCAAACATCAACATAAGATGCCTTGGGAGTGAGAATGGGCTCTCACTGTTGCTGCAGTGAACTGCTTGAGAACAAGCTGGATGCTGCTTCACTGTGAAAAGTCCATTACTGCTTCAAAGTTCAGAAGAGTACTGCAGATAGGCTGGCTTCTCGTAATTTCAAACTTGTTTTTTTTTTGAGAGAGAGAGAAACAATCAAATCAAATCAAAAAATTTCAACTCTACTTTCTGTAAAATGCTGTCTGCATGTTTATTCGCCAAGCTTTAACATTAAATGAATGAAAGAAAAGCAATATCATTCTAAGTTTGTTTCCTGTGTCTATTTGTTCATTTCTTGTTAATTCTTGTTAATTTCCAAACCAATGACTTGTTCTTAAGACCATCAAAAGTGCCATATTTTGGGCTCGGCCCTTTTTTGTTTCTTTTCCCAGGTGTTTTCGTTTAACTGAGTAGCACTGAAACTAATGTCATTTAACAGCAATGTTGTCTTAGGCTTACTTTGAAAAAAAAAAAGAGCCAAAATATTCAGATTCTCCACGTACCTGGTGCTGTGATCGTCCTTTATTTGTCCTCCAACTGTTATCCTCGGAGATATACGCTACTGCAAGCAAAAACTCCATGACATCAGCAGACATGGAGGCACTATTGCCATATTCATTGAGAACATTGTCAAATGCAAATACTGATGGGCTGAGACACCTGTCTTGCAGCTCTGAAGTACTGCAGCAATTATGGGCATATTTTGTTATGTTTGATTGGCTCATAAATATATTGAGAAGAGACAGGGGCACAAGGATGCATAATATTTTCTAACGGAAGCGTTTTTTAATGAAATGCAGCTGTAGGAGATACAAGACTTTGCCAGAAGAAATTCTAAAGTTATGATTTATCATTTATATAATGAAACAGTGTCCAAGAATGACCTTTGATTCACTGTTTAGCTGACTGTATTTGGTAATATTAAAATTGAAATTTTACCATGTGTGGGTTGCAAGTACTGCTTGGTCTTTCTTCAGTCTAGTCTTAGTGATACAACGCAAACTGCCATTACATTACATGTCCCTTTTAGGAACTTGTTTGAGATTCACTTATTATGATTCACGAATCACTTGAGTATGTTGTCAGATATTAGCCAGGTCATAGATTGGATTTGAGAAACATCTGATAGCTGAAGACTTTACAGAAACCTGAGAATGTGAAATGTACCAATGATATCTGACTAGGAAGAGGGACTAGTGTCTGAAGAGAGTCAGGCGGGAGTTTTTTAAAAGCAGATGGCAGACCTAAGGTTCATCTTTATTCTGCTAGTTATTAAACATTTAAAGTATTTGCTGTCTTTAAATCAAATAACATTGAAAACCATTTGTCTTAAAAAGAGGATGAGTCAGTAAAAACATTTAGGATCCTATTTTGATGACCGAAACGCAGTCAGCAAACGCTAGTGCTGATGGTATCACAGATCAAAACAGGGCATCTAACTCCATTCTGATCATTTTGTGACAGGACGTGATAGCGCAGCTCTGGCGCTGTTTTAATAAGGGCTGCACTGAGACAAATTAATGATCTGTGGGAGTGGTAGGGTTTTGGTTCCATTAAGACCAATCAGATAAACTGTTGTCAGTAATTTGCACTACTATTGCCTCCTTCTGTTTCCTGAGTACCGTGATCCAATGTACTGGATGAGGTAGATAGAATGTGATTCACCAGGTAATGCATTTTGCATGAAAAAAATATGGGTGATTTAAAACCAAGGCAAGACTGAAGTTAATAAATCTTATTTCACCCACACAAAGAAAAGATTCACATATATTAATGTAACCCTTTTCCCTCCCTCTCCCGTAAGATGCCACCACCTTTCGTAGGCATTATTTATAAGTTAGATAGCGAAAATGAAAATGGCAAAGATGGATATGCATTTATTTATGAACAGCACTGCTGGCTGCAATTTAGTCCCATGAAATTACCATACAATGACTGCGTTTGCGTTAAAAGGTGGTTTGGACGAGTCAAAATTAAAATGCGGTCAGTGACACAAAAATTGCAGAGTGCCAGTTTTATGTACAGACACAGCTCCTTTTGCACGGTCCAACCCCTTGAAACGCAAATGCTTTTTTTAGAGCAGGAAACAACTTAACTGGGTGAAGGCAATAAATGTTATTTGTGATGGACAAAATTATGCACAATGTTACCACTGATTGCGTTTTCATTTGTCGAGGCATAAAAATACGTTGTAGAACCTCTAGTTAGAGCACTCTCTGAAGGTAGTAAGTAACTAGTAGGTGTTCGGTCATTTAGCTGACAGCTGGAACTTGCGAAACTACTTTCATCATGGTTCACTATAGATCACTTTTCATATTACCATTTATGGCTCATCTCTACAAATAACAAATAGTCATTAGGACAGGTGAAAAACACATGCAAACTTTCCTGGAAATGTCCATGTTTTCTGATATTATAAAATGTTTCTCAGAAATGACCTACAAATAGTCTCGGTGAGCATTTATTAGAGAATAGAAGTGACTCATTTCAAGCTATGTGATCATGGGAAAAACATGGGCAAGGAGATAAACCTTACCGTCTTTTCAATCCAGCAGTTCAGTTCATACATTTCATCAATTGGTAATAGATGCTCGCAATTGTGCAATTACAGAGAGGGAGGTTCATTGGTAAGCAGTCCATACCGCTCACGGGAAATCTACTGGATGACATAATGACAAGTGATTTGATGGGAGTGTCCTTCCACATAATGATGAAACTCAAGGCACAGCTCAATTAATTTCTATAACCCCAAACTCCCCCTTCCATGTTGTCTCTCTACTGGCAATGCAATTTATTATTTGTCCTCATTGAATGTTAGCAAAATAAATTACACTAGCCCCCTTTTCATTACTGAATGCACAATGATTTTGTTTCAGTCAAAATGGATTTTCACCAGCAGGAATTTGCAGGCCCAATGATTGAGGCTTTACCATAATATATAAATTATATATATATTATGCCTAATTTGGTAGGTCCTATTAAGAATGGTCTTTTTTTCTCTGTTCTAGCCCAACATTTAAAACATTCAGAGCAGTTTTCTGAAGCATCAAACTCAATTTTTTTTATAGAAAACAAGTGGATCTGAGAGATAAGAGTGATGTGATTACACGCTAGCTAACATTACAGCTTCAAGTTCTAATTATAATTGATGGAGCACAAACTAAAGTGATTATATGGGGGGGCACAATGATGCTATCTGCATTTGTAATAGTGTGCTCATCACCAATCAGTTTCCCAAGGGTTATGATGAGCTAAAAGACTTATTTCAACATTCAACATATTCCTACAAACAGACCAACCCTCCCATATTCTTTTGATTTCATAAAAAGACATAGAATGCCCTCAACAAATAACGGAAGCCTTACATGTGATTCTCAATCAAGGAATAACAATTATGAGTTATTACAATCAAAGACAATAATGGAATATTATGACAGCTTTTACCATGTATGTAAAGTCAATCACAATGCAACCTGATTGAATTCTATTTTTATTAGACATAGAGTTGACCATAAAGCTGTACTTATGAGGGGAAATTTTACATAAATTACTGCTTAATTCCACTCACGTATAAAGATTGTGTATATCATTCTATATAGGCACCATGAACTTTCAATTCCGTCAATTCAGGTCATCAGTTTTAAATAAAAACCTTGGTATATAATTACATGCACTCTGTATAAGTGAAAAGTAAAAGTGGGTCTTGGCTCTGTCAAAATAGATCGATCAATGGCTGGGTGCTTTAAATGAAAATGGATGATCATTCATTTGAATTACAATGTAAAGCTGCTAGAGTCTTGCTATCACAATAATTACTAGCACTGAGAAAAAATGAACTATTAAAATCATTATGACCAGTGTCATCTCGACTGGGTGGGGTTGGCATAATTTGGTCACCTTGTAAGCTAACGAATGACAGCTCTTCTTGGGTAAGCCAGTCGTGACAGCGTAGCAGAATTTCAATTTTGAGACATGCGGCTCAGAATGTTCACACCTCTCTCCAAAATATAAAGCACAATGCAAATGAAACGGGTCTCCTCTTTCACACTAGCAGGGTTTCAATTGAGCATGTTCTTTGCATTGGTGATTCACAGAGAAAATACAATACTGGTCCCACGCTGCCATTTGTATCGGGTGCTTCATTGAGTGGGCACTCACTCTGAAGTAAAGGTCACATATGACAAGTACGCACAGTTTTGCTCTAATCGTCAAAAATCTGGGTCAAGTGATTGCATTAGGCACGCCTACTGACAAGTCTGGCCATCACCACAGGTCTTAACACTCTAAGTGGACAAAGTGACCCTTTATGGTTTGTACCGGCATATCTAGCATTCAAGCTCAAACCACGAGAAAAAAAAGAAAATCTGGTATAATAATGCATATATTTGAAGGGTAGTGCTGCACGAAAAGCTTTCACTTGCAAGATGTTTTATAATATGTCAAATATGCGCTGTTATCTTTGACTTTTTCCTTGATAATGCATAGCGAGAGGAGAGGCAGGCACACCAGTGAAATTGCTCATGGTAAAGTTTACGTTGTGACTATTAAAGAAAAAGAAAGAACAATAGTGTCTTTCAATTTATGTTTTGTTAATCAGAGTTAAACAATCTGTACTTGTGGCAGGTACAATGTACCTGATGGTCGTCAACAGATAATGCTGCAACATTGAACCCTGATCAACCCTGGCCACCTATTACATTGTATATTTTCCACTATTGGGCAATTGCTGAAAACATTAATGCAGATATACTCAAACACAGACTCGCACTCAAACACAGACTGCACCACATTTCTCTAAATTTCCAGAGGGTGGACAAAATATTAGCTTTAAAAATAGATTAAAAGTCATAGTCACCAAATCAGAATTACAAAAGCATCAACACATGTCACAACATGCACGTCTGCTTTATTGGTCCTAGTAGTCTTCCAGGGGCGCGTTTCCCAAAAGCGTAGTTGCTAACTAGCAACTTACATAGTTCGTCCATTCACAGTCAATGGGCCCAACTACGTAAGTAAGTGTGTGTGATTTTGGGAAACACACCCCAGGTTGTTCCTGGTAATTGGTTGATTGGCTTGTTATTCCTTTAGAGCAGTCAGCTGTGGCCACTGCTTGAGCTATGTATAAGGGCTGGATCACTGTACTAGGAGGGGTTATGTTAACGTCGCATGCTAAATCCTAGGTTTCCCTCCAGGGAGCTAAATTATTAGGTGCAGCAGGTTCTCCAATCTTTCTCCTATGTCCTCTCTATTATATATGCACCCTAATGGCCCACTGTTGATCGTGCAATTGGCTCCCCATCCCCAATTTGTAAACAAACACCAGTCATTCATATAATTTTGCTTGGAAATGGCAAGCTTGAAGTATATCCAGTATTTGTGTGATGGATAACTAGTTTGCATCACATATAGTTAGTTTAGTCTCTAAATTAGAGACCAATTTAGTATCTAAATTAATCTCAACAAAAACAGAGTGTCTTGATCTTCACAAATCTGAGACTTATGGAAGTGTTTGTGATTATTTGCCGAACTCCAGTATTTTCTGTGAAAAATATTCTGCCACATTACTGTGGTTTTTCACTTGCTGAACGTTACCCTTGAAATACCTTATGTGCTGGAATAAGTTCAGATGGCAAAAGTTTACAACTCTGCTTCTTCAACAGACTGAGACTCATATCCCTCATTTTCTCTCAGCTAATATTATTCATGTGTGTTACCTGTCCCAGTTGGGTTGTGCGATAGCAGCTGGCAATCTGTAAACATCTCGCAGCAAAGTTGGCATTGCTGTCTGAATATGTGCAGGCCATTCTTCACACTCCTATACGTGCGGCTAGCAGGCCCTCCAGGCCACAAGGTTTGACATGAGCAGAAGCTCAGAACATAGTTGATGATGCAATCATCAAGCAATGCCTGCACATCCAAAGTGGGCTGCAGATTGGAAGGGGTGGGGGGCGGGGGTGGGGGGATGCATTTAAGCAACCGGCACTAAGCTTGCGCTGGAGGACCTCAACGAGTCCCTCTGGTGATGTAATCAAACTGCTGGAATAGGGAAATGAGTCTGGGGAGGAAAGGTTGTTATGGGCTGGGAAACGAAGTCCATGGCCCATTTCCCCAACAATGAAATCATTTGAGTCCTCCGGGAGGGAGAGGGTAGTTAATGTTTTGTGTTAGTTCCTGACAAACAATTGGGATTTTCACTCTCCCTTAAAGACAACATACAAGTGTTACAATCATGTGGTCTCATATACTACATGGTCAGAATAATGTACATGAATATGGTCCATTAGCATGTTCTCCAACTAACATATGAACAATACACAAACAACAGGGCACACCAATGCTTTACTTTGTTTGATACAGTGCTGTACATGATTATCATGTTGTGATGATGATGATGATGATGAATATTGTTCTTAGGGGTCAAAGCACTGAGGGTGCAAAGGCACAAATTGTTATGGTTAGTTTTCTTCCAATTGTTATTCTACACTGGGTTTCAATAGCAGCCCCTTGAAACATATGGTAAAATGTAAAATTTGGCAAACTTCTTGGGCCCAGTCTAGTCATACATGACACCAACTTGGGCGTGCCCTTATCAAAAAGTCAAAGGTCACGGATGGGTTGAAGCTGCATATACGATTATGTTAATAACTTTTTGAATCCTACACTGGAAATTCAAAAAACTTGGTATCCGGATAATTCCTGGGTCAAACAAAGTCCAACATACCCATCCTGTCATTTTCATCCTGCTAGTTTTCCTGCCATTTCCCTTGGCAACACAGGTGCCTGAACAAAACACTTCTCATGCGATATCTCAGCTATCACCTTAAGTTTCCTGAATGTCATTGTATGCTAACCAATGGTGACAGCGACAACGCCATACCAGAAGTAGAGCAGTGTCTCAGCTGCACTTTTGCATCTTGTCATGAATCTTGATGTGTTAACGCCTTCGCCACACCTGATGCAACCCAAAAAAGTTTTACATTATGAGCACCTAATGTTGATAGCAAACAGGAGGTAAGCTATGTCTCAGCAGTACTTTATCTGTTTAAAATCAAACATTTGTGATTTACTTTACTAATGAGGTGAAGTAATGCGTTATGATTGTCATGTAATTTCTGATATTGATCGTGAATTTGGACTTGGATCATTGCTGATAGAAAGAAACTGAGAAGAAGAAACCTCGGGAAGAACTGTACTGAATTCAGGGAAGCCCATCCTGCCTGGCTCACGGTTTTGGCTTGTATGACCAGTGAGGTCAGTCAGTCAGTGGTCATGGGAACAGAACTGAAATTTAGCCACAGGTAGGCAGCAATCCTGAGGGAGCAGCTCTGACTGTAGGTAATGCCAGGTGGCGATGATGGAGAGCACACACTGTCACTGAAGGGGGAGGGCTTGCGAGGGCAGTGACAAAGGTGGGGGCCAGACAGTAGCAGAGGTGGACCCTGGATGCCAGCCACTTGGAATTGGGGGCAAGAGCCTCGCTGGCACCCCTGTGGCATCGTGACCCATGACTCACCTCAGTAGTGGACAGCTCCTGCCCTGAAGCAGCCCCTCTCAGCAGCATCCTGGCCTGCAGCTCAGGAGCTGTACAGAGCTGAACCAGGGAGGCCATCATTCCATTACACGGCTGTCTTTCCGCTCCTAATCACCTGCACTGGGACTAAGTGAATCACGTGGATTGTGGCAAGGACAAGCTGCTGCTCCATTGCATTGTTCCCTATTGTGGCCTCCCTCATGAAATTTATAGGTACCATTGGCAAGCTGGATGCTACTGCCCTTGTGCACTCCAGTGACAATTGGTAGTTCTGGGGAAAACAAGAACCTTATCGAAAGAGCTGAATTTATTTTAATAAGCCGAAAGCTTGGAAACTGTGCAGAAAGAACTACACTGGTATCTTGATCCACTTTCCCCTTAAACATATGCCTAAGACATATAAGAAAATAACCTCAGCTAACAATGTCTGTAATTCTAGTGTCTCTGTCTGCTGCTCTGGTGTGGTTTGTGAGCATAATACCCCCAAGACATGATGACATTGACTTATAAGACCGCAGCAATAAGAATTACAACAGTTTTGAGCGACAGAGTCAGGTCTATAAAATAACAATTCATTGAGCGGCGAGGGTTACAGAAAACAACATCAATAAGCACAAAAGTATTTTCACTTAATGTTCACTTAGAGGCATAATGCCTGATGTAAGTAATACACCACTGTAAAATAATTGGCCACTATAATTATGGACCATTTACATGGTGGTACTACATGTATCAATGTGATGTAGTCCAAAGAATAGAGTTACTTGTCCTCCAAACATATGTGGACATTGCGTGGTTTTAGGCTTGCTGCTTAACTTCAAATGATCTACGTAATTAACTCTGCTGCAGCTAATTGAATAATGCACATGTGAAGACACTCTTCCACTTAGCTTTGTAATTATCTTTTTAATAAACGCAGCTGCTATGCTGTTTCTGAACAAAATGCCCTTGCCAAGAAACATGTACTGCTAAATAGCAAGACAATACAGTACCAAAATTGAATAGATCCTTTCAAATTAGGAAGCTAAACGACTGCCCACTGAACAACTGCACAATAAAAAAGCATTAAAAATGAGGTAACAAAACACAACAAAACAAACAAATAAAATAAAAAATCACCAAAGCCACTGGCACTCACTATGAAGAAATGCAATTACATCCTAATGCACATGCTAAATGTAACATCAATATACTTCAACACATTTAAAATATACTCTTTCATTACTATCATGTGTAATACCTATACAAATACATCCAAAATCAGATCTGTGTGTCCATTTTGTCATTCATGGGATTAGCATTATATTTGACACTTAGATCACACACACGAGCCATCACCTTAAGCAATTACTGAAAAGATTACAATGTTACAAGGAGATCGAATGATTAGTGTTGTACACTCATTTGGTAACTGGCTTGTAACAGGTAGGCTGGAGGTTTGATTCCCTCATGGTACACAGTTGATCTGCACTTGAACAGAGTGCTTAACCTGACTTACTGCAATAAATACCCTGGGGAATCAATTGATTTTTTTTTTTTTAAAAAGAATTTAAACTGTTTAGAGTTCCAGATAAATACCTGTGGTGAAGTGAAAATATAACTGAGTAGCAGAAATATGTTTGATAATAGAATATACTGAGTGAACAGGAGTTTGATCTCCTCGCGGTATGTATGATGCTGTGTGTGTTAAGCCCACAAGAGAACAAACTGAATGAGAGCATGGCCTTACACATTCGTCTCCAAAATAGGAAATCAATATTTGTTCAAATGATAATAAGAGCTTGATTTAAGCAGTCAATATAATGCAGGGTATGGACATTTGTCAGGTTTTATAGAGCTTAAAATGTAGCTGTAAGCCTTAATACCTTTATATCGCTGTTCCTTATTATTATGTAGTAAACTGGTCCCACTGTGCAGTGAAATGTCTTGAGTCATGGCCATAAAGCACATCTCCTGAGCCAATTCCATACAAGAATGTGCATGGCAAACTCAAGCGATCATTTATATAGCCCTGATGCATTATTTGTGATCTGACGAGCATGCATTAACACATCCGTAGGGTGATATCAACGACGGCTTTATCCATCCTCTTACCTCGAACCACTCACATCAGGCATCTATTATTTGTTCAATTCTAAAGCCAAGTTCATATCTCAGCCAATAAGCAGAAACTTGATTCTGCCAAAGGGCCCTCCCCAGATGATCAGTAACTTTCGCATACTATACAGTCATAATGCTTGTCCCTACGAAAAATGTATCATAAACCACAAAGGTGGACCACTGACAAGATAAAGTCTGTTCGGAAGAGAATGTACTGGAAGTGTAATAATTCAGACATGTCAGAGCAGTACCACAGACTTAATTATCCTGCTAGAACAGAGGTCCTCACACAGCATGACCTGTGACACTCTAATATATCCTGATCTCCTTGACACAGACTTAGGGAGACTTATGTTCGCTGACAGCATGTATGTGGTATTAAGGGGAACATCTAATTAAAGGGATGTGGGTGGACAACATTGTGATGCTGTGGTTAGTGCAATTGCCTCAGAATAAGTTTCTGGGTGCTAGCCTTGGCCAGCCAAGAACTCTATTCATGAAGTTTGCATGTTCTCTGTGTGTTTTTCATATGTTTCCTCAAAAGACATGCTATAAGAACTCCTCTTCCGGTGATCCTGACCAAGGCTCCAACTGAGGAACTGAAGTTAGTCCCTGGGTGGTGCACTGTGGCTGACCACTTCTTAGGAACTATGATGGGTAAAATGCAGTGGACAAAATGACTAGCATGGTTCAATAAAGTGTGTCCTACATAATGAGAAGTAGTTAAATTTATGGGAAAAATTTTTTGATATTGTTGTGGTATTAGTTTATGTCAGATTGACCCAGACAGCTTTTTTTTGCGCAATAAAAGAATAGTGTAGATATTTACAGGTGTTAATAATGATCTGACAGTGTCACGATGACTGGGGTTAAGGAATTTGGAGCATTTCAAGCGTGAAATAATATTCAATAATATTTTATTAAAGACATAAAATCCAGACTATTAAAGAAGCGGGAAACTGAAGCATCGAGGATAATGTCAGTATCTGCTGTGTTTTCGATGAGCGTAATTTATTGAAAAGACAATCTGATCAGTTTTATGTGGATTTCAAGCTGTGCTGCTTTCTTCTTTTTGTTGTTTTGGGGGCAGGAGTGAAGGATGTACACAATTATTTTACATAAATACTAATTTTATTGGTTTTTGACTTTGGGAGCTAAGTAAAAAGGCATGAATATCACCACTGCCATCTGCACACATGCAAATACACAAAAACACAAACAAGACGTAATCACTCATAGCATGATTAAAGTCTACCAAGGAAAGAGCCCCGATGGCCACAGATGATCAGTTGAAAACTTGTCCAATACTTCCCAATGCATTTTTTTGTTATTTTTATTGAATTCTCAGAGCTCACAGCTATTATAATGTTCTTGGAAGTGTGCAGTGCCAGTATAAGCCAGAACTATAATATTTTATACGGTACATAAAAGCGTACAAAATACATTGAAGCTTGCAGCATATGGACTGATCCTGCCTTCCATTCAGAACATCTGTTCAAAGACAAAACACTTGGGACACAGTACATTTCCTACACTTAAGCGTTTGGTTAAACTGCTATACAATTTAAACACTGTACAACAGCAACAAAAACCATATTATTATTATTATTATTATTATTATTATTTTTTGGGATTATACTGAAATAATAATAAAATGGAGATCAGTACTTCTGTCATTCCCACCACAGTATCTCATATAGGCCTAAATTAATAGCGATAATAAATTAGAGTAATAAATAGATATCAAACATCCATCCATTATCAAACCCACTCAGTCCTGATCACTAGCCTATACCAGCATGCGACAGCAAGGGGTGGGAACACACCCTGGAGGCTTCCTTGCCAACTCATCACAGGGATTTCACCCTGTTTACAAATTATGTCTCAAAGGAGTTTGTGCTGGTTCCTTTGAAAGAACATCCTTAATACAATTGCAATACTCAAGGATTATGTTTAATCACGGTAGTAAAGCACAATTACAGTTATGTTACATTTCACACTGTCTTATTTGTAGGATGTCAATAGATGACCAGATATCCAATTTTTATTTTCTCAATACCATCTTATTGGAAAGAGAGTTATTTACTTGTCAATCAAAGTATTTTTTGATTTCATTATGATGCATGCTCAATATTAGGATGAAGAGAGAGCAAGCCTCTTCATATAATAAAAAATATGACCTTTTTTTGGGCGAGCATGTTAAGCAGCAGCTTTCTTTTTTATGATTGAAGATTTTAAATACATTTTTTAATAAATCCATTTGGACAGCTGAACATTCAATCAGACTGCTACTGCCCAGCTGATTCATCACTGGGTGAAAAAGACTGGCTGGCTACCTGTGAACATTAAACCAAGGCCTGTAACAATATAATATTTAGCAGATCTAGTAACCAGAGTGATTTGTATACAAAAAGTACATGCCTAAAGTCACTGGCAAAAGACTTTCGACAATATTGGTTAGGAGACAACACGTTGCTGTTGGGAATACGGTTAATTTGAGCAGGGGTGCTTTTTTGTGCCTGCTTGAATTCACTAGAGACTGCAACAGGCTTCAGCAAGGAGTTGAACAAAGCAGAAAAGATTAGCAGGAACAGAGGCAAGGGCAAGTCACTGAGAATAGCATCAATAGAGCAAGCAGCTGAATGCATAGCAGTTTATCAGCTACAAGAGATAAGCACTTAGAATGGATGAAAATGGGAGGCATGGAAGATAGGCGACTGGCAGGTTGGCCATGGGAACCTGTTGATGCCGTGGGATGCATATCAGTCATTTTTGTTTCAAAGAAGGGAGGAGGAAGGGATCTGAAGATGACATGTAAAGACAGTAAATAGTTACTGTGGGTTGCTTGTGGTTGTTTGAACTTGATTGATTGTGTGAAGCCTTAGCAGATGAGACAGCTGAGAAAAGCAAATGAGCTGTTGGACTGCAGCCATTTCAGTGGGTACGTTTGTTTTTCTTGAGGCAGTTTTAGCTTTCGTGTTTGTGCACCATCAGAAAGCCATGGACTGGAAGAGGCTGGTTAGTAAGGCAGAGGGCAAAAAGTTAGAGTGAATCAAGCTTACCAGGATGCATGAATGGCAAGGATGCACAGGCAGTTTTAGTAGATAGTTGTGTGAAAACTGCAAGGGGAAGTAAAAGATTTGCCTGAGAAGGTGTAGGTGTAGCCTGATAGGTTGCTCAAATTGCTAACATGTCCTCACAACCAAACAACTATATTGCTTGTTTCATTTCATTTTTTCATTCATTTTTTATTTGTTCCGCTCATGGCATTGGAGACAAAAAGAAATTCACAAAATATATTCAGCTCTGAGCAGTTTACATAACCCATGACGGAAAGGAGCAGGGAGAAGAAAATCTTATTTTACCTGCCCCTTATTCAAATATACAATCAGAAATAGAAAAGAAAAGATGGCCTGCCAATCACAGTTGCTTAGCAACCACTACGTATAGTTGTAAACAAACACAAAGGTCAAAACACAATAATTTACAATCTGAGAAACAAATTATCTAACACCATCATATTGTCTAATTATTCTTTCTTTATACATTTTCTTAAATCTAAAGATATTCATACAGCCCTTTAAATCATTTGGCAAGGAATTCCACAGTTTTACCCCAGTTACAGAGATACACATCTGCTTCAACGTAGTCCGTGCAAACGGATGCTTAATATTAAATTTCCTTCTATGTTGCTCATCTCCTAAATGTAAAACAAATAATTTCTGTATATTTTCTGGTAGTGTTAGGTTTTTGCCCGGTACACAACTAATAAAGTCTGCAGTTCAATTAAATCTTTAAATTTTAACAGCCCTGATTCAATAAACAGTGCATTTGTGTGTTCTCCTGGATGTACCTTAAAAATAATTCTCATTGCCTTTTTCTGTAAAATAAATAATGATTCTAAATTACTCTTATATGTGTTGCCCCACACTTCAACACAGTAATGCAAATACGGCAAAATCAAAGAACAATACAAAATCCGCATTGACTTATAATCCAACAAATACTTTGCTTTGTTGAGCACAAAAACATTTTTAGATACTTTAGGTTTTCACATGTGATACATGATATTTCCATGTCAATTTATCATCCATTATAACACCCAAAAATCTGATTTCAGACACTCTTTCTATACTTATTTCATCTATACACAGTGAAACATTCTCTTTTCTCCCGATTTGCAAAAACCATTAATTTTGTTTTGTTCAAGTTTAGTGATAACTTATTGTCATCAAACCATTTTTTTTTGACCATTTCATTTGCAATAGTTTCTGTCAACATACGCAAATTTTCTCCTGAACAAAAAAAATTTGTGTCGTCAGCAAACAACACAAATCGTAATAATTTTGACGTGTCACAGATGTCATTAATATATAAAATAAAGAGTTTAGGTCCCAAAACCGAACCTTGTGGGACTCCACATTTAATCTTCATATGATCAGATGTAATACCAGCAAAATGTACATATTGTTGCCTATTATCCAAATAACTGCTGATCCAGTTCTGAGCTATTCCTCTTATACCATAAGTATGCAATTTAGATATGAGGATATTATGATCTATTGTATCAAAGGCTTTTTTAAATCAATGAAAACCCCTATTGTGTATTTCTTACTTTCTAATGCTGATGCAATTTCTTCCACTATGTTCATTAATGCTAATGATGTGGATCTGTTTGCCCGAAAGCCATACTGACTGTCACTCAGTAATTTATTATTTTCAATAAAAGTATCAAATTTTTGTATGAACAGTTTTTCAAGTATTTTTTGAAAATTGTGAAAGCAAGGACACTGGCCTGTAATTATTAAAGCTGTGTTTATCTCCTGTTTTAAAAAAGTGGAATAACCTTTGCTATCTTCATTCTGTCTGGAAATACCCCAGAACAAAAAGAAAAGATTGAAAATATAACTTAACGGTTTACTTATACCATCAATAGTTTTTTTCACAATAATCATGTCAATCCCATCATTATCAGTTGACGTCTTATTTTTAGATAATGCAACAATAGATTTGATTTCAGTTTCACTCACTTCTCCAAGAAAGAAGGAGTGCAACACTTTGCTTTCTCCATGCCAGTTAGCCTCTATTTGCCCATCACCATGTTTTTTTTTTATAGAATAGGCAAGATTAGGTCCGACATTTACAAAAAAAAAATTAAATTCGTTTACTGCCTCATTCATATTTTTTCAACACTTGATTATTATCATTAATAAAATAACCAGGTTGGGCTATGGCGCAGGTTTTGTTCCCAATAATACCATTAAGAATTTTCCAAGTGTGTCGAATATCATTTCTATTATCAATTAATATTTTATTATAATATTCTTTTTTGGCTAGTCTCATAATAGTTGTCAGCCTGTTTTTATATACCTTGTATTTCCTTTCAGCAATACTTGTTCTGAATTTTATAAAATCTCTATAAAGATTGTTTTTTCTTTTTTACAAAAATTTTGTAAGCCCTTTGTTATCCAAGGCTTTTTATGAAAATTGCATTTATGATTAATAATCTTTAATGGACACTGTTTATCATAAAGTGATAAGTAGGTATTCAAAAATGAATCATAAGCTGCATTTACATCTTCAACATAAACCCTTTCCATTCTTCTTTTTCAGAAGCTCATTCCTAAACTGGTTTATTGCTTCATCACTTCTAACTCTAACATATCTTTTGAAACTCTGCATATCGTTTTTCTTTATATGACAATCATATATTACAAAAACAGGTAAATGATCACTTATGTCATTTATCATAAGCCCACTTTTAACAGTGTTCTCCAAAACATTAGTGAAAATATTATCGATTAGTGATGAGCAGTTAGAGGTGATTCTGCTGGGTTTTGTGATCCGTGGGTATAGCCCTCTGCTATATAGTGCATCTAGAAAGTCTGACGTTATTTTATGTTTAGATGCATTTCGGAGGTCGATGTTGAAATCTCCACATATTATAAACGTTTTATTTTCTTTACACTTGCTAATTATTTCTTCTAAATGGTCTTTGAATACTTCCACACTTGACCCTGGTGTTCTGTATACACACGTCACAACAATATTTCTCATCTTTTCAATTTGTATTTCCAGAGTTATGCATTCCATTAAATAAATCGACTACTGTTGTCATACATTCAACTAATTTACACTTCAGGTCGCAATCAACGAACAGGGCCACACCCCCTCCCCTCTTGTTGGTTCTATTAATATAATGCAGAGTATAACCTTCAATGTGTGTTTTTTCCCAACCCTGTGATATGATCAACAGGAGCATTTCTGGTACAACTCCTGGGAGCGTTTCCAAAATGACTGTCCATGACAGTGACACTGCACCTGAAAAATATTAAAACAGAGGGTTAGGAAAGCATTGTGGGTTTGGTACAGTTACCGCGGGTTAAGGTTTGGATTAGGTTGAGGTTAGAGTTAAGGGTAAGGGTAAGGCATTCATGGTTTAAAAAAAAAAAAAACCAGTCTTGACAGTTGCAAATGTCAAACTCGCCGTTGGAAACGGGAATCGAACACTAATCTTCCATGGGAGAATCCACTGTTTTTTCGTCCAAGCTACTACAGGACATCCTCCCTAAATGGACCTATATCTTGCTATATAAAAGCATCTGCTCTAGTCATAATTACTATGGTCGCTTGAGTACGTCACTTAAACATCCACACAGGTTGTTTTAGAGCTTGCATTTATGACATACCCTGTCATTTTTCTTGTAATGATGGACTCCAAATTGCCGTGGGATTACACTATCAGCTTTACTGTGGCTTTCACCTGCCCAGGGAGGGAGGGAAAGAGTGAAGGGGACGAGGGAGTATTACATCAGGAAAACTTATGGCACAATTTCTTGTGAGTATAAGACCTTTTTTGGAGAGGGTTGGGCCAAATTGCTTCAGAATGATCCAAACAATTGTTTGGAAAATTTTGTCGATGCGGGTCTTGTGCAAAAATGTCCACATCATCCTGACACTCCGAACTCTCTTTTCCTCAAGTTTAGGTGGCCGCAGGGTGTTTCAGGATCTGAGCCTAGATGCCAAACTATCTTAATATCTGTTATGAGTGTGATTAACAGTTTACATGCAAGATACCAGGCAGTATATAAAAATGGCTCATGCTCCACTGATAAAACAAACTCAAAGTCGTTTGCTATAATCATCTAAAGCTATCGGCCTGTTTTAAAGAGCTTAGGACATGCGCTGAGCAAGTTTATGAATATAAACATTACAATTAAAAGTACAAAAGTAGAAAATAATTTTTAACAAAAATCGCAATTTTTTGTTACTTGCCCCGCCCCCCTCAGCAACAAACATTCTGAGCAACACAGAAAAGGCAGTCCCGTGTGGTCATGTCATAAGTAGCACACGGTGGGCGATTGTGCGTCCAACAACGATGGCATCCAAGTCAGATTCCGATAGTTCCTCAGTTTTCAATTGAATCTGTCTATTTTGATGAAGAAGAGTACTTTTTTATGGAAGATGAGGAAACTCAACATGAAGCTGCTTTCACACCGGATGCGAAACTAATTTTTTTGCACGACAGATTACATTCAAAGTCAATGCAAAGATGCGAATACATTTTGCGTGTATTCCCGTCTTTGCATTGACTTTGAATGTAATCTGTCGTGCGAAAAAATTAGTTTTGCGTCCGTTGTGAAAGCAGCTTAACACGGGATTCAGAACTACAGAACCATACAGATTCCAGCCTGAGTACTTGAGCAATGAAGACAGCTAATTGTCAGTGTCTCCGCCTGTCCAGAACTGTACAATGCTTACCAGCCAAGTAACGGAATGATTATTATTCCGGTTCTACAATTGTTTCTATGCACTGCGTGTTGGATAACCAGCCTACTCACTTGTCAACCTTAAGTGAGTTCAATACGCCTGACGTTTGGTCACCTTACCTAACAAGACCATATATAATATATTAGGGTAAGAATAGCATTAGTGGTTGTTGAACTCACCCCTGATCTAGCCAGTAGTGAAATGATAATGTTTGCAGCTCTATTCATTTCTGTGCACTGTGTTTCATGAGCTCTCGAAACAATGCGTGCAAGCTGTACCTCGCAGCTTGCTATTATTAGCTAGTTAGCAGGCGAACACGCAGTGCGCAGAAATATAGAGCCGTGAATGATATCACAACATGTGTAAACCATATCTTGCAGCTTGCTATTATTAGGTAGTAAGCTAGCAAACACACAGTGCACAGAAATAAATAGAGCGCTGTGAATAGTATCATTTCACTACTTAGCTGGCTTGATCACACTGAACAGCGAGTTGGCTGGCTATTGAACAGGCAGTGCAGAGAAACGATTTGGGTTCCGCAAATAATAATTATAATGATATGTAAAAATAGAAATACTCAAAATGTTGGCCGCATATCGTAGGTTTCAGTGACCCGGGCTTGCCTGGGCCAGCAAAGTCAGCACTAGTACGTTGCACTTGTTTTGTCCATATTCTCAATAACTCTGCATCTTTCGGCCACAGCAACATTCCGTGGCCATATGCATGCGTTGCACTGCATCCCCACACTACACATCGTTTTCCGTTCACTCTCGGTGATTTTTGTTGGTCCATTCTTTAAGACATTCTCCATCCAGACCAGAGCCGTAAACTACGGCTAACCACCTAGACATAATCCATGTACAACTTATGACGTCACGTGGCTGAGCTGGCCCAGCGCAAATGTTCTCGATTGAGGCAAAGGGGGTGTTCCCTCAAGTGGATAATTTAGCAGATAAAATGCGGTTTTTTTAAACATTGTGTAAAGTACACGATATTAAAACCATCACTAGTTGTTCAAGATAGGTACTTTGAAGCTTTTTAGGACATAAAAAACAGAGCTGAATTTCATGTCCTAAGCTCTTTAAATCCTTTTTAATGGTTTATATCGATCTGGGATTTTCAAATCTGGCCCACAGATTCAAATCTAGCTCTGGTTTTCTTCCATACTTGGTAAGTAAATGAACATCTAGTGCTGCTGATTGGGGGAAAAAAAATGAGATCACATCCAGATACAGGGAGGGTAGAAAATCAGCAGTTCTCAGACCACAAAAAGCGTTATTTGTGAACCTGGAATATAGATTATTGAATTGGTTACCTGATATCGTATTTCTCTGTAGATAAAAGTGTAGAATCCCGTAACTTCAAATAATATCTTTATGAAGTGTAACATAAACGATTATTATTACATTCTCATGAGCAGAAGGATCATCTGATTGAAAGTGTCCAAGTTTCATTTCTTATGGTTTAAAGTGTATTTTTCCAAAATAGTGTTTCAGGTCTTCAGAGAACACAATGTTCAATCCACAGATTTGAAGGTAAAGTGAAATGTGCCCACCCCCGAGAAAGGCATTTTGCTTTTGCCACACTTTGTTGTTATTCATGAAGCTGCTGCAAAATGCTGAGAAAATGAAAGAACTTTAGGAGACATATGTTTCAGCCGAGTATCAGAGGCCGTAAAGCTGTGGTTTTACAGCCACTCTGTCAAAGCATATAAAAAATGATAGAAAGAAGACTGCTCTCCAAAAGCCAATCAGAGCAAGTCAATGCCAGACCCAAATAAAAACAATATACGGCAGTAATATAACAGACTGACAAAATACATTTTTGTTATTGAAAATGGTTGTAAAACTGTGCAATTTGGATAATAAGGAGTCATAAGTTGGGCAATCTTAAATATTAAAATGGAATTTATGGATATATTTATTTATTTATTTATTTTTTTTAATGTTCAGAGTGCCTACACATTGCATATACTACAGGAATGTGGTGACATGTTTGTACAAACCATTATATATCATACTAATTCAAAAATTCTATTCAAGAACTGAAATCTGAGGACATACATTGTTTAAAGGTTTTATTGGATTGGAGCTCACCTTCCAGAAACAAAAAGGTAAGCAACAGGAAGTCCTTAACAGTTAGTATCTGATTCCAGGGTGAGATCGGAGCCTGGCCGAGACATGTAAATGCTTCTCGAACTGGACCGAGCCAATGAAATTTAAAATTGTTACTGAGTAAGTAAATAAATAAATAAATAAAATGCAAATGTTACTAACTGACTGATTTGCCCCAAGGTTTAGTACAGCAGCTGGAGATTATGGTCTTATTATATTTATTATATATTTATATTATTATATTTATTATACTTATTTTATTATACTTTTTATTATATTTTGAATTTATTTCCTTTTATTATATTTAACTTTATAAGGGCTTTATGAGATATGCCCCGAAGACCTCTAAAAATTCAAAAAAATTACTTAGCAGTCCAATAATCAGTGAGATAAAGGTGTTGACGGACATCTCGGCCTCGTGGATTTAGTTAGCCTCAAAGTGACAAGGTAGTATCAACTGAGGCTGGTGACTATGGAAAAGAAAGGGATTGCTTGCTGATTTAACAAAAAGACAGATATTTTCAGAGCTGTTAATCAGATGTCGTATGCCTATCAATATCACCTGTCTTTTACTACTGCGTAATTGGAGAGAATATTCCTTCAGCAATCCTCTTATCTGCTCCAGGCAGTTGCTCAAATTTGACACAGTCATTGGTTTTTCAGATTTTAATTTGAGGCTGATCAGCTCAGGCACCACTGTGGAACTGTGTTCCATGTGACCTGATTATCAGAGACAGGATTAGTCATCATGAACACCCATGTAGAATGTTCATCATCGAGAGGACGCGATATATGAATGGTGACCTATTCCTAACTCTTATTTAGCAAAAATCCCAAACCTTTGTGTCATAGCAATTAGTTTTTCACATGCTCACACGTACACACACACAAACATGCGCTGCAAACGCACAATCGCGCACATACAAATGCGTACACGCACACACTCACACACACACGCACATGCACGCGCACATGCACGCACGTTGTGTTTTCATATTTTGTAGGGACATTCCATAGACTTACATTCATTCTCTAACCCCTTACACTGACCTTAACCATGAACAATGCATGCCTAAACTTAACTACAATCTTAATGTCATTCTAACCTTAACCTCACCCTAACTTTAATCCCTTAACGTCAAATGGCTCATTTATCTAGTGAGGACCAAAAAATGTCTCCATCAGGATGGAGGAATCTGGTATTACATCATCTTGTGATATTTGGTCCTCACAAGAGGCAAAAATACCTGTCTACACTCATGCACATGCGCGCACACGCAGACTCGTGTGTGCGTGTGTGTGTGTGTGTGTGTGTGTGTGAGAGAGAGAGAGAGAGTGCATGTTTTGTTGTGTGTGTGTGTGTTTTTTCAGTGTGTATATTTTCAGTTAAATCACAAAAAAAAAAAAACATTACAGCTTTAGACTTTGTTCAGTTTAATATAGAAAAATTCATGTACAGAAGGAAAGAGATTACCCTGTTGCTTACCTGGAGGTAATGTAAATGCGACAAATTTCCTGGTTACTTTGAATTATAGCTGAAAGCAGAAAACACTGCTTGTATTGGATTATACTGTGACAAGCTGAAACATAGCAATGCAGGCACTGTGCATCCAACTTCACACATTTCTTTGAACAACGGTCGGGGAAAATAATTACTCTCCGTTCACAAGAACAACACGTTCTAAGATGATACAACAAAAAGTGTGATGGTTATTAATTGTGGAATGAGCAGAATTTACTGGAAATGTGTCGAGCCATCACCCAGAACAATATTTGCTAGGAAAGCAGGTGAGTGCAGCAGTGGGATGGTAAAGCCATAGTGCTGTGAAAAAATACTTACTCCCTCCCCAATTTCTTCTATTTTTGCATATTTGTCATACTTAAATGTTTCAGATCATCAAACTAATTTTGATATTAGCCAAAGGTAAGCTTAGAAAACACAAAATGCAGTTTTTAAATGATGATTTCTTTTATTGAAGGAAAAAGCTATCCAACCCTACATGGCCCTATGTGAAAAAAACAAATTACCCCCTTAGTTAATCAATCAATTAAACAAATTTAATCGATAATTAGGTTAAGTTTCGCTTGATGCACTCAGGAATGACTGCTGCCAGCCCTGTTGAATCTAACCATCACTTTAAAAGAACCTGTCTGGCAATGTGAGGCTGGGAAAAAGCACAGAATATGGTCCTGCGATCTAAAGAGATTCAAGAGCTGATGAGAGACAAAGTTGCTGACGTCTATCAGTCTGGAAGTGGGTATACAAAGCCATTTCTAAGGCTCTGTAACTCCAGCAAACCATCGTGAAAGCCATTATCTACAAAAGGACAAAACTTGGGACAGTGGTGAACCTTGAAAACTATTGAAACTGGCTGCACACTCATAGCTCCGATGCCAAAGTTTGATGTTTATACAGAAATGAGCAAAAACCTGCACTTTGAAAGCAAGACTGCCTTTATCAGTGTATATCTTCCCTCGCTGGCACCTCATCACTTCAGGTGTGTGTTTATTTTACTTCGATACAGTGGTGGCCCTACCCAGGATGGGCTAACCTTGCAAAGTCCGCCAACAGCATGTTGATGACTCATCCCGAAGGTCAAGAAAGAACACAACTGACATCTAAAAAACTGCAAGCCTCACTTGCCTGTTAAGGTCAGTGTTCATGGTTCCACAGTAAGACTGACCCGGGCAAAAGTATTGTCCATGGGACAGCTGCAAGGCCAAGACCACTGCTGACCAAAATGAACACAAAGGCTCGTCTCATATTTGCAACCAAAAAAAAAAATAATTCTTGATGACCTCTGAGACTTTTGGGACACTGATCTGTGGACTGATGAGTTCAAAATGGAACTGTGGATTTTTTTGGAAGACATGGGTCTCCCCACATCTGACATAAGGCAATCATAGCTTTCTGCAGTAAGAACATCATACCAACTTTCAAAGATGGTGGTGGTAGTGGGATGGTCTGTGGCTGCCTCAGGACATAGGATGCTTGCCATAATAAACAAAACTATAAATTCTGCTCTACACAAAAAATCCTTTCGGAGAATATTCAGCTATCAGTACGTGACCTAAAGCTCAAGTGCAGTTTGGTTAAACAGGCGGTTCGTGCTTGAAAACCCTCCAATGTGGCAGAATTAAAATAATTCTGCTTAGACGACTTGGCCAAAATTACTCCACAGCGATGTAAAACACTCAATGCCAGTTACCACAAACATTTTATTCCAGTTGTTTCCACCAAGGGTGATATGAACGGTTGTTAGATTTTTGGGGAAATTTACAGATGGGTGAATAGGTTTTGAATAACTTTCCCCTTGAATAAATGAAATGATCACAAAAAAATCTGCATTTTGTGTTTACTCGTGGTTTTTTTTTTTGTCTATAATAAAACTAGTTGGATGATCTAAAACATTGAAATATGACAAACAAGCAAAAATAGATGAAATCAAGAAGGGGGCAAATACTTATTTTATAGCACCATAAATACTAGACCTGACTGGTCAGAGGGAGTCAGTCCTCGGAGGATGGGACATGATTGTGGAGAACAGGGAGAGGAGTTATTAAATAATGAAGAACATCATAAATCAGTTCTTATAATGATACATAGTAATCATCTTTTCGTTTAGAACTGAAAAATCAGTGGATAATCAGCAGACAGCTACCAAGCTTGGGAAGTGAATCTCAGCCTGCATCTGATTAAGCGATAATGCTTATCTTAACAAAAAAAGTAAAAAAAAAAAAAAAAAAAAAACCAAAAAAAAAAAATCATTTATGAATAGTTGTACTGCAAAGTTTTTTTCAAAATAAAACAGACTTTTTGGAGAATATTTTTACTCTCAAAGTCTGAGCTGAGAAAGAACAGAGCAGAGATCCTGGCAGAGTTATTTACAGAGCGTAACTCCCATGGCCTCAGTACATCAGCACGTCTGCACAACAACAGCTTCAATCAGGCAGAACTGATTGATTTTGAAATTATTCTGCAGTATGATTGCCCCTCTAAAATATCCAGTTTATAGCTCTTGCTCAAACTGAGAAACTAAGAAAATTATTTATTTATTTATTTATTTATTTATTTATTTATCAAATACGTAGTCTAGGTCTGTGCTGGTTGTTGGATTTTAATGACCCCAGTTAAAATTCATTGGTAATTTTCATTATTTCCTATTGGCTCTCATCCAACAAATTTACATGCATGTCTTGTCAGTTCACTACATAATGTAAACATTGCTTACTCAGTGGCGTGTTCATTTATTGCTCATTCATTCATATTTATCTCTGTCAAGCAGGTGAGAATACTGCAAGGCTTCATTTTTTTGCACACAATGTAAGTATTTTTTCTCAGTGGTTCTTAGTTGGTAGGATTGCACTGCATTATTTACATATTCAAAAGTTCATACCAGTACTCTATTGTCATGGTTTGTTAGGTGTGCGTGTTGTTTGGACTTTCCTTTGCGGCTCTCGTCCCGGGACGATATCGAATTCCTGGGCTATTGAATTCTTTACCCAGGTGGCTGATTGAGCTGGGGCGGCGCTTTCCCAGAATCTATATAAGCAGGAAGTCTGGCACACCTCCTTCGCTAGAGTGTCTGTTTTTAGCTTCAGGTTTTGTATGACTTTCTATCTTCTAATTATTGGAGTTTCTTCTCCCTTTTTCTATCTCGCTTTGCTTCTGTGGTTCAGACTATTATACATCCTTTGGAAGTGCGAGTACTTGCGTTTGGTCTATATTATTCTGTGTTTGTACTGTGTCCGAGCTACTCTCTTTCTCTCTGGTCGTTGCACTTGGCCTCCGTATACTACCGGCCATTACACTCTATAATCTGGTGGCTTCACCTTACCGGGGAATATAAGCATAATTAATGCTATAAATGATGCAAAACATTGGCCTATTAAATAATGAAGTATTAATCTTATTTTCAAAAATAAGATGTTAGTATATAACAAAAAGTGAGACATGCTTATTAACACAATGCAAGCATGCATAAGCAAATACTGAATTTGCAAACAGTTCACTGAAAAAATGTTCATTAGCTATCAAGCAAATATACCAACTATACGCATTCAGTTATTCTTGGGCAGGTTTCTGTAAATTGAGTGCGATACAAATAATTGTCTTAATGAGAGTCCCAGTTATTCAATTCCGAGCTGCATGAACAGGTTGCAGTGGTGCTGCAGCAAATTACAAACATCAAACATGAAAGACAATTCTGGGTGATTTCACCTTAGACTGTTCATTCACACTTTGGTTAGTGATATTTTACAGCCCCTAAACTATATTAAATTGCTAATGTCTGTATGAAGTGTCACAATCAAACCCTTCACCGTATATGTAAAGGAATTTTATAGGGGTAAATGTCAAATGGAAAAGGATATCCGTGTTGCAACGGAACCGTCATGCTTGCTACCTGACTGACGTCATTTGACGTCACCGGGGGCACCGTGGGTAGAGCTAGAGTTGTCATGGCAGCATTGACATCACTTTTAAATTGCAAATATCAAACTTTTAATCTCCATGATATTTAAAAAGCATGAAGCGAATCAAAACTATGAAAAATATTTAAAATAATGCACAAAGTTTCTCCATGGCATATTTAAATGGGAATAACTGGCAAACTGTGGTAATTCTGCCCACGCATCGCTATTAATAGGCCTGAGACAAGGCAAAATAAGTCAGATCCACAATCTACGAGACCTTAGAACATGTTTGAGCGCAACTTGAATTGAACATGCGCGGTCAATCCATGTGACATCATATTCATTAACCCAGGTAGAAGTAGAGTTAACCAATCAAACTAAGCCAAGGTGCTTGCCTTTATTTTGTGGAAATTAGATTAATGCTTTTATTTATTATATTAAATAAATGTACTTGATGCATTTATAGTGGGCTTCAGAATTAATGGGGCCAGACTGGAAATCCACTAAAAATGCAAAAAAAAAAAAAAAAAAAAAGATGTCATTATGGAAATCCACTGAACATGCCAACATGTGAGAAATACTGTATTTTATTAATGTTTCAATAGAACCAACCAAAAGTATTTAATTATTTAATTAAAAAAAATCTAATTTCTCCAAATCAGGGCTTACATTCAATGGCACTCCTGGCTTCCCAGCTAGCAATTTTTTGTTCCCAAAACGTTCTGAGAATGTTACTTTGAATGTTCTCGTAATGTTTTCAACGGGAAGTTTTTTTTAAGTTCCCAGAATGTTCTAGGATAACATTCTCTAAAAATATTCGAGAAATTTTGTGTGATAACCTCCTTAGAATGTTAAGTGACAACATTGCTATAACATTATGCCCTAACGTATTTGAAACGTTTTCAGCGGGAGGTTTTTTTTAAGTTCCCAGAATGTTTTAGGATAACATTCTCTAAAAACATTCGAGAAATGTTGTGTGATAACCTCCGCAGAATGTTAAGTGGCAACATTGCTATAACATTACGCCCTTACATGTTTAAAACGTTTTCAGCGGGAAGTTTTTTTTAAGTTTCCAGAATGTTCTAGGATAACATTCTCTAAAAACATTTTCAAAATGTTGCTTTGAGAGTGTTCTTCCTTTGTTATCACGTAACATTGTGGGAATGTTTTATAGAAGGCCATTCTACCATGTTACCTCAACGACATTCCCAAAACATCCTCAGAATGTTGCAGACAAAATGTTCTACCTTTGCTAGCATATCATATTACAAGAATATTTTATGAATAACGTTTTGTGATCTGAGGCATCAATAACATCCTGACATTTTCAAAATGTTGCTTTGAGATTGCTCTTCCTTTGTTATCATGTAACATTGTAGGAATGTTTTATGAAAAACGTTTTGTGATCTGATGCATCAATAACATCCTGACAACATTTTCAAAATGTTGCTTCAAGATTGTTCTTCCTTTGTTATCATGTAACATTGTGGGAATGTTTTATAGAAGACCATTCTATCATATGTTCCCTCAACAACATCCCCAAAACATCCTCAGAATGTTGCACCTAAAACATTCTTCCTTTGTTAATATATAACATTTTAGGAACATTATTTGACATTATAAACATCCTTGAAACATTCTTTGAACATTAGATAAAAATGTTCTCTTTAAAACATAATCAGGACTTGTAGGGAATGTTAGCCAATGTTGCGGGAACGTTCCCTGCTAGCTGGGTTAGTACTTGGTGCCACCACCTCTTGCAAAGATAACAGCATGGAGTCTTTTCCTGTGCTGTTTAACAAGGAAAAGGCACATATTTGTCTTGTTGGCAAGTCCACCTGCTGCCAAGTCCTAGCGTTTTGGCACAGGAAAACAGATTGTCTGCCAAAATTGCTTGATACTTTGAGGAATCCGTGAAGCCATTGATTCTAACTAGTTTTTCTAGACCACTGGAATTAAATTAGCCCCAAACATCAATGATCCACCTCCATATTACACCGTGGGTGTGAGGTGCCTTTGCTGGTATGCATCTGCTTTTGGGCTCCAAAAGGGCCAATGCTTTATCCGACCAAAAAGTTCATCCCAGTTGCTTCTAGCACTGGCAGTATTTAATCCTTGCGGGTTGTGGAATAGACGTGATCTGTCTGTGTGTCGTATGTCAGACCTGGCGCAAGCAGGAAAATGGAGCCCTTTCTGTCTTATTGGGAGGAGATGAGATGCAAAATTCATGTTATCGAAGTTGGTACACCAAAAAATGAGAGACAGAATGGATGAGCCGTATCTATTGCTATCAACTGTTTTCAATATAAGTCAAAGTGTAAAGACAAGACCTTGACAGAGCAGTTACTTATCTAAACAGAATCTCATAGAATTTAGCAAAGAAAATGTATTTGTTTTTGTGGGGTGATGAATGGCTGTGATTTTGGTATTCAGTGTTCACTGCCCTATCTAAGAAAGAGCATGATAAATCTTCCCTTCTAAACCAGAGGAATTTTTGAACCCTCCCAATACCTACAAACAGGTCTGAACAACAGGTGGTAGTTGAGGTACAGTGTGTGAACATGATTTGGAGAGTTTGTGAAAATTATTTGTGGGTATGCAATGACTACAGAAATGTGTGTCTATTTTATTGCTACAGTCGACCATTAACCTGCTGAAGACAGGTTTCCCTGAGATTTTTTTTCTTGTTTCGTGCAGTTCTCATGAATGCCTGGCTGTAAAAATGAAGGTCAACACTAAATATTTGGCCCATGTTACTAGGAATTTGACCTTTACTCTGAGTCTTGGCCTCATATTGTGTTGAAATATAATTTGGAGGGATTTTAGAAGGTTCTTGACAAAACAACATAAATATTGTACAACACCACAGACATTTTTGACAGGTATAGCAAAGGCATTTTTCATTTGCTTTCTATTGTGCACCCCACCCTTTAAGCTCACAACCGGTGAAATATATTCCTCCTTTCAATAATAATACCAGAGAAGTAGTATGCCATCAGTTCATACACTGGACATAACTTCTCAAAAAATATTTCTAGAAGTTATTTTTTAATCACACATTAAAACTTAAAATATCTCAAACAAATGTGCAGGCAGTGACAGTAATGACAGGCTAATTGAAGTTATGCTGTCCTGCAGAATATAATAAATGACACTGATGTACAGATTAGCTGACAACTTTGCTTGCCTCAAGTCCCATTTCATTGGTATTAGTGCTTAATTGATTCATAAAGTGTGAGCTTGGTTAAATTTCGTTTTCTTTAAGTTCTAGTCAGTTTATGACCATGGACATTGAAAGGACTCAACTTTTTAAATTGCTATCTTCCTATTTAGTTTGAAGCCAAAATAAATTTGCTACCTAATACATATGTACAAAACAGCAGTTGCTGGATCCAAATCATAAATATATTATGTGTGGATGTTATTAACCCTTTAAAGCACGGCTATTCAACATTATCCTGCAAGGGCCAGTGTGGATGCAGGCTTTCATTCCAACCCAGCACTTACACACCTGACACCACTAATCAACCCCGAGAGTCTTAGCTAAAGAGATTGATTAGTAGTATCAGGTGTGTAAGTGCTTGGTAGGAATGAAAGCCTGCACCCACACTGGCCCTTGTTGAATAGTTCTGCTTTAGGGCATTGAAATAACTTTTTAAAACATAAATTTAATTATCTTTTGCTGTGAAAATCTATTTCAGCTCCTTCAGCTCTAGCCCCTTTCCTGCAGGAGCTCTTTTAAACAAGTCACCACATGATAGGTTTTCAACAGCTATGATTTTGAAATCTTGCATCATTGAGCAACAATAGCTGCATTTAGCATTCCAAGGGGGCAGCGAAGTAGAGCAGGGGATATTGTAATGGAGCTTGTCCATCCTCCCATTGAAGTAAGTGGGGACAAGTGTTCTCAGAGAGTACTTTGCCGTGATGAATGAAATTTTGTGTGTGTATCTTACAAGTCATGACCTTAATTGGATTCAAAAAATTGAATTCTGTGGTGGCGGGGGATCACTGGCGGCTGGTGAATTGGCAATAGGGGAAGCACAAACCATCCCTTAAAAATAATGATTGGCTGCCGGGTTAGCTCACTCGGTTAAGGCGCCGCAATTGCGGTCCAGTAGTGACTACTACGGCATGGGTTCGATCCCCAGTCGTACCAACCAGCAGTGGTCAGCAGCTTTTTCAGAACAGCGCACGATTGGCTAAAGTGCTGTAGGGATGCAAATTGGGAATGGACTGCTGGGAAGGGAAATTAAAAATGATTGCGTTGTTCTTTGCCCAAGCACCTCCTGTTGACCAGCCGGGCGCTCGTCAGTGAGATTCTAAGCTTGCTCATGTTCGGGTATCCTCCGCCCCCGTTCTGAACTTGAGATAGTTTCGACGAATGAGTATAAAGATGCAGGGGCTGACAGGCGTGTGCTTAGGAGGAGAGCTGCGAACTGTCTCTCTCCTTAGCTGGCAATAGGGGGTTGCATACGAGCAAGCCTTGTACATAGTTCTTGGATTGGGCATTCCAAATTCGGGTGGGATTGGAGATGCCAAAATTTATATTAAAAAAAAAAAATAATAATAATAATGTTTGGTCATGACCTGTTTTCAATCATTCATTTAAATTGCCCTTAAACTCTGAAAGCTCTCAACATTATCAGGTGTGGCCAGTTTTCATTAATAACGCATACCTGTCAACTCTCACACATTCGGTGTGAGTTTTAGTGGTATATTTATGTTGGAGTCAAGTAAAGGTATTAAGCAAATAGGGTGTCGCGCCAAAGACTCCAGGCCTGGTGGGTGCGTAGGTTCCAAGAGCGTAATCAGTCCATCAATCAAAAGAAACTCGCACACCAAAATAGCCAATGCAAAAATAAATAATTAGGTTTTATTACATCAGAAAGTGCAAAGTGTCTGATTGTGACCAAAATGTTTTGCACTGCAAAACGTTTTAGCACTCACAACTTTCTGATGTAATAAAATGTAATTATTTTTTGCATTGGCTATTTTGGTGTGCGAGTTTCTTTTGATTGATGGAGTCAAGTAAAGTCAATTTTATTAAGATAAAACAGGTCATGACCAATCGTTATTTTTAAGGGATGGTTTGTGATTGCCCTATTGCCAGTTCACCAGCCGCCACTGCGGGGGATATTGATGACAATGTTTTCTTGTTAAGTTGACTTCAATATTATTCCTCACCAAATTTGCCAAAGCAACTCCGCCTACAGCTTTGAAGGTAAGAGCCCAGAAATTGGAGAGCAGCTTAAGGATATATCAAGGCAGATCATTTGTGCTTTTTGAGAGGATGGTTCACTTCTGTTCCCTCTTTTACTTGTTTTTTTATCTTCTTTTTTCCCAATTGACTTATAATGGGCCATTTTTTAAACCGCTCATACTCATGCAATTTTCTCAAACTTGTATGTAGCTTCATGCTGGGTCAGATTTGTCATTTCCAAGTTCTGAACCCTTACCTCCACCCCTCCCACGCCTTTTTCATCTCTTCTTTTTCATCTCCAGAGACTTCCATTCATTTCCAAGTCCTCACACAGTACTTCCACAATTTGAAGGCGAATCCCTCAAATTTTCTATAGAGCTTCAGACTGTTCCACAGGATGGATATTGATGATTCTGTAGCCCTGCCCCTACTTTCTTTTTTAATCTGTCCATTCTCCATTAGACTCCATTCATTAACCAAGTCTTCCAACCTTCCATGTATGTAAAAAAGGTATACTCCTCCAGTAAAAATGTTGGTGGATCGTTGCTGTTTTGGTGAGTAACAACAAGGGTACTTTTGTCTCCTTTTTATGGATGGTTAAAAATCCTAAACAGTGCGTATGGAGCACCCCATACTTACTTACTAATGTTACCACATATAATTTAGAGCCAAATTTGCATCATATGAAAGATCAAATATGTTTCCTAGTCTTAAAATACGCAGAGGCTGTTTTTTGTATGTACATACAAAAATATATATACACACACGTGTGGCCTTTTGGAGCACTAAATCCATAGTCCTTAACAAGACACAAAGACTCAGAAAATTAATCAATTTTCCATCAACAGTCTGCCGGAGCCAAACGTCAGAGGAAGAAGAGAGACAATATAAAATATCTATTTCTGCAATACTGCACTGATTCCAAGTCATTGTGAATTGAAAAAAGAAACATGCCTGGTGGAAACAGGCTGTGAGGTTAGTGGAATAGACTGTTTCTTAAAATGAAACTCAAACATCAACCCCTGTGATCAAACATTTGTCATTGCCTTCGACAAGCAAAGAAAGGAGTCCTACTAAGCAACACTTAAGAATTGTGCCAAACCCAATCAAACTGGTGCAGTGTCAAATGAGTCTGAAAAAACTATGCATGCTCTGTCTCCTCATTATTGGAAAAATGACTGTGTTCAACAGAAAGCCTCTTTTTTAATGAAGGCATAAATAAATTCATAAACAAACAGAGGCATATTTTGGTGCATTTAACTGTGAGGTATCGTTCAGGAACCAGTCGCGATAACCAGAAATAGCAAAAAATGTGATTTTATTAGCGAGGGGGTAAACCCCCGCAGGACCGAAGGCAAAAGTACAAAGTCCACAATCCAAAATCACAATCCTAGGGGCAGAATCCAGAGTCGAAAAACCAGGGCAGCAATACAGAAATCGTAGTCAGGCAAAAAAGGTTCGATACACAAAAGCAGATATAAAAGCCAAATCAGAGCCAAAAAGAGGTAGTCGGGCGGTCCAGTCAGAAAGGTAACACAATGAGTACAAGGCGAGAAACAAGAGCAGCACAGGTAAACAAGGGAAACGTTCTGACGGGGAACTGCAGTGAGAAGACAGCTTAAATACACTCAAGGGAAGGCACATGCTATGATTAGGATCAGGTGAAGAGGATCAGACTAATTACGTGGGAGCAAAACATGAGGGAGAACCTAACCACATAAAATTGGCAAAAGCCAAAACGTGGACAGGGATCACGAGACAACCTATGACAAAACATACAGCTCCGGTTAGGGAGTTCTAATGTGCACAGATAATGAGAAGCAGGACAGAGTGGAGCAGGTGCGAAGGATCCGCTGAATTGCAGCAAAGACCAAGTGAAGGCAAGAGGCGGAGACTAGAACAGGGCGAAAAGCTGAGAGCTTGTTAATCAATTAGTAAGTGCAGCTATACAATCCCTGGTGCTCGTTAGTAAGTTAGTATTATATACAATGTTAGTCTGGGTTAGTAACTTTAACAAAAACAACAAACTGTTAGTATTGGTTAGTAAAATAGAAAAGAGAGGCGAAGGAAGCAAACGAGATCGGAAGGAATGTTTGAAACCCAGAAACCATGAAATCACCTAAGCATGTGACACGCGGGACTGGGGAGAAGCTGTTACTTAACAAAAGACCAGACAGGGGAGACAAAGTGCAATGCAGGGCATGGCAAAACATGGACCGGACTATAACAGAAAAGTGGATAGGAAATGGCAAAAACGAAAACATGGCAAAGTACAAAAACTAAACAGAACATGACAAAACCTAACAGAACATAATCATAAACATAACAGGGAATCGAGAAAACATAACAAGCATGGCAGAATCATAATGAACATGGCAGAAACAAGGCAGACATGGCAGAATCATAACAGACAAAGCAGAATCATGACATTAACAGAGATTTTGAAGACGCCATTGAATGAAAAATTGCGATTTTCTAATAGCAAAAAGAGCACAGGGCATAATAATTATATAAACACACCCAATTTGCATCAATTGAGCATCAGTGCACAGTTTTTGGGCAGGCATTTTCGCAAAGAAGGCAACAAAAATTATAGGTATGTGCCAACTTGAGTGACATTACTTTTTAATGCTGCCCAAGTGAAACTTATCAGGAAACAATACTGAACTACTTCAAATGAAAGTACATACATAAAAGAAGTATAATTCACTGAACAGTCCCTCTTTGGTAGTGTATGAGTGGACTCTGAATAATGCAAGTACAAGCTATGGGAATTGGGACATGATAATGAACACAAAAACAAAACATTCATCCAGTACAGTGGTTGCCTTTTTCATATTCTGCACCTCTCTTAAGATAAATCAGCACAAATGCTGATAAAGTAGACACCAGCTCCAGGCTTAATGACCCCCTGAAGCCGAGTTTTTATTAGTATTGTAAATGATTGTTTCTGTTATTTTATGTTGGTCCTGTCGTGGATATGAGCATTGCTAATCAGAGTAATTCAGCACAAATTGCACACGGCATACAATAAAAGTTTAGATATAACAGAATGATATTTTCTTAGCCACTTTACAAAGAGGGTTTCCAGGTTCAACATAACATGTATTATGCATAAAAAAATATAGACGGGTGGCAAATCAAAAAAAAAAAAAAAATGGTAGCACAATATGATATCACCATTTAAGTGTTGTTCCGTGAACTACTATTATGCAACAGTGAATATAATAAATGGAATCTGTTTCTTACTCCAAAGGTGTGTGTGTGTGTGTGTGTGTGTGTGTGTGTGTGTGTGTACGCGTGCATGCGTGTGTGTGTGTGTGCGTGTGTGTGTGCGTGTATGCGTGTGTGTGTGTGTGTGTGTGTGTGTGTGTGCGTGTGTTTTGACAAAATTCTACTGTGATAAAAGAAGAAGTGGACAGACAAATACAGTGGGGTCCCAAATAGAGAATATCATATGGGCATTTTCATATCACACGCTCAAGCTAAAGCTCTCAGCTGATACTGGGGTCTCCGGCTGATACACGGTGTGATATGAAAATGCGCATATGATGTTCTATTTATCATATACTGATTTTGACCATAATTAACAATGCATTTTATCCAAAGCATTTATTTCAGGTTATTATTGTCATCATTACAGGCCAGTAGCGCTTGCATTTTTGTTTTTATTCAGCGGTGTTTTCAAGTCAATGAAATGGCTAATTTGCTAGCTAGCATGTAAACACGATTTACTCCATTAAGGTAATAGATTTACGTTTCTACAATAGCTTACGCATGAAACGTTTGACTACAGCTTTTTGCATGAATATTGCTGCAAAATGCGACATTACGCATACTGTTGACAAATAATTCTGTATCAAGTTCCTTTTCTGTAACATAGTCAGTTCAGAAATTTCAGCCACTGAGGAATTCATGAGTTTCACTGTCATGACAGCGTCTAATCAGCATCTGAAGCGATGCGTTGCCAACAACGCTCTTGACTGTTGCTATGGCAATGGTTGCTGCTACTGATACGGGATTTTGCCCGGTGGGCAGATACGGGTGATGCAGGATTTTTGCCCGGTGGGCTGATACAGCCTCGTGCCTTGCGCTTGTATCACATGGGCAGAGGCCCCGTATTTATAAGGAAGTATATGATAAAGTCTGTATCACACCCTACATGAATGATATTTTCATGTAAACCTGAAAATAATCAGAATATTTGAGGATTCAAACCAATTTACTGACAAAAAAAGTTACGACATGTTAAGTGAAGAACTATTTAAGATTTTGCACTATTTCAAGGTCAGCTATCATATATAGGCACATTTTTTTTTCTTTTTATTATTTTATTGGCGAAAAGAAGTAAACAGATAAAAGAGCGGAGGATGGACAGCAACAAACACACATGAACAATCATGGAAGCAATTCTATGGGAAGAGGAGGGGAGAGAAGAAAAAAAAGGCAAATAACATAAAAGCACAGCAGATGGAGTGTTGAATTGATGAGCCCTGAGTGCACAGTCCAATAAGTGATGGGAATAATAGATTGGAGTGAGACCATTTTTGTGGAGGAGGTAGTGTGGCAAAAAGGTAAACAAAAGAAGATAAATGGAATATTATGATGGAAATAAACAGAAAATAAACAAATCAGTAAAAATAACGATAATAATGAATAATGTAATGATAATGGAAATATTAATACCATGATGATGATGATAAAAAACAATGATAGAAATAATAATAAAAATAATATTAATAATAATAGCAGCAGGGTTTATATATTAACTGGGGGTCATGGCAGACTGGGCCATTGCAGGGCGAAGCGGTGCTCCCACACACCCACCCCTGGCAAATTTAGGCAAATATGCAGTGTTGACCATGTTATCTTTGCACAAAAAGTCAGATTTACTTTGGGTTTATCCCTCCCACTGAAGCATGCATTCAAATGACACTAAGATGGACTTAATTTACTCATCAGAGGCTCGTGCAAGTAAATCTCATTGTTCATCTGTAATAAATATGCTGTCCCTCAAGCTTAAGCAGGACACTCATTACTAAGTAGCACTGTAATAGTGCGAAATAAGGCATCAGAACTAAGTGAAAGCGTCAGTAGTCAATTTGTTATTCTAAGAAAAGAGGAGCTTCCTCAGCATCAAACCATGGCTAAACTGAAAGTTTTTAATTGCGCAGTGCTTTGTGCTTTAAAATTCTTTGAGCAAACTGAATCAGTAGTATGCAAAACATGATCAGGCAGGACCAAAAGTGCCCACGCCATCATCAGATCAATACTTCAAGCTTTGTTCACTGAGAGGTGAAATGCAACTACATTACAGATGCAGAATTTTCTAAATAAAGAGCGCAAGACTCCAATCAACAGAAGTACTGTCAAAAGAAGACTGTCTAGAAGTGGTCTCAGAGGACAAGTAGCAGTCTCAAAAGCACCTCTCAGGAAGGGGAAGGAGGCCAAATGCTTAGCGTGGGCTAAAACATACACACATTGTACTGTGAATCACTAATAAAAGTCCAAGTTTGAGATTTATGGCAGTAACAGAAGGGCACATGCAAGGAAATGAACTGGAGAGATATTGACATCACAGTGTAATAAACCAACAGTGATGGTTGGAATATTCAAGTCTGAGGGTCTTTACAACTCTGGAGATCAGACACCAGATTGACAACACCCTGACAGAAGAACACAGTGTTGTTCAGAAATATGGCGCACCGTCTGGTTTGCCTCTTCGTGGAGAATTCAAACTACGACAGAATATGACCCCAAACACACCTCAAAGCTTTGCAAGAACTATTAGAAGACCCATGAAGACCAAGGAGTACTGGCTGTCATGAGCTTTCCTCCACAGTCACCTGAACTCAAACCTGCTGAACATTTATGAGGGATGTGAACCCTGAGAAAGCCAAGTGTTGTGTGATATCATGGATTTTACAGCTTTTGTACAAACTTGTGGAGTCTATGCCAACTTGAGTGCATGCTGTCATTAGACAAAAGAAGGCAAAAAATTACTTAGATATTCTGGCAATCAAGTAAATTCTTCAGTAATAATTCAACTTTCTGCTCAAATTGTTAAATTGATTTTTTCATTTGTAATGGAAAGAAAATGCACTACTTTCAAAAAGAATGCAAAATCGAAGCATTTTCAATAGTGGTCTCAAACCTTTAGACCTCGGCTCATATGGTTACAGGACTCTTCGTCCCCGGATTTTTCATACCCAGACTTTTTGTCCCTGGACTTTTCGTCCCCGGACTCTTCATCCCCGAGGACTTTTCGTTCGGACTCTTCAACCCTGGATGTTTCATCCCCAATAATGCTTTGCCCTCTTCCTGCACTATAACACCATCCCTAACCCTAACCCTCATATCAGGGTGACCTGTCCGTCATCCGTTCGTCCCTCCATCTGTCAACAATGGTGGCACATTTCTTAACGTAACAGGATGAAAAGTCCAGGGACGAAAAATTTGGGGACGAAAAGTCCAGAGACAAAAAGTGTATGTGGAGGAAGAGTCCTAGAGCCACTGTATGTAATATTTGAATTGGTAAAGTTCTGAAACTAAACAGTAAATGATATTTACTATTGTATTCATGTGTACAATATTCTGATATCAATATTCATTGTCATCATTGTTATTTAGTATTCTTTACTACTTTGATCAGTATGCTTGGGCAATATGTGTTAAAATATGTCATGCCAAGAAATCATTTAATAGTTGAATTTGAAATTGAAAGATGGAGGGAGGGAGGGAGAGAGAGAGAGAGAGAGTTTATAAATTCATTCAGATTAAGCATTTAAAACACGTTTGCGATCATGTTAACCACCCTGCAGTGAATAAAATGCAAGTGTAAGTCCTCCTTTGCCAGGACAGGACTGTGTGCTACTGATGAGGCAAAAGGGTGAAGGTTGAGCACAAAGAAAAGGAAACAGGTTTACTTAACGTACTTTAGACATGAATACAGTGAGGGAAAATGGTGGTGATCTCACCAGCCTTTGAAGAACTCACGTGACGACAGGGAGGGGAAGTTCAGCCTTTGAAGCTCTCAAGTAAAGACAGAGAGGTGAGGAGGCTGTGCAGTGGTAATCTCTCCGGCCAGTGGATCAGTTGCCTCCATATTCTGTCGGAAAGGGACACACACACACACACACACACACACACACTGTGCACCCTCTCTACTTGGAAGGGTGAGGTCTGGAGTCGGAGCTGGCCACATGCGGTCATGAACCCTAAGGATTGAACTTCCTGCCTCACACAAGGAAGTGATACACATCGGGACAGAAATTACAACTGGACGTCTGCCATTATCTGTGCGTCACAGCAAAATGCACTGTTAATTTTCTGTGTAAAGTGTTCTCATCATTACATTTTAGATACAGGCAATTACTCAGCTAATCTAAACAAAAACCAGATCAAATGCACAAATGGCCACATACACCACGATGTATGGTTCCTCTTCAATAACCTAAACATGCAGGTATCAGAGTTGACAGATGGCCTGTGCATGTTTCTGAGCCATTTCGTTGCAGATTGTTTGGTGTTTGGCTCCAATTTCAGAACACCCTCGGTGTTAAGAGCCCTACTCCACTTGATTACGACGGTGGCAGTATCTGGGGGTGGCTAATAGACTGATCGACCTCAGTGTGAGGGAGAGAATATAAGAAGAATGCTCAGTCACCTCTCCTAAAATACAATCAGTCAATTAGACACAATCACGCTAATGAAGAGCTGCAGGATTGCGTGCCCCCATTACAGACACACTTCATAATGGCATGGCCTTGATTCATGAAGTGATTTAAATTGCACCTTGGGTTGCTCTATCAGAAAGGGAAATTGACTTGATGGCTTGAGCATTTTAAATTTGCCTGATAAGTGCAATTTCCTTGATGTTTGCTCGCTGCATCCAAATAAGCCGATAATTATTTAAATTGTCAGACTAATAAAAAATAAAAGTTGCTTCCTTAAACTTCAGGAAAATTGAATCATTCCTGTTATCATTTCCCATGATTGCTATGCGATTTGTCATCATTTGCAATTAATTGCTTAAAATCTAAATGTGGGAAACCGGCCAAAATCAAGAGGCACTGTGGATGGAGTAGGGCTGAACAATGAGTTTTCATTTTTAGGTAAATGTATTGCAGAAATATCCTCGCCTTAGGTCAGAATTTGGTCTGACAGCAAAGGGTATGGGGAGTTATTTCTTCATTTACGCCTTAAAGACTGCATTCCCTGATTTATGGGCTCTTTTCTGTCAAAAACTTCTGCAAGGTCGGCCTTATTCTAGTCAGCAACGAAGGGAGAGGCTGTGAACCTGTATCATCGCAGATATTGTTCTTGTTTAGTCGAACCCATAAATTTACTTTTAAAATTTACCTGGGCTTTCATTGCCACTCATGTGTCAGCAAGACAAGGCGTAACATGCTTAATAACGTTATAGGCCAAGCTTCAGAATTATTTCCGGTATTATAAGTGAATATCTCTATACACACAATTAATTAATTAATTTACCAGTTGCTGTATCTCAATAATATCAAGTCTTTGTGACAGTATCAGTCCTTTGTTTCTTTGCACAAAGAAAGTGAGAATAACCTAGCAAGGATAAGTGATGCAGCTTGAATGATCTGGAATATTCTAAAATGGGGTATATATTATTAAATTTCTGCCCTGTGGGTTCGCTGTGCCGGAGTCAGTCATCGTGTCCCAGTAGAATCCTCAGTTTGTGCTGATGACTTTGCTCTGTGCCTTTACCCATCAAGCAGCTGAGAAGCCACATCGCACGTACCTCTCTCGTTCTCCAAGGACACGCACGCGAGAGAGGACGATAAGAGAGCATGAGATCCGTCGCATCCCTTTGCCAGCTTGCCTGCTCCTGCTACGTGCCCCAACGGTGGTTATCACAACTGTGCCGCTGACATAAAGAGACTGCATGACAGTTCTAATTTCTGAGTGGGGACCCAGCCACATACATTTAGGCAGCCTAATCATGTGCGTCATTGTAATATTACACTGTCAGAGCACAAACTTGCAAAAGTAAAAAGAAAAAAAAGGGGCCTGTTATAAATGGGGCCATGCAAAACATTCCCACAACAGCATGCAGAAGCAAAGCTTTTGTCCAGGGAGGTCCATTCCAGTCCTGGAATGCTGGAGTTCGTGCAAGTTTTTGTTGCCACTAACTACCTGGCTGAGTTAGCTGATTTGCTTCTTCAAACAAACATGATTTTGCTCATTGATTAGAACACGGAAGAGTGCCACATTTTGGTGCATAAGTGCTGTCTTCCATGGTCATTCATGCCTATTTCAAGAAATGCAGTTAAAATGTAAGATTTTATGAATGGGTTGGCTGATTAAGCTAAGTAGTTAAAGGTCAGAAGTCAGTGTGAAAGCCAGGAACAGACATGGCACTTGTTGCCTTGCCCTACTTTAGACACAGCAGTGATTCTATAAGGCATTGACTTAATAGAAATTAAACAACATTTACTAAAGCAGGACAGATATTCCAGATCTCCTGAGCACTCTTTGTTCATATGATGTAGATCTTATTTACTTTTTCAAACTTGAGCATTTTAAAAGCTGGGATAGAGGGTTTAGTTTAAACAGTAGACATACCATGCATGAGGTCAGGAACAGGCAGCACGGTAACTCAAATGCAGCGTGTTATTCATTGTTCATTAGCAAACTAATAATGTTCAACTTGTCTCAGTCTGTTCAATCAGAGATTACAAAACACGCAGATAAATAAGTAAGTACATAAATAAATAAATAAATAAATAAATAAATAAATAAATAAATGTCCATCATTCAGAGCGCTGTCAACCCGACTAAAGTGCAGCTAAATTGTATAATTGTGTTCCAACATACACATAATTTTCCCTCTTAACTCAAATAGAAAGCTTGCTACAATGTCAGAGGTAAAACTACTAAAAAAAATAATTAATGAGTGAATAAATACATTTGGATGCCTGTTGTTCAGTGAGGAGAAACTTATATAGCAGTAACCAGAAATTTTTGGCTGACTTAAATCTCACCATCATCTCCTGTGGTACACAACTAGTATATCCTACAGCTTCGTCATAAATTGATAATGATGTTTCCCCTACTCAGATGTGTGAAGTCAAGGCTCAGTCTCTAGCCTTAGCAAATTTTTGTTACCTCTTGATTGGTTTGGGAGTTTACTGTAAATATATAAATTATTGCATAATATTGGATATTGAAATTGCTTCAGGATAAGTCGCGAGTGCATCCTCACTGAAATAAAATCTCTGGCAATAATAGCGCTAAAATATCTGCAGATAAAATACATTGTTCTTTGTGTAAAATGCTGAATATATTTTTTCTGTAGTTTCAATTCCCCCCATAAATGTGAATGCAATCTTTATGTGATTGCTACCATCTCTTCTGTCAGTATAAGCTTTGATTTTCATTTGGATTAACCCATGTAGTTTGGATTATATATGAAATCCTCTGCAAAGTGCTCCTCTCAGGTTACCATGAGCAGCAGATTACAAGCAAAGGCATGATTGTGTGTGTGCACGTGGGTGTGTGTGTATTTGTATGTGCACTGTGCAAGTGAGGATATGCGTGTGTGCTTGTGTTGGCTTCTGTCGGGGTACATGATGTTACATCCTGAGTGTTTCACAAATAGTTTTTTCCGCAATCCAGCTGTTTGTGTCGGTTTCATTCTCGATTTGTAAATTGATTCTCGTCATTTAATTATTATCGCATTCGTTACCCTTCTTCTTGTGTTCCCATCCCATGTGTGGTACACCTGCTCCCAATCTGTTAACTGTCATATTGTATATTTAAGCTCCCGGTCTTAGTTTCTCCTTTGCTGGATTGTTGCAGTGTGAATTGTGTCTTGTGTCCTCCGCCTTCGGAGAATCTCCTCTGAAAGCCAATAATCTATTTATCAGGAGAATTCCTCCTGAGTCTTTGGTTCTGGAGAGTGGCTCCATCACTCCTGTTTTAAACCGTGCACCTACCCAATGTGCCCAGGTTCCTTCGGCTCACCATTCAGAGTACTGACCTCAGACCAGTCCCTTTTGCACCGCCTTGCCTATTCCTCTAATTCCTGATTGCATCCACCTGACCACAGACCATTCTGCGGAAACCACGCTCCTGCTCTGAAAGCTCTTTTATGTTCTTCTGTTTTATTATTGAAGGCCAACTTAAGTGTTTACGGCAATCTTGCATTTGGTTCTGTTCTTGGAAATGTGACAACATAGTCCAGTGATTTTAAGGGTTTATTTTATAGATTGCTATTTACTTTGTAATTTGTATTTTGTAATTTAATATTATTACTATCACATGATATTTTCTTGTGATTGAAATCTCTTATCGTTTTTTGGAACACAAGCCCACACACACATACTTGCTCACATGCACACAGAGAAAGACAATTCACTTATTGGATACTCCACAACTACCACTGCTGTGTAGTGCAGGATGCTTATATAGAACTGGACGAAATAGTAAAACTGAAATAGATGATTTTATCAGTATTGATAAAAAGCCTCTAAACGGGGGGGGGATTATGATCGCATGATCATGAAAACTGTGGTTTATGAAAGGTGCATCGCGATAATAAGGACATGAAATCTACCTGCACTTGTTTTTTTTAAGGCAGGGACGGGAGGTAGTTATTCCATTTGGGCACAGCTGGAGACACCAGTATATTTTCACTTTTTGGGACCCTGGAATACTCTATTCCAGAATAATGAACCCAGAATGAATGTGACTGTTTAGCTACGGCAGACTCGGATTTTCTGCCCTGTGAAATTTGCACTGTTGAACTCCACGTGTCGAGGCAAAATTGCACATTTTTAGCAGTGTGAATGTAACATCAAGTGAGACTCTGCAATTTTTAACAACATCCAGTCAAGAGCACATAAAATTAATTCATCCTCACGCGTATGCCATTACCGCAGTAACTAATATGCTGTTTGCCTGCAATTTGTGCTTGTTCACACTCGTTTTGCTTGGAAATAATTTCACGGTGTGAAAATGTAATACATTCGGCAACTGCACTTTTTATTGAAGTCAACATCCGTGGAGTGATTTGCTTAATTTTTGTCATTTTATTTTGATCATTCTCATTGCCACATATCTTTATCTTGCTTCCTATAAATAGAAATAATTTTCCTCAGTCCAATCAGATTCTTGTCATGCACGGTCATGCACAACAGTCATTTCATGCCATTTCATATTTCATATGTAATTCAAGTTGCTGTTGGTCTCAACATCATTGAACTTCCATGATGGCTCATTGAGCCGAGATGATATCACCGATTTTTCATTAGTGTAAACATGGGGTGGAGTCGACCTGCGAGGCATAACTACTGTAAACGCAGTCTTCGAGTTTGGAATGCAAAATGTTACTGCACATAGGACTGCATGGCTTACAGCCATTACAAACAAGTAAATAGCATTCTAAAACAACAAAGCACATTTAATTCATTGAGGGATGAGTGCAGCTGAGCGACACCTGAAGTCGTGGATTTAAACGTGTTCCCATCATGCCCTGAGTCAGTCTCTCCCCTGCATTACATGTCACCCAAAGCACCGCTGCTAAAGCTGAGACAGAACATAGGGATTTTAATCTAGACTGATAGACTATTTTTACAATTCTTTGAGAAAAGAAAAAATACATAAATAAATAAATTACCTAACATGGCATTGATACAGACATAATAAGTCATAATTATACATGACTTGCATATGATGTAAACTTACCTGATTTAAGAATAATCTGATTTGGGACTGCTTTATAGTACTGTGGAGTACACATAAAATGGGTGTATGTTGGAGCTGTGCAGAATATCTGGCACTTTGTATAAGCTGCAGACAACATGCACATCGATGTTGGCTACCTCCTTGAGAGTTTAGAAGCAAGTACTTAGCCTGCATACTCTGCTTAAAAATGATGGCAAGCATACATACACAGCTAATCCCAATATTGAAAAAGTAGGCAACTAGACCCTTGTTGAGGAGCTAGACCTTTTTTGAAGGCTCCTTTTATACCTTAACATGATTAAGCTCACCTTATTAACTTAACCAGTTTCATGCCACCGTATTATTGCTATTTGTGCCATCATTACTGGTGCTGGATTGCCCCTGTGCCAACTTTTTTGGAGTATATTACAGTCATCAGATTTGACATAAATGTCAATTTTCAATAAATAATAGGATTCCCTTGTTAAAGCATCAAATTATGTGTTGTTGTGGTGTTTTCGATTCAGTAGAATGTTAACAGACTTTTCAGATCATTCTTTTTGGACTTAAATTGCATATCTGAATTGGATTTTTATGAATACATACAGCCTGCACAATATTCAATGGTCTACACAACCTGTGCGACACACAACGTAAGTATTCAGGATCAATGGTCCTTAGCAGACAAGTACATCTGAAAGCCTGAACATTATTATTATTATTATTATTATGAGGTCATAACTCTCAATCCCAAAGGTGGGGAACCACAAGCCAATTAACTGACAAAAAAAAAAAAAAAAAAAAAAAAAAAAAATCTAATTGTACAATACTGTCAAAGTATAAAAGCAACAACAGTGAAATAAGCTCAATCATCAGAAAATTAAAACCCTAAGATATAATTCATTTTTTAAAGCTGCTGCTGTTAATAGTTGCAGTGTTCATTAGAGAGAAGGGAGAAGGGAGGACCTCGGGTTTAAAATTTTTCCCTAGAAACAGAACCATGCGTTCTGTTGCTATTGGAGAGGGCATCTCACATGCAGGCCACGGTATGTGGTTAATCATGGTGGAATCAGCAAAAGGCTTCCATTAAGCGCACTGCAGAGCCCCATAACCAGCTTCTAAAGGATCACTGATTACCATGCCGATCGCATAACGGAGCTCTTGGCTCTGATTGTCTTCCCTGATGGCAGCAAAGGGAAAACTCTGTAACCACTTAATTGCTGTTTTCGAAACAGATGTGAAAACATTATCTAATCTGGACTTTGAAATGAGCCATTGTGGGTGTCCATTCTTATATTTTTGAATGAGCATGTGCCCTGCAAATTATTTTTGTAGTATAATGCTGTATGGTATTTATAGTGCCTTGTGATTCACTACTAATAAACTGAAAATTTTGTGATTGGCAGTCATGACAATTCATAACAATGCTCCAGACCTTCAGTTTGTTTGCCATAAACAACCAAAAATGGTTGTAAATTGAGTGGTTCCACAATGGTCCCAGGTCTTTATTAGACAACAGCTGAGGTCCATGTGGTAAAATGTGGCAACCCTTAGAGCTCTGAATCGGTATATTTTCAAAACTTAAGGTTTTAGATCTTAGCAGTTTTCACGAATCTGGGTAATGTAGCAGGTTGCAGTTCACTTGTCGCACAATGATTAAAATGCAACCCATGTCCTCATTTCGCTTTATTTATGACAACTCTGAATTTGGTGAATGACATTCAATCATTCATTCATTTTAAATTTCTCAGCCAATGCAGAGCTGCGGCGTGAAAAAAAAAAAAACTTTCGGTATTGAATAACAAAAAATTGCTTAATTACTTGGTTTAAGCACTGCTTATTTGCCATATTCCATAATTTTACCACAGGACAGAGGTATGAGAGTACCTGTGTTTTAGCAGAAAGTTTGAATCAGTTACACTGCCTATACCCATCTTCCTCCCAGCCCTGCACTCCATAATCTGAGAAATGGTTTGGTAGTCATTTGAGAATTCAGCAGAAGAAGAGGCAAAAAAAAAAAAACATTTCCTATAGTGTGTGCAAGGAAGTAAAGAACAACATAGAACTGCAAGTTAGGCCAGAACACTTTCTCAGAAAACAGGTAATTATACAACCTTCCCTTGAGTAGGTGCATAAGTGTGTTGGTCTGAGTGGGGTCCAAGGTAAGTAATCTCCCATTGGCACTTAAGCTTGCATAAAACTATCTGTCACAAGAGAATAATAGACCATTTATTCATTAGTTATTTTTTAGTGAATTACTAAAATTGTACTTTATTTTCTTTTTTATCAAGTAATTTTTTTTCCAATAAATATGTGCAAAGTAAATTTGATATTTTTTCACTCTCTTAATTTATAGCATCAGTTGTCTTGATTATTTAGGCATACAGCATTACTGCATGGTATATTCATCGTAACTCTTATCATATGAGTGCGTTTACAGGCTTGAATGCTTTGACTATGATTAAACTAAGCTGGCTAAACTCTGGTTATTAAAATCAGTAACTATGAGAACTAGTAGTATTTTTAGTTTCTAGGTTCTGAATTTAAATGCATTTCAGATTGCAGATGTACATTTTGAGCCTTCACAAAAAGAACTGGCAGTACTCATTAGTCTCTCAAACCAAGAATACTATGTTTCTGCCCACACAATGGGGGTTGAATAAATGCATCTTCCAAGGTTGTTGATGCTGCTAAATAAACAACAAACCATGTTGAAAGCATACAATACCTGTATAAACATTCTCATGTCTTTATGATAATTCCATAGAGACCATTTAGGTCAAAACAGAGTCTATGTTCAACTCCCAATGCAATAATAACCAAAAATGGCCCCAGCTACCATGGAAACTAAATATGTAGCAACCCTAGAGTGTTATGCATATAAAAATGCGCCACTATTTCACAGAAATGGGTGAAAGTGACTATTTTTGAAAATATAAACCAGGGCACAATAATTAAAAGCTGGGCTCAGTATGACTCTGACTGTGGAAAATAAGCTTTTATTTAATTTTTTTGAATATCTGGCTCAAAAAAAAAAAAAAAATAAAAATAAACTTTTGAAATGAGGAGTCCCTTCCCAGACACAGTGTCACTAAGTTTATGTGGAGTACAGAATATCAAGCTGGGATGTTCTTTCCCACTAGATTAGTAACATTCCTAATATGTGATCGGATGCATAGTTTGAAAATTGCATTTTTAGTTTGTCACATGATACTTAAGCACAAATCCAGAGCTATAAAATATGGCGGAGCTATAATAGTAAACAGAATATTATAGTTTCACAAACTTTAATTATTGAGGAATTAGCTTGTTATGTTTGACATTTTCTGCACAAAATCAACATTTCTTGAGTGACTTGATGGTTTCAGTGGAAGGACCTGGGTGGTGCTTTACTTTTCTCTTGTGAGATGATTTTGAATACATGGGGTAGAATTAGAAATTAATTCATAAATGTATAGATTATTTATATTAATTAAAACACTAATTTTGTGCTTCCTTTGCTCTCTCTATTCTCCTCCCATCTTTGTATTTTGCTTCATTGCTAAGCAACTTCAGTAGTCGCTCTCCCTGTTGTTTCATATCGAACATAGTTTTAATGATGAGTTCAAAGTGGCACTGCTCTAATTCTCACCCACTCTGTTTCGACAAAAGAGCTATCCCAGGATGCAACTGTATCTGAAAACCTGGTCTACCAATGGACTAATGGCTGGGAAGAATCTTCCCATTGTTCTAAGGAGGACGAATGGGAACTTATTAACATTTGAAGGTGGATGATTAATTGGGTAGACTTGCAAATGGAAGGCTGAAATAAGGCTTTTGTCTCAGCCACATTGAGTGCCAAGGCACACGAACGGAAGTAAGCATTTACAGTTCACAGTGTGCTTTAACAAAATGCAGGGTTAAAAAAAATTGAGCAGACATTTCCTTGGTACCAAATTTTGACAAGGCCTCCACCATCATAACAAGCTGAAAATTAAAATATTCTGTTGGGAAAATATTGTCTATGTACAGTTTTTTGTTATCAGTGAGGCTTCTGCATACATGTTTTTATCTCATGTGTGAAAAATGGATAGTCTCGTGGATATCCTTTAAAATGTAGTCTGGGGAATAGATTATCAAGACAAACTAAATAATTTAATTATAAATAATAGCCTTTATCTCTCCACAAACTCATTACAGACCTCAAGTGCATATTCCGTAAATGTACACTACATATAATACACTGTCCTATAACCAAGTGTTCATTTATATAATACTCATGGCTTCATATCTTCAGATATGGTAAGAATTGAAATGCATCACAGTTCTGTAAAATTTATCTAAATAACTTGCGTGGGATATGTCTTTGATCCGGTAGCTATTGAATAACTTGTCAAATTTGGAGTGACAAGTTTCAACCACCTGCTCAGAGAATCGACCCAAAGGCCTGTTGTGGTGCTCAGTGAACTCTGGAACATGGCGAATCATGATGTGGACCTTCCTGGTAACTGAAATGTTCAAATCCTTGTATGTCCTGTCAAATCTGGCCACCTTTTCCTTGAACAATGCGTCCAAGGTGAAACCTAGACATGCATTCATAGCGCTATGAACACACTGACACTCATATTGACATGGACATTACTACAAGGCAGTACTAGCCAAGAGGGCACGATTAGAAAATTAAATTGAACACACACAGTGGGCTAAATTCACTGTGCACTCCAAGAGGTGATCATGAAAAGATGAAAAATGAACATATGGTATTGTAAAAAATTCATTGTACACTTTACTGGGTAAAAAGGATCGTGAAAAAGGTGAGAATCAATCAAACATAATATTGATAAGTATTGCTGAAGTACCAACATATCAGTGGGCCTACTAGCTCTTACAGTGTTCTTTGAAGGTCCAAAGCTTCCAATCGTTTAGTGGCACAATGACAAAGAACCCTCAAAGGTTCTTGGGATTTCAATTGCTCATCACTAATGTTAGTAAGTAGATAGCCAGAGGGTAGCTAACAGGAAGCTAGTCTGTGCCCAAAGATCTGTGGGGACAAACATTGTCTATTGCAGTCACAGTCTGCTCCTGGGAGACAGGAAGAGTAGCCTACTGCACACTTATCTCATAACCATGAATAAACTAAATTGTGGGTATGAGTTAAATAAATTGAGCAAACAAGTTATATTTTGTGGACACTGATTTTCTGAATCATGGGAATGGGTTCATTGAATTGTAGGAGCAAGTTATCTCTCATGGCCACAAATTTAAAAATTGAGGGAACGAGTAATTACTCTTTACCACAAATTTTAAAATCTTGATAATGGGTCATTTTTGTGACCATAAAATACGTACTTTTTCTCATTGCACTTCTCTGGCTCCATAGCCTAAAATAATAATGCATAGTTGTTACAAAATCCCATGTCATGGCGTTGCGGAACCACTATGTTACGCTAATTGAGAGACATGAACTCTGAAGAGGTTAGGGGTGTCACTATTCCTAGGGATGGTAATGTTTGGGAGATATTATTGCAGCTTAAATGAATACAGTAACATTGGGCAGTACACACTGTATACTTTGAATTTGTGAACAAAGACTTTAACAGGCTGAGTATCTTCCCAGGTAATGCTCCACCAGGTCAGTGCAGCAGCTGGTTTCTACTCTTGATTATTTTTGGGGTTAATAGGAGATTTCTGCCATTGTATTGAGTCTTTGGTTATAAGCTATAGAGATCTCCTTTGGAGTACCAAACCCTTTGGGATTCAGGCCTCTTCAGCACTGCAGTTCTTTCGAGCCTGTCCTCCAACAAAATACGCCCGGAAAGGTCGTTTGTCAAGCAGCTTATTACGACCTAAAGTTACATTTAGGAGTTAAGTGACCTCTAGCGGTCATTTAAATAACTACAATCTGGTTTCCATCGTCAGCGTCGCCGTCAGTAAATCCCTAACCTAAACCTAATCCTAACCCTTCCTAATACTAACCCTAACCCTAACCCCAACCAAAATCCTAACCCAAACCGTTATTTTAAGTGTAAATATGACTGAAACTGTATCTGGAACTGAAACTGTAACTCTAACAGTACCTTCCTGCTGCCAGTAGGAGCGCGATTTTAGGAAACGCTCCTATGGGTCGTAAATCAGAGTAAATGAAAAAAATCAACCTATTTGAGTATATGGTTGGAGGACAGGTTGGTTCTATCGTATGTTGATCCAACCAGTTCATGTTGGTAATCGTAGGGTTTTACCGAGGTTTCTATATTTAAAGCAAACTGTACCAAACATTATGATGCCCTGAAATGAGTGGCTATATATACAGTAGATGCTGAAGTAATGTTCTTGTAAAGTGTTTTTAAACTTTTTTTAATGAACTTTTAAATAATTACTTTCCAGGACATTGAAACTGATTGGAACTTACCTTAAAAAGTAAAGAATGCACGTGTAGTCTTTTATTTCTGTAAGTCAGAAATAAAACACTGCACAGTGAAATGGTTGGAAGGCCAGGAATAGCATCCTCGCTAGAATACAATCTGTTGTAATTGTATTTCACGTTTTTATAGAGAATAAGGCGATCAATAAGACTTCTTTACCTCGTTATATGCGCCTCTTTCTTGAGCTACATAATTTCCGCACAAATTAAAGAGCTGTTCTTGAGCCCCTTTGATTACAGGCCAGTGGTGGCTAGTGAGCTGAAAATTTGAGAGGAAGAGAGTATAATAATTAGTCTTTGCCTGTTTTTAATGATTTATCTACAACGTAAATTTATAGGGGAGACTGGGGTTCGACGAGCCATGGGAACCAATGAGCCATATCAATCGATGCCAAAGCTGTTTAAAATAGGCAAAATAGTGATATGGCTCATTTATCTCCATGACTTATCAGTCAATGGTCAAATTTTTGCCTATTTTAAGCAGCTCTGTCATCGATTGATCGCAAAATAGTGATATGGCTCATTGGTCCCCATGGCTCATCGCACCCCAGTCTTCCCTATAACTCAAAAAAAAAAAAAAAACTTGACATTATCAGATGTGACCGCCCTCCTCGTTGAGATAAGACGAGAAAAAAAAATGTGTCACTGGCGCAAGATTGCATTTCAATCAACGTTATACAGTTGTGGATGCTTTTTGCTAATCTTTTTTTTTTTTTGTAATATAAACAATAATGGAGGGCATAGCTTGCATTGCAGGATGTGCTAAAAGCAAAGTTAACAGAGTAGTGTATCTTTTTTTTGGAAAGTGAACAAAACATTTTTTTTTCAGAACTGAATGTATTATTTAATCGCATTGCATTAAGAAGGAAGAAATGCATTCATCTGCCGATATTCTATAACAATCTGAGTGCACGGTCTGAAGCGCGTGGCGAAAGTAGACTGCTTTCAGATCAATTTTTGCCAGTTTCACGAAGGGTGATCTGGGTGCAAAGTTTGGTGCATGGTTCAAAAGGGTTGTAGCTAATCTCTTAATTAATCATTGGCGTAACATGAAATAACTCAATCAGTGTGTCATCTCCCATTCCCTCTAAAAGCCAGGTGGGCTTGTACCTTTGCGAATTGCTATTATAAGGGTGTATTTGCATTTGCCTAGCAGCAAAGTAGGTGGGGGGGGGGTAACTATGCAGTGGACATGGGTCTGCAAAGCGTGTGAGCAGACCATTGCTGAAAGTATGAAAACTGATGACAAGTTTTTATGATGTAATAAAAACATTTTTTATAATATTGTTCAAAATGGTTCTATTCATCTCCAAATGTAAAAAATCATCATAGTGAATTCCTGGGGCTGCATTTGAACTTTACATTACATTACATCTTGTCAGTAAAGCAAACTAACAAACAACAAAAAAAGGTTTCAATTCAGGGTCGCAGGTAAAAAAATCATTACCTGCTGGTGGGGACAGTGAGAAATTTAAAGTGACTGAGAAAAACAGCCAGTGAGAAAGAAACTAAATTCATGTTATTTTGATTACTCTAACCCCTTGAATAATGTCTGACAGGAGTGAAAAGAACTTTCTTCTGTTTGGCTTTCGATTGAAGGTCAAGTCGGATGTATGGAAAGAATTCGTAGTAATTACGGACGGTGACAACAATGTCATCCATTGCTTTGCTATTTAAAAGTGCCCCTTTTGAAACTGATTTGTTTGTTGGCCAAACTGTAAATATTAATAAACACATTTCAAATGAATTGCAGAGTTTTGTATTTGATGATAGGCGTGGGACAGAGAGGCTGCGGGTATTGTATTAATGGATCGGGTCAGATTCAAAATAGATTTTTCTGATAATTGCAGGTTACGGGTTGACCCATGCAGGACTCTGACCATACTTATCCAAACATATGAAGCGCATTTTCAGCACTTCAAACATTCATTCTATTACAATTGATGTTTTTTGTGGACCAAAAATCCAGGCACTGTTTTAGACATGATATACCATGTATCTAATATAGGCTAACCATTGTACTCTAACTGCCAGACTGCTGGAATGAGAGTTTGCCGTATAAAGGAGTCGTGGCTTCGTCCGGAATAATTTGCAAAAACGTATATGTGTAACCCCACACATTGAATCGCAAATTACCTGACAGAATAGGTTCCCTTATGATTCAGATATCCTACATTAGAGCATTCTCTGATGGGGGACATCAGTCACACAAGCCATAATGACATATATTTTTTAAATATCCTGATTTCCACGAAAAAATCTTTCACATCATAATCTTTTTATATTTAAATCATTCGCATGTGTGGGCATTGCTGCACGCCCCTGTGTATGTAACAAGCAGAGTGTACTTGCATTGTACACTTGCCCACAAAGGCGCATTATACTATCGTATCATGCACCCTGAACATAACAGTCAAAATCTGACAATTGACTGTAGAACAGGTTTTTGTTAGTTAATCGCACAATCGCTTTCTGCTGCCTAAAGACAGCAACAAACCATCAATGCGCCTGACCACACCTCGTTTTATGATCAGCACACCCATGGGTGCTTAATTTGGTGCAACTGCATGCTAGACAGGATAACAACAACTGTGCTAGTCATGAACTAGCTAAGACAATCGCATCACGGTTGGCGCCGCTGTGTATTTGGTGTAGTTTAGAGCGCTAGGTCTCCCTGTACTTGATTTGGGGATTCTTATTTCTGGTCTGTGTGATCACAATCCAGTTGTTATTGAATCCTCACAATCCTATACTCCACCTAAACTTCCCATCTCCCAGTTTTCTTGTGCAATAAATGCTTCCACAGTCAGGCATTTCTCCAATGCCTTTTTATCCCTTCATCAGTCCATTTTAATGATGTTCTCTCAAGCTGCTCTGATAGTGAGGAGCTGGATACACTTTTTAACACCACATGTACTGACATTCTGGACTCTGTTGCTCCTATTAAGCTCAGGCGACCCAAGGTGAAAGCTAGTGCTCAGCCCTGGCTTAATGAGGCAGCTCGCGCTCTAAGTATAGACAGTTTGAGAGTCTGCAGAAAAAGACAAACTCCAGGTGTCATACAAAATTCTCAGCAACTGTTTGTCCAAATATCAACTCTCTGTCAAAGCTGTCAGAGTTAAATATTTCTCTGACACCATTGCTAACTATGCAAACTGGCCTGCGGTGCTTTTCACTTCCATAAACACTGCCTTAAATCCCAGGGCCATTACCTTCTCTGAAGCTTCCACTGAAATCTATGATCTATTTTTAATTTATTTGAAACTTAATTTATAAGTTTTTCAGGAAATAAAAATACAAACATGAAGACACATATCCCCCTCCCCCCTGGACATCCTCCAAAATGAGAGCAAACTAGAAAAAGGAGGAAGAAAATAGTGATAATCTTAATAGTAATTCTGTTAATACTGGTAATAATGTTAAAAAGAAAAACTAGGAGAAAGAAAAAAAGTGAATGAATAGATAAAATGGAGTCGATAATTAACATTATCAAGTAAGTGTGTATGAAAAACATAGGGACTGTTACAGATAGAACCACTCCATAAACGGACATATATTGCAAAGTGCATGCACATAGACTTACATAGATACATTCATTGCTAAGTAGGGTACGTACTAATACTCAAACAAGTGATAGGTATCGTTCAGGAACCAGACGCGAGAACAGAGCAGTACAGAAAAATGGGATTTTATTTGGAAAGGGGGCGAACCCCCGCAGAGCAGGAGGCAACGGTACAAAGTCCACAATCCAAAAATCAATCCCAGGGACAGAATCCAAAGTCGAAAAACCAGGGCAGCAAAACAGTAATCGTAGTCGGGCAGAAAAAGGGTTCGGTACACAGGCACAGGTTTGTCAGAGAAGCAAAAGCCAAAATCCAGTGGGCGAAATCCAAACCGTTACCAGGGCAGCAAACACAAAACTCGTAGTCGGACAAAAAGGGTTCGAAAACAGATGCAGACAATAGTACAAAAGAGCAGAGCCAAAAATCGTAAGTCGGGCGGTCCACTCAGAATAGAAACACTATGAGTACAAGGCAAGAAACAAGAGCAGCACAGGTAAACAAGGGAAACGTTCTGACGGGGAACTGCAGTGAGAAGACAGCTTAAATACACTCAAGGGAAGGCACATGCTATGATTAGGATCAGGTGATGAGGATCAGACTAATTACAAAGGAGGGAACATGAGGGAGAACCTAATCACATGAAATTGGCAAAAAGCCAAAACGTGGACAGGGAACACGAAACAACCTATGACAAAACATACAGCTCCGGTTAGGGAGTTCTAATGTGCACAGAAAATGAGAGGTAGGACAGAGTGGAGCAGGTGCGGAGGATCCGCTGAATTGCAGGAGAGACAAAGTGAAGGCAAGAGGCGGAGACTAGAACAGGGCGAGTGCTGAGAGCTTGTTAATCAATTAGTAAGTGCAGCTATACAATCCCTAGTGCTCGTTAGTAAGTTAGTATTATATACAATGTTAGTTTGGGTTAGTAACTTTAACGAAAACAAACTGTTAGTATTGGTTAGTAATATAGAAAAGAGAGGCGAAGGAAGCAAACGAGATTGGAAGGAATGTTTGAAACCCAGAAACCATGAAATCACCTAAGCATGTGACACGCAGGACTGGGGAGAAGCTGTAACTTAACAAGAGACCAGACAGGGGAGACAAAGTGCAATGCAGGGCATGAACAAAGACATGGACCGGAATATAACAGAATAGTGGATTGGGAATGGCAAAAACAAAAACATGGCAAAGTACAAAAACTAAACAGAACATGGCAAAACCTAACAGAACTGATCATAAACATAACAGGGAATGGCAGAAACATAATAAACATGGCAGAATCATAATAAGCATGGCAGAAACAAGACAGAACAGAGCAGAATCATAACAACAAGTACATATAACCACCCAATTTAACCCCCGGATTGAAGCTCAGGCAGACATAGAAATGTGTATCTACCTTCAGTAAACCAAGAAGAGAGAAAAAAAAAAGGCTCATTGGCAAGGACACATAAACAAAAACCTACATTTCAGCCGAGTTGTCTGGACTTGGTAGAGCATCACCCAGTCCTAATATTAATTCTCGGAAAGCCATTGCTGTCATTAAATGGAAAAGAGTCTATTCTAATTTCTCTGAGAGGGGTAAAGTAAGAGTGAATTCCATAAAGGGAGACCAAACATCCATAAATTTCTGATGGGACCTACACCTGTTGTATCTGAGTTTCTCTATTGGAATTAAGGATAGCACTTCTCTGATCCAACATATGAATGATGGGGTCTTATCAGACTTCCAAATACGGAGAATAAGTCTGTGTGCTTGAAGTGAGACGAATGCTATAAAGTTAACTTGGATGCTGTAATGTCTATGCCCTCACCGGGAACTCCAAAAATAGCAGTAATTGGATTGGGCTTGATTGTTTTGTGGCAAATATGTGAAAATGCCTCAAAGACAGACCTCCAAAACACAGTCAAAGATTGGCATTCCCAGAACATGTGCCCAGCTGTGGCTGATTTCAGGTGGCATCTAGCACAATTAGGATCTAAATTGAGGTCAATTTTGGACAATTCTTCCCTTGTGTAATGTAAGCGATGCAACACTTTGAATTGAATAAGGCAATGCCTAAGGCAAAAAGGGGTGGTGTGAATGCGCTGTAAAGAGTGCGCCCACAACTCTTCAGTGATCTTGATGTTTAAATCCTGCTCCCAGGATGATTTTGTTTTGTCTAGGGAAGGTGAACTATTGTTTTGTATTAATTTATATATTTTAGAAACAATTCCTTGATGCATGGGTCATGGTCCAGTATGCTATCTAAGAAGTACTTGTTGTGGAGGATGGGAAAAGAATAGTGTTCTTTGGCGAAACCATGTGCCTGAAAGAACCTAAATCTATGTGTTGTCGGTAAATTATGGTCCTGTTGGAGCATTTCAAATGAAGAAAAAGTGCCATCTATGAATAGATCGCTAAAAAAAATCAGTCCATTGCTATGCCACATCCGAAACGCTGCATCAGTCTGGGAGGAAGAAAAAAGATGATTATGTATCAAGGTCATACGGCCGCAGGTGTTATTGAAATTAAAGTGTTTTCTGGATTGATGCCAAATTCTGATAGAGCTTTTTATCACAGGATTGTTGACATGTTTGATACTTCCCCCTGGGAGTGGGGAACACAATATAGATATTGGAGAGACTTTGGAATTAGAACGGGACTCCATAAGGGCCCAGGTGGAGCCACTTCTATTTTCAAATGCTGCGATCCGATAAATTAATTTAGCTATGTTAGCAGACCAATAAAAAAAACATAAAAGTAGGCAGTCCTCGTCCTCCGGCTAGTCTGGGCATTTCCAAAAGGGTTCTTTTTGATCGTGGCCTGGATCTGTTCCATACAAATGCAGAAATATAACTATCAAGGTCACGGAACATGGATTTAGGTAAAGAAGAAGGGAATCATTTGAAACAGGTATAGGAAACGGGGCAATACTGTCATTTTGATTGTACTGACCCTCCCAGCCAAGGAAACCGGTAGTGCGGCCCATTTCCTAAGGTCCAGTTTAGTATGGTTTATTAAACTTTTAAAGTTCTGGCCATATAAGTCTTTATAAGATCATGTAACAGTGATTCCCAGATAAGTAAACGAGTGGTGTTCTAATTTAAACGGAAAGTTACAAAAGTTGAGATCAGATGCCATCTGGTTGATAGGAAAAAGAAGGCTTTTGGAAAAGTTTAATTTATAACCTGAAAAACGTCCGAAATGGCGAAACACGTCTCTAAGCCGAGGTAGAGATTTGACTGGGTCAGATATGTAAAGAAGGAGGTCATCTGCATAAAGGGAGATCTTATGGGTGGAGCCTGCTCTCATGATGCGAGCTATCTTTTCCTCTGCTCTAAGGGCTATAGCCAGCAGTTCAATAGCAATATTAAACAGATAAGGAGACGGACCACAGCCTTGTCTGACACCGCAATGCTGGAGAAAATAATCTGAACGTGTAAAATTGGTTCGCACAGACACTTTCGGAGTAGAATAAAGTAATCTAATCCACGAAATGAATACAGGGCCAAATCCAAATCTTTCCAGAACGGCAAAAAGATACTCCTATTCAATCTGATCAAAAGCTTTCTCAGCATCTAAGGAAAGCACAACTTATGCTTGCTGGATAGAATGAGAAGAATAAAGCATGTTAAACAGTCGGTGCATGTTGTAAAAGGATTGCCTGCCTGGTATAAAGCCAGTTTGGTCAGGTGCAATAATATTGGGAATCACTGTTTCAAGATGTTGGGAGAGGAGCTTGGTAAGAATTTTGTAGTCGGAACATAGAATGCTAATAGGCCTATAGGAACCACATTTCATTTTTTTAATGAAACTGAAATGATTTCCTGCGTCATTGTTTCTGGTAGTTTTTGTTTCTGCAGTGTTTCTTGAAATACTGAGCATAAAATAGGAGATCAGTTTAAAGAGAAGGATTAATAAAATTCTAGGCTATGGGAAACCCATCGGGCTCTGCTGCTTTGCCACTTTGCATCGAATTGATCACTGACATGTTATTGTCGTAGTTTCAAGGTTGTTTTGGATTTTTAAATCAATCTTTGGAATGTTTATTTTGTCAAGAAATGCATTAACCTCGGAGGTATCTACCTTGGCCTCTGTTGCATACAAATTAACATAAAATTCTTTTAATTTTTTCAATTTTTTATTGGTAATAAAAAAATTCAGGACATAAGGTCTCAAATCCTCCTTGGTGCAGATGACCTCTCATTACCATGACCATCTCCCAGCTGCTTTAATCCATTTCAGCCTGTGTCTCTCCTTCCATTAGCTGAGATTGTCTCTCATATGAAGTCGACTGCCTGTCCTTTTGACATTCTACCTTCACGTATATCCCTGGGCTGATACCCTCGCAGAGGCTTCCACTGAATTTTTAATTGGTAAAATTCAGGACATAAGGTCTGAAATCCCACTTGGTGCAGATGACCCCTAAGTACCACGACCACCACGAAGCAGCTTTAACCAATTTCAGCCTGCGTCATTCCCCAATGATTTCAGATTGTCTCTCATATGAAACCTGTCCTTTGGACATTCTACCTACATGTATTTTTTAAGTTTGTTATTTTTTTCCACTCTAAACCTTGAGGTCTTAGACTTAATAGCTGTGTTGACATTGTTTGTGTACCATCTAGATTTAAACTTGTTGTCATGCAGCGTTTGTTGACCCAACAGTTCATGAAAACTACAGACTATTTTCCAAATCATCATACTTGTCTAATTTCTTGGAAAAGGTTGTTTTCTCTCAATTGACATCTTATTTGAACTGCGGAAATATCAGGGAGAAATTCTTGTTGAGTTGCTGCTCCCAATTCTACTGAATCTGTTCTTAAAGTTAGGAATGACCTCCTGTTGGCAGTCTATTCTGGGTCTTGTGCAGTCCTGGTTTTGCTTGATATCAGAAAGACATGAGATACAATTGGCCACAAGATTCTATGAAACCACGTTAGCAGTGAAGTGGGCAATCAGGACATTGTTTTAAAGTGGTTTACCCCTTTGAGGACAGAACATTTTCTATCGAAACAGGTAGTACCTCCTCATTGCTGGCTCCCATCTCATGTGGTGTTCTGTATTAGGCCCCCTGTGATTTTCTCTGTCCGTGCTCCCTCTTAGGTCTATTTTTCAAAACATAGTATCTTCCTTCATTGCTATGCTAACAGTACACAGCTTTATCTACTTGTTGGACCCAAGAGCAAGTTCAATGATGTCAATTCTTGCATGCATTGATGAAATTAAGTGTTGGTTCACAAACAACTTCCTTCAACATTACAAAGACAAGACTGATGTTATCATTTTTGGACCTCCTGCCTCCATCTCTGTGGTTGGTTAACACTGCCAACTTGCATAACCTCATGAAAAATCTTGGGAGTAATTTTTGAGTCCTCGCTTAAATTTGACAAACAAATTGGCACTGTCGCGAGAGGTTGTTTCTTTCAGCTTCCAGCAATTTCCGAGCAGAAACCACTTTATCGCCCAAGGACTTGGAGATTGTAATCCATGCCCTAATTGCATCTTGTTTGAATGACTGCCATTACCTATATGCAGTATGGAGGTTGCGCAAACCACATTGTCTTTTGGTTACAAAAGTAACCAGACCCACCCACCACCATTTATAGGCAAACAGAAAAAGAATTATGCAGCAAAAGGCTTAAGTGTCAATTTTGGCATTTAAGACACTTTGCAGTCTTGCTCCTCAGAACATTTGTGACCTTATTCAACCATATTCTGACCTAAGGACCCTCAGGTCATCTAACCATCTTTCATTTTCAGTCCTGCGATCACGGCTGAAGCTCAAGGGTCATTGGGTCTCTTCTGTTGTCACCTCCAGGCTTTAGAACAGTCTCCCCCTCCACCTTTAGTCTCCGCTAACCATTGCAACTTTTAAATCTTAATTAAAATCTCATTTTTATGTCTTAGAATTTCAGGCTATGAAAATTTTAGTTTTCTGAGCTATTTGCTTGTTTTGCATTGTATTAGTTTTTTTCTTATTACCTTTATTGATGTGCACTGTACTGTACAGCACTTTGAATCAACTGCTGTTGTGTTAAAATGTGCCAGAGAAATAATGTTGACTTGACTTGTCTGTGGTACTGCGACCAAGCCTCATCAGCTTAGAAGAACAAAGCCACTACCAAAAGTCTAACCAACAACAGGTTCAAATATTATGGTACTGTTGCCAAAAATGATTTTTTTTTCTTTTCAGATGTTTTCCAGGCAACGTCTGTGCATTTCTGAACATACTATTTTGGAGACTCCAAATTTCCCCATCTTCTCCATGGCTGTGGCATTCAGTTTCGCAACAGTTTCACAACTTTATTCTCTCCGATCTTTTTTGCCATCAGTAGCAGAATTTTCACTCCAATATTCTTTTTCAACTTCCAGCACCAGTATGCTCCCATAGAGGCATACTAAAATGTCTTGCAATGTTTTTTTTTTTTTTTTGCTTTGTTGATACCCCACCCCATCAAAACCTATCAAACAATTCATGGTTGTAAAAAAAAAAAAAAAAAAAAAAATCTCCTGGCTACCAAACATATCCATCTTTCAGACGCTCCAGTCCATTGGCTGTCCATGAAAACTAAAGACGGTAGATTTGTATTTGTAGATTTGTAAGCGAGGGCTGATTGGCTAAAACACTTACTGTTATGTCAATGTAGTTTGAGTTATATTTTCCCAAGCTCATTTGTTTTGCCGATTAAAAAATAAATGGGTTTAGCTCACTGAACGTCGACCAGGTACGTCGACATTGTAAGGCCACGCCTCCAGCCATCAAACTCACTGCTCTATTAAGACCTGGACTGCATTCTCAGCCCCACAATCATTGTACGCAGCTGCTGTTCATTTTCACTTTGTGGTAGTGTTGGGCTATCTAAGACCGAGCTTCGCACTTAGTCTTTGCGAAGTCTCGTAAGCCACATATCTGTGTTGTATCTCTAGTCTTGTGTACACTTATTCTCTGCGAATGGTGTGTATACATATTTTAACTCTTGAACTTACTGCTGTTTATTGTTGATATCGGCACTTTAACTTTATTATTAAGGAACCTTGTTTCCTATTTCCTTTTCCTATTTTAGTAATACATTGTTACTATAGCCAAAGCCCAGTGTTTGTATTACTAATAGCATTATTCTGGAACCTCATTTCCAATTTGTTTTGTATTGCTTCGCGTGTGCCTCCCTGCTGCGCAGGAGGCATAATAAATACAACCAAGTCTATCCTTGTACCTGAGTTCAGTCCTCAACGTCCTGTCCTCCGTGCACATCACCAGTGTGCGAAGCACTACACTTACAGACATCGACATATTTTGACAGATCTATGCAATATTATACAATCAAACCCATGGGACTGCATAGTCGGGTTGAGCGTCGTTATGAAAAAAAAATTGAAATACTTTTTCCCAATAGTATTTACATCATAAAATGGCATACTCAGCTAGAAGGCTGAGTCTTCGCCCTTTCAAACAATTCATACTTTTCCTATGCAGCAGAAAATTTGCCCGCATTAAACTGCAATTATAGTGGCCCACTCTCAAGTCGGAGCATGATAAAGGGTTAATGAATTTGCCTAAAGATGAATTCCCATAAAGTATACATAAGGCACATCGCTCTGTTACTCCTCTGGAGCCAGAGAGGCAATGCAATAGTGGAACTGTTGTTCAGAAAGAGTAATGGAAGTGAAATTGGTTCCACTGTTCAATATACGATCCATTATGCTACACAAGCAATGAAGCGAACAAGTCTATTATTTAAAAATTTTTTGCATCTGATATGAGTATTCTCACAATTTGACTTTCATGGCACCGTGCTATATGGTCAGCAATGATAGAACAACACGATTTATTTATGAACAAAATAAACTAATGACTTCACAAGTCTGTTGGCTTTCTCCCAGTCATGATTTCTTTCTGTCTGAATGATTTCTTATTCAGCAGTCATTTGGAAAGGATCACCTCCAGGCTTGCAATTCCACAGGTTTGCATTGCCTTGGAATTGTGACCTAAAGCAGGCTCATTATTTGCTAAGACAGACAAAGTGCGTAAATCTAAATTGCCAACAGCTGTTTTATTTTCTTGAGGTTTTATTTTTTGGTGAGGTAAAACAAAACAGTAAACAAGCCCCTGGGCTTGTCTTCGAACTTTACCAGCTTAAGACCTTTGGAACTGTGCCACAGCCAAACTTATGTGTAAAACTAGTCACAGCAAAATTAATTCAAAAAAATTGGCATCTATTTATTATTATTATTATTATTATTACTGTACATATCCATAGCCTCATAGCATTTAGGTCATTGCACATTGTTCCTATTCCCTCAATGGGAGTGGCTCTTCAGTGTAAATTTAAACATATGCAAACATTATGTGATAGCCACATGCACGCATGATAAAAAAAAGAGCAGTAATCAGCCTGTAGAAGTTTGTTTCATTTCAAAAACAATAGTCCCACCCTATGCTGGGCCTGCGGTTTATGCACAAGAGGAAGAACACACATAATTATGCTTTTTTTTTTTTTTGTTAAGGCACCTGCGTTCATTTTTCTTGATTTTAAATTTTAAAAAAGTGTTCGTATTATATTCATGATTAATTATTTTAAAGACAGTCTTTTTTTTGTGCAATTATATGATTAAAACGCAGCAAATTAATGCACGGTAATCACTAAGGGAATAATGACTTTCTCTCCTCTCCACTGTGTACTGATGCCTGCTTTTATGATTGAAGAGCCTTGTACTGAAAGTACTTCAGTCAAATTTTCACGCACCATGAGGTAAGGATGGGAAAACATCTTTTAAAGTTACCTACGTTAGTCAATTTTCTTAAAATGAACATTTTGTGACTTAAGTACTTTTAGCACTGGAGCCTTCAATTAGCAGATTTTATAGATCTGTTATATATCAGACCCCTCATAGCAGACATTTTGTGACTTAAGTACTTTTAGCACCAGTCTTGAATTGGTACATACAGCTCAGCTTCTCTCTGCCTTGCTACTTCTAATATATTCAGGGCTACATTGTGTAAAACAAAACACATGCCAAAAGAATGCACAGGTACTTTGAGGGCTCGTTTGCATCATTCTACCTAACTCCTTTAGGCACCTGAGCAGCATTTTCAACTGGCCAGAGGTGCGCTCAATCAGTCTCAGATGTTGAGATCATGCTGTTGAGTCTGCATTGCCTCTGGGTTGTAAGGGTTACATATATATGGCGTGATCAGCTGTAAGCATAAAGGGTTTCCAGAATCTTCCTTTGACCAACTGCCCAAAAGAAGAATTGTCTAATATTAACCAATTTTGTGCTGAACCAGGATAGTTTGCAAACACTTGAACAACCCAGCAGTTTCCCTTATAATCTAGCCAGACATTTCTGGAACAAACTTTTTTTTTTCAGGTCACATATACGTGGATTTTAATTGAGGATGTGCGTAATGAAATACACGTACAGTCATTTCCACCAAGGACCACGGGGAAGCTGTGCAAATACAAAAACTGTTGTCATGAACAAGTAATGGAAGTGGAATGGGCACCATAGTTCAATATATGAACCGTATAATATAATACATGCGGTCACTGCATATATTGCTGAGCTTGCTGCTGATTGTGGAATTCTGAATAGGCATGCAGGAGGATTCTGGAATGACCCAGTGACATCGGAGGCCAGGAAAGCTGTGAATGATTGCTTCAACCTACCGAGGAAGAGATTTTCTGGCATCCCATCATCAGTGATATTTAATAATGAATACCAGGAATTATACATTCTATAATGGTATTTGTGTCTCAGAAATTAATATTTTAAATTGAGTGAGAACAATGAAATAAAATCCAGTAAACAGATACATTTCCGCGGTTTAGTAATGGGTCTCAGAAGTCATATGAGGTTGACCTTTTGTTTCAGGAAAATAACAAATATTGCCTTGCATGACCTCAATTGAATGATACTCCCACTGGTGCCATCGAATTTACTAAGAAACCTCCATCTGAAATAGAACTACACCCTAAACATCCATCTCTCTGCCCAGTTGCATGGTGTGCTGGCACAAAATCACAAATAGGATTAGAATGGGACAGGAAAATAGGATTAGAGGTAGTGATTAGTCCATATGCATATCGTTAGACCTAGCACAGGCAGGAAAATCGGCTCAAGCTTATTAGACTAATTAGAGGCTCTGAACTGCCCATGTGTATAACTGTGAATGCCCCGCAATGGAATTGAAAACTGTCCAAGGTATATTCCTTTCTCCTGCCTGATGAATAGGCTCCATAACACTGAGGAGTTTGCATGTTTTCCCTGTGTCTGCCTGCGTTTCCTCTGGGCACTCTGATTTCCTCCTGCAGTCAAGACATGTCATCAGTCTACTCTGTATAATTTTGAAATGATGAATTTGCATTGCTGCCGGGTCTGTTCTGTGAACCCGTTATGGGGGTGGTTAGGCAGCTGGCCTCCCGGTGTTAACTACGCATGCTTGTGTGGATGGTGGGAGGACTTGCCGAACAAAGCCTAGACAAAGACAACAGTATAGTCAATTGCTAATAAAATCAAATTCTAGAAAAAAAAAAGTGGTCCTCATTGAGCTAATGGTTGTTATACCTTTTTTATGCTAAAGGTCTCTTGTTTGATTGCATTTGCTCGTGTGAGACAATATCAATGTTTTTAGTTTTGATTGTGATGCCATGCATGCATGCTTTGTATAAGATACAAACGACATCTGTGCTCACTGTTTGTCGATGATGCCTTCCTACTGAACAGATATCACATGGAGAGAATTAACCAAGAAAAAGGGAGGCCAGTGCTCATTTTTCAGATTCGATGGCATCGCAACCTCTATAAAAGTGAACCATGTTTACCTTCAAGATGGAAGTAATTGATCCATGAGGTCTCTGTTTATCTCCACTGAAAAAAAATCTCTGTCCTTGGGTCAAGTGATTGCAGGAGTGATAGACAAACACAGATAGAGAGCTCCATCCCTTGAAATGGAGAGGTAAAAGTAGAGTAGGCATTTGCTGCTCAGTAAGCAATGTTAACATCAGCTCAGCATCTGAATCAACAGCCCTTGAGTTTATAATGCTTTTTTTTAAATCATAAAAACACTGAGAGTGGCTCTGGCAGGAAATGAGGCAAATATATGTATGTCCTGTGTGGTTATACAAAAGGCCCGTAAAAATGATAAAGTGGAAAATACTTAGTTGAGTTTGCCTTATTTCTCTTCACCACATGCTGCTAAAGTATCAGTGATGTCCATGAAAGCAGTGAAAATGACATTTCTAGATGCTTCTATTTGTGTCAATGGCAATCTAACCTCAAACTCCATTTCCCCGGAGTATTGAAAAAGTGTCTTGTCCTTCATCATCTCTGTCATTAGTTTTCCAGCCTGCAATAAGTGCTTTCCTGATGAGAAAATATTCATCTCAGGTGTCTCCGCAGACAGTTAACATAATTGAGCAATGCAGCAGGCCGACGCACTGCTTATTATTCATCAAAAAAGGACAGTTGGCACTGTCACTGAAAGGATTGTTTCTGTTGGCAGACCTCACCTTGAAGCTTGCCTTTATAATGACTTTAGTTTTACATGGATCCCCATGCCAAGCCAGAGTGGCCTGTCACATGCCTGCAATCGTGATAGAGTGCGTTGCCTGACTCCAGCACAATGATCAATCATTAACAGAAATACTGCTACAAGGATGCGATTTTCTGGACGTGTTTAGAGGCATTACAAACAAAACAAAGACAGTTCCAGCGCTAAATCATCTATGAAATATGAGGACAGAAGACCCAATTCTTCTGTGCTCTTGGCTTTGAATAAATATTGCAGTGTTGCGGGCTAACAAGAGGAATTGAAATAAAAAGAGGAGAGAAAATGAGCTTTATGGCCCAGCGGTCTTTTCATTTCCCTTTCAACAGGAAACAGCGCCTGTGTTCATGAACCAGACTTACAAAGCCGGACCAGATAAGCTTGTTAATTCCACACAAATGAACAAATTGCAGTCTCTGATGGGAGAGAGCAGGAACCTCACCAAAGGGGAAAAGTGTGATTCACCAGAGAACGACGCATAAATGGCCTCTAGTGGTGTTGTAAAAAGATTTTTTTACATAAATTGTGTGAGTTTGTGTGTGTGTGTGTGTGTGTGTGTGAGTGCGCGTGTGTGTGTGTGTATGTGTGAGAGTTTACGTGTGTGTGTGTGCATGCAAGAGGACTGTGTGCATGCAAGCGCATGCATATATGTGTGTGTGTGTGTGTGTGTGTGTGTGTATGTTTTTGTGTGCATGTGTCATTCAGCAGGGCAATCGAGGTCATGCAACAACCCTCCCTGTGCATGTACACTCTGAATGATGACATGAGGTGAAAGGTTCTCTGTTCCCAGACCTTGCAATGGGGGCTTGGATGAGCCACCCTTCCCATCAACAAAAACAAACAGGAATAATCACAGAGGAGATGAAGATCTAGTTCAAAGAAATGTTTTCAATTAAATGTGAAAATTTTATTTTATTTTATTTTCAGAAAATGCTTCACTGCTGCAATTATTTCAGTTTCTTCTGTGTAAGAAATATGTTTGCTTGCTTCATGTCATTTCTGTATGATGTACGTTCAGTTTAATTATACAGAGGGCAGAATTGTTACGACCTACAGTATGCCCATTGTTAGCCTGTAAAGGCACAGCCTCTTGGCAAGTACAGAAATTAATGTACATGGGCAATAAGGATGAGGTTTTTCAAAATTAAAAACAAATCGTCGAATCATCATGAGGAGTGCATGACTGGCAATGTTTAACATTTACTAGCACTCAGAGCAGTACATGCATTAAACCTCTGAGTTATCTTAACTCTTTTCCCCATAATGACTACATATGACCCTTAAGTGCATGCCAACGTTTAACGCTTAACAGTACTATTGTGTTATTTCAGTTCTGCTTCAACAGCAGCTTTAACTCTTTCCGGATGATGACTACATATGACACCTGAATACATGTTCATGTTTAACTTCAACAGCACTATTGTGTTATTTCAGTTTTACTTCAACAGCAGCTTTAACTCTTTTCCCCATGATGACTACATATGACGCCTTTTTGTGTATCAATGGACCTTCTCCCTAGTAGACATGTTCAGGCCTGGAAAAAACTGCTAATTTTTCCTGTCAAGGTTTTCTCAGTTGATTCTGGTACTTTGAGAAACACTCTTTAAAATAAGCCCTGGGGCCATCTCGAATTTTGCCTCAAATTCAATATGGTCGCCAAAATTTCAATATGGCCGCCAAAATACCTAAAATGTTATCTGGAAGAACCCTATTGAGAGAAATGCAGAATTTTTTTCACTAACTTGTGATGATAATGGCCAGTGAACATGATCCAGTGGGATCAATGCCACAGCAGTACACCATTAGTGTTGAAATCCAATATGCCCGCCGGGCCCACCACACTTTTTGGGAAATAGCTATATCTCCTGGCCTGGTAGAGATATGGGAATAAATTTGGTGTCTATCCCCAGGTTTTCAGGGGTAAGGAATCCAAATATGCAATCAAATTCAAAATTAGGTCAGTAGGTCATGAGGTAAATTCAAGATGGCCACCAGTGGCGATCCCCATAATCTACAACTATTCATTGGTGTTTCTCATGTTCTACAACAGACACAAAAATAATTCTAGGGACTAGACATAGGTTTTCAGGGTCAAGGAATCTGTTCTGTCACTTTCAGGCACAATATCTGCAACTGTTGCCAAGAATTCAAGATAGCTGCCTTTTCAAGCCCCGGTTTGATGAATGGTAGCAGAGGAAGAGTCGGAACCTTTATTCTCTTCACTCAAATTAATTGAATGACAGAAGATAAAGGTTTGATAAGAGAATCTCTTCATAGAAACTAATCTCAGGTCTATTTCAGATTCCATGTATCCATTCTACAATGAAGACACTAAGAACCTCCTGACCCGGATTCAGTGAAACTGCAGTTCAAAATTTTCAGAGACAATCAGTGTGTTTTATCTTTGTGACTGCTAACTTATTCCAATATGGCACTGATGCCATTTCTGTGCTCCAAGGAAACAGACAAGGGGAGATGCAGTCTTTCCAATGAACCCATCAAGAACAAAGAGGACACTGCAGAGGTGGGACCCAGTGGATTGCAGTCTCTTCAGGCTTTAGCTGATAGATTGGCTGGTATTGACAACACATTATGCTCCCAGCCACCTTATGCTGAATTCAAATTAACAACATTGCAGTTATCTGGGGATCACAATGGCAATATCATTGTTCATGAAAGCTGTCAGATCAATTTTTGAAGAAGGTTGAATCGATTAGAGGCAAATACCCCCAAACAGGGTACCAGTACTGCAGAAGAGGTTCCAGAACCAACTGAGCAGGATGAAACTCTCCCATACCGAATCCGCAGGGGATCATTGGAGAAGAAAAAAAACTCTGTTTTGTGTGTAACACAGAGACCCAAAATAATATGAAACCATTCAATGATGGTGGATTAGGAAGATGCTCAGAAGAGAATGCTTTCAGTAAAATCAAACATTCCATGGACTTGAAAATAAATGATGAGAAGCACAAGTATCATGCTGCGGCAAAGCGACTGGATGTTCTTCTCAGTGGATCATCTTATGACATGTTTGCGCTTGATCTTTACTACCATAAGACTTGCTATGTTAACTTTACCTACATATATGGCAAGAAGCAGCCAAATACCAAGACTGAAGAACAGGAGAGATTGGAGACTTTAGTTATGGACAGATTTTTCCACCTGTTTCAGTGCAATGTTATCAAGGACCAAGAGGCTTTTCTTCTGACCGATCTGTTAGAAGATATCAAAGAGATCAGCAGGGATAATGACCTTGACGACCAACCCATCACAAAAACGGCCATTCTTAAGTTAAGGCTGTCAGAGAAATTTGGAAATTCCATTGATTTTCACAAGATTGGAAAAAGGCTTGTGGTGCATTCCAGCACGGTAAACCCACTATCATATTCTGCAGCTACAATTGAAGGCCGTGGTCTTTGGGAAAGTGATCTGACACAGGCATTTGCAAAGTGTATTCGTTGCAAGGTGTCACAGAGAGAAGCAGTCAATTGGCCATTGGAAGCACACAAACTGTTCAGCCTGCTTGATAGCCACAAACCTCTTCACTGCATTTATAATGCCATCTGTTGGTCAACCAATCCTCGGAGACCCACAAATGCACTAGGATATGTGACTGTTCCAAGGAAAGCGGAGGCATGGAAAATTTCAGCAGTCAGCCAAAGTTGGGAAAAACTCGTTACTGGTCAACGATCACCATTAGGAACTGCTCTGAGTCTCACAATACACCGCATTGCTGGGAGTAAGGAGGTAACCATTCTTTTGAACCGATGTGGAGTTGGTATCCTGTATACGGATGTCTGTGACCTTCATAACAAATGGACTAAGTCTGTCACAATGCAGCATAAGCAGATGCTACCGCCTGGTTTTATTAAGGGTTGGAGTTTTCACGTAATATTTGAAACTCAGATGGTAAACAACAGATGCTAATGGGAGCACACACTACTCACAATGCAACTGGTACAATATGCCAGAGTAGACAGCCAAATGATGATGTTGTTGCCTGTGCAGCGCAAAAGCAATCAGATGTGTCGAACGTATCATCGACAATGAGAAGCCTGACTATGGATCATTCAAAATCCCCAAACAGAGGACACCACCTCCATAATTTCCCAAGTTTAAAGATGAATACAAGGGTTCAATGGTCTTATCAGAAGCACTGGAACGTAACATTGCCTGGTGTTTTGCCAGGTGCAGTTGGAGACAACTGCCTAGAAGAACAGTACTCTCAGGTAGACGGGGATGAAATAAGACCAGTTGGATCATGGACTTCATTTATGAAAAGTGTGACAAACTGCTCAACCACAAAATGCAAGCTTGAGAATCTACCAGTGGTTCCATTGCCACCAGGGGACAATGTAATCAAATGGTACATGGACATGATAGCTCAAATGGCAGATAATCTAGAGTTAGATTATATCTTCGCACATGCTGATGAGGCAATCAACAGCAAAATGTTGATAATATCCTGGCTCAATCAGTAAAGGTATGATAAGATCATACCCCTCATGGGAGGTTTTCACACAATTCTGGTGAACCTTAAGATCCTGCTTAAGAAGTACGCCTGTCTTAGTTTCGGTGATTGGTGGGTTGACTGGTGGAGCAATTGCCGATGGCTCTGTGGCTCAAGCACTGGAAGGTCGTCATTATGCAAGAAGTGTTTGCCTCCACAAGCAGTCTTTTGAGGCACTACTGAGGCACCAAATCAAGTCAGAAGACGTCAGCAACAAAACAGACCAGGAGTCGAGACAAGCAATCGCCAAGCTGAGGTACAACCTTTGTGCTGAAAATCTCCAATCCCTGCTGGGCCTGCCAAGATTCAAAAACATCTGCTCCTCCCTACTGCAGTCTGAGGGGACACAGGCGAAAATGAGGGTGGCTGTCTTATATTGCCAGTCCAGGATAAAAGTGTTGAGACTCACTTGGCAGCTGAGCGTACCCTACTTCCAAAATGCTTTGCATTCGGGCATACAAATTATGCAAGATACCTCACATTTCAGCATGTCAGCCTGCAAAATGTCAAGATCAATCGCCCAGACGCATGGGAGGACCTAGTATAGAATGGATTTGGAGGATCACTATCTGGGGAACCATTTTCTACCATCCACGGAGATCTGATCACAGAGACAACAATCTACCGTGAGGTAAAGGTCAGAGGGGGTCCAATGCAGGGTGGTTACAGCTCCAGTGAGAAGACAACAGACAATTTCATCAAGACTAGCCATATCATGGCAAAGCTTAGACCTATGCTAAAACAAAGATTAGACAAACTGATGTCTTAAACTCATAAAGAGACGAACATTGGTGCATGAAGACAGCATGACAACATGGTTTCTGCACTAGTTGCCCAGCTGGATAGATACTTCGACCCTTTCCTCAATGGTCCCGCTCGTCATATGAAGACTGGAGTTGAAATTGGTCATGATATTGTTGAAGGGCTGTTATCATCGACAGAAACTGGAGAAAACACTACAATGACTTTGTTGATAGCAGACTCAAACCCACAGGAGAAGACAGGACAAATTTCTTTGAGAAGATCTTAAATCTCAAAATTAAGACTGGCCTGGAGATATTAGAGAAGGAGCCAAAGGTAGTGAATGTTCTCAAGGAAGATAGACAAGCTTTTGCCCTGTTGGGAGGCAAGGCTGCCTCACCTGCAGAGGCACATTCATACCCTCTTACAACCGTCCCACTTGCTCTTGCCACTCCAGCAGCCATTTTGGATTTCAACACTGATGGTGCACTGCTGTGGCATCGATCCCACTGGATCATGTTCACTGCCCATTATCATCACAAATTAGTGAAAAAAATTCTGCATTTCACTCGATAGGGTTCTTCCAGATAACATTTTAGGTATTTTGGTGGCCATATTGGAATTATTGGCGGCCATATTGAATTTGAGGCAAATTTCAAGATGGCCCCAAGGCTTATTTTAAAGAGTATGTCTCAAAGTACCAGAATCCACTGTAAAAACCTTGACAGGAAAAATTGGCAGTTTTTTCCTGGCCTGGACCTGTCTATAGCCTTCCCTAGGGTCATCATTTGTAGTCATTATGGGGAAATGGAGGGATGAGTCTATGGGGAAAAGAGCTAAAACTTCTAAAACACCCATCATTGTCCACAAATTGGGGCCACATGAAAAGGTAAAATGCACAACACTACTGAATGAAGGAAAATAATGTTCCACTCATGCTAACTATGCAGACATCCTAGTTCATGGATTGTTCAATGAAATGTGACATCTTGTTCTGCCAGACTTTTGGATCAGTTTAGTCCCTTTGTAATGTCTCCTTTTATTAGTGAATTTAATATTAAAACATCTTCCCAATTGTATATCAGGAGTTAGTTTTGAGGGTTTAAGAATGTCCTCTTTATAGGTAATATCACTTTTTTTGAGTATTACAGAATATATACTACTGAGTTAATGCATCCATATTCAAATTTATATATGTTTCTAATGCTTCTTCATCCCTCAATCCCCTCGGGCATTTTTTAAATTGGATATCCTTGCAGGGATATATGTAAGATTTTCTCCGGCAAAGCTCTCAACAGTGAGATTGTTAAGGGTATCAGCAAGATCCATACAATTATAAAGAAAAGCCCCTTTCTTGTTTTGAATGTGCTTATCTCTGTGCCAACTCTGATGTTCTAGAGACCCTTATAAGATTTTTTTATTTTATTCATTTTTAATCCCCACCCAACCCCTGCAAAAGCCAACTTACACATCTTCCATTATATACTGTATGCTTCCCCTGGAAATTTTTATAGAATATCCAAACGTACTACTAAATTTATTGCTGTCTAAAATTGTTGGTAGATGTTCCAACACCTTTGTTTGTGCATCGTAGTCTGAATGCAGTCAATACAACCAAAAAGAAAAAAAAAATCACCTCCTTGGATGACATAAAAGGACCAAACTTTTAGAGGGATTGGACTCAATAAAGAAATACAGAAACTGCCTCATTAGTGCATGAGGGAATTAAGAGAAGGAAAGAGAGTTAGGGAAATGTTATGGATAGAAGACAAAGGCACAGAGGAATCATGACAAAACAGCGGCCAGAGATTGTGCTTTACTGTGGGACATATTTAATACTGTCACGAGCAATACAATTTTTATCACGCATATCAGATTTTGTACCAAAATAATGATCTTGCTTCAAGGTGCAATCTTTGCCTGCATCCATTAGAGTCAGAAATGCATCTACATTTTCTGGAGGCAAACACATGCAGGTAGATACAGATACTAAATAGAGCTGCATTAGCCCTCTGTTGACGCTGACTGCAGGCAGTCCTTTGCTGCCCTCTTGAGCTGAGCTGCAGATTAATTATTATGGTGGAGGCTACAGTTGGAGGGAGAAATAACATCTTTCTGTATTTTAGTCAGCCTATTGATGAACAACCTTTCTCTGCATTTTACATCGATGAGCCAAAACATTAAAACCACTCAGGGATGATGAAAATAATGTTGGCTATCTTATAACAACGGCGCATGTCAAGGTCTGCAAGCTGACCATAGCTGGTAAGTGAACAGTCACTTCTCGTAGTCGACATGTTGGATGTGGAGGAAATGGGACCTGAGCGATTTGGACAAGGGCCAAATGGTTATGGCCAGATGAGTCAGTCAAAGCGTCTCTGAAACTGCAATGCTGCTGGGGTGCTGCCAGTCAGCAGTGGACAGTACCGACCACCAGCGGTCCAAAGAGGCACGAACCATGAGCTGGTGACAGCGTGTTGGGCATCTAAGGCTCATCGATGCCCAAGGGCAATTAAGGCTATCCTCTGGTCCAAACCGACAGAACAGCTACTGTGCACCAAGTTGCTGAAAATTTTAATGATACGTGAGGAACAAGGGTTTAGCTAGGCACCAGTCTAGCCATCTTTTAAAGAAGCATTTTAAAATTTAGACAGGGTAAAAAAAAAAAAGAGTATCTGCACACTTGGATCAATGCAAGTTTCTTTTAAACTTGCAAAACTTGCATTTTAAAACCAAGTGTGCAGATACTCTTTTTTTACTAGTTATTGTTTGGTTTTCTGGCACCTTGGCATGTTTTGGTCGTGAGTGCGGTGATATGCTCTTAGTATCCAAAATTTAGACGGGTAAAAATCGAACTAGATGTCGATTGAAAAAAAAAATTGCACCTTTCTAAACCTCTCGAAATTTTGCCACTCTAAGAGATGGGTGGACCAGTGTCTGACAAAACCTGTGGTGAGCAATGTGTCACAACACACTGTACAAAACACCCTGCTGCATATAACGCTTTTTAGATACAGGCCAGTCGAAGAGGCCATTCTAATCCCGGTCCACCACCGAAAGCAACTACAATGGGGACGCAAGCATTGGAACCTGGTATTGGTGCAATTGTAGAAGGTTGACTGGTCTAATGAGTCCCATTTTCTTTTACATCCAGTGCATCAGCTGGGTACATCCAGTGGCGACTGGTCATTAGGGGCGTCACCAGAAAGGACCATAGGCAGATTACAAAATTAATTCTCAAACATGATCGTATTATCTGATTAAATCTATTATTTATAAATTTAGCATTTTCCTAAATTGCATGAAATTTGTGTTTGAATTTAAGTTCATGTTTATTGGTCTCTGTTTTGCTGCTTCAGACCGATCTCCTGATCCATGTCTGCATGAATGGGGCTGGCCCCCCTTACGCAATGCAATGTTAACGATACGTGTGAAAATATAAGTACGCATGCTCAGAGTGTTGGCTGTATTAGTGGAGGTTGCATGAATTTGTTGGCATGTGGGGCTGACAGCCCCAAGCCCCACTACTGCGTCATTTCATCAGGCATCATAAACATATACGTAGACGTCGCATGAGTGGTGGAGAGGCGTGCGTACCGGGCTACCATGTTAGTACAGGGTTAGAAGTATCAAACAATTTCTACAAATCATTACTCGCTGAATTTTCGACTGATTTCTAAGCAGTTTGATTTGTTATAAATGTAACATATTTAGCTATGATCCAGGATGCCCTGATACTCTAAAATGCCGGTTTTACAACCAAAATACAACTTCGTATTCACAACAGTCGAGTGCTTAAACTTAAATCTACACCAAAGATGCCAGATTTTTTGCGCTGCATATGGATGCTGAACGAGATATCAATACCAGATCCCGTGGAATTACCTTCGCAGGTAAGATTTAACGATAGAGTTTAGATGTATTTGTGTATTATAACATTATGTTGAGAGCTACTGTAACTATTTGTCCACCAGTGAAATGCTAACGTAGCTAGGCTAGACTAGCCCTAGTCATGGAAGCTGAGGCTTTATATCAAATAAATCATAATTATAATGTATAGTTATCCGGGTATTTCTCCACACCGCCAAATTTTATCTTTTCTTATGAACGACTAACAAAGAGGATGTGATTGCATTTCAAAGCTAGTTACTAAGGCTGCCAGGTCAGATCTTAACGTTAGTATTAAGTTTACAAGATTGTTGTTGGCCCAGGTATTTTATACCGGTTGGAAACAAAGAAATGCTCTTTCTTTTCACAATTTCTCTATCATTTTTGTAATATTAAAAAGGCCTGAATCTACCATCATTTTTAAATGATAGTAAAAAGACTTATTAAGACTATTAAAAAATATCTTGCAGTTCATAGATATTTCTCATATCTATTTCAATATGTTGCAACATTATAACAGTAAGACAACGGTATACTAATGTATAATATCTTCTGCTGGATCGAGGCTAGATGGTGATGACAGTGTGTCACACACATGCAGGATAAGGTTGTTGTCATAATGCTGTGATAGAGTGGATCGATCCTAATAAGTCGTCTGTGCGTGCGGTTTGCTGTGGCACTTAGTGGTGTTGAGCGCTCTACTTTGTCTATGGCCTTGTAGGCTCTGAGCGTTGTGGAGCAACGGTGGCAGATGGCTTTTAAACAAACGTCGATCTCCATATTGGTGAACTCTCACTCACTCGCGTGCGCTCTCTCTCCCTCGTCTCCTCCGTGTGTGTGCGTGTGTGCGATAATGTTGACTTTTAACTAAAAGCTTGTAAAGTAAAACAGCAGCAGACAAACTAATTTATCACAGATTGTTGTATAGAAATCACCCCATACCCCTCGTTTACTGTGCCCCCCCTCCCCAGGCCTGGAATACATTCTTGCCCCACCAAGTTTTTACTCTTAAAAACGCCACTGGGTTCATCTGCCTGGGCGGGTCTAGATTTTTTTTTTGTGGCATGGCCAGGTGGAGGCACAGACTTGGAAAGCGTAGCCCATTAATATAACTTAAAAAATAATGCAAAAAGTAAAACTGTTGAAATTATGACCCGGGATTCAATGTATTAATGAAGTGTACATTATTAATAACAAAATAGTTTATGTAGTTTAAAAAGAAAATAAGCAATTTGAAATTTAACGTGAAGTAGCAATAACCAATATCTCATATTCAAGAGCACAGAGCTTATGGCAGCTCAAATGCTACAAAACAGAGTTTGCCACCATATATAACTGAGCATGGGAAGGAACAAATCTCAAGAATTTGCTTATTATTACTCAATATAGGATTTGAGGGTCAAAGTAAATCTATTCTTATTACAGTTTTACAGATTTGGCTGCAGGATGTACATTACGTTTTTCTGTACAGACTAAATAGTTCCAGTGAAATGTCTGGTCACCTTTCTAAATTAATGTGCCGGCTACAGCCAGTGCCAAGTAACCATAGAGACAGGGACGCAGTCAAGTCTGTTTATAATTTGTTGCAACAAGATAACAAGCTGTCCTAAATCCCAAAGAGAAGCAGTGCCCATCATGCCAGGTCCCTAGCATTCAAACACCCTCCTTCAAATGCTGCTATGCTGGACTGGCCAATATCTCTAGCCATCGAATTTCATAATATAGTAAATGGAAACGTCAAGTTTAATTTTAAATAAGACAACAATCCTACTGTGGCATATAAGGCTAGTTTTCCAGCCGTGGGCACTTGCATCTGTGGAGTGGAATTAAATGTTGATGTTTCTTTGCAATAAAATATAAATCATTTGTTAATGAAAATTATAACCACTGTTCGTCAACTGTCTCATTGCGTGAATGTCTAGCTAACAAGCTACCAAGGTCTAGTTCAAACTTCATTTTAATTTTGAAATACACAAGGTTAATTTAATTTAATTTTTTTGAAGGAAAAGCCCCTTGAGGTGGATCACCTCATTTTCGAGGGGATCCTTAGCATCTCAACAAGCAAGCTGCAGTTATACAGGCAGTAGCAAAACAGAGGTAAATCAAAAACGAGATAACAAAATCAAAAAAGAAGTGATAGAGACAAAAACAAAACAAAAAACAAAAGGCACAGGTAAAGCATAGATTACACATGTACATCCGGCAATATCAAGACCAGACAAAGTTCACACACTAAAAGCACGAGCATTGTGTTTTTAGATGATTAAGTAACTCTGTCTTAAAGATATGTAAAGAAGATATGGAGCGAAGGGAGTTTGGCAAGTTGTTCCAGTCTAACGGTGCTTTGAATTTACAAGCTCTTCGCCCAATGACTCTGGAGGTTCTAGGTACAATAAAGGAGGGATATTGTGTTTGTCTAAGTGAGTATGATGATGAGAACGGAACAAAGTATTGTTTAAATAGGGTGGACAGGTCAGAAAAATGCATTCAAAGATGAACTGTAACCAGTGAGAGTGCTTTCTCGCGTTAGGGGGCAGCCAGTCAAGTGTTTCATACAGGATACAATGATGGGTGCGATATGGGCATTGCAGGATGAACCTGCATAAGCTGTTAAAAGTGACATACAGAGGACCTAGGTTGGTATCAGAGGTATTTTGATAAACAATATCAGCATAATCTATAATTGGTAGTACTAGTTGCATGATTATTCTTTTTCTTACTGGGAGGGTGAAACAGTTTGCTGACTGGTGCAATTGACCTAGGTTGCAGTTAACTTTTTAATTACAGAGTCAATGTGTGACCTAAAGTATAATTCCTTATCCAACCTGACACCCAGGTATTTAAAGGTGTCCACGTTTGTTAGTTGTGATCCATCAAGGCAGTTAATAGTCTGCTTACTGCATGCATTGAGGTTATGTCTGGTCCCAAACACCATACAGCAGGATTTGGTTTTGTTTAGTAGCAGTTTGTTATTATGAAACCAGTTTTGGACTGAGACAAAGTCTGATTGCAGTGAGCTTTGTATATGCGATATGTCGGAGTGCGATGCATAGATTACCGTGTCGTCAGCGTATAAATGGGCATGACAACTAGAGAGAATTTGTGGTAGGTCATTTATGAATATTGAGAAGAGTAATGGGCCCAAAGAGGAACCTTGTGGAACACCTTTTTCCATAACCAAGTAGTCTGACTGAGTACCATTTAGTGCAACACAATGATGTCTGTTATGTAAATAAGCATTAAACCATAGTAATGCAAGTCTCAATAGTCCAATGGAATAGAGCTTATCAAGCAGTAGGTGGAGATCCACCATGTCAAAGGCCTTCGTCAGATCTATAAAGATGGAACCAGTTAATTAGCCTTTGTAAAGGGAAGAGAATATATCGTTTGTAAATTTGAGAAGTACAGTAGTGTTGGAGAAGTTTGGTCTGAAACCAGATTGAAATTGACACAGAATGTTGGATTCATTAATGTACTGTGATAATTGGTTGAATATGAGTTTCTTAAAAATTTTAACTGCTGAACTAATAATGGAAATCGGCCAATAGTTGTTGACATCTAGGGATCACCACCTTTGTGCAGTGGGGTTATTTTGGCACATTTCCAGATGAAGGGGAGAGAATATGTAAATAAAGACATTGAATAGATTATCGAGAGGATACATTAATATCTGAGAAGCAAGCTTGATAAACCTAGCCTCTATTCCATCGGGACCAGCAGCACCTTCCTTCAGTTCACAGATTACATGGTAAACTTCCATTGGTGAAATTTTGCAAAAGGAAAAAGAGCTCTCAGCATTAGTATTTGTAGGAGTGTGAGAAGAAGCATATGAGAAGTCAACAAATAAGGAGCTTCCAATGGTTGAGAAATGCTTATTGAGTGAGTTAGAGATGATTGAGATATCATTTACAGTTTCATTATTAATTTTGATTGAGTTTATGGAACCCTTATGAGACCTGTTGAGAATATTGTTAATATGTTTCCAGAATTGTCTAGGATTTTGAAAATCCTGAGAGAGACAGTCGTTGTAATAGTTAGATTAACTAACTTTGTTTTGGTCTTAGATAAATTCCTTAGAGATCTGTAGGATTCCCATTCGGTAGGGTCTCTTGTGGCTCTGTATTTTGCCCAGGCCCTGTCTCTTGTTTTAAAAAGATTAATTAGCTCAGGGTTAATCTAGGGTAAGTGATGACCTTTAACCCTAATTGTCTTCCATGGAGCATGTAAATCAACAATATTCATAAACTCAGTATACAAAAAGTTCCATGCATCCTCAGTATAAGGAATAAGTTTAAAGCGCTCCCAATTGATATTAAGTACATCCTGAATAAAACGATCAACATTGATGTTTCAGTATTGTCTCATTCTAATGTATTTTGGAGGGACCTTGGTATTCTAATTTTCCAAACACAGAAAATTACACGATGATCGCTGAAGCAGTCAGATAAGACACCTGATTTAGTAATCTTGTCAGGGTTGGAAACCAGAATCCAGTCAAGCAGAGATGTCGACCTCTGATCGATTCTAGTTGGCTCTTTAATGAGTTGGGTGAGATTGGTGCTGCCTAGCAGAGTTCGGTCCTTAGTGGATGAGCAATCCAGCCAGTTGCTATTAAAATCACCTAAAATGATCAGCTCATTTCTGCAGTTAAGTGAGATGATGGTAGTTAATATACTATTGATAGACTCAGATGGGGCAGGGGGGCTTATAAATGTTTCCTATAATCAATTGTTTATTTTCATGTAGAGTGATCTTAATAAAAAGATATTCAAAGTGAATGGGATCAACTTCCGTGTTAGACACTCAGAAACCAGGTGAGAGGCAACATAAGTAGCTACACCACCTGCTCTACTGAGTCTATCAGCTCTATATAATAGATAGTTGTCCATGTGGATTTCATCATTATAAATGTTGCTGTGTAGCCATGTTTCTGAAAGTGTGATTATAGAGGGTGGCTTTGATCAGCCACCCATGCTTTGAATAGATCCATTTTTGGAGCAAGACTCTTAACATTAGCATGAATAATTTTTAAACCTTTAACATTATCCATAGTAAGCAAATAGGGTGGATCTGGAGATTGAAAACTGTGATTTAATGGATCCTTTAAAATAAGACAAATCAAAACTTAGTGCTGGTTAGGTCATGTAAGGTGTGCTGGAAACAGTAGATAGGCAAGCATACAGACATAGCAAGAAAACAGACAGACAACCAACATAAAAAGCACAGAGCAACATCCTCCTTGAATATCAGGCAGGAGCAGAACGACAAAATAGACAAAAACCAATAGTCCCATGCCTCTAAATGAATAGGTCCACCAGAGCGGAGTAAATGACACATGAAGTGATCTGCAATAAAATCAGATAGGGTTACTAGGCTTATAGTTGGCAGAAGTCCAATTTGGGCATGAGTCATGTGACTATGGTGTTGCCATGGAGAAGGACGCAAAGCGCGCTGATGACGTCATCAGCACGCAACATTATTTACAAGCAAGCGCAGCATGGGAGCGTTGGACATAGTAGGGTAAATCCATCAAAGTTAGGCAGTCAGTCACAAAACAGTTCAATTCGGAAGTGGAGATGTACCTACAATTCCCAGTGGAGTCCAGTTCAGCCAAATGGGTTCATCACGCCATAGGATTTGATGCCGGGACATTGGGGGACGAAGCGCCAGCTGGAGACAGGTTAACTGTGGACGGAGCATCTCGCAGCAATGGTTGCACCTTAGTCTGTCCTGGCCCCTGGTTCTCATCACCGCCAGATAGCCAGTACGTGATGTCGGGATTTCTGAACATTTTACCATCAATGTACAACTTGTCGACGGACAGGCGAGTTCTTTTCATCGCGTTCCGGGCATCGTGCATCACTGGGTAGAGGAGCCTCCGTCTGCTCAGGATCTCGGGTGGGAATTGATCGGAGATAGAAAACGGAGTATCCTTCAGCCTTTTCCCCTTCCCCATGATGGCAAGCTTCATCTTCGAGTCCGTAAGTTTGGCAACAACGGGACGGGGCCTCAACATCCCAGGTCTGGATTGCCTGATGTGGTGCGCCCTGGAGAAGTGGATAGCCTTCACCTCTTGCTCCTCGAACTTGAGGCTGTCTTTCAGGAAGGATTTGACCAGCTGTTCAGTCTCCATGTAAGTTTCCTTGCCTTTTTCAGGTATCCCATGAATGATTACATTGTCCCTCATGCTAAGGCATTGCATATCCTGGACATCTTTTGACAGATGGTAATTGTCATACTGGAGATCAGTCACTTGTTGTTTGAGGCGGTTTACATCAATCCTCAGCGATGTATTATCTTTTTTTAGGACATCAATTGTGACCTGGCTAAACTCAATTGATGCTCTTAAATCTTTAACATCCTGAGATAACTGAGTCAACAGTTCCAGCTTCTCCATCTGGGTCTTAATTTGTTTTATGGAGTCTCGTATTTCTAGTAAATCTATTGAAAATGAACCATCTGTAGAGTCACCGCCGCTAGCGTCCTGCAGCCCCTGCTGTTTCACTAGGCATTTGCATTTGCTCCTCCCAGGCATGTTATAGAAGCACGCGTCAATATAAGACTCCCAATTCTTCAATGGTTTCGTGGGCAAAGGACTCCAGATTGAAGGTAGACTTGTTGATTGCAGATCGCATTAAATTAAGTAGGCATAATAGGGAAAATTGGCACAGCGTTCGGCGCAGCCTAGCGCACCTTCGACCATCCTACTTCCTTCCTTTGAAGGTTAGAGCGCTCATACAATGTAACTGAGTAAATGTCCGTCAGCAATGCATTAAGCACAATGATTTGAAAGTTGCTCAAAAAAAAAACTTACCCCGCACAGAAGAGGTGCAGAAGATGTATCTAGAACAGTCATGCGATCGCATTTTCGGCATCTTGATCCTTCTTGTCACGTTTGTCTAATTAGATATGCCTGGCATTTGCTTTCTGTTTAGTTCATTCAAAAAGCCTAAATTACGAAACCAGTGGAAAGGAAAATGTTCTTTCACCACAAAATTGTTAAATACAAAGCTGTACACCCACTCAAATTCTATCACATTACTGTTGTCAAAAAATACTTTGTGCTTGTTAATTGCAGAACATGATATGTTCTTCACGATTGCTCTGACACTGGTGAAAATATGTCAAAAGCTTGCCGAATTGAAAATGGCCTTGTCATCACTGTCAGCTTCAAATGCACATCTCAGCTATCCAATTCAGCCAAGAGTTCAGATTGTGTTAACCCAAGAAGCTGAAAAGAGAGAAGTTTTCTTGTTGATGACTCTCCAAGCCTATACATGGACTGAGGAATGGTCTGGTTCAAACTGATATGGCGAAATATATGCCATTCTAGGATGTTTTTGGAGATTTCATGACACTTTTGCCACTTTGGAGTGCTTCAAACTGTGTGTTTATATGGTCAAATGACCAAATGACATCACACTCCCAAAGGTGCTTTGTGAGCTTACAAATATGGTTTCCCCTAAGAAATTAAACCCTGAGACAGCCTTATTTTCACAATAAATAAAATAAAAACTAAAAGTCAGAAAGCACTGACTTTGGTTGAAAGTATTTATTTATAGTCAGACATGTACAATAGGTAAGATTTTTCTACATTCCAGAGGTTTCCTTTAAGGATAGGGGTAAGGATAGGTTAAGGTTTGGGTAAAGGTTTAGGGCTGTTAAAAACAAAATGCAGACTGTTGGAGCTGGTGGCTCCTTTGCATGCAAAAGTCAAACCAGATTTGAGCAAGCAATGTCATATCTGTTATCTGACACGGAATGAAATTGCCCTCCCTTATCATGCTTATTTATAGATGACTAACTACAGTCCTTGCGCAGTTTCTTCCAAGGTGCATTTAAGGAGAGTCTATAACAGTAGAACAGCAGTATTTACATTGCAGCAGAAAGGAGTCCTTTGACTTGCAGCTACTGAGTCAAGGGGTTTCCTTTCTCTCAGAACGGACAGCAAAAATAAATGCAATTATTCGAGATTTAAGCATTTTATTGGCATGCAACTCTTCACAGATCCCTCCAATCAGCTGTTTGTAAATTGTATCCAGCTGTACTGGTTGTCACTAGGTGCAATACTGGCATGTTTCACATGCATGTGCCATGTCAGCCCTTGCAACTGCCTTTTTGCAAAGCAATACCATGTGTGCATGCAGTTAATTACAAACCTAGTCCATTATTATTTCAGTTATGCGATGCCACAATAGACATTCACATCAACAAATACAGAAGTACTACGTAATTACATTGCACAGAGAGGACGTTGAGCGCAACTGACAAAACAAGGGTTTTGTTACATCAGCATGTTGGGGGCTGAACTACATTTGGGCTGTTTAATCTTCAGTGTGAGCCTGTTGATGTTAATTTTTTCAAATTGCGCTTGATACTCATCATGTGAAACTATGCAAGCAACATCTAATAGTGAAAATCTGTCTTTTTTTTTTAATTTTGACATCACAGTCTCCTATCATTAAGTTGTCTGAACTTATATCAGTTGTCTCAGTTTGAGTCAAAATTTTTCACGAATTTTAGAACAGTGCCAGATACAGATCGCTCATAAAGCCAAATATGCCCCTTTAATTAACAGAAGAAGAACTAGAGGGTGTGTCCAGAAGGCCACATCACCCCGCCCGTGCCCTCAACGCCATGTGAAGGTCAATGTCATGGTGGAATTGGTGTCCCCATATATGGTTTCTTATTTGTGATTGAGCATAACATATGGCCTCTCTCTGGCGGTTTCTCAGTTACAGAGGCTGAAAATATGAAGGTTGGCCATTTTGACCTTTCAAGGTCACTTGAAGGTCAAGGTCACAGTGGCCATGTATGACTTCCTATTAGTGTTCAATAGTAACTATGGGTCTATCTTGCATCGTTTGGCTGCTAGAGCACTGGGAAAAGTGGTGATGCTGAGTTTGACCTTTCAAGGTCGCTGAAGGTCATAACATTTGGTGGTAAAAGAATGTCCATACCCAAATTCCTATTAGTGATTAATAGTAACTACTCTCCAACCAATTGTATAAGCAATGGAAAGTCTGCCCTATCTCCCAGTGTTAAAAAAATCTTCAAACTGATCCAGAATCCAGGATTTGATCCAGATCTTCACCAAAAACTGTTCATTTTTTCCCTGCCACCTAAGGATTGTCCCTACCGAATTTGAAGACAATCCGTGCAGAATTGTGGCCTGTAGAGTGCAAACAGACACACACACACACACACACACACACAAATAAATAAATAAACTAGAAAGCACTCAGGGAGCACAGCACCTCCGCCACATTAAGGCAACTGTGTGCATTAGTTATTTTCGTTGGCTGTGTAGGGTATTGTTGCATTCCACCGCCAGGTGGCAGCAAAACCCAAAAGCACGCAGATTGGAAATCTGGCCCATTGGAAAGACTTGGACTTGTACTTTGGCCTATATCTCATCTGTCCTTTGGCGTAGAAATGCCAAAATCTAATCACTTGTTCCTCTTGTGCTATTCTAACATCCTGCAAAGTTTGGTTAAAATCTATGTGGCCGTTTTTGAGTTATCCTGCTAACAAACAGACAAACGCAGACCGGCGAAAACATGCACCTCCTTGGCGGAGGTGAATAAACGCGACAACCACATACATCCTTCCGCAACTTTTGTTGCGGGCGGGGTGAATAACTCAGAGGCACTTTTGAAGAGATTAGTCAGATGATGGTCCAAAGTCAGGCAGGAGCAAATACAGTAATTGGGGGTCAGACAAGGGGCTCTAATTTCTTGGCGCAGCGAAGGGTGGCGCAGCCCACGCAGTGGTAATTTCATCCGGTGCAGCCTGCGCAAAGGTAATTTCATGCGGTGCAACACCGTGCGCAGCCACTTTGGCAATTTGGTAGACGGACGTGCGCCGAGATGGGTGTGGCGGCGTAGTAGGGGGAGGTGTCACATATTCATCAAGACGCGGTGACAATTTCGTAGCAAAAGTCCCCGCCAAAACTGCGCAGAAAGCTTGCCAGCTCCAGCCTGGTTTACTTTCTGTGCAGTGGTAATTTGGCTGACCGGCGCACTGCGCACACGTCACCGAACCTCACAGGCAGGTTTCCAGAATGTCAGGCACATTTTAATGCAATAAATAATTACAGCAACCACTATTTAATGTTACTATCTGAATCAGCACATAAATGATAGTATCTAAATCGATTGTCCTGATGTCAGATCAAAGGCGGTTGGCACGCGTAATGGAAACTCGACCTGACAGCCCTCAGAGTGTCAGTGCATTCTCAGTGGCATGTTGCGTGCTACACAACATAGCTGTACGCCACGGATGTCACTTTGACTTCACTTTGACATTACAGGACTTGAGACAGAGAGAGGCCGAACTGCATGTGCCGTAGCAGCAGGGAGAGCAGCAGCGCGCACAGGAGAGGAGAGACCACCTGGCTGCACAGCTCTGTCCTTAACACTTGAACCGCGGCACTGATGTTAGTAATGCATGGTATTTCATGTCAGTAAAAGATATGAGTCTGTCCGTCCATGACTTTTTCTAAATATGTGTTTTCTATGTTATGTCAAAGTTTTGAACTTCTGTTATAAAACGTAAGTGAGTATTGATATTAAATTACTTTGAGCACCGTAGCCGCTTTTTACAGCAGTGGCTTTGACCGCAAATACCCGTCTGCAACGTACGAGAGAGAGAGAGAGAGAGAGAGAGATGAGCGTATGGGCGCGTGAGTGCATGTGTAGGCTATGTGGGTATGTGTCCTTCAGCTGCTTTCACACCGGACGCGAAACGAATTTTTCGTATGACTGAGTACATTCAAAGTCAATGCAAAGACGCGAATTCACGCATGTATTCGCGTCTTTGCATTGACTTTGAATGTAATCAGTCGTGCAAAAAATTTGTTTTGCGTCCAGTGTGCAAGCGGCTTAATACTATTATTGTCACTTAGGTTTTATCGTTTTTAGTGGGGGAAAGGAATACAGCCTGATTGCTATGATCTCGTACTGAGTTAAGATCACATATTGAAAATAAATGTGTAACGTATCTTGCATTGTTGTCCATGCATGTTAATCCCAAAATTTTAAGCAGCAACAGGGTGTAATAATAGGAACACGCCATCCATTGTTTCTCTTCCCAATGATGCAGGCAGAAGAAATAAATGACCAACCGTCGTATTTCATTCCAACTTCATAAGTTTGAATGATCTGACGTAGTTTTGATTTGAAATTCCATTCAAGTTTGCTAATGGTAATAATTCGCGAATGCCCTAGCTTGCCAGTTAACTCATATTCGTAATGCTTAATATAGACGTAAGCGGTGCAGATAACATGCCTGAAGCAGCAAAGTAAAATGCAACATTAACGTATCATGCAGATATAGGACAGAGGCTTCTTTATTCCAACATCTTAAAGGTCAGGAGAGGAGCTCATTTGATTGGTGAAGATTTGACTCGGCTGTGTTAAACCTACTCACACCTTCTCTCCTCCCTCTTTGCCACTTGCGCCGGAAGGCGGGACAGAGGCGGGACAGAGGCGTACCTTGCGCCGGGCTGCGCGGGGCACGAAATTGCAAAATACGCCTGGATACACCCGTTGGTGCGGCGCTCCCCCCATTCACTGCATCTGTGCCTGATCAACGAATTTAGAGCCCAAGATGTTGTCAAAGGGAGTGGTCTGAGATCAGTGACCAGGATGGCACGTCGAATGAACCACAGCATGCTGGGCAGCTGCACATCTTTGAACTGGGAAGTAGGAGAGACTGGTAGAAGCCACCCTCCAGGACAGCAAACACTGATAAAAGATGTCCTAATATACAATAACAAGCATTTCTTAGTACTTGCAACACCAAGGATGAAAAAGAACAATCCAGCAAAAGGGTGATGTAGACCAGGAATTTAATACACAGGATCACAGTTAACAACTAGGAACAGGTGAAAGGGAGAGCATAAAAGGAGAGGCGAAGCACAAGACAATAATTAAATAATGACAATGAGAACTAATTTGGGAAAATGGAAGAGAAACTGACAGGGATAGCTGGATTGCGGGGGAAACTATATAAAAAAAGACTTAGGACATGGCAAAATGACTCTCAATGCATTGACAAGACCTCAATGAGTCTAATTTATTAAGGTTTTGTAATTTAGCATCATTCAAAATTCTTATTACAACAGAAAAATACGCCATAATACTGTCTTACTGTGTGTTTTACTATCATTTTTTATTTAATTCTTCTATCTTTCTGTAAAGCACATTGATTGACACTTTGTTTTTGAAATGCGCGGCATAAAGTTTATTATTATTATTATTATTATTATTATTATTAAGCCCCGTTCCCACTTTCATGATTTCTACGCTAATTCATGCCGATGTACCAAGACCTATTATCGTAGTGAGTTGTGATCCGTCCGCCTGAAAAAGCACAAAATTCTGTCACGGCAACGATGTTGACTTCATGGCACATTCGTGATAGTCGTGGTAGCGTCATGTCTATTCGCATCCAAGCCGTTTGACATCTCATTATTTTTGTTCATCGTGGGTCTGTCTCATTCCGTTCGTGTTCACATCATGTTATGTCGTGGGCATTCGTAGCATATCGTGACTACATCTTCCACAATCGTGGCCATTTTCCACAAGACGATTGCATAGGAATATTCACGAACCATAACGACACTAACACGACCTGTCAAGACACCATTATGACACCACTACGACATTGCTAAGACATATGATGATCCATGACGAGCTCGCGAACCACCTTGATTTTTTTGAACATTTTGAAACTTGCGCCATGACAAAAACCACCTTGATTTTTTTGAACATTTCAGGAACCCCCTGTTACAACTGCGACCCCCCATGACAAAAATCTAATATTGGTGTGAATCGAAAAAATCATGAAAGTGGGAACGGGGCTTAAGTAGTTGTATTATTATACTTTCAATTTTCAAGTTTAGCTGTTCAGTTGAAAGGCCCCTGTTTAAGTGAATCCATTTTATATCAACCATATATTGCTAGGACTTTCCCTTTTCTTTGCAGCCTATGGGTGACCCTTGCTGTCCTGAAATCATGGATTTCACAGTGATAATCATCAGGCGTACTTATTAGCCTGCCCGGAGAGATTTGTGGACAGAGCTGTCCCATAGTAAGTCAAGTGAGGCCACAGCCTTAGGCTGTTCCTGCTCAGACTCTCATCAGTCAGTTTCTCTCCTTTGGGCTTCACACAAAATCTGCTGGTGACATTGCAAAACACATCTAAAGGCTTATATCATCAGCCCTTCTAGATCCCATTGGGGGATTGAGATGCATTTATTAATTCTGCGGGGGTTTCTGTCTAATTCACTTATCAAAACCCTCACTTCTCAGTGACTCACAGAACAGGACCATGACTAGATGCAGTGGGAGGCCTGTCATAACAGACAAGTTGGCGTTACCAAGAAAAAAAATCTAAATTCCATGAAGAGCAGTAGTCTTTTTTGACCTATTGCCACAATAGTGCTTTTCAAATGCCTTATAAATTGTAAGGGATTGTAAAGGATTTGACAGTTATGATGCATATAAGAAAGGCTGGAAATGAAACACATACCCCCTCCTTATATCTGGCGTGGAAAAGATGATTGTCTGAAATCTCAGTCTGAGATGACAGAGTGAAATCATTGCAAGAAGCTTTTCTCCTGATTATATACTGTGTAAAACATGTCCAAATATTCATCATCAATGCTTTGTTTCATCTTCTGATTTATTACAAGTCGTAAAGGTCTTGAGTAAAATAAGATTGTTACCTGTTTTTTTATTAGGAAATCTGCTGAGATCTTTTGCAAATGTTATTCAAAATCTGCAGTAAAACAAAATGGCACCTTGATGACCAGTGGCATGTCTGCCATAATTGTCAAATTTATTTTATCTTTTTTTTTTTTTCCACGAGATGGTAGGGCCACCTAAAAAGCCTCATTCTCTTGGTTATAATCGGTTGTGTTCACTGGCCTCGGCAAGGTGGCTGTGACATTCTTGGTGCAATCATTTCTCAGGGGGCCATGAAAAGCTGTTTTTCTTAGGTCAAGAACTTACATTCAGCTCCTGGAATTGTACTTTTGTTAAAACCTTAGAATAAGACGGTGGAAAGGATGCCTGCAGAGGAGGAAGTGAAAATCTACAGGCACTTGCAATAAAAATAAAAAGAAATAGAGAATATGGTTCCTCACTATATTCCCAGATGTGCACTGTATCCAATCCTATAACCCCATTGGAAAAAAGTTGCAGTCCTGGCTCCATTGATAAACTGTTATTCACCATGAATGCACCCTTTTCCTCTTTACATTCCTTTTCCATCAAGAAGAACAATTGTTTATTTTTAAAGCTTCATCTAACAATAAATCAAAGATTAAAGCCTTTGCTAGTTTTTCGTCAGCTATGACTTAAAATTAAAGCAGGATGTGGCATCCACCTCAAAGGGGTTGCAGTGGATTAATGGTCCGTGCTTTCCATTCGAACGCTGAATTATTTCCTCCCTTAAATGCTCTATGTCCTCACAGGACACCACTCTTTGCCACAAGAGAGCATAGAACAGTCAATGACTTGAGCAGAACAAATAGGAGGATTGCTCATGCTTTAGCTGGAACTGTGGACTCATTACAATCGCTTATGTTCCACATGCTTCCTTCTTTTCATACATCTGACCAGAAAAAGATAATGAGGTCTGATATCAGTAAAAATTTTCCAAAATGTTAAGTTAGGAAATAAAAAATGAAACATTTCCCAAAGAAATCTTGAACAAGGAAAGACAAAACCTAGTGAAGAATAATGGTTTTTTTTTTTTTTTTCAAGAATTAGCAAGATATGATTGAAATATGGGTCAACCTTTTTCCCAAATGCACCAAATCTGCCATGTTGCATCCAACTGACAACTGAAAGAGTGAGGACATTCCATTTAATTCATATTTATTTGGTTCACCAATCTTCACCATGGGCGGCACAGTTGTTACTTATGACTGATGTTTGTTGTTGGTGATAATTCTCTGTGAAGCCTTTCATTGGTTTGACCATCCGGCACAATGCTTTTCAGGAGAATCTTATTTTGTCAAAGGAAAGCTCAAGACAAACAAACAAAAAGGTGACAGACAGGTAAGCCCAGAAAATATTTAAAATCCGCCATGCAAAGTTATCTTGGATGAATGTAGCAGGGAACTGTTTTCTCCCTATGTTTACTGAAACTACATGTGTTGAAACTAATAATCTTGATTAGCTTTGGGCCAAGACCCTGTCATAAATTTCACGCGTGGCTGATTTTTATTAACTGGTATTTATGGTGTTTATTTCAGAATTGTCTAGATAAACAGTATTCAACGGTCTTTGATTCTGTGCTCTTGCAGAATTAAATGTGAATGTAGCCGTATCTATTGGAGGATATGTTGTCTTCAACCCAAAGTTTGGGTTTGGAGCTAGGGAAAGGCAATTGTGGTCATATGAAAAAAACATCTGAGTCTTTTTAGACAGTCATGCCTCACACTTTGAAATGTGAAACTCATGGAAGCCGGCATCGAACACGGGTCCCCTGTGGGAAGGCTCATTTTTTTGTAATCCCCCCCCAACCACCCCAATGTCCACCCTACACGGACTCTTGTGCTAAATATTGACATAATTTAATTTCCTCCTTTGCCATGATCATAATTACTACAGCTGCTAGAGGGCACCTGTCACTTAAATGTAGATACGCAGTTGTTACTGCTTGCATTTACAACGTATCCAGTCATTTGCGAAGTGAAAACTGCCAGCTTTAATTTGAAGGTGTTATCATTCATATCTGATGAACTATTTGGAAGTTGCAGCTCATTTAAGCCCTACCCCCTCTCCCCAGTTTCAGGACACATCAAAAAATATTGGGTAGTTTAACATTAGGATGAATCAAGTATTAATTTTTAATATTGGGTGGAATATCCATTGCATGCGAGAACTGCTTCAAGTCTGTGATGTGTAGACATCACCAGATACTATGAATCTTCATTGGTGATGCTCTGTCTGGCCTATACAGCAGCAATTTTCAGTTCCTGCAAGTTTCAGGATTTTTTTTTGCCATCAGGCCCCTCTTCAGAGTGTGAAATATATGTTAAATTGTATACAGACCTACAGAAAAAAATAAATTAAAAAAAATAATAATTAAAAAAAAATAAAAATATTTAAATCAAAAATCAAAACATTGTCAGACAGGTCAGTTGAAATAGCAAGGAATAGGAGCATTGCCTTTCTATTTACATACACCCACCATTCTTCCATCAGACATGAAGCTACACTGAAGAGTCTCTTTCTCTCAACATAAGGTCAATATAATCAACATAAGGCCCAGACAATAATTTGCATGCTGTGGAAGCAAAGTGCCATTTGTTTTTACTATTGGCACATTATGGCTTTGAAACAGGATCATTTCATTTATACTTCCTTATGTCTACTAGGCAGATCTGGCAGACACTGAAACAAATACTGTAAGTGGCATCACTATTATATTAATATACATTACATTTTACAGTATGGCAGTTTACAGAATGAATTTTGCAACCAGCGAACAGAAACACATGCACGCACACATACACCTCACGCACGCACACGCGCATAGATAATTCGGTCCATAAATATCTGGACAGATTTTAACTGTTTTAGTTTTGTACTCTACCAGGATGGATTAAAAAATGTTAAAATGTGCTTAAAATGCAGACTTTCTGGTTCAGTTTAGGATTTTTTTTCTTCCCCAAAAAATATTGTCTGAACCGTGTATGAATTACACTCATTTTATGCACAGCCCCCTCAGTTTTAGGGGCTAAAAAGTCATTGGACAAGCTAGCTTAACTAATTTGTCATTTTTTGATTCTCAGTGGCAAATCCTTTACAGTCAATGACTATCATGAGTCTGGAACTCATACACATCATCAAAACTGGGTTTTCTCCCTGGTGTTGCTTTGCCTGGTCTTCACGGCAGCAGTCTTCAGTTCCTCCCTTGGGGTGTATTGCCTTTAGCAAGTGAAATGCATGGTCAGTTGGATTCAGGTCATATGATTGACTTGTCTATGGTAGAACATTCCACTTTTTTGCCTTGAAAAATCTTGGGTTGTTTTTTCAGTATGCTCCAAAGTCACCTTATAGTACATAATAACCTGTTATAGTATATATGTATATAGTATATCTATGCGAAGAAGTAATACATGATACAAGTGATACAATTTATTCTGTTTTGAAAATGAAAATGCAGTGAGATTGTTTGACTGATAGTAATAAATGTACTGCAAACAATGAACTGCAATAAAATCCATGCGGACAATGCATGTTGAAGTGCAGTTATTATAATAGGCTATGTTTTCATGACAGTGCCTATCAGCTGTAAATTCTTAATCCCAGTCTCAGATGAAAAGCAAATGGCAGTTGGCTAGTGACACTCAGTTGTTATAGTTGTTTCTTCTACACTATTAACATTCAAAATTCCTTATAAAATGTAAATGGAATCTTATATGTTTGACTTATACAATTATAGTCACAATATACAACTCAACTGCAAAATGGCTTATATGGCAAAAAAAACTTAGTAAATTTATGTAAACATTTTATATGCCAGTTTTATAACACATTTGTATTTTATATTTTTTGTGCAATGCATATATGTTGCTTGTATGTTTCTTAGAAACCTTTTTCATGTGGGTTTACAAATCAGAATTCATTCTCCTGCAGTCTCATCATGAGTAGATACAAGGGAACCAGCTCAATCAGCCTCCATACATGCCCATACATAACCACTCTTCAAAGATGAGGTGGTATGCCTCAGATCATGACCAGTCCCTTCCCCTCTCTCTCTTCTATCCTTCTTTACATTTATTTCTGGTTTAAGTTGATCTTTGTCCATAGTTTGTCCGTAGGATGTTGTTATAGAACTATACAGGCATTTTTAGATTTCTTTTTGGACAGTTTCCCCTTTTTTCAGCTATACCAATAATTTACATGTTAAAATAAACTCACTGTATTATATCTGGAGAAGTCTATTTTTGATTGTTCACTTTGGCACTGACACTCCTACCTCCTAGAGAATGCTCTTGATCTAGCCAACTATTGTGAAGGATGTTTTTTTTTTTTTTTTTTTCTGAACCATGGAGAGAATTTGTCTGTCATCCACCATAGTAGTTATCCACAGTCTTCCAAGCCCTTTTGTATTCCTGAGCTCACCAGCACCTTCTGTCTAGGAATGTAACAATAAGTTCATTCACTTGGCCTCACCCAATGATTTTGCTTTTTCTCTGGTGGGTTTGTTTTAATTTTCAGCCTAATAATGGCTTGCTTTACTGCCACTGACAGCTCTTTGGATTTCATATTGAGAGTTAAGAGCAACAGATTCCAAAGGAAAATGTAACTAGTGAAATCAACTGTAGACATTTTATGTATTCACTCATAAATGAAATTAGTAGGGAATAAAACACGCAGGCCATGGAACAGCTGAGCATCCAATTGTCCAAATACATTTGGTCTCTGAAAAAGGGAAGACTTCTTAAAAACTTTGTAGTTCTGACACCGTCCATCCAATTTCTGATGCCTTGACCTTCAAACTGAAGCAGAATGTCCTCACTTTGAACTCAATTTATTATTTAATTCAAACTCCAATATTTTACGGTTGACTGCTGAAATAATAATGTCGTCAATATCCAAATATTCATCGACATAACTGTGTACAGAATAACACACATACACGTTGTCTTTTCATGGAATGTTGATATAGTGGGAAGTAGTTTGATAAATAAATGTCCTGCTTTCCTTCTTTCTTACAAAGCCAGTCAGCCTCAGTGATAAAGAAGTGTATGCTGGCTTTTTAGTTCTTTTCTGGAGGGGTTTATGCCACATGAATTATATCCTGGTTGAGCTAAGCATTGGTGACATTCCAAGTGAGCAACATTTTTTTTTCTTCTTTCTTTCCCAGAGGAGTGAATCAGGGTAAAGGCCTGCCTTAGACACCGTAGCGACAAATGCCAATGGGCTGTAACACTGAGCAGCCACTCTGATTCCCCCACTAGAGAGTGAACAACTGGCTGCTTTATCATCAAGCAAAGTAAGAATTATTTCTGAAAATAAAACATATCTGTCAGGGCAACACATATTGCATCTTACTTAAGCTGCCATGGTCCTGCATCACAATATTTATCGAAGCAGATTTTCACAGCTGTCTCTTGATTTTTAAGATTCTAAATTACAAGGCTCTTCCAGCACTTAGTGCTTTTATGAAGCAGAAAAATTCATACAACGGATCTGTAAGATCTGCTCTGAGAGGTGTAATCCCTCTCAGGTCCAGCTCATTCAGCCAATCATGTATTGCTGTAAGAGCTTCTGAATTGTGCAACACTCTTCCAGCTAAAATAAGACAGTGTGCCACCTACCTCACCTTCACAAGTCTCATGACCTGGGTTTTGAAAATTTAGACATGTTAACATTTGCAATCTATTGAGTACATTGTTCATTTGATTATTATTGTCATTATTACTGGCTAGCCTCCTGCTAACTTATCAGATGTTCTTCCCCTGTAATCAGGCAGCTGGCTTTGCATAACCTGGCCATGCATGGAATTTCATTTCATTTCATGGTTTCATTTTTGGTATGTTCTCCTATAGTTATGCTAAGTGTATCAAGGCTTGTGTATCAGGTGTTTATTACCATCTTACTAATATGTAATTGCATCTTTTAATGGTTTATCTAGATTAATATAATGATTATTGTATCTTATTTGTGTCACTGCTTATTGCTGCTGTGCATGTCTGCATGCATGAATAGATGGTTGTTGTCAGAATTGCTTGCCTGAGTTTTTTTGCTTCCTGCGTAGCTATACGTGCCACAATAGTGTTTGTTATTGCTGTATTATTGTATGTTTGTTTTTACATTTCCTGTTGGTTTCCATGGCTTTAACTCTGTCTTCAGAGTACTATTTTTGTTGCTCTTGCTGTCTTTATGGCATCTTCTTGTCTCCGTTCAGTAAATTTTATCATTTTACAGGTTTCAAAACATCCTGCCAAAAGACTGCAGTTGAAAATTAGCCAGCTGGCTAACACTGGCACATTTACAGAAATGTTAATTAATGTGTGTTGTTGTCCTTATAAATAAATGAAATTAAATTAATCACCCTCCTTCACAAATGCTGCAACTATGGATCATGCGTTTCATCACCACTTAAATGATCTATTTATGATAAATTATTTTACTGCAAGGGATAAATCTAAACACTGTGATCAAAACCCCGCTGAACGTTCAAGTCCAGTTCCAGATGCCTTGCAAGATTTTGGCACCATTTGTCTGGAACTGGACTTGTGTACAGCGGGCTTCCATAAATGTTGCAGGTTACTGGAGGGTTTTTTTTCTTCTTCTTCTTCTTTAAACTTTGGAGAAGAGTGGGGCATAAAACCCCCACAGATGGCACCTATACATGTTGCACAGTTATTTTTATCTGTTTTTTTCTAAATAAAATACAAATCAACTCTAATGAAATAATGATTGAAAAAAATCATATTAGGCTGTCCATTTATCTATTATCCAGTGCACTCATTACTGGAGTCTGTTTCATAGAAAAGTTGGAGCCAATCCCAGCATCCAAAGGTCGAAAGGTAGGAATGCACACAGAACAGTTCCTCACCCTGGAGTGCAGTCAAATACCATTCCCACACACACTTATATCTATAACTAATATCGAGCCTCTAGTTAACCTAGCATGAGTGACTTTGAGCTGTGGGAGGAGATCTAAGTGCTAAGTGCTTAGGAGACAGTGCTAAATACTCATCCTCTGTGGCACCCAATCCTTGGTTAATAATACAAAACTTCTCATTGATCACAGCAAATTCGTATTGATGATACATTAATAGTGCACTTTAGTATGACCTCTAGCCATGGCCTATCAATCATGGACAATGCCCTTCAATATTATTGGCAAAAAAAGATCAATTAATGTGATTAAAAAAAAAAATGCTACCAGTGACTGGCAACTTAAAAAATGCACTGGCAGGAATAGTGTTAAACTTAATTATTGCCCTAATTATTGAAATGGGTATTTCCAAATGTTAAGGGACTTCCTCTTGATTTGCTCAGGTCATCAACTTTTTTATCGTGTTCTTGGGTCTTTCGCATATTGAGGAATGCAAGTGCGAATTTGCCCTGTCCCACCTCGTATTTGAGCCCCTGAGAACAAAAGTGGTCTAACTCCATATTTGTCTTTTTTTACAAAAATACATTCTAATCTTAAAATGATTCTGAAGTGGTCAATCTGTTCAGTGCAATAATGGATTAACTCAGTGTAGTTCCAGTACTGTGCAATAGGTGAGGCATATGTTTCACACTTCAAGAATGCATAAAGTGCCCAGCCCAATAGTGGTCCAAAAAAAAAAAAAAAAAGAGATGGACCACTTTCCTTCTAAGGAGCTCATTTATACTCCAGTGTATCAGGATGTCAGGGGTGACCACATAAGAGTTCCTAATCAAAAAGTTGTCCATATAAACGTAAAATATGACTGGAAATATACTTCTCTAAGGTTTTAATCAAAGGATTTTCTAGGTGTTAAAATAATCATGGCACAGATGTTCTGGAGAGGAATACATTGCCCGGTCGGGAAAAAAAAAAGTCACACACCCTGATATTTCATTGGATTGCTTTCATTACAGCACGCACTCCCTCTGACATTGTTTCGATAAGCTTATGCAAAGTCACAACATTTATTTTTAGCCGGAGTTGCATGACTTTTTCTCCAAGATCTTGTATTGATGATCGGAGAGTCGGACTGCTGTGTAAAGTCTTCTCCAGCGCATCGCAAAAATTCTCAGTGAAGTTATGGTCAGGACTCTGAGATGGCCAATCAATGTGTGACAGTGCTGTTTTTGGCAGCCATTTTTGATTTAGTTTTAGTCTTAGTCTTTTGGACGAAATGCTTATTAGTTTTAGCCACATTTTAGTCATTTCTATCATTGATAGTTTTAGTCTAGTTTTAGTCGACGAAAACGAAAAGGGTTTTAGTCATTAATTTCACTCGAAAAATAATGACTTTAAAAGATTATATTAGGCCAATACAGATATAGGAAATAGTAATCGAGGTTGACAGGTTGTGTTGCAATTCAAAAAGCAACAGTTTAACTCTCTTAACACTTTTGTATAATAACTAGATTCCTTACCAGTTTGATAGCGCTAGCCTAGACTTTCCCATCCATGAAGATGCAATTCTGTCATGCTGTACTTGCTGATCTACTAAGAATAGTGCTTTAAACACAGATAAAGTGGTAACAGTGAGTGGAATCAATGTTCATCACTCCAAGACAGTCAAGAAAGAAAACATTCTTTCTTTGTGGCTTTATTTCGGCGAACCTATTAAAGTGCAATTAACACACACAAGCCCAAAATATGAGCAATAGATGAGGAACACATCTGCTCAACTTGACCTTGTCTGCCACTGCCAGTGCAATTGAGAACATGCATATGATCTCTCTGACTATTATGAAGTACAACAGACATTAGCTCACACAACCCCACAGCAAAATACAGCAAAAAGCACAGTCTGTGGTTATGGCTGTGCGATGTCACTGTCAGACCCTTCTGGCTTTAGCCCAACAGCAAACTCAACGTATAATAACAATGCACATAACTCGACCCGTTTAAAATGTCGCAACGTGCTGATAGAGCACAAACATGCCATGATGAACACACAACTAGAAGATGCCCACGCTGTCTGTCAATGTAAATATGCTGCCTAAACATGCTACTAACGTTAGAGTAGCCAGCTGTGCTGCTGCTTATTTAGACATAAGGAACAGCAGCAGGTCTGAAAAGCTACATTTCCCCCCATATGTTTCACAGTAACTCAAATATCAGTGATCAGATTACGGAAAAAAATAGTATTTTTTGCTAATCATATTGATTTGCAATTGTTTAGCACATCTGAAAAATGATGAGCAAAAATTAGAAGAACACTTCCGTTTCCCAGTGAAATTTCTGTAAACCACTTATAGCCTGCAAGTACAGCTGTCTTATCTATACCTTACAGTAGCATTTGATGCTGTTTAACACCTGATCAGAGACGGGAAAGGATCCATTTCCATTAAAATCTAGTCACAAAAGGTACTCTCCAACTCAGAGTTAACGATTCAGAGTTAAAGCCGAAAAAAGTGGAGGTCGAATGCGGAATTCTCACCGTTAGGGCAAAAACCAAATCATATCACCATAATATAACAATGATTACAAAGATTTCCCGGAACTAGCGTCAGCAAGGTAAGAAGATGGCTAGCTTTATAATCTAAAGAGTAACGCATGATCACTCACAAAGATTTTCCTTTGTTAACGTTTGTTTGCTTAGTAGCATACAGCGTGGCTGTATCCGAAGAGCAACGTAATTTAATACACGACGACTCGCATAGACGTCTAGCCATCCATGACTTACCAGAAACTTACTGGCAGAGAGCCTCTCTAATGCATGCATGCACTCCCAGAAGCTGATTGGTTGGTATGCAAATGAGGAACATCATTTTCAAGCCAATCAAAGTCGTTAAAGCTTCTCCTGTTTGTACGTGGCTCGGGAATCGGAAGTTCGCAGGCCAGGCAGCGAGCCAACCCACTTACATTTTCGTCTCGTTTCCTCTCGTCAACGAAAACAACAGATACGTCTCGTCATATTTTCATCATGAAAGAGCTATGTTGTGACCGTCTCGTTTTAGTCATGAAAAAAAGGTGCATTAACGAAATCATTACGTCATCGTCATCGTTAACGAAAACAACACTGATGTGTGAAAATGATGCCTCATGCTCCCTGAACCACTCTTTCACAATTTGAGCCCAATGAATCCTAGCACTGTCATCTTGGAATTTCAGAAATGAGAGGCTGCTCACTGCATCAGTTAGGGTTGAATAAGTTGTTGCCAGCTGAAACATATTATTGACTGCACCAATTATCTAATGGAAGGCTACACTGTAAACCTGATAGTGTGGTAAACTCAAATGTTTTGTGGAAACCGACTACCTCAAAAAAATTGTGTTTGTGTGGAAAGAACTTAAAGAAAATAAGGTAAAGTTATTTTTTTTTTTTTTTTACGTTTTAAGATCTTTGAACACAAGATCATTAAGTTGGCATACTCAATTTTTTTTTGAGGTAATCGGTTTCCACAAAACATTTGAGTTCACCACACTATCAGGATTTACAGTGTATTATCCATTTGCTTAGGTAAATCCAGATGGAAACTTTTTTTTTTTTTTTTTTTGGTTAGGCTGTGTATTTATTCATGTCAACATCTTTTTTTTCTTTTAATCATTTTACGTCAATCAAAAAGCAAAAAGTAATTTTTTGTGAATACACAGTGTTTTACATGAAAGAATAAGAGGAAAAACAACATTATTTCAATACCTATTTGATTGTGCAGGGCACCGCGCTACAATTAATTTACAGACATCACAGTGAACTGAAAAATTTTCCAATCAGATCTGTACTATATCAATATTTATAATATAGGTACTATTAAGTTCAAGTTTCAACAGAATTAAAAAATTTCCATTTATATGCTTATGAAGATGATCTTAGGACTGTGATAGTGGACCACTGATTGATTCATCAGATATCTATGACGTTCTATTCACATTGATATACAAACGCTATATCATGGACTAGCCACATGACATTGCAACTTAACCAAATAATTTACTTTTCTCAACCTGTAATGATGTTTAAAATATGCCGTGCTTAAGTTCAGTTTTAGTAATTTATAAGATGCAGCAAACATGGTTGGTGTATTAATTGAAGCTCAGACACACCAACAAAGGATTAGCAGATAAATGCAGCCCATTATTTTGGATATGACTTCATATGTCCCAAATATTCTTTTTTGGTCAATTATAAAACACTTTTTAAAATGTTTCAATAAAGCAGGTGTTTCTTTTGTTTTTCAATGCACTATCCTTGCTGCAACTGGTTAATTCTTTGTAAAACCTCAGCATGGGAATGTACCCAACTGAGAGAAGCCAATCAATGATCCGTGAAAATTAAATGTGTAACCACACAACCGACATGGGAACACTACTGGGAATCTGTATTTCCCGGGGAATGGTCTCCAAATTGAAACTAGTGACATGCCACAAGAAATTGTTCGAAAGAAAGGTCACAGACTGATATACACGCACGCAGTGAAAACTAGCATGTAGCTAAGATAATCTGTCAGGATTGTTTCTGTAGTCGTAAAATTGCTCTATGTCTGCAGGTTTGGCTGGAGCTAGAACAAATATAATGTAATAATGAAAATACACTATGAGGGGCTCTTCCCTGGAACAAACCACAGCTCTCACTTTGAGAGAACATAACAATCATACCCATTATGGCTTGCAAAACATTAGGTAATGACAGATATTTATTTCAAATCAGTAGTATGGCATCTCACTGGTGCACACTGTGATTCATACAGATCTATTTTCTGGCGTTATGCGGAAACTTGAGACTTTTGAGCTTTCTAGGCACCACTGCACTGCTCAGCAAGCGCACAACAAAATGTAATCACTTACAGACAGGTTACAGAAATAAAACCATTGGTATCAGCAGGAAGATATAATTGAGTTTAACTGTCCTGAAATAGGAGGCATGTTGAAAACTTACAAATGGCATGGAAAGTGAAGGAGGGAAACCTGATGCTGCAGTAGCATGCAGATCCTCTGCAGATCTATTCATGGCAACTGAAACAGAACGGCTGCAAAAAGATAATATGCATCTGTAGTAATGATTTCAAAGCAGACGCAGCTGATTCAGACTTTTGTAGCAGGTTCAATCACAAGCTCTGTTCACTGCATTGAGAGATGGTGGGAAATGTCTGCCTGTTTTATGCTGGTAACTTAGCAGTATGAATGGGAAGAGATATAGTAGCCCCTTTACGAAGAATACAAATAATACCAATTTTTCCTATTGTGCAAGAGCCTATTTAAGGCTTTATAACTCAGTTTTCGCATCACAGAGACTGTGGAAAATTATTCCAGTGAAGCAAGACAATTGGAAATTCAATTACAGAATTATTTAGCAATTAAATTTCGGAATTTAAGAACGCCGGCATCTATATCTGCACAAAAGGGCTAGGAATAGGAATTCTGACAATGGTGAAGAAGTTCAAAGACAGGAAAAAATTTCATCCGCAGGGGGTCGGGTTAACCCCATAAAACCTAAGGACTCATATGTGCAGGTGCTATATTTAAACCTAAATTCAAACCCCAAGCTTATGCAGATATACCTGAGTAATCACTTAATTAACTGGATTTCGGTGAGAGATTGTTTGAAGCCTTAAGTGACCACTGATTTCTACGAGGGATGAATCTACATGTAAATCAATGGTGTATCATGTGTTTTAAATGTGTGATGACTATAATTGACAGTAGACTGACATAGTATCAATACAATGCTGAATTTTTGCTTCAGAAAGTTGAACTTCTTCACTGCTTTGAGATACCTTTGGGCTATTATAGCTGAACTGGTTGCAACTACTTTTTCTGTAGCAAGAGATTACTTTTATTCATTTCTGGATAGACATATGGGCAAGTATATTAGGCAGTTTGCACATCAGGCTTGGCTGAGGAGTTAAGTTCTTGCCCGGGGAAACATGGGACTTAACTCGCCCATATTCTAAATTGTTTACAAGCATGGCTTCCACATAAATATTCAATAATCGCTTCGGATGTATGACCTATTGTAATGGCTGGTGTGTTGAGACGCCAAACGCAGCGGCCGGAATAAAAGGAAGTCTCACAGATCGAGAGAGAGACAAACAAATAAAATAAGAGAGACTCGCGCTTCCAATGGACCTAGAACTCGTCCGAGTGCAAGGAAGCAAAGCGAGCTCGACAGAACGAATAGAAAGGGAAAAAATCTCGAAAACCGAGATAAAAAGAAGTGGCACCAGACGGTGCCCAGAAAGAGGAAAAAACAGAAAGATTCCCTTGCTATCTAGAACTTTTCCTCTTTTGCAGCTAATACCTCAAACAACTGTCTTACTAGAGACCTTACCGGCTAAAGTGCAAACATAACACTGACACTCTAGCAAGAGCAGTGAGGCGGAACTTGGGCTTAAGTAGAATCCGGGCGACGCCCCCAATTAATGCCAGCTGGCCCAAGAATTCGATAGTGAGCAAACCGATATCGTCCCAGATGAGAACAACCAAGAAAGCTCTCAAAGCCTCCAAGAACCATGACACCTATTGATAGGATAGTGTAACTGTGTGCATAAAGAGAGCAGCTCTTGCCCGCTGGCATCAATGATCTGTGGAGAGGGGTTAACATTCAAAGAGAACAGTGTAACACTCAACACTGAAACAGTTTCATTGGTTGCTGTGTTCACTGTAAGCATTTTGTGTAACAATGTCCTCTTTGATTAGATTAAAATGTATATATGCCTCCTGTTTAATTTTTGCCTGCTTTGTTTTGCCAAATGTCTAACAGTGGACAGGAATTATTTCCTACCAAAAGTGCTGCAATATGGGGTATTAGGGGTATAAAGTGCAGGGTCAATGGCAACTTCACTGAAACCTCATTGACGTGCATAGAAAGCAGACATTACTAAATTACTGACACTCTAATTGAATTTGAATTGAATTGGTCAGTAAGGGCTGACAGAACTGACTTTATGCAACCATTTGAAGTTATTTTCATACAAACTTGCTCCATGCTTGTCAGTGTTTCTGTATGTGCCCCTCTCCCTCCCCAACTTTTCAACTCCAATGAGTTTTATTTGAGCCCTCAGTTAGGGAGGGGGAGGGGTATACAAAGTCTGGCAAAATCCAAATGATAAAACAGATTTGAAAAGTTACACATGCAGATGGAAGCTGAATGTCTGTTCTCTCAGGCCATACTAATCAAGTCAATCCAACTTTAGTTACAATGTCAGATATTTAATTTTCAAAAATGTCCATTTTGTATGTATGTCAATGAGGTCTCAGTGAAGTGTCCGCTTATGGCACTTTTCCACTGCATGCTACCATCTTTACTTGACTCGCCTCTACTTAGTTTTGGCACATGTTTTCCACATAGCATAATACCTGCTCAATTGAAGGTGGGATACCCCTTGCAAAGTGCAGTGATGTCATCTTCAATGCTGTACAAAACACAAAATAACCTTGCTCAACACAAATGCAGGAAGAATGGAGGATGTCAAAGGGCATGTGTTCCGGGTTCTCAGTAACGATGGTAGGTGACTATTTATCTGGCTGCTTATCCATTTTGGCCTAATTGTTTGAGCACCCTTTGCGGTCTTATTCTGTGTTTCCAGCTGGTGCCATCTCGCTTGCATTTGGCTGCTAATTGTTGATGGGTTGCCCCGCATTTGACAATTAAGTGTTCACTGCCCCTTTCATTTGTAAGGTTATGGTAACATAATCGTCTTTCCTGAAAGTTGCTCTCTGTCTTGTTTTGTGACCAGAAACATTTATTTCAGGTTAAATTAGCTTACAAGAAAGCTAGCTTGTTGGTTTGGAAATGTATTCACGTACTTGGGTTTAATGTTTACACTTTTGATTGCATTCCTGTGAAAATCATCCTATTCCACCGTAATGTTAAATATGTTTGCTTTAGTCTTTTCCTGTGTCGCACAGACCAGTCAGTGGTCAGCAGTGCATTGACCTCACGTTTTAGTATCGGCACAGCTTGCTTGGAACTTTAGCCGCAGTGATACTAAAAAAGTACTGGTGCCAGGCGTTGTTCGGAATGGAAATGCATAAAAAACCGAGCTGAGTTGAGTCAAACCGTACCATGCAGTAGAAAAGCACCAATACAGTACTTTTGGTTATTTGGTGCTGCTCCTATGGTAACTAACCTGTTGTTTGTCTCACAGAGGGTCTTTTGAGGTTAACTCTGTTCTCTGCAGCCAGAGTTGAAAGCAATGTTCTCTATGGTGTTTTGCAAGGAGAATAATTCCAGTACACCTTTAACCAGCCCGCAGCAAATTGAGGTTAAACGTGGCACAGCATGGGAACAATTACAATCTATGGACTATTTGAAAGTACTTTCTTCAGCAACATAATCACACAGCCGCAGAAGGCACACCAGGGAGAAATGCCTTGACCCGCAGAGGGAATGAGACTCCCTCACCCACACAGACACAGACACACACACACACACACACGAACACGCATGCATGCACACGCGCACACACACACACACACACACACGTTGCGTTTTCATGTCTTTTGGGGACATTCCATAGACTTGCATTCATTTCCTAACCCCTTTCCCTGACCTTGACCCTCAACAATACCTACCTAACCCTAACCCTAACCCTAACCTTATCCCAACCTTAACCTTAACCCCTTAACCCAAAATAGCTCAATTTCCTCCTGGGGACCTGAAAATGTCCCCATAAGTATGAAGACAGGTGGAATTCCATTTCTTATGGTGACATTTTTTCCCCACAGGGATAGGTAAACACGGATCACATGCGCGCAAATGCGCGCGCACACACACACACAAGTTCTTGAGTAACCTGGAGCAGGTGGCTCAGGAGACCTGAAGCATTACATCAAGGCTAGATCAAAAACTTAGGCTATAGCAGAAACCTGGGTCTGACTAAGTCCAGATGATGCACCCCTAAACTGTCGCCAGAGAAGATAACAGGGCCCAGATTAGACTCAGAAAAACTGAAGTAGCCTCATTTGGACAATTTTATTCCCAAAAAAGATGGAGGGCATGAACAGACCTAATTGCTTCCCCTTTAATCATTCAGCAGAGCCTATTCTAATTCACCAAGACAGTCACTTGGTCAGACCGCTCTGTCACAGAAGCAGAGATGTTGACACCATTGTGTTTCTGGTGAAATAGCATGCTGCAATGAAACATTTGATGATGAAGTCTCTGGGCATTTATATCATCAATTTGCTTTAGTCTATGGGTACTTAAATCATTCATTTGTTCAAGCCTATCTTTTTTGGCCCTTGGGGTATACAGTATACATGCAGAAAGTATGCGAAGATAAATACTTTTCCCCAAATTGATTCACAAATCTAAATGTTTTCCTTTTCCAGAAGTTTGATTTAAATTTTGGCATATACCTTTTACCTTTAAGATGGTGTCACATTGTACTTGAGTCACCTGTGGGCTGAGCAAAGGGAAAGACAGCACAGCAAAGCACCTGGTTGATCAGGAGAGATTCTGTAAGGAGGAACGATCCCAAATTTCCTCTCTGTATTTGCCATCCTCATGAGATGGCATAGAAGACTCAGTGCTATTCTATTGACAAAGGAAGGAAGTTCGAAGTAATAAATTCAGCAGTGACAATGATTGCTGTGTATGTGATTTATCTATTGTGAGATTAAGCTAATGCCTGCCTGACACTTGCATGAATTTTGGTCCCACAATGCCCCACAATATGGCGTGCCATTTTAGTGGCACAAAGCATGTCAAGATGGCAAGGTGACGCACAGTTTGCGCCATGTCGTGCCACCTGTCACGCATAAGATAAGAACAGTTCACAAAATTCGTGACACCCCATTGTCACGCATGGGCACGCCATGAAACTCATTGTCACGCCATGTTTTCGCCAAAGTTAAGCGCTGTCCTCACGTAATTTACCATGGTGGCACGCATTGTCGCTCACTGTCACGCATTTCACGCAGCGTTTATGCTTCGTTCATGCCTGTTCGCTCATTGAAACAACAAGGTTGCGCATGTGTGAAGTCATCGTGCCAACTTTTTAGTTACAAATTGGCGTGACGACATGCAAACTATGTGTAAACTTGTCTTGACTACCAGCTTAAATGCGGACCGCTCTGCCTATTGGCATGCCAAGGGCATGCATTGGCACGCCTTCTCCCGCAATAGTCGTGCCTAGATAGATCATAGTTTATGAACTGTTCACACAAGTGGCAAAAAAAGTAGGTAGTGACACCTAGGTAAACATATTTGAATATTTTGAAATTCCCAACAAGGCCTGCCACACACTTTTTCACCAACCCTGCGCCCCCCACGCACAGTCACGCGTACTTCCATCATTGGCACGCCAAATTGCGTGCCATGGCATAAACCATTTGTCGTGCAAGTGTCAGGGTGACATTATTCACCAAAATGTGAATATTTCGTGACTGTTTTTACTCATCTTTACCAGGGGTGCCAAATAATTGTAGAGGGGACTGTTGTGTCTCATACTGTCCTGCGTTCCTTTTTTTTGACAGAGAACATAGCAGCTGCATTCCAACGGTACTGTTCTTGAATGCTGAGGAAACAATAAATTAAGTTTTCAAATAACATTCATGCCTGCAGTCTTTATGCATACATGTTAGGCAGGATGATCATTTTATTTATTTTTTTTTAACATGATTAATGGTGTGGGTGTGTGTGTGTGTGTGTCTGGGGAATGATGGAGCATAGGGGTAGAAATGGGCAGAGAGACATAGACACAGCTTTACATGCTGTTTTTTATTGAGGAGAGTGCAGATGAAGACAGTTTTTTATCCAATGGTACTTTAGAGTTCTGCTGTTTTCTCTGTCTTCCCATTAACCTTTATCCTCTTCTTCTGTCTCTTCCTGGCACGATGAAAAGCGTGCTCCTATGACTATTGCAGATATATAATTAGTTTCAGAGCAAGGACTGATGCCTAAATTACATAGTCACTTGGAGAACAAATTTAACCTATGTGCAAGGACTCATTGTGGGGGCAGCCATTAGTATTTTTAGCAATTGTAAATTAATTTCAAGTTCTTAGTTGGTAAAATATAAACAATCCTGATTGAGCACTATGTTTAAATTCATGGACACATCACAAGAAAGGCAAGGAAGAGTCATTTATTAGGCAGTAAATGATATAAATGTCCCTATTCTTCTGTTAAATAATTGCAGGTTTCCATGGATACTGTGCTGTAGTGAAACTGACTCAGTGTTGATGGGGGCTATTAGAATGCATCACCTTTGAGTCATTTATGCAAATGTACTCATTGTCGAAGTGCATTTACAGTAGAAGAGAATCTAATTTCCTGAATCTATGCAAAAAGTGGATCTTTGACAGTGGATGCTACCGCTACTCTTAGACTGTAATGAGGTAAGCATGTTATTTGTTGTTACTTTAACTGCTATTGTTACAATGCATGGAACTCATTACACTGCTGATAAAACACAGGCACTCATATTTGTGGTTTGAGGCTCATGCAACATAGTGTACAAGGAGGCAACTAACCGTGGAATTATTTTAAAATAACATCATTTCCAAATAATAATAAAAACCTGATATTCCTATTTGAGGCAGATTCCGACCTGAGATGTTTTGGTATTGGAAAATGGCTTGTATGATTTAATTGACTCCAGACACCAGTGCCTCGCTATTTTATTGTATTGTTTTCATCTCATGCACTACGTGCTATCAAATAATACCACTAGAAACATTAAAGAAGACGTTGCAAAACCAAAATGTGAAGAAAACATAAACCTCAATTCTGATAAATTAAACACCCAAACCTCTAACCTAGGCACATTTCTGTGCTCTATATCGACATTATGTTACTGCCTCCTTTGCTGCACGGTCATCTTGTCACAAAATATAACATCTGTCCAACTGTTCAATGATATCAATCAATGATAAAGACAGACTCAACCTATGAGTAGGTAGAGTAGGATCCTAGTCGCCCATATTTATGGCCTAATATCAGATGACAGTGCCTATTCAATCGAATGATAACATTCAAAGCCAGTGCTCTGAAGCTGTAGAAACTCAATAAAAGAGGACAAAAAATGTACGTTAGGTGCCATACTCCACTTGCAATTGTCAAAAAGTTGTTATAATGCCATTATGAAATGTATCATTAACAACACAAAGACCAAATTTCTGCCATTCTCTAAAGCTAGAATCAACACTAGCAGGAGAAAAATCTTGGTCATTCACCATTTGAGCACAAAAACAAGTGTTCTGTGGTTATATTGAATGCCGTCCTGCCTGTTCCATGACTGAATTATATATGTGACAATATTCAGTAATATTTCTCAGAAATAGTAGAAAGAGAAATTAGATGGCACCCCTGTGTCTCAAAGCAATTTGAGCTAGGGTCTTGAGCAATCCAGTCAGATATAAATTTATGATTGGTTGCCCAATAATAGTATTGGAAAACTGGGATTGGCAAACCTCCTATCCTATTGAGAGTTGTAACTTTTCTTGCTTCATTTTAGAGTGTTTATTTCTCCAAATAAATGTAGATACTGTCCTGTGTAAATTCTTGATAAAAAAAATCCCAGGTGTAAAATTGTGTGTCATTTGCATAGTATAAAGCAGTCGAGGGAGAATGTTTATCTTAATCACAGCTACGTGTCCTAGCAGCGTGCGAGGCAATGACGACCAAGTATTCACATAATTCTTGACCTCTTGTAAAACTGGGTGTAAATTAAATTTTATCATAGTTTCCAAATCATAAGTCACATAAATACCCAGGTATTAGAACCCATTAGGTGAGAGGTGAAATGGAGCAATTATCTTGCTTGCTGGGGCCTGTTTTATGAGGCAGAATTACTAAGTTAGCTGAATAACTGAATTATGCACTATTTGAAAGTACTTTCTCCAGCTATACAATCACACAGCTGCAGATGGCGCACCGGGGAGAAATGCCCTGACCCGAAGAGTGAATGAGACTTGCTCGCCCACACACGCGCTCACACACGCGCAAACACACACACACTCACACATCAGGATCAATCCCGAATCTGGAACATTAACTAAAATGAACAGAGCTGTTAAGGGTTTTACTCAGCCGAGTTATTCAGCTAAATAAGAATTATTGCTTAGTGAAGTACCCCCATTATCCAAGTTTATATAAACCCATACAATCACTATTTCTCGCTAATTATTTTATTCTCCGTATAAACATACAAAACAATCTTGATGAGGAATTGCTGTGTATTTTATGGTATAATAAAAGTCATATATCACCACATAAATATTTAATAAAGTCATAATTTAATTACCATTAATTCAATGAATTCACGATGCTGGATTTCTTGTCTTGTTGAGATCTTGCAGCAGTTGTGCGGCTGTTTCCCACAGTCTGGTATTGATTCTGGGCTAGCTAGTGACCGAGGTCAACAAACAAATGGCCATAGCACCGCCCAAGGAGAGAAAGATTCAGTCAGCCCTGAAGAGTTGGCCTGATCCCTAATCAATCTGTTGCCTGCAGTCAAATCACTCAAGCTGGACAAGAAGCATCTCACACCAGCTCAAGCGTTCGTGCCACCTCACATAGAGGACTGCAGTGTGGTGCGCACATCAAAAAGACGGTATGTGCTTGCTTGCGCATTCTGGAATTACCGTAATATCTGTGGTCGAAGCAATGAGCTTGGCCTTTAAAAATGAGGGAACGTTCCAAATAAAAAAAATCATATGAATTCTCACTTAAATTACATTTTACTGGAATGACTATGTATGATTTGTGGTAAATGTACATTAGGTTTAGAAATTAACCATTAAAAAATTCTAAAATACACTTTCATAATAATAATATGGAGGCAAAGTGTTCAGGAAATTATTTAGCATTAATTATTGAGTTGTTATTTTAACAGATGCAAAAATTTACTTTTAGCTGTGCATTATGTCCCACCAAGCTGCATTTGTTTTTTTTTGGAATTAGTAAAGTGCATGCTGTACTTTGTTGAAATTTTCCTGGGGTTATGTATTATTTTCAACATATCTCTAGTAAGTCTACTATAAGAGGGATGTACTAAAAGTGATTTCATTAAAATATAATATTGCCATTAGAGAGAAATAGCTTTGGCCTTTCTTTTTAATAAGTTGCATACATATTACTTGCACAAATGAATAAATATGCCACACAAAAACAGTCCATTAAAAAAAAGAAAACAGAAAGAATAAAATACATTGTGCTGCAGCCTCGGGACATAACAACATTATATAGCCAGTTTAATAACAAATGATCAAGCGCACACTCATATTTCTCCCGCCTCACATTCTACAGTCTAAAAGCTGATTGAAAATAAAGGATTTTCAGATGTCAAATGTTATTTATTTATCTATTTATTCTGACATTTCGTTGCAGACAATTATGGCCACAACATCGTCTAGTCATGAAATGAAAAAAAAAAAGTTTTTGAATTGCATCATATGTTGAAACATTTTCATAGCAAACAATTCCCAATGGGTTCAATTGCATGTCATCTTGCAATCCTACTGCTCACATTTTCCATGTCTTTGGTAATGATTCCCACAAGCTTTCATTTATTTGCAGTTTTTTGAGCAGTGGTGTCCAAGAAAAGTAATCAGGAACTGTGGTAAAAGCATACAGGATGTTTCACGATGCCAGCATGTGATACAGTATGTTTCACGATGCCAGCATGTGATACAGCATGTTTCACGATGCCAGCATGTGATACAGCATGTTTCACAATGCCAATGCCCAGACAACATTGCAGAGACATATGAGAATAATCATAATATGGCAGATTGGCCTGGACTAAACTGTTCAATGTTACAATTTTGTCACAATGCATTGTAATTGTAGGTCTCTGTGTGGATTTGTGATTTTTTTTGTCACCCATCTTTGCGTGTGTGTTTTTATGTATGGGTGTGCGCGCGCGTGCGTGTGTGTGCTTGCCTATGTGTGTGTGTGTGTGTGTGTGTGTGTGTGTGTGTGGCCTTGTTGATGTTATCAATCAGTGGCCCGTGTGGCAAGTACTTTGATAAAGTAAAAGCATAAATTGAATTAGCCTTTAGTGATGGAGCTAATTGCAAAAATAGCATGACCTAGATAAGACAAGTGAAAATATGATCATATGTACTTTCTGCTGCATGTGTTTGTCAAGTATCTTTACAATTGCTGGTACTGTTCAAGTTATAGTTGCACCATTTCTAATTAATTCATATTGATATAAGTTTGTCATTTCTTAATTAGTGAGGTGCTGAGAGCAACCATGAAAGGGACATCAATGGGAGATGTCAGGCTAACTCTGGAGGGCAGGGCTTTCAAAAGTAGCCGGCGACCGGCGATAATCGCCGTCTACTCGGGACATGACGACCGGCTACTCGCGACTCTGATTCTCCATATCGTGAAATTCTTTTTGTCACCTTCCTCGTTTCTTTAACCCGGAGTTTAGCCGTATTTTCCATAAAAGAAGGTCTCATAGAGTTATTTCCTAGCTTTAGTAAGCCATCATGGTTTCCTTCATCATGCTATGTTCGTACAGTTTCAATAAAGACTTGAGGTGCTTGCGCAGGCAGAAAATTACTACACCGCCTGCGTTCAAAAATTTGCATCGTCGTTTGACCGAGGATACGAGATGGCTGAACCCCTAAGTAAAATACTAAAAACTTCAACAATATTGTCCTTCTTTAACAAGTAAGGTAAAGATGCGCTATGTCTTGCTAACATATCTAAAAAGAACCATCATTTCATATGGAATGTTTTGATTACTGACAGTATACGGAACTGTTTCCTGCACAAGAACTTTATTGCAGGCATTCAATTGAAATTTCCCTTAAACAACAAATATAAAATGATGGCGTTAAGTTATCAGTGAATGTAATGGTGTTAAAGTAAAGTGTAATATCTTACCTATATTACCAGATATCGTTTTAATCATTTACTGGAGCTTTGTCTTTGCACAAGTTGGAAAAAGTATGCCAGCACCTGTAATTTAGTTCTGCGCTATTCCCTGAGTGGAACACTCATAACGTTAGCTCCTCATTGCAAACTCGTTTTGCGGAATGTTGATAAAGGTTGATCCTGAGTCAGCAAAATCAGTATCTGGATTGGCTTTCGCTTAGCTTAGTTATTTGAATAGTAATTTGGAAATGATTTAGCGCTACATCTTTATGCGTATAGTCATGTTTCAGAAATCAGAAAAAACAGCTGCATTTTCTCCATGATTCTTCCCCGTTGCGGTAACCCTCCCAGACATCTGACATTTCTCCTTCTCTCATCCCTTGACCACAGATTATGTAACACAATAATCAATATTTTTGGTGGCTGGACAAAGGAGTGTAAAAATAGTGTAAAATTAGCCATAAAGCAGTACAGTCAGTGAAAATACACACTCGTTAAGTGTAAAAGAGCGTCGCCAAACTGTGATTTAATCGCTCACACCACTGTCTGGTCCAAGTCACTTTCAAATACATACATCTGAAATTTTACAAATAGACTCTTAAGCTTGTTTGAATTACTCAAACTCACGCTTCATTCTGGGGTGCTTTTCCCGAAATCACAAATGCTAACTTGCATGGTTGGAATCATTGACTGTCAATGAATGAACTATGTAAGTTGCGAACCTACGCTTTAGGGAAACGTACCCCTGATCATGCATTTCTATACCCGTAAAAAGGCTGGGAAGTGGGTCAGGCCAAAAGCTTCTCACACAGGGAATGGTTATCAAACAGCGTCCAACTCTGGACACCTACGTTAACATGTTAATACAAGTTACTTTTATAACACTATGTGACACAAATTTTTTTTCCTGGTTTATGTGTGTTATTTCAACACATTCTCATCCCAGACTCGTCATATCTTGACGCTACCTGCCCAAACGTGGATATACGAGGCAGAAAGAAGCTTTTGGCGTCATTATTTGAGGGTTAGGGTTAGGGTTCGGGTTAAGGGTTAGGGGTTAGGGGGTAGGGATTAGGGGTTAGGGGGTAGGGTTCGTTTTACACTGGCGTCGATAAAGGATACTAAAACTGACCTTTTGCCTCGTATATCGACGCTTGGTCAGGTAGCGTCAATATATGACGCGTCGGAATGAGAATGGGCTCGTTATTTCTTTATTGCTTATGTTGTAAAAAGAATAGAAAATGCCCATTATTTCCTTCAAACTTTGCTTTTGTGACCAAGAAAATGAAATTTAGGAATTCGCCTATTTTCTGTGTAAAAAATGGGGAGTTTGCAAATTTTAATTTACATAAGGCATGAATAAAATAAACCATAAATCAAATTTTATTTAATTTGTATAATATCAAATCTTCCTATTTAAACAGGCAAAAATTGTTTGTCTTACCACCTTTTTGCAGTGGTCTGAGGTAGAATGAGGTGCCCAGAGTTTGTGTTGATCCTCGACAGGCATGCAAAATATACCTTGTTATAATATAATAAATAATAATGATAATAAATTTTATTTATATAGCACCTTTCAAGCAATACAGCACAAAGTGCTTCACAAACAGATAAAATACATGTACATAAAAGCAATAAAACAAAATGGGGGAAATAGGGAATTAAACATTAAAATAGGAAAAATTAAGATAATAAAAGGAGACATACATGAAAACACACCCATAATAAAAGAATTTAAACCGTAAAATCAGCAAAAGCAAGCCTAAAAAAATGAGTCTTTAAAAGAGATTTAAAAGACAATAGAGACTCAGCATTTCTTATGTTGTTTGGGAGGCTGTTCCAGAGTATTGGAGCCTTAACCGAAAAGGCTCGATCACCCTTTGTTTTTAACTTGGACTCTGGAACAGCCAGTAATGCTTGCTTGGAAGATCTCAGCAATCTTTTAGGTCTGTAAGGATTTAAAAGCTCACTTATATATTCTGGTGCCATGCCATGGAGTGCTTTGAAGGTAATCAACAGAATTTTAAAATCAATTCGGAATTGGACTGGCAGCCAGTGCAAAGATGCCAAAATTGGAGTAATGTGGGCTCTTTTATTTGTTTTAGTGAGCAATCATGCAGCTGAATTTTGAACCACTTGCAGTTTGTTCAAAAATTTCTTATTCAGACAAGTAAATAATGAGTTGCAATAGTCTAATTTTGACGAGATAAAAGCATGAATAATTTTTTCCGTATCTTCAAATGACAGAACAGACCTAATTTTAGCTATGTTACGGAGTTGCAAATAGCATGACTGTACAAGCTTCTTTACGTGGAGCTCAAATTTGAGTTCAGTATCAAATATCACACCAAGATTTCGGGAAGAGGGCCTAATATTAGAAGCAAGAGGTCCAAGTGATGATTGGATTTTATCCGACACCAACTTTGGACCAAGTATAATGACTTCGGTTTTATTTGAGTTTAACTGCAAAAAATTATTAGACAACCAATTTTGAACATCAGCTAAACAGTCATGCAAGACCAACACATTGCTGAAATCGGTGGATTTTACTGAAATATACAACTGCATGTCATCAGCATAACAGTGAAAAGCTATTTTATGCTGACAAATAATAAAACCCAGAGGTAACATATAAATACAAAACAATATAGGCCCAAGTATGGAGCCTTGAGGTAAACCTGAAGTAAGCAGTACAGACGAGGGTACATGTTGGCTTCATACATTTTAACAGTTGCTGTCACAGAGTACTTTTTTGCTCTTATTTTGATAAATTGGTCACATACATTGCAGAAAGCATCTAGAGAAAGCTTTGCAGCTCCTTGATGCCAGCTCTGAAAAATTCTGCTATATCTACATGTTTACTTGGGCAGCTAGCACTACCCTGAGGTGGTGAGTGGTACGCTGCTGTATAGATATTACTGTGGAAAGATCTAGAAAATTTTAAAAGGTGCTTGAAATACTTATAAGTTCTACAACATCCTAGAAAAATTCTTGAAACCTCTTGGAAGTTGCATAACGTTCTAGAAAGTTCTTAAATGCTTGTAAGCTCAAGAAAATTCTCTGTTAGCAAACCAGATGTATATCTACCTTTAATGTCCTGGAAAATGGATACCATCTGAAAAATGCATTACCCAAGTCACAAAAGCAAAATGTGATAGGTCTTCTCCTTTTACTTTAGGTATAAGCAATTGGGAAATAACACTTTCTGCCCAGGAACAGGAAAAAGCTAAAATTTTGTTACATTGTGTAATGGGCAATATGTTTCAGTCAGATCATGAAACCAGTCAGTTCTTGTAATGATAAAATTTTTTTTAAGTTTGACGCCAGCCATTTCATGAAATGTCCAAAATTTTATTTTTAAAATAAACTGAAATACGATGGTATTCTAAATGTTTCAAGTTTCTGATTTCACTGAAGCCATTTTCCCCTTCGCTGTGAAGCTCAAATCTTGAATTATAAAGCCTTAAACAGGGGAACGCATACATTTTCTGATTTGGCTTCTGCACAAAGGGGTTTGTTGCATGTATCTAATTCTAAAAACTGATAATCGGAAGCGACAATACATGTATACAGTAATGCCCATGAGCAAATAATGACAAGCATCCTCAAAAATATATATGTTAAAACTAAAAAGGAATTTTGAATTTACATCACCAAATGACAAGGAAATCAGACCCTAGAAGGCACCAGAATGCATCATAGAGCTTCAAATTTTTAAATTTGCCCCCTGGAGGGCTTTGCGCCCTCAATGCTTGGATTCTCGGCACCTCCAGCACCAGCCATAGCCACCTGCTCTACTCTGCCAGCCGCCTACTCCAAAAACTTTTGAAAGCCCTGGGAGGGCATTTCTTAGACGACCTTATTAGGAGCGAAGTAGAAGACAGGAACTATTCAAAACCACAAGGCTGTTCCCAGGAAGCTACCCATTTGAAATATCACTCTACAAGGAGTGTTATGGAAATAGTAATGTTTACATAGCACTGTCATGGTTGGGAAGAGTCACTGTAGTCAGAAGTAATAGTCTAAATATCTGAATGCGTAGGGGATGTGCCTCTATGATATATGAAATGGCGAGGTGGATAATTAAAACATTTTGTCCCAATAATCCTTCCGGCTGTATAGCAATTTGGCTGAGCAGGAAACCTGCAAAGTTAGAAATAAGTCTCGTAAAATTAGTATTGTAACCAAAAATTTGGAATTTTAATTGATAATTAAAATAAACAATACTAGTGATTAAATAAACAATAATTAAATCAAAGATTTGATTCATAATCTGAATGACTTTTGAAGTTCTATATAGGCTATTTTAACGCAGATTCCCTGCGCACGTACCAGATGCATGTGCATGCTTGTGGGCACATTTCTTTGTCCCAACACAAAGGGAGAAATAGTAGGATGCGCGCTAGCCGCAATGAACTTTTCTATGCATAGGTGGGCCGATGCGCGGCTGGATAGCTCAGCTTAGCTTTAACGAATTACCAAGAGGAGAAGCTGGCTTCAGTTTATAAGCAATTTGTGCCACCAATTGGGCTACCACCTATAGTACAGCAAGCATATTAGTTAACTGCAGCATTAGAAAGTTAGCCAGGGGTTAAAGATTTTGCATGCTGAGGTACACAAAGTCTATGGCTAACTAGCTCAATAAAATAGGAAAACAGACACAACGTGACTGGACAATTACATCAGTAAAGGTCTAGCCGAAATGCTATACAATTTAAATGAATTTTTATTCATATCCTGATGTTAAAAATCATCTTGGTGAATTCCCGGGGCTGTATTTGAGCTTTAAATTTCAATAAAAAAACAATAATAATTCAGGGTCGCGGGTAAGGAAAATAGTCACACACTGGTGGAGAATTTAAAACGAATGAGAAAAACAACCAGCGAGAAAAAGATGAAAATAATGTTATTTTGATCACGCTACCTTTACACTTGCATAATATCCGACAGGAGTGAAAGTAACTTGCTTCCGCTCAGTTGACGATTGAAGGTCAAATCAGACAAATGGAAGAACATTGGATTAATTATAGATGGTGACAATAATGTCATCTGTAGATTTTGCTGTTATGAAAAAGAGCCGTTTTTTAAAGACACTTCATTTGTAAGCCAAACTTCAAAATAACAAGTGTTTGCCACTAACATGGCAATATCCCCCGCCGTCCGTACGATATGTGTTCATACGGACGACGTGACGGACGGACGGACGGACGGAGCCCAATGCTATATCCCCCGCTTCGCGCTAAACGCGCGGCGGGGGATAATAATAGAGACAATTCAAATGAAATGCTGAGTTTTTTTATTCGATAATAGAAGCAGGACATATGGGTTGCAAGCACTGCATTGATGAACTAGGTTTAACTCAAAATTAATTTTCAAGATAATTTTGGATAATGGGTAATCCCGTGGATGACTTATCCAAAGATTTGACATTCGTTCTCTTACAGTTTGTGTTTTGCATGATGGAAAAAAAATCCACACATTGTTTTAGACATGATATGCCATGTATTTAATGTAAAAGCTAAACGTTGCCCCAAACAGCCACCCCTCCAGGAGGGATCTTCTGGAAAACAGCAAGAATGACAGAACTCACCAGTATCAAGGAGTCCTGGCTTTATCCAGAATAATTTGTGGATACCGACATGCGTAACCTCACATGTTGAATCGCAAATTACCTGATGGGACAGGTTCTCTTACGATTTAAGTAGCCTGCATCACAGCATGCTCTGATGTGCGGATCTTGGGTGCACTAACCATTCTGACATGCATTTTTTAAAATATTTTGACAATAATCTTTCACATCATAATCTTTTTATTAATAGTTTGCATGATTGGGCGCTGCTGCTCGTCCCCGCATGTGTAATATGTAACAACCAGAATGTACGTGCGTTGTGCACTTGTAAACAAAGGTGCGTGTCTCAAGATAGTAAGGTGCCATAAATGCACCTAACCGCACCTCATTTAAAGAGCAACGCGCCCAAGGGCGCTCAGTTAAACATTTGCTATTAATGCAAACTGGGCGCTGGACGGGATAAAGACAACTGCAATGGTTCATAAACTAGCAAAGACACTAGCATCACTCTGTGCACCACTGTGCGCCAGGTGTAAGATAGAGCCCTTTTTTTGTGTTTTATATTATGACCTCATGGGGAATCATCCACTCCTGTCTTCTTCATCAGTTTGCTTCATCTGTTATTGCCTATTCTTTCCCTCCTCTCAGAGGCCAGGCCAGTATAAGTTAAATTATTACAATGGGAAATGGGGAATGAGGAAATGTGAAATGAGAGGAGAAAGGTAATTGGTAAAGTTCAGAAGCAGCGATGTCTGATGCGTAAGTAAACTGAATATTTAATTAAATGAATTAGTGCGTACTTGTCTGTTAGTGTTCCCAGTGATTGCACACGTGAGGTAGAATAGTGAAAGGTTTTTTTCTCAGTGTGTGGAAAAACTTTACTGTAAAGATTATGCTATTTTCCAACTCAGTCCCACCTGCCAGGCTTTTAGCTGTAGTAGAGGCTAAGATGTCAGGGACCATAAATCATTTATATACAGTGCCTTCAGAGGGTATTCACCCCCTTGAACTTTTTCACATTTTGTACTGTTTCGCCAAACAGTTTTAATCCATTGAAATAGTGCCACCTTCACCAACCCAATAAATTCTGCTCTTTTTTCGCGCACCCGGTTATTGTAAATTAGAGATGAATTAATATTTGTGATCCAATTCAATGTTTTGTTCTCTGAACATTTCCCTGTATGTAAGCTATTATGATTTCAAAAGCATGACAATCAAAGGCCCAATACCCACCTGCACTGAACTTTGTGACTTTAAAAAAAAATAAACTCCACACATTAAAATAAACAAGGTCTTTTGGGACCCAATTCTGAATTTTGGAGACTTTGATAAATCACCATAATTGCTGGAGGGCCATTTAACCAAATCACGCATAGTTGCTGATATGTTTTCTATATTTAATTAGTTGCTTTTTAGCCAGTATTCCTGTAATAGCTGTTTTTACATCAAAAAATGCAACCGGGAATACTATCTGGACAGCTGGGCCTTAGGGAACAGAAAGGTAGAATCCACTTTGCATAATTTACTTGGGAAAAAGTTGGTTATATGCTGTTTAACAATATCCTAAAGACAGAACACAATTCAATATGAATAAACAGAGATAATCCAGAACATTAGATTCCACGCAATAAATAGCAAGCTGGCAAATGCTGATATTGTGCACTCTTGTGTATAAAACCTAATAATCGCAGGGTATATTTTTATCGGCCATTTATCAATTGTTTGTTACTGGTCCAATGAATGCATTTTTATTCATCAGTTTCAATGCACAACACACTGAATATTGATACTTGAACAGTATTTGCTATCTTCATTTCCAGAGTTGCGGAGTATAGTGCTCCTGGGAAAAAAAGTAAAGCAGTTTACATAATGACAACGCACTAAAATAGTAACATCTCAGACTGATATCCCCGCAGTTTTTCTAATGTTCAATTATTCTTAAACCTCTGGCAAATTGTGTCTCATTTCTTTGCAAAGTTCATTCACAGTTCTCCTTCTGACAGCGCTCCAACTCTCACCAGGCCATTAAAGCTGTGAAAGACTTAAAAGCGATGATACACGAGCAACAAACTATTATCAGGAGATTTTTGATGTCTCAGCGCAGCAAAGTATATTTTTGTGGTTTGAATGATTGTTCGGAGAGATTAAAAAAAAAAAAAAAAACCTTAGGTGAGATTACTGCCATGACTAATTCAGCAACATAACACAACATTTTACTCTGCAATATCCTGCGCTGCTCGATCTAACCAATCAAGGAGTGAAGAGGCATCGGTCTATGAAAAAAAAAATAAATAAATAATGGTAGCATGAGATCAATGACATTGTCTATTCATGCATTTGTTTATTTATTCATTTATATGATGGCATCATTTCATGAGACAAAATCACTTTGATAAATGGATTTGCTGATGAAAGTATCTCTTAATGCAGCTGCATAGAATGATATTGTAGATGACTCTGAGCCTCCTAAATTTGGGGCCCTTTCCTATTTCACTATGATAAAGCCCTCATTCCCAAAGTGAGGTCCATACATGGTTTGTCAAGATTTGTGTGGAACTTGAGGGGACGGCACAGAGCCCAGAACTCTACCGCATCAAAGACAATCGGAATCCACTGATAAGCTGACTTCGAGCCAGGCCAAATCACTGAACATCATTGTCAACAACATTTATGCTTTTCTGACTAGAATGGAAGCAAATGCTAGCAGCAATTCTATAATATCAAGCCGAAAGCCTTCCCAGAAGATCGGAGGCAGCTCTAACTGCAAAGGGGGACAAATCAGAGTATTATTCTGATGGCAAATGAGATGCAGGATGAGCAGGTGTCCATGTGTTTTTGACAATAGTGTGTATAACCTCAGTGTTATTATACAGTCAGGTACTTGATAGTTTATTGTCTCCTAACAGTACTTCCCTGGCCTTTGAGAGTGAGAGAATCTGGAAACTGAGGTTATGCACGATAGGACTAATGCAGCCTCTTTTCTGATAAATCAGTTGGAGCAAGCTGTAATGTTTAAAGAGGCTGGGTGAACTTAAATGCCTGGGAGCGAAGTTCAGTTATTGCGCGTCATAGGATTTCAAGATGGCTGCCGTGGCGGCCATACTGTTTGACCGATCGCAGTCAAAATCAACAGGGTCCATCCCTGATGTAACAGCAATCCACCCACAAAATTTCAGAGATATCCGTTCATTACTTTTTGAGTTATTTTGTACATAAACAGACAGACATACATACACAGACAAACCAACACCAGCAGAAACATAACCTCCTTTGCGGAGGTAAATATGTTATTGCTGCCCCCTCTGCTTTGGCACTTGATGTGCATTGTGACTGATTTAGCATATTGCCAATGAGTCATCAGGGGAGTTGGAAGGGCGTGTGAGTGAAGGGGCACACCTTCCCCGCACATTTTCCACAGCTGGAAACAGCTGGTCTAAGGCTGCAGCATATTTGCGGCAGGGCTCATAGTGCCCATGTGTGGGAGGGAGGGCGAATCCCCTGTCGCCATGTCTGCTCAGCGCCCAAATTAAATGTCTAAATGGCACATTGAAGCAAAGCATTTAAGTCATGCTTCATTTCAACCAAATTATCTCTGTTAAGTTCCTGGTGGTATTTTTAAATTTTTACTGCTACTTCTCTTTAATTAACATACAAGCCCATTGTGCAGGTTCCTAGAGTGGGCAGTGGTTTGGCCGTCAAGCCATCAAAGAGAGAAAAACATATACATTTTTAACGCACAATGCACATGGATATACAGTATATATATATAAATTTTGAAATATTATTTTCATATCTGTTATTGGTTTTACATTTACCAGATGGTATTCCTTCCCTTAAGCAAAAACTTCAATCCTGGATTCTCATTGATGTAAGTGTATTGCTTTTTAACTGCACAATCAATATCACTTTAGTGGATGGACCATATGACAAAGGTTATTGTAAAATGAAAAATAGAATGCTATGCTGAAGAAAGATGTACTGGCAACAGGGTGCATTTAAAATGAGTTGTAAAGGGAGTTCATCTGTATTATCTGAAATCAATCGTTTGATATCTGCAATTGAGCATGCTGTTGCATGTATCAATCATCATGTTTTATTCCGCAGTACATCTTGCTGTGCCTCTGAGATTATATACGGTATAGTCTATGGGAAATGCCTGGCAGTTTTATTCTGATAAATGAAACATGACAAAAACACCATGAATTGTGGGTCAATGAGAACACAACATCTTTTATCGACAGCATAATGTACTAGTGACATCTCAGGTCTTCTTTTTACTAAATATTATGGTATGTGTTACAATGAAACACACTAGAAAACAAGTCATAAACAATCTAACTGAGAATGATCCTGCATTGGTGTGAAAGATAATTTGTAAAATAATGTTTCAAGGGAACAAGGCAAGATTAAATTCTTTTTAAAAAACGGTAATTAGACACAGCCATCAAGATGGGTTACGGTCCACATCATCCAATTTTGGGTCACACTTTAGATGAAGTGTTGCTCATAAAGGCTTTATACAGCATGTATAATGCCTTCATAAATGAGACATAATACCTTCATAAATCATACATAAGCAAATGTTATGCTTTGTAAATGGTGAAATAACACATTCTTATACAGCATGTGATGCCGGATGTGACAATGACAGTGTCACTCAGCTGACAATGCCATTCTTTATTGCATTTTGCCACTAGCTAAGTGACATTGTCAGTTATATCACATCTGGCATCTCATGCTGAATAAAGATGTGTTATTTCACCCTTTACAAAGCATGAAATTTGCTTATGTATGATTTATGAAGTCATTATATATAATTTATGAAGGCATTATACATGCTGTATGAAGCCTTTATGAACAATACTTCATTTAGAGTGTGACCCAATTTTGTATAAAATGCATGATTAGTAAAAATATTTGTTGCCCCTGGACGAAGTTGAGACTACTATAGATTTGGCCTCATCACGCGTCCACCGCCACTGCCATAGGGATTTCCTTGTGGATGCTCTACAGGCCACAAATGTAAAGCTATTTCTTTTATATTTGGTATGTATATGGGCAGTGGTCAGGACACGGCGCCTATCGATTTTGGTTGCCATGGTAACGTAATTCACTAAATAATGGACAATTTTGTGTCAAAAATAAGCCAAAATGAAAAATGTGGGGAATTGGGGGCTAGACCCATTGGTCACAGGCGGCCGACCTGTCTAGTTGGGAATGTTGAATCATGTGTCATGTCTTTAGCATAAACATTATGCATCAGAAAAAAACTATTTATATTTAAGACGTATTTTTAAATGTGACATCAAGCCTTCATAAATCAAGCATAAATTTTTAAATAGCTTAATTGTACCTTTTAACAATTTGGCATAATTTGCAGCATTTAAAGGTGCAATTTAATGCATTACAAATGTAAAACATTTTAGAAAGCATTCATGACTTTTGAATATATTTATAACACATTAATAAGTACATAGGCTGAAGGCTGTATGTATGAGTTCTTTATTAGCAGTACTTCACTTATAATGTGACCAAATATGCTGCACTTGACAAAATGTGGATTATGCTCAATGTTAGCATAATTAATTTGTGGAAATATTTAGCATACTGACTGACTGCAAAATGCCTTCGCCCTTTTCAGTTGCATAACCCTTGCTTTTGGATATTAAGCATTGACTGCCAGACAGAAGAGTCTAAACTACATTGCAATCTAACTGATTGCATCACCTAGGTTCTCTGCAATATAAAGGATGAGCATGGTGTTGGTGAAGCAGGTTGTAATGGCAGATTTACTGGCTATGTTATATGTGCAGTGTGCCTTTAAGCAGAGCATTTGGCCATTTTGTGGGGGCTGAAATGTGGCCTTTTAGGAGGCTCTTGGGCCTTTATGTTTATCACTGCGCAAGGGAAGGAACCAGTAAACTGAAGTTGGCTAAAGTGAACAGATGTTGTTATTGTCTAAATGTGATGAAGATCAGGCTATCTGGACAAACAGGTAAGTGGTACTTGAGATACAGCTGAGCTTCTTATAAAGTTATAGGCAGGAAACTAAAAAAGAGGAAGAAGTATGATATAGTCAGTGCTAACTGCTTTTTTCCCTCTGTGGCTTTATGAGACATGTCAGCAGTTAGAACTGCGTCTCTTAAGCTCCATCCAGAAAGAGCCTGCATGAGGTCTGACTTTCATTCCAGCCAAGCATTTACACGCCTGATTTTGCTAATCAAGGTCTTCTGCAAGGGCTATTGGGGTTGATTAGTGGAATCAGGTGTGTAAATGCATGGCTGAAACAAAAGCCTGCACCCAGATTGGCCCTTTCTGGATAAGGTTGAGAACCCCTGAATTTGAGATATGATGCGACTTGGCTTGTTAGCAAATTTTTAGTAATGTAATGTCACTCAATCCTGTCGGTTGCTAGGGTTATTTAATCAGAAGGCGAGTTACTCCACGCACTTAAAAGCTATAGCAATATTCCCCACCAATAAACCAGTACTGGATAGCAAATGTGCCATCCAAGGATAGCAGTATGTCACTTATCCTTATAATACAGGGAATCAGCGCTGTATATGACATAGCTTGCCCTAACTTAGTCCTTATGACATCGACTGATTATTGACCTAGATGGTAATTTATCCTGAACACAAATGGTCGTTTCACCATTCATACCCTTTCATGAGCGATAAAGTCTTAGCAGGAAGTACTTAATCTTGTGCCTGATTAAAAACATCTGTCCTGTAAGTGGCTCCCATTGAATTAAGCGGGAACAAAGGCGGGAGTGGAAATGGTTATAGCTCTCTTAGGGCAAGAGTCATTTCAATAAAGTACCTACTTAAATTCTGGGTGGTGAATTCTGTGAACTCTGTAATGTGCATCACAATTTTATCCTTGATTCATGGATTATTAAAATGCACATAATTCTCAAATGTGACTACTCTGAGCCTTCTCTCACTCAGTTTGCTTTCATAGGTTTTGACTTTATTTATTTATTGACTTCTTTCTCAAAATGTAAAAAAAAAGCTAATAACAAGAGCTTGAGGGGATCTTGTCTACTCACACAGTCACACAGTATTACAGTATTGAATGCTGGATGTCACTGTCAAGCTGATAGATATTTGATAAATGCGAGGGCAGCATGCTGGTCCAGAGGGTAACATTGCTGCCACAGAGTATAGTGGGTTTGAGTCTGGTCAGTACAAGTAAATGCCACGTGTACAGAGATGGATTGGGGAACTTTCCAGGTCGTATTCCTGCCTCTCGCTCATTTTACACTCAAAAATGAAGAGTCAGACTTTGTACTTGAAAATGTTATTTCAATTATTCAAAGCAACTTCTAATCAAAACCTCTAATTGAATTATAAAATTGTAGGCCCATGTAAATCATTGCATTTATTGGAATATACTTATCCTAGTAATGTGGAACCAGTTGATATGACATCATTAAGGAAATCTAACATTTTATTTATTTGAGTGCAGGCTGGAATAGGCTCCAGCTGAGCCATGACCCTGACCAGGGAAAAGTGACTCAGATAACAGTGCGATGGATACATTTTAACTAGATGCCTTATCATAGTAGATATCTCCTTGAACAAATTCTCTCCCATTATTTATTTAACAATTTGAATATTATTTGGGGGACAATTATTTAAATGTGTGACTGGTTGTCATAAAAAAAGCCATCTATTTTCAAGTGAATTGGTTGCAAAGAGGCCGATAAAACATGAAAATTCCTCCAATGACAAGATAATTATTGTTTGTTGAGCATTAAAGATTATTCCAGGCTCATGTTTCTGCTTCTCTGCTGCAACAGTTCAGCCAACATTACTTTCCTGGGAAAAAATGTTCACAGATCACAGATCAGTTGCGATCACCCTGAATGTCCTCTACTCTTTGCATCTAAGAGTGAGAAAGTTCAGATTTCACAGATTTATTTACTGGACATTGACAAAATTGAACAATTCTGACAAATAAGGAGACCAAAAGCAGAAAAAGACATGAAAGTGCATGTGGTCACACTTTACATGAAGAAAGGCACAGACAGGCTTTATAAAGCACTCAAAAATGAGACATAATGTCTTCATAAATCATACATGAGCAAATGTCAAGCTTTGTAAAGGGTGAAATCACACATCCTTATTCAGCATGTGATGCCAGATGTGACAATGACAATGTCACTTAGCTGACTATGTCACCCTTTATAGCATTTAGCCACTAGCTAAGTGACATTGTCAGTTATATCACATCTGGCATCATGAGCTGAATAAGGATATGTTATTTCACCCTTTACAAAGCATGACATTTGCTTATGGATGATTTATGAAGACTTTATGTCTCATTTATGAAGGCATTATACATGCTGTGTAAAGCCCTTATGAACAACACTTCATGTAAAGTGTGACTGTGCATCTTAAAATATTTAGTGATGTTGACTTTCAGAAGACCATATCAGAACTTTCATATTATGTGATTTCTCCAAAAAAAAAAAAGAATCACCACCTTGATTTACAACTTAGTTGCTGACTATCAACTGTAGACTAACTAACTTCCATTGGACCCCAACAACATGTATCCCAGAATATTCCACAGCACTCATAAACATGTCAGTGCATTATGAGTAGATGTAAAAATATCAGAAAATTATTTCTGCCTTTTTACCAACCATGGACATGGTCTCAACCACAAAGCCAATAAACTGATAAAACTAATGGACAATTGACAAACTATTATTATTATTATTATTATTATTATTATTATTGATAGTGATCACTATAATTTACAATGGCAATTGTGAGTATAATTATAGATCTGGGATGTTTATAACATTATGATAGGAGTGCTGAATGTGACATGTTTCTTAGTCCATTTTATAATCTCATGCTTTTGACATGCTTTATGAATTTTGGCCCCTTATGTGGAGAAATGTCATTTTTGGAACTGAGATCTGAGAACAAGCTGAAATCTGTCCTACCGGTATGATGAAAGCTGGTGAGGTCCATGGTCAAACAGCAGGACAGACTGCTGTCCATGGATTATTAAATACTGCTCCTGAGGAAAACTCAATAGCATACAGGAAGGCCATCATTCTGTACAGTGACAAAATATCTGCATTTTTGAATGAGGACATAGCCTCAAGGTTATCCAGTCTTATCTGACAGGGGCTAGTGTGGATGCGGGCACTAACTTCAACAGCGCACTAAGACACATAATGCTATGTTATTGTCTGTATTGAAGACTATGATAAGTTGCAGTTATTAGTTGAACCAGGTATTGAAGTGCTGAGATAAAACAAGCCACTCCAGCGCCAGCATTTTCTGGATAAGAATGGACACCTCTGACTGAGAGTAGCACTGGGGTAGAATTGTAATACACTCAGCTACAACAGTTTTAGAATATTTTATTCATGTAACTGTTGCATTATGAGGCCCCAAGAGACCATGCCTGCAGAAGCCTGACAAACTGGGACTCCTTAGTAAATGCATACTGAATTTAAGCAATGGTTTGTTGAAAGTTAGTGTGGTGATCATTACTCATATCGGGAGAGAAGGTGAGATGCTATTGTTTTACTTTAAAAATGTTTTTAAAAGTAATGTTTACTGTTTAACTTTTATGCAACTTTTTAAATTTGAGATTGTGTTTATACCCACATTAAATGAGTCATTACCTTCCATCCCCCACCAGAGGTTTGAGCACCTCAATTAAACTCATTTCTGTGGGAAACGACACCAAAGGGATGTGATAAAACAAAAGAAAAATGAATCTCAGTCAACTCGCATTTTCTCAGCTTACAAATAATGTATTCATTTGGAACAAGGCAGCCCTGTTAGATGTAAATTGAACTTGGAACATAATTAACGCCAATTCTACCTCAGTCGAACTGAGTTCAGCTTTGCCCTGGCAAAGCATTCACTGAACAGATGTGTGTTCTCTTCTTAGCTGGAGAATATGTCCTTGCAAATGTGGGAAGTTAACTATTTTAAAGGAAGGCACACAGTGTTTCCAACATAAAGTACATTATAAAATATATATTTAAAAAAAACAAAGGGAAGATAGTCAGCTTTGTTTCGAGGGTATGTATTAACATTCAAGGAACAGTATAGGAATAACGCTTAAAATTGAGTAACTGTTCAAATGCTATAAAACCTCACTGAATCTTTTTCGAAATACCTGGCCTTGCTTTAAGGTTGACTGCTGGCTACATTCTTATGGCACTAATAATTTGCCCCCAGAATGGATTCTTGATTGAAAATAATATACTTTTTAGAAAATCTGGACCTATTTTCACAGTTCATTGACATTGCTCTGACCTCTCAATCAGAAAAGCAGGAAAGCTACATGAACCAAAATAGAGGATACTCTGGATTTGACTCTCTGTCCTTAAATCTGATCCTCTACATTCTGCTGATTCAGTCTGAGATTTGTGCCTATGGTATGGTGACTACAGCGGCTTTTGTATTTCAAAGAAAATCACATATTTCCAAACAATAACATTTTCCAGAGTGAAAATAACACAAGCAGACATTCGCAACTTGCCCTAAAACATTTACTATTTTTTTTTACTCATAATGATCACATGGTCAATAAGCTTTTCATATGTTTGCTTCTTTACTTCTTAAAGAGAGCTTATTGGCCATTCCCTCACTCAAAGCTTCTCTATTCTCCCTCTCTTGGTTCACGTCCATGCCTTGCAGCAAGCTCGACACTTAGATACATGGCCTTGCCCCCGCGGTTCTGCATATTAATGTAAACTTCATTGCTTGGACTGTCTGTTTTGTCAGGTGATGGATACCTCAGGCTATAATCTGCCAAAACACATTGGTTTGAAAACAGTCTGTTTGCTCTAATAGATGCCCAATTACTGGTATAATAGCAAGTACCTTATCGGCAGGAATTGACATTAGGCAGGCCATAGCAGGAGGAGCTCCCCCACTACATCTTCATTCCTTCAAATACTTTTTTAACGCCCATTTTAACCTCAAGGTCTTCTTATTTTCTCTTTTTTTTTTGTTCTCACCATGGTTACTCACTGCTGATTGTGTTCAACTTCACTGAAGTATTTTGTTAATCAAGTGCAAAACAAACCTTCTCAGCAGAGAAATTAGGAATGCAATTTTATGTCTCTCCTTTCGCTTGTTTCAGACCAGCAATTATGAGTTTTTAAAGTTCATTCCTTTTGAGAGTCTTCCACATATAGCAGACTGCCAATTTCTATTTCGTGTGGTACCGTCTGGCTGGCTATAAATGCGGTACTAGGTCAGAGGGGCTAAGGGACAGGTCCAACTCTGTGAGCAGTCTTATTATTGTAGTTCAATCCTCTGGCATTCTTTTAGACTGTTCGTTTGAAATCATAAGATGACTACGCTGAACACTCACTGGCCTGTCAGTGTGATATACAAAAGCAAGAGAAGCAAAGTACATGAGTGGAAGCTATTGAATGCATGGTCTTTAACATGAAGAGCATGTGTACAAGATGAAAGTATGGCCCACTTGTTTTGCCCATTTGCTCATTAGAACATTGTAGTTTCCAAAAATGATCTTCATCATGAATATTTTACTTCCGTTTGCATCCAAATAACTTGGCAGAATACTTTGTGACAAGAAACTGAGAACATGAACCTACTATTTTGCAATCTCATCTTACTGCCAAAGTTGATGGCCCGTCACAACCCTCATGAGAATGCCCATTGTCCCTCCTCCCATCCAGCAACTTACATGTCTTTTAGATGTATTGTCTCATTTGATTGGTTTGACGTCTTGTGTGCCTTCCCCACCAGGTGTTATGTGTAAGATCTGGAAAGGGGGTTGGGGCTCTGCAAACGCTGATGAGTGGGGGAGCCCAGAGGCTGGAAGCGGCAAATGGCTGATAGCTCGGGAACTGGGCCTCAAGGAACTCCGGAGCCATGCAAGATAACAATAAAACTGTTTGGACTTTCTCCATTATGAGTGGACCCAGGGTGTTCGCTCAGCCTGCAAGTGGAAGGTGTTAATGGTCTTTCTGTGTCCTTGGTGTTACTCTGTATGGGAGGGGTAGTTGCAGGGCTCTGGCTGACACAATGCCCCCTGTGGAAGTCATATTACTGTCCTCAGTCTTTAATATAACTGGACCTTAACTTACCTGTTTAAAATAATCTAAACCTCTGGGAACTTCACAATATGCTCATATGTTCAATATACTGCTAAGAAATCACTTATGTACTTATAATCCAATTTACCTATATAATAATTCATCTTAAGACTTTTTTATGACAACTGCATCATATTAGTACATATTCATATCATGTTTGGTCTTGCAATTCTCGGGAGAATCCAAGGAGATGAATGGAGTATGTTTCATTCCCATTGAAATTATGGTTCATTCCCTTTTGGAAACTCCTGAAAATTAGTCAGAATCCTCTCGAGTAATCATTCTGTTCTTCTCTCTCTGCTAAATTGTTTTATTACATCCTCCAAATGGTGGAAACCCAAAACCCAGATTCGACCCCCCTTCCAGGTAATTTATGGCCATGCCGCCTGGATCAAAGACGTGATTTGGCTTAAAGCAAAGATAGACAATCAGTTCGGGGAAGATCGTAACCGATCTCTTCCCGCGTACGCAAGTGCGTGTGTAGCCTCTTTAATTATGGAAGATCGCAGCCGACTTCCCACACGTGCACCTCTATGCTGTGTGTAGCCTCTATAGCTATGGCAGATCGTCTCTCCGATCTCGCCCTCACACAACTCTGTGTGTGTAGCTTTCGCCAGGTATGACTTTTATATTTATCTAAATTGTTTGTAACTTGTAATTGATTTAACTTTTTCTTTGATTTAAGCTCTTGCCTTCCTGGCAAAAAATTATTGTTATTCCTTTAAACTTGCGTGGTCTCAGTGACTCCTAATCCTTTTACATTCTTTCTAGCCATGTTACAGTGGATACTTAGGGGTTTAATCCCAACCGAGGACTGACTGGCCAGCGGCCTGGTTAGGAATTGGTTTTATTAAGTTGGAGAGACAATCATGATCTACCTACTTAAAGGGTTTATGTATTGCCGGTTCTGGGATTTTAACCTTAAGGAAACCCATGGACGAAAAGTCAGTTATCTGTTAAAATTCCCAGAAGGAGCCCATGGGCGTGCATAGATCTGGGTTTGCAGTATTCATGCCAAAAGATGCTGTTGCTGCGATGATTGACTTCCATCCCCTGGTATTACCAACGAACCAAAGATTCGGCAATAATGCTAAGACCCGGGGGCATATATTGAGTAGTGCAGGCCTTCACTTACAAGTCCGAGGTGTAATCACCCTAAGGTCCACGCATGTTTTCGCTAAATTCTAAATTCTAATTGGAGTCAGATATTTAATGAGAGTATAACTAAATTTGGCATTCTAAATTTACTATGGAGTCAGATTAATTGTAACCGTTGTGTTTTTGTGCCCCGTTCTTTGAACGGAGAAAATGGATTCATTTTATTGTGATTCACACCAGCCAAAAGATCGCGCTTGTAACACCAGCCCAAAGAACACGTTGAGCCTTTGCCCCATGCAATTTCCGTCGTTGGTATTGTTTTTTGGGGTTTTACATATGCATTTGGGTTCTCCATTCCCTATGTTTCTGCTGCGTATATAACCCATTACCTTCAAGTTGCTGGATTGTCACTTGCTAAATGCTCTAAATGCAACAGTCAGTAACTTCCTAGTCTAGAGTTCATTGTATTCGGAAGTGTAAGTTAGCTTTAATGATAGTGGAATACGGAAGTATTTTTCGAAGTCTTATTCATGGGAGCAAGGTTCCAAGCGGTTCTCTTGGTCTCCAGGATTGGGACCGTGTTCCTGTTAACCAGTCTTAAGTCTGCTCCCCTGCCTAGTTTATTAGGAACAGCTCCCAATCCTTCTGCAGTCATTGGGATTGGGACTGCGCTCTTGCTAAAGTTGTCAAACCTGCCATCTGAAAACTCTGCACTGATGCGGGTGATCTCCTTCTGGCCTCTGAACTGGGATGCCACTGGCCGGGAACGAATGTCTGTTCTTTTAGACAGCTGCTCAGTTGCAAAAATAGTTCTACAATTAGATTAATAAATGCCTCAAGTTGAAAGATCTGACATGCTTCAGTGTGGTGCTACAGAGTGCCAAATTTGTTCCAAAGTAAAAGAAAACTTTCTTTTTTTGTTTTCATTAAGTCATAAATGCAACTGTGGATCTCCAATTATAATATTTGAATACATCCTGTACCCAAGAATATTCCCTAAAAATTTCATGCATCTAGCATAAATACAGTAGTTCAAAAGTTATGACTTATGAATTTTGCAATTTTTTCCACAACTACTCGTCTTTTTTTTTTTTTAGTTAAATCAGGCCCACACCCCAATATCTCAAAAACTAATGAACATAGGTGACTAAAATTCTGCACACTGTCTGCGGGCATAATGACATTATTTTCGTGAAATACATATAACATATCGAAGATGGTCAGACATGAACATTTTCTGAAATCTGGTGACTAGAGGTGGATTCACCCATTAACTGTGTGTTTCTTGTCTGATCACAATCTAATACTGTACAGTGGCCGCCCCCAGTAGAGTATCACAATATAAACTCAGTAGTGCTCTAGAGATATAAACATCAGAGAAAAAACCTGAGCTGACTGTGAACCCATACAGGGCATGATTACAGCTGTTTCAACCCACTTATTATCGGTCCTTAGTCATTAGCCATTATTATCATTTCATATCATTTCATTGGCTTCATTACTAACTGCAAAAAGATAAGCATTAGTCTGAAATAATTCATCCTGTTCCTCTGATCTTCTAATGAGGAAAATAAATAAATACACTAATGGACTGTGCCTTAAACTCTCATCAGTAGTGTGTTGGTGTACATATAAAGACAGCATGTTCTCAAAGTGAGAAAGACTCAAGCGGAATGAAAGTAACATCAGTATCTACTTTAGTAATCTGCTGCATGGCGCATTTAAAGATGCATGTTAATGCACTGTCTTACATATTAAAAGATGTATGTGCTCATTAAGAATGCTCTTTAAGGTTGTCTCAAGCTGTCCGCTCAGACTGCAGCTCCATTTTAGATGTTCCCTTGCTCATAATGTCCTTCTTGACAAGGCGGCACTTTGGTCAGCCCTGTTGTCTAGCAATAAGGAGTGTCCGGGTTTGAGTCACGATCACTCTGAGTGGACTTAGCGCGTTCATCTTATTATGGCCGATACTGGCCCAAAGTGATAAATGGGTATACGGTGTCAAAATTAAAGCTGCCACCAAACACACGTATTACAATATATAGAAGATAAACAAAAACATAAAAAATTTGGGTTTGGACAAAAAGGAGACAAGAGATGGCCAAGCAGAGCCATGTCAGCAAGTCCCCAGAGTAAACTCCTCCTACCCTTCTTTTGAAAATATCTTTCCTGACTTCCAAACTACAACGTATAAGTAAAGCTGGTGAGTCTTCCAGGAGTCCTCCTCTGGGTTGAGCTAATAAATTGAGAAGGTACACTACAGGCCAGAAGTTTGGAAGCAAGGCCAATACAGGTCAAAAATTTGGAAGCAACTTCAAGTTTCTGTTCACGATGCCTTTCTTAAAAAAACAGTATGAAATCTATGGATTTTGGGATGTATTTACTGTATGATTAGACTTTTCTTTCATTGATATGCACCATTTTCCTCTATTTACCTTTAGGTACTGTACACGTTGATGTTACTAGACCATTGCTGAATAAATGTTGACAAAAAAAGGAGGGGCTTAGTTTTTGGGTTGAGAAGATTTGCAAGAGTCACAACTTCAATGAAAAAGTAATAAACAAATCACAGTTTGCATTATTCACTTTATGTCATGGTTGACAGCCCACCAGATACCAACGGCAATCCGGCAGGCGCTAGGACCATGGACCTAGTAATATGGGCCTGATAATTTGAGTAAAAATGTATTCTGATAAGTGATTCTTTATATAACAGTCATGTTTATTTTGTTGCAAAGTATGCCAATTAAACTATGATATTTTTTGCACGAATTTGATCTTGCTTCCAAACTTTTGGCCTGTAGTGTACATGAAAAGAAAATATCTGCCTAGTATATCAAAAAAATGGGTATTATAAAACGAGAAAAAAAAACCCACTAAACAAGGCATACAAAAAGGAAAAGGTAGGCAGTGTGGCTGGTTGCATACATCAAGCGAGGTGACCATGGAAAGACACCCAGCAGGCCACTTTCACACCCAGCCTCTTAAACAGGGACTGGGCACAGGAAACAGAGAAGGCCATTAAGTCCAATACAGGTGCAATACATAGTAACCCATCACCCTCTGGATGGGAAGGGGAAAAAAAGCGCACAAGCAGACACAGCCATACGTAACAATCAGTGACATGCCGTTGGAGGTCAGTTAGGGTAGGCAGAATCCTCACCGTTTGTTACGATTCACAGAGGGACACCAATAGCGAGGCTTGATTCCAACAAGGACGTTTATTAAACACAGACTACACCTGAACATGAAGCACACAGCATGGATCAGGCTTGGGAACGTAGCGTGGAGACATGGCATGGAAGCATAGCATGGAGATGTGGCATGAAGACAAACAGAACAGAAGTAGGAAACACAAAGGACAGACCTGGCACGAGAACACAAAACACAAAGACATGGCCTGAGGACAGCACAACAGACAGACAAGGCATGGCATGAGGACAACATGACAGGACACACATGGCATGAAGACAAGACACAACGGACCGACTGCCAACTTGAATGCCTCCACAGAATATAAAGGGAGACGGCTTGACGAGGGGACGGGAAACACCTGGGCAGAACAGGGAGGAAACAAGCATGAATGCAAGACATTGGACAAAGGCTAAATGACATAACGAGCCCAATAAGAGAATGGGCGTGCTCAGCTAAGTACCAATAAAGTATGTAGATTGAAGGAAGAGTGAAAAAGTTAGGCAGCAAAGCAAAGCGAGATCTGAAATAATAACACAGCAGGAAATCATGACAATTAACGCCCTACCTAAGTTAGTTAATATTAGTAAAGTGCCTGTCTAAGAAAAAACACCTCCCGTGAATGTTAGAAGCTGTTAGAAACTAAAAACAGTTAATTGACATTAAGCTTAGGCAGACCCCAAGCCAGAACAGCATTGAAGGAATAAGGAAATACTGCAGCCAACCAATAGAGAAGCAGTGCATGCACGAGAGAGAACAAGACGTAGACTGGAACGCAGACATGAGGAGGATTCCAATGGCAGTGCAAGACATGACCCAGACGTGAACATAACACCGTTAAACAAACTATAACTCTATTACTTTGCTTGATTAGCAATCTGAGGATTGATTAACTATTTTAGAAGACTAAACGGCAGAATGGCGTGCCAGTTCCATCCACGACATTATTGCTCAGTGCATTGAACTTAAAATGCTCCCGAGACAGCAAGTTTGTTCATATTTGCCTTGAGGAAGCTAATGCAATGCCATTAACAAATATTAAAACCTTTCTTATGCGGCGCTCAATGAGTGGTCAATATGTTTACGATAATATTTCCCCCCTTAAACACATACTTTCTAATGCCATTTTTAAAAAAGAGGGAGTTTATTTTCAGTCTTCTTTCATAATCCAATAAACAAAAGATCAAAACAATATGCGGAATTACCAAGAGAGTTGAGATTTTTTCCAAATTAATTATTAAGATTTAATTCCTTACAGTCTCGAATCAAAGCATAAAGGTAAATTAATCTTTTTGTCACTATCACCTCTTAATCATTTCAGGCTTAATTGACCAGAAAAAAAGGTCAAATTGATTGATTGACAATCAGGCATAGTATGTGGAAGAAGGTTGACAAAATCTAGCGATAAAAAAGGAGAAGTCACTGCCTACCCTGACCGCATGTCCCTGGTAACAATGTGCATGTTTGCATGTTCACATGGGTTTCCACCAGGTGCTCCGGTTTCCACTCTTCCCAAAAGACATAAGAACTCTCCTGACATTGCCTTTGACCAACACTCTGGCTTTACAGCTGGAGTTGGTTCCTGAGCATTGCACCTTGGCTGCCAACGGCTCAAAAGTAACAAGAATAGGTAACAAACACAATGTACAAATTACCCCACCGAGTTCAATCTCGCCAAACCTGCATGACGACATGAAAAAGCTGGTAAAAATGACAAATTGCAAAACTTGTGTATTATCATATTGAGAATCATTTTTCTTCCACGCCTTAGAAAACAACTACACTTTTAAAATGATATTGTACTTTTGGGCACGGTGTTGATCAAAGTCATCTCTGAATTATTTGTTTCCCTCCAATCTTTGTCCTTTACGAATGAATAACTGAATTTTGCATTTACATGAGTGCTTTCTCATAGATATCCAAAGTGCTTTACAGTCATATGGTGTAATCTCATCTCACCACCACCAATGTGTAGCACCCACCTGCCAGAACGTCCACCACACATAAGCTTGTGGTGGACAGCAAGAGGAAAAACTGCATAGCAAATTAAATCAGGGGATGATTAAGTGGCAGGTTGAAAGAGCCAGGTAAGGAATTTAGCTGGGACACTGGGGTGTGTGTTCAAACACATCACAGCTTGGAATGAGCATCAAAATTTTATGTAAATCAAATTTACTTTCCTCCCTCGGAATCCCAACAAAATATTTGTTTCCCTTGGATATCATGTTGACGCTTTGTTCTGCACTCATTCACTGCTTTTCCGCAGTGTCTGTATTTGTCTGGTGTATGCGCTCTGCTTTGCATTTCTTCAGTAATCAGCTTCCAGTTTTTCTGTAGCCTAATCATCATGCGTACAAGGTCTGTTCAAAAAGTTTTTAGACGTCTTCTGTTCTGTGCCAGTAATGAGGCACTGAGCTTTACTGAGGCATGTACAAATTGCTAGTTGTGACAAGAGCCAAGCCATTTTCCCAATGCGTATACGTGTTGCAAAGAAATAGGTTGAAAGACAAAAGTTTATCTCACTCCTGTCGTAATAGAAGTGGAAAGAAAGACAGAGCTGTGGATACATCAAGGTTTTGCCCTGGTGAATTTTATTCAAAGTTGAACACTTGACTCAGTCACATCACAGTTCAAGACTTTTTGTAAGCACAAATACGTATGTTTGCAAGCACGAACATGCATACACGCACACACACACACACACACACACACACATATAAATATGCACAAGGGCTATGAAGGTTATCTCATCTAGTCCAAACCAACAAAAGGGTGACAGTCGCTGAAAATTTCAATTGTATTTACAAAAGGAATGTGTCACAACACACCGTGCATCATACCCTGCTGTGTACTACACTTTATAGCTTGCAGACCAGTGAAAATGCCCACTGTAGCCCCAGTCCACCTCTAAGAAACATCCCCAGATGGGCACCTGAGCTTCAGAACTGGACCTTGGAGCAGTTGAAGAAGGTCGCCTAGTCCAGTGAGTCCCATTTTCTTTCACATCATGTGCTGCGGCTGTGTACGTGCGCACCACTCATCCGGGAAGAGATGACATCAGGATGCAAGAGGACAAGCTGATGGAAGGAGTGTGATACTCTGAGAAACGTTCCACTGGGGAACTCTGAGTTTGGGAATTAAAGTAACATCAGTTTCATTGAGCTGTTTTAGCAGCACAAAGGGGACATTCACTATATTAGGCAGCTTATAATCTTGAGGTTGATTGGTTTATATATAATTTTTATTTATTTTATTTGATCTATTTATTTATTTTGACAATTCAAGAAACTTATTTTCCCAAAAATGTCTACTTTGTCTGCCGATTGGCAAGTATTTAATATTTCCAGCTGAAAAAAAGACAGAGGCAATAGATTAAAAGCCAAAATGCCAACCATGCCAACATTGATTTTTTTTTTTTAATAAGACGCTACTTTTTCTCTGTTAATTATTCATTCATGAACCAATCTTTCTGACAGTGAAAGTTAATTTTTAAAATATGGATTAAGTAATGCAAATAATGCAGTAATGTATTAAGTAATGCTAAGTAATGCACTCTCAGCTGCATTAAAATGGACATATTTTTACAGAGAATAATTTTAGCACACCATAATAATGTAATAATATGTTATAAATTGAACACACTAACACATTACAAAAGTGACCCTCTTGAGCGATATTTAAGAAAGAGTCAGTGTAGTTCATGTGCCTTAACTTATGTAAAATAAGGAAAAATAATTTATTAAGCCAGTTTTTTTTATAATTAAAATAAAGTTATGAACACTTTCAAATTTTGCATGGTTGTGCAGATGAAGAATAGTTCATAAGCATAAACGTTGTGATCATACTCCACACCCAAGCCTTTGAACATAGAATAGTGGTACAGAACTTGAGTTTAATCATTGCAAAGTTGAAATTATTGATAGAAACAACCAGAATACCTCTCATTCCTGTACAATTAACACAATGGCATTACTGAGGAAAAAGGTAGGTTGAAGATACTTTCAAATTGTTAAAATTTAAAAAATTTTCCACTTAGCTCATATTGAAATTAGAGTGTATCACTTTCCTGTTTGAAATTATTTTCCTTCAAGACTAACGTCCTTTCAAAAGACTTTGTATATTGGCCCTCATTAATAAAAACCATTCTGTATCATGAAATAGACCTTAGGTTATTTTGCCCTTTCTGTTGTGTAAACAACATTTTAATGACTGAGTTAAGCCCGCAGTGGATGTGTTGCCCTTGCTAAGCATATCATGGCAGTCTCCCTGCCCTCTGCAAACCAGGGATTGCCACTCTTTTCATTGGTTGACACATGACAGGCCTCAGGCGACATGAGGAAGCTGTACATTCAGTCAGGCAGAGGGCTTTCTGTTCCTCTTCACTTGCGTGCAGAACCACAGTATAAAATGATCACCCCTAGGATAATGCTAAATGCAAGAGACAGTTGGCATACAAATGATGGGCTCCTTAAATTTAAATTAAGCTCTTCATCCTGGGAAACTCTTAAAGATTCAGTACAATGGTTTTTTAACTCAGTCATAAATTTTAGTTTGTGGAATATTAATATCATGAGTTTCAATGTTTCAGCTTCAGATGCATCACTTGATTTTTTATATGGTTATAGAGCACCATTTCTAAGCACAGCCAACTCTCAGTATGCTGAGGGGCGCGTGGCTCTCTCTTCAGGAGGCACAAGTTCACATGCGCTTCTCATGCGGTAGATGTCAAGGTCGTGTTGCCTAGTAGCTTCACGACCACTATTGTGCCAAATGTATCAGCCACGAAGACACTCCATCCCACAAGCAGTTTGAACCTTAATTGATACGTCGTCAGCCGTTAGCTATCACAGTTCGTAAAAGAAGCCTTTACGGCTAGCAACATGTAAATTAGCAATGAAAGTATCCAAAATCAGTCTCCTCTGAAACTTGGTCATGCTGATCCAGAAAAAAAAGATGGCACCACCCTCTTCTTCAGTCTTAATTTAAAAGCTTACCAAATGAAACTAGATTGACGGATACGGATTCAAATTCTTCACTCTAATTATGTCATCCATTTCTTACAAATAGTTCTGTCTTTACAAAATAAATACCCAGAGGAGTTAGAGCATCCATTCAAAATAAGATCTGGAGATATTAAGCTGGTATGAAAGGTCAGCTTTGACCGTAACAAATCGGACAAACTTCTTCCTCTGATTAGTTTAGTGACAGACCAGAGGAATATAATTTAATATTGTATTCCATATCTGTATGACGGACTGATCGACCACCAATGGCAGATGACACACTGTCGTGGGATTGTCTGAGAGCCAATCACGATGAGCTGTGTACTTTAGCAATATCTTCCTCTGATTCATATCTTCAAGGAAGTACATTGGATATCTAAAATGGCTTTTTTTTGTTCATATCCAAGGGACTAGACATCAAACCGTTTTAAGCATCATTTTAACAACAATAGCAATTCCAACATTTTAGGTGATTTCATGTAAAATACTGTCTGTTAAAAGGTGAAAATTGAAAATCAAAACCAAAACAAACAAAGAAAAACTGACAAAAATAGAAACAAAAATGAAAAATATTATTTTAATTGTACTGAACCTTTAATGCGTACTTTGTGAGCCGAACAGGAAGTATTGGCATATCACATTGATAGAAGAAAAAGGAAGTTATAGCTGAATCTCAGGTTCATCTAACTGTCATCGCGGCAAATGGACCCGGGCGCAGACAGTAGTCAAGTAAGTACGAACAGTTCATGATGCCAAAATCAGGGTGACACAGGCCAAGTCAAAACCAAGGGATGGGATTACTTTGCAGAATCACGGGGCAATAATCAGGGTTGAAAAACAGGCAGAGATGCATAGACCAGCGGGGCAAAATGTGATACAAAATCTGAGACAAAATCCAGTAATTTGGTGGGGTTGTGAACAGAGGGCAGCCAAATGCAGAGAGGGACTATGTAGAGGGAGAGGCGGCAGGGAAATGAGGAACAGGCGGACTGGCAGAGAAGAAAGGGGTGCGGTAACAAACAAGGTCACTGAATAATGTGGGGAAAAAGAACAGCGTGGGCAAGACGAGGAATAAGGAAGATAAAGACAGACACAAGGAAACAAGTGCACAAGGACAATAAATGATTAACTGACACCAACAGGCACAGATGCGAGAAAATTAAAACCAATTCAAGAAGTAAGAATACCATGGCAGAACGTGAATAATGACACTAGCGTACTGTAACTGCTGAAATGGAACGTGAATTCAATGGAGTAAGCAGGGGAAAAAATCAAGAGAAATCTAGGAAATTAATATTTTACTATCTCAGGGAAGAAAAACTCAATTTTTGCCTGCAATTGCTCTTACATTTTCAGAAAACGCTTAACTAGCCATTTGCAGTTTTCTAATGGAATCTACAACAAGGATGTGATTTGTCTTTCTCAGAGGTATTATTCATTGCAGTAGTGTATATACTAAAATTCTTTCCTTGACCTCGTGAATATGTTAATATGAGCAATGGGTAACATTGTACCTTGCCAGCATTCGTTTTTGCTCTCCCTGGTTGCATAAAAATAACATAACTACTCTGTGCCTCAGGTAATACAAATTTGGGGCCACAGCTATTTTCTCAGGACTTTGATGCTAATCCATAGCCATTCTTAAACATGAACACCAGATTAAAACTGAAAGTGCATACCCAAAAGTTGATGGCATGGGCACTCAGTAAATAAAATTGACTCCTTGCAGTTAAAGCATCCTGACTTCAAGACTTCAAGACCTTGCAGTACATTTTCGTGTTGCGCTGACATGCTGGTTTTCAATAGACATTAGGGAGTACCATACGACAACAATTAAAATTGGGCATATAAGTGCTCTCTATCTTACAGCTCAGAAGCTTTGTGGTATTTTAACTGAACAAAAAAAAAACCCAATAATAAAAGATTTTAAATTTACAAATATAACATCTGTATTGCTCCCAGCCATACAGTTGTAATCTCAGATAGTCCTTTTAGAGCTCTCCTGGTTAATGAAGCAGTTGTGTTTTCCCCTAATAGATATGGACCAACATTTTTAACCAAGAACCACTTGTACTTGCACTAGCACTTGTACAAACTGTAGTAGTGGCTACTGATGGAGCGTTGTCAATTCAAGCTGCATTTTCTTCCATACACCGAGCTCATGTTTGGAAATGTATTATATATTTTTTTCAGACTTACATGTCAGTAAAACTCATAGATATTCCCTAAATTCCCTGGGCACCAGAAATGGAGAATTCACTCTTTTATGGAAATTTGCATGAAACATTCAAATTTTGTAGCTGTGGAATTTCAAAAAAAACAAAAAAAAAAGATTGCAAATGGTTGCCTGTTACAGCTGCATTCCGAATTAATCTGTTTAATTATTTGAGGTGTCTTTTCCCTAGAATTCAAATATCCCAACATAAAACAAACTTGGCCATAATTTACTGGAGGCACTAGTCTGGAACTGATATTCCTTTCCAGACCTGTTTTTCTTTTCTTTTGGGAAGGACCCTCTCAGACAATGTCCCTCTGCTCAATAGGTTTTCACTGGTGCCAGATATTGCCCATACAACATGTGAATAAAATTTTATTTTTACTTAGATGCTGTATTTTTTGCTTGCATATGTAAGTGAAATGCTTGCACCGCAGAGCCCTGTTTTCCAATACCCTCATATTGGGATAAGGTGTGAAACCGCAGTTCCCGCAGTCCATCCAAACATTTCTCTTCCTGAGTGAGACCGGAAAAAGATTGAGAGAGTGGTGGAAGTAGGCTGGCAGGCTATTCTAGCAACCCCACCAGAGCCTGTCGAGTGCCGGACACCGATACACAACAGGGACATACTCCTACCCAGGATATGACCCCCTTCCAGTATCTCTGATGCAACAAGACAACACAAAACCAGCATCTGAGACTGATGGGAATGTTTTCTTCACTAAAGCAATTCAACCTGTCTTTAAGAGGCCTGACCTCAACAATAGACCAACTGTGAAGATATATCAGCTGTTATATGAGGCCAAATTCTGTTAAAAGTCCCTTTTTTTTCTTCAACAGCAAAGGATTCTCTGAATGACAATATCACAAACTCAGTTGCTAATGCAGTCAAATACATCCATTCCTCCATCCAAGATCTAAACCACTTCTTCCTCACTTGAGTTGCAAAAGAGCTGGAGTCTATCCCAGCTGACTATGGGCAAAAGGCAGGGGCACACCTTGGACAGCTCGCCTATCTATTGCAGGGTGCATACACCATTAACTCACACACACATACCTCCAGGCAATTTACATTACATGTAATGTAATGTACAGGCAATTTAGAGTCTCCTATCAGCCTGATGTGCATGCCCTTGGACTGTGGGAGGAAAATGAGGTGTTCCAAAGAATCCCACACTTTTAGTCTGTACAGTTTGCAGAGAATTTTGCCAAAAAGAATAAAATAAAATTTAAAAAATAACCTGTGAGCAGCAGGACTGTCAGTTAAAAAAAAAAAAATCATGTTCATGATGCAGGTCAGAGGAGAATGGCCACATTGGTTCAACCAGACAGGATGGTCCAGTAACTCAAATAACCATACATTACAACAACGCTATGCAAAAGAGTATCACGGATTGCACAACAGGGCAAACCTTGAAATGAATGGGTTCCAGCAACAAAAGAATGAGCCGGATTCCCCTCCTGTCAGCTAAGAGCGGGAAACTAAGGCAATATGGGGTAAGGCTCGCTAAAACTGAACAGTACACATCTAAAAAATGCCAGTTGATGACTAATCTTGATTTCTGCTGCTATATGCAAGTGGTAGGGTAAGCATTTGATGTGAGCAACCCAAATCCATGGACTGATACAGCTTTTTGTCAATGGCTCAGGCAGATGGTGGTGGTGTGATGTTGTAGGGAATCTTTTCTTGGGAAAATTTGGGCCACTTAATACCAATAAAGCATTATTTGAATATCACACCCTATCAGCATGATATATATACAATATATATGTTGCAGGTTACTGCAAAAAATACACTGGTGACACCCTCAGGATGAAAACAATAATGTTCCCCATTGATTGGCCCAATTTATCGCCCAGCTGACTGGTATTGTGCTCATAATTGGAGCCTTTGCCGAGATAATGTGTTCATCTTTGGAGCTTTTGAGCAAGAGAGGTTAGATTTTTGCCTTTGGCAAGTACTTCACTTGTATTATTGCAGGACTAACTGACCTTAATTTGGCAATATCATATAATCGTCAAACATACTGAAAAATAAGTATCTGCTATTCCTCTGTTCAGAAGACTAGTGGATATGTTTGGCAGGGAAGTCAAATTCAAGGATTCTTTGCAAAACTAAGAAATATATAAAAATTAAACAAACTGACCTCGCTATGAAGGTATCCTAATTTTCCTCAGAAAATTTCCTGAATCTAACAAGACCACGGTATACTCTAAGTTTATTGACGATTGTAAGATGTGTGCAAGTAATGCCAGAGCTTGAGCAGGACAAATTAAAATAAAATAAAAACGTGCACACAAAAGCCATGTTGACATGTTGAAATTAATACTCACAGATGTGATTTGATCTAAATTGAAACAGAAACTTTGCTACATCAAAGTAAAAATATAGTAAGGAATTGGCGGTTGGAAAACACAAAATTAAACAGAGAAAATGTTGATGAAACACAAGACAAGTAAAAAAGAGTCAGAAAAAATAAATAGCACTCTCATATATCCTTGAATTTTACATACTCATCCATTACTAAGTTAAAAACAAAAGAGCTTGACATTGCTTGCTAAGACTTGTAAAGATTCATAGGTACTATTGTACAAAATATTTTGCAATTCACATCACTGGGAATTGGGTCATAATATTTTTCTATTTTGCTGATGTTTAGCCATGTGAGAGTTTCGATGAGAGGTATCGTTCTGGAACCAAATGCGAGACCAAAAATATTCAGCAAAAATGAGTTTTATTGAAGCTGGGAGGTGAACCCCCACAGGGCAGAAGGCAACGGTACAGAGTCCACAATCCAAAATCAGAATCCCAGGGACGTATTCCAAACTGTACACAGGGCAGCAAACACAAAACTCAGGGTCGGGCAAAACAGGTTCAGTAAACAGGCACAGGAATGTCAGAGGTGAATCCAAAGCCAAAATCCAGTAGACGTAATCCGATTCGTTAACAGGGCAGCAGAGACAAAACTCAGGGTCAGGCAAAACAGGTACGGAACACGGGCACAGAACTATCAAAGAAAAAGCCAAAATCAGAATCGGGGACGTTCCAGTCAGAAGTATAACACTAAGAATACAAGGCATAAACGACTGCAGCACAGGGAAAACGTTCTGACGAGGACTGTTAGTGAAATGACTGCTTAATTACACGTAGGGGAAGTCACATGCTATGATAGGGAACAGGTGAGCTGGATCAGACTAATTAACAAAGGAATGAACATGAGGAAGTTCCTGACTACATGAAATTGGCAAAAGCCAAAACGCGGACAGGGATCACAAGACAGCCTGTAGACAGACATACGGCTCCGGTTAGGGAGTTCTAACGTGCACAGATGAGGGAGAACAGAGTCTAACAAGTGCGGAGGTTCCGCTGAAACTGCAGCAAAGTAGATTGAGTAAAGCCAAAGGGGTGGAGACTAGAATAGGGCGAATGCTGAGAGCTTGTTAGTCAATTAGTAAAGTGCAGCTATACAATCCCTAGTGCTCGTTAGTAAGTTAGTACAATAAACAGTGTTATTTTGGGTTAGTATCTTTAACTAAAATAATAAACTGTTAGTCTGGTTAGTAATTATAGAAAAGCAAGGTGAAGGAAGCAAACGAGATTGGAAGGAATGATTGAAATCCCAGAAACCATGAAATCACCCGAAAGTGTGGCACGCAATACTGGGGCAGTGAGCGATCACATGACATAAGACCAGACAGGGGGAGACAAAGTGCAATGCATGGTATGAGACAAAACATGGACCGGAATAAAACTGCAAAGGTGGAATATGGCAAGACAAACAGAGACAAGGCAAAAACAAAACATGGCATGGAATACAAATCACAAAACGATCATGGTCAGACAAAGCAGAGTCATGATAAACATGGCAAACAAGGCAGAATCACAACATTCGATATGCCAGGAGGGGTGAAAATCAGTATGATTGGATTCGGTCTGCACAGTGTAAAAAAGGATAAAAGTAGCGAGGTGTTGAGGGGCAAAGATGCCATTTTTTGTCAATAGCAAAGTGGTGTCCTTTAGGACCAGGTACCATTGACAATTTTTGGGTGCCCAGCTGGCTGGTTCAGACTTACTGCTAAATGCTCATTCACTCTTTCAATAAATGTGTATTAATACATTTTATTGTACCAATATCACAAAAAATGCAAGAAAAAAAATACATACACTGAATATCTGCATTATTACACAGTTATAGACATGCGTTGAAAGAATTTTTTTTTTTTTTTTTTTCAAACTGGGTTATACTGCTGTGGACGTATTCTGGCACGACAACTCAAATTTACATCCTGAACTGTGGGCTAATGGTGTGGGCACCACTACTTGGGAAAAATGCAATTTTATGCAAGACATTTACATTTGCTGGCCAGAATATCTTTGTTTGGCTCCATTCCAGTGTGGGAAATAAATATTCTGACATTTGGAGCTCATTTTATGCAGCACCCATCAGTGTGCAATAGCATTTTACTGAAATAAACCTGAGTGTGTCTCACTTCTCAAGAGCCATTTATTGTTCAGGAGCTGCCTCAAAGAGGGTCCTACAGTGGTACGTATCAGCCGCACTGGTAGGTCGCTATTTATTGAGGGGCCTAGTGCTTGCAACAAGGAAGATATATATTTGTTGTCAATGCAGGCCGCCATCTCTGTGATTGGAGCGGAGGGTGTGCTTCCGTGTGAGGTAACTGAAATAGATCCGTAAGCAGTTCTTCTGGGACTCGATACAGCATCCCTGCAGTGAATATATCAGTAGTACGGTGACTTCACTGGTCTAATCTAGAAAGGGTTAATCATTCTCTCTCACAATCTTGCACTTCTAAGATGGTTCACAAAGAGCGGTACCGGGAAGCTGCAGAGGAAATAACGGCACCCACACAGAGGAAAGATATAATACTTAGTTGTGTCAGCTAAGTGGTATATAGCTTTATGCTTCTGAATTCACACAAGGTTAAATAAAAGAGTGCGAACTAGGTGCTATTGAACTTTATGAAACTGTGCACATGCTGAAATACTGGATAGTATCAGCTAGGCAATAACAAGCTTAATATATTTCTACAGCTTTATAGGTTCTTTGGATTTCATAGGGTGAGAAGCACACTATAATTCAATTAAACAAGTGGTTTAATGTTTCCTACATCTATTAGCACAGAACAAGTGAATGTCTGGATAAACAAAGAGTGGAGAGCCCTCAAAAAATTTCTTCTTGGGCACACACATACACAGTCCCAACTGTCAAAAACAAAGAAAGTATCTGTACTTTATTCTACAGTATCTGTACTTTAAAAGGTTCTATATAAAATCTTCTTCATTAAACTACATTCTTATGTCCCGAATTGAGCCTCATTTTGCCATAATTCTATCAATATCCCTTTGACTATTATGTCATCATCATTTTAGCCTCTGTTTGACAGAATCAGATTAGAATAACAGCTGAAAGGGATTTGGGAAGCGAAGAGAAAAGCCTAATTTCTCAACCAGCTAAAAACATACCTTTCATTAGTGCACTATACACTGACCCCAGAAAATTCCAAGTGGATGAGTATGGAAAAAATAGCTTTCCTTTCGATGTCATTAAATTCTTTTTATGTGGTAAAATTTGCGTTATTTTATACTTTTTTATATTTGATGTGTATTTTTGGGAGATTCCCCTACAAAAATAAATAAATACATAAATAAAATCAAAACTAATTATGATAAATAAATAGATAAATAAATAGATATCAGCAGGCACCAAGTTCTGATCAACAAAGACAATGACCTCACACTAATGTTATGATGAGTTTTTCTGTATGCACAATAGCTAACTATCCACATTCAGACACAAGTGGCTTTCTCAGAAAAATTATTGTGAAATAAGAAAGAGCAAAATTGATAAAGGACAGATTTGATCAACAGAAACTGGGCTTCTTGCGTTTTGGTGAATTTGCATGCATGAGCCATTTGAGGAAAAAGAGAATTTTGAATTCACAGTTCCTTATGCTTTTGCTTTGGAAGTATATTCATTCATCATGTTCATCATGTTGATGCTTTTACAGTCCCCAATCAATGTCTGTTTCGAGGAAAAAAAAATTATACAACAAACAAAGGAAAAACGTTCTTGATATTTTGTTGTGATATACTTTCTACATTGAACATATAAAAGTTGCAATATTTTATGTCCAGTGTATAACTTGAGTTGCTCTGAGCATGTCTATCTGCGATGTAATGTTTTTGTGTCCTTGACACAAATTTAAAGGTCTTAAAATCTGTGACTTGTAAAAAAAAACAATAAATAAATAAATAAATACATAAATAAATAAAAAGAATTACTGCCGTGAAATGGTCTGCCTCCGCCGACCAGTCAACTTGCAGTTTACATCAGTGGCGGCAGATGAGTTGAAAATTGGTGTAGCACACAGCATCCCACTTGACTGGCCAAGTTGGACCCATCAATCCATGATGAATTACCATCAGTTATTTGAGATGAATAATCAACAGAGAAAATAAATCAGCTATGTAATAACAACTCATAATGTTGCAAAATCAGCGACAACCCTTCTATTCCAGCCAATAAATGTCCTTCTGTCTTTAGGTTGCTAGTTGTCCTTTGTCAAGACAACTTTGTCAAGAGACAAATCAAGGAAAAATTGATGGCAGATGAATTTTCGCACTGGCTACTGCCAAAATTATGTGAATTGAGTGTTATGGTAGTTTTAGTCATTAACAGTAATGTGGAGTTATGAAAATCTCTCTAGGCCTTAGGAGGACCTCTCTAATTGATGGTAAAATAAAAAGTAATAAAAATACTTTCAAAAATACTTGCCTGACTAATAATAATAATAATAATAATATCCTTCCCATCTAAACTGCTCCCTGTCAGGGTTGCACGGGAGCTGGGGCTAGCTCAACTTGCTGTGCCTGGAGGGCAGGAACACATCCAGAACAGCTTACCAATCAATGGAAGAGTTCACATGCTATTCATGCACACACTCATACCAATGAGCAATTTAGAGTCTCCAATCAGCCTGGCATGCATGCCTTAGGACTGCGGGAGGAAACCCAAGTGCCTGGAGGAAACCCACGCAAACACAGGGAGAACGTGTAAACTTCACACTGAATACATTTCTGTAGTTTTGTTCTTTAACACTTTTTTAAGAATCAGTCAATCCCCAGCAGTTTCACGACTTAGATGTACAATGTGGAAAATAAAATGAAATACTGCAAGGAAGCAAATAACTGATGATAACTGACCTGATCTCAGAGAGTGATAGGCTTTGCCAAGTTAAATTCATTGGCACCAGCAGCTATAAATACTCGGATTTACTCATATTACACTGTGGCTGGACTACCTTGCTATTGATTTAAAGTCTCATTTGTATTCATTCCTTTGCATATCGAAGGTTTCTATGCTTTCTAAAGTCATGTAGGTTGGATTGTGTAGTTAGACTGTGCCATTAAAAGGGCTCAGATGTACCAAATCAGTATGAATGATACAGCGTGTAGTATATATTGTATCACCTTGACAAAATAATGAAACATAAGAAATTCAAAAATGCCCCCCCACCACCTTCCCCCCGATACTTCCATTTGACAAACTGCGATTTATTACCTCACTTCTGGCAAATACAAAAATACAAACAAGAGCTGAAGTAAACTCAAAATACACTCATCATCAGGCACATTGTCAGAAAATGTGGCAGGAGGAGATTAATTGAGCAAACTAATATTGGAAAGGGCAAAACTCAGGTAACACATCGCAGAGTGCTCAAAAATGCAATGGTGAATCTTTTACCTTAGGCAGTCGTGAGACCTTAATTACTTGATTTGCCATAGCGGTTTACTTCTTACGTGATTCCATTGAAACTGGTAGGTGAATCAATTTTAAATTTTTGCCATCAAATACATTATAGGTACATGCAACAAACTAAAGCAAAAAGAGAACCAGGCCACATTGTGCGCATGTTACAACATCATGGATCCGTAGTAGAAGAGCCCAGGTGCTAAAGTGGCATGCCTGCTGTCCAGAAGGTTCACCCATTGAAAAAGTTGGTGCATAACCGTGACAAATGGGTCTGCAAAACTGTTGATATGCTGGAATCTAAAATCAAGCAAGAATGAGAGAATATTTTGCTTTCAAAACTACAATTGGTCTTCTCAGTTGCAGAACACTTACAGGGTGTTGTTAAAAAAAGAGAATGATTTAACACAGTGATAAATATGGCTCAGTCCCATCTTTTTTGAAAGATATTGCTAACATCAAATTCAAATTGAGTAGATATTTTTCAAAAACAATACAATTTCTCAGTTTCAACATTTGATATGTTCTCTTTGTGCTATTTTCGATTTATTACAGAGTTTAAATGATTTGCCATTAATTGCACTGTTTTTATTAACATTACACACAATGTCCCAACTTCTCTGGAAAAGAGGTTGTACAACACTGCATCATGAGTAAAAAGTTAATTACAGTGAAATGCATAAAAGCGCATAGCTACCACCTCTATGTCCAAGGCAAGTGAGTGATGTTTGTCCAAGCTAGCTTGATTTGAGGATTAGAAACTATTACAGGTTTTTATCCCTGGACTGCTACCAAGGAAATAACATCAATTTCAATATATTTCGACAAATCTAAACGATGCCATACAATTGAACCCCTGAGACAGGCTGAGGGTTATTATGACACCATTTAAAATATTATTTTTGCAATGGTATTTGCATTATAAAATGGCTTACACAGAATGCCGAGTCCATAAACTTTCAAATGATGCATAGCTCTACAACTTGCAAAATATATGATGGTATAAAGATGCAATTATGCCTAGTGGCCCGCCCTTGGCTGATGCTAGTGAAAGGGTTAAGCTAGAATGGTAGCTACATTCACAAAGAAGTGTGACATGCAGTTACAATAAAAGTTTAATAACACTTGGAATTCAGTCTCTGACATTGAAAATTATCTGTGCTAGCATCTGAATAATAGCAACTGTTAGCTAACATTCGATTTATTTTGAATGGATGCAATGTTCTCCCAAACAGAATTCACCCATTCTATCTGTTCCTATCAACATGGTGTCCTACTTTGTCTCTGGCTAAACAAAACTAGGGTCAAAACCTAGTCCATGGCTGGGCCATTAATATTATCATAATTGAGATGCTAATTTCAGTAAGCGCCTTACTGGTAATTCCCATGATGTGTTAGCTTTGTGCTAACTCCGTCACTCTGCTACTCAGTGAGTCACGGACATTCACATTTGTTGGGTTGGTTACACTGTTGTGGTCTAGCAAACTAGCAATGACTTCTAAATTCACAGTCAATAACTATATAATGATTATGGGTTGGCAATGTGTGTGTGCTTGATTGTCCCTGTTAATATAAATGCTGTTGGAAGTCTTGCCTTGTATATATCCAGTTTTTTGGTACAAGCCAGTCAGGCAAAAAGTGGATTGCACTCATGTGTAGTTTTTTGCTGATTTAAGCTAGGATGATGCCATACAAAAATAATTGTGGGTGGGGATGTTCAGATGATGGGCTGAGTAATTCTCACAAGCTTGCATGTAAAGTAGAAAGGGGAGCCAAATCTTTATGGAATGTCAAATGCCATGTTTTATGAAAAGGCAGCAAGTGACTGGGCTTTCTGACTTCACAGTTCAGATACTAACATGTATACTAAACAAAAAAAGTTAAAGGGGACCTATTATGCTGATCCTTCTTTTAATACATGTAAGTAATGTTATAATGTTGGATTTCCATACTCAACCTCTGAAAAGTTTCTAAACATAAGATACAGGGGTTTTGCCGTAATCCAAGAACATGATTTCGTGAACGTGATTTCCTCTCTGAACAGCTCATCCCGAGATCTTCACGAGATCTGGGCAAAACCTGACGTCAGGTTGTGCCGTCCAATTAATACAGACCTTGCCAGAGCAAATCACGGCGCAGGACCTGCCCACACTGGAAACTATTCTAGCAGACACAAACAACCGCGTATCATACTATGCCTTAGTAGCGTCTACACTTTTGGAAATACAAAAGGAGAACTGCAGATCATTTTAGGTGCAGTTTTGTCAGTATCTCTCCCAAAGCTGCTTGTCCGTTTATTTTTGGACGCAAAGAAAAGCACCTATTTCTCTTCCGAAAGACGATGCCACCAGTAATCAGTGGGAAGCTTTTTTGTTTGCTGGCGGCAAACAGCCACAGCCAAAGGAGAATGTTAGCTGTTTGTGCTCAGCATTTCACCAAAGACAGCTTTGTCAATAAAGGATAATTCGACGCTGGATAAGCATTTCAGTTGCTTCTCAAACCTGAAGTAGTTGCATCGATCAAGCACTCAGAGCCACAAGCTGTAAGTAACCATATAACAGCAAATAATATAAGTGAAGCAAACGTGTTACGGGTGGCTAGCATGACCACAAACGATAGTTAGCACTAACAACTGGCCTCAAAAGCAGGCTTTGTAAAATATCTGAAGATAAAGCCTGGATCGGTCGCGACTGTCCGTGACTCACAGACGCGGAAGCTGTAAGTTGCTTTTTCGGCATTAAGCCTACCTAACATGATAGCCAGTTGATTGTGGCTGTAGCACTGCGGCTAACAAAGCCAAGTTCCTGCTGCTAATGTTTGTGTCCTAAATATGCAAGAGCAATATGAGGGGAAATTCAACAGAAGGTGTGTGAACATAAACCTCATTTGAAGCTAACTTTTTCTACTTGTAATTTGGATGATTGGTACAACTGCCCACGGTAATGGAACTTGCTGTCTGTAAGACCTGTGTTGCAAGGGTTTGTCTCTGTGGTTGTTATGACCGCTCAGTTACCAGCTACTGCATGTTAGTTCGCGTGCTGTGCTACTTAAAAATGCTCCTGGTCGACTTATATGCAGTAATTCTGATCTGTATGCTTTTGTTACTTCGGTAAGCATCAATGTGGCAGTTTCATCATAATGTTGCCTGATTGTAGCCACTACAGTTGAAGCTAACCTGAGAGGTGTTGTATGTGTCTGCAAAGTTGGGCTGAAAAGGCTGCAGTTAGACCAGATGTAGGTTTTGCAGAGCTTGGGATACGTGTTTGGGTTTGTTTACGGCTGCTTGTGATCGCTTCACTTATCCATGACCGGGATCAGCCGGATACTTCGCCAATATCTGGGCTGGCTCTCTGATGCTACCGCTGTGAAAGCAATGCGAACACACAAGCTCGAATGTGTCTGGTATAACAAACGATTTCTCTGCACTGCCGTGGCATAATTTCATCCCCCTTTAGAAATTGTTCCGGCAAATAAAAAGCTGAAAAAGGCGGAGATTGAATTGGAAATTCTTTCCTGTAAAAGTTATCGATTCACAAGCTCCACATAAGCAACTGTTCATGCTAGCGGAACTTATGGTGTGTAAAACCTGTATTATGTTCATAACATAACCAGAGCTCTCTCTAGCTGTCGCGTACTATCCATAAAGCTGCTTTCACACCGGACGCGAAACGAATTTTTTCGTGCGAGAGATTACATTCAAAATCAATGCAAAGACGCAAATACATGCGTTATGGCCGCATTAAGCCGCTTTCACACCGGACGCGAAACGAATTTTTCGCGCGACAGATACATTCAAAGTCAATGCAAAGACGCGAATACACGCGTTATGGGCGTTAAGCCGCTTTCACACCCGACGCAAACGAATTTTTCACGCAAAAGATTACATTCAAAGTCAATGCAAAGACAATGCATTGACTTTGAATATAATCTGTTGCGCGAAAAATTTGTTTCGCGTCCAGTGTGAAAGCGGCTTAACGCGCCCATTTTCTGCGAGAAAACGCTGGTCATTCTGAAGCAATAAGTAAACCATTACCACGGGCAATTTCCGAAAAGGCCATTTAGCCTGGAGCTTTCGCCCCGTTTTGTTATGATTCTGTCATGCCTGCTCTGTTTCTGCCATGTCTGTTCTGTTGTTTGCCATGTTTTAGTTCTTTGCCATGTTTTTGTTTTTTCCATGCCAGATCCATTATTCTGTTAGATTCCGGTCCATGTCTTTGCCCATGCCCTTCATTGCACTTTGTCTCCCCTGTCTGGTCTTTTAAGCTACAGCTTCTCCCCAAGTCCTACGTGTCACATGTTTAGGTGATTTCATGGTTTCTGGGTTTCAAACATTCCGTCTAATCTCGTTTGCTTCCTTCGCCTTGCTTTTCTATTTTACTAACCCATACTAACGGTTTGTTATTTTGTTAAAGTTACTAACCAAGACTAACATTGTATATAATACTAACTTACTAACGAGCACTAGGGATTGTATAGCTGCACTTACTAATTGATTAACAAGCTCTCAGCACTCGCCCTGTTCTAGTCTCCGCCTCTTGCCTTCTCTTAGTCTTTGCTGCAATTCAGCGGATCCTCCGCACCTGCTCTGCTCTGTCCTGCCTCTCATTATCTGCACATTAGAACTCCCTAACCGGAGCTCTATGTTTTGTCATAGGTTGTCTCGTGATCCCTGTCCGCGTTTTGGCTTTTGCCAAATCCATGTGGTTAGGTTCTCCCTTGTGTTTGCTCCCACGTAATTAGTCTGATCCTCTTCACCTGATTCTAATCATAGCATGTGACTTCCCATGAGTGTACTTAAGCAGTCTTTTCACAGCAGATCCCTGTCAGAACGTTTCTCTTGTTTACCTGTGGTGATGGTCGTCTTCGCCTTGTACTCATAGTGTTACTCTTCTGACTGGACCGTCCGACTTACGATTTTTGGCTCTGCTTTTTGGTACTATTGTCTGCATCTGTTTACGAACCCTTTTTGCCCGACTATGAGTTTTGTGTTTGCTGCCCTGTTCACGGTTTGGATTATGCCCACTGGATTTTGGCTTTTGCTTCTCTGACAAACCTGTGCCTGTGTACCGAACCTGTTTTTGCCTGACCACGAGTACTGTGATTGCTGCCCTGGTTTTCGACTCTGATTCTGCCCTACTGGATTGTGATTTTTGGATTGTGGACTTTGTACCTTTGCCTTCTGCCCTGCGGGGGTTTCCCCCCTCGCTTAATAAACTCTCATCTACTGCATTGCTTGGTTCTCGCGTCTGGTTCCTGAGCGTATCCTCACACTCTTGTCATATACCAGCGCAGAAGCTGTTCGTTACGCCACGCTAACGACACATCACAGTTATGCGCACGAACCAGCAGGTCCTTATAATACACACCTAAGCAGTCCATAAGTTGTTGGTCCACTTTTTGCTGCTCCTCACTGTCCATGTTTCCCTCTAAACTCAGACCCACCGGATTTCAACGGTCTCCGGTCTACACTTGGGTATGTCGACCCGCTCTACAAATGTGTCTGTATGGGGTGGATTCTAGCTTTCCCTCAATCCTAGCTATAGAGTGGAAACACCGGAGTGTAGAGTGGTACTCACCAAGCCGTAAGTAGATAGCAAATTCGAGCTTGAGCTGCCAGACTTTCGCACTGCGTCCTCCACTTTCGCTGCCGCGTTTATTAGAACAAGTTCATTTCATTAGATCTATACACATGTACAGCGTTTGATTGCAAAATTCCTTAGCTCAGATGGCAGACGCGTCTCACGTTTCACAATAGGGAGGCGGACCCGGAAAACTGCGTTCTGCCGAGTCCCGCCCAGCTCCTCCCTCCACAGAGCTGGCCAATCAGAAGAAAGTGGGCATACGGGGGGGGGGGGCATAGCGGAAGAGCAGCCCAAATGAGGCGTTTCAGGCAGAGACTGCAATGGACTACAAGTGGGTTTTTTTGAGGATGGCAGTATGAGCTAAATAAGGACCCTTTTTTGGACTTTGAACGATCAGGAGTACTCTAGGGGAGCCCGAGATCAAAATATAAACTTGGAAATGTAGCATAATAGGTCCCCTTTAAGGAACATCGAGAATGTGAAATGTACAAACTGAATGTAAATCCCAGGTGTTGTTTATGTCATTGGTGTTAATCCAAGACACACATTGCATCAAAACATTTGATCAGACAACTTCATTACCCCAAAACAGGATATCCAAGGGAAAGACGAGAATCGCACCAAGTTCTGACCATTAAATCAGAATGTCAAATAATGTCAAAAGTAATTTCAAAATCTTGTGTGAAAACCTTGAGTTCTCACCTCAGCTTGACAGCATCTTGGTAAGCTCAGAACAAGAGAAAATAATAGTGGAAAGATTCAGTGGTCCTTAACTTTTTTTTTGTTGAGTATACAGTATATTCACTGACACTGAAATAGTGAGTTTTTTACGGTATGTTCCCTTTACTGTCTCTAACTGCACTTGTCCTTCAGGCAGGTATCACATTGACGGCAGTCCACCAATTTCATCTAAATGAACTATGTGGGGAATTGACAAAAATAGAGAACAGTGTGGCATCATAACCATTCTCATCTGCAGTAATATTGTCTAAATGATTCCACCCTCTACAAATGAGTTGTTAAATACCTCAAATGTGTTGAGATGACTTGTGCCAGAGAGGTAATGCATAGTCTGTTGCACTGAGAGAATGCACTGCATTGTTTTATTAATATATTGAGAAGTCCTGGTGATCCAAGTTTTAAATTAGAGAACTGAGTTATTAACTTGGCCAAAAAGGCAGCACTGTTTTACTTTATTCCCCAGAATACTAAGGGTTCTTAGTTCAACATTTTTAGGATTCATAGCACATAGGTCTGTACTGGAATCATATGCATGTGGAGACAGGTTAAGTTGCATAGGGGTGCTATGCTGCACTTGCATAGAGATGCTAAAGCAATATATACTGTTGCCCATAAAGTTGGAATAATTTTGTAATCAGACACTCAGACACTTCATCTATCAAGAACAAATCAGATTGTCACAATATTTTCATTAAAAGAGGTAAGAAAATATTTTATTCCAACTTTAATAGCAACAGTGTATATACTGTGTGTGTGTTTATATATTTATGAGAGAGAGAGGCAGAGAGAGAGAGAGAGAGAGAGAGAGAGTGAGAGATGCACTCACAGTATGTATTCCTTTAGCATCCCTATTTATAATCCCCAGTTGCAGTTACAGATCACCATTTTCAGATCACCCTGTGACAACCTGAGAGGGACATACCAGCATGTTTGCCCTGCACAGAGCACGATACCTATTCTCACTTTCTTGCAGGTTGCTGCCCACCAGCTAACCTGAGCAACCATCATGCAGGAGGAAGGTGTTCCCTGCACAGCTGGCAAAGGCAGACTAACCAGATGAGTCAATAATGTGTGATGAGCTGAAGAGGACCCTCTCCTCTCAGCTAATGTCATGGGCACTGTGGGTTACTTTATAAGACATGCGGGAAAAATTTCCAATGGAAAAGCAGAGATCAAATTGCAGTGTACAGGGCATTTCTCAGGATCAAGGAGTTTGAGTGTGTGGCCGTGTCCTTTAGATGGTAACACCGCCCTGGAGTCCATGAAAAGCTTGTTCAGACAGTTGACCCAGACATTCAAAGAGTTACATTTTGTATTGTCATTTTAAGTTCTTTGTAGCAAGGGCCGAATTGATACAAAAATGAATATGATAGCAACATTGTTTTCTTTAGAGTTTGTGAACAAAAACAGAATGGGGCATGTAATCTAACACAAAATTAATTTGTTTTTGAGTGTATACTGTATGTGCAAATTTAGTCAAGATTTATTTTATTTGCAGCTATGCTCTGATGCCAATACAGCCCCCAGTGTGCATTTTTAATGACAAAAACCCAATTGTAAAACCATGGCACTCTCCATTTTGAATGAATGTTGAATTTAAATAGAGATTCTCTCACTGGTGATCAATGTACTTAAAAATAATATCAGGGAATCTCAACTCAAATGCCATGAATGTGTTTTACCTGCATGGGTGATGCATGGTGGCCATTTTGCTTAAGAACATTCACCATGAATCAGTTGAAATGGATGGGGGGAGAAATTTTCTGAGCCAATTAAATCAGGGCATGATTAGTTGGCTGGTCAAAAAAAAGCCATATCGGGAACTTATTCAGGACACAGGGAAACCCCCTACTGTTTTTGATGAGCGTAATGGGATCCTCAACGACGACACTGAGTCATTGACCTTGGTGTTGTGTCTTAACCAAAAGCAGGAGCCTCCTACAGCACAGTGTCTCCATCACTGCACATAAGAATTGGGGTTAATTCTACTATTCCCTTATTTGAGGAAAGACCATGGCCTACTAGCCCGCTAATGGTACTTCCTGCTGTGACTTAGCTTGCTCAGGTAGTCTCCCATTCATGTAATAAACAAACCCACACCTGTTAATCTTCATCTATTTGGCCAGAACAGATTGAAGGGAGGAACTTCAGCTGCTGGCTGCCAATTGTGGCATCTAACTGTTGTCAGATTGGTATTCTGTGCCAATGACCGACTCCCTCAGAAATCCAGGGAATGGTAAGAGGAAGCTGTGAATTTCTTTACATATCTTGATGAAAATTTCTGTTCCATACCATGTAACAAGCTATATTTTAATCTTAGAATGTTCTGCAGATGCTACATACTTTCTCTGATGTTTTTTTCTTTGAATTACTTTTTGGAGGCCATATCTTTTTATTATTGCTACTGTTCTTTTATGTATTTACTTATTTGATTGCTTTCTGCAAAGTCCTTTTTTAGGAATAAAATGACCACAATTGTCCATGACAAACCTATTCCAATAATAACCATAAAATAAACACCTGGTGCTCGATGCATAAATCTGCCAAGAAACATCTTGGCCATCTGCTGTAATGTAACTCGGTAATCTACACAGCAGTTTACTCTGAGAATAGAAGAAAAATATATTTGCTCAAGGAACATAGCAATATTATCTGGACACCATATACCCTGCTCCTGAAAGGAAAAAATTAAATTCATATATATATATTTCTTGTCAAAACCTTGCAGCAACACTGAACATCAAAGAGGCTTTAATAGCTTTGTACGAGACTATAGTTTTTTTCAGGGGTTCACACTGTTGCATCTTCCTTTCTGTCCAAAGCATTATTGTAAAGTAGGGATCAGTTTAAGCAGTTGGAAAAGAACAGGGCCTATCCACAGGGTAGTGCAGCAGGAGGGAGATCTCCTTTAACCCTGGCAAAAGCTCCAAAAAGCTAAAGCGTGAGCCAGGAGAATCACACATCGCTTTTTGGAGAGTTTTAGTGGATTTTCAGCTATCTTCTTGAATAAAAATAAGCATACCCACATCAAGGTTATCTGAGAGAAGACTGAGACTGAGGAGAGTACTTCAGAAATATTAGTCCAAAATGTTATTATACAAAATGAATGAATGAATCAATGAATCCATTAATCAATCAATCAACCAATCAATCAATGATTCAGTGCCCTTATGTCCTCATGTTGGCCTCCTCTTCTTCATCTTTAAACAAAATTTCATTTCATTTTTTCATGATTGATTTATGAAATACGGCAATTATTCATATATATATATATATATATATATATATATATATATAAATTAATTTTTTTTTTGCTGTCAATTTGAGCTATGATCAGGTAGACTTAGAATATTGTAAAATGTGATATTTTGTTTTGTAGTATTTAAGCAGTGATTCAGGTCAAGTCTGAGGTGAGTTAATTTATATCAGAATTCATGCAATGATTCAAGTGAATAAATATACAGTATGAGCAAAACTGACTCATAACTTGTCACAAAATTAAACTGTGTAAACATGCATTTTGTAATTGAAATCATATTGTACATTCAAGTAAGTCACAGGTAATTACAAACAAAAACCTGTGTGTTCTTAAAATCATCCATGCATGTCATGCCCTGCTTAAAGCCACTTTCACACCGGACGCAAAACAAATTTTTCGCACGACAGATTACATTCAAAGTCAATGCAAAGACGCGAAGTCTTTGCATTGACTTTGAATTTAATCTGTCGTGTGAAAAATTCTTTTCACGTCCGGTGTGAAAGCAGCTTACGAGAGCTTTCAGTGAGTTTCTATTGCTCCCTCATTAGGAAACCTTCAGATTAAGTGTCACAATCAACGCTTAGACGATGAGGCCATACGGTTTTTTGTCACTCTCTATGTGACAGGTGTCCACTTTGATTTGTGTATTTTTGTCTCTGTCTTAATATTTGAATAATTTACCTTTCGATATAAACAGCTTATCGCCCCATTTAAAGAAATAATTTCACATTTTGTAAACTCTGAAATTATTCTGTTTGCTGCTCACCACTGTGTTAGGAGTCAATCCACTGTTGTAGGAGATCAACTTAACATCGCATTCGATCTACTTTGATCAAATGCACCGACTTTAATGATCAAATGTACCACACAACTAATTCATCCAAATTTAGATGTGCACACAGTTACCTGTAAAATTACAATGCGTTGTCAAACACATTTTGTATTTCTATTGTGTTTTGAACAATGATAGTGTATTTATACCTCTGAAGTGGGAGTTTTCAGGGATATTATGGATTCGCCTTGGATGCCGATACAGCATATTCACAACGTGATGACTCGAACAGTTTCAACATTCCTAGCGCATAGAGGAGGAAGCAATTCATTGTGGTGACCCTGTAATGTTTCCTGTGCAGCCACCATTTGGCCAAATTTAACATACCCAAGTATAATAACTCCAAAACGTTTGATTGCAATCATGTCACACTTGTAATAATTTCTGGTCCGCAGAAGAGTGCTGTTAATTACTGATGTTAATCACCCTATGACCTTGGCAATATGGCAATAACTCAAACAGCTTTAATGGTAATTGTGTCAAATCTACTTTCAACATTCCTGCTGCAGAGGAGATAAAATATTGGTTGTGGTGGCTCTGCACTGTATTGTTTCCTCTACCCCCCCCACAGACACACACACACACACCTACCTCAGCTAAATTTAACATTTACAAATGCAAATACTGTCACTACAGTAGTGCCACCACCAGGCCAAACTTAATTTTTAAAAATGAAAAGAACTCCAACAGCGTCAATGGGAATCATGTCAAGTATGCTGTCAATATTCTTGGTGCGCAGAGGGAGAAGTGACTGATTGTGGTGACAGTTCTGATGGGATTCAGATCAACTTTGCTGCAAATGTCTTGGTGCAGAAGAGATCAATCCTTTTGTTCTGGTGACACCATGACCATTGCTGTAGTGCTACCATTAGGCCAAACTGTTAATTTCACCAATTCATGGCAAAAATTGCTATAGTTTTTATAGGACATTGCTCTAGTTTTTGGGATATAGCCTGCCACTATCCACCGACAGCGAGATTTCAGCTGTTTTATATTTTTCCTCATGGTGTTTTTCCTAGAAGGGATTCAATCTAAATATTGCAGGATTTGGATATCCCAACATGCATCTAGCATACATCTATGTAATGACATGACAATTGATTTGAGCTTTACTATTTTCTGTAAGTGTCACTAAGCTATTGTGCCAGTCCTTGTGAAATTCACCTTATCTAAGTCTCTTCAGTAAAAACTTTCCACTAAAAGCCTAAAGTGCATGTTTTGGCAGTGCACCAAATTAGTGCTGTTCCTTTTTTTTTTTTTTTAATTGAATTTTATTTTGCCTTTCATACTGTTAGAATGGACACCTTTAGCATGAGGCACAGATGGCTTGATTGCTAATAAAGAATATTTTAAGCTACTGCTGGTGTATTGCATCACTGTTAGTTAGAGAAGATTTGTGAGAGGGTGAATTCTTCCAGTGGACAAATGCTGGAACCCACTTCATGAATTTTAACTGCAGACAACGCCCAAGTGTTACTCCTCAAGACCCCTCTTTGCACCTAAGCTTTGAAGCAGGGCAGGTCTGGTAGGAAATAACAGAGACTGTCAGGACCTCTTTGTCTAAGACAGAGAAGACAGTTCCCCTGAGACAGGAGCAGTTCATCAGTCTCATGTAGAAAAAAAAAAAAAAAAAACTCACAAAGCAATGAAATGAGTAAGAAAGTCTGAGTTTGGAGGAATCAAGGCATGTAATATACTGCATCTGCCTTGATCTTAGAACGGCATGGGTAAATGATTACAGTGTAAAATCTGGCATTTCTTGGAGCTTTTGAAATCACTTACCTAGTTGCCCAAACCTACCTGAAATGTTATATTGGGCTGCAAATTTTTCATCACACTCTTGCACAGGTACTTCAGTCAGCCAACTTGCATGTCAGTTGTTATTTGCAACATTCACTGATCAATATCCCAGGTGTATCCCCAGAACAATCAGGGGGAAAATTTAATTTATATAATAATGTTATTAAAAATATAGACTATGCAATGTAAGGTCCCTCCATTTTCATTTAAAAGCCTTAAGTTGCATGTACACAGTGTATTCGGAATATAGCCCTGCGTGTCAACCGAGGGAGATCATATCAAAATACCTCGGCTACTGGCAAGTCTTTAAATACAGATGACTTTGTATGTAGCTGGCTAGCTATTATACTACAAAATGAATATGAAAAGGCAACGACTTCACGCTAAAGTGCAGTCCTTTTTTGAGCAAATTTCCTCCCAAACTAAAGTGCTTTCTGTTCTTAATCCACTTTGACTATAAGCATAATCGTGAAAATATAAGTTTTTGCTCTGCAGAGAAAAAATTAAATGTTTTCTTCTTCCCCTGTGGTGCTGTGACCGAGCCTCATCAGCCTAGAAAAATAATACAGCTGCAGTGAGACGCTAATATAAAAGCACTATAATATGACTAATGAAATCTCAGTCCAGAAAGATCTGCTCTGTTTCTATACAGAGATATAGAGGGCCAAACTTGGCCCCATGCGCAAAACCTTTTGTGAGTCATTTTAGGAAACCTGCAAATTTACAAGTCTACAAGCTGTATTTCTGATTTCTGGTTGTCGTGCACATATTATGCTAAAGAGCCAATCCTGCAAATTGCATGTGTCTATCTTGGATAGTTCAAAAGTTGCAACTTATTGAAGTTGGCAATCTGTTTCGTAACTCTCATTTTACACAAAATTGGGGGCCACACTCCATTCTGAAGTCTTAATACCTCCAAAATTAATAATGATATGGGCCTCAGATTTTGCTAATCTACTGGATACAGGAGCATGAAGTTCTGTAAATGTGAGGCGGATCTGAGTTGGTGAGCAAAAGGAACATTTAATGAAATATGGTGATTTGAGATGGAATTGCCCACTGTACATAATGATGACTCATGTTGTGTTATTCATATAAATAGGTCCAGCAGACCTCAACAATGAAGTTTTGCAAAGTTTTGCACCTGAGCTATTTTCTACATTGGTATCAAATAAATTCAACTAAAAACAAGCATGAAATGCTGAGATTCCCCTGTGATTTTGGCATTGAAGCCCAGAAATGAAACATTAAGGAGGGAGACAGATGGACAGGCGGACAGAAAAAAACAATGAAAGGCACGTCTAAACTATACAATGTATCTATATATTAGAATTCATGGGAAAATGCTGAACGGTTTGGAAGTTCTAGCCTGGTAAAGAAGCATGATGGACCAGCATGTGGACAAATGGACGGACGGACATGCGGAAGGGCAACACCCGTTACTATATCCCCCTTCCGCATCATGGTGGGGGATAATCAATGTACAAAACTGATTTACTGACATACACAAGTACTGGTATTTCACTAGGTTACATCCTCTCTCGACAGACAATGCTTACACCAAGTTTGCAAGAACTGACTCAACATTTGTAGCCTTAAAGGGGGACCATCACGACATGCACATGTGCCAATCTTTCCTCCAATCTTGAAATCGTCACTCTAACATTTTCAAGAGATGCAAACAATTTTGTGGATCCTCGAATATTGAGTGTTATCATTGCAATCCCTGCAATCTATTATATTTCAACTCTTTCGTCACTTAGACTGATTAAGGTTTAGTTTTTTGAGTTGTTATTTTTGTTTCGAAGACTGAACATATTTGTGAACTCTAAATGTTTGTTTATAATTTTGCGTTTTTGTAAGTTAATTTACCGCATGGAGAACTATTTTAAACCAGACTTAGCTGGTTTGACTTTTTATTTTTTCAGGGTTTTGATGTGGTACCACGACAGCAAGGAGAGTAACGCTCGAGATTTGTTCCTTGACATGGGCATCCCTGATTGCTCTGTCCTGTTTTCTCTGGACTTACGAGAAATATTGTTCATTGTTCATTGAGTTCATTGTTTATGATGTCATATGTTCTTGCAAGCAAATTAGCTTATACAATTACGTTGTTATTTTTCAGCAATAAAAAGAGCTTAACCTGAGTTGTCACCTCTGGAATCCTCTCCTCATTAGTTGTCATTGCATTGGTTCAAAGTAAATCTGTATGTTTGTCTTATTATAGTCAGCAAAAGCTGGACAGCAAAAAACTTGCAAAATCCTTTCAAACATGCAGTGCAAAATATCCATGAGATTCTCCTGACAAATCTTTGAGTCTGTGACCTTTGCCAGTCTTGACATGGGTGCCTAAGATAAAAAGCAAAAAGTCTTATCCTCTGTCATAAGGTTTAATCCACATTTGTAATTGAAAGGATTGTTCAAAGAATTGTTGTCTCGAGAGCAATTATGAGGAAATTTGTATGGCAGCGGCTTGAACATAGTGGCAGCGGCATGACGACCATGATTCACTGTATCACCTGACACCGCCATATGGCAATGTTAGGTACGGTTCTGGAACCAGACATGAGAGTCGAGTAGTGCAGGAAAAATGGGATTTTATTGGAAAGGGGGCGAACCCCCGCAGAGCAGGAGGCAACAGTACAAAGTCCACAATCCAAAATCAAAATCCAAAGGGCGAAATCCAAATCGTAACCAGGGCAGCAAACACAATAATCGTGGTCGGGCAAAAAGGGTTTGGTACACAGATGCAGGCAGAATATCCAAATCAGAGGCAAAAATCAGAAAACAGGGACGGTCCAGTCAGAAAAGAATCTCAAGAGAGTACAAGGCGAAAAACAAGCGTGGCACAAGGGAAACGTTCTGATGGGGAACTGCTGTGAGAAGACTGCTTAAATACACACAAGGGAAGTCATATGCTATGATTAGGGACAGGTGAATTGGATCAGACTAATTATGTGGGAGCAAACGCAAGGGAGAATCTAACCACATAAAATTGGCAAAAGCCAAAACGCGGAAAGGGATCACGAGACAGCCTATTGACAAAACATACAGCTCCGGTTAGGGAGTTCTAACGTGCACAGATAATGAGAGGCAGGACAGAGTTGAGCAGGTGCGGAGGATCCGCTGAATTTGCAGCAAAGACTAAGTGAAGGCAAGAGGCGGAGACTAGAACAGGGCGAGTGCTGAGAGCTTGTTAATCAATTAGTAAGTGCAGCTATACAATCCCTGGTGCTCGCTAGTAAGTTAGTATTATATACAATGTTAGTCTTGGTTAGTATCTTTAACAAAATAACAAACTGTTAGTATGGGTTAGTAAAAATAGAAAAGCAAGGTGATGGAAGCAAACGAGATTAGAAGGAATGTTTGGAAACCCAGAAACCATGAAATCACCTAAACATGTGACACGCAGGACTTGGGGAGAAGCTGTAGCTTAACAAAAGACCAAACAGGGGAGACAAAGTGCAACGCAGGGTATGAACAAAGACATGGAATATAACAGAAATGTGGATCTGGCAGGGAATACAAAGCATGGCAAAAACAAAAACATGGCAATGAACTAAAACTAAAAAGAACATGGCAAAAACAGAACAGACGTGGCAGAAACATAACAAGACATGGCAAAAACAGAACAGGCATGGCAGAAACATAACAGGCAATTTAATAAGAATAATAATAATAAGAAGAAGAGGAATCACAATAACAACAACAATATTATTATTATTATTATTATTGTTGTTGTTGTTGTTTTTGTTGTTGTTGTCGTCGTTGTTGTTGTTAATAGGCAAAAAAAAAAATACACCACTATCACCTTACTTATTCTCTCACTGAGTCTGTAATTCTTCACTCATCCTTTAAATCTAGCCTCAAAAACAGGCACAGCAGTCTTCTCAGTGCTGCACCAAAAGTCCCCCTTCTTTATCATATCCCTAAAGGAAACTGGTTTGATATAAAGGAGAAAAAGGCCCATAATCCAGACAATCCCTTTTTTTCTGTGTTCCATTTGTCTATTTTGGCTGTGCTTGTGTTATCTACAGTTGACAAACACAAACTCTGCAGCATATCGCCTCAGGCCCTGCAGTGTGTCCTGTGTGAGATCATAGTGATTGCGTGAGGCAAAAGTGCACAAAAACCCAGCCTGAATGTACTCTCTACAGGCGGCATTGGGCAGTTGTACACAACCTGTCCAAAATCTAGAGCGCACTTTGAGATGCGTCCAAAAATTTATTCAGCTACACAAAGCACCACTGACGGCCAACATTGCCTCTCTATTTTGCTGTCAGTGGCAGTTGTCTTTACAGGATGCATGAGATTATAATTCATGTCATGAATACAAAACTGCAATCCTCTTGCAACCTTAGCATCTATCTGAAAGCTGCCAATTCTCTCTGATCAAGACCCCATTACAATAACCATCATAGAAATGGAATGCAATGAAATATAATAATGAAAAGTTAGCTTTAAAAAATCATGAAAAGTACAGTAATGTGCAAAAGTCTTAGGCACCCTACATTTTTTAAAAACTTAAATCTGGCTTTAGATGTTTTTTTTCTTAATTTTGTTTTCCAAATTTGCGTCGCTGAAGACAAAAGTATATTTGAAATTCCAAATGCTAAATCAAAAAATAGTTTGATAAATAAATGTTGGTATTTCATTAAAAACAGTTGATACAGATAATATAATCTTGACAGAGCCCTGATGTCAGCATCAACATGGCTGTCTGCAATTACTTGGAGGGACAGGTGCAAGTAAGACAGTCAGTCTGCAAAAGAATGGTGGCAAATGCTCCACTCTGCTTGGAACAAGCAAAAAGCCATTCATCTTATAAACTACAGCGCAACAGGACAGTGTCTTAGATTTTTTGTCAAAAGGTAGTAACATAAATTATTGGTTTGAAATAGTTTATAACAGTTGACAGCTCTGTTTGGTACATTTCTCAGTTATTAGAACCTTTTTATTTCATCACTTTTGCAAGCATATTTGCCTCATGAAATTGCATTAAATGTGCCTAAAACTTTTGCACAGTACTGTATATGTCACATGATTTTCAGTTTTTTGTGGGGCGTTAGAGTCTCTGGTCCTTATCAGAAGAATCATTCAGTCTTCCAAGTTGAAACTTGGACAACAAGCAGGAGCATGCAGTAATTTATGCAAGCCATCATTTAGCCTTTCACATCCATCTTAAACTTTATCCTGGAAAGAAGCAGTAAGAAGCTGTAAACTGTGCCTCAATCTTAATCTGCTGTACCATGTTCAAAATTGCTCGGATAGTTGTTTGGCCCTCTTAAAATTTGGGTTGAACGACACCTAAGACCTGTTCACCATGCTTGCATGCTGTGTATACTGACTTGTAGGTACAGGCAATTTGTCTGCATATATTTTTATTGGCAACACATTACAATAAAGTAATCAAATTTGAGTTCTTACCAGGGAACAAATGAGGATCTAACTGCGAGTAAGCCCTTTGTTAAAGGGCAGTTTTTGAATAACCCCTTATCATATTTTATGGAGTAGCTAATGATCAGTCAATTAAAGAATGAATGAGGACCTAATTGCTAGAAAAGTTTTTGCAGTTCCTGAGTGACTCTTCATCAAATATTACAGATAAGCTAATGATTCGTTAATTAAGGAACAAATGAGGAACGAATGACATAATTGCAAGTTAACCATTTTGTGTACCCAATTTTAAAGTGTTACCAGAGTTAGTTCCTCATTCATATCACTCATTTGTTCTTCAAATGACTAATCAATACCTATTCTGTAACATTTGATTTGGTGTTACACAAGGACTGTCTGTTAAGTGATGGTTTACTTGCAATTAGTTCCTCATTTCTTCTTCAATTAACTAATCATTTACTACTTTAAACAATTTGATAAGGGGTTACTCAAGAGCTGCCCATTAACTAATGTTTTACAAGCGGATAGTTCCTTATTTGTTCCTCGTTTATTGGTTAATTAACTAATAACAAGCTTCTCCATAAATTTATTTTCGGATTGCACAATGACTTCCAGTAAACTAACGGTTTACTAGTAGCTAGTTCCTCATTCATTCCTCATTTATTCCCTGGTAAATATTCAAATTTTGCGTACCTTATTGTAAAGTGGTACCTTTACATCTCTGTCATAAGAACTAATTGAACTAAGAACCTTACATAAATGGAAAAATATAACATAAAATATGTTTGCAAGATGAAGGTCCAAGCAGTCCAGCAGGGCACAGTCACCATGGCAACTTAATGTGATCGTGTTAAAACCAGCTGTAAACACTGATTGCAAGTTGATGTCAATTGAGCAAAGATTATGTGTAACTGATGTATGAGCTCATGTCCTGTTTGGATTGTATGGCTGTAAGTTATGAAGTTGGAAGTTAACATTTATTGATTATAGACCACTGTATTGTTACAAATTATGTGAGGAGACACTGATTCTTGATTTTTACTAAATGTATCCAGAAAACAGTCATTTGCAACTTAGTTTTCCCTCACAGTCAACTATTAGTATTACCATGAAAAATATAATTTTAACAAAGCATGAATGAGAATAAATGAGGTTTTGGGAAATTGTTAAAAAACCGCTCCGCTGTAAAATAACTGTTTGAGAGACCCCAAATTTGATCAGGCCTACCAAAGAAAATGACCAAGCTGTAACAAAAGTTTGTCAGATGTCTACCTTTTTCTAATTACTAGCAACTCTAAATTGAAAACGTGCCACATTCCCGCAAAACTTTGACTTTGAAGTTGATGCATTTTCAGCAGAACCAAACTCATAAAATTGCACAGCCTGTAACAAAACCGGAAACGAACTAACTGAATTTTTGATTATATGTTGCAGGTTCTTTGAAAAAAAAAAAAAAGGTAGACATGTGACAAAATTTTGTTACAGCTTGGCCATTTTCTTTGGTAGGCCTGTCAATTATTTTCATTAATATGCACGTGTGTTGCCGATGCATAGACTTAAGACCATTATAATTCTAAAATTTGTCTGTTGGTATTCCCTTGCTAACAGCTAAAACTAATAGAAACTGCAAAGCAAATCACTTACCTAATGCGTCACTAGTTTCACAAGGCAAGCACAGTAAGTTAGCTTTATCGATTGGAGATCACAAGTGTCCTCACAACAACCACACAGATAACTTATGTAAATACATGAATTACCTGAGAATTTCACGGCCACAACCTGCTGTGTTGAATAAATCAGATATTGGGGAATTTGAGATGAAAAATCACATTTTGTAAGAAAGTGCATGATGTGAGAAAAGTGTTGCCTGTAACTATGGATACCATTCTAGAGTCCCTCAAGTTGCTTGAAGCAAGCGACACAATGCAGTTCTTCTGATTTCTGCTCTAACATATCGATCGCAAAATCTGAAATATTAACATTACGTCGTAAAGAAACAGATAGTCAGTAAAGAGCGCCAGATAAGTATATTTTAACTCATCCAACCATTTACCTAAGTTTTCTGCTGCTGTTGTTTCGCTCATTCTTTCTTTAGGCCGTTCGTGCGAAAACCCATTCATTTTCCCATAGGGATTTTGCTTAAAACTACACACTTCCGGGCTTAGGAAACTCAACAGATTTATCTGCATCATGTCGCTAAAAGATGTTTGAAATAAATGTTTTAGAAATTAAAACTGGTGATTCATAATTTATATCATTAATCATTCCAAGGCCGTGAGTGAAAATGAGTTGAGTATTAGCAGTAGCAGTTCAGTTGATTGTAACGTTGGATGATGTGGGCTATCAAACAGGGTGAACGGGAGACTATAAAGGTGAGTTATCTAGTGCAAACTATGCAAAATGATCAAACATGTAAGATATGTAACTGTTATTAGCCGAGCAAATGCGAGATAATGTTATCTCTTTACATGACTCTGGCTAGTAGGGATGAGATCAGTTTATCAAAGGTCTTATTAAACGTAGTTTAAGTATGTTTTCCTTATCAAAAGTGGGGGGGGGACGGATTGCCGTCTTCTCAAAACTGCGTGGGATATGTCCCCCGCGTCCCCCGTGCCTAAGTACAGTCACAGCCAGTGAATCAATCCATCATTAAAGTTGAAAAATCTAAATGAACCCACCAAAAAATAAAATAAAAAATGCTTAGAAAGATTGAATATACTGGTGAGCTCAGGAACACCAATAAGACTTGAAGACCATAGGTGATAACTTGGCGGACAATAGAATAATCCTTCCCTTGGTGAAGAAAAAACCCTCCATAGCAGTTTAGCAGTTGACCAAATCAACAACAATCCTCAGGAGGTGGGTATATTTAGGTTGATTTCAACAATCAAGGAAAACTTCACCAGAGTCAATACAGAGGGTTTACCACAAACCTGAAAAAAAAAAAAATAACAAAAAAAAAACACTTGTATTGATGACAAACTTAACATTGTGGAGTACAGAGCCAACTGAAGAAAAAAAAACCTGTCCCAATTATTGTGTAGCGATCTACATTTCATTTAATTTCTCTAAAGAGCCCTGGAACAAGTGGGAAAAATAAGGCAGGGATGAAAATGGCTTCTTCAGCACAGCTGTCACATTGTGCAAAATGTATTTCCTCCTGGTGCTCATTAAAAAAGGGCCACTTGTAACAAAAAATGGTGCCGTGAAAGTCAGCGTACTTCAGGACAGGTATGCGACTGCAGTTCTGCTATCAATTGAACCGTGCAGGTTCAGGAAATTAACTTTCCTATGCTATTAGAGACTGATATAGATTTTTTAGCGGTCTAAAATGTCTAGTAATTACAGACCATTAACCCTGCCGAAGTCATAGTTCAAGCTCTATGGAGGGATTGAAGGGGAGTGTCAGGTTGTTACATTTGCCCATGAGTTTGCAATGACAGCTGCTGGAATAGCGGGACAGGCCTTGCAGCCACAGTCTTTCACAGCTGAGCGTGATGGAGTGTGAGCTCTAATGACCAAACAGAAGAGTACAGTGGAGGACAAAAGAACACAGATGGCCATCACATTGACATTTCCGATAAATCTACGGCCCTGAATTTATGTACAAGCAAGGATTTCTTTTTCATGACTGATGGGCCCAATTTTTCATATCATATATGATATACGTGTGAGTATATGAAGAGTTTGTTTCCAAAATGCAATATATCCATTTTACTCATTTTGAGTACATCAGCTTTTTCTGTGTGGGTGCCCATTGAATTTTATAGAAAAACACAAACTTTGACCATGACAAAATACACCTTATAGTATGAATTTCTCAAAACTGATTTTTGGACCATGTGTAAGAAGCGCAGGGCTATTGCTCTATGGTATTCTCTCAATTTTTGTCATTTTGGCACTTATTGCATTTTGGAAACAAACTCTTCATATTTAAACATATGAATGCATGATCTGATAGCTACAAGTAGGCATCTAACAAGCGGCAATCTGTCAAAACAAGCTGGCTAAAATCAGTACCTATACTGCAACCTTGCATCTGGGCTGTGGTGCACAAGAAGAAGGTATACACATAGCCGAATTAACTTTGCTTCCTTTCTTCAAAGCACTCTCCTTTATTTTGTGGATATTAACAAAAAATTTTATCAATTGCATTATCTGTAATGTTAAATAAAATTCTGTGGTACATTTTTTTTGTTAAAAAAAAAATTCAAATGCATGTAGGGTGCTCACCAAGGCAATAACAACCTTGTTCAAATCATATACTTCTTTAATCACGGCTATGAAAGATTGGCTCATTATTACTGTAGAGGGACAAAAGAAAAATATGTTACTGTCGTCCTGCCAATGATTCTTGACAAAAAATTTTTTTGATAAGGAAAACTTCGGAATGTGTTTAAATAGTCTTCAAAAAATTTAGCAAACAATGGGTCTCATTCATGAAACGTTAGTAAATTTGTGCGTAGATTTGCACATAAAAGCCTAGGCTACAAAAAACCTGCTCCGGATTCATGAACACCGCGGGAAACTCAGATCTGATCGTAAACACGTGTGTATGATCATGAATGCCAATCCATCGTAAAGTGACAGCGCGCTCCTGGTAATCAGCTATTAGGATAAATCCCCGCCCATGAATTGCCAATGACCACCATATAAGGTGGTGTAGATGAATCCAGTTGGCCTGTCAGTCATGGCGCAAACAAAGAAAGAGAGAGAAAGAAAAAAGAATTATTCCGAAGCGGGGATAGAAATAATTTTGGGTGGAGTTAAGAAAAAACATTTTATTTTCATCTGTTAGCAGTGGTGTGACAGGGTGTTGTATTTTGTAGTAAAATGTAAGCACGGGACAGACATAGAGCAAGCTTGTATTCTTTACTTAACTCTTCTTCAAAACCATCAATCACAACTCTTGTATCATCCAGCTCATTATCATAACATAGCGACCTCTTCAGGACTGTAGGATATACCACACAGGGACAGGCAAAGCGAAGGCCTGGAGGGAGGTGACAGATGCCGTTAATGTTGTCTCTGTAGTCCGAAGAACTATGCCCGAGGTGAAGCGTAAATGGTTTGACATGAAACTAGAGGCAAGGAAACGTATAAGCGCACACACAAAAAAAAACATCAGCCACAGGAGGAGGAGGCTCACAGTCACAACTCATCCCATGAATAACAAAAGGTCGCAAGTGACAATCCTGATGAAACCTGTTTTTCTGCACCACGTGGTGCAGATTCACATAGGTAATTCACAATCATGAACCTAATCTGGATCTTAAACCTGCCAATTGCCAGCTAATTTAACTAAATGTGTTATATTTTTAATCGTTTGTCATGTTTAGGCTATATCATGTGTTTCAAAGGCATCTGCGTATTGTGTACATAACAGAGCGCAATATGAATTAAAATTGTAATTTCCAATAGTGACAAGCATTATTTATGTGCATTCTTAAATTTACACAAGCACTACATGTGGTCAGCAGCTTGTGTAGATTTTGTTAGTAGCTACGAAAAGATCGGAGCTACAAAAACATTGATGAATGCGGAGATGCACGTAAATTTCCGTCTGCGAACAGTTTACACATAAATTTGTTCTGCTAACGTTTCATGAATGAGACCCAATATTTGCAAGCCAGCTACTGACATAATATTAACCAGAACATGACCAAGGCTGGGCAAAAAAATGGCAGGACAGTCAATATAAACCTGCAATCCCCACTACATCCAGTGCATTTTACTGCACTATGATACAATGAAGACTGTTAAACAGTAATGCCAGCAAGGAAGCAACTGAACACACGGCAGAGGTAGCCCATAGTCCCGAGGCATACCACAAACCACATGGAGGCCACACGAACAGGAGGACAATAAAGGCCCTGACACCAGCGCCCCGCCGGGTAGAAGAGGCCAGCACCCAATCAGCAGCCCCCTGGGAGCAAGCAGGCAGCCACCCTGAGCACCACCACACCCACCTCTTAGCCGAGGTATCCAGCACCAAAGGCACACAGACGGGCCCCGAGCCCCAGGGATGCGCCCCTGCAGCCCAGCACACACAGCCCCCATGGCTCAAACAGCGATCCTCCAGGCAGAAAGCACTACCCCAACCCTGCATAACAACCCAAGCCAGCCACGTACTCAGCCCAGGCACGGCACCAGCCACCCTGGGGCTGGAGGGACACAAAACAGGAGTGACATGGGCAGGCAAGCAAAATTTTGTATTATGCTTAGAACACTTTTGTTCAATGAGTTTGTGATCCAGGAAATGTAATGTTCAACCTCCTGGCTATTTTTTGTTTCTCAGTGTTTCACTGCAAAACAACTGCAATGTTCAATTTTCTTCAAGTTTCTTTGTATTTATGGCACTTTTCTTCATTCAAAATTATGAACATAAAGGTAAATAAGTTTTAATTACTGTAAGATGGCTGGTAAGAATTCATTGCATTTTTCATTTTACAGAAGGTTGTTCCATTCCTAAACCAGTAAAATTCATCTGTGCCTTTGGGTTGGGTTCTGAGCGGCACCTCTGTAGGATCTGCAAACGCTGATGCGTGGGGGAGCCCAGAGGCTATAAGTGACGAATGGCTGATAAGCTCGGTCCAGAGCCATGCCAGATAGCAATAAAACTGTTGTGGACTTCCCCCCAGGATGCTCGCTCAGCCTGCATGTGGAAGGTGTCGATGGTCTTTCTGTTACTCTGTACGGGGGAGTAGTTGCAAAGCCCTGGCTGACACAATGCCCCTGTGGGAGTCATATTACTGTCTTCAGTCTTTTAATCTAACTGGACCTTATCTGTTTAAAATAATCTAAACCTCTGAGAACTTCACAATATGCTTATATGTTCAATATCCTGCTAAGAAATCACTTCTGTACTTATAACCCAATTTACCTATATAATAATTCATCTTAAGACTCATGACAACTACATCATATTAGGACATATTCATATCATGTTTGGTTTTGTTGTTCTCAGGGGAATCCAAGGAGTTGAATGGAGTATGTTTCATTCCCATTGAAATTATGGTTCATTCCCTTTTGGAAACTCCTGAGAATTGGTCAGAATCCTCTCGGGTAATCACCCTATTCTCCTCTCTCTGCTGAAGTGTTTTATTACATCCTCCAAATGGTGGAAACCCAAAAACCAGATTCGACCCCCCTTCCAGGTGTTTATGGCCATGCCGCCTGGATCAAAGACGTGATTTGGCTTAAAGCAAAGAGAAACAATCCATTCGGGAAGATCGTATCCGATCTCTCCCCACGCACGTAAGTGCGTGTGTAGTCCTTTTAGTCATGGCGGATCGTCTCTCTGATCCCACGCCCACGCTTAGTCCGTATGTAGTCTTTTTCGCCAGGTATGACTTCATTCTCATTCTCTAAATTGTGTGTAACTTGTAATTGGTTTAACGCTGATTTCTTTGATTTAAGCTCTTGCCTACCAGGTGAATAAATTATTGTTATTCCCTTTAAGCTTGCGTGGTCTCAGTGACTCTTAACACTTGTACGTTCTTTCTAGCCCCGTTGCGGCGGATAACTAGGGGGTTAATCCCAACCGAGGAATGACTGGCCAGCGGCCCGGTTATGGGAATTGGTTTTATTAAGTTGGAGAGGCAATCATGATCTACTTACATAAAGGGTTCATGCATTGCTGGCTCTGGGATTTTAGCCTTAAGGAAACCCATGGACGAAAAGTCGGTTATCTGTTACAATTCCCTGAAGGAAGCCATGGGCGTGCATAGATCTGGGTTCGCAGTAGTCACGCCAAAAGATGCTGTTGCTTTGATGTTTTAACTTCCAACCTCTAATCTAACCGACGAACCTAAGATCCGGCCATGGTGCTAATACCCGGGAGTATCAATGGCGTGACGGCGGTTGTCTTTTAAGAGTTCGAGGTATAATCGACCCGAGATTCACGCGTGTTGTCCCTAAACAATAAATTCTAATTCTAATTTGGAGTCAGATATTTAACCAGAGTATAACTAAATTTGGTATTCTAAATTTATTATGGAGTCAGATTAATTGTAACCGTTGTGCTTTTGTGCCCTGTTCTTCGAACGGAGAAAATATATCCATTTCATTGTGATTCGCACCAGCCAGGAGGTCAGGCGTGCTAATACCAGCCCAAGGAACACATTGAGCCTTCGCCCCCTGCAATTTCCGTCGTATGTATTGTTTTGTGGGTTCTACATTACAAATGGTGTGAGTGTATTGCTTCATTGAAATCATTTTTCCAGTCTCTGTGATGCTCAAATCCTGAGTTATAAAACCTTAAAGGGGTCATGCACAAGTAGGAAAGGATTGGCTTGCTTTGGCATCCACATTAAAGGGGTTAATAGAACATGTCCGCTAACAGTAACAGGTTGTGCATTATGAACAGTGTTTGCAAGCTTTTATTGGTAAATTATTTTTATCAAATATTTTCATCATCAAACACCACGTGTATAATGAACATGATCCCAAATATTGACATGCTAGAGTGAAAATAGTAGGCTTATACTATAGTCTCACATCTCACGATGGAGATGAAGTTATCAGAACTTTCATAGCCATGCTGTGAAATACAATTCCTTGACATGGAATTTTTTTACTTCACAAATGTGGGATCAAAATAGACTGCATGAAACACAATATCCTGAGTGAGTCACTTCAATTTTCATTAAAATTATGACTCATACGCTAGGGTTGTGTGGTATATGTGTGAGAAATATTTTTAAGTCACACAGTCACTGGAATTTGACAGAAGACCATTTATGGATGTGCTTGTCAGGGTTATGTCTTTGTCATATGTGCTTAGGTTGTGAAATATGTTGACTGATACTTTCGATGATATTGTCAGTGATGGAGCTTCAAGAGGTTTAGTTTCAGCCAACTGTGCGAGTGCAGGAGAAGTAATTATACATTACACAGTATTGGCTATTATTGAAACTGTCATGGTTTAGGCTTGCGTTTGTTTGTTAGACCTTTCTTTGTTCTATCGTCCGGGACGATATCGTATTTATTTTGCATCAAATTCCTGGCCCAGGTGGCTCATTGAGCTGGGGCGGAGTTTTCCGGACTCTATATATATGGCCGGGGTTTCGCCACGCCTATCACAAGAGTGTCTGTTTGTTTCTAGCACTTCGGCCGAAGATATCTTTAGCCAGTTTTCCTAGTGACTTGTTATCTTTCATTTATTGTGAGGAATTGCTTCTTTTAGAAGTTTTCTCTCTTCTCTCTTTGTTTATTCTCTCTCGCATTGCTTCCTTTTTGCGGACTTTTGTTAGTCCTGGGTAGCGCAAGCTTTTACCGGAAGTGTGTACCTCCTGTTGTTTTTGTCTCTAATCTGGGCTGCTCTTTGTTCTTTCTCTCACTGGTCGCTGCACCTGGCGTCCTATCACCGCCCATTACAGCACACTTTAGCCAACATGGAGTCATCAGCCGCGGCTACGTTAGAGAAAGTTTTGGCTGATCACCAAGCCACACTCTCGGGCTATGGCAAGAGCTTGTCTACCCTGAAGAGTCAACAGGCTGAGTTGGCGGAACGAGTCCGCCATCAGGACGAGGCTTTACAAAAACAGGAGAGTGTCCTGTTCAGTCTCATTGAGAGTATTCGAGCCTTGTCCACTCAAATTACACAGAATGTTACACAAGCACAATCTCTACACTCTCACCATGAGCCTAGGCTCCAGCTACCCCCAAGATATGGAGGTGAGGCAGGGAAATGTAAAGACTTCATGGCTCAGTGCGAAATATTTTTCAAAGCTCAGCCTTCGCATTTTGTAAATGAAGGGTCTAAGGTTTCATTTATTTTATCTCTGTTGACTGACACAGCCCTTACTTGGGTCGGGCCACTTATTCAATCTAATTCACCAGTCGTGAGTTCAGTGGAGACTCTCGTTGGGGAGATGGTGTCAGTGTTTGATCAGGATGTGTGTGCGCAGGACGCGGCTATGCGTCTAATGCATCTTAGGCAGGGTTCTGAGAGCGTTGCTGAGTTTTCTATAACCTTTCACTCTCTAGCTACAGAGACAGGCAGGCCAGAGGCACCTCTAATGACTGTTTTTATTCATGCCTTAGTGGAAGAGGTTAAGGACGCTCTGGCTACATTAGAACCCTGTACTTCCCTGGATTCGTTGGTTTGCACTGTTGTGCGAATTGATAATCGAATTCGTGAGCGCAACAGAGAAAAACGTACTGCTTTAGCTCTCGCTGACAACAGGGCTAATCTTCCTCGTAGTATGCATATAGCTCCTATTCTGTCCACTGAAATTTCCACTCCTGGGGAACCTATGCAGGTCGATAGCTCATATGTTAGCCGGGCTCGTAAGCCCGTTCGTAAACCAATTATCTGCTATAACTGCTACAAACCGGGACATGTTCGCCCACACTGCCCTGAACTTAACGGAACCGGGAAGTCCCTCTAGCTGTATGGGGGGGCTAGAGGGACAGACCCAAATTCCCTTCCAAACCTTGATTCCCATAGAATTAACTGTGGGTAGACAGATAATTCCTGTGGAGGGTTTTTTGGACTTGGGGGCCGTGGATTGTTTTATGGATGCAGAGTGAGCTGAGAGGCATTCTATTCCTATACGCCCTCTGCTACACTCACGTACTGTTAAATCTTTGGACGGTCGCCTGCTAGGTTCTGGAATTATAACAGGTCTCTGAAGCACTAACCATGTTCGTTCCCTTTGGTGGCCATTCTGAGGAGGTCCGATTTTTTAATATTTGTTCCCATTTTTTCTGTTGTTTTAGGACACTCGTGGCTACGGAAACATAAGCCTCACATCTGTTGGGGTAGTCAGACTAGCCCTATTGTCCAATGGGGCGCTAATTGTAGGTCCCAATGTAGGGAGAGTTTGACGTGTAGTCCCTGGGATCAACCTTGGGGGGAGGCTGATGTCGCGAGTGATTCTGAGGAGTTTGTCTCATACAGCCCTCCTAGTCGGGAAGAGGAGGCGGAGGAAGGGTTGAACTGGGATCCTCAATTTGACTGGCGGCAGCCAGAGGATGATTGTGATTTGGAGGATCTCTCTGACTGTGATTTGGTCATGGAGATGGCTGGTCTCGAACAGGTGGAGAGTTTGGGGGCCGCTTTGAGTTTCTGTCTGCCTCCTAACGTTCCTAGTGATTATGCTGCTCTCGCAGAGGTTTTTAGTAAACAACGAGGCTCGACTTTACCTCCTCATCGCCCGTACTATTGCGAGATCAATCTCCACCCTGGTACTACTCCTCCTAGGGGTTCGCTATTCTCGCTGTCAGGGCCTGAGTGTAAGGCCATTCGAGAATATATTCAGGAGGCTCTCGCTAATGGTTTTATTCGGCCATCCACTTCTCCTACCGGAGCGGGGGGTTTTTTTGTGGGAAAAAAAGATGGCAGTCTGAGACCCTGTATTGATTATAGGGGTTTGAATAAGATCACCATTAAAACCCGATACCCCCTTCCGTTGATGAATTCCGCTTTTGAACGTCTGCAGGAGGTGTCATTTTTTACCAAGCTAGATCTCTGGAATGCTTATAACTTAGTTTGCATTCGCGAAGGGGGCGAGTGGAAAACGGCATTTAATACGCATGACGGGTACTGGGAATATTTGGTCATGCCGTTCGGATTGGTTAACGCCCCCTCGGTTATGACGTTCTCCGAGAGATGTTGGAGAAATTCGTCTTCGTTGATCTTGACGACATTCTGATTTTTTCTTCAACTCTCTCAGAGCATAAACAACACGTCAGACAAGTGCTTGAGGCCCTCCTTAAAGCCAAGCTTTTTGTCAAGGCTGAGAAATGTGTTTTTCATTCCAAGACTGTCTCGTTTCTTGGTTTCATTGTGTCGGAGGGGTCGGTCCGCATGGCAGCGGTCAGGAATTGGCCTGCCCCTCAAAACGTTAAGGAGGTGCAATGGTTTTTGGGGTTTGCCAATTTTTATAGGAGGTTTATTTGTAATTTTAGCGCAGTAGCTGCCCCCATTATTGCGCTCACCAAGAAGAATGCCTCCTCACCGTTTGATTAGTCCCCAGCAGCTGAGGCTGCTTTTCAGGAGTTAAAGAAACATTTTAGTTCAGAGCCCATTCTCATTTTGCCCGATCCCTCCCTCCCGTTCGTTATGGAGGTAGATGCCTCTGAAGTCGGGGTGGGTGCCATTTTGTCCCAGCGCCTCCTTCGGGACAATAAGTTGCACCCGTGCGCCTACTTCTCCCGGTCATTGTCGGCGGCTGAACGGAATTACAGTATTGGTGATTGATAGTTGCTAGCCGTTAAGCTGGTGTTGGAGGAATGGCGCCATTGGTTGGAAGGGGCTGAGCATCCATTTGTGGTTTGGACAGATCATAAAAATCTCCAATACATTCAAAAGACTAAGCGACATAATTCCTGGCAGGTGCAGTGGTCGTTGTTTTTTAATCGCTTTAACTTTACGTTGACTTATAGCCCGGGGTCTAAAAACACCAAGCCTGACGCCTTCTCGCGGATTTACGACCGCTCTGGTCACGACCCCATTCCGGCGCCTGTTATCCCAACTGATCAGATTGGGGCTCCCATTCAGTGAGACGTTGAGTCTGATATGCGCGGGGCCTTAAGGTCCGAATCCTGGTCCTGGTGGGGAGCCACCTGGCTGTTTGTTTTTTCCACCTTCTGTATGCGCCCAGGTTCTCCAGGGGGGGCACTCTTCCCGTCTAGCGGGTCACCCGGGGGTTCATCGGACCAAACAGTTCTTGGCCCGACATTTTAGGTGGCCCAGCATGATTGAAGACATCCAGGAGTTTGTAGCAGCGTGCGGCGTCTGCGCTAGGAATAAGACTTCCCACCTCCCTCCCTCTGGTTTGTTGCGGCCGTTACCCGTACCTAAACGCCCGTGGAACCATATCGCTTTTGATTTTATTACGGGTCTGCCTAATTCTGAAGGCAACACTGTCATCTTGGTTGTGGTTGACCGTTTTTCTAAGGCCGCCCATTTTATCGCTCTGCTGAAGTTGCCTTTGGCGCGGGAGATGGCCCTTCTTGTTGTGGACCATGTTTTCTGCCTGCATGGCCTCCCGCAAGATGTGGTTTCTGACAGGGGCCCTCAATTCACGGCTAAGTTCTGGCAGGCCTTTTGCAGTCTGTTGGGGGCCACTGTGAGCCTTTCTTCTGGCTTTCATCCAGAGACTAATAGTCAGACAGAGCGGACCAACCAGTCTTTGGAAAATACCCTTCGATGTTTGGCGGCTGATAATCCATCATCATGGAGTTGTTTTTTAGCTTGGGCTGAATATTCCCATAATTCTCTGGACAACTCCTCCACAGGCCTTTCACCATTTGAGGCTGAGTTGGGTTGTCAACCCCCCCCCCCCCCTTTTCCTGAGACTGAAAAGGAATCTGAAGTCCCCTCTGTCAATTATTTTATTCAACGCTGTCGCTTTGTCAGGGCCAGGGTCCGGTCATCTTTGTTGCAATCTAGGCAGAGACAGAAAACCGCTGCCGATAGAGGGCCCCATCTTATCGGGTTGGCCAAAGAGTTTGGCTTTCTACTCGGGACCTTCCCTTAAAGATGGGGATCACGAAAGTTGGCTCCTCGCTTCATTGGCCCTTCTAAAATAGTGCGGAGGATCAACCCTGTTACTGTCCGGTTAAAACTCCCCAAGTCCTTGCGTATCCATCCCTCGTTTCATGTCTCAAGGCTAAAACCGGTTAGCACTAGCGTTCTGGCCCCGGTTGACAAATCCCTGCCGCCGCCACGAATAATTGAGGGGAGCCCGGTTTATACAGTGCGTCACATTTTGGCCGAGAGGCGTGTGGGTCGCGGAGCCCAGTTTTTAGTGGACTGGGAAGGATATGGGCCTGAGGAGTGGTGCTGGGTCCCTTCTCGGGATATCCTCGATCCCAGCCTCATCTCTGAGTTCTGTGCACGGGGTTCTTGGGGAACTTCTGGTGCCGCTCCTTAGAGGGGAGGTCCTGTCATGGTTTAGGCATGCATTTGTTTGTTGGACCTTTCTTTGTTCTATCGTCCGAGAAGATATCGGATTTCTTTTGCATCGAATTCCTGGCCCAGCTGGCTGATTGAGCTGGGGCGGAGTTTACTGGACTCTAAATATATGGCCGGGGGTTCGCCATGCCTATCGCTAGAGTGTCTGTTTGTTTCTAACACTTCGGCCGAAGATATCTTTCGTCAGTTTCCCTAGTGACCTGTTATCTTCCATTTATTGTTAGGAATTGCTTCTTTTAGAAGTTTTCTCTCTTCTCTCTTTGTTTATTCTCTCTTGCATTGCTTCCATTTTGCGGACTTTTGTTCGTCCTTGGAAGCGCGAGCTTTTACCGGGGGTGTGTACCTCCTTTTGTGTTTGTCTCTAATCTGGGCTGCTCTTTGTTCTTTCTCTCACTGGTCGCTGCACCTGGCGTCCTATCACCACCCATTACAGAAACTGTACACTTTATTCATCTACTTCCTAAAAGAGGAGGTAACTCTCTCACATATACATATCGTCGCTGTCGGGCGCAAACCTCCTATGTCCAAAACTGTTACTTTTCAGGAAATTAAAAAAAATCGTGTGGTTTTGTAATAACTGGACATGACGTCATCAAACTTGGCATTCTGTCTTTACATATAGTCAGATATTTGAATGTGTCAATACTTTATTAATATTTTACCCAAATCAAGCTCACGTGGATTTAGGAGGTTTGAGACTAACGAAAGTGGAGATAGAAGGTTTTTGCCGTCACTGATTATGACGGCCGCATCGGCTGCAGTAGCTCATTGCATTACGTTATCATCAACTTAGAGATAGGAGCGCTTTTGGAAACTCTTACATCCAAAGCAAATTTTGAAATAATAAAGAAGAAAAAAAAAAAGAGGCACTCATCTTTAGAAAAATAGATAAAATACCTTATTCTATGGCAAGTTTTAACAGCAGAACATGATTAAAAACTATTACTTCGTGGGCTGCCGGATGGCTCACTCAGAAAAGCATCGCGTTGCGAAGCAGAAGTGCGGGTTCGCTCCCCGCCTTGTATCAACCAGCAGTAGTCAGCAGCTCTTTTCAGAAGTAGTGCGCAACTGGCCAATGCGCTACAAGGATGCAAATTGGGAAGGGTCTGCTGGGAAGGTTTATGTAGATTAGAGTTCCCCTAGGTGCCTCCTGTTGACCTGACAGGCGCTCATATGGAAGATTCTACGCTCTCTTCTGCTAGGGTGTCCCCCGCCGTCGGTAAATGTATGAGTAGCAGTGACTATTGATACGAGATCAGGAAGGCTCCAGACGCAAGATGCAGGGAATGGGGGTCTTTATTAAACAAAAGAAAACAGGCACGAGGGCCAATGAAAAACTTGGCCCAAATGGTTGCAAAAATCCAACTAAGAAAAGGCTACACAGAGCTAAGTAACAAAAGATCCAAATGACAAAAACAAAAAAACACTGGAAACTCCAGGGAGAGAAAAACAAACAAAAGAATAATAAGGAATATATATAAACAACAAGAACTAGACTTGGCTAAGAAAAACACAAAAACTGCACTGAACCTCAAGGGCATGAAACTAGACACTAAACATGGTGAGAACTAGGCATGGAAACTTGACAATGAAAACTTGGTGATAAACTTGGCTTGGAAACTCGAGACTCTGTCTGCCAGCCAACTTCCACCGCCTCCAGATAAAGGGCAGAAATCAGAACACATGAGGGGCAACACCTGGAGAAGAACAAGGGGCAAGGCAAGATCAAGAGACAAAGACAATGATAGGTAGACATGACTTGCTCATTAAGAAAATGAGCGTGCTCAGCTTAAGTACCAATGAAGTATGCAGGTTGGAAGGAAGCATGAATGTTAAAACAGAAAAGCACAGCAAGATCTTGAAATAGCAAAGCAGGAATCATGACAATAAACTCCCTACCTAAATTAGTAGTATTAGTAATGTGCCTGTCTAAGAATTACACCTTCCCGTGACTGTTAGTAAATGTTAGTACTAATAAACAGTTAATTGCCAATCAAGCTTAGGCAGCCCTGAATCAGCACAGCACAGAAGGAAGGGGGAAATACCAAAAGCCAACCAGAGCTCTGAAGTGTGCAAAAACGAAGACATGGGGCGGAACACAGACAAGCGGTGGAGTGGCTGGGCAGACCTGGCAAAACACAAAACCTGGAAAAGTAAAAACATGAATAAACATGAACTATGAATGATGAAACCTGGCACAAGGAACTGTTAAAACCCCAAATATGTCCTGGCCAAAGGCCCAGGACCCTGGAACACAACAGACTATAGGGTGCGTATTACGGCGAAGAGCCGCGAGCTGTGTATGCTTTCCTGAGTTGGCAAAAGGGGCCGCACATGCGAAAAAGCCTAATTAATCATACATAGTTCCCTAATTTGATATTCCAGATTCGAGTGGGATTGGAGATACCAAATTTAAAAAAACAAAAAACTATCACTTGTCATGTCGGCGTCCAGCCGTCAGACCGGTGTACTCTGATTACTGAACGCTTTCACCGCTAATGACTCACCGTCTGTGTAGAAGTTTGTTTCCTGAGGAAGGCTGGACGCCCAAATGTGTTTAAATAACAGTTTTGATTATGTTCTGCCTGTAGAACGTGCCATGGAATAAATGTGCCTCGTCTTTGTTTTTTTTAATAAGTATAACTTTTGATGAAGTATGGATCTGAAGTTAGCAAGTGAGAGACAGGCTGTGAATAACGTTGCTCTGGTAATTTATCACATCGCTAGCTAGCTCAGCACTTCAACGCGTTGTTAAAATCGATCAATCAGGTACACTACATACTTTTAAATTGAATTTGCAATCACCTAAGCCTTATTTGAAAACACTTTGAGCTGTTTACCTCGGTGAAATCCAACAGTATTGTATCCGCTCCTCTTGTTGACGTCCTTTGAAATATAGCACAGGGGTGGGGGTGGAATTAGGAGGTTTGGTCGACAGTTTCAGGATCCAATGGAGTTAGGAGGTTTAGTCGCAGGCGGTTTTAAATACTTTTCATTGGTTAAATATTTGTAGAACCACATGCAGACATAAAGGGTGACCAATAGTACTGATTTATGGAAAAAATAAAAATCATGATTTTTGGACATAGGAGGTTTGCGCCAGACAGCGACGATATAGTAACTATTCTAATACAATTACCGCTACCATACTAGCCTAATACTTGCAGTATAAAAGTCTGATGAATGTTTGCAATCTAATGGCCAGGGCATAGCACAGGCATCGTTATCTTCATATCCTTGCTGGGAGACATCAAACTGAAAAAAAAAAAAGATCATTGGTTGCTATTTGTGTTACGAGAGAGTTGTGTTTAGTCTAACCTAATAACATAAGGTTTCTGTTGCTTCATATTAAATTTGATCTGTTCAAAACAAAACAAAAAAAAAATGAGCTGAGAACACTTGAAATGATCAGATTTAACAAATAAATGCAATATTTTCACTTTGATCCAGAGTCTCAATTTTTTCAGTGCATGTAAGGACCTGGTTGGTGACTACTCTGTGTTATCTTAGCCTTTTGTTCGGCAACACATCAAATCTACTGGCTGACTCTTGGTGGAGTTTTATAGTTATGGGCTTCAGAGTTGCAGACATGTGGAGGGTAGGGACAGCACTAGAGAAGAAGTCATTGATTAGTCATTGCAACACTTCCTACTTAACCCCCACCAAACTGTCTTAGCACTCACTAGGAGCACTACCTAAGCTTTTGGGCCCCATGAATTGATTTCATATTGGGACCCACTGGCAAGAAAAAAGGCTATATTGTAATATTTTTGTGACAATTTGTCAGTGATTGCCTTTGGAAACAACTTCTGTCATATGGCACCCCTAGCACTCACAAATGGGCTAGTGCTCGCTGTTCGGTATTCGCTTTTCAACTAAACCACTTTCTCCAGCCTTGGATATAACTCCTGGGGTTGAAAAAGAAATCTGACAATTTAGAGAGAACTGGAGAAAAAAAAATTGAAGCAGATTCCGATGAAATTGGCACATCACTCAAACTGCAGGATAAATATATCCTTATCCGCGTATTAGCACTTCTGGTGAATGACAGTGACAGAGGGTGATTCATCAGTCACATTTAAGATACCAGCATACTCAATTTGGCTTCGTTAATGAGTCACTGTGTTCAGAAATGCTTTCTCGATTGTGTTAATTTGACAAATGAATTTTTGAGAGCAAACACTCCACTCAGCAAACATTCACTCTCAAATGATGTGTGCGGATGAACAGTCTTCTTCCCAAAACCACTTGACAGATAAATGGGAGAAAAGACAGAGGACATGATCAAGTCAGCTGACAGTCAACAGATGAGTCAACAGATGGCACAACAATGTTTAGCATTCTGTACTTTATTGTTTTCATTCATTTTTGTGATTGTTTGTTCACAAACCTTCTCATCTTAATCACCTTTTATTACATCATTATCTAAAAAAGCTCTCATCTGTCAAGCCTTTTTTATGAGTGCCAGCATGAGTGAGAATCTGCCAAAATCCTCCTGGTGGTCACCTTAGGCATTAAACAATACCTTGATGATCGCTTACCACTTAAAATAAGTTACTATTTTCTTGACAAGTAAAAATTTTCTTATACCATTGGCAAGCTAGTCAAAATTACCTTAAATCAGGACAATCTTTTGTCTTACTAAGAAAAATGGTGATAGAAATAAGCGTTTTAAGTCTTAAAATAAGTAAATTTATCTTACCTAGTATTTTCATCTTTCATTTCTTGCAGTGTAACTGAGCAGGCAATTTGTTGCAATGTTGATTTCTGCTGCAGGATAGAGCTGGCTTTGTTTCACCAAACTCGGGTGGGCCAGGTTTGATCAGGGATTGTGCATGTGGTGGATGCAGAATCTCAAGTAGTTTTCTAGAACCTGCTTCATACACACAGTTAGACAGGCCACTATCTTTAGGCCATGGCCTTAGCAGTCTTCGGGCGACTCTAAACACCATCTGCCAACACTGAAAAAAGTGATCATGGGCGGTTGTTTTGTGAGAAAAGAATTCTATTAATTAACCCAATAAATAAGCTAACCTAAAAAATTATGTCTCTGTGCTTTCTGAAAAAGTTGGTTTGTTCAAACAAAAATTCAGCAGAGAAAGCTTTCATTGTACTACGATTAGATCCAACAAATGGATGTGGCAATATTTTCACTTTGATCCAAAGTCTTAATTTTCTCCCAATAGGAAAACCAGGTGCTGTTCACTGTGAAGGAATTTAGTTGTGCACACATTATGTTGTTGGATTCACAAATTTTAACGTGAGTTATATTCTACCGATAGTATCTGTGTATTTACTGAAAGTCCTCTGGCTGATGCGCCAAAGCATGTGCGAGATGAAATGCAAGGTTCTTGGGATATATCGCAAAGAGGGGCTATTGCCTTACACTCCTACATGGGTATTAGCAATATATTTAGACCAGGGGTGCGTTTCCCAACAGCATAGTTGCTAACTATGTTAAAAACTCACATGGGTCGTCCATTCATAGTCAATGGTTCCAATTAGTACGTATGTAAGTTAGCATCTGTGATTTTGGGAAATGCATCCCAGAACAATCCTATGAGAGGAGGTCTTATTGCTGGTGGCAATGGGGCCAAAACATTGGCTGCATCATGCAGTCCTTGGGAACATGCATAGTTTGGAATGCTTTAACGAAATTGTGCTCAATAGAAATCCAAGGAAACTCTAAGTTAGAAATCAAGAGATGTCAGGCATGTGCTTCACACACCAGCAATGTGCACAGAAGACAGGAAGTTGAAGATGGACTTAGCTGCAAGGATGGCCATGGTTGTATTTTATTATGCCTACTGCTCAGCAGAAAGGTACACGCACAAGAATATACAAAATGAACAGGGAATCTAGGTGCCCAAGAAATACAATTAGTAATACAAACACTGGACTTAGTTACAGTAACAATGTATTACTAACGTAGAAAACAAAGAGGGAAGCGAGGTTCCCGAACTAACAAAAAGTTCTGGAATAAACAAAAACAGCACTAAGTTCAAGAGTAAGGATATATACACGATACACAGAGAATAAGTCTATGCAAGACTAGGAATATAACACAGGCATGTGACCAACGAGACTTCGCAAAGACTATGGGCTCTAATTTCTTGGCGCAGCGCAGGGTGGTGCGGCGTGGCGCAGCCCACGCAGTGGTAATTTTGTCCGGTGCAGCCCGTGCCATGGTAATTTCGTGTGGTGCAACACCGTGCGCAGCCACTTTGGCAATTCGGTAGACGGACGTGCGCCGAGATGGGTGTGGCGGCGTAGTAGGGGGAGGTGTCACATATTCATCATGACGCAGTGACAATTTCGTGGCAAAAGGCTCCGCCGAAAGTGCGCAGAGAGCTCACCAGCTCCAACCTGGTTTACTCTCTGTGCAGTGGTAATTTGGCTGACCGGCGCATAGTGTGCACCCGTCACCGAAACCTCACAGGCAGGTTTCCAAAATGTCAGGCACATTTCAATGCAATAAATAAATACAGCAACCACTATTTAATGTAACTATCTGAATCAGGACATAAATTATAGTATCTATATCGATTGTCCTGACGTCAAATCAAAGGCGGTTGGCACGCGTAATGGAAACTCGACCTGGCTTAATCAACGCAGCTGAATCTGTGATGCAAACTAATGACTTCACATCTTTCTCAGCCAACCACAAACTGCCTCGGCATCAGGTAGTGAGTATATATATATATATATATATATATATATATATATATATATATATAAAAAATAATGCTTGAATGAAATGCAATGTATATGTATAACATTGTATAACAAATGTATAACAATGTATAATAATGCTTGTATATTATTGTATATTGTATAAGTAATGCTTGTACATTATGCGTGTATTCGCGTCTTTGCATTGACTTTGAATGTAATCAGTTGTGCGAAAAATTTGTTTCGCGTCCAGTGTGCAAGCGGCTTAATACTATTATTGTCACTTAGGTTTCATCGTTTTTAGCGGGGGAAAGGAATACAGCCTGATTGCTATGATCTCGTACTGAGTTAAGATCGCATATTGAAAATAAATGTGTAACGTATCTTGCCTTGTTGTCCATGCATGTTTATCCCAAAATTTTAAGCAGCAACAGGGTGCAATAATAGGAACACGCTATCCATTGTTTCTCTTCCCAATGATGCAGGCAGAAGAAATAAATGAGCAACCTTCGTATTTCATTCCAACTTCATAAGTTTGAATGATCTGATGTAGTTCGTTTTGAAATTCCATTCAAGTTCGCTAATGGTAATAATTTGCAAATGCCCTAGCTAGCCAGCTAACTCATATTTGTAATGCTTAACATAGACATAAGCAGTGCAGAAAACATGCCTGAAGCCGCAAAGTAAAATGCAGCATTAACGCATCATGCAGATATAGGACAGAGGCTTCTTTATTCACCCATTTTTAAGGTGAGGAGAGGAGCTCATTTGATTGGTGAAGATTTGACTCGGCTGTGTTAAACCCACTCACGCCTTCTCTCCTCCCTCTTTGCCACTTGCGCCAGCAGGAGGGGCAGAGGCGGGACGGGGGAGTACTTGCGGCGGGCTCGAAATTGCAAAATACGCCTGGATACACCCCGTTGGCGTAGCGCTCCCCCCATTCGCCGCGCCTGCGCCTGGTCAACAAATTTAGAGCCCTGTGTGCGAAGCTTGATCTTAAATAGCACAACGCTACCACATAGAGGAAATGACAAACAGGTGCAGGCAATGATTATGGAGCTGAGAATGTGGTCCGGGTCTTAATAGACCGCTGAGCTTGACGGCTGGAGATGTGACCTTACAAGAGGCAGCTGCTGAAGATCCTGTGAAACGAATGATTTTTGACCTGTTTTAATCAATTCCTGCATTTCACTCATTTTCCAATGATACAAATAATCCATTGGCAGTTAAACTCACTGCTTCCTTTTTAATGCAACGTCAAGGCAAATGTTTTATTCAATTGCCTTGTAAAACAAAGATAAAGAAGATTGAAATTCGCACAATGTTGCATCAGAACAAAGCATTTTATTTCTCGACTTACCTTAACGAAGAGAATTGGCGACACCTGAGAGAGTTGAATTTCCACGGAGTAAACACATCATTTGTCAATAAAAATGATTGAAAACAGATCATGGACTAATCAACAGTTTAAAGCAATGTTTAATATCCCCGCCCCCGCCATTTTTCTGCTCAGTAGCTGCCTGTGGGCGAAACTGCTTATTTGTGTCATTTCTGTATCACATTGTGTTTTCTTCTTTGTCCAACTAAGTCTATTTATTTAGAATAGCATTCTTTGTATGTCTTGCTTTGAAAATAAATGTGTGAGCATTGAAACTGCCTTTCCTCAGTTATTGCCAACTGTCAGATGGTATCATAACTATTTTTTTCCTTTTCCAGCACTACAATATGTGATTCAAATATACGCTGACTCGAGTGAGTAAGACCGATGACTGTCTTAGTATTATGTATGGTTTCAGGGTAAGATGGTAAATGGATCACTCAGCGAGCATATTTATAATTTTACAAGCCAGATGTACAGCTTCTATGTGAAAGATGTTAGTTCACCTGTCCAGGCAGATCCTAGTATAGTCCATATGAAAAATAACTGGGTGAAAGGTAGGGTGTTAATATAGTTCCACTATTAGGAGCAAGTTAGGTTAATGCTCTCTGGATCAGCTCTTTGTTTTGGTGCGCTAGCAAACAAAATTTTCAGGTTAGAGTCCGGATCATGGCAGAGGAACATCATCTGCAATATTCTCTGGTTAGTTGCAGTCAGCTTAAGCCCAGTAAACACTAGATCACACTCTCTTCGGATAACATAGTCACTCTGGAGTCTGGCAGCTCCTTACTTGTGGACACTTCATGCTTACACAAACCTGTTTTCTCACAAATCTCCATATTACAGGATTTTAAGTTAATGCAGTCAGATAAACTTTTTTTTTCTCCTAGAATCGTGATCCAATTTCTTACCGTTCAACGGCCATTTCCCAGTTGGAAAAAAAGATGATTGGGGGTGAAATACAAGTATTCTCAGTGAAAATTTTGCAGGACTCTAGCATCAGTGCCGCGTTTGATGTGAGAGTTACAATTACATGTGTTTTTTATCAATTCTATACCTTTTTCTTTAAATTTTGCTATTGGAAACTCACTGAATGAATGAATACAATTTATGCTGTGTTGGGTGTTTAATTTTCTGTAACTAATTTGCAGACTCTGTGCCAACAGACAGGTATCACAGTAAACATGTGTCTGCATGTGGAAATTCAGCATGCTTGTTGTCTTTCACTGCATTACACTCTTACTGAACCCATCAGAATCTAAACATGGGAGCAAACAATGAACTGAAATATGTGGGAGCAGAATATTAGAGTAGAATGCAAGATACTGTAAATCGAGAATTAAATGAAATGGGTTATTTTTAAGATATTATAATTATTATTATAATTACTGGGTACAAAACTTTCAATGCTCGCAAAGCAAGTGATTCACAGGCTTTTGACTGATTTAATCTAGACGAAAAAATACAAGTCTTAAATATTTACAGTAGGTAACTACTGCTAAATTTTTACCATCATATGTCCATCTCTCGAACAGTCTGAAGTAACCATCATCATGAAACCCAAATATTAAAGATTTTTCTAAACTAACTTCTGAGCCCCATTTATTACAGTAACACTTCAGTTTGTCTCATTTTCTTTGTAAACCAACAAAAATTATTATTATTATTATTATTATTATTATTATCATTATTATTGATGTCCTTGAAAATAGATAGGCTTCCATTTGAGATGGGACTGGAAGACATGCAGTGCACTGAGTGGCAAGTTCATAAACTTTGAGCAGAGAATCATTTGAACTCACCATTCACCACTCGGCATTGCAGCTGTGCATTGTCAGACGACCACCTGACTTCCAATGGTCTGAGAAACGCGCATAAATCAAATAAGTAAACAATTTAATAAATTCCAGAGTTAGATGCAGGTCCTCTTTTATCACAAAAAGAAATTGAATTAGGATGGATGTCTAGTCATTTTTTTAATCAACTATAGTTGCATAATCAAATAAATATATAATAAATCTCAATGGCCCAATATTAGTTTCACCATCATCACTGCACAAAATATCTGAATAATAGCTGGCCATCAAAACACCACTATTTCATTTCCGTCGGCCAGAGTTTTTGATGTACTTCACATCACTCCAGTTGTCCAAACAAAATCCCTTCACGTTGAGCGGATTGGATGTGGCTCCATGCCTAACTGCATGGCTGCTCTGATAACGCGCTAGCCTTCCTTCACTGAATGGGATCCATGAAGGAACGTGGATAAAGCGGAGAGAGCATGTTTCTTGCTCTTCTTGGTCAATTACAGATTGAGCTGTGTGCTGTGGGCAGCATGGGGGGTGATAGGCACTGGGGAAGCGTGTCATTATCAAAGGCAGATGGGATACCTCAGCCTCAATGTGCAGGTGCTCTGCTGCAGTATTGATTTGTCCACTGTACCAGAAACAAGCTGCACCAGATAAAAGCATTAGTGCCTCCTGTTTGTCAGATTGCCACGCCTTTCAGTACAAACTTAAAAAAGGACTTGGGTCTGCCTCAGATTGTGACAAGTACAGAATGCGTACTCTGCCTTAAAATCCTATACAGTGAGTGCCATAATGCTTTGGTCAAAGGCAGTTTTTTCCCCCTCCATGAACCACAGTTTGAATTAAGAAAAAAAATTCAGAATGAGGTATAGAGAGATCAGTGCAGATTCCACAGTGCGAGGTGCACCCGCAGTTAGCCACAGGAAATGGGTAGCCACATTGCAGTTAGTTACCCCTAAAAGAGTCAATGGAGACCTGGATAAGGGCCATCTGGACAGCTGATACCGAGATTCATTTGTATCAGAGAGATGACAAGAGGGAGGTTGAAAGCAATTGACCATGATGCAGCATGGGAAGGCTTTCCTGCAGATGTTTGAATATTTCTGCAGATACAGTATCTCGTTTAATTCTAGCCAGGAAAGTATTAGTGAAGGCAGTGATTTTGGGCATAAGGCCTGGCTCACAGTTGACCTTCCAATTGATCTCAAAGGTGTTGGATAAGTTTGAGGTCAGGGCTGTATGTGGGCCAGTCTTCTTCCACATTGCTCAAAGACAGCATTTGGTGAGATTGACATCAAAAGAGCTGCATTCTTCTTCGCCAGTCTAGACAAACCAAACTTTTGACCTCATCTGTTTGTGTGGGTATTCTCATGCGGAAAAAAGGCAAGGGCTTTCTCAAAACTGCAGGAATCACGGAATCATCAAGTGCGCACTTACATTTGGTCATTCAGTATATCTTTATTTAACTGCTCTCATTGCAATGTTGTTATTACACAGCTGATTTAGCGCCTTCATTGATTATTCATCTCAAATAACTGATGGCAATTCATCATGGATTGATGGGTCCAACTTGTTCTTCTATGGCTAGTCAAGTGGGTACAAATCATTATTCCATTTAAAAAGATGCAAAAACATTCAAGGTGAAACTCTCATAACATATGGATACAGCAATAACCAGACTTCACAGAAGCCTTCACCCTATGATTACAAAATGTGCTTTTCTTGTACCTTCTGGCCTCACATTTTTCATATGTCAGCCTTTTTGTTATTTTCCTGCTGTGCTCTTTCATATCTATGATTTATGGGTTCTGTAACATGTTTATGTCCATCCATTACATTGTGTTTCCTGGGGAAGAGCAAGCTTGCATTATTAACGTAGCGGGCTTTTGCATATCGGCCACAGCACAGGTGATTTATTTGAGTTTGTGATTCCTCCTTCACCAAGGTTGCCTTAGTGGAATTCTGCACGACACAACAGGCAGATTTTGAAGTAAGCAGCATAAAATCGTAATTACATTGGTTTTTGTGCTTCAAATGCCTCGGGTTCATAAACCTTTACAGTATGCCTCCAGTGCAGTGCTATATATGAACTGTAAATCCCCCCTTTTCGCAAGGCACGGAATTAAGTGGGCCAAGAAAATTCATTGCGCTTGTAGCACTTCAAAGCGATTTTCAGTTACCAAATGGTTTTACAGTTCATATCCCATACTGCAAAATAACATTAAATTGGAAGAAATCTGGGAAACCAAGAAGATTTAAAATCAGATAGTCTGATCACATTTAAATCCCCAGTGTTTTATACTTAACCTCAGTTAATAGATTAAATTAAGGTTAATGCAACTCATTAAATTTTTTCTCCAAGAGAGCAAAGTCATCAACTGGACAAAAAAAATATAAAAAAGGTTCTCAATATATTTTCCAAATCTATTCAGTCAGTGCAGAAATTTTATGTCAAGGGCCCCCCAATGATAAATTTATGGATGCACTAGGGTCCACAGACACCAGCTGAAAACCCAAGTCTTAAACCCAAGCATAAATTAAGCAGTATATTCCAAATGAAGTACAACCTTAAGAAAAAGAACAGCCGGTGAACAAATTGCCTGGGTTCTCAGTATGATCTTTGTTTTATGACGGTATTGCAACTGCATTTGGCATTTTTTGTGGATAGAAGCATTTATCGTTGCTTATAATATATATTTATATTTATTTATTTCAGGAGTATCCCTCACTGTAAAACCCAGATAGAGTGGTGCACTCAATTGTTTTGTGGAAACTGATGACCTCAAAAAAATTGTGTAAGCCAACGTAGTGATCTTGTGTTCACAGCACTTACAGAAAAACTTTTACCTTATGTTCTTGAAGTACTGTCCACACAATGCAATTAAGTTGGCTTAGATCTTTTTTTTTGAGGTAACAGGTTTCCACAAAACATTTGAGTTTGCCACATCATCTTGGTTTACAGTGTATATTTAGAACATGATTAAAGAGAAAATAGACAGTCCGATACTGAATGTGTCATTCAGAATAAACCAGGAGGAACCAAATGCTCTCTCAGTGGCATTATGCACAATATTGAATTTAACACTTTGAACGGCAGCAGAATTGCTGCACTTGTTGACTGTGAGCCCGAGACCATGCACTGGCAGGTAGCTGTGAGTAGGTCAAAGCAAAGAATTTATTTTCAGGCCTACAGTATTATTTCTCAACATTCCATTTTAAATTGAGTATTTTGAGGCCCATATAATTACATGATCTTATCCTTTATGCAACTTTCTATCATGGGTATGAAAAGTGTGAAAGCTGCCAAATTGAACCATTTTACACAACAAAAAACCTTGAACTAGATAGAGTTCCTCTATGGAATCTCAGAAGAGCATTTCAGAACTTTTTTTTTTTTTTTTAACAGCGAAAATATAGAAATAGACATGCATTTAAAAATACATATGATGAAGCAGACAGGCACATAAGAAATATTGGAAATAAATATTTAATAATGTTGGATGTATTTAATGTCATTTTATTGGATGATGCCAGTCTCAGCTTGCCCCAATGATGGATCTCAAAAAGAGTTACTGCTATACTGGCTGGATCTGCGCTTTAATTGTAAACTGTACATTACTTATGAGTCTGACCTATGTATTTTGTGAATCACAACCTAACAGATGCATTTATGCTTTATGAACAAAAACATTGGGTGAAATAAGGTTATCTGTGAAGTAAAATGTGTAAAATAAGGTTTGCTTTATTGGACTCTAATTATTAGCAGCCCGTCACAAACATGTAATTGCATCCTTGCTACAAATGTCCCTTACATGGAACAATCATTTTGATTTTTTTGAGATGACTCGGATGGTCAGAGCAAAGATTTTAAAAAAATCACCTGTTCTTGAACTTGCAAGTCAAGCCATGTGGCATGTTGATATGCTCTTTTTGGTAATAAGATTTCTGCTGCTAAAAAAAATTGGGTATAACACCAAAAATGGTGCATTTTAATAACTATTTGACTTATAATAAAAAAAATAACATGATACACTTCATTTTAAATTATACTTTTAAGTTACTTTTCCATTTTCCCTGATTGCTCAGTGGGACAAAAACGTACGTAAAATGGGATACCTTTCTGAAGTGGAACCTGCATGTTTTCACGGCTACCAGGTTTTATAAAATTATGAGCTATTGTGTGCCTCTCTGTCATATTACAGACATTTGTTGTAGAATAATATTGAAGATGGTGTAATGAGTCCATGTCAGCCACAATACCCTGAATTAGCCACCATTGATACAAACATGCAAGCACACCCACACATATGTCCAACAAACATGCACGCACTGGAAGTGTTAATGCAATCTCTCTCTCTCATGGCTCTCTTTCTGTCTTTCACGCTCATACTAACACACATCCAGGTGAAGGAGGGAGATAAGGTAAAGGGAATATTAAAATATCCCACTGTACCTTACTCACTGTCCCATTTTACATGAACATGTCATTGAAGTGAGGTAGGGGTTTTTGATATGTTTGAAGATCCAAAGTTTCTAAAGTATTTTACTCGGCTATGTATTTTCTTCACAGGAATACAACAGAAATCCAGAACAAGTTCTAAAAGTAACATTTAAGATCCTCACAATATTAAATGGTTTTCTGGGCAATCTATGAAAAAGTGTCCCAAATTATCTGACTTCACCCCACCTGTAATCAAGTCTTGTCTCATACTTTCCAAAAAAAAAACACCCTGATGACTTCCTGGCCTTTTTAATGATAGTGTTCTGTGGACAGATGCATCAAAGTGGATTGTTGTGGATGGTAAGGGTCCTGCCGTTACATCTGGCACAAAGCGAACACAATATTCCGCAATGAGCCTAGTCTCATCCCGACTTGTCATATAGTGTCACTACTTGAATAAGCGTCGATATGATAAAAATGGATGGCTGTTGGCATCCTTATTTGACGTTTAGGGTTAGGGTTCAGGTTAAGGGTTAGGGGTTAGGGGTTAGGGGGTAGGGGGTTGGGTTTGTTTTAAACTGGCATCAAATAAGGACAACAAAAGGCTTTTTCGTTGTAGTCAATGCTTGGTCAGGTAGCGCCACTTTATGACAAGTCGGGATGAGACTGGGCTCTCTGTGCCCTATCTGTGAAATGGATGTGTATCAATAGTCATGAACTTTATTTGAAGAAAAAATTGATTGGTGTACTACACGTGGAAAGTTATTTCCTTGTGAAAAATTAACTTCACTAACAAATTATACAGATGAATGCATAGCTTTTGTTTTGGCCATTGACTATTTTACCATACAGTTCAGTATGGATGACCTAATCTGCATTAGAATTTTATTCAGACCATTATCACAAAGATATTAATTAAAACATTGAGTACGATGCGCCACCACAATCTGCCAACTGTGGAGGGCTAAGAGTCACTGCTTCAAATATAAAATAAAAGGCCAGTTTTACTGCTAGAAACTATAAACTTCCATTTTAAATGTTATAAAAGAACAGCATTGCTGAAGACTTTTGAAAACTTGGAACTGTAGACCTATAGCCTTTATAGAAGAGCCTATATTTTGGAAACTGCAGACAATCAGACTCCTACTGAAAAATCAATGCTTGTCAATCTCTGTTCACAGACTAATCAGAAATAGTTTCGGTGGAAACAAAGAATGCCTTGATCAGTTTTTATAATGTTCAATTTCAAAGGGACAAGGCTCAGATTAGTAATTGCTGCTACAGGCAATGGACAATGTAAAAGGGACTTTCTGCCTTTAAATGCAGGCACAACAACCGTACACATGCCTTAGTTAAAGACCATTGGGAAGGGTGGAGATGCAGAGCTGATGGTGCTGATTCACTGTCCCCGCAATTTAGGCTGTCCAGCCTCTGCTATTGTGCTCTACAAGGGCGTTCCCTATCCACGATCATTCACAGAGTTTGTGTGCATTGCCATTTCATCTGGAATAAGCAGAGCATATTACTCTGGAGCTTTTCCATTGGACACACAGGAATTCAATATTTGCAATAGTTTCACTAGTGGAATGTAATTATGCATTCTTCCTTGGGGTTACTTATTTAAGTCCAATTTAATAATCCCAAAGTATCTCATTATTAAATAAAACATTTGAATTAGTTTACAGGTATTTAACTTTTGAAACATGTTCTATGTAAAATATTAAAATAATTTGAAATCCCACATAATCCCCATTATTTTCATTGGGCCGACCACACTGTGGTGGTACAGGGATGGCTAGCGAACCCCATGATACCTTAGGGAATGCTTTCTCCTGACTGGGAAGCTTTTATGTTGCTTGATTTTTAAAACTCTTGGTCCATCCAAGTTCCCTTTTTTTTCTGCAGTGTCCCACTGACAATACATCTGTAAAAACAGCTATACAACTAACATAGAATTGAATATTTGGGACAACTGCACTGTCCAGCTTACCAAGACAATAAATTGTGCCTACTAAGAGTTTTTTTTTCAGAGGCCTCCAACAGATAAGCAGGTGTCACTTCACTCTAATCCTCTAGGGGAAGCCATCAGAGGAACGAAATATTGCAGGCGGAGCTTTCAAGACTCACATATTGACACAGGCAGCCCGCAGAGCACCTTTCAAAGTTTTCAAATGAAATAAACTGTCGTTTAACTGCTGGAGGAGAAACAATTTTCAGGACTTTATCGTTTGACATCCTTCACATCAAGTCAATAGTGATGCTGCTGAAGGTAAGCAACAGATTTTAGACAACTGGCTTAGAAATCACTTGGGGCCCATGTGTATCCGGATGTGAAAATATACATCCTCAAAGTAAATTACAGTTTGCCGATGCCAGACCTCCTAGGGGGGACAATATGTGAAGTGAATTTTAAATGACAGAGATGCCTGTTGATGAAACTGAGGCTCAGGATCAGACAAATATCTCTGTGCCTTTTAGGGGTTGTGAAATTTGCACAATATAGGCCATTGTGTTATTTTGAGAAAGCGTAGGTTACCACCCTTCTGGCTGAAAAAACGCAGATCTCCAGCTGCAGAACTGCTCAACTTTGTGGATCTACAGTGGTTTACTGCAAGAAATGAAAAAATAAGTCTGTCTAACTGGGCATTTTAATCTTGTATTTAGACTTCAAACACTTACATTACCATTTTTCTCAAGACAAATAGAAGACAAATATTTTGCCAATGTGGTGAGATAATTTTGACCCATTTCTCGATTTGCCAATGAGAAGAGGAAATTTCACTTGTCAAGTACATGGTAACTTAAGATAATATTTTCAACTTGAGAAAGAAAAAATTAGTAAGTTTAGTCTCATATTAAGATTAAAAGATTTGTCAATATGAACACTTTTTGCCGTGTTCTAGTGATGCTTTTTTTTTATAATTCTACTTTAATCTGTTTGCATAGAGGTGCAGATTGTGGATGCTACCATCCATGGAACTATGCAATGCATTCAGTTGCTGTATCCTATCAATATGTTGGACACCCGAAACGTATAATGAATATTCAGGAAGAAGCAGTGTCAACAAACAATTTAGAATATGGTCAGGTATGATCTTATATTGCTAAGATTGTGGAGACTGGCATGATATGACCATAAAGTGCAGAAAACACCATTAAAAATAATCAATTAAAACTTCCAAGCATATTTTTTTAACTTTGCCACATGCCTTACACCAGGGCTGGACTGGGACAAAAAACGGCCCTAGCATTTTCGGCCATGGCGGCCCATCCTGATCGTGACGTGACGGCCCGCCATACATGCACACTTTGCGTTACCAAAAGTTAAAATTAAGCTCAGTCGTAGCCTACATGCCCTGGAACTCCACACAGAAAGACCCCAGGCTGGAATCGAACCCATAACCTTCTTGCTGTGTGGTGGCAGTGCTAATCACTGCACCACCATGACAAAGAAGAAGTTATTATTATTATTATTATTAATATATTTACATGAATGAATGTGAAAAAGAAATGTGACTTTGGAGGCATTTATAATTTTTCAATAAGACCATTGCACTATTTGGATTGATTCATACATAACCTTTTTAAATAGCGTTACATATCTTACAGACTCAATAGGGAATAGAATAGCTCACTAGCTTCAGAACCGCAGTACTCGCTGGTTGCAAGTTTACAGGCAGGTGATTCTGAACGCAAAGACAGGGTTTTAAATAGGAAAATTTTATTGCTGTATTCCAGGACAAATTTTATTTGCCACTGTAAAACAACGAGTCAATATGCATCAAATGGTAGGTTATTAACAGCTGGTCCATCAGTGGGGGCCTTTTGTAAGCTCAAGCCAATTTTAAGTGAATACACACTTACTATAGCCCATTAATTTAACGTCAGTCTTACCGCTTTTCGTGTTCCCCTTCAAATGAAAACTGCTTGCTACATGAGGATCATCGTGGCCAAACAGCTGGTCAGTTTTTTTTTTTTTTTTTTTTGCGTTTGAAAGCCTGAGGCTCCAATGTCTGTTTACTTTATTCTCGAAGCTTTTCTGCCTCTCCACTGCTTTCTGACATTTTTGTCTGATCTCGTAGTCGTTGAAACGCGTTTTTAGACTGTTAACGCAACTGGGGACAAGCAAGGCCATTAGTCAAGCAAATTTCCCAGCAAGCCTGCCTTCTTAAAGCCTCTGGAAACTTGTCTTGACATAGCAAAAATTCACGTATAATATCAAAGTTGAGCGTCTCATAAAGCATCTACAAAAAAACTGAATGAAAATTAACATTCATAACTATTCGAAAACCGCTCATTTTGCTATTCAGTCCATTTCTCAAGACAGTGTGGGTGTGGCGTATCGCGGTGTGACTGGCCACTCCCTCGATTTGAATGACATTTCACTGCCTCCGTGAACGTTAGTTCTAGCAATCACGCAAGGGTCACACTCCAGCCCTATATGTTTGAGCCGTCTGACTCAAGCCGCTTGCACCCTAGATGCGAAACGAATTTTTCACACAATTGATTTTTTTTTCGTTCGCGTGTATTCAAGTCTTCGCATTGACTTTGAATGTAATCTGTCATGCAAAAAATTCGTTTCGCATCCAGTGTGCAAGCAGCTTCAGAATCAGACGAAGCAGAACCTCTGCCATCTGGAAACACCGTCCAGCCAGTTACGGAATGGTATTTTGTAAAATCCTTTGCTGTTTTTATTATTACCGAGTTAGTGCATCTCCGCTAAAATTCAGTGTTAGCAGGGATGCACCCAACGGTGGCCTGATGGTACTGTAACGGTAGCTAGTACTGTACAATATTATTGCATCGTAATTAGCTTGCCACTCAACCGGTTGTGAAAAAGACACACATGGAGAGCTTTCATTTGCTGCCAGTCTGTCACAGGCGAAATCATGGGCGATAATTAAGGTATCAAAATATTTAGTTAAATTCCCAATGACAAAACGACAGAAACATTGTGAAATGGAAATACAACAAACTCTGGGACATAAAGGTTCATAATAAGTTGCTCCTTTTAATATTTGATAAAGCAAACATGAAAATAAATGTACTTTTCTGTTTAGCTCACAATGTGTTCGTCTGGCCTCGTTTTGCTCACGAGTGGTGAAGATTGATCCGCTGAATTAACCACCAGTTCACTGCTTGTGATCACAGGTTGTAAGGTGATTTGAGGTCAAGTCACCGCTTGTGTTCTGAGAAACACCATTTTCACAAGCTGGTTTGAATGCAGCATAAGACATTCGAGCCAGAGCGGAAGTACCATTCCACGCTAAGTGAGAAACGCATACGAGCACACGTCCCATTCAGAAAATCATTTACTAGTGCGTTTTGAATGGAGCTAATACAAACATACATGATAGGGGAAATAGCGGGGAACAGACAAATAGGCGGACAGATGGACGGACAGATAGATAAATGGAACCAAAATGTAGTTGGGTAATCAATCGCAAGACAGGCTACTTCGAAACGATGTTTCTTGGGCTCAGGCCAACTGGTAGGAGCAGAGAGCTTTTATAATTTCATTAGGGGTGGGACAAATGACGGAGTTTTTTTAATTGGTTTGGCTTATTATGTAATTACCCACTAAGAAAACCATGCCCAATTCAACCACAGTAAGAGGATAGGTGCTAAAAATTTAATGACAAAATCTCAGATTTGAATTGAACATAATTTCTAATATTTTAGTATGCTTACAGTTATGCATATACAACCCTAAATAATGTAATTCAAAGGTTTTTGTGGACTTGGGTTTACAGAGGCTTTAAACTTTTAGGACGAAAACAATAATATTAAATAAACTGTACATGGCTTAAGCCTATGCATAGTTTTTTTTATTTTCAAGAATACAGTTTTTCGGTAATTCCTATATCATAAAACAAATATATGCTGTATAAATAGATACTGAAAAATGGCTAAGATGCAAGATAACCAGAATAGTGAAGTAGAAGAATAAAGAGTGGTATATAAAGCATGTGTCTCCTGCAAATTGAAATTCAGAAGATCTCAGGGAGAGCTCTCTATGTAACATAGTGTGAGAAGGGGATTACATTAACTATTTACTGATTCTCTCTGTATGAAATTCTGCTTCGAATTAGCTAAAATCGTCCTGCTGTTTGCTTGCCTTAATGTGGGCCACTAGCTACCAACAGGCCATATGCAATTGCGTTTTTTTTTCCCTGAGGAGGGAGGGCTCAGAGATTTCATTGGGCCAGTCTTGTGTCACTGTAGAAAATGAACCAATGGGCCGCTTTCCGTGTTTTAAAGGCCGGCGCAGTTGTTCAAAATTATCGATGTTATTACAATTTTATAAACTATGATTCCATGGGCCCAAAATGTGCGTCGGCCCTCCGGCCCGTTACCAGATTACCAATCCAGCCTTGCCCTACACTCAGTAATTTCTGCCACAACAGGTGATGGATGACATAGGGAAATTAGCCTGTTTGTCGCCTAATATTTATATCCCAGGGAAACAAGAGGTCATGGATTACCATTAAGTGACTTGGAGCACATGTTCCCATCCCTCTTCAAGACCTGCGTGGAGTTGGCAGATATTGGCTGGAAGTGAGAACCAATATGAACTCGTTAGTTGAGGGCATTCCAGTGATGCACAATGGGGGACAATCATCGGTGTAGGAACCGGGGGGGACGAGGGGGACGTGTCCCCTCCAATATTGGAGACAGGCGAATTTGTCCCACCCAAAAATTATACTGCGGAGGAGAAAAATATTTAATTTTGAAATTTTTAACTTACGTCCCTTTATTTTGAAAGCGCAACACAGCATCATGTCACTGGCCCGCCCCCTCCCTCACCGGCTCTGAGAGTGTTTGGGAGGCAGGAGACAGCAGCAGTCAACAGCAGGCGGTCTGATGACAGAAACTCTTTTCATTATTTCCACAGTACTTTAAGGGTCAACGAATGTTAATTAAACATGTTCGCTATTTTCAACTAGCGATCTAAACCTGGTTTCTGTCACATGTTGGTTAGTAATCGGGTTGCTAGCAGTAGTAGCTAAATATAAGCCAGGTGGATATGTCAAATTATGAGGTGAATTTCAGTGGAGAAATCCCGCAAAGGTGCCATTATTAATTAATTATTTTATGTGCAGGAACCACAGCAGCAAGCTAGAGAAACAGAGCAAGCTGTTGGGGATACAGGTGTATCAGGGCTTCAGGTGAGGTCATAATTATGACTTGTTCTGTGGAATTATAGGGAAAGCATTAAAGTTAGTCTCATGATGTTCAGCAAATATAACCTTTGAAAGTCAAAATGTCCGAACCAACTTTGGCTCAGTGGGGGAAATGAAAGAATCACGTAATCGTAAATTTGACATGATCCAGTCCGATTAACGCTCAGTTTGCGGCTTGTCCAATTCATAGTCGGTGGTCCATTTTGAGGTGTTTATTGCGGCCACAATTGCGTTGCCACATATTAAGATGCTTAATGGAGAGGATTGCGAGCTGGCTTGTTAACGTAGTTATATATCCACTCACTTGGTATCAATGTCCAGGTTACTAGATCTGAGCGGGTTTCATAAGTGCGCTGATATGGTTTGCAGGTGTCAGTTAAGGTTGTGGCAAGTTTATGTATATGACATCTTTGTATGAAAATTTTGGAGGCACCTTGCGAAGCCTAATTAAAAAAAACGGAGAAACACTCATTCGGATAATCTCTGTGTACAGTAAAGGCAGTATCTGCACTCAGATTTACAAAAATTTTCCAGCTCGTGCGCTACGCGCTCTCGCATCACATACGTGTCCCTTCCAATTCTCACATTAAACCTACGCCCTTGGTCCCCCCCAATGTTAAACTCATTCCTACGCCCTTGGGGACAAATCCTGGGAATAAGCTGGCCATTCATGCACACAAATATTTTCAGTCTCAAGGAGGTCCGAGCAAACATGGACAGCTGGGAATGTTAGGCTGTCATGCCGGAATATGGCATTTTTCAGAGACGAAAGGTAAAATGATAGGCAGCAGTATTTCATTGTGGTATTGCACTGCATTCTGGTTAACAAAATTAAGTTGGGTGCGATGTCAATGGAATATGCCCGCCCAAACCACCACGGTATGCCACCATGCACACTACGCTGATGTCAGTATATCGTTCCCCTGTGCAGCGCCGGACATGCTCCATGCACATCCATTCTTTGAAGCTGGAAATGTGAGTTATCAGTGAAGAAAACAGTCCCCCATTGTGTCATTGGCTATCGGACATACAGTGTCTGTTCACCCTGTCGAGCCGATTTCTTCATTGAGCATCGGTGAGGTCTATTCCATGAGGAGGGCAACGCGCGCAGAGATGGACTTCTTGGAGACGATTTCACACGGTTTGGGCAGAAAGGCGGTGACTGTGGCGACCAACTGGCTCATCTGCAGTAGCAGTTGCCAGTCTCAGACGGTCACGACAGAGTCCGGGTATGGCGGTCTTAGGCAGGGGTCATCACATGTGACCGTTGCATATGTGGGCAATTTGCTGTCACACCTTATTCTTCAAAATGGTGTCTTAGGTGATGTATTGTTGAAACATGGACATTAAGAGCTCTTGTGACAGCCCTGCAGTAAGCATGCCAATGGCACTTTTCCAGAGGTTTTGAGTCATCTGTGGCATTTTGTAAAATGGCTGAACTGGGACTTTTGGGGTGGTCTTTTATTGACCTGAGAACGGGGTGTACTGGGCTGACCATACCTGATTTCAATAGCTCTGGTTCAGACCCCACCTGTCTGACAGGCTAATTTTGACAAAGGGCATGATATTGACAATGATATGGTGAAGGTGATTGAAATTGACACAGACCAGATGCACACAACCTTAGTCACGTAATTGAAACTAACGAAGTCAACCACAGAAATAATTTAGTGGAATATTGAAAGGATTATAGTGTTTCATTTAGTTGTACATTTTTGTTCAGTGTATTTTAAAATGTTCTTTTTTTTGCCTTTGATAAATTTATTTAAGCTCAAGGTCCGATTTGGGTTAATATTTTGAATAGAAGATTGTGAGGACGAAGAACAGCCATCTTTTTTCATGGCCTCTATACCTATTATTTACCGAGGGTGCCAATATTAGGCGAGGGCATTGTATGTACAGTACTGGTCAAAATTTTAGAACACTAAATTCATGTTTTTGTTCCACTTTTCTGTGAAATATAGGTAATTTTAACTCATATGAACATCAACAAATGGCATAAAGCAAGATGTAACTGACAAGAAGTCTGTCAGTTCATTAGATAAATTTTGGAGTTAAAGGTCCACTAAGTCATTTTAGACTAATATATAACTAATATATATAAAACAAAAATAGTTGAAATAAATAATTAACCTCATAAATATGTTTAAAATTATATGTACTCACATGAGGTATGGAGTGAAATTGAATACCCCAGTGCTAAAAGTACTTAAGTCACAAAAAATTTCCATTCTGAGAAATGTGGGAATATCAACTTGGGTAACTATGAGAGACATTTTTCCATCCGTATCACATGGTGTGTGAAAATGTGACTTAAGTATGTTTAGAGCTAGGCTCTTCAATTGCTTTAAATGATGATAATCAACTATTTTATTCTATAAGGTGCAGGTTGCCCCACATGGAGGCCTTAATGTTGAAAACACCTAACATTCACACCCAGAGAAGAAGGCAAGGTGCATGATTCAGCAAGGTCTCATAAACTTGCACTATGGGCTGCGGCTGCATGGGCATTGCCTGGAGCTGCTGCCAGGCATTCTGCCCAGATTTCTGTGAGCAATTAGCATTGTTTCCATGCCAGGTCTGCCAGATTTCCATTTAGATCAACAAAATAAATGAAAGATCATCAATTTGTCACAGGACCTGAAGCTGCCATACCCAAAAAGCTCAAAAAGTCAGTCACGCTTAAGATGAAGTGTTGCTCACAAAGGCTTTATACAGCATGTATAATGCCTTCATGTCTTCATAAATCATACATGAGCAAATGTCATGCTTTGTAAAGGGTGAAATAACACATCCTTATTCAGCATGTGATGCCAGATGTGATATGACTGACAATGTCGCTTAGCTAGTGGCTAAATGTTGTAAAGGGTGACATTGGGTGTATTTCATTCCATAGGGCTAATCCCTACGCCCTACACCCTGTGAAGTCATTTCCCTTCGTAGTGAAAACTCTGAAGGGCAGCAGGGAGTAGGGTTTTCAAGTAATGGTCGTTTGGAATGTCCTTCGACATATTTTGCGGCTGCCGCTTTTTGCTTGAGCAAGTGTAAACAAATGCAGCCAGTTCACGGGAGAACTGCTTTCACTGGCCATTTATCGGTTTCGCAGAAGCTTTATAACCAACCGCATAGCTTTCATAATGCGACAAATAGCCATGGGTAAAAATTAAAAACGACATAACTAGTGATAGCCAGTCGACTGTAGTAAGCCATCGAGCTAGGTTCGTCAGCTTTCTGTGCACTAGCTAGCTATTAGCCTTGTTGTAATTTTCTTGAATGACGTTGAATCATACGCATCACTAGGCTCGGGTTGTCGCACAGCATTGTGGGAGCAAAGTGACCATCGCTTGCTCACTTTGAAAACGGCCATTTTGTAGGGCCCTTTGAAGGGATGAGTTTTGCCCACTTTCGATTGGAATGCCCTTCAATATGGCTTCGGTGGGCATGGCCCTCATTATGTGCACTTTGAAGTGAACAACCTAGCTTTTGGAATACAGCCATTGTCAGCTAAGTGACATTGTCATTGTCACATCTGGCATCACATGCTGAATAAGATTGTGTTATTTCACCCTTTACAAAGCATGCCATTTATGTTTCATTTATAAAGGCATTTTATAAAGCCTTTAGGAGCAACACTTCATCTAAAGTGTGACCAGAAAGTCTTATACAAAACAACTGGCTTGGTTTCTGCTGGATATAATTTCTGCAGCTATGATGGGCTATATTCAGCAGGTAACAATGCTCTATTAGTTGTGGCACATTCCTCACATATCATTAAAATTCTCTCTGACTTGTGCCACAGTAGCCGTTCTGTCAGTTCAGACCAGACGGGATAACCGTTGTTGCCCTTTAGCATCGATGAGCCGCAGGTGCCCAACACCTTGTCAGCAGTTCATGATTTATCCCTTGTTGGACTCGTCTCGGTAGGCAACGACCACTGCTACCTGAATGCACCCCGGAAGACTTCTTGCTTTGGAGATGTTCTTATTTACTCTTCTGGCCAAAGCAGTTTGACCCTTATCAAAGTTGCCCAAAGTTGATCATGGTCCAAGGTCTGTCTGCACACCTTGACATGTACCTTTGTTAATCAATCTTAACATCGTCATGCGCTTCATCTGTGAGTGGTTTTAATATTCAATCCTATTTCTTTTTCAAGAATATATTTTATCATGAATTTAACTGGCAGAAATTGTGTTAGTATTTATAAAATAAAAGCATTGGCTGTCATATCAGTGAGTAGAATCTGATGTTCATATAGAAGGATTTAACTTTCAGTTGTTCCTATTTCTGCATATAATGGTTTATGAGTGCAACTTTCTGCAAATTTTATCAGAAGAACAGTATTATCAGAATACTATAAAACAAACAAGAATTGATCATGCCCTCAGATATTTGGTCACCACAGTGCACAAAACAAACATGTATTTCAAAACTCCAAACTGTGTTTGGACTGAGGGTCATAGTGGTGGGCTTTTCAAGTCTAGGAAAAGTACTACAACCTATACAGAGAAGAAATTGTTTCCTCCTGGGTAAATGAAAGAGCAAGAGTTGCAATGGCGACTGTGGATATTCATCAAAATGTAGGCATACAGTCAGTCCCTGCTACGGTACACACACTGTGTTTATGATCCATAAACAGTGGAAGTTGGTTTTTGCTATTAAAAAAAATAAAATGAAATAAAATAAAAAAACTTTACTTGTTGATTAATACAACCCAACATCTTCTTAAAAAAATGGCATAAAATTTTCTACTGAGAAGAATATTTTTTTTCATCACGCAGTGATGGCCTGGTCCACAATGTTGAAAGACATGAAATGCAGCATTCAACCAAAAGTATAAACAAGTGGAACTAGATCAGGCAGGAAACTCGAGTCATTCTACATCACCTGATGCGGTAGTCTGCGTCAGCGAGAGTGCACCACTTGCAGCGCGGCAACAACAAAGAACCTATTATGTTGATCTGCATCTGAATATTTCTGCATCTGAAATCAAAAACCAATTTTGATCTATTTATGCATAATAGTAATGTAATCTTCCCTTTGAGTTATGTGCGATTAAGAATGACATCATTTCAGCACTTCAGAATTCTTTCGGTCTGGAGACATTTATTTGCAAAACCAAGATTCTATGTGCAAATGTGTGTGTCTGTACACGTGTGTGTGCGTGTGCGTGTGTGTGTGTGTGTTTGTATGTATAAATTCTCTGTGTGTCTTACACAATTTTCATGCCAAATAACATAAGTTATGGTTACTATTTTATATTTCAGCAAAAAGTAATGATGATCAAGAAAATATGAAAAGAATGCAAAAAATGTACAAAAAACGTTTTCATTTTGTATTCATGCAGACAGTATACAATACAGAATACACATGGAGTGTCGAGGGATTCGATTTCACTTCAGATAATGATTGCTTAGAATAATCAGCTCACAACAAAAATAACACTGCAATTTTCATATTTTTTATGCGGTCATCAAGCAATATCCAAAGTTAGACAGAGCAGATTATTATTATTATTATTATTATTGGTCATTTTATTATTTTTAAAAATGTAATAAATTGGCAAAAATCAAGCTAACGTGGTGTAGTAAAGCTAAATAAAGAAAATGCAGCCCAATAAACACACAGTGTATGACCAAAAGTATCTGGACACTCCCTGATTTCATGGTTTGAACTTGTCTCTCAGTTCCATCAAAGGCACATCTTTATAAAACAGCATGCAAACACATTCTCAATGATTCATTGCATCCACTACTGTTTGAAGAAGGTCCTATCCTGTTTCAGAATCCAATGCCTTGGGAACTCAGAAAGATCCATATAAACAATGGTGCTGTCAGTAACAATATGGAACAACTTGACTAGCCTGCAGATTGCCTCATTGTAACCACATCCAGCACCTTTGGGATCAGTTGGAGAGCCAACTGTGAGCCAGGCTTTATGCCCAACATCAGAGCTCGACCTCACTGATGCTCCCGTGGCAGAATGTTAAGACCTTCGGCTGCAATACTCTAACATCTAACAAAATGCCTATTCAGAGGAGAGGAGGCTATTATAGTTACAAAAGCTGGACCAATTCCTTATTAATATCCATACTTTTGTATGAGATGTATGAGATGTTTGTCAAGTGTCCACATACTTCTGGTAATGTGGTGTACATGCAAGGAGCATTTCCAAATTTTGGGTATGTCTTTGTGGTTTAGCGCTTTGTTTTCAGTGACACTGAAGACATGAGGATAGTGTAACCGCAGGGAGGGATTTATTGCTGTGGCAGCTCATAAATTACCACAATATACTGCCAAATAACATGACTTTATACACCATAAAATATAGTGAAATATCTTTCTTTCTTTAAAAAAGTCTCATATGGCTCTTCCCTTTACAGTTAGAGGAATTGTTATTATTTTGAAAGAAACATTATCTTTAGGCTGCAGTCAATGAAAAATCTGACATCGTCAGCAGAATGTCCATTACAAAAACTTTAATGTCTCTGAGGCATGTGCAGTAGCACAGCATTGACTTGTCCCTCTGCACTATTATGGTGACAGTTTCAAGGTTGCTCGTGGCTGTGACAATCTGATTGCTGCTCATGTTTCTGGGGCGTGGGGCAGCCTTCATTACATTTCTTGCAGTGACCTTTGGACCTTTCTGTCACGCTTTCCCTCTTTTCAGTGCTGGGCTTCAGTGGATTTTTTGACAGGGATGGGGGGTGGGGGGGTTGAGGGAGTGTTTTCAGAGATGCTGTATGCTGTGGAACACTGAGTTAGATTCCTGACTGTCAAGCACCTCTTGGTTATTGTAACTTTGCCTAACTGCAAACCGAGGACCTTGACCAATGTCTTGGCTTCCCTACATGGCAAAACAAAATGGGATGTGGTTCTATGAAATGAACAAGAAGGCTATTAGCATATCAGAGACTTCTCAGGGCCTCTGCATTCATACGTTGAATGCTCTATCTCTCTCTCTCTCTCTCTCTCTCTCTTTCTCTGGGAGATGGTTCAATAATTAAGCCAACAGAGAAGCTAAACCTACAATAGCTCAATTCCAAATAAAAAAAAGGAAAAACAAACACAAAAAAAAACAAACAAAACCACAACACCAGTATGGTCACAGGACTCCTCGTCCCCGGATTTTTTGTCCTCGGACTTTTCGTCCCCGAGAACTATTATACGGGTTAAGGTTAGGATTAGGGATAGTGTTATAATACAGGAAGAGGGCAAAGCATTACTGGGGATGAACCATCCAGGGATGAACAGTCTGGGGACGAAAAGTTCATGGGGACAAAAATTCCTAGGGGCCAAAAAGTCTGGGGACAAAAAGTCTGGGGACAAAAAAATTTGGAGACGATAAGTCCGGAGACAAAAAGTCCTGGGACGAAGAGTCTAAGAGCCCAAAAATATATACAAATACAGGCACAAAAAGAGAAAGAATGAGCTAGAGACGGAGTGATAAAGTGATAAAGGCCGAGAGCTATAGAGAGTGAGAGAGAGTGAGAAATAGACGCAGAGAGAGAGTAAACGGTGATCTCTCTGTGGGCCTGTTATAAAGCCATCCCTGGGATGCCTGTGAGCCTGGTTGTGTGTTGCTAGATCATATCCTGTTGAAAAACCCTTGCGTTAACAGCAGTAGAAGGAGAGTAATACTCCTGACCCTCATTGGATTTAAGAACATAACCTTCATATACTCATATTTGGGAGACTTACCAGTGTCACAGAGTGTGGCTAACAGCCCATGTGAAGTGCTGTGTACTCCACTGACTGGTCACATTAATCTAATAAACTTGGACATATGGTGAGCTCAGCAGGAACAACCCCTGTCTCTGAGAATGTATCGCCGCTGATCCAAAAACAGGGAAGGTGTTTTTTTAGAATTTATGGGGTGTTGCACACCTTCATTTCCTAGACCACTGTTCAGCCTTTTGGATGCTGAAAGATAAAATGATACAGTACAAGCACACAAATGAGTCTGACAATAATTCAAAAAATAATAATAATCAGTCTAATAAATATTGCATCATTTGTAAATAACTATAATTACTAATGCAATTATGAAAAGTGGCACTTCCTGTATTTACCTGGAAAAAAAACCTGTACAGCTGAGCCCAGTTACCCAGGCAAATGATAGGACAGAAAGAGTGATTAGAGGCTTAACGTTAGTTTTAATATGCACTCACAGTGGGGATGCATGGATGCCTCTAACGTCATCCAAATCCACATTTCTGCTAAAATTGTCCACCCGCTACCCACCCAAAATTATTCTTTTCTCCAATTTAGTATAGACCCACACTGGCATGGACATCTCACTCCTCCTCCAGGCTATATTGCCTTTTAAAATATATTGCGTGAGCTGGCGTAACATAATCATCTGCATATTGGAGTTCTGTTATCCAGTTCAGCTTGGAATGGTGCTGAGATTGCAGTTTGGGCAGGCTGTAGAGTCCACCATACAGGCAATACTTGATTTCGACGCCTGGAAAGTCTCTTGTGGGAATTTCATTGGAGCATGGCTGCCAGGTAGAAAGAGAAGAGGGTTGGCGCGAGGACCTATCCCTGTTTTAGCCCGTTGGTGATGGAGAACTCATCAGAGATGGAGATGAGAGACTCGTCCAAGCTTGCCATTGTGGAGAGCTCACACGAGCGTGACAAAGCGGTCGGGTCTGCATCCAAGGACCTTCCACATGGCAGTTCTTGGGACTGTTATCGAAAGCCTTCTCCAGATCATAGAACACGAGATAGAGAGGTTTTTGTTGTTCTCCACTCTTTTCCTGCAGCTATCTGGCACGGAGGATCATGTTCATTGTTCCGCTCAAAGGTCTAAACCCAAATTGTGATATAGGCAGAATCTTCTCAGAGATGATCTGGTGGCAGTTGAGCAAAATTCTAGTAAAGTTTATCTGGTAATGTTAAGCAAGAGCGATGCCGTGGTAGTTACCACAGATACTGTAATCTCCTTTCTTGAAGATGGTGATGATGATGACATTTTTGAGTTGAGGTTGGACATGTTGAGCCTCCCACAGTTGAAGGATGAGGGTGAACAGCCTGGTTTTCAGAGGCAGTCCTCTATTCGAGATTAGTTCCAGAGGAACGTTGTCTGAACCGGGTGACTTCCATGGCTTCATTCTCTTCATTGCCTCGCTGAATTCACGGTATGAGGATGAGACTAACATCCAGGGTTGCGGAGGATGCTGAGGAACGTGTTTCTGAGCAAATCCTCTGCAGCGATGGAGTCTCTGTTCAGAAGGGAGTTGAAATGTTCCCACCAGGGGTAAATGATGGATTTTTATTTTGTTCATCAAAGTTTGCCAGCCTTTATTGTGGTCATCCAAGAATGTATCCTGCCAAAATACAGCATGATCTCGAACCTGTTGAGACTCATTTATGCAGCGCAGACAATCCACTTAATTTCCACAAAATAAGGAACCAACCACATGTGAATAGCAACACATTTCATCCAAAATAAATACAGATTATTCAATGTATGTGAACTTTGGGTTAATAAATATTAGCTTAAGAGATTAATGTGAGTTTCCGGGTAGTACACTTAATCACAATTAAATTCAATCACCTAGGAAACAAAAAAAAAATGCTTGCTTTAAATTGTAATATTAATACATATTATGAATTACATTATTAATACATTATATAATATGATTACTCAGTAAATAAATTGTGTGATTATTTATCAAGCGATCTTACACAGGTACAACTTGAAAGCATTCATGCATTTAAAGGTCAGGGGCTCACGGCGCGCATTTTTAAATCCATTACCACTTGGGGATGTTGGGCTTCAGGAGGTTAAAATCCTTTGATTGGAATCCTGGTTTGGTCAAAAACTAGCATAAACTGCTGTTGGAAATTAACAGCTCTTGAGTGACTTAGAAGGCAAAAATCTTGCAAAGACACTTAGGAAAAGCAGGGTAATAGGAAGGGAGAAAATAATAAGCTATGAACTCAAACCATGTGTGTCGGAACAGGGAAGCATGGCTGGGGGTGTGGCTACAAACAAGGGAATGAACAGGATACAATTATTCAACTGCACAGGGAGGGTGAATGAGTAAGTGCAATGAAAATAAAGATACGTGCAGCAGAAACAGGGAACGGTAATACCATGAAAAAATACAGAAAAATAACAATAAACTGAAAAATAAAAAAACAGATCTTTGAATAGTGACAACTAATCCCTGCAATGTGTTCATTTCTGACAGTTTGGGATGAAGATATGAAAAAAAATCAAACAAAATAATTTCATCATTTTACTGTATATAATTTAATAAGTATTTATTTATTTCATATTTAGGGGTCCAGAGAGTGTTAAAATGCAGTCCTAAAAAAACTGAACCCTCAAATGCCCTGAATGATGCAATCACAATGAAATGTCGAGCTTTGCAGTGCCAGAGTTGGGATTTGATTCAGGAAGGCAAGGCTCATCCATGCATTGTAGATGAATGATCCACTCAGCATCCCCCCATAATATTCAATACAAATTAATGGTTTTGTGGTTGTGTGAAGTTGAATGTGGAAATATGTGACACAATCTATAAGACCACTGCTCAAATGGGTGTCTGTATCTTCTTTTGTTGTCACTGCCTTTGCAGTTGAGGATGGCTTAAACTGTACTTAGAAGAGGAGTCCATATATTTACAAAAGGTGTTATGCTTAAAGTATTGGCCTAATTACCACTTAGTATCATGATGGTGACTTTTTTAGCATTGGGTTACATGGATTTTTTTCTTTTGGTCATTAGAAGATGATTGCTCATGATTAGTCAATTTTTCTTTTTTTCTCAGCGGTAAGACTACCAGTTGAACAACACAGAATTGAACATTGTAGGTTGGATACAACATTTCTTCAACTTAAAACCATGGCCCTCATCACCAGCAACATATCGCAAGGATGGGGTCAAGTTTCTTCTTTTTTTTTTTGGGATTGTTATAAAACTGATTTAAGCTGACTCTGCGTATTTTACAGATTTGTTGATTTGGCAAATAATTCTGTTTGTGCGGACTCACTCAATTTCTCTGAGGCCAACGATTCAATCTCTCATGAGATTTCATATTGAATTCATGAAATGCTTGAAAAGGTATTGTCCAGAAAGCTGCGACATGGTACCGTTTGATTTACCCTCTAATTCTGAGTCAGGAACTTACCAGCTGGTAGAAAGAGCTGAGGAGGATATCAGGTAATTGAATTTTAATGGATTCAAAATGGCTCTGTCCATCAGGGTACCTGTCTGCAATTGATTCTGAAAATTAATGACTTAATGTGAGTGTTCAAATCAAGAATTTGAAATATTCTGCCTGCATTTTGGTTTCAAGAAAATCTAGTTAGAGCAGGAATAAAGCCATGCTCTAAAAGGTCCTCGATTGTGAAAATCAAGTTTTTCTTTGTGTGAGGATACGCTCAGGAACCAGACGTGAGAACCAAGCAGTGCAGCAGATGAGTTTATTAAGCGAGGGGGGGAAACCCCCGCAGGGCAGAAGGCAAAAGGTACAAAGTCCACAATCCAAAAATCACAATCCAGTAGGGCAGAATAAGAGTCGAAAACCAGGGCAGCAATTACAGTACTCGTGGTCGGGCAAAAACAGGTACAGTACACAGGCACAGGTTTGTCAGAGAAGCAAAAGCCAAAATCCAGTGGGCGTAATCCAAACCGTTAACAGGGCAGCAAACACAAAACTCGTAGTCGGGCAAAAAGGGTTCGTAAACAGATGCAGACAAAAGTACCAAAAAGCAGAGCCAAAAATCAAAGGTCGGACGGTCCAGTCAGAAGAGAAACACTATGAGTGCAAGGCGAAAACGATAGCAGCAAAGGGAAACGTTCTGACGTTGCAGTGAGATGACAGCTTAAATACACTCAAGGGAAGTCACATGCAATGATTAGGATCAGGTGAAGAGGATCAGACTAATTACGTGGGAGCAAAACATGAGGGAGAACCTAACCACATAAAATTGGCAAAAAGCCAAAACGCGGGACAGGGATCACGAGACAACCTATGACAAAACATACAGCTCCGGTTAGGGAGTTCTAATGTGCACAGATAATGAGAGGCAGGACAGAGTGGAGCAGGTGCGGAGGATCCGCTGAATTGCAGCAAAGACTAAGTGAAGGCAAGAGGCGGAGACTAGAACAGGGCGAAAAGGAGAGCTTGTTAATCAATTAGTAAGTGCAGCTATACAATCCCTAGTGCTCGTTAGTAAGTTAGTATTATATACAATGTTAGTCTGGGTTAGTAACTATAACAAAAACAACAAACTGTTAGTATTGGTTAGTAAAGTAGAAAAGAGAGGCGAAGTAAGCAAACGAGATTGGAAGGAATGTTTGAAACCCAGAAACCATGAAATCACCTAAGCATGTGACACGCGGGACTGGGGAGAAGCTGTAACTTAACAAGAGACCAGACAGGGGAGACAAAGTGCAATGAAGGGCATGGCAAAACATGGACCGGACTATAACAGAAAAGTGGATTGGGAATGGCAAGAACGAAAACATGGCAAAATACAAAAACTGAACAGAACATGGCAAAACCTAACAGAGCTGATAATAAACATAACAGGGAAGACAGAAACATAATAAACATGGCAGAATCATGACAGACAGAGCAGAATCATAACACTTTGCCCAAGCATATATGTTATGGTCATCCTGCAGACAAGCAATCCAGAGAATGTGAAAAGTGAAAGCCCCTCCATTGTTTGTATAGGCCAGGGCTGCCCAACCCTGTTCCTGGAGAGCTACTTGACTTAATATTTTGACTGCACAATTTTAAGACATTTTTCAGAGCAAAATAGCCCAACTTTCAGGCCTAATAAAATTAACAATTTTTTTCTGGAAATGGTTCAAATTTTGGAATCATGTCTTAAACAATCCTAACTTTTGAAATATGCAAAAATGGATTTTGCTACATATGCACTTAAAGTTAATGAGAAGTTACTTTTCTGTTTATTTCTGGGTTTAGTATTCAGAATGCTAAAATTGTAACCAGATGTCTATTTTTGACCGATTTATTCTAAAAGTACTTTCATTTAATCAAAATTAAAATTAAATAAATTAATAGATCTAACAGAATTAAAGTGACAAAAACTGCTCAGTAAGGTACAATTAGCTCGACAGTATATTTTGTGATGCTTAAAAGTATATAAACTGCAATATGTCACATTATTATTATCATTATTATTAGTCACTGTATCTCATCACAGGGCAACTGGGTCTTTACCAAGTTTGACAACCACTGATGAAAAGGAGAAGCTGCATCTCGCATCTCTTAATGTCTTTTCAGAATGACTAAACAAGGAAATAAAGTGTTCAAATATGTAAATGATTTATTTCACAGCTGACTGCAACATGTCAGGCAAGTTAATTCATCCTGCCTGTGAGAAGAGGCATATAAAAAGCCATTGAGCTTTGAAACAGAAACCTGTGAATTGACTAGTAATAGACGCAGAAGCTAAGGGATCATTATGTGAACAATATGAACATTATATGATAGTAAGCTGGTCTAAATGTCTAATCTCATTTTGATGAGAGGAGAATTTTCCAAAAAGGTAACCAATTCATTGTTCATTGCTGGGACTCTCACTTGGAATATTCATTATTTATTCAGCATAGACCCATGCAATGAAGTCAAATGGACCAGCCCTAACTATTTTAAGCCTATGGAATATGAGATGCATTTTTTCTGCCAATGAATCCAATCAATTTCCTGTCAAGCATTTATTGATCTTCCTCTCATATGATCATGAAGAAAACATTCCTGGATATTGAATGATTTTCATTTGACACCAAGCCACATTTACTACCAGGAAATGCTATATTTGGTTTTTAGTTATATATCACAATTTTGCTGCTCCTCTTTAGACTCTCTAGAGGTAGGACTATATGACTCAGTTACAATGACTTCAAATTACTGATTACAACCTTTAACCACTCGTATCAAAATTAAAAATTCATATAGCAGAAATACTGTATATTTGCATAACCAGAATGTGAACATTACGGACATGATGGGCAGTTCAGATACGCGAGACTGCTTGAACCTCGTGTTCCTGTACAATGTTGAGCAGAATAATTATAGCACCACATGGAATATCCTGAAGGTTCTGAAAATGAGCAAAAGCATGGCTGACTCCTGAACAGTTCCCATGGCAACAGGCACACACATGTCCTAAATCCAGGGCAGATGCTGCAAAATTGTCCAAACACCCCCCAGACAAGCCTCATAGCTACAGCGCATAAATCACTGTCCATAAAAAGCTCGGAATTTCAGTCAACTCTGCAAAAGGAGAAACAAACACATTCACTGACAGTAAATGCAATATTTACTTTTTTATTGCTGTCTTTGTTTAAAATGACGGGATTCATTAGGTACTACTCCTGGAGATACAGTGTAAGATATAAGACCTATTTCAGAAAGTGAAAGTGATATTTTTGCCCCAAAGAAAACGCAGCATATTCCATTCAACACCCATCAGTTATTTAAACTGCTGCTTCATCACCAGGGTTGCAGGAGAGCAGCAACACACTCTGGGCATCTTGCATGTACATTTCACTCACATACTCATTCCGACAGGCAATTTACAGTCTCCAATTAGCCTGGCATCCATATTTTAGGACTGCGGTAGGAAACCACAGCACCTGGACAAAACCCACGCGAACACGGGGAGAACATGCAAACTCCACACAAGGCCCCATGTCCTTCTTGCTGTGAGGCTGTGGCGCTATCCACTGTGCCACCATGCTGCCACTCCATTCAATATTAAAAAATTACTAAATAATTAAAATAAATATTTGGAAGCATACAAGGCTTAGAAGCTAAAATAAATATGCAAGGATTTACTAGGATTTTTCTTATTATGCTCCTTACATGGACAACAACAATGAAGAGATGCTCTTAATTACTGCTTGCACTGCCAATGCTGAGTCAAAATTCTATTAATTTAAGGCTGATCAATTACTGCTTGTTTGCTAGCAGAAGCATTCATTTACACTGCATAACCCCTACTGTGGCAGACATTATTTATACAGGCATACCGTGGTGTGCATTTCGATAGAAATAATGGCTCTCAGAATAGACTCTCGTGAATTACAGATAGCAGTCGCTAAATTATGCATCATAAGTTTTGCATGACAACTCCATGTACGCATGAATGTGTAATTGTCACATGATGCTTCTTGTAAGTAAAATCACTTCAGTTGACCCAATCGAAGGTGGCAGAAAATAAGATATGACCACCTTACTATGCTGAACAATTTTTCAATTTTGTATAATTAAGTTGTTGTAATAAATTCATTTTACAGCCAATCAATTAAGCTTGTTTCAGTGATTGTACCATCATTATGTTTCCTCTCGCACTGAAGTGTCCTGAGTAATTTCAGAGTACCTTCAACATTTATCATTGTCTATTATTGCCCGTAATGTATATACTTGGAATTTCTCCACATAATTGATAAACTTTGCTGACCGAAATGATGGCATTTCCTTGTTTTTTGTCCAACAAGGGGTGTCAACTCCAGCCCTGGATGGCCAGGGCGTCAGCTGGTTTTCATTGTGTTCACAAGGCCATGATTCATTGACTGTCTAAAACGTCCCCACACCAGAAGGCATGATGTGGTTAATTGAAAGGAAGCCATAGAGAAGTCTGCAGGCACTGTTGCTCCATAAAATTTCAGGAGGAGAAGTAAGGATATTATGAGAATAATAATAATAATAATATTATTAATGAGAAGAAGAGGAAGAAGAAGAAGATTGGGTGGTTTCTTTCATTGCGATCACTTAATTCTGTGACTGAGGCAGAGTCTAGCAGCTGAGTCATTGATTTCCAGGATTATATACATGAAAACCTGAGAAAATTACTTTTTTTGGTAATATTAAATATACATTGCTGACATTGCCATTTCCTGTTATGTTTCCATATTTTAAGATTTTTAGCACTCTTTGCCTGCACAATGTCAAATATTTACTTATTTATTTAATTTATCAAGACTTGAATTGTAATACACTGTAAGTCTGTTTGAGCTGCGTTTCACTGTAGGGCTAGTACTGTGTAGTCTATTTTCCTATGTGTGGAATGTATCACTATAGTAAATAATATCTTAATAATAGCCATCATTCATATATCAGAGCATTCTCTGATGGGGCATCTTGCTGCACACGTGTGCAATCAATCACACTCACCATTATGACATATATTTTCAAAAAAAAAAAAAAATCTTCAAATTGTTTTTTTTTTTTCATTCTGTCACGTTTCTGCATTGTTGTGCATCTCTGTGTGTATCAAAAGCATTGTGTGTGCAAGTTGTGTAGCTTCCCATGTACACGCATAATATCCTAATAATGTGCCCTTAATATAACAGTGAAATACTGCACTCTTGACATCAGACCGTGTTTTTGTTGGTTAGTCGCTCCCTTGCTGTGTGCTGCCTTAAGATAGCAATGCACCTGACCTCAACACATTTTAAGACCAGCACGCACATGGGCGCTCAGATGGGCGCCAGTTAATTTTCCGTTTGAACAACATAGGTGCTGGATGGGAAAATGGCTGCTGCATCGGTCTTAACCTAGCAAAGGCAATTGTGTTTCGTTTGGCACTGCTTTGCGCCGGATGCAAGATAAAGCCTTTGGAGTTCACAGACAAATTTTTCTTTAATTATGACAGAAAGGTTGGAAAGCCTTGAATACTGATGGCCAAAATATTATCCCCATCATAGATGCGTTCTTAATGTGCGCCAAATATCACCATGTATGTGAATTATTCAAAATAGCCATCTCAGTTATTATGCATTTTGGTGCCAAATTATAAATTCTCTCATTCCCAATTGTTAGTACTCAGAGGTTCCTCATTATTTCACTGCCACTTTTTAAATGTCTCCAAACTTTTAAAAATGATTAGTAGTCTGTTACAGTCTCACCGGCGGTGTTCAACACAATGCATATCAAAAATTTGCTCCAGGGGTATTTTGTTTGTGGTGCAGTTCAGGCATTATTAATTCAGAAGATGGAGTGTAGTCATGACCACTTATGAACAAAGAAAAATGGTACAAGATGGAAACATGATGTCAGTTGGTGTATCGTGCGGTAATTAACAAACTAGATGTTGTTATCCAGTGCTTCAAGCAAAGAAAACATCATGAAACGTATAGTAAAATTTTAATCGACAAGAAACATCAAACTTTTAAGAACAAAAACACATTGTACATCACATTCCCTTGACAGAGTCCTTTGAAATAGAAAGCAGGTAAGAGGAAAATAGTAATAAAGTACGATGAAAATGTTTCTGATGGAGGCATACTTCCAAAACTAGAGGCTCCGATTCATTTAAAACTTTCTGCAGTTGTACTGAGTTAATGATATGCAGCCAGTTACCTTTAAAACTCTTAAAACTCACCAAATGGGGAGTACTGAGAAGATTTACCCCCACCCCCCCTCCTGTCAGAATTCTTGTCAGTCCGTAATTGGTTCCTCCCCCGTTCCAGCAACCTACGCGTGTTTTCTCCCAGGTCTGATCTATTATGTGCCCCGGTCCTTTTGTGTGTGGTCTGGTGCATAAAAGCTTACTTTCTGTCAAGTGTGGATGCTGGATTGTAACACATTGTCCTTCTAAGCCTACCAGTCAGTTTGTTTCTTCAAGTTTTGAGCAGAGCTCTTCCTCTGTGTGTTTGTCAGTACTTTAAGGATAGAGAAAAAGATAATCACTCTTTGGAGTCTTAATACCAGGAGTAAGCTCCCAAGCCTTAATATCAGTCTCCAGGATTGGGACCGCATTCCTGCTACCCATCAGTTCCAGGCTGTTCTTCTGGGCCAGTCTATTAACAATGCCTCCCAAGCCTTCAGTCTTCAAGGTTGGTTCTGTGTTCCTGCTAAACCCTTCAGTCCTACAGTCAAGCAGCCCTGCTTTGGCGAGGGGAATTCACCACTTGGCCTCTGACCCGGGATGACCACTAGACTGGCCATGGACACGCCCACAACTCTCACCAGTCACTACCAACTTGGCTGGACCGCCCCCTTCTCACATGGGTCACTCCATATTAAACTGTACAAATGTATTACAATGGTGATGAAAATTCAAATACACCTTTTCCAAAGTTTTTCATTGCAGTGGTGAAACCCCATCCATGGGCATCACAAAGAAGCAAGCAAGAAGATAAACCGAGTGATCACTTCATTTCAGTGACCCCATAATGTGCTAAGATGGCAGGCATTGTGGGTGTAACGAAGACACAAAACAGATAAAGAATTCCTGAAAATCAGATACATTTCAAAGTCAATTCTTTTGTATGATAAATGGCCTAAGTCTATCAGTAACATTTATGGACAATTACGGCCAGTCAATGTTTTTCATGTCTATTGTCCTCAATGTTTGTATTCCGTTCACCTGGCTTCAGTGCAAAGCATTGTTAAAATTTTGTAACTGGTTACCTGTTGCTCTAAATCACCAAAGGAATATATTATTTTATTCACAAGAAGGCATTTCAAAGAATAAAAATGAAATAATAAATCAGGTGGCAAAGTAGGGTCATTTTCTCATAGACTTCAGTAGCATTGAACTTCTTTCTGCAACCACCGGCGTCGCCATCTGCTGGCCATTAAATATAATGCAATTTTTTGAGATTTCTGCATCGGCCTCACTGTTTAGATCCGGGTGCTGCGTCCATCTTTTCATACAGTCTATGCACAGGACACAATCTACGCATATTTCTTTATGTTGTTATGGTCGTAACATGATATTAGGACACGGAAAAAAATTCTTTTTTCAATCATTATTTTTTAAAGCATGGTATATATGATTGTCTGGCGCCTTGTGAAATTTTGATGCAGGAAGTGAGTACCTTAGTTTGCCGCGGTCATCTTTACGCCATTTGCATACATTATGCTAATTAACCCACAGGTCTGGACGTAACATGCGAGGACACGACTGGTTACGCCCACGACGGTCATTTCAAATTGCATTTCTGATCAGACGAGACCCGGTAATTTAGTGCAGACAATTGAAACCGTTATTATGGGTATTTCTCTGCAATATTTCGTTTCACTTTCTTTCGAAGTATCAACAGACATGTCATGAGCATTTCATGAAGTTGCCTGCCAAATTTTGTAACAAAATATGGCTTTCACAACGCCTTGGCTGACATCAGGACACCACTTTTTCTGCTGTGTTGTTAGACCGATGACTCTGTTTTTTTCTTATGTATATCTTCAATCCGGGAGTGAATAAATATGAACAATGCAAATCATTTAATTCTCTTAGAAAAAATTTTATTGACCATTCTCATGCAATACAGTGAATTACACTGAATACAGTTTAGTATGGAGTGACCCACATCTGAGCTCTTGCCCATTCCATATGATTGCCATATTCCCATCAATTAATACACCTCCATGAATTGTATCTTGAGTCTGGTTCCTTTTCTGGATCCCCTCACCCCCATACCTCATTGAATTTTGGGTGACTCTGTGCCACAGTGGATCATGCTGTTGCCTTGAAAATTTTCTGCACAACAGACCCTAGAATTTACAAAGAAATGGGTGATGAAAAAAACTACCAGTGAGTGGTAGTCCTGTACACAAAACCATCCTGTTAATGAGTGTGACAGAGAGCTCTGTCTCACGCCGCGAACAGTACTCTAATACAGCAACTTAACTGACGCCACTGCAGTTGTACACACTGTTTGTCTTTCGCATTGCTAAAAGGTAAAGATATTGCACAGGTAAGGACATTTCATTGGGGGTACATACTGGCACATATTAGTGCCAGTTTCCCTTGTCCTAACATGCAAACATCTTCACATGAGAAACACACCTAAACAGTTTACTACCATAACAAACACAAACATACACAAATGTCATGGAATGTCTATATTTCTTTTACTTATTGCCATTTAGCATACGGTCTGCTGTTCTCAGTCTGCTCCGTTTGGTTGTTGTTCATAGCAAAAGCTAGATGTTTCTGGGAGCATCATGTGAAGTTAGACCCAAACAGAACCATGGCAACTTGAGCTGGCTAAGTTACGCCTGCTCTAAGCTCATACGTAGTTCTGCTATTGGGTCAAGCCAATAATAAATGGTTGCATTCAAAAGAATGAAGATAACTCAGTGGCCTACTAATTTAAAATGACTAAATATGGCAGAATTCTGGTCATTTAGTAAATTGTTAAAATTGAGCATGTCTCCGACTGAGACAACTGTGTGAAGAAATTTGTACTTTTCAGGCAATGGGTGGCATGTTCTGGGGGAGGGGCCTCTGGCATAATAGGGCCCCATGTCTATTCCTCTGAAAGTAGAGTGTTTGTCTGTGTTAATTAACATTAATAATTAATATTAATTTGTCGGCACCTTAAAAATAGGTTGAGTTTCAGTTTAGACGTAATTCGCCCAAGTCATGAGTGGACTGGCATATTTTTCAGAAACATGCCAAATAACACGTTGTATGACACTTCATTTAAATGAAACTCCCACTGGTGCCAAAAAAAAAGTACATGTAAATAGAACAACAGCCTCAACAATACTCTTCCTGCCAAGTTGCAGTTGCGTGCAACACTGGCAGAAAAATGCCGGTTAGCCCTTTTGGCTGTTGGAAAATAAAACATGACATAGCGATCGGTCTGTGCACGCATCGTCAGATGTTGTACATGAAAAAAAAATCAGGCTGCAGATGTGGATTCCACAGAGCACATTAAGAATATTTCAAGCACCTTGTTGATTTTTTGCCACAAAGATTTCAGGCGGTTCTGGGTTGAAAGGGGGTCGAACCTAGAGTAAGATATTTTTGCTTATTATTATGGTCAAGGAGTGTACATAGTCTCAGTGAAGAAAGACAAAGGTCATCTGCAATGATAATACATCATGCTTTTATATGCATGATAGTGAGGTGATAGAACACATACCCCTCGTTCAGAGCTGGGGAGCCTGAATCAGAAAGGGCCTAAAACCTGAGTAGGAAATTTCATCCAAAAAGGGCCAGTGTGGGTGCAAGCTTTCGCTCAAACCTAGCAGTTACACACCTGGTTTTACCACTCAAGGTCCACAGCAAAAATTCTAATGCTTGATTGGTAACATGTTTGTTACATGTTCTTCCAGTTCTGTTATATGTTATCTGTCTTCCCTGTACTCTTGCTTGCCCTAACCCCCCTACACACACAAACACGCACACACGCTCACACATGCACACACAGACGGGGGGGGGAGGTATATACGCACGCATAAGGCAACATCCTCCCTTTTAATTCTTCACCATTACCATATATTCACACATTTGTACTAATTCATCATAACTTCAATTAAATATTTCAGCTGGAATATTTCTGGTAATGGAAATCAGGCAAAAATAAAATAAAATAGTCATGACCCACCTCCGTGGAAATGGGTATATGTCTATCACTAGAGACTCACTTAACTGACTCAATTAGCAAAATTTTCAAATCATTCCAATTTCACTACATATTCCGAGCCAGTTATAATTCAAGGCAAACAGGGGTCACAATTCTGATTAATAATGAAATTTAATTTAGAGGGATGATTTGTCATTATTCATACCTCAGTTTCCAGTAATCTCAGCAGAATTGCTAATTTATATGACCCCAATAAGGATGAGCCATCTTATGACCTATGGATGACTTATCACAAACTCTATTCCCTACTCGGCAAACTTCCCAGCTCAAAATTAATCACAGAAAGTGACTTCAATTCTGTGCTAGACCCATAAATAGATAGATCAATTCTGCAGGTAATATTAGATCTGAGCTATCCATTGTGGTTTTAAGCAATACACAGAGGGCTACACCCTTAGCAATAGTTGGAGGCGGCCATCTATTTGAAAGAGAATACTTCTGCTTTTCTCAAGTACAACACTCACCTTCCAAAACTGTTATTTAACAAGCTATTCTCTCCATTTTGATGTTTCAGAAACATACATTTTTTGAACCCTATAAACGATTATGCGCCAGGTTCATATAAGTTCAAAACTCAACAGAAATTAACTAGCAGATCAAGGTTTAACACAGCTATACAAAAGTACAAAGATGTTGACAGTTAGTTAATGCGAGAGTGGACATCCTTCATGCAAATAAATGACTCACTGAACACTTCTCCTGTACTTCTCTAGGAAATTGCCAACCCTTCATTGAGGGGCAAGGTCATCTTTAACACATCCTATAAAAAGAAGAAAGACACAGAATTGGAACTTAAACTGAAAGAGAAAATAAAAGAACTTGAAAACACCTATGCCACCAATCCCTCAGAAAAAGTGTGCAGTGATTAGAGACAATTTAAAGTGGAACTGAATGATCTTATGAACAAAAAAACTCTAGACTCTTTTGGCTCAAAAATACCAAGTTTCAGTAAATAGAGTACTTGACATATTGCAGTCATTGAGGATTCAGCTGGAAAGCCTCACCATGATTCCAAAGATACTAATGATATATTTAGGAACTTATGTCAACCCAAATATTAATGACATCCATAAATTCCTCAGTATGATAAACCAACCACATCTTACAGAAGAACAAGTTTATACGCTTGACAAACCCTTACACCCTGAAGAATATCACAATGTACTCAATGGCATGCCCGATAGCAAACTGCCTGTACCAGATGACCTGCTGAGTTATACAAACAGATCTGAATGGCAATTTCCCATTTGTTTATAAGAATGATCGTTGAACTCAAAATCACCTCTAAAACACTCCATTTGTAAATACAGCAATGATCACCTTACTCCAAACCAAACCAAACGAACATCCCATTCACCCACCTAATTATCATCCATGATACCTAATGAACAAAGATGAAAAATTATAAATAAGGCCTTGACATCCAGACTTGAGAAGTCATCCCAATTCTCAATACATTCGGACCAGACAAAGTTAATTAAAGGAAGACCGTTATCTATTAAAACATTTGCAAACAATTCAACCAAATGCAGCTTTCAAATTACCAAAAATCTAAGACATTGATTCAGTTTATATCACTTGACACAGAAAAAGCATTTGAGAAGGTTAAATAGAAATTCCTATTTGCAGCCTAAAGAATTTGGGCTCGGAGAGTCAATCAATGATTGGATTTGGGCACTTTACACATAATCAATGGCCACCTTCAGTACAAACAGGTTGATTTCACAAAATTATACAGTACATAATGGGACCAGGCCAGGATGTCATCTTTTTCCATCTGTCTTATATCTATCCAGCTATATTCATCAAGCCTCTCGCAGCTGCAAGAAGGCAAAATGGCAACATTACAGGCATTCAGACATCTGCTAGAGAGCTCAAAATTATTCTTTACATAGTTGATGTATTACTACTCCTTCAGGACCCCCACACACTCCTGCAAGAATGCTTTAAAAAAAGTTAAAGTTTACCAATAAGTCAATTCCATAAGCACTGCCAGATCTGTTGAGATGAAGAGTCATTTTCCAGTCAAGCCACTGACCTCAAAAATAACTTTCTCAACAGAGGTATAAGAAGGACTTGGTTTATCAGGCAAAAGAAAGGTTTAAAGATGTCTCTTGATCAGTGTGTCACAGAAGACAGAGTGCATGTAGGGTAATCAATGCCCTTGTGTCTTGTAAAAAAATATTTCTTCAGTTAAGAATTTGGTGAGGTCATTAATGATTATTGGTATATCATCGAATCAGACTGCAGGCTGAAACACCCAAAGTTTGTTTTTTTACAGAGCCCCCGAAGTGACATGGAGGGAAAAAAAACAAAGAAAAAAAGAAAGAAAAAAACGTACTGGGGACAAACACTGACTATAGTTTTGTGAGATCATGAGTTTGTTTTGCGAGATCTTGAGTTTGATTTGCAAGATCTTGTGTTCGTTTTGCGAGATCTTGTGTTTATTTTGCGAGATCTCGAGTTTCATTTGCAAGATCTCGCAAATCCAACAATGCGTATGAGACCCGGTAGAGCCGTCTACGGAGAGCTTAGCCACTGAAAGTATGTTGTAGTTCCTTATTTTACCAACATGAGGCAAACAAGTGCAAAAAATATCCTAGAGTAAACCATGGATGTATTATAAGAACTGGATACTGAACCAAAAATGGCCGCTTATTCATTTCAATGGAAATTACTCAGTGGCGCAGCACGCCAGCTTGGGGCCTTATTTCCGGAGTCACGCAGACATGCACTGAGTGACTTTTAGTTCACACATGCGTAGTGTGGGGCTCATGAATGCGCTGACGCCTGGGGTATCTATGACAATGGTCTGCGCCCAAAGCACTCCCACACAGGACGCGTGTTCAGGACCAATGTTCTCCAGAAATACAGCTAACTATGTCCACTGTGAAACCCATGCAACAGCTCTCTACCGAATGAGCAAACATAGCAGTCGGCTTAAATATAGTTTGGAAAAACAATTTATATACCTAATAGAGATATAACATGTTGATAAACTATTTTTATTTAACAGGGAAATAAAATTATTCACTATCGCAAACAATGCCAGCAAACAGTTGACTTGCAGCTCTATGAGATGACAGTTCAATCGCCTTTTCCACACATATCAAAGTTAAATCTATTCATATAAAGTGAAACGTTTCAAGCTTGTTAGCTTGCAGCCTCCTCTATTCTTACTGGATTCAAGACGATAACCCTACCGCAGAGAGCACTGCCTGTGCTTCATGAACTGATAAGTTTGATAGTAGATGACGATGATCAAAGTATTTAGCCAATTCTGACAAGCGAAATTACTTTTAGGGTACGTATGCTCAAAGCTCATTAAATCCATCCTTTCTCTATGCCTGGAACTGGAGCCCATCCCAGCTGACTCTGGACGAAAGGCAGGGACCCACCCTGGACAGCTTGCCAATCCATCGCAGGGTGCACACACCATTCTTTGGAATTTAATTTTAATATTTAATATCGCGAATGCATATGCTGCGCATACTCTCGCAACCCGATGTGTCATCCGTAACATAGCTGCTGCCCTTATATGCTATTACCACGTTTATCAGCACTAGAAATTAAATTCTAAATTTTCTTGCCTAAATTCACGCTTGACGTTTTTACAACCCGAAATTTTCTCTGGGTACACAAGCATCAAGGTAAGTCGAAAAAGTGCTGATTTTATTCAATATTAGTAGAGTTTGAATACGGAATTATTTTCCTTCCCCTTATACAAGATTAGCAAATCCATAAGTCCTCACATAATCAGCATCCCAGTTATAAAATATGCATAAAGTCGTTCTTTGTTTCGTTCTCATCTCTTTCTTTCTTCTGGGACCCTCGTATTTTCTCTGCACAGATGGAGCTCAGCCGCATCAGCGAATCTCCGCAGCATCACTCCTGTGCACTGATGCTGCTCACTAACAGTGCGTCGCTCACATCTCATCCTATCCAGCGTTTCCTACCCACTCAACACTCAACAATATATATGCAAAAAAATAGACAAAAAGCTTTGACTGTCGTCCCAGCTGATATGAACAATAATGTTCACACCTTATAACTATATATATATATAAAAGAACAACACAAAGGATGATATGTTTGAGATCACATTAGTTTCACCAGAGAATTTTTAATATAGTCCGATTGCCTCCTGCTAGTAACGTGAGGAACTACGACCGAATTTCAGTGGACTGGCTAAGCTCTTCGTAGACGGTTCTTCCCCAGTTCACACACCGACACCACACGGTTGGATTTGCGAGATCTTGCAAATCAAACTAGAGATCTAGCAAAACAAACTCAAGATCTCGCAAAACAAACTCAAGATCTTGCAAAACAAACTCACGATCTCGCAAAACTATAGTCAGTGTTTGTCCCCAGTACATGTTTTTTTCTTTCTTTGTTTTTCTTCATTTTTTTCCCCTCCGTGTCACTTCGGGGGCTCCATAGTTTTTGGAAAAAAAAACCTTTGAGACCAGCTCTTAAAAAGGAGAAATGCGCCTTCCCCAAGTACGATCCCGCATACCCTCCATCCCTGCCAGTAATTACAATTGTGGTAACTGCGCTTTGTGTTGCATCACACATTTATGTACGCTTTTCGCGATATACACAAAGGCTGTAATATTTCTATACATTGGACTATTACTGCAAAGGTGATGTTATTGTATTTCTAAAATGAATTATCTGTCTCCATATGGAATATGGAATGTGGTTGAATGTGGATTTTGACATAAAACCTTTTTAGTTGTAACCTCTGGATGTTCTTGTCCTTGTGGCCCTGTCCATTTGTTTGTATTTAATTTTATCATGGGTTTTAACTGATAGTTGTTGCAGCATTTTTCGATTGCTGTAGTTTTTTTTTATATTGTGTTTATTGCATTATTGTCTGTTAAAACAAGGAACTTTCTGATGTTCTTTGCTATTGTTCCTTTACCAGGGTATGGTCAAATCAGTACCAGTGTCCAAATACAGAGCAGTCATAACTCTATCAGACTTGAATTTTCAACCACAGTGTTTCACTGTTGGTTTATTACTCAGTGGAATCAATACCTCTCCAGTTACTCTCCTTTCTTGCAGCTATCAGTTAATACCACAATTCTCAATCTGTGATTGATGAGTAAATAGGACCTTTTACAGTGATCCATTATGAAATGCATGTATAACTTAGCCCACACCACATTTTTGATTCATTTCCCCACCTGATTAGTAGTTGTAAGATGACTACTCTTCCTCTGAGACCATCACAAGACGGCCTTCTTTTGACAGTACTTTTACAGATTGGAGTCTTACTTTTTTTTTTTTTTAATTTAGCATATATTGTGTATCTGTGATGAAATTCTTTTCTGTCTCTTAGTGAGCAATGTTTGATGTATTGATCATCGGACATGTGATCACTTTTGGCCTGCCTTATAATACGTTGGATACTGCTAATCCAGTTTGCTCAAAGCAGTATGGAGTGTCAAGGACTCTCCCCATGAATCTTTCAGTTCAGCCATGATTTGAAGCTGAGAGAGCCTCTCGTTTCTTAGAATTAAAATTTAACCTCTGAAGCCCTCACTTCGTTCTGATGAGATGTTTCTCACTATCTCAATGCTACTTAACTCTATAAAGTCTGGCCCTTTTGTAGCATATTTCCATATGAACTAAAGTTCTTCCTGTTCTTGAACCACTTTGACTACACTACAGGCATAATCACAGTCTCTTCTGAAAGCTGACCATCCGCAGATTGCTCTCATCATCATAATTACAGAAAATATTACCAAAACTGAGTAACAACACAGGAAATGTAAGTTTCTTGTCTCTGCGAAAAAAAATTCTATATTCTCCTCTGGCCCTTTGTTACTGTGACCAAGCCTCATCAGCTGGGAAAAATAATAAAGCCACAGCCAGATGCCTCAACAACTGCAGGTGCTAATATTATGATACTGAAACCAAAAAAAAAAAAACCTAATTTTTTACCCTTGGTAATGTCATTGCATATTTCAACAAGCAATTTTAACCCCTTTGCACAGTATACAAATAATGCCAATTTAAGGCTTTTTAACTCAGCATTTGTGTCACAGAGACTGTGGAAAATCATTCCAGTGAAGCAAGACATTTGAAAATTCAATTACAGAATTATTAAGCAATTTCGGAATTTATGACGCACCCATGTGCACTCAGTTTGGCTCAATTACATTTGCTATTAATCAGTGTGCGAACTATAACGCTGCTTTTGGGGGAGCTCACTTTTTCGGGGGGGTGGGGGGGGGGGGTGGAGTTATCAGTTCAATTCAATGCGCAACACACACTTCAATGTGCAACTAATGAAGTTTGACTGTGGAGTAAAAATAACCAACGATAACCCATCGGCACCACAAAATAAAGAATACTGAGTATGAACACAGCAAATCGGGCAACAAACATTTCAAGACAGTTTAAAACTTCCCTTACGAAAAAGAAGTTTATTAAAGTGTGCCATTAGTATACTTCTTCTAAACTAAACATAAGAGAGTATACTTTCAGTTTACTTTTGATGTGCTCATCAGACATATACTTAGCAAAGTAATACTTCAGTATACTTAGCTTATACTGAGAGGTACACAGAAAAATCTAAGTATATTTGGCTTATACTTGTACCTAAACCTTTGATCGAGATATACTCAAGAAAAGTATAATAAAGTATTAAAATATTCATGCCTAATGTTCTTGGCTCGCAGTTAGGCTACTATCAAAAGAATAAGCACATTAAAATATTTTTTTACCATACATATTGGCTTCTTTGAAGTATAATACATTATAGTTTTACTCAGTTTTTACTATCTCATGAACTTACATATTCCACATGTAAGTTTGCGGTAACAAGTCAGCTTTAGGGTAGCATAGCAGAGTAAATAGCACAGGGGTGGAGCTGAACTTGATTTTTTGTTATTAACCCACACAGAAACAGATAAACATTTGTCTAATTTTATTTGAGAACAAATTTGACAATTCTTGCAGTATTGACAGACTTGATATATACCCTTACAAAAAAGAAGAACATGTAAACTTAAAGTACCCATCTAGTTTACATCTAAGTTTTATTTTGTAATGCAAGTACACTACAAGTGAACCTTTAAGTATACTGTGACTTAACTAGTTGTATTCCTCTAGCATACTTTTCAGTTTATGAAAGTATACATTAGAGTATACTGCAAGAAAACTTAGATATACTGCCAGTTAATTAGCTATATACTTCTAGTAAACTTTTCAGTTCATGAAAGTTTACTGTAAAGTACTGTATAGTAAACTTAAAGATGAACTATAAGTTCATTAGTTATATACTTCTGGTACAATGTCTAATTTATAAAAGTATACTTTGAAGTATACTGCAAGTAAATTCAGATGTACGACAACTTTACTTGTTATATACTTCAAGTCAACTTTTTAGTTTATGAAAGTACACTTTGAAGTATACTGCAAGTTACACTACTAGTCCACTAGTTCTATACTTCAAGCCCTCTATAATTTAAATTTAGTTTTAAACTTTCAGGGAGCTAAAAGTTTTTTTGTTTTTAAACAGCAAGTATACTCAAAAGTCTTCTTTAAGCTGGGGGAGTTTTTTCTCACCACTGTTTTGAGGATTTTTCTCCCTACTGGGAGTTTTTTGCCTCATTTGCTGTAGTGGGGAAAAGGATTAGGCTGGGCACTGCCCTTTCATTCTACTCATGAACTTGACTTACTGGCATTTGAATCTTTCTGTGTTCTTATTCTATCCTTATTTTTATTGTATTTTATTATATTTATTCTTTTCTCTACGTAAATGACAGTGAAGCACTTTGTGACCCTGTCTGTGAAAGGTGCTATACAAATAAACTTTACTTACTTACTTTAAGCTAACTTAACATCATACTCACAGCTTATGATTATTGCACTGTAAAATGTATTATTGTTGCTATTCAGATATTATTTAACGTAAGTAGAGGAGAGGTTAGTAGACAATGCTTAAGTGCATTCTGCTCTAATTTACAGATGAAGGTACTTATAAGAATTCGCAATGAAACACATACTCAGGATTGAGAACAAAATTGATTCCTTTAGAAAACAAATTTTCAAACACAATATTTTATTGGATGCCAAAGTACAGTATAAGAACACAGCAATGGCAATTCTTATTGAAATCCCAATTCAAAACCAAAAACATACCTCTTTCTCTCATATTGAACCAGAAATATGCATAAAATATGAATTAGCAATTCCTTCAGCCTGACCAGTAGGCTGAAGTACTCAAGCAAAGGCTGATGAAATATATGTAGAAATATACAACTAATAAACCAGCAGTATATCTGTAAATTTAATTACAGTATACTTAAATGTATACTTTCATATACTGAAAAGTATGCTACAATTATACAACTAGTTAACTCACAGTATGCTAAAAAGTTCACTTGTAGTGTACTTGCAGTATAAAATAAAACGTAGATGTAAACTAGGTGTGTACTTTATGTTTACTTTGCTTAAACTTGACGTATACAGTTATAAACCTAAAGTGGGCCAATTTAGTCCCAAATAGTATTTAATTAGTACACAAACAAGTATACTACCAGTACATTGACACTAGTACACTACAAAAAGTATACTTGGAAAAAAGTATACTAGGAAGATATACTTGACGTTTACTTAAGTTTACTTGAAAATATGAACTTGAAGTATATTTCTTTTTCGTAATGGTTTCTAAAAAACCTTTTCAACTGGATCACCAAATCAAGAACGGCTATGATCTGATTGACGAGCCAAAAATCTGATCATGCTGCAGAACGTATTAATTAGAACCCGAAAATAAAGGTGAAATGTAATGTTAGAAGTGATGCCTATGTTTGGAGATTGAAATAGTCAATGAGGTTACACTGCTGTCTCGTGTGTAATTGCACACGCGGGAGGAGACGCGAATGTTTCTGTTGCGGTGGCATACGCGGAAACTGAGAGGAGCCAAAAAAGTTTTTGTTGTTTCTCCAATTGCGTGAGTGATGTTTATGACATAGCGCCGCCACGCTTCGGTGGTCATGGCAAGAAAAAAAAAATGAATCCTTTATCCCCAGCATAAATCATGCATCAGTAATTGCCGTTTTAATGCAGCATCTATGATAAGAATACAGAAAAAAAAAATGCCGTGCAAAAATAACATATTGTCAATATTTTAGAGACCCCCCAAAATTTCACCAGTTGTGTTTTCAGGGGAGCTCATGTCTTATTAAGGAGAGCCGAGCTCCCTCTAGCTCCCCCTTAGTTCACACCCTGCTATTAATGCAAACTGGGTGCTATACGGGAAAGTGACAACTGCCCTGGTACATAAACTAGCAAAGACACTTGCATCACTCTTTGCGCCACTATGCACCAGGTGTAGGACTGAGCTCTTACTGTTCCATTAGATCAGCACATAATAGCCAGTGGGCTATACTGTGCAATCTATAGCACAAAATCATGAGAAAAAAATGCTAATTATAGTAAAATTCACAAAGATGCGCAGCTGCCATCTCTGTGCCAAAGGAGTTTTAGTGATGTATGTCCAAGCTTGCTTGTTTTGCAGATTATAAATTGCAGTGTTCCACATGTCTTCAAAATCTGAGGGTGATCATAACCCTCATGTACAAATTTTTTTGCGGTGATTTTCAAAATTTCGAGGGTGATCTACAGTATGCCTTTTTATTTTAAAAATATACCGTGTATTTATCATATTGCCACACTATTTGTTCCAAAAACCTGAGGTGAGGCTACCAGCTTCCGGCATATACAATAAACACTTGAAGATTGAATTGGCAACGCTATTTTAATGTTTGCAAGCTCTTTACACTACTTGCAGTTGGCGATTTGTCCAAGTTTGCTGCTTGAAAATGTAAATCCAAATGAAAGAAGAGGAATGGTCTCGTTTCATTTATTTTGTCATGTAAATATAAATAGCATAGAGACAAAAATACCAACAATATCAATGAAAACAAAAGCATGATCAAAAAAAGTCTCAAACAGCATGACTGCATGACTAAAAAGTAAACTAAATTGCTAAATTAAATCACTAAAACAAAAATCTCAACCTCTTAAAACTCCAAGAAGTTGCACCATTGTGACTGATTGAATACATTATTTAAATTAATACTGCTAATTCTTCCTTTCAATATATGTAAATTGACTCAAATATTGCCAGCTAGGCCACTAAACTGGTATAACTGATTTTCAAATCAGCTTTATCTTACCATTTAGGTCATACTAAAAACTCCAGAAATCTTCATCAAAAGAATGCTATCGAGACAAAATTAGCTAGCTACCTATCCTATGAGGAAATTACATGAATCAACCAGAACCAACTAACTGCTACTCGTGGCCCGCCCTGCTTGCGAGCCAAAATTAGCTAACGTTAGCTGGCTAGGTAGCCATCAATTTACTACCAGCAGAGCTTCTAATTCAGTGCAACATAAAAACAAATAATTACAAGAAAATTGAGATCACCAAATCATATAGATATATAGGGTTATTTAGCCTACCATTTCAAATCAGATTTCATGTGCTACCCAAGATTTTCTCCGTGAGATAATCTCTGGCCAGCTGAGAGAAGCCATGACAACTGGCATAATAAATTCTTGAACAGATAACATGCGTTTCTTCGATTCTTATACTGTCCAACCAACAAATCAGACACGTGGACACCTTTATGAGGTACAGAACACACTAGATGGGTGAACTATATAAATGCGATTTTTGAATTCTAAACGCACTGAACATCGCTGGTTCCAAAAGTAAATGTGTGTTATTCAGCGGTGGAAGTCAAGAAAAATGTTTGACAAAACCGTTGTTTTCAGTGGAGGTTTGCAAGGTAGGTGTCGCTACTGTACTTACGGCCTCTACTTCTGAGCAACGGCTAATGAAGGGCTCTGTGCTCTTACCGAGTCTGTCGACTCGAGTTCCATTAAAATAGCCAGGCACTGGACCAAATCACTGTGAGGCAGAGGGGGGTGACATCTTTCGAAACTTAAAAATGCATTGTTCTGCATTTATAATTTGCACAAGTACATTCAAGACATTATTACATTGTTACATTACATTGTTAGCTTTACAAAGTTATATTCAGGGGGGAATAATTGCCTGGAAGGGGGGACTGACTACACGAGGGGAGTAAACACATATCGTCTGTGAGGCCCCTATCCGACCCAAGCGGTCGATAGTTGTGCATCTGGTGGGGGAAAAAAAATGTATGTGACTGGTACACACGTATTCAAGATGTTGTGCGTGATTTCTGTATTTCCATACGTGAAAACGTACAGGTGTGCTTAAATCGAGAACCCTGAATTGTACCACATTTTGACAGCTGGGCTGCTACTAAGGTATGAATGATGATATACTGCATGCATATTTTGACAGATCTAAACAATGCTAGACAATCAAACCAATGGGACTGTATAGTCAGGCTGAGGTTTGCTGTATTATTTGCTTCATAAAATGGCTTTCTCAGAATGCTGAGTCCTCATACTTTCAAACATCATATAGTTCTCCAACATAGCACTTGGTGGTATAAAATGCAATTATGGCTATCGCCCCACCCTAGGGCCGAAGTTCAATAAAGGGTTAATAATCAGTGTCACTCTGAAATGTGAGGTACAGCATATTTATAACAGATGAACAATGGCTGCAAGTTGATGTACTTCAACAATCTGATGAACAAATCTGAACGAGTGTCACCTGAACACTTGCTTAAATGAAGAGGATAAAACTCAAAGAGATCTTACCTTTATTACTGAGTAGTTTAACAAAGTCAATAACACTCACTCACTTACATTTGAAAGCTGACCTTGAAATGGTGTAGAATTTTTAATAATTCTGATTCATTACACATGTCATAGCAACTTTGAAAATTTGCCCTCACTTTTCCTTGTGCCTTTTACCATTTCCTAATTCAAAGCAGGGTAAGTGAAATCACCTATAATAACAGTCCACCTGCTTTCACAATACCTTCTGAGGCTGGCAATCAGTCGCAAACTGATATGCTCAGACCTGTCTCATTTTCACCAATGATCCTAACCCAGATATCCTCACTAATCTATCAATAAAGTTTTCTGCACAGTAAGATTTTCTTTTACATACAGTGCTACATCCTTGCCTTATTACTGCAGCAATACTTCCTTCATGTTTCTAACCCTCTACATTTAATGCATCCCTATTCTCTTCCACAAGCTACATCTCCGTAATCCTACCTGTTATTACACCTGCTATTCATAACAGCTTCAAATTTCTAGATTGTATTGTTTTTTATACTTCTGGCCTTGAAGACATGTATTGCGGACTATGACTTTTGTACATGTCTAAGCCTTCCCACACTGCCCACTACTCTGAGCCAGTCTTCCTGAATTTGGCTTTATAAGATTTCATTGTTCTTTCTTACTTGGATGTGTAGAAATTCTTTTAACCCTCTATCCTCCTTGCCCCCCAAGTCCCAACTTTGAATAACTTGTTGATATCCAATGCTAGGGTACATTTCCAATTCATGTGCTACCTGCCAGATGTGTACAGTTCACTCTGTGTCAAAGGAATTCCATTGCCTGAAAAACCTTAACTCCTCTTTCCTACATCAGGTTCATAAAAAAGAATTAAACTACCAGATGAAGTTTGCTTTCCTCTGGTTGCACAATGTAGAATGCTGGAGAACACTGCCATGGAGGGTTTGCTCCTGATCCTTTCTGCTAATTCAACAAATTTTTCTTGCAGAACCTCAACCCTCATTTACCTATAATACTGGATTCAACATGGATGTTGACCACTGCATCTCTCCCTGACCAGGCTAAGAACTTGTCCACCAGCCCCAGGAGGTCTTAAACCGGGGTACAAGGCAAGCAATACACCATGTAAGATTCCTGACACACAAACAGACTATGCTGTCTATGGCTCAAGTAATTGAGTCTCCCCTTATCACAAACTTCCTTTTCCTGAGGGAAGAGGCTGTGAGGGCTCCCTTAGATTCATCAGTCCCCCCCACACTTTCAGGGTCAAGGGTTGAGTCAAATTCCCGCAAGGGTTAGAATTGATTGGACTCTTCAACCACTCAAAATGCTGCTGCTGTATGGCATGCACACCCTGTCCGATGATCGTGCTCTACTGTCACCTTGTTGTCTTTTGCTGCCTGCAAAAAGGTCTCCCCTATTCCCAGCTGTGACATGCTCACCAGCTCCTTCACCTATATGCACTCAATAAGTATATCTAGAACAATAAGAAAAAATTCCGTGGAAGCTTATCAGTACAAAGTTATGAAATTTTGTAAAGAGTTGCGATGGACAAGTATCAAGCGATACACATTAGATTTTTTTTTTTAATTGCATGAAAGAACCATAATTTTATTTGTGGTCAAAACATTTGGAAAAACACTATTGGCTCCATTTTTGCACCTTTGCTAACAGGAACACATGTGGCAGTAATGTCATGCACAATTTCTTCTATCGCAGACAGCATATTTGTCATCTTAGCACAACATGGCACTTACGTACGCTGAAAATAATTATTTTGCATTGCAATGGGTTTGAGGACACATAGAAGGTATGTTACTGCATGAAGCTGGTACTGTGCTAGTTTTGAATCATAAACCTTGTTGGCATTTTGACTCGCCCAGAGCACCTTTCTCTGTTCATTTGACACTGTTAATATCATCATGGAGTAGTGTTGTCAACCACCGATTTTTTTACTTGTCATACACAGATAATGAACATCAGAGGCACTTAACTTTTTTTTTGCACCTCTATTGCCACTAGTTCTCAGCGAGCCGGTCTCTTTGAAACGCTTGATAGTGTTTCTTACAGTGCGATGACAGCACGTGTTCAGCATCACGTAAGGCCACAACGCGGCCACAAACAATCTCAGTGAGTTCCTTCCATCATGCCATCCTGTTTACCGCCGCAACACTGCTCAAAGTTCATATCACCTTATAAACTGGAACAACTGATCATAACAGGTCATTTTGCACAATAATGTTGCCTCAAACCAGTTTAAATACATTTTTTTGAATCAATAATCATGGTATAAGCCTTCAAACATGCATTCAGGGTATGTAAGAGTCAATTAATAAAATTTGCTACACCTTCCAATTGTAATAAAAACTGATGTTATCAGTGTTTTCGTTTGGTACCCATATTTTTACCTCAATATACTTCTGGGAATGATTTTTCTTTTCATCTCCTTGCCAACAATAATGTTTTCAATACATTTTCACCAAAAAAATTACAGAAAAGTAATATATTGGGACCCCGTTTAGATGAAAGTGATGGTGTATAATCATCCCTGAACACTCCTGAATGTATATAAAATGTTAAAAAAAAAGAATGGCTGCTTGCAATCAGGCCCATAGAATCTTTTCCTGATGTGGTTCCGCAAATATGGACAAAATGACAGTTCTTTGAGGTTCCTGTATATGATGACCACTTGTGTAAAATAATATCAATATTTGTAGCCTAAAAGATTGGATATTATTCTTCTAATCAGGTGAGCTCCTTTTGGTTTGGTTGCCAAAAGATTTTTAAAGTAAATGATAATTGTAATTTTTAAAACATACTTTATCACAGATTGGCACCATATATAAATGACTCAGTAACATCCAGCTCAGCACTGAGCATTATTCAGCTGCACAGATGGTAAAAAATTTCTACACACTGCATACATACATTCAGAAAATACAAACCCAGTTGGAATATGAATTACACTGACTGCAACTTAGTTTGCTCAGTAAAGAAAAGGCCTGGTATATTTGATGCCATGCGAAAACTCAAATGGCAAGACACATCCAGTACCGTGGATACAATGGCATTGGCCAGAGTCCCAATCTGTAACACAAAGCGCAGAAAATAAGCCATAACTGTTCATGGAAATTACTGGTCACGTTCAGCAACCTTTCAAGGGACAAAGTGTAAATTAATGAAGCTCTCGTTTGTGGTAAAGTGGGTTTACATAACACAGAACCTTGATGCATAAACTCTGGTGCGATTTGGCTGGTGTCTGCTGGTTACCTCTAGAAAGTAATATAAAAATAAATTGCAAATCAATAAAAAAATTTGTTCTTTTTCTTGAAGTCCAATTGCTTAACAATTTTTCAAAACCAAGTTTTGTGGAGTATTATGATCCTAGAGCACTTAACGGGGCATGGCAGTGACCTGCAATAAATATAGATGAGTTAACATCGCAATCGAAATGTTTTGGTTAGTTTATTATTGTTTATTGGCAAGGATCTCCATTAGCTGACGCAAGACATAAGCTAGTCTTCCTGGGGTCCAACAACATTAAACCATTACAACAAAACAAGATTAAAACATATCGAGACACATAATTCAAGGAAACATAACAACATTACCACACAAACAAATTATAACAAAAACACACCAAGGTAGAGAAGATATTGCATAACACTACATTTGCATATTCATTGGCTCACTTGTGTGATCGTAATTGTTTTTTGAAGCTTGCAATACTTTTTATTTTACGTATGCCACTTGGAAGACAAGTTAGTGCTTATAACTTCATATTTTGACCAGAACAACAACTTGGTTATCGAGAATGGATGTCTCCAAAGGATTCTGCATGATGCTTTTGATGGTTTTTTCTACTTACATTTTAGTAAATTATTACATATTTTGAATTTTTTAAAGCTCCCCTATTATGTCACCAGGTGCACAGCTAATTAGTTATTACAAGCCATTTCAAAATCTTTTCCCTCTTGACATCACATGGGGAAGTAATCAACTAGAGGCAAGAAGAAATGATCACCTTCAGCCAAGCAGTCAATCAGATTTCTTTATACTGGGTGGTCACCCCCCTTGTGATGTCAGGTAGGGGAGATTTTGAGCTGGTTCATAATGGCTAATTAGCTGTGCACCTGGTGGCATAATAGGGGACCTTGAAATCCTTTTCTGCCTGTGCTACCACTAGGGTGTGTTTAAGAGATTAAAGTGAAGGGATTTTAAAAAAAAAAGTTTTCATTCCACACATGCAGGAGGCCCAAGCCTACAAATTCCAAATAAAGCAAAGTTGCTCCAAACTATTATTAAGCCAGACCATGTGAAAATCACAAATTTTCACAATGTTAGTCATAATAATATACTCAGTCAAAAAAGAAACTTCACCCTCAAAATTTCTAAATATTTTCTTGAAACTTAATACAAGAGATATTATTATTATTATTAGGGGTAAATGCGTTGTCAAAGACATCATGACACACAGCAACTCCGACGTGCACAAGCATGCAGCACGGCGAAGCATACATCAAGGTAAAAGCACATTTCCTCGTGTTCCTAGTCACGTGACCTTATGAGACACGTGCAATTGAGCCCACGCGTTACGGTAGAGTGACATCTCGGAAAAACAAGTTCTTACAGTCAATTATCCGTTGATTTGCAATGCCACGACTGTCAAACATTCAACGTGAACGTGCCATTGGCATGCTGAATACGGGAACGCCGGTCACTGACGCTGCCAGGGTTATGGGATGCAGTCGACGGACTATCCATGATCTTTGGACACGTCTCCAACAAACTGGCACCACAGCAGACCGACCTCGTTTGGGTAGACCACGGTGACGACACAAGCAGAAGACCGACAAATCATCTTATGTCATTTGCGTGTCGATTTCTCACTGCAACGCCCACCAGGAATTAATTGTTTAGAGGTCGTGTGACTGCCCAAACCATACGTAAATCGCCTGCGCACTGCTCGCTCCATGCACATCGCCATATCGTGGACCAATTTTAACCCAGTTACAACGACGTCAACGGCTTCTCTGAGCACAACGACATCTGAGATGGACTCAGCGTGATTGGAATAGGGTCATTTTTAGTGACGAATCCAGATTCACTTTGCACTTCGCTGATGGGAGAGTTAGAGTTTGGAGGAGACGCGGTGAACGCAACGCCCAGTGTTGTGTGCAGGAAGTGGACCGTTTTGGGGGCGGTAGTGTTATGGTTTGGGGTGCCTTTAATGGTCCTGCCCGTTCCCGACTGATGGTCGTTCAAGGAAACCTAACTGCTGCAGGATACAGAGCTTTTGCCATTCATGGCAGCTCATGGCCCAGGTCTGACATTCCAACACGATAATGCCAGACCTCATACAGCCAATTTAACGCGGAATTTTCTTAGGAATGCTGGCATCAATGTCATGGAGTGGCCCTCAAGGTCTCCCGACCTTAATCCCATAGAACATGTATGGGATGTGTTGGGCAGAAGACTCCGTCAAGTAAGGAACCCTCCGCAGAATTTGCAGGAACTTGGTGCCATGTTGGTTCAATTATGGCGACGCATCCCCCAAGCTGTGTTCAGACGCATCATTCAATCCATGAGGAGACGTTGTATCGCAGTTGTGAACACTCATGGAGGGCATACGCGCTATTGACATGCTTTCATCAAGTTGTAACTTACCATTTTTACTCTCTTACATTTCCGTAGCATTTCCGGTGGAACTGGTTAGATTATGAACATGATTTTTATGGTACACCGTCCTTAATGGGTACAGAATGGAATTAAATAATTATTTAAAACCACTTTTCTTGTATGTTCAACTTATCGACCTCCAAACGAGTGTGAAGTTTCTTTTTTGACTGAGTATATGTCTAATAGATGGCGGGTAAAAAAAGAGAAAATTTCCTTGTCTGTCCTGTCACAGCAGCAAATGTTTCACCTTGGGAGCAAAAACCCTTAGAACCCCAATGTAAAATATTCTCTGAACTCCATGCTGCATTAAACTCTCCAGCTTTACCCACTTGCACAAAATTAGAGATGAGCACCAGCACAGGCAATCAAGCAGAGCAAAGCAGCAGAATGGAAGTTTTGTTGATGCTGTCCTAAAATCAAGTGATGAACACAAAGAGAGTAGACTGTGTTTAATTTTACCTTGCAATTAGTTGCTTGAAGGTGTTTATGCCCTTCACCACACTTATTGAATTATCTTGGGCTGATTAGAAGTCATCAAGTGATGTTCAATGTGTTAATGAGACTGCCAGATCCACTCAGAACTCTTTCCTTGAGATTTTAATTATGCATTAATAAGATCATACCATGAATGAATGTTCTTTGAATGTTTCTTTATTATTATTTTGTTCAGAGATTTATAGGCAGCTATTCTTACATAAATAATTTCACTTCAAAGCTAAGGCTCAGATAAATTGCCACAACAGGATTGTTTTACTAATGAGTTTTAGTTATATTTAAATGTATTTATTTATGCATACATCCATCCTATCCATCCATTATCTAACCAGCATATTCCCTGTCAGCGTTTATATAAAGAAACAAACCACAACATTAAAACCACCTGCCTAGTGTAGGTCCCTCTGGAGCCTCCAAAACCACTCCATTAAATTGATAACCACTTGAACTCCCCGACCTTGGGTTTCCCAGCAGAACATTTCCTGGGGCATTACACTCCCTCAACCAGCTTTTCTTCTTCCCACTGTGTATCTTGGTGCTGTCTTTTTCCTCAGGCAAACGGTGCCGTACTCAGCCAATGCATGTGAAGCAAAAGAGAATGGGGCACACTAGACCAGGCTACCTCCTTTAATTGATCCAAGGTCCAGTTCAATCACTCACATGCCCATTGTAGGAGCTTTATGTGGCGGATCGGGATTAGAATGGGAACTATGACTGATCTGCAGCAACAAAACATTATAAACAATGGGTCGCCATGCACTGTGTTGTGACACATTCCTCTTGGAAGTATCATTAAAATTTTCTGCAATTTGTGCCGCAGCAACCCCTCTGTTGGTTTGGACCAGACGGGATAGTCTTTATTGCCCCTCTGCTTCAATGAGCCTTGGGGCCAACGACCTTCAGTTCATGATTTGTTCTAGTTTGCACCACTGACTATCAATACTCACGACTGCTGAATGGGACCACTCCATAAGCCTTGCCAGTTCAGAAACGCTTTGACCCAGTTGTATGTCTACAACAATGTGGCCCGTGTTAAAGCAGCTCAAACTGATGTCCACCTGAATTCTTGGTTCTGTGTTTCCCAGCCCTACATTTCCCAGAGCATTACACTCCCTCTGCCACCTTGCTGTCTTCCTACAATGCATCCTGGCGCCATATCTCTCCCATGTAAATGGTGCACATGTGCCAGGCTGGTGTACATGATAAGAAAACAAGACTCACTGGACCAGGCAACCTTCTTCTATATACATATTTAAACATCTGTAATGACAGTGTGAGGACAAGATATCTCATGTTTTCTCTGGTCAAATTAATTTCATTTGTAAGTATACATCCATTACTGCCATTTAGGCCGCAACTCATGTCAAAAAAAAAAGTTTGGACGGGGGTAATTTAGGACAAGAAATATGTAAAAAAAAGAATGAATACTGGTGTAATTTGAAGCAGCTGTTGTCAGTGGGTGATTGCGATCACACATGGTATGAATAGAGCCTCCAGAAAAGGCCTGGCTCCTCAGGAACAAAGATGAGCCAAAGATCACCCATTTGCACACAAATGCATGAGAAAATCATTGAATTTTTTAAAGCAATGTTCCCCAAAGAAGGATCAGGAATGAGATATTTCACCCGCGATGATGCATAATAAAATTTAAAAATTCAAAGAATTCTGGGGGAATGTCTGTGTGTGAAGGGCAAGGACGCAAGCCTAAGCTGAATATCCATAATCTACAATCACTCAGACAACACTGCATCAAGAACCATTATTTATCCCTAAGTGATAGTATAACCACATCAGGTCAGAATTACATTGGCAAACCTTTGTTGTAAAGCATAGCATATACACTACATAGTTACATTGACCAATACCCGTTAACCTCCTCAACTTGAGTACTCCTGGTACTGGAGCAAGCTGCACATATATTGACAAACTCCATATAAGGACATGTTAAGCCTCTCACCTTTTAAAACATAATTTGTTTACTGTTCCCATTTAAGTTCATCTGATTGATAATCACAGTGTATTATCTGAAATCAAAACCGAGTCATAAGCCTACTCAGAAATTAAGAAATGACGAAGAGATTACCAGCAGGCTACAATGACAACCTGCATGTGTAATGCCCCTCCCCTCGGGCATTCCATTCCCCTGGCTACCTGCCCTGTGTCAATTATTCAATTGTCTGTTGTCCACGTTCCTGATTATCCTCGCCTGTTTCCTTTCAGTTAATCTCATTATCTAAGAGTATTTATGCTTTTGTTTTCCCTCTTTCAGTCTGGTAGCCTTTGTCTGGTTTCCCCATTTGAGTTTTTAGCCCTCCCCTTTATGTTCTCCCAAAGTTTGTATTAGTTTGTTTATCCCTGCACTCTTTATTTTATAAACTCCACATCCCTGCAACTGGGTCTTCCAATCCATTCCTTGCACTGGCACCCTCCTTCACATCTTGGGGTGTCAGGGCGTGACAACATGTGATAAAAGTGATACAAGGATGGCAATAACACAAACAGTTAATACAGAGGTTGCTCTGAATTCCATCTCCAGTTGTACCACTTTTTCAGCAATATGATTTATTTCAACTTATTCACAATGTTTTCAGCGTTGAAAAGAAAGTATTTAAAATGAGAAACCTCTTAAGCATATCAAAGACTGGCGCAAAATGGCATACCCTATACACCAATAGGTGCCGTTTTATGAGCTACAGGAATTCAGAATCTTTGAATGACATTGATGTTACAAGTCCTCATAAATGTGGATACAAAAATACCTGATAAGTTTGTGATGCAATGAACAATAATGCCTGCTAAAAAACAACTGATTAGACTTTGCAAATGAGCAAATTAATGGTTGGATGCTAATTAGGTGTTAAGATGGGCAGTCGCACACTCAAAGCCACCACGCCACCGTATTATTATTATTATTATTATTATTATGATGATGATGATGATGATATAATAAAGCTTTATCACTGGTGTAAAACTGGCAACACTAAAATTGTACTTCACAGACCCACAAGAACATAATTAGTCCTAACCAATTAGTTTGCAAGGCCTTTATTTCACTTTAGAGAGTAAGAGGAGACTTCTCCAATAAAAAACACTTTTAGATTTTGGAGACAAATTTCACATGTGAGTATCATCAACTGCTGCTAAAACAATATGCAGTGTAGCACACCACGTGCAACAATGCAACATAGTGGTACAGTTCCTTCACTGATACAGCACTCATTCCATGCCACAATTTTACTTAACTCTATTAGTAGTGCAACTAATGTTGGATAAACTTCCAATAAATTTTTTAAAAAATTCATCTGACTTATACAGTTGACTTTCTGAGGAATTCCATTCCAGCCAACTGTGAGTCAGTCCTTTTTTCTTTCAGGAGAGAAACATTTTCATAGAGTCATATAAATTTATAGTAATCAAATGACCCAAGTTCTGGCAGGGCTTGCATAAATTATACACCAAGAAAAAATTAGTATGATTAGACATTTATGTGAAAACTGAATGAGAAATTTTACATTCTGGAGGAACACCAGACATCTCTACTCGCCTTGACTCTAAGCAGCATCAGCTTGCTCACATGAAGTTCATCACTTCATCCTAGCAGACATTCAGCAAGTAGTCCATTTGACCAGTTTTACCAAATATCTTGATTTTCCTTGAAGGTTTTTCTGCTCAACATGAAAAGTAAAAGACTGTTTTTTTCCCCCCCGTATTGGAGTATCTAAATAAAGGAAAGTCCACCCCCCATTTATCTGGAGTACTCTGGAGTATGTAGATTTAGCACGGCCATCTCATAAGGCCCTGCCACAGTACACTCTTGCATGTGGAGTAAACCCAGATAGTGTGGTATACTTAAATATTTTTGTGGAAACTGATTGCTTCAAAAATTTTGTAAGCCAACTTAATTGCCTGTTGTGGACTGTACTTTAAAAAATAAAAAACAATCATGGTATATACTGTATTTTCTAAAGTTTATTTCACCATGTTTACAGGTGCTGTGAACAAAATATCCTTCAATTGGCTTGCATCATTTTTGGGATAACTGTTTAAACAAAACATTGGAGTGCACCACAATATCTGCGTTTTGAGTGTGGAGAACCCAAAGGACAGTGAGTGTACGCAGTGTGAATAGCAAACGGATTTGTGGCTCAAGCCTCAGTCTCTTCAGTTGGTTTTAGAAATGAGATCTGGGCTTATGAAATTTGGCATACCAAACACTGCAGCTCTTGCCAGGGACACTGCTTTATCTAAACCTTGAATTTTTAAATTAGTTTTTGAGTTAAACTATGTGGAACTTTCCCTTTCTATTTTGAAGAGTTTAACTCATTTATTATCATCTATTTAAGGGGTACAATGCATGGGAATACAATGCATTAAACTGAACAAAAGCATAGTTTCTCCATACAATTTTTTTTTTTACTGGGATTGATTTATTATTGATTTACTGTTTGACTATTCCTGGGCACATATTGAAAAGAAGGGTTCAAAATGGAAACATCTTCATGTTTTTAATAATTTTTTGACAAAAGTAAACCCAAAGAGAAAATAGAACTTTTGCTAATTAAGCTGGCAACAAAAGTGTTATTAGGTATTTAGTGCTGTTAGATTCAACATGACTTTTTGGAGGATTCGTTCAGTATTTGGGTTAGAACAATAATAAGTGGACATGGAGTGGTTGTTCAATCAGGAAAGACCAAAGAATGACATAAAGATAATTATTTATTACAGATTACAGAGTGTACAAATTCACTGATGATGTCATGATAGTCTTGACAAAGTCTTTTGTGCTTGAACTCAACAGGGAACTTGCAACTGAGGTGCATGTGCTATGAGCCACAGTAGGATAAATTCCCCCCAGAAATTGGGGTGGCATGGTGGTGCAGTGGTTAGCACTGCCGCTTCACAGCAAGATGGTTGTGGGTTTGAATCCAGCCAGGGACCTTTCTGTGTGGAGCTCTCCCTGTGTTTGCGTGGGTTATCCCCACCTGGAAAGACATGCATTTTAGGAACACACCTGACCAAGGAACTGGATTTAGAACTGGAGTTGGTCCTAGGGCGCTGCTCTGTGGCTGCCCACTGCCCCCAACTGTAGGATGGGTTAAATGCAGCGGATAAATTACCCCACGGGGTTCAATAAAGTGTATCTTATCTTATATCTCCCCTCTCCCCACAAAAAAAGCCTAATATTTCCACCAAACAGTGCTTACTTACCAAGCAGGAAGTAACCAATTTAATCAAAGATTTAATCAAAGATGGCATCAACTGCTAAGTGGTTAAAACATAAGTGAGCATGACATGGAAATAATTGAAAATGAGTGATTTAAATTGCCTTTTTTTGGAAATCCTTAGCCAGCAATGGCCATGGCACAGAAATGCTAAGCTTGCAATGCATAGCTTTATCTAGCAATGGCTAATTAGCAAGGACCTGAACAGCTTAGCCAGTGATGGCAAAAGGCCAGCAATGTCCAGCTTGCAATGTTTAGCTTTAAGCCAAGAGGAACAAGCATTCAGGAATTAATTAAAGCAATGATTGGGCTTAGCAGTAATAGAGGGATAGACTTACAAAATCAGTGTCATGTCTGAGCTGCCGCAGTCAAGTTTCTAATCACTTAGCAACAGTTTAGTTGTGCTCAGAATTCTCTTCTGGGGATTCTAGATTTGCTAACAAGAGGCTCCTCAGAGCCTGTACTCAGGCCGGGTCTAGGCTTGGGCCAATCGTGAAACTGTGCACGTGCATGAGCAGGACAATCGCGACCCCGGAAAAAAAAAAAAAAAAAAGAACGGAGCCGAAAATTAGACTCGTGGCCTACCGGCCCGAGTAACAAGCTAGTTAGCAAACCAAGAGCATAGTCGCAAACTAGGTTAGCAACTTTACCTGCATAGTTCAAACCTCTGACTATACAGTTCCAGCTATGCTTTCTGGGAAACAAAAATTCATTTGCTCAATTGCGAAGACAATCTGTGATTTCTTCTCATCGTTTTACTGAACCTCTTTAAAGTAGCTAACATGACGTGACAACCTGAGGTCTGCACTAATTTGCCGATGAAATTTAAATTGTTTAAATGAAATAAGATCATTGGAAGCAATGGAATTGCATAAAGACATGTCAAATGATCTTATTTCATTTAAACAATTTAAACGATAATGAAACCAATGCATTGCTTCCAACCGCTGAGTAAAGAAAAGCGAGAGAAGTCCTGAGTTATAATCGGTTTCCAGTTACTAGAGGTGAAATCCACCATAACACATGTGAAACTGATAAACCTCCATGCAAAAGGACTTCAATTCTGTGCAAGAATCTCTTGCATATGCATTGATTGCATAATTGCTGAATACAGCAGGCGAACTTAAATATGCCACTAAAATTCACGCCAAATGTGCGAGATTTGACAGGTCTACATCATTAATGAAAACACCACACCTGATAATGTTGAGAGTTTTTGGAGTTCCTGTAATGGTAATTTCAATGAATGATTGAACACAGGTCATGACCCATCATTATTTTTAAGGGATGGGTTTGAGCTTCCCCTATCGCCAGTTCACCAGCCGCCACTGCTAGTTATGGATGAATTATGGACATTATGATGGCATTTTCGCATATGGATTTTGAGAAATTAATGAACAGTAAAAAAATAACTTTCAGTTTATTATTACATATTTACGGGGGCACTGTTACTGCGGGGCCCAAGACAATTTCCGACCTTTACCCAATGGTAAAGACCGCCTCTGATTGTAGGTTAAATTACAGCGTCCGACGGGAAATAGCTGTAAGCTGAATTGTCCAATGTCTGAGCCAGGCGGACTAATCCACTTAACAGCCATTTCCCGTCACGCACCATAATTTAGCCTCGTGATGTGCATGTTATGATCACATGCTTCCCTGAACTCTCTTGAGATCAATGGAGGCAACTGCAGTAGTGTCACTGACCATGTTGGCTCACCCTCCTTGGTTAGGCATTTGAACTCTGAAAACCTAATTTAGAAAAAATAGCTTCTCAATCGTCCAAAGATGTTATGCATCATAAAAATGTTCAGAGTTATATACTCAAATTTTAAAATATGTTTCATGCATGTTTAACAGAAGCATTCCATTCAGATGATTGCACTGAGTGAATTACAACAGAGATGGCAAATGCTGCATGCCTTGTGAATGTCATATACAGTAACTATTAAAACAACACGAAGAAATGGTCCATTTTGATGACTGATGGCTGGACTCCATCCCGGATGCCAGTTTCAAGTCTCATACAGACGTCTGTACAACCAGTCGGTGCAGCCAACGCATCTAATGACAGCGGGAATTACGACTGAGTATGTGTGAGATGAATGATAGGCAGATTGAATGAGAAACAAACTACAGGCTGAATCATGCGAAAGAAGCATCTTCCAGACTGAACTTTTCCTCAAGCTGCATTATTTACAGCATAAAATTACAAAAAAAAAAAAAAATCCAATCTCATTCTGTAACACATTTTAATGCTAATGCTTTATGTTCTAAAATACAGTAGGATCAAGTCAGTTAAGTCTGTGTTGGTAAGACCTAATGTGAACTCTCATGAGGCTAAGAATGGCAGTACCCACTTTGATTGTTTGCTTTGTATGTAAATGCCCAGATAACTAAATACACTTGTCATCAGATAAAGCACTGCTTCAGTGGTGACATGACAGCTCCATATGATTACTATTGATCTGTAAGTCAAGATAAAATAATTTTGGTTGCAGCCAACCCTATAGCCTAACTGTGGACAGCATGTCAATACAAGATGATAACAGCTGCAAACAGAAAGCAAATGCCAGTTTTTATTATACCATTACACTAGTCCCTTTTTCTTTGTATCCCAGCATTCCAAGTCTTGCAGGAATCACAGAAATACTTCATGAAACCAAATGAAACCTCAACAGTTGTCAACAATGCATCCATGTGAATTTAATCCAACAGAACCACTAAATAGAACATCAGATAATCTAATATCAAACTTAGAGAAAGACTGCCTCTGGACTCTGGTCACAGGAAGCAGCGGAGCCAGATGTTCAAAGTGATGAGATTGCCAGCTGGCGAGAGGGTCCTCAACAAAGAGGTGTATGGTGTAAACACTACCTGAAGATAAGAACTGGCAGGTCCATTAGCAGCATAGTGAGCCAATGTAGGACATTTACATGTTGGCAGAGACTAAAAGCTAATCAAGGATGTCCAAATGTGCTGTCACATGTCTTAATTGAGGTAGGAAGCGGCACTTTCTATCATCTCCAGTGACCTGAACAAACAGGCCAACATTCCACCAACAAGGCATGAAAACAGCGCATTAAAATTCAACTTGTTCGAAAAAGTTTAGCGGGTCATCCAAGGCTGCACCCTGCCTCTCTGTTGTGCATAAAGTTCCCCGGTTCTGCAGACTAATTTGACCTAGTTCTTCCTGGCATCCAACAAATGAGAAATAAAGAAAAATGGAACAGGATTTCCTTAGATGTATTCAAGAGGTACGATCTCAATTTTTCTGCTCAGGGAACTTAAACAGTTCAGTCAACAGTTTGAAACCTTCTGCTGAGTTTTAATTAAATGTTGGCCCAGTAATTTTTGAAACCAGAGACAGCTTACAAAATGGAAACCCAGCATATGGTCCTTCAGCAATGAAATGTGAGCGTCAGCTCTGTCTGGATGTGATCTCATTTCGTAGTAGTGTGCAGCCGGCACGTACGATAAATTTCTCCAGGCAATTTATGGGCTGTGTCTTTCAATTGAGTCTTATCTCTTAAGTGAGGTTATCTTTTTTAGCATCTAAAACAGAAAGTGAAAGAGCAAATTTTGTTATAAAAAACACTACAGTCCTTTAGGCATCAGGGATTCTAGATTCAAGACACCTTTATTTCCACACAACCAAGGCTGGTGGTATTTGCATATGGTTCAGTTTTAGGGAGGTCTAAGAGCAAGATTGACTTTGAAGTCACTCACCCAGGCAAATAAAAGCAAGTAAATTCTTTGTAAAATAAATACCAATATGCAATATGCAGTGAGAAGACTTTTCATATTAGTGGCCAAACAGGTCACCAGGTGATCAGACTCCAATACAATTTCCAGTAATAACTCCCTCCAAGGCATTTTTTAACCACACCTGGACATCAGTATTCAATTAATGCTATGCCCTGTGCTGGAAATCATGTTTGATCTCATTCTGCTAATACTCACACCTCACACTCTGTCTCTGAGTATACACTGAATCTAAAGTTAAATTAACACATTGTCTCCTTGTTATTTTAACTGTAAGTACAGTCCTGCACGCATTTAACTATGGTTTATAATTATCATACACAGAACCTCTGTTATAAAGTGATTGTAAAATTACAGTTGAAATAACTGGCAAAAAAAGGTGCCTGTTTATAACAGTGTAAACATAACATCCCCTTAAACTTAAACGAGTCAACTGCAGGGCTTGATGAGTTTTCAAACATTTATTTAAATTAACATTATGTGAACTTCAAAAACAATCAACACTATCAGGTGAGGCCAGTTCTCCTCATCGAGGTAAAACAAAGAGTAAAATATAGCATTTTGATGCAAAATTGTAATTTAATTGACATTATTCAATTATGGAAACAATTTTAGTATTTTCATTTTTGTTTCTTTGTTTTTCTTTGTTATGTAACCGATCGAAAAGCACTGCTAACTTGGCTTGCATTGGAGGATGTGTTAAAAGCAAAAACGGAACTGTTAATCAAGTTAATTAGGTTAACTTGATAATTAGGTAAAATGAGTGAAATCAGACCTGTTTTAATCAGGTCACTGCTTTAATCATTTTACTTCGTAAACAAGTTTTCTTATTGGCAGTTAAAACACAACTACTTTCTTAATATATTGTAGTGGCAATTCAATAGTTAATTCAATTCAGAAAAAAATGTATTCGCTTTACAAAAAATATAAATTTTGATTACAAGTTGTATACCTCATTCCGCCTGAAAGAGGAGAACTGACCATATTTGCTAATGTTTAGAGTTTTCGGAGTTCACGTAATCTTAATTTGAAGGAGTGATTGAAAACAGGGCAAGACTAACCATTTGTTTACGGGGAGTGTTCAGTGCGTTCGATTTTCCACTCACCAGCCGCAACTGATATGGCGTGTGTGTGTGTGAGAGAGAGAGAGAGAGAAAGACAGTGTGTGCATGCGTGTGTATGTGTGAGAGAGAGAGAGAGAGAGAGAGAGAGCGAGCATGTGTGTATGTGAAAATAAAATGCAGAAATTGCTTTCAGCTTTACTACGAGGGTGTTCACATACAGAACATATGAAATTACGTGCATTTAAATCCATTTAAAATTAAAGCTGATTTGCAGCAATATCGGGGCCAGGCAAATTTAGGCAATTCTGAGCAACAAGAGGAAAAAAATGGAGGATAACAAGAAAGGTGGGATTACATCGTACATTTTGCATTGGTTGACATTTTGGTGAAAATTGCAAAACTGTAGCATGTACTGTTGGTTTGGTAGGAATTTTCAAAGTTTTTAAATTTATACGCTTATTGAGGAAAACAATAAGCTCCTAAATTGGCAAATAACAAGAACATCAACATTACAATGTCCATTCTGCAGTAGCTGGGGCTTGAACCCACAACCTCTGACACCAAGAAACAACTCCTAACTCATTGAGCTAATTGACTGGAAGTAAAAATATGTGTGTGGCTTGATTTATCGACTCAGGGAGTCACCAGCAGGCAGCAGTTGTCAAGGAAGATTTCAAAAATTGTCAAAATGTCAAAATTTCTGTTATCAAGACAGAAATCTGATAATACATAAATTGCAGCTTGACAGCATAGAAATGTTGGTGATTTGTTTTTAGTAATAAGTGTTTTGCTTCATAAGAAAAAATCTAATGTTTAAAAATGCCATTCTTACCTTGACTCCAATTGTTCCATGAGAGCAGAATTCAAAATGGTTTCAAAAATTCAGTTTTTGAGAGAAAATTCTGATATTTGGCAAACTTCATCGACCATGACTCTAAAATATTATCAATTTTTTTCAGGAAGATTTAAAATGTATTTATCAAGAATTGGCTGGTATATGTTTACAATACTGTTTGCAGTCAAACATTTTCATGCACTGAAGGCTCAATTTTTCAAATATCGAAACGCTGGGTGGTATTTTTGTGGAGGACGATCTGAAGATTCAGTACAGCAAATTTGGTGACAATTGAGCAAAAATTGTGGGGCAAGAAAAGTTTTACCGTTTTTGAACAAAAAAACAGTGATAGACTTCATAATTTGTACTAAGTTTAAGTAGACAAAAGTTTCTATTGGGGCTAAATTTTGGTGAAAGTTGCAAATTTGTTGCACATATGGTTGATTTGTTGTGAATTTTCAAAATTTAGAATTTTAGAGGCTTGCTGTAGCGCCACCATCAGGACTATTGGCCTGTTTTTGCAGCTGAGGCAATCTGGCATGGGACTGGACCTTTGTGCAAAGTTTGGTACACTAAACTCTTACTTCATAGGTTTGATACTACAAAGCTTGCTTCCTTCCTGTCAATTATCTGATCCATCACTCCGGCAGTGTGAAAAACAAAAAATAGGGAGTCACAAAACCGCGGCTTGTGTTTACATTAAGGGTCTCATGTAATTTAATGCTGCTTATGTCTTGTTTGCTCAGAAGTGAAGCTTAATCGAGATTTGCACTAGTAGTCTCCCTCCACATCCTTTCTCCAATGCAGCTGTTTGATTATTTTGGATCAATCGATCAAAAAGTGAAGGCGAGCACAGTATACAACATACTTTGTCTCACTAATGCTCATGCTGAAAAATTTATACAGTTTCATTTGTTTTGTTTGCTAGCAGCCATACCATCATTTGACCTGTTCTGCCCAAATTGCTGCAGGTATCACCTTGGTAAGTACATGGATGGAAGACCACCTCGAAAAACTTGGTTGCTGCATGTTGTGTTGGGGGCCCTGTGGTTGGTGGTTTCCCCTCTGGTCAAATAATCTGCTATATCCCAATGCAGGGATGGGGACACTGTGCTGTAGGACAGTGGTTCTCAACAACGGTCCTGGGGCCCCCTTGGTATATTGTTTTGTTTTGTTTTTTTTTTTTGGAAGTCCACAATTGCAATCTCCAGAAACAGAGAGAAATTTAGATTCTTCGCAATTGCAGTATCCATCTTTATAAGGATAATTTACCCTTTTAAGCCACATTATTACAGAAATAGCTACAGTATGTATGGCCTGAAGAGTTCTTTATTAATATTGTACTGTATTGCAAATTTTTTTTAATTAAGGGGGAAAAAAAGAAAAAAAATTGTATTCAATTAAAATAAAAAATCAATTGGCTTTGAAATGGTCAAAGTTTCGACACATATAAAGAGTGAAACTTGCCAGCACTGTGTAAATGGGAAAAAGCCAACATATTGATGGACCCTATTGCTGCACCATCTTCCTCCATTTTATCAATTAGAAGCCTGTATTTTTTTTTTTTTTTTTTTTTGGCAATGTTTGCAGTAAAGCACAATTTTCATCCTGAAAGTTTTACAGGTGTAGGGATTTCTGATAATGTCACAAAAGAAAGTAAATAATGAAACCCAAAAGGGACATGATAAAAAAAAATTTAAATCTGTTTAAAATAGTGATCGCATGTGTGTCTTTCATCATCTTTCGGATGAGACGTGAAACTGAGGTACTGACTCCTTGTTAAAAAAAAAAGATTCCAGTAAACTCTTGAATGAGAGAAGGGGGTTCATCAGTTTCCTTGTAAAATTCCTAACCTGGCACTTTCAACCTGCCACCACCTCATCCCCTGATTTCATTGGCTATGGAAATTGACCTCTCCCTCTCCACCTCAGCTGATGTGTGGTGAGTGTCCTGGTGTAAAATGACTGCTGTGCATTACCCACCTGGGTGCTGCACATCGGTGGTGGTGAGATGGGATTCCAAGTTATTACTGCAAAGTGCTTTGAGTATCTATGAGAAAGCGCTATATAAAAGCAATGTTCATTCATTCAATCACTATGTAGAACGTAATAATTGCACATTGTGTAATGAGACTATATCTGGAATAGTGATAAACCGGTCATTAACACCATTTTAGAACAATGGAATGGTATAAGAAATACTTGTTGATTTAATTACTTGCTCCTATTAATGGCAATAGGCAGGCATATTTAAAGAATTTTAAAATGGGTCATGTTATATAATCAGACCGACTGTGTTTGAAAGTGCCATTATTCCTGGACGCGTTGTCTTCCTGTGGTATTTTTGAAAAAAGCTATTTCTGATAATATTTTTCAGAGAAAAGCAGGGAGCATCCCATGATGTGAAGGCAATTAAAATAGTTAATGTTCACAGTTGGAATAAAGTGAAAAATAACGAAAAATAGCTGCAAAAGCAGTTTCTCATCAACCAAGATTGCCATGTCGGCATTTTTGACAGCTAAAGAAAAAAGTCCCACTACAGTCTTTAAAAGACTTTTTTTGCCCATTGAATGCAATGGAGGGGAACCGCTTTGGCCAGAAAGTGAAGCATCTAATCCGTACTTAACTGGATTCTTCCGAGCCACTGGCTCAAAACTAAATTTGCTGTGAACAGACAGAAAATTGTCAAACAGCAGCTGACTTCCTCCCCTTTACTGCTGAGGCTGCTACACCACATGAATGGAAAGTAATGATGCGTAAAGGCAGGTCTGTGTTACACCATAAATTAACCGAACACCAGTCCTTACTCGTGCCTCACTCAGAATTGATCATGTAATAACAAATTAACTTGGCAGAATTCACATCCTTGAATACAGAACTCAACATACCACACTGTATTGTAAACAATACCATGCAGTAGTGTGCAGTATTGTACAGCATTGAATACAAAACTGTAGAACAAAATTCAGTATGTTAGCAAAGCCAAGCACTTCTAGTCAGTGATTAATTACTGTTTCATCAAGTGTTTTAAAGTTCACATTTGTCTCTTTTTTAGCACTGAGCATGGAATGATTACCGTGCCTGTTAGGAAGTAGTCGGGGGGACAACCCGGATGCAGGAACAAAAAGTGTTTATTGAAAACACACAACACTTAAGGAGAAAGGAAGGTAAACAAGCCGGAAATAAAACACCATGCACATGCACTGAACGAATGGGAGAAAACTAAGGTACACTCAATTAGTGGCTAAACTAGAAAACAAAAACTCGACCCAACTAGACTGACAGAAACACTGGGAGACTTAGACAGAGGAGAGACAAGACGTGGGCGCAGCAAAACACAAGGCTTGGGAATCGCAGAAAGGAAATAGGGGAGAGCTGGTACGAAAGTAACATTTTTCACATGGACGTCATTTTAAAAGATAACGTTACAGACCGAAAAAAAATTTTCAGAGCGATTAACTACTTTCGTGTGTGCTCTGTCAATATCAGGTGCTAAATCATCCCAATATATATTGACTTCGGCATAGTTTGACATCGAACGGAAGTTGCGCATTGCTACTTTCGACCCCTCCACTCGGGATAAAAGTAGCACACAGGCCGGACAAAAGTAACGTGATGAAATTAACTGGAATCTTTTAAATTACTGTCATTAAGAAACAAAAACAGACATTTGTTTTAAACATTTTAATTTGCTTCAAATGTTTCAAAAGTAAACGTTAACATGTCGACGTCCCAGATAGCAAGCACCTCCGCCCGGATCTGCCCTGCTCTGTGCCGACACCAGCTGATCCGCTCAGAGCCGGGCAGATCCGAGCGGAGGTGCTTGCTATCTGGGGTGCAATTGGTCTATTTATAAAAATTATGAAATTACTTCACTCATTATCACAGTTGTGACAGATATAATGAGCTGCACCCTCAGTGCATGCCTCATGTGACCACAGCAGACAAAAGATGCACCGCACCCACACATCTCCAGGCAAAGATGAGGCAAATGTCTCCCCACAAACAAGACATTCCTCATCATTGCCCTGAGAAACTCTGGTTGCAGTGTGTCCACTAAACAATGTTTTCTTTGGGCGTTTTGAAGAGGACTGTTTTTTTCTGGCCCCTCTGCCGACTCTCCTCCTCCAAAGCAGCTTTTACTGGGGTGTCGGTCAGTATTGCTGTTGACCTGCAACATTCAATGAGATGATAGTCAGAATCAGCTTGTTTTAATACAAGCAAGAAAATCAAGACAAGTTAAAAACGACACTCTGCTCACCTCTTTCTGCCTCTTCTTTTATTTTCTTTCCTCGAGCCATCCTTTGGATATAGGCGAACCTTTTCTGGGCTGAACCTCTGTATTGGCGTGCCACTAGATGTTCCTGGAACCACAAGCATACCTAGATAGATAATATTTCAAAAAAATGCTTGGCAAGGCTCAAAATGCACATTTAAAGACACAGACACAAACTGTCACCATCTACAGGAATGGCAGACTCATGGGGATGCAGCTCAAATGGGCTCTGGCTAGGTTGGTGGTGTCTTAAGGGAGCGGGCGCTGGTGATGGAGCGGACATTGGTGGTGAAGAGGGTGCTGGTGATGGAGCGGACATTGGTGGTGAAGAGGGTGCTGTGATGGAGCTGGCGCTGGTGATGGAGCTGGCGCTGGTGATGAAGAGGGCGCTGGTGATAGAGCTGGTGATGGAGCTGGCGCTGGTGATGAATAGGGCGCTGGTGATGGAGCTGGTGCAGGACGGTCGGTCACAAAAGCTGGAGCAAAGTCTGCCTCACTGAAAATATCTGGATTCAAGGGCCAGATACCGGTACACTGGAACCCAGATGAAATGCTGCTTGCTGTCGCAGCTTGAGGCAGAGCTTTAGCCACAAGACTTGGGATGTTGTAGATGGTCAAAGTTCTTCCAGGGTTCATTCAAGATCCAATTGTCTGCTGCACTGTTAATGTAGTGCTTCAGAGGACCAAAAACGCTTCAGTCTAGCGGCTGAAGACGGTGGGAGCAGTGGGGTGGAAAAGACAGGAGTACAATGCCATGTGACTTGCAAAAGTCAATGGCTACCACAGAGAGGTGTGATGGATGATTGTCTAAGAGTAGCAGCAACTTTGACTCCGGGGTCACGAGGGTGTGTCTTGCAAAATGCTGTAAAAATGCCAAGAAATCTGTCTCTTGCATCCACCCCGATCCATTAGCAGAACCAGTGCAGCCAAGGGGGCCATTCCGGATGAAGTGGTTCTGGAACTTCTTCCTTGGGAAGATAAAGTAAGGGGGAACAAAGCTGCCTTGTGCGTTGGCAGCAAAGGCAACAGTCACCAATGTCCCCCTTTCCCTAGAGGTCACAGTACCGACCTGGCGCTGCCCCTTGGTGGCAATGATTTTGTCTGGCACTTGAACCATTGTGGTACCTGAAATAATAAATGAAATGAATTATTGCTGTTGCAAATCACTGTTGCTTTTTAATTTATCTAAATATAAATTTTTACCTGTTTCATCCATGTTCCAGATGTCCTTTGCTTCAAAATTATAGCGGGTGAGGACAGTCTTTAGGTTTTTAAAAAAACGCTGTCACATTGGTCTTGTTGAAGCTGGTGGAACGGGACATGCTGGTGGCTTGAGGTCGACGGATGGACAGGGTTTTGTTGCGGTTGAGGAAGGATGTGAGCCAATCCTTCCCTGCTATCTGGTTTTTCTCCCATGAACATGGAGTTTTGAGGCCAATATTTTCGGCCAGCTCATATGCAAACTTTTGCACCAAAAACAGCATGAAAAAAGAGGTTAATTCCCAGATAGCAAGCACTTCCGCTCCGGATCTGCCCCAGCTCTGTGCCGACTCCAGCTGATCCGGCTCAGAGCCGGGGGAGATCCGGAGCGGAGGTGCTTGCTATCTTAGACAAATGGCGGTAGTGCTGTAGCTCTGTCTGCAGTGTTACTCCAACCTCTTTAGGACTCAGGCCAAAATATATATCAGCTGCTCTCTTTATATATGCCTGCAGTCTCTTCTCCTGTTCTTCTGTGAAGACTTTGCTGTGAGCCCTGTACCCTGGGGCTCTGGTCTGCTGCCCTCCTGCCTCTTCCCTCCTCTTGCAGTACCTGAACAGGGTGACATGACAAACGCCATGCACCTCTGCTGCCCTCCTTATACTCTCGCCTCTTCGGACATCAAAAAAGGCCCTTTCGTGAACCTGCTGGTCAACCTTTCCTCTCTGGGTAGTTCTGACCCTAACTCCTGGTATTTTCTGTCGGTAAAATATAACACACACATTTTTAATGAGCTTTAAAACAGAAAATTCGGCCGCATTAGCAGAGAGGGACGAACGTAACCGTTGCTACTACCGCCCCGACAGTGACTCCTGACATTTGAACCAGGATTGCTTCTAAAGTGGAAAAAGTCTGACATTTCAAACTTCAGGATATGTTACAAAACTAAAAGACCTCTCATTTCATCATAAATATGACACATGGAGCGATAAAAACAATCTTTAAAACAAAAAAGTTTACCATTTGTCTGAATGTACTCACCACTGTGGAAAAGGGTCTTCCCGGTCTCGTTTCGCGGGGAAGCGACGAAACCTCAGGATTTTTCCCGGGTCTGGAGAATGTCATGAGCTGGACGTGCTGACCTAATTTGACGCATCGAAGTGCGGATGGCTGTGAGTAAATCGCCGTATTACTTTCGTCCCACGTTACTTTCGCACCGGCTCTCCCCTACTCAGGAAGGCACAGGAGCTGAGATATCACAATGTAGCGCAAAGCCAACAAAGTTCCGTCTGACGATTTTTTCCCTCCTGCCCACAGATATACACACGGGAGGAGGCGGGGACTCAGAAGGAAGCAGAAACACATGGGATTAATAAACAAATTCATGTGAACCGGGTTAACAATAATGACTCGAGACAAGACGCTGAGACAATTCATGAAGCTAGACGGTTTAGATTAAGGTAATCTAAATGTGATGAGTGTAAAAACACCGTGAGAGAAGCAAAGGAAAGCATAGCTTAAACATAGTTAATCAGGGAAAGCTTAGGAAGAAATTACAAAAGCTAGAAACACTCGCACACTCTAATGAATTAATTAAGGTTAATACTACCTGACAAAATATATACAATCACCCTCAAATAAGTGCTGGTTAGTACGGGTTAGTAATGATCCTATCGGAGAACGCATTCACTCAGAGTTTAGCGAGACCCAGAATTAAGCATAGGTGGAAGTAATGAATGAATTACCACAGCCCATTCCGAATGAGGAAACGTGATTGGACAACAAGATGCAGGTATGCTGAAGGCTGTCAAACGACATCACAGGAGATTGGGCAAGAGTGAATCAATCTAATTTAATGAAGATCTTAAAGACTCCACAGATGATGTTCCAGCCCACAACCTTTTGGTTGTTGCAGGAGACTTCAATGCGCAAATAAGCCCTGAAGACGCACCATTCACCTTCAACACCAAAGGGACAAATCGCAACGGAGAAAAGCTGGCAGACTATGCCGAGGAGTTTCAGCTCATGGTCACAAACACTAGATTTATGAAGTCATCTAACAAACTGTGGACATTCCAACTTCCTACCGGAAAGCGCTCCCAAATTGACTACATCCTTGTCCGTAAAAAGTGGAAAAACAGCATTTTGAACTGCAAGGCCTACTCGTCCTTCTCAAGTGTTGGGTCTGACCACCGAGTTGTTTCATGTACCATTCGCCTGAGCCTCCGACAGTCCAAGAAGCCCATCTTGAATCCTATGAAAGAGGTTGATTGGAAATATGTGCGCGCCACCCCAGAGGTCTCATCAGCATTCACCCTGGAAGTCCGAAACCGCTACGACGCACTCTCTCAACCAGATGATGATATCGAAACATCCTACAACAATCTCATTTCGGCCACCCAGGACGTCGCTCTTACTAGGCTGCCTAAAAAGAAGAGGAAGAAAGAAAAGCCGCTCAGCAGCCATTCCCTAGTCAACGGAGCTCAATCGGCTGTGCGCAAAGCCGCCATTAGACATGAACAAAAGCCTACACGAACATCTCTCAGAACACTGACTAAAGCTCAGGCCCAACTTGACGAAGCTTATGCCAAGGCTGAAGCAGAATGTATAGAGAAGAAACTTGATCGAATTGGAAACCTCAGTTCTTCGAATCAACATGCAGCAGCCTGGCCTATCATCAACGATCTTGCTGGGCGAAAAAGTAGACCCTCGATTCGCATCAAAGGAGGATCCCCTGAAAAACGGAAAGAAAACTGGTTATCCCACTTTCAAAACCTGCTAGGGGGGCAACCAGCCAACACCCATGGGAACAGATCCTTGCCTCTTATCCAGATTGCTGAGCTGCGAGACATTAGCACGTCTCCATTCACCATACAGGAGCTATGCGAGGCAATAAAGTCCCTGAGAGCCAACAAGTCTCCTGGCCTCGATAACATCCCGAGTCTCATCTGGAAAGACCCCCTTTTTCATGACCTACTGCGCAAGTTCTGTAACCACACCTTTTCTGCTCTACTGCCGCCATCTGCCTGGACAAAGTCTGGTATTGTGCTAATTCCCAAAAAAGGTGACCTGACATTGGCCCCCAATTACCGGGGCATTTCTTTAACACTGATTGCAGCCAAAATCTACAATAAGCTCCTACTGAATCGGCTTGTGCCTGCGGTTGACCCGCTGCTGCGCAACAACCAGAACGGCTTTAGAAGGGGCCGATCTACCATCTTGCAAATCTTGGCTCTATGTCGCATTATTGAAGAAATGAAAAGGCTCGACAAGGACTTCACGATCTGCTTTGTGGACTTCCGAAAAGCTTTCGACTCTATCAACCAGGAAGCCATGTTCAACATCCTCCCCCTGTACGGCATTCCACAACCAATCATTGCAGCCATTAAAGCACTCTACACTGACACCCAGGCTACAGTTATCACAGCTGATGGCGAAACTGCGTTTTTCCACATCGAGGCGGGAGTTTTACAAGGGGATATGCTAGCTCCATTTTTGTTTATCATCGTGTTGGACTATGTCCTTCGCCTGTCCCTGGACACAATAAACCACAAAGGCCTACAGCTCCACCCGAGACGCAGCAGAGGGCAACCTGCCACACACCTCACTGACCTTGATTTCGCTGATGACATCACCCTGGTCGCTGATCTTGTCACAAATGCTGAATCCCCTCTCCACTCACTGGAAAACGCTGCGAGCTTAGTAGGACTCCATTGCAATGAAAGCAAGACGGAAGTTATCTCGTCAGTTCCAAATTGCTGCTTTCTGTCATCTTCTGGCAACAGTATAAACCAAGTAACAGACTTCAAATATCTCGGGGCTTACATAATGGATTCCGCAAAGGATATGAAGTCCTGTAAAGCGTTGGCATGGACAGCCTGCAACAAGCTGAACAGAACATGGCACTCGACCATCGCCAATGAGACAAAGATCTACATCTTTAGAACGCTGATAGAGCCTATTCTCCTCTATGGCGCAGAAACGTGGACTCTCACCACAAGACAACAGAAGCGCCTGGACGGAGCTTACACCAACTTGCTCAGATGCGTCCAAAATATCCACTGGTCAGAGCATGCCACCTTACAGCGGATATACGGAGATATCCCTCCCCTGTCTCAGAAGGTCGCCAAGCGGAGGCTCTCGTTGGCTGGGCACTGCCATCGGGCCGCTGGGGAAATCATCCAGCCTCTATTGCTGTGGAAACCCAGCGGTCCTGCCCGCTACAGAGGCCTTACCTTCCCAGACGTGCTGGCAAGGGACGCAGGGCTCGAGAGGGAGGACCTCCCCGTTGCAATGGCGGACTGTGAAGCGTGGCGGCGTGTGGTCGAGAGCGCCCCGGCCCCCAGGGTCGCCCGATGATGATGATGACGATGAATCAATCCTCAGACGACGAAAATGAAAGCTGAAAAATAAAGCGAGAGTAAGGCACGGGAAAAAAAGCAGAAGCACAAATAAAAAAGTAATAAGCACAATGACAAAACAGCACACATGAGGCAGAACCATAACAGTGCCGTGAAAAAAAAAGTATTTTCCCCATTCCTGATTTCTTATATTTTTGCATATTTTTTGCACTTAAATTTTTCATATCATCAAACTAATCTCAATTTTAGAGAAATATAACCAGAGTAAATATAAAGTGCAGTTCATAGATGATGATTTCATTTATTGAAGAAAGACAGATATCCAACCCTACCTTGCTTTATTTGAAAAAGTAATTCCCCCTAGTAATTAAATCAACTAATCAAACAAATTTACTTTATAATTGAGTTCAATTTTACTGGACACACCCAGATATTATTACTGCCAGCACTGCTAAATCGAAACATCACTTAAATATAACTTGTGTGGACAATGTGAAAAATGCAAAAAGTAGCATGGGATGCTGCAATGTGAAATGTTCTGGGCCTGCATTGCTGCTTCCGGGCTTGGGCGACTTGTCATAATTGGTAGAACCAAGAATTCTGCTCTCTACCAGAAAATCCTAAAGAAGAATGTCTGGCCATCAGCTCATGACCTACAGCTCAAGTGCAGTTGTGTTATGCAGCTGGACAAGTATCTGAAGCACACAGTCAGCTCCACCTCTGAGTGGCTCAAAATTATCAAAATGAAGGTTCTGGAGTGGCCTGATTTGAATTTGATTGTGATTTTGTGGCATGACCTTAAATGGGCAGTTCATGCTAGGACATCCTCTCTCTGTAGTCCCCCACCAGCACAATTTATTTTATTTCTATTTTTTTTTACCAGCGACCCTACATTAAAACCTTTTTTTTTTTTTTCAGGTTTGCTTGTTTTATGCACAAGTTGTAATGTAATTTAATTAAAGGTAAATTGCGGCCCCGGGGATTCACTGCGATGATCTTCAACACCTGGATTAAAACAATTTTGAATAATATTTTAACAATATTTTTTTCATTACATTTTAGAAGATTACTGTGAACAGGTTTTCATATTTTCAGCAGTGGTGTGCGGGCTCTCACTTCGCGCCCGAGCAGAGCCGTCACCTTGGCAGTTTTTTTTTTTTTTTTTCTGCTACTCAGAAAATTCGCCTTTATAATAACTATTTAGCTAAGATACAAGCCCAGCTGACCGTTAAAAGGAAAAAGATGAACCACGCGCCATATTTTGCGCCCAAATAACTCATTGTTAAACTAGCGAAAATGGATTTGGATATGCATTAAATGCATTTGCACCACGCGCTTTAGATCGTGTCCTTAGATCGTTAAAATAGGGCATTTTACTATTAATAAATGAAATGATTCTTCAGAAGCTGGATTTTTCTTTTTTTTTCTTGTTGTCTTTTTCTGATGTTAAAATCAGTTGGATGATCTGAAACATTTAAATATGCCAAATAAGTAAAAACTAAAAAAACTGAATAGGGGTCAAATACTTTTTCACACCAATAAATAAATTCCTGACCACTGACATGACCAACAACAGGAGAAGTTGACATTTTTTTTTCTGAATATGGAGTTGTGCCAGGAAGTAAAAGAATACTAATAGCAGTCAACCTAGAATACAGAAATTACTAGAATATATGACAAAAAAGGGAGTCAGTATTTTGCGTGTTACAGGAATGACATTTAGAAATTTTAAGCTAAACTGAATGGGATCTGTCAGCTGCAGTTTGTAAACATGACAATCAAATTTGGCCCCTCCTCCCTGGCTCAACCACACCAGAAGCACTGCGCTGTGTGCGGCACTGTGCTCCACCCTCACACTCTGCATGCTGTTATTGGCTGGGGGCTACACACCCACTGCCCAAAGCTTAACGCCCAGAGACATCCTGTGCAAAGAAAAATAATTAAATACAAGCAGATGGCAGGCACCTCCACACACTTCTAGCAGGTCATAAGCAACGAGTATCCATTGTTTTGGAAAATCCTTCTCAGTATACCTTTAAGGAGGGCATGAATTTCAAGTTTGTTTACACCTGTAAGGTTTAATGCCAGGGTAAAGTTTACTTTAAAACAGACAGACACAGAAAGCTGTCTTAAATAAAATTTTATGTTTCATAATTCATAGTGTGTGTGTGTGTGTGTGTGTGTGTGCGTGCGTGCGTGCGTGCATGTGTGCGTGCGTGTGTGCGTGTGTGTGTGTTTGGGTGTGCTTGCATATTCACTGTGTGTGTGTCTGTGTCTGTGCTTGTACAGGGAATGAAGACATTTAGATTTTTTTTTAGTTTTTCACAGTGGAATAACACTACTCCTATTACTACTATGTTCTATGATAATAACAACAACGTACAACTACTACTACTACTACTACTAATAATAATAATAATAATAATAATATCAGCATACTGGGAACTGCACGACTTCTCAGGAAGGTGCTTAATGTATGAACAGAATGAATGACTTGAGTGACTGATGCCCTAGGTGCATGGTTTGCACTCAGCTGATGCTCAAAAAACAATACCAGCAAAGACTGCGAGAATAATAATAAGAAGAAGAAGAAGAAGAAGAGGAAGAAATTACGCGCTCTGCATTTTAAATGCACCTCAAAGTACATTCTTTATGAATGCAGTGTTTTGATTTTATCTGTTTCCTTTGTTTTTTTTTCAGGCACGGACAAAATGTTTCTAATAAAAGTGGTTTATAAATATGTTTCCCAGTTTTTTACAAGTAATGATATGGCTAGCATGTCTTATGCTAGTGCTTATTGAGAGATTGAGGTATGAGTACTCTGCCCTGGCCTTTGCAATCCAAGTCCCAAGGGAAAAAGACTTCCCTTTATGACTTGTTCACTGTCACATACAATTGCAGAAGCAGAAATATTTCCCCTGAAACTTTAAACAGATGTGGCAGGGCTGTGCTTTTGAAATAAAATTGATGTGATGGCACGTTCAAAGGCTCAGCAGTACGAGCCCAATTTTCATGTTGCTAATGCACTTTGTTGAAATGCTAATGCAGACAGTCAGGGGCACTGAGAATAGTGCACTTCGAGTCCCCTTCTGAACTGGGGAAAAAAAATCAACCCCTATGGCCAGGAATCCACGCCTCCCTGTATTATTAGCCGCTGTATAATTTCAGTGAAAGATTAATACAATTATCCTTGCTGCCTATTTAATTATGGATTATTATTTTTAGTATTATTATTCGTATTATTATTATAATTATTAATCATCATCACCATCATCTTCGTCATCATCATCATCATCATTCAGACACAGAATTACCAAAAACTCAATAATGCATAATTAAGACTTCATAGGGCGGACAATAAAACTTATGAATCTTCCATGAATCAATGATGACGTTTTGAGGATAAGGTCTTATAACTCGAACAAGCATCAAATCTTCTCAGTAATCCTTTTGTATTCAACCTTAAAATCCGCTAACTGTCCTGTCATAGGAAAACACATCACGTGAGCCGTGTTGAGCGAAATGAAATTCTGCTCGTCGCTGCGCTCCACCTCATCTGGTCCTCTCGCCACCTCTGCTCTAAAGTCACACATAGCTCCAAGGAAAACAAGGTTTAGCTCCAAATCAATTTGTTTTTCTAACATGATGGATTCAATTATAAATTTTGAAAGACTAGACTAAGAGATGTGATGGCCCTCTGGCGGCTGGTTGATTGTTTGTATAGTGGGTTTTTTTGTTTGTTTTTTGTTTTTTATTCTGATTAATATGCTGCCAGGCAAGGACGGGAGAGAGGGTGGAGCTAACAAAGTGCACCTGGGACTCAAGTGCATATGAGTCTTCCTCATTTGCCCTTTGAATGGCACCCTTCCCTCCATTTGAGCATGTTTTGGGTGCGTAATTGTGTTTTTGACATGACCAATGGTGCTGGAGTTTCAGTGGTGGGACACTGCTATTTGCCAAGGTTTGATGCTTGAACAGCAGCGTGTCCATGGTGCTTTGAGAAGGGTCATTCTTTTGTCTCTGAAATCTCTACTGAAGAGAAGTGCTTTCATTTTTCTCACATCTGAAAAAAAAAAAAAAAAACATGGGACGGAGCAGATACAGTCACGGAATAACTGAAGAGCCTAGCGCTAAAATTACTTAAGTCACATTTTCACACACCTCCAGATAAGGATGAGAAGGCCTGTTTTATAGTTACCCAAGTCCGCTGCCTCAATATTATCAAAATCGATATTTTGTAACTTACACACTTTTACCATTGGGGTCTTCAGTTAGAAATAAGGCTTGATTAATTCACTTTTCTGTCCACCATCGGCGTATTTATAGCTGAGTCAACATTGGTTTTCTTGTGGGTCGGGCTAGCAGGGAGTTGAGAAGTAGCCAAAAGAAGGTGTTTGTTGCCCTTATATTCTATGGTGTAATATTGATATAGTGTATGTTTGCAAATAAGATGCCCAGGGTGTGTTGAATTTTGCAGGAATTCCAAAGTTACTGAGTTTCTGTTACAGCTACTTGTGGCCAGTTTCAACCTGCTGAGTAAAAGTGAGTGCTGTTCTTCCAGTACTTTGATAATTCAGTTGTTTGACTAGATTCTGTTTTGGGGTAACAATAATGGCAATACTAAGTTGGGTTTTTTTCTCCTCGATCCAGTGGGAAAGTAAAAACACTCCTATGAGACCTGTTCACCTGTTCCTAATACTAATTGGAAATTAGACAGTATGTGTTTGTGCTATTCAGTTTATAATCAGGGTTACTAGGACATTTCCCTCTCCAATAACAAATCTCAAAATAATTGTTTTTTTGTATCTAGTTTAAGTGCCAGTAGTGTCACGGCTACTCAAAACCCCATGCTGCATCAGATACACATGCTTAGGTGTTAAATTTGCTCAACTTTTCTTTGATGCTGACATTCCTGGTTCAAAGAACGAAGCTAGAATTGGAGTATGCAGATTTTATTGCTGACGGTTATGTATCTGTGGTAAGCAGTTCCGAGAAAAAAAGAAAAAAAAAAACATGACCGCATACTGTGTTATACAGGGGCAACTCAAAGCTTTATTCTAGAAAGAGAGGTGCCCTTCTCGCAAATCCTCTGCATAATGTACATTTGTGCACATTTATGTGATTACTCTGGGATAGAAGCCTTCCTTTCCTGTTGATAAGGTTAAGGTACTTTTGGGTAATAGCCTTGCAAAGAGATACGTGTGGAAAGGCATGCCCTCACGAGCTGGAGCCAAGCCGTGCTCATCTGGGGAGCTGAATGATTGTGCTTGTAAACACCCTGGGGTTTTTGCAGCTTGTGCCGTAACACGGTCTATAGCTAAAGCTGAGGCCAATCTGCTTGAAGATGAAGAGAGCACTCGTGTCAGAAATGGAATCCTTGGAGCCTGTTTAACTTAGCTCTGCATGCCCACTGCATGAACACAGTTAAAGAAAGAGGCAGTGGAGGTTCCTTTTTTCCCTTTAGTAATATTTCAGGGGAGGTTGCCTGGGTGAATGGACTAAAAAAAATTGCCTTACTACAATCTGAATGAAATTTTAAGAATTAATATTCATTGAAAAATAATATATTTTTGGATTTTTTTTTATTATTATTATTATTATTATTATTATCAATACACACCATTTGAACATCTTGGCAATGACATGGGCTTAGTAGATTAAAAGATAATGTACTTTTTTATTGGAACAATGATTTTTGCATTTATTTAAAATAAATTAGCACAAAAAATAAAAATAAAAAAATAATCATTGAAGTAAATGTAAATTACCAGCTATTTCATTATGTAAGTGGCATGTAAAATTGGGTGGCGTAAGCAATTGTGCCACATGAAATATTGCATTCAAAGTTTGGTTATGGTAGTGGTATGGTATTGTGATATATGATTTTTCCTGGTATTGAATGAAAACATATTTTGGAATGTTGTATGTATATTGAGTCCCTTATTATCATGAAATCACTGGAAATAGGTGTATTTAGACCTGTGCAATGAATAAGCTTTCCAATGATTTGTGTTGTAACTAGACTCATTTTAACATGTTGCAGGCAAATCACAATGAAAGAGGTTAACTCGCTCTAAAAATCTGTTTCAAAGTCTTAAAAAAAGATTCTATTTTTGTGCCTTTGCATACGGAAATGCATGCGGTGGTAATGCTATGCACACTTTTGCGTGTGGCAAATTGCATATATATTACCTTCGCCCAGTTTAGAAGTCTTCTGTACTAAAATAAAGCGTGTTTCAATGCGGAAGGTGTTTCAATGCATAAATCTGGCCCTGAGCAATTTTCATGTCACAGACCTCATTTGCATTTTGACTCACCCAAACCACGTTTTAATGCAAACACTATTCCAGTATGCCAGGCTCATGGGAGTCAGCGGAGCCATTTGCAGAGAAACATATATTGTTTCCTTCCTGTTTTCATTTTAGTTATGTATCCTCTAAATAATGGTAGTGGGGTGTAATATGAAGGGAAGGGTGAATGGGTATTTTTATACATGTCAATATTTTCTTTGTGTGAGGGAAACAGAGGTGATAAACTTCAAGGGGCAATAAGAAGAAATGCATCATTTCTAGATTGAAGGAATTAAAAAATCGCTATGTGAAGAACGAGAGGTGTAATTTCATCTGGAGTTCAGCAGGACGTCACACACCCGCTCTCTGTGTTGATCTCCAGCCCCTTGTTTACAAGCCGGTCCGGCTGCGCGTTCATAAACATTCATGTGAATCGCCGCCTCCTCCCTCCTCTCGGAGTCCTTGGCCCTCCCTCCCTATAAAAGGCTACAGCCAGTGAACAGTGGCAGCGCATATTTTTTCAAAAGCAAAATGGCGGAGAGCGGTACGAAACGTTCACCTGAAGACGAGCAGGATCCAAAATTACTTCTAAAGAAACAACAGTCGTTGGCGAAGAAGTTGCGGGATAAAGAAAGGGACAGAACATGGATTAATGCTGGCCTTGCATTTCCAAGGTGGAGAGCACTGCGAGAGCTAAAGGGGCTACAATTTGACTCAGAGTTAGCTTTTCTTCTCCTAGACAGGTAAATAATGACATAAAGTCAAATGTCTGCATTAATTAGTGTTACAGTAACGTTAGGCACATGTTGCTATGTCGATTCAATTAAATTTAATGCTACAATCGTAGCATGGGTTAATGTCCGGAGCTTGAGCTGCTAGCGGCTCGGTCCCAGCAATGGGTCAGGCATTACGGTTGTGTTAGGTGAGTAGCCCGGCAGCCAGCTAACATTTGCAATTAGCGCAAATCTGCAGTTTCGTGAGCATTTCAGGTTTGATGTACTGAGTAATAACGCCACGGAAACTTAAACTGGCCCGTCATTCTGCCGAATAGTCTTACTAAACTAGTTAATCGTCTGTTTGCTAATCAAGCAAAGGGGAGGATTCTGCCTCACCAAACTAACTTCCGACCGCGTGTCACTGCTGCTAACACCATTAGCGGCGAACAGACACGTTTGATGCCAATGGTGACACACTAAATTATTGGCATAATGATTAATTTACGGACAAAACAGCACAGAAAACTTGCCAAAAGGAAGTTCTCTTTCTTGCGGCATTATAATGTTATTAGTTACTTACTTCGTTACTCGACATGTTCCACACAATGGTGATGTTGTTTTGCTTGGTGTGTTTGCACTTTGCGGATAGTCATTCGCAGACGAGGCGAGTGGGGGTTGGGGGTGGGGGGGAGGGGGTGGAGAGCAGAGGTAGAGGAAGGTGTTATCATGGTTTTGCCGCCGCTGGCTGAAAACAGCAAACCGGCGGGCACTGGGACCATGTACCCAAAAGGTGGATGAGGGACCCACACGCACAGGCTGAGTACAAAAATAGAAAGATTTAATAAAAACAGATAAAACACACAATATAAAACTGAGGGGAGCAGCGGCAAAAACAACAATAACAGGGCTCAGGCATCAGAATGCAGCTGCACTGCCAAACTGGCAGTGCAGCTCTTAAATACTCCTCACTGCACCTCCACCTCAACAAGCAACAGGTGTGGCTCGTTGAAGTGGAGGAGCAGACAGCAGGAGGGGAGAGGGACTGCAGGGCAGAACCATCAGAGGTGTGGCTCATGACACACTTTGTTTTGGTCTACAGGCAGTGCACAACAGCAAACCTAGCGGTGAAATGATTTCGCTTTTTGCCCCTTTCAGTCTCACTCTAATTTTAATACCATGAGTGCCGTTTTGTATACAATTTATATCACCACATCTTGTTTAATCAACCTCTACTTCCCCAAATGCCTTCATGGATAACTACATTGGAGCACAGTTCTCAGGGGATCGAAGGAGGCAGTGGCAATGTGAGTTAGGTACTTGTTCTTCACCTGGGCAAAACCGCGTGTTCGCAATGGCATTAACACACTGTTTTAAAAGGGAATGACAGCAGCTAATCCGATTGACCTTAATGGAACCAAATCCTCACCCCAGCCACAGGTGATTAACTTATCTAAGTCCATTCTTTTTGACAACAATACCACAGCAGCGCTATTGCCTCCTGTCACAAAATGACCTGAATGGAATCACTTTCGATCAGCGATACAGTTAGCACTTGCGTTCACCAGTTGGGTTTAGGTCATCAAAATAGGGCCCTTTGTCTTCTTATTGGTCATTATGTCTTTATGTGGGCTTAGAAGCTATGGAAACAAAAGATTATGGGAAGTTAAAATCAAGCGTCTGATCGAAAAAAAATCTTTCTTTTTTTTACCTGTGGTGCCTTGCCTTCTTTGCTGAACAAAAATCACGGTCAACATTGATGTTGTTTGAAATGGCTAAATGCTGATTTTGATGTGAATCTCCTGTTCCCACAGGTCATCTTCTCCAATATGGGTTGCTGGTAAGCAGGTTGTGACTTAGTTCATTATTTGAAGGTAACCCAAGAGGCAGCCCCCTTGAAGTTTTCGGACTCCACATAGTGTGCAGCCCACAATGGGCTTGGTGGTCATTTTGGCATCAGAAAAACATATCACAGAATTCCCAGATGTTCTTTTATTCTCAGCACATATAATAATAATTTTTTTATATCACACCTACTTTGGTAAATTAATTATGACAAATTTAATTTTTTTTCTCTGTGTGTGGAGACACTTGACATCTGCAAATCATAGGGACTTCAAGAAGTTGTAACACAGGAAAGTAAACATTTTTATTCAGGAACTGAAGTCTGAATAAAGGCTCTCTGAATTTAAAAAGTCATTTTATTATTGTTTTTTTCATTTCCTTATCCCATTGAAATACTTTTTTACTTGTGTCTCCATTATTTACATTTAAACGAAAGATTGCAGAATTATAAGCATCACTAGCTGTTACGATACATGATATATGGAGAGGACTATTAACTGGATTGCTCTCTGACAGAACATATAATGCTTTTTTGATTATCACATCAGTGATCAGAATAATTCTATTGTACATTTAAATACTGTATAAAGCATAGCAATTTTTTGTACATGCATCTAGCTTTGTTTACTTAAGACAACCAGGCAAAACTTCGCAGTTACAAACCTGCATTCCATTTAGACACATTGAGAGTGAATTCACATGTAAAAACTTTTTTTTTTTTTTTTTTTTTGCCTTGAGCAGAAAGCTGAAAATACTGCACAGCGAACTATTTTCTGTAAATGACAGGTCTGCCCTAATTCTACGCCACACCGGCTTCTGGTGGATATGACATTTTCTACTGCCAATACTTTGAGCATGCTTCATTTACATGGGTCAGGGAATGCTTCACTGAGCTAGAGGCATGATGAGCCAAGTGCCAAAATTATCAAAACAACATTTTGAAGGGTGAATGCATAGAAAATATTTCTTTACTGGTAGTTGAAGCCATTGGGATTTAGAGGGTAACAGGCAGCTGATTAAATCAAACACTCACTTTGAAACTCAGATACCAAAGAGGTTATTTTATGATGACAAACTTCAGAGTTTTTTTTTTTCTTTCTTGTGAACAGTCATAAAATTATTGGGTTGCTATCAGTATGCAGTTAGAAGGGCTTTTGGATAAAAGTTCTCTCCATGCATCCAGCCAATTCATCCTCCATCTTTTTTTTTTTTACTGCAACCTCCATCTCTGCGTTGCAGGGGCTTATTACTATCAAGAGTGACACTGGGTGAATACTAGAGCACCCATTTCTAATTTGCAGTCCGGCAGAGCATCCACACACCCACTTGTGAGCCATGTGCAATTGCATAACTTGAAGAAAATGGTACCTCCGCCATATATTCAGCTTCTTGGGAAAGCAACTTGGGATTTATGTCTGTACATTGACTGACTTCGTGGAGCTCTATTTTCCAGAACTACAACCTCAAATCCGCGAAAGTCGAGACAGTGTGTTGAACTAAGATAAAAGCAGAAAGCTGTGATTTTTAAATTATCTTTGACCTGAATTATACTAAAATAGTCTAACAGCATATTATTTCATGTTTTAACACATTCATTTTATTGATATTTCAAAATAAACCCATTTCTATTCTGCTTCTTGCAACATATTTTGAGACAAAAAAATTGAGATACTGAAGTATTTCTCACCTTGTAATTTTGCCATTTCTTTTTCACAACACTTATGAATGTTAAGGGGTGGAAATGAAAACATCAAGTAAGAAGTGTTTCAGGCATAATCTAGTCCTATTCCTCCCGCTAAGAAGTCTCAAGGTGTGTGACAGTGAGGGGTCTTCTTTGTCACATTTTCCTCTTCAAAATGTGATACAGCCTTTTGGGGTCAAGGCAAGACTGCCCTGAGGCTAGTCCAGCACCCGCATCATTCTGTGGTGATTTCTTTGTAATGCATGCAGTATGCGCTTCTGCATTGTGTTGTTGAAATATGCATGGGAGCCCGAGGAGATGATGTCATCTTGAAGGCAGCATAAATTGCTCCAAAATCTTTGTGTACTTTTCAGCATTCATGTTGCCTTCACAGAAGTGCAAGTTACCATTGCCAAGAGCACTGACACAACCCCATACCATGATTGAGCCTTGCTTTTGATGTCGTTGGTAACAGTCTGGATGGTCCTTTTCATCTTTGGTCCAGAGCACAGAGTATCCATTTCTTTAAAAAAAGACCTGAAATATTGATTCTTTTGACTTTTGATACTTATTTCCATTGTGTGATGCTCCATTGCAGATGGCTCTGAGCCCAGAGAAGTAAATATTGCTTCGGGACACCTTTAACAAAAGGTTTCCTTTTTAAACAGTTGAGTTTGAACTAGCATTTGTGGATGTAACTATGCATTGCAGTACTTGACAAAGATTTACCAAAGTAATCCTGAGCCCACACGGTTATATCGCTTAAAGATAAATGATGATACTTGATACAGTGCCACCTCAGTGGTCAGAGATCATTGGTATTCGACTTAGGTTTATGCTCTTGCCTTTGTGCACCAAAATTCCTCCAGATTCCCTGAATCCTCTAATGCTCTGCACTATAGAGGGTTAAATGTCAAAATACCTTCCTATCTTTCATTTAGATACATTGTTATTAAACCTTTCAGTGATTTTCTCTCAATATTATGAGAGAATGGGCAATCCTCAGCCATCTATTTTTGCATTTTAAGAACTGGGCCTTTCCTGGATGCTGCCTTTGTACCAAAACCCAATTACAATCACCTGGTGACTGTAGCCTTTTCAAATCACATCATTATTCATTTTTTCCCCTCATAACTACTCCCAAACAGTCCCCATTCAAACCTTTTTGGAATGATTTGCAAGCCTGAATAAAAAGAGGGGATGCATTTTTGCAAATACTGTACAATTAAATTGACCAGACAAAAGTCATAACTTCCTCTAAATGTTGTCTTCAATGGAACACAAGTCAAAGTAAATTTAGAAATCACTGTGCACTGTTTTTAGGTGCATTTTCCATACCGCCCCAACTTTTTGGGTTTGGGGTTGTAGCACTGCAAGAATATCATTGCCAAAAGCCTCGCAAGAACTCAAGCTGTTTCCCTGAAATCCTTATCATAAAACTTAAAGATGTAATAACTGAATCATACTGAGTATTCAGGCCTTTACATTTATCATGATGACAATATCCAGTGGCGAAATACAAGCAAATGAGTTTTTAACTTTTAATAGGCCATACAGATGGTCAACTCCTATAACTTTATTATGTATCTTTCTGCATGTCCGTCCGCATGCCCGTCTGTATGTCTGTCCATCCAGTGTCCATCTGTCATGCCTCTTTTCCAGGCCAGAACTTCTATTTTATACATGGATACATCTGATTGTGTAGATTTGCCTTTTCATACTTCTGCCTGTCTTCCTATCCATCTGTCCATCCCTCCATTGTGTTTTGCTTCCAGGCTTGATATCAGCCATCCCATTCTTTTCAGGGGCCAGAACTCCTAAACTGTTCAATTTTTCTCAACAAAATTTAGTACAGGGATACATCTTATTGTGTTGAAGTGTCTTTTCATACTTCCGTCCGTCTTTCTGCCCATCTGTCTGTCCCTCCACTGGGTTTTGTGTCCAGGCCAGGGGCGCAGGATCTGAGTATTTCATGCTTGTTAGAACATGGAATCATATGAGTAAAAAGTAATTTTTACACAAGATACCAAGGAATATCACAACATAACCATGTTTGTCAGAGTATTCACTTGGCTAAGACTGAGCACAGCATTAATACAATAGTTCTGATGAATACAGCATTTGCAAACAAAATTTTAAAAATAGACTGAAACTAGACACATTTATTTCCAGCTTTCCTTGATATGCTCAACATGTTGGTTTGGGAAACAATTTTTCTAGTTTTATATGTTTTCACGAATCTATTGTGTTCCAGAATAGATTATTAAAATACAAAATTAAAAGAATTTTTACGATATATACTTTTTCAGCCTACACAAAAAGAAAAATAATAAAAAAATAAATCAATACATAAATGAATAAATCTCACTGTGGGATATCATCTCCAGGTCCAACAATTACACACAAAGGCCTGCCTCAACAATAACAGCTATACAAGCTTCAATTATGTAGTTTATGGAAAATAAGGCCTTGGCAGTTTCGTTGAAGGTATTGCCAAGAACATGTGGTGCTGCACTGTGATACTACAATTGTGCGATATGCTGAGAATCTAAGAGCAATCATTATTAATACTATTGAAATAACAAAGGAACAGCTGCCATGACCCTGCCCCCCAATTATAACACTTTATTAAATGACTAAATAAATAAATAAACACACACACACATTGTAGCTGACGAGTAAGGGGAGACAAAACTGTTCATTCTGGTCTATCCATCAAACTGTGCACTTTCTGTCCATGACCTGGAAGGTGCTATACCATCTAGGTAGGGTACCTCTGGTTCAGACATGCCTTAGAGAACAATGCTTAAAAGGTCAGACCAGCCTCTCCTTAATGGAGAGGCTAACCTTTGTAAAAGATCCAGAGACAATATCTGAAGATATGGGGCCTTTTTCTCATGGTGCTGCATATTGAGGTCATAGGCTATGCGCTGCAAATTGTGGCAACTTACTCGCTTACTCACTCATGGATGTTAAGTATGGACATTTAGTGAGACACATGCTCATTATGCGTCATGGGTTTACACGGTTTCATGCTTGTTTAAAGGTATTTTGTTCCTCCTATCCAACTATGTCAGTGAGATACACAGTGTGATGAACAAAATAAGTTCTTGACAATATACTTACTCTGAACCAGAATAACGATTTGAGAAGGTAAAAATTCATTCCAATTAATTCTCCAGTTGGGTAAAGAATCTAGAGACAAATGATATGGTTTAGTATGCATTTAATCTTCGAAAACAATAGGTTTTGAAACACACTGCTACTTTTGTGTAATTGTTCATAAAATAATGATTGTATTATTTAACATCTAAATGTGTGTGCATATTTATTACTGTGTTTGAGTACGGTTATCACCTATTAGGCTCACAAGTGTTGTTAGTTGAATTAACAGTGCAGATTTTACTGCATAGTTATTCTGCGCAGTGAGTGTATGTATATACTGTGGTAAAGTGAAAACAGCAGGGTCTCACTGGATAGACCATGATGATCTGGCTCTTATATACGCACAAGCAGTGGTTGGGATGGTAATTGGGAAAAGTCACTAAACAGGCCGTGAAAATTTATGCATGGGTAGCACACTCTCTGCCCAGCGGGCATTGAAAGAGAACACAATTAAATGTGGTGCAGATGTGTGTGTGTGTGTGTATGTGTGTGTTTTTGCGTGTGCGCGCGCGCGCGTGTGTGTGTGTGTGCGCATGAGTGAGTGAGAGAGAGAGAAAGGGAGGAATTCATACTTCATCACTCTGCACTGTAATCCATTTTCAATTTATTTGGGATAAAATTGTCAAGTACGGAGCTAGACCATGTCTTAATGTTCATAATATTATGGAGCTCACACTCCAAAGGGTCATTTGCACATTTTTAACTGATGTACCAATGAAGCTCAGACAGTAATTTTTTTGAGTCAAGAGTTTTGAGTTTGAGTCAAGAGTAAATATTACTGAGGTCCTTATTCGACTAATCTCTATCGGGTACATGGGGAAGATATCACAACCCTGGTGTGAATGTCTTCAATGTCTCCTCACATTCAGCGACTCAGGTGTCCATCAGAAGTAATGTCTCCTGTGATTGGTTTGCGTCTCGCGTGCTGCCTTAACCCCGGCTGTGTCTCATTACATAGTCCTCACCTGTTGTACCTCTGACGTATATTTATACCCCCTATTTTGAGTTGCAAGTAGATGGGTTGGAATTTGCAATGTTTGCTTAAACCCAGTCAGTATTTGCCAGTTAAACTTTTCATCTTTTGCATGTTTGTAACCTTTAATAATAGAAATTTCCGGAAGCTACCTTCCTTATTTAGTTAATAAGAACAAGCTCTCCAGCCTCTTTCAAGGGTGCTAGGCCCAGAACCCCGATCTTGTTCATTCCTGTCCAAGTGTGTTCCTCTGTTCAATTTATTAGGAACAAGCTCCCAATTCTTCTACAGTTATCAGGATTGGAACCATGTTCCTCCTAAGCTGCTCCTTCCTGCCCTGGGACAGTGCAGCTCTGGCAAAGTGTTCACTCCATCTGGGTGTCATCCTGGGAAACCACAGGCCGCCCCCCAACATCGTAACTGAAGTGTGCTTTCTTCCTCTGGGTTCCATCCTATTGTTACCGTATTTCTATCAATAAACACTGCTAATGGATTGTACTCTGTCTCTGCACGTGATTTCTGGGCTGAATCTTAAAAGAAGACGAAAGCACATTGGGAGGTAATTTATTGATGGTTATTTTTGTGTAATTTTAAAGTTTGTGGAATCACCACTTTGAAATTATTATACGTTTTTATGCTTATCCCTTTATTTGAGGGGTCAAAATGATTGAACACATACAAAGTGACTAGTCCCAATCAATTAATTAAACTTGATTAATCAAGTGTGAGCAATTGCATCCTTCATGCAGGTTTCAGAGATCTTCCAACATCTCAGCTTCATAGGCTTTTGTTTTTCCTTGCAGTCTGCTACTGTTCTTTGTTATCATGGATACTATGCTTTTGACAATGAAAGACAAGGAGGGGATTATTTCATTTAAAAAAATCCCAGCTCCCTTCCCTTTTCTACTGCCAAAGCATTGTTTCTTTTCTTTCTTTTGTGGATATCCTATATGCAGGCATTTATTCTGAGCTTCTAGGACTGAATCTTGCAAAATCTGATACAAACTGTCTTTCAGACTCAGAATCATTGCTTCTTATCTAATATTGGAAACAGCTTTTTATGTTCACCCTAAACATGCTTGGTTTGGGTTTAACCCATCTAAGTTAACAGCTGATCAATCTTGATTACCACTTTTGGAATCCCCTGTTAAAAAATCCATAATTCCACATATGAAACAACTGACTCAATTAATGCTTACAACTTAAAATTTCTTGAGCCTGCTTCTTGAAATGGACCCTGAGTCAGGTATATGCTGCGCACAGGAGTGCTCTCAAAATAGTGCATCTTATATCTAATCCACTGGTAATGAAATTCTGTCATTTTTGGAATTTGCTGTTAACATGCGCCTGTCATATTTGTTTCTCAGCAAAAAAGCATATTCAGAGTTTGAGTCACAGTTGGCAAATAAGGGCAAATTTCAGATAATGTTATGCGTGCCAGTGTTCAAATTCCATTTTCTTGTAATTGCAGGATGAAACACGTGAAGTAATTCCCCTCAGTCAGAAATAATGAGTTGAAATGTCACTTTTCATTATGGTTTTCTTAACATTTGAGTGTGAGCCTGTCACTGCGGTATTCGCAGCAGCAGGAGTTCCCCCCATGTGCTTTGTTAGAGAGTACATCTGCCATTTGGAGATTGTTCATCAGGGCTTCCTGATTTTAATTCATTCAGTGACTGATGAGAGAATCTTTGGAGATGAGAGTGGGAGGGGTTTGGGGGGAATTTGGAGTGTCATGGAAAAGACAAGGCATTTTGTTTTTTTTTTCCTTCATGAAGAGGAACTGCATCTCTCCGTGCATGAAGAGATAATAATACTGAAAAAGATTTTGAATTGATATTGATATCTGTAGATATTGAAAAAGAAAACGTAAATTAAAGGTGGTGCTAGGCACAACATACCGCACCCACGAGAGACGTTTTAGTGCTTTGGGTGTTGCATAACCAAGGAGCCTCCTGACATTTGACTCCTACCGCTAGCAAGCCTTAAATGACATCACACCTCAGCATAGCCTATGGTTTATAGCGGAATTCGAAAAAGCTTGTTTTGAATGCCCACATGATCATTATCTATATATCTTACCTGCAGTCCAGATTTTATACCCTCATACCTTTTCTTGCATTTCTGACCTGCTATGGTACCGCAGGTCTTTACTATAAATAGGAATCCTATTTGGAGACTCTAGTTTGTATTTGTTTTTAGTAAAGAAAATGATTGGGAGCCAGTTTTCACTGCTATTAGCTTGCCTTGGGGACAATATTATGTGATATGCCTGTAGCTATCTTGACAGCTCTCCCAAATTCCATTTACTCAAGTTATAGGAAGGAAGAATGTCTCCTGTGTCCCCAGTTCCATAATTTTAATTTACACTGCACAGTGCTTTGTCCCACGCATTTTTTTCTGAGTGGCTTACTGCTCACATTACTTCAGTATAAAAATAGTATCCCCAGTGTCTCAGTGCTTTATTAATCCAAATGATTTGTTTCGTTTTTTTTCCATTCTTTTTTTTTTGGCATCTCTAATCTCACCTAAATCTGAAACTTCCAATTAGCAAATTACTGTATGTACTTGCATGCTTGTATGTCACTCACGCCGCTATCTTGGGGAAGAGCAGACAGTTTGTGGTTCTCTTGAAAACACAAGCCAGTCAGCTGCCGTTACTTTACACATCACAGCCGCAGTCGAAGCAAGCACAGAATGAGGGTCGAGGACATGTGGTTTTTCAGAGAGCAATTGACAAGCACCTCAATGACCAGTTGGGTGGCAGTTGAGCAACAAACAATGCAAACCCACACTGACAGGATCCCTCCCTTATCCCTTAGCAGCAGGGAACCAATTATGCACTGCTTTCATCAGGCTACTGGCTACATTCAGCGTCGTCATGGCCTGATTTGAACCACGACCATAGTGGTCAATGTTGCACCGCAAGCCGTGCCTTTACCAAGTGAGCCAACCTTGCAGGTTCTCATTTGTTCCGGTCTAGATTTATCTACTCAATATTTATTTGAGGTGTAGGTCTTCAGTTTACTTCACACCTTGGCTGTCTGACATCCACTTTTCCCTTTGGAACTATGTACAGTTGATATGATACAGTCAAACAAGAGATGCCCTCATTGATAGCTAAAATATGTGCCACTTCACAATCAGCACTTAAAAGCATAAGAATGATTGAGGCATGATTATATTCAACATTATGGTGAAAAATTTTACCAGTACAGGAAGCTTGCCTTGTAATGTACATTGTAGTTGTTCCCCATTCAGCTTTTTGTTTTTTTTAGAGCGAATTAATTTTGCACAACAAATATTAAATCACTCCAAATTAATGTGTTTACAAAAATAAATGAATAAATAAATCAATAACCTCTGATTCTCACTGTGAAAATGCAATGTTAAATGTATTGTGTGGAGACGATTCAAACACGCAGAGATGAAACTGGTTTTTGGCTAAACAATACCACCCCCACCGTCATGCCTGATGAATAGTACCCACCAGTTCTTTTACATAGTTCTTAACAAATAATAACCTGGTCATCCTGGTCTTGTTGCTGACTTATGGTTTGCATCTTGTTCTCCTGTCTCAATGGTTCTGTTTATGAAATCTTTTGTGGACAGGTATACGACATGACAAAAATAAAGAAAAAATATTAATGCAATAGCATATAATAGTGGCAAAGCCACTGTGCCCGCTTGGCCAAATGTGGCCAAAATGGAACGCCCTCTATTGGCCAAAGTATCGGTCCGATTGGGCTGAAAATGGAAGTTGGTCTAGACCCTATGACGCTATACACATATGAAATATGAAAAGGATCGGTGAAAAACTGAAGACGCTAGAGCGCAGACAAACCAAAAGTTTACGCACGCAAGCAAGCACAGACACACGACAGACCACCACTAAAGACCCCGAGCATAGCATGAGCCCCTTGGGCCTTTTGGCCAAGTGGGCAAAAAATTTGAGCATCTTAGCTCGTAGAATAAGGGAGCTAGAGCTGTTTGAAGTTTTGCAGAAAAAGCCGCCTGGTGGCCAAACCAAGAATCGCAGCATGACCAAAATCGAAGTGAGGATAGATCTTGGGCCCATATACATGCACGTAAAAAAGGAAAAAGGATCTGTTGAGAACTGAGGGCGCTATGGCGTTGAAACGAAATTGGCACATTTTCTGACCTTTGATCTATACAACCTTTAAAATTTGGTCAAATCAAAAACCCATTTAATACATGATGAACCCTTGGCAGATCAACCAACAGTAAAAATTTGAGCATCTTAGCTCATAGAATAAGGGAGCTAGAGCTGTTTGAAATTTTGCAGAAAAAGCCACCTGGTGGCTAAACCAAGAATGGCAGCATGACCAAAATCAAAGTGGGGCTAGATCTTGGGCCCATATACATGCATATAAAAAAGGAAAAAGGATCTGTTGAGAACTGAGGGCACTATGGCGTTGAAACGAAATCGGCACATTTTATGACCTTTGATTTATATAATCTTTAAAATTAGGTCAAATCAAAAACCCATTATATATATATATATATATATATATATGATGAACCCTTGGCAGATCAACCTACAGTAAAAATTTCAGCATCTTAGCTCGTAGAAAGCCGTCTGGTGGCCATCTCAGGAATAGCAGCACCCCCAAAATCGAACTCCGGCTAGAACTTGGGCCCATATATATGCATATAAAATAGGAAGAGGATCCATTGAGAAGTGAGGGCGCTATAGCGTTGAAACGAAATCGGCACATTTTATGACCTTTGACCTATATAACCTTAAAAATTATGTCCAATCAAAAACCCATTATATATATGATGAACCCTTGGCAGTACAACCTACAGTAAGAATTTGAGCATCTTAGCCAGTAGAATAAGGGAGCTACAGCTGTTTGAATTTTTGCAGTAAAAGCCGCCTGGTGGCCATAACAAGAATGGCAGTATGCCCAAAATCAAACTCAGGCTAGATCTTGGGCCCATATACATGCATATAAAATACGAAAGGGATCCGTTGAGAAGTGAGGGTGCTATGGCGCTGAAACGAAATCAGCACATTTTATGACCTTTGACCTATATAACCTTCAAAATGAGGTCAAATCAAAAACCCATTATAAATATATGACGCACCCTTGGCAGAACATCCTACAGTAAAAATTTGAGCATCTTAGCTGATAGAATAAGGGAGTTAGAGCTGTTTGAAGTTTTGCAGAAAAAGCCGCCTGGTAGCCAAACCAAGAATGGTAGCATGCCCAAAATCGAACTCCGGCTAGATCTTGGGCCCATATACATGCATATAAAATACGAAAAGGATCCGTAGAAAACTGAATGCTGTATCGCACTGAAACGACAATTGTGGACGCACTAACACACGCACGCACGCACAACAGACCACCACTAATGACCCTAAGCACAGCATAAGCCCCTTGGGCCTGTCGGCCAAGCGGGCTAAAAATGGCATTTCATATGATTCTGTGCTTCCAGCAGTTTGAGGAAGGCCTTTTCCTGTTAAGCCTTGTCAAAAACACCACACGTAGAATTACGGTGTGGAGAGATTAGTTTGGAAAACTTCACCGGTCTCGATTTACACCCCATCAAACACAGTCAGCATCAATTGAAAAGCTGACTTTGAGCCAGGCCTAATCATACAACATTACTGCCTTACTTCACCGATGCTTTCAGTGGCTCGAGTGGGGAGCCATCCCAGAAGAGATCAGGCTGTTATAGCAACAAAAAGGGACCTACTCATTTTACTGCCAATGATTTTGCAATGAGATATCGGAGGAGCAGGTGTAGACATACTTTTGGCCAAGTAGTGTATTCTTATTTTGACAATTTTTTTTTCAAATGCAGAGGTCCTCCTTAGCCTACCACGTCAGCTGCGATTCATGAGTTCAATAAGTTCTACAATGTAGTTTTTCTTAATGATGTTCTAAACAATTGATTTTGATAAGCCTATATCTGAATGTTTTTTTTTTTTTTTTTATTTCTCTGTCTTATCATGATTTCATTGCCTTTTCTTGGCACAACTCTGGTTGTCATGCTGACAAACACTGATAACAGACTCCAAAAGCAATCAAAAGCCAAGATTACAACTTATGAGGTACAGAGCCAAATAAAGAAAATAAAAAATCCAGGAGTATGGAAATTAAATCAGCTCATGTTCAAATTAGTATGCAGGTTAACATGACATGCAAGCTGCAAAGAAAATGAAAAAAAAAACAAAAACATCGATGTCTGTGTTTATTGTTTGTACAAATTAATGAAGGTGTTAGGTAACGATCTGGAACCAGACGCGAGAACCAGGAATTGCAGTAAAATAGGATTTTTATAGGTAAGGGGGCGAACCCCCGCAGAGCAGGAGGCAACGGTACAAAGTCCAAACCAAAAATTCAAAAATCCACAGGGCGTAATCCGGGTCGTAAACAGGGCACCAATAACAAAAAAACGTAGTCAGACAAAAAGAGGTTCGATACACAGAGGTAGCAAGTAATCCAAAACAGAGCCAAAATCAGAAATCGGGGACGGTCCAGTCAGAAGAGATTCATGAGAGATTACGAGGCGAAAACAAGCGTAGCATAGGCAAACCAAGAGAAACGTTCTGACGGGGAACTGCTGTGAAAAGACTGCTTAAGTACACTCAAGGGAAGTCACATGCTATGATCAGGGACAGGTGAACTGCATCAGACTAATTACGTGGGAGCAAACACGAGGGAGAACCTAATCACATGAAATTGGCAAAAGCCAAAACGCGGACAGGGATCACGAGACAGCCTATGACAAAACATACAGCTCCGGTTAGGGAGTTCTAATGTGCACAGATAATGAGAGGCAGGACAGAGTAGAGCAGGTGCGGAGGATCCGCTGAATTGCAGCAAAGACTAAGTGAAGGCAAGAGGCGGAGACTAGAACAGGGCGAAAAGCTGAGAGCTTGTTAATCAATTAGTAAGTGCAGCTATACAATCCCTGGTGCTCGTTAGTAAGTTAGTATTATATACAATGTTAGTCTTGGTAGTAACTTTAACAAAATAACAAACTGTTAGTATGGGTTTAGTAAAATAGAAAAGCAAGGCGAAGGAAGCAAACGAGATTAGAAGGAATGTTTGAAACCCAGAAACCATGAAATCACCTAAACATGTGACACGCAGGACTGGAGAGAAGCTGTAGCTTAAAAGACCAGACAGGGGAGACAAAGTGCAATGAAGGGACATGGGCAAAGACATGGACCGGACTATAACAGAAATGTGGATCTGGCAGGGTAAAAACAAAAACATGGCAAGGAACAAAACTAAACAGAACATGGCAAAAACCTAACAGACATGGCAGAGACATAATCAGGGCATGGCAGAATCATACAGGCATGGCAGAATCAAGACAGGGCATGGCAGAATCATAACCAACATTGCAGAATCATAACAGAAGGTCAAATGAACGATGTTGAATTGTCACACGAGGCCTGAAATATGAATTTAAATGGATCAGAGAAGAAAAATAAGGCATTGTGGATGAGAATTGGAGTACATGTGGTCATGTGTGTCCACATTTGCATACATCTGCAAAGCTAGCAGCCTCCTGATTTCAGATGAGATGAGCATGCCGTGGTGTAGTCAAAATATCATGTAACATTAGCTCATTTACACATACCTACTGTGAGCTGATGACAAGTTTGTGTGGTGGGAGAGAAAATAAAGTGAGGTGACTGCCCCGGCCTCTGTCCACAGTGGCTTGTACTGCATATGGAACAATTAAATTTAATCAGGAAATGGCAATCACTGCACAGCAATCTCAGTGGGAAGGTGGCTCTAACATGAACTTGCTGTTGTCTGGCGAGGCACCTCTAGAGAGACGAAATGATGATTTTAAGTCACATTTACTGCTGGTTTATACTGTATATTACCTGTATGGCTTTGCTCTGGATTTCAAGGATAGCCCAATGATATGAGACCTGTTCATAATATGACTGTGAGATGTGATTGTGACCAGCTTAATACTTACAAGAGCTGTTTTTTTTTTTTTTTGTTCTTGTTTTGTAGTTTTGAAGAGTTTAATAATGATTGTATAATGTACCCAATTATTTTTGCATGCACTTTTATGCTCCCCAACATCATTAGCGGCTTAGGTTTATTTTTTGTCTTCTGCATGAACAAATTATGTTTTAAATAATGCAAACTCCTCACTTATGTATTCCATATGGTTAGAATATTGTATTCATTTACTTACTTGATGCCTCTTTAAATATTTTACTTCTCCTTTTCTTAAATGAAGTCCTTTGAGGAAAGCCATATCAGACAAATACATTTCCTTAAAATCTCAGCCAAATTGCCTCTGAGCTCGTATGTTTGGGAAAGAAGAATGTGGAAATATTCCGGAATCCTCATGCGGTTGGCACTCCATTTTGAAGTGTAGTTTTGCAAGAGAAAACTAACTCCTTCAGATGATAGCAAGAATATGCAAGCTCAGCAACCTAGAGGTGACACACGTCAGCAGGCATTATTAGGGCTGTAGGTGCTTGCCATGCTGCTTCTGTACAGTGGTGACTGCAGGGAGGCAAATATTAATTGTGAATAATTATCTACAGTCCTCCATTTGTTTGTAAGAGAAAATAAATTGGCAAACAGTAATAGCATGGAAAAGTGTCTTGGTGTTCATGGCAAGGGATGTTTGGTACAACAGCATAATTAGTGTTGCGTTACATTTTAATGGAAATGATGACGGTATTATAACGAGCAATGCTGTGATTCGCTTAATATTCTGCCCGTAGTGCTGTGTTGTGCCCTTCTACTGGTTTGGTGCTGAGTTTTCGTGGCGACATATGATCTTCGAAGAGAAAGCAGTGTTGCATTGGGGCTCTCAGCAATCAGTCAAAATGATCAAAGTCGACTAGTGTGTGGAAGGTGCAAAATTGGTTAAGGAACCATAAGCTTATTAACGCATTAAAATAAAATTCCCATTTCAATACAGCTGTGGTATAACCCTCGTGTCTCCTTAATTGTCTCCTCCCTCTTTCCAGCAACCTGTGAGTCTATGTCTCCTTAATTGATTTGGCATCTTGTATGCCTACCCTTATCCAGGTGTCCCCTTATCCATTCTTATGCCCCATTCCCTCGTGTTCCTGTGGAATCTTTATTTCTGTATTGCAGAATCAAGTTATTTTGGCGTATAGCAACCAGTCAGTTCATGTCTTCCTGATCAAAGCTTTATCGTCTTTGGAAATCATTGTAACCGTTATTACTGTAAAATACAGAATTATTCTTTGGAACTTAATAAGGCTTGAGAGTCTTTTCCTGTTTATAATCAGTCTCCAGGACTGGGACTGTGTTCCTATTAACCAGCCTTTCCAGTGTGTTGCTGAGCCAATTTTTTTTAACAAACACCTCCCAAACCATCATGTGGCTGCCAAGGCCATCCTCTCTCAGCGAGCAGCCGATGGTAAGATCTATACATGTGCCTTCTTCCCTTGAAGGCTGCCTCCTGCAGAAAGGAATTATTCCATGGGCGATTGAGAACTGTTGATGGTGAAGCTGGTGTTCGAGGAGTGGAGGCATTAGCTGCAGGGATCCAGTCTGCCCTACCTCGTCTGGACTGACCATCTCAACTCCAAAACAATTGAACACTGGCAAGCCTGTTGCTCCGTCTTCTTCACCAAATTTAGCTTCATCTTAGCCTATTGTCCTGGATCCAAGAACACTAAGCTTGACTCCTTGTCTAATCTTTACTCTCCAGTGCCCGACAATTATCCTGAGACCACTCTCCCAGGCCAGTGTCTTCGGGTAGCCACCAAGCTAGATCACCTCCGGTTCGTAGGCCCTTTCACTATAACTAGAGTAATGTCCCCATCCGTTTCCACCCCCTATTCATAGAATTCATCTGGTGTTTCATGTCTCGAGAATTAAGCTAGTCTCTTTGTCTCTCTCCAGTCCTTACTCCTGCTTCTGGCTTCCCCACAGGCTCATCTCATCGAAAGTGGCCCCTCCTACATCATACGTGAGATCCTAGATGTTTGGCGAAGGGTCGGTCCTGGGTGCCCGAGCGTAAAATCCTTGACTCCTCCCTTGTTCTCGTTTTCCTGCACTGACGCCTGGGGTTGACCACAGGGCCTATTGGGGGGGGGTGATGTCACTATCCTTAATTGTCTCCTCCCCCTTTCCAGCAACCTTCATGCTTTTCAGAGGTATTGACCCTCAATTGGTGCCTCCTTTTATCCAGGTTTAATCCATTCGTATGTCCCGTTCCCTTGTGTTCCTGTGGTGCATATAAGCCTTATTTCTGTATTGTAGAGTTACTGGATTGTCAAGCTATTCGTTGTTTAGCAACCAGACAGTTTATGTCTTCTAGCTAAAAGCTTTATCGTCAACAGAAATTATTATAACCTTTATGATAGTGAAATACGTTATTACTCATCAGAGCTTTACGAATAGGGACAGACTCCCAAGCCTTATTATCAATCTCCAGGATTGGGACTGCATTCCCGTTGTCCTGCCTTTCCACTTTGTTCCTCTGCCCAGTTTATTTGGAACATCCCCCAAAAGTTCATCAGTCTCCAGGTTAGGGACTCCGTGTCATGGATTCGCTCCCGCTGGATACAAATCTCAATCCGGCAGGAGCTAGGACCATGGGCCTAAATAAAAATGCAGGACCCAAGTGCCAGGCTGGTTAAAAACAGGAGATTTAATTAAATAAAAACAAAACACGAAGTAACAACCAGGGGAGCAGCACCACATTAATACAAGGTATAACATGCAAAATGCAGTGACAACGAACAATGGCAACTGCCAGCCCTACATACCTAGGTAATCACCTCCACCTTAACCAGCAACAGATGCACCTCATTAAGGTGGAGGTGAGAGCAAGCCGCAGGGGAGGGACTGCAGGGCGAAAACCCTTACACTCCGTGCCTGTTGAACCCTTTGGGCCTGCTGTCCGACAGCCCAGCTTTGGCAGGGGTTAACACCACCAGGCTGCTGCCCCCAGACGTTACTAGCCGGGCGTGGACATGCCCATTACCCTCACCACTCTATACTAACTATGCTAGATTGAGCCCATCCTGTTCTGGGCTTTGGCCCTTCCCCTGTTGCCACTGTATTCTTATCAATAAATACCCTGATTGGATTTGAAGGTGTTTCATATCTTTGTTGTTGACTTAATTTAAATTCTTTAAACAATCATGAAGCACAAGTTATGTTGCTTGATAAGCCAAAAAAAAAAAAAAAGGTAGCGCGGAAGATACAGAGCGATTGACCTTTCATAAAGTCTGGGCTTACTTATGAGTAAATTTTTTTTTTCAGAACTGAAATTAGCCTATTATTTAGTCAACCTTTGATCACATTAAGAAAAAAGCTGTGTCTGCAATTGCCATTGGATTATTCTTATAATTGGAAATTGTGTAAAAAAAAAAAAAAGAAAAAAGAAAATGAATGAGAATAAGTCAGGACTAATAATTGTTTTAAAGGGATGTTCTGTGTCCACCCAACTTTCAGTTAAGGCAGTGGTTCTCAAACTCGGTCCTGGCACCCCACTGTGTATGCTTGTTTTAGTTCCGACCACAGTTGCAATCTTAGGACTTAAACAAGCTGTTGATTTGCCTAAATTAGGTGCATTCATGTTTAGAGCAGTTATTTGTCCTCTTAAGCCACATTTGACAAATCTACACATGCCATGAAGAATTAAAATTTCATATCCACAATGAGATATGTTGGAAACCAGTATGAATAACTGCAGAGGGAAACAATTTGACCGAACCCTTAGTCAACGTAAACAATAAATAGGTTCCTCATTGGTGAAACTGTCAGCACATGGTTGCAAAAACCAACAATTTATTTGGCAAACAGGAAAGTCACACCTGTTTTGTTTCATGTTCATTTTATTAAGATCAGGAAAATTCTTTTGAAAAAATTCAAAACACCTGTGTTCAGCAACCCAATTTGGAGCTTACTGATTTTCTCAGAGTCTAGTTTGATCTGTTTAGAAATGTTTTTTACCTGCAAATCCTCACAATATGGAAAAATAAGCATAACATGTTTGAGGGTTTTTATTCTTCATGGCACAGTGGATATGTCCATAAAAATGCAGCTAAAGGTGGTAAATAACTGTTCTAAACATGGAACGCAGCTAATTAAGTCAAATCGACACCTTGTTAAAAGTCTAAGATTGCATTTGTGGTTGTAACAAAAACCAGCATACACAGTGGGGAGCCAGGACCGAGTTTGAGAACCACTGAGTTAAGGCAATGCCACTGATTTGAATGAGGCCTGGGGCCTTAATGTGTGGAGTTTCCACATTTTCCCCCGTTTGTGTTGGTTTCCTCTGAGTACTCTGGTTTCCCACTGATTCCCTCTCCCACTGTCTAAAGACATGCATGTCAGAAGATTTGAAAATACAAAATAGGCTGTAATTATAAGCATGGGAGAGAATGGTGTGTAAATGTTGTGCGTATCCTGTGATGGATTGGTGAGCTGTCCTGGAACTGTCTCTGGCTTTTGCCCATAGTCAGCTTGAATAGGCTCCAACTCCCATACAACCTAAGTGAGGAAGAAGCGGGAAAGATAATGAATGGGACGGATAGAGGGTACATATAGCTACCTCGTTTCAATGTAATACACACTACATGAACTTGGCCAAACTATCATACTGTGGCTGCAATATTAGTTTTAGAGGAACTGATTAGCTCTGGACTGAATTGGAAATCAAACATAAAATTATGCCTATATGCTGCCCAAGCGTGACCGCAGGCAAACCAGCCAATGTTTCAACTGTCAGAAATTTATTGTGCACGTTTTTCAACATTCACAAATTCTATCTATTTCAGTTATGAATCACAGAAAAATCTCTACAATAATGATGACACAGCATGCATGACAGGGTTGCCTAATATGATTTATTATTTGCCCATTTGTAAACTTGGTAGTGCATCCACTTGCGCTCAGTGTCATTGTACACAGATTGCTCAATAATCTTCAGCATGAAATACTATCTCATCAATGGAGAGATTAGACAGGTATTATAATACAGGCATTACAGAGCATAACATGACTTTTGATGTGACTGACACAAAACAAATCCTGAGAGACACAACCATTCACATTAGACAAGTCAAATGTTTTAAAGTACATATTTAAAAAGTAAATACATTTATGCATTTTCAATATGGCATCATTCAATATTCCACGAATACCCATGAAATAGTTTCAAACTAAATGATTATTGTGCAAGGTCAAATCCTATACTGCTATTGCAGGTTTCTGTATCAGTAGGTGTTCGCAATGCAATCATGAGAGAGTCACACTTCCAGAGTCACACTTCATTGCACCACAAACAGTCAATGAATAAATTGAACAAATTAACTCATGTAAATGCATGCAGCACTTGTAGAGGAAATGAGGTAATTGTCAATCTGATAGGCTAATGAATAGGTATTTTATTTAGCTGGTGAGACATAACACCAGAATGTCCTTTTTTTCCACTCACATTTTTGTGGCCTGGAGGTCACCTAAAACCTGCACCGTTGAAAAATGACATCAAAAAATGCTTCTAGGTATAGCACCATTCATGGCTCACTAACCTTCCTTTTAGATTGCACATTTCATTAAATGGATCAAGTTTCACAGAAGTGCTAATGCAACAAGTAAACTCTGACATGAACACTGAACCCATCCTGATATTCTGTATATGCACTGGACTTCTGTGCAACAACCTGCCCAAAGAAAGCCTTCATTGCTTGAAAAGTAATCACAATATTAATAGCAGGTTAAGCAGCCTCTTTGTTTTTCTGTCCAATATAATTCACTGGCGCTTCAGCAAATACGAGAAAAAGACATCGTCTCACCTCATACAGAGTAACTTCCCCGTGGAATAAATGATATCGTGTTGAAAGGCCATTTGCATTTGCCTCCACGTTGGCTCTGTAATTGCTTTCAAAGTAGAGTTTGTTTAAGATTGAGATTCAAGATTATCTTGGAGCGCAACATTCACTGCCAGCCAGGTGGTGAGATTCAACAATAAAGAGGAACCTTGTGAGTGAATCTCTCAAGGGAAAACGCACTAAAACTAATAAACTAACAGTGTTGTTAAACTGGCACTAATTATGTCTTGGTTTTGTCTACCTCATAGAGGATGATGAAGCAAAATATCTCTGTTTTTTACATTCAGAATATATTTTGTTTATAAATTATTTTAGAAAATGGAGCAGGTGAAGGATAAAGTATTTCATTTTCAGGAAACCACTAATGACAGTCATGTGTTTCTCATTACACGGTGATGTTGGCCTGAATCAGAATGTATGGGCCAGTGTAGTTGGTAGTTGACACTTCCATGCATATCTGCCACCGTTCCGCCCCTCTCTAAGGATTGAAGGATTTACAATATTACACTCATAACAGTATGAGCTATTCTGCCCAGTGTGAATCCTTTGTTTCTTCTTTATTTGCTGCAGCAGGGGCAGCTAGCTATGTCCATATACTACTCCCTCAAGGGTACAATATAATTATAACATATCAATATTACATTCTCGTCGGTGCAGTTGAATGTTCCTTATTCTACATGTTGGAGGAGCATGCGTTCCTACTGGTAAGGGGTGGTGCCTTAGTGTACGGTTTAGCTGGCTTTGTGACCCCGCACCCGGGTGTGTTTTGGGACTATGTTTCTATTACTTGTGATACTGCCAGGGTATTGTTCGTCGCATCAGTTTTCAATCCTTTTTTAAATGCAGGGCAGTCACCAATCTAGGTCAGGAATGAGTCCCATCACTTTTACTTTGTGGAACACTTGGTCGGGCCCTTAAAACGGCCATTCGTTCTTTCCCTAATGGCAAGCCCTGTGGCCCTGATGGATTTGGTATAGAATTTTATAAAGCCCATGGAGACACTATTCCCCCCCTTTTACTTCAGATGGTAAATTCCTCTGTGAAAGATGGAATCTTCCCTAAATCCTTTTACGATGCTCATATTAGTCTTCTCTTGGGAAAAAAAGAGATAAAGACGACACTAATGCTGCATCCTATCATCCTTTAAGCTTGCTAAATAGTGATCAAAAGATTATTGCAAAAGTTCTGATGATCAGATTGAAGAAGCACATTGGTTCATTAGTACACCCTGATCAAACAGATTTCATTCCTGATAGATTCCCCCTGTCAAGCACTTGGTGCTTTTTGAATGTAATGAATTCCACAAATCTACTATACCGTGCTGTTATTTCATCGAACCCACAGCTGGCATTTGATCAAATTCAGCGGAGAATCATGTTTGCCACCCAATAAAAATTTGGCTTTAATGAGAAATTTATGACCCTGATAAGAATGCTTTATGCTTGTCCCATATCCTCCGTTCGGAGCAATCAAGATAAGTCTCCCCCATTCCTGCTGCATTGCAGAACCAGACAGGAATGCTGCCTTTCCTTTATGCTCTTTGCCTTGGCTTGAGCCTCTGGCCATTTCTAATAGAGCCTGACCCAAAATCGCTGGAATAAGATGTGCTGCATCCGTTTGTAGCATCGGCCTGTATGCAGATGACGTGGTCTTGACTCTGTTAGACATAAGGACATCCCTTCCTCCTCTTCTTGAACTACTGAATAGGTATGGGCAGCTTTCCGGATTTACCATTAATTGGGGAAAACGTCTCTGCACACCTCTGTCTGATGGCCTGGATTCTCAATTTCTTGATAATCTACCCTTTAAAATTTCCACTTATCATTTTGAGTATCTAGGGATTAATATTGCCAAAAACTCAAAGTTGCTTTTAAAGTTAACTATTTCAGGCCTCAAATTAAGTTACTTTTAGGGCAAGGCCACTTGGCCTTTTAAATTTGGGGCATCACGGCCAAAATGTAGGGCACCAAGGCCAAAACTAAATTAATCAATTTTGCTAGAAAAATAAGTGATAATGACATTGTATGTAGATAAAACAGTATAAAGCAATAATTAGGAGCACATTGAAAACCAAAATTTTATTATTTTTTTAAATAAAATTTTTTTATTCAACTATTTATTAAGCAATTTATCGACAGAACAATCAAAACCAATACATGACCAATAATCAGAAATTATAATGAAAAAGTGAATGCCTATTGCCAACATTTATATAATTGGCATTTTAAGGATGATAGTATAAATGCAAAAATCCAAAACTTTCGTTGACTTCGCAGCATTTATTTTCACCATCGTTACAGTTGTCACTCAGTGTACATCATACCAGACATGCCCTTTAGCCATGACTACATTCAAAATCTAGAATGGATTCTCGGGGCTTATTGCTTAATGAGCCTCGCAAAATAACTTACGCAAATCTGTGCTACACAAGTGCAGAAATTATTAAGACATTGATATTTTACGTCTTCATTTATGTGCGGTGTTATGGCCCCAATTTGTTATGGCATCAATTAGTTATGGCGTCAGGGACAGCAAGGGATGACAGACAAAATTCTTCAACTTCAACAGATTTAATTAAACAAACACTTAGAACTAATTTACAACTCTACCCTACTGACCAAGATTGAAATAATAATAAAAAAAATAGTTACAGTCCCTCGGTAATGGATGGGCTGCTATGTTGCGATGTCCTGGGACAGGAAAATGCTCCAAAACAGGCAAAAATCCACAAAAAGCTTCACAGGTCTTGAAAAGAGTGACAGGTCTGGTCAAATGCATCCTTCCACAATTTCTCCTTGCAATTTCTCCAACTCCTCTTTACTCTCTCAATTTTTCTCCTTATATACTCTTTCCCAGCCCCCTCTGAGACATGCCCAGGACATGCCCAACCTAGTTCCAGACTTGGCTTAACAAAAAAAAAATGTCAATACTGCCATCTAGTGGCTTTTTTTTTTTTTTCCCCACATTACAGCGGAAGAAAACGCTTCAATTTTATGGTGCAATGTATAATAATTCTATCGAAAATAAATTAGAATGCCGTAGTTCAACGAATTAGTCTGACCAACTGTTGCTACCCGGAAAAGTAAACTGCGAGAGGTTTGATGTATCAAGCATTGAAAGATGAGGTTTCTGATGGTCTGTGTTACTGCCGACGGACCGCTACTGCTGCGCAGTCTGGCACAGCAGGAGATGCATTGCGCAGGCTAACGTTGAGAGTGAATGCTCTCTCCAGCTCACTCTCAAAGTTTAGTTTCTGTCGAGGAAAGTTATACAACCACCGTTTTCACCCAGCCCAAAAACACATCAATACTTGACACCAACAGCATTTAATTGCTTGTGCTTAAAACATAATTTGAGCTGATTTTTCTCAAGCCGGAAGGATGTATGACTGTAGGATACCAAACTCACGCAACGTTGCCTTATTCGTGAGTGAGTGGGCGCGTCGTTAGTCGCACAAAGTGCTCAGATGTCCAGCGCAGCGTGACGACTGGAGCCGCACAGCTCAGTCGCTGTGTCGAAAATCGCCACTTTGGGTACTTTTTGGGCACCACGGCCGCACTGGCCGTTTGAGAAGTCGGGCATTACGGCCACAGAGGGAGGCAACCACGGCCATTGCCGCTAGGCCGTGGTATAATTCATGCGCTGCTATTTGGATTTGATCAACAAAATTTGTGTGTTAGACAAATAGCAACTTCTCCCCCTTTCTCTAACAAGGCATGCTAATATTATTAAATTGGTAGTACTTAGTAAATTCATTTATCTTTTTCAAAACTTACCCATTTTTCTTGCATTCTCATTTACAACGATAAACTCAGTCATTATGCCTTTTATTTGGTCCAACAGGCCCCCTTGCATCTCCAAAATGCACCCACAGAAATCCACAGCTGAGGGCAGCCTGGGCCTCCCTGTCTACCGACACTACTACTGGGCCTGCATTGCCAGATTACGGGTCTTCTGGAACCAGGTGCCAGCTGTGGCCGGGCAGGGTAGTGGTTTTCGTCCAAGATGGCCCCTGATCGAGTTCTTTAATTCAGTAACTCTGGTTGATCCCTCTTTATTGGCCATCTTATTTTCAAAATCAAATCTACCTACAAAATCACTTAAAAAGTATTTCATTTTACAAAACTCACTTAAGATTCTTAAACACATCAAGGGAGAGCGGGGCCTCTCAGAATATTCTATTTACTCTCCAATACATCAAAACCCCTGTTTCAAGCCAGGCTTAAGGGATGCAGTTTTTTTTTTTTTCCACAAAGGTCAGTTAAAGGCCAATCTACTATTAGAGACCTCTACATTCACAACCATTTTGCATCTTTTGCTCATCCTCAGGCGAAATTTAATTTCCCCCCCGATCATCCCCCCCGTATTTACAAATTCGAAAATTTGTCAGACAGTCTCTAACCTGTTTCGATACAATTATTGAGCAACACAGCTTTTACAGTCTTTTGACTAATAACCCCACCTCTCAACACTCGTTTTCGCAATTTGTTGGTCACTTCTCTCTGGCAACCCCTTCTCTCCACATTAAGAGGCAAAGAGACTCAGACGGGGAGATGTCAGATCAGTCATGGGCAAAAGGGTTGGTTAGGATCAAAGCATGTTCTATTAATGCTAATGACTTCAGCTCATTCAATTTAAAGTCATCAATCTAATGCACTTTTCCAGGACTAGACTCAATACGATATTTCCCTCTGTCTCTGTTACCTGTGATAAATGAACATCTGGTGTTGGGACCAGGGGTCATCTTTACTGGTCTTGCCTCGTGCTCAAGAGGTTTGGGATGATATTTTTCATATATACAGTGATATATACAGGAGACAGCTCCTCCCTGACAGTCTCGTACTTGGTATGATTATAGCTAAAAGGATTATCTTGAGAGAGCAGAAATCTGTTTCCCCCTTGCTTTTAAAATGGCTTAATGATATGGTTTCTTGTTTATACCTTGAGGAAATTCGGTACACTCTGTCGGGCTCCAAACTCAAATTTCTTAAGATATGAGGACCTTTTATAAAACATATTAACAGGGAGAGATGTCAGCCTAGGAACTAATATTTTTTTCTTATATTGTATTTTACTGTGTACTGTTTTTCACTGAATTGTGCTTCATTGTGCCCGACTCGCCAGGACTTCGGGCTTTCCAGCTTTCATTTTGGGCCTTCCTCACTTGCTCTTACCTCCATGGACTGTATTTCTGACCCTCAAACTAGCTGCGGACATAATATGATTGACGTGATATGGACTGACATGAGAAGTGCATTATTCTCTGTGAACTGGCAGTTCTTTTTTTTTTTTTTTTTTTGTTGTTCCTATTAGTCATGTGTGCTTGTCAAGTGTTTGTTCATTTTGTGAAAACAAAAAATTCATAAATAAAATGTTTGAAAAAAAGTTAATTAAAAGCTACAGTTAGACTGGTAAAAGAGGCTGTTTTTGGCTGAAGTTTTTGTTGTTAAAAAAAAAAATCTCTCTCCACACCCACAAACTACAGACTCTGACCTTGTAACTCTGACCATCTTATTTACAAGCCCATTTTCAAGAAAGTTGAGATGACATGAAAAATACTAATAAAAATAAAACAATGTTTTATAAACCATCATTGACCCAAGATAAAATATTGAATGTCTTTCCTTCTCTATTTTATGATCCTTCTGGAAATAAACACCATCCCGAGTTGTACGCCTGCAACACGTCAGAAATAGCGGTCTGTTTACCACTGCGTTACATCACCTTTCTTTTAACCAGCCTCTGAGTATTTCTTTAGGGACCTGAGGACCTCACTTGTCTCAGATTTTAAAAGAATTCTTTTACCCCATTCATTTTTGATATAAATCTTCTTCTGCTTCGACATCTGGAGCTTTCACTTAAGTATTTTGTGCTTATTAAAGTACCAAATATTTTGAATGGGATAATGGTCTGAACTGCTGGCAGACCAGTTTAGTAGCAGCACAAAATTTGCACGACAAAATTTCTCTCAAAATAGTCACAGAGTCATCGTGGGTGTCTTGAACCCGTATTGAGCCTGTCTCGAACCCTTCTCAATTTGGTTTCCATGAGTCAGAAAGTGTGAGAAATGTGCGACAACTTTGTGAGGGGTTGGTGACCTATGAAACTAAATTGAAACTGATTGGAGATAAAAACAAGAAACTGACATTCCGGGCACGAGACAGGCGTAAACTGCCCTGGGACCAGGGCTGGCGCAAGAACTGAAAATTCGGGGGCAAAGACACGTTATCACAACAATTAGTCCGATCTAATTCTCAATCATTTTCCTTTATTAACACATTTTCTAATTATAGTGATAATCAAGTGGCAATTGATGACACGGCTTCTCTCCCCCATGCGATCTAACAGCGACAAATTAATGGGCTATTTTTTTTTTAAAAGATTATTTTTTCGGGAATTTTTCCTTTATTTGATAGCCATACAGTGTAGAGAGACAGGAGAGCCGGGGAGAAGAATGGGGGAAGACATGCAACAAACGACCAGAGCTGGACTCGAACCCAGGTCGCTGCAGGAAGGACACAGCCTCCACGGCACGCGCACCCAGACCGACGAGCCACCGGGGTGCCCCTTAATGGGCTATTTTAAGTACAGAAAAATAATTTAATTATAATTAGGACTATGCACTGGCACTTAGCGATGGTAATTTATTTTCCAGATAGAGCGGCATTTCAGGGCCCGTATTCACAAAGCATCTTAGCGCTAAAAGTAGGTCCTAACTGCCGGATTTAGGAGAAACTCCTAAAAAAAATGGGCGTGTCAGTCGTAAATTTAGGACTCCTAATTATATTCACTAAGTGTTATTCAGAAAGAATTTTAGGCCAAAAAGTAGCTCCTAAGTCTGGGAGAGCTTTAAAGTAGTCAAGAGGACTCCTAACTCGCTAAAACCTATTCACAAAGAATCAGAAAATGGCTGCTGCTGTTGAAAGACGGAATGACTTGGAAATTCTGAATGATGCGCAGTTGTTGAAAAGATATCATATCGATCGTGAAGGGATTTTATTTGTTGTTGACTTGGTGAGGGAGAGAATATTGTCTCCAACCATGAGAAACAACCCAATAAGCCCCAAAATAAAATGTTTGACAACACTTCGTTACTTGGCCACCGGAAAAATGCAACTTTGCAACGCGGACAATTTAGGGATTTCACAATCATCTGTCAGTCGCTCAATTCACAAACAATCATTGCGCTCAGTGAACCCCATATCATCCGACAGTTTATCCGGTTTCCAATGAACATTCGCCAACAACACAGAATCAAACTTGAATTCATGCACATCTCAGGTATGCCCGGTATCATCGGTGCTATTGACGAGACCCATATTTGAATTATATCTCCGACCAAAGATGAAGAGGTATTTGAAAATAGAAAAAAAGTTCATTCCATCAATATCCAGATAGTATTTGATGCCGAATACAATATTTTGGACATTGTTGCGAAACGGGCAGGATCCACGCACAACTTGCATTTTAATGGAAAGCAGCTTATGTCAATTATTTGACAGGCATTATATGCCTGCGGGATGCCGCTTACTCGGGGACAGTGGCTTTGGTGCTGTACCTCCTCCTGCTATGCATTAATCATTTTATTAGGCTGTTGAGCGAGGGTTACATTTAATAGATCATCATAATAATACCAGCCGATGTCATATTTTGTGAACATATTTAAATTGTAGGCTATAAATTACAAACAAAGCTTAGTGTGCTTTCCTGTTTAAACGATAGCCCATTTATAGGCTGCAATCTCGGACCTCCCCTGCGATTGCAGCCCATACCACCTCTTCTCGCAGTCGTGTGTGGTCCGAGGATTTGCTATTCACCCCCGAGCCAAATTTGCCTTTGATTACATGCTTTTGCTCCAGCACCAACTGGGTCAGCAGCAGTAAGTGGTCGTAGCTCCAGTTGGGCTTTCGCGGCCTTTTTGTACTTTCATCCATGACAGTTTTGGGCAAACAAATTTGAACGGCTCGACATTTACATGATCGCAACATATTCTCATTGGGTAATAAGTTGCCAATTACTGGGGAAAATGACGCGTTTTACTATTGACTCGTTTTATGCTATTGGCGTTTTTACAACTCTCTCTTTCCTATGTATGTTTATTTGCCTAGAGCGTGATATGTGGGGACTGCGCATGGTGCATTTTCAGGAGTGCTCAACATGTTATTATTTTATGGGACAAACCAGCCGCTTGGACTATTTCCTCATTTTTTCCTCCATGGGTTGTATGTGGGATATTTTTTTCAATGGGCCGCCCTGTCACCAAACAACCAATCACCGTGCTCATTGTCCCAAGACTCGTGCATGAGAATTGACGTCATCCATAGCAATGGAGATTTACTCCCACCTATCTCAGAGCTACTCCTATTCTAGGAGTTACCAGTTTTCTTAACTAAAAGTTGCTCTCAGCGACTATGTGAACAACTTTTAGATTTTACTCCTGCATAAAATGTTTTAGCGCGACTTAGGAGTACTCCTAGCGGTGAGATAAGATGCTTTGTGAATACGGGCCCAGAACTCCTCAGCGAATTAAGGGAATTTCGGTGAAAAGTACATACACCTGTTTCTGCGGCATGGTCACCGCAAATTGCTGTGAAAAAATATGCAACTGTTTGGAAAACGTATATAAACGGAAGAAATCAAACAAAGTGAATCTACTCGACTTTTAGTCAAAATGTTATTCCAGCATTGTTAATCTGACATCGTTTTGCATTGTAGTTATATATTTTATTTACTTAGGCATTATGCTTTTTATATAAAGGAGTTTTCTATGGAAATTTGAGAATTCCAAGTGCTATTTTAGTGCTTGAGCTGAAAAACATGAAGAATGTAAGTCAGTTTACCACCTCTGAAGTGCATTTTCAGCGCATCAACATTTGTTCTTTTACGGTTTGTGTTTCATGTGATTAAACGAAAATCCACCAACTTTTTTAGACACGATATGCCAGCTTTACTGACCAAAAAAAGAAACGCAATTTTCTATTTCTTGATTTTATGGAGTGTTAACTGTTACTAATAAACACTTCATTGGTATCAAATGAAAGAGGGAATCTCAGACAATAGATATAACAGAAAATCGGGTTGGAATATTGCCATGTTGGCTTTTATTTAACAAGGTGAAGTGCGACATCACGAAACATAAATGACACTATCAGTATCTCGTATGTTCCCCGTTAGCGTCGCGCATGGCGGTACACCTGTGTCTCATAGACATCACCAGACATCTGACTGTTGCTTGTGGAACGCCGTCCACTCTTCGGTCAGTACTTGTCTTAGCTGATGTACTGTAGCTGGCGGTGGTTGACGTCTCCGGATCGCTCTATCCAGAATGTCCCACAAGTGTTCTATCCACCTTATTCCTGAGGGCGCTACTGTAGATATGACCATGGGTGCAACTTCCGGCGGAAGTAGTTTTTAGCGAGTGGCTAGTCAAGAACAGCAGCGCTTCTTTCAGTTAACTTAGCGATTACAGCTTGTTTTTTTAACAAATTAACTTGCTTTTCTTAAAATGTCCCTTCAGAGCTCCGGCACCTAATGTGCTGTTCGAGGCTGAACTAACAACCAGAGGAAGCTAAATTTAGGGCTTGATCAACAGTGTTTTGAACAAGCACCCAGAACATTGGGGATTGTCCTTGCGTTCAGCAAAACGGTTTCCATCGCCTACCTACAGAAGAGGAAGCCAGAATTTGGCTGAAAAACCTGAATTTGAAAAGACCCCCGAAAACATTAGGTGCTCATTTCATTATGTCGACAAACAACGATTCCTACTTTATGGCTAGGCTCAGACAGACCAGAGGAGATGCCGGATCCTCAGAAGCATTTTGACAGCAGTGCCAGGAGAGCAGAAGGCATGATTTCATGTGTAGGGAGGACAGAAAATTGTTGTGTTCGTCCGGTAATGCCAGTCAGTGTAACTAACGTTTCATCCTGTACAGTTTAAGATGAGGCTGTAGAAGTAGCAATAGTCTACTACAATTTGAAAATAGCCTACTCTGTTCCAAATAATAGTCTTGCACTCCAAACCTCATTTCTCTAAAATTAAAAGTATGGGAAAAATGGATTCACTGTGTTTTACATGTTATAGTATTGGATTAGCTAGCAACTTAATACCGTATAATGTAGTTGGCTGGAGTAGAGCTAATTTGACTCGTACTGTCGGATGGCTTAATTTACTCTGTATAACAATCCATTACGTTTCATATGTAGAGCAATATTTACCACTGAAATATAGTGTTTCCTTCATAAATATTCTCAGAAGTACTTGTATATCTGTTTTAAGGTACATAAGGTTGTATACTACCTCCTTTAACAAAACGCGACTGACCTTGTTGCTGTGGAAATACTGCATACGCTTCGGAGCTTTGTAGATTGTTCATAGCTTCGCAGTCTGTGGCAGTGGAGTCTTAATGTAGCCAAATGCGCTAGTTTGGCCACTGCCTCAGGTCGTTCTCCCACTCTTCGATAGTAGAAGGCAGCGGTACCGTAACTTTATCCCGTCTGAGGGCTAAAAGGTGATGTTCCCTCATATATTATTTCCCAATCGCTTATAAAAAGAGGATTCGCGTGAGCTTCCACCATAGTAAACAGTTCAGTGACGGGATGCAGCGGAAGTTGCACCCAGAATTTGCACAAGGGATCATGGGACGTGGGAATAAGGTGGATAGGTGAAAGATCTGGAGAAAACGCTGGCCAGGGAAGGATTTGCACGTTTTCGGCCCAAAGGAACTCCATACAGATACATGCCACGTGCGGACGCGCGTTGTCCTGTTGGAAAGTCAGTCGGTGACGTAAGACCAACGGAAGGACAACTGGATAGAGAATTTCATCGTGGTAACGGACAGCTTTGAGGTTTCCTTCAAGAAAATGAAGGTTGGTTCGGTGTGTAGCAGATGGTTGGTGGTGATACGACCGTCAGACGCTGGCGTCGTTGCACGTGGCCTACCGGATCCGGGGCGATTGGCCGTGTGTCCAGTGGCATTAAACTTGGTTCTGAGGCGATTAATTGTCGCAGAATGCACGCCAAATTGACGGACAACTCTATCTACCTGACTTCCGGCCTGTAGCATCCCAATCGCACGTTCTCGTTGAACCTCCGTTGGTCGTGGCATTATAACCCGTCTGATTTTTACTCATTTTCAGTCGGACTTTTGTAGGTCCCGGTGTCTACGAGGAACTCAAAACAAAAATGGGAGTGTTAGGACAATGGTAGTACTCGAACCCAAGCACTGCCAATTGTTTGGTTCCGGATGAAAGGCGGCTCCAGAATACGCGCTGTGACCGTGAAAATTTGTATGGTAGAAGTACTCGCCTCCAAAAATAACTAAGAGCAAAAGCATCTTTCTCAATGGGTTTTTTGAAACTTGGCACCGGATTGCGTAGTTGCATTTCTTTTTTCAGTCAGTGTATTTAACACGTAGGCTAGCCATTGTCTCTGGACAACCTCCCCTCCCAGAGGGATCTTCTGAAGGACAGCAGGAATGACAAAGCCCGTCAGTATCAAGGTGTCGTGGCTGTATCCTGGATCGTTTGGGAATGCCTACATGCATAACCTCACGTCCAATCGCAAATTACCCGATGGATCAGGTTCACTTCCTAATTAAATAGACTGCACCACAGCATGCCCTGATGTTGGTCACACTAACCATTCTGACATGCATTTTTGAAATATCAAGACAATAATCTTTCACAACGTAATGTTTTTATTTTTAATCCTTAGCACGAGTGGGCCCTGCTGCTCATCCCTGCATGTGTAATATGCACTGATCTATATAGAATAACTGGAAAGCTGATTACGTCATAATTTTGAAGTAACTGTGCCGCCATATTGGTATGCCCAACTATAATCTCTCAGAACATTACTCACATTGAACATGGTGCAGCCAACAATATAATTAATTGAGAGGATATCTTTTCACGGGCACTGAAAAGACGGTATTTTACCTTACCTCCTCAGTTTGACCTGACGGTACGATAAGTGCCTCAATGCTGGCAGGTTTAACTTAAGTCGGCAGCTGTTGCACGAGCCTTTAACATTTAAATGAGCAACATCAGCATTTGAAAACATGTACGGCCAATGAGTGAGTGCTGGGGATCACAGGAAATGTTCATCCCGCCTGAGTGGGGCAGTGGTACAACGAAATTGAAGTCTAAAGTTACTGAGACTGAGGAAGCCAAGACGTCAATCTTTCACGTATTATTATTCTGTGTGGGGGGGCTTTAAAAACTTAATGAAAAAATAAACTAGCCATAAGCTAGCATCTTGTCAACCGTTGTCTTTATTTTAGAAAAATTGGGTGTGAGATGCAATCGCACATAACGCATACGTAAGTCCCAACGGATGTCTTGTCTTGAGTTTTCTCTTCTGATGTCTCCACTCAATGGCTGCCGTGAAGCTGCTAGGCTAATTTTCCTACGAAGCGAAAGTGGGTTCACTAAAGAGAATGCAATGTAAACTAATCATGGTCGCTAAATCAGCGTTCACATGAGAAGTGAAGTGAGTTATGCGTTATGGAGATGTATGTAAAACTGCCTGCCATTCATTGTCGAGTGTGAATCACATTATCTATTTCAGTAGCTCGAACGTTACATCCTCATTGATAACCTGGCAAAATTAAATTTGTCCGTCAACGGTAATTTAGTGTCAACAAAACATTAAACTTTTTTAGTGCTGGGCTGGCGTAAATTAGCCTTAATGATTTAACCAGTCAACACATGCTGGTTTTGTTGTCTAGCTAGTCTGGTCTAATATTATAGACAGTGTTGCACATCAGTATTATTGGTTTATCTAATTTATGGTGTGTGACATTGAATGATATTGTTAACTTCAGGGAATCTAGGTAGCTTTAGTCTGACATGATGGGTCATGTTAGCTAACATTAATTTGAAGTATTCTAATAATAACTGTTAGCCGGGCTAACGTTGACACGTTATCTGCTGTTAAGGCAGCTCGCCAATGGCTTATAATAAGCAATATATTGATTGACATTGATTTATGTGTATCTGTCTTTACCTATAATCAGTGCATTGTCTCACCACATCTCCCGAAAAATGCCAAACTGCATTGGAAAGCTGCACATCGACGCATCTCTGCCACAGAATACTATATAACGGTTGCTTACTACCGGGCATAGTAATATGGCCGCTCGACCACTTCCGCTTGCTTCAAACTCCCAACGCAGCTCTCTATCACGTCAGCAATCCAGTTATTCTATATAGATCAGTGGTAATATGTAACAAGCAGAGTGGAGGTGCGTTGCGCACTTGCCGACAAAGACAAATGATACTATCTGACTATGCGCCCTGAAATTAGAAGTCAGAAACTGACCATTGACTTTAGACTAGCTTTTTGCAGTCTCAAGATAGTAACGCACCGTAAATGTGCCTGACCACACCTCATTTTAAGACTAACATGCCGATCGGCTCTCAGTTTGGCTCAAATACATTTTCTATTAATGCAAACTGTGCCAGTACATAAACTAGCAAAGAAACTTTTGTTACGCTTTGTGCCACTATGCGTCAGGTGTACGATAGAGGCCTAAGTTTGCAAGATCTTCCACCTTTACATTCACATTCCTTTGCATAGCTGGTGACGAGTGCCTCTGTGCGGGAGGACATATGAGACTAAATACTTCAGCAGGCACTAACCTTGGAAGGACCACACCAGCTCACCCTTGCACTTCTAGTAAGGATGTCCGCAATACTGAATGCTTACCAGAAAAGAAAGTACATAAAATAATAATGGATGAAGTAACAGGCAGTAAATCATCCTATTGACTTAAAAGATTTTATGGTTCAGCAAATACTTTCTTGCAAGATCACAACTAATTTGTGTACTATTTATTACATTTAAGACCTATTGCATTTCTTCAAAATCTAGTAAGAGCAGCAGGCTAAGCTATTTGTCCCTTTTCGCTCTTTTTCTTACTTGTTCTGCCTTTTACCTTGTCAGAGAATAAAACTCCAGGTTATCTGGAAAGAAATCTAAACTGCAGTGTCTCCAGCTAGATCATTTTCATGGTCCACAAATTTCCCAGAGTCACCTGACGTTGCAATACATTACTTCCATTTAGCAGGCACTCTTATTCAGTCTAACTTACAACATATAAAGAGCAGGAGTGCATTTCGCTGTAATGAGAAATGGTGCTCGACCTGGCTCACGGCATTTCGAAACCAGTTAGTAAAGATGCAATACTACCAAAGCACTTGAGCATGTTATCTACACAACTTGGGTAATTCTAAAGCAACTTCGAAATGTACATCCAAAATGAGACTTGTGAAGAGGGACATAAAACTATCTACCATCTGAATCAAAATGATTTCAAATTACAATATATAAGCTGTGGCATGCATGTTGTGAGGTGGGTGGGGGGTGTGGGGTGGAGGGTGGAGGGTGGGGTGGGAGGTTGGGACATGGGTAATATAGGGAGAGTGGTTAAGGGTGAATTGGGATTGGCTGACATTCTGCAAACTCCCAGGCCCCTGCTCCTTTTGTCTCAAAATAAGAATGAGCTTTTGGAATAATGAAAATGCTTAAAATGATAATATTTTTGTTTGAAATGGGTGATATGGGTGCACACTTTGACATTTGTGGAGGGACCTCCGCCGCCACAGGAAACGGGGGGTTTGGGAATATTCCTCTGAGAAAATTTTTGTATTATTCAACTGAAAACTGTGCATTTATGCATTCTGTATACCAAGGATTAGAAAAGGTTCAAATAATTAAGAGGAAAACTGGAAACAAAATTTTAAGATGAACATAATCAAAAATGGGAATAAAAGTAATTTCAGCTGTTACAGCGTGAAAAGCATTTCTTAATTTTAGATAACCGGTAAATAACACTATTTACTGTTCCATTTTTCTTTTCTTACAATAATATTATCCATATATTTTTTACTAGTAATTCTACTTTGGCAGTGATTTACCTTTGCCTGCCACTAGTAAGCTAACATCAGATTTTATGACCCTGCCCTGCATATATCCCTGGTGTAGGCGGTGATTGAGGTCATTGCAAGTGTACGTCACGTGCAACAACAGAATGGACATAAAACCCTTCTTACTCCCAAGATCTGCCAAATCTTGTGTGTGGAAATATTTTGGTATTGCTATGACTGACAACAAAAAGGCAGTATGTAAACTCTGCCAAAAAGAGCACAGTAATTTGGGTAAGTAGCAGTTCCATTTCTTAGAGCCTAATAATTCAGTTTTTTCCTGGGTCATAAAAAAATCTAAATTTGTATGATGTCAAAAAAAAATCTAACTTAATTGTAATTATAATGTCACTTAAAGGAGCAGTGTGTAGGATCTAGCAGCATCTACCGCTGAGGTTGGAAATTGCAGCCAACTGAAGTTACCTCCGCTAACCCCCCCCTTTCTAACCACAGAGTGGAGCTACGGAAGCCTTCACCTGCCAGACAGTTCAGCAGATGCTGTTATCCAACGCGACAATACATAGGCTACAACCGCTAAAACTCCATGATGTCAACCTCGCTCATAGCTGGAAAAATAATAGCGACATCAAGAATATAAGTGCTATGTGATACATTCGCATTCCCCTGTAATATATTCTATTGTGTCCTAACCTGCTGGGATTTGGCTTTCCTCAACAAACAGATCAAAATAAATCAAGTATATCACAGCTATCAGGTCAACTACAAGCATGATCACAGGGAGCCCCCCTGTGTTTAGCTGAAAAAGGCCCATGTGTAAATTTGTACTCTCGGGTGAGAAATCAATGCGAACTGCGTACAGTCAATAGCCATGCTCTCGGATTCAGAATCCGTGCTGCCTGATTACAAATTCATGCCACAAGATTTGTACTCCGTGCCCTTGGATTACCAGTCCATGAAAGAGTATTGATGCATTCAAAAGGAGCGTTCAAGTGGTAAAGCAGGCAGACATGCAGTAGTCTGTCGATGTAGGTAATGTTAGCTGACGATATGTTAAAGCTAGTAGGCTACTACGACATACTCTCAAAGACTTGTATCAAACACAAATCAACTGAATGGAAATAGAAATGCCACTGCAAAGTTTTTCTAGCACTTTTCACAACTGAAAAGCTACATCAAAGATTAAATAAGAGTAAGAATTGACGAGCAGGTAACTGTGATTAGCGTTCACTGTGTGCGCAGCCATTGCACTTTTCTGAGTCGAGGTTTTTTCCTGGAGTTCTGAGTACAATGGTATGCAGCATAATCCCGGGGGGGGGGGGCTCTGTAAATCTGGGCCTGTATTCACAAACCATCTTAGTGCTAAAAGTAGGTCCTAACTGCCGGATTTAGGAGAAACTCCTAAAAAAAATGGGCGTTTCAGTCGTAAATTTAGGACTCCTAATTATTTTTACTAAGTGTTATTCACAAAGCATTTTAGGCCTAAAAGTAGCTCCTAAGTCTGGGAGAGCTTAAAAGTAGTCAAGAGGACTCCTAACTCGCTAAAACCTATTCACAAAGAATCGGAAAATGGCTGCTGCTGTTGAAAGACGGAATGACTTGGAAATTCTGAATGATGCGCAGTTGTTGAAAAGATATCGGATCGACCATGAAGGGATTTTATTTGTTGTTGACTTGGTGAGGGAGAGAATATTGTCTCCAACCATGAGAAAAATCCCAATAAGCCCTGAAATAAAATGTTTGACAACACAACTCCATGGGTTGTATGTGGGATATTTTTTTGAATGGGCCGCCCTGTCACCAAACAACCAACCACCATGCTCATTGTCCCAAGACTCATGCATGAGAATTGACGTCATCTATAGCAACGGAGATTTACTCCCACCTATCTCAGAGCTATTCCTAGTCCAGGAGTTACCAGTTTTCTTAACTAAAAGTTGCTCTCAGCGGCTTTGTGAATAACTTTTAAGATTTTACCCCTACACAAAATGTTTTAGCGTGACTTAGGAATACTCTTAGCGGTAAGATAAGATGCTTTGTGAATACGGGCCCAGATATTTTTCAAAAGTGACAAAATGGTAACTTAGGCTCAGGGGTCGTGTTAACCGAATATTTTCCGTGATTGACGGATTTTTTTTAACAATGACGGAATATTTTGAAGGCCGTCCGTCATTTTGACAGAATGTAATTCACACCCCCGTCCAATTGGTGGTGGGTGTCATATTGTCTCGAGCATTGTCTTTGATCTGTATGACAGAGATGCCAAGTCTCACGCATTCGGCGTAGGTCTCACGCATTTTTTTTTTCCACCATAGTTCGCAATTATTCAATGAACGCTTATTAATGAGATTCTCACGTGGATTTAAAATCCTTGTGCATTGAAGTTTCAGTTTCATTTGCGTGATGGTGGACCTCGCCATGGAAAGCGATTATGACTCTGGACTTCTCATGCTTCTCTTTACTCAGGGATTGGAAACAATGCATGTGTTTCATGATCGTTTAAATTGTTTAAATGAAATAAGACCATTTGAAACGTCTTTGTGCCATTTCATTGCTTTCAATCCCTCAGTAAAGACAAGCGTGAGAATTCCCAAGTCATAATCAATTTCCGTGTCAGTAGTGGGGAAATCCAGTGTAATGCACGTGAAACTGATTAACTTAATGCACAATGACTTGAATTCCGCGAGTTGAATTTCTTCAGTGCGCGTTGATTGAATAATTGCTGACTACGGCACAGGAACGTGAATGCCACTAAGAGGCGAGAGACTCAACCCGAATGCGTGAGACTTGGCATCTCTGGTATGATCCTGTATTCCTCATATTTTTGTAATATGATCATTTGCTCTTCATTTGTAAAATATGCTGCTCTGCTGCCGGTAGATGATTGGTCATATGCTACAAACGCCGTCTCTGTTATGTGAACACGCAGATATCTAGGTCAGGAAAGCCCTGGTTGACATAACAAGTTGATAAGCAGCTTCGTAGGACCGCTTAGCGAGACTGTGGTTGTTAGGCTTAGTGAAGCCCAGCAAGAACTGAAAGCATTGTTCATTTGCGCACTGTTACTGTGTGGGGGGAGAAATCATTTGTGATGTTTTATAAAGTTCATATAGCAGTAAGTTCGAAAATCTACGCAGTGCTGTATTTAACACAGTGCGCAATGTGTGTCCACATGAATCACTGTCGGCATCAGCTAATGCATATGTAAATTATTCTGTTTATTTTATTTAAAAAATTAACGAATATCATTTTAAAAAATAAAATTACAGTGACGGATAATAATTGATTTTGACGGAATTTTTATCAGAAAGTGTAACGCACCCTCTGCTTAGGCTACTTGTGTTGGTAACTATACCCATGGCCATGTTCTAGCTAAAGCAAGCACACAACACATAGCATTTAGCATTGGTAGTCTATATTACCTGTCCAGCAGAAAACAGGCGACTTCGGTGTCACTATTACAATGTTTATCCCTCATCAGCGACTTCCATCTAGGAAAGGCCACACCAATTCTCACCCGTGTTTTCTGTCGTCATCTGTCTTGAAGTTGTTTTGCTTCACGTTTTCTCTTCTTCGAAGCAGATTGTTCGCCCTCCCCTGTGCTTTCTTGTGCTAAATAATACGTATGATCCTCCATTTATCAAAGTTCTCTCAACTCTACAACTCTCTCACAGTGCTCACAACACAAAATGTGTGGCCAGCCAGCTGCAAACTATTTATCCTCCTCTTCGTATTTCGTCCTCACAATAGCGAAAGGCTTTCTCTAGCGTGACTGTCTGGTTTGTTCGTTCTGGGCCACTGTAGAAAAAATGGCGGAACAACATGTCGGCCTCTACAGAGGTGGACCCGCTCCCAAGTAGGTTTAAAGGGCTTATTCTAAGCAAAATGGAACTCAAAGATTATTATTTTCACATGATTACACACTACTAAAAAAGTAGTTATGAATGTTATTTTCCATTTCTGCCAAAATATCAATCTAAACTCTACACACTGCTCCTTTAATAAAATGCCATACTTAAATCGAGGATAGCACTGCATAATTCCAGTGCGTTACACTGCCACTCTAATAAATCTCAGTCTGCATGCAATCGGGCAATGCAAACCCAGTTGGTATCGATTGCTCTGGCTGCAAGTTGTAGCGCTACTCCTACAGGTTTTGAGAAAAGTTGTCATATTTACTCAATATCCATCATGAAACATATGAAATAGGCACCCTGTTCATCTCTGTGAGAGACAGCCGAACCACCTCAGCCAGCTTGTAGCTTCTAGTGTTACATTGCCCGCAAATTTCACACTATTTAAGTTAGCAGCAAACTTTTTAAAATCCGTGTTTTTGTTCATGTCACAAGGCCTATTCGCTGTCTCAGTGTTATGTTGTCATAATATTATAATTAATTATAATTTTCCAATGCATTTGTTGGTAAACTAGTGATCCTCACCCCATCTTTGCTGCTGAAGGACTTCGCCTTTCCTGGGTGTTGGTTTTGTCCCAAATTATGAGGACAATTACCTGTTGACACCACCTGATTCAAATCACATCATTATTCAATCCTAGGCCGTGTTCGAAACCGCGCTCTACGGTCTACATATACTACACCTTAGCCATACTACACGCTACTCAATACGAACAAACTCTTCCTGTTGCTTCTTCTTATTCCTCAGTGTGTTTTTCTGGCGGTTTACGTCGCGTTGCATCTTGGGCAATTTGTGTATGAATAGTAAGCTTATGATGCACCCACAAAATATCTGCCCAATCTAGTATACATCTGGGAACTTCTCGCGGACACAAACTCACTCCCCGCGCATAAGTGAACACCCTACCCCCCCCAACTCTGACGTCCTTAGTAGTGCAAGTAGTATGTTAGTGCGCGGTTTCGAACACGGCCCTTCCCTTCAATATTGTGCTAATTTCCCTTCCACTCCAACTTTTTTCTCAATGTGTAGATGGCCTGAATGACAGTAATAGATGTAAATAAAAAAAAAAAAAAAATGACACTGACCTCGCAAAACACGAGTTATATTGTGTTCAGACTATGATGAAACTTAAGAGAGAAAAAAAAAAAACACAAATCACTGCTTTCTTTATTAATTTCCAATTACCATACTGTCCCAACTTGGATTTGGGGTTGTAATATTTGAGAGCTAGTCAAAGGTTGTGTGACGGTGCGTTCAGGAACCACTCGCGAGAACAGGAAAATCGTAAGCCTTTATTACAAAATGGGTCGGGACCAGAAGACACAGGAATTGCCAAGCCAAAAACAGTATCCAAAAAGCGAAGTTGAAATAACAGGCAGGGGTCAGAACCAGTAATGCAGATGTGCAACGGTACATAGACAGTAAGCCAAAAATCAAAGTCAAAATCCAGAAAGGTAGTAGTGATGTTATGGATTGTGTCGAGGCATCGAGGCGTGGGTTGAGCACGTCGGGTCCCCCCCTCTGCGAAGCTCCGTGTCGAGATGAGATTCACATTGGCGAAATGAAATTGCGTGTGACGTTTGAGGCTGTATCCCGGGACACTGTTCCGCGATATGGGTTGGTTTGACTGGAAACGTTTTCTTTCATCATACTTTCATTCACCACTAGACGTCCCTAGCGTACTTATTTGGAGCTTTAAGGTGGAAACATTTTGGTGGTTCATTCAGCTTAGAGGCTTTGACGCTTCATGAGGCATCATCTCGCCATCACTAAAAGGTAGGTCATACACAGGGCATCCAAAACAGAAATTGTGGTTGTACAAAAAAGGTCAAAATCCAAATAGGCAAAACAAGAATGGTAAGGGCAAGGCAATCTCAAGGTCAGACAAAACAGTCGTGAAGAAGCAATAAACAACAGGCATACGAGGAGCTCTGCACAAATGAGTATTGATCAACATTCTGACAGAGAATGTACTGCAGTGAAGACCTTAAGTAGACAAGAGGGAAGTCACATGCTATGCAGGGAACAGGTGAATTGGATAAGAACTAATTACAAAGGGAAGCACACATAGGGAGGTCCTTAACCACAACAACTGGCGAAAGCCAAGACACGGACAGGATCCACGCCGACAACCTATGACAGATAAACAGCTCCGGTCAAGGAGTTCTAAGTGCACAGACAAAGAGTGCAGGATAGCAATTACGCACGTGCGAGAGATTTCGCGGAATCGTAGGAAGAGGCAGAGAAAGCAAAGCAAGAGGCGGAGACTAGAACAGGGCGAGAGCTGAGATTGCATTAGTAGTAATTAGTAGCGGTGCAGTTCTACAAATTAACCCAAGTGCTCATTAGTAAGTTAGTAATATATATATGGATTAGTTAAGTTAGTAAACTATGATACAAAATATAAATGTTAGTATTATTAGTAATCAAGGAAAGCAAGGTGAAGGAAGTAAACGAGAATTGAAGTAATAATATGAAACACCAGAAACCATTGAAATCGCCCGAAGCATGTAGGCACACAGACTGGGAAAACGGACTGAACCAAACTGATCACAAGACGGGTGACAAGTGCAATGAAACCAGAAATGGCATGAACAGAAAACCGGGATGTACAATAAGCAAAAAGAATAAAGCAAAGACACGGCAATGAACACATGAGCATGACATCAAAACACAGAACCGTAACAGGTTGCAGGTGTCCAGGGGCCTTATTTGTAAAAATTTGCGTGGATTTCATACCTAAATAATACGTATGTACAAAAAAATAAAAATGACATTTTGTGGAAAATAACCTTATTTCTAAACCTATGGGTAAAATAGGCTGCATGGCATTTTCTTTTATTTAATCAGGATGGACTTGGAATTTGTTGACATTGTGCATAATCTTAATAATTTCCCTTTTTTAAATGTCAAGTTTGATTTTATAAATCAGAAATCTGCAAAGAAAGTGACGTACATATCTTTTTTGTGCCTACACACCATTTATAAATGAGGCCCCCGGTGAGCCACAGTGCCTGTGGCACTATTTTTATTCCTCCTCATTAATTTAAATGTGGCATAATCACTACATTTCATGACCACGGTTTGCATACAGCTAACAACTAGGTATGGCAGAAGGTCGCTGAGGCTCAGAGTAAGTCTTTCAACTTTGAGTGGAATAATCATTATTTCTAATGAAAGCCATGGGAAAGAGACTCCAACACCGTAAGCTGGCCGACGACTTGTCACATTGGGGAAAAATTACTTTTCTTGCAAATGGAATGACTTGTAAAATCTTGGCTTAATAAGAGTTCAACCAAGCTCTGTTTACTGCATGTTCATTTTTTTGTTTTTCATTTGGATATAAATCAATCAGAGAAAAGAACTTACTTTAATGGGGTACAATAGTAATTGATCATCTGAGTTTCAATTGATTCTCAAAAATCCACTTGAGGCTGTGCACAAATAAATGAGAAAACAAAATGAGGTGCTTTTGTGGCATGGGATAAATAGACTAATGAATGTAAAAAGACTCAAGTGAGGATTTATATTTTTCTTCAGTTCAGCTCAAGACATTTGCACAATAGAACTAATACATTGTAAGATGATTCAAAGAATCCACTTCTTTAATTGAGTTTTTAATTTTAAACAGAATTGTTTTCTTCTGCTACAACCTTGTTTCCAGAACTTTGTGTTAAATGCAAATAAAAACAGACTGCAATGATTGGCAAATCATTGAAACTATAACAAATTGAAAATAGTACAAAGACAACATATCAAGTGTTGAAACTGATAAATGTTATTGTTTTTGAAAAATATCCGGTCATTTTGAATTTGAAGCCAGTAACACCTTTCACAAAAGTTGGGACTGGGTCATGTTTACCACTGCGTTAGTTAAATCATGTCTCCTTTTAACAACACCCTGTAAGTGTTCTGTAACAGAGGAGACCAGTGACTGTAGACTTGAAAGCAAAGATTTTAGATTTCCGCTTCTCAACTCCTTTGCAGACTCTTTTGTCACATTTGTGCACCAAATTTTTCAATGGGTGTCTGGACTGCAGGCAGGCGAGTTTAGCAGACTGACTCTTTTTCTACAAATCCATGATGTTGTAACAAGGGCACAATGTGATTTGGCATTCTCTTGCTGAAATAAGCAAAGTTTTACCATAAAAAGATGTCTGGATGGCTGTATATGCTGCTTCAAAATCTGTATATATCGTTCAACATCAATGCTGTCTTCACAGATAAGCAAGTAACCCATGCCACGTGCACTAATGCACCCCTATACAATCACGGATGCTGGCTTTTGAATTGTGTGCTAATAAAATCCCAGATGTCTCCTCTCCTTCTTATTCTACAGGATGTGGGATCCTTGATTTTAAAAAAAAAAAACATTTTCAGATTTTGATTGGTCAGACCGCAGGATAGTTTTCCGCTTCAACTCAGGGCATCATAAATGAGCGTAGGCCCGGAGAAGGCGGCAGCGTTTCAGGATCTTGTTTATTTATGCTTTTTTTTCCTCACTTAGTAATTTTAACTTGTTGTTGTGGATGCAATAACAAACTGCTAATTAGTCAAATTGTGGTTTTCAGAGGTGTTCCTGAGCCCATTGATTTCCACTGCAGAATCTTTAGTTTTTAATGTAGTTATACCTGAGGGCACTGCATCGCTGGTTTTTGGCCTTGCCCCTTGCATACAGAGATTTCTCCAGATTCTCTGAATAATTTTTGTGATATTACATACTATAGATGATTCAATCCCCAGTTTCCTCACAGTTTCATTCTTAAATTGTTGAACAATGTTTGCATGTAGTCTGTCAAAGAGTGGTGAAGCCCTCACCATCTTCTGAAAGACTAAGCCTCTCTGAGATGCTCTTTTCATACCTATTCATGACTCTGACCCATTGCCTACTATTTTTTTGATTAGCTGTGAGATGTTCCACCAGGTGCATTTCTTTAGCATTATAAAACATTTCCAATCTTTTGTTGTTTTTGTCCCAACTTTTTTTAGACTTGTTGCAGGCATCAAATTCAAAATGAGCAAATATTTTTCTAAAACCAATACATTTCTCAGTTTCAACATTTGATATATTGTGTTTGAGCCATCTTTATTTAAATAAAAGATTTAAATGTCTTGTACATCATTGCATTCTGTTTTTTTTTTTTTTTTTTTTTTTTTGTCCCAACTTTCCTGGAAATGGGTTTGTATAATTTAAAAAATGCAAAAATAAAAAATTGAGCAAGAGTAATGTATCATACAAATAAAATGTAATAAGCTAGCACACTTTGGCCAACCCATGTTCTAATGTTTACTTTTAGCATAATAATACACGCTATTACAAAGCAAGACATTTCAGGCTGGTTTTAGTTGTATAAATTCGCCAATGCATTTAGTGTACTTCATGGTCTCTGCAATCGACAGGTCTGAATGCAGTAGTGCACCTTTGTGGTGTGGTTGAGCACGAGATTGAAAGCATGAATTTTCAGCGGATGAATCTGCATAAATTATCTAAGGCAGTCCTCTCAAGATCGGACAGAGTATCAAATGGATGTTTTCAACATCATGAGGAATTCAAACCATGAAGAATTGAGGTAGTTCTAAGAGCGTCACGAGGCCTATCCCTGGATTGGTATGGTGTTCCAAATGAAATGCCTGGTGAGTAAAAAATAGCACAGTTGACTAATAACCTTGACGTAACATCGCCATATATTTTAACTACACTTATTCAGCATTTAGGCACTGAAGTCACCAGCTGGTCAGGCCAAGCAAGTGGGATTTTCCTTCGTTATGCAGTAGTGTCGTTGATCATGCCCTTTCTTGCCGTGCATTTCGGTTTATTCTCAATTGGTGACAGATCAGGACTGCAGGTGGGTTAAACTTGCACCTGCACTCCAGTTACGCAGCCATGCACCTGGCAGACAACTTGCATCATACCCATATTCCCGTAGACACTCCCATGCATATCAGACACTGCTCTGCCTCTCTCGTTTGTGGGCTATTTAAACTGCTTTTCTGCTCAGCCTTCGTTGCATAAAATGCCCTCGCTTACTACTGCGCTGCATCACGCTCTGCTGCTGCATCACCCATGCATCACTCTGCTAGATAACGTCCCACCTCCACCCTAGCATCCACCTGTGAACTCTGAATCTCCCCCAGGAGGATGATCTATTTGTTTTTGTTTTTTTTGTTAGTTCATCAACATGTGTTAAAAGGAAGCTTTTCATCAATAAATATCCCAAGTTTTTTGTACGATGGCACTTGCTCAATTTCAGAGCTGTCCGCAGAGCAAATTTTTTAACAGATCTAGAGAAATACACATATTTTGTTTTTGCTGTGTTTAAAGCAATTTGAAGCTCTGGAGATGAATGCTGAAAGGAATGAAAGGCTGTCTGCTAGGCCGATAATGCTTCATTTAATGAAGAAGCAGACATATTATGCACTATATCATCAACATAGAACTGCACCTTTCAGCGATTTTCAAAAGAGACTATTTTATTAATATATGAAGTAAAAATCGAACCCTGTCATACTCTTTAGTCACCTTTAGAAGAGTTGATTGAGTGGTCTGTTGCAATATGTGTTCTATTTGAAAGAACTTGCAAACACTGGCAAGCATTCTGATCTAGGCCAACAGAGGCCAGTCTATCTACTAAAAGGGAATGATAAACTGTGTTGGAGGCCTTGGATAGATCAACAAACTGGACAGCTCAGTGTTGCCCACCATCAAGAGCACAACAATACCATTCACTACAAAAAAAAAAAGCCTCTGATACAATACTGTGACCAGACTGAAAAGAATTTTGAAATGCAGTTTCTGCTCAAAAACAAATAAAGGTAGTGATTAATCAAGGATTCAATTGTCATGGCTAAACAAGGTAGCTTGGAAATTGGTACATTTGTCCTTAATCCATAATCTCCTAAATGGTGCTTGTTTGTCGACAATGGCAGTAAAAGCAAAAATGTAAAGGCCAAGTATGGATCAAACATATATGCGAGACTCCCTATCTAAGTCACTCATATTAAAATCGTGCAGGAGTCACTGATTGAGAAATTTTTCTCCCAGACTTGTCCTTACTAATGTAAGTTAAGCCCACACAATTCATATAGTTATCTGTTAATTGTTTGCTCTATTTGTTTTGGTTTTCTCCATTTCGGGCAAACACTACAAACATTACAACATTAAGCTCTTCACAAGAATACCAAATTAGCCCAGTCCTCAAGCACATTCAGAGGTCTAGCTCAGGGTGCTTTGCATGTAAAGTATTGCCACAAAAAATCATTGCTGATCAGTGACTGGTCCAAGAGTCAGACCTCCAGCGTTTTATCGTTGCCATGACTCCATGATTGTGGTTTGAAAACAACTCATGAACGGCCATATAAAATTCAAATCCCATTCCCAGATATCAAATGATTCTTAGCTGCACTGTTATGGTACCTTCCAGAAGCTGCATTATATCTCAGACAGAAATCAGCCGGTTCCATACAAATATATTTAATGTGTCGAACCCACCTGAGAGATGCATGGCAGCCATTTTGCATCAAGATAAGCTCAATAACTCAGGTGAGTCAGAAATATATTTATATATGCAATTAAACTCAAGATTATCATACAGCTATTTGGGGAATTTAGCAGTGGATAATCATTCCTGAGTTGTGGGGTATTTGATGTACTTAGTCAGACAGGAACAGGTAACACATAATACAAAACCTCTTACCAGTGACTGCCGTTGGGAAAAGAAAAAAGAAAAAAAAACCTTTTCCCAATCCTCAAGTGAACACTCATCATGGGAAGAGAACACATGAGCTGAAAAAATCCATTCGCAAGATCAAAGCACAAAAAGAAAAATGTAGCTCTTGTGAAAGTTCAATCAGGAAGAATCTTCTTTCGCTTACTTCTGTAAAAAGTTTATTTCTCATTCAATGTAGATTATACTCCTCTCATGCATGCTCACTCATAATTCTTGCTGTCATTGTCTGGGGCAACATCAGCTGTCCCATTAGCTGGTCATATTTATCCTACAGCATCGCAACATACCTACGTCATTAGCCTATCATCTCGCTGCTATCCTTCTAAATATGAAGACCACAAAGGAAAACAATCACCTTTTGCATTTTTGTTTATTTTATATATTATATATCATTATAAGATTTACAATAATATATTATTTATTATTATAATATTTTATATTTTTTATATTTTTTGCCTATTTTTTCAGTGCTTTGTTTCTAAGATCGTTTTGAATTTTTAATTCATCATTTCTCCACAATGTGAAAATGTGACTGATCATTTTTACATTGTGGTCTTCATTTGCTTCTCTGTCAGCCTTCAGTACATTCATGCTGCGCTGATGTAATGCACGCCCCTCACAAACTTGGTAAAGAAAGTAGACTCGCGAGGGTCAACAAGAACGCGGTCCCAGTCCTGGACCCTGATTAGGACTGGAAGCTTTTTCGAATTAACTAATGACAATAATGGTTTCGAAGAAACTTAAACTGCCACTAAAGCACTGGTTGCATTAAGATGAAAACAAGGAGGTTTTCTGAAAAACGTGACTTGGATCTCAGAACGAATGCCACATTACAATCCAGCAACAAGCACCTGCACTGGAAGGTTTACCTCTTAACTGTCCCCAGCATTTTCTCACATTTGGCCCGGATTGCTATACCACATTTCAAATGCTCACTGCTCCCACATATAATGGTTCTATTACACAGAATACTTTGTGTCTGTTGTTGCTGTTATGAGTATTTACATAAAATATACTGCTTAAATGTCAATTTTGGGACAAACAACGTGGATATCTTGATTGCACAGGTTCTTAGCTTTCGAACAAGACCAAATGGAACGGATAATACATGGTTTGACTGTCACAACACAACTTTGATGATGAGGACTGACAAGTTTCATTGCATCCAAGTATGTGGTGTCTATGTTGAGAAATTGATTTATTGCATTTGTTATGACTGACCTAGGGCAAAAAGGTGGGTAGAAATGAAATCCTGAGCATCTAAGCTTTCAAATGGTATATCGTTTGAGGATTTAAGTCATAGTTTACAAATGAAGGATTCAAAATTTGACACTTGAATTTACCAACACCTGCAAAATTGAGTTAACATAAGAATATATAATCCGCTGGCTCACGTAATGCAGCTAAATAGTTAGCTACTGTAGCTACACTGTGTGGCGCCACTTGTGCTTCTAAACTTTTCCTCTTATTCGCAACTTAAAATTTTTTTTCAAATTAGTCATTATCAATTTGGCATGTTTGAATTACAGAGATCCTCCAGCACAAAACAAGCCTTCAACTACGTCTTTGTTACCTTCTTTTGTAAAATTATGCACTTTTGATTAATTATTTCATGGGACAACAAAGCCCTTAGAAATTTAAAAAAAAAAAAAAAAAAACAATGAGGGAGGGACTTGTGATTCATCACAGCAGGAATTTTTTAGCAATTTTTAGGAGAAATGAAATGTTAGTGAACAATGAGCCATAATATTTGGGCATGTGAATGGAAAATCTGAAAAATGACCTGGAGAATTAAAGGTTAAACACGAATCTCACCAACCGTCATGGAAAATCGACCTAAAGACTTGTCTGAAGCATCTTTTTACTTTAAGAAAGAGATGTACTCATAATAAATTGACGTTCTGTGTCCTTGAATGAGAACTGTCCCCTAATAAAAATTCAGATTATTTGATACTTACCACTTGTCAATGTGCCAATAAAAACCGGAGGGGTTCCAGCATTTTTAAATGGCTTCCATTGTGGCTGTATAATATTTATAGTGATGAGTAGATTTTTTTAAGACGGGGGGGTTAACTGCTCACAAAATTAGCCATACACTTTCACTGCAATATTCTTGAGATATCACAGTGCAGTGGATTTCCAGCTCAGAGCTGCTTCTGTCCAACCAGTCAGAATTGTCCCGAGACCAGTCAACTACCAGAGCTATCAGGAAATTTGCTTTGACCATATTTTTTTATGTGCCATGAGGTCAGTGTCAGCCTTTTCAAATGCAAAATATTTGACTGAGTGTATTGTGTTTGTTACACAGTGTGAGGTCTTGCCTTCCCAGGGCCAGCGCGCTGGCTGAGTAAGACCCGGAACAGCTGCTTCATCAAGTCACCGTCTCCACCTGTGCCTCATTTGCTGCTGAGCTTCCACAGCGGCTATTTAAACCAGAGCCGCGCTATAGCTCTCTGCTAAGTCTCATAAAGCATGTTTGAGCTGCTGTGCTTCTCCGTATTTGCGATATCAATGTATAACTCTAATCTTTGCTAAATGTGCTGTTAAACTTTTAGCACAGTTATTTGTTAGAAGGAACCTTGTTTCCTTTTCTTTTGCTTGCTGTTTGTAATACCAGTGTTGCTATCTTGTAGCCTATTTTATATTACTGCACTTCACTTTCATTTTTGGTACCTCGTTTCCTTTTTGTTTGTTTCTTTTGTGTGCATGCCTCCCACTTGCGCGGTCGGCAGCAATAAATATAACAACCAAATCCACCTTTGCACTTGAGTCCAGTCCACGTTTTCCTGGCCTCCGTGCCATCCATTACACACAGACAGCCTGATGACCATATGATCAAAGCTCAGTTTTATTTATTTATTTTTATGGTTAATTCAACAGCTGCTATTGCTCTGTCAAAATAAGTGCTCAAGCATGTAGTTGATGCTTTGAATGCAACATGAAATCAAAATTTATGTACCTGATTCATTCATTTGGTTGGTCAAATTTCCTCCAATTCATGTAGGTACACTATTTCATGCATTTTTTTTTTGTTTGTTTGTTTTGACATACTGTTTTATGAAAATTCAAGGGCTATTTATGCCTGTGAATCACATTTTCTTTTTCTTTTTTTTAAAGATTATTTTTTTGGGAATTTTTTCCTTTATTTGACAGTTGTACAGTGTAGAGAGACAGGAAAGTTGGGGAGAAGAATGGGGGAAGACATGCAGCAAATGACCTGAGCTGGAATCGAACCCACGTCACTGCGGGAAGGGCAAGGCCTTTATGGTACACACTTAAACCGATGAGCTACCGGGGCGCCCACATTTTCTTTTTAGATGATGAATGCGAGGTCGCATGGGTGTGGAAAAATGAGAATCCTAAATAACGTGTCAATGTGCGTCGCCCCTCCTCTCACAACTCAATCAAATGCCGATAGTGAAAATCAGGTCCCACCCTGCATCGCTTGTCACCTGATTGTTGTGTTTCACTCTGAAATACAACACATTGTGGGAATTAAGTGCTTAATGAATGTCGTTTCATGTTGTCTTTAACATTGACCTGAACATCAATTAATCACACGAGAGGTCTCCATTTTAATTTGAGCACATTTAGCCCAGGATAGACTTCATTCATACTGAAGAATGGAATCCTTGGAAATTGGGGATAAAAAAAGAAACCTAAAGTTGGCAATCATTGGTGAGGCTTGGGCAAAACGTGGGGCGAAAACCTGAACTTTTGCATTAGCATAATGGCACGTGTATTCTGCTTGTGGTTTCGCATACACAGTCAGCAACGCTGTCCTGTTCAGAAGAGTACAGGAGGTGTGTTTGTTTTATGAAATGGACTATAAAAGCATAATCTCACTTGTAAAATGCATTGTTTCTCCTAGTGATGCATACTGAATGACCCAGTTCAGTCATTTACTTTCAAATAGCCCAGCCATTTCCTAATTGCCTTGCTAATCGTCCCCTCTAATTTCTCCACCTTCGTGACAGCAAATTCATACACAGTTAATGGCCACTTAATGTGCGGTACCAATCCAAATTGCTGGCGATACAACTTCAAATTCCTGAGCAAAAGGGTTTGTCAGTACCATAAATACCCTTCAAAATGTCCTTCCTCTGTGCAGTGGCTTGCTCTCTATCACTCAGTGAGGAGTTGTACCATCTGCTGAAGCTCATAACACTTAAATGGCTTTAAAAAATGGTAAAGAAAGTTTTCCTGTTCTACTTTCCCCCAAAAAGTGAGTCTTCGCCTCTTTTCTAGCTGAGTCTTCATCAACCATAGCCATAGGCTGACAGAGATTCAGGTGTTTCAGAGCAGATAGATAGCATGGAAAATGTACCATCTGCCCCTTGTTTTTTACTCAGTTGAATTTTTGCTACACCCAGGAGCCTTACAAAATGACCCCCCCTTGCAGCCCTTCTTCCTTTGTGGTACCTCTGGTTCCCTTTGGTCAGTATTGCCAAAAGCAAATAGCAAATGACTTAAACACTGCCAAGCCAAACTACATCCCAATGTAACATTTTACACCTAGAAAATATGGCTGCATCCCTGTTTGACAAAGTGAACTTTGAGAGTTGGAAGGGCTGAGAACCAGTGTGGTCTAACCTCAAAAAATGAAAATTAGAGATCATATTATGGACCATATTATGACAGATATTGATAAGATTCATTGCGCATAATTGGTGTCATGATGTGTATTATACCTGTGAACAACATTGTGAGTTATTTTTATTCAATTTTTTTACTTTGACATCTATTATCTCAAAAACAATGCTCTGTGGGTTAGACCGCTCTGGTTCTAAGCTTTTCATTTCTTTTCTTATAGCTTGTTAGCAGACTACTGCTTTTGTGTGATTAGCTTTCTGATATTTATTTAAACTTTATAATGTTTCATGTTCCCTTTTACTCATCTTGAATTAGTTATTGGGTCTAAACTGGTCAGTGAAAACAAAAACTATAGCACACTGGACCAGGGATAGCCACCCCTAATTGATAATAAACTCAAACCCAGTATTTCAATTTCCAATTTCTGGCAAGAAATAAAGTTCTATAGGTTTGAAAATACCTTTCAAGATCCCTTCCTTCCTAGCTGCCTTAATTTGTTGCCAAATAATACTGTGGTTCAGGCACCCTGAAAACCCAATAACTGTCATGTGAAAAGGTGTTTTTATGTTCAAATGGTTCTATTTATGTCTTTATTAAACACAGATAGGAATGAAACAAACCTCATGAAGTGTGTGTTATGATGCAACGTTGTGAAGGTAGTACTGCAGGCCAGGTAGCTGTCACAAAGTAAATTCTATGTACATAACCAAACTACCACTTGTGTCTCCCAATACAGTCTAAGGAAAGCCAATACCACCCTAAAAACTGAAGGATGCTAACAAAATAATACAAATCCTGGGGTTGAAGCATAAAATATAAGAAAGCCCCTGGATGCGGGATGCAGATGCCAGACTTCCAACTTGAAAACTCCCTTTTACTACTTCATCAGCTTCAAAACTTACAGTACATTTACAGTGGCGTGGCGCGTCAGCTAATGCCCACGCCTGTCATTCATTTTCAGTGTGGAGCGGCGTGAGCGTCCGAAGTAGCGGAGCAATGCATGATGGTAGTGGCGTCTCAAATTTTGTGCTTGCAGCACGCTGAAGAAGCTGGGGGAGCTCAGATTTATAGTAATGAATCCGGCAAACGGGAGGTAAATATCCAATCAGAGTGATCGCAGACGGTGTTTACTTTGTCTCCCAGGCCACAGAACCTTCAAAATTAGTTCAGCTAATTGCACGTCCCCCGTAAAACTATGGAGGAGTAGCTGATAATTGTCGTTTTTGTGTTTTCCGATTTTATTTTAAGGTTCCCTGCCAAAGTACACGGTCATTGACAAAAGAAACCGTGTAACGAGGAAGGTGGCAGAGATTGTTGATGTCCCTGGTAGGTTTACCATTTTAGCTATATTTAAATAAAATCCTGTAGGCTAATATGCTGCTCAGTGCTGTCTGGGGAGGGCTGCATAATTGCATTTTTATATGGTAAGATATGCACTGCGTCAGAGGACTACATATCCTTCGGAACTTTATAACTGCATAAGCTTATATACACAGCTGGAGTCCCTCCTGAAGTCAAAATCCTGGCAGGCAAAAAAATAACCATTGGATGAAGTAATACCACTCTTGGTATAAGCTGACTTTGGCCAACATTACAATGGCCAATACTTAACTGATGGAAATATTTCACTGACAGCAATGTCACTGGGAATGCTGAACCGCCCATAAAGCTGGGTTTACACATAGGCACGATGCGTTACGAATATCATTTTCCCGTCATTCGTGGCACATTCGTGACATTCGTAACGTGACTTAACGCATCTGAATAGGGTTCTTAACAGCGCGTGTCGGTTCGTGACATTCGTGATATTCGTGGAGCATGTGTTTGGCCGCCAAAAAAATCTTCCACTAATGTCATGAATCACCCTCGATTCGTGGAGTTCGCAACTGAGCGTGTCGACTCGTGGTGATTAGTGGTGATTCATAATAGAGCGTGACAGAATTCGTAGTATATTCTTGCCATTCTTGGAGCCCATACTGTCACGCGTCATTACGAATCGACACGAAAGCTGTCAAGAACTGAATTGAATGACGCGTGACGCCTCTGCCCCAAATAATCAAATTCAATTCAGATTCCAGATCCTATATAGATTAGAATATAGATTTGTGGCATTCGTGACTTGTCGTCGTTATGTTCAAACCCAGCATTAGCAGCCAAACAAAGGAGAGCTTGGTGTCTGTAGGCGTTGATGCGCTGCGCCAGTGTAAATGCACCCTTACTGATCTGTCCCATGAAAATACAGCTCTACTCCGTATGTGCGCCTTTCACCTGCTCTGAGGGTTTTGCATATATTTTCCCCATGCCTCAATTCAAAGACAACTTTACTTACTGTATTTTAGCCTTCTGTGCGTATTGCAGTAGAACGCAAGACTAAGTACTTGACACAATAATAGAGAATATGCCTAATTAAGTTGGAAGACTGCAATTTGATCTATGGTTTAAAGTGTAAGAAAGCTGTCATTTTCCCAGGAGAATTATGATCTAAAATAAGGGAGTGTTTGAAAGACACATGCCTATGAGTCTTGGAAATACGGAGGGATTGCTTTGAGTAGTTGTCTTCTAATGACTAATCGATAATAGTGAGGGATGACTAAGCATTCTTTCTGAGGCTAATGACACCGAACCCTGTTTCAGCTTTCAGAGTTCTAGCTTAATTTTTTATTTATCATTTTTCACCCTTGGGGAAATGAATACAGCTTTTTTTTTTTAATTGAATGAAGGCTCACTCTGCACTTAGAACCCCACCATCATATTGTTCAAGTATTGAAGAAAAAAGCATGGTTCACCGTAAATAAATGGCTTAATCTAACTTTAAGTTAATGACTGCAATTGGCAAGTTTTTGCATTTTCATATTGAATGCTTTAAAGTATACTGTATGCAGACACTGCCTGGCCAAAAAAAGTTGCCATTTGAATTTAAAAAGGAAATACTTAAAAGCCTATAATTGAATCATTATTATAGTGATTAATATGTCACAGCTGGCAACAATTCTCTTAACTCTGATTGATGCAGTGTGTAGCTTCTTATTTATTCAACTATTATATTGGAAGACATGTCCCATGGTTGCAGAGAAGATGTTACAAGAGGGGCAAATTATTGACCTGCATCAAGAAAAGAAAACAACCAAGGAGATTGCTGAAATCACAGAAATTGAGATTAGAACTGTCTGATGCTTTATTAACCCTTTGATGCATAGAGTACATACAAATGCCTTGGACCATTTGTTGGGATTAGGTGCAATATTTTGTGTGTTGGCGGGGTGGTGCAAGTGGGTGGTCTGTCTGTCCACTATTCTGGACATTGTGCATGTGGAGTGATAGAAATAATGTGAAGTTGAAGAAACCTGGTCATTGATATGCATGATGATCAAGGCTGGACTGGTAATCTGGCGTACCGGGCAAAGCCCGCTGGGCTGACGCACATTTTGGGCCGATGCAATCATAGTTTATAAAATTGTAGTAACATCGATAATTTTGAACGACCGCGCCGGCCTTTAAAACACGGAAAGTGGTCCATTGGTTCATTTTCTACACTGACACAGGGCTGGCCCAATGAAATCTCCGAGCCCTCCCTCCACAGGAAAAAAAAAAAAGCAATAGCTTACGGCCCGTTAATAGCCCACAGTTTGGCAAGCAAACAGCGGAAGGATATGAGCAGTGGAATGTCATACACAGAAAATTCATCCCTGCTTACATCTCCTTATTCTACGGTACTTGGAGAGCGCTCCCTGATATTTTCTATACTCCTTGTGTAGGGTGACAAATGCTTTATATACCACTTTTTATTCTTATACTTCACTATTCCGGTTATCTTGCATCTTGGCCATTTTTCAGTATCTATTTATATATTTTTTTTTATGATATAGGAATCACTGAAAAATTGTATTCTTGCAGATAAAAAAAAAAGATGCAAAGGCTTAAGCCATGTACAGTTTATTTAATGTTGTTGTTTTCGTACTAAAAGTTTAAGAAGGCAGGCTTGCTGGGAAATTAGTTTGACCAATGGCCTTGCTTGTCCCCAGTTGCGTTAACAGTCTAAAAATGCGTTTCAACGACTACTACGAGATCAGACAAAAATGTCAGAAAAAAGTAGAGAGGCGGAAAAGCTTCGAGAATAAAGTAAATAGACATTGGAGCCTCAGGCTTTCAAACGTTAAAAAAATTGACCAGCTGTTTGGCCACGATGATCCTCATGTAGCAAGCAGTTTTCATTTGGAGGGGAACACGGAAAGCGGCAAGACTGGCGTTAAATCAATAGGCTATCGCAAGTATGTATTCGGTTAAAATTTGTTTGAGCTCACAAAATCCCCCCACTGATGGACCAGCTGTTAATAACCTACTATTTGATGCCTATTGATACGTTGTTTTACAGTGGAAAATAAAATTTGTCCTGGAATACAGCAAGGTAGACTTTCAAATTTTCCTATTTAAAACCCTGTCTTGACGTTCAGAATCACCTGCCAGTAAATTGCAACCAGCGAGTACTGCGGTTCTGAAGCTAGTGAGCTATTCTATGCCCTGTTGAGTCTGTAAGATATGTAAAGTTATTTAGAAAGGTTATGTATGAATCAATCCAAATAGTGCAATGGTCTTATTGAAAAATTACAAATGGCCCCAAAGTCACATTTCTTTTTCACATTCATTCATGTAAACATATTAATAAAAATAATAACTTCTTCTTTGTCATGGTGATGCAGTGATTAGCACTGCCACCACACAGCAAGAAGCACTCCTTATCTGTGGCTGGAGTCAGTGCATGGAACATACTTGAAGACAATATTAGAATGGCAGACAATCTGAAGGTCTTTAAGTATGTTTTGAAATGTGCATGTTTGAATAACTATAAACTTATCCAACAAAATGACATTGGATAAATTAAACGGAACCATAACGGGCATAAACAATAGGGGTTGTTCAGACTAAATATGTGGACTGCTATTGTAAAATCTGTACCATTGCATCTACTGAACACACCAGGCCACCTGTCTGAAAAAAAAACCGTCACAGCACATTACTACAGACAGCTGTAACCAACATGGACCTTATAAACTGGTCGTTAAATGCAATTGACAAAATTATTTCCACGAGGCGGACAGGTTCTGGAGAACCGACATGCCCGGATGGGACATTCCCGGCTGGTTACACCATGGATGCATGGGGAAAGTGGCGTTCGCTGTGTTTGGCAGTCCTGGACATCGAGGATGTAGTGGACGTCTATCTAATTGGATTTATGATAGCGGGCCTGCTATCATTGGGGCTTGGTCTGTTTTTGATCGACCATAGGATAAAGAAAACTTTGAAAAGCATGGTTATCCTCGACAGAAAGCTCAATAAAATTGGATTCGACGTCAAGGAAGGCAAGGACGGACTAAACATACTGCGAGAAGTCATTAAATCCGATAAGGCAAGGGTGAACCAAGTCGACGGAGATGATGACTAACTAAGAGATCCATGCAAAGATCTGGTATTATTGCACCTTCCAACTACTCCAAATCACTAGGAACAAACCAAATGATGAAGAAAGGAGTTCAGGTTTTTCTGGACCAAGTCTAATGGATTAAATCAAGAGTGACACTCAGATCTAAACTTACATAGACACTCAGCTATATTGTGATTAAAATTCTTCATGATGTTCATAAATCTTTATGATCTTATGTTGTGACGCTTAAATCGTAGTGTAAATGGACACTCAGCTCTGTTGTGATTTATGAATCTTTATGATATCTGAACCATAATCAAACTGTTTTTCTGGAAGTTGGGGGCGGGACTTTGACAAGCAATCTCGCTTCTCCCGCGACCCTTTCGGTCATGATACATGTTGTATTGAAATTGTCATGAAACGACTATACAATCATGCCGAAATAAAAACAAACAAACAAACAAATAAATAAATAAAACAGTAAGAAGGTTGTGGGTTCGATTCCGGCTTGGGGCCTTTCTGTGTGGAGTTCCAGGGCATGTAGGCTACGACCGAACTTAATTTTAACTTTTGGTAACAGCAAAGTGAGCGCGTATGGTGTGCCATCACGTCACGATCAGGTTGGGCCGCCATGGCCGAAAATGCCAGAGCCGTTTTTTTGTCCCAGTCCAGCCCTGATGATGATCTATCTGTATTCTGGACAATGCTTATTTCAGCTATTTACTCGGCATGCATAATGTCCAATATTTTTGATAGAGCACAGACTCAGATGTATTCTAACAGACATGCATTACGTAGGTTATGTGTTTTCAGTTTTTGCTATATAATGCATTTCCATCCCCCAACAAAAAAAAAGTCTGATCAAAACTTGAACAATATAAGACTTTCTGACTTTCGTCAACTTACCTCTTACTTGTGGATGCAGCCATTGTGATTGTTTGTGGTAAATCATGTGACTAATCAGAGAGGTACCTATTGAGGAAATTATTGTCTGGAAATGTTCAGTAAAATGTACATTTTGTGTTTTCAGGGTATCTATGAGCCTAGAGAAAATAAATCCCACTTATGTCCAAAATATTGGACAACATGCAATAAGGGGTTAAGGCTGGCACACATTACAGGATTCTTCAAACCTTCACAGATTTAGAGACCACATGCTTGATGATAACAAAAGACAGATCACACAAGATCTCTCTCTTCTGATCTTATAGTGTGTGGTCTGCACTACGGAGCACACCACACACAACAGGATTTTTAGTCACAAATATTAAACATAATCATTATTTACGATCTCTCCTTCCGAGGCCTTCCGAGTGGATTGGACCGGACAAAATCACTCTTAACACACCCCATACCACAGGAAAATCATACACGATGTCGTTTGCAAACATCAGACAATCGGCCTTTTGCTGGCTTGATCGGAAGGGGGAGATCGGGACAAAAATCGGCCCGATTATCCTGTAGTGTGTACCGGGCATTAATTGTAAGGGTTTTGCCCTGCAGTCCCTCCCCTGTGGCTTGCTCTCACATCCACCCTGACGAGTTGCATCTGTTGCTCATTAGGGTGAAGGTGATTATCAAGGTATATAGGGCTGGCAGTTGCCAGTGCTCAGCGTAGCGGCATTTTGGATTTTTTCCCTGTGTTAATGTTAGTACTGCTCCCCTGTTTTAACTTAGTGTTTGTTTTTATTTTAAGTTATGAAATTCTCCAGTTTTTTCCAGCCTGGCGTTTGGGTCCTGAATTTCGTCTTAGGCCCATGGTCCTAGCTCCCGCCGGATTGAGAATTATGCCCGGCGGGAGTGAATCCATGACAGTTAACACCTGGAAGGATAGTATTGAACTGTTAATTTTGCGGAATAAATGGGTCAGAATAAAATCCTGAATGATTATGATTGAAGATCACTAAAATACTTGGAGAAGTCTCATCATAAAAAAGTAGAACAGTAGAAAGAAGTCGTGGTCTGGTGTGTGCAGATTCACTTTATACCTGAGGGAGGGGCGCGGTTGGGTAAGAAAGGAACCCCGTAAAGCGATGCACCCATCATGCATAGAGTGCGCTGCCCAAGCCTCTGGAGGCAGTGTTATGATCTGGGTTTGCTTCAGTTGGTTAGATTTGAACTCAGCAACATTATGGAGCAATAAAATGAAGTCAGCAGACTACATGAATGAACTGAATGACCAGGTAATCTCATCAATGAAATTTCTAATCCAGAACGGTACAGGCATATTTTAGGATGACAATGCGAAGATTGATCGGGCTAAGATTTTGAAAGAGTGGTTGAGCAAGCATGGGAAGTCATTATCACACCTTAACTGGCCACCACAGAGTCCTGATCTTAACCAGTTGGGGTGGGCTGGAGAAGGCTTTACTTGGTGGTTTGACTCTCCCGTCATCAATACTAGCTCTTGGCCAAATAAAAAAGCAAATCTGGTTGGAACATTGCATAAGATTGTCAAAACAGTGCCATGATGAATGGGAACTGTGAAAAAAAGCGAAAGATCAAAAATAAAATTATTTGAGTATGCAACTTTTTTTGGCCAGGCAGTGAATATTTGCTTGGTTGCAGGAATGAAAACCCCTGTCCACTGAAATCCACTGCAAACACCTGTCTAGCGTGCTGTCTGATATCAGAGTATGAACCTATTTCATGTGCTTCAAAAATAATAACTTTTCAATGCTTTCAATATTTCTGTTTCTTTGGAGGGATCCAAATTGTGACTTTGAAACATACAGAGATTATTCAATAGGTCCAATTGATTTATTGGATAAAATGCATGACCTAAAACAGATATCAATTATTATATGAAATTACAGTAAAGTGGTAAACCCATGAAATGAACCCCAACAATATGCCCAAGCAAAGTAGGGGGACCTTACATGTGTAATTTAGTTCATTGTCTTAATGCGGCACAAAATACCTGTGTTAATTCTGAGTTAAACCAAAGAATATTGAACATAGGCACCCAATAAACATAGACGAGTCAGCAATGTGGAGAGAAAACATCTCTAAATTAAGTATAAAATTTCACTCTTTTTGCCTGTTCGAAGCTGCATGGATTTCAGCGACGGACTCCGTGGATCGGTGGATATAGGGCCAGATTGTGCCGGTCTGGCCAGACATATTGTAATGAGGCTTCATGCTGAGATTAATGATTAATGTTACAAGCAGATCTGCAGTTTATGTTCAGATCAAGTCATTGTTAACATCATAGCGGCAAAATTCAAAGTTAGTTAGCTCTAGCCAATGTCAGCTATCCACAACTCGAATGCCCTCAATAGAGCTAACGGGTCAGGGAAATAGGAATTCTCTGGAAAACACAGCGTTAGTACTCACACCCACATTTACAAGTGACATAACTAGCAAGCTTAGTTCAATTTTAATGTGAATGTCTCTTGCACACACTGATTGAAAGCTTAACTGTTGTTCTCCCAACTCTCACTTGCATGCCTAGTGAGGGCAGGATAAATCTAGTTTTTAACGAGATGTGTGATGAAGGAGCTGAGTTTTCTGATAATTTTAAGGAAGCAACTAAGGTTTTAGATGATGCATAATAAAAACAGAGGTCCCTGAAACCCAAGTAACAAGCAAAGTCGAGAAACATGGGGAAATCGAGAGACAGCAGATAACTTAGGGGTCTATTCTCCCATGCGCGTGAGTCGAAAAAAGCATTTACATACGCGCTTTTCAGCCTATGCGTATTCTCCGCTTGACTTTAGTCCGTGCATTGCGTGCCCCGAAGGCAGTTACGCACTTCGGGCGGAGCAAGGCCAAAATCTGGGCGTTTCTCAGGCAAATAACACTTACGCGTATTCTCCCCCTGCCTTACGTGCTTTTTCTGTTAAGCACTTTTGAGGGCTGTATCAAGGTCAAGCACCAATATAAGGCGAAATAGAATATTGCGTTTGATGTCGGTTGTAGGCCAAATTTTAACATTGATTTTATTTTATTCAACATGGTAAAGGTTGAGACATTCAATTGTTCATCCTTATAAACTACATTTCTCAGAACCATAATAAATTATCAAACAAAATCATCGCATGATATTATGCAACAGCCTGTTCTACAATTAGTTCAATTACAAACGCATAGCAATTAATTAATACGAGTATACATAAGACCATCATTCTACCATGCCGTCATAATCTAAAACCAAAATGCTAGTCCTGCATTTGCTTGCACTCTTGCGTGAGTGGGAAAGAGTAAGAGGAGCGCACCGAGCTCTAAGACGACCACGCATATATCGGCCTCGTTTGGACATCCTGGGACTAACAGACACCGAGTGCATCCAGTGCTTTCGTCTGGACCATGAGGCAATCATCTATCTTTGCCGACTTCTGGATGAGCAGCTATCCAGCCGCAGCAATCATCCACAAAACATACCCGTGGTCATCAAGGTCACAACTGCGCTGTCGGTCCTGGCGTTCGGGTCGTTCCGGAGAGTGGCTGGTGATGTCATGCACATATCACAGGCGCCTGTGTCAAGGTGTCTGACACAGTTCGTTGACGCTATGCTGCACCACATCAGCCATTTCATAAAGTTCCCCAAAACACCCGCTGAAAGACGGAGAGTTAAGGGGGGTTCGGGTCGCCGGGTTCTCCATTGTTATGGGGAGCCATTGATTGAAGCACTCACGCTGCAATCAGAACCCCTTCCACTAATGAGAATATGTACAGAGACCGAGACGCCGGCACAGCATTAATGTTCAGGTTGTGTGCGATCATGATACGCCAGATATTAAGCATCTGCGCCAAATTCCTGGCTCGCCCATGATGCCTAAGTGTACGCAAGAACTGCTTGAAATGTCAAAAATACAACAAATATTTGAAACCATATTAAGCTTGTTTCCAGTATTTATCACAATGATACTTTGAGTATAGGCAAATAAAAATAACCATTTTACGCAACCCTCCTTCATCCATATCCACTCCAAGTTCTTCTCCATGCACTCCCACTGCATAAAGAGTGGATGCCACCTTCCCTCCAGTGCAGTGAAATGCACAGGGGATGATGGTTCCCCACCACCTGTTGCGTGCAGGGGTGCAGATCCGATGTCAAGATTGGGGGGACACAAAAGTGATTTTGTTCAATTTTGATCATTTAGGGTATTTTTATTGTGGGGGACAATTCATGTTTTTCAGAAATTGGGAGGGGGACATGTCCCCCGTCCCCCCCGGGATCTGCACCCATGGTCGCGTGCACACTTCTCCGGTGTGCAGAGAGCCTGGCTTTTACAGCGCCCCGCAGATCTCTCTATTTATGCTTTAAATCGGGGATACTGCGCTTTCATCTCCCCACCGAAGCCACATCCAGAATGATTTGCAGCTTTCTTCCTCGGATCAGCCTTCAGTGCCCCCTTGCCATACAACACCTCGTGGTGCCTTTTCACTGATTTCACCAATACCTCTAACTCCTCATCTGTGAAATTTGGTTTTCGGCTTCGGCTCGACGTCGCCATCGTTGTCTTCATGTTCTATTAACAAATGTGACTGCCCTTTATGTTTGTGATAATCTAAAAAGTTGTGATATTCTCACTACGGAGGAGATTGATTTTCTAATTGAGGATATCTATATTAACTAACCCCTGTCTATGTAAATATGTTTTTTTTTTTTTTTATCACTGATAATGCTGTGTATTTTAATGTGTGAATAAAGATATTATTACGTACTCTAAATTGAGCCCTACCCTGGCCAATACCAAAGCACTACCCATTTCACTACCCAATCAAATAAATTCTTTATTTGTTATTTCATTATCGCAGCAATTTGTTTGTCTGCATAGCTTTAATGTCATGGCGGCTAGAATAAGAAATAGAAAAGAGATGTCTGCATTACTTTTTGTAATTGGCACAGACATACATAGGCCTACTATTACAGCGGCAAATTCAAATTTAAAGTCTGGTTTGCGTTTTCCATGGACTACAACTGTATTTTCATGGTTAATCAGAAAATCCTTGTTCCATGTTTTCCTGATAGCCATAATCAATGAGCTTGGGACAGAGTCTGCCTCTCTTTTGGATTAGTCACACCTCTTTCATAAGGCCACCTACATTCTGAAGTTAAGCGCTGTGGGGCGTGATCGGCGCCAGGGGGAGAATACGCCAGAACTCAAATGCTCAGAATTCCGAATCGCGTAAAAAAGGACTTACGCGCAAATGGGAGAATAGACCCCTTAGTGCACAAGCTACTGCCAAATTTATGTCATGCTCACTATTGTGGTAGTTTTACATGTTGAAAGCAATTCAATGACCGAAAGGTTTATAATCCTTTTAAAAAGCACAAAGACTCAGACAACATTGTTGCGGACAACTCATTGACATTATTTGATCTGGAAATATACATTTGATTTGCACAGAAGTAACACCACCTATTTGACTCAACTGACCCTCAACATCACACAGGCAATGTTCAGAAGGCCTTTTGATGGCAAAATGGGCAAGAAACACTCCTCACAGATATCAGGTATACCACAGCCTTTGTGACCATGGACTCACTGGACTGAATACTGATGCGATGGATCATAAGCGGATCATGTGCTACAGATTAAATTTTGATTTAGACATCTCATTACATCACAGGCATTTAGCAGACGGTCTTACACAGAGCGACTTACAGCACAAAATGTATTTTAGAAGGTTCAAAATAGCTGAAAACCCTAGAAGGTGGGAGCTGTCCAAGTGCCAGTAGTGGCCACAAAACTTGGATCTTGTGGTAATCCTACCAAAACAATTAAGGCTATAATCAAGTTGAAGAGCATAAGTAATATAACAAACACACCAGCTGCCAAAATTTTGGGGGTGGGAAAGAGGTTTAGCGCAAAGAGGTTAGTCTTCAGACAATGCTTGAAAGAGACCAGGGTGTCTGCTGTTGTGACCTCAGTGGGGAGGTCATTCCACCATCTCGAAGCCAAACTTGACAGTAGATGGGACTGTGCAAGACGTGCAGGAGCATGGGGGGTGGGGGGCTGTTGTGGTGGTGCCAGGCAACTGGAGGTGGAAGAATGGAGAGGTCAAGCAGGTGTGCAGGGCTTGATAATGCTCTGAAGGTAGGTAGGGGCATGCCTTTTGGAAACATTTTAAATTTGAAGTGAACCATAACAGGGAGCCAGTGAAGGTCAGCAAGAAGGGGGGTGACAGGGGAAAATATTACTGTATACTAGTATTTACCCCCATTGGGAAAAAAAATAAAAAAACATGCTGAGCGTGATTACATACACACGCAGTGTAAACTGTTTATCATTCTCAATTTCTTTCCAACCGAAGCACAAAGTGTCACAGAGACATGTTGCTAATCATTTTTCTGGCTGGTAAGGCAATATTGACACTATCATGTGCTTTTAGCTGCGGCACTAAAAGACACTATTCTTAGCTTGTTGCTCTGAGTGTTAGCGTCGGATAATAACAACTAATGTGCACTATTCAACCACACTTCAAAATGTATCTTATGTTCTCTGCCTTCTGAAGAGTGCAATGTCAGTAAACAGCAGATAGGGGATTTGTTTTATTTTCCTTCTGGATTGTAAGACTATATGCTGTCTCCTTAAAAAAAAAAATAGAAAAGACGAGCAGTGATCCCCTTCAAGCCATTTTACCACTTTTCTGATTTCAGAGCTGTATGACAGCTGTGCTCCAAGATGGACTTATTCACTGAGCCAGTCAGCACTGGTACAGGATAACAAGGCAGGGAGCTCTATGAGATACAGTATTTTTGTGTTATTTATCAGTCTGTGAAATAGTTCTGTCTCTATTGAATTACAGGTCATATAAAAAACCTCAAGCTTTACAACTATGATGAACCTTGCAACTTCAATCTGTAAAACGGAACTTGTCATCACAGCATCACATACTTTCCATTATTTGCGATGGAAGAATTTAAGCCAACCTGTGGACACATCTCTCCTCGTAGGCATTTGCTAAAAACAAATAGGAGAGTTCTCTCCACAGCATCACAGGAACAGAGGGACACAGCCCATTCAAAATGCCTCCCATTCTTCATTAAAAAGAGGAAAACAAAAATGTTTTCTGTCTTTACTCTAATTGGCGGGCTCTAGTTATCTAAAATCACTCTAAGATAAAATATACTAACTTTTTGCTAGGCTTATCCTTTGAAATGTAGGATGTTTTTTCAGTTTTTTTCTTCCTTTTTTCATTTATAAAATTTTAGTCACGTTTGTGATGAAAGAATAATATACATTGAATGCCATACATTCAATTATGAAAGCAAAAAAAAAAAAAAAAAAAAAAACTATTTTGTAAGTAAAACAGTTTATTTGGGGTTAAAGTGCAAATTCTCAGCTTTTACAAAATGGCATCAGCGTACACCCTGATGTTGGTCCCAGCGATCAGCTGACAGTCTATACACAACAGAGACTATCTCTGTGAGAATGTGCAGCACATGTGATGACATCACCTGCATGAGCAGTGCACATAAACGTCGTCACTAGGCAAAGGTGTGAAGATTCCTTACCCCCTATCAAGTTATAATAAAAGGAAAGCATTTACTCTCCCTCACTCTCTTTGCCCCAATTCTCTTTGCTCTTTCTTCCTCCATCAGCCAAGACACATCAAGAGTAAGCTCAGTGCTTGTGTCTGGGATTTGCACACACTGTGCAGTTCCAAGTTGGTTAACTACCCCCAGAGTACTCACAACTCTGTAAAACTCTGTTAAAATTCAAGACCACAAGTCTTTCGTTTAACTAGCTTACGCCTGGTGCTGCTGCTAGGTGATAATGGAAACAATAACTTTTCCAAATAGAAAAGGACATTACTTTTGATGACCAACACAGTGGAACGAAATCGCTACTGCAAGTGGACTAAGGACCTTGGATCTAAGCATCACTGCTGAAAGTCCCCACAGGGATCACCTCGCCAGGACTGTTCAATGGATTATGAGAGGCGACCAAGGGTGTAGGAATTTAAGTATGACTGGCTAAACATTCCAGTCAGTAGTACGGTTTAGCTTTGTTCTCTCTGAAACTGGATTGCATTTTGGTTTGTCCTCGACTGAAGTAATTGAACAATTGGAGTTGTGTAGACTTTCCCATTTTAATGAGCTAGTTATCCATTCACAGAGAGTACAACCACTCACATGATCTTTCTGCCTCCCACTGACTAACATTCTAATGCTCCAACTTATCTGATTGCTGTAGTATAGATGGCAGTGGATGGATAACCAGATGGCTTATGAGCTGAAGCTAGCTTTTCCTCTTGGTCCTTTGTTGTAGCTTACCCCTGCCTATACATTGCAAAATAGCAGTCACAGCCTTACACGCTGTCCGCCGTCTCTCTCTCTCTTTGACTAGGGACAAAGATGCGCTTACCCACAACCATGCAGGTGCATCCAACACGTATGAAGACATGCACCCACACACACGCACGCACGCACGCACGCACGCACGACCAACCATTTTCATCGATAGTTTGTACAGTCCTCCTTTGTTAGATTAGCCATGGTATGTTTTGTTTGTTAGCTGAATAAATTCATTTATTAAACCCAGTTTCTGTTTTGGTGCTGTATAAACGTGAGAATCCTCGTCAAAATAGTTTGTGTAGAACTCCAAAAAATACTTCTGTCTATTCATGAATCTTTGATTTAATTATATTTTCTTTACTCATTAATGTTGTTTGTTTTAATAATAAAAAGGAATTCTGTATTTTTGACAATAATCATAGTAATTTTATGGGACTGATAGCTAGAGTTGCAGGTTTCCTGCTACATCAAATTGGTAGCATGCAAGAGGATTATTCAGACAAACAGATCTTAATTATCCATCCTCCCCAATTTACATTTTCAAACAGGTAGTTCCCCTATGCTTCACCATATAGGGCTCTAATTTCTTGGCGCAGCGCTGGGTGGCGCAGTGTGGCATAGCGTAGCGCAGCCCACGCAGTGGTAATTTCATCCGGTGCAGCCCGTGCAGTGGTAATTTTGTGCGGTGCCACACCGTGCGCAGCCACTATGGCAATTTGGTAGAAGGACCTTGCGCCGAGATGGATGTGGTGGCGTAGTAGGGGGAGGTGTCACATATTCATCAAGACGCAGTGACAATTTTGTAGCAAAAGTCTCCACCGAAACTGTGCAGAAAGCTCGCCAGCTCCAACCTGGTTTACTTTCTGTGTAGTGGTAATTTGGCTGACCGGTGCAAAGTGCGCACACGTCACCGAAACCTCACAGGCAGGTTTCCAGAATGTCAGGCACATTTCAATGCAACAAATAATTACAGAAACCACTATTTAATGTAATTATCTGAATCAGCTCATAAATTATAGTATCTTTATTGATTGTCCTGATGTCAGATCAAAGGCGGTTGGCACGCATAATGGAAACTCGACCTGACAGCCCTCAGAGTGTCAGTGCATTCTCTGTGGCATGTTGCGTGCTACACAACATAGCTGTACGCCATGGATGTTACTTTGACCTCACGCAGGAGACATTACAGGACTTGAGACAGAGAGAGTCCGAACTGCATGTGCCGTAGCAGCAGGGAGAGCAGCAGCGCGCACGGAAGAGGAGAGACCACCTGGCTGCACAGCTCTGTCCTTAACACTTGAACCGCGGCACTGATGTTAGTAATGCATGGTATTTCATGTCAGTAAAAGATATGAGTCCATCCGTCCATGACTTTTTCTAAATATGTGTTTTCTATGTTAGGTCAAAGTTTTGAACTTATGTTATAAAACGTAAGTGAGTATTGATATTAAATTACTTTGAGCGCTGTAGCCGCTTTTTGCGGCAGTGGCTTTGACCGCAAATACCCCTGTCTGCAACGTACGAGAGAGAGAGAGAGAGAGAGAGAGATGTGTGCATATGGGCGCGTGAGTGCATGTGTAGGCTATGTGGGTATGTATTCGCGTCTTTGCATTGACTTTGAATGTAATCAGTCGTGCGAAAAATTTGTTTCACGTCCAGGTGCAAGCGGCTTAATACTATTATTGTCACTTAGGTTTTATCGTTTTTAGTGGGGGAAAGGAATACAGTCTGATTGCTATGATCTCGTACTGAGTTAAGATCACATATTGAAAATAAATGTGTAACGTATCTTGTAGGCCTGCACGATAAATCGCCAGAATATCGTGATCTCGATTCACCCCTACGCGCGATCTAATTTCTAAATGTTGACGATTTTCCAGCATTATTTCACGAGCCGCAGAGTAAACAAACTGGTTGTTTTCAAAGACAGAGTAGTGAGCAGTAGGCGGTCTCTTGGGGTGCTTGAGACCGCCCCCAAACGCAACACTAACATTGCATTCGCGCTCATCCTATGGCAAAGCAGCTCTACATCACGTGAGTTCATGTAGAAGCCAGAGGACCTAAACAGTAACTGGCACTGGTCTTTCGAATCGAACGGAGTTGGTAAGCAGTGTAAATTCAGAAGCGGCGAGGGAGAGACGAAGAAATGTTAAAGTGCAGAGTGCAGGAAAGTTTCACCTTGGTCCCATGTTTAATTGACAATAAAGCACTTGATTCGCACAATTACAAATTTGAAACGGAAGACGGTCCAATTTATTTCTATATTGTTCTTTTGGCAGTCGCATTTTGAAATGACCAGGAAACAGTACAGATTCACCTGCGTCGTTGCAGATTATTTTTATAGGCTTACATTTGAAGATTTGATGTGAATACGAAAATAAATCACACCTCGCGGTGGATAGGCTTAATGAAATGTTTTCCACATTGCGTCGGCCTGTATTGTTATATTTTTGAAAACCAGGGCCATATTAAAATGGTTTTATTGTTATTGGTTATTGGCACACTTACACGGAAGCCTTGTTTGGTATGTCCACTTATTATTATCGCTTTTTAATCATTATAGGCTACATTCCGGTTGTACTTGTTGGCTAAATGAATTGGTTGATTTTTAAGCTGCTTTTCCACCAAACGCGGAACGACTTATCCGCACGACAGATAAGTGCATTCAAAATCAATGCGAAGACGCGAATGCACGCGATGTATTAAAAGTCTTTGCATTGTTTGAATGTTATCTGTCGTCTAAAAAATCGCCTCACGCTCGGTGGAAAAAGCAGCTTTAGTTCGCAAAGTAGCTACTCAGGAACAGATTTAGGGTATGCTAATTATGTCAAGGTGATGGAGCTGACTTCAAAGGGCCAGAAGCATTTTAAACGGCCACTTAAGTTTGATAGCCATGTTTTCAAGACTGCAGGTGGATGGTACGGGGTTTGGCTAAGGGTTGCCCAAAAACTAGTCTTGGTTTATGCTGGAATGCAGTCGGCGTGCTGCTTTCTCTCCGTGCATGCTTTTGTTTGTGTGCAAATGTCCCTCGGATGGGCTTGCATCGGTGCCTGCCTGTTTGATATGACATTATAATTGAGCAGTATCATCTCCTGGGTTGCGGTTTGACATTGTTGCATCCCTAGTTCAGGGCCATGTGGAGTCAAAGAGCACTTAAGGTGCACTTATTTTGCTTATTTTGTCTTTTTTTTTTTTTTTTTTTTTTTTTTAAACTGCACTTTAATGGCCAGATTTTTTTTTTGTTTGTTTTGTTTTTTAATGACAACAATAAACATTTCAGTTTGTGGGAAAAAATCGTGCCAAAGAATCGTGATCTCAATTCTAAACTAAAAAATCGTGATTCACATTTTTTCCAGAATCCCAAAATTTTAAGCAGCAACAGGGTGTAATAATAGGAACACGCTATCCATCGTTTCTCTTCCTAATGATGCAGGCAGAAGAAATAAATGAGCAACCGATGTATTTCATTCCAACTTCATAAGTTTGAATGATCTGACTTAGTTTTGTTTTGAAATTCCATTCAGGTTCACTAATGATAATAATTCGCGAATGCCCTCGCTAGCCAGCTAACTCATGTTCGTAATGCTTAATATAGACATAAGCAGAGCAGAAAACATGCCTGAAGCAGCAAAGTAAAATGCAACATTCACGCATCATACAGATATAGGACAGAGGCTTCTTTATTCCAATTTTAAAGGTGAGGAGAGGAGCTCATTTGATTGGTGAATATTTGGCTCGGCTGTGTTAAACCCGCTCAGGCCTTCTCTCCACCTTCTTTGCCACTTGCGCCGGCAGGAGGGACAGAGGCGGGACAGAGGAGTACTTGCGCTGGGCTGCACCGGGCACGAAATTGCAAAATATGCCTGGATACACCTCATTGGTGCGGCACTCCCCCCATTCGCCGCACCTGCGCTGCGCCTGCGCCTGGTCTATGAATTTAGAGCCCATAGAATCTTTCCATGCGCGTTTGGTCGGGTGCACAACTATTGGCGTTATTTGACATTTCCAGAGAAAAAACATAATGGCATCAGTTTCTAAGACCATATAATAAATATTTTCAATCCTTGGCCTTCATGGAGACCAAACCAATTTGATTGATTTTATTCAAACCAATAATAATATCACAATAAAATCACGCTCTTCTTCCTTGTGTTCTTCTTCCTCTTTTCCAATTTCTGATTACATCTGCATATTTTCATTCTGTCAGAAATTAATACTCAACTGTCTCAATTGTCATAGAGAATTATTTGTTATGTCTTTACTGCCTAAATTAATCTGCATTAGGCCTTAACAACATCTTTTCATAATAACAAACTGCAGTAAGTATTACGAGCACCCAACTATGGACCCATGCAAAATGTATTTTTCCACCCTAATGGAACATTATACTTATTAAATACAGTTGCCATTATAGATTGCTTTCCTGATTCCTAATTACAATTAAAAAAATGAAAATTAATCCAATTGCTCCAGCAGGTATACCTTCTTACAATGTTGAAGCAATCTTACTTTTAAAGTACGTTTGTATAAAATACCCAATGATAGCCCTGGCCTGGTATGTCAGATTCAAACTTGACTCTGTTGCTGCGGTTAGTACAGTATTAGAGATTCATTAGTTTCAAAGAGCGGGTTTGCATGTGCATCTCCTGGAGAAGTTGATGCGCCACATGGAGCTGCCTTTGTTTTTCAAATTATTGGCCAACATCAGTGCTGCACAGCTATTGTATTAGAATATTGCAATTCTTGTGTTGTCCAAATCATCCCTGCCTAAATGGTGTGGTGTTCAAATGTATATTGTCATGTATGAGTACTGGCTACTGTAAGCTCAAGCATGAGCAAATTTAGACATGGGGATGCATCAACACAGCAAATAATAATATGGCAAGCACTACTATCTTCACACTTTCATTTTACACCTACATGTGCATTTGCTATGAAACTTGGCAGCCATTTACAAGTGACAGCCGAGATGCTGTGCCTACACACTACTGGGACAATGAATGATTCACAATGTGTTAAAGGGTTTTTAGCCCCAGATTGGATACTTAGTCTGTTTCCCGAGTTGATTCAGTAATGTAAAACATCTGATTTATTATTTATCAATTTATTTGCATCAGTCACGGAAAAGGTCCTTAGTGCTCTCAGTCATTAGGTTAAGGAAAAGTAAGCTTTTCACCCTTGCACAAACAGTTCTTATTAAATATTACATATCAAAATTTAGCAATTAATAAATAACTGAATAAATATTCAAAATCAATTTAAGCGATCATTGTTGTTGAAGCATGGCAGTAGCATGGAATTTTCCAGTCAGGCACATACTGTAAATACACAGAAAATAAAGCAGAAAATCTTCACTATAATATAACCCTCAGAAGGATTGGGTTTTTTTTCCCGCCGTACAAATTTCCCTGCTCTGGCACTTCCTTGGGCAGCCTCAATATTATTATCAATCGGATGCAAGGGCCGGTGACGTCATTATACATGCACACTGCACTATCTTAGCCTGCCGAAAACGTACGGGGGACGTTATATGGGGAAAAACAGGCCACCAGCCATTCCAACAAGTTGTGTGTGGATGAATCTGTAAGTTTTGTTCCTCATTGTCATTAGCGGTTGTTCTACAAGATGTGTGTAAATGTACATAAGAGTTACTTTTTATTACTGTCTATAGTTATGTTCATGTCATGCTAGTGCTCAAAATTACGTGATTTCATGCAAGTTGAATTACGATCTGTAATACACAATTATATATTTGTACATATGGTTCATTAATCATCATTACATATATTGTTCTGTTGTAATATCGCCCATTAGTTGTATATTCTCCTTTCTGGATATACTCTCAAGTAGATTTGTCACATATCGCGGCTATTTGCTATCCAATAATATGATCGTAATCAGAACAATGGGGCTTCTTGCATGATGACGCATACTGCTGCAATCAGCCACACTCAACATGGGCTGCACATCCATTTCATGGTTAAGGGAGACCTCTTGTGGGCATTATTGAGCGCTACATGTGATAATGCGTAGCTGACTGTCTCAAGCCGAATATGCAACTATTGTGATATCCAGAAGAACTATTGCGATATATCCAGAGATAAATCATTATTGTTATTATTGTGATCATTTTCTTGATTATTCAGAACACACTTTACTCATTATTTACATATTTGTTTGCTGGCATTCCTTTAAGTAACCACAACTATACACTTTGGCTGACTATCTGGCTGTTTATTAAAGACTGTTGACTGAGCTGCTGGACTGCTGTAGTTTTTCCGACAGAAGACTTCGGCCAGACTTGTATACACCAGCATGTCTAAAGATATATTTCACACCTACAACCCTGTCTGTAGAGATGCGGGGATCGGCTCTCACGTCATCCAAATCTGCATACTAGCTCAAATCATCCACCTGCCACCCATCCCAAATTACAATTTTCCCCGATTTCTAAACCTGCACACCCATGGATATCTCACTCCACCTCTAGGCTGTATTGCCTTTTAAAATTTATTGTGTGTTTCATTGATGTATGAGTGTTTTCATTAAAGCTTTACACTAAAGATTAGAGATTTGGCCAGTCTTCCCAATGAAGGAGTTGTTTGAGCGCTGATCCATGCGTTCTTTTACCAGTAGCCTACTCAATTCAGTCAGGGAGATGCGGAATGTTTATTACACACTGTAGTTAGACACGCCTAGCATGCTCAACTTATAGAAAGTCAAGCAATTCCAGTGCAATATGTCAACAATTAATCAAACAATTAAACAGCTTATATTAGCCTATGTGACAAATAAACATCATCCCCTGACTGCTGCAAACCATTTTTCAGTGTGATCATTGCCACTGTATCTGGTGGAAAAATTACCATTTGCAATTTGGCTTCTCTCCTGCTAGTTTTAGGCTGAATACAAAAATGCCCTGACGGCATTTGCAGAAGGGAAGTAAAAAAATGTTCAAACCTATATAATGCTGATTGGGTATCTGAGCAATATTGGACAAAGTTTTATTGAGATTGTTTATTGTAAAAAGAACTAGATAAGTTCCGAAAAAAATGGTAGCGGCAGCATCTGTCCCAAATTAATTGATAACTGTAAGCTTAAATCTTTGGTTGTAGTAGAGGGAGGATGCATTGGTCTTTATTTGTCGAAATTTTCATTAATTTCCATTGAGTTTTAAGGAATTTATAATCATTTTAGATGATTTGCATTGTTTTTTTTTTTTAATCGCGTATTTTGATCATATTAAAAAAAAAACTTTGAAGGAGTAGCTGAGGATATACTCCTTTTTCAGATTGACAAATGCCTTTAATTGAGGTATAGACCAAAAAAAGTGTCACTTTGCAAGTTTTTATGCTCTTACCAGCGGTATCCCTGCCACTGGCACGAGTACCGTCCAAGTCAATATAAACTCGTCAGACTAGAGCCCTGGCAGAGCATGTACAATTGTCAATGAACCCTTCTCGCAACAGCTGAATGAACTGGCATTAAATAAATGGCAAACATGGAATACGGACTGACAAGCCTGTTTTTTATTTTTAGAGCACTTCTTTTCATTTAGCTTATTTTCAAGTCATTTGTTTAATGTGATGTGTTTGGAATGCCATGAGACATGCAGACATACATGTAGCATAGAAATGGTGCACCATGTTCAAGGTATCCGTTTAGTGGCCTTAGTATATTAAGGGTTAACAGATCATAAGGAGTAGCGGATCACTTGGTCTTTAACTAACAATATTTTCACAAATAAGAAATTTAAACTGCCATTTCAGGATGTAAAAAAGGTCTGTTTACTGCAAACAACCGAATACCTATGAGACAACTGGATTATTTGCTGCTGTTCTTGACCTTTCATAGCATGAGTGACATGAAATTACATGATTAGGTTATAATGTTGATTAATGTTATACAAGCATATAGGACAATTTGCGTGAGCATAATTGTACATTTATGTTCACTGGAGGTGGTCTCAGCATGTCGACATGACGTTAAATGATTACTTGAGAACTTATATTTAGTTCAATTTGCCTTTTAAATATAATAAAGCCACCTTCAAACCATGGTATATGTACAGAGAATACTTCCTGCCCACTTGTTATATAAAACTCTCAAAGCACTCTTGCTGGGTTGTAATTAATGATAATTTTCTCTCGTCAACACTTAATTTAATCCGAAGGAGTTCCACGTTTTTGTCAAGCTATTTTCATCTGCTTTTGCTGTTTAGTATCATCATTTTGTTGGTATCAATGATGCCAAACAAGATGTGCTTAGTTGTTTGAATCAATAATCATTTCTGAAATCGTAAATATGTATTTTTATACGGCCCTTTCTTGGCGAGTTATGTGGTCATGGAATTTGCCGCCAGATATTGTAATCCGATAATGCTAAATTTGATCCACTATGGCTTAAACGGAAGCGCAACAGAAAACTATTTTTCGTGTGAATACAAAAGACTTCTGACAATGGTTTTGGAATCACCGCAAAGAAGAGGAAAGAAGAGGAGAGGATACAAATTTTGTAATTGAATTTTCAATAGAATTCAAGCAATTAGCGATCGATCGGAAAGTGATCCGCTACTCCTAAAGATACGGTCATAAACATATACCGCTTCACTGCTATTGCATATTACATACCGTGCACTTCACTCGCCACCATGGTTAATGACTTCATTGGCATGCTCCCACGCTGAACTTCTCCGATCTTCGTTTTTAATGCTCCTTTTTCAATTTTCTCTCTTACCTTACTAGCCTTTATTGCTGTCGGAAAATAGACTGCAAACTTTGTACACAGGCACAGTAAGATTCTAGTAGGCTAATTTGTGCCTGAGTGAAGATGAAGCAAAAAATATGTTCACATTTTAGACAATGAAATGAATATTTTCACTTTAATTATACAGCGTATATTATTTCACCCACCCGCAACCCATCCGCTTTTCATCAGAATCTTAATTTTTATGACCCACCCTCCTGATAAGTGGATTAACCGCGGTGCCAGTGGATATAAATGCAATCCGCGCTTCTCTACCTGTCTGTCAAAAGAGTAGATTTTTTAATGTTTTGTGTACATTTTAAGTCAGCGTTATAGACTCAAATTTCATTTAATTACTAGTATTGCTTTTTTCATCAAAATTTATGTAAAATTCCATTAACAACATTCTAACCATTCCTGAAAGGGGTAAGAAATTAGTGTAAAAGAATTGGCCTTCAAAGAGAAGAGGGAAATATGTCACACTGACAATAACTGGTTGCCTAGAGTTTTGCACATTTTTGCAAAAAAGCTGGAGTCAGCTTAAATCCATCTTACCCCTTGGGCAAAACTAACTGTTTCCTGTACTGCTGACTGCCAGCCATATTTTGATAATAAAATACCCCAAGCTCATACTTATGATGTTCACAGTATAGGTCCCAAAATGAGACTATGCAAAGACAGATGGAGCAGCAAGAGAAAGCTATTAATGCTTTATAAATAAAAATGAGGCCTGAATGCTCTTGAATGACATTCTACGCAGGCTGAATACCATGTATAGCATAAACTATCTTGTAACACTTAATTACCGTGCATCAGGCATCAGTTGCAATGAATACAACAGTCTATTTTAATTAATGCACGTGTAACGCAATTAAAAGGTGACAGAGCAGAAAGAACCCTCTCCACACTGTCACCATTCACCTTTTTTTATGCTAATTATTTTTCATTTGTACAACACCCTTGATACTTCAGAGGGAAAATCTTCAATTGTATAATACGGCATGCCCAAGGATATTTCATGTATGGCAATCCAAGCTGAACAAATGTGACCCAAACTAAAATCCAGCACTGTGAGATTTGAGTGCAGTTCACAGAATGCTTGGTAGTCTCATTATTTTTGCCTCCTTAATGTTACTGTCAAGGGCAAACTCTGAAATAAGACGGACATAGGGCAGAGTAGCTCCCAGATAAGTTACAGCCCAGAGATGCCTTTTGCTGGAATTGGATGATTTCTTGTATTTTCAAGGGCAAAGCACATGTTGGAAGTAAACCCCAGGGTCTACTGTGGTCTCATTAGTTGGCCCAGCTGAGAGCAGGCAGACTGATGTGGATGGCTAGTCAGGTCATACAGCTGCAATGAAAATGGTCGATTTTTCAATGAGCTCTACTGTTCAAGATGTAAGTTTTTTAAAGTACTGGGGAAAAAAAAGAAAAGTTTTGTGACTGAGATAACCCACCTCCACGGCTTTTATCAAAATGCACATGGTATTGTATCGTAAAACTGTATATAGCAAAATACATGAAAATACATGTCATGACATGTGTGAGATGTACTGAAGGCAGGGTTGTGAGAAACTCAGATATGTGGCCTACCCAAATCAAAAGCAATAGAAAGCCTAGAATGAGGACAAAATATCATAAATTTTTATACCACCTCCACAAAAGTAATAAGACACACCTTATTAATGATAATCACCTACAAAGCCATTTATCCCAAACCATAACATATATTTCGATAGAATCCCTATATATGTGTGTAATATCAGCAGATACGCTGTACATTTACTCTGTTGAGTTCAGTTCCTCCTTTTTATGTGAAGAAATTTATCTTGCATTAGTTTATGTTGTGTGCGTTCCCCCTGCACGAGCTCCCTGTACATTTTAAGACATTACAACATAAATACTCTTTCACTTTTCTTGCCCATGTTCCTCTCTGGACGATTAATCATTGTCGTCTGCCAAGCTCAGCCACCGAAAGGGCAGGTTGAGAAGAATACTAAAGAAATGATGGATGAAAATAGCTTCGGGTTTCTTCTTACGGCATGTAAAAACCTATGAGCCAAATACCCATTTACACATATGCGTTTGAATAAATAAAAAGTGATTGCTATATTGGAGTATGATTTAAAGACAACATTGGGAAAATAAAGACATACAAATGTTTACTTATATTCAGGGGGTGGATAAAATATTTGAAGCACCCCTGAAATTTTGAAGATTCTGAACCGCAATTATAAAAGCATCAACAAAGGTCATTCCTGTTAATTTGAATGTTAATTTGCAGTTTGCGCATCGTTCACAAAAACTGTAGGATGATATATAGAGGAACTGTTGCAAACTAAATAAATAAATAAATAGATAAAATATTGTGGCCACAAGTCAAACCTCTCTGACAGGGACAGACGATAGCTGCTAATAAGCACAGAGCTGCAAGTCTATAAAAGACTACTGAATTGCACAGTTGAATAAATCTACATGCACCAAGTGCTTTATTTGGAACACCATTTTGTGAAGAACACTCACTGCAGTCTCACATATTTGAGGCAAGGATTACGCAAGATGTTGGAAACATTCTTTTGAGAGTCTGATCTATGTTGACATAATTGCTGGAGCTTTGTCAGCAGCGTATTTATTCCAGGAATTAATCATTTTATGATATCTAAAAGGTGCCCTGTTAGATTCACATCAGGTCATGGGTGAGGCAACTGAAATACATTGAACTCAGGGTCATGCTCTTGAAACCAGTATAAGATTAACTCTGCTTTGTGACATTGGGCTCTAAATTCGTTGACCAGGCGCAGGTGCGGCGAATGGGGGGAGCGCCGTGCCAACGGGATGTATCCAGGCGTATTTTGCAATTTCGTGCCTGGCGCAGCCCGGTGCGTACTCCTCTGTCCCACCTCTGTCCCTCCTGCTGGCGCAAGTGGCAAAGAGGGAGGAGAGAAGGCCTGAGTGGGTTTAACACAGCGTGTTTAATACACGCATGTATTCGCGTCTTTGCATTGACTTTGAATGTAATCAGTCGTGCAAAAAATTTGTTTCACGTCCGGTGTGAAAGCAGCTGAAGGACACATACCCACATAGCCTACACACACACTCATGCGCCCACATGCACACATCTCTCTCTCTCTCTCTTTGATCTGACATCAGGACAATCGATAGGCCTATAGATACTATAATTTATGTCCCGATTCATATAGTTACATTAAATAGTGGCTGCTGTAATTATTTATTGCATTGAAATGTGCCTGACATTCTGGAAACCTGCCTGTGAGGTTTCGGTGACGTGTGCGCACTTTGCGCCGGTCAGCCAAATTACCACTGCACAGAAAGTAAACCAGGTTCGAGCTGGCGAGCTCTCTGCGCACTTTTGGCGGAGGCTTTATCCACGAAATTCTCACTGCGTCATGATGAATATGTGACACCTCCCCCTACTACGCCACCACACCCATCTCAGCGCACGTCCGTCTACCAAATTGCCAAAGTGGCTGCGCATGGTGTTGCACCGCACGAAATTACCACTGCGCGGGCTGCACCGGACGAAATTACCACTACATGGGCTGCCACGCTGCGCCACCCTGCACTGCACCAAGAAATTAGAGCCCATGATGAATTAACTTGCTGGAAGAAGCTATTAAAAGATGGGAAGTTTGTTGCAATAAAGGATGCACATAGTCAGCAACAGAAACTCATATTATGACATTTAAACACTGATTGGCATTAAAGGGCTAATGTGTGCCCAGAAAACATTCCTCACATCATCACATCATCATCAGCAGTGTAAGCTGTTGACAAAAGTCTGGTTGGGGCAATGGATTCATGCTGTTGATGCAAAATTCTTACCTGACCACCTGCATGTCAAAGAGGAAATTGAGATTTATCAGACGAGGCTACATTGTTCCAATTTTCAATCATTCAGTTTTGAGGACCTTATGCTGGCTGCAGCCTCTGATTTTTGCTGTTGGCTGACAGGAGTGGACCTGACAAGGTCCTTCACTGTTGCTGCCCATCTTGCTCAAGGTTTGAAGTGTTGTGCATTCTTTTTTATGACTTTAAGTTTATTGATGTTCAGTTTTTGGAAAACACAGAACAACATCATCAGAAAAAAACAAGTGCACAATCCTCAGCTGAAGTCAGACAGTGGGAGGACAATAGAAATAATATTGTTAAAATATATTGTCACTGACTGACTAATAAATTAAAAGAGAACGAAAAATAGCTCAAAATATAAGTTCATCCGTCAGCATTATCAATGCAACATGTTAAATATATAAGCCAGATACTGGCTGTACCACTGTTAAAAGTCCATTAGCAGTACTTTAAGGAGCAGTGCCTTGATAGTGTCCACATATATCCTTCTGCTGTGCCATTGCCACATCCACCCTTCTGCATTCCAGTCTCTTCAGGGGCTATATACACAATAGGATTTCCCTATGTGTTTACAAATGCCGCTTTCCCACTGAAATTAGCAGGTTGACCCGCTTACAATCAGCATTTGGCTCCTTTCCCATTGGCAAAAAAAAGCCGGGTCTGTTCCCAAACTTGGTCCTGGGCACCCACTGTTTCTGCTGGTTTTTGTCCCAGCCACAATTGCAATCCCAGATCTTTAACGAGTTGCAATTTTTTTTCTTGACTGCACTACCCATACTCATATGGATTGTTTACACTGTTAAGCCACATTATCAGAAACAGCTATTTGAGCTGTAGCTGAAGAGCCGCATGATTAATCTTTTCCAACCCGCAAAATGAGTAGCGCTCAGTTTGCAACAGCTGAATCACCGGCATCAGCATCCTCTTTCCGACTCATGTAAAGATAAAGCTCCAGTAAATGATTAAAACCATATCTGGTTATAAAGGTAAGACATTTAAGTTTACTTTCACACCATTATATTGACTGAAAACATTAATTTTATTTTTGTATTTTAAGGTAAATTTCAATTGAATGTCTGCAAAGAAGTAGCCCATCCCACTCAAGAAACAGTTCCGTTAACTGATGGTAATCAAAATGTTTGACATTAAACGATGGTTCTTTTTAGATATAGCAAGAAATAATACATCTTTACCTTTCTTGTTAAAGAAGGACAATACTGTGGTGGTTTTTAGTTTTATACTTACAGGTTCAACCTTCTCGTATCCTCGATCATATGGCGAAGCGAATGTAATGGCTGGCCGCCCGTGCATGCAAGCATCTCTAGTCTTTATAAAAACCGTTTCGGGAGAAAGTTTAATATGAAAGCTGCATACGGAGGCTGCGCCAGGATTGTTCATGCGCAATAAAGGTAACCACAATGTCTTACTAAAGCAAGGAAATGACGCAAAAGCTCCTTCTTTAATCAAAAATATTGCTTGGTTAAACAAACGAGGAAGATGACCTGAAGAATTTCGTAATATGTAAATTAGCGGGTTGACCCGGGTCTGGTGTTCCCACTGCAAGCCGATCGGAGCCGAGCCGATTGAAGGCGATTTTAACCCGGGTCGCTTGCCGAGTCGTTTGACGCGGGTCAACGCGGGTCGGTGAGCCTTTCCCACTGCCACCAAAAGCCGATTGTTAGCGGGTTTAAACGGGTTTTTGGCCAGTGGGAAAGGGGTAAAATACACAGACAGTATTTACATAGTCAATATGTTGTGCATTTTTAAATAATTTTCCTGGGCTACCACTTGTCTATCAGCTTGAACCAGTTTCAACATTATCCGCTGATCAACTTGGCATGTCCATCTGCAGAATGGATTTTTTTAATTTGTTTGTTGTACCATTTTTCTGTAATTAATGTAATGTGTGCAAATCCAACACACAGAAATCAGCAGATTCCAGAATATTCAAATGATATTCAAACCTGACACCAACAACCATGCTATGGTCAAAGCCATTGAGATCACACTTTATTCTCTTTTTGATGTTCAATGGGAACATTATTTGAAGTTACTGACCTACACTACAGGCCAGAAGTTTGGAAGCAAGGTCAATACAGTTCAAAAATTTGGAAGCAACTTCAAGTTTCTGTTCACAATGCCTTTCTTAAAAACCAATATGAAATCTATGGATATTGGAATGTATTTACTCCATGATTAGACTTTCTTTCATTGATATGCACCATTTTCCTCTATTTACCTTAAGGTACCGTATACATTGATGTTACCAGACCATTGCTGAATAAATGTTAACAAGAGAAAGGAGGGGCTTAGTTTTTGGGTTGAGAAGATTTGCAAGAGTCACAACTTCAGTGAAAAAGTAAAAACAAATCAGTTTGCATTATTCACTTTATGTCATGGTTTACAGCCCATCGGATGCCAACGGCAATCCGGCGGGCACTGGGACCATGGGCTTAGTAATATAGGCCTGATAATTTGAGTAAAAATGTATTCTGATAAGTGACTTTTTATGTAATAATCATGTTTATTTTGTTGCAAAGTATGCCAATGAAACTATGATCTTTTTTGTACAAATTTGATCTTGCTTCCAAACTTTTGGCCTGTAGTGTATATCTTCTTAACCTTATGCACTGCACTGTTATAATCCAGGAAAGAAACCAAACACAGATTCAGGGAACAATCCACAAGGGAGTATTCATTAACAGGAATATGGTAAAACAATAGGAAAGGCCATAGCCCAAAGCTGAAGAGGGGCTGTCCAGCTAAATTTGTACTGTGACGGGAGAGGGTAGAGGCATGTCCGCGCCAAGGCCAGTAGTTGTCCTAGGGCAGAAGCCAGGTAGAGAACGCCACTTGCAGAAGCAGGACTGCCAGCCAACAGGACCGAAGGGTTTAACAGGAATGAGGTTCTAACCCTGGACACCAGAGAAGGCTTGGGAGGTGTTCCCATTAAATTGACTCCGCAGAGGAATAGGCAGGGACTAGGAGTGAACAGGAAGACGTCCCAATTCTGGAGACAGATTGACACTTGGGAGGTTGTTCTATGGACTTAGAAGAGTAATTTCATTTTCTCTTTCAGTATTAAGACCAAATACACAGAGTTAGAGCGCTAAGAGCTCAATTCTAGAAGACACAATTACTGACACAAGAGGGCTGTGACAGTACCCCTCCCCCCTGGAGCAGTGCCACCTGCCAGTCCAGTGGTAGACCCCAGATGTCAACGCTGGAAGTCGCGGACCAGGAAGGGGTCAAGGATTTTGAGCTCAGGCACCCAGGAATGCTCCTCAGACCCATGCCCTTCTTAGTCCACAAGGAACTAGCAGCCGAGCCCCCTACGCAAAACGTTCTGGATACGATGCAAGCGGTTGGTGGGGCAACCATCAATGAGCCGTGAGGGAGGGAGTGAATGGGAGGGAGGACTGTAACAAGGAGATACAGGTCTAATTGTAGACACATGAAACAGTGGATGAATTCCACAAAGGGGGTGGAGGGTAGGAGCCCGACCGCTGATGATGATAATACATATGGTGAGTCAGCCAATGAACCTGAAGCTGGTTTCACTAAGATATTTCAGACTGGTCTATAGGGTTAGAACAGTCTAAAATTTGCTCATAGATTAGTCTAATGCAAGTTAGATCGTTTCACAAAAATAAAGATTGACTAAGTTTAAGCCAAAAAAAATTAGACACCTCACCCCCAGGCTAACTTATGGCTTTAGACCTATGTTACCATGGTGACCAATCAGTTACGCCTTCTGACCAGTGAGACTCAACAAAAATACAGGAACACAAGAAAGAAAGAAAGCTTTTCTAATGGTCCTCCTCCTGTTGTAGAGTTCTCTCAACTGCAGGATTTACACTTTATACGGTTGCGGAGAATTTTTTTCCATATTAGGTTATTTTTGTTATTGTTACACTCCTTATTGAATTTTCCGAGTAAAATTTAATTGTATGTATTGAATTCTTCATGGAGACAGAAGTTTTCTGTTGGGGTAAAGGCAGCTGAGCGGCTAGATGCGGCCATTTTTGAAATTTAAATTTGAAAAAGGTCTTGATTTACCCAGAATTCATTGTACAGTAGTCCTACTTAAGATGGTCAAGAACTAAACTGCTTTGTGAAACGGCTGAATTTAGACGTCTATCTGAAGTCTGACTAGTGCTTATGTCTAACTCATTGTCAGAGTCTATCTTTGTGAAACCAGCCCCAGGTTCTCAGCTTCTTAAATGTCTCCTGAGGAGGTACATCCTTCATCGCCATTCGCACTTAATGTCCCACTTGGTAAGAGGTGGACGTCGACAGCAGGAGTCCTGTTTCTGGAAACCTGGACATGCTTGTGTAGAAGGGCACTGGCTCTCTTCCATCCCTGGCAGTGTGAAAACCAGAGGCACAGCAGAGGGAATAATCTCTTTGGCCTGGAATGAAAGTGGCTGGTAATCCAGACAATGTTGGAAAGGTGACATGCCAAGATCAGCAACAGGTAAGGAGTTGTGAGTGTGTTCCACTCAGGGAAGAAGATGGTACCACCTGGGGAGGTTACCTTCCAACAAGCAGTGTGGGTTTTGCCCAGCTTTTGGTTGAGCCTCTCCTCTTGGCCATTGGTTGACCTCCAAAGGCTGGGAAAGACTGCTGGGGGTTGATTGCTGGACTTGGACCACACACAGGATAGGCTGTGATGAACTCCTGGGTGTCTTTGGGGATGATGGGCCACCAGAAGTGTCAGCAGAGTGCGGGAGTGCTGGGATGGCATGCCAGCTGAAAAGCATAGGCCCAGGACAGGACACTGCTTCTCACTCCATCAGGAATGAAGAGGTGTTTAGGTGGAGGTGTCCAATGGTGGAAAACAAGACAAAAAGGCCCCTTCATTTTTGCCCAGTCTCTTTCTCATTGTGGCATTGTGAACGCTGACCTTAACTGTGGCAACTGAGGCCTGCAGTATTTTAGATGCTTGACTGGGTTGCTTTGTGACTTTGTGGATGAGTTTTTAATATGCTCTTGGTAGAAATCTGGTATTCTTTCCACCCTTCAGAAAGTTTGCCACTCTTCCAAGTTTTCTCCATTTGTAGATGTTGGCTTTCAATGTGGTTTGATGGAGTCCCCGAGCCATAAGAATGACTTTGTAACCCTTTCCAAACTGATACATGTCAATGACTTAATTCCTCATCGGTTAATTAATTTCTCCAGATCATGCATTGTGTTATGCTTTTTTACTGTTTCACATTTCCAGTCACATTCTATTGAAGTGTTATTTGTGACCCGTCATCAAATCGGGTATTAAGTCGCATGGGCTAATTTTGTGCTAGAGCCAAGTCAATGAATTTTGTCGAATTTTCAAAATTGGTAAAATTTGGTTTATAAATACTTTATCTTCCTCCTCCTGCATCAGAATCAATAAATATAATCCTAAATAATGTTTTTGACCACTTTTGTGAACTCTATCTTGACTGGACTTTCCAATTTTGACAGAAAAAAAGAAAAAATTTTTGGCTCCAAAACACGCTCGCGGCTGGCGTTATTCCTGGCCGTAGGAGGGCAACCCCGGTTTCCATATAAAGCTTGGGATTCCCTCTTCATGGTGACGTAAAGAAATCCTCATTTAAATGTTCCATATATGGGATGCAGACGGATTTTCGAGGGCCCAATTGTAAGCAAACTCCCACTGTTGCTATGCAGGTGGCCAATTCGGTGATCTGATTGGCTGAACCGGGTCATGTGTTAATGGAAGCCCCCATGTTAGAGAAAAACTCATTGGTTTCTCATTAGCCTTCGATTTTCATTTAAAAAGCCAAATCTGCTGGACAAATCGTGAAAAGGTCAATAAAATTTGATGTCAAGATAAAGGACTAGTATTCGTAGATAAGAAATACTGTTTAGATTGCTTCTAATGGTGAAATGGCTGGACAGGCGGCGAAAGCGCTCAATGACTTAATGCACTGCAATATGCATCATGTAGGTAGTGTAGATCAGGAGAATTTGTTGCAGTTCGCCCTTGACTATTTCGATGACGAACATTCTGTGGAGTCTGAGAATGAGAATGATGAGGATGATGGCATTGATGAGGTTGTTGACCTGCCTAGATTCCCCACACAAAATTTGCCATATCTCTGCAACCAAACATGCTAAAGAAATGGTTTTGGTACCAAAATGAAGCTTTTTGAGTCATGAATCTGAAAATATGCATAATCATATCACCCAAAATGTGACTTAATGCCTGATTTGATGTGATGGGTCACATTTAGATTCAACAATGCCAGCTCTTGCCTGAGTGTGTCTAGTGAATTTGAAATCAGCTAGGCAGTCCAGTCGCCCGCGACCGCATGGGTGTGGCCCCCAAAAACCCGCTTTTCCAGCCAGTACAGCGTCCACAAGGAAATGTCAATATTTTAGCATAAATTTGCACATTATTCGGCCAATGCTGTCGCCATGGCAACCAAAATCAATAGGTGTCATAACTTAAGCATAACACATACCAAATATGAAAATAATCGGTCAAAAATTACAGCCGGTACAGCGTCCACAATGAAGTGTCTTCAGAGGCAGACGCAGCAGCAGCGACGAGTCCATAGTAGCCGCCCAACTTCGTCCAAGGGTTAAAATTATCAATTAAATTTGTTTAATTAGTTGAGTTTGTAACTAACAGACAATTACGTTTTCATACAGGGCTAGATAGCTTTTTTCATCAATAAAAAACCTGCATTCTGTGTTTATTTCAGTTAACTTTCTTTAAAACATAAAAAAATACATAATCCAAAACATTTCAGAGTGATGAATATGCAAAAATAGGAGAAATCTGGAAGGTGGCTGTTGTGGGAATTTTAAATTGTATTCCTGAAAGAAATCACACTGAGACAGATGAGTAAATAGGATCCTTTACTGCTTGCAAGAAGGGTCTTCGTTACAGGCAAGAACAAAGACAAAGGAATCTCTCCTTTGCTTTGGATATATGTAAAAGCAGAACGTCATGATGTACGCCCTCTGCGTCAGCTGCGTGCGCGCGTATCCCACGAAAGTCTGGCTCCAGTAGTCCTAAAAAGTTTCTCCCCCCGTAGAAATTTATGTTTCCTTGGGTCTTATCCAGAACACTCCAGGCTTCAGAAGGAACATTCTGTTTCAGTAAACACACTTCATGACGCTTTTACTTAGGAATAAGCTAGATTATAAAAGTTGTAATCACGCATGGCCTAGGTCACCTAGGCCACTCGAGAACAAGTAAGGATAAACACTTAATGACTGAATAAACAAGTAAATCAATACTAAATCAAGAGCAAGCAAGGATAAACAATTAATAACCAAATAAGCAATAATAAGGAATTTATGACTGAATTCCACCAACAGTGGCAGATTCTTTTTTTTTGCAGCACTGTGTTGTGAAGCCCACAAAAAAAATTATTTTTATTCAGACTGGTCCTGGTATGGGTCAATTAAATTATGTGACGATTTTTATACCTGTTACTATCCTTCCATCACCATTAGAATTTGACTTGCAGCAATAGCTCCTTTTTGATGTTGATGTTCATTCACGTTGGGACATATATTGTTATGACTTTAATTGTGGTTTGGAGACTTCAAAGTCGGTGTTATTTCTGAGGAGTCCTTAAGATAAATTTTCCACCCTCTGTTTATAATTGAAACCAATATGATACTTAGAATGTAGGATGATAACTAATTGTTCACTTTTTAGGCAAATCACTTAATGGTATAAACTAGGTAGAAAAAAAAAATGCTTATCAGCACAAGGTTCTTTTATGAGCTGTCGCTTAGCAACTGTACAGCACCTTTAAACACTGAATTATATGTAGCTTGTACAACAGTCTGTTCAATACCAGAGGCAAGTTCATGTTGCAAATCACCTCTAAATCACCTTTTTACCATAACAACAACTGTACAGAAGAGTGAGGGGGGTGCAGATGCTAATTCTGGTCACACCGATATGACATTAACCCGTGGTTGTTTGTGCAAAAGTCAAATCTGACAATTTATGTGTTACCTTATTATAGGCATTATAAGATTTGGGCTTCAAAAGAGGGGAATGATAGCTGAAATGAAACAAGAGACTTGTAGCATTTAGAATACCATCTTATTTCAGTTTAATTTCATAATTTTAGTACAGCATAAGGGCCCCAAACATAAAAAACCTTCTTAAAAATTCAGCATTGAAATTAAAAAACAAAATTCTGACAATTTAAAAATGGCTGGGAGTTAAAACAGCACAATTCTAGGATCATAAACATCTTGACCACAAGCATGCTACATCTGAGCATGATAGTGTGATATTCAAAATTAAATAAAATGGTAAAATGTCTAACTTTCAACATCTGATATGTTGTTTATGTTCTATTGTGAATAAAATGTGGATTTATGAGATTTGAAAATCATTGGATTCTGTTTTTATTTACAATTTACACAGCATACCAACTTTTTTATAATTGGGATTGTATATTCGGACCCCTTTTAGACAAAAGTGGTGGCGTATAACCATCTTTGCACACTACTGTATATCTATATTTTTTATTCATAGAACAGATATTTTTTTGTCGAATATCTATCCATCATGAGTTCCTATTTACGTTTGTATTAAGGAATATTTGTATATTTTCTGGAATCCATAATATAAATTGTGTACTTTCACAATCGTTATAGCCTGCTACACTTTAGGTTTATATTCTGATATACAATATAAAACATAAACCATTGCCCACCATTGTGCATATGTGGGACAATTTCAGCACGGGTGCTCACAGTTTACCAGAGATTGGTATATGCTTAAATGCAAATTTAAAACATTAAGAATAATGCTTATTCTTTCACATGGTTCAGAATGTTTTAAGAGATACAAAAACATATTCAATTGCTTTTGAAGTAGGGGATATAATGAACTAACATTTAGCAAATGAGTGATTGGTTGAGTTTGCAGTTTTGCGTGTGGTCTTTGAAAAAAAAATTGAATGCATGAGCAAGTTTAAATATCTATCAGTGAATCTAGAAAAGTAGCCAATGCTATTTTCATCAGTTGTGATGAGAAATACTGCCAAATATGTTATGTGGTATGACAAATCCTTGCATGTGAAAATCTTGTCATATGAATGTTTGTGTAAACAGCTGTGTTTAAATTTAGCAATCATTTATCAAATAAACTAGCTTAATATTACCCCGGATTTCAATCAGCCTGGCATCATTAAAAAAAACTGCCTGTCTTGTGCCTTACAACTTTAAAGTCCTTTATTTATTTATTTATTTATTTATTTATTTTGCACAAAATATGGTATGACTATTCTCAGCCGTGTATGGTGGCATTAGGGTACAAAAACTTATTTCATTGTGGTACAGTAAATGCCTGGAAATTAGTCTAGCTTGATTGTGTCAGATAATTAATAAATAATTAAGAGAAATCACCCTAAAATGAGTTCGTTGAAATGTGTTATAATGAACGGAAAGACCAGTAGTACCCATTTCTTCAGTCAGACCTTCCAAATATCATCGGAAAATATTAAGCTCATGTTTCCCTCCCCTAGCCTGCACATACTGTATACTTTCTCCTTGGCCTTTTTTCGACATTCACTCTGTTTCTGCCACAACCACCTCCCTCGTCTCCAAAACGGTTGCCTCCCCCCACCTCCCATTTTGCGAGTCAGTGGATTAGTCATTGTGTTTAAGGTGATGGAGAGCTTCCGCTCAAATAACAACTGAGGTTCTTTGTAAGAAAATGTATCCTTCTACACAGCACAAGCTTCGGGTTTCCACAGCGCACCGTCTATTTACAGAAGACGGGATTTGCCGTCCCCCGTGCTTCACCGTGACACTTCTTCACCTGGAGCAGCCTTTGTGTTCACAGAAGCACAGTGTTGTATTTCCTACTTAGGTTACACAGGTGTCATGCAGCAGACTTCTCAGATTGTTTACAATTTAATGGGAAACATTGAATTGTGGTAAAGCGGGTGTCTTGCAGTGAGACTGGAAACAAAAATCACATTCTTATGTCAGGGTTTTTTTTTTTTTGAAACTACTCACAGCTATCTCAGTATTTGAGCACATATGAGAATAGATAGATTAAACTGACCCAGCTAGCAATATGGAACTCCTAGTTACATAATACTGTGTAATTTTGCAATGCAAAACGTATTGGCAAAAAATGTAACAGTTAGGGGCACAGGAAAATGCCCCCTGAAAGCATTTGCTGGCAGCTGTGAGACTGTGTGTTGGGTTAATGTTCTGACGCTGCCACTCACCCATCCTCCATGTCCCCTTTGCTTCACTCACCACACCTAACATGAAACCAAGGACGCGCAGTAATAAAAGTAAAAGGTAATGTCAAAGCTAAACTATCAGAATTATTTCATATAACCAAGGCTTCAACATTGAAGCGGCTTGCCAAGCCAATACGCCATTTCACATGACGTGTTAGTGAGTCAATTAACACTATCAAGCAATTGGTAACACAGGCACAGCTAACTGCAAAGAGTCATGAATGCTAAGAGCTGCTTTGCAAAACTGAGAGGGGAAGGAATGTTTTCTTGTTAAATGCATGTACAAGGATGGGCTGTTTGGCAAACTGTCAGAACACTGTGTAGCATTCAGACAGGGAATGGCTTTTGAAAAGTTCCCAACAGCAGCCCGCTGCTAGCAAGTGTCAACAGAGTCACAAGTCATAATCTTCTGTTAGGTAAAAAAAAAAAGGTTATGAGTGTTCAGTCTGCTACAAAATTCTTTCTGATCAATTGCATTTTGCTGCAATGTCTCATCATTAACATTCATAATGTTGCCCTGATGCTTCTTGCGCTTCGCTTTTATCATATTTCTTCATTGCCATCTTTAGGTTTTTTTTCTGTTGTTCAGTGCAGTGCAGTGTAGCGCACCAGTGGCAAATGATAGAGGAGAGTGTTAGAGTGGAAAATCCCCGCTACAAATGTCACTCTTTCCACAAGTCTGGCAACACCCCTGGTTACTATACCCACATCACTTTGAATAAAATCATCTGTCTGAACAATATGGCTCATTATAATGGCCACATTTTGTCGCACTTCTCAGAACTTTGCCGTAGAAATTCTGTATTTTGGAAATAATGCTATAGGGCCATTTCATAGAATTCAAATCATTGCGTGCGGGACAATAACAACATTTTCAATGTTGCTGTGGAAAAGCAACAGATAAGAGAACAAAAATTTTCTGTCATTTGGGTAGGCATATGAAACCTTAATTCAGGAGGTAACTGTCATAGTTTGTGAGGTGTGCGCGCTGTTTGGACTATTCTTTGCGGCTCTCGTCCCGGGGCAGAATATTCCCACAATTCATTGGGTACCTTCCTCCACAGGCCTTTACCCGTTTGAGGCTCAGTTGGGTTATCAGCCTCCACTGTTCCCTGAGACTGACAGGGATTCAGAGGTTCCTTCGGTTAATCACTTTGTTCGACGTTGTCGGTCAGTTTGGGCCAGGGTCCGTTCCTCCTTGTTGCACTCGGGATGGAAACAAAAGACCGCCACAGATAGAAGGTGCCGTTCGGCCCCATCTTATCGAGTTGGCCAAAGGGTCTGGCTTTCCACGCGGGACTTGTCCTTGAGAGTGGAGTCAAGGAAATTGGGTCCCCGCTTTATTGGTCCTTTTAAGATTGTGCAAAGGATCAATCCTGTCACAGTCCGGTTGAAGCACCCTAGATCCTTACGGATCCACCCCTCTTTTCATGTCTCCAGGCTCAAACCAGTTAGCACTTGTGTCCTGGCTCCGTCGACAAACCCCACCGCGGATGATTGAGGGGGGCCGGTTTACACTGTGCGTCGTATTATAGCTGAGAGGCGTGTGGGTCGTGGAGCTCAGTTTTTAGTCGACTGGGAGGGTTATGGTCCTGAGGAGCAGTGCTGGGTTCCTTCTCGGGATATTCTGGATAATACCCATATCTTGGAATTCCGTGCATGGGGCTCTCTGGGAACTTCTGGGGCTGTTCCTTGGGGGGGGGGGGGTCCTGTAATGGTTTGTGAGGTGTGTGTGTTGTTTGGACTTTTCTTTTCGGCTCTCGTCCCGGGACGATATCGAATTCCTCGGCTATTGAATTCTTAACACTAGAAGCGCCAGAATTTTATCACTACTAGAACCGCCATGAACGGTTGTTTGGACCGCTAGGTTCAAAACATTCTAATTCGTCTCTCTGAGCACCTAATTAAGCAATTAATGCATCTTGTATGTTACCATGTATCTCAAAAGAACGAAACAACACCAGCATTACGTTTTAACAAGTTTAATAATACCTTTATGAATATTTAGGCAATAGAATTATATATAATTAACATGAATTAAGCTGCTTTCACACCAGACGCGAAACAAATTTTTCGCAAGACAGATGACTTTCAAATTCAATGCAAAGACGCAAATACGCGCGTTTCGCGTGCTTGCATTGACTTTGAATGTGATTTGTCGTGCAAAAAATTCGTTCACGTCCAGTGTGAAAGCGGCTTTATTGTAAACATTCACAGCGATATTTTCGGGTAAAGAAATAATTAAATAATTCAGAACGACAAAAACATCAATTAAAAACATCTTTGTTGATGAATACACATTCGGATTCAACATTTATAACAACATAACCATATGGAATATCTTATTTATTATGAAATAATCGGAACAATGACACGGAATTAGAAAACAATGGGTAGGTGCTGAACTTTTTTTTTCTCATTATCTTTTTATTTATCGGCGTGGCGTAGCATTTAGCCTACTCAACAGACTGCGCAGGTGACCTCCGTTCTCCTGGTGCGATTCCCACAGATGGGTCTGAAGCATCTGCAGCAGGTGACGAGCATCTTATTTTGTGAGCAGCTCCTGCGGACCTGGCACTGCCTCCGTTTTGGTGCCAGTGTCTCCCGCTGCTGCTGGCTCAAACTTTTTGCCAGTGCTGCCCAATAAAATAATTCTAGACTAGGTACTCTACTCTACCAACTCTGACAGTGGCATCGGTTAGTTGCTAGGCAACCAAAAGATACATTTTTCGAAAAAATAACAGCCAAGAAAACTGTACGGTCAGTGAGACCGCTAATGGCAGAAATAGGTAGATTTGGTGATATTTTATGCTCCGTAGGTGTAATCTATATAAAATCAATTGCATGTTAAAATATAGACACTTTTAGGAAAAGTCAGTGACCCTCAAGGTTGTATTCTTTTATTTTGAAAAGTTATGACACAAACAAATTTCAAAACGGTCAAAATGACCGTCACGGCGCTTCTAGTGTTAACCCAGCTGGCTGATTGAGCTGGGGCGGTGCTTTCCCAGAATCTATATAAGCAGGAAGTCTGGCACGCCTCCTTCGGTAGAGTGTCTGTGTTTAGCTTCGCACTATAGCCGAAGATATCTGTAGTCAGGTTTTGTATGACTTTCTATCTTCTAATTATCGGAGTTTCTTCTCCCTTTTTCTTTCTCGCTTTGCTTCCATGGTTCGGACTATTATACGTCCTTTGGAAGCGTGAGTACTTGCGTTTGGTCTATATTACTGTCTGTGTTTGTACTGTGTCCGAGCTACACTCTTTCTCTCTGGTCGTTGCACTTGGCCTCCGTATACTACCGGCCATTACAGTAACAACATTTTTTAATTGGGATGCCATGCAACACAGATTTCTGGAGCTTCTGGGAATCTGAAGAATTCTGTTTCAGAAAACAAGCTATCAAACCAGATAGTTACTCTACATTTTGGCCAAACAGGATTTTAATCTGGCCCATAATTAGGAAGTGTGCTCATTAAGACTGCGTTGCATGCGGGACATCCAAAAACTGCTTATGAGCCTGATTTGTCGCACTGCAATCTGGCCGCAAGATCACTGTATCACTGCTTGGGTAATCTGAGGGAAGTTCAAGTAAAATATGCATATTTATTCTAATGAGTGATCAATACCAAATAACATTGAATAACGTGATTAATCAATAAAAGCACCTGCAGAATGGTCTTTCCCATTACCTACAGAATGCTGTTACCCAAAATGCTGCCTAAAACTGATTTGAACATATTAATGATGTATCCCAACGACAAGTATACAATTATTGATCACTAAATAAATGGTGATAATGAGAAAAATGAACATATAATCGGAATGACCTTGTGCAATGCCAAAAGTGATAAAAAATTATATAAAAGTACAAAAAACTGAGACTTAAAGGTTCACTATGCAAGTTTGTTGACATCACTTCTGTTGACATTCAAATTCAAACAAAACAGAGGTAGCCCGCCCCTCCCTCCCATAGGTCCCTCCTTCCCATGCTTCTGTAACTGTCAACTCTTGTTGGTGAATGGTTTGTTATGTTATAGGGCACAGCGCCCAGGTTTTTTTTACAGTGAATTCAGGGGCAGGCAGCTAGCGGATCGTGGGGAGATGTCGGCGAATTGAGACAAAAATATAATCGCGCAGAAAATAAACAAACATGCATAGTGCACCTTTAAAACACGCAGACAATAAATATCTGCCAATGACCAGAACCTCAATGAACTCATTCATTATTATTGATTATTGATTACTGACTATTGAATTACTCAACTGATAATCAATAAAAACACCACTAAGTGGACTGACCCATTACTAACAGAATGATGTTACCCATGATGATGGTTGGTTTTGAAGGAATGTGAACTTTTTGATGCCTTTTGGCGAAATTAAATAGAAGCAATTTTTTTGGCCTTTTTCGGTGATGCCAATAGATAATCAGATTTTGATTATGTGCCAACATATGCCTCGTAAAAAGATATAACTTACTGAAGAAAATAGATCAAAATTGTCAGAGCTACAAAAAAATTGCTAATTTGGCGGAATTCCATGTTAATGACTTCATTACCATATTAAAATGTAGGTGCAACAGCTTGAAAGGGCATTACAATGGCTATTAAATGTAATTAATAATGAATAAATTAGTTAATTATTTATTGAGACTTTAACAATTAAAGTTCCTCAGGGCACCACCCTTCAAGTAAAGGGAAAATTAATAGCAATTGACTGACTAAGTCTCATTAATGTTTCACCATAAATGCCAAATTGCTACAATCAAAATTTATGTTATAAATGAATGATTACAATATTCAACAAAAATGGGAAAACTAGGCTTAATTATCAATGCTAAAATTCAATAGTAATGTAATTACTATTAATATCCGGCATCAACAAAATAACCACACGATGAAGGAAAGGGGAGCTCTTGACCTGGCAGAGGTTAGATTCAAGCTAATATTCAGGCAAAGACAACTTGAAACACTTGTTGAAAATATATGAAAAGGTTTATTATGTCTCAGTAGCAATGAACGTGCAATCAACACCACCTGAATAAAACAATAAACACACAGGAAGGATTAAATAGTGGTTATATCCTGAAACAGCGTATACAAATAGACTAAAGGTAGGATGTGTGTGTGTGTGTGTGTGTGTGGGTGAGTAAGTCTGAGTACCAAAAGGGAGGGGTTAAAATGGCAGTTAAAATGGTAGACTCGGATCTAAGAGGGCGGACTCAGATCTAAAATGGCAGACTGATGATTTGGCAGTCTGAGAACCACGTGTGAGAAGGAGAACGAAGAACTGGGTGGCACAGGCGGGAGAATTAGAAAAGACTCACGCATTAGGCCAGAGGCGATGTTTCCCACTCAGTAAGCCAAGTGTAGTGTACAGAAACTAGCTGAAAAGAATATGCGAATTCAGAGAGAGTGAGGGAGGATGAGAGAGAGAAAGAGAGCAGAAAAGAAGGCGCAGGCGAAGTCTAATAGGACAGAGTAGCTAGCCGCAGCGGGCTGAACAATCAGTCAGACAAGCCAAAACGTCCCAATTCAGTTCAAACTCTCTCAACAATTCTAATGATTTACAAAGAGCAAAGCAACAATGTAAAACAAACAATCCGCAGTTTTAAATGAACTCGCTCAAAGATCGGATATTTAACAGGTCAGCAATGCAGCAATATACAGTAAATATCCGCGATTTCCATACAAATTCTCTTACATACCGAAGTTTTCAACCAGGACAACAGTAAGATCCAGTACATTAAAACCAGCAAGCAAAGAAAACACAGCTCAAAGTATACAGTAATAATTACATTCAAAAATCAACAATTAGCATAGAATCGCGCGTTTCATATTCTAGCTAAATCTGGCCAGATGCAAATTGCCTTACTTGACCCAGTTCTCCAGTGTCAGTGACAGTGTCCGAGTGAAGGCTTTGGGCAGCGGTCCTTGGTTTCCTTTGGCTTCTCAGTGGAAAGGAAACGGTATCTGCTTTTCATGGTGCAATGATGCACAAAAAAAATGCAGAAAGTTCGTCGACGTGTTGATCGGAGAATAGCAAAAAGGGAAGCTGGTCGCCTTTTCGTTTCTTCCAAAAAGTTAATGAAGTTGAAACAAAAGAAATTCCACTGTCGTCTCGCAGTGTGAATTCCTTTTTACGGGTTCTTGAATCGATACGCCTATAGGCAACACGAGTAATTATGGAGCAGAACTTAGTTAATCTTTAACTCTACCGTGGCCAACTGGAGAGGTCCGAAAAAACTTTGTTCTTTGTTCTGTTCTAAGGTTCTTTGTTCTGTTCTCAGTCAGATGGATGCGCACCCTTGATCTCTATACACTCCGCCGTGGCAAAAGTCCAGAGAGAAAGGACAATGGGTTGCTTGATGCTCTTATAGGGGGTTTGACGTCATTAGGCTTAATTGCATTAGAGAGAATGCTTTTGGAGTTCTGGGAAATGTAGTTAAAATGGCTGTTCTTTGTAGTTTGCAGCCATTTTGGCGGGCCTTGGCCCAACAAAAACATGATGTGAGAGTTGAAAACTTTAAATTTTCAGAGGGATAAGGTATTCGAGAAAAGGTTTCCGTAGCTGTCAGACAGCAGAATGATTTTTTTTCTTTGTTTTTTTTTTTTTTTTTTTCAAAATCCAAGTCACACTTACTGTGAAATAGCTCTATTGACAAATTCCTGTCAAGTCCAAAGACAGCTTTATTTTGTCATATGAGTATATTTGTTTTGGGTCAGAAACCCTAAGTGCGTCAAGAAATACAGATGCTGGTTGAATAAACCTGTTTCTTTTGAAGTGCATCAGGGTAGCAATATACATTCAGTTTTTCTGCGACTGCTGTGAATGATTTGTCCAATTGGCAATCTATTGTTTGACCGTATATTGCATCTATGGTCTGGAATTAATTTTTAGTTCTTCAGTATTATTGCACATTTCACCCTCATTTTCCAAATCGCAAACCAGCAAATGATTTAATCAATAATTTTGCCATGATTCACAATTAGAGAGAGCTGTGCTCAGGAAATGCACAACTCCTCCCTCAGCTGTTTCAGTACCGCAGGGTATGATGAGATGTCCACATACATGGGGTATATATTCAATGTCAAAATTAATGCTTGATGTCACTGAAGGCTTCTTTATGCAATTTTCTGGATTGTTAATGGTATACATAGTCATAGTCGCTCTTTTTTCCTTCCATATCGAGGGGTCAGAGCACAAAAGTAAGATGTCCATTTTAGAGGTTTTGAGAAAAATGGATTTTTAGGTTTGCAAGTGTTCTATTAAATCAGGTATTTTATATCATTTTCACATCAGTCACTTTTTTGCTGCATGGCTCAGAGGTATATTGAACACCTAAGTTTTCATAGGTGTGGTACTGCGACATCATGGCAAAAATGGACGTCACCTCTGTGCTCCAACAATTCTAGCACTTGATGGGGATAGATTGAAGTTAAGTTTGTTTGCAATGAAAGACGGGTGATTCTGTAATGCGCTTCATGTTTACTCAACTAAATATCAATGTTTAATTCATTTAAGCACGTTTTGTTGGACATACCATAAACTAAAATGTGATTCTGCTGAAAACTAAGGCAGATGGACATAGTTTTTGTGCTCCAAGAATCAGCTGATAGAAAGCTGTGACCGGGGGTAAAAATCTCAAAATAACAAAATCTGGACATATCACCATTGTGCTCCAAACGCTCGATATGATCTTTCCTTCCATTTAAGTTTACCAAAAACGAATTATTCAAATACCAGTCACAATTAACCACGCTAATTATATAATTCCTTCCGTTCATTACAATAAACCAGTGCCTATGGAGGTCCCGGGTAGAAACTGATTGCAATTCAAGTGTAGATCTATGGGAATTGTTTAGAAAATAAGTTGGCTCAACTCATGTAGTATAAAAGGACACATGTATCAAGAATTACAGGCTGCTTAATGAAAGTCATAGATTAAACTGATGAATTTTTGGAGGAAATGTTTTACTGTAGTGATTGTAACTATTGATCTTACTGTGCAGATAAATTTTCTGTACATGGATCAGGCCGGATCTGGGGTAAGGACCTTGCATGAGGATCAAAGAGCAGTGCTTGTCCCTGTTCATCTCTCTAGATGCATGTCATGATCTTAAGATCAATCATGGGCTCAAACCAGTAAATCTACAGTTGCCAGTCCAGCAACCAACCTTGAGATTACCCCGTTGATTAATTCTCTTGTCTGTAAGAGGTCAAAAAAAATCCAGTTCTATTTTCATATAAATACTTTCTGGCAATCAAATTCGTTTTCAGACAAAACTGAATTCCATTCCAGAAATGAGCTTTGTGTAATTTAGTGTTTTATAAAGAGATTTAAATTTAATTGAGTATTTGGTAGACTAATGGGGAAATATGTATGCTGTAACTGAAAGTATGGTTGCTTGAACTGATTTATAATTTCAGTCAACCAACTCATCTGAAAATTACTGAGAGCAGAATGCATGATCATATGCAATTATAACTACAATGCTGCGAAAAAGTATTTGCCTCGTTCCTGATTTCTTCTACTTTTCCATATTTGTCATGCTTACATGAAAACCAGAGTAAACTACTACTAGGCGCTACATGAAAAGTAATTGCCTTTTTAGTTTGTAAATCAACCAATTAAACAAATTTAATTGATAATTGGGCTCAATTTGGCTGGACATACCAATGTATATTACTGACAGCCCTGTTGAATATAAACATTACTTAAACTGAACCTGTTTTGCAATGTAAAGTAGGCAAAAAGCAGCACATGATGCCATAATCTAAAGAAATTGAAGAACACATGAGAAACAAAATCATTGACATCTACCAGTCTGGAAAGAGTCGCAATGCCATTCCTAAGGCTCTGGAACTTCAGCTAATCGTGGCAAGAGCTGTTAGCAACAAATGGAGAAAACCTGAAATTGTGGTGAACCTTCCCAGGAGTTATCAGATGACCAAAATTCTGCCAAGAACGCATCAATGACTCATCCTGGAAGTAGCACAAGAACCCAGACTAGCATCTAAAGAACTGCATGCTTCACTTGCTTCAGTTCCACAGCTCAGAAAGAGACCAAGAAAAAATGGCATTCGTGGGAGAGCTGCTGGCCAAAAACCACTGGGGACCAAAAAAAAAAAAAAAAAAACACACACACAAAGGCTTTTATCACATTTGCCAAAAAACATCTTGATGACCCTGAAGACTTTTGGGTAAAGGGGTGATCTGGGGTTAAATGGGAAAAATTTTATTATTTTTCCCAAATTTTTTTTTTTTGAATAAAAATATTCTATAATAACTCACCTTTAATAATCACTAATTGCTACAAGGATTAAAAACTGAATTTTGCCATAAAATCATGATTTAAAAGCAACTGTGATGATGAAATTTATGCTTTTCACTCCAGGAAAGCGATAAACATTTGAATAATCAGATAATACAGTCTGAAAAATGGGTGTAAGCCACAGACTAAGACTGAACTCAACTTTTCAATGCGGTCTAATGCATTTTCCATTGATTTCCTGAGGTACTACTTTTTACACATTTCTCATGTTTGTGGCAGCCATAACTTTTTTATTTATCATTAAAAATCAATGAAATTTGGGCTGCAGATACTTTACTTCATTAGAAATGCAATGACATAGGGAAATTTTGCCTATCTGTTACATACTTTGAAAATTTTGAGTATTTGTCAGATTATGCGCAAAATAATTTCAAAATTTGAGTAAAATGCCCCAAAATCACAAAACTGATAAATTGGGCAAAGAATGGCTATGTCATTGCATTTGGATAAGCAATGGCTTTTAAATGATGAAAGAAAAACTGAATTCTATCATAGAGTTAAAGAGGAATTGGTGCCAGATGTTTTCTGCATATTTAATGAGCTTGCTCGGTTACCATGGCAACCGCATAAACAGAAAAATGCCAACTTGTATCTTTTTGGTGGTTATTACATATACCTCTTTAGATTAATTCTGAGTTGTTTCCTGGTGTCATTTTTCATTTAACCCCAGATCACCCCTTAATATTCTGTGGACTGATGAGTGAAAAGTGGAACTCTTTGGAAGACATGGGTCCTGTAACATCTGGCATAAACCTAACTCAGCATTCTACAATAAGAACATCATACTAACAGTCAGACTTAGTAGGGGTAGTAGTGGAACTCAGGTCACCCAAATATAATATATGGTGGTTAGTACCTGATTGGGGCCATCGTGCAGGACAATGGTGGAAAAGAAAATCTTCAGAGCTGCGCATGCGCAGAGGGATAAACCCAATAGCGACAGCCTTAAAGGGCTATGCTCATACTCAAAGAATCTGGGGTTACAATATGTAACCAGTGTTCTTAAGCCAAACAGTAGGATTGCGATGTAGACAAAATCATAAATCAGCAACCAGCCAAAATCGTCACCAGGAATCTTCACAATACACAAAGGACAAGGCAAACTCGATAAAAATGGACAAAGGAAATCAGAATCGGGAATTTCTCAGAATGTAAAAGGCTTTTCGGTAACTTTTGAAAAAAGAAGACTCAAAAACTGAATGGGTAAATGGGGAACTTAAATAACAAGCAAATCAGGAGGGCAAACTCAAATCAGGTGTGGGGAGAACAAGGAAGCGGGGACTTGGGGTGTGGTTACAAATGTGGAAATGAATGAACCAATTAACAAACAGAATGGTAAGGGCTAGTGCAAGAGTGAGTGAAAACAAAGACTCTAGAAATAATAACAAAGAAACCAAACAAATTATGAGATATTGACACTACGGCTACTAAATGAGTCCAAGGTGGTACCATTAATGGTTTTAGATAGGAGCAACAGTGACTTGAAGATGGCTGTAAGTAAACAAATTGACAGTACCATGTATTAATTTAATTTAGTTTGTAATTGAAATAAATAATTATACAAATTATATTATAGTGAAGGTTAAAGAACAGTTACTGCATGATGAAATTTGCAAGAAAGGGTCAAATAAAATAACTTGCTTGCCCAATGCCAAACGGAGGATCAAATAATGGAAAATTCCTTTTCTGTTCCCTACTAACATAAAGTTTTCACCTTTGAAAAAATAAGGCCCCTTCAACAAATCAGATGAACACGTGTCAGTAATTTTCACTGATCAGTGTTGATTGAGTTTTAAAACATCACGGACAGATTTCCTCTGAATATATGAATGTATGAATTCATAAAAATGAACATAGCTAATCTGGAAATCGGTAGAAAGCTTAGAAAAATGTGTAAAATATCATTTTTTCAAGTATTTAAGCACCCTAGAATATTTTCTTAGACAGGCTGTTTTAAAAAGGTATTATTTAAATAAATAAACCAAAAGTAACTCGTCTAAAAATCCTTTCCTCAGAATCAATTGAAATATGTATTTAGCATAAGTGGCATACTAAAAGGATACAAATATTTCAAGAGCTGTAATCAACTGAAGACAAGGCTGATACCGTATTTTACTCAGCTCTCTTCAATAGAGAAAATTAGATGCAGCCATATTCCCTTGAGCGTCTTACACGTAGTCAATTACCTTCTGGGGTTAGGAGCAGCAGTACCCTTTGAAGGGCAATTGAAATTATGTGATGCCCTTATTTTCTATGATTGAATGGGGGGTAACATGGCACAATCAGCAAATTATGTCATCATCATACCCTAGTGTAACATTTGAGAGTAATCGTAATCATTAGGAAGACACTTGAGTATATTCTTCCCACAAGCCACCTCATATAAACAGGCAATTTACTGCCTCCTCTCACACAGCTTTCCACAGTGAGATGGAACCAGTATATGGCCTGTTCCAGCAGTGACACCTCAGCTGCCTAATGGGATGCAGTCTTAGACATTCTTTCCAACCACCACAGTCTTTCTGTGGTGTGGAAGAATGCTCACTAGCTTAGACATAATTAGGCCTGTTTCTGCACCTTACATACATGTACATGTGAAATGTGCATGCGGGGGAAAAAAAAACAAAAAACAAAAATAGAGGCACTTGTAGAGTGACAAACCTCTGCCAAGGTGGCACAATCCAAATCTTCATGAGTGGGAGCAAAGTTCAGTTATCGCGTGTCATACAATTTCAAGATGGCTGCCGTGGCGGCAATATTGTTTCACTGATTGCGGTGAAAATCAATAGGGTCCATCCTTGATGTAATAGCAACGCACCCACAAAATTTCAGACAAATCTGTGCATTACTTTTTGAGTTATGTTGTTCACAAACAGACAGACAGACAAACAAACAGGGGCAAAAACATAACCTCCACCCCAACTTCGTTGGCGGAGGTAAAAATGCTATTTCATAAGTGAGTTTAATATTTTCCAATATAAGTGTGAGCACTATGTTTTCAGCACTGCTGAAAAGGCTGGCTTTACCAGCCAGCAAAGAGGGCCAGAACAATACATTTTATCCTCCTGAATAAATCCACATACCATATAGTGAATATTCCAGCCATGGCTTGTCTAGCTATTGCAGAGTACATTAGAGATGAATAGTACAGTTGAAAACAATTTAAAATCAAACAGGCTATATTTTTTTAAATCAGTTCAGAAGTATGAATAATTTCTGATGCAGTTTGCAAACTATCATTTGCAGTGATGGGAGTAATGTGTTACTGTAACGCCACAAATTTTTCATTAAAGCACAGAGTAACGCAGTCCTTTCTGACTTTCAGTGATTAGTTACAAGTACCAGAAAAGCTGAATGGCTGCTTTAGTCACGTTACTTTTACTTTTAAAGAAATGCCCAATTTCACAAGATGGCGACAGCTCCCGGAAGGAGGGTAAAAATAGGTAATTGCACCAGGGTTGCAGCAACTATGAAGCGAGAATAGGGGGTTTGCCAGCTATATGTTGGGCCTAAAGCCATGTTTTTTGTTTTTTTTTTTTTTTGTCATGAACATGGCTCTTTTAACCATGCTAGGTGGCTTAACTGTAGTTCCTGATTAAGAGCGCAGGGTTTGTCCCGACAGCTCAAGCTGCGAAAGCCTGGCTAAGTTTAACTTGCTTTGTAGTCGCTACACCCCTCGGCTAGGAGTAAATATGGTAGATGGCTGGCTAGTAAATTCAGATTTTGCATATGCATGCCAGCTAATGACCACCGTGTAGTGACGTTTAATTTTAATTTGATTTGATAATATAATTCGATTTGAAAACTCAAATCGCAGTTGCTGCGATTTGAGTTTTCAACATTAACCGTTGCATTCCGTTTGGGGTAGCCAATGATCGCCCTTCAGCAGCCTCAGCCAACTCAATGCTTTCTCCTCCACAAGCAGCTCTCCCAAAAAAGAGAAAAGGCAGTTTTCCATGGAGGCACTGCATATCGACAAAATTAATCTTGATCATACCTGTGCAGAGTTGGTGAAGGTCTGGCCTTAAACCAAAAATATTAATGATTTTTATTGCTTCCTTGGTAAATAATTTGTAATTGATTTAATATAGGCTACAAAGAAACTACATCGATGAAAAGCAAAATAATGTTTTACAACCCCCTATGAAATCTGAATCAAAAGTGTATCTTTAACTTTTGCGATGTGTTTGTTTATAGTCAATTAACATGTGGGAAATACTGAAATAAAAGCACTATTAAGGAAATTTAACACCAATGGGGTTTTCACATCCAGACATCTAACAGTAGCGAATGAATGAAATTGTGACTATAATATAATTACTGTCAATAAAATCCATGAGTTAGCAGAGCAAGCCCAACTGGATGGCATGTGTGAACTGCCAAGTGTCTCAGTCTGAGACTTAAGAAGCCTGGCCACATTATACATTAAATTCAACCAGGGTATACTCAATGAATCACCAGAGCATGAGAAATTAAGCTGTCAAACATCAAAGTCTACATCATACCCCATTGGCACCGTTGGTACAAAATAAGTCCCTGCTGCTGCTTATATGAGCATACAACAGGTTTGGCACAGGCCCCGTGCCCAGGTGAAATGGAAATAACTCATGCCATTACCTGACAAAGATCACCAAAAAATGAAGAACTTAAATAAAAGTAACTTTATTTAGAAACAATGTGTGTTTCGTTAGGGCATTGCTTCAGAGCCAGCTGATGCACTTGTAGTGCCCAAACCCAAAGCCTCAGGTACAAATTCTGTGCAGTCAACACTACCACACATACAGAGGCAACTGTAATTCCCAGAGCAGCATATTTGCAAAACTAAAAAATTCACACCAAGGACAATCCACAGTATTTAATAGGGAATTACTGTTAAGTGTCTGAGAGTCTTATTTTTTACACTGCCAAGTAGAGAGTGTTGTTATTTTATTTTATACTTCCAAAAGGGGGTAGTTGTTGGTATATTGTGCTGCGAAAGTGTGCTTGATGCTTGGTTTGAAGCTTATTGAGGTTACAAATTTGCAAGCTAAAGATGAAAACATTGTGTTTTATTGTTCGTCTACTCTTCATCATAGTGATAATGGGTGTACAATGACAGATAAAACATTGAAGTCTTGTCCCACGTTACCACAGCAATACTTAAACAGCGGACAAAAATAGTGGACAGTGAGTAACTCAAAAGTTTATTTCCCAAGTAATAATTACTTTTATGCTGCAGTAACTTAAAAATAACACAATTACTTTTTCTCAGAAGTAACTAGTGACTGTAAGGAGATACTTTTTATCAGTACTTCTCCCAACTCTGATCATTTGAAATGCTGCAGCGTCCTTTGATTTTGTTCATTAAGCTTAATATCAGTTACAGAAATGTTGCAGTTGTGGATTGGTTTGTTTTAGAAAAATTCATACAAGTGTAAAATGAGAATATAAGCATGAAATAACAGATTCAAGAGTGTTTTTTATGTGCAGCCAGTACTCAAATCAGAACTATACAGCACCAAACAAATAAAACGGTAGGACTGTAGACTCACTGAATTGCTGCTCATTTCAATATAAGAGTAGGCCCGACTGAAAATGAATCCTGCAGTACTGGTCTAGTGTTTTCTTGGCCCTAAATTTGAATAATTAAGTTCTCGAACGAGCCTTGAACAACAGCATGGAGTATCTATGCCTGTGGCAGACTATGCCTTTCCTGTGTAAGATTATTATTATTTTCCTTTATTACAGGGAAGTCCCACTGAGACCGAGATCTGTTTTTCAGGGGAGCCCTGAATACAATAAAACAATTACAAAGTGGGTTAACACACAGATCATAGTAAAATTCACACAATTACATTCAACAACTGCAGAATAAAGGAAAACAAACTTTAAAATACACTTAAAAATAAAAAGAAAATAAAAAATAAGTAAAACATTCAAGTGCAAAGGACAGAGAACAAGTCCAAAGTTAAACCTGAAGGCAAGTAAATCTGGCCTCCTCAAGCAACATCTCCCACAGTCGATTCTTGAAGGATTCATATGGAATGAGACAATCAAGCTTCAGAGAGTCTTGGCATCTATTCCAGACATAAGGTGCAAATGAGCTAAAAGCAGAACAGCCCAAATTTGTCCTAGTCCTGGTTGACTCTAACAAAATCTACCCTTGCAATCTAAGATGCTGGCTTTGGATTTTGAAGGACAAAAGCCTAGGAAGATAAGGAGGAAGTTTGCCAAGCAATGCTTTATAAATAAATAAAATACAATGGAGCTTCCTTCTAAAATGAAGGGAAAACCACCCTACTGAACTATATAAAACACAGTGATGAGTGCGGAAACAATCTCCAGTGATAAAATGCAGAGCGCTGTGATAAATAGCGTCCAAAGGTCTTAAAGTACTATCAGAGGCATGCATGTAAAGGATATCCCCATAGTCAAATAAAGGTAAGATTGTTGCCCAGACAATCCTCTTCCTACTGTATAAAGAGAAACAAGACCTTTTTTCTGTAAAGAAACCCAATTTTTGTTCTGATTTTCTTGGACAAGTTTGACACATGAGTTTTAAAGGAAAAGTCATGATCCAGCCAGATACCCAAATACTTGTAAGACTGAACTTGCTCAATTTTGGCACCAGTCACCGAGAAAATTGAGTCATTTGGCATAATTGCATTCCGAGCAGAAAAAAACATGTACTTAGTTTTATCCTTATTTAAAACAAGTTTCAGATCTGCCAGAGCGTGTTGAATAAGATTAAGAGCCGATTGCAGGTAGATAAGGGCCTGAGCACACGTTGGTGCAGAGGAGTACAACACAGTGTCATCTGCATAAAAATGAACCTTGCAATTTGCAATATTACGAGCAAAATAATTAATATAAATTGTGAATAAAATCGGTCCAAGTATGGATCCTTGGGGTACTCCTTTCGTCACTTTTAAAAATTGATAATAATAGCTTGTGTTCTATTGGAGAGATAGTCCTGGAACCACAAGCAGGCATCAGAATCAAGACCAATGGAGGACAACTTTTTTAATAAAATAAAATGGTCTACTGTATCGAAAGCTTTTGCTAAATCAATAAATAGGGCTGCACATTTTTGTTCATTTTCCACAGCTGATATCAAATCATTTATAACCACTGAGGCTGCTGTGATGGTGCTATGACCAGGCCAGAAGCCAGATTGTTGTGAAGTTAAAATGTTCTTGAAAGTTAAAAAGCTGCACAGTTGTTGCTTAACGAGAGATTCTAAAATCTTAGCCAGACAAGGCAATTTTGAGATAGGTCGCTGGCTGTTCACTGAACTGGGATCACCACCCTTAAATAATGGAAAAACATGAGCAGCTTTCCATACACTGGGAATAGTCCCCGTCGATACTGACAAGTTAAAAATATTAGCTATTGAATGCGCAATCATTGGGGCTGCTAAACGCAAAAGACTCGGAACGAGATGATCCTCTCCAGTGGAATTATTTACATCAATTCGTTTCGATTCTTGTAGGACTTCATTCACTTGAAATTCCCTAAATGAAAACAATACTCTAGGTTTTGGAGAATTTGTGAATGAACTAGAGCTGAGGTCAGACATACCCCCTGTAGAGGACTGATTAATAGAATTTTCAAAAGGTTTCCAGCCGCTATAAAATGTTGGTTAAAAAGATCACAGATTTTGTGTTTATCAGTTATAGGACCAGAATCAGTGTGGATAGAGTGTGGTATAGATGAAGACGGATAAAAATTCAGGGACTTCACAATTTTCCAAAAATTTGCGGGATTATGCTGACTTTTGGCCAGTGATGAGATAAAATAATCAGATTTCACCTTTTTAATCAGTGAGCAGCATTTATTTCTTAATTTTCTAAAAACCTGCCAGTCAGAGAGTGCCTGGGTTTCCCTAGCTTTACCCCATGCTTCATCCCTGCCGCGTAGTTCTGTGGATAAGGCATTCGAAAACCAAGGGTTTCTTCTATTCTGAACCCTAAGTCTCTTCACCGGAGCATGCTAATCCACAGCACGATTAAACACGGTAATAAAGTGAGCCAATGCTAGGTCAGGGTCTGGAATAAAACCCGGAGAGCTTAAACTCGCAGAGTGTTAAAACTACAGGAGGGACCGTTAAAATAATACCAGGGGTCTGAATATTGATTTGTGTCAGGTTTGCTACCGAGACAACACTTAATCTAAATTTCTGCCGTGGCAGGCGTGTGGAAGTAATTTTTGCAATTGGGTGCACAGTAGTACTTGTCGCCCCAGAAAATGTTACACCCTCACTACATCTGACCGGGATGTTTAAAAAGCCAACAGAGGGACCAAGTCCACTAGAAAATGAGACGGCGGCTGGATGTTGGGGAGAGCTCTTGTGGAAGACAGCAGGCTGACAATGAACCATTAAGGAAGAAGGTGAAGGAAGTTCCGGCCAGTGTGTGCAGGAAGCAAACAGTCAGCCCCGTGGGAGGCACAACAAAGCATGGTGAATGTTGGCCGATAGCATTTGGCTGCCCCATTTGCTGGGATGTAATCTGTCCGTTTTTAAAAAGGGTGCACGGTTCCAAAACAAGTTAAAATTGTCAATAAAACCAAAGCTATGAGTCCTGGTAGCATACTGAAGCCAAGTGTGCAGGCTGAGTAGTCTGCTAAAACGGCCACTGCCGCGCTTGAAAGTAGGGATAGGACCAGAAACGGATTTTTCAACAGTTTTTTAAAAAGTTAAAAAGGAGGTTAAAATCATTTTTTGTGCGCTCCGACTCCCGCCGGGTTGTATCATTAGTCCCAACATGAACTATAATCCGCTTGACAGTGGACGGGAGTGAGGAGAGCCCAGGTAATTTACCCAGGATATCCATAACTGTTGCTCCCGGGAAGCAGCGGGTCGCTACGTTAAAGAAGTTAAAGAATGTTCCAGATAATGGAGTCTCCCACCAGTAAAGTAGTCGGGGAGAAGAGAGGACGAGGCGGTGGTGAGCCCGGGGCGAGTGACCGTACAGGCAAACGCTGCGGCAGGTCAGTGGCATCAGGGCTGAGCGAACGCCGTCGCAGAACCTCTACTTCAGGACTGGGCGAAGGCCTCCTCAGCACCGCATCAACAAGGCTGGACTTGTGGGGGCAAATTGCCTCTCTCAACTCCACCGGCGGCCGAAGAGCAGCTGGACTTACAGGGGAGGAGGGGGGTGTCGCTTCCTCCTAAACCAGCACGGAAAACCTGTTCTCCAGCTGCAGGTCCCAGACAGGCGGCACGAGAGAACGCCTCCCACCGTGCAATCCGACCCAGGGCTCAGCCGGGTTGGGTGAGGAGCTGACGATGGCCCTGGGTCTCGCTCCCAGTTGGATCCAGGGATCCTCCGCTGGGGTCAGTGCGGCTTCAGTGGGGAAAGCCAGGGAGTCGCGTTCAGCCGTGGTGGTGACACTCGCAGCAGCAAGAGCTGGAGCAACCAGGGAATCGATGAGCTGCTCATCGTCCTTAATCTGGTAAAGGATTGAAATTCTTCCCTCCAGCTCCGCAATTTTTTGCGAGAGGCAAATGCAGCTTACAATATTATGCAGATATTTTGGACAACATAATATTTTTCCAGAAATATTTTGAAACGTAGTAATATCTGGGCTTGATAAAATACTTCATCAGCATGCTTCAGTATATTCCGGCTTCTGCAAGTAAATGTTGTCAAATGATAGATCAACACTTCTGTGCTTCAGCATTTCAGGGTTCTAGCCAGCCGCGGTGCTCGGGGGGCTCCGCCACGCTGAGATTTCATCCCGCCGCGCTAAGAAAACTCAAAAATAGAGTCCAGGCGTTTGCTTTCTAGGATCAGTAACTTATGATGGTTACCATTAATATAAACAAACTTTTTTGGCTAAAACACGCTGCCTTTCTCGAACGACCACACGGCATGGAAGCTGCCTTATTGTAGCTATGTGAAAATCCGCATGGTCCGCATTAGTTATTTTCTTCCCAAATGCTGTTTCTGCCCTTTTGTCGGGGTATTCCCCGGAACTACTTGAATATATAGTAGCTGGAGACTGCCTTTTTAGCTTAATCTTTGAATTTTAAAGATCTGCGCATTATCCGTTTCGATGAACAGTTGGAAGCATACGTTCGTTTTCAAAGTGTATAATTTACGCCGAATAGGCTACTGATTAGACACTATTAAAAACTAAATAGGCATGATCTTTAATATTTCAGTTTAAATTCGGTGAAATTTCATCGCATTTTATCAGAAACTTTTTTGACCGACTCGGTTCCGGAGGCTACCGAACCGTGACCGGGTCCCGAAACCGTAATGTTCGTGGGTAATTTCATGCTGCAAAAATTGCATGAGCTAGCTAGACAATACTTTGACATCGTCAATCCTAGGTGTCCTTTTCATACAAAGAGCTCACCGTTGGCCTCTATTAAATATTCAAAATCCCCGGGATGCAACATGCGAATTGCTTACTTTTTACATTACATTACATTACAGGTTCTTAGCAGACGCTCTTATCCAGAGCGACGTACAAAAGTGCAAAAGATCAGCTTAGAAGCTTAGAAGCAGGTGTTGCCCCATTTCAACGATGGCACCGATGCATTCATATCCCTTTCAGAAGCTTCGTAATCCAACTCAGGTGTCTTAATGGAAGTTTCCCATGATAAATCCGCAATGTCATATCGAACATCGTTAGTTACATATTATTATCTAGCTAATTTCCCACGCTGAAAAAAAGCTATTTTCGTCCAATAACAATCAACTGTCCGTAGACTGACGGCTGTGTGTTCTTTATTTTAGAACAATTAGAGGCCGTTTTTGACTGGCAACCAGGCTTGTTTAAATCACTGATTTGTAGCGAATTGCACGATGGAATTACACGAGACTATTCTATTCCCACTACTCACAGATCTATCCCATAGTGGGCAAGTGCTCGAAATAATCAGCCATTTATAAGGAAATAAGACATTTTCCACGGAAAAGTTCAATTTTGGTCTCAAAATCATAAATTATTCCCATTCAAAAAATAAAGTCCAATTACCAATTTTAAAATGTGTGAGCTATTCTGTTTGTAGCATAATACAACAAAGAATGTCAGACGATCGTGTCCAGCGGAGGCTGTCTATTCAACTGAGTATATGAACACCGGTCAGTGCGCCAACCAACGAGATGTATAAACTAGAGGCGCTACGTTGTTCGTTCCAGATCAGCCAATGTGTGCAGAGCTGGCCGCCACCTTATGACGGGTGCGCCTGCCGCTGGAACCCATGTAAACAAATACGCTCTGGTTAATATTTCGGTAAGGATGGGGCACTAGTTAAGTAGTAAGATAAATTATCATCGCAAATGCCGGGAACCTTGATAACAAGTGTCTTATTGTGACCGCAGCCAAGTCGTGAAACTAGTTTATTAGTTTAGGGAAAAAAAAAAAAAAACACTGGTTTGTAATTGAATCTGACACATAGGCCTATTTATTAAAAAAAGAAAAACAAAAAAAATTGGTTTGTAATTGGGTCAGACACGTATCTATGACCATTTTTTTTTTTTTTTTTTTGTTCGATAGAAGCTGCATGGTGCAGACCCGGACACTGACATTACGAGGAACAACTAAACCTATTCGCGTCCACTGATTTCAACGGGTTTTCGGACGTGCCTAAGTCTTAAGTCACGAGCGATTCTAAGTACTGCGGTATTTTCACTTGTTAGGATTGTATGGCACTCAGTGGAAATCAAAATTTCTGGAAGGCATGAATCCACCTTGCTGCACCTTTCTGTGATGGACACCCGTCACAAGATGCCGGCCAGACTTGCACATTGAAATCGTAACATAGCGCCTCTAGTTTATATAGCTCATTGGCGCCAACATCAGGGGTAATGTCCATGCTCCAGTCTGACTAGCCTATAACGGATATCATCGATCTAACTATAACCCGTAACATTTTATTTATACTCAACCAATATGAATGGTTATGGTGTCATTTTAAAGTGTTTTTAAAGCACTTTTCAGTGGTGCCAGTTGCACTGGTATTGGCAGAGTTTAAATTTTTTGTTCACATAATCTACAAATTGTTTATGCTTGACGCGCGCCAAGAATGGACATTCGGCTCCTGCTGCATTCATGGGTCAGTGATTCTTGCGGGATAATCCCGCTCTGACGTCGAAAAAGTTAAAGTAAGTTGAATATTTAGATTGAAATATGCCTTGATTCGAAGCAGATTATGGGGACTTTTTCTGTAAATACAGATTGACTTTCTGTATCAGGAAAAACTCATTTGACAAAGGGAGATTCTGGTAAAGGATTTCATGCAAAATACTTCACCAAAACGCACCAAATCACTTCCATTTTATCAAAATGTCCTGGGGGGGCATTCTCCTGTAAAAAAAACCACACCATCCCCCCCATCCCACTGGGGCTCATGAGTCGCGACTGCTAGAACACTTGAGTAGCACCACTCTGAGGAAAAATACTGGCTAGAACACTGCAGTTGTACCACAATACCTGTAACCACAGCTGTTCCTCTAAGAAACAAAGATGTGAAGACTCTACCAAAGCCAAGGTCATGCACAGGATACAGATGATAAAAAACAAAGGAGAGGCAGAAAACAATTCATGAAGACATAACTTAGAGGCCAGCACAACATTTTACAGTGAGGTCCACACTAATTGGCATCAACTAATGCATTTGTTCACTACCAGCAACTGAAATGTTTGTTTTCACTTTGTTAATTCATGATAAAGTACTTAATGCCAATTAATATAGGAATAAGTAAACAGCAAATTTATTCACAAGATAACCAATTTGTAATCACAAATTTGTAAAGCTGTCAATAATTAGTATAGCAATTGTTGACTTATGATTAATTATTTTGACTGTTAATTGAAGCATCTATTTTTAAAGAACTCAAACAACTCTGTATATTACATAATGTCATTCATGTGACCTCATTGTAAAGGGTTTCCTGAGTTCATGCCAGTCTTCACTGTTGGTTACTTCTAATGTTAAAAGTTTTGATACGTCAGGGGCCAGATGAATTTGTTGCTCTTAACCTTCAGAAGGACAGAATAGATTTTTGCTGAAATAACAATGGAGCATTCACAGGTTGATAGATAGATGAGTTCCATTTCCGTAGCTATGCAAACAAAAACTTTTACCAGATGGGAATCGGCACACGGCAGCTGTGGAAGAGCTGAAGTGAAGAGAGTCTCATAAGAAAAAGGAGACTTAGATAAAACTCATTTCCGTAACATCGTCTTCCGGGACAGCCTACTCTCAGCCGCTGACACAACTTGTACGATGCTTAAAACCACCTCAAGGACACTTCAACTTAATTCAGAACTTGAGCCATTGACCTTATAGTATGTAAACAAGGGCAGCTGCATGATTGTGATTCTATCATGGAGATTATTAAACGCACCCTTGTCTAGAAAAAATAAGGCAGCGCCTGTTCTGCAATAAATAATAAATGCCAGCTATTCATTCACTTTCCTACTTTGCTACTGCAGCGTTGTGGTGGATAAAATATACAAGTTTGCCATATTACAAAGTACTATGCCAATACAACTAGGAATGTGAATGTGTTAAGCGTTTGGGCACAATCGATGAAGCCACGTCAGTATCGCTTGCAGTAACACTGACATGGATTTATTCATTTGCAACTAATTGCTCAAAGTTAAACAAGAGACATAGTTGAACACCGTTCCCTACGTTAACACATTTGATGTCATTGACGATTATCACTAGCTTTTCCTTACCTGCTCGGGAGCATCTCGATGTGAAAATTGGGAATACTGCAGTATATTTTAGTTTAGATCATGAAATGCTATTTCTTCACTAGCTGTGCTCATATGTGCTTTCTTTATGTCTATATACCTCGTTTCTGTAATCCTATTAGCAGTTTCACCCACTCCCAATGAGTACTCTTTTAAAGTGCTGTATCAGTATTTAAACTCTACATTTCTTGCGGGGCTGGCCTAGCATTTCAGTAACTCTGGGCACAATTCAATGACAGTCTTATACACGAGCTTGAAGCGCTGCTGCGGCAATATTTTCAGGCAGAGAACATTTAGTGTGTCACCAAATTCCTCCAAAAGCACCTGAAAATTATACAATGATAATATAGGTATTTGTCTGCAATAATAGTTAGAAGCCTGACTCATTTTGTCTTGGTGACATAATTTCCTGTTGCCAACTATTCAAAATACATTTTTAGAGGTGATTACCAAGTTGATTAATGAGATAGCAGAATTATTTTGTGTCCATCACTATTTCTAAGTTACAAAATGGAAATACATCACCCACTGGTCTTAGATTATCAGCTCATCCGAATGTCATCCATGCTTGCAGTTCAACTATAGTAGTGTGCAGTGATGATTTTGCACTACCACTTTCATCAAAAAGGGGTCCTTCTATATTACTTCTCTAAAATTTTTTGGTGAAAATGTATTGAAGAATACTTTTGTAGGCAATGACAACAACAAAAAAAAAAAAAAAAAATCCCACAAGTATATTGAGGTAAAATTATGGGTAATAAACAAAAACACTGAAAATATCCATTTTTAATAACAAGTGAAATCACAAATTATATTTTTTTACTCATGTAAAAATGCATGTTTAAAGGCTCATTCCATGATTGTTGATACAAAATAAATTGTTTAAACTGGTCTGAGGCAACATTATTCAGCAAAATTACTTATGATGGTCAGTTGTTCCAGTATGTAAGGTGACATGAACTTTGAGCCGTGTCAAAGTGTTATACACAATGGCATGACTAAACGGGCTCCCTGAGATTGTTTGCAGCTGCATTGTGGCCTTACATGATACTGAAGACGTTAAAGGGGAACTCAGGGCTAAATCATAATGCTGTTTTATACAAACATAATTAGTAAATAAATGTTGTAAAATACAAAAATGTGGAATTTATGTTTTCAAAGACGAGATAAATGAGGTTTTATTCCTCCTAATTAGTTGTCGTCTGCTTCAACGGTCGCGTGATAATGACGTAACGTTGCCCGAGAATGACGAACCATTGTCCTTCACCCAGAGGTATGCGCTGTTATTGTGTTGGATAGTGTGATTGTCCCAGTCCATTATTTTATGACAAAAGATCGTTTAATATGGCCCATTGGCTCGTTGCACGAGATGGTGTTAAGTACTTTCTAAAATACGCAGGGTTGCTTCAACATTAACGGTTTGCTTCTATCATTTATCAGTCTATATCAGATGCTGAGCAGATGACAGGTATATCATCCCGGATATGTGATTTTAGCTATCGCCGATATTCCCAGGATTTGGCTTAATTGTTTCGGTTTTATACTGAATTTACCTCGACATTTTCCAATGCAACTACCTAGCTAGTTCTGCTACATCATTATGGTTAAACATCAGTCATGGGTAATCGAGACAAATCTTGCGAACATCATTCGTGGTTAATTAAGCCAAATCCTGGTCGTGTTGGTTGGTAAAGAGTTGGTCAACATTTCAAAAATGACTGCGTAACCCCTTCAGAAAAATTTGGAGGTGGTAATATTATGGTCAGGGATTCAGTCTGTTCAAAAGGAGCTGGTGATCTCATAAAAATCAATGGAATCATGGATTAAAAGAAGTAGCACACCATCCTTGTGAGGCATGCATTGCCATCTCGGAAAGAGACTGATTGGTTGGAGATTTTATTTTCAACAAGATAATGACCCTAAACACACTTCTAAGTTGTTCGAGAATTATCTTAGTCGGAGAGAAACATCTGATGACATGAAATTTTTGTCTTGGCCTGCTCAAAGTCCAGACCTTAATCCGATGGAGAAAATTTGTGGTAACATCAAAAGAATCTCTTTGGAATGAACATATGGAATGGTTTAATGAGTGAGGAAATAAAAAATATGTGAAACTATGCCTGAAAGATTGACTGCTGTAATCAAAGCAAAAGGTGGCCACACTAGATATTGACTTTTTCTCGAAAAAAGACATTATTACCTCACCCGGGATGGAGTCCGGAGGGTGAGGTATTGTTTTTGGTGGGGTTTGTTTGTTTGTTTGTTTGTTAGCAACATCATAGCAAAACGGCTGAACCAATCCTCATGTAACTTTCAGGATAGGTGGGCATTTAAGTCCGTTATAGACCTGAATAAATTTTGGAGGTCATCAGGTTAAGGTCAAGCTCAAGGTCACCGGAAGGTGTCGTTTTTCTGTAATAACTTTGCTAAAAATGATCTATCAACTTCAAACTACAGTAAATTCAGAATGTGCATCATTGAATTCTGCTTCCACTAATGTGCAACATGATAGGGTATCTCCCATAGTTTTCTTAGGGCTCGGGGGTTAAATGTCGAGGGTCATTGCTTAAATTTGCTTATTTTCCATTGTAATTCAAAAACTGTTAGAGAGGTGTTTATTATTATCCACATATGGGAAGTCACATATGGGCTTTCATTTGGCACTACAACCTTTGACCTTGAGTAACCTTGAAAGGTCAAACTAAAGGTCACAAATTTTTAGAGGGTTAAAACTCAAAAACGGTTGCAGATAGAGCGAATAATTGACATATATGAAATCACAAAAAAATGCTAGCAAATCCGCAAACAAAATAACAAACATGGTGTCGGACAATTAATCGTGGACGAATGTTTGTAAAAAAGTTATCTACAAACATAGCATAACCTTGATAAGTAGGTGAGCTGAGGGTACACCAGCACCCCACACCTCAAGGGGCTGCACACCCACCTCAGAGCAGCTGAAGTAGCCAAAGCTTTTTTTTTCCCTGCCGCAATAGTGATGCTGGCATTGTTTTCAGTTTGTGCACGTGCTCGCTCCTGAGTGCGTGTCATCTGGGCAAACTTCAAAAGGACCAGTCTTAAACCACTTTCAAACTGCCCCGAAAGATTTTCATAAATTTTTTTCAGTATTTTTGCAGGTGTTTGTACATCTTTCTGTGTTTCTGTGTGTGGGCAATGCATGACAGCATCACAACCTTTTAGGATGCAGTAATGAAACATAACAGTTTGAAGATGGGTGTGATCTGAGTTGGCACTCACTGAACAGGGTGTGGCCTGAGCACACACTTAATGAACGCGCTATCAAGAGGACTGCTATACAGCGTCTTTGTCGCAGCTGAAGTGATCCCAAACGCTCTCTGGTTTTGTTTTATTTCATTTTATTTCCTATTTTATTCACCAGCATGGCACATTACCACCTCTGGTCCCTGCTGCGCATATTATTTTCCAGTGATAAATGTATATTTTCCCTTCTTAAAAACTACTTTTTGAGCAGCTGTAGTTTAATGTTTCCAGGTCAATGGCACAGGGTAAAATTCTGCAGGAAAGTCCATTCAAACTAATGTAAGAAATTTTTTATTTTTTTATTTTTTTCAAAAATCCTAATTCCAAAAAAAAAAAAAAAACTTGCTACCTCAACTGGCATCCAAATTTCATCAACAATTCGTTCCGCCATGATCATTCACTGTAAAAATTCTGCTCACAAACAGCATCGCCACTTTGAAATGTTCTCTGTCCTGATTAGATAAAGTGAGAATGCAATACCAGAAAATTTAGTTTCTGTTTTCTGCAGAGCGGAGGGACTTGGAGACCCATGTTATTGAGCAAACACTCAATATCAGTGATGGCAGTCAGAATGTAGAGCTATTTAACGCTTATTTTAACAAAAAAAAATACTGTTCTTAGCTGCTTTTAATTTCCAATGAGGTGTTTTGGAACAGAAAAGTTTACCCAGGCTGGTTTGAGAAATTCTTGCAGCTTCATCATGTGAAAGACAGTGATTGTTGTGCGTGGTTTTTGCATGACACAACAGGGAAGAGGAAATTGGTGAGTGAAGTCAGTGCCAGACTTGACAGCCCTTTTGTTAAGGGTGGTAGATTTACAAACTGGCGCAAAGCCGCATAAAAATTTATGGAACATGAGAAATCACGTTTACATGTTGATTTAATTCAAAGATAGCTGCACTGGGTCTGAAAAGACCATATAACCGTGGTGCATGCACATAGTGACGTTTTGAAAAACTTAAACACATGAAAGACTTCATCAGCATGACACTGTCTCAGGGAGTAATGGACCCAGGCACAAAGTATAGTAAAATGGCAGTAACGGATTTATTCAGGGAAAAATCGAGGTCAGATAGTAAAGGACAGTAACACATAGGTAACATGAAGTACAAAAGGGCAATCCAAAATCCTGGTAACAAAACAAGCCGAGAATCGAATGCCGAGCAGTTGAGATGCTGAACGAAGGAGCAGATATAATCGTGAGTCTGGGAATAGCCAGAATCGCAAACAAGAGATAACGGCGCACAGGGAGTTGGCAAACTCCTAAACCGGTGGAAAACTCAAATCAGAACCAGAATGAACACTGGGAAATACAAAGGCTCATAAGTGACTGGAAAAGATACCAAACACGCAAAGAACAAGGGCAAACTGAGGCAGTATAAAGGGGAGAAAACAACAAGATGCAAGCTCAAAACAGGTGTTTGGAACAAGGAAGTGGGACAGAGGGGGTGGCTAAAAACTAGATAATGAACTGCGGTGGGTTTCCCAAAAGCCTCTTAATGCAAAGAACCTCTTTAAATGACTCCTACGATCGTTCTTAAAGTAACGTGAGTTTCCCATGTTCATAACTAAAGCGCCTCTTTAGTTCGCTCTAAACTAACCCACGTACAAGAGAACGTCCGTTGCTTAAGAATCTCTTAAAAACACTCATTAATCCTGAGATCCAACATTATCGGGAAACCCACCCCTGACTAATAGGCCTAACTTACAGAGTGGGGAAAGCAGATGGGGAGAGCAAAAGGAAACAAAGACACATGGAAACCCAACAAAACTAAACTTATAACAAAGATAATGAATACAAAAAACTCAAGTAAAACCAAAGCAAATTTCATGTTAATAGAACCTAAATGAAATAAACAGAATGAAGATAAATACTCAGATAAATACATGATATAAACAAAGCATAACCAAGCACAACTAACAGAATGACAACAATGACGCCCAACAGAGCACAAAAAAGCACTTCTGGAATTTTATAAGGTAACTGATATCAACATGGTATAATTCTTGGTGCGTGGCGATCAGAGAAGATGATGACTCAGTGAAGCTTTGCCAGAACCTGGCTTTTTGTCCCAGGTCATTGTCTCCTTGTTCAAGTCTACGGTCATTAAGCCTGAAGGTTTTTTCTCCCCCTCTTTATGCGAACAGGGAGGAGGAACACCTACTGACCTTGCGGCTGGATGAATATGTCGCTCAATATGCTAACCATTTTTTGACTGGATCAACGGTCTCATTACCATATTGGATTTTGCTCTGAGTGTTTGACAGTCTTCTTCTCCAGAACCATTCAACCGATCAAGCTGAGATGTCGCACACTTACAGATGGTAGTGAGCTCTATCCCATTTGAGAAAATCATTGGCTTTCAAGGAAAATTGTGTACATTATAAATTGGTAACAAATGTCACGTTACGTAAGTTTTCTGTACAGGCACAGTGTGCGGAAACAGTTGGAACGAGCCTCATCAAACTTAACGATTTTGTGAGCGCAATTTATAAATAACCGCTCTAGGAACAATCTAGGAACAGTCTTTCACGAGATTAATTTCTAAATCAAGAGTCAATGTGGTCTTTTGTTAGATTATTGAGAAGCCACGTGGCTTGTCCACCATATTGGATTTTGTTTAAGACATTTGAACATGTACTCCTCTGGAACCACTGAATCGATTAAGCTCATACTTAACACAGATCTAGAGGAAATCTAGTTCAAACAAGTTTGAGAAAAATCATAAGGCAAAGCGTCTCACCTGAGCACGGATCCACGTTACATTTAGACGTTGGTGAGCTCTATCAAGTTTGAGAAAATCATTGACTTCCATTAAAAATTACGAAAGTTATTAATTTACAAAGTTTGTCACGCGGCATAAATTTTCTTTACAGCCAAAGTGCACAGAAACGGCTGGATAAGCACCAAGCAAATTCACAATCTTCGATCACTATTCAAACGAAGCGCATGAGAATCCAGAAATAGAATCTTCTTATGCATTCATTCCACAAAATAAAAACGGTTCTGTTCAGTCACGTGACCTTCACAAATTCTTTGGAGATGGTATATATCAGGGATTCTCGCCTCAATGCTGCTCTGTAGCTATGATCTAGTTATTATTATTATTATTATTATTCACAATCAGTATGTATACACTAAGCAAAAAAATTATCATTAAATCTTTGTGTGCAGTTAACATGACACAAACTGCAGAGAAAATATACTTGTGTAATTTACAGTTTTCTTTTGGCTTGTGACTACATTTACTTTTCTGAAAGCTGGGTCATGCATAATTAACTTCACATTACAGCTGGCTTTTTATATGTGTGCATGCAGAAGTAACATTTTTTTCCAGCCAGCTCCTATGCTGTACCTGCAAGACAGAAACCATCCCCAAGGTCTCATCTCTACCTCCCAATTAACTACTGCTGAGGATACCTGCCAGATCCATGCGCAGAATCCCTGACGGGGCTGATAGCACAAGCACGACTGTGTACCATTTCACATCAAAGGGCTGCCACTGCACTGTACCTGAGATTGTTATAGCCTTCCTCATAATTGACCAACACATACCAATTAGCCAAAACATTAAAACCACCTGCCTGTCATTGGGAATGACCCCCCAAACTGCTAAAACAGCTCCGTCAAGCTGATATTTTATTCATCGGACAGAGAGTTTCCCAGCAGAACATTTCCTTGAGGATCACATTCTGCTCCACCAGCTTTTTTTTCCCCAGGAAGATGTGCACACATATCAGATTGATACACATCATGTAAAAGAAACAGGACTCACTTGACCCGCCAAACTCCTTCAGTTGCTCCAAGGCCCAGTTTCCATGCTCTCATGCCCCTTTGGGTTCCCACCTGTGTTACCTTCAGTAATTAACAGCGAAATCGTCTAAGAATTCGTAAGTTTTTTTAAAAGTATTTTTTCATTTATGAAATTATAAATGGAGTGTGAAAATGTGATCAAAATGTTTTTAAAACCTTAAAAGTCTCATATATTCTTATCATTCCACTTGTCAATCATGAGGGAGAGGGGCGATAGTGACAGCCAATGTTGTGCAGCCTTAGAAAACAAGCTCTTATTGATAATTTGTGTTGTTTTTGTACGTTTGTAACTGATACTACTGGCGATTGTGCAGATTCTACCTTGTTTTATACAGTCTATAATACGTACGCTTGTTTAGCAGAAGCTCCAAAAAGTGGTCGTCCACGTGGCCAAAGGCAAATTGTATAGTGCTATGAAAAGAAGCATCCCGCTGGTGTTTGTTGTGGAGTGTTCATGTGCTCTTTCATCGTTGTGAAAAAGAATAGCTTCAGATAATTCAGTTTGAATGTCGTTTTTTTTTTTTCAAATAACAAGCAGACGTCTGCTATAAACTGAATCACCATTTTTTACATGCAGTGTCCCCCTGATACAGTGCAAACAGAAATACTCAGTATGTTTTCATTTAAACATGCTCACGCGCACGCACACGCACACGCGCACACACACACACACACACATATTCACTCACACTTAATAGGGAGTTTGCCACATATCTTTTGAGAGGCAGATAAATGTAATGTGCAATTTGACCTATGCATTGCATGTAATCATTTATAGGGATTAATCGGATGAATCTACATAAGCACAGCATTACTGATCATGCAGTGTCTTATGCAAAACACCTTTAACAGAGGTATGGGTTGTGGGCTACAGATGCAAATAGAAACAGGAGAAAAGAACTGACTGCCTGTCTGTGGCCACAGATGATTCAACAGATGGCTCAGACAATTATAATTTGCATGTTTAGTTTTGCAGGGAATATCAATTACATCACATTTATGGTTGTCCTTCCTGATGTGGTGTACCATTTCACCGCAGTAAATTAATGTTATGCTCTGCATGGCATCAAGAAATGCTGCTGTAGTGGATTTCAACAATTTTACAGCAGTTGGTTGAAGTTAGGCCGGTTAAATGTTGAAGGTGTATCAGGAAACTCTCAAACTCCAAAATGTGTCTGACTATGGCACTGGCAAGTGACATTTCCTCAACCAGTTTCCCATAAGAAGGCAGACTTTCAGGAGCAGTTGAACATTTTAAGTGCTGTACAGGCAGAAAGTTGTCTACCATAGTGTTTCTGATGATCGCAAAATCAGAAAGGTCTAGACCAACAAATAAAATATGATGAGACAGCTGGTATCTTGCTGTGTTGCTAGCCATTCCATGCTCATTGAGTTTTCTCTCAGATTTGTGGACCTATGGATACATTTCTCCACTGCTGCAGTATGTGTTGAACGGCAAGGCTTCAAGGACCACAGACACAACTTGCATTGGAAAAAAAAATAATCAAAAATCAAGGTGAGAGCCATCCAGAAATTAACCTTTGAGTTTGAGAGTTTGTAAATCAGAATAGGCTACATCAGAATGGACAAACATTAAGGAATGTGACTAAACAGCTGAAATTTCAAGTACAAATAAAAGGAGGAATGTACATGCAGAACAGACAATAATCCCACTGTCAAATACAGTGGTGGATTAATATACGGCTGCTTTTCTTCCTCAAACCTTATAAGAGTCTCAGTGCTATCTTTGAAGGAGAAAGCACATTGATTTCCTGAAAGTAATGCAAAAAATGGGGGGGGGGGCAGCTTGCAGAGCTAAATCAGGCAGACAACTCGAGACTTGCCCTCATTCTTATTGTGGCAATGCACTCCTCAAAATCTTTAACCTCCATAAAGTGTATAAAGTATGTACTTTTGAATAGTGCTCCCTGAAAGAAGAAAAATGCTTTTTTTTTTTAAGATCTGTTGAGCGGTTGGCGAGTAATCAGAATTTTTCACCCATAGCCTTTTTGGAATCAATTTACAGTAAAACAATAGGAACAGTTAGTTAGAATTTTTTACACATTTAATAAGTCCAGTCACCTTATTACATGAATAAAGTCAATTCTCTCCACTATACTGAAGTAAAATTCATGAAAATTCAAGCAGCAGTAGTGTCAAGTACTGGGAATAAGATGTGCCCATGTGGGACTGTTTACATCACTGACATCATTGACAGCTAATCACTTCAGCAGAATCACCCCTTGTGATTGGGAATCCTGCTGTTCTAGTTTTCGAACGCATAGTGTCCCTCATCAGCAAGATAAAGCGGGCTGAATCTGGAGGTGATCTAATGGCGATCACTGCCATGTTTTCGGGTATATTTTAATTACATATACATGAGAAGATGCAGAAAAACTGTGTTTGAACAGTAGCAATATTTTGCCTTATTTTTGAAAAATTGGCTGTCAACTTCAACACTTTGTAGCGGTGGTCTCCCATGTTGGATTTTTTTCGTTCATGCACTGGGGTGAAGGCCAACATGAGCTCTATTTGGTCAGAAAATCGTGTGAAAATATTTTCCATGGTTTAATTTAGAAACTAGGATACCGCAACCTCTGACATAAAATTTCTGGATCGCCGCTATAAATGATCAACTGGGCAGCGCTGCAGTTTTTAAATCGCCATTAAATAATGATTTTATGGGTAATCTCATCACTTCTTAAACCAAATTAAAGATAACATACTGCTATACTGTGTTCGAAGAGGGACAAATTATTGACCTGGATCATGCAAACAAAACATCTGAGGATATTGCTAAAATCGCTGGACTTGGGTGAACCCTCAAACACATTATGAAAACCTGAAAGGGTAGTGGTGAACTGTCTGCTTCTCTGAAGAAATGGGTTGGCAAAAAATCATGAATGATTGTTATTGGAGATCACAGAAACTTTTAGTGAAGTCTTATCTCATGGCTATATTTAATTGTGAAAGTAAGATCATTGTGGCAATAATTACACCTATAAAATGATTAATATTCACTGGCTTTACAAAATTAGTCATTAATTGAAATGCCTTCTCCACTGGCAAGTAGAATGGCACAGCAGGATCTGCACATCCTCACATTTTCAATTTCCGTGTGAAACAGACGTATAGCATTCTTCTTTGCTTTGTTTGCTGACATTCTTGGGTTGAAGATTGCACTGATTCACACTAGGCCATGAGTTCATGATTGCCCAGACCTGCGACAGTCTAAATGGGAAACAGGTATTCAAAGGGTATGGATATTTCGCTATGAATTATGCAGCTATGCAGTTCTTATGGCCAGACTAGTTTATTTTCCTGTCATTTGCATTCACTCTGGTTTCTTAGTGATTGACAGCACCCATTTAACCTCATCATTCTGGGTGTTACAGGATTTTCAGTGACATGTTGTTGGAGGAATAAAAACCCATTCATATCCACATCATATAACACATGATTGCACCAAATGGGTTTCAATTTACTTTTTCTGAATTATCAACCAAACAATAATTCCCTTACTTGTGATGACCTTTTTTATCGCTGGAAATATTGGTCATTGCATCAAGTTATCAGGTATTTTCCAATCCACATTAATGATGGCATAAAACCTAAATATGTCTTTTGAAGACTGTGTATATACTGTATATATCTCATAAACTGGCACATATTTGTAAGGTAGTCTTATAACAGACACTGTTTTGCGCCTATGTTTGGTAGGGTGTGATATGCTAAGGATGTTTCCCATTTCAACTGTACACGCTTTTCTATAAGAAACTTTATGAGAGTACTGAAGCTGAAAAATTCCCAAAATTTAAGAATGTTCAGAACATCGTGAGGCTGACAATGAGTTTTGAGGCAAGGTAATTGAATTGAGATATTAGACAAGATAAACTTGTCACTAAACTGTAATGTTCAAGACAGCAATAATATATGGTTCAGCGATAAGGATTTACTGATTGCCTGGGGCAAGTAAAATGGCTTGTCAAGCTAGTACAGGTGTCTGCCCCTTTTGACTGCTCCCCGTGCCACAAAAAGGAGGGGCTGCGGCTGGTCCGGCCCCCCCTTTAAATTCGCCCATGGGTTCTATTAAAGCGATGTTTAGATTCATCAGGATGGCAGTAATCATGTGTGTGTTTTCAGTAAAATTGCACCTAATTATTGATTACATTTATTCACTTCGTTGAATTAATACTTCAATAAGATTATCTGAATACCAAAAAAGTTTAGCGATAACAATTGTGATAAAAGAAGGGGCAGTCCCATGGCTGTCTGTTTTAATAGGTTATTACCTTGGTGACTCAGATGAAAATCTAACACCTAAATATAGGTGGGAGGATAATTCTACATGGCGAATTATACCATGTATGTCATGTGAGCGGTAATGTCCGCTCTCTTTTGTGATGAGATGTTTTATGTTGTTTTAGCATGAAGGATCTTCAGTGTTGTTAGAAATCCTAAAGAATACTCATTTTCACAGTTGCATACCTGCTTGCGGGATTTAAATAGATTGCTCAAGGGTAGAAAAAAAAGCTGCCTGAAGTTCTGAGGCTTGGACACGCTCCTGGTGCCTCAGCATTAAATTTAATCAGGAAAAATCAAACCAACAGAGTGCTGATAGAGTGTAGGTGTACTAAGTGCATGAGAATTGTCAAGGGAATTTCCCCATGGTGAATACTGTTACACACATAATTATGTGCAGTAGATATAATTAAATAAATACTGTAATAATGTAGTTTTAGGAGATAATTAAAATCTGAGAGACGTAGGGCCGTATTTGAACAATCTAAGTGTATGGACAGAAACTCATGGCGCAGGAGCATTTAGGGCGTGTCCAAATCCATTTTTTATAGTGTATAGCAGGTTATTTGGGCGCATAGTTAGGTGCATAGTGCAAAGGGGTTGGATTCAATCTCTAAATTAATCATAGGAGTGTTTTGGGAAAAACATGAAATAAACCAATCAAAGTGTCATCTCCCACTCCCTTTAAAAGCCAGGTGGGCTTGTACTTTGGCAAATAGCTATTATAAAGGCAGATTTTATGGGTAGCAGGGGAAAAAAAAAGAAAAACCTCTTCTCTGCAGCAGAGTGAGGTCTGCTCAGCAAAGTCAAAGCGTGCGAGCATATCATTGCTTAAAGTATAGAAACCCGATCATAGTGATCTACAAAAATGTAATACTTTTTTTTTGAAATATTGCTCAGAATCATTTTAGTCATATCCAGATTTTAAAAATCAAAACAGTGAATCCCCAGGGCAGCATTTGAACTTTACATTACAACTTGTCCATAAAACAAACAAATATAAAATATATTTTAATTCAGGGTTGCTGGTAAAACATTAAATAATTACGTCCTAGTGGAGGACGACCAAGAGATATTAAAATGAGTGAGAAAAACAACTAGCAAAAAAGGAATGAAATTAATGCTATTTTGATTATGATACTGTAACCCCCATTCTGACATACATTTTTTAAATATCTTGACAATAATCTTTCACATTGTAATCCTTTTTATTTTTAACTGTTTACTTGCGTGGGCACTGCTGTTTGTCCCTGTGTAGTAAGTAATAAGCAGAGGGCATGCACATTGTACACTCGTCGACAAAAGCGTATAATACTATCGTAATAATGCACAATTAAAATTGAAGTCAAAAACTGACTTTTGACTTTTGACCACATTTTTGTTGGTCAGTCACGGAATCTATTTCAGATGCCTCAAGATAACAAAGCGTCATCAGTGCGCCTGACCACACCTCATTTTAAGAGCAGCACACCCATAAGTGCTCAGTTTGGCACAATTACATTTGCTAGTAATGCAAATTTAGTGCTGGGTGGGATAACAACAACTTCGCCGGAACATAAACCATCAAAGACACGTGCACCACACTTTGCCTCACTATGCGCTGGGTGTAAGATAGGGGCTATATAGTTGCTTTATAAATAATCTTAAATGTGGAGGCATTTATGTATGGCTTGGGCGTGTCTCTAAACGATAGTACTATATAATCGCAATAGCCCAAAGTGGTGAATTTGCCATTTTGCAGACAGTTAATGGATGTCAAAAAATAGATTAAATAACTATAGACACACACACACACACACACAGCTTAGCCAAAAAAAAATCACCACCTGCATTAAACTAAGTAGGTAAGAGCTTTACATTGGATAATTACAGCAGTGATTAATGTGTTTCAGCTGGCATCAAGTTATTTAACCCTAACTTATGCAGTGAGTAGCTTCTCATCTCTTAAACAATTATGCCAGAGGACATATCCTGTGGTCGTGGAAAAGATGTTACTCGGTTTCATATGGGGCAAATCATTGGCCTGCACCAAGAAAATCAAACCTTAACAAGTGAAAAAGTGAGCACAACTCACTAATACCACAGACCCTTGTGCACTGAAGAGATTTTGGCATATTTTCATATAAATTGGTACTGCACCTCTGCATGAAGTATAGAATGCATGACTGAAATTTGAAAACAATCTGATCAGCAGTTTTCGAGAAATCGGTCGGACAACGTTTGCAGTGGTGAAGTTCAAAATATGGAAAACAAAAGTAATTTTTGAAAAAAAATCATCATATTTTCATAAAACTTGGCACTTTACCTCTCCATGAAGTGTAGAAGGCATGACTGCAATTTGAAAACAATTTGATGAGCGATTTTTGGGAAATCAGTTGGACAAATTGGTACGGACAGAAGGATGGATGGAAGGGAAACATGGCACTGCATGTTTCCATGAAATGTAGAATGCATGACTGCAATTTGAAAACAATTTGATGAGCGGTTTTTGATAAAAACAGCAAAAATACTCCAAAGAGTAAATATCCAAAACCGAGAAGTCAATGCAAAAGAATTTATTGGGACAAAAAAATATTAGTTCAGATGATAGTGCTAAAACAAACGTTTCGGTGCTCAAACCATCCTCAGTGCTAATGACCAAGTGGCAGAACAAAACCTTTTAAATAGACATCACATGACTGAAAGAGAAACAATTATTTAATCAATGAAGTGAGTATCTCAGGATGCAATTAACTCGTCAATTATTCAATTAAGGGAATATCATCGTAGATGACCATGACAATTTAACAGTAGTTATGATAATAAAATATGAATAATCAAGTGAAGGAACAGAACACCAGAAAATAATAAAACTAGAGTGTCATGTTAGGTTAATTGATTTAGGATATAAAGACATGCTGGTGCGCGCTTAAAGAAAACATGTCAAATCAAAGGAATCATTTAAGCCAGCTGGGTGAAGTGTGGATAGGTAATAGATCCAACGTGCTTCACATTGAAGTAGTGATTTGTCTGTGTGCTTTAGTCTATGACTAGGAAAAACACGGTCAATGCCAAGCCAGTTGAGATCCGATACCTTATGATTGAATTCCAAAAAAATGACGTGCCGCCGGAGATTTCAAATCCTTTCTGTTAACCGCGCTACGATGTTCATTGATAAGTACTCTGAGTTGCCGCCGAGTGTAGCCTACATATTGTAGTCCACAAACACAGCACAAAATGTACACCCAGTTACTGGAACTACAAGTAATACATTTAGTAATGGTATAGCTCTTATTGGTTACGAAACTAGTAAATGTATGGGTTTTCCTGATAGCCTTGCGGTTTTTGAGAAATCGGTCAGACAAACTGGTGCGGATGGACGGATGGACGAAAGGACGGGCAGATGGAAGGGAAACTTGGCACTGCACGTTTCCATGAAGTGTGGCCTGCATGACTGCAATTTGAAAACAATCTGATGAACGGTTTTTGTGAAATCGGTCAGACAAACTGGTGCGGACGGACGGACGGAAGGACGGAAGGCAAACTTGGCACTGCACCTCTCAATGAAATGTAGAATGCATGACTGCAATTTGAAAACAGTCTGATTAGCGGTTTTTGAGAAATCGGTTGGACAAACTCATGCGGACAGACGGACAGAATTATTTGGTATGCCCCTGCCCCTCATGGGTTGGGGATATAAAAATCAACAGTAGAACTCATGGCTATGTTTAATAGCGAAAGGAATAACATTTCAACATAAACAATGCAAAGAGAACTCAAGGTATTGGGACTTAACAGCTATGTTAGGGAAACCACCTCTTAATAAGGCTAATCAGAAAAAAAAGGCTTCTGTTTTCTTGGGATCATAGAGATTGGACTCTGGAGCAATGAAGAAAGGTCATGTAGTCTGATGAGTCCAGATTTTCCCTGTTTCGAAGTGATGGGCGCAATAGGGTAAGAGTGATGCATTCATCATGCCAAGTGCCTACCAAACAAGCCCGTGGGAGCAGTGTTATGATCTGGGGTTGAGTTAGTTGGTCCGGTCTAGGTTAGGCAACAATATGCGCCCAAAAAATGAGGTCAGCTCTGATTTTTTCTTCCCTGATGGCACAGGCATATTCCATGATGACAATGCCAGGATTCATCAGGCTGAAATTGTGAGAGTGGTTTAGGCAATATAAGACACAGCAATGAAATAATGAGAATCAACAAAACAAAACTGAGACTGACAAAGACAGCTAGACTGCAGGGGAGAACATTAAGAGAAACACTTAAGATGTGACGTATTACTGTCTACAGTTATGAGCAAAACGGTATGTTGATGCAAGGCTATATATATATATATATATATATGATAATTTTTGAGTAGGTGACAATCAAACATTTAAAAAGGTGGCTAATGTTTCCATCTGAAATTTGAGTAAAGCTCTCTCATGGCAAACCAACAAGTGTACCAGTTCTGCATTCAATTCAAATAATACAAAGAAAGAAAACAAGAACTGCAACTAATTGAAAATGTGATATAAATACTATCATAAATCCTATCATATTAAAGGCTAAACCTGTTGATTTGATAAGTGATTTTTGATAACATTTATAATCATAGAAACATAAGAGTTGTCATAGTTTTATATTTGTCATTAAAATTTGACAGTCAGCAATGTTTTTAACATTGACAAAAAGTATTCTGTCCTATATTCTCATGAAAACAACATTTTAATGGTCTGTGTTGTGCTTAATCTATGAAAAGGTACTGTTGTACTTATGTGTCTCACTGGAGTCTGTGAGTTCACAACGTCATTAAAAGCTTTTCTAATTATTGTTGACTGTGGGTGGGTGGTTTCAAATCAATATGCATTTGAAAGAGAAGTTGTACAAGACAAGGATGAATGATGGGTATTCACATTACAGCCTGAAAATAATGATGAACAAGACAACAGTTTTCAACAGTAGAAATGCATTGGAAGAAAACTGACCAACTAATTGTTGGTTCATTATTACAGTGTTATTATATTGTGGACCTCTTCATTTTCAAAGATATTATGTAAAGACTTGTTGGGATTATAGCAACATTTGAACTGTAAGACAAAAAAAAAAAAAATCATTATAGTTAAGCACTCTATCCTTAGCAAAAATCAAACTACATTGGGGGACCAAAAAGAAAAATGATGATTTGGCTATAGTATTTTGATATTCAACCTCTAAAACCCTTTGCTAGTATAGTATATGTAGTAATTTCTATGATATGGGGTGGTTTATGTGGAAAACCCACACAAAATCAGGTTATCCTTAGCTTATCTCAATGAGTGAAAGCATCATCAAATCCAAAGAGAGCATGCTCAGATGTCTCTGTATAGAGATGTGGAAAAAGCATCAAAAGCTCAGTATTTCACCTTAGTTTCTTTCCTCGTGCTGCCACCAAAGAAGAAGCATTTGAAATAAATTTGGAGTTTTGGTTTGAATGTAAATATAAATAGCTGCACCTCCGGTCAAAATGATATATCAAGGCCATAATGGTTTGGGAACTGGATTCACGGGTGCTAATCAATTTCACAGATCAAAGCTTGCTTTTTTTCTAACTGCTTCTGCTAATTTTATTCATCCAGAGCTGGGATGACTTCAGTCCATTCTGATGCTTAGCCAACATGAAAAATGTAAATGACATGTATATGACATGATAGTTTCATGAGTATACATAATATTTCTTGCATGTGCTGAGCTATTCCTGGGAATACCAGTTATCACTGCTGATTAAATCTGCTTGACAAGAAAAAAATGTCTCGTATAACATGGTTCACAAGGAATTCTCGCTATCGCTTAAATGCAAAAAATACCTGGATGATGTAATCAAGCCCCACTTCCGGTGCATTATGGGATGCTTTGGCAGCCAAGTCGCTTCTGGTCTCATGTAGCAACAGGGAAGAAGTTGTGTTAGCGTGCGTGGTTGCGGATACTTGGCCATATGATACCGAGCGTCGTAGCCTATTAATTCTCAGTTGCGGTCAAGAATCACAGATGATGTAGATGATAATATCGCTATCGTTCAGTGTTATTAGGCATGTGCAATAGGCCAAAGCAGTAGTGCACAAAGCACGCCGCTGTGCCAGCTGAGCACCGAGAGTGTGGCAGTCCCAGAAGTGGAAGAAATTTTGGTGAAAAAGCCCCATGCGGGCATTTTTTTGCATATTGGTGATAGCGAGAATTGGGAATGATGAACACTATAAAGGAATCATAATTGAGTTGTGACAATTTTTTTTAAAGTCCCGCGCAACTAGGTTCTTCATGTTTCAAATCAATTTAGAAGTGACTGATTTTGCTTCATTAGACAAGAGGAGACTTCATATTCCATTTCATGAATAGCTACTTTAAATTTCTTTTTAAGGAGCTATCAATCAGAACAGCTAATACTCTCCCCTAGACCATGCTAACTTTGCTGAGATATAAGCCAAGTTTGCCTGATCTATTGCTTAGCTGGGGAGCACAAAAATCTTTAATATGGACAGCAATTGAATGTTTGATATCTTGAAATTATGCATTTATCATAAACATTAGGCAGACTTAACCAGAAGACTGCGGTAACTTATAAAATTTTAATGAATATGATAACCACTGCGGTATTTTTTTCCATTTACTGTGATGTTCCACTGTGTGTAAAATAGCTTTGACTGCATTCTAACAGGCAATAAGATTTACTCTGCTTGAAATTGCTCTGACTGGACCCTAACAGGCATTTCTCTTTTAATTGTTTTATATTGCTATCATGGGATGGCTGAATGAGCAGTACATGCACATATGTACAGTCTTGTTCACATAGTACACATAATAAATAATTACATCGACAGGTCTCTAGGAAGATAAGGCAGCACGATGGTACTTGTTCTGCCAAGCAGGTGCTGCACTGCTCCTCTCACTTAGGCAGCGCGTAGTGTGCAACCTTGGAGCTGCTCAGACAGGCATTGGACTATGCCTCTATATATCAGCAAGGTACATCTGTCAGGGCGGTGCATAGACCCTAATACAGACAGCAGAAGAATGGCACAAGGGGTTTTTTGAGCCAAAAGCAACGTAAAAACAGTGTGAGTCTGAAACCAGAGATTGCATAGCAGTAGAATAACACAAGGCAAAGGCAAAGTAAAAAAAATAGGCAAAGATCCAAGAACCAGTGGGTCACAATGGGTCAATTCAAAACTCATTAACCATAAGACAAAGGAAATCAGAACACTGGAAAAAAGAGTTGTGTTGGGGTGGGGGGACTGGCTTGAATGCAACTGAACAAAATAACAGCTGAGAACTCACAAGGAATAGAAAAAAACTAAATTAAAGTTCAATTAATTCTAAAACCCCAGTCACACTAGAGGCGGAACGAGCCGGAATGCCGTCGGAATGAAAATTCTTTGTATATTCCTGGATATTCGAAGTGCGTTCTAAAAATTCTGACTGCATTCTGAGTGCATTCCAAATATTCGGGGCCATTCTTGTGGCTGGCCTGAATGTTTTGCTCATGCTCAAAACTTTCCAGGTGCATTCCAAGTGAAGAAATATCGAACGGCATTCGAAGTGTATTCTAACTGCGCTCTGACTGCATTATAAATATTCTTACGGCATTCCAACAGCATTCAAAACATTCTGATTGTATTTGAGGGAGAATCGAGACGGCAAGCCACGTCAAATCCTGCCAGAATGCGCCTCGAACGAGCCAGAATGCACATCGAATGCATCTCGATTGCTGCCGGAATCTATTTCGATATTAAAACAATTCACCTTAAAAGTAATCCCTTAAAAATAATGATTGGTCATGACCTGTTTTCGATCGTTCATTTAAATTACCATTACAGAAACTCTGAAAACTCTCAACATTATCAGGTGTGGCAAGTTTCCATTAATAACGCATACCTGTTAACTCTCACGCATTCGGCGTCAGTTTTAGTGGCATATTTACGTTCCCCTGCTGTAGTCAGCAATTACTCAATCAATGCATATGGGACACTCGAGTTACATTCTAAGTACATTCTGAGTATTCGAGCTGCATTCTGTTTGAATTCTTAGACATTCCAACCATATTCGGCGGCCATTCCGGGAGCGTTCTGACTGCATTAGAGGTGAATTCGTACAGCATTCGAGGCACCTTCTAACCAGACTTCGGGTGGTGTTCAGGCAGCAATTGAACCGCACTCGTACGGCATTTGAAGTGTATTCTTAATATTTTGACTGCATTCTAACAGCGTTCTAAATATTCCTACTGCGTTCCAACTACATTCAAGCTGCATTCGAGAGCTAATACACCCAGAATGTGCAAGAATCATTTGAGGCAGGTTCGAAGCACATTCTCAGTATTCGAACGGTGTTCTTTCAAAGCTGTAAGAATTTTGGTCAATTTGAAATTCCCGCCCGAATGTTGCGCGAATTCTTCATTCTGGCTGGTTCTGCTTGATTCCTGCTGATTTTGAATAAGTGTGACGGGGGCATAAGACAGAACAGGGGAATACTCATAATATCAGTCACTCAGTCAATCAGTCAGCAAGACAGCTCACAAGGTCAAAAAAAAAACTTGCACAGCTGTGCCTATAGCCACCATGGTTCTCTCCTCCAAAACCTATAGTTGCTACATTTATTGCATTGGTATTGCCTGCACAAACAACAAATAGCCAGTGGAACAAAAGGTCTGACCCCCCCCCCATAAAATTTTGACCACTTAACTGTCACAAATGGCACTTTGAAAGTGATACATTAATAAAGTCCCCTACCATTACAAAGTGTTCAGGTAAAGGGTAAATTTGAAAGAAATTCTCTTTGGCCGCGATTGAATCCTTGTGAGCACCTTTCTTATTTGAGCAAGAGGTACATTTTAAAATGTCTTGATCTTAGCAGCAAACCTTGTTCAGAAACGTTATGTTTGAAAAGATGACTCTCAGTTCGTGACGGTGAGAATTGGCCCTGTAATAATTCCAGTGCACTGACTGTTGTGCACTGAGATATAAAAGTGAAGGCGAGAGAATCTAAATGCAAAGAAGTAAAAAGTAGTTTTATTTGCGTCTGGAGCAAGGCTTCAGACGCGAAAGCAAATATAAACAGCACAGGAAACAACACTTCCCAAGAATTACAAAGGTTGAGCTTGACTAACAGAGAATCTGCTAAAATATACAAGCGACAGAAACACAAAATGTCTACACAATGAGCTACACCAAGACATTGCACCAAACTGGTGCGAGAGCCTGACATATAGGATTAATGGAGTAACAAGGTAATTCAGTGCGGCTGTCGAGTGTGCAGTTGTTCGTGCAGGAGCAGGGGCCTTTTGTGCGTAGGCACAAAAAAGAATACATACGTCACTTTCTTTGCAGATTTCTGATTTATAAAAACAAACTAGACATCAAAAATAGGGAAATTATTAAGATTATGCACAATGTCAATAAATTCCAAGTCCATCCTGATTAAATAAATGAAAACCCCATGCAGTTTATTTAACCCATAGGTTTATAAATTTGGTCATTTTCCATAAAATGTCATTTTTATTTTTTTGTGCGTACGTATTATTTAGGTATGAAATCCACGGTAATTTTTATAAATAAGGCCCCAGGTCTGAGCTCAGAACTCTGGTGATGCGGACCATTGTGGGCAAGGCATGACAAGTTTAAAGGCTGACGCCAAGCAGGCTGCTAGCAAACAAAACACAATCGTAAAGTATGCTACAAGTAAAATCACTCAAGGAATATTTAAATTGCATCACTTTCCTGATAAAAATGCAACAACTGATAGTATTATTTGGCTTTTGTGGCTCATGCTATTATCAACATCTCATGAACAACATTTGCTAAATTTCAAAATGCTGTGGTGGCCATTGGCACAACTATGCTCCATCTGACAGCGGGATGCAGCTTTTATTTCAGGATATTTTTCTGCATCACGTTGAGGTTGCATCTCTTTTATACATGGTCCTCCCCATTTCAGGGACAAATGGTAAGAGAGATGTTTCTGATGAGTCAGGCTTAATTAGTTCAGGTACAGGAGAGCTTTCAGCATTTAGCCTTGACTTTTGGTGTCTAGCTTTGGTGTTTGTCATTATGAGGACCAGATTTGTGAAAATGTATGTAATTGAAGCCATTATGAAGCACGCACACACACACACACACACACACACACACACACACAAACATACACAAGTTTGGCTCCAGTTTCTATTTCTAAGTGATTTGTGCTGGCTCTTGCGCTGAAATGTAATTTCAGGCTTTTATCTATACGGGAGCCTTACCAGTAAAAATCAATGCTTTGCTCCTAGATAAAAATTGATGTGTCTACCATGTGGCCACTTTTTCATATTGACTTGCAATGGAAACATTCTACTTACAAACTAGAACTGTGTCAGATTTCAAGATGTACAGTAAAAAGATCTCTCACACTGTAAGCAATACATCTCCTCTACATGCTTGTATGTTGACTTACGTCAACTATGTCCATGTGCCTTTTAACCTAAGCAGAATACACATAAGCATGTCACGTTTTATAAGAAAATGACATATACTGTGTTGCGTTCATGAATAAAAAAGCAATGCCAAAGTTGGTCGTATTCAGTCAGACAGTTGGAAGTAGAAATGCAGGCATGTGCATAAATCATTATTGATCATATCATCTTATTATTTTGGGAAAAAAAAGCTAGAACACTGGGGAACCCCCAACTCTTTGCGCTGAATATCATGGGATCTGTAATGACCATCGCAAGTCACATGCAAATGGAAAGTTTCCCTGGAAGTGTCCCACTCAAGCTCATTGTTGCTTATAATCGGCCATTTCTCGGGAGCTGGCTGTATGGTGATATGGCTACCTTTGGGCCATTGTGACTTTGATTTCTGTCGTAGCTGCAAGCTATTTTTTTTTTTCTAGTGAAAGATGGATGGATGGATGCTATTGGCTGGATAGATGCAGATATCTTAGACTGTTAGCAGATCAGGCTTGGTTGAGGAGCTTTATTCATGAAATTCCTGGGTAACAATGGTGAGACTCAACACGTCTATATTCTGCATAGTTCATGAGTCCTGCTTCCTCGTGAATATTCATTGTACATTTTGCATCTACCCAATATTATTAGGATACTGCACCTGAGTGCATCAGTTGAGCTAGTCCATAAATTCTAGCCTTTACAGTACATCTGCGCAAAGGAATTTAGTTCAGCCATTAAAAATTTTGGTGTCTGTTTTGATCCTGGACTGTCCATTGAAATGCACACGAAGAGCACTTCTTGGACTGATTTTTATCATCTGAGAAATCTGGTCAAAGTTAGAAAATCCTGTCCATCTGTGATGCTGAAAAGTAAGTAATTGTTTTCATCACATGCAGCCAAGTGACATATCCGCTCCCACTGCCAAATATTTTTAGATTTCATCTGGATTGGATTATTGTAATGCCCTCTTGTCAGGGTGTCAAAATTTTGCCCCAATACCACTTTTTCTGGCTCAAAATGCAGCTGCCCATACTCTAACTAGAACTAAACACTTCGAGCACATAATATTAGTATAAGCATCTCTCCACTGGTTAATAATTAGGTTTTGTGTTGATTCCAAAATACATCAATGCATTTTTAAAGGAGAGGACAGTGGCTTTTTTGCCACTTACTTTTTCCTTTTAGCCCTCTACAAAAAAAAAAATATAATATATATCTCAGTGGCGGCTCGTGAACTGGCAGCTAACACGGCTCAAAACAGTCCCTTAAAATTAAGGATTGGTCACAACCTCTTTTCAATCATTCATTTAAATTACCATTATGGAAACTCCGAAAACTCTCAACATTATCAGGTGTGGCCAATTTTCATTTGTATCGCATACCTGTCAACTCTCACGGATTCAGTGTGAGTTTACAGTTTTTCTCAGTCACTTTGGTGCATTTCTCACATCACTATTAACATTTGCACAACAGTTAGTGCATTTCTCAAAACAATTAGTGCAAACTGCAAAACCTGGTTGATAACCTGCAAAAGCGTGTCACTTGCTCAAAATGCATAGTTTATTCCTCAAAAGCAAGTAATCATGTCAATGAAACTGTCAGTGTCATCAAAATGATAAGTCCTGACACCATTGTTTATGAACAAGATAGTCAAATGGCTTTGTCATGTTTTCATTATGACAGTTTACTCTGTAACTGTTTTCCAATGCAAAAAAAGTCAAATCTCGGTGACACTACCTGAAAATGCTCAAGACAGCACTATACACTATTTGTATAGCCATTTCAAAACTACAGTAAAGTTACACATTACTGTATTTAGTGGGGTAATTGAGTACAAGACACTGAATACGTATGTTTCACATTTTTACTGCATAAAAAATGTTCACGGCATTGTGCAAAAGAAAAATAACTACAGTCACGTATTTACAACAAACATAAGAAACACCCTTTGGGTAGAGCTGTGCACAACTGTAAACAATATTGCAGTACATGACATACAGAGTACTGCAAATCATTCCTGCACATCCAGACATTCCTGTCTGTCTGGCCACATATTTTCATCTATATCACAGTGAATATCATCCCCTGCTATGCAATTGCTTGATTTTGACAACTAGTTCAACATTTTTGTACGTGATGACTCAAGCAATGAAATGAGGACTATTAGTTTTATAGGGAATGACTATTCAGCATTCATAAGTATAGTTCATTTTGACTAACATGACATAAGCAAATGATAATGTTATAAAACAGCAGAGAATTGTATGAAAGCAAATGATGCATGTCCAAAAGCATTCGCAACTTGTTCAAAGGAATGAGAAATTGCTACTGTGATGTGCACAAGTGACTAAATGTTGCGGAGGTTGAACTAATAGTTATGGGAATTTTAATTCTGATCAGAGAAATGCACCAAAGCAACTGAGAAAAACTGTAAGATGCATATTTACGTTCCTCTGCTGTAGTCAGCAATTATTCAATCAACACGCGTACGATGTAAGACATTCTTGCACGGAATTGAAGTCCTTGTGCATGGAGGGGTTGGAAGCAATGTAATTACATAAAGACGTTTCAAATGATTTAATTTAATTTAAACGATCGCGAAACACATGCATTGCTTCCAACCGCTGAGTAAAGAAAAGCGCGAGAAGTCTGGAGTCGTAATCTGTATGCGTTATAAATGAAAACTGGCCGGACCTAATAATGTTGAGAGTTATATATATGGCTAGCCGTTTAGGAAATTATATATATATATATATATATATATATATATGGAATAAAAGTTTGAATATATAGAGTGAAACACTGAATAAATGGAATGAAACTTGAATATATGGAATTAAAGTCTGAATATATGGAATGAAACTTGAATATATGGAGTGAAAGTCTGAATATATGGAATGACACTTGAATATATTGAATGAAAGTCTGAATATATGGAATGAAGGTCTGAATATATTGAATGAAAGTCTGAATATATGGAATGAAGGTCTGAATATATTGAATGAAAGTCTGAATATATGGAATGAAAGTCTGAATATATGGAATGACACTTGTATATATTGAATGAAAGTCTGAATATATGGAATGAAACTTGAATATATGGAATGAAAGTCTGAATACATGGAATGAAAGTCTGAATATATTGAATGAAGGTCTGAATATATGGAATAAAACTTGAACATATTGAATGAAAGTCTGAATATATTGAATGAAACTTGAATATATGGAATGAAATCTATGAGACACATATCAATATTTTAAAAAACTAATCTCAAGCTAAATAATATTATAGACAAGTTTTATAGCATGATTGAAAGAAATCCTCCATAGCAGAATGTGTAGGTTCCTGTAAGTTCACATGACTGCAGATCCACTGCCTTATCAATTTGTGGATCTTTACTGTCACTTGAGGAGCATTAGGATTCCACTACCATACGCAGGTTTATGTAAATTTACGCGGGCCAAACTCGTCTCGCGGAACTTAATGGCATAATGGATCTACCCTATCAGTTATGCGCCCTTAAAATAGCAGCTGAAAACTGAAAATTGATTTTACAGCAAGTTTTATTTGGTCAATGGCGCATTAGCTTTATGCCACCTCAAGATAGCAACACGCCAACAATTTGCCTGACCACACCTCATTTAAGACCAACACATTCATTGGCGCTAATTTTGGTGCAATTAGACTAGCTTTCTTTCCCATCTATGCACTGGATTGACAAATGACATTTGCGCCAGTCATACTCTAGCAGACACTTGAGTCACACTTTGCGCGGCTTTGCAGAGGCTGTAAGATAGAGCCCTTACTCTGCAATGTCATTGTGTTGCTGTTCATTCACATTTTTTTGATGTCAAATGAATGATGCATTGTCATCTAAAGTTTAAGAAAATCACAAAATCCAATGCAGTTATTTTTTAATAATGTGAACAGACTAATGGAATCCTCCATCAGCTGTGCCTTTTAAACAGTGGCGAGGGAAGTACTCAATCTTTTACTTGTGGCCATCTTCCAAAAAGGTATGACGTTTTGTTTAAAAAAAAAGTAGCATGAAACAGTTGCTTTTCATTGATTTTCGTGGCAAAACGCGTTAATGTTTCACTCTTTGAAGTGATTTTTGGGCAGTACCGTTGCATTATGGTATTATGAATCAAGTATTATGGTCCCCACTTGAATTTTCTTCTTTTTTGTCCACCTCTAAAATACCAAGTTTGATGGCAATTCCTACATTAATTCTGAGTAATGTCTGCCCCCCCCCATTTTTTTTTGCTTATAATAAAACACTGGTAATGTGAGATGCAATTGTTCGTGATCTGGAGTTACGGCACCACACCAAAATCTCACATTTCAATCTGCACAAAGTGCCAACTATTTAGTGAAAAAAAGAAATAAGTAAAAATCATTTTAAAACCAAATTACGGATGTTGTTTACGATTTTTTCCTGAACAAAATACGTACGCATACTTTCGTTGAACAAGCCTCGTTATTTCTTTCCACAAGCCGGTTCTTGAGAGCAATTGCATCACTTGACTTTACTACCGCGCTATCCACTGTATTTGCTCATCAATTTTTTGCGGTGATAGTTCGACCACCGTTTTTCGAACTGGTGACAGCTTGACCGCAGTGCATCTGCGAGGGTGAAGGCATGTTTCTTTCAGGATTAACGTTGGCCTGAATTGCCTGACGTGCGGCACTGTGGCCTGTGGCGCTCCCTGCATTATGAAAGAATTAATAAATTTCTTCATCAGTAGAACGATATTGGATTCGGTTATGAGTGTTATGGCACGTACATGCGTTCGCTGAAGTGCTGATTATATCTTCATTACTTGCAATTGCTGAGACCAGGTTTTGAGCTGACTCACTCATAATGTCGCACTTACTTTTGCAGCAACAGAGATGACTAATCGTCTCAAAACACAAGATGGAGCTAGCGCCTTGATGACGTCAGGTTCCATTCAATATTCTCATGTTTCATTCCATATATTCAAACTTTCATTCCATTTGTTCACGTTTTAATCCATATATTCAGACTTTCATTCCATATATTCAAGTTTCATTCTATATATATAATAATTTCCAAAACGGCTTGCCATTATATATATATAACACATTACTTAATTTATGGACTTTTTTTTTATTTCTTTGTATGTGTGGATTGGGTTGGTACCTACATCTGGTGAAAATTTCATATCAATAGCCCCATTAGAAATATATTTGCTGCGAAAAATGTTGACGCGTTCAATACTTATTTTCCCCTCTGTATGTATCACTCTGTTGGATCCATTGCTTCATGCTTGGCTCTGCTTGGTCTACATGGAGCACCATTAAGTGTAGCCTCCAGACATCTTTGTGTTATCATAATAGCCTTCTGACGTTAACAGTCAGAACACAACAAACCTGTAAACACTACATGGCAATGCATGTGATTCCATTGAGATGTATTAATAACGGATAGCATTCCTCTTTGCCCTTGCCAACTCGTCACCTCCCTTTAAAAAAACAAATTAATTTGTTGTCACTAGGGGGTCTTGCATGTTTGCTGTGTTACGGAACTTTGAGCTGCACTGCACTTTCAGTCAGTGAGGCAAACTGTGCTCGCAGTGAATCCAGTGCAAGCTGAGACTAGTGGAGGTCTCTTGTTACCCTTTATATTGTTTCATTGGTTGCTAAGCCTAATTCAGAAAGAACTGAATGACAATGCAATAAGGCGCAGTTCTGAAAATGATAAAACAGGATTGATGATGTTGTGGTTTTCTGTGCGAAATATAGAATTGTGGTCCTATTGTTCCTCAACCAATATATAGAGAGGAGGCAGGATCAGAACTCGTGCAGACAGGAATTTAATTCAGGGCATCATTCAGAAATGTGGTCAAACAGTCCAGGTCAAACACGAACATTGCAAATGCAGCACTGAAGGGCAAATCCACAATCATACTGAATGCACAGTCAAAAAGCCAAAAACCAAGAAGTCAGAGCACCAATGCTAAATAGAAGACAGATTGGAAATCAAACACAGATATCAATCGCACACAAGGGATTTAGTGAAATGGTAAATCAAGAAACACACCAGAGCTCCATCCGGGAAGCTAAGGACTCCAACCATTTGTAAGTAACACAGGAGAGTCTGGATAACAAACTCACAATATGCATACTGACCTGAGGGGTTTTAATGGAGCAAACAGAGGAGTAGATCTAATAGGGACCAGGTGTGAGGAGTTGTAAAACGTGCAGGGAGGTGTGGCTACAAATGGGAAACAATAAAACAATTAACTAGCAACAAGAGTGGTGCACATGAGGAAATTAAAACAAAGAGCATGTGGAGGAATGACCAAATCAATACATACAGTGGCTGAATTGAACAATCAAACATGAAAAATAATAAACACAGAATACAATACAGATACTACACAGACTTACACTTTGAGATATTTGGCTCTATGCGGTTCTTTAAACATGCAAAAAAAAAAAAAATCCACCTTATAATCTTATAAATTTTCAACTTGATCATGCCATACCTACCCATTTTTGACATAATGTAGTTAAGACAAAGAAAAAATATCAGTCATAAAATTGTAGTGTGATCAGAAAAGCTGCATTTTTTGGGGAATGGGCTATTTGCTTCAAGAATTCTGCAAAGATTTGACCAAGAGTAATTTGCTCTACAATGGAGATGAGAGGAGCACACTGGGAAAAAAGAAGGTTGCATATTTCTTCAGTGAAATTATTGAGAATGGGAATATTTTCACTATGCTGGAGTACAAAAGAATCTTTTAACTTGTGTCAGAAAAAGAAAGGATAATGATGAGTTTGGGGAATATATTTTTCTGTTTTCAAAATGGAATCAGCCTGTCTAGCTTTCTATTTTTTTCCCCCACAATTTACACTCTGCCAATGGCCCAGACCCAGCCTTGTATATCTACAGTCTAAATAAAATTGTTCACTATACCTGAGACTTGAAAGGGTGGGGGTGTGATCATATTTTCAAAAAACATTTTGATCAAATTTTTCTTGTTATATATGAAGACCACAGTGGAAAAATGATCAGAGTCACATTTTCACGTTGTGGAGAAATGATGAATTAACCCTCTATCAACCACCGTAGCATATCTGCTACATAAAGTGAAAGGGTTAACAGCCTGGACACCCTGCTGGTTTTGTTTCTTATTGCCAAATAAAAATTTGAGAATAACTTGAATGGTCCGTCAAGTTAAAATTTTAAAATTTAAAAAAAAAATTTCAAATTTAAATTTTAAAAAATTTTTAATTTTTTTTTAAACTATTTTTCCAAATATTGGCCCATAATCAACATATTTGCCTACGGAAATGATTTTTACACAATTGGAAATGGGTTTGGCTAATAGAGGGTTAAACATTCAAAACGATCTTAGACACAAAGCACTGAAAAAATATGCAAAAAATATAAAATATATAAATTGTTATAAGAATATACAATATTATTATAGATATTATAATAATAAATAATATATGAAATATACAAAAATGCAAAATTTGGACTCATTTTGGATTTGGATCGTTTTTCCTTTGTGGTCATCATATATTTTTAACTGATTATTTTTTTATGTATTTTTCTTTCCCTCTTTTGACAGATGACCCAGTAAATCAAGCTGTTGACAGACCGTGCATGAGTCCTCCCAGTCAAATGAGTCTCCGCAAAGCTGGCAGAGGGCAGGTGTTATACACACAGGCGCTCGCCTGGAGGACCCTGCTGGAGCTTTACGGTCTTGGTTGCATTTCTGCCTGATGCATTGCTTTGGTGGTTGATGCCTAAGGTCATGCCTGGGCAGTCCAACAGTGGGTTGATGTTCCCTGGTGCTGGAGTAGAAGGCAGGTCAGTGCTGCGAGGCTGGTCAAATACCAGGCGAACTGGCTTCCCTAGCTCCTGGCGAAAAAGCAGAGTCAATGGAGTGCAGCCCACCGAATCTAAAATGGCCGCCCAGTATGACATCAGCAGACATCTCATCCTTGCAAAAAATCTATTCTGGTTGTTAAAAAATTTATGTTCTGTCCTTGCAAAATATGCAACTACTGGGGCATCACGTCGACTTGCAAAATACCTGAGAGTTGTGTGTGGTGTTCACCCCCTACAAAATCCAGCTTGCAATATTGGAGGCAGGGGACGGGGGGTTGTAGTGTGGTTTATGGAGTTGAAACACTGACTTTAAGTTGCTGATTTGCTGGAGATTGTGGACCACTTCAAGATGTGAGAGAGCAGTTCACAAAACACATGGGATTACTAGACCTTCTGAGAGAGGCAGAATGTTTGCATCAGGATTAAGGGTAGGCGCAGGTCCAGTTGGTAGTGAGGTTGGGGTGAGTAGTGTGCGGTAAAACTGCCTGAATAGCATGTCCCTATGGGAGAAAGATGGGCAATGCAGATTTTCTACACACTCTCAAGAGAGCAGTTTATACAGTGAGGTCTGTTTCACCCCACATGGATACGAATAGCCGCTTAATGCAATGTGATAGTCACTTCAAGCCAGTATTTATGAGTTTGGGGTGAACCATGTGGCACTTTTACAGCCCTTTAAAATTGCACCCAAATAAGTGCAGACCTCACAATACGAGAACTGTTGAATCCTCTTGAGATATTTCTCATTTTTTACAAGTGTCTTTCTCCTGTCTTTTTACCCCATTCAGTTTGCAGGCTTGCTTGGGATCTATCCCAAAATATCTCCCTGTTGCTTCAATGTAACTTCCCAAGTAAGATGTTACTGGAAAGAATCTCACTTAAATTTAATGTAAAATGTCTGCCTTTAGTGCTGTCACACTGGAAACAACTGTGTTCTTGCTAGATAGCTAATATGAATTAACTGCCCAGCAGCAAGACATTGACAAAGTGCTTTCTTGTTTATTATTGGAGATGGATGTTTATTCGCATTTGTTATGTTTTGCTCTCGCCTATTAAAAAAGACCAGGTCTTGTTAGAGACTTGGCATCTAAAAGGAAATGTTCTGGTATGGTATGATACATTGGGTAATAAATTCTTGCTGCAGTCTCGATGTCTCAGGGAGAAAAATCATCTTTGGACTTTAAACAAATCTAAAAAGTAAGCTGGGAAGCGTAGGTCTGCAGTATGTGGTTTACTATGAAGATTAATTGCAAGAAGCATGTTGTCTACACTGTGCTGCTGATTTTTATTTGTGTTATGCAAGACTAATTGTAGTGCAATACACCGTGATAGATGCATGAATGCAATCAACAAATGGTATCCACCTATCATTCTGTCTCATTCTTTTGAAGACCTACACATATTGATCTGAATAGAAAGCCCAATGTGTGCAATTAAGGATGTAATTTATTTATTTATCTCTAGAAATGAGAAAACGTACTATATTTAGCGAAGCTCATTAGATGATTTCTCCCTAGTGTTACTCATGTGCATCAAATCAATGATGTTCATTAGAACAGAATTTAGGGTAGTCAACATTTTGGGCATTTTGTGTGCAATGATGGATTACAAAGCAGCTGCAGTTGGCAGTATTCAGAGCCTTGCCTACACAGATCATATCGCTCTCTGCTGCAATGGAAATCTGCCAGATATTTCTGTAGCGTCAAGTTCTATGCAGATGGTTTCTAATTATTTCTCCCCTTTAAGGAGCCGAGGCTTAGACGCTCCTGACATAGGACTGCAATGCAGGCTTTAAATTATGCCGTCAGCATGGTGGGTGCAATCATGAGCCTCCAATAACCAAGTGTTCCGCCACACCTCAATGAATGACCTTTATTGTGACTTAGGACTTGTAATTTTTCATTTTTGAAAAAAAAATAAATAAATAAAACTAAAAAAAAACAGTCCCTTATGAGTATTGTCAAAAAATGTGATGGCATTGCTTAAAATTGCTAGTGAGAATGAATAATATACATGTTTCTTCAGAATGATGTACGTGTTTCTTCAGAATGATGTGGATTGTCTTTGTAAACATTTCCTCACATTGCCCTTGTGGGTTGATGACCCACTGCAAATTAATAAAGATTTTATGAGTCACGAAACCAACACCACCATACAGTAAATTATCGTTAGAGACATATACTTCAGTAACACTTCATAATACATGTATTATTTCAATTGAAAAGGCTATGCCAAATTCATCTCATAAATCCATGTTTTATGGTGCATAGAATCATACTGCAAAATATTTAACAACAAAAATTATTCAATCAGAACCGTTTTGTACGCAGTTGTATGATTGATAATGATTGAATGTAGATACAATTTAAATGTAGAAAATAAGAGGTGGTTAAAATAAATATACATAGTAAATATGAATGTGTTAAACCAAGGAGTTCACTTTGCATTTGAACTGATTTGGTTTAATTTGCTGTCCCTATTGACAGTCAAATCTCTTTTGGTCATAGATTTTGTGGCTAAATATGAATTATTGCATCCAAGTTTTGAGGAATGCATTTTTTTACCCAGCCCTTTGCACTTAGTGAGCTTGCCAGAGCTGTTTTTAGTGGTGAGAATTGTTTCATCATCAACAGCTGATTTTAGTAAGCTAATTAATCAATCATCAAATTAATCATCCACATAATTGCATGCTTGCCCTTCATTGGTAAAACTCTTCTCTTGATGGTAACAAATCGATGTACTAGCGTTCAAAGATATTGTAACTTTACTGCCCATCTACCGGATTTTAAGATGCATGCCAATTATTCTGCCAAGACCCAAATTACCAATCTTGCAGTCTTAACAAATGTGAAAAAGAATTTGTGTATCCGTCCCGAGATTCGGATTCACTGTAACGTCCTGGCGCCAGGAGACATAACAAAACTAATACAAAACTCCAGGGACAACAAAAAGGAGCGCACTAAACAAAAGGGTGTCACACATTGAGGCTACCTGCCTGTGAAGGGTGAGAACTAAGGTTTAAATAGACAAGGGGATGATAACTAACTAAGGAGGAAGAGGTGGGATAATTAACTAGAAGAGCAGAAGAGATAATTGAATAATGGAGGGAAGGCAGGTAGCCAAAAGTCCTGAATGCCCAGGGGGAGCGGTGTGGCATTCACTCCAAAATTTATTGCGTTCCTCTGTGGCCAACATTATACCCCTCCACCAAGTTTTATGAAAATCTGGCTTGTAGGTTTAAAAAAATATATATTTATCTTTTTTTTTTTTGCCAACAAACAAACCAAACCTAACCTCCTTTCCTGCATTTTAAATTTGAGTGTGGACTGTTATCCCAGATGACATTTTGCCAATTTAAAGTGTAATTATTCCTTAAATTTTCATCGGTCTCGATGACTGTGCATGTCATTTCACTCAGATGGGCTAATTAACTTATTTATTGCATTTGTATTTTTAAAAAAAATACTTATTTTTACAAAATAAATCTGCTTTGTACATAAAAACTGACATGTAATATCATTGACTGCTATATAAATTCCTAATCGTTGAATAAATGTCCATCACTAACCCTGCCAACACCTGCTTTATTTTACCCATTTGGCAGTTTGAGCAGATATGTCACTTGGCTGCATGTGACACGAATAATTTTTCAGAGTGTGATTTTGGGAGCATACAAAAATGTGCACATTTTAAAGATTCATAATCATTTACTTCATAAAACCTATTATTTACAGCGGACTATAAAACAGAAAAAAATGGACACATACTGTGGTACTGGAGAGGTTCTCAGTGTATTTTTGTTGAAAATTTGAGCTTTTTGCTCTCGGTTGGATGCCAGTAATGCAATTTAGACCACATTTCTACAATCCTGAGAGCATCTCAGACCAATTTAAAAGGGAGGCTTGGCTTCAACAAGGCTTGTGAGATGGGTACAGAAAATAGAGACCATGCAATGCATGTCTCCCAAACACCCGAAATAGCAGTTGCTGTTTAAAATCACAAGTGACTAATGAAAATGATTAATAAAAATATGGTATATTTAAGATTTTATTTTGTGGCCAAGCTGCTCAAAATTGACCAAAATGGGTGCTGATCTTTTAAAAGCTTACAATATGTAGCCTGTGAAAATTCATTCTGGGATTACTGTGGTGCACTTATGAGATTAATGAGCAAAATACTTAGTTCTTGTTTCAACATATAAAAGATAAAATTATGAGGGACTGTTTATATTATTTACCTGGGGAAGAGTCGTCCGGCACCGCAATGCACTGTGGGACTAAGGCAAGCTGATGTAGCTAGTGTGATACTCTGGGAAATGTTCTGGTGGGAACCCTAGGTCCAGAAATGCAGGGGGACGCAAATTCAACAGCTTTGTTGGTGGTGCACGGAGGACCAGAAGGTTATTATGCAGGTGTTCATAGAGTTTTGGCTTGTGAGTGTGTTTTCCCAAAACTGCTGGTTGGATATTTTATTTAACAATGATTAAAAAAGAAGCTGTTCCTGCTGCATGTGCAGAGCAAACGCTTCCCTGACAAACTCATTCAAATCTATTCCCGTGGTAATTGATTTTTCATTAGTCAAACTGAGAACAAAAAAAAAACCCCAAAAAAAATTATTTTCTTGTAATATTTCATGGTGCAATGGAAAGGGGATAGGACCTGTTATAGAGAGGAGAAAAACTACTGCATGTTAATAACAAAAGCAGCTGGCTGCTGCTGTCCTGCTGTCGTGATCCGGTCCTGATCCAGTTCTGCACCATCCTCTACATGCCACTTCCTGGAGTGACCAATGCCACTGGTAAGATGGACTTTAATGGATCTCTTTTTCCATTTCTATTCCACTTTACTTTATTTTGTTATTAATTAGCTAGCCCATGGAGGATGGGCTTCCCCACTATAGTCGGGTTCCTCCTGAGATTTCTTCCCACTGGGGAGTTTTTTTTACCACTGTTTTGAGGATTTTTCTCCCAACTGGGAGTTTTTTGCCTCATTTGCTCTAGTGGGGAAAAGGATTAGGCTGGGCGCTGCCCTTTCATTCTACTCATGAACTTGACTTGACTTACTGGCATTTGAATATTTCTGTGTACTTATTCTATCCCTATTTGTATTATATTTTATTGTATTTGTTCTTTTCTCTATGTAAATGACTGTGAAGCAATTTGTGACCCTGTCTGTGAAAGGTGCTATGTAAATAAACTTTACTTATTTACTTACTGACTTACGAGAGGAGAAAGAAATCTTAAGCAATTCTGAGGATACCTCAATGACCACTGTATCACATGATCACTCATGCTGGTAGTTCAGTAGAGTATTTCAACCACAGCCATAACTGATACCAAATAAGACTAAATGAGCAAGTCATTTGGCTAAATATTTGTTTAGGAAATAATTTTACATTAATTGAGATAATGCACAATTATTTAAATTCATTGGTCAGAGCCAGAAACCATTCTGCTTGGTGTAGGCGTGAGGTAGATGGGGAATGTGCTCCACTAGAACCGGGCATTTGATTCCAAAAAGCAGGTCAAGGAGCCCCTGAATTTGAGCTAAGAGTAGCTGTAGCAGTATTGGTGTTACTTAACTTAGGTGTAGGTGCAAAAAAAGGTGCACAATAATTATTCAATTTAGTACTAGTCCAGATAATATCATCTGTCTTAAAATAGAAAAGGGTTTAAATGAACCAAATGTCTAATACTCAAAAAGATGTCTGTTGCTGCTTTTGATGCTAACCAGCTAGCTAGTCTAAATAAAAAATCAGTTGAGCTCCAAAATCAGCAGAGCACCAAAACAAACAATAACAACAAACTGATGTGACAACATTGCATGGATTCAATTCAAACTACCATTTTGAAATTAAATTACATTTATTTCCTGAGATTCTCTCTATAATTTAATCTCTCAAGTGTATGACAAGCAATGACAAATGCAAATTATAAGTGACAAATAACTTGCTTTACCCTGCAATTTTATATTGTCCAACCAATAATCAGAAATATCTGACAACGCCATATGGCATAGAAGACACTATAGGGGCGAAATAAATAAACATGATTGGGCAGAGTACAACAAACCAATTAGGTGGGCAGAGCTAAAATTTTTGCAGGCAATGCCCCCCTTCCCACTTCTAGATCTGGCACTGGATTGGAATTTGTAAACTTCAAATCTTTTGGAGCTCATGTGTCTAATTCACCTTGAAAAGTCTGATTCAGCTTTAAAAAAAGCATGAGTAGCCTCCCTTTTACTCTCAAATTCAATATTTACAAATAAATCATCAAAACAAGTCAAAACAATGGTATACATGAGTCAAACATTCAGGTTTATCTTGGATCTGATTTAGTACTTGGGCAAAATGGGCAAATTTTCTGATTTAGTACTTGGGGAAAAAAAAAAAAAAAAAAGTCACCTGGGCAAAAAAAAAGTCACCTGGGCAAAATTACCCGTGATTTGTCTTTTAGACATAAAAGCTGGTATTTCGTATGACCAAAAAAAAAAAAAAAAATGGAGATGGGTCAAACTGATTAGGATCCAGTGCTGCGAACAAGCCCCTTCCTGATTTCTTCTATTTTTGCATATTTATCACACTAACATGTTTCAGATCATCAAACTAATTTTAATATTGGAAAAAGACAACCTAATAAACTCAAAATTCACTCTTTAAATGATGATTTTCTTTTTTTTTTTGATGGGAAAAAGCTATCCAACCCCACCCATCCTTTAGTGAAAAAGTAATTGTTCCCTTAGTTTCTAAATCAAGTAATTACGCAAATTTATTCGATAATTGGGTTCAAGTTCACGAGACCCTCCCAAGCATAATCACTGTCAGCCCAGCTGAAACTAACCAGCACTTGCATAGAATTTATCTGGCAATGCGAAGTAAACAAAACGCAGCACATGGTGGCACCATTGAAAGCAATTTAACAATGGATGAGAAACAAAGATGTTGACATCTTTCAGCCTGGAAAGGATTAAAAAAAAACATTTCAAAGGCTCTGGAACGCCAGCAAGCCATGATTAGAGCCATTATCTAGAAATAGAAAAAACTTGGAACATTTGTGAATCCAGGAGTGGTCGGCCTACCAAAATTCCTCCAGAGGCGCATCAACAACTCATCCAGGAGGTCACAATGGAACCCAGGCAAACATCTAAAAAACTTCTGGCCTCTTTTACTTCAGTTAAAGTCAGTTTCAGTGATTCTACAATAAGAAATGCTGGGCATCACTCGGAGAGCAGCATGGTAAAAACCACCACTGACCCAAAAGAACACAAAGACTTGCCTATAATTTTGCAAAAAAAAAAAACATGTTGATGACCCCCCAGATTTTTGGATAATATTCTGCAGACAGATGAGTCAAGCGGTAACTTTTGGAAAACATAGGTCTCGTTACATTTAGCATAAAGCTGACAACAGTCCACAAAAAGAACACCATACCAATGGTAAAACATGGTAGTGTTAGTGTGATGGTGTGAGGCTGCTTTGTTTCTTCAGTAATCTGCTCTCTCCATGATTATCCTGAAGCAAAATGTCCGGCCGTCAGTATGTGGTCTAAAGCTGTAGCGCGGCTGGGTTATGTACCAGGTCAATGATCCAAAGTACGCAAGCAAGTCCAGGTCTGACTGACTCAAAGGAAACAAAATAAAGGCTTTTGGAGTGGCTAGTTAAAGTCTGAACTTTAATTCAACTAAGATGCAGTGGCATTACCTCAGAAGGGCAGTTTGTGCTCGAAAACCAGTCATTGTGGTTAAATTAAACTAATTCCTCAAAGTAGTGTGGGCCAAAATTTCTCCAAAGTAATGTAAAACCCTAAGTTGATGATAATTTGATACACCCTCTCGATAACACTTGAAGAGTTTTTTTCCAAAACGCAATACTTGCCAAAATTACAAAAATTAGAATAATACCATGGAGCGATAGCCCTGTGCCTCTTACACATGGTGCAAAAATCCATTTTTCAAAATTCATGCAATAAAGTGTATTTTTTCATGATTGAAGTTCATGTTTTTCTATAAAATGCAATAGGCGCCAACATCTAAAACGTGGATTTACTCAAAATGAGTAAAATGGATATATCACATTTCGGAAACAAACTCTTCACTTCCTTGGTGCAGGACAGCATATTTATTCATACTTAAATAAATTTCATCCCCGCCTCCAATTCGCAATTTCGGAGTACCATAACATTTGGGACAGGTGACTTCACAACTATTGATAAGTGATCAGTCTCGTCTATGCATTTGCTTCCTCATTGCAGGTGTTAAGCCCAGCACCCACTGGTGGCGCGTCAAATGCCAAACATTTTTACATGCCCACTGGAAGCATCAGTAGCATTAATATTGATGAGTGATGACAAGACTGAGAAGAAAGCCATGGGTGTCACTCTCAAAATATTCAACAAGACAACCTTTAATTTTGAAAACACCCACAGATAAAATTTATTTCAAGTGATGGCAAAGTGTGCTCAGCTTACTGTGCATTGTACCTTACATGTAGGCATAATTTACCTCCTAAATTTAGCCGTCTAGTAAGTTAAAATTATGATTTACTATACTTCACCCAGCAGCGAGTTAGCTAGCCAGTTCTTATAATTGTACGTTGAGTTAGATACTGTCTAACTGTAGATTGCTTGATAACATAAATGCCAGCAAAATAATTGATTTCCATTAAAAAAACCGCAACTTGGTTAAAAAGCGGTTATACCGGTTTCGACAACTGCATGTGAGGTTTCTGCTAAATGTGTGCCTCCAACCACTACAAACTTAAATTGTTAAGTAACCTAAAAGACAAATGCATTTCTATTGAGTTGATGCACAAGAAATAGAACAGCGGCAAAAAATGAACTGACGCGCGTCACACGCCACCAGTGGGCGTCGCTCCATTGAAATGAATGGAAGCTATTTTGACGCACGTCACACGCCACCAGAGGGTGTTGGGCTTTAGAGTTCTTGCAATACGCAGTCTTAATTATAAACTTTTGGACTCTTTGGTGATAGGTAACATGAGGACCAGAAGGGTGCATATTGAAAGAGGCATATCAAATTTAAGGTGCTTCGCTGGCTTCACATAGCAATGTATTCAGGCATCAGTGGCACCACAAAGGTCCAAATAATTTGCTTTGAGACCAGAGGCTGTGCTAAGCCAAGCTTTTCTACAAGTAATTGGGGGCCCCATAGCTTTTTTGATTTGGCTCCTCTACTCAAGAGTGTACTCCATTAAAAATCAAACAATTCATATGTGGTTGTAGTTTCAGTGAGTAGTAGCTCCGCTCCCTGTGGCAAAAATCATGACAATACCAGAACTGACAGCGGTTGGCAGCTCAGAAGGGCGTCACATAATCTGTGTCATTTCACGCAGCAAGGGAGTCTAAAGTGTCAGCAGCGCTGTTCTCAGTGGGGCCTCTGTGATCCTTCTCTCAAATTTTTCCTCTCCCCATCATATGTGAAGGGCACAGGAGAAGGACTATCTGTAAATGGCGGTCAGAAAATGTTTATAGGGTCAAATTAACTGGGTCAAGCTTTACGTTCAATCAATGACATGCATTTGGTTCTCTTGATCAATTTGTATGCTAAAATAGTATCATCTTCAGAGCCAAAATTCTTAATGAGTGTGATTGAAAGATATGGTGATATTTCAAAGTCATAACCTTTTTTTTGGACCTAATTTTTTGGACATTAAACATCATATAATTTCAGTAAGTGATTAAATTCACATGTTAACATCAAATTAGGCGTTGTTGTTCTGTTTTCAATATAGTAAAGGTTGAATGGACTTTTCAAGTCAGTCCTTTTTTATTTCCATTGGTCGTGATCTGCTAACTTTTTTGGAATTGAATTGTGAAACAAGAGCACTCAGAGAGCGCAGCACCTCCGCCACACCAAGGCAACTCTGTGCATTAGTTATTTTCGTTGGCTGATGTAGGGTGTTGTTGCATTCGACTGCCAGGTGGCAGCAAAACCCAAAAGCACGCCAATTGGAAATCCGGCCCATTGGAAAGACTTCAAATGTCTGCCAGCATTGCTGGATTTGAACTTTGGCCTATATCTCAGTTGTACTTTGGCCTAGATAAGCCAAAATTTAATCACTTGTTCCTCTTATGCTACTCTAAGATCCTGCAAAGTTTGGTTATAATCTATGTGGCCATTTTTGAGATATCCTGCTAACAGACAGACAGACAAACAGATAAACGCCGGCAAAAACATCCACCTCCTTGGCGGAGGTGAATAAAGCTCAAACTCTGACACTAACAAAGACTTCTTCTATTCCAACATCCCCGACTGGCAATACAGGCATTACAGGATTTGCGTAATTTCTGTTGTAATATATTTAACTAAGTACACCAATATTCTTGTTCAGAATCCTTTTGAGACATCCATTCTTGACTACTAAGTTGCTCTTCAGATCAAAATATCAAGTTTTAGCCCTCAAGAGGCCCCATTATTCTTTTGGATTTTTCCTCTTTCATGAACAATGTTATAGGAAAATGCTTGATAACTATTGCAGTGAACAATAATGCAAACTGAGGGGAAATAGAAAGTATTACCACCAATTGATCCTCACAACTGAACAAATTAACACTTGGTTGAGAATTCGAAAACGTGAATGGGAACGGGTTTGGAGAAGTAATGCACTTTAAGGCAAGGTGAGAGCAGGGCTATAATCCCTCTGATGGCAAGTTCTAGGCAGAAGAGCTTAACAAGGACAGTGATATTTTTTTTTAATAAAAACTAGAATAATATGCACAATTCAAGTTTAGACCATTGTACGTTGTATTTCTTTTGAATTATTTGACAAAAGGTTACATTGAAATTGAAAATGAATTTAGTAGGTTAAATATGTCTGTGTGTATTTTTTGTGGGACAATTGTGACGGAGTTCAAGGGGGACCTTGACACTGTCACGGGAATTGTTTGTGGTCCCACTACATTTGCCCTAGTTCCCACAGAGACAGGCACCAGCTAGCCTTTGAAGTGTTGTCGGGGAATCTCAAAACAATGAAATGGTGAAACACCACAGGAGTGACCATGTATGATACACATAAGGAACAGAAGTCATTCAGAAGCCAGAGGGGGCCTTGACACAGACACGAGAACTGCACCTGCAAGCTCTTGTAATATAATAAAATAATCTAAAAATAAACAAATTAGTATCAATTTGGGATGGGAGGGTGAGGGGCCCTGATCAACAAGTCACATAAGAAGCCAACACAAGGGGACAGAAGAGAAGGAGATGCAATTACTGCTGTGGAAAGAAGGACTGCAAAACATGGACAACCTGCTGCAAATGTGGGAAATCCATCTGCAAGTCCCTCACATCCAAGGTCTCCTATCACTGCTTTCAGTGCACAGACTAGGATACTAGTTTGCAAGAAGTATTTTTTAATGTTTTGTGTACTGAATGTCAACACGGGAGTTGCATGTCCGCCATATTGGATTTTCGCTCGCGCAAGGGATTTTGGAGCCAGTGGTCCTGTCAGTGCCCTATCTGTACCTCTGGAGCTTCAGGATGCCAGGTTACACGTGTTCTGTGCCTGGATGCTACAGAAACCACCACAGGGATCGAGAATTGAGCTTTTATAATTTTCCGAAGGACTCCAAGCTTAGAAAGAAGTGGCTGATTTACATAGGATGGGCTGGAAAGAAGGGAAAATACAGCAAGTTCACTGTATTATTTTGCCATAAAACCAGTTTTTTCCCCCCGCTTAAAAAGATGCAACATTCAGCAGTTTGTCAATTGTCACGTTGATGTACAAGGGAGCAACTTAAGAATACGGCCTGCATAGCATAACTATAACGATAACTTCATAATGCTTGGTTTCATAATGATTCATGAAATATAACTCACTACCCTATTGGAAGCTTCATTATAACCCAGCTGGCTTCCTGTTACGTTTGCTAGCAATAAAGAACGACAGTCGCAACACTGTAAGTTAGCCAGCTGGGTAACGTAACCTTAGATTTGGGATGCAGGCCGTATTCTTCAGTCGCTCCGATGCAAGGTTCGAGGATGAATTCATGGAGGGCAGTGGTGTGCCGTCAGATGTCAGGAAGGCCTTCAGTAACATTACCCTTTCCCGCATGATTGCTCTTAAACTGTTTGCGATCAAGTTTGCCTGATTAACAATCAAGAATAAGATAAGAAATACACGCACATCCAAAGCCAGGGAGAGAGCAGGTGCTGAGTCAAAAAAAGAAATGAATGTACAAATAAATGAATGACTACTCACACATCGCAGGCTCAGTATCCACTATTTATTACACCAACGTCACGTTTCGAGCACTACAGCTCTTCATCAGACCATCTGATGAAGAGCTGTAGTGCTTGAAACGTCACGTTGGTGTACTAAATAGTGGATACTGGAGCCTTGCAGTGTGCGAGTCATTCATTTATTTGTACACTGATTAAAATCAAACAATTTATTAAATGAACGACCACCACAAATGCATGACACGTAATGATAAAGAAATGCTAATGACAAAGCGATTGCCTATTGGCTATGTTGATATAATTGACGTGACTCCGCAAGGATGACAATCTGCAAAAAATCTGAAACATTCGCGGACTTAGCAGCAATTATTTTCGCCATCACTCAGCTGTACATCGTACCTAACAATGCTTTTTAGCTGTCAATACATTCAGACTATAGAACGGATTCTCATGGCTTATTGCTCAATGAGCCTCACAAACTAATTTACGCAAATCTGTGCTACAGGAGCACCGAAATTATAAAGACATATTGATATTTTTCCACCACTGCAGTTCCGAAACAGACGACAAAATTACAGCTCCTGGCACTTTGTCCGGGGTGAAATCAGGCTCTGAAAAACACCTAAGTTCTGTAGTCTCCACGTTACACTCTATTTGTATGGACCACTGTAAATCCCGATATGCATTGCACGGGAGCTTCTTCCGGCTATGCACAGTGAGACATGCAACTCCCGTATTAATGTTGATTCTTAACATTGTGAATTTTATGATATAGCAGTGAGGACAGTGTTTAATGGTTGCATTGGTTATGTGGTCATATGATAAATCCTAACAGTTCCAGAATTTTGACCCAGACCAGACTGTGAGGGCATCAAATATGAACAGCATGTAAGGGTAAATAAAAGAAGAATTAAATGAGCAATCGAAGTTTATGCCATTAATTTTGACCCATCCATGCATTGCTTTTTTCCTGATGGTAGGGGTCAAAAGTAACAATGCACAACTTCCATTCAGAATCAAATTATAAGAAAGTTGTCCCTCATTTCTACAAAATGCCACTTGGTATAAATAAAATACAAGTGAGTTCTTTCTTACCACATAAAATAGTGTCTGTCTATATCTTTTAAAATGATGTTTATCTGAAAAGTGTTACCTTTGGCCCAGTTCTCTCTCGCTTGAAAAAAATTTTCACAGACTAGTCTGCTGGCTGAGACAAACCAGCCCCTCTTTCTTCCATCAGCAGTACCTGGGAGGACTAGGACAGGAGGAATGACTGATACTGACCAATGCATGAGTTTTTCATTCTTTATGAATTTCAACAAGTATTATGTGTAGTGATATCAGGAGTATCATTTATTTGATGGACATTTTAGACTTGTTTCCAATGAGATATTATTGAGTTTATATATTGACTTTGTAAACATTACTGTTGCTGCTCAATAGACTATAAACTGCTCTATTAAAAAAAAAAACTATTAATTTCAAATCCTGCTCTGAATGAATATATTAATTAAATTATTTATTTATTTATTATTCTAAAATATAGCTGGATAGTTGAAACCCGTACAATTTTTTGTTCAGCAAGTGGAGAAATGAGATTGTATCACTGGTAACATACTTTTTGATGATATTTTTAATTTTAAACTTTTCTTTCATAAATTGATGCCTTTGCCTGGGATAAAGATCATGCCCAGAAAGCACCAAATTGCATTATTAAAAGAAAAAAAAAGAAAAGGGGAAAGAAAAATCCTGGGGACATACCGCTGGACCCTCTAGTTGACTTTGCCTGTTCGGTAATGGACCCCAGTGATATATACATATGAATTTCAGAATTGTTGCAAGGTTTCAGTACTGCGTCCCAGGGGACGAACATAATTAAAACTATTATCTCTCCATGCATTCTGCAAAATTAACCCTGGACCTTTCGGAAATGTCCTGTGCTGCCTTGATGCGAGCATTGAACAGAATGTGATAAATGAACAAGTGAGCACTAAACAAATGGAAACCATTAATCATTGTTAGAAGACAGGGTAATTGCTCATGCCTGTGAAGTGATCAAGTGATGAGATCAATGAACCTCAATTTTTTTCATATGGTTACAAAAGTTCAATATTCAATGTTCAATGTTCAAACAAAGAAAGTATTCCTGTTGCACGAGTCCTTAGATTATTATCTTGACCCGCATATTCAAAATGGCATTCTCTGCAGAATTGATAACTCTATTAAATGTGACACCCGATCTGAATGTTTGCCAGTAATCAAAGTAATGAAATGTTGATTATAATCTCAATAGGAATTGTTCGATGGCCAACTATTGTAAGCTTTTTTTTTTTTTTTTTTGCATAAAACCTCAGAATACTGTACAGTTTGATTAGCTGTTCTAAGTGGGCTGATGCACACATATGGGATAGTAGCCAGAATATGAAACTTTGAATAGAAAGCGAAAATGACTGAAAATGAACAAAATAAATAAATAAATAAATAAAATAAATCATGAGTGGTAATTTCTAGATTCAAGTCAACACAGACCGTTCCAAGTTGAAAGCTTTTAATTGGGGCCTGGTCTCACATGGTCTTGATGTGAGAAAAGCAGTAAGATATCCTACTTTTGTATTCACTCAATCCTCTCAGGTGGAATAAACTCATGATTTATGGCACAATTTATGCCAGGCTCACACTGTTATTCAGCAACACCGTCATCGCCTATCGCTCAATTTCAAATACATTTTCTGGTCATGAATTAAAACTATCCACCAACTTTGGTGATGTTTATACAGATTGTCATTGATTTATGGGCAAATTTGCATTAGGAGAAAAAAGAAAATTGCACACTGTATTAGTTCCCAAATTTCTACTAGGTCCTTGCACATGTTTTGAACTAGTGGTGCAACATATTGAGTGATTTCAGAATAGTTTTACAAACATGGTTCCACAGTACTATGCAGCACATTCTACAAGTTTTGTAGTTGCTGGACTTCAATTTCCAATATAAAGTCTGATTTGTGTCATGTCATGCCCATTTTTTGCTTCGGGATTTGTACCACTCTTTAGTGGTGGATTTGTATGAAATGTTTGGGGCATGTTTCAGGTACATATATGGACATATCCTACAAGTTTGGAATGACTGGCCCACCTGTCATTGACTTTGGTCTATTTATATGTTGAGCCACACCCTGTTGAAGTTCAATGGTCAATATCCTCACAACTAAATAAGAGATCAACAAACTTCCAGAAAATTTATATCAGCTTGATCCAATAATGATCCACAGGAAATTTAGGAGCCATCAGACCTAGGATTTAGGAGAACTAAAAAATTTGTCTTGCAAGAAATTACACAAATAAAATTGGGAATATACGTAAGTACGTTTGCTAAAGTGCCCCCATAAGGCCAATTAGGGTCATATTTCTTGGGCATCATTTCCTCACAACTTCCAATCAATGGGAAAAATCTCATGTTGCCACAATTCACCATCTCACTGGAATGCGAGCTATCGCCAATACAAAAAAATACCTGAATGTGGCTTTTCCACCAAAATTTCTTACACTACTGGGACTGCCACACTTCCAATGCGCAGCTTGCGTAGTGGCATGACAATAACAATTCACCTACACTTGTGAAGCTGCAAACGATATAAACGCTAAAATCAAGCCAAGAAAAATTAATGGATCAGGGTCCAAAATTAACACTCGCCACTCGCCAATGGCTGGTAAATTTTAGCTCTGGCGAGTACGTTCTGGACATTACCCGGTACTGTGGCTGGCAGGAAAATTAAGAACAGGCAGGGGAAAAATGCGCTGGGGAAAGCTGGTGGGTGCTGTTTCAAAATGCGTCCGTCATTTCAGCTTCCCAGATGATTCCTTGCGCGCTCTTAACGCAGGGCTCTGTAACCAAAAAAAAAAAAAAATCTGCTCCGAGAGCTCGGAAGGAAAGCCCACAGCCGACATGCTTTGAGAGCGCGGTTATGTTTTGTGCCGTTTGTCGTCTCCACGCAAAAGAAAAGGCCAGAGGCAATTCATTTGTTGTTGGGAATACTACTATGAAGGTGGAGAACATCGTGTTTCACGAGAAATTGAAACTTCATCTTGAATGGGCATCAGTCTCCAGGGCTCAAGCTCTGCCCCTCAAGGGTACGCCATCGGTCAGGGCCCTCGTTAAATTGTCTGATGCTACCGCAGGAAGATGGCAGTGGCGGCTCATGAACTGCCAATGGGGGAAGCTCAAACAATCCCTTAAAATGAATGATTGGACATGATCTGTTTTCAATCGTTCATTTAAATTACCATTAATGAACTTTGGACCACTCCCAAAGTGGAGGAGAGTATTCGGTGGAACGACGGATAGGAGATTGGGGCGAATTTGATGTTGTATGGACTTAGTCTATGATTGTGCGAACATTGGGAGCCCAAGGTGGCGAGACTCAGGGTGGGGCATGCGTCTCTCGTCAGAGTCCGTGTAGGATCCTAAGCCCCCCTGGGTCCCAGGTGGTGGTTGTTTCTTGCTTCCCTCTTGGAGAGGGGAAAGGTGGGAGGGACTTAGAAAGAAGATGAGTGGGGACTGTGGGAATGTAGATGGTGTATATATAAGCATAAGGATGAACAGGAAGGCGCATTGGGCGTGGTCTTGTTCATTAACCTATGTTGTCCAGAACTCCCTTTAATGAACTTTGCACCACTCTTAAAGTGAAGGAGAGTATTCAGTGGAATGACAGATTGGAGATCGGGGCAAATGTGATGTTGTATGGACTTGGTCTGTGATTGTGTGAACATTGGGAGCCCCAGGTGGCGAGACTCAGGGTGGGGCTCGCGTCTCTCGTCAGAGTCTGTGTAGGCTCCTAAGCCCCCAAAAGTTTTAATGAATCAGCGAGAGAAGGGCTCTACGTACGTCATCAATATTATTGCTAATATTGCTCGTGTAAGAGTTTGATGTCCACCGGCTGAGGATTTTAATTAGGTGGTCCGGAACTCCTTGCTTGGATGCTGTAGTGGCAGCGCCAATGCGAAAGCATGCTCAGAGAAATATTTGGGCGGAATATTGGATCTAATTACAACATGGCGGAAATGGTAGAGGAACCTGTGGCAAGTGGCAACGGCCCCATGTCGGTCGTAAATAATGGGTCTTGAGGAGAAGCATGGTTATTGTACCTTGAGGTGACATAGTTTGATATTGGCTCGAACGGACTGAGAGCAGAGTCTACGCGAAATATGAAATAGGCTGAGAAATGCCGAACTGATCCGTTTTACTTCTCTTTATCTTGAATAGTAGAATCATAAGTAGAATGAGATGTCGTTTAGGCTGGCGTGACAAGAAGAATTGTAATTAACGGAGAGCGGAGTGAACTCAGAATATCTCGAGAAACCAAAGAGGGCTAATAGGAATGCGGCTTCTAGCGTGGAATCCGTGGAGGGAGAATGGTACCCTGAGAGCAGTGTTGGGACTTAGCGAGAGTGGAGGTCTGCAGTCAGAGGTAAATGTTTGGTCAGAGCGGGAGGTTCTTGTTTTCGTAAACCTTTCAGTAGTGTTTGCACGTAAGAATGGGAAATTGACGAGCATGGATATCTAGTGGCCAGTTTGACGAAGAGGTTGATGCCGCTGAGGTAGACTTGTATCGAGGCTGGTCGAACGTGGTGTATGGAGTGAATGTACAAAATAAAGCTCGTGATGGAAACGACGTCGAGGGCTGGGAATGGCAGCAGGAGGGCTGAGTGGAATTTCTTGGATTGCTTCCGTCCTGCAAGGGATGAGGAAAGCGGGTGTGGAGCGAACCCGTTTAGAATGGCCTCTCGGGATAAAGCGGCGGATGGCTCGAGTTGTGGAGTCAGGGGTAGATGGTCACGGAAAGCGCAGGAACTGGAGTGGGATGAATGTCCGAATGCGGTGCTAAGTATCTGAATCTCTGCCAGGAGAAACGAGAAAGGGCGTTGGCAATGGCATTTTATGGCCGGGAATATGTGCAGCTTTGAGCATGAACTGGTGTTTTACGGAAATTAGGGTTCGTTTCCTGAGGAATAGCATGAACGAGAGGGAGCGGGAACGGCCTTTGTTTACGATGTCTACTGTGGTCGAGTTGTCATAATGTATGGTTATACATTTGGCGGCCGTTCATGGCCCCAAATAAGAGGAAACGATGATGGGGTACAGTGAGGCGAACAGCGAAGTAATAGCGCCCCTTTCAGAAAACGCCAAAGGAACCCCCAAAAAACGTAGGTCGAGTGGGACAACCTTAAGCGTTTGTGATATTGGCTTTAGCCAACCAGGTGCCGTGACCGGCGCGGCAAAAGAGCGGTGAGACGAAGGACAGTCAGTAAAGGGTTAACCACTGTTAGGCAAGCAGCCAATCGAATTGCATGGAGTAACGTGCTTGAGCGTGGAGATGGCAGATGGACAGTGTGCAGGCGAGGCTGAATGGTGGATTGCCAGACTGAAAGTCGGCCGAGAGCGTGAACCTTGCCACTGCGAGTGGCCCTGGGGTGGATATGCATTAGTTTCCGTGAATGTTGCTGGCAAGGCAAAGTGCACCAATAACCGAAGCGCTAGTAGGCTGCGCCACTGCGAGTGGTCGTGAGGTGGGTACGCGTGCAGTATCCGTGAATGTTTTCCGGCGAGGCAAAGTGCATTAGCATTTGTAATGATTTAACAACTTTGGAATAAACATTGCAATCATTCAACAGCACCATAATTGTATGGCATTTAATTAGCGAAGAACACGACATGCATTAATAGCAAGAGTTGCTCAGACTTATTGGTAGAACTGATGAAAGTCTAATTTATTTTTGAAAGCCTTGTTATATATTGCACTACGATATTATATGGCGTTTTCTTCCGCACATCGATGACTAAGAAAAATATCAATATGTCTTTATAATTTCTGTAATCATGTAACTCGTCAAACAACATAGATTTGCGTAAATTAGTTTGCGAGGCTCATAGAGCGATAAGCCATGAGAATCTGTTCTACAGTCAGAATAAGTGACAGCTAAATGGCGTTGTTAGGTACGATGCACAGCTTAGTGATGGCGAAAATAATAGCTGAGAAGTAAGCAAAAGTTTTGGATTTTTGCGGACTGTCATCCTTGCGGAGTCACACCAATTACATCGACATAGCCAACAGGCAATCGCTTACCATACTGCCGAAGCATAAAGCGAGATCAAGAACGAGTGTAAGGTAAACGTCCAGTTCTTCCCTCCGATGAGGAAAGGACTGGCGGATTGTGTCTGTAGCTCGTGAAACAACACAGATTTGCGTGAATTAGTTTGCAAGGCTCATAGAGCAATAAGCCATGAGAATCCGTGCTACGGTCTGAATGAAGGGGCAGCTAAATGGCGTTGTTAGGTACGATGCACAGCTGAGTGATTGCGAAAAAAAATTGCTGCGAAGTCAGCGAAAGTTTCAGATTTTTTTGGAGATTGTCATCCTGTGGAGTCACATCGATTACGTCAACATAGCCAATAGGCAGTCGCCTATCATATCACCGAAGCATAAAGCGAGATCGAGAACGAGTGTAAGGTAATCGTCCAGTTCTTGCCTCCGATGAGGAAAGGACTGGCAGATTGTGTCCTGGTAGAGTGAAAGGGCCAGGCGAACTTGGCTGTAGTGAGCTCCCTGGAACGAGCGGGGGTTGGGTGTTTGAGCTGGGCGGGGCTGAGGATGGGTTGGATTTTGTGACTGAAATATGAATGCGGAAAGGATGGTTGAATGAGCTGGGCCAGATCGATGTACATACCGGGTAAAATCTGTTGTCTAAGAATGGGGGATAATGGCGAAGGGTTTGGAATAGGCTGCAAGGGGCGTATAGGAGGTAGGGCGGTGGCTAGAGTGTACTGCAAGTGTGGTGAGGGAAACTGCATGAGGATGGCCGAAGTTGTTGGTTGGAGGGGCGGACCTGTAGAAGAAAGCACAGAATTAATAACATTTGGAAACGAGGGAGGAGGGCGGGGTGAGATAGTGCAGTGGGAAAGAGATAAGCAGGTGAAGCAACGGTGGGTGCTTCTCCGGGTATAGGTGGGTTAACAATTGCTGGAGCCTTGGAGAATTTGATTGTGGGCTGAAGGAGCCGCAGAAGCCGGGTTTCATCTGGCGGAAAGGATGGGATGGGGGGGGGGTGGACGCATGTGCATTGGGCAAAAGCGCAGCCTGCGAACACAGGTACGAAAAAAAAGGGGACAAAAAGAAGAAGGAATGGCTTCCGCTAAATCTGGAGCGGAGAGGACGCCGCCGAGCATGGTGACATTGACGCTGGGGCCGCTGATGGCAACCCGTAAGAGCTGTGTGGTCTGCTGCAGGCAGACGGGGAGGATCAACTGCGTTGCCGAGGGAGTCGGTGTACAATTTTAGCAGTCTGGCCATGTTGTCGGAGCGGTGGAAGGGGATTTTCTTCCGCTTGAGTGCCCGATGGAGTCTGGCGACGGTCCAACATGGAGCCTCGGGTGAGCCTGGAGTGCGAGCCGTGGTAAGCCTTGCTGTGGAGCCGCGGGCTCTCGCCTCTGGGCGCTGCAGTTGACGAGGGGCATTGCTGCAACGAGACGGCACTGGAGACTGCCGGCTGGAATTCCTGGGACTCGGAGCTCGAACGGGAGAACGGCGTCAGTGGTCACCGCGGGGGGAACATAGTCCGGAATATGAGCACGCCGGCTGGGGCGAGCGGGCAGTGCTTCGTGATGAAGGCGCATTGGGCGTGGGCTGTTCATTAACCTATGTTATCGGGAACTCCCTTTACAGAAACTCCGCAAACTCTCAACATTATCAAATGTGGCCAGTTTTCATTTATAACGCATACTGATTACGACTCTGGACTTCTCACGCTTTTCTTTACTCAGGGGTTGGAAGCAATGCATGCGTTTCATGATCGGTTAAATGAAATAAGCTCATTTGAAACGTCTTTCTGCAATGCCATTGCTTCCAACCCCTCCATGCACAAGGAATTCAATTCCGCACTAGAATCTCTTACATACGCGTTGATGGAATAATTGCTGACTACAGCAGGGGAATGTTAATATGCCACTTAAACTCACACGGAATGCGTGAGAGGTGACAGGTATGCGTTAATGAAAACTGGCCACATCTGATAATGTTAAGAGTTTTCAGAGTTTCTGTGATGGTAATTTGAATGAATGATTGAAAAGAGATCATGACCAATCATTAATTTTAAGGGATTATTTTAGCTTCCCCTGTTGCCAGTTCACAAGCAGCCACTGGAAGATGGCTATCCTTTTTCAGACTGCACCCGCTATTGGAAAGAAAGCAAGACCAGACTTCGTATGGATGTGCAAGTAAGTTGATTTAATACGTGTTTTATAATGTGCTAACGTTACCCACCAAAATGCTTTCCTCGCTAATTTCGTTTCATTGATTTTTTAGCAAGCTAGTTAACGACAACTGCTACGGTACCTAACTAGTAATGTTATCTAGCTGGTTTATTAGCCAGCTAGGTAACGTCAGCTAGCTAGCTACCCGTCTTATTGGCTAATCATGTCTTTAGCTAATTGCTTCTTTTTTCTTCGCAGTTCTTCACCACAGAATACTGAACTCTGAACTCACTAATTCTTCCACAATTGACTAAATCGGCATTATCATTACGCATGCGCGAAAATTTTCCGGTCAGAGTTCAAGACTACCCACGATGTCAACAAAGCTGATAAAGCCTAGCTATCCCAATAAAACAGCCAACTACTTATTGTAATTATGTAGGTTATTTTACATTGCCTAAGGTTGTTTTAGGGCAATATGCCAGGTTTACATTGCTCAGTCTGTGATTGTCCTAACCGTATGCACGGGCTTAAAAAGTTGATGGAGGAATTTTGCTCTATTCATGAGTGCAATAAAGGAACATCATGCTTCACATGCGACCCACCATATGTACTCATCCCTTTTCCTACCGAAAGAAAAGATCCAGAAAGACGTGCAGAATGGATTAAATTAGTAAGTTAGACTTAAAATTTTTTATTTTTCTAGTCATTAATGCAATTTGAAACAAATATTAATAAGTCCACATGTATCACATGTGCCATTTCCTAAGGCTGTAGTAGGTAGTGCTGTACGTGTCAGTGACCCATGTATAAATCCCTAGCCTGAACAGCTGTATGTATACATGCTTGATGTAAATACATAAATGGGCTAACCTGTGATTTATGACATCTATTTTACATATAAAATATCAGTGGCGGCTAATGAATAGAAAAAAGAAGGAGCGGAAAATATCCCCTGAAGCATTTGATTATTGACCTGTTTCTAATCATTATCTTTAACACATTTTCCCAATGATATCAATAATCCATTGACAGTTAAACGTGCAGCTTCCCTCTCAATGCAATGTTTAGGTGAGTAGCCTAAATAATACATGCAAAAAAAAGGCATTATTCATTTGCCGAAATAGGTTACTCTATACAAAATGAAATAGCCTTAACTACTATGGATTATGCGCGTTAATTTGGCATGTCCTGAAAAGCAGTTTATCAAACCTTCGCTCCATGATCAATTCAGAAAATTTATTTCACATCTCAATGAAGCGTTTTGTTTCTGTACTTCAGCTACCTCAAAGAAGCGAGTTAGCCACAAGTGAAATAGCTGAATGTTCGAAGAGTTACCATATCTTTAATCAACGAAAGTGATTGAAAATGGATGAGATCTCATCATGTTTAAAGGCATGTGTTCCGCCCTCCCAGCTTTCTGTTGAGTAGCCGCCACTTTATATATGTATGCAGATTGTATAGGCCTACAATGAATATTATGTACCGGGTATGTATTTCACACAATAATCATGCATCATTGCTGTCGGACTAGAGCCTGTAATAGTTATATATTCATAACTTTACAACGCTCAAAGAATTCACTGGGACCATTGAATTGACTGGGACCAGCATGCTTTGCGCGCAGCAAGATGTTTGTTTGTTGCATATAAAGGCAAATGCCACTGAATTCATTAATTCAAATGTATTATGTTTGCCAGTCTTGAAACTGTTGTATTAACATCTCTGCGTAGGCTACAGTTAAAGTTAAGACTATTACTACTTTACACAGTAATATTGATTGAGAATTGCATATGAGACCAGGATGACACTCTATACTGTAATGATAGCAAACTGCAATAATAAAAACACATTTATATTTTTGGCTGGTAAAAAATCTGATTGGCTGTTTTTTTTTTTTTTTTTTTGCCAAAAAGTTCATTTTGGACCCTGTAATGGATGCATTAAGAATTCATACAGCTTCTATGCTTGATATTGTACAGCCAAGTATCCATAACCATGCATTCTAACGCAAGTTTTCCCCAGCAGCTGTGTGAGACCAGAAGTGACTTGGCCACCAAACTATCCCATAAAGCATCGGAAATTAGGCTTGATTTTAACATCTGAGTTTTTTTTTTTTTTTTTTTTTCCCTGGAATGGCTTGCATTTGCTCAAATATTTCTGAAGAAAAAATAATAACGCAGCATGAGAGCAATAGGGTTTCAGCCCTTCGGACTTGAACCCCAAATTATTTTATTTGCATAGACCACTGTATCACTTATTACTGCAGAAAAAATGTGAGCACAATGGGCGAGAAAGATGAAGGGACATTTTTTTTCTCAAAATGGAAGGTATACCTGTAGCCGATTAACTTATTGAAAGAGTTCCGTTATATGAGGCCAATCCTAATACAGGATTCCAAAAATACGTATTTTGTGCTCCATACAAGCTCTGAACTACCCTCGAAAGTACTGCCTATGCCAATGGGACCACATAGATCTGGCAACAATTCTGTTTTTGTAACGCTTCTGCAGTACCAAGCTGCAGAATTAATTGAGATGAAATAAATAAAAATAAATTAGTAATTCATTGAAAAACATTCTTTATGATTTATTAGATTAGCAAATTTTGAGAAATATGCATATTTTCCAAATTTAGCACGATACTACGCTGATAAAAGTTTGGACGTATATCACGCTCTTATACAAAGTCCGCCCTTTCTGCATTCTCGAGCAAGGAAATAAGCTGACAATATCTTCCATATACTGTACTAATTTTGAGGACACGGAAAGGAGAAACGTTTTGAACAAGGCTCTTGCATTTCTCTAGGTTACTGTGACCATTTACAGTGGCTACAGAACTCCTTTTTTCATAATGGTCATGTGCCCTGTGGCACATCAGCCTTCTCTTTGACATTAATGACCGGCACAAACAATGCCTGCTCCACCTTATTCCTGACCTCCTCTCAAATCAATCACCGCCCACTGAATTCCGCTCTGAAGTTTATTCTACTTTTAATGCAAGGTGAATCTTCTTTTGGCAGTCTAAAGCACTCTCAATGCAAACTCAGCTTGTTTATCCACTAATAATGAAACTCTTTCTGGCACATCCATGTCTGCCACCGCCACAGAGATTTTCCGGTAATTGCTCAATACCCAACAATTTTCTTGCCTGTCAATGTCAAATTAGGCATGGAACTTGGGAAAAACCCACTGATTATTGAATGAAAGTAGTAAGTAAAAAATATTCATTAATGTTTTATTAATACGTTGTAGATAAGGGGGTACTATTGTAATCACCCAACAGATCACAAATATTGAGTGATTTCTTTCAAACTAAGTATGAGTATTGTCTGTCAAGAGATGATCACAACTGGTGTTTTTACAGGTAATCGCATGAGTTACATTGGTTAATTTCAGGTAAATGTGCCAATTATGTGAAAAATAGTCAATGCAATGTCTTTATCATTGAGGTCAGTGGGAGCTATTCATAAGACTACGTGATTTTACAATATTGAGTCATCATTGTTAGTAATTAATTCATTTTTTTTTGTTTTTCACAGCAGAAGCCACTTTGTTTTGAAAACAAAAACATTTGGTTGACTCCCTCGTTATCCGTTGAAAGAGAACAAGGATTTGCACACAAAATTAAGGAAGCAAAATCGCTGTCATTGGTTTCTTCCTTTTACTGCTGATTCATTATTGTGAAAATTGTCAATTTAATTGACAGTTGGCTTCAAAATGGAAAGTACTTGAAGATGGATCTAATGGTGAGGATGAGACATTTGATGTATTTTATTTCAACACAGACTATTTGTACACTGTAAGATTGTTAATTGACATGTATGAAAACAGTTTACCCCTTCCTAGACCTTCCCTGAGAGATAGCTCTCCAATTCCCAATATTCATAAACAATTGCAGTCTAAATGCCCCAATTCCCCCCCCCCTTTACTAAATACGTGAACCCACCTATAACTGTAATGGCCGGTAGTAGAGGCCAAGCGCAACGACAGAGAGAAAGAGAGTAGCACGAACACAGTACAAACACAGAGAATAATTTAGAACAAACGCAAGTACTCGCGCTTCCAAAGGATGTATAATAGTCCCAACCACGGAAGCAAAGCGAGATAGAAAAAGGGAGAAGAAACACCAACAATAAGAAGATAGAAAGTCATACCAAACCTGACTTAAGATATCTTCGGCTACAGTGCGAATCTAAACACAGACACTCTAGCGAAGGAGGCGTGCTGGACATCCTGCTTATATAGATTCTAGGGAAGCGCCGTCTCAGCTCAATCAACCAGCTGGGTAAAGAATTCGATGGCCCAGGAATTCTATATTGTCCACAGATGAGAGCTGCAAAGAAAGGTCCAAACAACACGCACACCTCAGATACCATGACAATAACAACAATCACTCTCTTTTCAGGTTGTCTCAGCCTAGCATAGCAAAACAATGGTGAATGTCCTTAGATGCCTGATAGATTTACACGTTTTTCCTTGAGAAAGCCATCAAAGGATCATCAGAATTCTGGTCAAAGATACATTTCTACTCAGGACCTTCTCAAAAGACTACCACTGTAAAGCTGAAAAAGAGTCATATGGAATCATATGGTAAATATACTATTCAAAAAAAGTAGGGGATATTGGATTTACAAGTACCATGAAATGCAGATCATGAGGTCAGGAAGGAAACAAATGACATAAAAACATTAAGGAAACATTTGTCAATTTATTCGAAACCCTGTGTACAGTCAGTAAAGGACAGATTCTCCAGAATAAGGGTCGACACAAACACAGGGTCACACAGCAAATTTACCACCATTGTGAAACAGAGTCAGTAGCGGGTAAAACCCCCTCGGTTGGCTAGACAAGCTCGAATTCGGCGTGGCATACTCCTAACGAGACGTCCCAGGTCATTTTGGGGAACGTTATTCCATTCCTGTTGCAATGCTGCAGTAAGTTGTTGGACATTGGCAGGAGGTTGTTGACGTTAGGCGTGTTGCTGTCCAAGCATGTCCCAGACATGCTCGATGGGGGAAAGGTCCGGACTGAGTGCTGGCCATGGTAATGTGGTGATATTCTGCTGCTGGAGGTAATCTGTAACGATCCTGGCCCTATGACATCTGGCATTGTCATCTTGGAAAATGAAACGGCGGCCATAACGACGTGCAAACGGCACAACATGGGGTGCCAAGATGTTGTCCCGGTAGTACTGCCCTGTGACACGTCCAGCAACAACATGCAAGTCTGTTCTGCCGGCAGCAGTGATGCCTCCCCACACCATTACAGATCCACCCCCATACGGATCATGTCTAATGACGTTAACGTCATGGAAACGTTCGTTACGTCGGCGCCAAACCCTCCTGCGTCTGTCAAGGAAGTCCACAGTGAACCTCGACTCATCTGAGAACATTACGTTGTTCCATCGGCGATTATCCCAGCGTTGATGATGACGACACCATTGGAGTCTGGCCCTAATGTGACGATCCCTCAAACAGGGAATGACACGAGGACGTCGGGCGTTAAGTGAAATCTGTGCAGACGATTCCTGATGGTCTGGCCACTCACTACCAAGCCAGCATCCCTTTGAAGTTGAGACCTTATCTGATTTGCTGTTACCATACGATTTCTCAAGACAATAGTGCGGATGAATCTGTCCTGAGCCTGAGTTGTTGCCCTTGGTCGACCGGATCGTGGTCTATCCTGAACAGACCCTGTAGCACGATGTCCGGACCATAATCTGCTGATGACAGACTGGGAAACATTCATTGCCCTTGCCACAACGACCTGTCTTGTGCCAACCTGTAGCATGCCAAGGGCATGTAACCTCTCCTCCTGTGTTAGACGGCGCATGGTCTCTGTTTAATTAACGACTTCAACCACTGATAATCTGATGCTTTCTCTTCAAAATCTTCCTTTACAGTGGCTCTAACCTTCCAATTCAGAGTCATGCAAATTTGTGGCACAACCCCCTTGATCATCAATAGCATCCCGTGCAGATCGTGAGAGTGTCATTTATGTGTTTGGGTGATGAATTTCTTTGGAAATGCTTCCTCAGTAAGGAACTATACAACATGGTTTCGTATCCCTTTGTATATGTGAAAATTTTGATCTCAAAATAAAATATCCCCTACTTTTTTTGAATAGTATATTATGGAAACACTGCAGTAAAACCCAGAAATCTTAGATAGGGTATATAAACAATATGTGGTGCTTGGTTTTACATGCAACAGGTTTTTCTATGACTGCTACCATTTAAGCATGACTGTGTCCCAGTATATTTCCAAAAAAAAACAAAAACAAAAAACGACCAAAGAACAGGCTCCATGAAAATACACCTTCCTCTGGGACACGTAGCTTGATTGAAGCAATTTTGTAATCACCCAGTAACTATAGATAAATTAAAGGTTCACCCAGTCTCTTCATATAGTATCTGTGTGCCTGAGAGTTTCCATGAAGTGATGTTGTAACAGCTAAAGTTAAAGTTTGAAAGATCACTATCCCTATCCAGCAGTTGTATTTTTCTGTATTTAGTCATCAAGGAAGTGCATCTTATCTGTAGTGGCAGCTTTGTTGGTAAGCTTATTGAGTTATTTTTCACAGTAAAGCTCCTGTCCTTTAATTTGTCATTTCATTGAAATTCTTGGACTAAAGTCACTTCAATCGGCACCATGATTGCGGACATCTCTCAGCATGGCTGCCACAATTGTATGAGTCACACTCTGTGTGCTGGAGGGGTCTGCAGCCCCATGGGATGACCCTTGGTGGGCTCAGGTTTGTTATTACTCTGCAGGACTGCTCTGCACTTGCCTCAACTCACCAGGACCTAAATTGGTTGCTTTTGATGTTAGACTCTGTCTCTCCAGCATCAAGGTGAAACATTTCAGTGATACACACTATTGTAAATGCAAATGTGATTTTGCAGTCAGTTTGCATTGATATTATTTGCAACTGGGAAAAAGTTGGAGCTAATTTTCTGATAGGAAAAAAGAAAAGACAAGTCAAAGAGATACCAAAATATGTATGCGCAAAAAGTAAAAAAAAAAAAAAATAAAATAAAAAAAACTCTGAAGAAGACCTATTTGTAGAAATACTGAAGATCCAGAACTGTTATTGCTGCTAAAGATTCTATCCAAAGATGGTTTACTCACGAGTTTACTCATATTTTATATGGGGAATGTATTTTGTATCATGAAAGAACAATATTTTTGGTGCTAATGAAGGAGAAAATATTTCAATGTCGTAAAATTTTAAGGTTGAAAGTGCGAGAAAATTTGGGAGGTTCTAACAAAATAGCATCTTGGATACAACTCAACTTTTCACTTTGCATCACATTTTATTTCTGTCAATTTAAAAAAAAATAATTTCACAAGCTCCTCTGTTATCAGATGGCATCTAGAATGATTATCTACATTTAGTGATCATACACGGTTTAGTTTATGATGATGTTTTTCATCATTTGCCCTTACATTTGAATAAAACACCAACCAAATTAACAGATAAGAGGGTGGGTTCTAAAGCAAAGGTCTTACCAGATTGGGTTGCCCTAATTAATTTGAATCAAAGTGCATCTTTGGATGCTGGAGTCAAAGTATAACTAAATCCTGGGCATGTGTCTAAAATCTATCTGCGTCCCGGAGGACAAAAACAGGATTTTAGAATTCAGAACACATCATTTTAATAATAATTATAATCTATTTTGCAAAGTGAAGGATTCATGAATTTGCTTCAGCACCGCTGATTCATGATGGCTGGATGCACTGCAATCCAGCTTTAATTAAACAGTTTTATGACCTCAATGTTATTTTGAAGGTTTTCGCATTCACAGTATGTTCCCAAAACATGCACATTACAGGTTGAATAATTAATGTAATAAATGGCTGGTTTTGAATTTTTCATATTTACATCATTACAAATTATGAGGAAGCTTCTCTCGCAACTGCCTGAAGGATTACTTTGGGCACTGAGACATGTAAGGGAATTTCAGGGAGAGAATGCATTTTTTAAATGCAACAAGGGTCAGTGAACTAGATGCATGGGCTATTCACAAATTAGAAAGAATGCACATTTTACAGCATATGTTAAAATTGAATAATTTCCAAAACTTTCAGCTTACATACAGGCTGGCATGATTCAGCAATTTTGGCTTGTCACCATAAGCCAGCCTTTATTGCCAAGCTTAGCACAAAAAGAACATAAAGCACCCTTTCATACATCCAGGCGGCATTTTATAATGCATTGCCATGGAATAGAATTACCATTTACGGCCCTAGTACATTCTTATGACTTTAGTTACATGTGAAAGTGGCAGACCTGAGGCTAGTTCTACTCAAGCTTTCCATTTTTGCAATTATGAAGTCAAGGTTGAATCCAACATGAGGCGCTAATATTCAAGTCCTACTGTGTATTGAAAATGCAACATGACTGAATGGTATTCATCCATTTTTAACATTCAAAAAAAGTCTGAACAGCAGTCTCTATTAAATTCAAACCAGTCATGCATGCATTTTGCATTTAAAAAAAGCATTATGTATAAAGCAAAGGTTTGATGTGAATGCATGCTGCTGTGAATCAGGCCATTTAAATGGGGGAGAAAAAAATCATCAAAATTTTTAATTAAGATAACATACCAGAAGATAACAAGTCAGCAGGATAATCTGAAGCTACAACAGCAAGAACCGCAGGCAAAAACGTCACCGTCTCAACAGGACACACCAGTTCAATCAAAAAGTCAAATAAATATGCACCGTGCATAAACAAACCAGGGGGACATACTGACTCTTACAGATGGACGATCAGCAGAGGTCTGTGTATAAAAACAAGCCCTCCCATCCCCCGCATTCTGCACTCCCTTTGGTAAGCAGGGGTTGTCTTTTTCCACAATCATAACTCCTTCTTTATGTGCTGTACATCCCCCCAGACCCCTGACACACACACAAACACACACACACGCACACACGCTCAATTATAATGTTTATGACCACTGTAAAAGTAATATATTGTATAGCACTGGTGCAAATAGTGCTTAAAGAAATGACTTTTTTCTCTCTGTACCCTTTCTGCTGCTACTCTTTATGAAAATGAATTAAAAACAGTCATCTTCTTGAACACAATATCCAAACAAATCTTTTGATCTATAAACTTAAAGGTGCCCTGTGTAATGGACAGCCAAAAATTAAATTCATACTCTTAACACTCCAAAGAAAAAGGGGGCAGTATACCTGCAGAAAGTGAGTTGGTCTACCCTAGCGTAACAATCGAGATTTGACACAGTCTCTCCTCCCATCAAGCCTACTGTCCTTGATTCGCCCCCACCTTCCCAACGACCCCATAGCCGACTATCTACAATCCAAACAGGGCCGCTCTGACTCCAAAACTCAGAGATATAAACACATGAACGAACGTCAGTTGATGTCAAGTGATTCTGTACTATGACATCTTCAAGCTACTCCCCTTCACCTGATCCAGTAAATATGTCCAAATTACATGTCATTGTTCATTCGAAATAAATTCATTAGCTAGATAACATTCGCTGCTGTTGAGCAAGCTAGCGTCAACATAACGTTAGCTAATGTTAAGCGCTAATGCCGAACTAACATTTGCGTGAATAAATCTATCTAATGCCGGACTTTACCATAACCAGTCTCTGATCCCAAAATCAGCTGGCCAGTCGATCGCCACTGTTAGTTGACTATCACTTTACCGTACGTCGTCAAAACAGTTATAGCGGAGTTCAAAATTATGAAGTAATCTTAGCTGCACATGGACAAGTAAGACTAGGGACAAGATCATTTTAGAACGTTACGTATGCCGCCCGCCTGATGATAATTTCACAGTATGCAACCAGTTTGCCTGTTATGCAGTCTTCATTAGCAAGACCTCTTCTAGCAATCAAGTATCATTAGTCACAACTAAACATTCTGTATGTTTCATAACATTATGCAAAGTTTTCCATTACGTTTCGTGCATTCATTTAGGGTTCATTATCATCGAAGCCATTTCAAGCTTCTTAGCTAATGTACGTTCCACACAATTGACATCAGGTTCAAGTACGCCCTCAAGCTGTGCGATTTATTGGTGCACTGAAGTTTGGCTGGCTGTTATGTTGCCTGCATACCGCCACCCATGGCAGAAACTGGTATTATGACACAGGACGGTGCGCAGCTAGTGATTTAGCATGCTAATTCAGGTTGATATCTCTGCAGCACTATACCTTGTCATCTTTTTTATGACATCATTGCCCTTATTTCTTCTCATTCTTTTGTTGTGTCTAGCTCATTTTTTGGATATTTTGACCTCAATTCTTACACAGGGCACCTTTAAACAAATATATTTGGCATATTTTTGATTGAAATAACTGACTCCCACCTTTCAGTTCCTATAGCCTCTCTAATTCATTTGGCAACAAGTGGTGCAACTGCATGAAAACCTATCCAAATCACTTCTGAAAACAATCACAGCTTTATTGATCATTTAAGATACAGTGATCCTAATGATAGATACCTTTACGGGTAAAAATAATGAAAGCCTCTATTTAAAAAAAAAAAAAAAACAACAACAACAAAAAAAAGCCTCTATTTTGGTCATCATCTGACCTTATAAATTGGCTCCAGCGAAAGTCCCAGCAACGTGTGGCAAACTGTCGGCTCTCTAGTTTGTTGTTGATTGACATCTGATGCCTTTTTTCTAGCAACCTTTCCATACAAGTAGCAACCGCCCCGTAGTGATGTTAAGTAGCATCAGATGGTAGTTTTGGAAACTTCATGGCCCGAAGATTCAACGAACCTCTGCAATTTTCCAGCTGTGATCTTTCAAGATGTTTTTTCCTGTATAAGTTCCTGATGAAGGAGGTGAACGAAAAAATATAAAATACAACTGGAGATACCTTGTCAGATTTTAGCCATAGGATTTTCCGGGGGGTGCCATTAATTATGGCACTCATGTTTTGGAGAAAAGAAAGTATCCTTTTTTTTCTTCCTAAAATTGCACTTCAATGAAAAGGCAAGATTTTTCTGAATATTTTAAGTGAAAGACCAAAAGAATAAACAACAGAAATATTTATTTCATAGCCAGTTTTGTTTATTTTCACTTAGTGCTCCAAAAACTTTGTAGGGCCAGTGTATGCGCATGGAAGTGCCTGCTGTACCCTGTGGTTTTGAAAAGTTCAAGTGCTTCAAGTGCAACATGCTCACAGTTAAAATAACTGGAAAAAAAAAAACAGTTTAAGTGTGGTACAGTTTAGTGGAATCTTTGAGTTCTCAAGTTTCAACACGAGCTGTGACATGCCATGTCCATGAACTCCGGCAGTAGTGTCATTACCTCTTTTTCTTCTTCATGTCAGGTTGGATAGACCTGACAAGATAACCTGAAGCAGCAGATCATCAAATTTCATACATGTGGTTTGTTTGCTTTCACAAAAGATATTATAACAGGAATGTGATACATTTTGGTAACATTTTTCCAAAAACTATTGATTTATATGAAAGAAAATAAAGCAGTAAAGTCACCAAGCCCCTATTATCGCTTAATGTGAAATGAATTGAGGCAAACGATTGGAGCTGCATAGCTTTATAGGAGCAAAAGCATTATTTTATAAATTTAAAAGCAAGGAATAGGACAGGCATAGCGCCAAGTGAATTATTTAAATGGTATGCTGGAGATAAGGAACATTAATGGAACATAGACTACTATTTAAATTTACAGTAATGCGCTCAGTTATTATTGGACTGTCCACATACTCAATTTAAATGCATGATGGAGCCTGATAGTGTCTATCGCTTTGCAGGCAAGCACATTTCATCATACAATTATTTTCCTATTTAACCACAACTTCTAGAAAAGAGATTCTTGAACGGGTCTTGGCTCCTATCATCAAATATGGGCAAATTTTCTCAACAGAGTAATGTCACAACAGCACTCATTAGGTTTATAAAATATTTAAAACACCTTACTGATAGAAAACATGTATTATAGATGTGTTTTTATTCACTTTTAGTACACTTTCCTCAATATTTGTGCTAGCATTATCACATTACCATGCCATTTTTTCCACTTCTTTCTCGCCTCAAAGTATTTGCCCCCTTCCTGATTCCTTCTATTTTTGCATATTTGTCACACTTAAATGTTTCAGACACTTAAACTAATTTTAATAGTAGACAAATATAACCAAGTAAACACAAAACAAGGTAATATCTTTTCACCAGCATATGATCACTTCTTTTGTTTGTGAGTGAGCAGGATGTCTAAAAAAAGTTATGGATGGATTTCAATGAAATTTTATGCGTTGATAGACACTGCGGTAAAGAGGAAGTGGTTAAAAAAGAAATTCTGTGGATTAAGGCTAAAGGCAGGTAAGTGTCATGCCGCTGGATGATGGCGGTGCTAATGGCACTGACCTAAATAGTTTTAAGATGAAAGGAAGATTCCCTGTTTTTGAGCACAATAAGTCATAAAGAAATAGGGGATTCCCTGCTATGATAAATTTATGAGTAATTTTCAAATGAAGCTCCTTGTCACAATTATCGTAGTGTGTCTCTCAATTCTCAATTCAGCAACTTGCATGTCTATTAGGTGTATGTTTCTTGTAATTTGCCTGGTAGTGTAGATACCCAAAATGATAAAAATTGTTACTATCAAAACAAATTTGATTCAAAAGATTTTTTTGGAGCACCATCATATTGGGCAGGGGATTCATGGCCTGAATACCAGGGAATACAAAAATAATATTTCACAGTGCTCACTGTATTTAAAATGTAGATCTCTTGACATAGACTGGCAATGGCAAGACACGTGTCTTAACCCTTTAATTATAATGACTACTGATCGCCGCTATTGCCGAAATGAAGTTTCCAGCCACAACTGCTAGCTGTGGCACAAGACGTTTTGGGGGTAGGTGTGTTCAACCCATTTACTTAACCAGATTTTAGTATTTACGCAGCCACGTTGGGGATTAGTTGCTAGGGGCCCCAGGATGTGCAATGTAACAATTTCTTTGAACTGCATAGTCATCTTATGAATGATTCATTTCAATATTCTTGTTTCGTGGATTTTGACCATGCGTTGTTTCAAAACGGCGCCATTTGAGAACTTGTCAAGTGATGGCAGAGTTTAAAAATGAAACTGCTGAATATATAGATAGATTGTTTATATAGATACATTGTTTGCTGAAAGTGATAACGAAAATGAAGCTGACTTTCTTGGCTTTGAGGAACGAGAAATTCTGATCGATTCGGGTCAGCAAAATATGGCAACACCTAAAAATGACCAGAACTTGGCAGACAACAGTGGTATTTTATAAGAAATTATTTAGCGCTTAAAGGGTAAAAAAAAAAAAAGTATGTCAAATAGGGGCTGTGGCGTAAAAAACAAAAATTGCCCATGTGACTGAATGAAAACAGTTTCTCATTGGAATATGTACTGCAAATCACAGAAAAGGAGACATTCACTGTAGGACCTCAATCAATGAACACTGGGGAATTTAGATGTTGTTAAAATTAATTGATTCACATAACAGTGATAATTAGCTGGTACTTAATATTTTGCTGCTTTAATAAGTGGGAAAAGCAATTCATCAATAAACAGTGACAAATACACTATGATATTCTATTTAGAACATGGGATTCTTGATCCAAAAATCTATCCATCCAGTCATTATCAATACTGCTTTTACCTCATCAAGGTTGCGGGGGTGCTAAAGCCTACCCCAGTCGACCATAGGCAAAAGGTAGGAACACACCCTGGACGGCTCACCATTCCATTGCAAAGCACACTCATCATTCACTCACACAAACACGTAATTGGAAATTTCCAATTAAACTAGCTTGTATGTTTTTGCACTGCGGGAGCAAACCGGAGCACCAAGAGGAAACCCACGCAATCACAAAAAGAACTTGCAGACTCCACACAGACAGCCTTAGTGTCATATTTGAACCCAGGCCGGATTTGTGAGGCAGCAGTGCTTATCACCATGCCATTGTGCCACTCCTGTGGTTTTCACTTGATTCAGGAGTGCAAACATTAATGTATAAATATACTACAATATCTATTTGTACATATAGATGCATGTTATGTCATACTTTTCTTAGCTACATTTGTCTGCAGGAAGTTCCTTTAACAGTTGACTTTAATGAGAAAAATTCTGACATATATTTTTCAGTCTTATAGGACTCTGCTGTCTGAAAGTGTTCTATGAATCTATGCAGTTGTTATATGGCTGCAAATATTAATCTTATTTGCAAGGACAACATAAACTAAGGAAACCAAACGAACTTTCAAATGCTGTGGCACTTCTAAGTTTGATGTCATGTTTTGTAATTCATTTGACTGTGAATATCTAGAAACCCATATTCCTGCCTCAGCCTTCATTAATTTGAACATTTTCTGACAAAATATTGATTTTTTTTGGTTTTGGGCTCTTATCCACTGACAATTATATCCACTTTTGTGCATCACAGATCAACCTTTCTCATACACTTGGGAGATCTTGAACTCATTATATGTTCTCTTTTTGTTAATTATGCCTCTGATTTTTAAAAGAATACATGAGTTGCAACATTTTTCTTCAAGTAACATTGGGCCCTATGCCCCTGATATATTAATTTCCCACCTCCAAATTGGACATCTGGCATAATTCCAGGAGGTGCAAGAAGCTGATAAGAGAATCTAAATCTCTGAAAAGCAGACTTTTTCCATGCGGAGCCATGACTGGAATTAGTTTCTGGTAGTCCTGTTTGAGTGCTAGCCCCACCTGCTTCTCACACATATATAACAGGTAAAAAGCATGGAGACATCCAATCACAACTCTCTGACTCTCATCCTTTAAGGAACACTAAACATCCACAAAAATTTACATTATAGGCAGGGTAGGTAAGAATCTAAAGCTAGTAGAATTTCAAAAGTAGCATCTCCTAAGGGCTCCGCCTAAGCCCAATCCCTGCCCTTGAGCTCCTTCCAAAGCCACACCCCACACATAGTCATGCATGAGCACTCAGAAACAATAGTTGACACGGAGGGAGGTCGTCTAATCAATCCGTTTTTCAGTGGTGTGGAAGTCAAGTGATCCTTCTCATAACTACAAAATAATAATAATAAAAGCAGACCCTGTATCAGCATATTTCTGAAAAACTGATATGTAAACAACACATGTTCTGACTGGAACAACCATATAACGTTACACAAGTTAGCATTTTGTTAGAAAGGTATATGCAAACATGCAACCCCAATTCCGAAATAGTTGGAACAAAGCGTAAATTGTGAATAAAATCAAAACGCATTGACTTTCAAATCACACCAGCTAGTATTTTATTCACAATAGAACAGAGATAACATAGCAGATGTTGACACTGAGAAATGTTACAATTTTATCCACAAAATGATCTCATTTCAAATTTTATGGCTGCTACAGGTCTCAAAAAAGTTGGGACAGGGGCCTGTTTGCCATGGTGTCGCATCCCCTCTTCTTTTTAACACAGAGTAGAGGCATCTGGGCATTGAGGAGACAAGTTTCTAGAGTTTAGCCATTGGAATTTGATCCCACTGTTGTTTAATACAGGCTTCCAGCTGCTGGAGAGTTTTGGGGTCCCTTGACGGACTTTTTTCGTTTAATTATGCGCCAAATGTTCTCAATCGGTGAAAGATCAGGACTGCAGGCAGGCCAGTTCAGCACACGGACTCTTCTACTATGAAGCCATGCTGTTGTAATAGCTACAGTATGTGGTTTTGCATTGTCTTCCTGAAATACACAAGGCCCTCCCTGGAATAGATGTCTTCTGGAGGGGAGCATATGTTCTAAAACCTTTATATACCTTTCAGCATTCATGGTGCTTTTTAAAACATGCAAGTGTTCCACACCATATGCACTAATGCATCCCCATACCATCAGAGATGCTGGCTTTTGAACTGAACGCTGATAACAGGAGGGAAGGTCTTTCTCCTCTTTAGCCCGGAGAACACGACGCCCATGATTTCCAACAAGAATGTCAAATTTGGACTCGTCTGACCACAGGACACTTTGCCACTTTGCTAGAGTCCATTTTAAATGAGCCTTGGCCCAGAGAACACGGTGGGGCTTCTGGATCATGCTCAACAATGGCTTCCTTTTTGCATGATAGAGTTTTAGGTGGCATCTGTGGACGGCACGGCGGACTGTGTTTACAGACAGTAGTTTCTTGAAATATTCCAGGGCCCATTTAGTAACGTCAATGACAGAATCATGCCGGTGAGTGATACAGTGGTGTCTGAGGCCCCGAAGATCACGAGCATCCAGTAAAGGTCTTCGGCCTTGTCCCTGACGCACAGAGATTTTTCCAGTTTCTCTGAATCTTTTGATGATGTCATGCACTGTCGATGATGAGACCTTCAAAGCCTTTGCAATTTGACGTTGAGGAACATTGTTTTTAGAGTAGTCCACAATTTTTTTATGCAAGCCTTCACAGGTTGGAGAGCCTCTGGCCATCTTTACTTCTGAGAGACTCAGCCTGTCTAAGACATCCCTTTTATAGCCAATTATGTTACACAGCTGATGTCAGTTAACTTAATTACTTGCTATATGTTCTTTCAGCTGATTCTCTTATATATTAATTTCTTTTTCAGCCCTTTTTTGTCTGTGTCCCAACTTTTTTGAGACCTGTTGCAGCCAGAAAATTTGAAATAAGCTCATTTTATGGATAAAAATGTAAAATGTCTCAGTTTCAACATTTGAAATTTTATCTATGTTCTATTTTAAATAACATATTGGCTCATGTGATCTGAAAGTCATTACATTTTGATTTTATTCACAATTTACACTTCTTCCCAACTATTTCAGAATTGGAGTTGTACATTAGCTAATGTAACTTACTAGTCTGGATAGACAGGGACACTAACGTTGGCATTGGGATAATATTACTAAGGTAACATAAATAGTTGTACGTTGGCTGAACAATTCGTGAACACAACTAATCCTCCACCAAAAAAAAAAAAAAACAACTTACCTGTCCAACTGAAAGATGGTGACCATTGAATCACTTTTCAGGCCATTCAACTCCCTTAGTCGCCTCCATCGCTGTCTTCTTGCTGTATCTGCAGCCTTTTTAGTCGAAGCTTTTTCTGCTTTGGACTTTCTTTTCCTGGCCTTTTTGGCAGGGTGAGCGGTCACAAGTAACCGTGGCAGTGGTAGTTTTGGCGAAGTCTCCCTTTCCATTCTCCAGTAGACTTCCAACCACCTCCTTTGCTTTTGATTTTATGGCAAAGCAGCTTTCCTCTGGCAGCGATTACGTGCTTTGAGTTAAAGCTCATATACACTGTATATTTGGTTTTTTTACCTACGCTGCCTTAAACCGTTGAATTTTGAATAACTGCCTGTTCAGCACTGTATGGGCATTACTGACTGTCTCCACCTCCTGGTCACCTGGTCACAGCTTTGGTCCAACAAACAAAATATATGAACATAAAACATATTGAACAAGGCCTTCATTCTGAGATCACTGATAACTTTAATAACTAATCTTTTGCTGTGGCACCAGAATCAGTAAACGTTACAAATTTAAAGTTAGTCTGATGCTACGCTGCAATATAGCACCTTTACACTTGACATAACTTGCTATCTACTTTTGAACAACCCATAGAAAAGATTTTGGCTCCTCAGCAGTTCTTTGGTTTGGTTTCAGGTGCTGTATATCTCCCCTGCCATACAAAGAACCTTTGTAAGCTCATGTATGGTTCCTTCGAGGTTCTCTACCGGTTCTTTGGTTGGTAAACTCTACTGGTTCTTTTGCTTGCTGAACTAAGTTGAAGAACCTGTAGAAAACTTTGTAAGCTCCTGTTTAGATCTTTAGAGGTGTTCCACTAGTTCATCAGCTTAGTTCAGTTTAGTTTACTAGGGAAAGAATAGAAACACTACATTAACATAGCTTACAAACAGGAATATTCCAGTGCCCCCCAGAGAAGACACAATGACCTGTCTGTCATCATTGCGGACCAGTACAAACTCCAAAGCAGTTAGTCCAGCATATTCAATTTATGTTTAGTACCATTTTGTTTCAGCAATGTAGTGCAAAATGGCACCACAAATGGTTCTTCATGGCACCATTTGACAAAAGTGCTGTAAAGCTCCTTTTTAAGTTGGGCGCCATCTAACACCGAACGGGTTCCCCAATGACCACGAGCCAAACAACTGCTTTTGGGTACTGTCTTGCGCCAATTTGCTTAGAGTGTATAATTTTTATTGTTTCTTGCGCACACTGACCTTGAGATTTCCTGTAGCACTTGCGTGGTTATTCATGCGTATTTTGACTTTAACTTCCGGCAGGTGTGAAAAGCGAATGAGCTCCCTTAAGATTAGTAAGATGCACATTTGGGTTTGGGTGATGCATCATAAGACCAGGGCTCCCTGAAACCCAAGAATCAAGCCAAGTTGGGAAACTGGGGAATATCAATAGCAAATAACCTTGTTTGCAAGTTACTGCCTTAATTCTGTCCTGTGTACTTAGCATTATGGATGTTTATGTTCTAATACATGTTGAAAACAATTGAATGACAAAGAAAGGTTCACAGTCCCAAAAACCATAGGCTAAGAGCACTATAAAACCAGGTGCTAGATCTAGGACAGAAGAACACAAGGGAATTATTGATAAATAAATAAGTAAGTAAGCAAATAAATAAATACTGTAAAAAAAATAAAGAACACATGGTTCCCAGAAGTATGAAACCTGTGGAACTTGCAACTATAGGAATGAAAACAGAAAAGGAAACAAATGCTTTAATTCAGGGCTCCAGTTCACTGCGTAGACAGTGCAAACATATGGAAGGTGTATTCCTAACCTGCCCCTAATTCTAACCGTGTCCCTAAACCTGCACCTGACATGCTGCATTTTATAATCTACACCCTAATACCCAATGCCCTATGAAACACAACATACAATTTACTGTGTATTATATTCCTCTTCCAAAAAAAAATGAATGAATGAATGAATGAATTATTAATTAACTAACAAACAGATAAATAAAAGTACACCATTTCAGAGCGGAGAAGATCATTTTGATCCTAAGCAACCCATTTAATAACATTGCAATATCTGATTGATCAGTTTCTCGTCTTTGGCTGTGCCCTCCTTACTTTCGTAATCAGCTGGTCCCAGCAGGGTCTTCTCTCCACACAGCGGATGTTTTTTTTTTTTTTCTGTGTTCATGCGTGCAGCTAACAGAGAACTTGATCTGCTGTGACTGTATCACTGCTTATGTTATTCATGAACAACCCTCAAAAAAAAAAAAAAAAAATTTGCAATTCTCCACACAATACCTACTCCACTTTTTAAACACTCAGAAAAGCAAAGGTTCCAATCTGGCCTCTGTCTGTATGAGTTTTGAATAATTAGTTTCCTTAGATTAACAGTGATGGAGTTACTGGATTTATATTGATTGGATTTATATTGCTGCACATTTCGAGAAGAAAAAAATATTGTGCAGGTTGTTGGGACAGCAGTAAGTCTAGGGTCAATTAGGGGATTGTGATCGCCACATAGTAAGAGGGCAAATAAGAAGCAACAGGGAAGCTAATGAACAAAGTTATTGCAGGCATTGCTGCACTTTTTCATTAAAATGCTGTTGTACGGAAACTGAGATGACAGTGGAGTTATGGAATCATCCAAAAGCTGCAGAATTCTGTGAATTTAGGTTTCCTCTGCCTTTTTTTCTGAGAATGCTGCTGGCTCTTTAAAGAAATATATTGCAAACTGTCAGTAGCCAGAGCCTGTGGCAGTCATGCTCCTTAAACTAACTATTACTTCTCCACCACTATATTCCAAGTGAGATGCTTTGGATTGAGGGCTTTCCTTATAGATGTTTAGGCTACCCTTTGGTCTTCCTATCAGATGTTTTAGAGAACTCTGGCAGCTCTCAGTTAGGTCTAAAAAAAACTTTAACTGGGCCGTCTTCTTGATTTGCATCTTGAAATGTAGCCCCAGTAGTCCTGTTCCTGAAGTCCCCCGCAGACTGTCGTCACAAGCTTATCCATGCTTACCTTTGGCAGGTTGATAAGTTCATGTTGGATTTTCCTTCACTGTAGTGAGAGTCATTAGTTCAACAACTGTAGAGATCTTCCTCAGCTAACAGTACCAGGCTCTTTGTGACTACTGAGCTCAGCGGTGATCTAATGATTTTCCCAACAGTTTATGGGAAAAACCTAAGGATTGGCCTTTGTCTCAGAAAGTTTTTTTAAGCCTCCTATTTGACTGTATTTGTTTCCTTGACTTTCTTTTACAGTCCTCTGAATATTGTGTCAATGAATGGCAATAACGGACTGCAAAGACACTTCAAAACCAAAAATCATGAGAAAAAGTCGTAAGCTGCATTAAATCTTCTATAAAGACAAAATTGAACACACCAAAGTATTCAGATTTAAACAAGTTTATTTGTCATGCTCAGCATCAAAATGGCATTTAAGATGCAATCCCAAGACAGCTGCAGCATAAAAATTAGATTTTACTGAATAATTGTTGTTTTAATTTTTTAAATGCTTGTTACTTTTTTGTAGAATGCACTCAGCTACTGCTTAACTTTTGGTGGTAACTTGCTACTGTTTGAAAATTGCTGGGGGGAAAAAATTTCATTGCTCAGCACCTCATCCGAGGAATTCAGTGCCAGAGGCAGCTGCGATTGACTCATTTAATTAATTCCTTCAAGGCCAACCTGTTTTGTCTTAAATCTTAATAATTTACTATTTATTTAATGAAGCTTAGCGGAAATTCAAGCAGGAAGACTTTCTCTTCGCGCATGCCCACTATACCTTTGTATAGTTTCAGCTTGCCCTTTAAAAAATTACACTGCCTGACCTATTAACCAATCGGAATCCTACTCCGAATCTCTGGACCAATCATTCGCTAGCTGTCAAATTTTAAAAGTTCTCTCTCTCCCTGCAGTTAACCAGCTGTCAAAACCCATTGATATGCTCTGCTACCTATACGTCGTCTTGGCTTTACGGTTTACCTTCGTTATGTCAGATTCTGACGATGACATTTTTTTTGGGGATAATATGCCTCACAGCGAGCTTTTGTTGGATCCAGCTCATTCTTCATCGGGTCTGTGCAGTAGCCTTCGCATCAATACTGGATCTTTGCAGCGTGAGACCGCTCTTGTGCATTTAAAAAATCTAGGAGTCACTCCAGCCCCAAGTCTCCAGCTGTCCCAGCTTCAGGAGTTGGCAAGTCATGCCATTCTTACCGGTTCTCCGGGTTCGCCGCTTCCTGTGGAAGAAACTACAGAGGTTGCGTGTCTAGCCACCGAGCCCCCTCCCGGGCGCAAAAGAACCAGAAAAACTGCTGCTCCTCAAGCAAAAAAGAAGCCGTCCAATGCTTCTTCTACCTTCCTCTCCTGCCCTGCTGTTCCAGCCATGCAAACTGCTAGCTCCGCTGACGTGGCGACTCCTAACACCTTAATGACTACCATGCAGTCCATTCTGGCTGCATTATCCAATATGAATGATCATATCAAGTCCCTGGGAAGCGCTTCTGCATCAACGTCCCATGCCTCGACCTCAGCTGCTGTCCATCCTTCTACATCTCTGCCTTTCACTTTATCCCTGTCTGAGCCTGCTCCTGCTGCCCCGGCCGCCTCCTGTCATTCCCTGGCTTCTGCATTCCCTGTGCCATTGCTAGGTAGGCCTTTCGTTTCATCCGCCGCTAACATATCATCTTGTTTAAGGTCCAAAATCCTTCAGGGTAAATACATTAATTTAGTTAGTGTTATTCTTCCCTCTCCCAAATGTGACCAAAAAATTGCGGTGACCGAGAATGTCACAGCTATTTGCAAATCATCTGAAACAAGTCTGGCTCGGGATCTATCCATTGGCGAATTCCTAGTTGCTTTTGGCATTTATAGGGATGTAATTTGTTCAGTTTTCCCGGGCTGAAGGCAAGAACTCAACAGCTATCTGGCTCTGATAGGGGATCTTAATCTAAAGTACAGAAAGAACATCTTCTATCAATATCATAAAGCCTTCACCAGCAAGTCTGCCTTACTCATTGAACAATCGAACATTCGCTGAAACTGGTCCGTTCTGGATATGGAAATAATGGTCATGCTCATCGGAGGGTCACAGGCTATTTCCTGTCAGATGTGTGGGAATCTTGGTCACTCTGATTCACTCTGCCCTCAGTTACCTTTCCAGCCTCCGGCCCCAAGACCGCCTCCGCCCCAGCCCTCATCCCAATTTAAGACCGATGTCCATGGCCGTAAGGTGGAGTTCTACAATAACCTGCCGATATGCAATAAGTTTAATGATAACGTGTGCACTTACCCAAATTGCCTCTTTCTGCATATTTGCAGCATTTGCAAAGATGCGCACCCGAGATCAGTGTGCCCTCGCCGAGTGTTTTTCCCTCAAAAGGGGAGACCTCACCAGCTGAATCTGCGCGGCTCTCAGACATCTTGAAACTGCACCCTTCAACCCCCATTAATGTCCAGGCTTTGGCTGCAGAGCTGTCAGATCATCCGGACCCCGTTTTCGTGGATCACCTGCTCACGAGACTATCTCAAGGATTTCGGGTCGGGGTGGTGTCACCGTCGACACCTACGTATCGGGGCATCTCTAGTCCGCCCTGATGGATCCTGAGGCTGTTTCCCGGCTGCTGGAGAAGGAACTCAAAAAGGGTTTTTTAATTGGACCCTTCGATTCTTCTCCTTTTCCGGTGTTCCGTAGTAGTCCTATCGGTATAGCCACTAGGAAATACTCAGGGAAGAAAACACTGATTGTAGATTTGTCTGCTCCGCATGTTGGTCCTTTTGTCAGAGTCAATAATCTCATTCCCCCTGTTCCATTTTCCCTGCATTACGCCACCATTGATCACGCGATTAAAATGATTAAGCTGGCAGGTCGGGGTGCTCTGCTGTCAAAAGCTGATATAACCGACGCCTTCAAAATTGTCCCAGTACATCTGTCCCAATGGCACCTCTTCTGCATTAAATGGGAATTTAAGTTCTACTTTGCAGACTACTCCTGTTCGGTTTCAGGAGTAGTCCATGTATTTTCAATTTCGTATCTGACGCCCTCTGTTGGATTTTGTTGAATAAAGTGCGTGTTCCATGCGTGCTTCATTTGCTTGATGATTTTCTGTTAATTGATCCGCCAAGCGATAGTTCTGGTTCTTCGTTAGCCAAATTGAGAAGTTTGTTTGGTTACCTCGGCGTCCCGCTCGCAGACGAGAAAACTTTCGGCCCCGCGACTAAATTGGAGTTCCTGGGCATAACTTTGACATGGTCAAGATGAAGGCTTCTCTCCCGGCAGATAAATTGCAGTGCATTCGCCAAATCGCGCACTCCTTTACTTTGGCTAAGATGATCACCAAACAGCAAGTTCTCTCTCTTTTGGGGCACCTGAATTTCGCTATGCACTTCATTCCCCAAGGCCGTTCTTTCATTTCCAGGTTGCTCGATTTGGCCTCTTCGGTTCCAAATTTGCACGACCTCATTGTGTGGGACGAAGGCTGTGTTTCTGATTTGAAATTTTAGTCGCTATTATTTAACGAGTGGAATGGAATCTCCTTTTTTTATGAGGACATTGTGCAGTCCTCTGACTCGATGAATTTTTTTACGGGTGCTGCTCCTTCCATGGGTTTTGGGGGGTTCTACCAAGGCCGGTGGTTCGCCAGTGTTTGGCCAAGCCAGTTATCAGATTGTAATTCTTCCCCCGCTCTCTACGAGATTTATTTAATCGCTGTCGCTTGTCATGTTTGGGGACATTTATGGCTTCGCAAACGCATAACAGTTTTATGGGATAATGAGGCGGTAGAGGGCATAATCAATAAAGGCCGCTCTTCAGCAAATAATATCATGCCATTCATGAGACGCATTACCTGGTTATCCGTCAAGTACAATTTCATAATTACTGCTCGTCACGTGCCCGGTCGGTGTAATCTAATAGCTGATTCTCTGTCTCGTTTTAATTTCCAGACCTTCCAGAGTCTCTGTCCGGGCGCCAGCCAGTTTCCCACGCTGGTTCCTCCTCTCAACGAATTAGCTCTGTACTAAACGAGGAACCCATTCAAAAATGCTTAGTCTCAGCCGGGTATTACATGAGGAAAGGTTTAGCTGCTTCCACCCTTAAGTCTTATGATTTCGCTTGGTCTACTTTCGCTTTATTTTGTATGTCTGTTAACATTCCCATAAAACCCGTTCTGATTAATACTGTGCGCGCCTTCATCTGTTTTTGCACAGACGTACGGCATTTCAAGCCTCCATACATTCGCAGCTTGATTGCAGGGATTCAATTTCACACTAGATGCTATGACCCCTCCTTTCCAAGTCTTTTTAGTAATCAGGCAATAAAATTGTTATTGAAAGGGATTTCTAAGTGTTCGCCGTCTATTCCTGATCACAGACGTCCCATAACTCTCGCTATTTTGCATGAAATGATATCGGCCTTACGGAATGGTTTTATTTCTCCGTATGTCGATAATCTTCTAGAAAGTGTATTTCTTTTGGCTTTCTATGGTTTTTTAAGAATCGGCAAATTTGCTACCATTTCAAATGAATTTAATTCGGGTAGAGACATAACATTCTCAGACTTATCGTTTCATCCAAATTATTTTAATTCATACCTTAAACATTCTAAGGCAAGGGATGCTTGCTCGATAATTATTGCTTGTATTAGTTCCCCCTTTTGTCCTCACAAGGCTATGCTAAAATACCTTCGCAGGAGAACCAATCCAGACTCCATGTCTCCTCTCTTCCTGACCCCTGATGGTCATTCTATGTCAAAATCCTAGTTCAATTATCACTTAGATAAAATTCTCAGGAAATGCAATCTCTCCCCTCAGTACTATTCAGGGCATTCATTTAGAATAGGTGCTGCAACTACAGCTGCATCCCAAGGGATCGCTACAGCTTCCCTTCAGCAACTGGGCCGCTGGTCATCATCTGCCTATTCAACATATATAAGACCGGATGCTGCCTCTATCCTTGATGCTCAAAGGTCTCTAAAACCTTGATTTCTGGGTAAATCATGCATATAACTGGTGGTGGTTTATCCGCACTTTCCTGCTCTTTTCTATGCTTCCTGTTGCTACTCACCCTTTTATGTATAAACTATTGTCTGCATTGCATATTAATACTGCTGTTCATCAACCCACATTGCAAGCCGTTCATTGCCCTGCATCCCCGCACTGCAAGCAGCTCATTGCCCTGCATCCCCGCACTGCAAGCAGCTCATTGCCCTGCATCCCCGCACTGCAAGCAGCTCATTGCCCTGCATCCCCGCATTGCAAGCAACCCACTGCCCAGCATCCCCGCATTGCAAGCAGCTCTCTGCCCAGCATCCCCGTATTGCAAGCAGCTCATTGATCAGCATCCCTGCATTGCAAGCAACTCACTGCCCAGCATCCCTGCATTGCAAGCAGCTCATTGCCCAGCATCACCGCATTGCAAGCAACTCACTGCCCAGCATCCCTGCCCCACATCTTCCCGTACATTTCAAGCCCTTTGCCCCGCAGTTTCTCTCTGCCCCAACACTGAATCTTCCCCTCTTTGTATATTGCTTTTGTCAGCAGCCCTTTTTACCCACTTTTCCCCTCATTACAACTGCCCATTGACTTTTTCCATGTCATACCCCCAGTGTATGTTACACTGTCTGCTCATGTAATCTAATTTTACCTTAGTTTTTGTATATTGCTTTTAAGTCAGTCATTTTCTTTTTTTAAATTCATCTTTTCCTTCTCTAAATGCTTTATTTGTTCTCAAGGAACTTTTTGTTCATGGGCATAAATGAATACTTTGTTAAATTGTATGTTTCATCTGTCTGCTTTCATGTATTTGAAAATTTTCTGTCTTAGTTTTATGGATAGGTTTGCAGCAGTCCATTAAGGATGGTAATTGTTCTTTTTTTATTTAAATTTATTTATTTGTCTGTCTGTCATCTAATCCTCAGATTCTCTAAATGCTTTTCATTTGTTCAATGGCAGATCTCACCGACTCAAAGTTCATGTTCATGATCCGCATAAATGAATACTTTGTTAAATTTCATATCTTCATCGTGTTCTAGTCTTTCCTGATTGAAATGTTATTTAGGAGTCTTATGTTTTATGTTATATAGGAGTTTGTTATTATTATTATTATTTTTTTATTTTTTTTTTTTTATTGGTAGTAGAAGTAGTAGCAATTTACTTTTTTTTCATAGAAAGAAATTCTAAGTAAAGAATAGTTGCAAAACCTTGAATTATGTCATTCCTTTCCTGTATAACCTGTGGTAGAGAGATACAGTTTCCTTGAACATAATTTCATCTGTGTTCAGATGATACTATGTGGGATACTATTAAAATTTTATGATCTAGACCAGGAATCGAACGCGGAAGCAGAGTACAATTCAAGAATAGGGTTTATTGATATCAATACGGTAACAGTGGGATGGAGCCCAGAGAAGAATAGCACAGTTCAGTTCAGCTGTTACGGGATAAAAAAGTAAAACTTTTACCCTCTCATCATATTATTGTACCAAAAATTAAACAATGATTCTCCCCTGTCAAATAAAAAAATTTATATTATATTTCCATATTGCTCATACTTAGAACAGAATAAGCACAGAGGAAAAACATCATACAATATGTCAAGTCTGTCAGTCCCTGCGCATCTGGAAAATTGCAGGTGCCAAAAGTTCACCTAAGTGGAGATGGGCCTTAGTCCTGGTTGTACAATGGCAGGAAGCTTGCTGAGGGTCTCTGGTTGAGATTCCATTCCTCAGTGCCCCCATTGACCCCTTCTTTCCATAAATTTAAGCAAGACACCTTCAGTCCAATTCCAGTACATTTGTGTCTGGATTAGCCAACTTCCTGGTCAGATATTAATGATACAGAGCCAGAGGGTACAGCCTGTCATGACCTATGGTAATGTGCAGTGATGATTATACACCACCACTTTCTTTTAAATGGAGTCCTTAAATAATACTTCTCCATAATTTTTTGGTGAAAATATACTGACACACAGTGAAAACGCAACACTCATATTTAATAACCAAAAAGAAGAAACAACCAATGTTTTTCAATTCAATTTTAATTCAAATAGAAAAAGAATTTCATTGTTCATAACACTGTAAAGTTTCATCACATTATTTCATCAAATGTTTCCAATATGCCATTGTGAATGCACAGACCCTCCACAAACTGTCAGGGTCCTCCCTGTGCTTGCACACATGCGCGTAAACGGCAAGGCATCGATTCGCACAAATGTCGCACAGTTGCTTGGGGAATGTTCCTCCACTCCTCCTGTAGTGCTGCTGTGAACTCAGCGACGTTGCTTGGTTATCGTTGACGCTGGCAGACACGACGACCCAGTTCATCCCACATGTGTTCAATGTGGTTAAGATCAGGTGAAATGGATGGCTAAGGGTGACCATCGAACCCTGCTCATTGGAGAAAGTCTTTGGTGAGGCATGCAGTATGGGGATGGGCGTTGTTGTGCTGGAACGTGAACGGCAATCGTTGTTGTCCATGGTTGTTCAATAGTGGTTGGAGAACTGGTCTTAAAATCTCATCCACATATCGCTGTGCCGTTAGACCTCCACGAATCACAAGTTCAATCCGAAATCTCACAGTAATGGCAGCCCAGACCATCATACTACCCCCACCAAACTCATTTCTCTCCAGAAAACACCTGTCTTGATGACATTGATATTGCCTCCTGTACACCCGTCGTCGGCAGTCGGCAAATGACACACAGAACCTTGACTCGTCTGAAAAACCCAACAATGGAAGACTAGTGGCGGCCAAAGATAATGACATCGAGAAAACTAGAGTCTGTTGTCTCTGTGACGTTGTGTCATGATGTTGCCTTGATATGGCCTCCGGCACCTTAACCCCACAGCTCGCAGTCACTGAATCACAGTCATGGCATGGATGGGGAGTTCATGGCATCCTATCGTGTTCCGAGCCGTGTCTGTTGCTGTTTGGAACAGATTCCTCAGATGGATCCTCTGGATGTGTCGGTCCTGACGTGCCATCATAACCGGAAGTTGTCCTGGTCGGGGGCGATCGTGAATGCTTCCTGTCTGTTGGTAGCGATGCTCCAGTCTGTTGATGGTGGATGGACTGACCCTGAACTGGTGGGCAACCTCTGTTTGAGATGTTCTCCGAAGCAGCATCCCCAAAACTCATTCCCTCTGCTGTTCTGTAAGCTGTAGCATTCTGACACTGATGCTGATGGGGATGAACCACTTTTATGTGTCCGATGTCTTGCTTTGCACTTGCATGTCATTCAAGTGATGCATTCAACCTGCTGCTAATGACATGGCAAAAGTTATGTTTTGGAAATGTGATCCCCTGACAGACACACAAACTGGGTTTGAATCTAGACTTGCACAAATTCCAGCTTTTAACCTTCATACCACTACATTTCTTCTGTGGTAATTTTGATGGCTTCAAAAAATCAGCTATGATTTAAAAAATTAGGCGTTGCATTTTCACTGTGTTTCAGTATATATTGAAAAATACTATTGTGGGAAATGAGAACAAAAAAAAAAAAAAAAACATGCCCGCAAGTATGTTGACATAGAAATATGGGTAATAAACAAAAACACTAAAAACTTCACTTTAAAGGTGTTGCAAATTTATTTTTTTGACTCTTGCATAGCCTAAATGCATGTTTGAAGGCTCATTCCATGATTATTGATGCAAAAAAATTGTTTAAACTGGTTTGAGGCAAAATTATTGTGATGGTCAGTTGTTCCAGTATATAAAGTGATATGAACTTTGAGCAGTGTCACAGTGTTAAACATGATGGCATGACGGAAGGAGTTCCCTGAGATTATTCGTAGCCACATTGTGGCCGCACATGATGCTGTAGACATTAAATGCTGCCATGGCACTGAAAGAAACACCATCAAGTGTTTCAAAGAGACTGGTTTGCTGAAAACTAGTGGCAATAGGGGTGCAAAACAAGTGCCTCTGATGTTCGTTATTTATATGTATGACAAGTTAAAAATAAATAAATAAATAAATAAAATAAAATTGGTGGTTAACAGCACGACAATCCTGGGATGATATTAAGAGTGCCAGAAGTGTGAAATGATAGTATCAAGATCTACAATTTCCAGACGCCTGTGTGAAAATGGCCTTATTGGTTGTGCTGCTTCCAAGAGTTGGCAACATCAAAAAAAGACTTGAGTTTGCCAAGAAATTCAAGGATTGGACACCAGTGGACTGGGAACAAGTCCTTTGGAAGTATGAATCAAAATGAGAAATTTTCTCACTCAAACGCAGAGCTTATATGTGTGCTGTAGAATTGGAAAACGTTTCAAAAATGACTGCCTAACCCCTTCAGTAAAATATGGAGGTGGTAAAATTATGGTTTGCAGTTCAGTTTGCTCGAAAGGAGCCAATGATCTCATAAAAACCGACAGAATCCCGTAAGCCCTGATAGCTAAAGGACTGTAACTTTCAGAAGATAAGACATGTTCACAAATGACAGTCAGCTGGGCCAACAGCAAGTGTCTTACTTATTGTAAGAATATGACCAAGTTTTCCACTGTGCATACTCAATTCGGATGTTGTCAGCCGCCTGAGGGAATAACAAAACTGCTGAAGAAGACACGAGAAACATGCTATACAAAAAGAAAACAATTAAGTGGCTCTTCCTCAGAAGAGATAGGCAAAGCAAGGATTTTGAACTGGTAACATGCCAGTTCAGTGGAAATGTGCCTCAAAAATGGCCTTTTGTTGTTGGCACAGACAAAAAAGATGGGAAAGTGTGGGGAAAAAAAATCAAACAGAAATTAGCGTTTGTCCTTTGGAGTGGCCAACAGAGCCACTCTCAAATCCAAGGAAAATGGGGAAAATTAATCCACCACCCTTTTCAATCTTAACTGTTGTCCTTCTATGAGACTTAATGGCTCACTTTCCCGCTTCTAATTATTGACCATTAAGGAGGGCTGGTAAGACCAAATGTCCCTTCATGATAGACCTTTCTGGGAGTTAACGGACGATAGATTTTAGTAGCCTGTCAACGAAATCGTCCCCATGAATTTGGCCCCAGGGCAAGATTTATAATTGTAATTGTACAAATACAATTCCATAACCTTTTCTGGATAGAATTTGAAGAGCCACTACTGAAGCTGTTTGAGGGATGTATTCAAAATTACTCTATATCCCCAATGATGAAATAGGGAATTAATTAAGCCCAATGAAGACAGTCTTGTTGAAAAAAAAAAAAATTGCACCAACTTTGTTCAATACAAATTATTAGTGGTGTGCGCTCACATGTTCGAAGGGGCTTCAGTAACCTTACCCTTTACTGCTCCACTGTCCTCTCGCTGTTCTCATTCAAGTTTGCCTGATTAAAGGGGACCTAATATGCTATTTTTCCAAGTTTATATTTTGGTCTTTGACTCCCCTAGAGTACTCCTGATCATGCAAAGTAAAAAAAGGGTACTTATTTCGCTCATACTGCCATCCTCAAAAAAAGCCCATTTGTAGTCCATAGTAGTCTCTGCCTGAAACGCCTCATTGGGGTGGCTCTTCCGCTATGGCCCCCACTCCCTGTGTGCCCACTTTCTTCTGACTGGCCAGCTCTGTGGAGGGCGGATCTAGGCGGGACGAGGCAGCAGAACGCTGTTTTCCTGGTCCGGCTCCAGAGTGAAACTGACGCGTCTCCCGAAGGATTCAACGGACATATTCTGCAATCTAACGCAGTACATATGTATAGATCTAATGAAATTAACTTGTTCTAATAAACGCAACGGCGAAAGCGGAGGACGCAGTGTGAATGTCTGGCAGCTCAAGCTCGAATTTGCCATCGGCAACAGTGTTGAGTACAGCGGTTTTTCTACTCTGTAGGTAGGATGCAGGGAAAGCTAGAATCCACCCCATATAGACACATTTGTAGAACGGGTCAACATGCCCAAGTGTAGACCGGAGACCGTAGAAATCCGATGGGTCTGAGTTTAGAGGGAAACATGGACAGTGAGGAGCAGCTAAAAGTGGACCAACAGCTTATGGACTGCTTCGGTGTGTATTGGGACCTGCTGGTTCGTGTGCATAGCTGTGGTGTGTTGTTACCATGGAGAAACGAACAGCTTCTGCGCTGGTATATGACGGAGGGGCGAAAGCTCCAGGCTAAACGGCCTTTTCGGAAATTGCCCATGGTAATGGTTTACTTATTGCTTCGGAATGACCAGCTTTTCCTCGCAGAAAATGGGCACATTATGGACAGTGTGCGAGAGCTAGCTAGGGCTCCGGTTATGTCATGAACATAATACAGGTTTTACAGACCGTAAGTTCCGTCTGCGTGAACCGTTGCTTATGTGGAGCTAGCGAATCGATCACCTTTACGGGAAAGAATTTAATATTCAATCGATGGCAATGCAGAGAAATTGTTTGTTATACCGGGCACGTTATAGCCTGTGCGCTTCCCTATTGCTTTCACCGGTAGCATCAGAGAGCTTGCCCAGACATTGGAAATGTATCAGGCTTACCCCGGTCATGGATAAGTAAAGCGATCGTTTCATAAGCACCCAAAAACGTACCCCAAGCTCTGCAAAACCTACGTCTGGTCTAACTGCAGCCCAACTCGGCAGACACATACAGCACCTCTCCGGTTAGCTTCAACTGTAGTGGCTACAATCAGGCAACGTTATGATGAAACTGTCACGTTGATGCTTACCGAAGTAACACAAGCATACCGATGATAATTGCTGCATATAAGTTAACCAGGAGCATTTTTAATTAGCAGAGCACGCAAACTAACATGCAGTAGCTGATAACCAGGAGACTTTTGTAATCTGTCGCAGAAAAAATTAAACTTTTGCGTCCGTGTGTAATGCAGCCCATAACGCCTGTATTCGCGTCTTTGCATTGACTTTGAATGTAATCTGTCGCGCGAAAAATTTGCTTCGGCGTCCGTGTGAAAGCTGCATAACGCGCCCATAACGCCTGTATTCGCGTCTTTGCATTGACTTTGAATGTAGCTAATCTGTCGCGCGAAAAATTCGTTTCGCGTCCGGTGTGAAAGCTGCTTAACGCGCCCATAACGCCTGTATTCGTGTCTTTGCATTGACTTTGAATGTAGCTAATCTGTCACGCGAAAAATTCGTTTCGTGTCCGATGTGAAAGCAGCTTTATGGATAGTACACAACAGCTAGAGAGAGCTCGGTTATGTTATGAATATAATACAGGTTTTGCAGGCCGTAAGTTCCGTTAGCGCGGACAAGTTGCTTATGTGGAGCTAGCGAATCGATCACTTCTACAGGAAAGAATTACCAATTTAATTTCCGCCTTTTTCGGCTTTTTATTAGCCACAACAATTTCTAAAGGGGGATGAAATTATGTCAAGGTAGTGCAGAGAAATCATTTGTAAACCGATAGAGCTTCTGCGTTTCGCGTTGCTTTCACGGTAGCACCAGAGAGCTTGCTCAGACATTTGTGAAGTATCCGGCTGATCCCGGTCATGGATAAGTGAAGCGATCACTAACTGTAGTGGCTACAATCGGGCAACGTTATGATGAAACTGCCACATTGATGCTTACCGAAGTAACACAAGCATACCGATCAGAATTACTGCATATAAGTTAACCAGGAGCATTTTTAATTAGCACGGCACGCAAACTAACATGCAGTAGCTCGTAACCGAGTGGTCATAACCACAGAGACAAACCCTTGCAATACAGGTTTTACAGACAGCAAGTTCTGTTCCTGTGAACAGTTGTACCAAGCATCCAAATTACAAACAAGTGTTAAAAGTTAGCTTCAAATGAGGTTTATGTTCACACACCTTCTGTAGAATTTCCCCTGATATCACTGTTGCATATTTAGGACACAAACATTAGCAACAGTAACTTGGCTACGTTAGCCGTTGTGCTACAGTCACAATCAACTGGCTACCACGTCAGGTTGGCTTATGCAGTAAAAGCAACTTACAGCTTCTGTGTCTGTGAGTTACGGACAGTCGCGACCGATACAGGCTTTATCTTCAGATATTTTACAAATCCTGTGTTTGAGGCCAGTTGTTAGTGCTAACTATCGCTAGTAGTCCTGCTAGCCACCCGTAACACGTTAGCTTCACTTACATTATTTGCTGTTATATGGTTACTTACAGCTTGTGGCTCTGAGCGCTTGATCGATGGAACTGCTTCAGGTTTGAGAAGCAGCTGAAACCCTTATCCTGTGTCGAATTATCCTTTATTAACAAAGCTGTCTTTGGTGAAATGCTGAGCACAATCAGGTAACGTTCCATTTGGCCGTGGCTGTTTGCTGCCAGCAAACAAAAAAAGCTACCCACTGATTTCTGGTGGCATCGTCTTTTGGAAGAAAAATAGTTGTTTTTCTTTGCGTCCAAAAGTAAACGGACAAGCAGCTTTGGGAGAGATACTGACAAAACTGCACCTCAAATGATCTGCGGTTCTTCTTTTGTATTTCCAAAAGTGTAGATGGTACTAAGGCATAGTATGATCTGCCGTTGTTAGTGCCTCTTAGAATAGTTTCCGGTGGGGGCAGGTCCAGCTCAGTGGTTGGCTCTGGCTAGGTCTGTACTAATTGGACGGCACAACCTGACGTCAGGTTTTGCCCAGATCTCGTGAAGATCTCGGGAGGAACTGTTCAGAGAGGAAATCACGCTGACGAAATCACGTTCTTGGATTACGGCAAAACCCCTGTATCTTCTGTTTAGAAACTTTTCAGAGGTTGAGCATGGACAACCAACATTATAACATTACTAATATGTATTAAAAGAAGGATCAGCAGAATAGGTCCCCTTTAACAATCAAACAATTTATCGACTGAACGACCAAGACAAATCCATTTTCCATAATAAGAAATGATAATGAAAAAATAAATGCCTATTGCCAACATTTATATAATTCATACAACATTGTTAGGATGGAAACATAAATGCAAAAAATCCAAAACTTTCACTGACTTCGCAGCAATTATTTTCGCCATCACTCAGCTGTGCATCGTACCTAACAACACACTTTAGCTGTCACTAGATTCAGACTATAGAATGTATTCTTATGGCTTATTGCTCAGTGAGCCTCGCAAACTAATTTATGCAAATCTGTGCTGTTTCATGAGCTACACGAGCGCAATAATTATAAAGACATATTGATATTTTTTGTACTCATTGATGTGCGGAAGAAAACGCCGTATAATTTCGTAGTGCAATGTATAACAAGGCTTTCAAAAATATATTAGACTCTCGTCCGTTCGTCTGAACAACTGTTGCTAATCGGGAGAGGTAAACTGCGAGAGGTTTAGGTCATAAAGCAGTGAAAGGTGAGGTTATTTCTGGCCCTGTGTTTCTGCCGACGGACTACCACTGCAAATTATAAATTACTTGCTGCTATACTGGCTGATTCAAACCCTGTCAAGATAAAATTATCTGTAATACTCAGACATTATGAAAGGATGGCACATTTCCAACATCAGGCTAGTGTTAGATGTCCTTGAATATGCTGACATGACAGATAAGGATGCACTAATATTTATTTCTAGATTTTTATAGAGCCTTTGATTCTGTTGAGCATATGTTTATATTGGAGGCTTTCACTGATTTAGTCTTTGGTTTAAATGTTTGTAAGTTGTTTAAAAGATTATTTAAAGACAAATACCTGTATTTTTATGTAATGCTACCTGTTCTTGGTTTGAGGTCAACAGAATTGCTTAATTAGTTTGTTATCCTCTGCTCCGATGTTGAAGCTATCACAAATAGTTTGAAATCTTGAAGGAAAAAAAAGTCAACTAGCAGGTGATACCTGATTATTTTTAGTAGGTGAGGCTAAGACTAGTAATATTATGAAGGCTTTAAAATAATCATATTTCAAACGTATCTGTTCTATCTGTTATTGAAAGTAGCTGAGAAATAATTCATGTGCACAAATCTGTAAAACCTCAGTTAATGGTCTGAAAGGTAAACAATGTGTGAAATACTTGGGTAACACCCAGAAGGAATATCAACCAACTTTTTCCATAAAATAAAAAGCAAAATAAATGTTTTTAAGTACTGAAAACAAAGTTACCTGATAATTCAGAATGTAGTAAATCTATTGTTTTCATCCATCCATCCATTATCTATACCGCATCTTCTTCACTGAGGGTTGGGGGGGGGTTATAGCCTATCCCAGCTGACTATGGGCAAAAGGCAGGAACACACCTCGAACAGTTTGCCAATCTATCACCGGGCGCACACACATACCATTCGCACACACCTATGGGCTATTTTGAGTCTCCAATTAGCCTGGCATACATGTCTTTGGACTGTGGAGTACCCAGAGGAAACCCATGCGAACCCGGGGAGAACATGCTAACTCCATAAAGAAAGGCCCCAGGCCAGATTCAAATCCACAATTGTTTTGCTGTGAGGCGGCAATGCTACCCACTGCGCCACCGTGCCACCCCTATTATTTTTATCTCATTTGAGAGGAAAGCAATCATAAAATATCATTGTGATGGTGAAACAAATACCTTAGATTTTAATACGTGAAAACCAAATATTTAAAATTAATTTGGTCGAACAATTTTCAACAAACTTATATTCTCCATTGTTTTATATCCCCAATCTGTTATTGGAGAATGCAGTGGTCTCCATCATTTTAGCTCAATTCCATTAGCAAGCTTTAGATACCAGTAAATTGGCTTTAAAACACAATTTCTCATCTCAAACTTGTCTTTTATGGAATAATCAAAGTATATTGTTCAGAAGCAGGTCCATTTTTTTTTGAAAGATTGGTTTAATAAAGGACCCAAGTTTGTTTTTCTGCCATTTACTGCCTAAGGCAACCTTTGATCTCATAGAGTTCTACAGTACTCGTGTCGATATTTAAAAAAACACAAAAAACAAAAAAGATTTTTAAATGGTTATAAAAAGGCATAATTGCCTAAATTCATACACTTAATTAAGGCTCATCTTCTTGGTGACTCTACATGGACAAGTCCCCAACCTTAAAATTGGATACAACTTTCACACAAGAAAAGTAATTACATAAAAGTAGGGCAGTCCTGTAAGAACACTTTGCCTCTGGAAACAACTTCCTCTCTCAATGAAGAAGAAAAAAATATCTGGTGCATCCCAAATAACTTTTGAATTGCTAATATTCTTAAAGAGCTCTATTTGAAGATGCTCTATAAATATTATTCATTTTCATCTTTAATCATCAAATCTAAACATAATATTAGCCTGTAATGGTTTTTGCAAATTATATGATGAATCCTTGGTTCATTTATTTTTAGTGCACCTTTCCTTTTGGAGAGACATTTCTCATATTAAACTCGTTCTGCACATTGAGAGAAATTAACATCTCTATGGTCATGTCTGAGCTGTAACATGAGATCTTGTGGATGAAGCCATCAATCATATGTCTTATGTCTTCTTGGAAAGCCTCACATTCACAAATCAAAAGTTACTGGCACCAAACCAAACTCCGAACTATTCATTATTGATATAAGAAAAATCTGATTATATTCTTAAAAATTGTGACCCCAAATAAATTGGCTGCATCAAGCAAAGAAAAAGCTAAGGATATTGCTGAAATCACTAGAATTGGGTCATGAACTGTCCAAAAATTTATTTGAATTGTCAGCTTCATGAAACAAATGGGTCGGATAAAAATCATAACTTATCCTGATCGGAGGTCACTGAAATGCTCGGTGAAGTCTCATCATAAACAAGAAACCCATGGGCCTTAACGGTCACCTGAATTGTAAAAAAACTGATGTTATTGATGTCAATGAACCAAATATACCCAAAAGTATCATTTTCCTATATAAAGTATAGTAAACTTCACCCCCTCCTCAGGGGCAAACATGTAGCCTGGGGGCCATGAAATAAACAATTTTAATAAAGCACCTCAAGACCATTCCATCTATGAAGAGTTTTTGGTTTCCAGCCTATCTCAGTCTGGAGAAGAAGATTGTTGAAATTTTTGGCAATATGGGCCCCACCCCTCAGTCCCTGGGGAAGAGACAAGGTAAAAATGTCATAGTATCAAACTGTCATGTCATGGTTATAATGCCAACAAGTTTGAATGATTTCCAGCAGAAAATGAACAAATATAACCCAAAAGTATCATTTTCCTATATAAACGATAGTAAATCTCCCCCCCTCCCCAGGGGCAAATATGGAGCTCGAGGGTCATGAAGTTCACAATTTTGATAAAGCACCTCAAGAGCCTTCCGTCTATGAAGAATATTGTTTTCCAGCATATCTGGGTCTGGAGAAGAAGATTTGTAAAATTTCAGCAAATTTGACCACTTTTAGCCCTGCCCCTCAGAGCACCTACGGGTGGGCACCATATAACTCATAATTTTGGTGCATATGTGACCAAGGAAGGTTCCTGCAAAATGTTATTGAAATCGGATCAGCGGTTTCTGAGAAGAAGTGGAAAATGTATTGACCAGTTTTAGCCCCGCCCCTCAGAGTCACTGAGGGTGGGCACCATATAATTCACAAGTTTGGTGCATATTTGACCAAGGAAAGTTCCTGCAAAATTTTATTGAAATCGGATCAGCGGTTTCTGAGAAGAAGTGGAAAATGTATTGACCAGTTTTAGCCCTGCCCCTCAGAGCCACTGAGGGTGGGCACCATATAATCCACAATTTTGGTGCATATTTGACCAAGGAAGGTTCCTGCAAAATTTAATTGGAATCGGATCAGCAGTTTCTGAGAAGAAGACGAAAATGTATTGACTAGTTTTAGCCCCGCCCCTCAGGGTCCCTGGGGTTGGGCACCATATAATTCACAATTTTGGCGCATATTTCACCAAGGAAGGTTTCAGCAAAAATTTATTGAAATCAGATTAGCGGTTTCTGAGAAGAAGTGGAAAATGTATTGACCAGTTTTAGCCCCGCCCCTCAGAGCCCTGGGGGTGGGCACCATATAATTGATAATTTTAGTGTTTATTTGACCAAGGAAGGTTCTTGCTAAATTTTATTGAAATTGGATCAGGGGTTTCCGAGAAGTAATGGAAAATGTATTGACCAGTTTTAGCTCTGCCCCTCAGAGTCCCTGGGGGTGGGCACCTTATAATTCTCAATTTTGGTGCATATTTAACCAAGGAAGGTTCCTGCAGAATTTTATTGAAATCGGGCGAGCGGTTTCTGAGAAGAAGTCAAAAATGTATTGACCAGTTTTAGCTCCACCCCTCAGAGCCCCCTTAAGGTGGGCACCATATTTTTCATTATTTTGGTGCATATTTGACCAAGGAAGGTCCCTGCAAAATTTTATTGAAATTGGATCAGCAGTTTCTGAGAAGAAGTTGAACATGTAAATTGTTTACGGACGTTGCACGACGCACGACGGACGATACGCGAAGGACGACAGACGACGACGGACAAAAGGCGATTAGAATAGATCACTTTGAGACTTTATCTCAGGTGACCTAAAAATCAACATTAGAATTCATTACCATGTTTAATTTAGAAGGTAAGAGTATTTCCACTCGCACAATGCCACAAGAAGTTGGAGGATTGGGACCAAACAGCTGTGCAGCCATTAGAAAACCGCTTCTTCAGGCCCACTCAAACCGAGGCAAAGCGAAAAAGTGGCATGGATTTGCAGAATGTTCGCTGCATAAAAATTCTGTGTGAAACCATGCCTACCGAATCAGTCAAATTACCATTTTTTTTTTTTTTTTTAATAATTTGGCATCTCCAATCCCAGTAATCTTACCCAATTGGTGAACTATGTACAAGGCTTGCCACAATTCAGGAGAGTTAGACAGTTCGATTCTCCTCCGGGTCACCAAACTCATTGGTTGAATCTTCAGCCATGGAGGATACCACATGACCAGGCCTTTCTTCCTGACGGCGCCCGTCTGGCCAACAGGAGGCGCTTAAAACAAGGCAACTATTGTAATCCCTTCCGCAGTCCTTCCCAATTTGGAACCCTGTATAAAAATTCCAATGTGTGAAAAAAAGCCATGCACTACCGGCTGGTATGAAGCAGGGCTCAACCTGTGACATGATAGTCACTTCTGCTTCGAACGCGATGCTTTTACCGAAAGATATCCGGCAGCGAAATTCCGTATTCTAATGTTCCAATTTCAAACAACAGACAAAACCACAGGTTATTATTTAATCAAAATGGACCATAAGAGCAGCAACAGCAACAACAATGACATTGTTTGTATGAATCTGAATGATAATGTTAGCCTCACGGTCTACTTTTGCACTTATGGTCATCTCTGAGTTGCCGAGTGTTTTCATTATTGATGTCTGGACCTGGTCTTTCAGCTCGTTGTTCAGGTAATCATGCCGCCTCTTATCATTGAGGACTGGATGCTGGAGAACAATATTGATAAGTCGCTCTCCTTTGTTTGTCACTGTACTATGCTGTGTAGTTTGAGTTTATATCTAGTTTATGTGGCTTTGCAGTCTGAAGTTCTAATGCTTTGATGTGAATACAAACAAAGCATTTTGTTGCCTAAAAGTCTAGTTTCATAAATGGATTTTCACAGATGCGAAAGTCTGTGCAGATGTTTTCTCTGCCATGTGAAAGTTCTGACTTGGTGCACAAGAACCCATGAAATCAGCTTCCGTGTTTCCCATACATTGATGAGTCATAGTCTAATTTACCCCGCCATAGTCTCAGTATGTGCAATTGCCCGTGTTGAGATTACATGCAGACATTTTTAAAAAAAAAAAAAAAACGGAAAAATAGGCAAGGTACCGGAAGGCGCGAATTTATGCATTCCCCCCCCCCCTCCCCGCTCAGCAAAATGAGAATCATCCCCCCACATGTGCCCCCATAGTCTCCAAAAATTCTGTGGGAAACACTGCAGCTTCTATAATTATTCGCACGAATCATCTGCACGGAAATTTGAGTTAGATCCGGAAGGGCCTTTAGTGAGGCTAGTTGGAAAAAAACTGAGTTCAAATTGCAAGGGAGCATAAAGATTGGACTGAGGAGCAATGGGAAAAGGTCATGTGGTCAAGTGACTCCACATTTACCCTATTCCAGAGTGATGGGCACGTCAGGGTAAGAAAGAAAGCCCATGAAGTGATGCACCTGTCATGTATAGTGCCATCTGTACAAGCCTCTGGCGGCAGTGTTATGATGTGGGATTGCTTCAATTGGTCAGCTCCAGGCTCACAACAATGAAATGAATTAAGCAGACAACCTGAATACACTGAATGGCCAGTAACCCATCAATGCACTTTTTAATCCCTGATGGCATGGGCATATTCCAGGATGACAGTGCCAAAATTCATCAGGCTCAAATTGTGAAAGAGTGATTCATTGAGCATGAGTAATCATTCTCACACATGAATTGGCCACCTGAGAGTTTGGACCTTAACCAATTGAAAGTCGTTTTGATGCTGGAGAAGGCGTTATGGCTTCTCAGGATGGTGGTGGATGTCCCTGCTGGGTCCTCGGGGTGAGGTGGCCATCTGTAATGCCCTGGCACCAAGAGATGTTCAAAGGGCACCATGTCAAGGAGTGGAGCTCAGGACCCAAGTGCAGGGATGTGGATTTTATTGAATAATAAAAGTGAATATAACAATAATAAATGCAAAACTTCTAGGATAACAAAACGGGTGTGCACTAAACAAAAAAAGGGAACAGACAACGGCTACCTGCTCGTGAAGGGGGAAACTAAGCTTTAAAATGGAAAAGGGGATATTGATAAACTAAAAGGAAGCAGGTGACAATCATCAACTAAAAAAACTGAGGATAATTGAATAATTGGGTAAGGGCAGGAAGCCAGGCAAAGGAATGCCAAAGGGGAGGGGCATTACAGCAATAACTAACTAAGCATTAGCAACTGTATAAAATTTTATTAGGAGTAACTCAATAACTAATGGTTTAATAGCAGCTATTTTCTCATTAATTCGTCATTTGTTCTCTGTTAACCTCTCAGAATTTTGCATACCTTGTGTTAAATAGTACAGAATCAGCATTCCATGGTTCCGCATTTACCAGCGGCTGAATTAGCTTTAGTGTAAGTTTCAGGCAGAGGCTTCTTCAGATGAGGGTACCGGAATTTTGGCTTGGAATTACTAGCTTAGGGCAACACGCTATGAAAGAGAACAACAGAGTTAAAAAGCAAGGTCTGATCAATGGCAAATTCAATAAAGTCACTGTTCACTCTATTCCAGACTTAAAGCAGGTGGGAGGGGTGATTGCAGAAGTAAGACCACGCTGTATGTTTGAAGATGGCCACTGATAAATATTTTGACATTGGCTTTTCAGGTCATTTTACCACTTTTTCTCATTGAATACAACTGGGCAACTTCATTTTGTTTGTAATTACACATCAGTTCCTGCAATTTAGGCCCATAAATGATCCAAAAAAAAAAAATAATAATAATGATGTGATTCAAAGTAGCTGATGTCAGCAGGTGATTGCAATCATCATTTTGTATAAGAACGGAGTCCAAAAAAGGCTCAGTCCCTCAGGAGTGAAGATGATCACCCATTTGCGCACAAATGCTAGAGAACATAATTGAAAGGTTTGTAAACAATGTTGCTCAAAGAAAAATAGGAAGGAATATGGATACTTCACCTTTTACAGTGCATAACATGTTAGGAATGATCTGTGATCACTCAGACGGCACTGCATCACGAACCATCATTTCTCTGTAAGTGACACAGTATAACCTCATAGGCTCAGGCTTACTGTGGCAAACCCAAAACATAATATATATTCAGCAGAAATGGTAATCAACTGCATGACCAGTTTCACTCTAAGAATGTGTAAATTATTCAGTAACAATAAATACTAAAAACAAAGTGTTCAATACTTGTAGTTTTTACAACTTCCTAACTAACCAGAAACAGCTGTAAAGCCAATTAGCTCCAAAGTATTAAGCTGCATTGAATTTGGAGGTTAACATACTGTATAAAAAGTTATTTCATTTCTGCAAGCCAAAATGCATTAGAATGCCATGTAAAAAAGTAATTTTAGTGGACTTTGTTCAATTTCACACTTGGTTTCCAGCTACAGTTCCCCCCACTCATGTTGGTACACATTGTAAATATTAGCTATGGAGGGTGCAAAAAACATGGTTACTCCTAATCCTCCACATCTTTTATTTGAAATATCCACAAAAAAATTAACCTTGAATTTTAAGAAAATTATTGAAGAATGTAAATATAATTTTTTCCCCCAAAAAACGTGTGTGTTCTACAATCATTGGCACCACTGGGAGAACTTGTAAGAAAAAACTAATTGAGGTAGTGTCCTCCACTAATATTGGCTTGCCTGGTTTTACTAAAAATATTCACTGAAATCTAACCTTGAATTTAAAGACATTATCAGGAAAAAAACAGTTTTCTCCAAAAATAAGCTTTTATTCCCCCCCCCCGCAAAGTGATTGCTGTGATTAGCCCCCAATTGTGATTGCTGTGTATTCTCGTTCATATTTAACTTTTTTAAGTTCACCATAATGATTTGGAAAACTTGACTAGCCAACCGTATCCTCCTGTTTCCCTGGGTTACATATATCAGGTGACAAACAGGCTCATTTGCCTTTCTCATCCATCATCATGATTAAGTCAAATACTGCTATCATATAAGTTAGAAAGTTGCTAACCTTCACAAACTTGTTGGGCTTCACAAAGGTTGGAAATACTTTAGCCAATTGATTATGGAGTCAAAGGCATATGGAAATCTTAAAAATCTGCCTGAAGATGATGAGTGCCAATTGTGCACAGAGAGGGGATAGTGCTAAAGAAAACTCTAAGGATCACTGCACCTTAATTGCTCAGATTTTTTGTGTGTTGAGGTCAGAATCATTATGATCAAATAACATGTTTTCATGAACAGGGTGTTTGGGAAGGTTGCCAGAAGGAAAATGTCTGTTGTACTTAAAAATCAAACTCATGCATCTATAGTTTGCCTATTGATACTGCACCTTCCAATGAGACTGAGTTATATGGTCATGAGACAAAAAACACCAGAAATGTGTTTGGCATAATAACAAAAATAGCCATTCCATGAAGAACCACATCCACACTATGAAGTACAGAGGTTAATTTTTAATGTTAAGGAGCTGTATTTCTTCCAATGGCCCTGGAAAACTTGTCAGGATACATATCATCATGAATTTGATTAAGTACCTGCATGTATGAAATGGAAACCAGACAGCCTCTGCCTGAGAACTTACACTGGGCCTTCCAAGTGGACAGCTGACAGAACAATACAGTGTAGTCAAAGGTACTGGTCCAAGGTCAGTGACCAGGGTGGGAAGCCGAATGAGCCTGGGCACGTTGCGCAGCTGTGGAATACAACAATCCTGCAAGCAGGAGACAGAGACCAGAAACTTGAATACACAGGACAAAAATGAATAAAGTCGAAATGCTTGAGAAAGCACGAGGATTGAAACAAGCGGGTAGGGGTCCAGAAAGAAATAATAATTAAATTATGAGAATCAAAAATGAAACAAAAACCAAATTTGACAAGGGCACCAGGATTGCGGGGAAAAAAATTAGGGAAATACTTGAGACTTTGACTATATTCCCCCCTGAGGGGCACCATCCGGTGCGAGAAACCCTGGGATGGCATGCAAAGGGTGAGACGTGAGCCCAGGTGAGGACTCTTGCTCGCACTTCTTCCAGGACAAAAAGGTGGTGGGAATGGAGCTGGACCGGAGGGCCTCCTCTATGAAATGCTTCACCACCAGCTTGGTAGTGGCTAGTATGTATCCATCAGGAACCATAGACTTTAGATCCTTTTCTGAGGTGAGGGAGTGCAGGCAAGACAGGGCATCTGGCCTCATATTCTAGGGTCTCGGTCAGTTGGTAAGGGCAAAACTAAACCAGGAAATAAAAGACCACCAGCCCTGTCTGGGATTAAGCTTCATGGCTGAATTGAGGTACTCAGGTTTCCAGCGGTCTGCCCAAACGAGGAAGGGGGCCTCCGACCTTAAAAATTCATATTGATGGCTGGGAACTCACAATCCCCAATGCTGTAGTTCCTCGTCACAGAGGACAGGTGATGGGGGAAGAAGGCACAGAGATGTATCATGCCATCAGCTGTCCTTTGGCAGGGGAGGACCCCAGCACCAACGTCAGAAGCGCCCACTTCCATGATGATCTAGCACTGGGGATCAGGGAAAGCCAGGACAAGAGCACTGGTAAATTTGCCCTTCAGCTAGTGGAAGGTGGAAGAGGCCTGAGGGGTCCAGCGGAAGGGGGTCTTGGGTGAGGTGGGCAAAGCCCATGGAGACGCCCAGGAGACGCTGCTGTTGCTACGGGTGTGCAGGCACAGGCTAATCGAGGACAGCCTGTACTTTCTGTTGATTCATGCTGATTTTCCTGAAGAGACTGTAAAGCTAAGGAATTGCATTGATGTATGATGAAACTCATACTTCTCAGGCTTTGGGAAGAGTTGGTTCTCTAGTAGTCATTGGATCACTTGGCGCATGTGCTGGTTATGTTCCTCCAGGGTGTGGAAGAACATCAGGATGACATCAAGGTACACATACATGAAACAGGAAGTCATGTTCCGCAGTACATTGTTGATCAGGTTCTTAAAAACAGTGGGGGTGTTTGTGAGTACAAATGGTATCATCAAGTACTCATAGTAGGCAAAGGTGGTGTTGAGCAGTGTCCTCCACTCATCACTTTCCCTAATGCAGATCTGGTCGTAGGCACAGCGTGGGACCAGCTTTGTAAAGTTATGTCAGCCTTATAGTTTGGAGAAGGCTGAATCCATAAGCACCAACTGATGGCAATGCTTCAATGTAATGGCTTTCCGACTATGGTAGTTGATGCAAGGGCGTATAGAACCATCTTTTTTGATGCAAAGAAGAAGCCAGCACCAGCTTGTGAACTCTCCTGGACAGCTGAGGGTTGTTAGACTGGGCGGTCAGCAATCAGGTGGTTAGCTGCTTCACGGTACAGAAAGAGGCTTGAGTAGATTCAACGTTGTTGCTCTGTGAAAGTTGAGCTGGTTGAATGTCACGGTCCATGAGCATGGGTCCCAACAAAGGTAATTGTTGGTTTTCTGCCCTCCCTTCACCTAGGAGTCAGGCATGATGACAATTTAGTCAATCAGTGGCAATTATTAATCACAGACCATTGCTCAATTTGGACAGCCCTGCTCTTAATCTTGACTGTGAAGAAGGTAAAGCCATGTACAGCCAGATCCCCAGCCTGCCAGCACATGGCAGCCAAGTGCCGTGCGCAACCAGTCAGGCAGGTGATGACAAAGGCGACTGTCGACTGCTTACTGGAGAAGGAGAATGGCTGAAGGTCAAACACTGTGGAGCACAGCGAAAAGAAGCTGCGGCAGGCAGATGACTTGCTATTGTACAGCTCTAACAGTGGAACACCGGGTTCCAGAGATCTGGAGGACTATAGCTTGGGCTTGCAGAAGAATTGACCTATGGCTAAGCCCCGCCCGCTCCAGTGACTCGGACAAACAATCAATATTTTTGAACAAGCGCTAATGGCAGGTATCACAGTCGGAGATATTTTTCAGGATGCAATTGATGATTTTTGGAGACCGAAGGCTCAAATATCATCAAGAATTCTGCAAAAAGGGTTACATTATGCATTGGAGGGATACATTAATGAATTTAGAGTGGAGAAGGTCAACGAAAAGTTTAAATTAGAAGCTAAAATTTTCAGGTCTCAGTGCATAAGCGATCAACCGCATCTTGTTTCCATCACCCTCTCACACAAAATAGAGGATCAGCATTGTTTGTGCAATGCAGGGTAAGAAATTTAATTTACGTATTATTATTGCTACCAAATTTAAGAAATCTAACCTGACGTGACTTGTAAAATATAATGATGAAGGTAAGATCCAAAAATGAAGTTTTTAGCTAGAGCCCTCTGGACAACAGCTAATACTGGGTTACGATTACCAAAGTACAAAAACTAGACGAAAATACTGAACTCTTAAGTAAACAAGGTGACATGGTGAACAACGCAACTAGGAGCTAACGTTAAGCCAACATCCGTCAGCACTGAAGTTCGCCATAGAGTTTACTAACTTTAGCCAACGTTAGCTAACTTAGCTATGTAAAAGATAACTTTACATTTATTTCCAGCGATGTGACAAGATGTCGCCTTAAACACGATGTTGACGTAGCTACCTTTGAACTAATGAAGATATCCTTGTTGATCTTTGTTACGTTAAGCTGATAGTGGGGTCTTCCACAAAGCTTTATCCTGAGGAGACAGTTCTCTCGGTTATGATGTGGCTTTGGGAAGGGTATAAAATGCACTCCAGCGCCCAGCCTCTCAGGATACCTCGTATTGGAGTTACATTTACCCCAAGCACAGCGTTTGACCATTTTTTTAAACATAGAAACATTTTGAAACCCCATAAAAGCGAACGATACAGTGTTTCTGTAATGCATTTCAATGGAAGTGCTGGCTCAGAATGTTCGAGTATATGGGGAGAGAATACGCACTGTGATTGGCTCATCACATTTGAGAGCGGGGGTTAGCCATAGGTCAATTAAGATGGCAGTCCTAGTAGATCTCACTGTTAGTGGCTAGGTGACTGGAGATGGCTTTGACAAACTGAAAGAGTTGACGAAGCTCAGCTTCTTGCTGTTCCAGGCAGATTTCTTGAAAGTTAATTGCCTCAATAGGACAGGAGACATCCTCTGCCTCTACAGGTGGAATGGATTGATCTGCCGCGAATTCAAAAGAGGAACCAGGCAGAAATCAGGGGGTGCAGAATTTGTCTTTTATTGACAGGAGATGAAAAACTCAATATCTTTTAAGCTAATTAGTATCCGAGGATGACCTGTAACAGGGAAACGGGAACATAGAGAGTCAGGTATGGCGTAGTAACACGGACAGGTCCAAGGTCAGTAATCGGGAAGGAAAGCCATCTAAACCATAGCATGTAGGGCAGTTGTACACCTTTGAACTGGGTGAAGGAGAGACTGGAAAATGCCAAGGACCGCAGACCCTGGGAAGAGTTCTCCAAATAAATATTTCTAGGTTTCTTTAGATTAACACCGAAGACGGAATACAACAATCCAGCAAAGAGGAGACTGAGACCAGGAACTTACGTCCACTAGACGACGACCAGCAAAGTGGAAATGCTTGAGAAAGCATGGGGAGTGAAACAAGGGGGAATGGGAGTAAAACAAGACAATAATTAAATTATAAGAATCAATAGATGAAACAGGACTGAAACTGACAAGGACAGCTGGGAAAAATAATCAGTAAAACACTCAGCACGAGAAGTTCAGGTGAACGACTGGCAAATAAAGTAACCTATTGCATTTTGAGCATATATGTCATGGCTTAAAATTGTTTGAGACAAGGGATTACGTTGCTTCATTTTCAGCCCAGCCTATCCAATATGCGTTCCACAGCTCATATCCCCAACCTCAATACACAACAGAGAAGACCCTGAGCTGCAGAATTAAACCTGTTGGTATGGGGAAGCGGCATCAAGTATTAAAATGAGGGGCATCCAATAGTGGTGGCATTCATATTTTTGAGAAAAAAAAACTTTGCTTTTTGAAGATAATTATTATTTTCTTTCAATAATTGTGTTTCAATCAAAGCTTTTTTTTTTTAGATGTTGTACTATATATCATCAGGATACAGAATAATACCATTTATTCATAATCACTTTTGTATATATTCAGCAAGGGTGCCAATATTAGTAAAAAGGAACAGTATTGCATAGCTATATCCAAATCGGTTGAGCTAGTTTCACCATACGAAGCCAGGTTTTCACCTGAATGCCAAGACAACATTTGCTGAATTTTTACTGTCTTAACTGCATTTATGCTCACTGGAGTAAATCATTTGGTTCAAATGGTTCAAAAAGCATACTTACTTCATCAAAACTAAACAATGTGCCACAAATACAGTAACCAAACATTATGCTATTTTCTATGCATACGTTTCTGTGCAAGCCTTGCCGGATAGGTTATATAGAGGGTGGAAAAAAGTATTGCAAAAGCGTAGACACAGGTAGTTTTTATTAATAGCTAATTGCTAATTATTGTCCTCTTAAAAGTGGGCTTACCATGAACATTTGGCTAGGTACGCCTCCAAACCAAAATGAGGATACCAACAGTTTCCAAGGGGCCAACAGAACAGCAGAATTTCTTCATGTGGCTGACTGCATTTTAATGTAGTATGTACCCCGATATGACGTGACATTGATATGTCAGTTACTGTCCAGGTATTTACAGACCTCAGTGATTATGTACTGCATATACATGTGTGCACATATATTTTATCAACACATAGCATAAAAATGTGAACTATATGTAAAAATCAGAATACTTAGGTACAGTGCACTCTTTTTTTAAGGGCTTTAGTCCTATGAGGTGACCCTCATGTTTTAAATACATTATGAGAGCATCGGTCATTCTGAATTCTCAGCACATGCTTCAGTCTAATGCAGCTGGCAACCTTGCTGATCAGCTCAGCTAATTCAGGTTGAAAAGGTCACATGTAGGACAAGGCATCCATTAGAGGAGCGTGTTGCATTAGTGCATGACAACTGTTGTGATATATGAGACCAATTTTCAACACACAAACACAGTTTAATGCTTTCTTTCCTCCCTGGGAGGCAGTAACCCCTTAGAATATTTTATGTTTATATATAAGCCAAGTAACATGCCTAAAATGACTAATTGTTGTCATTTCTGATGTCCAGGGCATCAACGCTGTGGCAGGACATCACAACTCTGCCACTGTGAAAAAGTGCATTCCAAAAGGAAAAAAGAAGCAGATTAAATGTGTATCTCCCAAGTTCCTCACTTACAGCAGACGGCCTTCAACAGGAGTGCATCAGTGCAGACTGGAGCAGACGTGAACTTTGGAGCGAATTGCTGCTGAAAAGGGGTAATTAGATAACATGGCCCAAAATCAATCATATCCTTTTTGAAGATATCCTGTGGGAAATGCACTGATCTCCCATCTCCTGCAAAGTACAACATGATGACTGAGATCTATCACAAACACTGATTCCTGCGAGTATCAGATGGGCTTATTTTAAAGACATTTCATCCATTACGGTCGGTGCTTCAACATTAAGGACAGGGAAGTTGTGTCATTCCTAAGAAAGAAGGAAAATAAGATTTAGACCGGTGTCAAAGAAAATCACAAATGTATGGATAATACCACTTTATCTCTTGCCTGCCAATATCCTGGAGCATTCTGCTAAAAAAAGTATGTATAAAATTACTGTATTCGTGTACTTGGGGATTCACTGGTGTACTTGGTAAATTGACTTGTTTATTTATTAGTTAAAACAAAGGAAAATGGTTATCATTTTGCACAAGACAAAACATCTCAAGCTGTATACTAGGCCTATGTTCACTTGTCATGTACAATCTCCATTTTATTTATTTCTCATGCATTTTCTGTTCTGTCTGCATTTTTTTTTTTTTTTAAGATTTTTTTGGGGGGAATTTTTCCTTTATTTGATAGTTATACAGTGTAGAGAGACAGGAAGGTTGGGGAGAAGAATGGGGGAAGACATGCAGCAAATGACCTGAGCTGGAATCGAACCCAGGTCACTGCGGGAAGGACACAGCCTTTATGGTGTGCGCGCTTAGACCGATGAGCCACTGGGGTGCCCCCTGTCTGCATTTTTCCTTTGTATTTTCCTTGTTGTTTGATTAATTAGTTAATTGTCTCGTTACCATGTCAATCTTTTTGTGCATTCCTCACAACCTTTCCCTCACTTGTTTCTTATTTTCCCTTGTTATCTTGATGTATTTTTACTGCTGTTTTCAGTGTTTCTTTACTAGATAGTCATTATGATGCCTTGTGTTAAACTCTGCTCTCTTGTGTTTTTCTCCTAGCTCCTTTTACCTAGTTCTTGTGGTTTTCTGCTCTCGCTTGTGCTTGTTTTGTGTCTTCCCAACTCATGTGTTTGTCATCCCAGTCCTCACCATAGCCCTCCTGGCCTGCCCCAAGTTTCTTTAAATTGCTTTCCTGACTCTGACCATGGCTCCGCCCCAGTGATATTGTTCTGCTCCATCTCCATTACAACAGTTTCTACATTTCTCAGTCTGTTGGGTTCTGCGATTGGACTGTTGCCCACAACAATAAATACCTTGGCTATTGACTTCTTTTGGTCTGGGCATTCTGACGCATCAGAAATACTGAAATGCAAAAAGATGTGATCATTTCATGGCAATATTTTCTTGCTGCTCTGGTTATGTCCTGTCCAAACTCTGAAGAAAATAAATAAAAACAAAGTAATCATAATTGATTTTTTTTACCCCCAACTTCGACACATGAAATTAATCTTGAAATTGTCATACTTAGAGCCTGGTTGCATGTCCGTTGCAGTCAATCCCTGTGAAGTCAGTAAGTCCGACCATTGGAACCATTTTTTTCAATGATTACTTAGTTCAGTTGAACATTTGTCTTTGTACTCATGCAAGTATTGTTAATTGTATTGTTTTAATGGCATATTTCTGTTTGGTATTTTTTGCCTGTTGCCGTGTTAAAAATGGGAAAGCCCTTATTCTCTCCCCATGAATGAGGGCCTGCAGCTTATTCCAATTATGGTCTGAGTGCCGAGCACTCTCATTGTCAGCCAGGTAGCAGCAGGTTCTGGGCAGCGTGTGCAAATGCAACTACGGGAGACGGTAGCGCCATTTAGACTGTGCGAGTACAACAAGCGGATGATATGCTGTTTAATCATCTAAGTTCTTAATAGAAGTACTATTGAAACAGTTTTTTTTACCAGTTTGTCAAAGGCTTTCTCCCACTTTTTAATTCACTGAAAATAGCCTCATGCATCTTGTCTAGAGTTTTATATAAAACCACCTATGTATTCATTCTACCTTTGCACTCCAGTGCTTTCCTGGCACCTCCCCATCTTTGTGAGGTCCTCTTAGTCTATCGAGTCGAATTTTTATTTTGCTGATGTCATCAGGAGTCACATTATCAATAAAGACAATTGGGCCAGTTTTGGTGGCAGACATACTACTACTCTTGCTCTTGTTTCATAGATGAGGTTTGAATCATTACTACCTACTTTCTCCACACTTTCCTTTTTCCAATGCTTAAGTACCGGATAATATTTGTCGCAACGCTCCATAAGACCTCCCTAAATAAAGCTGGTCAAGAATTTTATGTTATCATGTACTTTTTTGTTTGTCTATTTTTTAAAAATACAAATTCCAACCTGACTGTTCTATTCAGAAAAAGGTTGAGGTTGCTAAGCTTTAAAAAAAATGGCTGCATTATGGTTATGAATACCCTAAACGTAAAGCTGAATTTTCTGCATTTTATCTCGCATACAAGCCTTTCTTTTCAAATCTATGGTGCTGGAGTGCAGAGCCAACGCACCACTATCTGTGTCACTTCCCAAGCACCTATGGACTGTCGAGCGTATCCTTATCTATTTGTGGACAACAATTTTCTGCCTTTGATTGCAAGCAATCATGGCCATCAAAGGCATTGTCATTCAGCTGTGCAGGGTAATCATCCTCAGCCATTTTCCAGCACTTTCATCCTCCGGAGAGGGGTGTCTTTCATGATGACTGCGCCCACTGTTCACGAGTCCAAAAAGCTGAGGAGCATCACACTAGCAACAGCTTATAGCCTTCTCAGTCAGAGCATCTCAATTCAATCAGGTATTTACGGAATATTGTGGAAAAATGATTGTGATTGCATTTTCAATGAATATTCTCATTAAAGGATAGTCTTGTAACCGTAGCAACATTAAAGACACTGGCACACTCTGTGTTACAGCATATACATGCTGCTCCGCCCAAATCTGTATGACCAAATTAAATGAATGAACATCTGTGTTTATATGTATATTGTGCGTATTCTGTGTGATGCAAATGAATATGAATAGATGTTATGGAGCATGATGAAGCATTTCAATGATAAACTTGTCATTCATCATGCATACGTACTGTATATTCACATCACACTGAAAAAAAAAAAAAAAATTCTGAAGTGCAGAGCACTCTCATGAGCCAGCATACACTGCACAGCAGTTGGACAACAATTAATCACAACCCCAGTTCCAAAAAAGTTAGGCTGTGTAAATTGTAAATAACAAAAGATTCAATGATTTGCAAATCTCATAAACCCAAGCTTTTATTCTTTTATATTAGCTCATTTTGAATTTGATGGCAGCAACACATCGAAAGGGGAGAGGGGCAATAGTACATAGACAACATATCAGATGTCGGAAGTGAGGCATTTTACCATTTCATCAAAAATATTCAAACAGTTCAAAAGTCTTCATCTCTGATAGTATTGGGTTGCTGTAGTGCCTATCAAGGCGTGGCATTATCAATGCTGAAAAGTGTATAGAGGTTGTAAAAGAACATATGCTCCCATCCAGACAACGTCCCTTTCAGGGAAGGCCTTGCATATTTCAGCAAAACAATGCCGAACCACATACTGCATCCATCACAACAGCATGGCTTCGCAGTAGAAGAGTCTGAGTGCAGAGCTGGTCTACCTTCAGTCCAGACCATTCATCAATAGAAAACATTTGGTGCATCATAACATGAAAAATCAGGCAAAGAAGACCCAGAACTGTTGAGCAGCTAGAATTCTACATCTGACAAGAGAAGGAGAACATTCCTCCTTCCAAAACTTCAGCAATTGGGCTCCTCACTTCCCAGACATTTACAGACTGTTGTTAAAAGAAGAGGGGATACTAAACAATGGTAAACATGGCCCTATCTCAATGTTTTTTAGATGTGTTTCTGCCATCAAATTCAAAATGATCCAATATTTTTCATGAAATGGAAAAATGTCTCACTTTCAACATCTGACATGTTGCCTATGTTCTATTATGAATAAAATGTGGGTTTATGAGATTTGCAAATCATTGCATTCTGTTTTTATTTACATTTTCCACAGCATTCCAACTTTTTTGGAATTGGGCTTGTACCAAGGAGTTGCAGTACATGCTACATACTGTATGTCCATTGTTTTTCCATTTGAGGGATGCATATGTATTTTTTACCTTTCAAATTTGGCACTTTATTTTTAAACATAGTGTTGGCACATTTGTGTAATTCTGAATATCAGAGGGTGATGAAACCAGTGGCACAAGGGAGAATGTGTAATAAAAACCTTCACCGAATGTACCCTAATATTTCCTGCATTAATTCCCTGAGTTTTAACCAAAAGTACTTTCAAAATAATAAACATTTTGCACACTTATTGTTCATTGTCCATTCAGTTACCTGGCTAAACTGCACATGGACTGATCAATAATAGTACACTAAGAGACTATGACAGACTTGTATGTATGAATTAACAATAAAAGCAACAAATTTTTCTCATTGTGCACGTTTACAATCATAAGAATGGAATTGAAGATAAAAATGTCATTAGGCCTCATATAACAGGTTTTAGGCATGGCATATTCGGCATTTAATTCAATATCTTATGGCAAACATCTGCATGGAATTAATTTTCCTCTTGTCTGATGTCATTGCCAGTGAGGTCTGAAAACTGAAGTGTCAAAAATTCCTCAGTAGCTGTAGCGCTAGCAACGCTTACAGTAAATGTCTTTTGACATACTGCAAATCAGTGCTGCTCACAGGGAGAAATAATTTGGCCTAGTGATTTGGGAGGAGGTTGAATTGTCACCTTGGATTACATGTTAATATACAGTTTAATTTTGAAGATTTGTGCAATTGTTTGACCACTCAGGTCCTCATCATTGTTTTTCATTGTTGAAGATCTGAGTGGCCAAATGTGCCATGTTAACTTCTAGGAGCATTAAACCAGTGAGCAGAGGTCTATCATTTTCCTAGATGATTATCTGTCTTATCCTACATCTAAATAGGCCACAATATGCATCCTGGACAGTTTGCCAATCCATCGCTAAGCACTCACCATTCTCCTATATACAGTACTTCGATTTGAAGGCAATTTAGTCTCAAATTAGCTTACATGAACCTGGAGGAAACTGATGTGAACAAAGGGTTGTATTAAATGCAAAATGAAATAGTATGATCCTTTTTCCTTTGTGACAATAATTGAAAAAAAAAAACAGATTCATTAAATAAATAAAAAAAGGTATTATTTGATCCAGTTTCTAAGGCAAAACAGTGAATTGTGATGGAGATTTCTCTTTGACTTTTACAAGAAGCAGATTTTTTTTAATGTAATAAAATTTAGGGGCAAAAAAACAGCTCATTCATGCAATCATGTTAAGACAATATAGATGCATTTTATTTATAGTTCAGAAAAATAAGGAATTGCTTGTATTTCATACTATATGTTCTGCTCTATTTTTTAATTGGTTTTGTATATTTTTGTTGTTTTATTTTTCTGCAGTAGCTCTTCTGATATCTACATTAAGCCAAAATATGCCTCAGAAAACAGGAAATTAGTTTGCCCCATTCTGTCATCGCTTTATCAATGCAATCATGTTCTGAAAAGGCTGGCTTCTTTTGCAAGCCTTGTTACAAATAACACTTGCATTCAAGATGTTCAGCAATGGAGAAAATGAAGCCTTCTGCTAGTAATTTTACAGGAAAACAAATTCCAGTCAACTGAAAGCACATCTGCATACACAGAGCACAAGACAAAAAAACAAAAATGAAAACCCAGTGAGTATATAACTCACTAAAATAGGAACAGTAATCTCTGGCAACAGCAATAGACCACATTGCTGACAGTGGTGGAGTAGTCTATTTTTAATTTTAATGTTGAAGTTGTTCATTTTGGTTGAGCACCATTTCAATACTACCATTGTGAGTCTTGCATGAAATCATAATCCCATCTAGGACGACTGACAAAATTTTGCAGAAAAATATCTTTTGTGTAATGTGCTGTAAAAAATAGGAGTCATAATGATGCCAGATCTTGTTTTCCCAAATCAAATAACATCATAATATAATAGATCTCAATTTCTCCCTCAAAAACAGAAAAGTATATTGGGCATCAAGGTACATTTTGGATAGTACATGTCCGCTCACAAATGGATCATAAAAATATCAGTTCACGAGGAATAATAGTCGATGGTTGTCTGATATTGAGCCCCTGAGAACAAAAGTGGTCTAACTCCATATTTGTTTTTTTAAGTTCTAATCTTAAAATAATTCCTAAGTGGTCAATCTGTTCAGTGCAATAATGGATTAACTCAGTGTACTGTAGTTCTACTGCACTTCTACTATATAATTGGTAGGGCATATGTTCCACACTTCAAGAATGCATACAGTGCTCAGTGCAATAGTGGTCCAAAATTAAAAATGAAAAAAACGAAAGAGTTGGACTGCTCTTATTCTGAGGAGCTCCTTTCTGCTTCTCTGCTTTCAGGTATTTCTGCTTTCTGAATACTTCATCCCCCGCATTAGCAGCAAAATACATATTTGTACTAATTTAGGAGAAGTGATGTTTTCACTTATTGACATTTAGTTTAGTGACCTTTTGATTTTATGGACAAATATCCCTCAACTAAAGCTTGACAGTTAGTGGCACAGCTGTGCGGATTTATCAAATTACAGGAACACTGTATTGATGGATCAACAAGAAACAGGCAAACTGAATGCTCATAAACAACTAACTCTTCCCCTCCTGAGACCCAGTTTTTTTTTTGTGAAAAAATAAATAAATAAAGACAACCCTTTTTTTGATTGACAGGACCAATATCCCTTCAGTGCTGGGTCTCTTTCCTTTCTCCTTGTATTTAAGGCCTCATGGCGTAAAATTAAAAGCATGGAATTTCATATCAGTACTGTGCTGATGATGCCTGGCTCTATTTGCGCATGATGTCCACCAGTTTCAATAGTTTGCAGCTCCTTCATGACTGCTTTGGAACTGTCAAACTTTGGGTGGGAAAAAACTTCCTTAAATTTGATGAAAGCAAGACTGTTTTTGGATCCACAGTCGCAGTTGCAAAAATCGGTGGTGACCTTGGCCTACTCACCCCTTATGCCAAATCTGTGGTGAAGAATTTGGAGGTGTTGTTTGATTCTTCCCAAACCTTTCAGTGAATAAATCATTCTGTTATCAGTGTCTCATTTTAACAGCTGAGGTTATTGCAAAAGTGCAAAATGTCCTGTCGTCCCAGGACTTTGAGAAGATGTTGCATGCATTTATGTCATCGATTGGGTGCTGCAATGCCCAGAAAAAAAAAATGCTGTCTGAGCTGTTCTCCATTTGCTGTTAGTTAAATACAGGGTCACTTCAATGACCTACTATCCCATTTTGAGGGGTTTTTGGACAAAACGACATATCCTATGGTGGAAAATAGGATATGTCTCGTTTTGTCCCGCAGCCTTTCATACTTTTCCCCAAGGGCTCTTGGGTCCTTAGATAAATTGTTTACGGTTCTGTCATTTTAGGTCCAAGCTAAAAATGAAAGGGATTCATATCAAATGATACCTTTTTAAACATTGTATCCTCATCTAAAATTGTCTAAATTGCAAAATACAATAAATGAATAACTCAACAGGTATTTAGTGGCAGTCTGGGATGTTCAATACCCGTTCTGGAGTAGTTCTTTAAAAACCTTCCGCATGGTAAAAATGTCGCCCACACCAAGCACAAACAAAAAGCAAGCCACATAGATCATTACCTGTCTTGTGGCACTACATTCAAGTGTTTCTTTTTTTTTTTTTTGTTTTGTCCCCCCCAAATATATTTATTGTCATTTTGTCATCACTTTAATATAAAAAAAAAAAACAAGTCAATCACCACTGCCAATTTCTTGAACATTTATATGATTCATCTGATTTACAGATTTTATGTATATTCTGCATCCTAATGCTGCAAGGACAGGACAACCTTAAGTTACAAAACAAGAAGAAAGAAAAAAAACTGCAGCACAGATCATACTTTCAATTGTAAAAAAAAAAATGGCTTGAAACGATGGCTTCTGCAACTTCTGCAATATAATAAAATGCAACAGTCGCAATAGTTTGAGAACATTCCACTTGCATTGTATTCTTCTGTATTCTGTAGAATTCCAAAAAGAATATATTACCTCAGAGTATAGAGTCTTACATTTTTTAATTAATAATATTTTGCTAAGTAGGGGATTTTCCCCCCATTTTCCAACATGGGAGTTAAAATCTTGCGTGTTTGGTGCAAACTGGACAGAAGGCTCAGGGGAAGGCCTCCCACTTACAGGACTGTTATGGGCAAAATTGCTGAAAGTAACTTAAACTGTTATAAAGCATTACAAGCAATTTAAGCATACAGTATATTGTACCAATATATGCAGTTGAAAAACCTGCATTTGTTTCTTTAAAAGGGAACTCAGGTCAAATATAAAGTAGATATACCTGAAAAGAGCACACTTTGAGCTTCCATCAGCTGCACAAATTTCTTCAAAGTGATATCAACATTAGAGGAAAACCAAAAAAAAAAAAAACGCAATCACCAAACCATTCTTAGTAGAACTGCGCACTGCCATCATGTCACAGTTGTCTGATCACAGTGTTTTTTGTTTCTGTGGACTGCATGTTTGTCAGTTGATTTGTATGAGCAGTTTTCAGTTAGAACTTTTCCACCTTGATTCTCGCTACCTATTTCTACGGAACCCAGGAAGTTATATGACATGAAAAAAAAATAGATTTAGTGGGCACGAAATATAAGTCATTCCCACGATTTAGTTAACTCGTGGCCACTAAATAAAAGTCATTTCCACGATTTGGTTAACTCATGGCCTCGAGATATAACTCATTCCCTCAATTTCATTGACTCGTTCCCAAAATTTCATTAATTCAAATTGAGGGAATGAGTAATATTCCTTGGCCACGAGATAACAACATCCTTGGAACAGCTTATATATCGTGGCCACAATTATTTTTTCATGTCAATGCACTTCCTGGGCTCCATACTTTTCTGACAGAGTTTAGGATTTTTTTTCTAGGTCCGATAGGGCATTGAATGTCTTCCCAGGGCACTTTCCACCCTAGTTTGAGCAGCGGTAAGCCTGGCAAAACACCTTTTTTTGGGGGGGGGGATAGCATACGGGTCTTGTGACCACTGGGACAAGTTGTCCACAGAAACATCACAACTGTGCGAAGCGGTGGTGTTCAAAGGGGAAACACTCCCATATGGAGCAGATGACGTCTGCTTTTGCTATATAGGTTTTAGTTCCACAGCTCTCCTGGAAAAATGGGGAGGGCTTCATAGGTGAATGATATATGAAATCAAAGGGCAAAGTGTGCTCTTTTTGTGATAATCTACCTGAGGTTTGGCCTGGGTGCGCTGTTAAACTGTGTTAGTTTAATACATCAGCCATATTTGTAATGAACACAAAACAGAATTTAATCCATGGCAATGTTCTGTAATGAAATAAAACAATGAAAATAATACTAGTTACTTAACTTCTGACAAGGAAGATGTAATAAAACTAACTTTACTCAGTGAATTATAATAAAAACCTTTTGTGGTTTAATGAAGAGCCACTTTCATTGGCAGGAACCTGTTACTGTATTGAGGCATGGGACCTCTAGTCTAAGGTGGCAGACTGATCTGGAGGGTATGAATGAATTGAACATGATGAAAAAAAAACCTAAGTATATTCAATTGTTGAGGCCATTGATTTATTCAGAAGTTATTTTTATCACTTTTCTTGCATTATGCACCAGTGTGATGATGACATGTAAAGATAAAGTTTTCATCAAAGGTGAACCCTTGTTCTTTTGTGAGTGTTTAAACTCCCCATCCAACCACCACATGAAGCCCAGTTTGGAGCCACAACATCAGACAGAGAAGTTGGCTGAATCCGTTCAAGGGAGCAAAATCTTAAAAAATACTCGGATTGTGTGTGTGGCTGCATTAGGTGGGATAATAACATTTGCCATTTGTCTGCTAATAATAGCTACTAATTTCAGCATGCTGTGATATTCACTAGTCAACCAATATAATTGCATGTCTCTCCACCCCCATTCAGGGCTACATCACCCCTGCTTTGCTGTCCTGCTTGCCCGCATTTACCGGCACAAGATAACCAAATCATGTACAGACAGGCTGACATAGCTTGAGTAAAATTTGCTCATTAGTAGCTAACAATAGTATATGGTTCATAGGTAATTTCATGAATAGCACAAGCAATAATAGAACTACCCATAAGAATATGTAAATTAATGCAATAGTAAATACATCATTAGGCTATTTGTTAGCTATTTTTCTGACCTTCCCAAGCCCTAATGGTGCGCTTACAACAATCAAGGAACCATTTCTTACCCAGTCAGCATGCTCCACTGGAATTATCCTACACAATAAATAAAAATTTGATTAATGGAGGTCCTGAGGTTATACTAATCCCATGACGATAGGGCTTATGTTACCTATTCGTTACCTAATCATAACTAATTTCCGACAATGCGAAATCCCCTGATCAAACGTATTTATTGCATGTTGTCCGCCATCTTGATACCTGGCTATGATTCCCCCCGCTCCCCATTCAGGATAATACCACCCACTACTCCCTACCCTACTTACCCTAATTTACCAACTCAAGACAAGCAAATCCCTGCGAACCAGTGTGTATTTGGCAGGCTAATGTGGCCTAATATTATTCTGCAGCCAACAATAGAATACTGGGCATAGGTTATTTATTTATTATTATTTATAGACAGTAAAAGTTGGGATGGTATGGAAAATGCAGATTAAAACAGAAAGCAGTGATTTCTAAATTTTCCTGGACTTGAATTTCATCGCAAACTGTCTGAAGACAAGATACTTGGAGTTTTGTCTCGTCAACTTTGTTTTATTTGTAATTTTAAATCCCTTCCAGCCATTCAGGCCTGCAACCCATTCCAAAAAAATGTTGAGACAAGGGCAATTCAGGGCTAGTAATCAGTTAAAAAAAAAAAATTTGAAAAATGATGTGATTTGAATCAGCTGATGTCGGCATCTGGGAAAAGCCCAGTCTTTCACAAGCAATGATTGGCTGAGGATATACAATTTATCCACAAACATGTGAGAAAAATCCTTGAGAGGTGTAAAACTAATGTCCTGCTTAGAAATGTAGGAAGGAATTTGGAAAGTTTCCCTCAATGCTGCTTAGCATATGAAAAAGATTGAAGGAAACTGGAGGAACTTCAGTGCATATAGGGCAAGGTACAAGCCTTAGTAGAATACCAGTGATCTGTGATCATTCAGACAGCACTGCTTCAAGAACTGTTACATACCTCTGAGCGATATAACCACATGGGCTCAGGATTACATTGGCAAACCTTTGTCAAGTACTACAATGTGTAGTTACATCCACAAATGCCAGTTAAAACATTACTGTGCAAAAGAGGTGCCTTATTTAACACCATCCAGATGAGCAGCAGCAGAAAGTGTAAAAGCCAGCTTTGTCATGGTACAGGGTTACATCAGTGCCCTTAGCAAGGGTAACTTGCCATTCTGTGAAGGCACCACAAATGCTGGACAGGACACAGATTTTTGAGCAACATAAACTGACTTCAAGACACCATCTGTGACAGGAACACCCATGCATATTTCAACAAGACAAAGCAAAACCACATTCTTCAAAGAGTACAAAGGCATGGCTGTGTAATAAGAGGGTCTGGGTGCTGGAATGGCCTGCCTGCAGTCCTGGCTTGTCCCCAAAAGGGAGCACGTGGCACATTTTGAAATGCTAAATGCAACAATAAAGACTGTGTGCTGTTGCTTACCTCAGGACTAGTTTGCAAAGAGAACAAAATTACACTTGAAACAGTTACTAACCTGGTGCTCTTCAGGCCCTGAACATTGATTAAGGGTTGTGAAGGAATGGTAATATTGCAAAATGTTAAATATTGGACTGTCTCAACTTTGTTGAAAAAATTAATACTTTGAATACATGAATACAAAATTCATGAATAAATTCATGAATAAATGAATACAAAAAAAAGTATAGTTTTCAAGGCAATACAGGTCAAATTTACAAATCACTGGTTTCAATTTTAACATACCATCCAAACTGTTTTTGATTTGATGTTGTAGAGCTACCACCGATAATGCATATATTACTTCTGCTAGCTATTTTTCAAACCTTTTCATTCACCTCCGGGCACTGACAGTAATTTGGGTCCAATTTTTTATTGTCATTATGCCTCAGTAGAATTATCCCCCATAATAACTAAAAGTACAATTACTGGAGGTCCTGAGGTCATAGTAATCCCATCAGAATTGGGCTAATGCTCATTATGCATCATCAACATCAAAGACATTCATTAGCATTGTACCAACAGTCATTGGTTCATGTCCATTAACATTACTGTCTATTAACATCCAGGGGTGGCTCTGGAACTTCAATACCATTGGTGAGTCTCATGATTTGAAAGCTTCAAGGCTGCTTTTGAAATTCATTTTGACCCATTATGCTTTTTAGTGTTATCATAACTTAATGGTTATGATACAAATGATGATTTGCATTGCTTTTCAACAGGGCTGAATGGCATAATTTCCCCCTGTGATATAAATTCTGGTTGTAGTCATGATGAAAAGATGACAATATTTTTCTTCAGTCAAAAGTATGCGCTCATCATGCTAAGTAGACATAACCAGCTGGCAAACAAACGTCATATTGGGAAGAAATTTGGCAAGCGTGGGTGACATGCAATAAGTAAGTGGCCAAGTCACTGATGGCACTTCCTCCCACAGCACTGGCTGTATCAGTAGTGTGTGTGTGTGAGAAACAAAATTAAATTTCAAATGCTGCATTGACTATCTGGGACCATTTTCAAAAGCAGTGAATGCTGGACACAGTGTTATCTCTTTTATATCAGCGCACTGATAGGAAAACTTCACCTTTGATTTGGACAATCATTGACTAGAATATTATATACTGACAAACATTATTTAAAAATGTTGGACAAACATAAATTTCTCCCCTTTTTGCTCTCTCTCATTCTATCTTCATCCTCCTCTCTCTTTCTCTCTCGCATTTTCCTTCACACACATGGTCAAATCCATAATGGATGAAATTGTAACATTTGTTATTGTTCATAGTACCCTCCGAAAGTTTGGAATCAGTGAAAAATGTTATTTAAAAAAAATCACCATGGTAGCATTAAGTTAGTAAAAATGTTAAAATAGAAATAAAAAATAAGCCAAAACCTTGCTGATCTTACAATTTGCTATTGCTGTTAGATTTTTTTTTTTTTTTTTTTTTTTGATTGTTTGAGTGTAAAATCTCTGAATATGATTGCAAAGCCTAATTTGGTGCTAAGGAAACCACTTCCACTAAGATATAAAGCTATATCTCAGGGAGTAAAAATAAAAATCTCTTCTTTTGAACATTTCCCAAACATTCAGCACAGCAATGTCAACTTTCTTTGTTTTTGTATAATGATTTGAGACATTTATGGCTTTCCTTAGAAGGTTATGGACCAGTAAATATCACTTGCTCTGCAAAAAATACCAGAAAAACAATATGAGGCATGATGTTGAAATTTTCAGGAGGTTCATATATCATTATCTTCCAACAAAAAGTTTAAAAAACTCAAGAGGTGCTTTGACCCAGCTTCCGAGACTTGGCATGGAATGGTCTTTATCATTTTTGTCAACACAGCTTCATACACAGTGGTGGATATACTATAGCATGAAGATCCGGTAAAAGGAGATTATTCAGTGGTCATTTTCTGGACAGTACCTTCAATTGGTTTATATGAAAAGAACAAAAGAAAAACAAATGTATATGCATAGGCTTCTGAAGTACACAAAAGGACTGATAATCATACTGTTACAAGGTCTTTTTTTCATATGTAACTTAAAAAATCAGGTTAGACATTGAATTTCTCTTGTTCATTTGCATCAATATGCTTTTTGTAGACTACCCGCGCTTTTCTTATCTTCAAAGTTAAATTAATTGTTGTATGATACACCAAATATACCAATACAATGTTAACCCTCAGGGACCATTTTTTGTTGTATTTCTGATGGTTTATGATAATATTGTCCCCTTAAAATGGGACCCACTAATGATAGATGAATGTTTCACATTTTCAACCCCCTTGACATAGCTGTGTTGTGGGACCTGATTTTGATTTTTTTTGTATTAAAATGATGAATTCCAGACTATAGGTGTATAAATATTTGTAAATTACATTGTTTAATCGCATACAATTATTCATTTGCAAAGAAAAGACAGTTAGTAATCAAGTTATATGATGTAAAATTCATGTATCCTGAAACAACCTATAAGTAAATCTGTTTTTTTTTTTTTTTAATTGGCAAGATAAATCGCATATGACATCAACAGCCATAAGATAAATGTATATTTAAAAAAAACAACTTTTCTTTAATGTGTTGTGTTCAGAAACAGTTATGGAATCGCAGCATAGCCTGATCAATTAAGTGAAATTGACTGAACAAGTGTCTGTGAGCGGGCACTGCAGAATTTGTCAATTATGCCTCTTCAGTCCCTTCCTTTCATGTGTCCTTAAGAATTCAGTAGCTGCCTCTGGGAAATAGTTGTACATGAAAATGTGCAAATATGAACCTGACATCAGATTTATTGTTGACATTAACATGTTTTGGTCAATATAGTGCAATATGTGCAAAGCAATCAAGCGAGTGAAAATCATGATGTTATGAGAAACAGATCTGTGAATACCTGTATAAAAATATGCGTCATGTTAAAATATCAGTTTTACACAACATAGTTATTACTTTTGTTATGCATTAATATGTAATGGATATCAAAAATGCATATTAAGAATGAATACACAAATTCATTTTTAATGTATAATATTCCCCAAATTATATTTTTGTCTTTTTTTTTTTTTTTCTGAGAGAACGTAAAGGCCTGAGGGCCAACCATCTTCAAAAAAGTGCATAAAGTATATGAAAACATTTTTTTCTCTTTTTTTCAATGACCAAGTGTTTCTCTCTGACCGGGATGTGCAAACCACTGACTATGCAAGCTACAAAAATTATGTGAATCTACAAACATAAGCTTTATAGAGGATAATGAATCATGAACTTTATAAAGGAATATTGCCAATGAACTTTCAAAAACAGGTTGCCAGAAAGCATACAATAAATAGATACATACAGACCAAAGCAACAAAATACATATAAAACCATATGTCCAATAAGATGAACTTTCCTACAGTGTTGTAACAAAATGAATAAAAAACATTTGCGATTCACAATGCATGTATAACTTTTTTTCTTAGAAGACCATGGTAAAATTACATGTTCGTGTGTATTATTGTGTATTTCAGCTGAAACATAATACATTTGCATCATCGGGTATGAATCATAACCCTTATGTTCATTCATCCTTTATGCACTTCAAAAGGCATTGAATTATGACAATTAGAAAAAATAGGTTCATATAGCACCCCCCATTGACTTCTTTAAAAAAATGTTATTCTGCGCCAAGGCATCCTCCAGCTTGACTCTGTACTGGTAATGGGAGAAAAAAGATGTCATATAGACACATGTTTATTTCAAAATTGACTGAATGTTGTCTGTTTCTCAAGAACTTCGAGGTAGTCCGGCTCAACTTGAAGTTTAGTTTTCAGTTCTAAGTATTCATTTCTGTTGGGTTCAACAAAAACAGTGCTAGGCACAGTACCATAGAGCACAGTCTCTTCTATCCTGTCTGGGTGCAAATACTGGTGCCTGACATCATAGCCTGGTGTATAAGTATATGCAGGAGGGGCATTGTACTTGTACTCGTAACTGTTTCCGGAGGGCGGCTGCTTTTCTGGCTCAAGGACACCTCTGTAGAAGTGACTTGTGTTTGGTACTGGGGAAGGAGCTTTGCATGGCTCTATAGTACTAACACTGTAAGCCTGACTTCTTAGGCTATTGTCTCTTTCTTCATTGACATTACTTTGGTATGTCACTTTTAACTCATGAAGGTCTCTGTAATCCTCAACGGTATTTCCTTCTCTAGATCTGTAAATGGGATTTTTGCACATGTGACCGAGTGGATGTGGGATGTATTCGTACACATGCCCGGCAGGAGATTTCACTTTGGGGATGGCCCTGTTACTATAGAGTCCATATTGCAAGTTGAATGAGCTGACATTGGAGTTATCTCCACCAGTTTGGTCGTTCTGGGACTTCTTGCGTCTTTTCATCACGAGCACAAAGAGCCCAGCAGCCACAAAAACAGACATAATGAACACTAACAGGAGGCTCAGAATGAGGACTGATAGGGGCACGGTGCTGGTGGGTCTATTATGTTTCTGGGAAGTTTCTATGGTCGTTGGGCTGTCAGGGGAAGGCTCTACAGATGGAGAAAGTGTTGAAATAATTACATCTGAATAATCAGGACACAGAAGCGCTGTATCAATGGATCGCAGGTCCTCCCCAGACAACCTCTTCGGAGACCCACAAATTACTTCATTCACCACAGTGCCGGTGTTTAGCTGTTCAAGCCAGTTCTTCATGCCCATAACATCACAGGAGCAATCCCATGGGTTTTCGTGCAGATCTATCTGCACCAGTGACTTAAGCTGATCCAAAACACCACTCGCGGGAAGATTTTGGAAGTGGTTGCTGCGAAGATTAAGCCTGGTCAAACTCACACCTGTAAATACACCCCCAGGTAAGGTTTTTAGGAGGTTGTTGTTCAAAAAAAGAAGCTGAAGGTTTGGCAAATAATGGAAAGTGCCTGACACAATTTCTCTGATCACATTGTACTCTAAATACAAATATTGCAGACTCTGTAGCCCGTGAAACATATCTACAGTGAGGCGCTCAATTAAATTGCCGTTCAAGTAGAGTCTCCGTAAGTTAGTTAAATCCCCAAAGGCTCGGTCTTGAATGAGCGAGATGCGATTGTTGCCAAGGTGAAGTAAATCCAATCCAGTGGCCTCCACGAAGTCAGATCGTTGTACGGTAGATATGTAATTTCCTGTAAGGTACATCTTTTTTGGATTGTACGGTTTTGGCTTTAAATCAGAGATGTTCTCAATCTTTCTCTCCTGGCAGTTAACATTTAGTCCAAGGTCAGAGATTTGTAAATTGCAAGTACAGGCAGTGGGGCAGTCCAAAGGCACAGGAGATTTAGTCTGATATGCAATTATGGGACCATGGTTGTATGGGTTATTGGAAGGAATCCGGGAGGTTGGTTTGGAACGGGATCTGTTTGATTGCCGCGTGCCCTTTGTCGGCCTTGACGAGGATCGTAAAACTGCGGATGAGGTGGCAGAGGCTGTCGCAGCGATTGGGGTGGTTTGGAAATAGCTCATGGTGCTCAGCGGTGGCTGTGGTCGCATTTCATATTCTGAAATGGCTCTTCTGGGACACAGTTCCTGTTTGGAAACCTCATCTAAATCTCTCCCATGCAGTCGAAAAGGAGTTTCACAAACCACCTCACCGACTAAAGCTGTGTACATGATGCTCTCCAGCCAAGCCTTTAGGGCAATGAGCTCACAAGAACAATTCCACGGATTCTCTTCAAGCTGTAATTCCACCACTTTGTCCATGTGCTCCAAAAGGCCAATGTAAGGGAAAATCTTTAACCGGTTTCCCCTCAAGTCAAGGTGAGTCAAGGGTACATAACGGAAAACATTGGTAGGTAAAGCAGACAACAAGTTGTCGTTCAAAATCAGCACCTCCAGATGATGCAGTTTTCCAAATGCATGTGGTTCTATATTTGTTATATAATTGTAATCAATCTGTAGGTATTCCAGACTCTCAAGGCCAACAAATGTATCATCCTTCAGAGCATCTATTTTGTTATTGTTGAGATGTAGTCTTTTTAATCCTTGAAGGCCATTAAATGCTCCCGATTCAACTTCAGAGATGTCATTGTTACCTAAATGCAAAATTGTAACCCCAGTATAATTAACAAAGTCATCCAGAGAGAGTTTTTTCAAGAGATTCCCTGTCAGCAAAAGATGATATGTTGAAAAATGGACAGGGTTAATCTCCGATAGTCTAACAATGCCTCTGTTCTCACAACTCACAGTTAGTATTGCGTCCTTCTCCTCACAGATACATAAATTTAAACAGATCTCTCCATAATTGTCATACATCTCCACAAAGCTTACAGATATTGCAACCACCACAATAATTTTCAATATCCAGATACTCATTTTCATGGAAATGGATGGCCCAATTCACTGTAGTGCAGTAGCAGTATGCAGTGTCATCTAGAAAAAAAAGAAACAAAACAAATGCTGGTACTTCCGTTTGAATCACCACAACTCATTGAACATCTAAACTCCAGTAATACAAAGTAGCCATTAGTGAAACAGGTAAATGCATTTTTATTATTTATAATGGCAAAGTGAACTGGACGGAACGACCTTAGAAACATAGAGCAACGTTGAGTATTCGTTTGTCACTATTAATGCAGTCCCAAGTTAATATTGAAAATCAAGGGCATGTCTTTTATTTTGGCAAGAACTTGCATTCCTCTCTAGAGAAAGCCAATTGAAATGCAACATTTCCTCCCAACAGTAATATGAGGCTTCCAACTAAAAAAACAGCGATGACATATCTCGAATATCCTTCTTCAATAAACCTATCGTCCACATGTACGTAGATCTGGTGTGAAAATCTCGCCAATTGTACAATTATATCCAAATGGCAAGTATAATGTTAAGGCAGGAAGAGATGCGGTATCGCACGAAGGAAAAATATCATTGTTTCCTTGAAAATGCAACGCACGCAACCACGAATATTAGCTGAACATTTTCTGCCAGATAAGAGCTTCACGGTCATTCAACATCAACTGATATTTCATATGACGCAAAGGATTACGGCTTTTGCGATTAAAAAGAACACATTAACAAATGTAATACGGATGCGTGGTCACAGAAATATGCATTGATTCAAGCATGGAATGCACACGACCGATCAACGCGAAAAAGTGGATTCCTCCCTGAAAACAGCAGCCGTATTGAACACCTTGCCATAAGCTCTAGGAACATAGAACTAATAATCAGGATAGGTTTAATAGCACCTATCGAGGAAAACGTAACCAACTCAGTTCTTCCAACAGTCAAAATATTTATTTACTCACCCTGCATATCCGACGTCTTAAAAATAGTATTGCGGTTCTTGACGAGGGAATCATTTCCTATCACATATTGCAAACATGCCCAATTAATTGATCGTAAATCTGTGTTTCTATCATTGAAAATGTTCATCGCCGCACTTGCCAGCTGTGTAACAGCAGCGTCAGTCACAATCCCTCATCATAAGGGCAGAAAAAAGAGGATCCGAGTTGATTAAAAGCACAGTCGTTGAACTACCATTGACTTTATAACCAAATGCCATCTAGATTTGCGAATGACCATATATTTTTCGATTTTTGATGGCAAATCTTGATTTACACCATAATTCCCTTTCACTCAATCCTTCGCATAAACGCACAGCGAGGAGATGAGGAGATGAGGAGAGAGAGAGAGAGAGAGAGAGAGAGAGAGAGAGAGAGAGAGAGAGAGAGACGCATACACATTTATTTTCCGGCAGATTTTTTTTTCCTGGTCGCAGTGGCAAAAAAAAAATGTCTGTCTCATGTCTGGCAAGATTTGCCATGTACTCTACATTTCATGGTATATACTGCGCATCTTAATTCAAGCGCTGGAAATAATTCTCATTCAATGCTCATGTTTCTTTTTCCCAAAATAAACCGTTCTCAATCCAGTCATTATTAAGGGTAAACTTAAATTTCACTTTAACTGAACCTAATCGTAATTTGACTACACCATACCCCGGTTAATTTAGCGAATTTGTGATATTTGCCATCATGTAGCTGCAATAAGGACTATGTAGCGGTGCCCTATAAACGAATGCTTAACATGCACCGGCGTTCAACGTATCCTGCCAGCTGGGACCAAGAAAAAAAAAAAAAAGTTTCACTGCGACGCCTGAAATTTCATTTATATGAGGATGTGTGTTATTTCAAATGCAACACCGATATAGCTGTGGCTAAGTGAGAATAAATTGTATTCCCATACTATTGGACACCCACTCATTACTCGCGCCCGTGTTACCGAAACAGTTCAGGACCACAGACAGAGAATTTCACCAATCTTTTAAGGCTGCACAGAACCTAGCACATGAAGCACTTCAGATTCTTACCCGGTCAGCTTTGGCGAACGCCAAAGCATAGTCGGCTCTAGTTCCTTCCCTTCTTCTCAGCGTGTAATCAATTTTTTTTTGCCTTTCTCTTTTTCGTTGGGACTGTAAAATCCTTATAAAGCGTTGTAGGTCCTTGATCCCCTTGCCCAGCAATGAATAGCACAAACTGTCTCAATCTCGCTGGCAACGTGACGGTCAGCCTGGCAAAGCAGGTTGCAGTGTTTCCGAGCGAACATAAAAGCTCCACCGCGGTTTTTTTTTATTGAAGAAAAATCCAATGCGCTATTTTTAACAAGGAAAAGGAATCGCATCGTTCGGACGTCTGTCACGACAAAATAGATCCATCTCAGCGCCACAATTTTTTTCTTCAGAAGAACTGCGAAAAGGGAAGGAGAAAGTATGCATCCCTCGGTATCTTGCCAGTGGTATGGCTTGTATCACGTTGTGCGCAGTTGTACAGTTTAAGCCCTTTTTATCTCACCAGTTTAACCGAATATGAATCCATATATTCAGTATGCTTCACATTGTTGCTATATAAAAATACAGTCTACAGCGCAATTTTGTGGTTGAATTTGATTTCTTTATTTATAAATTTATTTATTGTCCGATATGTTCATTTGTCAGGGTATCACCAAGTAAAACAAAGACTTATGGTCCAGAAGGAATAATGTTCTCACATTGCATCTCTGAATATGCAGCAAGCTATTTCAAGGGCAGAAGAATGCCATCAAATTTCTGTGCATAAAGTGTCCCAGCCACATTTTGGCTTGATGAAATACGGAAATGCAGAATTGAACGAGAGAGAGAGAGAGAGAGAGAGAGAGAGAGACCTGTAGAGGGCAGTGTGTTACGATTAAAATGATTTTTTTCAGCAAGAATACCTTGCCTTTAAACTTCACAATCTTGGGTTCATTTTTTTGTAAAGATTGTAAAGATGCAAAGAGATGAAGGGGGGATTAGCACAAGTAGGCTACCGATAGCGTTTTGCCAAACTGACATGAACTCATCAAATGTCATTGCATTGCATGCATTGGGGGCATCAGTTTTCAGATGATAGTTTTCTCTTCACATGCATCTTTTTTTAATTATGAATACTTTTTCCTCCTATTTGACTTTTCAAATTCTTAAAGTTTTTGGCATTTCCTTTAATTTGAATGCACTACTGCCGAATGGTTCCATTCGCTCATTCATTTGCTGGGAAAATTAGTCTATTATTTTTACTTTTTCAAATTGGCTTTGAGTGGTTTGTGCTTGAGCACTCTTTTTGTGCCTGTATGGTTCTGGACACTGTTGCTGCAATGTTTAATTTTTTTCTTTTTTTTTTTTTTTTTTCATTTTATTGCCTTAACAGAGTACTTACACTCCTATGAAGAGAACTTCCTACTACATACAATAAATAGTGAATGAAGGAAGAATAAATACATAAAAATAGGTTTAAAATCCAAATCACTGAGTGATACAATGACACACAGTTGGCTTGTGCTAATAAAATAGTTGTAAAGCCCTTAAACAGAATAGCTTCACCAGAGTTTAATTACTTGTAGGTTATTATTATTATTTACTTATTTATTTATTTTAAATTCTGTATGCGGGCCATAGGCCCAAAACAGAAGCATCAAAAAGTAGCACAATCCACCACATGTATATTGCAAATGGTTATATTTGGGCATTTATAAGTATTTGGATCCATGAAGATAAATGCATGTATTTTATAAAACATCAAATTTCATATTTTTAATCATATCAACGATTTCCAAGACTGGGATTTAATATATCTCCATAGGTATGTCTTTTTAAGAGCAGCTTACTGTTCCCAAAGACGGAGAACATGGAATTCATCTTCAATGAGACTGGTAGTGACAAGGCGCAGAAGCAGAACTTATGTGCAGATGTGAATCCAGTTCAGTGACTTTATTGAAAAGCATGTTTGGACTGGCAGGGTCAAAAACTGAGCATTGATCTTTCAGTACAAAGGGATAATCTAAAGTCATAATCACAAGACAGTCCAAAAGCCAAAACCTGGAAGTAGGTACACCAAAGTCAAATCACAAAGCAAATCGGGAAATCGAAAAGACAAAGCAGAAATAAAACATGGGTAGCAAATTGTACACTGAGGGCAAAGCAAGAATTGTAATCAAAAAAGGGATGAACCAGAACTGTAATCAAAAGTCTCGGAGGCTCAAGGGCCGCTCATAGTTAACACAGAAATAAACTGGCTCGCAAATTCATAAAATTAGCGTGAACGCAAAGGGATATGCAGTATATAGGGAGAATGAAGGGGTAAATCAAATAAGGTACAGGTGTGCAAGGGAAGTAAAACATGCTGGGAGGTGTGGCTATAAATGTGGAAACAATCAATCAATTAAACAATGAACCAAGAGCAGTGAATGTGTAGGAGTGAAAACTGAAAACGCATGAGAATGCAAAAGGCTGCAATAATACAAGGAAATGCTAAAATAATGAATGTGAAAATGAATGAATACAAAAAGCACAGTAAATCATAACAGAACAGACTCAAACACTGGCAAGTACCTCTACCAAAGCAAAACTTACAAAGCCTTTCAACGAAAGGAAATTTTCTATATCTTACTTGATCTATTGATATATTGAACCTGCTACACCTGAAGCATGTCAGATATACATGTAAATATGATGGAATTGAGAGAGTAAAATACTTTGTTATGGTTAGTAAGCTTTTGAAGTGCTTACAGTAAAAAGGTACTCATCTATAGGGGAACACCACATTTTCTGAAGGTTGTCCGATAAACGAGGTGAAAATAACATGCTTATATCTCCAATATCTTGAGTTACCCATACATTGTCAAACCCTAAACTGGAATGAATATTTTTAATATGTGTAGTCCATATTATTTTACCAGCATCACCTAATGATTTGAGCACTATATAAGACTGCTGGGGGAGTCTATTTCACTAAAATTTAGTGACCTACACCAGCACTTAATAGCCCTTGAAGTATAAATAAGCTGGAGAGGGCTTTGACCGCAATGTCCCATAGCTATGTAGTTGCTGGTATTTTTACCCAGTTTCAAAAACCAATTACAAGTTTTAATCTGTACACCTTAAATCATTTTACTATAGGATGTACCTCATACCTCAGAGCCATAACACAATATATGTGTTATAAAAGCATCTCATATCAATAAATCTAGATAAATCTTTAGAGTATATGTCACCAAACTTCCTATGATATCTATACACAGCCATCAATACCTTATATCCCTGTGCTGTGTACTCTGTGCTTTTGTCCATTTAAGTGTTGGCATGAAAAAAATTCCTAGACATTTATGAAATGAAACTCTGTCAATGCATTTACTGTTAAGTATCCATTCTCATGTTTTTGTGGACCACCATTTCTAAACACTATTACTTTAGTATTTTTCAAATTAACCCTCATATCAGTAAAATCACAAAGTGACTCCAAAGCATGAATCGTCCTTTATAGCTGCAATGTGGTGTAAGCAACTGCTGCTACATCATCAGCAAATATATGAGCATATCTTTCCTTTAATTCACTTGTAAAAAAAATACCCTTTGACCTCCAGAGTCTTCTGTAAATTTTATGTCCACCAATAAAAGTATGAACATATGAGGGCTTAAAATACACCCTTGCTGAGTGCCAATGTTACAGTGGGAATAATTTGATGGACCACTCAATGTTGTCACTCAAGTGCACAATTTACTGTCCATTCATGCAACAATGGACAAAAATTTCCCTCAGACACCAGTTTCAGATAGGCTATTTGAAAGAACATTATAATTAACATCGTCAAAGACCTTGGAGGAAACAACAAACAATGAAATCTTCCTTTCTTTTTTTACCAGCAAACTTTTGGATATTTCCTTGTAGTGAAAATACAGCGTATGATCTTTAAAATGACCGTAAATATGTTTTAAATATTTTCTATTCATGATTTGCCTCATTACCATATTTGAAAAGAGGGCTTATAATACTTTGTCCCCATGCATTTGGAAACTCACCTCACCAAAAAAAGTTTCAAAAAGTTTTGTTAAAGCTGGCAAAATATAATTATAGGAATGTTTAAAACATTCTGAAGCCATGCCATCCAGACCAATTGACTTGTTTGCCAAGCGTGTACGTACAGTACCAGTCAAAAGTTTGGGCATACCCACATTTTCCTTACATTACATGTTACATAAAGAAGTTAGCATCCTTTATTTTGCAAAAAAAAAAAAAAAAAAAAAAGATCTAATTCTTAAATCAATCAAACTAACCAGCATTTTTTGTCATAAATGCTGAGCATACTCACACTTTTTATTTTTTCACTCAAGCAGTTACATGGCGATAATGTGTTAGCAGCTAAGCAGCCGTCTAAGTTCTCAAAGATGTGCTGCACTTGTGATCTGGTTCTCATTGACCTTTTTGCCCAAAAAGTCCCAAAACAGCTTGACTTTAATTCGACCTTTGAAAAATGGAAGGAGCTTGTTTGTCTGTTTACTTTGCAAAATATGGTGTCTTTCAGGATTCCAAAATTTTGTACACTATTCTAGCAAGTAAATTATTCTTTTTTAATTTCTGACTGTTAACCTCTTTCCAGATTCCATTCGAGATTATATAGAGAAGTTAAGCCATTTAAATTTCTCCAAAAACAGAGTGCAGTGACATTAGCAAAGTGTGTCCAAAATTTTGCCTGGTACTGCCTGTGACTTTTTATTTCTTATGATAAGATAGGCATATTAATTCCTAAATAAGCACCAGCAAAGTCATTTTCATTGATTTCTAGAACTTGATGTTTCCATAAAGAAGTAAAGAGAAATGTTAAATCAATTTTTCAGCTGTGATTTCCTGTGGTAAACAGGATGTCCATCTAAAAGGTTTAACAAGTGTCCAAAACTTGCTCTATTAAATTTTCCCTTATAGCTTGAGATAATAATTTTTTTTTTTTTTTTTTTTTAATAAAATGTATTTTTAAAAACAGCACTTAAATGCCTGAAGATGCTTAAGTCATGTCCATGATATCTGTGGTCTCTTAGTGCTGTATATTTATCTATTTGATGTTTTCCAAATCATCATCCCACCAAGGTGGTTGTTGTTTTATTTTAGTTTTGCGATGATTACCAGAGATTATTTTAGTGTGATCTGCAGCATCATGGTAAATTTGAACGATGTTGCAATATCGCTACCAGTTTCAGCCAAGTCTAAAATATAATCATGGCTCTCTTGAGTAAGGCATCTGAGAGTAATAAGAACCTTTGTTTTTTGTTATCATCCCACACAAATTTGACCCACTCACTTCCGTTCCCTTTTTCTTCAGGCTTATTAATGTTGGAAAAAATATTCAATAAATAATATGGGTCAAAAGAGTTAGACTGATCAGTACACCAATTCCAAAATTATGAAAATATGGACAAAGAGAGGAGGAAGCGATCATGTAGTCAACTAAGCTGGCCCTATTAGGTATAGCAGGTAAGCACAACATGCTTATCATTATAGAGTCGATCATTTAAATCGTGAATGCCAAATGCTCGGATAATCTTATTCCAGTGTAATTACGTCCAGGTGCATCTTTCCTACTTCTTGGTAAATAAAATGTGTTAGAAGCGTAGTCATCTGAATCTCGCGAATAAAATCAGTATTGTCCTCAGGTATAAAGTCATGAAAGTTGTCCATCTTTGCATTCAGATCTCCACTTAGGAACGTGATTATCTGGGCGAGTGGCAACTTTAATGTTAAGAGAGTTCCAAAATTGCAAAGTTATCATTCTAAACATTTTAATTTGCCACGTATTCTCAAGTGATCGACTGGGCTGAGGGAGAGCCAATGGCTGGAACGACGCTGAGCAACTAGAGCACGTTAATAATTAGGAGGATGACGAAAAATGAAAGGCGGCTTCGAGACCTACTGTACCAAATAATGTGCTCACCAGTAATATAGCTACCTGGAAGAGACACCAAGGAGGAGAACTAGAATTTAGGGAAAATTGTTCGAGTAATTCCTCAGCATTAGACGAACCCGTCATGACTAACACAAAACCAGCAGCTGAAATACAGTACACAGGACAATCAGACAGAAGGGCCACAGCTGATTTCAAAAGGGGCGATAAGGAGACAGTCACACAGACTACTGGAACAGATGAGGAACTAATTAGGAAGACATGAGAGTTTTTACAAAATAGTGTAATTTCTCCATGAAAAGCAGGAAGTTTTAAATAACAAAAGAACAGAAATTCTCCAACACCTGGTTTTGTATCTACACAGTCAGCCCTCCACTGTAACAACAAAAAGAGTCGTTTTTTTTCATTAATGCAGATTAGTGCAGAAAACCAGGCAAAAAGTTACTGAATCACTTACCCTTGTTATTTGAAGAATATAAATTTGCCCCCTTATTGGGGGTGTATCTTGAGATGCACCAGTTCTGGGTCCAAACAAACCAGCCCACTTGAAAGTGTCAGTTATGATATTTTGATTCCCTCATGACTGTCCTCTCTGTGAAATGTTCTTGATACATGAGGCTAGTCTGTCATAAATATAACCTTGGTCATCAAATCTTTAGTCACGCCACGCGTACCTGGATGTCAGTCCTTTGTTGTTTGCATGATTGCAAGACTATTTCACCTTTGTCCTTAATTTAAAAAAAAAATTTAGTGATAATGGGTGAATCAGTTTTTCCTGGATTTAATCTATGTTCTCAAACAATTAACATGTCCTTGGCATTGTCCAAAAATAAATTATCACACATAATTGCATTCTTTCCTGAAGACCCCTCCCAAGATGCACTTCTCTCTCCAGTCAATTCGTGAAATCTTAAAGAATGCCTCCACTCTCAGCACTCAGTCTTCCGACTGTTCTTCCGTACCTGTAGGGCCTTTGCTGTAGTGCCACCAGCAGGCCAAACTCTTAATTTTTAAATACGGCAATAACGACAGTTCTGTATGGGCATTTCAAGACAATTTTTGAGTTAATTTCTGGCGCATGGAGAATAAACTGTATTGTTCTAAGTGACCCAACAACTTTCTTTGTAGTGCCACCACCAGATCAAACTTTATATTTCCAAATGCACTGACTCAAATAGTTTTGCGGGGAATCGTGTCACACTTCTTAAGACTGTTTCAGAGATTGGGGCAGAGAGAAGGTATGTAATTGATGTTAGTCACCCTATGACCTTTGTTGTAGTGCCTCCACCCAGGCCAAACTTAAGATTTTCAAGAATTGCGATAACTTGACAGTTTTTATGTAAAATCGCAATAAAATTAATGTATTCATTCCTGGTGCTGTTTTGTATGAACCTACGACCTTTCCTGTAGCACCACTGCCAGGTTAAACTACATATTTCCAAATGCAATAATTCAAACAGTTTTGATGGAAATCATGTCACACATCTTGTGATTTTGTCTGGCCCACAGAGAGCGCATGTTATAGATGTGGGTCACCATATGACTTTTGCTGTATCACCATCACCAGCTCAAATGTTTGATTTTTAAAAACTGCAATAAGTTGAGTTTTAAGGGGAACTGCAAGACAATCTTTGTGTTCATTCCTCGCGCACAGAGAACAAAGTGTATTGTTTTGTGTGATCTTATGAACTTTCCTGTAGTGCCGTTGTTCTGTCAAATTTTGCTTTCTTGTCAAAAAATGCTACTGTGATGCAAAGCGATCGTAAAGTCTTTGTTTTCGCCTTGATATTGCACTATGAATCAGTTTACAGTAGTAACTTTGTTATTTGTTAGCTTATTGTGACATAAACAGATTTTATAACGAGTTGGATAAGTTTGTTCAAAGATATATGCCCATATACGCCATTATCATCTAATTTCTGCATTATCAGGAAAACCCAGCGTGTACATGCAAATATATGCATGCTTACATGTCGAAATGCGCACTGATTTCTATGATTTCTATGATTTTTGAAGATACTTAAGATATGAGCGAGGAAACAGCCCGAGATTTAAGGTTTGCACAAGCGCAGAACCGCGAGGTAACATATTTTGATAGGTAGCAAAATTTGTCAGAACACCGTCACCCAGTCAAACTTTAAATTTTGAAATGCAATAACTCAAACAGTTTTGGATATGAATCATATCACACTTCTTCTTTCTTTTCCTTGGAACTTACAAAAAAAAACCCACTAAAACACTGTTATTTGACGCATTTAGGATTAAAAACTAAAACAACTTTAAACAATCACCTGTGAACTGATTACTATTTTTAATGGACTAAAGTGGATTGTTGTGAGCAAAAGTGAACACATGCCGTAAATATGTTCCATTTAGTTCTGAGCCTCGATTCTCCTGTTTGTGTCTGACTCAGCTGGTGAACTATTGATAGCTTGGTTGGACTTACCCAACAGTTTTGTCTGACTATTTTAGACCAAAATCAATTTAATCCAGAAGCTAATGACCAATATAGCATTGCAGTTTGATGGAAATCACTTATTTACAAAAACTGTATTTTTCCTGGAACAAGAAAAACTCTTCCTCTCAGCCAGCAAGTGACAAAATGAACCCAAAACCGTACATCTTAACTCAAAATTACAGATATATCTTCATTAGGGTATTAGCAGACAATGTAATATTTGAATTGGACATACATGCATGTGTTGTTTGCAAACAGGGTTATAACTGGATTTCTCTTGAGGACTCTCATGGCGGACGGTTAATTTGAGCCTCATAATATACTGCTGTCATGTTTCTGATCAGCTGATTTGTATAAGGATAAGTGTTATGACAAAAACAGAGCCTATTTATACTATTTTTGATTTATATAACAACCTGAATTTGAACATTTTTTCAAAGTTCGACTGTAGGGTCAGTGTCCATAGAAGAAGGAGGTGAAGTGATCCACAGTGTCCACACTTTGGAATGCTGCTTTTTATCTGTCTTGTTTTTCTACCTTCTCCCTCCAAAAGAACCTCCCAACAAATCATGTTGACTAAAATAACATGTTTTTATTGGACATACAGATGTCAAAGTTTGACAGTAGATGGAGGTAAGTGTCCGTATTCCACATGAGAGGGAAAAAAAATAATTTAACGTGGACGTACATGGTTCCCATCATTCACCAATGAAATGTAGCTTTAACTGCATTGTAAGCAACAGCAGCACCACTCTCCTCCAAATCTATTTTTTGTTAGCTTAACAGTTCTTCAGGATTTGAGCTTCCCACCCTGGGCCTGACATCAGACGGGGGTGGCTGCTGTTTGAAAATGGTATTGCTCTTGTTTTCTTGTTGATTTTCCGTTTATTGCTGCAGTTGATTTTTTTTTTTGTCTCTCAGAAACATGTTTGTAATAAGGACATTTTCAAAACGTTCTTTTTTTCTTAGATTTCTAGTAAGCATTATTATTATTATTATTATGATTATTTAAAATTTGTTGTCAGCTGTTTTTGATGATGTTTTTGCTTTTCTTTTCCTTTTTTCTTTTCCTTTCTCATTTCTCATTTTGATAAATAAAAAGGGTGATGTCAAGTTGGGGGGCAATATTTTAAAAAAAGGGGAGAAAAGGGTTAAAAAAAACCTATAAAATAAAGCCCCTCATAGTGCAGGTGATCATAACCACCTGTCAACAGTCTCAAGGCATGAATTTCCATGCACTGAGGGTAACACGCCTTACTGGTCTGAAGTCAGGTGAAAGTCAAGGCTCTTTGTCTCTGTTGAAAGAAAGCTAACAAGTGATATCATTTAGCTTGCTAACTTACTGCTCCATAAAGAACAAGTTGCAAGCTACAGCTCAATAAAAAAACAAAAATTAAGAAGTCCAAAATAAAATGTAATTAATGTAAAAGTAGTTTGCCATTTGAATGTTATAATTTCTTTTATCGTATGCCACACCATGAACCAATCTATTGCTTTATCGCCAGTTCCCTAAACTCATGTCCAGTACAACACAGTTGTAGAGAAATGAAGATTTGGAAATTATCATCAGACCAATGCCAAGACAATATTATATTGTGGTTGTTGATTGGCCAGGGACGACATCCTCTCTTGGAGTATCATTTCACGCATTTTGAAGTACATTAAATTGATATGAGATCCTGCTCAAAGTAGGACTGTAGGAGCCCATTCTCTTTTGCCCCCCACTAACACTTTACTCAGAATGCATTTTCCCCTCTTGCCTCCAGGTGTTACTGTTGAGGCATTTTAATCAGAATTTCAATAATGAATTATTCCTAAAAAGAGAATAAAACTATTTTATAAATAATATTGAGATTTCAATATGGTTATTTCAACCAAGAACTTTTAAAATATTTTTATCTCCCACTTTCCTCTGAAAAAATAGAGGAGGAGCAACCTTCTGTAGCTCTACAGACCAGCCTCCTCTGTTGTGTGCATTACGGGACATTTATGTTTTTACTTCTTTTGTAATTTCTGTTGTAGCATTATTTTATCTTTATATTATGCCAATGTATTAATGTTGATGAAACTGAAAAGTTATATTCATTAAAGACCAATGAATTTCAACAGATGAATAATATCATTCAAGTTGAGGATTTTGTTTGAGGATCTATGATTATTTATTTATTTATTTATTTATTTATTTTTAGGGTAACGATGACAGAAAATGTTCGATGTAGGGGGTACCCCATGATTATCACTACTGATTTTGCACCTGTAGGAATGTACAGTGATTAAAGCAGTGTTCTTCCGATGTAGTTGACAGAACAGCAGCATGAAAATTGTTGCATTACTTTGCAACACACCTGATGATTGATGATCAAGTGCCATGAAGTAGTTTAGTCCATCAGAACTGGAGTTAACATAAGTTATGAAAGAATTTTTCTCTACTTAACACTATAAAAGTTAATCTTAACATTTTATATCTTATGAGTTAAAATAGAAAGTTTCTGTAATATGGACCCTGATACCCAGGCAGCGAATCCCATATTCCCTCTTTTGTACACTCCGACAACAGAAGCTTGGGTACAAGAAGCAGACAGCTTTTAATTTTATCCTCACCCTATGTAAGACATAGGGTACACAACAGGGAATTTAACTTTGAGCCAAATGCAGTCAACTATAAAACGGCTAGTACTGGGAACAGGAGTGCATACAGAATGCATCTCCACCACAAATGCTATTCCAACAATAGAACAGGTCATACTAACATCTAGAAAGCTCTAAACCTCAGCTCTCTCTCTCTCTTGCCACTACTGTATAAGCAGCTGTCTTTTGTTGCAGTTGTTGTCAAAGGGTGTCAACAAAAACCTGGCCCATAGAGATGAGATTGTCACACTAATCTTTGCCAGTTCACTATTTGAGGGAGTCAACAGTACCTGCCCTGATTGAGGCCAAGTGTTGTGGATGCCCATGGCCAGTTCTTTTGACTCTCACAGTGAGGCTAGCAGGTTAGACTTGCAAGGTGAAGATGAAAACTGGGTACCTAATGACATACTGTGTTTATTTTCTTTGTATTCGATGACTGATTTTCTGAGGAGCATATCTGCATTAATATGAGAAGCACCCCTGAAAAATGGCTTTACGTGTAAAATCTCTCAACAGCAATTCCAAGAGCATGTAAACAGATCACCCCTGTAAAAAAAGAATAACATTAAACAGCAAATGTGATCATTAAAATAGTTCAAACCAGTAGCACTTTGCTACGTAAGTTTCTAAAGCAAGATGAGGATTTCAGGAAGCCAGACGCATGGTTCCCAAACTGCAAGTCAGTCAGTCATAAAAAACATTAAAATTATTAAAGGTGCCATGCAGAGGAGCCCTAATTCTGACAACGCACGCTAAACACCAAAAATCAGCATTAGCACAAAGAAAATGCAGCCGCATGTCAAAGCTCTCCAACAGGTGCCGACGGACACGTGGTAGGATAGTAGCTGATAACCACATGACTAAAGCTTTAGAAATCATCATAGAATTTCATCAGTTTATATCTGAGCAAGACTCAACAAAAACAGCACATTGTGAGCTCCACAAAGCCGTATTCATGGCATTGTTTCGATTCATCTTGAATTCCCTCTATTCTTGCTTAGACAACTGCTTTAGTGGGCATAACAGTGGGCTGGCTAAACCTGGATGGTGAAGAATTTTTTTGTTGTTTTCGGCTTTGTGCAGTTGTTGCTTTTGTTGTTGAAATCCTACGATTATTGATTTCAGTTTTTTGTGAACAGCCTCCTCTGCTAGCTGGCTGTGTAGCTGGTTGGTTGTACCGCTGGCTGACAAGTTATGAACTGATTGATGTAAGACTGTCAGTGCATCCAACGTGCAACACCACTGGTGCACAACTGAACGAGAAAATTATTATATTATTATTATTATCATTATTATTATTTTCTACACATGAAGGCTTTTTTCTGCCAAGTTCGGGGTATAACCAAAAGTATTGCGACTCACAGGGCCGGCGCTTGACCTGAAAATTTGGGGGAAAATATCCAGCCCTTTATTGACCACAATTAGTCCTGGCTAATTCTAGATGGTTTTCCTTTATTAACACGTTTTCCAATTCAAGAATAATCAAGTGGCAGTTGAAGACACTGCTTCTCTCCCCCATGCGATCTAACAGCGACAAAATAATGGGCTACATTCAGTACAGAAAAATAATTTAATTATAAATAGGTCTATGCACTGGCACTCAGCAATGGTAATTTTTTTCCAGCGAGAGCAGCATTTCAGAACTCTTTTGTGAATGAAGGTAATTTCGGCGACAAGTACGCACATCTGTTTTTGCAGCACGGTCACGCAACTTGCTGTAAAAAAAATAGAGAGCTGTCCGATTGGAAAATGTAAACGGACGAAACCACGTACTTGTCACCAGAATTAACTTCATTCGCTGAAGAGTTCTGAAATGCCGCTCTCGCTGGAAAAAAGTTATGTCGTTGAGTGCCAGTGCATAGATCTAATTATAATTAATTATTTTTCTGAGCTGAATGTAGCCCATTTGTCGCTGTTAGATCGCATAAGGGGAGAGAAGCCGTGTCTCCAATTGCCACTTGATTGTTCTTATATTGTAAAACGTGTTAATAAAGGAAAACCATTAAGAACAAGCCAGGACTAATTGTTGCCAATAAAGGGATGGATTTTTGCCTAGGCAATCGTCTAGGCGAGCGCCTGGCGACTCATCCGCTGTCAGCTGTTAGGTCAAAAAAAAACTTTTTTTCTTTTTTTGGGTAATTTTTTCATAGAAAACAAGGAAATGTGGATACTTCTAATTCCAAAAAAATAAAGCAAAACACCCATACACCCATCAAAGGTTAATAGGAAATTCTCATTTTGATGCATGTAAACACAGCCATTGTGAACAACTGAAGACTTGTGTGCAAGAAGTACCTCAGTCACAAAATGATACTTTTGAGATTTTTGGGGTCAAGGTTTTCAAAAATATGCTGCAGATAATTTTTTTTAATGGTAGCATACTATGGAGCCCATTGCTGCTTCCAGGGGCTACAGAGACCATGTAATGAACATACGAAGACTCCAATCGCGGATCAAGCTCAGAAGAGCGTCTTTTATTTGACTGGGAATGTTCAATGCTCATGGTCAGAAAAAAACAGAAACAAGTCAGAAGCCAGAATCAGGAATATCACAGGTAATCAGAATCGTAAACCAGGGACAGGCAAGGGATCTATTAACCAGAAAATCCGTCAGCACAAAATACAGAAACAAAGGGGTATCTAAACTAAGGGAAATAGGGGAAAAGGGGAAAGGGTAATTGGATAGGGGAAAGGGAGACAAAGAAATTAACTAAACGAAGGGAATGCAAGGGAATATGGGAAAACGAAAGACTAGCAATCAAAATTCACAATCACTCGACGCAAATACAAAATATCAACTGGAAACAATGAAACACGCAGACAAATCTTACAACAATCGCAGACGCTCACTAGAAAGAAAGGCAGAGACGAGACGACCAAGACTGAGCAAAGGAACGAAACGAATCGACACTGACAAGAGGAAAAGTGGGGTTTTTATAAACAAACTAATCAGAGTGTTTAGCCCAAGTAATAAAGGACAGCTGGAGAAGAGGCGGAATCTAGAACAGCAAAGGATGGTGATAGGACAGATTGGGGAAGTAGGTGTGCCCTGCTTCTTCAAACTAACAAATCACCGTGCCTAACTACTCTGCTCTAATGTGTAGTCCTACCCATTTCTAATCACCCGTGCCTCAGCTAAACTATTCTCAGGTGCAGACAGTTAACAAGCACAGGAAGAAGGAAGCAGGAAGTACCCAACCAGAAAAAACAGGGGAAAAGATTGTGAATGGAAACAAGACAAGACACCACACTTGGGAAACACAAAAGGGAGCTCAGTACAAGGAAGACAAGAGACAAGCATTCAAAAAACATGAACAGTCACACTAGAAAACATTAACTAAACACAATGAAACTAATAAATCTAAGCAAAAACATACAACATCAAACATAAAATCCTTAATTCACAACAGACCAGACATACCCTTTATTTCAATAAATAAATAAATATTCATGTATTATGAAATAAATAAAAAAGATAGTTTTGGACTTACTAAGTACTTTCATCTGCTAAGTACCTGGACTCAAGTACCTTTTACCACTAAATGGCCGGACTTGAGTATTTTTAACAGATGAAGCCAACTGTCCAGCTCCCATAGTCGCCATTTTCACCACTTGTCATGTGACACCTACTAGTGTTTTGTACAGCCAGTCATGAACTTAGGTACTCCTTTCACAAAAGTTTAGTGAATTTGATGACAGCAACACGCCAATACACAGGACTTGAGTACTTCTTTACAGAAATCTTTGGTATCAGATGATACTCCGGCCATTGTGGCTTTTAGTATTGGTGGCAGATTTTTTATTTATTTTTTTGCAAAATGTCACTTAAGTACTTCTTGCACACAGGTCTTCAATTAAAACAAAAACCCACCTCTTTACTCCCTTTAAAAGCCTCCAACTCCTGGTTCCAAATTGATCTCATCAGTGGTGACACTTTATCATTATTTTTTTTGTAAACTACATCCATGCATGTTGAGTATGTTGAGCATGATAAACTGAAGATTGCTATAGTCCATGAAGTCAGGCAGTGTAAATGAACCTGAACCCAGGGCCTGAATACGCAAGCTCCTTCGAACTGTACTGTAATGTTTCTGAGTAGAGTATAGCACAGTGCAGACCAAGAAACATCCTGGCTTAATTATCTCCTTTTTTAACAAAATACTCATTTCAAAGTGCACCTTGTGGGAAAACACTTAACTTCTAAAGAGATTCACAATACATGGCCAATCTTTGTAGGATTTGTAGAAGCTCACACACACAAACACATTCACACATAGACACCGACACACCAATTTGCTGAGTTTCCTTACTTGATACGTGGATCAGTTGTCGTAGACACGTGTCAGAGGCATCACTGAACTCATGTGATTGGTAATGGTTTTCCCTGCCCCCAACACTTTAGCCACACACCCTTTTCATGACTCATGAACCGTTTGTTGTCGACACATGTGGGAGGTGTGAGTGAATGCATTCTTGCATGCAAGTGTGTATGTGGTCCCGGCTATTGCTGCCAGTATTTGGCACAAAACTATTCTTTATATTGACAAATGTCACTAGCACGAAATGACTCCAAGCCACAAAAAAATGACAGAATCAAGACAAGAAACTGAGTGCTTTCTGACACCAGAAATTAGAGTGCAACAAAATACATAAGACCAATCAGAAACGTGATAAAGTATTTGCCTAACATATTTTGGTACTGTATTTTGAGCTGATGTCAAGATCCCATGTTTTGTGTTATATTGAAAATGGACAGTTTCAATAGTCAACAGCACAAAATAATTGCCCTTCCTATTGACTTTTAGAGCTGCCTGAATAAAATTGCAAGATCTGGAAGGAGTCAAAATAAAAATAAGGCTAGACTAAAAAAAAATTGCAAAACTTGATTGCAAATGTTATGCAAAGTGGAACTACCCACAGTGTTGTGTCCTCCATAGACATACTTCATACAGCCATTTGCAGGTGTACTTTGACATATAAGCCAACAGCATTTGGCTTATTTTCAATTACATTCATTTTACATGATAAAATTAGAAAAAAACAGGCCCACTGAGAGAGACATAATACGTCATTCATCCTTTTCTGTCAGTCAAAGCCCTTTGATCAGAAGAATATTGTGAATATAAACTATTTTTAACCTTAGTATAAATTGTAGTGACTTCGCTGTTAATTCCACTGCAGAATTTACAATAAGGGTGAAGACCTATATGATTACAGGAAGAAGGAGCAGAACGCATATACTGCTGCTTAGTTTATTTGGCTGGCAGCTGGGCATATGAAGCATTTTAAAGAGGCAAAAATGGAAACATTTAAGCCAGCCTGAAGCAATGACTAAAGACTTGCTGTCCTTTGAATAAAAAGCATGCTCTTTACAAAAGAATGTACTGGCCAAATGTGGTTTAGCTATGGCACTACATAGCAATATAAATGCATATATCTCTTGTTTGCACCAGAATTTATAACCAAGATACAAACCTAAATTACTGACTAATGATCAAACACACTTGAGGATATGGGAATCGCTCGTGAACCAGCCTTTTCTCAGATTTATGTGCAGATTGTGTTATTAATTTTAAGCGCGTTTTCCATTTAAAATGGTCAATGCTGTGGCTGGAGTCGCACAAAAATATATTTGCATTATCACAATATTTGGATGATGCAACCACTGTAACAAGACAATTTAATCTCTGCAATAATTTGTATATAATTTGAATAAGATGCAGACTAGCAGACGTGTCCTCATTAATACTTGAAGTTAGCTGCTTGCCTCTTCCCCCTCCACAGCCCTTCAAGACAAATTCATTTAAATTGTGCTGGAGGGTTTTCACATGTACAAAGACTGAACAGGCAGGCTGTGTGTCTGACTGGCCATCTGGTTCATGACTGCATGATAAGGCAAGAGACACAAAAAGACAGACTCCATGACATAACAGCAAGATAAATTACATTACAGTTTATACTCACTGACTACTTTATTGGTACACCTGCCTAATAGGAAATGACATCCTTTGCCGCTTTAACAGGCCAAATTCTTAACAAATAGATTCTTTTGGAATTTCAGTTGATGCTGATAGTTTATAGATTTCTTATATTTGCAGAATGTGATCGACTGAATCCATTTTATTATCGTTGTACAGTATGATAACTTTTAAGTTTTAGTTCATCTCAGGGTGCTGAAATTAAACAATGAACTATAAGAAAGGAATATTGTTGCCTACTTTTTAGGATAAAGGTAAGAATGCGAACAATAGCACTACTGCTACCACTACTACTACTACTACTACTACTACTACTACTACTAATAATAATAATAATAATAATTTAAAAATTCTGATTTGCCATCATCATTGTCATCATCTGAGTTCATCTTAGGCACTGTCTTTTGATTTAATAATAAAAAAGAACTGATTAGGCAAACTGTATGATGGCCTGACATGATGAATGGATTCATTACTTTACTATCAGAACAAGTTAGATGATTCACTTACACAGCTTTATGTTCTCTGCTTGCCGTCTCTGTTGATTATTCCATCTTGTTTATAACTTATTTAAGACCTTGAGTGGGCTGCTCAATAGGAAACGCTGCAGAGGTCTGATGAAAGCTGGAAGTAGCTAAATTACCATTCAACAACTTTAGGCACAAAAGCAAAATAAAATATTCTCCTATTGAATTTGTCTTGACTGCCTGGAGTATGTAACTCCTCAGGTACTATGCTGTGAAAAGTATTTGCCCCTTTCTTGATGTCTTCTATTTTTATATATTTGTCACATTTAAATGGTTCATTTCAGCAAAAAAAATTTTATATTCGACAAAGATAACCCAAGTACACGCAAAATGCAGTTTTCAAATGATAATTTCATTTAATGGAGGAAAAAAGTGATCCAGCCCTACCTGGCTCGTTGTGAAAAAGTAATTTCCCCCTTGAAAAGGAAATCAACCAATGATAGGTTCAATTTCACGAGAAACAATCAGGCGTGATTACAGCCAGCCGTGTTGAATCTAAATATGACTTAAATTGAACCTGCCTGTCATAGTGAAGTTAGTAAAAAGCAGCACATGATGCCAAAATCCAAAGACATTCCAGAACAGATAAGATACAAAGTTCTTGTCATCTATTAGTCTGGAAAGGGCCACAAACCCATTTCTAAGGATTTGGAGCTGTAGAGGACTGCAGTGAGAGCCATTATCCATAAATGCAGAAAACTTGGAACAGTGGTGAACTTTCCCAGGATTGGCCTGCCTTCCTACAAGAGTGCATCAATGACTCATCCAGGAGGGGACAAATTGGGCCTTTCATGATCCTTTAACAATGTGATTGCCCTTAGATTAAAAAAAAAAAACCCAATACCGATACCAAAAGTAGGTCAGACTGAAAAAACAATTACAGCATGTGGATGACTTGCTGAAAATATATAGACATGTATGTGGTGAGCATGAATGCAGTAATAATGATATGTTTGATGGTTTTACTGTGCCTCTATTTTTTTTAGAGAATTTTGACTAAAATTTTTATAATGAGCTAATTTTGTTTGACATCAAGGCCCTCAAGTTGTTAAAAAAACCTTTAAAGCACAGTCTGGCAGTATAACCATTATTGAAGCATATTATGGAAAACTGAAATATAATCATTAAAAGTTCATCAAGGAAAGCCCAAAAGAATATAGTCTCCTGAAAACGAAAAAAAAAAAAAAAAATCATTTGCTTTACATGGCCAGATAACTGAAAAGACCATGCTCAACCAAGCATGTCCTTCAAGGAGTCTTGATGAATACAAATATAATGAACCCTTTTTATGCAGACTGTTCTTATAAGAAACAAGTTATTATACAATGTACTTCAAAGCAACATTATAAAGTTGTCCGAACCTAATTAGAATAATAATTTGAATAACTGCTTCTAAGATTAAAAGATAGAAATACTATTGACATGATAATTATCTAAGCACAATTAAACAAAACATTTAATTAAAAACAATGACAACAACAATATAGTGAAACAATACCAAATGTGACAAAAAAAGAGAACAGACAAAAACAACAAAAATAATTCAGTTTTAATAATAACACATGAATCCTGTCCAGATGTGCATGAAAACTTATCTCACTGGAGTCATGTGTAGAATGCTCTCAGTTAAACCAAAATTTAGAAACCTATGGTATAAATGAGAGAGAATTCTTCAGGGTGTGTCTTGGGCATGAGAAGCTGTGTGTGTGTGTGTGTGTGTGTGTGTGTGTGTGTGGGTGGGTGGGGGGGGAGGGACAAAATAAATAATTGCATTCAATGATCACTGATTGCTTTGAAATTTGAGCTATTTAATATCATTGACAACTTGTCCATTTGCAAAATGTCACTGAAGTACTTCTTGCAGACAGTCATTTCTGTCAAAATTGAGTAATTCCATTATTTTTTTATTCGGTGTCAACTTATTAACATTATGCAAGATGTTTTCAGTTGTATGTTTTTGGACTGTTTATCAAAAGAGAACAAAAAAAGTTCTATTCACAAAATCAAACTCGAGCTTGTTTCTATATAAGGTTCTATTTGTGAGACAATGGGCTCTAAATTCGTAGACCAGGCGCAGGCGCAGCGCAGGCGCGGCGAATGGGGGGTGCGCCGCGCCAACGGGGTGTGTCCAGGCGTATGTTGCAATTTCGTGCCCGGCGTAGCTTGGCGCAAGTACTCCTCTGTCCCGCCTTGGTCCTTCCTGCCGGCGCAAGTGGCATAGAGGGAGGAGAGAAGGCGTGTTTGGGTATAACACAGCCAAGTCAAATCTTCACCAATCAAATGAGCTCCTCTCCTCACCTTTAATGTGTTGGAATATAGAAGCCTCTGTCCTATATCTGCATGATGCGTTAATGTTGCATTTTACTTTGCTGCTTCAGGCATGTTTTCTGCACCGCTTACGTCTATATTAAGCATTACGAATATGAGTTAGTTGGCTAGCTAGGGCATTCGCGAATTATCACCATTAGCGAACTTGAATGGAATTTCAAAACGAAACTACGTCAGATCATTCAAACTTATGAAGTCGGAATGAAATACGTTGCTCATTTATTTCTTCTGCCTGCATCACTGGAAAGAGAAACGATGGATAGCGTGTTCCTTTTATTACACCCTGTTGCTGCTTAAAATTTTGGGATTAACATGCATGGAGAACAATGCAAGATAGGCTACGTTACACATTTATTTTCAATATGTGATCTTAACTCAGAACGAGATCATAGCAATCAGGCTGTATTCCTTTCCCCCACTAAAAACGATAAAACCTAAGTGGCAATAATGGTAGCCAAGTATTAAGCCGCTTGCACACTGGACGCGAAATGAATTCTTCGCACGACAGATTGCGTTGAACGCAGTGTCTACGTGTCCGAAAGTCTGACAGGGTTTTAATATATCTCCGTGTCCGACAGTCGGATGGTTTCAATATAACTCCGTGTCCGACAGTCGATTATTGTTTTTAATTTCTTCAAATCTACTGAATGTTTTAAATATTAAACGTGAATGTTTTGATAAGAGGGCTCAGTTCTTCAAGATGAGTACCGAGAATTTCAATCAATGTTTCTGTTTAAGCTCTGCTCAATAAAATGAGTCGACATTGGCGCGGGACAATGTTCAATGCCTGTCGGACATTAAATGCAAAATACTCCGTGTCTGACAGCCAAAAAAAAAAAAAAAAGACAATTAGAACAGATTGATAACGAAATAAAGAATAAAAGAAACATTTTAACAACAAACAGAACATCCAATGAACACTGCGATTTATTTATTTGCGGGCCATTTTTGGATGCTCTGTTTGTTGGTGATATATTTTTATTCTTTATTTCGTTATAAATCTGTTCTCATACCAATACTCTTACTTTTTGCTGGCTGCTGGACATGGAGTATTTTGCATTTCGCCGACAGTCTTGATCGCGGCACGCGATAATTTATTCACACTGTCAATGGTCATGGAATTGATTTGCTCACTGACTACAAGCACTATTTTATCTCTGGTGTGGAAATAAAGCGTGAGTCTGTTCGATCCATCTGACTAATTTTCAAAAGAGAGATCGAATAAAGACTGTTGTCTATCTTCAACGGAAGAAAACACACGAATAAAAAGACCAAGAAAAGTCGATAGCTATCAATTTGAATTTTGTGAAGGTCGAACACAAACACGGCCAAGTTTGCATGTGTAATAATTCCTGGAATACTCGAAAAATTTGAACTTTTATGACTTTCGGACATGGTGATATATTAAAACCCTGTCCGACTTTCGCGTCTTTGCATTGACTTTGACTGTAATCAGTCGTGTGAAAAATTCGTTTCGCGTCCAGTGTGCAAGCGGCTTTACTGAGCATAGAACGCAAGCATTATATATATATGTATATATATATATGTATATATATATATATATATATATAGGCAGTTTGTGGCTGGCTGAGAAAGATGTGAAGTCGTTAGTTTGCATCACAGATTCAGCTGCGTTGATTAAGCCAGGTGGAGTTTCCATTACGCGTGCCAACCGCCTTTAATCTGACATCAGGGCAATCGATATAGATACTATAATTTATGTCCTGATTCCGATAGTTACATTAAATAGTGGTTGCTGTAATTATTTATTGCATTGAAATGTGCCTGACATTCTGGAAACCTGCCTGTGAGGTTTCGGTGACGTGTGCGCACTGTGCGCCGGTCAGCCAAATTACCACTGCACAAAAAGTAAACCAGGTTGGAGCTGGCGAGCTTTCTGCGCAACTTCAGCGAAGATTTTTTCTACGAAATTGTCACTGCGTCTTGATGAATATGTGACACCTCCTCCTACTACGCCGCCACACCCATCTCGGCGCACGTCCGTCTACCAAATTGCCAAAGTGGCTGCGCATGGTGTTGCACCGCACGAAATTACCACTGCGCAGGCTGCACCGGACGAAATTACCACTGCGTGGGCTGCGCCACGCTACGCCATGCTGCGCCACCCTGCGCTGCACCAAGAAATTAGAGCCCCATCTTAGAGTGCACACAAGAGAACCAATCAGGTTCTGCTTCTTTGACATGTCATTGACTGCAGGAAAAGGGGCAATAATGCCAAAATACAACCCCAATTCCGAAATAGTTGGGACAAAGTGTAAATTGTGAATAAAACCAAAATGCAATGACTTCCAGAACACATGAGCCAATATGTTATTTGCAATAGAACATAGATAACATTTCAAATGTTGAAACTGAGACATTTTACATTTTTATCCACAAAATGAGCTTATTTCAAATTTTCTGGCTGCAACAGGTCTCAAAAAAGATGGGGCACAGGCAAAAAAGGGCTGAAAAAGTAATTAATATATAAGAGAATCAGCTGAAAGAACATTTAGCAAGTAATTAAGTTAACTAGCATCAGGTGTGTAACATGATTGGCTATAAAAGGAATGTCTTAGAGAGGCTGAGTCTCTCAGAAGTAAAGATGGCCAGAGGCTCTCCAACCTGTGAAGGCTTGCATAAAAAAATTGTGGAATACATCAAAAGCAATGTTCCTCTACGTCAGATTGCAAAGGCTTTGAAGGTCTCATCATCGACAGTGCATCATCAAAAGATTCAGAGAAACTGGAAAAATCTCTGTGCGTAAGGGACAAGGCCGAAGACCTTTACTGGATGCCCGTGATCTTCGGGCCCTCAGACGCCACTGCATCACTAACCGGCATGATTCTGTCATTGACATTAATAAATGGGCCCAGGAATACTTCAAGAAACCACTGTCTGTAAACACAGTCTGCCGTGCCATCCACAGATGCCACCTAAATCTATATCATGCAAAAAGGAAGCCATTGTTGAGCATGATCCAGAAGCGCCATCGTGTTCTGTGGGCCAAGGCTCATTGGAAATGGACTGTAGCAAAGTGTCCTGTGGTCAGACGAGTGCAAATTTGACATTCTTGTTGGAAGTCATGGGCTTTGTGTCCTCCGGACTAAAGAGGAGAAAGACCACCCCTCCTGTTATCAGCGTTCAGTTCAAAAGCCAGCATCTCTGGTGGTATGGGGATGCATTAGCGCATATGGTGTGGGACACTTGCATGTTTTAAAAAGCACCATGAATGCTGAAAGGTATATAAAGGTTTTAGAGCAACATATGCTCCCCTCTAGACGACATCTATTCCAGGGAAGGCCTTGCGTATTTCAGCAGGACAATGCAAAACCACATGCTGCAGCTATTACAACAGCATGGCTTCATAGTAGAAGAGTCCGTGTGCTGAACTGGTCTGCCTGCAGTCCTGATCTTTCACCGATTGAGAACATTTGGTGCATAATTAAACGAAAAGTCCGTCAAAGGAGACCCAAAACTCTCCAGCAGCTGGAAGCCTGTATTAAACAAGAGTGGGATGAAATTCCAATGGCTAAACTCAAGAAACTTGTCTCCTCAATGCCCTGACGCCTCCACTCTGTGTTAAAAAGAAGAGGGGATGCTACACCATGGCAAACAGGTCCCTGTCCCAACTTTTTTGAGACCTGTAGCAGCTATCAAATTTGAAATGAGCTCACTTTGTGGATAAAATTGTAAAATTTCTCAGTTTAAACATTTTCTATGTTATCTCTATTCTATTGTGAATAAAATACTGGATGGTATGATTTGAAAGTCCTTGCGTTTTGATTTTATTCACAATTTACTCTTTGTCCCAACTATTTCAGAATTGGGGTTGTACTTGGTGGAGAGAAAATGTAACTCAGCACAAGGTTTATGTGAATCCTCAAGGTGGGTGGTTTTATGGATTATCTCACGAAGGACAGCAATACAAACACCAGCAAAGTTCAGTTTTCAATTTTTTTTTTTTCTATTTTACATCTTGCTGAGGAGTTTATCTTCATTGTTAGCTACCATGCCAGATAGTGAATGCCTGCTTGCGCATGTTAATCAAGCATCTTGTGCTAAATTAGGCAGCTAGCACTAAAGAATATGTTTGGGTTTTTGAAGATAGATCATTCTAACAGTTAGCTAACACAGTAATAAAATTTAAATGATTACAGATTAAAACTAGCCTTTTGAGGTTTTGGCTGAAATTAGCTACCATGAGGATGGACAAAAAATCCCTTTTATCTAAAGTTAATAACTAGTCTTTATCTGTTTTCAGTCATTTTACTTGGAAAACAACTTTTAGGAATTTTGGTTTAGGAATCAGAGGGTTCCTGGTTTGATCCCCGGCTCCTCCAGAGAATGTGTCGAAGTGTCCTAGAGCGAGACACTGAACCCCACACAGCTCCTGATGTGCAGGGTGGCGCCTTGCATGGCAGCCTCTGCCATCATGGTGAATGTAGGCATAGTTGTAAAGCGCTTTGGGGTCATGTCATGCAACTAGAAAGCGCTATATAAATGCAATCCATTTACCATTGACAGGTAAACATATCGCACCCATTTTAATGAGATGCCGTGGCAATTAAAATGCTCAGTTTAATTTAGGATTCACTTACAAAAACAGACAATGCTCTTAACTTCTGCATTTGCTTTCAGCTAGTACAGTCTCCAATGCAGGCTAACCGCCACTACTACAACAAAGAAATCGAATATTAGCAGCTAGTATCCACAATATCTTTGATTCAGATGCAAATTTCACATCAAAATGATACAAGAACTGGCCACACGTGCTGATTGCTTTTGGAGTTCACATGATCTCAATTTATATCAATGATTAAAAACAGGTCAAGACTGATCATTTGTTCAAAACTGTGTATTGTCTCTCCTTTATTTCCAGCTCACCAGCTGCCACTGGCCTGTAGCTAAAATAGTCAATGGATGCCATGTCACTAACTTTTCTGTCTGTTTCAATTTTTGTGATGATCCTGAGACACGTACTTAACCAAATAATGATAGAAAGGAAAACACAAAGCAAAGAAGCAGGAAAGCAACAAAGAAAGAGTCCTCCAGAAAAAGGGACAGCAGCGAATATGATAAAGGCAGCACCAGGAGTGAAAGCATCATCAGAGATGAGGAGAAACTGTTCACTGAGTTAATAAAACATTTTGAAATGACTTTTGACAATTTTGAAGTTTTATGCATGTATGTCTAAGTTTACAGCATGAGACTTTGTGAAATATGAATACTTGTTGCTAGAGTATTGTCTTATCGAAGTTCATTAACCCCATAAAACATATCGTTAGCCTAATAGCATAGTTGCCTAAGTCATATTTGAACGTTTTCGGAAAACAAGAAAACACACAATTTTTAGCAAGCACATTAGTATTTTTTTTTTTGATATTGTAACAGCAAGCCAAAAAATGACTTAGGCAATTATGCTATGAGGCTAACGATATGGGTCCATATATGGATCTGTCAAATGCAGCTGCTGTATTCAAACCTGTGCAATTTCAGGCCTTCTTTAAATTCTAAAAGAGTATAAGTGTTGCTTTAGTGAAGCGCTATGACTAGCAGATACAGAATATGTATGTGACATTGTCCTAAAATTTGGAAAAAAAAAAAAAAAAACTTTTTCTGACTTTAACTTTTCACACATTTTCCCTAAAATAGGTTCAGAGTTTCAGGGGTTAAAAGTCCCTGTGTTTTAAATTTTATAATCTTTAATCTCAGCCTACTCCAATTACTGAAAGCAGCAGGGGTATTATGTTATTATTACTAAAGAAACCACAAAAAGTTGACAACTGCAGCTTTAAGCTCCTCCAGGAACTGTTTGCGAATTATATTTGTCTTGATCAAGGGAGAGAGGATGAGCTGAGGAGGGGGGTTGAACAGTGTGCACACAAGAAATGATTGACTCTGCTTTATTGTCACGTCCTGGCACCCAGAGATGTCAGAAGGGTGCCAGGGCAAGGAGTGGAGAAGAGGACTCAAATGCAGGGATGTGGTTTTTATCAAATAATGAATCAGAACATAACAAAATCAAAGACAGAACTGAAAGGACAGAGAAATAAACAAAGAGGGGAACTGACTATGGCTACTTGCCTATGAAGGGTGAAACTAATAACAGGGGAATCCTAATTAACTAAAGAGTGATAGGTGATATGATTAACTGAAAATAACATACGGGTAATTGAATTATTAGCTGAGGGCAGCTAGCCAGGGATTGGAATGCCAGAGGGGAGGGGCATTACATGTATAAACTCCTCCTGCTTCTGATTGGTTAATTTTGCTCAAATGCAGTGGATTCTTGCAAATTCCATTAAAAGTACTGGGAGGAGCCAAATTTACCAGATCTTTTTTTTTTACAGATGAAGCCACCCTGACACTTGCGCGACAAATGGTTTACGCCATGGCACGCAATTTGGCATGACAATAAGGGAAGTACTCGTGACTCTGCGTGGGGCGTGCGGGGTAGGTGAAAAAGTGTGTGCCAGGCCTTGTAGGGAATTTCAAAATGTTCAAAAATTTTTTCCAGGGTGTCATGGCCTAAATTTCGTGCCACTTGCGTGCACAGCTTGTAAACTCTGAGCAAACTAGGCACGGCAATAGCGTGAGAAGGCGTGCCAATAGGCCGAGTGGTTTGCATTTTAGCTAATGGTCATAACAAGTTTGCACATAGTTTGCACATCGTCACGCTGAGTCGTGACTAAAAAGTTGGCACGACGACTTCACTTATGCGCAACTCTATCGTTTCAATGATGAACAAGTGCTGAACATACAGCGCCCTCCATAATTATTGGCACCCCTGGTTAAGATGTGTTAAAAGCCTTAAAATAAATTCAATTTTTATTGCAGAAGCATACTCTCACACTGAAAATTGTAGAAAAATGTAACCTTCAACTCAAGTGAATTTTAAGGGAAAAAAAAAATCCCTGACTAAGAAATAATTATTTTTCATAAAATCACCTGTTCCACAATTATTGGCACCCCTAACAATTCCTAGGAAATAAATGTAATTGAAGTATTTCTGTCATTTCTACAGTAGTTTACAAAGTTGATCAGAGTATCTAGGAACATTTAATTAGTAATTCATCACTTCCTGTTTCCCTGGGGTATAAATATGACGTGACACAGAGGCCATTTCTCTTATCCACTCTTCAACATGGGAAAGACAAAGGAACACACCATTCAAGTAAGGCAGATGTGTGTCGACCTTCACAAGTCAGGCAATGGCTACAAGAAAATAGCCACTTGCCTGCACCTGCCCATATCTACTGTCAGAGGAATCATTAAGAAGTTTAAAACAACTGGAACAGTGGTAAACAAGCCTGGACGAGGGGCGCAAGGTTATTTTGCCACCACGCACAGGGAGGAGGATGGTAAGAGAAATAAAAAGTTCTCCAAAGCTCACTGTTAAAGAATTGCAACAAATGGTAGCATCTTGGGGTCACAAAGTCTCCAAAACAACCATCAGGCGCTATCTACATGCCAACAAGCTGTTTGGGAGGCATGCACAAAAAACCTTTTTCTCACTCACAATCATAAACGCAAACGTCTGGAGTTAAGCTAAGCGGTACTGGGACTTCAACTGGGACCGTGTGCTTTGGTCAGATGAGACCAAGATCGAGCTTTTTGGCAACAAACACTCTAAGTGGGTCTGGCGGAACACAAAAGATGAGTATGCAGAAAAGCACCTCGTGCCCACTGTGAAGTATGGGGAGGATCGGTGATGCTGTGGGCCTGTTTCTCTTCCAGAGGCCCTGGGAACCTTGTTAGGGTGCATGGCATCATGAACGCTTTGAAATACCAGGACATTTTAAATCATAATCTGGTGGCTTCTGCCCGAAAGCTGAAGATGGGTCGTCACTGGGTCTTTCAGCAAGATAATGACCCTAAACATGTGGCCAAATCTACACAGAAATGGTTCACCAGACACAGAATCAAGCTCCTCCCATGGCCATCTCAGTCCCCAGACCTCAACCCCATTGAAAACCGGTGGAGTGAGCTGAAGAGGAGAGTGCAGAGGAGAGGACCCAGGTCGCTGGATGATTTAGAGAGATTGTGCAAAGAGGAATGGTCGAAGATCCCTCTTTCTGTATTCTCCCATCTTGTGAAACATTATAGGAGAAGATTAGGCACTGTTTTGTTGGCAAAAGGGGGTTGTACAAAGTATTAACATCAGGGGTGCTAATAATTGTGGCACACATGATTTGATGTAAAAGAATTATTTCTTAATGTGGGATTTTTTTCCCACTGAATAAATGCACTTGAATTAAAGGTTGGATTTTCTGCTTTTTTTCATTGTGGTCCTGTATTATTTAGAAAAAAACTGAATTTATTAGAAGCTAAAGAACACATCTTAACCAGGGGTGCCAATAATTATGGAGGGCGCTGTAGCTTAAGTCGACATGAAATGAGTGACAGTGAGTGACAGTGGGTGCCACTGTGGTAACCTACGCGTGAACAGTGCTTAACTTAGGTGCAAACATGGCTCACACATTTCGTGAATAGGTCTTATCTCATGCACGACTGGTGGCACGATATGGCGCTAACTATGCGTCAACTTGCCATCTTGACATATTTCATACCACCAAAATGGAACGCCTTGGCACACCATATTGCAGGGCATTATAGGACCAAAATTCGTGCAAGTGTCAGGGAGGCTTAAAATGTCTCATTTACTATTGTCAGATTGTTATATTGTTATAGTGACGGTATCAACAAACATGAAAAAGTTATTTCCATATAAGTTACTTACTGTAGCTTTAATAGTACTGCAATAGTAATGATGTTTTGTCTATAACACGGCAGTGTCACAGTATGAAATCATGCAATTCACATTTATATTTCTGAGACCCAAACTATCTTGGTGCATACACTGCCCCACCTTGGTGCCTTGTGGTGCTATTAGGGTTTACCCTAACAAAAGTAGCTCTGATTGGCTGTTAGGAGGAGTTAGGGAAGTTTAGACTTCAGTAATAGGAGTGGCCTGAGAGGGCAATGATCCGAAAGCATTCTGATTAATGTTGGTTTTTCACAGTACCTTCTGAGCGAAACAGAATACTGCAGACTTTTCCACTGTTCTTTCAGTTAAAGTAGCACCAATTTCAAAATTCTTTTTTGCCTATACTACACTATACTGACAAGTATACTATACATACTGCCAAGTTTTATGACAAGACTATTCTTTCCAGAGAGGAAATAACTCTTTAATTGAAAAGTAACTTATTCACAACAGGCCCATTTTTGGTATTTAAAATCATGCTGTCATGCTAATTCTATCAGTAATAAATTAGTTCCAGTCATGAATATTACCATATCATCTGCATATAGCTGAATGTCACAATACAAACAAATTTTGGGGCAGCCAGTAAAAAAAAAAAAATAAAATAGTCAAAAAGAAGTGGTCCAAGAGTTAAGCCATGAGGAATGCTCTATTATTGTATTAGAATATCAGACTTGCACCTTTGTATGACAACTCATTGTTTTCTGTTATGAAAGTAAGCATGAAACAAAAACAAAGCATCTCATGCCACAGCAACAGAGATGTTAGTGTGAAAGAAGGTAAGAGCCAACCAGATCAAAAGCCAATGATTCAATTAGTCAATGAGAATTTCACCCACTAATTTACAGTCATTAGAAAATATAGGTTGATAGTTTTAACAAAGCAGAGGTTGTGAAATGGTCAAAAGCAAGATTAAGAAAAATTAGTTTCACATACACTTTTGCATAAAGCGAATAATCGCCAAAGAACTATTTCAATTATTTGCTCTATTGCATAAGTAGTGCCCCCCTTATGCAGGGGACTAATACATCACCAATTCCATATGGCAGGTATTTCAATAGTAGATAGGGAAATGTTAAGAAAAATAATTGCAGAGGATATACGCAAATGTGAGCTGATTCTTTGAGAAATTTGGTCTCAGAATATAACCCATGATCTGCGCGTCTTGATCATAAATAGTATCCTTCACTTCAAGATGTTGTGTCTTGACCAGGCGCGTATGAAGCAGTTTGACATTGAGGGGGACCGAATCTGCACGGGGTGGGCGGGTCCCAAAATTCGCAGGTAGGAGCAGGCTGTAGTGCAGATACAACGAGTGAGCAACAAGTCTCTCGTAAACAGTAGTTCCACATATTAACCGATTACCAGTATAAGCATCATGGCCATTGGCCGGCATAACAATGTTGTAAACAATGCAGGGCAGAAGCGGCCCCTGACCCTGATGAGATCATGACTGCTGAGGAAGACGTGCCATGCTGCACAGATGGAGAGCGCCCAGACACTGAGGTAGCTAGCAGTTGTTGTGATGAACGAATGGACCAGAGCATCACTCCAACATGTTGTAGCTACCCTACGTAGCGGTCATCATGCATGCCCCCTTTCGGTGGAAAACAGAACCGAAAAACTGACCAAACACTAACAGCACCATAGGCTGCACCTTTACCAATTCTAATCTCCATTTCCGAAACCACATACTGGTAAATTATGTTTACTGATCAGTAACAGCAGCTGCCAAGCCTAATCTCGTTCCAGCACCAGAATTGAGCAAAGTGTCATGTAGCATTCAGAGCCTCTCCACATGGCTCTTGGTTTGCCGCACCGCGTTAATACAACACGGTGTTAAATGTTTGAGATAATATGCAACGCTACGTTAGCCCTCAACGTGAACGTCTGATTATCACAGGTTAAAAGTAAATTTTGCATTTTATTAATAAATCGATGTCTATACGACATTATCTATATCTGTCTAACTTTTAACCTGATGGCAGAGTGTAATGACAGCCAGTAGGTTACAAACATGCTTCCGCTACGGGACCGTTCATGATCAAGCCGGTGTTCTGACAATTTGTGCTGCCTTGTCAAAAAATGCTACTGTAATGCAAAGCGATCGTAAAGTCTTTGTTTTTGCCGTAATATTGCAATATGAATCAGTGTACAGTAGTAACTTTGTCATTTGTTATCTTATTATAACATAAGCAGATGTTATAATTAGTTGGATAAGTTTGTTTAAAGATATATGCCGCATGCCAATATCATCCAATCTCTGCGTTTTCAGGAAAACCCAGCGTATACATGCAAATATATATATATATATATATACAAGGTCGAAAGGCGCACCGAAAAAAAAAAAAAAAGACGTATATTAATGATATTTGAAGATACTTGAGATGTGAGCGAAGAAATAGAGCCCAAGATTTTAGGTTAGTGCAAGCGCAGAACCGCAAGGTAGCATATTTTGGTAGGTAGCAAAAATTGACAGAACACCGGCTCAGGTGAGTCTTCGGGCAAGACGCAGACGTTGCTTGACACATTCCTGTATGGTGAGGGTGAGGGTAGGGGTGGGGGCGTTAATCTCTTGGCAGGGATGTGTAGTTTGCGAGAATAGTTTAGATTAGAAGTTTGTACTTTACAGGTGGTTTTTTTTTTTTTTTTGGTGGGGGTGTCAACATTGGGGGGGTCCCGTCCCCAGTTCCTACGCGCATGGTCATGACAGTACATTGATAAAATCACCACCAGTGGAAGGGCAAGGTATTGTGGCAGAACAGACTGAGGAGAAATGCCAATTAAGAATTTGAGAGTGTAAAACTGGATCCTGCATTATAACATTGTTTACTCATACCTGATGAGAAATATGTTTTCAACTATAATTCACAATCTATACAATGTTCAGCACCACATGATGTGTGGTGGTGCAAAGATATTTTAATTTTTATTAATTATTTTGAAAACTTCAAAAGATACATGAGCTGCTTGCTGGTCCGAGGAAAATGCGAATTACCTGATCCTGTGCCTCTTGGGTCAGGCTTCACAAATTTGTTTTCAGAATTTATGATAAAATCTAAATTGAGATTATCAAAAGTGAAACACTGCTGATGAGGGAATAATATTCAGAAATGGTTTGGCTAGACTTTATAGCAGAACTAAATGAGAAATACTGGGGTCTGGACACTTCACAAGTTGTATTCGGAAAATACACGTGACCCCACCATCTGTGCTAATTTTCTTTTATATTAATTTAACTACCATGCTTTGTGTGTGTTATTGATTGTGTTTACAGAACAGATGTCTCAGAGTCTAAGACATCCGTCATTTGGGATCTGAAGAAAGATTTTCGTTCAACTTTTTGAAGATGAGCTGTAGGGAATGTGAATTATTCAATGTAAAATAGTCCTCATAGGCCACACACCCCTTTGAATTGACCATTCTATGACTTTAACTGATTTGTAAATTGATTGCTGTTCATTCATTAATGAAGGGAATTAAACAGAATTTAGGAAAACTGAGAAATTCCCTTCTATGAAAAAAAAAACTGTCTTAATCAACAGGAAAAATGTTTTTAACTGAACTCTAATTAACCACTGTCACAGAAGAAAAGCAGTCAGTATGGGACAGAAAATTCAGTGGTTATTGTGTCCATGTGAATGGACCATTCAGTTGAAAATTTGCTTAATTTTGTGAAGTTTACATTGAGGCACATTGATAGAGATACATAGTTGTTTTTATATTTGGATTGTCAATGCAGGTATTTGCCTGCATCCCCTTAAATTGCAGACAAGGCAGAATGACTCAAAACTTGCTCTTATTGTGAGGATTTGAATGTGGCAAATCGGCAATCCAACTAGGCCACATCCAACTAGGGAAGGTATTTTCTTTTTCAATTTGTTAGGAAAAGCGCTTCGGACCTCGAAATCGAAAATGCAAAGCCAGGCACAGCAGTGTCTCATGAAAATGAAAAAGAAAAGAGACGAACTGCGTTAGCGATTTAATTATGAGACAGATGTTGTGTCTGCTTCTTGAAAAAGAAAAAGCATTTCCGAGAATGTATTTGCTTTATCAGATTAGCGTTTTCGTTTTCGTTTTGTTAGTGATATTGCCGGCACTTCTTGCAAATGAGAACAGTGTGTACAAGGACCTGAAAATGCAAACTCAAGTGGAGGATTACTTTAGCATTTTGTGATGATACAAATATCGCGCATGTTCCTCGAAAACGAAAAGGCATTTCCGAGAATGTATTTGCTTGATAAGATTAGCGTTTTTGTTTTCGTCTTTTTAGTAATATTGCGGAGCACTTCTCGAAAATGCAAACGCAAATGAGGAATGTATTTTAATTTTCCATTTGTTACAAAAATTGCATACATGGACTTGAAAATGAAAACGCAAAGTGGAGGATTACATTTGCATTTTCATTATGATCCAAATAATGTGCTTGTATCTTGAAAATGAAAACGCATTTCTGACATTGCATTTTCATTTTAATCTTGTTAACTATATGCTTCCATAGATTTCAGAATGTTCTGATGACATATTGACATTTTATGACATCATTACTGAGGATAGGAAAACACCTGATATATTTTTGATCCAATGAACAATACTGCCTGCTAAAAAGAAATTGATGAGTCTTAAATGAGTGAATTATTGTTTAGTTGCTGATTAGATGAGAAGAAGGGCAGTTGCACACTTACTGTAAAGATGTGGTAATCCATTTAATAAAATTACCAACATTTTGACATAAGTCATCTACAGAGCATTGAGGGATGATTGAATACCCTGAAGACAACTTGTGTGGAAAACTTTGGTAAATTTTTTTAATTAAATATCATTGCAACTGCCCTTTTTCACATTTGTATTTTCACCATGGTCAACAAATCTCAAACACTGGTGTGCGTTCCTTCTCTCCCCTAATTAGGAAAAGTAAGTTGGAACCAGTTTGGAGTCAACGTGCATTTTAAGGTGAGGCTGCTGAAGTGCTTTTATCTCCAATGACACAGCACATAAAATCCTGGGTGGATAAAGGTTAAACTTTCACTGTACCAGTAGTAAAAAACTGCAACAATGTCTTTCAAAAGTGAAGCAGTATTTTGCCTGCCATGCCCTTACAACTTAATCCCTTATCCAGTATATCTCCATTTCATTTGTGTGCCATTTGTCCTTCCAAAAATATGTCTTCAAAAATTACCACAGGATCTTTCCCACCATGCCCTTACAACACATAACCTAATGCATCACCTTTGCATTAGTGTGCCTTTTGTCCTTTAATATACTTGTGGGGTATGAGACAGGTTCCCACATCTATTCTTCGTTCCCAACTTCTGGTTTGTTTTTGTGTATTTGTCAACATAAGGACCAGAGTTGAGCCTAAGAAAGTTAAAAAAGCCATTTAACTGCCAAGATGTTAGAGGCATAGTCCAAACGTTTGGCTCTCCAAAAGCAATTGTTTGGTAAATAATTAAGAACAAAGAGAGCACCTGCAGGGCTCCATAATCGTCAAGGTAGGCAAAGAAAAAAGATGTCTGAAGACTTACTATAATGAAAAAAACCTCCAAATCACAGTCCAGAAGATCAGCCCAACCATGTCTTGGCAGGTGTAAAATTGCTAGTGTCAAGATTTCATGTTGAGCATGACAGCGGGTGCACTGCAAGACAGAAGCCATCAGTTATCCACACAAAAAAGCATAATAGCCTGACTATACTTTCCAGAAATAGTACCTTTACTGTAAACAGTTGTTTTGTAATAACTCTATAAAGATATTACTAACATTGCCTTGTTATATAACATAGAGTAAAGAGTTTGCAGCAAAATGAATGGCCCAAGTTATTAAGCTCCCTTCATCTATTTAAAAAATGTTGGAGGTGTTATGGTTTGGGAATAGATGGCTGCCACGAGTACTGGCAGACTTATCATCACTGATGATGAAACTGAAGAAGTGCACAATGTATTCTGAAGGGCATAGAGGCATCTTGCCAAGTTTTGCCAAATTCCTCTTATTCACTGGATGGTTTTTAAGTCAGAACAATGATCGCAAACATTTGGGTAAAGCAAAAAGCGCAATTTTAAATTACAAAATTAATTAAATGTCCACAAGTGAATTTTGTAGAGTAGTTTGCATTATCACCCCGTGTTCATGCTGGTACTCCAGTTTACTCCCACAGCCCAAAAACATGCTTGCTAGGTGAACTGGTATGAGTGTATAAGTTAGTGGGGTGCGAACCTAACGACAGGTGAGTGACCTATCCAGGCTGCGTTCCTGCCTTTCGCCCACTGCATACTCTCACCAGCCACTTCATTAGGTGCACCTTGCTAATAGGCCTTTGGGTTTCGGTATGGAAATGCAAGAGGAAAAAAAAGTCTGGTTGCCATCAAGGAAAACAGTCACAAAATCAATCAAAAAACATTTTATGGAATGGAAAAAATCTATTTCCACTTTTAAAAATTGCATTAAAAAGGAAAAATTCATTGTTTGTAAATTGAGTAGAAAAATAAACTTTACATTCCATTCTTGTTGCATTCAACAAAATATGGTCACTACAAAAAAAAAAAAAAAAAAAAATGCGACTTGCCAATTAGCTCGGATAAGAGCTTCCAAAAATTAGTTTAGCCTGATAAGTCTGAGCTTTCAGAAACAACAATCAGCACATGCTTCAAATAGCTTGGGCTAAAAGCTAAATTTTTCAGTTTGTACAAAGTCAAAGCCATTTGCCAATATATTTACTAAGCTAGCAATTTGGTTGTTGTACACAGCTGAACTGTACAGTGAGGGGCTGAGCTACGTTATACTAAGCTAACCATTCTAAATTAATTGGTCTTTATGTGCACCACTAACTAACTACTGTCATGTTTTCTTTTTCTGACCTCTTAAAGATTTTTTTATCCTCTTTTGAGGCTCAGGTAGATATTTCCTCCTCAGTGAATTGTCAATGTTTCACAGAAATCCGCTTCAATAAACTTAAGTGTAGCTACCTTCGCTCCTCAAACAGTAGACACGAGATGGTGCATTATCAATTGAGGAGGCTAAGGACGTCCACATGAGAGATTTGACATTTCTGCAGACTTAATTGATCATTCTTTGGGAGCCTCCTTAAAGCTCTGGTCCCTGATATACCTTTCCTTCAAATCCAGCTCTGGACACGCACACTGAAGCAAAGCAGAAGAAATGCAACTATTTTGCCTGAAATTTAATTTGTTTAACTAACAGCCACTCTTATTTAATAGTTAATTGAGAAAATCAGTTTGTCAATTTTTTTTCATTATTTCATCACTCAGATATGAAATACAGGCATTCCATATTGATTTGCCAAGGAACACAACAAATTATTTTCAATTACGGAACGATTCCATAAAATGCTGAATGGGTGGCAACCCTGACTTCATATGCTTATAGTCATGGTCATAACGGAGGAGCCCTATTGTCCTAATGATGACAATGTTACTGATTTTATTGAACAGAAAACTCAAATTTACCACAATGGCAGTTCTTAAATACACAGGGTGAAAAAGCTCAACTGTTCACCGTTATTTTGCTCAGTCATGAAATTATTGTAAAGCAAAAAACCCAAAATGATCACTGAATCAGCATCATTCCAGCCCTTTCCACAGAGCCCATCAACGTTAAGACATTAAAGAAATTAAAAATTAAAGAAACTGATGGCTAAATCGGGACTGTTACAGTGCTGACCGTGGCTGGGACTGGTGTGGATCAATACATAATTGAGCATGCTTTGGGAAGGATCCCTCCTCATCACTCATTTGGGGGTCCTCTGCTCCATGGATATCATTAAAAAAGCTTGGCCATCCCAAGCTACAGCCCAAACCATTCTGCCTGAATTCAGTCAGCACAAATGGTATCAACAGCACCTTCACTGCAAACATTCTTTAGTCCCAGATACACCAACAGGCACCCTATTTTCCACAGTTTCAGGTGTGCTACAGGCATCCTGACTACAAATGTGCTTTAGTGCCATGTGTGCCAACTGGTACCACAACTACAAATGTTCTGAGGAGTCAGCTGCATCAACAGGCACTCGAACTCCGTGTGTTATTTAATGCCTGGCGCACTGCAGGCACCCCAACTACAAATGTTCTTCAGTGCCAGATGCACCTACAGGCACCCTGACAACAAATATTTTTGAATGGCTGGTACTCATGCAGGCACCCTAACTGTGAAAGTTATTGAGCACCAAGTGTGTCTACAGGCATCCTGAGCTCACATCTGCCAATTTTTTTTAGCCAAGAAAATGTTCATAGCAAGTCCTACAAATACTTGTTTCTGGGCAGATAATTAGTTGTCAGCAATGAATTTGTGATACATTTTTATAATCACTATGAAACACTGGCATTGTTTGTCATTTGACATCCTGGCGAAGAGGTAGTGAAGAATCGTAGGGTTAAAAAAATAATAGTTGGGGCTGAGGCATTGATCCCGCCAGGGACCGTCATAGTGCATTTGGCACCCTAGGCAAGGCCGCCCCCCCCAACAATACAGCAATATGTGCTTTTGGAACAGCACCAGTCTCGTCAATGTCACTTCTCTCTCACCGACCAATCAAAGTCAAGAGAGAAGGACCTACAATATCAACAGCAATGTCGGAGGAGAAACTGAGCCAGCTGCTACAGTGATGCTTCAAATCAATTAGCTACAATTTGCTTGCTGTTCTCTGTTTAGGGACTCAAGGTCTGCTGACAAGTTAGTTAGTTTGTATTCATGTTTATTACAAGCATTAAGCCCAACAGCTGTAGCGAGGTGCTCTGTTATGGCTTAGGTTCCTTTTATTTTAACCTGGGTAGCTAGCTACATTTCCCAAAGCAGAGTTACGAGCGACATTAGCAGCTTGGTTGCATTGCTCAAACCACTGACTGTATATGGTTCCAGTCACGCTTTTTGGGAAACAAACATTCTGTTGCTCAGCTACTAAGATTATTCACTATTTATTTTCATCGTATTAGCAAACCTTTCTTAGGTAACACTTTAATGAAACGTTGAACAACAGTGATTTGACATTCGCAATGATTGATTGCAGAAGTGCTAAGAAGACAGTTTCTGTAACTTAGCAACAATGAGCACTGGAGAGAAGTGCTCTGAAAATGAGGTCACGGGCACTTCCAGTGAAAAAAAATGTTTCCAGGGGACACAGGCCCTTGCTTACGTTTAATTTATTTTTCATGTCTAAGTATTGTGGCAGATAAAGAGGGATGCCAAATATTGTTTAAAAAAGTTCAACATTATTGTTATTTTTTTATTTATTTATATTTTTTGTTGGCCACATATTTGGTGCCCACCATTAGGTGGTGCCCTAGGCAAGCACCTAAGTCACCTGTAGGAAGGACTGCCACTGGATCCGCCTGTGTTTGTGGTAGTGATGGATGTTACATACTCCAGCCCAAAGAAGAAAACGGCCATCGCAGTTGTAACCAATGTAAGGTTCAAAAGCCAGCATCTGTCATTTTTGGGGGTGTTATTGCTAACTTCCACTGTTAACATAACTTCTGCGTGGGTACAATTGATAATAAAGGTTATTTACAGTGAGCATCATAATTCATTGTACCGTGACACTTTCTTAAAAATTTTGGTTCTTCATTCCAGCGCTTATTTTTGTGCATTTCCAATGAACTTCTCACAAATTACTCAACCTTTCATTCAGTTTGATTGCAGCAAAAAAATATTGGACAATCTAAAATAATTCGGAATGAAATAATCATTTTTAGAATTTAGTCATATTTCTTTCCATGCAATGATGATTAATTAAAGTCAATGACACGCATACATCACCAGATGTTGGGTACCGTCCCTTGTGATGCTCTGCTACGCCTGGACTATATACTAGAGTTTCTGCAAGGATTTTTACTTTCCGGTGGTTGTGCACAGAAATTGATTTCACTGGTCAAATCCAAAATGCTGGTAGTATGTAGTATGGCACAGATATTCATTTTTGGGGAGGAAAAAAGCAAAAAAAAAAAAAAAAAAACACCAAGTTGACTAAAATGAGCACTATGTAAGATCACACCACCTACTGGAAACAAATGAGGTGCAGCATTTCAGCAGAAAGCACAATACAGTCGATCCAGCACCTGCTCCATACAATCCAACTTTGCGGTCATCAGTGACGAAAGAAGCAAACTACTGACTAACAGAAGGGAAAGAGCATGCAAGTTTCCACCAAACTGCTGAGCCAGTCAAGATAACAGTGCGTATATTACAGTACTCACCTGTGGTTTACATTATAGCTGGCGTAGTAGTGAGAAAATAGCCTTAGAAGAACCATATAACGACACCATATGGAATGTTTTTCAGGTCGGTTTGTGTTGTCTTTAGTTGCAATAAAGATCAGTTTTGCTAAATTGCAAAAATTAGAAGCTTAATTACCAGTTAGCTGTTTACTCACCAGTTGAGAAGAAATAGTCAGCATCAGGGTTAGGGAAGTACTTTCAACATGATTGACAAGCCCTTGGGGCAGCGCTACTTCTTACTCTCAAGCTGTACTGAGAGCAGATCATATACTACAGTTATTCACTATCAGCTTTAAGATACAAAGTGGTACTATGAGACAGGATGGGCTGGATGGGGCCAGGATCAACTGGTTAGCATGCTAACTTCTGTACGTAGCCCACAAAGAGATGATAAATTAATAGAAAAAACAACCCAGACAAGTGTAAAACTTTACTGAGGGCATGGAGTACTTTTTTGTCAAGAGAGATGCCTCATTTGGTGTTTTGATGATGGTGATGGAGAGTGCTGTCAAACAAGTTGTTCCAAAGTTGTCCCATATGGGCTCAGTTGGTTTTAGATTTGATGACTATGAAGACAGTGGCATATGCTCAGGATCATTTTCATGCCCATAAAACCATTTGATCTCTCCTTTTGCCCTGTGAGGTTTGAGGCATTGTTATCCTGGGAGTGATTGCTCCCATCGTGATAAGAATGTTTCATCATAGGAGATAAAGATGATCACATAAAATAGCTCTGCATTTATTTGATGTGACTCTTCTGCCTTTATGGGGACAAGTGGACCAAACCATTCTGGGAACATGATCAGAAGCATCTGCCTTTGTTATGTTAGTCCAAGCATTTTTTTTTCAGGTTTTTTAAATTTAATGTGACATCTGTCACTATCTCTGCAAAACAGTGCACAGGCATCTGTGAAATATGAAGAAAGTCATTTTTTCATTTTTTTTAAGTTAACTTTTGAATGTTTTAAACTCAAATTCTGGCAAAATCTTACATGTTGAGGGTGTTCTCATTCAGAACGAAAAGTTAGTGCAGAAGAATTAGGATGTCATCTGTGTAATTTGTTAAGCCGGGAGATTAGTTTATGTATGCGCAAAGTTCCTGGAGAGAGAAGGCCGGGGTGGATATTTCAATGAAGAAGGCAACATACTTTCCCACAGGATATCCATGTTTGCGTCTCGATTCAGATCACGAGTTTATAATCAGTTTTGCAAGTGCAAGTAACTACTGTCTTTTAAAATGCACGATTGCCTTTCCCTCACCCTGAACCCTAAACTTACCCAAAGGTAACTATGATCACCTTCCCCTAACCCTGAATGTTGACCGTAACCTAACCTAAACACGATTTCCTTTCCCTAACCCTCATCCCTAACCTTAACCTAACTGTAAAGATCACCTTTTATGAAGTAGTAAGTTTACCTGAAGCCGCAATGTTTTCGTAACCATCTTTATTAAGTCACAGTCTCAGTGTCACTTACGGCAACTGAAGAGATGCTCGTTGTGCAGTGCTGCTTGTCACTAGAGTAATCAATGACTGAGTTGTAAAGATCACGTGTTCCAAGGAATCAGAATTAAGCACAAATTTTTGGGATAAGTTCTCATAAGATATTATACAAACTGTATATGAGAATATGTAGGCATATTGAACTAATAAAAATCACAATGTCATAAAATATATTTATTTGTTTATTCAATAAATTTTCACATATACAATAAGGTCACCTCAAATACAGTCACATTTAAAATTGGTCATCCATCCATACATTGTCTATACCACTCCTTCCTCACGAGGGTCGCGGTTCAGCTGGAGCCAATTCCAGCTGGGCAGGAACCCACCTTGGACTGCTCGCCAATCCATCACAGGCCGAGTAGGACATTCACACATCATTCACTCACACACATACCTATGGGCCATTACCCTGACATGCCTGTCTTTGGACTGTGGGGGTAATCTAATGCAAACACAGGGAGAACATGCAAACTCCACACAGAAAGGCCACACTCATGTTAAGCCCACCTCCCTGCACGCTCTCCAGCCTCTCCAGCCTGTTCCCTATTTGATCTGCTCCTTGGTATGCTCTAATTAAACCCCAAAGTTTGGTAGGCTTATTGCTAGTTTGTTATCCAGTCTTTCCTGTGCTACTTTCGCGTGTTTTCTGATTCCTGAGTTTCCTGGTTGCAGTTCTGGATTTTTTTTGCGATTTACGATTCTGCTTAGCCATTATGTGCGATTGATACCGGTGTTTGATTTCTTGTCTGGCTTTCAATTTCCAATCATTCTCCTGTTTTGGCATTGGCTTATCGATTTCTGGGTTTTAAGCTTTTGGATTGTGCACTCATTACGATTCTGGATTTGCCCTTCTGTGCTGCATTTACAGCGCTCATGTTTGACCTGGACTGAATGACCACCATTCTAAATAAAGTTACTGAACTAAATTTCTGTCTGTGCATGAGTTCTGATCCTGCCCCCCGTCAAATTGTGCCAAAATGTAAAATCACTTTCTGTGTGGAGCAAATGCTGGGCCAGTATACCAGAGCCTTTTGCAATTACATCTGTTACTCTGGCACCCGGGAAAACAGTAAGTTGCTGTTGCCTTATTACTAACGCCCCAGACAATAAAATCTCTGATGACTGGTATTTTTGGGGATGGGGGAAGAGGAATAGCCTTCTGAGCATGAGCAGCTCTTGAAACGCCTGGTTGTAGATGAGGAGATGGCAAGGATCCGGGCTGTGGTCTGGGGAAATGAACAGGTGATGGTCGGAAAGGCACGCAGCTGCAGGCACAGCTGGCAGTGGAGAGCCAGAGGAAGACGATGGGTGGCAGTCAACATGATATTGTTCCTGTAACTGAGCATGAGAGTCTGCAGAGGTTTAGGACAAACTGAGCGACAGCCTTTTCGTCTGTCACCACAGGCTGTACTCCATCTTGCTGGCCCCAAGGGGGCTAACAAAGACCAGGACTCGGGCTTCGCACCCAGTCGGACCCAGGGAGTTTCCTTTTGTGGTTGGCTGACTGCGGGCAGAGGACCCTGAGCTGTACAGTTCATCAGCTAGACAGGGGAGAGTTGTCACCAGAGAATCGAGTAGTTGTTGTTCTCTGTAGTCTGGTGCAGAGTGAAAATTCTTCGTTCAAGCTGAGCGATCTTTGGCTGAGTTGAGGGCAGCTCGTATTTCTGGGAGGAGAGGTAAGTGGCAGCATTGTGCCATATTTTTAAAATCCAAAATTTCCTCTGGGCTGAGGAATACAGAAAATGATTAAAATCATGATAAGAATTACGATACAATTAAAAAATGAAAACAGCTTTTTAGACGCAGGTGCCCAGCTTTATTCACATTAGAACATAGCCAGTGAACATTGAAAATAAAATGATTGATGGTGTACTGCCAGACTGAAGGAGTGATTCAAAGACAGGATGATTTCTGCCTTGCTGTCTGTCAAAACAACAAATAAGGTAAAGAAGGAAAAACATCTTTTTTTTTTGTCTTTGCACTATTCTCAATTTAATGCAGGCCAAAAATTATCTACAAATCAGTTTTATTTCTCTAAACTTGCATTTTTCATATTGTGCCAGCTTCTTTGGAACTGAGGTTGATAGATAACTTGTTAAATCAATTTCCACAAGTGAAAATTTTCCATTTGATTTTTATTTATTTCTTTTTTGTTGTTAATGATGATAATGCTGCAGCGCTAGGATCAGGCTTTGAATATGACCTGCCATTCCAAATCAGGAGTAGCTGTAAAATGAGAGAGATTAGAGAGGCAATGGGCTAATGCTCCCCTGAAGTGCTTAGAGAGCGAGAAACAGCCGGGGCCTGTGGGCGAGAAAGCATGTGAGGAGTTAACAGCTGCGGAGATGCTTGTGTGGGGGCAGGTGGCACAGCGGTGACTCAGGAGGCACGATTGACAATTAAATAAATGTTTGGAAGGATAGCAATTTACTGTATAGAGATGGGACTGAAGCCTGGTCTTACATCACCTGTCAATCAATTTCTTTGCCTCTTACCCAGAAAATGCTACATTTTTTTTTCTTTCCTGCATAGTCATGGTGCTAATTTAAGATGATAAATTAGCCTTCATCTCTTCAGTTCAAATTGGTCAAAAATATAGCCTTGGTGTCCCTGAGGGAAAAAAAATGATGACCGTAGATATGTGTTTGAATTCCTCCTCCTGAGGAACTGTTGTATTCACTTTGCCAGCGAAACAAAATTGTTGTGTAATTTCAAAGACAGCTGCTTTATGAATACATCCCCTAACAGCATCCATTCAAATGACCTGAAAACAGAGTTTGTCTTCATTCTGTGCTGTGATCTGTACAATTTCAATTTTCTGGAAAAATGTTCCAAAAGGTAAAATTGCCCAAAGCATTCAATTGATAAGGTGCTATATTGTACTGTTCATATTTTGTTTGTTTTTTGTGAGCAGCTGATAGCTCAGTGTGGAATTTGACCTACCAGGCCTGGATGTGCATCACAAGGCAAAGTGAGATATAATCAAGGTATATTGCCACTTCAATGCTTCCCCTTCCACTCTCGCCTTGTAAAATGCTGTATTTCTTCTGTACTGCAAAGCATCTGTGGACCAACGCAATTTGATGCTCTAATTTTACAGGATGGCATTTTCTTTAATGGATCCAAAATGTAATACCCAGTGCACCAAAATACATCCAAAGGAAGTTTTGCTTGCTTGTTTGTCAGAAGCTGTTATGCCAAGCAGCAAAATAACTGGTTATAAAAAACAATAGTAGTCTGGATTTTTCAAGCCTTGTGTACAGTACCGATATAGCCACCACTGTTTTGTGGGACAGGTAATTCAGATATGAAACCTTACAGTCCATTACCCCACAAAACTATTCACCGAATAAATGAATTCCTCATGTACTTCTTCAGTACGTGGCCAGTATCCAGACAGAAGTTGGTCTGAGGCTGTTTTTCATGGTTTTGTCTCGGCCCCTTTGTTTCAGTGAAGGAAATATTATTGTCGCAGCACACAACATACTTGAAGCCATCATGCTCCTGACTTCGTGGCAGCATTTTAAAGAGGACCCTTTTCGGTCACCGCACAACAATGTCCCCACGCACAAAGTAAGGTTTTCGAAGACTTAGAGTTGTTCATCAAGATGAGTGCTGAAGAGCTTGACTGGCCAGCACAGAGCTCGAGCTCTGACCTCAAGCCTATCAAAGACTTCAGGGATCATATGGAATGCCGGCAGCAAACCAGAGCAAATTAGCCAACATCAGTGACTGGCCTCCCCTGCTCCTGTGGGTCAAAGGAAGCTAATCTCCCCCAGCAATTTTCAGTCTGGTGGAAAGCTCTCCCAAAAGAGTTGAGGCAGTTACCACAGCAGAAGTGGGATCAGCTCCTCTGTTAATTCCCATGATTTTGAAACGCGTTGTTGGACAAGCAGATGTCCAAATAGTTTTGACCATATAGTGCACTACCCCCCATTAAAAAATGAAAAAGAAAAAAAGGATGAGCATGTGCAATATGCAATGTTTAAGGGATGAAATGTACAAAATATGCAGAATCTTTATTTGTGTTAGGGAACTGGCGCACGCATATGAATAACAATTAGGAGTAACATTAACATACAGCAGGTATGCAATAATTGTCGTACTTCTGATACAATAATATTTTGTTTCAATACTCTATTTGTTCTTCTCAGACTTTCCGATATCCCATTTTCTGCTTTGCTCTTCCGAATATATGCTCAGAAACAGAACTAGCGCAGAGTCAGTGCAATACAAAAAATATGATTGAATCAGCATTGAATTAAATTGCACTCACTTCATGTTATCACGGCTGTTAACACAGGAGATTCCCTATACCCATTCTATATATACCCACACTATCATGTGGTTTATTTATTAATTAATTTGTATGTTTATGGTTGTTCATACACAATTATGCGTGACCTTAAAGTAGCATTCATTACTCACCCATTCCCCTCCCACAGTGGGTGGTCCTCAGAGTGCAAATTCCCTCTTTAGTTTGCAGCGCTGTGACATGAATCATCGGCACATTATCTCTGCCAGAACCTTCCCCTTTATTAAACCCTGCTTCATCTGTCACGAAGGGCTGCACAGGGCTTATCAATTGACTTGGTGGTTAGGAATAGCCACCTATTCATTAATGATACCAAGAAGACAAGAACAATAAATACTTTAGAAGATGAAAAAGGTAACAAATACACACTTTGGCTACATTGGATCCTGGTGAATTGAAAAATGCTAGTGCTAGTATAGCCCAAATCTGTTGAGTTTATTCTTTTGTAGTTTGTTGCTTGGGAAATGTCGAGTTTATGTCCTTATAGCATTCTAAAATAAGAAATACCCTCGACTGAGACAATTAATCACAGTGGGAGCTGAAGACATATAATTATTTAGGTTACCCCTGAACACTGCACCAAGGTTCGTTTCTACAAGCATCATCCCTGGAATGTCTCCTAGCTATTTTTATCGATTAACTCAGACATTGTCATTTGATTTTGTTGGTTTTTTTGTCATGTAATCAATTGGACCGAGAGCAAAATTAATCAATCATATTTAAAAATCATATTGTAAGCCATATGTTCATTGAAGACGTAAAGGATTTGTCAGAGACAATGTTCTTTGTGATATTATTACTTTGAAGCTTTCAAGCAATGGGTTGCACACATTCGGAATGCTTCGGTGTAATGCTAAGAACCTGATGCATTGCCTCTGATGATCACACATTAAATAGTGTGAATTTTCCAAGCATATCGTTGCTGAAAGTGTCTCATCAGGTCACTCTTCAGTTATGAGCCTTCTTCCACTCGCATGAAGCTAGAACCAATTTAAGGTCCAGCTTGCTGCAATCCACTCTGACAGCTACACAGTAGTGATTTATGCACTTGCTTACTATCACAATCAACAATAACCTAAAAAGTATATAGTAGTTGTCTCTCTGTCTATTGCTTTTTAATGCATGGTGAGAGTGCATACGGCAAAAATATAAAATGTATACCAATGAAAAAGAGGTATTTGAATGATATTTGGAGTGCACATATGCCTTAAATTATATTGAACATAACAGAATCATATTGATAATCTGATTATTTGTCATCTAATGAAATATCATTAAAATGCAAATCAGCATAAAATGAAATTTCTTGAAAGCGGTGATTACCTTCCCTGTTTGTGGAGATCGACCAGCATTGAAGGTTTTCACTCCAACCCCTAACAAACCCTCACCTCATTCAACATCTAGGGCCAGTTGTTCAAAAGATTTAATCTGGATAAAAGTGATCCGGATTTGGGAATCCCATTTTTTTTGCTATCCAGGATCACATGATCCGTCTCACTTTTATCCCGGTTTTTCAAAGCAACGTTGGATTGGATAACTCTGATCCAGATACAGACTTTTCAGGATTACCAAATCCAGATTAGAAGGGCTCTAAATATTACAATATAAGCTATATGAAGAATAACATGTGGAATAGTATGGGGTCACTTCAAGTTTTTATTTGAAAAGACAGAGAAAATAAAACAATATCAACACTCATGCATATACAAGCACCTCATGAGAGTACATTAACCGAAAGAGGAGACATAGCATCAACATCCAACTTGTGGGCAATGCTGACCTCATCATCACAAACTGTATTGTGAAGTGGCCTGGGTCTGTTCATGATATACATATCCTAAGGGAGAGTGCGCTATTCTCAGAGCTCCAAACCAGCCAACCCGATGGCATAATATTAGGAGACAGAGCCTATCCACTCCTACCATGGCTGATAACCCCTTTTCTTGTGGCAAACACTCTGGCGCAGGCACGCATACAACACTGCTAATTGCAAAATAAGACATGCTATTGAGCATTCATGTGGAGTTCTGAGGAGGCGCTTTGCATGCCTCAACTGCTTGCGAGTAAAGCAACAGGAAGCATGCAACATAAATCTTGCCTGTATTGTGCTTCACAACATTGCCACCAAAAGCACTGTCCCTCTCTGTGATGATGTTTATGATGCACCTGAGCCTATCGAGGACCCAGAAAATCCTCCTACAATGCCTCAGAATGAGGTACTGACCGGGGGTGCAATAAGGGATGCAATTGTTCAAAATTACTTTAGACCATGTCACTGTAATTATTAATGAGAGATTAAAGTTAAATTTAAATAATTTTTGCTTGAAATTGAAAATTATTTGGGGATTTTATGATTTGTATTTTATTATTTTATGAATTATTTCATATATTATTTTTTAATTAACTGTACTAACAAGTTTAATAGGGAGACTGTTGTCTGCTTTATCTAATTTATCATTGTAATGGTTGAACAAATCAAGTGCAAATTAAAAAATAATGTGTATATATGCACTACATGATACAAATGTTGTATTACTTGACCAGTTTTAAGTTAGTGTTATTATATTTTGCTCCTGAAATCCACACTGAATCCACCCTTCTCCTGGGATCAGAATAATCCATCTTTTTTTGGATCAAATGTATCCCAATCCTACCTAAAAGTTTTGATCTACGCCAACCCAAGGTTTGATCCAGATAAAAACCAAGATTGTATTACGTGATCTAATCCGATTACAGAATCCCTTTTTTCTTTTGAACAACCTGTTTTCAAGACTTGATCCAGTCTGGATTACTTTTAACTGGATTAAATCTTTCGAACAACTGACTCCTAGAGATCTCACTGAGCTGCTAATTCATAGAATGACCTGTGCCAAATAAGGGTTTAAGTGAAAACCTACAGGGTGATAAATCTCCAGGAACAGGGTAAGTGACTACTGTTTTTAAGCATTGTATTTTTGGAAATAAAATCTAAACATGGCTATGTCTGCATTGCAGATCATAGGTTGAACGGCTGTGTTCTCAAGAATATTGTGCTAAAGAGCAAAAGAATACATCGCTATAGTAAAATATCGCCATTTCTGGAAGCAGCCGTTTAGGAGTTTTTAAGAGCACCAGCCCCATACTGAACTCCCTTCAATAAGGAAACATTAGCACAGGTATTTATAGCATTGTCAGCTATTAAAAGAGAGTGTGACCACTATGAATGCTATTCTGCATGTAGGGAGAACAGTGCAAGCAGAATCATGCATGTGTTACACAAATTGAGAAGTCATGCAGCTATTTGTGCACCCAGTCATCATTTCCAGTGGATCTGACTCACTGAAAAAGAAACTGTTATTCTTCTTGACTTTCATTGAAATAATAGATATAATCTGATTCCAGGCTATGTTTAGCAGTTTCTATCCAGTAGCAGTGAGAGAAAATGTCTTAATTTTAATGAACTGGATATATTCCTCCTGAACAGGAAATAGCTCTCCAAGCAAGAAAATCTGCTACTCCTGCATATCTGGACCTTGTGCTTCTTGACACAAATAGTTCATAGTTCATTATGTAAAAATATACCTGAATATAAATACATGCTTGCAAAATCTGAACTGCTCAAAACACAATGATGAAATATGAATCATATCAATAAAACACAACAAATACTGTATTAAAGGTCAACAAAGTCATTATATACATAGATATACACAGTATCCCATAAATGATTCAAAATCGGTGTGATACAACCCATGAGATACACAGGTTTGGTATCACTCACGTACAGCTTTCTCGCATTGCGATTGCTCAGATTCATTGACAAATGTCAGCTGTTATGTTCGCAAAGGAAACTTTACCATTTCTGCTGGTAACCGTTCACCATCACTGGCACTGGCTTCTCGGTGACAGTTTATTCAAGTCAATGGGATGAATAATTCGTTAGCTAGCATGCTATCGCTTTTGGCCAGTAAAGTAATAAAGTTACGCATGTAACTGTTGTCGTAGATGCTTCATTTTATCAATTTCATGGTGAAAAGCATTAGCATGCTAGCTAGCGAATTGTTCATCCCATTGACTTGAGTAGACTGCCGACCAAAAGTTAACGTTAATGCTATTCTTACATTTTCCAAATAATACAATGCTGACATTTATGGGATAAATAAGATCTCAAATTTATGAGCCCGAGATATCAAATTTATAAAGCTCGAGTAGTAATTTTCATTTATTCTGAGCCTTTGGCGAGCCTTGTTGCATAAATTTGGTATCTCGGGCTCACTCATTGGAGATTATATATATATATATGTGTGTGTGTGTGTGTGTGTGTGTGTGTATGATGAAAATTAAAATTTTATTCGCATTTTATTCTATAGGCATGGGTCACACCACATTAAGGCTGTCATGCATAAAAAGTTTGCTGAAGAAGACAAGCTTCACGATCACTGGCTGTCGCTGCTGCTATGTATCCCGTCTGAATTCTTGTGTCTACTAAGCATTGTTGCCCTGCCAGTTGGGCCTTATGTTCATTTAGATCAACAAAATAAATGGCACATCATCATTATGAAGCAGAGTCTGATGCTATCAAGGCCATGAAGTGTAAGAAAAGCACAGGGAAACAACTTAGAGACCAGAGAAGGCAGAGGACAAGTATCAACAATGATGTGCCTTTCGGAAGATGGAAAAGTCTCATGCATAACAAAGGGCTTCCAAATCGCTTGCTTTCTGCTGAAGAGGTTACACGTTTCATTTTCATATTTTTTACGACCGTGAGGATGATGGTTCTCTACGAATCAAAGTTGAAGAATTGCTGAGATTTGCTGAGTCTTGGGGTGAGAGAATCTCTGAAACTACTATCAAACACCACCTACATCACAAAAAGATTTTTGGGAGGGTTACTAGAAAAAAACAAGTAAAGTTCCTCCAGTGTCAGACATTACTGGGACTTTTAATGAGACCAGATTATACGGTCAGATGAAACTAAATTAGAGCTTTTTTTAGCAACAGACTTCAATAGTGGATTTGGCATGGACAGAAAAATAGCCTTCAAAAAGCATTTCATACCTATTGTGAAGTATGGTGGTGGATTGTTGGTGTTGTGGGGCTGTTTTTCTTTCAAAGGTCCTGAACATCTTGTTAGGATACATGGTCTCCCTGACACTATCAAAAACCAGCAGATCTTAAAAGAAAATCTAACAACCTTTACCAAGAAGCTTAGAATGGTCCATGGTTTGACCTTCCTGCAAAATTATGAGCGGAAGTACACCTCAAAATCTTCACAAATATGGTTCACGCCGACCGCAGAATAAAGGTTTTACCAAACCCATCACAGTCCTCTGTCCAAAACCCCATAGATAATCTGTGGACTCAGCTGAAAAGGATAGTCCACAAGTATTGACTTCAGAATCTGAAGGATCTGGAGATTCTGTATTGAGGAATGGTGTCAGATTCCATACCATGTGTTTATCAAACACATCATGCATTATATGAGAAGACAGTGCCAATTTCTTGGTAAAGGGAAGAAGCACAAAATATTAAATGAAGGGATGCCACCAATTGCGGAACACAATTTTGAGACGATTTTTTTTTTCTTGATAAGAATTAAATGTTTTTCACTTATGCCACTTCAATTAATTGTTTGATTTTTGTCATTATTTTAAATGAAAGATCATAAGGATTAAAAATGAAGACTTTTTTTGGATCTTTTTTGCTCATTTTTACTAAAGGGTGCCAATAATTCTGAAAGGCCCTATGTAGTAATCGTTCCAAATGTGCTAATTCCATTGAAACTGGATAGGTGGTTTTCACTTATTTCACTGAGTGATTAATAATGTAGCATGAGTGCAGCTAAAAAGCAAGATATAAGATGCACATATTGTTTTTATATGTATCTGGTGAGGCTTCATCAGTAAACAGTCCCTTCAGTCTGTGTGAAGTGTATCCTTGTGGACCTTGTGATCCTCATTTACTATGGAAGTATTTTCAATATGTTCAATTGGGGCTGCAGGATTGATTTCCAATAATTGCACCACCAATATATTGACCACTAATTGTGTCTAAGAGCAACTTAAGCCCCTTTTCTTTGTCTAGTGCAGTTCCTGCTCTTACAGAGGTTACTCAGACCAACTTCTTTATTCTTAACCAGTTTTCAAAATAAATGGGGAGAGAATGATTGTTTGATGTGCTTAAAAGTCCAGTGTTTTAAACAGTGTTTTCAGGCCATCTTGATTATTGAATCAAAACCTCTGGGCTGAAATGTATGGTACTTCTAGGATTCAAGAGTGCACAGCACTCGATAGAACCTAAAAATAGCAGATAGAAAAATGCCTTTGCTTGCACTCAGCTCTTTTAGATTTTTGGCAAACATCAGTGGTATGGAAATCTGTGTGATGACTGAATATGGCAAAATGTATTATAACATAAACAAATATGTGAATGATGCAGGAAGAGTACTGCCCTTGTTATCCACTTAATTTGAACAAATGTCAAACATTACTGGTGGAGAGCAATCCCCCATACGACCAATATTTTCTGTTGTTGGCCATTTTCAAAATCAAAACCATCTATACTACTAAAGGAACAGACTTGCACGAAAATCCTAACAACCACACAACGTACACACCTGCAACTTGGTACACACTTCAACTATTGTCCTGCATCTAAGACCTCCCCTTGTCAATTCATAATGATCATGAGAAACCACATTTTAGAGCCCGTTTTTGACTGGGAAATCCATGATCTATTTATAGAACAGCTACCATACCCGCATTGCGCACCGAACAGTGCCAAGAAATTCCTTTTAGTCCATTTCTGTGACCAACGCAAAGATTATACAAATTGCTACCCAGCCCGGCAAATGCACGCATGCAGTTTTGCCTAGCTCATGGGTGCTAATATGCTAGTATTTACTAAATACACGCTCTGCCAACCAATAAAATTAATGGGTGCTTTTCCTGTTAGAAGTGGGACTAGTACAAAAAATTTAACTTCAATTGATATTTCATGATCAGGTAGTTATAGTTAGGTTGTTTAAACTCTACTGCCAGTACACTCCTCCCTGGTTTTCTTGCTGAGTATCTACCTACGTGATGTTTTGAAAATAAACAGAAAAAAAAGGAAACAGTCATTTCTAGCTCACCTTGACCGAAGGTGGGCTTATTTCATGGCCCGTCTGTCCGTTGTTGTTGTTGACGTCATCCGTAAACATCATCTTCTCATATAACACTAGACGGATAAAGCCGAAACTTGGCACATATGTTCCTACCCAAGGGGACATCAAAGTTTGTTGATGGCGTTCCAATCTGGTTTCATTGAAAATGCCATATGGAGCCATTGTGAAGCAGTTTTTGAAGCAATTAAGCTGATATTTGGTATACAGGTTGATGGAAGCAAGCCCTAAAATTTATATGACGGGTTTTGTGAAATTTTGAAATTTAACCTTGATTTGACCTCCGCACTTTGACCACTTTCACTTTTGAAGATGTTTACCTTAAACATACTCTTATCCGAAACCACTGGACCTATAAAGCTGAAACTTGGCACATGAGGACACCATGGGTAGGACAGTTTGTTCATGGAATTATTTAACAACCTGAACAGTATAAACAATCTAGGTGAGCTACAGTGCCCGTGGCACTATTTTTTATATTTCTTTTGGGGAAACCCTTTTGAGGTGTCCGGATCAAACCATTGGTTAAACAATATGGCCACGACAGCAACCATCTCGAAATCCTATGTTGCAGATACCTTAAATTTCTTATGAGCCATGTTTACTTCGCAAGATTTCGATTGTGCTGCCTTGGTGGAGGTTTGCGCTCTCAGAATGTCTCTAGTTCTAATCATTGAATTGTGAACGCTGACCTTAACTGAGGCAAGTGAGGCCTGCAGTTACTTAGATGTTAGTTCTTTTGTGACCTCCTGGATCAGTCATTGATGCACTCCTGGACATGACTTGGTAGGCCGGCCACTCCTGGGAAAGTTCACCAGTGTTCCAAGTTTTTTCATGTATAGGTAATGACTTTCACCATGATTTGCTGGTGTCCCAGTGTAATGGAGTTATATGGTTGATTCCACTTGCAGGCTTATTGCCAGTCACATATGCAGTGTAAATGTATGGAGGATTCTGATTGGTTAGTGGGCCTTCCTGTGGCAAAATAGACTCCGCTTCTGATTTCCGCTCCATGCCAGTTGCGTTCGGAATGCACCCATGGTAGGTTATTCTGAACACAGCTGCATACAAAAATTGTAATAACCACGTAATTCTATGACACAGCTGTAATGTATTATGCAGGATGAAATGATAGGTGGTTGCGATCTTATTGCACTGGCTGAATTTTGCATAACTGTTAATATCTTGTCAGTATTTACCATCAGCCACGGTAATTAGCCTAGGTAAGTTTAAACTAATAGCCTTTACTACTCCTTGCTTTAGCTGACTGAGCTGTGCTGACTGCCGTGTGATGAGTGACCTGACCAATCGGTCTCCATATATGTTCAACAGGTACCTATTTTTGTGAATATATTTTTAATTCATTTCTGATCATTAATGCAATCGGCCAGTTGCGTTCGGAATGCGCCCATGCTGACTGAGCTGTGCTGACTGCCGTGTGATGTGTGACCTGACCAATCGGTCTCCATACATGTTCAACAGGCTATCAACAGTAAAGTTACGCAAAGCATCCCTGGGTGTCGTCATTGTCTCCAAAACGCAACACAACGCAGAGTAACAAAATTCCAAAGGTTACACCAGTACCTTCAAAATAGCTTAGTAACCCTTTCCAGACTGAAAGATGTAAAAAAAAAAAAAAATGTTTCTCATCTGTTTTTAAGTTCTTTAGATCATGGCATCATATACTGTTTTTTACCTACTTTACATTGCCAGACAGGTTCTGTTTAAGTGATGTTGGTTGATTTATAGTAACTACAGGGGCAATTACTTTTTCACATAGGGCCAGATAAGGTTGGGTTGCCTTTTTCCTTCCATAAATGAAATCATCATTTAAAAACTAAATTTTTGTGTTTACCCAGTTTATCTTTGTCTTAAATTAAAAAAGTTTGATGATCTGAATTTGCAAAAATAGTAGAAATCAGAACGGTGGCACATATTTTTTTTTCATCGCAGTGTATTCTCACGTGATGCTCCTTTTCCCATGATGCATTATCTTCATCTTAACCCTATCTAGACCGGGCTTTTTGGGGTTTCCTGGGGCTGGGGGCCCCGGTAACTCTTTGTGTTTAGTATATTGATTTCAATATAGAGCCTAAAGACCACATTGATAATGGAAAAAAAAAGTCTATTTGTTGGTAATAGAAGCTTTCATCATAGGAAAATAAAATAAATTCAATGACATCATCAAATTAGCATATATTAATTCGACTTAACAAAGCTGACATTAAATGACGTAAGATATTGTAAATATAATGGAATAAGTATATGTTAAAAAGAAAATCTGGAAACTACATTGATGAAACCGAAATCAGAGATTTTTTGTCAGACATACCTATTAGAAAACCATTGCCATGGAAACGGAGATGATGGTGGACTTGACTTATTGGTATAAAATTGTCCCCAGACAAGTTTTAGGAAAAGTCACCAAGTTTGGTAGTCCTAGCTCAAGCCGTTCAGAAATTATACGACGTGAAAATTGGAGCGGGCATAAAAAGCCCGCCCCCCCCCCCGGTCTAGATAGGGTTAATTATCTTCATTATCTTAAAAATTTCCAACGTGGCCTGATGAAAATTCAAATCTTTCCTGTCTTTGATTATGCGAGAGGTGGAGTGTCAGTTCCGCTGTTTTGAATATGTCTGTCTGTTTTGATTTATTTACTTTTGTGTGTGCTACAACCTAGTTTTTTATGTTTTTTTTGTTTGTTCTTTTTTCTGCTTACATTATATACAGTATGCACATACAGTTCCAGAAATAAAGTACTATTATGTGTGACATTCCACACTTTCATTCTTTTCTCGCAGGGTTTATTTTTAACAGCAGCAGGGGGTGGAAGACTCCCAATGCGAGAGCTTCAGGGGGTCCGGGGTTAATGGGATAATAAAGATGAATTACTGAGTAGGAAGTGCGCATTTTCTTTTTTTCCATGTGCGTGGGTGTTCGATTGCCAATGCCGGCGGATGCTGTGACGCGCGGGAGTCTCATACTCACAATCTTGCCAGGTGCTGTCAGTCAGTAAAATTATGGCCTCTGAGAGACATTTAGCATGTGGCCGGTTGGCCAGAAGGGTTTCCCACATCTAGCAGAAAGATGTAGGAGTGGGATGTGTGGAATTTATGAATTCCAGGCATGACAGGAAGTGGATGACGATGAGGCTGCTCACAAAAGGAGGAGCTTCCATTGCATTTTAACTACGGTGTAGAAATCTGAGCTGTGAGACTACAGCTATTCATGGAGGGGCCATGGAAAATACGATCTTTCTTGTGAAAGAGCTACATGACTCATTCTAGCTATGAGCTAGATAACTAAAGACTATGTTGTCTCGTTATTGATTTGATTGTCATATGTCCGGCAGTGGACTCAAGTGTTAGCAGTTTATTGCAGTGTTAATGAATAGTTACAATCATAGGAAAACAGAGAGACCAGCTGTCACGAGAGAAAAAAGAGGCAGTCCGAGGCACCCTGAAATATATTAAAAGTCCTTTATTCTACATCGGAGACAACCTACGCGTTTCGACTTACATAGTCTTCATTAGGGTAGCGTTCGTTCTAGTGCAGGTGTGTGGGATTTAAAATGTCACTGATCATGTGACAAGGTCACATGGTCATGTTACTCAGTAAAAACCTGATTCCAATAAGCACCACCATTAACACACAAACCCAGTTGCTTTCCTAAGGATAGCATCATCACTCATTTAGTAAACATACATTTATAAAATAGTAAAATGCAATAAAAACAGACATACATCTCAAAACATCTACTCAGGAGAGAAACGTTCTGGATCAATACACTTAGAGCAACATCTTTTCCAGGACTCAATGAGGACAATGACTTTTCCCCCTTCTAATAAGGTTCCCTTCCTCTATGATCAGAGACTACATCCCCCCAGCCCAGCGAGACATATTGTGACTGTTTCCTTGTTTGATAGACCTCACCAGTTTTTTTCAGTTTTTTTCTATTTTTCTACTTTTTCTAGAATTTTTCCTCCTGCACATTGATTTTTTGCTTTTGTGTGATGTGTTTTCTGTCTGTGGAGGGATTTCTTTGATGGTTCTATTCTGAGGCAGATAATTATGTCTGTTTTTATTGCATTTTACTATTTTATAAATATATGTTTATTAAATGAGTGATGATGCTATTCTTAGGAAAGCAACTGGGTTTGTGTGTTAATGGTGGTGCTTATTGGAATCAGGTGTTTACTGAGTAACGTGACCATGTGACCTTGTCACATGATCAGTGACATTTTAAATCCCACACACCTGCACTAGAACAAACACTACCCTGATGAAGACAATGTGAGTCGAAACGCGTTGGTTGTCCCCCGATGTAGAATAAAGGACTTTTAATATATTTCAGAGTGCCTCGGACTGCCTCTTTTTTGGCTGCTTTTTTATTTTCTTGTGACAGCCGGTCTCTCTGTTTTCTTTAATTTTTTGTCCTGAAGAGCACCTGATTTTTTTACAGTTCGTTTGACCCAACTGGAGCACTCTCTACAATAGAACCTTTTGCTAGATACAATCATAGTTTGGCATTGAGGCTCTGGGCCTGACACATCCTGTTGCCTTCAAAACAGGAAGCGTCATGATATCCATCCTCCCAACCAAACCCCCATTCAACCAGTCCTGCTGACTCTCACCAATCCCCCACCCCACCTCAACCAGGAGCCCACCGCTGGATAACTGGGGTGCAGTTAGGATTTTAAATAGTTGCAGCTAGAGTTATGCAGCAATAGAAAATGTTGCTGGCAGTGGCAGAGAGTGACGCAGTACAGCAGCAGGCAGAGCCATGTATTGGAAGCAGAGGCCAAGTAGGAGAATAGCTTACATAGCCTGCCTCAAAGAGGGCAGGAGCAGTGGTAGATAAGCATGGGAGTCTCCATGAGAATAAGGATACGTCTGGAGTTTGTCTGTCTGCACTTGCTCCGCAAGCTGTGCCCCATTTATTTATTTATCCGTTAAGTATTTTCAGGATGCTTATGAAAACAAAGCATTTATAGTTTGTTGGACAAAAGCGCTAACCGTATATTCTTGCAGCTAATCAGTGAGACTTCACATTTTCATGAACCATATTTCAGCACTAAACACTTGACAAGAATAATCTGGATATCCAGTGGATAATGTGCCAGATTGAAGAGCGTATGAATGAAAATGAGGATGCCCTGCCCGCACTTTGATATGGTGCTTGCACAATTTTTATGAAGACAACCTTCCAACAGCAATGAATTTTTGTCAGACTTTATATGAGAACTTGAAATGTAAAAAAAAAAAAATTCCTCTTATATTGTGAGTATGGGAAAATGTCACCAATGGCATTTCAGGATTCTGTTTTCACATGTGAACATTATAATTCACTTTTAATATAATTCTTATGGGAATATTTCAAGTTCAAAATTGGTTATTATTATTATTATTATTATTATTTGGCTTTTGTTCTGTCAGTTTTTGCCAGTCTGATGCAATTATTTCTGGTCATCAACTGATTTTAAGAGCAGAAATAAGCATTATATATGGATTTATTTGCGGAAGAATGTAACCTGTAGGATTGCGATTTGAATTTGTTGATGGCTCAGTAAAATCACTCTTCTGAATTTTCTTCAACGATGACTTGTATTACTGTTCGTGATAAAATTTATCAATCATAACGACAAAAGTTACCAACACATGAGTTCAGTTTGTGAATAATAATTCCAAAGTGGTACAAGCGAGAGCAGGGGTACTCACTCTTATCCAGAATGAGCCGATGAGGGAGCAGGCTTTCATACCTGATTCCACCCCTCAGAGTTTTTGCTGAAGACCTTGATTACTAGAAGCATGTGCATAACGACATGATTGGAACGAAAGCCTGCACCCACACTGACTCATTCTGGGTAACAGTGAACACCCCAGTGTTTGAGTAAAGCCTGCAGAATGAAAGATGTCCGCACACTGTCAAATGAGCTCCCAAAAAAAATTTTTGATTACACAACAGTTTCGGCCGATGTGGCCTTCGTCAGGTACAAAAAAAACGTTTTTTGTACTTAACGAAGGCCATATTGGCCGAAACTGTTGTGAAATAAAACATTTTTTGGAAGCTCATTTAACAGTGTGCCAACATCTCTTTTCCAGTTTTTGACGTTATTGTTTGTCCTGCACCTGTTGTTATACTTGGATGTGCATGTAATCTCTTGGAATTTTAAAGCCTGCGGAATGCCTTAAAAAAGAACAAAATTGTGATTTTCACTCGCCATGACCCTGACTCGGTCTTAAGGTCTAGGTGGAGGCCCAACAATTAATCCATTGATCTTGCTTCCTCACCTGCAGCAACAACGAGCCATGCAGACACCATTTCCACAGTCAGTAGCTGTCTACGTGCTGAACTGCCTCATTAAACATTTGTAAGCTCATGTCATCATTTGAGCATGTTTGTGAAAGGGAGAGTGCAGCCAAAAGCCATTCCCTGTTACTGAACCCTTAGTACTTGATATACTGGTACATTGAAAGGCATGTACTATTCTATGAAGAATTTAGTAATATGCAAAATACAGAGTATTCTTTTGGTTGGCAAATGAACTGAATATAATATCGAAATACTGCACCAGGCTCCAAATTGAATTCATGAATTAGTTTGAATGCAGTTTCACTTGTTTCCTGGAAACAGCTGGTCTGGCAATGACATGGCATGCCTGTCTGCAAAATCTCAGTACACAGTGATTGGTGCCACACACTTCAGCCATAATCTTCGTGCTTAACAGTGTACATAAAACCCATACAGCCCTGAATGGTTTTGCTCCAGATCAGCTGTTTTTGCTTTGCTATTGAACTTAGTAGGTAAAAAGGGATTGTATAAGTGTGTGTGTGTGTGTGTGTGTGTGTGCGTGTGTGTGTGTGTGTGTTTGTGTGTACACAAGACAAAGAGAGAAAGAGAGAGATGGATCAAGAGAGAAAAAAGAGACTTCACCACTAACTTACAATTCAATTTCATAATGGATGACTGACATGAGTATTTTAACCATACTGCCAAAGCAATGTACAAACCATGAATTGACTGGCATCGACATATTGTTGATAAAGTGGTACAGAATCTATAAGTTAGCTAAAACAACTTACACTAGATCTACATGGAACTAATTTCAAATTTAGAGAAGAATGGCAAGTAAAATGATCAATTCTAATAAGGTTAACTAGAAGAATAACTAAGTGTACTATTGCCTTTCACCTGTGCATTCCATGCTTAGCCATTTTCCTAATACATGGCAAAGGCGCAAGCAGTAGTCTAACATCAGTCATATATTTTATGCTTGCATCTTCTTCTGTCTTTTTGTGAATGATTCACTGCTTGGTTGGGCACCTAAATTTTCTCTTTTGATTAGACACTGTGCATTGTGGCGCTATCTGAATTAGCATTTTAATTTTAATCTGGTTATCATTTGTGCATTCTAATTAAGGATGATCCAGGTTGTTCATCACATCACCCTGTATTAATTTTATTGGTGATCGGAGCCTGATTATATTTGCATTTTTTCATGCATTGTGAGCTGTGTAAGACATTGTAGCACTTGGCAGTACTTGCTTTAGGCATTATCCATGCTGAATATTATATTTGGTAAAGCACTAACACTACAAAAAATGGATTCAAAAATTATATTGACATATGAACTCACATTCAAGACAGTCAAAGAAGAATAACCAAATGGCAGCAATAAAAAGTCATGTTATTAGAATTGGTATTTTTAACTCATCGATACCGATCTGTCTCTGTGCGGAATGTCACAACAGCCAAGGGTTACACAAAATCTAATGCGATTTGGTTCATCTTTTCAATGTCAATCCTCTTTGCCAATAATCTCGATGCTCAAGTCAAGGAAAAAGTATCCTATTCACAGGGGGAAAATGAAAGTCAGTGGGGTGATGCTTGAGTGCCTGATTTGAAGTGCTGCAGAGGTAAATTTCTGTGTGTGCAAACCTGAAATCTCTCCTGACTTGCAACAGTTCAATCTGGAATTTATTCCCAGGCCTGCTTGAAGTTCTCAGTGGAACTCCCAGGTTAAATAAAGGCTCCTTGAAAAGTTCAAAGAACCAACAATGCATTAAACTGTTAGACATAGGAGACTGAAGAGAATTTCTAAAGAAATTACTACTGTGCTTAACACTGAAGACTAATTTACCAGGGCCTTAAGAATACAAAGCCTTTTACCCTTCTCAAACCTATGACATAACTTTTTTCATTTTGTTTGTGCAAAACAAATACAATGCCCATTTGTTGATCATGCTGATTGTGCTTTTAGTTTTACATCTGCTAAAACATTTTCTATATCATAAAGGACTTAATGTAAATTAGACATAAAGTGTATGCTGTAAACAGGTTCTCCAGAGTGTGGAACACTCCCTTTACTTACAAAAGTTCAAAGACTATAATATACAAGAGTGTACACAATTTAAATATGAGTACTGATGTTTCTAAATTTCATGTTTTACCAATGTTTTACCAAGTTTGATTATTTATTTTTTATCTTAGGCCCAGGCATGGGTGCTAATGGAGAATCAGTTTGTTACAGTGAAATCACATGAGCACCTTTCATGGTCAACTGCTTGTGCCTATTGCAGTTTTTTTAGTGAATCTCTCCCCTCCCCTCAACATCAGTGGATATCTCAGAAACTATAGCACTCATAATTTTAACTATTCTAGGCTCCACAAATGTTCTCAGCAAATTATTTTGGATTCCCACGAGAATGTTTTGCTGGGCCAAAAAGCCATGCGTTGGGAACCGTAATTGTATCATTAGAACAACAGGATTGCTGTGTCATGCACTAAGACATTCACAGCAAATTCCCTGTGGAACATTTTGGAAATGTAATTTCATCTGATGATGGTGCTACAGTAAATGTGATAGAGCCATCAAAATCAATAAGGTTCCTCCTCTATGCTCCAGGAATGTTGAAAGCAAATTTGACATGATTCCCACTGAAGCTTTTCGAGTTACTGCAGTAAAAAATAATGAAGTTTGGCCTGAAGGTGGCACTACAATAAAGGTCATCAAGTGACTGCAATCAATAGCAGCCATTCTCTATGTTCCAGAAACGATGACAAGAAGTGTGATACGAATCCCATTGAAACTCATTTGAGTTATAGCATTTGGAAATGTAAAGTTTGACCTGGTGTTGGCGCTACAGGATGGATCAGTCATAGAAAACAATAGGTTGTGTCCTCTGTACCTGGAATGACCACAGGATGTTTCCTGTGACTCCCATGAAAACTGCTCTCGGTATCGTGTCAACACAATCGATCTGCCATAGCCTCTAAGGTGAATCCATAATATTAATATCCCACAAAACTCTGTCTCAGGGCTTTACTATAATTAAATCATGTAAGTTAGTAGCCTGAAAAGTTGCGAATTTCACAGTTATTTGAATAGCTTTGTTTAATGTATTTGTTTATTTTCTTAGTCATGCAGACCATACCATGCATTTAACTCATTCAGATACGAGTTATCGTACTAACTGATAGAAAATGCAGTTTAAGAGAGGCAGTGTTCCAGCACTGCAACCTGAAAATTTGGTGAAATTTATCACGTAACAGAGACCCCCATATTGATTTGGCCTTCGACAGTGAGTACAGTTCATACCCAGTCAGTATATGCTTTTCAGCCTCTATTATGAATGTACAAGCGCCACAAAATGTTAACAAACGGCACCCTTGGTAGCAATTAGCAATTGTTCACACAGCTGGATTTTTATCACCCAAATGCTTATCAAGGCCTGAAGGCTTGAAATTCCATTGCAAATTTAACATTGTTCAATGTTCACTGGTATTAGCTCCATTGTGTGTGTCTGCATGTATGTGCGCACGTGTTGGTATCATGTGTGTGCGTGTGTGTGTGTGTGTGTGTGTGTGTGTGTGTGTGTGTTTGCGTGTGTGTGTGTGTGTGTGTGTGTGCACGCGCACGTGTGTGCATGTGTATGTGTGTGTGTGTGTGTGTGTTTGTGTGTGCATGCGTGTGAGCATGTTTAAAATGTTGCCTTTAGGGCAGACTCATACAGTTGTCCTGGAGAAATAAATCATGGCATGTTCATTTTTGCCTCTAATAATCAATACAGCATGCTAGCATGAGGCAGTGAGGTAACAATAGGGGGTGCAGCGAGTGCAATGGCACTGGGGCCCAGTGGCGGGGGGGGCCCTTACTGGGTACTCCCGCGTCAGGGTCGGGCCCCGAACGACATCAGCATAAGTGTACTATAAAATGAGAGCACTCAAACCAACCAAACTGTTAATGCTACTAGATATTTATACCACTGCAATTGCATTCATTTCTCAGTCATGGTGCTGGCAAGTCGATGTCATCATGATACATTATTCATCATTTTAATTGAACGTAATTTGTTATAACATGAAATAATTTAGATTTCTTTTTGGAAAATGCTGAATAAAACAATGATAATTTTATTCTACTGTTGACATCGTCATTGAGACAGCAAGTGTTTCTGGGTAATGTCCAACATTCCACCAGTGTTTCCCAAACTGTGTGCCGTGAGAGCTTCCTTGGTGTGCCGCGAGAAAACCCACTTACTGTTTTTACCTGATAGCCTAATAATATAAAACGGCTGAACTTACGGGATATAAAAATAACAATTCATGTCATTATCAATTCATTCAATTTAGTTTATTAAAATGCCTATTTAAAATTCCTTCTCGATATTTCCGCATCATGTATTCTACTGTACAATTCCTTCTCGTGATTGGTCAATCACACATCGTCTAACGGGAAACATTAAACATTCCCCGGTAAAACTCAGCTAAAACAGCAGTGTAGGCTAGTTGAAACGAAACAACGAAAATGGATAAATTCCTGACCAAAACCTCAAAAAGGCCCTCCGACTAAGACCCCGAACCACCTCACTCTTGCTGCGCTGGCCAGAAAAAGAAAATCAAAGCAGACTTTACAGTGAGGAATATCTGACTTATGGGTTTACATTCACCAGAGATCCCGCTACCCCAATACCACTGTGTCTTGCTTGCGGCGAAAAGCTGGCAAACGAAGCTATGGTGCCAAATAAATTAAAAAGACACCTTTCAACCAAACATCCTTCTCTAAAAAAAAAAAAAAAAAAGACTGTGAATATTTAATGCGGTTGAGAAGCCAGACGAACAAACAAGCTAGTTTCATGATGAAAATCGCTAGTGTCAGAAAAAGCATTAGAAGCTAGCTATCTGGTCGCAGAACTAGTTGCAAAATCAAAGACGTCTCACACAATTGCCGAATCTCTTATCCTGCCAGCATGCAAAGCTATCGTCGGGACCATGTTGGGTCAAAATGCTGCCAATGAAACATCGAAGGTTCCTCTCTCAAACAATACAATTGGCAGACGAATAGGAGAAATGTCGGCAGATATAGAGGACGTTGTAATGGAGAAAATAAAAGGGAGTGGGAAATTCGCGCTGCAGGTGGATGAAACAACCGATGTCAGTGGACATGCACAATTACTGGTCAATGTCAGATATGTCGATGGGGAGACAATTAAAGAAAATTACTTTTTTATCGAATTTTGCTGGAGAAAACTACAGGTGAGGAAGTGTTTTGAGTGACATCTGAGTATATGGAGAAGTGGGGGCTGAACTGGAAAGACTGCGTAGAGTCATTTATTTTCTGATTGCATAAAAGCCTGAAACCTGGTTGGAAAGCTCGAGTGGTTATCTCGTCACTCGGTCACGCTGCGGGGTAGGAGGCGCGAGCGGAACGCTATAATATCATAGCGGCGTGCAGTAAGATTTTTTCATCGTAAACAGTGTGCCGCGAGAGAGATAGGTTTGGGAAACACGTGACGATGTCACGGGCCAATCGTTTAATCCAAGGACAGTCAATGGTTTAATCTTGCTGCTGTTTACAGTTGGGGGGGGCGTGTCGTCAGGTCTGCACTCGGGCCCACACGGACCACGTTACGCCATTGGCACGAGGTGAATATAATTTGTGTTCCAGGCAGCAAGAGCGTGTGGGAGCCATGATACAAGCATATGTCATACCCATATCACCTTGTGACTTTTTATATCACTGAAAAAGTGCAAAGTCTTTACTTTCAGGTGTCTGTCAAATCATCCCTCTATCCCTCAGCATGCTCAGTGACTGGCTGGCTCTGACTGGCTTGTAAATAAGGAAATTAATTAATATTTGAGTGATCAAACATAATTATCTGTAAAGTTATTATTCATTTATTTATTTATCTATCACTCACTCATTTCATAGATACAAACTATGTTTGCATCTGCGTATTCCTGGGATTTTAGTGCATCTGGCAGAAGTCAGACAGAGTTATGCATAATACTCCAGTGTGAGAACCCTCCCCCAAGGTTACTTTTTTCTTGGCTGCGCAAAATGAGCCTTTCTCCCAACTGGCAATAGCTCACCTGTGGTGCATGATGTTGCTAGTAGCTCAAAACAATACCTAGCATACAAATGAGGACAAACAGGAGGCAAAAAAAAAGAATCTCTCTCTCACGCTTTTTCAAGCAATCTACAATTTTGTTTGAGGATTGCCATGCTTCTGAATTCAATTCAATTCAATTCAAGCCTTTATTTAAACTCGGAACCCACTGAGGGAGACCCTCATTTTCGGTGAGGCTGAGTGCACAAATGGACAATTATAAAAACAACAAACGATACAAAGAAAAAGGAGGGAATACAAAACAATGAATAAAAAATTAATTAATTAATTAAAATATTAATCAAAACACACACGATGATACCAATAAGTCTCGGATCTTGGCCTTAAACTGATTGAATGATGGAAGAGAGACCAGTTTTAAAGTGCTTTGTCGTAAATTCCAGGAATATGGAGCAGAGAATTGGAAGGCGGTCTTGCCAAGCTCAGTCCGAGCACAAGGGACCTCAAGCATAAGCAAGTCATTTGAACGAGTAGGATAAGGATTATCATACTGCGTTAGTAACATGGAAATGTAAGGCGGAAATTTTCCAAGAAGTGCCTTCAGTATAAACAACAACCAGTGCCTATCTCGCCTCATTTCAAGAGATGACCAACTAACCATATCATATAAAAGACAGTGGTGAGTATTATAACTTGCACCTGGGGCTGGTCAAGGGGAAGTAATGGACGGACACTGTTACTTAACAATGTACTTCATTTATGGTATGCAGCATGATGAATCTTTTTGTTTCAATTCAGTAAGTTGGCCATGCTTAATAATTTCCCTAATCTGCTATAGTGCACAATATACATAATGTCCAAAATAAACTTAACGGACGGACAAATGTTCACTTCCCCTTGACCAGGCCTACCGGTGACAAATCTAAGGGCTGAATGATAAACTGAATCAAGGGGCTTTAATCTTGTAGCGGCAGCATGTCTATGTTACATCTCCATAATCCAGAACAGACAAGAAACTTGCTTCCACAATTCTTTTCCTGCAAGACATAGGAAAGCAAGATTTGTTTCTGTACAAGAAGCCAACTTTCTGACGGAGTTTAGTGACAAGGTTATCAATATTACCAAGGCTACCGAGGGATGTCATCCTCCCTGTCGGGGGTAACTACTACGCCAGCATTCTCGCCTTCTCCGCCTCAGTCTGGTATGGAAAACCTACAGCGTCAACCTCTTCGCCCATTAATTTCCCCAACAACATTAATAATTGGGGATTCCATAATTCGTAACATTAGCTTTTTTAATGTAGCTACATGCTGTTTTCCGGGAGCCAAGGTACTTGATATTCTGGATAAACTCCCGGACCTTCTGCGTTCGCTCCCATCCTCGAGTAAAAGGATCATTGTTCATGTGGGAACCAACGAAACTTCTCGGTGCCAATCGGAACTGACTAAAAGTGATTTTAAGGACCTTCTTAAATTTTTAATAAGTTGTGGCAAATCTGTCTTTGTTTCAGGTCCAATCCCCACACTAGCTCGTGGGGCAGGGCGATTCAGTAGGATACTTAGTATCCACACGTGGCTTAAAACAGCTTGCAGTCTTTGCAATATTGGTTTTATAGATAATTTTAATTTGTTTTGCAAACGTCCATCCTGATTTAAAAATGACGGAGTCCACCCAAACTGGCACGGCAGCCGAATGCTCACGACTGATATACAGCACACGGTACATACGTATGCACATGCTCAAGACGATTGACTGTTTACCTTCCGGGACTGGCGATCTCCGTCTTCTTCGATGGTTTCAAAAACTAACATTGTACCTGAAATTAGCTTCTCCCACTCTTCCACCCTAGTATTACAACCTACTGACAGGAGAGATTGTTCAACGGCACTTCTAAGTGTTCAAACGATCTGCAACTTAACAAATCAGATGCTCTTTTTTATTATATTCCTGTTTGCATAAATCTTAGGTCAAATAACCAGAACATTAGGTCAGCTGGGGCCAATCTACACAATTTAATCAAGCTAACAGGTACCACACCTAATCCATCTGTTCTCTCCATGAAAATAAGTCTAATTAATGCCCACTCGATTGCAAATAAGGCACTTATTTTAAACAATCTATTCACACGAGAAAATTTGTCATTCCTCTTTCTTACTGAAACCTGGCAAAGTAACTTGGAGTTTGTCCATCTGAATGAACTGTGCCCTGTAAACTGCTCCTATATTGGGACTCCACGTCTGTCTGGCCGTGGTGGAGGTCTTGCAGCGGTATGGAAAAATCTATTCTCCTGTCAGTTGCGGAGCACTGAATCATATTCTGCGTTTGAACTACAACTGACTAAAGTTGGTCAAAGTAATTCTTTTTATTGTGCTCTAATCTATTGTCCGCCAGGCCCAGCAAGTCAGTTCCTTTCTGAATTCACATACTTCCTTACCTCCATTATTAAGCTGGAGAGAGCTTTAATCGTGGGTGATTTTAATTTACATATTGATGACCCAACAATTTGTGCTGCCACTGAATTCCTCCATACTATAGACTCATTCAATTTTAAGCAGCTTGTTTCAGGCGCCACTCACACGGGTGGCCACACCCTTGACCTTGTCCTTTCTTTGGGACTAGAAATGGCCCATATTCGATGCGAGGACCTTTTGATTAGTGACCATAAATGTATTTTCTTTGATCTCTTTTTTAATGCTGTCTCCTCATGTCCTAAAAGACCAGTGTCCTCCCGTATCATCACCCAAAATACTGCCGATCAGTTCTCAACACATTTTTCTGTTAACCTTAACATTAATTATTAATGATACTGAGTCAATATGTAAATCATTTTATGATAATTGTTCCTCGCTATTAGACAAACTCGCACCCTTAAAGGTCAGATCTATGGCCATCTGTAATACCTCTCCATGGATGCCGAGTGATATTCCCTGTTTGAGACAGAAGTGTCGCAGAACAGAGAGATTATGGAAAGCCACTGGGCTAGAGGTACATTGCCTTTTTTTGAAAGAGCTCATTTTATCCTTCAACATACTTGTAAAGGAAACCTGGATGGCTTATTTTGCAAATATAATCTCTTCTTCTAAAAGAAATCCCAAAGTTTTATTTGACACTATTAACAAGATCGTATCACCCCCTCTCTCAACTTCCCCATGTATTTCCATCTATGACTGCAATAAGTTCCTGGCATTCTTTGTTGATAAGGTTATAGCCCTTAGGGCTAGTATTAATACAGGGACTGGCAAGTCTATCACTAGCCCCCCTCTGCCTCCTTCTGCTTTGGATTCCTTTCAACCTGTCAGTCTGAGTTGTTAGACCTGATCAACAAAATGAAGCCATCTTCTAGTCCTCTGGATGTAATTCCAACATCATTATTTGTAAAGATGTTGCCAACAATTGGCCCGGCTGTTTTAACCATTGTTAATTCTTCTCTAATGTCTGGTTGTGTCCCTTCCTATTTTAAGCATGCCTCCATTCAGCCCACTTTAAAAAAGTCGAACTATAGACCCATTTCCAAATTACCTTTTCTGGCTAAAATTCTAGAGAAAGTGGTGTCTAAGCAGCTCACTGATGTACTACAGAGGCATAACATTTATGATAAGTTTGAGTCGGGGTTCAGAAAGGGGCACTCCACTGAAACCGCTCTCCTACGGATTGCAAATGATATTTTAATGTCCTCTGACAGGGGTGATTGTAGTGTGCTGGTGGTACTCAACCTCAGTTCTGCGTTCGAAACTGGTAATCATTCTATATTGATAATGAGGCTACGAGACTGGGTGGGCATAACAGGCATAGCACTTGATTGGTTTTCCTCCTACCTTAGTGGGAGAAGTTTCACTGTTTCTTCTGGAGACATTGTGTCTGATTCTGCTTCACTGCTTTGTGGTGTTCCACAGGGTTCGGTCCTGGAGCCCTTATTGTTTGCACTTTTTTTGCTACCATTGAGCCAGATCATTAGTAGTTTTAATATCTCTTACTATTTGTATGCTGACGATATTCAGCTCCACATTTCTTTTAAACCAAGTGAGGTCCATCAGTTAACTAGGCTTCTTGACTGCATAAGTGCTATTAGGGCCTGGATGGCCAAAAACTCTCCCCAGCTTAACGCTGAAAAGACGGAGGTTTTGATTATTGCCCATGATAACAAAACTCCTGTTATTTTACAAGGTATTGGATTTCTGTCCTCTGCTGTCCGCTCCAACCTTCATAACCTGGGGGTTATCTTTGATAACTCCATGTTGTTGGATACTCATGCTAGGCAACTGTCCAGATCTTGCTTTTTCCATTTGAGAAATATCAGTAAGCTTAGATCCGTAGTCTCTAACACAGAGCTGGAGATGCTAATCCATGCCCTTATCACTTCACGCTTAGATTACTGTAATGCATTGTTCTCCCTCTTTAATAAATCCACCCTAGGCCATCTGCAGGCAATCCAAAATGCAGCTGCTAGACTGCTCACCAAGTCTAATATACGTTCTCATATCACCCCACTACTCATGTCCCTCCACTGGCTTCCAGTTGCCTTTAGGTTTAAGTTCAAAATTCTTACCCTCACATACAGAGCACTTCACGGTCAGGCCCCCTCATATCTGACAGATTTGATTCATTTACACTCTTCATCCCGTTCCCTTCGATCCAACAGTCATAAACTTTTAACTGTTCCGCACTCATCTCAAAACACGTGGTGACCGAGCTTTTATGGTCGTAGCACCGACCTTATGGAATGCACTACCCATGCCCATTAGGTTTGCTGACTCTGTGGAATTTTTTAAATGTCAAATAAAGACTTACCTATTCAAACAGGCGTTTGATTAGATGCTGTCTTTTGTTGATATAACTGATGTTCTCTTAGCTTCCTGCGTATGTATGCTGTCATTTTTATCTATTGCTACATTTTACTGTTGCTTTTCTATGTCTGTAAAGCACTTTGTGACACTTGTTTGTGAAAAGTGCTATATAAATAAAATTTACTTACTTACTTACAATATGATATTTGAAATTTAATTTACGATCAATCCATATTCCAAGATACTTATACTCTGAGACTCTCTCAATGGAGGAGTCATTTGCCGTGGTGATGCATGGACTATCAGGGTCAATATTTTTTGCATTTGTAAAAAGCATAAATTTAGTCTTACTCGCATTTAAAATGAGTTTAAGGCTTAAGAGTGCCTCTTGCAGGGCATTAAATGCTATCTGGAGTCTTTCAGTTGCCACTTGTACAGAATCTGCTATACAATAGACAATTGTATCATCAGCATAAAAATGGGCTTGGCAGTTTTTCAGCGTAGAGGCAATATCATTTATGTACAAAGTAAAAAAGACAGAACCCAAAATCGAGCCCTGCGGTATACCTTTTGAGATGGGTAACAGCTCTGATTGGAAATTTTTTGCCTTCACGCACTGAAGCCTCTCATGCAGATAGTTCTGAAAGAATTTACAAGCAGTAATATCCATACCAATATTTGAAAGTGTTTGTAGGAACAAATGATGGTCTACGGTATCAAATGCCTTAGAAAGGTCCACAAAAAGGGCAGCACAATGCTTCTTTCTATCTAACACAGTTAAAATGTCATTTGTAACCAAAGTGACAGCAGTGATTGTACTGTGATTTGATCTAAACCCAGATTGTAGAGGACTGAGAATTGAATAAGACAAGAGGTAGGATTTGAGTTGAGTGTTAACTAAGGTTTCAAAAATTTTTGCCAAATATTGTAGCTTAGAAATTGGCCGATAATTATTTAACTCAGCAGTGGTGCCAAATTGATGTAATGGAGTTACATGGGCAGTCTTCCAGGCCACAGGTAAACAACCTGAGGCAATACAGAGATTAAAAACATGAGTTAATTGTTCAATGATGGATGGAGCTGCCAATTTTATCAGGTAAGCATCAAGATTATCCTCTCCAGTCGGACATCTGGCATTTATGGCTTGCATAGCATCCAGAACGTCAATAGATGAGAAGGGTCGGGAGGTGAAAGAGGAAGTGGAATCCATTTTACCCACACATGTATCAGGAGCAAGCGTTCATGGCGACATTGTTTTTTGATCCTTCGATGTCGGCTCTTCCTATCATTGTGAAGCAGAATTCACCAAGCGTTGGATTGTTCACCCACTAATAGGGAACGTGAGCTGGGTTTAGACCGTCATGAGACAGGTTAGTTTTACCCTACTGATGATGTGTTGTTGCAATAGTAATCCTGCTCAGTACGAGAGGAACCGCAGGTTCAGACATTTGGTGTATGTGCTTGGCTGAGGAGCCAATGGTGCGAAGCTACCATCTGTGGGATTATGACTGAACACCTCTAAGTCAGAATCCCGCCTAAACGTCACACGCCTTAAACGGACGATCGGAGCAGATTTTTTCAAATAAGTGGCCAGCACGTATGCAGTGCTCGTTAAAGATTGAACAAATTTCTTTTTGATTAGTAATTTTACAGTCATTTAATTTAATATGCGAAGGAAGTGAGGCACTAGATTTTCCATTTATGGAGTTTACTGCTTTCCAAAACTTGGTTGGATTACAAGATGAATTAGTTATTAGATTCAGATAGTGGATAGATTTAGCCTTTCTTACAGCTGCAGTGCATCTATTACGAGCTCGTCTGAGAGAGAGCCAGTGACTAGGATCACCAGATTTTCTAGCTAGAGCCCAGGCTGAGTTTCTCAATTTAAACTCAGTGGACAACTCTGGGGTAAACCAAGGAGTTACTCTGTCTTTAATTCTAATCTTTTTGAATGGAGCAGGAGCATTAACAACTGAGTTGAATGTCTCAGTGAAGAACTCCAGTGCCAACTGAGCATCATAGTAATTAGATGTGGAACTAATGTAGGGCTGCCAACTTTCGACGCAATCTCACGCATACGGTGTAAGTTTCACGCATTTTGAAGGCGTATTCACCGTAGTCAGCAATTGTTCATTGAATGCTTAATGAGATTCTCACGCGGAATTAAAATCCTTGCGCATTGAAGTTTCCGTTTCACTTGCGTAAAGGTGCACCTCATCACAAGTAACATGGAAAGCGATTATGACTCTGGACTTCCTGTGCTTCTCGTTACTCAGGGATTGGAAACAATGCATGTGTTTCATGATCGTTTAAATTGTTTTAATGAAATAAGACCATTTGAAACGTTTTTATGCAATTCTATTGCTTTCTATCCTTCAGTAAAGACAAGCCTGAGAATTCCCGAGTCATAATTGATTTCCGTGTCATTAGTGGTGAAATCCACCATAATTCACGTGGAACTGGTTAACTTCCATGCTCAAGGACTCAATTTCGCGTCAGCTGAATAATTGCTGACTGCGGCATGGGAACGTGAATGCTTCTAAGAGGCATGAGACTCACGGCGAATGCGTGAGAGTTGGCAGCCCTGCTAATGTCACTATGAGCAATATCTGCTAAAAAGGATTGTTTATTAAAATGTTTAAAATTTCTTCTCAGGGCCACATAAGATTTGTTCTTTTCTACATGAATGCTTCTGATCCATGCAGTGGGGCAATGATCACTGAAACCTAATTCAAACACTCCACTGACAACAATTTTGTCAGTGCTATTGGAAAAAATAAGATCAATCAATGTGGACTTTGAACAATCCTTTAAATCAGGCCTGGTGGGATCAACTAACAATTGAGTCATGTTTAGGTTCCCACTGATCTCTTTAAGATAATCTGAATTTGAATTAACCAGTTTAAGTCAAAATCACCAGTTATAATAAGTTCATCATTTGCATATTGTGCAATTAGATTCCCTAGTGCATCAACAGAATCCTTGCCAGCAGATGGAGGTCTGTAGACACCAGCAATGACAAAAGAGGTAGGCCCAAGGTGAACTCTCAGACTAATACATTAAAAATATTTAGGCTTGGTTACAGAGTGCAATAGAGTGACTGAGATATTAGAGTTTATATAAACCACTACCCCCCACCCTCTCAACCCTATCCACCCTAAAAATATTATAGCCCCCCAAGGCAATATCAGAGTTGGTTATACTTTTTTTTGAGCCATGATTCACTCAAAACAAGAATGTCTGGGGCAGTCTGTGCCACAAATATTTCAACCTGATCTAACTTTTGATACAGGCTTCTTACATTAAGGTGAATTATTCCCATTCCAGTTCTATCTTTAAAAGTGGAAGAATTAATACGAGAGATCTGAGCCTGGATTTGGGGATTGGTAAAAGACACTAAACGGATTTTAATTAAATTAGACCTAATAGCTGTGACCTTTAAAATAGAAATTGGAGTTTTAATTTGAAGATTTCTGGAATGCCTGGTAATGACATTGCTATGGCGATTATTTACAATCACAGGAATAGTAGATGCAGCATTGGAAGATATATCATATTAGTGTATCGGCAGTGAACAACAGGGGGGACTACCGTGGTTTATAGTGGAGAGAGCTTCGCTGATGGGTAGAGGGAGACGTGGTAAAATACGACTGCTGAGGAATTTTTACAAGATTTGAGGCGGTTACATTGTGGTTTGAATTATGGAGAGGAAATCTTAAAGAAATTTGGGTCGGGATAGAAAATAAGGGTCCTGGCACCATATGGGCAATGATAGGGAGGCATGAGGACTTTACAGGACTGGCACTAGGACCCAGGGAAAGTCACTGGTCGTAAGACTCCTCATGATGCATTGACGATGTACAGGTGCTTTGATTAGCTGATAGTTTGACTGAGATGGAGATAACGTACAAAATGTTTGTTGCTAGAGCACGGACTCCCTGTGGGCTGGGGTGAATACCGTCTCTTCTAAAAAAGGCTGCACGTTCTCAGAAAAGATTAAAATTATCAATAAAAACAAAGTTACGCAAGAAGCACTCTGACTGCAACCAGGCATTGAGGCTGCTAAAAAGCCCTACACCCTGATGATAAGAGGGAATCGGCCCAGAAATAAAAACTGTTTTTCCGCAGTCCTCGAGAAGTTTAAAAAGAGTGATAAAATCAAGTTTTAAAACCTCGGATTGCTGACGGGCAGTGTCGTTGGTGCCAATGTGAACTACAATATTTTTAGTGTGAGAATGTTTGGTAAGAAGAGACGGGACCAGTGGTTTAACCACGTCTGAAACCGTAGCGCCCGGATAACAATAAGTTGTGGCAGCATTTGATTATATGTTTCTGCTAATGGAATCCCCAACAATCAGAGAGATGGTGCGACAGGGCTCGGAGTTCTGAACCGGAGGGGTAGCTGCAGAACGGACTTCATGGTGCCGTATCGTGGACGAGTGGCGAGACGATTAATTGATGAAGCGGACTGCTTGGATGCAGCCGTGTCCAGAAGGCCATTAGACTCTTTGGACGAAAGGGGGTTGTGGTGACTGATTCTAGGGGGGGCATCCCGCTCAGCCAGAATGGAAAATCTATTGTTCAGCTGGACCTGGGGTGGATGGACAGGAGACGGACGAAACCGGAGCCTCCCACCGCGTTTGCCTTTTCGGGCAGTCCATGGCAGCTCCAAGCTAGGAGTGGAGCTAATTGGGGCCTTGGGTCTAGCTCCCAACTCATTCCTGTTGTCTGCTGCCGAGGTTGAGGCAGCATCCAGGCACGGGATAGCGGAGTTGTCTTCTCCGGCGGCTGTGGTGGTGATAGCGGGGCCAACGGAGATTAAGGAGTCGATGAGCTGTTCATCATCTCGGATCTGATACAGGGTGGATATTCTTCCTTCCAGCTCGTTTATTTTCTGAGTCAGACGGAGACAGCTTTTGCATCCGGATGGAGAGGTGAGTGGAGGCATAACTATGGGTCCGTTTGTGGTCGCTGGGGAACAAGAACAGCTATGGCCAGTAAAGGAGTAATGACAGCGATAAATGCTACTGTATTTAGCGACGACAATGTTGGCAGGCCGCAGCTTAGAGCGGGACTTACCCGCGAGGGCTCCACAGCGGGAGCCCACAGCGGAGAGTAGACGCCGTTCAAGGCAGAAGACTTACCGGCACAGGCCCAAAAACTGGGCCTGTTGCGATGGATCTGCCTCCGGTAAGATCGCCGTAGTTTTCTCCCGTGAGGTGGCTCCAATTTCTGATTCTCCTGGATGTCACTTGATAGCCTATTCATACATCTGAAATTTGTCAAACTCTTAAGCCTGTTTAAATGACTCCCACTCGCGCATATACAGAATTCATACTTTAGAGTACAATGAAGAACCAACCCACTTTCCACTATTATATTTATTTTTGAAATCATTTTTTAATAGTTGCAGCTGTCCAAAAAACCATAGAAGTAAGCACTGTATTGTAGAAACTGGTTGGTAAATCAATATATGCTAAAAATGTTTACAAACAACTGGCTTTCACGTACTTGAATTAGTATGTTCTAAAAATATCAAAACAAACTCCTCTCGTAAAACCACTTGACCAGAGGCAGTTTGTCTCAACAGACTCGATCAAACATAAACATGAACTTACTCTCTTACTCTGTTGACATTATGGAATGGGGGGAAAAAAATTGTTTCCAGTAGTGTTATTCAATGAGTCAAACCATGATCTTTGGTTTTTGGTGTTGACCCATTAGCAAGCTCTTCCGAATAAATCAACTGCATAAACACAGTGAAAAAAAAAGATTCAAAAATCACGGATAGTTTGATCATTTGCCTTCTGATACAATTTCAAATGATCAATATGCAAGCCTTATTTACTGTACTGTTTTTTTTAAATTGTTGACATCCCGATTATCTGTGATAATGTTTGATTCATTCAGGATGAAATAAAAAAGTGACTGTGTTGAATCTCATTTACAATTCAAAATGTATCAGTCAGCATTCAAATAAATATTAGAGCAGATGGAAAATTCATGCAAATCCAGTATATCCAAAAACCATGCCATGAAAAATTATGTAAAATCTAATAAACAATAATCTGAAATCTCAGGGCCACATAATGAATTTACAAACCGTGAACAGAAATTTGTGGTTTCAATTATAAAATGCTGCTGACCAGATGCATGAAATTTGTTTTTGTCATGTTCTCTCACAGTTTGATAAGCAGGTCTGAGACACTTTTTTTTGGTCTCAGCTGGGGATGTTGGAGAAAGCTGGCCTGAGAATGAAACCATTTATTATCCATCCATCAGTTATCTAACCTGCTTATTCCTGGTCAGGGGCTACTGGGGGCTGGAGCCTAGGCTAACGCCCAATGGGCCAGTGGCAGAGATAAACCTTGGAGACTTTTGCCAGAAGTAAAAACTAATATTACACTGTTATAAAATGCACCTCTGGCGCCCTTTTTTGCCGGCTATTACCGTAATTTTACAATAGGTTTACAACAGAGTTCTGTGTATGTTAACTGTAAACCACAGTTAAATATGCGCAGAACTTTACTTACAGTTAAAATTCAGTCAGTTTATAACAGTGTAGCAAATATATATAAGTTGTATTATTATTATTATTCACTTCATTTTTCAAGTACAATAAGCCAAAGTGGAAATTCCAGAATGGATAAAAAGTTGTTAAACTGTCAGTCAAGGCTTTTTGATGCTCTCAAACAGCATTGTTTCTGAATGGAGAACTCACTGAACAGAGGGAAATGCCTCAACATATATATAAGATGGCGAGGATGGATAATTAACCTTGTTGTTATAATTACTCGCTCACGGAATAGCAATTTGGCGGAGCAGGAAAACTGCAGTACAATATAGTAATCAGTCTTAAAAAATTATTATCATAACCAAATAACTACTATATGGAAATTCGCTGTTGCAGTGTGCAAATTCCTACTGTATTTCCTCCCATCCACCAGCTTGCGTGTCTATTAGATGTACTGTCTCTTTTGATCAGTTTAGATTCCGCGTGTTTTCCTCACCAGCTGTGTTCAATGCATGTTTCCCTTCCTTAACGTGTGTCTGCATGTTTATGCCCCACACTTTGAGTGTACAAGTTGCTGCATTGTCGCCAATTATATGCCTTTTTTCAACCAGTCAATTTTTGCTTGTAAAGCTCTTTCTCTTCAGAAATTATTCCTAGCCTTTTATAACAGTAGTATGTTGAAGTTTTCCTCCTAGTTCAATTAATAGAAAGAAGCTCTCAAACCCCCCTCACAGTCTCCAGATTTGGAAGTGCGATCCCAATAATCAACCTTGAGTCCGTTACTCGGTCCAGTTTATTAAGGACAACCTACCTGTGGTCAGGATCGGGACCATGTTCCTACTTAACTCCTCTGTCCTGCCATCTGACAGTTCGGCACAGGCGATTAGATTCATCCACTGCACCAGCGCAGGCCTCAACAAGGACATTTTTATCATCTTGTGGCTGAACTGTGGTGAGACAGTCGACACCATCATCAGTATTTTTGCATGAGTGCAGAGCAAATGGGTGACCTTCCATCACACATTGCCTCTGAACTTTTAAAACAAAGCACCAACTGCAGAGCTGCCATTGACCCCAAGCAGAGACTGGCTGTTGGACTGAGGTAAACTTGAAATTTTATACACAAGAAATCACTGATGACAAGTTTCAGAAAATCTTTAACTCAGCAAAATATAAAAATACAAATTGAAAACATGCAAAAAAGGAATATATAAAAATTTTTTGCGCAAATATAAGAATAAAACCACAGCAAAAAGAACTATGTACAAATGGCAACTCTGACTTTACAGGTTTGTGTGGGGAGTCCTACTTTCTTCCCACAGTGGGCCAATGTTGGAAGCCAGCATCTCTGTAAATGGTCCTCTGGGGCTAATCTGTGGGGGTTGAGGAGGATGGGTAATTGGCCAGAAACTTCCTGGCCAAGAGGGGGTGGGGGTGGAGAGAGTTGAGGCAGGTTGTGTCATCTGATATCTTGAATCTTGCCAGCCACTTGGATGCGGGGGAGGTAAAGTTTGAGATTGGTGTTGAGCTGTGCTGCTTTCAAGGTTAAGCAGCAAGGTCAAAATTCCAATTTTGGCTTGTTGCCTCCTGTTGTGGTCTAATTTGTGCAACAGTGGGACAAGGCTCATTGCAAAATGGTATGACTCGTCAAGTTCAGTTTCTGGTTTGGGCATTGGCTCTTTCAAAATGGACAGAAGTCGCTCTTCCACATCAGTGGACGGAGGTCGGCTTCTCCTCCTAGTCTCTCGCATACTGCGTGTTACAGCTGGTGCTGACACCCGCTTCCTTGGGCTACAGGGCCTATCCGTCTCCCCAGAGGTAGTGAGCTCTGACAAAGATAGTGCTGGCGATACAGATGGCGATCTCCACCTTTCTTGGGTCGCAGAAGCACTTCCATTTGGCTGCTCATCCGATCCACAAAGTGACAGTGGCATTGAAGATCTTTCTTCTTCCACAGGAGGAGTACTCAGATTTCTCTTTGAACTATATAAAATAAAAAATAAAAAAGTGCAAACTTAGTCCTAATGATTCATTTATGTCATAGGAACTATTTACTTCGGGATGTCATCATGAAAGTTATCTATCAGTTCAGTTGCAGGGTACCATGAAGAATTACAAACTTTATATTGTAATCAATGCTGTCAACAAGCTGTGGGTTAGATAATTTTATACCAACCTTCTTGGTTGTATGTGGGGCACAAGAAAGGACATTATGTCCTTGTATTTCCAGTCCCTTTGTGTACCTCCTGCTGATCCACTTGCAGACACCCTTTTTTTGCTTTTTACAAAGGCATCCTTCCATGTTCTCCATTTTGCCTTGCAAAGAGCACCTGAAACAAAGAACAGAGCCAGGTTCATAAAATGTCACATGTAACTCTTTTTTTTTTCTTACGTCCTTGGCTTCCGGCGGACTCGCTGTTCAGCCTTGCTTTCAACTATCACCTTGGTCACGCAACAGTTACAAACTCACATGGTGTGTGCAGCCATTGAAAAAGCAATGATAGAGAAGTTCCTACCCAGGCCGACCTCAGACACCCGGAAGGAGATGGCACTGTGCTTCTGGGAGAAATTGAACTCTCCAAATTGCTTGGGGGCACTCGACGGAAAACATATTGTCATTCCAGCACCACCGCTATCCGGTAGCCAATATTTCAACTACAAAAAGACTTTTTCAATCGTGCTTTTGGCACTTGTGGATGCAGACTAAAGGTTCAGGTGCATTTCGGTGGGAGACTTTGGGAGAACAAGTGACGGCGGGGTGTACGCAGGATCTGATTTGGGGAGAGGAATGGAGAACAAGACACTACATGTTCCATTAATTCCCTCTCTGCCTGGTGCTGCTCACTGAGGGCATGTGCCTTATGTCACAGAGGGTAACGCAGCATTCCCTCTGAAGCCCAACTCTGTTATAAATGGACTGAATTTAACAGTTAAATTAACGCATTATCTCCTTGTCATTTTAACTGTAAGTAGAGTCCTGCGTGCATTTAACTGTGATTCGCAGTTAAAATACAAGGAACCAATGTTATAAACTGATTGTAAAGTTACAGTTAAAATAACTGGCAAAAAAAAGATGCCAGTCAAAATAATTGGCAAAAAAGGTGCCAGTTTATAACAGTGTACCTAATGGGACCTTATTCTGGGCAAAACCTCATTCACAAAAAAAGGATTTTCAATTACAGACTCTCTAGAGGGAGGATGGTGGTTGAGAATGCCTTTGCCATTCTGGCATCCCGATGCAGGATTTTTCCTCGCAGGATTGACCTGCACACCCAAAAATGTGGACACACTTTTGGTTGGCTGCGTACATCCTGCACAACTTCCTCCTTGCCCCAACTGCAAATGTAAGGCTGCTGGAAGAGGCTGAAGAGCTGGGGTGACACATGGCACCAGTGAGAAATATGGGAGGAAACAGGGCTTCAAGAGAAGCCTGTGCTGTGAGGGAGTGCTTTGCTGCTTTTCTCACCTCCCCCGAAGGCTGTGTGTCCTGGCAGGATAGAATGGTGTGATGACTTCAGTTGATAAGACATTACTATGAACTGGTAAATTTGTAAATAAGTGTAAATTTGTGTAAATATGTATATATTTTTTCCTGGTTGGAGGTTGCTTATTTTGTAATAAAAAAAATTATTGTAAAAAATGTGAGTGATTATTATTGAAAATAAAGAATTTGGGGGAAAAAATGCTTGACAAGTTCTTTTCAACCCTCCCCCCACACCAAATTTACAAGTGTGAACAGCCTCCTGTGAATAGAGGTCATGTGACACCAACAAAAGCAAGGCAGAGTGTTAAAGACATTCCCCCACAGTCAACTTTATTTAAGTAGTATCATTTTTTTTCTAGGAACCCTTTGATGTAGCAAAGCAAAGTTTTTTTTCCCCGTTAACGTCTTTACTTCAAGAAATTTCAAACAACATAAATGGTTTAACTACATATAATTATTCAATGAATTACTACATCAAGTACCTGAAAGATAACAGCAAAACCAGCAACTTGAAATGCAAAGAAAAAAAATCACAAATTTCATAAAATTATATATTAAATTATTACATTAAGTACCTGAAAGATGGCTGTAAAATGAGTAATGCAAAGAAAATAAATCACAGCCCCGCAAAGACACATTATTTACAGTTTTCAATGGGATCTCAAAATGGATAACTGCATTATGGCTTTTTAGGATTACATTACCGTACAATTTGTATTATATCAGTATTTCCCGCAGCTAATTAGTAACTCACCATCGACTCCCATGGCTCCTGGTATGTTGTTCGACGCCATTTCCTTTTTATGGTTGTCCTTATAAAAAGGATGTGTGGGGTCATATATACAAATTCTGTGGTTTTCCACTTCCATGATGAACATCTCTTCATCCATTGTGTCCTCACTGGTCTCTGAGAAATTCTGATGACCTGTTGTCCTCAGGCCTGGTTCCGCCTTTTTAAAAGTGAAATACGAACCGGCACCAACACGCAGGAGTGTTTTGAGCTGGATATTTTTATGCTGTATGTGTTTGGCTTCCAGTCCTGATCGATGGGCTCTGTATTTAAGTGTTGCGTTTGTGCTGCCACATCTGGCAAAAATAAAAGTCTTGCATATCTGCTGCGCACGGCTCCGGTTTGCAGGAGTTGGGACGGAAGAGTAATGCAACACAGCGAATCCGGTGTAAGCACACTCATTGACTAAAGTGAAGTCTATCAGCTGCGCTGCCGTGGCGGAGCGCAGACGGACTAAACACGCAACTGCGGGTAAGAGAAAGTCGATGCTTTTGCTATTTGGTGGGGGGGATGGAATCTTCACACCACTGCTGTCTGAAAAGGATTAAGACAGCACCTTTCACACATGATGTCATCCCATGCGCTGTTCGTTCTTAAAGAGACAGTCCATGTTGCATATGAACTGTCCCGTTATTATCCTCTGATAAATCTTCTCAATAGTGCATGGCCTGCCAAAATATGTTGAATGAGCCAAAAACTGGTCAATTTTTAGGTTATAAAGGATCCCAGAAGAACATTCAAAGAATTGAATGCCTCTATGGACACAGCTATAGCCTTAAGGCAAAAGATGCCACACAAAAAATAAATAAATTCTGGGATTGCTTGGAGGGTAGCAGGATGGAATAAATAGTTTTACAGACAGAGCCATGAATTCCACCCTGTATCATGACATTTTATGAGATTATATCCAACCATCAGTCCATAAGCTGAAGCTGAAGCATAATTTAGACAAGACAAAAATCCAAAACAAAAAGATCAAACAGTCAAACATCATCTCAATGCAAGAAAAGGAGCTAACTTAAATATTTTTGTAGCTCAGTCAAAGTCTTGATGTGACTCAATAGAGCTGCTGTGGCAGGGCCTGAAATGTTCAGTTGCTGCCAAAAAAAAAAAAAAAACCCTACCAATTTGTCTGAACTAAAATAGGTTTATAAAGAAAAGTTGGCTGAAATTTTCCCTTCATAGTGATGTGAAAGACTGAATTTAATAATAAATAGCTATAGCTAGGCAGCATGGTGGTTCCGTGGGTAGGACTGTTCCCTCGAAGCACAGAGGCTGTTGGTTTAAATCTGGCCTGGGGTCTTTCTGAGCAGTGTTTACATGTGTAAGATTGCCTGGCTAATTGGTGATTCTACATTGCCCTTAGGTATGAGTATGTAAGTTAATGGTGCCTGATCCCTGCAATAGATTGGCAAATTGTCCAGGGTGTGTTCCTGCCTCCTGCTCATTATATGCAGGATAGAATCCACCCCCAGACCCAGGAGTATGTAGGTTAGACAGAAGTTTGATGGAAGCTTTATTTTGCCCTTTCTGCTACTGAAAGTTATGAAAACAATACTTCAGTTTAAGAAACACCTTATAAGGTGATATATTAATAATTATGTTATTTACCAGGCACTTTTATCAAAAACAACTTACAGCTGATTAGACTCTGCAAGGGCCAATTCTCCTGGATAAATTTGAGGTTAAGGAGAAGGGGCCAATCACAGAAAAGATCCAACTATGGGTAAATAGGTGCTTGAACCAGAGAACTTCCAAGTGCCAATCAAGCATCTGGAGCACTAGGTTTTATTTGTCTAATATTAAATTTAGGCTATAAATATGAAACCACTCAGTAATCAAGAAGGGTGGATTTTTTTTTTTAATGGAAGTAATATTTGTGTTTCAGTACAATGTAAAGGATGTTGCTCTATTTTGAAATTGTCAGTAGGTGTTAATGCAATTATGTAATAGAAGCCAAAAGTTTCATGCAAATTATTGTACTCAACTTTAGTTTTTTGGTTACAGATGGTTGAATAGCACTTAAACACGGAGGGCTCTGCTTTTATTTTGTATGTCTTGCATAAAATTATGTAAGGCTATTAACCCTGGGTTTGTACATTTTTGCTGAGAAGCTGTGAGTTTATCAGTTAACAGTTGTTTTGAATGTTCATTAGCCTGCAATGAAAGTGAGTGGAAACCAAAAATTTATTGATGTTAATTCACCAACAACTTGCTGATTCCTGGGAAGGAAACAAGCAGTGTTTATTCCATAGAACTTGTAAAAAAGCTTCGGCCGTTGCCACCAAAATTATATATCCGTTGAATCAAATTCTGAACAGGTGGATAAATGAATAAATAAATAAATGAATACATCAGGGACAATGTGGTGCTTAGGCTTTATTTTTACATTCAGTGCATTTCTTTTGATACATATCCAGTTGAAAAAAGAAAAAATATGTCACTGAAATACAGCACTTCCATTTTTCATAGCATGCATGGATAATGCCTGTATAATTTGCCAAAACCTAACTACTGTGTGTAACTCTGGAATTCATGCAGTGACAGTGGATAGGCGATATCAGGTGTTCTGAATGCCACTAGGAGGAACTGCGCACAGATCATCTGAAAGTGCTTTGTAGGCTGTTTATTGTTGACCTAGAAAGAAGGGGGTTTAGACAATTTTTGTCTGGGACAGTCCAAGTCTGGTGAACTGCATTCAGTAGTGGAGGATATTTTCATGTTCAAGTACTATCCAGGGGTCAGCAGCCAGAAAGTCAGTCCAAACAGCTGCACCTGCAGGACTGCACATTCACAGAATCGCAGAATCAATCAACTTTGCTACAGAGTGTCAGTCCCTGCTCTGGCAGGCTAATCTCACACCCTAGGTGTCATAAAACAACGTTTCTGCAGTCGCCTTGGGCGTCAGTCTAGGTACTGAGAAAGAGACATTTTGCTTCAGTTTTGAACGGCGTAGGTATCCCCATCAACTTCAATGCAAAACCGATAACGTCAGTTTTCAACGATATCGGTTGACATGAGAAAGAGATGTCTCTGGCAGGAATTTCTGCTTGCTCAATGGATGTTCCAACCAATGCGCTATAGTGCTCATAAATAATCTGCCGGTCAAAGGTCTTTTTATTCCTTAATGTACCTCTCACGCTAACCCCAGCTCTACTCCTGAACTTCACCAAGCAGTTTTGGTGCCTAAAACTAACCAAGTAGTTTCAATGCCTAAACCTAAATTTAACCATATTCCTAACTCCAACCCTAAACACAACCTAGAAGTTTTAGAACCTGAACTTAATCAAGTTGTTATGGTGGCTAAACATAAAAGTTTAGCAATCATGTCAAATATGGGTGCGAAAGGGCCCCATTTTTGTCACATATCGAAGTTTGGGCAAAGGTTTTTCCCACTTATATGACAAATCGGGATGATACCATGTTAGCTTTGGAGACTGCTGAAGCTGAAGGGCAGTAAGTGGTGTACCGAATAAAAGGCTTAAAATTTCTGTTATAAGTTTCTCTTTTCTGTTAGCCAATAGCATAGGAGAGCAGAAGCTCAGATAGCTCACAAGTAAAGGAAGGTCTAAACAACAGAACAATCCAGTTGCTAATGACGGGAATAAGAAACTCATATAGGCAGGACTAATGAGACCGTCGGGCACGGGAAACACCAGAGCACGGGAGGGACATGGGGAGTAATTAGACGATAAATCACTTAAAGGCGACATCACTGTAAAACCAATACAATATTGCTGGATTAGGGGTCCCCGACATGCCCATGATACAGTAGCAACGTTCATTCAGATAACGAATGTCTTTGTTTTAAAATTGAATGGCAAGACCGTAGCAACATTATAATTTCCACTCATAGTATTACACAAAAGTGAATCAGCAATGACACCTGCATTCTCAACAAAAATAGGCTTTCCATTATAAATTATATAAGTGAAAAGGTTTCATGTTATAAAACTCTAACTTGAAGAAAGCTGGGAGAGTATGGAAAATGCATAAGAAAACAGAAAGCAATGATTTTTTGAATTTGACCTAATCAGTTGCTGACAGATAGAAGTGAAAATCATTGGAAGGTTTAGAAACAGTGTTCCTCAAAAGAAAGATACACTGCAAAAACAAAATCTTACTTAGCATTTTCATTTTTATTTGGACTAAAAACACATTCCACTACGTTTTTTCTAGAAATAAATAAATAAATAAGCCAGCCACTGAATGTGAGATCATTTTCACTCATTCCTTGATTTTTCAATAGGGTCAGAAAATTTCACTTACCCTCTGGACCAATCCAGAAATGAATCAAAATTGTCTCACATGCAGTGGTTTTTTTTTTTTTTTTTTTCTGGAAAAAAAAAACAGAAATGAGTGTTTTAGTCTAGATATAAGATTAAAACGCTTGGTAAGATTTTGTTTTTGCAGTGAAGGGAATTGGATCTATTTTACATAATAATTACAAGATTCAAGGAATCTGCAGGAATTTCTGTGTATAAAGGAAAAGGGAGGAAACCTTAGCTGAGTATCCAGCATCTCCGATCACTCAGACAGCACTGAATCATTTATGTTCATAGGAGCTACTTGACAAACAGAAAACCAGTGCAGTTCCCATTTGCAAATGAAGTTCGGTGCTTTTCAACCAAAAATAAAATGGTCAAGAGCTTAGATATTGGTTCCCAGTGAGAAACAGATGGCAGTCGGATCAGAACGGAAATCACAACGACATCATGAGTGGGCTTATAGTCAACTTGTAAAAACAAACCATAAATATTGAGAAGTGTGTTGCCTGGTTGTCCAAAGAAACTAAATTTTTATTCTCCATATGGACTGAGTTTCAGCTGAAGTTAGAGGCTCTACTCTGAAAAGCAAATTGCATGCAAAACTGCCTGAAATGTTTGTTGATACAGGTAATCTATTTACCTGACTGTAGAGTGGAACTAGTGCTTCAATCAAAATTGGCAACTCATTCTGCTGTTACCAAACAGAAGTGGTGCATGAGCTAGAACCACACCATTTACAGTGCCATGAAAAAGTGTTTGCCCCCTTCCTGATTTCTTATTTTTTTGCATATTTGTCACACTTAAATTTTTCAGATCATCAAACGAATTTTAATATTAGACAAAGACAACCCGAGTAAATACAAAATGCAGTTTTTAAATGATGATTTTATTTACTTAGGGGAAAAAGCTATCCAAACCTACCTGGCCCTATGTGAAAAACTAATTGCCCCCTAAATCTTAATAACTGGTTGTGCTACCCTCGATGACAACAACTGCAATCAAACGTTTGCGGTAACTAGCAATGAGTCTTTCACATCGCTGTGGAAGAATTTTAGCCCACTCTTCCTTGCAGAGTTGTTTTAATTCAGCTACATTGGAGGGTTTTGAGCCCGAACGGTCTGTTTAAGGTCATGCAACTGCATCTCGAGCGGATTGAAGTCCGGACTTTGACTAGGCCACTCCAAAATCTTCATCCTCTATTTTTTAAGCCATTCAGAGGTGGACTTGCTGGTGTGTTTTGGATCATTGTCCTGCTGCATAACCCAAGTGCACTTGAGCTTGAGGTCACAAACTGATGGTCAGACATTCTCCTTCAGGATTTTCCGGTAGAGAGCAGAATTCATAGTTCCATCAATTTTGACAAGTTGTCCAGGTCCTGAAGCAGCAAAGCAGCCCCAAACCATCACACTACCACCACCATGTTTGACTTTTGGTATGACGTTCTTTTTATGAAATGCTGTGTTAATTTTACGCCTGATGTAACGGGATTCACACCTTCCAAAAAGTTCAACTTTTGTCTCGTTGGTCCACAGAATATTTCCTCAAAAGTCTTGGGGATCATCAAGATGTATTTTGGCAAATGTGAGACGAGCCTTTGTGTTCTTTTTGGTCAGCCGTGGTTTTCGCCTTGGAACTGTCCCATGGATGCCATTTTTGCCCAGTCTCTTTCTTATTGTTGAATCATGAACACTGACTTTAACTGAGGCAAGTGAGGCCTGCAGTTCTTTAGATGTCGTTCAGGGTTCTTTTGTGACCTCCTGGATGAGTCGTCAATGCGCTCTTGGAGTAATTTTGGTTGGCCGGCCACTCCTTGGAAGGTCCAACACTTTTGCAAGTTTTCTCCATTTGTTGATAATGGCTCTCACCGTGATTCGCCAGAGTCCCAAAGCCTTTGAAATGGCTTTGCAACCGTTTCCAGACTGATAGATGTCAATTTCTTTGTTTCTCATCTGTTCTTGAATTTCTTTAGTTCGCAGCATGAAGTGTTGATTTTTGAGACCTTTTAGCCTACTTCACTTTGTCAAACAGGTTCTATTGAAGTGATTTCTTGATTCAACAGGTCTGGCAGTAATCAGGCCTGGTGTGGCTAGTGAAATTGGACTCAAAAAATGTGGTTAATCACAGTTAATTCATGATTTGAGAATGGGGGGCAATTACTTTTTCACATCAGGCCAGGTAGGTTTGGATAGCTCTTTCCCCTTAATAAATGAAATCATAATTTAAAAATAGGACCAAGGGTCCTTTAGCTTACCGGCAAGCGGTCTTACAGCGATGATACAAGTTATGAAAATTTCATGTGAAGTTTGACATTTGAATCAATGAAAATCAATGTCAAGATCACTAAATAAAAGTTCACATACATTTATAAGACCTTCTGTAATACAATCCTAAGCTCTGAAGCAGTTTTGCTGACACAAGTCATTAGAATATGTCAACAATATGTATTCAATATTTCAACTGTGAACTTTAAAGGTCACAGAATGTCAAGTTGCGGTCAGCAAATGGACTTAATGCATGACTTTCTAAATGTCTCTATACAAACCTTGGCTCAATCTGTGACCATTTTTGTAATTTCACTATCGAGTTTGACCCTCAAAGGTCACTGACAGTCAAGTTGAATGTCACCAAATGAAAGTTCATATGTGACTTCCTAGAAGTCAGTAACACAAACCTAGGCTCCATCTGTGACCATTTTAGTGATAAAAGTCATTGAATTTTCATTGGGTCACATTTGACCTTTGAAGGTCAATACGAAGGTCACCAAATGAAAGTTCATATATGACTTCCTATATGTCTCTAATACAAACTTACACTCCATCTGTGATCGTTTTGGCAATACAAGTCATTGTGATTGCATTATGTCAAGTTTGACCTTCAAATATCATCAACAGTCAAGCTGAATGTCACCAAATGAAAGTTCATACGTGACTTCCTATGTCAGTAACACAAACCTAGGCTCCATTTGTGACCTTTTCAGTGACGGAAGTCATTGAATTTTCTCTAGGTCAAGTTAGACCTTCGAAGGTCAATATGAAGGTCACCAAATAAAAGTTCATACATGACTTCCTATACGTCTCCAATACAAACCTAAATTCAATCTGTAACGATTTTGCTGATATAAGTCATTGAAATTTCACTATGTGAAGTTTGACCTTCGAAGGTCGCAGAAGGTCAAGTTCAAGGCCACCAAATGAAAGTTCATACATGACTTCCTATAGTGTTCAATGCACATATGTTCCCAATCTTCAATATTTTCGAGCCTAGAAACCTTTGAAAATTGTAACATTTTGCTTGACATCAAATTTGACCTTTCAGGGTCATCTGAGGTCAACTTTAACACAGCCAAATTATAGGTCATATATTACTTCTTATGTCATTAACACAAACTTAATCTCTATCTGCAACCATTTAGCTTCCACAGGCGATTTGGCCCATTCTCCATAAGAACCAATGTTAAAGTACAGCGCCCCCACTAGACCCACTTCCGTCGATTCAATCAAAATGGCACTCGCACTGTACATAAAGTGTATCAAGGTGAGTTGATTGCCAAATTTAGAAAAAAGTTGTCAGTTTTTGAGTAATAATTTTTTGAAATTTCAAGTCATATCTCATAACATTGTTAATATATTCCCTGACCTCAAGTTTGACCTTTCAAAGTCGTCTGTGGTCAAATTTAATATTGCCAAAATATAGGTCATACATGAATTCCTATATGTCAATAATACAAACTTAATCTCTATCTGCAACCATTTGGCCTCCACAGGCCATCTTGCGTATTCATAAAGAACAGCGCCCCCAATAGACCCACTTCCGTCGATTCAATCAAAATGGGGCTCGCGCTGTACATTGACAGTACCAAGGTAAGTTGATTGCCTGATTTAGAAAAAAATTTATCGCACAGTTTTTGAGAAATAATTTTTTAAAATTTCTCAGTCCTATCTTTAACATTGGAGCCAAAATTTCAAGGGCACATAAAACGGACAAAAATGATTCAATCAAAAATCCGAGAAAAACGCCTGGAGATATGGTCTAGTAGCATGTTACTGCAAATTCACAAAAAAATTCATCAGGCCAAAAGAAAGATAAAAAATGTGCCGGACGACGGACGCCGGACGACGGACGCCACACCACGACAATAGTTTATCAGCCCATAGGGCCGGTAAGCTAAAAACTGCATTTTCTATTTACTTGGGTTATCTTTGTTTTATATTAAAATTTGTTTGATGATCTGAAACATTTAAGTTTGACAAATATGCCAAAAAATAAGAAATCAGGAAGTGGGCAAATACTTTTTCACGGCACTGTACATGTTGGCCCAAAACTCAGTAAATGATGTAAATCCACAGTGGCTCAGGATTACTTTGGCAAACTTTGTCAAGCACTACAACTTTTAGTTGCACCTACAACTGCCAGCTAAAATGTTACTGTTAAAAAAAGAAAGCTTTTTGTTGATAAATCTAGAAGCATTGTCAACATTCCTGGGAATGGACACATCTGCAATAGACTTTGCCGCAGTTGAAATGTGTATTGTGGTGGGACAAATTAGTATCTCAGGTTTATTTTGGAGGAAATGGATACCATTTGCTCCAGGCCAATGTAGAAAAGAACCATTCTGACTGTTTCCAGCAACAAGTCCAAAAGCCTTTTTTGTGATACCATGGGTTCTTGTCAGTCAGCGCTGAAGAGTACACTGAGATGAATTAAACTGGGGAAGAAGGGGCAGGAGATCAGAGTATTTTAGGCTGAGGCGCTGCAGAAATAGCCAAATAGCTAAAGTGTTTTTTTGAATATTGAGGTATGTAGACCTATTCTAGTAGACCCCAAGAATACAAAAATGACCTTAAAAAGGAGCATAATGGGTGCAATTTAAGTATCTGGGGAATTGACCCATCCGCTTTATTTTGATTCTGCCAAGAAGAGGTGGAGTATGTAAATCATTTGTTTTCGTATTGTCCATTTGCTACCTTATTTTGGAAAAAAGTTCAAGAATGGTTATCTATGCATGATTTGCGCCTTCAATTCCACTTGTTTATAGTGTTACTGGGCAATATGTACAAACACTCTCAGGCATTGTATGACACAATCATACTGCGGGGAAAAGTATTTATTTTTGGGTTGACGCCAGTGGAGACAAAGAATTGAGAGATTCAAGAATTTTGTCCAGTGATACTGTAAAACTGGGAGTTTAATGGCACATGAATCAGGAGGAGCTCATGCCAGAAGACAGGATAAAGTTAGGGAGGCCGAATGATGGAATGGGTGATATATTCAAGCAAATAAATAGATGATGATTAAATATTGTATATAATAATAGAGAAGATGGATCAATATGTTGTCCCACTCTGGAGAGGGTAGTGGGGACTTTTTTTTTGTGATTCGGTAAGGTTTTCAACTTGTTTACTGCATTTCTTGTTAATCATCAATGAAGAATAAAGAAGTCCTCCAATGAGGGGTGGTGCTGATGAGATTATTAAAATAAATAAATAAATAAATAAATAGAAGATTTAACTGCAAAACCACAGTGCATGTCTGTACAGTGTTCTCGTGGACTAAGAGAGGATGCACAGTGGGACTTCAATCAAGCAGACTGAAGAGGAGGATTTTTGATGTGCTAGATGACCAGAGAATTATCTGTCTGAACTGAAGTTAAAATGAGTTGTGGAAGATGAAAAGTGATGCATGATTTATGTGATGTTACTACACTGTGACAGGGTGCTGTGTCTCATATATACACATCATGTGAACCCCATAAACTGCATTTTTATTGGAATACATTGAATTTTATGATTGCACAACTGCTACTGTTTGGGCAGGCACAGTAATGGCTTGATTCAGCCTAAAATCATTGTCTAAGCAATTCAAGATTGATTCACATTTTATTTGGCTTTCGGATGAATAACATTGCAGAACATAAATGATTCTCAGTCATTTGAACTGTCAACACCATGAAAGTAGTTCTCAATAAATGTGTATACACAGATGAGACAGCACACTAAAACCACTCACAAATGAAGCATATGGCGTTGATTGTGTTATTTAAAAGGCACCAGTCAAGGTCAAGTAAATGCCAAGTAAAAAGGATAGAAGTTGGTGCAATTGGAATCCTCATCTCCGATTGGAGCTTGATTATCTCAAATATGAGCATCTTGCCTTTTTTTCCTGCCAGATTAACTTAGAAATAGTTTTTAGACTATCAAACTAATTGTATGAGATAACAAGTGGTAGCATATTATTAGAATATTATTTAAACTGGGTAATAAGGTCATTTTAACCACACTGATTCTTCCCCATAATGATATTGGTGACTTTGACCATCTTGTTATGTTATTTTTTATTTCACTCATAATTTAGGCAAGAATAACATCTCACATTTGATAAGTGTTTGGAGTGATCCATAATCCTAAATACTGCAAGTTATTTCTGTTTCCTTCTTTTTAATTTTTGAATTCTGCATGCAATCAATATTTGAACAGTTTGCCTTGTATCTAGAAAGCTTAAAAAATCTGTAATAATTTGATTCAACATCAGTTAATTATATCATCTGCGTATAATGACATTTTATAAGTCTGCAGTCCAATTATTACACCTTTTATTTGATAAGCTAATCTTATGTAGCTAGTGCTACAATCATAAGAAAAAACAGTAATACTAATGCTGGACACCCTAGCCTTGTTCCCCGGTGTAGGGTTAATGGTCTCAATATTTGGTCATGAGTTTTAATGGATGCTTCAGGATTTGAATAAAGTATGATTATCTACTGTTGAAAATTACTACCAAAACCATATTTAAAAAAAAAAAAAAAAAAACAAAATGGCCATTCAACCATATCAAAAGCTTTTCCAGCATCAAGAGTCCAAATAGCAGCAGTTCTATGATTTTGCAATGCAACCTTAATAATATTAAATAATTTCCTAATATTGTGAGTGTCTGTTTTTTATGAGGCCGGTCTGATCTGGATGTATCAATTTTTGTACAAATAATGTGAGTCTTGCTGTTAATATATTTGCCAAGATTTTATTATCAAGTTTTGCTAATGACACTGGCTGATAATTACAACAGAATAGAGGATCTTTATCTTTTTTATGAATTCATACGATATGAGAATAATTAAACACAGGAGAGAAGGATCCATTAATGAATGATGTTTGATAGGTTTGTTCAAGTATTTGCGGCAAATTGTCATATCAAGCCATATCAAGTCATATCAAGACAAGTGCCATCCAAGGTGTCTGTGGTAGACTCATTTAAAATGACTGCTATGTGGAAAGGCACATCAAGAGGGTTGAGAAAAGTGATGATCATTAATCTTGACAATGTCTTCTTTTTCATAATGTGCAAGGCATTATCCAGGCAGCTGGATTTTTTGTAGCTGGATGCTACACGGTATGATGTCCTCATCAAAGCAGTTTGCAAAGACAGACAATGGACTCTGGTAGTAAGTGCTATTTTGTCCAAAGCTGCATCCCCATCTTTAGCATGCTTAAAACCTTCATGGACATTTAGGAGTCACACAGTATATTTTTAACAGGCTATGTACCCCAAGGAACAAAGGGCCTTTTTTGTTCACCCATTTGGAGCTACTGGCGCCCAGCTTCCAAAATGCAAGGAAATAACCAGGTAAGCAAATCTTAGATGATCCCTCCTAAGTGCACCTATATTATCTCTGAGGTAAATGAAGCATTTTACGATAGCCACAAAAGCAGCATCTCATACTTTGATTCCTCTGTCTTCATGATGCAGAGGCTTCATCAGAGGGAAAAATATCACTGCGTCCAGGTGGTCATGCAACACCATTGATCACCCCCACCAGCAGGCCTCTACATCATGTGGGGTGCTGGTCTGTAAAATAAGTTTTCCATCTCATCAATTAATCCATCTCTTTCAAAGAATTGAAAGTGAACTAACTTTAATCTATATTCAAAGTGGCAGAGCACATATGAAAAATGGACAAAGGCTTGACTTCCCAGTTGACCAGAACAGGGTCAACACAATGAGGCTGGAAATGGCCCTAACATTGATTTATGAGACAGGTATGATTGTGATCGTCTTGCATAAATCTTTATAAATCAGGTTTTGCATAAAACTGCGAGTACTGAAGGTATAATAACTATATTTGTAACAGATACACTGTTGGATCGCTGTCACTCCTGAGTGGAGAGAAACACAGGAGCAACTGGAGAGATCTATGTCGACTGTGTAAGAAAGCATCTCTGCTCCATTTAAGGTTCAATTTTCTCCTTGTGATCCTTAAGTGTATGTTTGTTTTTTCTTTCAGATTGAATGCACTGCCTGTGGCTACTGGCACCACTGGGTCTGTGTGGGGCGGCCTCCTGCAGACCAAGAATAATTCCAAATGATGTCACTCTTGGGAGGATTCTTCTTCAGTTGATCCCAGTTTAGTTTATGAAGAATGGCAGCCGTTTCAGGCAGAATTTACAGTTACACTGGGAAAAGTTAAGGGCCAACTTACAAATTGTTTTCACTGGCAGCCATCTTTGCTCTTAATTTATTTATTTATTTGTTTTTTTTTTTTTTTTGCTTTGCACCTTTGCAGCCACATATTAAAAATGAGTATTTTAGATTTTGTTGTATGTATGAATGGCTTGTTTTGTGAAAAGGCAACTATATAAATTTGAAAAAACAAAGGCAAGCCACAGAGTTAACATCAAGCATGAGAAACATCACGTCACTCTTTGATGCATCTTTCATCAAAAGTTTAAAACAATATTTTATTTAAAGTCCCATCTCCAGTTTAGTACATCTACTGAGATCAAGCGTGCTGTGTGTTTAAAGATGCAAAAAAACAGTGCGCTGTTTTTTTGTCAATGTTTGATGGCGACTACAAGAAAACATCACATCTTTGTGCAGTTGCCAGCTTTCCTTATTATGTCTGGCCAGCTTATGTTATCAGTAACTGATCATGCCAGGAAATGGCCACTTTGGTCTGTTTAAGACTGTAATGATGTGGTTTAGAGAAACAGTTGAAGAAAATCTGCCAGGCCTAACTTGAACTTTATGGAAAAGGCTAAAATTAATTAGTCCATGTGTTTTTGCTTGTCAATTAGTACAAATACAATATTAGAAATGTTACAACCCAGTCTTGGGTTGAGCTGCACATAAAAATAGCTGCGGTGAGAATCCCCTCTTCTGTCCCCAGAAACGCAGAAACACGCAGTACGTGTGAAAAAGGTTGACAGAATATTTATTATAATGCTTACAAACTGTTCTTTTTCTTCGCAAAAATAGAAATAAGTCTCTGGGGTGGGCCATCCCAAGCAACAAACAAAGAATCTAAAAAAATAAAGAAGACTGATTAACCTAACCATAAATCAAAAGACATCAACTTACCCAGCTCCCTCGACATAAACAGGAGAAAATAAACTTAATTAAAATGGCACCCACTCCTACCAGCTCTTGCAATCAGTTCAAAGTATACAATGCACACAGCCATCGCAATAAGTTCAAATATACAGTGTATCGTCTTGCAACTAGTTCACCAACTATACATCGTACCGTGTCGCAACAAGTTCAGCAAATATACGTTGTGTCTCAAAAAGCTTCTCAAGGAGTCATATAAATGTGCCACATTACACACAGAAACAACAACTGCCTTCTGGGGCGAAAAGGAAAATCTGTCTTCAAACTGCTTGTGCGGATATTTATGACGTCCAGGTTCCAGCAGGTCCAATCAATTGGAGCGTCAGCAGCAGGATCACCTGAGACATGAAAGAAACCACAGAGGGCGTCAAAATGGCAGACACTTCTTAGTATATGTCACTGAATGCAACAGTTATTATTACAGCACATGCTCTCCTTTCAAATTTCTGACAAAAATTGAGACTTCACCCTCTGACTTTAGATAATGCGACTTTGTCAAACTTAAAAGGAAAAAAAAAATCTAGCAGACAGAATGCAGAATTTCATTATGTTTTACCCTGACTCTGCAGAGACTAAATCATCTGTAAATCACATCTATTAAAAATCACTCTCAGTTCTGAGGCCATCATACAATGGGTCTATTAGGCGCATTCAATATTCTCATTGATCCTCCAAATACCGTGTATGAATACCTTATTTGAATCATTAATGTGCTAGAGGGAAAAAAAATAAAGCATCCTGAATGTGTTTTATGGTGGGAAAATAATTGTGATTTATGTCCCTTTAAACCTAATGCCCTGCTATGTGTGAAGTGCCATCATGTGTGATTGTGGGTTCTGGTACTCTGCAATCAAACTAAGGGGGGGAATGACCCAGAGGCCACATTTCAGGCATGTTCATTTGGCCTCACCCTGATCTCATAACCCAGGAGGATTTCCTAGACATTGAACAAATATTATACATGCTGTCCATAAATTGGAATGCCAATACTCAGATTCACGCGCATCCACTGATGATTTCCATGTCTTCCGCAGGAGGCTACAAATGTACATATGAACTCTGAATTACAAAGGGAAAGAAGTGCAGCCTTCATAATTATGACATTTTTAGTGGCATATCACATTCTTACGCTGTTGTCCCAAAGTATCAAAAGGACGAGCGCAAACAAAAGAACAAAATACAAAAATCATCGACGGCACAGAGTCAAAAATAGAAAAACCCGCAAAATACAAGGAATATTGTATTATATACTGTATTATAAGGATGGTTAATACAATTAGACAAGAGTATAAACAAGACCGGTAAACGCTGGGTCTAGGACACAGGAAATCTAAATATGCGAGAGCAAATAAGACTGGGAAACGTAGGAGCTAGGAATACAAGGAGTACAATAGATGATGCCCGGTGACCACTGAACAGAGAGTTTAAATAGGCAAAGACCCAGTTAGCACTCTGGGGAGTATGAACGATGATTAGAAATGATACACTTTATTGAACCCCATGGGGTAATTTGTCCTCTGCATTTGACCCTTCCTATGGTTAGGAGCAGTGGGCAGCCACAGCGCAGTGCCCGGGGACTAACTCTAGTTCTAAAGCCAGGACCTTGGTCAGGGGTACTGGTAGGGGTGTTCCTATAATACATGTTTTTGTGGGTTGGGGAAACCGGAGTACCCGGAGGTAACCCACGTGAACACGGGGAGAACATGCAAACTCCACACAGAAACGCCCCAGGCCGGATTCGAACCCGTGACCTTCTTGCTGTGAGGCGACAGCGCTAACCACCTAGCCACCGTGGCACCCCCTTTCTTTTTTATATCTTTTTGTGAAATGAAATGGAGACTTGATTGAAGTTGTGGGCGTGGTCACTGGGCTGCCAGGCACGGACGTGACAGTGGGGTGATTACAATCACAGCTAATGATTATGCCTGGGAGTACCCAGTGACATTGAACCTGATTATTAATTAAACTTGATTTATAAGTTGATATCGTAACTAAAGAGGCAATTACTTTTTCACATAGGGCCAGGTAGGGCTGGATAGCTTTTTTTCCTTCAATGAATGAAATAATCATTTAAAAATTGCATTTTGTATTTGCTCGGGTTATCTGTCTAATATTAAAATTAACTTGATGATCAGAAATATTTTGTTGTGGCAGATAAGCAAAAATAGAAGAAATTAGGAAGGGGCAAATACTTTTTCGAAACACTGTATTATTATTATTACCTCCGCCCAATGAAGTTGGAGGAGGTTATGTGATCATTACCGTTTGTCTGTTGGTTGGTTTGTTGGTTTGTTTGTAAGCAGGATTATGCAAAAAGTTATGGATGGATTTTTCTCAAATTGGGTGGAATGATTAAGTATTGTTTAAGGAAGAGGTGATTTGATTTTGGGAGGTCAAGGTCAAAGGTCAAGGTCAAGGGCATGGAAAAGGTCAAAAACAAATTAAAAACATATTTGCACAAAGACTACAGGACTGCATAAACACAGGGGTTGCTAGCTAATACTGGCAAAAATAACATTGAGTACACTGGCGGAGGTACTTGCGCTCTCTGAGCGCAGCTCTAGTTATTATTATTATTATTATTTAATAAATGATTAAAAATGTGATTTGTATATTAAGGAAAGGAGTAAAGGCAGGACTGCTTCAATATACAGTGTGTACATAAAAAGAACACAAAGAAGCACGTCCATACAGGTTTATGGTCCGTTAGAAATGTTGCTGCATTGGGCAGACTCCAAAAATTTCACTCAATGCTCCAGGCAGTTTGCTGCCCATCCAAATGATCGATCCAATGTATGGCTCAGTGAGTTCCCAGGTGGCACAGTCACTTCCTAACACCTACACCCCTATCGAACCGCAGTCAGTTCCAGCTGTCAGTCTACAAGTGTTTCGCAAATTTCTTCCTGTCTGGTGACCAGACCCACATCTAAGGGTGCATTCAGATGAAACGTGAATCAAATTTTTGCTCAGTGAAATAACTTGCAGATTCAAAGCAAATATGCAAATAGAAGCAAATTGGTGCAAGCAATGATGTAAATGATGGAAATGACAAAATGTGCATCATTTGCATATTTGCACGAATTCAAATTTTTCAACTCTCACAAAAAGTTGTGATGCTGTGTTGCAAAAGCCTATCAGCACTGAGATCTTCCCAATCTATGGTAAGCATGTAAGTTGTATTGAATTTATATGGTTCTCCTTAGTTCAACTGAAGCAACATTCATCCAGATGCCCTTTCTGGAGAAGGCTGTGAAATTCATTAAGCTGCATGCACCTCCAAAAGACAACCCCAATTCCGAAATAGTTGGGACAAAGTGTAAATTGTGAATAAAATCAAAACGCAATGACTTTCAAATCACACCAGCCAGTATTTTATTCACAATAGAACAGAGATAACATTGCAAATGTTGAAACTGAGAAATTTTACAATTTTATCCACAAAATGAGCTCATTTAAAATTTGATGGCTGCTACAGGTCTCAAAAAAGTTGGGACAGGGGCCTGTTTACCATGGTGCAGCATCCCCTCTTCTTTTTAACACAGAGTGGAGGCGTCTGGGCATTGAGGAGACAAGTTTCTTGAGTTTAGCCATTGGAATTTCATCCCACTCTTGTTTAATACAGGCTTCCAGCTGCTGGAGAGTTTTGGGTCTCCTTTAACGGACTTTTTGTTTAATTATGTGCCAAATGTTTTCAATCGGTGAAAGATCAGGACTGCAGGCAGGCCAGTTCAGCACATGGACTCTTCTACTACGAAGACATGCTGTTGTAATAGCTGCAGTATGTGGTTTTGCATTGTCCTGCTGAAATACACAAGGCCTTCCCTGGAATAGATGTCATCTGGAGGGGAGCATATGTTGCTCTAAAACCTTTATATACCTTTCAGCATTCATGGTGCTTTTTAAAACATGCAAGTGTCCCACACCATATGCACTAATGCATCCCCATACCGTCAGAGATGCTGGCTTTTGAACTGAACGCTGATAACAGGAGGGGTGGTCTTTCTCCTCTTTAGCCCGGAGGACACCACGCCCATGATTTCCAACAAGAATGTCAAATTTGGACTCGTCTGAGCACAGGACACTTTGCCACTTTGCTACAGTCCATTTTAAATGAACCTTGGCCCACAGAACACGGCAGCGCTTCTGGATCATGCTCAACAATGGCTTCCTTTTTGCATGATAGAGTTTTAGGTGGCATCTGTGGATGGCATGGCGGACTGTGTTTACAGACAGTGGTTTCTTGAAGTATTCCTGGGCCCATTTAGTAATGTCAATGACAGAATCATGTCGGTGAGTGATGCAGTGGCATCTGAGGGCCCGAAGATCACAGGCATCCAGTAAAGGTCTTTAGCCTTGTCCCTTACGCAGAGATTTTTCCAGTTTCTCTGAATCTTGTGATGATGTTATGCACTGTCGATGATGAGACCTTCAAAGCCTTTAGAATTTAATGTTGAGGAACATTGTTTTTAAAGTATTCCACAATTTTTTTACGCAAGTCTTCACAGGTTGGAGAGCCTCTGGCCATCTTTACTTCTGAGAGACTCAACCTCTCTAAGACATCCCTTTTATAGCCAATCATGTTACACACCTGATGCCAGTTAACTGAATTACTTGCTAAATGTTCTTTCAGCTGATTCTCTTAGACAGCCCTTTTTTGCCTGTGTTCCAACTTTCTTGAGACTTGTTGCAGCCAGAAAATTTGAAATAAGCTCATTTTGTGGATAAAAAGGTAAAATGTCTCAGTTTCAACATTTGAAATGTTATCTATGTTCTGTGGTAAATAAAATATTGGCTCATGTGATCTGAAAGTCATTGCTCTTGGATTTTATTCACAATTTACACTTCGTCCCAACTATTTCGGAATTGGGGTTGTACTTCAAAAACACTCTAGTGATCATATTCACAGCAATAATGCGAGGCAAAAATTCACCTTGCGTTTGTTGCGAACACACCGGAATTCTCAGCTCAAAGACTTGGGGGAGGGTCCCCCATTCCATGTCAAAACAATATAAAAATTGTTACAACCCATACCCTGGGCCCCCATCAGGCATTGACCCAGGACACGTATCCCAGTTTCATACATTGATGACTTGCGGGTCAGTAAGTGACATTATAAAGAAATGTTTCAGAAAGGAAAATGTTTTTACTCTAATTAATTTTATAGTGGCCATTAAGTGCCAGTGTTTCTGCCAACTATCTTGCAGTTTTCCGCAGCTTCCAATGCACTTGCTAAGCTCTTCATTAGGAACACGTACACCTGCATATTCTTGCAATCATATAGCAGCTATGCAGTCCATACAATCATGCAGCTGCAGGTCAGAAGCCTCAGATACTGTTCACATCAAACGTCAGAATGGGGGAAAAAATGATCTCAATGGCTACAACCGTAGCATAGTTGTTGGAGAAATTTTGTTATTTAAATAAGTTTTAAGTAGTCAGGGCAACAATTATGAAGTAAAGGCAGCTTCAAATCCTATATTTAACCATTTTAATTTGAATCAAAACTCTACAACTCTAAACATGTTCAAATAACTAAATGTGTCACCATATTTTTTACAGTGCGCTAAGGATTTTTGTGCGCAGTAGTGTCTGCATAGAGACTGCACATGGAATGATGTGAAAAACGGAAATAAAAAAACATGATTGGCAGTTCTGCGACAGGAAGCACCTCACTGATGAGATAGATCAGTGGACATTGGCCAGACTGGTTACAGCTGATTGAAAGGATACAGTACGTCAGATAACCACTCTTTCCAACTGTGCTGAGCAGAAAAGCATCTCAGGGAACACAACATGTCAAACTTTGAGGTGAATGGATGACAACTGCAAAACACCACATCGGATTCCTCTCCTGTCAGGCAAGAACAGATATCGAGGCTGCAGTGAGCACAGCCTCAGCAAAACTGGACAGTTGAAGATTGTAAAAATGTAGCCTGACCTAATAAATTATGCTGTGACTCGTAAATGGTACGGCCAGAGTTTGGTTTCAGCAGCCCTCACATGGACCCCACTTTCTCTGTGTCAACACTTAACGCAGCTTCTGGTAGTGTAATGATATATATACATGTATATATATATATATATATATTTCTTTTTGTTGTTGTTGTTGTTGTTTTGGAAAACTTTGGGCCCCTGAGCTGAATAGCAATCAATCATTGTTTAAAAGCCACAGGCTATTTTTGATCTCCTCATGCTTCCCTCTATGGCCACAATTTACCCATCTTCCACTGGCTACTTCCAGCATGATAATGCACCCAGCCACAGAGGTCAACTCAAACTGGTTTCATTTATATGACAATGAGTTCAGCGTATTCCTTAGTCATCAGGAGTGGAATGCAACAGCTGGGCGTATGCCTGGGTGTAATGCTACATCTGGCCAAAAAGTGAAAGTAAAAACCAATTTAACGTTATGAATAGGGCACCTCTTAACCTTGTTATGGATTTTCACTTCTACTTCTGATATTAAGCATGTGTAAGTTGGACAGTCAAACTTGTTAAATGGATAAAAATAAGGGGGAAATTAAAAATTGTAGAGACACAACCAGGAAAGAAAAAAACAGCAATGGCAAGGAGTCAACAAGTGTTTATAAAATAAATAATGATAGGACATTAAGATGAGAATGAGTCCCTCTGGACTTCTTTTCAGGTAGTAAGCAGTCAGTAAATTGAGAAGTTTCGCTTTGGTAGGCATACTGTGTTTGAGTTAATGAGTTCTCTCAGCTTAAGCTGGTATTGGACAGAGACAACTGATCTAATTCCATGTTAGTTCTTTGTGTTGATGTTTCACTTAGCTTATTAGAATGCTTTTTTTTAATTCTCTTCATTGATCTCGAAAGTTTTCTTATTTCAAACTAAGTAAAATTAAATTTCCCCATCTTCATGTTGGCATTATCCAAAGCTAGCTAACTAGAATTTTTTGACTCATTAAATTTTCTGGATTTGAAAGAATTGGAGGTTATACAACATAGTGTTACAGTTGTCCAGTCTTGATGTCATGAAAGCATGAACCAATGTATCTGTTGCTTGAGGAGAGAGGTACTTCCTAATCCTCCTCAAATGAATTCCAGACCACCTAAAATAGTAGTTAATGATATTTGACTTGGATAAGCATGGAAGCTTGCATGTAATGATGAAGGGTGGAATGGAGTGGAGTGGATGAACACAAGAGTAGGATAATGAGGAGACTCAAGGTGGGGGACACGTCTCTTCTTGGAGTCATAAAAGCTGTTTCAGGTCCCCTGGGGTTCCTGTGGAGTGACAGGGTGAGAGATTAAAAGAGGGGACCAGGAGGGAGGGAAGTTGAATGAGATTGACAAGGATTGTTCAATTAAGACGGTATAAATGGGCTGGTTGGCTGGTATGGAGACGAATGGAGTGACATTTTTGGGCATGGTCTGGTTCACTAACCTGTGTTGAATGAACTCCCTAAAATTGTAGACACGTGGTCTAGTTCACTAACTTGCGTTTAATTAACTCCCTTTAATGAATTCCAGACCTCACCTAAAATAGTAGTTAATGATATTTATTAAATAGGATAAGCATGGGAATTTGTACTAATGAAGGATGGAATAGAGTCGAGTGGATGGAGATGAGAGAAGGATAATGGGAAGCCCCAAGTGACGAGACTCAGGGAGGGGGGTGCGCCTGATCTTGGAGTCATTAAGGCTCTTTCAAGTCCCCAAAAAGGGTGGAGAGATTTAACCCGAGCGTGCGCTCGATGGACGTCATGGATGTCATTATGAATGTAGCCTGGGTAATCTTGTGATGGCCTGACTTAGCTGTTGTAAGTTATTTAAACTGCTGTAGCAAGTGTACATGGTGCTCATGAGTGACGAGAAATGAATAAATTAATATGAATTAATGAGACAACAGGCTGGAAGGCTTCAGCACTTCAGAAAGCCGCTCCTGGCATCCCTAGGAATAGTGGGTAGAATGAAAGTATTAGACTGATGCCGAGGTCAAAAGAGAGTTTGAGGAGCGAAGCTGCCCGAATTTGCATACAGTGAGTCTACAGCTATATCAGGGATTTATGGAAAAAAGGCCACTTAGGGCAGGGAGAATGGTATTTCAATTCAATTCCATTTTATTTGTATAACGTTTATGTCTGTTACATAGACCAAAAAGTCGGATGCCTTTTTCTTCAGGGACCATGCATTTTATCAAGGCTAAATCAATAGATTTGGGCATAATGTAGATGAAATCTGTGTTTACAGTCCTGACTGATCAACCAGAACCAGTCCCTGTGTTGATTGTTGATAACTGATTGTGAACTTGGTGAAAATCCTGTGATTTTAATGAAATTAACTTGTTGTGAGGGAACATGAAATAATTTTGAAAACTTGAAGGAAAGCTAGGATTCACGTATCTTCCATAGAATGAACCTTGAATCATTAAAATGGATCTCTGCTTATTTCGTCCTCTGCAGCTGTATTGAGTTGCTAATTTAGCAATGCCAGCAGTCGCCAAGGCCTTCCATGTTGTCGTTTACAATCTCAGAATTCCACTGATAAAATGCTCCATAAAGTAAAACTTGAGTAGAACACCAGCATGATTTGAAGAGATATTCTCTAATATAAATAATAGGTGCTCAAAACAAATGTTAGAAATGAGACAAAGATCTCAAAACAAAAAATTCAGAGTGGGATGAAAACCAATGACGCGGCCACTGAAGGGTGACTCCGCATAAATTCAAATCACGAAGTTGGTTATGGCTCAGACCAGCCTGAGAGTAAAGACCTACTTTTTCCACCCTGCTGGGGCACTTGGCTCCTGATGTAAATCCAATAGTGCTCATTTAGGAAGTGGTAGAACAGTTGGTTAGCACCATGAATGAACAGCTACCAAATCTGCAAAAAAATTATGCGGTGCACATGTCAACATGGACAAAAATCTCAGAGGATTGCTTCCAACATCTTGTGGATTCCACATTATAAAGTGTCCAAGTCATTTTTAGATTTTTTTTTTTTTTTTTTTACATTGAGTGTGCATTTACCTAATGAAATGGCTTGCTTATCAGCATCTAAATTAGCCAACAGAGTTCAGGGAACAGGTCATGCGCATAATTGTCAGACCAGCAGGTTGCAGTGGAAAGTAGAACTTAATTTGCAGTAGAAACAGATGGGTTGTCTGTGTTTGGCTGTTGGGAATGTATGCCCAGACAAACAGATGTGGGCCAGAACACAGGGCAAGCAAAACAACCAGCTTCACAACAAGCTTGGCCTTACAGCTTTTCAATGCCTGCACAAAATATCTGCATGCACACACACACACACACGCATATATGCGTGTGTGTATGTGTGTGTGTGTGTGTGTGTGTGTGTGTATGTATATATGTATATTTATATATAAACAGATTAAACAGACAGATGAGAATTTCTTTTTACTTAGAATATGTTTTGTTTTTGTTTGACACTCAGTGGGCTTCCACAATATCTTCTGCACAGTATTTATTCATTTGCACTCAGTGATAAAGGGTTAAAGGTTTTGCTTAGTGGTACGTGATATAGCCTCTGAATGTCAGGATAATGGGTGACTGAGAGAGTGAGTGAGTGAGTGAGTGAGTGAGTGAGTGAGTGAATGAGAGCGAGAGAGAGAAAGAAGGAGAGATCTTAAACAGAAAAATTGTTTAGCTCTGAGATTTGTGCATGATCCCATGTTGAAACATGACCGCAATGAAAACGTCATCGAATATCACAAGTCTTCGCTCGTGTCCACTGACAGTGAACTCATAAGTCCTTATTTTATGCACAGGGCAATGCAGGCTTTATTGATTTCCTGACAGGTCCTAAGCTTTATACGAAAAATGTGAATGTTTATTAGAACGTAATACTCAATTTAACACTTAAAGACATTTTAATGCGTTCTTTTATGTATGTCAATATTTTAGTTTCACTTCCCTCTCCTTTAATAGCAAAAAATTGTTTACTTTGGAAATGCAACAGCACCCTCTTGTGTCTTCAATGATTCTAAAGACTGACTAAAGAAATGGGGGGAAAAAATGGCAAATGTTAAGCATAACAGAAGCCAAACAATGCAAGAAGGAGTCAATTATTATAATTATATAGATATATGAATAGCCAAGCTCAGCATTTGGCTGTTGCTGAATATCATAACCATATAATTTATAATCAAATATCAATCACAGACTGCAATAAAAACTTGTCATACACAACTCATCACCTCACTCATGTTGATTCCACAGATTTGTTTCAGTCTATGATGGAGCAGATTCTATTACCCTCGGTGCTACATTCATTTGAACATACAGAGATATGAGGAAAGGGAAAACCAGCATCAGGTTTCTGAGGAAGGATGACTCACTTAAAACACTTTTTCCCAACCTGTCCTCCAACCATACACTCAAATAGGTTGATTATTCTCTTTTAATCTGATTTACGACCCATAGGAGCGTTTTACAAAATCGCGCTCCTACTGGCAGCAGGAAGGTACTGTTAGAGTTACAGTTTCAGTTTCAGATACAGTTTCAGTCATATTTACACTTAAAATATCGGTTTGGGTAAGGATTAGGGTTAGGGTTAGGGTTAGGGTAAGGGTAAGGGTAAGGGTTAGAATTAGGATTAGGGTTAGGATTAGGTTTAGGTCACGGATTTACTGACGGCGATGCTGACGATCGAAACCAGATTGTAGTTATTTAAATGACCGCTAGAGGTTGCTTAACTTCTAAACTTAAATTTAGGTCGTAATAAGCTGCTTTGACAAACGACTTTTGCAGGCTTATTTCGTTGGAGGACAGGCTCCTTTTCCCACATCTCTGTGGACACTGGCAATGGAATTTGCACTTCTGAACTCCAAAATGTGAGGTCTTTGAGTTCTCAGAGAGAACTTCACTCTTTCTTTCCTTAAATTTCACACTGATATACAAGCATCGTGGTCATCAAATGTATGTTTTTGGCCACAATTTCCGACAACCTACATTGATGCTTTTCTAATAAAATGCGTGCAGATGTCACTGTGCACATTGAAACGCAATCCAGCAGGGAGGTCTTTGTAGCCAAAGCTACTGCCACAAAAATTAACGCTCTTTCACAGTCTTTTAGATCTTCTGCTCTTGCAATCTTGATCCAAAATCGTGACCAGCACTCAGCATTTGTACATTTGTCTGGAAGCATAACAGTATGTTCTTTGCTTAATTATATGATGAAGTGTGCCTGTATATAAACATCTATATTTGTAATGTTTATCCACTAATTTATTCAAGGTTTTCCTTTACTTTGTCACCTGTCAGTTGAGTGACCAGATACCAACAAAGAAAGATGTAGGACAAATAGTATGTGAGGGACAATGTGGGACACAATACCGATGTGATACCGAAAATTACGAACACAATTGAAACACAAGATTTGATTGGCGCTTTTAAGTGAAATAAAAGCTGAAAAGTAATAAATGAAATGCTGAAAATACTCATAAACTCTTCAACAGAGTGGTAGATTGAATGCAGCTGACAAGTAATGCTGCTCAATGGCTACATTACATTTTAAAGGGGCACTGACACAGCCTAGAAGGTGTAATGGGTGGGATAACAGAGATTTTTAAGCTGCCCTGATTGTAGTTTTAGTCAGAGAGTTTGACCTCTAGCACTATCATTGAGCATATAATTCCATGGAATACCTGCCATTTTTTACGTTGTGGCTTTAAGTAAAGATTCGACAAGGGTAACACTATGTTTCTTTCTACTATCAATGGCCAGACCATATAGCTATACACAAACAATGAAGTTAATGTACATAAAATGTTCAAAATGAATGAATATTGTAAAAAAAAAAAAAAAAAAATTGAACTGAAATCTTATATGTGTCCTGCCTTAACACTCTAAAGCCCTGCGTCCCCCTAGCGGTGACGCCAGCGTTATGGATTTTCCATGACATGCTGTGAGCCAGTGGCTTTCAAACCCATAAATGCACTCAACCAGGTCTTGTTTAAGATCACTTGATGAATTATCACAATTTATTTACTGAATAATCAAAACCAATATACAAGCCCATAATTATTGAGAAATGATTAGGAAATGACGGAGATTACTGATAAACTACACTGACAACGTAGTTAATAGTGATATTGTGGGGATGGAAAATGCCGTTATGTGATTATACTTATTTCATTGTTTTACCAACTCTTCTTACGTCAAACCATTGGTAATTGAATGATTTAGTGAATTGTTTTCGTGGTTGCAGAATCATCAATGAGGTCTTTAAAGTCCAGCTCCTGGGAAAGTTGTGGTAAGGCTATAATGTGAGGATGTATGAACTATTATTATCTAATGAATTAATTTGAAAGAGAATCTTAACCTTGCCTAAATACCATCTTCACAGCAGCATTTGCTAAATACCATTCCACTTCAAGATGGAATTTCAAGAAATTTGCCCACTTGTGCAGCGAAGTGTTCTCATATTACACCTGTCATTCCTAATCCCTACAGTCTGTTGTGTGATACTGAATCAGCCACTGGATTAAACATAGAGATGTTACGAACCAGGACAGAACTGCAGTCCTCATTTCTCAAAAATTTAAGACTATCTTTCCGTGTTGGCTATGTGACCCACATTGTCCCACACAAACATACCATTTGTCCCACATTTGGTTTGTTCGTAATTGGTCACCTTACTGGCTAACTAATAATTGCTGGTTGACATAAAACGCAGCACAACTAGTCCTCCAGCACAACTTGCAAGAATGTCACGACAGACACCAGATTTCTAAACTCAGGTTTACTGCAAAATACAAAGACATTTACCTCAAGGTGATTGGCTTAATCAGCACAGTGTAAACACATTTAGCAATGGCTTGAATGCAACAGATGGCTTACAGTGGCTCATGAGTAAAAATCCTGCACTCCAGCTTACAAATAAATTACTGATGAACTACAAATTCGAAACAATCCGGATATTGTTGACCTAGTCGATGGCTAATTGGTTGATTGAACTATTAGTGCTGCAATACCTGTTCTGAAAATTGATGGAAGGAAATTTGCAAAATAAGAAATTTTAGATGATCTAGAGATGAGCCCAAATCGAAAATTGCACAGTCCACAGGAACTTCCGTGTCCGTATGAATATTACCCAACTTTTTAAAACATAATACACATATAAAATTCAAAATTCACAGTAAATATTGCCCCAAATCAAAAATCATGTTTGAAAACATGAAAGTAATGTAGATTTGGCTCTTTTTCAGTAAAATACTCTTGAGATTATTCAGTCGTTCATTCAAAATAATTTGTAAAAAGTAATTTATTAGGCAGTCAAGAAAATGTTTTGCCCTTTAATCCAAAACGCAAAGTGTAAGGCAATATTTCAATTATTTTCAGGAAATGAAAGTCAGTTTTCCATAGTTTAGATTAAAAGAGGGAAATATTGTATTTATATGTTTTATTTATTTACTTATTTATTTTTTACTGCAACTTAATTTCATATACAAATGTTGGCAAGTTTAGTACAATGCTGAAGGTAACACAATCAGATTTTCTCTCATTGGTCACAGACACAAATGTCATATTGACCAAAAATTATGGAATTCCCATCTTAGTTTTTGTCGATAGGTTGTATTTTTAAGACGTAGATCCATGGGGTATTTCAGTTCTAAAAAGCTAGCAGTTCAGCATTCAGGAAAGCCATTTCCGGAGCCATCAGAGACCATTATGAGGATTTATTTTAAAGACCTCAGAAAAGACAGCTGAGGATTGACAGAATTACTTAAACCAAAAGCATATTAACATTCCCTGAGGAAACCCTGGAAATTAGGATAACTGCTAAAGACTGCCATAAAGGCTTTTCTTTTGTGCTTAGGGCAACTGACATAGAACAAGGCAGATTGGCACTGGCTGGCAGGTCATCTCGGTAAAAAAATGAAATATCAATTTAAGGTACACCATAGCTTTATGGTTTAGTTTGCGCTCTTTGTGATTATGTCTTGGTGTTCATATAAGAGCCTCTCTGGCTTTGGGAATTTGTCTTGGCAAGGGATATGTTTTCATTAAACCAGAAGCATGGACTGACTGGAAAGGTAGGCATATTTGTAGGTTATGGAATATATATCACGTTGAATTCTGTTTGACATAAATATGGGCCATCTCTTGTAAATGCTGTGCAAAGAGTTTTTTGAGGTGGTAAAATTTTTATTTGATGTCAGCTTCCAGGTAACAGTATTTCTGTCGCCAGCCAGCAGCACTGTTGACTAATTTGTGATTCAATATAGCACCACTGGCCCATGTACAACCAGAAGGCATTCTGTGTCTTATCTTATGACAACAGATTCTATACCATAAACTGGCACTTCAAGGTCACATGGTTGATCTGTTCATCACCATATCTCCAATTCAGATTATTTGTACAGTAAAATGAAAAAGTATTAGCCTCCTTCCTGACTTCATCTATTTTTGCATCTCAATAATGCACCTTCTAAGGTCCTGTGAAAGCTGTAAGAATTGAGGTTTGGTTTGCACAAGCCAATCTGTCATGAGAAGAACAGATTTAACAGCAACCAGGCTTTATTTAAAGAATAGGGCACCTGTGCAACCCACACTTCCTCTCTAATTTTAACTGAAACACCTGAACTCAATTCACCTTGAGAAGTCCTTCATACAGAGGTTCACTTACTTTTTTCCAGTGTGCATTCTGAATAATTATGCAATGCGCAAAGAAAAAACCAACGTACAGCTGTTTGAATGTTATTAGTTTGGTCGGATTATGTTTGTTTGAGCCCAGTCTCATCACAATGCATCATATATGCTACCTGACCGAGCATCGATATACGACGAAAAAGGCTTTTGGCGTCCTTATTTGACGCCACTTTAAAAACAAACCCTACCCCCTAACCCTTAACCTGAACCCGAACCATAAGCATCAAATAAGGACACAGAAAGCCTCTTTTTGCATCATAAATTGACTCTTGGTTGGGTAGCCTCAGTATATGACGAGTCAGAATGAGAATGTGATGTTTGTTTATAATTTTATAAGTCATTAATGCAGAAATGGTTATTCCAAAGGGGTCACAAACTGTGTTTGTCACAATACATAATTTAAAGTATTAAAGTATTAAAATATAGTTTTGAAAAAACTACCCCACCCACCCAAATGTGCACAACTGCTGATGTGGATCTGTGATTTATTCTGTTTACCAACTATTTCTTTCTATTCCCAGGGCTTTTTTTTTTAAAGGTGGAATCATGATCTCTGGCAGACAACTTTGAAAAGCACTTTGACGGCTTAATAAGGACGATATCTCATTATATTTATTCATGTAAATCTGTGCAAAAATAAAAAAAATGAAAACATATCTAAGTCATTAGTAATCATGCAGAAAGAGCAGAGGCCAGATCATCTTCAGGTTTTTTTTTTTTGCATAATTTTCAGATTTTTTTTTTCCAGAAAATAAACTGGGACAAAAGGTGCTGCAAATCGTGTGTGTGTGTGCGCGCGCGCGCGCTGCGTGTGTATGTGTGTCTATTTGAATGAATCGTTATCCTGTACTAGTACTACAAATGTGTGCAATCTGAGAAATTACACAAGTCTAACACTGACATGGTTAGTATTAGCTGTGGGGAGGATAGGAGGAAAATGAACAGTCTTTCTTTCTACAGTGCATCTGAAACACTACCTTAAGATGCTGCCCTATTTGTCCCCCAATGGGGCTGTAAGACAGCTCACTGCTCCATGGAAGCATATTGATTTTATAAGGGCTGTGGCATACGGCAGAACTTGACTTCAGTATTTAGAACTAGAAAGAGAATAAAAGATTATCGAAATTACTCATGTCTTTCATAATGAGGCACCTACAGTCAAAGAAAACATTTTGTTAAGTTTAATAAACACATACAGTATTTACATTTTTTATATCAATTAATGTGCTCGATACAACAATTAGACAGACATAGACTGACAGACAGATTCCCCTCCAAGTAGTAACCAACCCGCATCCACGTTTCTGTAGTCATTTGGCCAGATCAGGTGCTATAACTGCAAAACAACCAAAGGAAGATGCCTAAAATTAAGCATTATTTATTTATTTATGTATTTTTAAATATATTCATTCATTAGTTTAGCTTTATTATTACTACTGTGTAATAAGCTGTGAAAAAATATTCACGTAGGATATTCCTATATGAAGTGAGTATGAGCGAGTAATGCAAAACTCTATTAACACACTATATATTATCTTGCAAAAACATTTAAAATATTATCTACACATTGATGGCACCATTGAATAATTTGGTAAATAAGCCTTTCAAAATGTGTAGAGTAACACAGTAAAATTACTCTTATTGGGAAATGTGATGGGTATCCATATTGTATAATTCACCTTCTCATCACTTCTTTGTTTATCACTGCCTAAGGTATTTGCACCACTTAACTTTGAAATGTGAAACGCGAACTTTCAGACTGAGTTGCTCTTCTATTCTTCCTTACATATTGCACAAATTTAAGACCACCATGATCATCAAATGCACAGTTTAAACTTCAATTTCCCACAGGATTTAGTGCAGTCTTTCCCATATATCTAAATACATGATATTACTTTACTCGTCATTCCAGCTGAAACACCTGCCAGTTGATCAGATGAGTTGTGCTACAGTGATGAACCCTCTTTCAAAGTCACTTAGATCTCTTCATCTTGATCCAACTTTGAGTAAAACTGGGCCGGCTCAGCGCCTTTATTCATACCTCAGTGCAAGATAAGATGCTTGTTGCTTGACTGTTTCAAGCAGTTCAGAGGCATCCGTATACTTTATGTTCCATGTTGTATGTGCTTCAACTTCTAATGGGCTTAGCCATTAGTTTACCATTGGCACCTGAGAAAAGATCCTCACACTCACTGACTAATTGGAGGATAGTATCCGTGCCACACCCTCTCCTCATGAACCCCCAGTGCTCTCGATGCTCGTCTCGTTTTTTCCACTCAGCCACCTTTGAGAACTCTGTTTAATATTCGGGGCCCTATCTTACGCCAGAGTCCCTAAACCCGTTATTTGGGGATTTAGCATTGCGTAAGAGGCGTTCCCCCGCAAAAGTTGCTATCTTGCACACCTGCCTTTATCCCTAAAACACCTGCGCTACCCGTTATATTATGCATAGGCGTGGTTTGGGCGTTACGCCAATTAAACCAATTAGTGTGCCAGGTGCCATTGTCATTAAGAGCAGGCTGCGCTATCCCAAATCCTCAAACCGAAACCCATGATGGAGAGAGGAAGGTCACCATGTTTCTCCGAAGACAAAGTTAAATTGCTCGTGCATGAGGTCAAATCCAGACAGGGGAGGATCAAAATCCCATTTTAGAAAATACCCACAGCCAAATAAATGCCTACATTGACTGCAACCATTTACACTTTTTTCTTTACAAAGCGACTTTGAGTATTTAATAAAACGCTATATGAATTACATGTATTATTACATTATTAGTAGCCTACTGATTGCACAAATTACTTACCAGGCAGGCTGCAGATGACATGATTAGCGGTGTTGCAGCTCCACTGCCAGCTGGTCCCTCATTGCCCCTGCTACTACTGGCACTATATCAGCTTTTGGAGTCGGCACCTGCTCTTCAGCTTGCCGCCTTCTATAGTCCGGTAATAATCTATCCTCAAGCTCCAGCATCATTCCATGGCGTATAGCAATGTTGTGCAGCACATAACATGCCACAAAGAAAGATTCTACTTTCTGAGGACCATACTGTAAGACCCCACCTGACCTGTCCAAGCAGCGGAACCGCATTTTGAGCACGCCAAATGTTTGCTCAATGACAACTCATGCGCGTGAGTGTTTTCTATTGAAAGCGAACTCACGCACACTTGTTGGCGTAATGTATGGCACTATGCACCACGTCTTTAATGGATAGCCATTGTCACCCAACAGCCACCCATCCAGAGGGGGGTCCCTCTGGAAGACTGCAGGAATGACCGACTGTTCCATTATAAAAGCGTCGTGGCTACCTCTGGGATGATTTGCGTATACATTCAAGATGTAACCACATGCATCGCAAATCACCTGGACGTTGATGGAATGGGTTCTCTTACGATTCACATAGGCGCCACTGTTCAGAGCCGGAGCCCGAATCAGAACATGTGTGCAGTCGACGGCACCCAGAACCCTAGGGAACCCATATCTTGCCAAAAAATCCTGCTTTACCCTACGTTGTCTCTCGGGTGTCACAGGGCTGCCAGTGATGTACCTACAGGCATGTCGGACTATGCTGGCAGTGACTGCAGTTATAGCCAAGCTTACAGCAGATTGGGTCATGCCTCCAATTGAGCTGCGTGGGTGTTGGAATGACCCACTAGCATAGAAAAATAGTGCCATAGTAACCCTAACAGCAACAGGCAAAGCATACGGACAGCTGGCAGCGGTGTCTACATCATCTGCAACCAGGTGACATGATTCCGTCACTGCCTGACGGGAGAGGTGCAGTTTTGTCACGCATTCTAGTTCTGTGGGAAATAATACTTGTATTATTATAATTTTACAGTATTATATATAATATATATCATTTATATATTATATAATAATTATATATTATTATAAAAGCGGAAAAAATGATTGATACAAAATACAAACAATATAGACTTACCTGAAAGGCCCAGGTAGCTGGTGCGCTGGCGGTACACGCGTTCTGGCCGTCTTATATTATTTAACTGGCGATCAAGGCGATTTAGTACTATCTCTGCCATTTTCTCAGGGGTTCAACTGAGGCTAAAGCAAGGTGGCTTTTTATAGGCGAGTTAATTCGGGAAGTGGAGCCGCATGTGCACGTCCACATGTGTCCAAGTAGACGCCAAGATGAAGCCGCTTAAGGGCGCGCTCTTGTAAAGCCCAAATGGGTAGCGGGTGGTTTGAGGACCCGCTATACGCTTTGCCTAACATGTGTGGTCAAGATAGTAATTGTAGGGAAAGCGCATAAACACGCCCATGGGCACACCTCCAGGCGCAAATACCAGAGTCGGCATAATGTATAGCGGGTAGTGTGGCCGCAAGATAACGTTTAGGGATAGTGGAAGCTGTTGAATGCGTAATTCACGGGTAGCGGGTAGTGGCAACGGGTAGGGCAGTGTGAAAGATAGAGCCCTCGGTGTCACAGTAGAATTCACCATCATTAGAATGCACCTTCATTGCTCTTCACTAAGTCTACTTGGCCCCTAAACACTAGCTCAGCGCTGGCAGCAGAGAGCACAATGACTCAGTCCGAGCTGCGAGTCAACTACAATTAGGATGATGAGTCTCGTGCCTGTGAGGACGAAAACTTGGGGTCTGTCTTCAAGACAACAACCTACCAGCAACCCATGGCTTCCGTTGGACAACCTATCTGGCTTGTTTGACTCAGCCATCAACAAGATGGCAAAACTGTCACCATTTCAGCCACCCCTCCAAACTCTGACCAAGGTTTCCAATGCAGAATTCCTTACCTGGCTTTCCCCTCATGTTGTCTGTCCAAAAATGGTGTCAAGCTTGTTTATGCTGCTGCCTCCAGCCAGAGGCTGCAACAATAATCTTTTTTATATTGAGGGGCAGGCCTTTTTCAGGATTGTGACTGCCTTCCTGCTGAACTCCCCAGTCCTGCCATCCGACAGTTCAGCTCTTGCGAAGTGTGCACTCCATCTGAAAGCTGTCCTGGATTGCTACTGGTTGGGCATGGACAGACTTCTTGCACTCAAGCCTGTACCATCTGCACTGAACTGTGTCGTTCGGCTCTGAGCTCTTTCCCTCAGTCAATACCATACTACTGTCAATAAACCCTACTATTGAATTGTACTCTGACACCATATTTGGTTCCTGGTCTGGATCATAACAGAAAATGCTTGTAGTTAAATTATTTAATGCAGTTTCATCAGTAACAGAAATAAGCCATATTCCCACTACACTGCAAAAAGTGATTTTCAAGAAAGGGAAATTTGCTTATTCTAAGACTTAAAACACTTATTTCTATCACCATTTTTCTTAGTAAGTCAAGAAATTTGTCCTTGATTTGAGGTAATTTTGATTATCTTGCCAATGGGGTAAGTAAATTTTCACTTGTCAAGCAAATAATGCTTGACAAGTGAAAATTTACTTACAACCTTTCCAACCTTGTCATCATTAATCTGCAAGGTAAGTCCCTCCTCTTGCCAGTCAAAATTACTGGCAAGAGGAGGGACTTACCTCGCAGATTAATGATGACAAGGTTGTTTCCATCCTTCCTAATGGACACCATATATTTTAGCTCTGTTTGGATCCGCAAGGGAAAATGTATATTTTGTGGCCTTTCTCTGACAGCATCCAGTCATATGAGCCAATTGTGAATACTTGTTCAGTCGGTCCGTGCTGCGATCCGCAGATGTCATGAGGTGGTCGGCCACCTTTCCCTAGCAAGTTTGAAAGCACACTCCACCAGCGGCATCAGGTCCTCAATAGCACTTTTCAGGGGTGTGTCAGAGGAATATATGTTTGGCTGCTCTCTGGTCTTCTACTTTGACCTTTGTGCAGCCATGTTTCAGGCACATGACTTCAGTCGCTCATTCAATGCTTGGTGCTCTGTCTGGTTGGACCTTGTCTGGAGCAGACAGAGATGTTTTCTGTCTATGAGCAGCTACTGCCGGCATTTATTGCTGTCCGGTGCAAGACCTCAGGCAAGCGATGCACGACTGCTGAGTCGTGGTTGTTTCTTGGCTGTGGCCAGGTTCAGTCAAGCGTTGGATCCGGCCCTGCTGGGAGTACATCTCACCCCTTAGGACTTTCACCTTAGGTGTGAATCAATAGTGAAGTCTGTTAGAAAGCAGATCACGTACAACATATAAATAGTTCATACCTGGATGTAACACCAGTTCTGCAAGTTTGTGCATCGTCCTTCAACTGCAAGCCCAGCTAGCCCCAGTTATTTGTTGCTGAGCTTCAAATGGAAATGAGCAATGAGACAACTGGGGCTTTATAGGGGGAGGTTGTGTGTGGATGCCCATCTGCATGTACTATGTATGAATTTATTTGATTCTTTTTTGTCACTTTTTATTTTACTCTGCAGTAAATTAGGAAGCTACACATGACTCAATGACAAAACAGAGTTGCATGCTGAACCATGTAACATCAGGACAGAAAGAACAGGTTATTTGAGTGAAAATTCCCTGCTTTTACCTTTCTATGGAGGACATACTGCAAAAGGCTTTTATTCATTTAAATCAGCATAGCAAGAACTAACTAACACACAAAGCTCCAATGCTTTTTCACATCCCCACTATTCAAATGTAACAGCAGAGACTTAAGCAAGCAGGAAGAGGTGGTGCTTTTCAACAAGCACATGATCCTGTAATGTGAGAAGGACAAAGAGCGAGCATCAAACTTCCATGTGAAAGTCATCAGGAGAGTTCACACCCTTCAAAGGTATGCATGCACATATAAGCCTGTTTGTTTGTATACGTTGTACATAAAATTCTTCATATAAATTGTTATTCTAATATTTATTGTTACCCAGCAGAAGTTCTGCAGCCTTTCAAGAGTAATGTATAAATCTGCTATAGGCAAGGCAAAAAATTGTGACTGTCACCACAAACACATTTGACAAATGACCCATTTGTTTAAAATTTTGTTCATTTTGGTTCTGAAGTATAAAAATTGAGATGTTGGTAATGGTACTGGAACTCTTGGTGGTCATTGCTATCTACCATATAACATTTCAATCCTTGTTTGCAGATTCCTTTATTCATGAATTCTTTTCTTTTTTTTAATCTGAGCATTTGTTGAAACAAGGGTGGTGGAATGCCTGGAAACGAAAAAACTCTCCCTCTCTGCTCAATGCTGATTGATTCACATAGCCAGAAACTATGTATGGTAGCTAATGGGTTGGCAGATATTAGGCTAAAACTTGCACTATTAAAAAAGAAATAGAGTCAGATTGATACAACAAATGATCTACGGAAACAGCATATATTATATTATGCAAATCCAGATGCAATGTTTGTCAACCAAGAAAAGGCATGATTTCTTTAGTAAATAATGTGGCAGACGAATCCGTAAATCAATAAAGTTTTCCAGAGGGAAAGAAAAAATATAACCTTATGCAACTGAATCCTTGTAAGTGAAATCAGCTCTTCACTTCTTGAATTATTCAGCCCAGATATAGTGAAATTTTTCTATGGGCAAAATTCACACCAAACCATCATCATAAAAAAATATGTCTGCACCACTGGAGTTTACAAAGTTAATGCCTAGTTTTTCATAACCAAAATTAAATGCATCACACAGCTTGGCTAAAAGAGGGACACACGCTCATAGATTTTATTGGACTACCCTCAGCTTTGATCATGGTGCACATTTGTTGTAACATTGTTTAGAAAATCTAATTTTTACATTTATTTTCGACCTGAGTTGCATTCATTTGTGGTCTTGTGTAGACCAAGGGAGATTCAGACCAATCCATAAAGCCTTCTCCAGTACATCCCAAAGATTTTCAATTGTTCAAGATTAGGACTCAGTAGGGGGCAATTTATGTTTGAGAATGCTTCCTCATGCTTGCTGAACCACTCTTTCACAATTTGAGCCTGATGGATTGTCGTCCAGGAATATGCCTGTGCTGTCTGGGATTATAAAATACATTGATGGGATAACCTGGTCCTTCAGCACATTCAGGTAGTCCACCAACTTCATTTTATTGCTGCATTGCTGCTAAGCCAAGACCCGACCAATTAAAGTGACCCCAGATCGTAACACGACTTCCAGGGTCTTGTACGGTGGGCACTATGCCTGACTGGTGCATTGCTTCAAGGGCTTTCTTTCATACCCTGATGTGCCCATTACACTGGAATTGGGGGAATCAGGACTCATCAGACCATTGGACCTTTTTCCATAGCCGCACAGTCCAATCTTTAAGTTCTCAACAAAATTGAAGTTGTTTTTTCCCAGATTAGCCTTCGTGCCAAGTGGCTTTCTTAGGGCTACAAAGCCAATTGGTCCCCGTCCTGCAAGTTCTCGTTGCATTGTGCGAGTGAAAATGCCCTTCCTTTCGTAGTTAGACATAGCCATGAGTTCTCCTGTTGATTTTCTTTACGATGAGACTTCACAAAGCGTTTTAATAATCTCCGATCACAATCATTCATGATTTTTCTGGCCTATTTCTTCCACAAAGTTGATGGTTTCACCACAATCCTTCCAGGTTTTAATGCATTAGACAGTTCTAAATCTACAACCCCAATTCCAAAATAGTTGGATCAAAGTGTAAAATGGGAATATAATCAATGACTTTAAGATCACATGAGCCAAAATGTTATTTACAATAGAACATAGATAACATTTCAAATGTTGAAACTGAGACATTTTACATTTTTATCCATAAAATGAGCTTATTTCAAATTTTCTGGCTGCAACAAGTCTCAAGAAAGTTGGGACACAGGCAAAAAAGGGCTGAAAAAAAAAAAGCAAGTAATATATAAGAGAATCAGCTGAAAGAACATTTAGCTAGTAATTAAGTTAACTGACATCAGGTGTGCAACATGATTGGCAATAAAAGGGATGTCTTAGAGAGGCTGAGTCTCTCAGAAGTAAAGATGGCCAGAGGCTCTCCAACCTGTGAAGGCTGGCATAAAAAAAATTGTGGAATACTTTAGAAACAATGTTCCTCAACGTCAAATTGCAAAGGCTTTGAAGGTCTCATCATCGACAGTGCATGACATCATCAAAAGATTCAGAGAAACTGGAAAAATCTCTGCGTAAGGGACAAGGCTGAAGACCTTTACTGGATGCCCATGATCTTCGGGCCCTCAGACACCACTGCATCACTCACCGGCATGATTCTGTCATTGACATTACTAAATGGGCCCAGGAATATTTCAAGAAACCACTGTCTGTAAACACAGTCCGCCGTGCCATCCACAGATGCCACCTAAAACTCCATCATGCAAAAAGGAAGCAATTGTTGAGCATGATCCAGAAGCGCCGTCGTGTTCTGTGGGCCAAGGCTCATTTAAAATGGACTGTAGCAAAGTGGCAAAGTGTCCTGTGGTCAGACGAGTCCAAATTTGACATTCTTGTTGGAAATCATGGATGTCGTGTCCTCCGGGCTAAAGAGGAGAAAGACCACCCCTCCTGTTATCAGCGTTCAGTTCAAAAGCCAGCATCTCTGATGGTATGGGGATGCATTAGTGCATATGGTGTGGGACACTTGCATGTTTTAAAAAGCACCATGAATGCTGAAAGGTATCTAAAGGTTTTAGAGCAACATATGTTCCCCTCCGGACGACATCTATTCCAGGGAAGGCCTTGTGTATTTCAGCAGGACAATGCAAAACCACATACTGCAGCTATTACAACAGCATGGCTTCGTAGTAGAAGAGTTCATGTGCTGAACTGGCCTGCCTGCAGTCCTTATCTTTCACCGATTGAGAACATTTGGCGCATAATTAAACAAAAAGTCCATCAAAGGAGACCCAAAACTGTCCAGCAGCTGGAAGCCAGTATTAAACAAGAGTGGGATCAAATTCCAATGGCTAAACTCAAGAAACTTGTCTCCTCCATTCCCAGATGCTTCCACTCGGTGTTAAAAAGAAGAGGGGATGCTACACCATGGTAAACAGGCCCCTGTCCCATTTTTTTGAGATCTGTAGCAGCCATCAAATTTTAAATGAGCTAATTTTGTGGATAAAATTGTAAAATTTCTCAGTTTCAACATTTGCAATGTTATCTCTGTTCTATTGTGAATAAAATACTGGCTGGTCTGATTTGAAAGTCATTGCATTTTGATTTAATTCACAATTTACACTTTGTCCCAACTATTTCGGAATTGGGGTTGTAATGTTTTCTTATTTTCTTTGCTTGATGCAGGCCAGTAATTTGCCAGAGTTAAATTATACACATTATAAATATCTCACTGAGTCAGGAGAAATTCCCTGAATTATGGAAATTGGCTACTGTCATTCCCATTTTCAAAGGCAATGACCCACTCCTGACCTCCAATTATAGGCCTGTTAGCATCTTACCCATTGTATCAAAGGTATACGAGAAACTGGTTGTCAAGCAAATCACTAATCACCTCAATAACAGCTCCTTCTGTCTGCATCCAATGCAATTTGAATTCAGAGCTAATCACTCTACAGAAACGGCCACATGTTACTTCATGGAAAAGGTTAAAGCATCAATGGACAAAGGGGGGTCAGTGGGGGCTGTTTTCCTGGACCTGCAGAAAGCATTTGACACTGTTAACCACTTAATTCTGCTGAACAAACTCCGGAACTTCAATCTGTCCATGGAATTTATCAATCTCCTAAAATCCTACCTGTCCTCTCGCTCTCAACTGGTTAGAATGGAAAATCATATCTCTAACCCTATGCAATTATCAACCGGTGTGCCACAGGGCTCAGTTCTTGGTCCAATACTGTTCAGCATGTACATTAATGATCTACCATCTGTATGTGACAACTGTGATTTAATAATGTATGCTGATGGCACAGTTATCCTCAGTCATGGAAAAACACCAGAGGAGGCTGCAACAAAATTAACCGATGCTATGTTATTGATCACAGATTGGTTTAAACTGTCCTGTCTGCGACTTAATTTCTCTAAAACAACATGTATGTTTTTCTCTAAGAAAAACACAAATGTGAAACCAGATGTTTTCATCTCTGGAGAGAGGTTAAAGACTACAAATACCAAGGACTGCACATAGATTCAAACCTCAGCTTCAAAACTCACATTAAGAAAGTCAGGAATAAAGTTAAATTCAGCTTATCAAGTTTCAGATACATCAGGGACTTCCTTTCTTCCGAAGCAGCCAAGGTATATTTCTTTTCGATGGTTCTCTCCCACATCACATTTTGCCTGACAAGTTGGTCTACTGCAAACACCACAAGTATGAAAGAAATAGAATTATTATATAAACAAGCACTTAAAATATTAGACAAGAAACCATACAGATTTCATCATTGTCAAATTTTGAATAAGTATAAACTGCTGAGCTGGGAAAACCTAATCTTGTTTAAAAACATCTGTCTGGTTTATAAGATCTTGCATGGTTCAGCTCCTCCTCCTTTATCTGGTTTCATAAACTTCAGATCTTCTGTCAACAGGGCTACTAGAGGCACAGCAAGGGGTGACTGCACAATCCCCTTAAGAAAATCCACCTTCAGTCAAGCTGTGTTTTCCTTTAGAGCATCACACCAATGGAATTCAGTTCCACTATCTATCAGAGAGTCCCCATCATACAATTCCTTTAAGCACAATGCCAAGAAATGGCTTGTTAACGATCAAAAATGTGAACACTGACTCAGATTTTATTAGACTATCTAAGAGCATGTTGTTATTGTCTTTAATTGTGTATATGATATGTTACCTTGTTTATATGTGGTATTTTATTGTTACCTTCTTTGTATAGGATGCCTTTTAACATCAGGCAGAGGGACTAATGATGAAAATTAGCCTCTAGCTAACTCGGGTACATTTACATTTGTTTTTACAATGTTTTTATTAATGTACACTGTCCCTTTTCAAATAAACTAATAAATAAATAAATAAATAAATAAATTAATTAATTAATTGTTACCAGCTGAAACATATTAATCACTGCAATAATGAACCAATGATAGGCTTATAAGTATTTGCTTATTTAAATCCAAATGTAGACTGTTTTTGGCCAGGCAGTGAAAAAGCAGGTTTAGTCCTCCATGTCCATATTAGCTTTTGAGAGGTCAGTGGGGAGTTTCACCACATTACAGTATTACAGGGTGTTCCCGATAACAAAGGTTAATGAACAAGAACACTCCCAACCCGCCTTCCTGTTCGTCCGCACGCCTATTATATATACCGCCTTCATTCCCACAATCCCCGCTTGTCTCGTTTCTACGTCTCTCCCTCCCTTCTCCTCTCCAAGAAGGAAGCAAGAAACAGCCACCACCTGGTACCCCGGGGGGATTAGGAGCCTACACGGACTCGGACAAAAGACGCGATCTCCAACCTGAGTCTCCCCACCTGGGGCTCCCAGTGTTTGCACAATCACAGACCATGTCCATACAACATCGCCTTTGCCCCAATCTCATATCCATCATTCCACTGAATACTCTCCTCCACTTTGGGAGTGGTCCAGAGTTCACTAACATACTGCTAAATCCTATGATCTTTTTTCCTTTACATATTTCCTATTTATGTATTGAGGGTTTGAATACTCTCTTTTTTTTTAATTTAACCTTCCCTAGAATTTTTGGCAGCTCTTCATGAAACACAGAACAATTATTGACACTGATTATTCAGTGACTGTAAAATGAAAGGGGGTACCTCCAGTAGATGTCACCATTGCACATGATGAAGTAAGAAATACCTTAAAAAGCACTTTTATTTTACAACTAATAACTTTGAAAGGGCAATTCCCTCTTGAACTTATAATTACACTGACATCCCCTCAATATTAATGTATCAGTATCAGGCAGCGCTATAAGCCGCAGCCTTATAACTACATTACAGAGGGCAGGATTGGTTGCTTTTAGAATAGAGTTTGCAGTGCATGGTAAGGACATTGGGTGTACTTTGGAACCATTCACAGTATATTCTTTGACAGCAAAAAACTGCCAACATAAAAAAAGGTGATTGGGAGAAACACTGAAGACTGGCACACACCAGAGATTTGGTCTTTCTAAAGGTTGATTCCAAAAGCAGTGAGTGAGTGTTTTCTTTCATTTTCTGGCTATATTATGTTGAGTTGTTAGAGTTCTCATGATTTGATTATATTTTCTTTTCAGAGATTTTCCCAGTTGCAAGATGTCTTGAAATTTCATGGTATGCATCATTTAAAATTCAAGACATAATTTTTTGGTGTTTTTCCCAAAAAAATACATTGAAAATAATTTCACGTTTATTACTCCATGCATGGCTTGAATATAGCCCACACTTGTGGGTGGCACAATGGGTGGGCCTGCTTGGGCTCAGTTTACCCTCGTCTGCATCCACTCCCACAAAGCAAGAACATCACGAACAATGGACAGCAAAAATAAAAATAAATGATCCCAGGCCTGAATGAATTTTGTTCTGCAAATTAATTGCACTGCAGGGTGGTGACTGATGAGTTTTTGCATTATATGCGACATATCAGGTTCATAGATGCTTAATTTTACACATTATAATAACTTACAAGCTTTCTAACTTGCCTATAAATTGTATTAACAGCCTATGACAGAGTGCATCATTATCAAAGATAAACCATGGCAAATTTCTGTGTTTTGAATTAGCAGTTTGTTCGTTTAGCAAGCTATGGGCCAAGACTCAATGTCGTTTTAGTGACCATGAGTTTATTTTTACGTCCATTTACTGTGAAGTATGCATATTTACGTACAATACATATCCTGCACTCTGCACTCAACTCCATCAACTCCAATTTTTCTTCTTCTTGGCCCAACTGATATCTTACGCTAATGAACTGCTGTCTTTCAGTGTCACAGCTATTTGAAATCCTTCATTCTCTTTTAAATTTTTCACATTTGTGGATAAGAGAGTGAGCCATCAAACTGTATAAGCTCCTCAGAGGAGTGAGTTAACAGAAACTGTTTCACCTTGGCTTGCGAGCTGGGGGTGTTGTCACTGAGTACTTCAATTAATTCAATAATTAACTGGGTGTAGACACTGTCAGATGGCTCTCGATGGTAAGTTATTGTTTATGATGTTCAGTGTATTGGCATGACTTATGTAATGGCTGTTGCTGTATTGTATGTCATTGTGCTTCATTGTTGATTTAAGGTTTTTAAACTATGACAAGTTGTAAAATGACTGGTCAAGAAAGGTGTTGCATAGCAAAATGGAAGAAATCGAGAAGGGGCAGGCAGGTCTCTCTGTTTTCATTGTTTTCACTGACGGACCTAATACCCAATAACTTGTAATGAGTGCATGATTCTCCAAACACTGGCAGTCCCTCACAAGAAGTTTATCATGCTAGTATTGAAATGGATTTTAATATTCATTGCACCATGACTTTACCCAACAGCTAATCACTCTTTTATGTCTTTATCGGTACTAAATGAAAATTCTGACTTTTAAATAAGCTTTCACACAACCATACCCATGGAGCACTGAGGAAATTTTTAGGATTTTTAAAACACTTCACATAATTTTAGATAGCGGACAATTAAATTCTATATTTTTCATATAATCATCCAGGATGGTCCCCTTTTCACTTTTATGATTGTGTCTCCCCACAAATTAAAAACTTCTGAATTCAAACACTGCTAGTTAACAGCTATTGATCACTTATAGAATTATGTAACCTCTCAAGAAATGCTTGGACAGGCAGATTCTAAAAACGGTTAAGCCTCAGAGCTATTTATATTGCTGCCATGCAGGGAAATCTCTTTGGCATAAACAAGTTTGTTATTTTTAAAACTAGTTGGGACAGAAACATGAATTGCTGCATCAATTATTAAATGAAGCAAAACAAAAAGTAAGCAAAAAATAAATAAATAAATAAATAATGCTCAGCACTCTTCTCATTGGATAAGTACACGCAATTGTCACACAGTAGGAGATTTATGTCAGGTATCATATTATGCGCTTTAAGTTAATGCAGGTTTGCACGATATGTAAGGAGTAACTGAGACCGTGCCAAGACAGGTCACAAAAACGTGTGAGAAAACGTCACACGGGTGCCTTTGGGCAAACATGGAACAGGTTTGCCCATGTGTTCTTCAGCCAAATTATAATGATGTTGCAACATGTTGAGAAAATAAGAATAACAAATAGCTTAGCTTTAATACTGTATTTGACATGCAATTTGGATAAATATGGGTCAAGAAATGTAGTGTATATTTAATGCTCAACCCTATCTCAGAAAATGTTGGTAGAGTGTAGAAAATACATATAAAAACAGAAAGCAGTGATTTAGAAATTTATTTTGACTCGTATTTCATTAAAGACAGTTTGAAGACAACATATTTAATGTTTGTCCGGTCGACTTTGTCATTTGTAAATGTACACCCATTCTTGAAATTTGACCCCACAACATTTTACAAACAAAAAAAGTTGGATAGGGGCAATTTATGATTAGTAATGAGGTGATAAAAAAATCAAACAATGGAGTATTTTGAAACAGCTGATGTCAGCAAATTTGCCAAAATTCCCCAGCTTCAGCACCACTGTGACCCCCGCTGAGCAAGCAACAAATCCACAAGACAAGGCTTTGAAACGACTAAGGCAATATGGCTTTTGCAACCGGCTGTCACCTGTATGCCCAGCTGGACTAGATCTGGATTTGCATCAAGGTGCAGCATCAAAGCAGTTCTGGAGACCAGGCATGAAACCAGAATTCATACACAACCGCACATATCACCTAGTGACACCATTGCAGAGAACCTCAGGCTCTGTCACAGCCGGAAGGCTGCAGCCTGTTCTCAAGACTTCCCCTTAAAATCCAGAGGAATAACTCAATCAACAGAATGGGACATAAATACAGAGAAATGCCATTTTCATAAGAGCAGCAAAGTTGAATGGACAAGAACAAGCAGTAAGAAAACACTAAAATAACCGTACAGAGATTGAGTCTAAGTGAATTTAACAGTTTTTCTTGTTCATCCATTAAGCTTTATGTCATGTTTTGGATCATTCTGAAGCAGAGTGTGTCCTGAGTTTAAATATGGGATCATGATGAATGTGGTTTACTTTGTTAAGTATTTTAAAGAAGAACCTTTAAAATGAGACAAAGTTCACAATAAGATGGTCAAGTTTCACACCTTGACCCCCCTCACTCACACCTCTTTCTCATGAAGGAATTTAAGAACACAGAGAGCTCTCTGCTCTCAGTTCTCTTCAGCTTTTTCCCCTCTTCAACTCTCTTGGCTCTTCACGACCTCTTCATGCCGGCGTTTAGCCTGCAGGAGCCGCCATGGGCCTTCCATCATCTAGACAATTAGGCCAGCTCACATCCCTGGACTGTAGAAGAACCAACATGGTGTCCTCCCTGCTCACTGAAATGGTGAAAAAATGACTTTTTCTGTGCTATCTCTATTGATGCTTAAATGGCAATTTGCTTAATTTAGGCAAAATTAGGTAACCCTTAGCCTCATTCAAAATGGCAATATGAACAGGTAAAATATTTCACCTGTGCATCCAATTACTCTGCTGCAGAATGGTATCAGAATAGGATATTGATAATCTCACGTTCACTGTCTCCAAATGTACGATCTAGTCAACACTGTCAGACCCTTTTAATCATTTAATCATTCCTGGTTCATCGCAATATTCATTCCAGTTTCCCACATTCAGCTGGTTTTCATTCAGACATTTATTCTTTTTGTGTTTGTTGTGTCATTGTTGTGTCTTGGTTTGTGACTGGTATCAGTAATAAATGTCATAAAATATATAGTTGTTGTTTGTTTTCCATACTTTATAACTGAGTTCCTATCTGTATGCAAAAATTCCACTCTGCTCTCTTTTGAGTTTCATTTAATTCCCATACGAACTGTATAAACACTAACACTCTTTCCTCATCAATTGGAGAGATAGTCACTGTATTTCTAAGTTCACTTTGAAATTACCTTGCTGGACGAGTGATCAAAGTGTGCATAAGGATAAATGAAGGTTCCCTTAACCTAAAGCTGGATTTATGGTTCTGCGTTGACTCCACGCAAAGGGCACGCCGTCGCCTCGACGCTGTCGTGGACCTTTCGAAGTTCTGAGTTGAGGTCGTTTGCGTCGTGCTGTGCCGCGAAGCAATTCACCGACAAATCGCTAGGTGGCGTCAGGTTTCCAAAGGACCTGTCGTTGAATCACATGAGACTCGTTGGTAGAGTGTTTACGTTACGTTATTCTGTAGGGTAATAACAATAATCCCTACATCCTACACCCTGCGAAATCACTTCCCTTCGTAGTGAAAACTCTGAAGGGCAGCAGGGAGTAGGGTTTTCAATTAATGGTCGTTTGGAATGTCCTTCGACATATTTCGCGGCTGCTGCTTTCTGCTTAAGTAAGTGAAAATAAACGCAGCCAGTTCAAGGGAGAACTGTTTTCACTGGCCATTTATCGGTTTAGCGGTAGCTTTATAAGCAACCACATCGCTTTCATAAGGCGACAAATAGCCACGGATAAAAATAAAAAATGACATAACTAGCGATAGCCAGTCGACTGTACTAAACCATCAAGCTAGGTTTGTCAGCTTTCTGTGCGCTAGGTAGCTACTAGCCACCGTTGTCATTTTCTTGAATGACGTTGAATCACACGTGCCACTAGGCTCGTGGGGGACAATTTGGGCATATTTCAGTATAATTAAAGTGGGTGATTTCCCCTACATTGGTAGCAGACTGGATGGTTCTTACCCACTTTCACCTGGGGCACACAGCGTTCATTCCTTCTGAAAAAGCCGTGAAACATTGATTTGTCTGGCCACACTGTTAACATAAGGCATCCTTTTTAGACAGTGAAGTTTTAACTGGCTTTTATGGATGTAATTTCATATTGTAGTACTTGACCAAAGGTTTGCCAAAGTAATCCTGAGCCCGTATATTGTTATATATATCATGATTTAAGTTTTTTTTTTTTTTTAACCACAGTACTAGTCTGCTGTCCCAACTTTTTTTGGAATGCAATGCATGCCTGAATAGCAAGAATGAATGAATATTTACAAATAAAAGAAAGCTGACAACAATAACATTCAATATCTCATCTTCATACTGTCTGTGATGATGTACAAGTCAATTTCGAAATCAGTCATTTCTGTTTTTATGTGCATTTTTCAAACTCACTACTTCTCCGGGGTTGGAGATGTACAAGCAATTTTTGTAGGCTTGGCTTTGCCATTTGAAATTTGGTATTGGCTCAACAAATAACTAATAACTCTTCAAAAATGATTGGCTCATAAATCCTCGTACTGCAGTTGTATAAAAGTGAATACACAAACACATTTCAAAAATTGCATCTTCATGCTATACGATGTGCAGCCATAATTAGTGTATTGTTTTATGAGAGAAATCTTCAGATAAATCTTGAAGTCATGATTCAGTTTTAACAGTCCTTTCGTCATTATTTCATCCTCTTCAACAAGGTTATGAGCCTGAAAATAAAAACTGGCACTTTTTACTCATCCTGTAGCACACTGAGAGCTGAATCAATTCTATGATGCCATGATCATCTCTTAATTTCCCTTATAAACAGAAACAAGCACAGGGACACACACACACACACACACACCCATACTTGTCTAACTATACTTGTGGGGACATTGTATTGATTTCAATTCATTCTCTTCAGCCTTTCCAAAACCCCAATGGCAACCAAATTATCACTAATCATAACCCTAACCTTGACCTAACCCAACTGAAACTGTAACCCCAACTTTAACCAATTAGCCATATTCATCTTTGGGGACCAGCCAAAATTTCCTCCCAACCCCATATGTCCTTAAACATTTGCGGTTTCTCATAAGTTGGCTTTCACAAGTATAGATACTGTATGCATGATTCTATCCTCCACCCCCACACACACCTGCACACCTTAAACCTTTTGTAAAGCAGGTTACTTGTAAATACTCAACACCCATTATCTTGTCTTTGCAGATCCTCCTGATGACTTGTTTAGACAAAATCTTTTCTATACACTCGATCATACTTGAACCTATCATTTCAGATTTAGAGGACGAAGATTAAATGCGGAAAAAGCATCCAGTTCTTAGGAAAACACACAAGAAGTTAACAGATCTGTTTTGCCATCTCATGGAATGAAATGTATGAGGTGTGAATGGAATGTATGATGCAAACAACTATCATGTGAATCAAACCACTGTATAACAATGAAGAATTATGCAGGGTGTGAGACCAGTATTGAATATGTTTGTAACCAAAAACAGTAAGCTTGTTGCTGATTTTATCTGTGAGATTTACCGAGCCTGCTCAACCAGTTTTTTTTTTCTCTGTTTTCTACACAATATTTTAACCTAAAAGCGAGGAGACTGTGTGATGATAGGGTTGAATACTGGATCTTTTTTTTTTTTTTTTTTTTTGCTGCCTGTTGTATTGATTAATTCTCATAGAGGATGAACAGAGCCAACTCTTGAGAAACCACAAAATGTTGTGAGGACATTTGGGGCTAACGGAAGCGAACTGAGGATTATGCCTAATCGGTGATGGTTAGGGCTACTATAACAGTTAGGGCTAAGCTAAGGTTAGAGTTAGGGTGAGGCATTATTTGGTTTCAGGCAGGGTTCAAGAAAGACTGTATAGAATGAAAGAAAGTCAATACTATGTCTTCACAAGTATTTCTGTGCAAGCATGGGTGCATATGGGTGTGTGTGTGTGTGTGTGTGTGTGTGTGTGTGTGTGTGTGTGCACGCGCGCATGTGTGTGTGTGTGTGTGTGTGTGTGTGTGCGTGTGTATGTCTGCCCCTGTGCTTGTATCTATTTGTCAGAGAAATCTAAAGATGATCAAGGCATCATAGAATTGAATCAGCTCTCACTGTGCTTCAGGATAAAAGTAAAAGTGCCTTTCTGCACTGTTTTTTCAATCTGTTAATCCTGTTGCTATTATTTCACTCAAATCATGTTGACATACGTTAAATTTGAAGATAGCAATGCTTATCCATTTTACATTTGAACATTCAGCAGATATGATTACATACAAATCCAGGCAACTTTCTTTCATTTATACCCAGTAAATTGGCACAGCTGGGTATCTCACCAATCTAATTCAGCCCCCTAATTCAGAGAGAGAGAGAGAGAGAGAGAGAGAGAGAGAGAGAGAGAGGGGGGGGGCGCTTTCACACAAATACCTGAATCCTGAATTGCATTTGACGGTACTGATGTTCGAAATTTAGACTTGCCTACTCGTGCGTAGGTAGCTCGAAAGCGTCATCGCTGCTATCTATGGGGCAACGTTGCTGTCCTCATAATAGCAGTCCTTTGGTAAAGAGGAATGAGCCACTTGGCAGTGCTCTCCCGGTTTCATGAATGCGTACAGACCAGTGCTCCGAGAGGCTGAGTCAGAGAATCATCGTTACTATCTACGCCCACATAGCTAGTAGCCTCCCGGTAATCTCAGAAAAGTGAGAGGAGAAAGAAAGAAGCCACGAATGAATCTGTGGAATTTCGCAAATGGATCTCATTCAATCGCTGCGCAAAATGGAAGCCTGAGAAAACTCCTATCAACAGAAAAATATCGGTGGAGTGCACTTTTTCCATCTGTCCGCGCGTTTATCGGGTGAGTGACCTTGTCTTAGGAAGATACTTTATTGGCACATGACGCGACCTGTATCACGGAAAGAAAGTGTAATTAATACTTATGTCTTGAGATCACTTTTGACCGCCGTTATTATTTAATAAAACTGCACTGTCTGACTAATATGAAATCAAACTAGTCAGCCTATGTGATGAAATAGCTCTCGCAATAGTTGCAATTCGCGAAAATCTACTATTCATGACACCGTGAACTACAACTACAATAATAATAATAATAATAATAATAATAATAATTTTTTATTATAGGCCTACTTAACGTCTTATTAATAATAAATAGTGAAAAGAACAAGTTTTGCTAGTGAACGTGCGTCGTCTTTCATGTCAGCATCTGGAAGGAACCAAGCAGCGTGAAAACAGAGGAAGGGACGAAGTTGAGAGTAACTTCACAAACAGTTGACTTAAGATTCACATAAAATGATGCGCATGTACGTTTCGCAGCGTAGCGAGGTGGCATTCGAATTCCCGAAGCCACTGTTTGGAGTGAGAAAAAACAACAGTACTCGCCTGCAATCAAGGGAGTGCCGACTGGCAGAGTAGCGCGAAAGCAAATCCTGGAATAATTAGACGTACAGTTCATGCAGTTGGCAAGAAGCATGTACATCCTCTGGTGAACTGTGCGTTATTGACATAATGCTGGTAGTCTATGCGTTCAATTGCTTTAATGTGTCTAGTTTTTTAGTCCAAAAAATATGGTTTACCGAAGGTTTTTATTTGGTATTGAGGAATAAAATTGAAACATTTGAAATTTAAAATCTCATTTTCAGGCTTAAGTTCGGGAGTTTATGGCTCAGATGATGGGAAAGTTTATGCGGCTTTTTTCGCGTGAAATTTCACTTTGAAAAGATTAAAGTGAAACCTCAATTCCAACATAATTCTGACGTGGAGTAAAATGTAAATTAAAACAGCAAGCAGCGATTTGCTAATCCGTTTTTACCGGTAGGCTATTCAATGAACAAAAGCGCAAATTCAAAATGTCTAATGTTTTAACGCGTTTTTATTTGTTTGTGTTTGTTTGTTTGTTTGTTTGTTTGTTTGTTTTTGGAAATAATAGCTATTTCGAAATGTGATGCCTGCAACGTGTTTTAATGGAGCCCAGTCTCATCCTAACTAGTCATATAGTGTTGCTACCTGACCAAGTGTAGATAACGAAAAAAGAGGCTTTTGGTGTCCTTATTTAACATCAGTATAACGCAAACCCTGCCCCGAACCTGAACCCTAACCCTAAACGTCAATAAGGACGCAAAAAGCCTCCTTTATTGTCGTACATCGTCGCTTGGTCAGGTAGCGTCACTATATGACAAGTTGGGATGAGTCTCTGTTAAAATTAACATTTGACTTCTTTTATATCAGACAAGAAAGCGTACACTTTCTTGTCTGATATAAAAGAAGTCAAATTTCAATTCTAAAATTAGAGACATAATGAATCTCATCCAACTATGAGTCTGTGTTGTTTAATGAAGCTGGGACAGGCGCATGCTCACTGCATAACATCACACCTCCTTTTCATAACACTCAGTTGTCGTTTTGAAACTGAGGATAGAAATAGCTGGAGTTCCAGTGGCAGAATTAATTCCCAGTTATAGGACCTGAGTTAGTTATCAATCTGAGGTCTCCGTTGTCATATTTTGTGTGTAAGTTTTCAATAAGACTGGCTGCAGGCTGGCCAGTCTAGTACCTGCAGTCTGTGAAAACAAAGCCACGCTTGTGTGATGTGCACCGAACGTGGCTTCACGTTATACTGCTGGATGGAACAGGGGGGGTCCATGTAGAAGATGACGACTGGAAGGCAGCTTATGTTGTTCAAAAATATGCATGTACCCTTTTGTATCAATTGTGCCTTCACAGATGTGCAAGTTACTGACTCAGATCTTAGGAAAAGTTTACAAGCCCATGTGGTTAATGCAATCCCGTTTAAGTTCTTGAAAGCCATTCGCTTTTAAAATTGGAATTTGGCCCCATCTTTCATGCATGCAGATTGCTCTGGTTTCTCAGAATCTCAGAGTACCAATTGTAATATTCCTAAACTCTGTGCAATTGAATATCAAGACATAGGCCTACTGTTCTCAAACTGTTTGACTATTTTTTCAAGCAGCTTTTGGCAAAGTGGTAAACCTCAATCCATCTTGCTGGTAAATGCAGTCTTTTGTGACTGCTTGTTTTATATCCAATCATAATTTAATCATCTGTTGCCTATGCACCGGCTTACTTGTGGAGTGTTCCAATCGGGTGTTTTTCTGAAAACTACGAAACTTCTTTCCATTCCCCCATCCCAATTGTTCTGGAACATGTTGTAGGCTGTAATTTTGGAACTCACAAATATTTACAAAAATCAATACAACTTATTAGACAGAACATTTAATATTTTTACTTTATGCTGTTTCCAACTAAATTAATGTAAAAGATTTTGCAAATTACTTAATTTTGTTTATGTTTGTATTCCACATACTGTCAGATTTCTTGTGGAATTGAGGTTGTAGCAACTTAACATTTTAATTGTGACTCTAAAAAGCTAATAATCCATTGCGTTGCTTGTGGTTGCAGTAATTCAGGTAAGGGTAGGAGTTTTACTGTTTTGGCGATATTCACCATCCATCTTTGTCAGTGTTTCATAAACATCTCATCAAGACACACTCCCCAGATCTAGGTATTTGTTGCGTTCCACCCTCAGCACACCTTATGTAACTAATCAATCTGAGGTGCAACACGACAGGTGTGCATGGATCTTTCAAGGAGAGGTTTGGGAACCACTCACCAAGGCTCACCTTGTCAGCTTGTAACTCTCTGCTGTCAGTCCTGACTTGATCCTGGTGGGAGAACCTGTTATGTGCAGTTAAAACACAAAAAAATGTTCCAATTTGTCTCGTATGATGAGTGAGCAATGTGAAAGCGTGACATCAGATTATTGTAAGCATTTAGTTACAACTGCTAAAGGCGGTACAGTCTCTCATTTTAGAGGGAAATACTTGGGAGATATGAATATGGGTATAAAAAACAGATTTAGAAAATTGCTCCAGATATACAGTATGTTCATTTTTGTTTCAGTATGAAATTATCTCAACAACAGATAGAGTGTGGGGTAAATGTGACTTTACGCTCTGATACCATACTGTGATGCATTCCATTCCACATCTCCAGTACATAATCATGCAGTATGCCTGAGCTTTGCGCTCATGGATTGACATGTTTTGCGTCATTTTTTTTTTTCAAGAAGAGCAAACAGTTGTGTAATAAATTAAATATCTGTTTACCAGTTGTATGTTAACTTGCGATGAAAGTTGTTGAGGCTATGAAGTATGACAAATTTTTCAATGCTTTACATTTCTAACGTCAGTAGGCACTTGAAAATGACTTATGTTTATTTGCTTGAAGTCTTAGGTTAATGCTGATATTTAAATTAAACTCCTTTCATTTTTTTTTATAGATCAGATAAAAATTGCAGTCTTGCATGGCATTATTGCATGCACTATGTTTAACCTTTATTCATCTTTCAGAAAATATTGTGCAAATGCATACACAAGTAGTCCTAGTAAATCGTATAATTAAGATATTAGTGATGCAGAGATCATTTTTGCTTGTAATATGAGTTATTGTATGAGATTACTGGTGAAAGTATTTAAAAAAATGGTACGGTATCAAGAAAATGGCACAGCTTACGACTCGAGAGAGAAAAAGAGCCATTGGCATGTTGCTGGCAGGTCTCTGCCGCCGAGAGGTGGCGCATTATCTGCACTGTCACAGGTCAAAAATCAGTTGGCTGTCTGTCCGAGAATGGAAATAGGCCCTGTTGCTGACCGATCCCGATAATGGCAGCCTTGAATCACTACTGTAGCTCAAGAGCGCACAGCATGCACATGACAGATTCCAGACTGCAACCCACACTGGGGCGCGTTTCCCAAAAGCGTAGCTGCTAACTAAGTTAGCAACTTACATAGTTTGTCCATTCACAGTCAATGGGCCCAACTATGTAAGTTAGCATCCATGATTTTGGGAAACGCACCCCTAGTCGTGAGTTGAGGGGTCTGAGACATCCGAGCTCATGCATTTTTTTTTATTCATTGGCTTTATGTACGCTATTGAACACACCCAAAAGGACTAATCAAGCATCACCGTACACATTTAAAACAACTCAGTGTTCGTTATTACTGAAGTGCTCGGTGCGTCCATGTGGCACGCGTCGGTATTACAATACTTCGCGCTTTTCTTTATTTCCACTAGTATCTCACTGGAAAAGCAATAAAAATCGATTGATTCTTCAATTCGCAGCAAATACAGCACATACCTCACCTGGGTGTTTTTAATGGCTCCGAGCATATATTCCAAAAGTCCGTGTGCTGATAAATGGAAAAAGACTTGGTGCCTTCCCATGGGGAAAGAACCATTTGACGATTACTTTTATATGATGCCTTGCAAGTGAAATAAATGCTTTTTGATGGGTTAGTCCTACTTACATGCAGGAAGAGACAATTGCAGGCTTCAATGCCATCAAATGGAGCCTCAGCCTCTTTTCTTCAAGATAGTCATCTCATTTTGAAACCAGTGGTTATTTCTACTCGTCTGATATGAATTGCAAAGTCCAACTGACAATCTGAGAAATCTTTCATGTCTGAATAATTATATCTACACACATTCCCTAATGCTTGTTTTTGACAAAGCTGTCACCATGCAAAGAGAGTCTTAATTATAAGCCATGGCTGACTCCTTTATCCCTGACGTGAGATAGAAAATCATTCTGACAATTTCCAACCCCCCCCAAACACACACACACACACGCACACACACACTCACCCCTTCCAATCATCGGCACTCAAGGCCACTCAATGTTTGCATTGGACATAGTACATTCTGTTTTACAATGCTAATTCACACAATTGAAAAATGTGAAATTTTCCTTTTTTCATGAACCTTTTTTTCTTCATATTTTATGTCCCATGTTGATAAGTACAGTACATTTTTGAATATGGGTATGTTGAAGTATTTTTTTGCTATTGGCCTTAACTTTCATAAGTAGTGGACAAAAAAAAATGTCTCCATTGATTAAAAATGATTATAGTTATGATGATATTTCAGCTGGCATTGATGATGCACCATGTCAGTCTGGTCTGTCAGTCTGTCAATCTGCGAGAGCATCATTTTAACCAAGTTAGTATTACATATTTTTGCATGAAATTAACGGCAAATAATTTTCTTTCTCTTCACAGAATTGCAAGGGAGAAAAATGCTGGTCTGCATCATTTTCTTTTTATCAAACTTTGTTGCCACGGAGACTCAGTACATTCAGCCCCTCCAGTCATCGCCAAAAGGATCTTGTGATAAACTTTGTAATTGCAAAGAAAAAGATGGCATCTTGGATGTGAACTGTGAGGAAAGAAGTATTACCAGAATAACACAAATACAGCTTCCCTCTGCATTACCATTCCATTTTAATCTGCAGAAAAATGACTTGGTGGAATTGCAGGCAGAGGACCTGCAAAGGTTCAGGAATGCAATTTCTCTTAATCTGGGATCTAACAGCATACAACAGTTGGAACCTGGAATTTTCAGTGCACTTGGTTCTCTTAAGAAGCTTCATATTAACAACAATTTTCTAGTGACATTAAAAAAGGACACCTTTCAAGGCCTGGTGAACCTGGAGTACCTACAAGCAGACACAAACTCTATCCGCACTGTTGAACCTGGGGCATTCAGCCACCTAGTTTCTCTGAAAGTGTTGATACTGAATGACAACTTCCTTGAATTCCTCCCCGCTAACATTTTCCGGTTCATGCCGCTGACCCACTTAGACTTGCGTGGGAATGGGTTACAGTCACTTCCTTACATGGGCTTGCTTGAGCACCTAGGGCGAATCAAGGAGTTTTTGCTGGAAGACAATGACTGGGCGTGTGACTGTGCAATGCTACCTCAGAAAATCTGGATGGAGAATATGAGTGGACAGACTTCGACAGGCGAGATTGTTTGTCGCAGTCCTCCTCACCTCAGAGGCAGTGTCCTAAGCAAAGTGAATCGGGAGGTTCTTTGCCCCTCTGTGCCTGAGCCAGACTCTGAGGGGCCCTCCAAGTCAACGCTGGAAACTCTGTCTTCTAAAGCTGGGCAAGTTCCAAAAGTAATGGACGCTGATATACATCAGCCAGGGACTGCCTACTGCAGTGACGGCTGCTCCTGTCATAGTTATCCAACAGCAGGCTTTTTAATTCACTGTCAGGACATAGGAATTAGACGAATCTCAGATCTTGGATTGTTCCAGCAAAGCCCCACAAAGCTCATCCTGACAGGAAATATGGTTCAGAGACTTTATCAGTTTGATTTTGTCACATTTAAAGATTTGGAATTGGTGAATTTGGCTAACAACCAAATTGATTACATCGATGATGAGACTTTCCTTAGTTTAGCCCTGTTAAAGAAGCTTCATCTGAATGGCAATAGATTGGAAAAAATTTCCCCGGGTATGTTTGTTGGGCTGCACAGTGTTGAATATCTGTATTTGGAATATAATATCATCAAAGATATTCTGCCTGGGACATTCAACGCCATGCCAAATCTCAAGCTTCTGTGTTTGAATAACAATCGGCTTCAAACTCTTCCGGCACAGGTATTTCGCAACACTCCACTGGCCATGTTGAATCTGAGGAATAATCTGTTCATGCACATTCCTGTGAGCAGTGTTCTGGACCAGCTTCATTCACTGGAGCAGATTCATTTGCAAGACAATCCGTGGGACTGCACTTGTGACTTAGTTGCGTTTAAACAGTGGGTTGAAAAACTAGCGAAAGATGCAGTTGTGGGTACAGTCTTATGTCAGACCCCCAGAAATATAGCCAAAGTGGAACTCAGAACCTTGGGACTTGATACACTGTGCTCTGGGTTACTAGAGTCACATTCCCTTCCAACAAACAAGGAAGTCGAAGGAACACCAGCCACAGCCACCACTGAGAGAAGCACAGAGGGTTTCTTCAAATTACTCAACGGTTCAGTGCCTCTTTCAGTCCTTATTCTCAGCTTGCTCATAATTTTCCTTGCAGCCATTTTCTGTGCAGCTGGGATGACTGTCTTCATTCTGCACCGCCGGCGAACGTCAAGAAAAAAACAGGTCAACGATCTGCCAGGGGAGGGTAGTTCCGGGAGTCCGAAGCGCGGCATCTATGGGCAAAAAAATACACAGCCCCAAGCTGATACATGTGGTGAACCAGCACAGAGTACTTTGCTCCCGGTTTGTAGGCCTCCCACCTACTGCATTTGTGCTAAAGAGCAGAACCTGGACGGGCTGAGCATCGATGACATGAAACACGTGTGCCGGACCCTCTTGGAGCAGGAGAGAGACTGTCCCCCAGCGGAGCCCAGTGCAAAACTCAGGGCCATCACCGAGGGCCCGTCTGACTGTGCTACTGTTGAGGATGCAGGTTCCCAATACCAGAACATTCTTAGTCGGGAAAGGAAGCTACAACAGCTTGGCATCACAGACTACTTCAGGAAGAACATTGCCCAGCTTCAAACCCCTGGGGATATCTCAGGTGAGAGAGGACTAATGGAAGCAATTATGTACACCAGGTCACGGAAGGTCCTGGTTGAAGAGTCTACAAAGTACTTTGAACTCAAACCAAAAGTATACAGAGAACCTGACTATTTAGAGGTAATAGACCACCGGAGTTCTGAAGCCTAATAAAAAAAAAAATAAAATAAATAAAAAATAAATAATAATTTTGCACTCAACACTCAACTAGTGCCTTCACAAGTAGCATATAGACATTCCAAATGCATGCCCTGCACATGTATGCTTTTTTTTTTTCTCTATACAAGTCAAGAAATCGTAAAGCATTCCAATCCACTGATCTTGGGGTCTGCTGGTGGCTAGCAGTTTGTACATTGAACTGGCTGTGTCGTTAAACAATAGAGATGTTGCTTTATAAGGACAAAATGAAGTATACTACATGTTATCATTAGTTCATTAATGATTCATTTCTCTGAAAAACACTAGTTTCTTTTATTTCAAAATATTATAGTTCTGTTAATATTCTCTTCCATCACAAGTGGAGGCATTTTGTTGCATTATGCTTCAGAATTTTAGTCCTTCACTTCTCATTGAAAAAAAAAAGCACTTTGTTAAACTTTATGTTATCCTTGCAAATGTTTATGCACTTTTGTTGCGAGGGTTCAAAAATTGTGCATGACAATCAAAATCATAGAATTTTTTTGGTTGGAAAAGCAATAGAAGATTAATATTTTCACTTATAGACATGGATGACGATGTTGCAAACAACGTCTTGTTTTAAATAGAAATTATATATGGCCTCTAGCTTTATTTTATATGTAAGTAGTCTATTTATTATGTACAGATGTTTGTGTAATTCATGTTTGTATTTATTTGTGCCTTCAATGTTATATTTTTATGAAAACATACTTTGCAAATATTTAATGACAACATTTTATGACAATTTTGGAAGCCCTTTGATGATACTAAATCAATAAAATATTGATGATTATGTTAAGCTGTGTTGGTTACATATAATTAATTTGCAGTAAATTGTTCACAATTGATAACTGCCAACTAGGAACATGGAACATAATATTGTTGGCAAAATAGCAATGATATATTTGATAGTAAACTTTTTTTGAGTTTTCTGGTTTTATGTATGGTATGCCTTTTATGTCTATTTATACCTTTGGTCCATGTATTTTGCTCTGCCATTTCAAATGTTATTAAAATGGAATTTTGTGCATATCAAAATATCATACATTGTCACTGTAAAATGTATTAAAAACAATATCAAACTGAGGTTAAAGCAGAAATAGCCTTCACACAACTTTACATATATCATGTAAAAGAATGCTTACATTACATCATGCTTACCTTCACCCGTGGACATCACATGAACCCCTTTACGCAGATGCCAAATCAAGCCAATCTTGCCTCTTGTGCGTGACTCCTATTTAAGGCTTTATAATTTAGGATTTACATCACAGAGACTGGAAAAATGATTTTAATGAAGCAGAACACTTGCCTCATTCGAAAGTACAATTGCGGCATCATTTAGCAATTACAGTTACAGTATCTTAACATATAACCCCAGTCCACTAAAAAAGTTCCGCTGGGCTAAAAACTATGGAAAGTACTACAATTTTTTATTTTTTTTACACTATATTTTACAACATTCTTTCTGCAGACTAAAAACAAACTATTGTAAATAGCTGCAACACATCTGTCAATATCTCCACAGCTCTGCAGTTTGCTTGTCTTGGTCAGCAATTGTTGTGGTACAGCAAGCAACTTTGCCCAACTTCTCATTTCTTTTTTGCTCCAAATAACTATTATCCTTGAAAAACATTATTGATGTTGCTTTTCTGCTTTCAACCCACCCGGCTATTAAACAGTGCAAAAAAATTTTAATATGTTTATTTTATTTTTATTTCAAGTAAAATATTTTTTCCAAGAATGCTAGCTATTGTGCTGCTTCACTTTGGTTGCCTTCTATAGGCAGAGAATGCAGCTTCAGAAAGCTATGTGGATTGCCTAGAATGTTGGAGGACTTACTTACAACAATAGGCCTGTCACAGTCCAAATACTAGGACGACAAGGACTACAATTAGAACCTTACCATACCTTTTTGTCTCAAAAATTACAAGCCTCCTTCCTGGGTGCCTTGCCAAAGATTCTTGGTATGTCAGTTATGAAAAAGGCCACTTAGGTCATTTAGACTGAACTGTCTTACTCATAATGTAAATATGCATATACAATGTTGAATCAGTATGTTTTTTAAGCTTGATGAGACTAACTGTTGCCAAGGACCAGAGGCAATCTTCTCTTTCCTTTTTTTTAAACCATATATTCAAACCTGATTCAGTCTCAAACAAGCAGCAACCAGATATTAGAGGAAAAGCATAATGCCTCAAATGATCCTTAGATTTTTTTTAACCTTCCAAATCCAAAACACAGGATTTTATGCATTCTTTTGCATTTTGCACACAGCTGTTTGCTGACATCATTGACCTCAAAGGAAATGAAAACAAATCCAGTGCTTGGTTTTATCTGCCAAGGTTGTTTCAGACAGTTCAGTCCGTGAATACAGTCGTTAACACAAGGCTTCTGTAAAATTGGGGACCATTTATAAAAGGAGCTGCAATTTTTACATGGACTGCCCAATATAGATTTTTAGGAATCCAGCTGTTCGCTAGGCTGTCTTTCAGTTTCAGTCCAGGTTTTTATGTTTCACTGTTGGTTTCACAGTCTGGTCAGTGTTTTCCCCACTTCCCAGATTGATTACTTTATTCACCTGTCTTGTTGTTCCCTTGTGCCTCTCACCGTTAGGATTCCCTCTGTGCGAATGTTTCATTATCATCACCAACTGCGTCTCATTGCTCCCTGTTGTGCTATTCGCATTCCCTATGTGGTCCCCTCATCAGCCGAATGCATTCCCTTATGTTCTCCACCATGATTGGTTTTTCTGTCATCACCTCATTTTCTAGTTTGTGATCGTCCTCCCAGCCTGTTCTCTGCACACCTGTGATTCGTCCTCATATCATCACCTCTCCGTGAATATATACACACACATTCCCTGCCTGGTTTCTCAGGGTTTATTATTGTCTGTTGAGTTAGTGGCTCTTGACATCCCTCCTGCACTTTGTTCCATTCTTCAGTGTTCCAAATCAAGCCTCTTGACCTGCTATGCGGCAGAGCCTGCCCTGTCCAGCTCACAAGCACAGTGAACTATCCAGCCCAGCCCCTCCTGTTCCGCTTTCCTGCTCCTGTGTCCTATCATCCCCCCTTGAAAAATAAAGGTTCTTTTAACATGCACTTCCTGGGTCTAGGATTGGGTTTGTGGGCTTGGCTTCATGTGTAAAGAAAGGTAAATCTTATCACCCCCCCCACACACACACACACACACACACACACCCACACTCCCCAAAAAAAAGCTTGCAACATTACACTGTTTAATAATTCTTAATAATTCTGTTTAAAGGCAGTGTATGCCTCACAAAACGCAAAACGTCGGGGGAGTCAGTCGCCTCACAATCAATCACTACTATCACTAAATGAACAGTGACAGAGGGTAGAGAGACAGCAGCTGATCATCCGCTTTCAATTGCAGCAGTTTATTCATGTTTATTACCTCCGCCAAGGAGGTTATGTTGTTGCCAACGTTGGTTCGTCTGTCTGTTTGTGTGCAAGATAACTCAAAAAGTAATGAACGGATATGTCTGAAATTTTGTGGGTGGGTTGCTATTACATCAGGGATGGACCCTATTGATTTTGACAGGGATCAGTCCAACAGTATCTTGAACACCCTTTGTGGGAGTCTTCAGAGGGATTGAAATGTTATTTTTTATGTTTTGATTTTCCCTCAGTCAGCTTGGCAATATAAGCCTTTTTGAGGGTAATGTTTGTGTGTTATTGTAACAGTACTAACAAAACCTTTGTAAACAATCGCTCTTTTTAAAAATAATATTCCTCAATCACAATTACTTCATCTCATGTATTTGTTTATGTTGCCCAGTAGCTGCCGTTATCAATCATATTTGTAATTGATGTTTTTTGCGTGAGTGGCACTGGATTAATTTACAGTCAAATGCTAGCCAGCTGTAGTAGCCAGAGACAAGTTCTTGCTACTGTAGAGCACTATCCAATTAATTTGTCCTGCTAGCTATCCAGCTGACACTTCCTGACACATGCACTGACATGTCTCTATTACTGCTAACCATTAGTATTGTTAGCAAGCAATTCAAACAGAGCTTGCATTAACTATTTAAGTCACAGTCAGTTCATGTTTTCCTTGCAAAGTATCTAACACTAGCTTGCTAGCTCATTGTCCAAGCTAATACCAGATTACAACTGAAATAACGTTAAGTTGGATTTTGCTATTGCAGCAAACCATAGGACATGTTACATGATAAATTACATGTGCTGAAGTTGGAACTAACAGACTGTCACATTAACTAGCAGTAATAAAAATTCTGATGCTTTCATCTGTAAACAAACTTAAACTGTTTGATGCTGGTTCAACTTTTGTTCCTAAGTTAGCTCCTCATTCATTCCACATTTGTTCTTCAATTAACAAATCATTCAGTATAATTTGATTGAGTAAATCAATAACTGCTCATTATGACTAAGGTTTACTAGCATTTAGGTTCTCAGTTGTTCCTCTTTGTTCCCCAATAAAATAATCATTTGCTACATTATACAATTTGATGAGTGGTTACTCAATAACTGCCTACCAATGATTAACTTGCCGTTGGTTCCTCATTCATTCCTCATTTCATACCTAATTGACGAATCATTGCTACTCTTAAAATTTTACTTAAGATCTGCCCATCAACTAATGATTAATACCAGTGATAGTTCCTCATTTGTTCCCTGGTAACTACTCAAATTTTGTCTCCTTCACATTCTGTTGAGTTTGCTGGTACATAATCCAGTGAAAAATACAATCTTGAGAGACATAAAAAGGGTTATTCATCTTAGACAAAGATTTAACAAACATTATGATTAGTTACAAACATTAAAATTAAGCAGAAATAGCAGTGACAACTCAAAGTGAAACATCTACCTCAGTGAGTTAGTTAACTGTATTTGGGCTACTCTGCATTCAATGTTTGGCAGTGAAATAACAGAAATGGTTTTATTCAATGCCTTTATGCTCATATTGGTATAAGCAGTTTAATGTCAATCCTAAACAAACTATAAATCACGTTTATTGATGAAGCCAAGTTTTAGAGAGAAAGTGTTATTCACGAAGTGTCCATTTCATGTAAACTGAAACATTTCTTTGGTCAAAAAATACTAAACACAGGTGGTGTTCAGACATGATTAAACCTGTGGTCTTGTATTTATAAGAAAAAATGTAAACCGTAGCAGATGGTTGCTGTCCTTCTTTTTTCACAGCTTATAAACAGAGCTATGTTCTTATGATATCTATCCGTAGATACTCTAATATGGGATCCTTGCATGGTTAATACAGATGACTCAGTCCTTTGGTGATGCGGATAATGAACTCAGAGTTTATTTTGGTGTAATATATCAGCACCATATTGATTATAAAGAATTTAAATTATTTGGGCTGTAAATTAAGTTTAGGAGAGAATAAGAACTGTATGAGGCACACAAATCAGCTATACCCAAAGTGTAATAAATAATGATTTGCAAGCACAATTCTGGAATTTCAAAGTAAAATTCTGTGTATATTCACATAACTGGACATCAAGAATTCTGTACTAGCTGATTTGTTGTCATTGATATGACTGCTGGCAGCAGTTGAATTAATTCTGAAGTATACAGATGGACCTCATTGGATGATGTTTCTTCCAACTCCCCGACATCAATTGCAACTAAAAAGTTGGGAATTACATGTCATTTGACTAGTTCTTTCCAGTTGATTCAATGTATGTGTTGTATAATACTAAATTAATGTGAAACAAACACTAAAATATATTTTGAGATGTTTTAACCAGTATTTAAGCACAAAAACTTTTCAAGCAATAAAAAATAGGGCCCATGTTCATGTTACAGTGTTAAACAGTCGACTCTGCCAACTTTTTTGGACTCTGTTGCAGTTATCAGATTGCATATTTTCAATTAGCAATTAAATTCACATTAGAGCATCAAATATTGTGTTGCACTGTTTCCATTATCGTCAAGGATGGAGGATAATCAAATCAGTCCTTTTTGATTTTATTAATTTCCATGACATGTCAATGTTTTCAGAACTAAAATTGTGATTCCAGAGGTCCAAGAGCACAAGTTAAGAGCAATAGCTTAATGGATTCCACCTAGTGTCTGACAATTTTGGCAAACAATCTGGTCGCCTCAAACTGCCATAGGTGAACTTTCCAGCAAGATAATGATTCAAAGCACACCTCAAATTCCATGCAGAGCTGGTTCTGAGATAGCAAAACAAATGTCCTGCAATGGCAAACTTCATCTTTTCCACACAGTCTGGTGAAAAACCTGTGGGCTGGATTAAAGAGGGCAGTTACTAAGTACAAACCCAGGGATGTGACTCATCATGAAAGGATCTGCATAAAGGAATGGCAAAAATGGCCTCAAAATGTGTGCAGTAATCTTGTAAAACAGTACATGAGGCTCCATATTCTTCGGTGATTTTGCTCTAAGTTCTAAACCAGGGGTATCATTCATTGTGACAGCTTGAGGTACAGGGAATTGATTTTTAATTACAATAAATCATTTTGGTTGGTCTACTTCTCACAAGTTGGCATTTGAAATAATGCATCTATATAATATGTAAGGGCTTTTTCTGTGAACCGAATAGAGTGCACAAAAAACAACAAATGTGGAGCTGGAGTCGAATGCAAAGATGAATCTGGGGTTTTTATTATGCCTTATCTGCAAAGCAGCAAAGGCAGAGACGGCAGAATACAAACAAAACTGGAATCGAGGTTCCAAATATAATTATAGTAAAGCGCTCAACATAAACAATAGTAACAGTGCTTAAGAAGGAGTTTTAAATACAATCAAATACACAGTTACAAAGTCTACAACATTAGAGCTTAACGACAGGCTCACGAGACTTCGCGCCACAAGAGTGCGAAGTGCTCAGGTATATACAGCTAGCAATGACGATGACACAATTGCAAACAGATGCAGTCAATCCGGTTGGAGAGTAGAATGCAGGCTGGGTCTTAATAGACTGCTAATTGAGAATGCTGGAGGTGTGGCATTACATAATGTTATTTACTTATTTATTTTATTAATTTTATGAGTATTTTTGGCCCACTGTATTTATCCTGGGGTTGTGAGGTGGCAACAGTGTGTAGACATTCAGGAAAGCACATCATTGGGCATGGGGCCCACTGAAATGTTTAAAATTAGCTGGAAGGAGATTTGTATGACTGTCCAATTTGGCCAATATCACTGCTTCATGTACCAGAGACTCAGTAAAATCCTTTTCCAAGATTAGCAAGGCAATGATGCGTCTCTAGTTCTAGGCCATTTTCTGGAATTATGATGCTACCCAAAAAGCATCTGAGTGGGAGCCTGTTAACCATAGTTGAGCTGTGTTTATCAACAAGAGTAATTAAGTTTAACTCATCAAATCATTTAAAGGTTTTTCCTAGACACTCACCACACAACAGCTGCCATTACTTACCCATATGAGGCAGTTCTTTTTGTTTTGTTTTTTTTTTTCAGTCTTAAGTGCTCTTCAGTTTGTAAACACATTTAATCACTACACAGTGCACATTGCACTTACATGCTTACTCTGCATCCAATCAACGCACTAAAGTAAGGGAGCCTAACGGCGCCACTAGCAAGAACACAAACTCCCAGTGTGAGAGAGAATAGGACCCATGGTAAAAAGGCATGGAATCCCTGGAGGTCAACAAAAATAAAAGCTGAAATTTGACAAATGAGCTTTGAATTCTAGAAACCTTGCCTTGCACAGAGACCTGTCAAGAGCTTCAAGGGGATGTCCATGGAACAGCATTTTAAGACTGATTACCAGACTTGGAAATCAACCTCATTTGTGCATCACGTATACGTATATCATTTTTATTTCTTCCTGGATGCTTTTAACATCCACCTGTTGTCAATGAACTGATATATGCATTAACAAAGATATCTTTCCCTAACTGACAAATGGTAACACGCTAAATTACATGGCTTTCATCAGTATTTGTAGGATTGTATTATGCCTTCATAAGAGATTTATCATAGATATTGAGACCCATGTTACTTGCGTGTAAAGTGACCTCACTCATGGAAATTAAGCGCATACCAATTGGTGGGGAATTGCTGTATTTTTACCCCGCCCCACCCAAAGAGTGAGGGAAGGGGTATTGTTTTCGGTTCGGTTTGTTTCTGTGTTTGTTTGTTTGTTTGTGCATTTGTTTGTTTGTTAACACCCTAGCGGCAAAACTAATGGGCAGATTCACCCCAAATTCGGTATAGGGATTGCCACTGACCCAGAATAGATCCCTATTGAATTTCGTAAAAGTAGGTGAAAGTATGTGCGAGGGGCGGGGTTTGTTGTGCCTGGCACCACTTGTTAAATGTGCTTTTGTTTTGCCTGAGAAAATCAACATTTTCCCAAGTGCATAAGCAAATTTGCTATCTAATATAGAATATATATGCAAAAGATGGCAACCTCTATATCCATGCATTGATTTGCATTGTCCTTTGCCATTTTTCTCTTATATTGTGTTTGCCCTCTTGTTTACAAAGTTTAGTTCATGGCCCTCAAAGTGCACTACTGTCAACTTTTCTTTTACACTTAATCTATGTGAGCATTTTATTCACAGCTGCTTGAGACCAGTGAGTGAATACTAAGAACTTAATCTTTGGGCACCTAGAAGAAAGCATGAGCACATCATATAGGTTTTTGGCAGAAAAATGCAAACCCAGCAATGGATCTGGCCTGCCACGTGGCGTGGGACAAGGAATGCTTGAGAGATGAAGCAGTCATCTAATATAGAATTTAAAAGTTCTATCATTGTAACATATTTATACCCTGCCTGGCCAAAAAAAAAAAAGTTGTACACTCTAACATTTGGTTGGTTGGGCCACCAGGTTTGACCATGGCACGCATTCGTCATTGCATTGTTTCGACTATCTTATGTAATGCTACATTTATTTCCATCCAGAGTTGCATGAATTTTTGGCCCAGATCTTGTGTTGACTACAGGAGAGTCAAACCATTTTGTAAAGCCCTCTCTGGCAAAGACAGGTCAGGACTCTGTGATGGCGAATCCCCGTGTGAAAATGATTCCTCATGCTCGCTGTAGCACTCTTTCACAATGTTAGCTCAATGAATCTTGGCGTTGGCATTTTGGAATATGCCCGCGCCATCAGGGATTAAAAAATCCATTGCTAGGATGACCTGGTCATTCAGTACATTCAGGCACTCTGTTGACTATCGCTCCATAACGTTGCTAAGCCTAGACCTGACCAATTGAAGCAACCCCAGATCATAATACTGCCTGCAGAGGCTTGGGCAGTCGACACTAGGCGTGATGGGTTCATTGCTTTATTGGCTTCCTTTCTTACCCTGAAGCGCCCATAGGCCTTTTTCACATTGCCGGGTCTGTAAAACGGATGTGGGCGCCTTGCATTTCCGGTTAGCATCTGTCGCTGTTGTTAGAGTACAGGACTGGTCTGCATGGAGCCGGGATATTTCTCTAAATGCCTTCTTTCACTCCACTAATGTGGTTATAATCGTTTCTTAGACGTTCGGTGGACAAGAGATGCAAGTTATTTTTTGCGCAGTTCTTTTATGATTACGATGGTTAATAATAGTAAAATACAGATAGTGGTGACTAACAGGTAGCAGCTACATAACTAAGTCACTAGCAAGTAACTTTGATCCTAATCAATTTATTTACAACATTTTAACTTCAGACAACTTTGTTTTTAGGATTTAGTTTTAGATTTATTTTTAAACTTGCCGTAAGTTGTTTGTCTACTGTGTCGTTTGATCCTGTGAAACGTCTTGGCTAAGCTTACAGATAACTAGCTATAACTTCATAACAACAGGCATAGCGTAGAAAGCTGTAGTAAGCGTGGCTGGGTCACATAGCCAACATTTTGTCTTTCATGTTCAGTTGTGAAACCTTGCTTTACTTACTGCCAATAAAACTAATATATTCTGACAAATGCGTTTGTATGTTTCTGTTTTCCATTGTATAACTGCCTAGTCTCAACCTTGTAGCAGGCAAGGTGTTCATAAGAGCCAGGTGCTAAAGATCTCTTGGGAAAAGCGAGGAACCACGTCAACTCGAGGAAGTGTCGGCGCCAGAACTGGAAGCTAAAACTGGGACACAGCACCCCTTTAAAACAATTATTAACCCTGACTTGTGCTCAATCGTTTTCTAAATTAGCAATACATTCACTCTGAAAACACTCCACAGTATCAGGCGTTGCTAGTTCTCCCCGTCAAAGTTAGGCGATGCGGACGCGCACTTTGGTGCATTTAAATCAGCGTAATTGAAAATTGCACAAAGGCGTTTCAATGCCAGTTTATCTCATTTCAATAATTGAAACGTACATAGAGCGCATGTTAGATCGCCTGATGTGCTGATAAAGTAGCTCAGAAGTTCCAGAGCAGTTTGTCTTTCATAAAGCATAGGCCTGTTTGTATTTTTCAGCGCTGAATTTAGCCCATTATTTTGCCGCTGTAAGATTGCATAGGGAGAGAAGGCGTGTCTTCAATTGCCAATGGCTCATTACTATGAATGAAAAACTTGTCAATCACTTTCCTTATTGACAACTAGACAGGACTAATTGTTGTAAAAATAAAAAAGGATGCGTCTGTGCTCCCCCAAATTCCAGTTCTGGCGCCGACACTGACTCGAGGTCAATAAAGCCTGCGATATGGCATGTATTGCTGACATTTAAGTCTAACAATAGGAATGTAATGCTTCGCTTTATGTTTAGAGTATTGTTGGACTATGTGTTTAGGCAAACCAGCAACGCTATGTCATTCACGATAATTACATACAATTGCGCTTTCTGACTCTCCGCGATAAAGCAAATTTACCTTGCTCCATTTCTTTAATCAGAAATTAGGGAGAAAGTGCAGCCCTAGCTATGAATAACTACAAGGCCTCGTATTACATGATCAATGATGAGAGTCACATGAAGGCTGTCAGCATAATTAAACAGGCTAATTCTGCACCGCAATGACCATAAACCATAATTAGATAGCTTGACGACTAGACAAACGTTGTATTCACTCATTGCCCAAGCTTTATGCCTCAATACTGATGGCTCTTCTGAGTTTTAACCCTAAATTTGGACCAAAAGCTGGACGTTTGTTTTCCCTGTGAAACACAATGCGGAGTTGAGCATATGACCAATTATTGCATCTGTTCTGAGCATTATTTCGTTAGCCACTTAGCATAATTCCCCAAGTCATTTTTTACTTTTTTTTTTTTTTTTGCCAAATTGCAATATCGGCTGCCTGTTCTTTCGTGCAGCCTAAAAATGCGTCTATACCCGCCAACCCCCCTTTCTCGAAACCTTAAAAATGAGATAGACAATTATGGTACGAGGCTATAACGATTGTTTAAATTAAAATTTGTTGATTCAGGAAACGACTCGAGTGAAAAGCAGGAAGCGGTATGTTATTAACAAATCATGGCATCAGAGCATTGTCATAAAGCTTGGGCAATAAAACTTTTATTGTAGAAACAAATAAGAATTTATGCAGGACAGCAGTCATATCTCAAACTGTCTCATCATTTTGCTTGCAGTCCCTGGCATGTTTCAAACAAACTTTAAACGAGAACAATTTTACCCCAATGTGTCCATCGACAATATGATACCAGAGAAGTCTTTGATTCTTTTTGAATTTGACCCCCAAACAAAAGGAAAAAAAAAGAGCATGGTAAATTTGCTTTATCACAGAGTCAGAACATGTAATTGTATGTAATGATGGCCGAATGAAGCGCAACATTAATGGTTTGCCTCGCTTATGTTTATAGTAAAATGAGTACGTAAGCGAAGCATTCCGTTCAGTAGTAGTAATACTTACACGTCGCTAAAACGTGTTACATTGCAGAATTATTGAATTCGTGTTTATGAAGTTCCTTGCTTTTCCTCAGAGATTTACAGCACCTGGTTATTACGAACACCTTGCCAGCTACAATGTACTAAGCAGGTATACGATGACAAACAGACACACAAACAGATTTGACAGAAAATGTAAGTTTTATTGGCAATAAGTAAAGCAAGGTTTCACGATTGAAGATCACAGGGGAAAAAATGTTTGCTGTGTGACCTAGCCAACACAGAATTTGTACTTCTAACTTACAGCTTGCCGCATTACGCTTGTTGCCTGAAGCTATGGTTAGTTAGCCAAGGCAGCATGCTGCATCAAGCCAGACAGGTGTAGCTACCAGGTGATGGCTAATGCAGGTTTAGCATGTACCTTCCGAATTTCGTAAATTACCATAATTTCGCTAGTCAGTAAGATTTCAGGTTGTATGTCCCGCTGGACCTGAAATCTTGCTGACTAAGGAAATTAGGGCCATTAATGAAATTGGGAAGGTACATGCTAACGGACAGCCAGCAACGAAAGTTTCACAGTATCACATAACACCGCAAACAAACAACTTGCTGTAAATACAACCAAAACAAAATCCGAATATCTTTGCTTTAGCCAAGATTTTAATGTTCTTTTAAATGAATTTTTATCAAACCTGCTTGCTAGTTACATAGCCACGTAGCTGCTACCTGTTAGCTTTGCCTCAGTGCCACATCTGTTTCACGATCATTAACTATTGCAATCATAAATGAAATTTTCAAAGAACTAGTGTCCCTCAACCGAACTTTTGGTCTTTAAATTGTTTTCAATAATTCCAACCACACCAGTGGTGCGAAATTGTAAGAGCAAAAGAAGGCTTTTTATGAATTGTACCATTTCGATGCTAAAAAGCCGTATACCTACAGCCACAGAAGCTAACCGGAAAAACAAGTAGCCCACATCCGGTTATGAACGCCATATTGTGAGATATGCGTATTGCTTTGGAATCAGATAAATATGAACTCAGACCACATGACCTTTTTCCATTGCTCTACAGTTCAATCTTCATGCTCCCCAGCAAGTTGAAGTTGTTATTGCCGATTAACCTCACTAACAAGTGGCTTTCTTGCAGCCATGCAGCGATTTAGTTGCTATGCTGCAAGTTCTGGTTGTATTGTATGTGGAAATGCTTGTGCTTTCGCAAATAAAAATAAATGAATTCTGCCAATTTTTTATGGAGAGATTTCACTCAACATTTTAGTGATCTCTGATCACGATCATTCATGATTATTTTTCCAACCTATTTCTTCCACATAGCTGACAGTTCAGCGCTATCTTTCCATGTTTAAATAATGCGTTGGACAGTTCTTAGCCCAAGTCGAGTCATTCCAGCAATCTCCGAGAGGGGGCTGTAGCATTTTGTGCACTGTATTGTCCTGCTGCCGTGAGCCACTGAGTTGCCAGTCCAGTAACTGTCCTGGTCCGCTAGGGGACCGGCTCTTCCAAGACCATGGGATACTTCCTCCAACATGGTTGTAAAAGAAATGAGGCTACACACTGCATCAGCTGAAGAATAATTCTCAGCAATAATGATTTGCTGAGGTATTTGCTTATTTAAATCCCAATGGCCATCTTTTTCGGCTTGGCAGGCAACGTCGTAATAAATGTCATTTGACCCCTTTACGCAATGCGTAGTATAAACTACCGCTCACTAATATGAAAGAATATTTAATAAAATAAAGGGGTTCGTTTCCTGCAGGTATTGGTGAAGGTCCGTACAGTCAAAGGAGCTGATTACATTGCTCTTTGTATTTTTTGCGGTCCTATTCCTCAGGTAATGTGAATACTGTTCCAAATTGACTTGGCACCATCATCTATTGTTATGGATTGTTATTTGAAAGATCTAATGGCACTGACCCATGTAAAAATGCTCCCAGCATGACAACACTAAATGGCTTGCGGGAAATAACAGGAGATGGAAAAGTGCAAATTCAAGTTGAGCACTTTTACTGCTCTTGCGTAATTCCCAGGACACGGAATGAATTCAGGCTTAGCTTTGAGTTACAGTGTCAGATCATTGTACCCACAGCTGGTTAAACCAGGGAATTTTATTTTGTTGAAAACAACATTTGTCCTTGTTCCAATTCAGCTGTCCACGAGACAAAGGGTATTTTTTTTCACTGCTTTCCTACAAAAGCCAAACGTTGCAAAGTCATCTTTATTCTAGCAATACTTTGAGACGCAAACATTTGACTATAATTATATGCGTATTGATTACGCACACACGCGCGCAAACACACACACACACATTCCAAAAACTTGTTTGAATTTTGTGGTTCTTTATTTCAGAGCTTAATATGGATTCCAAGAATAACTGTAAAATTAATATTCCCTCTATCATAAGATGTTGAATAAAAAATAAAAAAAACACCTTTTCTTTGCCAAATACATAACAGTGGAGAAGTCAAAGAGTTCAACAGACCATGCAGAACACTTTTAAAGGCATGGAACTGCCTGTGCATACTTTCTGGAATACAATATCATAAAATGAAAAAAGTTTGATTTTGCCAAATATTACCACAGACAAGTAATTAGTTTGGTACCAGTCATATCTACAGTACAATGTGCCATGCGGTCTGCATTCCCTGGATTAACAGTCCTATTTCGAAGGAGGTAAGTGAAATCAGCCCTGCACAAGAGTCTCTTTATTTTAATTAAAACTGAAAAAAATGAATCACATATGAGGAAATACACCCAGGACAGTCCCATTAATCCATCACAGGGCACACAAGACACTCAGTGACTCACATTTATGGGTAATTTAGTGTCGAATTAGCCTAACATCATGTATTTGTACTGTGGGAGGAAACCAGAGTTCTCAAAAAACCAAAATGAACACTAGGAGTGGATGCAAACTTTACTTTTTTTATTTAATTTTAAACTTTATTCAACCAGATAAGACAGAATAAGAACAAGTTCTTATTTACAACTGTGGCCTGGCAAAAGGCAGAGCTTCTTGAGGGAGAGCAGAGAAAGGGTTATAAACAAAATAAAATAAAATAAAAAAAACAAGCAAACAGTATAAATACTACTCTAGGTAAACATATTAACAAAGACACAACTAAACTAAACACACAAAGGCATCAAGCAGCAACAAAAAGATGGGCTAGCATTCTGTGTTACAAGAGCATGTATTTTGAAAAAGGTCCATGATCAAGGCTTTAAAGGTCACCTTAGAGATAAAAGAATCCAGCTTGATAGTTTTTGGTAACTCATTCCAATCTCTGGCTGCTGCAGACTGAAAGGACCAGGAGCCTAATGCAGAGTTAGTTTTTGGGAATGTCAACAGAATCAAATTTGCAGAGCGAGTGTTGAATGCAGAAGATGCGAAGCGCAATAGTTTACACAAGTAAAGGGGGAATAGACTGAGAGTTTTGTATAATAACATGAACCAGTGAATTTTGCAGCGAGTGTGTAATGATGGCCAATTAAGAGTGGAGTATAGAGTGCAGTGGTGTGTTCTGAAGGGAGCATTTGTTATAAAACGGATGGCAGAGTGGTAGAGGACATCGAGCTTTTGAAGCATGCCCTTGCATGCCGATCTGTAAATGACATCACAGTAATCGAACATGGGAAGGATGGTCATTTGAACTAGAGTTAGTTTAGCAGAGTAAGTGAAAGAGAAGTGGAATCTATATAGGAAGGCAATTTTTGATTTAACCTTAGACTGTAATTTGTCAATGTGGTTAGAAAAGGACAGAGTGTTGTCTAGCCAGATTCCCAAATATTTATATTCCTTAACCCTGCTCTAGAAGTGTCCCATCAAGGGTAGAGATATTTGGAGTATTTGAAGGCACACAGTCCTTCTTACTAAACCATATGACTTTGGTCTTGGAAGTGTTTAACCGTAAAAGTAATCTAAAAAGGGCCTGCTGGAGTCTACTGAAGCTAAGCTGAAGTTATTGACAAACTATATCTGGAGAGGAGCTTACAGAGTAGAGAACTGTGTCGTCAGCGTAAAGATGGATAGATGACTTGGCTACAAAATTAGCTATGTTATTAATGTAAATTGAAAAAAGGGTGGGGCCAAGGATAGATCCCTGCGGAACACGGCTAGTGACAGGGAGAGGCTGAGAGAGAAATTGCTCTGATTTCTCACACTGCACTCTTTCTGTAAGATAGTTGGAGAACCAAGCCAGAGATTTGCCAGAAAAACCAATACTGCCAAGCCTGTCAAGGAGAAAAGTGTGATTCACGGTATCGAAAGCCTTGGCTAAATCAATAAAAAATTGCAGCACAATGCAACTTCGAGTCCAAGGCAGAAGTGATGTCATTTACGACATCCACATACATTAAACTCCACATACAGGTGTGTGCAGTGATGATTATACACTTAACAAAATGAAGATAAATCAGAAACCAAGTACTATTCAAGTATTTATTTCATGTAAAATTGGATCATATAGCGTCCCGGTGGCTGATCGGTCTAAACGCACGCACCATAAAGGCTGTGTCCTTCCCGCAGCGACCTGGGCTCGATTCCAGCTCACGCCATTTGCTGCATGCCTTCCCCCATTCTTCTCCCCAACTTTCCTGTCTCTCTACACTGTATAACTGTCAAATAAAGGAAAAATTCCCAAAAAAAATCTTAAAAAAAAAAAAAAAAATTGGATCACATAGATGAAAGTAGGCAGATAACTATATATAGCAAGAACCAAAATGTCTTTTTGAGAGAAAACGTCAATGTCTAGTGTGAGTGTGTGACCACCCTTTGCTTTGATAACAGCATTTAATGTTTCAGGCATAGTTTTCGCATATTTTTTTTCTTTTTAATTTCAGCACTCACTAAACCATTCCATATGGTTTTAAGTTCATTCCAAAGAGATTCTTTCAGTGTTACAACAGATTTGCTCAATCGGATTAAGGTCTGAATTTAGAGCAGTAGTAGTCACTACTGCTCTGCAAATGCGGCGCCTTAATCGAGTGAGCTAACCCGGCAGCTCTGATTTCATCAATTTTTATGAGATCACCGGCTCCTTTTGAGCAGACTGAACCCCAGGCCATGATATTTCTACCTCCATGTTTTTACTAAGGGGGTTTAACAGTCATTTTTGAATGGTCTCCAATTCTATGGCACATATAAGTTCTGCGTTTGGGTGAGAAAATTTTGATTTTTGATTCATCGGTCCAAAGGATTTGTTCCCAGGCCACAGGTGTCAAATCCCTGAATTTCTTGGCAAACTCAAGTCTTTTTTTGATGTTGCCAGCTCTTGGCAGCAGCTCGACCAATCAGACCATTTTCTCACAGGCATCTGAAAATAGTAGATCTTTATACTTTCATCTCCTCACTTCTGGCACTATGAATATCACCATAGGTCTGTCGTGCTGTCAACCGCCAATTTTTTTTGCCCTGATGATACACAAATAACGAACGTCAGAGGCACTTAACTTCGGTTTGCACCTCAATGGCCACTACATTTCAGCGAACCGGTCTTTTTGAAATGCTTGATGGTGTTTCTTACAGTTCCATGGCAGCACTTAACATCTTCAGCATCATGTAAGGACACAATGCGGCTATGGGCAATCTCAGGGAGCTCCTTCCGTCGTGCCATTGTGTTTAACACTGTGATGCTGCTTATAGTTTATCACCTTATATAATGGAACAACTGAGGTACTCAGAGGTATTTCTGCGGAATGATGTTGCCTCAAAGCAATTTAAACAAATGTTTTAGTATCAATAACCATGGAATGAGGCGTCAAACATCACTGTACTTTACCTCACTATACTTGTGGGAATTATTTTTTTCTTGTTGTTCTCATTGCCTGCAATAGTATACTTCAATACATTTTCACGAAAAAATTTTAGAGAAGCAATATATTAGGAGCCCATTTTGACGAAAGTGGTGGTGCATAATCATCACTGCACACTACTGTGGGCCCAAGCCAGATTCAAGCCAATGATCTTCTAACTGGGAGGCCATAGATATACCACAACACCCCCATTCATAACAAGGCTGATTAGTGTTAGGGATTTTGCCCTTAATTTCTAGTTCATATCAACATTTCCATATTGACATTCCACCTGTAGGTTCTAGTAAATGCTGTTTGTGTATGTTTCATTGCAGAAAACCCACAGGAGAGACATCAATTAGGGAGACAAAAATAGATTGAACATGAAGCCACTCAAACCCATCAACCAAATTGAGAAAAAACATCCATGCACAGCTGAAAAAAATAAACCGCAAAAAAACAAACATTTTCCTGGTACTTAGCTTAAGACTTCAGATTTGTTTCTAACCCCATGGGAATGTTTGTCATGTTTATCATTTTAGCTACATAGCTACTCAAACTGCATCCGGACACTGCGTATTACAATTGTTTGTCAATAACCCAAAACTAAGCTGTCACTCCGTCAACTGAACTGTTTTCCAGTTTCTCTCCTACACTTTGCACTCTCTGCTCTGAGGTGACTGGTTGTACCGTGAATTCTATCATCTCTGATTGGTCCAAAGAATACTCTTCATTGAGCTCAACATGTTGAGCAGAACCTGCCAATTTCTAACTCTTTCTAGGCAAAAAAAGAGAAATATATAAACACAAAAATGTAACTGTAACACATTCTCCCTCATGAAATTTCATAATGATCTCTAAAATTAAATTGAGACTTATGACAAGATGACTATTTTCCTTTTTGTTTAGACCAATAAGGAACCATTAGAAAGATCAGAAACTACACTATTGAGTGACGTCTTCAGTTTATCTGTACATTCTACGGGTGGATATTTCTTATTGCAGGCAATAACACTGAATCCAGAGGGTGAACAACAAGCTAAAATCTAAACACACTTCCCTCAATTTATACAATTCTGAACCGCCATGGCAAACTGTCAGTTGCATTACCCATTTGTCATTTAATTGGCACTTGGTAAGTGCCCCCCCCCACTAAGAAAAATTTAAAAAATGAAAACGCCAATCTTATGAGAATAAATTCTCAAAAATTTGTCTTATAATGCAAGCTCCCATTGCGATTTCGATAATGTTCGCACGAAAACAAGACTGTATTCTGCGAGAAGGCGGAACTTTTCCCCATGAAATGGATGGATTATGTATTAAAACAAAGCGATCTCATTGCAAGTCAACGCACCCATTCTTGGCTAGTTGATGGGTAGGCCAATGCCTCATAAACCCAGTCGTTTCATAATGTATGCAAGTCACATGAGAGGATGTTTTCATGAATCTGACAGGTTGGCAAGCTGTCAATCTGTTAGTAAGCACACCAGATAAGTACTTTTTTCCATTTTTTAAAAACATTTTTAGAAGTGAGGGCCCTTGCGCTCCCCCTCTACTACACCCCTGTTAACACAGGTCTCGCCGTCTTTTATTACGTTTTTACTGACTTCTGTAGTGTTTTTGTTGCATGAGACAGGGCCTTTGAAGCACCTATGCTGTTTTCTTTTTATATATATAACTATCCTCACAAAAACACTTTTTTTAGATTAAAGTTTATTGAACCTTAGTTATACTTTTTCATTTACAATCGGACAGACTAGAGTATCATTAATTGAATACAAAAATGTGTTCTTTAAATTTTAGAAAAAAAAAGGATTTTGAATGTTTCAAATATAACATTAATCACTAGTGATATTTCTCCAGTGATATTTCAGTCAAAGTTAGTATCATGAGCTGTGCACCTGGTTGTATTACAGTTGTTTTGTTCACAACATTTTGATACTTCCTGGATTATTGGATCCCAGCCAGCATACCCTATTGTTAGACTGTTGGGGTTAAACATAGGTCATCATCATTAACTGGCTGGAACTACAGCCACTTGTGCAGTGTTGATGCATATGGGATTATTTATTGACTCAAATGCATCGCTGTTTGAAAACCATGGTGCATTCTTTTAAAGTTGTCATCACTCACCTGAGTCTACAGACTTGATTGAACTTGCAAAGCTGCCACTGCAGCTTCTAGTTGCACATAGGTCTCACAATGTTTGTGTCAATGAGGCTTTTAAAATTGAATGTTGATGCATTTTATCACCATTTTTTAATAAACATAACTACAACCCCATTTCCAGAAAAGTTGATATACTATGTAAAATGTCAATAAAAACAGAATGCATTGATTTGCATATTATTTAAACCTAATATATAATTGAAAATGGAACAAAGGTAACATGTCAAATAATGAGGTTAAGAAATGTCATTGTTTTTTTGAAAAATATCAGCTCAAGATGCCAGAAAAACATTTCAAATACGTGATGACGAGCATGTTTACGACTGTATTGCATAGTCTCTCCTTTTAACAGTGCTGTAAGCATTTGGGAACTGAAGAGACCAATTACTGTACTTTTGAAAGCAAAATGTTTTGCCATTCTTGCTTGATTTTGGATTTCAGCTGCTCTATAAGTTAAAACCGCCTTTGTCATATATTTTGTTTCATAATGTGCCAAATATTGTCAGTGGGGGACAGGTCTGGCCTGCAGGCAGGACGGTTTATCATCTGAACTGTTTTACTGCAGTTGTGCCACCCTTGGCGGGAACAGCTGCAATCAAACGTTTGCAGTAACTGGCAACGAGTCTTTTACATTGCTGTAGAGGAATTTTGGCCAACTCTTCCTTGCAGAGTTGTTTCAGTTCAGCCACAGTGGGGGGTTTTTGAGCATGAACTGCCTGTTGAAGGTCATGCCACAGCATTTCAAGGGCATTCAAGTCCATTCCAGACCATTCTAAAACCTTCATTTTGCTTCTTTAGAGCGAATCGGAGGTGGACTTGATTCTGTCCGATGGATCATTGTCCTGCCGTATAATCCAACTGCGCTTCAGCATTTGGTCATAAACTGATAGCCAGACATTCCCCTACAGGAATTTCTGGTAAAGGACAGAATGCATAATTCCATCAGTTATGGCAAGTCACCCAGGTGCTGTAGCAGCAAAGCAGCCACAGACCATCACACTACCACCACTGTTTAATTGCTGGTAAGATTTTCTTATGGTAGAATGCTGTGTTAGCGATATGCCAGATGTAATGAGACCCATGTCTATCTTAAAGCTCCACTTTTGACTCATCAGTCCATAGAATATTATATTAAAAATATTTTAAAAATTATAAAAATATTAAAAACTATATTAAAAGTTTTTCATCAAGATGTTTTAGCAAATGTGAGATAAGACTTTTTGATCAGCAGTGGTTTTGTTCTCTTTGGTGAGTGGTGATTTTCATCCTGCAGCTCTCTCATAAATGCCATTTTTTGCCCAGTCTCTTTCTTATTGTGGAATTGTGAACACTGACTTGTGCTTAGGCAAGTGAGGCCTGCAGTTCTTTAGATGTTAGTTCTTTTTGTTACCTCCTGGACCAGTCAACAATGCGCTCTTTAACTGGAATTTTGGTTGGCCAGCCACTCCTGGGTACGATCCGTTTTCTGTATTTGTAGATAATGGCACTTTCCATGTTTTGTCGGAGTCTCAGAGCCTTAGAAATGGCTTTGTAACCCTTTCCAGACTGATAGAAGTCAACAAGTTTATTTTTATCTGTTCTTGAATTTCTGTAGATCGAGGTGCTTTTTCCCTACATCACGTCGCCTGACAGGTTCTATGTAAGTGAAGTTCCGATGCAACAGGGCTGGTGGTAATCACGGCTGGGTGTGTCTAGTAAAAATGAATCCAGTTATCAAATACATTTTTTTTTACTGTTTGATTTCATAGCTAAGGAGGGGAAATTATTAGGGCCAAGAGAAGTTGGGTAGCTTTTTTCATTCAATAAATTCTCTCATTATTTAAAAACTGCATTTTGCATTGACGCTATTTGCTTTATGTTTGGCCTATTAAAATCAGTTTGATGATCCAAATATTTAGGAGTGACAAATATGCAAAAATGCAGTAAAAGAAATTGGGAAGGTGGCAAATATGTACTATTTCACAGCATTCCAGGCTCCAAAGTGGAATATCCAAAGCCCTTCCTGTCATGGTTCTGGATGTTTGTGCGTGTGTTTTGGACTTTTCTTTGTGGCTCTCGTCCCGGAACAAAATCGTATTCCTTTTCATCAGATTCTTCACCCAGCTGGCTGATTGAACTTGGGCGGCGCTTCCCCGGACTCTATATAAGCCGGATGTTTGCCATGCCTCTTCGCTAGAGTGTCTGTTTGCGGCTACGCACTATAGCCGAAGATATCTGTAGTCAGGATTTGTTTGACTATCTTCTCGTTATTTTTGAGTTTCTTCTCCCTTTTTCCTATCTCGCCTTGCTTCCGTGTTTCGGACTATTATACGTCCTTTGGAAGCCCGAGCACTTTCCGGTGGTCTGTATTATTCTCTGTGTTTGTTTGATGTCCGTGCTGCTTGTTTCCCTCTTGTCGCTGCTATTGGCCTCCTACCTCTACCGGCCATTACTGAACACTCTAGCCAGACTTGGAGTCGCCAGCAGCGGCTACGCTAAGACCATTGTTGCTGATCAGCAGTCTGTCCTTACTGCGTATGGCCAGGGTCTTTCTAGCTTGGACAGTCGGCAGGCGGAGCTGACAGTGAGAATTAGCCTTCAGGAGAATGCTATGGAGAGACAGGAAAGCCTTTTAATAAGTCTCTCCGAGAGTATTAGAGCATTGTCTGCTCAGATTACACAAAGTGTTTCACAAGCACATCAGTACACCTTCCCTGAGAGCCTAAACTCCAGTTACCCCCAAGATATGGAGGCGAGGCAGGAAAATGTAAAGATTTCATTGCTCAATGTGAAATATTTTTTAAAGCGCAACCCTAATGGTTCTCGAATGAAGAATCACGGGTTTTGTTTATTTTATCACTGTTGACCAGCACAGCCCTCACTTGGGTGGGGCCACTAATTCGAGCTAGATTGCAGGTAATAATTCAGTGGAAACTCTCGTGAGAGAGATGATTAATGTTTTTGATCAGGATGTTTATGGTCAGGATGCAGCTATGCGTCAAATGCATTTGAAGCAGGGCTCAGATAGCGTCGCCGATTTTTCCATCGCGTTTCGCTCCTTAGCCACAGAGACAGGGTGGCCAGAAGCACCTCTTATCGTCGCTGTCGGGCGCAAACCTCCTATGTCCAAAACCGTTACTTTTCAGGAAATTAAAAAAACTGGGTGGTTTTGTAATAAGTGGACATGACGTCATCAAACTTGGTATTCTGTCTTTACATATAGTCAGATATTTGAATGTGTCAATTCTTTATTAATATTTTACCCAAATCAAGCTCACGTGGAGTTAGGAGGTTTGTGACCAACGAAAGTGGAGATAGAAGGTTTTTGCCATCACTGATTATGACGGCCGCATCGGCTGCAGTAGCTCATTGCATTACGTTATCATCAACTTAGAGATAGGAGCGCTTTTGGAAACTCTTAGGTCCAATGCAAATCTTGAAAAAATGAAGAAAAAAAATGAGGCACTCATCTTTAGAAAAATAGATAAAATACCTTATTCTATGGCAAGTTTTAACAGCAGAACATGATTAAAAACGATGACTTTGTGAGCTGCCGGATGGCTCACTCGGAAAAGCATTGCGTTGCGAAGCTGAAGTGACCATCACGGTGCTGGTTCGCCTCGTACTAACCAGCCTCGTACCAACCAGCAGTGGTCGGCAGCTCTTTTTCAGAAGTAGCGCGCAATTGGCTAATGCGCTACATGGATGCAAATTGGGAAGGGTCTGCTGGGAAGGATTATGTAGATTAGTGTTCCCCTAGGCACCTCCTGTTGACCAGACAGGCACTCATAAGCAAGATTCTGCGGTCACGCATGTTTGAGTATTCTCCGCTCTCGTTCAGAGCTTGCGACAGCTCAACTAATGAATGTATAAGAAGCACTGGCTACCGGGCGCATACTTCAGAGGAGAACCGCGAGCTGTGTATACTTTCCTGAGTTGGCAACAGGGGCCGTAGATGCGCAAATGCTTCAGTATTTGTACATAGTTCCCTAATTGAATATTCCAGATTCGGGTGGGATTGGAGATGCCAAATTAATAAATAAAATTAAATAAAATAAATAAAAAACCATTACTTCAACACATTTCGGCGTCCAGCCGTCAGACCGGTGTACTCTGATTACTGAACGCTTTCACCTGCTAATGACTCACCATCTGTGTAGAAGTTTGTTTCCTGAAGAAGGCTGGACGCCCAAATGTGTTTAAATAACAGCTTTGATTATGTTCTGCCTGTAGAACTTGCCATGGAATAAGTGTGACTCGTCTTTTTTTTTTTTTTTTTTTAATAAGTATAACTTTCAATGAAGTATCGATCTGAAGTTAGCTAGCGAGAGACAGGCTGTGAATAACGTTACTCTGGTAATTTCTTATCACGTCGCTAGCTAGCTCAGCACTTCGACACGTTGTTAAATTCGATCAATCAGGTACACTACATACTTTTTAACTGAATTTGCCATCACCTAAGCCTTATATGAAAACACTTTGAGCTGTTTACCTCAGTGAAATCCAACAGTATTGTATCCGCTCCTCTTGTTGACGTCCTTTGTAATATGGCGGAGGGGGGGGGTGTAGTTAGGAGGTTTGGTCGACAGTTTCAGGATCCAATGGAGTTAGGAGGTTTAGTCACAGGCGGTTTTAAATACTTTTCATTGGTTAAATATTTGTAAAACCACAGTCAGACATAAAGGGTGACCAATAATACTGATTTATGGAAAAAATAAAAATTATGATTTTTGGACATAGGAGGTTTGCGCCCGACAGCGACGTTATGACAGTTTTTATTCACGCCTTGGCTGAGGAAATTAAGGACGCTCTGGCTACATTAGAGCCTTGCGTTTCTTTAGATTCGTTGGTTCGTACTGCGGTGCGAGTTGATAATCGCATCTGCGAACGAAACAAGGAGAAACGTACTGCATTGGCTCTTGATAGCAACGGGGTTAATGTTCCTTACAACACACATACAGCCCCAACTCTGCCCACTGAAATGTCCAGTTCTAGTGAGTCAATGCAGGTTGATGGCTCATATGAGAGCCGGGCTCGTAGGCCTGTTCACAGACAAATAATTTGTTATCATTGTAGCGAACCGAGACATATCCTTCCAAGTTGCCCCGAGCTTAAAGGGAGATGGGAAGCCCCTCTGGCGGTAGGGGGGGCGCTAGAGGGACAGACCCAATCTCCCGTTTGAACTCTTATTTCAGTAAAGTTGACTATGGGGAAAAGGAGAATATGGGATAAAGCCTTTTTGGATTCAGGGGCTGTTGATTGTTTTATGGATGCTGAGTGGGCTAGAAAACATTCCATTCCCATCCGCTCTCGCTCACATTCGCAATCGATCAAAGCTTTGGATGGTCGACCGTTGGGAGATGGGTTTTTAACCGAGGTCTCTGATTTTTTGACTATGTTTATCCCTTTTGGTGGTCATTCAGAGTAAATTTGTTTTTTCTTAATCAATTCCCCAGTTTGTCCTGTGGTTTTAGGTCATTCGTGGTTGCTTAAGCATAGGCCACAGATTTTTTGGGGCAGTCAAAATAACCCAATTGTTCAGTGGGGCTCTGACTGTACAGTGCCTGACAACAGTCTTGTCGCATAAGGACATAGTAACTAAAAATAGCATATAACTTTATTTCTAACCAATCAATTGCTACAATAAATGGTCCATTTTACTGTCAAGGGCTTTCATATTAATAATTTGGTGCAAAATGAAACCGTCAAAAAGTGTTCTGATGTTCACAGCTTGGCTAAGCCCATAACATCTGTTTTTGCTTGGACAAAAGTCTTGTTGTCTCTTCAGATGATGCAAAAAAATCGCAGATTAGAGTTTAACCTATGACAAATACTGTAATTAACACATTCCTAGATGTGTATAGAAATAACCCCAGCACACCAGACTTTCATATGAGGTGCGACTAGACCTCTGACAACATACCAAAGATTCAACCACAGACCAAAGTGCTGATCATCAAGAGCCTGAAGACTGAGTCTGCTGCTGAGGTGGCAGACATCTTTAATGTATCCAAATGTCAAGTGGAGGGGATGAGAAAAAGATTTGAAGAAACTGGTGATGTTCATGGCAAGCGCAGGTCAGACAGACCCCGGTATGACAACTGTTTGAAAGGACCGTTTGTTGCTTCAACTGTACAAGGCTAGCCCTTCTTCAACTACAGCGGCTACATGAGGAAATGTCACCAAAAATCCCGTATCTACAAGAAGAGTTTGTCAAATTCTCTCTCAAAGTGGTTTTCATAGCCAAATTAGTACACAGAAGTCTGCATTAAACAGAAAACAAAAAAACCTGCATTGCATTTGCCAAGGCTCACAGCTCGCAGAAAGGATTGATACTGGAAAAGTGGCTGAAAGTTTATTTTTCTGGTGAATCATCCATTGAACTGCATGCCAGTCACCGTACAAGACCTGTTGGAACCCTCATGGACCCAAGATTCTCCCAGAAAACAATCATGTTCGGTGGAGGAAAAATCATGGTTTGTTGTTACATCCAGCATGGGGGTGTGAGAAAGATCTGCAGAGTGGATGGCAACATCAACAGCCTAAAATATCAATAAATATAAAAAAGTTCTTGCTGCCCTACTTATACTGCTGCTCCTTCTCATTCTTCTGCCTCCATGTCACAGTTCCTGAAAGTGAAGAAGGTGAAGGTACTCCAGGATTGTCTAACCCAGTCACCTAACATGAATATTATTGAGCATTTCAGGGGTAAGATGAAGGAGGAGGCTTGGAAGATGAAACCATAGAATCTTGATGAACTCTGGGAGTCCTGCAAGACTGCTTTCTATGCCATTCCAGATGATTTCATCATCAAGTTATCTCAGTCATTGCCAAGACGTATGGATGCAGTCCTCCAAGCTCACGGGAGTCATATGCAATTTTAATTCTTTTTTCCAAGGCACCATGGCTTTATGTTCTGATATTATAGTGGCATATTTGTGTATTCAAAATAAAGTGTATGTATAATTTCCACATTTTTTTTCAATGCGACAAGACTTTTGTCCAAGCAAAATCTGACCTTTCTGTACAAATTAAATTATAAAACTCAATCAATGACACAAAACTCTATTTTGGTATATTTCGCATAATCTAGAGGGCTTTGCCTTTCATATAAGCCATTTTTGATTCCAATTGATCAACTACAAGTCAGGTTATTATTTGTTGTTCCTACAACTTGGATAAGTGACAAGACTTTTGTCAGGCACTGTAGGTCTCACTGCCCAAGTCGCCCCGCATTTCAACCCATGGGGGAGGCGTCGGGTTCTGAACAAGATAGTGTGTAGGAGCCACGCTGAACCTTGGTTAACCTCCCAACGTTTCAGATGATTATGTTGATCTCGCGGAGGATTTTGGCAAACAAATAGCTTCGTCTTTGCCTCTGCATCGTGATTACGATTGTGAGATCAAACTATTCCCTGACAAGTTGGCAGCGGTTAGGAATTGGCCTGCCCCTCAGAATGTTAAGGAGGTTCAACGATTTTTGGGCTTTGCTAATTTTTATAGGAGGTTTATTCGCAATTTTAGCGCTGTGGCTGCCCCCATCATTGCGCTCTCTAAGAGGAATTCTTCCTCGTCATCGGCTTGGTCTCCAGCAGCGGAGGCTGCTTTTCATGAGTTGAAGAAACGACTTAGCTCTGAACCTATTGTCGTTTTGCCCGACCCCTCCCTCCCATTTGTGGTGGAGGTTGACGCTTCGGAGGTCGCGGTGGGTGCCATTTTGTCCCAGCGCCCCCTTTGAGACAATAAGTTGCACCCATGCTCCTACTTCTCCCGGTCGTTGTCACCGGTTGAACGGAATTGAGATTGAACGGAGTTGTTAGCTGTTAAATTGACGTTAGAAGAGTGGCGCCATTGGTTGGAGGGGGCTGAACATCCGTTTGTGGTTTGAATGGATCAAAGGAATCTCCAGTGTGTCCAGCAGTCTAGGCAACAGGATTCCCGGCAGGCGCGGTGGGCATTGTTTTTGAATCGCTTTTACTTTACGTTAACTTATTGCCCCGGCTCCAAAAACATCAAGCCTGGCGCCTTGTCACGGATTTATGACCGCTCGGACCGTGATCCCATTTCTGGGTCGGTCATTCCGGTGGCTTGGATTGTGGCTCCCATGCAGTGGGATACTGAGTCTGTTGTGCAGGAGGCCTTGTGGCCCGACCCTGTTTCTGGTAGGGAGCCGCCTGGCTGTTTGTTTGTCCCCATGGCGGTGCATAAACGGAGGGCTGCCACTGATAGGAGGCACTGTTTTGCACCAGCTTATCAGGTTGGCCAGAGGGTTTGGTGTCCTGAGAAACGGTGCTGGGTCCCTTCTCGGGATATCTTGGGTCCCACCCTTATTTCGGAGTCCCGTGCTCGGGTTTCTTTGGGAACGTCTGGGGCCGTCCCTTGGGGGGGTCCTGTCATGGTTCTGGATGTTTTTGCGTGTGTTTTGGACTTTTCTTTGTGGCTCTTGTCCCGGGACGATATCGTATTCCTTTTCATCGGATTCTTTACCCAGCTGGCTGATTGAACTGGGGCGGCGCTTCCCCGGACTCTATATAAGCCGGATGTTCGCCACGCCTCTTTGCTAGAGTGTCTGTTTGTAGCTACGCACTATAGCCGAAGATATCTGTAGTCAGGATTTGTTTGACTTTCTATCTTCTCGTTATTTTTGGAGTTTCTTCTCCCTTTTTCCTATCTCGCCTTGCTTCAGTGTTTCGGACTATTATACATCCTTTGAAAGCGCGAGCACTTTCCGGCGGTCTGTATTATTCTCTGTGTTTGTTTGGTGTCTGTGCTGCTCGTTTCCCTCTTGTCGCTGCTATTGGCCCCCTACCTCTACCGGCCATTACACTTCCAACCTTTCTTTGGGGAACATTGTTTATAAACCTCTCAGTGATGTATTTAGGGGCAAACTGGCAATCCCCAACCCACCGTTGCTCTTGAAGGCCAAGGCCTCTGCTGTATGCTGCTTATGGACGGAATCATGATTTTTTTTTTTTTTTTTTTTTTACACCCAATTAGACCTAAATTGCCCAATCCCAACATTTTTGAAATGTTTTGTCAGCCTGAATGGCAGAAATTCATAAATGTTTACAAACAAAATAAACTTACAGAAAACATTAAATGTCTTGTCTTCATTAACTCATTCCCTAGGGAATACTTTTATATAAAATTGTCGCGTTTGTATGGAATACTTTTCCCAAAAATTACACAATATAAAGTATTGAAATACAGGTGGCCCATGACCACGATTTAAAACTGATTTCGTGTTTTCATCGGACTGCGGATGGTCGTCCACGCCGTTGGCAGCGGCTTGCCGTAGGGAATGAGTTAAAGTGTATCAAGAACCCACTACTTTCTGTTTTTACGTCCATTTTCCATAACATCACAGCAGCCATCTTTAGTTCATCAAAAGTGCAGACCCAAAATCATTTTAAACATTCAATTTGATTTTACATTTGTGACAAACTAGAAAGCCAAATAGCTAAATTCTAAAGATGGCAAGCCGTAAGTTTCATATCAGTGTGAAGTACAACAGGAAGAGGAGGAAAAAAATGCTAGGCCTTTTCACAGCTCTACCCTTTTGATAGCATTTACAACATTAATCCCTTTGCACAGAAGCCAAATCTGGCTATTTATGTGTTACCTTATATAAGGCTTTATAATTCAAGATTGCAGCTTCACAGAGAGGATAGGAATGGCTCAACTGAGTCAAGACACTTCAATCATTTAGAATTCCATCGTATTTCAGTTTATTTTCATGATTTTGGTAGAGAAAAAGGGCTGCAAACATAAAAAATCTTCATGAAAATTCAGCATTGAAGTTGTAAAAAAAAATAATACTGAGAAATGGAAAATAGTTCATCTGAGCATTACATTCTAAATTACCTACTCTCTAGGAGCCAAATAAGACAGCTATCCATGTGGCTCCCTGAACTATCAGATCCCTCAAAATGGTGCACTGTCAAATCATAAAACCATCATATATTTAACGCATCAACTTTTGACGCATGAAATTCAACGTGAATTTATGATTATCTGGTTGAATTTAGCATGAGTTTCTCAATATAGGTGCAGTTGGACATCAGTGGTCACCAGTAACCTCTCCAAACACAAAACATGCATTTCTCCATGATAAAGTTTAGAATTTTGTCCATTTATCTTAAGAGTCCCACAAGCCAGCACAAATACTCATTAAAGGATCTGCTTATTTAACGGTCAGAACATTCACCCTGTAATGAAAAGCCAGCAGTTCCCGCTTCTGAACTCGCAGCCTTATATAAACACTTTCCACACCTTTTAAGGAACAAGTATAACTCACCAACTCAGTAATATCTGAAATATACCTTATTATCACAGAACAGACATTCCACTATCAGGTAGAAATCAGGTAATATCCTATTCTAGATTGAACAGAATGGTGCAATGAACATATTAGGGGGGGTCCACCAAAGTCCTTCAGCTGAACAAGCCAAAACAACGGCATTCAATTTAGTTGAATACGGTATAAATTCAAACACAAAAAGCCATATTGAGCAAAATGCAACCACAGTAGCAGTAGCAGTATTTCTTCATTGAATACCTCCTCCAGAGACAGATGCATCCGGTAGAAGGAACTCTCCAGTCCTGTTTCATTCGGAATAATTCCCATTGACAGTGTCTGTACCTCATTTAAATCTCATAAACGTAACTGAACACTTCAGGTCAGTTTTAGAAGTGTTTTTTTTTTCTTTAAATCACATCATTTTCAGGTGCGCAACTATACCCAACATCAACAGAATACAACCTACCTTGCTCTTACGCGAAGGCTTTTATACTCTTCTCATTGTCCAATCAGTGTCTTTCAGTTACTGTGGAAAGTTTATACTCTGGCATTGGAAAAGAAATGAATCAATCATTATCGGGGAAGCTTCAAGTGGGTGTGAACTATAAGTGAACTATAAGTTATTCATCATTGGATGAATATTTTGCTATGTAGCATGCTAACTCTTTTTGCTATTAAGATGATAAGATACATGCATAACTGTTAACGTAGAAACTTGAATTTATTAATTTAATGACAAAAAGCGTTAGCGTACAAGCTGGCGAATTATCCATCCCATTGACTTGAACAGACTGCCAACTAGAAGCTAACACTTTTTTTTCAATTTTTAAAACAATATGTCAACATTTATTTGATAAATAGGATCTCAAATTCGTGAACTCGAGATCTCAAATTTATGTAACTCAAGTACTAATTTTTCGCCAAAGGCTGGGAATAAATGAAAATAACCCCTCTCGTGTAATAAATTTTATATCTCAGTCTCTATATATATATATATATATATATATATATATATATATATATGTGTGTGTGTGTGTGTGTGTGTGTGTGTATGTATGAAGTAAAAAACATATAAGTATATGAAGCAGAGTTTGTGGGATGAGTATGCAAAACATTGGTTTCTGCATAATCAGCCAAGCGGCTGGCTGGAAGCAGATGCAATAATCATAACCTCTAAAACAGGCTATGTTTGACATGTTTATTTGAACAAAAAAACATGCCTTACCTTTTTCTGTTCCAGTTTTTCATTGGCCAGTAAGCAGTAAGTTCAGTGTTCTTGGTTTTGATGGTAGGCTGGTGTTGTTAGTCTGGTCATGTTGATTGTATTGATCCTGGCAGCTCTGATGAAGCATAGTTCATTCTAGGTTCCCATGAGATGGACTGGCAGTCTAAAGTGTATTTGCTGTTTTTAATTCTGAGAGTGCGTACATCATGTGGCGCCAGAATGCTACTGTTATCATAAATTCCCTGTTCTCTTTTATTGAACATTACTGGCTGCCGTTTTGCCTTTTTGTTTTTGTATAGCTTAGCTTGCACAAATGGTAACAATATCACAAGCAGACTAAAGCAGACATTGAAGTGTGCTAAACTAGAGTTTACCCTTACTGGTCGCTAGTGTGTTTTTTTGCAGCTATCACCGAATTCTTCAGCACGTTCCTGTTCTATGCCATGCATTGACGATACTTGTCTATAGTTGTCATTTCCAGCTTGACAAAGCAAATGTCGTAAGCTTGGGGCTCCAGGCATATTCACTGTTTTTATCCACTTTTTATCACACTCAAAAAAATGATGTTTTAGATTTACTTAAAATTTTTATGTCAAGTGGTTCCAAGCAATTGCTTTGTGTAACCTTTATTTGACTTCTAACATTTTTGGCCAGTTTAATTAATTTCATTGAGTGGAATGTACTTCACTCAATTTTGTGGAACCAGTTGACAAAACATTAAGTAAATCTAACATTTCATTTTTTTGAGTGCATGCTGGACGGTCTCTATTTTTTTGTTTTTTTTTTGTTCATGGTCTGTAATCATTTATTGCAGAATTTGGAATTTGTGTCTCTGCCACTCCATGCACAATTGCACAATGTGTTTATTAGTAATCATACACACACATGCAAGCACGCAGGCACACACACACACACACACACACACACACACACACACACGCACTTCCTTGGCCAGAATTCAATTTAATACTTCCTGTTACATATAGATACTTCAGCCATTACATATTTATCTGTTAACAATTTCCCATTATTAGTCAATAACATTAAAGCATCTGTAATCAAATCCCGCAGGTAAAGGTAGATATGATCATTTTGAGGCTGTCTTCAAGGCAAACAATGAGTGGCCATGATCAGAGCAGAGGTTAGAACTGCCTGGGACTCAGGTTGCAAAAAGAAACAGATATAGTGAAATACCGTACAAATGAAACTGAGTCAGATTTGAGGGGGGATAGCTCTTTTATACTGGTCTTTATAATCACTGGTACATTTTATGCGCCTCTCCACCCCATTTGTTCTTTATTTCACCAACACTCCCTGTGTGAATACAAATGTGTACTTCATAAAATGTCTCAAATATTTCACAGGCACTGCTAACACATACCATGGATAGTATTTCCTTGTCTGCTATTATTTTACTGTATTGAGCGCTAACTATTATGCAGGTAGGCAACTTGAGTAGCCACAGTTAAGCACATAATGTAGTGACAGTTAAGACTTGAAAGTTATTGTTCAACACAAGAAGCTCATTAATAAAAAAGAGCTAGAACTCATTGCTCATCATGCATGAGAAGACTTGAGCCCACAACTTAGGCACCTTTCCATTTGGAGGCCAGTACACTTATGAGTTTGCTTGTCGGTAACCTGTTTACAAACCAAAAATTATGCAACATTTCAGATATTTAACTTAATTGTAAAACTTAATCTCAACTTCACCCAAATCATAAGCCAACTCTAAACTGGTGGAACTAATGTGAAACTTCAATGAATCAGAGGGATGGATTTATAGATTTACAACCCAACGAGACACTTGCCAAAAAGTGAATATACATTCAGTAGTCACTTTATTGGGTTTACCTGTAAATCTGCCTGGTAATGCACATACCTAATCAGCCAATCATATTTCAGCGGCGCCGTAAGGGGGGGGGTACCATGGACGATTCTAGGGGCCCAGCATTCACATGGATGCTTTATGGATACTTTAATTATATATTTTAATTTTTGTAATAAATTGATCAAAGTAAAATGAATTTGTTGTTTGTTTCTCAATTTTCAACTTTTTAAGAATAATCTCAGCACATGGCCCCCCCCTCTTACTATTCATCATTTTGTACGGCCCAAGTTACGCTACTGCCTGAACTGGTGTGTGAGAAATTTTTTTCTGCAGGTCGGTTGGTACCATTACGTTCATCAGCCAATCACAGATCGGCTGTACTCATGCATCGATAAGAATGGCAACACATTCGACCTTGTCACTGTCAGCTGAGGTGTGCACGCGGCAAATTTGTAAATGCTCGTCTGACAATAACGATGTAAGTGCTCCTCAATACGCAAAATTACCCGTACACTAGCTGGTCTGCGGCAGAAGTCCAATAGTCTACTTATTAGGCCTTGGCTTCGGTGACTAATACTGCAGATTGGAGAGCAAATTTCGTGATATCAGACTGTGTTTTCATTACCAGTTTTTTATTTTGCTATTTAGATTTTGCGCATTTCTAAGGATAATGGAAACGCACCGAGAGAGTGAGGAAGATGTCCGACATTATTAGCGCAAAAAAAACACAGTCTGCTTTGTGACCGTAGACTGTTCGTGATACAGACTCCTATTTTGAGTCTTGTTGATACCAGCTATGGATGCATGCGTCCAGTGGCAAATGGTTTTATTTAGCTAGCTTGTTTCAACATCAATCACTAACCTTCTATCCTGATGGATTAGATTGGATGCGCACTTCCACTCTGATCTGAAGTTCCGCATGTACATGATTATTCATGCAGTATGTATGAAATCGGTGACTGGTTGGTCCGAGCTCAAGATGATTTATTTTCATTGGAGTACGATAAAGATTTGAAAAGCTGAGGTTCTTATAGATTAGTCTGTTTTCTTCGGGGTTCCGATAATTGAATACCCTGGGCCCTAGCAACAGAATATAAGATTACTGTACTTTTGTCCACCTAAGGAAATAAATGAGTTTGTGGCCTTCATCCTGGCTTATGGTAGCTACTTAAAAATAGCCCATTATCCACACAGTACGCTAGATTGCTAAAGGTGCTTTTCGGAAAAATATGTTTTTGTCGATTTCTGGTCTTTTTTAAACATGAACGTGTTCGAGGGATCAAAGTAAATAATCCTACCTAAGAACTTTGTCCTGTGACATATATTCATTGTGTATTTTGTGAAAACAACATACAGATAGATTTCTCCAAAAACTACATCTCCCGCCACTAGGTGACATGCTTTGTCTATTCTTTTAGGATATATATATACACATTTAGGATATACAGTATATACACACGCGTGCGTGCATGTGTGTGCTATATATGGCGGGGGGGGGAATCGATTTCGAGTCGTAGGGCCTAAAATTGCTAGTGGCGCCCCTGCAGCAATGTAATATAAAGCATGCAGACATGGCCAAGATGTTCTATTGTTGCTCAGACAAAGCATGAGAATGGAAAATGAATGTGATATAAGTGACTTTGCCTTTAGGATGATTGCTGGTGCCAGGTCTGGTTGTGAAATAATTTCAGAAACCACTGATCCACTGGAATTTTCTCACGCAGTGGTCTTTACCGTTTATAGAGACTAGAGAGAAAAACGAGAAACATCCAGTGAGCGGTGGGTTCTGAGGGTGAAAACATGTTGCAAGTAAGAAAGGTCAGAAGCAGTTAGCCAGACACGTTGAAGCTGATGAGAAGGGAAAAGTAACTAAAGAAAAAAAAAGTTACATCAGTGTGATGGAGAGGAGAATTTCTCATTGCACACTATCTTGAGCCTTCAAGTAGATGGGTTGCTGTAACAGCTGTGCAATTTTCCAAAAGTGTCAGCTGAGAACATGCAACTTAGACTACAGTGGGCAAAGGCACAATAAAACTGGACAGTTGACAACTGGAAGAACATCAGCTGATGCGGAAAATCTTGATTTTTGGTGCAAATGCAGATGGTAAGGTCAGAATTTGCTGTAACATGGATCTGTCCTACTTTAGGTCAATGGTTCAGGCAAGCGGTGGAGTAATATTTTGGAGAACATTTTCTTGGTGCACATTTAGCCCCTTAATATCAAGAAGCACTTAAATGCCACAGCCTTCCTGAATAGTATTGCTAACCATGTGCCTCATTCTGAGGCCTCAGGCCACCATCTTCTAATGACCACTTTCAGCAGGATAAGAGTGGCTCCTTCTCAAAGCATAGAGTGCAGCTGAGGTCGGCTGCATTTCTCAGCTGCATTTGAAGGAGTCATCATTGGAATAATCTTCGATGACATAGCAGCTGAGAAATGCAGCCTTTATCAGGGCTTCCGAAAGACCTATAACTCCAAGGTTATTTATCAAAGCAGGGTTTTTCCCAGGGGTGAGGATATTTAAAGTCCTATTTTATGAAGGGTGAACCATCAAGGTATCGAGTGAAGGATCTGGACACATTGCCACAGTTATAGTTTTAAGGGGACTTAAAGTTAAGCAAACATTTTTCCAAGATATTCACTTTTTAAACTAAGAATCATTATAAAAATAATTCTATTAGAAATTGCAACTTAAAACAATGAGTTTCTGTAGCATCACATCAGTGGTTGCCATGGCAACGGCTGTTTTAATGAATATATGGATACTAAGAGAAACACAGTTATTGAGATAACTAAACAGTGTTTGGCTATAATTTCAGCTGAAATGTGAAGGAAAAAACATTCCTAAGGTCACTACAGAGCTTTCTTCTTCAGGTTTCTATGTTCTAGTATTGATTTTGACCCCCCCCAAATCAATTTCTGCGGGAAACAGCTAATTAAATATGCATATTTTGATTTACTCATATTCAGCGGTGCATATTGCAAAAAGAGCTCTGTATAGACATAGATCATCACAAAATGAAGAAAACTGCCAAATATGAAGTTAATTGGATGTACAGTTGCTGAGAAATCTGTATTTTCTTGTTGAAAATCTGTATTTTTAGAAAAACGTGATTCGGCAGTAATAATGTGATCGAAGTTTGACAGTAATGTTCTCAGGAGGAATACATTTAGTATTTTGTTTTTAGTGGTTTTTAGGATTTTTTTTTACCTCCTTAAAAGGCACCAGCCTCATAAGTAACTCCCTCTTCTTCAATCTGTCTCTTCCCTAGTTTTATGTGCTTGTCGAGCGTCTATTTGTTTCTTTTTCCAAGTTCTAGTGCACGTATTTCACTCTGTTTCACACGTTTTCTGTCCATTTTTGTGTTAGCCTTTCATTGAGTGTGCCCCTGCCTTTATGCCAAGTTTCATAAGAACGGAGGCAATTCCTCGTTGGCCATCATTGAAAGTGTAATGGCCCGTGTAATTGGTAACCCGGTCACCAATACTGTAATTCCGTTCAGCCGGCGGCAACGACTGGGAGAAGTAGGTGCATGGGTGCAACTTAATGTCCCGAAGGGGGCGCTGGGACAAAATGGCACCCAACCCGACCTCCGAAGCGTCAACCTCCACCACAAATGGAAGGGAGGTGTCGGGCAAAACGACAATAGATTCAGAGCTAAATCGTTTTTTCAACTCCTGAAAAGCAGCCTCCGCTGCTGGAGACAAAGCAAATGACGAGGAGGAATTCCTCTTAGAAAGCGCAATGATGGGGGCAGCCACAGCGCTAAAATTGCGAATAAACCTCCTATAAAAATTAGCAAAGCCCAAAAATCGTTGCACCTCCTTAACATTCTGAGGGGCAGGCCAATTCCTAACCACTGCCACCTTGTCAGGGAATAGTTTGATCTCACAATCGTAATCACGATACGGAGGCAAAGACGAAGCTATTTGTTTGCTAAAAACCTCCGCAAGATCAACATAGTCATCTGGAACGTTGGGAGGTAAACCAAGGTTCAGCGCGGCTCCTACACACCAATCTTGTTCAGAACCCCACGCCTCCCCCATGGGTTTAAATTCGGGGCGACTTGCCAGAATCTCACTACAGTGAGACCTACAGTCAGAGCCCCACTGGACGATTGGGTTATTTTGACTGCCCCAAAAGATCTGTGGCCTATGTTTAAGCAACCATGAATGACCTAAAACCACAGGACAAACCGGGGAATTGATTAAGAAAAAACGAATCTTCTCTGAATGACCACCAAAAGGGATAAATAAAGTAAAAAAATCAGAGACCTCGGTTTTAAGCCCATCTCCCAACAGTCAACCATCCAAAGCTTTGATCGAGTGCGAATGTGAGAGAGAGCGGATGGGAATGGAATGTTTTCTAGCCCACTCCGCATCCATAAAACAATCAACAGCCCCCGAGTCCAAAAAGGCCTTAATCAATATTTTTTTTTCCCCATAGTCAACTTTACTGAAATAAAAGTTTGAGCGGGAGATTGGGTCTGTCCCTCTAGCGCCCCCCCCACCGCCAGAGGGGCTTCCCATCTCCCTTTAAGCTCGGGGCAACGTGGACAGATGTGTCCCAGTTCGCTACAATGATGACAAATTATTTGTCTGTGAACAGGCTTACGAGCCCGGCTCTCATATGAGCGTTCAAACTGCATGGATTCACTAGCAGTGGAAATTTCAGTGGGAGGAGTTGGGGCTGTATGCGTGTTGTAAGGAACATTAACCCAGTTGTTATCAAGAGCCAATGCAGTACGTTTCTCCTTGTTTCATTCGCAGATGCAATTATCAACTCGCCCGGCAGTGCGAACCAATGAATCTAAAGAAACGTAAGGCTCTAATGTAGCCAGAGCGTCCTTAACCTCCTCAGCCAAAGCGTGAACAAAAACTGTCACATGAGGTGCTTCTGGCCACCCTGTCTCTGTGGCTAAGGAGCGAAACGAGATAGAAAAATCAGCAACACTCTCAGAGCCCTGCTTCAAATGCATTAGACGCGTAGCTGCGTCCTGACCACAAACATCCTGATCAAAAAAATTAATCATTTCTCTCACAAGAGTCTCCACTGAATTTACTACCGGCGATCTAGCTCGAATGCGTGGCCCCTCCCAAGTGAGAGCTGTGCCAGTCAACAGTGATAAAATAAACGAAACCCGTGATCCTCATTCGAGAACCGTGAGGGTTGCGCTTTAAAAAATATTTGACATTGAGCAATGAAATCTTTACATTTTCCTGCCTCGCCTCCATATCTTGGGGGTGACTGGAGTTTAGGCTCTCGGGGAAGGTGTACTGATTGTGCTTGTGAAACACTTTGTGTAATCTGAGCAGACAATGCTCTCATACTCTTGCAGAGACTTATTAGAAGGCTTTCCTGTCTCTGCATAGCGTCTTCCTGAAGGCGAATTCTCTCTGTCAGCTCCGCCTGAAGATTATTTAAGCAAGTGAAGCTCTCGCCATAACCAGCAAGGACCGATTGTTGACTAGCAACAGTTCCCTCCAGCGTAGCCGTTGCTGGCGACTCCATGTCTGGCTAGAGTGTTCTGTAATGGCCGATTGAATTGAGAGGCTAAGTGCAGCGGCAAGAGGGAAACAGAGCAGCACGGACTCAATACAAACACAGAGAATGATACAGACCACACGACAGGAACAGCTCTCGCGCTTCCAAAAGGACGTCCAACCATCTGACAACGCGGAAGCAAAGTGAGAGAGAGAAAGAAGAAGTATCTCGGAACCAAGATAAATAAAGCTCCTCAAATGGGGCGATACAAAGATTAGAGAGGAAAAGGGAATAACCCTAGAGAAACAGAAACTCCACAAATAACGAGAAGATATAACCATGGGTGGAAGAGGAAAACATTTTTTTGATTGAACATATTTTGGCATGGGCAAAGTGACAAGCGCCAAAAGTGCAAAGTCCCCAGGGGCGTCCTGGGGCCCGAAAAATTTTTGAAAAATGGTCAAATTTGGTGCATTCTCAGGGCAGTTTGGCCAAGAATTTGAGATTATAAAAGGCCCTAAATTATGGAGGGCGATTTGTGCCATAATTCAATACAATACACACATTGAAATACAATACACTTTTTGAAATACAATACACATCATGAAAAAACAATACATGTGTAGCAATAAATGCAATACAAAAATGCTATTGAAAATACAATACACGACTCGAAATACAATACACACCTCAAAAATACAAAACATGTGAAACAATAAATACAGTACTAAAATGATTTCTTTTTCAATGTCCTTCAGGAATATTTGTGCAAATGAATACATATCACACCTCGAAATGCAATACATACCTTGAAAATACAATACATATGTAACAGTAAATACAATACAGAAATGCTTTGTTTTTCAATGTCGGTCGGGAATATTTGTGCCAAAATTAAACCAATACAACCATATTGTTTTTCAAGTTGTGTATTGTATTTCAATGTGTGTATTGTATTTAAAGTGTGCATTGTATATCGAGGTGTGTATTGTATTTCGATGTTGGGTTTTGGCACTATGTAAATTTTAGTCTATGAGCTCTGACCAATTAATATGATTGGACGCGGCATTCCATAGAGTGCCTAAGTCACGCCCGGTTGGCACTCTGATGTATACCATGGTCTGGATGAATACACTTTCCTGTTTGGCTGGCAGGTGTTAATTAAAACCGTGAAACCGCACAGATAGTTCGGCTACGGTAGTTTCACCGTTCGAAGTTCGAAATTCATCTGTTAGCCAACCTATAACCATAGCAACGTTAGAGCGCTGGCATTTGGCTGGGTATAACAGAAACCAAGATACTCATTTATCTCCAGGGGGCTGTTTCAATAAATTTTACTTGTCCGACCGAGTCAGACCATCTGTCGAGTGAAAAGTCGGACCTTCGACAGACCATGTCCGTCAGGTGTTTCAATAAAACAAAAGTAGGATGTCCAACCATGGTCCGACGCGGACGGACGGTTCATCACTGTTCGTTCAAAGTTGCGTGAGAATTTACACCTCAGCGATGCACTGCTTCACTATTTGATGTTCAAATATTCTAAATAAGTTAACGTTAAATGAAAAAAGAAAAAAACCCAATTTTGATTAGGTAGATCATTAACTACTATTCAGACATAAATTAACGGCGCACATCGCTGTAGCATGTCACATAAGTAACATTCATTTTCAGTAGGCTATTAACTGTATACAGTCTAGCTAATTAAAAGCAGTCTTTGCTCACTGTGCACTCTGTGCTAAAACTACGATTGGCAACAAAACAAAGCTATTCAGCACACAAAAGACATTAAAACATTCATATCGTCACAATCGCTCATTTTACAGAATTGAGTTAAGCTGCTTTCACACTGGACGCGAAACAAATTTTTCGCACTACAGATTACATTCAAAGTCAATGCAAAGACGCGAGATCGTCCTGTGGGGCGGTCAACAATAGGCGCTCCAGCGATAATGACCGTAAATATTAAAGCAGCGAAGTAATCACGCTTTATTCATTAAACGATAGTAACTGTGTACAGTTACAAAGGAAGCTAACATGTCCACTTCATGTATCAGCAACTGCTGACAGTTCGCTGGCTACGTGCTGTGACAACGGACTGATTCCAGCTCGCTGGCACTACGGAAACCATCATTTATTTTTGTAGGTTTGTTGGTCCAACTAAATCCGTGCCTGGCCAATCCTGGCCACGCAGGGCGTATCTAGCCAAGAACCAGCCTACATCGTGCCAAAACTGCATATCGAAATACAATACACGGTGTATTGTATTTCAATGCGAGGTTTTTGGCACAGAGCTCGAAATACAATACACACCTCAAAAAAATACAATACATGTGTAACAATACATACAATACAAACATACTTTGTTTTTCAATGTCGGTCAGGATTATTCATGACAAAATTAAATACAATACACACATTGAAATACAATACACATCTCGAAATACAATGCACATCTTGAAATACAATACACATCTCAAAAATACAATACGGTTGTATTGTTTCAATTTTGGCACAAATATTCCTGACTCACATTGAAAAACAAAGCATTTTTGTATTGTATTTACTGTTACACATGTATTGTATTTTCAATATATGTATTGTATTTTCAATATGTGTATTGTATTTAAGCATTTTTGTATTGTATTTACTGTTAAACATGTATTGTATTTCAATAAGTCTATTGTATTTCAATGTGTGTATTGTATTGAATTATGGCACAAATCACCCTCCATACTAAATTGGGCCAATGTTTAATGCTTACCTTTAAAAAAAAAAATGCAAGGGTATTGAGGCAAATAGTGTCTTGTGGGAAGACACAATGAACTCTTATCAGGTTACATTAATAAAAAGGTAACATTTTTGAAATGTTTATTATATTACAATACAGAGCTACAGCAGTAAACAAAGTAAGGTAAGCAATCAGTATATGTAAATTTCCTTCACTTTGCTCTCTAATTTAGATTTTTTTCATTATATCAGAAAGAGTATTATTTAAGATATTCCAGTCACTTGAGTTAATTCATGTATAAAATTAAACAAACTGTACTGTATGTGCAAGTGTGATTAAACGACACTCGAGAAAAACTCTGACAAGTTCTTAGGTAAATGGCCCTCTGTTTAGATCAAGCAACAAATAATCTTCCACTATGATACTAATATGCTATCAGATTATGGTGATGGAAGTATTATTTTTAGTATCAGTCCATTAAATTAATTGATATTGCAGGGTATTGGCATTGATGTAGAGCAAGGGTGCCCAACCTTTTTTGAGCCAAGATTTACTTTTAAAGTTGGCTATGCATTGAGATCTACTGATCTGAGTTTCCTGTTTTCATGTGAGTTTCTGTGTTTCCATACTTTGGTATGGAAGGCTGTCATAGATAAAACATTGGGCTAATATCTCCCTGATATTTTCAATTTAGCCTAACAAATTATTTGCTGTCATTTACCCAAAAGTCTTGCTAGACCTGCCATGCTCAGTATGGAAAAATCACAATATGGAAAAGTGGCGTTGCCCCTTTAAGAAACTTGCCCCTTTAAGATTTCGGACTTTTAATACGTTTTTTATTTTGCACAAACACGTTGCCTAAAAAACGCGGGTGCATAACTGCTAGCTGTAGCTATTAGATTAAAACTATGTTACAGTCTGCTAACTAAAACTACTAACGTCTTTGAACATGTTGTTAACCCTCTACCGCATTCAAAATTCGATCCGAAATAAACATCACACTAATATTCACGTATTGGAGCACTTTTCATAAACGCGGATTTTTCTAAAAATAAATGGTTGGGGAGATTTTCGATCGGACGCTTCGCGTGACGTTAACATAACTGTTACACACCAATGCATAGCAACAATTTCGCAACGTTATCAAAAATCCCCCTACATATAAACGTTATGCTGATATGTGATTATATTCCACGCTTGTGCACATTTTTACTGACCTAAATGCGTCTTTGTCTTCGGCTTCCTCATTAGTGTCCACAATCAAGTACCACTTCTAGCCTCGAAATACTGCCCCTAGTGGCGGCAACATAAATTAAGGTGTTCCAGTGGGAAATCTGGGAGGTTCCATGGTGAGACGTTACTTAGTGAGAACGAGCAGGTTATTATTTTTCTTCCACCACCACTGCGCACCTGCACAGCGCTGAATAACGGACTTTGACGAAACCCCATCTGTAGACGGAGGTCTTGCATCCATGTATAACGTCAAATAAATCCTGACTACAGATATCTTCGGCTAGTGTGCATAACTACAAACCAACACTCTAGCAGAGGAGGCGTGGCGGACTTCCGGCTTATACAGAGCCTGGGGAAGCGCCACCCCAGTTCAATCAGCCAGCTGAGTGAAGAATCCGATTGAAAGGGAATTCGATATCGTCCCGGGACGAGAGCCACAAAGCGAAGTCCTTTACCACACAAACATCCAGAACCATGACAGAAAGTCACCACACTCATAGTTGTTCCAGCCTTGAAGACAGTGTTCGTGACGAATGTTTCCTTCGGAACATGACTCCATATTACGGACTATTTGAAGGACCACTTCATGTTCTTACCTCAAAACTAAAATTTTGAACCAAAATTGGCATTTTGCTTAGCTATAGGTCCCCTTAAGGGGAAAAAATTAGGAATCCTGAACCAGGTACTCCAGGAACTGTGACAGACTTAATATGTAATTACGTGTAACACATAATTTAGTCATCTTAAAAGCAAAAAAAAAAAAAAAAAAAACACTTCATTCATACATTTATTCAGCAAAGAAGAGAGTTTTTTACTGTCAGGTCTTTAGATCCACACCTTACAATTTATGCAGCAGAGACAAGCATTTCTGACCATCAGGTCTTCAGATTCCACACCTTACATAAGAATTTGATCTGTATCCAGCGGCGGCCTTAAGCATCTGGGGACCCATTTCAAAAGCAAATGTGGGGCCCTATGAAACATAAGAACTTCATCATTTTGCTAGATGAAAGCTTACACCTTAGCCTCTTCAGTGAAATGTTAACTTTTCTGGTTGAAACTTGATGTTTATTTGTGATGATTTATTAAAATATTGGCAATAAAAATATATGCTTGTGTAAATGTGAAACATTTCTCAAAAACTGAAATGTGCAACTCAGCCCAACAAGCTAGCTGCATTGCAAACTGCACTGCAAACCTATTCTTTGTTTTCTTCTTTGGGGACAGGGTTACTGGATAGCTCTACAACAATCTCTGGGATAATGATACGGTAAAATTTGGATGTAATTCTAACTTCGACATCCCACCAGTATAATTTAATGTCGCTCGAGTGGACTAGGCTTAGAAGCACTAGATGACTTAAATTCAAATTCGCATTGTAGCTATAAACATTACACACTAGGTGACGGGATATCCTTCCATTTTGTCAGAGAAGGAGGCTGCCTTTGCCAGAGCTATGATCGTAATGATGTAATGAACCATCAATGCATTTTCAGCGTGTTCACTGTATTAATGTTTTACTAAAGTTGCGATGTAATGTGAATGAAAGAGCATGTTTTTTTGCACAAAGTACATTTAGCTTATGTTATATTAAAACGCGGCATAGTGTGTAACGTTAGTTTTATGCTCTGATAACAAATATGAGAAAATCGAACAGGTCCGCCCTGGTAATTTTCTTCCCGATTGCGGTTTCTGCGCATAGATGCCTGGACTACGACTTGTCCCAGAAAACTAGCTTTTCGTTGGCTTTGGTTGGGTTTGGTTTGGTTATGTCCCAAAACTCCTTGGGTATAGAGTAGCTAGAAGTTACCTGATAGGCATAACTTCTAATTTTAGAAATCTGCGCACATTAAGCATTTCGATTAAAGGCTGGAAGCATACGCTTGTTTTCAAGGTGCCCAATTTCCATCAAATAGGCTACTGATCAGACACCAATAAAAGCCAAGTTCTTTAATTTTGCAACTTAAATTTTGCAAATTATCAACGCATCTTATCGATCAGAAACTATTTGGACCGTGACCTGGCCCGAAATCAGAAATAATTTTCCATTGATAATTCAATGCGTTTAAAAAAAAAAATTAATAAAATAAATAATAATTTAAAAAAAGCATAACATTGCTAGATAATGCTTTAAAATGTTTACGTCAAAGCTCACCCTTATATTAATTATGAAATACCTCCGGAATGAAGCAAGTGAATTACTTTTTTTGTTCACATATCAATTGATAAGTCCGAAGCGCTAGCAAAATTGGCTAAGGTGACAATTGTATTTCCGAAATTGATCAGCTATCATAGCTCCTTAGCTACCATCATTTGTCGACAATGAATTATTACTACACTTCTTAGCTAGCTCAGTCTTCATGCAAGGAATCTGATGGAGAAAACTGGCAACTTAGACCACGAAAAGCCATGTATTCTCCCCATTCATCACAACTCCGAGGGGGAGTATCGGCCGGGGGTGCGCTATTATGCCTTCATAGACGGCTTTGTGCGGTTTTTTGAAGTCATTACAAAATTAACCAATTTAAGTGGCTATCGGAGATCCCAAACATTTGCCGTTTTGGGGGGCCCTCAAATACTTGCCCCGTTTGCCTCTCCAGTGGTGCGCCTCTGCATGTTCTCATACAGTCAAGGTTTAGGATAGTAATTCTGGCCTGGCAGTTGGGGGCCCCCTGGAGGGCGGGGCCCATTTCAGGTAAGGCCACCTATGTCTGTATCACCACCAAAATGAAATCACATCTTGGGCAAAGACACACCTCCTGTAAAAATTTCAAAAAAAAAAAAAACAACAACCAACCCACACCCTTCCACCGACCTTCTCTGTAATGTTGCAAACATACCCACAAACCAGAAGTAAAACAACCTCCTTGGCAGAGGTGATAAACTATTTTTCATCAGCAACAGCTTCCTTATGAATACCAGCCAGGTCAACCAGGCAATATGTTCTGAGACAACATCAACACTTTATTCACGTTACTGCTTCTGGTGACAGATTACTGGAACCTCACACTGAAGACAAGTATTTAAGACTGTAGACAAATGCCCATTAAGAGCAGGGAAATGTGGGTTGCAATTATTCAGACTACAAAAAAAAAAAAAAATCTGGACAGCAAGTGGGTTGAAACAATTCCTTTTTCTGCACAGGATATCAAACCAATGTTCCATTGTCTGCAAAAATACCACATCTGGCCAGTATTTTTACTACTGGAGACAATTTTGTCCAAATATAGGAACTTATGTTTTTGCCTCTCAAGTGATGTGTAAATGAGGAACTATTGTAGCACTGAATATCACAAAAATGCATGAGTTGCAACAAAATAGTACAAAACAATGGGATTCATCTTTAAATCTGCAGCAAATGTTTTTAGCTGGTCTGCAGCTTCATACTCACACAAAGAGTGTAGTGCAAAGCATGGAACTAATGTGGTCACCTAAACCAATCCTGCAGGACATTTGTCAGAAGGCTGTACTCCAGATTCTCCAGGGTTCAGTGCGCTGGGGGACATAACCTACATGAAGGAAGAGGACAAGATTTTCAAAAAACATTCAATGACGCAAGTTGCAGTTGATACTCCCAAAGTCAGTCCAAGGGTAAAAATGAAGAGTTGACACCCACAGTAGCACAGTGCAATGTGCTGAGAATTTTCCCTGTAATACACTTTCCATCTCCACAGGGAATCAAAGTCTCACCCATCTTCCTTACCAGGAGCTCACAAGCTGCAACGTATTCCGATTCAGTAACTTCATTGCTAGTTAATCTCAGTAGTGTGATGGTGCGTTCAGGAACCACTCGCGAGAACAGGAAATCCAAAAATCATAAGCCTTTATTGCAAAAGGTCAGGACCAGAAGACAAGAATTGCCAAGCCAAAAACAGTATCCAAAAAGCAAAGTCAAAATAATAGGCAGGGGTCAGAACCAGTAAGGCAGATGTGCAACGGTACATAAACAGTAAGCCAAAAATCGTAGTCAGAATCCAGAAAGGTAGGTCATACACAGGGCATCCAAAACAGAAATCGTGGTCATACAAAAATAGGTCAAAATCCAAAAAGGCAAAACAAGAATGTCAAGGGCAAGGCAATCTCAAGGTCGGATAAAACAGTCGTTAAGAAGCAATAAACAAAAGGCATAGAAGGCGCTCTGCACTAATGAGTATTGATCAACATTCTGACAGAGAATGAACTGCAGTGAAGACTTTAAGTAGACAAGAGGGAAGTCACATGCTATGCAGGGAACAGGTGAATTGGATAAGAACTAGTTACAAAGGGAAGCACACATGGGGAGGTCCTTAACTACAACAACTGGCAAAAGCCAAGACACGGACAGAATCCACGCAGACAACCTATGACAGATAAACAGCTCCGGTCAAGGAGTTCTAAGTGCACAGACAAAGAGTGCAGGATAGCAATTAAGCAGGTGCGAGAGATCTTGCGGAAACGCAGGACGAGGCAGGGAAAGCAAAGCAAGAGGCGGAGACTAGAACAGGGCGAGAGCTGAGATTGCATTAGTAGTAATTAGTAGCGGTGCAGTTCTACAAATTAACCCAAGTGCTCGTTAGAAAGTTAGTAATATATACATGGATTAGTTAAGTTAGTAGACTATGATTCAAAATATAAATGTTAGTATTATTAGTAATCAAGGAAAGCAAGGTGAAGGAAGTAAATGAGAATTGAAGTAATAATATGAAACACCAGAATCCATTGAAATCACCCGAAGCATGTAAGCACACAGACTGGGAAGACAGACTGAACCAAACTGATCACAAGACAGGGGTGACAAGTGCAATGAAACCTGAAATGGCATGAACAGAAAACCAGAATGTAAAATAAGAAAAAAAAAAAGAAAAGACTTGGCAATGAACACATGAGCAAGACATCAAAACACAGAACCATAACAAGCAGATGCATTGCCTGTGATGGATCCATGAGCAGCCAGTGCAGAAATGAGCTTGCTACCACACTCTCCAAAATGTTAATCAATTTATCACTGCAAGGGATTGGCAACACTGTAAAACAGCCTCCTGAGCTCTTTTTTTTTTTTATCTGTATCACTCAGTCCAAATGTGCCTTCAACAAAAAATCTGCAAAACCTCAAGGCCAGTCTGCACCTTCTCTTGCTTGAACTGCTGGATCCTGCAACAGCCTCGGACCTGTCTGTAGCGAGACTGCAAAGTCCTCAAGTGTAGTAGTAAGGTTATAAAGCGCAATAATCGCAGTCCCTGCTCAAGTCAATTTACAAACGTTTGTAATTCAATTCAAATTTATTTCTATAGCCTTTTTCAGTGGAGGATTGTCACAAAGAAACTTCACAGATTAAAGGTGGTGCCCAGCCTAAATCTCCAAAATAGCAACTGAGGTGAAAAAAAACTTCCAGTGGCAGCAAGAAAGGACTTTCCAGTGCAAAGAAATCTCCAAAGGAACCCGGTATTAGTAGGTAAACCCATCTAGATAATTCTAATGTAGGTTCAATTAAAGTCTGATAATAAATCTGATAGAACATCCTAGCAGTAACATCTGTTGCCCCAGAATGCAGTAAGGTATGGTTGTAAACCGGGGATAGAACCAGAACAAAGCAGCAACAGCCAGCAACAACACGGTGAGGGACAGGGCCTCAATGAGGAAAAGGAAAAGATCCCCAGAAAACGGCAGAAAGAAGAATTCTGGGCACTGTACAAATCAACAGCACACTGAATTAAACATTATGTGTCAAGTTCTAACTTGTGCTTCAGAATTTTAACCTTAATGGTATTATCAATAATCATGTAGTCAAGAATTAGTCAATTCTTTTCCATTTTCTTATTGTACTTCAGATGCCCTGCACTTACTGCAAGTGGTATCACTAATGTGCCTCTAGATCACCCAGCACAAAAAGCAGGAATGTGTGGATCTCCTTGCGACTAAAGCTGTTAATAGCCCCCAAGGCTCTGTTGAGGCCGGGTCAGTTCCACTGGTTCCATTTTGATTTACCTATTACTAGCTACCTGTACCATATGAACCTCCCTGGTGACTAAGGCTGTAAATAGCCCCACTGACACTGCTAATGCAACTCAGTGCCACTGGTTCCACATGGCTGTTCTTAAGACTAGACAACAGTACCATGTGGACCCCCCCCGGTGACTAAGGCTGCAACTTGCCCCACTGGGATTTATAACACCACATATTGTTTAACAATAAGAAATATGTTATGGTTCTGCCTCGTGTGCTGTCTTGTCATTGTGTTTATTACTATTGCCCAAACTCCTGTAATGTTGTTTGACAGCCTTCAGCATGCCTGCGTCTCGTTGTCCAATCACGTTTCCTCATTCGGAATCTGCTGTGGTATTTCATTCATTACTTCCACCTGTGCTTAAGTCTGGGTCTCGCTAAACTCTGAGTGAATGCCTTCTCTGATAGGTTCATTACTAACCCGTACTAACCAGCACTTATTTGAGGGTGATTGTATATATATATATATATATATATATATATATATATTATATAATATATATATAATATATATATTTTGTCACGTAGTATTAACCTTAATTAACTCATTAGCGTGTGCGAGCATTTCTAGCTTTTGTAATTTCTTCCTTAGCTTTCCCTGATTAACTACATTTAAAGCTATGCTTTCCTTCGCTGATGCTTTTATACTTGTCACGTTTTGATTACCTTAATCTAAACCGTCTAGTTTGATTGTCTAAGCGTCTTGTCTCGAGTCATTATTGTTAACCCGGTTCACGTGAATTTGTTTATTAATCCCATGTGTTTCTGCTTCCTTCTGAGATTGCCTTCCGAGTCCCCACCTCCTCCCGTGTGTATATCTGTGGGCAGGAGGGAGGAAATCGTCAGAGGGTACTTTGTGCTTCATTGTGAAATCTCAGCTCCTATGCCTTCCCGAGTATTTCCTTTGTGCGATTTCTGAGCCTTGCGTATTTTGCTACGTCCACGTCTTGTCTCCCAGTGTTTCCGTCAGTTAGTTAGGTTAAGTTTTTGTTTTCTAGTTTAGCCACTCTTGGAGTGTGTACTTCTGTGTCCCCCTGCCTTGGGCAGTGTACCTTAGTTTCTCCCATTTGTTCAGTGCATGTGCACGGTTTTTTATTTCTGGCTTGTTTGCCTACCTTTCTCCTTTAGTGTTTTGTGTTTTCAATAAACACTTTTTGTTCCTGCATCTGGTGCCCCCCCCACTTCCTAACAAAATATCGTACTGTAATAGTCTATTTTGTGCATCAAGTTCTCAAACCTGCTGTGCAACAAAATAAAAGCTGCCAAGAGGTATGCCAAGATGTAGTTGACTAGTCTTGATGTAGAGTACAGCCTTGTTAAGAAATATGAATATGTATGTGAAATTTTCAAGACCACTTCATAGTTACCAAATAACCAGTTTTTCCCCCAATCTAACAGGTGTTTCAGGGTCTTAACCTTGTATTGAGGAGCTACTATGGGCTTTCTGACAAACTTACAGTCCATATTGCATATGCTGAAAATTACCAGTGTCTTCACTGGTCTTCCTGTGGACCATGTCATAACATTTGATTGCAGGATTTTCATTTAAGTCATCATGAATGTTACAAAAACAAGACAATTTAATACACTCATTGAAACCCTATGGATAGTGCGGGTCAGGACAGGTGCTGGGTCACCACTGTGCAGCATCACCTTTTCTTGCAAGAGTACTCTGTGGTTGTTTTGGAGCTGAGGACACTCATCGTTTGAGCTTTTAAAGCAGAATTTTTTCCTATTGTCTAATATAGGACTTCAGTTTGTCAACAGCATGTGGTTATATTTTTTGTTTCATTTTCCACCACACATTTTTAATGGGAGACTGCTGGCAGGCGAGTCTAATACTCACACTCTGTGACTACAAAGTCATATTGCCTTAATGTGTGCAAAGTGTGGCTTACTATTATCCTGGAATAACCAGGCGCATCCCTGAAAAAGACAACATCTGGAAGGCAGCTTTTGTTCCACAATGTGCTTAAACCCTTTAGTGTCAATTATGCCTCCACAGATGTGCAAGTTGCTCATGCCAAGAGCACTAATACAGCCTCAGACCATAAGAGACGTTGGCTTTTGAACAAGTTGCTGTCCAGATAATCCCTCTCCTCTTTGACCCTGTGAAACAAATTGGAAGATGGACTCGTCAGACCAGAGAACTCCTCTCCATCTTGTGTCAGTCCATTTCAGATGAGCTTGAGCCCAGAGATATGGCGGTACTTCTGGAGGGTGTTGATATCTGGCATACTCTTTGAATAGTAGAGTCTCACCTTTTCATTTATAAGGTCATGATGAATGGTATTTTGTCACTCAAGTTTACTGAAGTATTTATGAACCCAGGAGGTTATGGCTTTTACGGAAACATTTTGGCTCTCAATGCAGTGCCGTCTGAGCGCTCAGTGGTCACGCACATCCAATACTGATACTCTACCTCGTCTATCACATATAGAGATTGCCCAAGATTCTCTCAATTCTCGAAATCTTTTCACTATATCATAGACTGTTGGTCTATAATGGTCAGTTCCCTAAATTCTGTGTAACCGCAGATTGAGAAATGTTGTTTGCAAACGGTTTGACTATTTTTTTCAATAGCTTTTGGCAAAGTGGTCAACCTCAAAGTATAATTGAATAGCCTGTCACCCATTTACATTTTTACCTATGTAAAGTCCAAAATGGGTGTCTTTCTGAAGATTCCACAACTCTGAGTCTGTCTATTGCACTGTATAAATTGTTTTGGAATGTGCTGCTGGCAACAACTTCAGAATTTGTGAGCGTATGCACAAAAAAAGTAAATCACCTTTTATTGACGTAAAAAATACTGAACAAAGAACAGTGGAACACAGTTTGGTTCATAAATATTTGGGCACTGATATTGTATCAGCTATGGAGTATTGGAGCCAAAATGAAATAGGAATGGCAGCACTTTTTATAAGGTTGCCCCCACTTTATGAGACCACAAGTAGTTGAACAAGATGGTGTTTTATTTCACAAAAAAATCATTTAAAAGTGAACACATAAGAGGTCTACAGTTAATTTCAAGAGCTGCATTCACATTTGGAAGCTGTTGATGTTATCTCTCAAAATGAAATCCACCAAGCTGTCAGTGGCAGTGAATCAAGCTATTATTACGGTAAACATTAAAGCAAACCCATCAGGGAGAAAGCAAAGCCATTTGCTAAGGCTAACTGAGCCATTTGGTATATTTTTAAAAAGAAAGAAAGAAAGAAAGTACAGGTGAGCTCAGGAATACACCAAGGCCTTTAATACCAAGTGACACCTGTTGCGGATGATAGAAGATTTTTTTCCAAGGAAAAAAAAACCCCTTCTTGACAGTTGTCCAGACAAAAAATACTCTTCAGAGTAAAGACAGAGAGTTGATCTAACAATGAAAGCCATTGGTTAGCCTCGAAGATAGAGCATTTGGCAAAAAAAAAAAAAAAAAATTAAATCCTGCGTGGCTCTGGAACTACATTCTATGACAGTCAAAATGGCTCAAGGCAGTGTTCAAATACAATGCCCTAAATCGACAGCTGCAGATATATAAAGAAGCTATTTAAGGTTCTAAAAATGGGTGATTGATTCAGATCTCCAGAGAGCAGGTACTGCATTACCCTCTGGTAATGGACAGAAGCAAACAAAAAGCAAGTAAAAAAGGAAGGTCTCAGTACCAAGAGGTCAGCAGAATGCAACCCTTGGGAGATTATATGTCAAGACAGGTTTAATTACTTAATCTTAGAGTCATCTGGCTTTAATGGTAGAATGCTAGATGAAAGCAGCTGACAGTTAAATAGAAAAAAGAAACTTAAAAAAATGTAGATTCTTGAATAGTTTAGTTCACATATTAATTTTTGAAGCATTACTTATCCAAATGTATCGCTATTATGGCTGGTCAGGTTTCACTTCACGTGTCCCTAGACTGTAAGCAGTGTATATTTCTATCATTTCTGAGTGTGGCAGGCCAAAGGAGGGCCCGGGCGGGGAATTGAACTCCAGACTCCCAGGTAAGAGTCAAACGCGCTGACCACATCGCCAAAGAGCCAGGCTCATTGGCAACTGTCACATCTCTCCCCCTCTTTTCGGAGCATGTCCTCATGCATGCTGCCATCCATTAGCATCCCCCAGATCCTGCCGATTACGCCAGAATGTGGCAGGCTGAAGGAGGGCCCGGGCGGGGAATTGAACCCCAGACTCCCAGGTAAGAGTCAATTATTATTAGGAGGCATTTCTAGTATCAGGACCCTTCAAATGTCACATGAGTATCAGTTTTGTGAAAATGGCAGAGACGTGAGAGACATGCTTACAGTTTTTTTTTTTTTTGAGTTTGATTAAAGAATTAAATTCTTTTTTTTTTTTCTACGGATAAAATATTCCACTCACAGCTGATACAGCCCATGACCTTCAAAACAACTCAACACTACAAAACACAATACTAGCAATAGTAGCCTGTCTGTGGATCTGCTGAAAATGTACTTCCACTCAAAGGGCAAAACTGTCTCTGGCCAGGTTATATAGCCATGGTAGAGAGCAATAGAGTTTTAGTATATCCTGGTGAAATTGGGACAATAATAAATGGTGAAAAGAAAAAAAAAATAGGCACCTTGAAAAGGTGATTCTGGATGGTGAGGAGTTTTGCACAAAAGCACCTACATACAGTTAGTTGGGGGGATCCGGGTCATATCTTGCATTTGCTATGCATGTGCCATTCCTTGTAATTGTATTCAAATCATATGTGGTTAAGTTTTTAGTTCAACGGCTAATAGGCAGGATGAGTTGCTGGGATCAGGTGGCGTCCGGCGTAGTCATTTTAGACCTTGTCATGATCGTGTTTCATAAGCAAAATGTATCACAGTCTTCACTGAAGAAACCACTGGCTGGATTCTCCCCAGATTTTGTGTGGACCTTCTTTGGGACCATGTCTCTGAAGTATGTACACAGTTTTTAAACATTTTCATTTTTGGAATTTTCACAGGGCGGCACAATGGCGCAGTTTCCTTCGGGTACTCTAGTTTCTTCCCACAGTCCAAAGAAATGCATATCAGGCTAATCGGAGACTGTAAATTGCCCATAGGCATGAATAGTGTGTGAATGGTGTGTGCATCCTGCAATAAATTTGCAAACTGTCCAGGGTGGGTCCTTGCCTTTCGCCCATAGTCAGCTGGGAAAGGCTACAGCTTGCCCGTGACCTAGTGAGGAAGAACCAGAACAGATGATGGATGGATGGATGGATTTGTAACATTTTTTTAAACATAATTAAAATGTCATCATTTACAAAATATCTCTTGTTAAATTATGGCTAAAAGTGATGCAACTATGCCCTCTTGTGACCGGTCAGTATGCTGTCACAAAGAGATTCATGTGGGTTTTGCCCTGACTGGTTTTATATGCCGGAACTATTTTTTAAAAATTTTTTGGCTTTCCGTTCAAGTAATTATTAACCCGACACAAATGCATCTAAATAACTGATCTGCAATGTACAGTACTGGTACCTAGTACACTGGGTAGTTCCAAACGATTGTGGGGAGTTCTGGGTCACTCCCTCTAGCTGGCACTACTGGCTTATGAAACCGCTTACATGATTTTTTCTTCAATAACTGCTTAATGATTTGTATTATGAATTAAAATGGAAACAAAGTATCATGTGTCCATTTAAAAATGTTTGTCATATGTTTATCTAACAATTTCAGTCAAGACCCTTGCTTTCTGGGGACCATGTAAAAATTTTTCAAGAAAAATATAAGCAAGGTCTTTGTCAGCTTAAAAAGTGCAGATGCAAAAGCCAGTCTCCCCTTTCTTTGTTCTTAAACCTATTCTTATCTGTCTCTTGAGATGGTGGGTCTATTGTCACCTACTAGCCAGTGGTAAGAGTACCAGCCTCATGGTCAGTGGGTTCAAGCCTGAGTCGGGTCATACCAAAAAATTAGCCTGACTAGTGATTGGCCCTGTGGCCGTATGATATTAGTATTTTCGGCAAATTACTGTTTGACAGAAGAGAAACCATCTTCATACTGCTTGGCTGAAAGACTTTGGCTGGTGAAAGTTGCTGACCCGAAACTCCCCAATCAACTGCACATTTATACTACCAATGGCAAAAGTAATGGAATCACCACACAGAGGATGTTCATTCAGCTTTTTTACTTCACGGAAAATAAACAAATTGCAGATATGACACTAGACAATTTTTGTTTATTATCTGAAGATTCAGGCTTTAAAACACACCTCAAACAAATTAGGTTAAAGTACTTAAATTAATGGCATTTCTTTTTTCATAATCAAGTGGAGGAAAAATATGGAATCACTCAATGTTGTGGAACAAATAATGGAATCACGTTGTAATTGGTATTTCTTAAAGAAATACCAGCACAAATCTGAATACGCAAATTAGTCTGAAGTTAAAAGAGAGTGTTTGCAGACCGTAACGAGGCTAATTGAGAGGAACCACGGCACCAACAAGAGAGCTGGCAATTGAAACAATGCAGGATTATAAAACTGCTCCAAGAAGGAAATTTAACATGGAAAGTGGCAAAGGATGTTGGTTGTTCAGTCAGTTGTGTCTAAAATGTGGTGCAAGCATAAACAAAATGCAAAGGTCATAAAAGGAAAAAATTAGGGTAGATCACTGAGGACGTCAAAGCGTCAGGACAGAAAACTCGAAGCAATATGCCTGGAAAACAGAAAATGCACAACTAAACAATGAAAAACAAATTTGCAGAAACAGGATCCGGTGTTTGAGACAAAACTGGAAGAAGTTTGCTGAATGAAATGGGATTTACATACAGAAAAGTCTAACGACAATATTGTTTTTCAGCAGTGAAGTCCATGCCTCAAATAATTCAGGTCTTCATAACAGCCTAAGAAGGAGTGACAATAAACTAATACTGATTTTTTTGTTGATAATTTTTTCCTCTACATTGACTGATCCAATTTTTTCCCCCTCTTCTTAATTATAAAAAATTTCATTAATTAAAATTATTAAATCTGATTTGTTTGAGGTGTGCTTCATGAAGTCTGAATGTTAAGCTAGTAAACAAAACTTGTATTGTGTCATATGTGCGATTTGTTCATTTGCTAGGAAGTAGAAAATCTCGATAAATCTTTCAAGTGTGGTGATTTCATAATTTTTGTCAGTGGTTGTATCTTTGAGTTGCCGAGAAATGTCTTAATTAAAAACGACCATGCTTGAGTACTTGATAAAACAGTTCATGACTTTACGATACTCAGTGGTTTTCCAAAGAAAAAAAATCTGAAATATATCCAGTCGAACTCGCTACTAGAGTGTTCGCACTGAGTTCATTCCTCATGTGAATCAAATAAGTACATGTGTTATGGCTTGTTTTGCAACATTTTTCTTTCTAAATTCCATTGAGATTGGTCACTCCCCAGCTAATTGAATAATATTTTCACCTCATAAATCTCAATCCTCAGCCAGTACTATAAAGCTTGTACAACCTGTCTCACTGTTTACTTCTGCTCAATACACTGCCTGTATACAGCATTCAAAATGTCCTGACATTTTACGTGTGATCGTTTTGTATTTGTGTATATTAGAGAGGACCAAATCTGACCTTCAAATCCAGCCCTGGTTCTCTTTTCTCCTAGGTAACTAATTAACTGAACAATTAGTTCTTCTAATTGGCCAGATTGTCTTTGTGCCCAACTCCCAGGTAAAGGGAGGGTCAATAACTTCAATCATTTCCTTAAAATGAAAGCAGCATTTTGCACTAAACTAATGAATACACTCCAAGCTTTCCGTGCAAGGAAAGTGCTCCACCTTGTGTTTGAAAATAGTTAAATAATTCACAGGAATCTTTCAATGACAGCTGAAAAAAAAAAAAAAAAAAACATTTTATTTCTAGCATCAAAATGACCAAAATCAGCAAATTTTGCTAATCCATTGTTTTTAAACACCTGAAATAGCATTACAAACTTCTGAATTTTAAAAATAATCAAAATGGATACATGCCTGATATTAAACTTGGACTGGACTTATATTTAGTTGCTGAGGTGATTAACTAAGCTTATACAGTATATACACAAATCACAATTCACCAAGAAATACATTAAGATATGACTGCTTTATACTGTATGTTGAAAACCTTTAAGCCTGCAACAACTGTGAAGTAAAATAAGTACAACACTTGATTAAATTATGCCCTCTACCGTTAAACAGAGATTCCTACAATTCACTTACAATGGGCCAGCTTGAGCTAGACTCGGATGTGAAAGAATGTAACACTATCATTGAAAAATTAAAAGTCTACAGTAACTGAAATTATAACATTCATCTACATTTGGATGGCATGAGTATTGTTAACAAAGCTATAATTACCCCCATACAACGCTGACAATTTGTCGCTTTTTCTTTTCCCCATAAAAATAACTACAATGACCACAAGTCTGTGTTCATATAAACATCTCCCTCTGAGCACTGACCACTTGCAAGTGGACACATCACATCCAAATTCAGTAGATCAAAGCAATTACTTGTGGTTAATCTGAACTTTGCCCAACGGCCGCAACTGCAAGTATTGTCACAGGCTATAGGCTACCACTTTTAGAACAGCCAAGCTTGTGAACACAAATTTGTGGTGTTTACTGAGAATTTCACGAATACAGTTATGCAAACTTAACATAAATTTCCAAGTTGTCTTTCTGATAACTTATTTAGTTAACTTTGAGTGCATAGACTTTCAGAGGCATAGCCAGAACTGAAAATTGGTAATAACCAGAACATCCATTTACAACAATTATTAGTCCTGGTTTGTCCTCAATTATTTTCCTTGATTAACACGTTTTCTATTTATAATAATAATCCATTGGCAATCAAAGTCACGGCCTCTCTCTCCATGCCATCTATCAGCGAAAAATAATTGGCTAAATTCAGAACAGAAAAATAAGAGAAGTCTGGAATCATAATCAGTTTCCATATAACTAGTGGTGAACACACGTGAAACTGAAAAACTTCCATGCACAAGTGCTTCAATTCCATGTGAGAATCTCTGAAATACGTGTTGATTGAATAATGACTGATCTGCGTTCCAATGAAATATTGCCTTTCACTCTCAGTACAGTGTAGGTTGATTAAAAGTGGGCCTCAGCAATTAAATATAATTTCATTTGCTGAATTGAAATTTTCAAACATCACTTTTTTATTTAAGTGTGAGATTGCTGACTATGGCGTGAGAACGTGCTATGCCACTATAAAGCGTGACAGTTGACAGGTATGAAATTTTGAATAATGCTGATTTAAATGCACCAAATTATGCATCCAAATGAATGATTGTCGTCTTACTGAAAAAAAGAACGAGCAACACCTGATAGTGTGGAGTGTTCTCAGAGTCAATCTATTGTTATAATTGACTGAGAAAAAGTCAGGACTAATAATTGTTTTAAAGGGATGTTCCATGCCCCTCCAAATTTTCAGCTCTCGCTACACCACCGGTTGGTTGGATGACCCGAGGTTGAAAGTATTTACCTTAATTGAAATTAAACTACTCAGATAAGCAGGCGCAAGGCAGTCAATGCAACATGTTAAGTTTGGGACTAATATGATTAATATGCCAGAGTGATTTATGTATACATCCATTCACTATCCCCTAATTTTTGTGAGCAGTATATATTGCGAGCTTCAGTATAATAGCAATATGCACTCGATGGGCTCTCCAGTTGGTCTACCAATACTCTAGCCTATAAATCAAATTAGCCATGAGGCATAAACTCAGTCAAATGCATACATGCATGTAGGCATGGTGAACAGGTTCAATTGTTAAGACCAAACACCAGAATAGGGAAGACATGTAATCAAAGTGAATTGGACTCTGGGAAGACTGTTGGTGCTAGATGGGGTGGTTTAATTATCTCAGACTGCTGACAGCCATTTTGAAATGCCATGTCTGCAGCAGGTTACAAAGAAGGTTGGACAGATGCTTGTTCACAATGGTGTAACACCACCTTTCCTTTTAACACATGATACACCTTTTAGCAGTAATTATGCTTCCTCTCCACACAGTGGGTAGGAGGCACAGTCTTCCGGTTGTCTGTCTGTCCGTCCATCACGCATATCTTGTGTGGAATGCGTTGATTTTGATCAAATTAGACATGGTAACTTCCCGCAGAGAGTAACTGAACTGATAAGATTTTGGATGTCATCGGGTCAAAGGTTAAGGTCACATTAGGTCAGCTGAATATGGGGACTTAAGATTTTCGGGTAACATCACTTTTGCAAAAGTTTAATTGGCCGAGAGCATGAGGAAAAATATAAATAAATAAATAAATAAATTGCTCTGCGTCACCTCACACTCTTAATATTTCACCAAACTGAATATTAAGTGCAATATTGGTTAAATCGGCATGGCTTAGCGCTGTAGCAAGCCAGCCAAGTTCCACTCTCATAACTGTTAATGTTGCTGAGCTAGCTAACCAGCGTGCACAGAGTACCTTTCCATAATCAATATGTAAAATTAGTTTGTTAGCTGGCTAGCTACTCAGTTGACTGTGAATTTAAAAACCATGGCTAGTTCAACCGTGAATGTCTGTGACTCAGTGACTTATGGAGCATGATATTGATAGCGTTAGCTCAATGCTAACATAATGGGAATTCGCTACCATTACAGTACCTGGGGAAATTAAGTTTGTTTTCTTTTAAATTACGCAATTCACTTATGTGATAAATGAAATCTTAAACTCTTGGTCATGTGATATTCAAGTTATGAAACTCAGTGAGTAAATTTTGCATTTGTTGCGAGCAAGCGAGCTCAACTCATTTCATAAGACACGCCGACTCGTGTGAGATGCTCTGTTTGGGGCATATGAAGCTATAGCAGGTAGAGGCATAGCAATCAATGCTTTGTGTTGAATGCCAACATGTTTTTACAGAGAACTTGTTCCCAGTCTTGTCAGATAAAGGACTTTGGGCAGCCCAATGCCAGGAGATAATAGCCACCCATTGCACAGATGGAAGGCCATGAAAGAATGGAGTATGAAAATTTAATTTAAAAAAAATTTCAAAAGTATGTAAATTAAAAAAATAGCCTCAAAGCCTCATTCAGGACACTAAAAATCGCCATGCTCACGCTGATCTTACACGCGGGCATGGTAAGGATTCTCGATTTGCAGTGCAGCATCGGAAACCTAGCTCTTCTTCATAATTTGTGTTGTGTTTGTGGGCTCTAAATTCATTGACCAGGCACAGGCGCGGCGAATGGGGGGAGTGCCGCGCCAACGGGGGGTATCCAGGCGTATTTTGCCATTTCGTGCCCCGCGCAGCCCAGCGCAAGTACTCCTCTGTCCCGCCTCTGTCCCTCCTGCTGGCGCAAGTGGCAAAGAGGGAGGAGAGAAGGCTTGAGTGGGTTTAACACAGCCGAGTCAAATCTTCACCAATCAAATGAGCTCCTCTCCTCACCTTTAAAATGTTGGAATAAAGTGGCCTCTGTCCTATATCTAAATTATACGTTAATGTTGCATTTTACTTTGCTGCAGGCATGTTTTCTGTACTGCTTACGTCAATATTAAGCGTTACGAATATGAGTTAACTGGCTAGCTAGGGCATTCGCGAATTATTACCATTAGCGAACTTGAATGGAATTTCAAAACAAAACTACGTCAGATCATTCAAACTTATGAAGTTGGAATGAAATACGACGGTTGCTCATTTATTTCTTCTGCCTGCATCATTGGGAAGAGAAACGATGGATGGCGTGTTCCTATTATTACACCCTGTTGCTGCTTAAAATTTTGGGATTAACAGGCATGGACAACAATGCAAGATACGTTACACATTTATTTTCAATATGTGATCTTAGCTCAGTACGAGATCATAGCAATCAGGCTGTATTCCTTTCCCCACTAAAAACGATAAAACCTAAGTGACAATAATAGTATTAAGCCGCTTGCACACTGGACGCGAAACAAATTTTTCACACGACTGATTACATTCAAAGTCAATGCAAAGACGTGAATACATGCGTGTATTCGCGTCTTTGCATTGACTTTGAATGTAATCAGTCGTGCAAAAAATTCGTTTTGCGTCCGGTGTGAAAGCAGCTGAGGGACACATACCCACATAGCCTACACACGCACTCACGCGCCCATATGCACACATCTCTCTCTCTCTCTCTCGTACGTTGCAGACAGGGGTATTTGCGGTCAGAGCCACTGCCGCAAAAAGCGGCTACGGCGCTCAAAGTAATTTAATATCAATACTCACGTTTTATAACAGAAGTTCAAAACTTTGACATAACATAGAAAACACATATTTAGAAAAAGTCATGGATGGATGGACTCATATCTTTTACTGACATGAAATACCATGCATTACTAACATCAGTGCCGCGGTTCAAATGTTAAGGACAGAGCTGTGCAGCCAGGTGGTCTCTCCTCTCCTGTGCGTGCTGCTGCTCTCCCTGCTGCTACGGCACATGCAGTTCGGCCTCTCTCTGTCTCAAGTCCTGTAATGTGTCCTGCGTGAGGTCAAAGTGACATCCATGGCATACAGCTATGTTGTGTAGCACGCAACATGCCACCGAGAATGCACTGACACTCTGAGGGCTGTCAGGTCGAGTTTCCATTACGTGTGTCAACCGCCTTTGATCTGACATCAGGACAATCGATTTAGATACGATAATTTATGTGCTGATTCAGATAGTTAAATTAAATAGTGGTTGCTATAATTATTTATTGCATTGAAATGTGCCTGACATTCTGGAAACCTGCCTGTGAGGTTTCGGTGACGTGTGCGCACTCTGCGCCGGTCAGCCAAATTACCACTGCACAGAAAGTAAACCAGGCTGGAGCTGGCGAGCTTTCTGCACAGTTTCGGCGGGGACTTTTGCTACAAAATTGTCACTACGCCTTGATGAATATGTGACACTTCCCCCTACTACGCCGCCACACCCATCTGGGCGCACGTCCGTCCACCAAATTGCCAAAGTGGCTGCACACGGTGTTGCACCGCACGAAATTACCACTGCGCAGGCTGCACCGGACGAAATTACCACTGCGCAGGCTGCACCGGACGAAATTACCACTGCGTGGGCTGCACCACGCTACGCCATGCTGCGCCACCCTGCGCTGCGCCAAAATTTTAAAGCCCTGTATGTTTATATCTGATACCGATGTAGACTTTACCTTGTTCTATACAGTCTGTGGTCCGTAGGGATGTTTAGCAGTTGCACCGAAAAGTCATCCATGATTGCCAGCAGCAAATTGTTGTTCCACAAAAAACAAACAACAACCGGATGCATGTTTTCATGGTATGTTTATGTACTCTTTCATTATCGTCAAAATGAAAAGCCTCCAATAATTAATATTTTAAGCAAAGTTATTGTCTAATAAATAAAAATCTGTGTAACTTCATTGATACAGAGTTTACAGATGTAAGTTGAGGAAGTTGGTATAACTTACGGGCATTCCATGTAAGTTGACAACGAAAGAATATCCTCTGTTTTTCCCCCCCTTTAGTTTTTAGCAGGGAATGACACGTGCCTGTCCTGCAGACACCCCTAGTGTCCACACATTAGTGGCACCAAAGTAACTGCCTGCATCAATGACAAATCCCCACATATGCTTGTCTCCTTCCACACTCTTAAAGGGATATTTCAACGTTTTGGCAAATTGGCCTATTGCCATAATCCCTATAGTTACATGAGTAGGTACATTACCTTTAGTTATCTGTGCCTGTTGTTTTGAGATGTGGGGGGGAAAGACGCGAGCTGCTCCGCGAACATAATGAAAGTGAACGGTACAGGTCCCTCCCTCCTTCAAAACTCTTAAAATATGCAATCCAGCAGCTCCAAAACACTCTCGTGGACAAGTTGTGACCCTGGGCATTCACCACGCTATGAAATAATAATGTATAATTATGAAACATTACGACACATGAAGCAAATACTTGGAACTACTTTCTTGAGTAACTCGCTGAGTGGATTAACACAGTACGCAGTGCGCACCTCAGACGTTGCGAGTAGTTGCAGTAAACATACGCTTTTGAAATCACTCCGCCCAGCCGGTATGTCTGGAATGTAGTTCCGGTTATGCTTTTGCCTTGAAAATAACTCTGTCTCGTAATTACACATTATTATTTTAAAGCATGGTGAATGTGCAGGTCACAAGTTGTCCACGAGAGCGTTTTGGAGCTGCTGGATTGTGCATTTGATGAGTTTTGAAGGAGCGAAGGACCTTTACCGTTCACTTTCATTATGTTCGCTGAGCAGCTCACGTCTCCCCCCCCCCAAATCTCAAAACAACAGGCATGGATAACTAAAGGTAATGTATCAACTCATATAACTATAGGGATTATGGCAATAGGCCAATTTGCCAAAATGTTGAAATATCCCTTTAAAAGCCCCATTTCTTCTGCAGCCAGTATTAAAAGTCTTGCAAATAAAAGAATTCACAGCATCCATTCCCCTTGAAGCTCATTCCTAACCACAGGAGAGGAAAATACTTATAAAGCCCAGTGGCGTGTCAGACTCCCACCCAGAATCCCAGCAGCAAGAAAGAAAATGATTAATGAGGGAATCCCCAGTAGTTTGCTCTGCCGTGCTGAAGAAAATCTCGAATCGCTAAACAAGTGAGAAATATACCAAATGGAAAAAAAATTAAATAAAATAATAAGGACAGAGACTGGGACATGCTTGAGAATCTTCCAGCTGTGCTGCCACTGAGCATACATGAAAGGAGAAAAGTGACAAATCAATTAGATGGCAAAGCCCTAAATTTTAAACAGACTCAAACACACAAGCATTCAGTAAGAAAGCATAGCAAACAAATCTTTGCTCTTGCTGCAAATATTGGTCAATTAGGAGGATACTCCAAGTAATACCATGTAAAAATGGTCATTTGTGAACAGGAAGAGATTGATTTTGAAGAAAGTGCAGCCCACACATATTTAAATGAAGACTCAATGCAATGTTCCAAGATTATATTATTTTTCGGAAACAGGCTACTGTAATCGTATAGGTTAAAGACCTCAGTGAAATTCAAAGAAAATTATGAACAGTGTTGTGAAAAAATACTTCTATTCCTCTACTTTTGCCAGTTTGTCACACAAAAATGTTTTAGATCAACCTTTTAATATTAGACAAAGATAACCAGACGAAAGACAAAGGTCAGTTTTTAAATGATGACTTAATTTCTTGAAGGAAAAAAGCTATCAAACCCTACCTGGCCCCATGTGAAAAAGTAATTGACCCCTTAATTACTAAATCAATTAATAAAACCTTTGAACTCTGTAATATATAAAGGGGTTGTGTCCCCCAACTATATTGAAACACAGCTCACAGTGATGAGGAAACCACCTGATTGTAAACAAGGTCACATGACAACCAAAAGTCATGATCAAAGGTATGTTGGGTTATTGTACGTTCTCTGTGCCGCCGCTAAACCAGCCTGAAGGTTTCAAGAGGTTAAATAAATTTAATTGATAATCCAAGAGATCGCAATTAAATTTCTAAACTGTGCCACTGGTAACGATACTGCCAAAATCCTTCCATGTGATTAGCAAATGTGCTGCGTTTTGGAATGTCCACTTCCGGTAAAAACAGCAACAGGTACCGTTGGTGAGCAACAGAACGCCAGGTCAGAGTACGATACACAGCTCTGGTATTTGCTTCACAACGGAATCCCATAAATACACAGACACACTAGACAGCTGCTATTAGATTGTATCTCCAGAAAAAAAAACAAAAAAACACCAACATTATCAAAATGGTTACTTGCCTGCATTGCCTATTGCATGAACATGCAGAGGGAAAACCAGTTTCGCACACAGACACTCGAAGTGTGCATCACAACGTAAATATTCTAGTGCCACCTTCAGCAAGGTTTAGACTTGTAATTGTGATTCCCTCAAATTGGGTTCAATTTCACTTCAACACATAGGCATGAAAACTGCAAGCCCTGTTAAATTAAAACATCACTTAAATAAACCCAGTCTGGCAATGTGAAGTCGGCAAAAGTGCAGCACCTGATGCAGTGATCTAAAGCCATGTGATGTCAAGAGGGAAAATATTTTGAAATGGCTCTTACTAACTAATTGGCTGTGCACCTGGTGATATAATAGGGGACCTTCAAGTGTGGGACTCTAATGAACCACATTGAGAACCAAAATCTACAATTGAAGAAATGTTTGAACAGAGATGAACCTTCCCAGCAGTGGTGGGCCAGCCAAGATTCCTCCAAGGGCATATTGATGACTTATCCAAGAGACTACTAAAGCAACCAGACTAACATCCTGAAGTACGCCACATGAACACGCCGAGCACTTCAGTAATAACAAACATCGAGTTGTTTTGATGGGTACAGGGATGCTTTAACTTGTTCTTGAGAAGTTCCATAATGTGTACTTTAAGGGAAAACCTCTAGGTGGCACTGTTGAATCAATTTAATAATAATCATGGTTAATACATGAAGCACACGCACACACACACTTATTTTCAGCATTTTTATTTTTGTTGTCGTGTGTCTTTCAGATAATTTGTGTAATTAATGCATGTATTGGCTAATATTTAATTAATTCTGAGTAAATCCCTGATCAGATGAAGCTTCAAAGAGCTCGAGAGGCAGTGTTCAACCCTGAAAACACTCACCTCGAAACTGATAAGACAGACAGCTGATAAAAGCAATAAAAGCACTATTAGACAGAACTTGCTAAATTTGAGACACACTGTGGTGTACCAAAGAAGCAAAGCCTTTATCGTATACATCCACTAATTCCAACCAATGGGGGAGAAAACAAAAACTGGAGTGTGTTTTTGCACATAAAAACAGATGCCCCCCCCCCAAAAAAAAAAAAAAAAATCAAAGGGCACTGGTTTAGTAGCAGATGAATGCACCTACAAAATTTAGCAAAGAAATATTGAGTGGGTACTGAGTTATGGTGCAGACACATTTTGGAAGCACTGATGGGAACCAAGCCAAAAACAATATGTCTCCTCCCTTGCAACTAAAAAATCTATAGATGAGAATGAATTGTAACTTTCAGTGACTAGCCTGATTGTTTATAAGGACGAATGTACAGTGATTCAGTTATTTGTGGTGGTACTGGTTCCGAGACTTCAGCTGATCAGGAAGAAGTTGAGAAATCAGGGCTGCATGCGAATAGTCAGAAAAATTACGGTCTATGGTCTGATTCCAAACCACTTTATTTTTACTACAATTGAAAACATGGGGAAGTAGAGGTGGAAAGAGGAATTCATAAGGGCTTAGAAAGACAACCGCGCTTGCTAAAAGAATCTGAATGCACTTACTCTAGGTGACGTGATCACGCATCTCTCACCTGTCATGTTCATTTGTTTTCACGACTGGCCAGATGGATGGCTGTCGCCGCACGGAGTCATGGGATGGTGTTCTCCTCTCTTTTTCAAAAGGATGGTTCAGCGTACTCTATGCCAAAGGAGATAAGTTAGGCAGCACTTTCCTTTAAAATTCAGAGAATTCACACACACTTTTGGCTACCTCATAAATTTTCCTGGGACATTTTCTTGGAGTTAGGAACTTTCCAGGGCAAAAAAAGACCATTTGAATGCACCCCAGGTCAGTGCCACACACACACACACACACACACATACACACACAAAAAAAAACACTTAAAGAAATGGACCTCACAGGTACTGTATTTAAGAATAAAGGCTTGCTTAATAATGAAATAATGCCCCCTTAATAATAATAATTTACTTTTTCATACTTTAGCTTTACCCCCTTACAGTTTTGCAAAATGAATTAAACTGAAAGAAAATGCCCCCAAAAGGGGTTTTAACAATAAAAACCAAATAACACAAAGTCAGCAGGGGCCAGGCTATTGCTAGGCAAGCAAATCTCATGCACAAGTAGCACCAAGATCTGCCCTTGTACAGAGAACCTTGCTGAAAGGGAATTTTGTCAGATTCCCTAAAACTAGGCTCCAAAATACTCAAAATGATCCTTCACCAGAAAAGCAAAAGACAGTTAAGGAATCTCAAAGGGGTCTAAAAAGACCAGAGTTTCTGCCTGATCATATGCTCAGACTGGGTACGGAAAAAGGCTGAAAGTGACCAGGGGCCTATTGCACAAAAGTCGGATCCTGAGATCCTGGATCAACGTCAAAGCAGGGATCGCCATATCCCAAATAGCGCGTCACTGGCTTAATTGATTGCACTAAGCCAACAGCGAAGTTAAGCCGGCTGCAGCTGATCCTCCTGAGTGGGCGCACACGGCTACCTCAAAGAGACCCCAAGATCGATCACAGAATCGCTGATCATCACCATGAACACTCAGTAGATGCAGCAGACGCATGCGCCAGCTTTCAATTTAAGGCCGCATTCAGACAGAGGGACGACGCCGTGTCTGAAACGCCTGTGCCAGTCTTTCAGTTTCTGTCTTAATGGCACAAGGCGTTTGAGAGGAGTATGAAAGTGAGCTAAACTCACGCCGTCGAAAAAAGGAGTAGCTGATGCACTTCGACGTCTGTGTGAATGGGATAAGCCGTCGTTGCTAGACATACCCTATTTAAGATACAGCATTGAGACAAGAAAATGGGCAGATGTGATTGTGCATAAAATGCAAACCCAAGTGCTTAGAAATTTTTACAAGCATATTTTTATTTTCAGGAGGCTCCTTGACGTAATTTTCTGACATTAACATTTTACTTTTTAATTTGAGTATGCCTCCATCAGAGGTGATTAAAAGCAGAAAGTAAACTCAACTAATCTGAAAACGTCTTCTAGATCGGACTATCAATTCAGTTTGAATAGGACAAAAAAGGGCTTGTAGCAAAATTGTGTTACATACACGGGACACAAATATGCTCTTTTTGCTTTGTCAAACTTAGATTTGCCTTTACAGTTATCGTGTGCATTTCACGCGCAACCTCATTAAGCAATCATCTCACTCAATATTAAATATGTCCGGCAGGCATGGCTTATCTCGTTCACGGTAATGCCGAAGTGCATCAGCTACTCCTTTTTGATGGCTCTGGAACGCCTCCCGAGTTTACTTTCACTTGAGTTTAGCTCACTTTAATACTCCTCTCAAACGTCTCGCACCATTCAGACAGAAACTGAAGGAATAGCAAGCAGAGGCATTTCAGCGATCCCATCGTCCCTCTGTCTGAATGCAGTCTTTGAGTGCAGCTGGCGCATGTGTCTGCTGCCACTATTAGTGTCCATGGTGATGATCAGCGATTCTGTGATCGATCTCGGGGTCTATTTGAGGTAGCCGTGTGCGCGCACTCAGCAGGATCAGCGGCAGCGGGCTTTACTTAGCCTATCCTCCTCCACCCGCTGTTGGCTTTGTGCAATCAATTAAGCCAGCGACGCGCTGTTTGGTATATAGCAATCCTTGCTTTGGCCTTGATCCAGGATCTCAGGATCCGACTTTTGTGCAATAGGCCCCTGGCTAGCTCCACAGACTTTGTTTCCATAGTAACTAGTACCGTGGCTTAGCCCACACGCTCTGTGCAACCGAAATGGGGCTTGAGATCAGGCTAATCCCGTGCTGATCCTGGGCTAATCCATTATCCCGCATTTGTGCAATAGGCCCTGGTCTTGAGCAGTCGTTGACTTCACGACTGAACTTGCGACTAAGCTTTTTAATGACCCTTTCTAGAAACAACAAATCTCAGAACGACCGAGCTTTCGACTGAATTTACAACGGAAGTTTAGCAACGACCGTTTCTTGAAACGCACCCCTGGTCAGTAGATTGTTATTTGGATCATCTATGTCAATCAGGGTGGGTGTCTAGTTGTTAATTAGTAATTAACAGCTAGACACCAGAGGGGGGGAACAGCCACTTACTGTAACTCCAATAGAAGCTGTCCCCTTCATACAAGGTACATTATTCCTGTACTGCACATGGAACTCAACAAACCATTTATATGGTTGTTATGTGGACTTTCTGACTTTGGTTTTCTTTGCAGTGTCTGGCAACACTCATTCTTTTGGAGCCACCAGACGATGGTCCAGTGAGTATTAATCATTAAAAGCTGACAAGTGACGACCACAGAATAAAAGGTCAAAAAACATTGGTGTCCTCCCTGTTTCATGAATGTTCAGTTAACTATATGGTAACTGGATCCAGTAAAGTCAGAATAATTTTGGAAGATTATACAACAATGAAACCTAACAACCACAAACTGTGTGCTACAAATGGCAAATAAAATACACGACCGTATAGAAGAGTGACAAATATTATGCTTTATTATTAAAGGATGGGCTACATCAAATGGAAAGTCAACTAAAAGAACAATGTATTGATCTGTATCCAGTCTGCCATTAACAATGTCCTCACTACTGAATAAATTGAAACCACCTTGGCAACTTCATCAGCTATTTCTGATCATCTCATCAGCTGCGTTATGTATTCATCAGACCTCTGTCAGCAATATGAATAGCAGTCTTCATAACAGTATGCTGCCAAATACTAAAAATGACTTGCATGAATGATCATTACAATTGAAATAACAGTAGGCATTCTGAACGATATTGCATTGTTTTTTTTTAAAATGCAGGCTAATAAAAATGAGGCAAAATACAGAGGACCATGGAATAACTGTAAAACACATTTATTCCCACTCAGTGATTGCTGACTGAACAGATAAGGCACCAGGATTAGTAAAGCCTGGCTGTTAGCCTGGTCTAGAGCATGCTATCTGCACAAAATAAATCCCCTTGGTAACTAATGTTCCCCTGCTTTCATGCAACTGAGTCAGGGCTAAATTAAGGCGGGATAACTGGAAAATCCTTATCTTGGTTTTGTGCAATAGCCCTCAGGTGTTTTCTGAATCAGCTGGTTGTAATTAGAACAGCCCTTCAGCCAAGTAAAAACGATGTAATCTCTTTCTAATGTCGCAGATTTGGAAAGAATTTTTTGTTAAAGCAATGACGAACAGAACTGAGTTAGGCACAGCGACAAGCACAACTAGGCCAAGTCTTCTGACCACTGCTCCTTCACTTTGCTATAAATCACTTTGTTTTGTAGAGAAATGTGATGAAGGCTGTTTTAATACAGTAGGTTAAAGGGGACCTATCATGCTGATCCTTCTTTTAATACATATCAGTAATGTTATAATGCTGGAAGTCCATACTCAACCTTTGTGAAGTTTCTAAACATAAGATTGTCCAGCACCGATTGGCAGGACACAGTCACCTGCAAGATGGAGCCAAACAGCGTCGCTCCCGCTATGCTGCAGATACGCGCCCGGTGGAATCTAGCACTGATAGGCGCCCAGCGGAGCCTAGCACTGATTGGCCGTACACAGTCGCCTGCAAGACGGAGCAAAATTGCGGTGCTCACGTTATGCTGCAGATACGTGCCCGGTGGAATCTAGCACTAAGTGGCCGGACACACACACACGCATACACGCACACACACAGAGGCCACTCGGCTATTATAATATAGATGATTGGTACGGCAAAATACTGCATAGCAATAGTCCGTTATTCAAAGCAGTGGTCTGCTACGCAGAAATAACAGACCGTGGAATGCTCTAATAGACCAATCAGAATCTACTATTCAAAAAGCCATGTAATAAGTTGTTTTCTTAATCTTGAATGTGTTGAGACCCACCTAGACTGACAGCTTTGATCCTACCTGCATTGGTCATGTGAAAAACAATATTATTTTGATAAATGAAAGAAAATCCTCATGAAAATACATCAGTGCAACTACGTTGTTTGTATATGACTAGGTGTAGTACTGTACTCTGAGAAAGTCATAGGCGCATTTAAAGCAATTTCATAGGGCAAATATGCCTGCAAAAATAAAGAAATTCAAGGTTTCCATTAGCTGAGAAATGTACTATACAGAGCTGAAAACTGTTAAAAACAAAATCTAACTGATATCTGGTGTGACTACCCTTTGCCAAAAAATTTGGGATACTGTCCTGTGATTCTACAGTTTTATAAGATGATTGGCTTTTTGCTTGCTCCAAGCAGAGTGGAAAACCTGCCACCGTGCTTCTGCAGACTGACTGTTTCACTTCTGTCTGTCTCTCCAAGTAACTGCTGAAAGCCATAACGATGTTGACGTCAGGGCTCTGTGAAGACTATATTATCTGTATCAACTGTTATTAATGAAATATCAACATCTATTAATAAAACTTTTTTTTAGTTAGAAATTGGAATTTCAAATACACTTTTTATCTTCAGCAACACTAATGTGGAAGACAAAAAAAGTAAGTAAATAAATAAACAAACAAACACCTGAAGCCAGATTTACAGAAGTAAAAATGTAGGGTGCCTAAGGGTGCCTTCACACTAGGTACGATAGTTCTGTATCATGCCACAGTACGATTGTCCCCCTCCCCACTCCCCATGCTGGCCAGCTTTCACACTAGCAATGTGGTTCTGTGCTCAAGTACAGTTGCTTTTGTCAAAATTCTGATACAATAGGTGGCAGTATGCACCAAGTTGGTTATTAAATGAGGAAATATACACAAAGAAGAAGAAGCCATTAATATTTATCTTTTTCATCACTTCACAACTGCCAGGCTTTCGCACCACGTGCCGCATTTTTCTTTTGTTTGTCATGGAACTGTTCTATTGTTCTGCGATAACCACGCTTATGTAAATACTCGCAAATTATTCTATAAATCTTTGCATTTCTGTGTGTTGCAGCCAGTTGCAATTGTATGTTTTTGTCTGCCCGAATTTCGTGCAAGGATTTCATTTCTTCGTTTGACCAGAGAGACCCTTTTGCTTCTATGTTTGTTAGAACAAAAGAGTCGAAAGACGACGTTTCATAACAGTCCACTTTTGTTCTCAAGTACGGTTGCTTTCACATTTGGTACGAGTACGGATGAACCGTGCCCGAGACCACCTCTTCCGAGCAGACTCGCGTACCATGCCCAAGCATGGTACGCCTGTATTCACACTTATCGAATAAACTGGACTTGTGTACTCGGATCTGTGCTGGAGTCCCTAGTGTGAAAGCACCCTAAGACTTTTGCACAGTACAGTATGCTAAAATGCACAGCTTGTGGCTCTGCAAATAGAATATTAACAATTATATTAATTAGGTACGCGCTTCCTGAAGTTTAGAAAAATTGCTTTATCTGACAGATGCAGACAGACGTCCACCATCTGGAGCAAAGGAAAATTGTAATCACTTTGGTTTGTGTGTTAATTCATTGCTTCCTCGGCAATATCACAAGAAAAGCACAACCTTCATTTGTACAAAATTATGACCCAGAATGGATCCCATTGAATTTTGAAAGTATCTGGGTTGAGGTCAAGTTCAAAGGTTATTGAAAAGGTCAAAAAAGTTTTTTGGCCATAACTGTCAAAAATGGTTCCATTTACATCAAGCCAACACCAAAATTTTCCTTTTTCAATGTGTAAAATATAATCCTATCCATTACTGTAGTGAAAAGAGCATAGTTTCAAAGCTCACCAGGGGTCAAATTTCAGGGGGGTCAAGGTCTTTGATCTGAATTGCCTAATTTACACTATGAGCTCTAATTTCTTGGCACAGTGCAGGGTGGCGCAGCCCACGCAGTGGTAATTTCGTCCGGTGCAGCCCGCGCAGTGGTAATTTCGTGCGGTGCAACACCGTGCGCAGCCACTTTGGCAATTTGGTAGACGGACGTGCTCCGAGATGGGTGTGGCGGCGTAGTAGGGGGCGGTATCACATATTCATCATGATGCAGTGACAATTTTGTGGCAAAAGGCTCCGCCAAAAGTGCGCAGAGAGCTCGCCAGCTCCAACCTGGTTTACTTTCTGTGCAGTGGTAATTTGGCTGACCAGCGCACAGTGTGCACACGTCACCGAAACCTCACAGGCAGGTTTCCAGAATGTCAGGCACATTTCAATGCAATAAATAATTACAGCAACCACTATTTAATGTAACTATCTGAATCAGGACATAAATTATAGTATCTACATCGATTGTCCTGATGTCAGATCAAAGGCGGTTGGCACGCATAATGGAAACTCGACCTGGCTTAATCAACGCAGCTGAATCTGTGATGCAAACTAACGACTTCACATCTTTCTCAGCCAACCACAAACTGCCTCGGCATCAGGTAGTGCGTACATACATACAACCCCAATTCCGAAATAGTTGGGACAAAGTGTAAATTGTGAATAAAATCAAAACGCAATGACTTTCAAATCACACCAGCCAGTATTTTCTTCACAATAAAACAGAGATAACATAGCAAATGTTGAAACTGAGAAATTTTACAATTTTATCCACAAAATGAGCTCATTTCAAATTTGATGGCTGCTACAGGTCTCAAAAAAGTTGAGACAGGGGCCTGTTTACCATGGTGGAGCATCCCGTCTTCTTTTTAACAAGGTAGAGGCGTCTGGGCATTGAGGAGACAAGTTTCTTGAGTTTAGCCATTGGAATTTGATCCCACTCTTGTTTAATACAGGTTTCCAGCTGCTGGAGAGTTTTGGATCTCCTTTGACGGACTTTTCATTTAATTATGCGCCAAATGTTCTCAATCGGTGAAAGATCAGGATTACAGGCAGGCCAGTTCAGCACACGGACTCGTCTACTATGAAGCCATGCTGTTGTAATAGCTGCAGTATGTGGTTTTGCATTGTCCTGCTGAAATGCACCTTCCCTGGAATAGATGTCTTCTGGAGGGGAGCATATATTGCTCTAAAACCTTTATATACCTTTCATTATTCATGGTGCTTTTTAAAACATGCAAGTGTCCCACACACACCATATGCACTAATGCATCCCCTACTATCAGAGATGCTGGCTTTTGAACTGAACGCTGATAACAGGAGGGATGGTCTTTCTCCTCTTTAGCCCGGAGGACATGACACCCATGATTTCCAACAAGAATGTCAAATTTGGACTCGTCTGAGCACAGGACACTTTGCCACTTTGCTACAGTCCATTTTAAATGAGCCTTGGCCCACAGAACACGGTGGCGCTTCTGGATCATGCTCATCAATGGCTTCCTTTTTGCATGATAGAGATTTAGGTGGCATCTGTGGATAATGCAACAATGAGCAAAATGTAGTCTACTGTTCAATTGAAAAAAGATTTTTGTGGATTGGATGTTAAGAGCGTTCAATTGTTTGTACAATCGCGTGAATTTTTGTGTTATCCGCACTAACGCGGTCCAGAAATGTTATTGAAAGTCAAACGGTGTGATAAAAATGTTAAATGTGTTTGAATGTTCGTTGTCACAAATGACTTTAAAGACGGTGTTAATGCCTTTCATATTAACGCAGATGAAAGTATTTTTTCTCTATTGTATGCCGAATGAGGCTAAAGAATGTCCAAAAATGAATTATTAAACTGTCAATGATGTTACTGAATCTGCGGTACGCGCAAATGTTCGATTTTGGCGCTGATGAATGTTTCTTGGTGAAATTGGTCGCCATTACACATAAATGAACGCACATCTTCTCGTAATGAACAGCAAAAGGTGTACTTTTCCCTGGTGGCATTGATATGCGACTATGAGCAACGAGGAACAAACCTGCAGATATGCTGTCACATGCTGCACTCAGTGTGATAACTTTTTACTATGTGGGAAGCTACCTACACAGAACAGAACCGAAAAATAACCAGATGCACCGTTGCCTTGACAGAAAAAACGGTCTTAAAAATATATGAAGCGCAAAACACTTCAACAAAAATTAAATGCTAATGTGAGGTTTGAGTTTGTATTTTTAAATGTCTAGATGTAATTGCTTGATTATGCTTTGTGTAAACATGTTCATGTAATTCATGAAAAAAAGTGATAACTTAGAAAATGACTTCGACAATGCAGTGCAGAAGAAGGCACTCCACATCTGCCCATCACATCAACCTAATTTTATCAGTTACAGCTTTGCTAAGACTTTTATATTTGGGCTTATGCACTCTCTCCAATTGAATATCTACATTTTAGCAAGTATCAGCCTAATCTTGACTGACAGCCAGCTGAAGCTCAAAGTGCTGTTCTCCTGCTGGTAGATAATTCTTTCTCTGTGTAGATCACGGACTTTAATTGATGTTTACTTTTAGTTTGAAGCTTGCTTTGGGTCTATTGTTATTTCTTTGACATGATTACTTGTGAATTTGCATGCCGCATAAGATAAATAAAATCTGCCATTGTGAAGAATAGGCACTGATGCTCTCGCTGCTCATAGATTTGCTTTGCATAGCATGTGCATTTCAGGTTATATCCAAATTAATTTTCATTCCTTTCGCCATCCCGAGTTCGCCATCCCAATCAACTATTGCATGTACTTCACAATCACTCTCTTAATTATATCACTCTTGCCTGTGCGATTTGTATATTTGTGGGGCCCCCTGGATAACACTTGAAATACAGATGTAAGTTCTCATATACTGTGTGATTGATAAAAATCAGTGACCTTAATCAGAGCAATAAGGACTTGATTAAGAATGATCTATATCAGTAATGTTGCGTGAAGTTTTCAGAAGAAAAAGTGAGTAAGACTATCCAAATGGCATCATTACAAAATGCATTATGCACAAAGTCCTCCAACTGGTACTCTCCTCTTATTCTTCATTATTCGCGTGTATGCAGTATGTTGCTGCATTGTTACTTTTTTTTTTTTTGCCATGCCAATACATGTAAGTGCAGAGAAAAGTGAAATGCCTGGAATTTTGAATCAGTCATTTCATAAAATGCCTGATTTCACAGTACACATATACTGTATGTATGTGTGAACATATATCCATCCATTCTCTATACCTCTTCTCTTTCACTCGGGTCGCAGGAGAGCTGGAGGCTATCCCAGCTGACTATGGGCGAAAGAAAGGGACCCACCCTGGACACCTTGCCAATTCATCACACCATTCAGTCTCACACTCATGTCTTTGTCACAGTCTTTGGACTGTGGGAGGTACACCACTGCTGATAATATAGCCTTTACAGCGCCCTGATGTCAGCATCATTGTGGCTGTCTGCAATTACTTGGAGGGACAGATGTAAGTGAGACAGTCAGTCTGCAGAAGAACAGTGGCAAGTTTTCCACACTGCTTAGAACAAGCAAAAAGCCAATCATCTAAAAATACTATAGCACAACAGTACAGTGTCCCAAATTTTTAAGCAAGGGGTAGTCACACCAAGTATTGATTAGATTTAGTTTTTAATTGTTTACAACTCTGTGCAGTACATCTCTCAGTTATTAGACACTTTAAATTTCATTATTCTGCAGTCAGATTTGCCCAAAGAAATTGCTTTAAATGCACCTAAGACTTTTTTCTCAGAACTGCATTCATACAGACAACTTCAAGATAAAATTAAAGAAAAACTGAATAAATTTGTGGATAACGTTTTGCAGGTGCTTCTATTCATTTTCCTGACACGGTGTGGGTCCACTTATCCACCAACTGGCAGAAGGGTCACTGCACATCAATGCAAAGTTATCATCTTTATATCCTCTATATCATCCTTATATTACTGGTTGATGAAGCATTCCTACCAGGATGGGCATGATCTTTCTAGGATGACAATCACCTGTGTTGATGAGATCAATCACTTTGCTTCCAGAAGCAAAGTCGGGTAAACTTGGTGAAATGCTAAACATTGCCCACTCAGGCCAAGTCTACATGTACACGTATATTTTTTAAATAGAAGGTTCTTCCTCCTTTGTTTTCCAAAAAAAATCTGTCAGAATGAAGACACAAAAATGGAATTACTGTGCTGTCAAGAGCATGCCAAACCAACAGGCGGTGATGATGTATTTTAATGTAAGACCATGTAGGCCAATCATATGCCTTAAAAATTTGACATCAGGCCCACACACTCTGATGTCACAAACCAAAAACTGTGTTCCCTGTCCACACCTTAACAGTGAAAGAAGAGTTACTATAAATCTTCAGCCAATAAGGCGTTTTCCAAAGGGTCCTTTTTCAGAGACTGAAAATTTTGTGTCGATGAAAAATCGAAATGTATAGTAAATGCTACATTTTCAAAAATATTTGTGTACATGAGGATGCGGGCCTCAGTGTCAGAATTTTTTAGGCACAACATTACGTGTAAAGGATTATAGCTTCTTCCAGGGGTCATAATGAGCTAGTTTAATTTTGAATAAAATCACAGAGACAGATATCTAAGAGAGCACTTTGGTGTAACCATAATCACAGTCGAACTCCAGAACCTCCAACCTTAGGCAAAATTAACAAAAAAGTTCACTGGTGACAATGGAAAAAAATAAAAACAGATAAGGCATAAAAATGTGCCCTCAGTAAATAATGATCAAGTTTTTAGTTTCCTCAAGTTGGAAGAAGCAGTCAACTTTTGATTGTTTTGCCTTAAAGGGATTTCTCCTAAAAGCAGGCTGGGATACTTCTGACTTGTTCCAATTTTATTTTTTTCATACAGTGACTGAAAAGAAACTGATTGTGTAAGATGAGGTTCCATTGAGGTGACTCATCATGACAAAACCATTTGTTATTACTAGTATGATCAACCATAATATATCTAGTATGGCATTTGCTGCAGGAATATATTCACTGAGGGGAGACATTTTTTGTTTAATGTGCGCAGCACTGACTGCCAAGGAGGCAGCATAGAAAGTTATTTTTTCTTCGCTCTCTCTTTAGTCATGGTTGAAATATTCATGCATTTACCAAAAATTAGCACGCTCTGCACAAGACTGAGTCCTTTTTTAACCCTTTAAGACCTACGACTCAAACAGGAGGCTGCCTGGATTTATGTGCTTTTTCTAGCAGCCTAGTTTTCCTTTACGTCTGCATGACAGTGGCCCAGTGGGTCGCACTGCCGTCTCACAGCAAGAAGTTCGTGGATTTGAATTCTCCCTGGGGGCTTTCCGCATGGAGTTTGCATATTCTCCCTGTGTTTGCATAGGTTTGCATGACATGCATACTAGGCTAATTAGAGACTCTAAAATTGCCCATAGGAGTGAGTGAAGGGTGTGTGAATGGTGTGCGCGCCCTTTGATGGATTGGCATGCTGACCCGGGTATTTCCCTTCCCTTCGTCCATAGTCAGCTCGTGATAGGCTCCAGCGTCTGCGTGACCCTAGTGAGGAAGAGGCGTTGTGGATAATGGATGGATGGATATTTTGAGAGTGTAATAACAGTTTAATTGCTTAAACTCTAAATTTTCAGTGAAGTTTTCTTTTAAGCAGGTTTAAAGTCAGAAAAAAAAGCTTTTTTTCATGTTGCAGGACAATGTCATGTACATATTCTTTGTCTGCTGGTTGCAGCACTTCACTGAAGCTATATCTCACTTATATTGTGTCATGGTTTGTGAGGTGTGCGTGTTGTTTGGACTTTTCTTTGCGGCTCCCGTCCCGGGACGATATTGAATTCTTTATCCAGCTGGTTGATTGAGCTGGGGCGGCGCTTTCCCAGAATCTATATAAGTAGGAAGTCCGGTACGCCTCCTTCGCTAGAGTGTCTGTGTTTAGCTTCGCACTATAGCCGAAGATATCTGTAGTCAGGTTTCGTATGACTTTCTATCTTCTAATTATTGGAGTTTCTTCTCCCTTTTTCTATCTCGCTTTGCTTCCGTGGTTCAGAATATTATACGTCCTTTGGAAGTGTGAGTACTTGCATTTGGTCTATATTATTCTCTGTGTTTGTACTGTGTTCGTGCTACTCTCTTTTTCTCTGCCGTTGCGCTTGGCCTCCATATACTACCAGCCATTACAGAACACTGTAGCTGACATGGAGTCATCAGCAACGGATGCCTTAGAGAAAGTTGTGGCTAACCAACAAGCTGCTCTCTTTGGTTATGGCAAGGTTCTTGCTAGCCTGAACAATCAACAGGTAGAGTTGGCGGAAAGAGTCCGCCTTCAGGCGAATGCCTTGGAGAGACAGGAGAACGTTCTGCTAACTCTCACTGAGAGTATTTGATCCTTGTCCATGCAAATCACACAAAATGTTGCACAAGCACAGTCCATACATCTTCCCCGAGAGCCAAAGCTTCAATTACCCCCAAGATATAGAGGCGAGGCAGGAAGATGTAAAGATTTCATTGCCTAATGTGAGATATTTTTTAAAGCGCAGCCTTCACGGTTTGTGAATGAAGAGTCTCGGGTTTCATTTGTTTTATCCCTGTTAACCGACACAGCACTCACTTGGCTCGGCCCACTTATTCGATCTAATTCACCGGTAGTGAATACTGTGGAGACTCTCGTTAGAGAAATGGTATCAGTGTTTGATCAGGATGTTTGTGGTCAAGACGCGGCTACGCGTTTAATGCATCTAAGGCAGGGCTCTGAGAGTGTCGCTGTGTTTTCAATCACATTTCGCTCCTTGGCAACAGAGACAGGCTGGCCAGAAGCGCCTCTTATGACAGTGTTTGTTCACGCTTTGGCAGAGGAGGTTAAGGACGCTCTGGCTACATTGAAGCCTTGTTTGTCTCTAGATTTGTTGGTTCGCACTGCGGTGTGAATTGATAATCGCATCCGCAAATGTAACAGGGAGAAATGTACTGCATTGACTCGTGTTGGCAATGGGGCTAATGCTCCTAGCAGCATGCATACAGCTCCTATTCTGCCCACTGAAAATTCCACTCCTGGTGAGCCTATGCAGGTTGATGGCTCATATGAGAGCCAGGCTCGTAAGCCTGTTTGCAGACGTATAATCTGCTATAATTGTAACAAACCGGGACATATCCGTCCACGCTGCCCTGAGCTTCAGGGAAATGGGAAGTCCCTCTAGCGGTATGGGGGGCGCTAGAGGGACAGACCCAATTTCCCTTCCGAACTTTAATCCCTGTAGAATTGACTGTGGGGAGACAGAAAATATTTATCGAAGCTTTTGTGGACTCTGGCGCCGTGGATTGTTTTATGGATGCAGAGTGGGCTAGGAAACATTCCATTCCTATCTGCCCACTTTTACATTCATGCTCTGTTAGATCTTTGGACGGCCGCCCGCTGGGAACTGGATTTATAACCGAAGTTTCTGAATCATTGACTATGTTCATCTCTTTTGGTGGCCATTCTGAGGAGGTTCGGTTTTTTATTATCAGTTCTCCTGTTTTCCCTGTCGTTTTAGGACACTCCTGGCTACGGGACCATAGGCCTCATATCATTTGGGGAAGTCAAGATAACCCAATCGTCCAGTGGGGCACTGATTGTAGGTCCCACTGTAGGGAGAGTTTGGCGTGTCATCCCGGGCATCGACCTATGGTGGAGGCTGACGCCTGGAGTGATTCTGAGGAGTTTGCCTCACACAACCCTCCTAATCTACAGAAAGGGGCGGAGGAGGGGTTGGACTGGGATCCTCAATTTGACTGGCGGCAGCCAGAGGAGGATTGCCATTCGGAGGATTTCTCTGACTTGGAATCTGACTTAGAGGGGGCAGGTTCCGAACAGGGTGAGAATTTGGGGGCTGCTCTGAACTTTTGTTTGCCTCCTAATGTTCCTGACGATTATGCTGATCTCGCGGAGGTTTTTCGCAAGCAACGCGCCTCGACTTTACCTCCTCATCGTACGTTCGATTGCGAGATCAATCTCCACCTGGTTACCACTCCCCCCAGGGGTTCATTATACTCGCTGTTAGGGCCTGAGCGGAAGGCTATGCGAGAATATATTCTGGAGGCTCTGGCTAATGGATTTATTCGGCCCTCCACGCCTCCTGCTGGAGCGGGGTTCTTTTTTCTCTGGGCAAAAAGATGGTGGCCAGACCCTGTATTGATTACAGGGGTTTGAATAATATCACAATTAAAAACCAATACCCATTGATTCCATTGATGAACTCCGCTTGGTTCGATTTGAACGGCTGCAGGAGGTTTTGGGTCATTTTTTAACGGTGTTCCAGCATAGACCTCCAGAATGCTTATAACTTGGTTCGATCCGTATGGGGGACAAGTGCTTGAGGCCCTCCTCGTCAAAACGGTACTTGAGAAATGCGCGGATGCCAAGGCTTTTGTTTCTTGGCTTCATATTTGGTCATGCCGCTTTGGATTGGTTAACGCCCCCCTCTGTGTTCCAGGCACTTTTGGGCACCCTAGATCCTTACAGATCCACCCCTCTTTTCGTTCTCCAGGCTCAAACCGGTTAGCACTTGCAGCCCTGGCTCTGGTCGATTCAAACCCTGGCAGCTGCTTGTTTTCAACCGCTTTAACAATAAGATGATTGAGGGGGGGCCCACCCTTACACTATCATAAAATTGTCCAATACATCCAACAGTCAAATATTTTAGCCAAGAGGCATGTGGGTCGTGGAGCTCAGTTTTTAGTAGATTGGGAAGGTTATAGTCCTGAGGAGCGGTGCTGGGTCCCTTCTCGGGATATCCTGGATCCTACCCTTATCTCTGAATTCCGTGCGCGGGGCTCTCTGGGAACTTCTGGGGCCGTTCCTTCGAAGGTGGGGTTCTGTCATGGTTTGTGAGGTGTGCGTGTTGTTTGGACTTTTCTTTGCGGCTCTCGTCCCGGGACAATATTGAATTCCTGGGCCATCGAATTCTTTACCCAGCTGGTTGATTGAGCTGGGGTGGCGCTTTCCCAGAATCTATATAAGTAGGAAGTCCGGCACGCCTCCTTCGCTAGAGTGTCTGTGTTTAGCTTCGCACTATAGCCGAAGATATCTGTGGTCAGGTTTCATATGACTTTCTATCTTCTAATTGTTGGAATTTCTTCTCCCTTTTTCTATCTCGCTTTGCTTCCATGGTTCGGACTATTATATGTCATTTGGAAGCACGAGTACTTGCGTTTGGTCTATATTATTCTCTGTGTTTGTACTGTGTTCGTGTTACTCTTTCTCTCTGTTGTTGCGCTTGGCCTCCGTATACTACCGGCCATTACATACTGGGAAAAATAGTCATGCCAAGGATATCATGTTTTATGGCCACAGCACTACGTCAAATGGAAAAAATCTAGATCTTGTACATCATTTTATACACATTTCCCTGTAATTCAGCCAGACATATTTTGGATCGTTGGAAACTTTGGGAGCACCACTAAAATTTAAAATAGGCCTGAAGTTCCTCAGGTTTACATACAACAGCTGCATTGGACGGACCCATATACAGGTCCTTAGGTTTTATGAGGTAAAGGGAAAAACTTACATGCTACTTTGCCACAAAATTCTCAAAAAAAAAAAGAAATCCTCAAAAAGTCTGCTCAAAAGTTATCAGGCAGTTATCTTCTGCTCTGTCTCTTCTGTCTTTTTGTCATGTGTGCAGTGTGAGATGTAGAAAAGAAATCCTCACCACTGTGTGGACGGCCATATCTTCTGTTAACGTCAAGGCTAATAACTACAACGTAATAACCCATATACTGCATGTGTAAAAAGCCCAGGCTCTCTACCTTGGAGAACCTTTGTAAGCAAAAACAATCTTGGAGTTACTCTTATTTGAACAGCGCCTGAAAAATTCTGTTGTCGACGAAAAGGCCTTTGTAGAAGGGTTAAGTTACATTTCATAGGATAACACGCACTGGGCAGTCAAGCTCTGTTTTCAGCGAATGACCAGATATGAAATGTGGGGGATGCAGTGGTGCAGTGATTAAGTGTGCTTGACTTGGAATCAAAAGGTCCTGAGTTTAAGTCCTTGCCATGGCTTTTGCGGTGTGTTCTCAGGCAAAAACACTTCACTCCCACAGTGCCTCACTCCACCCAGGTGTATAATTGGGTACAGGAAACCTGACTAAGAGCTGGGGGGGGTAACCTGCAATGGACTAGCATCCTGTCCAGGGGGAATAGCAATACTCCTAGGCACGTCATGCTACAGAAACCGGCGTTAAGCGTGCTCAGGGACAGACCAGATATGAATCAAAAAGCTGAGTCATGTGGACAAGCATTAACACAATATGAACACTTTTGACAGTCAATTCACACCAGCCAGTTCACCTTTGCTCATGCTCACCCTTTTGACATCTGAAAGACTGTAGTCCTGATGCTCATAATGTCAGGTTGGTGCACCAGTATTCCAAAATAAATGACTGTTGCGGGGTTTCTGCTGCTGTGGGTCCTTTCTCATTGCATGACACTGGGTGCATATATACGGACAAGGCTATTCCAATTTTCAATTCCCATATTGGCATGTCAACACCAACCCGATTCCATTAAAGACAATATTCTGGTTCACCAAATTCCGGATGAGATACCTGGCTCATGCCTGCTACAATAGACAAGTTGGCAGATGTAAACTCATAATTCCAAATGCTCAGGGAGATAAGATATTGGTACATGTCCATGACTGCATAAGTTTTTAAATCTGTATACCTTTGTTGTTCGAGCACTTTCAATCTTGTTGCACTCTTATCTTCCAGTGATTAGTAGCCTATGAGAAATATTAATGTGGTTTTACTCCTCTTTCTGTAACCATTAGATCAAACTGGACACACAAAGCTCCCTTCTCATTCTGCTACTCCTCTTTCTCTCAATCTTTTCTTTCAGTGTCAAACCCTCCAATACTGCTCCCATTAGCACTTGCCTCAAAAATCTCACCTCCATGACACTCGGGTCACAAAACATCCTCCAGTGTTATGTGGACATTACACGCCTAATGGATCAATTCTGATTATTTGCTCAGATGAGATTTGCCTTTCTTGACGGTTCACATTCATTATTACATGTGAAATGTATCTAACTGTAATCTGAATGCATCTATCCTCCAAAATGGCACATATGTGCACACTGATAGAGTCACCAGCATCCCTAACAAGAAATGTCATTTTTGTGAGAACACTCATGGCATTCAAACCTTTCTTCATACTGAGAAAATGGACAAATGTATGGATAGAATATTACCATGTGTGTCTTTGTCTGTATTTCAGCTCACCTGTGCACAAATAGCCCCCCTCCAAAACACCCACACTCTTAGCATTTGCTTGTCACACTTAACCTTACAGAGCTGTCATTACAGCACATTACTGTGTAATTACACTCACAGCAATAACTTGTGCCTCTGAAATATTATTTTTTTCTCCCAGGGAGACTTCAGTCAGGCAGAGCTACAGGGTGACTGACAAAATTCCAGAACAGAGTCGCAGTGACAGTGATAGTGTCAGTGATGATGACTATCACGCAGAGACACAAGGCAGTCGAGAGAGCAGTGACAGTTCAGAAACTAACAGAGGCAGTGAGACTCAAGTTCAAGAAAGCAAACAGAAAAGTAGAACCCAGAGGTGTAAAGACAATGATTTTAAGGGGGTCCCACCAACATTTCAGGAAGAAAAGAGCTTCATGTGCAGGGTGAGGAGCCTACTGAGATCTTCTTCAATCTCTATCCTGAAAAACTTATCAATGAAATTGTACTCCAGACGAACCTGTGTGCATTACAGAATGGAAAAGACAATCTTGCCCTTACAACATCAGAGTTAATAGTTCTTCGGGGAATCAATCTGATGGTGCCATTCATAAAATATCCAAGAAACTGCATGTTCTGGCCATCCAATCCAGAGCTTTGTCAAAATACAATAGCAGAAGCCTGTCATCAGATTGAAGGATATTATGCGGTCCCTTCATTTTCTTGACAACACATTGGATGGCCTCGATGACAAATTCTTCAAAATTTGCCCAATGCTAGTTGAGCTGCCGGCAAATTTCACTGCAGCCCTGGAGCCAGAGAAGTTCCAGTCCGTGGATGAGAAGATCATTTTCTTCAAGGGTCAGCACTCTACTAAACCGTGCATTCCCCCCCAAAAAAAAAACCCCAAACCTTGGGGTTTAAAAGTGTGGGTAAGAGCTGGTGCATCAGGCTAAACACACTAATGTGAGATGTACCAGCAGGGAGGAAGTGGAGGCAGGGGGGGGGGGACAGGTCAACCTAGAATGGCAGCTGAGGTGGTTCTACATCTGTGTGATGACATAAAACACACAAATCACAAAGTATGCTTTGACAACTTTTTCTGCACCATCCCCCTGATTGAGTGGCTCAAATGTCCTAGGATTGAAGCCACAATCACCATCAGAAAACACCGCCTCATGGGAGCACAGGCAAAATTTAAAATGAAAAACCCCTTTCGCCACCTTTCAAACATGCCGCTTCAAATTTCAAACCTGTCACCCCTACATGTTAAAATCCCTTGTGGACCACACTGGGAAAACAAAATTTTCCCACACAGTGGATTTATTAAAGGCAGGTGGGTCCTCTAACTCTGTGTATCATCTGAACTTTCATGGTTACTCTTTTTCTTCTTCTGTATTTGTTGTTTAATGGTGGCGAAACACAGCTTTTACATGCATTCCCACCACCTGGATTGGAGTGTGGATACTGATGCCACTGTGACTGACTTTTATTTCCCCCGACTCAGACGTATTCATCATATGACTGCAAGAACCGAACCATGACGTCAGTACCGTGACTTTTCGGCACAAATACAGGTGCCATTACACTCCTACTGCACGGTGGTTTTTTCTTGACAGAAGAAGAAAAACCCCGTCTTTAAAAATACACATGCACACGTGGTCTTGGCCCCAGACACCACCATCCACACTCCCTGCCTCTCCTCTCCAGACAGCACTAAACCACCCGCCCCTCACTTAACCCAGAAGAAATAGTACTGTGATCTAACATCGTATTACCTTCCAGTGTCTACACATTGCTGCATAATTTACAAAATTGTATTCCAGCAGTAATGTCAGGCCAATTCAATTATTATAAACATATCACAACAAATGTCTTTCTGCCTTTGAACATTATTGAGCAGTCATGAAACTGTGACAGCTCTGCTTTTATCAAGTCAGACTGGGATAGAATTAAATAGCCGCAGCACTTCGGGGAACACTGCATAATTATCAGGGTTTACATTAGCGGCATAGAAATTTATTTGAGGTTGTATTTTACATCAGGCATTTCCTTTCATTCGCAGTCAATAGGCTTTGCACTTTCATCCATTTTTAGTTTTCTTCAGTTTTTGACACCCATGGCAAATCAACACTTGTCTTCAGTAGGGGATGCCACAAAGTGAGGTATCTCAACCATTTCAATTTGGAAAAGGCTTGTTAAATTATGTGTGCCAGTTTCGGGGGGGGGGAGAAAAATAATCCTTCAAAGTTCTGTACGGGAATTTGATGAGACGGCTGGAGGACAGCTCAATGTGATAACATGCCCACCTGCCACCAGTGGGGGGGCTCTGTGTATACAGGAGCAGGACAGTATGGCTGCAAAGTGTCCTCTAGGGGCAGCATTCAGGTGGGAGTTTATAGCTGAGAAGTTTAAAGCTGCACATAAAAAGGGCTGAGACAGCCTGCTTAAAAGAAGCTCATTCATGAATTCGTATCAAGGTGCATAAGCAAATACCCAAAAAGGAAATGTCCAATCACTCTTCAAACAGTATGCAGTACAAATACTGTAGTCAGTATTGCAAATGTTGCAGTTGTTGGGAGAAAAAATACGAGTATTGCACCGAATACAGATAATGTATCTAGCATCGGCGTAGATTTGGGTAGGGATGGTCGGTACATGTCCCATCCTACTTTTGAACATGGCCAGAATAGCTCAACCAAGTTTCGATCAATGAGGAAAACTGAAGAAACGTGACATTGTAAATGTAATATACCCCAGTCCAATGTAATGTTAGTGCATCCGCGGTTGGCAGCTTTGTCCAATTGAAAGACAGTCAATGGTTCAATCTAAAGTGTTCATCTCGGCTGTAGTCATATAACTAAAGTTGTTTCAAGAAAACAGTACAGCACACAGGATAGACAACATAGCAAATTGCCTAGCTAGCTAAAGTAGCTCTATGCATGCAATTAGTTACACTGTCCACTGTGCCAAAACTGAGCGGGTCTCTTGAGTGCAGAGGTGATTTGCTGTGGTCAGTGAAGGTTGCGGAAAGTGAACAAATTTCAAATGTTAGCTAATGTTGAAAGACTTGCCCACTAGTGGAGGAAACACAGAGGGTGCAGAGGCACTCGAGTCCGTGTGTACTGGATATTCATGGTCAAATTGCATCTGAGGCTGTGATAAAATCATCAGTGCAGTTGTCTAAGTCTAAAGAAAGATAGACAACCATAATTGGGTAGAGATTAATTCATTATTAAAGCATTGCACATTGCAAGGAAAATTGAAAAATTTTCTTGTAATATAAATGACTGCAAGGCCAAACAAATCTTAGTCGTGGGAAGTGACATCCTCTACATGTTAATCAATCAATGTTTATTCATCATGTAAACATGTCGGGTCTTTGTTAGACCTACGTTACATTATTGAATTTTTTATTGTAATCAGTGATTAGGGCTACTGAGTAGCTCACTCGGTTAAAGAGGCACTTTGTGGAGCAGTAGTGAGCACTACGACCCAGATTCAAGCCCTGGTTGCATGGTGCCGGCAGTGGCCGGTAGCCATTTCAGAGCAATGCACAACTGGCTTCACGCTGCAGGGAAATAAATTGAGAGGGACTGCGGGTTTGGGATTATAAGATTGTAGAATTTGTTCATTGCTCAAGAGCCTCCCATTGGCCTGCCAGGTGCTCGTCAGTAAAGTTCTAAGCTTGCACATGTTTGGGTATCCTTTGTCCTCGTTCTGAGCTTGCGAAGTTTTGAGCTATGACTGTAAAAGAGGCAGCGGCTGACAGGCCTGTGGTTCAGAGGAGGGCCACAAGCTGTCTCGCTGTCCTAAGATGGCAACAGGGGGTTGCATATGAGCATGCTTGTGTGAATTGTTCGCTAATTGGGCGTTCCAGATTCAGGTGGGATTGGAGATGCCAATTTTTTTGAAAACAAAAAGAAGTAATTGGTGTTTAGGCCGCATACTTTCTCTTAATGTGCTGGAAAATATCTTGCTCTCTTTTTGTTGAGATTTATGGGAAAAATTGTGACCAATCAAATGTCCAAGCAGGATATTTTCATTAGCTATAGCAGCCTCTCTCAGCATCTTAATATTACTGAAAAAGAAAAAAAAAAAAGTTCACAAATGGGAGAAAAAGTAGAGAAGAAGATGACACAAGGGTTAATCGGCCAAAAGTTGGGGACTATTTTTGTCTCATTGTCCAATGTGCAGCACTATGACTTTTTCTGGGCTACATGCCACAGATTTATAGCTTCCAGCTCAATCATTTAGCTAATGTAAGACAGTCCTCAACTGGATGTAAGTACCCAGCTGGCATGCTGTTTTTGTTCTACGATTAAGTGGACACTGACTTGAAGGAATTTGAGTTTTGCTGTTCTCCAAATTTGGGAGGGGTCAGAAAAAAGTTCTTCAAAAATTCTTAGTGTTAATTGTCGTCTAAATTACGCGGGAACTTGGTGGAATGTTGGGCTTCATAGAAACTGAGCGAGGCTGTTAATTGTTTGACTGGCATCAGGCTGTAAAGTTGCCTAGATCACTACTTTGCGAGCTATCTAGCTGTATATATATATATAATATAAATGACTGTATAATGATTGTAACAGTCGCATATAATGCAACATAATATCATGTAATAAAGTTACTCATAAATTGTTTAAAGTTTTATCAATTGTTCAATATTCATTGAGCTTCATAAGAAAAGTTTGAAACATAAATAACAGTTGTTTAGCCATAGTCAGAAACCTAATCAAAAGTATTTGAAATTACAAAATAGAAAAACAAGTTTGTGAATATGGCATCATATGGCATCTATCTATGAAAACTACAGAGGTATCTCACAAAGCACCACAGAAAATATCAAGAAACACACAGTAGTCTCTGTTGACGGAGAAGGCAATATTTGCATTCACATTATTGCAAATTTTTTTTCCAGCTCGCGCGGTCTGCGCGCTCACATTACATATGTCCCTACCAACTCTTTGATTAAACCTACACCTTTGGTATCCAGGATGGTAGAATGTGTGTCAGGCAATGAAATGGTCCATGAAAGATATGCTGCAATCCCAAATTTGTATACGCTTATAGTTAAACTATTGTCCACTGCATTTGCCGTGATCATCACAGTGTGAATATGCGTTTTGTTTGAGAGTAACATGTTTCCTACTAGCGCACTTCATGCAAATTGGATGGCGGAATTTCATATGAAACACAAATATCTTGGTTATATTCCTCAGACCCTATAAACATATAGAGAATTAACCTAAAGCCTAAACTGTAGCTTTCTCTTGCTGTAGTGTACTGCAGGAGAAAGGTATGATGTTTAGGACAGGAGAGAGCTGGAATAAAAACAAAGATTTTTGGTTTTCAGGCTGCATTTAAGGAAATTGCTGTCACTTTTTTTTGCACTCTCCTGTGCAGAAGATGGGTAATTTTAGGACAAGAGTCAAAATAACCCTTGTAGCCATAGGGAAATATGAATAAGGAATAACAAGCAGATGTTGACGAATTCTGAATCATTGGCAGTCTGCAGTGATTGCATTTTTTCCCCTCATTACATTTATTATTGCATCCTCCCTGCCATAAAGAGGGACTTTTGAGGCCTCAGAGTGGGGGTTGGGAGACGAGGAGGCTGGTGTAACCAACGCCGACCTAGTTGACTGGATCATAAAACCTTTTCTCGAAAAGACTGACAGAAAATATTAAGCCAAGCCCTGTTGTCACTTTCAGATGGAAATGGAAATCAACTTAAATAAAAAAATTCTGCCTTCAGGCGGACCAGTTTTCCATTTCCAAATCAAAGCAAGAAGTATTATTCTCATAGTCCTGCATTTCCAAAGCTTAGCTGAAGTTTATACATGCATATAAGAGGGACTTTCCCCTTGCCAGTGGTAAAAGAAATGCCGAGTGCACAGATAGGCATCCATTACCAATGGTTCAGAGAACAGTAAAATACAAAACTTATTTCATAACTTCAATAATGAGAGAATCAAAGTGGAACTAAAGCAATGAAGTGAATCAAACGCAACTAAAGGAGACTTCCCATTCAGTATTAAGTCTAATTAAGTGCATTACCATACCTTGAAGGTAAATTGCAGACGGTTCATGAAATCACAACTAATTAGTGGCAGTTGAATATGATTCACTGGTCGTAGAGATTTTCTGAATAGTTTGAACAGTTTTATCCATTCCATTTATTCATTGGGAGATTTGATTAGAACTCAAAAATGAGTGATTAGAGGGCTCTTTTATGTCTCTTTTGGATCGTTCCGGACTTTCCTGCATTAACCCCTGTCTTCTCACTTAAAACCAGAATGCAAATAGCTAGTAATAATGGAAGGGTGAGTGATATCTTGTACAGCAATAATGTAATGTAACAATAGCCCAGATTTGTATTGAGCAGTCCACAAGATTTCAGTGCCAATACTGCCAGGCACACATTTCAGTAGACAGAAACATAAAGTCAGTACTATAGGACATGTTAAATACAGTATAAGGACCATGCAGATACAGTGTGCTATGTGACAATTCTGACAAATTGAAAAAGCTCCTTCATATGTCCTTTGTCAGTTCATCCCCTGCAGTTCTGCTGCCAAAAGCTGATACGAGCAGCATCTGACTAGACCATAAATTCCACATCACTCTGTTGAAAGCATGTATATTTTCTGTGTACATTATCAATCCACCTCAGGATTCCAGCCAAATCCTGCCTGCTGTGTTTCATCTGAAAGACTTTATTTCATTATCTGCCAGATGTCAATTTGAGAGCATGGCAATCATGAACAGTTAAAAAAAAAAAAAAAAAAAAAAAAAAGAAGAAAGCAGAAAACGTGCCAATCCAGATCTTGCTATCCATGCTTTCTTTTGCAGCTAAATTTAGAAAGAGCCATTCAGCTACCTTCATACAATACTTGACAAGGCAGCATGTATCTATACAGAAAGGAGATATGAGGACACAGTTACTGTTGTAACTGACTTCATTGCATTTATCTGTAACACGAGATATAGCAATAATATTTACTATAGTTCAGATAAAGAGATGCCAATTGTTTGGTGTTAGATATAGAAACGTTCGTGTACAAATTCAAGACAGTGACCTGTCACTGGTGTGATATAATGTGGTAGATATACTGCCTATCTTATTGTAACGCAGGGCCCTTTTAATGGAATATCACGTTCATAGCGTGACATCTTTCAGACCCTAAAACAAGTTAGATTAGTTTCTCTTCAGGATGAATTAATGAGGGCTAATTATCACAAGCGGCACACTGGGCTGATCTATACATGAAAGTAATGAATACATAATTATGTGAAGAGGCTGAAGAGCAGCCCTGCACATTAAAGCTGCTTTCACACCAGACGCGAAATGAATTTTTCACAGGACAGATTACATTCAAAGTCAATGCAAAGATGCGAATACACGCGAGACGCGTCCGGTGTGAAAGCGGCTTAAATCATGTTGCTATGGCAATGTTCTAATATAGTGGCAGTGGTGGTCAAATGTACACGTTCCGGCTTTTGCTTCTGCTGTTCACTTGCAACCGTCGCACCACATTCAGACTTGCCAATGACCATCTGAAGATACACTACATAAACACTACGAAGATAATGTTTTTCTTAGTTTGGTTGCTGAAGTATATAAAAAGAGCCATGATTCCGACACAAATCAATGAATATGGATATTCATGCCCTCAAATTAAAGCTGCCTTTGTGCACTTTAAATTGCATTTCAAATCATTTGGTCTAGAGCCCAGAGACAAACTAACAGAAATGGTTCAAGTTTCTAAATGTGGAAATAATGCTCTACAGATGTCCATTCCTATTAGGGTCTAAAATCCTTTGGGAAGTTAGTTATCCATTTGACATATATTACATATATGCTGTTTAAAATGCCTGGCAGAATTTCATAAGCTGCATTTAGTCCTGTTACAACCTTGTTTCACCCCAAAACTGATGCCACATGCATGAAATGAAACACCCTTTTGCAACTGAAATAAAGTTGTACTCTTTCGGAGGATCAGATAGCTTTTCAGGAATGTAATATCCTGATACCCAGTCGGCAGCTTCAGAATTGTCATTCCCTTTATCTGGGAATCATCTCAAGGGGGCAGGTTTACCTGGATATCACAACTGCCATCTTTAGGGAGATTTCAGTAAATTAAATGAGTTTGTAAATCGATACCCTCATGCAAGAAAGGTGTAAGTGACATTTTACAAATTTTACAGGAGAGGCAAAGAACTTCTACAGGTAAATCTCTACCATATGGATAAAAATTGCCATGGTGAATGAGTGGGTCATTAGATGATATAGAAGCCTTAAAAAGATTGATTCCTAATCACAAACCAATGAAGAGATAATCCAGATTGTGTCACTTATGCCCTTTTACTGTAGCATGAGTCAGGATGAGGAGTTCGATTACAACCTAAAAGGGCGTATCTGCAACACTCTGCTAACAAAAATGAAGTTGACTTATAGAAAGTGCCCAGGGTCTGTTCAATGTTCCACATTTCTAATTCCTAGATACACATAATAGTTTCCTGTTTTCCAGGTAAACGTTTAAATGTTAGAAACATAAAAATACATGGATACGATATGGCAGGATATACATTTTGGTTTCCATTGTCAAAATTTTGAAGTATTCTGTAAAACAGCGGGTCTATTTATACTGCATGAAATTGCTGTCATACTGCAAAGAACTTGAGCATGTAAAAGTGAATCATCAGATCTAAAGATACGCTATATACCCCAGTGGCTAAGAACAATGCAAGGTATTTCTGAAGTAAGGCCACCATGTCACTTCTGTGCTGAGACTGATATCTGAAGCCATAAACAACAGACAATACAACAAAGGATAAGACAGTGTGCATTGACTGTGAATTTATGCACAGTTTTTGAGAGTACCAACTAGGAATAACAATATGCAAAAAGGCACAAGTGGCAGATACGCCTGGGCTGAAAATGTGTATTGTTTGTAAAAAGGGCGTCACTTCAAATTACGCCTAATTAGTATGGGGATTGTTACATATGTCCTTCTAGCAAATAAGAAACATTGGTGGAAAAATTTTACTTTCAGATACGCCTTTTTAAAAAGCTGTTTTGACCCTTTTAGGACAAGAATATTGTCCTGAATTTTTTCCGGAAGATGGGTCCCACATGGGTGTATCTAAAAAATAAAAAACATAATTTTTGCCCAAAATGTCACTTACGCCCTTTTTGCATGAGGGTATTGAAATAGCAAATAAAGGTTTCCCAAAGATACCTTGAGAAAGAAAAGACTGGACCATCTTTTGTGGAAGTTTGTTATTGTTTTTTTAAATAAATCTGCGACTGAATTACTGATTGACAGCATTTCCAGTTACTGACACCATTTTGAACTGCCTTGTACATGAGCGAGCATGTTGCCTTTCACTAATGCATTTTTTTGGTTCCCCTTCACTTTTTCTCTCACTTTTGGAGCTAAGAGCAAAAACAAGAAGCAAGTAAAGGGAAGAAGCATGTAAAAATATGGAACAAACACTGGGATCTGGTCTTGTAAAGAACTACAGTGAGCGAAGGCTGGCTGTGATCTAAAGTTTCATTTTATGTGAGGTAATCCAAAAGAGTCCTTCTTTGGCATTTTTATTTTGGAATAAAATAAATTCCCACAAATATGCAATCAGGATGGACATTACAATACAAATCAGTGCAATTGACTCAAAAACACAATAAGAACACTTTCTTACCCAGAATTACATGTGTTGCACATTTTAATTTTGCAGTGAGTAGGATGTGCCTGAAAGAAAACTCTTGTCTGCGAATGACATTTTAAAAGGAAGCTTTTCAATTTCATTATTCATTTTATTTCTTTTAATGATGGGTTCTTTTCAAATGTACCCTATTATGCACATACCTTTAAATAAATTGACAGGAAAATTGGAAGCAATACGTTGGCAATTATTGAGAAAGATCATTGCACCCCGATGAAATTAAGGTCATTGCACAATCTCAGAAATTGTCTTTTGTATAGTAAAGTATCCTTGAAAGACTGAAGATTCCCAACCGATACCTCTCCAGCACATTTTACTTTATTATTTGTACTTTTTAATTAGAAAGTACAAAAAAGAACTTTTTCATGTTTATTGAAGAATGTTTATGCCATTACCTTGAAGGCAGTTGTATTTCTTTCAAAACTGAGAGAAAGGGAAACAAAACACTAAATCCACAATGTATTGAATAAGCTTATTTTTAATTGCTTTCATGATCGGGGGAGGAAAGATAGCCTGGTTGACACTCAATTGAAGAGTTGTTGGTTTGAGCCCCCGGTGAGGCTTCAGATTCTGGCTTGCATCTGGAGAGATGATGTTTAGAAGAACTCTGCCTCTCAGCCCTTGAGCAAAGTCATTAACCTCAAACCTCTCCCCCAGGGCCTTAGTCCTGTTTCTCTCCATTGTTCCCTACTTGCAACTGTTCTATCAGGAATTTCTCCTGGGGTATTCGTAACAGGGAGACATGCTCTCAATAGATTCATTGAAAAAAAATGCCCCCTTATTTATTAAATCAACTAATTAAACAAGTTTAACTAACAGTTGTGTTCCATTCCACTAGACATACCCTGGCATGATTCGTGCCATCCCGATTGAATTTAAACATCACTTAAAGGCAGGGAAGGTAAGATTTTTTCAGGAGCATTTTTTAATGTTATATTTGTTGAACATATTATGAGCCAGACAAGGAACCAGACACAGATGCAGGGTACAATCCAAGGAGGAGTATTTATTGATAGGAATACAGTAATAGAGGTGGAGTTAGCCAAAGTCTAGAACTATGAGTGCGGCAGTCCAGCTTAGTTGGTGTTCCCCGGAGAGGGTTGGGGCATGTCCGTGCCTGGCTAGTGGCTGTCCTGAGGCAGAAGCCACATTGTGAATTCCCCTCACCAACACAAGACTGCTTGACAGCAGGACTGATCAGTTAAGCAGGAACGCAGTCCCAATCCTGGAGATTTATGTAGCCTTGGGAGGTGTTCCTAATAAACTGACTGAGAGAAACAGACTAGAACAGATCATTAAGAGGAATACAGTCTCATTCCTGGAGAATGATATTAAGGCTTGGAAATGTTGTTCCTATTTATAAGACTCCAAAGAGTAGTTTCATTTTTTGCAATCATTAAAGTACCAATTGTAGCACCCCTCTGCTCTACCTGACAAAATTAACCTTTAAGTAGAAGGAGGTGTTTCTACGATTATGGTTAAGGTTTAGGCCAGTTCTAGGTTTGGCATTAAGGGGGGGAGTAAGTTGACAAAGACACTGTTTAAGTGTAGAAGAAGACAATAGACATTTATTAATAATAATATTCTGGAAATATTTCCTTTCTCGGGATTCAGAGAATATTCAATCAATATTTAGAAATATCAAGAATAATAAATACCAATAAATAAATACATAAATAAAATAATAATAAAATACCCCAAAGTATAAAATATAAGCAAAGTTTAAAAAAAAATGTTTTACAGAAAATAAATAATCTGTTACCCGGGTATGTAAGGTGTAATATCAGTGTACGTGTGAAGGCTTATCTGTGTCCAGGGAACAGAACAAGGGTTGGTCCAAGGGGGTTGAGTTCAAGGGGTTGGGAATCCAGTTCAGTATGGGCAGAACAGTTCGATCGGGATCCAAGGGGACTGACTCGCCATCCAATGGAATCCAAAATCCAGAGTACATAAAAAAACCAATCTGCATACAGCAGTTTGAGAATAATAATCAATATCTAATATCAAATATCAAAGTTATGAGATCTCATCATGTTCCAATTCTAAAATATACACAGGGGTTCAGTATAATCACTGTAACCAAATAAATATATACAAGCAAGGGAGGTTGCTTGTAACCACAGTTAAACAATACTGTGTCAATTAGATCTGGCACAAACTACGACGTTAGCATCATTGGTAGTGAGACAGAAGAGGTGCCGTTCTCACTCACACACACACACAGGCTACTGTGTGCGCACCTCAAAACATTCTATTTTTAACGTCTCCTAACTAGGAGTTTGTTACCATCAACGGTTAAAATCATATAATTCAATTTATTCATTAATAACACTTATCTTCTCCAATAACATACATAAATACAATATTAATTCAATAACAACATTTGGAAAACAGTACACTAAAAGTCAATCTCCGATTGGTTTTTAAATAGTTCGCTCAGTTACCCTCGGTTGCTAGTTATCCCATTCAAACTAACGAACTAGAAGCCAACAGTGCCGACACTCGCCAGCGGATGCCAGCGAAATAGTTCACTCAACGGAGTTCAAATTATACACAAACACAAGGGTCTTCTAGCTTCAGAAAAGGGTGAAAAAAGATGTAGAATGGAAATGATTCGATAAAAAGGGCTTTGAAGAGAAAAGTGATTTTAAGTTTTACGAGTATTTGAACAGGACAGAGATGAATAGCGTTCATTCAAGTGATTTCAAGTCGTTCAAGTGAAGTCTAAAAAAACAACCCCGTCACCTAGGAGATGACTATACATCAAAATAGAAGTCTTTGAGAATACATTCACTTTCAACCAGATCAAGAAGATGATGAAAAGAAAATAAATATAATCATGTAAACTCAGCTTCTTGTTATTTCTATTTAAGACATATTTATTCTATTTATTCATATTTATATATTTATCTATTTATTGGGCACTGACCATTACTAAATTTATGGTCCTAGTAACCACACTTTAAGGTGGGTTACACAATAAACAGACGAAAGCAGAGCTTTGCTAGAAACTAGAGGATAAACTGAATGAATGGCTTAGTCAGACAAAGCATTAGAATCCAGCAACACTACCAGACAGAAAGTTAGCTTTTATTCACAGACCACACACTCAAGGAGCAGAGCACATAATGGATTACATCTGGGCGTGAGGGAGAGGACAAAACAATAAATCAATTTAACAAGACAAAATCACAAAAACAAGTAGTTTGCTGGAAAGGGGGAGAAGACAATTGCAGACACGAAAATTGTGTCAAAATTCTCCAAACAACCCAAAAGCAATCGATAAAAGAAATGGTTTAAAATAAAAAAAAAAAAGGAAGAAAATTTGGTTCCTGTGACTGTCACGAGGCTGTAATAATTTTGTTCAATCATTTCATTCAGCTCAAATGAAATTATTGGATGGCCTGACTGCCTGTTCATCTCACCCATCTACCTAAGCACACCCGAACACGCTGCCCATCCCGTCATTGTGCAAGCTCAGCTACACATACAGTGTTGGTCAAGCCATGGAGCTAGTCAAATGAGATTGGCAGACCATAAGTGCAGCCAAAATTAGAAGTTCCACTCATGCCTACAACCGCTTGCATTGCTAAACAAAGCAAGTAAACACAGAAAATAGAAGAAAAGATCACAACCAAGTCATCATGTGGGTAGGCAACCCTGCCTGTTGTAGTTCCTTCTTACCGGGCCTGTCCTCTTTGGCGTCATCCCCAATATCACGTTTTCAGTTGTAAACACAATACTTTTGCTTTGTTTCTGCCCACAGTGTTACTCCAGTGTTTTTGAACTACTAAACGAAGGCTTTTGAAAATGAAGCTGACACTGTTTTAGTTTGAAAAATTCAGGGTTGTGTTTTACGGTGGACGAAGATCATTTTAGTTTTAAAACGCTGTTAAAAAATGAAAACATATTAGTGTGAATGTTGCCTTTCGTCAGATTTGTTGGGTTCTGGAGTATATGCAGGATCAGAGCCAATTTATCTCATTCTGACAGCTGTAAAATGTGAATCATTGTACAAGATGCTGTTAATTCTATGCAAAGTTCCAGCTTGTCAACATTTGTTCTGTGCACTTGACAGGCAAGTCTACCCAGCTTAATGCATTTTCATTTCGGTCTTCATGTACTATAGATTGAAGATAGTATGTATACAGGTTGAACATTTTCTGTAGAAAGTCCAAATCTTCCATTATTTTCTTCTCATTCATTACCCACAAATCTACTTGAACTAGAGCTGCGCACAAGTACCTCCGCCAATGTACTCAATGCAGTGTTTCCCACAGAATTTTTGGAGAATATGGGGGCACAGTATCTCCCAGAGACCAGGAAGCAATGTGTGGTGGCAGACCGATGTCTGGGGGGGTCATTCTCATTTTGTTGACCGGGGGGTGATTTGCGCAAATTCCGCGTCTTCCAGTACCTTTCCTGGGAAACACTGCAATGTTATTTTTGCCATTATTAGCTAGCAACCCCTTTGTTTATGCAGTCCTGTAGTCTTCGCGCAAATTTGTTTTTAGTGTGTTTTTGATGTTTTGCATGCCCTTGACCTTGACCTTTGACCTTGACCTCCCCAAATGAAATCACCTCTTCCTTGAACAATACTTAATCATTCCACCAAATTTGAGGAAAATCCATCCATAACTTTTTGCGAAATCCTGCTTAAAAACCAACCAACAAACCAACCAACAGACAAACAGTAATGATCACATAACCTCATCCAACTTCGTTGGGTGGAGGTAATAAAACAACTACCTTTTTGTATGTCATGTAATGTGGTCCATTCGGTGTTATTTGTGAACTAAAGTCTCAGATTTTAACCCCACTGTTGTACTTAGTAATGCTCCATTTTATTGTGAACCAATTGCATGATGTGTGCTGCTGCACAAGAACACAGAGCAAACTCAGAATGTACGCACTAAAAATACAGTGATCTGCAGAGACATTACTAGATCTGCAGTCTTTACAAGGTATTAAACTGCTGTCAAATCGAGCACAGCAGGGAAACCCCCTCAGTCAATAAATCTAATCCCTGCTATGTCAATCCAGCAACAGATGACCTTTCCTAATGCTTTGGGGTTTATATAAATAAAATAGTTTCAACAAGCCTTCACTTTGTTCCTGAACATGAGCCACAGTCCTTACATTTCAATTTGTTCCTGCAGGGGCACAAAAATACTCCTCTTCAAACAAGTGTGTGCAAACACACACACATACACACACGCACACGCACACACACGCTCCCATTAGAGATGCCACGCTGAGGAAATTTTCCCACGATTGATAAATTTGTGACAACATCAGTGCAACCGATTACACCGGGCATTAAGAAAAATATTCAATAATGTTGCTAAATATCAGTAGGGTGCATACTTTGATCATAAAAAGTGCTGAATGCGGCATTCATTCGGGTTGTGACAAACAGGGAGTAGAACTCCATTCTCTGTTCAGGACATCATTGCTCCACTATATCTTTATATAGCAATTATTGTTTTGTGCTATATTTATTTTCAAAATTTCATGTATAGAACTTTGAACATACGATCTTTACATCTACCCCCTAATTTGAAGAAAACAAACGCTAAGTAAGTTGGTTCATTATTATTAAGTTGGTTCATTAAGAAAAACGCAACAACCATAAAACAGGCCATGCAAAGACAAACTCACAAACATGAAACACTGAAAAAGAGCTTTTGAAACGAGTAAGATGGACAACGGCTAGGCCTAAGCATTGGCAAACCCATGCTTTAATATAAAACTGCCACAACCCGTGTGTCTGCTTAATTGGTTCTTCCCCTGTTCCAGCAGTCTTGCGGACTGCAAAACCATACTCTCTTTCACATGACATCGCAATCAGCGAGATCACTATCTTGAGTGTGGATCTGCAAGAAGCACTTCTGCAGGATAAACAAACCAACGTGTGTACTGGCAACTGCTGGATTGAGCAGAATGGCGGACGTGCACTTGGAGACTTACTTGTGAATCAGAGCATCGGACTGTGTTTTAACAATTCATACGAAACTGTGCATTCGTCAGCTGTTCTCACAGCACCTACACCTATGCAGGGATAACATTAGCTTGCAACAATAGCAATAGCGGTGGTTATCTCACTTGTCAGAACATATATTTTCTATATTTTCGCGTAGTAAAGAAAGTCAGACAATGCCTCACGGTTGGTACATTATGATCAATTCAGTTTGTTATTATTATCACCTAAATTACCTATTGTAATGTGGGAAAAAAAAAAAAAAAAAAAGCCACTAGATGGCAGTGTTGACATTTTTTTTGTTAAGCCCAGTCTGGAGCTAGGTTGGGCATGTCCTGGGCATGCCTCAGAGGGGGCTGGAAAAAAGTATATAAGGAGAAAAATTGAGAGAGTAGTAGGTGGTAGTAGGAGAAATTGCAAGGAGAAATTGTGGAAGGATACATTTGACCAGACCTGTCACTCTTTTCAAGACCTGTGAAGCTTTTTGTGGATTTTTGCCTGTGTTGGAGCATTTTCCTGTCCCAGGACATCGCAACATAGCAGCCCATCTCAATTACCTAGGGACTGTAACTATCTTTTTTTTTATTTCAATCTTGGTCAGTAGGGTAGAGTGTAGATTAGTTCTAAGTGTTTGTTTAATTAAATCTGTTGAAGTTTAAGAATTTTGTCTGTCATCCCTTGCTGTCCGTGACGTCATAACAAATTGACGCCATAACAAATTGGGGCCGTAACACTATAATGTGCTTCGGCATATCATGAATAATGACAATAGCTTAACTTACCTTAAAGAGCTTAGGACATGAAATTCAGCTCTGTTTTTTATGTGATAAAATGCTGCAAAGTACCTATCTTGAAGAATTAGAGATGGTTTTAATATCGTGTACTTTACGCAATGTTTAAAAAAAAACGCGTTTTATCTGCTAAATTATCCACTTGAGGGAACGCCCTCTTTGCCTCAATCGTGAACATTTACGCTGGGCCAGCTCAGCCACGTGACGTCATAAGTTGTACACCACGGATTGTGTCTAGGTGGTTAGCCATAGTTTTCGACTCTCGTCTGGACGGAGAATATCTTAAAGAATGGACCAACAAAAATCGCCGACAGTGAATGGAAAACGATGTGTAGTGTGGGCATGCAATGCAACGCATGCATATGCAGGCCTTTTCTTGAAAAATCTTTAGGTGCGCAAACTTAATTTTTCAGCCTTAGGTGCGCATTTTTTTAATGCAGCTCAAATGCTATTTTAGTCGCGCAAACCGCGCCCTGCATGAAAAGTTAAGGTGATATGAATGTTGTACATTATTAATCTAAACTAATAAAAGCAACATATTATGGCGATCTTTAAAATATGTAAATCTACCATGTGCAACACCACCTTTCTTTTCCTACATTATATCCTTCTGCAAGTGTGCGTTTCAATTGTGTCCTAAGATCCGCCCTAACTACAGTTAAGATAAGCGATATAGGCATTAGTCGCTCACTTCGATATAGTCTTGGAACATAATGTTAAAAAAAAAAAAACCAGGAGTTTGGCAGAATTTCCTGTAAATGCGCAGATTATTGAAAAAAAGCGGAATGAATTTGCAAGCAACATTTCGCTTACCAAGCTCAACTACGAAAGCGGCAACCACTTGAGAATGGTAAATCAGCTTACTTAGTATTCTCTCCGCGCATAAACCTGTTAAATGTGCTTTATAGGTGAACATTAATATTAAGTATATGTTATATGGTAATTTGAACCGCTAGTTAGTCAGGCTACTTAAATTGAAACTGAATGAAGAGGTGCATCTTCACTGCATCGCGAGCAGTAGGCCTAATATTGCAACTTGCAGGTTTAACGCAAACACAGCCTGCTAATATCTCCGAAAAAGAAAGTGCGATAACTGATGTCTCCGAAGCCAGTCTGATAAGCCGAAACCGTATGAAAACAAACCCAATAAAACTACTTTTTAGCTTATTTAATTACTTAGCGGAATGTATTACACCATAACAAACTTCATGTCGCGGATCATTGACCAGCCATGTATGACAGTAAAAAAAAACACAGTTTTTACTGAACGTCGTTTCCGTTCACTCAGCATTACATTTTGCAAGTTGCGATTTGAGTCACTATGTGAATTTGCTTTATCCAATTTAATTCTTCAGTAATTTCTTAGATTAGTCATTTAGTTATTAATAATGCATACTTAGGACTGTTCGACTCAAAGTGAACTTCTACTGGTTAATTTACTATTGCGGTTTCAATGAATGAGGAAAAACAAGGTATCCCTTGTGGTAGTCTGCTGGAATGGTCTGTAACGTAGCTGTTCTCCGCAAGCTCAAATTAAAAACCCAACAAATTAACTCGTAAACAATTAATAGCAGAAATTAAAACAAATTGCTCTAATTCAGCCCAATTTGTTATTTAATGTCATTTCCATTTTGTGTCCATTTGAGAGACATTGGAGTCCATGAGAATTTTCGACTTCATGATTGTTACAGCTAACAATAAAACGATACCGGAACTTAAATTCTCATGAGCAGAAATAAGATGAACCAGGTCTATTCAAGAAAACAACCTATGAAGTTTTATGGTGGGGTCAAATACAGGCATCAGTCTATTGTGCAGTCATCCTTCAACTTCTCAAGTGCAACAGCAGAATCACAAAGGGTATCGAAAATAGGGGGCTCCAAAGAGTCTTCTCATTTCGAACGATTGGGGAAAAAAGGCCAACTATTAGTCAACCAAGATTTGTTTTAGTAGGGGACAGTCTTAGTAATTCATTAATTAAATCACGGCAAAAACTGCAGTCGAGATGTGAATGGAGCTAATCTGGTTTGCGTTTCCCGAAATCACTGATGCTAACTTCCATGGTTGGAACCATCGACTTTGAATGGACGAACTACGTTAGTTGCCAACGTTAGCAACTATGGTTCTAGGAAACGAACCCAGGGCTCCATTTATTAGCAGGAATGACCGATTGATCGAACCAAGTTTCACCATCAAAACAACCAATATTCGGCAATGAAAACTTTCGTACGATAGATAAGAGTAAGCTTACTTCCATTACCTACTCCTTCCCATCCTTTCTGACAGTTTTAACGGGTTTTATGCCCTTGGTTTCGACATCCCACATTCTATGAGTGGAAAGCAGGATGATATGTCCAACCCGCTTCGCAATCTTTGGTGTTTTTTTTTTAATCTTAAGTGGTTGATGCAACGCGCAGTTCCATTGGCTGAAGTCTCGCGTGTCCACACACTGTTTCTCATGGGCCTTAGTGCGTTATGCGAAAGAGTTTGGAAATGCTGTCTAGATGGTGCTGCAGTTCGGATAGCTAGGTGCGCAGAAATTGAACGTTTTTGATGGATAGGCGCGCATTTATTTGCGCACCTAAAATGCAATTTTAGGCGCGCAAAGGCGCATCCGCGCAATTGCGCGCCTTTCATAAAAAGGCCTGCATAAGGCCATGGAATGTTTCTGTGGTTGAAAGATGCAGAGATATCGAGAATATGGACAAAACAAGTGCAACGAACTAGTGCGACTCTGCTGGCCCAGGCAAGCCCGGGTCACTGAAACCTAGGATATGCGGCCAACATTTTGAGTATTCATGTTTTTACATGTCATTATTATTATTTGCGGAACCCAAATCGTTTCTCTGCAATGCCTGTTCAATAGCCAGCCAACTCGCTGTTCAGTGTGATCTAGCTAGCTCAGTAGTGAAATGATACTATTCACGGCGCTCTATTTATTTCTGTGCACTGTGTGCTTGCTAACTTACTACCTAATAATAGCAAGCTGCAAGATATGGTTTACACATGTTGTGATATCATTCACAGCTCTATATTTCTGCGCACTGCGTGTTCGCTCACTAGCTAGCTAATAATAGCAAGCTGCGAGGTATGGCTTACACGCATTGTTTCGAGAGCTCATGAAACACAGTGCACAGAAATGAATAGAGCCGCGAACATTATCATTTCACTAGTGGCTAGATCAGGCGTGAGTTCAACCACCACTAACGCTATTCTTAGCCTAATATATTATACACTGAACAAAAATATAAACGCCCCATGTCAAATATTGATGCCATATGGAGTTAACAACTCTCAAGTGAGCATATGCTGACTTTCACTTGTACAATAGGGATATTTCTCTTGATTATGTACCATTTTTTAATCCATCTCTCTGTCAGTGAGCATTTGCTCAGTGATGCAGTGATTTCACTCAGTACATGGGTGTGGCATTTCCAGACGGTGATCAGACAGAATGAGCAGTACCCAGACACTCCTTATACTGGGGACAATAAAAGGCCACCCCAAAATGTCAAATTTTGTCAAAAGTCATCATGCCTCAGATGTCTCAGGTCATGCGGGAACGTGCAATTGGCATGCTGGATGCAGGGATGTCCACCAGAGCGGTCTGCATGCAGTTCCTTGAAGCAGAGCACATTCCAGTTCTGGACTGGCCTGCGTATTCGCCGGACATGTTGCCCATAGAGCATCTTTGGGATGTTCTGGATCGACGTGTCCGCAACCGTGTTCCAGTTCCGGATAATGTGCGCCAGCTCCATGTGGCCCTCCGGGAAGAATGGAATGACATTCCACAGGCCACGATAGACAACCTGATCAACTCCATGCGAAGGAGATGTGTTGCTCTGAGAGACGCAAATGGTGGACACACAAGATATTGAACATTCAATTTCTTCAACCTGACCCCCAACGTGTTCAAAGGATTGTCACTCCTTTACAGATGTCAATATCAAGATGTAATGGACGGTGATCTGAAGATTAGTCATTAACAAAAATGAATTTTGATTCGCTTCATATATTGGATAACCCTAATGTTAGTAAAAACTCAAAAATTTGACATGGGGCGTTAATATTTTTGTTCAGTGTATATGGTCTTGCCAGGTAAGGTAACCAAACGTCAGGTCTATTAAACTCACTTAAGGTTGAAAAGTGAGTAGGCTGGTTATCCAACACGCAGTGCACAGAAACAATTGTAGAACCGCAATAATAATCATTCCGCTACTTGGCTGGTAAGTGTTGTACAGTTCGGGACAGGCGGAGACACTGACAATTAGCTGTCTTCATTGCTCGAGTACTCAGGCTGGAATCTGTATGGTTCTGTGGTTCTGAATCCCGTGTTAAGCTGCTTTCACACCAGACGCAAAACGAATTTTTTCGCATGACAGATTACGTTCAAAGTCAATGCAAAGACGGGAATACACGCGAAACGTATTCACGTCTTTGCATTGACTTTGAATGTAATCTGTCGTGCGAAAAAATTTGTTTCGCGTCTGGTGTGAAAGCAGTTTTATATTGAGTTTCCTCATCTTCCATAAAAAAGCACTCTTCTTCATCAAAATGGACAGATTCAATTGAAAATTCTGAGGAACTATCAGACTCTGACTCGGATGCCATCGTTGTTGGACGCACAATCGCCCACCATGTGCAACTTATGACGTGACCACACAAGGGACTGCCAGAATCACTTTTCTGTGTTGCTCAGAATGTTTGTTAATGAGGGGGGTGGGGCAAGTAACAAAAAATTGCGATATTTGTTAAAAATTATTTTCTACGTTTTTTTTAGGCAGTCGATGGGAATTCTTTTAATTGTACCCTTTTATATTCATAAACATGCTCAGTGCATGTCTAAAGCTCTTTAAGTTCACGAGTGGTGGAAGTGTGAAGTGGTGGAAGTGTGCAGGACATACTGATAGCCCAACCTTTGTAACATTCAAATTCTGAGTTATAAAGGCTTAAACAGAGGTCATGCACAATAGGCAAAGATTGGATTGATTTGGTATCTGTGAATGATGTTTGATCTAAGCTCAGAATTGACTGAATGCATTTTTATGGGGCCATGGGCCCCATTTTTGAACACTTGATGGCAAAATGAGCTTAAATATGTGTGCATTTGCATGATTAAGCCCATGGAATTAAAATCTCACTCCAGCCAATTATCTAAAGTTGACAACCCTGCCATGAATTAGCACCCGTGAGCTAACATTCTATTTTCTGCTTTATCAACGCCATCAAAAACCGACTGAATTTGATTAATAATGGTCAACCATTCCATCTTTTCCAATCAACGTGTCTCATACATTGATTCAAGCTGAACTAGCAACAGTTTCAAAATTCTGAAAATTCTGAAAATTTTGCAGTTAGCTAGCTAGTTAATAAACCATACAAAGGTTATTAACAGGTAATATTTTTTTTATCCTTTATTTAACCAGGTAAAGACTCGTTGAGATTAAAAATCTCTTTTCCAACAGTGACCTGGCCAAGACGCCAGCATGAAGCAATTTCAACAATATGTGCATGCTAGCTAAGTAGCAAAGTTTTGAGAGTAGCACTTAGCTCGCTTCTTACGTCAGCAACCCAGCCATAGACATTTAACAAAGGTTACACTTGGAATTCAGCTTGAGTGTGAACAAAAATTGGAAACACTTACCAGGCTAGCTAGTTGCAGAGTCTCCTTAAAAATAAATCGAAACCACCACTTCTTTGTATCTTCTAAAAAGCAATATATGTCCCCTTAAAGGAGTTGTGTCACGATTACTGTGCATGCTCAGTAGCTTTGTAAAAGTAAGCTAAACATCATTCAAATTTTTTTGTCAGAGATTGTTCACATTTGTAAGATTGCACAGTAAAAATTCCAGAGAGATGAGTAACTGGAGACACGGTCATTTTTTGCCCCCAAAAAGGGCATTTTGGGGCAAAACCGGAAAAATTTACTTAGAAATTATTTCATTAAAAAAACTTCTACAAATGATATTACTTGGATTACTGCATTTTTACAGAGAGATATATCATAAAATCTTAAAAAATGAATTCAAGCCTTTTATCTTACTTAGTTTCTGAGTTACAGGTCATAAAATGTGGTCTCGTTTTTGGGCATTTTGTGTTTTCGGCTGATTTTGAGGCTTTATCATGCAAAAGTGGATCAAGATACACAGAATCTAAAGCCATTTTCATATTCTAGGGGATAAATATGGTTAGTATACCCAATTTCAGTCTTGTACAAGCAATCAATCTGGAGCAATAAGTTGCCAAAGATGACTGAAAATATTTCGCCAAAAAACTTCAAAATATTATTCAAATTTCAAAGGGCTAGAACTTGAAAACTGTTTGAGATACTGGCCTAATATTTGGCAATTTTTCATTTTGTGTGAATATTTACTCGCAAATTTTTTTAAAGCATTTTGAGGTGGTGACCTGGCACCCCCTGGATGATTTGACGTGGAATCACCCGAATGCCATGCTCAACTCTATGTTTTACAGTGTTATAGTCTTACCATGAAGCTTAAAGCTTAATAGATGTAGAAAATGAATAGGAAATTCCAGAAAAAATGAGAATGAAATGTATACCATGATAACAAAAACTGTTTTGATTGACTATACATACAGGAATATTTGGGCGTTGAAACACTTTAAACCCCAAGCCGAGATTTGGAACAAGATTCGGGTGTTTTAACATTGTATACATTTCATCGGTTTTGTTTTAGTTTCACATAGCAATTAAGCGAGCACTCCAATAACAGAGCAAAGGAGTACTTGCATACCATTGTCATCATCTACATGTGTTCCAGCTCCCTGTTCTTGCGTTTTATTTGTTTTTTGATGGGCATTGGTCTGCTGTCAGCATTTTGACTATTCAGTGGGAAGTACAGTTTCAATAAATGGAGAAATAATAATGAGCAAATTCATGTTGTTGTCACAAAACTAATGTTATTATGGCACTACTTCCAAAAAAACCAAAGTGCAGAAAGCAAAACTAGATCAAACTCCTTGAATGGAAAAGATCATCATGCAAAAATCGTCTCGTCAGTAGTTGCCAATTACAGAGGAGGTGAAGCTGGTGAGCAATCCTGCAAGGCATGGTAATTCCTTTGAAAGAGTTGAAATGTGTCAGCATTTTTTTCCTCTGTTCCTCCATTCATTGGTTCTACTGGTTATTAGGACACTTTTCCAGAACTTCCTCGATTGGCCCAAAACATCTAAAACACACTAACACTCTAAACAAACCAATTTAGTTTGCTCTGGATGGAGAATACAGTGCCTCCTCCGGTTAGGCCAAATTTCTGGTGTTTGATGTGGACCGAGGTCTGGGGGAGGTTTCCTGCCAACACACACACACACACATGCGCACGCACGCACACACACATACACACACACACGTAAAAATGCATGTATTAATGAATAATGCTGGCCAGGAATAAATCCTGGTCATCATTGCTCTTATAAGCACCTTTGTCATCCCACATACTGGTTTTGTGTTCAAAATTTTTGTCAACAGTAATATAGACTACACTACCTGGACTCATTCAGATTCTGGCTTACTGTTGACATTATTCATACTTTCATCCTTTCCATTCTTCCAACAAAGTGGCTACTATCAGATGGCATTTGAACTATTCTTAAACCAGCAAAGGTGCTATGTATTTATGTTAACACCAAGTATTATCAGAAACCCAGTGGATGCTTTTTACTGCCAAATCCTTGAATCATCTGAAAAGATTCCATCTACGCAGTCGTGACATATTGACCTGGGAGATAAAGCCATATGGTCCAGATCTGCAGTACACAAGGCAGCAGATAGAGAACAGTTTAGCAAAAGCAGTATGAAACCCTCACAGCTGAAAGGATGTAATGTAAAAGCCGCTGTCTCTAAAGTAGCATAGATGAATTGATTTCAAGGGTGTCTTGCATCATTAGTATCCCCTTAGTCTGAGCATATGCTATAAGGGACACATTTTCATCAAAAACTAATTCCTCACCTGAATTCAGTCATTTGTCGTTATGGGATCAGCAGTCTTCCAGGATCACAAGTATAACATATGTAGGTATCACATTACTGTACAATTCCCTGATCATCTACAGTGATAAGCTTATTGTCCCTCAACAAAATTTGATAGCAGTGCTCCAACACTAATATTCCAAACTGCATTCACTGAGGTTATTTGAATCAAAAAATGCATGGCAGTAGCATATTTTTGTAATTTGTTGTAATTTGTTGTCAGTTCCATCTCTGAATATTTGATGTACTAGCTATTTACTGTTCTGTCTGTTCATGAGCTGAGCTAATCTTAAGTTTTATTTATCCACTTTTGTTGTGCTCATTCTGTTTTAAATTGTCCACTTCAGCGTTTCTCATGTCCTACAATGAAAGTGAGTCGTGTTCTAAAACTCCTGACACACAACTCTCAGTGCTGTGCCAGCACTGCAGTATTGGATTGTCCATCTTCCACAAACCTGGAGTAGAAATTGAGGTGATGGGAATGTTAAAACTCAGCAGAATGACTGCAACATCTTGTGTTTATATGGGGTGGGTAGGAATAATCTGAGCTGATTCTTAATTTTAATGGTTGGTTTAATGCTCTCTTTACTGTGTTGCTGATGAAACAGCAGCACAACCCCTCATTCCCAATTTCCACAGTTAATGGCCTATTTACACCGAACCGCGACCCTGATACGACCCCGATACGACCAGCGTGATCGTGAAATTTTGCTCACTTGCACAAGTCGCAGCCGTTCCCTACTTTGATCACTTATTTGCGGTTACACCAAAGCTCAATTGCAACCGAATCATGACTTTCTTTACACCTCAAACCATGATGCTGTCGCAATACTCGTACTTGTCGCGAGTACTCGTAGAAAGCATGTCGGCGAGTGATGGAGAGTGTGGTGGCCCTTTGTTTATATACACAACGTGTCGTCATAAGTTGCATCGCCACCGGTAGCGGGAAGCCTCGCCATTGGTCGGATTTCGATCCCTTTAGTCGCGCATGCAGTCTCAGGGTGGTCGCAAATTCAGTCGCATTTAAAACGTTACATTTGTCACTATGGGGTTGCAATAGGCTCGCATTAAGCTCGCCATAATGCTCACAATAGTTTGCGGGTGAAAAATTCCTAAAAATTTGCGATCATTGATGCAACCGCATGCCGAGCCGCTTGCGAGTCTATTACGACCTGTGATACCGAGTTGAGAGTGAGTGGAGACTTGTGCGAGCTGCTTACGACCGATTATGATACCCTCTTGTGTTTTTCACTGGTTGCACAACCTTTGCAAGTGTTTTGAGCAGTTCCATACACTCGCAAACCTCCATGAGACCGATGGAGAGTGATGGAGACCAAGAGAGATGGTCTTGGAGACCATAAAGACCGCATAGAGACCAGCTTGCAACCTCAATGCGAGTCAGTGCGAGCGAGGGCAAGCAGAGGCCATTTTTCGGTTGCAACTCGGTCATAAACCCAGTGTAAATGCAACGTAAAGGCACTTGTTTCTTTCCATTGGAAGAAATAGGGAACAGGCAACCTTAACTGTTTGAAGAGTGGGATAATTTTATGGCTGTTTTTTTTTTAATCTAAATACAAAGTCTGCTTTATAGCAATCTTTCAGTTATCAGTGGTCATTTTTACATTAGTATTGCAATGATCAGGGAAGGATGTTTTTAATTTAATTCTTAACTAAAAATTCCAGTCAGGTATTAGAATCTTTATATTTTTTGGCCGAAATGCCATTCAACAATGGTGGTGATTTAAGGAAATCCTTAAAAAAATGGCAGAATGCAGAATATTTCATAGATACTTTTAAATAAATTACCTATCAGTAGTGCCTGGGGACAAAGGAACAAGTTAAACATCCATGTTTTGCTCAGTACAATGCAGTTCCAATATAAACTTCAATTGCTCCTGGCTCTCTTTAAAATGTTTAATGGTTTTAATAGTTAATAGCAGTTTTAATATGATAATGGCAGTACTTAAGTTTTAATGTGTCTTGATAGTTACAATGAGTTTCTCAAACACCCATGAAACTAAATTAGGTTTTAGTCCTTCAAATGGCTTGCTCAATTAAGCAAAACAAAGCAAAGATAAACAGTCATAATGTGTATGAGCATTTCGACCCACAACAATAGGCATGCTGATTATTTTTTGATTAACATTCTGTCCTTTTGAAAACCACCAAATTGACCTAAAGCAAAACATTTTGCATTCCAGTCCTGCCAGCAAAATTGTTTTTTTTTTTTTTTTTTTTTGTTTTGAAATGTGCATGAACAAAGATCATGTCACTTATAGGTAAAGCTGAAATGGCTCTCATATCAGGGAACAGAACTCAGGCTATTGAACACGTACAAGCTGTGCGAAAAAGAAAGAAAGAAGAATCCTCCATAAATGATCCCACAAAAAGCCAAAATACATGTCTCAGAATAAAAAGACATTAGGATCTTCCCGTGGCAACAGCAGATATGAATCCCTGAATGTCCATTCCATTGTCTGGGGAAGTGGTAAAACTTTTGCTGGAGGGTGAAAACCAATATGATCATCATAGACAGGGAAAATTGAGACATTTAATCAAAGTTAAAATATTGCATCAATTTGTCACATCAAATTGTTCTAAGTTTTCTATTTATTTTTTTTACACAAATCAACTTTTTCAGAAAGCACAGAAATTAAATTCACTAGCTTAGATTCAATAGAATTGTCTGCTTACATTAATAGCAACCCATTATAACTTTTTTCTGTGTATTTTGACCTTCTCTTCAACCCTCATGACCCTATGGAGATCTCCTTTGTGTCCATTGGTGCCTGCAGTGATTGTTAGTTTGAAAAGAGACAGAACTAATGAAAATCCTATGGATGAGGGGAACTGCAAAACACTCTTGATTGAAATTTGGTTCGTAAATGTGGGGAAGGGAATAATGAAAATTCCAAAGATCACAGGGGAAAATAGCAGACCAAAATAAGTTTGTGCAGTCTTTCTAAGCAAAGACCCTCAAGCAATAGAAGCAATTAACTGTGAGCAGACAGCAATAACTCAGTTCACCCACACGTGGACAGTGAGATTACTGCAGGGGCAGAATGGTATTAGTAAAATATGAATGCATGCAAGTATGCATCAGAGGACATGAGAGAAGCTTATTAGTAAAATCATTTTTAAGGTAATTGGATCATTTGGGAAAAAAAAGTAATTGCATGGTTCAAAAATGGTTTCCTATCACATTTGCTTGAAAACCAAGATTATTTTCGGTGAAGCAGATTAATGCTGTCCACACTCTGTTTCTGAAAATTCAAGATTAGTAATGCCGTATCAAATCTTTTCCTTGGTTATAATAAAAGTGTGCCTTTTATTACGAGAAATCAGTTTCAAACGAACCAGATGTACACTTCACTTGGAGATACTTAAATTATGGTTCTTGGTTATCATGATTGCAAACATCCTCATTGAGGTTCTCGACAGGAATTTAAATCTCAGAATAACCAATTTTCAAAATTTAGAAGCCTATTACAAATATGCTGAGTGAATTAGCTTGTTATAGGTCATTCAGGCAGGTAGATATTGTAATTACAGGAGAATACAGTACTTTGCATAACAAAAGAGCAGATAAAAAGCATGCCCGTGCCATTGGTCATTGACATATAGACCAGAAACATGTTTCAGAGCAGCTCAGGTAGCGTATCTCTTTTACACCTACAGGGACGTAAAACAACATGCTTAGCAATACAATTAAGCAGTAATTACTTGAATGGCAAGCTGCATGAACCAGTTCTGACAATTAAATCTGTAAAGAAACGATTCCCAACAGCTTACACCAGAATGCCAACAGCGGTTGCCTTAAACAAGTTTTTGGTTTGATTTCATTGAGTGGCTGCCCTGATTTCACTTATCTGAAATCCTGTAAATAAATGCAGAGTAGGGAATAATAAAAATTTCAGAAATCGCAGGGGAAAATAGCTGATCAAAACAATTTTATGCAGTCTTTCTTAGCAAAGACCTACTTGCAATAGAAGCAATTAACTGCGAACAGACAGCGGTAACTCAGACCTCTCACACATGGACAGTGAGATTAGTGTAGGGGCAGCATAGTATCAGTAAAATATGAATGCGTGCACAGATGCATCAGAGGACATGAGAGAAGCTTAAGAGTAAAATCATTTTTAAGGTAACTGGACCATTTGGGGAGGAAAAAGCAAATGCATGGTTAAAAAAAAATGGTTTCCTATCACATTTGCTTGAAGACCAATGAAATGGATTAACGCTGTTCATTCTGTTTCTGAAGATTCAAGTTTTAATATGCCTTCTATTCCTTTTGAATAAAAATGTCTCGTTTTTCAATTGCTCATACAAATTTTGATGAGCACTAAACCTGTAGATAATTTATCGTTGTTCCCTGGCATGACAGCAGACATCCTCAGTAAGGTCCTCAGCAAATTTAAAGGTAATCAATCTGTTCTTTTTCTTTTTTATATATTTAAAAATATATAATTTAATAAATATGACCAGAACAAAGGGGAATAAATAAATGTTTTCTCCAAGAATGCTTGCAATCCCCCAAATATTGAATGTGAAAATAGTTCTTGCGACCCGCAAAGCCTCCCCACGCCATTTGAAATACAAATTTATTAGTATTCATGAGTATGTAAAAATTATGTCATGTGAAAGCAGATGTGTGCGAAGGACACAGAAATGAAGAGAAGTTGGCCAAAAGCAAAATGCCGCCTCCAAAGAAATATCTGACTTATTCGGCCCATAAAAGTGCTAGAAAAAGCCAAGAAGAAGATCGATTGAAGGCCAGGATAAATATAAAAGGCCAAAGTGATCGCTGGCAAACTTTTAAAGCCAGGTTTGGAGACATTTCCGAAGAAGACGTGGCCAAACTTTTGCTGGATACTAAGTAAACTTGATGCATGGTGCAAAATGCCCGATTTCCTAGCACTTTCAGATCGTTAATGTGCTTGGAATCGTCGCATATTTGTAACTAGACATATTTATAGTAATGAATTTCTAATGCATAAACGTAATTTATTTACTAGCAGTCGAATCTGATGACTGATCTGACGTGACTTTTCATGCAAATCACTCATACATATTAAGAAGTAGGCATGTCAAAATGGCTGCAGTCCAGCAGCCACAATGACTGATCGTAATGGTCGAGTGATTGCTTTCCTTCAGAATTTATCCTTGTTAGGGGTCGAGGACGACATTATAACTTACACACAACTCTTTTTATTGGAACAGCCTGGCAAATTATGCGAAAAAAAAAGTTGAGGATAAGGAACGAATTGGTTACCTTTAAAGTATAGTGTAAGAGGTTTTCTTAATTTAGAAGCATATTACAAATAACCTGAATGCATTAGTTGCTTGCAAGAAGTAACCACTGTAAGGCAGGTATATACTGTAATTGCAGGAGGAAACCGTTATTTGCGTTACAAAAGATCATATCTGCATTTTAAAAGAACAGGTAAAAAGCATTCTAGTGTATCAGGTCTTTGGCATAATGAAAAAGATGTTTGGGTGCACCTCAGCAAACATGTCTTCTTTACACCTACAGGAATGTTAGATATGCCTGGTAATTCAGGGAAGCTGTTATTGGTAAAACAGCTTGCTGCATGCACCAGTTTTGACTATTACATCTGCAATGCAATGATTTCCAACAAGTTAACAGCCATAGCTTCACGGAAATTTTGGGTTTGTTTTCATTGATTGGTTGCCCTGATTTCACTCTTGGTTGAAATTTGGCAAGTAAATGAGGGAAAGAGATAAATAAAAATTCAAGAAATCACTGGGGGAAATAGCTGATCAAAACAATTTTATGCAGTCTTTCTAAGCAAAGACCATCTTGCAATAGAAGCAATTAACTCTGAACAGACAGCAATAACTCAGACCTCCCACACATGCACAGTGAGATTTCTGTAGGAGCAGCACAGCATCAGTAAAATATGAATTCATGCAAGTATGTAGCAGAAGACACGAGGGAAGCTTTATAGTAAAATCATTTTTAATGTAATTGGACCATTTGGGAAAAAAAGTAATTGCAAGGTTCAAAAAATGGTTTCCTTTGACATTTGCTTGAAAACCAAGATTATTTTCAGTGAAGCAGATTGATGCTGATCATACTCTGTTCCAGTAGATTCAAGCTTTAATATCACATTGTATCACATCTTTTCCTTTGTTTGAATAATAGTGTGTCTTTCATTACAAGAAATTAGAAAAAAATTGATAGCAGACACCTTTTTTGAAGTCATCGGCATAATTTAATATGTTTTAATTTAATTGATACGTTTTCAAAAATGTAAAGCGCATTACAAATAACCACAGTGTATTACTTGCTTGCCAAAGGTAATTAAGGCAGGAAGAAACTGCTATCACGGGAAGAAACAGTTATTCGTATTGTTTGAGAGAAATGGGAGAAATTGTAAGGGAGTGCATTATTTCCTAATAACTGCCCAAGACCACGAAAAGAAGGACTGGATCTGGAAGAATGCATGAACCTTCCAGGATGCATGGGTACTGCATGACTAAATGGAATGCATGGAGGTAAATCGGAGGTTAAATGTCAGGGGGGTCAAGGTCATCAGTGAAAATAATATATTTTCCATTAAGGTTAAATTGAAGGTCACGGATTTTCAAGTAACTAAAATTTCAAAACTGTTGAGATCATGCTTGCACAAGTGAGTCAGTTTGAAAAGCACTAAAATTAGTGCTTGGAGGGTGAGGTATGTTTTGCCTGGCAACAATTGTTTCATTTTGAAAAGCCTGTCGACTTTTGCCGTTTAGCTCCTTTAGTTCCTTTTTGAATTTTTTATCTCTGAATTTCTAATTCCACCTTTTTATTATGTACATTATGTACATATTTGTGGTATTTTTCATTAAACAGCACGGCCAAAGCCCAGCCTTCATCCATCTTATAAGGTCATTTTGTACGTTTAAGATGTCTGTTGACAGTGTTTGATGGCCAAAATGATGAGAGAGACAAAAAAAAGTAAGTTGTACTTTTCCAATATTTGTTACGTCACAGATCAGTGGCTGCCTTATAATTTCATTGGCTGGATGGACCGAGAGTTCAGTAGTTGTCACGGATATACAAACCCAATTCGGAAATAGTTGGGACAAAGTGTAAATTGTGAATAAAATCAAAATGCAATGACTTTCAAATCACACCAGCCAGTATTTTATTCACAATAGAACTGTCATGGTTTGTTTGGTGCGCGTGTTGTTTGGACTTTTCTTTGCGGCTCTCATCCCGGGACGATATCGTATTCCTAGACGATCGAATTCTTTACCCAGCTGGCTGATTGAGCTGGGGCGGCGCTTTCCCAGACTCTATATAAACAGGTAGTCCGGCACGCCTCCTTCGCTAGAGTGTCTGTTTTTAGCTTCTCACTATAGCCGAAGATATCTGTAGTCAAGTTTTGTATGACTTTCTATCTTCTAATTATTGGAGTTTCCTCTCCCTTTTTCTATCTCGCTTTGCTTCCGTGGTTCGGACTATTATACGTCCTTTGGAAGCGCGAGTACTTGGGTTTGGTCTATATTATTCTCTGTCTTTGTACTGTGTTCAGCTACTCTCTTTCTCTCGGTCGTTGCACTTGGCCTCCGTATACTACCGGCCATTACAGAACACTTTAGCCGACATGGAGTCGTCAGCAACGGCTGCGTTAGAGAAAGTTGTGGCTAACCAACAAGCTGTTGTCTCTGGTTATGGTAAAGGTCTTTCTAGCCTGAACAATCAACAGGCAGAGTTGGCGGAGAGAGTCCGCCTTCAGGCGAATGCCATGGAGAGACAGGAGAATGTTCTGTTAACTCTCACTGAGAGTATTAGAGCCTTGTCCACGCAAATCACACAAAATGTTGCACAAGCACAGTCCATACAACTTCCCCAAGAGCCAAAGCTTCAGTTACCTCTAAGATATGGAGGTGAGGCAGGAAGATGTAAAGATTTCATTGCCCAATGTGAGATATTTTTTAAAGCGCAGCCTTCACGGTTTGTGAATGAAGAGTCTCGGGTTTCATTTATATTATCCCTGTTAACCGACACAGCACTCACTTGGCTCGGCCCACTTATTCGATCTAATTCACCAGTAGTGAATACTGTGGAGACTCTCGTTAGAGAAATGGTATCGGTGTTTGATCGGGATGTTTGCGGTCAAGACGCAGCTACGCGTTTAATGCATCTAAGGCAGGGCTCTGAGAGTGTCGCTGTGTTTTCAATCACATTTCGCTGCTTGGCGTCAGAGACAGGCTGGCCAGAAGCACCTCTTAAGACAGCGTTCATTCACGCTTTGGCAGAGGAGGTTAAGGACGCTCTGGCAACATTGGAGCCTTGTTTGTCTCTACATTTGTTGGTTTGCACTGCGGTGCAAAGTGATAATCGCATCCGCGAACGTAACAGGGAGAAATGTACTGCATTGGCTCTTGCTGGCAACGGGGCTAATGCTCCTAGCAGCATGCATACGGCTCCTATTCTGCCCACTGAAAATTCCACTCCTGGTGAGCCTATGCAGGTTGATGGCTCATATGAGAGCCGGGCTCGTAAGCCTGTTTGCAGACGTATAATCTGCTATAATTGTAACAAACCGGGACATATCCGTCCCCTCTGCCCTGAGCTTCAGGGAAACGGGAAGTCCCTCTAGCGGTATGGGGGGCGCTAGAGGGACAGACCCAATTTCCCTTCCGAACTTTAATCCCTGTAGAATTGACTGTGGGGAGACAGAGAATATTTATCGAAGCTTTTGTGGACTCTGGCACCGTGGATTGTTTTATGGATGCAGAGTGGGCTAGGAGACATTCCATTCCTATCCGCCCTCTTTTACATTCACGCTTTGTTAGATCTTTGGACGGTCTTGGACGGTCGCCTGCTGGGAACTGGATTTATAACTGAAGTTTCTGAATCATTGACTATGTTCATCTCTTTTTGTGGCCATTCTGAGGAGGTCCGGTTTTTTATTATCAGTTCTCCTGTTTTCCCTGTCGTTTTAGGACACTCTTGATTATGGGAACATAGACCTCATATCATTTGGGGAAGTCAGGATAACCCGATCATCCAGTGGGGCACTGATTGTAGGTCCCACTGTAGGGAGAGTTTGGCGTGTCATCCCGGGCATCAACCTATGGGGGAAGCTGACGCCTGGAGTGATTCTGAGGAATTTGTCTCACACAACCCTCCTAATCTACAGAAAGGGGCGGAGGAGGGGTTGGAGTGGGATCCTCAATTTGACTGGTGGCAGCCAGAGGAGGATTGCTATTTGGAGGATTTCTCTGACTCGGAATCTGACATAGAGAGGGCAGGTTCCGAACAGGGTGAGAATTTGGGGGCTGCTCTGAACTTTTGTTTGCCTCCTTATGTTCCTGACGATTATGCTGATCTTGCGGAGGTTTTTAGCAAGCATTGCACATTCGATTGCGAGATCAATCTCCACCCGGGTACCACTCCCCCCAGAGGTTCATTATACTTCGCTGTCAGGGCCTGAGCGAAAGGCCATGCGAGAATATATTCAGGAGGCTCTGGCTAATGGATTTATTCGGCCCTCCACGTCTCCTGCCAGAGCGGGGTTCTTTTTTGTGGGCAAAAAAGATGGCGGCCTGAGACCCTGTATTGATTACAGGGGCTTGAATAATATCACCATTAAAAACCAATACCCACTTCCGTTGATGAACTCCGTGTTTAAACGGCTGCAGGAGGCGTCATTTTTTTACTAAGCTAGACCTCCGGAATGCTTTTAACTTGGTTTGGATCCGGGAGGGGGACGAGTGGAAAATGGCATTTAACATGCATGACGGGCTACTACGAATATTTGATCATGCCGTTTGGATTGGTTAGCGCCCCCTCTGTGTTCCAGGCACTCGTTAATGACGTCCTCCGAGAGATGTTGGAGAGATTCGTCTTTGTCTACCTTGACGATATTCTGATTTTCTCTTCAACTCTCTCGGAGCATAAACAACACATCAGACAAGTGCTTGAGGCTCTCCTCAAAGCCAAGCTTTTTGTCAAGGCTGAGAAATGCGTTTTTCATGCCAAGACAGTTTCGTTTCTTGCCTTCATTGTGTCGGACGGTTTGGTCCGCATGGATCCTGACAAGGTGGCAGCGGCTAGGGATTGGCCTGCCCCTCAAAAGGAGGTTTATCAAGGAGGCGCTGCCCCTATTATCGGTTTTTAAGGAATACTTTTGTTTTGGTGCCATTTTTTCCCGATTTAGCTCAGAACCCATTCTCGGGACAATTTGTTGCACCCATCGCGGTAGGTGCCATTTTGTCCCAGCGCCCCCCTCCTGGTCGTTTCTCCTGGTCGTCGAACGGAATTACAGCATTGGTGACCGGGAGTTGTTGGCCGTCAAGTTGGCGTTAGAAGAGTGGCGCCATTGGTTGGAGGGGGCTGAACATCCGTTTGTGGTTTGGACGGATCATAAAAATCTCCAAAACATCCAACAGACTAAACGACGTAATTCTCGGCAGGCACGGTGGTCGTTGTTTTTCAACCGCTTTAACTTTACGTTAAACTATCGCCCGGGGTCTAAAAACATCAAGCCCGACGCTTTGTCGCGGATTTACGACTGCTCCGGTCGCGACCCCATTCCTGAGCCGGTTATCCCGGCAGATCAGATTTTGGCTCCCATTCAGTGGGACGTTGAGTCTGTTGTGCGAGAGGCGTTGAGAAATTATCCCGGTCCTGGTGGGGAGCCACCTGGCTGTTTGTTTGTTCCTCTGGAAGTGTGGTTCCAAGTTCTCCAGTGGGGGAACTCTTCTCGTCTGGCGGGTCACCCGGGGGTTCATCGGACCAAGCAGTTCTTGGCCCAAAGTTTTTGGTGACCCAGCATAATTGAGGACATCCGGGAGTTTGTAGCAGCATACTGTATTTGCGCTAGGAGGAAGACTTCCCACCTCCCCCCTCTGGTCTGCTGCGGCCGTTGCCCGTCCCTAAGCGCCCGTGGAGCCATATCGCTTTTGATTTTGTTACGGGGCTGCCTGTTTCGGAAGGCAACACGGTCATCCTGGTCGTGGTTGACCGTTTTTCTAAGGCCGCCCACTTTATCGCGCTACCCAAGCTGCGGCCCTTCTTGTTGTTGACCATGTTTTCCGGCAGCATGGCCTCCCTCAAGATGTGGTTTCTGACCAACGCCCTCAATTTACCGCCAAATTCTGGCGTGCGTTTTGCAACCAGTTGGGGGCCACCGTGAGCCTTTCCTCTGGTTTCCACCCAGAGACTAACGGGCAGACAGAGCGAACCAACCAGTCCTTGGAGAATACTCTTCGATGTTTAGCGGTTGATTGGGCTGCACGATAAACGGAATCGCGATAATCGCAAGCGCAATAAAAGTAACTGCCACTATGAGGTAGACAGATGTGCTTGCTTATTACCTTTTCTATGACACATACCTAATGCGATCATTTGAAATGCTTCCGGGAAGAAAACTGTGTTTTGAAGTCCGCTAATTACCAGCGAGGTTGGACAGCCTCCATCGCCTTGGCATAATTAGTTTACCTTAAATCAATTCCCGTGTACTTTGCCTAACCTGCAATCAAGCCATTTATTCAGCCAAGTCACCGATCAAAATCATTATTGGCCACATTTTGGTTAAGAAGAGATAATGAGAAGCAGACGGACCTAACCAGGCTACCGTGTTAGATTGAAAGAATGTTAATAATCTGAATAAATAGCAGACCTCTGAATTCCACTTCTCGTAGAATTTTTACATATTTGAATTTTTACAATTTTTACAACTTTCAAAAAATTTGGGACAGGGGCCTGTTTACCATGCTGTAGCATCCCCTCTTCTTTTTAACACAGAGTGGAGGCAGCTGGGCATTGACGAGACAAGTTTCTTGAGTTCAGCCATCGGAATTTGATCCCACTCTTGTTTAATACAGGCTTCCAGCAGCTGGAGAGTTTTGGGTCTCCTTTGACTTACTTTTCATTTAATTATGCGCCAAATGTTCTCAATTGGCGCATGCAGGCCAGTTCAGCACACGGACTCCTCTACTACAAAGCCATGCTGTTGTAATAGCTGCAGTATGCGGTTTTGCATTGTCCTGCTGAAATACACAAGGCCTTCCTTGGAATATATGTCGTCTAGAGGGGAGCACATGTTGCTCTAAAACCTTTATATACCTTTCAGCATTCATGGTGCTTTTCAAAACATGCAAGTGTCCCACACCATATATACCAATGCATCCCCATACCATCAGAGATGCTGGCTTTTGAACTGAACGCTGATAACAGGAGGGGTGGTCTTTCTCCTCTTTAGCCCGGAGGACACAACGCCCATGTTTTCCAACAAGAATGTCAAATTTGGACTTGTCTGACCACAGGACACTTTGCCACTTTGCTAGAGTCCATTTTAAATTAGCCTTGGCCCACAGAACAGGGCGGCGCTTCTGGATCATGCTCAATGATGGCTTTCTTTTTGCATGATAGAGTTTTAGGTGGCATCTGTGGATGGCACGGCGGACTGTGTTTACAGACAGTGGTTTCTTGAAGTATTCCTGGGCCCATTTAGTAATGTCAATGACAGAATCATGCTGGTGAGTGATGCAGTGGCGTCTAGGGGCCCGAAGATCACAGGCATCCAGTAAAGGTCTTCGGGCTTGTCCCTTACGCGCAGAGATTTTTCCAGTTTCTCTGGATCTTTCGATGATGTTATGCACTGTCGATGATGAGACCTTCAAAGCCTTTGCAATTTGACGTGGAGTAACATTGTTTTTAAAGTATTCCACAATTTTTTTTTCGCAAGCCTTCACGGGTTGGAGAGCCTCTGGCCATCTTTACTTCTGAGAGACTCAGCCTCTCTAAGACATCCCTTTTATAGCCAATCATGTTACACACCTGATGCCAGTTAATGTAATTACTTGCTAAATGTTCTTTCAGCTGATTCTCATTTATTGCTTTTTCAGCCCTTTTTTGCCTGTGTCCCAACTTTTTTGAGACCTGTTGCAGCCAGAAAATTTGAAATGAGCTCATTTTGTGGATAAAAATGTAAAATGTCTCAGTTTCAATATTTGAAATGTTATCTTTGTTCTCTTGTAAATAACATATTGGCTCACGTGATCTGAAAGTCATTGCATTTTGATTTTATTTACAATTTACGCTTTGGCCCAACTATTTTGGAATAGACAGTTGATACACTAGCATTTGCAAAAAGACCAAGTTGGTTATGGCTATAAAGAAATAACTATAATTTCCATAGAGATTATGGCTTTAGCCGCAGACAGTGTTTAAGCCGACACTTTGTTTAAGCATAAAATAATCTGTAATCATCCGACAGTTTTCTTAAGACTTCTGTCGACATACGTCTTCCACGTATGAAATCACCTTTACTCGTTTTGTGAATGAAAGTTATATTTCTGTTTCATATCAGCGAGTTAGTTATTGCACTGTTTTATTGTTGTTGTGTTTTTTATTTTTAATGTGTTTTTTATTTTTTTAAAAACTGCCTAATGAAACAAACTTCTTAGCATTTGTTTTGTTTAAAGTATGGGGAAGATACAAACATTTTTAATGGGCTATTGTGTCTTTAAAAATAATAAACAAACGTCCTAAGCCTTTGTTCTGTTCAAAGTAAGGGAAAGATCGCAGACTGATTGGTTCAGACAGAATCTTCTCGAAATGATCACTTTGCATGACAAAGGACTCCAAGCAAAAACAACCTTAGCATTTTAAAACTTTTTAAAATGAATGGATGTTTTACCTTTGTTGTTTAGCTCGACTAAAAAGTGATAAATAAATAAAAAGATGTTGACTCAACTGTAGATGGCCAATGAGGTACAGTCTTTCCAGTGTATTACAGGCAAATTCACCAGTGACTTGACTGAGCAGTGAGGAATGACAGCACTTCACACTAGCCACGATGACCCTCCAGTGACAGCTGGTTATTGGTGAAAATATGTCACAGATCCAGTCATAAAGTGCAGTGCATCAACCACATTTAGTACATGTCAAGACATTATTTCGAAGCATTTGATAAATGTATGAAACACTCAAAAACATTCCCTGGTTGAGTGAAAATTTCTAACAACATATTCATCAGAAAAGGAATCAGACTAAAGTATATTGTCCCATTTTAATATGCGGTTTCAGAGATTACAGTGCAATTGAACCCCCCATGGCCATTCCATTCATCTCCCATTTTCAACGATTTTATTTAGCCCTGGGAAAAAGACATCTGAAGTGCAAGTGGGAGGCTGGCCACAACTGTCTCACACCACAGCACAGAGATTCTCTAAATGTAATGCAACACCGCTCTTTGGAGCAATTATTAATTACAAACATTCCCTATAAAATTGATATGCGGCACTTTATGATTTTGGAACAGACAGCAGAGTAAAATAACTCTAAGGCAGTAAATCACAGCAAGACATGCCAAAGGCTGAGCACTTGTGTTTCAATTTAATGATGCATTTGGCACAGACTCAGTTTCTGAGTGGGATATATTGCAAAGGCCATACCTGTCTCCTTATAGAGAATACAGAATTGGTCCACTTCTGAATTTGGCAAGACTACTTCCAGCTTGAGTTTTCCATTATTTGTATTACATTTTTAATTTCTCAATGAGGATTTCTGTTCACCTCTCAAAAACATTCAAATTTTAGCTGAGCCCTTTCTGATCATCCTAAAGCAAAATTTTGCACTAAAAGTTGTTGGGAACTCACCATGTGGGCAAACAAAAAAGTAATGCATGTAAAACCCAAAGTCTAAGAATGAAATTCTACAAAACCCCATCAGACTTCGCACATCACACCTGGGTGTGAAGTTTGGCTTGAATTTAACCCTAAACGCCCCATATGACGAGAACAGTAGAATCCCCAGGGGATCCCTAAAATGTGATCATGACGTCATCAGGATTATGAGACTCAGGACACACCTCAATACTTTGCCTTTCCACCATGACGCGAGTTGCTACAGAACATAATAGTAAATCAAACGTTTGTACTGCTTTTATTGGCCTAGGCAACAGTACCCGACTCGCTGGACAAGCAACAGACTATTTTCCCATTTTTCCTTCTTCTTTTCTTTTGGATACTATGGTCACTCAGACAAATATCTCCATTTATGCACAGAAGGAAGAAATACAAAGCATTTGTTTTTTCTGAGTAAAGAGAGAGAGACAACTTCTTTCAACAAAGTCCACTCGCTGTTTCCTCCACTGCCACACATGAGGATCAGCTCACTGTGAACTCACAGACCGTTGGATCCGTCATTGTTTGAGCCCGAGGAAACTCCACCAGACATAGTGGACAGACTATTCACACACTAAGTAAGAGGCATCATTTTGGGCAGAGACATATAGTTATTAGTGTGTAACTAAATCTTGTTTACATTTGTGTTGCTGCTTCACTAGCATTAAGCAAACAGACCACCGAGTCTGATCTGTGCTTGCTAGTTACCAACCTTATATGTTTGTTTTTGTGCTTCCCACGCCATTGGGTTTTTATAGTGTAGTTCGCCACCACTTGGAGAAAGCCAGTCAACTGCACTTTACCAGCTGAAGTACCAGGGTCACGTTGTAAATCCTGGTTCACTCGCCAGGCTCTTGAGTGATTAAGGGCAGTTGCTATGAAAATCCTTAGCCTTGCTTGTGCTTCCTTGTTCCTTTCCCTCCTCCAGGGGCGTCGCCAGCCGATTTTACCGGGGCTTCAGCCCGGGGTAATTTGAGCTCAGCCCGGGGTCGCCAAAATAGTTGTTTCGCTTTTTTATTTTGTTGTGCTTTCTATCCCTCGCAGCCTGTTAAAATAAGGAATCCCGAACACTACCTCTGGCTCTGACGAGGAGAAGCCGGACGGGGCTGGGCTGGGCTGGGCTGGGGGTGGGTGGAGAGCAGCGGAGGGTCGCATCGCGGTCTGGTCTGATCAGTGGATCAGTGCTGTCAACTAACGTTACTGCTGTCAACTAACGTTACTGGGCGGGTCAGCGTAATAGGTTGCAGTACGTTGCTAGCAAGCAAAGCAGACGTGACATGGCAAGTAAAAAACAACTGAAACTCTTCGGATTTTTCAAAAGAAAGGCAAAGGGTAAGAATTAATGTTTGCAAACTGAAATAATAGCCTAGTTCGACCAACTCCATAAAGGCTGGCTATCGGTGTGGCATCATGTTGTTTACCTATCCTCTCGCTAGCTGGCTAGCTAGCTATCCTTAGTAAACACTAGTAAGCAGGGATCAAAATTTACTTTTTGAAATGTGAATATCTACCAGCCACTGACAAAAAAACAAATAAAGCGAATTCACCAGCCATTCAATAGGAAATCAGTATTTTTCTGTCTGAAATCTACCAGCCAACTTTAAAATTTACCAGCATTTGGCTGGTGCTAATTTTGAGCCCTGCTAGTAAGAAAGCACTAATGCAAGGCATCACGATAATTGAATCAAGATCCAACCACAACACATATGAGGGCTACACATTTCAGTGCTTGTTTTGAGAGAAAAAACAAACATTTTAAATAATTACATTTCCTCGTTATTACTCATGCGGCTCTAAATAGCTAAATCTAGCCAGAAGGGCTAAATTTAGCAAGAAGGGCTGAATGCTTTTTTCCCCATTGTTACACTAACACTGTAGAAAAATTGCAGTTTTCATACACAGTAGACCTATAGTGTAGGATTTTTTGTAGGGAGATGTTTTAACTGTGACAAACTATAAACCAGTAAATATCACTAGAGCGGGCTGAGAGCATTCATTCACCCGGTCATGAGCCATTTAACCATCAAAGTGACTACAAAGATGGTAAATTAACATAAAACAGCATAAAAAAATCCATGTGTCATGGGAATGAACATGAGTGAACACGTTTCATGGGAATGTCCTTAAATTGAAATGTATTAAAATGTCCACTGAAATGTATGCAAATGACCTATGCATTAGCAAAGCATTTGTAATTTCAGCTGAAAATAGCAATCTGAAAAGTTTGTAAAGCATATTAGCATTAAGAAGGCCCAAGGAGACCAAGTTTAAGGTCTTTGTGTCCTGCATTGTTGTCCACAGTATTACATTGTTTTATTATACCTTATTTGTTTTTGTTGGTTTGCCACACACTGATCTGATTTTGTGATTTTGTAGAGGGTAGCAGCAAAGATGAGCTACAAACAGAGGAGGAGCCAGCAGCAGGAGCAGATATGTCAGGATCAGGCATGGACATTGGTAGGCTAACCATTATTTGGAGTAGCCAACTTTCCTGCCGAATGTCAGAGCGGTACTCCAAACAGTTTTTCATTCATAAAATTATTAAATATACCTATTAAGGCAAATTTGCCTCTCTATATTAAGCCTCACCAAAGAAAGGAATTTCACTGGGTAAGGCTGTAATTTTCACCATGCTTAGATATGACCCATTTCTAGTTGACTTTTATCTGGTTTGATGAACAACATGTCATGGAGATTTATGAAATGGGCTAAGTTTTTATGCTCAAAGGTCAAATCTTTACATTTCAAAATTCAACAATGGAGCCAGTTCTTAGTGTGACCAAAGTGGTTTGTAATCGTAATCACAGCATTTGTAAGTAAATTCTGCAACACTGATATTATTGTAAACTTTTTGTAAAGTAATGCAAGACACTCCACATCCTTGGTATTTGATTCTCCAACAAATAAATTTGCAAAATTTGATTTGAATCCTGAAAACTGCTACCTGCAGCCATTGTAGCGTCATTGCTTGGCCAAGGCAACAAGACATCAGCCATAAGCATACCACATCACACTGTTTAAACATGTATGCACCTGGAAATTAAATAATAAATAATTTGGGCAGTCTAATGTAGTCTGTTGTCTACTATAATAATAACACCGTCTCTGAACTGTATAAATGTTATGATTCTGCCATGACCTGTTCTGTTTCTGCCATGTTCTGTTCTGTTTTTGCTCAAGTTCTGCTTACCGAGATCATTGCCATGTTTTTGTTATTGCCATGTTTTGTATTCCCTGCCATATCCATATTTCTGTTATTCCGGTCCATGTCTTTGCTCATGCCCTGCATTGCACTTTGTCTCCCCTGTCTGGTCTTGTGTTGAGCTACAGCTTCTCCCCAAGTACTGCGTGTCACATGTTTAGGTGATTTCATGGTTTCTGGGTTTCCAACCATTCCTTCTAGTCTCATTTGCTTCCTTCGCCTTGCTTTTCTATTTTACTAACAAGTACTAACAGTTTATTATTTTGTTAAAGTTACTAACCAGAACTAACATTGTATATAATACTAACTTACTAACGAGCACCAGGGATTGTATAGCTGCTCCTTACTAATTGATTAACAAGCTCTCAGCACTCGCCCTGTTCTAGTCTCCGCCTCTTGCCTTCACTTAGTCTTTGCTGCGTTTCAGCGGATCCTCCGCACCTGCTCAACTCTGTTCTGCTTCTCATTATCTGTGCATGTTAGAACTCCCTAACCGGAGCTGTATGTTTTGTCTATAGGTTGTCTCGTGATCCCTGTCCGCGTTTTGGCTTTTGCCAATTTCATGTAGTTAGGTTCTCCCTCATGTTCGCTCCCACGTAATTAGTCTGATCCTCTTCACCTGATCCTAATCATAGCATGTGACTTCCCTTGTGTGTATTTAAGCAGTCTTTTCACAGCAGTTCCCTGTCAGAAACGTTTCCCTGTGCTGCTCTTGTTTTAACCTCGTACTCTTAGTGTTGCTTTTTCTGACTGGACCGTCCTCGACTTTCGATTTTTGGCTCTGTTTTGGTATTTTTTGTCTGCATCTGTTATCAAACCCTTTTTCTGCCCGACTACATTACTGTTATTGCTGCCCTGGTTTTCGACTCCATTCTGCCCATTGGATTGTGATTTTTTGGATTGTGGACTTTGTACTGTTGCCTTCTGCCCTCTGCGGGAGTTTACCCCTCGATGTAATAAAATCACTTCTACTGCATTGCTGGGTTCTCGCGACTGGTTCCTGAATGCCACCTCACAATAAAAATGAAAAAAAAAAAAAAAAAAATCCTCGGCTCATCTTTAAAATTACATCCGGTCCAGCCGGACTAAGCCCAGGTTGTCCTTAAAGTCTAGAAACGCCCCTGCTCTCCTCAACCCCCCCCCCCTCTCTGACTAACCCACGCACACATACACCCACACGCATTACAAATTTTAATGTACGTTGTATATAATCCAGTTCACCTTTGGTGGCAAGATAACGTAAGGCACATTGAACTGTGGCTTACATTGTGTTTCACTCATCCCAGTTCAACCTTCCCGGTTCTCATTCTCGAGTGATGTACCCTATCTTATGGCTACATCAGGCCTCTTGCTCACCCTCTCTTTGACCCTCTTGCTAGCAAAAAGTCCACTCACGTGGCAATGTAGGCCATCTTGCTCTCCCTTTTTCTCGCTACTCCGTCAAGTGACGTACCCACTCAGGTAACTACGTTGTATGTCAGCCATCTTGTGCTCCCCTTTTCTCGCTCCACCTCCGAGTGATGTCATTTCTCACGAGACTATGTCGGGCATCTTACTCTCCCCTTTTCTCTCTCTATCTTCCCTTTTATATTGTCTGACACACACATGCACGCATGGACACTCATGTGGGCCACATCTGTTACCTTGAATGTATATTGTCGCTGGTTGTACATGTAGCTGCTTGCAGTGGTAGCTGTTGGAATCATAAATTTTATTAATTAATGTATTACTGCCTGCCAACAGTTAACAAAATTAAGTACACTCTGATAAATTTTACTAACAGCTTTCTGCGAGTATTTGTGAATGCATATTGTGGTAACAGCTGGTTCTGAAGTCCAGTTTTCGCATTCCATCCTTCACTGTTTCTTCCACAAATGTAAAATATTTTTAAATATTGACATTTGGGTGTGAGCACTTCCTTTTGAGACTGAATTCATTGTTCGATTATTAGTCCCCGAGCCCAGGGTAGTGCCCCGCTATTATTAACCGCTATTATTAACTCATGTTTACTCGTGAACAACATACAATTTTATTAATATGAATTATCATTGTTAATACCTGATTATAACTGGACCTGCCCCTCCCATTTACCCCAACAAAGTTCAAATCCAAATTCAGATTTTTTTTTTTTTTCCCGCAAAAGTTATCAGCAATATACAGTATTCAACAATGTAACTGACAAGTTCTCTGATTAATCAGTCTATTTATTTCATATCATGAGGTGACAATGTATTGTTTTTGGGACATGGGAAACTCCACATTCCAAATAAATTACTTCTCGCCTCTAAGAGTATTCACTGCGTGCTGAGATGTACTGGATGCTTAACTGTAAATGGAGTTGAATACTGCCTGATCTGTGAGGCTGATCAACCATGGAACTCTTTTGATATGACAATTCTTTGGTGATGAAATGTGATGAGCGATAAAATCTCCTTTTAATACTAAATTAAAACAGGAAATGGCCACAAAATGCAATAAAGAGAGACAAAATATGACCCTAAACCAGGAAATGAATATCCATTTGTGATATTGCATATTTTTATTAACTGATATAATTCATTTAGAACTATGTAAAGGGCAACCAAAAATTGGAGACTGAAATTTATTTTGTTGACTGAAATAAAATATTATGATTGAATAATTGCTTTACAATAAACCAGTGGATATTAATATCCACTGGTTTATTGCTATTGCATATTTTTATTAACTAATTCATTTTATTAAGAACAATTTTTAGGGCAGCTAATGAATTGGAGACTAAGATTTATTTTGTTCATTGAAATAAAATATTATGATTGAATAATTGCATGACAATAAATTGTACATTTTCCCATATATTTGTCTGTACAACACATCACTTTACATTTTGCTTATTTTACACAGAATATTGAAATTGAATTACGGACCTAACAAGTTTGTTTGTGGTTCAGTAGCTGTTTGACATCCTGATTTTTTTCATTGTGTTTACATTTATAGTCTGAAAGTTCTTAAGTGATGGTATGCACCCAGACAGAGAGCAAGGTCTATTCCGATTTTCCTCCAGCCACAAGAACTAACTGCAAATTTGTGCCAGCGCTCCACACAACTAGGAAGAAAGTTTAATATCGAGGGCATAGGTCAATTTCAGGGTACATTTTCCATGTAAATGAGATGGCACCAGAATGTCATTTATATTAGGTCCTGCAAGGAGACATTAGATTTTTTTTCCTGAAATATTTGGCCCTTAACATCGAATAGGACTTGCGTGAACTGCATCTAAACTGAAGCACAACATAGATCTGAATTTTATCATAGCTAAATCATGCCAGAGCAAAAAACCTTACTTTGTCCTTTACAAAACATTGTGATTATATATATGCTGACAAATGTTGCTGGTGAGAGTTGTGTTTTTTTTATGTACTGCTGGTGCTTCGACCCATTTCATGTAAAAAGTGTAAGAGATATAGGTCAGAAATTAGCATGGCTAGACACGGAAGTCAATATTTCAAATGTGTGTGTTTGATCAAAACTGTGGGAAGGAAGACAGTTTAAAGGATCAGCTTTGCTGTTGGGGAGATCCCAGAAAGATCTTTCTCGAGCAAGGCTCTACTGACACATCCACACTTCTCTTTAAAAAATGATTGGTCATGTTTCTCCACAAGTAACATTTCTGTAGATGGCATAAAATTGATTATTTATGGGTGTTTGTTTGTTTTTTTAAATAGTGGTAATACCAACACTTTTAAAGCAGTGCCAAGACCAGGGGTGTGTTAGCTTTCAGCTAGCTCACCAGTCATGCATCATCACGGTATCTTATCTTGCCCGACCGATGTTAAATTAACATAATTACTTACAGGTATACATTTGGCACTGACTATAACGTAATGTAACTGTAGAGCCAGCGTGCTATTTCTCACAGCCAGCTTCAACCTCCAGGTGAATACTGGGACATAGTTGAAGACTACTCAAAAAATGTCAGTTTGTCCATATGTCCATATAGGGAGAAACTCAAAATGTTATCCCTTAAATGGGTTTTATTTCATTCTACTCACACTATTTAGAATGTTAATTTTGGGTATGTGGAGTGTGTACTGAAGCGTACATTTGCTTCACTTGACACATTATGGAATAAATAATTGCCCAGGGACAGAGGTGCATTTATGGTGTTCCATCTGGGACATTAGTTTCTAAACTGATTTGAAGATGAGTGCCAGAATCATCTTGCTCTGATGATTGAGGGACATCTGAGATGCAAGAAATCCAAATTCTCTCCCAGTTGCAATCAAAATTACAATTGCTCTGGTCTTGTTTGCCAATTTTATTCAACTCTATTAGTTAACGTCTCTGAAACCTGAACACCCTCGTTACCGGGGGCGACATTACACATCATAAATACAGCATGTTTCCTAATAGAAACATCGTCATGCGCTATATCCACTTTACGGGAAGAAACTTTGCAAAAAGATTGTGCTGACCATTTTTACCTCAACCAAACACAATTCAAGCAATAAGCAAGTAAACAAGCATGTGGCAAAACATAGGATAAAATAATATCAGTGCTCAATTGCTAGCGTTTCTACTGAATTAGTGTTAGGCATACAAATGATACATCAAATGAAAAAGGAAAGTTCACAGAATCCAACAATATAAGCAATGTCATTTTAAATTGACACCACACTCAAAGATCAGCAGACATACACTTTTCATTAAACAGAAATGAGCAAAAACTATTTCTAACCTTTGATATTTTGTAATAAAAAACTGTTCAAGGGTAAATCTGCGCTTTATATTGTTAGCCCAATGTGTCCGTGTTATAAAGAAACTAGATCTTCCAGCCTCCATGCATGTTCTTTTTTCCGGGCACTGCGTCAAAGGATTTCAGCTCCTGAGCATTCCACTTGCTTGCAATGTATTTTCCTCTCTGTGATCGGCTTGTGATGCTGTCAGTAAGACTTTGCAGGTAGCCATATAATTTTACGGGCTCTGACATTTCCAACGAGCCCTAAACCACCTTAATCGCACAAACCTAGCCTGAGATAGAGCCTTGCATTCCTGGTGCCTCAAGCTCAGTATATGGGCCATTTACATGTACTTAAAGAGCGCAACAATAAAATGCTTAACTGGTTTGTTTGTGGTATTTTCAGTATGATTATCCGCTAAATATTCAACAATCGTTTTTCAAAGTCTTTTCTGACAGAGAATCCTTGTGCCATTAAGCACAAGCACTAAGACAGGTGTCAGTACAAACACTAAACTGGGGTGTTATGACTTGAAAATCACAACAAAGAAAACCAGCAATGACAACTTTAACAACTTTATTCTTCACTGATTAAAAAAAAAAAACTTCTACAAATAATCCACAGTTTAATCTTATAATAACACTCTAATGCCACTATGTAACTCTGTTGCCAAAACAAAAATCTGCCTCTACTGACCAAAATCACAGCATTTATATAGACTAGCAACATTCTGGAAAGATCTACAGGATTCCTGGGTGATCTGGCGCCCTCCAGGCAAGAAGATGCCAGAAGCTTCTAGAAAGCACTAGTCTATTTCATCACAAAGAAGTGGTATTGCATCACATCATGTTTTTCTACAGACATACCACTAGAGGGTGCTAAATGATGAACAAAATAAACAAATAGCTGACCAGTAAGGCAGCACAAATAGTATGTAACAAATCTCCATTTACAAATGATATACAGTGCTTTATATAAAACACTCATACATAACAGGTGTATGACGTGTTTTCTTGACTCACTCTTTATATTGGCAATTTGACGGTAGGAAATCCGTCGGCTGATGTAGCCTAGTGGTTAAAGCGAAGTGCTGTGGCGTGAAAAACCAGGGTTTAAGTCCTGCTGTGGGAGGCACCTGTTTTGACAGTAAAAGCATTATTCTTGTATAAATAATTGTTGGGGTTATTGTTCTTTGTATTTATAATTTTGTTTATTAGCTTGTTTTTCTTGTTTTTTTTTTTTTTTTAAATAAATCTGCTCCAGTTGAGTCAAACTTAATTTTATTTGTATATATTTTCATTGAATGGGAAAATGTATACAGGACTGGCAGAAATAATAATAATAAAAACTTTTAAACATTTTAAAAATGAAAAAAGTGGTTGTATTTGGATGGAATGTATGCCTGTAGTGACATATAAGTGAAATTAAATGAGTTTTACTGTCTGATACCAAAGAAATCTGAAATAGCATACAATGTACCCAAACTGCTAATTTGGAGAAGCCACCTAGACATTCCTCTCAAATTTTCTCTGATTTGCTTGATTAGAATAAATTCTGGCACAGATAATGATGAGATTCTGAGCTGTAATTTTTTAGAGGTTTCAGACTGCAACAAAATAAGTTCACAAGGGATAGAAGTAAAACTTTGTTAGGCGCAAAATCTTTGAAAAGATCTTTCATTTATGCTGTGTTCCATCTTCATTTACACTGACTCAGTGACGTATATTCTGATTTTTATACCATGGCAGAAATCCCAAATGGTGTTACCTTTATTATGATATCAAGATTATTCAAATTGACCAAGTAGTTGCAGAGATATACTCATTTCATTTTGGGCATACATTTTTTTTTTTTTTTTGAACCAGAGGCTCAGGGCTTAAGAGGATAAAGGTAATTTTTACAGTGGGGTGCAAAAATTTGGGCACCCCTGGTTTAAATGTCTGTTACAATTAATCTCCAAGTGATTGAAAGCAAACCTGAACACTAAATGTAACTAAAGTTAAACATGACACATTTATCACATTTTAAAGCAAGAATAATTTTTATTTTTAACTTTTTACAGTTTCAAAATAATAAAAAAATGAAAAAGGCCTTGTGCAAAAGTTTGGGAACCCTGTCCTCCTTGGGCAGTTATAACTGCTTGCAAATGCTTCCTATAGTTAGCTAAGAGTCTTTCAATTCTTGTCTTTGGAATTTTTCCCCATTTTACTAACAGAACACCTCTAGCTCAAAAATATTCTTTGGTCTTTTGCACACGGCATGTTTGAGGTCTCTCCACAGATTTTCAAGTCTGGAGATGTGATGGCCATTTCAAAACCTTCATCCGTCTTTCCTGGAGGTACTTTATGGTGGATTTTAAGGTATGCTTCAGGTCATTGTCTTGCTGGAATACCCAACGTCTCTTCAACTTCAATTTCTGGACTGAGCTTTGAACATTAGCCTCCAGAATGTCTTGATATTTGATGGAATCCATTCTTCCTTCCACCCGCACAATATTGCCTGTGTCATCAGCTGCTACACAACCCCAAAGCATAATGGATCCTTCTGCATGCCTAACAGTTGGCAACGTGTTCTTTTCTACAAATGCTTCACCCTTTTTTCTCCAAACATACCTTCTTTTGTTGTGGCAAAAAAGTTAAATTTTGGTTTTGTCAGTCTAAAGCACATTGTTCCAATAGGCTTGAGGTTTCTCAAGGTTTTTTTTTGCATACTTCAGACGCTTAATTTTGTGTTGAGGTCGTAGGAGAGGCTTCTTTCTTGCAACTCTGCCATGTGGGTTTGTTGTCCTGTGAACAACTAGACCTGTGTCTGCTACTCTTTTTTGCAGCTCTTTTACAGTGATGTGTGAGTTCTTCAGAGCATTTCTCACCAGATCTCGGGCCATTCTATCTCAAATTTTTCTTGGTCTTCCAGTTCTTGCCTTGACTTCAATTATTCCATTTATTTTCCATTTTCTTACGATGTTTCTGACAGTAGAAATGGGTCATTTGAAATGTTTAGAGAGTTTTTTGTAGCCTCTCCTTGTTGGTGGAAGTGAATTATTTTGATTTTGACATCCTTGGACAACTTTTTTTGATGAACACATGGTTTTTAACACCAGACACAACAGCCACCACAGTCGGATACTTTAGAAGGCATGGAGTTACTCCAGAATATATAGTTCTACCCTGGAATTATATTCACCTGAATCACTGAAGCACTAATGAGTAAATCACCTAAGTTTGGGCCTTATTATAATGATAATAATAATAAATTTATTTATATAGCACCTTTCAAGCAATACAGCACAAAGTGCTTCACAAACAGGTAAAAATACATGTACATAAAAGCAATAAAACAAAATGGGGGAAGTAGGGAATTAAACATCAAAATAGGAAAACTTAAAATTATAAAAGGAGACTTACATGAAAAAACACCCATACAATAAAAGAATTTAAACCATAAAATCAGCAAAAGCAAGCCTAAAAAAATTAGTCTTTAAAAGAGGTTTAAAAGACGATAAAGACTCAGCATTTCTAATTCTGTTTGGGAAGCTGTTCCAGAGTCTTGGAGCCTTAACCGAAAAGGCTTGATCACCCTTTGTTATTAACTTGGACTTTGGAACAGCCAAAAATGCTTGCTTGGAAGATCTCAGCAGTCTTGTAGGTCTGTAAGGATTTAAAAGCTCACTTATATATTCTGGTGCCATGCCATTGAGTGTTTTGAAGGTATTTAACAAAATTTTAAAATCAATTCGGAATTGGACTGGCAGCCAGTACAAAGATGCTAAAATTGGAGTAATGTGGGCTTTTTTGTTTGTTTTAGTGAGCAATCTTGCAGCTGAATTTTGAACTACTTGCAATTTGTTCAAAGATTTCTTACTCAGACAAGTAAATAATAGTCTAATCTTGACAAGATAAAAGCACGAATAATTTTTTCGGTATCTTCAAATGACAGAATAGACCTAAGTTTAGTTATATTACGGAGTTGCAAGTAGCATGACTGTACAAGCTTCTTTACGTGGAGCTCAGATTTGAATTCAATATCAAATATCACACTGAGATTTCGGGAATAGGGCCTAATATTAGAAGCAAGAGGTCCAAGAGATGATTGGATTTTATCCGACATCAACTTTTGACCAAGTACAATGACTTCGGTTTTATTTGAGTTTAACTGCAAAAAATTATGAGCCAACCAATTTTGAACATCAGCTAAACAGTCATGCAACACCAACACATTGCTGAAATCAGTGGATTTTACTGAAATATACAACTGTGTGTCATCAGCATAACAGTGAAAGCTATTTTATGCTGACAAATAATAGAACCCAGAGGTAACATATAAATACAAAACAATATAGGCCCAAGTATGGAGCCTTGAGGTAAAACTGAAAATAAGCAGTGCAGACGAGGATGCATGTTCACTGAGGGAAACCAAAAATTTTCTGTTTGACAGATACGAAGAGAACCATTTGAGAACATTCCCAGAGAGCCCAACCCAATTTCTCAGCCTATCAATCATTATGACATGATCAACTGTATCGAAGGCAGCACTAATATCCAAAAGCACCAATAATGAGCAGCCACCAGAGTCAGCATTCATCAAAAGATCATAAGTGACCCTCAGAAGAGTCGTTTCTCTACTATGTTGACGTCTAAACCTGATTGAAATTTCTCAAAAATATTGTTGGTTTCCACCACTTCTAAAAGTTGCTTTGCGACCATTTTTTCAAAACTTTTGAAGTAAAAGGCAATTTTAATATTGGTCTAAAATTACTAAGAATGGCTGGATCAAGACTTGGTTTTTTTTAGAAGTGGTTTAATGCAGGCAATCTTAAAATAGTCTGAAACACAGCCAGTAGAGAGAGAACTGTTTACCACGGAAAGCAGGTCAGGGTCAATAGCCATCATTACTTCTTTAGGAGCCTAGTGGGTATAATATCCAAGGGACTGGATGAGAGTTTCATACGTGACACAATGTCAGTTAGATCCGACAGAGAAATCGGTGCGAAACAACTCAGCAAGTTTAAGCGAGGGCTCGAAACATTAACAGATGGAACATGACTGATACTAGACCGTATAACTGCTATCTTGTCAATAAAGAATTTCAAGAACTTCTCACAATCAGCGGGGGATGAAGCTGATGCAACAGCAACTGGCGGGTTCACCAGACGGTTGCATTGTGCTGATTAGCGGCTATTGATTCAGAGAAAAATTTATCTCGAGCAATTTTTACTTCTAGATTATATGAATTTAACAGGCTATTCATGCGCACGTTAAGAACGTTTTGTTTAGTGGCCTTCCACTTCCGTTCCGCTTTTCTGCATTCCCTCTTAAGGCTGCAAATTTTATCGTTTATCTAAGGCGAATTCTGTTGCACAGGTATTTTTCAAATTTTGAGAGGCGCGACAGCATTTAGAGCAGACAAGCATGTTTTTAAATAAAGTGAACATTTTGTTGCTGCAGGGCTGCCAACTCTCACGCATTCGCTGTGAGTCTCACGCCTCTTACCCCCAATTTACACCAGGCGCGGCTGTGCCGCGGCACTCGGAGAAATACGCAGCCATTTTTAGTCAATGCTCGTGTTTACACCAAATGCGCTGCGGCGCGTGTCAGCAGCGTCCCAGAAGCGGCTCAGCGCTCCACTCCACAGAGAATACGCAGCAAGTCTATTTCTGCCGCTGGCGAGCCGCAGTCGCGCTGATCTGAATATAGCAGGGATACGTTTCCCATAGTTCGACCATATACATTTAGTGGATCCAACTACGTTAGTATTTGTGCTAATGGGAATCACACACCAGATCGTGCCAGGCAGGAAGTAACTATCAAGCGGAATACGCTTTTAACTAAAAGAAACCAGCCACAAATCTTTGATATAAAATTCATGTATAATTTATTTTTCAAAGTTGCGATTTTGTTATAACTAAAACACGGGCACATTTTTTTTAATCTTTGATGTTCACGGCTGGACTGTAGTAGGTTCTACAGCACAACAAAAACAGAAATGACATTAAATGCAATTAAAGCAGAAAAAATAACGAAGCATTTAAGGTCGTTGTACAAATATGCCGGTAAAAATGATGAAATATGCGAAATCTGAGCAAGTCGATTGTATCAGCTGGCAGGACGCTGCGCTGACGTTCCGCGTTGTGAGACGCTGCTGGTGTAAATTGAAGTCGCGAGCATGACGGAACAAAACTGCGGCACTGCGCAGGCGTGCCTGGTGTAAATCCCGGGTTAGAGGCATTCACGTTCCCATGCCGCAGTCAGCAATTATTCAATTGACGCGTTTTTAAGAGATTCTCACGCGGAATTGAGTCCTTGAGCAGTTTCACGTGCATTACGGTGGATTTGACCACTAGAGATGTGGAAAGCAATTATGACTCTGGAATTCTCACGTTTGTCTTTGCACAGGGGTTGGAAGCAATGGAATTGCATAAAGATGTTTCAAATGGTCTTATTTCGTTTAAACGATTTACACGATGATGAAACACACATATTGCTTCCAGCCCCTGAGTGAGGAAAAGCGCACAATGTTTGGAGTCACAATCGCTTCACTGTTACTCGTGGTGAAATCCACCGTAACGCAAGCGAAACTGACACTTCCACTCACAAGGACTGTAATTATACGTAAGAATCTCATTAATATTCGTTGATTGAATAATTGCTGACTACGGTGAATACGCCTTCAAAATGCGTGAAACTTACAGCGTGTGCGTGAGATTGCGTAGAAAGTTGGCAGCCCTGTTGCTGTCCGTAACGTGTGCAATATTATCGCAAGTATTTGAAAAAACAGACAAAAAATTTGAAGCTGTGTGCCACGTTACCACACGAGAATGAAATGATTGCTTCACTTTGGTTTGAGTAAGAGGGACCTCGATATCAAAGATCACACCAAAATGGTCGGAAATGAAAATATCCTCTATCTTGAGGCCATTCAAATTCACGCCGAGAGTAAAAACTAAATCCAAGGTATGGCCGTGTTTGTGCGTAGGGCCAGACACCCACTGGACCAGGCTGAAGGACTCAGTAAGGTTTAAAAATTCAGTGGCCAAAGTGTCTGAGGGAACGTCGATATGAAAATTAAGATCACCCGCTATTATAATTCCGTCATATTTCAAAACCACTGAGGACAATAACTCTGAAAATTCTGACATAAAACCGTCAATCGATTTAGGAGGGTGATACACAATAACACACAGAATTGGGTCATGGAAATGAGCTGTGAGCACACCTGAGGCAGCTTTCAAGAGGATCGCATGATATTCAAATGAAGCAAATTTACAGAGATCAATCTCGGAGCAGCTAAACTTATTAGAATAAATAGCAGCTATGCCACCCCGCCTTTTTCCTTGTCTTGCTGCTTGAAAAAAATTGTAGTCAGGTGGACAAGCCTAAATTAAAGTTGCAGCACTATCATTCTGCAGCCAGGTCTCAACAAGAAACATAAAATGCAATTTCCTCTCAGCGATAATATCATTAATTAAAAAGCTCTTATTATTGAGGGATCTTATGTTAAATGATTCCATATTGACAACGCTGGAGGATTTTTTTATCTCTCAGGGGTCTTAATGAAATATTGACCAAGTTACTGCGACTGCAGCCAGCGTCAGACTTGGATCCAATTCGCGATTGTGTTCTTACTGAAGTAATTGTAACAATCGAATGTGAGACCTCAATTACCAGAGAATCAATTAGTTATTTGCATGACAGGTGTATCGTACAAAAGATGTTCTCAGCTAACTTCCGAGTACCGAGCGTAGTGGGGTGAATTCCGTCCTTTCTAAAAAAGGCTGCACGCTCTCAAAACAAATTAAAATTATCAATAAAAAACATTTTGTGAGAGGAGCACTCAGAATGTAGCCATGAATGAAGACTAAGAATTTGGCTAAAACGTCCTATCCCTCGACTCAGAGTTGGAATAGGACCCGAAATAAAAACACGTTTCCCACAGTCCTTGAGCGCATCAAACAAGGTAATAAAATCACGCTTCAGAAGTTCGGACTGTTGATATGAAGTGTCATTAGTTCCAACATGCATTACAATGTTCCGAACATGAGGATATTTGTCCAGCAGGCTAGGAATCCGGTCTGAAATGATTAAAACTCTGGCGCCCCGGAAGCAGTGCGTAATGGTGGACTTCGCTTTTACGTTCCTCAGAATAGAGTCCCCAATAATAAGAGTGGCGGGAGGTCTCGGGGCACTGTCCGAAGACCTGGATCTCACCGGAGGAGTGACCAGACTAGTTGGACGCGGGACAGCGGAGCTTGCCTTACGGGGTTGGGTATCCTCTCTCGGCGCAGGCGGCAGAGGTGCAGCCAGGCGAACAGGAGAGGGCAGGGGTGACGAATCCTCCTCGTCCAGGATGGAAAACCTGTTGTCGAGCTGCAGGTCCCAAACAGGCGGGACATGTGATGATCTCCTGCCGTGGTCCAGGGCTCAGCCTGGTAGGGTGTGGAGCTGACGACCGCCTTGGGCCTTGCTCCCAGCTGGATCCAGTGGTCCTCAGTTTGGGTCGGAGTGGCTTCACTGGGGAGAGTCATGGAATCTCGATCACCCATGGTGGTGACATTCGTCACGGCGAGAGCTGGAGCAACCAGGGAGTTGATGAGCTGCTCATCGTCCCTAATCTGGTATAGGGAGGAAATTCTCCCCTCAAGATCCGCGATTCTCTGGGACATGCGGACGCAGCTCGCGCAGCCAGGCAAAGAGGCGAGTGGAGCCATAATTGCATTTAGCCTGCTGGGCGATAGCTAGCCGAGGCGCTTACTTGAACCAATCTCGGATGCAATAAAATACTTTTAAAACATAAAACAAATTAATTAAAAAATAAAACGAATAAAATGATAAAAACAAGTAAAATGATAAAGTAATTTTAAAATAATAAAATGACAACATGATAAAAACAAACTAAAAACGAAGCTGCAGCCGGACGTGAACACTGCAAGTAATCATCATCATAGTAATCATTTTCTTAAAAGGTAACAAAGAATAATCCAAAAGGGTTTCCAAACTTTTGCACAGGGCCCTTTTTTCTTCCTTATCATTTAAAAACTCAGAAAAATTAAAATAAGAAACCTTGCTTATAAATTTGCAGCTATTTGTCATGTTTAACTTTGTAGCATTTGGTGTTCAGGTTTGCTTTCAATCACTTGGAGATTACTTGTAACAGACATTTAAACCAGGGGTGTCCAAATTTTTGCACCCCACTGTAGCTTAAACTAAAATGGCTGCAGATACAGCAAGAAGATAAACATGAGTCAATACCGGTGTAGCTTTTCAGCGATGGAAGCGACTAAGGGAGTTGAAAGGCCTAAAAAACTGATGCAATGGTTGCCAACTTTCTGTTAGACAGGTAAGTTGTTGTTTTGGTTTTGGTGAAGGATTAGTTGTTTCCATGAATTGTTAAGCCAAAGTAAGTACTGTATTTCTTTTATGTTAGTCATATTATCCCAATGCTAGCCTCAGTTTCCCTGTCTATCCAGGCTAGTAAGTTACATTAACTAATGTAATGCATATACCTTTCTTTTTTTTTTTTTTTTTAAATTTGGCATCTCCAATCCCACCCGAATCTGGAATGCCCAATCCGAGAACTATGTACAAGGCTTGTTCATATGCAGCCCCCTGTGGCCAGCTCAGAGACAATTCGCGGCTCACCTCCAAAGCACACGCCTGTCAGCCCCTGCATCTTTACACTCATTGGTCGAAACTATCACAAGTTCAGAACGAGGGCGGTGGATACCCGAACATGAGCAAGCGTAGAATCTCACTGACAAGCGCCCGGCTGGCCAACAGGAGGTGCTTGAGTAACGAATAAGGCAATCATTTTTAATTTCCCTTCCCAATTTTCATCCCTACAGCGCTTTAGCCAAACGTAAATTTTTAATTTATTTTTTATTTAACCAGGGAAGTCCCATTGAGATTGAAATCTCTTTTTCAAGGGAGCCCCGGGGGTTGAGGTGGGGAGGGAGAGGGCAATTTGCACAGCCAATTAGATCAGGGAATGATTAGGTGGCAGGTCGAAAGAGCCAGGTTGGGACTTAAGCCATGACACCGGGGAACCCCCTACTCTTATCGAAGAGTGTAATAGGATTTTTAATGATCACAGTGAGTCAAGACCTCAGTTTAACGCCTCATCCGAAAGACGGCGTCCCCTTCAGTATGGTGTCCCCGTCACTGCACTGGGGTATTGGGGATTATTCCACCAGAGGGAAGATCGCAACCTACTGGCCCACCAACACCTCCTCCAGCAGCAACTTAGTTTTCCCAGGTGGTCTCCCATCCAAGTACTGACCAAGCCCACACCTGCTTAGCTTCAGCCACACAGCTGGAGCAGATCGAATAGTGGTATGGCTGCTGTGGAAAAAGCTGCCAAACACTGCTGGTTGGTACGACCGGGGATCGAACCTGCGCCGTAGTAGTCACTACCGCTCCGCAAATGTGGCGCCTTAACCCAGTGAGCTAACCCGGCAGCTACATACATGCACCCTTTCTAACAAAACGCTACCTTTACCTTTTCACAAATGTGCTGATAAGGGGCCTGGTTATTATTATTATCATCATTATTATTATTATGTAGTTATGAGAAGGATCACTCGACTTCTATACTGTTGAAACACGGAGTGATTCCACGATCTGTGCCCACTGCTGTGCTCGTGCACGACTGTGTGTGGGGTGTGGCTTTGGAAGGAGCCCCGCGGGCAGGGGGTGGGCGTAGGCGGAGACCTGAGGAGATGCTACTTTCAAATTCTGCTAGCTTTAGAATCTTACCTACCCTGCCTTTAGGAGGAGAGGTTATTCACAATGCACTGCACAGCTGTGCCAGGTCAACCCCTCTGCCCATTTTTATCACAGGCCTGACTGGTCTCCAATTAGCAACATGTGAAAGAAAAACTCTCACCACAGTGCAGTTGGCTGCAAGTTCAGGTTTGACTAAAAATTGCTCATTATGGTCAGATTGCAATCTCACCATAAACAAACTGCTGTGTTTATAACCCGTCAGGGTCACACTTTAGATGAAGTGTTGCTCATAAAGGCTTTATACAGCATGTATAATTCCTTCATAAATGAGACATAATGTCTTCATAAATCATACATAAGCAAATGTCATGCTTTGTAAAGGGTGAAATAACACATCCTTATTCAGCATGTGATGCCAAATGTGACAATGACAATGTCACTTAGCTGACAATGTCACCCTTTATAATATTTAGCCACTAGCTAAGTGACATTGTCAGTTATATCACAACTGGCATCACATGCTGCACAAGGATGTATCATTTCACCCTTTACAAAGGCTGACATTTGCTTACGTATGATTTATGAAGACATCATGTCTCATTTATGAAGACATTATACATGCTGTATAAAGCCTTTATGAGCAACACTTCATCTAAAGTGTGACCCCAGTCAGAGACCACCTTCTGAGCAAGGCCTACGTCCTGTTGTTTTATTATGCACCTAAGCACAATGGCTCTGTGCACAATTGCACAATTGATTCACGCAAGTAACCAAACAGTTCACTTTTGGAGCACCATTATGATGGGTTACACAACCAATTGTGGTTTCTGATGTTCTGTAAGTCTGCACTTATTGCAATGACGCAAGATATGTGAAGGAGCGACAGTTTGATCTGCGACCAAACAAATCTAGATAAGACATCGCCTGCTTTTCATGCCCCATGTCAAGGGATTTCCGCAGCAGACAAGCACATGATTTATGAGGCAAAGAAAGCCATGGAGAGGCTGAATGAGACAAACATCATACCTGCATTTATCTGAGACACTGACAGATGCTCAAAGTTGAAGTAAACATAAGTACTGGTACACGACGTCTATTTGTAATGGAAACTTTTGTTCTATATTCACACAACTGTGAACATGAGCTGAAAATTGAAACACATGAATCATCTCATAATGATTTTGAAAATACTTTGTGATTCACTTGATAAGCATTCAAATAAATGCATTTGAGTAAAAAGAATAAATTCTTTGAAGAAAAACATGAATTTAATGTACATAAAAAAAGCACATGCCTGGTGAAAAGCCAATATATGAAGTCATTATTTGCACTACATATGGTCTACTTATATATACTCTTCTGAGGGAAGCGTTTGCGCGCTTGTAATCAGGCTTTCAGGAGTTGGTCAGGTGCGTTCAGCCAAGAGCAATAGTAAAAGTATCAAAAACAGCCCGCAGTAAAGAGACAACTTGGATGCCAAAAAATATATTTAATAAAAAGTGCTCAAAGTGAAAACAAAAATGAACGTTTCAGTCCCATAGACCTTCGTCAGCATTGATGTGTCCTCAGCATGCCTCCTTTTTAAATATGCACTGGTTATTTGAAGTTAATCAGTTGAACAGTAGGCTTGTAAGTGATAGTCATTAATTAACTCAGTAAATCAGATGGTACATCATCAACATACATAAGGCTGAGGACATTAGATAAAATAAATAACAGGCACGGTTTGTCCACATATACAATAGAAATCAATTACAATTAAGTATTAAACAGGAAATAAAAATATAGCAATGTTTGCCGACAATTTACAATGACAACTGCAACATGCAACTATGATTGAATTCAATTTGGGACAGGAGTCTCAATTAGATGTCTCAGTCCACCTGATCTGGACTCTGTCGAGGTACAATTGTACACTAGGTCATATTAAAGTGAATGAAGTTCGATGAGATGACTGGCTTGATTCTAAGGACCACTTATCAGTCTTATTTGACAATTTCACGCGAATAGTACATAACGGATCCCCAAAAATGATTAATCAAAAAAATAAATGTACCGTTTCTAGACTAGCCAAATTGGTGTCTAACAAGTACTTTTACTACTTATATATACAACATACTGTGTTCTAGCTTAAAGACGTGACTGCAGGTATGATTCAACTTGTTTCTGCATTACAGAGACCTGTCAGCTTGAAGCCAGTCTTCTGCCATTTTTAATGTGTAATGGAAACTATTTTCAATGTATTGGAACCGTTAAGAACTGTGCCTAGATTTTCATCCCATATATGTGCATATAAAATATGAAAAGGATCCCTGCAACACTGAAGGCGCTAGAGCCTTCAAGGCAAAAAGTTTACGGACGCATGACAGACCACCAAGCAGGCATCTAACCACAGCATAAGCCCGATTGACCAAGAGGCCAAGCGGGCTAAAAATACACAACAAACGGAGGCAAAACTACCATATTGTACCAAACTATGTGTGCGTGTGTGTGTGTATAATTTTTGTTGTTTACCTCAGTCAACTATTCACTTCCTTTCATTGTATTTTACTCGCCAGCGTGGCTTCAAATGGCTATTGTTAATGGCAGCTTTTGCATACACACACACGCACGCACTAGCACGTACATACACACACCCACAGACAACTCAAAATTGTTATTCCACGGAGAGACTTCATTTGAGAGAATGCTGGGGGTTAGGCTCATTGGCTTGGACAAACTGCCAAAGTGATTAATTAACAAACTAAAGCTGCTGCCATTTTGACTGGTTGCCTTGGAAACTTTTGAAAAATGAGAGGGGCTGCTGTATCGTTTATAAAGCTTGGAAGACTGAAGTATATCTCTTATTATATTTCTAATATTCACTAACACTTGTGCAAATTTATAGGAGTATGATTAGTATTTTCAACAGTATATTGTAAATAAACATTTTAATTTGCAGTTTTTTTTTTGTTTGTTTCTGTGGTAACTTTCCTAATTATAGGCTCTTTGCTTAACTATCCAATTTGCTATTGCAAAAAGTACACTGAGGGCTAGAGTTCAGGGATGATGCAGGCAGGAATACCATCATCCCCTTGAAAAAAAAAAAAAAAACATTGTGCAAATTATCATCAGCCTTGCAAAACAAGCATCCCGCTTTCCATCCCATTGGAGTAAAGGCCGATGCTGTTTGCTGCCTAATTATGAAAATACAAATCCTATGTATGATTTTAAATAGCCAAATTGTTATTTGCGCTCCAGTTCATGTTTTTCATATTCTCTGTGCATTCGAATTGACTGAGTGAGTTCCTGTGTGGGCCTGCGCTTGCACCTACCCAGTGTATAGACGCATATTTTCTTGCTCATTGGTAATTGCATCTTCACCCCAGCTTTTCTTTGACTGGCTGGGGCAGCATGACCACCATAATTTTTATACACCCACTTTACCAGATGGGCGTATATTGCAATCACGCCTGTCCATCCATCAGTCTGTTCTCACCCTACAAGGTGCAATTTTTGCTGTATCGATTTCATATTTGTTTTGTTAGTCAATATTGATATGAAGAGAATCCCTATTGATTTTGGTAATGATCAAATCATTTTTCACTGAGCTGTGGCATCAAACTTGGCACATGCCAATACATGGCTTATGAATGAAAAAGTAGAAATTCAGTAATTTTTGTTTTGTGGGGCAGTAGTGCTATGCAGAAGATCTCTATTGATTTTGGTGATGATTGAAAAATTTTTCACAGAGCTGCACCACCGAATTTACCATATCCCTATGAACAACGTATATATAGCTTCTAACTGTACATGGCTCAATGTTTTGCTGTATCCATCTTTTTTGTATTGTGGGCCAATAGTTCTATGAAGAGGATCCCTATTAATTATGGTGATGTGGTACAGTATGTCAGTAGTTGTTGGTCAACTCTTACTTCCTTCTTTAGCCACATGGTTTTAAATCTTTCGTATTAGTTTCTTTACATTGTTTTGTGCCATTGACAAGGACTAATAACTGTGCTAGTTATAGATAATTGTGACGTCCATTTTAAAAATATTGTTGCTCAAAAAACATGCCATTGAGAAGGCTGCTGTGTCAGCATATTTCCACGCTCAGCATGGCAATCTTTTAATTATGAAGAAAAGGGGTTTGTGAGATGATGGCTGTATCACGTCAAGTATTAACAGACAATATTTCCCTGATTTAGCTCAACTTTTGGCAAAAGCTAAGCAAACATTTATTGCTGAAAGAGGCAAAGGCAGATGATGGCAAGCAAATTGTGCACATGACAGCAAAGTTTCTGTGAACATATCAGTAAGAAGCCATATCAGCGTTGCATTAAGTAGCCAGTCCTAGTTGCAAACTAGTAAACGTCTTACCGAATTGGTTAGTGAGCATTCTAGCATTATTTGCTTGAGATAACATGATTAATTGTAGATTTAAGTAAGGGTGGAAGTGTCACGCTCATGCCTGGCTCTCCCGTGACCACGCCCTCAATTCCTCAGCAAGGGTTGTAACATTTTGTGTACTGTACTGTCCCGTAGCACGGACCACTGCAGTAACTGTCCTGCTCCACTAGGGGGCTGGTCCGGACCACTGTCCAGTGTAGCACGGACCACTGCAGTAACTGTCCTGCTCCACTAGGGGGCTGGTCTGGACCACTGTCCTGTGTATTCGAGCCACTGCAGTAAATGTCCTGCTTCACTTGGGGGCTGGTCTGGACCACTGGTCCAGAGTGTCTTGAGACGGTGAAATTTTGTGGTCTTCACTGGCCTTGCACCGAGGTACGGTCTCGGACCCACTGACTGTACAATCCATGCTCCGAATACTGCAATTACATCGTAAATGCCTGCCTTACCCTCAACGTAACTGTTGGCCAAATCATTTATCTAGCCTGCCATTTTCATAAATAAATTGTGATGAATGTAATTGATCAAAATATTTGAAGCCGGTGAAATGAGATAGTTACAATCAATGTAGTCTAGCAATATGCAGGTTGCCGCTTTTTTAAATATTGCACTACTCTAATTAATAAACTTGCCAGTGACACCTAACAAAGCCCAATGAATGTAAAGTTAAAGATAACCAAGATTGTGTCAGCTTATTCTAGAAAATATGAATGCCCCGAACAGATTATTTTTATCTAGCCTAACTGGAGAACATTAAAAATGATTGGCAGGTTTGGAAAGTTATGTTAATAAATTGCAGCCTGTTCATACATTGCTGTCGGCTGTTAATCTTGGTTGATTATTGTTCTTTCTGCACCATAAAAACATAATTTTAAATAGAAGGCTATTCTCAGGCAGAGGGGTGTGATACAGCTTAATGATTTTATTCTTGAAATGGAGATTTGATTAGCCTACGGCTCCGTGTAGTTCATTTAAAAAAAATGTGGTGGCCTTTTCCCGAAAAAGTAATTTGGCCTCATAGAAAACACTAGAAAATGACATTGTTTTTACCATTCAATCCTTCCGAGCAAAAAAGGGGGGGGTGTTTAGCCATGAGCACTGCCCAGGAGAAATTAGACTGGATTCACCCCGCTACTTTAATATGGCCTAATTGTGTAAGACCATTTACCGCAACTCGTAGTACAGTACATCGACCCGGATCAGCCATGAATAACTCGGTTCAGTGTTCATAGTGTGATTGTTGTTACTACCAAACTCATAATATTTTTCAGCAAGCAACCTCGTTTTCATGTTTTTTACCCCTTCTCTTCGAAAACAGCCACCGCATTTTCAAATTAGCCTATACGAAGTTGTTATCAAAACTCAATTTTTATGATGTAATTATCGCACTGTTATAAATGGACTGAATTTTACAGTTAAATTAACGCATTGTCTCCTTGTTATTTTAACTGTAAGTAGAGTCCTGCGCGCATTTAACTGTGGTTTACAGTTAACATACACAGAACCAGAATTATAAGCTGATTGTAAAATTACAGTTAAAATAACTGGCAAAAGGTGCAAGTTTATAACAGTGCGGGCTATATTTCATCCTTCTCCCAGAGTCAATCAGCCTTCTGCCTAAAATTGGGCGATATCTCTGGTCTGCTGAATGGAAGCGCCACAATCTACTGAGATAAACAAAGATTGAAAAGTGTTATTAGAATTAATTAATATAACCTACTTACGAGAATGAATTCTAATGAAACCAGATGAATATAAAATAATAACTCAAATTGTGTTAGCTTATGAACAAAAATCATAATGTTCTGAACAGACTATTTATTTATTTATTTATTTATTTATTTATTTAGTATTTATTCAAGGTTTTTTTTTCTGGCTCGTGAACATTGAAAAAAAAAGTAGTCGGCAAGTTATGATCAGGCCAGCAATGTTAATGAGCTATAATCTCACTTTTTCTCAGCTAAGATTACCTAAGTGGCTAGACTCTTATAAACTTGCACCTTTTTTGCCAGTTATTTTAACTGTGATTTCACAATCAGTTTATAACAGAGGTTCTGTGTATGTTAACTGTTAACCAAAATTAAATGCGCACATCTGCTCACAGTTCAAATAACAAGGAGACAGTGCATTAATTTGACTGTTAAATTCAGTCAGTTTAAGGCGCTTTCTCTCTGCAGCGAAGAAACATAATTTGAGGCAGGAGGCTAATGTAAGGATTGTTTAATTAAAATTGCGTTTTAATTCAACTCCGTATGGGCCTAATTACTTTGAAAATGCGGGGGCCGTTTCAGAAGAGAAGGGGAAAAACATGAAACATGGGGAGGCTTGCTGATAAATATTAAAAGCCTGGTAGTACAGTCACAATGTGAACACTGACCTGAGTTATTCATGGCTAATCTGGGTCGATGTACTGTACTTGGAGTTGTGGTAAATTGTCTCACAAAATTATAGCCTATTAAAGGATAATTTGTATACTCTGCCTGAGTATAGTCTTCTATTTAAAATTAGGTTTTTGTGATGCAGAAAGAAAGCACAATAATCAACCGAGATTAACAGCCGACAGCAATGTATGAACAGGCTGTAATTTATTAACATAACTTTCCAAACCTGCCGATCATTTTTAATGTTCTCCAGCTAGGCTAGATAAAAATAATCTGTTCAGAGCATTCATATTTTCGAGAATAAGATGACGCAATATCGGTTATTTCACTTTATATTCATCAGGTTTTGTTGGGTGTCACTGGCTGGTTTATGAATATTCCAGATTAGTTCAGTAGAAACAGCGGCGAGCTGCATATTACTAGACTACATTGATTGTAACTAGCTAGTTTTACCGGCTTTAAACATTTTGAACAATCACATTCATAACAATTTATTTATGAAAATGGCAGGCTAGACGAATGATTTGGCCAATAGTTATGCTGAGGGTAAGGCAGGCATTTACGATGTATTTGCAGTATTCCGAGCATGGACTGTACAGTCAGTGGTTCCGAGACTGTACCTCGGTGCTAGGCCAGTGATGACCACAAAATTTAACTGTCTCGAGACAGTCCTTCAGTGGGCCGGATCAGCCCCCTCATGGAGCAGGACAGTTAGTGCAGTGGATTGAGCTACAGGACAGTACACAGGACAGTGATCCAGACCAGCCCCCTAGTGGAGCAGGACAGTGGTCCGGACCAGCCTCCTAGTGAAGCAGGACAGTTACTGCTGTGGTCCGTGCAACAGGACAGTATAGTATGCAAAATGTTACAGCCCCCTCTCCAATTCCTTGTGTCTCCTCATTCTCACACTCCCAGACTCTGGAATACTAATAGTTTCCACCTGTCCTAGCCTATACCTCCCCCTATTTAAAGCCCCTTTCTGTCCCCAGAATTCATCCGACATCGTCTGATTGTCCCCTTAGACTCCAAGATCTGCGACCCTTGGTTTTCCGCGATTTTAGTGAGAATGGTTTTATTATGGGCTCTTTAAGTTGTTCTTTTGTCTCTTGCTTTATTACTTTGTTAGTTCTTGGTTGTGTTCTTTGGATATTTTCTTGTTAAGTATTTTCGTGAGCATTCTGCTAATTCTTTTAGTTGTTCTTAGCCTATCTTGATTTGTTTCATAACTTCTGAGTGTTTGTTCGTTCTTTTATTTAGGATTAGTAGTTTGAATATTTCTACCTATGTAAGTTTCCTAATTATTTGTCAACCCAGTCTACTACACTACAGTGTTTAGTTCTATTTATAGCTTGCACCTTGTTTGATTCTTGTTACTGCTCAGTTCTCTCATTTGACACTCATCCACGTGATAATAAAGTGTCTGGTCTGTGCATTGAACCTTACGTTTCTCTATTTGAGTTTTCCCTGACATAAAGATATCTATAATGTTCAAGTTAAAATCTGACAGTTTCGGAGTTTCAATAATACATCCTTGGTTGCCAGCCCTCCCAGTTGAATGGTATCTCTGAAAAATAGTTGATGCAATTGGTTAGATTTTTTTGATCAAATAAAATCTTAAAGTGAAACATGTCAGACATACAACCTTTGTTTGAATACTTCTCTGATACAGTGTTTTTGTAATAAAGTAAATAAGCATTAGTTACTGTGCATTGGCAAATGGAAGTAAAGCATTAGTTTTCATTCAACATAAATATCTTATGGATCTTTTGTGCAGTATTTATCTGATCACTGGTTGAAGTCCCAAGCAGCCAATAAAGACTGCACATGGGCTGGTTGGTACTAACCTGAGGTTGGCACCGTTGTTGATATGCCAGTATTTTAGAAATGGCTACAAGAGATGCCCACTTGGGGGCTAACTAAAGCAAAGCATCAGAGATAAAGATCAGAAAATTCATGTAAAATAGATAGTGCTGGATCAGAAAGGGCCTGCCTCTAGCTGGCTGCTGTAGTGCCAATTTAATTAGCAAAGCTCTGGCACACCACCAGCTGGCACAAACTGCAGTTTAGCCGCAACATGCTCGACAAGATAGCTTGAGGTTAACATATCTTTGCAATGGATTGGCTACTCAGACGTTTCATTGTATGGTGGATAACATAGCAGGTGCTGCAGTGCATCATGGCTTTTTGCAAAGATGCCTCTTCTGTTATATGTCTTTGAACATCAGCAGCATAGCATTGACCAGCAAATCTATTTTGAGTATGCACTGAATTACTGCCTAGCTCGTAAATATTTGGATTCTTACAAAGTTATTGATACTTTTGCTGTTTATGACAGCATATCGGAGTTGAAACTAAATTATAATCAGGACCTCAAAGTGCTGAATTTTAGGTTGAATATGAGGGTATTTACACCTAAACTGGGTGAACAATGTAGAAATAGCACCACTTTTTTAGGGGAAAAAAGTAATTGGAAAGTCAGCTGATCAACTGTTCTATGGCCATGTGTGTGTTATTCCCTCATTATTTAATTTACAGGTAAGCATGTAAGAAGTATAGAGTTGACTTCATGTGTGGAAGTTGCATTGGGAATGTTGCTGTTAACTCTTCATATGAAGTGAAAAGAGCTGTCACCTTTTCTGAAAAATCTACTTGAAACCATTAGAGTGATGGTACAAAGCAAAAATTGTGGCCAGATCAACTTTTGGTGTATTCATGAAAAGAAGCGATGCAGTGTTAAACTCAGGAGCACCAGAAGTAAAAAAAAAACAAAAAAAACCCCCACAAATAACAACTGTGGTTAATGACAAAATAACTCGCCAATAAACTCCTTGACAAAAAGTGGACATCATCTGACAGTGATTTTCTTTAAATTATCAACCATTTATAAGCCAAATAAGATAGCTCTCCAGGTGGCTTCACAAGGTGTCAGAGCTCTCAAAATTACGCACTGTCAAATCAGAAAATAATCACATGCTTAACACAAATCAACTTTTGATACATGAAGTTGAACATGAATTGATGATTTTCTAGTGGAATTTGGCAAGAGTTTATCAATATAGGCGCGGATGGACATCGATAGTCACCAGTAACCTCTCCAAACCAAAAACATGCCTTTTCTCCATGATAAAGTTCAAAGCTTTATCCATTGTTCTACAGAGCCGCATCAGCAAGCACATATACTCATTCAAGGAACGGCTTGTTTTACAGTCAGAACGTTAACCCTGCGATGGAAAGCTTGCCATTCCCAATTCCGATCATCCAAGTGAAACACAAGCTTGGATAAACACTTTTCACCAAGTATAAGGAGCAAGTATAACTCACTAACACAGTAATATCTGAAAAATACCTCATTTTAACAAAACAGACATTCCATTATCTGGAAAAAGCTGGCAATGTGCTACTCTAGATTGAACAGAATTGGTACACTGAATATGGCAGGGGTTTTACTGCAGTCCTGGAGCTGTTCTCATTTTACACAAAACCTAGGCATCCGATGTCATTGAATACGGTATAAATTCTAAAACATTACTACACTGAGCAGCATTCTGCCATATACAGTATAATTAGCAGAGGCAAATGGTTATTCATACTAACCAATGTGGCAAACAAGCTCTGTGATCATCATGGCTATGGTAAACTGAAAATATATATAAAAAAACAGCTAGCCAGCTGGCTAGCTAGTTAGCCATTAGGGTGCCTTCTTTCTCTATTCTACTCACTCAAATAGAAGCAACCCTCTCCATCAATGAAGTCCTCCTCCAGATAAACAGAGTGACAGAGCCTTCCAGTATGAGGATCCTTCCAGTACTGTTCCATTCAGAATAACTCACATTATCTATGTCAGAATCAAACTGCCATCATGTAAATGTAACTTAGGCAAAACTAGGTTAGTTGTTGAAGTCTTTCTTTTTCTTTGTACTCACGTCATTCAGCTGCGTACAGTTCAGAGATTACAACCTAATTTGCTGTTAGGCAACGGTTCAAATACTTTTCTGAGGGTCCAATCAAAGTCTTTCAATGACAGTGGAACGTTTATACTGTCTTGAATAGGATGAAAACGTCAATCAATAGACAAACTATTGCTGAACTAGTTGCAACAAATGTCAGTGATTTTTTCTGTCACAAGAGATCATTTTTATTAACTGCTGGATAGACACTATGGGCAAGTATATTAGGCAGTTCGCACAACAGGCTTTGCTGAGGAGTTTAAGTCATACCATTCCTGGGAAACAGAGATGGAACTTAAAGGTTCCCTATCATGCCACCAGGTGTACAGCTAATTAGCCATTATGAGCCAGTTCAAAATCTCCCCTTCCTGACATTACAAGAGGGAGTGACCTCCCAGAATAAAGAAATCTGATTGACTGCTTTGCTGAAGGTGATCAGTTCTTCTTGCCGCTGGCTGGTTACTTCCCCATGTGATGTCAAGAGGGAAAAGATTTTGAAATGGCTTGTAATAACTAATTGGCTGTGCACCTGGTGACATATAGGGGACCTTTAACTCAGCCATATTCTAAATTGTGTTCAAGCTCAGCTTGCTTGTGAATATTCAATAACTAATCCAGGAGTGCCATCAACTGATAGAATAGTCTAACTGCGTGCATAAATTTAGCAGCTCCATGTCCGCTTGCATCTACATCTGCACAGTGGGGTTAATACATAATATGACCTCCTCAGTTTTTAAGACTGAAAGACTGACATCAACTGTACTTGCTATATCCCTGTATGACTTGCTGATGTGTTTGTGTAAAGTTGCGATCTTTGTGTGCTCTCTCGGGGGCACATCCATCATAGACAACTTATGATTCGTAATTAACTAGCCAGAGAAACAAAAGACCACAAATAACTAAGAAACATGTGGTGCAGTACCGGTTGATGTAATAACTGCACATGCACAATTTTACATTGCGTACCACACAAATTTTAGGAGATATCTTATGCAGTATGATTTCACTTTGTCCTGCAGAAATAAATGCAAAAACAAAGATGAAAAGGCAGGTTTTTACTTGAGAACACGTATTGGGATTAAAGACTGCAAAAATTGCAGCTTGTTTCAATTAACTTGCACAAGGACATACTGTGGCTTATCTCCCCAGAATGTATTTAACCTTCCTATGTATTATGTTCCAGGTCAACTGAGTCACTGAGTATAATAGTGGTCTAACTCTAATTTTCCCATGTTTGAGTTAGACCTATATTTCGCAAGTTAAAGGTAAAATCTATTCAGGGCATAAGTGGTCTAGATGTCACAGTGATGCATCTTACTATACAGAGATTTTTAGTTATCCTTACTTCCATTAAGACAAAAACCGTGAGTGCAACAGTGGTCTAACTCTTTGAACCCTTCAAAAGTCAAGGATTTTAAAGATGATCTCAGCCTTGTACCGCCTGTCCACCACTCATTTTGTCTGGGTCTGATCGAAGATGAAGATGGCCCAAATTTTCATCCAGATGTTGACAGCGAAGACAGTTGTGAGGAACAAGATTAGCTGATGGATGACTTTCTCAGTGGTCAACAGCTTGTGATACAATGTTTCACTTTTGATCTGTATTCTCTTGTTATTTTGTGTTTTGACTTCCAAGGATGCCGGAAATTAAAGCTATTATTGAGTTATTAAAATTGAGTTATTAATTTAATTGTCTTAAGTCAGTTACATTTGTTAAGACAGCCAGTGCGAGAGTGGTCTAACTTATAAAAAGGACCTTTTTCAGAAGATTTAGAGAAAGTAACCTCTGAAACATTACTTTTGCGAAAAAAAGTTGTGTTATCTTGAAAAACATGGTCTCAGGTTAACAACAGATGGCATACCCTACATGTGTCCTGAATTTTATCCAGGGCTTGAACTTTGGCATAGATTTTCTCAAAACTATGAAAAACGGAGTTAGACCACTCTTGTCCTCAGGGGCTCAATTTGACCCAGCTCAATGTTCAGTGTCTCTGAAAACATGGTCAACAGACTTTTTCAGCTCGATTTTTTTTCTTTTATTCATGTTTTATCCATAAAAATAGCAAAAACAAAAATATTTTATGTTCTGTACACATGCTGTAAGCATCGGTGGTGTTTGGGTCATTTTGACCACTGGATCAATTATTACATAAAATCATCATTTTGATCTCATTTTTATTGTGTTGCCTAATACTGGGGCATGTTCAAGTTCATTTCTCATTCATTTCACATTTGGTCTAATTCATTTTGCTATAATCATGTAAAATGAATGCTTGGTACATATGGGGAGGATGGGGGAGTCGTATTTTAAATATTTGGCTGTTAAAATGGTCAGTAGAAAGACATAAATGAGCTGAGAGCAGAATAGGTAACACTTTGAGTTACAAACATCTTATGTAGTTTTACATTGCAGGGATCAAACTGACCTCATACCAAAAATTGTTTATTCATTTGAACATAATAGGAGGGTTAATAGCAACATAACTGTACTGATGGACAGACAGACCTAAAGGTGAACTATATACTACTCAAAATTTGATAGGGATCATAGGAATTTTTTTGTGAAATGACATGCAAATTTGGTAACTGTCACTGATGAACAATATATTGGATAAATGACACGCAGTGAGACAAAACACATTTGCAAGTGCATTTAATGACATTAAATGAGCGTGCAGCCTCACACTTTTGGCTTTCATGAACACTTCATGGTTTCACCTCTGACATGTAAAGTGAAAACAGACAGTGTTCGTTTGATGTTTCATTACCACAGTTAATGTCAATAATGGGTATGGCCTCCCCTAGCTTGAATGATGGCTTGACAACGTCAGGTCATACTGTCAATCAGAACCCGGATGCTTGCAATTGGAATGTTGTTCCATTCTTCAACAAGGACATTTCCGAGCTCTTCTAGAGTTGTGGGTTGTGCCCTACGACCGGAAATGGCGACCTGCAGCATGTTCCACACATGCTCGATAGGGTTTAGGTCCGGCGAACGCGCGGGCCAGTCCATGCGGACAATTGTCTCCTGCTCTAGGAATTGATTCACCACCCTAGCACGATGGGGACGGGCATTATCATCCATCAAGATGAAATCAGGGCCAACAGCACCAGCGTATGGTCTTACGACACATTGAGGATATCATCCCTGTACCGCACCCTGTCATCGCCCCTCTCCCCATGACATGCAGGTCCGTTCTGCTGTTCCTGCTTATTCCTCCCCAGACCATAATTGATCCGCCACCATAACGGTCGTGTTCTTTGATGTAGGCATCATTAAATCGCTCACGTTGTCTTCGCCACACCCGTTGCCTCCTGTCAGTAAAGTCCAAGCAATATCGGGACTCATCAGTAAAAAGAACTGGAGCCCAATCGTTGTGTGTCCATGTGACATGATCGTGAGCCCAATCCAAACGGTCACGCCTATGACGCACGGGTCAGTGGGATTCGAACACATGGCCTTCTTGAGTTGAGGCCGGCAGTATGAAGACGATTCCGTATCGCCTGAGTGGATACCCTGACCCCGAGGCGTTATGAAGGTCATTTCGTAGGGTGGTGGCTGTCCAGAAAGGATGACGCTCGTGCCTGAAGTGTGAGAAAGTGGTCTTGTCGTTGTGTAGTCGATCTCTGACGACCACCCCCATGACGGTGTGCTGCTGTACCAAACGTTTGATGCCGGTTCCACGCTCTGTTCACAACGCTTTGGCTGACGTTAAGTGCATTAGCAACGTGATCGCCAGAGAAGCCAGAGTCAAGCATTCCGATGCATCTTCCCAATTGCTCTGAAGTCAATCGATGTCTAAGACATTGAGGAGACATTGTTATTGCTAAATGTAATGCAAAAAATTTGGGAACTTCCAATTTTCACCAACAAGCAACACACACGTCTGAGTTGAAATGGTGAAGTGTTAGTCAAAGCCAAAATGTGAGGCTGCATGCTCATTTAATATCATGAAATGCACGTGCAAATGTGTTTTGTGTCTGACTGCATGTCATTTATCCAATATATTGTTCATCAGTGGCAGTTACCAAATTTGCATGTCATTTCACAAAAAAATTCCTATGATCCCTATCAAATTTTGAGTAGTACATATTACAACAGGTGTTTGAATGCATAATATCACAACTACTCAATCCTCATAGAGGACCTCTCGCCGGAACTTTCCAAAGCTCCTCCTCCCTCTTATTACCGCTCCTCATCTCCTCTCTGAGCAGAGACTGGTTCCGAGCATAACTTCTGAGAAATGTGTAATCTTTGAGTGTTCCATGGCCAAGACTCTGTTATGTTTTTTTATGGTTTTCATGCATTTATTTGTGTTCTTTCTTGTATTACAGATCAGTTGATATCTGTCGCTAAATTCTGCAGGTTGTGTTCAAAATGCTGTTAGTTCTTAAACTCATATTTTAAAATTTTCAGAACCATTAGTGATAATCATGTCATTGTTGGTTTTTATTTTAACCACCTAAACATGAGGATGCCAAACCAAAGGATGGCATGTGCCTCCCTTGGTTTCCGCCCTAAATTGTCAAAGGTTTAGTGTGAGCAGAAATCAATTTCGAGAGAGGAGGTGACCTGCGAGTGCATGCCCTCCGCCACGAGCAGGAGTGAACTTTAAGAGAGAAAAATTAATCTGTGAGAGAGTACATGCCCCCCATTGCTTGCAAAGCTCAAACTTTCTCACGCAAAGTGGCTGCTTTGTGTGCTCACTTATTTATGTGCGGAGGTGCCATTCTGCGCATGTGAAATATTGCAATTTGCTCATGGACATGTTTTCCTGGGCTCACGACTTTTGACACCAATCTGATGCCATACCCTCTCATCAAAGGAACAGTTTTTGACAGCAATGCCACTGGCTTGTTTGGAGGGGACTTCTTGTAAGGGTTTGTGCCTTGCAGCCCCTCCCCTTCCTCATTCTCTCGCCTCCACCTTGACAGGCTGCAGGTGCGGCCTGTTAAGGTGGAGGTGATTGAGTAGTATTTAGGGCTGGCTCCTGCAGCCCCATGTGCCTTTGCATTTTTCCATTTTCTCTTTGGAGAAGTGTTCTGCTCTCATTTGTCTCCTGCTGCTGTATAGCTTTTATTATATATTAATAGGGCAGTTGCTAGGAATTCTGGGCCCCCTGACAGAATATCGGTGTGGGCCCCCGCCCCCGACTTTTCATAGCCATTTTTTTACGACTATGTATCATGATGTTATTCTTTATTTTTCTGTTTCTCAGTGTTCTTGGCAGTGCCTAATGCAATACACCCAATTTTTCCTTTTTTACGGTTAACCACTCAACAAAGAGAGTATCATTATGTAAATTATGAATTATTAGTTGTCTTATTCACATTCACTCACTCACTCACCATCAAAAACATCTTCAGACTGCTGGTGGTGAGGGTCTATTGCTGGGTCAGGTTAAGATGAAGTGACCACAGCTGATTCTGGAGTAGCAGTGCATAAAGGTTTAATTGTTCCATTTCATATTACTTTCGTAAACATTTAAAGTTATGTTCCATGGAACAACTGATGAAGAACTAACCTACTGAGTCTTGGAATAAACAAAATCTAAATGGGCTTCTCAGTACCAAAGCTCTAAGCACTCAGCTTCATTTTGCTATCGTTAAGAGGAGGGCAAGCTCTGCGAAATTACCCCCTGCGTGAACAAGACTTATGTCAACAGGCCAAAGTAGCAGTTCAGTTTTAGTAAACACTTAAGGTAAAAGTAATGTCAGCCTTGTCAAGCAATTATTTAAGTTACACCTAAGGTTACCACACTGACTGCATGCAGTTCACTAGCCAAACCTAGCCTGTACATTCACTGTACAAGCACGAAGCACGGATCAAACCATTTTTTAAGGAGGCAGTTCCTGAAATGTATTTAATCAATATTGCATGCCTTAATGGCTTTTTTTAAACTCTGATGCATTAGTATGAATATTAGGTAAATATATACAGAATAATTTTGTCATGGCGGCTACTGTGGGTTTTGTGGGCCCTAATGGACTGTGGGCCCTTAGAATTGTCATCACCTTTCCCCCCTATACGACGGCGCTGTATATTAAACTCCGTTTTTACCAGCCTTGGCACTTGAGCCATCTTGTTTTTGTTTGGGCCTACAGTCTCAGTGCCCGCCGGATTGCCATTTGGCATCCGGCGGGTAGGAAACCATAACACTTCTTTGTGTGAATGACAAGCATTGCTTTACTATGTTTGCTTATGTTTTCATGGTGACAGTGACATCAACGGATATCTGAGCTTTCAGTTCCAGGTCACCGACAACATTTTTGTAGGCTTCTGCGCCATTAAGCTAGCGCTAGCACAAAGCTCACTTAGCAAGAGCCAAATGTTAAGCCAATGCTATTGGCATTTTAATGTATGCTGCTAAGGCTATTAGCATATGTAGTGGCTGACTTTAGAAACACATCTGTATAAGCCTCCTTAAAAATAATATCTTTTGTTTTTAAGCTTAACCTACCAGTATAAGATCTGGTTTTCTTTAGATTCTGAGCATTTGGGTGCTATATTGATATTTCAATTTTTGATTGAACAAGAGGCTGAGATTGAGCAATATACCCTTTTATCAAATTTTGATGTTTTATCATCCTACTGCAGCTAATTGACTCCAGTTTTCCTTCCCTCAGCCGAGTTGGATCCCATAGTTTTTCTGTGGTTGTGGGTACGGCTTTTTAAGGTGCTTGCTTTACATATGTTTCCACTTGGCAACAGTATCTATAAATGTAGTGTTAATTCCCACTATTATGCAAATGATACTCCATCATACAACTAAGCTAAAAGTAATGTCATTGTGAAAATATCAAACATCAAAGCCTGACTCATAGTTGCTAAGTTGTGGATGGCCCAAAATTTCCTCCTACCTAATTCAAATAAAACTAGGATATTGATTGTTTACCCATAGTTCAACTAGAACAAATTTTCTGATATCGTGCTGCATCTCAGTAGTGTTTCATTGACATCAAGTCCAGTCATTAAAAACCTAGTTTTCACTTTTGAATTAGAACGGTCCTTTGAAATGTACATAAATAACACTTTGAGGATGGTTTCTCTTTCTAAGTACTACAGCCAAAATGAGAAAAATCCTGTCCATGTTTGATGCTGCAAGCCCAAGTCCAAGCTTTTGTTACATTCAGATCAGGCTCTTGCAATGCCCTCTCAACCAAATGTTTTTGGAACTCAAAAGCTACTGTGGGGACTTAGGCCGAGCATCTGTAAAGTGTCCTCTTGACAGTTCTTCAGCAGAAAGTGATTTATTAATAAAATTCAATTGTAAATATGATTGAGAAGGGAAAGAACCACCCACAATGCCAGGCATTCTTCCACATCTGTGAAGCATGAAAGCGGTGATGTTATGGTATTGGCATGTATGGCTGCCAATGGATCTGGTTCCATTGTAATGATTGATTATGTGACTGCTTACAAATGCAGCATGATGAATCATGAGTAGCATGAGTAGCACAGGGGAATCTTACTAATTAGATTCACTAAAATGCTTCAAAACTCATCGCACAATGTGTCACAGTGCATGTGGAATATGACTGTAAGCATACTGTGAAAGGCACCCAAGATGTTTTAAAGGTAAAGAAATGGAATATTCTAAAATGGCCAAGTCAATTTCCTGACCCAAATATACGTGAGATTGCATTTCACTTTTGATGACAAAATACCCTAAGAGCAAGCTGTAACTGATGGAAATTGCGCTGAAGGCCTAGAAAAGCATCAACAGAGCAGACACGCAGTGAGTCTATGATCAATCATTCCAGTAATTCTGTGGGTTACTGATTTAGTCATTGACTGCAAAGGATTAGCAGCCGAGTCATAAAAATGACTATTTATTCATTAACTTGTTCCATCCATCCAGTCTCTAAACCGCTTCTTCCTCTCAAGGGTCGCAGGGGAGCTGGAGCCAATCCCAGCTGACTCTGGGCGAAAGGCAAGGACCCACGCTGGACAGCTCACCAATCTATCGCTGGACGCACACCCTATTAGCCCAGGCCAATTTCGAACCCACGGCCTTCTTGCGGTGAGGCAGCAGTACTAACCACTGCACCAGTAAGTTTCTGTAGTTGAACACAACTGACTTAGAAAGCAGATAAAAGACAACTAAATACAGTAAGTGCCCAGATATCACTCAAAAATTAATACAACTCCAATTCTGAAATAGTTGGGGCAAAGTGTAAATTGTGAATAAAATCTAAATGCAATGACTTTCAAATCACAATAGCCAGTATTTTATTCACAATAGAGATAACATAGCAAATGTTGAAACTGAGAAATTTTACAATTTTATCCACAAAATGAGCTCATTTCAAATTTGATGGCTGCTACAGGTCTCAAAAAAGTTGGGACAGGGTCCTGTTTACCATGGTGTAGCATCCCCTCTTCTTTTTAACACAGAGTGGAGGCGTCTGGGCATTGAGGAGACAAGTTTCTTGAGTTTAGCCATTGGAATTTGATCCCACTCTTATCTAATACAGGCCTCCAGCTGCTGGAGAGTTTTGGGTCTCCTTTGATGGACTTTTCCTTTAATTATGCACCAAATGTTCTCAATCGGTGAAAGATCAGGACTGCAGGCAGGCCAGTTCAGCACACGGACTCTTCTACTATGAAGCCATGCTGTTGTAATAGCTGCAGTACGTGGTTTTGCATTGTCCTGCTGAAATACACAAGGCCTTCCCTGGAATAATGTTGTCCGGAGGGGAGCATATGTTGCTCTAAAACCTTTATATATCTTTCAGCATTCATGGTGCTTTTTAAAACATGCAAGTGTCCCACACCATATGCACTAATGCATCCCCATACCATCAGAGGTGCTGGCTTTTGAACTAAACGCTGATAACAGGAGGGATGGTCTTTCTCTTCTTTGGCCCGGAGGACACGATGCCCATTATTTCCGACAAGAATGTCAAATTTGGACTCGTCTAACCACAGGACACTTTGCCACTTTGCTACAGTCCATTTTAAATGAGCCTTGGCCCACAGAACACGGCGGCGCTTCTGGATCATGCTCAACAATGGCTTCCTTTTTGCATGATAGAGTTTTAGGTGGCATCTGTGGATGGCACGGCGGACTGTGTTTACAGACAGTGGTTTCTTGAAGTATTCCTGGGCCCATTTAGTAATGTCAATGACGGAATCATGCCGGTGAGTGATGCAGTGGTGTCTGAGGGCCCGAAGATCACAGGCATCCAGTAAAGGTCTTCGGCCTTGTCCCTTATGCACAGAGATTTTTCCAGTTTCTCTGAATCTTTTGATGATGTTATGCACTGTCAATAATGAGACCTTTAAAGCCTTTGCAATTTCAAGTTGAGGAACATTGTTTTTAAAGTATTCCACAATTTTTGTATGCAAGCCTTCACAGGTTGGAGAGCCTCTGGCCATCTTTACTTCTGAGAGACTCAGCCTCTTTAAGACATCCCTTTTATAACCAATCATGTTACACACTTGATGGCAGTTAATGTAATTACTTGCTAAATGTTCTTTCAGCTGATTCTCTTATATATTAATTGCCTTTTCAGCCCTTTTTTGCCTTTGTCCCAACTTTTTGAGACCTGTTGCAGCCAGAAAATTTGAAATAAGCTCATTTTGTGGATAAAAATGTAAAATGTCTCAGTTTCAACAAATGAAATTTATCTATGTTCTATTGTAACTAACATATTGACTCGTGATCTGAAAGTCATTGCATTTTGATTTTATTCACAATTTACACTTCGTCCCAACTATTTCGGAATTGGGGTTGTTTACGCATCTTTTATTTTGGTATTCTATTGGATTATGAGACATCCATACTTCAACAGTTAGCCATGGCATGGTACGAAATGCATTTCTACTGTCTTCACAAATCTTTTTATTATGAAAACAAAGATTGCCATGATTTATTTCACTTCAGTCAGCACTCATTGTGAACCTGTTGTATTGCAACTAATTTTTCTAGCTTCCTAGCTGCACGACATGCTTCGACTTCTGACAAATAGAGTCTCGGCTTCACCAGGCTTGAATAAAGACCATAAATCAGGCATTCTTTCTGAAAATGTATATGTTAAAGAGAGAAAACTATATTTACTTCCCTAAGTCATCAATACTCCCAGTATCCAAGAGTATTATATTACAAAAAATATTATATTAAACAACTGAAAAGCAAGCTGAGAAGAATAATTGCCCATTTTTAATCAATGTAGTCATGTCAATGTAATTTACTATGTGGTAGGCTGTGCCCTGAAACTTATTGGATTTATGGTGGCTGACTGCTAAATTGGTGATTTTATGTTCAGAAAACAAGCCATAAAGCTCTATAACTGGTGTTTAAAATGTCATATTTTGTTTGTTTACCAATATTTTCCCCATTTCCTTTGAGCAACTAGTGACTTTTGAGTGTTAATATTGACATCCTTGTCATTTATTCACTAAGTGATTACCGGTATAATAAAATTACTGTTTTCTATACTTTCAAAATTAATTTTATTTACAAACATTTGTTTTTTTTAACAAAAATATAACCTAAAACCTATAAATACAACGAAACACTTCTTTTTTTTTTTTGCCAATTTGAGCATATTCAATTAACCAGTATCAAATGTTTTTTTCATCATGTGATTTAGAGGAAGCAACTCTTTCTTTCTGATGCAGTGCAAAGTCACTATCATGCATCACCTTTGTGTGAACATACCACGTTTCACTTTAGAAAAGTTATAAAATAAAACTTGTATGGAATAACACCATAGTCAACCAGGAAATTTTCATTCATTCAGTTTGAAAAGAGGTAGTTAGATGACATGGGGCTCCATATGATATTCATCGGGGCATATTTTAGCAAACAATGTGGCAATATTTTTTTTTCTAGAACCTCTATCACCAAAATTAATTTCTTGTTTTCAATGCATTTTGCCCTATTTCCTTTTCATTTTTTTTTGTTTTCACTCTTCTTGTGTGCCCACTCCAATGCACAGAAATGAATGTCCACTCTGATCAAAGAAATTTCTTCTCAAGTGAGCCAGCAAGCTCCCGTTCTTGTATCACATTCGCACACGCTTTACAAATCAGCCCTGATTGTTGTAAAGACACCATTTGAATTGCAGTGCAAAGCTGAGTCCGGACATAAATGGTTCCAAAGTTTGTTAATGTCTTGTATAAAATGTCCAGCATTGCATCGTTGCTATGCTCGGTTTTTGATATGCAGAACCAGTCAAATGTTTACACATACCCACATTTTTCTTACAAGACATGTTAAATAAAGAAATAGGTATCGTTTATTTTGCAAAAAAAAAAAAAAAAAGGTCTAATTCTTAACTCCATCAAACTAACCAGCATTTTCTGTCATATTTACAGAGCATACTCACATTTTTTTTTTTTTTTTTTTTTTACAAGTGCAGTTAAATGGCTATAATGAGTTTGCTGCTGTGCGGCCGTCTAAGTTCCCAAAGATGTGCTGCACTTGTGGTTTGCTTTTCATCGACTTTTTTGCCCAATAAGTTCCAAAAAAGCTTGTCTTTAATTTGGCTGTTGGAAAATGTAAAGAGCTTGTTTGTCTGCTTACTTTGCAAAATGTGGCTTCTTTGAGAATTCAAAAATTTTGAACACTATTCAAACAAGTTAATTATTCTTTTTTAACTTCTGACTGTTTACCTCTTACCAGATTCCATTTGAGATTCTATAGAGAAGTTAAGCCATTTAAATTTCTCCAAAAACAGAGCGCTGCGACATTAGCAAAGTGTGTCCAAATTTTTGACTGGTACTGTACAATGATTGAAAGAACAAAACTCGTATTATAAAGAGATAAATATTTTTTGTTATGACCCTGATAAGGAACCAGATGCAGAATCAGGGTACAATCCAATGAGGGTATTTACTGATTGGAATATGGTAACCACAGGAGAGAAGGCTAAAGCCCAGAGCCAGGAGGGAAAGGGTCCAGCTAAGGTGGTATAGACTGGTGAGGATAGTGGATGTGTCCACCCCCACCAGAGGCGTTCCGAGGGAGAAGCCTGGTGCTTTCAACCCTCCCTGAGGCAGGACTGTCAGAGAAGAGGTTTGAAGGGTTTAGCAAGAATGCAGTCCCAATCCTAGACACCAATCAAGGTTTGAGAGGTGTTCCTTAAAAACTGGTCAGAGGAGCACACTGGTAATGAAGGTTAACAGAAATGCAGTCACAATCCTGGACACTGATAATTAGGTTTGGGAGTTTGTTCCTAATAATAAAGCTCCAAAGAGTAATCACATATCATTGTCATAAAGCTCAGGAGAATTTTCCAAAGAAGGCAATAAACGTCTTAGCTAGAAGAAATTAACTGACTGGTCACTTAAGGGCATTTAGAATGACAATCCAGCAACTCTGCTAGACAGAAAGAAGGTTTGTATACACTACAGGAACACAAGGGAGTGGGGCATACAAATTAAGTACACCTGAATAAGGGGAGGCACGCAAAACGGCAAACCAATTAAGGAGCCAATACCTCTAAAAAACACAATGCTGTCATCTGTATATAACTGATGCTGAAGTGAAGATCACCAGTGATAAAGCAGGGAAGATAGTAGTGAGCAATTAAACAAAATGGCATTAAATCTTAAGTTGTCACAACTATTTCTGTTAAAGGGCTGTAAAGATCTGGACTGCAGCTCAGTCAGTTTAGCTGGTGCTTTCTGATTAGAAAGTCATGCTGTTGTAAGATGCAGAATGAGGCTTGTCATTGTTTTGTTTAAATAACCAGGGACATCACTGAAAAAATGAAATCCGTAAAAGACGAGATATTTTGCTCCAAAATGCATGTACTTCAGCATCAATGGAAGTTACACAGATGGACATGTTGTTATTAACATGGGCAGTAACCTGCCCCAATACTATTACAAACACTGACTTTTGAACCTTATATTGGTAACGCCCGAGACAATCCTTTTCTTCTTTGGCCAGGAGAACACTATGTTCATTACAGCCATAAGCAAATTGTAAGGTTGTCTGGTTTGACAACAGCACATTCTTACTGCGCATCAGTTAATTTCCAATGAACTCAAGCAGAGAGAAGACAGCAGCATTTCTGGCCGTTTTTGGCATGTGGCTTCCTCGGTGCATTATACAGTCTTCCATCGAATTTGTGGATGCAAATATGAATGGTTGTAAATAGCAGTGCTTTTTAAAGTATTCCAAATCCATGTGGTTATATCCAACAGAAAAGCATGTACATTTTCAGTACAGATTCAACTGAAGGACTGAAGATCAGGGGCAAGCTTATTTAAATTCTGCTTCATACTTTACATTTCCCAGGATTCCCTGAGCCTTTTAATAATATTATATGCCACATTGGGTGAAATGTTGAAAAGAAATGAAACTATTGTTACGACAGCACTGCACAATAAAATATTTTGCTCTTACGCTGTTGGATTAATCGCATTTTTTGGTATGTATTGCAGGCAAAAATTCAAAATGAGTGACTATTAATACATAAATACATAAATTATTAAATAAATCTCATGGAATGTTTTGTTGAGCACTAACTGTTTCCAATTTAGAACAAGTATAATGATATTTAAAAATCACAGCTTTCTTTTTAATTTGCATTTTCCTAATGGAATTTGGGTTCAATACTTTGGTGTGTTCTTCATATTTTAATCGCCTTTGAGTTTCCGGAGGCTTTAAAACTCTCAATTCAAAAGATTCCAGCAGCAGCTGTTTCAACATTTCATATTTGTATTCTCCAGGGGAATTGAGGAGAGGACTCACCACCCTGGTTGCAGTAGAGATGCCCCGCTCAGCAGACAGACAAATGGCCTACTTAAACTTGTCATCTTTAGCGATCTTTAGTTGCAAATTGAGCCACCGCCTGTGAAACCAAGCAGTGACGCATTTCTCATAAAATTCAGTCAATCTGGCAGCAACCAGCAACAGTGTTAGGTGTCACGTGGAAAAAAGAAGGGTGGGGTGGGGTAGGTCAGAAAACACTCGGATACAGTAGTGTACAATGATGATTATACACCACCACTTCTGTCTGGAAGGTCCACAAGTATATTGAGGTAAAAATATGGGAAATAGACAAAAACACTGAAAATATAAATTTTTTGTAAAAACTGAAAGGTGTCACAAATTTCTTTCTTTTTTTTTTTGACTTGCATAGCCTGAATATATGTTATGTATCATTCCATGATTATTGATGCTAAAAATTGCACAAGGTTTGTAGGTGGAATTCTTTCCCATTCTTGCTTGATGTATGACTTCAGTTGCTCAACAGTCCGGATTCTCCGTTGTCCTATTTTGCGCTTCATAATGCGCCACACATTTTCAATGGGAGACACGTCTGGACTGCAGGGAGGCCAGTCTATTACCGACACTCTTTTACTATGAAGCCACGCTGTCGTAACAAATGCAGAATGTGGCTTGGCATTGTCTTGCTAAAATAAGCAGGGGCGTCCCTGAAAAAGACGTTGCTTGGATGGCAGCATATGTTGCTCCAAAACCTGTATGTACCTTTCAGCATTAATGGTGCATTCACAGATGTGCAAGTTACCCATGCCATTGGCACTAACACATCCCCATACCATCACAGATGCTGGCTTTTGAACTTTGCGCTGATAACAATCTGCATAGTCCTTTTCCTCTTTAGCCCAGAGGACACGACATCCATGATTTCCAAAAACAATTTGAAATGTGGACTCGTCAGACCACAGCACACTTTTCCACTTTGCATCAGTCCATCTCAGATGAGCTTGGGCCCAGAGAAGCTGGCGGCATTTCTGGGTGTTGTTGATATATGGCTTTCACTTTGCATGGTAGAGTTTTAACTTGCACTTGTAGATGTAGCAATGAACTGTGTTAACTGACAATGGTTTTCCGAAGTGTTCCTGAGCCCACATGGTAATAGCCCTTACGGAATGATGTTGGTTTTTCATGCAGTGCCGCCTGAGGGACCGACGGACACAGGCATTCAATGTTGGTTTTCGGCCTTGCCGCTTACATATAGAGATTTCGCTGGATTCTCGGAATCTTTTGATGATATTGTGGTCTGTAGATGATGAAATCCCTAAATTCCTTGCAATTGCATGTTGAGAAACATTGTTCTTAAATTGTTGGACTATTTGCTCACGCAGTTGTTCACAAAGTGGTGAACCTCGCCCCATTGTATTTCTAGACACCTGAGTGAAAATGGTCTGATTGGTCCTGTTGCTGCCAAGAGCTGGCAACATCAAAAAAAGACTTGAGTTTTCCAAGAGATTCAAGGATTGGACACCAATGGACTGGGAACAAGTCCTTTGGACGATGAATCAAAATTCAAAATCTTCTCACCCAAACGCAGAGTTTACGTGCACCGTAGAGTTGGAGAGCATTTCAAAAATGACTGCTTAACCCCTTCAGTAAAACATGGAGGTGGTAATATTATTGTTTGGGGTTCAGTCTGCTCAAAAGGAGCCAGTCATCTTTTAAAAATCGAGGGAATCATGGATTAAAAGAATTATCACAGCATCCTTTTGAGGCACACATTGTCATCTGGAAAGAGACTGATTGGTCAGAGATTTTTTTTCAACAAGATGATGGCCCTAAACATACTTTTAAGTTGTGCAAAAATTATCTCAGTCAGAAAGAAGCATCTGGTTTCACAAAAGTTATAACTTGGCTGGTCAAAGTCCAGACCTTAATCCGACCGGGCAAATCTATTGTAACATCAAAAGAATCTCTTTGGAATAAACTTCAAAACATATGGAATGGTTTAGTGAGTGAGGAAATAAAAAATATGAGAAAACTCTGCCTGAAAGATTAACCCTCTATTAACCACCGGAGCATATCTGCTACATAAAGTGAAAGGGTTAACAGCCTGGACACCCTGCTGGTTTTGTTTCTTATTGCCAAATAAATATTTAAGAATAACTTGAATGGTCCGTCACTTTAATTTTTCCATTCGCATTGGAAAGGTGGGCCAAAGGGTCAAATTTTTTTTTTAAACTATTTTTCCAAATATTGGCCCATAATCAACATATTTGCCTAGGGAAATGATTTTTACACAGTTGGAAAGGTACTTGGTTAACAGAGGGTTAAATGCTGTAATCAAAGCAAAGGTGTGGCCACACTAGATCTTGACTTTATCCCTCAAAAAGACATTATTATTTTTGTTTTAACTGTTTTTGTTATCTGTTTACTTCTTTTCATCTATATTTTCAAATATTACATGACATAAATACTTCAATAGTGCTTGGTTTCTGTTTTATCTTCATTTTGTTAAGCGTATAATCATCACTGCACACAACTGTACATCGAAATAGTGGTTTAGGTCAGCGGTGTGGGAGTTGGAGAAAGGAGAGGTGGGAGGCGTGGGATTAGAACTAAAATCCTAGAGCTGGATCCCTTTTTAATTTCAGCACAGCCAAAAGTTAGTGAAAGTGAATGTAAAGTGCATGGCACGCAGTCAAAATGTGACTATCGCTACTCACAGCCAAGGGAGTAGATGCATGGGCGCGTGCACTGGCAGTCAGTCATTTTATAGAGCGATACCAAATTAGATACTTAGCCACATACTACTTTTTGAATCATAAAAGGATACACAGGCACATGCACACACAAGGTTTTGTTGCTATCCTTAAAAGGACATTGCATTGATTTCTATTCATTATGGACAGCCTACCCCTAAGCACAACCTTAACCTAACCTCCATTCACACCAGACCCCAAACTTTGACCAGGACCTCAGAAATGAATTTTTGGACCAGGATTTGGTCCCAATTAGGACTACCGGTCCTGACAAGGTCAGTGTTTATTCCAGAAAAGATCCCCAAAAGGGCGCAAAAATTTGCTAGCTTGCGAATTATTCATCCCATAGACTTGAATAAACCCTCAAACTAAAAACTAATGATAGGGAGGGTTAATGGTAACCAGCAGTAGAAGGATTGGCAACATTATGGCGTTTGCCAAGGAACTGAATCTGACCAATCGCATGTGAGAACGTTGTATTACACGTGTGTAATACCATCCTGTATCTCATGGGTTGTATCGCATCGATTTTTCATCTTTTTAGGGATGTGCATGTATTTTTTTTCTCCCCAATTCCAGGGGCAAAGTAACATCAGCAAGTTTTGAGACATTTGAAAGTCAGTAGAGGGAAAAGGTCAAGGCGGGAAAAGGGATGTCTGTATTTTCCTGCGCCAGTGTCCCTGTATTTCATAACAACAGGACGAAAAACCCAGCTATTGGCCACTTTATACTTCATAGCGTCCCTGTAACAGGGGCTTCATATGGCATCTATGACTATCCCTTCAGTGGCAGAATGCAATATCATCCCAGGGAAAGTAGAAGAAACAATATTAAACTAACAACATTCGTGGAACGATTTCTAGGCTACATAAACTAAAAAAAAAAAAAAAAAAAAGTTGCTTCTGGAATGGTAGCAGACACCTGTATTATTATGTCGCAGATTATTTATTTATTTATTTGGCACAGTGTACACAGAATTAATGAGCAATAAAGCCCTTCATAAATTTTAAACCAAACCCGTGGGCTTACAAGCCCCAGTGACTAAACGTATGGTCTGATATTCTAGAAATGCATGCAACAGATGTAGCTGCCTATCTTGATTCAATTAAGTTGATATATTTTTTTCCCAACTGACTTCCGACTTAGCTACGCAGTCCTTTCAATAAGAAATGAATGATTCAGAGACTTAGGTTCTCAGATGTGTTGCGTGATCCCTGCGTGCCTCTCATTATTTCGCAACAAATGTAATGAGTCATCGGCACATAACTTAAGAATACAATTAAGTATAGCCTAGGCTATGTGGCGAATTGTACATTGTCACATAAGCAGGCTACAGCATAATTTAAGAAAGCGACCTATTGGTGTTCTGAAACCGTTTATGCATGTACAGTTCCAGCAAACAGTAAGTATATTCGTCATTTTGGCCAAGATTGGTTATTTCTTTGATTCGACAGTTGGGTGCATAGCCTAGTGCAGTTAATTATCTTTCCGCATTGAACTGCGGTTCGCTGCCTCAAAGTGTTTCGGCTACGTAAAAGGCAGGGCATGTTGCACGCTATCTGCAATATAAAATGTTCCCTGATTATTATAATCTTTGGCCTGATGTCAGGAAAAGAAGATCATTACATAAAAATCTAATGTTAGATAAAAGCCCCGAGGTTGAGAATGAAACTGACAGCTTATACCATTTAAATACAGAACGACAACGCTGAGATTGTTGGACTCGAAGGCAAAAAGATTTCAGTCCGATGCAGCCCATTCAGACAAAGCGTCTCAACAGATCGACGTCTTTTAATCCAAACATGCTTTAACGCTTGCCCTATGTGAAGACTGATATGTCATGGTTCAGCATTGCCTCAGTAGAAGGATTTTTGCCTCTGCAGCTCACCAGTGGGTGTCCGATCATCGAGTGAGCACGAAGCTGGAACTAAAGGACCCTTTTCCTAACCTTCTTTACTATACGAAAAGACACGACGAGAACTGGGGGAACAGGGGAAGAAACGGAAAGATACACGGATTGCGGATTTTCCCCCAGTCATGGTGAAGTAAAATTTCGGATTTGGGGCGTGATTTCAGCACCGGGGAATAAAGAACAGCATACACCGAAAACGCCGCACTGCAAGAAAATCATGGATTTGTAAAATATGCAAGGTCAGTTGTCATCAAGCGAACAAAATGCGGCGAGTGCTGGTGCGTATTGTTTCTTTTAATTCTCATCTGAGGCGTAAAGATAGTCTTGTCAACATGATTCGATCGGCGAGTGTTTTTTGAGATCATTTTAAACTAACGGTAGACTCTATGTCTGGATGTGGCTAAATTGGTAAGAATGGAATCAGTCACTGACGGTTCTCTTATTTATCAGATGGGGTGATGGCTTCTTTTTTAAAGATCTCTTTCAAATCCTTCCAGTTCGTAGCCTAATTGCATTCATGTCTTGATTATCGGGGATGAATTCGCATTAAAAATGCTGCTGTGGATTCTGGTGCTGAAGGCAGCTCTTTGTGTTGCTACTGGAAATGTTACAAGGGACATCTGTAAAGAGCAGATCTGCTCCTGCAATGAAATAGAAGGCGATTTGCACGTTGACTGCGAAAAAAGGAGTTTTTCTAATCTGCATCATTTGGCTGGTCCCAGTTCCCAGTTTTATCACTTACTACTGCACGGAAATTCTTTGTCCAGACTATTCCCCAATGAGTTTGCAAACTTTTACAATGCTGTTAGTTTACATTTGGAAAACAACGGTTTACATGACATCGTTCCAGGAGCTTTTCTGGGGTTGCAGCTGGTGAAACGATTACATATAAACAATAACAAGCTCCGGTCTTTCAAAAAAAGTACGTTTCTTGGGCTGGATGACCTGGAATATCTACAGGCTGATTTTAATCTGCTGAGAGACATTGATCCCGCTGTGTTCAGAGATTTAAACAAACTCGAAGTTTTAATTTTAAACGATAATCTCATTAGCGCACTCCCCAACAATGTGTTTCAGTATACTCCAATAACCCACCTCGACCTCCGTGGGAACCGAATTAAAACTGCTGCCTTATGAAGGAGTTCTGGAGCAAATACCGGGGATTGCTGAGGTTTTACTGGAAGATAACCCCTGGGATTGCAACTGCGAGCTGGTGTCCCTGAAGGAATGGCTTGAGAATATCCCGCATAATGCTTTGATCGGGAGGGTCATTTGCGAAGCTCCGACTCGACTGCAGGGGAACGATTTGAACGAGACATCAGAAATTGACCTGTGTCTTTCAGAGAACGGGATGGACTACAGCTTGGTTGCGCCGCCCACGAGGGACCAGAACCCCAACAGCGGACCCTTCCCGACGTCTTCTAAAATAAACGGCGAAAGAGAGCCTCCGACCCCTGGATCCGGACACAAAGGACGCTCGAAATCGCGAGAAAATTGGCAACTGAAAAACAAACCCACTGCTACAACAATTACACGCGACAAAAGCGAAAGGCTGTACAACGCCTCTTGTCCACGATCATGCAGCTGCAGACTACTTGAACCAAGGCAGTGGCTGAGGGTTAATTGCGATGGCAAAAAAATCGAGACCCTGGCTGATTTGGCACCTAAACCGCTTAATGCACATGAGCTAAATCTAAGAGATAACGCAGTCACTGCAGTTAAAAAGGATCAGCTTTCTGGACTTAAAAAACTTAATCTACTTGATTTGGGGGCAAACAGCATAAAATCGGTTGAAAACAACACATTCCAAAATCTCACTGAATTACGATGGCTTTACATGGATAAGAACTACCTGGATACGCTTTATATGGAAATTTTTGTTGGATTGCAATCACTGGAATATCTAAGTTTGGAATATAATGACATTCATCTTGTCATGGCTGGCACGTTCAACCCAATGCCCAATCTGAGGGTTCTCTTCCTTAACAACAATTTGCTGAAATCTTTGCCAGAGAATGTTTTCCTTGGAGTTTCCTTATCACAGATTAGCTTGCATAACAACTACTTCATGTCTATTCCAGTGGCTCACGTATTAGATCAGCTTGTGTCTCTGATAAAAATTGATTTGCATGCTAATCCATGGGATTGCTCCTGCAATATTTTGCCCTTGAAACAGTGGGCAGAGAAGCTGGGATCAGAGGTCATAGTAAGTGATCTACATTGCGAATCTCCAGAGGAATTATGGAAAAGAGATTTCCGTTCCATTGGAAATGATGAGCTTTGTCCTCAACAGTATGGAAAAATCAGCCCCACATCTTTCTCTAAGAACACCACTTTATCTGCTGATGCTGGGACACATTCTAACTCATTTTTGGAGCCAAGCAGAGTGTCCATATCTGTCTTGGTACCTGGGTTGCTGTTGGTTTTCGTAACATCAGCATTCACTGTAGTAGGAATGCTGGTCTTTATCCTGCGCAACCGTAAGAGATCAAAGCGAAGAGATGGTAACTCCTCAGCGTCAGAGATAAATTCTTTACAGACAGTGTGTGACTCGACATACTGGCATAGTGGGCCTTACCACCCAGATGGAAGCCACAGGGGATTTGAGTGTGGCACCCACTCACTCTCTGACCAGTAGCGCAGAGAATTGTAAATGAAGCAACCTAGAGTACAAACAGAAAAATAATTCATAAACAGTGCTGTGTACTGTTCAAGTGGCTGCTGAAGACAAGATACAAATGACAAAAGCTCTGTATTTTATTCTCTTCAATATCACCCATTTTGTATTTGTCCCTGACTGTACAGCCAGTGAGTCATCTTTGCAGAGCCAACTGTAATATATGTATATATCTTCTCATATTCAGATACTTGCTGCAATCACAATGAACAAGAGAGACAGGATGGAAACTCTGCACGAGGGCATGAATGTAATGTACATAAGTGACTATAATATCTGCATGATCCGCATGGTCTCAACACACCAGTGAGATCCATAACATTTTTACCAGGAGGTATAGTCAACTTACCTTTCATGTTATAAATATATAAAAGCAGACATCAATACATTCAAAGTGCCATTTCTCTATTTTTTGTGAAAATGCTGTAAAAATATATTTGTTGTTCCAATTGCTACAAAACTGAAAGGGAGGATAAAAGGCAAAAAATAAGGGAAGCAACATGTATATGCATGAATTTGTTTATAAGTTGATTGTCACTGGGTATCGGGATTATTTATCATTTGTGCAGAAGGCATATTTGCTGAAAGATCCTCTGAATGTAAATTTGTTCTTTATAGCGTGCCAATTGTAAACATTCGGAGAATGCGGAAGCAGATGGGCATGACTACTTAATGTCACTCTTGTGCTTACGCTGCAACAGTAATGCTGTGACATGGTTTGTGATATAGTGTTAATAAGTTAATTCAAGAGAGATTGGAAAACTGGAGCATATGAAGGTTTTTATAATGGCATTTTTTTTTTTAAAAGGCTTTAAATGAAAGCTGTTTAATTATATATCAAGGCAGTTTGGTTAGAGTACTGATAAGTTCAGATGGACCATCATTTTTAATGATACTGCTCCACAACGTGTTTCATTCTAATAATTGTGAAATATTGTAAAAAGCTATTTATCTAATTCAAATAAAGAGGGTAATAATAACAATAACGCTTTGAGGTGATAATCCATTCTATTGCTCAGAGTATTCATGAATTCCAAATGATCAAAATGAAAGGCATTCTAGATTTATATTACATTTATATGTCCAGTGTCCATGGTCGAAAGACTGGAGCATATAATTAATGCAAGCTTTTGTATCTCCAATGGTCAGAATAAAGACTGGGAATCTTAGTTTTTATGACGAGCACGATATACGCAGTTTTATTTCTAAAGAATTGCCAACCCAAAATCAGGAATACATTATCAGTTTACTTGATAAATTATTTTTTTAAATGTTCGATTAAAAAATGACAGGAATTCATACAAGCTTTGATGGGCTTGTCAAAGCTTTTCCATTTCTGGCCATATGTGGTTCATTTTAAAAGACCTGTGCTGAGTAATGAATGTGGTGAGGAAATGTACAATTCAGCATTATTACGCAGACCTCAAAGTATATATTGTGATCATTGATGGGATTTACAATTTCATTGAATAAAGGACAAAAACATGTAAGAATAAGCCCTCTACCACTTGCATTTTCACATTTTAAAATGCACCTGTCTGTTTGCTACACTTGAACTGAAACTCATTTCAAAGAGAAAAGCTATTTCAAAGTAAATTTTCAGGAAATTATAATGAATTACGTCAATTAATTTTGTTGACTTTTAGTAATAGCATCCATATTACAAAGTGCATGGATTGTGATTGGTGGTTGTTTTCAGAAATATTCAAAAATATGGAACATACTGCAAAGATCACAGTTATTTGAAATATGGCCTTTGATGACTAAAAAAACACAATGCACTTTAGAGTGTTGAGAAGCTCCTTAATAAAAATTTTTTGAGGAAACTACTATTACGATTAGTTTAACATCTCACCAGTTATACTTTTTAGAAAATGGTCGCCTTTACTCCAGTAGAGACATAAGATTTATTTATGAGGTTGAGAGGACAATTTTGATACGCATCTGTGTTGCAGGAATAACACCTTGAAGGTCAAGCTTTCTTATGATGAAATACATCTCTCCTGATGAAATACTGTGCCTGACGTGATAGTAGACTTGCCTGTCAGAATAAACACGAGGCATCATGATACATCCACGGTTTGTCTTAATTTAGTTGCATTATGTTAACTCTCGGATATATGCAATGAGTGATGCAATCCAATAGAAATTTCCTTTATCATATATCTTAAAAAACAGGGAAAAAATCATCCATTTTCTTAAAAATGTTCAGTTTATGGAAATACTGTGATATTTTATTGCTGCAACTTATTGCCCCTGGTTTTGTGAAATTATACGCTAAAGGAAACAAAATGAAATATAAGGTTATGTTGTTCGTAGCACTGTAATAACTCAGTTTAGAAATTTGAAAGCCTCTTATTAAAGCGCTACATTAACTTGCAACTTTCTTAATCACTGCCACTGAATGCTGCCACTTATAATGATGAATTGATTAACTGTGCCACTACTTCCCACAAATTGCTTAGCTATCAAGTTCATGAAAAATATTTGCTTTTGATTAGTTTGCGAAGGATTCATGAATTCAAGATACTAAAACACTGAAGAGTTTTGTGCTTGGCTTTGATGAAATACTGACTACCCGAACCATTTCAGCCCTGAGAGCTTGTTGAATTTTGAACAACTTGTCAGTGTTGCATTGCCATTGTACTATGTTTAAATAGTGGCTTACTCTCCTGACTGAGGACTGTAATGGGTTGAGTGCTGTAGTATGAGGCTTTTTGAAATTACTGTGGATCGACTGGAATATATCAGCGAGAACAATTCACAGGATTATGAAAAATATCACTTGAATCAATTTACGCATTGGCTTTGTATCGCCAGCATTTCAACTCTATTTTGCCTGTAGACAGATCTTCGGCCCACAACAAGTGGCATTAGAGAAAAAAATAAATAAATAAAAAATTTTGCAAACTAATGCATTTAAAAGGACTGAAAATTCCAATATTTTGTTTTTTTTATGGCTTATCAATATTTATTTTTCTTGATTGCTGACAAGGCATTTGTATCACCAGCATTTCAACTCTTATTTTGCCTGTAGACAGATCTTCGGTCCACAATAAGTGGCATTAGAGAAAAAAAAATAAAACATTTGTGCAAACTAATGCATTTAAAAGGACTGAAAATCCCAATATTTTGGTTTTTTTATGGCTTATCAATATTTATTTTTTCTTGATTGCTGACAAGGCATTTGCATAACATAGATCAGCCTGATATAGTCTGTAGACTATATTATGATGGCAGCATACTGTAAAATTTAGCTCACATTACCATCAAGAGATTGGAATCAGTTGTGATTTTTGCATTATTTGAGGGCAGAAACTTTGTGTAATAATAGGACAATGACCCAAAACATAAATCCAAACTCTGTAGGGACTTTGTGAAATTTTTGCTAAGTTGTGATTAAATATCTTGGGCGATGATAGTTCCACTATTTTCAATTCTTTCAAAACATTAAAAGATGGATGACACTATATTTGTCCTCATTCAAAAATAAAACGGCATGCTGTCATCACTGCGTTGAGGCAATCCAATGGAGCATTGACACGGCAATTGAACCAATCATCAAAAGTACAAAACCGTCTCATTCAGTCATCTTATAGATATCTCAGATTGAGATATTTCATTTAGATCGAGCTGTTTACATGAGGGTATTTCATTCTGATTGAGCTTCCATCTGATTGTAAGTGCACTGTTGCTAATATTTTGCACTTAATTCTAAAAAATGGATCACGTAGGTCATCATGATGCTAAACTTTCCAATATTGAAAATTATGGTCCCAGTTTGTGAACCAAAGACTCTATAAATGGTAAGTAGGCAAAGAATTGCAAGTAAATGCAAAGCAATGGCCATACATCAGGTATGGGTTATTAATTAATTAACCATGTGGGGTCATGTAAAGAACAAAGCAGTGCAGGGCAGTCTTGGTTGCCAATAATTATGGCTAACAAGGGTATAACAGGAGAGCTCAGCAACTTTGAAAGTGGGGTGATTATTGGGCCATGTTTGGCAGAAGCTTTCGTGACCAAGAGAGCTCAATTTGCTAATGTCTCATTAGTATTAATGTCTACGGGGGTGTCAGTGTGGAACTGAGAGCAAAAGGCATAATCAGCTCAGGGCAGTAGTGGGCGTGGTGGTGTACACCAAGATCTCAATGTCACTGCAGGAATTTCATGTGGAATGCAAAAGAGTTACGGAACTACAGATCAGTCAACAAAACTTCAGAAACATGCACAAGATTCCCAGTAAAGAGCTCTGAATCCCTCCACCCACCCAGGCATTTATAATTAGACTCTGTGTCAAAACAAGCCATGTGATGATCCTTTGTTCAGTTTGTTCGAGATTCAAGCTCTATCTTTTTTTATGAGTGAGGATCAGGTTAGATATTTTTTCCAGCCTGTCCATATAGGTCACGTAAGAGCAGTAGGCCAGGCACATCCTATCAAAAGTAATATCTGATGCCGGTGCAGGTCCTTAATCTGCTTTGCAGAGGGTGAATCAGTCTGAAACAAACAGGGACATTCATGGACAGAGAGTGCTTCACCCAATGAAGGTTTAATATGTTTTTTTGTTTTTTACTGTTTTTGTTGCACTTTTTGATCAAATTATGTAACCCATATTGTTTTAAAATCCATAAGTGGCCAATCATAAAATGCACTGAAGTTCTTAAGACCTATTTGACACCCCACTAATTTATTTATTTGCTTATGTATATGATTCGATGACTCTCAGAGTGACTTACGTTGAAACAGCAGGATATGTTGGTCTACTTTTTCAGAAAATGCTAAAATCATTACGACATGTGGATCACAGAAAATTAAACTGTTTTCTAATTACGTTATTCATTATTATGGTGTACGAACTGTTTGTATTCATATTAGTTTTTTTAACCAGTGTAGGCACATTATCGCAACATTTTGCAAGCATAACGCGAAAGGGACATAGCTAAATTTGAAAAGCAATGCACTCCCAGGCCTCCGTACTCTCAATTCTTATTGGCGGTCAGAATCATGGGGCATACCTACCTGCAGCATAGAATGATAAATTGTGAAACTAATCATTATAATAATTTATTTTTTTATCGTAAACATATGAAAAAAAAAGTTGCAACTATTCTTTTTGAACCTTACAGTTATGAATGCCTCTTTAGTTGGAAGTCTGTTGATGGAGTTATGGGTTATTTGCAGTCTCCACAGTCTAAAGAGTCTTTAAGCTCTACAACATAGCAAATTTATGTATAGGTTGAAATGCCTATGAATCACTTTCCCCTTAATTTTTCAATTAAATTATGCTCAGGAGACAGTCACGTATCCAAGTAACAGTTTAAAATGCATATGCACCATGCAATGATCAAAATAAAGATTGGTGATATTCATCACATGCTGCAAACCAGAGATTCAAATTTTACCCAAGCGACATTATAATCTAAGATTAATTTCACAGTCTTCTCTCAGGTGGTGGCACATCAAATGCATATATTTTTGAATTTAATTTGGTTAAATTGAATATATCTACAGTCAGTACAGTGCTTAATCCATGTAGGGGAGAGATCTTAATGACCAACCTTATTAAGTTATTCAACTTCTTGTCTTATGTATGATGATGTTTTTGACCGATATACAACAAAGCACTGGCATCGAGTTTTCCCATCTCTCAAATCTGCATCTATAACGGAATAAACTTTACAGTGTAACATTCTGCACTAGTTTCTAGATTCTGAGGGGGTGGATTATGGGCAAAGCTTTAGATTCCAGAGAGAACATTTTGGCTTTCTTGAAAGATATAAACAAGGCAGCTATGAGTAACTGTCACTGGTTTGTACAGGCCATGAGGTGTCTCAGTGACTCTTGTAAGTCGTGATTAATTAATTTATTGCAGATGGTATGGGATGATCATGTACAACAGAACAAAACTGGGAGTAAAGCAGTTCCATTGCCTTGCTGTACTATACAGTATTTATAGAATTGGTATTTGTGGGTCTTATTTATTCCTTTATGGCCGAGTGTGCTTGGCCTCACGAGGCATAAGAACTCTGTCGATATGCTGTCTGTGTGGTTTTTGCAGGTTACACTGCCCTGCTGTCCCAGGGGCTTAATTTATGTGCTCAGTGTTCAGCACAAGCGATGCAAGATGGGGAAGCAGACGATCGACTCACAAACGTACCAGAGCCAGCTCAGTCCTTCATCACTGTGATTTCCCAGAGGACTATTCGCACTTGCATGCGCAGAAACACTCCGCCTCAAATGGGATTAATATGCATATGCATTTTGAAAAAAAAAAAAAAAAAAAAACCTAAACAACCTCCAGGTGGTTTTGCTTGGTTCAAAAAGTGTCCCTCTTTTGGGTTAAAAAAAAAAAAATACCAATGCAGTAATGCCCTAGGAGAATACTGCATTGAATTTCCAGTGAAGCTGTGCTATGGTTCACTGCTAACTTCCCAATACTTTTCACCCATCTTGTTTAATATTCCAGCAGCCAAAACTCTTGCTCCTCTTGAACATCACAACGGGGTCTGTTATGCTACATGAATGTATGGGAGAGATCCTAATGACCCCCTTCATTTAGATGTATATACCCACTTCTCATGTGTTATCTTTATGATTGCTTTCTGGTGAAATACTGGCATTAAGCATTCCCATATCTCACATTCATGTCGATCATGTATGAGAAGTTCTAATATAACATACTGAGTTAGTATCTGGATTCTTAGAAGATGAATTATGGGTAAAGCTGTACATGCCAGTGAGAATATTTCTGCTTTCTGTAATGATAAAAACATGGCAACTCTGAGTCAACCATCACTGGTTTGAAAAGGAGATGAGGTGTCACAGTGTGATTTTCTTTTATGTTCTTAATGATTTCTTACTTAAAGACGGTATGGGATGCGTATGAACTTCTGAACATACGAGGGCATAGGAGAGATACTATCTTTGAGCTATGCTTCTCAGATGAACTGATGCATCATTAATTTCCTACTATTCTACACCATTTTTTACTCTAACATCTAAAAGATCGTGCTCCGCCGTTCGCTAAGCATATTTGCCTGCTATTCTAAAAATCAGCTTGCAAGCTACTCTAAAGTTCTCCTTACCCAGAAGGTGAGAAGTGATCACAAAAACCCAGTAACTATTAAAGTGTTTTTTTTCTTTCCTTTTAATCAGTATTGCTATTTTTTAGTTTTTTGTTATATTTCTGGTAATTTGTTTACATTTAGCCAACAAGATGCTCAGTGCTTGGATTTTCTAAATTGCGGTATACTAGTGAATGTTAAAAAGAAGAATCCAACCCTACCTGTCCTTCCAGAGTGTATGAATGTGACAACATATGTAAACTAGGCCTATGCTGTCGGCGGCCGACAGCAAGGGGTGTATCCCCAAAATTCCCCAATCCTCGAAGCCCCCTTTATTAGATTCCCCTTTACTAGACCTACAATATGAGGCAAATTTTAGGTCTGTGTAAGTAATTGTTCCAGAGATATGGTTAAAAAACAATTTTTTCAATATATAGCGCCCCCTGGTGGCAAACCTAGGAATGCATACTTGCCCAAAATCTAATCAGTTCATCCTCTCTACCGTATCTACCCATATGCTAAAAATGAGAAGCCAATGTAAAGTATTTTGTGAGTTATCGCGCTAACGGCTAAAATCTGCAGACGCGGCGGCGGCAGTGGCGGGTGGGGCGAAACCATGATATCCCCGAAACTCGTATTTCGGGAATATAATTACACAGATATTTAAAGAGTCAAAATAACAATTTTTGTATTATACTATATAAATGTCTCTTGTGGTAACACAGCTGGTTAAGTTATGAAGACTGCCAGAATAATAAGCATTTGAGAGTGTAACCTCAGTGAAAGCACAGTTTTTATAAGTGTGGTGGCTTGGGTTGAAAGTGAAACCCATAAATTGTGATGATGACTAGAACTTCATTATTAATTGAGGAAAATGCTCGTTATTCAGTTTCTGATCTCAAATAGTCTTTCGGAGGTCATTCAATACTGTGAAGTTTTTTTTTTTTTGCTAGTAATATGAACAAATTTATTGCATACATCCTGGAAGGTATTCTTCAAGGCATCTATTTGTAAAAATAATTGCTTCTTTCAGTTAATATACAAATTATTGGCAATCTGGATCTTCAAAGAATGTTCATTTCCTCTTAATTTAGCTTTTCAAACAAAGATGCCTTTTTAGTGGCCTTGTTTTGAGAGAAACTTTAAAACTCAGGATGCCATATGTTTTTATGCCTGCAGCATTGTATCAAATGGAAAAAAATCTAGAACTTGCACATAATTTTATACACATTTCCCTGTGATTCATCAGGACATATTAAGGATCATTGGAAATCTTGTGATCTTCACTTCACTAGAATTTGCTGCATTTTATAGACCCATATATGGGTCTGCAGGTTTTAAGGGTTTAAAATCCTGTGGAATTGTGACTTGGTTTTCTCTGAAGCTCACAGACCTTGTCAGTGAGAATAAGGCACCTGATAGATTAAAACTGTGAAAATGCCACTAATTTTTTCAAACATCACAGTTTTATCATTATGGCTTGTGAAACAATCACAGTGAGCTTTAAATGGGCACTCTTCTTTAATTTGAGGGCTTGCTAGGAACATTGTGTGTTACATTGCAGGATTTACAGCCTTTCTAATACATTGCTTCCCCCACACACACACACACACACACACACACACACATTTTTAATTCTTGAGTATTGACTGCCTAAAATCTGAAACTGTAGACGTCATCAGACGCTAGACTTTGTCCCGAGGGATGCTCTGCCAGGAATTCACAGCAGCTGTCCTAAATTTCTTCTCATCCTTCGGGGGTTTTTTTTTACTTCGGTTTTGCCCTTAGAAAGTGAAATGCCTTAAAGAAAAATCTTGGGTAGCTTTCTCTGTATGCTTTGGGTCATTGTCCATCTGTGCTGAAAAGGGCCGTTTATTAAGTTTTTAAGCATTTGGCCGAATCCGAGCAGCTAATATCACCCCAAACTATTCAGAATTCATTGAGCTGCTTTTGTCTGTGGTCACATCATCAACTGATAGAGGGGAACCACTTCCATTGGCAGCCATACATGCCAGCAAATGGGTACTCTTCACAGATGAGGTGTGTCGGGAAAGTGAAGTTTAATTGAATTATGTGCAATTTCAGAATCTAGCAGCTTTCAGGGACACCCTTGCTTAATGTCCAAGTCTCTGAATACTGAACAGGAGGGTAGCAACTGTTAAAACCACTAATTTATCCAACACGTTAAATGATTTATTCAATTTATCAATTATTTTTGAAATATATTGATTATTAAATAAATTGACAAATTTATTGATGGGTTGAATTAACCTTTACCAAAAGACAAAACTCAGAATCCAATTCAAGATTGGGAGATTTAATGAGACACAACAAATACATACAATGCCTTAGTCTAAGGACATTCTTCAAACCTTCACAGATTTAGAGACCACACACTTGATGATAACAAAAGACAGATCGCACAAGATCTCTCTCTTCTGATCTTATAGTGTGTGTTGTGCACTACGGAGCACACCACACACAACAGGATTTCTAGTCGCAAATATTAAACATGTTCATTATTTACGATCTCTCCTTCCGAGCGGATCAGATCGGACAAAATCACTCTTAACACACCCCACACCACAGGAAAATCAGACATGATATCATTTGTGAACATCAGACAATCGGGCCTTTGCTGGCTTTGATCGGAAGGGGGAGATCGGCACAAAAATCAGCCCGATTTTCTTGTAGTGTGTACTAGGCTTTAGTGTCATGACTAGGTATAAATTGAGCATCCCCGAAAGGCTCAATCATTCACAAGCATGGATGGGGTGAGGTTAACCACTTTGTGAACAACTGTGTGAGCAAATAGTCCCAACAGTTTAAGAACAACGTTTCTCAACATGCAATGGCAAGGAATTTAGAAATTTCATCATCTACAGTCCATAATATCATCAAAAGATTCAGAGAATCTGGAAAAATCTCTACTCGTAAGCGGCACAGCCGAAAACCAACATTGAATGCCCGTGACCGTCGGTCCCTAAGGCGGCGCTGCATTAAAAACCAACATCATTCTGTAAAGGACATTACCATGTGGGCTCAGGAACACGTCAGAAAGCCACTGTCAGTTAACACAGTTTGTCACTACATCTACAAGTCCAAGTGAAAACTCTACCATGCAAAGCGAAAGCCAAATATCAACAACACCCAGAGATGCCCCGGACTTCTCTATGCGGAGCTCATCTGAGATGGACTGACGCAAAGTGGGAAAGTGTACTGTGGTCTGACGAGTCCACATTTCAAATTGTTTTTGGAAATCATGGACATCGTAGCCTCCGGGCTAAAGAGGAAAAAGACCATCCAGATTGTTATCAACGCCAAGTTCAAAATCCAGCATCTGTGATGTTATGGGGATGTGTTAGTGCCCATGGCATGGGTAACTTGCACATCTGCGAAGGTACCATTAATGCTGAAAGGTACATACAGGTTTTGGAGCAACATATGCTGCCATCCAAGTGACATCTTTTTCAGGGATGTCCCTGATTATTTCAGCAAGACAATGCCAAGCCACATTCTGCACGTATAACAACAGTGTGGCTTCGTAGTAAAAGAGTGCGGGTAATAGACTGGCCTGCCTGCAGTCGAGACCTATCTCCCATTGAAAATGTGTGGCGCATTATGAAACGCAAAATACGACAATGGAGACCTCGGACTGTTGAGCAACTGAAGTTGACATCAAGCAAGAATGGGAAAGAATTCCACCTACAAAGCTTCTGCAAATAGTGTCCTCATTCCCAAAGGCTTATTGAGTGTTGTCAAAAGGAAAGGTGATGTAACACAGTGGTAAACATGCCCCTGTCCCAGCTTTTTTTGGAATGTGCTGCAGTGGGGGATAATAAAGGCCCACACCTTTAAGTGGTCACAAAGAAGGAGGTTGTGTCAATTGGTTGACCTGTAGATGCGCAGAAAAATGCAAACTGCCTCTAAACAAACTGCCCATTTATTTGTTAAATTTCCCTTACAATATTTGTAGCAGAACTGAGCGCTTCAGAATTCTTTTACTAAGAGACTCATGGATTTAGTCTCTTTTAAATGATACCAAGCATGAATGTTACCAAAGGTAAAGAAGTTCAGTGATCAAATACCTCCCAAAAGTTTACTACTCCCTCTAATAATTGGTATAGGAAAATCTTGTAGTGAATTCAGATTAACAAAATAAATAAAATAGCATGAAAAAAACAAGAAAACATCGTGCCTTGCTTTAGTTACATAGGGTGTAATAATGGTGTTCTCTGTTGTGTCATTAAGTTGTAAAAGTTGGTGGGGTGGAAACCCATAGGATCTCAGTTTATGACCCTCTGTTTAGTTATATTTACCCTGAAAGAGTATTCTTTTGAATGTCTCCAGAAGTGTACACAGGAACAGTGACAAAACAGGCAATATTCTTCGAGTTTAATGGGGACAGGACCTTTTATCACATGTGGGAAATATTCAAGTCATTACCTCTCAAATTATTATTTATCAGATAACTGTGGTACTTTTCTCATAGCCCAGCTCATGACGTATTTTTGATAATACCCAGGGTACCTATCACTTTGGCGAGAATTTAATTGGCTGAGAGTTTGCGGGGGGATGGGGGCTGTGTGTGCTTCATATTATGTCAAGCTGTTAATATTTTGCCTAACTGAATGCCAAGTGAAACATTGGTTAGATTGATATGGCTAAGTACTGCCGCAAGCTAGCTAAGTGCCACTCATGTAACTCAGTTAATGCTACTAAGCTAGCTAGCTAGTGCGTACACAGTACTTTTTCATAACCATTATGTAATAGTAGTTTGTTCGCAAGCGAGCTGACGATACCTGCCGACGCGACGCGTTTTTGAGCCGGTTACTTATCTCAAATAGCTGGCTACTCTGAAATTTGTGGAGCACACTGGTCTGTTCTGTTATCATAAGGTATATTTCGTATATTTCATATATCACTGAGTTAGTGAGTTATACTTGTTCCGTATAAGGTGTGGAAAGTGCTTATATAAGGTTGCGAGCTCAGAAGTGGGAACTGCTGGCTTAGCATTGCAGGGTGAATGTTCTGACTGTTCAATAAGCAGTTCCTTTAATGAGTATTTGTGCTGGATTGTGGGACTCTGAAGAAAAATGGACAAAATTCTAAATTATCATTGAGAAAAGGCATGTTTTGTGTTTGGAGAGGGTACTGGTGACCACTGATGTCCAACTGCACTGAAATTGATAAACTAAATTTAACCAGAAAATCTTAGTTCATATTGAATTTCATATGTCAAAAGTTGATTTGTGTTAAATATATGATTATTTTATGATTTGACAGTGCACGATTTTGAGGGATCTTAGATTTTGGGGAGCCACCTGGATGGCTGTCTTATTTGGCTCCTAGAGAGTAGGTAATTTAGAATGTAATGCTCAGATGAATTATACTTGTGGTCAAGGAGTTTATGATCCCAGAAATGTATAGTTTTAACCTCCAGCCATTTTTCAGTTCTCAGTATTATTTTATATACAACTTCAATGCTGAATTTTCATGAAGATTTTTTATGTTTGCAGTCCTTTTTCTCTACCAAAATCATGAAAATAAATGAAATACGATGGAATTCTAAATGCTTCAAGTGTCTTGATTTAGTTGTGCCATTCTCTCTTCTCTGTGAAGCTGCAATCTTTAATTATTAAGCCTTAAATAAGGTAATGCATAAATAGCCAGATTTGGCTTCTGTGCAAAGGGGTTAAGCTACCGTGATGAAGGTAATGAAGGCTATCCCGTCTGGTCTGAATTGCTAGAAGGGCAACTGGGGCATTGTCATGCTGGGAAACCATAGGTCTGGGAATTAAAGTGGAAGCCAGTTTGATGGAGCTTTATCTCAACGAGATTTTTCAACCTCTGGTAATTTCACTTCTGCAATGGATTGGACCAGGGGCTTGGTTCCAGGACAAAAATGCAGAACCTCATTGTGCCAGGGTGGTGACTAACTTCCTGCAGCAGCAGAATGTTCAGCGCATGGATTGGCCTGCATATTCACCCAACTTGTCACCCAATGAGTTTGTGTGGAATGAACTAGGGCAGCGAGTTTAATCACATCAGGTCCCTGCCATCAACCTCCAGCAACTGGCTCAGCAATCCAACACAAAATAGCAAGCAATCCCTCAACATTATTTCCAACACCTGGTGAACAGCATATGCCAATTTTGTCAAGAATGTGTGAATGCTAATGGTAGCTACACCAGTTGCCGAAGCTTCTGCGTCTTGAGTGAACATCATTTTGGGGAGTGGGTGACTTTTTTCATCAGGGTAATATGAGAGTGTTTGATAAAAGTTTTATTGTTGTTTGTTTTCTGATCTTGAGCCACCGAAGAATTATTTTGTCTTTAGTACTCACCATTTTACCTCGTTAGCTTATATTTATATGCACAAATGAAGAGTTCATTTGCAAAAACAGTTATGCGCATTTTGATTTATTTTTCTAAATCATGTTTTTTTAATTGTGCACATCATGGAATAGCAATCAAATTAGAGTTGGGTTATTTCAGAAAGATATCTCAAATTTTTACTTTTCTTAAATGATGTTTTTGGATTGTGTAGTCAAAGAAATATTCATCAAACTGCTGTTGGTTTATTCATTTTAAGAATGGCTTTTATCTGCTTTTGCAAATGAACTCTTCAAATGTTTTTGACCGTTAACTTCTCTTGAGTAGTATGTACAGTATAATCATCACTGCACACTGCTGTACTGTACAACAGAAAAGCTGTGCAGTCTATGCTTTATCACTACATTCATACTTTTTTGTGGTACTGACTGTAGTTGTACTTGTAGTAGCAGAAGCAACAGCAGGAGCAGCAGTCATGGTAGTTGTTGACACTCTCTCTCTCTCTCTCTTTCTCTCTCTCACACACACACACACACACACACACACACCCTAGCTCTCTATTTCTCTGTCTAAATTTCCACCCTCATGGTTTATTTGTGTGCTATGCCCAAAACCTTGAAATTCCCACTGCTGCTGACAGTTGAATATCAGATTAGCTCTCCTCTGCGCTCTCCATGTCTCACCTTGACGGCCCTTTCTATCACCAGGCCTCGCACATCATATCTACTGTATGCTGGATTGTTATTAGCTCTGGCTTATCTATGCTTGCTGGATGCATCTGGGCATAGTTTTTTTTTTTTTTATCCTTAATCATTGCAATCTGGAATTTTATTTACAACTATGCACAGACTATTTTATCATATTCCTGTCCTATTGTATTGTCAACTTAAAGCTGCTGTAAGTGATTTTTTTGTTTTTAAAAAAGTGTTAAATAGCTCCACATTCCAACAGAGATCATTTATTTAGAGTATCTGGTCAATAACACAGGTCTCTCAGTCACTGTCTTCTGCAATAAAGCAGCATATGAAATTCTGGAGTCACCGACTGCCTCTATCCAATCAGGTGAGAGAACATCATAAAAGAAGTGTTTCTCTCTGCTTGTGAACGCGCAGAGCTGAATCAGCGTTGTTCGTGTGCAATGTGCTGGAAAAAAATCAGTAGAGGAAGATGAAGAAATATCTATGTTGTTGGCGGCAATAGCAGAACAGATGAAGCTTCCAATCCCAGCGCTACGGAGACAATTAAACAGCCAAAGCACCAAAGAACGGTAGAGGAAAAAATAGAATTAAGGAGGAAAAATGCGAGATGGCCAGGAGCTGTATTTATATCGGTGCCGCTTTCAATGGGGAAAACTGAAGGAATCAAAGGGTTTAAAAAGCAATGCCCACCTGGCCTTGCTGCTACTGGACAGGTGAGCTTTGTTTTACTCTGTTTTAGTTATGCAGTTTTATCAGTCTCGGATAGTCCTGTTGCTGGTTTTAATCCTGCTAATGTCAGTTTATAAATGAACCATCATTGTTTGTGGCCAACTACAGCTTGCTTAGCTGTGTAGCGGTAGCATGTGTGGCTATAGGACACTAGCTAGATTTAGCAAATACCCTCTAAAAGCCATTCATACTGAAGTTTCTGCCTGGATGTAATGTGTTGTTGGTTTTCACATGACAAACACTTAGAGTGTCTTTATATTGTACTTATAGTGTAACTGAGTCGCTACTCTCTGCCTCTGTCGGAAAGCGATGCGTGTTCCTGTGCGTGGCTTGGGAATGGGGAGAGGGGACTGCTTACATAGGCTTCACACAAGAAGCTACGAGAACGACCAAATCAGTTACAGCAGCTTTAATTTTGCAGACTTACAAAAACTTAAATTTGTCTTAATTTCAATGAATAGTGTTAAGAATGTGGGGTAAGGTAAATGTACCTTATTGCAAAAGAACATAATTCTGAAAATGATATTGACTAAAATTAATCCTAAAATTATGCATATTTTCCCCACAATATTACATTATAATTATATTATTATTACGCTAGCACTGTGCTTGAGTGAAATGACTTACGTAAGCATCTTAGGTAGTTTTGATTGTCTAGTTTGATTATCACGGTTATTTTTCGATGGACCATGCCCCTGAAAAAAAAGGAAAGTCCAATCTTTATGTCACTGTAATGGAAAAGGGCACATCGTGTTGTTCCAGAGGAGACTCAAATCTTGCACTGTTAGTATTAGAATGATTCCATAGACAGGAACACAGCAGGGGCTGTAACTTTTTGCGTACAGTACTGCCCTTCAGCACGGCTACTATGCTAGTAGTGTAATAACAGCTTTGCTACGCTAGGAGAGTGCCCTGGATCACTGAACGAATGTCTCGAGACTGGCTCGGTTCATTGGCTTGCCATTGCACTAACTGTCCTGCTACACTTGGGGACTGGCCCGGGCCACTGAACGAGTGTCTAGAGACAGTGGAATTTTGCTGTCCTTACTGGCCGTGCTCTGAGAAAAGTGGCTTGAGACAGTGGTAGCCTACGGTCTCAGAACCACTGACTATACAGTCCATGCTCGGAATTCTGCAATTACATCGTAAATGCCTGCCTTACCCTCAGCATAACTGTTGGCCAACTCATTTATCTAGCCTGCCATTGTGATAAATAAACTGTAATGAATGTAATTGTTCAAAGTATTTGAAGTTGGTAAAATGAGCTTGTTTTAATCAATGTTCCCAAACAATACACAACTCGCCACTTTTTACTGCACTAATTTGGCATATAAATAAGCTAGCTAATGACACCAAACAAAACCCGATGAATATAAAGTAGAAATAACTGAGATTGTGTCAGCTTTTTCACAAAAATATGAATGCTCTGAACATATTATTTTTATCTAGCCTAACTAGTGAACATTAAAAAAATAATCGGCAGGTTTGGCAAGTAATGTTCAAGAATTGTATTCACACTTTGCTGTCAGCTGTTAATCTCGGTTGATTATGGTACTTTCTTTCTGCAGCGTAGAAACATAATTTTAAATAGAACGCTGTATAGTCAAGCAGAAGAGTGTGATACAGCCGAGTGATTGGAGTTTTGATTACAGCTCCGTGTAATTCATTTAAAAGTGCGGTGGCCGTTTCTGAAAAGTAATTGGGCTTCAAATAAGACCCAGTAAAAGTGACCTCATGGTTTTACGATTCAATTCTGTTGAGCAAAGAATAAAAAATGACTAGATAAATGAGTTGGCCAACAGTTATGCTGAGGGTAAGACAGGCATTTACGATGTAATTGCAATATTTTGAGCATGGACTGTTTAGTCAGTGGCTACGAGACCGCTCGAGCCACTTTCCTCAGAGCAAGGCCAGTAACGACAGCAAAATTCCACTGTCTCGAGACACTCGTTCAGTGGCCCTGACCAGTCCCCTACTGGAGCAGGACAGTTACTGCAATGGCAAGCCACAGCCCCAAGCCATTCTCGAGACAATCGTTCAGTGTTCTGGGCCAGTCCCCTAGTGCAGCAGGACAGTTACTGCATTGGCAAGCCACTTCCCCGAGCCAGTCTTAAGAGACTCGTTCAGTGGTCCGGGCCAGTCCCCTAGTGCAATGGTTCTCAAACTCGGTCCTGGGGGACCCCTGTGTATGCTGGTTTTTGTTCCAACCACAATGGTAATCTCAGTATTTTAACAAGATGTTAATTATCCAAACTAGGATCTTATACTGTGGGATTACTTAAACTCTTAAATCACACCCTGCCAGAATTGTCTATGTATGCAATGAAAAATTTATCTTCTATGGGCATGTAGTACTCACTGGATTAAATTTCAAACAGTTGATTTCAATATGCATGAAGAAAGGTAATCTATTACCAATGCAATTAAAGACTGAGGTCAATCAGCAGGGTCTTAATTGGTATGAACACCTGGCCATCATTCCTAACCATCAAGAAGATAATGAAGAATGTAATAACAACGCTAATGATAATGACGCCCACCAGTTTTGTGGTGAAGTATCAGGAAAAAATAGCCAATTGTTGCGTATACAGCAATTAACCAAGTTACCTGTTATATCATTAAGTTTGGAAATTAATCTTATTGGTCTGGTACCTCTATAATTTTTTACCTATAGTGCAATGAGCACAATGTCAAATTGGTCATCTTTGGGGCAGTGCAAAGCTATGTTTGGCATTCTGCAGATTAAGATGGTAAATTACCTCTCTGAAGCTCAAAGGCACCTAATTAAGAAAAACTAATAGCTTGTTAAAATCCTGGAATTGCAGTTGCGGTTGGAATGAAAACCAGCATACACAGGGTTCCCTCAGGACTGAGTTTGAGAACCACTGCCCTAGTGGAGCAGAACTGTTATCGCACCCCTAGCTCAGTGGCTTGTGCTACAGGACAGTACAGAACACGAAATGTTACAGCCCCCTCCCCAGAAACACTTTTTTTATTGAAGCAATGCAATTTGATAAAGCTCTGTTTCTACCAAAGCTATAGTAGAGATAAAATGCATTGTTTTCCTGTGATTGACGAAAGAGATTGGTGCTTGATGCATATGCATTGAGATGCACATGTTGTGATGACTCATGAAGATGACATGGATGTGAACACTGCAAGATGCAAATCACTTTCTGCAAGAACAGCATGACGAAATTACAGCAAGCAAAAAGAGTACCTAAAGTAGCTGACAGATTTTGGAAAAGGTCCTCTCCACATAGGACACAAAGTTCAGTCCACATAATATTTTCTTCCACTGCAGGCTCTGTTTTGCAGCTTAAATGTGCTTTGAATCTCACGGTGTGCTGTGAGTCTTCTGCAAGTAGTAGGTACTGACACATCTAAACCATCAACTTTATGGTATTTTTTATTTGTTTCCGAGATGTTTGGGATATAACTGGGTTTAAATATATCACTGGGGTGTTCAGCGATCCAGGTGAGACATGGCCAGTCAGTAACAGAATAACAAAACTGAGGGCTACAGTATTCACATTGACATCTGACAAGAAGCTTTCTTTAATGCAAGTCCAGATACCTAACACAATCGTATCACGCTTGAATCATGCAGAGTCGCGTAATAGTTTATTAATTAACCCTTAAAGCGCCAAAGGCAGCATTTGCCGCTCGCTGATACAATGAAATAAAATCAAAGCTGTTGAAAACCTATCATGTGGCGACTTGTTGAAAAGAGCTCCCCTGCGGGAGCTCTTTTCAACAAGTCGCCACATGATAGGTTTTCAAAAGCTCAAGATATTTACATTTTTCAAGCGTTTGGAAATTGGTTTCGGCGCCCTAAGGGTTAAAAAACAATGTTTCATACAGTGCATCGCTGTTTATTCCAGGTGGCTGTGTATGGAATGGGACTCAGAGCTAGCTCCAAATTAATCAGGCTCTTTGGATGTGGTACTTGTTTTTGAAAGGGCTTGGTTAAAATTTTTAATGAGTCATAAGCCCCTTCAAAATTTTGATACCAATTCATGGAACACCAACTCCCTACTACACTGGGTAAGCTGCTGTCACTATCACCATACTGTGATGGCTATTGCCCTGCAAAGTTCCAAATTACTGCAACCAGACTTCCACAATATTGAATAATTTCATGCATTGCTAATCTATTGCTTTGGCCCTCTGTCCTTACCTGTGTTGCTATTCTGCTTTTTTTATCATCCTTGAACCTGACTTCCCTCATCATCTCAATGTTCCCAGTTGCCTTCATTAAATGGGCCAGCAAAGCCAACCTATTAACAGCTTCCTCGAATACGTAGATTTGTCATGGACATCTCCTCCTTGAAATCTGTTTCGTTGACGCAATGATTTCAATTTGCATGGAAAGCATTGCTCATTGTGCTGCACTCCAGTGTCATCCACTGGCCTTAATTGCTTAGCAACCCTGAAAGGCAGCATTTGGAGTGTAATTACTCAAAAATCAATATAGCTTGCTCATGGAGGACAGTGTGGTGATCTTACAAAATGCATGTACACATGTGTTGATTTTAAGGCCTTTTCAAATGAAGGAAAATTGATTACTCACAAATTGAAATGCACTTAAATTTTAGTTTCATGATGGCGAGCAAGAGATTTTATGCAGCACTGGATAGAGATAAAATTCCAGCCATGCCCTCCAACCTCCCTCCACAGTAAATTACGTTGATCTGTCTGTGGTTTGTATGAGTCACTAGAGAAATCAAAATGGCAATGGATAGTTCACTGATCATTCAGAAACTTTCCAATAATGGTCTACGAACTTATGGCAAGTTTATGAATTTGTTTTCTGTGCGGATGAAGATTTCATTAAAGTATTAAGCAAGTCATCCAGCAGTGAAAATATTTCAGAGCAACATGAACTTAATTTTCGTATCGCTGTCTCATTTTGTCACATTTCCAAACTGATTTTTGCATACACACACACACACACACAAAAAAATTTTTAGCCCCACACCAAATTAAATATATTGGTGCAAAACAGCCAGGAAGACCATATATAAAATAAAGTCTTATGCAAGAAATGTCATCAACGGCTAGTGTAGCCCAAGCAACTTGGTGGTCCACCTCTGTCTGAAAGTACAGGGAACGATGGTCTTGACTAGCCTACAGTGTGTTTCCTGAAAGCTTTGTAAAACATTTCTTTTAAATAATGACCTGGGGCCATATTCATGAAGGCACAATATCGTTGATGGGTCACAGTTATCTGTTGTCTGTTAACTCCCAGAAAGGGCTATTAATGAAGGGACAACTGAAGACTGGCGTGCAAGAACCTAAGTCACATTTTTCAAAAAATAAGCTGACACCAGTATTAAAAGCCACAATGGCCAGAGCATCCTCTGAAACCAAAGATTTCTCTGAAGAACTACTCAAGTCCTGTGTATTAGTGAGTTGCCATTGTCAAATTCACTAAACTTTAATGCAAGACGTAGCAAAGTTCATGACTGTCCAATCAACGCTAGTATGTGTCACTCGCCTTGCTGTGAAAATAGTGAGCATGGAGGCTGGACAGTTGGCTTCATCTGTTAAAAATACACAAGTCCAGCCATTTTGTGGTAAAAAGTAATTCAGTCCAGGTATTTAGCAGAAAAATGTACTTAAGTCCAAAACTAATTTTCTTATTTATTTCATAGTACATCTGTATTCTTAAACATTCTACAGCCCCTGGATGCAGCAATAGACTCCATAGTATGCTACCATTAAAAAATGATCTGCAACATGTTTTGAATACTTTGACCCCCAAAATCTCATAAGTATCATTTTGCGACTTAGGTATTTCTTGCACAAAAGTCTTCAATTAGTCTTATCAGCCCTCTTTACCTGATAAGTTAGAGGCAGGATAGTGAGCCCATAACTCTCATGAGGCACGACAGTTGAGATTCAAAACGGCGGTGGCGTTGATTAATTTGATGTAATGCAGACATAACTTGAGGAGAAACTGCATTTTTCTCATTTCTCCCTGCATTCATGTGTGGTTCTGTTTGCCACTGCAAAAGATGAACGTCAACTTCTGTGAGAATTTTGAGCACACTTTTATTTTTGTTGTTAGTGCGGACAACAAATGGCCATGTTTGAGGTGTATTTCCTAAATCACAAACAGGGGAACGCACACCTACTGTTCTGAGGTGCTGGCAACGGCAGTGATAAACACAGGATAAAACAAAAGGATACTGCACACTAGGCCTGCACGATAAATCGCCAGAAGATCGTGATCTCGATTCACCCCTACCCGCGATCTAATTTCTAAATGTCAACGATTTTCCAGCATTATTTGAGGAGCCGCAGAGCAAACTAACTCGTAGTTTTCAAAGAAAGTGAGTAGTGGGCGGTCCCTTGGGGGCGCTTGAGGCCGCCCCCAAACGCAGCACTGACGTTGCATTCGCGCTCATCCTATGGCAAAGCAGCTCTACATCACATGAGTTCATGTAGAAGGCCAGAGAAGGTAAACAGTAAATGGCGGTGGTCTTTCGAATCGGCTAGCAGTGCAGATTCAGAAGCAGCGAGGGAGACACGGAGAAATGTTAAAGTGCAGAGTGCAGGAAAGTTTGTGGTCAGGAAAAATAAACGCAGAATGAACACTGATGAAAATCCACCCGGGGCATTAATAATAACTCCCGCAACGGGGCGAGCGGACGAGCTCGCTATTTTTGCTTTACAAATCAGACCTGATGCGGTCATGACCATACAGTTGCCAAAATTCATAGCCATGAACAAAGCAATGTAAAGGTTTTCAGAATTATCATTATCTAAACAGCAATAGTTCTCACCTTGGTCCCATGCTCAATTGACAATCAAGCACTTGATTCGCACAATTACAAATTTGAATCGGAAGACGGTCCAATTTATTTTATATTGTTCTTTTGGCAGTCGCATTTTGAGATTAAAATGACCAGGAAACAGCACGGATTCACCTGCGTGCGTTTGCCATATTTTTATAGGCTTACATTTCACGGTTTGATGTTAATATGAAAATAAATCACACCTCACGGTGGATAGGCTTAATGAAATATTTTCCACATCGCGTCGGCCTATATTGTTATATTTTTGAAAACCAGGGCCATATTAAAATGGTTTTATTGTTATTGGTTATTGGCACTCTTACACGGAAGCCTTGTTTGGTATGTCCACTTCTTATTATCGCTTTTTAATCATTATAGGCTACATGCCGGTTGTACTTGTTGGCTAAATAAATTGCTTGATTTTTAAGCTGCTTTTCCACCAAACGCGAAACGAATTATTTGCACGACAGATTAGTGCATTCAAAATCAATGCGAAGACGCGAATACACGCAATGTATTCGCATCTTTGCATTGACTTTGAATTTTATCTGTCCTGCCAAAAAAATTGTGTCACATTTGGTGGAAAAGCAGCTATAGTTCTGCAAAGTAAGTTAGCTACTCAGGAATAGATTTAGGGTATGCTAATTATGTCAAGGTGATGGAGCTGACTTCAAAGCGCCAGAAGCATTTTAAACGGCCACAGAAGTTTGACAGCCATTTTTTCAAGACTGCAGGTGGATGATTCGTGGTTTGGCTTAAAAGGGTTGCCCCAAAACTAATCTTGGTTTATGCTGGAATGCAGTCGGCGTGCAGCTTTCTTTCCGTGCAGGCTTTTGTTTGTGTGCAAATGTGCCTCGGATGGGCTTGCATCGGTGCCTGCCTGTTTGATATGACATTATAATTGAGCAGTATCATCTCCTGGGTTGCGGTTTGACATTTTTGCATCCCTAGTTCAGGGCCATGAGGATTCGAAGAGCACTTAAGGTGCACTTACTTTGCTTATTTAGTCTTTTTACCTTTTTTTTAAACTTATTTTTTAAACTGCACTTTAATGGCCAGTTGTTTTTTTTTTATGGCTGCAATAAACATTTCAGTTTGTGGGACAAAATCGTGCCAAAGAATCGTGATGTCAATTCTAAACAAAAAAATTGTGATTCATATTTTTTCCAGAATTTTGCAGCCCTACCGCACACTCACGCAACTTCGATGCAACGATTAGAAAGAACTTTATATTTAAAACACACCAACGTTTCGGCGCAAAGCCTTCATCAGGGTCATCATGACCCTGAAGAAGGCTTTACGCCGAAACATTGGTGTGTTTTAAATATAGAGTTCTTCCTAATCTTTGCATTGAAGTTGCGTGAGTTTGCAGCATCTTTTTGTTTTATCTTGAGGTGTATTTCCTCTAATATTTGCCATGTTGCCAGTTCAGTACCGACTGAGCATTTGCAGTGGCAAACTAGGTCATATTCTTAAAATAAACGGGGCATTCACCGTTGACCCTGCTGCCTGCCGTAGTGCGTTCTGAAAGTTACAGTCCTGTTGCTATTGAGACTGTAAGGATTAACGCCCCGAGAAGTAAAAGTCCCATCATGAATAGGTGGCCTGAATTAGAAGAGATACCCATCGGGAAATTGAGTTCTGTGAGATCAGAATTCCTTTGCAGGAGAGCTATGTATTTTAAGCAATATGATTTATGAGTCATTTTTAATTTTCGATTTTAATCTCTTTGCATGAGTAATATGTGCTGCTTTTTTTTTTTTCTCCAAATCATCAAGGAGATTAATTTATCAGGTCATGTTTGAAGACCTGGAGGACATTTTATCTTAGTCGCCCCTATTTCAACAAAACACTTGCATTTCAAGCATGATTTGTCTATATGTTGTCTTGTGATCACTTTTGTATAATGGGAAAAATTCACCGTAAAGTTTGAAGTTGTGTATGTCAATGGACATACGGTAGAAAATTTTGGCTAAATATGTGGTACAATAATTGCCACCAAATGATAAGAAATTATATAATATATCAGAAACAATGGACCACTATGTTAATTTAAAAGATATTGGAAAGCCAGTATAGTTGTGTTTTCCTGCTACTCATGCCAAGAAGACATATAACTTCGCAAATGGAGGCTTTTTTCTGATTAGGTAGTTCAGTTGAGTGAACAGTAAAGCAGGCTCCAAACAGATTGCAAGCTGCTGCTCTGCCAGGGTTTTACAATTTGGCAGAAGCATGCTCACATTATTTCAGCTAATCCTTATCTCAGCAACTCACAAGGAGACATTTCAGCTGCTGATTTTACTGAAATTTCTGCCCATGGATGAAGACAGTGAGCTGGTAGGACACTTTCTGCTGGCTGTCTGGGTAGATTTTCCTCTTTTTATGGAATAAGTAGACATTTGGCTACTTCTTGTTCTGCTGTGTGTCTTCACATCATTAGTTTATGCAGAGATCAGCTAGCAAAAAAATCACGAGTTGATAACATGAACTTTTTAATTCAGAATCTGTTGCTATCCCTCAACAGAAGGAGTAACAAGGTGCTGATGAAATCGAATCTGAATAAATCATTCAGTTGAAGAGGACCAATGATGAGCTGATGGAATTAAATCTGAACAAATAAATCAGTTGCAGAGCCAGAACACTGAGGAAAATTCAGCCATTGGTTCGGAAGCAATGCCACACTGGTGAGCTCAACAATGACAAACAACCTATTAGACAATTGAAGACCACTGTGGATGAATGCAAAATACTTTAATTTGCTAAGAAACCCCTCCCATTCCACTTAAAAACATTAGATACATTAATTATATTAACACTTTTGTCCTCTTTCATTAAGCATTTTCAGTTCTATACTGTCAGAGGTATAAAAGCCCTTCAATACTGTAACGTTAAAAATGCTTGTTAGCTCTAAACCAGTTCCCATAATCCTTTCTCAATTGCAAGAGAGAAGGAACATGCAGCAGTGTTGGAGATGAGCAGTCTCACACTGCAATAATAAATAATTTATTAAATTGCCAAATTTATGACAAAAGTCTTCTCCAGGGTATTGAACCATCCCTCAATGCCCTGAAGAAGACATTTGAAAATGCTGGTAATTGTATAAATTAAATATTATCGCATTGTGGCTGCGTATTTATGACTGACCTTTGTTACATCTAATCAGCTACTAAACATTAATTTGCTCATTTTCAAAGAATAATCAGTAGAACAACCAGCTAATTTGTTTAGCAGCCATTATTGTTCACTGCAACAAAAAGTTATTAGGCATTTTCCTATCTTGATTAATGATGATATGAAACATCAATATGTCTTTCAAAAATTCTGAATTCCTGTAGCTCATAAAATGGTACAAATGACACTGCTTTGCGGCAATGTTTGTAATTTGATATGCATAGGAAGATGTTTCTTATTTTTGATTAACTAAATAAAGACAGAGAATACATACAACTATGAAGAATAATAAAGACATGAAATACATGAAAAATACTCATAGTAACTCAGACCCAGACACTCAAAATGTGAAAGAGTGGTTCGGTGAGCATAAGTAATCATTGTCACACATGAATTGGCCCCTACAGAGTCCTGACCTTAACCAACGGAAAGTCCTTACGATGTGTTGGAGATGATTTTATGGAGTGTTTGACTCTCAAATTATCAATACAAGACTACGGCCAAAAGGTTGGAAATAAGTGTAACGTTTTATAATAATGCCATGGCGAATACGCGCCATGATCAAAGCTTAAGGTGGTCCAAAAAATATTTGAGCGTGGATTTTTTTTTTTTGGCCTGGCATTGTGTATATAAATGCTGGAAATGATTATTAAAGCCCTGGTAAGGGATCTGATGGCCTGCTTTGGAATCCTTGAGTTAAGGTGAAGTGAATAGCAATCGAACGTAGTCAATTTTACTGACAAATCACTAAATTGCTTAGATTCGTACAACTGTCAAGTGTGTGGACATATATTGACATTTACAGCACACCAACTAATTAGTGAATCCAAATGTAATTATCTGGGCAGAGAAACATCTAGTCAATACAACATTACCCTGCTGGTGATTGAATCTTGACTGCGCTGCAATTCTTGGAATTTTGCACTTTTACTGCCACACATCTCATCCAGATGTGAAAAGGTTTTTTTGCAGGACAGAGCCTATTCAAATGCTACTTGCAGGGCACTGGCCTTCCTGCAGTGTGAGCATGAGTTATTTAGTATGTGAATTCAAGATTAATTTTCAAGACTTACGCCCAAATTCGATATATTTTGACTGCAGTTTGGTAACAGAGGTGGGCATTTTGAGGGTTTGGAACTGACAACAGACAAAATCAGACATGATTTTTCTGCTGAGCCAAGGGAGCTATCTGCATGCTTAGTGTCTGCACAGATGTTACTGCACGTTCTTTTACAGAATGTTGCACAGTAATGCTCATCTCCACATTCAGCTCCATTTGGAGCGTGCTTAGCATTAACAGCTTGGAGGCCAGCGAATGGAGTTTACATGCAGATTAATGCTCACTGCAAAATGATACAATTAGACAGTCAAGAATAAGCTTTCAATGATTAGGTTCATGAAGATTTGTCACTGGTAATCGAATCTACCTCATTTTAAGAGGCCATTTTTTACGTTTCAGGCTGTAGGCAATGTAATACCATCTCAGTTTTGACTGATTATTATTATTATTATTGTTATTATTATTATTTTTAATAATGGTAGGTCTATGAGTAGGAAGAAAAGTCCTCAATTTCTAGGTCCTTAAACCAAGAAGTTCTTTTTCTTGGGCCTCTAGTAGAGTTGATTTCTTTGGGGCCAAAAAAGGAGTACATAAAAAAAAATTCGCTGTTGAAGTTGAAATATTTAAATGCGCCAAGGACTGTCAAGCTTCATTTTGAAGCTTCTGAAAACTCATCTCTAATTTGGGTAAAGGAAAGATATCACGCCTCTGACATGATTGAGGAATTGTATGTTGCTATGACTAGTCCCCAATGCACACCCTCTGAGCATTCTTTAATTGTACAGAGCTATGCACTAATTGCTGATTAAGATATGGAATATTATTATTCTCAGTTTTACTGTGATAATGAATATAGTAGTGCTTAAGACTGATTACTATGCACAGCGCTAAGCCGGTTACTGAGCAGAGCTGAGTACTAATCACAGTATAAGTGTATGGAATATTATAATTCTCAATTTCACTGTGAGAATGTATTGAGTGGTATCAATTCTTGTTAGCTACGCAGAATTGAAGAGTGTTGATTATTGTGGTAATAATGGTAATAGATATTGCAATAGATTGAAGTTGATGGTTTTTTAAATATTGTTATTCTTGTACAATACGCGCTCACTTTGGCCTAATCTGTTAGGCTACTGTTGGCGAGCGAACAAATTACATATCAGAGCCAAATGTTGATGACAATCTAATAAATATGGGGACATGTTTTTTTTCCAGAATTTTAAGGGTCACTGTGCAAAATGAAAAGGTCATATACACCTGCATTACAAGGTAAAAGAGTTAATGCAGCCACAACACAAAGACATAAACATATGGTGAACAATTTAAGAGAAAGAATTATCTCCACTTAGTAGACTAAATGTTGGAGAGAGGTTGGAGGCAGCCTTCAGTTTTTCTTGCCTTTGTGTGCTCTCCTCAATTTAACTTTTGTTCCCCCTCCATGCCCCCCCCCCAGAAATTGACTGGATCCACTCCTGCTTCGAAAATAGTCCATTTCTGGTGCGGCTCAGCACGACTCGGTGCAGCGTGATGTGCCACTGGAAAAACATAATATAAATCTGCCTGAATCTTTAAAAAAAAAGGTAGTTAAACAGCTCTGTAGATAAAATTTGAAGCATAGTTTAATTAATAGACAAATGTGTATAAACTCAACGGTGCTCATTTTGTTAATTTGTCGCAGGCAATGCTTGCCCCTCCCTTTCAGTATATGAGCCAGTGTAATTTAATTTATGGTGGGTTGACTGTCAAATGTGTTCAGTGAAATAAAGCACTTGGACTGCGGTTCTTTAAATAGTCAGTCTTGGAAATGACTGACATCAATAATGTGCTTTACAAAACAAAACTTAACAGCCATCAAGCATCTGTGCTTTGCCAAGCAACTATACAGAACCAGGTGTACAGAATGAACAAGGACACGTGCACTGCTCTGTAGATTTTTTTTTTTTTTTAGTTTTTCTCCTGCAAGCCGTGCCATTCTCCTCAACCCTGATACTTTCTGGCTTTTGATTTCATATATCACAGGACTGGGGTAATTTCTTCTGTGCTGTGTTACATGGATGAAAATGATTTTAATTGGAGTCTGAAAGGTACTGTGTACTTAATGTTATCCTGACAAACCATGAGTGTCATTTCTCCTTCCCTTATTTTAAAATCATGAAATTGAGAGTTAAAGCCTCATGAGAACCAGACTGCTGTTTTAAGATGTAGTCACAAAGGAAAGCCACTGTGGAAGCTCCCGATATGCATTAGCACATGAGTGTCCCATTTTGATTATCAAATTATGCATTTAAAGGGCCCACAGTGTATCTATTAAATGAGATAATTCAAGTAATAACTCCAATTACAGGCACCTAAATGTTGCAGAAAGTAATGACAAGCTCATTTGATAAAAGCCGAGCAACTAGGTGGTCTTCTGCAAGAGAGATACCCTCAGTGGTGTAGTGGTCCCTGGAGAAGTGGATACACTCTCTTAGGCAGATGGGTAGATCACTAAGGAGAAAGTGGGTTTGCTCTCATGTATTTCTGAGGCTTTTTGGCTGATATTGGGCTTACTGTAAATTGACTGAAAAATATGCATGTGTACTGTCTATACCTGAATATCCTACACTAAACCACTGGAGACCCATTACCTGACAGTGGTGGCAAATAGCCATAGGCATGACATTAGTGCTGCTTCTATCAAACAATCCAGAATGAAATAAGAAGCTTTTGGTGAATAATTTTCTGTAAATATCTTAATAGGTTGTCTTGTTTGATTTCAGATTTATTTTGTGCTTTGTTTATTGTTTGTTTACTGGCACTTTTGACATTTAACTGCAAAGCTGGTAAAAAGAAAAAACAACAACAACAACAAAAAAACAGCGCGCTAGGCATTATAAAGTTTTTTTTTTTTTTTTACATTGGTAATGAAATCTGAAATGTTCAGCTCCTAGTACTAGGCTTTTTTTTTTTTTAAACACACATTACGTAAATGTGAGCCATTGTTGGCACTGTAGTATGGCAAAGCCTATTTAAATGTGTATATGTTCTTTCTTAGTTAAATACTGCAGATCTGCACTCATTGCTATAGCTAACCTGAAACAGTATATTACCTTGTGTTAATCAGCGTGGTAGTCTATTATTATGCTGGAAAAAGAAGGAAAAAAAGGTCGGACAAGATAACTCATGAATATCTGTAAAATAATCCATCATTTATAACCATCAATACTGATTACTATTCAGTTCAGTCCACTGTGGCCATTCCCTTAATTTGAATATAATTTTCCACTAGATGAGACTGCAGCAACATTTCTTAATGAAATGTAACATTTTTGACATTGTTTGTGATGAATTAGGCTGTACTTGCTTGAGAAGATTCTTTGAAGTTTTTGCTGTTTTCTGTTAAAGCTCTATCATATTATCCTAAGACTCAAATATTGCTGTCAAGTCAACAGTCTTTACCCAGGCACCACATTGCTGGCTGGTATTGTTTTCACCTTGTGAGTCTGTGTTAGAATGTGTGTTTCTTCATGGCAAAATGTGGTCCTGGAAACAACTACTGTGATGGGAATGACCACAGAAGTGGTTTTCCTGACTTTGTCAGGTGTTTTGTCTGTCTGTCTGTGGACAAATTCGCTCAACATGGTGGCATCTAGACCATGCAAGGAACAGTCACAAAACATCACAGGTGTGTAACTGAGGTCATATTGAGGGCCAAGTTCAAAGGTAGGTGTGGTGCCAGCAAAGACACTACATATGTGGAGTGGAAAGAATGATGACAAGATGGTTTCGGTTCTTTTTTTTATTTATTTTATTTAAGGACTGGGTCATTCCATACTAAACTGTACAAATGTGTTACAATGGTGATGAAAATTCAAATACACCTCACCTTTTTATTGCAGTGGTGAAACCCCATCCATCGGCATCACAAATAAGCAAGCAAGAAGATAAACCCAGTGATCACTTCATTTCAGTGACCCCATTGTGTGCTAGGGTGGCAGGCATTGTGGGTGTAACGAGGACACAAAACAGATATTGAATTCCTGAAAATCAGATACATTTCAAAGTCAATTCTTTTGTATGATAAATGGCCTCAGTCTATCAGTAACATTTATGGACAAATACAGCTAGTCAATGTTTTTCATGTCTATTGTCCTCAATGTTTGTATTTCGTTCACCTGGCTTCAGTGCAAAGCATTGTTAAAATTTTATAACTGGTTACCTGTTGCTCTAAATCACCAAAGGAATATATTATTTTATTCACAAGAAGGCATTTCAAAGAATAAAAATGAAATAATAAATCAGGTGGCAAAGTAGGGTCATTTTCTCATAGACTTCAGTAGCATTGAACTTCTTTCTGCAACCACCGACGTCGCCATCTGCTGGCCATTAAATATAATGCAATTTTTTGAGATTTCCGCATTGGCCTCACTTTTTAGACCCAGGTGCTGCGTCCATCTTTTTATACAGTCTATGCACAGGACACGATCTACGCATATTTCTTTATGTTATGTTCGTGACACGATAATAGGACACAGAAGAATTTCTTTTTTCAATCATTGTTTTTTAAAGAATGGTATATATGATTGTCTGACGCCTTGTGAAATTTTGATGGAGGAAGTGAGTACCTTAGTTTGCCGAGGTCATCTTTACGCCATTTGCATACATTGTGCAAATTAACCCACAGGTCTGGACGTAACACGTGAAGACGCGACTGGTTACGCCCACCACGGTCATTTCAAATTACATTTCTGATCAGACGAGTCCCGATAATTTAGTGCAGATAATTGAAACCATTATTATGGGTATTTCTCTACAATATTTCATTTCACTTTCTTTCGAAGTATCAACAGACATGTCATGAGCATTTAATGAAGTTGGCTGCGAAATTTTGTAACAAAATATGGCCTTCACAATGCCTTGGCTGACATCAGGACACCAATTTTTCTGCTGTGTTGTTGGACCGATGACTCTGTTTTTTTCTTATGTATATCTTTAACCCGGCAGTGAATAAATATGAACAATGTAAATTGTGTAATTCTCTTCGAAAAAATTTTATTGACCATAACAACACAGTGAATTGTACAGTTTAGTATGGAGTGACCCGACTCTAAATTGTGAACCTTGAGCTGTACTGTGTGGGCATAGAATTATTAATTGGGATGTATGTACAGAACAATTTGTAAACTGTTATACCACCTAGCACTCATTGGACAGGAGTGAAGCATGACTGCTCAGAGATCAGACTTTTTTAGCTTCTCCCTCACAGGGTGGCAGTCTTCTTGAGAATGTGTTCAATGTGAGTAAAAAATTACATCAGAGATGGGAAGCAACCACAGCTTAAAAGGGTAATTTTTCATGGCTAAAATGTTTTAATGAAAAATTAACCATAATTGTTCAAGAGCTGGATTTACTGGATGTGAATGCCATGAAGTGCAAAATTACACATGGACTTTATTATTTTCATCATTACTTTTTTCTAAAGATTGTATTCAACCATCTCAGGCACCGTGTAAAAACCAAGGGTTTGCTATATATTTTTTGATGCTATACACTGTTATAAACTGACTGAATTTAACAGTTGAATTAACGCATTGGTTCCTGGTTATTTTAACTGTAAGTGGAGTCCTGCGCACATTTAACTGTGATTTACAGTTAACATACACAGAACTCTGTAGTAAACTTATTGTAAAATTACAGTTAAAATAACTGGCAAAAAAGGTGCCAGTTCAATTTACTCGCAAAAAAAAGGTACGAATTTGTAACAGTGTACAACCTCTGTTCCAGAAGAATTGAGACCTTGTAAAATTTGAACTGAAACAGTGAGTGATAGTTTGCAAATCACTTTTAACCCATTAATGACCAACAACTAAAAATAGTACCTTAAGGAAAAACCCCACAGTTTGAGTTCTGAATGAGGTAGGAACTTGCTTTTTGGTGTGTGACATCTTGGGGTAAATGGCTACACATAACCAATTTCAAAATTGTGAAGAAACATATTTGTCATATCATATTTAGGGGTCAAACTTTGATTTTTGGAAAAAACCCAAAATAACACAAAAATAAGTTCAACAGTCATTTGAGAGGTTATTTATCAGATGTACACTGAAGTGTTATAAATGTTCTTAAAGCACAACTTCTCCTGAATCCAACAATACCAAGCATTTGATTCAACTTTGTACGGATCCTGAGATACAGCCCTTTAAGTTAAGGTACTATTTTTAGTTGTTGGTCAAATATGATAGCGGATTTTTTTCAAATTTCCTCTTAAAATGCCTTGGAAATATAAGGTCCGGTTATGACATGGTCAAAAGATTTAAGGCATTTTTGTTCCACCCACAGACAAGTAAGAATCAATTGGGAAAAGGTTTGATTTTCATGAAAATTGAAAAAAAAAAAAAAAAACCGCTATCATATTTGACCAACTACCAAAAATAGTACTTTAAGGAGAATGGGTGCTGTAGCCACATACTTTGACCGATTTGAAAAATTCCAGCTGATTTGTGCTATGCTCAGCTAGTACTTTCAGTACTGTAAAGAAAATTCAAAATTTCCACTATGGTCATTAATGGGTTAACCTGTATTTTTTTGGGAAATAATTGCTGTTTCGAAATAGGATGTTTGCAACATGTTTTTTGAAGTTGGGATATGTTGACCACTATGTACCATCACTTCTTTTAATAACACTCAGCAATTGGTTTAGAACTGGGGACACTCATTGTTGGAGCTTCTCAAGTAGACTTTGTTCCCATTCCACAAGACCTAGATATTTTCTAATCTATCTGATCTTCAATCATAAAAAATCATGGTGTGGTGTTTGAATATTTCACTCAGTATAAGTGTGAGGTACCTTCAGTGAAGCGCTGTAGCCAGCAGATGCAGAATATTTGACATTGGCCTGCAAGAAGGATAAAAAAAAACTTCTTCTACCTTTGAACCTGCATGTGGAAAAATGTAAGCTTCACTTAATGTCACTAATTTATTTCCCACCAAACAAAAAAAAAAACCAAACAACAAAAAAAAAAAACAAAATTGCGTTGTAAAGCTGCGTTATCTGGAAGGAATATTGTCTTTGAATTGTGAAATCTTGTTTGTCCCCTGCCTCCTGAAAGATAGTTCGGGGGACTAGTAATACTGACCATGGTGGTGCGTGCTTGCATGCATCCGTCCAGATCCAGTACTCTGAAACTATGCAACAGCTTTACTATTTTATACTACTCATGACCTTTACCAAACCTTCATATGTGTTACCTCTTTTGTGACCTGTTACCTGATCTAAAACCCTTACAGGTTTTTATATGACATTTGACTTAAGACCTTGACCACAGTTCCATTTCCGGAACTTCCGGTATTTTTCCAAAGTTACATGCAGTAAGTTTTCCAAATAGCTTTTTCTAGTCCCCACACCACCTGAAGGGTAGGTTAAGGGTCTACTTATTTAGGCCGCATTTGTCCATCCATCCATCTGCATATGCAACCAATCTTTGGCCGAGGACTTTTGTGGTCTCTGTCAGGCTTGTTTATTTTATGCTTTTAACTTGCGACTCATATTTCAGTTATTTATATCATTTATACTGTGACAGCCCCTCTGTTAGCTTGCCTTACTGCCTCCTGCTGTTGTTTGTTTCAGATTCTTGGTTGGTAGCTGTGCAATCAGGGATATGAGGTAAACCTGGACTCAGTGTGATCTTCTGCGATTAATCTCAACCGTTTGTCAGTTTAGGGCAAGACTTCTTGACTCCATGGATGCCTCGATTGTGGCCTTTTGTTTGCTTTTTTTCCCCTTTAACATCCTGACAGCTATTTTTTTTTTTTCGCCTACTCAGTCATTATACTACTGCCTCTACAGGTGTAAGTATTATTATTGCTTTTGTATTGTTGTCTATTAACTATATGTGAATGAATTTATATTTTGCTTCTGTAAAATCTTGTATTTCACATCCTTGTCTCAGTCAAAGAGCAAGGCTGTCACCTATTACAGCATATTGACACAGGGGTGGATCAGAACTCAGTCACAGACAAAAATCCAGTTCATGTTTTACAACTATAATAAATCTTGGTCAGGCCATCCTAGTCAGGCAGTGAGATTTTGGTACAGAAGGGTAAATCCAGAATCATAATCAGAGAAGAGCCAAAAAGTCAAAACCAGGAAGAAGATTGGCCAAAGCTAAATCGTGAGACAAATCAGAAACCAAAAAAAGCCTATCAGAAAATGAAACAGGGGTAGTCAATCAAACACTAGGAACAGGACAGGATTGTGATAAAAAAAAAAAAAAAAACCATATCACAGCCGGGAAATTTCTGGAATGAGAGAATGCTCGTAAGTAGGACACAGGAGAACTGGCTCGACAAACTTGCACTAGAATGCCAAGAACTAATTACATAGGCTGCAGGTATGGAGAGCTAAGGAACGTGTAGGAAGGTGTGGCTACAAATAATGGAACAAGCAGACTAATTAACAATGAACAAGGGGAGGTGCGAGTGCAGGAGTGAAAACAGAAAACAAACACGTAATACATAAATAGTAGAGTAATACATGAAGCTGCTAAAATTAACAATGAAATATGAAAAACAAATACATAAACATAAAACAATTTGAGACAGAATCAAACACTGACACATATATCTACTTAAGAAAACATCAGCACCTCGCAAACCCATCTCAGCCAAGTCTGTGTGAACACCTTTCTCCTCCACTTATCAAACACAGAGACAATGAACACAATCACTAGGACAATAACATAACATAATATTGCCATAACAATTGGCAATATTGGAATCCATAGGAGATAACTAATGAAACATAAGATCATTGTGGCACAGTCAGTGAGTCTCAAACTGACTGAAATGATTTTGTTACTGTATAAGATGGCAGGCTCCGTCACCATCATCAAAATAACAAATCAGGGCATATCTCTCAGAGGAAAGGTACCCCATTCCTCCAGCAAAGTTTCATGCCTGTAGACTCTATCCCGAGGCGTTTTGAAGCTGATTTGGCAGGTTGTTGAGGCTCGGCACCTTAATAAGACTGTTTATACGTGACTGGTCAAACCTTTCAGACCACTAACAATTGAATCTGCAAATTCAATAAGCACCCAACTCCATGTTGAAAATGTGTGGAGTTGGGCACTTACTGAATTCACCAATTCAATTTTTCAGCCGTCAGGGCTGGAATAATTGAGCTTAATGCTTTTTGTTTTCCAATCGTAGATTGATCAAGGAGGCGTCCTTTTGCCCAAAAGAACTGCTACGCAGATTATTTTATAATTTTTAAAATTTTATTATGTTTTTTTTTTTTTTAGCTGCTAGGACACTCTCTTTGAAGGTAAACACTTAAAATTATGATTGAAATTCTCATTAATGTGTTGCACTGGTATATTTGTGTCTTCTGGAATTTTCTATCCAATTGATGCCAATCTAGGTTGATTTTACATCCTCCGAAAATATAAGTAATTACTAGTTTGTGTTTATTTTGCCAAATTAGATTTTTCATTAACTCTAAAATTTAGGTCACTAAGCCATGAAGTAACAAATTCTCTGTGAATTCTTACTATTCACCCTCTGTTTGTGCTTCATTATTTACATGAGTTAAAACTGTCACAAACCACATTTCTGCTGTATTAGTTCTCCCCCTGTTCCAGCAGTCTTGCGGGTTGTTCATGTTCATTTGATTGACTCGTTATTCCCTGAGTGTGATCAGCTGTAGTCGCCCTGATTGTCCTGTCTATATAGGTTGCTGGTTTTGTGGCTGTTGGCGCTGGATCCTCTTGCTAGAAAGGTTTACGCTAACCTCTCACCCAAAATTGTAGTTTTCCTCCCTTAGGTCTCCTCCAGCAAGCAAAATTATTAGGAACAAAAGATTCTCCAAGCCTTCTTCTTTTTCTCCTCATCCTCCTCATTATAAATGTGCCCTAGAAGCTCATCTTCAATCCTGCAATTGGCTCCCCCTTCACCCAGATAATTATATAAAACTATCAATATTTTACTAAAACGTGGGACCGAAACATGAGTGAAGTTTCCCACAAACAGTCCGGTCCAAATATCAAAAATCATGAGCACCCTTAAGTGAATATGAGCACAACAGGCTGTGAAAAAAGTCTTTGCTGTTTAACATCTTGGTCTTAGACTGAAAATATTAACAAAAATCTTACCTTTTCATTCAGTAGGATTACTGAACGAAAAAATGTTTGAAATTAAATATGTTTTTCCAATCATGCCTGCCATAATCCGATGATGAATATGTCATTGACATACATTCACAGTCATATTTTACCTTTTTTAGTCCACCTGCCTGATTAGAAACTTGAAAGGGGTCAAAGATGACTTCCTGTTTCACTGGTGTATAAATATAAGATGACGCAGACCAAATTCCCTTAGTCATTCATCATTGTGGGGGTGCATCCAAATTCTCAAAAGAGCAGGTAATCTTCTTTGCAAATGGACATAACCAAAAATATTTGACTTATTTCCATGGCAATAAGCTTTCAAATTGTCTATTTCATGAAGGGAAGGAGGAATTAGGCCCCTGATTTGCTCTCTGCTAGCAAGAAGATACAATACCGAATTTGAAAGAAAATGAAATATCAATAAGGACCATGATCTTTTGCAGCAGAAGTGACTGGATATGTCATTCTTGCCCCAAAGTTTCGCAATAAATTGCAGAGAATATTTTTGCCATCAAGCGCATTACATATTCCAAGGTACCTTTAAAATCAAGGAGGAGGGGAAAGGTAAGGAAAATTACCACTTATTTAAGAGAATTGCAATGTCGCCTGTGTAATACCTGAGAAAAGAGTCACTATATGCAACAAAAGCTTGTTGAGCTGTGCAAATCAGGAAATGGATTTACAAAAATCTAATAACTGTTGAAAATACCCATTACCACCATTAGAAAAATAATGAAGACATTTAAAGCAACAGGAGATGTTAAGAATTAGCCTGGAGGGGGACTTATGTTGATCCCATGCACTGTGAGGTACAGTAGGTGGTCAAAATGAATCTCCAACTATCACAGCTGTTGAACTGCAGTGGTATGTTGAGTCTTAAGGTTAGAATGAGGTTAGAATGAACGTAGCAGTGCCAAAGTCAGCAATCAAGACAGGACTTCACCAGAGTAAATACATAAGGTTTATCTAGAAATGTAAACCATTAGTAAAGCTCAAAAACAGGTCATTTATCAAGCTTGCAGACAGACCATAAATAGTCACGGAACAGTCACTTTTTGAAGTCGATGTGTTGGATGTGGGGGAAATGGGATGTAAGCGACTCTGACAAGGGCCTAATCCTCATGACTGGAATGCATCAGAGCATCTGCAAGGCAGCAAATCTTCTGGGACGCCCCAAGTCAGAGGTGGTGAGTGCCTACTGACAGTGTTTGAAGGAGGGAAAACCATGAACTAGCGACAGGGTGTTGGGTGCCCAAGGTTCATCGATGCTCAAGGGCATCAAAGGCTGTCCTTTCTGGTCCAAGCCAACAGAATGCCTATTGTGGCAGAGGTCACAAAGAATGAAATGATACTTGAGGAATGCGTTAGAACACACAGTGCATCACACCCTGCTGCATATAGCACTATGTAGCAGTAGACCAGGCTGAGAGCCCAATCTTATGTCGATCCACAGTCAAAAGTGCCTACAGCGGAAATGCGAGCATTGAAACTGGACCTTGAAACAATTAAAACAGGGCACCTGGTCCCAATATCATTTACATTATCTGCATTGGCCCAGCACATGTGCAGTATTTTCCTGGGCAGGACATGGCAGCAGGAGGCACTGTGGAAAGAGACAAAGAGCAGCTGATGGAGGGAGTGTGATGCTCTGGAAAGTATTCTGTGGGGAAACCCTGGGTCGGGGACTTCAGGACTTCAGTTAGGCGGAGCTGTTTTTGTGGCACTAGGGTGGCCTACGCGATGTTAGGCAGCTGTTTCTAATTTTCGCACATAAAGTTGCCATTAAAATTAAATGCAAATATCATTAAAAGGACAGATTTGGAAAGTGCATTCACCCTCTACTGCATTGAAAACACTACGGCAACACATTATTTGGTGCTTTAACTTCAGAATTAATTTTTTTTACTAAAAATAAATGCTTGTTTTAAATCTATTGACTGCAAAACACTCCAGAAAAGTTCAAGCAGGGGCAATTTAGGCCTCGTACCTGAAAAGCAAAGATGGGTTGAGGCTGAATAATTTTCCAACAGATGCATTATTTTATAATGCATCACTTTGAGATGCTTCTGTAAGACTTTGCAAATTTCACCCTTTACAGTGCATAACATTGCATCCTTCAGACGTCACTATCTTAAGGGCAGCTCTGGGATTTTAATGGATATCACAACTTGGGCTTGGAATTACTTTGATTAACCTCTCTCACTCATAACCATATGCTACTGCATCTTCAGATTCAAGATAAAGCTTCCCTATGCAAAGCCATACATCCACTCTTTCCAAAAGAATTGCCAACTTCTCTGAACTCAATGTCATCTGAGACGGATATTATCACACTGGAAGCAAGTTATGCAATCCGTTGAGTCGGCGTTTCGAGTGTTTTCTGGAAAAAAGCTGCCGTGTTCTCTGGAACAAAGACAACAAGGACACACCACGCTGTTGTCAGCATCAGGTCCAAAAGCCAACATTTTTCACAGTTGTATGTTGTATCAGTATCAGCGCACACGAGTGACCTCCACATTTGTGAGGGCATCATTAATGCAGAAGTGTATATACAAATTTAGCATTTTCCACTGAGACAATGCTAAATCGCATTCTTCATTCAAGGTAACAAGTTCATGGTAGCATAAGCAGAGAGTGCTGAGGCTAGATTAGCCTGCCTGCTGTCCTGATCCGTCTCCCATCAAGAATGGATTACAAGTGCATGGCTGCATAACCAGAGTGCTGGTGCTAGCTTGACCCGCCAGCAGTCTTGATATGTCTCAGATTAAGAATGGATGACAGGTGCATGTCTGTGTACGCTGATGGTGGGGGTGCTAGATTGGCCTGCCTGCAATCTTGATCAGTCTCTGATGGAGAATATATGCCTTAATACACAGCAGTAAAGGACTCATTCAATTGCACAGCTGAAGACCTTCAAAATGGAGGAATGGGGGAAAATTCTGTCTTATTGACTTGACTGATTTCTCAATGTCCAAACACTTCACGAGTGTGATTACAACATGCTGATGTTACCCAATGGTTAACAGTAAACTGTGCCAGCTTTTTTGGACCTTTTTATCGTCATCATATTGTTTTCACAGTAAGAAATTATTAAATTAAATTCACATTTGAACATCAAAAATGTGCTCTTGAACTGTTTTCAAATTAGTTGAGGATGGAGTGACTTTTTATCTCAGTCCTTTTTGATTTTATTTGCACTTTCCAAGTTGAGCACACTTTTTTGGAAGTGGGGTTGTATGCATGAATGCACATTCTTTCATTTTGACAATAAAATTGTTTAGCCATCTCCTCAACATCATTTTGTCTAATATTTTCAAATCTGTTCATCTACCAATCCTTTTGCACTCGCTTCTTACCTGTCGGGGCACAGAGTAACTGATGCAGGCAGGCAACAGGTGATATTAAGTTTACAAGTTACATCACCATGGTAACGTACCAGATATTACCTGACTTCACATCATATATGGAAAATACCAGGTCAGGCTGGCCTTCTGTTTTTTCTTTATTGTGGAGTAGAGCCAGAGCAAAGTTATTTTGATCTGCCCTTTTCTGCTTTGATGCCTTTACACAAATATTGATAATAGCAAAGCTTCTCAAGTTATCCAGTATTTATGCTCCATGCAATCGTTGAACCAAAGGCCTTAAAGTTTTTTGAGCATTGTGCATTGTGACGAACATTCATGTCATTCTTCTACAGAGCAGCTGCATAACAATCCTGTGATTCCTAGCGTGGCCAGTGCTGTGCTTGCACTAGCCAATCGCCACATCGCCACAGGCGCAGCCATATTCTGTATGGCGATGGCTTTTTTAGCCTGTTTAGCCACTGGCGAAGCTAAAATCTACTGAAAATTTTTTTGCAGCTTTTTTTTGCATGATAAACAAGGAAAAGCAAATGCACCTCCTTTTCGGAAGAGCGCATCCGAGTACACCCGACCTCAGCATTTCTGAATATTTTGTCCAATCAGAAGAACGCTGTATTTTTGTCTCATTTGCTCCATTCCCTCCATGGCATGCGACAAGTCAACATGTGTAAATGAATGATCGAATATTTAGAAGTTATAACAGAAGATTGGGGTGAGATATTACCCAAAATAAGGTAATTTTATGCATACAAATTCTGCAAAACTTCAACTTTGATGTACAATGCCATACCTGTAAACCAGGGACGTGCGGTCAGGGTAGGCAGTGACTTCTTTTTTATTGCTAGATTTTGTCAACCTGTTTCCACGTACCATGCCTGATTGTCAATCAATCAATTTGACTTTTTTTTCTGGTCAATTAAGCCTGTAATGTTTAAGAGGTGATTGTGACAAAAATATTAATTTACCTTTATGCTTTGATTCGAGACTGCAAGGAAGTAAATCTTAATAATTAATTAGGAAAAAATCTTAACTCTCTCGGTAATTCCGTATATTGTTTTGATCTTTTGTTTATCGGATTATGAAAGAAGACTGAAAATAAACTCCCTATGTTTTAAAAATGGCATTAAAAGTACTTGTTTAAGGGGGGAAATATTATCGTAAACATATTGACCACACATTGAACGCCACATAAGAAAGGTTTCAATATTTGTTAATGGCATTGCGTTAGCTTCCTCTTAGCAAATATGAACAAACTTGCTGTCTCGTTAGCATTTTAAGTTCGATGCACTGAGCAATAATGTCGTGGATGGAACTGGCACGCCATTCTGCCGTTTAGTCTTGTAAATTAGTTATACCCCCGTTCCACAGAGCTTTCTGGCTCATCAGTCACTCAACGAAAGCAAAGCATATTTCTTCCGGTCACCCACGGAAGACTATCGTATCACAGGCCAATGAATACGATTCGTGTTTGTCCACTATCAGGTCAGTTTCCGACGTGTAGGGCTAAGCTCTGAGCTTAGTTCCGTCATCAGACGATTTCGCCTCATCGGATCAAAGAAATAAACTTGCTTCCGACGAGTGATCGATGAGCTAGAAAGCTCTGCAGAACGGGGGTATAAATCAATCCTCAGATTGCTAATCAAGCAAAGTAATAGAGTTATCGTTTGTTTAACGGTGAGAATTCTGCCTACCCTAACTGACCTCCGACGGCATGTCACTACTCTAAACAGGGCCTTCTATAGACTTTAACAATGTGTATTCTTGACACTCATACGACGAGTCAGTAGTCATTATTATTATTACTATTATTATTGTTATTATTATTACGTTCGATCATTGACAAGTCACTTCCTTCCTGTATGATTTTATTTTTATGTTAAATATTTTACAAAGGTAACGGTAAGCAAAAAATGCCTGTTAAACTATATGATGATGCCCCTCTTGCATTTTTATTAATTTGCAAGTCTTAGGAATTTACTAGAAATTTTATGTGCAAACATGGCACACGTGTGGGAACTTTTACATGAATGTCTTGTTATTATTATTATTATTATTATTAATATTAGTATTATTTTTCAGAGCACAGATGTGGAACCTACACATGACATTTCTTCTTAACAAAATTTTATGTGCAGAGCACCAACATTGTGGCTACTTGTTGCTAAACAATTTTTTCTGACTTTAGCCACGTTGGCTACACATATTTTTTCCCTAGTGCAAGCTGTCTATGCTGTACAAGGGTATGGTTTATTAACTACAATATACTAACTATTCAAAGGCTTTACTTTTGTCTTTCACTTAATTTTGAACTGACATAGGATTGATATCTTCCAGTAAATATGTATTGAAAATGTACACTTCATCAGCGCTTTCTCAAAAATCAAACACTTGGGCTATCGTTATTATGCAGGTGATGGTTCCATGTCTAACAAATGAATCACTTCTAAAAATCTCATATCCTTTTTGTTGAAAGTGATTTGTATTCAATATTCCACTCATGTGCTCAGCTGCATGCTGGTGCACTTTGGCATTGTCTGCCTCTGTCTATCATATTATTTTCACCCTCCGATGACTTCTTCTGGGGGCACACTAGCGTAGACTGTCACAGCCCTCGGTGTCACGCTTTGTGCCCGGACTGAGAGTGGAGCAGCAAGCTTGCTAGGTCACTGAGGAGCCATCACAACCATCCTGCCGCATAAATCCCCAAAGCGCATCATCAATCAGACACCTGGGAGAGCCATCTGTCATAGGGCGCAGGATGAAGAACACACAAGGATATGTACTGTCCATAAAATAACACCTGTGAACCACTGCTTGCATATTGTGCATGTGCTTGACTTTTGGCTCATCACACCTTGGCTATGGATTCTGCATACTAGGTTAATCACAAAGCTGACATTGTAATTATGGGTCTTGTAATAGAATGTTTGTGAGCATATATACTCAGAGGCAATGAAAACGCAACACCAGTTTGGACTCAAATAATTTTGAGACTCAAATTTATTTTCTTATTTTAACAATTCAAATATGTTGGGTGAGTTGACTTTGATGAATTAAATGTGTTAATGGGCCGATTTGGACAATAATAAACAGATGCATTAAGCATAACAAGCACAAGTTGAAAATGAAAAATCACAACAAGACTGAACGGAACACACATTTAAAAATGAACTCAAAAGAACAGTCAGTATCGGATGTGACCCCCACGAGCATCCACACAGGCAGTACAACGTCTCCTCGTGGACCTGACTAAGCGTCTTAGGTTGTCTTGGGGAAGTTGTCGCCACTCTGCCTGTAGTGCATTCTGGAGTTGCTGCCTGGTTTGAGGTCTGGGTACTCTTGATAAAAGAGCTCGTTCCAGTTGGACGTACTACACCCAAAACGGTGAGCCACTTACCGGGCACTTACTCCTGCCTCTAGCATACCCAGGGCCCTGTTCCGTTGTTCAGTCAACAGACATGGCATTATGACACTTAAAAATGTTTTTTGTGTGGCTTTTATCATGCCTTTATATAGGGAAGACAACCCCTCCTTCATTTCAACCACTGTACTTGCACAACTCCTAATCCCATATGTTGTACTCAATATGGATTGATGAGAGTCCAACTCACACTGTTGAGTTACATGATGATCATTCATGTGTAACGAGATGCACATTGTGACCCCAATGGTCACTTAAGAACTCAAATTGGACTACTCAGGTCCTGAGCAAAAATAAACCAAAATTTAGAGTGTTGCGTTTTCATTGCCTTTGAGTATATGTGCTAGTTATTTTGCCTTAATATATTGTGTTCTTAAACCACTTCAAACATCCAAAATGAGGCAATAGATGTTTTTAATTCCATAGTAATGTTGTGCATTTTACTCCACCATTTGCAATCCAAAATAACAACCAAGTTCCTAGTTCAAAAATGAATGTAACAAGCTTTGTAAGTAAGCTTAGAACAGGCATTTACAGTTTTCAGGTATGTATTGTAAATTGTCAATTGATGCAAATGCAAGCTTCGGTACAAATTCCATATATCAAAAATGGAACCAATGGCCCTGCAGCTCACCGGCCAAATATCTGAGCCAGTTGTTCAGCATTTCTGAGGAAAGCTTTTCAGAGATTAATAGTGTTTAAATGCAGCGTATTATGATATATGAAGTGAATCTGGCCGCCGGTTTCATAGGAGCTGATAGTGAAAGCTTTTTCTATTATAAGTAAATGGGGAAAATTTACTTTCAAAAAATTGTTAAAAACTAAATTACAATTTTTTAAAACTGTGAACAAGCTTGGTAGACATTGTCCCAAGGAAGCTCCATACCAAATTTGAATTATATCAAGCTAGTTGTTTCAGAGAAAAAAATTTTAAATATGTTGCTAACAGATGACGATCACAACCACAGTCGCGACTACAATGCTGGATGCCGCCTGATCACAATAGATCATGGCCTATAGGCTGGCGAGCTAAAAATGACTGTTCCAAACTGAGAGGGTAGAATAAAAAAACTTAAGTAAGCAGTTATTTTTCTATCACTTTACTGACATGACTTTTTTTTACACATTAAAATTCTTATCATTATCAATTCCAAGAATAATAATAATGATGCATGATACAATCATTATGCATTATTTATATTACAAACCCTGTTAATTATGAACATGGACCAGTTTGTTGGCACCTTCTGGTGAAATTAGAATTTGGTTGTGCTTCAGTTTATACTTGGTTTTCCCAAGTCATTTGCAAACTGGCTTAGGTTTCAGAAAAATACCAAATATCACCTTGAGCAGCCTCATCTGAAATAATAATAACATTGTCAGTGTTCAGATATATATGCAGTCAGGTACAAAAATATTTGAATTTCTTTTCTTTTTTTATGCATTTTATGCTTCTATTTCCTTGATTCCATTTTTAATGTATATTTACCTTTGAATGTATTTTTTTTTAACGCGCTTTGAATTGCCATTGTGTAACAGAAATGCTAAATAAATTAAGTCACCTCTCCTTTTCTTGAATTTCCACAAAATATTACCAGGTATGCTTACAACACCTGTAAATTCTCCAAGTCATTTTCAACAATCTGCTCTCTTTAATTTCAGCCAATATTACTGTTGCATAAGATAACTAAAACAGCCCATTGCTTTCTTTATTTAAGACTGAAATCATTATCTTTCAAAGCCAGAGTAATACATGAACTCCAAATAAGTTAGTTATGCCAAGAATATTATGTGAGTGGAAACAGTCCCAATATACAATGAAAAGTTCTGTGTGCAAATAAATAGTCAAAACTTGCCATTTGGCTTGAAAATTGGGATTAATCTAAATGGGATTAAAAATACAAATGTATTTGTTTTAGCATAATAACTTCCCTCTCAAACTTCAGAAAACATTCAGGAGTCCCCGACAACATTAAAATTGTTCTAAACGTAAGATGCTGCCTTTTCTATTTTCAACAGTTTTCCAACAGTATTTGTTCAACAGCTTCTTTTAAAACCACTCTAAGGAGTTTTTAACAGGTTAGGAAAGTCTCAGTTTACTACTGATGTCTCTGTATGACCTACAAAAACAAACAAGGCCATCAGAGAGAAGATAATATATTTTTGTACTGGTCTGTTAGTTACTCTTACCTGTCCTCTGGTCCAATTTGCCACAAAATCAGATTAAAAAATTATGGCATGCAGACCAGAGGAGCCTATGTGAATTTTCCCAAGCAAAATTTTGCAGCGAGTAGCATGTTAGTCATTTAAAAGGATAAATAAGATTTTTCCCCAGGGAATTTTATTTTTTTTGACGATATATCTTGTGATAATGGCTGATACTGTGAAAGTATCAGGAAAGACAAAAAGAAAATAATTTACCAAAATACATCGTGAGACATAGTTTTAAATCGAAATATGGATTTATTGGAGTCCCCTACAGCTTAATCCTGGGTCCCCTTCTCACCTCCGTCCACACTTCTCTCCTCTCCCTTCTTTTGGTCGTGTGATCTTTGCGTGTTGTTTGCCTTATCACCGTTATGCCAATGACACTCAGCTCTTTCTCTCCTTCTCCATCTGGCACACAGGTCTCAGCTTGCCTGAGGGACATCCATAGCTAGATGGACAACACATTGTCACACTGACTCGTAAAATAGTGACACTACCTGACCAAGCATCAATATACAATGAAAAAGGAGGCTTTTGGAGTCATTATTTGACATTAAGGTTTTGGGGTTAGGGGGTTAGGTTTGTTTTAAACTGGTATCAAATAAGGACGCCAAAAGCTTCCTTCTTCATTGTATAATGACCCTTGGTCAGGTAGCGTCACGATATGATGAGTTGGGATGAGACTTGGCTTGGATGGATAACCACCATCTTAAGCTCAACCAAACTAAAACAAAGGTGTTCGTCCTAGCTCCCTCCTCTCCCACCCAGGACTTCATTGTCACTGTAGGGGACTTCTTGGTTCCTCTTTGCTCAGTGCAAGGAACCTTGGAGTGATGATAGATAACAGAGGGTCACTCTCTGAGAACATTATGGCAGTGAGCTGGGCACACCGGTTCATTCTGTAAAATATCGGAAAAATTCAGTCCTATCTCAGTACCTATCAACCCTGCTTATGGTTCAAGCATTGGTCCTGTCCCACCTGGACTACTGAAGCTCACCTTTAGCTGGACCTCCAGCCACTGCTATCAGACTCCTGCAGCTGATCCAGAATCAAGTTTAAAACATTGCTGCTAGTATACCAGGCTACTAAGGAGACAGTCCCGGCTTAGCCTCAAAAAAATCACAATACCCTATACACCTCCCAGACCTCCGAGAACTGCCATCTGTGGTTGCCATGCTTTAAAAAAGAGCACAAAGGCTCCTGTCACTTTTGCTTCAAACATCTACATGACCCTAAGACATTTGGGATGGTATTCAGGGGACTAATGAATAAAAACTGGCACTTTTTAGAAATGTAGGTCTTGTTACTTTTGTACATCTGGCATAAAGCTGATACAGCTTTCCACTCTAGAAACATAATACCTACAGTCAACCTGAGCAAGTAGCAATAATTGATAGAACCATGAATTCTGCTCTCAGCCAGAATATCCTGAGGTCAATGTACAGCAATCAGTTTGTGACCTAATGCTTAAGCACAGTTGAGTTATGCAGCAGGACAATGATCCAAAGCACTCAAGCACGTCCATCTCTGAACTGCTCAGAAGAAATAAAATGAAGATTTTGAAGTGGCATAGTCAAAGTTCCAACTTAAAATTGATTGAGATGTTGCGACATGACCTTAAACAGACAGTTCATGCTCGAAATGCCTCCAACGTGACTGAAGTAATGCTACGGTCACAATTGCTCTTACGAACGATGGATTCGTACGAATTCCCAGTTCTTACGAATTCTGGATTTCGTAGACATTTGTGAAGGGGGGCATAATTTCCTTTGGCCTTCTTAAGAAGTTCGTACGGCTGCTGTTAAATTCTTAAGAGCAACTTGAGGCAGTCTTAAGAAAAAGAGATGATTTCTGCCATACGGTGGCCATAGAGTTCTTACGTTCTCTGTAGGGGTGACTTGGGACTTCCCTAAGGCAAACTTACGGCTATCTTACGAAAGCTTGTGCCGTAAGATGGCCGCATGACAACCCTACGTGCAATTTATGCCACTCCCAAGTCGTTGGTAGGAAGATCCTACGGTTTTGGTACATTTTGATGGGGTATATAAATAGTTCCCGTGCAGGCACTTCCAAATTCTGTGCCCTTATCATCAAATCTGCTGGGAAATTTTACGTCCGCCTCACAAACACCATACTTCTGCCTTACGAAGGCCATAAGACGTTCGTATGAACGACGTATCCTTGGATGGAAAATTCACAAATATGGGGAGACAGCGCAGATGGAATGTTAACTTTTCTTGAACCAAACCCCCCACACAGAAGGTCACTCAAATCTTTTTCCAAATCTTTCATACTGCTGGCTGGTTCCCGTAATTTTTTCCCGGCCAATAAAAATTACATGTCTATAGTGCTCTCAGCTGGACATCTGTGGCAGCCCACTGCACAGAGCACTCTTAAAAAGCAGAGTTTAAAATACACCCATTTTGTTCTTATGTGGTTCACACGAACGCCTTAAGGGGCCCTGAGGAACAACTTAATGTGTTCTTGCGGCATACGTGAACACATCTTGCGTCTCCTGACCCTAAATTTCCTACGAAAATCTTGCGTCATTCCTAAGGCATTCAGTACAGCCGCCCTACTGAAATGGGGTTTCGTAAAGGCGCTCAGAAAAAAAAGTTTGACAAGACCATCGACCTGGCTACAAACTTACGAACGGGCTACGAACACGGATTCTTATAAGGCCGCCTTAAGAAGACCGCAAGAAATGGTCCAAAAATCGTTTGTACGGCGTTCGTAGAGCAATTGTGACCGTAGCATAAAAAACTGCCGCAGAGAAGAGTGACACAAAATTCCTCCACAGTGATGTAAAAGGCTCATCACCATTTTATTGAAGTTAATGAAGCCAAGGGTGGCTCATCTAGTAATTAGCTTTAGGGGGCAGTCATTTTTTTCACACGGGGGATAAAGGTTTAGAATAACTCTTTGCCTTCAAAAAATAAAATGACCATTTAAAAGCTGCATTTTGTGTTTACTCACATTACTTTTGTCCTACATTAAAATAAGTTAGATGATCTAAAACAATTAAATATGACAAATAAGCTAAAATAAAAGAAATTGGGAAGTGGCCAGTTATGTATTCTCAGCACTACAAATAGATAAACTAAAAAATGCACTCAGATCCCGCTGTTCTTCCCTTATAAAAATTTACTGTAGTTAACTATAGCATACTACAGTAAAATTGATGTAAACTATAGTAAACTACACATTACTACAGTAAACTAGAGTTTGTTGCAAATATACTATAGTAATTGAATATCATTGCTATAGTTCACTATAGTAGAGTTTGACTTTTGTTATTTACTTTAGCATCACTATAGTAAACCACAGCGTTACTATAGTATATCTATAGTAATTCCACAAAAAATACCATAGTTACTATAGAAAACTTTTGTATTTTTACTGTAGTATTTTGTGGTAATTTTTCATAAGGGTTATGACATTGATGAGATTGGTATGGGTCATCTGAAAGATCATGTACAATTATGCCATTGTTTAAGGTGGGTGTATGTATGTATGATTTTTTTTTTTTTCATGGATTGATAGATCAATATCAAATTGTGCTTTGGTGATTTAAATAATTTTATGGGGCTCATGGTGGACACAGCTGAAATCATGGCTTGGGCAGAGACAGACTAGAACAATGTGAATGGACTCCGGGTATTATTTGTAATAGTCTGCTAGGGAGGATATGTTTTATTTCATTACAATTAAATTGATGAAATCATCTCCAACATCAGATGTTACACAAAAATGCTATTTATAATACTTGTAGCTGAAATGGTTGCTTCCATATTTTAAAAATTTTCAGGCTCTATTTTCATGCCATTGCTAATGAAAACGTATGTAGGAGTAACATTATGCACAATTCCGTCTATTGCAAATGACAAATTATCGTCTTTAACGACTTTGGTAGTTAGGTGCTCTGACATCAAAGTGATTGTGACACAGTGGGTTGGTTGGTGCATTAGAGGGTGTGTAAATGCGTATAGCTGTTAATGAATCCCAGTCAGTGGAGTTGTTTGCAAATAAACTCATATCATTCGCTTAGTTTTTTTTTCCCTTCTTGATTTTCACTTTTGTTATGCAAGCTTACACCCTATACATCATGCCACCATATGGGAAGGGAAAGGTGAAGGGCTGCTCTTACACGTGAATATTTCCTTTTGGGGGGGTGTACAAATAAGTCACTTGAGTCTTGCCCATGTTTTAAAACCATGAGTGTGATTTTGTCTACAGTTTAGAAACCCAGAGCTTTTAAGAAACGCCTTACCTGACGAACTGATCTCAATGCATGTCAAGCCGATTCCATGGGTGCTCAGGGGCTCAGTCACACGTGGGGAATGCCGAGCGCTCACAGGGAAAGCCAAGCAGTCATAGGAACTGATTTAATGTGATTGATTATGTTAGCACACACTATGGACCCTCCAATTTAAAGCATTCAAAGGAGAAAGTGCGGTGGAAATTCATTTATTAGCAAGCATTGATAGAAAAAAAAAAAACAATCAGTAACAATGGACAAATTTTTCATTACCAAACCAAAAACCCCAAACAATCACCAAACATACCTGCAGTTCATAATGGGTCAGGGCAGATTGAACTGTGCTGTTGTATTGAACTCTCGCAAGAATACATCAAGGACAGAAAACCTGGATCCATCACCAATGAATTCAACAAGTGCTCCGCTGTGAGAAAAACATTGTCCTCTTATTTTAAAGCTGTGGGCCTTATTGTTGATGATTGATTGACTGTATTTAGGGGTTCAAGCCCGTAGGGCAGAAACCCTATTGTTTTTGTGCTGGTTTATTATTATTATTATTATTATTATTATTATTATTTTTCTTTTCTTCTTCAGAAATGTTTTCAGAAATTCCCGTGAGATGGTACATGGTAGAGACCTGAAATTTTGCGCATTTGTTGGAAGTTGTGTGTAAATGCTGCCCAAGGCATTTTTAACTCAATCGGCCTGACGGGGGTGCTATAATTGAAGAAAAACAGTTTTTCACTTTAAAGGTCATAACTCATACGCTGTAAGTCTGATTTACACGAAACTTGGTAGAGACATTTCTTGATCCAAACTCTACAACTTTTCCATAAGGACCCCTAAGGTCCGCCATATCAGATTTTCCGGAATTTTGAATTTTTTGAAAAACACATTTTTGAGATCTCCTCCTAGGTCATAGGTCCGATTCCTTCGAAATTCGCTGTGGATCATCATTGGACCAAGCTTATCAAAGCTTGCATAAGGCTTGTTGAAATCTCATATCGTTTCCAAGATATTGGCCAATGACCTTCAGTAGGGGCGTGGCTTAGCACATAAATGAACAAAAGTCAACAACCATGGAACTTGCAGTATATGTCCATATAAGTACCAGGAATAAACCTTCACAGTTTAATGCAAATTGGCCCATAGGGGGCCCATGGCAATGCAAAAAATGGGCATGGCATGACACAAATCAGACTATAAATCAGCAATCGTTTGTCCTGTAGCCATAAAACTCACAGAATATATTTATATAAGTACCTAAAACATAACCTGAAAATGTCATTCAAATTGACCGATAGGGGGCGCTATAAATGCAAAACAAAGCAGTGTGGTATAACACAAATCAGACTATAAATCATAAATAGTTTTTTCAATCATTACAAAACTCACAGGGTATGTCCACATAAGAACCTGAAACATAGCCTGAAAGATTCAATCAAATTGACCACTAGGAGGCGCCACAAATGCAAAAAAGGGGCGTGGTATAACACAAATCAGATTATACATCAGAAATTGTTCGTCCTATCGCCACAAAACTTGCAGGATATGTCCACATTAATACCTGAAACATACCTGAACAGTTTCATAGCAATCAACCACAAGGGGGAGCTACAAATGGACAAAATAGCCTAACATAACACAAATCAGACTGTACATCATAAATTGTTGGGCCATTCATTACACTGGCAAAATAGGTCCACATAAATACCTGCAACATACTCTTAAAGTGGTTTTTAATTAAGCTGTTCAAGCTTCCAACGACTAATGGTCTTTCTTGGCTTGAACCCCGGAATTGCCGCTTGCGGCTATATTTTACTTTTTGCACTTGTATATATTCCTTGCTACTGTGATTAATTTCATATTAGCGTCAGTCAAGCTGTCACAGAGACACTTTTGTGGTAAATTGTACACTTTGCCTGTGATTGCTCATGTTCATGCGAACAGTTTTGCAAAATGATTTCTGTGGCATTGATCATTTGATGTTCTGGTGTGCATCATTAGCTGAATCTCAGATCTCCACACTCCAAAGTCTGTATTATTTATTTATTTATATATGACAGTGGTAGTGCCCTCCGTGCTCTGCTTTTTGGTGGCAGCTATGTTTTCCACTGGCCTGCTAGTTCTTCCACTGATAAAATTGCCAGTTTGCTATGGTGACAACACTCTGAAAGGGAATGGCACCAGCTGATGTGATTGGCCTTAATGGAGCCAAATCCCCACCCCAACCACAGGTAATAAATTTGCCTTTGACTAACCCTTGTGTAACAGTTGTTGTAAAAAATTGAATTTATTAATTTAACGGTGAAAAGCGTTAGCATGCTTGCTAATGACTTATTCATCCCATTGAACAGATTAGATGCTTACGCTGTTTTCATTCTCTAGTTGCAGCTCCTGGTCTCGTTCAGGTTTCGCAGCCATGGCCGAAGGTTTGATTTTACTCAAGCTCTCATGGTGGAAGATAGATTTAGTTTCGTTTTGTGTCATTTTTTGCATAAAATAATTTCTACACTGGGCTCATTAAGCGACACTCTGGGCTTGTTAACCAGCTTTTTTGAGGACAGAGCAGATGGGGAAAATTCGGGACCGGAGCAGGTGGAGCTCGGCTCAATAAGGAGGAATAATTCACACTTACGAATCACTGAGTCCAGTGATACTGACTATGAGTTCTCTGCTGCTGGTTAGATACCTTCCGTGACGTCATCGCCAAAGATAAATTCTTTCTGAGATGATCGCTATTTGCAGCGATTAAAATGCAAAGAAATTTGTAATGGCTGATAATAATTTGAAATTACCAGTGCACAAAGGATGTATTTATATTAAAGATTCCATCTTATTTTTGGAAGAACAACCACTTTAAAATTTGAGATTGCTTTTATATTTCAAAGAACTCAGCTACAGTCTCCAAATAGAGGTGTCCCAACCCAGGATTACTTTTATTGTTGCAGTCTCTCTGTACAATATTGAAGGATATCCAGCACCAAGGGAGGAAAAAAAGATAATTAAAGGTACAATGAGACCTTTACTGGTGAGTCACTCAGGAGATTATTCTCAATAAATTGGTTGCTGCAGGGATGCTGGCACTTTCCAGAGATGTGGCATTACTCACACAGAATATCATGGCCTCTATCAATAACAAGGTGAGCACCAGGGGGCTGAACAGGCGAGGGAGGTAGTTTGAGAAGTCAGAGAGGCCAAACACAGGTATTCTGTAAATGGCACTTAGGTCTGGGCGCTATAAATACAAGCCTGAGCTGCCCTAACGATGAACAGTGTCTGAGGGATGAACACTTAACACTGAGCCAGCAGGGACTCCGTCAGAAATGTTCTGTCATTGATAACCGGCCTCTGATTCTCCACACATTAAAACAGGCCTTCTACTCAGTGACAACAGTAGCCTCCTGAGATCAATGTGCAAAATGTGTTCAGTTCAACACTCTTTGGGTTTTAGAGACATGAGAACAATCCACCTGCAGCCGACTGGCCATCAGGGATATTTCTGCACAAATTTTCAATAAGAAACAAAGTCATTTTATGACCAGATAGTTAGGAAAAATTGTGGAAGAGGAAAAGTGCATTTTTCAGTGATTTACAGTAATTCCTTGTCACAAGTCCATAGCCTAATTGTGCTCGCTTTGGATTTCAGTCAGTCAGTAACAAGACTTTTACTTCCAAGTGAAACTGTTATCCTATCATGAGCTAACATAACTCTCCTCTAGTTCACTGGCATTTTGATATTGTTCAGTTCATGGGTGCATTTTCTATTTGTAACAATGTATTAACCCCTTGAAGTTCTGTCCTTTTTCAGGAAATTTCTACCCCAACTGTGATGCTTACTGTTCTTGAATCAGTTTGGCAATAGGCATAATCATGGTCGCATTTGAAAGGTGACACTCAGTTGATTGTTATCAGTAGTCACAGTTAGTGAGCATATTACCAAAATTGAGTAACAATACTGGAAATGCAAGTTTTTGTCTGACACAAAAGGTTTCATGTTTTCTTCTGACCTCGTGGTGCTGTGACCAAGCGTCGACAGCCATGAAAAATAAAACAACCACCACCAAATGCCTAAAAAACTGAATTCAAATATTATGACACTGCACCCAAATAGGGATATCTTATGTATTTTTTCTTGGTAATGTTTATGCGTGTTTCAACAAACAGTTTCAGAGATACCACATTTCCTTGCATTCCTAGTCACGATTGTGTTTGCTATTGTAATAGCTTTACAACGTCCTTCTTTCTGGTCTTTTCCCACCATGAGTGGCTGTATTTTCACTCTCATATACTCTTCCGATTCCCAGCACAGATGTGCAATCGTATATGCGTATAAGTTTGCTTCCTAAACTCCTCTGCTTAATAGACAAAATGCCACCTTGTTATACCATTGAAACAATTTGTTGTCATAAAAATTAATCCCTCAGCAACAATACACATCCATTTTTTAGAAGTTTCAGACCACTGGCTATCTATGCAAACTAACATAAATTAATTTTCCTGATATATTGGACTGAAGGCTGATAGGCTAAAACACTCACTGTTCCATTCGATAGGCACATAAAAGTCAGTGGGTGTACTTATTTTGATCTTAAAGGGCTACTGTACAATCCACAGCATGGCGTCATGGGTAAAAAAAAGGCTACTCATTGCATTGTGAAATTCACTGAGGTGAGCAGCTGCTATGCCCAAGTCAAAGCTGATTTGTGTTGTCTGTCTAAGCTCGCTGGTTTTGCAGAAGAAAAGCTATGACAGGATCCTATCGCTGGACGGCAACTAAGGTAAAAAAAAACATTGATTTCAACCATGGACAGTATATAAAAATGGACAACCTATTAGCTCCCCAAAAGTGAGGCAAAAACATATTGATCACCCCCTATTGGCTGGCTTCAGTACAGGTTAAAAAATCGCCCCCTCCATGTTAGTGGATGGAACATGGACCGCATTCAAAAATTAAAGTAGGCCCTATGCCAAAGATTTTTTTGATGATGGTTTTTGACATTTTAAGTCATTCTTACCATGCTGATGTATGTCCAAGTGTTCATTTTTTCTCATAAGTTTGGTTTTATCTAGTTATTTTATATTATAAAAAAAGGGGTGTAAAGTCATGATTGACGGCCACTGTTAGAGAAGTAGTCCCCTGTCGACTTATTTCTGGGAATTGTTCAGAGGAGGAATGCCATCGTCAAGCAGACATAACACAAGATCACACATGAATAAGTTGCTGGTTAGGTCTCAATACATTAATAAAAATTGAGAGTAGAAATGTTTTTGCTCTTAACATAGCTGTTCATATCTTAACATGTGCTGTTCACAGCCATGCTACTGCTAAAAAGTAAAACCAGCTCATAAGCTAGCTAGCTAGTTTAGTGAGACTATAACAGGTCACAGCGAGTTAGGTCGCAACTGAAATTGATGGTAAAAAACTCAGAAAATTGTGTTATGTACTAGTAGTATGCTATGTTCAATGCAAAGTGCTTTTTTTAACCATGGATTTTCATTGCTAGTTTAAGTGACCCATAACCAAATCTTGGACTCTCACATTGGACACAGCACACCAGACATCGGCATGGGAGCTAAGCAATGCACTGCTAAGGACGAGGAAAGCAACAACTGTTTTTACACTTATACATCCATGCTTGGGAAAAAAATGTGGAATAGCTAACCCTTTAACAAGATTTCAATCGTAGTGGAACGGTGCTTTCAATAGGCCTAACAATTGGTTACTTTTCTAAGGAGTAATCTGAACAATGCTATACAATTCAACCTATGAGACTGCACAGTGAGGCCAAAGATTGTTACGACACGATTTTAAATAATATTTTTGCTTGTAGTATTTTCATCAGTTTCTGCTTACTGATTCCTTAACATTTATTCATTTTCCATTTGTAAATAAAGCCAAAAGCAAATTTATATTCAGCGTATCATTCAAATGAAAAATGGTGAAGAAATCCAGTCTAGGGCAGCATTGTGACACAAAGGGTTGCAATGCTGCCATATAGCAAGAGCGTGATAGATCTGAATCTGGCCTGGGACCTTTCTGAGCAGAGTTTGTATGTTTCCCCCATGTTCTCCACAGTGAAATGGGACTTTAAATTACCCATACGTGTGAGTGTGTGAGTGAATGGTGTACGCGCCTTGTGATATACTAGCGAGCTGTTCATGATGTGTCCCTGCCTTTTTCCCACAGTCAGCTGGGATAGGCTTTGAATGGATGGATGGATGGATGGAAACCCTATCCTGTAACCTCATCCAAATATAGACTGAACACTCGTTTCACGAGAATTTCTACAGCAGTGAGAATGACTTGGGTGGTCATGGACATTCATTTTCCAAACATTTTTTATTTTTATTTTTTAGTCAAATATGGGTAAAGATAATTGTGCTTGGATAAGACTGACAAAACATTCAGCTAAGTACCCAACTTCCAATAATGGCTTTCTGCATCAACTGTCTTTTGTAAGTTTGGTTAATTTATATTCAGTGACGGAATGCCACACTCTGTACATGATTCACAGCATGTTATCAAAGATAAAAATAATATTGAGTGACAAACGCGTAACATTTGAAATTGTGAGTTTGAAAAAAATGAAGTGAATGTATGAGCAGTTTACACAGCAAAGTAATTGCAATCACTATGAAGCTACTTCCCTAAATGAATAAAACAAACGTAATACACATTACCAAAGAATTGAGGGGGGGGGGGGAATGTGTCAGCAGTGATGTATCTTTGTAGTACTTTGAAGGCAAGAGTTAATCACAATGCAGAATCCTTGAACTGATTTTCCACTTTTCAACAAGCCAGAGAAACAAGAATGAGAGAATAATAAGTAGTAAAAGTAAAAATAATCATTTACTGATTTGATAGGGCTAGAGCTCTTGTCTGGATGATACAATGTTGTATCATCCCTGCCTTCAAGTAAGAAATTCAGCAAGGCTAGATTAGTCAACTTTCGAAAACACAGTTGAGTTAAGTGTGCACCATAGATACGAAAGTGATGTGCTGAGATTATGTGTCAAAGGCTTTATCGGCAAGTCTTGCCAGTCAGTCGTCTACTTGGCAATGCCCCTGACAATTTTTGGGCAAGGAAGACCAGGCTTCTAAATAATGAATGGAGAGAGAACCTCAACTTTCCTTTCAATGGTCACATGGACATAAATGCTGCATGTCTAAAATCACCAGTAAAATCTGACAAAAGCAGCATAAAAAGTTTGGTGACTTTTTCCAAAAATATGGCTTAAAATGCATTATCCTCCATAGTTTATTCTTCTTTTAAGCATGTGCAAGGTTTCATGACACCAAATTCTTTTACAGCGTGATGTGACGTGAAACCAGCAGGTCATCCCCACTGGACTGAATTATGTATGCAAATCGATTGAAACCAATGGGGTTGAAACAGTTGTGAATCTGAACTGTGTGGTTGTGTCAATGCAACAACATGACTGGCTAGATATGCCTCCTGGTTTGGCTGTATAAAACATATACAACCATTATACAACCACCATCTCTGGCCAACAGACTTTTCAATTTAAAAATGTTTTGGTTTGTCTCTTCTCTATAATATCTCTGTTATGGTTTATATTATATCAATGAATTATTTTTAGTGAGTCTACTTGTTTATATATTTGTTTATATACGTACAACGTATTTAAATATTTGAAACAGAAAAAAGTTAAAGCAAAATTGAAATATTCAAATATTTTACTTTCAGTTTCAAGGCTTATTCAGTTTTCAATATTTCAAAATGAACCTTCAACTGAAATTTCAATTAAATATATTTTTTTTAAGTTCCAGAACTTTGAAACCTGATTTAGTGGCATGTATATTGCTCTGTGAGACATCCAAGATTATGTTTCTCATTATTTATGGGTATAATGATCAATTAGTGAATTATTGGCTTTTGTGCTCAGTACAGTAAATGAGCTTATTGTGTTGTGCAACACACAGATAGTGTTGGCATCACACAGACTATCAGCTGGCATACTGTGTCAGTTTTTTCAGCCAAATAAAATAAATATTGTTCTGGCGTTAGCAGAAAGTATGCAATACCACTACACTGCTGAGCATGGAACAATGCTCTTTATAGGCTAGGGCTCACCAAGATAGGCAGTTAAACTCCAGCGCAGAAATTGATTTTGAGTGCAATTTCACTTGGTTGTGGTCTGAAATTCCTTGAAACCACATTGCACCCTGCACAACATTGCCGATAAACAGCTAAAACACAGTTGATAATGGGGCCATTAGCAGTGTGCATTTTACTTTCAGTCACAATGTTGTTAGCATGTGTGCAGGCAAAGCACATGTTGCAGGAATTAATTTAAAAAAGCATCATGGTAAAAGAAAAGGCTCAAGCTTTGCCATGCTGTTTGACTAGATTGCTGCTTAGGGCTCTACTGTTCTTATTGGGCTTTTGTACTGGCAATCTCTCCAGTGGAAATGATATCCCACAGATTTTTCAGCATAATGTCACATCGAGGCCAGCATCTCCCGTGGAAATCATAAATAATCTTTCAGATGAGAGAGTAGGTAGACAATTTAAGGAGTCTGATGTCAGATATATGTTGTCAAAATTATTGGCACCCTGACTAGGAATGCTCCAAAAAAGCAACAAATAAATAATAACAAAAATGGGGCCGTATGCATGACGCCAGGATAAGTCACTTATCCGGAGAATAGAGACTATCCCCCGGATAGCGAGGTAAAAGTGGTATGCATGTAGAGGAGATATCACTATCCGTGGTCCTTATCTGGGGATAAAGTTATACCCGGTTTCAAGTGGGGATAGCGGCTTTATTCAGAGACTTCCACTCATCTTTCAATTCTGAAATGGTGCGTTCTGCGCAGCCGCACGAATTCACCTTTGCGGCAATTCGGTTCCAAATTTCAGTTTAATTTTGTTCGCTACAGCACATATATTAGCTGTAAACAGCACTGTACGTTCCACCGAGATTTCCACCAAAAGAACACAGATTTCGGTGTTCGAAAAGTTACTTTTCCACTGCCGCTTCGGTTGTGAAACAACTGACGCCTGCAGCATTGCACGTTGAAGAAAATAGCTATTTGTTGTACAACTATAAACGAGAAGTGTGTTGTTATGTAAGTGTGTCATGAGGAATCTCGTACCGACATGCGCAGAATGCTGTAAAACACAGTGAGTCCCCCTTTCTAAAAATAGCGCTTGCGTGTAAACCTGGGTTAGCTATTCCCTACCCTATCCTTGACTCATGCATATGGAGAGCATGCGGCAGTTATCCCTGAGATAGTAATCCGAAGGATAGGCGTTATCTGGGGGTAAAGTTATCCCTCCTACATGCATACGGCCCAGGAATGATATACAAAATGGCTACAATTGAGAAAAAGTGTACTTCATTAATGTTTGAATGAATCCAAAACTATTTTTTTCCCATCCATGAGTCTTAGGGAAACACAATGTTCAGAATATTGTGTTATTAATTCCTGTTTCGTGGGCCTACATAATCTTTCAGATTAAGAATCAAAAAGTAGTGTCACAGAGTGAATGAAAAAACCGCTTACAAATGAACCAATACAGCTTTCAATTCTTTATTCACAGTATATGAATACCATATTGTCCTGCATGGACAACAGAGTAGCAATGAACTTTCTAACACAGTTTATTATGCAAGTAATTGGGAGTCTTGATACAAATTATGAGAATCTGCCTCTCTGTGTCACACTTGTGTCATGTGAAAGATCACGTGGCCTTATTTCATGGCCACCTTGCATTACAAGCGTCTCCTCCAGGGTTCATCTTAGAGGCTGCTGACAAAATGATGGTCTCAGAAGCTGGGAATTGACCTTGTGGCAAGTGGAGTTGGACTGGAGAAGTAACTGAGAAATAATGGCTGAGTTTCTGACTGTGAAATAATGTTTTTCAAGCAAAAAAAATGGACCATTTGAGAGTGTGGACCAGATATGTGAATAAATTTAAACTTATCACTTGCATAATCAAGGAGGTTACTGTAATATAAACTCTAAGGACTCTGTTTCCCAAAATCAGTATTACTCAGAATATGGACACATTGAATGGCGAGGTGGAATAGGTGTTGAATGTGAGTATTTGTTCTTGACCTGAGATAAACAGAGCACACCTGAAATCACATGTTAGAGGTGTATAACTGGCTGGATTATACTGAATATTTTATCACTGGGTGAGTTCTGGCTTCATTCCCTCATAATTGAACAAATATTGTCAGTGCACATTGCCAAGACTGCACTGCCCGTCTCTATAGTATACAACTGCAGTGGTAGATGAGGATAAGGCTACAGTTATCTGGTATTTCTCTGATGTTCTTGAATAGGAGTTTAAGAGTTGGGCAGTCACTTTTTAAAATTGCATTAGAAAATTCCATTCGTCTCATAAGATGAATTTATTCAAATATGTATTTTACTATTTTCCTCAACACTGTTCAGCCCAGGTTGACCAGAAAGTTGAAGAAGATGCGATGAAATTGCAATGTACTGCATGACCTAGACTGATGCGCCCCCAGGAGCAGCTCTCCATCCACATCAGTGCACAGTGAGTCATAAAATTACAAAAAGGCTCAGGTGCATCCAAATGCGTGACACAAATACCACAGCCCTCTCATGCCATGCCCAGGCCAAAAAAAAAAAAAAATCCAAAAAGGTTGATAGATTAGACCTTTACATTGGTGCAATGCCAAAACAATGAAGGTGAAGTGGAAATAAATGTTATAAATGGTAGATAATCAGGTGAGTCACTTTTTTCAATGACTTCCATTTGCTAAGTACTATTCATACATGACCTTTGGCTATAATGGCTTTTATTAAATTCATAGATATGTGTGAAATTTCCCCATTTGAGAGCTATGGGATGGAAAATTTCAACTAATCAGGTTGTGCATGTTCTGTTCTGTATTCCAATGCATTCCGTTTATCACACCAAGAATAGGCGATGTAATCACTACATAGTACTACGATGCTCTTTGTATTCAAACTTAGTACTGATTTTCCTACTATTTTACACTAAATTAGTGTTCAAAAGCCAAGTAAGAGTAGTGTATTTGTTTCTGTGTAAGATAGTAGGATGGTGGACATGAGAAAAGCAGCTGGCTTTACCTTATTTGACCAGTTGGATCATAAGTACTCATTGCAAATTAGAAGCATTATATCTGGAAATTTAACAGCACTTAGAATATATTTCCATTTCTGAAAAGATCTATTTTATCTTATAGTTAGTCATTTGTATTTGAATAATTATTTTATGGAATAACTTTCCTTCTGCCTCGTGCATAGATTGCTACAAATTAGATTACATTTTCGGTATGACAATTCAGCTGGATAAAAGAGAGTAATGTGTGCGGTAGACTATTCAAAACTTGAGGCCTTCCTGTATTTAAACTGAATTTTGCTATGTTCAAAATGAAATCCCACTCATTCTTTCAACAGGGTATAAGATATGAAAGTACAAAGAATACTCCTTCTCAGATGGTTCACTGAAACCATTGAGTGAGTGTTTACTTATTTAATTGTGGTGGTTTTGATGACAGTGAAAATAAAACATTTTTTTTTTTTTAAAGCCACAACTCCCTCCCCCTTCCAGACTTTTCAGTCTAAACCCCTGTTAACCCAACTTGCCAACACAGCCAAGTGTACTGCGAAAGCACCTCAGCTGCGAAATGGGACAAATGAATCAAACTGCATTGGTGGCCCATACTGGGATATTGTTTCATAACTTGATAAATAACTTTTTACTATGAAAAATGCCTCTTTGTGGAGTACTCAGAAGTTAAAGTGGCTTTGCAGAGCTGGAAGTATGAGGCATCAGAAAAAAAATGGTTTTGGTACAAATTTTTTCTTCTCTAAGGGAAGTGTATTTCGACTAGAACAATATGTTTCAGACAAGACAGGATGTCTTACCTCAATAAAATGACCCTTGACAGGATAGTCTACCTTGTGGATCGCAGTAGAACTAGCTCTTTGATTTAATTCTCTTGACAATTCATCAGTGTGAGACCTTTTTCATCGATGTAAAATAAGATATGTGCCTCCTTAGTTGTTCAAGAGATAATGTATCAGCTCTGTATTTTCTTGCCAAAGGGAAGGTTTCTAGGGAACTAAACTAGTTCTGAGATGCAGTGCACAATATCAGCATTCATAATTCTGGTTTTGGATTGATGCAAGAACAGTTTGGGCTCTATTTTTGTGCCTTTGCAGGCAAAAATGCACGTGGCAGTAATGTATTGCAAAATTTTGTCCGACACTTACAACAGATTTATGACCTTCGCCCAGTTTGGTAGTTTCGTGCTCTGACATAAAGATGTTTCTGATGAAGTAGACAGATGCACCCCCTAATGGGATGTTCAAAGCAGAAAGCTGGCACTATGTAAATTTTGTGTCATAACCCTTTTTTGGATTTGACCTCCTTTAAACGCAAACGCTGTCACTCTATGGTAGTTTCATGGGACTGAATCCCAGCCAACGAAGCAGAATGCTTTTCATTCATACTTTATTTTTTCCTTTTTTACTGTAATTTTCAAATTGGTTATGTACCCTATAAATAGTGCCTACAAAATGATAGTAGGGTCCAATGAGAAGGGAAGGGTCAAGAGGTTTTTGTACTTGTGTTTATTTTCTTTTTGTGGGGGAAATACAAATATTTAATTTCAGTTTCGCTCTTGTTTCAATTCCAAGAGTGCAGTTTTGTACATGGTGTAAACGGCCCGCATTGTTTCATGCAAGAGCCATTATCTGGTGAATCAACATCAATCCCCCAAATCCCCTCCACGCTGTGTGGGGAGGGAAGGGGCTGCTACATGCAGGGAACACTGTTGGTTAAAGATGACAGGGAAACAAAGCTATAAATGAGCCAAGCCAGTGAGCGAACTAACGTTATGAACAGGATGTAGGCATCAACTACCAAACCTAGTAACCAGCTGTACATGTTACAGAAGCTACTTAGCAACAAATAACGTAAGTTTTTTTTTTTTTACTCTATTCGAGTGCACAAGATGGGAACTTTGGTGATAGCTACACTCCAGGTCCAACCACAGGATAGGGGATGCGGATAGACCACGAAAAGATAAGCTAGTTTTCATCCCTTTACACTGTAGTGGAGTCCGCTTCCCAGCTGCTGGCTAGCTACTGACTGTTCTGGCTTTAGGTGGACTACTTGTAGCATGCAGAGCATGTTTGGGGCGAGTGCAGCGAGCAACAGGGCCCGCCTCCTTTAAAGCTTTTCTTCTTTATGCTGGACGTCCTGAGTATTGATTTTAGCAAGCTAAATGTACGTAGCGATGATAAAACAACAACAACTCTGAAAACAAAACAATAACAAGAGGCTCCTCAGAGCCTGTACTCGGGCCGGGTCTAGGCCTGGGCCAATCTCGAAACCACGCGCGTGCATGAGCAGGACAATCGTGACGCCGAAAAAAAACAAGAGGCTCCTCAGAGCCTGGGGGGTATACTAGGAAGCAAGATAAGTGGGTATGTGAGGCATGTCGAGCCTAAACCTAGGCTTTTCAATGTCACGAAGGTGCCTCTCTTTTAACGTGGCTAGATTACCATGGTAACTTACGCTGCGAACTTAAGCTGGTCGGGAGCAGGTTATGTGCCGAGTTTTGGCTGTAATCGGCTAAACATGTGCTGCCTTATCACTAAGCACCTCCTTTGAAGTTGGCATCACCTTTCTTGAATAATCCTGTGGACTTTGGTGCCCGAAACGTACGCGGTTCTCTTCGGAGGGAGACTGGCATGACCTGTTAGCTTTTTCTGATGATATTCTCTATGAACGCTACAGATTTTCAGCTTAGGGAATTTGTTACTTATGCGATCTACTGGAGCCATATATTGGCAATGTAGCAAAGAGAGGCACTTAAGTTGCACGAACAGTATGCATAACGTTGCTTTTTTTTTATTTTTTTTTTTTGCCACGGGAACCGACAACATTCAGGTGGCGATGCAGAAAATATGAGCAAGAATATTGTATGCCGCGCTATACATTTCACACAGCATACCATTAAAATAATTTAAATAATTATGAAAGCAAAGCAGCATAGGGCGTACTACTTTGAAAAATGTTTCTCATGCTTTATTTTAACTTGCTGCCATGTCCTCTTGACAGTGCTGGTACTGCAACTGTTAAAGCGTATTCAACTATTAAATAGTATTTTATGCCACAGGACTACCGTAAATTTGCAATGGTGCAACTGGTTAGGGTTAGTGGTGGAATAGGATTTTATTAAAATCATGCTGTATAAAAGAAAAGCAATGGAAAAAATACTTTAAACCAAAAACGAAGAAATTAGTAAAATGGAGTTTACTATTGGTATTTATCAGTCAGATAATATTCAATCCATGATTTAATTTCACTCTGTTTAATTTGGCCGAGAAACTAAAGTGATTTCCACTAGTCCTTCATCAGAGGACTTACGCATTTACACGGTCAGCAATTTTCTGCCAGAATTCCTCTCTGGCCTTATTACAACCAACAAGAATACATATACTAACATAAATCTCAATTACAGTTTCCCAAGTGTCTATCTGAGTAAGCGCATGCATAATCGTGCAGTCTTTCAAAGTGTCCAACCAATCAGTGTAAAACTTCATATGTCTCCCATTAAGCCGCTGGGGCGCCCCCTGGTGCCGCGGGGGGAGACATCCCGCAGTCTTCCTGATCTTATATCAGGGATAGCTTCCTCAAAGGAACATTCAGCACGTGATCGGTCATTTGATGAAGGGAAATACGGTAAATTGACGCTTGGCACGCCCTTTAATTGAAAGCACTCACGGCGTTAAAAACACAAAGCCGAGGTTAACAAAGAAAGATTATAACCACCGTTGTGATACCGAAACTTAGACTCGTGGCCTACCGGACCGAGTAAAAATTATGTACACACGTGTATGAATCTGGATCTGCGCATCCGCGATATTACGTAGGTCGTCAGACGTAAAAGCTTAAAAGCGAATTTCGAGCAGCCGGTTGATGACAGACATACAAACATACAAACAGAGGGCACATTGAGCTGACCAATAAGGGACTCGCTGTGCTCGCCCCAATTATTTTCACTGCCTTACCAGGCTGTCTCATGTACTACTGTCAGTATGGAATTCTAGCAAATATATATATATAAAAAAAGTTATTGTGATAAAAGTTACCAACCGCACCTTTAAAGGTAATGACACTGGCTGATCTGACTGGCCTTGACCTCATAAAACCTACAGACCCATTTATGGGTCCATCAAATACAGCTGCTGTATTCAAACTGGTGGAACTTCAGGTCCATTTTGAATTCTAGAGGAGATTGCAAGGTCTCCAACAATCCAAAATATGTCCTGCTGAATTAAAGGAAAATGTATGTTAATTAATTATTATTAATGTCAATATAAGTGTGATGTAGCTTCAGTGATGCTCCGCAATCAGCAGATGAATATGTATGTGGCATTGTCTTTTTTTTTCTTTTTAACTCACTAATGTCCCTGTCACACTTATTCAAAATCAGCAGGAATCAAGCAGAACCAGCCGGAATGAAGAATTAGCACAACATTCGGGCGGGAATTTCAAATTGACCAAAATTCTTACAGCTTTGAAAGAATGCTGTTCGAATACTTAGAATGCACTTCGAACCCGCCTCAAATGATTCTTGCACATTCTGGGTTTATTAGCTCTCGAATGCAGCTTGAATGGAGTTGGAACGCAGTAGGAATATTCAGAATGCTGTTAGAATGCGGTCAGAATATTTAGAATACACTTCGAATGCTGTACGAGTGCGGTTCAATTGCTGCCTGAACACCACCCGAAGTCTGGTTGAAGGTGCCTCGAATGCTGTACGAATTCACCTCTAATGCAGTCAGAACGCTCCCGGATTGGCCGCCGAATATGGTTGGAACGTCCAAGAATTCAAACAGAATGCAGCTCGAATACTCAGAATGTATTTAGAATGTAACACAAGTGTCCCATATGCGTTGATTGAGTAATTGCTGACTACCGCAGGGGAACGTAAATATGCCACTAAAACTGACGCCAAATGCATGAGTTAACAGATATGCGTTATTAATGAAAACTGGCCACACCTGCTAAGGTTGAGAGTTTTCGGAGTTTCTGTAATGGTAATTTAAATGAATCATTGAAAACAGGTCATGACCAATCATTATTTTTAGGGGATGGGGTTCAGCCTCCCCTATCGCCAGTTCACCAGCCACCACTGATTCCAGTGGCAATCGAAAGATTCCAATGGCATTCGAAGTGCATTCCAGCTGAATTGTTTTAATATCGAAATAGATTCCTGCAGCAATCGCGATGCATTCGAGGTGCATTCTGGCTCATTCGAGGCGCATTCAGGACATTCTGGCAGGATTTGACGTGGCTTGGCGTTTCGATTCTCCCTCGAATGCAATCAGAATGTTTTGAATGCTGTTGGAATGCCGTAAGAATATTTATAATGCAGTCAGAGCGCAGTTAAAATACACTTCGAATGCCGTTCGATATTTCTCCACTTCGAATGCACCTGGAAAGTTTTGAGCACGAGCAAAACATTCGGGCCGGCCACAAGAATAACCTAAGTGAACTAGAATTTAAGGAGTTAAGTTAAATTAACCAAACCTCCACCACAACTGCAGGTAATTCATTTGTCTTAGACTAACCCTTTTGACAACATTCCCACGGTTGTACTATTGCCTCTCATCACTAAATTGCCAGAATTGAGTCAGAGATGCCCAGTTCTGATCTGTGATACTGTTTGCACCTGTGACAGGGTGATAAATTTAATCTTATGGTGTCTAGCTGTAGCTTTTCCATCTTGGTTGCAATGTTATGTGATCATAGATAAACCATTAAAGCCCCCCCACCAAATCCCATAATTCCATTGAAAGCAAAGCTGTTTCAGCCAAAATCAGCTTCTTGAAGTTTCCTTGATGATAAACCAGTGGTAACATTGCATTGCATGGTAATATTGAGCAACATAATTTGAAAGAGGCTTCTTGGATTGAACACACTTGCTCTTTTCATGTGCTTCACTCAACAGTCCGTTGGATTGCACACATTTCAGGGAAGGTGATTTACATGTATGTCATTTCCTCTCGTGGTCTTGGTGCTTCCTCTTCATGAGCTCAAGTTTCAACTGTATCAGCCCCCATTAGAATTGTAACTCATTAAAATGTTTGAAACACTTGGATGTCGCATTAATATTCATATTCAGTGTGGATGGGTCAAAATCAGCAAATGTGCAACAAAGTAATGGTCCAGCAATTATACACAATGGAAAAAAATTTATTTGTTTTAATTAAGATCTTATTAATCGGAATGTTGAGGGTTTTTACTAGAGATTAGTGTATTAAGAAAGACAACAGACATTTTAGATCTCCCACTTTGATAATCTGAAAAGGTTTTTATCATTATTGAGGGTCATAAAATTATACTGGATTTGTTGCATGTCCTCGCATGGAGAGTTACGGACCAAATATCAAGCATTTCCCTGAATGAAATTGCAAATTGTTGCTATTCATCTAAAAGTAACAAAAATATGGTCAGAGTTCCCATTGAAAATGTAGGTTAAAACATTTTTTTTTTCAATTCAAAATTTTGCATGCCTATGTATTGAGTATCTATATCAGCGTTAGTAAAATGATTGAACATTATTGACAAATCATCCACAAAATTTTGTTAATTGTAGTCTGTCAATAAGTGATGTATGTAAAATTAGTTTGAAACTACCAACAAGATGTTATAGATTGTATGTCTGTTGTTCTTTGATTAGTTTGTTAAAATTTACGTTACTGTGCTGTAAAATTACTATTTCCACATAAAAAAGTTATTTTTATTGAAAAAAGAGTCTTTGAATGTGCTTTTTTCTTTTATAATATATGCATGTTATCATCTCTTTAAGGCTGAGAAATGCAATATTTTCTGGACTTTGGGGAATGTAGCAGTTTCACACCAATTAAAACCTGAAATCATAATATTGTGCCTTGCCTAACAAATGAAGGTGTTTCCAGGAAAAAGGTATGATAATCATTTTTCTGTGTCTCTGTAACACATTTCTAACACATTAGCTGATTTAGAGTCAAATGTAACCACAAACAAATACATAATAAAAAGGTACATAAAAGAGAACACAGAGTAATTTCCCAAATGCCAAACAGGGATGAAGACTGCACATATGGTTTCCTGTCAAATAAAATGAGCAGAAGTATCAATGAAAAGCAATTAATTGTCATCAATTGCTTAATGCCACATTAACTATTCACCATTTGTCAACGATAATTAAAGCTAGTTTGGTTTTCACAATTTGTAATTTAGGAAGGTTTTATAAATAAAACTCACCCACAAAGGTTTGTTTAGACTAAACACATGAAAGATATTTTTAGCCATGTGCATTACAGATGATATTTTTCACAAGGAGCTTACCGGCTCCTCATGGTTTCTGTATCTCCATATGCTCTGAGCTTGAGTGGAACAGCAGTACCTCACAGTGTGGATTTCAGAAAGATTATCTTGTTGTTTGGCTGCCATCTCCCCCCCAGTGAATTAACCCGTTTACTCAGAGCACATGCTGGATGTCTTATTGATTCCTGTAAAGCAGTAGTTTTTATATTGCTATCAGACATAAATACATCCGGAGAAGCAATTGGCCTTGATACATCTGAGAAAGTTTAGGAGTACTCCATGATATGCAATTTAGGCCTGATATGAGTGTGGTGTGGAAATGTCCCTCAATACCAACTGAAAATCATTTGGACGTGAGAGCATAGCTCAAGACATAGAATGGGAGGCTCATAGCAGAGTGCAGAATATTATCTTAAACGGTTTGAGGGTAATTTTAGAAAGAAAAAATAAATAAACCTTTATGGTTGGATAGCAGTGATTTTTCACTTTGCTACTCGCTCATGGATAGCATTTTAGCCTAGTTTTTGTCTTATATTGGAATCATGAACCCTGATCAATGGTTCTTGATTTGCTCGCTTAGGTTTTTTTGTGCCTTTCTGAATGAGTTGGCGATGCACTATTGTAGGAAATTTGGTCGGCCATCTACTTCATTGAAAATGTGGCACTGTTCAGACAAGTTCTTTCTTTGGATAAAATGGCTCTTCTGCTGTTCTTCAGAGTCTCAGATCCGTAGAATAGTTTTGTGACCATTGCCAATCTGATCCCAGTATCACCATTCTTCTCAGTGAGACCTATTAGCCTTTTCCACATTACTAGGCAGGTTCCTTTTTTAAACTATCTTTTGTATTTTTACTCTTTTTCCTCACCCTGAACACAACCAAACTGTTTACCTCACTGCAAAGCGACCTGCCTCCATCTACTCAGGAGTAAGATATTGGGGCACATGATTCCTCCTACTCATGTGACGACTAGCCCTTGCTTCTTTTCACAGTACAGTCACATCATCAATTATGCTCTGCCTGAGCTGTCTGAGGATCACATCATCAGTGTACAATTCAGTTCGTTCAGCTACAAGCACCTGGCTTACCAGAAGCGAAGAACTGACCAGAGTGATGAACTAATGAATCTTTAAACTGGCTCAACCCCTAGTATCACCGGAAAGGTTGCAGCAATTATTGCTTCGCTTATGCAGACCTCCAGCCATAGCCAGTAATAGCGTGACTAGGATTCAAATGCTCAACCTCAGGGCCCACAGACGAATTTCTTGTCTAGTCAGATGCAACCCAATTATCGATCCAATTTTGATCAAGCATCTAGGCTGGCAATTATTTTGTCTAATATGGGCAGTTGGAATTGATTTTTTCCCTTCATTAATTAAATTATCTTTTGAAAACAATTGTGTGTTTCCAGTTGTCTCAGTCTTACACAAAATTGTGTTTGAAGATCTGAAACAATTATGCCTCTGTGACAAACGAGCAGAAATAGGAGAAATCAGGAAGGGGGCTAAATTCTTCTCTCCTGGCACTCTATGAATGTGCAGCTGAAAAATCCAGACAAAGATGAGCAGATAATCTTTCATTATGCTGTTGAAACAACTTTGAGCAAAACCCCTAAGGAATTTTTCCAACCTCATGTTAAGCCATGTCGTGAAAATTCATCATGAAGCTGCTGTAAAGGACACAGAAGTTTATATGCAATATTAGACAGCACTGCATTATAAACTGGTCAATGTGTCTATATCTCTATACATTTTCACTTCCCCATTGGAAGTCCAAAGAACATCTGGTGCTGCCTAGCCATTAATCTCTCTGGCAAACTACTGTAACTCATGCCAACTTCCACCAATCAGTTCGTTTCAAATTACCTGGATGTCTGCTGCTCGACTGACCTCTTCAAGACTGATGTGGCCCACTGCCTCCTTTCTTATCTCCCTCCACCACATATTCATCACTGCTCAGATCCATTTCTGAAACATGGTCATCGTATGATATGTCATCCGCCTTGCTTTTCTCTTTTCATTTACAGATAATGATCTGTTGATGGGTCCCTGTGTGCACACTACATCCATCACGCACTTTATTCCTCTGCATCACCAGTTCACACCTGTGCTGTCAAAACTCTAACATCTCTGAGAAGATAAGAAACTTTTTATTGTCATTCCTGCACACCAAATTAACCTCAGTCTACTCCGTGAAAACGGCCCTGCCCAAGTGATTGTTGGAATATTGTGAACTGTACTAGCTGTGCGCTTTTTTGCGGTGAGTGTTGCCCAGGATAAAATGACTAATTCCTGATTTTTCCTTTTCATGAGCCACTCGTACCTGTATTTTGACATTCTGTTCCCTGGGGCCTTCTTCCTGCTGCCAACTCAAGTTCCTATTTCCTGTGCATCACAGCATGTTTGTTTTGGTTGACATTTGTTTTCTGTTTAGTTATATATTAAACTACTGACAGTCATGCACTAACTTCACCAACAGACTATCTAGTCGAAGTACTGTGTAAATCCTGTGTAAGGTATGTGTACATTCCTCTATGCCTAGTATGAGAATTTTATGCCCCTGTTATCAATGTGTCTGGGATTTGATTGAATTTATTTTAGCCAGTTCATGTCAATGGCTGATAAGCTACCAATTCAATGCAAGTCTTCAGTTTAATTCAGTGGGTCGTCGTAATGATTGCAGGGTAATTTGTGTGCCTGTTTCAGTGTTGCGACCTGTGGTTTTATATTTTTTAGGCGCTGCCACAACATTCACTGCTTTTTTCCTTAACCCCTCCCTTGTACTTAGCTAGCCAGTGTAAAACTATATAAGTAATGAGATGTGATGAGATGAGAGGTATTCTTGAAATAATGTTTCAAATACTGTAAAGGCAGTGCATGAAATCGACCAAAAAACTTGTCATAGCCCTATTCTAGCAGTTGCATGACATGAGCATCACTTTTTTCTTGGATATTGGTTATCTGTATTTGTACCAGAGTCTGCCGCTGACTCAATAGGTATGATTCATGGACAACAATGAGAAATTAGATCATACATAGCCCTCATGAACTGAAACTTGCACTTTTTCATCACTTTTTTCATTATTTAATAATTTTATATCAAAAGGCAGGTTTGCTTGAAAAAACCAGAATCCATCTTGACAAAAATGACAAGAAGCTCACTTCCGCGTTATTCGGTGCACTGCTGGTCTCATAGCCTGTGGCATGGTGACAAAGTGGATAGCATTGCCGCATCACAGCAAGGGGGTCATGGGTTTGAATCCGGTCTAGTGCCTCTCTGTGTGGAGTTTGCATGTTCTCTGCGTGTTCGTGTGGGTTTCCTTCGGGTACTCCGGTTTCCTCCCTCAGTCCAGAGACATGCACGTCAGGCTAACTGGAGACTTTAAATTGCCCATAGGTATGAGTGTGTGGGTGAATGGTGTGTGAATGGTGTGTGCGCCCTGTGATGGATGGGCAAGCTGTCCAGGATGAGTCCCTGCCTTTCGTCCATAGTCAGCTGGGAAAGGCTACAGCTCCCCCGCAACCCAAGTAAGGAGGAAGCAGTATAGATGACGGATAGATGGATGTAAAATCTGCCACATTTTGTGGTGAATAAATGCATCCAACTTGTGCTGAAATTTATAAGTTTTTTTATGTCATACTATGAAATGCTAGGGTTCACTCAGAATTTAATAAAAAACTTGAGCATATCTGATATCTGGTCTTCATTAACTTGGGCAAAGCAATCATGTTTGGTTTTGGAAAAGTTGGGTGTCCAAGGGTTAATGTTATGAATCTGCTCATATGAGCTCAAGTGGGGAAAGTCTAACTATTACCCCAGAAAAATATCAGCAAACTAAACTGCCCTTAAGAAAAATGTAAATAATATGGTCATACAGTATATGTGGATCATCTCAAATCTTTGATGACAAACAATTAACTGCTATTCATGTTGCAAAACAGCAAACAAATGATAAAAGCAAACATTTGGAACACAGCCAACATTTTCCTTAGTGCTGTGAGAGCAGATTATGATTGCACATTATCTTGCAGAATTACAATGTGCAGAACAGAAATTATTAATGTACTTATCCCAGTCCTTGAATTGTGGAATGTCCTTCTGAGTATATCACAAAATTGGTTATATTAATTCAGACATTTTCTTTTTACTTCTATGGACACTTCTTGAGAACTTCTAATTTATTTAGATGTATTCATTTTATTTTTGTCATATATGATAAGACGCTGATACTTGCATGTAGTTTAGTACAAGCAGGGACTAACCATTTATAAATAAAGCACCAATTATACAAATACGCCCCCTCACATATTTTTTGGTGGATAAACAACATTGGACCATTTTACATACTCTAAAAGTCTTGTCATACTCTTTGAAGTCCGAGGCTGGGTATTACTCCTGAAGCTGTCACTGTCCGATGAGTTATGATGCTATGCAATATTATGAAAAAAGTATGAGCTCTCCTCCTGATGTCCTCTATTCTTGCATATTAGTCACACTAAACGTCTTCAGAGATTCAAAATTTATGTCAAACAAACACAATACAACTAAACCCAAACTACAGTATTCAAACAAGCATTTCATTTATAAAATGAAACACATTATTTGACTCCAACTAGCCTTGTGAAAAAAAGCAATTGTCCTCTCAATGACTTAGTCAGCTATTTTAACTAATTGAAATTATAATTGGTTTAAATTAGACTCGACACCCCATGGCTTGACAACTGCCAGCTCAGTTGAATCTAGCTAATCACTGTTATGTATGAGTATTTTATGTACAACACTGTATATCATTTATAAATGGAGATTTGTTGTGCTGCCTTACTGGTCAGCCATTTGTTTATTTTGTTCATCATTTAGCACCCTCTGGTGGTATGTCTGTAGCAAAACATGATCTGATGCAATACCACTTGTTTGTGATGGAATAGACTAGTGCTTTCTAGAGGTTTTTTTTTCTTGCCTGGAGGGGGCCGGATCACCCAGGACTCCTGTGGATCTTTCCAGAATGTTCCTAGTCTATATAAATGCTGTGATTTTGGTCAGTTGGGAGAGGGTTTTTGTTTTGGCATCAGAGTTAAATAGTGGCATTAGAGTGTTATTATAAGATTACACAGTGGATTATTTGTAGAAATTTTTGGACCTAATCGAATAAATTTGTTTAAGTTGTCATTGCTGGTTCTCTTTACTGTGATTTTCAAGTCACAACATCACTTAAATAATACCTTTCCAGCAATGTGAAGTAGTGCAAATAGACATAACAAGCAGCAAACTATGCCTTGATGAAAAAATATTCCCAAAGAGATGAAAAAGAAGGTCAGTGAAATATTGTGCCAGTCTAAAGTTTGTACACTGTACGCACACACACACACGCACGCACACACACACACACACATTTTCTAGCAGTCAGATATTTAATAAAAATATGTAACCACTTTTTTTTTCCCAAAAAAATATATATAAATTGATCAAAATTACCACCATTTGCAATAATAATGAAATTCCAGTGGACATGCTGTACGTGAGTTTGCTTGTCCTTGACCTTTTGTCTAGTATTTCCCAAATCAGCTTGATGTTTATTTACTTGTTGGAAAATGTAAGTAATTTGTCTGTTAATGTTGTAAAATCTAGCTTCTTCAAGAATTCTTGGACAGTATTCAAAGAGGTACACTATTTTTTTTTTTTTTACTTCTGACTACTTGCTTCTTACCTTATATCATTTGAGGTTATTTTCAGAAGTTCAACCACCTACTGTATATTTCACTAAAACCGGAGTGCAGCTATTTCTTGGACGCTGAGACATTCTTAACCCCTTAAGCCCGACGCCCCCGGTACCGAGGGCGGTGGTTACGCATAATAAATACAGCATGTTTCGAAATCGCAACATTGTCATGCGGCATATCCACTTTATGCGAAGAAACTAGGCAAAAAGCTCACGTTGACCATTTTTACCTCAACCGAACACAATTCAAGCACCAAGCAAGTAAATAAGCATGTAGCAAAACATAGGATAAAATCATATCAGCACTGAGTTGCTAGAATTTCTCCTGAATTTGTGCTATGCATACAAATGATAACTCAAATGAAAGAGGAAAATCCACAGAATCCAACGATGTATGCCCTGTCATTTTAAACTGACATCACACTCAAAGAACAGCAGGCATACACTTTATAGTCCACAGAGATGAGCAAAAAATTTTTTACCTTTGATATTTTGTAATAAAAAAACTGTTTGAGGGTAAATCCACACTTGCTATTCTTAGCTCAATGTGTCCGTGTTATAACGGAACTAGATCTTCCAGGCTCAAAGCATGTTTTTCTTCTCGAGCATTGCTTCAAAGATCTCAGTTCCTCAGCATTGAGCTTGCTTGCAATGCATTTTCCTCTCTGTAATTGGCTTGTGATGCTGTCAGCAAGACTTTTCCAGTAGCCATTTGATTCTATGGCTTCTGGCATTTCCAACGAGCCCTAAACCACCTTTACCGCACAAACCTAGCCTGAGCTAGAGCTTTGCGTTCCCAGTGTGTCAAATTGAGTCTATGCGCCAGTCGAATGTACTTAAATAGCATGACAATATAAACGCTTAACAGTTTTGTTTGTGGTATTTTCAGTATAATTATCTGCTAAATATTCAACCGTCATTTTCAAAGTTGTTTTCTGACAAAAACGCGTGAATAATGACTTGTTTTCTTGACTCATTCTTTATATGGGCAATTTGACAGCAGCATAACAGTCAAATGATATAGCTTAGTGGTTAGGGTGTAGGGCTGCAACACAGGCAACCAGGGTTTGAGTCCCTGGTCAATTGTGGTTTAGTCAGACAATGGTAGCATTTTTCTTGTATAAATAATTGCTGGGGTTTTTATTCTTTTTACTTTTTTCCCCCATTTTTTTTCAGCTTTTTTGTATTCATAATCTTATTAATTTTCTTTTTGTAAATAAATCTGATCCAGTGGAGCCAAACTTCATTTTCTTTGTATTTATTGAATGGGAAATTGTATAGGCTATAGGACTGGCAGAAATAATAATTTTTTTAAAAAATTATAAATTTTAAAAATTAAAATCTGGTTGCATTTGAGTGGAATGTATGCCTGTAGTGACATAAGTGAAATTAGATGAGTTTTACGGACATTCCTAGACCTAGACATTCCTCTCTAATTTTGTTCTGATTCACTTGATTAGAGTATACTTTGGCACAGATCATGGCGAGATTCTGTGCTGTAAATTTTTAGAGGTTTCAGACTGCAACTAAATAAGTTCACAAGGGATAGTTGTAAAACTTTTTTTGGTGCAAAATGAGGTCTTTGATTTATACTGTGTTCCATCTTCATTTACTCTGACTCAGAGACATATATACTGATTTTTCTACCATGGCAGAAATCCCAAATGGTTTTACCTTTATTATGATACCAAGATTATTCAAATGGACCGAATAGTTTCAGAGATATACTCATTTCATTTTGGGCTTGTCATTTTTGAAAAAGAGGCTCAGGGCTTAAGAGGTTAAACCAGCCCTTGCTTTCCTCACTTATGGTTAACTTTTATGGTTCAGAGGAGTAGTTGTGCGCACATCTCATACCAAATTAGGCCCGGTGCTGGATTCACATGTAATTCAAGCAAAGAAAGTAAAAAAATCTGCACACTGGATTAAAGCTCCCAAACCTTTATTGATGCAACGTTTCGACCACTCACAGGGTCTTCATCAGGCAAATGACTGACAGACAGACAGACAGACAAATATATAGGCAGGTATTTACCTAGTCATTGGCTGATAAAGTATCAGCTGACAACCAATAGGATACAGACACATTGGCACAAGGCACAATGAGTGCCTGCCCTTTAAAGGGACTCGGTATTTAAATGCACAATAGACAAAGAGAGCAATAAGTACATCATCAATGCATCAATTGCAATGCAATCATAAAATACATAAAGAAAAAACATTCTGTTCATTGTATTGTGGCCTGGATCATCATCGGCAAGTAATTGCCAAAATATAGGCCAAACAGTAACATTTCAATGATATTAACAGAGAAAACACAGTAAGCAGCCAATGAATTTTAAGAGTAAAAACAACAGGAAATGTTAATGCTAGATAATTTCATAATAGAAATTACTACTATGAGAATAAAGCTATTAATAGAAAAATACAAAAGTGTAAAAATGGAAAAAAGCCTACAAAAAAGGCTTAATATCAAATTCCTCATTTAAACCATTAGGGGACATGGTATTAAGGAAATAGATCCAAAAAGTTTTGCGTTGTTTTTACTCTTAAAATTCATTGGCTGCTTACTGTGTTTTCTCTGTTAATATCATTGAAATGTTACTGTTTGGCCTATATTTTGGCAATTACTTGCCGATGATGATCCAGGCCACAATACAATGAACAGAATGTTTTTTTTTTTATGTATTTTATGATTGCATTGCAATTGATGCATTGATGATGTACTTATTGCTCTCTTTGTCTATTGTGCATTTAAATACCGAGTCCCTTTAAAGGGCAGGCACTCATTGTGCCTTGTGCCAATGTGTCTGTATCCTATTGGTTGTCAGCTGATACTTTATCAGCCAATGACTAGGTAAATACCTGCCTATATATTTGTCTGTCTGTCTGTCTGTCAGTCATTTGCCTGATGAAGACCCTGTGAGTGGTCGAAACGTTGCATCAATAAAGGTTTGGGAGCTTTAATCCAGTGTGCGGATTTTTTTACTTTCTTAACTTTTATGGTTCCAACATTACAGACTAGGAAAAATGGTGTTTGCGGGAAAGCTACAAGGCAATCAATAGTAGTCACCAAAGTTGGGATCTCACCATGTGGTCAAACCAAGAAAGACCTACATGTAAAACCCAAAGCCTAATAATAAAAGTGGATCAAAACCCCATCTCACCTGAGAGTGAAGTTTTGTTTAAATTCAAACCTCGGTGTCCCATTGGATGGGAGCCACGGGAACCTCAGGGGATTCTCAAGACGTGGCCATGACGTTACCAGGTTTAAAAGACTTTGCACGCACCTCCAGACCGGGCCTTTCCACAGTGACTCGAGTTGCCACAGGTGGTATTAGATGATCAAACTTTTATTGACCAAGGCAACAGTCCCCAACTTGCTGGACAACCAACAGTTTTTGCCTTTTTTTCTCTCTTTTATGATCCTAAGATTACGGAGACAAGCAATCCCTTTTACCAGCAGAACAAAGATATATGATGCATCAGTTTTCTTCAAGAAGGATATGGATAACTTCATCGCTGTACGAAGAATGGATATTTATTGATTGAAGTATTTTGACTGTGATCAATATTGCACACATGAAATAAACTGTCATATTTTTCGAGATTATTTGTGCATATGTTTTGGTAACAGCTGGTTGCGAAGGTCAGCGCTCGGATTTCATCCTTCATTGTCTCTTCCACAAATATAAAATAGGTTTAAATATTGACATTAGAGTGTGAACACGTTCTTTTGAGACTGAATTTATGGTTTCATTATTGGTCCCTGATCCCAGTGTGGAGCCCTAAAACTCATATTAATGACCCTCACAATATTAATTATTTTACTTACCCTAATTATTATGGTTAATATATGTTGATAACTGTACCTGCTCATTCCAGTTTCCCAACACCATGTTGGATATAAAGGCTCATGGTTCTCTTGCAAAATAAACACTTTGATTTACCCCGGACCTTTTGGCATCATCTTAGGTGTACTGATGTGTCAAAAGTGGAGCCTTTTGGGAGATATGGGTTTTGTTACATTTGGCAAAGCCAACTGTCCAACTGCTAAACATGGTGGTGGTAGTGTGACAGTGTAAACATGCTTTGCTACTTCAGGGCCTGGATGACTTGTCACAGCTGATGCAACAAAGAATTCTGCTTTCCTCCAGACAACTTTGCAAGGCAATGTCCAGTTATTACTCACCAATCTGAAGTTCAAGCACATTCTGTTAATTTAGCAAGAAAATGATCCAAATCACTTGAGTCTTCCGCTGAATGGCTCAAAAGAATAAAATTGAGATTTGGCAGTGCCAAAGGCAAAGTCTTGACTTGAACCCATATATATATATATATATATATATATATATATATATATATATAACACTAGATGGCTGATAGGGTGCGCTCAAGTGAAGCATCTGTTCCCGTTGTGTATGCACCCGGAAGTAAAATTCACTCATTGACTCCCATTCATTCTCGCCTACTTTAAAATTACATTTTCAAAAGCACTAGCATGTGAGTCGGCGTTATTTTGGTATCGCTGTGTAGAGCAACACTTTGTCTCCACTAAAGATGCGCTTTTTTTTTTTTGGGGGATGAGGCGCACTCACGGAAGGAAAGATCAAAAATGTTACTCGGCGACAATTGATTCATAAGACAAATGCTAACCCTGTTAAATAGAAGCACTAGTTATCCCTCACTGATCGCGTGGATGGCGAAATGTTTTTTTTTCTCTTGACTTTTGCCAGCCAAGCCTTCATCTCTTCCTTATGTTTTGGAAATCTGGGGCGCATTTACCAAATGTGTAGTTGCTAACTAAGTTAGCAATTTACATAGTTCGTCCATTCTCAGTCAATGGGACCAACTATGTAAGTTAGCATTTGTGATTTTGGGAAACACGACCCTTTATAGAAAGACAACTTATCCACTGTTCTAAATATTTTTCTTGAAAGACGTATTGCCGTTTTATGTCAATGACAAGAATCTAGCTTGTTAGCCACCTCGTCAATTTTATCAACTGCCAAGTCAACATAGTCTCCGCAACAGTTAGGTCTCCAAGGTAGCTAGTTAGCTGGTGACCGTTAACAATCGCTAGCATTCGCTCTTAGTCAGCGGTGTATTCAAGTCAATGGAATGGATAATTAGCTAGCTAGCATGCACATGTGACTTTCTCCATTAAAGTAATAAATTTGTGTTTCTACGATAACTTTCGTATGAAACATTATACTGCCGTTCGCATGCATGTTTCTACAAAACGCAGCCACACATCTAGGCATTTTAACAATTATATTAACTTATTTGAAATTGGCCTCATAGGAAACCATTCATTTTAATGAAGAGGTTGGGTGTATCGATATGGCGGCCAGGTGCTTCACTTTGTGTAATGTAAATATGATGCCATCAGCAATCTAGTGTTCTAAATATATATATCCATACTTGAACCCCATCGAAATACTGCGGAAGAACCTAAAAAGGGGCAGTTTATCCTTGAGAAGCCTCCAATGAAAGCAATTCTGTGAGAATACTGGCTCAACATTCTTCCACAGCGATAAGAATGATTGACTGCCTGAGTCTTTGTTTGCAGATGTTGCTGCAAATGACAGCACAATCAGTAATTTAGTTTAGGGAGTCAAATACCTTTTCACAAGGGTGATATTCGCCAGTGTTTGATAATCTTTTCACGTCAATGAATGATATGATTACTTAAAACTTTTTTTGGTGGTTTCTCCTTTCCTTGTTATATGAAGATCTGGAACTATTCATCTTTAAAAATATGCAAAAATGGAGTAAGGGAGGTAAATCCTCTCTTGGTTGTTCTCAGCAAACTGTAACCTGGCCATCATATTTTTACACATAACTGCTTTTTGTAATTTTGTAATTCAGCCAATGTCATTGAATTTAAGTCTGCTGCAGACAGTAGCATTCTCAATAATTACTTTTTTCAAATGGATGTTGTGGGTGTTTGACTCAAGTAAATGAAGTTTTTTTTTAATTTTCTCAAATATTACAGCTAATATTTCTGCATGAGTAAAAGAAATCAGTGAGGGGGCAAATTCTATTTCATGGCACTGTAGAATGCGTTTGTATGCAAATTGCAGCATAGTAAACTGAGACTGTGCTGACTTAAAAGGAATTACTGAATTGTATTTGAAGTTCAAACCAGCAGACAGCTCCTCGTCAGTTATGCTGACTCAGGAGAATTTTACCTCTTTGTAGCAACGTCTGAGAGTCACACAATCCTAAAATAAAAATAAAAAACAAACAAACAAACAAAAAAAACTTTTCAACCAACTAAAGTTCATATTCAGCTTTATTTTATCCTGAAGGCTTCATGCAGAGATTTCATGTTTCAAATTTTAAAATGAGTGCCTAACTCAATGTGGCCACTAAAGATCCCTTGGTACCACAAACAGGTGGTTCCCCTGTGTCCTGGCCAAGTTTCCAATCTGGCTGTCTAAATCTGGCCCTGAAATCTTTGCAGCTTAATTAGTCAAATAAATCCTTCCCTGTCAACCTCAGCTGATATGTTGTGCATTCTGATACAAAATGGCTGTCCTCGATCACCCCGGTGGATGCATCAGATTGGTGGTGTTTGCATTTGATCACCCTCTTTTAACTAAAGGGACCATGCACACAAGCACTCATTGGGGCAATGAGACTAAACTGAGAGTGTGGGCATTTGAAATATCAGACAATGATTGCATTCAATCTTTTTTTTTTTTTTTAGTCTGTTTGTCTTTTTATCTGTGGGTAGTGCTGTGTTGTTGTTTCTCAGGAAGAATACTGTTTGTACAAATCAACCCTGGCCCTTTCTGTTTGCATTGTGCTTGTTCTCCCTGTGTTTGCTTTGGTTTACTCTTTGTGTTCCGATTGATTGGTGTGTGAAATCCCTGGGATGAACTGTATAACCGTGCAGGGTGTGTTCCAGCCTGGTTTCCATTGTTTACAAGGGTAGAATGCAGCCCTCCTGCTACCCTGACCGGGAACTGGAGTCTTAGAAAATGGATGGATTGATGTCTACAAGACCTAGCCCATTTATTTCAATTAGCTGACATTCTGCTGTCAGCAAGACTAAAAGTTTCCCGTGTAGTTTGCCTTTGTGTTGTGCTTTTTAGAACAAATGCTGCTGAATTGATGCTTTAATAACCATCCCACCAATGACTACTGGTATCCTTGCAATGTTAGTGGGCACCGCTAGTTATACGAACAGAAATGACACTTGATTGAAATTAACTGTAATCTCTCTCTCTCCCCTTCAGTGTGTCCGATGTCAGGTTTTGCTGAATTTTTCTGTTGATCAATAATTTTTAGCTCACCTGGACCCAAAATCTCAGTGGGCGTATGTCATGGGCCGTCTGTCTGGTCGGCGTTGGTGTCGTCCATAAACATCTTCTCCTCTGAAACCACTGGACCGATAAAGCTGAAACTTGGCATGCATGTTCCTACCCAAGAGGACACCAACTCTTGTCCATATTAAAATGCCACATGTAGCTATTGTGAAGCAGTTTTTGAAGCAATTAAGCTAATATTTGGCATATGGGTAGACAGAAGCAAGTCTGAAAACATATTTGACAGGTTTTGTGCAATCTTAAAATTTGATCTCAGCACTTTGGCCACGCCCACTTTCAAAGGTGTTTTCATCTTATCTGAAACAACTGGACCAATAAAGCTGAAACTTGGCACATATATGTACCAACCCATGAGGACATCAAAGTTTGTTCATGGCATTATTTAACAGCCTGTACAAGTATAAACAATCCAGGAGAGCTACAGTGACCGTGGCACTATTTTTATTTTTTTTAACAATCTACGCTGCTAGAGTACTCCAGTATCTTTACTGTGGATACTGTCCCACGTCAACTAAGGACAGAACCACACAGAACGCAGAAGACTAAGTAAGGCCATAATGCTGACTATTTAGCTCATAAGCTAACACTGTTTCTGATTTATGAGAACAGCTAGCTAAAATATCTCCAACACTGAGTTTAGCCCTTTGCATAGACGCAGACGCTAGCATCCATGGAATTGGTCAGCTGATGCAGTCAGTTGCTCTATCTTAATTATATCAGGTAGATGCGAGATGTGTATTGAGTATTCGTGAGGAAGTGGTGCCTTTAAGCTATGGATGTGATAAGTCCCACCAGGAATTGCACAAATAAAGCTCTTCTACTAAGCCTGATCTGCAGACAGCCTTAGATATCTGCCAAAATAATACATCCAGCAGTTGATAAAAATTATTTATCGCAACAGAAAAATTTGGTTTCTATCAATGCAGCAAGCCAAAGCCACAATAGCCCAAAGGTATGGCAATTTATTACTGAAAAAAAATCAGCTTTCTGAAGCAAAACATCAACTTGGTATCGAAGCTATATTGTTCTATTGTCCATAATAGAGATCAGAAATTTAAAAGAAACATATTACCCTACCACTGACTTCATTATAGATGCATCCCTTGCAGGATTCAGAGGTAAGGTATGGCCTCAACCAATCTCCCCTGGATGTGCAGTCTCATTAGCGCCTTCTAAGATTGTACTGCATGAAAGCCCGCCTGTAGTTCATGCCCAGGTGCTTTATCTCAGAGAGGACAGTATGAACTTTCCAAACATAACTGATAGAAATTGATTGGGCATCCAGAAAAAGTATATAAACCCTTGCTTAACGCAAGTTTGGTCGCATCTTCTCAGCTTTGCTCATTGAAAGACACGCCACCATACACAACCAAAAGAGAGTTTACTTTTCTTTGATGGGTTGAAAAAGCTTTATACCCATCTTACAGATGTGGACAATGGTGGTTAGTCTGAAGGGGGCAGGACTGGAGGGTTTTCTGAGCCTAGTAGTATTCATTATCTGGATACGGAAGCCTATATTATCGTGGGAGTCTTTCTCCTCGATGTGTAAGCATTATTACATATTTTTTGAAATATTTCAGTCTATCATTTGGTGTTCCCCTTATCCACTGTTGCTATTATCCTGATTCTGTTGCAGATTAGTTGGTCACATTAGTTATTATCACTAACCATTAGCCTTTGCTAGAGGGCCATTGACCATTAAAGCTCCTAAAATTGTATTTAAATAGAGTATTTTTTTTTTTTAATCGATGTATTGCGTGTTTTTGAAATTGTGTTTTAACAGGTCTTTAGTGTTACATAACATTTTATAGTGTTTTAAATTCATTTTTGACTGTATTTGTAACTTCACATACTAAAAAAAAAAAAAAAAAAAAAAAAATGGACTGGCGCAACCAGATCATTGAAAAAAAATTTTTCCACCATTTATTCCAAGAGAAATTTCTTTTTTTTGTCCCTTTGAGTGTCTATGATGTCTAAAATATTATCATTATGTGGCAGTGTTTGGCAATTTAAAAAATTTAAGAGTATTGCACGTGTATGGCCAGGTTTTTGGTATCTGTATTATCCAATTTTACATTTAAAAACAGTAAAATAATTCTATAAGTTAATAAATCAATGATTATAATGCAATATCCATGCAAATCATAGTTTTCTTTCACTTGTTCACTTTAACCTATTATTTATTGGTTTAAATGAATTTTACCTGGTTGTACCACCTGACTTTTCAGTTGTGCCACCTGACAACATCGGTGATAATGACTGCAAGTATAGTGAATATCAGTATTTTTTTTATTTCAAATGGAAAATAATAAATGGAGACTACAGTCTCCACTGAACTAAAAGTAGTAAATTGACCAAACATTTGTCAGAAGTCTACAGAGGTTAAAGTAGTAAATTCATTAAAAACAGGCACATGGCATAAGATCACCTGTGGTCTTGAGCAGTAGACTGTCGAATTCGAATAACAAAAATTACGTTGTAGTATAATTATAGTCCATTGTACCATATCAAATTAATGTTTTTGTTTTGAACACTTAATAATCAGCTCAGATCCAATGGAAATTCTTATTTCAAGTGTTCATATTAATTTGTCAAGTTCACTGCCTGTCCAAAAAAAGTCGCACACAATAATATTTGTTGGGTCACGTTTTGCTTTGATTTGTTGTGTTTTTGTTTCGACAATCTTATACAAAGTTACAACGTTTATTTCTGACCAGATTCGCATTCATTTTTGAGATATTTTACTGATGGTGAAAGAGTCAAACCACTCCATTAAGCCTTCTACAGCACATCTCAAAGACTTTCAACTGGTTAAGGTCCAAACTCCGAGGTGGCCAATTCATGTTTGAAAACGATTCTTCGTGCTTGATGAACCACTCGTTCACAATTTGAACCCGATTAATCTTGGCTCTGTCAACCTGGAATATGCGTGTGCCATCAGATAATTTGGTATATAGACACCAAGTATCAAGCCTGATAACATGTATTATGAGTTTTGTTATGCAACGCATTTTCACCTTCATTTGACCTTTGTCATTCTGCCATGCCTATGAGTACTTCTATTGTCTGTATCTTCTCCAAAAACGTCTGGCGGATTTTCTTGAAACTTTTTGATCATTATCCTATCCAAGAGCACACCAAAGTTTATTCAAGGCATTCTGAACCAATTTCAAATATGGCTGCCAGGCAACCATCATTAAAATCCCTATTTCTGCTATAACTGTATATCTAAGGCATTTTTGCACTGATCAGGCTGAAATTTCGCGTAATGGCACTTAGTAGCAAGACTCATGGCAAATAATGCAGTGCATTTTGACCTTGATGTGGCCTTGATCATTATGTCAGGCCTATAAGAACTTCTATCGTCAGTAAACATCTTCTCCAAAACTGTCTGACTGATGAAGCTGAGACTTGGCATCCATATTCCTCCCTATTACTACACCAAAGTTTGCTCATAGCAGTCTGAACCCATTTTCCGTATGGCCGCCAGCCAACAATCTTAAAAATGCCTATTTCTCATGTCTCATATTTTAGCCTTTTCTGTACCTATTGAGCTCAAATTTTGTTTTTAGGCACAAAGCAGTAAGGCTCATGCCATACAGTATGTTACAGGTTTTGTCCTTGAATCATTTTGACTTTGATCCGACCTTTGTTTTATGCCATGCTGGCAAAATTTTCCAAAAAGTTCATTCAGAAACTGTTGCACCAAGCAAGCTGAAACTTGCCGTTTATCTTCCTCCTGCCCATGAATTTGCAATAATTGTTTGAACTGTTTCCATTTTATCTCAAACATCTTGAAATGGCCTCTTTTAAGCAGCAATTGAGCATATCAAATTTTGCTATCTATACGGTCTATTTATGTGACAATAGGAGTCCATACATATTGTCTGATTTTCATTTCATTTCAAACCCTAGAATTTTAAAAAGAGCACCTTTTTGGCTCCTGGACAGTTGGAAATTTTGCATGTTCCACTTAGATGTAACATACTTGTGGTCAAGGAGTTTGTGATCCCAGAAATATGTTGTGTTACCTTTGAGCCACTTTTTTATTCTCAGTATTTTTAACAACTTCAATGCTGAATTTTCATGAGGATTTTTTTTTGTGTTTGCGGCCCTTATTTCGTATGAGAATTATGAAAATAAACTAATAATAAACTGGTATTCTGAATGCTACCAGTGGCTTGTTTCATTTAAATAATTTTTCCACTCTCAGTGATGCTCAAATCATGAATTTAAAGCTTTAAATAGGGGAATGCATAAGTTGCCTGATTTGGCGACTACTTACAGGGATTCATCTGAATCTCCTTCACCTACCTCATCATTACCTCAAAAGTAAAAAGACATGCCCAAAGTAAGTACTACTCCAACCCCTAAATTTTGGTGCATTTTTGGAAAATGCTCATAAAATTAAAAACAATTGATTTAAAAACTCCATTCACTCTCTATGACACTGAAAACAGTACAACAGCATAATATTCAATGTTCTAATGTGAATTTAATTGCTTATTGAGATGAGTGCCCTTATTTCAAGTCTCATGATTACAACACACTCCAACGAAGTTGTTCAGGGGAGATATAGGACTTATTAAGGGTGTCACAAGTTGCAATAATATGCTGATGCAAAAATTGTGAGGTGAAAGAGTTGAGCTATTCATGTTATAGCCTAAAAGGAGCCTCCAAAAAAATCCTCAAGAGCACGATGGGCCAAGTCTTGCCAATGTCCAAACAGATGTGTAAGCTTATGGTTCATCACTTCGAGGAAAACAGTCTCCAAAGACAAATTAGTAGTACTCTGGACACTTCACCCACTAAATTAATTAAAAGGTCAGAGGAATCCAGTCGAATACTGGAGTGTTAAGAGCAAGGTGCATATCCTTGTGATAAAAAAAAAGCTCTACCATAATTAGCACTTTATGTATCATTGTAGTTTTGCAGTGGAATTTGCCTTGAAAGATTTCCTTTTGTAGGCGTATGAACTGTGATTTGTGTGGGGGTGGGGGTAACATTTGGGTGAGGAGTGACATTAAGGCTTTATATTAGAATAAATTTGAGGCTACAGCTTGAAACATTTCTTATGGAGGGTCAAGAGAGAGAGGGAGAGAAAGAGAGAGAGAGTGGGTGTGTATATGCATGTGGGTGTGTGTTTGTGTGTGGGTTAGTGTGCAAAACCTCTGTGCAACGCATCAGTGATTCTCACACTCACCGACAGGCCACTGGCATCACCCTCTCTGCTCCTGTGTTCCCTCTTCCCCGCTGAGTGCTTGTGACAGCTGCCTGGTGATGGATGTGTCGCAGGTAGGCCCAAGCTTCCCCTCCTTTCTAACACTGCTGCCCGCTCACTGCAGAAATCACACCACAAGGCTATGATGGATTACACTACGCCTCTCCACCTTTTCATTAATTCCAGTGCAGTATACTCTTCCCAATGTGCCCATACTCACCTCTGAAAATAAAACATTTAGCTCTGTGATAAGAAAAATGTTGCCAATATAACTCTTTCCCTTTTTTTTGTATTTATTTATTTATTGCCGTTGGTATGTTTTAACATACACGCCATCCATTTTATCATTTAATTGGTTCATTGGTTTTATTGGTTCAAAAAAAAAATGGTGGGTAGGAGCCTTTCAGACATAAAATCCGACTCAAAAAGAATGCAGGTCTGCTTTGACGGATCTCCTGGGCTGATAAATACCCTGTAATTAAACCAATGTTGCTTCAGTGTCTCTTATGCACTGCACTTCATCTAGCACCAAAGCCAGATAAATCATCACGCTGCAGCTTTGACGCAAAGTGTAATTTGGTGTGGTGTCAGCAATTAAGTTGAAAAGAAATGTGTTGATTTAGGACAAGACATTCGCAGCACAATCAAATGGTGCAATATGCACGCTCCTGAAATCCAATGTTCAGAGTAAGAATCTCATCTAGATTCGCATGAGGCCTCTGTTTTTGCTGATGGACCAGAAGACCTGAAAATATGAGCACATTGCTGAAACACGTGGCTACATTCAAAGACAAACCTGCCCCTCAACCTAAGCCAGATCTTGAGTGCATGGATGAAAACAATGGCAGAAACCTCTCTTGTCTATGTGTTGCCACTTAATACAAAAATACATGAAGGAATTAAAGAAAGAGGCTGCTACTTGAAAGTATTCTGTTGCTCCCTGCCAGCACACCATCGTCTTTGTCAGTCAGTTTATTGATTAATCACAGAAGGTGCATATAGCTTTTTCAAATAGAACTCTGAACCTCTCAAACATGCCAACAAACCAAAAATACACTTTTTTCAGCCTGGATTCCGATGGACATAGCCAAAGTTTTGCCTTTGCATCTGACCTGCTGGAAAGCATAGAGTGTCAGCAACACCATTATCACCATTGTGGACAGATGTGTTGCCATTCTGTCATCATGCAGTTAATTGTCTTGAGTTGGAAGCAGACATCACAGGACCTAACTGTGTGACAACGTCAACGTGATGCCAATGCTTCTTATTTCTAATACTTGAGCTTCCAAAAGGTTTTTAATTAAATGTGCTCCATCACAAATTGCTGTATGGCAGGATGTCAAATTTCAGCAATTTACCGCAGCTCAATTGGCTGCAGAGGCCAGAATATCACAAAGAGGATACAAAGCACTCTTGACAAGAGGTAGGTTTTCCAGACTGTCAGAGAGATCTCCAAATTTGAACAATGACATCCAGAGTCAAGCCCACGACATACCTCAGGAGTTCACAAACAGGAAGAGCATTCTTCACTTTGCTCTCTTTCTCAAAAGTTGTGTTTAGCATGGGTTCATAATTTTTTTTGATTAATCGCTAGTAAATTAATTTGACAGCGAACTCATTTTGGCTTGCCAGCTATGCTTCTGTTCCGAGGTCCACCTTGCTTTGTTATTATTGATACAAAGTGTTTTTTTTTTTTCGAAACATCACAGGACACAAGATAGAAGCGCTAACAAGCTCTTCACCAAAGCGAAGACTGTCATAGAATGTTGAGGAGTTTTTAGTTTCATAATTATTGGCACCATTCATAAGAAAAAAAAAGGAATAAGGACCATAACAGTTACTAATCCATATGATGAGTTCAAACATCTGGAAAATTACTATTTTTTTTGCCAAACATTCAGTCAAATATGGGTACCCTGTTCTGACACCACTGGCAAAAATGACAGTCACCAGTCTATTTCTACAATTTCAGCAAAATTAAGAAAATATAAGAAGAATTTTTGACCATTCCCCCATGCTGAGATTTTGAACATCATTCATATTCTTGGGTTTGTTCTTAGGGACTGAACTTTCCTGTTTAGACCAATGGGATTTTCAATGTGAGTTTTCAAGTCCAGAAAAACCACTTATGACCAGCCTCACAGAGACAACACCTGGACCATACCAGCACCTGGACCACAGTCAGCAAAAAATGCCTGAAACACTATTGAGTCATCTCTATATTTAACTGCAGGTATTGCACAAAAATGCAGTACGCATGGCAAGATATTTTCACCTTAGTTCATAACTGTCAAAAGCACTCTCTTACAGTCATAGCTTCACTGTTCTTAATTATCTAAATAAAAAATTTTATTTTTTAAACACACTAGCAAAAACAGTCGATAACATGTAGTTAGTTTGCATTTTTTCAATAATACTGAGTAGACTTGCTATGCTAATGAGAATTTCACACAACAGTGGAAAAATGAAACAACTCATTCCTGTCGAATGAATTGTAAAGCAATCAGAAAGGCTGGGTTAAATTAATAATTAATGGAGAAACAAAGCAAACACTTGCTCCCATTATTTTGAATTAGAATTTCTGATCAGTCACACACAAAAACATGCACATGCACGCACACACACACGCACGCACGCACGCACACACATAAAAATGCACATTTGGCATCAAACATGTTTGCCATTAAATAACTTCAATTTCCCTGAAGCAACATCCCATCCCCTGAAAAAGTCTATTGAAAAACACTACTTCAGTCTCAAAAGGCTATTTTAGAGTGCATCAATCTGCTTTTTGGCTGGACTGGTACGGTCCCGCTCAACATCTGCAGATAATCATGGCTGAGTCAGAGAGTGAGTGAGTGATGAATTTACACCATTGGTTGGCCAGTGGCGTGCACATTCCCTATTAGCTGTTGCTCATTGCCTCCAATTTGGCACATAGACCGGCTATATACTACGTTTTGACCGACTATTTTCTACCAACGAATGTGCCAAAGGTTTTTGCTCTTCAAAGTGTTCTTAGTGTCTTCTTTAGGTTAAGAAATTTTTTGATTAATTTGCATTCCACTGCATTGCTAGTTTTTATGTAAGGTTAACAGATTGTATTTAGTCTGTCCTTATCACCTTCCTCTAAAAGCTATTGCAATGAGAGATTATTTTTTTCTCCCCTCAGAGAACATTATCCATACAGGTGCTTTTATCTTTTTTCATCACACCAATGATGTGAAAAGATTGTGGTATGAATGAAAGGAGTCATTGAAAAGATGGATGAAATGGTTCACAGACTCACAGACAGTAAATTATCTGGAACATTTCAGAGCAGTTATATTCGCTGTTTATTCTTCAGCACCATGGGCATTGATACCGGGTTACATATCGATTATTGTAATAAGTACTGTATCTGCCACCTGACCACTAAGTCACAATGGGGCGGTCAGTGTACTTGTGGATGCTCCCTTAAAATGCATTACACATTCCATTCTTCTGCACTTGCCTGCACAGTCTATTTATAGACTAAACATATTGATCACCTACAGCAGAAAATTTTATCACCCTACCGAGCCATGCATCTTATGTGTTACAGTTTATTGCTGCACGAAGAACTGGAATGATTGCCCCCTCTTTTCTTTCCAGGCTGAGTTAAACACTTATCAAATATTTGGTTTACGCAATGAAAGCCAACTACACATAGAAAGCAATAAGCCTGCTGTGCTTTGAATCGTTTGAATATACAAGTCCATTAAACTTAATGTGGGAGCAAAACCTTATAGTTTTTTCTGTCAGGATTTTTTTCTCCTTGTGCAAGCAATCCTCTGTAAGATTTGGTAGGTAAATTATACAGAGGTAGTTCAAAGTCCATCGAAGAGAAAATTTCTACCCTCCATCCATATGCAAAAGTTACAGGAAAAAAAATTGTGGAAGTTTTCATGTTCTCCTCGAAATGTATCTCCTCACAAACATTGCCTAAAATTACTCCATGTAACTGGGGTGTTGACAATATGAACCAACCTGGGGTGCATTTCCCAAAACCATGACTGTCTAACTATGGTAGTAACCTTCATTGTGGGATCTGGAGTTTGCAGTTTTGGTGTTTCTCAAAATCAAAGTTCCAACAAAAATTTGCAGCCAATGTTGTAAATTTGTGTAGCTGGAACAACAGCTCTGGAGCTGAATTCAAAAACATAGTTCCTCGTTCGCTCCTCCTGCCTGTCATTCGGACAAGATGCGGGAAAGTTTCTTAGCTGTTCTTGGTAAAGCCACATTAAAGAAGATGATTTTTGCCAGTGAATGTGTTGGTAAAAACAAGATCTTGTTGACGAAGCTGGTTTGTGTTTACAGTTACCATATTTGCAAAGTTTATAATGTCCATTTACATGAATAGTGTATTCTAATTTGATTTGTCTTGGCAATAACCGACAAAGGAGGTTTTGCAGGGTATAGGCAAATTTGTCCACTGCCCAATTTGAACCATCTTCTGGTTATATGTACCTACTTGTAGGACTGTCCAGAAAATAGATTTGAAATGTGAAATTTGCATACAGGAAGTGAACTGTGACCTATTTAATGATATCAAGATTTTTGTGGGGCAAGGCCTCGAAAAGTCAATTTTTAAACCCATAAGTGATTGTTCTGAAAAACCAGATGATTTCAATGGATACACAACAACATGACGGACATTTTGATACCAAGTATAAGTATATGTGTGAAAAACTGAAGAGGTTTCAGACAATTTTCTATTGAAAAATGCACCTGTCTTGACCAAAATTGATGAAAAACATAAAGTTCATCTTGAAAAACAACCATGTTCCTATGAAAACACACCTAAGATATTTTCACAAAAGTTGCCTCATATAGTTGGCTAAACAATGTGCGAGTGTCGTTAAATTGCGAGACCGGTAACATGGATCCGGATTGCGAAAATTGGAACCATCCCTGTATTTAGAAATTATTACCATCTCCTATGGGTGTCAAAATAGGTCACTAAATAATAAACATGGAATGCTTGTTGAAGATACTTATCCAAATTAAGAGTCCTAGAGTATATGTACATGATTGACGAGACATTGGCCTTCCGGATCACTCTGGATCATAACCACAATACATCTGAAACACATTTGTCCTTTTAAGATTAGACAAATATAGATTGTATATAGTTGTACGTATGTTAATTTATTAGGATATAATAACACTTTCAGGATCACCTGTAATTGTGATGAGATCAGTTACTGGTGGTGTATTCAAGCCATTTTTATTATATACTACATATTTCTCAGAAAAGCCATTTAGATGTTTTCATAAACTGTTGTACATTGTATGGGTTCTATATCTCCCAGGCCTTGTTCTTACTCCACTGAGCAAAGCATAGTCTGCGCTTGTAGTTACGCTTCAATGATTTTGTGAACCACAAAGCATTCAACATTTTTGTATGGCAATGTTGTATTTTGCATGCATACAATTTATATTCCAGGAGCATTACAGGCCATTTGATTGTACATTTAGATTAATAATTGACGCATTGCCACTACATGCATTGTTACATCAGCCACTGTGGTTAAATACGCCAGATAGAAAATAGAAAATATGGGTGATTGGACCACATAGGGGAAATTAATTCATGATGGGTAATTTGTAACTTTAAGCATCTGGCATAGGAATAGTCTTCAGGTGATGTTCCATCTTTGTCTGGATTTGTTGTGTGATGTGCGATCAAAGTTAGGAGCTGGGTAAAAAATGGCACGAAAGCCTCAGTTTTCCAAAGTTGAAAGAGGTTGCAAAGCAAAGGATTGTTATTGCCAGTAAATTTAAAAGTATCATAACCAATACCAACAAAAAATGAATTTTGCAAGCTATCACCGATAGAGTTAATTCAGTTTGCCATGGCTGCAAGCCAGCTAGAGAGGATTAGCGAAATAAATGGAGAGACTTTCCCCTATCTCTCAATGAGGACAGCCGCAGTCCTAAAAAAAGAGATGGGCAAGACTGGAGGTGTAAATCGCAGTTTACGCCCTCTGATCCCACAGAAAGAGAAAGCCATTACCGTCTTGAACCCAGTGGCATTGGATGGTATCCCGGGGGGGCGTAGATGCTTGGGGCAGAGATTATCCATCTTCTTCCCCCTGGCCTGCACCAGAATCAGGTGGACCCCCCCAGCAGGACCCAGCCGTACCAGCCCTTTCACAGTTGTGCCTTGGGATATCTGGTGCCGTCAAGTCTGTCCTTGACATGGCAAGTTCCCTGGAGCCTGCACTCTCCATCCCTGATTCTCCTCAGTGTGTTGCCTCACAACCACACCCCATCCTAAGCACAGTCCATCCCAGAGCATTATTTTCGCAATGGCGTCAGAAAAGAAAGCGCAAGCAAATTGTCTCCAGCTGCAGGGAAGAGCCCCTGCAGTCAGAGAGGACAAACATTTCACAAATGAGAGGACTCAGGGGAGAGTTGACAGCCTTGAGGGATCAACAGGAGTGGCACTACCAGTCATGGCCTATTTGGGGGGGGGCGAAACCTGCTGTTCAAAATAGGTCATCATTCACAGTTTTTTTGCCTACGTCAGAGATTGAATATTCAGTATTATACTAAATTATTATCAATGCGGAATTACGACAACATGTTGTTTGAATGATAATGACTGTCAATCCAATGAATTATCGGTCTTTCACAGATCCATAGATGTGACCATGCATGATTTTTTTGTCCTCTATATTTTCTTCATATATCTTTTCAACCTTCACCCTCTCCGTATGTAGTTTAGAAAAATGTTTTTGGATGTGATGCATTTGTTTTCTGCCATTATGTTATACAAAGAATATATTTTATCTAAATACTCAAAGTAGCTTCATTAAAAAGGTCCTTCTGCATCTCTTGCTCTGGTAAACAATATATTCCCCTCCCAGATGCATGCTGGTCCTACACTTCCCCTTCCTAAATTACCTCTGGTGTCCATAGACCTCAAATTACAAATAGATGTGTATGTGTGTACACAGTGGTCTCTGCATAATGCCCTACACTCACAGTTGTGAAAAAGAAGTTTTAAATTTTCATGTACACGGACAGCATTTTCTCATATACCGACCACTCAAAATACTTTTAAAATGCATCATGTATGGTTGAACATCTTAAGGATGAAAATGACAAAAACAAGCTGCCAGCTGGACTTGAACCAGGTAGTCTTCAATTCGTATCTCAAGAGCCCAACTTCCTGAGCCACTGCATTCCATTGGATTGGAGAGGCACACCTACACATCTCGATGATGTAGACAGTGAGCTATGAATATGAAGACTGAGGCCTCTATCCTAAACCCAGCACACAGTGGCGCAAAGCGTGATGCAAACGTCTTGGCTAGTTTAGGTACTGGCGAAGTGGCCGTTATCCCGTCCAGCGCCCAGTTTGTATTAATAGCAAATAAAATTACACCTATGGGCGTGTTGGTCTTAAAATGAAATGTGGTCTGGCGCATTGAAGGCACTTTGCTATCTTGAGGCATATGAAATAGATTGCGCCTTTACGGTGCGCGCGCTTAGACCAATGAGCCACCGGGGCACCCCGGAATTCAGAGAAATTTAGATTTTTAGCTGACCGGCTCAATGGGCCGAAAAGCTATTGTCATGGTGTGGCGTCCGCCGTCCGGAACATTTTTTATCTTTTTTTTGGCCTGATGAATTTTTGTGTAAATTCGCAATAACATACAACTAGACTGTATCTCCAGACATTTTTTCTCAGATTTTTGATTGAATCATTTTTGTCCATTTTTTTTTTTAAATTTTTTTAAATGGGTTGTCCCCTTTTTATCTCAACAGTTGCTGAGATGTGTTACCCGGTGAGAGGGACTTACCCTGCTCTCACCCATTTTTGTCCGTTTTATGGGCCCTTGAAATTTTGGTTCCAATGATAAAGATAGGACTGAGAAATTAAAAAAAATTATTTCTCAAAAACTGCGTGAAAAATGTTTTTCTAAATCAGGCAATCAACTTACCTTGGTGCTGTCAATGTACATTGCGAGCACCATTTTGATTGAATCGATGGAAGTGGTTCTGTTGGGGGTGCTGTACTTTATGAATATGCAAGATGGCCTGTGGAGGTCAAATGGTTGCAGATAGAATTATCGACATATAGGAAGTCATATATGACCTATATTTTGGCAATATTAAATCTTACCACAGATTACTTTGAAAGGTCAAACTCGAGGTCAGGGAATATGTGAACAATGTTAAGAGATATGACTTGAAATTTCAAACAATTATTTCTCAAAAACTGTCTGATAACTTTTTTTCTAAATCTGGCAATCAACTCACCTTGATACACTTTACGTACAGTGCGAGTGCCATTTTGATTGAATCGACGGACGTGGGTCTAGTGGGGGCGCTGTACTTTAACATTGTGGGCTCTAAATTCATTGACCAAGCGCAGGCGCGGCGAATGGGGGAAACGCCGCGCCAACGGGGTGTATCTAGGCGTATTTTGCAATTTCGTGCCTGGCGCAGCCCGGCGCAAGTATTCCTCTGTCCCGCCTCTGTCCCTCCTGCCGGCGCAAGTGGCAAAGAGGGAGGAGAGAAGGCGTGAGTGGGTTTAACGCAGCCGATTCAAATCTTCACCAATCAAATGAGCTCCTCTCCTCACCTTTAAAGTGTTGGAATAAAGAAGCCTCTGTCCTATATCTGCATGATGCGTGAATGTTGCATTTTACTTTGCTGCTTCAGGCATGTTTTCTGCACCGCTTACGTCTATATTAAGCATTACGAATATTAGCTGGCTAGCTAGGGCATTCGCGAATTATTACCATTAGCGAACTTGAATGGAATTTCAAAACGAAACTATGTTTCATATGATCTCTGGCACCTCCCCCTCTTAGCGCATCATTACCACTACGGAAGCCGCGAAGGGTCAAGAATGTGTCAATATGTCTATAACTACACTGGTCACAGAAGAGTCTGGGGCTGCGTCCGAATAGTCTTTTTTGACTAGGAAAGTTCCTAACTTCTAAGAAATGATCTGGAAATAATTACGTGGCAGCCATGATAACTTCAAATAATAAGGAAAGGTGTCTCAGTGCTTCCTAATTTACCACCTTTAGCATAGGGTACAGAGAACCATCCTTTACGTCAAGAAAGGAGATAAACTATCCCACAATTTTGCGCAGCTGCAATATTTAAAGCAGCAACTACTCATCCGACCAATCACATAAAGAAGCATATATGATTGGCTGGGGACTCATGATCACGTTGCCTAGTGTAAGTGCATTCGGATTCTCTAATTAGCGCGGTTGTGTTCCTAAGCCGTTAGGAATTTCCTTTTACACCTTTCCTTTCCCTTATGATGTTTTCCGCAAAGGTTAAAGAAAAGTGGCTAGGGATTAGTGGATAGGCCATAATTTTTTCACTATTCGGACGCAGCCCACGCTTCTTACTGATGTCCACGTTTACATTTATTCTTCCAAGGGACTTACATGGAGCACCGTGAAAACTATAAGACAAACAAAACAGTTTCAATCGCACAGCTCAAAATCAACAATTAAAATACTCTACGTGTTTCTTTGTGTTTTACAACCAAGTACAACATTACAAGAAAACAGGAAATTTAAGCAATCATTACCGCGTTCACCTGGAAGACCAGCTGTAGAATAATTGACGGGAGCATATTAATCTACTGTTTACATTCGCCGTTTCTCTTACTTTTTGTTTAAAAGAAAGTTTCCTGGGGGCGGTGGTTGGGAGATGTGGCGATTCGAAATAATTATAACCTGGAGATACTTTTAGCGTTAGAATGCTTGCGGTTCTAGTTAATAATTCACTTAGTCACTAAGATGATAATCTGGTATCACTTTGGTCTATTCTGTCTGACTAGAGGGAGGACATCAAGGCCCCTCCCCTTGGCAAATCAGCTGAAATAAATTAGTATGAAACACGAGAAAAACTCTCGGAAAATTCGGTTGATAGAGTTACATCACGCACGGTCGCCTACTACTATGACTTATGTGCAGAGTAACAGCAACTGAAAACTGTTGCAACAGAGCTTTTCCAATGTAAGCTGACTAACACCTAGCAATGTCGAGGTACTGGAGCCACTTGGGACTAGTGATCACTCTACTGTTAATTTTGACGTTTCATGGGAAGTTAAAAAGGTGTCTTCGAAAACCAAAATTTTTAATTTTAGGCAAGCAAACTTTGATGGGATTCGCTCATATCTAAGCGAAATAAAATGGGAGTCACTTCTGGACTGTGAGTCTGTAAATGAGATGTGAGAAAGATTTAAGGGGGTTTTACTTGATTCACAGTGTAAATTCATTCCAAAGGTGTCCAAAAGTAAGCTGAAAAAGCAAAATCCTCCATGGATGACCACAGCTAGTGGGAGTCTGAGGAATAAGAGGAATCTTTATTAGACGTACATGAAGGATAACAATGAGAATACTAAGGCTGAATACTGTAAAATGCGGGCTGTGGTCAAAAAAGAGCTGAGGAATGCTAGAAGACTGTATGAAAGGCAAATTGCAGAGGGGGCAAAAACTAATCCTAAGTGCTTCTTTCAGTACTGTAGCAGAAAAAGGAAAGTCAAAGAGGAGGTTAAGTGCATAAAGAATAAATATGGATTGCTGCTATATGATAACAAGGATATTGCGGATACCTTAAACAGTTTTTTTGTTGAGAATTTTACCTCGGAGCGGGTTTTTATTCAGCCAGAGGGCATGTCCAACGCTCAAGATTATTTTGCAGAAATTGAGGTTAGGGATAATGAAGTATTAGACAAGTTGCATAAACTAAAGGCAGATAAGGCGGCGGATCCTGATGGCTTATATCCTAGAGTGCTCAGGGAAGTTAGTGAGATCATCTTTAAACCGCTCTCCGCTATCTTCAGACGGACTTTAGAAACTGGAGAAATTCCAAATGATTGGAAGCAGGGCAATATAATACCAATATATAAGAAAGGGGACCGTACTGAGTCAGGAAATTAGTTTAACTTCAGTTTAACTTGCATTGCATGCAAAATACTGGAATCTATCGTAAAAGACGAGCTGGAATTATTCCTTGAACGTAATAATGTTTTGAGGGATAGCCAACATGGTTTCCGTAAGGGAAAGTCATGCCTGACAAACCTTCTGGAATTTTTTGAAGAGGCCACCAAGACTTATGATCAAAGCAGGGCTTATGACATCATTTACTTGGATTTTCAGAAAGCATTTGATAAAGTACCGAATAAGAGACTAATTTTTAAAATGAGCTCCATTGGAGTTACAGGAGGCATTCTGGAGTGGATTCAAAACTGGTTACAGGACAGAACACAAAGAGCGGTGGTCAGTGGAATCTCATCTCAACTAGGTATGGTGGGGAGTGGCGTCCCTCAGGGATCAGTGTTGGGACCCCTGCTGTTCCTCATCTACATTAATGATCTTGATAGAAATATTGAGAGCAAATTAGTTAAATTTGCGAATGATACTAAATTGGGAGGTTTGGCAAATAGTTTAGACTCTACTAAAGTGATCCAGGAGGATTTGGATAGAATCCAGAGTTGGGCAGAAATGTGGCAAATGAAATTTAATTTAGGAAAATGTAAAGTTTTACATGTAGGTAATAAAAACATTAGACAAGATTACTTCATGGGAGGTTTAAAACTGGAATGTGCTCCACATGAAAAAGATCTAGGAGTGATTGTTGATCAAACCCTCACAGGTTCTAGTCATTGTGCCGTAGCGGTTAAAAAAGCCAATCGGATGCTGGGATACATTGCCAAAAGTATTGAGTTCAAATCCAAGGAGGTGATACTTCTCTTGTACAATACATTTGTCAGACCACATCTGGAGTATTGTGTACAGTTCTGGGGACCATACTTTAAGAAAGATATAGAGGCTCTAGAAAAAGTTCACAAAAGAGCAACTAAGCTGATTCCGGGTATAAAAGATGAAAGCCATGAGAACAGGCTGAAGATCCTTAATCTCTTTAGTCTTAGGAAAAGGAGACTCAGGGGTGATCTGATTGAGGTCTTTAAATATGTTAAAGGGATTAACAAAGTGAATTATGTAGGATTCCTTCGGCAAAGTTCTGTTAGTAGAACTCGGGGTCATAAATGGAAGTTGACCAAAGGTAAATTTAGCACTGATATTAGGAAATATTTTTTCACCCAAAGAGTAATTTCAATGTGGAACAGCTTGCCTGACCAGATTGTTGAGGCAGAAACCTTGGCAATTTTCAAGAGCAGGCTTGACTTAAAGCTAGATACAATTTGGTGTGAGCCTTCCTTATGATATTCTGAATATTCACTGTGAAAATTAGAAAATTCTACGTCCCGGTTTTTGAGAAATTCAGCATTTTGGACTTAGAAAATCAGTGTTTGTGCTCATTTTTTCAGTCTTTCATTAATATCTCAAAAACGGTTTGATAACTCTTTGTCTAATTTGTTATGTGCCTTACTTATGATGTTCTGATGATCCCCTGTGAAAATTAGAAAATTCTACATCCCGGTTTTTGAGAAATTCAGCATTTTGGACTTAGAAAATCAGTGTTTGTGCTCATTTTTTCAGTCTTTCATTAATATCTCAAAAACGGTTTGATAACTCTTTGTCTAATTTGTTATGTGCCTTACTTATGATGTTCTGATGATCCCCTGCGAAAATTAGAAAATTCTACATCCCGGTTTTTGAGAAATTCAGTCTTTTGGACTTAGAAAATCAGTTTTTGTGCGCATTTTTACCTCAGCTATGACAATAGTCTGCAGTCAGTGGTGCTTTTCTAATGCCAAGTCATCCGACGTCCGCTTGTCTGTCTGTGTCTGTCTGTCCATCTGCCGTCAACTTTTCATTTCAAATTTGAATATCTCAAAAACTGTCTGATAACTTTTTGTCGAACTTGTTGTGAGCCTTCCTTATGATGTTCTGAATATCCCCTGCGAAAATTAGAAAATTCTACTTCTCGGTTTTTGAGAAATTCAGCATTTTGGACTTAGAAAATCAGGGTTTGCGCTCATTTTTTCTGTCTTTCATTAATATCTCAACAAGAGGCCTGTCAGCCTAGAGAGCTCCGCTGAGGATGACTGAAATGATATTGTTCTGGATCATGTTATTGTGCATCATGTTGTTCCTCATCATTGTTCTGGATCATGTTGTTCCAGATCATTGTTCTGGATCATGTTGTTCCGGATCATCGTTCTGGATTAATTGTTCTGCATCATATTGTTCCGCATCATATTGTCCTATGACAGTGTTAGAAGGATTGTGACTGCTATATTTGTGATGTACTGGGGGGAAGGGTATTTGTTGGTTGTTAGTATTGCTTGGTGGTAAGATGATTGAAATGAATGATTGCAATTTGTAATGTGGTTCTATTGTTATACTACATAAATTGAGACACCAAACTGGTTCACAGTATATTCTGGTTACCAAATGTGTCATATGTGTTCATATTGCAATAGTTTTCAAGAATTTCTGAAATTAAGTTATGACATGGACATTTCACTCATCCTCAGCGGAGCTCTCTAGGCCGACAGGCCTCTTGTCTTTTTCTTTTCTTGAGTGGTTTTCTTCCTTCTCATGGGGCAAAGAGTGGTCCTCCTTTTCAAGGGAAAGGGCAAGTATATGAACCGCAGGGGGCTTTCACCAACACAGTCGTCTTTGCTTGCTTCTCCTCCCCGCCCCCGACAACACACGGGGATTTAAAAGTAAAATGCGAAAGGCGAACCAAGTTGGTCCCCTTTCGGCTACCGCGTTCAAAGATGGCGATGCAACATGGCAGCCTCCGGTGGGTGCACCGCCACCTATGTATTTGAAAACAACTCATTCTAAGCTACGAGAAAGCTTTCATTTGTATGCGATTGTGATTAGACCTCGGTAAATACGTATTTATGAAAGCAATATTTAATTTTTGCTAATAAAAAGCCAAATAAGTTACGCACTGTACCTTTAAACATACTTCATATCTTACTTTGGAACAGTGGTATGAGTGTCTCCCCGATAGCGCAGCACAAAAATAAGAGACACAAGCTGTTCGCTGTGCTCTCTCCCTTCTCAACCTTGAGGAGTAGGCGAAACGTGTAAAAAATTACCAAACATACATGGGAAATTACCAGCAAGGCATCATCACTGAGGCAAAAAGCCATTTTTTAGTTTGCTTTTAATTTTATCAACATTTCATTTGAGTCAACTGGACATTAGCCGTGTCAGTGAAAGTACAAAGTTGATTACCACTTGTGCAGTCATTTTCTGCACCCTTGGTTTCTCATATAGTGCTGACTCTCATACTGTAAGCCAATGCCATTCTTGTGAAAATCGTTGCCCTTTTCAAAAGAGATTTTACATTTACATCGAACTTCGATCTACTTTGATCAGATGCAGAAACGGAACTTATATACAAAAAACAAGCAGCAGCCAAGTATCAAATTGCTTTTTTCTTCCCCTAAAATGAGGTCTATGCTCACTTGTGGCTTACATGTGTGCTGAGCCACAAAAAAAAGAGGTCATTCTTCAAATACTGTATAATAGAACTTGGACACTTCATATTCATGCCTTTAACGTATCACAACAACAACACACATACACACACACACACATTCACACACACTCACACAAACACAAACACATACTGTTTATGCACATACATATCTATACTGACGCGCATTCATTGAGAATAAAGAGAGACAGAGAAAGATAATTTGATTCTTCAAATGCTTTATATATATTTGGTAATCAAATTATATCCTTAGGTTTGTTTAATTCTATCATTTTTTGCCCCTCATAAAAATATCACACAACACTCCTAAAGCAATAAAAAAACAACAATGAAAAAAAGAGATAACCTGAGTTTATTACAGCGCTGGTTTTGCTCTGTGGAGTTACTATACAATTATTATTTTGCTGTAGGAATCATTACATTTCATTATATTATAAACAACTTGTATTTTTTTTTTTACTTGCTCGGCAGTCTTTTCAGTAAACCACATTTTATTTTAAGTTTCAACTAGCTTCATCATTCCGACGGCTTTACAGTCTTACAACTAATGATGAAACAAGAGCTAACAAAATAAACCATTTGTCTGCGTGACTTGATGCCAAATGTTCATGCTGCAGTGAGTGAGTGGATATTGGCATGCAGGCCCATATAACAAGGACAATTAGCACCCAACCTCTCACCATGAAGCAGAGGACTTTCACAGGCCTTGGATATTCAAATCAAAGTCTGATATCATCAAACTGACTCCATCATATCACAGGCACAGTTGCGAAGTACCTAAGCAGATAAGATCACTGAATTTAATTATTCTCTGCCATATGCGCAGTGAATTCACTTCAGTGACTGAAAACCCATCATTCAATTGAAATTAATACATGCTTTGGTCTGCTTTCCCAGTTTTAGCAAGATGTTCTCCTGCCCATATGTTGAACAGATACACGTTCAAATTATCATCATTATCACTGAATGCATTTCAAATTTCTCAGTCTCTTCAAATTGAAAGTTACTGGCCCAGAAAACAGTGAAATAACAAATAATTGATACTGTCGATTTTTTTAGCAACACTCGCATTATGTCAACCTCCAGTCCTCCTGCCGGAGAACTGAGAAGTGAATGTAATCAATTTAATTTATTAATTATTATCAATTATATTGATAAACAAATAAATTGTCAATTCTGTCAGTAAGTGATAAGTGAAAAAGTCATATAACTGTGGATAAGTGAAGATATGAGATGTGTCATGGAAAAGGTTTCCCATGAAACTGGCTATTTATGTGTTAAAATCCCCATACATTATTAGTAGCACGGCTGAGCATCATGAAATTTGTATCAATATATTTAAGCCTTTTGTCTCTTCAGATGAGACCCAACATTTTTGTGTATGAATATTGTCGGAACTTAAGGAGCTCAATTAACTTTGTTGGTAGGCTGAGCAAACTGCGGGATTAACCTTAATAGAAAGGTACTTTGGTATCAATATATTCATACCTTTTGTCTCTTTCAAACGAGAACCACCATTTTTTGTGTATTAATACTGTAGAGACTAAAGGAGCTCAGACAAATTTGTCACTAGGCTGAGCAACCTGCTGGATCAACCTTAATAGAAAGATATAACACAGAATCCATAATAAAATTAGGAAATTTAATTGGAATTGCAACAGAATGTACAACTTCTATGTCTATAAACACGGCTCTACTGGCTTAAAGAACAAAAATATGCAGTAGATGTGAACAATTACCAAAGAAAAGAAAAAAGGAAAACGCCAAAAACATAACAAAGACCCCATATACTGAACAAAGGCCTACTCATTTATGTGGTTAGGAAAAAAGGGGGGGGGGCATCTCCCCATTCATAAAGATCAGAGAGGGAGATGCTAATTGGTGAACCTTTGGATAAGTGAAGGTGTGAGGAATGCCATTAACTCAAATGTGTCCCATGAGACAGACTGTTTATGTAAAGTTCCCATACATTATGAGTGGCGATGCTGAGGATTTGTATGAATACATTTATCCCTTTTGTCATTTTTGTGTATTAATATTGCTGCAACTAAAAGAGTTCAGTTATCAAATGGCTCTAGAATGTTTCCTCATGTTTCTAATAACATAGGTATAACAGACTGGAAGAACTGGAAGAAGAATTGGAGGACCTGTTGTACCTAATAATTTGCTAATAATTTAGCTTTTAGGAGGAGACACCAGAGAGGAAGACTAAAATTTGGAGTAACCCCTTCTAGTAAGATGATCCAGCCCTGACAGAGACAAAACCCACAACCTGTATACACAGCACAATCAGAGGCTACAGCTGATTGCACCAAGGGAATAATGAGCCATTCAATCAGCAGGAACAACCTGGAAGACTGCTGGAACAAGGGAAGAACCAATTAAGTGGACATGCGGGTTGTGACAGTGTAGTGGATTTACATTTACATCACATTACGCTATTTTAATTTAGCAGATGCTCTTATCCCAAGCTTTGTAAAACACAAGGCACATTCGAAGACACAAAAGTACAGAGAACCCTAGAGAAAGTAACATTCCAAAAACCATGACTGACAACATATGGGAAGGACTCTGCTCTGCGGAATATCTGTAAAACAGAATTCATCCATAAAAACAATTAAGATAACAGAGTGAAGTGTTTGTCATTGAGGTTATCTCAAGTCTATGTCATGTTTGTGGCACCGGCTTGATATCTGTGCCATGGCACATATCCCATTGGAAGTATCAATTTGAAAAAGCAGTTATAGTCACAAAAATATGTGCATAGACAAAATGCTTAGATATGGTATTAAGGGCATAATGTGTGACAATAAAACATTCCCTGCACCATTATACAATTACTATCACCAGCTGCATGCATCTGTCATATTGCATTTTGACCTTACTATATGCATTTCAATGCAAGAATCATTGTTTTTCATTGATTTTCTATTGATCCGCAATCAACCAGTTTTTGCCACATCTTCCTGATGTTAGCTGACAGGATCAGAACACAGCATGGTCCTTTGCTGCCACACATCAGTATGCAATTTTTCTGTGCATTCAGACAGACAATTCACGTAAACAGCTAATATTTGAGCATCTGTGGCCTTTCTGCTTGATTGAATACGTCTGTCCATTCTCTTCTGACCTCTCACATTAAACAGGTGTTTTTGCCACTCAATAAAAGTGTGTGTGTGTATGTGTGTGTGTGTGTGTGTGGGGGGTTGCAGCACAATTCTTATTTCTATGTAAAGCCTGGAGGACTGTACCGTGAGAAAATCTCAGGAGGGGGGCTATTCTGGGATGCCAAAGTAACCACGGTCTTTTGACAGAAATTTTACCACTGACATCACATATGCCACACATCATTACACACTAATGTTTGGTTGGACAAAAATGAAATCTTTTCACCATGTTAGTGTGCTTAATAAACTGGCAAATTATAGGTGATAGCAAAGCAGGAAGGCGTGTTGATAATTTTCAGGCATTTGATTTTCTTTTGTCATAACTAAGGCTCGGTTTACACCACTTTGGCTGCCACTGAACCACAACTGCAGTTTAATCACAGAATAGCAGTTGCACTGAATAATAACCTTGCTGATAGGCATCCTTTGGAAACAGCTGGCATAAAATGTGTGTGTGTGTGTGTGTGTGTGTGTGTGTGTGTGTGTGTGTGTGTGTGTGTGTGTGTGTGTGTGTTGGGTATTTCAGTTTTTTATTTGGAATAGTGTCCCTCTTTGTAATATTCATGACCTAACAGTCTGAACAAGCTCTGCATAATAGCAGGCAAGAACACTTCTCATCAAGTCAAACCAGCCAGTTCCATCCTGAGTACATGATGCTATACTGTAATAACTCCCATTTGTGTTCTTCTTTTCTTTCTCCCTTTTTTTTGTTTAGAGTATTTCAGAGAACAGTCCAGACAGAGGTCAACTCGTGACTGACCTTCACTCAAGTCTTTTTAATGCCTGTGATTATGAGGTTAAGGGGGACATCAGTCTTCATTCACTCTTGCTGTTCTCAAATTGGCACAAATATGGACCCAAATGTTCGCATTGCTTAAATGGTGTCAGCAACAGTGCCCACCATGAAACATAAATCTGGTTACTCATCATCTGGTGTGTCCATCTGTCTGCTTTCTGTGCTCAGTGGGGAGAGCGCTGTACACTATGACAACTTGATGCAGCAAAGGCTGAAGGCTGACAAGCAGATTGATAATTTAACTATTTTTTTTTAGTTATTTACGGAATAATTACACATTGTCATCCACTGTATAAATGTTTCCCTTATATGTATATACTTCTCTCTATGAGTGACGCACATGTAGAATTGAATTAAAAAAGAAACCTTTGCAGTGTGCCACCTCAGGCCTTGGTTTTATGTGCTGTGAGTTTTCATGTCGTGTGGAAATTCACAGTAATTACCATAAATAACAGAACTTTCTGTTGATGTAGGTTTTAAAGACAGCCACGCAAAGCGTGGTAGTACGCCCACATGGCAGCCCTGTCGGCGACATTATTTCACTAAAAATGTTCCAGTCATCACCAAAATCAATAAAGATCCTCTTCATATCACCACTGACCCACCTGAAATGGACACAGCAAAAATTCTATCCTGTAGAGCTATACATAAGCCGTGTTAAGGAATGTGCTGAGTTCGGTGCCACAGCTCCGAGAAAAATTTTCCTATCATCACCAAAATCATCTTCGTATCAACATTGACCCACAAAACAAAATGGATAATTCCTTAATTTTTCTTGGACCCCATAATGACCGTATATATTTACACACGGTGGCAATCAAAATTATTCAACCCCCGTTGCAAATTAGGTTTACTGGCAAAATTTACAAACTTTCAGCTGTTTGCAATGAACAAATCAAACAAGAACAATTTAAATGGCTCAACACAACAAATATTACAAGTGGCTTCTCCAAATTCAATACAAAATGCCACTTTTGATGACTACTGCAAGCTCAAAATTATTCAACCCCTTTATGGCAAGCATCTTTAATACTTAGTAGAAAGCCCTTTTGTCGCTATGACCTGCTGGAAATGTGATGCATAGGTAGATGTCAGCTTTTGGAATCTTAGCCCAGTCCTCATGGACAATGGCCTCCAGTTCACTAATATTCTAGGGTTTGCATGCTGCAGCTGTCTTCTTCAAATCTTATCAGAGATTTTTTTTATGGGGTTCAAGTGAGGCGACTGTGATGGGCACTCTAGAATCTTCCCAAACTTCTTCTGAAACCAAGCCTTGGTGGATGTTGAGGTATGCTCAAGGTCATTGTCCTTTTGGAAGGTCCAATGATGCCCAAGCGCCAGCTTCCCTACAGACGGCATGATATTTTTTCCTTGGATATCCTGGTACTTGACTGAATCCATCTTTCCCTCCACACTTTTCAGGTTTCCAGTGCCAGAGGAAGCAAGGCAGCCGCAGAGCATCAAAAAGCCCCCACAATTCTTCATTGTAGGCAGGGTGTACTTTTCAGAATATGCTTCTTTATTCCTCCTGCAGACATACCACTGATTCATAAGCCCGAAATATTCCAGTTTTGTTTCATCACTCCACAGAACAATATCCCCAAACTTCTGTGGCTTATTTATATGGTTTTGTGCATATTGGAGCTTGTGCTTTTGGATCAGTTATGGTGTATGTCTTGGAGACCTTCAACATTTAGTATGCGCCCTACTGTGCGACCTGAAACCTCAGTGCCTCCTGCCTCCAAGCCTTGCTGTGGGTCTCCTGTAGTCACTCAAGGGTTTTTGACCACCCGTCTCCTCAGGGATCTGGTGACAGCCATTGATAGCTTCCTCTCTCTGCCACATCCTGGTACTGCAACCACTCTTCCTTTAACTCTGAACTTACAAACTATGCTTATTACTGTATCTCTATGAAAATTCAGTGCCTGTGCTACCTTTTTGTATCCTTTTCCTTGTTTGTGCCTGGAAATGATCTCCTCTATTAGCTTTTTGGACAATTCTTTTGACAGCCATATTTCTAATATGCAATCAAATGTCACTGTCAAAAAACCCCTAGCGAGTGCAAGTGTTTGATGTATTCTATCTCAATCAAACGTGATGCAACTAATTAAGCTCTTGATTAGCTGCATTAGGTGTGCTTGAGACAACACCTGATTTGCAAATATGCTGTTATGACGGATTCTATTCGGGGGGTTGAATAATTTTGAGACTGCAGCAATCATTAAAAATGGCATTTTGTGTTAAATTTGTTGAAACCACTTGTAACATTAGTTGTGTTGAGCTATTTAAAATGTTCTTGTTTAATCTGTTTATTACAAACAGCTGAAAGTTTGTCAATTTTGCTATTAAACCCAATTTGCAATGGGGGTTGAATAATTTTGTGTATATATATATATATCAGTGGTGGCTCATGAACTGGCAACAGGGGAGGCTCAAACAATCTCTTAAAATTAATGATTGGTCACGACCTGTTTTCAATCATTAATTTAAATTACCATTACAGAAACTCCGAAAACTCTCAACATTATCAGTTGTGGCCAGGTTTCATTTATAACGCATACCGATCACGACTCTGGACTTCTCACACTTTTCTTTACTCAGGGGTTGGAAGCAATGCATGTGTTTCATGATTGTTCATATGAAATAAGATCATTTGAAACGTCTTAATGCAATTCCATTGCTTCCAACCCCTCCATGCACAAGGACTTCAATTCCACGTGAGAATCTCTTATATACCCGTTGATTTAATAATTGCTGACTACAGCAGAGGAACGTAAATATGCCACTTAAACTCACACCGAATGCATGGTATGCGTTATAAATGAAAACTGGCCACGCCTGATAATCTGATAATGTTGAGTTTTCGGAGTTTCTGTAATGGTAATTTAAATTAATAATTGAAAACAGGTTGTGACCAATCATTAATTTTAAGGGATTTTTTGAGCCTCCCCTGTTGCCAGTTCATGAGCCGCCACTGATATATATATATATATATATATATATATATATATATATAATCCAAGAAATGATGCTCAGGGGGATGAAAATAACAAACTCAGTATTACTTAATAACACTTTATTTTATTAATAGCCCTATATCTTGGCTTTATGGAATGGTTCATTCAAGTCACCAACTCCTAACGGGTCAGTTTTTATCGCAAGCGCCGTAAAACCTTCCGAAACGCGTGAAACATGAGTGATGAAATTAAATGCAACATCAAAAGTACAATTAATAATTGTCATATCTACACCAAATTTTGTTCACAAACTACTACAATATGTTACTTTAAGTGTACAAAAAATCAAAAACCAGGGTTGAAAATTTAAAGAATTATGAGTCATCGAATATATAGTGCAAAAGGTAAAAGTTGGAAAAAATTGACTCACATTCTTAACTTTACCCTCATTTCCTCAAAACTCATCAGATACTTTTCAAAATCACAGTGCTTTGCCTACAGTGTGTCTAATATACAAAACAGTGACCCTTTGCCATCCATAAATTACTGAAACAGCTCAGTCAGGCCCTGCATTGACCCTCGGAAAACCTCTCGTTTGTCACTCGCGTTTCACCTCTGACAACATATTCTAAAGTCCACCTCAGCACCACTATACATCATTGGATTGTATCCATATCACTCCTACATACACAAAACATGGTCTACTATTAAATTAAGGGCATAAATACCATATCTGGCCCATCTGGGGTTTCTACCATGCCTTGGAAAATAAAATAAAAAACTCTTTTTCGCGACTCCGCGCGGGCCAGCTGTTAACATTAACAAGTGTGGTCAGTCTTCATTTATAACGCATACCGATTACGACTCCGAACTTCACACGCCTTTCTTTACTCAGTGGTTGGAAGCAATGCATGTGTTTCGCCATCGTTGAAATGACATAATATCATTTGAAACGTCTTTATGCAATTCCATTGCTTCCAACTCCTCCATGCACAAGGACTTCAGTTCCGCGCCAGAATCTACATATTCATTGATTGAATAATTGCTGACTGCAGCAGAGGAACAAAAATATGCCACTTAAACTAACACCAAATGCGTGAGAGTTGATAGGTATGCGTTATAAATGAAAACTGGCCACACCTGATAATGTTGAGAGTTTTCAGAGTTTCTGTAATGGTAATTTAAATGACTGATTGAAAACAGGTCATGACCAATCATTCTTTTTAAGGCATTGTTTGAGCCTCTGCTGTTGGCAGTTCACGAGCCGTGACTGATAGTGACCAAATATCCAGTCAAAACCCAAAATACAGCGCCCAGAAATTTCTGATATAGAAAAAGTATGCAGTATCTACATATTGGCAGTTGTGTAAGTTAGGGGTACCATAGGGCCATCTTCTGGTGAAATATGAATAGGCTGGATGGGGTGGAGGTGCCCTTTCTGACGAAAAAATAGAAATTGAAAGGCGAGTGACGATGGGAAAATGTACCTAAAAGCAGTGAAGGTATTGCACAATGTTCATTACTTCTGGTCAGGATATTAGAGAAGAGGCCTATCTAAAATACTAACAAGTGAAAATTCCCGGGCTGTGCATATAGAGGTGTCTGGCAGCCATAATCGTAGAACGTGAAACGTGAGTGACGCGGCGTAGCTAAATACATTCAGGCCTGCACTGTGGCAATATCACACTACCCAGAATAGGTTGAACACACTAAAACGATTAAGGGTAGGTGTGGTAAGGAATATGACGTGGAAAAAGTATGTAATCTAGCGAAATTAGGCCATTTGGGGGGCCAAAAAGTGAAAATTCTGACAAAATTTCACCATTCCGCCCTTCTTTGGGCTGGGGGGTCGACTCAAAATGCCCAAACATGGCCTAAAAAGGTAGCAACATACGTGGGGCACCTCATTCTACAGAATTAACATTGATTTACACCCAAGGATACAGGAATTCAAGCCACAGAGGCCATTTTCGGCAAGGTGGCTGGCCGGTCACTCACGTATCACTTTTCCCCAAACCCATGCCAGGCACGGCAAATGGGTCCGTACACGCAAACCAATGGCCGTAACAGCTTGGAAATTTCACTCGCCGATCTGTTTTAACCCATAGAACCCAAAATACATCGTTTTGGTACAAATTGAGACCTCTGCGTACACCCAGACACCCCCTCAACAATATTTTGAAAGAATTTCATCCAAATTCCTTACTTTTCTGATGAATTTCTCTTGTATTTTGCAGTAAAATCTGCCGTAAAACTTGCCTCAATCAAAGCTTGAGATCCTCTGAGTTGTTTACGAAGAACCCCAGATATAGCTTACTTTCGCCGGTTAATAGGAAGTCGCTTTCCTCTTCTTGCGACATTTTTGGCGCTGGATGATCACTCGCATTTCACTCACCGAGCAACGCCCCATAGAGCCAACCTGAATTAATTTTCTTTATTATTTTACGTTTAGGGTTGCTACATATACCCTATAACTTTGTTTGGATGGTAGGAAATAAACAAATTAGCAGTAGTTTGCTCTATATATGGGTAAATGTCAGTGAAACGTGAATGATGAGGCCGGTGTTGAAAAATAGTTTTCTCAAGCTGGCACAGGCTCAGGTCAATGTATGTAATAAATATTTCCATGAACATAACCCTTATAGGGACCCTCTTGGCTGGATGTTATATGAACAGTAGGACTACTTTCTTAGTATGCTAGTTGATGGTCTAAAAGTTTCCTAAATCGCGTTTCAATGAGTTGAAATTCCCATTAAAAGATATAGGAAAAAAAAAATGTTGGTCATGACATGGCTAAACCACATGGAAATGTTAGATATGACCCCCCACTAAGGAAAAAATAAGTTTATGGTGGTCTAGCACTATTTGGCTTGACAATACATGGCTTGGAATGAGGTGAAAATGGCCCTAAAATGCCAATTTTGGGGAATTTTTTTAACTTTGGGGTTCAATAACTCGCAAAATTATGGGCCGACATATGCAAATTTGCCCTTCTTTTGAAGCCCTGGATGTTTTCTTTCAAATGATACTACAAACAGGAAGAATGGTGCATAATTTTTTTTTCTATGGCTCTCTGAAGTCAAAAAGACCCTAAAATAGGCCCAAACATCATTTCTTGGATTGACCCATATATATATATATATATATCCATACTCAGAAAATCCAAAAAAGTTGCTACAGGGGCAGAATAAGAGTTGGAAAGTGTTGGAATAATAAAATAAATAAAAACAGGTCAACAGGTGTTGAACAGCTGACACCATTATGTTTGGATATACAATAAAAGCAAAATGCACAAAAATCCCAGAATGGTCTGGGCATAAAAGATGAGTTTGAAAATCAATACTGAGTGCCTCTGATCTGAATTAAATCCACTTTAGGAAATTATGCGTTTTTAATATGTGATGACTGTAATTGATAGTAGAATGACACAGTATCAATACCATGACAAATTTTTGCTTCAGAAAACTGATTTTTTTGACGACTTAACTGGGATACCATTGGCTCATTATAGCTGAAGTCGTTGCCACGAAGGGCAACCATTTTTTTGTTGCAAGAGATCTTTTTTAACTGCTTGATAGATATTTTGGGCAAGTATATTGAGCAGTTTGCACATCAGGCTTAGCTGAGGAGTTTAATTCATGCTGTGAACTCCTGGCAAACAGGGATGGGACTTAAGTTGTCCATATCTTAAACCATGTTTGAGCTCGGCTTTCTTGTGAATATTCAATAACTGATCCGGTTGTTCCATCTAGTGATAGAATAGTGTGACTATGTGCATGAATAGAGCAGCTCCATGTCCGCTGGCGTCTACATCTATACAAAGGGGTTAATATAAATACATCCTTTGTGCACTCGTCATTTCAAATTATAATCAGCAAATTTACAAATTTATTTGCATTTTAATCACTGCAAATCGTGATCATCTCAGAGAGAATTTATCTTTGGCTATCTTCAATGATGACATCACGGGAGGTATCCAGCCGGCAGCAGAGAACACATTGTCTATATCACTGAACAGTGATTCGTAATTGTGGATTATTCCCATGGGAAAATTCCAAATATCTGCTTTGTTTACGGCTGCAACAATAAGGCTGATGCAAGCAGAGGAATCATGGTTCATAAATTTCTGAAAACCCCCACAATTCAAAAGGCATGGGTGGATTTTGTGAAAAGGAAACAAACGGATTTCACAGAGCCCCAATCAGGATCAGTGATCTGCTCTAAACACTTCACTGATGACTGCTTTGATCAGCAAGATCACCAGTCACAGGAAAAATCTGGATATCACTGTGGGTTAGTAATTACTGAAATTGCCAATTAATTAGACATCGGTCAATAAGCCAAGCCAAAACTGCTCCGGTCCTGAATTTTCCCCATCTATTCTGTGCTCAGAAAAGCCAGTTAATAAGCCCAGGGTGCCGCCTAATAAGCCCATGCTAAAATGAGTGAAGAAACTATTTTATGCTAAAAAATTTGTCAACATGAGGCTAAATCCATCTTTCACTACTAGACCTTGAGTATAATCAAAACTTCGGCCATGACAGCGAAGCCGGAACGAGACCAGGAGCTGCAACTGGAGAATGAAAAAAGCGTAGGCTACTAGTCTAATAGGATGAATAACCCACTAGCTAGCATGCTAATGCTTTTTGCCATTAGATTAATAAATTCCTATTCTATGGCAACAACAACATGCATACCTTAATATTATAATAGCTTAACCATGATTGCCAGCCAGGGGTGTGTTTCCCAAAAGCATTGTTGCTAACAAAGCTAGCAATGTACATAGTTCGCCTATTCACAGTCATTGGTTAAAACGATGTAAGTTAGCAGCTGTGCAAACAGGGCCTTATTTGACCTGCATGGGCTGTGTTGTTTGTCGAGTGTGCACTCTAGAATCACAGTTAAGAGACTCTGAAGGTCTCGTGTTGTCATCATTGGCACGTAGGCTACCTATCTTCAAACAACTTTCCTCATCGTGGCCTAATAAAACTCTCATTAAGTAGTTTTGGTGCACCATGCCTACAGGCTGATTGTCACATTGTTCCTTTTCCTCGTCTGATTTGAAAAAGATTTGTTTTCATCAATTTATGGAAACAATTTGACAATATTTTGTTTTCCTATTGTTTTCAGTTTGACTTCCTCGTTTGGAGCACCTCCCGTTACACCACATCCACTAATTGGCTAATTTGCGTCAATCTTCATTTTGTTCTCAGTATATCTCGGCTCGGACTTCGGATTTTCGAGAAAACAGAAAATTTGGGAAATTTAATTTGCAGGCTATTCTTTCGTTTTCTCATGACTGTATACCAGATTAGTTGTTATTTGAGAAAATTTGATGAATTTGCTCTTTAAAAAACTACTCCTTATTAGCATTTTTGGAGATTTTTTGGTTCAGGTTTCCACACTTCCATGGATCATGTCTGTGCGCTTTCACTTCACCCATGAGCAGACCCGTTTCCCTGCCAGATAAACTTTTTTTTTCCTACCACTTTGCTGTAACCTGCTATTATAATAGCACTTTTCCCCCCTTGCTTTTAAAGGAAATGGGAGATGAATCTCTGATTGTTTCATTTCATGTTATGCCCAAAATGATTAATTAGGAGATTAACTTCAATCTGTTTAAACCATGCACCTTACTCTGTGCTCAGATTACTCACCAATAAACTAGCGAAAATGTATTTGGTCACACCTAAAATGCACTTGCACTACGCATTTCAGGCCTTGTGCTTACATCATTAAACTAGGGCCCTTAGTCTCCCATATGTTTGAACTTCAAAAATGTATAAATTACTGTTGTTTCTTAGAGGCGGCCTGTTAAAACAGACTTGTTAATGTCAGGTGACAACAAGTCTGGGGCCACAGATCATTCTGATGGCACAGTCAATGTTTGTTTGCACATTTTATTTGTCCTGAAAGAAAAATCAATCATATCATGTATAATCATATAAAACTGTTATAACTGGGGGTGATTTGTGGAGGTTTTGGGTTTTTCCCTTGTGCCTAGGTTGTGTATACGTATGTGCGTGTGACTGTGTGCAGTGATGGGAGGGCACAGCGCACGCGAACGTGCATGCATGGTTGCTGGGCAACGGTAGGACTCATGTATAGTGTTAAGTGGAATAAAGATGCACCGGTGTGGTTCCCGGTAGCAAAGCATAATACAAGTTAGTTTTGGTCTTCTTTAAACAGTGCACGTTACAACGAACTGGTGACAAGGATAAACTTTGGTTTACGTCGGACCTCTTGCGACCCTATTTCACCTGGTTCGCTTGCAGTGACCGCCTGAATGGACATTAACGTTAGCCCTGTCTAACACCGTCAAGTTGGAACCCTGATAAAGTGGCTACGAAGCTGGAACGGTAGTCAAGAGCCTGGAGCTAACAATTACCATGGTGACATTTGGGAAAATTAAAGCTTTCAATTCTAACACTGCGCAATGGAGCAGGTATGCAGAGTGACTGGACTTTTATTTTATTGCTAATAGCATTGCTGACGATGATAAAAAGAGGGCTATACTCTTAACTGTCTGCGGGCCAGTTGTTTATGGAGTGCTACGGGACTTAATTGCGCCCTCAAAGCCCACGGGCGTATCTTTTAAAGATTTAGTAACCAAGCTACAGGACCACTATGATCCAAAAAGTAATGTCATAGTAGAATGATTCAAGTTTCAGTCATGCACACGAAACTCTGACGAGTCGGTGAACTCGTTCGTTGCTCGTTTGAAACATCAGGCTGCACGCTGTGACTTTGCAGGCACCTTGGAGGAGAGATTAAGGGACCAGCTGGTGTGGGGCATAAATATGGAACACCTCCAGAAACGCCTACTAGCAATACCTAATTTAAACTGGGGGAAAGCGTTGAGACATGCCTGGCATTTGAGACGGCTGAAAAGGGGGTTTAGCCTTGCAACTCTCAAAAGATATAAACAAAGTAGCATACCCTCACCAGCCTGGCAGGGCCCAAAGGGCGCCTGACAGCAGAGCAACTGCATCTCAATCACAGCGTTGCTACCGCTGTGGAAAGGCCCACAGGCCTGATGGCTGCCGATTTAAAGACGTGGATTGCCACTACTGCGGTAAGCGGGGACACATTGCCCACTGGTGTCGCAGAGAAGGAACGTGACAGTCAGAGCCTTAAGCCAGGTCGGGGCGGGGCCAATGCAATAACGAAAAAGTTGGACCAACAAGTTGACAGTAAAGAAGACAACATTGCATATGTCCTTGCTGTAACGGAGAAGCCGCCCAGCCCGATGGTCATGGATTTGAATATCAACAACAGGCAGACACGCTTTGAGGTGGATACTGGGGCCTCTCGCATCATCATGGCAGAAAGGACATTTTTGTGCTTGCGCGCCTGTGCGCTATTATTGGTTTTAGAACCATGTAACATTTCTCTCAGGTCATACACGGGGCAGCATATCAGCCTGAAGGGGGCAACTCAAGTGACGGTGTCCTACAAAGGGAAGTCCTACCATCTGAGTGCGCTTGTGGTGGCTGGGCATGGCGCTAATTTGCTTGGGCGTGATTGGATTAAGGCTTAGACAGGCCTGCGCTGCTGGATGGACTGTTCCAGGTGTCCGATTGTTCTCTAGCAGCTGTCCTGGAAAGCCACAAAGCTGTTTTTTAAAATGAACTGGTTAGTTAAAGGGGACAAAAGTCACCATTAGCGTGGATGGAAGTGTGCAGCCACGTTTCTATAAAGCCTGACCAGTTCCGCTGACCTTGCAAAAGAAAGTCGAAACTGAGTTGACTCGGCTGGTGGAGTCTGGAATCCTCCAACCCGTGACTTAGTCGGAGTGGGCTGCTCCAATTGTTCCAGTTTTGAAAGGAGATGGCTCCATCCGCGTCTGTGGTGACTGTAAACTGACGGTGAATGTGGCGTCTCAAGTGGAGCACTACCCTCTCCCAGGCATTGATGAACTGTTTGCCAAGCTGGCTGGAGGCGTCTGTTTCTCCAAGTTAGATATGTCGCATGCTTATCAGCAGCTGGTTTTAGCAGAAGACTCACGTAAGCTGGTCACAATCAATACCCACCGTGGCTTGTTTCAATATACACGCCTCCCATTTGGCGTGTCATCGGCATGTGCCATTTTTCAGAGGGCGATGGAAGGCTTACTCGCAGGGATAGATCATGTTGCTGTTTACCTAGATGACATACTTTTGACGGGTGTCAGTGAGGACCAACACCTGCGCACCCTGGACCTGGTGTTGTCCCGGCTAGAGGGAGCAGGGCTTTGGCTAAAAAAGTCCAAATGTGTCCTTATGGCCCCAGAGGTGGAGCATTTGGGCCATAAGATATCATCAAGGGGGCTGCAGCCTCTGGAAAAAAAAAGTACAGGCAATCAAAGACGCTCCAGTGCCTCACAACATTAGCGAGCTTCGAGCATTTCTGGGGATGCTCAACTATTACGGGCATTTCCTCCCAGACTTAGCCTCTGTGCTGGCCTCTTTGCATGCCTTACTCCGGGCAGGAGTGAAGTGGGAGTGGACTGCTGAGCACAACCATGCGTTCAACAAATCAAAGGCCTTGCTGACATCAGAGGCACTCCTGGCCCACTATGACCCCATGCTACCATTAGTGATTGCTGCTGATGCTTCACCATTTGGCCTGGGCACGGTGCTGTCTCACAAGCACCAAGATGGAACGGAGCGTCCAGTCTGTTTTGCTTCCAGCTGAAAGGAAGTACGCCCAAGTAGAAAAAGAGGCTCTGCCCGTGATCTTCGCCGTTAAGAAATTCCATCAGTTCATCTATGAGCACGAATTCACAATTCAAACGGATCACAAGCCTCTTCTCGGTCTGTTGGGAGAGCTGAAAAACATACAGCCCATGGCGTCAGCACGCCTGCAAAGATGGGCTCTCCTTCTGATGCAGTGCCGATACACCCTGGCGTACAAACCAGGGGCACTGATTGCGCATGCCGATGGGGTTTGAGTAGGCTACCATTACCCCACACTGCACCAGACGCCACCACTCCCCCTGAGTTGGTGTGTCTGATGCAGCAACTTCAGACAGCGCCCATCACAAGCGGGCACTTAAAGGATTGGACCCGACGGGACCCCCTGTTGGCCCAAGTTTGCCAATATGTGAGGGGAGGGCTGGCCTCCAATATGTCCAGCAAGTGATATTCTGCCATATTTCAAGAGATGTGATGAACTCACTGTTGAGAACGGAGTTCTGTTATGGGGGCTTCATGTCATAATTCTTCCACGTGGGCAGCAAGCCCTAATGGAGGTGCTGCATGAGGCTCACCCGGGGCATCGAGGATGAAGGCTGTAGCCCGGGCTTACATGTGGTGGCCCGGATTGGATGCAGCCCTGGAAGACCTGGTGAAGTCCTGCACAGCTTGCCAGCAAATCAGGAACACCCCTCCGGCAGCACCTGTGTGTCCATGGGAATGGCCAGGCATGCCGTGGACACGCCTGCATGTCGATTATGCTGGCCCCTTCTTTGGGGAAATGTTCCTGGTTCTGGTTGACGCCCATTCAAAGTGGCTGGAAGTGTTTCCAGTGAAATCTGCTACGTCAACAGCAATTGTGGACCATCTTCGTGACGCTTTCAGTATACATGGTCTCCCACATACTGTTGTGTCGGATAATGCCACGGTCTTCACCAGCTCTGAATTTGAAGGTTTTTTGAAGATGAACGGGGTTCGCCGCCTCACTTCTGCCCCCTACCACCCATCGTCTAATGGGCTGGTGGAGAGGGCAGTGCAGAAGCTGAAGAAATCATTGAAGAAGATGACAGGTGGGACATTGAGAGCAAGGCTGGCGAGGTTCCTAGCGGCATATCAGTTCACCCCACATGCCACCTTTGGGCTGTCGCCTGCGGAGATGTTGTTTGGTCGGCATGTACGCGCCAGATGGGATCTGCTGCGACTGGATGTGCAAGCGAAAGTCCTCCGCGGTCAAGAGATGATGGTAGCCAGCTCAAGAAGGAATCCAGTCCGTCGGGAGATGCCACTCAGGGCAGCCGTGTGGGTCAGAGACTTCTCTGGATGTGAGAAGTGGTTACTAGGTACAGTGATTGACAAGATGGGGCCGCTCTCTTACAGGGTGGAAGTAGCAGGGAATGTGTGGCGTCAGCATGTTGACCACCTGCTATGCAGAAGCACCTCTCCTCAGGCCAGGCAGGACTGGGAGCCAGGTGCTGAGCAGCAGAGCAGCAACCAGCCAGAGTCCCCTTCTCCAGAAGACTCCACTGTGGAGCAGCCAGACGGTGAGGATGATCCGGGCCTTGATTCAATGGGCCCAGACGAGGATGAGCCTGACGTGGCTCCCCGTAGATCATCAAGAGTCCAAAACATACCTGCTCGTTTAGATTTGTAGCTAGAGCGGAAGGCCTCAAGACTAGGGCATAATAAACCTCTGGCCTGGCCGTGAGAGTGAGGGCAGTCTACCCCTCACTCTCAGGTAGTTAACATGCTAAAAGTTGTTATTTTGTTTGTTATGAAGAAAAGAAAAGAATCCCAAAAAAAAATGTATTTACAGTATATAATGTTAGCCAAATCATTGGGGTTCTTTGTTTTGGCCTATGGGGGGAGGGATGTTATAACAGGGGGTGATTTGTGGAGGTTTTGGGTTTTTCCCTTGTGCCTAGGTTGTACGTGTGTGTGACTGTGTGCAGTGATGGGAGGGCACAGCGCACACGAACGTGCATGCGTGGTTGCTGGGCAACGTTAGGACTCATGTATAGTGTTAAGTGGAATAAAGATGCACCGGTGTGGCTCCCGGTAGCAAAGCATAATACAAGTTAGTTTTGGTCTTCTTTAAACAGTGCACGTTACAACAAAAACGCATTATGACTGATAATGTGTCCCAAGCTTTGAATAATGCAAACTCATCAATTTGCTTGGCTTTGACATTTTAGGACTGACTCACATGATGCAAAGTATATAATGAAGACATAAAAAAGCATTTCACTGAACTGCTATTCGTAAATTGTGGCACTACAATTGGCATTCAGCCCACCGATTTACCAAACGTTTACTGCAGAGAGTCATCCTAGCAGTTTCTTGCCAGAAAGTCCCTTACACTCTTAAAATAGATCATATAGCCGCAAGTAATTTATTTCACAATAGGTCAGAGCATTTTCTGTGGCAATGCTGTATAGGACAGCCCTTATCTGGATGTACTCCAATTGTGCAGAGGAATACTGCACTTCCACCTCACTAGGAGCTGCCTGCTATTTATTTATTTATTTTGTTTATATAAGCCTGTAGCCTCACTGATACACTGATACTGTCTACTTTTCAAAAGGGCATTGCATTGCAAAGCATCAAACATTGCATGTTACAAGTTACAAAAAAGGTTATATGTAATAAATACAACTACACACAAGAATTCACTAAAACTGTAATTCAGAACAAGAGTGCACTTCTTTCAAAAAAAAAAAAAACTTTCAAAAAAAAAAAAAACCCCATCAAGGGCATGTTTGTTGATGAATAAGGCTCCATCAGTGTTTAAAAGTCACACGGAATTCATTAGCAGGTGTTGAAAACGCTGTTGTGAAAGGCAGTCCGGCCTGGCTCTGTTTTTGTCATAGAGACATTAAAAAAAAGACTTGGAATCACTGGTTAGCCACAATTTTGCAGGCCAGTGCCAACAACCCCATTGGCTTTCCATCTGGTATGTGAGGTCTGAACTTCCACCCAAACAAGAATTCCTGCCCTTCCTGTATAACAGTGTGGTTCCACAGATTTTTTTTTTTTTTTTTTTTTTTTTTGAGGTGGAATGCCAAATGCTTGAGCTATGGGGATGGGGTTTTGGCACAACCAAATTATTATGGTCCAGCTTACATAGCTGAAGTGGGATTTTACAATTCTCAGCTCAGGCCACCAGCTGCACAACTATTCATTGTGTCTCTACCAAACCGGTTTTCACCAGCACATGAAACACCCAGGATGTAGTCCCGCAGGACTAATTTGCTGTGGTGCTCATAGATCGTGAAAAAAAAAAAAAAGTCAGTTGGAGCAGGACTAGGGCCCTCCTTGTTTTGATGTGCCTGATGGGGCAAAGCCTGTTTCAAATCTCTATTCACAGCTGGGATAACAGCTATGACCTATGATTCACTTAGATTTATATTGACAGTTTGAATTTCACGCACACACACAAACACATCAGGGCGGCTCATCTATTTATGCAGATCACGCACTGCGTACTAAAAAAAAAAAAAAAAAAAAAAAGGAAAAAACTTATCTACATGGAATCAGAATCAATTACAAAACTGGAGGACGGAATCAAGGAACTGGAGGAATCTTCAGGAATTGCTTTTTCTTTTGGTCATGTCTGCCATATATCACATGTGAGGTAATGATGTCTAATAAATTGCATGAACTGTGAATGTGATGCACATTATTTACAATGTAATGTATGTCACTTTGTGATGGATTTCAAATTCCTAATCTTGTTGCTCCGTTTTCTGATTTGTGTTATCGAAGATGCTGTCTGCAGCCCAGAGAGCTTTGGTCATGGACAATAGCTCGCCATTGCACAGTCATTTGATTTTTTACAATCATTTCCATCAGATGTGTTTTTCAAAATAGAGATAATAACTGATTCTGAATAATTTCTAATAATGATAATGTTGCGATTAAAAAAGTTATTTGATGAATATGAAAACAATATATAGATCCACTTAAGATGTACTTTCAATATTGACCACGAACTTGTCTTTATAGAACTTATTTTACAAAGAATAAGATTTGTTATATAGGAATTAATTTATCTGTGATGAGGACCAGGCCTCTGTTTATTGTTTAAGTACAACAATTTTCAATTTAATAGTCCAGAAAACTCACCAGAAGTGACTGTTTGAACTGTTTTTTGCCAAAAAAATGTTGTGGGCGAGCAAGTCCCCTTGGGCCCCTAGCACTTCGAAATTGATTTGGCGCAATCAGCTTTCATTACATCATTAGGGGCATTGTCAGCACATCAACACAGATACACTTTAACAGCTAGCAAGAAAAACTCGGATCCCTGCCACGGAATGGCTGATATCTGGCCTGGGATGAAAATGTGGTGAAGGGACAGACAGGTGGACAGGAGGATGTGCAGGAGTATGAAAACGCCATCTATAATGTAGCCATATATTAACTTTCATTGAGAAATATTGAACAGTTTAGGAGATCTGGCCCAGAAAGGAACGGGATGGCTGATACCTGGCTTAGAAGCAAAACGTGGTGGAGGAACGGACAGACAAACAGGAGAATGGACGGAAGTGTGAAAAGACACTTCTACACAATAAGATGTATGCATATACAGTATATTAAAGCGCAAAATAACCTTTGTTTTTGTCAAAGTCTGATCAAATGGTGACACCAGAATTCAATACTATACTTATGCTGAGCATACATACTGTGACACCAGTTTGCACCATTACAATGACTTTTCTCAGAAACCCTCAGATTTACATCTCTTGAGATGTGTTGAAAATCGCAATTGCAAGTCACAGTAGCAAGTTGTTCACAGCAAAAGCGAAGTACCCAAGCAGTTTATGGCAGTCCTGGGTATAAATGCCAACCCTAATCCACAGGCTGGCAGTTGTTATTCAGATGCAAAAGCCATGGCACGACTCAGAGCCAACCAGTGTGAACAAGCCATTGAACGTTTTAAAGCCAGACAGCGTCCTCAAGCTGTAGCCAGTGCGTCAACTGCACCATACGCACCATACAATGTCTGAGGCAGTGATACAACACCACTAATTTACAAAAAACAGTCTACATAGTAGGCGCCTGAGGGTGATACGCCACGCCAGGAGCCTAATACTTCATTATCACCGCCAAGACTGATTCACCACAGCCACAAAACCAGCTCGCAACATCATTGGCACCCACCAGAGACAGATTAATGATGACGCAGTCCGTCGCCGTTCACAAGCCAACAACATGTCACACCGTTGTCTTTCCAGTGGTCCCGTACTCACAGTTCATCATCATTAGGAATATCTACAGTGGACCAGGCATCTTCAGCACTGTCGTCAACGACAGTGGCAGACTATCATTTTCTCAGATGAAAGCAGATACACATATCCAACCCAGATGGCCGAGCTATTAGTGTGGTCAGTTAGGGGTCCTCAATTCAAGGCGGCGGAAAAGAATCCGGCTTGGTAATAGCATTTAGCTTTCTGTAGCCATTACAAAAGCAGGGGGATTGATCCGACTTTGGCACCAACAGTGACGGAGAACTCCATGCACTCGAGCTAGGGATAGCAAAACCATTTCGAAGGAGATACATAACTTCTTGTTGCATAATAGCCCATTTTGTTGATGCCTGCATCTTCAGTTCCTGCTTATTTTGAGAACTTTTTGCCCTCAGTCTCCTCTTAAGCACGTGGAATGAGTGTTCAATTGGATTCAGATCTGGATATGTACACTTAGCCTATTCTATCCTTTTATTAGTGTGTATTATCAGCTCCATCTACTTCATGGATCACACTTGCCTATTACTCATCAAGTGCTCTAAAGACATATATTGAGTCTGTCTCAGAACATCACGTACTTTTCACTTTTTATTGCTTGTGTCCCATTCCATTGTGCACAAGCCACCCGTTATCTGAAACAACGAGACATCAAGCTTTTTGTTTCATATAATCACGATAATCGGTGGTGCTTTATGTGAATATGATTTTATTTGAGATAGGACATCAAATGAACTCCAACCACGAAATGTTGATTTATTTATTTATTTATTCATCCTATGTTGTTTATAAACTTTACACCTGTTCTTAACCCTAGTCCTGCCTTCAGGCTAATGCTTAACAAGGACTGGCATACAAGCTAATAGCAACTGCTGAATGATGCATCGATGACCAGCACACAGGGAAACAAGTGTGGGTCCTCTAAATATCAGCGGGTTATATAGGGTAAATTGACTGTAAAGTGCAATTATAAAATAGAGAATTCATTACTTTTTCTTTTTTTTTTTTTTTTTTTTTTGGGGGGTGGGGGGACGATCAGGCATTAGCGGTGAACCACCAAGCAGCTGGCATATGTAGCTTTTTCGTAGGGGTAAGAAAATATTCATATCGTCACAGCCGTGGTTATATATAGTGTGGGTGCATGTGAGTAGTACAATATGAATAATCTCTGTTTACCTTCCCTTGAATACATGTTAAACATGAGCGCATTCAGGAGAGTGCAGATCTCCGCCAAGTGCTTTCGTTGTCCCTTGCGGAAACTAGATAACAAATTGAAGCAGTTGATCATTGGTGGCCCCTACTGGCTGATTTAGAGGAGTGAGGTGTCAGTAGTCAGTGGCAGTCTGAAACAGCAATCAATAAAATAAAATTATGAATCAATGCAACCATGAGAGCACAGTCACTTTCACAAGAAATATTAAAATGATGGGTCAAGAATGTAAAATCAGCCACGGATAGATTCACACAGACATGGAAGACTAAATGCAGGATCCCCTCCAGGCTTACACTTAGTGGAGATAACTAAAATTTCAGTGCCCTAGTTTACGTGTCTCATCCAATCCAAAATTGGCGCAAGGTGTCAGTAATTTCTTTCTATGACCTCTTCTGGGGATTTGACATCCTGCTCTACTGCCTGGCTCTCTAACCCTCACCTCCTGACTGCTCAATGTCTGACTCCCTTATTTATAAAAAAAAAAAAAAAAAAAAAAAATAGAACATGGTTGACAATCAAAATAAGCAAGTCCCACAGTCTTCAACCAGAAGACATGAGTTAAATGTGTATTTAAAAAAAATAAATAAATTTGATCACTTACCTCTCAAATGGGAGGAAACTGGAGTACCTGGAAGGAAATTCCACAAGAATGGGGAGAACATACAGACTCGAAACACAAAGGCATCAGGCTTGAGATTCAAATACACAACATTCAACAGTGCAACCCATGGCGCCACAGTTCAAGACTCCCATCCACCTCTTCTTAACAATCAACAATCTTAACAGTATAGAATACTGTATATTGCAATGTGTTTCTAACATGGTCAATAGCAGTCATGCAAGTTGTGGTGTGGTAGCAGTAAAATCAAAATTTGATTGCATGGCAGCTTGGGGAACTTACTGACAGCACCTGTCAGTATCAGAATCACACTTGATCTGCTGTGTGGGTTTCCTCAAGGTTCTTGGTTTTCCTCACACTGTCCATTGCCTCTAGGCATGTGTGTATGAGTGAATGGTGTGCAATCGATTGGCCAGCTGTCCGGGATGTACGAGTGCCTCTCACCACATGAATAATGGAATATGCTCCAGTACCCTGCTCAACTCTGACCAGAAATAAGTGCATTAGACAATGAATGGATATGTGATATGACATAGGCCCACCAAAAATTTGCCTTAAATGTCTAATTTTTCATGTAAAAAAACTGGGTTAACATGTCCTATAATTGTTGCAGAGAGTACGATCTGGAGATTTGTAAATAACTGTTTTTTTTTTTTTTTTACTGAAATGACACAATTTGTGAGCCTGCCATCTGCCGTTCCTGAATTCTGTAATATATTTCAGTATTTCCAACTGCCCAGATGGCTACCTTACCCTCAATTGTTAGTGGACTGCGACAATTACTGGCGGTGGAGAGATAACAGGGTGCACTGTAGATGGCTTTATGAATGTGCACTGCAGTGCGCTGTCTGTGGCACTGCAATCTGCCAATGGGAAGCGGTGGGAAATTCACAATAGTTTTCATGGCAACCCCTACATATTCCCTTTAACTCACGAAGTACCAGCAACTCAACCTATTTTCAGTCTGTTGACAATTTTGATTGAGGGGAGTCCAAGTTCACCCTGACAGGCTGCGTCCCTAGAGAGTAGAAAGATGGATAGCTACTTCAATTTTCAGGTTCAATTTCTGATGGAACACAGGCATTTCACCCTTGAGCAAAGCACTAAATCTTTACTGATCAGTTCATATCCGTGTTTATACATGAATTGTGCAAGATTGAAAGTAAATGCAACAGGCTATGTAAGTCACACTGAATTGTCATACCTTTTTCTAAATGCATAAATGTAAATTTAACATGTGCATGTAATAGTCATACAGTTGTGTATATACAGTATAGGCTTCCTGAAACAATCCATCAGGACACAAACCGAGATAAAAAGGAAATGCTCAATGAGGATGATGAATCAGGCTTCAGAATTATTGATTTTTTGCGTACTGTGAAATAGAACCCCGCAGGCAACATCTCAAAACATGAAACAGGTCAGGATTCATGTTGTTACTCTTTCAGTAGAAGTAATGATTGCATTGGTAATTTGTGCAGAAGAACAACTGCATATTTACACTGCCTGCTTGAACTGCCTGGCCGGAAGTTTCATGAGTTGTCCCATCAATGATCTGATTCTAAGCACATGTATTGGCAAGTATTGGCACAAATTCTTCAAACAGGATTGGCATTGTTTCCCCAGCTCTAGCTTGAATCATGTCTCACTCTTAGTATTAGCTAAATGGCTGACAAAATTGAAAAACAAAGTTATAAAATGACACTTGGCTCCTGATTACTTCAAAATTTCTGTAACAGAAATAGAGATATATGAGTTCAGTCGATGCGATACACAGTGCCATGAAAAAAGTCTGCCTCTCATCTGATTTCCTCTATTTTAGCAAATTAATCACGCTAAATCATTTCTAGTCTTTCTGAAAACAGATGAAATAAGACACTTCTAATATGAAAAACACAAAATACAGATTTTCATCTGATTGAATGAATTAACAGTAATCTAACACCTGTCACCCATGTAAAAAAGTACTTGCTCCCCTAAACTTAATAACTGGTTGTGCCACCTTTGGCAGCCTTTAGAATTTCAGCCTGCTCAGTATTGATGAATTGCTTTAATTTAGCCACACTGTATTTGCATTCACATCACTCACTTTTGTGCCACTCACTCACATAATTTCCCTTGTCATCATTGTGCGTTGCATTAACTGAGTTATCTGTTCACATATATCCAATAGCTCAGAGACACATCTCTACAGGCAGCCTATCATATTACTGCGGTCCTGTTAAATGCCTCTCTTCAATTCTCTGGGGCTACATCCTACTGTCATCCACCTCCCCATAACCACTACATCTTCACAGATCAGTCTGTCCACTTTTTCAGCCTCATCAGCTTCATCACTGTCATCTGAAGTCATCAGCTATCACCACCACCGGTTTCTGGACTCCATGGGGGGATTTATTATGCTGCTGCTCAAGGCTTATGCCTCTCAATTGCTCATCTCCCTCTTGGATCTAAGCGCCGAAGACTTCCAACTCCAAGGCTTTATGACTTTATCTGCATAATAAATGATTATCTTCACTTCATTCACATTGTCTCTCTTGATTTAACTGCAGTTAGTAAAGAAGGTGCAGCTTTGGTTCAGGTTTATTTATCTGCTTAAATACAGTACCACTCAAAAGTTGGACAGACTTTGCTAATGTCACAGAACTCTATTTTTAGAGAAATTTAAATGGCTTAACTTCTCTATTTAATCTCAAATGGAATATTGTAAGAGGTAGACAGCCAGAAGTTAAAAGCAAATTATTTACACTTTTGAATGGTGTCCAAAATTTTGTAATTTTCAAAGAATCCATATTATGCAAAATAAACAGACAAACAAGCTCCCTCCATTTTCCAACAGCTGAATCAAAGCCAAGCTGTAAGCTGTTTTCAAACTTAATGGGCAAATAGGTTGATGAGAAGCACAACACAAGTACAGCATATCATTGGGAAGTTGGAGAGCCGCACAGTGGCAAGCTCATTATTGCCATATGCCCTTTTAAAAAAAAATGTGAGTATGTTCTGAAAATTTGATGACCAACTCTGGCTAGTTTGATGGATTTAAGATTTTTTTTTTTTTTTTGCAAAATAAAGGGTGCTTATTTCGTTATTTAACATGGATTGTACGAAAAATGTGGGCATGTCCAAACTTTTTATTGGCACTGCACTTCTGAACCCACACGCAACATTAACTACATTTACATGCACAAAGTATTCTGATTTTCGCCTCAATTCTGAAAAAAAAAAAAACAATATTCCTCCAAAGCCATGTACATGGCTAATGAAAATTAATATTCCACTAATATTCCTGTTTGCATATAGCTAAGGATACTCCGATTACTAGCGCTTTGCAGTTTTTAAATGCTAACGGACCTGCTCAACCATGTGAACATATCCTTCCTTTTTCATTTGTTAAACCACCATCATGAGAAGTTCAAAGTTGCTATATTTCTGCATATCCAAAAAGAAGTTGGTATCAAAGTCTTTCATGATATTTTTAAGTAGGTGTGTTTCTCCTTGCGACCAGACATGCAACGCTGCCTTGTGTCAGAAACAGGGTTGAAAACCCTAATTGAGACTGATATTCCTAATGTGCTGTATAGATGTCCAAACTATGCTCCTAAAACCCAAATACTGTTGGCATATCCCATATTTTAATCAGAAAATGCTATTTTCAGAATAAGGCCTAATTGCAAATATCCTCACAGAGCATGCAGTTCCTAATCAAATTCAGAATACTGTCATATTTAAAGTCAAAGTGGAAAATTAGCGTCCATGCAAACATAGTGTGTTATTCATTTTTTTGTCAACATATTTCAGTCATTGCTAGTCTATATTTGGAGCTCTATAGAGATTATGGAGTAGGAGACATATTGCTTTGCATCATGATTTTTTTTATCTTTTTTCCCCAATCAGCAGTGTAAGTGAGCTGTCTAATTTGATCATCAGCACTCATTTCAGCTGCCTGAAGACAGATGTAAAGGGCATGTCTGCACATTGCAGAGTTCTTATGGGAAAGTTAGCACAAGTGCATCACCAGCGGTCATGCCATCTGGCCTGTTATTATTTTCCCATTTGATTACATAATTGTTTGAGTTCTGGGATCTGCGTTGCCTTATCACTGGTTTATTATGCAAAGTAGCACCTGCAGTTTTAAGTATCAACTTTTGTTTTCACAAAGTGAATCTGAAATGACTTCAGTATAACATTGAAGCATTGTTTAATTATGTTTGACACATGAACTTCAGAGTTTGCCACTAATGCATATGAATAATTGCTGCAATTTTATACAAAATACTTCAGTATTTTTTAAAAAAGGATGGTTTATCAAGAATTGGACAGAAAACGTACCACCCTCAAGCATTCCACTGAATATACTGTAATTCACTGCAACACTATCATAACCCATTATCTTCACCACTATGCTGAGGATACAAATCACTCAAATTTATAGTATTTTTAAGAATGCTCTCCCTAGTGCATTATTCTGATTTACGGATGTAATGTAATATTTGCTGGGAGAATGTTTGGATTTAACAATTAATGATGCAATTAAAAATAAATATCCAGTGCCAATGTGCAGAACTCTTCTTTCAGGTATTTACTGACAAGCAACAATAGTTTTAGAGCAGGTGGTCTGTGGTCTGCATTGGGCTACGTCAGGCATGAGTGCCTGAAGTTCAGAGAACTAATTAATTCCAGCAGTAAAATACAAAGAATAACTGAAACTGATAAGTTCAGCAAAACTCAAATGGTTTTAGACAATATAATGATGATGCAGACTGCAAATTTGAATGTTCAGCAGAACTGGAGATATACTGTATTTACATTTATATGCACTGCAATAAATGTGCTGAATTTGCCAGTGGTGGGTATGTTGGTAATTTTATTAAAATCCAGAGATAAATGTGTGCTATTGCAGAGTACTGTATGACTTGTAACAGAAAGTCAAATGTTAATTTGCATTATGCTTGCTAAACTGGTGTTGACAGCTATTCAACCAGTTTGTACATCAGCTACAGTGGATCATGGCTCACCTAGCATTAGCTAGCTACAGAAGTTATTTGAAAGCCAGCATATGTCAGGATCATGGAATCACCTATGCCTAATTAGCTAGCTATTTTCAGATATGAAATTAATTTATGAAAAAGAGCTAGATTGTGGTTTTTGTCTGGCCTCTCAGAAACAACACTTCATTAAATATGTACATATTACAGGGTTACTCATTTTCACGTATTTGATGTAAGACACGTTTATTATGTACACATTTAATGAAGTGTTGTTCCTGAGAGCCCACACAAAAACCACAATCTAGTTCTTTTTCAAAAATTTCATATCTAGAAAATGGTAAAACTTGCCTGCATTATCTATAGCCATAGCGTAATTTGAGCTGCTTCGATATTCTGCCCAAACAAAGAACTTCCTGATATATGCTGTCTTTCAAATTACGCTATGGCTATAGATAATGCAGGCTAGTTTTACCATTTTCTAATTATGAAAATAATTTATGAAAAAGAACTAGATTGTGGTTTTTGTCTGGCCTCTCAGGAATAACACTTCATTAAATGTGTACATATTACAGGGTTACTAATTTTCACGTATTTCATGTTAGACACGTTTATTATGTCCTGTGTCACCTTAGCGTGAAAAATAAATTTAAGTTTACTTCACTGCATTTCATGCCTGAAATTACACCGGCTTTGGCCTATTGCAGTTGTTGTCGCCGAGGGTGGCACAAACAGTTATTACAACCCCAATTCCGAAATAGTTGGGACGAAGAGTAAATTGTGAATAAAATCAAAATGCAATGACTTTCAGATCACATGAGCCAATATGTTATTGACAATAAAACATAGATAACATTTCAAATGTTGAAACTGAGACATTTGACATTTTTATCCACAAAATGAGCTTATTTCAAATTTTCTGGCTGCAACAGGTCTCAAAAAAGTTGGGACACAGGCAAAAAAGGGTTGAAAATATTAATAATATATAAGAGAATCAGCTGAAAGAACATCTAGCAAGTAATTAAGTTAACTGGCATCAGGTGTGTAACATGATTGGCTATTAAAGGGATGTCTTAGAGAGGCTGAGTCTTTCAGAAGTAAAGATGGCCAGAGGCTCTCCAACCTGTGAAGGCTTGCATAAAAAAATTGTGGAATACTTAAAAAACAATGTTCCTCAACGTAAAATTGCAAAGGCTTTGAAGGTCTCATCATCGACAGTGCATAACATCAAAAGATTTAGAGAAACTGGAAAAATCTCTGTGCGTAAGGGACAAGGCCAAAGATCTCTACTGGATGCCCGTGATCTTTGGGCCCTCAGACGCCACTGCATCCCTCACCGGCATGATTCTGTCATTGACATTACTAAATGGGCCCAGGAATACTTCAAGAAACCACTGTCCATAAACAAAGTCCGCCGTGCCATCCACAGATGCCACCTAAAACTCTTATCATGCAACAAATAAGCCATTGTTGAGCATGATCCAGAAGCACTGCTGTGTTCTGTGGGCCAAGGCTCATTTAAAATGGACTGTAGCAAAGTGGCAAAGTGCCCTGTGGTCAGACGAGTCCAAATTTGACATTCTTGTTGGAAATCATGGGCGTTGTGTCCTCCGGGCTAAAGAGAAGAAAGACCACCCCTCCTATTATCAGCGTTCAGTTCAAAAGCCAGCATCTCTGATGGTATGGGGATGGATTAGTGCATATGGTGTGGGACACTTGCATGTTTTAAAAAGCACCATGAATGCTGAAAGGTATATAAAGGTTTTACAGCAACATATGCTCCCTTCCAGATGACATCTATTCCAGGGAAGGCCTTATGTATTTCAGCAGGACAATGCAAAACCACATACTGCAGCTGTTACAACAGCATGGCTTCGTAGTAGAAGAGTCCATGTGCTGAACTGGCCTGCCTGCACTCCTGATCTTTCACCGATTGAGAACATTTGGCACATAATTAAATGCAAAGTCCATCAAAGGAGACCCAAAACTCTCCAGCAGCTGGAAGCCTGTATTAAACAAGAGTGGGATCAAATTCCAATGGCTAAACTCAAGAAACTTGTCTCCTTAATGCACAGACGCCTCCATTCTGTGTTAAAAAGAAGAGAGGATGCTACACCATGGTAAACAGGCCCCTGTCCCAACTTTTTTGAGACCTGTAGCTGTCATCAAATTTGAAATGCGCTCATTTTGTGGATAAAACTGTAAAATTTCTCAGTTTCAACATTTGCAATGTAATCTCTGTTCTGTTGTGAGTAAAATTCTGGCTGGTGTGATTTGAAAGTCATTGCGTTTTGATTTTATTCACAATTTACACTTTGTCCCAACTATTTCGGAATTGGGGTTGTATAATATATACAGTATTGTGCAAAAGTCTTAGGCACCCTGCACTTTTTAAAATTCAAATCTGTATTAGATGTTTACTTTTTTTGTTTCCAGATTACAGTTCCTGAAGATAAAAGCAAATTAGAAATTCCAAATGCTAATTTAAAGAAAGGTTTCAAAAATAAATGTTAGTATTCCTTTAAAAAATAGCCGATACAGATATTGTAGTCTTGACAGAGCCTTGATGTCAACATCATCATAGCTGTTTGTAATTTCTTGGAGGGATAGATGCAAGTGAGACAGTCTGCAGAAGAACGGTGGCAAGTTCTCTACTCTGTTTGGGACAAGCGAAAAGGCAATCATCTTATAAAAAAAATAGCACAACAAGACAGTGTCCCAAATATTTTTTTAGTCAAACCAAATATTGATTTGATTTAGTTTTTAGCAGCCTACAGCTCTGTTAAGTACATTTCTCAGTTATTAGAAACTTTTAATTTCATCATTTTTGCAAGCATATTTGCCCTAAGAAGTTGCTTTAAATGTGCCTAAGACTTTTTGCACAGCACTATATATATACACACACACACACATATATATATATATATGTATTTAGCTAAAATTCATGTAGAGTGCAAATGTTAACCTGGGGTGTGATATTCTTTCTCGATTTATTCCAATGTTACTTCAGTTAATTCAATTTCTGACATTGAGAATGTTCTTATCATAGATGAAATATGGGTGCGATGGTTCAATTGCAGATTGTAGTGATATAATAATAGATTTTTTAAAAAACAGCAGAAATTTCAGTGGGGAGCAGGCGGACAGATGGATGGCAGTCATTCATAAATCCCCTATGTCTTGTGACAGAGGATAAAAACAAAGTGCAGGACATTTAGGCAACAAATGTGAGCTTTAACGAGAAATATGCATGTGGCGTATAATAATATGATTACATGAAGTAACATCAGCCTTTAATTGGGGTTGTAGGTTTATTTATTTACATAGAGCCAGGTAGATTTTGATAGCTTTTTCCCTTAATAAATGAAATCGTCATTTAAAAACTGCATTTTGTATTTACTCACGTTATCTTTGTCTAATATTAAAATTAGTTTGATAATCTGAAACATTTAAGTGTGACAAATATGCGAATAAAAAAGAAATCAGGAAGGGGGCAAATACTTTTTCACAGCACTGTGTGTGTATATATATATATATATATATATTTATTTATTTATTTATTTTCCTAGATAACATAGCAGACGTTGGCCCAACGTTGGCAATGGCTGGCAGCGTCAGAGTTGGAATTCCAACGATGGGCCAACACTGAACCAACGTAAGGCAAACGACCAAATAAATAGGTTGGGCAACTAACGTTGGTTCAGTGTTGGCCCAACGTTGGAATTCTACCTGAGGTTGGTTGAAGGACTGACTTGGCCTTAAGTTAAAATTGGTTGGCCTTAAGTTCATTTCTATAATTGAGCAATATGGCATTTAATAATAATTATTATAATTAAGAATTGTTATGTATTTATTTATGTATTTATTTATTGTCAATATTACTATAATTTTTAGCATCATTATTACATGTTCTTGTTATTGTAATTAAGTTGTGTAATTATTTGATTATTAATTGTTGTGTAAATAAATATTATAACTGTTACTTGCAGACTACATCTATATCAGACTCCTCTTTATATTTAAACTTTAGTAATGACCCTAGGCCAATTAAGTGTATGGGCTAAATTTTTAAATTTAAAAGGAAATTAGTTTGAAGTTGGCAATTGGATATAAGCCAGCGTATTGCCAACCTTTACACATACGTTGGCAACACAATGTTGGCCCAACGTGTCCCCGACGGCCAAAATGACGTTGGCCCATTGTTGGCGCGTGATGTAAGGCCAACGTCTGTGACAACATTGGGCCAATGTTGGGCCAACTCCGGTTTCTTTCTTTTTACTCACAATGATGAGCCAAAACATTAATAACCACTCATGGATGCAGCGAATAATGTTGACGGTCTCATAACAGCTCATGCTAATGTCAAGATCTGCAGACAGTTCTTCGACACACCCCCGTTGAGATGGCCGGGGGGGGCTAAAACAATATGCAAACATCATCTGTACTTAGCAGAGAGAAGTAACAATTTCATTGATTTAATTCACCAAGTATTTACTTAAATTTGCCACTTTAGGGATGTGTTGGTTTAAACAAGGAGAGTTCAAAAATGTGCTTTATCCCGACCAGCATTCACAATGTGGTTGATGAAACAGATCCAACAGATGCAGCATGTGTCCACAAGGAGTGCAATGCTAATTAATACTCCGGGAACAACAAGTAGATGTGTTAGCGTTTATAGTTTGTTTAGATTTTTAAAATAATTTTTCAGGTTCATTTTCATTGCTTTGCTTTTGTATTTCTCGGTCTTTTTCTCATGTTTCCATGCATTCGTGTTTACCTTTTCATTTACATGTGTTAGATCTCCCTGCTTAAGTGTTTTAGTAAAAGTATAGTTGTCTTTGCAATGCGGCCCTTCTTCTCTACATTTACCTCCTTCCTTTGCTGTCTTTTTTGCCTATCTCTCAAGTCGTTATTTTCCTCTTCCTGTCTCACTTTCTACAATTTTGTCCCAGTTGCTTCCGCTCTGTCTTTCAAAACTTTTGGTCTGCCTCTTTTGTGTTTGACCTTCTTTGTTCCCAGTTTTTTTTTTTATTTTCTTGAGATTTGGATCGCCCTCTTTGTATGATTGATCTCAGTAATAACTTTGCCCGGCTTTTTGGATTTCAATTTCCAGATTTTTTTTTTTTTTTTTGTTCTGTACTCTGCACAACTGGATTTGGGAACTCTGTCTGTCTCTGTCTGTCCACGCCCAAACCTGCAGATTTTGTACCGCAAACCTATTTCTCTGGCCTTTGACTTGAATTGTCTGACCTTTCTAGCAATTTAAATAAACCATATTTGTGAAACTGTTTGCCCTTGAGCATCTGGGCTCTAATTTCTTGGCGCAGCGCAGGGTGGCGCAGCGTGGCGTATCCCACGCAGTGGTAATTTTGTCTGGTGCAGCCCACGCAGTGGTAATTTCTTGCGGTGCAACACCGTGCGCAGCCACTTTGGCAATTTGGTAGACGGACGTGCGCCGAGATGGGTTTGGTGGCGCAGTAGGGGGAGGTGTCACATATTCATCGTGACACAGTGACAATTTCATGGCAAAAGGCTCCGCCAAAATTGCGCAGAGAGCTCGCCAGCTCCAACCTGGTTTACTTTCTGTGCAGTGGTAATTTGGCTGACTGGCGCACAGTGCGCACATGTCACCGAAACCTCACAGGCAGGTTTCCAGAATGTCAGGCACATTTCAATGCAATAAATAATTACAGCAACCACTATTTAATGTAACTATCTGAATCAGCACATAAATTATAGTATCTTTATCAGTTGTCCTGATGTCAGATCAAAGGCGGTTGGCACGCGTAATGGAAACTCGACCTGACAGCCCTCAGAGTGTCAGTGCATTCTCTGTGGCATGTTGCGTGCTACACAACATAGCTGTACGCCATGGATGTCACTTTGACCTCACGCAGGAGACATTACAGGACTTGAGACAGAGAGAGGCCGAACTGCAAATGCCGTATCAGCAGGGGGAGAGGGAGAGAGAGAGAGAGAGAGAGAGATGTGTGCATGTGGGCGTGTGAGTGCGTGTGTAGGCTATGTGGGTATGTGTCCTTCAGCTGCTTTCACACGGACGCCAAAAGCAATTTTTTCGCCGCGACAGATTACATTCAAAGTCAATGCAAAAAGCGAATACACGCGTGTATTCGCGTCTTGCATTGACTTTGTATGTAATCTGTCGTCTTAAAATTGCTTTTATCCAGTGTGCAAGCTGCTTAATAATTTTTATTGTCACTTAGGTTTTATCGTTTTTAGTGGGGAAAGGAATACAGCCTGATTGCTATGATCTAGTACTGAGTTAAGATCACATATTGAAAATAATTGTGTAACGTATCTTGCATTGTTGTCCATGCATGTTAATCCCAAAATTTTAAGCAGCAACAGGGGGTAATAATAGGAACTCGCTATCCATCGTTTCTCTTCCCAATGATGCTGGCAGAAGAAATAAATGAGCAACCGTCGTATTTCATTCTTCATAAGTTTGAATGATCTGACGTAGTTTCGTTTTGAAATTCCATTCAAGTTCGCTAATGGTAATAATTCGCGAATGCCCTAGCTAGCCAGCTAACTCATATTCGTAATACTTAATATAGACGTAGGCGGTGCAGGAAACATGCTTGAAGCAGCAAAGTAAAATGCAACAATAACGCATCATGCAGATATAGGACAGAGGCTTCTTTATTTCAACACTTTAAAGGTGAGAAGAGGAGCTCATTTTATTGGTGAAGATTTGACTCGGCTGTGTTATCCCACTTACGCCTTCTCCCTCTTTGCCACTTGCGCCGGCAGGAGGGACAGAGGCGGGACAGAGGAGTACTTGCGCCGGGCTGCGCCGGGCTACGCCGGGCACGAAATTGAAAAATACGCCTGGATACACCCCGCTGGCGCAGCGCTCCCCCCATTCGCCGCGCCTGCGCCTGGTCAACGAAGTTAGAGCCCTCTGAGTTCACCTTGACATCCTTAGTGTGCCAATATCGAAGATACTTTCCAAAGGAAATATAATTGGCTGAAATGAACAACATTTCTGAAAATTAAGTGAATGTTTATGAGATGTTCACTTAAAATAATATTTGTATTAAAATATTAACATCAAAATTTACTTGGCTACATAAACATACAAGTAAGTAGGATGCTGCTGTAAAATTATTTTGTTTATTAATTCCTGTATCTTATTTTATTACATAAATGAACATGAAGAGGAGTGAATTTTAGGAAGGGAGTGAGACAGGGCATAACACCAGCAATTACCATTAAACCATGCTGTTGTTGCTTGTACAGGCATAAAGTAGTTTTGAATAGATAAAAAAATTTATGCTCCATAAGGTTTTTGTTTCCATCATGCAGAATTTTCATTTGCTTCTATTGCGAAATATTCTTCTATTTGCGAATATTTCTGCCTGTAGATTCATGTAGAATGATATAAAATTGAGTTCCTTGAATTTTCTATCTTTATTTGAGAAATATTTCGTAGAATTGATTCACCGATGCAACCTCCACTAAAATTTATATTGAATATGAATAACTTGAAATACGCTCCCTAGATATTTAAATGCATCATCACAATCATCTGGCCAGCTAGCACAACATTTTGAATTGCGCATGCACGTGCTGCTCACATAGACGGCGTCAAATGGTACATGCGCTCACCCTCAATCGTCTTGGACCCCTCGTCTCATGATCAGTTTTGGTTGCTGTCCAGAATCTGTCACATACAGGCTGTAATCAGATGTGGCGCTCTTGAGCTACCATAGTCACTCGTGTCTGCCCTAAGCGGTGTCGGTCAGTGACAGTGCCTGTGTTCCATTCTTGGATAGACAGCCGACTGATTGTTGAACGGTGACAGTGCAAATGACGCACCACCTCTCGGCGGCTGAGACCTGCCCGCGTAACATGCCAATGGCTCTTTTTCTCTCTCCTGTGTCACAAGCCGTTCCATTTTCTTGATGCAGTAGCATTTTTCTTTTTTTTTGTTGGCTTGACCACACCCAACACAACAAGTCAAGTTTGTTATTACTGAAGAGCTTGGCGCGTTCACATGGCGCGCGTCAGGATTACAAAAGCTCGATCCCCGGTTGTACCAACCAGCAGTGGTCGGCAGCTTTGTCAGAACAGCACATGATTGGCTAAAGCGTTGTAGGGGTGTAAATTGGGAAGGGACTGCTGGGAAGGGAAATAAAAAAATGATCGCCTTGTTTTTTGCCCAAGCGCCTCCTGTTGACCAGCCGGGCACTCGTCAGTGAGATTCTAAGCTTGCTCATGTTCGGGTCTCCTCCGCCCTCGTTCTGAACTTTTGATGGTTTCGATCAACAAAGATGCAGGGGCTGACAGGGTGCAGGGGCTGCAGGGTGCGTGCTTCGGAGGAGAGCCGCAAACTGTCTCTCTCTCCTGAGCCGGCAACAGGGGGTTGCATACCAGCAAGCCTTGTACATAGTTCTCGCCTTGGGCATTCCAGATTCAGGTGGGATTGGAGATGCCAAATTTATATTTAAAAAAAAAAAAGGGATTACAATACCATGTGCTTTTCTTTATTTCCACTTGTGCCTCACTGGAAAAGCAATAAAAATCAATTGATTCTTCAGTTTGCCGCAAATGCAGTACATACCTCACCGTTGCGTTTTTAATGGCGCTAAGTATACGTTTATAAGTCCAATATGTCAGTGATGTAGTTGACAGCGTCAGAGCGATTATTTTCATCATAGCTAATGCGAGACTGGACAATAAAAAGGGTATTTGATAAAGAGGTCTTCACAGTTCTTGCCGTGTCATGATTCCAAATCTCAAATCAAATCAAATCTCAAATGTGGCCTATAATGATTAAGAGGAGATAATGAGAAGCAGACAGACCTAACCAGGCTACCGTGTTAGATTGAACGAATGTTAATAATCATTATAGGCCACATTTTGGTTTTGATTGGTCAGCTGGCTGAATAAATGGCTTGATTGCAAGTTAGGCAAAGTACACGGGAATTGATTTAAGGTAAGCTAATTATGCCAAAGCGATGGAGGCTGTCCAACCTCGCTGGTAATTAGCGGACTTCAAATCACAGTTTTAATTTCAAATGACCGCATTAGGTATGCGTCATAGAAAAGGTAATAAGCAAGCTCGTCTGCCTGCCTCATAGTGGCAGTTACTTTTATTGCGCCTAAAATAATCGCGATTCAATTAATTGAGCAGCCCTAGATGGGTGTATAGTTCATGTTCTCGAAGTTTTGTTTATTTAAAATTGGTACTTAAGACTTTTTTCCAGGGGTTAGTAAGCTATCGTGGCCACAAGGCACAAGGGCATATGCATATGTTTTCCTCCCAATTTCACACAGCGTCCTGCTCCTCAAGATGGCAGTATGCCAAACTCTGTCTGTGCATATTGGGCTCGTATTGTTACAAGACCAATCTGAGATTTTGACATGTCATTCAGTGGTCAAAACTGAGCTTAACAAAGCCCTATGCCTGCTGACAGGCTCAGTTTGGGGATTGTGTGAACTAATAATTTCCCCATGACCCCATGATGTCCATAATATGTTCCTGCCCCATGATGGCAGTCCAAGAATTCCAAGTAGCCTATGTCATGAAATGTAATGAATTATGTTCATTAGACAGAAAGACAAACAGATGGTATGAAAAAAATGACCTACTCAGATGGCGGACGAGAACATCTTTCCAAAAAACAAGGAGTAAGCAGTGCTGGAATTTCACTTGCAGGGTTAACAGGAAATCATGTACCTGAATGATTCATCACTAATGTTTTTGGGCTCTAAATTCGTTGACCAGGCGCAGGCACGGCGAATGCGGGGAGCGCCACGCCAACGGGGTGTATCCAGGCGTATTTTGCAAGTTTGTGCCCGGCGCAGCCCGGTGCAAGTACTCCTCTGTCCCGCCTCAGAAGGCGTGAGTGGGCTTAACACAGCCGAGTCAAATCTTCACCAATCAAATGAGCTCCTCTACTCGCCTTTAAAATGTTGGAATAAAGAAGCCTCTGTCCTATATCTGCACGATGCGTTAATGTTGCATGTTACTTTGCTGCTTTAGACATGTTTTCTGCACCGCTTACGTCTATATTAAGCATTACGAATATGAGTTAGCTGACGAAACTACGTCAGATCATTCAATCTTATGAAGTTGGAATAAAATACGACGGTTGCTCATTTATTTCTTCTGCCTGTACCATTTGGAGGAGAAACGATGGATAGCGTGTTCCTATTATTACACCCTGTTGCTGCTTGAAATTTTGGGATTAACATGCTTGGACAACAATGCAAGATACATTACACATTTATTTTCAATATGTGATCTTAACTCAGTACGAGATCATAGCAATCAGGCTGTATTCCTTTCCCCCAGTTAAAACGATAAAACCTAAGTGACAATAGTAGTAGTATTAAGCCGCTTGCACACTGGACGCGAAAAGAATTTTTCGCACGACAGATTACATACAAAGTCAATGCAAAGATGCAAATACACGCGTGTATTTGCGTCTTTGCATTGACTTTGAATGTAATCAGTCGTGCGAAAAATTTGTTTCACGTCCAGTGTGCAAGCGGCTTTACTGACCATAGAACGCAAGCATTATTTATATATATACGCACTGCCTGATGCCGAGGCAGTTTGTGGTTAGCTGAGAAAGATGTGAAGTCGTTAGTTTGCATCACAGATTCAGCTGCGTTGATTAAGCCAGGTCGAGTTTCCATTACGCATGCCAACCGCCTTTGATCTGACATCAGGACAATCGATATAGATACTATAGTTTATGTCCTGATTCAGACAGTTACATTAAGTAGTGGTTGCTGTAATTATTTATTCCATTGAAATATGCTTGACATTCTGCAAACCTGCCTGTGAGGTTTCGGTGACGTGTGCGCACTGTGCGCCGGTCAGCCAAATTACAACTGCACAGAAAGTAAACCAGGTTGGAGCTGGCGAGCTCTCTGCGCACTTTCGGCGGAGCCTTTTGCCACGAAATTGTCAGTGCGTCATGATGAATATGAGACACCTCCCCCTACTATGCCACCACACCCATCTCGGCGCACGTCTGTCTACCAAATTGCCAAAGTGGCTGCGCAAGGTGTTGCACCACACGAAATTACCACTGCGCGGGCTGCACCGGACGAAATTACCACTGCGCGGGCTGCGCCACCCTGCGCTGCGCCAAGAAATTAGAGCCCTTTGTGTTTAAAGAACAAACCGCTGTAAGCCTCAAATGCCACCTGAGTAATGCAAATCCAGAAATAATTTTCTGAGGAATCCAGCTGAGATCCAACTAATTTTGTCCCCTCACATCACAGGCATTGATTTTCAGGCAACACAACTTTTATGTTCCAGATTTCATGGTCAAATTTTAAGGATGAAGAGATTGTGTTTAAATTTGATGCATGTAGTAAATCATTTGGTCTAATAATAATAATAATAATAATAATAATTGTAATAATGATACATGAATGAATTAATTGATTAAATAATTCCCTCTATCTATTTATATTATGGAGAGAACCACTGTTTATACTGTATGTTCTGAGTGGCTGAGGATTCTGACTGCTTCTGGAGAGAACTTTCAAAGAATTCAGCCGCTGGGCCCTTTAGAAACCCAAAAGAACTCTCTCTCTCTCCCTCCTCCCTTAAGTGAAACTGTTCTTCTGAACGTTTCTTATGAGGAATCTCTGATTAAGAAAAACAATGAAACTGTTCTTCTGGGCATTTCTAATAAGGAATCTTTGAAAAAGAAAAACAACATTTAAGGTGAATTTGCTGGTAAAATTAAGGTTAAACAAAAAGGAAATACAACTCTGGTATGAACCAGCAAAAATGCAGATCATAAGAAACATTTTGTCAGTTTAGCTGATGCGCTCATCCAAGTAGACTGAGATTAGATTGAAGAGTAAATTAATCCACTAAGACTTTAGTAAATGTTTACCAAAGCAGCTCTCGGTCATAGATGTAATCACAACAGCACACCAGCCGAGAACTAAAAGCATAAGCCCAAACATTACACTAGGGTTTCTCAATGGGGGTGGTACCTCCCCCTGGGAGCCGTTTGTTGAGCAGAACTCTGAACAAATGGCAACATATTCAACTGGCATTGTACATTGTATTGCAAGATATGGAGTCGGCAACCATGACCCAAATGATTTGAAAATGCCTAAGAGCAAATTACATGGCATCGAATGATAGCTTCTGTCCTATGGTTACTGTAAAGTTACTTTCAGTCATTACAGTAGACTATAATTGTCTGCTTTAGCATCAAGGATAAAAAAAAAAAATCCCCTGCCCAATCACAGAGTACACATGCACAATTACATGTGAGCAGTTTTAATGACACAAATAAACATGGTGCGCAACAAAAAGAATTGCAGTATGAGCAATTAATTACGTTGATGCCAAGTGGCTGATGTTACTTCATGTAATCACAGATTGAAGATTCCAGTTTTTAGCCGGCCACATGCATATTTCTCGTTAAAGCTCACATTTGTTGCCTAAATGTCCTGCACTTTGTTTTTATCCTCTGTCACAAGACATAGGGGATTTATGAATGACTGCCATCCATCTGTCCGCCTGCTCCCCACTGAAATTTCTGCTGTTTTATAAAAAATCTATTATTATATCACTACAATCTGCAATTGAACCATCGCACCCATATTTCATCTATGATAAGAACATTCTCAATGTCAGAAATTGAATTAACTGAAGTAACATTGGAATAAATCGAGAAAGAATATCACACCCCAGGTTAACATTTGCACTCTACATGAATTTTAGCTAAATACATATATATATATATATATGTGTGTGTGTGTGTATATATATAGTGCTGTGCAAAAGTCTTAGGCACATTTAAAGCAACTTCTTAGGGCAAATATGCTTGCAAAAATGATGAAATTAAAAGTTTCTAATAACTGAGAAATGTACTTAACAGAGCTGTAGGCTGCTAAAAACTAAATCAAATCAATATTTGGTTTGACTACCCTTTGCCAAAATATTTGGGACACTGTCTTGTTGTGCTATTTTTTTATAAGATGATTGCCTTTTCGCTTGTCCCAAACAGAGTAGAGAACTTGCCACCGTTCTTCTGCAGACTGTCTCACTTGCATCTATCCCTCCAAGAAATTACAAACAGCTATGATGATGTTGACATCAAGGCTCTGTCAAGACTACAATATCTGTATCGGCTATTTTTAAAGGAATACTAACATTTATTTTTGAAACCTTTCTTTAAATTAGCATTTGGAATTTCTAATTTGCTTTTTATCTTCAGGAACTGTAATCTGGAAACAAAAAGTAAACATCTAATACAGATTTGAATTTTAAAAAGTGCAGGGTGCCTAAGACTTTTGCACAATACTGTATATATTATACAACCCCAATTCCGAAATAGTTGGGACAAAGTGTAAATTGTGAATAAAATCAAAACACAATGACTTTCAAATCACACCAGCCAGTATTTTATTCACAATAGAACAGAGATAACATAGCAAATGTTGAAACTGAGAAATTTTACAATTTTATCCACAAAATGAGCTCATTTCAAATTTGATGGCTGCTACAGGTCTCAAACAAGTTGGGATAGGGGCCTGTTTACCATGGTGTAGCATCACCTCTTCTTTTTAACACAGAGTGGAGGCGTCTGGGCATTAAGGAGAGAAGTTTCTTGAGTTTAGCCATTGGAATTTGATCCCACTCTTGTTTAATACAGGCTTCCTGCTGCTGGAGAGTTTTGGGTCTCCTTTGACGGACTTTTCGGTTAATTATGCGCCAAATGTTCTCAATAGGTGAAAGATCAGGACTGCAGGCAGGCTAGTTCAGCACACGGACTCTTCTACTACGAAGCCATGCTGTTGTAATAGCTGCAGTATGTGGTTTTGCATTGTCCTGCTGAAATAAACAAGGCCTTCCCTGGGGTAGGTGTTGTCTGGAGGGGAGTATATGTTGCTCTAAAACCTTTATATACCTCTCAGCGTTCATGGTGCTTTTTAAAACATGCAAGTGTCCCACACCATATGCACCAATGCATCCCTATACCATCAGAGATGCTGGCTTTTGAACTGTACACTGATAACAGGAGGGGTGGTCTCTCTCCTCTTTAACCCGGAGGACATGACGCCCATGATTTCCAACAAGAATGTCAAATTTGGACTCGTCTGACCACAAGACACTTTGCCACTTTGCTACAGTCCATTTTAAATGAGCCTTGACCCACAGAACACGGCGGCGCTTCTGGATCATGCTCAACAATGGCTTCCTTTTTGCATGATAGAGTTTTAGGTGGCATCTGTGGATGTCACGGCGGACTGTGTTTACTGACAGTGTTTCTTGAAGTATTCCTGGGCACATTTAGTAATGTCAATGACAGAATCATGCCGGTGAGGGATGCAGTGGCGTCTGAGGGCCTGAAGATCATGGGCATCCAGTAAAGGTCTTCGGCCTTGTCCCTTACGCACAGAGATTTTTCCAGTTTCTCTGAATCTTTTGATGCTGTTATGCACTGTCAATGATGAGACCTCCAAAGCCTTTGCAATTTGACGTTGAGGAACATTGTTTTTAAAGTGTTCCACAATTTTTTTACGCAAGCCTTCACAGGTTGGAGAGCCTTTGGGCACCTTTACTTCTGAGAGACTCAGCCTCTCTTAAGACATCCCTTTTATAGCCAATCATGTTACACACCTGATGCCAGTTAACTTAATTACTTGCTAAATGTTCTTTCAGCTGATTCTCTGATATATTAATTGCTTTTTCAGCCCTTTTTTTGCCTGTGCCCCAACTTTTTTGAGACCTGTTGCAGCCAGAAAAATTGAAATAAGCTCATTTTGTGGATAAAAATGTTAAATGTCTCAGTTTCAACATTTGAAATGTTATCGATATTCTACTGTAAATAACATATTGGCTCATGTGATCTGAAAGTCATTGCATTTTGATTTTATTCACAATTTACACTTCGTCCCAACTATTTCAGAATTAGGTTTGTATATAGGTGATATTATTGATATTAATAGTGCCAAAAGAGATGTGAGTATCAAGATTTGCTATTGCCAGATGCCTGTGTGAAAATGGTCTGATTGGTCATGTTGCTGCCAAAAAAACACTTATCAGAGCTGGCAATGTCAAAAAAAAAAAAAAAATTCAAGGATTGGACACCAGTGTACTGGGAACAAGTCCTTTGGACTGATGAATCAAAATTTGACATTTTTGTAACAAAACACAGAAATTACATGCACCATAAAATTGTAGAACGTTTCAAAAATGACAGTTTAACCCCTTCAGTAAAACATGGACGTGGTAAATAGTATGCTTTGGGGTTCAGTCTGCCAGGAATCTCATAAAAATCAATGGAATCACGGATAAAAAGATGCATCACAGCACGCATCCTTGTGAAGCACACATTACCATCTAGAAAGAGACTGATTGTCAGGGATTTTATTTTCTACAGGATAATGACCCTAAACACACTTCTAAATTGTGCAAGAATTATCTCAGTCAGCAAGAAACATCTGGTGACATAAAAGTTATGACTTGGCCTGCTCAAAGTCCAGACCTTAATCCGATTGAGCAAATCTGTTGTAACATCGAAAGAATGTCTTTGGAATGAACTTCAAACCATATGGAATGGTTTAGCAAATGAGGAAATTTAAAAAATGTGAAAACTATGTGTGAAAGACTAAATGCTGTAAACTGCAAAGGGTGGCCACACTAGATATTGACTTTTTACTCTCGAAAAGACATGTGATGTCATGTCCAGAAATACTCTGATGACACCGCAATCATGGCGTGTGTTAGGAGTGAACAGGAGGGTGAATATAGAGAGCTGCTGAGGGCCTTCAATGAGTGGAGTGTTAAGAACTGCCTCCTCTTTAATACCTTGAAGACTAAGGAGATGGTCATAGATTTCTGTAGGTCTAAAGGCCCATTCACGCGAGGCAGAGCGGAAAAGTGACACGGATTTGCGGAATATTCGCAGCAAGAAAATTCCGCGTTAAACCATTCACACTGTCCTCGGTGCAAAATTTTGCATTCTTGTGTTCCAATTCCGCACAGCGGAAAAACAAATTCGCGAGTTATAATTTAACCTAAATGAACCATGATAGCAGCAGCAGCGACGATGACATTGTTTGTATGTATGTGAACCATAACGTTAGCCTCGCAGTCTACTTTTGGACTGACGTAGCCAACAAACGTTTTCCTTATTGATGCCCGGACCTGGGGCTGTTTCAATAAACTTAACTTGTCCAACCCAGACGAAGCTTCGTCATAATTTGCACCTCAGCGACGCACAGCTTCGTGATTTGATGCACAAATATTCAACATATGAAAACGTTAATCGAAAAAAAAAACTGATTAGCTAGATCTCTAACTTATATGAAAAAGTAAACTAACTGCGCACATAGCTATAAGACGTCTCGTTAAATTTCAGTATTAACTGAATACAAGCTATCTAGCTAATCAAAAGGTTCGAATGCTGTGACATCAATAAAAACAAATAATTTCACTGGCTGAAAGTTCAATTTCGCAGGCGGATTTTCGCAGAAGCTTAAGTCCAGGCAGATGTTTTTTCAGCCACACGGAAATTCCGCCTTTGTGTGCAAGCTTACATTAGAGCCCATGGAATTAGCTCCTATAAAAATCTGCGCAAATAATCCGAGCAGAAATCCGCGGTTGGTGTGAATGGGCCTTAAGTCCCCCCCCCCATTTCAGTCAATCGACATCGAGGGTGTGGACATTGAGGTGGTACAAACATACAGGTATCTGGGAGTGCACCTTGACAACAAGCTGGACTGCTTGGCAAATACTGATGTGCTCTACAGAAGAGAGCAGGGACAGCTCCACTTCCTTCGAAGGCTGAGGTCCTTCAATGTGAGCAGGGACATGCTGTACATGTTTTATAAGACTGTGGTGGAGACTGCTCTGCTGTATGCTGCAGGCTGCTGGGGTGGCAGCATGACGGACAAGAACAGAAAGAAGCTGGACAAGCTGATTAAAAAAGCTGGCTTGGTGCTTGGAAGGAGCCTGGAGTCTGTGGGGGCTGAAGTGGAGAGACGCTCAAGGAGCAAGATGCAGAAGATCCTGAACTGTGGAAGTCACCCACTGCACAATGTGGTGGTTGGACAAAAGAGTAGCCGCAGTGAGTGGCTCATATCAATGCGCTACAGAACTGAGCGTTTCCAGAGATCCTTCATTCCCACAGCCATCAGACTCCACAACGCAGCCACTAAAGGGGGATCATGACCCCCCCGCACACCACCACTCACACACACACACACAAACATATACAGACTAGAGGGGCTTACGATAACGATAACATTAACTAATTTATTGGCACTATTGTAGTTTTTTTAAAATGTTTTTCTATGTTTTATGTGTCCATGTGTTGTTCTTGCTTTCATGAGATTTTATTTTATTTATTTATATGAGCTGCTGGACATAATTTCCCTATGGGGATGAATAAAGTAACTATTTATTATTTTTGTTTTTTACTATAGATTGTTATTTGTTTACTTATTTTCATCTATATAATCCAATATTACATGAAATAAATACTTGAATAGTACATGGTTTCTGACTTATCCTCATTTTGTTAAGTGTATAATCATCACTGCACACTATTGTAAATGAGTTCGCTAAACATGCTAGCAGTGCGTAATGATCGTATTAGCCGTGAACTTCCCAGATAGCAGAGCTATAAAATGAGCAACGTCCTCATTATAGGTAATACATGCGCTAATGTAAATATCTGCTCAATATAATGATTCGAAAAGACTGCGCAAGTTTCATTCACGCATACTTTATAGTAAAGAAACTAACACTGAGAAGAAAACAGAACATAAATTAATCACCAGTTGCTCAACAACCAACACAGACAGGGAGGGGGGACACAAGCTTGTGCATTAAGATCCTTGAGCAAAGCAGTAAACTTTGTCCAGTATATGGTAGTGTTGAGTCAAAAATCAACTACAACATCACTCTTTTCATGCTTTTTGAGTTTTACCATGATTTCTATCATTTAGGTTTTTAAACAGAGATGTTTAAATCCTAGATATATTACAATAGAAGCAGCATCTGCCCATGGGCAAGCTAACATTTAGCAAGGCTAACTGGCGCCATTTTTCTGGTTTTACAGGAGGATAAAAAAAAATTGTTAATTAATTTAACTGATCCTTTGCTTAATTTACTTACGCATTTGTGACATGTTTTTCTAGGTTCTTAACTAATAACAACCTGGAACGTAAGTTTTCAAGTAAATGGCTTAAGTGCCCGTCGATGGGTACATTTGCACTAATTATGTATTGCAATGAAATACAAGTCAAAGTCAATTATGGAAAAAACTGCTTTCAGTTTCTCTGTGCATTTACACACTGTCTCAACCTTTTCAAAGTTGAAGATGAAATATTCACATGTATTTAATTTTCCCGATATTATAAACAGTATATTATGTATGCATGGTCAACACCAGAGGCAATTGATGTATAAAATAGTTAAAAAATTGTCATTGCTTAAGAGTGATCTTCAGTGGATTCTATTTGTGGGATGCTATTCTGTAACAAAGTACACATTTAATTCTCATTTCATATAAAATGCAGACAGCTGGAAGTGGTTCAAATGTGTCAGGGAGTCAAATTAGCACAAAACGGAAGTTTATTCAAGGACAATTCGTAATTTTCTCCAAGTAACAAACTGTGAGCACTAAGGGACTCTCATTAAAAACTGTATGAGACACACAGGATAAAACAAAATTTGGAAGAGATAAGCAGACAGCTGGCAAAACCTAGGTTTGTCTGAACCTTGGGATTGAAGAGGCGGGGAAATCAAGAGCAAATCACCAAAGGCAAATTAAAGAATGATTTTTGCGCATTTAAATGATAATCGAATGTAAGAGGGCTTTAGATTTTGATTCAGTAACAAGAAACAGTGACATAGGCTTAAAGTCATAAAGCCTTTCCCCCCTAAGACTTGAAACACAAGATGAAATGCTCTTAACCCCTTAACGCTAGCTGAGCGTTTATGATTAAACGAACAGCCATTAGATTCACTGAAGAATGCACAATATATGATTTAAAATGGAATTTTGTATCCCACTGTGAATCAGAAAAGCGTCTGTCTCAGAAATTAAACATGTGGAGATTCTGCACTTGTTGACATTACGTGCAGTGAAGCTCATGTGGCTTATGCCCACCGTGGGGGTGGGGATCTCCACAGCTTGCGGCATCAGGGAGGTATTTATAGGGCAGCGCACACCGGGCCCAGGTTTATCTCAGGCGGCTAATGATCCTCCGCCCAGACCCAGGCCTCTGCAAAACAAAGAAACAACACAATCAACCCCCAAAAAGAAACAGGCACACCTAGGGCCCAGGTGGAGGGGTCACCACAATAGAAATGCCTGGCATTTAGCAGTTCTAATGGTCAGATTCTGACTGAGTCTATTCATCCTTAGCAGAGAATTCAGGATTTTCTGAAATACAGGAGAGAAACTCCTCAGATGTTTCATGTTAAACTACATGAGCACAAATCCACAAATGAGCACTCACTAAATTTTCACAAACTTACTCTTAGAGAATTACACATGTATCCAAAGTAACTCTTAAATATTTGTGAATGTCAAAGATATAGATCATGATGTATTTGTATTATGCATCGTTCACATTATGTGATTTACATAGTGCTTGACCTAGGAGATAAAGCTATTGTTTGGCTTGGGAATCTTGTTTTTGCAGCTTAATAGTGATTTTGATCTTGCACTTAGATCTGTGTTTCTGATTGTGACATCTGCAAACAGCACTCACTGTCATATCCATGCTGATTCTCGCCAAGTGTGTCTGATCTTGTGGCTGGATGTTTTCATCATTTTGATGAGAATTCTTAAATTCTTTGATTGGTCCTACATAGGGTGAAATCAGGTCAATTGGGCCACTTTTTGGCAAAATTTTGAAGAACCATAAAAATATAAGGAATTTCCTCGGCCATCTAAGCAACCTCTGGCCAATCAAATCAGTTTTCAGGCCCATTTTAGCTGATGGCCCAATTTACCTGACTTCACCCTGGATAACATTTGCTAAGCACAGCTCAACATACATCCATGATTGTAGCAAACTGGCTCTGATATTGCAATTGAACAACTGAAACTCAGTTCAAGCCAAAAGCATGTCACGGGTACAAAAAAAATTGTTTTGCTCTTTTCCCTGGCATTTTGGGTCCACTTCTGTCCTTAAAGGCAAAAGGGTCACTGTAAATCAATGCAGATTTACTCTGTGTGATCAACTTTATATCCTGTGATGAAGCATTTTTACCATGATGGGAGTGGTATGGGGGTGGAGGGTAGTGAATCTTAACCCCTACATTTACGCACGAGAATCTCATACATACGCGTTGATTGAATAATTGCTGACTGCAGCAGGGGAACGTAAATATGCCACTAAAACTCACGCCGAATGCATGAGAGTTGACAGGTATGCGTTATTAATGAAAACTGACCACACCAGATAATGTTGAGAGTTTTCTGAGTTCCCGTAATGGTAATTTAAATGAATGATTGAAACCAGCTCATGACCAATCATTATTATTATTTTTTGGGAATTTTTCCTTTATTTGACAGTTATACAGTGTAGAGAGTCAGGGAGGTTGGGCAGAAGAATGGGGGAAGACATGCAGCAAATGTCCTGAGCCGGAATCGAACCCAGGTCGCTGCGGGAAGGACACAGCCTTTATGGTGCGCGCGCTTAGACCGATGAGCCACCGGGGCGCCCCGCTAATCATTATTTTTAAGCTTTCCCTATCGCCAGTTCACCAGCCGCCACTGGTGAAGTTGCACAGCTTTAAGGTGCTGATGGTAGAAGAAGAATAAGAAATACATTCAAATATACTGCATGTGCGAGCAGCAATTAAGGGGACAAAGCATTGGTGCCACAGATGGGCGACTGTCTGTGCTATCACAAACAGTATTTAAGCTTTTAATTCTTTGCAGATGTTCCCACATTTCTATTTTATAACAGCTAATGCAACCAAGACCACTTTTCTGTTGCTTAAAAAATAAATAAATAAATAATGCTAATAATAATAATAATAATAAAACTACAAAAATGGAGCCAAGGAAATGCACAGTGGCCACTGATGTGCCTGTCAACAGTAGCAGGACGAATGCTGGAGTGACTCAAACCTTGTTTGAAGGCACTTCACTGCAGCAGACTGAAGGGTTGCATTGCGATCATTATGATTTTGATGGTAATTAGTCGGATTAAGGTAAAGTCTATTTGATTGATGTATCTGTCTTATCAATCACTGTAACAACCAGTGACCTTGACAATGTGCACAAGCAAAGCAGTTGTAGAAAATGCAGGACCCAAGCTGTAATGTGTTCACATGTATTCATTAAAAATTCTGTCAGGCTATTATCCCACTCAGAGCCATTATCCCACTGTGAAAAGAAAATTGAAAATCACTTGACGTCATACAACCTCAATTCCAAAAGAACTGGGACAATATGTAAAATGGAAATTTTAAAAAAACCGAGCCGTAATTTACAAATCCTTTTAACTTGTATTCAATTGAAAAAAGAACAAAGACAAAATGAGTAATGCTTTAACTCATGAACCTTTTTGTTTCTTGGAGATACTAGCTATTTTGGAATATGATGCCTGCAACACATAGGGTTTCAGTTGGTCAATTAGTTCGGGGTCTCCGTTGTCGAATTTAGTACTTCATAATCCACCTCACTTTTTCAATGGGAGACAGGTCTAGGCTAGCAGTACTTGTGCTTTGTGACTACTGATAATGATACCAGTCACCACTCTATGAAGCCACACTGTTGTCACACATGCTGCCCCTGGCTAGAAGTTATCCTGCTGGAACAAGCAAGAGCGTCCCGAAGAAAGACGATGCATAGAAGGCACATATGGCGTTCTTAAATGCACCTGTACCCTTCAGCATCAATACTGTCTTCAGAGATGTGCAAGTTGCCAATGCCAACTGCACTAGTGCAGCCCCAGACCATGACAGATGCTGTCTTTTGAACATGTTACTGATGACAGTCGGGATGGTTCTTCTTCTCTTTGGCCCTGAGAACAAAACATAGATTATTTCTATTTCCCACTTTCCCATCAGTCAATTTCAGATGAGCTTGAACCCAGAGAAGTCAGCGGTGCTTCTGGATGGTATTGATATATTGATTTCCTCTTTGCTAAGTACAGACTTAAGGTGGGTATACAAAAACAAGCTATTTTGTGACCTGTGAACAAAACTGCTCAGTAAATCTGAGTAAACAATTCAACAAATTCACGTCGAGAGGAGCCAGCTAAGGTGGCTCGGGCATCTACATCCAATGCCCCCGGACGCCTTCCTGGGAAGGTGTTCCGGGCATGCCCACCGGGAGGAGGCCCTGGGGAAGACCCAGGACACACTGGAGGGACTATATCGCTCGGCTGGCCTGGGAACGCCTCGGGATACCCCCGGAAGAACTGGAGGAGGTGTCCAGGGAGAGGGAAGTCTGGGGATCCTTGCTTAGACTGCTGACCCCGCGATCCGGCCCTGGATAAGCGGAAGAAGATGGATGGATGGATGGACAATTCAACAAATTTTAAACATTTTACAGTTTAGTTTCCATTATTTATCTTTACCATAAAAACAAATTGAGATTTTTTTTAAATTTATCCCAATGTTTAGAATAAGAAAGAATAAGCAAGCCTTTCCTTTTTATCAGCTGGTAACTGAAATAAGTGGTTTGTTGAACAAATAAGGAAAAGGGAACAAATAAACAAGCGGAGGCTCATTCTTCTTATTTAAAGATTTAATATTTATCTGCTGTATCTATAAGACAATATTTCAGCCTCTCATCTAGGCACAATATATGCTATCTTGACCTCTAAAACATGGCTAACTAGAGCTGCGCTCAGAGAGCGCAAGTACCTCCGCCAATGTACTCAATGTTATTTTTGCCAGTATTAGCTAGCAACCCCTGTGTTCATGCAGTCCTGTAGTCTTTGCGCAAATGTGATTTTAATGTGTTTTTGACCTTTTGCATGCCCTTGACCTTGACCTTTGACCTTGACCTCCCAAAATCGAATCACCTCTTCCTTTAACAATACTTAATCATTCCACCAAATTTGAGGAAAATCCATCCATAACTTTTTGCATAATCCTGCTTACCAACAAACCAACTAACAGACAAACGGTAATGATCACATAACCTCCTCCAACTTCATTGGACGGAGGTAATAATGGTTACCAATAGCATTTTCCATCAAGTATGTTACTGAAAACCCAGTTCCCTCTTGACAGGGAAGGTGCCTGTCGCAGAGATTCACCTCTGTTATTAACGGTTGTGCCATTTATTGCATTTGAAGGGTCTGCACTAGTGCAGTTGGCATTGGCAACTTGCACATCTGTGAAGACAGTATTGATGCAGAAGGGTACAGGCACATTTAAGACAACCATATGTGCCTTCTGTGCATCGTTTTTCTTCAAAAACACATAAAAAATTAGGATTTTGTTTATTCTGCAGAGGCCAAACATGTTCAATAAATCATTTGATCGTAAAGGAATTTCAATATTCTCAGTGTTTTGAGTAAAACATTTAGTTTGCACTTACATCTGCAGTATCATGTTTCTTTATCCTCTATGCTAAGACCTCTCAATGAATCTTTCTCCAGAACATTCTGATTATTGACATTGAATTAAATGTTTATGAATGTTCCATTATAACTACGTTACAAAACTGTAACTGTTGTCAACCCAGATACTGTGGTGTTAGTCATGTAAATTGTATGATATTCTAATATAACTTGACAAATGAAAAGACCAACGTGAAATCGACTCATTTTACATGTAAGGTAAAAGAGACCAGTTATCCACTCAAAGAAAGCGGAGTATTATTTTGTTTCCATGACTTTTTCTAAAAACAGATGATGCTGCAGAAGTGTCAGTTGTGAATGAGCATATTTATGCATGGGGAAAAAAGTAAACTTAATATTCTGACTTTGCAAACAAACGTAGTGTGACAAGAGGGATTTTATTTTTCATAGTTTATTAGATTTGTTAAAAAAAATGTCTTAAAACCTTTTCAAAATGATAATTGATATGTGTGTAAAAGGGCTGAGCAAACACATATGCATGTTGTTTACATATGGGAAAAAAAAACCATGTTCTGAGAGGTAAGGTTGGACATCAACTCAAAAAAGGGCTTAAAAAAATCTCAAAACAGTGCTTTGAAAATCTTTGATTGTTTTTGTATTATAACCTTTTGACTTGCATGAGATGATGGCAAGACAAACTGTTCACGGACACTGGTATTCTGAAGTACTTACAAGCTCATGTGGTTATGTTCATTACTGAAGCATTTTTGCTTTTTATTTCAGTGTTGTCTGAGGGCTAAAAGTTCACGTGGATCCTATACTTAAATTCAACCATCCCTTATGCCGGCTACACACTGTGCGATTTTAGCAATCTTCTACGTTTAATGCAAACCACACTGTGCGGCATGGATCCATTAAACTTATGTACGACATCCAACTTTGTAGCGCCAATGAGGCAGCTTATTTTTGAGCACTTCTTAAGTGGTTTTTAAGCATTTTTTCAAAGGAAATCACCTTTTTGAAAAAATGGTTTTCTCACGATTGTTAAAGTTTTTAAGATGGATGTATAGCATGAAGTTATCAATGGACTTTCTCTTTAGCCTAAGGTTTTCCAAGGCATCTATAGACTCATGGAAATATTTAAAAAAAATAGTCTGAAACATCATGGACTGTTGAGATCCTTCAGAGGCTGCAGGGGAGGAAGAGTTTTACGTCAAGAAATTCCAGTTTTACATGGCCGACGTCATACTGAAATTGAAGCCTATAGATCCACAAACCATCAAAATCTAATCAAAGTTCACCTAACTTCCCAGCAAAACATTATGCCCTCAAGTGAAGGGCCAAGCCTTTTGTTATCCAATGTTAGGTCTTTGTTACACAAAAGCGAAGATCTTTCTACACTAATGTCTCTCAAACAGAACAACGTTGTCTGTGTGACAGAAACTTGGGGTACTCAATGCATACCAAATGAATTGTAACACATTAACGGTTATCAGATGTTTAGGAAGGACAGACCCTCTGGAAAGAAAGGCGGGGGAATTGTAATGCATGTGTCAGAGAATATTCATGCCAATAGACTACATGAACTGGAGGATGATATATTAGAAACTTTGTGGATCAGGCTGGGGCCCTGTAGGCTACCAAGGCAAATACCCTACATGGTAGTTGGTTTGGTATACCACCCACCCTCCGAAAACAATACAGAGGGCCAAAACAAGCTGGTTGACCATCTAATTAATGCAGTTGATTCCTTCCTTCAAAAGCAACCACAAGCAGGTGTAATTCTCTGTGGTGATTTCAACCGCCTCAGTATTCATCCCTTTCAACATGCATATCCATCAATGAAACAACTTGTAAAACAGCATACCAGGGGGGATGCAACTCTTGACCTTGTGATATCTAACATGGGGCAGCACTATAACATTCCAGAGATACTAGCTCCTGTGGGAACCAGTGATCATGCCTGTGTCTCGCTGATGCCCAAAGGTGATATCAATAGGCCAAAGAAGGAGTCAGTGTATGCAAGGACAGTTAACTCCACTACCAAGGAGGCACCGGGACTCTGCATGGCCATGACAGATTGGTCCCATGTGCTAACAGCTGAGGAGATTGAAAACAAAGTGGAGGCCTTCAACACTACAATTACCAAGATGTTGGACACATGCATGCCAAAAAGGAGGAAGAAGGTTAAATTAATAGACGAGCCATGGATGACAGAGAACATCAAATTAACTACCCAAAAAAGGCAGGAGCAGTTTCACAAATATGGAAAGACTAAGAAATGGAAGATACTTCAGAACCGAGTACAAAGGCTTGGTAAACAAGCAAAGAATACATACTATACAAAACACATTCAACAGCTGAAGAAAGAAAATCCAAAAAGATGGTGGGACTTTGTAAATGCAGAGCTGGGTAGGAAGCAGAAGGGCTCAGATCATCTAAGGTTGGATGGAGTCTTCGAGGGGGATGTGGCCACGAAGTTAAACAACTTCTTTGCAGGGGCCTGGTGTGAAAGTTCCTCGCTGAGCATTCTCCCTCTCCCACCATCAGACAACAAGAATGAACTCTGAAGTCCTTACTCAAAAGAAAAAAAAGCAGGAAAGCTACTGGTCCAGACACTATTCCTTCTTGGCTGTTGAAAGAACATGCTGAAGACTTAGCTCCTGTCATTACTCATCTCTTCAATCAATCATTTTTAAGGGAAAGCTTCCAAAAATTTGGAAAACTGCAAATGTAGTGCCCATTCCCAAAGAGCCAAGGGCAAATCAGCCAAATCAGTTCAGGCCAATTTCCCTAACATGTATAATGTCTAAACTTCTAGAGAAGTGCATACTTAAACGGAAAAGCGACTATATCCTCTCAGTCGTTAAAGATCAGTTTGCCTATCAAAAGAAGTCTTCAACTACAGTTGCCCTGGTCAAAGCCTGCCAGACCTGGCTCACTGCTCTAGACTCACGTGAAAGCACAGTGACTCGGGTTCTACTGGCTGACATGAGCAAAGCTTTTGACAGAGTCAATCACGCAACACTGATGTTACATTTTTGTGAGGTCATTTCAGACCCCCGGGACATAGCATGGACACTCAAGTATCTCCATGGCAGGACCCAACGGGTGCTTGCCAACAACACTTATAGCCATTGGACTCAAATAACATCTGGTGTCCCTCAAGGAGGTGTGTTGTCTCCATATTTATTTCTGCTCTGTATGAGCTCCAGGAACACACTCCTTGAGGACACAGTCTCGGTCGGCTATGCAGATGACATCAACCTCTTAAGATGCCTTGTGACAAAGTCTCTTCTATCAGACCAGACCATGACAACTGGAGGCCCAGCATCTGGATGAATGGGCCCGGAATAATGATATGATCCTGAACGGAAAAAAGATTTAGGAGGTGCAGATCACTCGTGTGCGAAATGTCCCTAAGATGACACCATTACATCTGGGTGGAGAGGCAGTGCCTGTGGTTCCAACTGCTCATTATCTGGGCTGGCACTTAGACTCCTCTCTTTCTCACTCTTACCAAGTTCAGGACATGGTTGTGAAGGCATCAAAGCGTCTCTATCTGCTGAGAGTGTTGGCTCGAATGAGCATGTCAGTGGATGACCTACTGTCGATCTAGTTCGCCCTCATTAGATAAGTTCTGGAGTACGGTCATGTCCTTTTGGTTGGATGCACCAAAGGGCAAGAGGAGGACTTGGAATGAGTGCAACGCAGGGCACTGAAGATCATCTCAAAATGTGGCACTCGACCACTCCCCCATCTCTAAAGGAACGAAGGGAGGAAGCTGCAATATCTTTGTTAAAAGAGATGATGAATCCATTACATGACCTTCCTCCAACCAGATTAAGGAGCACTGGCAGGCAAATGAGGAACAGTGCTGCTCTCTCCATACCCCCTGCCAGGACTAAGCACCTCCAGCAGTCCTTTCTGCACACTGCAGTGACACTTTATAATGACAGAGAAGCCAACAAAGAAGCCTGATCATTTGTGTGGGATTAAAAGGAGAAACATATTTTCATTGCTTAATAAAATTTTTATATTGTTTTTATCTTTTTTACTTATGTAAAGAAGAGTGTATTTCAGACTTGCCTCTGTGAAACACTTTTTACAAATGAATCTAACTTTGATGTATGTAGACTGAACGATGATCACACCTATCGAATCGCAGCCAAAGACGTACGTCAATATGCCAGGAAAACGTCAACACCTTGAGTCATCCAGACTACTTCCATAGCTAGTTGGCGGTTTTACTATTGCTGCATTCCTATTGGTTGGTTAGTGGATGTAGGTCTTAGGCGCCGTCAATCTGTGAGATGGTTATCCCAAATTTCTGACACCGTCAGTCTTTCGTCCCTGGCCATCTTTGGTCGCAAGACCATGACAACGGCTATCTCTGAACCTCTCTTACAGTGAGACGTGGGACCACCATTTTGGACCCAAGACCAAAGACATTGCCACGATTCTTTCACGATGGTCATCTTTGGTCTGGGACAGCCCAAAATCGCACAATGTATACCGAGCATTACGCACAGAGATTGCTCCACTTTCTCCAGATTCTAGAAATCTTTTTTGATTGTGAGATCCCCAAATTCCATGCAACTGGACAAAGAGAAGCATTGTTCTTCATGGCCGTATTTGACTGGTAGTTGCCTAGATGTAAAAAATGTTCTCCGCCCACCTGCACAGCGAAAGATTGTTAATATTAGCAAGTCTGCCAGTCAAACAGGTTTTTGAGATCTAAACAGTGGTGCTCCTACAACGGAGGAATGTCTAAAAAGAGGAAGTAGAGAAAACATGTCATAACATAAAAAAAGAACAAGAAGCAAAGAAAAGGGGGTGGTTTGTGCATTTTTCCTGGTTTGCTGCAGTTTGCGGTAATTTCACATGCAAATCACAAATTATCGCCCATCATAAAATTTCTATCAATCTGGAAGATCTTTTGAAGCCACACAATTACCAAACCAGAATGCGGGTACTTAAGTATATTTTCTTCCCCATACTACCCACAATTCCATCCAATAGCAATTGGTCATTCATGTGCTTCCACAATGTTTTCTGCTACTTTACTAGCTTCATGCAGGTTTCTCGCTGATGAGTGAAGTAATCAAATTTCTACACTTCCGATACCAGTCGAATTGTTCAGAAAGATTTACAATTACTTCTTGAAACCACCAGTTGAATGCAGCCAATTGGTCTGACCATTTGTTCGCATAGCTTTTAGAAAAGTGGCAAACCTCAAACCATCTCACTGGTAAATGGCCATGCCTTTTGTGACTGCTCATTTTAAACTTATATCACCTGTTACCACTTTATTCGTTGAATGGTCCAAATGGGTGTTTTTCAATTCTACAACGTTTACACCCTTTCCATTTGACAAAGAGTAGAGGCAGAACTCATGCACGAACATGAATCCAGTTCAGTGGTTTTATTTATAAGTGTGGTCATACAGGCAGGGTCAAAAATTAGCACAGATCTTTCAGTACGTAAGGGAAAATCCAGAGTCGTAATCTCAAAACAATCCAAAAGCGAAAACCAAGAAGTTGGTACATCAAAGCCAAATCACAGAACAAATTTGGAAACTGAGAAGACAAAGCAGAGATCAAACATGGGTAATAAATTGTACACTGCGGACAATGCAAGAATCAGAAAGACAAACCAGAAAACTTGGAAGATCAAGAAACCACTCATTAGTACACAGGGATAAACTGGCCAGCAAATAAACAAAACTAGATTGAACATAAAGGTGTATATTTAGGGAGAGCAGAGGGGGAAATCACATGGGATTCAGGTGTGCACATGAAGAAAATCGAGCAGGGAGGAGTGGATACAAATGGGGAAACTATCATTCAATTAAACAATCAACAAAGGTTGGTACACGTGAGGGAGTGAAGATAGAAAGCAGATGAAAATGCAAAAGACTAAACTAACACAAGGAGAGGCTAAAATAAAGAATGAATGTGAAAAATAACAAATACAAAGACAAAAAAAAAGCACAATAATCATTACAAAACTAATCCAGACACTGACACTATTCCCCTGATCCCCGATTGCAAACATTTACAAACCTACAGCTGCTGAGGTGAAAATTTTAATATTTTTTTTCTTTTGAGCAACTTTAAATTAAATCAGGGTAAATGATTCACAGACAACTTAATTCCATTTTATTTACATTTTACATACTGTGCCAATTGCTGCTGAAGTGAGGTTGTAAATGTTACCTTAAATTACAAAAAAAAGTGGACAAGTCATCCTTTGAAAATGCATTTTCGTGAAGATATTGCTGGAGTCAAAGCACTGCACCCAGTGCTCTAAATTAAAACCTGGATTATCACAACAACCGTCCTCACTGCACGCTGATTAAATGCGCCCGACTTTTAATTTAACTCAAGTGAATTATGGGACGTTAGTAATCACATCTAGATCAGTGGCTATCTTCTCCATCTTCACGATCCCAAGAGCAGGCTTGAATATCAGTGAGCAACAATGAACAATTATACAGTGCTGATGAAATATTTTTTAAAGCAAAAACCAAACAATAAATTCAGTTCTTTCCCCTCTTTAGTCCAGTTTTCATATTGAGTAATAAACTTAAGTAAACCTGGAATTTTTCTCCACTACCACCCCCCTGGAACACAGACAAGCAGTTTAGTCTACTGCGGCAGAGTATGCCATGGCACTGATTCCAACGGCTCGTGAAGACTGGCACCTGGTTCTTTACACTATGCAGGTGCATCTCCAATGACTCCCGGCTTATTCCATCGGAGGATAACTCAGTCAGCGTATATTTGGCTCATGCAGTGCAGAATTTGCCCACTTCCTCTTTTTTGGCATATTTGTTGCACTTCAATTTTCAGATCATTAAACTGATTTTATTATTTGAAAATGACAACCGACTAAACACTGAAATCACTTTTTAAACAATGATTTCATTTACAGAAGGAAAAAACATCTCTCCTACACTACCTGACCCTGTGCGGAAAATTAATTGCACCCTTAGTAACTAAATCAACAATAACAAATTTAACTGATAATGGGGTTCAATTTAACTTGACAGACCTGTGCATGATCACTGCCAGCCCTGTTGAATCACAACATCTCGTACATGGAACCTGTCTGGCAATATGAAGTCAGCAAAAACCAGCACACAATACTGCAATCTGGGGAAATTCAAGAGCAGACAAGACACAAGGTTGTTTACATCTGAAAGGATTACAAAGCTATTTCTAAGGCACTGAGACTCCAGCCAACCACGAAGAGAGCCATTTTGTAAAAATTGAGAATATTTTGATCTGCAGTAAATTGTCCCAGGAGTGGCCAGCCAACCATAATTCCTCAGACAGCATATTAATGACTCATCCAGCAGGCCACAATTGAACCCAGAGTAACATCTAAAGAGCTGTAGGCCTCATTTAAGGTCAGTATTCACAATTTAAAAATAAGAAAGAGACTGGGAAAAAATTGAACCAACGGAGTGCTGGCCAAACAGAACACAAAGGCTGGTCTCACATTTTCCAAAAAAAAAACATCTTGGTGACCCCCAAGACCATTGTGATCATATTTTGTGGACTGAGATTTCAAAAGTGAAACTTTATGGAAGACATGGGTCCCGCAAAGCTAACTCAGTGTTCCACAATAAGAAAATCACACTGACATTCAAACACAGTGGTGGCAGTGCAATGGTCGTCAGGACCTGGGTGACTCACCATAATTGATTGAACCATGAATTCTACCCTCTACCAGAAAATCCTAAAGGAGAATGTCCTGCCACCAATTTGTGACCTAAAGTTCAAGTCAAGTTTGGTAATGCAGTGGGACAATGATCCAAAGCACACAAGCAAATCCACCTCTGAATGACTTGAAAGAAACAAAATGAAGGTTTTGGAGCGGCCAAGTCAAAGTCCTGACTTGAATCCAATTGAGATGCTGTGGCATGACCTTCATTTGGCAGTTCATGCTCAAAACCCTGTGACTGAATTCAAACAAGTCTGCAGAGAAGAGAGGGCCAAAATTCTACCACAGTGATGTAAAAGCCTCATTGCCAATTATCGCAAATGATTGATTGCAGTTGTTGCTGTCAAAGGTGGCACAACCACTAATTAGGTTTTGGGGGGAAATTATTTTTTCATATGGGTGATACAGGTACTCTTTACCCTCCAAAATGAAGCATTTTTGTGTTTACTCACATTGTCTTTGTCTTATATTAAAATTAATTTGATGATCTGAAACATTTATATCAGACAAATGAGCAAACAGAAAAAATCAGGAAGGGGGAAATACTGTTTTCACAGCATTGTACAGCTACAACTTGCACCACAGGGCTCCCAGAAAAAAAGTAATTGCTGTAAGCCAATCGAAGACCTAACTTGGAATTTTTACCTTCAAAATTGTACCAAGTGGACAACGACAGGCACTAGTTAGAAAGATGAGAGGAATCTTGGCTACCTGCAAAGAATTATGTTAACATCCCCTAGAAATATAAAAATAGGGTAGTCGTGGCCTTGGAAACAGGTCAATAACATGACTGAGTTTAAAAAAAGAGTGTCCCAGAGGGGCTGAGTCTTTCAGAGGAAAATATCGTGGGGCTTCACCAGCTGATAAGTCAAAATGCCAACCCTCTTCAATAAATTCTATAAGCTTCCCAACAACCAAGTTTTGGAACTTATGAGTGAAATCCCCCCTCCCTTTGAAGGAGTACAATGAGGGTATTGTAATCAGACTGGTTTCTGCATTTAGTTTACCTTAGTTGCTAGTTGCCGAAATTGTCACAATTGTGTCATGGGTCCTGTTTGTCTGTTTGTTTGTCCGGTAGTTTGCACCCAAGTGCCCACAGTGTTGCATCAATCATTCTCTTCCTTCATTGATTTCATTGTCTCGTTAAATTGTTGCACAGGACTGCTTTTGGAAATCTTAGCTTAAAGGTCTAGATCAACAGAAACACCAAAAACACAGTTTGGTCAATAACTTCACTTCTACGTGTGAAAGAAACTATTAACGGAGCCTGTTCTTGCGGTGCAGAGTGACATCACTCTGAGGCAAGGATGTCATAATGACATCACAAAGTTGACTTTTTGAATTTTTAATTTTCAAAAACATAACATCTGATGTTAGGATTGTGTTTGGATGGTTTAATGCCCTACCAATCAATTAGGAGCGAAAATGGTCCAATGGTGATGATGTCATTGCCCGTTTTCCGATGTCAAGATCTAACTTCCAAAAATGTCATTTTTCAGTGTGATATAAAATTATGGGATCTGGCTAAATCTAGATTAATGTGCTGTTCATGACCATAAAATACACAGCACTGCAAAATCTAGGCGCTGTAACTAAAAGGTCAAGGTCATCTGAAACATCAAAAACACATTTTGGCTCATAAAATTTTATCTATTAGCGATAGAGACTTCAAACTAATGCAATTTTGTTCTTCTAAGAAAGAAAATTGTGACATCAGATTTGATGTGATGTCAACGTTAGTACCAGTGGTGTAGTCTACGTGATACGCTGGTATACGCCGTATACCCACTAGAAAATGTCAATGATTTCTGTACACCCTCTTAAAAATGTGTGAGGATACGTAACAACATCCCTATATGAGTAGGTACATTACCTCTAGTTATCCGTGCCCGTTGTTTTGAGATTTGGGGGGGGGGGGTGCGAGCTGCTCAGCGAACATAACGAAAGTGAACGGTACAGGTCCCTCCCTCCTTCAAAACTCCCTTCAAAACTCATCAAATACGCAATCCAGCAACTACAAAACGCTATCACGGACAACTTGTGACCTGTACATTCACGACGCTATGAAATAATAATGTATAATTATGAAACATTACAACACAAGAAGCAAATACTCAAAACTACTTTCTTGAGTAACCCGCTAGGTGGATTAACACAGTGCGTACCTCAGCCGTTGCGAGTAGCTGCAGTAAACATACGCTTTTGAAATCACTCCGCCCATCCGGTATGTCTTGAATGTAGTTCCGGTTATGCACTTGCCTTGAAAATAACTCTGTCTCGTAATTATACATTATTATTTTATAGTATGGTGAATGTGCAGGTCACAAGTTGTCCACGAGAGCGTTTTGGAGTTGCTGGATTGTGTATTTGATGAGTTTTGAAGGGAGTTTTGAAGGAGGGAGGGACCTGTACCGTTCACTTTCGTTATGTTCGCTGAGCAGCTCGCGTTCCCCCCCCCCCAAATCTAAAAACAACGGGCACGGGTAACTAAAGGTAATATACCTACTCATATAACTATAGGGATTATGGCAATTGGCCAATTTGCCAGAATGTTGAAATATCCCTTTAAATGCACCCCGGACCCTGTCTGTGTTAGGATTGAAGCACGACTTTTAGACCTCTGGGGCTTCCGTCGCCTGTGAGTCTGTGACCTGTTGCTGGGCAACAGCAACAAACTTGCTTGGCGGACATTCTCTGCTCAAATGTGAATGAATAACCTTAAGAGATAAAGTGTGAAACGAAAACAACGGCAGACTACACTCTTTCAGTGTTTTCATAAAGTTGCCCAACTTGCCCCCGAAACTACTGCCGGTGTTCTGTCAATTTTTGCTACCTATCAAAATATGCTACCTCGCGGTTCTGCGCTTGCGCAGACCGAAAATCTTGGGCTCTGTTTCTTCGCTCACATCTTAAATATCTTTGAAAATCATGAAAACACATTTTTTCAGTGCACCTTTCGACTTGTAAGTGCATACATATTTGCATGTACAGGCTGTGTTTTCCTGAAAATGCAGAAATTAGATGATAATGGCATACGGCATATATCTTTTTGAACAAATTTGTCCAACACATTGTAACATCTGCTTATGTTATAACAAGCGACCAAACAATAAAGTTACTACTGTAGACTGATTCATATTGCAATATTAAGGCGAAAACAGATACTTTACGATCGCTTTGCATTACGGTAGCACTTTTTGACAAGGCAGCACAAATTGTCAGAACACCGGTTAAAATGACACTGCAGCTCCAGAAGATGACAGAGAGGTTGGAGAAACTTACGTTGCAGAAAAACAGGCTGAGGCTGTCCTCCACAATACAAAGAAGGAGCCCGATGCTAACGTTACTGTAATGTTACCCGGTAAGTGAAATTAGAATATACGTTATCATTAACTGTAATAGCAGGGGATTGTTAGTATATTTAAATGTATCGAGAACTAGTTAACTTAACTAACATTTGTGTGGTGGTCCAATGAATGGGAGAGAAGGGGAGCGATAACTTAGATATTACGCGTGCGCTCGTGTGTGTGTGTGCGCACGCGTGTTTGTGTGTGTGTGTGTGTGTAATTGTGTGTGAGCGGGCGTGTGTGCAGTGGTGCAGTGACAATCATAAACAGTACACAATTTTTATATTTAAAATATCATATTTTATATTAAAAATGTTTCTTGTGTTTCCATTGTTTTTGGTGGCTTAGTGTTAATTACAAAAAGTTCATTTAAAAAAAGAGACATCTGTCACAAAATTTTGTTTAATATATAGAATTTAAGCGGGGTTCAGCCTATTTTCCCAAAGTCCTGTGGTCTCTCAAGGCAATTTTTTCAAGCTCGTTCACTCATTATCTTGTCAGAAAAAAATTAATAATAAATAATAATCTGTTTATAGAGGTTGGCTTATTTACATTATATATATTTATATATATATAAAACCGTAAAACCTCCCGAAACGCATGAAATATGAGTGCTGAAATTAAATGCAACATCAAAAGTACAATTAATAATTGTCGTTTCTACACCAAATATTGTTTACAAGCTACTACAATGTGTCACTTTAAGTGTAAAAAAATCAAAAACCAGGGTTGAAAATTTATAGAATTCATCGAATATATAGTGCAAAATGTAAAAATTGGAAAAAATTGACTCACATTCTTAACTTTACCCTCATTTCCTCAAAACTCATCAGATACTCTTCAAAATCACTGTACTTTGCCTACAGTGTGTTTATTATACAAAACAGTTATCCTTTGCCATCCATAAATTACTTAAATAGTTCAGTCAGGCCCTGCATTGACCCTCGGAAAACCTCTCGTTCGTCACTCTCGTTTCTCCTCTGACAACATATTCTAAAGTCCACCTCAGCACCACTATACATCATTGGACTGTATCCATATCACTCCTACATACACAAACATGTTCTAATATTAAATTAAGGGCATAAATACACATATCTGGCCCATCAAGGGTTTCTACCATGCCTTTGAAAATAAAATTTAACTCTTTTTTGCGACATCAGCGACTCCGCGTCAGCCAGCGGTTAACATTAACAAGTGTGGTCAGTTTTCATTTACAACGCATACTGATTACGACTCCGGACTTCACATGCTTTTCTTTACTCAGTGGTAGGAAGCAATGCATGTGTTTTGTGATCGTTTAAATGAAATAAGATAATTTGAAACGTCTTTATGCAGTTCCATTGCTTCCAACTCCTCTGTGCACAAGGACTTCAGTTCCGCTCCAGAATTTACATACTCGTTGATTGAATAATTGCTGACTACAGCAGAGGAACGAAAATATGCCACTTAAACGAACACCGAATGCGTGAGAGTTGACAGGTATGCATTATAAATGAAAACTGGCCACACCTGATAATGTTGAGAGTTTTCAGAGTTTCTTTAATGGTAATTTAAATGACTGATTGAAAACAGGTCATGACCAATCATTCTTTTTAAGGGACTGTTTGAGCCTCTGCTGTTGGCAGTTCACGAGCCGCGACTGATAGTGACCAAATATCCAGTCAACACCCAAAATACAGCCCCCTGAAATTTTTGATAAAAAAAAGTATGCAGTATCTACATATTGGCTGTTGTGTAAGTTAGGGGTACCATAGGGCCATCTTCCGGTGAAATATGAATAGGCTGGATTGGGTGGAGGTGCCCTTTCTGACGAAAAAATAGAAATTGAAAGGCGAGTGACGATGGGAAAATGTACCTAAAAGCAGTGAAGGTATTGCACAATGTTCATTACTTCTGGTCAGGATATTAGAGAAGAGGCCTATCTAAAATACTAACAAGTGAAAATTCCCGGGCTGTGCATATAGAAGTGTGTGGTGGCCATAATGTCATGGTTTTGTGAGGCTAGTGGTGGCTTTGAGAGCTTTCTTGGTTGCTCTCGTCCGGGACGATATCGTTTTGCCCACAATCGGATTCTTGGGCCAGCTGGCATTAATTGGGGGTGGCGGCCGGATTCTATTTAAGCCCTAGTTCTGCCTCACCGCCCTTGCTAGAGTGTCAGTGTTTGTTTGCGCTTTAGCCGGTTAGGTCTCTAGTGAGAAAGTTGTTGAGGCATTAGCTGCAAAAGCGGAAAGAGCTAGATAGCAAGGGAATCTATTTCTCCTCTTTCTGAGCACCGTCTGGTGCTTATTCTTTTATCTCGGTTTCTGAGATTTTTTTTCCCTTTCATTGCGTTCTGTCTAACTCGCTTAGCTTTTGTATTGTTACACGGACTGGATCTGGGTCCTTGGAAGCGCGAGTATCTCTCTCTGTTTTCTGTCTGTGTTTGTGTCTTGTTTTGCTGTTCTTCATTTCGTTCCGGCCACAGCATTTGGCGTCTCAAAAGAAACCGATCCATCACACGTAATCGTAGTACGTGTAACGTGAGTGACTCGGCGTAGCCAAAAACCTTTAGACCTGCACTGTAGCAATATTATACTGCCCAGGATAGGTTGAACACACTAACACGATTAACAGTAGGTGTGGTAAGCGATATAATATGGAAAAAGTATGTAATCTAGTGAAATTGGGCCGTTTGGGGGGCCAAAAAGTGAAAATTCTGACAAAATTTTGCCATTCCGCCCTTCTTTGGGGTGGGGGGGTTGACTCAAAATGCCCAAACATGGCCTAAAAAGGTAGTAACACACGTGAAGCACCTCATTCTACAGAATTAACATCGATTTACAGCCAAGGATACAAGAATTCAAGCCACAGACGCTATTTTCGGCAAGGTGGCTGGCCGGTCTCTCATGTATCACTTTTCCCCAAACCCACCCCAGGCACGGCAAATGGCTCTGTGCATGCAAACCAATGGCTGTACCGGCTTGGAAATTTTACTCGCCAATCTGTTTTAACCCATAGAACCCAAAGTACATCGTTTCGGTACAAATTGAGACATCTGCACACACCCAGACACCCCCTCAACAATATTTTGAAAGAATTTCATCCAAATTCCTTACCTTTCTGAAGAATTTCTCTTGTATTTTGCAGTAAAATCTGCCGTAAAACTTGCCTCAATCGAAGCTTCAGATCCTCTGAGTTGTTTACGAAGGACCCCGGATGTAGTTTACTTTCACCGGTTAACAGGAAGTCGCTTTCCTCTTCTCGCAACATTTTTGGCGCCGAATGATCACTTGCGTTTCACTCGCCGAGCAATGCCCCATAGAGCCAACCTGAATTAATTTTCTTTATTATTTTACGTTAAGGGTTGCTACATATACCCTATAACTTTGTTTGGATGGTAGGAAGTAAAGAAATTAGCAGTAGTTTGCTCTATATATGGGTAAATGTCAGTGAAATGTGAGTGACGAGGCCGGTGTTGAAAAATAGTTTTTTCAAGCTGGCACAGACTCAGGTCAATGTATGTAATAAATATTTCTATAAATATAACCCTTATAGGGACCCTCTTGGCTGGATGTAATATGAACAGTGGGACTACCTTCTTAGTATGCTAGTTGATGGTCTAAAAGTTTCATTAATTCGCGTTTCAATGAGTGAAATTCCAATTAAAAGATATAGGGAAAAAAAATGTAGGTCATGAAATGGCTAAACCACATGGAAATGTTAGATATGACCCCCCACTAAGGAAAAAATAAGTTTTTGGTGGTCTAGCACTATTTGGCTTGACAATACATGGCTTGGAATGAGGTGAAAATGGCCCAAAAATGGCAATTTTGGGCAATTTTTTAACTTTGGGGTTCAATAACTCGCAAAATTATGAGCCGACATATGCAAATTTTTTAAAGACCTGGATGTTTTCTTTCAAATGAGACTAGAAACAGGGAGAGTGCTGCATTAATTTTTTTTCTATAGCTCTCTGAAGTCAAAACGACCCTAAAATAGGCCCAAACATCATTTCTTGGATTGACCCATATACATACATATATATTGCTCTGAGACGGGTGAGTGCGAGTTTCACAGTATACCCACTACAAAAAAATAGACTACACCACTGGTTAGTACGCCATGTATTTACATCTTTCAGTCCACATACTTTTGGTCCACAGCCAATAAAAAGTATGTCCAACTGATATTACAAAAACTTTCCAAGATTTTCAAATTTTTGAAAAAAATGAGACATTTTGTTCTTATGAACTACACTGCCTTGACAAAAAAGTCACAAAAGATCATGAGAAAACCACTGCCTCAATTTGCACCAAATTTGCCCAAAGGTTGGGCAGTGACCCAGAATACATCCCTTTAAATTCTGGAATGAAATGGGTTAAGGTTATGGTCACGGTCACTGAAAAGGTCAAATTCGATTTTGTTTTTTTACGCCAGAATTCTGTCAAAAAATTTTAAGATTTACAACAAACCAACACCAAATGTTTCCTTTTTTCAATTTGTAAAGTACGTTGTATATTGCTTTGGTGAAAAGTACAGTTCCAAAGATCGGTAGGGGTCAAAGTTCTGGGGGGTCGAGGTAATTGATCTGAATCACCTAATTTACAACAGATCTCAAAATTGTAGGTAGTTGGTTACTATGAAACACATAAAGGAAATCATAGATCAAGACTGAAATGACATCATGACTTTTAACTTTGTGTGACCTTGAAAGGTCAGACCAAAGGTGACGAGATTTCAGATGGCAATATCGCAAAAATTACTCTAGATAGCCTCTTGGTAACTATTAATCACACACAGGAACTCATATATGGCATGTAAAATTACATCATAACCTTTGACCTTCAGTGACCTTGAAAGCTTAAACCCAAGAGTAAATGTACCTGAAAAGTAGATCAACTTACTTAAAAGCTAAAATGTGTCCGAGGAGCGAGGTTATCTGTGCCTGGCACTGCTTGTTTTTGATATTTTATTGCCAATTTAATATAAATGAAAATATCAGAGCATTTTAATTACCTGATTTAATTGCAAAACATTCGCAAAGAGAATTAGTAATAGAATTAGTATCTTAATAAATTAATGGTCAGGAGCACCTCTTTGTGACATGTTTTGGTCAGGCAAGGATATTTTAATATTCTGTATTAACCAGCTGTATTCAACCTTGAACATGGTATGAATTATTTAAGTTTGGGCTGCACCAGCATTTTCAATGCTTAAATAATCATAGATCAGTTCTTTAATACATGCTGACTCATTTTAGCTATTTTTACCTAACCGCACCAAGCACAGAGCAACTTGGCCTCAGTGATGTAGGAAAAAAAGCAACATGATCTTTTTTAACAAATACTTCATATGAACAAATGTCTTCTTCATCAAAGCTTTCTATGTATACTGGACAAAGAAAGTTAGGGATCACTCTGATTTTTAATATTGAAGTATGATATGGAACATAATTTGAACTATCAAATATTTCAAATTCGAAAATTGGGGTGATCCCTAATTTTCTTTGTCCAGTATATATTAGCCGCTTGCTCCTCCCTCATCCCCTTTTTGTACAAGCCGCCGTGACTTACTGTGATTTAGGAGAAAGAAAAGCCAGGAGCTGCTTATCAGGCCAGAATTTACATTGTACAGGTAAATGTTAAGAATGACACCAAACAGGAAATGAACTGACATGTGGACAACAGGAGAAATGGAATTAATAATATTGGGGAAAGAATTTTTAAAAAATCAAATTAACATATTTTTTGAGCCAACATAGTCAAAACTTTTAGCAACAAGGAAAAGGAAAGAAAGCCTGTTTGATCTAGACTGGTTTATGGCTTTCTTGGTACCTGCCCATTTTATTGGCTCAATGCTTTGAAGTTATCAATCTATTCTGGGTGGTTCAGCCATGCTCCATCACTCTAAGTATTATGCATAGTAAATCAGGTTCTCCTCCTCTTTTGAAAAGGAGTATTTCTTCCAAAACTGGTGCCTAATGTATCATGCAGCTCACTGCAAGATCATAGACAGAAGGTAACTAGACTTCGCCAGGGTGCGACTCAGTCGAGGGCTCTGCGCGCAAAGCTAATTGCCAGATTATACAAATGTCCCCGTGCATAATTGCACACAAAGCTTCCAAAGTCAGCCAAGCACTAATTAGGAAACTGGTCTTCACATTAAAATTGGCAGTTGTGAATACTCTGTCAGTTTGGTCATTATAATACCACCATACAGACCCGATACAACTTATTGGCATAATTTGATGGAATATCAAATTTAACCATCTAGGTCAGAGGTGGGCAATGAGGGCCGTACTGTCCCTGGTTTTCGCACCAACTTCTGGCCTTTAAATAGTTCATCGTCTAAATTAGCCAAACTATTTATGAAATCTGACATTTCTTTAAATTATCATGAATGACCAAAGACTGTTCTTATCTCCCTACATAAAACATTTTTCTTTGATCGAATCTTTGCACAAATCTATATTTGCGTTTGCAACCAATTAGCTCAATTAGTCAGGGTAATTGATAGAAATGAAAACCTGCATACACACAGGCCCTGCAAGACCAGGATTGCCCACCCTTAATCTAGTTTATACGATCAACATTTCAAGAGTTTTTTCACCCACTGTGAAAATTGCTTTACAACCTATGATTAATTATTTAGCAGGCCACAGTGAGTACTATAATTTATATGTACTTGTCTCACATAGCTTGTGTTCATGACCAAAACTCACTTTGGCAAAAGAATATCAATGGAATGATTTGCGTTTATATAATATGAGGAGTTAAGCGAAAGTATAAATTAATGCACGGGGCAGCTCAGTGGCGCAGTGGGTAGCACAAGACGGTTGTGGGCTTGAATCCAGCCTGTGTGGAGGCAGTCTGCATGTTCTCCCCGTGTTTGCGTGGGTGACCCCTGAGCACTCCGGTTTCCTGAATAACGAAAAACGCACGCACAAGATAATCGTCTTCTGTGGTTTATTGGAAGCAGTCACAAGACGTACGCGTTTTGATCTAAGCCATCTTCAGCGTCAAGAAGGTCTAAGATGGCTTAGACCGAAACGCGTACGTCTTGTGACTGCTTCCAATAAACCACAGAAGATGATCATCTTGTGAGTGCGTTTTTCGTTATTCATTAAGTTTTCCTTTTAACGCACCCAGAAACGTGTCTCTTATATTCTTGGAGTTGAGCGCACCTTTTTTTCGCTTACTCCGGTTTCCTCCCACAGCCCTGAGACATCCATGTCAGGCTAATTGGAGACTCGAAATTGTCCGTGTGTGGATAGTGGATGAATGAATCTGTTTATTTTAGTGACTTAGTGTGAGCACCTTGTGATGGATTGATGAGCTGTCCAGGGTGTGTCCTATGACTTGTAGTCCGCTGGGACTGGCTGTGGCGACACCAGTGAGGAAGAAACAGAGGTTGGGCAAATCAATTGATGTAATACTGTGTGCTCACTGATAATTGTAAGTAAAACTATCAAGTAAATATTGCATTTTGTAGTGATTCATTTCAGTTATTAAATTGCACTTTTCAAATTGAGCACATCGATAGTTCAGGCAGTCCACGGAGTTAAGCCTAGCTCGCAAGCCTGCCTTCATTAGTGATGGTACAGATCGCAAGCCAATCCTACATCAGCTGACAACTCAGCTGATTCCCTCCAGGCACTCAATTGGCAAATCTTAAACAAGGCGCCCTATTTAAAGATGCTTTGCCTGCCTATTATTGCCTGCCTACTAGGAACTTTCTCTGCTGATTCGCGACCCACCTCCATCCCCAGCTCCTCCTTTACATGTTTATCTGACTTATTCAATGACGACTCAAATCACTGATGCTTGCTTTGTTCTGTACCTCTTGGGGTTTGCTGCTGCTCTGTCCGCCAATGGCTTTAATGTGCGCGCATAAAGGGGCAGGTTTTTGGTTTTCCCTGCCTACTGGCCTTTCATGCATGCACGTGGTAGGGCGGGGAGGCCCCAGAACAAAGTCATGCCACCAAATTAAAATATTGCAAATAAATTTGCTGCAAATGATAATATAATTTAAGGTTTTGACTGAGTGGACCTGACTGAAATATATTATAATTTACATCAAATTTATGCAATAGCCACACATGCAAACTGAAAAGCACACACACAGAATGTGCTGAAAATACCTAATAATTCCTACACATCAGGAACACCATTGTGTGTTTTCACATGCAAGTGCCGTTGTTAAGATCCACACAAGGAAACTGATGCAGAGACTGAGTATTATCCAATTGTATCGTTTATTGATAAACTGATTGATAGACTGCAAGGAATGAAGCCCAGAGCTGAATGGCACAGTTCAGTTCAGATGGTAATCGACCTGAGTGTCCGGCGTGTCTGCACCCAGCAAGTGGCATCCCAGGGCAAAGCCAGATGGCGAACACTGCATAGTTTTGCAGAAACATAGTCCCAATCCCGAATCCCAATGATCACGGAAGGCTGGGCAGGTGTTCCGAATAAACTGGGCAGAGGAACAGACTGAGGAGTGGTCAATTGGAATGCGGTCCCAATCCTGGAGACCAGGAGAAAGTCTCAGGAGCTTGTTCCTTTTCAATAAGGCTACGAAGAGGACTTCCAAATTTAACTTTCATTAAAAGTAAATAATTTCTAAAGACAATTTACTCTAGACTAGAAAGAAACTGACTAACTGGTATAATGAGCATATAACAAGTGACCATCCAGCCACTTGCACGTTCAAAGTAAAGGTCTATATATACGCCACACACACATGGGGGAATGGGGAACACGAATGCACAGCACCTGGTGGGGAGGCACTCAGGTATTCAAACCCATCATAGGAGACGATGGACCCTATTTTAGCAATCTGCACGCATGATCTGAAGTGAATGGCGCATTTAGGGAATGTCCAAATCCATTTTTGCTGGTCTAACGGCGGGTTATCAGGGCGCTAAGTGAGGTGCAAGGTTCAGTTTGAATCGTACTTCATTTCTTAATTAATCTTAGGCATGTTTTGGGCGTAATATGAAATAAACCGAACAGAGTGTCATCTCCCGTGCCTTTTAAAAGCCAGATGTCCTTGCACCTCGAAGAATTGCTATTGTAAGGGCAGATTTTCCTCACAGAATGATGAACACTTTTCTGCAGTGGCAGGTTAACTTGTGCGCGAAGTGAAGCTGTGCAAGAAAACCACTGCTGAAACCTGATCTCTGTAATGTTGAAAAATGTTAACTAAAAGGAAATGTATTTCCAAATATTGTTCAAAATTATTTTTATTATATTGTGATGAAAAAAATACGGTCTTTTCTCTGATTTCATTTTATTATTCCAGTTTTTGAAGCAGCCCGAATGGTAAGGCAGAGAGCATGCCTTTGTCAATATTTAATGCACCTTCATTACTTGTAACGAAGAAAGACATTTACATCGGGAGGCATGGTAAGTGAATAAAATTATATATTGCTCTGGAATGGGATTAGGAAAAACATGCTTTGACCACTCTTTGGATATCATTTGAAGACAACAAAGGAAAAACAATGAGAGTCCAAATTTTGCATTTTTGTACATTTTATATATCGTCGCTGTCGGGCGCAAACCTCCTATGTCCAAAAATCATGATTTTTATTTTTTTCCATAAATCAGTACTATTGGTCACCCTTTATGTCTGACTGTGGTTTTACAAATATTTAACCAATGAAAAGTATTTAAAACCGCCTGTGATTAAACCTCCTAACTCCATTGGATCCTGAAACTGTCGACCAAACCTCCTAACTCCACCCCCACCCCTTCGCTATTTTTCAAAGGATGTCAACAAGAGGAGCGGATACAATACTGTTGGATTTCACTGGGGGTAAACAGCTCAGTGTTTTCATAGGAAGGCTTAGGTGATTGCAAATTCAGTTAAAAAGTATGTAGTGTACCTGATTGATCGATTTTAACAATGTGTCAAAGTGCTGAACAAACTAGCAATGTGATAAGAAATTACCAGAGTAACGTTATTCACAGCCTGTCTCTCGCTAGCTAACTTCAGATCGATACTTCATCGAAAGTTACACTTACTTAAAAAAAAAAAAGACGAGGCACATTTATTCCATGGCAAGTTCTACAGGCAGAACATAATCAAAACTGCTATTTAAACACATTTGGGCCTCCAGCCTTCCTCAGGAAACAAGCTTCTACACAGACAGTGAGTCATTAGCAGGTGAAGGCTATCAGAGTACACCGGTCTGATGGCTAGTCGCCGAAATGTGTTGAAGTAATAGTTTTTTTTTTTTTATTTGGCATATCTGATCCCTCCTGAGTCTGGTATATTCAAGCAAGGAATTACATAGAACCACCTAAATTTTTTCGCATGTGCAGCCCCTTGTCACCAACTTAAGATAATGCACACAATTAACGATTTTACTCCATTTTACATGTTTACTTGTTGTATTTTCGTTGTTGGAGAACAATGGCAGATGATATGAGCGGCTGTCTGGTCAACAGGAGGCACCTAGGGGAACACTAATCTACATAACCCTTCCCAGCAGGCCTTTCCAATTTGCATCCCTGTAGCGCATTGGCCAGTTGAAAGGAGCTGCCGACCACTGCTGGTTGGTACTAGACGGGGAGCAAATCTGCGCTGTGATGGTCACTTCTGCTTCGCAACGCAATGCTTTTCCGAGTGAGCCATCTGGCAGCTTACGAAGTAAAAGTTTTTAATCATGGTCTGCTGTTAAAACTTGCCATAGAATAAGGTATTTTATATATTTTTCTAAAGATGAGTGCCTGGTTTTTTTTCTTCTTCATTTTTTCAAGATTTGCTCTGGACCTAAGAGTTTCCAAAAGCGCTCCTATCTCTAAGTTGATGATAACGTAATGCAATGAGCTGCTGCTGCCGATGCGGCCGTCATGAACAGTGACGGCAAAAACCTTCTATCTCCACTTTGGTTGGTCACAAACCTCCTAACTCCACGTGAGCTTGATTTCGGTAAAATATTAATAAAGTATTGACGCATTCAAATATCTGACTATATGTAAAGACAGAATACCAAGTTTGATGACGTCATGTCCAGTTATTACAAAACCACATGGTTTTTTTATTTCCTGAAAAGTAACAGTTTTGGACATAGGAGGTTTGCGCCCAACAGCGACGATATTATATATTGTTATAACATTTATAATATAATATGACATTATATATTATTATAATGTTTTATATATTTTGGATTTTTTTGCTTTTTTTTCCAGCGCTGTGTTTCTAAGATTGTTTTGAATTTTTAATTCATCATTTCTCCACAACCTGAAAATGTGAAAGATCATTTTTCCATTGTGGTCTTCATTTATCGTTTCTTCTTAAATTTAATGACTTTATTATTTTTGCAATTCAGAAAATCTGGAAATAATAAAGGAAGCATTGGGGGACAACTATTAAACGAATAAATAAACAAACTGGGTTGGCCAAGGAAGACTACTGTAGTTGATAGACATTATCCTGAGAAGAAAACCCTAACAAAGAGGTCTCAGTTGACAGACACCTTCACGGACACCACAGCCCGTCATTTGCAGGAGTCCTTCAAAGCAGATTAATGAAGGATTAATTGCAAGATGGCAACATTTCATTAAATTCGCCAAACATGAGCCAAAAGTGTCCTGGAAGCAGACATCTATTTTCTTTTCTGACAGATGGAACCAAAATGAGGATTTACACCAGACGGGAGTATGTGCTTCCATTTTAACCAGAAAAGCATTAGTAAGATTTGGCAGAGATGTTAGGCAAATATGCCTAGGCTTAAGTTCACTTTACAGATGATGCTAGTGCAGTTTGAAGCTGTTTGAGATTGGGGGTGTTGGCAAGTCAGTAGCGATCCCCTACACTGATTTCCATGTCTGGACTGCACTCTGAACATGGTGCATGCCATGCTGGATCAGAAAAAGATCACTAAAGTGTAAGAAGGTCAGAACTCTCTAAAATTTCATCCTGTGTTATGCCATCAAGTTAAACCATTGAAACCAGCCTCAATGGCACCTCCAGCTGTGCGCACAGTATACACAGCGCGTACCAAGGGACAGTGTTTCCCAACCCTGCTCCATAAGGACCCCTGCCCTGCATATTTTAAACGTCTCCCAGACTTCTCACACCAGATTCAGATGATCAGCTCATTAGTTGAGTACTTGATCAGCAAAACTGGATGTGTCAGATTAGGGACACATCTAAAATGTGCAGGGCAGGGGTCTTCCAGGAACAGGTTTGAGAAACACTGCCCTTAGAGAGTGTTGCCACATTAGGTGGTTTTACATGTTTGGCTGCTTTAAAATACTTTCAGAATACACACAGCAATCATTCTGGAGTGCGTTTCCCGAAATCACAAATGCTAATTTACCTAGGTTGTCCATTCACAGTCAATGGGTCCAACTATGTAAATTGCTAACTTAGTTAGCAACTATGCTTTTGGGAAACGGACCCCTGGGCAGGTAAAAATGTGTTTATCACTTATTATATAGTGATATATAGCACTTTGGGTGTTTTAAAATGGTTTTGCTTAAAGCTGAAAAATATTTGCATAGCTGCAAAATCAACTCAACCTGGTAAAACTCAAAACTCAACTCAAAGCCTATATTGTCTCGCAGTCTTGAGATCAGTGTGTTAGATGTGGTAGCATGTAGCAGCAAGTGAAATTTGAGTTATAGCTTAGTGAAATAGGAAATAGAAATGACAGAAAAGCCAAGAGAAAGCAGTGTTGCATTATTTAAAATTTTCATACAAATAATCAGAGGGTGAAGCCCAACTCAGCTATTGCGCAGGACTTAAGTTTAACATGGGAGCATGGTGATATTGAGACCTGAAGGAGTTTATTACATCGGAAAGCAGGAGGTCAAGCAATCACTGTAACTAAAGGTAGGCTTAGGTAGGCTTTCATGCTCTTTTAATCAGCAGAGCAAGTGTGTTCCTGTTTAACATACAATGTGTTGAATTGGGGTGTAAAGTGTATGTGAATGCTCCATATGGAAATCCCAATGGTTTCCCCAAAAATTAATTCTATTAGAACAAAATAATGGCTAAGACTGTGAGTCTGACTACCCTTCCTCTGACAAGAAAAGTCACTTGCTTTCCCAATGTAATGTCTATCAACCAATGTTTTGTCAAACATCTGAGGCTCTTATTCACTTGCATTTATGTCAAAACAGTTGATATTAAAAAGATAATAAAATGGTATACTCTAATCTAAAACTTAAATCTGGAAGTGATGGTTGTGGGCGGTATAGGTGGGTGTTAACTTTTGGAAACTTTTTTGAGTGACCTGCTGAAGGGAATCATGTGGGCGCCCCTGAGCAGCCCGATATGCTTTTCAATGTCGATTGGATGAATGTTGCTCAAACATTCAATGTTATTGCTGAGAAAACGGCTGGCAGTTTCTCCCACAATCAACTTGTCAACTACATAAACCGACTGTTTGCTGTTCATTTAAGATCTGTCTGCCGACCATGACATGCGTCGTCTTCACGAGATAATCAACGGCATTTGCTTAATCTGTTAGAGGTTTTAATGTTTTGGCTCATCAGTGTGAGTGAGGTGTATTTATATGATTCTGTTTTTTTTCTTGCCTCATAACCCACCGTGTTTCAGGAAGCATTCAATTTATTTATTTATTTGTTTGTTTGTTTCCCCAGCCCCACCCCCCTGTCACAGAGTTGAGAGCGCATGGAGGAACAGCGGGTAGCACTGCTGCCTCGCAGCAAAAAGAACCGCCGGGGGTTCCGGTTTCGTCCCACAGTCCCAAGACATGAGAAGGAGGCTAATTAGAGACTCTAAACAGCTCATGGATATGGACGTGTGCATACAGTGGCATATGCCCCCTATTTTATCACACAGACTGAGCCCTACCAAGAGATCACTTCTGAAGTTTACCCTTTCTCTCTTTCATGTATGATAACGTTAATTTATATGATATGTGTGCATGGTCTATATTCTATATTCAAATAAACTAGTCAATGTTACACATAGTCCCCATATTTTGCTGGGGTAAATATATTGATATGTTTACACCATGCATCTAATAAATGGCCAAATTTGCAGTCAGGATTCTGAACACGTTTTATTGCAGCCTTCATGTAGCTATGAAGGCAGCAGAGCTGTGCTCCTCATTTTCAGTTCTTTATGATCTCCTTCCAATCCCTCAGCAATCCAGCCTTTGATGGTCGAAAAAAAAAGAAGCTTATTGTTATCTGCCATTTATCAGACAAGTATGACCTGCGTTTTATCTTAGCCATCATGTATGCAATGAATACAGATCTTAAATTCCAGAGAATGGCAAGACAAGCATGCAAATAATTTATAAAGCTTGGAAACAGATTACTAGTGTGCGTGTAGTGTGTGTGTGTGTGTGTGTGTGTGTCTATTTGTATGTGAGTGTATATGTGTGATTATACACTCAAAGTTTGTATTATGTTAGTCACACCTCTTCATTAACCCCCTAATGCTCTGCCGATCTGTATGGTTGTGCCACATCCTTCATGTCTCATTTGTTGTCTCCTACCCCTTTCCAGCAAGTCTTTTAGAGGTATTGTCTCCTCACTTGGTTTGGCATCTTGTGTGCCTCCCCTTATCCAGGTGTTATCCATTTGTGTGCCGGGGGACCATGTATTTCTGTGGTGTATACAAACCTTCATTCTGTATTGCAGAGTTGATGGATTGTCACACTTTAAGCCCCTAAGCTACCAATTGGTGTCCAGGATTGGGACTGCATTCCTCTTTATACCCTTTGGACCTGCTGTCTAACAGTCCTCCTTTGGCGGGGGTTAACACAACCAGGCCTCTGCCCCGGGATGCCACTGGCCAGGCACAGACACACCCATTACCCTCACCACTTCTTACCACCGAAGTGGGACCGTGCATGTCCTGTTCTGGGGTGCGTTTCCCAAAAGCGTAGTTGCTAACATAGTTTGTCCATTCACAGTCAATGGGGCCAACTATGTAAGGTAGCATCTGTGATTTAGGGAAATGCACCCCCTGGGCTACAGCCCTTCACCTATCGTTACCAAAGTCCAATCAATAAACTTGCTCATTGGATTGTACCAGTGGCGGCTGATGAACTAGCAACAGGGGAAGCTCAAACCATCCCTTAAAAATAATGATTGGTCTTGACCTGTTTTCACTCATTCATTTAAATTACCATTACAGAAACTCCGAAAACTCTCAACATTATCAGGTGTGGTCAGTTTGAATCATTGGAAGCAATGAAATTGCATAAAGACATTTCAAATGATCTTATTTCATTTAAACAATTTAAACGATCATGAAATACATGCATTATTTCCAACCCCTGAGTAAACAAAAGCGTGAGAGGTCTGGAGTCATAATCGGTTTCCAATTACTAGTGGTGAAATCCACCGTTACGCATGTGATACTGATAAACCTCCATGCACAAGGACTTCAATTCCATGCGAGAATCTCTTTCATACGCGTTGATTGAATAATTGCTGACTACATCAGGGGAACGTTAATATGCCACTAAAACTCACGTCGAATGCGTGAGAGTTGACAGGTATGCGTTATTAATGAAAACTGACCACACCTAATAATGTTGAGAGTTTTTGGAGTTTCTGTAATATTAATTTAAATGAATGATTGAAAACAGGTCATGACCAATCATTATTTTTATGGGATGGGTTTGAGCTTCTCCTGCTGCCAATTCACCAGCCGCCACTAGATTTTACCCTCTACCTGCAGCTGAGTCCTTGTCTGGATCATAACAGGTACAGCAAACAAAAAAAAATTTCCATTGCTTTTTTTTTTTTGTGGGGACATTTTAAAGCTGGAGTATGCAATCTTGGAACAGCAAGCAAGATTTGAATGTAGCCTCACCTCTAAACCCACCCCCTCCCCTCAAGTCTCTGACCAAAGCCACGCCTCCTGATTCACATGCACGAGCGCGAGTCTCGCATCCCGTTACCTGGATGCAGTGTCGTATGTCTGAATCGTCAGCGGAGCTGTGTGAACGCTAGGTGCAAACACAGCGATATAATAAAAATAACATTTTACCATCAACAAGTATCCTATGAATGTGGCCTCAGGTCAAAGACCAAACCAATACGACTACCTGGGCATATTAGAAATAGAGTTACAGCATATTATGTATAAAACACAGCTAGCCACTGAGCTAGCCTTAGCACTGGAAACAAGCGAACGTCAGCCACGAGCACATTTGTAATATGAGATATTCTCAACGGAGTGTTACTGTAACCATTGACGTCTTACATATGAAGCTATATGGCATTTCAGATACATCCGTGGTGATATACGATGTATCTACCAGCCACCCACTTGCGTTAGCAACCAACTACCGACAAAGTTATTATTGAGCCGAGCTTGCAACGCCTATCGGCTGCAAGTGTAGCCTGCTTTTTCCCTATGGCTTTTGCAGCTAATGTGACAGCATTCTCTGGTGACAGTCAGCGACAACAGCATCCGCCGAGGAAAAAAAGCACATAACTGTTTATTTTTAACAATATTAAAATTGTGAGAAAGGTGAACAAAGAAATTCTCGCGCTGAAATGTTAAGTAGACAAGAACGCAACAGTCTCAAACTGCAGATTCAGCTTACTGTCTCCTCGCGTTCTTGGAAATTTATACTCCCGTTCTCAACTTCTCAAGTTTGATCTTACAAATAAGGTAGTCCGTGAGAAATGGCAGTGCTTATGCTGGCTAGTGTTTGTCCAGCTGTAAAGAAACACCCACAACTAGGCTACACAGCTGATTGAATTGCGTGTGCACGAGAAATGATTGTCATCATCAGTCACTCCTCCTGGCTCTGATTGGTTGTTTTGTCCCGGTCGCGGTGAAATCTTGCAGAAGGAATTAGAAGCACTAGATAGAGCCAGATGACTCTCAAATTTTCTCAAAGATCATCTGACTCACACCCCACTGTCAGCTCATAGTAACAGTTTTAACAAATATGACAAAAAGTGGTTTTTTGAAAAATTGCATACTCCAGCTTTAAGTGCAGATAGCTTGATCCAACAAATGGCAAGGAGAGCAAATAATGTGGCTGCTATGGTGGTTTTATACAGTACTGTGCAAAAGTCTTAAGCACCCTGCCTTTTTCAAAATTTAAGTCTGGCTTTAGATTTTTAGTTCACCTGAGACGAAGTCTCAAAGTGATCTATTCTAATCACCTTTTGTCCGTCGTCGTCCGTCGTGCGTCGTCCGTTGTGCGTCCGTAAACAATTTACATTTTCGACTTTTCTCAGAAACCACTGATCCGATTTCAGTCAAATTTTGCAGGAACCTTCCTTGGTCATATATGCACCAAAATTGTGAATTATATGGTGCCCTCCCCCAGGGACTCTGAGGGGCGAGGCAAAAAGTGGTCAATACATTTTCCACTTCTACTCAGAAACCGCTGATCCGATTTCAATAAAATTTTGCAGGAACCTTCCTTGGTCAAATATGCACCAGAATAGTTAATTCTATGGTGCCCACCCCCAGGGGCTTTGAGGGCCGGGGCTAAAACTTGTCAATACATTTTCCACTTCTTCTGAGAAACCGCTGATCCAATTTCAGTCAAATTTTGCAGGAACCTTCCTTGGTCATATATGCACCAAAATTGTGAATTATATGGTGCCCACCTCCAGGGGCTCTGAGGGGCGGGGCTAAAACTGGTCAATACATTCTCCACTTATTCTCAGAAACTGCTGATCCGATTTCAACAAAATTTTGCAGAAACCTTCCTTGGTCAAATATGCACCAAAATTGTGAATTATATGGTGCCCACCCCCAGGGGCTCTGAGGGGCGGGGCTAAAACTGATCAATACATTTTCCACTTCTTCTCAGAAACCACTGATCTGATTTCAATAAAATTTTGCAGGAGCCTTCCTTGGTCAAATATGCACCAAAATTATGAGTTATATGGTGCCCACCCCCAGGTGCTCTGAGGGGCGGGGCTAAAAGTGGTCAAATTGGCTGAAAATGTCAAAATCTTCTTCTCCAGACCCAGATATGCTGGAAAACAATACTCTTCATACATGGAAGGGTCTTCAGGTGCTTTATCAGAATTGTTCATTTCATGGCCCCCAGGCTCCATATTTGCCCCTGGGGATGGGGTGAAGTTTACTATACTTTATATAGGAAAATGATACTTTTGGGTATATTTGGTTCATTCACATCAATAACATCAGTTTTTATACAACTCAGGTGACTGTTAATGCCCATGGGCCTCTTGTTATCTTTGTCTTCCGCGTCAGTGTTGCTGGAGATAAAAGTATATTGGCAATTCCAAATGCTAATTTAAAAAATTGTTTGATAAATAAATGTTTGATTTCCATTAAAAAACAGTTGATACAGATAGTGAAGTCTTGACATAGCCCTGATGTCAACATCATTTTGGCTGTCTGCAATTACCTGGAGGGTTAGATGCAAGTGAGACACTCAGTCTGCTGAAGAATGGCGGCAAGTTTTTCTCTCTGCTTGGAACAAGCAAAAAGCCAATCATCTTTTAAAACTATAGCACAACAGGACATTGTCCCAGATCTTTGGGCAAACTTAGTCACACCTAATCCCAATTTGTTTTAGTTCTAAACATTTTACAGCTCTGAATAGTACCTTACTCAGTCATTAGAAACTTATTTTCATTATTTTGCAAGCATATATGGCCCACAAACTTGCTTTTAATATGCTTAAGACTTTTGCACAGCATTATATAATATAAGCACACTGATGTAGTGAAGAGGTTTAATGATTCCATTCATCCATAAAATGTTCATAAGATTCAATATCAAACTGACTTTGATTGATAGTTGCCAGATGTTGTGGTTCCAGTATCTCACTATCCGTTAAGTTTTATGCAGTAGTCTTACTATGTTGACAGAATAGGGTAATTAAAAAAAATAATCTGTGAGTGGCAGTTCTGAATGCAAATACACATTAGTAAAGAGAGCCATGGGCAGAGGACTGGACACATTTATTCAGGCTAGCAGACAGGTTACAAATGTACTAACAGTGGTATGCAGACTCAGAATGCACAACATGACAGGATGGCAACAGCAACAGAGGTCCATACTTGGTTCTGTTCCAGTCAGTGGGGAGTAGGGAGATGAGATGACATTTAGAGACCAAATTTGGATTCCTTTCATCATTTTGACTGGTCAGAAAAATCATTTCTGTTGCAACAGGTCAGAATGTGGCATCCATCGGTACATGTGTTTGCTTTGTAGACCGGAGATGATGTTGTAATGGTGTGGGAAATGTTCTCTTGGCACTCAACGTGCCTCGTGATACCAGTTGCTTTGAATACCACATCATACTTAGCATTGTTGCTAACCATCTGCATCCCTTTATGGCTAAAGACTGCTCTCTTTCAAATGGCTACTTCTAGCAGGGATAATGCACCATGTCACAAAGCGCACATCAGTTCAAGCTGGTCCCACCAATTTGACAGCAAATTCTGTTCGCTCCAATGGCCTGCAAAGTCCCCAGATCTCAATTCAATAAAGCAACTTCAGGACAAGGCTGAACGGGTTGCTTGCAGCAGGAATTTGGCTGAAAGTCTGCAGGAACTGGATAATACTACAGTATGGAGTAGGCACAGAAATACTATTCTTAAAGAATGTTTCCAGCCTTTTTAAATATGAGTCACAAAATATTCAGAGTGCTCTTTGGAATGGAGACTACTGTGGTGATAGAGAGTAGAGGCTCTACTCAATATTAGTTATGTATACATAATGAAGTGCTGAACACACTCTTTTCCTGCTGTTTTTCTGCACCATTTTCATATATCATTCAACATCTGTCAGACTCCTTTCAGTTTAAAAAAAAAAATTATTGAAGCCAATATTTATGCATAGTCATATTAGATAATACTTGGCATACTGTAATGAGTGAAAAATGTAAATATTTACCTTTGTCTTACTTTTATGGTCTTTGGGTTCAGTGGGATCTTAATATTTTATTGCTGCAAAGCCACTACTTATTTATTGTATAATCTCCCAGGATTTATTTTTAAGCTCATTCACTGTGCTAAAGCAAAGCATTTGCAGGGGCAGTGAAAAGACAAAAAAAAAAAAAAAAAAAACCCACAACATTCATGATCATAAATTCTAGCAATTCTTGCTAATTATTATTATTATTATTATTATTATTATGTGTTATCTGTTATCTTTATTCTTCCACCTGATGACAATACATCAGAATTTCATGCCATGAGGTCTTAAAGCATGAACTCAAAATAGTTTCTTGTTTGGAACTGTATACTACCTTTAAAAAAGCAAGTTTTTGTTTCTGGTTCTTGCTTTAATATCCTACAGAATCTTGATGCTGTGTCATCTTATAGCACAAACTTCACATAAGAGCATGCTTTTTTCAGGGTAAAAAACAGTTCCAAGCTATTTTTTGTTTGTTTTGTGACGATAGATAAAATATGTGCTCTCTGTCAGCTAATAATATGCTACACTTCTTATCTGCACTATTCTGTAGGTGTGTCTGCCTTGTCAGGCTGTTATGGATGCCCTCAAAATGTCCACAGTTGTTTCCATTCATTTTCCTGTCTGACATGTGATATTTTTGGAAGGAGTCTTTGTTTGACAGCACTATTATCTACAAGCATTTCGATTAGTGAAAATTTTGAGTTTGACAGACATGACCCTCAGCATTGGAGCTATGAATATTCTTTACAGGTTTTGAAGCTGTCAGTTTTGGTTAAACTCTTCATTTATCTTGCAAGAATCCTTTGAATCACTATTCCTAGCACAGCGAACATTACGCACCCCATCAATTATGCCTTAAAATATGTTTCGTTTTCAAACTGTCAACCAGGCACCTGTGAAGAAGTAAAACATAAGCAGACTCTTTACAGTGTCATTTTGTTTATTTATTTATTTATTTATTTATTTACTTACTTATTTATTCCAGAGAACCCTGCTGATCCTGAAGTCTGTTTGTATCGTCTTACCTCATGCCATTTGGGATTTTCAGCTCGCATTTTCCCATATTGCAACAAATGCACAAGGAAAATTGGTGTGGATTACACAGCAACTGCACTGGATAAATTACACAACTGGTTTTCAGTATTTTTCAATCAGTATATTTAGATTATACAGTATATCTCCACTGGAAACAGCCACTTTTAATGAGTAATTGCTTACTAACTCCCGTGGTATTGTGTGTTTGCAGTATGACATACATGATGAAATGCTAAGTGTTTATTAAATTTTTAACGAACATGAGTTCAAAGCAGTATAGTTCAAATTCTACTGCTGAGAATCGTACTGTCTGTGACCATAGTGCGACCAAATTTACCAACAGAAAAGTGGAGTGGATAATGTGCTTCAGAAAGAGAAAGACTTGCATTCAGAAAATACAATGGTAATTTCTTAGGCATAATAAAACTTATCAACACACTGACAGATGAATTTCTTAATTAACAGTGCTACGAGCAGTTTAGGTTCAGCAGGGTTGTCAGAAGCTTTTGTGTCAGCAGAATGCTACAGAACAACCAGAGAGAACAATATATGCAGAATTGCGTGTGTTCCAGCTTTTTGCCTGCTGTACTGGCTGAGAAGCTGGCATCGCTTTTTCTTTGAGTAACGCCGCAGTTTAAAAGACTAATAAATTGTGAAATTCTGCACATTGTTTATCATGTTATGTATCAGGGCCCAATGGTTTGCTCCTCATCAATTGTCAGATTATATTCGGTATTTTATAAAGACACGATCAGCAACTACCACTGTCCATATCACTTACAAACTGATATGCCATTACACTGATTTATGATGATGATGATGATGATGATTATCATTATTATTCTTACTATCATCCGTTCATATGTGGCCGAAAAAAAATCAAACTGGCATTTTTGAATTTAGGGATGGGATTAATTGACTATTGTGCATACAGTGGGCTCAAAAATTGCTGGCACCCCTGAATGGCAATGCACAAACAATACAAAAAAAAAAAAAAAAAAACAGTATAATGATAGAGAAAGGGAATTTGCCAACATGTGTAAAATACTTTTCTTCATTAACTTTTTGATGGAAACAATCAAAATCATAACAGTCATTTGATACAAAATAAATTTAATCAAAATCAAGGTTTCATAATTGTTGGTCCCTTTCATTTAGCCCTTAGTGCGACCACCTCTGGCAAGGATAACAGCATGGAGTCCTTTCCTGTAATTGTAGACAGGCTTAAGGCACACATTTGGGGGGATGTTGGACCATTCCTCTAAGCAGATCCTTTCAAGATCCTTCATATTCTTGGGTTTGTGTTTATCAACTGCCCTCTTCAACTTCAATTGGATTTAGGTCTGATAACTGAGATGGCCAATGCTGAATGTTGATTTTGTCGTAACGAAACTATTTCGGTGTGGATCTTGAGGTGTGCTTTGGGTCATTGTCTTGCTGGAAAGTCCACCTTCGGCCAAGTCCCAGCCTTCTGATGGAGGCAACCAGATTATCAGCCAATATATACATGGAGAAATTCATTATGCCATTAATCTTAACCAGTGGCCCTGGACCTCTTGAATTAAAACAGCCCAAAAACATGACATCATGGGCTCTAAATTCGTAGACCAGGCGCAGGCGCGGCGAATGGGGGATGCGCCGCGCCAACGGGGTGTGTCCAGGCGTATGTTGCAATTTAGGTGTCGGTGCAGCCTGGCGCAAGTACTCCTCTGTCCTGCCTCTGTCCCTCCTGCCGGCGCAAGTGGCAAAGAAGGCGTGTTTGGGTGTAACACAGCCGAGTCAAATCTTCACCAATCAAATGAGCTCCTCTCCTCACCTTTAATGTGTTGGAAAATAGAAGCCTCTGTCCTATATCTGCATGATGCGTTAATGTTGCATTTTACTTTGCTTCAGGCATGTTTTCTGCACCGCTTACGTCTATATTAAGCATTACGAATATGAGTTAGCTGGCTAGCTAGGGCATTCGCGAATTATTACCATAAGCGAACTTGAATGGAATTTCAAAAACGAAACTACGCCAGATCATTCAAACTTATGAAGTTGGAATGAAATACGACGGTTGCTCATTTATTTCTTCTGCCTGCATCATTGGGAAGAGAAACGATGGATAGCGTGTTCCTATTATTACACCCTGTTGCTGCTTAAAATTTTGGGATTAACATGCATGGACAACAATGCAAGATACGTTACATATTTATTTTCAATATGTGATCTTAACTCAGTACAAGATCATAGCAATCAGGCTGTATTCCTTTCCCCCACTAAAAACGATAAAACCTAAGTGACAGTAATAGTAGCCTTGTATTAAGCAACTTGCACACTGGACGCGAAACGAATTTTTCGCACGACCGATTGCGTTGAACGCAGTGTCTTCGAGTCTGAAAGTCTGACAGGGTTTTAATTTATCTCCTTGTCCGACAGTCGATTGTTGTTTTTAATTTCTTCAAATCTACTGAATGTTTTAGATATTAAACGTGAATGTTTTGATAAGAGGCTCAGTTCTTCAAGATGAGTACCGAGAATTTCAATCAATGTTTCTGTTTAAGCTCTGCTCAATAAAGTGAGTCGACATTGGCACGGGGCAATGTACAATGCCTGTCGGACATTAAATGCAAAATACTCCGTGTCTGACAGCCAAAAAAAAAAAAAAAGGAGGACGACTAGAACAGATTGATAACGAAATAAAGAATAAAAAGAAACATTTTAACAACAAACAGAACAACCAATGAACACTGCGATTTATTTATTTACGCGCCATCTTTTTTGGATGTTCTGTTTGTTGGTGATATATTATTATTCTTTATTTCGTTATAAATCGGTTCTCATATCAATACTTTTACTTTTTGCTGGCTGCCGGACATGGAGTATTTTTCGTTTCGCCTCGGTCAGTCTTGATCGTGCATGCGATAATTTATTCACAATGTCAATGGTCATGGAATTGATTTGCTCACTGACTACAAGCACTATTTTATCTCTGGTGTGGAAATAAAGCGTGAATCTGTTCGATCCATCTGACTAATTTTCAAAAGAGAGACCGAATAAAGACTGTTGTCTATCTTCAACGGAGAAAAACACACGAATAAAAAAGACCAAGAAAAGTCGATAGCAATCAATTTGCATTTTGTGAAGGTCGAACACAAACATGGCCAAGTTTGCACGCCTAATAATTCCTGGAATACTCGAAAAATTAGAACTTTTATGACTTTCGGACACGGAGATATATTAAAACCCTGTCCGACTTTTCGCGTCTTTTGCATTGACTTTGACTGTAATCAGTCGTCGTGAAAAAAATCGTTTCGCGTCCAGTGTGCAAGCGGCTTTACTGAGCACAGAAGGCAAGCATTATATATAGGCAGTTTGTGGTTGGCTGAGAAAGATGTGAAATCGTTAGTTAGCATCACAGATTCAGCTGCGTTGATTAAGCCAGGTCGAGTTTCCATTACGCGTGCCAACGCCTTTTTTAATCTGACATCAGGACAATCGATATAAATATTATAATTTATGTCCTGATTCAGATAGTTACATTAAATAGTGGTTGCTGTAATTATTTATTGCATTGAAATGTGCCTGACATTTGGAAACCTGCCTGTGAGGTTTCGGTGACGTGCGCACTGTGCGCCGGTCAGCCAAATTACCACTGCACAGAAAGTAAACCAGGTTGGAGCTGGCGAGCTTTCTGCGCAACTTCAGCGAAGACTTTTTCTACGAAATTGACACTGCGTCTTGATGAATATGTGACACCTCCCCTACTACGCCGCCACACCCATCTCGGGCGCACGTCCGTCTACCAAATTGCCAAAGTGGCTGCGCAGTGTTGCAATCGCATGAAATTACCACTGCACGGGCTGCACCGGATGAAATTACCACTGCGCGGGCTGCACCGGACGAAATTACCACTGCGTGGGCTGCGCCGCGCTGCGCCAAGAAATTAGAGCCCCATATATCATACCGTGGGTATGAGGTGCTTCTCCTCGTATGCATCTCTGTTTCGACACCAAACATGCTAATGCTGTATCTGACCGAAAAGCGCAATTTTTGGTCTCATTAGACCAAAGCGCCTTGTTCCAGTCATAATTTAACCCTTTAAGGCCTAATGCAAAAATCCCAGCAGAGAATCATGGTGCCATGTTTACCATAGTAACCTGTATTTGGGCTGAAGCACAGCTTCTCAGCTTTCAGGAACAGTTGGAATTTTTTTCTATTGCGCAAAACTTACAGTAATTACGGTACTTTCAAAATTACGCGCATATCTGTGTCGGCAACGACACGTTCTTAAAATGCGCACATGCTGTCCCGGTTTAAATGGGTTAAATAATGTTTAGCAAACTTCAATGCTTGCTTCTGTGTTTTCTGGTCAGAAAAGGCTTTCTTCTGGCAATCCTTCCAAAGAACCTGTGATTGTGAAGGTGCTGCCTGACAGTGGCGTTGCCAAGGGGGGGACATCTCGTGCCCCCCCATGTGCCCCCCCATTTAAGATTCGTAAATAAATAAATAGAGCGCATGTCACTCCCGCTCGACAGAAACACGATCCCCCCCCGGTGAACGAAATGAAACGCGATTCTCCCCCCCCCCCGTCAAGAAAATGAAACGCGATTCTCCCCCCCCCCGGTCGACAAATAAATTGCGTGCCCCCTCATCAAACTGTTGTGCTCCCCTTGTGCCCGCCCAGAATAAAAAGTCTGGTGACGCTACTGCTGCCTGATAGTGCTTTTTGAAGCCTGGTGACCCCAAGATGCCACCAAGGCCTGAAATTCCTTCACAGTGATTCTTAGGGATTTTGTTGATTCCCTCACCATCCACCTCAGTATCCTCGGGACAAAATGCAATTGTGTCCTGTACCTTTGAGGTTTTCAACAGTTCCATATCTTTGGAATTTTTTGATAATTGCCCTGACAGCGCTCAGTGCCATATTGAATCATTTGAGAATCTTCTTGTAGCCATTACCTAATTTATGAAGGTCTGAGACCATCTGGCTCTTTTGAACTGACAGTTTTTTTGGTTTGTTTTTTTGGTTTGTTTCTTCATGATGTTGGATGACAACAGGATATTGCATGTGTGTTACAAAATTTTTACACCGTAATGAAACACGAGGTGATGTAGTGGCTCAATATCATTTCTTAACACTTAAATAAAACTTAAATAAGTGGAATTTAATATCTGGATTAATTTTGGTAGATGTTACGTACAATAATCTTCAAGGGTGCCATTAATTGTGAAACCTTCATTTGGAGGAAACTGATTTTTAATTATATCAGTAAGTGATTTTGGTTGGTACCATTGGAAAAGTAGTATCACAGTTTTTCTCACGTTGTTTTTTAGAGTTTCTCTACAACTATATATTTTTTTGAATTTTTTACAGTATTTTTTGTGCCTTGCCAGTCAGGGGTGCCAGTAATTTTGGAGCCCACTAAAGAAACATTAAAACCAATGCAAGTTCACCTCAGTTATGAGCGGTGGAAATCCATAGGGCACACAAAATAAAATTTGAAGTTTGTATGCGTATGAGTTCGCGGAGCCCAGTCCCCAAAGCAAAACGAATCAGATTGTGATTGGCAAGCAAACTAATGCTAAGTATTATCACACTGTCCATGCATAGTGAGATAAAAGCTTTATTTACCTTTTCAAACCTCCTCCAGGAAAACAACAAATACTCATAAAACAGAGTGCTGTCTCATACATGCAAAAAATCAGATTATGATGTGGAAACACTTTGATGTGGAAAGACAGACAAAATAAAGCATTTGCATTTCTTCATGGCTCTGCATAGCAATCTATTCAGTGGCAGCTATTAGGAAGACATGAAGTACAAAAATAATAGCACCGCACTCTGAGCCTACTATTGACATTCAAAACAATCAACACTTAAATTTTACGACGACTACCACAACTGTACTATTATTATTATTATTATTATTATTGGTGAAGTAGTACTAGTAGTGATGATAGTAGTATTTGCATTTTTAGTAGTAGAAGTAGTAGTAGCACTGGTAGTAATGGTTGTGGTTGCTGTCATGTAGTAAGATTTGTTGCAGCAGTGATAACAGTAGTCACAGCTGCAGTACAGTAGTTGTAGAAATTGAAATACAGTTGGATTAGTGGCAGTGTAGCAGTAGTGGCACTGCTAGTAAAAGTAGTGATAGTACTGAAGTAGCAATATTTTTAGTATGAGCAGAGATGTGAGAATGCTCTGGCAAAGGTCCGATTTGTTGATTTTACTTCTATGAGCAGCTTGTAAAGAGTGGCATGCAAGCTCGCTGTTTCATACCGCTGAATTCCAATTAGACCCTGAGAGTTTAACATAATATTGTTATTATTCAGGTTTAGCATGAAGCTGTCAATAATCCGAAGGTTAATTCCTTAATTGCTTGTCAGACTGGCGCGAGGTAAGCCAAGGCTAATTCCTTTTGTAATTTATGGCTGCTTTAATTTCTTATGTGGATGGAAATTTTCAGAGGCATGTGATGTTGGATCCCCATTATTGCATTTAATACATCTGGGATTCTGCCAATCAAAAATATTGGAATCATTAAAAGGACACTTGAAAACAGATGAAAAATCAAAATTGTACTTCTTTCTGTGACACTGATTTAAATTGTAAAATGCACATCTTCCTTTATTTCAGTGTTTTTCAACCCTGCTCTTGCAGTGCCCTTGCCCTGCATATTTTATGTCTATCTCAAATTTAACATGTCTAAATCTGCCGATCAGCTCATTAGTAGAGCACTCAGTGAGCTGAACTGGGTGTGTCACATCAGGGAAACATATAAAATGTGCAGGGCAGGGGTACTCCAAGAACAAGGTTGGGGAACACTACTTTATTTGAATAATTCCATTCTTCCATTCAATCAGGTGGTTTGCAGATTGAGGAGTACAGGCTGGGATTAATTGCTCACAATTCCTTGGGAGTTTTCCTCCTAACTTCAGGGAACTCTCAGTTTGGAAGGATCACAGTCCTTTGCATAAATCATGCATCTGCTCAGTTTACAAAGTAGCGCATCTACAAATATCTTCATGATACTCAGAAGAAGGCAGCAATTTACATGAGCAATCCCTCAGACAGAGAAAACTACTTTGAGTCAATGAAAAGAAATTTGTTCATTTAAAACAGCACTTCACTGAGGTACAAATTCAGCAAACATTCCATGCAAATCAGTGTGGAAATATACCCAAATCAGACCTTTAAACACTTGTATGTTCTTTCTTTCAAAGTGATGAGACAAAACTCAAACAGTTCTGAAAAAAAAAATTAAACTTCAAATTGAGTCTCTTTTCTTCACGAGAGAGCTTGTGTGATAATCTCAAACTGACTCCATGAATATTAATTCACATCTCCCAATTAAATAACAGTAGGTACAAAGTATACATATTTATGTAGTCTATAGTGGACCGAGGCCAGGAGATGCAGTGAGTAAAACTTTGCATAGTGTCACAAATGCAGAGATGGTGTTAGTGGAAATTATTTTCCTTGACTTGGTGAACAGTAGCGGTTGCTGTTTCAAGAAACTGGCTGACGCCAAAAAGCACGCTCATCTTAGCAGAGAACATCAGGTCATCTGGAGCACAACGCCCAATGTGGTTTCGACATGTTTTAATGGCGAGATCCTTAAGAAGTTATAATAGACATTTACTTGTTGTCAGCTGTTTACCAATTATAAAAAAACTATTTATTCACTAATCATCAGACCTCACATTGAAAATTGTGTGAAAGACTACACATATACAAATTACTTGACTAGTCATATAGAATCCAAAAACGTGTAGTTTACTCTATCTACGACCTTATGTTAAGTTACTATGACCAGAAACATGGAAAGGTCAATGCACATTTGGTCAAACATCAAATTTACCAATAATGCTAAGATTGGCCAATTTGAACTAATTTGGAGTTTAATTATATGTTTTCTGACATTAAAAATTCAACTAAGCAACTTTTAAAAACTAAATGGCTGCACGAAGTACCATCTTTGGACATAACTTTAGTGAATGCCACCTCTGGATGAAGTAGCATGATTGTGCATAATATTTTTAGTACTCCTCTAACCCAATGGCAGCTACCACTTTGAAAATCTGGCAACAAATTTGTCTGCAGTTCTGCTAGACTTCTCTGCCCAGGTACACTTATTTGTCATCATCAATTGTTTCAGCCAGCAAAGACTAAATCCTGGTTTGCCTCTAGGGACAGACAAGGTCAATCCTGCCTGGGTGACCATTAAGTTGATGCTCTGTTTGCAAACTTTGCACAGTTTTACTCAACCTTCTCATTCAACCTTAAACTCTGATATGTCTAAGTATTTCCAGATTTGTAACTTTGCTAAATCCAACAACTTAGCATTCCTACAGGCCCCTGGCATTGACCATGTCTTTGCATTTACTGACTTGTTAAAAGGCTATATCTCTTTTGTATTCTATCTAGTATCAGCAGTGATTTGCCCTGCTCTGTATAAGATCAAGACAGGTTGGGAATCTGGAAAGGTATATAATTGAAGATGTATCCAAACCTCTTGTTTGTGTGACAGATGCTCTGAGGCACCAGCAGACTGGACTCACATGTTCTAACCATGTCCGAGTTTTGTGGATTATTGGAAAGTTATTATTATCTTTTTTATTTTACGACGAAAATACTGTAAATGAGTTGGACCCCCTGCCTCAGATTGCTATCTTTAGTATCTCTGAAGAGGATATTAGAATGACCACTAAACAAAGTGATCATCGTTCTTGCCACTTTATGTCGAATTCTGCTCCAAATAATTTTTAAAAAGTTGCTTATCCCACTCAAATATGTAGTGGCCGCAAGATTTTACGTCATTTCTGAAATTGGAAAAAAACAAAAGATCGAATTTTCTGTCCATGGTGTTGCTGGAAAATTTATTGGCAGCCTCTCATCTCTCACTTCAAAGCAATGCAATATATCCAATTGGACTAGAATGTTAGGATGTAAGACTGGAGGTAGACAACTCTGGACTGCTGTAGGGGTGTGTTTATGGGCACACATGCATGCAGCTGCGCGTATGTAGGTATATTAAGTTTGTGTATGAGTCGGCAAATATGCATTGAGATGTAAAAGAGTTACATTAGCTACTAGTCATGAAAGTTGGATTAAAGTCTAGGTAAGAAATCTGATAACGAATCCAAGCAGTATCACTAATGTGCCTCTTGTTCACCTGGCACAAAAGCGAGCATCATGTAGATTTCCCAAATGACAAAGGACTGCCAGCGGTTCCTCAAGAATTTACTTGACACTAGCCAAATAGGTTTGTGTAACACCAGCCACCAGGACCATGCAGATCTTTCCGATGATAAAGACTGTGACTTACCCCACCTTCTCAGTGCCACCAGTTCTGCATGGAATTAACACTGGCTACAATACCATGTGGACTTCACTGGTGACTGAGGCTGTAACTGGACCCACTGGAAACTGATTAGCCTCGATGATAAGTGGTTTTCTTTAGGCTACACAGCTTTTTAGTCCCGATTTCGAGTTCTCTTTGCATAGCGCTAGTAGAAAAGCTCTTCTACTGTTGATTTTTTTAATGATTCGACTTCATGAAACGTCTAATTGATCTCAAATCAAAATCAAGATTTTTTTTCAGACAAAGTTACTGTGAATTCTGATATACAGGATGAAAATCTGGCATGTATATGCTGGTATTTAAGATACTTAATGCACTTTTTGATGACATTGTTTGAATTGATTGTTCTTGGATACTGATCACTACGGGTGTTTTAGGTGGTTAACCACACCTACTGTCATTGAATTTGTGAGCCTGTTGGTGTGGATAATGTATGACAGTGGTTTTCATTTTTAAAGCATATTGAGGTGATGATGATGGATCAAAACTTTGTCTTTATAAACAAACAAATAAATAAATAAATAGATAATAAAAAATTTGTGGCGTGGAGTAAGTGTGTAGGTGTTATTCCTTTTTCCACTGATGCTTTTTTCTGATAGCCTTGCATCCATACGTGATGTGCATAACATTTTTTTCTCTTCCAAACCAGGAAGCACGTCTTTGTACTTCAAAGCATGTCTTTATCAGCCATTATATTTTTCCCCTGTATTTCCTGATGGAATACCAGTTGGCTAGCTGAAATAATTAAATTCTTTAAAGGTGCCAGGCATATCGAGCATAGCTTAAAAACCAGTATTAAGGAAGATATTGGCATTACATTCGACAAAAAAATTGGCTGATTGTATATATCTGGAACCAATTTAAGGGGCCTTCAATAAGTTGTGACTGTTTTTTGTGGTTTTCAGCTGCTGTGTGAGTGTGTGCACGCATTTCTGTGCGTGTGTATGCATGTGAGTGAGTGTGTGAGTATGTGAGTATGTGCGTGTATGCTTCTGAGTGTAGCTCACAGCCCTTTTCCCTGTTCACATGGGTGTTATATTGCTTTGCTTGTTTTCTGCAATGAAAATCAATTAATTTATTGTGAATTTGTTGGATTTTGGTCCAAATGAAGCATGTGATGGTACTTATTTTAAAAACAGTCTTAAAAACAGACTGGTTGTGTTGGTTTCTGACTTACATGTGCATAGACTGATTTGGATTTCACTGGCTGGAATGTCAGAAGTGGTGCTGCTTTACTTTGATTCAATTCATAACCACAATTCAAGTATAGTTATACTGCATACCAAAATAACAATTTTATAGTGTATTTGACGAGGTTGATGCAGATTCATTTACATGCATCTGAAATGCACCAAAGATAGCCAGGGATTTAAATTCATCTGCCAACCTCAGGTTACATGTTTTTTGTCATGGGGGAAAACTTTGTGAATAGTACCAAGAGGAAACCCACACAAACTAGAGACAACATGCGACTTCCTTGTTGGGAGGATCAAGGCCAGCCAGGACTCAAACCCAAAACCCCTTTCATGCAAGGCAGCAGAGTTACTGATTCGCTGTTTCACAGTTTGCTCAACCTGCCATCCTAACAAAGTCATGCGTGGGGGCCCAAGGACACTGGAATCTCAGACAGTCATCAGCTCAAATTTTTTTCTTAAGCTCCAGAGCAGCTAACTTGTGCCATAAAATGATTGAGATAGACTTCAGAAATGTTTCTGTGCTTGTGTTCTGTGCATCTGGAAATTCATTCAGATTCCATACTGGATGATTCTCTTACCATAAAAATGAATAGCTGTGCTTGAGGTCTATCAAACTGGAAATTTAAGATAACCGTAAATAAAACTGGTCACGACTTCACTAGCAGCTGACTTTAAAGCCTTTGCTCGATTGTTTGTGACTGATATGCACTTCTTTTTTTGTGCTAGTGGGTGAGACTGAAGAGGAGTTTGTAGGGAGGTTTTAAGCCGTGCATTGAAAGGTTTTGCTGATATTAACTTGGCGTTTAAAAAACTCATAAAAGTCAAGATGATCTGCCACCAAGGTAAAAACTTTTTCTCCTGCATTTAGGGGGACAGAATGTGATTGTTTCCATGGTCACAGTTTAGATAAAGCATTGCTCATAAAGGCTTTATACAGCATGTATAATGCCTTCATAAATGAGACATAATGTCTTCATAAATCATACATAAGCAAATGTTATGCTTTGTAAAGGGTGAAATAACACATCCTTATTCAGCATGTGATGCCAGATGTGATATACCTGATAATGTCCCTTAGGTAGTGGCTAAATGCTATAAAGGGTGATGTTGACAGCTAAGTGACATTGCAGTGAATGTCATTGTAATTTCATTGGAGAAACATTCCACAGGCGTTCCTTCAAGGACTCTGTTTATTATTGCCTCGCAAATTTCAGGCATGCGCCGCAGGGCAAGGTGGACACACTCGCTACTGAGTGGATACGTAGCCCAGGAAAGTGATCCGGTAAATGGTGATGTTGACATGACTTGTAAAATGATTGTGCAGTATAATGACATTGTGATTCTTCCTGTATTGTCAAAGGGAATTTGTAAATTACTTAACAATGTGAGCACTACGCCTCCATTGGGTTCTTTATGTGTAATTAATGCCTCTCAGTATATCTCAAAACCATTCTCAGTTTGTATTGAGTAAAGGTTATTGTTAGCTAGACAGTTAAGAAAGATTTTGACTGGTCTTTTTCTGTTGTTAACTGTTTCTGTTGTTGTTAACATTAGCTCCTTGTGGCTTTCTACCACTTTCTAGTGTTTTAAGTTAGAATCTTGGATCTCAAATTTACCGACATGACTATCATTCATTTGGCAACATTACATGTAGTCTACATGTATGAATACAGTCAGATTTCAGTCCATTATTATTGTGCTTTATATTAAGACAAATAAAGACTTAGCTTCACTGCTTTATATCTTCGTGTTTCTGCAGTTTACCAAAAGTTAAGCCAGTTGCTTGTCTGAACCTAATTGTTATTTTTTTGTTATTTGTACTTCTAAAAATGTTTTGCTCTTCTGTTTCCACTGCTACTGCAGTTCAGTGCAACCTCAGGTGTTCTTAAAATTGTGATCTTGGTGTCTCTGTCATTGCAGCAATTATTTTTAATTGTAATTTAGGGACATAAGGTGATTGCACCTTTTGATTGTAATTTCCTGGGTGAATTAATCTGCCTCTGGCCCCTGTTTGTTGAGCACCTGGAGAGCAAGATTCTTGGTCTGAAAAAAGCTGAAGTTTTCTTTCTTTAGAAGTCATGGTATCCAAATGATTCCACCCCTGTAGGAATTCAACATGGCCATTGACCCTGAGAGCTGGGGGACTGCTGAGCATCTGGGCAAACTGAAGCCCATTTACCCAATGAAATGGAGTTAGTGATAGTGGAAGACCCAGTTATTAGAGGAGCAGAAACAATAGTCTGTTTGCACTAAAAAAGCATTTTGCACAGCGTCTTTCCTGCCTGTTGTTCAAGTATGATACCCCCTGGGGCATGCAGACCAGCTCCTGGCTAGTCCTGGGAAGGAACCAGAGGTTATTGTCCTTCTTAGGATGAATGACAGAGGTAACGGAAGCTTTGAGGTTCTGCAAAGCAAATTTGTGAAATTAGGGCCAGAGCCTACTCAGTGGTGTTTTACAGTATTCTACATGTACCTTAAACATGTAAAAAGAAGCATAACCTTCATTCAGTGACCTGCTGTCAGAGAGATTGGTACTGGTGAATGTGGCTTTGGAACTTTTTTTTGGGACAGGGGTGACCTCTACAAGCCAGCCAGGTTGCAGCTTAATTGGAAGGGTACTTATGTATTGGGTCAGCACATGCTTAGGACTGCAGAGGCTTATTTAAACCCGCGACCTGGGGGCAGGGAGTTGGGAGAGAGAAAAGAATAGGGAGTTGTATGCTGGACAGATGGAAACTGGCTGAGCTAAATACACTAGTGACAACAAAGATAACATCTTTTAAAAGCAAAAATGCAGTAAGGGTGGCCTGCAGCTGTGGCAGTGGGGAACCGTGTGAAGATGTGCAGAACTAACCATCTGAAATGTCTTTATTTAAATGCTAGGATTAAGGAGTATAAAAAATAAATTATGGGAATTTTAGGCTCTCATGAAAAACAAGAGCTGGGATTACAGAGATGTGGCTTTCAGAAGAGGATGGGGATGAATACATGAAAGGTTATAAGCTTATCCGGAAAGATGGATCCAGTAAGCAAAGTGGGGGTGTAGCTCTCTATGCAAAGGAAATTGTTATTGTGGGAAAAATTCCACAAATTGAACATCTAACGCCTAGTGAGGATTTCTGATTTTGGCTCAGTGGGGAAGAAAAGATAGGTCTATACAGTGTGCTACTGTCATGGCTGCTGCATCATCTCCATCTTGTGGGAACACTGTCCCTTTGAGTTTGTACAGCAGTGTGTGTCAGCCCTCGCTCCTGCTTCCTGCCTGGCCCATTGCTCCCTGCCTGCTCTCCATTGTTCATCCCACCCCCTCCAGTGGGTCTGATTTTACCAGCACCCCTCTGACATGCAGCTGCTTCCTGTCAACTCATCATCTACAGCAACTCCAGCACCTGTTAAAAGGGCTAAGCCAGAGTCATTCAGCGGTGTGTTTACCAAAAGCATATTTGCTAACCACTTTACCAACTTGTTCAACCATATACAGTCAATAGTTCCAACTATGTAAGTTAGCAGCTATGCATTTAGGAGAGGCACTCCAGGGCTGCTGTGATTTAAAGTGTGCAGGTTGCCCCCATGTTGCTTTACATTTGAGATTGTGAACATATGATGTCACTTGTTGCAGCTGAGGATGAATTTTTACTTGTTACAATGAAAATATATTTTTTGTTCCATATTTCTGTCAATCTAATAGCAATTGACATTTTAAATTTGGTGCTACGAAATTACCCCAAGAGAATGTGCAACGTAGAGATACTGAAGCCAATAGGTGCCAGCCATGGTCTTAGAGCTGGAGCTGAGAACTGAGGGGACATCTGAGGGGAGGTCATAAACAATAGCTGTACTTTCAGTGTTTGCCTAAATAGCAGAGGAAGACTTTAATTTTGGGTCCAGGGGGGTGTTTCCGGAGTGGTTGTGCTTTGTTGCAATTCATACAAAATATTCTGTTTTTATTTGATTGTAAATGAAGGTGAATATGTATCATGTATTTCAATAACAAATGGACGAGATTCTGTTATGGTACAAAATGTACATTTTTTGGCGTGAGAATGGTTCCTGGACAGCACAACAGCACAGTGAGAAGCACTACTGCCTCACAGTTTGCATGTTCTCCCATTGTTCCTGTGCATTTCCTCTGGGTACTCCAGTTTCTTCCCACAGTCAAAAAACTAGCATGTCAGGCTAATTGGAGATTGTATATCACCCATAGGTATGAGTGTGTTAGTGAATAATGCGTGAATAGTGGACTGGCGAGCTGTTAAGGTTGTGTACCTGAATTTGGCCAACAGACATCAGCGATAGGTTCTGCCACGACCCTCGTGAGGAAAATGCAGTATAGTTAATTGATGGATGGAATGATTTGCGGGAGAGAAAATGGTTTTGTCCCCGACTGAAATGAGAAGAAGAAAGGCAGTCTGGGGTCAGCTGGGCGATGATCATCACTGAGTTGCAGGCTATTCATTGAGTGGTAATAATTATGGCCCTGTAAATGTAATCCCAATCCTTTCAGTTTCCTCATTTAAGGTTTTGTGGGTTTTTTTTTTTTTTTTTTTACATTCATTTTGTTGATCTACAAATTGAGTTGTTAAATACAAGTGAGGATTTGACTGCTGATTTACTTGCGTTCTGTATTTACAGTGCCAGATGTTAAGCTAGGGTGTTGCATATTAAAATTGCTGGATTCAAAAATCACACCTATTTCACATGCTCAACTGTGGGCTATTGCTTTTTCACGCAGGATCTCTTTGTATTTGATCACCATTTTCCTCCAATAAATAAAATGAACATGAAAATAAAATGTATTTTGAATTACTTTAACATTTGACTTTTATGTGAAATTTATTTAGAAGATTTGAAACAATGAACTGTGACAACTATGCATACATAGAGGACAGTCCTAAACATGGCAAATACTTCTGCACTGCAATGTTGATTAAATAACTGGTGCAATGTTACTGAAATATGCTTATATAAAATTAATTATTTTATAGATTCACTTAATATTCACATACGTTGCATTGTCCCAATAATTTACCCTCTCAGATCCGGTTTTGATGATGCACTCATAGGCTCACACAGGAGCCTGTCTATGATTCAAGTTTATGTACTATCCTAGTGCAATTTATTGTCTGTATTCCATTATGAATGAAGCTCTTTGGGGTACTGAAATGAACTAACTGTGATCCCCACAGGGAGGCAATGGGAGAAGTTATGCACGACTGTAATCTTTGTTTAGGAATCCACCATTCTGACTTTTTGAGTCCAGATTCAAGTACCTGGTCTTTGCACATCGGCGGATACAGGGTACAGATCTGACACCAGTGTTTAATTGTGTAATTTTATGTGGAAGCCAACATTTGGCTTGACATAAACATTGCATCTCTAACATTGTAAAATACAATGTAGCATAGATTTAAATTAACTGAATTGTTATTTATCAACATAATGGCATCCAGAGTTCTCTCTGATAGGACAAAGAAGCATACATGATAAGAGGCCCATAGATTTGGAATAGCATTTTTTACAGTTGCCACAATTTCAGACATAACTGGGTGGAAGATATATCAGTCACAGAGCAAAGTGGAAAGCTATTGTTGTCTTTACAGCTCCATAAAGTACCACTCACCAAAAGAATGGCCTATTCAACTAAACATTTCTTACCCCCGGGCGACCTATCTTTGCCACCCTACTGACTGAAATTGTCCCGCGTGACAGTTTACCTCACCAATACCCCTGGGAATGCAATATCATGAACTAGGCGCACAAATGTTTCGATCCACCCTCGCCCAAAACCTTTCTCCCTGGTATTCCACTTTCTCCTTTTAAACAGTCCCAAGGAGGCATGAATCAAGGATTAATTAGCCCATAAGAGAATACCAGGTGGGAGCAATTTTCCCACTTAGTCTTACAATTACACAAATGAACAAAACTCATACATGCAAGCTGGGATGTTCTTGACTGTGCAGTATAACGCTTAATTGCGGCACATGTCAGATAGCACTGCAGTGACACAGTTCAAGTTGGAATGCCAAACAGAATTCAGAATATTTTTCCATCATTAACCCTTACTGTCAGTCACAATGTATTATTTTTGCTTGAAAAAACTTGATTCCCAAGTCACCCAAATCATGTGACACTTCTGTTGATGTCCCCTATGCAGAATTACATGAGCAGGAAATCTCACATGGGCAAAGCAGGCTTATAATATGTTGTGAGGTAAAATGGTGGTTGTCAGTAAGCCATTTCAGTGAGGCTCTGAGCTTTCAAGGTGATAGAAAGCCACAGCCCATGCTGCAGAGAGTATAGTGTGATGCTACATACTTAAAATTATTGCATTCCTGTGTTCCGTTGTCACTGGCCCAAAATCGAGGCCCATCCGGAATTATCCACATTCTCCTGATCACCTACTCTGGCCCTGCTACATGGCAAATTCAGAAGAAATCAGATAGGTATTTGCTTTCTTCTGAAGCGAGTAATATCATTTTCAGCTTATTTATACAGTACAATTGACTGGTCATACTCAGAGATACATTTATACTCTTCACAGTCTTAAAGGGGCTATGTCAATAGCTGGACATGTGCAGTTTGGTCGTGAAACTTATCTTTTCCGTGGGCCACAGGAACGTCTAGTATTCGCCATTACAAAGGGGAAGCGCGACAATCTAAACTAATCCAGCTTTCTTTCATGTCATCTGCGCAAAATATTTATAAAAGAAGAGTGCTGCATTATAAGGCAATGTTGTGGGAAGGAAATTTTGGTTATTTTTAACTTCCCGAGGCCAAAATATGGCTTTGAAGAATCCAAATGAGAGAATGAAAAACTCCCTTACCATTTGAGCTAGAATGCTCTGATTTTTACTGAAGGTAGTTATGGTAAGAGGTCATCACATATCAGGGTTTTTCATTTGACCAAATTTTAAGCGATATGTAGGTCAAATGGCGGGAAATTGCCGCAATTTTGCATTTGACCTTGTCAGCGCTCTAGTGCCTTCAGTTTTTGACGTAGCTTTTTGCTTTTTAGGTCACCTGAGACGAAGTTTCAAAGTGACCTGTTCTAATCGCCTTTTGTATGTCGTCGTCCGTCATGCGTCGTGCATCCGTAAACAATTAACATTTTCGACTTCTTCTCAGAAACCGCTGATCCGATTTCAATTAAATTTTGCAGGAACCTTCCTTGGTCAAATATGCACCAAAATTATGAATTATATGGTGCCCACCCCCAGGGGCTCTGAGGGGCGGGGCTAAAAGTGGTCAATACATTTTCCACTTCTTCTCAGAAACCGCTGATCCGATTTCAATTAAATTTTGCAGGAACCTTCCTTGGTCATATATGCACCAAAATTATGAATTATATGGTGCCCACCCCCAGGGGCTCTGAGGGGCGGGGCTAAAAGTGGTCTATACATTTTCCACTTCTTCTCAGAAACCGCTGATTCGATTTCAATTAAATTTTGCAGGAACCTTTCCTGGTCAAATATGCACCAAAATTGTGAATTATATGGTGCCCACCCCCAGGTGCTCCAAGGGGCGGGGCTAAAAGTGGTCAAATTGGCTGAAATTTTTAAAATCTTCTTCTCCAGACCCAGATATGCTGGAAAACAATACTCTTCATAGATGGAAGGCTCTTGAGCAGCTTTATCAAAATTGTGAACTTCATGACTCTTGAGCTCCATGTTTGCCCTCGGGCAGGGGGTGAAATTTACTATAGTTTATATAGGAAAATGATACTTTTGGGTATATTTTGTTGATTTTCTACTGGAAATCATTCAAACTTGATGGGCATTATAACCACGAGATAACAGTTTGATACTATGACATTTTTTGACCCTGTCTCTTCCCCAGGGGCTGAGGGGTGAGGCCCAAATGGGGTCATATTGCCAAAAATTTCAACAATCTTCTTCTCCAGACCAAAATAGGCTGGAAACCAATACTCTTCATAGAAGGAAGGGTCTTGAGGTGCTTTATCAAAATTGTTCATTTCATGGCCCCCAGGCTCCATGTTTGCCCCGGGGGGAGTTTACTATACTTTATATAGGAAAATGATACTTTGGGGTATATTTGGTTCATTGACATCAATAACATCAGTTTTTATACAACTCAGCTGACCGTTAAGGCCCATGGGCCTCTTGTTTATATGTGGGTGTATGACCATAAGATCTTGATCAAGTTTGATTTCTGCCCCAAACGGCCCACTACTTTGGCCAATAGGGGGTGCTTTATGAAAAACACAAAAATGGCCATAACTCCTTTACCGTTTCAGCTAGAAATACTCCTGATTTTTACTGAAGGTAGTAAGAGGTCATCAGATATCAGACGGGTTTTTCATTTGATCACATTTTACGAGATATATGGGTCAAACGGCGGGAAATCATCACAATTTTACCTTTGACCTTGTCAGCGCTCTAGTGCTTTCAGTTTTTGACGTTGCCTTCTAGTTTTTTTATATATGGGTGTATGACCATAAGATCTCGATTGAGTTCGATTTCTGGCCTGAACAGCCCACTACTTTGGTCATTATAAAAGACAAAAATGGGCATAAGTCCCTCACCGTTTGAGCTAGACTGCAGGTGACAGTTAAGAGGTTAACATGGCCATTTTTTTCATATACGGATTTCCGGATATAGAGTTGCCAACATATAATCACGTGCAAAAAAGCAGGTAGGAGCATGCAATAGGGACTTTCATGCAAGACCATGTAAACCAATCGCAAGCATTCAAAACTCGCTCTAAGGTGCACACACTCACAAGCCACAAGCCACACAGAAACTGTGAAAAAATAATTAGTTTAAGGTCCTTAAAAAAGGGGTGACCACACATAAAAAATGTTGCAATTCCTTCAGTGTTCATGAGGTTTAAACATAAATACCCTCAGTTGAAGTGTGCATCTCAAGCTTATCTTTAAAAAACAATGAAAAGACTGTGCTACTATCCACAGTTTGGTATTGGTTAGGTATGATTCTGTGAAAGTGTGCTAATGAACTGTACTGCACTGGGAAGCATTAAACAGGTATATTACTGAGCAGGCTGTCAATGTTTAAATGCCAGTAGACATCTGTTGAAATGTGTTTAAATGTGAAAATTTCTCACTGTTCTGTTGCTTATTCTATTCTTCTCTCCTCAGTATAATGAAAGTGTATGACTGTTAAGCTAAGGCTGTGACCTAGTCACATTCATTGTGTGAATGGCCTTGGAACCAGATGCAATAGATTTAAAGATTCTGAAGAGTTAGTGTGAAGCTAATGCTATAGCTGATTACAAAAAAAAAAAGACAGGTATGAATGGCAAGCATTTCTAAAATTTGAGCAAATCCAGTGAAGGAGCCCAGCTGCTTCAGCAACCAACTGTCAGTAACCCACCACAACAGTGTCCTCATTCTTAATGCGCACCACATCACTATTTGTTATTGAACTCTACAAATCACCTCCTATGTCCTCTCACTCATCCACGCCTATGCATGAATACATCACTTACAGAACGTCTTTTTTTTCTCCAAACCGTTTGTTAGACCTGTCAAGTGCTACTGATTGATTGCTGATTGTGCTGGTCTTGGCATGCTTTCTACTGCCTCTCACAGAATTATGCTCACCTCTTGCACCTCAGCATCCAATCGTCATTGGGATCTGCTTCTACAATCCTTCGCTAGAATTAAGAAATCACCACACTTAGAGGATGTTTATTCAGCTTTTTACTTCATAGCAAATAAACAATTCATAGATATTGCTCAAAGCAATTTTTGTTTATTAGCGGAACGTCGAGGCCTCATGAAACACACCTCAAACCAACTAGATTTTAATTCATGGCATATTTTTTACATGATCTTGTAGAGGATAAAAATATGGAATCATCAACAAAAATCAGAATTAGAACTTCAATGCTCCTCCTCGAGCTTTTACGATGGCTTGAATTCTTTGAGGCATGGACTAATGATAAACAATATTCTCCATCAAGCTGCATCCAACTTTCTCAAACAGCGACTGACAGATCAGCTTTGGAGGATGGGGCCTTGTCATGTATCGTTTTTTGCCATTTACACCATAAATTTTTGATTGGATTGAGATCTGGACAGTTTGCTGGCTATGTCATTGAGCAGATATACCTTCCCTTTTATGCTCTTTAATCTGTGCCAAGACGCTTTGTCATCCTGAAAAATGACTTCATCATCACTTCACCCACAGTATTTTCTACAGATGGAATCAAAAAAATGGTACAAAGTTTCAATGTACACCTGAGGATTGACTGTTGAGGTGATGATTGCTTTCTCCACTGGTCTTACCTGACATGCAACCCCACATCATGGGTAAATGGGGAAATTTGCTTGTTTTCTTCAAGCAGTTATCTTTATGTGTTTCACTGGAATGACATTGGGCAAAAGTTCCAGCATCATCGCCTTGGCCAAGGCAGATTTGTGATTCATCGCTGAATATCACTCATCCAATCATCCACACTTCATGATTGCTTCTCTTTAGCCCACAGTAAACTTGCTTTCTTCTATTTAGGTGTTAGTGCTGGTTTTCCTGTGGCTTTTCTATGTGCAAATCCCATTTAATTCAGCCAATTTCTTACAGTTCTGTCACAAACATTGACTCCTCTTCCTGCCCATTTGTTTTTTTTTAATTTGTTTTGTTGTGCATTTTTTATTTCCAAAGCAAAGAGTTTTCTGTCTTGATGCTTTGATGTCTTCCAAGGGTGATTCCATATTTTTAGCCAGGTACTGGGGAATTTGGATATTTTTACATTTTAGTAGTGGTCCCTGTGTACTAGAGCTCCCTGTTCTTTTGCAGTGGTGCTGTGCCTATACATTTAGGGCGGGCACATGCCCACCCAGAATTGTGGAGGTTTTTTTTTTTCCCCTTTCCCCATGTCGCAAAATCAGCTTTAGCTATGACGAATCAGCAGCACTTGTCCAAAAGTGTAACGTTCCGCAGCTCATGTGTCATCCACTCGTCTCAGGGTAGTCTCATGCTGAACTTTTATTGTTTTATCTTTGTTCAAGAGGCAAGCTTTGGTGAATCCCATCTCGGGAACTTAGCGTAGCGCACTGTCGGTCGAGACGAGCCCATAACAGATGAAACTGGTATTTGCCGTTCCCCAGTAGGTTGCAAGGACAAGCTTACATGTGATGCTGATGAGTGGACAGGTAGCCTAACACTAAGCTTAGCTACTCAGGCTTGAAAATATATTCCCTTGTTCTAAAACGTAGGTTCTTTCAATTGCCGATTAAATGTGCGTATTTTTTGGTACTTTTATTTTTAGAAATATCCCTTCTGCTGATGGCTATGCGTGTGTAAATATAGTTTGACAACGCAAAACACTACGTTAAATGACTTATCCATTCATTTAATATTAAAGATATTAAATTGTTTTCTTATCCTTTTGTAGTATAGTTTGTGATGTCACGTCAAATACACGCGCAGAGACTTGATGGAGTGGACAAAAATGTATGGTGGGGTTATTCAGGGCAATTCTTGAAGGCTGCGACTTCAGCAGCAAATTTCCTTGCTTCGGGATAGTGAAGTATTATTGTTGTTGTTGCTATTGCTTCTTGAAATGATAATGATAAAAACTTCTGTACTTCGGTGAAAAGACGCAGAGCTATTTTCAAATAAGGCCTCACAATTAGGTTGGGTTTTATACTTCAGGCTAACTGGGATTCAACTGTACAGAGGATTTTTCTTTAGCTCTGCCTTTTACTGATTTGCTACCGCATGTGCAGGATGACCTCGGTGGTCACTTTATTAGGTACCCTTGTACACCTTCTCCTGAATGCAAATATTTCAGTCAATCACAAGGCTAAAACTCATGCAATGCATGTGAACATGTTCCCACCAAGCATCAGGATGGGGAAGGAATGTGGTGTAAGTGGTTTGACTGTTAACTGACTGCTGGGTATAGGACATGTGGACTCTTTTTTGAATATTATTTTTTTATTTATATAGCCTATAACAGAAAACTGTGAGAAAGATTTGTTGAATTTTAAACTACAAAGTTCAATAAAAAAGCTTATTTGCCTGGGTATTATTTATGCAAAGGAGACATATTAAAATTTTTCAGTATAGCTAAGCTGTGCCCACTCTAAAATTTGGCTTGCACAGCGCCCCTGTTCTTTTGGTTGTGCATGCTGGTATATGCATGTCCTTATATACACTAAAGCAGATCCATGCAGTGCAAAACCAAAATAATTACACTGCACACTCATCTAAAATATGTGTGTTGTCCTCACTGAAACATTTATCTGCTCAAGCTGGATCTGGTACACGGTGGTAACAACAAATAAACACTTGGATCCTAAATGGATTACTCAGTGGATTACTGGACTTCAGTCTAGCTTGCAGTTAGCACAAGCTTCCTAATTACTCATTTTACAGTCATTTACAATTAGTTTGAACAACATTCCTGTGAAAATGCTAATTTTTCTATATTCCTGAGTATATTGACATATAATTGCATATAAAAAGAAATATTTGCAAATATAAAATTATGACTTGATGGATGTGAGAAGGGTAAATAAACTGCAAATACGGGCTTATTTATAAATGAATATTGGGTTCTAGCTTGCAGTTCTAATTTTGTTTTGGCACTGTTCAGTGTTTCAGACCAATTACTGATATGAATGTCGTATCCACATTCTTTTGGCCAAATTGTGTAAATCCCAAGCATTCTTGCAACCTGAAACGGGGCTGGGCATGACTTGTTTAAGAATGCAACGAGTGGTTTAGAAATGAGGCTCAGAGTACACAGAGGAGCTGATCAAGATAAAAATGCTTCCGCAAGTGACCTGAATATTTTTTAATAAATTGTGGATTAGTTACGAGACTGCAACTGATACAAAGTATATGACTTGGGAATTGGGAAGATAATGGTTCATAAAATGATAAAGATTTGCTGCTTCTATATTATGTCAGAAAAATCATGTTTAGAATTTACGTAAGTTTTTGGCGACCTCCTCATATCCTCCCGAGGCAATCAAAAAAAGAAATTGTGGATGACGAAATTAAGCTGGTGTGAAAATACTTTCAAAACTATTGTCTTTAGACATTTATGTCCTCTACAGCAGGCTGGAAATGCCTTTAGTGTTACAGGACTTTTTGATATGCAAGTCTTGTTTCCATAGTAACAGACAAGAGTAATGTTCATTGATCCTGCCATACGTTTGATATTGAGGTTACCCATTACAATTTTAATTTCTGGCAACATACAGACTGTAAATACTCAGCAGGAGTTTGCTGCACATTGAGGAGCTCTGACCTAAGAATTTGTCATTCTTGGAAACCATACTGTGTGACCACCTGGAAACACAGATCTAACAACCATGACCACCTGCTAACACAGACCCAACTAAGACCTCTCTCCCTCAGTTGTGCCCCTGTGAGACATTAAGTGAGACATATAAATGTTTGTAAACAACATAAAAATAAATAATTCATGAAAACATGGGACATGAGACTTCCAAGGCAGAAGGCAATGTGTATAGCCTGTCCACCCTGAATTTGTTGTAGTTGTTGAATATTAAAACAATGGCGATGAAAAGTACAATAATGTTTCTAGCATGACAACTGAAACACAATTAACCACTGGTACACACATGCACACACACACACACACACACACACACACACGTTTGCTCAGTTATTCTTATCAGAGCATTGTATTCACTTCCATTGATTATGGCAGCCTACCCACGCTTAAATATAACCAAATCATAGCTAACTCTAACCTCAACCTAACCTCACTTGACAACTGACCAATCACTTTAACTATGAACTCAGAAACGATGTTTTAAGTTACCAGGACCGGGCTTTGGTCCCCATGAGCATTACTGGTCCAGTCAGTCTTAATGCTGGAAAATGTCCTCCATAGGTGTCCCCCCACCCACCCATACACAATCAAGCACATGTTCAGTCACAAACAGTATATGAACCCACTCACACACATACAGACGCAATAGTACAATTGCTCACAATGCCTCTCTTTATACGGATAGTGGAAAAGTATTTTCTGACATACTTGAAAGCCTTGGCCGATAATTTGATTTTTTTTATAAAGCCTTCTTTTATAAATGAGCTATTTCATGTGAAATGCTGTATAATTGCACTAATTATTTTGCCATTTTTCATCCTGTAAAAATCACTTAAATGCTCAAAAGAAAGTCTCTGAAATGTTCTGGGGGGGCTTCTTTGGTGAGTATGCTTCATAACCTAAGCTGTTAGGTCTCTTGACTCTTCTGAATAAAATCACAGCTTGAGGCTCATGTTTGGTTCACTTTGACCCGATCATCTGCTGCTACTCACCTTGAAATCAGAACTATGCATCCTACTCCCACACACAAAACTGCTCAATCCTTATCCAATGGAGAGAAATACTTTCCATTCCTTTTAAGATGAATTTATATTTGCACATGTATAAACTCATTTATGAACCAATTAATTGATTTCGTTTCTGGAGCATGTAAATGGTAATCTTGTATCTTGGCAGATTGGCATCAAAATGTGTGATGCGTGAAAGATGTGAATGGAAAATATGAAAATATTTCTTAATGCACAGCCCAAACAAAAGGACAATCATACATTCTAATATTTTGTTGGACCTCCTTTGATTACAGCACACATTCGCCGTTGAATCGTTTTGATAAGCTTATGCAATGTCACCACATTTATTTCTGTCTGGAGTTGCATTACTTTTTTGCCAAGATCTTGTATTGACGATAGGAGAGTCTTAACTGCTGCATAAAGTCTTCTCCAGCACATCCCAAAAATTTTCAATGGGGTTAAGGTCTGGACACTGTGGGAGCCAATTCTGTATGTGTGAAAATGATGTCTCATAGTCCCTGAGCCACTCTTTCACAATTTGAGCCCGATGGATCCTGGCATTGTTATCTTGGAATAAGCCAATGCCACCAAGGAAGATAAAACCCACTGATGGAAAAAAACCTGGTGGTCAGCTGACCTTATTTTTTTGGCTCATATCATTGCTGAACCTAGACCTGACCAACTGAAGCAACTCCAGTCATAGCACTGTCCCCCCCCCATGCCTGTACAGTAGGCACTAGGCATGATGGGTGCATCACTTCATCCTCCTCTCTTCTTACCCTGAGGCGTCCATCACTTTGGGACGAGGTGACTCTGGACTCATCAGACCACATGACTTGTTCCATTGCTCCAGAATAATCTTTATGCTCCCAGCAAATGGAAGCCTTTTTTTGATTAGCCTCGTTGTTAAGTGGTTTTCTTAAGGATATGGAACTGTTTACTCCCAATCCCTTGAGTTTTCTTTGCATTGTTGCTCTTACTTTCACTAATAAACATAGCTGTGCGTTCTACTGTTGATATTTTTACAATTTGATTGCACCAAATGTTTAAGTAATCTCCGCTTACAGTCATTCAAGATTTTTTTCCGACCATGTTTCTTTTTTGAAGATGATGGTTCACCACTATCCTTCCAGATTTTAATAAGGCATTGCACAGTTCTTAAGGCAATTTCAGTAGTTTCAGAAATCTTCTTTAGTTGTTTTCTTTGCGTGAAGCAGGTCAATAATTTGATCTTTCTGAAACTGACCAACATCTTTTCCACGACCACAGGATATGTCCTCTGGCATGGTTGTTTAAGATATGAGAGGCTACTCACTGCATCAGATAGGGGTAAATAACTTGGTGTCAGATGAAACATACTAATCGCTGCAATAATTATCCAATGGAATGGTCCTATGTATTTGCTTAGTTAAATCCAGGTGGTGACTTTTTTTTCTCATTTGTATTTTAGGCCAGGCAGCGTATAGCACAGCTTAATCAACTGATATCGGAAAGATGCAGATCCCCAAACCCACTCGTATCACAATAACTGGTTACTACTGTGGAGTGTGGCCACGATCACTTAATTAATAATATATATATATATTTCTCTCTATATCTATCAGTGGCGACTCTTGAACTGGCAATAGGGGAGGCTCAAACAGTCCCTTAAAAAGAATGGTTGGCCACGACCTGTTTTCAATCATTCATTTAAATTACCATTACAGAAACTCCGAAAACTCTCAACATTATCAGGTGTGGCCAGTTTTCATTTATAACGCATATCGATTACGACTCTGGACTTCTCACGCTTTTCTTTACTCAGCGGTTGGAAGCAATGCATGCGTTTCATGATCGTTTAAATGAAATAAGATCATTTGAAACGTCTTTAGGCAATTCCATTGCTTCCAATGATCTTATTTCATTTAAATTGTTTTAACGATCATGAAACACATGCATTGTTTCCAACCCCTGAGTAAAGAAAAGCGTGTGAAGTCCACAGTCATAACGCAGATGAAACTGATAAACCTCCATGCACAAGGACTTCAATTCCGTGCGAGAATCTCTTACACATGCGTTGATTGAATAATTGCTGACTACAGCAGGGGAACGTAAATATACCACTAAAACTCAACTCGGAATTCATGAGAGTTGACAGATGTGCGTTATTAATGAAAACTGACCACACCTGGATGTTAGGAGTGTTTGGAGCTTTTGTAATGGTAATTTAAATGAATGATTGAAAACAGGTCATAACCAATCATTATTTTCAAGGGATGGGTTTGAGCCTCCCCTGTTGCCAGTTCACGAGCTGCCACTGATATAAAATATACTGAGAGTCATTAAAAACGCAAAGTGGTTTTTATTGTCTAATTTGAAAACTGATAGTTTTTCCTTTTGCTGATTGACATGATGACCATCAAGCAAGATCAGCATTGCAAAATGTCAAGTGTCTGGTGTTCAAATCCTTTCTTGGTTTAACACCTCATTGTGATTATCTAAATGCAGCACAGTTCCCTGGATCATGGTCGTGAATCACACTGGGAGAAATCATTTTGCACATGAAAAGTTGATCAGGGCCAATAAAAAAACACATAAACAAAGTCACATCATTCCCACTTCAAATGCCACAAACAAATGAATCTCAGAAGAATCAAAAATTTTGAATGTTGAATGATGGCCAGTCTCAAAGAAAAGATTCTGGACGCATTAATGTCCATTAAATGACTGTATCCAGACTGCAGGGATGACACAGAATGACCAGATGTGTCAGCTGTTGTCCCCGACAAAATGCGTCATCTGTGACGCCACAAAAACACATTCCATAAAACGTCTTCTGCCATGTCAGATAACGCATAAGACCTGCTGAATTGACTGCCAATGTAACGATAACAGTGAGGGCAAGTCTCACTACCAAAAGCAGTTTCCCGAGACCACGTTTTGCAACTACGAAAGAAACCATTTACCGCTACTTAAAACAGTGTATTTTTTTATGCATTTTTAATGCCTCTCAGTATATATTTATTTATTTATTTATTTATTTATTGAGAGAGAGAGAGAGAGAGAGAGAGAGAGATGTCTCTGGCACTCCTTGTCAGTAAAATTTAGAATACTATCTGTGTATCCTTCTCTGCTTCCAAGCAGTTATGTTCTCCATGAGCTACTTTGTCAATCGATGCAAAAGTAGGCTAGATCACACATTACCTTTTGCAAACATTATTATTCCAAACTGTCTGGGTAGAATCAAATAAAATCCAATGAAAAGATATGTTTTTATATATATATATATATATTTAGTCTTGCTTCATGTCATCTCTGACATGTATTGAGTAACCTTGAGGATTCAAATGCCTTCATGTACACTGAGGTGGTGTGAAATGTGCATTGGTTTTGAGAAATAGCATACACGCTCCATAAATCAGTTATGATTATTATTTTCAATGTCAAATGTAAGCCTGCAAGTGCTTTAATTTACATTCATACGACAGTAAAACACAATACAACCATGATACATTATTTACAATAATACCTTGAATTATTTGGCAGATCATTTCATTTGTGAAATTAGAAGTGATTGGCACTTCAGTTTTGACGTGGTTTTTGCAAGTAATTTGTGGTATGAAGAAAACACCAAGCATAACCTTGTATAAGCTCAGTAAAATGACACTCCCATTGGTGCCATCAGGTTTACATGGAAAATGCCCCCTGAAATTTCACTTGCCCCTTCATATTAATCTCTCTGCCCAGTTGTGTGTAGTGCAGGCAGAAAACTAGTGGTTAGTGTTGTGGCTGGAAAAAATAGGAATATAACCAGTGAACTGTGCGTGTATTGTCAGACGTAGCACATGCAGAAAAATCAAGCCCCTAATTGCAGATTTACATATAAAATCTCTAGGGTGCCTAGGACTTTTGCACAATAATGTACATATTTGTGATTCTATATCTATTGGTATAATGACTGATCCCCTTCTCTCTCACCACCATTTTAGTGTGTTTATTCCTACTAAGGAGTTTTGTAGTATTGGTTAATTATTATTATTTTATTTATTTATTTATTTCTTTCTTTCTTTGGGGGGGGCTATAAGCAATTTTTTCCCTTTATAATACTTCTGCTGTAAAGCTTCTTTGTGACCATGACACTTTAAGAAGTGCTTGACCAATAACTCTGAATTGAAATCAATTGTATATGTCTAAAGCTTAACTGAAACTCAATAGCCCCTTGTCACGTTTCTCAATGTTAATTGCAGGCATATCCTCAGAATTTATCATTCCGGTCAGGAATTTAAGTGGCGGCAGCAGGCTTGGCTTTACTCTTCTAGACATTCGCCTATGATGCCTGAGTAATTGAAGAGTTTGTTTCCAAAACGCAATAAGTGCTAAAATTACAAAATTGAGATAATACGAGCAATAGCCCTGTGCTTCTTACACATGGTGCAAAAATCCAGAAGTTCATACTATTAGGTGTACTTTTTCATGGTCAAAGTTAGTATTTATCCATAAAATACAATATGCACCAATATAGAAAAAGCTGATATACTCAAAATAAGTAAAATTGATATATTGTGTTTTGAAAACAAACTCTTCAATTATACATTCTGCATACAGCTGAATGATGCTCGTCCCCCGGAGTGAATCATAATGCAGCGAAGATGGCAGCTGGTGAATTAAGGTTCTGATCAAATAGTAGGGAGCAGATTCATCTTAACGAAGCGCAACTTGCATTGACATTAGGAAGTTTTTGGAATTTTTTTTTGCTTATTTTTACCACAGAGTAACAGATTCACTTTGTCTTCTTGATATTTGATTCAAAATATTACCAAAAATGTAATTTTCAAGTATTAACAAGCATTGAAAGGAAGTAATAAATTTGATCATGAAATAAATAAATGACATAAATTAGGGGCATGCGTGGAATGCTCACAGCAATTCAGTCAAGAAACTCTTCCCACAGCTATGATGTCAACTTTAGTGACAACCTGTCCTATTGCCAACCCAGTGGAATCAGTAATGGTCCCAGAGCACTCTTTTCAAAAACTGCCAATCAGGCTACTGCTATGCTGCTGTTCACTGCTTTTGCTATGCACAATGTCTTTGTTGCAATTTTGGTTTACTGATTTTTGTTTGCTCAGTGGCTGCTTTTTTGGTCCATATGTTTTTGCCACGTCTCTCGTTTCTTCGATTGTCAGTGTGACAACATCTTGGGAGACTTGGATTAAGCCTGAGAGGGGTGCTAGAATATTAATACAGTTCTGGTGTAAACATGCAAAACTTTTTTTCCCTGGAGATGCAATCTAAAAGCCGCTTTCTTGTGTTTCTGCATAATTTTGGGATTCCATTACACAATCATGTATGTTTGCGCAAAGCAAATTATGTAGCTTTATTTCTTACACTGGCCTGGCATTGCAATGCTAGTGAAGAGTATCAGATGCTGCGTTCACCAGAAGTGCACCTTCCTAAACTGAGGATTGACCGTCTTTAAACTCCGGCGTGTCAGCCAATCACATGCAAAGATTTGGCGGGAATATCAGCAGCGCCACTGGCAGCAAAGTTTGGAAATTTCATTAAGATGCCTCAGCTTGGTTAAAGCGCAGAAAGGGAATTGAACAGTGTTTGAAGCTTTCCAGATGATGCACTTTCAATTGCTGAAAAACAATTAAAAACTATCAAGAAAAATACTTGCTTCAAATGCATGAAAATGAAATGACTTATTTGGATTCAGTTATTGCATCTAGTCAATGTACAGGTGCGCAGTTGCAAACTACAGGACTCGATTTAAAAACCCTTTTTCGCCATCTTCACATTGCTATGAACTAACTTCTTTGGGATGAATGAAGATATTTCATCTCTTAAAACTTTCCTCAGGCAAATTACACCACATCCGTCTTGTTCCCAACTTGTGACTGCATCACTAACTAAAGCTAGCAAAAATGAAAGTGGGATGTGAGAGAAGGAATACGCACATTTTTTCGCCCAGCATGAATTGAGCACTTTTTGCAAAATCTTACCATGTATGTTTGCCTAATTAATCTGTATATGCTTAAATATGCTTGAATCAATGTGAAATTTTGCAATAAGATAGTTCACATTGTTTATATACCAGACTTTTTTTTATGTGCTCTTCTTTGGATTACCCGTGAAAGGGACCAAACTAATGTCATAGGGGGCGTGTCCGTCTATGGGTAAGTGTCCATCTATGGGTAGGATGGCACTACATCTATGAATGCCAGTCAAAGTTTTACTGTGCAAAAAAGGAAGCCTTATGTTTACAGGGTACAGTTGTGCTGTTGACCTCTCTTGGCTTGGAAACTAGCAAAAATGAATTTGGACATGCTCTAAATGCACTTGCGCCACGAGCTTCAGACCTTGAGCTTAGATCATTAATATAGGGCCCATAGAGTTCTAAGAAAGGCTTCAAACAAGAGCCATGAGGTTAATTCCTGTTAAAAATCGAAAAAAGCTATGAGGACAGGCTGAATAATCTCAATCTCCTCAGTCTTTTTAAAAGGGGACTTCGGGCAATCTGATTGAGGTCTTTAAATATGTTAAAGGGATTAACACACAGTTAATTATGCGGGATTACACAGGCCAAGTTTTGTTCACAGAACCCGGGGTCACAAATGGATGTTAGCCAAGGGTAAATTTAGCACTGATATTAAGAAGTATTTTTTTTCTCCACACAGAGCGTGATCACAGTGTGGAATCGCTTGCCTTACAATATCATAGAGGCAGAAACTGTGGGAGTTTTCAAGTCCAGGCTTGATATAGTGCTGGATAACATCTTATCTTTGAGTATCTGAAGCATCAGGTTCTCAGAAGTGAAAGGAAAATGGCAAACCTAGTTGGGAATGTTGTATTATGTCATGTTATTTTGTGCTGGACGAATGAGACAAAATTACTCCTGAAACAATAAAACAATTGCTAACTTCAGCCCCTAAATCAATGTGAAGTTTTGTGAATAGAATAGGCAACTGTGCAAAGTGATGAAGACTTTTTTGATATATTGTGCAAAAATCAAAATAAAGACGTGTTTATTGTGTGAAATCAATAAAATTCATGTGGAAAAAAAATCAAATAATGTGCTGTTTTGTTTTCAACATAATGTAGGTCGATGACAATTTACAAATCACTGCTTACGGTGTTATTTTTAGCTAACATACCATCCCAACTTTTCTGATTTGGGGTTGTATTTATTAGTGTTTAATTAGCACTTCCTTAAGGCTGTGTTCTGTCATTTGCTGTACTCTAGCCTAAGCAAATGCAGTAATCGTACACCATTTACTCTCACACTCATACGTATGGGCAAATTAAAGTCTTGAATTAACCTAGCGTGCACGTCTTTGGACTGGTAGGAAACCAGAGTACTCTAGGAAACCTAATTGTAAACCCATGTTCTTGTGCACTGCATACATAAAGGCCTTGAGTTTGAACTCAGAACCTTCTTGCTGCAAGGCTATGCCACCATGTCACCCAGCAAACATGAGAACAAAATTTTAATTATATTCTTATTGTTGGTTTTTTTTGCCGGTCAAATTTAATGAAATTTTGGTCAAAAAAATTTTAATGAAATTCAAGGCGAATTTGGTACTTTTTTTTCCCCACTACCTGGGGACTGGTTTGTTTGTTTTTGTTTTTTTTTTTTATGTTTTGTTTTTACAGGTGACAAATTGTCCCACAAAATAACGTACTTTTTGAGGTTCAAAAAAAAAAAAAAAATCAATTTTTTAAATTTTGTTTCAGTCTCCCTCTAATTGTTGGGGATGGTAGATATCATGAACCTTCTGGAGCCTGCCAAATCAGGTCGAAATCAGAGAAGGCAGTGTGATACTATGGCTGTTTCCTCAATCCCTATTCTGCCTATGATCAGATATCTCAATAAAGAGGCAGAGCAATGAGCTCTTCTGAACACCACTTCATTCAGCATGGATTTGTTGACCGAATTCTGCATTTTTGTGTAATTAGGTCAAAGGTCAAGGTCGTCTGAAGGTGAAAATCACATTTTGTTTGCTATCTTGTGAAATAGACAAGCTAGGAATGAGACCAATGTCTGAATGTTCAGGCAGGTCAGCCCTTTTTAGCAATGATGAGTCATTTTCTCCTACAATGACAACTTAAGACTGAAAATTAAAATCAAACTTCTACTGTAAAATCCTGAGGGAGAATCCTGAAGGAAAATGTCCCCTCAACAGTTTGTGACTTAAAGCTGAAGCGCAGTTGGGTTATGCAAGAGGACAATGGTCTGAAGCACATAAGCAAGTCCACATCTGAATAACACAAAAGATACAAATTAAGGTTATAGAGTAGCGTAGTCAAATTCCTAGTCACGTGGCTGAATTAAAACAATTCTGCAAAGAAGAGTGAGCCAAATTTCTTCAAACTGATGATAACTGATAGATGTATCACAAACTATTAGGTTAAGGGGGGAAATAGTTTCACAGGGGTGATAAAGGTTTTGAACTCTTTACCTTCAATAAGGAAAGGATCATTTGAAAGCTGCATTGTGTGTTTACTCACTGTGCCAGTTTCTCATTAAAATTAGTTGGACGATATGAAACATTTCCAATATGATGAAAAGAAAAAATAGAAGAAATCAGGAAGGGGAAAAACACTTTTCACAGAACAGAAGAATCTGCTGTATTTCTGATGAATTGATTAGTGTCCGAGTGTAAGCTGCATGCAAGGGCTGGCTTTATGGAATTCCTTACGTGGACTGATATCCAAACAAATTTCATTCTCCTCTAAATGAAGATTTCACACCTGTATCAGATGGTGCATTAAAGTTGGAAATAGACTTCTCAGTCATACACTGTAGAAGCTAATATAACTTTCAAGAAATATACAGAAGTATGGTAACTGTTGAGTGCTATTTCATGCAGAGGTAAAGCCTAAACATTATTAGAACAAGTTTCAAATTGTCTTTACAAATCCACAAACATCTCCTTTGTACCATTCACGACGTGCTCTGGCGAGGATTGCTACTCTGACTGGGAAAGTCGGAGTAGCAAGAAGAGGTCCAAATTAGCCTCGCCTTGTGCACTAAAGCACCCTTATACCATCAAGGATACTGGCTTTTGAACTGTGCGCTGATGTGCTTCTCCCCTGGAGGACAAGTCGTGAATGATTTTGGAAAAATAATCATATTTTGATTGGTCAGACCATGGGGCAGTTTTCCACTGTGCCTCAGTCCATCTTAAATGACCTTGGGCCCACAGAAGGTGGCACCATCTCTGCATCTTGTTTAAACTGTATATTGTTTTATCTGTAATACTAGATTTTTAACTTGCATTTCTGGATGTGACAAACTGCATTAATTGAGAGTGGATTTCAGAAGTGTTCCTGATTCCCTTGAGGGATTTCAACAATAGAATCACGTCTGTTTTTAATGCAGTGCCACCAGCGGGCCTGAACATCATGGCCATTCAATATGGTTTTTCTGCTTTCTCCCTTGCGCTCAGATTTCTCTGGATTCTCTGAGTCTTTTAATCATACTTTATGCTTTAGATGATGAATTTATCTAATTCCAAATTATTTGCAATTTTATGTCTGCCCATGCAGTCTTTCACGGAGTGGTGAAGCCCTTCCCATCTTTCCTTGTGAAAGGCTCAGCCTCTCATGTTACTGACCTATTGCCAATTAAATTAATTAGCAGTGAGGTGTTCCACCAGTTGTATTTTTTTAGTGTCATACTTTTCCAGTCTTTTGCTGCACCTATTTCATTTATCATCACTACCTGGAAACGAGGTAAAAATAAATGAATAGCTTCATTGAATCACCCCAAGTATCTCTTTCTCAACCTTCTTGTCTGCCCTCGTTCAATGTTTTTTTTTCCCTTTTCACAAGAAAGATCCCATGGTTTCCCAAGATATCTTCAAATATGCCATGCTGAATCTCAGAGTAATGTGTAAAACATTATGTAATAAACAGGTAGAATTTTCCATCTGATGTCATCATTTTGCCATAAAAGCAGGGTCAAGCAATTAAATACACTACCTGGCCAAAAAAAGTCACCATTTGGAATAAATAAGCAAATACTTAGAGTCAATGACTGAATCATTATTGTGGCAATTAATTTTTTTTTCAGCTGGCAACAGTACTTTTAACCCAGACTGATGTAGTGAGTAGCTTCTTATTTCTTCAACAACCATCTTGTAAGATGTATCCCATGGTCATGCAAAAATATTGCTGCGTTTCAAGAGAGTCAAATTATTGACCTGCATCCAGCAAGTAAACAACTAAGGAATTTGCTGAAATCACTGGAACTAGGTTAAGGATTGTTAAAAAAAAAAGAGAAAAAAGATAGTAGTTAACTCTCAACTGTGTGGAAGAAATTGGTGGGAAAAAAATCAAGACCAGAGATAACTAAAATGCTTGGTGGAGTCTCATCATACTGTAGATAATCGACGGTAGAACTCATGTCTCTGTTTAATTGTGAAAGTAAGCATCACCACGTGCACAATGTGAAAAGAAAGCCTCTTCTTTGTGAGGCCAATTTGGAAAATGACTTCGGTTTGCTAGGGGGCATCAAGATAGCACTGTGGAGCAATGGAGAAAGTCATGTGCTCTAATGAGTCCAGATTTACCTTATTCCAGAGTGATGGGCACATCAGGATAAGAAAGAAAGCCTGTGAAGTGATCTCCCAGTCATGCATGGTGCCAACTCTTGAGGCAGTGATATGATCTGTGGTTGCATCACTTGGTCTGGTGAAGGCTCAGAAATGTTATAAAGAAATAAAGTGAAGTCAACAAACTCCCTGAATGTGCTGAATGGCCAGATTATCCCATCAATGAATTTTTAAATCCCTGATGGTACAGGCATATTCTAGGATGGCAATGCTATGATTCATTAGGCAATAATCGTGAAAGAGTGGTTCAACTAGCATGAAGAATAGTTTTACACGTGAATTAGCTGCTGCAGAGTCCTGACCTTAACCAATTAAGAGTATTTGGAATGTGCTAGAGAAGGCTTTGCAGAGTGGTTTGACTCTCCTGTCGTCAATACAAGATCTCGGCCAAAAATTTATACAATTTACATCAGAAATAAATGTGGTGACATCGCGAAGATTGTCAAAACAATGCGACGAATACATGCTGCGATCCAAACTAAAGGCAATGCAACAAAATATTAGAGTGTGCAACTTTTTTTATGGCCAGGCAGTGTATTTGACTCAGTATGAACATGATAAACTGAGTTTTATCGAAGTGTAGGAATAAGCAGAGATATGGAAGGCATATTGGCACACTATTTGGAAATTTAGATTTTCTGTTTTTTGAATTTAGACCTACCTTACTAATGCCCTCTAGCAGCACAATCAATTTCAACAGATGTTGAGGTGATCACTCACACACAGACTGCTTTCCTTTATCCTTTGCCCTCAACCTCCAGCCATCGTCAGCTTTGACTGTATTGGTTCCAAAAGCATCTCTTGCTCTAAATCCCCCAAGAACACTCCAAGAATTGAATGCTTACCTCCAAGAAAAAAGGCACCAGATCACCCAAATATTGATAGGATGCCACATAAGGTCGATGTGACGTAAATGTGCAAAAATGGAAAAAAGCCAGAAGGTTCAACGCAATATTTTAGTTTCAGTTAATTCTGTTCTCAACACCATCATTTTGGCAGAGCCTTAAGCCTTTTTTTTTTTTTTTTTTTTTTTTGTCTGAGTGTACCTTTACCACTGCAGTATCATGTAAAAGTCTCCAGGGCGCAAACTACAATAAAGTACGGTAAAAATATATTATATTTTCTTTATTTTTGTCTTTTTAAATAAATATCTTTATAATTATCAGTCTCTTCAAAAGAAATCTGCTACTTTTTCTGTGCAGTATTTTAAAGTTTTGCATACTACATAAGAGTTTTTCCCCCGCTAATTTAGAGGTGAAATCTTTGCTATTGAATATCTCAGAACAACACTGTTCAGTTCAAATGTGACATGGCGCTGATTAAAGGGAACTGCAGGCACATTGATGCATTTTATTTTTATACCCAAACCAGATTAAAATATGCAACAAAGTATCATGAAAAATGAATGGGGATGAACTAATGAAGGCAACTTATACGAATGAGTTGGCCCATAAACGAGAAGCTCCACTCTCCTGAAACTTTAATAACTAGGCAGACTCCTTCTCACTTCAGCATGCAATTCAATTTTCTCTTTCATGATTTTTGGTGATGTGTTCTCTAGGCTGCTAGATGCTCATGACAAACTTATGAAATATTCAATTTCTTCACTAAAACAAACTCTTGCTTAGTACATGACATTAAAAATCTCAGAATGATCGCATTTCGATGGCAGGTATGCTATCTGCCTAATCAACCTTTGCCAGGAACACTTGTTGATTGTGCCATCAAAGTGCAAAAGTGTGAAATGTGATTTTTCTTTTTCCATTAAAAGATGAATATAAGACAAGTAGAATCAACTTTTATTTCATGGTATCTGCATGATAGGCATGCACAGCGCTGTGAAAAAATACCCTCTTCCCTATTTATTCTATCTTTGCATATTTATCACATCTAAATGTTTCAGATCATCCAACTAATTTTAATTTAAATTTAAGACAAAGACCACATGAGTGAGGACAAAATGCAGCTTTTAAAAGATTATGTTGTTTGAAATTTGAGCCCTGGGGCTCTGGTTCAGACAATGCGCGAAAATGACATGCCCAAAATTAATTGCGTATTCTGCAACTACAAGGTTTATTTGAATAATCTCAATGTCATAAGAAAGGTAACACCTGTGGGATTTCTGTTGATGTCAGTATATACAGTATGTTGCTGGATCAGAGTAAATGAAGATGGAACACTGCATAAATGAAAAAACTTATTTCCACATAACAAAAAACAGAGCAAAGTTAGAGTGGTTTTAGTAGTGGCATGTATGGGCGCCATCTCCAAATACACCATTTGGCCTCCATCTGCAGATTGGTCTCAATCTGCGCCTATTGAAAGTTCAGGTTACCAAGCTGTCAATCTTATTTACCGTTCCATCAATTATGGATAGTTGCCCAGGTTCTAAGTAGCAAAGCAGCCCTAGACCATTGTGGGACCAGCACAGTGTTTGAATATTGATAAGATTTTTTTTTTACTGTATTGTGGAATGCTGTGTTAGCTTCGCACCAGATTCCTTCCAGAAAGTTCCACTTTAGACTGATCAGTCCTCAGAATATTATCCCAGAAGTCTTGAGGGTCATCATGATTTTTTTTGCCCGGTTTCACACAAGACTTGGTCTTCTTTTTGTTCAGCAGTAGCTTTAATCTGGCAGCTCGCCCAAGGATGTAATTTTTTACCCTGTTTTTTTCTTATTGTGGAATTGTGAACACTCACCTTAACTGAGGTAAATTATACGATGCCTACAGGTCCTTGCTGTATATTTATTTGTGACCGCCTGGATGAGTCATCCATGCGCTCTTGGAGGAATTGAGAAGGACCGGCTTCACTTGGGAAGGTTTACCACTTTTTCTAAGTTTTTTTTCTTTCTTTCTCCATTTGTAGATAATGGCTCTCATTGTGGTTTGCTGGAGTCCCACATCTTTACAAATGGCTTTGTAACCATTTCCAGACAGATAAATTTCGACAACTTTATTTCTCATCTTTTCTTGGATTTACTTAGATCACAGCATCATGTGCTACTTTTTGTCTACTTCAATTTTCAACTAAATTTAGTTGATTTAGTAACTTAGGGAGCAATTACGCTTTCACATACGCCCAGATTAGGTTGGTAAGGTGTTTTCCTTCAAAACATGAAATCATTGGAGAAATCACTTCCTGCCCTCCCATTTGCAGTTCCCGCTGTGACATGACGTCATCCGCAAACAACCTGTCTACCCACTGCAGTGGGTGCAGAACATGGATTGCCAGTGCCTATAACTTGGAATTTGTCAACATATCATTTTTATTTAGAGAGGCGATCTAAATATCCTGTGGGTAAAAATAAATAAAAAATGACAGGCTTGTGTGACAGCTCTTTGGAATGTCTAGTACTAACTGTAATAATGAAACATATTTTTGACCTCAAGAGGAAATCAACAGTCATGTTACTGAAAACCCTGAAGAGAGTCTACTCTTTCCCCAGGTCATAAAAACCTAAACTTGTATATACAATGTCAAAAATATCTAAATTTGTAAATATAATGTCACTTAATTAAAATGACCAAAAAAAAAAAAAAAAATCACATTTGGTTAGCCATGTGAGAGCGATAAACATTGATAACTTTTATTTTTGATGTACTTCAAAACATCACTTGTTAAAAATGATTCAGCCAAAATTAAACCAAGAACAAAACATTAGTTCTGAGCTGTATTTAAGTTGTTTCTCTGTGATATCCCAAGTTTTAGCCTTAGAAAATACATTGTTGCATTACCACCACCAAGGACGGGTTTGCCGTGGTGAAGCTCTTAAATAATTGATTAATTGCTTGTGAATTTTGGCGATTAATCAACTTACTTATGTTTTGTCCAAGCTGCTAAAAGTGCGAGTTGGATGAAGCCTGAATGAAGTTGCAGCAAAAGTTCGGTTAGGAAGACCCTTCTTTTCCATGCTTCGGCCTGTACTTTATTTCTCATTAAATCTGCTTTCACTCCTCTCTCGCATGCTTACTCAGAATTTCAGCTGTCATCACATGGGACAGTCAGTTGCGACATCAGCTGTCCTATCAGCTTATCACATGTGTCCAACACCACAGCAATACACCTACGTTGTTGGCCTATCATCTTGCTGCTGTCTTTTCAAATAAAATTCTCTCTCTCTGCCTAAGTACGGTCATGCTGATGTTTTGCACACCGTCCACCTCCCAATCTCTGTCTTGTCTTCGCAGATTCATCAGCTTCATCATTCATCATCCTCATCAGCCTATCAGTCAGCAGAGTCATCAGCCACCACCACTACCAGTGTCTAGACTGATTTGAGGGATTTATCCTGCTGTGGCTCAAGGCAGATGCTCCTCAATTACAAAATCTCTCAGTTGAGTCCAAACGCCAAAGATTTTGTTAAGGTTATCATCACATCTGTTAATTTGAACCCCTAGCAATCATTAATAAATGATTGTTTTTACACAATTCATTGGTCTCTCCAGATAGAAATATTGTTGTGAACCATTTTCCCTGATAAAGGACAGAATTTTGTTACTTAGAATATTGACCTGTCCTGTTTTGCCTACCAGACAGGTGAGAATGTGTGCATATGTCATTTTTCAGCTTTGGTGAAGGCTTGAAGGCAATGGTGGAGGCCAAATATAACATGGCCAATGCCAAGATACAAAAAGTGGTAGCAGAGCAACACTGCAGATATGTGCACCGCCATTTTCACACTGATGCATATCTTGCAGTTAGCTGCCTTTTCTTTTATTGTTCAACAACCATAAATGTTGTGTTGTTGGGTGTCAGGAAATGCCACCGGCCCATCCAGCAGAAATCATAGCTGCAATAATAGCTGGCCTCATTAAAGAGCAGAAAATCAGAGAGAAGGTAATGAACATTATAGCTGATGTATGCTCAAACAAAAATGTCTGTTCAAGAGGCCTCAATCTCAAGCTTGTGACTTGCTCTGCCTATGGGCACAACCTGGCTTTAAAATGGCTCTGGAAATATGGGCTCATGGAAATATGCAACAAAGCAAAGTGAGTGGATGGATTCTCTAGGATCCAATTCTCAATACCTGTTGTATCATGTTGTTATATCCCACGCATCCATTTTTAGGATCTATTCCCTTATTCTCTTTTTACAGATTACTAATATGGCAAAGTCATTTTTTATTTTGTTATTACCTGAGACAGCACAATGGCCCTGAGATACTAGGGATTTCTTGACAAACTGTAACGGGATGCTAACACTGCTTCAAAAATATGAGATGGCCAGCGCTGATGCTGTTCCAAGCGGCTCTGACACAGTGGGTCAACACATTTAAGCAGCTGTTTGACCTGAGAGAGTCAGTTGCTGTAGCATCTCCCAGCACTGATGTTTCCCAAGTAATGGCTGAGTAAAATGATAATATTGAGTGTCTGGCTGTACTGTAGCTATTAACAGTGATGCCACCGTGAAACTCTTCAGGGAGAATTATAATCCAAGATCAAAGCCTAGTCCGTTGCCCAGAGATAAGACTTTTCCTCATTGGGACCCAAAAAATGTTTCCACAGTGTATTTTTTTCACACATTATTTTACTAGCGGGGTCTTTAGGCCTCCAAAAGGCAACTTTTTAGTCCCCTCAAGTATTAATAGACTTGCGTGCACACATACCTACCTGCTTTAAGGTTTTCAACATTGTGATATTCTTACTATACTACTATATAGAACCAAGAAAATGCTCACAATTTCCTGTTGTCTCCTGCATCCTACTGTCAGTGATGCAGGAGCCTGATCTGCTGTTTGTAAACATTCAAAATATTACAGCACTGTACGTATTAAACTTGCTCTTTGGCGAGGAGCAAAACTAATAAATAGCTCTGCATAACACGGTGTACCTCACACCAGCTTCGTCTGCGCATTTTGTCTGGGGAATCCCGCATTATGAGTAGATTATCTGCTCAGACAGCCTTGGAGCTTATTTTGGACGAGAAATCCAAACACAAGGACACAAACCTCATGCACTCGGAGCAGCAAGTACATTTCTGTACACACAAGGTGAAATTTGGTTCTTTTGCTGTGTACACAGACATGCACATATGCATACAGTGTCCGATTCCTCCAGTTACATCCTTTGTGGACAGACATGCATATGGCCTCAACATGCAAGTGAGCATTGTTCTGTTTTATCCTGTATTATTTCAGAATTACAGAGTACGATTTAAATGTAAATTGTTTTTTGTTGGTTTGTATTTCTGTTTCTTACTATGGTGGCCGACAAGGGCAAACGCACTACAACAAGCCAAAACATCTCCAACTGGAGAAACGCACTGCAGCTTCAGAAACAATTCAAATTCAACAACACATATGGAAAGCCAAAACAAATGTGAGAGTGGAAATGCGCAGCGGAAATCCAAAACAAATACATAAACTGGAAATATGCAGCAAATACATAAATGATGCAAAGTCAAAAACATGCAAGCCATGAAAACAAATGCAACAGAAAAACACTGCATATCCATTGAACAGAATGGAAGTGCTCCAGGCTTCTCGGATGGGTAAATAGCTTTCTTATGAAATCAGTGTATTTTTACTTTGCCTACATCATTGTCATGCCACTCATAATTACTATTTTTAATTATTTTCAACACTTCTTAAAATGTTTTTTATTGAATTTCATTAATTCATTACATTTTCAATTTAATCACTTTACATTTTATTTACATTTGGGCCTAATTTAAATTGTGCATTCATTAATTCTTTATTCATTATATTATAATACCTTCAATTACACGGTATGCGATTTAATGTACTAATAATTTATTTTAATAATGTTTTTAATAGTTTTCATTTACAGTACTTTGTTTGTGCATGTCCTCCCAATCGTTCAGGTGCATTGCATATCCATTATTGCAACCACGGTTAATGCAGATCTACAATGTTGTAGTTTTCCCTCGTTTTAGGGCATCTGAAACAGAACAAAACAAAACAGATGCAAGGTCTTATGTGATCCCACAGCACTGAAATGGAAGTCTGAGCATAACATTGGGTCATGGCCTTCAAATTCACGTGCAATGTTAGTTCCCCTGATTTTCTCCACATTTGACCCACAAAAAAATAGGTGCATATTTATTTTGTTGTTCCCCAAGCAGCATTTCACTACTGAATATTGTTGTTACAAGGTTTTTGCCACTTCACAATCAAAATATGTAATGAAATATTCCCAGGAAGATGCTGTAATCAGGCACTTCAGATTAACACAGCATTGTCAAGAGTGTAGTCACTGTCACATGAGCATGGCAAAATTAAGTTCTGGTTGAGTTCCCAACCGTTATAAAAAGAGAAGGTGGACTGTTGGAAGACAACCAAGATTGCCACCTGATACAGTAATTTATATACAACATCATATCAAAGATGATTTTTGGATTTAAATGCTTTCTCTGTCCATATTATTCATCCTACATCCTGGGCATGCATCTCAGCAATATGCTAGAGCTCTAGCTCTATGGAAGTCCTCAAATTTCAATGTAAGGTGGGAATTACACACCTGGCTGGTTTTAATGTCCCTTTCATGATGTAACCTCTAAAAGTTATTCATAGTTTTTATCTACCAAGGAAAGCAACTGAAGCAAATTCAATTTAATGCCTTTGCTCAAAATAAGAAAAATGTGTTTCCCTGAGTCTGGATTAGGCTATGATTTTAATATGAAAACTCAGACGAGAAGATATTCTAGCACTTCGGGACTACATCTTTACTATTAACATCCTCATGTCACAAATTTACGAATGCAATAGTATCTTCTGAGCACAACACAGAACATGACAATGGTTAAAGAAAGATGCTGTCCATGAGTGAAACGCCAGTGCAAGTTGAACACATCTGACGAGAATTTGTCCACATCTGAGGACACAGCTGAAACAGTCAATGGTCTGTCGCAAACTGATGGGTATACAGTACATTAAATAGTTAATTGTGCTGATTTAGGCTCATATTCCCCAGATTGTGAGCTGGTAGGTGTAGTTTCATGTAAAAAAAAAAAAAAGAACTTTTTAAATATTTTAATGAAAGATAGCAGTTTTCTCCAAGGTTTAGTAAAAATCTGACAAAAATCCAGTCATACTTTTAAATTCATGTATTTGCATTAGCACTCATGCATGCAAAGTGAATGTGATTCACTACCGGGCGAACCTGTTTAGAAGACGTTTTCATTTAAATCCTATTTAATTTTAAATTTGTGCAGCAAGTTAAAAAATACTTGCAATGCTAATTAATGGAAATGAATTTGTTACCCAGTGAATACCTTTCTGTTAGTTACTGATCTTGCGACACCTGCAACATTGTTCGTAATGAGCTTATAATTCAGAAATGACCAAAGGAAACTTTGTAGACTTAGAACCGATTCAGTGTCCGTAAGGATTCCTTCTTTCTTCCATCATTGAGGATTCGCCATGTTTTGGAGCCAGACCACCGGACTAAAATCACAGTTTTTAACCCTATTTGTTGAGGGCGCTCAAAATAATATTCTAGCATCACAGGGATCACACTTCAACCGACCCATCACAATGCAATGACAAAGACACTTGATGAATCGCAGAATTCATCAACAGAATGAGTGTGTGATCCTTAAAGCTGTACGGCCTCTCATTTTTTCATCATATAAGTCAAACAAAGAATCTCCCTAGGCACCACTGTAATTTTATTTCTCAGTATTGAAATAAAGGATTCATAATATTGAATCGCCAATTTGATCAGAATTTGTACTGTGTAGATGAATTTTATCTTTTCAACACATGGACGGAAAAACAACCAGCCTGAAGAGCACGACCCATATTGTGCGGCAACGTCATAGGTCATGTGGGGGCTTCCCCCAAGTTGCGCAACGTTCTGGGTACAAAATTCAAACCAGCCTGACTGAGTGAGATATAAAGATGCCAAATTACAGCATAGCAAGGCAATACTTAAGCGTTGTATATATTTATTTTAAAACCAACATACCTCTGCCTGTTGCAGCTAATCCATCAGTTCAGCAAAATTCAAGGCTACAGTTCCAAGATTGTGTAGATCAAGTATGGCCAATGAAAAGATATTGTTCTGGTCACAGGTCAGCTTCAAACTTCACGCATGTGCACACGCGCTTTCCCCTGCAGTTCGTCTGCATGATTTGAACCAAGGAAGACACAATATTTGCGATGGTATTCCCCCCAGCTAAATATGTTATTGTGACTAAAAAGGGCTGTAATTTTGCAGCATGTTACAAAAATAAATGTGCATTATACTGCCTGTATTTCAAGAAGAACTAAATTATGTCAGTTTTGTGAAATGTGATGGGCAGTGCAGCTTATATCCAATAGTTATTTCTTCGTAATACTATCCAATCACAAAAGCAATGTGCGCAAAACACTCCAAAAACCAATACAGTGTGTTGATTGAGAGCCTTCTTGGAAACAGAGGACAATAAAAGAAAGCACTGCTCATTTTACCACTTAAATATCGGTATTACCTGCTGCCCAGATGGTGCAAAGCTATTACATGGTTAATTGTTTGAAGGTATTAAAATTGATAATAAGCCAGTAACTGTTCATATGATACAAAGAAACAGGTGGTCTGGGGCTATCAGCCAGACAGAATATATTTCCCCAAACAGATGGGAAAAAAACAGTTGTGAGCTCACACAATGAGGCAACATCTAAATAAGGCAAAATCTTTACTGTTCAAAGCACATTACCACAAATGAACAATTACTCCGCAGTGAAAAACCTAACGCAACATGAGAATTTATTTAGTAATAAAAAAGCCACTACCTTCCTCTTGTATTGTCTGATCAAAATATCACTTGTGGTGATGAAGAGTTAATTTTGCATTTTTAGTGGAGGGAGATGGTATGGGTGGGGGGGAGGTGCATTTATGTGTAAGTGAGTGTACAGTTAAGTAAAATATGTATGCGTGTGTGTGTGTGTGTGTGTGTGTGTGTGTGCCATTGCAGTTACGCATATACTGGACATATGGGGTGTTTACTATCTAGCAGTGTATAGCATGGAGGTCAGGCAAAAGGCAAAGAGAAAAACAAAAAAAGCAACAGGATTAAGGATACAGAAAGTTAACCGATTGCCCAATGGAATCTTCATGTGTTGAGGCGCTTTTAGAGGAAGAGTTTTTCTGGTGAAAAGTAATCCAGAAGGTGTTTTCAGTGAGTAATGTGCATTGAGTTCCTTGATTTCTTGTGCACAAGAAAAGTTATCTTGGCTAAAGTGCCATGGGTCACCTACTCTTTTTACCTCCGCCAAGGAGGTTATGTTTCAGTTGGCGTTGGTTTGTTTGTTTGTCTGATTGTTTGTTAGCAGGATTACTCAAAAAGTTACGTGGGAATTTTGGTGAAATTTTCTGGAGAAGTCAGGGATGGTGCAAGAAGCAATCCATTAAACTGCAACTATTATGGTTTTTCATTATTTCAATGTCGTAGTGTGAATCATATCATTATTATGCGCATTGAAAAGGCTTGTGTAGGAAAACAACTCGAAGTCACCTCCAGAAGAAACGCCATCTGGCACAAAACTCACTGCTTCAGAGCTGACTCAAACGCCCCAATAGCTTCTGGCCATTTTTTTCATCAATTGGTGATGTCACCATTTGAATTTTCACGTCAAGCAGATAGTTTGGCATGCCCTTGAATCAAGTGGGTTACGCTCATTAGGCTACACCAGTATTTGTGTCTAAAGCTCATGTGCACTCTGGAGCGGAAATCCATTGATGGTAAGGGGCGTGACATTTCCTGACACACACGCGAACAGTGGACCAATTACAAATGAGTGATCAGGGGCGCCCCGGTGGCTCACCGGTCTAAGCGCGCGTACCATAAAGGCTGTGTCCTTCCTGCAGCGACCTGGGTTCGACTCCAGCGCAGGTCATTTGCTGCATGTCTTCCCCCATTCTTCTCCCCAACTTTCCTGTCTCTCTACACTGTATAACTGTCAAATAAAGGAAAAAATCCCAAAAAAAATCTTAAAAAAAAAAAATGAGTGATCAAGTTGACCAATCACAGCACACCGGGGTTTTCGGGAGGGCAGGGGCAGGACCTCAGTGGTTCACAGATAAGCACTGCAGAAATGGTCAGCATGGAAAACTCAAGTATTTTTTTTTTAAATGACACATTAAAACCTTTTATAGTTCACTTCAAGAGGACCACACTGGAAATAAGTTTCGTGCTTTTGTGTGTTATCCTCGGCAATTATTGTTTTATGTATTTTACATGTACTTTTATTGCCAAATAAATCAAATCAATACAAGAATGACCATTAAAAAGTCATATAATAGGGGCTCTTTAAATTTGGTGGTGATCTGGATCACGATCTGGATCCAGGAATTTTTAAAATTCCTGGATCCATAATGGGATAGGCTTGGTGAAGGTTTGCACTACCTGAGTGCTTCTAGTTTATGTTTAGGTTTGTTATTAACACATCTCCTAGAAGGAAGAATGAGGGGGCACAGGGATTGGGGCAGCCTGAGCAGGTACAGATTTTTGCACAGGCTGGCCAAGACTGCAGCCAAGGGGCCCCGTGTGTGCAAGGGCCTTGAATTGGCCAGGGGCCCCAGACAGCTCCATGGCATTCACTCAATATGAAATAAAATAGTTTAATGTGCACAAATGTCTCAGTTAACAGTAATATTGTTCTGAATTATATTCCACATTTGCAAGCACCAATGTTACTGATGGTTGCGTAAATCCAAATTAATTCAGTAATGCAAATTGTGATATTGTTTTATCTGCCAATTGAATTTTTGAAAATGTACTGATCTTAATTGCAAAGGCTGTCATTCACAATTCTCTGACATTTTTCTGTCAGGAGTGGAATTACCTGATAGAAATGTCAACTGGGATATCTGCTAGGTCAGTGTATTGACCAATGGCAGCATAGATGGCTCCTGATATGAAGAGGTTGACGTTACTTGCACATAATGTTTGTTTTTGAAACTAGCTAGCAATGCTATGATGTTATGTATTGTTAGTGAGATTGTGCACATCATTTGATTACTGTCAATGTTGCTAGCATATAGCCATGCTGAGTAAGCTAAAACAGACAAGTGGCGTGCAAAAAAGAAAAGAAAAATGAGAGCATGAGCAAAGTTTGCAAAGCAGCAAAAATGAAATCGATTAAATCGTTGAAGACCACTGTCTTCACTTTATGATGCTTCTCTGGGGTTAATATGGCAACTGTCCATCCCATTGCTAAGCAAGTGGCTGATGAACAGACTGCTTTGTTAGGTATTCTATTTCTTATCTCAACAGTCGGGGATTTGCTATTCAAGGAATAATGGACCCAGTGAACGACAAATCAATTTTTTGACTGGTTGTCCACGGACAAGCTCTTCAATGAAAATCAGTTGCCCGTCTGGAATGATGGTTGTCCGGAATGGTTCTGCGGTACATTCCTATCAAAAATCGCCAACCAATAGAAAGCCTGGTTCCGTGTTGACCAATGAAATTATTGTTGCCTCACTGCAGGCCTCATAGATATATAAAATTAAAAAAACTAGATCTCTCATTGGCTCATCCTGGATACATCTTTACTGCCGCCATATTGGGGAGGTCAAAACAACATGACGCGAGGAAGGCTGTGGAACAACCGGTCGGCATAAACTGACTGAAAATGCCTCAGCATTGTGCTGCCTATGATTGTAATAACCGGCGAATGGTTGAGTCCAGACAACAAGGAATCACATTTCACACATAAGTTGACTTGTTTGTGAAAAATAAGGCGGCTATATAGTGTGATGATGCAGAGTTTGGTCCAAGTGAGTAGGTAGGCTGGCCCTTGCCCTGCCCCTAGCTAGGCACTGGTGAATCCACATAGCGGCGCTGCAAATTGCTCTGATTCTGCGTCGTCGATCAATAAATTGACCTCAGGTAGTATTGAGCTGGTCAGAGTACACCCCACAAACGTCCCTTTTGACAAGAATTAGTCCTGGCGAGTTTTCAATCATTTTCCTTTATTGACGCGTTTTCCAATTATCGTAATTCATAGTTTTCAGTCACGTGGTTTCTGCGTAACCCTGGAAGGCAAAACACTGTTTCATTATTGCTGGTAATATTTTACATTCCACAGAACGGCCTCACAATTCTGTCATTTTCTATTTTATTTGTTTCAACCCCCAGATATATACATTGCCTCTCTAAAGAAGAGCAATATGTTAAGGAACATCACATTATAGGCCATCTGCAGCGCCTGCCACAGTAAGCCTATTTAAAAACAGTTAACCAAGTTCCTAACGTTACTCTGGCTCCACTTTAGCAATTTTCACATTTTATATAGCTAGCTGTCTTGTGGAGAGTCTTTCCCGTTAAACTGATGCCAGGATTAATGCATACTAAAGTACAGATATAGTAAAACTAGCATATTACAGATTCAATTGGACCAGCTCATTTTGTCCATTATGAGCGAAATCCGCTATATGCATAAAACGGACAAAATCCGTTATACTCACAAGACAGATTATATCCACTATATGCGTGTAACAGATTATATCCGTTATACACATTTATGAATTTGTATGTAGCCTACGCTTTGTGTATAAAGATCGGAACAACTTCATTCTGAAGTGCGCATACCGGTACCTACTTGTTGTCTTCATTTGGTCCATCTTTGCCCTGATACAATGGATAACAAGATGAAACTGCGTGTTGCTCCAACTGGGATCAATGGAGAAGACTAAAAACCTAAGTATGTAAATGAAACTGCGGCAGTTTCACTTCCCACGAATGCACTGTTATAAACTTGCACCTTTTTGCCAGTAATTTTATCCGTAATTTAACAATAAGTTTAGAACAGAGTTCCGTCCATGTTAAGTGTAACCCACAGTTAAATGTGTGCAGGACTCCACTTACAGTTAAAATAACAAGGAGACAATGCGTTAATTTAACTGTTAAATTATGTCAGTTAATAACCGTGTCGGAAAGCTGAACTTCATTTCATTGCTCTGTTGCAAATGCGTAGGTGCATGGTGCAAACCATTGACATAATAATACAAATTACTACAAGCTGCATTACAGGCATAGCTCGGAAAAAATGGCAAACATTACAGGGAACTGCAAGGCAATAATGGTGAAAGATCTACACCTTCTGCTGAGAGTCGATGGATTTATAAACCACTCTGTCACACTAACGTTAACTGTGGAAAATCCTGTATAAGCAATATGATTTGATTTGGCCATTACTTTACTATCTTAGCTAGCTTCCGTGCATCCAAACTGCATTTTCACATTTTTGGGGCGTTGGCTAGCAAGCAAGCTAGTTCAAAAGCAATCACTGGTACTGCAAACTAGCTAGTGAAGTTAGGGCAAAAACAAATGACACCGCTTAATTATGATGATTATTTACAAAGATTCTCCATATTTAACGTTAGCAAGCTAGCTAGATGGCTACATAATCTATAGAGTAACATAGTTTAATAAGCGGTCGCACATTCGCAGCATAGCCACAGATTCTACGGTATCTTCGGAGTGGGTCTGTGTAAACGTCACCGCCCCCACAGTACACTGTATGAAGTTAAACGAATGGGCCTGCAGCGAGGCAGCGAAAATTTCATTGCTCAACATGGAACCTGGCATTCTATTGGTTGGCAATTTTTGGTAGGAATGTACCGCAGAAGAACAGCATTTGTCCGACAGGGCAACTCATTTTTCATTTTTACTTGTCCGTGTGAAAAACTGATTGTCCCGGGCGCCCGGGCAACCGATTTGTCATTCACTGCGGACCAGGGGTCCAATTTGATTCAGGCGCTAAACTATGTCTTCCGGATATCCCAAAGCTACAGACATGACAAGTTTGCAAGGAGAGCAAATGGCTTTCAAATAATGTTTTAAACGCAATTATTGAAATCAATAGTGGTGGGTTGATAAATTGAATTTCTTTCTGTGCACTTGTATGTGTTTGTAAATGTCTGAAAAAGTTTTTCGTCTTAGGCACAGTGTCTCTCAGTGTCAGATTATGAAGACACTCAGCAGAAAAATCCACCCCAAGGCCTACGGTTTTAAAACTGCAAATTAAAAATGTTTCTTGTTTGTACAATGCCCTCTGCATGGTTATATACTACGGAGTCCAGCTGTGGTTGGTTCTGTAAGCCCCTAGGGTTCCATAAAAGTACTGTTGATAATCAGGAATCATAATTACCCTTCCCCTTCCTCATTACAATATTTTTAACTATATAATGTGCACAGTAATCTTCAGAGGACAAAATCTAAGCCCGGAGGAAATATGGTAGCTTCTGTTGGGGCTCTGAATATTTTTGAAATGTTACAGTTAAAATTCTCATTTTGGTCCATGTCCAGCTGCAATTAGCATGCTCTAGCAAACTAATGTCTTCAGAGTTGTAACCCTTTCTAGTAAGGCAATTTTCCCGTAACTTTTTATATTTCTTTAATGAAAGCATTGCAGAAAACAATTAAATTTTTAATGTCCATTTTTTTACTGTCTTACTGAATAAAATGACTGTAACCAAGTTCATAAAATTCTATAGTGTCTCACAATGAGATTCTAGGAGTATAAAATTCTACAAAACTATGACACATCTATGAACTGACATTCTCAAGCCCGAAAAGCTACAAAACACTATATTTTGTTAATGCAGGGACAACTATGATATTAAAATGTAGCTTAGGATTTTTCTCAGCGCAGCACAGGGTTCTTTCAATCTGTGCTGCCCACGCCACGAACAGGGAGAACCCTGATGTAGATAATTTGCTGTGATATTTTTATGACACCATTGATATAATTACTTTTATAATTACTTCAAAATATGCAGTAACTGTGGTTTATAACAGAAAACATTTTTATCCCTCCGGGTTTCTATTGCCACTGAAGTCATATGATTGACAGGATGCTGATTATTTTCGCAAGACTGTGGCTAAAATGCCATTTTTTTCTGAAAAGGGGAGAGGAATATTTTGATGCAAAATACTCTCAATAACCCTCCAAGCAATTCAAATTAAAAATGATTGAGTGAAAACCACTCTGGTCATTCTGCTAGCTTCTGCCTGCTGCTGAGCCAAAGTTCGCTAAAGACAACTAACAATAATAGGACTAATAATAATAATAATAATAATAATAACAACAGCTGCAAGCAGCAATAAAGGGCTTAGTGCTGACCAGATAAGTCTTTGCATTCAAGAAGCAGTTCCATAACTCGCTAATTCTGACAGTCCAAGTTTCAATATAGAAATTATTTGTCGCTACAGCAAGTATGGTTCAGCCATAGTTACATGATACACAGGACTGAATCAGACAAATATTAGGATATGAATGCAGAAGGTCCTACACCTCTATCTATATTATTAAGGCAGTTCTGGTTACATGACATCATATAATGTCATTATAATTAAATTTTGAGAACATCGAGATATGAATGCAAAAGTTTCTACTCCTCTCTCATATTAAGGGAGTAATGCGTCATTTCTGGTCACGTTACGTCACATGACATCATCGTAAACAAATTTCCAAAAAGAGTAATTGCCCTTAATTGAATCAACCAATCACAATGAAAAAGTTAGCACCACACCTGCAGACCACAAAGAAACTTTTTGTAAAATATGGTGAAATTTGGTTCAGTGGATTTTTTTCTACAACTACCACAAAAAAAATCCTGATAATTACAAGAGGGCTTCTGCCTGCTGGCATTAAGCCCAAATAATAATAATAATAATAATAATAATAATATAAAGAATTTACTACATTGCAGTATTTTATGGCCAAGATGTAACCATTCTAAATTTGATTGTGGTGTAATAAAATTAATTACAGAACCTCTGTAAATTGCTTGGTAAACATAAAAGGAGAGGGAACTTTTTGAGTGGAGGATTTACCACCCCAATTTCAAAAAAGTTGGGATGCTGTGTAAATTGTAAATTAAAAAAGAATGCAATAATTTGTAAATCTCATAAACCCACATTTTATTCACAATAGAACATAGACAACATATCAGATATTGAAATTGAGACATATGTTAATGGTTGTAAAACCTATCTATGTTTTTCATTTGAGCAGTATCTTTGTAGCCTATATTAAATAAATTACACATAATTTACAAAGGAAACAGTACAAATCATTAATATTTTAAGTTTAAGGCCAAACCTGAATCAACTCAGCACAGGTATGATAGATTAAGTTTGTTGATAAACAGTGCCATGATGGAAAACTGCTTTTTCGCTTTTTTGGGAGCACTGCTTGTGGAGGAGAAAGCATTGGGTTGGCTAAGGTTATTGAAGGGTTTTCACTGGCTACCCCAGACAGAATGCCACAATTAATTAAAAATTAATTAAAATTCAAATCGCAGCAACTGTAATAATTAAAAAGTAGTGTCATGCACACAATTGGCATTAGCTAGCGTACATTTGCCATTTCTGAATTACCAGCTAGCTTTCCACTATATTTACCCCAAGCCAAGGGGTAGCAACTACAAAGCAAGTTAAACTTAGAAAGGCTTTCTTTGCGTGAGCTGGCAGGGCAAACCACAAGCTCACAATCAGATACCATTTCTGGATGATCTAACCTGGTTAAAACAGAGCCACTTTCATGACAAAAAATAATCCTATGGCTTTAGGCCCAACATAGCTCACCTAGCTGGCTAACCTCCTAATCTCGCTTCATAGTTGCTACAACCCTAGTACAATTGCCTAGCTCCTCATGCTTCCTCAATGACCTAACGTTATATCACTTGACCCCAGCGACCATTTTCCCTGTGATGTCTGAGAGTAGAAATAGCTAGGTAAAGTAAAAAACATGTAAACAGTGAGTTTTTGTTAGAAAGTAGGATTTTGTCTGTTTTATTTTTAGTTTTCATTAATGTTAGTATTTATTTCCATTTATGTACCTTTTGTTATTTTCCTGAGTGATTGTGTATTGTTCTGATTGATTATCATTGTCAGTGTAAATCCTTGTGTTCTTCCCTCCTGTCAGTCCTTGTTAACACACTAATTCCCCTGTTAATTCGGTGAGGTGATTCTAACTTCCTTCATTCTGTTCTCGCTGCCTGTCTGCACCTGAGAGTAGTTTAAAATCAGGGCCTGGGTGTGTAGAGCAGATTAGCATAGGATTCCACGCCCTTTCCATTCTACTCGCCTATCCCTGTCCTGCTCTTCCTGGCTCCGCCCCTCTCTGGCTTCCTGCCACAGCTGTTCCCTATCTACTCGGGCAATCACGTTAATTGGCTTGTGCTTAAATATCCTATTCCCCCTTTGTTCCAAATCGATTCGTTCTTCCCTTGACTCTGTCTGGCTGGTTCGTCTCTGCGCTATTGGTTTGTGATTGCTCTGAAAGTATCTGTCTGTTTGTATCAGTCTGTATATTTAAGTCTTGTGTTTGTAGTGAGATTGCAGTGTGATAGAGAGGTCCTTGTATTCCCTTTGCCCTTGTGTTCCCAATTGTTTAGTTAGTTTCCCTCATCTCTCCTCCCCTATTTTTCCCCTTACCCTTTTCCCCATTCCCTTCGTCCCTTTAGTTTATTTCCCCCTTTTTGTACATTGTCTTTGTGCGGACTGATTATCTGGTTTCCCGATCTTGGCCTGTATTACTGATTACGATTCTGCTTCCCTGTACCTATCTGTTTGCTGGCTTCTGATTTATTTCTGAACTGACCATGAGTAAGAGATCGAATCCTATGTCTAAACGCCGTGCTGAGTTTGATCTGCATTTGTAGTCTGCGTCTGTTCTTAACAGTTTTACAAATAATGAGGAATTTACTGAGTCATGAATTTGTATACTAGCAAACATTTTTACGGGTAAGCTAGCGAAGTTAGCTGAAATGCTATCATAATTCATACCTATACAATCAAAAACCAGTTCAAAGAAAAGCCTGACGTTTATAACTTTAGACAAATTTATACCCCCTCACACTCCCCTGTCACTCCAAAATACAGACCACTACCGTGAATTAATTATTATCACATCATGGCTATGCATATGTGACTGCCCTGCTCCAACACTGGTGTGCGCTCTTTCTCCAAATCTGGAAAAGTAGTTCAGAGCCAGTTTAGATTATCATGTATTTTAAGGTGAGGTTACTGAAGGGCTTTTATATCTCTGACGGCAGTCACTGAAAATACCAGGTGGAGGAAGTTAAAGGGAGAGGAATATAGCATCAAAAAATAAGCCAAGCCTTACTGAAATTGACCTGGTTACCATAGTCCACCAGAATCTTTGTACAGCCCAATGGGGCCTAATTGTTTGACCTTAGTCATTCATCTTATATTGTGAAGGCCATGGAAAGCTGGGAAAGCAGCCAATATGAATGAATGAAGAATGGTCATCGTCAAGTTCTGCTGCATGTATTTTCTTAAACTTTCACGATGACATTTTTTTTTGTCACCGCATGTGAAGGAAAATTGTACTGTGTGATGATCAAAGTGCGTAGAGAGCACTTATGAGCCTTGGTGGCACTAATGAGCTCTTCAGGAAAGAGGCAATGAAGGATTAAGAAATTATGAGAGGAATTCCTGCAAGAGAATAGCACAGGCTAATCTTTCTCTGAAGGAAAGGCTCAGGCTAACATATCTGCTCATTCAAATGTACGTAGGTTTGACGGTGCTCTGAGCCATTTAATCCTCTTTGCAGAACTAAAGTGAATGACTGTAATGTGTACTTAAATTATTTGATTCCTCTCTAAAACAGCACATGAAATAGTCCTTTAATTATTGGCATGTACAGTATTTCTAAATTTAAATGACCACAATGCCGTCATACACAAAGAGAGCATGAATCTAAAAGACTGCACCAAAGGTTGGGGTATATATTGTTGAAAGTTTATAAGGGGAATGGTTGCTTCAAATTTTGCATGATGTTGTATTATTGGATTTCAATTTCAAAGGGACAGTACAACCAATGCTACATAGACAATGAACCATCTGGACTACTATTAGTGTTGAGCAGTTGGTGATTTTCAGATCACTTCAGTTTTAGGATTCTATACTATAAACCAAAGTAATGTTGTCGTTTATTGTATTATTAAAGCTGCACTAAGCAATTTCTTACCATTAGCTGGTTCCACAAGCACCAGCTCTGCTTGTGAATAACCAGCCGCACCTCCCTCTCCCCTTGGGACTCTGGAGGTAGTGCCTTACAATGCCTTATATCCTGCATCACACATACTGTGCTTGATGCGCACTCTCGTTGGCTCGCATTGGTCTGGGTCATCATGATACATTTTGGGTTAGATACTGAAATGGTAATAAAAAGAGTTTTTTATTACTTATTTATGTGCGATCCAGGAAATGGTTCCAGACATGAGCGAAGCTGTGCATGGATCCCTTGTTGTGCACGTAAAGCATGGACTGAGACCTGCATTGCGATGTCCAGAAAAACCTTGCCCATCTCGGTGGAATATGTTTTTCGTGAGTCTCGTGCAAGTGGTGATGTGAGGGGGAGAGGAGGAGCTTATTGTCCGGCATAGAAATTTTGTAAACAAAGAACAGGCAACAACAGCAGGTTGGCAGTAAATTGTATGGTGGAGCAGACATGCAAATGATGTCTTTCATATTGCAGGGGGTCACTTTACTGAAAAATTGCACATAATGTTGCTTAGTCTGGCTTCAAAATCCACGATCGTGTGCCAACCATGTATCAGCATTTTTTTTAAATATCCAGCAGTAGGCTATAACATTACTCTTTATCTTGCTCATTCCCGAGAAACAACATTGCTGACCTAAGAGTGGCAGGCAGGAATTTGGTGTCTGTCATGCCAATATGTCTGTGGGCCACTTTTTTTGGGGGGGGGCCTTGGCAGAGCGGGGTAAGGATGTAGAATTGGCTCACTGGTTTGTCTCTCATCTGATAAAAGCCTAATAACATTGGCCCACCCTCTCCCCTGATCTTTTTCTGCTTGTTTGTGGTTAGATCTCATCACCAAAAAGACAGGCTGTTAAGCACCACGCTACGATTGGCTGGGAGGTTACTTGGCAGAGCTGGAAAGTACAGGTTGCCTGTAAGTTGAACACTCTCCAGTGATTCAAGGAGTTTTTTATGGAAATTTGAGGATCAAAGCATTATTTTACCGTGTTAGCCAAAGGATATAAAGAATATGAGCTGTTCTGCCATTGCCAATAATCACAGAAGAATAAACATACCTTCCTCTTCTATGATTATTGGTGGTTGGCAAACCAGTTTAATTATTCATATCCTTTGGCTAAAGTGCTAATATAGAGCTTTGAATCCTCAACTTTCCACAGATGACTGCTTAATTATACATGAGCATAATGCCTGAGTAACTAAAATATAGAAATACAATGCAAAACAATGTTGGATTTGCAAGGATGGAAGTAGATTTTGACTTGCAGTCGAGCGGATTTACAGTACTTTATTCAAAGTTATGAGCATGCGTGTTAATCATGACACCGCTCCTTTAAGTCAATAGTTATTATTAATATTACCAGCATAAGCTGGCCTACAATGTAACCACTAGGGATGCACCGATACCACTTTTTTAAAAACCGATACGAGTACGAGTATTTTATTTTGTGTACTTGCCGATACCGAGTACCGATACCGATATTTCTGAAATGTTTTCCAGGAAAATACAATGACAATTTCGGAGAACAGGTTTCATTCTCTTTTTATTACAAGCCTAAAAGAGGCCAATATCAAACGATTCACACATGGCTATTTCCAAAAAAAAAAAAAAAAAGTAGGCCTAACTGCTAAAAATCTTTCTGTATTTAGGCCCAACAAAAAGCCTTTGAACTAGCACTGCCATCAAATGAGGCAAAACATTACTGAAGCTTGACAAATGAAAAGTAAACTCGCTGCATAGGCAAGGTAACACACCCAACTTCATAAAAAGTCAGTAGAACTATAAAGTGGCACAGATAGTTTCTACACACATTCATAGGCATTCTCAATCCAACTAAAGTGAATAATAGCTTTCCAAGCAAACAAGGCATCACTTAAAGTGTGTGGTATCGCCATATTTCAATTACACAAATGACAAATGAAAAAGATTTAACTTAACCACAACTAAAATATTAAAGGTAACCATATGTTACTAATATATTTGTAGTAAAATATGAAGATTTACAATTCTAAGTCTCTGTGTGTGTGATTGTGGGTGTGTGCTTGTGCGAGCTCGGCTTGCTTGTAAATATTCAATAACTGATCCGGGTGTGCCATCTAGTGATAGAATATTGTAATTGCGTGCATAAATTTGCAGCTCCATGTCCGCTGGCAGAAACATCTGCACAAAACGCTTAAGATACCCTGCCGAACATCGTTGTTCTTCTTGAACACGCCGCATCCAGATAATCCTTAAATGATGACTTATATACATATTTTAATTTGTAACGAGTTGTGAAGTGGCCAGTGTCAAAGTAACGAAGAAAAAGTATACTTTTAATCTTTTAAATGTAGAAGAGTAGAAGTCCCGGTTTAAAAAAAAAAAAACTCAAGTACAAATCCTCAAAAAAACTACTTAAGTACTGTAACGAAGTTGCCTACATGTTCTTCTTTACTATACACCTCTTGTGTGTATGCGCATATGCCTGCATGTGATGTGATGACTATAAAGCTCTCTTTCTCGTATTTTTTCTAACTCGCTGTCTCCCACTAGACATAGAAGTCAGATAGTACAATATACTGTAGCCTATGCGACCGTGAGCCGGCAGTTACCTTGCGTCTTACATTAAGTGGTATCGGTGCGTGGTATCGGCAAATGTGGACGAGTACGAGTACGTGTATATTAACGAGGTATCGGGCAGATACCCGATACTGGTATCGGTATCGGTGCAACACTAGTAACCACACTATTATTTTTTAACTTTTTTTGGGGATTACACTGATCAGATTTCAATATTTTCAGCAACTAAAACCCTTCTGATTTTACCTGTTACTCAATGACTGAACAAAATGCTTTTAATGAGAACAAAAGCTGTAATTGAGAGAAATAACCCTGTTTTTAAAAAAGGAAAACTTTCACTTGCTTTCACTTTGAGAATCTGTACCCTTCATGAAAAGCTCTGCTCAAGTTTTTAGGTAATGGGATAAGCAAATATAAAATGCACTATTTTGTTTTTCCATTCTTGTTCTATTTAAAAACCAGAAATCCAAAGAAATTCTAGTTTTCAAATTCCAATCAGCAACATTTATAACAAGTGCGCTCGGAGAGCGCAATATCACCGGCGGGGCTTGGTAATAATGAGCAAATCTAACACAGCATCTTAGGATTCCTCTTTACGGCCAATAATAATACATTAAATACTAGGAGCCTATCTGAAAAAGTTGCATAATAAATATCATAAGTGGATAGCTTTGGCATGGCATTGCTTGTAAACTATTTTAATCTGATCAAAAATATAATGTAGATATTACTATGAATCCAACTTTAATTAAAGCTGCAAGCAGTGTTGAAAGGGCCCTCGCACCCCTCATGCACGGTGGGGGTGATGGAGAGATCCTGGCGGGTGCAGATGTGCATTCACAACAACTGGACACTGCTAGACTGCGTAAAATATTATTTCCTGAGTGGCGTGCAAACACCATTCCTGAAATCAATAGGCGGAGTTCGTTCATGTATGATGCCTATTAATGAAAGAAAATTGAAATTTCAATTCAAAATGATGGACTTCCTGATTGGTTTGGGTCATGGCACTACGAAACTTTTTTTTTTTTTTTTTTTTTTTTTTTTAAGTCTTGGCATGTTTCATGTCTCCACCAAATTTTGGTCATGTAGGTGAAACGAACCATGAGGACTGTTTTGGTGAAATATTCCAAGGGGCGCTATGGAGCCACTTTGCCATGCCTGTGTGCAAAACCTGTACCATAGTAATAGTAATACGGGGATCCACAAGTGTGCAAAATTTTGTGAGTTTTCGAGCATGTTAAGACCTTCACAAAGGCAATTCTTTTGAAAAAATGATTAGGGGGCGCTATAGAGCTATTATGCCACAACCATTGCCAATTGGGGTATCAGCTTCCTGAAAGGTTTTGCAGGTTTTAAAGTATCCTATGGCCTTCAAATATGTGTTCGTTAAATTTGGGAAAATGCAGGAAATGGCTCATAGCTCACCACCTGTTTGGCCAAAAAATGTCTACAAAATTTCCCTAATCCTGCATGATGAATCCAATGATCACATCAAATTTTATGAACATTCAAGCACTTTTATCTTAACATGCCCATGGCTAGAGGGCGCTATGGAGCTCAAATCAGCATATATTTGTATTTGGGATGAGACTGTTATCAAGCAAGTAAAGTTTCGTGCAAAGTCAAGGGCAGTAACTCTGCTAAATGTTAGTTTGGCACAACGAAAATGCGATATGCGCAGAACCAATATATGTTTATAATTTTTGTACAGTTTCATGGAAATTCCCCAAAAAATGTGGGAGGAGTTGATTTCAGAACATAAGTAGCCTTCCCGGAATATGCAGACGGATGGACGAACTGACAGATAGACGGACGGACGGACATCGCCACAACATAATAAAAATTAAACCAAAATATGAAAAAAAACATGATTTTTTCTTTTTTTGTTTGATCTATGTGATCTTCCCTACTTGCCGTTGGCTATGCTTGCTGTAGATGGATGGATGGATAGATGGGCCAAAGAACAGTCCGCAAGAACTCGGGGCACCCTATGCATGCACAGGATAAGCATAACAAGGTGTGCTGAATGGAAGGGGGGTTAAATGAGCTACCACTGACCATCACAAATAGAGGACAAAGTATTAGGGAGTGGGAAATTTCAATATATTTAAACTCATAACGATAACCTAGGGATAGCAATGCCATAGACCAGTGCAAGCTGATTTTGTCACCCTTATAGCTTCATTTTCTCACTTGCTCGATGCGCAGTGCAAAAGAACTCAATATCTGTCCCAAGCGGTCTGTCTCCACAGGGAGTCCGATAGATTGCATGAAAAGTTTAGCTGCACCTATACGGCACATTAATTTTGTGCTCACTCTGTTTTTTGTGCTCTTATTGTAGCCCCCTGACAAAGTCAGGCAGCTGCTATGGATTCACGTGTATCGTCTCCGCCGCCGCGTCCGCGTCCGTAGATACTTACTTGTGGACGCTCTACAGGCTGTAATTTTTGACCGATTACTTTCATATTTGGTGTGGACATGTCTTACACTTCACTTATGACACCTATCGAATTTGGTTGCCATGGCAACAGCATTGGCCAAATGATATACAAATTAGTGACAAAACATATTGATTTCTTTGTAGATGCCGTACAGGCTGCAATTCTTGACCGATTACTTTCATATTTACTCTAGACATGTATTACACTTCACTTATGACACACAATCTTGGTTGCCATGGCGACAGTATTGGCCAAATAATGCGCAAAAAAAGGGAGAAGCGGGCTTTCGGGGGCTACACCCGAGCGGTTGCGTCCGACTGGACCGTCTGGTTTTATATTCTATAATCTCAGTCCATACTTGAAGCCATGATTCCTAGTTTCATTTTACCTGTTATTCTGAACAATTTTGGCTCTATCTGCCATAGCAACACTTTGAAACAAAGGTCTGTAACAATTGTAGGTTTTTTTTTATTTTGGCACGGCATTCACCACAGTGCAATGCCTTAATTTTAAAAATGCTATTAAAAGCAAGCTGCATTTTTAATTGATCAAACAATCTCAATAAAAATAAAAAAATCACTTAAATTGTATTAGGGTAGAGGTCTTTGAACAGATTAATGTTGGCTTCACAAAACAATGGAGAAAATCAACCCAGAAAAATTATAATTTATACAGCATATTGCCTATCACAACAAACTACACACAACTATTCAAATGCAATGCTGTTACAGCTTAACTATGGTGTAAGTTACATGAGGAGGAGACACATCCCTCTTAAGCCACATTGACGGAAATATCCATGCCTGTCATGAGGAGTAAATACCATTGCATTGTGCTTATCTCTCCATTTAGCTTTTAATTTAAGATAATAACATTTCTAATCAGACGTAATTAGACAGTGAGAAAATCAGTCAGCTCCAAATTAGGTTGCTGAACACAAGTATTTTAAGTATTTTCAGAATACTTTGCTTGAACCTTAGAACACAAACATGACTCAAAACAAATTTGACTAGCAAAATTTTTGTGACCATATGTCAAGTAGTTTCACCAATTTGGCGCCCATCTTTGATTGGTAAGATTTTTTCCCCTTTTATCATGTAGTTGTTTCCAGTACGCTGCTGAGAACCACTATATCAAGAGCCTCTGGTCTAGGGTTTACATATTAGAAGAATGAAGGTTTGGTTTACATCCAGTAAATATCGTAACTTACACATGCGCACAAGTGAGACCATAAAAGTTGATTACAACTGGCTGATGTCTGTCTGGGGCATAGCGATTCTAGTTTCAGTGGGTTTCTAGAGCTATAATTTAAACATGAACATGTGCTTATGGAGATTAAAAGCTCTAATTTTGTATCAAATTCATGGCCAGTTAACATCTAGTTTTAAAAAGAGGTCATACTTCCCTTGACGGAGTAAGTTTGAGGAAACAACTGCCAGCTATAGGAGAATGCTCACTGGTTTTGTTATTATGTGCTTTCACAAACTGCTTTGCCCAAGAATTTTTGGCAGAAAAACTGTCCTGTGAGATATTTCTGTGGTACCACACAGCAGTGTTCGACGATGTTTTTTATTTTTTTCCCTCCCAAAAATCAAGTACATAGAAGATAAGGGGATTACAGGACATTCCAACCACCCTTAATGATGTGAAAGCAGAACTTGATGTCATGTCATTTGAATGGTGAACATAATACAAAGCAAAGGTGTAAGAAACAAAAATGAATAGTTACATTTTTCATGTACGAGTAACTGTGGCTCTACTTGTCACTGTGCATACCTATTCTAGTTGCACATTAATAACACGCTTAAAGAGCTGTATGTGATATGACATGTATTGAGGGTTGCAACCGTGGCGCAAAAAGTGGGTATGCAATCATTGCAAAAGACGTGCGATTGAGTGCGCAATATCAACGAAATAAAGACGCGCGATTGAGTGCGCAATATTAACGAATATTGCATCTCTAACCCCCCCGCGTCTACACCAACCCCCCGCTCAACAAAATGAAACGTTCATCAACTGCTCACAGAAGAATTCCACCTACTGCCCAGTCACTGAAAAATTAAGTGGAGAACACTGGGTGTAGGTGTTGGGGGGGGCGCTGTTGTTGTCATTGCATAACCCCCCAAAAATGGGTAGCTGTGCCCCTGGGCTGCAAATTAAAAAAGAGTAAAACAGCTGAGCACAAGTTTTGATGAAAACCACATTTTCAAGGCTTGAGATTATGGTTGAATGTGTGTGTGCGCATGTGTCTGTGTGTGTGTAAGAGTACTCACTCCAATGGACTCTATATACCATATAATTCCTGATGAAAATAATTAGTACAATTAATTTATTGATGACGAGCCAGTGCTGAGCACAGTTTAAGAACAATTGTAGGCTCTGTATTGCCTGAAAAAATGTTTACAGTATATGCCGACAGTTATTCTAGTCAATGTAGTCATGGAATACAGAAGTTGTCAAATTGAATTTGAGTGCACAAATGGTAAAACCAGCATGTTTTTATTACAGCAGCGCGCTTTGCATTTGGTTTCACTTCAAGCTCATTTGCATGCCACTGACAATTACATCGAAATAAACTCCTCATCCCCAGAAAGTGCGGTTTTACTGCAGAACACAACATAACATAAAAAAGAGTGGTAAGAACAGGCCATTCAGCCCAACTAGGCTTGCCATGAGCCATCATATTCAACTTTAATGAAGTATGGCACAAAAAAGCAGCACTGCTGATAAGGATTATTTCAAAAGTATGTTTTGGAAGCATAAAAAAGACGATGCTGAGTCTTCTTTGTGCTCTAGTGTTTTTTTCATTCTTTTTCTCTGGAAAACTGCCGTGGTTGGCCTAGAGAGGAAACAATCAAAACTAAACAAAATACAGAAATATCAGAAGCAGCCTACAAAATGACTGTAACTCAGAATCTCTGAGCCCAAGTCAAGAGTCCATTAATACAGGTCATTTGTATTCATTTGAAAGTTGCGCAGCAGCATTTATCTGCTTAAAAAGTTTAACTAGCAACATTTTGCAAGTTCTGTTACCAAAGCAAGATGAGGATAGTAACGGAGTTCTGAAGGGGCCAAATTGTTAGTGCCTGAATAGCAGATGCATTGGTCTCAAAAACTGCCAAATTAATTAATAAAGCGGAACCATCAGCATTCTGGTGCAAACAGCCTGCCATGCATCACTCCTGGGTGCCTCATATTCAAGATGTTGAGGTGAGATTAATCCATCTGACTGCAAAACGCTTTGGGTACCTTTGAGAAACTGCCATATGAGTGCATTGTTCATCCATTCATCATTCAGAAATTTGGACCAACATATGTCAACACCAAAAAATTAGTGAAAACCATGGAACTGTGGCCACAGGGACACTTGTTAGAATGGTAGCTAAAAACCACAGCTCTTGAAATCACTGTGGACTTAATTCATTCCATATTTGAACTGGTCTTAACAAAAACATTGCTTTGTGACATAAATAAAGCTTGTGTTTTTGGCAGTGTTTTAAATTATTTGGCCGCTTGGAATGAGTGAATATGTCAGGTCAGACAGACCAAAACACAGACAATAGTACAGATCCCAGACCAGAGGTTTTAAAATCTAGCAGAACTACAGACACATAATCAAAAACACAATCAGACTGTCCAAGTTGAATATCTGGCAGAAAGAAATGCAGTGCAAGATTGGGATCTGAGGGTCATGGTCAAGTAGACAACGTTTGTCACCGGGAGGGTGAATTTCAGCGCCGAAAGAGGATCCAAAGATTTAGCCAAAACCAGGCAAAAGGTCAGGAACCCAGGAATCAGACAACACAAGAGACGAATATAAACACAGAGAGATTTCTCTAAACAGAACCTCTAACGGCAGCACATAGAGGCATAGTGAATAGAAGCTCAACAACTTAGCGATAACTGAACAAGTAAAGTAGCATATACACATGCATTGAGTCAGACAGGGAATGTGGGAAGATTCTCAGCGGAGGCAGGGCAAGAGATGAGACCACACCAGGGGAACAATTGGATAAAAACATACAATTAAGGGGCATGGGTAAAGAGACGCACGTAGAGATTGGAAAACAAATGAACATGGACGAGAATAGCATGGAACTGAACAGACCCAGAGATTTGAAAAACACGACACAGAGCAGACAGAAGTCACAAACGCTTAACAGAATAGTATCCCAACTGAGCCCTTTTATCACTGTTAGTCAGTACAGGGCATTTGAGTGTCACTAGCATAATGAAAGAAGAGCCAGGTAATAACTCATTTAGGCAGACCCTGGTGTGGGTTAGCTAAATCTATTGCATTGGAACTGAGCCCCTAATCCTGTGATGCCAGAGGAAAATGGCTTCCCTGCGAAGATGGCCAACAACAAGAAAATCTACCTATTGAAACAATAATCTTATTATGAGATAAAGTGTGTGTGTGTGTGTGTGTGTGTACTCATGTACTTGTGTAAGAGGATGCACAATTGTGTGTGTGTGGCACGTACTGAGAAGCTGGTTGGAATGAATGTGAGGGGGCTGAATGAGGGCCACGTGCCCAGAGCAGTAGAGAACCCCTCCTGGCCCCTGAGGTAGCCTACAGCCCCAAGACATGCCAAAACTCACCATCATGCTGCTGCAACAGGAGGACAACAGGGGCCCCGAGGAATGCGCCACACCAAGAGAGGCAGGAAGACACCCACTGAGAGAACAGGACACAGGCAGACCCCGAGCTGGACCCAAACCCCACCCACACACACACACACACACACACACACACACAGCCAGAGGAGTGAGCTGCGTCCGCGAGGATGAAACATGGCACACCGAGGATGAGACATCACTTCATGAATCTTAGCCCATGACAGAAGACTGAAGTGTCTGAAATTTTGGGTCAAAATTGTGCATTGCACCATCTATATGGATGGCTAATGAACTACCACTATCCCATATCAAAAAAATATTTATGACTGGACATATTCAGGGGACACAAACTATGTTATAGCACATTAAATACATGTAATTAATGAAACTAGCTTACCTTGCTTCCATAGGGAAGTCACATAACTGATCAAAAAGCTTAACTCCTTTAACCCTTTACTCCCTGATACCGCCTACAGTCGTGATAATTTAGGTCGCTGTGCAGGCGAGTCCCGACTACAGGCATGATAAACACATCGCTTCTGCCGGCGAATCCCGACTACAGTCGTGGTATTTTAGTAGCCATATTGTCTTAGGGCACCATGGGTCAGTGGCTGCTAGGGCAGCAGTCTAAGATAGCTACTCGGGAGTAAAGAGTTAATGAAAGTTGACTGGAGCCCTAAGGAGGGCAAGATATGCACATCTTTTCTTGTGAACACATTGTCGTATCATGATGGGCAATCATTTATTCCCATAATTATGTTCCCAACAAAGCACAGGACATACTGTATTCACCTCCATAATTCTTAAATGCTAACTTTTTCTGGCCTGTATCCCCAAAATTAAGTTTTATTTCTTCACACAACTTTGCCAGTAGTTAGAGCTAATGTCGGACTGGTGCCATCACTATTTTGGTCAATCTGAAATTTTTATTTTTCCAGTATTCATGCAAACATTTAGACTCTGTTCAGTGTTCTGGTTCTTTTATAGCTTGAATCTGAGGGACAAAGCATTATATATTTTTTCAAATTGTTTTTTTTTTTTGCTATCACTGTTTTCATATTTATATTGCATAAACATGTGGTGGGGAAAATGGCCATGTTAGTAGAGATGTTATGAAGTAAGGCAAGTAATGATGAACCAAAGTCCACATTTTGGTGAAGTATTGTTGAATGATTTACTTTAAGCATAAATGATGTCCTACACGCTGTCATTCAGAATGGACTTTCGCCACAATGCCATTCATACTCTTGATAGATTCTCTCATGAGGTGAGTCACACTTTACAGGAGTCAGATCTCATTTAGCCTCAACTGCCAGCGAAAGAGACATCCCTTCTTTCCTTCATTCTTATGTCTGTTTAGAGTTGCACATGCACAGTACCATGGAGGAGGATCGAGGATGGTCGCACCATTTTCAATATGCAACAATGTTGCTTCACTTCTATGATACCCTTTGTCCTCGTTCTGATTAAATTATTTCAAGATGAAACAAGGCAATTAACTTTATTCTTTGTTTTTATCACCTGCAGTTAATGATCTAATCCCTGTGTCCCTATGTTTTCGATTAATGGCTTATTAAGTTTGAAAGACATTGGTGAAAAGTAAGCACTAATTACAGGTCACACATCTTCATCCCCGAATTTCTCGTCCCAGGACTTTTTGTGCCTGGAATTTTCCTCCCCGAGGACTATTATAAGGGTTGAGGTTAGGGTTAGGGATAGTGTTATAATACAGGAAGAGGGCAAAGCATTATTGGGGATGAGCCATTCAGGGACGAAGAGTCTGAGGACAAAAATTCCTAGGGGACGAAAAATCAGGGGACAAAAAGTCCGTTGATGAAAAGTCCGAGAGCCCTAATTACATTTATTCAGATTTTGTAAAGTGAGACAACATTCGTCAATAATATTTTTTGGAACCTGCTGCCCTAATTGGCTGGTTGGCTGGGATATTTAGTAATAATATATTTTGGTGGATACAACTTCACTTGAATGTACATTTAAAATGGACAAATAATGGATATTTCCTTCATGCTGGTTTTTTGTTCTGTATTCTCAAGAGCAGAGGTGTAAAATCCAGGGGTCAGAAAGTAAAAGTCCTGCCAGGTTTTTCTCCCTCCTGCAGAATGAGCTGATCATTCACATTGGCTCTATCTCCTGTCCAAAGTAAATCCAGGTGGTTGGAATGAAGTTCTGGGGAGGATTTTTACTTTCTGAACCTGAACTTTACATCTCTGCTCATGAGAATATTCCATTTCACATTTCATTTATTTATTTAGATATTTATTTATTTATTTTAGAGAAAACATATTTTACCATTCTGTGAAATGGTATTGATCTTGATTGATTTGCGAGTATTTGGCATGATGCAATCCTAGCCCCTTTTTTTCCTGATCATTTTCCATACAGGTACCAGTTCCAAACCTGAAGGCCAACTCAGACATACCAGGAGCCCATTTTCCATAATATTACGGGAAACAGTTAAAAATAACAACATAAAAAGCTCGGTATCACTCCTTGTTTTGTTCATACTCCAAGTTTGCACTTGAAATCTATGTCCACAGTGGTCTACTTTTTCTATGAAAAATGTTGAGCTTGATTCCAAATACCAATCAAAAAATATTTAAGTCAGAGTCATGGGAATGGTGATTCCCACAGGGGCAAGTGGCCTCTTGAGTGTAAGCCCACAACCTAACATCACCAAATTCCATCCATAAATTCATTATCTTTACCGCTTCTTCCTCAGTGGGGTCACAGGGGAGTTGGAGCCTATCCCAGCTGACTGTGGGTGAAGGGCAGGGACACACCCTGGACAGCTCGCCAATCCATTGCAGGGTGCACACAATATTTACAGACACACACTCATGCCTATGGGCAATTTAGAGACTCCAATTAGTCTGACATGCATGTCTTTGGACTGTGGGAGGAAACCAAAGTACTCAGAGGAAACCCACACAAACTCCACACAGAGAGGCCCCAGGCAGGATTAGAACCCACGCCTTCTTGCTGTGAGGCAGCAGTGCCACCACTGCACCGTCTTGCCACCCCAGCACCAAATTGAAGCACAAATTTCACAACAAAAATGATGATAGAAGTATTTTTATGGTGTTTGCTGGCATCATTTTATGAGTTTCTATCCCTGATGTCTTTACCTTACTCAAGAAGCACCTCTGGGTGAAAGGGATGGGGGAGAGTTAGAAGGCCCCCAAGCATTTTCTCTTCCTGGGCCCCCCATATTCCCTAGAACCACCTCTGTGTGCGTCAAATGTTAGTTGCTTAGAACCTAATTGTGCCAGCCAGCTAGATTATTTTTCATAACCAAGTTAGGGAAAAATTCCTAATTATGTACAATCTGATTGGCTTACACTTCCACTTAGGTACAATCTCATTGGCTTAAGTGTGGCTCAGAGCCTAAGTGGTACCATGACTTGGTTTGGAAAAATAAGCACGCCGCCAGCCAAGTAGATGGCCATAGTGCAAGGCAGAAATGACCCCTGCCAACTTCAGATTACCCTAAAAATTGGTTGCCAAGTACTGGTAGAACAACAATTGTGGATGGATTCCCTTACAGGAGATGCCTATTAGTGTGTCGTGGAGCATTGTCAAACGAGCAATGAGGCGTGTGTGTGACATTATGTAGCATGCTGCAGGTGAGAGGCATGCGGTCCATATGGGAGATATTACGATGAGCAGACTCCATTTTTTTTTCATGTGAAAGATGAGAAAATGCTTGCAAATTACGAATGTTAAGTCACACATATTTAAAACACTGGTAAATTATTTCATCACTATGATTTGTTTGAAGATAAAGACTCTGATTAGTTGGTGTGCTGGACACATATAGTCCTAATTTGTTCTAAATAATTTTCTTGCAAACTTTTAATTCATTTTATAATATAAAATATAAAGCACATATGACAAAAAGCACATTAAATAGTGAAGATAGCCATGCAAAATGTAAAGCATATGCATTCAAGGTATTTATATATTATTGGCTAATGTTTCCCAAACCACTCCTGGATTTTAGATTTCTCCCAGCTCCAGCACAGATGATGCAACTGATCATGTCCTCATCAGCCCCTGAAGCTGCTTGTTTATAAGTGGATGATTTGATTCACCTGTGCTGGAGTGGGGAGAAATCTTAATATGCATGACGAATGGTACTCCAGGAGAGGTTTGGGAAACACTGGTATAGGCTATATATAATTACTGACCTCTGAGTGGATTGTATGCCTATAAGCTACAAATCAGCTCAATGTTTTTTCTATTTGGATCTACACTAATCTCATACAGGGCCTCGCTGGAATGCAATTGGCGGAAATCTGCCGTAGCCGCAGAGAACTTTGATCCCTGCAGAAACACAGGAACAGGGAACGCCTGCAGTGAAGGGACAGATGTCGACTGCAACACCAGCACTGGAGACTGCTGCAGCACAGGAACAGAGGACTCAGACTGCAACACAGATACTGAAGGCTTGGATGGCTGAGGCAGTGGCACGGGGGACTGCCGCAGTACAAGCATTGAGGACTGCTGCAGCACGGGCACTGGGAATGGCTGCAGCTCAGGCGCAGGTGGCTGCCACAGCACTTGGGCACAAGGGGCTGGAGTGCACTTTTCAGCCCAACATAGTGTTTAATAGCTCTTTTGTTTACAATTTTCTGTATGCGTATATGCCCAGAATCAAATTGCCTTCGTGGATTAATAAAGTTGTACTGAATTGAGCTGAATTCAAAGGGGGTGTCACTACAGGCACTCGAACATGAATGGAGCTGGCTGGAATTGCACTGGCCCAAACATATATGGCGGCAGCAGGGGCCTGGGGGGGCACTAAGCCACTGGGCACAAAGCCTGGGAGGGTGGCTCCCAGTGGCAGCCGTTTGTGGCTATGGACAGGAAAACAGGAGGAAGAGGTTGTTGTAGCTGGTTAGTCTCTGCTGGGTCCATGGCCTGGCCAGTTTGTTATGTCATGTTGAGGTGGGTGGATGTTCCCAAATGCAAACTCAGACAGGCAGACACTAGTCAAAATATTAAATCAAGAATCTGAAATAAATTAAAAAAAAAAAAAAAACTGTATAAAACCAGGAACAGGATCAGGAACAGGAAAGTATCACAGGGGCATACAGGAACAAATGGATAAACTAAATAGAAAGCATCAAATTCAGACAGGATTGAGACACTGAATAACTACACTGTAAAACAGCAATAGTGAATGGCATCAAGCTGGTCTTGACTTTTAAATTGTTTGATAATATCGAAAAATTCAATTGAAAGCTGTATTCAAGTACTGTGATATCAGGAGCCTCTGTCAGGTCTTCTAAACTTTTTTTTAATAATCATGGGACGGGTTTATTAACCTTTTTTTTTTGAACAGTCCCCAGACAAATCAAATGTGCCTGTTTATTTTTCGTTCTCTGGAGAGTAGCAGCACCCAAGTACTATTTATTTTGGCTATTTTAACACCTGGCTTACACATACAAATTCTATGCTATGAGCTAAAGGTCACATCATTATACTGTATGAACCAAATCTGGCAGTAGTGGACTCTAGAATTATGAAATTGACTTTTCATTTCAGTGTTATCACGACATTCTTCGTTGCAATCGAAAAAAAAAAAATCTTGAAAAAAAAACAATATTGTGATTGAGAATTTGATATTAAAAAAAAGAATAAGATGAGAAATATGGGATACTGCAGCTCTATGTTAATTTAATGGAGCTCTTCCTGATTGCCATACATTTGTCTCTCATGGTTAACTTGCATTATTCTTACATAGGTTACTCTTCTCTTTTCCCCAGTGACAGTCAGCAGCAGCAAACCAGGTTTGCTGTTGCTTGGCAACTGCAGCAGTTTCCCTCCAACTACAAAAGAATAAAAGACTGTGGTGAGAGCTCATAAATACTTTTTTAGAGCCAACTGAAATAATATCAATATAAATAAATAGGTTAATAAAAATTTGTGTTACAAACATGCTTCCAAATGACTACAATCGAAAGGAAGTCTATTCATATCACTTGTGCTATAAGGTGCTGATTTTAGACTTGTGCTAATTGTTTTGCATGATATATTATGTTCCAGAAAACTAGCATTGTGTTCAGGTAGCAGACATTTCAGTATATTTGCCATAAATGCTATTGTCTGGTGCGAAATTTTGATAATGTGTCCTTCCTACACTACAGGCCAAAATATTACGAACACCCTGCATAATTTTCAGAATTTGGCTGGTTTTTCCTATCTTAAAGTATATTTTCAGCAACAACAAGACACAGAATAACATAGAAACACATATCTTAACTATAAATGTGCTAAATTATTCGCTAAGAGATATACATATTCAAATTTGACTTTCTACAAAGTACCCTCCCTTAGCCCTGATTATAGCCTGGCATATCCCAGGCATTCTTTTCAGCAGTTTAAGGAGAGAACTTCCTGGTTACTAATTCTGGGCTTTCAAGAGTTCCTTCATGAGCTCTTTTGAACCTGATGGGTGCGCTTCTCTGACTGCCCAGTCAAGTTCATCCCACAGCAACTCAAGTTGAATTTCAAGATGTACAGTTGTTAGCAAGCAACATTTTTCATCAATACAAGTGTCCTTTGGCATTTTGTGTGCCTATGTTGCTCAAAATTAACTTTAAGATGACAAAAACCAGCCTAATTCTGAAAAATGCAGGGTGTTCATAATATTTTGGCCTGTAGAGTTAAGTTTCAGCCTTTATCTCAGTTATGCTTCCAGTTTCAATGAACATATCCAGAGTTCAGCAGTGACATTTCAATCAGCAGAATTGCAATGCGCAGTATGTAAAATATGAGATGTGTATTAGTGTGAAACAATAAAATTACATAGTTATAGATGAGTACTGAAGACGAAAAAAAATGGATGAAGAAGCAACATTCTGATAGACAACCTACTTTAGAATTCATTTCTCAGCCTTTTCTTTTTTTGAACTTGAGGAATTCTCTTCATGGTCTTAATGATGTAACTTGCATTGACATTGATTTTAGAATGTGCACAAGTTATGGTAATATCTGCCTGTACAACCTTTTGTCTTTTGTCACGTCAACAGTTTTTCATTATTTGAATTCAAAAGAGGACCAGTATGTGATCAGTACAGATCAGCAGCAAAAGGGCCTGTTTGGCCCACCACACCCTCATTCATAAGCTTTTGGTGTGACACAACTCACAGTCTGTATCAAAATACAGTATTTCCCAAGCAATAATAAGCAGAGTATGATAAAATATGATTGAACACAAATGATAGCTTATTGAAGATTTTTATCCATCCATCCATTATCTATACCACTTCTTCCTCACTCCGGGCCATGGTTGAGCTGGAGCTTATCCCAACGGGCTATGGGAGAAAGGCAGGGGACCCACCCTGGACAGTTTGCCAATCCCTCGCAAGGTGCACACACTATTCACACACCATTCACTCACATGCTCATGCTTATGGGCTATTTACAGTCTCCAAACAGCCTGAAATGCATGTCTTTACACTGTGAGAGGAAACCCAAGTACCCGGAGGAAACATGGGGAGAACATGTAGACTCCACACAGAAAGGCTCCAAGTCAGATTCAAAGCTTCTTGCCGTTAGGCAGAAGTGCTACCCACTGCACCACCGTGCCTCTCTAGTATTTATTGATTTATTATTATTTTTTTTTTTTTTTTTAGCTGTTCTCAAGTGTCAGGCTTTTTGAGAATGCAAAACATTTAAACAGTGTACAAAAGCCATAATATTTGCGCTTATGTGGGATGCTTGACCTCACTGTTGACCCTTCTGGGAGATGTCGGGGCTTAATTCAACAAAGCAGCGACAATGTTGGGAGCCTACGGGACAATTCCTGCGAAATTCTCTCAGAAGTTCCCGGTTTGGTGTGGAACGTAATAATATGGTCATCGCTAAAATGAGAATAACTAGTTCAGGCAGGAAACTCGAGAAGAGCTACATCAGCTGACAGCAGCCTGGTAAGCTACCAGCCACGCCAGCATCAGCAGGCACACAACTATTGGAGGATACACATCACGAGGTCATACAGCGGTCTATTTGAAAGATGTCAAGCTCGCTCACTTCTGCTGCTGTTTGCAATGACTTTTCATGCTATGCAACACGCTTTTTGGTTCTTTGCTTGCCTCCTCCACGCCAGCCTCCACCTGTTTCGTTCTGCTCACATTGGGGGATTTTGAATTCTGTTCATGACTATGTTTGTATGTTCGCTGTGCCTAGGTAGTACTTTCCTCCAGAGCAGAACCGCCGACAATATACAATGTAATGCTTATACCCATGAATAAATTGTTCTATTTTATTGAAACGTGAGTTTTCCTGACTGAACTATTATTATTATCATTATTATGATGATTATGATTATTATCCCCCCCGGCATATAATGTGGGGGGATATAGTGATGGGTAAGGTTGTCCATCCATCCGTCTCTCCGTCTGCCTGTGAACATTTCGTTTCCGGAGCATAACTTGATAACGGTTCGATATTTTCCCATAAAACCTGGTGTGCACATTTATCATGCCCTGACCTGGTGCCTTTTGCTAGTCCAAAGGTGATGACGTGGGGCCGGGGAATATGCCACCTCCTGATGGCTCTTATTATTATTATTATTAGTAGTAGTAGTAGTTGTAGTAGTAGAAGCAGTAGTAGTAGTTGTAGTAGTAGTAGCAGTAGTAGTTGTTGTTGTAGTAGTAGTAGTAGCAGTAGCAGCTGTAGTAGTATTATTATTCAGTGGCACATGAAAGAAAGGTGATTAGGAAAGAGGGAAGAGATGGAATAAATGACTCTGAGCAGAGTTAAGGGAGAACATTAAATCAGCGGAGCGAAGAGCGGATGAAAAAGACACAGGGACCATCCAGCTCAGGATGACAGCCTGGGCATGAACAGCACTGAAGAGCAATCTTCAAAGAAGGGTCAAGCGTCAGATAATATAGTATGGATGAAAATCATTGTGGAATCTAGGAGGTGCCTCCTGGAGCAAATGAGGCAGAATTAATTGACATGATCATACCCCTTGCCTGAAGGTGATTCCGTCTAAGAGCAAAGGAGGTGCGATCCCTTGCATATTAGTATGCAAAGTAAAACAACCCACTCAAATTTTCTTACAAAACCATGAAGGCTGCGCAGTTTTGCTTTAACTTTTTTGGATTCCGTCTGACCCTCAATGACCATATAGAAGCAGAGGAAGTACAGGCTTCTGTTCCACTTGAAGACAACGTTGCTTGTATAGAAGATGATTTGCACTCTCTTTCAAAGCCCCAATTATCCTCCCAAAGTTTAAAAGTGCACCATTTGCCTGAGCTGTGAAGTACATAATTCATTCATTGGCTCAAGGCAAAAGAAACCAAGTGCCATACCTTGCAAAATTGAGGGCACTTCAACAGACCGTCCAGATATATGCCATTATCTGCTATGAACAGGTATGAGTCTATGTGAAACAAGGATTGCTGCAGTGAATCACATAACTTGTGTGAGAGAAATGGTTTTATGAAAAACACAGAGAGGGGAATGGCGTAATTTAAGTTGGGGAGCCTTTCGTGAGCGGGGTTTTTGTAACCTTTAACAGAAAGGCTTCAAACGGAAAATATCCGCAAAAATCAGTGATTTACAAATTGCATACCTGCAGTTATAAGCATGCTACCATGACATTCTGGTTTCCAGCACTAAAAGTGACTCTCCATTACATTTTATTGCTTGTTGAGTTCTCAAAAAATTGATTGACCTTCACCATACAATGGTATCTGTGCGAATTCCAAAACATGTACCCTTCTTGGATGTGTCTGTACATTGTGGCACAATGTTGTCAAATGGTGTTCACCCAAAACAGAAAGAACAGAAATGAATTCAGAAAGTCACATCATAAATAACACAACAGTCATTGTGGAATCAGTTTGTGCACAATGATTAACTCAATGATAATAATTCACAGGTGACCCCTTCCCTTCTCAGAGTTGCTACCTTACCTGGGGGTGCATGAACAAGAGGAAAAAAAAAAAGAAAAGCTGAATTTTTAAAGGGATGTCTGAACATGTTACCACCTGTAACATTTTGTATTTATATTAATATTAAATGGATGACTTTGATAGTTAACTGACAACTCTGGAATTGATGTTTTTTTTTATTCCTGAGCTGCTTTTCACGACTGTATTCATGTTCATTTGAGTATGTATGGCTTTATGCTGTAGCTATGTTAGACAAATTTTTCAAAATCACTATATATAATGAAATAATACCTGCTACCTTCCGTAGCCACTTATGCCAGGCTGGTAGCAGACTAGCCTTTAATGGGAGGTGTGATTAATGCAACATTTTCTGGACCATTTTTGACGTAACAACTTTTGAATAGTTCTAGGGCACCATCTCCTCATGAATATACAATCTGCAGTTACGTGTTCAACGTAAGAAGTTACGTGCTTACAATGATGTCATCATTGAGTCATAGTCATGTACAGTTCTGCTAGTGATGTAGTCAAGACCTCCTAAACCAAGACCAAGACATGACCAAGACCACAGTGTATCGAGACCGAGTCAAGACCGAGACTTTTAGAGGACGAGACCGAGTCAAGACCAAGACCGGTCTTGAGTACTACAACACTAGGTTCTGCACACCGGGTTGATCCCTTTTACACATTTAAAGGCCTGAACCAGATCACCCCAAAGTCTGGTTTTGCAAAGGGTAAACAGATTACATTTTTCAGTCTTTCCTTATGACATTTATATCTGGAATTAAAGAGACTTTTCCAAATTCTCTGCATGTTTCTTGTTCCATGGTACCCAGAACTACACACAATACTGTAAGTTTGTCCTGACTAAGGTATTATACTAGATAAATGTTACCTCTACTGATTTATATTTTTGGATATATCCCAGCATCCTGTCTGCCTTCTTTACTGCTACCTCACAGAAACTAGAACCTGGAAAGCCTCAGTCTGGGCAAAGGCCAACACCATGCAAGAGTATGCAGTCTCTCCTTCTATAAATTGAATACCCCAATACCATTGACTCTCTTTTCCTGGGACAATAGAGGATTGGGGTGCTCTGAGGCTCATAAGTCTCCTCACTCCCAGGGATAAAGGCCCAAGTCAGATTCCAGTTGCTCAACAACTACATAAGTGTAGCCTTCACATTGCAGTGTCAGATGATGTGTATAATGAAACTAGAAAAGCTAACATTTGCATCAATGGACTAATGGATGACTGAGGAGGAAAAAGGTGATTGGTCCAGGGATTAAGGAAAGATAATTTTGTAGCTGGGATACGGAAAAATGACAAATGAAAAATCACCCAAATTAAACACTAGCTCTTTGTCACTTAGCTGACTCAAACTCGGACTTACCTCAGACTCAAAGAACATTCAACAGTGGTTCCAGACCAGTTTTATTTGTTTCAAACAATGGAGAGGCATTATGTGATGGGGTCAAAATGTGACTGCCACAGCACTACCTGTGCTTAACAAAGGTACTCATTTTGACACCTCCCATTTTTTTTCAGCAAACAACTGAATAGATGTACAAATACTAGTCTCTACTGCAACAGACTTGATTTCTCAGGCTTCTATGATTCTCAGTATACACCTTCATAGCCCCAAATTTCATATTTATTAAAAGAATCACTGATCTTGGTTTACCATCATTTCAAATGAAGTGAATGCAGTGGTCACCAGTTACTAACTCTCTTCATACAAATTATCTCAAAATCTTTGTTCACCCTTGATTAGGTAAACCCTATAATGTTTATATGAAAGCAAAGGTTAATGTTACTGTTTTACTAATTGTGGTTTAAGTGCTTTATCTTAGCCTGTAGGGTTTTAGCTATGGGCTGATGGCTATAATTTTTGTTTTATTGGGATACTTCTGGTTTTCTGAAGTGGGGTAGTATGAGGTACTTATGAGGTCAGTGTATTACCTGCAGTAAATATCACTCAGCAAGCTCTCAGTTTGTAGAAGCAGAGCATTGTCCCTGCACGGAGGCAGAGCAACACACTGCTGTGTGTGTGTAATACACAGCAGCAAAACATATGCTAATCACCTAGAAGAAGGTCCAACTAAAGTTAATCAACATCGTTTAAGTGTCCGCTATAATTGGAATATTTTCAGCGCTTCACCTTAGCGTCTGACTGTCCTTAAATTTTCTCAACCGTGTACGAAAATGGAGGTTCTATCGACAAATAATGCCAAGTGCCAAAGGAAAGGGGCTGTCTGACAACAAGGTTAAGTGCTGGAAATATTTCAAGTATAGCATACGCTTAAATGGGTATTGATTTACTTTAGGTGGGCCTTCATCTGGCTAACCAACATTTTGCTGCTGACCCCGTCCACAGTAGTGTATTGCTCTGCTTCCATGCCAGCTCTACGCTCTGCCTTAACAAACTGGGAGCTTAGCTGACAGCTATCTACAGCTGGTAATTGACTTGGGATAAGTTCCTCACACAACCCAACTACAAACAAACCGAACTATCCCCTTAAGCACGGCATTGCTAGTCTTTTGTAATATTTGTTCTGTGATCTAAAGGACACATCATTGGAAGGGGTCATTCAACTTCACGTTTTGAGAGCATCTAATGAAAATTCCTGTGTCATCAGGCTTAGTGTTGTTTGTGCATGAGTGTTCCTCCTTCGTCTGAATTTAATTATGATGAGACAGTGCTGATAAGTGGAGATAAATTATATGCCATTTTGAAGCTGAGGAAGAATGTTCGCAGTCTTCCAATCAAAAGTTTTCAGGTGGTTGATAATGAACATTTTTAATGTCCTCCACATTTTTTGTATGCAGTGATAACACAGGTAATGACTGATACTCATGGTCCAAAATGAACTCTTTGGCTTGCTCGTCGCAGTGCCTGGTCAAAGAAAAAATTACAGACCATATATGCTTTGCTAAATCCAACTGCCAAAAGTTACCAAGTAACGTAATGTCTGAAATAACATGACATGAAATATGAGTGTAAAAATATAATTCTATGAGAGTAAATCACATTGTTAGCATAATTTAACAATAAATTCAACCCCAATCATGAAAAAGCTGGCAGATCATGGGAAATAGGCATAAAATCAAAAGGCACTGATTAGAGAATTCCAGTCACCCTCTACTGTATGGAAATAGTAAAAAAAAAATACTACCCTACTCGAAGCGGGTGGAGGCATACTGTCTTGTGGTTGTCCGCGTGTGCGTGCTTCACACCATCCATCATAAATATCCCTACTATATCTACTGAACGAGTGGGGGGATTTTTACAAATCAAATACAGTAACTACCCACAGAGAATAGCTGGATTGATTCAGTTTTGCTGATCATCGAGCCAAAGGTCAAGGTCACATAAGGTTAGTTATAATGTGGTCCAAAGAGCTAACTTTCAGGCATATGACGCTATGACAGGCAGAGAGATAGGACTCAACGATTTGAGTTGAGCTATACTTTGCTTTATGCTCTAATATGAGTATTTAATTGTTTATTGAAAATAAAAAAGTGATGATGGCTACAGAGTCCAAAAGAGTTGGCATAGTTGACTGTTTACCACTGCATAACATCACAATATCTTTTTAATCACACTCAATAAGCATTTGGGCATAGAAGACACCAGTTGGCCAAGTCTAGCAAGCATAATTTCAAATTTTCAGGGCCTTCGTTGCCCCATATTTTGCTTCTCAATATGCCTTACATGGTCAATCTGAGAGGCAGATATGCAATCTATAATCTCTGTTTACACAATCATGTATTTGTAATCCCTGCAGAATGTGGTTACCTGTCATCTTGGTGGAAAATTCAGGGACATCCCTGGAACAGACAACATCCAGATGGCAGCATATGTTGTTTCAAAAATTGTATTTATCTTCCTGCATTAATTATGCTCTTAGAAATGTGCTCTGACAGTCCCAATATGACTAGAGTGATGTGCATGTGATGCACTGTGATGTTCCCTGCCACCAGATAAAATCTACATCGTTGAAACTGTTTTGTGGAAACAAGGAAAACAGAAAAATAAAATTGATCATAGCGTCAAGCAGTAATATTGTAAATATTACATGAAAAACAACAACTGAAATACAGCCAGAATTTATAACATAGCATTCGTGATACAAATGAAAACTAAAAGATAAAGTAAAAATTAAAAAAATAAAAATAAAAATCTCAGAATCACCAGCATAGGAAAAAGGCACCAGCTTACCTCTAGTTCTAAGCATGTACCAGGTTTCGTTTAAAATTTTCAACTTGTTTATGAGATATGACCCGGAAACGGTAGTTTTTTAGACTTATGGAGACACAGAGTCACGGAAATACGGAATTACAGACGGAGGGTAAAGCAGTATGTCTACTTTCACTGGGGACTCAATAATGATGAACACAAGCTTTTGGGCTTGACCCTGATAACAGCTGGCGGTCAACGTCCACTTGTTTTCGAGTCCATCGAACATGATGGTTGTTTTTTTTTTCTCCCAAAAAACACCTAAAATATTGACTTGACGATCTGCAAAACATACTTGGTCTGTGCTACTGTCCATTTCATCTGACACTTAGCCCAGATGAGTCGGCACACTTTTGGACAGTGTTAATGTAAGGTATTGGCTTTGCATAGTAAAGCTTTGGCTTTGGTACCGACTGAAAACGGTGTACCAAAGTATATCGGCTATGTCATGACCCATTATGGTGTGTTTCCACCAAACGCAAAGGGAATTTTTTGCATGGACACGTTACATATAATGTCAATGCAAACACAAGAAGATAAGAGATTGCATCAGGTGACGCATATCCTGCGGAAGACGCAACATAAATGGTGCAAATGACATGTGCGAATGGCGCAAATGCAGAAAATTTGCCTATCACTGAATATATTCAAGTCCCAAGTATGGGAATGTTCTGAATAGCATCTTTGTTACTGGCAGCAATATTGACTAGCTATATTTTCTTCAATGCTCAAACTGCAATTACACTGCTTGAGATAATGGGAACGCTAGCTATCAACTTAGCTGCATCAAATGACCTATGTAATACAGTTTCACAAAAAGTGGTCTAGCTCAACAGCAAATTTTTATTCTCAAGTGTGCATAATGTTCATAAAGTAAGATGAGCAACATGAGCGTCACCATCTTGTTGCTGATTTTCTGAAGATTCCTTGGAAGTACTGACCCTTGAGAGGTAAACAAGGCTCGACTGTCATTGCTAAAGATTGTTCTCAAAGTGATGGAGTATCAGCTTATGCATTTCTTGAAATTTAATTAGCCTCGGACCACCTTTGCTCTTGAGAGAAAAAGCCTTTTTTAGAGAATCATGCTAAAATGTGATTAACTTGCCAGTGGAGAACATGGCGGCCTCCACTTTTCCCATGCAGAGTGTTGAGGTCAAAGTCAATTCACCACGAAATGCGTTTGTATGAAAATTATGCGTGCCATTGAAGCTGTATACAAAATGGCTTTCCTGGCATTAAAACAAGAGTGAGATTGAAGTTAACTATTTGTATTTCCCCCACAAAGAAAATATTCAAATCAGTAAAAATACCCCATTTACCTTCCCCTTCTCAATCGACCCCACTTCCATTTTGTAGGCATTGTTAATAGAGTATGTGATAGAAGTAAAAATTAAAAGGGATAGAGAAATGGTATGAATGATATGTGTTTATTTGTGAACAGTTCCACTGTCTGGGATTCTGTCCCATGAAATTAGAGTGACAGTGTTTGTGTTAAAAGGTGGTCTGGGTGAGTCAAAACATAAATGAGGTCTGTGTCAAGAAACTTGCAAAACACCAGCTGTATTCACTAACACTCTCTAATGCATTGTTCAACCGATTGGCATGCAAATGCCTTTATTGCAGTGCACAAACTACCAAATTGGGCAAAGGCTATGAATACGCCATTTTCAATGGACAAAATTGTAAATAACATTACCGCCACATTCATTTCCATTTGCAAAGGCACGAAAAAAAGCCCTTTGTGTTGTACTTGATGTCTCTTCCATTGTCCTGCTTCTGGTACGGTAGAGTGAGATTGGAAAGTCAGCATTATTGCAGACTCTCTGTCCGTGGGTTTTACTGTCCACTCCCACTTGGCGACAATGGATTGGGACAGGCATCAACATGGCCCCTTCTGCGTGATTTGGGATTAAGCCTATATTTGGAAATACTGAGAATTTTCCTCATCAATGAACAGAAAAACTGGGAACATTGATGAGCCTGCTGCCGATGATAATGCCAAACACTGATATTTCTACATAAATATTATTCATTTGAGGGAAAGCAAAACATTATCCAGTTGGATTCCCGATGTGTATCAAAGTTAATGCAGGTCTTGCAAAAAAGAAAAAGGGGGTCTTGTGCAAATTTAACGGGCACAATGATTGGAGGTCATATAATCAAGTTTTGCAGGATTGCTGTACTTGTCTCAATGACAGTACATTTAGACGGTATGGTATGGGGTGTCTCTGTGCCGGTTACCAAATTTGAGGTCATGTGTAGGAGGTAGTGCACGGTCCCAGTAACACTACTGTTTCAAAGTTTCGAAAGTAGGCTGGTGTGAGATTTACACTGTATGTGGATGGTTGAGGTAATTCAGTTTGACAGCGGGAGTTAGTGAGCCTGTTGTTTCATTCATGCCATTCATTTCATGGCAGAAAGTGTGTGTGCCACAAAACAGCAGAATGGGAGAGATTTGATGGAGTTGGCTGCAGTTGACAGGCAACAGTGAATAAAGCTGCACAAGTATAGGATCAGCCTGCACAATCACTATCTTACAGAGACTTTAGAAAACTGCCGAAATAAGGTGACATTGGTAAAGAATACTCCAAAAGTATGAGATGTCTCTATAGAGGAAAGGAAGCATGCCTTGAGGCCTGGTTGCACTTACTCATGCAGGGAACAATCAACTTCAACGTTTGAAATTAGAAACAGTAGAAATAGCCCTGAAATTACAAAAAAATGAAAAATATATAAATAAATAGATAAACGGGAAAAGGAAAGAACATCAGTGTTATGTCTTAAGAGAGGTTCAACATCTCCATCTCTGAACAGAATTTAAGTATTTTTGAAGAATGTATGGAACAAGCCCGGAGGCCAGTGAAAATGCTTAGGACCATTTCAAGAAAGCAGAACTATGAAAAAGAACAGCATGCTTTCTCAGCAGAACCGTTTCCGGGGGCAAAGTGTAAACAACTTACTAAGCTTTCCATCTGCTGCTTGATCTTTTTTTCCCTTTTTTCCCTTTCTTTCTATGAAATGCATTGAGAAATTATGTTAGACATTGTGCTGAAATTTTCCTGGCCAAAAAGCCAGTGAAGATCTTGTTCAATGGACATAAACGGCCACAAGTGGTTGACACTGTGTAGAGTTCAACTGACATGTCAACAATGGCATTGGGAAAAAAAAAATATACACAATCATAACAAAGTGTGCACAACAATGAACATTTTAGCAGTGATAAATAGCCGCGCTAACGCGGGCAGGACCCCTCAGCCCCGTGCATAGTTGAAGCGTGCGTACCTATCATGTTAAAATCTCCACACCAGCAACAGTGAAGATTCGCTTGCTGAAAGAGAGATTTAACGAAGCGGCACTTGTGCAGCTGAGGAGTGGAGTTTGCTGAATGTTACCTCTCAAGGTGTAATCACATCAGTGGCAGCCATATTTGATTTTGAATCGCGACCGAAATCGATAGGCTTGTGTAGTAACTGTACACCGAAGTCCTCACCAAAAATCGTGATGATCGTTGGTGCCGTTTTTCAGTTATCGCACGGAATGGAAATTCAAGATGGCAACTGTGGCAGCCATATTTGATTTTGGATTACGATTAAAATCGAAAGACTTGTGTAATAACTGTACCCCAAAATCCTCACCAAAAATCTTGATGATCGGTGATGGCGTTTTTCAGTTATCACATGAAATGGAAATTCAAGATAGCGGCTGTGGCTGCCATATTTAATTTCAGATCGCAACCAAAATTGATAGGCTTGTGTAGTAGCTGTACCCCGAAGTCCTCACCAAAAATCGCGATGAACGGTGATGGCGTTTTTCAGTTATCACATGGAATCAAATGTGGACGGACAGACAGATAGTCAGACGAACAGACGGATGCCTTGCATGATGACAATACCCCACAGCTGCTTTCAGGGCTATGAGGTAAAAACCACAGGGCAAAAATATGAAGCTGTAGTTAAGCCCGGGCTGGGAATACTTTACTTCTCCATCAACATGATGCCTGCCTGACTGGCCATGTTGGTGACTTAAACTCACACCAAGAGGGAAAGTTGTCCCCTTATTTTCCACCAGTGACTTTTTCCTCACTGTTGCCCTAAGCTTGCCGTAGCAAAGGCTCCAGCCATAGTTATCTGTAAAGTGTGTAACAAAAATCTTTTTGTGAGATGCGCTATGCATATACATTTTGATTTTAATCATGTGGACATTTAAAGGTAGAGCAATATATCTGCATAGCAAGAACAAACGTATAGCCTCCATCATTTATGAGATATTTTATTGTTTTACAGGCACTGAATTGTGATTTGCATCCCGGTGTTTCTGAGCTCGAAAACAATAAGAAAAACACAAGTGCTGCAGAACATCGGGAAGCAGGGCAAAAAGCAATGGGAGAGATGAGTTCTGCGACATAAACAGCCACACCTCCTCAAATCCAATGGACCAGATGGTGCGAAACCAAACCAGAGATGGCTTTAGGCAGAGGCATAAATGGCCCCAACAGAAAACATGCAGTATAACTGGAACAAGCTTTCAGCAAAATGTGTTTTTGCTTGGAGAGATGCAGCTCTGAATTTTAATACTCTGCATAATATAGCAATATGCGCACTGCCAAAAGCCAAAGTAAATCAAAGATCAGATATGTATAAAATGTACAATATTTCATAGGACTCCAGACTTCAGAAAAGATTGCACCACCAGCACAGTATGACAGCCGAGCGGAGTGAGAGTGAGCAAAGAGCGGTCAAGCAACCACAGTTTAATTGGAGCGATTTGTGTATAAAAGCACTCCAAGGTCATCACAGCAAATGGTAATTTTCTGTCTGCCTGAAATATTAAAATATTTGAGAGTGGGAGCCACTTTTGCTGAGAAAAAAAAAAATGGATGGCTAAGGGGAAATACAATATACAGCCTAAAGTTCATGGACACTTTACTGAAACCTTTTTTGACATGTATGGAAAACGGTCATTATTAATTTCTAAATAACTGATATTTTAAATTAATTTGCAATGAATTGGTCAGTATGCACCGCTTAGACAGAGTTTCAGCTTTTGTTGAAAGCCTGTTCGTGTGATGTTGACAACAGCTTTATAGTTTGACTGCATTCTGGACAATAGCCGCACGGGGTGTGGCCGCAAGCATGGAACACATGGGTTCGCTGATTCTGCAATATTTTGGATTTCAGCTAGATGAGAAAGGGAACCCAAAAGATATTAGGCACGCTATTTTCAAACTGTGCGGGAGTTGTACCAGTGTCTCAGTTAGAGACGACAAATCTCCCTCCACATATTTGCGAGTTTACCATCCTGCGGAGGCTGCTGAGGTAGCTCCTTGAGATGGTTTTTTTAGCATTCCTATTTTTTTATCCTGGTCAATTTATTTGCCATTACTTTAATACAGCAACTTTTTCTTTGTTGAGCAAATACGGCAGCATAGCAGCATACAGTACAAAAAGTAGACTATATATAATTTTACTATTTCTTTTTATTAGTGTTTGTTCAAATACATCTATTATTGATATTTAGCCTACTTTCAGATTACTGTGACTTTTTTTTTGGAAAAGGGGGATTCCTGTTATTATTATGAGCCTATATTATCATTAATACGCCTGATTGTTAATATATTATTCAAATGATTAATGACAGTGTTCGATACTGTACGGAACTCTGCATTTTTATGAAGAATATGCAACCCCACACTTATTTGCACGCCTGCCATCACCTCAGCTTTTTGGTGTCTGAAAGTAGTATCTCAATGATTTACTTTGATAAAGTTATTTGGGCGAAGAGCAAGAAAATTATATACTGAGGTGAACCTTTTTTTTCTACTTTCAGAATGTAAGCCAAATAATCTTAGACGAACATGGTGTGTGAGAGTTCCATTTCATTTAGACATATAGTCTATTTTTAACTAAGCCAACAGCCAGCCCTTTGGCATTTCCTTTTAGTGAATACAGATAAATTATGGGTTGAATTTCAGTTGTCGGTAAGTTCTTGCAGAGAGATTGGCCTGAAACAGAGAACATTCGTGAACAGCAGCCTGCTTTTTCGGAAATAAAAATAAAATCGCCCAAAATCACTTTCGGAGTTGGGATCGCTGATTTCTCATGACATGTTGGGATCCGTGATTGTATCGTCAATCAATCACAAAAACCCTAGCACAAGTATAGAAATCTACTCAGAGGCTAGGTGATGAAATTATCAGGTACAGCGAGAATTAAAAACAGAAGTCATTGGAAAACATTCCCACATTTCAGTAAAAAAAAAAAAAAAAAATTCTTTCCCTGCAACTATACATGTTGGAAGTTCAGCTGTAGTGTGGTATCAGGAGAGGTGAGAGGAGCACTGCTGTTCCTCCTCTCTAGCCTCTGGCAGCTGTTCCCTCCCACAGCCAGGGAGCCATTCTGGAGATTCGACAGCAGTGAGGTCTCACACACAGTCATGCTCACTTTACTCTTCTCAAAAATCAGTTCAGGTTTAAATGGACTTTGTTGGACCAGCTAGTGCTTGCTTGATGTTGTTGTATAAACTTGAGGGATTTGTTTAATGAAAACTGAAAAGAATGAACTGCGACCTGCATGAGGCGATAAATTTTCTTCGCTCATTTTGGAGCGGTCCACAAAAAAATAGCAAATTCGTACCACAATGCATATTTGTGTAATGTAATCTATAAATTAGCTCTTGTTTTCATCTGCCTGCTTCATTGGTGTTGTATTATTCTTTTTACTCGGTGCCACTAAAGAGCTCAGCTGTCCAGCACGTTTCACTGCCTGACATCGATACTCTGAATGACCCCCAATTGTTCCTGCTTTACCAGAAAACAGAATCTGACTTGACATAAAATTTTGGCTGAAGTGTTTCACAGCTGAGCTCATCATGACACCCATGAAGCTATTCATAGAAAAGTTTCAACTCAGAAAACATAAGAACTTAGGCATACATTTCTCACAACAGCAGCACAGTCAAACCTTCGTCAAAATAATTGTGAAAAAATGTGAAAGGACACAGCAAAAACAGAAAAAGAAAAATTCAACATTCAACAGAAAGTAAGCACTAGAAGTATCCCTGATTGGACAACAAACTTTGAATATTATCTATATACAAATATTTTAGTACATATATTCAGCTCAGCATCAACTCAATAAAAACTCATACACCATTTGCTGTGATTGCTGTTATATTTCAGAGAGTAAAGTCAGAAAACCTTTCGTGGAGCCATGGTCACTAAAATCATTGCTCGTTGAAATAGACTGCGAGCTTAGTTTTGTTTCATTTCACTGCACCCTAAAAATTCAAGGGCAATTCATGATCAGTTAGTAACATCAAAGGACTCTTTGAATCACAGTGCAGCAGATTCGATAACGACTGTTCTCCTAAATCAGAAGCCCATCAGTAGAAAACAGCAAGCTTAACTGTCACAAACTGTCATCCTGTTAAAGCTATAAAACAGCTCCTGCCCCCAAAATATATCACCCAGCACCGGCTTCTTATGGCATCTTGAAGAAGAAACAAATGTTCACTGATGTACAGCTATCAATATCTTTTGCTCTGTATTAAATACACAGAGTGCACATAATACCAGAACCACTCCTGAAAAACAGCTCAAACTTAGTGTCTCTAAACAACAATTACAAATGCATCTACACAGGTCATTCCCATTCATTTGAATGCTAATTAGCAGCATTTCTTGCTAAAAAAGCCAAATCAGCGGCACTTTGCTGAGTAAGTCTCCAAAGCAGGATGAGGATATAAATAGTTCCAAAGTGGTCAAATAGGCATTTCCCCAATTAAAGCAATCGTCAACACACACACACACACACAAAAAAAAGAATTGCTGGATCTCGCTTTTTGGCCGAAATTTCTTACACTTCAGAGACTACCACACTTCGGGTGCGCAGCTTGCTAGTGCTTTGGTCTATTGCATGCGCAATATAACATTGAAAGATAGCAATCTTATCGTCTACATTAGCTCATTTCAAACCTCTCCCGGAGTACCACTTCTCCTGCATGTTTTAGAGCTCTGCCTGGTCCCGCACAGGTGAGTCATACGATCAGCTCGTTACCCGCGAAGATGCTTGATAATGAGCAAATCATTAGAATTACCTTTGCTAGTGGGGAGAGCTCTAAAACATGGGGGAGAGGTTTGAGAAGCTTTGATCTACATCATCTGTTGTTGTTATTGTTGTGTGACCACCATATGGCAGCTTCGCAGTCACGACCTTCTTCTGTGGAGTAGTGGTACATTTGTGCAGTGCTGTTCACTCAAGACCTGCCTGCCATGGTAACAGTCGTTAGCACAGCGGACACGTTGGGTAACGGACACATAACCCGCTAATTTTAGCCTGATATCATCTTATGTTCTGACCAGAAAAGTTTTGTGACATAGTAGAATTTATTCATTGGACTGTGAGTAAATACCTTTTGGGCAAATGCACATAATACTTACAAATTTTGATTTTCCACATCCTTTCTGATAAAAAATTTATTCTTGATGTCACATTTTGATGCTTTTATTTGAGCCAAAAATCATTTTAATTAATTTAATTTAAAAAAAAAAAACAAAACTACTAAGGTTCAAGTGGTAGTTTTATCCTCACTATATCGCTTATGTGTGCTAAACAGAATGAGCATGAATTAAATGTATTAATCATTTTCTGCTGATCATAAAATAATGAACAACTATCCCTGAAATCTCTCTAGTATTGCGAGAAGATGTGTGTGTGTGTGTGTGTGTGTGTGTGTGTGTGTGCGCGCGTGCGTGTGTGTGTATGTGCGTGTGTGTGTGTGTCTTTTCACAATACTGGAGAGATTTCAGGGATGGTTGTTGTTCATTGTTGTTCATAGGATAGTTATTATTAACTATTATACTCAAGAAAGAGGACGTAAAAGCCAATTCCAACAAAACACCAGACCTAAAGAAAATATCTCTGCCTCAATGGCTGAGCATGTCAGTGCTGTGGTTGAGCACAATATCTTTCAGAATAAAGGCTTGAGGCTAGGACAAAAGTATTTTGTAAAGTGCATCAATGCACATGAGAATGCCTGGGGAAAAACCAGGTAGCAGGTGAGCTTCCATCCAGAAATGGGCAAGTTACTTATCAACTCTTAAGGCGCTACTCCACTAGACAGTTTTTACTGTTAGAAGTTGCTGTCGGAGAGAAAATCTCTAGTTGATAACGAAACGACAGTTACTTCCGAGAGTGCAGAAACACTTTCGGAAGTTTGTCGCAGAGGTTATTGGTGTCAAGTGGAAGGACTATTGAAAGAATGTCGCAATGACTCGCGACAGCGCTCTCAGAGAATAGTTCTATTCTATTCAGAGTTCTATTTTGGGGAAGCTACTTTCGGGAAGCGCAATAGTCTGTGAATGGTGTGGTGTTTAAAAGGGCGTGTTGTGTGGATTTCTTCCTATGTGACAAAATGGCAAGCACTAGTGGCCAAGAATGGATGAAATCGGAGACATTTCAGCTGATAAACAGCTACCAAAACCAACCCAGTTTATGGGATGTTAGCTCATCAGAATATAAAGACAGGATGAAAAAAATGGCTGCTTGGGCTGATCTTGCAAAAGCATGTTCCAGGGACGTTGCTTTAGGTACAGTGGAAGATGCATAATTTACGGAACCAGTTCAATGGCGAGCAGTGGCGGGCGGTAGACGGAAAACTGGGGGGCGGAAAACATCCCTTGAAACCGGTGAGATTAGTAACCCGATTTCAATCATTGTTCTTGGTCAACATGTTAGTTTCCCTTATAATGGAACGTTTAGGTGAGTGAATAATAAGTTCTATAAAATGTTTAATTCACATGCCTTAATAGGCAACTCTTCACGAAAAAACCACTGTGGATTTTCCGCGTTAAATTTTGTCATATCTTAAGCAAGTCGTCAAACCTGTGCGTAATGATTGTTTAATTGAAAAGGATTGAAATGCGCTCTTTTTTGCGTTCAGTTGGTGCGTTTGATTTCTCGTCTTAACGAAGACAATTAGCCACACCTGAGAGGGGAGAGTTCAAGTGTCTTTTACCAGGGAAATTTACTGAAAACAGATCAAGACTAATAAGCAGTTTAAAGACATGTTTATCGCCCTCCTTGTTCTCTGTCCACCGCCCGCCACTCATGGCGAGCCATGTACAATTAAAACCAAATCAGGACAGGGTACAGAGGTTTCCTCCTTTTTTATTATCATGAAGGTGGCAACAACTGCTGCGACCTGTTGTCTCCTTGCTGGCAACATGGTAAATGAGGTCGAGTAGAGCGAGTGGAGACCCTCGTGTCACATGATATGGTCATCGATCGATACTATCAAACTGTAATGATCTCTCAAGTGGAACGTCATGAGAAATTTTATGTCGACAGTTGCTTCCAGAAACATAGTCGACAGTCAATCGGAGCTTCTGTCAGAGACTTTTTAATCTGAGGTGGATAGACGTTTGATAGTTCTGTCGAGAGTTGGCTGACAGAAAGTTTCGACATAATCTGTCTAGTGGAGTAGCGCCTTTAGAAAGACACAAGACCTCGAGCATAGCAGCTGCAGCTCTCTGCCTGCCTACTTTACCATAATAGATGGCATTTGGAGCTGCCAAATGGCTGGCCAGCTGCAATCAATCTCCCGATTAATCAGGTCTAGATGACCTCAATACCTGTGGGAAAGATTTGTTTTGCAGTCAGGGAAAATTTCTTGAATGGAATTGAGATTTCAGGAATTGGATGTGTTTTATTGAATAATTGTCCTTGCTGCCTTGAAAGAGCATTGTTGTGTGGTATGGTAATTTGTTAGAAGTTGGTTGGTTTTCAGATTGCCAAGTCCAAAAAAAAAGAACAAGAAGAAATGAAAAATTGATAAATGGGTTCAGCCAGATATGAGCCCCCTGATTTTATCTGTAACCCTGCAGTGCTGTCTGACACAAACTCCTTGGTAAATGCTGTGTGCCTCCCGTTAGATGTGCAAATGACTGGTAAACGGGTTTAACAGGCAAAACTTTTCTGTGTGCTACTGAACCCCTCCCCCCAACCCTGACTCTCACAGTGGCCTTTATTAAGCTGCTTTCACACCGGACGCGAAACGAATTTTTCACACGACAGATTACATTCAAAGTCAATGCAAAGACGCGAATTATTCGTGTCTTTGCATTGACTTTGAATGTAATCTGTCGTACGAAAAATTTGTTGCGCGTCCGGTGTGAAAGCGGCTTCAGGGATCCCTGAATAATAAATATAGACTAATAAAGCACTGCTGGTGTTTTGGCTAGAAGTCTGAAGTCTCTCACTGAATGCGGGAAAAAGGCAGAACATGGAATGCAGAAAGAGTCATTCCACTTAAATTGCCCTGCGAAGTGAGCCACTCTCTCAGCAGCCAGCGGATGGATGGAGAGCTAGAACATTGTCCTCCACTTTACACAAGCCTATGTAAATTTAGAATAGTTTTTTATTTGCAGTGTACTAGCTCTGGGACTTCTTTTTTTTTCCTATGCTTTCAGTCCGTTTGCATCCAATGGCCCTTTTTTTTTTTTTTTTTTTTTCAACTTAAAGGAAGCAGAGGCAAACAAAATTACCTACTCAGGGGGAACATGTAGAGGCCAAGAACCATTAAACAGGGCGGGGGGAAATCAGAAAGATGTATCATGAAGAATAAAAAAAACAACAACAATGAATTTATGACAATCCCATAGCTATTCAAATAAATCCATGTGAAAATTAAAATGACAAAAAAAAAATATCACTGATGCCAATGTAACAGCCATGGATGAAAAGTGATGGGGATCTTCCAGCTCTCTAGGGGGGGAGATGTTTCAGCGACAATCCCTGCACTGAAGATTGGTTTGTCCCAATTAAGGCTGTTAATGCATCATTTAGTGGGGGGAGGATAGGTGGGGCAGTAAACATTTATATCTAAAATCCTCAGTATGCTCTTCAAGCCTTTAAGTTTTTCGTATGCTTAAATTCTGGAGAGATATACAGACGGGTGTTTTCATTTTTACTCATGTCTCAAAAACTCCATCTGTTGTCTTGTTTAAAGATGCATCACCCTCGATGCTGTCTTTCTTTCAAACCTAATTAGGGATTCACTCATGCTTTTCCACAATTCCCTGCCATATATTAAAGTGTGATCACACGCCCGGGCATTCATCTGCTCTCCCTCAAGCACTGAGTCCGAACAGAATAAAATTTGTTTCGCACAAAAGATGAAAACCATATTACAAATGGGGCATAAACTGCTGCTCTCCAGGGCATGTCCATTTGTTTGGGTGCTTTGACTGCTCTTTGCTTTTTTACTTCCTGATGTGATGCTGTTGAAACACACATTATACCGCGTTTTGTATTCCTGCATTTCCAGGGGTGTTTTAGGCAACCAACCACAACTGAACGTCTGTATTATCAGCTCTGTTGTGGAGATTTTCTACTCTGTCTGGAGAGTGTTGTCTAATATCAACTGGTCCCTAATGGAAATGTGGTGGGCTCTAGTGAGACAAAAAAAAAAAAAAAAAAAAAACATTATTATGCACTGCCAGACAGCGTGATTGATGATCCAAGTAGCGTGATGTCCTGAGGTGGCAGTGGCATAATTTCAGATTGAAAGGGGTTAATGTTTAGCATAATTTCATTATCAGGCCAATCTGACAAACTGCAATATCGTCAAATACCTTTGAAATATTCAGGGCGTTAATAGAACTCAGGTCATTCTGGGCTTCGTGTCAGTGACGGAAGCGTGTGATGATGGGCCTGGGTGCAAGAAGTATTTTTGGGCTCACTCGTTCACAAAATACGCACCTGTTCCAATCACGTTAGTTTCTGCATATTAATGCTCACACTGCCAGCAATATACTAGCAGAATATAAAGGCAGCTCATCAGTTTGTGAATTAGGAAAGGCATAATGTGCATAACATCTTTTCTTTGCTGTCTCTGCCTTAAGTATGATAAGTAGCCCAATATAATATAGCTTCTCACAATGTTGGACAACAGATTAGCAAACCAGCCATCTAATAAAACAAAGTACAACTTAAAAAATGATGCTAATGTAATTAACATTTATTATGGACTGAACAATGACAAACAATTGATAAATCATTTCACAGTTTAGTCAGTTTATTTGTAGCCTGAACATCCCATGTAGTTTCTTCAAATAAAACTGCTTGAACACTTCAAATTTTTTGAAGAACCCAGATTTGGGCTTTTCAACAAGAGTTATTTACATTCCCCCAATCAAAATTTTAAAAGGAAACACACTACCACAAATATATGAGAAGGTAAAGCACAGCTGTCAGTGGCTAAGTATGCCATTGGCTGTTATCATAAGAATCCAATTTAGGCAGTTTTAACCTTCCTACTTTTGCTCTTGTCCCTTTCTTGTGTTGGTTTTTTGATTCCTGTGTTTTCAGTTAAGTCCTGTCTCTGAGAAAAGCGAGCAAACCAAAAAAGCTTATTTGGACATTTGATTGGTCACCATATTTCCCATAAATCTCCACAACAGGAAAGCTTGAGAAAGGATACATTCCATTATACTGTATTAACAGATAATATGCACTGTCAAGTTTAATCAAAAAAAGTTTTATTCATGTAGGTCTAATGTAGGCCCCTACATACTGTGTTTGTATAAGTGTTAGACATAGTATGATGAAGTACTTTAAAATGTTTGTCACCATGAAAGAGATTGGTTTGACTTTGGTGCTGTTTTCTAATGCAAGAATGCTGTTCGTAAGAGAATAAACTGTTGACTTTTGTTCACAGCATTCATTTCACCGTTGGATCAGTCAACAGTGCATGGGCCTGTATCAGTACTAGTTTTGCCACAGTCACATACTTACTTGTCAAGTCTCAAGAGGGTCCAGGTGCAACTGCAACTCTGGTATTTCTGTCCTTGCTTTGTGTTCAGTCATACATATTTTATATTCCCCATGACAGGAAAGATTTGTATGATATAAAATGAATATTTCCAAAGACAAGCCAGTTATGTGGATATGGGAATGCTGTAATGACCTCCAACACCGAATTTGACATACTGTAAGTGAAAATGCTTTATTTGGAATATTTAAATAACAGCAAACCAGAGAATAAGTAATGGACAAATGTTACAAATCTTGCATGGGTCACACTTTAGATGAAGTGTTGCTCATAAAGGCTTTATACAGCATGTATAATGCCTTCATAAATGAGACATAATGTCTTCATAAATCATACATAAGCATACATAAGCTTTGTAAAGGGTGAAATAACACATCCTTATTCAGCATGTGATCACTGACCTAGTGGCCAAATACAATAAAGGGTGACATTGTCAGCTAAGTGACATTGTCATTGTCACATCTGGCATCACATGCTGAATAAGGATGTGATATTTCACCCTCTACAAAGCATGACATTTGCCTACGTATGATTTATGAAGACATTATGTCTCATTTATGAAGGCATTATACAACGTTGTATATGCTGTATAAAGGCCTTTATGAGCAACACTTCATCTAAAGTTTGACCCTTGCATGTAAGTGCATATGAAATTTCCGGCACACTTTTGATTGTATTCAAGCATTTTGTGTTCCTCAGCTTTTCTATTGAACAAACTTATTACTATCTGATTGTATTTTGGTTCATAGTAGATTGTTCTGGTTGTTCAGGATAGCAGTAGTGGAAGTTCTCACCTGAACATTTTCTTGTAAGGACACAAGTGAATATCGTGCTGTCAGGCAATCTAACCTGCTACTCCTTTGTTGCTACTCTTGGCAATGTAATGTCTAGGCACAGAAGTTGAAGAGTCTGTAGCCTCAGGTTAGCTGCCGGTTGTTTGGAGCGCCGATGACAGTCATTCACTTTTTATGGTACTTTGGAAAAAAGTCATGAGGGGCCAACTGTTTTGATCACTTTCAGAGGAAAAAAAGCAATTTATATATAAACAGTGATGAAGGTACTGTCAGTTTCAACAATCTTCAACCAAAAATACAGATCTGTCACAGAACAGCACGTAGATACAAAGGTGTTTTATTTACAGAGAAATCCAATAACCAGGTGCAGAAAATACAAATAAAATATGAAAAAATGAGATCTCTGTGAAATGCTCAAAAGGTATTCACAAAAATAAACATGAACCAAAGCTTCAAATTTTACCAGTTCTCAGCCCTTTGACATTAAGGGCTCTAATTTCTTGGCGCAGCGCAGGGTGGCGCAGCGTGGCACAGCCCACACAGTGGTAATTTCGTCCGGTGCAGCCCGCGCAGTGGTAATTTCATGAAGTGCAACACCGTGCACAGCCACTTTGGCAATTTGGTAGATGGATGTGCGCCGAGATGGGTGTGGCAGCGTAGTAGGGGAGGTAGGGGAGGTGTCACATATTCATCAGTGACAATTTCGTGGCAAAAGGCTCCGTCAAAAGTGCGCAGAGAGCTCGCCAGCTCCAACCTGGTTTACTTTCTGTGCAGTGGTAATTTGGCTGACTGGCGCACAGTGCGCACACGTCACCGAAACCTCACTGGCAGGTTTCCAGAATGTCAGGCACATTTCAATGCAATAAATAATTACAGCAACCACTATTTAATGTAACTATCTGAATCAGCACATAAATTATAGTATCCATATCAATTGTCCTGATGTCAGATCAAAGAGAGAGAGAGATGTGTGCATGTGGGCGCGTGAGTGCGTGTGTAGGCTATGTGGGTATGTGTCCTACAGCTGCTTTCACACCGGACGTGAAACGATTTTTTCGCACAACTGCTTATATTCAAAGTCGTGTATTTGCGTCTTTGCATTGACTTTGAATGTAATCTGTCATGCAAAAAATTTGTTTCGCGTCGAGTGTGCAAGCGGCTTAATACTATTATTGTTACTTAGGTTTTATCGTTTTTAGTGGGGGAAAGGAATACAACCTGATTGCTATGATTTCGTACTGAGTTAAGATCACATATTGAAAATAAATGTGCAACGTATCTTGCATCGTTGTCCATGCATGTTAATCCCAAAATTTAAAGCAGCAACAGGGTTTAATAATAGGAACACGCTATCCATCGTTTCTCTTCCCAATGATGCAGGCAGAAGAAATAAATGAGCAACCATCGTGTTTCATTCCAACTTCATAAGTTTGCATGATCTGACGTAGTTTCGTTTTGAAATTCCATTCAAGTTCGCTAATGGTAATAATTCGCGAGTGCCCTAGCTAGCCAGCTAACTCATATTCGTAATGCTTAATATAGACATAAGCGGTGCAGAAAACATGCCTGAAGCAGCAAAGTTAAATGCAACATTAACGCAACATGCAGATATAGGACAGAGGCTTCTTTATTCCAACATTTTAAAGGTTAGGAGCGGAGCTCATTTGATTGGTGAAGATTTGATTCGGCTGTGTTAAACCCACTCACGCCTTCTCTCCTCCCTCTTTGCCACTTGCGCCAGCAGGAGGGACAGAGGCGGGACAGAGGAGTACTTGCGTCGGGCTGCGCGGGGCACGAAATTGCAAAATACGCCTGGATACACCCCGTTGGCGCGGCGCTCCCCCCATTCGCTGCGCCTGCACCGTGCCTGCGCCTGGTCAACAAATTTAGAGCCCTATGGGTCAAAATCATGCTCCCACAACTTTCTGTAGTCCCTCCTTTTAAACTTTCAGAATGGCATAATTGATATGTACCAGCACCAATGTTGCACAAAATCAATCAAAGTTTCCAAATAAAATGTTAAACGCAATTAATGTTTAATGTAAAAATCACTTAAATGGAACCTCTTTAGCAAAGTAAATCATTGCAGGCTAACAGCTCTCAACATGCCCCATACTGTGCCACAATCAAAAGAAATTCCAAAAGAGCTAAGACAGGCATATTCACCGCATTGTATCTCCAGGGGGATTCAAACCATATCTAAAACTCCAGATTATCAGTCAGTATGTTTACATGCACTCAATATTCCAATCATTGACTGGGGTATTGAAGTATTCTGGTAACGCAATGACCCATGTAAACACCTTACCCCTGCAGCATTACCCGATTGACCCCTAATTCTGGTTATGAGAAACCCAAAAAAGATAGCTGGGTTGTGCCACTAATAACCGGAATATTTCAACCTGTATACACCATACCCCAGTTACGACTGTCTATACATGCTCTGAGCTTGCGCATTTTTAAAGGTATCACGGGAAAGGTTAGAGGTGATTCCTTGAAAAACATGGTGCACAATGGTAAACATTTGCATTCTTGGGGAGATAAAGAGACAAATTTATTTTTATGCTGCATGAAAGTAATGAACATTATGAAATGCCTCGATGGAAGGGAACATCATAACAGTGATTTATTTTAATCAACTGCTGATAAATTGAGGGACGCTGGCTTTGCCAGGATCGTTGAACTGGTCAGGCAGTGTTGGAAAACTCTCAAAGCTGCTTACATTAAAGCAAAACTTTCATCTACAGTCAGCGGGTGTTTTCATTGGTCGTTGGCCGAAAGTGTAACCTAGGGATATCTTGCATTGCCTGTCGCTCGTCTTCCACAATGTAAGACATGAAATATAATACCATTGTTTGAAATAGCATTCATGGTTGTGAAATTGCGACTGCAAAAATAAAATTACGCAATAGGTAAAAATGAGCTGGATCTTCAGCAGTATCCAGATGTTTGGATAAGTGTGGGGGGATAAATGTGGGAAAGCACACATACGTATTTCTTCTGGCTAAAGGGTGCCTTCGGAATATGCAAGTGTATCATGTGTACAAGAACAAAGTCAGGATATTGCCGGTTGTTGTCATGTAAACCGGGTTTTTTTTTTTTTTTATAATTGTAACCGGAGTAAGCCAGAATAATGGGCACATAAGAACATAGTCAGTGAAAGCCAGCTCCAAATGGAGAAATCTTGGAACAGTGTGGAATATTCCCAGAAGTAAAAGTGGAACTGCCGTCGAGAAAACATGGCAGGGCACAATAAGGAGACCAAACTAACAGACAAAAGTGGTGGTGGTAGTGTGACGGTGTGGGAATTATTTGCCGCTTCAGGGCCTGGGTTACTTGCTATAATCGACAGAACCGTGAATTCTGCTCCACTCCTGCAAATCCTGGAGGGAATGTCTGGTCGTCAGTTTGTTCTCTGAGGCTCAAGCACAATGTGGTTGCCAGCAAGAAAACAATCCAAAGCACTAAAGCAAGTCTACCCCTGAATGGCTTGTACTGCAAACTAGCTACATTTCCAACAGCAGAAATGGCACCCCGGAATATGAGTGCAGAGCATGTTATGGATGAGGATACATTTATGGAAAGCTAACTCAATACTGTACTTTTTATAACATTGCCTATTGATCAGCAAGCAAAGATTTGTGTTGGCTTCTGTTTGTAGTGGACTGAAGCAATATAACCTTACTGTTTTGGTATGGTCAGCTTAATCTTGGTCAAGTAACATTAGCATGTAGTTGAAAAACGAATGGGCTGGAGCCAGCTAACAAGGGGAAAAATTTTGAAATATTCACCAAATCATTGCATCAACATAAAAAAACAGCTAGCTGCCTGGCTAGCTTACTAACCTGTGACTCTATTGGTGTTCCTCTCTTCTCCAGCGGAGATTATAGGGGTGGAATTGTGTCTTAATTGATGATTGCTTTGGTTAGAAAATGGATTATCAGGCCGATCTTGCTCGTAGTCCTCAAGGAGAAAATGGTGGCTGCACACTCGTTTGTATACTTATTTGCAAGCATGTGCATGTGTTTACTTGCTAATGGATTATTATAATCATTGAAAAACGTGTTAAAGTAAAATGACTAAAAAGGTTTATCATCAGTTTAAATGGATTTTAGTGCCTCTTCAATTTTCACGTCAGCATCTGTCACTGTTCTATACAGTATTTTTACTGTATATAGCACACTAATGAAACATGAAGTAAAAGTAAAGTTCATTATGTTGACACAATGGGCCTTGTCGCGGCCTGCCTGCTCATATATATATATATCTTTTTTTCTTTTTTTCCCAAAAAAAAAACAGGCAGTCATGTGGTCCTGACAGTTCACACCAGCACAGCTCAAAGACCTGCTACACTTGTGGTTTGCTTCTCCGAATCCTTTTTGTCCAGTAAGTTCCAGTGAATCAGAAAACAGATTGGTTTTGTCTGTTGGAAAATGGAATGTCATCTGTTTATTTTGAAAAAAATAACAATATATATATATATATATATATATATATATATATATATAATTAAACTTCTTTTAAGAATTCAAAAATTTTGTTCACTATTTTGTATCCATTTTGGACTATTTTGTATGGAGCTAGAATGGTCTCAAAATAGATAAATGCACAGAAAAAATTCACAAATGTATTTGGGGATTTATATATATATATATATATATATATATATGACTCAAAACACAAATACATTTTCAATGCACACACAAATATGTTTCATACACAAATACATTTTCAATGCGCACACAAATATGTTTCATTCCATATATAAGTAAAGAAAATCCACACCTAAAAAATAAGATTCATAAGCATATTTTCGATGCACACACAAATGCATTTTTTCTAAGAAGGATCGTCTGTAGCCAATCAGATGTCTCACTCCTTTACAGCCAATCACCTGAGTGCCTCCCCACGAGGGGTGTTTTATGACGTCATTAAACACCCCTCGTGGGGAGGCACTCAGGTGATATTTGATGAAGATTGCAAATACTTTTATACGCATATATTTGTGAATTTTTTCTATTTGTGTGTGCATTGAAAATATGCTTATGAATCTTATTTTTTATATGTGGATTTTTTTTACTTATATATGGAATGAAACATATTTGTGTGTGCATTGAAAATGTATTTGTGTATGAAACATATTTGTGTGTGCATTGAAAATGTATTTGTGTTTTGAGTCATATATATATATATATATATATATATATATAAATCCCTAAATGCATTTGTGAATTTTTTCTGTGCATTTATCTATTTTGAGACTGTTCTAGCTCCATAATTTTGTAACTTCTAACTATTTACTTAGCTTGCGCCAATTTAAGCTATTCACAGAAGTTTATATAAAAACTGCACTAAAAACTAGTAGCTATAGCATGAGAATCGTGTGTCCACTGGTACCATATATGTACAGACACATCAGACACACACACACACGCAGGCACACGCACACACACACACGCATATACACGCACCCCCACACACACGCACACACATGCACGCACGCGCACACACACACACACACACACACGCACGCACAAGCACGCAAGCAAAGGCATTTACCCTTGGGACCAACTAGCAAGAACAAGGAAAAGGGAGGGGGGTGTTCGATGGACCAGAACAACTAAATTACTGTTTGCTGACAGCACAGCTCATAACCAGATGCATTAATTCCAATTGAGACACTTCACTGCAAGACTCCTCTGTACACTCCTCTCTTAGTTTCCCATGACACATTCTGCGCATGAAAATAGTTGTATTACTATGGTCTGACCTGTGAGATACTGTAAATGTAGATAGCAATTTAACTGATGACCATCACAAACTAAGCAAAATTCACAAAGTGGGCTCTGAGTGTATCTAATGTTTCCACATTGTAATGCGCTATTTATGTGTAAGACATCAGTGTGGCTTGCAGTATTCATAAGACACACTACCTCTTATATAGTACATCCAAATAATTACAATTTGAATGGTTAATAATAAAAAAGATGTCCAGTCCTAATTGAAGCCCTGAAACCCTCGTAAAACCACTGCTTACACTACTTGCACTGTTCTGTACAATTACTGTATATGCTTTATCATTGTACATACAGTGCCATGAAAAAGTATTTTCCCCCTTCCTAATTTTTTACTTTTTTGCATATTTTTCACACTAAAATATTTCAGATCATCAAACAAATTTTAACATATGACAACGATAACCCGAATAAATACAAATGCAGTTTTGAAATGATGATTTCATTTATTAGGGGAAAAAGCTATCCAAACCTACCTGGCCCTATGTGAAAAATAATTGCCCCCCCTTCTTAAATCATGAACTAACTGTGATTAACCACATTTTTTGAGTCCAATTTCACTAGCTACACCCAAGCCTGATTACTGCCAGACCTGTTGAATCAAGAAATCACCTCAAGAGAACCTGTTTGACAAAGTGAAGTAGGCTAAAAGATCTCAAAAAGCAACACGTCATGCCGCGAACTAAAGAAATTCAAGAACAGATGACAAAGAAATTGACATCAGTCTGGAAAGGGTTGCAAAGCCATTTCTAAGGCTTTGGGACTACGGCGAATCATGGTGAGAGCTATTATCCACAAATGGAGAAAACTTGTAACAGTGGTGAACCTTCCCAGGAGTGGCCGGCCTACCAAAATTAATCCAAGAACGCATCGAAGACTCATTCAGGAGGTCACAAAGGAACCCAGAACAACATCTGAAGAACTGCAGGCCTCACTTGCTTCCACTAAAGTCAGTGTTCATGATTCAACAATAAGAAAGAGACTGGGCAAAAATGGCATCCATGGGAGAGTTCCAAGGAGAAAACCACTGCTGAACAAAAAGAACACAAAGGCTCATCACACATTTGCCAAAATACATCTTGATGATCCCCAAGACTTTTGGGAAAATATTCTGTAGACTGATGAGACAAAAGTTGAACTTTTTGGAAGGTGTGCATCTCGTTACATCAAGCGTAAAACTAAAACAGCACTTCATAGGAAGAACATCATACCAAAAGTCAAACAAGTAGTGTGATGGTTTGGGGCTGCTTTGCTGCTTCGGGACCTGGACAACTTGTCATAATTGATGGAACAATGAATTCTGCTCTCTACCAGAAAATCCTGACGGAGAATGTTTGACCATCGTTTGTGACCTCAAGCTCAAGCACACTTGCATTATGCAGCAGGACAATGATCCGAAACACACTAGCACTTCCACCTCTGAATGGCTTAAAACAAACAAACTGAAGATTTTGGAGTGGCCTAGTCGAAGTTCGGACATAAATCCGCTTCAGATGCAGTGGCATGACTTTAAACAGGCCGTTCATGCTTAAAAACCCTTCAATGTAACTGAATTAAAACAATTCTGCAAAGAATAGTGGGCCAAATTTCTTCCACAGCAATGTGAAAGACTCATTGGCAGTTATCACAAACATTTGATTGCAGTTGTTGTTGCTGAGGGTGGCACAACCAGTTATTAGGATTTAGGGGACATTACTTTTTCACATAGGGCCAGGTAGGTTTAGATAGCTTTTTCCCCCATAATAAATGAAATCATCATTTAAAAACTGCATTTTGTATTTACTCAGGTTGTCTTTGTCTTATATTAAAATTTGTTTGATGATCTGAAACATTTAAGTGTGACAAATATGCAAAAAAAAAAAAAAAAATCAGTAAGGGGGCAAATACTTTTTCATGGCACTGTACATCACAAGAAAAACTACAACTCTAATTGCAAAATAGTTGGGACGAAGTGTAAATTGTGAGTAAAATCAAAATGCAATGACTTTCAGATCACATGAGCAAATCTGTTATTTACAATGGAACATAGGTAACATTTTAAATGTTGAAACTGAGACATTTTACATTTTTTATCCACAAAATGAGCTTATTTCAAATTTTCTGGCTGCAACAGGTCTCAAAAAAGTGGGGACACAGGCAAAAAAGGGCTGAAAAAGCAATTAATATAGAAGAGAATTAGCTGAAAGAACATTTAGCAGGTAATTAAGTTAACCGGCATCAGGTGTGTAACATGATTGGCTATAAAAGGGATGCCTTAGAGAGGCTGAGTCTCTCAGAAATAAAGATGGCCAGAGGCTCTCCAACCTGTGAAGGATTGCGTAAAAAAATTGTGGAATACTTTAAAAACAATGTTCCTCAACGTCAAATTGCAAAGGCTTTGAAGGTCTCATCATCGACAGTGCATAACATCATCAAAAGATTCAGAGAAACTGGAAAAATCTGTGTGTAAGGGACAAGGTTGAAGACCTTTACTGGATGCCCGTGCTCTTCGGGCCCTCAGACACCACTGCATCACTCACCGGCATAATTCTTTTTTTTTTGTGATCAATTTTTTTATTTATTTAATCATTATTTACATGGTGGAGGGGAAGCATCTCACTGCCTGAAGGAAACAAAGGAAAAACAGAGTAATTAAAGCATCCTTAAATCCATGAAAGTAACAAGGGCACAGTAAAATATCACTTGTTCTGATGCCTGCTCCCCCTCTCCTCCCCACATTTTCTTGTTCCCTCCAACCCACCCAATCTGTCCCCACCCTCTAACCCTTAGCATGATGAAATCAAGGAGTTGAACAAGGAAGAAGAAAAAAAAAAAACACACGCACACAACACACATGCAGATCACTCACCCTTTCCCCTCTCCCCTTGCCACCCAGGAATCTCATGTCCCTTGCATACATAAACTAAGCATCTTTCAGACAAGGAAGTATCAAAAAAAGGCTAATTTCCTCCATCATATGATATCCACAGAAGTCGCATAGAATATACATAAAGTATATGCATACATTACGAATAAGTGCCAACTTCCTCCGTCACATAATGATATCCACAGAAGTAGCATAAAATATTAATAAAGTATATGTATACATAACGAATAAGTGCCAACTTTCTCCTTCATATAATGATATCCACAGAAGTAGCATAAACTATTCATAAAGTATATGTATAGATAACGAATAAGTGCCAACTTCCTCCGTCATATGATATCCACAGAAGTAGCATAGAATATCCATAAAATATATGTATACATACAAATAACCAAATGATGTACATATAATATACCATACACATGTGCAATTTGTAGTCTACATAACATTCCAGACATGGAACTGGACAGAGTATATGAAAACATAGACCAAACACATAGCATAGCTAAAGAAAGACAGTTTGAGCATAAGTATTTACAACATATCATTAATTTCCTCTAATAACTTAAACCAGCAGTCAATATTAGATGTTTTGGCATAATGTAAGCGTGCTATAGAAAGCTCCAGCTGCGCAATATCCCGATAAGAAAAAAGCCATTCCCTCCCGACAGTGCATGTGGTGGTTTCCAACGACAGGCTATCATTCTTTTTAGCAGCTGTGAGACCAGCTAATAGGAGACGCTTATTATTTATAGTTAACTGTAAAGATGAGGTGTCATTAAGTAGAAGCAAACATGGTGAGTGAGGGATGGCTTCCTTGGTGACATTACACATGATGGACGAGACGTCACCCCAAAAATCTATTGACCTCTGGACACTGCCAAACCATATGATAAAAAAGTAGCAATGGTATTGTCTGGACAGAAATCACAATACGGGTTATCTCTGAGTTTCATTTGCTGTAATCTTCGAGGAGTTAAATAAGACCTGTGAATAAATTTATAATGTATCATTTGATGGTCAGGATTTCTGGATGACAAGGAAAAATTTGACCAAATAGTGTGCCAATCTAGATCCAAGGAGGTATTCATATCAGTCTTCCAGAGTCCGTTAAGAGAAAGAGGTTTGTATGAAGCTTTAGTTATAAATTTATATAGGTCAGAGACAACACCATTGTTCTTACCCTTAGTATCAAAGATAACATGAAGAGGGTGATTTCCCAACTCAGTGCCCCAAGGAACACCTTGAGCACGCATTGCTGCACGAACTGTAGATAAAAATAAAAAGTGCCTGATAAGTTATAAGACCTCTAAATCATGGAATTCACGAAGACCCTGTTTCCCTATAATGTCCTTGAAAACACAGACACCTCTATTGCTCCATTGTGGAAACAAAACTGGTTTCTTCTCAATTAAGAGAGAGTAATTATAAAAAATAGGCGATTGAGCAAAGAATTTATTATGGATTTTTAGCAAATCGGTGGACTTTTATGCCATACAGTAAAAAGATATGAAATTATTGGTCCAAAATCTCGTTTTACTGTCCTGTGGGGTATATTGGAATATATCAGATTAGAAGGCTATGTGGATAGGTTAAATGTTCTTCGATGGGGCGCCATGACACCAAAGTCTTGGAGTTCAACCAAGTGATAAGTGGACGCAGTACAAAGCACCATGAATACCATTCAAAATTAGGTAGACTAACACCTCCTGATGATCTGTGTCTTTGCAGAGTAGAAGCTTTGATTCTGGGTTTTTTTTTGTTCCATAAAAAAGTACTAATAATAGAATGCAGCTTCTTCCAGTAACCACTCGGTGGGGCTAAAGGGATCATAGAACTGATGAAATTAATGCGCGGCAGTATATTCATCTTGATGACTGAGAGTCTGGACTGAAAAAGAAGTAGGAACAAACCCCATCTTTTCAAATCGTCATCAACATCTTTTAGAACTTTATTGTAATTAGCAGCAGTTAGTAAATTAAGGGAGGGATGGATGGACACTCCTAAGTATTTAAAATCATTGACAACTGGAATATTAAAAAAAGGTGTCTGCTCACCCAATCCACCCAACAACATTAAAGCTGATTTTGTCCAGTTTATTTTATAACCTGAAATACTACTAAAGACCTCAAAAATTTTTAAAAGATGCGGGAGTGATTTAGAAGGACTTCTTGTAAAGACCAAAATATCATCCGCTGCACAGAGAAATGTAATGTATTGACAGAATAATAATTGGTTCAATAGCCTCAGACTGTCGTATTGCCTGGGCAACAGGTTCCAAAGACAGAGAAAATAAAAGAGGAGATAGAGGGCAACCCTGACGAGAGGATCTAGAAACTGGAAACCTAGATGAGCAGGTGCTGCCTGTTATAACGACTGCAGAAGGGTTAGCATACAGTAACTTAATCATAGAAATAAAGCTATCACTGAAACCCATATGTTGGAGGACAGACCATAAATAACACCATTCCAGTCGGTCAAAGGCCTTTTCGGCAGAAGCGCCGCCGTGTTCTGTGGGCCAAGGCTCATTTAAAATGGACTGTAGCAAAGTGGAAAAGTGTCCTGTGGTGAGATGAGTCCAAATTTGACATTCTTATTGGAAATCATGGACGTCGTGTCCTCCGGACTAAAGAGGAGAAAGACCACCCCTCCTGTTTTCAGTGTTCAGTTCAAAAGCCAGCATTTCTGATGGTATGGGGATGCATTAATGCATATTGTGTGGGACACTTGCATGTTTCACAAAGCACCATGAATGCTGAAAGGTATAAAAAGGTTTTAGAGCAACATATGCTCCCCTCCAAATGACATCTATTCTAGGGAGGCCTTGTGTATTTCAGCAGGACAATGCAAAACCACATACTGCAGCTATTACAACAGCATGGCTTTGTAGTAGAAGAGTCTGTGTGCTGAACTGGCCTGCCTGCAGTCCAGATCTTTCACCAATTGAGAACACTTGGCACATAATTAAACGAAAAGTCTGTCAAAGGAGACCCAAAACTCTCCAGCAGCTGGAAGCCTGTATTAAACAAGAGTGGGATCAAATTCCAATGGCTAAACTCAAGAAACTTGTCTCCTCAATGCCCAGATGCCTCCACTCTGTGTTGAAAAGAAGAGGGGATGCTACACCATGGTAAACAGGCCCCTGTCCCAACTTTTTTGAGACCTGTAGCAGCCATCAAATTTGAAATTAGCTCATTTTGTGGATAAAATTGTAAAATTTCTCAGTTTCAACATTTGCTATGTTGTCTCTTTTCAATTGTGAATAAAATACTGGCTGGTGTGATTTATTTTAAAATCATTGCGTTTTGATTTTATTCACAATTTACACTTTGTCCCAACTATTTCGTAATTGGGGTTGTAGATGTTCTATGAGGAGGTGTTTACTCGTGAAGTTTGCTGATGACCGCAGCAGTGCTGAGATTGGCTGTTTGATGTAGACCTATCTTCTCCCCACAGTGTATCCTGGTGCCATTTCTTCTTCAGGTAAACAGCCAACATGCGTCCAGCTAATGTACATGAGACTTACTGGACCAGGCAACCCTCTTTCATTGCTCCATGGTCCAGCTCATGGACAGTATATAAAGATGGACGACGCGTTTCCACTTCCTAGCGCTGTACATAAATGGAGCCAAAATATCCTTCATGTGGACGCTGCCATCTTGCACGTTTGGAGCCACAGTCCGTACAGTAGTGATCGGTGGGTTCAGCCGCAGTATAGAGGTCCCTCCCATACACCCTGCCTGCTTGTAACCACATCCCTTGAAAATTTCCGTCGTGCAAATGGCTTTATCTGTTTGCGATAAATGCTGGGTGATGTACTCAGCCAAAAGACTTGTTCTACTGTGAATAAAAGCTTGTTAAAGGGTTCAATAGATCGGATCTTTTCCCAGTACAGTCCTATGACGCTAAAATATGTTTGCTACTGTCCTTTTCTTTGGCGGTTAGTTGCTTAGGCAATGTCCGGTACTAGCTAGCTAGCTAATACATTGTCTATGGATAAGTAGCTAGCTAGCCACATCATATAAGCCTACTTTAGACCTTCAAGCTAGCTAACCTTTGAAAATAAGATAAACAGAGTTTATGGGTAAACAGACTCCCCACTATGAAGGGCTATAATGTTAGTTCTAACTGGCAAGCAAAATAGCTGAGGGTGACCCTTCTGAATCTCGATTTAGTAACCTTAGTTTGGCAGCTAGCTATCAGTTTTTTGGGTCGCTCATGCTAGCAACAAAAAATTGATTGCAGAAAACCCTGTGCTCTGACATAATATTGCTGTGAACAGTAACTACATTAAGCTATGTTCAAAGTAAAGGGTTTTTTACCACCAATTTCCGTGGCTGTCTACACTGACCTATTAAAAATTGTTGCTAAACTTTCTAACTAGCTAGCATGTGATACCTTTCTTCGGTATTAGCATCGCTGCAAACAGTACATGACTCTATACTCAGAGCAAAGACCGTTTCACAATCATTTTTCGTTGGACTTGCAAATCACTATTCTGTTGTACTGGGACCTAGTGACTTATGCATTTGTAATGTTAATGTTATATCTCCTCTCAATGGTTGCACTCCAGCTCCGTAGAACTCCCAGAAGTTAATCAAGAGGTGACGACTTCTCTAAGAGAAACTGTCAATCAAAGCTTTCACTCATGACATTCCACCCCCTTTTTATTGTATAAAATAACTAAATAAAACAAAACCAATCAGAAAAAAGAGCAATTGAACATATATCAACATGGTAAGAACTACTTACTATGACAGAGACCATGTTCTGAAAAACCTTATTTGACCCATTCTTAAATATTTCACAAAGGCCGATGTCCTATCCACTAATATGGAGGGGGGGAGCTTATAACTTGTACTGCAGCCAGCCACTAGGTAATGATCATGACATTTTGGCCGTTAGGTTGCCCATCCTTACATGCAGTCAATGGTCCTGCTCCATCGCTTAGGTGTCGGGATAGAGCGGGTATTCTCACTACTCTGATGCTTTTTGACTGCAAAGCTTCATATGTTGTAAGGTCAGATGCACTGCACTTTGTGACGCATTCCTCTCGTAATTATCATCACATTATTCTGCAGCGATGGCCCTCGTGTCGCATCGGACCTGACGGGATGACCATCATTGCTCTTGTGCAACAACAAGCCTTGGATGCCTAACATCCCACCACCGGTTCATGATTTGTCCTGCCACAGACTGTCGTCAGCAGGTACTCAGCACTGCTGAGTAAGGGGCACCCCTCAATCCTTGCTGCTTAGGAGATTCTCCGGCCCAAATATCAGGCCATTACAATTTGACCCTGGTTAATATTTCTCCCACCTTCTCCCACACACGCACAAACACACACATATATTCTGATGAGCCAAAAATTAAAACCAGTCTCAGATGCAGCGAATAATGTTGATTACTTCGCAACAATGGCACATGTCAAGGTCTGCAGATTGATCTCAGATGCTAAACGAGCAGTCAGTTCTTGAATTCAATGCGATGGATGAGGAAGAACTGAACAACTGTGACAAGGGCCAAATCGTTATGACCTGTCGGTTAGAGCATTTCTGAAGTCGCAAGGCTCCTGGGGTGCTTCCTGTCAGATGTGAGTGCCTATTGACAGTGGCTCAAGGAAGGACAAACCATGAACAAGCCACAGGGTTTTGGACGCCGAAGGTTCATCGATGACCAAGAGCTATGAAGGCTATCTCACTTGGTCCAAACTGACAGAGAAGCGACTGTGGCACTAGTTGCTGACAATTTCAATAATATTTACATAAGGATTGTGTCACAACAGACCGTGCATCATAATCCTGCTTTGTATTGCACTTTTTAGCCTGCAGACCAGTCAAAGTGGTCACTTTAACCCCGGTGTACCTTTAATAGCGCCCCCCAGTGGACACCTGAGCTTCAGAACTGGACCTTGAAGCATTTGAAGAAGATTGCCTGATCCAATGAGTCCCATTTCCTTTTATCATGTGCTGCGGCAGTGCATGTGTGCACCACTTATCTGAAAAGAGGTGAAATCAGGATGCACTATAGGAAGAAGAAAAACTGGTGGAGGGAGTGTGATACTCTGGAAAATGTTCTACTGGGAAACCCTGAGCTTGGGAATTCAAGTGACATCAGTTTGATGGAGCTGTTTTGGCAGCACAAGGGGGACCTGCACTATAGTGGACTGGTGGTTTTAATATTACGGCTGATTGGCGTATATATAGCTGTCAGATTAGTAATGGTACTGATGTCAAAACAATTGGTAGAATACTGAGAATACAGTTTAAGGACCAATTAGCATTTCTGCACTTCGAATTAACATATGAATTTGCGTAATGTATGCAGACAGTATTCTCCCATGATGAAGCCACCCTTGCCTCCTAACATAAATTGCTTTTACAGACATCTCTCAGGAGCGTCCTCACCATTTCATTAACTCTTTCACTTCTATAACAGCCCGCCAATCCACAGTCAGCCAGCTTACTGGTCTGATGAAGGTAGTCATGAGACAAAGTATCCCAATTACTGTGCCATGGTACAAAAATGCTTAGGCTATACAAAAAACAACACATGGGCATGAACCAATCATATCTACAACTTATTCAGAGTATTTATCCAAGCTTTGCTATAATACTGTGCATGGTATGAATATTATGGAACGTTGCAATTGACTGTTGCATGCGCCCATCACTGGTAATGAAGAAATTTAACAATATTAAACAATAAATTAAACAATGCCAAAACTTCATTAATGTCCATGAAACTGTTCAAGGGGCAATTTTCCAAATGCTTTTAATTTTGATAAAGGCTTTTTATGCCATTTATTCCCGTTTGCCAAACAAGTTACCAAGTTCCAAAAGAAAAACTGCCGCTCCTTTGTCTCCTGGGCTCCTCTGTCCTTAGTAACTGAAGGTATAATTGCCATAATTTTGTCTCCTCCTCTTAGTTTCCATTGGAAACAGTGCAAAAGCTTTGGGGCTTTTTAAAACCTCAAATTTAAGCAATCAGTTTCATGCCTTTTTAAAGCAATTGGCAGCAATGCTTATGGAGAGACTTGTCTTGGTAGCATTACTTTACTTTTGGAAAGACAAATATTTTGTACTATTTTACTTTCCATTGAGCCAAAATGGGTCCCTGACAGAATTTCAGCTCATAAAACCAGTTTGATTTAAGTAAGATTTTCAGTGTCAAGCATTATTCAAGGTTTGAACTAAGGGGAGCACAAGAAATCATACTTCCGTTTCACAGCAAAAAAGCACTGCATTCAGATCCCCACTGGAGAATTCTTGTGTAGGGTGTGCACTGCCCTGAAAAATCAGAAAATAGGTCCTTTTTGAGGAAAGAGCAAAGATCATACCATTATATCTAATTTTATGGTCATCTGAGCATCGCGCTTTCTATGAAAAATAAAAGCAATGCAAGGAAGTGGGGGGAAAATAACTAAGGAAACATGCTATCCCTTGTGATCCTCAAGTCTGACAATCTGTCAGTTTTCTAATGTGGAAAGATATCACGTCCTGAGACTTTATTATTTGTTTTCCCCTGCAGTCCAGCTGCCTTTGTCAGTTTCTCCTTTAGATACCCCTTTTAGTTCTCATAATATAATCATTGCCTCATGCCTCGCCCCTTTTTTTGCGCTCCCACTCTCGCCTGTTCATTATTAATAATTGTTGTCATGTGTATTATTGGTCCCTGGTCTACATCTTCACTTTGCTGGATTGTTCTTTTCTGTTCTCGGTGTTAACTTCTAAAATTACTAACTTGCTACTTAACAGAGGATGTCTTCCCAGTTTTTGGTTCTGGCGAGTGGCTTCCTCCAGTATCTCCTACACCCCAGTTCAAAGGTGTGCACCGCCTGCATGCTCTGGCTCATTTGGTTTGCCACAGGACCAGTCCATTGGACTACGCCTTGCCTGAACCCCCTGTCATTATCGAGAATAAGCGGGTCATGAATGGATGACTGGTGGATTTTTTCCTCAGGCTACCATTCAAATTCAAGGCCGTTTCGCTCCTGGTCAGATGGTGAGTGTAATGCAGGCATTACTGTCTGTTACAGTTTTGTCTTCTATGAGGTTCAAATGAAAACAACTGAATGGCTGCATTTGGTAAAGAGAGCAGCAGCCAGGAGCAGCCAGATAGAGCCATTAAGAAAGCTCTCATCATACCTATACTTTTAGGTTTACATTGATTGCCTCGGAGTTCGATAATTAATTTTAATATCCATAATGGATAATGGTTTGCACAAACCCATAATGGGTTTGCACCTGAATAAAAGAACAGAATGTTAAACTACCAACCGAAACAAAGTTTGTGATCTTCAACTGATAGCCTGCTAAGCTAGCCAAAAATGAAACTTCTCAGAGGTGATTTGAAGCCTTTTTTTCCTTTTTATGTTCCAAGTTTTTGGAATAATCCATATGCCAAAAGATATTTGAGAGGCATTATCAATTTACAGTTTCAAGGTGAAACTGAAGATGCAATTCTGTAAATTTCATTTTTATGACATGAAACCAATTAGGACATTTTATCTTGCTTCTTATTTTTATATCTCTTGATTACCTGGAAGATGATTTTACCATTTTTACTACAATAATCTTTATTTTTAGCTGTTTTTAAGAACATTCATTGTTAACACTTCGCAGAATGGCCTAGGTATGAATACTGCACTAACATGTGCAGGGGCGCCGCTGGCAATTTTGGGCCCTATGACTGGAAATCGATTCCCCCCCCCCCCCCCCATATATATAGCACACACACACATATACATCCATTCATACATATATATACGTTGTTATTATATATATATATATATATATATATATATATATATATATACAACCCCAATTCCGAAATAGTTGGGACAAAGTGTAAATTGTGAATAAAATCAAAACGCCATGACTTTCAAATCACACCAGCCAGTATTTTATTCACATTAGAACAGAGATAACATAGCAAATGTTGAAACTGAGAAATTTTACAATTTTATCCACAAAATGAGCTCAATTTAAATTTGATGGCTGCTACAGGTCTCAAAAAAGTTGGGACAGGGGCCTTTTTACCATGGTGTAGCATCTCCTCTTCTTTTTAACACAGAGTGGAGGCGTCTGGGCATTGAGGAGACAAGTTTCTTGAGTTTAGCCATTGGAATTTGATCCCACTCTTGTTTAATACAGGCTTACAGCTGCTGGTGAGTTTTGGGTCTCCTTTGATGGACTTTTCATATGTGCCAAATGTTCTCAATCGGTGAAAGATCAGGACTGCAGGCAGGCCAGTTCAGCACACGGACTCTTCTACTACAAAGCCATGCTGTTGTAATAGCTGCAGTATGTGGTTTTGCATTGTCCTGCTGAAATACACAAGGCCTGCCCTGGAAGAGATGTTGTCTGGAGGGGAGCATATGTTGCTCTAAAACCTTTATATACCTTTCAGCATTCATGGTGCTTTCTAAAACATGCAAGTGTCCCACACCATATGCATTAATGCATCCCCATACCATCAGAGATGCTGGCTTTTGAACTGAACACTGATAACAGGAAGAGTGGTCTTTCTCCTTTTTAGCCTGGAGGACACAACGCCCATGATTTCCAACAAGAATGTCAAATTTGGACTCGTCTGACCACAGGACACTTTGCCACTTTGCTACAGTCCATTTTAAATGAGCCTTGGCCCACAGAACACGACGGCGCTTCTGGATCATGCTCAACAATGGCTTCCTTTTTGCATGATAGAGTTTTAGGTGGCATCTGTGGATGGCACGGCGGACTGTGTTTACAGACAGTGGTTTCTTGAAGTATTCCTTGGCCCATTTAGTAATGTCAATGACAGAATCATGCCGGTGAATGATGCAGTGGCGTCTGAGGGCCCGAAGATCAGGGGCATCCAGTAAAGGTCTTCAGCCTTATCCGTTATGCACAGAGATTTTTCTAGTTTCTCTGAATCTTTTGATGATGTTATGCACTGTCGATGATGAGACCTTCAAAGGCTTTGCAGTTTGACATTGAGGAACATTGTTTTTAAAGTATTCCACAATTTTTTTATGCAAGCCTTCACAGGTTTGAGAGCCTCTGGCCATCTTTACTTCTGAGTGACTCAGCCTCTCTAAGACATCCCTTTAATAGCCAATTCATGTTACACACCTAATGCCAGTTAACTTAATTACTTGCTAAATGTTCTTTCAGTTGATTCTCTTACATATCAATTGCTTTCTCAGCCCTTTTTTGCCTGTGTCCCAACTTTTTTGAGACCTGTTGCAGCCAGAAAATTTGAAATAAGCTCATTTTGTGGATTAAAATGTAAAATGTCTCAGTTTCAACATTTGAAATGTTATCTATGTTCTATTGTAAATAACATATTGGCTCATGTGATCTGAAAGTCATTGCGTTTTGATTTTATTCACAACTTACACTTCGTCCCAACTTTTTCGGAATTGGGGTTTTGTGTGTATATATATCTAATATTTGTTCACTGGTCTCCTCTGTGGTTGCCTCATGGCTTGAAGATGGCCCTGACTCTAAAGCACCCATAAGAATCGTATATTCAGAATATGTCATAGGCCTTAACAGTACAGTAGATTTTCGTTGGCTGATGTAGGGTGTTGTTGCATTCCACCACCAGGTGGCAGCAAAACCCAAAAGCACGCCGATTGGAAATCCGGCCCATTGGAAAGACTTAAAATCTCTGCTAGCATAGCTGAATTTGAACTTTGGCCTATATCTCAGCTGTACTTTGGCCAGTTTTTCAGTTCATTTCAATCATTGTACACTAAGGTAGCCTAGCAAGTTTGCAAAAATATTAAGTTTACAGAAATCTTACCCTCAAAGCCTTTTATTCAGGTTTATTCTGTTGTAGGCTATGTATCATCTTGTAGCCTATGGTGCTCACCTTCCTCCCATTCGACTGTATCTTGTGTATGGGGGGTTGGGGGAAGATTTTCTGGGGCTGCTGCATCTGTGCATAACGGCATTCAATACTACAGGTGCATTTCGGAAAAATACATTTTTGTCGATTTCCGGTCTTTTTTAAACACGAACATGTTCTAGGGATAAATAAAAGTAAATAATCCTACCGAAGAACGTTATCCATCAGGACATAAAGTAAAAGACTGATAGAACTATGATGCATGCGTCCAGTGGCAAATGATTTTATTTAGCTTGCTTGTTTCAACATCAATCGCAAGCCTTCTCTCCTGATTGATTAGATTGGATGCACACTTCCACTCTGATCTGAATTCCTGCATGTACATGATTATTCACGTAGCATGTATGAAATCGGTGACTGGTTGGTCTGAGTGCAAGATGATTCATTTGAATGAGAGTCCGATAAAGATGAAAAGAGCTGCAGTTTCTTTTAGATAGTCTGTTTTCTTTGGTGTTCCGATAATTGGCCAGCGGTCAGTAGAATTGAATTTTGTCGATTGCAGCAAATGTTCAAAATACTGATTCAGAAACTAACTGGTAACGCATCCCCAATGTACTCCAGTGACGACCATATGCTTATCAGTGCAATGCCTCAAATAGGAGTCTGTGTCACAAACAGTCTACGGTCACAAAGCAGTCTGTGTTTTTGGGGCTAATAATGTCAGACATCGTCCTCACTCTCAAGATGCGTTTCCATTTAATACCCTTAGAAATGCACCAAATCTAAATAGCGAAATAAAAAACTGGTAATGGAAAAACAGTCTGATATCACAAAATTTGCTCTCCGATCTGCAGTATTAGTCACCGACGCCAAGGCTAATAAATAGACTATTGGACTTCTGCAGCAGACCAGCTAGTCTACTGGTAATTTCGCGGATTGTGGAGCACTTACATCGTTATTGTAAGACGAGCATTTACAAATTTGCCACGTGCACAACTCAGCTGACAGAGACAAGGTCGAATGTGTTGCCATTCTCGTCGATACATGAGTACAGCTGAGCTGTGATTGGCTGATGGCACGTAAAATGGTACCAGAGCCGATTTGCGATTGGCTGATGTACGTAATGATCCCAAGTGACCAGCAGAAAAAATTTTTGCAGAATGAATAGTAAGAGGGGGGTTACATGTGCTGAGATTATTCTTTAAAAGTTGAAAATTGAGAAACAAACAACAAACTCATTTTAAATTGATCAAGTTATTACAAAAAATAAATATAAATTTAAAGTGTCCATATATTATATTTACAAATGTTTATAATAATAACAGTATCCTCTAGAATCCCCCTAGAATCGTCCATGGTTTACCCCCCAACCCCCCACCCCCCCCCCTTACGGCGCCCCTGAACATTTGTATTAATGCATTACTATATACAGGCTATGCAGCTATTTGACTGCTATCGTCTATTCATTTCTCAGTATCTGTGATTTTCCTTGTTCCTGTGAGAGATGGTATGCATTATACCCCACAATGTATTCATTCATGATAGCTTTGTATGTCCCATGAGCCTGATTAGGTCTGTGCCTGCTTTGAAATAGTTGTCTTGAGAGGGTGTGCTCACATCTGAAGAAAATTTGAAATTTAAGCAAGAATTGGCTCAGGGTCTAGTTTAAAATTTTCCTTCCTTGGCTTAGCATCCAGCCACAACAGAAGGAAAATGTTAAAACAACTTTGAGTCATATTCGCGTTCTGTCCCAAATATGCTAATGAGATTTTTAAGTATGGGGGATTGGCCCTGTTTATTAATTTATTTATTTGTGCAAATTATGCAGCACGAGTGCAAACACATTAACTGTGCACTTATAGTATGAATAGCACAGTACAGTCTTATGGGCTGGATTTACTGATTTACTGACTGAAGATATCCAGTCCCTCTCAAAACCCTTATACAAAAGGTCATCCATTAAAAACTGAATGTTTTACGTGCACATTTACTCTATTTACACGTGCTTGTATGAAAGTTTCTTTTTAATTAATTGATTATTAAAAAAAAAAATATATTGCTTTTAATTTCTGTGAATGTCTGTGGTATCATAACCTCTGCCAAGCTTTCCTTCAGCTTTCTGGACCAAACAGATGCAATGACCGTTTTTGAAGAGAACATCTGTGCCCATCTAAATGCTTCACTGCTCATCCTTTATTGACAAATAAAAAGCTAGCACCGCTTTAGTGACAGGTAAGTGATTACCTCATCCGGGCTGAGTTAAGGGAGTCACTCAGCCGTCTGGTGTATAAGACGATGCAGACTTCCAGCAACTGTTGAAGCCTTAACAACATCTATCCATCCATCTATTCACCTGTTATTAAACCTGCATATTTCAAGCCAGGAGGCAAAGGGGGTTGGTGGAGATTATCCCTGCCTGCATTGCGTGAGAGGCTGGAATATACTCTGAATAGTTTGCTAATCCATTGTTTTGGCAACAAAAGACAAGAAGCTACTTGAATGCTAACTTTCTGTGTGGTTTTATTAGAGCCTTTGTTGTAATGTTTCATGTTTCTGAAAGGCTATATAAGTGAATATATTGCTTGGGCATTGGCTGGAGATACCCACAATAAGAAAAGGAGATTGAGCAAACCACAGTAAGCGATCCCGTTGCTAAATCACAGTAACTGGCGAAATGGATCCATGCTACTTCAGGGCTGTGTTTCACTGGTAAAGTATGATATTGCTCCCATATTGACTATATGTAGGAGTGCTGTCAGGGTAATGGTGCAGGAGACACAACATTGAAATTCAAGCATTTGGACTACAGTGAGGCAAACAATAAATTGTGTCAAACAATAATTGGAATTACATTGTAATTAATTATCTATGCTCAAATTGGAGTACTGAGCATTCTTTGAATTGGGGACATCCAGTCATCATGCAAATTGCTCCAAGTCAGTGTCTTGGAGAATTTCACATGGCAGTCATTCTCAGGAAAAATGGTGGAGATATTATGTGGGCATGGGCTCATTTATGACCAGTAGAATGTTTATGTATTCATCATGACCTGATAAAATCAAAATCTTGTATAATGTATTTTTGAAACAGAAAATAAAACAAACACTATCAAATCAGGCTCTTGCTTTCAATTCAGAAATCAAGTATTGTTTTTAGTACTCAAATCTTGATCATACTGATTGATATAGGAAAATTAGGCATGGATTGTTTGTAAGCAAAAATACTTATACAAGCAGCATACTTGTATCGGAGCCAAATAACAGTTTATTCATTTAGTGAGCTGCCAATCAGAAGTGACCTTGCAGGGACAGAATGGAACCATCATCTGAGCCAATCAACAATGTGCTTATTGAATGGGCTGCCAATCAGAGGTGACCTTGAATAGCTGAAATGGCCATTCCATCTCAACCATTTAGAAATGCATTCACTTAATGAGCCGCCAATCATAAACAACCTTGCTCTGACAGGACGGACATGTCATGTCTGACCTCAATCTACACTACTTATGAATGAGAGACAGCTAAAGCAAATTTTACATTTTCATTTTATTTCCAATGCAGAAAAAGTAAATGCACATCTATACTTTAAGTGCATGTTGTTACTGCGAGAACAAAGTGACTGTACGGCATCCACTCTAGTAGTGGGTGCGCAGCTATGGTGCATCCCCAAGGAAAATTTGATTTTGGAGGAAGATGTGTTCCTTGTCAGCAGTTCTGTCTTATCCATCCATGTTCAAGTAAAATCTTTACTGGAAGCATCAGCTCTACTATATACGTTGTACGTGTCATTTTTTGAAATGAGTTAAAAAAAGTTGTCATTTCGTGAAATCACTGAAGTTATCGCTAGCCATTTCATGAAATGACTGGTTTCACAATCTGACTATAACATGGGAAAAATAGGATATCTAATGAGTGAGCCCGAGAGATCAAATTTATTAAACAAGAGTCGTAATTTTCATTTATTCCAAGCCTTTGGCGAGGAATAAACAAAAATTACCGCTCGAGTTTCATAAATTTGATATATGGGGCTCACAAATTTGAGATCCTATTTTTCCCATCAATGTCAGCATTGTATTATTTGGAAAATTAAAGAAAAGCGTTCTATTTGGCGCTCTATTCAAGTCAATGGGATGAATAATTAGCTAGCTAGCATCCAAGTAGTTTTCCATTAAATTAATAAATTCAAGTTTCTACAATAACATTTACTCATGTAACTTACTTTAATAGCAAAAAGTGCTAGCATGCTAGCGAGCAAATTATTCATCCCACTGACTTGAATAAACTGTAAACTAGAAACTAATGCTAGTGATGGTTACCGGTGACCAGCAGGAGGATTATAATGTTAATTATATTTGCCATTGCATGGAATCTGACCATTCGCAATGCGAGAAAGTTGTATTACACGTGTGTAATACCAAACCTGTATCTCATGGGTTGTATCATACCGATTTTCCTGATTTATGGGGAAAATATACTCGGAGCCATGAAAAATGCACAGATGAGGTATGTACTGCATTTGCTGCGAATTGAAAAATCAATCGATTTTTATTGCTTTTCCAGTGAGCCATGAGTAGAAATAAAGAAAAGCGTGTGGTATTGTAATCTCGACACGCGCCATATGGATACACAGAGCACTTCAATAATAACAAGCACTGAGTTGTTTTTGATGTGTACAGTGATGCTTGACTTGTTAATTTGAGTGTGTTCAATAGCTTGCATAAGAGTCATTTAAACAGTCATTTTTGAAACATTCTCCAACTATATGGCACACATAAGTTTCACGGTTGGATGAGAAAATTTCAATTCATTGGTCCAAAAGACTTGTTCCCAGTCCACTGGTGTCCAATCCTTGAATTTCTTGACAAACTCAAGTCTTTTTTTGATGTTGCCAGCTCTTGGCAGCAGCACGACCAATCAGACCATTTTCACACAGGCGTTTGGAAATAGTACATCTTGATACTTTCATCTCTTCACCTCTGGCGCTATTATCATCATGGAGTTGTCATGCTGTCAACCGCCAATTTTTTTTTACTTGTCATACACAGATAACAAACATTAGAGGCACTTCACTTCTGTTTTGCACCTGTATTGACTCCAGTTTTCAGTGAACCGGTGTCTTTGAACAGGTTGATGGTGTTTCTGACTGTGCCATGGCAGCATTTAACGTCTTCATGATCATGTAAGGCCACAATATGGCTACGAACAATCCTCAGAGAGCTCTTTCCATCGTGCCATCGTGTTTAACGCTGTGGCACTGCTCAAAGTTCATGTCACCTTATATACTGGAGCAACTGACCATCAGAGATAATTTTTCAAAATTAAGTTGCCTCAAACCAGTTCACGGAAATTGTTTACCTTCAAAAATCATAGAATGAGCCTTCAAACATGCATTTGTGCTACGCAAGAGGCAAAAAAAAAAGAAGTGACACGTTTTAATTGTTATTAAAAAAAAAATGTTTTCAGTATGTTTGTTTATCACCCATATTTTTACCTCAACATACTGGTGGGAATTTTTTTTTTTGTTCTCATTGCCTACAATAGTATTTTTCAATACATTTTCACCAAAAATTATAGATAAGTAATATATTGGATCCCCTTTCAGACGATAGTGGTGGTGTATAATCATTACTGCACACTACTGTACATGCATAGGTATAGGCCTACTCAGCGGTGACTTTACATCCTGTGAGTGACAGTTCTGTGGGTGAAAACAAAATTGTTAACAAGAGAGGTTACAGCAGAATGGCCACGAAAGGGACAGTGACTCAATGATACTTTAAGTAAACTTCGGGCTATAACAGATGAATGAGATATTCTAATATTACTATTGTTGGTGACTGGAACACTCAGGCCATCTTTTTGGTAACAAACTCTGCATTTTGTCATGAAAATAATTTGTCATTACCCGACATTATTATCATCTGCCATCGGATTCGTACACTTATTTCAGTGAGGCTCACTGAACAACCTCATGGTTAGATCACTTTGTGACTTCTGTTAATGTGAACCACACGGTTCAATCTGTTAAGGTTGATATCTTATATGATATCATTACGTCTGATCATCTGTCAATAACTTGTACTGTTAAATGGATTGTCTTGCCCAGGCGAATCAATAGGTCGTGCTTGATAAATAAGGGAACCGCCACTTCTATTGACTGGGATAAAGCTAACTACGACGACCAGCGTAATTATACTGCTTCTGTGCAGCAATCTTTTAATGACATCTCTGTGCTAGTTGATGCTATTTTATGTCAGAATGTCAACTGCACTCAGCATGATGTCAATACTTCTATTATGACGATATTGTTAATTCAGGCTGGGGTAAGTGCAATTTCTAAGTATAGAAAATACACCGATTTTATCTTTCATGTTGGAATGACCACGTATCTGACCTGCATATTTTGTCCAGAACCAGCTTTTTAATGCGGAAGTAGCACGGCAGTCCTCACGCCGGCCTAATTGCCGTCTTCATGTGCAATTCAGGTGCAGGGATCATGTAGAAAGCAAGAAGCCAGTATTTGTGCGAACAAGATGGCTGAATCTTAACTTTGTTTATCCAACCGTGAATTTTGGCATGACCTTAAAATGGCCAATTGAAAATGTATGAATTTGCCCAACCATGTGAATAATGCTGAGGGTGAGGGTAATATTGCTGAACTATGGAGAGGTAAGTTCAGCACCATTCTTATCAGTGTCAACAATAATACTTTTAAAGCAGAAGCGTTAAATTTGTTTTCACATGTTAACACCTCAATGATTCCTCACTGTACACCCAAACTTATAAGTAATATCATATCCGAGCTCAAGCTCAATCAATCTCCGGGGCTCGATGGTTTGTCTGCTAAACATTTAAAGCACGCTCCAACTTCTGTTTGTATTCATCTGTGCATGTGTTTAAATGCAATGGTAATGTTTGGTTGTCCCGCTCCAGAGATGACTCGTATTCTTTTAACACCTATTGTAAAAATAGGTCAGGTGACATCACTTCTGACAATTATTGTCCAAATGCTGTGACCTCTGTCATTTCTAAGATTCTTAAATATATCGTGCTTCATATTTGTGAAATGTATTTGGATATTTCTGACTGCCTGTTTGGATTTAAAGCGGGTCAGTCCACTGATCAGTGTGGGAATGTTCTCATAGAAAATGTTCATTACTGTCCTTGAAGGGGCAGTCCCATGTTCTTATGTTTTTTTTTTTTTTTTGGCTGCAAGCCAGTGGTGGATCTAGGATTTTTCTAAGGGGCCATCAAGGGGCCATATTTCTCACAGAGGGGCCAAGTATTTGTCCAACATTCATGCACACAGTCAGATTTATGATAAGGTGTATATATATATCTCACCAGTCATACCTTTTTCAAACACTTTAATTAAAAAAAGTGTAGACAGTGCAACTCATTTTCAATTTTACATTTGAGCATGAGCAACTCCAACAGAAATGCAATAATAATCAAAAACCTTAAGCTGAAACCATGTTGTCTAACTATCAGACCACAACTATTTAATTAAAAATTAAGAAAAGGACTTCTGGTAGAGGTGAGGTGCAAGAATTCAAGTAGTCAGGATACTGAAATTATCCTTCACTCAGCAGTGTCCAAATTTTTTTACTAAACATATAGCCAATGATATTGTAAATCCTTTGTATTTAATGTAATATTGAAATACTACAATTTCATGACTAAACACAACATGAGATTACACAATGTGCAAGTAGTCTAATCTTCAGTGAGACAGAGATCCAGATAAATGTCAAGGCAATGCCTACATTCATACAAACTTTGCTGTGGTCAAGTAAGGTGGATCTGCACTTTGATTTCTACACTGATCCTTTAATTTAGGATACATTCATTTACTGTTTTCACTATTTTTATTCACAATAGTCACAAACAGGTGAAATATTGAGTGCACATTAACTAAAATGTGGTGGAGATTCTCACAATAGCACTTCATTACAATTACATCAAAATTGGTACAAACAAGTGTGTTATGAGTTGTAACATTCAAGTTACCAGCTAATTGCTAGAGTTACTCTTCAAGCAGAAAATGTGCAAACATTTAGCGCCAATGTCAATTGGGATTTAACAGTGTGACCATTATTTATCTTCTGTGCCTTTTCATATCAATATCAGACATATTACAGAGTTACTGTTGTTGCTGTGCCTAGATGATGTCTGCAGGGCTCTCAACTCTCACGCATTCGGGGTGAGATTTTGTGCTTCATTCACGTTTTCGTGCTGCAGTCAGCAATTATTCAATAAACGCAATGCGTGTGTTTCACGATCGTTCAAATTTTTTAACTGAAATAAGACAATTTGAAACATTTTTATGCAATTCCATTGCTTCCAACCCCTGAGTGAAGAAAAACTGTGAGAAGTCCGGAATCATAATTGATTTTCATATTAGGGTAGAGCGGGGTAAGACGCCCCTGAGGGTAAGATGCCCTTTGCTTATAATTCAATTTCAGCTGTGCCCAGTAGGTGGCTCTTGACTTATATAAATGCACTGCCACCTGGAGGGAAATGCTCAGCAACAGATGAGTCAACAGAGCAAGTGACATGTGAGTACTCAAAGTGTTTGTGTTTTGACTGTCTTTCTTATAAAAAATGAACGAATGAATCATTTTGCCACAAGTATTTGAATGCTTCAGGAGTCTGCAGGACATGTCAGTGTAACTCTCTGAAGCCTTTTCTATGTATAAAAGGGGGTCCTGTGTGGTGATAATAGGAGAAATTGGGGTTAATCAGCCAAAACCAAGATGATAGTGCTGGGGGGTAAGATGCCCTTTTTGGATTGGGGTAAGACGCCCCCAGGGAAGGAAGGCCTCTTACCCCATTTTTGAGTGATATTCATTCTGTTTCATGAGTTTTTTCTAAAAAAAAATTATGTTCTATTTATAGGAAATATATATCAGACATGATGATTTTTATAAAGAACTTGGGAATGGAAAGTTAAGTGTATCCATACATGTTACAATTAGGGCCATATGGAGTTACACAATAATGAATCACATATGCATCGATGAGGGCCTAAAAAGAAATATATTATGGTCACTTTTAGTTTTAATGACTTTTCATGGATACTCATATACATTCTATACCGCTACATGTTTGTCTAATGTGGTGCCTCATATTTTTTGTATTCCACAAGATACAACCATCTTTTCCTTGATGCATTTAATGCCAACAGTACCTTGCCATCACCTGTGCATTGGTGTTTAGTCAGTTAATAAAAAGTTAAGTTTTGGAGAATGTACCTCTTTCTTTCCTCATTTCTTTAGCAAGGACATTTCTAAAAAAGATGTTGATCTTTTGTATGATGTGTATCTGCCAATTAAGACAGCTATAATATGATAATTACGCATGTGAAATGCAGTAAAATCAGTATGTATTAGGCTTTACAAGATACTCTAGATAAGGGGCATCTTAGCCCATCCAGAAGGGCATCTTACCCCAGTGGTAGGGTGAGATGACCTTTTTTAAAAAAAAAAAAAAAAAAAAATTAAACATTTAAAAAAAAAAATCTATAGTGACTATGTCATAAATCTTTTGAGATGTGGTAGCCAACTTTACATACTATCCATTCAAGCAAAAAAATGATTAATTCATGTTGTTTACCTTCAGTTATGAACATTCCTGCTTAAGGGGGGCATCTTACCCCGCTCTACCCTACTAGTGGTGAAATCCACCGTAAATGCCCATTCAGACTGGGGTCAAGTGAAAAAGCGGCACGGATTTGCGGAATATTCGCTGCACGAAAATTCCGCGTGAAACCATGCACATTGAACTCCGTGCAAAAGTCAGTGATCTTGCGTTCCAAATTCGCACAACAGACAAACAAATCTGCGGGATATTTACTCAAATTGGACCATGAGAGCAGCAGCAGCGACGATGAAATTTTTTGAGTGTATCTGAACGATGACCTTAGCTCCAGGTCTACTTTTGCGCAACAGACGGTCATCTACGTAGCCACCGAGCGTTTTCATTATTGATATCCGGAGCTGGTCCTTCAGCTCATAGTTTAAATAATCATCCCGCCTCTAGTTACAGAGGACAGGGTGCTGGAGAACAATATTGATGAGACGCTCTCCTTTGTTTGTCACCGTACTATGCTATGTGCTGAGTTTGTATCTACTTTATGTGACTTTGCAGTTTGATGTTTGAATGCTGTAACGTGAATAGAAACAAAGCATTTCATTAGCTAAAAGTCTAGTTTCGCAGAAGGATTTTCACAAAGCTTAAGTCCGTGCAGATGTTTTTTTCTGCTGTCCGAAACTTCCGCCTTGGTGTGCAAGCTTACATCAGAACCCATGAAATAAGCTTCTATAAATATCCACGCGAATAATCCGCACGGAAATTCCCGCTTGGTGTGAATGGGCCTTAAGACTGACCCTTTCTTTTCATACTGAGCTGCTACCAAACATTATGGTTAATGTTAACGCAAAAATGCAAATTACAAAGAAGTAACATACACTGATTAGCATGTATTAGCGAAAGCTAATGCCAACTAATAGCTTACCGCTGCTTCTTAATTTAATGTTTGTCAGACTTGAGCTGAGTGACAGCAGCAATTAATGTTCTTTCAAACATTAATGACAACCATGAGGATTTGCAACTCAAACATTGACTGCCATCGAGCGGTTCTCCGTGTCTTCTCCAGCGCACCTGTCGCTGTGGTATTGTGGTGTGAACCAGTGTTCATTCAAATTGTCATCTTCTTCTGTGAGCTTTAGGGACGATATAAGCCTATTTGGCGCAGTACTGCCGCCAACTGTTGGGCATGGAATTGCATTAACCTATAATCTGATTGTCATTCTCGGACAAAATGACAGATGAGTGACAGGACAGGGGCACTTCAGGGGGCCAATTAGATTTCAGATGGGGCCAATGCCCCCATGGCCCCACCCCTAGAACCGCCACTGTTGCAAGCAAAGCCTTTGACAGGATGAATCACTGGTCACTGTTTAAAAAACTGATTGACCCAAACATGCTGACTATTTTTGTAAAATTGTTGTATACATGGGATAATATGCAAGTATTTATTGTTAAATGGGGATTGACTTTTTCATCGTCCTTCGGAGTAAGTAATGGTGTGAGGCAAGGTGGTGTCTTACCACCTCGTCTTTTTGCTGTGTACATATACAAACTTGATGCTATTCTATCCAGCGATGGAGTGGGTTGTAACATTGCGGGTCACTTTATTAATCATTTGTTATATGCTGATGATTTGTGTCTTTTTAGCCCATCCGCAAAAAAGCTTTACAAACCCTTCTTGATTATTGTACAGATTATGGTAATGATCATGACACTATATATGACACCAAAAAAAGTCACTGTATGGTTATTGTATTGTTCCAAATTCTTACAAGAATTTTTCACCACCTGTTGCAAAGGTCTGTAAATCTGCAGTTAGCTATGTACCCAATATTAATGTTTAGAGCACATTATAACTAGCAACTTCTCAGATAATGTCAACATTGAGGCCTAAAAAACGGAAACGTTGTATATGAGCTAATGTACTTTTGAGAAAACTTGCATCATGTAGTATGTTGTAATTCATTAGTCAAGAAACGTCTTTTGAAAGTATATTGTTCCAATATATATTGCTGTGATCTGTGGGCATTTTATCAGAACACGGTGTATGCTAGCATAAAAACAGCCCACAATAACACTTTCAGATGTCTGATGAACGATAGATATAGTTGTAGTGCCAGTGCTATTTTTATGACTAACCCTATGCCGTGCTTCTGAGAAATAGCCAGAAAATCTGTGTTTGGGTTTCAAGAAAGGATTTATCTAAGTGAAAATTAGTTAATCAGAACTGTCCTTTCATCTGACATTATGTTGTACTCCAAGTTATTTGAGTTATGTTACAAGATGCTTTATCAGCAATTTAATGAGTCCTTAATCCTGAGTTGAGAAGCTATACAGATTACACATTAATACTTTGTTTTGATGTCAATGCTTTTTTTATTTTTTTCCTCCTTTTTTTGAACGCTTATGGACTTTTTGTCTGTAATAAACTCATAAACGAATAAATAAGGGCTCACCAAAATTACTGTAGAAGTTCGGAACAAACTGGCCCGGTCTTGATTTTGCCAGCAAAAAGAAGATCTTAGGGTCAAATTCTGGAATCAACATGAACTGATGGTTCCATACTGCCTTGTGTCAACAATTTTGGTCGCTGATGGTATAATGGAATGAGGATTTCTTGGCACACATTAGGCCCTTTAATTGAGGATTGTTTCATTGTCACAGCCTTCCTGAGTTTCATGCAACCATTTATGGCCAGTCTACCCATCTGCTAATTGCTACTTCCAGCAGAATAACACACCATATCAAAAAGCACAAGTCATCTCAAGCTGGTTCCAGTTATGTTCTTAATTATGTGCAATCCACTATCACTGCTTCAGTTGAAATCTGTTAAATTGCATAGATTTTTGTACATCAAGTTGTGGCACATTCTTTTTAGGTAGCTATTATAATAGGTTTTTTTTTTATTGCCATCAGTCTTGTCCGTTTGCAGAATGATGGGTCGCTTAACACATTTATTATTATAAGGGATACACTCATCCAATTTTTTTTCAGTCTTGAAATTGATGCCAGTACTTGGGCATTGAGTATGGGCTGATACCAAGTCCTGAGCCAATACCATTGTTAAATTAACTCACTGTATGGAGGAGACTGGGATCATTCTTTTATGTGTTAGGCATCATCAGGCTTGACTTAAGAATTGGTTTCCTATCTTTGTAAAACAAAATATAACAAAAATATATATAGATACAAATGCACTGAATTGTTATTTATTAAAATAAGAGTATCCTGCACCAGATCGGCCCATTGCCACTAGTAACTAATTCAGTTATTTCAGTCAGTATTGTACTGATACCCTATATCAGTATTGATATTGGTGCATCTGTAATTATAATTATTATTATTCATTTACATATTGATTTATTTTTTTAGTTGAGGAAAAAATAAGTCTGCAACTTAGTTGATGTCGGCACTCTTGCAGGCATCCAATCAGCAGACATTTTGTTGTTTTACTGCCAACCAAGAAGGCGGAAGATAATGGAAGCCCTTTTGAGCATGCCATGGTAGGGAAACTTCCCTTAATGGATGTAGTACTGTTGGGGCATGCTGTTTCCCCTTTACATCCTAATTATCATACATGTTCTGCTTGCCACAGAGTTATAAAGGAATTATGGATTAAACAGTTAATACAAATATATGAGCATACTGTATGCATGTGCTTTCTTACATTGCAGTAACACCACAGCACGTGCATTGAAACCAACTGTACACATGACCATGTGACACTGCATTGAGGCACGTTACCATTTTAGACCTTAATATCCAGGTGGTTATCAGAAATTTGTGTCTTTATTTAGCCTTATTGTTATTTCTTTAATTACTACTTTTTATGGGTGCTGTGAGAAATGAATTTCATGAACTGTTACTAACTGTGGTGGGTGATGTCTAGTTCTTCTGGTTCAAATGCTCACCTCACGCTGGCAGGGGCAATGTAGCATAATCCCAAAAGAAAATACAGATTTGTTGCCCTGGTCACTCTTTATTTATTGATTTATCTATGTTTTTCCAGAACAAATGGCTTTCATTTCTTGATTGAATAATTTACTTCATTTTTGGAAAGGATGCCAAGATTTGCTGGCAGGATGTCAACTGAGAGGCTCGACACAGTCATAACAGCTTTCATCAAAGCATGCTGGCATTATCACATGATGTTTTGATTCTGAGCAGTAATCACAGATTTCATGTCAAGCACAGTTGTGGTCAATGAATACGCAGCAAATGATGAGACCCTATGGTGGCAGATAACCTGATGCATGCGCATTCACCACTGAGTCTCGTTAGGACCAAACTCTATGCCCGCCGCTTTCTTGTGATGAATAATGATTGACTGGCAAAACCAGGTTTGCATCAATCGGAGCAGCAGCTTGTGAACTCTGCCGCAGGCAATTACTTTGTCTCTTCAAAAAAACAAAAACAAAAAAGAAAAACAGTGACTGCAAGTTCACATTGCCCCCTAGTGGTAGCCAGAGGTACCTTTGGCTGGCATGCATAATTCAACAATTTTGGCATGCCCATACACACACGCACACACACATACACACACGCACACGCACACACACACTCACGCACACGCACTCACACACACAATACACTAATGAGAATTAAATTCAATTTTATTTCAGTTCTGTGGACAGCACAATAAAATTGCAGTTGCTCACAATGGGCTTATATTAAACTACAAATTGTCTTTTCTTTATTTATTCAAAGTTGATATGTATGGACAGGGGAATATATTAATTTGTAAAAGAGGTCTTCTTTCAAAAAAATCATTAAATAAGTAAACATAAATGGTGAGCTGTATCACTGCGGGAATTTCACTCCCAGACACGTTTATCGGGTGCTTTAAAGCTCAGCTGGGGAATCGGGGGAAAATCAAAGCCAGAAAAAAGGTTATTTTGAGGGCTTGTTTTTATAACACCATAATTTTCATAAACAATGAAAGCACAAAGGACATCTCGCAAAGAATGCTAAACATGTAACCTCATTAAAAAAACTGCTACACATCATAAGTGCAGTTGCCTCCAGTCTTCGTTTTTATGAAGTCCGTCATACTCATGGAAATTGCATTTTTAACAGACATCTTAGATAGACCCATGTTGCACAGGAATATTTAAGCCAGCCATTTTGACCTGCCATTTAACATTTTTGACCTCTGTACTCGTCACTATGTGGATGTATAACATGACTTACAACTTCCCAGTAGAGGTCTGTGGGGGACAAATTATTCAGTCTTACACCTGCCCGCTCTAGCAAGGATCCATCCCGCATCAGCCTGCTCCTGCGAAAATATGTTGTATTTTACTCTGCTCCCACTCGCCTGACTTTTCTTGTCCCACATCCTGCTTGCAAAAAAAAGTGAATTATGTTTCTGTATGCAGTTGATATTTGCTGCTTATTTGAAAATGAAAATGGTGTATTATTGGCCAATAATAAACCAAAAATGTCCAAGGCCATATGCAAAGAACACAGTAAAACATGCAGCATAGACCTACGAAGGCTAAAGTCAAAGTACTTGTTGACAAACTAGCTGTCGTGTGTTTTAATGTTAGTTATAACTACCCTCAGTGGCTAATTAAGGTGAACTGTTATCGAATTTTGCTCAACAAACTGATCCTGATGCCCAACATAGCTTCACTGCAGAAATTAACATTTCTCATTATGCTATATTCAGTGACTGCACTTCACCGCCGCAGTCAGTTTGAAAGTGGATTTTTATCAGATATTCACTTGGGATTATACAGGATCTGATTGTACTGGGTTGTGACAATTTAGTCATGTTTAATATTGGTGAAATTACTAATTGACTGTTTTTTGTTTTGTTTTCTCAGAGCTTCCTCAATTTGTGAAGTACTATGAGAAAACTTCATTAACCTCCATTCATTTTGCGACCACTTGTTGTCTTTATAGTTGGCATTAACACTGTGCATATGCAGACCTTTCTTCCCTAAGTTCTGACTTGCATCTCCTCCTCGATGGATTGGCTAGCAGTTGGAAGCAAAGTTCATCCTCTGAGGTAGAGTGAAACCACTCAAGCAGTATCAGTGAGAATATCAATAATTTTACTTGTTCCTCCTGCACCCACATGAATGTTACTTGTTGACAAAATGAACAAAAGCAATTTCAGTCGTTGAAGATTGTAATATAGATAGGCTATATCATTTTTTGCGGGATTCCAGTGAGTCATCCTTTCATCACACACCCACTGACACATCTGTGCTGCCCCCTCACTCCCGCTGTTATGATTCTAATCTGTTCTGTCATGATTCTGCCATGCTTGTCATGTTTTCCTTGTTCCCTGTTATGTTTATGATTATGTCTGTTAGGTTTTGCCATGTTCTGTTTAGTTTTTGTATTTTGCCATGTTTTCGGTTTTGCCATTCCCATCCACTCTTCTGTTATAGTCCGGTTCATGTTTTCCACCATGCCCTTCATTGCACTTTGTCTCCCCTGACTGGTCTTTTGTTAAGTTATAGCTTCTCCCCAGTCCTGCGTGTCACATGCTTAGGTGATTTCATGGTTTCTGGGTTTCAAACATTCCTTCCAATCTCGTTTGCTTCCTTCGCCTCTCTTTTCTATATTACTAACCAATACTAACAGTTTGTTTTGTTAAGTTACTAACCCAAACTAACATTGTATATAATACTAACTTACTAACGAGCACTAGGGATTGTATAGCTGCACTTACTAATTGATTAACAAGCTCTCAGCACTCGCCCTGTTCTAGTCTCCGCCTCTTGCCTTCACTTTGTCTCCTCCCGCATTCAGCAGATCCTCTGCACCTGCTCCACTCTGTCCTACCTCTCATTATCTGTGCACATTAGAACTCCCTAACCGGAGCTGTATGTTTTGTCATAGGTTGTCTTGTGTTCCCTGTCCGCGTTTTGGCTTTTTTGCAATTTCATGTGATTAGGTTCTCCCTCATGTTCCCTCCTTTGTAATTAGTCTGATCCTCATCACCTGATCCTAATCATAGCATGTGACTTCCCTTGAGTGTATTTAAGCTGTCTTCTCACTGCAGTTCCCCGTCAGAATGTTTCCGCTTGTTTACCTGTGCTGCTATCATTCGCCTTGTACTCATAGTGTTAATCTTCTGACTGGACTGCCCGACTTACGATTTTTGGCTCCGCTCTTTTGTACTTTTGTCTGCATCTGTTTTTGAACCCTTTTTGCCCGACTATGAGTTTTTGTGTTTGCTGCCCTGGTAACGGTTTGGATTTCACCCTCTGGATTTTGGCTTTTGCTTCTCTGACAAACCTGTGCCTGTGTACCGAACCTGTTTTTGCCCGACCACGATTACTGTGATTGTTGCCCTGGTTTTTTTGACTTTTGGATTTTGTCCCTGGGATTGTGTTCTTTGGATTGTGGACTTTGTACTGTCGCCTCCTGCTCTGCGGGGGTTCGCCCCCTTTCCAATAAAATCCCATTTTACCTTCACTGCTCGACTCTCCCGTCTGGTTCCAGAACTGTACCTAACACCCGCATTCCACACAAAAAAAGCTGTCCTGCGCCACACGAGAGGGTACCAAATCTTGCGGGATTCCCGCGGGAATGCAGACCTCTATTTCCCAGCCCTGCCAATCAAATACGACCAGTCTGACCTCAGGCCAAAATAACAATGTTGGGTCAAGCATTTTACTGCATGGCATCACTGCATGAAACACTGTGAAACTGCTCTCAACCTGAACTTGTGACAAATTGGGGTAATCCATCCAGCCATTATCTAGACCATTTATTCGAAGTCAGGATCATTGGCAGGCTGGAACATATCCCAGTGCGGCAAACTCAAATGTTTTGTAGAAACCTATTACCTCAAAAAATTATGTAAGCCAACTTGCGTTGTAATTGCGTTGTGTGGACAGTACTGAAAGAACAAGTTGTTCTTACCACATTTTTAAGTGCTGTGAACACAAGATCACTAAGTTGGTTTACACAAGTTTTTTGAGGTCATCAGTTTCCACAAAACAATTGAGTGCACCACACTATCTGGGTTCACAGTGCAGCATACAGTGGACGAGATGCCGAAACACACTTGAACAGTTCACCAATCTATCGCAGGATCACTCACTGACTCAAACAAATGGGGTAAGATGCCATATGACCATATGAGCATTATATAATTCAACAGTATCATTTTCCTTATTGTAACTTGTGTTGGGTCCCAACATAAGGCTCTTCATCTACCATTTTAAAATGTTCTCATATTTCATTGTATGCGAGTCTAGCAATCTCCCACATTTTGCTAGTTTTAATGACTGCAGAGTTTTATGCGACCTGTTTTATACCAGCACAGTATCCAAAGAAATCATGTTCATTATTTCACTATTCATATTACCAGCTTGCCATATAGCAGTCCCTTTCTAGCCCTGTGTGAGGCCTCACCTCCAGCTCTCAGCCCAATGGTTGATTAAGACCTGGACTGCATTTCCTTCACTACCCAATTATCATTCACACCTGCTTCTTTTTGCAACTAGATGGTAACAGTGTGTATATAAGACTGAGCTTCACTCAGTCTCATTGTGAAGTGTTGTATCACCATGCTTGAGCAGGATTTAGTCAGTCTTGTGTTGACTATTATCTGTTTTTGCGCATTTAAACTCTGAACTCTAAACCCAGTGCTGTTATGTTAAATGCAGCATTTTCTAATTTCAAAGGAGCATTGTTTCCATTTGCTTTCCTATTTGTAATTCATAGTGACTTTAGTCATAGCCCAGTCATTCTATTACTTTAGTGTTTTGAGGAAACCTGTTTTCTGGTTGTTTATCCTGCAATGCCTGTGCTCGCTGCTTTGCATGAATAAATACAAACCAAATCCATCCTTGCACCTGAGTCCAGTCCTCAACTTCCTGTTCTCCGTGCAACATATTGTGCATGAGATGCAAGCCGTTACACCCTGCATACAGGAAATATGACAGCAAAGATAATCCTTCCACAATGCCTCACCTACATGGACTATAAAGGCAGAGTGAATATCAGCATTGCAAAGTACCAAAGATGTGATGCCGAAGTGTGAACTGAAAGATGGGGAGAAAAAAGAAAAACAGGCACAAAAATTTATATTCAATGTTAACCAGGGTTACCATAGGGACATTATTTCTCTGATTCTGAAAGCTTATCTCTGTGTTGCAGTTGGTTGTCCGGAGGATTAAGGTTGTGAGGCCATCGTTCCTTGAGTCAGTGCTGAACTGTCAAAGCTATTCTTCAGTGGAGCAACACAATGTCGTGACAAGGGTTTAGTGCACCCAGGGTCAGAGATTGGAAACCTCAGCCAGAGACCTTCTGAAAGCCCAAACTTCTGTATCTCAAGCAGAGTTTTCCTTCCGAATGCCTTTGAAATCCATTAGCCAGAGTGCGTAGGGAGTCAGTAAGGCAGTATGCTATTATGCCTTCACTGTTAATGATAGAACTTGAGCTGGATTTTAATGGAAGTCTAAGTATTTATTTGGGTATTGTCTTTCAATTTTCAAGTAAATTTTATGTGAAAGCGTTATGCTTTGAAGGGAGATTGTCAAATAGTGGGGCAAATATAACCGTATTCCGCAGCTTTTCACTCCAATATAGCATCACTTTTATCCCAAATTTACGGCTTAAATAACTGGAAATACTGTCCGCGGCTGACAATTTATTCGGACAGTTGGACCGACAGATGAAAATCTGCTTTGATCCTTCCATTACATGAGGGTAATGAAAATCAGGAGTTCTGACTCAAATCAGTATTCCATGTTTTTAAAAATTGCTCGATCCCAATGATCTAATGATTTCCTTCAAGACTAAAAAAGTGCTGCTCATAAATCCCAGCTTTGCCTTGAACTTCATCTTGGGCTGAAATGATTTAACAATTTGCACCGATGTACCACCAACATATTCATGCAGTTCATGAAAACATATAATCTTGACTGTTCCATCAAGCATGATTTGCCAGTTTGTAGAGCAGTCTTGTAAAGTGGATGACATGGGGTCAAACACAAGTGTCATGAGGCTGTTCTTTAGCATTGCATTGCAGATTGGAAGTACAGCATATCCCTTAAAGGGGAACTCAGGGCTAAATCATAATGCTGTTTTATACAATCATAACTAGAAAATAGATATTGTAAAATACAAAAATGTGGATATAAGTGAGGTTTTATTCCCCCTAATTAGTTGTCGTCTGCTTCAACGGTCGTGTAGTAATGACGTAACGTTGCACGAGAATGACGAACCGCCGCCCTTGGCCCAGAGGTATGCGCTGTTATTGTGTTGGATAGTGTGATAGTCCCAGTCCATTATTTTATGACAAAAGATCATTCAATATGGTCCATTGTCTAGTTGCACGAGATGGTGTTAAATACTTTCTGAAATACGCAGGGTTGCTTCAACATTAACGGTTTGCTTCTGTCACTTATCAGTCTATATCAGATGCTGAGCAGATGACAGGTATATCATCCCGGATATGTGATTTTAGCTATCGCCGATATTCCCAGGATTTGGCTTAACTGTTTCGGTTTTATAGTAAAGTTACTTCGACATTTTCTGATGCAACTACCTAGCTAGTTCTGCTACATCATTATAGTTTTCTTTAATGTACACCGCTAACCATAGCTGCAGAAGTGATGGTCCTGAGAGTGCAACTGACGCCCAGTGGGAAGGTAAATGAAGTATCGACAATATTAAAATATGTGTCGATCGAATGTTAGGTTTATGAAACGGCATTTCGACATTATGGAATATTTACACATTAATTACCAGATATTTTCACATTTGTTGTCTGTCGCTTAAAGCCAGTGCATCAGTCATCAGTGAGAACGGCTGGAAATGTGATGCTAGTTAAAAACCCACTCATTTCTCGGTGGAGCAGCTGATGTCTCGTTAAGAGTGCCAACGAACAAACATCAGTCACGGGTAATCAAAACAAATCTTGCGAACATCATTCGTGGTTAATTATGCCAAATCCTGGGAATATTGGCGATAGCTAAAATCACATATCCAGGATGATATACCTGTCATCCTGCTCAGCATCTGATATAGACTGATAAGTGACAGAAGCAAACCGTTAATTTTGAAGCAACCCTGCGTATTTCAGAAAGTACTTAACACCATCTCGTGCAACTAGCCAATGGGCTATATTGAACAATCTTTTGTCATAAAATAATGGACTGGGACAATCACACTATCCAACACAATAACAGCGCATACCTCTGGGCGAAGGGCGACGGTTCGTCATTCTTGGGCGACGTTACGTCGTTATCACGTGACCGTTGAAGCAGACGACAACTAATTAGGGGGAATAAAACTTGATTAATCTCATCTTTGAAAACAAAAATTCCACATTTTTGTATTTTACAATATTTATTTACTAATTATGATTGTATAAAACAGCATTATGATTTAGCCCTGAGTTCCCTTTTAATTGTTTTTCGTTGAGGCGACTGTGTGCTATTCAGAGCATTATACTCAGCCAAGAATTGACAGAACTCTGATATGGTTCTGATAAGAGTTATAGCTATTCAATACAATAGGAGACAATGTTTGCTTTTTAATGAGCCCCTCAGAACAAGAGTAACCACTTTTCATGTTAATTAAGTTTGACCCATGGAATTGGAGATAAGGTTCAGATCTGTTTAGTGCAATACTGAACTAATTCAGATCTAGCCCAAGGTGTAAGTAGAAGCAGGTCACTAGGTTCCAAAACTTCAAGAAAGCCAGAGCAAGGCAGTGCAAGAGTGGTTTCACTGACACAATATGGCAGCGCCCCTGGAAAAACTCATCTATAGTAAGAAAATCATTCCAGATTTTGAAGTTGTGAGGATGATTCATCGAGTAAATACTATTGATATTGTAAAACCTCACAGCAATACCAATGACGGACACAGCAGGAGGTGAAGGCTCGGCGCGTTCTTCTTTGCTGGTGTGACCCCAAAGAAAGCATTGATCAACATCTCTGTTCGTTAGAACAGGGCACAAAAGCACAACGGTTACAATTTGATCTGACTCCATATTATTAATAAAGAATGTAAAATTTTGTTGTAAATGTGTTGAGTTTTGAATAATAATACCATACTCAGTCTTTTGGCAATTTTACACGATTGCGCTTCCGGACCCGCACAATCGCAAAATCTTAGTTCGGGGAGCCCTGCATTGGATAGCCAGCAGTCACCATAATACGTGAGTACCCTTCCCTCCCGACAGTTATGGACCCGAGTCGGCTTGTATCTATCGGGATCCTTAAGGAGAATTTGACAAGAACCGGCGTATTACGCCCATGGGTCCTCTTAAGCCAAACCTCCAGAGCCAATAACTCACCAATCCTGTTAACAGTTGAACATGGCCCTGTTCTAACTTACCAGAACTCCCTAAAAACTTTGTCTGCAACCGGCCTCTGACAGTAGGTCTCAGTCAGCACCCGTTTCCCCTAAGTATTTAACCGTAATTTTGACTAAAGAAACCAAGATGGATTTAAAATCATAAAAACCACACAAATTACAAGAAGACAATTTATTAATACGGAAGAAAATTTTATCAAACAGGTAGGTAGGTCCACATAGTAAATTTAATTAGTCCGTTACATAATTTAGAATTTTAAAGAATAATTGAACGTAAAAGTATCTTACCCAACCTGTTTCGGCTACACACGACACACAGAGACTTGTGCGGGAAGTCGTTTGCGATCTTCCATGACTACACACGCACCCACATACGCGGGGAGAGATCGGATACGATCTTCCCAGAATGGATTGTCTCTCTTTGCTTTAAGCCAAATCACGTCTTTGATCCAGGCGGCATGGCCGTAAATTGCCTGGAAGGGGGGTCTGATCTGGATTTTGGATTTCCACCATTTGTAGGAGGTAATAAAACAATTTAGCAGAGAGAGAAGAACTGAATGATTACTCGAGAGGATTCTGACCAATTTTCAGGAGTTTCCAAAAGGGAATGAACCATAATTTCATTTAGAATGAAACATACTCCATTCAACTCCTGGAATTTTCCTGAGAATAACACTACCAAACATGGTACGAATATGTATTAATATGATGCAGTTGTCATGAAAAGCTCTTGAACTGAATTATTGCATAGGCAATGAGCACAGAATTTATTGCATAGTAATATATGGAATATATGAGAAAGGTTTGACATTACTATAGTGTCAGAAAATTTAAACAGATAAGTTAAGGTCCAGTTTCATTAAAGGAACGACCAGGGCTGGGGATGATGTTCACAGGGGGAGAACTGTGATAGTTAGCCCCCTCACTTCGCCAGAGTTCTGCTTATTGTCCGGGCCGTTATAAACCACCCCCTTAGTCTTTTACAGACACAACCAGGAACACTCCACTTCCTTTGACACCACCTTGCCAACATCCTGGGGAGTCAATGGCCCGCTCACCCTAAGGACGGCCTAACAGCTTATTGTCATACTGCAGGCCACATGAGTCCTTTGAAGTTTAGGATGAGCCTCAGTTCCTGGGCTCCACCAGTTTGTCAGCCTTCTGCCGCGTCCCAGCTTGATTTCCTGTCTTACAATGTGCAGTTTTTTAGCATCTTTATAGTACCATTTTGTGACATTTCTTAGAAAGGCTTTTCTGTCTCAGGCAGCTAGTGGAAATTAGTGTGGCTTCGCTGTTGTAGATTGAAACAAAATCACAGTTTAATTAGTAATAAGGATTACACTGTTTTATCATTCATTTGGCATTTATAGTCATTGAACTGATGGTAGTGTGGGTTGTTAAGTTTGTATTAAACTGAAATGCATTCGATTTCTTGTTTTGAAAAATATACAGTAGTGTGCAATGATAATTATACACTTAACAAAATGATGATAAATCAGAAACCAAGTACTGTTCAAGCATTTATCATAATGTATTGGATCATATAGATGAGAATAAGTAAACAGATAACAACATATAGTAAAAACAAAAATCATTAAGTCTTTTTGATAGAAAAAGTCAATATCTTGTGTGTCCACCCTTTGCTTTGATTCCTGCATTTAATCTTTCAGAGATAGTTTTCACATTTTTTTTTTAAATTTCCTTATTTGCTAAACCATTCTATATGGTTTGAAGTTCATTCCAAAGAGATTCTTTCTATGTTACAACAGATCTGCTCAATCAGATTAATGTCTTGAAGCAAACTCATATTAACGTCCAAAATGTTTGTAAATAGTGACATTTGTAAAACCACTACAATGAAATCAATGATAATATACTGTGGAGTATAGCATTATGTTCCACAAAAAAATATTTTATTGGCAGGTTTGCAAACAGAGAGTCTGTGAGGATGAGTTTGCATTATGTCTTCCATCTTAGGGACAATATTACATAATAAGGGAGGATAAGTTTCTATCGCCAAATAACCTTCAATGTGGACCCGCCCAAAATATCTAAAAATAGCCTGTACTTAAGGTGAACGTCATTCTCCGAACCCGGAAGTTAGGCAAGCGAACAACAGGAGGCAATGTGCCGAGTTAGAAAAAGTAGGTTTTTAGGCGATTTTATCAACTTTTATTTTAGATCTAACTTGTGCTGACAATGGGGACCTGGGGTGCGTTTCGCAAAAGCATAGTTTTTTAACTACGTTAGCAACTTACGTAGTTCGTCCATTCACTGTCAATGGCTCCAACTCTGTGAGTTCGCACCTGTTTTTTCGAGAAATGCATTTCTGGCTCGGCAGAGCAGACCGAGCAATGGCAACAATGGCTCTGAAAAAAATTCACTTCACCATCGACAGCTAACGGAGAAACACAGATAAGGAGCAGTCCTGATAACACAAACCGCGACAATAACAACCCTTTTTTCGTTCACGCTTAGCCAGCTACAGAAATGCAAAAGCAACGTGTTCAATGCTTGAATCACGGCAGAATTCATAAGTATTCACACTTTAATTTGTGACCCCTGTGACAGGTTTGTAACAGCAAGCTAGCTTGGTAACAGTTTGTAACCTACTTGATAACACACGAGTTATATGACTCTATGCTAGAATTTGAAGTTATTCCGCCTATGTTTTAAGATTTTCTTTCGCAGCAGCTGCGATTTGTCCGATTTGTCCGGTATTGTTCATTTTGGTTCGAAAGTAGGCATCTTTAGATCGCAAATGTGATGCAATACCGCTTATTTCAAACCTCGCAGTGTATGTAAAATATGTTGATGTTCAAGAATAATGCTAGGTAAGGGAACAAAGCTTGTGAAGACTACTAAAGGAGTTTTGTACACCTATCGCTGCTGGTGGGTCTACATAAGTATCAGAAGGCAGCAAGTTAACCAGGTTACCTGGGCATAAGTTGCAGCCCGGGGGGGAGAAAGGGAGGAGTGTGACTAAATTCACCGCTTGTCATTCGCCCATTCATTTAGTGTAATCGGTTAATATTCATCGATATATGCCTCGGAAGGAGTAATTCTATTTTTAAACTACCTTTGAGCACACATTTCTGCTTCATTCCATGGAGAAAAAACGAATAACAAGCAGTTTAGTACGTCTCGTTTTCAATGGTTCTCTATGGCAGATGCCCGATGCTTGCCTGACATCTGCATCACGTGACGATTATTCACGTTTTTTGTCATGTCATCCGGGCGGGTCCCCATTAGTTTTCAGTTTAGTTTGGACAGTAAGTAAATCCGTACTATATGAGACCCCCCACATTTTGACAATGGAAAAAAATGATGAGAATATCCATTTACATTTGATGCAGATGTTCATATCATGCGTCAAAACAGTTGGTAGTAAACCAATACATTATTAATAATTCACATCAATGCAAAAATCTTTCTACTTTTTAGCTGGTTTGGCAGTTATGGGCGCAGCTTCACAGATATTCAGTTGTGCTGAGTATAACCCAAAGATTTAGCTTACTTCTGGTCAATGAGTTTATGATCCAAGAAATCTTTTGTTTTGCCTCCAAGCTATTTCTTGTTTCTCCTAATTTGCAAAACGCTTAAATTTTCATTAATTTGATTTCCTCACATTTGCGGCAATTTTTTGTCCCAAAATTATAAAAATTAATGGAAATAAGTTTTACTTTTAAGTGATATAAGGGGCTTGCTTGATTATGATAATTTTTCCAGTTTCTTTGGTTATAAAGCCTAAAATTGAGCTATAAAGCCTTAAGTAGGGGTCATGCTGTCCATGTGTGAAGATGACAGTACTGAGAGACCAGATATAGGAGAAGAACCCAAGGATTGAACTCTGAGGGACACCTCTAGAGAGGCTACGGCATTTGAAGGTGAAGTACTTGCTCAACTGCCGCAAGTTGAGGTAAATCCATGGGGCAGGAGAGAAAAGTCCAGCTCTTAATGCGAGAGGCCTAACATTAGCAGGTTTGTGGGGATTGTAACAGCTAAGGCATCAAAAACTGAGAAACAGATGACTAGGTGACACAGTAAGCGAACATAATATGTCCAGGAGGAGAACAAGGATGATTCTACCTCCGCTGCCAGAAAATTTTAGGGGGAGGAGATTGAGGAAAAGGCTGCTGAGGTTGTAGTCCTGTCGAGAGTGATCCATGTTGCTGTGAGGGTAATAAACTGGAGGAAGAAAAGGGATGAGCAGGCAGTGATAAATCTGATGGCGGACGAGCAGCTCCATAGAACTCCACAACATTATGATCATAAAAATGTTGCAGCAGGAGGGCAGCAATATATGTTCTATGCTGTATAATGCATTAATGTTGGATGCAACACTTGATAAATATGAAGGAAGTGCTATAAATATTATAATTGAAAAAAGTATGGCCAGAGTACAATGAGCCAATTATTGACATGTAAGGGCGCTTGCACACAGGAGACGTGTCTGTTTTTTGGTGTGTTGAGTTTTAAATTATTAGCCACTGGTAAGCTGCACAAGTTGCGCATCTTTTACACTGCATCTCTTCTACCCTGTTTAAATAACAAGTGTTTGTGTTTTTCAGTCATATGGTGCATGTTTTTGGACAGCGTCCAAAGATAAGATCTATTCATTTTGGGGATACGCGCCACTGATCAGCATAGTTTTCAGAGCGAGCAACCAATCACAAAACAGTACAGGTGGAATTGGTTTTCTGTTGGTCCACTTTCGTAGCAGTTATAATGACAAGGTCACAATAAAGGTGGTAACCAGCTGAGCTGTCATTGTTGTCATTGCAACACTGTCAAACCAACTTTTCTTTTCGCTTTTAAAAAACTCCTGCATATTTACATGCTTTGCTTTTTTCAAATGTAAGCACATGGCCTGCATGCATGGTGCTAAAGGCCATGGCAAGTGGATTCTATTGTAGGATGATTATTTCCTGGCTATTATATGGAAAAAAAAAAAAAGTTTTGCAGTTTTCAGCTTTAGCAATGCTTGCTGCCTCACTAACCTGCAAGTGAACTCATAAGAAAAAGAAAGAAAAAAAAAACTTGTCCAGCAATCAGGTAAGGAAAACTGTCACGTTTTTGCATATCATGAGCCTAATATGCTTAGCAATTCCTTTGCTTAACATTAACCCCCCAAAATAAATAAAATAAATAAAAACTCTGCTGTGCTATGATCTGCATTGCAATGTTTATTAAAAAGTGACACACTTGCACATAAAACAAGAAAAACTAGCTCTAGCCTCATAATAAATGCACTTCCAAGTCGCAGCTCAGACCATGCACTAAGACTGGTAAGCCCTAAGGCACAGAATATTGCATTGACATGAGGCAGAAATCTCCCTGGCACACCAGGATTATGGTTCCTTGCTACATATTAAATTGGGCTGGTACAAAGCACATGGAAGCATGTGAAACATTAATTTTGTTTTGAAACAACCAGAGGACTTCATTATGAGCCGTTTATTTAGATATATTACCTCAACACCAGCCATACAAGAGGAAAAAAGTAATTTTATATGGTGCTCTGTGGTTACTCTAAACTGAATATGGTATGAAATGATTAGATTGCAGCCATGCCACTATTCAATCTGCTCCAGCCGCGTGGCTCAAGCTAAGCAGGTGTGGGCTTGGTTAGTACTTGGATGGGAGACCACCTGGGAAAACCAAGCTGCTGCTGGAAGAGGTGTTAGTGGGCCAGTAGGTTGCAATCTTCCCTCTGGCAGAATAATGCCCCAGTGCAGTGATGGGGACACTGTACTGAAGGAGACGCCGTCTTTCGGATGAGACATTAAACCAAGGTCCTGACTCAATGTGGTCATAAAGGATCCTATGACACTCTTCAATAAGAGTAGGGAGTTCCCCGGTGTCATGGCTAAAGTCCCAACCTGGCTCTTTCAACCTGCCACATAATCATCCCCTGATCAAATTCGCTGTGCAATTTGTCCTCTCCCTCTCCTCCTCAACCCCCAGGGCTCCCCTGAAAAAGAGATTTCAATCTCAATGGGACTTACCTGGTTAAATAAAGGTTTAAAAAAAAAAGAATATGGCAAGAGTTCACAAGGTAAGAAAATGCATTTGGTGTTTGTGAAAAAAAATGTTGATCATCCATAGTTTAATTTATTTTCCGCCATAACAGTACTTCAGAGGAATTGTTACTGGTGCTCAGAATAAGTGAAATGCTTATTTCTCCCCGATTTGTCATTTGTCGTTTTATCTTTTACCTTTCCAGGCTTTAAGTCTTCTATCGACAGTATATATAGAAGATTACATTAGCCAGATAGATTTTTGTCCTTTTTTATGAATAATTGATCAAATGGCTGTCGGGGGGAAAAAAATCATTTTGGAGTGGTTGCCAGAGCGACAGGTTGAGTGGGCTGGTGAATTGGGTTATGTTGTGTACTCAGTAACCTCCAAATATGCTGCAATGAACTCAGTGAAAAGTAAAAAGGATTCACATTTTTTGAGCACAGGTTGGTGTTATAAATTTCTGATTGGGAATTGTATGTCATGTTTTCCATTGTATCTATTGGCGACCAATGTCAGCCTATGAATATAATTAATCAGTATGTGATTAATGTGAGTCAAAATATGATAAAGTGTGAAAATCTGTTTTGGAATACACACAGACGAGCCAAAACATTATGACCACCTGCCTAATATTCTGTTGGTCTTCCGTGTGCCGCGAAAACAGCTGCAACCTGCCAAAGCATGGATTCTACAAGCCCACTGAAATTGCCTTGTGGTATCAGGCACCCAGAATTTAGCAGCAGATCCTATCATTCCTTGAATTAGCCAGGTTGTGTTACTGGGAATTTTTATCCTGAACTTTGAACTTCCCCAGAACTGAAATCTGGGGAATGGGAGGCCAGATGAAAACCATCAATTCTTCATCATTTTCATCAACCTATTCCTGTGTAATTTCTACACCGTGGTAAGGACACATCATCCTGCTGAAAGAGGACATTACCATATAATGCTGTTGCCATGCAGGGGTTTAGCAGGTCTGCAATGGTGATTAGGTGGGTAGCACATGTCAAATAGTTGCCCACATTAATGCCCAAAGCCAGGGTTTACCATTTCACTCCTTTCTCCAGCTTGTCGTATTCCCACGCTACATCCTGGTGCTATCTTGTCCGCAGGTGAACAGCGCACGAGCACTAATGCACAACCCCAAATCAGAAAAAGATGGGATGGTATGATCATTTAAAATTAAAAATGGGCTACTGGGTTGGCTCACTCGGTTAAGATGCTGCATTGTGGAGCAGTAGTGACCGCCGCTGCCTAGGTTTGAATCCATGCCATGCCAGTGCTGGCTCTGACCGGTAATCTTTTCAGAGCAGCCTACAATTGGCCTGGCACTGCTGGGAAAATGGGAGGGGCAGCCGGTCCGGGCCACAGCAGCGCTTGTTGCTCAAGCGCCTCCTGCTGGCCAGCTGAGTGCTTGCTGGTGAAATTCTAAGCTTGCATATGCTTGAATTTCCTCCGCCCTCGGTCTGAGTTCGCAAAGTTTCGAGCTCTGAGTGCAAACAAGCGGGGATGGACAGGCACGTGCTTCGGAGGAGAGCCACAAACTGTCCCTCTCTCCCAAGATGGCAGCATAGGTCGCATATGAGCATGCTTGTGTATATAGTTTGCCGATTGGACATTCCAGATTTGGGTGGGATTGGAGATGCCGTAGGCTGAATGAATCAGGGCACACTGGGCAGGATCATTCCCTTGGACTGGGATGGAAAAGGCACCCGAAGAACTGCCACCAACCAGGACTACAGGCTCTGGGAAGGATATCCCTATTAAATAGATACTGGCTTTCTTTAGTTTCTAATTCATTGAAGACAGAGGAGAACAATCAAGCAAAGGGGGAGACGAAAACCAGGAACTGAAATAAACAAGATGTCAATTAACAAAGTGGGTAGGAATGTGCGAGCACTGGAAAGGACATAAAAGCGAGAAGAACAAGACAAATGAATAATGAGAACCAATAAGGGAAACAAAATAGAAACTGACAAGGATGGCTGGATTGTGGGGGAAAAAATTAAGAAAACAATCAGGATGTGACATAATCAGGCACTGTAAAAAGGTGAAGTATGTTAAACCTTTCCTATCTTTCTTTCAGCAACAATGTTTTTAAACCTGTCAGAGAAATTGGTGATCCTCAACCCATCTTTGGTCCTGACGGACTAGGCTTTACCTGCATGCTGCTTTTTGTTCCAAATCAGAATTACAATCATGTGCTGACATCCACTGTTTGAAATCACATCATTTTTCAAATTTTTTACTTCATTACTAATCCTAAATGGCCCTCGACCCAACTTTTTTTGAGTATGTTGCAGGTCTGAATGGCAGCAATAGATGTATATTTACTAATAAAATTACATTTACCAGATAAAAGATTACATATCTTGTCTTCAAACTGTCTGCAATAAAATGCAGCTCAAAGTAAATTTAGATATCTGCTTTCACATTCTCCATGTATTTCCCATTCTGTCCCATCTTTTTCTAAGTCAGGAATGTCCAGCGTAAAAGAAAAAGGGACTTATCGGGCCAATTAATCTACTCCCATCGCTGCAAGGTCCTCTGCCAATTGTCGGCGCTTTCACCAGTGGACAGGGGTACCCTGACGAGTCTGCAGCTAAGCAGCCCCATACATAGTAGGGTGCCATAAATTCTGTGTTGTGTCACATTTCCCCCATAACAATCACTAAAATGTTCTGCAACTTGTGCCAATGTTGCCCCGCTGTTTGTTTTAACTAGAAGGGATAGCCTTTGTTGCACTTGTGCATCAATGAGTTTTGCGCACCCAACATCCTCCCACCACCGGTTCATAATTTGTCCTGCCTCTGACCACTGTCGCTAATTACTTAACACCACTGACGAGGGGCACCTCGTAAGCCTTGCCATTTCGGAGATGCTCCAACAGCCAATCATCTGGCCATAATGATTTGGCACTCTGTCACTCAGGTCATTACGCCAGCCCATTTCACCCTTATCCAAAATGTCTATCAGGATAACCAACTGTTTGCATCCTGGCAAACGTTATTTGCTTCATCTGTGAGTGGTCATAATGTGTTGGCTCAATGGTGTTTCTCTAGTAGTTAAATATATGATTATGCATTCTAAACTGTACATAGGAACCCCACTCTTCCATCAAGGCTTTTGACTAGAACTTTTCTTTGGAGTGAATGGAGAAACACAAAGCTCCCCTGAAATAAAAGCGTTTGTACTGCGTATATTGAATGGTTCTCTGTTCATTTTATTTTCCCATTATGAACTTTATTCCATTATGCATGTTTTTTTTAAATATTTTATTTATGTTAGCAGTACATCTGATGCAGACCCAATACATGATTAGGGACAAAAACCTTTGTGTTAGGGGGATAGATCATTGTGTCTTTGCTCTGTTTCTACAAAAATGGATAGTAATAAATTCCCAGGGGGTAGTCTCATAATTTCATTTCGGTGTCAAATAATGAAATTAAAATGTAAGTGCCTCCTTTTTTTGAGGTGAATTGTGGTGCCATATTCCCTCTTAAGAGGTCTCACAAATTCTATTCGACCTCCTGCTGCGGTAGTATACTGCTTAGAGCCCGCGTGCATTCTTAGAATCAGCAAGCCCTCTTAAGTGGGAACACAGACTTCAATGCATTCACAATGTTTTGAGCTGGAAATTGTTTTGCTATGTGGAGTCAACCTGTTTAAATGAACCATAATCAAACCTGTTTGAATGAACTATAATCAAAAGTTATTTTGAATTACATACATTACATAGCAGGCGACAGTTACTGATTCCCAGAGATTATTTTAATTGGAACTGTTCCTCTCCTGCCTCTCTTAGGAAACAGGTTACTGTGTCATTAAAAAATCTATCTACATGACATGAATAATTTAAGCTGGTTTGCCAACTGCCAATAATCATCAAAGAAGAGGAAGGAATTTATCTTCTTCTCTGATTATTGGCAAAGCAAACTATCTCACTTTTTTTGTATCCTTCGGCTAAAGCACTAAAATAGGGCTTTGAATCCTCAAATTTCCACAGAAAACTCTTTAATGTAAAAAGCACAATGCCTTAGTAACTAAAATATATAGATACAATGCCAAATGAAGACGCATTGGCAAGGATGGAATCAGATTATGATTTGCAGTCAAGCAGATTCGTTTCCGAAGGATGTATGTAGTAAGCATGCGCAGTAATCGTGACACAGCTCCTTTAATTCCAAATGACTGCACTGAACAGACAGTGTTGTTTGCTGGAGTCATTGTGTAATGCTGTCTGAACCACTGTCCTTCCCAATTCCTTTCCCACCAGCTGCTATCATTAATACCCATAGCAGAGGAAGTAAAACTTTCCAGTGCATTTTTACATGCAATACAGACAGACATCCTGACTAGGCATTCATCAAAAGCTCTGTGCTCAGTGCTATCCATTACTTTTACTGTGCAAAATTCCATGATAGTCAGGCCTAGTGCTTGGCTATATATTTGACAGTTCCCTCAGCTACCAGTCCATATAAAAAATGTGGAAGACATGGTCAGCTGTTGTCAGGCAATATTTCTATGTGACGCTGCTCCAAATAAGATTTCTTTCACTTTACTGTTTTGCAGAGGCAAATTTGCCTTCATAAAGTCTCTAGATCAAACTAGTGTATGTTGATTGTTTCTGATGAGTACTTCAACATGTTTTGGTGAGAAACCTAGTGAAAAGCTAAAGAAACTGCCCATCTATTCATGATTAGCTTTATCTCTTGAGGCAATCATTATTTTGGCAATAGGCTAATTGAAGCTTAAAATGCCTCTTACATTCCTTTTTATTACAGGGTCTCACAAATGGACTGCAGTTAAATTGTTTTAGGATACTTTCACTAAATTGCTGTTCATGTTATTTCAAATTTAATTCTCTTAAGTATACAAAATTAAGACTGCATTATAGCAAGCTTAATGAAGCTATCGTGTGGCCATTTATATGATGGTACCCAATCCAAAAAAATAACGATGTAGTGGTCCCTGAGAAAGGAAAAATGTCTTTTGAATTGAATCTATTCAACATAATTCATTTTCTGGTCAATTTTTGGTGCAAATTTAAGTATTGGCATATGATTTTTGGTTTATTTTGAAAGTAATCACCCTGGCCTTTTAGGGGGAAAAATTGACATAATGTAGTAATTGCAATGCTGAGTTATCAGCTGCATAACAGCAGCTGATTGCTGAGCTTTCATAGCTACTGCACGGCTTGCACAGTGATGACGAGAGATAAATGTAAAAGAAATCACGAAATGAATTGGCCTATTATTATAATAATTTTTGTTTGTAATATTATTATTATTATTATTATTATTAATAATATTGTTGTCGTTGTTGCCGTTGTTATTGCTGCTGCTGCTGCTGTTGTTATGCTCCTAGTGATTCCATAATTGTGGAGTGCATTACGTCTCTCTTCCTGTTCAAGAATGCACTGCCTGTAACTATGAATATCATAGCTGTGTTAGTCTCTCTGGATAAGGGCATCCGCAAAATGGGAACATATACTGTACTGAAATGTAATAGTAGTTGGATAACGTGTAGAGGGTCACTTTTCAGGTGAAAACCTACCGACTAGGACAAAGCTATGGCTATAATTGGGGTGCCATTCTATGGGATTTCCAAACACAAGTCTCCACTACTCAGAATTTCAACCAGGCAGCCAGAGGAAACTAGTATTCAAGCATGTATATCCAAGCATATGAAAGTTATATTTACAGTGCTGTGAAAAAGTATTTGCCCCTTCCAGATTTTTCTAGTTTTGCATATTCATCACACACAAATGTTTGAAATCATCAAACTAATTTCAAAATTGGACAAAGTGTTATGATCCAGGGATTTTGAAATGGGATTTGACACAAAAATAACCTGAATAAAATGCTCACTGTTTTTGAACCATTTTGACTACAGGCGTAACCGTGGTCTTGTTTGAAATTTTGCACTTGGACGATTATTCTAAGATATTCAATTGCTGAGAACATTGCCCAAATTGAGAAACACAGGAAAAATAAGTTCTTGTCAGTCAGATAAAGATTTTATGTTTCCTTCTGCACCAATGGTGCTGTGACCAAGCCTCATCAATCTAAAAAAAAAAAAAAAAAAAAATACAGCCACAGCCAGATACCCAAACAACTGCGGGTTTACATATTTTGATTGTGTTACCAAAAATGAATGTTTTACTGATTTTTCCTTTGGTTATGTTTGTGTATGTTTCAACAAACAATTTTGGAGAGTCCAAATTTCCCTGCATTCCTAGCCACAGTCACGTTCGGTTTTACAACAGTTCCATTTCCTCCAATCAGGTTTTCTAAATTTGAACCGTTATATACCCTTCTGATTCCCTGCACTGGAGTGTGATCATATATGTGTACTATAGTTGCTTCCAAAACTCCTTTGCTTCATTGACAAAATCTACCCCCCGTATCAGAAAGCATGAAACAATTCCTCCTCGTAAAAATTATTCCCTTGGCTACCATTTACATCCATCTTTTGGAAGTTTCAGACCACTGGCTGTCTGTGTTAACTCAATGAATTTGATTTTCCCGTTATATTGGAGTGAGTGCTGATACTATGGACTAAAACACTTACTGTTCTGTTAGGTCGACACGTAATAGCCAGTGCGCGCTATTACTTCATTCCTAAAAGGCTACTGTACTATTTACAGCACTGAGTCATGAGATAAAGAAGCTTTTTATTGTGAAATTCACAGAGACGCACAACTACTACCTCTATGTCAAAGTCAATTTAGTGATGTTAGTCCATGCTTGCTTGTTTTGCACATTAACAACTATAACAGGTTTTAGCTCTGGACCACTACCAAGGTAAGAACACTAATTTCAAAATATTTTGACAAATCTGAACGATACTATATGATTGAACTTAGTCAGGATGAGGGTTGTTAGGACACAATTTGAAATAATATTTTCGCTATCGTACTCACATCATTAAATGACGATGATTTCACTTTTTGAAGGAAAAAAAGCTATCCAACACTCCCTGGCTTTATGCAAAAAATTAATGGCCCCCTTAGCAACTAAATCGACCAATTAAACAAATGTAATTTTTGATACTGTTCAATTTCACTCAATGTACCCAGTCACGATTACCTTGTTGAGTGTAAATATCACTTAGGACCTGTCTAGCAATGTGAACAAAGCAAAAAGCAGCACATGATGCTGTGATCCTAAGAAATTAAAGAACAGATGAGAAACAGTGTCATTGACATCTATCATCCTTCAAAGGGTTACGAAGCCATTATTAAGGCTCTCCAGCAAACCATTTTCTACAAATGGAGAAAACATGGAACAGTGGCAGGGCTTTCAAAAGTAGCCGGCGACCGGCAATTTTTGCCATCTACTCGGGACATGACAACTGGCTAGTCAGTAGCTCTGAGTCTCCATATCAAAATTCTTTTGGTCACCTTCTTCGCTTCTTTAACCCAGGTCAAGCCATATTTTCGATAAAAGAAGGCGCTTTTGCGTCATTTCCTTGCTTTAGTAAGACATTTTGCTTACCTTAATCGCCCATGAATCAGCCTGGCAGAGGCTCCGTTTGCTGCGTTCCTATTGCATTTTCTTCTGAAACCGTTTTGATAAAGACTGGAGAGGTGCTTGCATGGGCAGCTGGCCATTACATCGCCTGCGTTAAAAAATTCGCTTTGCTGTTTGACCGAGGATACGAAATGGCTGAACCCCTAAGTAAAAAACTAAAAACCACCACAGTATTGTCCTTCTTCAACAAGAAAGGTAAAGATTTATTATTTCTCGCAAACATACCTAAAAAGAACCATCATTTAATGTTGAACGTTTTGATTATCATCAGTTAACGGGGCTGTTTCCTGAATGGGACACTTTTTTGCAGACATTCAATTAAAATTTCCCTTACAAATATAAAAAGTAAAATAAAATATACAAATATAAAACTTTCACTCCATTATATTGACTGAAAACATGGCGTGATGTTTTCAGTCAATATAATGGAGTGAAAGTAGAGTTTAATGTCTTACCTTTATAACAAGACATCATTTTAATCATTTACTGGAGCTTTATCTCCACGAGTCAGAAAAAAGTATGCTAATGCCCAGGGGCGTTACCAAGGGGGGGCAGGGGGTGGGCAGTGCCCACCCAATGAAAACTCAAGATAAAAAACTGATTTACTACTATTTGACAGCAAGCACGCGATATCCAACTAATTCACAGCCGGAGGTAGATAGCCATTTAGAGTGAGCTTTACATATGCTTAATTTATCTATTACTATGTGTGATTGGTGGATTCCTTTGCCGTCTATTCTGCTGTGAAACTAACCAATGGGCACTCTCAAATTACTAGGGACCCTGCCATTCTCTTAGACTGCCGTCTTCACTCAGTCTGAACGGACCTGTGCTTCTCTCAGGGAATTAAAACTTCGCCCATATCTCTTTAGTTGCTACTTCTGCCACCGCTTATTTTGTCAGTCTTGTTATTTGACATTAAGGTATTTTGTGTACCAGTTTGTCATCTGTGTTGACTCGTGTGGTTATAACCTGAGTTGGCTACCGAGTGAGCCCAGGCAGCTAGCCAGCAGCTAGTCTGGAGTTGCTAGTCACTCACTGGGTTTGTTGCAACAATAATTCTGTATCATAAGCACTTCCAGAAAAAAAAAAACTTGACTGGCATAAGTATTTTTTCGGCGACATGCTGCACAAAGCCAAGTAAAGGACTACAGAAGGCAACTCTAAGAAAAGTAAATGTGTTCCCATTTACTTTGCTTGATTGGCAATCAAATGGTGGATTCGTTTACTCTCTAAGTTGAATGAGTAGAGCTGTTTATTAAGACAGCATGTTTGATTGATGCATTTCGAAATTTAAATGGCCGTAGAACAGCAGATTTTCATGAACACGATGACATTGCCACGCCATTTCATGCGACTGATCATTTATATCTCACATACATGTTTCATCCGCTTTTCAGAATGTTTTCCACCTTGTGTATTTTCTAGACGCTTAAAATCCAGGGCGATCTAATAACAAATCTCTTTATTTTTATTTTATCATTATAGATCTCCAAAAAATACTACAACGAGAGATGAAATGCTGAGTTGGGATGCGGCAATGTGGAACGAGGATTTTTTTAAAGTGTGATGAGACCACTTGCAGTCATGGGGTGTGTAGGCAGTCGCGTGTAATTTCTTGAAACATAGCCTACACACCTGAAGCGGCTTAAACTATTTAAAATGGGAAGAAGCCTGAGTTTAGACTTCGCTAATTGCAGGTGCTCCGCCTTTCCCTAAATCCTGTGTACTTGGTCTAAATAACAATCAAGCAATTTCAGTGGCCTATAACAATTAAGATGTGATGGTGAAAAGCAGACAAACCTAACTGGGCTACGGCATTGATTGAAAGAATGCCAGTTTGAATAATTAGAAAAAATCTACCTCTTCCCCAAAATGTGAGATATAAATGATCAGTCGCACGAAATGGTGTGGCAATGACAATCGTGTTCATGCAAATCTGCTGTTCTATGGCCATTTAAATTTCGAAATGCATCAATCAAACATGCTGTCTAAACAGCTCTACTCATTCAACTTAGAGAGTAAACAAATCCACCATTTGATTGCCAATCAAGCAAAGTAAATGGGAAGGGGTTTACTTTTCTGAGAGTTGCCTAATTGGTTAATTGGAGGCGATTCTGTAGTCCTTTACTTGGCTCCGTGCAGCATGTAGCCGAAAAATACTGATGTCAGTCAAGTTTTTTTCCGGAAGCATTTCACATGCCCTTTGATGTTTCGCACTTTCGTTTAACCAGCGTTGGGTTTAATGAAGGAAAAGGGAAAGCTCGGATGTTCGCCCCATGGCAGCAGGTGGTGGTAGTACGCCTTAAAAAAATTTCACGATCGGCACAGCCCTAGTGTGCATAATCAATGAAAACTGACCACACCTGTTAATGTTGAGAGTTTTCTGAGCTTTTGTAATGGTAATTTAAATGAATGATTGAAAACAGGTCATGACCAATCATTATTTTCAAGGGATGGGTTTGAGCCTCCCCTATCGCCAGTTCACCAGCCGCCAGTGGTATATATATTACGGCAATTTAGAGGTTCTTTTTTTGCCCCCCCAAAGAGGACAAATGCCCACCCAAGCTTGGCATCCTGGTAAGGCCTTTGCTAGCGCCAGTGATTCAGCTGTGCGCTGACTGTTCCCTGAGTGGGACACCTACAAAGTTAGCTCCTCGCTGCAAACTGAGCGCTACTCGTTTTGCGGGTTGGCAAAGGTTAACATAACATGACATAACATAACATAACATAACATGAATCGCGAGAACAGGCCGTTCAGCCCAACTAGGCTCGCCAGGTTAGTCCTGTGCCGGTTAAATCAGCTTCAATATTGGGTTTAGCTTATCTTATAAACCGCTAAACTAAACATTTTTAAGCGTACGGTCATGTTTAAGAGATGCGAAAAACAGCTGAATTTTCTCCGGGAATCCACCCCGCAGCGGTAACTTTTTTCCCCAGGACACCCAACATCTGCTTCCCTAGTCCCTTGACAACAGATTATGTCACGCAAGATTCTATATTTTCTGAGGCTAGACAAAGCAGAATAAAAACAGAATAAAAACTCTAAAGCCTGTTTAAATGACTTCTACTCGCGCGTCCTTCTGATCATCAATAACGAGGTGTCTAAGTCAGGGAATGGTTATCGAATGGTGTCATACTCAGGACACATTTACGTAAATGTGAAGACATGTTGCTCTGGAAAGAGGCATTTAGTTATGCGTATATATACAAATGTGATGTATTTATACTTCTATGCTGAATTTTGATTTTTTTTTTTTTTGTTTGTTTGTCGCCCCTATTCTGTACTAAAATTATGAAAATAAACTGAAATACGATGACATTCTAAATGCTTCTTGTCTTAGTTAATTTAAGCCAGGGGTTCCCAAACTTCGTCCTGGGGACCGACTGTATATGCTGGTTTTCGTTCCAACCACAATTACAATCCCAGAATTAATAAGCTGTTAATTTTTTAAATTGCTTTTCCGGCCAGAGAGGCATTTCACCCTCTTAAACCGCTTTGACAAATATGCATTCCATGATGTTTAAAAGCTCAGCATTTATGTTGTGCTTACTTTATGACATTTCTGGTAAGGATGCTGAGCCAATAAGGAGGTATTAAGTTTTAAATGATCAAAATCAAGACTGTGGTGATGCAATAAACTGCTAATTAGGCTTCTGAACACAGGTGTTCAAGTTCTTTCCAAATTGTTTTCCTAAAACCAATCACAAAACTTACACCAAACAGGTCTGATTGATCATAATTTGCTTTGTCTTTGAAATCTTAATGACCTAATAAATGGTTAGTTTTAGTGACCACATGTCCGCAGTTTCAACAATTAAAAGTCAATTAATTCTACCATTTTAAGGGTTACAATTTTCCTCTCTTTTTATGGAGTAATTTGTTATATAGTTCAGTCTTACAATGCAGCTCTTCAGCAACAGTTCAAATAGCTATTTCTGACGATGTGGCTTTATTGTGTTAACAATCCACATGAGTATGGATAGTACAGTTAAGAAAATTAGCGACTCATTAAATATCTGGGACTGCAATAGTGGCTGGAACAAAAACCAGCGGACACAGTGGATCCCCAGGACCAAGTTTGGGAGCCCCTGATTTAAGCCGTTTTCTCCCTCTCTGAGAAACTCAAATCTTGAATTTTAAAGCCTTAAACAGAGCAACGCAAGCATTTCCAGATGTGGCTTTTGCTCAATGGGGTTTGTTGCATGGATCTAACTTATAATCAGAAGTGACAATGCACATATCCAGGAACTCAACAGGAGCAAATTATGACAAGTATCAAGGAAATTAGATACTAGAAGCCACCAGAATACATAATAGAGCTTCAAAGTTTCAAAATTCTTTGGGGGGAATGCCCCCTAGAGGGCTTTGCGCCCTCAATGCTCGAATTCTTGGCAGCTCCACTACCAGCCATAGCCGCCTACTCTATTCTGCCAGCCGCCTACTCTAAAAACTTTTGAATGCCCTGAGTGGCGAACCTTCCCAGGATTGGTCAGTCAACCAAAATTCCACCAAGAGCGCATTGACGACTCGGCCAGGATGTCATGAAAGGACTCAAACTAACATCTGAAGAACTGCAGGCCTTAATTGCCTTTGTTAAGGTTTACAATTCCACAATAAGAAATAGACTGGGCAAAAATGGCATCCAGGAGAGAACTGCAAGGAAAAAATCTCTGCTGACCAAAAAGAACACAGAGTCATGTCACATTTGCCAAGAAACATCTTGACCTCTCAAGAATTTCAGGATTGTATTCTTTGGACTGTAAAACTTTTTAGAAGAGTCCTGTTACTTCTAGCATAAAGCTAACACACGTTCCACAATAAGACTATCATGCCAAAATTCAAACAAAGTGGTGGTATGTGATGGTTTGGCACCTCTTTGCTGCTTCAGGATCTGGGCAGCTTCCCACAATTGATGGAACCATGAATTTTGCTTTCTACCAGAAAATCCTGAAGGAGAATCTCCAGCCATCAGTTTGTGACCCACTGTTCAAGCGCAGTTGAGACATACAGCAGGACAATAATCCAAAGCACACAAGCAATTCGTCGCTGTCGGGCGCAAACCTCCCATGTCCAAAACTGTTACTTTTCAGGAAATTAAAAAAAAACGTGGTTTTGTAATAACTGGACATGACGTCATCAAACTTGGTGTTCTGTCTTTACATATAGTCAGATATTTGAATGTGTCAATACTTTATTAATATTTTACCAAATCTCTTCAGAAGTAGCGTGCAATTAGCCAATGCGCTACAGGGATGCAAATTAGGAAGGATCTGTTGGGAAGGTGTATGTAGATTACAGTTCCACTAGATGCCTCCTGTTGACCAGACAGGCGCTCATAACAGTTTGGGTGTCCTCTGTCCTTGATCTCAGATGACAAACGCTGAATCTGTGGGTGTACAAGTTATAGCGGCTAAGGGGTGTGTATTTCGGTAAGGAGCTGCGAGTTGTGTATGCTCTCCTGAGTTGACAGAAAGGGGCCGCACATGAGAAAAAGCCTACGTAATAATGCAGTTTCCTGTTTGATATTTCAAATTTGAGAGGGATTGGCGATGTCAAATTAAAAAAAAAAAAAAAAAAATTAATTGAAACAAAAAGAAAAAACCATTACTCCAACACGTTTCGGCGTCCAGCCGTCAGACCAGTGTACTCTGATTACTGAACGCTTTCACTTGCTAATGACTCACCGTTTGTGTAGAAATTTGTTTCCTGAGGAAGGCTGGACGCCCAAATGTGTTTAAATAACAGTTTTATGTTCTGCCTGTAGAACTTGCCACGGAATAAATGTGCCTCGTCTTTTTTTTTTTTTTTTTTAATAAGCATAACTTTCGCTGAAGTGTCAATCTGAAGTTAGCTAGCGAGAGACAGGCTGCATAACGTTACTCTGGTAATTGCTTATCACATTGCTAGCCAGCTCAGCACTTCGACGCGTTGTTAAAATCGATCAATCAGGTACACTACATACTTTTTAACTGAATTTGCAATCACCTAAGCCTTATATGAAAACACTTTGAGCTGTTTACCTCAGTGAAATCCAACAGTATTGTATCCACTCCTCTTGTTGACGTCCTTTGAAATATAGCGGAGGGGTGGGGGTGGAGTTAGGAGGTTTGGTCGACAGTTTCAGGATCCAATGGAGTTAGGAGGTTTGGTCACAAGCGGTTTTAAATACTTTTCATTGGTTAAATATTTGTAAAACCACAGCCAGACATAAAGGGTGACCAATAGTACTGATTCATGGAAAAAAATAAAAATCATGATTTTTGGACATAGGAGGTTTGCGCCCGACAGCGACGAATTCTACCTTTGAATGGCTCAAAAGAAAAAAATGATGGTATTAGAGTGGCTTAGTAAAAGTCCTGACTTGAATCCAATGGAGATGCTGTGGCATGACCTGAACCCTAGTCCCGCCGGTCGCCAATATATAGAGGACTCACACTCGTTTCCCTTTGTGCTGGTCGTCGATATATTGTTCCCCAGTAGCTATTTCCCTGTATGCCAGTCCTCGATAAGCATTAGCCATGAGGCAGGACTAGGGTTAAAACAGACAGTTTTTGCTGAAAAACCCTCCAATGTGGCTGAATTAAAACAATTCTGCAAGGTAGAATGGACCATAATTCCCTCTTAGCAACGTAAAAGATTTGTAACGTAATGTAAATGAGTCAACGAAAAAGATTGCCAGTTATTGCAAACGTTTGATTGCAGGTATTGCAGCCAAAGGGGGTGCAACCAGTTATGTGTAGTGGGGCAAATTTTTTTTTTTACATGGGTGATATAGTTTTGGAATAACTCTTTACCTTCAATAAATGAGAAGATATTTAAAAGCTGCATTTTGTGTTCACTGACATCGTGTTTGTCCTATCTTAAAACTGGTTGGATGATCTGAACATTTAAATATGATAAACAAAATTAGAAAGAAACAGGAAGGGGGCGAATACTCTTTCACATCACTGTAAGAGGAATAGTACGTAAAAATGATTTGGCCTCAGATGGGCAGACTTACGTGGACAAATGCTCTCAGGTACACCATTCAGCAAAATTGTTCCACTAGTTTTTTACTAAAAACCCACGCACGGAATCACTGCAGTGACTTGCTATTACGTAATCACTGTTTTCAGTGCTCCTAATGCTCATGAACAGCTTACCTTCGCGTCTTTAAATGTTCACTCAAAATAACATTTGAGTGCAGTTTTTAATCACACTGATTAATAATTCATCTGTTAGCAACCTAAATTCATTACTGCATGTTTTCAAATAATCTTGGATATTTTTCATCAGCAGGTTCATTTTTGTCCTTGGAAAGAATAAATGAAACTTATACAAGACAGCCATCCCCAACAGCAAAGACTTCTCTTTCTCTGGAATGCTGATTTTGTACTTCTCTTGGCTGCTTGAAAAAGAGGGCTATATTTTGAGTCTGCTGTATCTGTTTTCAATAAATGTTTCTGCTAAAGAGAGTGAGGCCTGGTTCTTGCTGAATTAAGTATCAAACTTGTAAGCATTCCTGAGCATTCTGGAGTCTCGAGCAATCAATCGACTCTTTATGCCTCACAGTAGAGGCCGGATGTTTGCAGTGGCCTGCAGCTGTTGTTTAGGGCCCAGCGAGCAGTGGACAGACTGGCAGCACATTGAAGAAGTAATGCTTGGAGCCTGGGAAAGGTCTTGTCTCTGAATGCTCCCGCTGCTGTTTGGTAATTAGCTTACAATGTATGAGATTAGCAAACTAGTATCAGAGGAAGCCTAGCCAAGGAGCTTTCCCGCGACTTTGGATATGCACAATGGTGAAAAAAGGAAAGCAAATGGAAAGAAAATGTGCATCTCTGTTATGTCTTTATATACAGTATAAATTTCAGGCTGTACACTTATTTTAAGCATGAAGTACAATCAATTTTCACATTATCCATTTTTTCATATACGGTAAGTAACATTCTGGGGGAATAATCTAACATTTATTGAACCCACAAGATTCTGATTGATGCATTGAAGACTTTTGCATTGCTCTGACAATTTACTGATAATTTAGGAACAAAAACACATTGCACAATTTGTACAATTCTAATAGACATTTTTACTTTGAAAAATGAGATGCTCCCAAAATTCTGGTTTACTGAAGTATATAAAATTGTTGTGATTGGGTGCTCTTGAGGACTGGGTTTGGGAAATGTTGAACACATTTCAAATGGGAAAAGAAAAATACAAACTAATTACATCATCAGCTATGTAAATACACCACAGCAATTTTTGCATATTTATTTATTCATTCGGTCCTCATATTTGCTTGTACTGGGTCATTTTTAGAGGATTTATTTTTATGATTTGTTTTCTTTTTTGTATATCCTGATTGGTGGAACCATTAGCACTTTTACCTTTTCATGTCTTTTTAATACTCTTTTTATTTTTCATTTCTATGCATATTTTATGTTAAATATGTGTTGTAACAGTATGTTGACTGTATGCGGATGTTATCATCGCCCAGGTTGCAAAGCAAATCTACCTGTGGGTACAAATAAAGTAACCTGTTACCTGTGTAGCATTCTTTTCCATTTTCAGTTAACAAAGCTTTATAAAACATTGTCCTCAAAACATAATACTTCAGCATTGAAAATGTTACATTGTTTTGCCTTAAAATATTTATTCAGCTGTTTCATTTACAACAAAGCAAATAGAAGTAATTCAAAAGGTTTATATTCTTTAATACAACCTCAATTCCAAGAGAGTTGGGATACTGTGTAAAATGTAAATAAAAACAGAATGCAATGATTTGCAAATCTCATAAACTGACAGTTTATTCACAGTAGAATGTAGACAACATATCAGATGTTGAACGTGAGACATTTTACCATTTCATGAAAAATATTAGTTCATTTTGAATTTGATGGCAGCAACCCTTCTCAAAAAAGTTGGGATAGGGCTATATTTACCATTGTTTAGGTATCCTCTTTTAACAACAGTCTGTAAATGTCTGGGAAATGAGGAGACCAATTGCTGAAGTTTTGGGAGAGGAATGTCATCCCACTTTTGTCAGATGTAGGATTCTAGCTGCTCAACAGTCCTGGATCTTCTTTGCTGGATTTTTTGTTTTATGATGCGCCAAATGTTTTCCCATTAGTGAACGGTCTGAACTGTAGGTAGGCCAGTTCAGCACTCAGACTCTTCTACTGCAAAGCCATGTTGCTGTGATGGATGCAGCATGTGGTTTAGCACTGTCTTCCTGAATTATGCAAGGCCTTCCCTGAAAGAGACGTTTTCTGGATGGGGGCATATGTTGTAAAACCTCTGTATACACTTTTCAGCATTGATGATGCCTTTCCAGATGTGTAAGCTCCCGACACCATTGGCATTTATGCAACCCGATACCATCAGAGATGCAGGCTTTTGAACTGTGCGCTGATAACAAGCTGGATGGTCCCTCTCCTCCAGTGGGGGTGCCAGAACTGTTAGGTACGGTTCTGGAACCAGACGCGAGAGTCGAGCAGTGAAGGTAAAATGGGATTTTATTGGAAAGGGGGCGAACCCCCGCAGAGCAGGAGGCGACAGTACAAAGTCCACAATCCAAAGAACACAATCCCAGGGGCAAAATCCAAAAGTCGAAAAACCAGGGCAGCAATCACAGTAATCGTGGTCGGGCAAAAACAGGTTCGGTACACAGGCACAGGATTGACAGAGAAGCAAAAGCCAAAATCCAGAGGGCGAAATCCAAACCGTTACCAGGGCAGCAAACACAAAAACTCGTAGTCGGGCAAAAAGGGTTCGAAAACAGATGCAGACAAAAGTGCAGAGCCAAAAATCTAAGTCGGGCGGTCCAGTCAGAAGATTAACACTATGACTACAAGGCGAAAGATAGCAGCACAGGTAAGCAAGAGGAAACATTCTGACGGGAACTGCAGTGAGAAGACAGCTTAAATACACTCAAGGGAAGTCACATGCTATGATTAGGATCAGGTGATGAGGATCAGACTAATTACAAAGGAGGGAACATGAGGGAGAACCTAATCACATGAAATTGGCAAAAAGCCAAAACGCGGACAGGGAACACGAGACAACCTATGACAAAACATACAGCTCCGGTTAGGGAGTTCTAATGTGCACAGATAATGAGAGGTAGGACAGAGTGGAGCAGGTGCAGAGGATCTGCTGAATTGCAGCAAAGACTAAGTGCAGGCAAGAGGCGGAGACTAGAACAGGGCGAAAGCTGAGAGCTTGTTAATCAATTAGTAAGTGCAGCTATACAATCCCTAGTGCTCGTTAGTAAGTTAGTATTATATACAATGTTAGTTTGGGTTAGTAACTTTAACGAAAAACAACAAACTGTTAGTATTGGTTAGTAATATAGAAAAGAGAGGCGAAGGAAGCAAACGAGATTGGAAGGAATGTTTGAAACCCAGAAACCATGAAATCACCTAAGCATGTGACACGCAGGACTGGGGAGAAGCTGTAACTTAACAAGAGACCAGACAGGGGAGACAAAGTGCAATGCAGGGCATGAACAAAGACATGGACCGGAATCTAACAGAATAGTGGATTGGGAATGGCAAAAACGAAAACATGGCAAAGTACAAAAACGAAACCGAACATGGCAAAACCTAACAGACATAATCATAAACATAACAGGGAGTGGCAGAATCATAACAAACATGGCAGAATCATGACAGAACAGATTAGAATCATAACAAGAACTGGGAATTGGGGGGGCACAGAGCATCCCTTTATTGCAACAATTAGTCCTGGCTAGTTCTCAATCATTTTCGTTTATTGACGCGTTTTCCAATTATAGTAATAATCCATCAGCAATTGAAGACATGGCTTCTCTCCCTATGCAATCTAACAGCGATTAAATAATGGGCAAAATTCAGTACAGAAAAATAATTTAGTTATTAATAGGCCTATGCTTTGCGTACGACAAACTGCTCTGAAACTTCCGTGCTACCTTTTCCGCATATCAGGCAATGCAACTTGCGCTTCATAATCGTTTAAATTTGTTTAAAAACTGAAAAATTTCCATGCATAAACACTTCAATTCTGCGTGAGAATCTCTTAAATTTGCATTGATTGAATAATGACTGATCCGCATTCCAATTAAATACTGCCTTTCACTCTCTTTACAGCGTGGGCTTGTTTTAAAAGTGGGACTCTGCAATGAAATGTTAAAAGCGTGAGACTTAAGCAATATGCATGATAAATGACAGGTATGCAATTTTGAATAACGCTGAGTCAAATGCACCAAATATGCGTCCAAATGAACGATTGTCATCTTTTCTAAACGTAACAACTAGCAGCACCTGATAGTGTGGAGTGTCGGAGTGAATCTATTGTTAATTATGAAAATGACTGAGAGCAAGTCAGGACTAATACAACCCCAATTCCGAAATAGCTGGGACGATGTGTAAATTGTGAATAAAATCAAAATGCAATGACTTTCAGATCACATGAGCCAATATGTTATTTACAATAGAACATAGATAACATTTCAAATGTTGAAACTGAGACATTTTACCTGTTTATCCACAAAATGAGCTTATTTCAAAATTTCTGGCTGCAACAAGTCTCAAAAAAGTTGTGACACAGGCAAAAAAGGGCTGAAAAAGCAATTGATAAATAATAAAATCAGCTGAAAGAACATTTAGCAAGTAATTAAGTTAACTGGCATCAGGTGTGTAACATGATTGGCCATAAAAGGGATGTCTTAGAGAGGCTGAGTCTCTCGGAAGTAGAGATGGCCAGAGGCTCTCCAATCTGTGAAGGCTTGCGTAAAAAAAATTGTGGAATACTTTAAGAACAATGTTCCTCAACGTCAAATTGCAAAGGCTTTGAAGGTCTCATCATCGACAGTACATAACATCATCAAAAGATTCAGAGAAACTGGAAAAATCTCTGTGCGTAAGGGACAAGGCCAAAGACCTTTACTGGATGCCCGTGATCTTTGGGCCCTCAGACGCCACTGCATCACTCACCGGCATGATTCTATCATTGACATTACTAAATGGGCCCAGGAATACTTCAAGAAACCACTGTCTGTAAACACAGTCCGCTGTGCCATCCACAGATGCCACCTAAAACTCTATCATGCAAAAAGGAAGCCATTGTTTAGCATGATCCAGAAGCGCTGCCGTGTTCTGTGGGCCAAGGCTCATTTAAAATAGACTGTAGCAAAGTGGCAAAGTGTCTTGTGGTCAGACGAGGCCAAATATGACATTCTTGTTGGAAATCATGGGCGTTGTGTCCTCCGGGCTAAAGAGGAGAAAGACCACCCCTCCTGTTATCAGTGTTCAGTTCAAAAGCCAGCATCTCTGATGGTATGGAAATGCATTAGTGTATATGGTGTGGGACATTTGCATGTTTTAAAAAGCACCATGAATGCTGAAAGGTATATAAAGGTTTTACAGCAACATATGCTCCCCTCCAGACGACATCTATTCCAGGAAAGGCCTTGTGTATTTCAGCAGGACAATGCACAACCACATACTGCAGCTATTACAACAGCATGGCTTCATAGTAGAAGAGTCCGTGTGCTGAACTGGCCTGCCTGCAGTCCTGATCTTTCACTGATTGAGAACATTTGGTGCATAATTAAACGAAAAGTCGTTCAAAGGAGACCCAAAACTCTCCAGTAGCTGGAAGCCTGAATGAAACAAGAGTGGGATCAAATTCCAATGGCTAAACTCAAGAAACTTGTCTCCTCAATGCCCAGACGCCTTCACTCTGTGTTAAAAAGAAGACGGGATGCTACACCATGGTAAACAGGCCCCTTTTTTGTGACCTGCAGCAGCCATCAAATTTGAAATGAGCTCATTTTGTGGATAAAATTCCAAAATTTCTCAGCTTCAACATTTGCTATGTTATCTCTGTTCTATTGTGAATAAAATACTAGCTGGTGTGATTTGAAAGTCATTGCATTTTGATTTTATTCACAATTTACACTTTGTCCCAACTATCTCAGAATTGGGGTTGTAATTGTTTTAAAGGGATGTTCTGTGCCCCCCCAGTTCCCAGTTTTGGCACCGCCACTGCTTTCCTCTTTAGACCGCACAGCACGGCGTCAGTGGTTTCCAAAAAGAATTTCAAATTTTGATTCATCTGATCACAGAACAGTTTTCCATTTTGACTCAGTCTATTTGAAATGAACTTTGGCTCAGAGAAGACAGCGGCGTTTCTGGATTGTGTTCACATATGGCATCTTCTTTGCATGATACAGTTTCAGCTTGCATTTGTAGATTGCATGGTGAACTGTGTTCACAGTCAATGATTTCTGGAAGTGTTCCTGAGCCCTGTGACAAAGTGGGCTGTAGCATGCCACTTTTCACCGGTGCTTTTTGTTAAACGCACCTTAACACTAATAAACAGCATACTGTTTTCGTATAGATACGTCCGTATAGTTTCTGGTTCGGTTTAGTTTCGGGAGTATGTATGTGGATTCGTGATTTAATGGTATAATATCTTTGACACTTAGTATCCCGGGTTTTCTTTTGTGTTGGATGTTTGGTTACGTATCTATCATGCACACTGAAATGAAACTTCGGGGCTTCTTGGACTTTGTTAGGGTTGTCAGACATCTGTTACATTTGTAATAGTTTAAATTTTACCGCGGACGCATGCGTGTCTCACCGGAGCTGCTGGAATACTGTAGGGAGGGGGCCACCCCGCATTTCTGCATCTTTTGTGATTTCTCTGACGTCATTACGGAAGTACCAGGTAGTGATTCTTTGCGGGGGAATTCATGTGTAATGGATGTATTGTATATTTTTTCTGAAATGTAATTTATCAATTTGTATTGAAATACTCTGTAAATATTTTTTTTTTTGCCAAAGATACTGAGATGTGTCAGTTATGCGGAGCTTGTATAGTGTTATATGATATGAGTCAAATATTTTGTGTGAAGAGCTCCCCTGTTGGAATAGAGGCTGGTTAGTCTAGTCCATAGGTGGGGTTGTAGGTAGGAAAATGGTGTGTGTTGTTCATTTTTGGGGTGATCGACATTAGTTTCAACAAACTTTTTTGTTTTGCGGTCACTTTGACTGAGTAACCATGAGAGGATATTAACTAGCTAACTAGCTACTCTTTTTGAGTATTAATTATTGGGACACTGAATTCACAAATAAACCACTTCACCTTTGACAGGACACATTGCGTCTGCCTCCTATTTTGACCGTCAGGCTATGGCTATCTTAAATGCCCAGGCAGTGTATTCCAGAGCAGCATCATGCCTGTTTCTAATGCAGTGCCGCCTGAGGACCCGAAGATCACGAGCATACAGTATTGACCTTTGGACTTGTCTCTTGCGCACAGATATTTCTCCAGATTCTCTGAATCTTTTGATGATATTATGTACTGTAGACTCAAAGTCTTCGCAATTTTACATTTAGGAACATTTTTCTGAAATTGTTCCACTAGTTTTAGACACCATTTTTTGCAGATTGGTGAATCTCTGTCCATCTTTACTTCTGAGAGACTCTGCTTCTCTAAAATGCTCTTTTTATACCCAGTCATGTTATTGACCTGTTGTCAATTAACCTAATTAGTTGCAAAATGCTCCTCCAGCTGTTTTTTTTTTATTAGTACCACTTTTCCAGTCTTTTGTTGCCCCTTTCCCAACTTTTTTGAGATGTGTTGCTGCCATCAAATTCAAAATGAGCTAATATTTTTCATTAAATGGTAAATGTCTCATTTTCAACATCTGATATGTTGTCTATGTTCTGATGTGAATAAAATGTGGGTTTATGAGATATGCAAATCATTGCGTTCTGTTTTTATTTACAATTTACACAGCATCCCAACTTTTTTGGAATTGGGGTTGACGTACTGTATATGTTTGATTTTAACTAGGTTGGAATATTCTCTTCAACTTAATTGAATGTTTCAACATTGGTGCTTCATCATCTGTGATGTGCATCCACTGACAGTGTTAGGTACGGTATACACAGGAGTTGCTTTGTGCAACTGATAATTGTCACATTTGCTTGTGATTATTATTCATTTATGAATTTTTGCCAGCAGGTGTGGTAACAACTTTTTAAATTCATTTAATGAGTTCCTTAACTTTGGTTTCATGCGCAGCAGTGGTCTTCTGAACAATTATGTCTAGGTATCTGTAATTGCCAGTGTTTCTAATCTGCTTGTTTAAAATCCACTTAATTTTAGATTATCCACTCTTTGCCTCTTTTGCTGTCAAGAATGCATCTTTTAAATCTTGAATGGTATTATTCTGCTTTCCAAGGCTGTGCTTTTTCCTCCTGACAGATTATAAACCTTCTGGAATAATCCCATATCACAATTAGCCATTCAGTTTACGCATAGTTGGTCACTTGACTGTGAAGTCTGAATGCCAACATGCACTCCTTGAGTTAAATACCAGTTTAAATCTATGTAGGTCTCAAGATTTAGGCAAACTCAAAATGACAGAAGAAGCATTTGTGACATTAATGCAGCAGAGTAATTCCGGAAATAGCAAAATTGCAAGCTATTTGCTGATAACGGTTGTTTAGCGAGAAAAATTGTGGAAATAGAAAATGGTCAAAATGTGATTGACAGTGGTTCTACCCATTCTTCTGAGCACAAATAGTTTCTATCTGGCCAACTCAGAAAGTATGGTCATTAGAGTTCACCAAAGCCCAGCACTTTCATTGCCTTCTCTACTACAAATCTCATAATCCTTTTGTAATTTTAAAGATTATTTTGGGGGTTTTCCCTTTATTTGCAGAATTCAGTAGAGGGAGACAGGAAAGATGGGACAAGAATGGGGATGATATGCGGCAAACAGGTTCGACCCGGAATTGAGCCCGGGCCGCCGCAGGAAGGACTCAGCCTTTCTTGGTGCGCGTGCTTAGACCGATGTGCCACCGGGGCACCCCATCCTTTTGTCATTTTAGTTGTATTATTTGGAGAAAATGGAAATTGGATTTGGAAAATAAGGAGAAATTGTAATGGATTGAGTCAGGTTTTTAGGCATAAAAATTATGGGCTGAAAAAACATTTTAAATTGGTCTAGCTATAATCTAAAAAGTATCAGAATATAAGACAACTTCTATTAAGTGATGTGGCGTCAGCTGAAGATATGATCTTTGCTTGACTATTTCCATAATATCTTCATAGACATACGGGCAAAAGAGAATAACTTAGACCAAATTATGGGAAGGGGAGAATATATATCTGAATAAGTTTATGCTGGTTAATATATTAATTCATCAGGGGAGAACTTCGTAAAATTCAGGGAAATGCTGAATTTGGCACAACAAAAAATCACTCTGGTGTAAACATAACCAGAGCACTGGCACTATTGAAGTATTCTTCAAAATGTCCAAATGAAGTGACCAATCATTCTTGTCTTGATTAGCTGGCATTCTTTCCTTTTCTTATATGGAGAATGAGCGGGAGTTGAAGCCCAGGGACTAAAGTCTGGGCTTGCAATTTTACTTTTTTTCAAATTGTCCGAAAACTGTATCATGTGATTGGATTTTCTTCTGTCTAGTTTGTCGCAGTTCCACTCATCAATCAAATGGTATAAAAAAAAATTCTCAGCGTGGTGGTTTGCCCCTTTTCTCATTCCCTCTATTTTGGCATGTGTTTTGTTTCCCTCACTATATGAGACTTTTAATAAATTAAAAGAAATAGATAAGTTTTTAAAGTTAAATTCTTACATTTATCTGCTGAAACTAAACCACTCATGTTCAAAAATGTGGCGCTATTGGCACCATCTTGTGGTATGATGTTTATATTTTTCATAATTCATTCTCTAAAAGAAGTGAATCTGCAATGTTCATGCATCATATATAAAACTGGATATATTAAAAGACAATAAAAAGTTTTTTTTTAATCATTTCTCTGATGTAGAGTTCATGAGAGTGTCCATAGCAGCCTGTATTATTCCTTGAGGTGATTTTTACCAGCAGCGGCTGGTTATTGTTTTCACCTTCTGAGTGTGTGTGTGTGTGTATGTGTGTCAGCATGGCAAAATGTGGTCCAGGAGACACCTACTGTAGAGGCACTGTAACTGAGCGTGTTTGAGTACCTTGCCAGATGTCTGTCTGTCTGTCTGTCTGTCTGTCTATGGACAGATTGTGTCTCAGTGATAGCATCACAAATGTGCAAGATGCAGTCAGAACACTTTACCGGTGTGTACTTGAGATCTAAATGAGGGCCAAAGGTGAAGGTGGGTGTGGTTTGAGCGAGGGAAATGGAAGTAGGGGGGTAGGAAGAGTGGCTGTTGTGATCCCATCACAAGATTCTCTCTATTTTATCTTTTTTTTTTTTTTTTTTTGCATAGATTGATTTTTAAATCTTTCTCTGAAAGTTTTGCCAGCCTTGAATGGTTCCACATGCCTGAATTAGTTTATGGTGAAATATGGTCAAACTGACAAGAGAATGCATGGGCTATCTCTGTAGTAACCCTCTCTCGCTGAATCATTCACAAATCTTCTTCGCGCTTACCCCAGTTATCCAGATGATACTTCCCTCTGGCCAGAATTAAATAGTCACCAGTGGCACGCCCCCCCACCCCCCACACACACACATCACCAATGAGAAGTTGTGCTGTTCTGTGTAAATAATGCAGGTTTCCTCAGTGTGAAAGTGACTGCTGAACAAAGACTCACTATGATGGACAGCTCATTCAAACAAAAGCATACAGGAAGTCTTGCTCCAAGGCAACAATGTCAGCCACTTCATGCATGTCAGAGTAGGCCACATTATATTTATTTTCTTTTTGAAATCAAAGTAGCTTCCACAAGGCGACGAGAATAACCTGGGCTAAAAAAAAAAAAAAACCATATATAAGCCTGTGCATGAGTGTGTGTGTGTGTGTGTGTGTGTGTGTGTACACGTATGTATGTAAAAATAGAAGTTGAGGAAGGGATTTACCCAGGAAGTATTTCTATAGTGTTGAATACTGCTTAGCGTAGCCAGGGTTTCCGACCAGGACAGTACGACCCCCAGCTGTGAGGCCCCATTGTTCTGGGCCCCCCTTTCATGGCACAAGCGAAAAGGTAACTGACAGCACAATTATGTGGCGGGGACTCCCACTGCTTTAAACACGGGGATGCCCTGGTCACATGTTGTCAATAGAAGCAGTGAAAGGTAACGACTGAAGAAGAGACTTTTAGGAAATGCTCACATTAATTCTTTCAAAAACAAATTAAAAACTGGATTGGCCCCACTGACTTATTCCAGTGTTTCCCCACTCCACCACAGGGCTCCACTTAATCCTGCTTGCTGAACCAACTCATGGAAAAAGTAAGGTTTTTTTGTTAATTTATTCATTCATAATATTTGTGCAGAATGAAAGGGAAATAAATGGAACAGCCCATGTAGTGATTGTCCTGAAACTATCACTATTGTCACAATCCTCATGTCAATCCCATTCATGTCTCCTCCCATCCAGCAGCTTGCTTTTCTTGTTGTAGACTGATTGTACCCTTTGATTGGTTTGATGTCCTGCGTGCCCCCCTCACCGGATGATACGCATTCATGTTTCCCATTCCCTTATGTGCGTGTAAGTGTGTGTGTGTATATATATATACACATGAGCCCCTACAAAAAAGAGTGGTCCAACTCTTCTCTTTTTTTCATTTTGGATAACAATTGCACTGAGCACTTTATGCATTCTTGACGTGAAGACCCACCTATTGACCCGCCTATTGTAAAGCACTTAGTTTGTCCATTATTCCACTAAACAGATTGACCACTCAGGAATAATTTTAAGATTAGAACAAATGTGGAGTTAGACCACTCTTGCTCTCAGGGGCTCATATATGACTCCCTAAAGATATGCTGCGCTTTTCATTGCTTCTTATCAACCGTTTTATCCATTAAGTCCCAAATCAGTTTCACTATGATTCAGTTGTTGGAAAAAGGAAGGACTCTGTTCATCACATTACTTTGGAAAATATGCCTTTTTAAGAATTCAATAATTTTTGACTCTATTCAGATAAGTAAATTATTCTTTTTTTTTTTACTTATGCTGTTAGTCTCATAGTTTGTGCCAGACAGAATATACAGAAAAGTTAAACCACTTACATTTCACTAAAAACAGAGTACTATGGCATCATCAAAGTGTGTCCAAATTTTTTATGGGCACAATGTATGCATAACGCATATTGTCCCCTGCTTCCCCAAACAATGTTCTATCATCCAAGTTGCATGAAAATATGGTATATAGCATAGTCTCAATATGAATAGGCTTAACTCTATCAATATACACTGCCCGTCCAAAAAAAAAAGTTTTATACTCTAATATTTTGTAGGTCCACCTTTAGCTTTGATCACGGCGCATTTTTCATTGTATTGTTTCGACAATCTTATGCGATGTTGCAACATTTATACTTCACCCCACGGAGTGGGCGTGAAGTACTGTTTTTAGCGGCTCTGTGCATTTGTTTGTTTGTTTTTATGTCTGTCTGTTTGTGTTTCCGCACTTGCCAATATTTGCGTCAATGGGTGAAGTCTGCCATCTAGTGGCACTGCGTGTTTCTCTCTGTTCCCGCATTTGCCAATATTTGCGTGAATGGGGTGAAGTCTGCCATCTCTGATTGCCTTGTTTTTGACCAGATTTGTATTTATTTTTGGCCGAGATATTGTATTGACAATAAATGAGTCAAACCACTCTGTTAAATTTTCTCCAGCACATCCCAAAGTCTTTCAATTGGGATTCAATTCAATTTTCAACTCTGAGGTAGCCTATTCATGAGTGAAAATGATACCTCATGCGCGGTGGACCACTCTTTCGCAATCTGAGCCCAGTGAATCTTGGCATTGTCATCCTGGAATATGTCTGAGCCATCAGGGAATAAAGAATCTATTGATGGGATGCTAGTCATTCAGTATATTTGCGCAGACTGATGGATTCATTTTATTGCTGAAGAACAGACCTGAGCCGAGATCTGACCCATTTAAGCCGGATCATGACACTACCTCCAGAGGCTTGCGCAGTGGGCTCTATGGATGACGGGTACATCACTTCATGGGCTTCCTTTCTTACCCTGACGTGCCCATCACGCTGGAATTGAATAAGTCTGGTCTCATTAGGCCACATGACCTTTTTCCATTGCTCCTCAGTCCAATCTTTATGCTCCCTTGTAAATTGAACCTGTTTTATTCCCTATTAGCCGCACTAACAAGTGGCTTTCTTGTGACCACAAAGCTGTTTAGTCCAAATGCTCCAAGTTCTTGATGCATCATCAATGTTGAAACGCTCTTATCTTCATAATTAAACATGGCTATGAGTTCTGCGACAGATTTTTTTTTTATGATGGCTATGATGGATCTTCAATGAGCATTTTAGTGATCTCCAATCAGGATCAGTCATGATTTTTTCTCCAAAAGTGCAGAGAGTGCACGCATATCTAATGCGCACAGGTGCTCGGTAAAACTAGACCATCAGAATAAAGAAAAAAAGGATACCCGCACACTGTAGCTGTTGCTCCCGCAGTGATTTATTTACACAACAGCTACAGTGTGTGGGTATGATTTCTCTGAAACCCATTTCTTTTGCAAAGTTTACAGTTCACCACAATCCTTCCAGGTTTCATTAAATTGTTGGACAGTTCATGACCCAGTTCTAGTGATTTCAGCAATCTCCTTTGCTGTTTTCTTTGAATGATGTTAGCCAATAATTTTCCCCTCTTGAAACATAGCATCATCTTTTCAAAGACCATGAGTTAAGTCTTCCGACATTGTTATTTAAGAAATGAGAAGTTACACACAGAATCAGTAAGGATTGAAAGAATTATTGCCAGCTGAAACGTATTTATCACTGCAGGAATGATTCAGTCATAGACTCTTGAGTATTTGCTTATTTAAATCCAAACGGTGACTTTTTTTTTTTTTCAATATGGGCAGTGTATTTCAGAATTATACCTCGGAAAATAGCTGAGGGCAAAATTCGTTTATCTAATATTACTGCTGTTGACTTGTTGCACAGTAATATAACTATGTGGTTGCAGAGTACTGATTTGGTGGCTCATAATTTGAGAAACTTGACACACTCATGGATGGCATTGTGGCACTGTTGCCTCACAGCAAGAAGATCATGAGTTTGAATCCAATCTGGCACCTTTATGCATAGAGCTTGAATGTTCTTCCTGTGTTCACATGGGTTTTTTTTGGGACTTCAGTTTCCTCCCACTGTCCAAAAACTCTCATACTAGGTTAACTGGAGTCTCCAAGTGGCCGATGGGTATGAGTGTGTGAGTGAATGGTGTGTGAGTCCTGTAATGGATTGAATAGCTTTCCAGGGGGAGCATTCCTGCCTTTCACCCATCGTAAGCTGGAATAGGCTCCAGCTTCCCCATTACTCTAATTAGGAAGATGCAGTTTAGGAAACAGATGGATGACACACTCATGGAAACTTTTGATTCACTGAATTATCTTAGTTCATTCATGCGAAAGTGTAATTCCTCGACTAGAAATAAAGATTAAAATAAAAATTTCCGTCAGATTCTTTGGACATATTGTGAAAGTGTTCAGACGAAAACAATGTTTTTAAAAAAATAGAATATAACAAGATAGTTTTCTGGTGCTTTGCTTAGTTAAACATATCAATAATACCCAGCTTTAACCCAGAAAAGTCAATCAGCTTGACAGTTCATGACAGGTCCAACAGAGGTGGATAATTTCATTAGCTGGTACGTTGACATACATCCTCTGCTACATCTTTTATCTCCCCAAGGTGCAACCAAGCAGATGTTTATTCACTCTTGAGGTGTGCTTAAAGGGGAATGGAAACATCAGGAAACTGCAAGCCCAATAGATTTATCTAGTTGAAACATATAATTTTGTCAAGCAAGAGCTCTTAGTATAATATATCATGGCCATTAGAGCTGTTTGAAAGTACCGCTACAGCCACTTGGCCTTTCCTGGCTGCGGCCATTTTAATCGCTGGTCTGCATGACGTCATTGGATGTAAAGGCGCACAGTGTGAAAAATGGGTCATGCACAGGGCCGGATCCAGAACTGAGAATTCGGGGGAAAATCCATCCCTTTATTGTCAACAATCAGCCCTAGCTAGTTCTCAATCATTTTCCTTTATTAACACGTTTTCCAGTTATAGTAATAATCAAGTAGAAATTGAAGACACAGCTTGTTTTTTTTTTCAGCAAGAGCAGCATTTCAGAGCTCTTCAGCGAATGAAGGTAATTTCAGTGACAAGTACGTGGTGTCGTCCGTTTACGTTTTCCAATTGGACAGCTGTCTATTTTTTTATATAGCAAGTTGTAGTGACCACACTGCAGAAACAGGTGTACATACACTGTTATAAAGTGACTGAATTTCACAATTAAATTAACGCTTTGTCTCCTTGTTATTTCAAAAGTAAGTAGAGTCTTGCCCACATTTAACTGTGGTTTACAGTTAACATACTGATACGCGGAACCTATGTTACAAACTGATTGTAAAATTACAGTTGAAATAACTTGCAAAAAAGGTGCCAGTTCGTAACAGTGTACTTGTCACCAAAATTACCTTCATTGAAGACATGCTTTTTTCCAGCGAGAGCGGGGTTTCAGAACTGTTCAGGCAATTAACTGTTCTGCCCGAGGGAGAACCTGGCTGTATTACAAACAATCCCAGCTTCCAACGTATTTGCTTGGACATTGAGGTGCTGGACGTGGCATTGCTGAAGATGAAGGATGTCAGAGCGGAGACACTGAAGCGACCAGTTGACCTACTATGAACTCTTGTCCAATTTGAAGTGATAAAGTGCATAAATTGTTAAAATGGGCTGTATTCATGAACCAATCACTGAAGACACAATCAGTAGCCTACCAAGCCACACTACGATTGTACCCTCTCCCCTCGCCGGTCAGCTTTCAGACTAGTAATATTGCAACATCGTAGCGCGTTTCAGGATGCACCTCGGTGGCTTTAAATGGGGAACGATTTTAAAAGGAGGCGCCAATGTATTTCGAGGGGTTTTATTGTTGAGAAGGGGGTTTAGAATATTAATATCGAATATTAATATCGCGAATGCGTACGCTGCGACTGCGTGTGCCCAAGCAACCGGGTGTCATTAGTAACATGGATTACCACGTATAGCAGTACGGTACCAAATTTCCTCCCAATTTCTTCTCGAATCTTCTATGATGATATTCCTCTTTCATAAAGCAATAATTTCCATTCCTTGGGGTGCTTATCTCTTGAGCCACAGAACATTGGCATTAGCCCTGGTGCATTCTGCAATATTTGGGGCTCGACTCAAAAACGTGTCTTGTTGCGCCAGAGGAGTAGCATGGCATTATGATTTGATAATAAAAACCCAAGAAATACAATAGCATTTTACCCTGATCATGTTTTATTTTCTCTTAGTGTGTGCAGTGCGGGCATTACTTCTGGTGTTGTCCATGTTCATCAAGGCTGTACTGAGCTTTTAAGGGGGTTATCCCTCTGCCCCGTTACATCCACTGACGTAACCGGAAGTCGTGGGCCTGATAAAATGGCCAATGGCGCAGTCCATGGCTTTAAAGCGGGATTTTAAAAACGTATTTATGCTGTATCTATGTATTGCTGTAAGGGTCAACGCAGATTTTTAAAGCCAGAAACTTAGAAAAATGTTTCCATTCCCCTTTAAACTAAACAAAACAGACTACAACCCCAATTCCGAAAGAGTTGGGACGAAGTTTAAATTGTGAATAAAATCAAAATGCAATGGCTTTCAGATCACATGAGCCAAATTTTACAAAAGAACATAGACAACATTTCAAATGTTGAAACTGAGACATTTTACATTTTTATCCACAAAATGAGCTTATTTCAAATTTTCTGGCTGCAACAGGTCTGAAAAAAGTTGGGACACAAGCAAAAAGGGGCTGAAAAAGCAATTAATATATAAGAGAATCAGCTGAAAGAACATTTAGCAAGTAATAAAGTTAACTGGCATCAGGTGTGTAACATGATTGGCTATAAAAGGGATGTCTTAGAGAGGCTGAGTCGCTCAGAAGTAAAGATGGTCATAGGCTCTCCAACCTGTGAAGGCTTGCGTAAAAAAATTGTGGAATACTTTAAAAACAATATTCTTCAACGTCAAATTGCAAAGGCTTTGAAGGTCTCATCATCAACAGTGCATGACATCATCAAAAGATTCAGAGAAACTGGAAAAATCTCTGTGCACAAGGGACAAGGCCGGAGACCTTTACTGGATGCCCGTGATCTTCGGGCCCTCAGACGCCACTGCATCACTCACCGGCACGATTCTATCATTGACATTACTAAATGGGCCCAGGAATACTTTAAGGAACCACTGTCAGTAAACACAGTCCGCCGTGCCATCCACAGATTCCACCTAAAACTCTATCATGCAAAAAGGAAGCCATTGTTGAGCATGATCCAGAAGCGCCGCTGTGTTCTGTGGGCCAAGGCTCATTTAAAATAGATGGTAGCAAAGTGGCAAAGTGTCCTGTGGTCAGACGAGTCCAAATTTGACATTCTTGTTGGAAATCATGGGCGTCATGTCCTCCCAGCTAACGAGGAGAAAGACCACCCCTTCTGTTAACAGCTTTCAGTTCAAAAGCCAGCATCTCTGATGGTATGGGGATGCATTAGTGCATATGGTGTGGGACACTTGCATGTTTTAAAAAAGCACCATGAATGCTGAAAGGTATATAAAGGTTTTACAGCAACATATGCTCGCCTCCAGACGACATCTCTTCCAGGGAAGGCCTTGTGTATTTCAGCAGGACAATGTAAAACCACATACTGCAGCTATTACAACAGCAGGGCTTCGTAGTAGAAGAGTCCGTGTGCTGAACTGGCCTGCCTGCTGTCCTGATCTTTCACCGATTGAGAACATTTGGCGCATAATTAAATGAAAAATCTGTCAAAGGAGACCCAAAACTCTCCAGCAGCTGTAAGCCTGTATTAAACAAGAGTGGGATCAAATTTCAATGGCTAAACTCCAGAAATGTGTCTCCTCAATGCCCAGAAGCCTCCACTCTGTGTTAAAAAGAAGAGGGGATGCTACACCATGGTAAACAGACCCCTGTCCCAACTTTTTTGAGACCTGTAGCAGCCATCAAATTTGAAATGAGCTCATTTTGTGGATAAAATGGTAAAATTTCTCAGTTTCAACATTTGCTATGTTATCTCTCTTCTATTGTGAATAAGATACTGGCTGGTGTGATTTGAAAGTCATTGCGTTTTGATTTTATTCACAATTTACTCTTTGTCCCAACTATTTTGGAATTGGGGTTGTATTTCAAAGAGTATTTAAAAATAATTTCCAAGCAACATTTCTTTATTCTTCTGAATTTGAAGCCTTGAAATGTGAACTAAATTGATACAAGCAAAAATTTATTGACATACTACAAGGGGAAACTCCCTGTAGTAATCAGCCCTGAAAACAAACATGCTTTCACATCCCCATGGATGGTAATAATCAGGAAAATACAGGACACTGCAAGTGCATGAAAAAGAATAGAGATAAAATACCTTGGTCACCTTTCAAAACACTGGCAATGCATGGTGACTTAGATTATTCTCAGTCTCCAATCTTTTCAGCAGTTTCCATTAAAATGGGGAGGACTCACAGTCACATCATTGTGAAAGCATCATTCCTTTTACTTATTTACTTACACAATATTGTTTGTGCTTAATTTGAATGTCCATCAATATTGTTTGTACTTCAACCCAGCATATTAACACATTCAGCCAAGAAACCTGGCTGGCTGAAGTGTAACTGATTGCATTCCTTTGCAATTCTTAATGCAAACTTGTAATGTTGGTGGGACTTACATAACCAAAAAATGTTTCGGATAGTTTCCAGAGATAATGCATGGCTGACAAACTGTTTGAAACTGTTTGTAATTAACAGGATTCATGAAAAGGAGGCATCTTAAGCATTTTGCCGCAGTCATGTATCAATAATATTTCTTTTTTTTTTCTGTAGTATTGCATTAGGGTATTGTGAAGGCGATATGATTTGTACTAATGATCTTATGTGTTTTAGCTTATCCCTGGCATTTAAAGGGCATTCAGTCTATGCTGACCATTGCCAATCAAGGCATCTTGATTTTCAGATTTCCTCATTTTCTGATGTATAAAAAGATGCAAGCACTTGTATCAGATATAATAATGCCTAAAATACCAGTAATGTGAAGCTCGTTGTACAGTTTTATTGTGGCTCCTAAAGACATGAATTTAATTATTTTTGTGGTGATTTTCACAGTTGTGGTCCTGTGGTAATTTGCTAAAATCTTACCAAGTCCCTGTCAATTGTTGCCAAGTTATTCTTTTTTTCCACATTTGTTGTTGTTTTTTGGCGTTCAAAAATATCCCTAATATCCCTGAGCCACTTTTAATTGCTTTGCTAATTTTGTGACCAACAGACCTGCAACTTAGCCAAAAACTATTTGGCCCCTTTGGAACTCAATTAGTGTCCTCATATTGCTGTTGTAATTTATCCACCAAAATGCTACTGGTTAGAACTCACACATATATGCTTAACTCATTCCCTACGGAATACTGTTATATGAAATTGTCGTGTTTGTACGGAATTTTTTCCCGAAAATTACACAATATAAAGTATTGAAGTACAGGTAGCCCATGACCGCAATCGTCAACTGATTTTGTGTTTTCATCGGACTGCGAATGGTCATCCACGCCGCTGTCACCGGCTTACCGCAGGGAATGGTAGAATTCACCGCGCTGTTGGCAGTGGCTTTCCATAGGGAATGAGTTAAATTAATAGTGATCACCTTTGTAAGGGTAATTGTGGTTTAGATACATAAATTTTCAGGCCATTTTTCAGGAATTAAATATTTTCCCACCCTGTGCATATCAAAAGAACTGGTATCAAAAATCAATTGGGGCACATGGAAGCTGATAATAGCTCTGGCTGACTAACACAACTGTGGTGGCCAACTGCTAACCTTCTTCCCTTCCCATTCAATCAATCTAGCCCTTGGGTGCCTTCCCTCTGTTAGAACATTGCAGCAAAATGAGCAATTAACCATATTGAAGTCTGATAATCCAGGGTAATGCCATCTGAGCTATTATTTTATATGTGCTGCAGTATTGCAATAAGCATTGCCTAATTGACCAGTGAATAGTCTTAATTACCATGCAGTATTTCAGTTCAATTTATTGTTTATAGCAAACTCCAAATATTATTGCTGGATGATATGCATTTTTTTCTAGTGCATGGACAGCCTCCATATTATTGTCATTACTTGCATTGTTTTAAAACTTTTGTTCCATAAAACACATTTTAAGATGGCACAGTTTTCCTCAATCCACCATTAAGTCAGTTAGTAGTATATAACATTGCTAAATGAAATTATCAAGACTGTAAATAAGTGCCAGAGTGTTAACCTAATTATAACTCACAGGGGGAGGTTGTTTATTTTCACAACATTAAAATAAAGTAAATGCATTGATGTATGCAAACAAACTAATGAAAGCATTACAATTTTGTAAGTTACAAAAATCAGTGATTTTCAGAACGTAAACAATTTTGCACTTGTAAGCCCACTATTACAACAGCTGGCCTCAAAGCAGAAACAAAGACATAATGGGTATCCATTGTTGCTGCATGTGTTGTTTTCCTCTCTGCTTATGCTTAGTAAATTTTATGATGGTAATTAAACAAAAAAATGACTATATTTCAATGTGTTATTGCTATTTGTTTTTATTTTTCTATAATAGAAAAGATAAGAACAACACTCTGAATTAGAAATCCACTTCCCAATGCAATGAGGACATGTTTCTAGCCTTGGCAAATTTCCCGGCGTCCATTAGTGATAGAACATGGTTCATATTGTTACTAAATCTCAGACATTAGTTAATACTAGTTTAATTTAGAAATATAGTTATTTTGCAAATTGTTGAAGGTGAGATTATATTGCTTTACAATATTGCAGTGTTTATGCCTCATCAGTGATTTCTTAACCATGACTTTTATTGCTCGATTATAAAGAGATGTTCAAGGCGTTCGGATAGAGCTGATGTCTACTGCCAGGAGGTAGTACAGTATGGCAAATGCGAAAAGATCGTGACATGCAGACCTTGGATGTGGATTCGCACACCCTCCCAATTTAATATGTTCTGCCCAGCTAATTCATTTGTTGCCATAACTTCCATACACCACAAGATGTCCATATGGAGCAATAAGTTCAAACAGTTAACTATCAGATCTGAATCAGTCGGTTCAGAAGTCCAAATGTTTTATCAGACTATTCTGCCATCAGTTACAGCATGATTTTGGTTCCCAGTTCAAAACGTTCACTTATACTCTAATCTGATTTGCAGATCAAGGGTTGAATGATGCCAGAAGAAAATAATTACAATGAAATGTTATTAATTATTATTGTAATTATTTTCTTCTGGCATCATCAAAAAACGCCTGACTGTGAACATAAGTCCAAATTATTTTGAAAAATTAACGTCTTACGAATGTGTTATCTTCATTCGTAATGAAGGCAAAGAAGTCTATTATTTGTCAAGAATAAAGCGTAGACTAGGAATGTAAGCTACATTTTCGTTTTGGAAAATAACGAACAAAACATTCCCATTTTAAGTCAAATAGGAAATCAGGAATTTCCAAAATTTTTCTTTTTTCCCCTCTCCCAATTAAGATGCCTTGCACTCCTACTTCCATGCATTTGCGGAAAGAACAGAGGTGCATAGATCTGTATTTAACCTGGGGAGAGCGGCTCAAAATTATTTGTTGGATCTTTGACTGCACATCATGCGATACAAAAACATTAAGCTATAAAGATGGAGGGAGATAACACATCCCAGATGGTGCAGTATAATTTATTGACAGTCGATTTGGCAGAATGGCCAATCGTACGTCACGCACTAAGCTACGTAAATCACCCGCAAGAATGACTTAACCAAACACAAGTCCATGACACATGCACTTTTTCAATAAATAAATAAACACCAAATCGTTCTTGTTCTGCCATAATACTCTATCCTTTTTATTATCATGTAAGTAGGAATTGCAAATCAGAAGCTCATATTTAGTCAAGTCAATTTTGACGCTTGCCAGCAGTGCACGCATCTTCAAAAAAAGTGATCAAATTTTACTGATAACTTGCAGTGAGGCGATGAGCAGTCACAAGATTCTGTTTTATCATCGAGCATCGCAATTTACATATACTCCCCGAGATTTGTTTTCTCTTTCTCCTGTTATATCATCTAAAAGCAAAGGCAAGTGCCCGCGTAAGTTTCCTGCCAATTTTTTGTCAAATATTTGCTGAATTTAAAAATGACTCTTGCAGTTCAGGGCACATTCTGGCACACATCAGTGTGAATGCAAAGTCCTGTGGAGCCAATGAGCTGGGACCGGATACGATATATCCTCTGGGACAACAACTTCTCTGTTCCCCCTCACTTCCACATGACGCCATTTACTGCATAAACCCGACCTCCTCCGGAAAGAAGAAAAAAATAAGACGCGAAAAAAACTTGAAAGCACTTCAGTGTGCAAAGCAGCCTAACATTCAATAGCCTAACCACAACGTCGGTTCTTGAGAACAATCCATCAAGTATGCTACTGCGCGTTTCGATATCGATGAGCGATTATGTATGAGCATTTCATAGCAAGTTTGCTAACTTGTCGCTTTCGGAATATAATTGGCCAGCATCAACTTTAAGGTCGCCTACTTTTTCATAAAGTAGCTAGATAACGAGCTGGCTAAATTTGCTAGCTAGCTTGCCTGCTTATTGAATTCTTTTCTGTTGAGTACATCCACGTGTTCATTTGAAAGGAATACATTTGAAAACTCTTTTCATGCTGTTGTGGATCAGTACTATTTTTGAAATTTTTTTTTCTGCGTTTTGTGGAGGAGTTGCCAATTGTCTAAGTTGTGCTTTTGAGGAGTAAACATCCCCGTTTTGGAATTGCCTTATTAGCTAGCTACTTACACTCAAAACAAAAAGGAGGGTGGCAGCAGTGTGAGCACGGTAAGTGTTCAAAACAAAACTGTGCAACTACAATGAAACATCAGAGCTGAGCTTGACGTCTTTCAAAACATTGACTAACCAAAGTAGTAAGCATGCATTAATGTTGACGTACGAAAAAAGTTGGCGTTATGCATTTTGTCTAGGTACTCAAGAGTAAGAATTCGGCAGCCTTGACTACTGGCAAGGCACAACACTTGCTCCCTGCGCGCCATTTGTGTGAAGGAGCTGCAGAGCTATGTAAAACCTAGCTTAACAGGTGACTTTAATTAAGTGATGCGTGTTAACTGAACATTGTTTTTCCTTTAGTATATAAGGTACTGGGGTAGATTACGTATTTTTGCGCTGTTTCAGCGATTTTTGGGCAGTCTAATCGCAAATGATTGCTAACGTGGATGTTCCTACTGTCGCCACGGTTCTCAATGTCAACCTGTTGTCGCCACATTTATTGTTACGCCTTTCTGTATCCTCAATGCAAACGGCAAATAACCGGCGGAGCAAAAAGGTGAACCCGCCGTAACTTATGTCTTTTTAACTTTCACGACCTGTAGTTGAAAGCGACACATTGATTCAATTGAAGAAAGTCTTGTGCCTTTGCGAAGAGTCTCGCTAAAGGACGAATTCGAAACGAATTATCTTGGGCGACAGTGGAATCTTTGCAGGCGACAGGTTTCTACGAGTAAAACTGCTTTCACAGCGGACGCGAAACGAATTTTTCGCGCGACAGATTACATTCAAAGTCAATGCAAAGACGCGAATACACGCGAAACGCGTGTATCCGCGTCTTTGCATTGACTCTGAATGTAATCTGTCCTGCGAAAAATTCGTTTCGCGTCCAGTGTGAAAGCGACTTTAGAAAATCATTTTAAGATTTGAGCCCTGACGACGATAGGCTCGCGCAACGGCGAGAATTTGATCACAGGCTGAGGCCAAGCTGGCTGCTGGCTAGCAAGCCTTTCAAAGTGAAGTTTTTCTTTTTTAAGAAATGTTATTGGTGTCTAATCCTCTTAAACTGACCTGTAAAATTATGACTCACTAAAATTAATTTACCCAGCCAGCGGAGGATGGGGTTCCCCACTACAGTCGGGTGCCTCCGGAGATTTCATCCCTATGGGGAGTTTATTCTCACCACTGTTCCAGGAATTTTCTCCCTACTGGGCGTTTTTTTTTTTTTTTTTTTTTTTTTGCCTAATAAGTTATTTTGGGGCCTTGGGCCGAGCATCTGCCCTGCTGCTATTTTCTAAAGCGTCTTTGTTACTGTTCTTTCGTAACAAGTACTATGTATAAATAAAACTGAACTGATATGGAAAATTCACTCAAGTAACATTTACATCTTAACACTTTCTCGATTTAAATAAAACAGCTGGTGGTATTAGTCGGCTTTTGATATTGTCAATGTTTCATGAAAAATAAATGCGAAATTTTGAAATGCCATGGAGCTTATAGGCGCAGCTACGCTAGATAATATTAGTAGAAATATCACTGACATTTTGGTTGACAAGCCAGAATGAAGCTCACTTTAGTTGACATTTGTTAAAACAATTCAGTGAATTATATAGGTAGTTATGCTACTACATTAGCATGATACATTTTATCGACGTTAGCAAGCTACCTAGAGAACAATGACATTAAGCTAACAGTAAGTTTTAGCGTGGCTTTCTATTGAGTGCTCAAATAAACAAATGCTTTATTAGCATGACAAATTTGTAACATTAAACTTGTGTTGCCAAAGCTTGATGTAACATAACATACAGTATAAAAAAGGTGCAAAACGTGTGTTCTGTTGCTAACTTTCTGACAGAAGGTAGCTGTCATTTATTTGGGTGCAGGATTTAACTTGTTATATTAGCTATATATGTTGGCTGTCTTTGTTATGCATGTCTGTTAACGTTACATGCATTATAATTATTAGCTGGCTTGTTTATTGCAAATACCTATATGGCCATTACTGACTAACATCTGCTTGGGAGCTCATAATGTAACTGACACAGTTGTTGTTGAAGGCAGGTCATGTAAAGTAATGTTGGTTTGTGTTTTTTGTTAAGTTAGCCGAAGTCGCATGCATTAGTTAGCCAGTTAGCCAGTTTGATAAGTTGATTAACATTAGCTGAGGAACCTTTGCCAATGGTTATGGTGACATTACAATTTCCATTGCCCGGTGCGGTCAGCTATCAAAAGACGAAGTATGCCTGTTTGCCTCGTGCTGACTGTATTTGGCACCAGAAATCTCTCTCTTTTTTTGCTGTCAGGGGAAGCTATATGTCTGGAGTCCACCCTAATGACAACCTTAGTTTGTCAACTGAATTTTCATGAATGCCCCCCCCCCCCCACCCCCAGACACATACTCACACTGGTTTGCTTGCATATTGTGAATCGACGGAGTTATGTTTTAAGAACATTAGCTATCAGATTTAGGCAGTTGTATTGTTGGTATGCACGGTAATGTTAAAAGGGATTGTACAGCCCTTGCTGTTGCCATTAAGTTGATGCTCCCATGGTATCAGACAGCCAACCACATAATGTAAGAAGGTTTGTTCCCAAATTTTTAGGAACATAATCAAACTTGTTGTGAACCCTTTAGCTGATGAAACTCGACCTTTTTTGAACACTTATTTAGTAACTTGGGTTCTATCAGTTAAATATCTGGTCACTTGACTTTATCCTTGACAGTGACATGGGACACATTGCATAATAAGGTCCTGTCATTTCAAAATCTCTCAAAATGCTAAACAAAATGATGCCCATTGCATTTGTTCTCCCATTTCAGATGGTTCCGAAGCCTAATTTTACATGTCCATCTTCATGCACTAGTCTGTTGTGAGCTACGTGCTATGTAAAATATATCTTCAGCATTGAAAATTGATTGTTATGTTGCTTTTAGGCAATAAATCCAATGTGTTCATTTATGGCCAAGAACACAGTTTTAATGCATACCTAGCAACGGGAGACACTTGTCAGACCACTACATGAATGTCCTAGGTGTCAAAGTTGTAATTTCACTGTCTCCTTGTTTTGTATTAAAAGATTTAAATTTCATATAGGGTTTCCTCGAATCCCGATACCAGTTCATTTTTTTCCATCAGGTTCATAAAATTCTGTTGAACAATCCTGTTGCTCCTATATTTGAGTATTATTTCTGAAGGGCAAAACATATGCTGGGCTACTGTCAGGAGACGATGTGTGCAAAAGTAGTATGCAGGCCTGAATTCCATTTGATGGTATTCAATTTTTGGCTTTGTAATCAATCTTTGACTGAATAAGCAGGGAGTTGGGGAGGAGAATGCGCCACCTTCACTTACCTTCTGTTTTTTTTTTTTTTTTTTTTTCTTAAAGTGAGCCTTAAAATCCTTAAGAGTATTCCCCCTCTAGTATTATTATTTGGTATAAGAAGCCCTAATAATAATAATATTATAATATTATTCTTCAAAGTCTTGCAACAGACTTGAATTGAAATTTGAATGATTCTCAGTATGCTAATTTGAAGCAAATGAGCAAGATGATATTGGCAGATTTGATAGTATAATTTTTTTGCTTATCACTCCTGTTAATCTTGAAATGCATGGGTATTTTTTTTTTTTTTGTCTGTCTCATTGTTCCCTCACTGGTTTAAATCTCTTCCAGGACTTCAGATGTGTTCGATGCCAGCAGGAGAGATACCTCTTCCGAGCAAACATGGAGACAAGAACTCAGAATGGGAACGGGTCTCCTGGTTTGCTGCATGCTACCCGTGACAGCGGGAGGCAGCATGTTGGGGATTCCGATCCCAGGGAGGCCTTGAGCCAGCAGGTCCAGGTGCTCTCGTTGGACCAGATTCGGATAATCAGGAGTACTAATGAGTACACCGAAGGACCCATGGTCGCACCCAGAGTGGGAAGCAAACAGGTCAGCACTTTGCCAGCGTCCGAGCACAAGACGGAGCCTGCAGAGGGCCTGCTGATTGAGCCGGATCAGCAGATGTTTGTTCAGAATGTGCATGCCCACCACCAACAGCATGAGCATGTACGCACTTCTCCTGCGGCTTTCACCAGGTCAGAGAGTACAGCCAGCGCCGGCTCCCGGAGCGGCACACGGATGAGCCCCAGCCGCTCCTCTTTGGAGCACAGGCTCCTGGGGAACTCCGAGCCCGAGCGGATTATCAGGACGCAGCCCAAGCCCATGGAAGTCAAGGCAGAGAAGCCGAAGCCCTGTGTAGAGGAGGAGGAGGAGGGGTCGGGCCAGCACATGTACCTCTGCGAGGAGTGTGGCAGGTGCAAGTGCGAGGAGTGCACGTGCCCACGGGCTTTGCCATCCTGCTGGCTCTGTGGCCGGAGGTGCGTCTGCTCAGCACAGAACGTTCTGGACTACGGCACGTGTGTCTGCTGCGTCAAGTGCCTCTTTTACCACTGCTCGAGCGACAACGAGGACAACTGCGTAGATGAGCCCTGCTCCTGCAGTCAGTCGCACTGCTGCGTGCGATGGTCCACCATAAGCGTCCTATCTGTCTTCTTGCCTTGCTTACTGTGTTACTTTCCTGCCAAGGGGTGTCTCCCTCTCATCCAGTGCTGCTATGACCACGCCACTCGGCCTGGCTGCCGCTGCAAAAACACCAACGTTGTTCACCGCAAAAAAGCCGAAAAGCTAACGTAAGGCAAGCACCTTAAATTGGAATGTGGAGCACCATCAACGGCAAGAGTTATTAACAATAGTTCTGGCACTGTAGTACACTGTGGAATCGGGTGTACATACCTGTTTGGAGTGGTCGATTTTTTTTTTTTTTATCAGCTACCATTTTTAATAAGGGTGGTTTTAGAAGTCATTTTATGACGAAGGTTCAGAATGTTCATCACAGACTATTAATACGACTGATAAGCTACAGCTACAACCTTTCCTTAACAACTGTTTGAGTTGTTCTCACAGTATGTAAATTAGCAGACTTGTTTTGTCAGAGAGGTTTTATTTTTGTATATAGACATTATAACTGTGAAACATTGTGCCAACCCAGTGGCACCCTTAATTAAGTGTGTGTATACGTGTATGTACACACACATACTAATGTACATTTTTTTGAATGTATATCAGTCAGGTAGACTACCTTGCGTGAATCTTATCCCCTCAACTATACATGCAAATTGTACAGTGAGCCTAAGAAAGTCTATTTTCTAAATTTTCAGCATATGTTCCGTGTATAGTATATTTATTTGAAGTTTTATTGTTTTATATATAAAACGTATTTATTTTGAGAGACATCTGAAACATTGCCTTGTTTTATAGTATACTCTCGTGGTTGCTAAAAATGAGGGTGACAAGGGTGTCAGGCCTGATGCTTATGTTCAATATAAAATAGAAAATATATTAATGTTTGAAAGTAGACTCTGTATTTTGTCAGTTTTTTTATGATACATTTTAAATGTCCTTTTGAGTGTGCCTGGATACATGTTACTTCCAGATATAGGCGAAATGATATTTGCTACTAAAAAGGAGGTAACTTTATTAGGAGAGATCAAAAGAAGACTTGACCCTCTGCTGTCCTCATTACCTCCAATTGCTGGAAAATTCATGTTTCCCAGGATTCATCTGGACATCATGAAGAAGCCAGATAATATTTCATACACAGATTGGCTGAAGGGCAGCATACTCTGCCCCAGCTTTGTTGCTCATTCTGGTTTTCATTTCTTAACCAGATGTTAATTTTCACAAATTCATGCAATATGTGACCTGGAACCAATGGAAGAAAGATTACACCAGTCAAATAAGCTTAAATTATTATGGATATAGTTTGGATAAATATAAAAGTTGTTGGCCTACTTTTCAAAATGGTTAGTAGTTATTTAGTTGATCCTGTGAATAGATACTTTTTTCAGTGCTAAACTGGAAGTGCACACACACTGGACAGACTGGTAAGATTTTCCCTCTTAAAGGTATCAGAAAGAAGATTTACTACATGGGCCTCCAACAGCCTCTCAGAATGGCTGGCAAAAATGTGAAAAAAAGGTGCATACCTATGTTTTCTTTCCTCTCATACCTCAGAGGGGAACATTTGCTGTGGTTCAGGCTCTGAAGTGAGTGAATTGCTTGCTGTCATCAGGTGAAGTATTAATCATTGCTGTAGGCAGTACTTTTTTGTGTGGTTTCCCTGTTACTCATGTTGTGGAAACTTTCCATGGGAAATCTTGCTTAAAATGCTAACCCAATTCATCATTGGTAGAGGCAGGGTTTTTTTTTTTTTTTTTTTAACAGAAATTATGAATATTGCTCAATTTAAAAATTGCCCACATCTATTTTTTCAGTGGTAATATCAATCAGTTCCATGTTTAATACAATGGGAAGGTTGGCTAAAAAACTGATGTGTGAACTAGAGGGCGCTCGGCAGAGCATATACCTCCCACACCGTATACCTGTTGGTTACAGAATATGTTCCTGATCACTTCCAAAATTAAATCAGCTCTTCCTTGGACTACTGCCAAATTTCCTACCAAACCGTTTTAAGTTATCCTGTTAACAGTCGGACAGACAAACAAACAAACGGGGGTGAAAACATAACCTCCTTGGTGGAGGTAAAAATTGACAGACTAGGGGCCAGGGTTAATGAGCATTGATTTTATCCTAATGCCAAGTCTAAAACTATTCTTACTGAAAATAGCAACTTCAGCACAATTTCCTGTTTTGTTTAAGAAAATGAATAAAAAAAATTGATTTAAAAGAATAGGGTGCACAATTATGTGCATTAAACAAGTATGCATGAATATTCCATACATATTTAGTGTGAGTCATTTAGTTGACACTAATACAAAGGGAATTATACTGGATTCATTAATATTACTCCTCTCTTGAATGTTTACACATTTAAGACCATTTAATTGCAACTCGCAACTCCGTAAAGCCCGAAAGCATTTTTGATTGATTAAAAAATAAGATCACAAATATTAATCTTGAAAGGCATTAATTCAGTTTTAAAACTTCCTTTTCTTCATTGTTTCTAATGGTGAATACTATTAGTGAAGGGGGTTGATGCGTTGTAGGCTAGTGAAGGGTTAAAGACATCATTTTAAATGACAAAAGGCTAACAGTTTACCCCACATTCAGGTCCTTATGCATTCAGCCCATTTTCTATGGACTTGGCTGTTTGGGCTTTTCTAAGCCCTTCAGCTACCTGCCTACTGCTCAGTATTCTTGCTGGGGTTTTGGGTTGTGTGTGTGTTTTGTATTTGTGTGCTAATGGGGATGAATCGGCCTTCGGATAGTACAGGAATCTTAGCTTTGAGAGAGTAGACTTCCAACGGTAAATGTGCTGTTACTGTGTCTCCTGCTCAGAAGGAAGGCAGATTTTTTTTTTTTTGGGGTGGGAGGGGATGACATCCCTCTGAAAAGCTGCCATGACCAACTCATGTTGGTGCAAGCAGAGTTCTTCAGGAATCAGAGAGGCATAAACGACTAAAAAGAAAATAGAGGCCGGGAAACAGAAATAGGTCTGGCATGAACAAAGACACACTAGGAGAGTGAATTCAAGGCGCGATGCATAGTGAAAACTTGCGCTTTTACAAGTAACAGACAGTTTAGGAAGTTGCCAGATACAGGTTGCAATAAAAACCAAATATATTGCCTCGAGCAATGTGCTATGAAAAGGTTTGGAAGGAGTCTCCAAGGCCGATGCTTGGGGGGTGTTTAGTGAGTTTGAACCGCACCTTCCTTATTATTTGTCAGTGATTTGCACAAAATGGGCAGGCTTATGATTATGGATGTGGTTGAGAGAAATTGGACAAGAATGGCTATCCAATATCCATGATAAAAAGCCTGTGGTTTCAAAAGGAGTGTTTAATGCTGTAAATAAGCAAACCTCGACTAGGTCATCTTTCAATTTTAGTACATCTACTGAAGCTGTTGCCTGTTCTGTATGGATTGCATCATGTTGTAGGCATTTACAAACTCAACTTTTCAGTTAGTTATTTTATACCAGCACTGTGAAGTTTAGCTCATAAAATGAAATCATGCCACAACTTGCTACTCTTACATGAGTATTCCAATTCTTTTTTTTTTTTTTTTTTTTGAATATTTCAGTTGGAAAACTCATTTGGCTTTTTACTGCAAACCTTTAGGTCCATTTAACTGGTATTCTTATATTCTATAAGTACTGTTTTTCTTATCGATAGAACAAGTACAGATCACCAATATTGTGATACAATTCATCTTTGCAGGTGCTCGGGTACGTTTCCTTTTTTTTCTGTCTGAAAACTTTACTAAAAACAACATGGCTGCCCTTAGTTTTTCAATATCAGAGAAGTTGTCAAACCCCCATTCCCCCCTCGCCACCCTCATTCCCATACACACAAATCCCTGTAGACAGTACACACACCCGGAACAAAAAGAATTCCTCTGTGCAATGAGTTGGCAGTGGGGCAATTGGAAATGCCCTAGAATGGCTCTTTGTTGATTTTAGCCGGCACTGCAGTCCAACGTTGCTGTGAAGCAGAGAGCCATTGAATCTGTTCAGTAATGCAGAACACTCAACAGGAAGGAAGGAAGCATGGAAGCGGCTATTCTTTATGGTTCTATTGTCTGACCACTGGGCTAAAGCAATCAAACAGCTATGCAGACAGGCCCAGAGTGCTCGTATACCAGCCTTTGGTGGTGGGTTAATTTTGTTCCTACTGATTTTTTTTTTCTTTCTGTATGAAATCAGCAGAGGAACAAATTATTATTTTTGTCCAATTTAAACTTGATTTTTTTCTGTTGATGTATTCATGCATTTGCTTACATGTCATGGAAATAATGACTACTTTGTTCTTTTGGGTTGTTATTGAAGTCACATAGTCCGCTTGGGGAAAGCCCTGTACTGTTTATCCCCAAACCACCATCTATCAACAAACTATTTCATAATTTTTATTTTAACTTTGTTTCACAGACTATCCCTCAGAGGTTTCTGGCGAGAACAATCCCAAAGTAACCCATATCTGTAGTTTTGTAGTTAAAAGCCTCGACAATCAAGCAATTGTTGAAAGAAATACGATTCAGTATGGAATTTGTCAACCGTGATTAAATTAAGACTGGTATTGAATCTTAATATGGGGAGCATATACGCCGTTAAATGACTAAATGTCTTCTGACTGAAGAGAAGATAATGCTGTTCACTGTGTGAAAGAGCAAAGCAATCAGTAGTTTGCCTAACCTAACTTGGGATATACCAAGAAACTCAAGCTTTTGACAAAAAAAAAAAAAAAATCCTTGCATTAAACTGCAAGATAAGGGCTTTGTCGAAATAATGCACTGTATTTACGTGCTTTAGTATACGGGAACCAGAGGGGGGTGTCATATGGAATGTTTTCTGTTCATATCTCTTTTCTAACCTTTTGAACATGGAGACTTGAGGGTATAACTCAGAGTCAAACTTGATTTTGACTCCTGGATGGCTTGTCTCCTCCTTCAAGTCATTTAGGTAACATTCTGTAGGTTTCTCAGTGAAAGGCCAAAGCTATAACTTTAATGTCATAACTATACTATGATAATAACTATTAAAATAATGAGTAAATAAATAAAACATACAGTCAAATCCATCAGTATTTGGATTGTGACAGAATTATCTTTTTGGCTATGCAGGGCACCTCAGTAGATTAAAAATGAATCAAGCAAGATGTGCTTGAAGGACAAATATACAGCTTTAATATCAAGATTTTTCAAAAAGAGGGAAAAAAACAATTATGAACCACACAGGAATTATGGCCATTTTTATGAGTACCCCCCCCAACATACTGTCATATTAAAATTGTCCATCTCATGCGGTCAATGACTGCCTGAAGTGGAGAACCCCTAGACTTCACTAGGCACCCTGTCTCATCCCTGGTGATCTTCTCTCAGGCCTTCACTAGACACGTCTTAAGTTTCTGCTTATTCTTTGGGTGTTTTGCCTTTCGTTTTGCTTCAGGAAAGTGAAATACATGCCCCATTTGACTAAGGTCAGGTGATGGTTTAGCTCGTAGAAGAATATTCCACTTCCTTGCCTCAGAAAGCCGAGTTTCTTTCTCTGCATGCTTTGGGTTCATCTACACTGTGAAGTGCCGTCAGATGAGTTTTGAAGCACTTGGCTGACGCTGAGCAGATAGTACAGCCATGTGCATTGAGAATTCATTCCTCTGCTTCTGTTAGCAGTCACTGCTAACTCAATGCAAGTGGAAGCCATACATGCCCACACGTGACCATGCTTTACAGATGCAGTGGTAATATGCTTTTGGTCATGATCAGTGTCCTCCCTTCTCCACACTTCCCATTATTCTTGTACTAGTTTCTCTATCCATGGTACATTGTTCCAGGATTGTGTGCATACAGCCTTCTCCGATGTTTTTTTTTTTTTTTTTTTTAAATACGCCCTGATTTTGAGACTTGGCAATGGTTTACATGTTGTGGTTAGCCCTCTTTATTTACTCTGGTGAAGTGTCCTCTTGATTATTGACAGTGACCGTTTTTTTTTGTTGTTGTTGTTGTTTTTTAATCTGCCTTACAGTTAAGTCTTTCTTCACCAGGGAAAGAGTTCTTGTGTCATCAACCACTGTTGTTCTCCATAGTCTCCTGAGCTTTTTTTTTTCCCTTTGCTTGTCTTTGTGTTCTTTCTTTTTAAGAATGCACCACCTAGTTGCTTTGGCTATACCAAATGTTTTTGCAATATATCTGATGATTTTGAATTTTTCTGCTGATGGCTTACTCTACTGGCAGTGACAGCTGTTTGGAGTTCATGCTGAGAGTTAACTGCAACAAATTCTAAATGCAATGTTACACTTTAAATCAAATTTAGATCTTTTATCTGATTACTTATAACCTTTACAAAATACAACCCTTCAAAAATATTGTGAGAATAACACACACCTTGCTGAGAAACAGCTGTGCAGCCATTTGATTATTTACTTTCAGTTCCTTAAAAAAATGGGGGAGGGGAGGTGACAAGTGTAAAAGGTGCTGTAATCCCAACATTCTTTATCTGATTCAGATGTAAATACCGTCAAAGCTTAAAGTCTGTACTTTAGGCTGTTATTTAGCGTGTTGAATTATGGGGCAATTATTCAATATTTGTCAAACATGCTGTGGTAGACCGCTAAAATAAGAATAGCATTGTCAGTGTCCAAATGTTAATGGACCTGTGTCTACATTTAAAGCCATAACTAAACTATAGCCATTCAAACAAATTGACTACAATATAAGAGCAATTGCTCAGTCTCTAGGCAAATGTATGATAGATCCTTGGGATGTTGAGTTGAAATGAGGACACAAGGTTATCCTGACTCCAATGCCCCGATTATTTACGCTGTAACATAAAACACATTACTTCATTTTGCACTTGATTCCTTTTTTTTCAAAGCAAAAAGCCATTGTAGCTTTTGAATTTCAAGCAAACCGGAGGTCGTATTCCTCTTTATGAAGAAAGCACATAAAAGCGTACAGGATGTGGCCTCATGTTACTCATCGGCATGAAAAGTGATGCCATGACAACACTTCAAACAGCGTTCTCTAGTCTTTCATTTCTCGAAATACTCAAGCACCTCTGTTCCAGTACAGAGGGCCTAGGTAAACTGCCACAGAGATGTCAAGCAACTATTTCTTACTAAATATCCAACCCCTCTACATTTTCTTTTATTATGTCTTTAAAAGACCTTATATATGAATATGATTTTAGAGATGATTGTGAAAATGAAAAAAAAGACAAAAAACGAACTACGTCGGTATCAATGCAAAACAGCATGTGGGATCTATGTCAGTATCAGTTTACCAGTGTCTGTTTTCTAAGACAAAAGTGAATTTCAGGGCAGCTGGGAGTAGAGCGGGTTCTAAACGTAGATAACATGCCTCAGTATCATACATTGGAAACTCCTCCAAATGAGCGTCCTGTCAGGGGATGTTTGCTGTCAGAGCTACAGTAAGCAGCTGCCTTGTCTCTCACCTAGCTGAGTGAGAGGCTGCAACATCTGAAATGATTGCATCATTACAAGGGCACTGTCATGGCTGAGCAGGCATAGTAAACTTGGAAAAAAAAAAAAATAGCCAATTTTCTCTAGTTCCTTACTGGTGGAAATTGCTAGTTTGACGTTATATTGCAGTTAATCATTGTAGTTAATCATACCATGACTCCTGCCTTAAGGAATAGAAAAATTATTGTTGTGTCTGGCCGAAGTCAGGCGGCTACTGTGGATCTACTGTCTCTGCCACTGCTGCCAGCACCGCAACCGTAGAGATTCTCTTGTGGATGCTCTACAGGCCACGAATTTCAATTGGTTCCTTTGATATTTGGTGTTGGCATAGGTTACGATTAGGTTGCAACGTGTATGGATTTTAGTTGCCATGGACACAGAAGTGGCCAATTAAGCATAATTTCATGCTGAAAATGTGCCCATTTCAGTATACGGCTTGTGAACGCTCTAGAGGTCAGAGTGTTCAGGATATCACAGCCGGGCACTCGGCAGTTACACCCATGTGATCGCGGGCTACTGAACTGTCTAGATAGCTTAGGGCAGGAGTCATAGTATATTTTAGTTCCGTGTTTTTTAAATATCCATTTAGCTGGCACAAACTTTGAGATATTTGTTTGCTGCTGCGTCTGGCCATGGATACTGGAAGGAAACTTACCCACGTGGAATATCTTCTGACTTCAATGCCTATAATACTGAATTACACGCAGTATGTTAGAAAATAAATAAAATGGAAGCCAAAACGTCCAAAATCATGGGTCCTGCAAGGCTTAATATTATCAGTTATATTGCATGAGATCAAAGTCACATTAAACCAAAAACATGGACAGCTGAACAATCTTGGTGATAACCTATGAGCATCCACTAGGCATGTTTGGCCGGAGCAGTGCCCCTCTTTCTGGATTTAGGGCAAGACCTGATTAGTTTTGGTCAAAAGTAGACATGTACAAGAGTCCAGTAGTCGGACCAGAGCAGAAAACAGGGTAAGCTCAAACCATCCATTTATGCCAATTATTAGTCCAGACTTGCTATTGATAATTTTTCTAAAATCAACAATACATTTACTCCAACAACATCAGATGTTGCCATTTCTCCGCTGAAAAGAGTTTTATTTGGATCCACAAGTTTCTGCATTTCAATCAGCGTTGTTCAAAATTGTGCAAATGTGTTTCAAATCTGTGTTTTATTTTATTTCATTTAAACAATTATTGAGCACACGTTTGATCACCTGCATTTCAGGATGTGCCAAAAAGGTAGGGCAGAAGTTCCCAAGAAGTTCACCTTCAGTAAATCGTGGGCCTACTTATGGGTTAATTCTTTTTCTGAACTGAAGTCAGTCTATTGTTGATGCTACATTCATGCTAGATTTTTTTTACCTAATGTGACGCAGATCTGATGCTTTTTAGGGCTGTGTGGACACAGAAATCCAATCTTATATCCGATCTTCAAATCAGGATTGAGCCACTTTTATTTTTGGTATAGGATCGAATACAAATCTGATACATGGTCATGCGACATACAGTGGGGAAAATAAGTATTGAACGCGTCAAAATTTTTCTCAATAAATATATTTCTAATGGGGCTATTTACATGACATATTGACATTTCCAATTGCTACAGCTGCAACGGATTGTGGTCCATATTTGATCTTTAATTTCTTCCGCGGTTGGTCCCGTGTTTCCTTGCTGGAGCGAAGCAAGTCAGGAAGTAATGGCCTCATTTCCATCATGAAATTGACAGTTTGGGTGCTCCTTGTCATGGCCACCAGCCAATCTATTTCTGCTTCAAGTCCATTTGCGAGGACTCCACTGCTTCGGGGGCTGGCTGTTGTTCTGGTTGCAGTTGACGTATCTCTCCAGGCTTGGCTGAGTAGAGGGAAGTGGTTATTTTCCCATGAGCATTAGTGCAAACACAGTGGACACTGTGAGTGCCTGGAACAGGTACAGCAAAATCCCAGATGGCATCTAGGGTGGTCGTTTCTTTGCAGTCTGCTCATTGGTGACATCGTGGTTGTTGACTGCTTTGTTGAATTCTACAAGCAGCATACTCAGCAGGGGTGAGGACATGGTATTTTCTAGTCTTGATGGCGTGGAGGACAGTATTTCTCTTGACTGTCCCTATCCTCTCTGTTGCTGTTAAAGGCACTGTAAAGGTTGCTCAAGAAGTAGATTACTACTGATTGAATGATGCTTGAGACTGAAAACATTGCCTCATATACTGTCTCCCAATTTATCACACCTTTATCACGCCATTCAATTCAATTCAATTTTATTTGTACAGCGCTTTTCATGGAGAGACTCTCGCAAAGATGCTTTACAGTGAGAAAATAAATAAATGAATAAATAAATAGGGCAGTGCCCAGCCTAACCCCCATCTTAAACATCTTAACATCAAGGGTTTACCTTACCTTTATCTTGAATATTAGGATGTTTACTTACATATCTTAATCCTATTTAGGGGAGGTGTGAACAATCTGGCTGCGTGTAGAAAGTAATCAAAGGAATTACCAGCTGTATAAAATATGCTCAACACCTTCAGTATGTGGTGATACACTTAATCACTTGATTAAATCACAAAAAACCTTTTTTTTTTAATTTGTAAAATTTTAATAATACTTATTTGAAATGATATTAAGTGGATGTATTTGATTAAAGTTCTCAATATAAAAGTTGACCCATAATTCAGGTCTGCCGATGGTACCGGTTGCACAGTTGTTATAGTTAATGGTTGATATTTGCAATAAAAATAATGAATGGCTAAATTATGGTCATGTCATATTAAAATAGGTACATATGCTTTCTCTAATTAATGTTTACATTTATAGATAAAGTACAAGTGTCCTTAAAGTAGAAAAAAAAAACAAAAACACCATTATCACGGTAACAGATGCACACCCAAAAAATAATTTTTTTGTATTTTCAGCTCTCTCAGAATGCACTTTTATTTTCAAATTATGCCAGAAGTCTGAATAGGTGTGCTTAGTCTGACATATAAACATATGAAAATTCATAGATGGTCAATATTTTCTGAATATTTTTCAAATGGGAAAGAAAATACATCTGGCCCTAATTTTTACAATGACATTACTGCAAATTTACCGTGGTCACTGACAATTAAACCTAAATGACTTTTGTTAAATTCAACTTATGACAAAAAAAATAAAACTAGATCTAAAGACTAGAGATAATATGCTTTTCAAAAATATAGATTATGAGAATTTTTTAGATTTTTTTTTTTTCCACGAGTGATGCAAACACTTCTGAGACCAAACCCAATGACAATGCAAGAGCTACTCCTTTTTTTTTTTTTTTTTTTTTTTTGCATATTTCAAAATTTTGCTGTCAAATTCTGAAATGCTTGAATAAAGTGATGGGAGAACATTGATTTGAAGACCATCAGGCATCTATCTGCAGGTACAGGCTCAGCATGCTTACATTAAGCAGCAGAGTAGCGCCAGGCTGACTCCTCACTGACACATTGTGTAATAAAAGGCTGACTGCGGCCTTTCAACCTGCTCCCACTCGCAAACAATAGCAACCGCAAAGCAAGTCTAATAACTGGATTTAGCATAAATCCTCCACAGGAAGTGAATCGTTGTACGGGCAAATAATTAACCAGTGAACATTTTAAGGCAACACTGCGGGCGTCGAACATACTTTACAGCTTTGTGTAATTGTCAGCCACAACAGTGTGGATTCAAGGCTTAAATAAAATTTAAGGACAGTCCTTTGTGGTTTTTTTCAATGCTAGACATACAGTATGTCTGAGCTTGCAAAAAGTGTATTTCTCTTATTTTCTCAAGATAAGTATATATGATAATATGATGTCCACCAACCAAAAACAATGGTCAGTGATAACACCAGCAATCTACCAATCTATCTGTATATAATTTCGGGATACACAGCAAGATTCATACCTCTCATTTGCAACTAGAAAATTCAAATTAGCAAGTAAAAAAATGATATGAGCCAGTAAGTTTCCGGAACAAAGTTTTATGAGCAGATAATGCCAAAAATGAACCTTTACTGAAGTAATGTAAAGCCAGTAATATGGGCAAAGGAAGGAACAGCCCATGGTCCAAAGCCTAACTCTGTGAAATATGGAGAAGCCTTGTCATGGCCACAATTGCTGTCATCATTGTTGATGGAATGGACAACGGGTGCAGGATGAATTCAGTCTGAAGTATTTTTTTATAACCCTGTGCAAAGAAAATCATCAATTTGAAAATATGGAATGATTGGACCAACCGATACCAATATGCACTTCAATTGCTAATTAGAAGAATGAAGTCAGAACTCTCCCACAGAAGTAACATCAATTGAGAGTGACTGCAATAGCAGGCTTAAAATGCATTTTCAAAGAAAATGCCAAACATTTTTTGACATGAGTGGATCACAGATACAGTTATTACATTTATGTGCTCGTCCACCAAGTATTAGAATTTATCAGGTCAGTGTACTTTATTCTTAACCTTACTGTTGTACCCCTGAGTTTGGAGTTTTACGCAATAGCTGTAAAACTCAATAACATAGTAAAACATATATTCAAAATAGATTGCAAAAAAAGCTTGACTCTTTTTACTTCTGTCTCATATTCACCTGTCAATAAAGGGAGGTGTATTCTATGTATTCAAATTATGGCTTAGATTATACTGATAATTATTTGCATGTTCAAAGTAAAACCAAATTTACCAGTATCAGTTATGCCGAACACCAAGTTTTATTTTGGACTTGAATGAGCCCTTTCAGATATTCGAGATGGGAGCAGAGATATCAGGGAGAATTTACAAATGAAGCAACTGCGGATATAACTGACAACACGTAATACAACCCCTGGCAAAAATTATGGAATCACCACACATAAATAAGCTAAATCACAGGTATGACACAAATCAGTTTTTATTTTTTAGTTTAACTGTAAGGCTTCATGAAACAAACCAAAAACCAATTTGATGAGATTATTTTAATGAATGGAATATTTTTTTCATTATCAAGAGGAGGGGAAAAATAATAGAATCACTCAATATTTATTTATTTATTTATCTATCTATCTGTTCAGTCTTGTGATATTGACAGATGAATACTCCTCCCCATATTATGTTTTCATATGTGGTAACACAATGAAAATATAGAAAAAATTGTATGTGAGAAAAACCTGCAATGTATTCGTATTTTCGCAGCATTTATCAATATTGTTGTTACTATTTGGAAGGATTCAAGCAAATCTAATCAGGAAAAAAGGGGGGAAATATAATTGCAAAGAAGTCTATGTGCTGTATGAAACATTAATAAGCTCCAAAATTGAGACCCTGTTTGGCATGTCATTAAATAAAGGTGCAATACAATTTTGAGTGGCTCTCTGCAACATGACTAAACTAGCCATTTCCAAAAGATTTTTGGTCTGACAATTTAATTCCCTTAGCAACAAGGTAGTCCACTCAAGGCTGCCAAAACACAAAAAAAGGAACTGAGTTCCTAAGTCTCGTTGCAGAAAGGCATTCCTCTTCAAGCATTTATGTTGAGGGCTAATCCTAAAGCGATTTTAGACTTGCTCTTGTGCCCTGAAACAACAAAGATTATTCTTCAACTCATGGAAGAGCTTTGTGAAATAATCAGACAAGCAAATCAACAATACAATTCCCACCCTCAAATTATATGCTTTGTTTTCTGAAGTACGTTAACCCTCTCATGCATGAATTATGGTAAACTCAGTCAGGATTTTTTTTCTAAGTGGTTTTATACATCCTTAGGGATGTAAAACAAGGTTTGAAAAAAAATTTTTCTATCTTTATTCTATAAATGACCACTTTTTTCCATTGCAATGACCTACCAATGGGATTTTTTGTATGGGATGATGCAATAGCTTCCACTAGAGTGGACTATATGCAGCAGTGCCCAAAATTGCAGGCATATATAGAGAAAAAACACTTTTAAACAGCCGTACACTGTAGTGACCTCCATGCATGAAAGGGTTAATGATGCATATATGACACACTCGGGTCAAAACATTCCAGTCAAAGTACTGTAAAAATACCATGTGGACTGAGATGTGTGTAAACAATGAAGCCAGCACAATTCCTGCATAACTAGGGATATTTCAGTCGTCCATCACACACATTACAGTTTTTACTGAACGCATACCACCAATGAACTGCAGCAGAACTGATACACACAACAAGTATTGAAATGTGGGAGTCATACTGTGAGTGACAACTTCAGGGGTTGACAATGTTTTCAAGTTTCTCTCCTATCTTGTGGAAGAGAGGAAACACCAAATATAACCAAAGCTTAACAACTGTACAATACATTATTGACACTGTTTCTCACTGCTTGTCATGATTCTATTGGTCATTAGAGCAGTTTTTGGTTAAACTACAGAGGCACACTGGGCAGCTCAATAAATTCACTTCACTCACCTGCTAATTGCTCTGATAATTGTGTCAGTGAATTTTTGCCTGGCAGTGAGCCTCTCTTGATTTCACGCCTCTCTTCTTTCTTTTAACACAGATGTAATCCTGTGATGGAAAGAAATTTGACTGAAGACACCTGTTTTTTTGGTCCCACACCATGTTATTCCTTGTTCCTCACTGGCCTCTGACACTTTCAAATGAAACTCAAGTCAAAAAGGAACTGGAAGAAAGTTAAATGCTCTTGATAATAACTCCCAATTCCATTATCTTTTTTTTTCCTTAAAAGTAATATTTCACCAATCTGCTGGCACTTTTTTGGACTATGATCCTATTTGTGTAACCCTCTCTGTCTCCTCAGTCTGAATACAAGTACACACAGCTGAAATACAGTCTTGTTGATAATAAGTACTTCAGTACCCTATGCATTCAATTAATATCAAAGATAACTAATACACCAAACTGTGCGCATGCTCATTTTAAGAAGTATTCAATTTCACAAAAAATTACATTTAATTAGACTCGTAATTAAATTGTGGCTAAGTTTGTGATTGTTCAGTCATACTCTGAAATGTTGGTGTAAGTTATTGGATAGGAAGTTAGTGGCATATCATGTGATGTGGATATTTATAATAATAATAATAATAATATTTTTTTTGAAAAAAGTGGGGTTTTGAAGTGTGAATATATATTTTTTGTGTATATAAAATATTCTGGTAACTGCTTTTTATTAACTTTTAACATGATTACTGCAGTGGACAAAAGTTTAAAATGAGCTGTTCACAAAAGATGGCAAACTATCTGAAGAGCACAAGTGTTCGTTTTCAGGGAGGTGTTTCGGGTGTTAGGGTCCTGCTTACTCTCACATCTTCCAAGAGCTTCTGAAAAAAATAAAATTAAATAAAATACCCCTCACCACCAAGCTGTGCCTGTTTTTGTCTGGACAACAGCCTCATACAGGAGGAAATTGATCTCTTGAGTCTGTCACACAACTATGAGGTATTTGAGAACTCCAGTATAGTGTTACAATGTGCAGGTGCTTTGTCCTGACAGGCCGCTGAAGGTGACTGGGGTGAGGGAGCCTTGTTCTCGTTTGCTGCTGAAGAGAGAAATTTGTCAAAGGCATGAAAGATGGCTGGCATGCTTGAAATTCCTTGGGATTCAAAATAACCACCTACAAAAAAATTATTTCTGCCAAAGGTATCATCAGAGAAATTAGCACAGGTGCAATATTTCAGCAAACAATGTACCCTTTGTTAACGTATGCAGTTACTAAAAAAAAAATGTGTTTGATGAGATCCCTTCTGGGTAAACTCTGTCTTGTTTCCAAATTGAAATAGCTAAAAAATTTAAAATAATTGAACACCACTGGAACATAATACCAGATAAAAAAGATGCCAAGCTCAAATACAACCTCTGATGGTTTGTGTGCACGCGCATGTGTGTGTGTGTGTGTGTGTGCGTGCGTGCGTGCGTGTGTGTGTGTGTGTGTTTGTGCGTGCGTGCGTTAGAGCGTGCGCGTGTGTGTGTGTGTGTGTGTGCGCGCGAGTGTGCGTGTGTGTGCTCAAAGACCACATCAAGTAGCTCGAAAAAATTTTGATCATATCCGGATTGGTGTTTTGTTACCTCAAAGATTGCATGCTTTGTGTTCTTAGTGATTAGTTGTATTTAAAACAAATGCATTCTAAAGAAAATTTAAAATTCCAATTAGACCACTGCAAAAAAGTAAAATAATTGCCGCAGAAAGTTGGCATCTGGGTTTCCAGTTTGTCTTGTGTTTTACAATGCTGTGGCTTCAGATATTGGAGATCATCGTTACATCAGCTTTAGATTGATCAGTCAACAATATTTGCAATTTAATTCATAATTAAATGTTATAGTCAGGTATTATAGTCTTTAATTACAAAATATTTTAGCCATGCATTTATGATCTCCTTAAAGAGTTAAAATTGAAAACGGTGCAATGTTGAAGGGTTTGTGTTTGTGTGTGTATGTGTGTGTGTTTGTATCAATTCTCATAAAGAAGCATTCTTTTTCTTCCATTACATACACATTTAGTTCCGTTCATACATACACTACAATGTCCTGCTACGCCATTATAAATTCTATAAAGGCCATTGGATACTAATTGGTTCTCTTAGCCATCCATGCTGCACAGAGCAAACTGACTGAAGACAGCACACATACATTTGCATAACCTTTAACCTTGGCCCCCTGGTGGTCAGGACACTGGCATGCCAAGCAATCATAAATCATTTTGAGTTTATGTACAGACATTCAACATGGGCTGATTTTTGCCACTTTTCTGTTGCAATTGATATGTCATGAGTGAACAAGCAATTTGCCAATAAAATATTTTCAAAAATTGCATTTCTATTCCTATCAAGTTTACCTTCCTTGTAGTATAATTTTCTGTATCACAGAATATGGGTTTTTAAAGCAAAAGACAAGTTTTGTCTGAAGTGAACTGTGAAAAGAAAAAAAAACCCTGTCCCTCACGAGTTACAAAATGTTTTTTTCCTTTCCTTTTTTTTTTTTTTTTTTTTTTAGTAATTTCAAGACAAAACGAATGGATTGATAAACACCTAAACACCCAGATTGAAACACTCACAAAATCCACCATTTTTCTGTGAATGGCAAGCTTGAGTGATGTCAGAGTCTATTCTAGGAGTTTAGGAGCTAAAATGCCCATCCACCATACAGGGCTCCATCAAGAAGCAGACTGGAGGCAAGAGACAGTTCACCCATTTTAATTGAGGTTCAGCAGGGATACATAGTCTCATGCTTGAATGGACATAGATAGGAGGGAAGAAATGAGAAAGGATAAATATAAGTAACATATTGCACAAGCATAGTAATGTTAACTGAGCAATGATGCCAGCTTGGCTAACCACATAAGCTTAAACATAAATTAATTCATTAAGCATGCTACCGTGGTGAGATGATCAAATCTATAGCGAACATTTAAGATTTCTGAGTATTCCCTCAATATAATGAATACAACTCATGTTTTACTCACGTGTACTTTGTAGAAAGAAAACTAACAATGAAAGAAAAACCGGAACATTAACTAATCTTGTATTGGTAGATAACCAACAGAGAAAGGGAGAGTGAGCACTAGCAGATGCATTACAATTAAAACTAACAAAACTCAGCTCAAAACGAGTGGGAATTTAGCACCAAACGAGTCAAGCTACGGACATTTGAGGTCACTATCAGGTGACGGCCAAAGTGTTCCTCTACTCCACAATGGCTAAACCTTTTTGAGGTATGGAAAGATAGCAACCTTACTTTTTTCTTGTTTGGTTGCACTCTCGTTATTTGAAGCATTGTGCACATTAACAAATCACAATAAATAAATAAATAAATAAATAAATCGACTCATAATATCTGGACTCCATCTGGGTAATTCTTTTATTTAACACTGGTTTTGTGTAGACTACCTACGTAAAGAGAGTAAAACCTATAAATTGATGCCATTTTGCAAGATTGTTAGCCGAGAACGAACATTAGCTGGCTAGCCAAGAAGCATTACCAGCTTACTAGTTGGTATTATTTAGCCAGTTAGCTGCAGCTCGTGATTAGAGTACAATGAACTTGATTTCCGTCCCACTCTGCTCACTTTGTTTTCCCAAACCTTTCTACTATGTTGACATGGAGGGAATCCGCACATCTTTTACTCTAACTTCAATCTGTTGCTGCACCCAAAGGCGTAACAACCAGTCATTTTGTCAGATTACTTTGATTCACAATATGTTGCAAGAATCAAAATGGCTTCATGACCAATATTTTTCAGGACCTCCAATGTCGCTACTCTATTTATGTTGGTACTCTAGTTTTGTGCAAAAGTTGCCCTTCTCTTAAAGAAAGAACAGACTCCTGTTTCTTACAGCAGAATAAATAAATCAGGGTTTAAGGAGTTTAAGCTTTTTAACTGATAATGGCTTCAAGACATAACAAGAAGAAATATAATTAATCACATGACTGCATACAACATTATGTGAATCGTAAACATGATAATAAAAAAAAAATGGCCATGTGCCCTTTAATTTTTTGAAATTGCAATAAGGATAGAACGTCTGTCTGTCACAACATTTGTCAATTCTTAACACTTTCCCCACCATTGACAAGATTTTCTATTAATCAACGTTTTCATTGTTATTTGGTGGCGGGCGCTGTTACAGATCTTCTGACAAAAATAGGTCAAACAAACAAGAAAATGGTGCATTCTGGTGCCCCTCGCAAACATAAGGATGAAAATTATGTTTTTTTCTTTGGCAAGTTCTATGAGCATGAGCTTTTTCTTGAGTTGTGATGAATCATGTTGATACATGCGGATATGGACAACTTGAAAACAAAGTAGCTGGTCATTGTTAAATGACATCCACATACTTTTTGTCCAAAATTTGTTTTTTTTTTTTTTTTTTTTACAAAAATGACCAATGTTCATGAGTTTTTAAAAAAAGACTAATTAAGCTAGAATTAAACTGTTTCTTTTGTCTGAAAGTAGAAGCTTCATTCTTTCTGTTTATATATTAACAGAACTGAATATTCTGGTGAATATAAACAAAAATGCTGGCGGTGGCTGGAAAATTTAAAAAAAAAAAAAAAGTTCAAGAGCATTAAAAACAGCTCATCAATGAATGTAAATCACAATCAGTGCGTATCGACCACAGCTGTCAAGAAGACTGTCAGCTTAACATCTAATCATTAGCAGAATTTAGCCACAATACTTCACAAATACAACTTGGTAAAACAGAGATATTGCAGGGAGACTTATTATTTTTGATGCATATCTTCTTGGTCCAAGTGGGCATAATGTGCCAAGAGAAAGGCTGGATTTTCCTTACAGCAGTCTATGGGACACTTACAACCTAAATACAGAAATCTGCATTTTCAAGGATCTGTTGAAATGCCCAATTTCCTTAATACTTAATTCACTGTTTACTCATTACTGAAACTTCACAAGCATAAGAATATGTATGGTGAGGTGACAACTTGCTGTCTCTCCATGCTCGAGTGAAGTCTGGGATCAAGTTGCAGTCTACGAAAGAGCTATACTGACATGCTCTCCCGGGAATCTGAATGGGTGGACTGAAACAGCAAGATAACGGAACAATTCAGATAGTAACAATTATCACAAAGACATGGATTGTTGCTATGCTATGGGGAAGACAAGAATGGAGCTCTGCCAAGTTATTTGATTCCAAGTGCACAGTGCAGTGTTCATCCTAGGCTGGTGTTGGCAGGCACAGCTTGCAGGGGGCCAGTTACAATGAAGAGATTCACATCAGCTCCCAGCATGCAGCCTTGCGCATTATGAATATCGAATAAAAATTCTGAAACTTGTGCATTCAAAAGTAAAAAAAAAATATTCTGAATGAACACCTATATAGTCATCTGCAAAGCTCAATAAATTTCACATTAAAGCTGCACAATCAGCTCGATTTGGAACAAGTTGAAAGTACATAATATTTAACAAATTTCTCAATGAAGTAATTTGGTTCTTTATCAACAAATTAAACTAGCTTCAAAAATTCATTTTCTCAAGAAAAATGTGAAATGCCATGTTCAAGAAACATAGCTGGCAAGTATAATTATCTAGTGAGCATTTCAAGAATAACTAGAGAGAGTGCTACCACAATGACATAACAATAAAACAGCACTTTAAAAATATTTACTGAATGTTTCAGAATCTCAAAGTACATATGATGCTAAAGGTGACAACAAGGTGACAAATTACGTATTGGTGCTGTGTGGTCTACGAGGTCCACGTAAGACTGCAGTACATTTACCAGATATGCAAATGAAGCCAGCATTGCGCCATGCTACAGCTTTAGGAAGTTACTTATTAGGAAGCAGCATCAGTATTGCCAACCAAAGCTTTGGAATCTTGGCCTGTTTTCCAGTTTGAATATCCACAACCCTGTCTTAGCCTTGTTTTCAGGGAAGTACATGCCTGGAATTTTAGCAAGCTTTAGAAGAGGGGGAAAAATGCCCACAACAGGCTTGATGTTGATCGCATTAATGCACTGGAGTGGGTTTGGAGTGCAAATGATTGAAAGTGGTTCCAGAGCTCAGTCGCTGTTGACAAAGCAGGCTCTGTTCTTTCAATCTGATGGTCATTTTTTTCAGCTGGGGATGTGGCACAGGAAGAGGGAAGCGCGCCAAGCTCTGTCTAATGGTTCCTATCATGGCCTGGGCCCAGAGCTTTGGCTGGTGATGAGTGGGAAATGAGGCACAGATGGGTCAGATGGGCAGAGAGGCGGGGGATTACAGGTCAGGGCAAAGAGTTGGAATAAATTAAGTTCTGCTGAGGTACAGAATGGCACTTTGTTAACATGAATAGACAGGAGCAAACAATCCTAGCTTTGTGCAGCGCACCCAGCATGCAAACCTGCCTCTTTTTTAAAAAAGATGAATGTGTTTCAGAACTATACACACAACGTTGCAAACTTGCATTGTCTGACTTTAATAAAAAGTTACTTCAAAACACTTACTAATTAAGAATTAGGCAGAATATACTGTGTGATAGTGTTTAAAAAATGCACATTTATCCAGGAAGCAGAAAACCCTATTATAGCTTTTGCAAGAATCACCTTTTACAAGGACGTATACGCACAAACAATATTGTGCTTTTACATATGCAGAAAGGACTAATTATGAATTATGGTTTGCTGACAAAACAGGAAACCAGGAAGCAATTTTTTAATCCAGGGCTCCCAAGCAGCTCAGCCAATAATATAACTTGCAACGTGCAGGTTGGCCCCATTGCAGCCTTGTCTATGCCATTCACTGTTGAGTTGGCCAGGATTCCCTCGGCTTCTGCTGCCATTAACCCAGTTACAGCTATTAACATGCCGGCAACCACAGGCTGGTAGTGTCATCGATGAAAGATACAGCTCCCTTCCAACTGCCACAGGCTCGGCTATGATTATCTGTGACATGATGAGAGTAAAATATACTGGAACTGGGGAAAAGTTATTCAGATGAATGTCTACCGTCCACAGGCATATTTGTTCTAAGAGAACAGTTTGTAAAAAATTCACTGACACAGCTGCCCTTTGACGACTGTCATCGATGTCTCGCTTCAACAAACAGAAGATAGTGTTTGAATATGAGAGGGTGTAACATAAGACATTTTCTTGGTTAGTCTATTCTGCAATGCAGTGTTGACCTTGGAAGGTGGGTATATAACTAAGTCATGAAAAACATAACTACCCACAAATTAGCCAAATATATGGTGCTGTGAAAAAGTAATTCTGATTTCTTCTATTTTTGCATATTTGTCACACATACAGTCATGCCCAAAATTATTCATATCCCTATCAATTTTTGGGTTTTTTCAAGGTATTTTTTGACAAATCAAATTTATTCTTGCACAAATGACACAGTAATTTGACATAAGGCTGTAAGAAGTACAGTAAACAATTTTTTCGAAAATACATTACTTTTTGGTATTTTATTAGACAGATTTCAGAATTACAAAAATTCCATGTCCAGAATTATTCATACCCTTTTCTCAGTAATTGATGGCAAAATCCTTTATTCCGATTACAGCCTCCCATGACCTTGGTCTTCAGCTTCCTGTGGTGAATCAGAAGGTTTTACCACTCTTTCACGTTGGAACCATTTGGCCCAATCCTCTTTTGGAAACATTCTGCAGGTCCTTTTTGGCGGATTGTTTGATGGTTTTCCTTTTTTCATGACCTTGGTTTTCAGTTCCCTCCTCAATTCTGCACAGCATTGTTTTTCGGTCAGAGCTCATTTTTACGCCAGCCACTCCAAAGACACATAAAGTTCACCTTGTTGTCCACTAACCATTTCTTCTGGCTGTCAATGTTATGGACAGATGAAACAAAGATCAGCTGTTTGGGCACAGAGATGTTTTTTGTTTGGCGCTGAAAGGTTTAGCTGCTCAACCTGAAAAAACACGGGTCCCAACGGTCAAACATGGTGGTGGGAGTATCATTCTCTGGGGTTACTTTTCTGGGCCCATTGGGTCTGGAAACCTTGTTAAAGCATGATGGCACTATGAAACAGGACCAGTATATCCAGATCTTCAGTAAAAAACATCAAGCTTTCCGCCAATAACTTGATCTTGGGGGAGGAATGGATCTTCCAAAAGGATAATGATCCTAAAACACACGGCCAAATCCGTCAAGAAATGGTTAGATGGACAACAAAGTGAACGTTTGGAGTGGCTAAACCAGAGCTCCGTTTGGCAATGCTATCCGGAATCTGTGGAGGGAACTGAAGACCAAGGTCATGGCAAGGAAACCCTCAAATGTTAAGGACCTGGAGAAGTTTGCAAAAGAGGAGTGGGCCAAAATCCTCGTGGAAACGTGTAGAAACCTTGTGATCAACTTCAGGAAGCGTTTGGAGGCTGTAATCGTGAATAAAGGCTTTGCCATCAATTACTGAGAAAAGGGTATGAATAATTCTGGAAATAATATCTCGAAAAAAACTCAAAAATTGGTAGGAGTATGAATAATTTTGGGCACGACTGTATATGTTTCAGATCATCAAACTAATTAAAAAAATTAAAGAAAACCCGAGTGAACACAAAATGCAGTTCACAAATGATCATTCCTCTGACTTAAGTGAAAAGGCAATCCAACTCTACCTGGCCCTTCGTGAAAAAGTAATTGCCCCCCAAGGTAAATCGACCAATTAAAAACATTTTATTGATAATTGGGTTCAATTTCACGAGACCATCCAGGCATGATTACTGCCAGCCCTGTTGAGTGTAAACATCACTTAAATTGAACCTGTTTGGCACTGTGAAGTCGGTAAAAAGCAGCGTATGATGCAATGATCTAAAGAAATTCAAGAACAGATGAGACACAAAGTTGTTGATATCCATCAGTCTGGAAAGGGTTCCAAATCCATTTCCAAGCCTCTGGGACTCCAGGGAACCACGGTGAGGGCCATGATGCACGAATGGAGAGAACTTGGAACAGTGACAAACCCTCCAAGGAGTGGCCGGCCTACCAAAATTACTCCTAGAGCACATCAACAACTCATCCAGGAGGTCACAAAAGAACCCAAAACAACATTTAAAGAACTGCAGGCCTCACTTGCCTCAGTTAAAGTCAGTGTTCATGATTCAACAATAAGAAAGAGCCTGGGCAAAATTGGCATCCATGGGAGAGTTCCAAGGCAAAAACCACTGCTAACCAAAAATAACACAAAGGCTCGTCTCACATTTGCCAAAATACATCTTGATGATCCCCAAGGCTTTTGGGAAAATATTCTGTGGACTGACGAGACAAAAATTTAACTTTTTGGAAGGTCTGTGTCCCGTTACATCTGGCGTAAAACTAACACAGCATTTCATAAAAAGAACATCATACCAACAGTCAAACATGGCAGTGGTAGTGTGATGGTCTGGGGCTGCTTTGCTGCTTCAGGACCCAGATGACTTGTCGTAATTGATAGAACCATGAATTCTGCTCTCTACTTTCTCAAGAAAGTCCACCTCTGAATAGGAGTGACCTAGTCAAGGTCCTGTCTTGAGTCTGACTGAGATCTGAATGAATTGATGTATCATGACCTTAACACGCAGTTCATGCTCGAAAACCTACCAATGTGGCTGAATTAAAGCACCTCTGCAAAGAAAAGTGGCCCAAAATTCCTCAACAGTAAAATACTAATTTCCATTATCGGAAAAATTGTTCCCGCCAAGGGTTGCCCGTCCAGTGATTAGGTTAATGGGGGCAATTGTTTTTTCATATGGGTTATATACAACCCCAATTCCGAAATAGTTGGGACAAAGTGTAAATTGCAAATAAAATCAAAACGCAATGACTTTCAAATCACACCAGCCAGTATTTTATTCACAATAGAACAGAGATAACATAGCAAATGTTGAAACTGAGAAATTTTACAATTTTATCCACAAAATAAGCTCTTTTCAAATTTGATGGCTGCTATAGGTCTCAAAAAAGTTGGGACAGGGGCCTGTTTACCATGCTGTAGCATTCCCTCTTCTTTTTACCACAGGGTGGAGGCGTCTGGGCATTGAGGAGACAAGTTTCTTGAGTATCCTTTGGAATTTGATCCCACTCTTGTTTAATACAGGCTTCCAGCTGCTGGAGATTTTTGGGTCTCCTTTGACGGACTTTTCGTTTAATTATGCGCCAAATGTTCTCAATTGGTGAAAGATCGGGACTGCAGGCAGGCCAGTTCAGCACACGGACTCTTCTACTACGAAGCCATGCTGTTGTGATAGCTGCAGTATCTGGTTTCGCATTGTCCTGCTGAAATACACAAGGCCTTCCCTGGAATAGATGTCATCTGGAGGGGAGCATATGTTGCTCTAAAACCTTTATATACCTTTCAGCATTCATGGTGCTTTTTAAAACATGCAAGTGTCTCACACCACATGCACTAATGCATCCCCATACCATCAGAGATGCTGGCTTTTGAACTGAACGCTGATAACAGCGTGAGGGGTGGTCTTTCTCTTCTTTAGCCCGGAGGACACAACACCCATGATTTCCAACAAGAATGTCGAATTTGGACTCGTCTGACCACAGGACACTTTGCCTCTTTGCTACAGTCTATTTTAAATGAGCCTTGGCCCACTGAACACGGCGGCACTTCTGGATCATGCTCAACAATGGCTTCCTTTTTGCATGATAGAGTTTTAGGTGGCATCTGTGGATTGCACGGTGGACTGTGTTTACAGACAGTGGTTTCTTGAAGTATTCCTGGGCCCATTTAGTAATGTCAATCAGCAGAATCATGCTGGTCAGTGATGCAGTGGCGTCTGAGGGCTCGAAGATCACAGGCATCCAGTCAAGGTCTTCGGCCTTGTCCCTTGCGTACAGAGATTTTCCAGTTGTGATGATGTTATGCAGTCGATGATGAGACCTTCAAAGCCTTTACAATTTGACGTTGAGGAACATTGTTTTTAAAGTATTCCACAATTTTTTTTTACGCAAGCCTTCACAGGTTGGAGAGCCTCTGGCCATCTTTACTTCTGAGAGACTCAGCCTCTCTAAGACATCTCTTTTATAGCCAATCATGTTACACACCTGATGCCAGTTAACTTAATTACTTGCTAAATGTTCTTTCAGCTGATTGTCTTATATATTAATTGCTTTATCAGCCTTTTTATGCCTGTGTCCCAACTTTTTTGAGACCTGTTGCAGCCAGAAAATTTGAAATAAGCTCATTTTGTGGATAAAAATGTAAAATGTCTCAGTTTCAACATTTGAAACGTTATCTATGTTCTATTTTAAATAACATATTGGCTCATGTGATCTGAAAGTTATTGCATTTTGATTTAATTCATAATTTACACTTCGTCCCAACTATTTTGGAATTGGGGTTGTAGATTTTGAATAATTCTTTAACTTCAATAAATGAAATGATAATTTAAAAGCTGCATTTTGTGTTAACTCATGCTGTTTTTTTTATTTATCTTATTTTAAAATTATTTGGATGATCTAAAGTAAACTGAAGGATTATTTACGGTGAGATTTCTGACCCAACGATTATGCACTTTGGCTCTTCGATTAGGACGGAATGGTTGATCTTTTTTAGCTGACAATTGTTATTGTACGCATAATAAAACCAACTTTTCATTACATAAATTTATTTTGTTCTTTAAACTATCGTTGGGTCAGAAATCACACTGTAAATGCTATGTGCAGAACAAAAGTCCTTCAGTTTATTTAAATATGACAAATAAGAAAAAATAGGTGAAATAGGGAAGGGGGGCATATAGTCTTTCAGAGCATTGTATAATATGACTGTACAGCAATCTCTAAACTCTTTCCTCCACTGGACAGACAAAGGCCAGTACGCTGTTTTTTGCATTTTTGAATGCTGCCAGTCTTACCTGTCTGTTAATATTACTTAGATCATATATTGTTAGCAGAAGTCATTTTGACTTCATCAGCTTATGCTGAAAAACCACATATACATGCTTACATACGGTAGGTAAGCAGAACTTTAATTACATTAAATTTGTGGTCAGTGTAAAGCTATTTTAACCCTGCTCTCAAGAATCAGTTTCTGCACTCTTCTCAAAATGCTAAGGTCTGCAGATAGCTATGGCTGCTCATTTACAGTTAATTATGACTCATATTCACTTCATGGGATAATTTTTATCTACCAGCCAACTAGCAAATCAGAAAATGAGGAGACAGGATGGTTTTTTTTAGTTCCAAAGAAGTGAGCGTGCTCTTTTCTTTTGTGTGAGTGTCTGTGTTTGTGAATTAGTACATGTGTGTGCATTTTGTTCTCACTTGTGTGAATCTTATTATCAAGCACCTGTTGATGAAGTATGATGTGAAATCACACTGCCTATTTCATTTCCACATACACTACAGGCCAAAATATTTCAAACACCCTGCACCTTTCAGAATTTATCTGGTTTTTGTCATCTTAAAGTTAATTTTGAACGACAAAGGTGCACAAAATGACAGAGGAACGCTTATATTGACTAAAAATGTTGCTTGCTAAGAACTTTACATCTTGAAATTTAACTTGAGTTGCTGTGGGATGAACTTGACTGGGCAGTCAGAGAAGTGCGCCCATCAAGTTCAAAAGAGCTCATGAAGGAACTCTTGAAAGCCCAGAATGAGTAACCAGGAAGTTCTCCCCTTAAACTGCTGGAAAGAGTGCCTAGGATATGTCAGGCTGTTTTCAAGGATAAGGGAGGGTACTTTGTAGAATTTGAATATGTATATGTATATATCTCTTAGCACATAATTTTGCTAATTTCTAGTTGCAAATTTGCACATTTCTAGTTAAGATTTGTGTTTCTATGTTATTCTGTTTTTTGTTGTTGCTGAAAATATACTTTAAGTTTGTACATGTAGGTTTGTAGTGTATGACTCAACAAAAATGACTTCTTGTTGGCAAAATAGTGCCTATATAGCATTACGGACAGCCGTATTTTGTGAATCCATCGTCAGCATTAAGTAAAAAGCTTTTTTCCCTCTCACATTTGGAGTACTAAACATGATAGTAATGTTAATTTTGGCAAACAAAAAAGATCAAAGCCAAACTATCTTTATCAGGTCGTTTTGAGGGCAAGTTTAGGGGGGGAAAGGGTACTGTTTTTCATGGGACAGCTGAAAATGGAGAATGTGTTTTTCATAGGCCATGGAATTGTTTCTATCAGATGTGTTCTACACACTTTAACAAAAATATTTGCTGCGTTTCCATAGAAACTGCTTCGCAACAGGTGGTTTGATTTACTCCACCAAGAACCTGTTCTGTATGGCTGACTGCCAGTCTGAATATGATATCCAACGCTTATAACAGATTCAAAATAGACATGCCTCGTCACATAGCATTTTTTAAAGAAATATTTTTATCCTCATTTCATTTATTGTTAAATGTTACCTCTAGCTTTGGTCTAATCTGCTTCAAAACATTCTCTTGAAGGTAACCACTTGATTATGGATCTTTCAGAAGTAAATGATCCATAATTAAGGTCCACACACTTTGAAATTTTGAAGAAAAAAAAAAAAATGTTTTTCAAAACATCTCAATGTCCTCTGGGCACCAACAGTGCAACCACTTAAGAATATTACGCCTTTTTTTTTTTAAATCAGAGGTAAGCTTGCCACACTATCAAATGCTGAAAATGCTCAATCCCATTTTTGAAGAAGTTGGGATGATGTGGAAAATGCAAAGTAAAAATTTCACGATTTGTAATACATTCTTGACCTGCATTAAATTGAAGAAACAGTGCAAAGACAAAACATTTGTCTTTCCTTCCAAACTTTGTTTTTTTTTTTTTTTTGGACATAAACACTCATTTGAAATCTCATGCTTGCAACACGATCCAGAAAATTTGGACCATGGGAGTATTTCCCTCTGTGTTACATCACATTTTTTTCAACAACCCTGTAATCATTTAGACATCTGAGGATGCCAATTGCGTTAGCTTTGAATGATTTTTCACCATTTTTTTCCTGGTATCAGTCCTCAGCTGCTCAGACATCTGAGGCCTTTATCTTCGTATTTTGCTGTACTAAAAGTGTCACATATTTTCAGTGGTAGAGCGGTCTGGACTGCAGGTAAGCCAGTCTGGCAGCCTGGACTGCCACACTTCTCATTCAGAATGTGGCTCGGGGTTGTTGAAATTAACATGGGCAACCAAGAAAATGGCGTCACCTAAAAGACAGCACTTTTTGCGCCAAAACACATCCATGTTACTGAGACAGATGTTGAAGTTATCTATGCCATGGGCACTAACACACCCCCATACCATGATAGATGCTGACTGAAAACAACAGGCAGGGCCCATTTTCTTCTTTGATAAGGTAAACACAACATCCATTCTTACCCAAGTGGTTACAGCCCATGTGGTGACATCCATCACAAAAGCATAATGGATTTCAATGCAGTGTTAAGAATTTCAGTTTTGGAGCTCTTAGTATTATTTTCAACCTCAAAACTTGGGCAGGGATTACTCCAGCTTCTTCAGAAACCATAGAGGGTATTTTTGGTTTGTTTTAAAATCGTTGAATTATTCAGTCATATTTTTTTTTTTCACGAAGTGGCGAACTTCATCCACTCATTGCTTATAAAGAAATGGCTCTTTTATACCCAAGCATGAAAGCGTCATGTTTAACACCTGTACACCAGTGGCAGCTGGTGAACTGACGGTAGGGGAGGCTCAAAACAATCCCTTAAAATTAATGATTGGTCACGACCTGTTTTCAATCATTAATTTAAATTACCATTACAGAAACTCTGAAAACTCTCAACATTATCAGGTGTGGCCAGTTTTCATGTATAACGCATACCTGTCAACTCTCACATATTCGACGTGAGTTTAAGTGGCATATTTACATTCCTCTGCTGTAGTCAGCAATTATTCAATCAACGCGTATGTAAGAGATTCTCACGTGGAATTGAAGTCCTTGTGCACTGGAGGGGTTGGAAGCAATGGAATTGCATAAAGACATTTCAAATGATCTTATTTCATTTAAACGATCATGAAACACATGCATTGCTTCCAATCCCTGAATAAAAAAAAGCGTGAGAAGTCCACAGTCGTAATCGGTATGCGTCATAAATGAAAACTGGCCACATCTGATAATTTTGAGAGTTAGCGGAGTTTCTGTAATGGTAATTTAAATGAATGATTGAAAACAGGTTGTGACCAATCATTAATTTGAAGGGATTGTTTTGAGCCTCCCCTATCGCCAGTTCACCAGCCGCCACTGCTGTACACTCATTTTATTTTTTAACATTCCAAAACTTTATGAGCCATTATTGCCCCTGTGACAACTTTTTTGAAAGTTCTGCTGGCCTCAAATTCAAAATAAGCATGCATTTTAAACAAAAAAAAAATTAAGTTCATAAGGTTTAACATTAAATATTTTGTACTGTACTGTACTTAAATTCATGTCAACTATGATTTACAAATCAGTTTTTTTTATTCCTCCTGCCACCCCCCCATACCATACCATACTATAGGCATGGTATGCGGTGATGGTTGTAGAAAAGCACTGTATGTGTTATTAATATGGGCTGGTTCGTGGTACTGAGGAGTCAGTCATGTGAAAAGGACCCAGTGACGATCAAACTGGTTAATTTAGTTTTAGTTGATACTTTTTTTTCCATGATAATTTAATCAGATAATAAATTGTGCCACATATTGTACTGTTTTATCTATTTTTCCAGTTAAGTAGAATGGTCTTCCTGGCAATCGTTAAGACGATCCAAGTTGACCGTATGTTGTAATCATAGAGATATACAATAGAACCAGAGAGAACGAGGAAACCTTTGCTTCAGCCAGTTAGCATGTTAGCTTCCTGCTTTCGCGTTTCCCAAGGATGCAATTTTGTGACCAAAAACGCTGAAGCTCCATAGACACCAATTGAAAAGTGCGCATTTTTTTCTTGCCAAATAAAGCAAAAACAAAAGAAAATGTATTCGGTATTCCTTCATTATTTTGCTCTTTGTCTGACGCAACTGTTCAATGTTTTCAAGAAGGTCTGTAAAATAAGAACTGCTACTTAGAGCTTGATGACAGCTCGTGCACGAATTTGGTTGTCCAACTGTTACTCTGACTGCAGCAGTTCAGCCAATGAGTGTATAGTGTGTGCGCGTTCCGGATTAACAGCATTTCTCGTCATTTCCCCTCGAACACATTCGCCAATCCGCACAGAAGACACATTTTATAGGCCATTTGTGCTGTGTAATCAGATTGGCAATCTTATGAAATGGTGCCGAAATAAGCGCCCATGGAACGCCATTTTTATAGATGGCGTCAGTCAATTCCGTACTTCCTGGGCTGAAGTAGCTAGCCTAGCATCTCCCATTGAAAGTAATAGGGTGGTACTTCCTCGCTCTCTCCAGTTCTATTATATTACCCCCATGGTTGTAATGTGGCAGTTCAACAGAAGCGAGTTCTCCTAATAGACCAGGGGTGGCCAACCCTGGTCCTGGAGAGCCGCAGTGTCTGCTGGTTTTTAGTGTTACTCAGCACTTGATTGATGAATTAAAGCAGTTGATTACACACTTCACTTATCTCACCTGGTGACTTAGGTTTAAATCGGGTGGAGAAAACCAAACTCAGCACACCCTCTGGCTCTACAGGACCAGTGTTATCCACCCCTGCTCTATAAACTTTTATCTGTACTCTGTACTTCTACTTTGTCTGCATTACAACTATGCTAAATATCCAACCACATTGACAAATCTTGGTCAACACGTAGATTGCTGTCACAACCTGCAAGTCTGCTTAATTGGCTCTAGGAGTCTTGTGGGTTGTTCCTGCTAATTGCTTGATTGGCTCATTATTACCAAATTAGACCTGAGACACCAGGTGAGTTATCAGTTAAGTGAGTAATCAACTACTTTAATCCATCAATCGAGTGCAGAGTAACACCAAAAATCAGCAGACACTGTGGCTCCCCAGGACCAGGGTTGGCCATCCCTGTAATAGACACACAGACAGGGAGACTGGGAGGATGCAACCTTGGATGGAGGATAGTTTGAAGGTGACTGTTTTCCAGCCATGTGGCATGAAAGTAGTTGTCAGTAGTGTTAAGTGGTTACATATATCATTTTCTGTGAAACCCATTTTTAACATTTTATCATGGGTGAAGCGGACTCTGTAAAGGATTTTACAGTGAATAAGTTGTAATTTTGGATTTGAGGTCATTGAGAAGGTGTTGACGCAGATTTGCTTCAAGTCAATGATATTGGTGGTAACAGCTTTGTATTTTTCCCAGTGTTGAGTCGGGAGGGCAAGAGTGCTGTCAATTTTTGATAAAATCTTGTAAATTTTAGACAAGGTTTTTTTTTTTCTAATAGACTGTACTTATTGTTTGAGTTGGTCGGTTAGTGGAGGTGGTTTTAGAGTATTGTTATGAGGATTTATTGTATCCTTAAGACAGTGTTTTAGTAATGAGTATTGTAGAAAGCCATTACCACCAATATCACACCTTTCTACAAGGATTTCATATGGCATGAGTGAGTTATTACCAAATATGCGATGTGAATATCAAATATGCGATGTTTTCTTTATTTGAAAGCCTGCATTATTCCATATTGAGGTGAGTTTGTTTGGTGTCATGGTTTGTCCAGTCATTTGGATGAGTTTCAACCAAGCTGTCAGAGTCACTGCAGTATATGAGTTTTTGAAGCAATTGTATTTTTTTTTTTTTTTTTTTTGTGAGAGATATGGTAGATCTAATATTGATCATTCTTGGCAATCATATTGTTTGATGCCCATCCATGGGTGCTGTGATTGATTGTTTATTTGTTGCCATTTTATTATTTACTCTGGATGGTCTGCGTGGTGGGATATTTTAAAGTTTGGTTTTTGTAAGGTTGATCATTGGATTCTTGTTTTTTTTTTATTTTTCCAGTAGAATTTGGTGATTTTGGAGTCAAAAGACTTAAACCAATGTGCTGTAGATTGGATGGGGGTCATTGAAAAAAGATCATTTATTTTTGGTGATATGGAGATTTTTGTGGCTGCTATTCTTCCAAGTAGATGGGTGGGTTATTGCTTATTCCAGAAGGTTAATTGCTGTTATTACCAGCATTTTTCACGCCTTAACTTTTTTTATAATAGGGTTGTACTTAGATTCACTTATACTCTTAAAATAACTAATACTCTTAGTATTATTTCTTAGCAAACATTAATTTTACTAAAAATTGGTCAATTACATTTTAAAAACAATGTATCTTTGCAGTTTCTCATTGCATACATGAAATACACTGTTTCCCATAGCCAAATTAAAGCACCTGGTCTTCTCCTTGTGTGGGGGAAATGAAAGTTAAGGGCCACTACTGCAGCGGAAATCACCAATCCAGTAACAACTTCTCAGAAAGAGGCCACCTCAACCAAGACCAATGCAATTGGGATTTTAGAAGGAAGTGAAAAGCATGGCAACAAAACTTGGCCTCCCAGCTCTGGACTGCACCCCAAATTAGCAGGATCCCTGGAGATTTACTGAATGTGGGAATAACACATGGTGTGTTCTCAGGATCCAGCACATATTGCCCAGAGTTCAAGTTACGGTTATTGGAAGGAATCTTGTGAAAAACGAAGCCAAGCATCACGGCATATCACCAGGATGGATTGACCTTGCCAAATGGGGCAAGGCAGGAAGTACCAGTGTCACTGGCTGCTTGTGTGGTAAACAAAATTCCTATTTGTTAGGTAGGTGAAACAATCTTCACGTAGTCATAATGTTCTGCATCATCATTTCAGTCAGTGCCGGCAATTCATTATAGATTTTTAAATTATATTTTAGATAGTACTCCTTGATTTTGGTCAAATCTCAATAATTTATGTGATTAGTGAGTGAACTACAGTCAGTGAAATACTGCAGGTTATAGCAGCATTGCAGAAGAAACCCTCGATTGCGAAATAAGCTTTTGTCACACAACATTCCTTGAAACAAGCAAAAAAAGAATCAAGTTACTGCAGGCTATTAGTGGGACAAATACAAAAGTGTGAACGTAAATAAAAATTCCATGTCCGAGACTCTTCACAAATGAAGACATTGTTTTACTATCATAAAATGAAATAGACTAAACTTAAACAAAATTAATCAAAAATCTGTAATTACAGATTTTACATTACAATGTAGACCTGCATGGCAATGTGACAAAAAATGAATGACCACATACTGAAATGCGTTTAATGCTATACTTTAGGAACCAGGGCAGGGTAGGAACACAATGACATTGCTTGTCCTGATAGAGGCATCTGCAGTGTGCTGTAAATCAATAAAAAATACCAGACCTCCTTCATTTATACATGGGAACATTGCATAGCATATGGTTAGCAGTTCCGTTTTCCAACATGTGTTAGATGGACCATGTCACAAACATTAAATAGAAGCCTGTTCAAAGGTCATCACTCTTGAGCAGCAGGCATCAGCTGGAAAGCCTTCATTTCATTTTGATATATGTTTGAACATACACCTTAAGTACCCATCTGAGCTATTTATTGCACCATTTACATGATTATACACATTCCTCATGCTGTAAAATGATTGACATTGGAATTTTTATTCCCTCAATTTTAAGGAGCTCGTTGAACTTTCTGTTTTTACAAATGGAACACATTTAACATTTTTCTCATGCTGGGACAAATTCCATGATTGAACAATTATGAGATCATATTTTATTCCACTCTACCTCTTGGCTACATAGCACTGATGTGCAATGTTAAACCAATGGATCAGTACCCAGGAGCTCAATTTGTGTACTTTATATTTTGTTTGTAGTAATAGTGGAACACTGGACTCTATGTAATAATGACAACAATAATCATTGCTGTTTTACAGCGGTATCGTGAACCATAAGTACATTACTATGCTGCATTTTCCTCAAATGTCTTCCAAGCTGCCCAAGAAATAATATTAGCGGTCTCTGAATTTAAACAGCCTTTTTCAAGCCCAGAATTGCCCTGAGCAAGACGGCGAACATTTGACCTGCAAGGGGCACAGTAAAAACTGAGAGGGCCCTCACCTTTTCAAATGTCAGTGTTTATTTTCTTTTCTCAGATCCTTCTACTCAAGTCTGCCTCTTGTGGTTCAATGATCACTTGCATGCAACATAAACCCCTTAAACCCTAACTCTTCACTGAAGATTTTTTTCTCTTCAGCGGGGTCAAAGCCATATTGTAAGACAAAATCACATGCATATTCTGTATCAGGGCATATTTGGGATCCTTGGAAATCCTAGGATCTCCATTTGAATTTTAAATAGGCCTGAAGTTCAACAGGTCTGAATGAAGCAGCTGCATTTGACATGGGGTTAACAACTGTTAGCTTTAGATGCAAGCCAAACCACATTAACTCACTGGCCTTTTTCTCTGCTGGTTGACAATAATGCATACTTATTTGTCTGTGATTCTTTTAGCAGGCACTGATCCAGAGTGTGAAGGTCACACTGGCCACAAAGTGTATGATTTGTCAAAGCTGGCCACAGCACTCAGCATCTCATATCCTCTTCAGGACTTGAAAGAAGGCAACCCTTCATGCTCTGTATTTCCCAACTAACACAAGGTCCATTTTTCACAGACAGTGAACTGAAAATGTCTGTACATAGGTTTGTAAATTGGGACCAGTGGACTCTCTTTGCCTCTATTTTGTAAAATATCAGACCTAATGCCCAAGTTCACTTTGAAAGCTCATATTTCACACCATTTTAGGTCAGACAGTAATATGCCTTAGAATAAAAACTGCATGTTTCCTTGGGCCACAACCAAATGCTGAACCCTGAAGCAACGCTGACAATAATCTCTTGTGCCATCCCCCCTTCAGTCGACAGTTTGCCTCATACTTTGAGACTCTAAACCTCATTTCAGTTCTCTCTCAAATGAGAAGCATGCTATTAGAATATTTAGAAGTTACATAATTGCAACCATATGCCAGCCAGAAAGGAGTTACGTAAATAGGCCACTCATTAGTGTTGTATCATGTTGATTTGAGGCAGAGGCACAGACGTTTTAAGCAATGTGGTTTAGAAACGACCAGGCAAAAGACTCATGTGGATTACAAATCCCCTGACTGGTTCTGAACAAGTCTAAAACTTGACATTAATGTTCTTTTAACTAAGACCACGCCTAATAATAGAAGTAGAATGGATTATAGAATGAATAAAGACAGTACTTAATTTAATTCAATTCACTTGAAGCTTTTTCGCCAAAGGACTGTTCCTTTGGCGAAAACCCCAAAATGCGGTAACCCTCCCAATAGGATGAGAACACTGACACAGTGGTTGGAAAAAACTGACTGGGAAGAAATCTCAGGAGGAGCCTGGCTATAGACGGGAAGCCCCTTCCTTGCTGGCCATAAATTGGGATACGGTAGATTATAGCAAATGCTAGGGGTTTGGATGCCGTACGGACTAGAGTCAGGTCAGACAGAATTGGACGCCCAACAGAGTGTAGCAGAATTGGACAGAATTGGGTTGAAACCCCTAAACATGAGACTCAGGGTGGGGGAAACATCTCTTCTGAGAGTCATAAAGACTCCATCAAGTCCTCCAAAGTTGCTTCTCGGAAGACAGTAGACAGACCGAGAAGGAAAGGAATGGAGGAATAAAGAGAGAGGACCAAAAATGAAAGAAAGAAGAAAGAGGATGGTAGAGTTGGATGCCAAACAAGACAGTTGTAAAAAATTGAATTTCAGAAGTAAAATATGAATGTTGGGTAATTGGCCTAAAGAGCTTAAGCTTGGACTGTACCTTAACTTGTTTTAACATGTATGCAGGACAAGGAAAAGGGGTCACAAGGTCATTTTATGAAAGTTGAGATTTTCCAACAAAATCAAAGAGTGATCCAAGTTTTTCACAGCAAAGTGTTGTAAATTGACAGTACAGTAGTTTTAAATTCTAGCTTTGCACATACATTTTCGGTAAAATAGAACAGGTTGAACTTTGACCCCGTTAATCTCAGAATGGAACAAGTGAAAAAGTAAGCAGAGCTTACAAATACCCTCAACGTCCCCAATCATGCTTTTTCTGTTGGTGATCATAGAAATTATCACATTCCGAGAATCAATTTTTACAAAAATAACAACACATCTATGACACTTAGCACTGCACGTCTCCATATGTTACAAACTATGTGTGGCAAATTTGAAAGAATCCATTATATAATATTTGAGATATCAATCAGACAAATTGACATTGAACCCACTTGAAAATTTTTAAGCCCAAAAACAGGAGAATGGTGATATTTTTGTGAAAAATCATCGCAGATGGCCAACACTTTGCACTGCACCTCTTCCTGTAATAATGAATATGTGTGCCAAATTTGAAAAGAATCCAATGAATAATATTTGGGATATCGATCGGACAAATTGACATTGAACCCACTTGAAAATGTGTAAGTCCAAAAACATGAAAACGGCGATATTTTTGTGAAAAATCATCCCAGATGGCCAACACTTTGCAAGGCACCTCTCCCTGTGGAAGAAAATATGTGTGCCAAATTTGAAAAGAATCCAACGAATAATATTTGCGATACCGCTCGGACAAATTGACATTGAACCCACTTAAAAATTTCCAAGTCCAAAACCAGGAAAACGGCAATATTTTTGTGAAAAATCATCCCAGATGGCCGACACTTCGCACTGCACCTCTCCCTGTGGTAGAGAATATGTGTGCCAAATTTGAAAAGAATCCAATGAATAATATTCGAGGTATCGATCGGACAAATAATGTCTTCGGACGGAACGACGGAGTGACGGAATGACGGATGGACGGACGGAATTCTTGGTATATAACTATATACCCCCGACATTTCGTCGTCGGGGGTATAAAAAAATCCCAAGTGACCCCTTTTCCTAGTCCTGCACACATACAGTGCCGTGAAAAAAGTATTTGCCCCCTTCCTGATTTCTTACTTTATTGCATATTTTTCACTCTTAAATGTTTCAGATCATCGAACAAATTTTAATCTAAGAAAAAGATAACCCGAGTAAATACAAAATGCAGTTTTAAATGATGATTCCATTTATTATGGGGAAAAAGCTATCCAAAGCAAACTGGCCCTATGTGAAAAAGTAATTGCCCCCCCTTAAATCATGAATTAACTGTGATTAACCACATTTTTCAAAAGAACCTGTTGACAAAGTGAAGTAGGCTAAAAGATCTCAAAAAGCAACAGATCATGCCGTGAACTGCAGAAATTCAAGAACAGATGAGAAAAAAAAAAAGTGACATCTGTCACTCTGGAAAGAGTCGCAAAACCATTTCTAAGGCTTTAGGACTCCGGTGAGAGCCATTATCTACAAATGGAGAAAACTTGGAACAGTGGAACCTTCCCAGGAGTGGCCAGCCTACCAAAATTACTCCAAGAGCGCATCGACGACTGATCAAGGACGTCACAAAAGAACCCAGAACAACAGCTGAAGAACTGCAGGCCTCACTTGCCTCAGTTAAAGTCAGTGTTCATGATTCAACAATAAGAAAAAGACTGGGCAAAAATGGCATCCCTGGGAGAGTTCCAAGGCGAAAACCACAGCTGACCAAAAGAACACAAAGGCTCGTCTCTCATTTGGCAAAATACATCTTGATGATCCCCAAGACTTTTGGGAAAATATTCCGTGGACTGACGAGACAAAAGTTGAACTTTTTGGAAGGTGTGCGTCCCGTTACAGCAGGCATAAAACAAACACAGCATTTCATAAAAAGAACATCATACCAAAAGTCAAACATGGTGGTGGTAGTGTGATGGTTTGGGGCTGCTTTGCTGTTTCAGGACCTAGATGACTTGTCGTAATTGATGGAACTATGAATTTTGCTCTCTTCCGGAAAATCCTGAAGGACAATGTCCAACCATCAGTTTGTGACCTCAAGCTCAAGCGCACTTGGGTCATGCAGCAGGACAATGCTCCGAAACACACTAGCAAGTCCACCTATGAATGGCTTAAAAAAAAAAAAAATGAAGATTTTGGAGTGGCCTAATCAAAGTCCGGACTTAAATCCGCTTGACATGCAGTGGCATGACCTTGAATAGGCTGTTCATGCTCAAAAACCTCCAATGTGGCTGAATTAAAACAATTCTGCAAAGAAGAGTGGGCTAAAATTCTTCCACAATGATGTAAAAGACTCATTGCCAGTTATCGCAAACGTTTCATTGCAGTTGTTGTCGCCGAGGGTAGCACAACCAGTTATTAGGATTTAGGGGGCAATTACTTTTTCACATAGGGCCAGGTAGGTTTGGATAGCTTTTTCCCCTTAATAAATGAAATCATCATTTAAAAACTGCATTTTGTATTTACTTGGGTTGTCTTTGTCTAATATTAAAATTTGTTAGATGATCTGAAACACTTAAGTGTGACAAGTATGCAAAACAAGTGCGAAGTCACTGAACCTGCGTTGCTGCACGGGTGATATGTAGAAGTATGCTTTGGTGAATAAAATGTGCATTGATTGAGTGATGGTTAATAGTTATGATGATGATGACGACAATGATGATAGATAGATGCAGCCATGTGGAAAAGATTAACTGGAAAGGATTTTGGCGTAGCACACTCATCTTCAATAATGACCGGCCTTGGGTAAGCCACTTATTTTATAAGTTATCTCGATAACGTCGTTTGGTGACCATCTTGATTTTTAATGTTGTGATATAATTTTCAATAAGAACATGCAATAGGTCAAGATGCACCACCATACCAAATTAAAAGTTCCTAGGCCACTTATTTTTCGCGTTATCTCGATAATGTCGTTTATACAAAAACGGCGGCAGCCATCTTGGATTTTGATGCAGCGCGGGCATTTTCAATATTGACCTGCCTTAGGTCAAGATACATGAGCATACCAAATCAGAACTTCCTACGACATATTTTTTGCATTACCTCGATAACATTGTTTTTACTAAAACGGCGGCGGCCATCATGGATTTTGATGCAGCACGGCCATTTTCAATAGCTAACTGCCTTAGGTCAAGATACATAATCAAACCAAATTACAACTTCCTGGGCCAATTATTTTTTGAATTATCTCGATAACGTTGTTACTTTGGATGGATGGACAGAATGACGGACGGACAATGGACAACAAAAAGTCACCCGCTCTATTTGATGAGTTTGGCACTCTCTCAAGAGATTTTTGTCCTCCGAGCATTTTTTCGGAGTTTGGGTCCGGAAGTGAAAAAGCCATTCCTAGACCTGCTGCCTTCGGCGACGCAGGTAAAAATAAGAAATCAGGAAGGGAGCAAATACTTTTTCACGGCACTGTATATTAAATACATAAAGAAACTAATATTTTTCAAATACATCCACAAAACAGTTGAAGTGGAGGATATAACGCAAAATACAGTGAAATTAATCGTCTTCTCAGTGCAGCACAATTTAATCAGTTATACTGAATACGGTAAAATCACGTATCTACATCATGACAAAAACTGGGAAGATGTGATGTTAAGGAGGCTCAAAATATTGCACTGTTCTAGGAACATCTTAAAATTTTAGATTATAATACAGATTATATTTGTTCAAGTACAATGAAGACCTGATCCTAGATCAGCACTTAGACGGAGCTGTGTGATGTATAAGGACACCTAACCAGATGTTGTACTTTTTCAGTGTTAAAAGTTTGCATCAATACGACTCAATTTTAAGATGACAGAATCATCAAATTGTCCTCTTCTGTTATTTATTATTCAGGAACAGTATTAAAGATTAAATTGTTCTACTTCAAAGTGAATTGAGTAAAAATGAACCAATACATCACAATCATTTGATACTACTGAACTGAAACTTTTCTGTTTGTACCCTTTATCATCATATGAAATTTACTGCGATCAAAAAAACAAAAAGCAGAAAGAATATCTTAAAAGTCAACGGCAGCATCATCATTCATTTAGACACTAGATATACTGCTGAATTTCATTTCTCCAGGATCATTAAGCTAACTGAGAGGTCAGATTCCACTCACCTCATATGCCAAGTCTAAATCGGTATCTGATGGGACAAGTGAAATTAAATATCACGGTACTACTGTCCTCAACTGACCCGGGGCAATTAGCAAAACATTTAATCTTACCACGAGTTTCCTCTAAAAAGTGAACGGTTTGAGAACGATTTCTTCTAAAAAGTTATCTTACTTGGCCAAAAGACCCACAATGATATGCTGACAAATATCAGCTCTTAGGGCCATAGAGTATACTCTAAATGTTGCAAAAATATTTTTTAAGTGTATTTTTATGTGCTAATGAAACCACCATGGGAAAGGCCACCCCCCTTAAAAATATAAATAGACAAATGAAATTTTAAGAAAAAAATAATCCATAAAATTGAGTAGTCACATATACCAGTTCACCCATATACAGTAATGGCATTTTAATGAGAATTCAATCTTATTATACATTTCTGACAGGCATTTCCTCAAATTCTGGTGAACTATTTAAATTGCATTTAAATATTTTACAGTAAAGGGGTCATATTATGCTTTTAGGGTTTTTGACTTTCCTCTAGAGATATACATATTTTTTGTGCATGTAAAATGTCTGTAAATTTAAAAATCCCAAAGTCCACACAAAGGGAGTTATTCTGACAGAAAATTCAGCTTTTGAACTACTTGAAAAGCCTCGTTTGTAGTGCAGCCTTTTCTTCAATAACGTCCTTGTCACAACGTAACACATTCGCATAACACCGGACAAGCGTTCAAAGGCGTGCCAGACTCAAACAAAACTAGGCAGAAAGGAGGCCGGCAAGAGTTTTGTTAGTGTGTATTGCCATGTCAAGAAGACACCGTTTTCAAACTGCAAGGGCAAATTCCCTTTGTATGGACTTTTAAAGAAAGACTAAGGGTAGAATAAGTGGTTAAAATTAATTTAAACTCTATTCCTCAGCAATAGAACCCCAACCTTTTGCGGAGTTCTCTTCAATTTAGAGCGCTGTTTCCAGAACGCAGTTGGCCAATCAGAAGAGTGTGCTTTAAGGGAGAGGGCCTTACAGAAACAGGAGCCAACACTGCCCGTTTCAGCCTGAGTGAGCCGAAGGAGCAACACACACAGCCTGGACAGCTGAAACAATGTGCTTCACTACAGAGCATGCAAATTATTGAAAACAGACCAGAAAAATGAAAATGTTATAGAAAATAAGCATTATATGACCCCTTTAATGTTTTAAATGTTGCAATACCTTTGTGAAATTAGAAATTACAGTCAGCAAATGATTGTCTCAAGTTGATAGTTCTCATAAAAACTTGATTTTACAAACATTTACTCCAGACCACAAAGCTGCACTTTTGATGTTTCAGCAATGCCTAATGCTTAAGATCAGAGGCTGCTACTGAGTGCATATGAGAGGACACCATGAGGGCGGGAGAGAATATAAAGTCATTTAAGCATTCTTGCGAACACACAGAATACATCAAAGTTCATACAGTTCCACTGAAATAAATAATTAAATGCATACACCAGCAATCATATTCAAGTTTCCACTAAATCATGCCAATTTACTAGTAGAGAAAGTAATAAAAATTGGCACTTCCTTTCTCAATCTTGATAACTATGCAGAAAAAACATCCTTAACAGGGCGACTCCATTTGGATCCTTCTCCAGGTTTTTCAAATGAAATCTCCCACTCAGCTGTTGGCGAGAAGTAGTGACGCAGGGTATAGCACTGATGCCCTCTTTTCCCTCCACACACACAGCTTGTTGACTGCGTAAGCATGGAAAGTAGCAACATCATCATGCAGAAACCTACGTCAGATCATGTGGGAAAATCACGTGGTATTTAGAAGGGCTTGGGAAAATAACCGTTTGATGATGAAACATTTGTACTTTGACCAGAATTTGAATGTTCAAATTTGAATACACGAGGAACACAACTGCGAAGCTTCAGAATGACAAAGAAACCTCGGGAAAAAAATAAATAAATAAAAATGGACCCGCCCTTTTAATGTAATTAAGTGTCCCATTTCATACACAAATGGTTGAATTTCAGTATTCTTTGCATTCTGGAAACATTCAGTGTCCATTATCATGCAGCATTTATAGAAATGCCACCACACAATTAACCAGACAGCTTTGTATCATATTATCAACATAACCCGTTTGAAAATTACGGGGGGAATATGTCAAGATTCATGGATACATGAACTTCACAAGTGAAAACAAAATATAATAATAAAGAAAACAAGACAATTTAATCTATCCTACGGTATGTTGAGCATGCACCAGCTATAGCTGTGTTCCCACAGCGAGGGCTAACCAAGTCAAGCCAAAAGCCTTATGCCAAAAAAAAAAAAAAACTCAAACTCAAACCCAGTTTGTTGTCAACCATTGGCCTCAGAGCCATCATTGTTGCATTAAATGTCCTGCATTACAAAGTCATTTTGACATTAATGCCATGTTCTCATCGAAACATTGTTGATGACTAGTCTCCTGAGATACTGCTATCCTTCCTCCTCTTTTCTGTCCCCCACTGGCCCACTGCAGACCAACTGGATACTAACTGCAGTATAAAGCTACAAAGAAGATGTGATTAATGTACTGCAAAAGCCCAGGAGCAGCGAAGGCGGGAAGAAGCTCTGGTGAGCTATCATTTACCCCAACATTATCGATAAGAATAAAATGGACAGCTTGCTCACATGCAACTATACTGCAGTAAGCACTTATTTTTTATATAACAAATTTATCATTATTTTTTGTTTTAAAATATCCAGTAAGTATTACCATTTTAATATATTACACTACACAGCATAACACATGAATATTGCCATTAAGCTAAAATACAGTACAGTAGCCCTATCAAATCTTGAGATATGACCACTCCAAGTCATGTTTATTTATTCATTTCCCCATATTAGCCGCAAATTTCACCTCCTTTTATGGAGTAGGAGACTTATGTAGAAAATAAGTGACAATTGTTCAATGCACAAGAACAACAAAATAAATTATAAAGTTACATTTCAGGACCAACTGAAAAAACTAGACATGGACATACTACAGAAGTAACCAAGTCACAACGAAGATAATAAATACAATTTTGCAAATAGTGCATTCATTGCTTGGCCTTAATTGCCATAAGCCATTAAGCAGCTTGCAAATTTGGCTCAAAGATCAATTTTCATACACGCCCATAGGAAAGGAGGAAAAAAAAAAAAAAAAAAACCTTACAGTGGTCACTTTTTAATACAAAGAAATAAGTCAATTACTAAATTGTGATAAGGGTATTCTGGGAAACAAAAGGGCAGTTAAGAATGTTAAACAAATTGGGCATTAAATTAAACACTGTTCCTACAACTTACGTACATTTGGCAAATCATGTGAATTAAACAGAACCAAATAGCAGCAATTAATGAATTATTTAAACTGTGATGCATTTACTTGAGCGCTATGAAGATGATATAGAATATCTGATTTTTCCTTCGGTTCCCGTTGCCTTGAGGCAATTTTTGGCAGTCGATGTAGATGAAGTAGTAATTTGGAGACTTGTCTGTAAGGAGTGATCTTAGGAGCCATAGCCTTAAAAAGAAGAAAAAAACAGAGTAACAGAGTAAAAACAGAAAAACAGAGTAAACAGAGAAATTGTTAACCAACAAAACATTCTGTAGCATAGTTATGATAGGCTGTGAGTTCATGACTGTGCACAGGGAAATGTTTAACTGGCATTTCGCTAATCATTCTTTAACCTCTTAAGTGTCACCTGCATTTTCTCATATTTGGCCCGGATTGGTATACCACATTTCAAATGCTCACTGCACCCACATACATTGGTTCTATTACACAAAATACTGCGTGTCTGTTGTTGCTGTTATGAGTATTTACATAAAATATACAGCTTAATCCTCAATTTTGGGACAAACAATGCGGATATCTTGATTGCACAGGTTCTTAGCTTTCGAACAAGACCAAATGGAACGGATAATACATGGTTTGACCGTCCCAACACAACTTTGATGATGAGGACTGGCAAGTTTCATTGCACTCAAGTATGTGGCGTCTATGTTGAGAAATTGATTTATTGTATTTGTTATGACAGACACAGGGCAGAAAGGTGGGTAGAAATGAAATCCTGAGCTTCTAAGCTTTCAAATGGTATATTGTTTGCCTGCATTGGTTGAGGATTTAAGTCATAGTTTACAAATGAAGGATTCAAAATTTGTTTGAAAATTCCGTAGGGCCCCAATTAGGCCCCAGCGACAGTTAACAAGTTAAAGTCCAACGTGATTTTAGGAAAGTTCTTTTCTGGCCACCTTACGTATAGTCAAGGCGATCAGTAATGTAAATAAGTATACTGCTCGATAGGCACTAAATGCATTAATCAGAAAACTGCCAAACCAATAAATTACATAATTTTGGATCAAATGAAAACCCATCTGACATGCACCAATGGTGTATAGAACCTTTATTGCTTTATTGTTTTCCTAGAATTTGTCTTCATCTTCTTTTACTTCTTCTTCTCCTTATTATTGCATTGATGCCAAGGCTGCGCAGATTCCATAGTGGTGAAGCGCTAGCCAGCTTTACTTCTGAAAGACTCAGCCTCTCTGGGATGCTCTTTTTACACCCAATCATGTTACTGACCTGTTACCAATTTACCTAATTAGCTGTGAGATGTTCCACTAAGTGTACTTTTCTAGCAACAAGCAACTTTTAGTCTTCTTTTTGCCCCCTCCCAACTTTTTTGAAACGTGTTGCTAGCATCAAATTCAAAATGAGCAGATATTAAAAAAAAAAAAAAAAACAAGCTCTCAGTTACAACATCTGGTATGTTGTCTTGGCACTATTTTCAATGAAATATAGAGGTTAAATGGTTTACAAATCATTGCAGTGTAAGTCTAAAGGGGGGGTTGATCTCAACCAGAACAAATTAGCTTTCATTCGACTGCAACAGTTGTCTGATTCTCACCAAATGTGGTTTGTGCGCATATATGTGTATCCCTGTGAAATGCGGAAATGTCCTCAGATGGCCACCTAATTGCTGCCCATGCCCAAACTGATTTGCTGCTTTAATCCGGCTGTTTATTTTAGTGAACAGTGTAGATGAGGATGCCATTTGCTTACCTTTAATACAGGAAGAAAAAGCGTGCTCTGTGAGATGTGGCCATGCTTTCCGACATGTTGCGCACTTTCAGATAACTCACAAACCCTCTGAAGAACAGCAGGAGACCTTCAAAAGGCACAAAGATGAGATAAATGAAATGGGCAGATTCATTCATTTAACTTAAATGCAGTTTTAAAGGAGACAACAACCAAGAACTGGGCTTCCAAATGAATATGTCCAACTTCTGATTCCCAAACGAATCAATGCAGTTCCATCCTTCGCAAACAGGGCTGCTGAGGGATACGAAGTGTATGTAAAAGTGACCCTGGGTCATTCCATATGAAATCACTCAAGCTCCAAGCTTGATGGCCTCAGAATTGCTTCATTTGGTGATATTTTGTTGCCTGTGATGAGCAAATTAAATCGCAGGTGGTTTTAAGTTGATATCTCGTTCCGTTCCCATTTTATGGGCCCCCGAAAAAGGGGGCGTGGCCCACGTTAACCCTCTGGTCACAATTTGTGACCATTTTCAAAGGGTTATAACCGATGAACTAATAAGGATACAAATTTCATTCTTTCAGGATATGTTTATTGTGTCTAATAGTCTGCAACAAACCTTTTATTATAGTGGTTAACCCTTTGAGTGCTTTGCAATTAACTCCTAAACATTGAAATTTGGTGCCGAACATGTCGATTTCAAATGAAATATTATGCAAGTATCCTTAGAATGTCCCCTTTGCCATTTACATTGTTGAAAGTATACCTGATGGAGTTTCAAATGAAGGTAAAAACATTTTATTATCTTCATCCAATTTGGAGAAACATTAACCCCTTTTCAGCTGATTACCGAAACGGTGCACTTTTTGACCCTCATTTTGACCATGTGGGCCTGTTTTGATTTTCAAAAAGTTGGCCTCAGATGAAAGCTTATCCAAAGAACTTCAAAATACAACACAATCAAACTTGGAACAAATACTCCTACTTGGAAAAATTAGACCCCTTTTAAGTGCTATTTGCACATCGGCACAACTACTCTCATTTTGGGTGATTTCATATGGAATGACCCCTCTAGCGTATCAAAGAACCCCAATTACTCATTTCAAAGTCTGCCACAGAACTTGCAGAACTCCACATAAAAGACATCCTATGGGTTAAGCAACTCACAGCTGGTGCACATATTGCGCTCCAGGAACACTGCTACTTTGACCTATGTTTTATGGGATTTTCCTGAGGTGCAGAGATTTTGGGCTCAGACAGTTGAGGTGGCTTATTATTGGGAAACCCCTACCCTCAGATCCAGAAACTATCTGGAAAAGCATGTAACCTCAAGCTATCAGGGATGATGGCTGCTAAAATAATCATTGTCCAGCATTGCCTCCAACCTCTACGACTATCTGACAACTATTTGACTTTTTTAGACAGTGCACACCTGGAAATATTATCTGCCAAGGTCAATGGTGCTTGATCTGGCACTCTGAAGATGTGGAAAAACTCCAAGACCACTTTTAAAGAACTTCTTTGGCAGTAATGTATTTAAAATATCAAATGTATACAGGAAGTGGTACAGTTTGAAGGCTTTTTGTTATTGATGTGCTCCTTATTTTGGTTCTCCAGTATGCTTTTTATGCACTGGGAGTCAAAGATGCTTGAATGTAAAAGCAATTATTTTGAATCACAAAAAAATATGGCTGCCAAGGATATAAACACAAAATGCCTATTGTTGGGCCATGTTATATGAATGGTTTTTAACTCAACTGGTCATTGCCCAGCTGACTTATTAAGAGCCATTCCATGAGAAAATGGCACTTTTTGAAGAAGTTGAGGAGTTGACCCCCCTGGAATTGAATGAAACTTGGCAAATAGGTAGATATGGTAGACTCACAGAAAAAGCCAAATTTTTAGGTCTGTATCTCAAGAAGTCTGCCGGTGGCACCACCTGGAAGCCACTGAAGTGGCTCAGTTTTGCTTTTGACACCACATTTCACATCAATTATTATGACTTAGGGGTACACAGTGCCAGATGTGTTATACTTTTTGTAGTGCTTTTGGTGCTCTGTTTTCAGGAATATCAAGCATTTCTTCGGTAGTATCTACACTTTCAAGCTAGACAGAGCCAAAGTTGGAGGAAAACTCAAAACGGACCATTTCACAGCAGATTGTACCTATGTTTAGGTGGCATTATTTAGTTTACCCATCAAGATAGAGATCTGAAATTCTCCGGATACATAGTCTCTTTGGGGTACATTACAGAATTTGTAAAATTTCAACGGTAGTATTTTCAGTGTAGATGATTTTAAACATCAAAAGTTGGAAAAATTCGCCTCCAGGGGGCACTGTAGGCTGGATGCAAGTACTGGCCATCCCCAGCAATGTACTAAAAAAAAAAAAAATTTAAATTGTGATACACAGAGCTAGTTTTCTCAGAAAGTGAAGAGCTTGGTTTGGTACTATGCTGGGTAGATAGCCTTCTGTCTAAAGCTGGCGCCCTGAAGAGCTAATTTTCTGCCAACATAACATTCCATATTCCCAGACATATACCAAAGTTTTGTCTTCTAGAAAATATGAAGCACATACACAATTACGATAAAATTTGCAATCCCTTTGGTATAAAGCTTGTTTGGTTGTAAACTGGTGGTGACTGTGAGCATTACAAACACACAATACATGGGCTACTACCAAGTACAGTTACAGCGCTGTCAAAAACGTACAGCACATTATAAAACATGACCAGTCCAAAATTTTTAAATGCCAAAAAAGAATTAATGTAAAAGGTGTACCACCATAAGTGCGTATGCAGACATGCGTCAACAGAATACGTACACTTACATAAAATAACAGTCTTGCCCACACCCTTCGGGTGGGGTGGGGTAATAAAAAACTGAGGTTGTCCATTTTATACCTAAGATGGATATAAAGGTGAAACTTAGTAAGCAAGCAGCGTAAAACATGTCTCAACATATGAAGGACAGGTTTTGAAAATTTCTGAAAAATGGTCGTTTTGTGACCTTTGACATTCCTTCACTGATAGAAACCTCTTTGAATGACCCATAACCTCTAGTGGTCACAAATATTGATAGAGTTTGATGAAACTTTGTGCAGAACATCTACAGGACAGAAGCTTGCTTGGCATTTCATTTCAGCCTTGCATGCCACTCCCAAATGGGCGTGGCAGGCCAATTGAGTGTCAGGATCACTGAAACTTCTAGTTTATGAAAGTAATGGTCCCTCCTCATACCCATTTGTGAGAAGTCTAAACTGAAGTAAGACTGCCACTACTGGTCTCTGAACATTTGGAACCTAACTGAGCTTGCAATTTTGTTTCACTGAAAAGGTCTGATATATATATATATATATATATATATATACACACATTTATTTATTTATTAATGCTCAACTGGTCCTGAACAGATGAAAGTGAAGCACAGAGCCACGGTGAACACCTACTGGGAACACTTCCTCCATTCTCATATGCAATCTGATGCAAAGCAATTCTGGAGATGTAAAAGGGTAGTACTTAACAAAGGCCAATGCATCCAGTGTACTTCACAAGTATACTGAATAGTAGGCAAGTGGTGTCTGTTTCAGACTCAACTAACTCACTCAGGAGCTTGAAATTACTAGCAAATGAATACAAAGTAAGTTCCTAGTCTGAAACAAAGCCAAAGAGAAGCTCCTTTGAAAGGGCAGAGCATAGCAGCACACTTGCATTGAAAGGGGGCAGGAACTTTCACTAATATCTCTTCACATCATTTTATTTATTTATTTTTAACAGCTAAGCTTCTTATGGAGGGTCTTGCTTCACAGTGGAAGCTGTCAAATGCATTTCACTCTTCGGTAAAATTACACCCATTTCATACAAACAGGGGCGCTACAGTAATATTGAGGCTGGAGGCTCTCACATTTCTAAACCCATTTTTACTACAGTAAGTAATTTTTAGAGCAGGGAAAATGATTGTGGCAAAAACATAATATGTTCTGTGCAGCAGGCTATCGAAATGATTAGACCCCTCCAGCAGGGAACAATACCATACACTGAAGGTGCCCTCTATCATTTCAGAGACTGACTTGCACCTATACACTGAACACTCACAACCATACAGGCCACAATTAGATTTGGTTAGCTGCTTTGCACAATAAACCTGTATAAAACAAGTAATTTCTTACTAAGCATGATATGTTAATATTTATTTTTTTCAACACAAGAACTAAGGACTACAACGGCAGAAAAATAATTATCATTACTATTCATCTGTACACAAATTTAGTTTTCAAAACATTCACAAAACTTCAAATACAGTTAACAGACTATTTATAGTAGTGTAATTTCTGTAATACTAGACTCTGTGTTCTTGTTCCTTACAACTGGACACTGCATTGGAGAGATTAAACCATTTGGCGCAAGCCCAAAACTCAAATGGGAAGACTTGCATTGGAGCACACAGTTTTTACAGACAGCTGAACATTTTGACAGGTTTTTGGCAAGATAATGTCAAAATGAGGACTTTTCACACCATAATGGATTGACACAAAGCAGAAATAACATTGCCTCACACAAATTACATTTCAGCCCCCATAGAATGCCAACTCACCGAGAATGAAGAATATCCACCACAGCCAATACTGTCCATTGAAATATCCATTGAAATAATCAGAAAACTGAAAAAAAAAAAAAAAACAGAAAACCCCACAGGATTAGCAATGTTATTTATGTTGAACACTTGTGAAACATTCACATTCATATAAGCTGCTATTATTGAATACTTTTAATTTTGTACTGTCGATTACATATTGGCCCGCATAGGATGGACCATCAAACCCATGTGAACATTAACAGACAGATGCACCAGATTCAGCGCATTAAGACAAAGTTTTCTATTGATTTTCCAGGTCTATGCTAAACACACTATACTTGTAATCCATCACTAAAAATGGGATTCAAGCAGGGTAGGAAATTAAGTTGGTCCAAGGGCAAAAATTCCATCATTATTAGTGATGAGCAACCATGGGTTCAATTGCTTAATTTTACCTCCATTACTCTTCAAATGCCCCCAAATTTAAGCCAGAGGAGGCAAAAATTGCAGAAATTTCCAGCTTTATACCCTGGATACAAGCATCCAACAAAATTCCCGAGGGGAATGCTCTTCATTATTAGAGTTAGACAACTATCAGATCAACGCACCCTGACGATCAGGATCCACTTGATAAGGGAAAGGCCGAAGCCACAGATGGCGCCGTATCGGCCCGCGATGGTGTTGGTCAGGCAGAAAGACAGGCAGAACCCAATCCAGTTGAAAAGAAAGGCCACTGTTTTACAGAAATGCAGAGAAGGCAAAACTCCTGTTACAATACAGCACTGCCCAGCAACTGTCCTGTTTAATTAAACCGCTGAAATAATTTATAATTTTTGAAAATTTATCTTGTGCTGTTGAAAACCTATCATGTGGTAACTTATTTAAAAGAGCTCCCCTGCGGGAGGTCTTTTAAACAAGTTGCCACATGATCGGTTTTCAACAGCTTTGAATTTGATATATTACATCATTGCGCAACACTATTTGAATTTAGCGCTCCAAGGGTCAAACATCAGCTAAACAGACCCCTAAAATTACATAAATTTCATCCAAAGCAAATTACAGTGGATTAGACCAAGTAGGAGCAAACTGACCCTGAGGAAATGTGGGTGTAAGGGCTTCAACAGCTGTATTTATCTTACTCTGGCTGAGAGAGGGCATAAAACCCCCAACTTTCAGATTCTGACCAACCACTCCAACCACTGAGATATAGGCTGTTCCAATAATACTGAAAATAAAAAGATTTTTTTCAAACCTGACCCTGGAAAACCACAATTAGATCGTCCCTTTTTCTCACAGATCTCGAATGAAAACCTATAAAACCAGGTGTGATGAGGTAATTGTGTGACCAACTGATTTGACAGGTTGATGCTGAGCAACAACTGGACTCACACAGCCCCTATCATGGACCAGAAATGCAGACCACACCAGTCTCATAAATAGTTTCTACAGCTGACTCAATGGAAACAATGCAGCAAAATAACAATAAAATCTATTATTAATTGGTTATGTATGTTATTGCTCGCATACAGTAAAAACGGCCAGCCAATATATCTTGTTTTGGCCGACCTGTATTGGCCGAGTTCAGCATGTGCACAAGTAACCATTGGCAACTGTGGCATTCGCTCTCTTCAGAGAAGCAGACGACAGTCGCGGATCTAGCATTTAGCTCTTTAATGAGTCTTGAAGTCGCGTACTTCAGTAGTGATAGTCATGATATTGTCATGATAGCACAACATACTTAACCAATTAATAAAAATATTATAAATTGCTTATTTTCGCATTGCCCTGGAATTGGCCTTTCGGTCGCGGTAACTGTGGCATTCGCTCTCTTCAAAGAAGCAGACGACAGTCACGGACCTAGCTTTTAGCTCTTTAATGAGTCTTGAGGTCGCGTACTTCAGAAGTCATAGTCATAATATTGTCATGATAGCACAACATGCGTAAACCACTTAATAAAAATATTATAAATTGCTTATTTGCGCATTGCCTTGGTATTGGCCTTTGGGTCGCGATATTGGCCCGAGGCCGCACCTGCCAATACCAAGGCAGTACGGAAATAAGCAATTAATAACATAGTAATATTCAGCTCTGTTGATGAAAGATCAGTAAAAGCAGTGGAAATTGCATCAACTGAACTGAAATTGCATTGTAAGCATGCTGGAAATTATGGAATACTGCCTACCATATTATGGATGTTCAAACATACCAACTGTAAGGGTTCTGCCTTGCAGCCCCTCCCCCTCCGGCTGTCTTCGCCTCCACTTCGACGAGCCACAGCTGTTGCTCGTTGAAGTGGAGGTGAAGTTAGGATATTTAAGAGCTGCATTGCCAGTTCGCAAATGCAGCTGCATTCTGGTTTTTAGAGCCCTGTTGTTTTGTGCTGCTGCTCCCCTGTTTTGTGATTTTTAAAAGTATGTTTATTAAATGTTTGTCTATTTGTGTATCAGCCTGTGCGAGTGGGTCCTTGCCATGCTTCTGGGTACATGGTCCCAGTGCGTGCTGAATTGCAGGTTGCATCCGGCGGGACCAAACCATGACACCAACACAACATGGCTCAAAAACCTAGAATCCAATACCGAGCCTTTTTTTTTTTTTTTTTTTTTTTGGTTGACCCATGTGAGGTCAATTCCAGCAGCAACATGAAAAATATAGGCTACCGTCAAAATATTCCGCTTAATTTTGTAATCATTCAAGCTTTCATCTCGGAATCTGATTTCATACATGGAACCCATCGCACATCATTGAACTTGGAAAGCAAAACAATTCTTTAGACAGACATTCACACGTACACCACCAGATGGCACCGCAGTATTAAAAGTGTTCTCGTGAGCAGCATTCGGATTTAAAATGGCATCACATTCAAAAGCGGTAAAACGGCTGTACTTGCGCAATTGAAAAACCAATGAATAGTCGACAGACTTACTGAAGAAAGCCAACATGAATATGCCATCATTGCCGATTCTCAGCTGATCAGCGTCACTAAAGTCTTCTCGAGGTGGAAAGACATCCTCCTGGATCAAAGAAGAAAAGGCAGCTGAGGAAGTTCAGGGTTCAGCATTCACTGGCGCATTATTCTCTTTTAAATCACTCTGAATTATGACAATAGACAATCACTCATAACAACGCATCATATTCCCTCTCATCTTGTCAACTCATATTATTTGAACAGCTCACACAGAATCAGTTGTTCATGAAACTAATTAATGAATGAATGAATACATAAATAAATAAAGTGTGCAAACTGACCTAATACCCAGTTATATTCAGATCTCCATTTAATACCCCAGTACAACAGAATTCATTTCTGAAATACAGAAATGAAGTACATGAATGAGTGTTTACCCTCTGCACCTCCCCCACTGCAGCACTGGCCATGGCTGCAGCTTTGGCGTTCTCTGCTTCATCATAGGTGGGTAAGGACGTGGCAACACTGTACGGGGGTGGCACAGGAAACTCACACTGAAAGCCGGTTTCTGTGGGAACATTAAGCAGAAATTTTTCCAAAAAAGAAAAGATAAAAACACTGACATCAAACAAAAAACAACCCCCCTGAACACCAAATGCACAGAGCATTTGAAACCAGTACTGTATAAATTCTTGAGTTAAAAAGGAACCGCCATTTAGAACAATGTGTGAGGTCAGTCTTACTCTCAGGAAACCAGATATCTAAATACTACTGTGTCAAAATATTTCTAAATTTTCAAAGGACCAAGTAATGATGCCAAACTTGAACTTCTCTGCAAATATTTTCCGTGAACTCAGATGCACTTTGAACGAGAAAGTCAAACTTTCCAATCTTGTGAAATTATTTTCCCAGTCGTTGATTTGTAAAATCACAATCACCCAGTTCAAGATGATAAGAGCTATTTCTTCCATTTCATTCAGCAGCTATACAACATTTTCCAAATCCATTCCACACAATGGCAACAGTGGGATGCACTATACCCAAGGAAATTTTTGGGTTCGGGGTCTTCAGATTGTCTTTGTTAAAGCCGTAAGATTAGAAAATGAACATGCAAGTTACCCAAGGCATAACCACAGACCATATAAAAAGATGGACGAAGCAACCGTGACATCACCCATTGGTTTCAGAATACCATTTCGGAAGCCTCGATTTTGGCAATTTGAATTGCGCCATTTTGTCGTTTTGAAACCGAATGCGATTCCTATTGGACGAGAGCGTGAATTGAATTGAATATCCAGGGAGGAGCGAGGGGTGGATCAACGGGTGCATCTGACCGTATCAGACGAGGACCAGAGGATAGCCACGCTCCTAAAGAATATTCTGGCTTTATCCTTTATTCTAGTCTCTTTGCGACCATAATCTACAAAAATGAACATCATGATATATCAAAAGAGACTTGAAACTTGCGATAGATACCTTGAAGTAATGTGGAAAATCATAATTGAAATAATAAATCAGGTGGGAAAGTAGGGTCATTTTCTCATAGACTTCTATAGGATTGAACTTCTTTCTGCAACCACCAATGTCGCCATCTGCTGGCCATTAAATAGAATGAAAATTTTAGAGATTTCCTCATTAGCCTCAGTTTTCAGACCCAGGTGCTGCGTCCATCTTTTTATACAGTCTATGGGCGTAACACTAAACGGCATTTCTATGACCCATTAAAGAATTACGGAGTACCTGGAGGTGCACTGGCACCCAGTGCGACGCTGGCATATGGAGGAGGTGGAGCCTCAGAGTCCAGTGGCACAGCACCTTCAGCAGGAGGGTCCGTCTGGGTACAGGAGCGCGTGTCAGAACTAGAAGCTCCTTCAGAGGGGTCATCCTCATTGTGCAACTAAACAGAAAAAATTAGAAACAGACATCTGCCATTCACTTAAATGCAACGGCTTAGCACTATTCAAGATTCTCATCAAGTCTTTCCAAGATTTAAAACATTGATGCCAAATTCCCTGTACACAGAATGTCCAGGACCATATCAGTGGTGTGCAAAATATTTCTGCACTCAGTAGGGAGTGTCCTCTTCCTGCGTTACAGATAAACAGTAGTTATCTCTGATCTACACAGGCAGATTAACTTTTTTGTTATGGCACAGAAGGCTAAGCCCCAGATGCCACTAAAGTAGAGCTACTGTACATGCTTGTACAATACTATCTAGACAGGCTGATGTACGTAGATTTGAAAAAGTATTCAGACATGTCTCAGTCTTAGTGCTATGTTAAACTTTAAGATCTCTCACAAGTAAAAATTTGACTTTAAGACATTCTATGACCTCAATTTTTTAAAATTAAATCTAATTTATAAGACTTTTAAGGATCTGCAGGATCCATGTGAGGAAGATAAGCTTAGTTCCTCAAAGTTTTAAAGGAAAACAAATGAAAATGACTTAAAATTAGAGGCAGTCCTCATGTAAAACTAAGTGCTACTACACACAGACCTCAATTCACATTATTACTACATACCAAAGACCAAACAGAATAGCAAGACATGACATAAGGGCCTACTTCCTGTTCGAAGAATTAACGACCCCCTAATGGTAACCAAAAACATTTAGGAGTATAGGCAGCTGCTTCAATGTATTAAGGTCAATGGCAGATCAAGGTCAATGGCAGACCAAGGCCACTGAGAAAAATGTCACATATATTCCCCCCCACCTGACTGATACAACTTTCAGTTAAACAAAGGTCTTCTGATTATTTTGATGCAACACTTCAAGTGACCATGATTAACATTTTTGGTAAAAATAAACTTCTTGAGGTCTCTGCAGGTTGTCCTGTAGGTGTTGCTAGGTAATAACAGGTAAACAATTATGACAGCTCTCTTCCTGTTCCAAGTAAGCCATCACTGGCTTGCAGGCTAGCTCAACAGGAAAACTGAGGATACTATAAATAAAAAAAATAAAATGCTAATTTTGAAATTTGACCTTTCGGTGTTCATGTTCAGATTTTGTTTGCAGAATGGTTCATGTTCCTTTCTGTGTTCTGATAACAAAATTGTGGCCATGTAGCTAGCAAGTTAAGCTAGCCACATTGCTACTTTCATAAAAAAATGGCAACTGAGTGTTTTTAGCAAGCTAGCGACTCAGCTGACTGCAAACTAACTCAACTGACTGCCTAAATCATTGGCTGAGTAGCACAGTGATTGAGACATCTTAAATCCAACACATATTGGGAATTACCATTAAGGCAATAACGGAAATTGGCATCGCAGGTGCAATAATATTAACAGTCAAGCCATATTAGGTTTTCACCTAGTTTGTCTTGTTTACCCAGAGGCAATGAAGGAGACACATTAATATGTAACAAATTCATTGGGTGAATTCAGTTTGGGAGAATAGTGCAGCCATTCCCAATAAATTGAATGTTAGCTAACGGTAGCTATCACACAGATGCTAGCCACTGATCAATTTTAATAACCAAAAGTGAAGGAATTCCACGCACTCAGAAAATATTTATTTCAGAAAGAAGAAAGAAGAATAAAAAGACTTTATTATAACATGGCCAAACAGTTTAGAAAGCCAACATGCTTTGACCTATACAGTCGTAATCAGGACGTAAAAGGTACCACAGGCCAAGACAGAATACACAGACAGTGCAACCAATAGGAACGATGGCACGTGTCACCTCATGACCTGCTAAATACAAAAAAAGGAAATGTACAGATAACTAACTAATTGGACAATAGACATAAAAAACAAAAAGGTATAATACAGAAGGGAAAAAATATAAACATATAATTAAACCAGATCGAAGAATGAGATATACAGACATTGAAATGAGAATAATAAAAATGACAGAAAATCAATATTCTAATTTAAACCTGGATAGTGAAGGGCATCAAATGTATGTATCCAAAAGCCTTCCCTTTGACAAAGCCTCTTAAATCTATTGCCAGCTCTAACAGGCCTGCTGATAAAGGTTTAGCGGTTGCTGTGTTGCCTTGTAACATGTATGTTGCTAAGCTATGTCATAATAAAGGCTTTTTATTCTTTTTGCTTGTTTTTGAAATAAGTATTTTCTGAGCACCTGGAATTCTTATTTGTTTGGTTATTTTCTTATCCCACGCTTCCAAGAGCGCAAGCTTTACAGTTTCTTCAAAACTTTCTCATCCCATGAGCACCTAATATCTTCTTTCACATGGGACCAATTTTAATGTTGGAGTCTGAATTCCAAATGTGCAAATGCATGTTGAATTTCTTTAAGAATGTAAGTGCCGTCCTTGCTCAGCCTGCAGATGTAACTTTTCCATGCTCACTAAGGAGTTTAATAGCTAGCTAGCTACTTATTCTCATTGAGTAGTTTAATAGCTAGCTAGCTACTTATTCAGTCATGTGTATTTAGAAACTTGACAGCACAGATAGAAAAGCATAGCTTCCATATTTAGGTCACATTGTTTAATCATCTAAAGTGCAACCATCAGCTAAAATGGCTGCAGAAAATACTGAGCGCAGAGAGCATGTGCTAACAGCAATGCCCACTTTAGGAGACCTGAACTCCAAACAAAAAGACATAGCCGCGAGCAGCCATTCCGGGTTTAAAGCCAGTGAAGACTGCTCAAAGATGAAAGCAGGAGTAAGGCATGTGGCAGTTTCTGACAACTGTATTACAAATAACTTGAATAGGTTTTATCATGATAGCACAGATACTCATTCCTTTACAGCCAATTCTATGACTGGCAACACCATCACCCCTATTGGTCAATTTCTGTCATCCACTGTTATGTTTGTTTTGTTCGAGTTTTATTGCACTTCAGGAAAGACTGTTACATTATATGTATAGGATAGTAAATTTTTTCCCTATGTACAGTACACTTTTTTCCTCTCCCTATATTCCCATATCGTTCTCCACTGATCTGCTGGCCTTGTTAGTACTGGCTAGTTAGTTGTAGCTTGTTAGCCTGTTAATACAATTGGGTAGAATGGTGGGTTAATTGTGTCTATGCAGCACTGTAGTCCTGGGAAACGGTATCTTGTTTTACTGTGTACTGAGTATGTGGAAGGAATGAGAATAAACTTGACTGACTCCCTCTGAATTTCAAAACTATTTTAGGGACAAGTTTAAAAACTCATTGAAAATTATCCACCAATTTTGGCGATTTATAGATGAAATGTCATTGATTTATAGCCAAATCTGAGCCAGGCCCATGGACTTGTTTGGAGCTGGTGGCTCCCCCTATCGGGCAATCTCAAAATAATTTTACAAACACTTTTCAAAAGTGTTATGAAACATATCCTATGAGTTTTGAGTTTTTTCAGATAACATTTTTTAACAAATCAGATTTGACACAGAGAAAAATCAGTAAGCGCCAAATTAGCTTGCTGAACACAGGTGTTTAGAGTTATTTCAAAATAATTTGATTGCACTTAATGAGAAGAACAACACAAAACCGGTATGACAGCTTTGTCATTTGCTTGTCTAATAAATCGTTTGTTTTTGCAACCATATGTCCACAGATTCATCAATTAGGAAACCACTGATTGTTCACTCTGGGTCAGTTTTTTCCTCTTTACATTCAGTTGTTGCTAATACATCACAATGTTGATATGGAATTTACTCTAAACTGCATGTATCGATTTATTTACCATACCATGAAGCGAGCACAAAAAGTTAGGCAACATGTTTGTTTGGGGAGAACTGTCAATTGCAGAGCTTGGTGGCTAGCTCACTAAAACTATATTCAAAATAGCGTCCTGAAAAAAAGCATTATCTAACACCTAATCCCAGTGCATCTCCAGGATCATAAAGTGAGCAGAACCGGTCCTTAATTATTTGTCTTACAAACAGAAACATACACAATATAGGCCTTAAAGCTGGAGTATGCAATTTTTCAAAAAAAAATCACTTTTTGTCATATTTGTTAAAACTGTTACTATGACCTGACAGTGGGATGTGAATCAGATGATCTTTGAGAAAATCAGAGTCATCTGGCTCTATCTAGTGCTTCTAATTCCTTCTGCAAGATTTCATCGCGACCGGGACAAAACAACCAATCAGAGCCAGGAGGAGTGACTGACGATGACAATCATTTCTCGTGCACACGCAATTCAATCAGCTGTGTAGCCTAGTTGTGGGTGTTTCCTTACAGCTGGACAAACGCTAGCCAGCATAAGCACTGCCATTTCTCACGGACTACCTTATTTGTGAGTTCAAACTTGAGAAGTTGAGAACGGGAGTATAAATTTCCAAAAACGCGAGGACACGGTAAGCTGAATCTGCAGTTTGAGACAGTTGTGTTCTTGTCTGCTTAACAATTCAGCGCGAGAATTTATTTGTTCACCTTTCTCACAATTTTAATATTGTTAAAAATAAAAAGTTATGTGCTTTTTCCTCGGTGGATGCTGTTGTCGCTGACTGTCACCAGAGAATGCTGCCACATTAGCTGCAAAAGCCATAGGGAAAAGCAGGCTACACTTACAGCCGATAGGCGTTGCAAGCTCAGCTCAATAATAACTTTGTCGGTAGTTGGTTGCTAACGCAAGGGGGTGGCTGGTAGATACATGGTATATCACCACAAATGTATCTGAAATGCCATATAGCTTCATATGTAAGACGTCAATGGTTACAGTAACACTCCGTTGAGAATATCTCATGTTACAAACGTTGTGCTCGTGGCTGGCGTTAAACTTGTTTCCAGTGCTAAGGCTAGCTCAGTGGCTATCTGTGTTTTATACATAATATGCTGTAACTCTATTTCTAATATGCCCAGGTAGTCGTATTGGTTTGGTCTTTGATCTGAGGCCACATTCATAGGATACTTGTTGGTGGTAAAATGTTATTTTTATTATTTAAGCTGTGTTTGCACCTAAGCGTTCACACAGCTCCGCTGACGATTCAGACATACGACACTGCATCCAGGTAACGGGATGCGAGACTCGCGCTCGTGCATGTGAATCAGGGGGCGTGGCTTTGGTCAGAGACTTGATGGGAGGGGGTGGGTTTAGAGGTGAGGCTACATTCAAATCTTGCTTGCTGTTCCAAGATTGCACACTCCAGCTTTAATCTAACTAAGCTGGAATTAAGCACGTGATTCATGCTGAACTTCCAATGATTCCAGATCACCAAAGATGATCAAACTATAGCACCAATGGGACAAAACATATAAATTCTGTGCAATACCACACTAATTATTGGTGCCACATAATTTCGTTATTGTGCCACTCAAAATTTTGATTACAGTGCATTTTTCAGTAGTTACAGTCGCAGAAGAGCCACCACACTGATTGCAAGATGGTACGCCTAATTTGTCAGATGAAATCGATGAATGCAGCATTTACGATGAGTTTATGCCAAGCGTATATGGGCTATTGCTTGTTCACATATGAACACGCGATCATGAAAAACTGACACATGGCACAATTTTGATCAGAAATTTCCAACACTGTCAATTTTCTGTGAGAGCCTATGACTTATAAGGTCAGCCCTCTGAGATTACGCCTTTGCCCAAATGAAGACCCAAACTTTATATAGTCCTTACAGACAATAAATTTCACATTTTCCCTGATTTAGCAGACCCACAAGATCCAGCTTAACCCAGGTGTCACCTGGTTCTTGTTTTAAAAGAACAATAAAACAATTTTTTAAATTAAATTTACCGTTTAATCATCGCAACAGTGCATTAAGACGGAGGCTGGGCGTTTAACTTCCGATGGCTTGATATAATCATTGAAAAACTTGTTAATCAAGAAAAATTACTGGAAATTGGTCAAGAAAAATTATTGGTTCAAAGGGATTTTTTGTGCCTCCACTAATTTTGGCTGAGCAGCCATCACTTGCGTACATAATTTGAGAATTACTAGAAATATGAACAAATAAACAAAAGAGCCCAGAGAAATTGTATTGCAAAATTGTATTGTATTGTAAATTGCATAGCCATCTTCAACAAAATACAATTTAGGAGTAAAAACAAGAAAAGAAAATTGGGACTGCCATTACAGCTGGAGCAAAAAACAGTAGGCCTACACACTGAGGTCCGACTATCTCCCTGACCAAAAACATGATGCAACTATTTCTTATTTAGAACTAAACGAGCTTGAGAAAGCCAAAAATATCGTATGCAAGCCATAGCTCTCTGTCTTTCTCGTTCTCCAGCACCTACTGACTGGCCACGTACCCACCAGAATCACGAGTCTCCACAACGTTATTGGCCACCTCTTTAGCTAGCATCTAGCACCTTATCCAGAATACCAGAAAGGGCCGTTGTCCGTGCACTCCTTCGTTCCAGACATACGGTTACACACATGAAATAAACTCGTTGCTTGAGACCTAGATTAATAGTGTCAGGGATACAACCCATTAGATAGAATGAAACCGGTACCCATGCGAGTTCTGTCTAAACAAGGTTGAATGCCCCTGCTTAAGTACTTTGCGTCTCCCCAAGAGGAATCGAGCAGACTGTGTTGCTCTGAATATAACCAGTACATGTCACGATCGATCAGCTATGTTAACCAGTACTAAAAACACTAGCAGCCAATTTTGCACAATATAACTCCGATTCATGCCTGTGCCGATGATATCCATTTCGCTCAACTTCATAGCCTGCATTGGTCTGCATCCTTATAGCATCTCATTAGCTAGGTCGGAAAACACACCGACAGTTAGCTAGCAACTGCAACTGTATCTCTGCTACTGACAGCTCCATTAAAAAAGGTCAACCAGTTAGACATGCTTGCCAGCTTATCAAAAATATCATGCTGCAACCGACATGGCAAACCAACCAGTAAACTGAGCAACGTTAATTCCAAGCCCGAGAAAATAACGTTACACAGATCTGCAAGGCAATGCGGAAGTGAGCAACCAGCAAGTTAACACTGATGTGCTAATGTTAGCTAGCTAAACATCTCAATATAGCTAGATTAGCTGGATAGTTACCCAATTGTGCTTGGTAAAACGACCATAACCAAACAATAATAAAAGTGTTTTGGTAAGCTCTCGGACTGCGATAGAGCTAGACATTTCGTTTTCCTTACCACTTGATACCGACTTGCTGCCTGGTGATGTTCCATTTTTCGCGTAGCTGGCTGATATCTTGCAACAGAGTTAAACGGCGCTACTAATGGTCCTCCAAGCGATGTGGTATAACACGGCTAAGGTTACCCTACCGGCTAATATTTCGGAGGTAACTGAAATAATCAATTAAATTAGATTTCGCTCAATATACAAATTGACCGTTTCCATTTACATCCCCACATTAGCTATATAAACGCCATCGGAAAACACTGACTTGTTTGTTGTTTTTCATTCTTAGTGGGTGGGCTCAAAAACCGCAGGGATACACGGATCTATAAACAAAGTGGATGACTTGATATTGATGCGGGTTCGTCTTTTCACCCATCCCTGCTAATCTAAGTCATGTAAGTAGACATGAGTGAATCTCCGAATAATTACCAAATATTTCCTGCTAAAATTTATATTTGTTTCTGCTCTTCCACTGCCACTAATAGTTCATGAGCCCATTCTGTGAAGCTCAAAATTCAAACCTAGTTTAGTTATATAGACCCCGAATTAGAGCCACAACACTAACATCACAGGGTATAATAAACGCGGTAATGCCAAGAGAACAACTCAAATGCTGCTGCGTCTCAACAGTGTAATATTCCGAATCCGTTGTGAGCATGGCTAAGGGCTTATCTGCACACCGGTGATCCAGGAGCACAACATACCCTGATGACTGGCAAAGTCTATTAAGGTCCAAATGTATTGTGTTGCGGTCAATCTATTTGAAATAAATTCCAGATCATTTTTGGAAGATCTAATTCTGCGGATGGACTTTTGACCTCACCCAACACAGTGGTAATTATAATTCAGTTACCTAAATTTGTATGTTTTATGGACATCATGCGTAGCAGAGGGCCACAAATGCAAATCAACTTATTTTCCTAAAGGAAGGTATTGAGGCTGACTTTACTACTGTGAATCACTGGATCTATGGGGAAACACAGAAACATGGATTAAGTTTGTGTGATGTGTAATACCATATGTATATTGAGCATTTTCATGATTGATTGCATTAAGTATAGGCCTATATTAATTTTATTGTGAAGTTGCTGTCATGCAATATTCTGGCATATATACAACTGCTAAAAATTTTGAAATCACTTGTAATTTTCACATACAACTCCAGGTCCAAAAAAGTGTTGGACATCGTGGAACATTCAAATAAATCAAAAAGGACTGATTTGAAAGTTCGTTCATTGTCTGCTATGTTGAAAACAGCACAACAAGAAACTTTAGATACTACCATGAGAATTTAATTGCTTGAATTTAACAAGCTTACACTGTGGTGCGGTTACTTTCAGGTAACACCCTGCTCAGAGAAGTTGGTGACTTTTTTGGACAATGTTGATATATGCTTTCAGTTTTGCATAGTAAAGCTTTAATTTGTTTCATTTGGGTGCCACAGTGAATGGTTTTAACTGAAAAAACTTTACCAAGGTATTTCTGTGCCCATGTTGTGACATCGGTTTGTCACGTGACACTTCTTAAGACCGTGATGTCTCAAGGGGTGGGAGAGCATTCACATTCACAACTGGTATCGGCCTTGCCCTTTACAGCCCAAGATTTTAACTGATTCCATTTTTTAATATATTACACATTATTGAGGGTGAAATGTCATAAATCCTATGGTTTTGTCTTTGAGTAAAATTCTCAAAGTGATGGATTATAAGTTTAAGCATCTGCTGGCAAACTGGTGAGTCTGAACCCATCTGCATTAGCTCTTGAGGGACTTGGCCCTTTTGATGGAACCTGTTTCACATCACTTTATTGTTGCTCCTGCACCAACTTTTTTTGGAGTCTGTTGCAGTCATAAGATTTGAAATTATTGCGTATTTTTAGTTAACAATTGCATTCGCAAGTTTAAACATGTGAGTAAAACAGAATTCTATTTCCTATTATTCCAGTACAGGGGGACATAGCGATTGCCATGTCAGTTCGTTTTTACGTCTGTTTGTAATCATTTTTGCTTTCAGACCAAGAATCAAACCAAACCAAACCAAACTCAAGAATCATCGAATAATTTTCCGCAAAACTTTCTGCAAAGAACAAACAAGTACTAGAGTGGAGACTTTTGCTATTTTGGAATTTTTATAGTGACAAAAAAAATTCCAAAATATCGAAAGGCACCATTCTATAATTATTGTTGTTATATCATTACCTGGTGGTCAGTCAATGTAAAAATTCCATAACAGCCAAAGGCACCACTCCGGTACTTGTAGTCCAGCGACTAAGTCCAAAAATATTCCACTTCTTGGAGAAATCATGAAACTTGGCACATTGGTAGGGGACCACAGCAGGACCAGTTTTTGTTTAGGACCCAATTCTGAAATGCCCCCTGGTGGCCGCCATCTTGAATTTAAATATGGCCGCCATGTTGGACATACTTTTGCCAATAACTTCAAGGCTAAAGCAGACAGAAATGTAATTTCGGTGGCAAACCCCCCATTTTCAGTACCAAGGAATCCAATTAAGTCAATTTTATGAATATCCAGTGTCCACCATATTGGATTCCATGATGGCCGCCATGATGAACGTAATTGCCTGTAACTTTGGAAGTAAAGCAGAAAAAAAAAAAAGCAAAAAGAAAATGTGCTGTTGTATTGCTTTTAATGTAACAAAGGTATAAGATAATTCACAAATCACTGCTTTCAGTATTAATTTTAATTGCATATACAGCCCCATAATTCACCTCAATTTTCACAAGATTTAGGGGACATTAAATAGCTATTTTTTACGCTGTAGAAAGCCGTCAAAGTGCTGCTTTTTGCGGTATACTGGTAAAACACTGCTTTTCATGCCATAAAAACTTGTCAAAAGCAGTGCTTCTTGTGACGTTCTGGTGAGGTAGATTTAAACACCGCTTTTTATTCCGTAAAAGGCAATCAAAAATGCAACGTTGCATGGCACTTAGCAAGGTACATTGAAACTCCACTTTTTACACTGTATAAAGCTGTCAAAATCCCCGCTGGATCTAACTGAATTCTGACCTTCACCCTATCCCCTGAACAGGATATCTGTCCCAGATACTGTTTTAGCCACCAGTGCCCCAGGGCTGTGGATTTCTTTAATACGGTGTATCATGATGCGAAGGATATGGTTCCTCCTCCAGCTCTCACTCATCAGGTAGACCCATCATCCAGCGTCCCAAAGCACTTTTGTTACAACATCATCTGAGAACCTGTTTATCATGCCCATACTTCTGATGATTTAATAGCCGGGAGTGATGTTTAAGAGAAATATGACTTATATACAGTGTTGCAAGTTTGTCCGCCAAGCTGTTTAAATAAACTCTATTTTCCGGTAGGTTCTTTCACTAAAAATGCAAGATGTTCTCAGTCATCAAATCCTGTGAGTATCGCTTGGTTCCACAGACTGATTTTGTGCAATCAGTGACATGCATTCAACTCTGTGACCCATTGCATTCACTTGTTCAGTTTTAGTGGTAGGCTTCCACAGTGCCCTTCAGCATTTGGAAAAATGTCCTGTCTAGCCTCCTTTACAGTAGCATTCACACCACTCCTGATTGGCATCGAAATAAGCTTTATATGCTCTTTTTGGACTGTGTAAGAACTGGTGAAGTGTCCATTTGCATTGCCAATTTCCATTCAGCCGCCTTTAATGTCTTGCTGCTTAGGAGTAAAACCAGATCATACTCTAACAATTATTTCAAGCATGCAATAAAGCATAGTTTGGTGGTGGCCCTGTATACACTGTGCTTCAAATCCTGGACGTCTGGCGTAGGGGACACGGTTGGCAGTTCCTTGTGGACTGGGAGGGGTTCGGGCCTGAGAGCGCTGCTGGGTCTCTGAGTGGAACATCTTGGACCCCTTTCTAGTTCGCAATTTCCTGCCCTGACATCAGGTGTCCACCACATGGCCACCAGGTTTGGGCGGTTGGGGGGGCTCTGTCACAACCCTCAAGTGAATTCCTTGTGTGTCTCTTTGCAGTTCAGCTGCTTGTATGTCTATTAGATGTATATGTGCTTTGACTGCCTTGCATCTTTCCCCGCCTGGCTGAATCTTGTTTCACAGTTGTCTTCTAATGACCATATGACAAGTATTTAAGCTCTCTAGTTTATGAGCAAGTTGCTCTTTTGTAAAGTCGCATTCGTACTGACATCCCAGTCAGATGTATATTAGTAAAATTTTTTCATCTTTGTTTAACGTAACAAGTACTTTAGTGACAGCTTTTTCTCTAAGAAGTCTTTACTTTCATTTAGTTAAGTCAGACAAGCTTCCAATCATAATCACGGTCCAGTATTGGCACCGAGTTCATGGTTCCTCAACTCAAGCCTGTTCATCAGCTTCCAATCCTAATTAGGGTCCAGGACTGGGACCGCGTCCTTGTTAACCCATCCAATTTGCTCTCCTTGTCCAGTTTGTTAGGAACAAGCTTCCAGCCCTGATCCTGGGTCAGGACTGGGACCACATTACTCTCAAGCACCCTCCTCATCCTCTGTAGCAGTTCAGTGAAGGCAAAGTCTGATTAACACCTGGCAGAATCCTGGAAGCCACTGGCTGGCAACTGCAGCCCAGCTTAGTCAATAACATCTGTGCTGAACTGTCTATCATTATTCTGGGGTTCCGCCCCCACTCTTCTCTCCGGGATTTTGTCCCCGTCTAATATTGCTGTCAATAAACTAGCAATTGGATTGCATGGCTTTCTCCACACTTGATTCCTGGTCCGGACCATAACAATCATACTGTACCAGCAGTCAAAGTCATTGTACCCTTCATACTCTCAGACACTCTCAAAGACAGATATTTGCTTGCTAGTTGTTCCACATATATACATTACTAAAAAGTAATTTGCTTCAAGAATGCTGATATCTGCCTCTACCCTGCCTTGGAATATACAGTAATTATGTCTCATGCTATCTAACTAGAGTCATTGTACTGTTCGATACCCCTGAAGACTGATAATTTGAGGGATCTCACCCCTTATATGCACAGGTAAATCAATAGAAGCAAATTGAGACTGAATAACAAAAAAAGCGAGAATGGGAGCTGCTGGAGTAGGCAATGGAGTACTGAGTACACAAATACCACCCAATGAAGGAGCCTTGCAAACAGAGCTCCAGGTTTTGCCAATATTGCTGCGCCTTTTGTCGCAAACATGCCACGTTTCTGAACAGCTTTAAAGGCAGTCGGAATAATTTTTGAGAATGCAGGATTCTTCCTGAAGTCAAAACTGCAGGTGCTAAAAAAGGAAATAGCAGTATTCTGGAAGCACCTGAGCTTTATTCATCAAACAGTGAGGCTACAGGCAGACTGCACGCATGCAGAAGCCTGGACAAGTTGTTTAAATTATAGAAAAAAAATCCATGCCCTTACTATTGCTACAGATATTAAAAAAAAAAACTTTTTTGCTCTGAGCCACCCTAATTACCAGGTATTTAGTTGTCATCCCCTAAAAAAATACGTGCTGGAGGCAAGGATGGGATGAGAGGCGACATGCTCCTTCCTTTAACTGGAGAACACAAGACAGCTGGGAAACAAGCCCAGGGAAACATGGATGTAGATAGCAGCCATCTGTGTTGCTGTGCCTCACAAATTCTCTCTGAAGAAATAAACCAGGTGCTCTTCTTCCGCTGGCAGCACTGAATAACATTGCAATCAACAGGGAAGCTATCGTGGTAAAGGAACTGGGGGTAGGTGGTCCGCAATTCAAGTTCAACTATATTGCAACAGACGTACAGTGCAGTCCTTAAAAATTGTGTCACCTTCCAAATACTTGCTTTTTTGGCCTTATACTCCAACACTTGAAGTGAACATTAGGTGAAATCAGGAACAATCACATTTAGTTAGCCGGTATTCACATCCAAACTTTGTGAACCTGTCTGGACATATGCCCTCTTTATTTTGTGCCACCGAACCAAATCTTACTGTTTTTTGTTTACGCCTTGTATTGATTCTAATATTTGTGCTAAACAGTGGGTCTAAAGATGTTTAAAATCACTGTCTGCTCCATTTATTCCAGGTGAAATGAATGATAAGTGAACAATCTAAGTGGGCTATTTTGGTTGGCAAACAAAATAATAATTTCTGATTATTGACGTATTTACAGTTGCAACAGGAACGGCTGAACAACGGGCAATGCCAAAAAATGATTTCTGAAGACATTTCCAGCAACAGAGTTGAGTATAACAAATTATGTTGCTCTCTATGTCAGTAATTCTCAGATTCAGTCCTGAGGCACCCCCTTGCATGATGGTTTTCACATATGCAATTTCAGAATTTGTAAGAATATGCTCATTAATGTTAAGAGGGATTATTCACCATCCTAATGCACATGATGCCAACATAGTTTTTCACAAAGATTTTATTTTGTGCTTATTTCACTGTTGGCAAACAGTTACATAAAAAGAGGTAACAAATGAATGAGGTTAACCGACCAACTTAATAACTTGGTTAACTTTATTGTCAAATATGTAAATATTTACTTCAACTCAATGCAGGTGGGCCTCATTATCATTTGCATTGTTATTGACTTCATCAATATCCTCCAGGTGGTTAGGATTGGTGGCCAGGTGCACATTATCGTTGGGATCTCACTGATTGACCTCAATCTTTGATTTTTCATGGGTTATAGATAATTTACCTGTTTTCATGCAATTATATACTTATTGAAATTTGTTCTGAAATTTAATCAAATCAGCAGCCTGCTAAATGCCTACAGTTGATGTATTTTTCATGAGATGCATGGATATTTCAAACAGAATTTGATCTATGACTCCATGTAATCCCACAGCTTAAAGCTGCCGTTGGAAAGTCTTATAAAAGTAACTTTTTGTCATTTTTGCTAAAACTGTCACTGTGTACATACAGTATTACATAAAACTAGTACTCTGTAATTAAAAAAGGCTCCTTTAAACCCACCTACTGCTCCTACTGCTATTTAAAAGAATCGTTCGGACCGACCAAAAAGAACCAATTAGAGCCAGGATGGTGTCTGACAGCCATCAAACAGTGCACATGCATGTGCTGCGGAAAGCCTCCTCCCCCTTCCTCCTCAGTTCACGCCAGTGCTCAGTCAAGCTCAAATCTCCAAGAGAGGGTTCAGGAGCTTAGAGAAACTAATGGCGCAACAACAGCCATCAGCGAGGAAAAAAATACCGATACCTTCGTTACCGACAACAGCACACACGGCAAGACAAGTAAGAAGAGGAAAACGGAAGAAAAAAAAGCCCCAAAGAAAGAATTAGACAAAGCCCGGGATAAAACCAGAGTGAACATCGGAGTGGCTTTTCAGAGGTGGAGGGAACTCCGTGATCTGGAAGGAATAAAAACTGACGCAGAGTTTGCGACTTTTCTGCTTGACAGGTAAACCCCTGCTTTATTCGTTGGTTCATTTTCGCTCCGCAATGCTCTGCAAATAAGCGAGTTGGCGTCGCTCACATTCACAGCTGGTACTAACCCCAGCCCTAACCGGCATCAATTCATTTTCGCTCTGCAAATCAGCGAGTGAACGTCGCTTACAAGCACAGTCGCTGTTCGAATAGCCAGCGTCTTGTAATTGTTACAGTACTCCGTAGTGCATGTGATGTTACTGTGATGTTGCTGTCGAGCTAACGTTAGCTTGTTTCCGATGCTAGGGCTAACATTACTGGCATCGTTTTATTAGAAAGTAGCAGAAAATATCTTTATGAAGTGACCTGGCAGTCTTATCGGTTGTGTTGTTGTCCTCATAAGTATGTGTAACGTTTCTGTGCTCTCACAGCTAAATGCTGTCTTACATGGTTTACTGGCCATTCAGCAGGATTCACGACCGTTTCTGTGCTCAAAAAAATGGGCAACTTACTAAAATAAGTGTGTGCTGGGTTTTCACTGAATACATACTGCTGTAGATTACTTTTCATGTCGACGTGATTTATTTCTGCTCGTTTGTTGGCCAGCGATGTTGACTGTTCACAACAGTAATGTCTAGTCTTGGCAACTTGGCCGTTTTCATAATGTGAACTTGCAAAACCTCTCCTCAGTGGCATGCATAACAGCTCGCGTTCCTTCGCATGCACGGCAGCCTTCTGGGGGAGGGTCTTAGGAGTGCAGTGGAGAGGGAGGGGGAGGGATCTGAAAGTTGCATTTTTTCAAATTTTTATGCCAAGTCCTCTCTCTCCTCAAAGTTACCAACTGCAGCTTTAAGCTTCTAGTTTAGAAAAATTAACAATTTATTAAAATTCTGCGATTGCCACAGCAGTTAAAACAAAAATGAGCATATGCAGGGGTTTGTCAGGACCGAATTTGAGAACCATTGCTTTAGGTAATGTGCATCCATTGTTACTCGTTGGCAGTGTGTCAGCCAAAAGTCAGGTAGATGTGCCCTGCTCACTGAACCGGGAAGTAAAGGGAGTGAGAAGGCATGTTGGCCGGCCGTTTCACGCATATCTTAGTGTAAATCCCCATCGCAAAGAAGTCCAAATAAGTTCTGCGTTGAAATTTTTTCGTCGGACAACATGACGTCCATTATATTTGTTGTATAGTGTAAACGCTTGAAGTAATTTTTGCTACACATTTTCTTTCGCGCAGTAGGCGATATATTTATTTACAGGAAAGTAAATGTCTTCAAATTCATGTATTTTTGCCATAATATTTTTGACGTAATATTTACCATAAGAATTAAGAAATGAAACCTTTCCTAGTTCTAAAGCGCCATTATCGGAGAAAGCAAAACAACAACAACATGTTTTGCCACCACTTTAATATTATTTAAATTATGAACAAAACCCGCACTTCTGAAAATAGAAACAAAATACACAAACATCTATATACTTGTAACTTACAATAACGGTGTCCCTTTATCAGAAGTCTGCAAGAAATGTTTCAGCCTTTGGATATCCAGAGGTTTTAGTGCTCGTTGTGTATAAGCCGAACAACTCTGCGGTGACTTGTTCAGTCCGATCAAACGGTTGAACGTAAAGTGTGCTAACTTTTGTCGCCTTTTACTCGTAATTTGAGAGCTAACCTCAAGAATAAACTTTGGCTGTTACCGACAAATTAACGCGATAAAGCCCTTCTCAGTTGCAAGTGTCATGGAGTAGCGCGGATTAAAAACTGTTCTCACAGCGGGACTGATTATGTTTTCACATTTGTGAGTAATGATCACTTATCCGCCTTAGGTATACTGTGTAACACATTTATATTCAGATTTAATGGTTTAGTTATCAATTTGCGAACTGTGTGCAAGCCAATGTCTTACATTATTAAGAGCAATACCTATTTCGCCAGGGCAAATTATCGACATTTACAGTGACACGAGCAAGATTTAAAATTTTGGGCATCCAACGAGAAATTATAAATGTATTAATAAATATTTTGTGACAGTAAATGCATTGTCATCCATAAGGAAAGCGTTTCTACTTCATGACTAGGCTACTCCTACTTTTAACTGCCTCTTATAGAATTAGATGTTTTAAAACTCTAATAACAAAAACATCGATTGACTTGTAAATAAGTCGTATCCGAAACAGTTGCGGTAGTTTATTCTTGCCAAAATTCAAGGCCTGCAATAACATCTGGTACACAGCAGTCATACCCAAAAACCGCTCCCCCCTATCGACAGTCCCCCCAAGTTCTGCCTGCCGGGACTACACCGACACCTGTTGTAATCCTCCGCCACCCGCTATGCTGATCAGAGAAAGGTGGACGAAAACGCGAAGCCAACTTCTCGTTAACTTTAGTGGTATCCACTGTAAATGAACATTGAGCACCCCTGATAGGCTAGACCAGGGGTGGCCAACCCTGGTCCTGGAGAGCCGCAGTGTCTGCTGGTTTTTAGTGTTACTCAGCACTTGATTTATGAATGAAAGCAATTGATTACACACTTCACTTATCTCACCTGGTGCCTTAGGTTTAAATCGGGTGGAGAAAACCAAACTCAGCACACCCTCTGGCTCTACAGGACCAGCGTTATCCACCCCTGCTCTATAAACTTTTATCTGTACTCTGTACTTCTACTTTGTCTGCATTACAACTACGCTAAATATCCAACCAGATTGACAAATCTTGGTCAACACGTAGATTGCTGTCACAACCTGCAAGTCTGCTTAATTGGCTCTAGGAGTCTTGTGGGTTGTTCCTGCTAATTGCTTGGTTGGCTCTTTATTACCAAATTAAACCTGAGACACCAGGTGAGATCAGTTAAGTGAGTAATCAACTACTTTAATCCATCAATCGAGTGCTGAGTAACACCAAAAATCAGCAGACACTGCGGCTATTTAGGACCAGGGTTGGCCACCCCTGGGCTAGACTGTCTTGACCTCTGACTCCCTGGTAAAGGGAGGGTGGAAAACCAGCCGTTCTCGGATCTCAAGGACCGTGATTTGAGGACCAGGGCCCTAAAGGAAATTACCTCTGGGCCTGTACTGCAGAATGTATGTCACATTCTTACTCTTTTTTTTTATTAATTGGTGATGTATGTTATTGCCCGCATACAGTAAAAACGGCCTGCCAATATATCTTGTTTTGGCCGACCTGTATTGGCCGAGTTCAGCACGTGCACAACTAACCATTGGCAACTGTGGCATTCGCTCTCTTAAGAGAAGCAGACGACAGTCGCAGACCTAGCATTTCGCTCTTTAATGAGTTTTGAAGTCCCGTACTTCAGAAGTCATAGTCATAATATTGTTATGATAGCACAATATACTTCACCAATTGATAAAAATATTATAAATTGCTTATTTTTGCATTGCCTTGGTATTGGCCTTTCGGTCGCGGTAACTGGCATTCACTCTCTTCAAAGAAGCAGACGACAGTCGCGGACCTAACATTTAGCTCTTTAATGAGTCTTGAAGTCCCGTACTTCAGAAGTCATAGTAATAATATTGTCATGATAGCACAATATACTTCACCAATTGATAAAAATATTATAAATTGCTTATTTTTGCATTGCCTTGGTATTAGCCTTTCGGTCGCGGTAACTGTGGCATTCGCTCTCTTCAAAGAAACAGACGACAGTCGCGGACCTAGCATTTAGCTCTTTAATGAGTCTTGAAGTCGCGTACTTCAGAAGTCATAGTCATAATATTGTCATGATAGCACAACATACGTAACCAATTAATAAAAATATTGTGGCGTTTCTGCCGCTTCGGTGGATGAGTTGAATGTCGGTGTCAACTGCTCCTTGCTAATTTGCATGAATTGGCCTGAGCTACTGTGATTGGCTCACGTTATATAAGTAGAGGGCTATAGAGCTTTGAGTTAGTCTGAACATGAACCCTCAAAATGGGATTAGCTGTACTTTGCCTGTTGTTTGACTGCTGTTGAAGATGTTGAACGCTGATGCAATTAAACGAAGCTCAGAAGGAGTGATTCGAAAACGCAGATGCCTGACTGCGCGTCCGCTTACTTCAGAAGTCGCCACAATATTATAAATTGCTTATTTTCGCATTGCCTTGGTATTAGCCTTTGGGTCGCGGTATTAGCTCTCGGCCTGCGGCCTCGGACCAAAACAGCGACCCTCAGGCCAATACCAAGGAAACATAAAAATAAGCAAGTAATAACATATATTATTGTTATTTTCCCACAATCCAGCCTCCCTTGTCTGGTTTTTCCTTCTCTCCCCTAATCTGGTAAAACCTAGTAACTCACTTTTTCATGAAACTGAGAAAACTGAAAACAACTTAAGTCCTTCAGGATAAACTTGCTGTAAAAAACAAAAAGAGAATGGGTATTCTCAATGACAACTGTAGGTACTTTATTTGGTGCTTAGTAACCTAGTAACTGCAAAAATGGGTGTAACTCAATTTCCACCAAAAAGTGAACTAGGTTTTTACTTGGGGAGTTCTCTCCACCTGTCTCATTATTCAATTATTGTCTCTTGCTCTCTGTCCTTTCAGTGCTCCTGCTCCCACCTGTTCCCTATTTTTGATAGTTGGTGACATATATTTAAGTTCCTGGTCTACGTCCATATCCTGCTGAATTGTCTCTTCTCATAGACATCCCAACCTGTCAGCTTTAAAAAAGCTCCTTGCTCTCCATTTCCGGTTTAAGCTAATCAAGTAACCACTTTATTAGGGACATGTCCTTCTATCCTCCCAGCTTCGGCTAGGCAAGTCCGCCAGTCCCTCCTTACTCACAGTTCCAGACGGGACACTGCCCTTTGTGTCCTGTGTCCTCTAACTGCGATCCCTGGTGCAGACCTCGGACCTGTCTTCGGCCACGGCTCATCACTACTCGAAATTCCATTCAATGATTGCCTGACCCGGACTGCCCCAGATCATCCATCTGCCCAGGCCCTCTTCTGTTCTTAAGTGTCTGTTTGAACCATTGCGGCAAAGTACCTTCACTAAAGTACCTAAAAAACCCTTAGGCACTTCAATGAAGGAACTCTGACGCAATTTCTCAGTGGATCTTGCCTTGTTCCTTCTCTGAAGTTTGTGACAAAGTACAGTTGCAATCAAAATTATTCGACCTCCATTGCAAATTGGGTTTAATAGCAAAATTTACAAACTTTTAGCTGTTTGTGATAAACAGATTAAATAAGAACATTTTAAATAGCTCAACACAACTAATATTACAAGTTGTTTCTCCAAATTTAACACAAAATGCCATTTTTAATGACTACTGCAGTCTCTGTAGATGCCTGGGAGGTGAGAAGAACTACATGTGGTCCTGAAAATCAGAACAACTGGCAGAATTTAGAATAAATTAATGAACAAGGGTGAAAATACTAAGGAGACCTGCATATCAATAACTCAGTCAACCAACCAGAGTTTTTTCTTGCAGCAGCACTGGGTATATAGAGCAAATCAACCTCAAGTAAAGTAAAATAAAACTAAGGGGCACTCAGACAGCGCATACCTCCGCCAGCAGGTTTTGATCCACCAGCACTCACAATCAGCTGCAGAATCTGGATCTGTATCCAGATTGGTCCGGAAATTTAATCACCTCTTCCCATTTATACAGTCCAACTTCTAATAAAATTTCTTGGTGATCTATTGAATTTTTTTAGTAATCCTGCCCACAAACACACACATACATGCAAGTAATCACGATACCTCCTGGCGGAGGTAATCAATGAACCCAAATATAATGTATGTTAAACAATGTCCAGGTGAACTGATCTACTCCCACATCCTTTTTCATAGGACGATAAATGAATAAATACACATCTTACCCCCATCTGAAAGCAATTAAACCAAACTTTCTGAACATTTTCCCTCGTTGGTTTATGAAATTGACCAAATACAGCATCGTATAATGACATATGGCATGCAGTATCATGTTTTTGCTCTCTAATAGATGTGCATTAAATCCACAGTTGATTTGTACCTCTTTGCATATGGGATGCTTTACAGTAAAGTCTTGAGTGCTTAGTAGTTTTAGGCCTGTATGTGTGGTAAATGGGAGGTAGGATGGAGGGAAATTATCACATGTGCACAAAAATAGAAACAAAGGAAATCCAGAGGCATCAACACACCTTTCAGTTGTTGTTTATTTTAGGGTTAGAGGGAGGTGTAATAAAATTACATTTTCAGTCCTCACACGTTTTACCTTTCAGTAGTTGCTCTACAAGTACTGGTGCATATGGTTAGGATTACAGTCAGAATAGCAATATTGTAGAAGGACTAGATTTTTAAAAATTGATTGAGAAGATGTGCATTCTGGATGCTAATTACTCTTTGCTGATTGTGTAAAACACATTTTCCACTGCAGTAGCATTGTTCAACACAAAGCAAAATATTCAGGGTTAATTGAACACTTACAACATCAAATTAACTCTTACATTGTCTTTTTGTGCCCACTCATGCAAAAGTTGGATCAAATAGACTCTTAAAGAGTTGGTTGAATGCAGATCATTTTGCTTTGCATTATGCTTATGTAAAATTATAGAACTGATGCAACATGGATCTTTTAAGGGCAGATAACATTGACTTAATGTAATCACTGTAAATTACAGACAGAGTGTAGATTGCTGTATTTGTTGGCATGGTCTTTCATCTGTAACATTTCACTGGACATTTATATACAGTACCATGCCCTCTGGGTCTATACTGTAGAAGGAAAATAATACCATGAAAATAATATAATTGTCATCAAGATGAGCTAAAAAGCAGATGCTGTCAGTTCAGAATTTAAGGGGCTCTTTTTTTGTTTCCAGCGTTCCCTGTGTCTTTTAGACGCAGTTGTTCTTTTCAGGCCCCTATCGGGACCTGACCTCACTACTGGGGTCACCTGCAGATGGACAGTGAATGAGCGGATCCATCGCTCTTCCCTGACAGCAGCCCATTGATCTAGAGATGGGACTCAGATCTGGAAGAAAGACCCATAGTGAGGGAGTCAATTGGTTATCACGAGGGGTTCTGCTTCTTGCTTTGTGCTATCTTTCATGAATGTGTCACCTTTTTTTTCATACTACTGGCTTGTCCCTGTTCATCTTTTCTAAAATCAAGTGTGTAGGGTTCCACATGCAAGATACAGTCATATCCATTCTCAAGTTGGGAAAAAAAAATATCTGAGGATAATACAATGTAGTATTCACAAAAAGAGGGGTTTTTTTCTTGAACTTCAGAAACCTAAATGCATTTACAGAATTTCATCTATCCAGTGATATGGGGTACAAATTTATGTTGGACAGTAAATTCTTAAAATTCTGGGTGAATATGTAATATGAATGAAATCAAGGAGAATTTACTCCAAATTCAGCCAGGTAATAGTGCTGTGAAAAAACAAATTGCCTCCTTCCCAATCTATTTTTGCTTATTTGTCATACTTAAATGTTTCAGGGCTTCCAACTCATTTTAATATGAAATAAAGACAATGCAAGTAATCATAAACTGCAGCTTTTAAATCATCATCTGACATATTGATTATTTATTCACTGACTAGTGTCAGTCTGCTAGTAATAAAAATTGTTCATACAATGGAACAGAATACAATCATCATACAGTATTGATACTAACATTGATGATACAATGGTACACTATACAATCATAATACAATATTTAAATTAAAACCCCATTTCCAAAAAAGATGGAATGCTGTGTGTAATGTAAATAAAAACAGAATTTAATGAATTTCAAATCATTTGAACTTTATATTTATTTGAAAATAGTACAAAGACAACACATGATATACTATAAGTGAAGAATCCCTGTGCATCTGCCGGTGAAGGCTTAGGTGCCTCTCAGTCTCGGACAATAAATTCATGGAAGAGGGAAAAACACTGGAGCACACAGATACCAAAAAAGCCTTTAATAGTTCGAATCAGTTCTGAATAGTTCTGACTCTGATGAAGACGTGGTGGCGTTGGAATGCGTCAGTTTTTTCCTGATTCGAACTATTAAAGGCTTTTTTGGTATCTGTGTGCTCCAGTGTTTTTCCCTCTTCCACAACATATGATATGTTGAAACTGAAATATTTTTTGTTTTTTGGAAAATAGAGGCTCATTTTGAATTTGATGTCAGCAACATATTTCAAAAAAGTTGGCACAGGGGCATGTTTACCACTGTTTTGCATCACGTCTTCTTCAATTAACACTCTGTAAGCATATGAGAACTAAAGAGACAAACTGCTGTCGCTTTGAAAGCAAAATGTTTCCCCATTCTTTATGAAGGATTTCAGCAGCTCAAAACTTTGCAGCCTCCTTTGTCATATTTTTCGTTCCATAATACACCAAATACTGTCAGTGGGTGATAGGACTGGACTGCAGGCAGACCACTTAAGCACACAGACTCTTTTACTACAGAGCCACGTAATTGTAATATATGCAGAGTATGGTGTTTGGCATGGTCTTGCTGAAATGAGCAAGATCTTCCCTTAACAAAGGCATTTGGATGGCACTAAATGTTGCACCAAAACCCGTAAATATCGTTCACCGTTAATGGTGTCTTCATTTGATGCGCAAGTTACCCTTGCCATGTGTACTAATGCACCTCCATACTATCATGGATGCTGGCTTTTTAAATGTTTGCTGATAACAAGCTGGATGGCCCCTCTCCTCTTTAGCCCAGAGGATGTGGCATAATGATTTCCAAAAAAATTTTCACATTTTGATTAGTCAAACCACAGGGCTGTTTTCCACTTTGCCTCAGTACATTTTCAATGAGCTCGGGCCCAGAGAAGAAGGGAGTGTTTTTAGATCTTGTTTATAGATGAATTAATCTCTACATAGCAGAGTTTTAACTTGCATTTGTGGATGCCATGACAAACTGCGTTTATTGACAATGGTTTACAGAAGTGGTCCTGAGTCCATGCAGTGATTTCCACTACAAAATCATTTCTGTTTTTGATGGATTGCCACCTGAGGCCCTGAAAATCACAGCCATTCAAAATTGGATTTTGGCCTTGTCCCATGTGTACAGAGATTTTTCTGGATTCATTAATCTTTTCATGATTTTATGTACTATAGAGGATAAAATCTTCAAATTCTTTGCAATTTTAAGTTGAAAATATTATTCTTAAATAATTGAACTATTTCCCCATACAGTCTTTCATACAGTGGCTAAGCCCTCACCATGTTTACTTAAGAAAGACTTTGTACACCCAATCATGTTACTGACCTGTTGCTAAATAATCTAATTAGCTGTGAGATGTTCTGCCATTTGTCCTTTTTTTTTTTTTTTTTTTTTTTTTTTTGCATCATGCAACATTTCCAGTGTTTTATTGTCCTGTCTCAACTTTTTAAAAACATGGAGCGCCCACCAAATTCAAAATGAGCAGATATTTTTCAAAAAACAAGAAAACTTATCAGTTTCAACATTTGATACGTTGTCTTTGTCCAATTTTCAATTAAATACAGGGTTTCAATTGATTTTCAAATGATTGCACTCTGTTTTATTTACATTTAACACGTTGTCCCAACTTTTTTTGGAAATGGGGTTGTAAGACCATATGGAAACATTGCTGTTTGTCGGCACCCTGTGGTGAAATTAGAAATAGGTTGCGCTTTAGTTGAGACGTGATTCTTGAAAGACTGATACTTGAGATTCTTGTGCAAATTTCCTTTTGTTTCAGAAAGTTATCAAGCACTGCCTTGTGCATAATGACTTTCCCAATGGTGCCATCTACACTGAACAAAAATATAAACGCCCCATGTCAAATATTGATGCCACATGGAGTCAACAACTCTAAGTGAGCATATGCTGACTTTCACTTGTACAATAGGGATATTTCTCTTGATCTGTGTACCATTTTTTAATCCATCTCTCTGTCAGTGAGCATTTGCTCAGTGATGCAGTGATTTCACTCAGTACATGGGTGTGGCATTTCCAGACGGTGATCAGACAGAATGAGCAGTACCCAGACACTCCTTATACTGGGGACAATAAAAGGCCACCCCAAAATGTCAAATTTTGTCAAAAGTCATCAAGCCTCAGATGTCTCAGGTCATGCAGGAACGTGCCATTGGCATGCTGGATGCAGGGATGTCCACCAGAGCGGTCGCTGTGCAGCTGAATGTTAACTATCGAACGATAGGCCGTTTGAGAGTTTGTTTCTGACAGAGGGGCAGTACTGCAAATCCACCTCATCCACGTCGGCCATGTGTGACCACACCAGCACAAGATCGCTACATCCGGCTTGTCCACCTGCGGGATCGGCTCAGATCAGCGACACGCACAGCAGATGAGACCGTTGGTCTGCACAACAGACGCATCACACCACAGACAGTCGGTAACCGCCTGCGAGAAGCCAACTTGCATGCTGGGTGTCCTCACCATGGTCTGGATCTCACCGCTGTCCGGCGTCGGAACCGACTCGCATGGACAAACGCACACATTCGATGGCCCTTGGCACGCTGGAGAAGAGTGCTATTCACAGACGAATCCCAGTTCTAGTTTTTTGTTAATAAAAACTCAAAATTTGATATGGGGCGTTTATATTTTTGTTCAGTGTAAATTAAATTAAAAAATTGCCCTGAAATACAAGTACGCCCTCAGTCTTCATACCCTCGCCTATTTGCGTGAAGCTCTGGAAGAAATTAGTTATTCCTTGCTGCTGGAGAAAAATAAGAATAGTCGCAGCCATCAGTCTGTGCATGTATCCTCAAATAAAGCAACTGAATATTTAGTTTTCTTTCTCTGAAATCATTGTCAGCAGTGCAGTCCCCAGAGTCATTGAGTTCAGAACAGATAAAATGAGCACTGTTTTATAACTGCAGAAATAGAGAACATAAAGTGTGAAACTTACTTCAGACTCCATTAAAGACCAATATTCCATCTGTTCTACAGCAATGTATGCTACGTCCACCTGCTGAGAAGGCTGTGTGATTTTTGTTACTCATGTTTTTAGTGATATTTTTATTGTGAGAAATGAATGTTCTAACAAAATCTGCAAGAACTTAGAACACAATGTTTATTGACTCTGACTAAGATATCAGAGTTTTCTGATGAAATGATTATCTCGCTAAACAAACCATCTGGGCTATCATGGCTGGCAGGACAATTATACCAGCTGCTAGCCGGTCATTGCTGAACAGCAAACTACCATGTCTATGGCTGTATACATTCCCTTGCTGTCTATTCAAGTGTAAAAGTGTCTGTTCTTTAAACACAAGTGAATTTGCTCTGTAACAATTTCATTTAAAAGAGAACACACAGAAAGATGTCTACAATTGTTCTCAAGAGTTACATTTTCATTTGGAATCTGTTGCTGTGAGGAAGTAAGTCATTATTAGGCTGAAAAAAAAAACCCACCAAAGAAAAAGAGATCCATTAGGTGTGACAACTGAACTTTTTGGTATGTTCTTAGGAAAAAAGAAAGCACTGCTGAGTTCAGGAATACAAAAAGGGCAGGAGGACTACAGATTATTACTGTGATGGATGACGGAAGCATTCTTTCCCTTGTTCAGAAAAAAAAAAACCCTTCACTACAGTAGGCCAGACCAAGAACATTCTCTAGGAGTTGGGCGTATCAGTGCCAAAGTCAGCAGTCAAGAGAAGACTTCACCTGAGTAAATACAGAAGGTTAATTTTAACTGTTGGCAAGGCTTTAAATCAGGAAACTTGCAAAAAAAAAAAAAACCTAAAAATGCCTGTATAGTTTTAGAACAACATCCTACAGACAAATGAGACAAAGATCAACTTAAAACAGAAAGATAGGAAAAGAAGGATATGGGGAAGGGAAGGAACTGCTTATGATCTGAGGTGCATTACATTCAGCCACATGCATCAAAACTGATTGGAACATGCTTTTCACTGTCTGTTGATGTCTATAGGTTCTAGACCTAAGACAGCAATTGACTGTAAAGGGCTTGCCACCGGGTATTAATAATGAAAATTGAATTGTTGATTATGTCAGTTATTCCAATTACTTTGGAGCATTTTGCATAAAATGGTTGTTATTCATATGTGGTTTGGAGACAATTAAAAAAACAAAACCTCTTAACCTGAAGTTGTAATTAAGCACTTAGGGCACTTTTTTTTTTTTTTTTTCAAATCCATCGTGGTAGCATAAAAAATGAAAACAAAAAACATTGTGTCTCTGTCCAAATATTTTGGACCTAAACGTATATGTGTGTGTGTGTGTGTGTGTGTTTATATAAAATCTGGTAGCTCCCTTTCTCCCTTTAAGGGTGGGTCGATGAGTAAAGTGTTCCAAGAGTTAACGGAGGTCCAGCATTGCAGTCACTGTAGCATACAGCAGGTTGTCCACCACCCTGTCTTGTGAAGTACCATTGCCTTTATTGCACAATGTTCCTGAATGCGTTGAAATAGGTAACATCAAATACTGAATCTTTTTCAAGAAGAATTATGCAGATTACCTCTCCTAATAGTCATTTTAACAGATCTCGAATTTTTGAGGTAAATACTCTTAAAAATCACAGGGAAACTTATAAATGTCCAAGGCTGACATTTTTTTTATTGTTTCTCTAATTGGCCATGATTCTGCATCATCCTTTCTTGAGTTTGGAATTGTTATATGTTAGGAACAGGTGTGGATTCATTAGTTTTAATCGTTTGGTTGCTCTACTGGGCCCAAATAAGATGATAGAAATATTTATGCAGTTTAGAGCAGTAATTTGACAGGCCTTGATTTTACTTGGCCTTTACAAAATCTCCTTGTGGCATGTGGCTGACTCTCCCTTGGGGAGGAGAAACCATATCTCAGCTCACAAACATTCTTGTCAGTAAGCAGTTCTTATCTGTGACTTCATAGCAGGCTGATACTAAGGGTAATATCCAATAACAGCAGCTTTATGTGAGATCCAATACTTGGATCAATTCTGAACCTTGAGGAAAGTTCATTAACCCTTAACTGAAAAAAAACCCTCATTCTTTCCCACTATATAATTGTTTTCCTTCTTTCTGTGAACCAGACAGTGTATACCAAAAACTGAACAGATTGAACATTCTTTATAAATTTATGTTGCCATAGTAAAAAGCATTCTTTGTACGTATGCCTGCATGCGCGTGCGGGTGTGCGAATACGTGTGTGCATTTTCATGCGTAAATGTGTACCTTTTAAAAAAATCACTTTTTTCTGACCTAATGCTCACATGGTGGTATGGTGGTAAACTATTTTAACTTTGGTAAAATCTCTTAAAAGTGTTTTCCTTCATTAAAATCATTGGCTGTAACTCAAGTACTGCACACTAAATGCTATATTGCGACTAAACACCATAATTTTCCCGATCAGTGCTTAATATTGTAATTTCTGAATTCTATTCAGTGAATCATGGTCAAACTTTTTTTTTTTTTTTTTTTTATGAATCATCTGTGATTTATCCCTTTAGTTCATCAAATGACTGGTTCTTTCTTGGGCTGTGAATTTGCAATCATCAAACATATGATATAAATTGAAGGAAATATTGCATTTCATAGAAAATGACTCCACCCACAATTTTTCTTTGGAAACACAAAAGAGCTGGAAGATCTGCATTTGTATAACTTAAAATAAATGGTAAATGTTGGATTTCTGTATTGTTGCTTTTCAGCTCCTCGAAGGGTACATTTTGCTGATTTAAAATGCAACAGTGAAGTTCACTGATTAAATATCATTTAACAAGTCATATTTACTTAATCCTGTTCTTCTGTCTTTAAATGAGCCTGAAATTCATGAGCACGTCACATGCTCATTTATGATAAAAAATGGTTTTGAAAATATTGCAACATGTTGCAGAAAGATACATAATATGCAACGTTTCATTTCTCAGCAAACAAAGCAATTTATTAGCTACTTGTAATGTAGGTCTTCATGTAGAATCATGCAGTAGGTTTTTCCAATCCTAATGCTCAAAATAGGTGGTGGAGAATTTATAGCTTAGAGAGAGAGAGAGTCTGTGAATTCACAGCCATGCAGTGTGTAGACTCCAGTTTGTGCTTTGCTGCAATACATTGTTAGAACTTATGTCACTGTACTGTGAGTTATATCCAGTACTCATTCCTTATCAGATTCAGAGAAAATAAAAAAGCTATGGTGGCTCATTTTTAAGTCTATAGCAGGTATTGCTCCCCATTCAAATCAAGTGTCTATGCTAAAGTGAAGTCGTGAGTATTTTATTTACTTAAGTTTTAGCTTGTGTAGGATGTGACCCAACAGCAAAGTTGAAGTGCAAGAGAGCATTATATAGCATTTCCTTCAGCTTTCATTCGCCAGCTTGATGAGAAGCCAATGTTGTGGAGAGTAGTTAAATGTGGAAGCAAATTCAAACTGGAATAATTTAGAAGGGTTCAGAGCACAATTTAAAAGAAGGCAGAAGACTGCATGGAGAAAATGAATGAACAGAAAAAGGAAATGTGGTCTATTCGTAGCCCTTTCCATACATGACTGAAAGCAAGCCTTAAGACAGAATGCAAAATGATGTTCATAATTTATTCAGGAACACAGATAATTACCAGCTGCAACAGTGTTGGCTGGTATTGTTTTCATCTCATGAGTGAGTGAGTGTTTGTGTGTCCATGTGTGTGCGTGTGCGTGTGCGTGTGTGTGTGTGTGTGTGTGTGTGCATGTGCATGTCATCATGGCAAAATGTGTTCTTGCAGACTCCAGGAACTTCCACAGAAGTGCTTTTGAGTTCTTGGCCTGGTGTTTATAAATGAAAAAATTTTTCTGTGGATGGATTTTTTCGCCAGGACAGTGTCACAACTGTGCAAGATGCAGTCATAAAACTTTGCGGGAGTGAAGTTGAGATCAAAATAAAGGCTGAGTTTGAAGGTGGGTATGGTCCTAGGAAGAGCAACTGGTTTGATCAGATTGCAAGATGGTCTCTAGATTCATTACTTATTTATATACATTTGTAATTCAGGAGTTGCATTTGGCCAAGTGATCATGGCTACAGCACTGAGCAGGCTATGCAGAAAGCGACCAACATGGAATTTACTCATATGTCAAATATACTTGGATTACAGACCACAAAAGACAAACTGCACTGTAGCTAACACAAGTTTTCTTCGTGGTGCTCTGTATTCCAAATACAGTGGAATAAATAATGTACCACTGAGACCCAGGTCATCTAACTTGTTGGACTATGAGGAATGTGATTTCATTCTTTTTCTTAATTCCATAAATGCATCCAATAATTTTCTTCAATATCATGAATAGCAAAATAACTCAATTGCTTTATCAGACTTATGTCCATGAAATAAAGACAAATGCTTTAACAGAAAAAGTAAATTACTCATGCAACATCATCTTGTGCACTAGAGGCCCAACAAAGGGTGGCAGTTCTGGTATTAAAGTTCACCCAACCTCTTTAGATCATGTCTGCTTGTGGCTGTCACATAGCCTGTCCATGTACTACAGAGGAACCACTCCAAGGGATTGCAGAGGAGGTTAGAATAGTCAGCATTGAAAATTTGGGCCTGAAGACTTTATTTAATAAGAATGTGATTTTTAGGCCGTACAATTTTAAGATTGTGGGATGGAATTCTGGGACTCAAATCATAAAAGCTGAGCGGGTTTTAAAATGTGCAGAGGGCCAATGTTAATGCCGATGTTTATCAGAGATTGAGCTTTGAAATAAAAGGTCAGCTGTACCGCAAATTGCTGAACGAATCCAACTGTACTCTCATTACAATACATTACATTGCATTTATTCAGCAGATGCTTTTATCTAAAGTGATGTACAGTGAGTTAGGTCATTGAAACAGTTACAAAACGGATCAGATATGTACTCGTATACAGCATCACTCAGCCTAGTCATAAACAACAAATAGCTGTATGTACATTAGATGATAAGCATATGACTCATAGAAAGGATACAATCAAGCAGAAAACTTTCCAGGCTGAGAGGTAAGGAGGTTTTTTTTATATAAAGGGCAAAGCAGGTGGCTATACAGAACTTCAGTCTTTTGGCTCTCAACTGTCAATTACACTTATAAGTCCAAATGCTGATTAGTATCATTTCAGAATAAAAATAATGTAGAGCAGAAATTGTAGTTAAACTCAGCAGCGTAAAAATGATGCCAGTTTAAAACAAACCTGTTGTGTATGGAGCAATTACACACACACATTCAACCTTGGTATTGCAAAAGCAATGACGGACAAATGAAGTATTTCTTTTAACTCGGCCTGCTGCTCTCTTTACTGCAGACTCACTTGTTACACTCTCATTACATCATATCAGTGCTCGTGCCTTATACTGAATTAACCAATCCTATCAATGCGTAGTAGCCATATGTTGGGGCATGATCAGAATGTGATCGATGCAGGTAGTGCATTAAATCCCACATATAACAAAACCCTACCCTCTTACCCCTACCCCTTAACCCAAAACCTAACCCTAAACATCAAATAAGGATGCCAAAAGCCTCCTTTTTCATCGTATATAAATGCTTGGTCAGGTAGTGTAACTATATGACGAGTTGGGATGAGAATGTGTTGCGTATCATTGTTAACTCACATATGTTCTATTCTCTCTGTCTCTATGATTCTGTTACTGCTTCAGACAATGAATGAGGATGTAAACAGAATGAGACATAGAATTTTTTTTTCCTTGGCTATCTTAAGCATTAAATAGTCTTCACCTCTCAAGAAAACAATCAATTGACATCATAATTATAAACAAAATGATTTAAGAATACAGTCCTCATTAAAGCATAGGTCCATGGTCAATATATTCCACAAACTTCACTATAGTTTTATATTAGATTTTAGCACTAACGCCTCACAGCAGGAAGGTCATGGGTTCAAATCTAGCCTGGGGCCTTTCCGTGTGGAGTTTGCATGTGCTCCCCGAGTTCGCATGGGTTTCCTCCAATAGTCCGGTTTCCTCCCACAGTCCAAAGATATGCATGCCGGGCTAGCTGGTGACACTAAAGTGTGTGTGTGTGTGTGTGTGTGTGCGTGAATGGAAGGTGTGGCCTGGGATGGATCGGTGAGCTGTCCAGGGTATCCCAGCCCTTTGCACATGGTCAACTGAGATTGACTCCAGCTCCTCCACAACCCTTGTGAGGAGGAAGCAGGTTGTGCTCAAAAGTTTGCATACTCTAGCTGAATTTGTGAAATGTTGCCATTTATTTTGAAAAAAAAAAAATATATATATATATATATATATGTGTGTGTGTGTGTGTGTGTGTGTGTGTGTGTGTGTGTGAAATCACCCAAACGGCCCTGATCATAAGTTTACATACCCTTGAATGTTTAACCTTGTTAAATGAACACAAGGTGACACACTCAGGTTTAAATGGCTATTAAGGGTTCCACACCTGGGGCTTTTAAAATTGTAACCAGTATCTATGTATAGTCATTGAGTTTGTTAACTCCTGAGTTGATGCACTGATCTTGTCGGACACTGAGCCATGGGGAGCGGAAAAGAACTGCTACGGACCTTTGTAACAAGGTAGTACAACTTTTTAAAGATGGGAAAGGATATAAAAAGATATCCAAAGACTTGAAAATGTCAGTCAGTACTGTTCAGTCTGTGATTAAGAGGTGGAAAATTAGGGGATATGTTGATACCAAGCCAAGGTCAGGTAGGCCAAGAAAGATTTAAACTCAAACTGCTAGGAGAATTGTTCGGGACACAAAGAAAAATCCACAAGCTACCTCAAAAGAAACAGAGGATGCCCTGGAAAAAGATGGTGTGGTCATTTCAAGGAGCAAAATAAGGAGGTACTTAAATAACAATGAGCTGCATGGTCGAGTTGCTAGAAAGAAGCCATTATTGCGCCAACCCCACAAAAAAAACCTGCGTAGAATATACCAGACAACACCTTGACGCTCCTTACAACCACAATAGACTAAAATAGAACTTTATGGTCACAACCTCAAGCGCTATGTTTGGAGAGCAGTCAACAAGGCCCATGGTGAAAAAAATAAGTCACTCCCACTGTAAAGCATGGTGGTGGCTCGCTGATGTTTTGTGGGTGTGTGAGCTCTAAAGGCACAGGGAATCTCATGAAAATTGGTGGCAAGATGAATGCAGTATGCTATCAGAAAATACCAGCAGACAATTTGCATTCTTCTGCATGAAAGCTGCACATGGGACGCACTTGGACTTTCCTGCATGACAATGATCCAAAGCTCAAGGCCAAGTTGACCCTCCAGTGGATACAGAAGAGAAAGGTGAAGGTTCGGTAGTGGCCATCACAGTCTCCAGACCTCAATATCACCGAGTCGTTTTGGGGAGATCTCAAAGGTGCAGTTCATGCAAGAAAACCAAAGAATTTGCAGGAGCTGGAGGCGTTTTGCAAGGAAGAATGGGCAGCTATACCACCTGAGAGAATTTGGGGCCTCATTGACAACTATCGCAGGACTGCATGCTGTCCAGGGTGCAATACACAGTATTAAGAACTAAGGATATTCACACTTTTGAACAGGGTTCATTTCTTTTTTTCCCTAATTGCCATGTTTAATTTGATGATTGTGCCATTCTAAATGACCTACAGCTGGATATGAATCCAATAAGAAATAACAGAAACGTGTTTTGCCTGACCATTCATGTTTTCTTTGAAGTGTTGCCCATTTTACTAATTCAGCCAGGGTATGCAAACTTTTGAGCTCAACTTTATATCCATCCATCCCTATTCTATTATATGGTTGACCATGTTTGCGTGAGTTTGTATACCAATTGCTCTGTATCCCACTGAGCGTGTGGTTCTTAAGTGCATATTTCATGATGTCATACTTCTGATTATTTTGTTTACTTTATCCAATTTCTCCGCTATCACCAGTATCTAGTCACTTGTACATCAACATGTCGATAAAAAATCCAAACGAGGGACAGGAGTTGGAAACTAGCAATAGCTACTGTATGATCTCAAAATGCAGAACATCAGCTTGGTGAACCCGGTGTGCACTGGCAGTAATTATGCTATGTCTCTTTGCATTGTCCCTATTCAAATAAACATTAAATAAATAAATAAATAAATAAATATGTGTATAATTGCATGTCGATACAACTGACTAAAGGATGTCTTGGACTGCACTTCGGTCATCTCATGGGCTGTAGTACATTGTAAAATATGTTTTCAAAAGTCACGCGAGAGACGCCGCGTTTACTTGATGAGATGTGAGAGGCGCAAGTGTTCGCGCTGTTATTACCCGAGTCAGTGAACGACCGACACACAAGTCTTACAGGACGGCTGTGGGCATTGTTGTGTAATCGCACGCGCAACTGAAAGCAGCGCGCAAATCTTTACGCGATTGCATCGTCATCGGATTAATAAGTATCGATAAATGTATTTTTCCTGCAAAACTGAGATTTCGTCAATCAACGGCAAACAGCCAGATTTTTCCATGCGTCCAACCTTGCCTGAACACAAGTACACCTCTTAGCATTCCAGTACAGAGGCATTCAGGAGAGCATGTCTGCAAACTCCACAGGTAAATTAAGTGAACCGATCTTTCCACCGCTTTCTTTAGGCTGCACTGTGCATGTCAGTGGGTTAAAGAGCGTTCCGAGGCATTCTGGCTCCCTTTATATTTTAAGTGTATTATTTGAGAAGAGAACCAGGGAGAGTTGTCACGCATTTTGATAAATTCTTATGACTCGACAAACATTATTGAATTGGATTTAGAGAACTTCTTTTCACCGTAAGGCCATATTAAAAAGGGTTGGTGATCATCGCTTTGGGAATTAAAAAAGAGGAGGGCGGGAGGTTTTTTTTTTATTAAGACTGAAACTGGTGGAAACACGTTTTAACTGAAGACCGTTTAGATATTTGCGCATACGCGGCGTGGATTAAGCCGTGGTACGCGATTCTAGACATTTTTTCGATGAAAAACACGATATTTTTGAAAATAACAAAAACTGGGTCGGCACTACAGTTTTTGCCAGTCGAGAGGGGATGATCACCAACTTTTTTTTATATATATGGCCTAATGAATAACAGCCCTCTAAAGTCATATCCAACTGTTAATTCTTTTCAGCTTGATGTATTGTAAAACGTTTTGTCCAAAAACATAACTTTCAAAGTTTTCATAATTTAATCCCAAAATACTCGTCTTGAGTATTCCGTTAGCGACAGCGCATGGAGGGAACTCAAAAGGTATTTTAAAATTGACTTGATTTTCAAGGCAGCAATGCTGCAATAGGACTGAATTTTATATAATGAACTGGCTTAAAATGGATAACTGTGTTGCTGCCGATTTGTCATTGTGTTGCCATTACAGTTGCAGGGCAGCATCTTTGCCAGCCTGGATGAGACTCTCCTCCACGTGCCGAAGCCCTCACAGCCGTGGATATAGTGGTAGCTCAGAACAAGAGCCTTGCTTTCAAGGCGGATGCCTCCTACCACGCAATGAATAGCGTGCCGTGCTCCTCCACCTCTACAATCCCACTTGCTCATAGCAATCACTGTCACCATCATCATCATCGGAAAGTAGTACCGCCCGACCCCATGGACCATATCTGCTCATCCTCTCAGACTCTCATGACTAGCGGACATGAGGGGGCGGGAGGCAGTGGCACAGGAGCCTCCGAAGGATTGATTTCTACCTTGACTCATCCACATATGCTCGGCTTGAGCCAAATTTCTCATCAACCATCAATAATGAGTGCGCCTCGTACCCACCACAAACTTATACCCAGGGATGAAGGAAGTGAGCAAAGTACAGCTGCGCTGCATGATAACGGACTTTCTACCGTTAATGATGCATACATGGAACCTGCAGAACTGGAGGCTTTTGTAGAGCGATTCAAGCAAAGAAGAATAAAACTTGGGGTTACCCAAGCAGACGTTGGCGCTACGCTTACAACTTTAAAAATTCCGGGCGTGGGATGTCTCAGCCAAAGTACCATTTGTCGATTTGAATCCTTAACACTCTCACACAATAACATGAAAGCACTCAAGCCTATTCTTCAAGCTTGGCTGGAGGAGGCAGAGGGCGCCCAAAGAGAAAAAATGATCAAACCAGGTATTTCGACTGGCGTTGAGAAAAAACGAAAAAGGACTTCAATAGCGGCCCCGGAAAAAAGGTCATTGGAAGCTTACTTTTTGGTTCAACCTCGGCCATCATCAGAGAAGATCGCAGCTATAGCAGAAAAACTGGAACTACAAAAGAACGTTGTGCGTGTGTGGTTTTGCAACCAAAGACAAAAACAGAAGCGGCTGAAATTTTCTGCTGCGCATTGACAACCTGCAGCGTCAACACAATTGACTTGATTCAGTTTATATTTCGACTACATTTTGGACCAAGGGGCATACATATAAACAATTTAGGCCTCTTCAGCCAGGGAGCAATGCATTGTATTCCGCGGCTGATTTCAATATTAGGCAATTTAAGTTTTAATGACTCGGTCGGCTTTTGCCTTTTTCATCCTCTTTAAAAATATGTAATATAATAGCGATCAATAGCGACCAGATGGTTATATCAATTTATTCACCTCTGCCAAGGAGGTGTATGTTTTTGCCGGGGTTGGTTGGTTGGTTTGTTTTGTTTGTTTGTCTGCCTGTCTGTTAGCAGGATATCTCAAAAACAGCCGCATAGATTTTAACCAAACTTTGCAGGATGTTACAGTCGCACAAGAGGAACAAGCGACTAAATTTGGGCATATCTAAGCCAAAGTACAGCTGAGATATAAGCCAAAGTTCAAATCTAGCTATGCTGGCAGAGATTTGAAGTCTTTCCAATGGGCCGGATTTCCAATCAGCGTTTTGGGTTTTGCTGTCACCTGGCGGTGGAATGCAACAATACCCTACATCAGGCAACGAAAAGAACTAATGCACTGAGTTGCCTTGGCGTGGCGGAGGTGCTTCGCTCTCTGAGTGCTCTTGTTTTACCTATAGACTGTGTAAAAAGATGGACGCAGCACCCTGGTCTGAAAATTGAAGTCCCTGCGGAAGTACCGTAAAATGGCATTCTATTTAATGGCCAGCAGATGGCGACGTCGGTGGTTGCAGAAAGAAGTTCAATGCTATAGAAGTCTATGAGAAAATGACCCTACTTTCCCACCTGATTTTTCATTTAAATAATGATTTTTCACATTATTTTATGGTAGCTATAGCAAGTTTCAAGTCTCCTTCGATATATCATGATGTTCATTTTTCTAAATTATGGTCCCATATAGACTAGAATAAAGGATAAAGCCAGAATATGCTTTAGGGGCGTGGCTATCCTCTGGTCCTCGTCCGATACGGTCAGATCCAGAGCCACGGTCCTCCTCGGATCTTCAATACACGCTCTCATCCGATAGAAATCACATCCGGTTTCAAAATGACAACATGGCGCAATTCAAATTGCCAAAATCGAGGCTTCCTTTATGATATGCTGAAACCAATGGGTGACGTCACGGTAGCTTCATCCATCTTTTTATACAGTCTGTGGTTTTACCAATTATTGGTCAGATTTTTTTTCTGTTGTTGCATTTAGACCCACAGACATTTAGCGATTTTTTTAGGCTTTAACTTCACGATCCTATTTTTGCACGATGACTCGAATTTGTGGTTTCAACACGTAATAAGTCTACATCAGAGGTATTCACCTTTTCTTGGAAGGACTATTACACAGTTTCATGCCTATTTTCACTCAGAAAGCCTTGTTTCTCCTATTTATTGTTCAACATGTACAGTACTACTGATTATTTATTATCGCGTTAATTTTGCACAAGTAATTATACAACTGGTCGCACTTTGAGTCATGAAAGCATCTGGATTAGTCTTGCTCAGTGTTCGTTTGGTTTCACTATTTATTTTTCCCTTATTTTAGTTACAAAGAGAAACTCAATGAGCCAAATACTTCATTTACTTGATGTAAATGATTAAATAAAAATTACAGCTGCTGCACAGCAATGGTCAGGGCCGGGCAATTTTAGGCAAAATTAGGCAATTCTGAGCAACAAGCAAAGAAGATGAAAAAAAAGGTGGCATTCTAATGTGCTTTTTACATCAGTTGAGGCTTGAACTCACAATTTCTGGCACAACAGACTATGCTCTATCTCACTGAGCTAATTGGCAAATGGAAATGTTGCATGTAGCTTCACAAAGTGACTAAGCCAGTCACCTGTGTGCAAGACAGCAGCTGTTAGCGTGTAAAGGCAGATTTCAAACGGCTGTCAAAAACTCAGTTATTAAGACAAAAATCTGAAAATACATAAATTGCATCTAGACAGCATGGAGATGTTGGTAATTTGGTCTTAACAATGATTTATTGGCTCCATAAGTGAAAAACTGATGTTTAAAAATGCCATTTTTGCATAGACTCCAACTGTTCGCATGAAAGCGAAATTCAAAATGCTGTAAAAATGCTGTAAGTGTAATGAAATTTTGATATTTTCCAAACATCATCTACCATGACTCCAAAATTTTGTCCTTTTTTAATGAACATTGAAAATGTATTTAGCAAGAATTTGCAAGTATATGTTTAAAATACCGTTTACAGTCAAACATTTTGATGCACTGTAGGCTAAATTTTCGATAAATCAAAAATTTGTGTGGATTGTTTGTGTAAGACAGTCTGAAGATGCTCTGTAGCAAGTTTGGTGTCAATTGAGCAAAAATTGTGGGAGGAGATAGGTTTAATAAGTTTTACAGTTTTTGAAAAAAAAACAGAGTGATGGACTTCACAATTTGCAATAGGTTTAAATGTACAAAAGTTTCTTCGTATTGGAGCTACATTTTGGTGAAAGTTGCAAATCTGTAGCACGTATGGTTGATTTGTTGTGAATTTTCAAAATTTTGAATTTTAAAGGCTTGCTGTAGTGCCACCATCAGGACTATTGGCCTGTTTTTGCAGCTGAGGCAATCTGGCATGGGACTGGACCTTCGTGCAAAGTTTGGTGATTTTTCGCGCAAGGGAAGTAGGATTTCCTCAGAAGAAGAAGAAGAAGAAGAAGAAAGAAGAACATGCAGGATAACAATAGGGTCCTAGCAGCTTAGGCTGCCTGGCCCCTAATAAAACTCTCCCTCTGTGAGCAATACATTATACGTTTCTATTCTACTTTTGGCCAAAGTTTAAAATGTCAGAGATAATAAATCTTGAGCCGTAGCAGTTGTAAGTAAAACTAAGCAACAATTTTCAACAGCTCTTATGGAAATTGCTTTTGCCAGGATTGTCCACTTCAGACTGACCTAATTGCCTCATGTAAGTCAATGTTAGTGTTTTGGGTATATTGACGAAAATAGTTTTGCTATTGACAACCTGCTGATTTAATGCAAGTGATGTCACACTTATATTCATTCAACAAATAGGCTACTGAAACCAAAATGTAAATAGAGTTGTTTTTTTTTTTTTTTTTTTTTTTTTGCTGAAAGCAATCAGTGTATTACATTTTGTGTTTCTCTGACTCGTGTTCGGAAAGTATTTATAAATAGCCTACATATGGATCTGAAGATTAATTTAGAACTCCTTTAGGGGTCTTCAGGGTAAAGTGTAGAAATAACCACAATAATGTAAAACTAAGAAATAAACATACTCAACATGATTTTAATCTCATAAAATGTAGTATTTTGATAAAAAATTTACATGGTTGCCATGGAAACGACACTTTAATCACAAAATCTGAAAATATTTTGTGGCACTGATATTTCAATAACTCATGGTCAGATTTTACTCAAATTAGTCTCATATGAAAGGTTTAAGATAGTTCTATGAAATGACATAGGATTTTTTTCTTTGGATCATTTATGAATATTTAATGAGCTGTTATGTAACCATAATGAAAATCGCTATCATCAACTTGCTTCATTTTCAAAATTAACCCCCTAGGGATGCATCTATCTAGAAAATCCTTTGTAATTTCATAGAGCTCCAACAGATACAACTTTGATACAACTAAATTTCAAATCAATCAGATGAATATTAATTATTTTATGAATGCCACAAGGTTTAAAATCAAAATTGTGATTTTCGGTAATTTACATTTAAAGTCAGAAGTAACACTGAGGCAGAGGAAAAACATAGATTCTTGGTGTTTACTGGCATCTCTCTGCGTTCCTTTATTTATTTTATGTTAAAATCAAATATATTGAAATTTTCACCCAGAAGATCCCTTAAGCCTTGATCAAGTTTGAATATTTTTAACTCATATATAGGGTGACATCAGCTAAAGTGAGCCATTTTTTGGTTAATCACTTAGGAAACACAAAAAGCATTGTAAGACATCAAATTGTGTTTTTATAGTTAATAAGGACTGTTTTTAGTATTTTTTGTGTTGAATTGATGTAATAAAATATAATTATTCAGGTCCTACAGCTTTTGAAACATCAGCTGTCCCATATTTTTGAGATGAGCAGTGTTCAGGTAAAATGGGCCACCTAATCAGCTAAAATGAGCCACTCAAACTGCAAAGCAAATAGAGTCCTTTCTGATAAACCACCTAATTAACTTTAATTGTAACACAAATATAACACAATATAACATACATTAAAACTATTTTAAAATAATTTATGAAAAATATCCATGAAGCATGAAGAATTAATAACTGGAATAACATTAACATTAGTTCATTAGGTCTTCATCGGTCTGCAGGGGGACAGATTTTTACGGACAGTTCTTGGAGAAGAAGCCATCATCATCGCAGATGCCGTTGTCCTCTCCACAGCTCTCATGGAACCCGGCCCTGCAGGACCCACAGCTCACCCACTCCTCAGTGATCTTAGACAGACAGACAGACAGACAGACATATCAATTTTAATAATCTTCAATGAGTAAATTCTTCATTGCAGCTCAATACAGACTGTTCAAGACAATACACAACAGTACACTTGTAGGCCTATCCAACAGTCATGGTCAGATAACAATATACAACCTTGCTCACATATTTAGGCTGACATGGTTTGCAACCCACAGGCACAAGGAGAAGGTAACATCAGTGAACCAATACCTTTGGGCCACTGGGGTCGCCATGGATGACCTGACATACTCTGCAGGGTACGTCCTCTTCCTTCCTCTTTCCTAGTCTGTTTTTTTCATTGCCTTGTCTACCTTTTCATTCTCTTAGGTTTAGTTGCTTTTGTTGAAATGTATTCCAGGTGTTCCTGACCTTTTCCTCGTGGTCCTGTGTCGTTTCAGCAGGGGACACTGAATGTGACAGACTGCTTAACATACAAAAGAAAACAACAACAAGTTATAACACGAAATCATCAGTTTGATATGATTACGGACTAAACGCAATAGAGAGTAGTTTTGAATGGGCTATTATGGTTATTCACTTACGGTGGAGGTTGAAGGCTGTTCTTCCTGTGGCGTGAATAAGTTAAAGGGACCCTCTCTTCCTCTAGAGCAGACTCAATGCCACCCACAAGCACTTCATACACCACCTCATCAACCTGGAATAGGAGGAGTGGGTGCGCCTCGGGTATCACGGCAAGGTGATAGGTGGGGCTGGCAGCGACTGGGGTCTGCTGATCTCACACTCCGGGAACCACTGGCTGACCACTTGCCTGTTGAGGCCTGGGGCCCTTGCAACAGACAGGACTTCAGGCTTATGCATCCCAAGCCCTGGGTTGCGCTTTAAGAAGTTCTGGAATCAGTAGTACCCTGCACGGCCAGCCTTTTGTGAAAAGCCCCTGATCTGGTTTTGTGATGCATCCTGGAAGGCCAGCTTCTGGACATCTTGCTTGGTGAGAGGGAACCCCCTCTCCACCATGGCCTTTAACAGTGCAGCCAGCTCCTTCTCTGTTGCCTCAGGGAGGTACTGTTTCCTTCCCCAAACATGGTCAGTGCCAGCAACCTTGCCATTCACTCGTCTTTGCAGCGTGGCCTGGGGAAGATTCCACGCCCTCGAGAGGAAGAGCACACACTGATTTTCACTCCTCCCTCAAGTGCCTCCTTGTGCTCCTCCAATGCTCCTCGCATTCTCTCCTCTACCCACTGCTGTATTTTCCACGTCTCTTTTCTCCTCTTCTCTTTTTGCTTGTTTTCTCCTGCTCTTGTCTCCTCTCTGTTCCTTTTTCCCCCCTCTTGTCTCTTTTCATGCCTCCTTCTATTCTTTTCTTTCTTCCTTTTCCTCTCCACTCCTCTGTGCTCCTTTCTTCCCCAATTCTCTCCTCTCTGTTCTTTCTTGTTTGCCATACTGTAGACCTAATCATAGTTTCATGTTACTTAACATATACCACCATCACTTATAGGTTACATCATGCCTCTGTCACCTTTTCCTGTCGTGTGTGTGTGTGTGTGTGTGTGTGTTTGTCTGTGTGTGTGCGCGCATGTGCATGTGTGTGTGTCTGTGTGCACACAAGTGTGTGTGTGTGTGTGTGTGTGTGCGCACGTGTGTCTGCGTGTGTGTGTGTGTGTACGTGCGTGTTTGTCTGTGTGTGTGTGCATGTGAGTGTGCATGCATGTGCATGTTCGTGCACTCATATGTGTGTTTCTGTGTGTGTGCATGCATGTGTGTGTAGATATTGAGGCTAGCTCCTGATGCACTGACCCTGCACCAAAGCTAAAACACACACATACACACACACACACACTGGGCCTACATAATTAGAAGGGAAATGTGAAGAGGCATGTACAACCCCAATTCTGAAATAGTTGGGAAGAAGTGTAAATTGTGAATAAAATCAAAATGCAATGATTTTCAGACCACGTGAGCCAATGTTATTTACAATAGAACATAGATAACATTTCAAATGTTGAAACTGAGACATTTTACATTTTTATCCACAAAATGAGCTTATTTAAAATTTTCTGGCTGCGACATGTTTTAAAAAAGTTGGGACACAGCAAAAAAAAGGCTGAAAAAGCAATTCATATATAAGAGAACCTGCTGAAAGAACATTTAGCTAGTACAGTACAGATCACATCAAAACAGAATTCTATCGCGGTAGGGTTGGGAGAAGGTAACGGTAACTTCAGAGCAACATGAAGGTAGAAACGCGGTAGGTTGTCTGAGAAAGCACGGCGCAGGGATACAAAGCATTTATAAATACAATACCCAGTCACAAAACCCTTCCAGGATACACATCACAGGTGGTCCAGCGTGTGCTGAAGAATGTCATGGTTGGCTGAGTGGCCAGTAAGCATCTCCCAGCAGGGGATGCTTTCACACACAGTCACTGTAAATGGTGAAAACTTACCAACCCCACACTACCACGAAAGATTACTTCTTCCTATTCATATATTTATTTGCTTAAAATAGGTTGCTTGTCGTTGTATTTTTATTGTAGTAGATAGCTTTAAAATCATGTCTTTTAATCGATAAATCATTGCATGTAAAGGAACGATGTATGAGATATAACCAGAATTATACTGCGTGATGCAGCTTGATGTGTGGGGTTTGTTTATGAGGAGAACAGCGGCAAAAAAGAGCAGTTCTTTAGGACAAAAATCATGTAGCCTTCTATATATTTTAATGCTATTTAGTGCAGACAGGAAAATTCCTTTATTTTTGTTGTTTCTGTGAAAATGAATGATAGATGTTACCGTATATGACACATCCGCTGTCATAGTTTAGAGAAATTTTCACTTTGTTTCTGTTATATTGTAGATTGTTGGACTTTGTGGCGCTACTGACATCCAGAGAGAAGATTTTAGTTACATTATGAACTCAAACACACAGTTGACACACGTCTTCAAAAGCAAATTTCTTCCGCGCTTTCATGTGCACTATAATGCGGTTTCTCACAAGTTTTAAATTGAAAGTGCATGTTATGTTTTTGGAAGTGGCTATTCACCCCGCAGCGAATAGGAAACTGCACGTGGTCAGGAACTATATTTTCTTACCTGGCGCCACCTCCCGATTAGAGATGTCATGATACCAAAAATTCAGTAGTCGGTGCCAATACCAGTAAAATTACACGATTCTCGATGCCAATTCGATACCACGGTAAAAAAAGAAGGGTTTTCAAAGATCCCATGGCAACTCAACCGTTTTTGCCTAGAAAGTCAAACAACAAAGTCTCACGATCTGACAACAGGTTATCATAAAGAACGTCGTTCTTTTGTTCACGTTCACTCCGCTCAGAATGAACTCTTTTAGTTCAAAGTTCATTCAGCCAAAGAAGGGTGCGTTCAGTTCCCCTTCTTCAAAAAAAGGAACATGTTCAGGCACAACACTGGAGAAGGCATTGCAACACGTGCCCGCGAGCGATCCCAAACATTATGTAAAGTGTATTTCAGTATGGCATATTAAAAAAAGAAAACGATAATTCGTTAAAATGTTTGGATGTTGTTAATATATATGAATCAAAACTCACCTTGAATTCTTTGAGCAAATCTGGATGCCGATCTCGTAGATGCTTCGCTAAATTGGAAGTATTGCCTCCCTTGGTCTGAAGACCACGGTGGCATCTTTTACACATTGGCTTCAGTGGATTGATCATAACTCCACGGTCATCTGCCTCATATGCAAAATATTTCCAAACACGACTCTTGGTGCCAGTGACTTGCAGGTCGGAGGTTAGTTTGGTGAGGCAGAATCCTCCCATTGCTTCATTAACAATCAGACGATTAACGAGTTTAGTAAGACTATTCGGCAGAATGACGGCCAGTTTAAGTTTCCGCGGCCTTATTACTCAGTACATCGAACCTGAAATGTTCACTAGACAGCAGATTTGCGCGTACTTGCTTCCAGGAAGCCGAAGCAATGTCATCAACAAATATTAAAACAGTTCGACTTATGCAGAGTTCAATGCTTGATCAATATACAATGTATTCTCCTTTAAATAGGCGCTTTTACTCCAAAAAAAAAACCAGGCGTCTATTTTCAGTCTTCTTTCATAATCTGATTAACAAAATGTTTAAACGATATACGGAATTACCGAGAGCCGAGAATTTTTCCAAATTGATTATTCAGATTTCCATCCGTGCAGTCTCTAATTGAAGCTTATACGTGAATGAATCTTTTTGTCATTATCTCCTCTATCAGTATACGGGCTTCCTATTGGCTTGGTCTTAATTGTTTTGATTGTCAATCAGGAATAGTACGTGGGAACAGGTTCACAAAATTTGTGATAAAAGTTTGGGTCACTGCCTCACCCCACTGCATGTCTCTGGCTTCCTGTAAGGGCGCCGGTATACTCGCTGCATGGTCAAACGTACGCGTACACGGTGTGCTGTGCCTGTGTGTATACTAGCTGCAGCAACGGTCATTCGCCAACGCAGTCAAAACGCTGATACTGGTGGTCTCCGCTAGGGACAGACCGCAGCACTCAGACACAGAGGTCACAAAAGTAAAGAAGGCGGTTCACGGTCTCTAGGGGTCTACTTCGCACGAGCGCCTCTAGTGGTCATGTCATTATAGCACCTTGCGCATGCGTCACGTTACCTCGCGTCGAAGTGAGCGGACTACGCGCCAAATGACTGCTAAATACACATGGCAGCCATGATGCGTACGCGAACGCGTTCTCTGCAGCGAGTATACTTTGGCCCTAAGCAAGTACGCGCAAATCTGCAGTTTCGTGAGCATTTCAGGTTCGATGTACTGAGTAATAAGGCCGCGGAAACTTAAACTGGCCCGTCATTCTGCCCAATAGTCTTACTAAACTAGTTAATCGTTTGATTGCTAATCAAGCAAAGGGGCCTCCGACCGCACATCACTGCAGTTGGTGCCTTTTTTGTCAACGAGTCAGGGTGCTGCTGCCGCAGTTTCCATCTTTCACATGGGGTTTGTGTTGTGACATGTGAAGTCTACTTCTTTGTGACCTCCTTCTGAATGCAAATATCAATTGGAACACTCTGAAGCGAATACTTCCCCCATTAGTTCCGGAATAGTCACAGCACCGAAACTTACCATGCCTCAGTGCTTACGGTGCCTCAAAATAATAGGCATCATCAGTGTTTTTTCATTTAAGAATCGAAAGGTATCGCAAGTATTGGTTCTTGTGACATCCCTACTCACGATCACTGTCAGCAGTTAAAAGGCTTACTGCATTAATCTCGCGAAACAATGAGTTAGTCTGGCGGTAGAGTAGCGATACAAAGACGGCAAGACAGCGGTAAGTTAAAGAGAGTTCTTGCAATTTTTTCCATTTTGATGTGAGCTGTATGGTACTTAAGTTATCTGGCATCAGATGTGTAACATGATAGAAAAGGGATGTCTTAGAGAGGCTGGTCTCTCAGAAGTAAAGATGGCCAGAGGCTCTCCAACCTGTGAAGGCTTGTGTAAAAAAATTGAGGAATACTTTAAAAACAATGTTCCTCAACATCAAATTGAAAAGGCTTTGAAGGTCTCATCATTGACAGTGCATAACATCATCAAAAGATTTAGAGAAACTGGAAAAATCTCAGTGCGTAAGGGACAAGGCCGAAGACCTTTACTGGATGCCCGTGATCTTCAGGCCCTCAGACGCCACTGCATCACTCGCCGACATGATTCTATCCTTGACATTACTAAATGGGCCCAGGAATACTTCAAGAAACAACTGTCAGTAAACACAGTCTGCCATGCCATCCACAGATGCCACTTAAAACTCTATCATACAAAAAGGAAGCCATTGTTGAGCATGATCCAGAAGCGCCGCTGTGTTCTCTGGGCCAAGGCTAATTTAAAATGGACTGTAGCAAAGTGGCAAAGTGTCCTGTGGTCAGACAAGTCCAAATTTGACATTCTTGTTGAAATCATGGGCGCCGTGTCCTCCGGGCTAAAGAGGAGAAAGACCACCCCTCCTGTTATCAGCATTCAGTTCAAAAGCCAGCATCTCTGATGGTATGGGGATGCATTAGTGCATATGAGGTTGGACACTTGCATGTTTTAAAAAGCACCATGAATGCTGAGAGGTATATAAAGGTTTTAGAGCAACATATGCTCCCCTTCAGGCGACATCTATTCCAGGGAAGGCCTTGTGTTTTTCAGCAGGACAATGCAAAACCACATACTGCAGCTATTACAAGAGCATGGCTTCGTAGTAGAAGAGTCTGTGAGCTGAACTGGCCTGCCTGCAGTCCTGATCTTTCACCGATTGAGAACATTTGGTGCATAATTTAATGAAAAGTCTGTCAAAGGAGACCCAAAACTCTTCAGCAGCTGGAAGCCTGTATTAAACAAGAGTGGGATCAAATTCCAGTGGCTAAACTCAAGAAACTTGAGTTTTGAGTTGAAACTTGAGCCCAGACGCCTCCACTCTGTGTTATAAAGAAGAGGGGATGCTACACCATGGTAAACAGGCCCCTGTCCCAACTTTTTGAGACCTGTAGCAGCCATCAAATTTGAAATGAGCTCATTTTGTGGGTAAAATTGTAAAATTTCTCAGTTTCAACTTTCAACATTTGCTATGCTATCTCTGTTCTATTGTGAATAAAATACTGGCTGGTGTGATTTGAAAGTCATTGCGTTTTGATTTAATTCACAATTTAAACTTTGTCTCAGCTATTTCGGAATTGGGGTTGTAATATATGCTGTAACATTTTCATATATTAATACTTTTTTAATGATAGTAACCATCAAAATATCTGCTAAAACTCAACTCCGAATGTGGCTCATTTTAGCTGCAATGCATGGTTCAATTTACCTCAATACATTAAGGTAAATTGAGCCACCAACAAAAAATGTTTTTTCATAAAAAAATAAGTCAGCTAAGCAGAAATTTGACATTATATCTGATGAAGGCTTTCACAAAATGTATTATACATATTTTTATAGACGTACATCTATTTTTTTTACTGATTTATCAACCTTATCAATTTCAAGTAAGATTTGACTGCCAGGCCACATAGTTTACAGTTCTACTCAGCAATCTGTATGTGAGGCATTGCCCCGCCCAACATAGCAACAACAGACCAATCAAATCAATTGTTTTGTGTCAAACAAAAGCAAAGAGATGTAATATCAGTCGTAGACTGTAAATCAATTGTGAGTAGGTTAGGCAGAGGAAATTTGGAATGTCTCAATGCTTCTCGGTGCCACATGGTATCAAATACATTTCAATCGACAAAGGCAGTTTTTTTTCCCAGGCAGAATGGTAAAAACTGAGTCAACTAAACTCTGAAGGAAGGTCCATATTTAATCATGACCCATTCTGTGGCTAATTCTTGAAAGTCAAGAAGAATTCCAAGATCAACTTCCCACTCTCGCTGTATGTACGTCATTGCAATTGTTAAAGGTCCCATATTATGCTGTATTTAGTCATTTAAAATATGTCCAATGGGTCTTTAAAATAATGTTAAGAATTCAGTTACAAAAAAAAAATCGCACACATCCAGGCCTAGTGAGACGTCTTCTCTGACCCCGTCTGTGCCAGCCTGAAACACGAGCTGTTTTGTGGGGGCTATGCTAATGAGGCGCTGCTCTGATTGGCTTGCTTGGCCATTATTCCGGGAGGTGCAGACCCAGAAAACCAGGAAACCAAGATGGCAGATATTTCAGGACAGCTCTGCAGCATCAGTAAGCCCCTTCGAAATTAGCTAAGGAGCTTGTGACATCACCGTGTCAAAGGTCATTTGTACATAGAGCTGAAACCTGTATTGAACAGTGTTGGATACCAGATTGAAAGGACAGGTTTCTCGATATGTTGCTCAATTAAACTTCTCAATCAATCCATTTTACGAGAAAAAAAGGCCAGATAGGGTTTCTTGCATGCAGCTTGCGACAAAGAAAGTGCTAATTGTTCTTATGATGTCTCAAATCGCAATTTCATGATGTCTCAAATGATAATTTACAAATTTCAAAACTGCGTGAACATAAACGCCATTCACTCAACTTGGCCATTCAGCTTTCGGTTTTAATGCCCCAGCACTTAAACTATTAAGGTGCTAAAATGCCAAACATGCCCAGGAATGATCCGCAATGAGTTTAAACAAGGTGATCCCATGGAATCAAATCAAAAATGGCTTTTATTGGGTTTGTTGGCTGTAGAATATATTTCTTTTCTTTTGGATTAGAGGCTGGCTTTCGTAGCAAAGCATCAGCTATGGTTCTTGTTGTTTTGGAAACAACAAAGTTTGCATTAAACCTGCAAGCTGCAGTAGGACTATTCATGATGTAATGGAAATGCACCTGTTAATACTGTTTCAAATTAACTAAATTAAATAACTCAGGCCCCAGTAGGAACAAATACAACATGATCTTAATGTTAGCCAACAAATCAATGCTTGTTGGTGTTAAGGAATACGTCAATAAACACTTAATGAAAATGCTTCCAACTTAATTGTCCATCCACCTTCACGAGTAATGAACAGCAAAAGGTGTAATAAAAATATTAGATGGCCCTCATAATTACCCACAAATTAAGGACAGTTACAGCCATTGCTTAAGATGCAAGCATGAAAATCCATCTAATCCACTTAATTCTTGATAACCGGGGGGCATAGTGGCCATGTGTTTTCGATTCGGGCCAAGGCTGAACTGCTCGCATTTAAAATGGACTGAGTTAAAACTAAGTGCAAAGTGATCCCATGAAAATCTCCAAAATCTATTTCACCTACACTTCTCAAGTCCGACATTATTTATAACACTTGGTGTGTCTCACATCTCACTCATGTTTGCTCGAGTGTCAGATTCACTCATCAATCCAGCCTACTAATTTTTGTTTAACCTCCTATCTTGATCTAATTCTTTTTTATTCAGACGTTACATAACCTCCTAAAATTTACTGTTATAAAATTTGTTTGTTCAAAAATTAATGTAGAGCCAGCATAAAGCCTCATGGGAAATGGAAATGCATCACTCTGTATCCAATGAACGGTGAATGGGACAGAGAAAGCGGGCAAGTTGAAGTATGTTTTTTACAAAGATGGAAAGCAAGAAGAGAAAGGAGAAAGGAGGGCCAAAAGGCCAGAATGAAGAAGAAGGGATGCTGGAGGAGGGTGCATCAAAATGGTCAAAAATCACGCATTTCTGAAAACAACCAGCAACTATATGTAGGTGAGTTGACAGGCGAAACATTAGCTATTCCACATTATTACTAGGTGCGAATTAGCATAATATTACAGCTGAGTTCTTCATAGTTCCTCAGGGGGCGGTGTCATCAACCACTACTACTGCTGCCCTCACTGTCTTTTTCTCTCCTCTCGTCAGCTCCAAACCCGTCTGCATCTGCACCGTAGAAGAGTGGTTTTCCACACAGAAAGCTGATTTAACTCATGTCAGAATAACAACTGCCTCAGTACAGATCCTGGAAATCTACCAGTTGTTATTTTACTGATAGAAAAAAAACATTTGATTTTGTCTTAAAAAAAGTATTTTTTCAAAAAAATAAATAAATAAATAAATAAAATGCCTTTTTTTCTTATTAGTTTTGGCCGTGTTTAATCAAGAGGACACAGTTATAGAAATTGCATGGTTTTGGTGAAATTAGTTTTTCCTTAAATTTAAATTGCCAAAATTGTTCTCTTGATTTGCCTTTTGTACTATAGAAACATTGTGCATGATGTGGTGGGGAAGATTGGATAGGTCTCTGTCCCAACTTTTTTTGAGACCTGTAGCAGCCATCAAATTTGAAATGAGCTCATTTTGTGGATAAAATTGTAAAATTTCTCAGGTTTCAACATTTGCTATGCTATTCTGTTCTATTGTGAATAAAATACTGGCTGGTGTGAATTGAAAGTCATTGCGTTTTGATTTTATTCACAATTTAAACTTTGTCCCAACTATTTCGGAATTGGGGTTGTAATATATGCTATAACATTTTCATTTATTAATGCTTTTTAATGATAGTAACCATCAAAATATCTGCTAAAACTCAACTCCGAATGTGGCTCATTTTAGCTGCAATGCATGGTTCAATTTACTTCAATACATTAAGGTAAATTGAGCCACCAACAAAAAATGTTTTTTCATAAAAAATAAGTCAGCTAAGCAGAAATTTGACATTATATCTGATGAAGGCTTTCACAAAATGTATTTTACATATTTTTATAGACGTACATCTATTTTTTTACTGATTCATCAACCTTATCAATTTCAAGTAAGATTTGATTGCCAGGCCACATAGTTTACAGTTCTACTCAGCAATCTGTATGTGAGGCATTGCCCTGCCCAACATAGCAACAGCATACCAATCAAATCAATTGTTTTGTGTCTAACAAAAGCAAAGAGATGTAATATCAGTCTTAGACTGTAAATCAATTGTGAGTAGGTTAGGCAGAGGAAATTTGGAATGTCTCAATGCTTCTCGTAAAATATATACCGCCACACGGTATAAAATACATTTCAATCGACAAAGGCAGTTTTTTTCCCAGGCAGAATGGTAAAACTGAGTCAACTAAACTCTGAAGGAAGGTCCGTATTTAATCATGACCTGTTCTGTGGCTAATTCTTGAAAGTCACGAAGAATGCCAAGATCAACTTCCCACTCTCGCTGTATGTACATCATTGCAATTGTTAAAGGTCCCATATTATGCTGTATTTAGTCATTTAAAATATGTCCAATGGGTCTTTAAAATAATGTTAAGAATTCAGTTACAAAAAAAAATCGCACACATCCAGGCCTAGTGAGACCTCTTCTCTCACCCCGTCTGTGCCAGCCTGAAACACGAGCTGTTTTGAGTGGGTGGGGGGGCTATGCTAATGAGGCGCTGCTCTGATTGGCTGCCTGGCCGCTTCGATTCCGGGGGAGGGTGCAGACCCAGAAAACCAGGAAACCAAGATGGCAGATATTTCAGGACAGCTCTCTGCAGCATCAGTAAGCCCCTTCGAAATTACCTACAGGAGCTGCGTGACATCACCATGTCAAAGGTCATTTGTACATAGAGCTGACCCGAGCTGTATTGAACAGTGTTGGATACCAGATTGAAAGGACAGGTTTCTCGATATGTTGCTCAATTAGTACCTTCTCAATCAATCCATTTTACGCAGAAAAAAAGGCCTACGCAAGTGTTTCTTGCATGCAGCTTGCGACAAAGGCAAAGTGCTAATTGTTGTTATTGAAATTCTATTGGAGTAAAATCAAAAATTCTGATGGACTCTGATAATGTCTCTCAAATAGACACAAAGTAGAAATAACATTCAATAAAGAATTGGGTGTAATCAGAGCTAAATTGTTGCTAATTGATTTAATCTGTTATTTTCTGGATTTAAAGAAAAACAGCTAACATTACGTCCATTCATACCGTAAGGTATGATGAAACTACAGAATAAACCAGGAGAAGTTCACTTGATTTAACAATGTTAAGTATCTAGCCTATTCTAAATAACAAAATAACTAATCAAAAAGAAATTACTGAAGAAATAAACTGGAGAAAGCAAAATTCACATATGATGTCTCAAATCGAATTTACAAATTTCAAAACTGCTAAACGCCATTCACTCAACTTTTCAGCTTTTACGGGGTTTTAATGCCCCAGCACTTAAACTATTAAATTGTGCTAAAAATGCCAAACATGCCCAGTGAATGATCCGCAATGAGAAGTTTAATAGCCTAAGGTGTAATCCCATTCCGTTAATCAACGAGATGAAAAAAAATGACACGTTTTATTGGGTTTGTTGGTTGTAGTTATATATATTTCTTTCTTTTGGATTAGGCTGGTCAGGCTGGCTTCGGTAGCAAGAGCATCAGCTATGGTTCTCGTTGTTTTGGAAGACACCGGTGGGCAAAGTTTGCATTAAACCTGCAAGCTGCAGTAGGACTATTCGCGATGTAATGGAAATGCACCTCTTAATACTGTTTCAAATTAACCAGCCTAAATAACTCAGTCCGCTTTACCAGTAGCGGAACAAATACAACATGATCTTAATGTTCGCCAACAAATCAATGCTTGTTGGTGTTAAGGAATACGTCGTAATGCAAACTGACTTAATGAAAATGCTTCCAACTTAATTGTCTCCTCGCTTAAATTACTATACCTTCACGCTTCTAGTAATGAACAGCAAAAGGTGTAATAAAAATATTAGATGGCCCTCATTAATTGAATTACCCACATTAATTAAGGACAGTTACAGCCACTCCACTGCTTAAGATGCAAGCATCAAAATTTATCCATCTAATCCACTTAATTCTTGTTAACCGTACATTGTTCTTTACCAGCAGGGGCATAGTGGCCATCGGGACGACCGGGAGATTTTCCGGTCGGCTGGCCGACCAATAAGCTCAAGTGAACCGGCTCGCAGACTGCCCTGCGCGGCCGTGTGACGTTCATGGTCGGCCCACTGAGTTAAAACTACCATGCACTATCATGATCCTATGAAAATCTCCAAAATCTATTTTACCTACACTTCTCTCAAGTCCAAATAATATTTATAACACTTGATGTCTCTCTACATCTCACTCATGTTTGCTCGAGTGTCAGATTCACTCTCATCAATCCAGCCTACTGATTTTTGTTTAACCTCCTATCTTGATCTAATTCTTTTTATTCAGACGTTACATAACTTTCATGACCACAAATATAAAATTTACTGCTATAAAATTTGTTTGTTTGTTCAAAAATTAATGTAGAATGGTCGGTGCAAAGCCTCATGGGAAATGGAAACTGCGTATCACTCTGCGTTTATCCAATGAACGTAGAGGAATGAATGAGCGGCCGTCAGATGGAGAGAAAGCGGGCAGGTTGAAGTGGTGGATTTTTTTACACTTGAAGATGGAAGGCAAGAAGAGAAAGGAGAAAGGAGGGGCTGAAAAGGCCAGTTTGAAGAAGAAGTGGATGCTGGAGGAGGGTGCATCAAAATGGTCAAAAATCACGGATTTATTCCGTTACAACCAGGCGTCAACTAGTGATGCAGGTGAGTTGACAGGAAAACAGTTAGCTCAAGCCTTGACGTTATTACTAGGTGCGAATTAGCATAACATTACAGCTGAGTTCTTCATAGTTCCTCCATAGCGGGGCGGTGTCATCACGGCGGCTACTATGACCACGTTGCCCCTCACTGTCTTTTTTCTCTCCCCTCGTCAGCTCCAAACTCGTCTGCATCTGCACCGCGATTATGGACCAGAGTGGTTTTCCACACAGAAAGCTGTCATTTAACTCATGTCAGAATAACAACATTCTCAGTACAGATCAGTGGGCGCAGCAATCTACCAGTTATTTTACTGCTACTGAAAACATTTGATTTTGTCTTAAAAAAGTTTTTTCAAAAAATAAATAAATAAATAAATAATCTAATGCCTTTTTTTCTTTGATTGATTAGATTTTGGCAATTTGGCCTATGTTTAATCACATCTAGAGGACATACAGTTATAGAAATTGCATGGTTTTGGTGATGTAATTAGTTTTTCCTTAAATGTAAATTGCCAAAATTGTTCACTTGATTTGCCTATTGTACTATAGAGGATTTTATTGTGCATGATGTGGTGGGGGAAGATTGGATAGGTCTCAGTCATTTTTAAATCACATCTAGATGTGACAAAATCAATTGACATGCATGTGTCCATGGACATATCCTATCTGATGTTTCTCTGTCATGGATGGAAAATATTACAATGTGTCGGGGTAGGTGCATTGTATTGTAGATTTGGCTGGTGTTAGAACAGACGGAGGTATTCCACTCAAAGAAACATGACATAATCTGGGTCTTCATCCAGATTAAAAAAAAAAAAATGGTGAAGGGGATGGGTTGGGCCAGTGGTGGGCGGATTTTGTATCCCGGTGTGGTCAGAAAAAAATTCCCGGTGGATTTTGGTGTCCCTCATCAGTGTAATTTTCAAACCTCTGTTTCAGAGTAAAATTCCAAAAAAATTTATGTACAAATAATGATAATCTAGGAAGGATAATCTAAGGATAATCTAGGAAGGAGCTAAACTCCTAAGCTCCTGCTAAAAGCTCCTGTTAACCATTTCTACTAAAATGCATGTGAACACAATTCCGATCCAGAGCTACTAAATGAGTTTTCTACTAGCAAAAACACACAAATGGTGTTCGTAGCATTGCTTAAATGGAGCTAGCAATCGATAACTAGCAACCGAAATCTGAATCCGACCTCCACTTCTTTTTTGGCTTTTTATCAGCCAGTGCAATTTTCAAAGGTGAATGAAATTCCACCACGGCAATGTAGAGAAATCGTTTGTTATATCAGACACATCATAGTGCGTTTTGCGATTGCTTTCACCGCGATAGGATCAGAGAGCTAGCCCACACCATGGCAAAGTACTCCGGCTGACCTCGGTCATGGATAAGTAAAACGATTGTTTCACAGCAGCAGTAAACAAATCCAAACACGTTACCTAAGCACTGCAAAGCATCTGGTCTAACTGCAGCCTTATCAGCCCAACTTTGCAGCCACACACAACACCTCTCCGGTTATCTTCAACTGTAGCGGCTATGGTCAGGTAACATTATGATGAAACTACCACCTTGATGCTAAGCAAAGTAAAACAAGCATACCAATCTGAATTACTGCATATAAGTTAACCAGGAGCATTTTTTAAGTAGCACGGAACGCGAACTAACATGCGGTAGTAACCGAGCAGTCATCATAACGACAGAGACAAATGTTACCCTGCAATACAGGTTTTACAGACAGTAAGTTCTGTACCCGTGAACAGTTGCACCAAGCATCTAAATTACAAACAAGTATAAAAAGTTAGCTTCAAATGAGGTTTATATTCACACACCTTCAGTTGAATGTCTCCTTGATATTATTTACTCTGGCATATTTAAGACACGAACTTTAGCAACAGTAACTTAGCTACGTTAGCCACAGTGCTACAGCCACATTCAACAGGCTATCACGTGCGGTAGTCTCATGCAGTAAAGCAATACAAAATGGTAAAACTCGCTGCTTCCGCGCCTGTGAGTCACGGACAGTTGGTACCGATCCAGGCTTTATCTTCAGATATTTTACAAAGCCTGCGTTTGAGGCCAGTTGTTAGTGCTAACTATCGTTAGCGGTCCTGCTAGCCACCCATAACAGGTTGACTTCACTTACATTATTTGCTGTTATATTGTTACTTACAGCTTGTGGCTCCAAGCTCTTGATCGATGCAACTTCAGGTTCAGGTTTCATATCCAACATCAGAGATGATCCAACATCATTATCCTTTATTGACAAAGCTGTCTTCGGTGAAATGCCGAGCAGAAATAGCTAACGTTCCCTTTGAGTGAGGCTGTTTGCCACCAGCAAACAAAAAAGCTACCCACTGATTTCTGGTGGCATCGTCTTTTGAAGAGAAAATAGTTGTGCTTTTTTTAAAATGATCCAAAAAAACGTCTGAACAGCTTTGGGGAGACATACTAATAAATCTACACGTTGTATGATTTGGGCTCGTTTGTGTCTGATAGACTGAATTCTGGGGTGGGCAGGTCCAGCGCCGTGACTGGCTCTGGCCAGGTCTGTTCTGATTGAACGCAACAACCTGACGTGAGGTTTTGCCCAGATCTTGTGAAGGTCTCGGGACAAGCTGTTCAGAGAGGAAATCACGTTCAGGAAATCACGTTCTCGGATTACGGCAATGTAGAGGTTGAGTATGGACATCCAACATTATAACATTACTTGTATGTATTAAAAGAAGGATCAGCATAATAGGGGACCTTTAAGAAATATTAAGCTAAAGTTAATGCAAATTGAGACATTTTCCATGCAATTAAGGAAAAAATATATGCCATACTGTTCTTAGTATAGCTCATTTCAGGAACCAGGAACCATAGACAAACCAGGAGCCAATGATAGAGCTGGTTCCTATGTCGTGGATAGAGCGATAGAGCTGGTTCCTAGGTCATCGCTTGACTATTGGACCATACAATTTAGCACATATATCTGAGATGTCACATGAGAAGTGTGTGTAACAACAGAACATTACATTGCAGAGGATTTAGGTTGAAGCTTTGCAAAAGTGTCCAACTGAACATTGGATTAAATGCTTACATTTCTAAAATAGCACATTGTATGCTTGGCTTTAGTCTGTACTTCAACTCAGGCAACTGAAATTTGGATAGAAGGAAGTAACCAGGCATGTAAAGAAAGGGCTGGCCTCCCAACAAAATTATTGCGACCAACAGAACAGCCCAGCCCAATTGCCACCATAAACATTACTTGGTTGTGAAGGAAATAAATGTCATAAATGTGAAGATTCATGATTTCTCATAAACTCACATAGACAGCTTTAATTTTTAACTAGGGGGTCCTAATTACAGTCATCAGACCAGGCATCTAAATACATTCCACTTTGCAGAACTCCAGACAAGTCCTCAGCCTTGCGTATTTTTCCATTCAATAAATATTTGATGAAAACGGTCTGAGTAGCATAAGCTGTGTACTGCCAAATAGTGGGTGTTAAGCACGCTACTGTCTTACAGCCATGCAGTGACATGACAGACTGCAAAGATAGCGGACAAAATAGTCACAAATCAGCTTGTCAGTTGATTCTATCTGATCGCCGAGGAAGAGCTGGATGTGAGCCATAATTGAGCCCACACAATAATGAAACCAGATACTTGATGAGAGCTGTTTGCAGCTTGCTGAAGATATTGATGCCCCTGATAATATGAAGCACTTGGACAGAATTAATCAAAGCTGGGAAAAGGCCAGAAAGCTGATGGCTGGATTGAAGTGCAGTTTAATTAAGTTGTTTAGACAACCAGCACCAAACTGTGGTGAATAACATTATATGGGACATGAGATAAACTATTTGAGGGAGAAAAAGGGACCACTTGACTGTTATGCAAACATGCATCATTATGTTTCATACAACCTGGTGTTAAACACATTCAGAAATAATGGCCTGGAATTATGAATTTTGAAATGATCATCTGGGCCTTTTTGAAAGCTCCTTAAGGCATGGACAACATTGGAGCTAAATTAATAATCTCACCACTCCTGTTAAAAACCAGTCAAAGTATGCTTGTCCAGAAGAAAGTAAAATAAGTGTAGTTCAGACGAATACAATTTGGAACAGATTCATCCGTTCTATCTATTAGTCAGTGATAAAAACCTTAAATAACTTGTAAATTTATTTAATTGGGAAATGCATGATGAGTGAAATGTGAGCGACCAACACATGTAAAACATGGTATCACGTTCACATGAAATTTCCAGCCATCATATTATGAAAATAGGTATGGCTCATCCGGTGTACTTGGGGTCAGGAAGTCTAATAAGGTCCTCCTTGACAGCCATTCGGTGGGTCAGGTAACTTTCAGGTTTCAGAAAGCATTTAGATATACATTCATGAATTCATTATTTAAGTGACTACACAGAGAATGTCTGCATTTCTGCTGGAACTGGACTAGTCCATGATTTTACTGAAAAATGAATTACCCAAGAGAAGACAAAAACACTCTGAATATTCCAGCCATTTTAATTTGTCTCTAAAAATGAATTATTTGTACATTTCTCCAGTAATAGTTTTCTTCTGGCAGGGCAGCATTTTGTTGGCATCTTATATAAAGCAAGGAAAACCAAATTATCTCATCAGCAGGGTACGCTATATGTGGGGTTACTCATGCATAGAGTGTAGACAGCCTGGACACCAAGTCCGATGAAGTCTCCAGTAAGTGGTTACCACAACCTTTTTGTAACGTGTCATAATTTTTGCTCTTCATATATGATTGATCAGACTAAACTAACCATTAAACATGCATAATCTGGATCTATACTTTCCGCCATTGAAAATGCAATGGTGATGTATGTACTGTATTTGCCAATTTGAATATTATACAAGTACAGCAAGGCAAACTGACTTTTAAGGGTATGGTTTTTCATTATTTGGCAACACTACAATTTTTTCTGCATATTTTGACCATTTATTAATTAAATTAATGTTTATTTTTCACAAAACTGATGAGCGTCTTGAGAAGGAACATAAAATCTTGGAGACAGTCCAAGATTAGACAGTAACCTCTGATTTAAATTCTATTTAAATTTTGCTTTGTGCAACTGGCAGCTGACATTACTATTTTTGGTTAAGAAAGATTATGCATCAACAGGGCTTCAATAGCCTACCTGAGTGTGGAAACAGGAACATTCAAAGACAGACTAAATAAAATATATTTTCATTTTCATTTTCAGTAAGGGCCTTCTGTGAAACACTTGTGGCAAGCCTCTGACAAAATTTTACTAGTTCATGCTGAAATATAAGGACAAATATGCAATTTAAGTACAGTTAATTCATTTAGCTTATGTTTGCATCCCAGGGACACACACTCAGTCACACATCGAGTCAGTGAATGCGCTGCAAGTCTTTTCGGCAGTGCACAGCACTTTTTGTTATCATCACAATCTTTTCTGACTCTCTTTGGGGGTCTACCTGTCATAAGTGCCCATCTCCCCCCAAGTGATGATTTCTGTGGAGTCACACTTGTTGGATTAACACTAATTGCAGTGCTAGTCTGTAGGCATTTCCTTGCTCGCATTTTCAATAGCTTGGCTGCAAGGGCCACACTGCTTGACTAACCACATGTGGACATTGCTGAAATAAGCCCATTATAATTCTGTCATAAGAGCAGACAAGAGCTTTCATGGGTGCCTGGAATGTTTCATCTTGTCTCAATTCTCAAGCTGCCGCTCAAACCTGTATTAGAGGGGATCTTCCATTGGCTGTATTTCATTGGTTGAGTCTTTGCCAGATGGCGAGCCTCTCCAGCTGAGGCTTCTGCAGGTGATGCACCTTCCCCCAGATGACACACCCTCTCCAGGTGATGCGCCATCGATGCTTCAACACTGTTCTTAGGTGCTAATTTGACAAATATGACAGAATGTCAATTTGAGATTGTCTTTGTGTTTTACGTGATGAAACATTGCATATAACTCATACACTGCTCAGTACTTACCTGCAGTGGGTGTAGTTTTCTTTCTGTACAACTCCAAACCCATAAACCAGTTGTCTGGTAAGTTGTGCATTCCTTTTTGGACTGACAAACTGAGAGGTACACAGAAGTCATGGAGTACGCAATTCAGATTTTTTTTTTTTTTGCCATTATTGTACCAATATGTTTCAACTCCCACCACTGAGAATCAAATTCCTTGGAAGTTTAAAGCCATTTACACCCAGCTGTCTGTTCTTATCATACGTTGACAAAAGTTAGCACTTGAAGATATAGGGAAGAGAGGATGACACAGAGAGAGGGAAAGAGAGAGAGTGACATGAATTACTGCACCTGTTCCAATCTCACTGTGCAACTTCCCTTTAGATGGTGAGGTGACCACTGGCAAGTTGTTGCCTTGCAGCTTGAAGGCCTGCATCACTGAATGTTGGTGCTTGCATGCACAACCAGTGGTGCTCAGTGATGTAGGTCTCGAGACCATCTCGAGACCTGTTTTGTCTGGTCTCAAGGTTCAAAGTCTCAGCCTTGGTTTTAACTGGTTCCCATGCAGATTCATGGCCATGCATGGACCAGTTGGAGACATTACTCATTCCATTCATAAGCAAACTCAGGAAGCTGCAGACAGGAGATCTGGCATCCCACATGGGTACCCTATTTTTAATCTCTTCCATTAAGCAGGCTGATTATATAAGTGATGCATATTCAGTCAGTCAAGAAGGCTGTACCTTGAATGCCAGAGAACACTGGGACAGGAATGACGGACATATATCAGGAGAGTAGGGCGGTGGAAGGTGTGGACCGATGGCGTAACGGGCACTGGAGCAGATAGTGCAGGCTCAAGCTGGGGTTGCTGGTACTGGAGTCGTCCTGAGAAGTCGGGCTGGATGTTGTCCCAGCAAAGCTCCCTGGTGATACAGGACAGACCTCAACTGACTGCTGTCTGCCAGCTCCATCCTGGCGAGTTTTTATAATCAGGGACCAGACTCAGGACTCAGGTGCAGACAGTAAATCAGTTCCACTGGTTTATTAGAAGGTGTTCTCAGGATCATACAATCAAAATCAGAGCCAAAGGGGAAACATGCAGCACTAAAGGGATCATCCAAATTGTAGTCAATGGACAGTCTAAAGATCAAAAGTCAAATGGTCAGAATGCCAAAGTTAAGAGTAAACTAAATCATAAATCAAAAGTCAGCTTAAGTTGTAATCAGGAAATCTCAATACACAGAGGAGCAGGCGGTCTTGTAAACCATGAGCCAAAAATAGATTGTGACCACGAATCAGACGCTGGAAAATAAGAGGCTCAAATATAGTATGACTCGGAATGTCAATTTGGCCGATCGATATCGCAAATATTATAGGATGGATTCTTTTTAAATTTGGCACACATATTCTCTGCCACAGGGAGAGGTGCAGTGCAAAGTGTCGGCCATCTGGGATGAATTCTAGCAAAAATATTGCCATTTTCCTGTTTTTGGACTTAGACATTTTCAAGTCAATTCAATGTCAATTTGTCTGATTGATATCTCAAATATTATTTAATGGATTCTTCTCAAATTTGTCACACATAGTTTCTAACATATGCAGAGGTGCAGTGCTAAGTGTCATAAATGTGTTGTTATTTCTGTCAAAATTGATTTTCGAAATGTGATAATTTCTATAATCACCAACGGAAAGAGCATGATTGGGGACGTCGGGGGTATTAGTAAGATCTGCTTACTTTTTTACTTGTTTTTTTTTTTTTTCAATGACAAATCACAAGAAATTTTCATTGATATCAATATGTGGAAAAGTCAACCCAATATAAAAAAGTTAACAGAAAAATAAAATATATTTTAAAAATATTGATGAGCTTCACATGTTTACTTCACATCAAATGAAGCACTGTTGAAAAGGCTGAGATCTCTCAAATTTTGTTTGGTTTGGGAAACATATTTTCATGATCTACAAGGATACTGAATAATGATCATGACTCTTCCTATAGTAGAAAACCAATGATGGCATATCATTGACATGAATGAAACATATTTCACTGAATATGTATTGTAAGGGTTGTGGTCTGCATACAGTTCAGGTGCACGGAGGACAGGAAGTTGAGGACTGGAGTCTGGTGCAAGGATGGACTTGGTTGCTTATTATGCTTTCTGCACAGCAGAAGGTACAAACGAAGCAATACAAAAAAGAAAAAACAGGAATCTAGGTTCCTTAATAAAAACTATTAGTGATACAGACACTGAACGTAGACTGCAGTAACAATGAAGTACAAATAGCAAATAAACAGGAAGCAAGGTTCCTTAAAATAAAGCGCTGGATAAAAATAATAAACAGCACTACATTAGATTTAGAGTATAGTACACACGGAACGTGGAGAATAAGTCTATACCAGACTAGAAATACAACTCAGGTAAATAGAGACGAAACTTCGCAATGACTAAGTGTGGAGTTCGGTCTTAAATAGCACACTGCTACCATACAGTGGAAGAAAGAAACAGGTGGAGGTGATAATTGAATCATGTGAGAAGTGCAGTCCAGGTCTTAGTAGACTGGTGGGCTGGACGGCTGGAGGCATGGTCTTTCATATACAAATCAAGCAAAAAGAAGTAAAAAATCTGCACACTGGATTGAAGCTCCCAAACCTTTATTGACTACATGCAACATTTCGACCACTCACATGGTTATTTGCCATTTGCCATTTGCCTGATGAAGACCCTGTGAGTGGTCGAAACGTTGCATGTAGTCAATAAAGGTTTGGGAGTTTCAATCCAGTGTCCGGATTTTTTACGTCTTTTTGCTTGAGTTACATGCGAATCCAGCTCCGGGCCTAATTTGGATGAGATGTGCGCACAACTACTCCTCTGATCGCTTACAAATTCAAAATCTTAAATTATGTATAATTTTGACACTCTCTCTCTCTCTCTGTTTCTAGGTGATGTACGTTATATTTTTGTTGCAGACTGTTTTCTGCAAAGATTAATTTCAAAATCTTGTTGCTATTTAATTATTTAAAACCAACTAGCACTATTATTTGCTTTAATCAATCAGTCTCTTGGAGAAAAGAAATGGTTCCAACCAGCGGCTGAAGTGGCCCTTGGTTATACAGTGAGATTAACATTTCTCATTCTAAAATCTAATTTATCTTTCATGCTCATACATTTTGGAAACCGTTACTGCTTTACAGTTGAAACAAAAGGCAAATAATTCTGAAAGCTTACAAAAAAAGAACTACTATTACTCATATGACTTTTACTAATACTGCTGCTTCTGCTACCACTACTACAACTAATGATAGTACAACAATTAATACTATTACCACTGCTGCTGCAGCTGCTGCTGCTTCAACAACAACTAATAATAATAATAATAATAATAATGAGATATATCCTACTATAAATGTTGATGAAAAACACTGACGTGAAGAGCTTATGAAGGGCATATGCTCGGGGAAACTAATTTTTTCTTTTCAATCTGTCATCAGTACTGGGGAGAGCAGAATATTAAGGGATTTGTAACACAAGATTGTTGTCAGTCATATAATTTGAGATCTCAGAAAAAGCATTCAGTGTGCAGAATAGAGGGGATAAAAGAATAAGCTCACTGTGATATTTGGTTCATGGACTCAGTTCTGCAACTGAATCTGATAACAGAATGTGAATGTGTGAAGGTTACACAGCTGCCGAAATTAAGTTTGCTGAAAGTGGATTGAACAGAAGATAAACGCCATGACTAATATAAATGTAAGAGGCAAGTATTGCACAAAAAAAAAAAAAAAAAGATTAAAAAAAAAATAAAATAAAAGAAACTTTTAGTCCTTGTTCTCTTTATACTGAGTGCAGCATTTGATAAAGTCTACCAAAATGCTCTCAGAAACAGACAACTTAAATGCGTTGGCCTCTCTGGCACTGTTCTTAAGTGGTTTATATCTCACCTCAAAGGTACAGAATAGTTCACTCCCCTTGACAAACACTCATCTAAGAAATATGATATAAACTGTGGCATACCACAAGCTTCGATCCAAGGTCCAGTCTGCTTCAGTCTTTAAATGTTCCCCCTTGGCCGTAGCATAAAAAAAACATGGCATCAACTTTTACAGTTTTGCTGATGATGCTCAACTCTCTATCACTGTGTCTCCTGGTGACATTAGCCCTTTCAATGCATCCAAAAATGTATCTCTGACTTTAAGGCTTGGATAGCACAGAACTTCCTTAAACTCAACCAGGATAAAACCGAGGTACTTGTCAAATGAGCAGAGTTACAGAGAGAGACATTGACCTCTAAACTGAAGTCACTGGCTGTCAGTCCAAGGCATTGGGCTAAAAATGTAGGTGTCATCATACCCACATCCGGAATGGGACTACATCTACCTTTAGAAAATAGTGCTAGATTGCATCTGTTTTTCTTCCACACCAATACTGAGAAACTTGCACACACTTTTATATCCCACAGGCTGGACTATTGTAATGCTCTCTTTTATGGCCCACCAAAAAAAACAAAAGCGATAGATAAACTCCAACTTCCATAAGATTCAACAAATTAGGACCTGAGGAGAGCACGCATCACATCTGTTTTAAAATCACTTCACTGTCCACTTGTTAGTTTTAAACTGATTTTAAGATTCTTTCGTTTGTCTTCAAATCACTACATGGCCTTGTTCCCGATTACTTGTCTGACATATTCTGAAGATATGTTTCCCCTAGACCCCTCAGGTCCTCTGACAGTGGCCTCTTAGTTGTTTGTAGAGTCAGTCTGAGACCCATGGTGTAGCCAGTTTTAGCCACAAAGGCCCCAGCTTGTGCAACAGCATGCTTGAGTATCTGAGGGGGGTATAGAGTGTTGATATCTTTAAAAGAAAACTTAAAGAAGCTGCGTCATGATTACTGCGCATGCTCAGTACTTACATCTCAATTGCTGTGTCTCCTCACTCTCCTGATGACTCAGACCATTTCAATGCATCCACAGATGTATTTCTGACATTAAGCAGCAAATCATAAGCTCATTCCATCCTTGCCAATCCATCTTCGTTTTGCATTGTATCTATATATTTTAGTTACTCAGGCATCATGATTTTTATATTCAGGAGTTATATATGGACATGCAAGGATTCAAAGTGCTATTTTTGTGCTGAATGATGTGAAAATGCAAGCTTGTTTTCCAACCTCAAACATCATGCAAGAAGAAGAAGAATATCTCTTCCTCATGGAAATCTGCATAGCTAGCTTTGCAGCTAATGTCTAACAATTCAGCTAGTCGTCTGATTAAGTTTTAAATGAAATAGTTAGCTATGTAGATACTTAACCGACAAAATTTGCCAGTGAAATAAAAAGTTATTGTGGATATCTGTGTAGCTAGCAATGCTGCGTAGCCACGATAGCTATGTAGCTAATGTTAGCTGATAATTCATTAAAAAAAATCATCAGACAAATGTTAAGAAAACATTTAGCTAGCAGGCTAGCTAACTCCGCTAAGAAAGTTGCACATGAAATAAATGTTTTTGTGGATATCTGTGTGACAAATTATGTAGCATAGCTGCAATAGCCATGTAGGGAATGTTAGCTCGTAATTCGGCTAATTGTCTGATGATACTATTTAATTGAAGTGAGCTAAGTGGCTGGCTACTTCGAAAACAAAATTTGTGTGTGAAATGAAAGGTTATTATGGAGATCTGCATCTGTCTGCTTCTTTAACTTAATATTTGGTAGCAGCTTCCAAATCATTCACCATGTAAGCTGCATGCCTCTTGTTTGGTGGACCTGTCAGTCATATTTAGGTGAAAATGCCCATAAGCGGCCGGCGGTTATGAGCATCTGGTTTTCAAAGTTTTGAGTATGTGCAGTCATCGTGACACAGCTCCTTTAACACACCCCTTTTGAGCCTGGCTTTCATCTAGTGCAGTGGTTCCCAACCCAGTCCTGAAGGACCCCCTGTCCGGCAGGTTTTTGTTGCAGCTTTAATTTTGCACATTTTATCCATTTAAGGCCCAATGCACCTTCATGCACACCCTGTTCAGGTAGATCTTTTTCAACCAATCAGCATGAAGCCCTTAAATGGATCAGGTGTTAAAGAGTAGTCAGAGAGCATAAACCTGCAGGGCAGGGGGTCCTTGAGGACTGGGTTAGGAACCACTGATCTAGTGTGTGTTTACTTTTTACTCTACATTTATCTTAATTTTTTTTTTTTTCATTTTTACCTATTCTATTTTTAAATATTATGTTCAGCACTTGAAGTGGCATTTGATATATGACTTGTGCTTTATATAAATAAAGTTTTGAAAGGTTTTTTTTTTTTTTTTTTGAAGTCGTGCTCTGCAACCCTGGTCTCGTTAAGCTTAAAGAATTTCCTTTTATTCTATCTATAAAACTGAGGATGTTTGCTTTAAATCCACAAGAATGAATAAAAAATTTTTAAAAAAAGTTATTTGGTGAAAATTGAACACTTTACAATCTACGTAAATAAAAGTGGACCCAACTGCTCTCCTGGGATTGGGGGAGGGGAAGGCCGCAATATCCGGAGGGATAAGGGAGCAAGTAGGATGGGAGGGGAGGTCAACAAAGTGTGGGCTGTATATTTCATGCGTGAAATGGATCATCATTATTTTAGAAATAATAGTTTGACTCACCTGTAACTCCGGATCATGGTTGTCCATGGTGGGTGGTTCCACTGGTGGTCACACTGCTGGAGTAGTAGGGGTCAGTATTTGCAACTGCATACTCACAGACCATTTTGTCATTGTCATCTGCGCATTGACAGAAACAGCCTGTCCCTTCAATCAGTGAATACTGTGGCTGCAACGAAATGAACATGTAGACATGCCAAGTATTTTCTTTTCCTTTTTTTTTTTTTTTGCATGTACTAAACAATAGAATCGGCAACATGCATGCTCTACGGAACTTTGACCTTGGCACGATTTTTGGCGTGAGACATGGTGGTTCCAACATCTGAGAAACAGCTGCCCTTCAGGGATTTTCTCACAGGATATGCCCAAGAGATTTCAGAGAATGGCATGATATACAAAAAACATCCAGTGAGTAACAGTTCTGTGGTTGAAAGCACAATACTAAGGATCGAGGTGTGATGAAAACAAATGGTCTTGTTCACATCAGGAGGGTGATAGATTCTAAAAAATACTGCTGTTTCCAACAGCGTGCAGCTTGGAATCTCTAAACACATTTTATCTTGAAGCAAATGAGTTTCAGCAGATCATGCCAGGGTCCTGACCAGTCGGCAATGAACTGGAGGGTGAAGCTACAGCGGCGATGGAGTTCCAAAATAGGATGACTGAAGATCATTTGTCTATCCCCAAAAAAAAATACTGTCCAACCAACAAGTCAGAAATCACTGGCAATGCTATAAACACAGAAGACACGTGGGGTGAACTACAACGTAAATAAACTTAATTGCTGGATTCATAATACGCAAAACATGATGATGCAATTGAGTGGGTACAGATAAAATTCATGCTAGCAGTGCCCACCCTCGCCCACTTCTAGGTCCGACCCTGTCGTGATCAGAAAAATCTTGATTTCTGATGTAACATGCAGATGAAAGGGTCAGAATCTGCTGCAAGTTGTATGAATTCATGAATCCATACTGCCTCGCACTAACAGCGCATGTAATATTGCATTATATGGAGCAGTTGAGTTATAAATGCATTATTAGCAGATATTATGCCCTATATTTCTAAGTGAGCATCATTTCAATGCTGCAGTATACCTATGGAATTATTGTAGTTAAAGCAAAGATACTGGCTAAAACTCTTTTACATTGTTATAAAACATCTAATATATAATATAATATAATTCATTCCAGGGTTTATTTTTCGACGTGTAATGCTTTACTTAATTGCTATTTTTAATTTGTCACTCGTTATCCTCTCAGGCTTCTACTTGATCTGCTTAAGTGAGTAATTTTCCTACATTACCCAGAATGAATTTTGTCTTGCAATGTTCACTTCCCAGCTTTCTTCTTGGAGATACAAAGCTGGTGATGATGGCCACACCCCCAATTGCCCGCAAAGCCTGAGTGTTGCATTCTTGATCCACAAGGCTGATGGCAAAAATTTGCTTGTCCTCCTGCTAAATTACTGATTTCTCCCTGTAACGATATTGCAAAAAAATTTATTTGCAATGATCAAAAATACAGAACCCAAGAGTTGTTATTCCCAGGGGGATGAAACCAGAATTTGACACTAAAGGTTGATGCTACAGTGAGTTGAAGACCACTCTCCAATTAATTTCCACAGTATCTGCTGCAGTGATATCACTTTGTGACGTTGTGAAGTTCGCAGAAATTGATTTCAGCTGTGGCAAGCTGCAAAATTGTACAAAACAGTAAAATAGGACCCGGAATACACTGTGCATTACAATTAGGCACATTTTAATGATGTCTAAGGGTTTTAGCCTGTATTTTTCCATAAACACTGTCAAATGTTTTCTTCCAGCCAGCATGGTTTTATCATGTTAAAGAGCACTGATCATCTCATTCTGGTCCCACTAACATGATGGTGACTTAATCATTCTCCCATGGTCTGCAAAGTGCCAAGTCCCAGGAATCATTTGCTCAGGGCACCATTGAGAGGAGGTGGAAAGGGAAGTTCAGAGCAAGAAAGTCTGAGAAATGCACAAGAACGGCTTAATGTTCTCATATCAGCATGGACTAAAATCCCAAAAGAGGTCTCCAGACTCTAGGCTGTTCTGGAAAATATAGTCTTTTCATATGCAAAACCTGTCCAAGCTTCTGTCTCCTTTGTCATCCTGTCCATCACTGGACCACATGTTAAATGCACCCAATCTTTTTTTTTTTCCAGATCAGTTTGAGAATCGATGTGGACCTTGCAATGAACAGAGAATTTTGTAGGAAAATCCATAAGTATAAATAATATTCATTAATAGTTTATAAATGGATCAGGCCCCATTCTCACCTTCGTGGAGGGCCATATTCCTGCAGTTTTTTATGCAAAAATCAGTAACAACTTCATATTCCTATTAAAAAAAAAAAAAATACCAGGTGAGGTAAAATAACCAACCGCTTTACAAACTGAGTTTAAACCAAGGGATGTCCAGACAGCCCCCACTCTCTGTTTCCTGTGTAGTGAGTTCCCATTCTACTCAATAATAGAGAACATCAGAGTTCCCTGCAGGTCCAGTCAGCCCTCCACAAGCATCCACACCATTAAACACAAGTCCCCTTGCTTTTGACTGGTGTACTTATGAGCTGACAGGATGAAATAAGAGCTGCTCATAAAGAGCAGCCAAAACTGAGGCGCTGTTTTTGTTGAAGTTTAAGGAATTGCTCAGAGGTTGTATTACAGGAGCTCTGGGGTCTGTGCGGTAAGCTGGCCAATTCCCTCTGAGACTGATTACCCCGAGCCTGTCACACATGGAGGAAGTCATTATGGGGGTTCAGCAAGGCCGAGGAGTTCAGAGAGCTGTGTAAGTCAGGGGAGAGGACTGCTGCAGCCTGTCAATACCAGTTATGATGAGCTCTCTCAAGAGACCCACCAAGCGCTCTCTCCAGTCCTCTGCTATTTGTTATAAAAAAATCAGATTCGATGCAGACTTCCGCATGGACCCACGCTACTGAGGGTGATGAAAGAAAAAATAGACAGTGATAAACACAAGGCAGTTGTATTTGTTAGTCTTTATTTTCATTTTTCTTACAGCTTTTATTTTTTATGCTGCCAGATTATGGAATGAGCTTTCTGACAATGTGAAAAATGCTCAGACTGTTGCATGTTTTAAGTCTTGTCTTAAAACTAAACTTTTTACAGGTGCCTTCTATTAGCTGATCACAGGACATATTTTATCATTTTAACTTTTCTTTTAACTTATGATTTTGTTTTTTTAAAGCTTTTATCTTCCTACTTGTGTTTTTTATTGTTTTTATTGACTTAATGACTTTGTATTTACCTTTATTAAACCAAGTTTCTGTGTCTTTTAAAATTTCTCTTGTGAAGTACCTTGAGCCGTTTTGCCAAAATGAAATGTGTTATATAAATAAAGTTGCCTTGCCTTGCCTTTATTTATTTGAACAATGTGGTTGAGTCGGTGTCTGAACAGTCTTTTGAAATAAAAAAAACCAAACAAACAAAATACAACAACAAAAATTTTCTCATCGTTATTGTGGATTGCTAGGTATGCATTGTAAATGTCCCCTTTCTAATTTTCTCCAATACAGCGCTGTATTCATCAAGGTGATTGATTTTTGATCTTTGGACCAAATGTACTACTAAACAAAGGGAAGTTGGGAACCCAAAAAAACTTTTTAAAATTTAGACTTAATGAATTAAAAAAGGGTAATGAAAACTATTAATTTTCAAAAGATTTTAATGTAATGTTTTAATAGACATTTGCTAACTGCATTTCATTAAAAGTATTGTCTCTGAGACAAAAATGGGAAAAACATGAAATATGCTTTAAGATCACATTTTATTTTGTATAGTGTAGTGTCACCCTTTTGACTTGAGTGCACTCTCTTTCATGTTTGTGGATGAATGTGCAGAGACAGGGAAAGCAGAAATATCATCAGATACTTTTTGTAAATACATTTATTTCACTAAGAGGGTGAACAGTATTTAGGAGGAGAAATTGTGCTCTCTAGTGGGCATTCTTGTAACATTTTAAGATAATTGGACATATAAGGCCAGTTTCACAGACACGGATTAGGCTTAATCCAAGACTAAATTCAATTTTAAATGGAGATTCTCTATACAAAACTTAACTCAGTCGATGACCAAACTTAATCCACATATGTGAAACCAGCCCAACGAGTTTTAAATCATTCTGAGCAGGGATGAGGCCCGTGCTGACTGACTGTCAGGAAATTTGGGAATTTTATGAAATTTTACCTCAGCAAAATTTCACTTAGTGATTTTTGTACTCTGTTATGCTGTCGCTGATACCACGGTGTCAGATTTTTTTTTCTTGAGGATAAGGAGATGGAGGCGTATGAAATACATACTGAGAGTAAGCAGAGAGAAAATGTTTGAGAATGGCTACAGTCTCACTTACCATATTTAAAGGGTAATAATAATAATAATAATAAAATATAGTTAAATTTCTCATTATTCACAGTCTGATTCTCTTTGATATTGTCACTGACACCACAGTCTCAGATTCAGATGTCTTGAGTCTCTGGGACTAGGCGATAAAGCCATTGAAATTGGGAAGTAAGCAAAAATAACATAGCTGTCATTAAAGGTTGACTGAAGAATTAGAATAAGGAGCAGAGGTGTAAGTAGGTAGCTTCAGCCTTGTCCACTGTTGCTGATAAAACAAGATCATAGAGCTTCCCTGTGTAATGGGCGGTGATAGGACGCCAGGTGCCGCAACCAGTGAGAGAAAGAGAAATGAGCAGCCCAGACAAGAGACAAACACAATAGAGGTAAACACCTCCAGGAAAGGCTTGCGCTTCCAAGGACAAATAAAAGTCCACGAAACGGAAGTAGTGCGAGAGAAAATAAACAACAAGAGAGAAAATTTCTAAATGAAGCAATTGCTAACAATAAAAGGAATATAACAAATCACTGGGAATTTTGTATAGAGATTTTCTCCGGCCGAAGTGCTAGTAACAAACAGACACTCTAGCAATAGGCGTGACGAACCCCCAGTCATATATATAGAGTCCGGAAAACTCCGCCCCAGCTCAATCAGCCAGCTGGGCCAGGAATTCGATAGAAAAGAACTCCAATATCGTCCCGGACGATAGAACAAAGAAAGGTCCAACAAACAAACGCACGCCTAAACCATGACACCCTGCCCTTGAAAAGTAAGTGAACACAGGGATGGTTAGCAGCTGCCACACTCATTAATACTGAGCTCGACACACTGCAGAAATGAGAAATGCGATCAAAATTGGGAATGAAAATAAAAAAATAGTTTACATATGATCCAATTAAAATGTGTAAGACAAATAACATAAGTGCCCTTTTTACAAGCCCAGTTCCAAAAAAAAAAGTTGGGATGCTGTTTAAAATGTAAATAAAAACTGAATGCAATGATTTGCAAATCTCATAAACTGACATTTTATTCACAATAGAACATAAGCAACATATCAGATGTTGAAAGCAAGACATTTTACCATTTCATGAAAAATATTAGCTCATTTTGAATTTGATGGCCATTAACATTTTCTACAAAAATCAGGAACAAATCTTGGCATTTTCTCTATAATATCAATTTATTTGAAATTGGCCTCATAATAAGCCAGTCATTTTATTGACGAAATTGGGTGTATCAATATGGCTGCCAGTTGCTTCACTTTTGGTGATGGATATAAGTCGTTGTCAGCAATCTAGTGTTCTATGTAATATCTATGGTCTGTCTTGATTTTTTTGAAGCCTGCATTGTAAAAAGCGTCTGGATGCTTCTTTTTTGCAGTTGCTAAGTCAGCCTCCCGTCACTCACTTGACAAACATTAAGAATTATGATAACGCCCGTGGCGAACAAATTCCACCATGAAGTCTGGTGTTTTGTCCGTTTATTGAAATGACAGATAAGTGGTTGGCACTTGCTTTTGCTCTAAAGGTGAGTGAGAAAATTAGAAGGAAAATTTAACAACTTTTCTGAATTTGTTGTTTTAGGGCCGAGACAATGCCAACAGTAACAGCAGATTTCTGTGCCATTTTCATTCACAATGGAACTTAACGTAAAACTAGAGGCACTCAAAGAATGCAAACCTCCGGCAAGGCAGCACAGTTGAAATCTTGCTGAGTGAACATGGCTCATAAGATATTTATGGATAGGTTCTGTCCCTGATGTGAAACCAATCGATCCACAAAATTTTAGAGATAACACTGGGAGCGAAGTTCAGTTATCGTGTGTCATAGGATTTCAAGACGGCTGCCTTGGCGGCCATATTGTTTGACTGATTGCGGTCAAAATCAATAGGGTCCATCCCTGATGTAATAGCAACCCACCCACAAAATTTCAGAGATATCCCTTCATTCCTTTTTGAGCTACCTTGTACAACTGACAGACAAACCAACGCCGGCAAAAACATAACCTCTTTGGCCGAGGTAATAAAACTCCACCCCTGCTTTCAAGCGATTGGACAGCAGGGAAAAGACTGACAATGATGTGATGTGCTTATCGAGGCACTTCAATTAGGTGCTTTTTCAGCTGGAAGCGTACATAAAAACAGCCAGATGCCTGGTGAACATAAATGCGAGGCGCCCGGCGCTCAAAAGCAGTGTCCAGAATGATTAAAATCATTGAAACTATTAACAAAAACCGCGCCCCACGCCGATAAAGCTCGTTTGGTGTGAATGGCCCCTCAGTTTCCTTTCGTACCTCTCAAGGTTAACTTCATGTCATTTATTGAAGATCCAGGATATGGAACTGCCTACCTTTGCATGTTTTGTGCTTGCCTCCATTATCTTCCAAAAGAGCTGTGAAATCAATTATTTTAGCTTAGCTAAATTTCCCCTATGTATTGGCTATCTAAACTGAGTGTGTGTGATCATGAGGGATGATGTAAATGTGATCAACACTCATATGGATGTTTGAGTGAGTGTTTAGGTTTATGTTTCCTTCTCAGTTTCTTTTTTCAGAATGAAAAGAATTTTTTGTCCCATGTATTAAACGCATTCAAATCTAATCTTCATATAATTTTGAAAAATTTTGGAGAATGCCACCTTCCAAGCCCCTTGGGGGTTTTTAGGCATCTTCTCCTTCATGTTTTTTATTTTTCTTTTGTATTTATGTATTAATTTTACCTTCTTACATGTGTAAATAAAATGAAAATGAAGAATGAATAATAATACACTTTGTCTGCTCAAAAAGAAGCCAGCTTTAGCATAAAAATCTTCATATTTTTGGGAAACTTGAGGCAACCCAATGGGATTAATGTTAAATTCATGTTTTTTTTCCCCTTCCAAGTCATGTAGCATAGGAGGTCCAAAACAGGATTATTAGCATTTTATGCAAGAATATGGCAAGAAGTACACAACTGAATCAACAGATGGCACTCTTGCATTGCGCATGACAGGGCCCAGCACATGGAAGCCTTTTTCCACAATTTCTCTGTGTCCTATTGAAAGAAAATAGAACAACTTCAAAAAATAATTGTACATCTCTGGCTTATATGCTTCCATCACTCATAAAAAAATTCATAAATCACAACGTATGTGTGCTCCATGGACAAGAGCATTGTTGTCCTTATGAAAGGCATACCATTATGAATCCACTAGAGACCTTCAGTGTTGGAGCACTGGCATGTTTTCTTACTCTTTTTTTACAATACCTGCGTGAGACATAAAGAAATTTCAAAGCCTCAAGGAAAAAAAGTTCAAATAATCACACTATTCATATCAGATACAGAATTTTGTCCACTTCATTCTTGGACAATTGCAGGACATTGTGACAGCTGATTTTTTTAATGTTACATTTGTCAGAACATATGGAAGAATCTGCCCATTTGTCAAAGAAATGGGAGACCTTTTTCTTGAAGGTTCTGTCCCTCATACATTTCTTTGTAGGTTTTCAAGGTTTGTAAAAAAAATTTCCATTGATTGAATATGTCAAAAGAAATTCTGTAAGTGCAGTCAAGGCTGCAATTGAGAAGCACAATGAATAACTCAGAAATGTGAACTATTCCATATCTAATTAATCCTTTGGCTGGCTTGTGCTGAATAGATTCCACACTATTTCACGCTATAGCAAGATGAGCGATGGAAGGTAGAAGAAAAAACAAGCTTTTACTGCTACCACTAATGCTACTGGTGCAACTATTACCACAAGCAAGAGGGAAATCACCTCTGAGAAAGACTGATGTAAACATGTTTTTATGCTCGCCAGAATCCACAGGCCAGACAGCGAGACCTTCTGGAGTAAGATTCTGTGGTCTGAGGGGAACAAAATGTGCTCTTTAGTTGAAAAGAAAAGCTCTTTGCTGGTACAAGCTGCACAATGCCCATTTCCTGGTGCTACATTATCTCTAACATTATGCAGTGTGGTGGCAGCATCATTGTGCAGGACTCATTTCCACCAGGAAGGATTGACAAGCTTCCTGCTATCAAAGAAAAATTGTGAAATCAGTCATAAACACATAGATACAAAACACTTGCAAACATTCTCCGAGCAGTAAATCAGCTGAAGTCTGTCTGTCGGTCGCTCTTTGGCTCTCTCAGTCCATCTGTTTGTCTGCCTTCCTCTCTCTCCCTCTCTCTCTCAACAGCCTGTCCCGAGTGTTATCAAAATGCTGGGACATAAAGCACAAACACACTGAAATTTCCCATTTGAACTGTAAAAGTGCAGATTTTCAGCGCAAAGAGATGTTATCATCTGCTTTTTTGCAAAGCAATGCTAATTTAAAACAGATTTACCTTTAACTAAGTATTCTACCTGACTTAGCTGGCTAATACTTACTTAAATAAATAACAGCAATTATTAAACTTCTCAAAATTAATTACAGAAGAAAATGTACGTTCAATAAAGTGTGTGATGGTGTCGATTTCGAGATGGGAAGAGAGCGGTTGGGTAGATTACACAAATGATTGGGGCGTGCAGCTTGTGGAGATAGTTCATGATGACAACTTGAGACATCCCCTTGTTCTCACAGACTTCCATGCAAACCATTTCCCAGGGATATGCAAGCAGCTCTACAACTCTGCTGCAAAAATATGCCTCTTCATTTCGCAGCACTGTGTCACTTTCTGCTGCTGCTAGTTGCATTGCCTGCAACTACTCTTGCCTGCGGCCAGTTAACATCCCACTTCCACCCCAGCATCCACAGATTGGCTCTGAATTTCCAAAATTGTTGAGGGGTCTACCATGACACTCTCTGCTCTCTTCCTCAAGTTCAGAGGCTGGAGACCAAACATGTGTCTGTACAATCAGGGTGTTCCAGGTTTACGGCCCAGCAGGCCAGGACCTCTCAGCATTGAGTTTGCATGTTTCACCTGTGTTGACACGGTTTTCCTGACAGAACTCTGGTTTCCTACCACTTTGAGAGACACACATTATAGGTACACTCTTGCCTTTGTCCGAGAGACACACACTATAGGTACACTCTTGCCTTTGTCCGAGAGACACACACTATAGGTACACTTTTGCCTTTGTCCCTGACCCCGCACTCTTGTCTATGTCCCCAGCTAGTACTGGAGTTGGTCCTCAGAGCAGCAGTGTGGTTGCTTACCACTCCTAAGTAACAAAAACCCCATTTACAGATATGCCCACACATCCAGGGTCTTCATTTTCATAGTTGCATTTCTTATATTTTCAACGAGAGACATAATGGACTGTGGGAAGGCTAGTCTGGCGGCTGCACTCTTTGATATGGAAGCTATAGTAATGAAACCTGTGATAAGTGTGACTTGTCATTGTCTCATTGAAGTAAGCAGGAGTGACCATAGAAAAATGTCATTGAGAAGCAGCATCTGTTGTTACAAAATGCACATCAGTCCTCCAGCACCAAATAAATCTATCCAGATGTTAAAGTTACTCATGCCATGGGCATTAACACTCCCTGAAACCATGACAGGTGCTGGCTAATGAGCCTTATATTGGTTATAACCGGGACAATCATTCTCTTCTTTGGCCTGGAGAATACGCTGTCTATTATTAGCATAAACTATTTGACAGCTTAACTGTTTTGATAATGGAATATTTTGACTGCACAGTCCATTTTAGATGAGCCAAAACCCAGAGAAGAAATGAGCATTTCTAGACAATTTTGTTTTTCATTTGTCTTCTGTAGTGCATAACGGTACTCACTTGCATTTATGGATGCAAGTATGCATGGTGTTTTTGTTTGGCAAATGTTTTTAAAAGTTGTCCAAGCCCTCAAGATTATTTTTCTCACAAAATCCAGCGATAAATTTAGTGTCGAGTGAAAGTTCGAATAACAGGGTCACTTAGTATTGATTTCAACCTCAACCTTTACGCAGAGATTTCACCAGATTGCTCGAATCTTTAAAAAATATTATGCACTGTAGAAGTGTTTTTCTGTTGTTTATATGCTGTATCTATATGTTAGATTGTTCAATCACACAATCTACCTCTTAGTTAAGCCTCGACCACTCGTTGCTTGTAAGAAACATGGCCTTTTTTTGGGTGCTCCTTTTACTTTTATATCCAAGCATGAAAGTATCATCTGTACAGTTGGTTTTCAGCATCCCAACATTTTCCAAGTATTTTATTTCTGTTGTTCCATTTTTTTTGGAGTGCATTGTAGGCATTAAATTGTGATTGAACGTGTATTTAAAATACATCAATCAATCAATCAACAAGAAGCATGAAATATTTAGTCTTGTACTTTTTTCAACTTCATACAAGACAGACACAATTTGGGAATCTCTGCTTTCTTTTTTACTTCATTTTCCATATTTTCCCAACTTTCTCTAAAATTATAACACATTTTACATTGCAACACAGAAGCGAGTTACTTCCGGGTTCTTCATCAACAGAACTGCGGAAAACAGAGTATCCGGACCTTCAAGATCGATATGGTGGAGATCACATGAGCTTGAAGGAAGATGGCTAACTAGTGCTTTTGTTTCAACAAGCCAGGCAATACAACTAAAAACAAGAATGCTGAATGAACAATACTTGGCCGATGGGAGAAGTTTGTACACATTGAATATTTGGCCAGCAAACAGGAAGTTAGTGTCACTGCTCTCTGACCAACTGAAACACATACAGAAGAGACTGAGCATACTATTGTTTCCATAAATTGAGTGTATCTGATGAAGAGATTCACTACTTATACTTAAAATATCCATATTTCCCATTTTTGATGTGTGGGGCCATTCCCCAAAACTACTACGTCCTAAATATGAGCTAGAGAATGAGTTTGTTACCATCTGAGTCAAATAAGCAGAAGTGCATTTAGGTCATTGAAAGCCCACTTTTTACTGGACAGCAAGGGGACTTCTGGAGTAAGTGTGCATCATGCATGGAAGTGGATATGGGCGTTGTACACACCATGGTGTCAGAGAAAAAAAAAAAAAAAAAGTAAACTCCATCACCAACAGCATGTGGGCACCTGCTGATGTGACATTATATTCCAAAATCATGGGCATTTATATGGATTTGAGCCCTTTACTGTTTTAACAGCGTCCACTGAAACAGGAAAGTTGTCCACAGGATCTTGGAATTTTCCTGTCAGGGCTTTTTCCATGCCAGCTGGACGAGGATTATTGAGGTCAGGCAGTGATGCTTTGCAATTAGAACTGACTTGAAGTCAAATTTCCCAATGGTGCTTTATAGGGCTGAGGTCAGGGCAGTTGTTCAAATTCTTCAACACCACTCATAATATAACATCTGTGGACCTAACCCTGTGCATGGGGGCATTGCTATGCTGGAACAGGATAGGGTTTTTCTAAACCTTGATACACAAAATCATCTCGAATGTCACTGTTTACTGGAGCATTAAGATTTTTGGAGTGGAACTAAGAGGTCTTGAGCCATGAAAAACATCCCCAAATCAAGCTTGAGCACATATGTTCTGTAATGTTGTGCGCATCTGTCTGCGCTGTGACTCATCTGACTTAAATTGTGATTGAGCTCAGTCATAAATTCACAGACACAAAATGCATGGAAATATTTTCCAATAATGATCCGAAAAGAAGCAGACCTCTCTCTTTACAACACAGCCTATTTCCAATCAGCACACAAAACTGCTGCATCATCACAAAAAAAGACAACATTTTCAGCTCAAGTTAGGGATTTGTATTAATTTACATGATAGTTCCACCATGTAAAACTTTAAACCTTTTTAAATGAGTCTCAGTGCCAATACAAGGTGTATTCTATGTGCACTTAGTTTTCAGAACCTAGAGGTGTGGTGCAAGCTCTGCCAACGTTGCAAGGGCAGAGCACCTTGCTATCACCCACACCCTAAGAAACAGGGGTTCAGCAGGAGTCCGTTTCTGTTCCCCAAGGTACATTCAGCACTTATGTACCCGAGAGGGCTAATTGTAGGACCTAAATATAGGTGGGTGAACCATTTAAGGGTCTAAAAGGTACTTTTATGTTCCAAAGAAAATAAGTACCCACTTCTGAGGGTATAACAGCAGTAGCTTTGAGAGTACCGCCCCAGTGACGAGCCTTTTACCCCTAAAGGTACAAATAGATACTTTTTTCTGAGAGTGCACTATTGTTGTGCTGTTCTTGATCTAATGCAGGTTTGCCTTTCATTAACTAAACTGCTCGACAAGCTGGGTTAACTGCTTCACTTCACAACATCTTATTCAAAATAAGTGTAAAAATAAATCAAGTTTTGATGTCCATTTGATGATAGGAGAAGGGGTTGAAGAGATTATGGGAATAAATGGTCTAATCAGAGCAGTTGATAAGTTAAAACGCGAAATATTTTGTCTTGTAGTTTTATTCAACTTAATACTATTCAGTGATGTTTTAAAAATCACAGCTTGCTCTTTTATTATGCAAATTTTACATAATTTCCTACTTTTTCCACAAATGGGATGGTAGGATTGGTCAAATACAGAGAATTATCCTTTGGGGTTTCAGAAAGTGTATCTTATCTTATAGTCAGTTCAGTCTTAAGCTCCATTCTTTTTCCCTATAATTCTGGCAAGCAAAATAAGGCAAGTTTTATATGTGAGGCAGAGAAATGGAATGAGAAATAAACTGAAAAATCATATTCTCTGCTCAATCAATCGATTTGGCCGCAGTATTACATTACATTATTGCATTACATGATTGACATTTAGCAAACGCTCTTATCCAGAGGGACATAGAACAAAGTGCTTTTGAAAGGACAAAGGAGAGCAGAGTACCCAATAGGGAAGCCACATTTAAAAATGCCAGAAGTGATAATACACTGAAAGGACTTTGCTCAGTGACATACCTGTGGAGGAAAATAAGATACTCAGTAAAACAATTAATTCAGCCAAAACACCATTCTATTAATAACTACGCCTCGTATTAGTAACAGCATTAGGTGGGGGGGGGTTAAGTCTGAACAGGTCGGTCTTCAGACTATACTTAAAGGTGGTCAGCATTTCTGCTGTTCTGACCTCTGTGGGAAGCTCGTTCCACTATGTGGAAGCCAGAACAGACCAGAGACGCGACAGGGCAGCACCAGATCACTAGATCAAAGTGGGGGAATATATATATATATATATATATATATATATATATATATACACACACACCACGCACCATGCACACGGTGGGCTCAAAAATTACTGGCACCCCTGACTAGCAATGAAAAAGCAATAGTTTAAAAAACTCTAAAAAGTATATTTATTGAGAAACTCTAAATAACAACATATGAGAAATATTGTGCGATATTAATGTTTCAATGGAACCAACCAAAGTAATTCACTGATTTTATTAAAAATCTATTTCCTCCAAATCAAGGCTTCACAATTAATGGCACCATTAAAAATGACTGAAAATAACATCTGCCAAAATTAAACCAAGTATTAAATTCCAATTATTTAAGTTTTATCTAAGTTGAAGGAACTCTGTTGAGCCATTACATCACTGCCTGTTTCAAAAGGGTATAAAATAAGGTAACATACATGCAATATCCCTTTGTCATCCAACACCATGAAAAAAACAAAACAACCGTCAGTTCAAAAAAGACAGATGGTCAAAGACCTTCATATATCAGGCAATGGCAACAAGAAGATTCACAAATGATAGAATATGCCACTGAGCGCTGTCAGGGCAATTATCAAAAATTCCAAATATACGAAACTTTTGAAAACCTCAAGGGTAGAGGATGCAACTGCACTTTGCCCCCCAGAATACTGATGAGGATGGTGGGAAAAGCAACAAAAGCCCTGAGAATCACTGTGAAGGAATTTCAGGCCTTGGTGGCATCTTGGGTCACCAGGTTTCAAAAAGCCTTTTCTGACCAGAGGACACAGAAGCAAACGCTTGGAGTTTGCCAAACATAATTTAAATTATGACTAGAACAAGGTGCTTCGGTTAGATGAGACCAAAATTGCATGTTTCAGTCAGATACAGCATCGGGATGTCTGGTATCAATATAGTGATGGATAAAAAGAGAAGCACCTCATACCCACGGTGAAATATGAGGGTGGGCCAGTCGTGTTTTGGGGCTGTTTTGATTCAAGAGGTCCAGGGGCAGTGGTTAAAATTAATGGCATAATGAATTCCCCCAAATATCAGGATATTTTGGCTGACAATCTGGTTGCCTCTGCCACAACAGTGGGTCTTGGCCGTAGGTGGACTGTCCAACAAAACAATAACCCAAAGCACACCTCAAGATCTACACCGAAATGGTTCTGTGACGGCATTTTCAACATTCTGCAATAGCCATCTCAGTCACCTGACCTCAATCCAATTGAAAACTAGTGGGCTGCGTTTAAGAGGGCAGTTGATAAACGCAAACCCAAGAATGTGAAGGATCTTGAAAGGATCTGCTTAGCGGAATGGTCCAAAATCCCCCCAAATGTCTGCCTTAACCTTGTCAAAAATTACAGGAAAAGACTGCATGCTGTTATCCTTGCCAGAGGTGGTTGCACAAAGTAGTAAATAAAGGGTCCCAGTAATTATGAAACCTTGATTTTGTTGAAATTTATTTTCTATGAAATTATTGTTATGATTTCAATTGTTTCCATCAAAACATTTATACTGTATTTCACACATGTTGGTATTTTCCATTTGTTTGTGCATCGCCAGTCAGGGGTGCCAGTAGTTTTGGAGCCCACTGTCTATATATACATACATAGAAACACACAGTATGTTGCATAATGCAGCAGGCTTCTGCAAAAGGTATTGCTAATTGTAATACACAGCAATAAATAGCTTAGACTTACAGCAGATGGCTGGATAAACAAAAATGGGCTCTAATTTCTTGGCGCAGCGCAGGGTGGCGCAGCGTGGCGCAGCCCACGCAGTGGTAATTTTGTGCGATTTCGTGCGATGCAACACCGTACGCAGCCACATTGGCAATTTGGTAGACGGACATGCGCCGAGATGGGTGTGGCGGCGTAGTAGGGGGAGGTGTCACATATTCATCATGACGCAGTGACAATTTCGTTGCAAAAGGCTCCGCCGAAAGTGCGCAGCGAGCTCGCCAGCTCCAACCTGGTTTATTTTCTGTGCAGTGGTAATTTGGCTGACCGGCGCGCAGTGCGCACACGTCACCAAAACCTCACAGGCAGGTTTCCAGAATGTCAGGCACATTTCAATGCAATAAAAAATTACAGCAACCACTATTTAATGTAACTATCTGAATCAGCACATAAATTATAGTATCTATTGTTATGACTTGAAAATCACAACAAAGAAAACCAGCAATGACAACTTAAATTTATTCTTCACTGATCAAAAAAAAACTTATACAAATAATCCACTGTGCAATCTTATAATAACACTCTAATGCCATTATGTAACTCTGTTGCCAAAACAAAAACTCCTGCCTCTACTGACCAAAATCACAGCATTTATATAGACTAGCAACATTCTGGAAAGATCTACAGGATTCCTGGGTGATCCCGCCCCCTCCAAGCAAGAAGAAGCCAGAAACTTCTAGAAAGCACTAGTCTATTTCATCACAAAGAAGTGGTATTGCATCAGATCATGTTTTTCTACAGACATACCACCAGAGGGTGCTAAATGATAACCAAAATAAACAAATCGCTGACTGGTCATTATGGACATTGAAACAGTGTCTAACAAATCTCCATTTACAAATGATATACAGTGCTGTACACAAAATACTCATACATAACACTATATGGATTGTCCTGATGTCAGATCAAAGAGAGAGAGCGAGAGAGAGAGAGAGAGATGTGTGCATGTGGGCACGTGAGTGCGTGTGTAGGCTATGCGGGTATGTGTCCTTCAGCTGCTTTCACACCGGACGTGAAACAAAGTTTTCGCACGACTGATTACATTCAAAGTCAATGCAAAGACGCGAATACACGCGTGTATTCACGTCTTTGCCTTGACTTTGAATATAATCTGTCCTGCGAAAAATTCGTTTCGCGTCCAGTGTGCAAGCGGCTTAATACTATTATTGTCACTTAGGTTTTATCGTTTTTAGTAGGGGAAAGGAATACAGCCTGATTGCTATGATCTCGTACTGAGTTAAGATCACATATTGAAAATAAATGTGCAACGTATCTTGCATTATGGTCCATGCATGTTAATCCCAAAATTTTAAGCAGCAACAGGGTGTAATAACAGGAACACGCTATCCATCGTTTCTCTTCCCAATGATGCAGGCAGAGGAAATAAATAAGCAACCGTCGTATTTCATTCCAACTTCATAAGTTTGAATGATCTGACTTAGTTTCGTTTTGAAATTCCATTCAAGTTTGCTAATGGTAATAATTCACGAATGCCCTAGCTAGCCAGCTAACTCATATTCGTAATGCTTAATATAGACGTAAGCGATGCAGAAAACATGCCTGAAGCAGCAAAGTAAAATGCAACATTAACGTATCATGCAGATATAGGACAGAGGCTTCTTTATTCCAACAATTTAAAGGTGAGGAGAGGAGCTCATTTGATTGGTGAAGATTTGACTCGGCTGTGTTAAACCCACTCACGCCTTCTCTCCTCCCTCTTTGCCACTTGCGCCGGCAGGAGGGACAGAGGCGGGACAGAGGAGTACTTGCACCGGGCACGAAATTGCAAAATACGCCTGGACACACCCCATTGGCGCGGCGCTCCCCCCATTTGCCGCGCCTGCGCCTGGTCAACGAATTTAGAGCCCAATGTGTTGATCTGGTAGTAAATATGTTGCTTTACTTAGGATATAGTAATTGCTAATAAAGATATTTAAATATGTAAGCCCATAATTTTAGAATAAACACCCACACAAGTGAACTATGCAAGACTGGTGCCTACATTTTATCTAACTCTGAACATTACATTAACCCTCTGTGGTATGCATTAAGTTCTAACCAGGACTTCAAATAAGTTTTTATGATATGAAATAGCTTCAATAATACAAATCAAAACAGACTTTTTTTGACAAAAAAAGACAAAAAAGACTCAAAAAAAATTTTTTAGGAATACAGTGCCAAATGGCAATGCAGTATCACAGGGAAAATGTTAAAAAGTACTCTTTCTAAAAAAAAAGTATAATTTTATCTTCTATTTAAATGCACATTTCCTTTATAAGTTGAAAGAATTATGTACTTCAAACCCGAGAAAACAAAAAATAAGTAAATCCCAATCCTTTTTTTTTTCCTTCAAATGATTCTTAAAAGTATTATTATGAAGCTCTAGCTAAAGTTCAGTCAGGGAGACTCCTTTTGCATGCTTCAGTCAGCAGTTTATTTTCATCCAATCTGCTTTCACTCCTCTCATGCATGCTCATTCATAATTCCAGCAGCGATCATGTGGGGCTGTCAACTGAGACCATCAGTTGTCCAATCAGCTGATCACACCTATCGAATATCACTGCGACACACCTACACTGCCATCCTGTCATCTTGCCGCTGCCTTTTGAAATATGATTCTCTCTCTCTGCCTTCAGTACATTCATACTGCTGTTATGCATGGCCTCCACCTCCCCATCACCACTCAGTCTTTACTTGTTCATCAGCTTCATCATTCATCATCCTCATCAGCCTATCAATCAGCTGGGTCATCAGCCACCAGCACTACTCCATGGGGGGATTCATCCTCCTGCGGCTCAGGGCAGACGCTCCTAAATTGCAAGATCTCCCAGTTGAGTCCAAGTGCCAAAGACTTTGGTAAGGCTATCATCACGTTGCTGGCTGAGAATTAACAAGGTCTATCCACATATTTTTCCAAAACTGAGTTATATGGGTCAAATGCTTTCAAAGTTAACATGGTCTAGTTTGAACACTTGATCTGCTGATACATGCAGTGGATAGCTGTCAAAGGCCAATGTTACAAAGCTCTAACTTCATATTTCCTGCTTCCCCAAAGTATCAGAAAGGTCTATCTACTGCTGGCCAAGAGTTGGACATCATCTGGGTCGTGTGATTGGAAAATCAGCAATGTTCTGTAATGATTTGCGAAGAAAAATCAGATTTCAGCCATATTTTCAATTGCTTCAGTGTGTTCTACACGATTTCTATGATTTACTATCTTTCATCTGCGAGAGTTATTAAGAATACTAAAATATATTGTATTGATAATGTTGCTAAATAACTTCATCTTCTTTCTGTTGCATTAAAAAGTTGACATACTATGCAAAGACTTCTTTTGTGCATTGCAACTTCTAATTTATTAACATGCAGTATTTCTGTATACAGTATATCCTAATGACATTATCAAGCAAGTGTGATAACGATTTTAGGATCTATACCAAAATGTTGCGTCTCAATAAATTAGAAGAAGTTGTAATCCATGAAGTAGTCTTTGCCAAGAATAATTTCATATTTGATGAAAATCAAAAAATGTAATGGTTGCTCTAAATGATAGATAGGTCTTTGTAATATCAAAATTCAGTAAATTCTTAAGTTACAATGGTCTATCTGCAAAACTGGGCATCTAGAATTCTGGGAAGATGCCTAGATAGGAGGGATATGATAGGCTCATTTAAGCCGTAAAGTGCGCAGGTCATTCAAAGAATAAAAGACTGAGCAAAAATAGGGGCTTCTGAACTGAATATGCTCAATTCATACAAATTTTTCAGGTTTTTATTGTTTGGCATACAGAAACCTTCTAAAAACAAATAAACAAAAAAAACATGCCTTTTGGAAAGTATTTTAAGTTCAACGCCAAATCAGAAAAAGTTAGGATAATATGTTAAATTAATATATAAACTGAAGGCAGTGATTTCCAATTTATCTCCCACCTGTATTACACGGAAAACAATACAACAGGACATTATTTGACGTTTGGCCGCATAAATTTTATTTTATTTTCGTAAATAACTAATTTCAATTTTGTTTCCGAGCAACAAATTTAAAAAAAAAAAATAGGAATGGTGCAGTATTTACCTCTCTGCAATGTTACCATTGGGCAGGACGTTAGGACAGCACAGCCACCTCACAGCGAGAAGTTTGTGGGTTTGCATCTGATCTGGGGTCCTTTCTGGGTGGAGTTTGCATGTTTTCCACGTGTTTACTCCAGCTTCCTCCTTAAGTTCAAAGACATGCATGTCAGACTAATTGGAGACTCTAAATTGCCCATAAGTGTGAATGTTCTCTGTGGAAGAGATTAAAGCCTCACCACATATCTTTCCTTCAACAGAATGCTGACCTGGGATGGCACTCTGACCTACTGAACATTACCATTCCATCTCACAACACCTAATAAACATTTTCAGACTGAAGAACCCAAGTGATGTAGTGTTTCAGGTGTAAATTTGCCCTATTCTTCCTGCAAACAATTCTTAAAGTGTGGAACAGTACAGCATCTTCGATGTGAGACTTTGCATTTCAAAATGTGCCACGTGCTCTATTGGGGAAAAAATCTACACTGCAGGCAGGCCTGTCCAGCAACTGCAACCTCTTCCTACCCGGCCATGCCTTTATAATATAGGTAACAAACGCTTTAATATAGTAAACCAGTTATGTGGAGCAGCAGTTGGCGCAATGTAACTAACATCAAATGTAAGTCTACCAGTGATAATATTAATTCTATTTGTTTCATGTAATTCACATAGTTCACGATCACACGTCCACCGCGTATGTAGTTAAGACTAGAGCTACCCAGTACAAAACGTGCGTGTAAAGCCGTTAGATGTGGCCAAGTCGTGTGTGGATGAGAGTTGTTATTTACTTTGCTTAAATGTGATATGTGATGATGCTTCGAATGCCTTATATGTATTAATATGTATGTGCATTCATGTATTGGCATGGCTGTGGTTTCTTGTAGAACAGATAAATCTTGTTTGTCAAAATTCAGAAAATGATCATGTTAGATATTGACCTAATGAATGACATTCAAAACGCTGTGGATATCTATGTGTGTGACGGAAGCCAAATTGACATAGAGATTTGTAACAAGTCAATATCAAGCAGATATATTTCACTGGATGATGAAGCTTGTCCTTTTGAATCATGTAATAATTATAGATATACTACACTTCATTTGAATATCCACAGCTTAGCAGATAAGTTTGAGCAATTAAAAACGCTGTTATCAAAATTGATGTGAAACTTTCTTGAAAGAAGACAACCAGACACGTTATGATTTGCCTGGTTTTAAATTCTTTTGCAAGAATCGCAAATGTAAAACCGGAGACGGAGTGGCGTTATATGTTAAAACTTCTCATATTGTGAGAGAGAGACCAGAGCTTGGGGTCAACTGGATGGGGAATTTGAATCTATTTTTGTTGAAATACAATCACGATTTCAAAACAACAAAATTGTGGTTGGTGAAATATACAGAGTCCCAAATACTAACGAAAAGCTTTCGATTGAAAGGTACGAGCAAATGCTCGATCAGATTAAGTCGCATGGGTATACTAACATAATAATAGGGACCGATCAGAACTTTGACCTACTTAAGATGGACTCACAATTTAACTCTAAACTTTTACTCGACACCTTTGTCGCCAATAATATTTTCCCCACAATGACTTGTCCCACACGGATTACCTCCCGCAGTGCTACTCTCATTGATAATATTTATATTGACGAGGCCTCAACAGAGCACATATTTTCGGCCATTCTGACATGTGACCTGTCTGATCACCTCCCTATTTTAGTACTGTCCGGGAGGAAAAATGGTCCTTCCATTCTTAAAAAATCTGTAATGTTCCTATATAGGGATCTTTCAGAAAGCAATATTTCCAATTTGAAGAGAGATCTGGTCGCGCATGATTGGTCGTTTTTGGAAGCTCTTACAGCGGAGCAAGCATATGAGTCTTTTCTTCAGTGTGTTATTTGTAGTCTTGATAAACACGCCCCCGAACAAACCAAAACTATCCCCAGTCAGGCTGTGATAAGGCAACCTTGGATGACACCTGGGTTGATGAAATCATCCAAAACAAAAGATAAATTGTTCTGACTCCAACTCGGGAAAAATAAATCAGACCGTACTTGTTCCAAATTTGTACAGTTTAGAAATATTTTTAACAAGCTGAAGCGGGAAGCGAAAGATTCTTATTACAAACAGAAACTGCAAACATTAAAAAAAGATATAAAGAAGACTTGGTCTGTTGTGAACACACTTATTGGTAGGAATACCAGAAAATCAAAGCTATCTGAGGTCTTCAAAATTGGCGACCAAACTGTTGCAGATAAACCAACAATCGCTAATGGATTTTGTGACTGTTTTACCCAAATTGGGCCGAAATGTGCTCAAAAAATTGCTGACTCGAATGACTCTTTTGGTGCCTATCTTAGCAAAAATAAAGGAATACAAAATTCACCCTTTTTTTAATCCAATTGATCCAAATGAAATCTTAGATATAATGGCAACATTCAGGCCGAAGAAAAGTGCTGGTGTTGATAATATTAATATGTGACTGGTTAAACAACTATCATATGAGTTATCTGAGCCTTTGTCTATCATCTGTAACAAGTCCATGGTCGAAGGTCATGTTCCTGATCAGATGAAAATGGCAAAAGTTATTCCTATTTATAAAAAGTCTAAAGATCACCAAGATTTTACTAATTATAAACCGATATCGCTTCTCCCTTGTTTCTCAAAAATATTGGAAAAACTAACGTACAAGCGACTGTATAATTTTGTTGAACGTAATCTTGTGCTTTACAGAAGTCAGTTCGGGTTTCGTCCTGGACTTTCAACAGAATGAGCGATGTTACAATTTGTCTCTGAAACTATGAAGTCACTAGAAAATAACCTTGTCAACACTAGCGGTTTTCTTGGATTTGTCAAAAGCGTTTGACACGATCGATCACTCAATATTGCTGCATAAGCTAAGTCATTACGGGGTCAGGGGAGTTGCGCTCGAGTGGTTCCGTAGCTCCTTGAGAAATAGAAAACAATTTGTCCTATATAACGGTGTTACCTCTAAGACAATGAAAATCACTTGTGGAGTACCACAAGGATCTTTCTTGGGCCCCTTCTCCTCATTCTTTATACCAACGATCTTCCCAGTGTTCTTAATAGAGCCAAGAGTATTTTGTTTGCGGATGACACCACTATTTACTGGTCTTCTGCAAACTTACAAGAACTTTATGACGGCCTTATCAACGAGCTTAGAGTTGTAGCGGACTGGTTTAGAGTAAATTAACTCTCAGTTAATTTGGGCAAAACTAATTATATACTTTTAGGCAAATCAGCCTTAGCTCAAGCCCCCAAGGGTCAGATTTGTCTTGATGAAAATCCCATTGCTCGCGTAAAATCTGCTCGATTTCTTGGAATTATTATAAATGAAAAATTAAAATGGAATGAACATATAATGCAGTCTCATAAGAAAATTAGAAGCGGTGTTCATGCCCTGAATATGTGTAAGAATTCACTTTCTGTAGCAAACAGAAAAATGTTATATTTTAGTCTCGCTCATTCCCATTTGTTTTATGGCATTACTGTATGGGGAATGGCACACAAGAAATATCTGAAATCTCTAATAACACTCCAGAAAAAATCCATAAGGATTATTGCTGGAGCAAATTATAATGAATCAACGGCACCACTCTTCAAATGTCTTGGTATACTCAGACTAGAAGATGTGTGTCTTATGGGTATGGCAAAATTAATTTTTGCTTCTCCCCATTCTATTTTGCCAAGTCCGTTGCTCTCCATCTTCACACCTAATCATGAAGTCCATGCGTGTAATACACGCCAGCGTTATGACGTTCATTACGGCCCCACTCATGGTGACTTGATTAGCCGCAGTTTCCTCCACAGAGGCCCCAATCTCTGGTCATCACTCCCGCTTGATGTAAAAAATGCACCTTCATTGCCATCATTTGTACGAAGAATTAAAAAATATTTTACCAGTTATTATTAAAATCAGATAATGTTTTACGTTTTATATACCAGCCATGCTAAAGTGATGTTGATATGTATTTGTGTGCGTGTGTGTGTGTGTTAGGGAATGGTGTGTAACAGAGTTATTCATGTTAGTATGAGTGTAAGGGGTAGTCCCACCTTCAGTAGTGCATAATCGTTTTTTTTCTTTTTTTGTTGTATATTTGGGAGGGTACAGATGTTTTGTCTTCGGGGTTGTCCTCGGATTTTATATGTTCATGCGATTTAAATGTATTTATATCCGAAATAAACTTGAATTGAATTGAATTGAATAATGCATGCAGAATGTGATTTTGCATACTCTTGTTGAAATATGCAGGGGCATCCCTGGAAAAAAAAAATATATATATTTGTGAAGACAGAATATGTTGCTCCAAAATCTCTGAGTACTTCACAGCAGTAATTGCTGCCTTGACAGAAGTTTAAGTTACCCTTGCCAACGGCACTGACACAACCTCATACTATGACAGTGCATGGCTTTCGGACTTGTTGCCGGTAGTAGTCTGAATGGTCCTTTTCTTCCTTGGTCCAGAGCACACGGCAGCCATTTCTTCCAAAAAAAAAAGACTTAAAATAATAATTGTTCTGCTCCAAACATTGACAGCATTTGATGGTCCATCGTAGATGTCTCAGACCCCAAAGACAGCATTTTAGATACTGTTAACATGCAGCTTTCTTTTTAAACAAAGTTTAAACTGGCATTTGGGGATGTAACTATGTTTTATAGCACTTGAAAAATGTTTGCTAATATTACCGTGAGCCCATGTGGTAATATCACTTACAAATGACAGTTTTCGATCCAGTGCCATGAAGGATAACAAATTACACAGATATTCCTTCAGATTCCATAAATCTTTTATGTTATGTTATGCACCGTAGAGGGGTGAAATCCCCAAATCCCGTCCTATATATTTTTTTTAAAGAACATAATTTTTAAACCTTTCAATAATTTTATGACATTTTTGGGCAAATTCTCTACCCATCTTCGCTCCTGACAGACTAGGCTTTTCCTAGATGCTGTTATTGTACCGAATTATAATAACAATCTCCAGCTGACATCAGCTGTTTCACATCACATCATTATTCAATTTTTTTAAATCTAATTACTTACTTACTCAATTAGTTCCCTCTTTCCTGTTGCAGGAAAATAGGGCAAGAAACCCGGCTTCGCCATTCGCGCCTGTCGAGAGTGGCCCTCCTCGCCTCGTCCCATGACATCAGTCCCAGCTGTTGCCTCTCACTCTCGGTCGTCCTCCTCCATGTCTCCTTCGGCCTCCCTCATTTTCGCTTCCCTTGCGGCTTCCAGGTCCGTGCGATCCTCGGGTGTCTGGACGGTTCCATGCGCAATACGTGCCCGATCCATTTCCATCTTCTTCGCTTCACTTCCTTGCTAGCTTGTTGCATCCGGGTTCTTTGCTGCAGTTCTTCGTTAGAAATTTTCATGGGCCACCTGATCCTGAGGATGCACCTGATGCACTTGTGCAAGAAAGTGTCGATCTTCTTCTCGTCGGCTTTGGTCATCCGCCATGTTTCACACCCATAGAAGAGTACAGCCAGGACGTTGGTCTTCAGTATCCGTGTCTTCGTGCGCTTACTCAGTTGACCGTCACTCCATATCTTCCTCAGCTTGCAGAACGCTCCTTGGGCCTTCCTCACCCTTGCCTTGATGTCCTCTTCGGCTCCTCCAGTGAAAGTGATTGTGATTTCCGACCCAAGGCAGGTGAAGGAGGTCGCGTCCTCTACCTCTTCTGAGTTCACTGTGATGGGGCTGTTGTTACTGTTGTTCAAGCGCATTACTTCAGTTTTTCGGGTGTTGACTTTCAGTCTGAGGCAGGCTCCTGTGTTGACGAGTTTGTTCACCTTGTCTTGCATCTGTTTGTGAGTGTTCGAGAAGAGCACGATGTCGTCGGCATAGTCGAGGTCTTCTAAGGGGCGATGCAGTGTCCATTGCAGGCCGCTCCTGGTACCTTCAGTTGTCTGGTTCAGCACCCAGTCGATGGCCATGATGAACAAGAGCCCGGAGAGTGGGCAACCCTGTTTCACACCGGACAGCACTCCAAAGGGGTCACTCGGGCCTCTCCTCTCCAATACAGCGCATTTGGTGTTGGTGTAAAGGGCAGTGATGACGGCAATGACTTTCCGCGGAATTCCGTAGCTCCTTAAAATGGTCCATAGTGACTCCCGATGCAGACAGTCAAACGCTTTCTCGTCGTCAATTTACATTTAAATCTAATTACTAGTCCTAAATTACCCCCGGTCCCAACTTTTTTTTTTTTTTTTTTTAGAATGCATTGCAGGCCTGAATGGCAAGAATGGATGTATATTAATAAAATAAAGTTCCCGAAACAAAAAATTTCATATTATGTCTTCATACTGTCTGCAATGAAATACGAGCCAATGTAAAATTGGAAATTACAGTAATGTTACAAAGAAAAAGTTATATGCGCTAATCTGACTTTGGCCATCACCCCAGTTGCCTTCAGAGTCTTCTCTCATCTTCTAGATTTGGGTCAGGAAATTTTGAACATGGCAAGAATATCCCAACCAACTTTCCATCAGTGGGGAAACGGAAGAAACGTGTCACTAGCTGTGTTTCCATTTCCCTGTTTTAATGCGCATTTTGAAGTTTCGCATCAAAAAAGGTAATGGAAACACCATAATTCGAAAAAAAAATCCTCTGATTCGCAAAAAAAGTTTTTCGCTTGCTTGAAGTGGATTCTGACTTATGTGAAAAAGACTTAATGCGCATAATCTGAAATGGAAACACATTTTTCAAATAAACTCTGACGTAGCGAGCGTTTGCCCTATAGACGCTGGCTCATTTACACTGCTCCAGAGACTGTTCTCCATTTTCGCTTTTGAGGTTGCCTAGCAACGACCTACGTACGTGTTTATCTGACATACGTACACACGCACGTCACCGCCTACGTAATGTTGTTTACTTGCTCTCAACCGCTTGAGGGAAACATATGGAAACGCACTTAATTCGCATTTCGTTTTTGCGAATTTTTACAAGATTTGCTTCAAAGTTAAGTGGAAATACAGTATACAATCCTAATTCCGGAACAGTTGGGACGAAGTGTAAATTGTGAATAAAATCAAAATGCAATGACTTTCAGATCACATGAGCCAATATGTTATTTATAATAGAACATAGATAACATGTCAAATGTTGAAACTGAGACATTTTACATTTTTATCCACAAAATGAGCTAATTTCAAATTTTCTGGCCGCAACAGGTCTCAAAAAAGTTGGGACACAAAAAAGGGCTGAAAAAGCCATTAATATATAAGAGAATCAGCTGAAAGAATATTTAGCAAGTAATTAAGTTAACTGGCATCAGGTGTGTAACATGATTGGCTATAAAAGGGACGCTTAGAGAGGCCGAGTCTCTCAGAAGTGAAGATGGCCAACCTGTTAAGGCTTGCGTAAAAAACTGTGGAATACTTTAAAAACAATGTTCCTCAACATCAAATTGCATTGGCTTTGAAGGTCTCATCATCAACAGTCTCATCATCGACAGTGCATAACATCATCAAAAGATTCCGAGAAACTGGAAAAATCTCTGTGCGTAAGGGACAAGGCCGAAGACCTTTACTGGATGCCCGTTATCTTCGGGCCCTCAGACGCCACTGCATCACTCACCGGCATGATTCTGTCATTGAAATTACTATATGGGCCCAGGTTTTCTTCAAGAAACCACTGTCTGTAAACACAGTCTGCCGTGCCATCCACAGATGCCACCTAAAACTCTTTCATGCAAAAAGGAAGCCATTGTTGTGCATGATCCAGAAGCGCCACCATGTTCTGTGGGCCAAGGCTCATTTAAAATGGACTGTAGCAAAGTGGCTGAGTGTCTTGTGGTCACACGAGTCCAAATTTGACATTCTTGTTGGAAATCATGGGCGTTGTGTCCTCTGGGCTAAAGAGGAGAAAGACCACCCCTCCTGTTATCAACGTTCAGTTCAAAAGCCAGCATCTCTGATGGTATGGGGATGCATTAGTGCATATGGTGTGAAAGACTTGCATGTTTTAAAAAGCACCATGAATGCTGAATGGTATATAAAGGTTTTAGAGCAACGAATGTTGAGGATTATATTTCAATATTTCTCATCATATTCATCAGTAAATCAATAACCATAATCAATAATTATAATCAGTAATCATATTTTGTCAGCAGCAGTAACACACACATACACATGCACAGGCATACGCACACGTACAAATGCACACACAGACACACACACACACGTAAAAGCAGTTCAAACACAGACACACACACGCACACACAGACACACACACGTACAAGCAATTCAATTCACACATGCATGATCAGCTCACACACACACACACATATGCAGCGGGCTTCTGTAGCTTTGATTAGTAAGCGGGCTTCAGTTTAGTTGATCTGAAAACATAATCATTTGAATCATTTATGTATCAACTTGTATCCTATTCCTTTGACTGTATTTTTCCTCCCTTGACTGTAATTCTCCTCTCCTTTTTAGTGTTATGCATGCTCTAGTATTACACTAGAGGAGGGTTGTTATCTTTTGGTTGCAGTTTTCAAGGCAAGTTGGCAGTGTTTTGGTTTGCCTGACTGTGGGAAAACCTGTGACCCAACTAAAAGTCCTGTGAAACAAGTAGCCTTTGAAGTTGTTATTTTGCAAAGGATGCCACCTAATGATAAAAAGAGAAAAACAAGTAAGAAGCGGACATTATTGAACCATAGTAGCATGAGAACGAGGAGGCGGAAAAACCATATTTGGAAGATATTTCCTCTGATGAAGGTATAAAAACTGGGTGTGAAAAGCAGAATGTCAGTTCTTCTTGCGCAAAAAAAAAAAAACAGAACTCGCCTTTATATTCATCAATGTGTCACAATAAAGCCTAATTTTCAGAAGAATCTGTCTCTCTTCAATTGTTTGAGGATGGGAGAACCTCATAATATGAAAATATGTCTGAATGAAAACCACGACTCATATGCTCCCCTACAGATGACATCTATTCCAGGGAAGGCCTTGTGTATTTCAGCAGGACAATGCAAAACCACATACTGCAGCATGGCTTTGTAGTAGAAGAGTCCGTGTGCTGAACTGGCCTGCCTGCAGTCCTGATCTTTCACCGATTGAGAACATTTGGCGCATAATTAAACGAAAAGTCCGTCAAAGGAGACCCAAAACTCTCCAGCAGCTGGAAGCCTGTATTAAACAAGAGTGGGATCAAATTCCAATGGCTAAACTCAGGAAACATGTCTCCTCAATGCCCAGACGCCTCCACTCTGTGTTAAAAAGAAGATAGGATGGTACACCATGTTAAACACGCCCCTGTCCCAACTTTTTTGAGACCTGTAGCAGCCATCAAATTTGAAATTAGCTCATTTCATGGATAAAATTGTAAAATTTCTCAGTTTCAATATTTGCTATGTTTCTCTGTTCTATTGTGAATAGAATACTGGCTGGTGTGATTTGAAAGTCATTGCGTTTTGATTTTATTCACAATTTAAACTTTGTCCCAATTATTTCAGAATTGTGGTTGTAGCTACGGTAAATGTAACAGGCCCGTTCCAAACGAGGCTGAAGTTGAATGTCATGTTCGTGCATCCGCATTTGGCGGCTTTGTCCAATTTGTGGACAGTCAATGGTTTAATAAAAAAAAAAAAAATCTAATTTAAAAATGTAATCTAAAGTGTTTCTCGGCTATGGTCACATAACTAACGTTGTTTTAAGAGAACAGTACAGTGCACAGAATAGCCAAGATCACAAACTGGCTAGCTAGCTAACGTAGCTATTGCTGCATTCGGTAACACGTCCCACGAGCCGTGTTTTCGAGACACGACTGGTGAATTCCGTTCTTTTGACCTCACGACCTCACTGTCCGAATGACCCTTCCTCGTACCTTCGACTTTAATTCGCGACACGACTCGTGTTTACGAGTGTTACCGAATGTAGCATAAATCCACCCAATAAGTCACATCGTCCACCCTACCAGGACTGAGCGGGTTTCATGGGTGCGTGGAGATCATTTGCTGCGGTCAGTGAAGGTTGTGTAAGTGAACAAATTTCAAACATAAGCTGATTTTGAAAAACTTGCTCACTAGTGGTGGAATTTCAGAATCACTGAGGGTGCAGTGATGCAGTTTCACTCGTTCCCGCGTGTGCTGGACATTCGTAAGCAGTTTGCATCCGAGGCTGTGACGAAATTATTGGTGCGGATAATTATGTCTAAAGAAAGTAAGACATATATAGTATTGAGTATTAATTGGGAACGAATCATTTCTACAAATTCGTACTTCGTATGGTTGAAGAGGAAGTTTTATTGTACTATATACGACAACAAAGCCAAACAAATCCCAGTCGTGCATGGTAAGTACAATTCTTTAGATATTTATCTATAAATATAATAATCATGGAGCTAAATATGTCGGGCCTCCATTAGACCTACGTTAGATAATTGAATTTTTATTATTGTAATTGGTAGTTAGGCTGCATAATTTCTCTTGACGTGATGGGAAATATCTTGATTTCTTTTTGTGGAGATTTATGGGGAAAAATTATGATCAAATGTCCAAGGAGGCTATTTTGATTAGCTATAGCAGCCTTGCTTAGCGTCTTAACATCACTGAAAATGCAGTCGAACGAAAAACACGCAAATGGGAGAAAAAGTAGAGAGGAAGATGAGACGAGGGTAAAACTGACAAAAGTTGGGGACTATTTTTTCTCATTGTGCAACGTGCAGCACAATTACTTTTTTTGGGCTACATGCCACTAATTTAGCCTACTGTTCCAGCTCAATCATTTTGCTCACACAAAACAGTCGGCAACTAGATGTAAGTACCTAGTTAACACCGAGTTTTTGTTTGGAGATAGAGTGGGCACTGACTTGGAGATTTTACATTTACAAGAAAGCGTTTAATCATGGAAAAATTTGAGTTTTTGCTGTGCTATAAGTTTGGGAAGGGACATAGACCAATTGTGTAGCTCAGACCAATAACGGCTTATGCCTGTAGGAACTTTTCGAGACATATGACTTTTTAAAATTTTGTGAACCATTCATATAATGTGCAAACTATCAGTTTTTATGCATATGCATTTTAATGATATTACATTCAGCCATATTTCTGCAAATACTAGAGACTCAATCTTTTTTTTAGAGGTAGTAATCAATGATCAGAATGGCGAAAAAGTACTAAACTCTAAGAATGATTTAACAGCAACGAAAACATCACATACTTAAATAACTATTTACTTAATATTTCTACTATTTCCTTAACTACCATTTACAATCTTGCACTGTGGACTAAGGAGTGATCTGATCAGTGACGGGTCTAGAACTGGGAATTGGGGTGGCACAGACACATCCCTTTTAGTCCTGGCAAGTTCTCAATCATTTTCCTTTATTGATGCGTTTTCCAATTATCGTGATTGGCAACTGAAGACACGGTTTCTCTCCATATGCAATCTAACAGCGATGAAATCATGGGCTATATTCAGTACAGAAAAATAATTTATTTATTAATGGGCCAATGCTTCGCGTTGATTGAACTGGTCCGTGTTCCAATGAAATATTGCCTTTCACTCACGGTATTGCATGGGTTGATCATAAAAAAGTGGCACTCGGCAGTTAAATAGGCTATAAAAAGCCTGCGGCTCAAGCTATTTGCTTGAGAGTAGACAGGTATGCAATTTTGAACAACGTTGATTTAAATACAGCAAATACATGTCCAGATGAATGATTGTCGTCTTACCTAATTGGGGAGAACAAGCAGCACCTGTTAAGTGTGGAGTGCTCTCGGAGTGAACCTTTTATTTATGAAAATGATTGAGAACAGGTCAGGACTAATAATTGTTTTAAACGGATATTTTGTGCACCCAATTCTCATTTCTGGCTTCGCCACTGTAGCCTACTGAATTTAGCCCATGATTTCATCGCTGTTAGATCGCATATGGAGAGAAACTGTGTCTTCAGATGCCAATTACGATAATTGGAAAATGCGTCAATAAAGGAAAATGATTGAGAACATGTCAGGCCTAAAAGGGATGTGTCTGAGCCACCCCTATTCCCAGTTCTAGACCCGCCACTGGATCTGATTGGTCGAAAAGTTTAAATGCCAACCGCGGCTTGTAGCATAAGCCATTATTGCCCGGAATCAGTAACAAAGACTCAATTGCATGTTTACAACATACAATATAGAGGCTTTGGCGTAAGCCACATAGCTTAGGTATTTCATGGGCATGTAGCTAGAGGGAGTAAGAGTATGATTCCAGCAAAAAACAATGTTATCGAAAATAATGGCATCCGCCGTTATTGCTCTGAGCCACACAATTCTTCTAAAAATTCTTAGTATTAACTGTTGTCTCACCACTGATCTGTGCAGAATAACTGTACAGGTGTGCGTTTCCCAAAAGCGTAGTTGCTAACTAAGTTAGCAACTTACATAGTTCGTCCATTCACAGTCTATGATTCCAACAATGTACAGTTAGCACCTGAGATTTTGGGAAACGCACCCCTGGTCAGTGTGTCTAACTTGCCCGGGAACTTTGCAGAATGTTGGGCTTCATAGAAACTGAGTGAGGCATTTCCACATCTGATTTGTGCAGCCGTTAATTGTTTGACTGGCATCAGACCTTAAAGTTAGCTAGATCACCACTTAGCTTAGTATCACCGCTTAGTATCCAGCAAGCTGTTACTGTATAATGATTGTGACAGTCACTAATAATACAGCATAATATCATGTAATTACATTGCTTATAAACTGTTAAAAGTTTTATCAATCGTTCAGTGTTGTCAAGCTTCATCAGAAATGTTTGAAACATAAATAACAGTTGTTAAGTCGCATTCAGAAACCTAATCAAAAGTGTTTGAATGAAAATTGAAAAAAAATTTAAGAATATGGCATCTATCTATGAAAATTACTGAGGCATCTCGCTAAGCACCACAGAAAACAAAGAAACACACAGTAATCTCTTTTGACTGAGAGGGCAATATTCGCGTTCAGATTATTGCAAATTTTTTTTCCAGCTCACTGCTGTGCAAGCTTGCATTATGTCCCTATCAACTCTTAGATTCAACCTACGCCCTTGTCTTCTACTCTGTAAATCCTCTGGCAAGAATCCTTCGAAGTCCGATGCATATCAATCGCTGTCAAATATATTTTCTGCCATTTTGATAACTAAAAATTGCAGGCAAAAAGCTCAATGTTTTTGCATGTGGCTATGCCATGTGATTAAGCAAATGTCATCTATAAGGCTTGCTCAATTGAAACATCAAACAAATATTTTGATTGATCTGAACATAGCCGCTAAGAGAGTGCCATATGGCACTCTTAGTAATACTAAGGCATTATGGGAGAGTGCCATTTGGCACTCTGCTGAGGTAAAGGGTTAATACAATGTGGAACACAAGTAAAACATACAAAACTTCAAAAAAAATAAAAATAAAATGTGCGTTATGATAGACTACCACTCCCCACACAAGTGAGGTGTATGTGTGTGTGTGTGTGTGTGTGTGCGCGCATGCTTTTCTCAGTCTGTCCATGAGAACGAGGCAGTCCAACTCGAGGCATGTTTCAAGGCATCTCATGAAACTGCATAAAGCAATTTATTTCATACGACCATACCAATCAAGACCAGTGAAGACTCTCCCTCACAGCCTCTCCAGACTCTTTCTGTTGCCCTTTCTGTACAATGTTGCTGTTTTCATTATTTAAACAGAATAAATGGTTTTGTTATTTATGCATATAAATATGCGACAAGAAACACTCAAAGAAACCACATTAAAATTTAAATAAATAACCCTCTATGGTCCAGAGTTGCTGTATGGCAATATCTATTCACTTCCTCGTTACTCTGAATAAACAACATTTATATTGCATTATGGGAATCAAAATGGAATACCTAAAGGTAGCAATTGATGTGCTGTCTTTAAGGCATGTAACATTAAAATTACCCCACAAAACTCTTTGCCACTATAGCTCTTAAATGGAAGACAAGTGGTAAAAGCGATGTCTTTTTGGATATTGAAGGCATACAGTAACCTTATCCTTGTTTTCAATGTTTACACCAGAATATGAATTTTTGAAAAGGTTACTACTAAAATAAAGTATAATTACACAATTTAAGTAAGAATTAAAAAAAAAAATGGATGATTACAATTTTTTGCAGAAGTAACCTTTTTGGAAATTCAGATTCTGGTGCAAACATTGAAAACTGGATATGGTTTTGCCTGCAATATCCAAAAAGGCATCACCTCAGCTGCAACATGGAATCTGATAATAGGATATGATGCATTATTCATTATAATATTTACCCATTAAATCGGAATGGCAAAGTAGGACTTCAGGGCAGGGGAAGGGTGTCATCAGAATAAAAGTTTCTGAACATGGGGAATTCAAAACTTTTCAGTGTACAAATCTCCACACCATTTTCCCACAATGTAAGATATTACATTAGCAAAAATCCCTAGTTTTGCATTGTGAAGAAGGTGACACAGAGAGCTGTCTGACCTGTAGTCCAAAATCTCCCATTGGAATTGAAGTGGGTGGACATCTGGAGACTACCAAGGCCATAACAAGCGGTTTATGTCAATTTCATAATCAGTATCTTTCCATCCCAATGGTATTGTCAACCTCGATGAGACCATTCCCCTCCTGATATAAATGTGCCATCATGAGATAAAGTTGATTACTAAAAATAAGTATTTTGAGTGTTCTTTCCTTCAAAGGGAGGGAGTGGATGCAAACCATGCCAGGAAAATGCCCCCCACAACATATTCTCTCATATTTATTCAGATTTTTCCTTTAGGCTATTTTTTCACTCTATGTGGTGAAAATTTTGTCAGGATGTATGTTGACATCTTCAACATGGGTACAGCAAGGCATTTTTTTTTGTTCGGGAAAATTGTCTTGTAAAAGTCAAAGCATAGATACCTGAGGGGTTCCACTGTTTTGATTGATTATCTTTTGAAATTTACATGCATGCTCAACATGTAAGCATTGGCAAGGTCAGATAAAATTTAATTTAAGTATCCTTTTAACATAATTATTGCAGCCATTTTAATCCAACATCTGCTTTCCTTTGAAGAAGGTAATGTCTTTGACTCTCGGAGGAGCTTTGTTTGCCCCATTCCAGACTTTCACAAAAGATTACTTTACCAAAGGCTGCACTGCCTCATAGTTTGTTGGCTGACATTAGACAGAGCTCAAAACTGGTCTTGTTTTTAAAGGATTGGCGCCAAAATAAGCTGCTTATCTTCATTTATGGTATTTTGAGATATTAATTGCTGCTTATTACGCAATCCGCAGTGTTTTTTGGTTTATTTTACCACCCACGGCAAAATCTGGCCGTGCCTGCGGGCAGCCATCTTCTCAAAGAACAGTTCATGAGCTAGGCATCACGTGACGTAATTGACGGTTGAGCATTAGGATATCCCATCAGTGCTAGCTTCTCTGGATCACAATCTTATGCTGCGTTTTCATCGAACACGAAACTAATTTTTCGCGCAACCAGATCATTTTCAAAGTCAATGCAAAGACGCAAATACACCAGCAGTTATGCCAGAACTCAATCTGCTCCAGCCGCGTGGGTGAGCAGGTGTGGGCTTGGTTAGTACTTGGATGGGAGACCACCTGGGAAAACCGAGTTGCTGCTGAACGAGGTGGGACAGTAGGTTGCAATCTTCCCTCAGGTGGAATGACCCCAATGCCCGAGTGCAGTGATGGGGACACTGTACTGAAGGAGACTCCGTTTTTCGGATGAGGCGTTAAACCGAGGTCCTGACTCACTGTGGTCATTAAATATCCTATGACACTCTTCGATAAGAGTTGAGGTTCCGCGGAGTCATGGTTAAATTCCCAACCAGGGGTGCATTTCCCGAAAGCACAGATGCTAACTTACTAACGCACCCCTGGCTTTTTCACCTGCCTCCTAATCATCCCCTGATCTAATTGGCTATGCAACTTGTCCTTTCCCTCTCCACCTCAACCCCCCAGGGCTCCCTTGAAAAAGAGATTTCAATCTCAACGGGACTTCCCTGGTTAAATAAAGATTAAATAAAATTAAATAAATACACACGAAAAGACGCTAGTTCAGGCCAGGCGAGGCAAATCACGCAGGAGACGCGGTATCATGCGACGTGAATGGCTCGCGCGAATGCACAAAATTCGCCTTTTGCTCCACGTCAAAATATTCTTTTGCGAAAAATTCACGCGAGTAGAGCACTGTTCTGAATAGCATCATTGCTACTTGCAGCAACATTGGCTAGCTAGGCTACCTAGCTTAATATTCAAGCTGCAGTTATCTGCATTGCTTGAGATAATGGGAACGCTAGCTACTTAGCTCGCTAGTTAGCGAACTAGCTGTGTCAAATAACCTATGGATCTCAATTTCACAACAAAATAGTGGTCAAGCTTAATATCGGATATGACAACATTATCCATTTTGTGAATATGTTTATTCTCAAGCCAGCATTATGTTCATAAAGTAAAATGTTTGTGACGTTAGCGTAGTAACATTGGCGTCGCCATCTGGTTGATGATTTTTGGAGATTACAGGAAGTACCGCTCCTTGAGTGGTACTTAAACAAGGCTCAACTGGCATTGCTGTCGGTCGGTCGGTGGTGTGAATATGAGTGTCAATCTTCTGCCAGGTTGCTCTGCCATGGAAATGAATGGGATCTCTGCGTGAGTAGGGCGGAAGATCTCCAAAGCGAAACAATAAAAATGGTCCTGCAGTCAAACTCCCACGAATAAAGCGAGGAGAAATTTTGCTTCATGGTGGAAACGCGGCTTAAAGGGGTTGTGTGAAGTAAGCAGACATATCGTTTTCATTCAGTTTTTCTGTTTGTTTGTGATGAGAAACTCATTTCAAAACATTCTGCCTTGGAATTTTTTCAAAACTCCCTCCGGTTTACAAGTAATGGCCCTAGCAACGCCCTTAGCAACGCAGACAAAATTCTTCAAAAGTCTTCGGTAATCTCCGGTAGTTACGTCAATTAAAATGTCTAAATTCCAGAACAGCCATTGTCATGATTCAGTGCACACCATTGAAATTCCTGTTCATTCTTCGCTGTTTTGGTGGCTTTGTGTCGAAATTCCTAGGATGCCTCGGTGGTGTGTCGCGATGTATTGTTCTCATTCAGCCCAACAGTTGTTTGAGTGGCCGAACTTTGTGGCCAGTTTTCATTAATAACGCATACCTGTCAACTCTCACGCATTTGGTGAGTTTAAGTGGTGTATTTACGCTCCTCTGCTGTAGTCAGCAATTATTCAATCAATGCATATGTCAGAGATTCTTGCGCTGAAGTCCGTGTGCATGGAGGGGTTGGAAGCAATGGAATTGCATACAGCCATTTTAAATGATATAATTTAATTAAAACAACCATGAAACATATGCATTCTTTCCAACCCCTGAGTAAAGAAAAGCGTGAGAAATTCAAAGTTGTAATCGGTATGCCTTGTAAATGAAAACTGGCCACATCTGACAATGTTGAGAATTTTCGGAGTTTCTGTAATTGCCATTTAAATGAATGATTGAAAACAGGCCATGACCAATCATTAATTTTAAGGGATTGTTTGAGCTTCCCCTATTGCCAGTTCACGAGCCGCCACTGACGCTGACACATGCATGTACATAAATAGGGCCCTATGATTTCCGCAATCACGGAATCGAGGACGGAATCGCGGAATTGGCCAATAAAAGTGGCCAATTGTTAATTGTTGTATTGTTAAACGCGGAATTTTGCAAAATGACATAATTTGACTGAAATGCTGTTCATAAAGCCACATTTCCACTGAACGCAAAATATTTGCGCGATCAGATTACATTCAAAGGCAATGAAAAGACGCGAATGCACGCGAAAAAGTAAGAAGCCTTCGTCAAATTCACCTATCTCGAGTGTTTGAACAACACATCTCTTTGGTGCTACAGAAGATCTATGGGAAGAAGTTTTTTGTTGTTGTAGAGGAGACCACTGATGCCAGGGATTGCAGGGTCCTAAACACCGTCATTGGTTATCTTATGTTAATTTAACAATTTATATTACCGTTAAATAGCCTACATTATTTCTTTTCACAGTCTACTTAGTGAATTGCGTGCAAGCAAATTATGACGCAACTCGTCCCCCAGTGGTGAAATAATAACATCTTTGTGTCAGTTTGTTCATATTTAATCATTACTGTAGAACATTTTGTCAAAGTATGTAATACATAGCATTGAGATTACTGAACAAAAGTTTCTTAAAAATAAAAAAAATAAATTAAGTATAGCTGATGCATTGGAATCAGACAACTATTGATCCGTGGGGGAAACTGAGTGTCATTACTGCTTCTCTCATACATTCATATATATACACAATAAGATTATAAATGATTAAAAAGGGGCAGTCAGAATAATGCATGTCAGTACAGCTGTTGTCTGCTTTTTTGACTGTAGCTTGCACTTTGTTTTAAGAGACAATTTTATTTTGTAGTATTATTTTAGGTTAAAAAATATATTTTTTTTTTTCATCACAGTGCAAAGTTATATTGTGTTATTATGCAGTACTTGTTCTGACTTTAAGTACTGAGGATAATTGACTCGATGGTGGGACTTTTTTAAGGAGACATTTTACAGAAGAGCAGAATACATCATCAGCTACTTTGCACACTGTTCGGGTAACATTAAAAGCGAGCAAGGTATAGATGACGTAGAAAAAAAATCCTGAGATTCTCACTGATGCGCAAGCAGATACTGGACCCGGAAACATTGGACCCGGAGCAAGCAAAATAGCAAAATGGGAGTGGTCAGCAAATTTTAATCATGCATATCTTGAAAGCTATTTCACCGTTGTTTCTGAAATTTTGGTATATCACTATTGGTATATCACTATCACTATCCTAAGGGCTATTTGCAAAAAAAGTTTCATGGAAATCGGAGGGGGTCGGGGGGGAGCTTTGTTCAGTTTGGCGTGGAATGACCCTCATGCAAAAAGGAAGCCATTGTTGAGCATGATCCATAAGCGCCGCCGTGTTCTGTGGGCTAAGGCTGATTTGAAATGGACTGTAGCAAAGTGGAAAAGTGTCCTGTGGTCAGACAAGTCCAAATTTGACATTCTTGTTGGAAATCATGGGCATTGTGTCCTCCGGGCTAAAGAGGAGAAAGACCACCACCCCCTGTTATCAGCGTTCAGTTCAAAAGCCAGCATCTTTGATGGTATGGGGATGCATTAGTGCAGGGGTCACCAACCCTGTTCCTGGAGGGCTACCATCCTGTAGGTTTTTGCTCTATCTTCAATTCGGCACACCTGATTCAACTAATTAGCTGCTTAATTGCCCAGCTCTTGATCTTGTTAAGTAGCTAATTAGTTGAATCAGGTGTGCTGAATAGGAGGTAGAGCAGAAACGTACAGGATAGTAGCCCTCCAGGAACAGGGTTGGTGACCCCTGCAATAGTGCATATGGTGTGGGACCCTTGCATGTTTTAAAAAGCGCACCATGAATGCTGAAAGGAATATAAAGGTTTTAGAGCAACATATGGTCCCCTCCAGACGACATCTATTCCAGGAAGGCCTTGTGTATTTCAGCAGGACAATGCAAAACCACATACTGCAGCTATTATAACAGCATGGCTTCGTAGTAGAAGAGTCCATGTGCTGAACTGGCCTGCCTGCAGTCCTGATCTTTCACCGGTTGAGAACATTTGGCACATAATTAAAAGAAAAGTCTGTCAAAGGGGACCCAAATCTCTCCAGCAGCTGGAAGCCTGTATCAAACAAAAGTGGGATCAAATTCCAATGGCTAAACTCAAGAAACTTGTCTTCTCAATGCCCAGACGCCTCCACTCTGTGATAAAAAGAAGAGAGGATGCTACACCATGGTAAACAGGCCCCTGTCCCAACTTTTTTGAGACCTGTAGCAGCCATCAAATTTGAAATCAGCTCATTTTGTGGAAAAATTGTAAAATTTCTCAGTTTCAACATTTGCTATATTATCTCTGTTCTATTGTGAATAAAATACTGGCTGGTGTGATTTGAAAGTCATTGTGTTTTGATTTTATTCACAATTTAAACTTTGTCCCAACTATTTCGCTATTGGGTTTGTACATTGAAACTAGTGGCGGTCCGTCGGCAGAACCTCAGGGCCAGCAATAACCTCACCTTTCACTGCTTATTGACCTACACCTCTCGCAGTTCACCTCTCCCGATTAGCAACAGTTACTCAGGCTAATTGGCAGAACCGACGAGAATCTAATTTATTTTTGAAAGCCTTAAGTTACATATTGCACTATGAAATTACACAGCATTTTCTTCCGCACATCAATGACTACAAAAAATATCAATATGTCTTCATAATTTCTGCACTCATGTAGCTTGTGAAACAGCACAGATTTGCGTTAATTAGTTTGCGAGGCTCATTGGGCAATAAGCCATGAGAATCCATTCTATAGTCTGAATGTAGTGACAGCTAAAGGGCGCTGTTAGGTACGATGCACAGCTGAGTGATGGCAAAAATAATTGCTGTGAAGTCAGGGAAAGTTTCGGATTTTTTGCAGATTGTCATCCGTGCGGAGTCACATCAATTACATCAACATAGGCAATAGGCAATTGCATTGTCATTAGCATTTCTTTATCATTACTTGTCGTGCATTGGTGGTGGTTGTTCAGTTAATAAATTGTTTGATTGCGATCAAGTTTGCCTGATTAACAAACAGTTTAAGAACAATTATGCGGGAAAAGGTGATGTTACTAAAGGCCTTCCTGACGTCTGATGGCACACCACTGGATGAAACAGATCAGCAAGACTTACCATTCACGCCATTGAAGATAGGGTCTTTCAGGGGTAACGTACTCGCTCAGGCCCGGCGCTAGAACAGGGAATTGGGGGGGCAAAGACACGTCCCTTTATGACAACAATTTGTCCTGGCTAGTTCTCAATCATTGTCCTTCATTGACGCGTTTTCCAATTATAGTAATTGGCAACTGAAGACACGGTTTCTCTTCATATGCGATCTAACAGCAATGAAATCATGGGCTAAATTCAGTAAAAAAAAAAATTTACTTATAAATAGGCCAATGCTTTGTGTTAATTGAACTGGTCCGCATTCCCATGAAATATCGCCTTTCACTCTCGGTATTACGTGGGTTGATAAAAAAAGTGGCACTCAGTAGTTAAATAGGCTATAAAAAGCATACAGCTCAAGCTATTTGCGCAGGTATGCAATTTTGAATAATATTGATTTAAATACAGCAAATACGCGTCCAGATGAATGATTGTCGTCTTACCTAATAGGGGAGAACAAGCAGCACCTGTTAAGTGTGGAGTGCTCTCGGAGTGAACCTTTTGTTAATTATGAAAATGACTGAGAACAGGTTAGGACTAATAATTGTTTTAAACGGATGTTTTGTGCACCCCAATTATCAGTTCTGGTTCTGCCACTGTACTGAATTTTGCCCATAATTTCATCGCTGTTAGATCGCATATGGAGAGAAACTGTGTCTTCAGATGCCAATTACGATAATTGTAAAACGCATCAATAAAGGAAAAGTGATTGAGAACTTGCCAGGACTAATTCTTGTCATAAAGGAACGTGTCTGTGCCCCCCTAATTCCCTGTTCTAGCGCCGGGCCTGTATCCACGTCTTCTGGCTCATACATATACGGTCCAACATACATCACTGCATTGCCCTCTTCTTCATCGGTCTCCTCAAAGACTGGAGGCTCACCAGAAACTTCAGAAACCTTGGAAACGAAGGTTTCTGACTCGCTCTCTGAAAAATCTTCTACTTGTTCTGCTATTGTTTTTGCTGTGTTGTTCTTGTTTTGACGTCAGACTTCTGGGTTTGCCGTGTTTCGCGGGAAAATTTGAAAAAACTTTGGAAAATTGGCATTTTAGCCCCAAACACATTACTGACCATCTCTTTTTATTTTTTTTTTTACCTGATACCTTTTATTTATCATCTTTTACACTTGAAAACCATTTATTCAACATTTTGCAAGGATACTTCACAAAACCCCTTTAACATCACTTTTGAATAGTTTTTTGCTGCAGGATTTGCGATGACCCTTCAGCTTGAACTTCCTCTTTGTGTAATGAACTGATTTCTTGCGTGTCACCAGATTCTTTGGAGGGAGAAGAAATACCACATAACTTCACCGGGTAGGTACAGGCGTAAGCTGCACACTGAGCAGGCATAGCATTGTAAGCTTAAAATGCTCTCAAACTTAAAATATCACAGGAAAAGATGGCGCAAAAAACGTTGTCTTGATTGCACAGAGCAGTTCTAAAACTGGCTGACCCAGCTTGATCAACTGGCCAGGGGCTATTCTTAAAGTGATGTCACAGACCAAGAGACTCTCTTTCAAATCTGAAATATGCATTTTTGCCTCAGGAAAAGCGTGTAGTCTGGAAATACAGGCTGCGTTGTTGATGTTAGTTGAATTCGTACGAGGTTTAGCGCCCTATCTAACACTATGTAAATACTCTCATGACTTAAAAATCAAGGTTTGTTGCCACCTATCCTTTAAAAAACTGTTCATACAAAACACATGCAAGAAAATGCTCAATCTCTGCTGGAGACCTGCAATGCAATGCCCACTGATTTTGGAGTACAGTAAATCTTGACAAGCAAATATGGGAAAACTATTTAGTAAAAATAGTGCTCTGTGAAATCACTCATGATGATTCACCAAGGGGGATACAAATGAGACATAAAACAAGGGCATTCAAAAAAACAGTGGTGGTTGTTTTGTATTGATAAAGGCCAACACTGTCATGAAACCGTAGACTATTGCTCAGGTACAGGCATTCTCAGTGGCTATTATTTTAAGGCCAACCCATTTTCATTATTTGCAAGGACAGCTTCACAAAATATACATTGCTCTGCAAATGGAGTCTCATAGTGTGTTGGGAGGGGGAGGGGTGGAATCTTTATTATACTTGCCATTTCATTTTCAGTTATTGGGCATATATTTTAACACTAGTAACCAGAAAGAGGAATTTGTGATATTTGTGATACTGTAGACACATTTGGGAATTTCCTTCTGGTTACAGCACAGTAACGTTGCTAATGAATTCAGGGCCTGATTTTTTCTATCAAATGCGATAGGCATAAGGCCTATTGTCTCCTCTTTCATGATCCGTCAAGAGGAGTGTTTCTTCCGTGTATATTTGAGTAATGTACAGTCTCTCTGATAGCCGCAAGTGGGAGTGACTGGCACGTAGGGTCAATCTGTCCCACTTCCAATCATAGGGTTGGGAAAACCTCAATACCAATACTGCCACCCTATATCAGGCCTCTGGTGTTTCACACAAGCAAATAAAGCATGTATGGAGCATGTAATTTTTTATACCCCTGCCCCTTATGGTAGATAGCATATATAGTGTATACCAAAGAATTCTGTCCTTCCGTCTGTCTGTCCGTCCGTCTGCACCAGTTTCTGCACCGATTTCTCAAAAACTGCTCATCAGATTGTTTTCAAATTGCAGTCATGCATTCTACACTTTATGGAGAGGTGCAGTGCCAAGTTTCATGAAAATATTATGATTTATTCAAAAATTACTTTCGTTCTCCATATTTTGAACTTGGAAAATTTACCACTGCAAATGTTGTCTGACCGATTTCTCGAAAACTGCTCATCAGATTGTTTTCAAATCAGTCATGCATTCTATACTTCATGCAGAGGTGCAGTGCCAATTTATCTGAAAATATGCCATAATCTCTTCAACCCTCTTCTAGGGTCGGGGGTATTAGTGAGCTGTGCTCACTTTCTCACTTGTTTAGTCTCGCTTTATGTAAGGACTGACATGTTTTGTATTCTTCAACCATGCTCTCATTTTCACCTGCCATGCCACAATGCTGAGAAAATGCATACTGGCTCTGCAGTTATTATCATCAATTATCAATGTCAAATATATGCCTGGGAATGGTAACATTAATCTTATTATCGCAATACAATTAAACTGTCATGAACTTCTGGAAAGGAACCAAATGCAGATCCACTGAAAAACTATTTGGCACTTAAATAATGAATACTTTATCCACAGCTGGCACTAACAGAAGAACAAGAGCTGAAAACAAGGCTAGATTGAAGAGTGATCAGAGGAAATCTGAGTCAGGCGTTGGGCAAACAGGATTGAGGGGAAGTGGTCAAGCCGTGGTCAAAGACAGGTTCGAGGTCTGTACCGGGAAACAGGGCGTGCTGGGCAGTGCACTCTCAAACTCCAATGCTGGAGGAACAGGTTAATTCACCACTCTAAAACCTGCAAAAAAGGCAGACCAATCACTAATAAATATTAACTAGTTTCAGTTTCACTTTTATATAACACCAAAGATGGAAGGTTCAGAGCAGAAAGACTGAACGAGCTCGAAGCACGATGAAGAGTAACAATATAATGAAAGGGAGATGAAGCACAGGAACTAAAATCCACACTATAGCAATTACCACAAATGGGAGAAGGGATTTTTCAGCATGGAGAGAGGAGAGTGAAACGAGAAAATAATTAATCAACTAAGGGAAACAGCACTTAAAAACGACACAAACGGCTGGAATAAAAACGGCGTTCAACAGCCCTGCCTGGCTACTATGAGTACTAGGTGATGCATTCGGGACTCACTAACGCCTCTGCAGTGTTCCAGAACATCAATTTTATGGAATTTGTAATTAAATTGCCTTAATATTGTATAAGGAAAGGAAACTATGTTTAAATGGCAATAGTTTATTCAGAACACTGGAAAATGTATCAAAGAAAAAAGATGGAAATGAAGGAAAATAACTCAAGACAGGTCAATTATCTGTTTTCTGGCTAACCCCCCCCACAACCCCATTTTCTTTTCAGCAGCTGCCACTGATTTTAACCAGATCAGATGTTTAAAATAGTTTGCCTCTCAATTGGAATTAAAAATTCCAAGTTACGGATGTTCTTCTAGTGTGTTGATGTCTGTTTGTTACTTATGTTTTTGAGCTGTTATATGTGGAAGAATTAAAAAAGGAAATATGTTTTTGGAGCGAATGCCATGAGCCAGTTTTCCTCACTATCAAAATATCAACACAAAACATTATACGAGTTTAACGTGATTCCACACTTGAATTCTATAATTTTTTAAACTGTTTAGTGAAAAAGTAATAATGAATGATTGAATGAATGAATATTTTCAGCCAGAATGTTTGCACAATTGTAAACAGGTTATTTCAATATCATGCAGTTCGCTTGGGATATGTGACAAAAAGTATGAAAAAGGTCTTTTGTCTTTGTCACAGAATGTTAATCATTCTTTTGCTGTTTTCATTTGCAAATATATTGTAAACAATCAGTAACTGTTAAAAAAAAGAGGACATTTTATTAAATGCCTCAAAGAGCAGAGGTTATGACTCAGGCTACCATTAACTGTTCAATAAATGGGAAAAGTGAAGGAATTCCTTAGGGACCATATGACTCTGCAAGGCAGTGTTAGAATAGAAATGAAAGAAGCATCATGTAAGAAGAATATTAAAAAGTCATTACTGAACAGTAATGAAGGAAGGTCACCCTGGGTTTAAAAAAAAATTCCAGCAGTGTAAGATAATGGGATCCTTCTGGCCTAATTTTAGTATAATTTATGCCATGACTTTTAGGCATAAAAGAGCATTACAATAAGGTTGTATCCAGGGACCTATTCCACAATAGAGGTCTGATTTCATCTGATGTAAGCTGGTTGCATCATAAGTTTTAACAACTTAATATAATTCACAGCATGGTTTGCAAATTTGTACCCACAAAGTTTAGGCAATGGTAAACATTGTTTGAAGTAATACATGAAAAAAAAAAAAAATTTCATATATAAAAATATTTGTTATTCAACATTTCATTGCATTAGAATTATTTTCATCTTCGTAAAATGCAGTTCTGCATAATTCAATGAATGACAAAGATTTCACCTTAGCGTACATCACTTAAATATCTTAACAAAGGCATTTACTTATGATACTTTTGGTATTATTTCAGTAAACACAGTATGTCAAGTTTCTCAGATAATTGCAAACAGACTTGTTAGGATGAATCAAATGCAGTTGGAACCTGAAAATTCTGAGGTGAAAATTCTGCGTTTCTTGATGGCAGCGTGCAGTTCCACTGAGAATGGTCTGATGGTTGCGTAATTTTTTTTGCAGTTTTCCTCTTTGCAGATATCACTTTGAAGAAATTTGAGTGGCAGGTAGATGCACGAAGTGTACTGTTTTTTGGCAGATCTACCAGAGGTTTGTCCTGGGTTGCCCTTTAAACTTGACCTGTAAAATACAGCAGCTTGAGAGGATCCTTAGCTTACTTGTGAGCGGAAAATAAAATGCATCTATCTGCGCGGCGCTGACAAATGGAAAATATTACACAAAAAGAAAACATCTAGTCTCCCAAAAGTGACCACTCTATTTGGTCCAGAGTCTGTAAAAGGCCAGCCGATGACAGCACTTGCGCCACTGTTGTGCCTATAGGCACCTGAACAATGAAGTAGGCAAAGCAAATGCACCCCTTGAATTAGAGTTGGGAGGGCAGGTTTTGCATCCCCTCTCTTCTCGTATTACAGTGTGGACTTCATAAATTCAACAGTGAAATTTCATCAGGTCATCAGTAATCAAGTGGCATTTTATTTAACAAGAAAAAAACAAGGACCAAACCATCCAGTTGCAGCGAAGCCATCTCACATACCAGCGTGTTATGCTGAGTCTTCTGCAGTTTGTTTCTAAAAGCCAAGGGTTACAGAGTTGTCAGAGAGTGTGAGAAAAAAAATGAGTAGAACAAGCACTGATATTTAGTTGCAGTGCAGATAAAAGAATGAAGGTATGATAGTGATGCTATAATGTCTTCTTAAGTATTTATTTAGCCTTTTGTCGGTGATGTTTTAGTGTCGTAACCTTTACCATGCATAGGAAACTGCGATTAAATGCTCATAAACTTGGCAAGCCAAATGCTAATAATGTTAGTGCTGTGATATAAACATTAAAAAAAAAAAAAAAGCATCAAAACCTTACTTTACTGGGGCACTGACCAAGGAAGCGTAGTTGATGCTCAATGGTTATGAGAGATATTGTTCAGCTGTAAGGGATTTTGATTTTAGTACATCATGTGACTTTGAGCATTTGCAATAACTGAGAATGTTATGCTCTAAAATACCCACAATTTTTCTCCGTTTTGGCTTCTGTTTTGCTGTCTTTTGAACATACCGCATGAAATACACTGAACAAAATTATAAACGCAACGTGCAATTCTCAAAGGTTTTTATCAATTCTTGTTCTAGCATATAAATCAAAATGTACAGCAACAAACAGTGATCAAATTCTGACACAACAAAGAAAAAATGCAAACAATACACTGTGTAACATGTGTAAAATGGTGTCCGATTGCACCAGGGGTCAACCCCCAATTTTCACACAAATCAGTATCTGGTGTGACCTCCGTTTGCATCACGCAATGCCACACATATCCTTCTCATAGAGTTTATAAAGTTGTTTGTGTCCTGAGGAATGTTGTCCCCCTCTTCCAGAACGGCTGTACGCAGTTCCTGGACTGTGGATGGCACTGGTACTCGCTGTCGTACAAGTCTATCCAGAACATCCCAAATGTGCTCGATGGGCGACATATCGGGCGAATATGCTGGCCATGGAAGGATTTCCACATTTTCATCGTCCAGAAAGTCGTTGCATATCCTGGCCACGTGGGGGCGCACATTGTCCTGCTGGAAGATGAGGCGATGTCTTCGGACAAATGGCACGACTATCGGCTCTAGGATCTCATCACAGTACCTTCGGGCATTCAGCCTGCCTTCAGTCACATAAAGTTGTGTCCTACAGCCGTGAGAAATGCCACCCCACACCATGATACCTCCTCCACCATGTGCCACTCTGTGGACAACATTGGCATCAGCAAAACGTTGCCCGGCACATCGCCACACACGTTGCCGCCCGTCTGCCCGGTACAGCTGGAACCGGGATTCATCAGTGAAGAGAACTGTTCTCCACTGTGCCAGAGTCCACCTGGAGTGTGTAGTGGCCCACTGAAGCCTGTTGCGGCGCCTGACTGGTGTCAGATCCAGGCCCTGATGAGGACGCCGTGCACGCAGGTTCTGCTCTCTGAGTCTGTTTCTGACTGTCTGTGCAGAAATTCGCCTGTTGAGCAAACCAACAAGTTCATCAGTTGTGCGTGTGGCAGGTCGGAGACGATCACGCAGGTGCAGGAGCCGGATGTGACGGTCTTGAGCCCTGGTGGTAACACGTGGTCTACGTGCGTTTGGCCAGTTAGCTGTGCTTCCCAACTCACGGAAACGGTTCTGTAAATGACTAACCATCGAATAGTGGACACCTAGACGCCCAGCAACTGTCCAAAGTGACATTCCAGCATTCAGCATGCCAACTGCATGCTCCCTCAAAACTTGCAACATCTGTGGCATTGTGCTGTGTGATAAAACTGCACATTTTAGAGTGGCCTATTATTGTGGCCAGCCTAAGGCACACCTGTGCAATAATCATGCTGTCTAATCAGCATCTTGATATGCCACACCTGTGAGGTGGATGGATTATCTCGGCAAAGGAGAAGTGCTCACTAATGCAGATTTAGACAGATTTGTGAACAATATTTGAGAGAAATAGGCCTTTTGTGTACATAGAAAACATTTTAGATCTTTCAGTTCAGCTCATGAAAAATGGGAGCAAAAACAAAAGTGTTGCATTTATATTTTTGTTCAGTATAATTTGTTTATGTAAGTATGTAACTAATTTGTTGTTGGTAAAAAACTGCTAGGATGTACAGCTATGATTACAATATAACATTACACACGCAGTTTTGAGCAGTGACAAACATGAAAAACTTGGCTCAGTTTTGCAAGTTTACTATGCATGCTTGGCTGTGTCTGTGCCCCATTAATGTTGCATGATTCCAGCTAATGCTAGCTAAATTAAAACATAGCCTATTAGGTCGGGGCAACTCAATTCCAGAGGAAAATCAGCTAGTTAGCAAACTGTTTAGTAATGTGCTCTCATATTAAACAAAAACAATCTTACAATGATACTTATGTGTGCATTTTTAATGGGACCTCTGTCTGCCAATAATTGCTGTGAGCAGTCATACACTGAAACATAAGTAGAGATTACATAAGGTTCTACTGGCCACTGACTTAGTGGGGCAGCTATGTGCAATATGTCGGCAGAATTGTGCATTTTGTGGTAAAAGCACCAAATTTGGCACAGATATTGTTTGATACCTACTAAAAAAGATCGGATATCATGCCAAGCCCAATTTTTTCCCCTGAGGACCATAAATAACAAAAATCCAAGATGGCTGCCATTTACATCTGTAATATCTCAAAAATACTCTCTCTCTGTGACTAATTGTCATAAAAACTTGACTAAAGTGTCGTTTTATTGGTTTACAGACATGCTAAATCCATTCAAACCAAAAAGAAATTGATTAAATGTTGGCATGTTAGTGTACTTGCCCTTTTATGGTAAAATCAAAGATGGCGGTCAGCCAAAAACGTTTTAAAAGTATAACCAAATTTATTATCCATTGGTTACTGAATAATAATAAAAAAAGCAATAATCAAAATAAACAATAATATTGATGAATTACAATGAATCATTATGTAGCATCATTATGTTCACAGTTGCCATCAAAACGACAAAGTGGCGTACACTTTAGATTTGCTCTGACGCACTTGCAGTGTTCTCTGCATCCTTTCTGACAGCCACATCGTAAGAGCTCTGAGCATGACTCTGCTGCTTCTGGGAGTAATGTCCAAAGAGGTTCCCATTGTTGTTCTGCATTCCTTTTCCATGCCCACTTTTCAGGTGAGGGAATATTTGGACAACATATATGAGATGTATCCACCCTGATGAATAGCTTGTTTTGTATGCTGCAACAGAACTGCCCGAGTTGGTGGAATGGCATCAATTGACCTAGCTTTGCCAGCAAAGATGTTTGCAGCTTTTGCCAGACATATGACCTCATCATCATCATCATCATCGACACATGCTTCCAGTAATGCAAGCCCAATTTCATCTTCAAAACTAAGTATTACATCTCTGCCTTGCTTGTAAGCACATAGTCCAGGTATGTTGGCAAAGTAGTCGATCTTTCAGATGTGTGGAATGAATCCGTCCTGTCATTTTAACACCCAGCTCTTGAATTCGATCAGTGTACAACTTGAAGAGATCGTCCAATTTTGACTATTGATGGTGTGGAGATATCACTGGACTTCACTTCCTCAATGTAACCAATGAGTTCAACTAAGGCAATACCATGAGCAACTCCATCCGTCTTCTCCTGTTTCTCATCTTCAACCATTCTTTTACTGGTATTGTACAAGCAGCCATACCACTATTTGATCTGCTCCAGCCGCGTGGCTGAGGCTAAGCAGGTGTGGGCTTGGTTAGTACTTGGATGGGAGACCACCTGGGAAAACCAAGTTGCTGCTGGAAGAGGTGTTGGTGGGCCAGTAGGTTGCAATCTTCCCTCTGGTGGAATAATTCCCAATGCCCCAGTGCAGTGATGGGGACACTGTACTGAAGGAGACCCTGTCTTTCGGATGAGATGTTAAACCGAGGTCCTGACTCACTGTGGTCATTAAAGATCCTATGACACTATTCGATAAGAGTAGGGGGTTCCCCGGCGTCATGGCTTAAGTCCCAACCTGGCTCTTTTGACCTGCCACCTAATCATCCCCTGATCTAACTGGCTGTGCAAGTTGCCCACTTCAACCCCCAGGGCTCCCTTGAAAAAGAGATTTCAATCTCAACGGGACTTCCCTGGTTAAATAAGGGTTAAATAAATAAATACAACTTCACGAGACATGGTCCATGGTACTTTGCCTCCAGCGCCACTAGGTCACCTGCACTAAGCATTGCAATCAACTTTTGATTTTGTGTTTTGATTGCACATTGCTTGACACGATGAGTTATTTTAGGCGTCATGGCGTCATGTAGAGGTGTCATTTCTGTTCCAGGTTCATCACAAAGGAAGCATTTCTTGACTGCTTGTTTTAGGCTGCTTGATGAAGTCCATTGTCTCAGGAAAGGTTGGTTGCCGTGAACATTTTTGTCAGATGTACTTGCCATTGATTGGACTAAACGGCTAGATGAACACAGTCGACAAGATGTATGCCATTTTGCCTGGTTCAGACGAAGTGTGTTGTCAATGCCTTCACCGTTATCCAGGCGATTCAATTCTACTGGTATTGGTTGTTTGCCAATATCGCGAAACTGAGTGAGATTATTTCCAAGTGTTTCATAACTTGATCCAATGTCGGTACGTAATGATTTGCCAGGACATGTTAGTGGAACATCATTCTGTTCTTAGCACAGTGCAGAGACTCCAGTCAATTGGTTGTGGTGATGGTGTTGTGGACCTCAGGCTTTCACCTTGAACGAGTTTGCATTTCTTCTTGGAAGACATGGCAGGCCAATTCTTGTATCAGACACCTGTGCAAGTAAAGTAAAAAAAAAAAAATTCAGTTATGTATGTTTGTATGTATGTATATATGTATATATGTATGTATGTGTGTTCATTTATTACATATATAGGGTTAGTATATTGTCTATAAACGCCCATTAGCCGGTTGGGAGCTGTCCACAAAACCCATTCAACAGTAAAGGTGTAAGCTTATCGGAAAGTAATAGTGATATAAAACAGAGGAAGAGAAAGTAAAACCAACAAAATCTGGTAAGACTACATCCCTTCAAAACATTTTTGAAAAAATTGAAATTTTTGGCTGAACGCCATCTTGGATTTTACCATAAAACGGCAAGTACACTAACATGACTACATTTAATAAATTTTTCTTTGGTTTGAATGGATTAAGCATGTCTGTAAACCTATAAAACGACACTTTAGTCAAGTTTTTATGATAATTAGTCACAGAGATAGAGTGTTTTTAAGATATTACAGAAGTGAATGGCAGCCATCTTGGATTTTTGTTATTTTTGGTCCTCAGGGAAAAAATTGGGCTTGGCATAATATCCATTCTTGTTTAGTAGGTATCCAACAATGTCTGTGCCAAATTTGGTACTTTTACCACAAAACGCACAATTCTTTCACATATCTGCCCCATTAACTGGTTCATTTTGTTCTTTTTTCCCCCCCACATCTGGTTGTTTTGTTCTGATTTGTTCACGATGGCGATTCAACACTTAACTGTGAAGCACTTTGAACTGCAACTCATGTATAAAGTGTAAAGTACACATATCATACGCAAACCTAACACTAATGTGGCAGCAAGAGGTATTGTAAACCGGTAATAGTATATCAATTAATTATTGAAATTGTAACTATTGCTCTTTCATACCAAACCAAAATCCGACTACGCCACCCCAGGAATTGCACCTGGAGAATTGAGATGACCTCTGTTAACACCAATGACTGAGTAGGCATACAAGTTCGTTATGCTAACGAAGCGAGAGACGTGGTTCCATACAAAAATTATTTCTTTATTACAAGTTATAAATTTTCACAATAAAATCTGTGATAGTGGATCAGGGAAAAAAAAAAACTATTCAACATCAGAAGAAATATACCCAAAAAGGGGAAGCGGGCGGGGAGAAGTCCTTTCAGGGCTGAGGCCCTAACAGTGTGACTGACCAGGGAGGACGAGGAGGAAGCCCAGAGGAGTCACCTCACTCACACGTGCATGGCTCAGCAATGACATACACACTTCAGGTGGACACTCAAAACCGGGGAGGTGACCGCACAGCAAACCAGGGAGGGACACCACCCCCCGACCACACCTGTCCACCACTGCCGGCCCTCGGCTGCTGAAGGACAAAAGAAACCAAATTAGGGGGAAATGCACACAAATAAATCAGTCTGACTCATACTAATAAAGCAAAACAAAAACTTAACACAAAATATGTACACAGGAGAACAAAATTACAAATTAATTCAAATAATTGAAGTCAATGAACAAAACAGTCACATAAATTTACAAGGAAAACAACGATACACAAAAGAAAATCAGAAAATAAATCCCTTAGTCGCACAGTCAGACCAAGTTAAACCAGTGCCTCTGGAAGGGAGCTGCACGACAAGGCGACCCAGCGGTGGACAATGGCCATAGTGCCGGAGCGAACCACAGCCGAGGGGAGCAGACGGAGCGAACGCAGTCACACGCCGGCTCTAGTGCACACCCAAAGCACAGCCAAGCGGTATCAAATAGTAGCACTTGAGGCGGAGCACAGCCCAGCGAGATCTAATAGTAGCACTTGAGGCAGAGTAATTACAGAAAAGCCAACAACTTTTCTGTACTGCAGGTCAGTAAAGCAAGGTTCAGTAGAGCAACTTCAGCAAAGCAAAGCAGCAGTAATTCCGGCTGTCATTTCGCTTTTAAAATTTTTTAAATTTTATTTTAATTTGCAGGAATTGTTTCAGCTCTTTAGTCAGATGATAGAAAATATATAGCGCTATTCAATACAGAATAGTGTACTTACCGAGAAGGGCGAAATGTCTCCTTAGTCCAAAGCTGAAATGTCGTTGTTTACTGCAAAAAATGAAAAATAAGTCTGTCTTGCCTAACATTTGAATCTTGTATTTAGACTTAAAAAACTTATTGCTGTTACCTTTTTTTCAGTAAGACAAAAATTCTGCCAATGGGATGAGATAATTTTGAATCATTTCTAGATTTGCCAATGGGATAAGAAAATTTCACTACTCAAGCACATGGTAACTTAAAACAAGACAACAGTGTCATCACAATCCCCTGCCAAGATCAAGGGTCATAACTCTGTGAAAAAATATGCTTCGACATCCATTTTCCAACTCAACGTAGATCGTGAGTAGCTTGTTAAGGCTACAAAATTTCGCATATCTTGGTATTATACTTTCAGAGAAGTCTTGTCCCTATTGTGGCCCAGACAGACGGACCCCAATCCAATATCCTCCGGTCCCAGCTATTACTGTCTACTTGAGAGAGAGAGAGAGAGAGAGAGAGAGAGAGAGAAGCCTTTTAATAAGATTAAAATAAGATTAAAGACTTGTTAAGACAGACACTTCTCAATTCTTAATGGAGGGAATTTTGGGATTATGTTGCGCTGTCCATGAAGTCAAAGTGCTCATACTGCATTTAACTTAAAGTCTGCACATACTGCACAACTTAAGTCTTTAAGTTGAAGTTTGAAAATATGCCATAATTGATGCATACCAACAGAAATCTTTGCTTTTTTTTCTTTTTTATTTATTTTTCAATTTCTTATTCAGGCCCCCACATTAACTTATGAAACATGCCTCCATAGCAATTTAAGATGGAAGACTGAACGAAGTGATTAACAACAGTCAAATGACGAACCAGTGACTGAAAAAAAATTGGGCTGAATCCTGTTCCCACTGAAAAAGGTTAGCATATATGACAAAAGGCTCAAGATCACAAGGGAGAACAGCAACTTTTCATTGTCAGTTAAAAGTTCCAATTGAATTTCTGAAAAGCAAATTTGATGAATGCATTATAATTCTTTCAGGTGCAGTGCATTTCTCACTGCAAAAAGATCTTACCGAGCATTTTTTTAGACTTAAAGACTTAAAGCATATATCAATTAACATTTTTTTCTGGGAAAAGAAAAATTGGCCTCGAGTCAAAATTATCTCACATCAGTGACAGATTGTTTTTTTCTACGTAAAAGGTAATAGAAATATGTAAATGTTTTAAGTCTAAATTGAAGATTAAAATACTTGCGTGGATTTAATTTTTTTTTTTTTTTAGTTTTTTACAGTGCAGGTGTTGATTCTAGAAACTGAGAAGCATATTCCTCATTTCTGCTGATGGATAGCAATGAGCGGATCGTAACCTCCCTTGCAGCATCATGATGTTTCCCAGTTATCAGGCAGAGCGTCTGCTTACTGCCTGGGGCGCAAGACTTCCTGCGCTTTGTAGTCTCTGTGGATGGTGTCGTCACTGTGCAGTGAGACGTGAAATCCAGTGCATGGTCCCACAGTTTATCTGCACCTGTGAGGCATGAGAAAATCAGTCATCCTGGATTTGCCAGTGAGTCACACATAGGGGCTTCCAGCCTTAGAATAAAGACCCAGATTAAGTCTCCAGTTCTCCCTTGTGTACAGTCAGGCAATAGTTTAGAAACAGTATTACTCATGGTTGATTTATAACAAGTTATCTCTGCTGCTGTTTCTCCCTCACTAGCCAATTCACTTCCAGTGTTCTTTTAAGCAACGAAAATGATCTCCAAAATGCTGAAACATACTTTGAATTCTGATAACTGTATAGTAGATTTAATTTAATTATCTGGTGCTTGCCCATTTCGTTATTGTCTTTTGAACTTCATTGATTACATCACTGCCTAGCATTTTAATGGCCTGAGGTCCCATTTATGTAGTATGGCAAAGTTGTGGTACTCTCTCTCTTTGGCATCACTCTGACTGTTAAGGCAGATGAACCAGGCTAACGGTGGTTGAAAGGATAGCCATTCTGGAATTTTTTCTGAATGTCTTGATGACTAATTCACCTCCAGTTCCAAACATGTCACAACTGATATGTTGATCTGAAAATTTGCTTATACATAAACCTGCAATAGGGTGAAGCTGGCTGTGAGAGATAGCATATAGGCTCCACAGTTAAGTAACATTGTTATTAGTGTCAAATGTAACCTGCCTTTGAGTTGTAAAAATTGATGTTACAATTAAACGTTATACAATAATGTTGCATCTTTAATTTTAAAAATATGGACAGACTAGTTTTTTGCAGCACCTTCTGGTGAAATTAGGAATTGGTTGCGCTTCAGTTGAGAAGTAGTTTTGGCAAGTCATATGCAGTTTGCTTTATGTATGAGGAAAAACACTGAACATTGCCTCGCCTGACCTCATTTAAATGAAACTCCCACTAGTGTCATCTAATTTACATGGAAAATACCCCCTGAAGTATAACTACACCCTCAATATTCATCTATCTGCCCAGTTGCATTTAACCCTGGCAAAAAAAATAGCAGTTAGTACTTGTGGCTGGAGGAAAATAGGAATAGGCATAGCGATTGGTCTGTGCACATATTTTCAGATGTAATACATGCAGAAAAATTGAGCCCTTAAGTGTCTCAGGTGTAATTTTGTCCCATTCTTCCTGCAACTGGGTCTTTGGGGTTAAACAGTATGAGATCTTTGTTGTTGCATTTTGCATCGCAAAATGTGCCCAAGCTCTTTATTGGTGACAAGTCAGGACTGCTGGCAGGCTAGTCCAGAACCCTCTTCTTATGCACTTATGCCACTTTGTAATGCATGCAGAATGTGATTATGTATTGTCTTGTTGAAATATACATAGGCATCCCTGTAAAAGATGCCGTCTGGAAGGCAACATATTTTGCTCCAAAGTATTGGTGTACCTTTCAGCATTAATGCTGCCTTCACAGAAGTGCAAGTTTCCCTTGCGAAAGGCACTGATAAAACCCCATAGTATGACAGACCATGGGTTTTGGACTGCTGGTAGCAGTCTGAATGGTCCTTTTCTTCTTTGGTACAGAATACACAGTGTACATTTCTGAACACCTAAAGAAATTCTGATTTGTCAAACCACAGTACATGTTTCCACTGTGTGATGGCCCAGCACAGATGCCTCAGAGCCCAGGGAATTAAATGGCATCTCTGGATGCTGTAAACTTAAAGTACTTGTTCATCCAAAAATAAGATTTGGACCACAGAATCTTTTATATAAATACATCCATTGTCCACTGGTCATTTCAAATTTTAGTCAGCTGTTACAAATTTATCTGCATTTTAATAAATGCAAATCGCGATCATCTCAGGAAAAAAATTATTTTCGGCTATCTTCGACAATGACGTCACAGAAGGTGTCTAGCCAGTGACAGAAAACACATTGTCAATGTAATTAGCAGCTCCGCCAAGGTGGGGCTGCTTTCAGTACTTGCGAGAGTTTGTCTGCTGCATACGCCGCCGCACTTTGTTTTGCCCATAACTTTCTTGCTATCTTCAACTTATTTCTAATACTTTAGTCACAGTTATTATAGCCCTGGGGAATGGTTTTGGCATAATCACTGGTCACTTCAAAAGTCAAGGTATTGACAACTGGCCATGGCCCTGAAAATGCTTGTTAACAGGATAGCTTGAAAAGTATTTATGATAAAAAGCTGTAACTTGGTATTTAGCAACTGTAGAAGAGGGCTCAGCTTTTATTAAGTTTTGGGCAAATTCCATGCAAGGTCAAGGTCACAACGAGGTCATTACATCTGACTACATATCTCAAAAGTCTTATTATCACTGTAACTTCAAAAGTATTTATGATAGAAACCTGTAACTTGGTATATAGCAAATGTATAGCATGGTAAATCAACTTTGGGTGTCATTCCACTCAAGGTCAAGGTCACCGCAAAACTTAATTACTGTTGAGGCCTCTTTAACTTTCTTGCTATCTTGAACCCATTTAGTACTTTAGTCACACTTATCATACCACTGGGTAATTGTTTTGGCATAATCACTGGTCACTTCAAAGGTCAAAGTCATGAAATCTGGCCACACCCCTCAAAATACTTCTTAATACAATAACTTCAAAAGATTTTATGACACCAAGCTGTAACTTGGTATATAGCAACTAAAGAACAGGACTCAGCTTCTTTCTACTTTTGGGCCAATTCCGTTCATGGTCAAGGTCATAGTGAAGTCATGGTCATGGATGTACTCACATAAAACTTGTTTGATTATTCTTTATGACATTTACTCATAAATGTGCCCCATGCATCACAGTTACAGTTTGAATTCAAGTTTTATTTATTATTATTAATATTTACTTTTTTCTGAATGTAACCAATCAACTCAATTCTACCAACTGCTTAGGCTGGAAACATACTTGCTGTTCAATCATGGGTTTGCGTAGTCAACCAGCAAATGTTCTGAGCATATTTGTTCACATACTTGCTTGTGCACTGCGTGTGTCCCGGAGGATTCTACTGGGGAGCACATTGCAGAATTTAGCAGACTGTTGTTCATGAACAGAATAAACATGGCAACACCAGATCTGGTTACTTTACAAAATCAATTGTTAAAAAAATCCAAATTGAAAGGCAGTTTTATGATTTTACGTTTATGAAGAAAAATATACAAATTTTCGATTGGTCATACTACGCATTTTGCTTCGAGACAGTTCCAAAGTCGAGTCCACGTTTTTGCAACAGAAATGGGGAACTATTGGCTGCGTTCAACCAAAGAGACTAGAGTCAAGATGGGGAAAAAACTACATATCTAAATACAGTAGTATTTTTTAAACATTGAAGCTATTTATGAATGATTAAGCCAAAATGGTGAGACAGCTTTTTCATACAATTTCTACCTTAAAAGGGCAGGTGGAATGGAGGGGCTGCTCTGTTTTTGCGATGTCTCGCAGACACTTTTCTAGTTGGACTCAGTGATTCGTAATTGTGGATTATTCCCTTGGGAAAATGTCAAATATCTGCCTTGTTTACGGCTGCATCAATAAGGTTGATGCAAGCAGAATTATCTTAGTCCATAAATTTCCAAAAAAAAAAAAAACCCCCACAATTCGAAAGGCATGGTTGGATTTTGTGAAGAGGAAATGAGCGGATTTCACGGAGCCTGGGTCAGGATCGGTGATCTGCTCTAAACACTTCACTGATGACTGCTTTTGTCAGCCAGATCCATAGTCACAGGAAAAGTCTGGATATCACTGTGGATTAGTAATTACTGAAATTGCACTTAAAGGCTTCCTTATCATGCAGTGAAGTTCTAATTGGCATTTCCAGATGTAACTACATATTGCAGTACTTGACAAAGGTGTGCCAAAGTAATCTGGAGCTCATGTGATTATAACACTCATAAATAAATGACAGTTCTTGATGCAGAGCCATTTGAGTGATTGAAGATCATGGGTATTCATCTCAGGCTTGTGCCTTTGCCCTTCATGCGCAGAAATTTGTCCAGTATTCTTGAATCTTTTAAGTATGTCATACACCGCAGAGGGTTACAGTGCTGTGAAAAAGGACAAACTGGAAAAACTGCCATCCAGTGTTTGCAGTAACTGGCATGTAGCCTTTTACATCACTGTGGAGGAATTTTGGCTCACTCACCTTGGCAGAATTGCCATAATTCAGTAACATTGTAAGGTTTTGAACATGAACTGCCTATTCAAGGTTATGCCTCAGCATCTCAACCAGATCCAAGTCTGGAATTTGACTAGGCCACTGCAAAACCTCCATTTGGTTTTTTTTGAGCCATTCAAAAGTGGACTTGCTTCAGATCATTGTCCTGCTGCATAATCCAACTACCCTTGAGCTTTAGGTTGCAAACTGATGGCTCGACATTATCCCGCAGGATGTTCTGTCAGAGAGCAGAATTAATGGCTCAATATGGCATTTTGGCCTGGTCCTGAAGAAGCAAAGCAGCCCCATACCATCACACTAAGACCACCAGGTTTGACTGTTGATAAAATAGTTTTATTGCGGAATGCTGTGTTAGCTTTACGCCAAATGTAACAGGACTCAAGTCTCCCAAAAAAGCTCCACTTTAACTCATCACTCCACAGAATATTATCGCAAAAATCTTGAGGGTCATGAAATTGTTTCTTGGCGAATTCTGGATGGGCCTCTGTGTTCTTTTGGTCAGCAGTGGATTGCACCTTGTAGCTCTCCCATGGATGCCATTTTTGCCCAGTCTCTTTCTTGTTGTGGAATCATGAGCACTGATTTTAACTGAGGCAAGATAGGCCAGCAGTTCTTTAGACTGTAGTCTGGGTTCGTCGGTGACCTACTGTATGAGCCGTCAATGCGCTCTTGAAGGAATGTATGTATGCTGGCCAACTGCATTTTGCATTTACTCGCATTGTCTTTGTCTAATAGTAGAATTAGTTTGATGATCTGACAAACGTAAGTGTGACAAATCTGTAAAAATAGGAGGAATTCAGAAGGGCAAAATACTTTTTCGCAGCTTTATATATTTTCAAATAAAATTAAGTTGCCCAGAAAAAACATTACATGTTTTGCCTTCATACTGCCTGCATTGAAATTCAAGTCGAAGTAAATTTACAAGTTGCTGATTTTGTTTTTTGTTTTTGCATTTTCCAATCCATCCCTACTTTTTCCAATGTTGGGGTCATAATTACTGACCCTATAAAAGTTCAGACAGTGAAAATCCAGCTCTCGCATTTTTGTCATAGACACAGCAAGAAATTATGCAATCCTAATACCCTCTTCCAACTCTACCCATGCAATGGGTGGTCACGTAGAACTGGCATCAATAAGGAGTGCATTGCTCACAGGCATTCAGAGTCTACAGAACCTAGTTATTACAGTGGCTCTTATCTCTGCAGCACAGGTACCAGTTACAATGACAGCAGCTTGTAGAGACAGAATCATTGGGAATTCATGAGAAATGTGGTGTTTACTGACGATTTCAACTGCCAGAAGGGATGGCCAAACAACTCCTGAGATGGAGGAAATATGGAGGGTGGGTGGAAGGTGATTTTCAAATGAATAACCAAAAGTTAAATATTATTCTGTGTTAGCATAATTTGTATGCATAGGATTTATGCAAAATTTAGCATTTTGATATAATGCTATTAAGGGTTATTTTGGTCAGACTGCTGTGCTTCATATCAATAATACAGCTACATTGTCACATTTTCTTCTCCAATCATCGTAGTATGTACTGTAAATGTACCTGCCTATCACATGATGCATGACTGAAGGTAGTTACAGAACTAAAGCTAGGTAGGAAAGAAACTTACTAATTCATGCCCCCTTTCTCTGTAAAAATTACATGCCAGCACAGAGCCCACCTGTTCTCATTCTACTGAGCATCTGCAGGTCTCATATCCTATCTCCTCCTGCTATCAACTTCATTATTCTCCAAACTGGTAGCCTCCATTATGGTTCTGTCTGCTTATATCAGTACACTTTGCTCTCAGTAGTTTTCGGTTTAACAAATGTCCTGGTCCAGATGGTATCCCACCTGAGATGTTCAGGTGCAGCAGAATTGTTTTGCAGCCATTTTTATGTACCCTGTTTAATTGTGTATTTACAAACCCCAATTCCAATGAAGTTTGGACGTTGTGTGAAACGCAAATTAAAACAGAATATAATTATTTCCAAATCCTTTTTGACCTACATTCAATTGAGTACACTGCAAAGACAAGATATTGCATGTTCAAATTGATAAACTTTATTGTTTTTTTGGAAATATTCACTCATTTTAAATTTGATGCCTGCAACAGGTTCCAGAAAAGCTCGGACAGGGGCAAAAAAAGACTGGGAAAATTGAGGAATGCTCAAAAAACACCTGATTAGAACATTCTACAGGTGAACTGGTTAATTAGAAACAGATGAGTGTCATGATTAAGTATAAAAGGAGCATCCCCGAAGGGCTCAGTCATTCACAAGCAAGGATGGGGCGAGGTTCACCTCTTTGTGAACAACTGCGTGAGCAAATAGTCCAACAGTTTAAGACCAACGTTTCTCAACGTGCAATTGCAAGGAATTTAGGGATTTCATCATCTGCAGTCCATAATATCATCAAAAGATTCCGAGAATCTGGAGAAATCGCAACACATAAGCGGCAAGGCTGAAAACCAACATTGAATGCCTGTGACCGTCGGTCCCTCAGGTGGCACTGCATTAAAAACTGACGTCATTCTGTAAAGGATATTACCATGTGGGCTCAGGAACACTTCAGAAAACCATTGTCAGTTAACACAGTTCATCGCTACATCTACAAGTGCAAGTTAAAACTCTACCATGCAAAGCGAAAGCCATATATCAACAACACCCAGAAACACCGCCGGCCTCTCTGGGCCCGAGCTCATCTGAGATGGACTGACGCAAAGTAGAAAAGTGTGCTGTGGTCTGACGAGTCCATATTTCAAATTGTTTTTGGAAATCATAGACACTGTGTCCTCCTGGCTAAAGAGGAAAAGGACCATCCAGATTGTTATCAGTGCAAAGTTCAAAAGCCAGCATCTGTGATGCTATGGGGATGTGCTAGTGCCCGTGGCATGGGTAACTTGCACATCTGTGAAGGCACCATTAATGCTGAAAGGTACATGCAGGTTTTGGAGCAACATATGCTGTCATCCAAGCGACGTCTTTTTCAGGGACGTCCCTGCTTGTTTCAGCAAGACAATGCCAAGCCACATTCTGCTCGTGTTACGACAGTGTGGCTTCATTGTAACAGAGTGCGGGTTACAGACTTGCCTGCCTGCAGTCCAGACCTATCTCCCATCGAAAATGTGTGGCACATTATGAAACGCAAAATAACGGAGACCCTGGACTGTTGAGCAAATGAAGTCGTACATCAAGCAAGAATGGGAAAGAATTCCACATACAAAGTTTCTACAATTACTGTACTCAGTTCCCAAATGCTTATTGAGTGTTGTTAAAAGGAAAGGTGAAGTAACACAGTGGTAAACATGCCCCTGTCCCGACTTGTTTAAGACGTGTTGCAGGCATTAAATTCAAAATGAGTGAATATTTCCAAAAAAAAAACAGGCAAGTTTATCAGTTAGAACATTAAATATCTTGCCTTTGTAGTCTACGCAATTGAATATAGGTCAAAAAAGATTTGCAAATCATTGTATTCTGTTTTTATTCACGTTTTACACAATTTCCAAACGTCATTGGAATGGGGTTTGTAGATCAGGAAAATCAAACAGAATGACAATACTGACACTCAGTTGCAAAAACTCAATTAAAACATTGAATGAAGTGATTCCCAAAACGAATCTAAATGATTCTGAATCTAAATGATTAGATTCAGAATGGAAAAGGCATGTGTGATGATGAATAAATTGCAAATATTCGACATGTCAAGGTTGAGTCTAAAGAGGTATCACAGGTGGCCATCTTGTTTTGCCTCTTGTGCAAGATTTATTTTTGATTAAAAAAGTGCAATCAGACTTCTCCTCTTGCAGGTGGGTGATCAGAGCTAACCATTCTTGCTCTCTTCACATCCTAAATGGGAGGGTAGGGAGTGTGTTACTCTTAGGCCACGTTCAGACAGCAGGCAAGTCGGTCCAAATCCGATTTTTTTGCCCATATGTGACCTGTATCCGATCTCTTAAAGACAGTTTTAACAGCACAAATCCAATTTTTTTAAAATCCGACCCAGGCCGCTTTCTTATGTGGTCCTCTGATACATATCTGATATTTTGCAATGCGACTGCAGTCTGAACGACCAGGTCGCATTTATCCGACCTTTACTTTCTCAGTGCCACACACGCGCCGCAATGAGATGCCTCCATATTTACTTCCGTAAACAAACAGTGCTTGCCTGCGTGATCACAAATTACCTCAGGACCTCTTTTGCGCATGCGGGTCACTTCAGTGTCGCATTCAGTTCATACTCAAAACTGATAGAAGTTGCATATAATGTGTAAAATAAATGAGCACACAAAAAAATCGGATTTCTCCAAAAAAATCCAAATTGTGCATCAAGACCTGCTGTCTGAACGTAGCCTTGGTCTTCAGTTTTACCAAATCATTGCCTATTTCCCAGGGTGAATATATTTTGTGCCTGGAGCTACTTTTCCTGGCGAAAAATAGTTGCTTTTTGGATTTAAATATGCAAATACTTAAGAGGCTATGATTGGATCATTATTGCAGTGATTAATGTATCTCAGCTGGCAACAATCCCTTTAACTACAAAACCCAAAACCAGTGAAGTTGGCACGTTATGTAAATCGTAGATAAAAACAGAATACAATGATTTGCAAATCCTTTTCAACTTATATTCAATTGAATACACTGCAAAGACAAGATGTTTAATGTTCAAACTGAGAAACTTTATTTTTTTTTTGCAAATAATCATTAACTTAGAATTTAAAGGCAGCAACACATTGCAAAAAAAAAGTTGGCACGGGGCTTTTTACCACTGTGTTACATCACCTTTCCTTTTAACGACACTCAGTAAACGTTTGGGAACTGAGGAGACCAATTTTTGAAGCTTTTCAGGTGGAACTCTTTCCCATTCTTGCTTGATGTACAGCTTAAGTTGTTCAACAGTCCGGGGTCTCTGTTGTCGATTTACGCTTCATAATCGCCACACATTTTCAATGGGAGACAGGTCTGGACTACAGGCAGGCCAGTCTAGTACCGCACTCTTTTACTACGGAGCCATGCTGTTGTAACACGTGCAGAATGTGGCTTGGCATTGTCTTGCTGAAATAAGCAGGGGCGTCCATGAAAAAGACGTTGCTTGGATGGCAACATATGTTGCTCCAAAACCTGTATGTACCTTTCAGCATTAATGGTGCCTTCACATATGTGTAAGTTGCCCATGCCTTGGGCACTAATACACCCCCATACCATCACAGATGCTGGCTTTTGAACTTTGCGCCTATAACAGTCCGGATGGTTCTTTTCCTCTTTGGTCCGAGGACCACGACGTCCACAGTTTCCAAAAACAATTTGAAATGTGGACTCGTCAGACCACAGAACACTTTTCCACTTTGCATCAGTCCATCTTAGATGAGCTTGGGCCCAGGGAAGCCGGGCGGCGTTTCTGGGTGCTGTTGATAAATGGCTTTTAAGCTTTGCATTGTAGAGTTTTTAACTTGCACTTGCAGATGTAGCGACGAACTGTAGTTACTGACAGTGGTTTTCTGAAGTGTTCCTGAGCCCATGTGGTGATGTCCTTTACACACTGATGTCAGTTTTGATGCAGTACCGCCTGAGGGATCGAAGGTCACGGGCATTCAATGTTGGTTTTCGGCCTTGTCGCTTACGTGCAGTGATTTCTCCAGATTCTCTGAACCTTTTTGACGATATTACGGACCGTAGATGATGAAATCCCTAAATTTCTTGCAATAGCTCGTTGAGGAATGTTGTTTTAAAACTGTTCGACAATCAGCTCACGCACTTGTTCACTAAAGTGGTGACCCTCGCCCCATCCTTGTTTGTGAATGACTGAGCATTTCAGGAAGCTGCTTTTATAAAGAATCATGGCACCCACCTGTTTTGCCTCTTGTGCATTTAGCCCATTCACCTGTGGGATGTTCCAAATAAATTTGATGAGCCAACCATTCTTGACATCCTAAATGGGAGGGTAGGGAGTGTTTACTTTTGGCCACATGTTCAGACAGCAGGCAAATCGGGTCCAAATCCGATTTTTTTTGCCCATATGTGACCTGTATCCGATTTGAACAGCAAAATCCAATTTTTTTGAAAATTGCAGGCATCAAATTTAAATGAGGTCCTCTATTTGCAAAAATATTTTGCAAAGTTTACCTGTTCGAACATTAAGTAACTTGTCTTTGCAGTGTATTCAATTGAATATAGGTTGAAAAGGATTTGCAAATCATTGTATTCTGTTTTTATTTACGATTTACACAACGTGCCAACTTCACTGGTAAATGATGCAGTATGTACCCTCTCATTTCTCAAACAAGTGTGTTGGAAGACATATCCCATCGTCATCGAAATATATTTTAAAATTAGTGTTTTTGGATTTAAATATGAAAGTGTTTGAGAAGAGACAAATTATTGGCCTTTGAGAAGAGACAAATTATTGGCCTGCCGCAAGCAAAGAAAACAACTAAGAAGATCGGTGAAGTCACTGGAATTCGGTAATGAATTGTCCAACAAATTATCAATCCCACTGAATGTCTTTGGGATGTGCTGGAGAGGACTTTGCAGAGTGGTTCAACTCTCCTGTTGTCAATACAAGATCTTCAACAAAAATTAATGCAACACTGGATGGAAATAAATTTAAGGAAATTATGTATGGTGGTTGAAACAATGCCATGATGACTTCGGACCATAATCAAAGATAAAGACAGTCCAAAACAATTTTTGCATGCGTGACATTCTTTTTTTGCCCAGGCAGCGTGTAAGCCTTGGACATCCCCAATTCCATGGGGGCAACCTCTATGATCATGAGCCCCTCTCCTTTCCACTCCGCCCACAAAATTTTAGTTTTCTTGTTTATCCTACTTTGCATTGTGCACTGTACTCCCTAATTTCTATCTCACTCACAATCAACCATTTTTACTACATGACATAAGGATTCGTTCTTTCCTGATTGGTTGAGGCAAGTTCTGCCGGTCACCGTAAACTGTGATATTCACAATGTGAAAGTGCACGATAGGTGGATGTAACAATCTGACGACCTCCAGCTAAAAATAGATCAGGCTACCCCGCAGGAGCTCCTGACAGTGTCCGTATTTCGTGTCGTTTCGTCCCTGTGAGGAGCTTTATGTTAGAGTTGTGTTCCTTCTCTTATTCCATATTTTCAAGTAAGGTCATATAATAAAATCATTATTGCCTTCAATTACTGGTGAATCCAATGACTTATCCACCTTGGAAAAATTATATTCACTGCACTGATGGATAAATCATTGGATTCACCTCAACTGAAGCCAAAAATTGTATAATACACTCCTATATTCGTGTAAGCGATTCTAATCAATAGCATTTTTTCTTAGTTGGCCGCTGGTGAATTCTTTACCGTAGTACAAGTGTACTATTTGGAATAAATTTGGTATGGGCGTAGGCCCTACGTTATTCATTCTTGTAAACTGCCAGATTTCAGCAACCAATTTCTGCTGAGATCAATAAAAAAATATCCCATTTTGTTCAACAACAACATGCAAATTAATGTTGGTATGGCAACCATAAACTGAAATTTTAATGAAACCGAAATTTAAGTGTCGGAATAAAGAAAAAACAATACAAGTTATGTTGAATGCATTAGTATGCATCTTTCATGTGTGAGCATGTACCATATGTTATATCGGATATAAAATGGCACTATGTGCAAAGGACACCACTGCAGCAAACTAATGTTTTTATTTTGTTTGCCTTCTGAAGTAGGAAGGAAATTTATTACTGCTAGGACACATTAATATAACTCATTACTAATGAGCAGTGATCACACAGACAGGATTAATAAGGATGAGACAGCGATGACAGAGTACTCTTGCTGGCAGTCTGCTTAATTTGTGATGGCCATTTTAACTAACTCACAACCCACCTGTGAGTGAAATTCATGTTCTAAGTCTTTCAGAGGTGAAGTAAAATTAATGCCTTAATTGGATTTTTTATGGGATTTAAACTTCAGTATACAGTGTATGTGAGAAGCATTGTGGCAGAAGTTTTACTGAGGTATTTTGACCTTGAACTGCTACCTACAAGATGTAATTTACATGTATCAGGCTTCAGGCATGCTGGTAAGACATTCAAGACATCTAATTCCTCAAGGAATTAGAAATGGCTGAATGTTTTTCATTTTTATGGTGCTAGAGAAATGTCAGTCTTTTTCAACTAGACTTGAGAAAAAAACGCATAGTACTTTAAATAATTTGGATCTCCTGCACTTATTTTCAGGACATGGAAGAAAAGGAAATGCACCTTTTCATGGTGGGAAAAAAAACATTGCCAAGCAGTGTACTTGAAAAAAAAGGAGTTAATTTGATGAAGCAGGGGCCTTTTCCCCTGGAATTAATGTGGCACAAAGGGCCTGATCTTAGATGTGGCAACACAGGGGCCTAAATCATAAACCTTCAGCATCCCAGTCAGACACCATACCTACAAGCCTCCCAGCTGACCTTGACACTTGTTCAAATCATGGAAAGTTCTTTAGTAGAATAAGCTTCATGGCTTACCTTCGAGTCAGCCCTTCAACACCCATGTAAAACCAGCTTTGAGCTGGAAGCTGTGTAGCTAAGGTACAGCATCCTGTCAGATTATCAAAAACGGGTGTTTTACTAAAATGGTAATGTGAATTAGAGGTAATCCCTGTCACTTGGATATGTATTAGCAATACCAGTAGTGCCAGTGAAAGGAATCAAACGGATAAATTTGTAAAAGTGATGTTGGAGGTGGAGAAAATGCAGAATTTGTTTGGAGGGATTTTTTTGCTAGTAAGCTGTGAGGTAGTGGAATTCGATATTGCTAAAGGTTCCAGGAAAGATAAACTATTTTGTGCTACTTTAAGGCAAAACTGGACAGGTCCCTGCAGGGCTGACTGCCATACCATATGTTCAATCTGGCCTAGTGCCTACCATATGTTTATGCATGCACCTTTACAGGAAACAAATCACTCAATTTGGGAAAATACTTATGCTTTTAAGTACATGTTTATAGTCGCAGTTATCTATCCAATAGATTTATTCATTTTAGTTGTAAAATACAGTAGACATTATTTAACTTCTGTTACACTCATTGGGTCCTCCAATTTAGTAAATATACTACGATTCCCATCAAGCTTTTCAACAACATCATGGCAATATTAGCTGCAAGGAAGGGAGGGTAGTATTAATAACTGCAAGGCTGTTAGTTTTGTTCTCAGTGGGGTGCTGCCTTAAAATCATCGAGCATGGTGCCGTTCAGGAAAATATCAAGCTGTATATTGTGTGTGCTGTATGTACAGGTATAAAATTTAATTTCAAATTCTAGATAGGTGACTTGTAAATAGCAAAATATACCTGTATCTCTGATCATATGCAATGACCTAATGATGCTTAAATCGATGGACGCGTGGACAAGGCTGTATGCCTGAACCTGGAAAATAAACCTTGTATTAAATGCCCAATTTAGTGTTAGCAGGTATGCAAATACATCAGGAGTACTCAGATATAGTTCTCGGGGGCATGTGTGCAACTAGATTCTCATTGATGTGGTAGTTCAAAAATGTCAATGATGGACTACAGAGTGCCCTTTTCTGGTGTGTCAGATTTAAATCAGTCTCTGGATAGAGGACACAAATGTAAAACAGTAGTATGACAGGCCCTGAGCACCAGATTTCAGAGCATCTTTTATAAGGGTGACTAATTTTAAAAAACAACATAAAGACAGACCATCCAAAGCATCATGGCCACTTATTTATGTTTTGTAATTTGTACTTTAAGAGGGGGCTTATATCTTTGCAACTCCATCACGAAAGCAATTACTCTAATTTCATTGGCACAGTCTCAAGAAGCTGGCTATTACATTGATTGTGCTTTTTATGGTTGCACAAAATAAAATTTTAGGTGTTAATTCAGCTCTAACACAGTGCATATGAATCCAAAATGGACCATCCACAGGAGTAGATTTGAACACTTTCCTGAGCCGATAGCAGAGCCATATATTTTGGGATAATTATGCATCGTGGCATGCTACTAAATTCAAACACAGTGTGCAATAAATTATATTAATTTCAGTTAATGTCTGTACCACATAGTCTGTCACCTTCAGACATAGTGCCATCACAAAAACATATAGTATTTGGCATGTCTGCATCTACACAGATAGCATTTCATACAAAACTAACCTACTGGTGGACATTTGAAGTATTTTATGTATTGCTGCCAGTATGGAGGGAAGTTTAAAACATCAACATGTAGTCACACAATGATTGGTAATATTAAATGAATGCTGTTCCAGTTTAACACGGTAAGACTAAACACAGTCCTTCGTCCTCCTGATTCGTCTGCTTTTTGGTGTATGTGACAGGGATATTGCTTAAGTTGGTTATCTAAGCATGATAGATTTTTACCCTTGTCAGGTGAGGTTTATTACAGTAGAAGTTGCCATTGGCTGGAATTGTACAAAATCAAAATTAAATGAATAAGAATAACCTGCTATTGGATAATTCATGGCATAGGTTCTTTATGTTATCTGTATGCTAGGCGTAGGCATTCGGGTGTCCGATTATCAATGAAAAGATCACAGTGTTCTGGAAAAGTATGCCACATATTATATGGCTTATACTTTTGACTACAGTTTTGAATCATTTTAATGGGTGTTTATCAATTAAAACTTACTACTGAAACACTGGGAGCTGCATTGACTCTTTTTACAACAATGTTTTGAATTATACCCTTCCATCTATTCCCCTCACCCACACTACCAATTCCTATTTTAACAAGAAGACCTGGTTCTTTTAGAAACAGTTTTTTTTCCGGTCATACATTCAACTGCTTTAGTCAGATTTAAATTTAAGACAGCTAGCTGTGGTGTTGTTGTCTCACTGTTGATCAAGGGGGTGCCAGGTCAGCAGATGGGAGAGTGCTGGTGTTCCACAAGCTGATAATCATGTGCTCAGCTCTTCGCAAGCTCAGACCTGGCATTTTCCGTGTTATGTAATGACAGATGAGTCATTTACACAAGGCCCATCTTGGTATGTAGTGCTCAAAAAAGCACTATCTTTTATTGGTGCTGGCAAGTTGTGGCGTCCGTCTCTTATATTATTCAAAAGAAAAAAAAGAGAGAAATCATGCTAACGTCCAACCAAGCAACATGGCTGAAAAAATGAAGACAATTTGAACTCAACTCTGGGGCATATGTGTGTTTCATATGAAAAACATAACTTTTGTATATTATGCATTCGAAGCAGATGGCCGGTTCACATCACGAAGCAATCGGTCTATAATGACCCTGACTTTGTGCCAATGAAGCCAAGTGTGATGCTGCAGTTAATCCAGGTTGACTCCTCCCAATGGCCACAGGACTAAGGATCAGTTATTTACACGACATGCACACATACACACACAAGCACACATGCACAAACAAACACGCACACACACACTCACGCACGCACACGCACACACACACACACACACACACACACACAAACTAATGATTACTGAATAATCCAACCTTATGATATGGCCCTTAGTATCTGGCGGAGGAAAATGTGGTGTGCAAGCTGATGTTCTCAGACTTCCAATCAAGCACACAATCTTTCTCAGTAATGCAAAAAACAAGTAGAACCACACTGCAACTGTCAGTCAACAGTATTGTACTGTATATGGTCCTCTGACTGAAATGGAAATGGCAATAGCAATGTAACGGTAAGCCATTCTAACAGCTTTAAGAACCAAAGATCCCATAAGAAAATAAAAACAGCACAATAAAGACATAGAAACAACTTATTTTTGCAAGAATTACATCTTGGATATAATGTAACTGATTTGAAATCAAACCATCAGGTACAGTATTTTGTGACAGTGCAATGACTTTGAGGACTTGCTTCAAGTTCAGTTGCGCTTTTCAATCCTTACCACAGATTTCCATTGTATTTTAATAAACAAAGATATAAGAGCTCTTAAGCCACATTTCCACCAAACACTTTCAGTAGAGTGCCCTTGAAACCAGTATGTAACCTGTACAGCGCGGTACCTAAACCCTAGATCTGGTTTGTGTTTCCACCATAGACAGTACTCTTAAATGTAGGTTGAGTTCATAGAAAAGATGTTACACAGGTTTGAACAGTAACGGCTAACAGTGGCAGCTGGTGAGTTGAAACATCCCTTAAAACTAATGATTGGTTTTGAGCTGTTTTCAATCATTTCTTAAAATTAACATACCTAAACTCTAAAAACACTCTGCATTGCCAGGTGTGGCCAGTCTTTTGCATAAAGGTAACAAGAGAAACAATACACATCATTTTGAAGAGAAAAAAAGTTTTCGGTCAATGTTATTCAGCTGTGGATACTTGTTGCCAATCTTGGTTTTCTTTGTAGTTATTATATAATCATGAAGCAAAGGTTATATAGTGCAAGATGCGCTATAAAGCAAACACGGAAGTTAACATGGCAATTTATCATTTTTCTGAAGTGAATGAAACATTTTTTATGAATTAAATTTCCTGTTTAATCCCAGTGACATTGCATTAAGAAGGAAGCCAGGTATTTAACTGCCGAAAGTGTATTCTTATCATTGAAAAATGTGTTCATCAAGGAAAAAGATTGAAAACAAACATAGCATTGAAGCTGTGAGCCATACACAAAGTAACAAGCTGGAACGCTTTCTCGTTCCTCATTACTCCATCCAGCTCTCAATTCTCTCTTGACTAATCAATGGACCGCAATGGTTCTAGCACCGCCTTATAGTATTCAACTAGGTGCCAAAACCAAAGCATAACAAAAAAACGGGACAAATTTGAACGGTTCCTTTGGTACTGTTCACAACTTTGACATGGAAACACAAAAATGATCATTCTAATGTGTAGCAAACTGAACTAAACTGAACAGGACTGCTTGGTGGAAACAAGACTTAAATGACCAGTCGTACAAGAAAGCCTCCGCTGACATAGTAAAATTAGTATTATCTTCTCATTCCTGACGTTGCTAATTCCAAGCTGCACCAAAATTTTGAAATTAATTTCTAGTCACTTTGACCTTCAAATGATTCGGAAATGGACAAGGTATTAATTGCATGAAACTAATCAGAGAATAGCCACATTTTGCGTAATTAGCAAATTAGACTCATAGTTAACTTTCCTTTAGCTGCACAGGTAAGTATGACCCCAAATCAGAAAAAAATGGGACTTATGTTAAATTAAATTTTGAACCAAAGGTTGTGATTTGTAAATTTTCTTTGACCTATATTATGTTGAAATCAATATAAGAGCAGATTACTGGCTGTGTCACCACATGAATTTTATTGCCTTTTCAAAATAAGCACTTATTTCTTTTTTGCACCTTACAAAATATTTAAAAGAAAGTCGGGACAGAATTTACCACATTGTACTGTTATGATTCATTTTTCACAACAAGATAAGCATATACAGATTAAAGATGCTAAGTGATGAAGTGTTTTAGTTGTAGTTTTGTCCCAGTTTTCCTGCAAAGAAGTCTTAAGTTATACATCAGTATGGGGGCTTCATTGTTACATTTTGTGTTTCAAAATGCGCCACACTTTCTCCATATGGGACAAATTGGGACTGCAGGCAGGGCAGTCCACCACCCACAACCTCTTCTTACATAATCATGCCTTGTAATGCATGCAGAATTTAGTTTTATGTTGTCCTGTGAAAACATGCATGGGCATCTGAGGAAAAGATGTCTTGAGGGCAGCATTTGTTGTTAGTCCTAAATTGCCCCCGTCTCAACCTTTTTGTGAAATGCGTTGCAGGCCTGAACGGTTGGAATTGATGGATATTTACAAATAACATGAGGCTGGCCTGACAAAACAATAAACTGTCCGCAATGAAATACAAGTTAAGGTCAGTTATTATTCACTGCTGTCTGTTCTTATGTGGACCTTCCATGCTGTCCCAACTTTTTCTGATGCTGAAAATGTCACTGTACCTTAAAGCAGGCTACCTTTATTATAAATATATTCTGTGTAAATTATTTGTTGGATTGTGATGCATAAGTGCCATATTTTATACAAGAACAACATGTGCTATAATAAATTTAATATGTTTTGTATGGGGCTTTAAAAATGACTGGCGTGTGAACACGAAATTGGTTCTTCATGCCTGGAGCTCGCGTAATGGGTGAGGCGTACATTTTTATGTAAGTGTGTAGTAGCATGCATTAATATCGGAAGATCCAAAATGTACTCGCAAAATACGGTATTTTAATAATTTAATGCTTTATGGAAAAAATGTGGCTTAACCAAAATGTGTTTGAGACAAGTTTAATTGCACGTGAAGTGTCAAAATGAAGCCCATACGTACGCCTGATGTGTGAGGACCGAACGTGTTCTTTTACTAAGCGCAGCAATTACCATCGGATAATTGCGGTCTTTTTTAAAACTTTTATAACTCTTGTATTAGTTTTCTAATCAGCTTTCCACAGACATGGCACTTTAACAGTTGACATTCAGAGGCTCCGCTACGAACCGCTAGATGGTAGTGTATACCTTAACAAGAGAAGAGAATCCAGTCTTCATGCCCATCAGCTTATCAGACGAGAAAAAAGTCACTCGAGGACATTATACCAAAATTGGCCCATTATTATTATTGTTGTTATTATTATTGTTTGCATGCAGTTAGATTACTTTTGATGTGCCAGCATTTTCAGCCATCAATAAACGTTTTGATGTGCAATTCAATTATTGTTATGCAACTACGATTTTAGTTAGGGGTGAATCGGGTATGAAAGGTCAATTTTAAGTTTACTCACGAGCGAGTTTGCATGCGTTAGATCAAGTTCATTTTTATGGCTTATATACCATCAGGGAAGGTAATGTTCTTCGCTACATCGCACTTGCAGTATTCGGGCCTACAATATTTGGAAGAAGCTGAATAAAACTCTAGTCGGTCAGCTAATAAACGACAGGCATCCCGTTCTTTAGCTTACATTGGCCTCATAAAAAAAAATGGATAAATTGGTAAAATAATGGAAGTACTGTAAAGAACGCAAACACAACTAACAAAAATTAGCAGCAAACCAATTCAATAGGAAGTAATTAAGTTAAATCAATGGTTGATTCATAAACGGGACAGAAATATAACTATCGTCGCTTATTAGGCTTGCCTCAAAAAAGCATTCTCAATTCAAGGGAGGACATCAACAGCTTTCAGATATTCCCAACGCCAGTCTGTTATCTGCAACTAGGGTGGCTGCTCAGATGAGTTTCAAGGAACTTGAGTCCGCACTGACATGTATTTCACCCAATCATACCCAAGCCCCTCCCCACGTCGTTACACTAAAATCCAAGGGATCCAACGATTGTTGTTGGGGGCGTGTTTAGAAGGATTTGCTCTCCTCCATCGTCTCAGCTCGTTCCCCCCACCGTCCCTCGTTCTGCGAGAGTTGCAAGATGTGCGGGTCTGTCACAGTTGGTAAAAAGGCTGGAATATTTCACCCGAGTGAATTTTCTGGGAACATGACAACAAAAAATAAACAGATGACGTGAACTTGTTGAGAACATGACTCTTGAAACTGTTGATACGCACAACAAATCCGAGTGCGGAATATCAAGATAACTGTGAAATTGACGCATCATTTGCAGTGGGACTAGCTCGTTTATTTAAAAATAGGTGTAAACATGGAGCATGGTTATCGAAACACTGGATTCTTCGATGCATGTTGTGGTGGTGTGACTGCGTGGATTCGGCTGTTCAAGGAAACATAACGTGTGCTGATCACCTGATTACATTAGTGGATGGGGATCGGACAACCGCAGTAGCTACACGTAGTTAACTATCGTTATTCATCTGAGGATTGCGACTGCCGGAGTTAAAATATCTGAAGAAGTGTTTTTTTTCCTATGCAATCTGCAAACCATAACCTCTTCGTTTCTTCGACTATCTTTTTGTGGAATAAAGATTTTCTTTTATTATTATTAACCGCGATGGTTCCGTGCATGGATGAACTTATTGTTGAAATTGGACGGAAGTTTTATTACGTATTTTTCCTCTTTAATTAAATACATTTTGTCACTGATGTCGGGCTGCAGTAGACTATTCGGCATCATGCATTTTTTTGATCATTCACGCTAACAGCAGCTTCCCTCAGAGCAGAACGGGGTAAGAAAATGTTGCCTATTTAATACTCAGAACTGTAGAGGCATATTGTGTTCTACAGCGTCTTGCTTTAGCCGCGGTGAGTTTAAGGTCCTGGTTCTAAGTATCAGCGGTAATAATTTTGCGTTTAATTAAATATTCACCCTTTTTACCAATGCAGTTCGCAAAAGACGTTTCAAGAATTTCGGAAGCGTACCATATCGTTGTAATGCCCTGAAAGACGTGGCACGTTATGTGAATGGCCCCTCCGTGCTGCAGGTTTGCTCCAGTGTAAGATTCTGGCTGGTAAAGACTCGTTTGAATGGTGCGACGGTGCATGGAATAGCCGCTGATTTTGGAACGCTGCATGTTTTTTTTTTTTTTTTTTTGAACTGTGCAATAATTGGCAAAGTGTTTAAGAAAGCGCGTTACTCTATTAATGCTGAGGAAATAATAATACTAAAAATGATGTGGAGAATTGGGAAATGGTACCCCTGGCTACTCATAAATAATATCGTCACCAGACCGTAACTTTCTTTTGCAATTATTGTTTATTCATAGGGTTTTGTTGGAGAGAACTTATGGACCAAGGTGCCATAAAATCTGCAATCTAGCTCTTTTGCTTCGGGGGAAGCTATCATACTAAGTGGAAAAGGAATACTCTATTGCCATGAATTTTCTGGATTTTTACCTGTTGGCTGCCTTGGTTGCCTTCATTTGGCTTGACCCTGCTGTAACCCAAGAGCTCATATACACCATAAAGGAGGAGTTGCAAGAAAATGTTCTGATTGGAAACATACCAAAGGACCTGAATATGTCTCGTACAAATGTTGCAACAGGAATGGCTGCTAACTTAGTCTACAGGTTGGTTTCAAAAGCTGGAGATAAACCTCTGCTCAGAGTTTTAAGCAGTACTGGAGAAATTTACACAACTTCAAACAGAATCGACAGGGAAAAACTCTGCCCTGGCCCCTTCCTTGAGGAAAGTGAATGTTTCTTTGAGATTGAGGTGGTCATTCTACCAAATGACTATTTTAGGCTGATTAAAATTAAAATTATTGTCAAGGACACTAATGACAATGCCCCAATGTTTCCCTCTCCGGTGATAAACATTTCCATTCCGGAGAATACTCTAATTAACAGCCGCTTCGCCATCCCCTCAGCCTCTGACCCAGACTCTGGGTTTAACAGTGTGCAGCACTACAAGCTAGTGAACGGGCAAAGTGCTTTTGGCTTGGACATTGTTGAAACTGCAGAGGGAGAGAAGTGGCCTCAGCTGATTGTACAGCAGAACTTGGATAGAGAACAGAAGGACACATATGTTATGAAAGTCAAGGTTGAGGATGGTGGTAGCCCTCAAAAGTCCAGTACTGCCATACTTCAGGTAACTGTAACCGATGTGAATGACAATAAGCCTGCTTTTAAGGAGGGCCACATTGAGGTCCATATCCCGGAGAGCTCTCCTGTGGGCTCATCCGTGGTACAGCTGCGAGCTACGGACGCGGACATTGGGACTAATGCTGACATCAGATACACGTTTGGAGCTCAGGTGTCCCCAGCAGCTAAACGACTCTTTGCATTGAATTCCACCTCTGGCCTTATAACGGTGCTGAGACCATTAGACAGGGAGGAAATGGCTATTCACAAATTAACTGTGGTGGCCAGTGACGGCACTAGTCCTGCTAAAGCCGCAGTAACTATTAATGTGACAGATGTGAATGACAATGCCCCAAATATAGACCTTAGGTACATTATTAGTCCGATTAATGGAACAGTTTTCCTGTCTGAGAAAGATCCTGTCAATACCAAGATTGCTCTCATCACAGTATCTGATAGAGACACTGATGCTAATGGCAAAGTGATATGCTTCATTGAAAGGGATGTCCCCTTCCACCTTAAGGCTGTGTACGACAACCAATACTTGTTGGAGACTTCCTCATTGCTTGATTACGAGGGCACCAAAGAGTACATCTTTAAGATTGTAGCCTCTGACTCTGGCAAGCCAAGCTTGAACCAGACAGTTTTAGTCAGAGTGAGGCTAGAAGATGAAAATGATAACCCTCCAGTTTTCAGTCAACCTGTGATTGAGTTAGTTGTTACTGAGAACAATAAACGGGGTTCGTTTCTCGCCATTGTCAGTGCCACAGACGAGGACAGTGGAAAGAACGCAGAGATCGTTTATCAGCTGGGGCCCAATGCTTCTTTCTTTGATCTGGATCGTAAAACAGGAGTTTTGACAGCCTCAAGGATTTTTGACAGGGAGGAGCAGGATAGATTCCTTTTTACTATTACAGCAAGAGACAATGGGACACCCCCACTTCAAAGCCAGGCAGCTGTGATTGTGAATGTACAGGATAAGAATGACAACAATCCCAAGTTTACCCATAATCACTTTCAATTTTTTGTGTCGGAGAACTTGCCAAAATACAGCACTGTCGGAGTGATTACTGTCACGGATGCAGACGCTGGGGAGAACGCTGCTGTAACTCTGTCACTGCTGAGTGATGATGCAAATTTCATTTTGGACCCATATTCTGGAGTTATAACATCAAATGTCTCCTTTGATCGAGAGCAACAGAGCTCTTACTCCTTTGATGTGAGAGCTGAGGACAACGGGCAGCCCCCCGGCTCCTCATCTGCAAAGGTGACCATTAATGTCATCGATGTCAATGATAACTCTCCTGTCATCATTTATCCTCCATCAAACGCATCATTCAAACTGGTCCCCCTCTCTGCTATTCCGGGGTCAGTAGTCGCTGAAGTCTTTGCACTGGATGCGGACACTGGGATGAATGCTGAGCTGAAATACACGATTGTGAGTGGGAATAGCAAGGGTTTATTTAGGATTGACCCAGTCACTGGAAACATTACTCTTGAGGAGAAGCCAACTCTTAATGACATTGGCATTCACCGCTTGGTGGTAAACATCAGTGACCTGGGTTACCCAAAGTCGTTACACACCCTCATTCGGGTTTTTCTCTATGTGAATGACACTGTGGGAAATGTCTCCTTCGTTCATGATCTCATCAGGCAAACCATGGAGGCACCTTTGGATAAAAACATTGGACTCAATGACGAGGCTTTTCAGAGCAGGGACTATGTGACAATTATGATTGCAATCGTGTCGGGTGCTATGGTTGTGATTGTGGTTATATTCTTCACTGTCCTCGTAAGATGTCACCATGCCTCGAGGTTCAAAGCGACACAGAGAAAGAAACAAGGTACCGAATGGATGTCCCCAAACCAGGAGAGCAAACAAAACAAGAGGAAGAAGAGAAAGAAAAGGAGGTCACCAAAGAGCTCCTTGTTAAATTTTGTCACCATTGGAGAGTCGAAACCCGATGATCCTGTACACGAACCCATCAATGGTACCATAAGCCTTCCAGCTGAGCTGGAGGAGCCGAATATAGGACGTTTCAATTGGAGCACCGTGCCCACCACCACCTTTAAACCTCACAGCCCTGACCTGGCCCTGCACTACAAGTCTGCCTCGCCTCCAGCTGCTTTTCACCTAAAAGCGGACACTCCGGTCTCAGTAAACAAACACCACGTCATTCAGGAGCTGCCCTTGGACAACACCTTTGTTGGGGGGTGCGATACTCTGTCCAAGCGTTCCTCCACTAGTTCTGACCACTTCAGTGTGTCAGAATGCAGTTCTCAAGGAGGGCTCAAGACAAGGGGTCTCATTACCAACAGACAGGTAAAGGACAACTTTTACTGCTCTATAAGTACGGCATATGATCTTAATGCGGTGCACCACTATTGAACTACTACTTGCTCAAGTTTTATTTTCTCAACATGTCAATCGGAAAGACTCAGCTGTTGTTTTCCCTCATGATATCTTACACCAAAGGGTCACTCTATCTATCATATAGCATGTTGCTGGTTGATTTGTAAGGTATAATGGAACTCTAGTATGATTTTGTTTACATTTTATTGTAATGTAAAACTGTATGCAGTTTATCACTGAGCTGGATCAAAATGTTTTGCAAAAAACATTTTCATTCTGGCTACTGGAGGAAATTTGTGACTTTTTTTTTTGAATTAGATGAAACTGGCACAAAACAGTCTGGCAGCAGCAAATTTTGGTCTCTTACATCTTTCAAAAACATGTATTATTTATTTTTAAATATATTTAAATTGAAAAAAAATTCATAAACTTATCCCTTTTTTGATAGACTTTTCATAGGAAAATATAAAGACATACAAAATTGTAACATTCACCGCTGACTGAGAGAGCCTGGAATTAAAATATGAGCTGTAATGATTGTTCAGAGAACTGAGCATGTTTTGGCACTCATGTCAGATTGTATGAAAGTTATGCTAATATACTCCTGAATCTTTCAGCAAATTTGAAAACTATCCAGTATAAACAAATTCACATTTGTCTAATTATTCCTCACTGGCTTTCTTTTTATGTGAAGCTAATAAAGGAGACAGGTCCTCTTCATTAGATGTAACACTCAGGAATCGTGCCTGTAGATGGCATCGTTGGTCTTTTAGGCATGGCCTGGCAGCCAGCCAACATCAGTACAACCGTAAAATAATGGGAATAAAGGAAGCGGCATGCCCATCCTTGTTTTCAGTAAAACTGATAAGCAGAGACAGAGCAAACGCACTGGATCTCCAAAAGCAGGGTCCATTTTAAACAATAAGATATGGCCTTTTTAGCTTGGGACACAGTGAATTTTATTGATGCAGATATACGTTACTGTTGTCTGAATTCTGTTTAACATTCTGCCCGCAAGAGACCATGAGCAATAACAACAACAAAAAGACATATCCCTTGTAATGGCCCGCTGCCGAATAGAGCAGGTCGCAGGAGAGATGACTACTGTAGATGATGTTGAGTTCTGCCCAGTAAGGGAATGAAATATAAATTTAATTGTATATCCTTGCTGAGCTTGTGAAGGTGTCTCAGTTCAGTGAAGCTGAGCTGCCAATTTGAGGAGTGCACAAAGAGTCTGGCATTCGTATGGTCTCTGGTGTTACATTGCTACTGTGTTACTAGGCTGATCAGTTTTCTGATGCCTTTAAGTACAAAATTAATGGGGGTAGCATGGTGGTGCTGTAGGTAGCACTTTGGCCAGAGCCGAGACAGTTTTTAGTTTGAATTCAACCTGAGGCCTTTCTGTGTGAAGTTTGCACGCTCTTCCACTGTTTTTCTGGGTACTTTGCATGTCAGGCCAAAGCGAGACTCTGAATTGTTCATATAATTATGAGCATTTGAGTGATTGATGTGTGTGATTTTTGGGATGGTTTGGCAAACTTTGCAGGGTGTTTTCCTTCCTCTTGCCTGTTGTATGCTCGGCTTAAAGGAGATATAAACCTTTCAACCAAGTTAAGATGACCAACGTAAAGGATTGCTACTTTGTGCATTAAATAACAAACATGGAAGATGTTGTACAATGAGAGAAAAAAGAGGCAGTAGATATATCTTTTTTTTTTTTTTTCAACGGTGCCGCCATCTTGCACTGCTATAACCTGTGATGTCATGAGGTTGTTTGGCTCGGATGCAGGTACGAGAAATATACTGGGAGGGACAGCAAAAGATCAAGATGGTGAAAGACTAAAACAGGAAAAGATAGAGACTGAGGAGCCACAGGACAGAAAACAAAAAGGAGGCCATTATTATATTCTTCCTGGAAGTACAACTCCAATGCCGAAATAGTTGGGACAAAGTGTAAATTGTGAATAAAATCAAAATGCAATGACTTTCAAATCACAAGAGCCAATATGTTATTCACAATAGAACATAGATAACATTTCAAAAGTTGAAACTGAGACATTTTACATTTTTATGCACAAAATGAGCTTATTTAAAATTTTCTGGCTGCAACAGGTCTCAAAAAAGTTGGGACACAGGCAAAAAAGGGCTGAAAAAGCAATTAATATATAAGAAAATCAGTTGAAAGAACATTTGGCAAGTAATTAAGTTAACTGGCATCAGATGTGTAACATGATTGGCTATAAAAGGGATGTCTTAGAGAGGCTGAGTCTCTCAGAAGTAAAGATGGCCAAAGGCTCTCCAACCTGTGAAGGCTTGCGTAAAAAAATTGTGGAATACTTTAAAAACAATGTTCCTCAACGTCAAATTGCAAAGGCTTTGAAGGTCTCATCATCGACAGTGCATAACATCATCGAAAGATCCAGAGAAACTGGAAAAATCTCTGTGCGTAAGGGACAAGCCCGAAGACCTTTACTGGATGCCTGTGATCTTTGGGCCCTCAGACGCCACTGCATCACTCACCAGCATGATTCTGTTTTTGACATTACTAAATGGGCCCAGGAATACTTCAAGAAACCACTGTCTGTAAACACAGTCCGCCGTGCCATCCACAGATGCCACCTAAAACCCTATCATGCAAAAAGGAAGCCATTGTTGAGCTTGATCCAGAAGCACCGCCGTGTTCTGTGGGCCAAGGCTCATTTAAAATGGACTGTAGCAAAGTGGCAAAGTGTCCTGTGGTCAGATGAGTCCAAATTTGACATTCTTGTTGGAAATCATGGGCATCGTGTCCACTGGGAAAAAGAGGAGAAAGACCACCCCTCCTGTTATCAGCATTCAGTTCAAAAGCCAGCATCTCTGATGGTATGGGGATGCATTAGTGCATATGGTGTGGGACTCTTGCATGTTTTAAAAAGCACCATGAATGCTGAAAGGTATATAAAGGTTTTAGAGCAAGATATGCTCCCCTCTAGATGACATCTATTCCAGGGAAGGCCTTGTGTATTTCAGCAGGACAATGCAAAACCACATACTGCAGCTATTACAACAGCATGGCTTCATAGTAGAAGAGTCCGTGTGTTGAACTGGCCCGCCTGCAGTCCTGATCTTTCACCAATTGAGAACATTTGGCGCATAATTAAACAAAAAGTCTGTCAAAGGAGACCCAAAACTCTCCAGCAGCTGGAAGCCTGTATTAAATAAGTGGGAGTGGGATCAAATTCCAATGGCTAAACTCAAGAAACTTGTCTCCTCAATGCCCAGACGCCTCCACTCTCTGTTTAAAAGAAGAGGGGATGCTGCACCATGGTAAACAGGCCCCTGTCCCACCTTTTTTGTGACCTGTAGCAGCCATCAAATTTGAAATGAGCTCATTCCGTGGATAAAATTGTAAAATTTCTCAGTTTCAACATTTGCTATGTTATCTCTTCTATTTTGAATAAAATACTGGCTGGTGATTTGAAAGTCATTGCGTTTTGATTTTATTCACAATTTACACTTTGTCCCAACTATTTCGGAAGTGGGGTTGTAAAAAATAATTTTGGGTAAAGCTAAGGTCAAAACACTCCATATCCATAAACTGCTGCTGAAACAGAGAATGGTACTGCTGCACTGGCTTGCGGCACTGAAGTGAACGAACCCTCTGACTGGTGCTGATTCCAGGGTTTGCCTTAAACAAAGAGAAATATTTTAAATATTGATTAAGTGTTATCTTGGGGCTTATGAAAAAAATGCTCAAATAGTAAGGACCCACCCAAAATGACTGCCAGCCTACCGTGATTATAAATTTCTTTCAGTAACCATATCATTCAGTAAACCTTGAGGATGTTGTTAGAAGAGAAATACATCTAACAGGCCGACATGTTAAGGGTTTTCTTAGTCCAGATCTGCTTAGTGAGCCAAAACATGCATAAAATGATAGCCTTAGATGGAAATCCTTGCATGATTAAAGCTTTCATTCAGCACTACCAAGCTATATGTTAAAGTTTGGGAATGTGGACTGAAGGGAAATGATTAAAATACTCATAAGTTGCAGCCTACCTTGGATGATAGCTAGACTTCAAACCTTGCACAGTTGTTGCTAATATAGTGGCATTTAATTGTCTGTTTATGTAGCTGTCCCCAAATAAAATGCACCTTAAACTTGTGTATGGTTACTCAAGGAAAGTTATAATAATGGAAGGTTTTGAGTCTCTAGCTGTGGTATTGGTTCTAGCTATTTATGCACTTTAACATATGCATAGAGTAAATGCTTAATGAGTATTTACTTTTTTTTTTTTCAGATTATTTTTTTGGGAATTTTTTCCTTTATTTGACAGTTGTACAGTGTAGAGAGACAGGAGGGTTGGGGAGAAGAATGGGGGAAGACATGCAGCAAATGACCTGAGCTGGAATCGAACCCAGGTCGCTGCAACAGGACACAGCCTTTATGGTGCGTTTAGACCGATGAGCCACCGGGGCGCCCCAAATTTACTATTTTTTTTTGACATTTAGGGACCTCCTTTTTGTCTTCTGTGTGTGAACAAAGGGAGTATTGCTTGTTTTTTTTTTCTCATATTTTTATATTTTTTATGTTTGATATATAATTTTTGAATAGAGTGGAAATCACCATAACTTGGTGGAATGGTTCGTATTCTCTTCAATTCCTCCCCCATCCCCCCCCCCCACCCCCACCCTCCCGAACCTTGACAAGGTATAAGTGCGCTAGATAATAAGTAGATGGATTATAATATGGTTTTATTGTCTCACAAACCTGACCATTTGAGATTCAAAATGGACTCAAAAACAAATATCCATTAGATTAAACAGATGAAAACTTTTCATGGCTGAGTGAGTGACTGACTGATGAAGTTAGACCATTGGTCGGCCGGCCGAGTGTACTTCCCCATTTGTTATTGGTCTTTCAAACTGATTTGGCGTGAACAGTTTCTAATATGTCATCAGGGGGCTTTGACCGCTCATTGGCCATTAATGGTCCAGCTGTATGTTTTTGACCTAGTCTTGTTACTAGAGAAACAAGGTAGTAGTGAGACCAGCAATTTTGAATGTTCTGCTCATTTATCAAAAAATAACTGAGTGTTAGTTATTGAGCTCTTGCACTTACATATGAATGGATTCACAATGACATGAAGAATCACAATGTTTCTAGTAACAGCTCCTGAAAAAGCTGCCATAGGCTTTTTACTGTACGTTTTATTAGTCAGCCAAATTCAGCTGCCACTCATTCACATTTGCCGCCCTTTTCGTGAACTGCTATATTAAATTCATCATAACGTTAAAATTTTGCTTCTGTTTTATCAGAAAACAAGAGCGCACTCTGGTTAAGTGATACAATCACTTTCTCTGTTTTCATTTTCAGGTTGAGAATGATTACTTTTTTTTTTTTTTTTTTTGCATTTTTCCCCATTCACAAAGGTCATGTACATATTGACGGCTCATTTCCTAATTTAATGTGCTAACATTGAGAGTGCTTTTCACATTCTGTTGGCTTAAGTTCTTTCTTCAGTATTGTAGCTGCTCTTCACTGTTGAGTAAAAAGTCACAAAGCAAGTTGTGTGTCCTCCTCTGCATGACTGACGCTTTGCTAGTTAGCCTAATTGAATCTGAATCACTGAAAGCAGAATTTTTTTTTCAATTCCTGTGCTGTCTTTTCTGTTCCAAAGTGGCATGTCGCTGGGCAGTACTGTTCTCTACTGGTAGTAATAATAATAATAATAATAACAACAATAATAATAAAAATAATAATGTGGACCCAGTTTTTGGGTCAGAAAAGTAAGCAAGTGAGTATTTGTGAACTCTTATTTAGCAGATCACATGCGATTAGAAAGGGCAGTGACGAGCTGAAGGTTGGCCAGTATGGCTTGAGATTCAAGTATTTGGCAGATATGACAGTATGAGGCCAAATATAAAATTCTTAATTGCTGATAATGTGTCACAAAAAATTTTGTCATTTCTCGCCAGTCTGTTTACATATTAATCAGGGATTAGTGGGCAGTGTATACATCTGATTAGGGGATCTTGAAAAAGGATTAATGGGATATTACAATATGCTATTAAAGAGGAACATCTTAACAGTTTTTCAGCAACTGTTGAGCTGATCTTGGCAATTAAGTGGTCAAGAGCTGCGTTAATAGTAATCAAATCAGTCAATTTATGTGTCAGGCTGAGAAAATGAATGCATTTTCTGTATCAATGGTGGTTGGCAGCAGATCTATCTTGGGTCACAGTTCTTAACCTGATGCGTTTATCCAAATGTATTTATTGACTCGTAGCTGAAGCTGGGGCCAATCGCCCTTTAGCCAATGTGGGGTTAAGGGCCTCGCTCAAAGGCCGAACAGTTGTACTGATCTTGCTTTGATGTGTCTTCACTAACCGGCCTACACAGCTCTAGCTGAACACCCCTGCACTCGGCTCGCGGCTGCATTATGTACAACATACTGTCAAATTATTGTTTGTCAGCAGAGCAGTTCAGTTGAAACGTTACAATACACACAACATATCCTACACAGAGTATTCAGTCTTCAGTTGCACTGCGATATGAATCAAAATTTTGTGTCAATAAGTTTAATATAACTTTCAGCACTCTTTCTCAAAAGACAGAATAAAAAGACATGAATTGGAGGGACTTTTGTGGCCAAAGTGTGATTTATCATTTCCATCCAAGCAAGCATTGAGATAATGGGAAAGTGAATGTATGTTTAGATCTGGGATTCCAAGATTTTCCAATGCACTGAATATTTGCAATGAGCATGTTGACATTAGTCTTTCCAAAGCTGCTTTTGCAGATGAGGTTCTGAAGGCATTTTTACGTTTGACCTAATTGTTTGTGTTCTGCAAGCTACCTATTCTTGTTGAAAAATAACTGCCTTGTAACAATAGAATGCTGATTGCTCTTTAATTACTGGGTTGTGTTTCACATAAAAAGTCTCCAGACACGCTCAAAACAATGTACGTTGGTTAATAACTGACTGAAATGCAATTTAGGTGACTAGCAAACTAGCTGGCCTGTTGCCCCTTGAACAATGTGGGGTAAAGGGCCTTCCTCAGGGATCTAACAGCTGCATTCATCTTTGTGTGAAGGCACTGGGGCTTGAACCACCAACCTCCTGAAACCCAGTTAAAAACCTCAACCACTAATCCATAACTGTGTCATGACATTGTAATACATAAATGATCTCAATTTACCTCAAGCTTTATTCCCCCTTTTTCACTTGTCTAGTTGAAAATTATTTTAGCTAATAGTATAAAAAGTAATTTGGAGGACAAAAATAAAACCAGAAACACAAGTGTTTATTCTCAGAGCAGGCACAAAACTAAAATTCAAGTAATTATCAGAGTTCTGGGCATTGGGCAATGTGCAAAATTAGTGTGCCCGTTAATGATGCTTTGAAATAATGACTTGAAATGAAGCTGAGAGGTCACTGTAATTTAGTTGTAATGCAGAAATGAGTGATGTGAAGAAACAAGTCCTTCCTCACCAGAGGCTGTGATTTTTAGCAAAAGGTATTTTGAGTTAAATGCTATGTTCTTGGAATAGTTGGGAAACCAAGCTTCTATTGAGGAGCAAATGCAATTCTGTGCCTGTCCACTTCAGAAGAAACACTTGGCTTATAAAGAGTAAAGCAAATAATGTTTGAGCTACATGATGTAGCTAAAGGTGATTTTTGTTAATTCATACTGTATTCTTTGCAATTCTCAGATCTGTGGTGCTCCATTTACAATCAAAGATGTATCCCGCTTAACTTGGCCGCTCTTATTCGTTTTTGAAAATCAATGTTACCATTTTTACTGTCATATCATGGATTTTTGATGGGTCTTGCTTTACTGTTATTCATGACTCAGGTTTTAGAAAAAGCTCGGACCAGTCAGCTTTGAGGTTCACTTTTTCATTTTCTGTTTGCTTCTTCGTCTGCGTAGGATCTGTAGGTATCTATAGAAGGAAAAAAAAAAGTTGATGGAAAAAATGCCAGAAAGACTAATTATTCTTAATAAATAATCTACGGAGTGAAATCGTACATCATAATTTTGTTATTTTTAAGTAGGACATTCAATCAAATTATCATAAGATATATTTTCTGTCATGGAAGTGCGATGTTGTTATCTACTTAAAAATCAGTATTTCAGTATTTTTAGTGGAACATTTAGCTGAATAAATCCATCTCCTCAATATTCTGAAATAGTTGGGACGAAGTGTAAATTGTGAATAAAGTCAAAATGCAAAGACTTTCAGATCACATGAGCCAATATGTTATTTACAATAGAACATAGATAATATTTCAAATGTTGAAACAGAGACATTTTACATTTTTATCCACAAAATGAGCTTATTTCAAATTTTCTGGCTGCAACAGGTCTCAAAAAAGGTGGGACAAAGGCAAAAAAGGTCTGAAAAAGCAATTAATGTATAAGAGAATCAGCTGAAAGAACATTTAGCAAGTAATTTCATTAACTGGCATCAGGTGTGTAACATGATTGGCTATAAAAGGGATATCTTAGAGAGGCTGAGTCTCTCAGAAGTAAAGATGGCCAGAGGCTCTCCAACCTGTAAAGGCTTGCGTAAAAAAACTTTAAAAACAATGTTCCTCAACGTCAAAATTGCAAAGGCTTTGAAGGTCTCGTTATGGACAGTGCATAACATCATCAAAAGATTCAGAGAAACTGGAAAAATCTCTGTGCGTAAGGGACAAGGCCAAAGACCTTTACTGGATGCCCATGATCTTCGGGCCCTCAGACGCCACTGCATCACTCACCGGCATGATTCTGTCATTGACATTACTAAATGGGCCCAGAAACCACTGTCTGTAAACACAGTCTGCTGCGCCATGCACAGATTCCACCTAAAACTCTATCATGCAAAAAGGAAGCCATTGTTCAGCATGATCCAGAAGCACTGCCGTGTTCTGTGGGCCAAGGCTCATTTAAAATGGACTGTAGCAAAGTGGCAAAGAGTCCTGTAATCAGATGAGTCCAAATTTGACATTCTTGTTGGAAATCATGGGCGTCGTGTCCTCCGGGCTAAAGAGAAGAAAGACCACCCCTCCTGTTATCAGCATTCAGTTCAAAAGCCAGCATCTCTGATGGTATGGGGATGCATTAGTGCATATGGTGTGGGACACTTGCATGTTTTAAAAAGCACCATGAATGCTGAAAAGGTATATAAAGGTTTTAGAGCAACATATGCTCCCTTCCAGACGACATCTATTCCAGGGAAGGCCTTGTGTATTTCAGCAGGACAATGCAAAACTCTCCAGCAGCTGGAAGCCTGTATTAAACAAGAGTGGGATCAAATTCCAATGGCTAAACTCAAGAAACTTGTCTCCTCAATGCCCAGATGCCTCCACTCTGTGCTCAAAAGAAGAGGGGATGCTATACCATGGTAAACAGGCCCCTGTCTGAACTCTTTTGAGACCTGTAGCAGCCATCAAATTTGAAATGAGCTCATTTTGTGGGTAGAATTGTAAAATTTCTCAGTTTCAACATTTGCTATGTTATCTCTGTTCTATTGTGAATAATTCTATTATAATTAATAATTATAATTTGTATATTATTATTATACATAATTTTATTCACAATTTACACATTGTCCCAACTATTTCAGAATTGGGGTTGTACGTTGTACTTAAATGATAAATATTGTTGTGTGAAGAAAATGTTTCTTGAATGGTTTCATGTTTTGCTGTTAAAAAAGTGACACGCTTTTCACCCTTTATAAAAAGGTTTACCTCCTCCTAACTTCTCAGCTCATCATGGTCATAAGGGTCAGTTCACCTTTGAGACACAGAATGTCCTTCTTTATGAGCCCGCCTTTATCAAAGCAAGTGTTTTATTTTGTGCCATAAATTATCTCGTTCTTAATCAGTTGTCACCACTGGGAACTGCTGTATAGCATTTTGATTTAATTATCCTCGAAGCATTTGTCTCTGGCAAGGGTAACCTTGTCAAGACGTATTAGATTGCTAAAGGTATAAAAAATTAAGAATAATATTAAGCTGATTCTCAGGCTCAAATGTTACTTTTTATTTGAGAAGCATAACGTAGCACCTGTAGAAATGTAAAATATGAAAATGCTGTGAAAGAGAAAGGTCAGTTTGGAGCATATTGTGAGAATGAATTAGAGACTTTAATATAATATAGATGCTACTGATAGGTTGAAACTGACCTCACATAACATATAATATGAGATAAAGGGCCCTATTTTGACGACTTAAACACAGTCAACAACTGCAAATGGTAACAGTATCGCAGATAAAACTGGGCATGTCTAACTCCATTCTTTGAATTTATCGCGGTCTCTGGGGATCCTCTCCCTCCTGAACGCTGAATCCACAGGTCACTCATTCCCTGTCCCTCACCATGTGGTCGCTGGCTGCTACGATCATGCTGTCTTGATCCACGGATCTTCCACACACGTGCCTCACCACTTTCAGGGGCCACGGCACAGCTGTGGTGCCGTTGTAAAAAGGATTGGACATAGATGAATTAATTACCTGTGGGTGCAGTGAGGGTTTGGTTGCATCAAGGTCAATCAGTTCAGGCGCTGCCATTCCCTTGTAAACCAGTGCATGAATGCCATTTTGAATGGGCAGTTATGTCAGGTGAAGAACAAGCTCCTAACTTGCATTACCGTTGCCTTGTTCGGTCTTCTGTGAACCGCCCTGTAATTTGTGGAGCCGTTTGGGGGAATAGCAGTTGATTCCCCTGGTGATACATTTTGTATGAAAATATGTGGGAAATTTAAAGCGTATGCATAGCTGTACTTGTGGTATTAAATTAAGGGTGGGATTAAAGTTAATTATTTAAGTAATTATTTCCCTTGCACAAAGAAAACATTCGTGTTTATAAAAATACCCTTTCACCCTTCTCTTTCCATTAGACCCCACCACCATTTGGTTGGCATTGTTTATAGGGCACATGAGGAATATGAAAATGGGAATAAAACTATAGGGCAATGCATTTTTTTTGTGAACAGCTCCACTGGCTACGATTTTGTCCCATGAAACTATTGCCGACTTAAAGCGTTTGTGTTAAAAAATATGTGTGCCGGAAAGCAAACGAGGTCTGTGGCATGAAAATTGCGCTATTTTAGCCTCATGCATTGACAAGCCTTTTGCACTGGCCAACCTCTTGACATGCAAACACTTTTATTTTACACGGGGAGCTATCAAATTGGGCAAAGATGATAAATATGCCCTTTATGAGGGATGAACTTGTGCATAACGTTACCGCCGCATGCCTTTTTGTTTGCAAATGCACAAAAAAAAAGTCCAAAATGATCTATGAGATTCTTATCCAAAACAGAATTAGTATTTGGGTTTATTAATCTTCAGTTGTCTTGAAATAATTTTTGGAACACTGTTCAGTTCTGTTTGAAGAGGACTATATTTGTGTTACAGTTCTTTCTAAAGTGGAGCGTATTCATCCTTTGATTAATGTATCTCTGCTTTTATGAATTTATTACTTGCTCCAGTAAAATGCAGATATGGGAGCTGGAGAATGATTTTACCCATGAAAAGATAACCAGACAATTCTAAGAGCAAAGTAATCAGAGCGTGCTTGTCTTGCTTTTAATCTCTGTTGTGGAAATGTTGTGGATCCACCGTGTGAACATAAATAGTCGTTTCTCCCATATAATTTCAAAGCCTTATGTGTTTTGAAGTTCACTACAAAAAAAAGGAAAGAAATGTGTTTCTGTGCATCTGTGAGGGCTGTATTTCAAAGTAGAGGATTCAGTGAATCCATTGTATTCCAGAGAAGAAAGGGACACCAAGAGTGTTGAGAAGTGAAGGATATGGAACATTGATATGAGTTTTAATCCTATTATGGAGTTTGAACAAGTACTGACTGAACTTAATATAAATCATCTCAAAGATATTTCAGCTGTTGGCGCAGAGCTGGATGATATCGAAAATAATTTCATCATGATTGTTTTTTCTTTCTTCATATCAGTCTGTGTGTATATATATATATATATATATATATATATATATATGTGTGTGTGTGTGTGTGTGTGTGTACAAAACCAGTGAAGTTGGCACGTTATGTAAATCGTAGATAAAAACAGAATACAATGATTTGCAAATCCTTTTCAACCTATATTCAATTGAATACACTGCAAAGACAAGTTACTTAATGTTCGAACAGGTAAACTTTGTAATTTTTTTGCAAATATTAGCTCATTTGGAATTTGATGCCTGCAACATGTTTCAAAAAAAGCTGGCACAAGTGGCAAAAAAGACTGAGACAGTTGAGGAATGCTCATCAAACACTTATTTGGAACATCCACAGGTGAACAGGCTAATTGGGAACAGGTGGGTGCCATGATTGGGTATAAAAACAGCTTCCCTAAATGCTCAGTCATTCATGGGGCGATACCACTATGAACAAATAGCTGATTGTCGAACAGTTTAAAAACAACATTCCTCATATATTTAGGGATTTCATCATCTACGATCCGTAATATCGTCAAAAGGTTCAGAGAATCTGGAGAAATCACTGCACGTGGTTTACAAGGCGAAAACCAACATTGAATGCCCGTGACCTTCGATCCCTCAGGCGGTACTGCATCAAAACCGACATCAGTGTGTAAAGGACATCACCACATGGGCTCAGGAACACTTCGGAAAACCACTGTCAGTAACTACAGTTCGTCGCGACATCTGCAAGTGCAAGTTAAAACTCTTCAATGCAAAGCGAAAGCCATTTATCAACAGCACCCAGAAAAAGCGCCGCCCGGCTTCGCTGGGCCCAAGCTCATCTAAGATGGACTGATGCAAAGTGGAAAAAGTGTTCTGTGGTCTGACGAGTCCACATTTCAAATTGTTTTTGGAAACTGTGGACGTCGTGTCCTCCGGACCAAAGAGGAAAAGAACCATCCGGACTGTTATAGGCGCAAAGTTCAAAAGCCAGCATCTGTGATGGTATGGGGGGTGTATTAGTGCCCAAGGCATGGGCATTACACATATGTGAAGGCACCATTAATGCTGAAAACATACAGGTTTTGGAGCAACATATATTGCCATCCAAGTGCGTATTTTCATGGACGCCCCTGCTTATTTCAGCAAGACAATGCCAAGCCACATTCTGCACGTGTCACAACAGCATGGCTCCGTAGTAAAAGAGTCGGGTACTAGACTGGCCTGCCTGTAGTCCAGACCTGTCTCCCATTGAAAATGTGTATGCATTATGAAAAAATACGACAACGGAGACCCTGGACTGTTGAACAACTTCAAGCAAGAATGGGAAAGAGTTCCACCTGAAAAGCTTCAAAATTGGTCTCCTCAGTTCCCAAACCTTACTGAGTGTCGTTAAAAGGAAAGGTGATGTAACACAGTGGTAAAAAAGGCCCCTGTGCCAAAATGTGTTGCTGCCTTTAAATTCTAAGGATTATTTGCAAAAAAAAAAATAAGTTTCTCAGTTTGAACATTAAACATCTTGTCTTTGCATGTATTCAATTGAATATAAGTTGAAAAGGATTTGCAAATCATTGTATTCTGTTTTTATCTCGATTTACATAACGTGCCAACTTCACTGGTTTTGGGTTTTGTATATATATACACATATACATACATATATATATATATATATATATATATATATATATATATGTGCACACACACACACACACACAAAGCAAACTATTATTTCCATAAAGTTTGAAGCTAAAGATTCCATTTTGCCTCTGAGTGAAGGATTCCAGAGGTGAGGTTTGATTAATTCATAAGTATTTGAAGAGTATATATATAACCTCATCTCCCAAAAAATGGGACACTGTGTTATATGTAAATAAAACAGAATGCAATGATTTGCAAATCAATTGAAACCCTATATTTAATTGAAAATAGAACAAAGACAGTGTATCAAATGTTGTAACTGATAAATTTTTATTGTTTTTTTTTTTTGAAAATATCGGCTCATTTTAAATTTGATGACAGCAACATATTTGTTATTCACAGCAACTGGCAGAACATCTCACTGCTAATTAGATTAATTAGCGACAGATCAGTAGCATGATCGGATATAAAAAGTCTTTAATAAGTAAATATGATAAGGGCTTAACCACTCTATGAAAGACTGTATGAGGAAATAGTTCAACAATTTAAGAACAATGTTTTAAAGTTAAAATTGCAAAGAATTTGGAGATTTTATCCTCTATGGTACAAAATATCATTAAAACATTCTGAGAATCCAGAAAAATCTCTGTATGCAAGGGACAAGGCCAAAATCCAATTCGGAATGGCTATGATTTTCAGGTCCTCAGGGGGCTCTCCATTAAAAACAGACAGGATTCTGTAGTGGAAATCCCTGCATGGATTCACGAACATATTTGTTGACCATTGTCAAACACAGTTTCTCCCTGCAACCACTAATGCCATTTAAAACTCTTCCATGTAGAGATTAAACTACATATAAGCAAGATCCAGAAACACTGCCTTCTTCTCTGGGCCCGAGCTCAGGTGAAGGTGAGGTGAAGTGGAAAACTGCCCTGTGGTTTGACTAATCAAAAGGTGAAAATCTTTTTGGAAATCAAGGATGCAACGTCCTCTGGGCTAAAGAGGAGAGGGGTCATCTGACTTTTTATCAGCAAACAATTCAAAAGCCAGCATCCATGACAGTATGGAGGTGCACTAGTACGCATGGTATGGGTAACTTGTGCATCCGTGAAGACAACATTAATGGTGAAAGATATATGTGTGCAGGAAAAGGGGTCACTTGGGATTTTTTTCCATTCTGAGATGAACGGGGTATCTCAGTGATATTCCAGTGATAGTGATATCCCAGCACTGCTGTACTGTCAATTTACAGCACTTTGCTGTGCATAAATTCACCCAAGTTTTTGAAAAACTTGGATCATTCCTCAAAAAAATGAAAAACACATACTTTGGATTTACACCATTCAGATGCCTTTTATAAGTATGACAAACACCATGCCAAACACCATACTCTACACGCTGGCTCTGTAGTAAGAGTGTCTGGGTGCTAAAATGGTCTGCCTACAGTCCAGACCTGTCACCCACAGACAATATTTGGCACAGTATGAAATGAAAAATATGACAAAAGAGGCTGCAAAGTATTGAGTAAGGTATCCTACATAAAGCAAGAAGGGGAAAACATTTTGCTTTCAAAACTACAACTGTTGGTCTCCTTAGTTCCCAAAAGCTTACAGTGTTGATTGAAGAAGACGTGATGCAACACTGTGATAAACATGCCCCTTTTTTATCGAAATGCGTTGCAGGCATCAAATTCAAAAGGAGCGAATATTTTCCAAAGAACAATAAAATATCTCAGTTTCAACATCTGACATTTTGTTTTGTACTATTTTCAAATAAATTTAAAGTTCAAATGATTTGAAAGTCATTGCATTCTGTTTTTATTTACATTTTACACAGTGTCCCCAACTTTTTTGGAAATGGAGTTGTGTGTGCATATATCTGCGTTTGTGGAGGGAATATGAATTGTGAATGGTCAGTTTGAAATTAAAACTACTAAAATCGCAATGGAAAAATAGATAGTAACTAGTCTAGATATTTTTGAGAACAGTTTTCAAACATTTGAAAACAAGAGAACAAGTCATTGACACTAACATGACTGCGTCCCCCACCACATCTTTTGACAAAAAATTCATATCGAACATATAGCAAATTTTAAGTATCACTGTTCATACAACCATGTGGTTGAAGAAGAGAAGTGAGCAATTTTGCATTAACTAGGTTTACAAAAGGCAAAGGCAAAATCTATGTTACTGTGCTGTAACCTTGAGAATGACCTCAAGGTCACCAGAATCGGCTGGTGTCACGGGACCCTCACTGAGAACATTTTAGTGGTAAATATGAGCAAAATCCGACTCCTGCTTCTTGAGATATTGTGTTAACACCAGCGGGACGGACATATGGACGGATGGAGCTGGATGCTATGTCCCCCATTCTACGCCTTGCGGTGGCGGGGGAAAAAAGAGATTTAAAAAAACTGTTCTTGTCTTATGTGTGAAACAATGCATTGCAACATGCACACATACTGCATTGCATGCATTTAGGGAGCGAAGGCTATAGCCCATGTGGTCCAATCAAACAGAAGAGTTACTGTAGCTCAAATTTCTGAAAAGGTTCATGCTGGTTCTGGTAGAAGTGTCAGAACGCACAGTGTACTGCAGTTTGTTGTGCATGGGGCTGCCTTGCAGATGACTGGTCAGGGTGCCTATGCTGGCCCCAGTCCACTGCCAAAAGCACTGACATTGGGCAGGTGAACATCAGAATTGGACCACAGAGCAATGGAAGAAGCCTGGTCTGATGAGCCACATTTTATTCTGTACATCATGTAGATAGCCGAGTGCATGAGCATTGTTTACCTGGGGAAGACATGACACCAGAATGCACCATGGGCAGAAGGCAAGCCAGCGGAGGCAGTGTGATGCATTGGGAAATGTTCTGCTGGAGAAGCTAAGGTCCTGTCATTCACGTGGACATTACTTTGACACGTACCTCCCACCTAAACATTGATGCCAACCAAATTCACCTCTTCATGGAAATTATATTCCGTAATGGCAGTGGTTTCTTTCATCAGGATAATGCACCCTGCCACACTGTAAAAATGGTTCAGGAATGGTTTGAGGAATACAACAATGAGTTCAAAGTGTTGACTAGGCCTCAAAATTCCCCAGATCTCTATACAGTTGAGCATCTTTGGGTTGTGATGGACAAACAAGTCCAATCCATGGAGGCCCCACCTTGCTACCACAGCACAACATCAGAGGTCTAGTTGAGTCCATGCCTTGACAGGTCAGGGCTGTTTTGTTGGTAAAAAGGGGACCAACAATTTCAGGCAGGTAATCACAATTTTATGGATGATCTGTGTAGTTTTGCCATAATAAATTATTAAATAAAGTTCAACACTTTAATCATGTTTATGTGAACTCTGAATGTATTTTCTTTAATTATATCAGAGGTCAACATGTTTCAGCATTCACATAATGTAACTTGGCAACACAATTATTTACCTAAAATCTAACCGCATTGCTATATTATAGTCATGTGTATACAGTCTAATTAGCTATTAGCTTTCCTGCAACTCATTTGGCAAACAGAGGACAAAACAGGAACAGTGATTCTTGTGGCATTTTTCAGAGGCCAGGATTCACTGTGCATGGATTGCAGTTAGAAGAGAGAAGCTCACATCACATCTCACCAAGGTCTGGATAATCTCTGCTACAAACCAGCCGGATTCTGTGAGCGATCAAAACAAGCTATGAGAGTCTAGAAAATTCAAACAAATTACCTTGTATTAAGTGACAGCAAATCACCCCTCTGGACAAGATCCAAACACTTTTTCACAGTGATGAGACAGAAATGGGAATTTCTTTTTTAAGGCAAAAGAACTCACAACATGAGAGCTTTGCTTTTTCTCATTTTAATCTTAAAGGCACTTCAATTCTCAGTTTTTGCTATGTGATTCATGGTTTATGCTTAGTTCTGTGCAGTTTGTCCATCAAAAAACAAGTTCCTATAGAAGTTCTATCAAATAGTTCATATTTTCCTATGGAGGAAAAGTTACATCCAGAATTAAACAATTAAATTTTTTTCATTTTATTGGCCAGACCTTGGTCGGCTCATTCACCACTAATTTCCTAAATATTTTTGCATCCCCATCTACAACCCCAATTCCGAAATAGTTGAGACAAAGTGTAAATTGTGAATAAAATCAAAACACAATGACTTTCAAATCACACCAGCCAGTATTTTATTCACAATAGAACAAAGATAACGTAGCAAATGTTGAAAGTGAGAAATTTTACAATTTTATCCACAAAATGAGCTCATTTCAAATTTGATGGCTGAGCCTTGGCCCACAGAACACGGCGGCGCTTCTGGATCATGCTCAACAATGGCTTCCTTTTTGCATGATAGGGTTTTAGGTGGCATCTGTGGATGGCATGGCGGACTTTGTTTACAGACAGTGGTTTCTTGAAGTATTCCTGGGCCCATTTAGTAATGTCAATGACAGAATCATGCCGGTGAGTGATGCAGTGGCGTCTGAGGGCCTGAAGATCATGGGCATCCAGTAAAGGTCTTTGGCCTTGTCCCTTACGCACAGAGATTTTTCCAGTTTCTCAGAATCTTTTGATGATGTTATGCACTGTCGATGATGAGACCTTCAAAGCCTTTACAATTTTACGTTGAGGAACAGTGTTTTTAAAGTATTCCACAATTTTTTTACGCAAGCCTTCACAGGTTGGAGAGCCTCTGGCCATCTTTACTTCTGAGAGACTCAGCCTCTCTAAGACATCCCTTTTATAGCCAATCATGTTACACACCGGATGCCAGTTAACTTAATTACTTGCTAAATGTTCTTTCAGCTGATTCTCTTATATATTAATTGCTTTTTCAGCCCTTTTTTTGCCTGTGTCCCAACTTTTTTAGACCTGTTGCAGCCAGAAAATTTGAAATAAGCTCATTTAGTGGATAAAAATGTAAAATGTCTCAGTTTGAACATTTTAAATGTTATCAGTGTTCTATTGTAAATAACATATTGGCTCATGTGATATGAAAGTCATTGCATTTTGATTTTATTCACAATTTACACTTTGTCCCAACTATTTTGGAACTGGGGTTGTACTACTCTCATTGGATTTTTTTGATAATCACAAATTAATTGGGGAAAGATCAGTTGTTGTGCAAGGGTTGTACATAATTTGATGGAACCCACACCTGTAACAACAAATTACTACGTTTTTGATTATGTGTAATGCGCTTACAGTTGCAAACAGCTATGTGCTCCTTTGAGCTGGATGTAACCAAATGGTGACTAGAAGAGATTAAATGGGGGGAGGGGGGGTGACTGGTCATTACATATTCACAGCCAATAGAAAGAGCTGGTACTGCCAATATTAAGGGAGGGAACGTCATTAAGCACAGTGCAGATCAGTGAGAATTGAGGAGAGTATTGGCAGGCTGCTGTGGGAGTAAATACTGGGTGGGTGCTGAGAGACAACAATCTGAGCTTGTCCATCTTTACAAGTAGTGCAGAGGTTTGTGGAACTGGTAAAGGAAATCGTTGGCTTTGCATTGATGTGACCAATTGAACTGCATGCCTGAGCAGACCATTGCCCTAAGCCCGTTCTGATGAGCCCAACTGCTTGCCATCCAAACTGTGGGGCTTTTGTTGAGCTGGCAGTTATATCACACATTCCTTGCAAAGCAGCTAACGATTCTGGCACACATGAGGTTCTGTTTTCTTGAAATTATTTAGATAACAGAAACCGTAATGACTCATTTTGTGCAATCAGTTTTTTTAGGATTTTTTTTTTAAACAGCAACTGGAGGATGCTAATACATTGCATGTTCTTCAATACAGCCAAGGGGATGAGGCATGCTTGCAGAGCTATTCTGATTGATTCATAGATTCTTATTATCTCCGCCAAGGAGGTTATGCTTTTGCCGGCGTTGGGCTGTCTGTCTGTTTATTTGTGTGCAAGATAACTCAAAAAGTAATGATCAGATATCTCTGAAATTTTGTGAGTGGGTTACTATTACATCAGGGATGGGCCCTATAGATTTTGACCACGATCGGTCAAACAATATGGCCGCAATGGCAGCCATCTTGCAATCCTATGACACGCAATAACTGAACTTTGCTCCCAGTGATCTCACTCAAATTTTGTGGGTTGATCGGTCTGGCATCAGGGGGGACCCCATCCTGAAATTTCTTATGAGCCGTGTTCACTCAGCAAGATTTGGACTGTGCTGCCTTGGCGGAGGTTTGCACTCTCAGAATGCCTCCTCTGTTAAAATGTCTCACTGTCTATAATGATCTTAAATATGGCCAAGGAGATGGGAGTGCTTATAGATCTCTAAGTTCTGATAGATTCTTTGAAGGTGCATATGTTTGAATGCCTCACTGTCTATAGTGATACCCTCCAGCATAACCCTCCTCCATAAATAAAGTACAGGAGCTTCAAAGCAAAAACCAATGATTCATATTTTGTTCTAGAAACACTGTGTTTGTCAACCGTATAAACCATTAGCAGTGTGAAAAATGTGTTTTGTGGAAATAAAAAGGCCTGGAACTAAATTCATAACACAGTTTGAGAATGCTACACTTAACTTGTCGATCATCGGTAAAACAACTTGGAAGCATTACAAAGTAACCTGCCCACAGTTCTAAACTCAGGATCCTATTTTTTCCTGAGTACATATTTGCATGATCAATATTAATAGAAACGCTTAGTTTTCCTGTTAAAATACTACTGGACTTTGATGTGAAAAAGTCTCCAACACAGGAATGATAGGTAAAACAAAAATGGGTGGACAATGTACAACCCCAATTCCGAAATAGTTGGGACAAAGTGTAAATTGTGAATAAAATCAAAATGCAATGACTTTCAAATCGCACCAGCCAGTATTTTATTCACAATAGAACAGAGATAACATAGCAAATGTTGAAACTGAAAAATTTTACCATTTTATCCACAAATTTTATGGCTGCTACAGGTCTCAAAAAAGTTGCAACAGGGGCCTGTTTACCACGATGTAGCACCCTCTCTTCTTTTTAACACAGAGTAGAGGCGTCTGGGCATTGAGGAGACAAGTTTCTTGAGTATAGCCATTGGAATTCGATCCCACTCTTGTTTAATACAGACTTCCAGCTGCTGGAGAGTTTTGGGTCTCCTTTGACTGACTTTTTGTATAATTATGCGCCAAATATTTTCAATCGGTGAAAGATCAGGACTGCAGGCAGGCCAGTTCAGCACATGGACTCTTCTACTACAAAGCAATGCTGTTGTAATAGCTGCAGTATGTGGTTTTGCATTGTCCTGCTGAAATCCACAAGGCCTTCCCTGGAATAGATGTCATCTAAAGGGGAGCATATGTTGCTCTAAAACCGTTATATACCTTTCAGCATTCATGGTGCTTTTTAAAACATGCAAGTGTCCCACACCATATGCACTAATGCATCCCCATGCCATCAGAGATGCTGGCTTTTGAACTGAACGCTGATAACAGGAGGGGTGGTCTTTCTCCTCTTTAGCTTGGAGGACACGACGCCCATGATTTCCGACAAGAATGTCAAATTTGGACTCCACTAACCACAGGACACTTTACCACTTTGTTACAATCCATTTTAAATGAGCCTCGGCCCACAGAACACAGCGGTGCTTCTGGATTATGCTCAACAATGGCTTCCTTTTTGCATGATATAGTTTTAGGTGGCATCTGTGGATGGCATGGCGGACTGTGTTTACAGACAGTGGTTTCTTGAAGTATTTCTGGGCCCATTTAGTAATGTCAATGACAGAATCATGCCGGTGAGTGATGCAGTGGCATCTGAGGGCCCGAAGAGCACGGGCATCCAGTAAAGGTCTTCGGCCTTGTCCCTTATGCACAGAGATTTTTCCAGTTTCTCTGAATCTTTTGATGATGTTATGCACTGTCGATGATGAGACCTTCAAAGCCTTGGCAATTTGACGTTGAGGAACATTGTTTTTAAAGTATTCCACAATTTTTTTTACGCAAGCCTTCACAGGTTGGAGAGCCTCTGGCCATCTTTACTTCTGAGAGACTCAGCCTCTCTAAGACATCCCTTTTATAGCCAATCATGTTACACACCTGATGCCAGTTAACTTAATTACCTGCTAAATGTTCTTTCAGCTGATTCTCTTCTATATTAATTGCTTTTTCAGCCCTTTTTTGCCTGTGTCCCAACTTTTTTGACACCTGTTGCAGCCAGAAAATTTTATTTAAGCTCATTTTGCGGATAAAAATGTAAAATGTCTCAGTTTCAACATTTGAAATGTTATCTGTGTTCTATTGTAAATAACATATTAGCTCATGTGATCTGAAAGTCATCGCATTTTTATTTTATTCACAATTTACACTTCGTCCCAACTATTTCGGAATTGGGGTTGTATGAAATATAAAACCTGCATGATTGCCCTAAGCATCTTATTATCTCCCCCATTGCATAAATAAAACTGTTGTTGATAATCTTATTCAAAACACAGAAAAGATGGTTGTAATGTTCCTAGAAAATTAAAATCCAGCTCATCTCGTCTGCACCGCGGGATGGCCACATTGTGTGCTTGCTTGGATAGTATAGAAAATGCTCATAAAAACAGATATCGGTGATTTATAAATTTACTTTGACTTACATTTCATTGCAGATATTTAGGATAATTAATGTTGTGACTGGTCAACTTCATTTTATTTGTGAATATACATCCATTCCTGCAATACAAACTTGCCAAACATTCCAAAAAAGTAGCACAGAGCAATTTAGCAATAGTAATGTGGTAGAAAATTAATAAATAAATAAAGGATAATGAAATGATTTGAAACAGCAGGCGACTGTAGTCATGATTTGCTACAAAAACAGCATCCAGGAGAGGCCTTGTCCTATCGGAACAAAGTTCGGTCGAGGATCGGAAATTCTCCCCTCGACAAATACCATGCGCCCTGTGGTGTTTATGGATTTTACTTTTTAAAAACGTCACTTCCGTCGACACCCTAATAAACTTACCTCCACTTGTAGTGAGCAGAGCATAAACAGGAATGGCAGATGATTTTTGGCCTTTGTTGACCTGGATGCACACTCTGTGGCTTCACAGATAAATCATGGCTGTTGTTGATGGAAATAAACACATTATCACCCCAATCTGTTGAAAATTCACGGACATCAAACGCATGGCATTTCTATTTGCGCTTGCTATCAAGATGTGCCACACCGCAGTTCTGCACTCAGATCCAAAATCTTGGCGCTGTTTCCACACTCAAATCAAAGATCTTAAAACCACATTTTTTACATTGCGCCTTTCGACCTGTTTGGATAAAGATATTTGTATGTACACGTTGGCTTTGCTGGAAAATGTAGACAGTGGATGATAATGGCATGCAGCGCGTTACACTTCAAAAAAAAAAAAAAAACATAGCAAGCTCACTACAATGTGCGGATGTTATAAAAGGCTGACAAATACCAAAGTTGTTTGTGTAAGCTGATTGATATTTTACCTTTAAGGCAAAAATGAAGTTTTTGCGTCGCAGCAGCATTTTCCAACAAGGCAGCATAATGTGTCAGAATACTGGTCAGCACAGGGCGACAGAAATGTGTCCTGGCATCCATTGGGAGAACTACCCTGACACTACCTGGCGTTAATGAATGCAGGATTTATAAAAGAGACAATTTGCCCACATATACCTATGTAAGAAAATCACTGAAAAGGTATAAACACAGTGTTCATCAAAGCAAGATTGGAAGGGATTTGGACATTTTGCCCTCTATGATGCATAACTTAATTCGAAGATTCAAGGAATCTAAAGGAACTTCTGTGCATAATTGGTAAGGGGCGGAAGGCTAAGCTGAATGCTCTCGATCTCCAATTACTCTGACAGCACTGCATCAAGAACTCTCATTCATCTATCAGTGACATAACCACATGGGCTCAGGATTACTTTGACAAATATTTGTCTAGTAGAACAGTATGCTGCTACATCCACTCAGACCATTTAAGTCTTTGTTTTTGCACAGTAAAATTTTTTTTGTTAACTAGTGTCCTAAAGTGCAGCTGCCGGGTTAGCTCACTTGGTTAAGGCGCTGCATTTGCGGAGCAGTACTGACTACCACGGCGCGGGTTCGATTCCCGGTCGTACCAACCGGCAGTGGTTGGCAGCTTTTTCAGGGCAGCGCATGATTGGCTATAGCGCTGCGGGTATGCAAATTGGGAAGGACTGACGGAAGGATTCTAAAAAAATTGCCTTGTTCGTTGCTCAAAGCGCCTCCTGTTGGCCAGCCGGGCACTTTCGTCAGTGATGTTCGGGTATTCCGCCCTGGTTCTGAACTTGCGAAAGCTTGCTCATGTTATGTTGACTAGTTTGCCAATGGGGTATCTTCCTTGTCCCAAAAGATACGTTCTGAATGTGCTTTTTGCTTTCTTTGTTAAACATCGTTTCTCCAGCACTGAGTGTAAAGAGGTCCACCACGCAGTGGTTGAGGTTATTTTTTGACTATATTCTCTCTATTTGTTTGCCAATGGGGTAGATTTATTTTTCGCATTTAATTTTTCATTTGTCAAGAACAAATATTACCTCTATCACTTTCTGCTGACTTAAAACTCCTCTCTACCAGCCTTTACAGTTACTATTAACTTCACAAGTGAAAATGTATTTATCCCATTGGCAAGAGTCAAAATAACCTGAAATCAAGGACAAATTTTTTGTCTTACTAAGAAAAATGGTGATTGAAATAAGTGTTTTAAGTCTTAAAATAAGTAAATTCATCTTACCTAGTATTTTTTTTCTTTTCATTTTTTGCAGTGTTGTCTCTGTACTATACCAAAATAGATTTTGAATGAAGTAGTCACTGTATGCCTGAACGGTCAACTTTAAGCTTTAATTTAGGTTTTTTGTTTTTTTCAAAAATGTCTCATGAATAAATCCCCCCCCCAACCTAACCCCCAGAATTTGGTGGCTCAAAAGTAATTGGGAAAACTAATGTAATCATACATTAAATTAACATTTTTAATACTTGGTTGAAAATCCTTTGCAGTTAATAATTGCCCACAGTCTGGAACTTGTGGTAATGCCCTGTCAGGCATTCGCTGTAGCTGACTACATTTCTTGGTTGGTTTTGGGATGCTTTGTCTACAGTTTTGCCTTCGGTAAGAGCTAAATATGCTGAATTTGATTGAGGTCAGGTGATTGACTTGGTCATTGAAAAAAGTACACTTTGCCTTTAAGAAGTCATAAGACTCAGTATGCTTTTGGCTATTGCTCATCTGTCCTTGGATGTGCCGTCTGAGGACTTTTGAATCGTTTGGCTGAATTTGAGGAGATAATATAACCTTATACATTTCAGTATTCTAAAAGTGGCCACTCTGCAGAGTGCAAATCTCCTCCAGGTGTGTGCATTGGTCCTAGCAAGATTCCTCACTGACTGAAGCTGTTGTTGATCACTTGCTGCCCCTAACTGTCATTTCAGAGGAGTAAGGAGTCAATTATAAAATAGAGCAATAATAAAATAGAGCAGTCAACAATATTGCAAATTACTGCAACCACAAGTGGTCTTTGAGAAATACCGCGCACAAAAAAATACTGGGCAAATTGGTCAAGTAGTATGCAAGAAGCTGCAGACAAATACGCACATGGCCTCACTCAATTGCGCGCGCGTGGCATAGTGAAGCAGTGGTTAGCACTGTTGCCTCGCAATAAGGATCTTCGAGGAATGAGTCTCGACTGGCCAGGACCTTCGTACGTGGAGTTTGCATGATATGTTTGCACAATAGACACCCCCCACCCAGTGCTCCTGATCAGGGCTCTGGCTTTAGAACTGGAGTTGGTCCCCAGGCACTGCTCTGTGGCTGCCCACTGCTCCTAGGTAAATGAGATGGGTCAAAAGGAGAGGATGAATTACCCCTTGGGGTTTACTAAAGTATATCTGTCTATCTATCAAACATATGATCCTTTCTGGGCTTTCGCCTGGCAGAGATGCTAATACAACAACCAGTTCCATTTGCAGCTGAATGCATACAAATGGCCACACTTCATGGTTGTTTTTTTTTGTATGTTTTCTTTTTTTCCCCCTGTTTTTTGACTAACCAGTTGTTTTTATCTTGTGGTAAACCTCTGTATTTGCTCTGGTAATGTCTTCTCTTGATTGTTGACATTGACATAGAAGTGTTGACCTCCTGGAGAGCATTCCTGATCTTGCTTGCAATTCGTACTCCCAAATTGGATGTACCAAATATTCTTAAGTTAGAGCTGAATGTCAACTTTTTTTAGCTCATATTCATCATTTGATTTTAACCCCAATATGTTGTGTTTACAGCTAAATTTAAAAAAAAAAAACTCGGTTGATGTCTGAATATCTCTTGACCTGACTGCATATTGGCAAATCTCACAGTAAAAATGCAATTCAGTTCAAGATTAATCAGGGATCTGTAAAATATGCTGTTTTTTTCCCCATGCCTTTTCTTTGTGTTCATGGGCTAATACATTTGGCTTTTGTGTGTCCATTTGTTGGCTAGTTTGTGGTCGCCTGCCTTCGTTTGATGTGTGGTTAACCAACATACACTTTTGATAACTTTCCCAAGAAATTACTGTTGACAATAGTGCTTGTTCAGTTATCATTGATCAATAATGCAGATGGTTTGTGAACAGGGGAAAAACCTCCGACATGGTTTGGGCACAGGTTCTGCTCAGAATTTAGAAATGCATAAAGGGATGCCCGAGATAAAACATAACATAATTTATCGTCCGAGGCTCACTGGCTCTTTGCTTGTGGTGCCGCATGGGATGTTTTATTTCTCGGTCATGAACGCTGTTGTTCAGATGTTCTTGCATTTATTTGGTTGGCATCAACATAACTAACTATTGTTATTCAGGGTGTGCTCTCTGCCACATGACAAATGTGTAATGGTACTCGATTGTTTGTGTTAAGATCACAGAAACATGCTCACTGTGGTAGTATTCTTAAGCCGCTTTCACACCGGACGCAAAACAAATTTTTCGCACGACAGATTACATTCAAAGTCAATGCAAAGATGCGAATACATGTGTAATGCGTGTATTCGCATCTTTGCATTGACTTTGAATGTAATCTGTCGTGCGAAAAATTTGTTTTGCGTCCGGTGTGAAAGCAGCTTTAGACTGGCTATTGCCATCTAACCCTAATCCCCATGCTTTTCCTACTGCTTTTTTCTTGTACTGACTCTTAAAATAGTGCTTTCTTGTGTCTTGAATGCAGTACACCTTGACCGCACGACTTCATACAGGAATATGATGCATTGTTGTGGAAAGTGATTTTTACTTGTCTCAGATACCGCTGAGAATACTGGGGCTTCAAGCTGCAGGGGATGTACCCGCTATCCAAGCAGAAGTGTGATGGTGCTGGAGCCCATTTCTATGAATATCTTCAAGATCCAGGCTTGTATACCTGGCGGACTAGTTGCTAAGATTCCATTTATCTTCAGTGGCAGGAACTTTATCTTTTCAGTGCTACCTAACGTTGGGAAAAAAAAAAAACATTTTCAGTATGTGACCCAAAAGGCCTCTGAAACACAAAACATGACATTTCAACGGTAATAAATGGTGGCTGCCATATTTGCCTTTTTGAAACACTCTGCGAACATAAATGGTGCATTAAACTAGCTGAAATATACCCCAACTGTACATACCCGCGAAACACTTCTCAGGGGCATATGACCTGATTTTAAGATCCAGTATTGAGGGCCAGTACATTCCAGCATGTTTAATTTGAACTAAGGAAAGGGTTTTTTCCTGCATTTTGTCTTCCTTATGAAGTGGATGGAAAATTTGAATATCTGACCCAATTTAAGCAATTTAACCTCTACACCAGCATACACCACATGACTGTGGTGGCCAGCATGTTATCCAGTCTACTCTAGTGAAGATAAACAAATAAACCAAATTATTATGTTTGTCTCTTTATTTGATACATCTGCAGATTTCCACCGCTTCAAAATTTAATTATTTGGTGTCTGACTTATACTCTTGCTCTTATACAGACAATGGACTATTATAAGTTACCTAAGAGGGGAAAATTAAATTTGATACCCCTCTCTCACATACGGAAGCTACAAGCTTGATTGATTCTCTGTTAATTCAAGCACATTTTAAATTGGATAGGAGGGCAAAGGCAAATTTTAACGAGTGTGTACTCCATTCCATTCAGTGGAAGCCAAACATGTCACTATTTATTATTACCTGGATTGGAAAATCTGGTTTCATGTGTGAGGATCATGACAGTTGAGTATGGCACAAACCTCAAGGAGCTCCCATCTGGTGACTAATAATTTGGAAGTGAATGCATAAGTCAAAGCTATGCTGATACATTGATTGCCTCTACCAGCCTAGAAACAAGATTTTATGCCAATGAGTTCTTGTTTCCGTGGAAAACTGAAAATGAATGGATGGATATGGAGAAAAGTCAAAATGATTGGCTTTTTGACTGTGATGAAATTTTTTTTATGATCTACTCGTTGCTCTGACAACAGCTGCCAGGGCAGCTGCAGTACATGGTCAAGTGGCACTTTCATTTTCAAATGATCCCTGTGGTGTCTTGTTTTATTGTTCAGTTTATTTGTTCTTTGTGATCTAGTCAACAGAGTTTTAGTTTGATGTATTATGAATGGGGGGGATCAAAGCCCTCTATACGTCTAGGATGTTGGCGAGCTATGTTCTACATGGGTTGTATAATTTCATACTAAGGTGGTTTGAATGAATATCAAGGCCTCATAAAAAGTCGTTTAACATGATTGCAGGGTGTTCAAGGGATCTTGGGGGTCTTAACTTGACACTTGAGACTCCCTGAAGTCCTTAACAGCAAGATTTTGGGGGAGACGCTGAAAAAATCTTAAAAAAAAAAAAACATGATTTGTCGCTTTTGTAAATTTCGATTTTTTTTGCGGGTGTGACACAAAAATTTCACTTATTTTCGCAATACGCATCGCGATCGAATTCGCAGCAAGTCTTGCGCTTTTTCAGGAATTATGCTGAAAATTTTGCCGTGCGCTGTGAGTGTGAACAGAATTGAGAATCAGAACTCAGTTTTTCAGTCCCATGATTCAGAGCAAAATGTCAAGATCAGGTACCCGTCAGGTACGGTATTCATTTACTTCATCAGTGGTTCGCTTCGTATGCGTTGGCGATCCACTAACGTTGACCAGTGCATTTTATCACAAAACTGCGGTACTTTTCCCTTAGCCCAGCTCATGACTTATTTTTGATATTAAACCAAGGGTAATATCACTTGTTCAGAAATTTCATTGGCTGAGATCATAGGGGGGGAAATAAATTCGCTCCGTCTGGTCAAACCGAATACCAAGTGTAACGTTGGTTAAATCGGTATGGCTTAGCGCTGTAGCGAGCCATCTAAGTACCACTCTCATAGCTAAGTTATCATCACTGAGCAAGGTAGCCAGCGTGCACGGAGTACCTATCCATAGCCATTTTATGCCATTAATTTATTAGCTAGCAAGGTACTCAGTTGACTGTGATTGTGAAAACCCTGGCTGGTTCAACTGTGAATGTCCGTGTCTCAGTGATTTACGGGGTATCTGTGATGGCGTTAGCTATCATAATTGGCATTAGCTACCATTACGTAGGTATGAGACAAAAAAAATAAACTTTTTAAAAGTGTCCTTTTCATTATTGCAACGGATAGAGCTTGGAAAAAGAAACACTTTGAGCCCAAGATTACCCAAATCGGACAAGAAATAAGGAAGTTATGGCAAATTTAGACTCCGAAATCTGGCATTATTTTTCCTTTTGTTTTACATGCTTTTCAATGGAGAGAATCGTGATCAGTAAAAGAGCTAAACACCATTAATTACTTCTTTCTTGCAAATAATACACAAAACCTCCCAAGACACCATTGGAATTATAGATGCTAACTGTCTACATCATGATTAATTCATTAACCATAGTTATTAATTGATTAATTAATTAATTATTTAATTAATTAGTAGCAGAAAATATCAGTTATGCCTGTAATTTGTGTTTTATTGAAGGATAAAAAGATTAAATAATGAAAGTAAATTAATACAATTTACATTATTAGTTCTAGTCAGTCCTTTATTAGTAAATTATGAGTTAATTAATTTGTCAATCAATCAACTGCTTCTCCTATGTACCATACATCATGTGCTTGTGCTCTACTGTTCCAGTTGACTGCTTTCCATAGATTTGTATTCAACAGAATGTCAAGAGAATCCAATAGAATGTCTAACAAACTTCCAGATAATTACAATCCCAATTCCAAAATAGTTGGGACAAAGTGTAAATTGTGAATAAAATCAAAACGCATTGACTTTCAAATCACACCAGCCAGTATTTTATTCACAGTAAAACAGAGATAGCATGGCAAATCTTGAAACTAAGAAATTTTACAATTTTATCCACAAAATGAGGTCATTTCAAATTTGATGGCTGCTACAGGTCTCAAAAAAGTTGGGACAGGGGCCTGTTTACCATGGTGTAGCATCCCCTCTTCTTTTTAACACAGAGTAGAGGCGTCTGGGCATTGAGGAGACAAGTTTCTTGAGTTTAGCCATCGGAATTTGATCCCACTTTTGTTTAATACAGGCTTCCAGCTGCAGGAAAGTTTTGGGTCTCCTCTGCCGGACTTTTCGTTTAATTGTGCTCCAAATGTTCTCAATCGGTGAAAGATCAGGACTGCAGGCAGGCCAATTCAGCACAAGGACTCTTCTACTACGAAGCCATGCTGTTGTAATAGCTGCAGTATGTGGTTTTGCATTGTCCTGCTGAAATACACAAGGCCTTCCCTGGAATATATTTCGTGTGGAGGGGAGCATATGTTGCTCTAAAATCTTTATATGCCTTTCAGCATTCATGGAGCTTTTTAAAACATGCAAGTGTCCCACACCATATAATGCATTCCCATACCATCAGAGATGCTGGCTTTTGAACTGAACGCTGATAACAGGAGGGGTGGGCTTTCTCCTCTTTAGCCCGGAGGACAGGACGCCCATGATTTCCAACAAGAATGTCAAATTTGGACTTGTCTGACCACAGGACACTTTGCCACTTTGCTACAGTCCATTTTAAATGAGCTTTGGCCCACAGAACACGGCGGCGCTTCTGCTCAACATTCATTCATTCATTGCTCAACAATGGCTTCCTTTTTGCATGATAGAGTTTTATGTGGCATCTGTGGATGGCACGGCAGACTGTGTTTACAGACAGTGGTTTCTTGAAGTATTCCTGGGCTCATTTAGTAATGTCAATGACAGAATCATGCCGGTGAGTGATGCAGTGGTGTCTGAAGGCCAGAAAATCACGGGCATCCAGTAAAGGTATTCGGCCTTGTCCCTTACGCACAGAGATTTTTCCAGTTTCACTGAATCTTTTGATGATGTTATGCACTGTCAATGATGAGACCATCAAAGCCTTAGCAATTTTTTTTTTTTGGGAATTTTTCCTTTATTTGATAGTTATACAGTGTAGAGAGACAGGAAAGTTGGGGAGAAGACATGCAGTAAATGACTCGAGCCGGATTCGAACCCAGGTCGCTGCGGGAGGACACAGCCTTTATGGTACGTGCACTTAGACCGATGAGCCACCGGGACGCCCCAAGCCTTAGCAATTTGACATTGAGGAACATTGTTTTTAAAGTATTCCACAATTTTTTTACGCAAGCCTTCACAGGTTGGAGAGCCTCTGGCCATCTTTACTTCTGAGAGACTCTGCCTCTCTAAGACATCACTTTTATAGCCAATCATGATGCCAATTAACTTAATTACTTGCTAAATGTTCTTTCTGCTGATTCTATTATATATTAATTGCTTTTTCAGCCCTTTTTTGCCTGTGTCCCAACTTTTTTGAGACCTGTTGCAGCCAGAAAATTTGAAATAAGCTCATTTTGTGGATAAAAATGTAAAATGTCTCAGTTTCAACATGTGAAATATTATCTATGTTCTATTGTAAATAATATATTGGCTCATATGATCTGAAAGTCATTGCATTTTGATTTTATCCACAATTTACACTTTGTCCCAACTTTTTTAGAATTGGGGTTGTAGCTAGATTAAATAAAATCTTAAAACAATGACAAAGACAACTCACATTTTTGAAACTGCGTCAATGTGTAAAAGATGTCCACAATTTTATCTGACCAATTTCATTTATCAATAAATATGTTCAAAATCTTGTCACATCAAGTATCTCAGAGACAGAATATATGCTTACAAAGAACAGTCACAAGATACCACCCGCGTGGCGTTTATTGATGTAAACAAATTTATTTTTATTTTATCAATATAGATCTCCTAAAATACTGCAATAAGAGATGAAATGCAGAGTTGGGATGTGGCGATGTTGAACGAGGATTTTTTTAAAGTGTGATGAGACCACCTGCCGTCATGGGGTGTGTAGGCAGTCGCGTGTAATTTCTTTAAACATAGGCACCTGAAGCGGCTTAAACGATTTAAAATGCCTCCGGGAAGAAGCCTGAGTTTAGATTTCACTAATTGCAGGTGCTCCGCACTTCCCTCAATCTGCTCCCGTGTACTTGGCCTAAATAACAATCAAGCAATGTAGCCAGTAGCCTGTAACGATTAAGATGTGATGGTGAAAAGCAGACAAACCTAACTGGGCTACAGTGTTAGATTGAAAGAATGCCAATAATTTGAATAATTAGAAAAAGTCTTCCTCTCAATTACATCTCTCATTGTAGCATGTTAGGACATTATTAAAGATTAATTTAGAGATTAACAGATTTGTTATAAGATCGCCCTGGATTTTAAGCGTCAAAAAATACACAAGGTGGAAAACATTCTGAAAAGCGGATGAAACATGAACGTGAGATATTATCACAGTCGCACGAAATGGCGTGGCAATGGCAATCGTGTTCGTGCAGATCTGTGCTTTCTATGGCCATTTAAATTTCAAAATGCATCAATCAAACATGCTGTTTCAATAAACAGCTCTACTCATTCAACTTAGAGAGTAAACGAATCCACCATTTGATTGCTAATCAAGCAAAGTAAACGGGAAAAGGTTAACTTTATTGGTTTACAGGAGACGATTCTGTTGTCCTTTACACCCAACAGGCGACATCGACGATTCCGGGCGTTCAAAAACCACTTTCGCAACATTATTGTCCGTTGAAACTTCACCAATATTGAGATTAAATATTGTTTTTAAGGTCCACTTTCCTTAGATTGAATCCTATAGGCTGGTCTTGGTTTTGACGGGTGTCGAACAGGGCACTTTTTTTCAAGCGGGCATAAAATCAAAACAAAACGTCCACTTGGAAAAAAATCGAAAACGAGGAAAAGCCCCTCTACGTGATAGGAAGGATTCCCCAGGAATTACCCCATGCGAGCCCATGAAAACCGCACATTTCGAGGGAATCTCCTTGCACACTGAGCACAGCGCTCAGCAGGTCGCAGCGGAACGCCTGGCAGCCAGCGATGGCCGTGATTGTCACATTCCTACATTACGGCGCTAACATAATTAAGTTTGATTTCTATTAAATTACGCAATTCAGTTATGTCATAAATAGAATTTTATACTCTCGGTCGTGTCATTTGAAAGCGTGCATGGGACTAAGTCCTTAGAACTGCAAGATTGAGCAGAACAGCCGACAAGCACTAGGAGATTTACTCATTAATCAACGCGCAGGTCTTCGTTCTAATCATGCCAATCTGAGTGTTTGACTGTACAAACAGCATCTACGCAGGGATGACATCACCTTGCTGCAACAGCTATAGCTGTGGCTGGCTTGCATCTCACCAGTCAGGACATAGATTTTCTGTAATTTCGCGCTGTAAAGAAAGTCAGAGAAAGTTTTTTCATTTGTACATTGTTACTGATTCAGTTCGCTACTATATTAGCTATATTCCCCTTAACGTGCTTCAGCATATCATGAATAATGACGATAGCTTAACTTACGTTAAGTTCACTAGTGACAGAAGTAGTGTGCATGACATACGGATACTGCGCACTGAAAAATGCTGAAGTAAGTGTTAAATAGCTATCAGCACATATCTTGGATAAAGGTGCAGATGTGTGGGAACATAGGCCAGAAAGTAAAGGGTTCAACACCTTCCCAAATTGCAATAGAATTTTTTTTTTTTTTTTACTCACATGGATTTCAGCTATTCTGTTCATATGATTATCCAGAATGCAGATCCTACAGTCCACAGATTTTAGGGAAATCTGATCAAAATTTATCATGAGGCTGAAGATGTGTTTCTCAAAAGTGAATTTTGTGAAAGTGAAAGATGGAAACAATGCAGGTTCTGTGGCAGTCAGAAACCTCTCCCTGGGGACTTCCCCTCCTTAGTAATGGCACCCTATGTGTGTCATGCATTCCTGTGAGGGGCCCACATTCCCTCTGCAATTGCTGCTCTGATTTTGAACAGTAACAGCCCTTTAAGGAGTAAATCTGAACATGTTGTCAGGCTGAAATCAGTGTGCACTCTTTGGAATGGTGTTAGATTGTGACCTATCACTTGCACAAGTTCTCATTCATAAGACAGTGCATGAATCTTTGCCTTGTTCACTTTGCTCCTGTTTCTTTTCCTCTTGGAAAAGTCATTGCAATTTTGAAAGTATTTTTTGTGAGTAAAAAATGAAAAGGGATGAACATTAGCATTGTACAAGAAGCAATGTCACCACAATTGTAGTATGTAGCATCACCGGATCTGTACAAACCCTGAGTAACATGACCATCTCCTAAAGTTTTTAAAGGACCAACAGGGGTTTAGCCAGGATTTTAAAAGTGGGTGTCTAAAATTTGGGAATTGTCTTCATAGGGGGGCTGGGGACATGCTCCCTGGAAAATTTTTGAAAATTCAGACTGCAAATGGTGCAATTTGATGGCTTTTTAGAGCCTTCTCTTTGGTCCTGCTTCTCTTGACTTTTTAGTATTATGATCAAAAAATACCCACTGAACTGAAGTCACTTCAAATTATCAACATCATCAATGCTCAAGTATATCATGTCAATTATGTTTTATTACTACATATCTGTAGTTGCCTGTACATTTGGCATTTTCTCAAGCACTAAGCATAAGAGTATCAGTGTTCCAGCAATAGTGAGTGACAGATCCATCCTTCCTTTCAGATCTAAAACATGATGAAGCAAAAAGAATGAGAAGCAAAAGAAATGAAATGGCTATAAAAACTTACAGAATGGCATACAGGCTCAAGCCACACAACTGATAAAAAAATTTAAGACATATTAAGCATATTTAAGACAATTAAGTATATTTGGTGGTTGGATGATCCAACTTTGTGGGCTAATATTCATTATGCTGTTTTTTCTTATCTCTGGAATATGATCGCACACTTGAAGATTAAACGCAAGGCTATTTTCAAAAATGTGTTTTTATTGCAGTTTATAAGCCAGGCTAAACCCAGTAATAATGTTGATTTTGCCAATTCAGGAACAACCTTCACCAATATCCTCGCAAAACCTGCAGCAATCAGTGTTAACATTGAGGAGCTATATGTGTCCCACTCAGGAAACGGCGCACAGCGAAATCACGGACATTAGCATACTTTTGTCAGCTCTTTTAAAGACAAAACTCAAATAAATGATTAAAATTATATCTGGTTAGATGGGTAAGAAATTAGAGTTTACTTTGAAACCATTAAATTGACTGAAAACATTACACCATCATTTATATTTGTAGTTTAAGAGAAATTTCAATAGAATGTTAGCTAAAAGGTGTCCCGCTCAGGAAACTTTTGTTAACTAGCTGATATGTTGAATCTCTTTTATAAAGTTAAGGATTGCTTATGACTTTCATAAAACATCCATTTAAATCGATAGCAGCAAAGAGGTACAAAGTCATTGTTGTAGCCCCCACATGAAGTCAAGCGGCTACTATGGATTCACGTGTGTCGTCTCCGCTGCCGCCTCCGCCACGTCCGTGTCTGTAGACCCTTCCTTGTGGATGCTCTACAGGCTGCAATTTTTGACCGATTACTTTCACATTTGGTAAGGACATGTGTTATACTTCACTGATGACACCCATGGATTTTGGTTGCCATGGCGACAGTATTGGCCAAATACAAATTTGTGGTAAAATAGAGATTGAATTTTGGACACAGTACAGGCTGCAATTTTTGACCGATTACTTTAATATTTGGTATGGACATGTGTTACCCTTCACTTATGACACCTATCGATTTTGGTGGCCATGGCAACAGTATTGGCCAAATAATGCGCTAATTTGTGGTAAAATAGAGATTGAATTTTGGACACAGTACAGGCTGCAATTTTTGACCGATTACTTTAATATTTGGTATGGACATGTGTTACCCTTCACTTATGGCACCTATCGATTTTGGTGGCCATGGCATCAGCATTGGCCAAATAATGCGCTAATTTTTGCTGAAACAGATACTTCCTTGTGGACGCAGCACAGTCTGCAATTTTGGACCGATTACTTTCATGTTTGCTATGATGTGTAATACTTCACTTATGACACCTATCGATTTTGTTTGCCATCGCGACTGTATTGGCCGAATAATACGCAAATTTATGGTAAAACATAGAGATTTTCTTGTGGACACAGTACGGCTGCAATTTTTGACCAATACTTTCATATTTGGTATGGACATTTTTCGGGGTGATTCCCCTCTAAAAGGCCGCGCACAATCGGATATTAGAAAGTTTGCTGGGGATACAGACTTCATCAGCAAACAGGGTTTTTCCTGCATAGAGAATTGTGAGACGGCCGCCTCCATTAAATTTCATGCCGCCTCCGACTCCAGAAAAAAAATGGAGTACAGTAAAACAGTATTTCCAAACGAGCACTGAATTCTGTGGATTTGGCGTTTGTAACTGCAATTGCGGCTTTACACCACCACGATACAGTGGAGCTGTAGCGTAACCTGTGCATCTGGCAAAGCTGGTGACCATTGCGACTGTTCAGTTTTTCTTTTTTATCTCCGATTCTTTTGCAATTGCTAGTCCAGAAGTAGAGGCAAGTTATCAGTTAATTTCACTACAGTTGGGAGTGACTGTCAGTGAGTGCTGCTCCATGGCAGGTCCTGGAGAAATTCTGTCGCTGTTAGATTTCATGGGGGAGAGAAGCCGTTTCTTCAATTGCCACTTGATTATGACTATAATTGGCCCTGGAAATCCTACATCAGAGCTCAGACGACGAGATGACGCTGGTTGCTCAAAGGCAAGGCAAGAGGGCAGTGACGCTTTGAAGATTCTCTCTGACCAATCAGTGGGCTGCAGTGTTGTCACGTCACATTTTAGTACCTCCTAGTACTCGGTCGGCTTTTGTTGGAACCCCAGGAGCGCAGGTACCAGAAAAGGTGGTACCAGGTACTAAGTACCAAGTACCAGGCACTTTTTCCTAATCGAAAAGCAAAAAAGGCGAGTAGAGCAGAGTAGAGTCGGCACCACATAGTGGAAATGGGGCATTAGTTATCAATTTATTAGCAAAAATATCAATACATTTTGATGAAACTTTGTATTTATCTTCTCAGTTAATTGTAATTTAACATTACTTGCCTTGTAACCGTGACCATTGGAAATTACACGACGATAACCGTTGGAAGTTGATACCGTTTTGTTGGCTAAATTTTTATAAGCAGAATTACCTAGCAAGTTGAGAGTACACAGAGGTCTCGGTTTAACTTGTCGATTCAATTTGACTTTCATCATCCAATCATGGCAGGATGCATTAACTATGCAGTCATGACAGTCTCAGATCTGATTACGCTCACACTGTGAGATATGAGCCTGTCCACATCAGTCACTGTCTTTTAAGGCACGCGGAAGCGCATGCGCACCATAGCACGCCTAAAAAAAATTGAGGTGAGGAAAAAAGCGCGCACCTCACTAAAACAAAGCTCAAAAGAAGTGTGCCTCGTGGAAACTACCCTGGTTCCGTCTCCATCATAACACTCAGCTGGTAAACATTCTGTTTGATACAGAATGGTAGCGCCAACACTGCTTTGTAGAAAAGATGGGAACAAGTCTTCGTAGATACTGGGAAACCAAAAGTGAGAGATACCTGTTCTGTGATTCGGCAACCCATACCAAGTGGCCCTTTTTGAACCAATCGCCTGTCATTTTTCATTTTTTCATTTTTCATTTTCGCCTTCGGAGTGGCTGGAGATGGCGAACATAGCCAGAAGGAAGAAACTTTTGCAAAATGGGACATTCCGGGGTGTATCATGGCTTTTGAGAATGCATGTCTACAGCAGATATGTGCATAAATTAACGATTCTCGCTCCCAGAAATTCATTTGCTGTGGACACGCCTTGTGTTACTTGACTGAAGCGTCAGTGGGTACTATGGACGAGGTTTAGGCAGTGACGTTTGTTTTGGTTTCTATATTTGGTCAGGTTACGATACGGAGTCCATGTGCATGGTTTGTTAATGTAGCCAAATAGCAACTACCATTTCTGATAATGATTCAGTGATTCTTTTGAGCCATGTCAGGTTAAGCAGCTATTGAGGTGAGCCCTTATAATGCAACTAGGAATTTCATAATTCTGACGATTTTGTTTTCATCGTATTCCTTCTTTAATTAAAAATGTTTTAATAAAAAAAAAGTTGGGGTTTTTTTTGGTAAATCTGCACTTTGTTTCTGTATTCTCAGTATTGGCACCTATTTGGCCCATGCAGTTGCATTCAGAGGTTTAAGCTTATATTGGAGAATAGGTTCAGGATGCTTCTCAAAATCTCAGCATGTTTTGTGTAAGAGGTAAACTAAGTTTAAACTTGTTATGCGTCATAATGGGCCCTTTACCTCAGAATGAATCTATCTTGGAGTAACATACCCATCATAGCAAAGAGACATCCAATCTTTTCATTCTTCCGGTTGCCCCAGCCTTGGAACGGGCCATGAGGGCCGCAAAAAAAGCTCGCCTTGAATTCCTAGGCAAGCTTTTAGCCACTCACCTGGAAATTTTAAAAGACAGTGACTGCCGCATCCCGTGATGATCAGGCTGGCATTGCTTTGGAATTCTATACACTCTAGTAGCATTCCAGCCACAGTGTACATGAGCAATGCTGGTAAGTGGACGAGCAGGAAAACGTAAGGGGGACGCGATCCGGCCATTAGAGAAGTCTATTGGGCAATATCCAGCCGTGAGTGGACACAGCCATGGGAGAGGTATAGACATTATCGAGCAGTGTGTGGACGTACAGCAGATGTGATCTCACAACATCTGGCAATATGAATTAAGAAAAAAAATTGAATAAAATATTAGTAATGTAGTGCTGGCTGCTAAAGCTAGTCTACACATATGAAAATAAATTATATAGGTAGGATGTCTACGTTGGAGTCTGATCCCAATTTTACCCCATCATTCAAACTTTTATTTCACGGATAAACTTGACCTCCACCTCCTAAAAAAACAAAAAAGAACGATTAGCCAGCTCAATCCAGCTCCCTTCAGAGGTCTGTAATTCACAACACAGCAAGGTAGCGTGCTTGAGAGGGAGTCGCCCATGGAGTCACCCTCTACGGTGGAGTCATTTTATGACAACACTCCCTCCTAGTGGCTGAAACTGAAAATTGCCCACAGAATTACGTAGCTTGCTTACAACTGAGGCATCGCATAGTTTCTCTTTGTTTAAGTTATTTCACTGAAGCAATAATTTACATTGGCGTGGGGGGAGGGGATTCAGTGACCATATTACAGGAGTCTACATTGATCCTTACGAACAATGGGTTTTTCCGACCCACCCCTACCTACTGCATACTCAATTTACGTGTTAAATTTTTGTAAGTTATTACCAGCTTTCATTGACAAATACGGCAAGGATAATGGGGCAAAGAAATGATGACTTAAAACTTCTTTCAAATTCCACCCTGCCCCAATCTCTCCCCCCAGAACCCAGTTATCACCTAAGCCCTTTGAAAACTTTAGGAAAACCCTGACATCAAAAAAAAAAAAAAAAAAAAAAAAAACAGTTTTCCAAGAAATTCCAGGATTGGACATCAGTCGACTGGGAACAAGTCCTTTGGACCAATGAACAAAAATTTGAAATTTTCTCACCCAAATGCAGAACTTAAGTGCACGGTAGAGTTGGAGTATATTTCAAATATGACTGTTTAACCCCTTCAGTAAAAATGGAGGTGGTAATATAATGGTTTGGGGTTCAGCCTGCTCGAAAGGAGCCAGTGATCTCATAAAAAAGTCAGTGGAATCACGGATCAAATGAAGTATCACAGCATCCTTATGAGCAGGGGCATAATTTACTGGGGGGACACGGGGGACATGTCCCCTGCACTTTTTGAAAAGGCAGCATTGGACCCCCCCCACTTTTTACAGACCTAAAATTACTGTTAAAAAAAAAAAAAAAAAAAACACTGCATGCTCTAAGACATTGAGGAAATGATACCCCCGCTCAAGCTGCCAGTGGCCAATCGTTTTCAGCTTTCCCTCCCTTCTTCTCTCCAAGTTCCGCCCACCTTTCATTCAATCAGACAGATGGCTTTTAGCCAGCATCTAAGAAAAAAAAAACTACCGAATCGCGATGTCTAAACCCCCTAACCACCTAAGACGGATTACATAAGATTTTATAAAAAACTGTGCGAGTCACATTAAACCCAATTTACGAACGTATATTTTGCAGGGAACTGCTTGCTTTCCTCTTATATAGCTAGCTACGTTGATAAACAGTATTAGGAACTTCCTTAACACGTTGACTGCCAGCTAATGGCGGGTCAGGGCCAGCGCCAGACTTGAAAATTCGGGGGAAATTATCCATCCCTTTATTGACAACAATTGGTCCTGGCTAATTCTAGATGGTTTTCCTTTATAAGCACGTTTTCTAATTCAAGAATAATCAAGTGGCAATTGAAGACCCCTTCTCTCCCCCCCATGCGATCTAACAGCAAATAATGGGCTACATTCAGTGCAGAAAAATAATTTAATTATAATTAGGTCTATGCACAGGCACTCAGCAACGTTAATTTTTTTTTCCAGCAAGAGCGGCATTTCAGAACTCATTTGCGAATGAAGGTAATTACGGCAAGTACCTACACCTGTTTTTGCAGCACGGTCACGCAAACTTGCTGTCAAAAATAGCCAGCTGTTAGACTGGAAAATGAAAACGGAGGAAACCACGTATACTTGTCACCAGAATTACCTTCATTCGCGAAGAGTTCTGAAATTCGCTCTCGCTGGAAAAAAAAAAATTACCATTGCTGAGTGCCAGTGCATTGACCTAATTATAATTAAATTATTTTTCTGCACTGAATGTAGCCCATTATTTGCTGTTAGATCGCATGGGGGAGAGAAGCCGTGTCTTCAATTGCCACTTGATTATTCTTGAATTAGAAAACGTGCTTATAAAGGAAAACCATCTAGAATTAGCCAGGACCAATTGTTGTCAATAAAGGGATGGATAATTTCCCCCGAATTTTTCTGGCGCTGGCCCTGACCCGCCATTACGAGTTATCTCGTGGTTGGCAGTCAACGTGTTAAACAACGTAGTTGAGTTGGGCTAAAGTGTTAAAGTGAGCTACTGAGCCAACCAACTCCGATTAAATGGGTCATTATTGTTTCATCCCCGGTCATGACAATTCAGATCCAGTGAGGTGCCATCGGAGGTCAGTTAGGGTAGGCAGAATCTTCACCGTTAAACAAACGATAACTCTATTACTTTGCTTGATTAGCAGTCTGAGGATTGATGTACTAATTTACCAGACTTCACGGCAGAAATGGCGTGCCAATTTAATCCACGAGAGTATTGCTCAGTGCATCGAACTTAAAATGCCCATGAGACAGCAAATTTGTTAATATTTGCTTACATGAAGCTAACGCAATGCCAAATATTAAAACCTTTCTTATGCGGCGTTCAATGTGTGGTCGATAATGTTAACGATAATTCCGCCCCCCCTTAAATATGTACTTTTTAATGCCATCCAATAAAAAATAGGGAGTTGTTTCATAAACCGATAAGCAAAAAGTCAAAACAATACTCGGAATTACCGAGGGAGATGAGGTTTTTTTCTAATTAATTATTAAGGTTTGCATACTTGCAGTCTTGAATCATACCGTAAATGTAAATGAATCCTTTTCTCACTATCACCTCTTAATCATTACAAGCTACATATGGCCTTGCTAGGTCTTAATTGTTAGGTATTCAAAAAAAAAAAGTTTATATTGATTGATTGTCAATCAGGCATAGTACATGGAAACAGGTTTACAAAATCTTCCGATAAAAAGAAGTCACTGTCTCCCCTGACCGCACGTCTCTGCTCAGACCTGACCTGGGACTGCAATAACAGGATTTTGATATTTTCCAGTTAACTTGAGGATTAATCTGGTTTTCAGGACCTCTTAAGACTGGTTCATTTCTTACCGGGGTAAATCAGCATGTTGACCTAGGCCAGTGGTTCTCAAACTCGGTCCTGGCGCCCCACTGTGTTGGCTGGTTTTTGTTCGAACCCCAACTGCAATCGTAGGATTTTAACTATTTGTTTATTTGTCTTAATTAGCTGAATTCCATGTTACGAGCAGTTATTTACCATCTTACCCCACGTTTTGATGGACATATCCATCGTGCCATGAAGAATAAAAACCCTTGAACATATTGTGCTTATTTTCTATTTTGTGAGAATTTTCATGTGAAAACAATATTAAGAGCCAGAGTCTGTAACTTTGGACCAGCTCATAGAAGGGGGTGATATATCACGTTCCAGTAGGCCACTGAAGTTTTTTGTGGGGGTAGATATTTTTTCCAAACTGACAAAAATTACTTTTTTTATCAGAAGATCCCTTCGGGGTGGAAATTACAGCCCTTCTTAGGGTAGGAGTGAAAAGGGCCAAAATAGTGACATAGTTAAAATCTGGACATTGACCTTTGAATATTTTGGTGCGCCCTCAGTGACCCTCCTTGATCTTATGGTATATGAATGTATGGGTAGAGTTCTTTCATTTAGCATTATAATTTTCAAGGATTACTGAGGGCGCCGCCTATAGGTGGCGCTTCAAATCGTGACTTTTTGCATTTTGGGCTACATTTGAGACCCTCCCAGGGCCTGCGCCCTCATTAAACCTTGCTTTTTTATGTGTATTTGGATACATTGGGCCTGTTTCTTTCCAAATTTGCATAAATAGCTGTGGTTTAGTTAGGGCGCTTTTGCATAGGTGGCGCTTTTTATGGCAAGAACGCGATTTTAGGCGATTTTCATTTGGCCTTATCTCAGTGCGCCCCCTATGGGTTTCAGTGAAACTTGTTTTATTGTGTTTCTCTATATCTCTGCTATTCATGATGAAAATATTAAGAAGGCTTTTTGCCTCTATGTGCTAAAACGTTCACACCAGATCACACTCCACTTTAATCAAGAAAGACAAAAGGTTAGTTCTCCAGTGCTCCAATAGGCGGCTCATATGGCAGGTGGCAGCACTGCTGCGACCACATGTTTTGATGGCATGTTCAGAGAGTGAATAGAGCCGTGGAAATCCTGCTTTATCACGAACATCTTCTGATTTTAAGTCCTGAGAGCAGTACATCGTTCCATCTTTACCTTGTGGGATATTGTGCTAACGATTAGTTTTGCTCCCAAGATATTAGATCATATATTTCTGATCACATTGTTGAATGGGTGTGGCCTGTGTATATGCATAATGGATGCAGCAATGCAGAATGTAAAGACAAGGTCCTCAACCCCCTCTGAAAAGTACTATGGTTACCGCTATGGTTTGAAGTAATGCAGAATACTTTGCTGCATGACTCATTTGATGAATATGAATACCATAAGGACCCCCAAGGACCAAAAAGCTAGGTTTGCCTCTGCTTTGGTGCATACAGAGTTTACTAATACTTCATGTCCCTTCTTTTATTTTATTTCAGTTTTAACATTTTAAAAATTGTTGCTTTTTTGAATAAGTTCTCTTGCCTGAATGCTCTGAAAACACTCAAATAATTCTCCCCTCTGGTTGGTGGGGACTAAAACAAAAATGGGCATTTTTCGGTGGTGGTGCTTGATTGTGACATACATCAAACTTCGGCATGTAAAAAAAAAAAAAAAAAAAGCCTTCTTGAAATTTTTATAATGAATAGCAGAGATATAGACAAACATAATAAAACAAGTTTCACTGAAATCCATAGGGGGCGCACTGAGATATGGCCAAATGAAAATCGCCTAAAATCGTGTTCTTGCCAAAAAAAGCACCACCTATGCAAAAGCGCCCTAACTAAGCCACCGCCATTTATGCAAATTTGGAAAGAACTAGTCCCAATGTATCCAAATACACATAGGTAAGCAAGGTTTAATGAGGACGCAGGCCCTGGGAGGGTCTCAAATGTAGTCCAAAATGCAGAAAGTCATGATTTGAAGCGCCACCTATAGGCGGCGCCCTCAGTAAGCCTTGAAAATTATTATGCTAAATGGAAGAACTCTACACATACATTCATGTACCATAAGATCAAGGAGGTTTACAGAGGGCACACAAAGATATTAGAAGGACAAAGTCCAGATTTTGACCATGTCACTATTTTGGCCCTTTTGACCCCTACCCTAAAAAGGGCTGTAATTTCCACCCCGAAGGGATCTTCTGATAAAAAACGTAATTTTTGTCTGTTTGGACTGGATATCTACGCCCACAAAAATCTTCAGTGGCCTACTGGAACATGATATATCACCCCCTGGTTCATAGTTACAGACTCTGGCTCTTAAACAGATCAAATTAGACTGACAAAATCAGTACGCTCCAAATTAGGTTGCTGACATTGGTGTTTTGAGTTCTCTCAAAGTAATTTGCCTGAAATTAATAAACATGACACAAAACTAGTGCGACTCTATTGTTTGCCAATAAATAACACTGGTCAACAACATTCTTGTTGCATTGATATCAACACTTGGTATTACCTAATTGAACTGTGTTGATTTCAGATCTGAAGTTAGTTTTTTTTTTCCCCAAAAGCTACAGTTTTTTTTTGCAATCAAGATATTTCATAATCTCAAAATTTCGTCTTCAACTAATCTGTTTTGCAGGCCTAGATCACTTGATTAAATCAGTGGTTTCAGGTGTGCTTCTGCTGTGCAAAGGTAAGGATGAGATGTTCAAAATCAGGTTTCGGCAGGCTAGTCCAATAAATGAATGATTGAATACTTTAACAGCACATCAGCTCACAAGGGCTGTTCAGTGCCAGAAAAAGTTAAAATGGAAAATATACAGGCTAGTCCATACAAAACTCAAAATTTGCCTAGGCCAGGGGTGTCAAACTGGTCAATGAAATGGATGAGAGGCTGCAGATTTTCATTCCAACTGAACAGAAGCACACCTGATACAACTAATCAACTGGGCAGGCTGAGATCAGTTGATTAAAATATCTGTATCAGGTGTGCTTCTGCTTGGTTTGATCAAAAACCTGCAGCCCCTTGGCTCTCTTACGGACCAGTTTGACACTTATGGTCTAAATAATTAATGTGACCGCAAACTTGTGGAATCCAAAACATAAAATTGCATGAAAACTAGAGCATGTAGAACCAAACCGTTTCCAGATTTGAAATCAGCAGATCAAAAATAGTAAAAAACAGTAAAAAAAAAATCTTATGCAACTGAGATTTTGAAAAAATTTGTTGTGCTGTGTAATTAGTGTTTGCAACCATGTATCAGCAGCTTCACTGATGAGAAACCTATTGTTTGTTGATTAACCAATTGTTATCTGTTTACTTATTTTCATCTTTATGATTCAATATCACGTGAAATAAATGCTTGAATAGTACTTGGTTTCTTATTTATCTGCATTTTAAGTGTATTATCATCACTGCACACTACTGTATAAAGGACATTTTCTCATCCTTACCTCGTGGTGTGTGAAATGTGACTTAAGTACTTTTAGCAGTAGGCTCTTCAGTTACTAAAACCTTTGATCAAGTACTCAGACCTTGGTGATATTTTAGTTCACTTGGTAATTAAAAGGAACGAAACTTTGGAGAGGCATGGCTTTCAGATGCAAAAACGCCTTTTATTTTGATTCAGTTAGGAATGTATGCTTTAATTGCCCTCACGCACCTTCTAAAGAAATTTCTGTCAGTTTGAAATGATTTCTTCCGCCCACACTTTTTATATGAAAGTGTGTGTCTCGGGTTGATATGCAGGTATGTGGCTTGAAGCAAATAACTGCCAACTGAGCATGAGCACACATTTTTACCAGCATACTGTCAGTTTATTATTAGTTGACAGAGGTTAATACAGTAGGTAAGCTTTTCTTTATGGAACAGATATGGAATAGAAATTGAGGGAATATAAAAATAACATATGCTGGTGGGAAATAGTGATGGACATTTTCTGTAATTTTTCTGTTGAGTACTCGGACTCATAAAAAAAATTAACGGATGACTTCTCAGTGGAATTTAAATTGAGCTCAATGCACACAGTCAAATATGGCTTATTCTCAGGCTGTGTCGGGGAAAAATAAAAACCAGGTTCAAGGTGTCTGACTGAATAAACTATAACCATGAGGGCATAATTTTTAAAATACACTGAGGCTAATAAGTCAAACTAATGCATTTGCAATTTTGCACACCTAGTTCCACTTATACAGTCCACATTCCCATTCAAGAATAAGTTTTTTTTGTTTTCTTTTTTTCCTGTTTTGTGGTCTGAAACCAACCAGCATGTCACTATGCTTAAAGTGAGAGATAACATTGCTTTTCAGCATTAGACTGGCTGTGGATCTTTTGTAAAATGAGTGTTACTATACAATTTTTCAACTTCAACAAGTCATAACTTATGAACTATCAATGATAAATTGATTAAATTTCCTGGAGTATGATTTTGCGCATTGGGCTAGGCCCTCTATTTCTCTGGAATGAAACATACAAGATACAGTGGGGTGCAAAAATTTGGGCACCACTGGTTTAAATGTTGCTACAGTTAATCTCCAAGTGATTGAAAACAAACCTGAACACTAAATGCTACAAAGTTAAACATGACACCTTTCTGCAAATTTAAAACTAAGGTTTCTTTTTCTTTTTATTTTTCTGAGTTTTGAAATAATTAGAAAAGAAAAAGGGCCCTGTGCAAAAGTTTGGGAACCCTTTTGGATTATTCTTTGTTACCTTTTAAGAAGATGATTGCTAATGCCCAGACCCAGGTGATTTACTTGTTGGGGCTTCAGTGAGTCAGGTGAATATAATTCCAGGGTTGAACTATATATTCTGGAGTAACTCCATGCCGTCAAAAGTATCTGACTGTGGTGGCTGTTGTATCTGGTGTTAAAAACCATGTGTTCCTCTAAACAGTTTTCCAAGGATTTCAAAGTCAAAATCAAAATAATTCATTTCCACCAACAAGGAGAGGGCTACAAAAAAACTCTCACGTTTCAAACTACCCATTTCTACTGTCAGAAACATCGTAAGAAAATGGAAAATAAAAGGAGCAATTGAAGTCAAGGCAAGATCTGGAAGACCAAGAAAAATTTCAGATAGAATGGCCCAAGATTTGGTGAGCAACGCTCAGAAGAACCCACACATCAATGCAAAAGAGCTGCAAAAAAGAGTAGCAGACACAGGTCTAGTTGTTCACAGGACAACAATACAGCGTACCTTAAACAACAAAGACCTACATGGCAGAGTTGCAAGACAGAAGCCTTTCTTACGACCTCAACACAAAATTAAGCGTCTGAGGTATGCAAAAGAGAACCCTGAGAAAACGCAAGCCTATTGGAACAATGTGCTTTGGACGGACGAAACCAAAATTTAACTTTTTAGCCACAACCAAAGATGGTGTGTTTGGAGAAAAAAAAAGGGTGAAGCATTTGTAGAGAAGAACACATTGCCAACTGTTAAGCATGGAGGTGGATCCATTATTCTTTGGGGTTGTGTAGTAGCTGGGGACACAGGCAATATTGTGTGGGTGGAAGGAAGAATGGATTCCACCAAATATCAAGACATTCTAGAGGCAAATGTTCAAACTCAGTCCAGAAATTGAAGTTGACGAGGCATTGGGTATTCCAGCAAGACAATAACCTGAAGCATACCTCAAAATCCACCATGAAGTACCTCCAGGAAAGACGGATGAAGGTTTTGGAATGGCCTTCACAGTCCCCAGACTTGAATATTATTGAAAATCTGTGGAGAGACCTCAAACATGCCGTGCATGCAAGCAGGTCGAAGAATCTTTCTGAACTAGAGGTGTTCTGTCGGGAAGAATGGGAAAAAATTCCAAAGACAAGAATTTAAAGATTCTTAGCTGGCTAGAGGAAGAGTTTTCAAGCTGTTATAGCTGCCGGAGGAGTTACAAAGTACTAGCCGACAGGGTTCCCAAACTTTTGCACAAGGCTTTTTTCTTGTTTTATTATTTTGAAACTGTAAAAAGTTAAATAAAAATTATTCTTGCTTTAAAATGTGAAGAAATGTGTCATGTTTAACTTTGTAGCATTTAGTGTTCAGGTTTGTTTTCAATCACATGGAGATTAATTGTAACAGACATTTAAACCAGGGGTGCCCAAATTTTTGTACCCCACTGCAAGGGTTGCGCCAGCCTGAAATATGTGTTAGTCACTGTGGCTACCTGACTCTCCATTTCTTTAGCTGCGTCAGAGGTCTATTAGCATTGTGGCTAACCAGGTCAAAAAACTGTGAGCCAAATTTATTGTACATGGGGAAATTACACCAAATGTGTGATTGGAATGAGTCTTAATTCAATTGTGGTAGTTTTTCTTGAGATAATCAACAAAATTTAATTTTAATGGAAAAATGAATTGGACTTGCATCTTACTATACTGGTGCTGCCATCTAAATTTCTAGCTCCACAGGTTCCCCAGTACCTTTGGAATAATATTTTAGATGAATTAAGGCAGATATATATATATATATATAGGCACGAAAATGAAGAAAAAAGGCAGAAGCTATTTAAATTCTTTGTTTTAATACATAGCATACAGTCAGTGGTGAGGCATTACTCAGTTTCGCCTTTTTTTTTTAATATAAATTTGGCATCTCCAATCCCACCCGAATTTGGAATGCCCAATCCGAGAACAATGTACAAGGCTTGCTCATATGCAACCCCCTATTGCCAACCGAGGAGAGAGAGACAGTTCGCGGCTCTCCTCCAAAGCACGCGCCTGTCAGCCCCAGGATCTTTACACTCATTGGTCGCAACTATTGCAAGTTCAGAACGAAGGCGGAGGATACCCGAACATGAAAAAGCTTAGAATCTCACTGACGAGCGCCCGGCTGTCCAACAGGAGGCGCTTGAGCAATGAACAAGGCAATCATTTTTAATTTCCCTTCCCAGCAGTCCCTTCCCAATTTACGTCCCTACAGTGCTTAAGCCAATCAGGCGTTGTTCTGAAAAAGCTGCTGACCACTGCTGGTCAGTACGACCGGGGATCGAACCCGCGCCGTAGTAGCCACGACTGCACCTCAATTGCCGCGCTGTAACCGAATAAGCTAACCCGGCAGCACTCAGTTTTGCCTTTTTCATCCCCAAGTTAAGAGAACACATTGGTACATTTTTGGAGACATGTTGTATGTAATCCCATTGTATGAATTAAACCAGTCAGCCGTGCAGGTATCCAGTCTTGCCCACGCAAATTCATTCAGGGAACTGCACAATATGGTGTGACTAGTGTTAGTAAAACCTCTGGGACGAGATCAGAAATTAAAATTATTAATGAATTTGCTACGCATCATTGGTACTGGCAAAAATAGATCTCTATTTTTGGTGCTGGATGTAGCAGACAATTGATGTACAACACCAATTCCAAAATAGTTGGGACGAAGTGTAAATTGTGAATAAAATCAAAATGCAATGACTTTCAGATCACATGAGCCAATATGTTATTTACAATAGAACATAGATAACCTTTCAAATGTTGAAACTGAGAAATTTTACATTTTTATCCACAAAATGAGCTGATTTCAAATTTTCTGGCTGCAACAGGTCTCAAAAAAGTTGGGACACAGGCAAAAAAGGGCTGGAAAAGCAATTAATATATAAGAGAATCAGCTGAAAGAACATTTAGCAAGTAATTCAGTTAACTGGCATCAGGTGTGTAACATGATCAGCTATAAAAGGAATGTCTTAGAGAGGCTGGGTCTCTCAGAAGTAAAGATGGCCAGAGGCTGTCCAACCTTTGAAGGCTTGCGTAAAACAATTGTGGAATACTTTAAAAACAATGTTCCTCAACGTCGAATTGCAAAGGCTTTGAAGGTCTCATCATCAACAATGCATTAGATCATCAAAAGATTCAGAGAAACTGGAAAAATCTCTGTGCGTAAGGGACAAGGCCGAAGACCTTTATTGGATGCCCGTGATCTTTGGGCCTTCAGACGTCACTGCATCACTCACCGGCATGATTCTGTCATTGACATTACTAAATGGGCCCAGGAGTATTTCAAGAAACCACTGTCTGTAAACACAGTCTGCTGTGCCATCCACAGAAGCCACCTAAAACTCTATCATGCAAAAAGGAAGTCATTGTTGGGCATGATCCAGAAGCGCTGCCATGTTCTGTGGGCCAAGGCTCATTTTAAATGGACTGTAGCAAAGTGGCAAAGTGTTCTGTGGTCAGACGAGTCCAAATTTGTCATTCTTGTTGGAAATCATGGGTGCCGTGTCCTCCGGGCAAAAGAGGAGAAAGACCACCCCTCCTGTTATCAGCGTTCAGTTCAAAAGCCAGCATCTCTGATGGTATAGGGATGCATTAGTGCATGTGGTGTGGGACACTTGCATGTTTTAAAAAGCACCATGAATGCTGAAAGGTATATAAAGGTTTTAGAGCAACATATGCTCCCCTCCAGGCGACATCTATTCCAGGGAAGGCCTTGTGTATTTCAGCAGGACAATGCAAAACCACATACTGCAGCTATTACAACAGCATGGCTTTGTAGTAGAAGAGTCCGTGTGCTGAACTGGCCTGCATGCAGTCCTGATCTTTCACCGATTCAGAACATTTAGTGCATAATTAAACGAAAAGTCCATCAAAGGAGACCCAAAACTCTCCAGCAGCTGGAAACCTGTATCAAACAAGAGTGGAATCAAATTCCAATGGCTAAACTCAACAAACTTGTCTCGTCAATGCCCAGACGCCTCCACTCTGTGTTCGAAAGAGAGGAGATGCTACACCATGGTAAACAGGCCCCTGTCCCAACTTTTTTGAGACCTGTAGCAGCCATCAAATTTGAAATGAGCTCATTTTGTGGATAAAATTGTTTAATTTCTCAGTTTCAACATTTGCTATGTTATCTCTGTTCTATGGTGAAAAAAATACTGGCTGGTGTGATTTGAAAGTCATTGCGTTTGATTTTATTCACAATTTACACTTTGTCCCAACCTTTTCGGAATTGGGGTTGTATATAATACAGTACAACATTCACCATAGTATGCCAGTGGTGATAGTACTCTCACTGATGATCACGAATCTTCTGGTGTTTTTCAAAATCATTCTTTTTAGGGATCGTTGAGAGATCTTTCCGTTCAGCTAGCTTGTTTTTCTCACCGGCCTCACGGCACCATGAGCAATACAGCTTCATCCTGTAAAACCTCACAGCAATACCAACGACGGAAATTGCAGGGGGCGAAGGCTCAACGTGTTCTTTGGGCTGGTGTTACAAGCGCGATCTTTTGGCTGTTGCGAATCACAATAAAATGAATCAATTTTCTACGTTCGAAGAACGGGGCACAAAAGCACAACGGTTACAATTAATCTGACTCCATAGAAAATTTAGAATACCAAATTTAGTTATACTCTCGTTAAATATCTGACTCCAATTAGAATTGAGATTTGGAATTTAGTGCAAACATACGTGGATCTCGAGGTGACTACACCTCGAACTCTTAGGAGACAACGGCCGTCACTCATTATATGCTCTCGGGTATTAGCATTATTGCTGAATCTTAGGTTCGTTGGTCATACCAGGGGATGGAGGGAATCACCGCAGCAAAGGCATCTTGGCTCAGAGACTACGAACCCAGGTCTATGCAAACACCCAGAGGGTCCCTTAAGGGAATTTAACGGAAGCAGACTTTTACATAGACCCTTTAAATGAGTAGACTGTGATAGCCTCTCCAACGTAATAAAACAAATAAAACAAATGAATGATTGAAAACAGGTCATGACCAATCATTAATTTTAAGGGATTGTTTGAGCTTCCCTTGTTGCCAGTTCATGAGCCGCCACTGCTTCTATCATATGGGCGGAGTTTGACGAGGTGTTTCAGCTCTTGGGAGGCCAGTATTCAAAATGATGCAGCACTCTCTTCCGATTCGTGCTTGTGCAAGCTATTATCATGACAATATGAATGAGGTCAAAATTAATCTCCCCAATTGGGAATACTGTACGCAATGTCAGAGGTGATAAATGTACAGCGAGTCGGCCCCGCAAAGGAAATTATTTATGATAATGAGCCAGCATTCAATCAGAGCCTCTAGTCAACGGTTACAGGAATGATTTCCCGACTTCTGAACATCGCAATGTTTGACTAGCGTGATCTAAAATCATTGAACTCGCCACAGGATGATTTTTAATCACCAGTAGGAGAAAATATGGCATTCGCCACTGTGGCGAGGACTAACATAAATATTATCGCCACCCAAACTTTTTATCGCATTGGTGAATGTGGCGAGCAGCTAGCGCAATCCCTGCCACTGTATTTCTAGTCTCAGAAATTATTAGTCATTTTATAGTACCTTCATTACAATTCGGGGTATGTGCCAAAGAATTTGGACTTTAAGGTTTCTAGACCCTTAAATACTGAAAGAAAAAAAACACCCCATACCTGAACCATTTACATTTGCCTTTTGCCAAGGTATGGCAAATTTTTTCTTAAAACAAATTACTTTAAATTAATATATATATAAATATTAATAATTAATATATTAATATAACATATATTTGATAAATATAGCAAATATCTAGTTGGTATGTTGAATGAAACTATAGTTTTCAAAGTGTCAATTGCACTATGTCTCACAACACGTGGAAATGTTATATCCAGAGCCCTGCCTTAGGCTATATGCCATTATAGAAATGTATCTATACAACTTACAGTGCTTGACAAATTTATGAGACACCCTGTCATAAAAACGAGAAAACACAAATATTTTAGAAATTTGTAAAAAAAAAAAAAAAAAAAAAACTTGTTTAAAACTAAAAATTATATTGTTATTTCTTTGGCAAGTAACAAACTGAAGCAACTAAACAGTCTTTATTCACACATAAAAACCAAACAAAAACCTTAATATTTTGAATGGCCTCCTTTGGCCTTGATAACAGCTTGTATTCTTGCATTCAACCACTAAAACTAATTTTTATGTTCAGGAATGCAAGTGAATAACTGTTATTTGGCATCTTTAGCACATTATTATTATTTTTTGATAAACTATTTTTTCTGCTTTCTTGTAAAACAGTACATTCAAAAATTCAGGGATAACAACAATAATTACTGTATATTTTAGCATTAAAAATATAATTTCAATTAAAGAGCTTGCACATGCTGGTGGATTAACCATTAAAGAAACATAAAAATGACAGTGGTAATTACCAATACTGTTAATTTAGGGCAGCTGTGGCATAAACCTTACATTGGGTGGTGGTCTAATAAATTTGTTAAGCACTGTAAGTTCAGAGGGTATGTAATATGACTATGTTGCTACATGGTTACCATGAATTGAATGGTGTTTGTTTAGAGATGCACTGCTACCCCCGGGGTATTCAGGTTCAAGTGGTTAATCCATAGTAATCTTACCTTTTGAGTGACTTCACATAATCCAGTTTGTGACCGTCATCTCGGCAATTGAGCCGCCCTCCAATATAGCATGGTGCCAAAACTGAAGCCATTTTGCATTCACAATCTGGTGTGTGCTACAGTGATAAACTCAAAGCAATGCGATCATAAAACCATGGCTGTGACTACTTAAATAAGACTAAATAATAATTGCTGACATCAGCCACTAATCTGTCTTGCAAGTAGAGATGTAAACAGTAAGAAATGACATCAGCTACCACTTTTGGCTTGTAATTACAGATACAGGGACAGGTGAGATCAGCCACCAATTCAGTCTGGCAAGTAGTAAAACATCATTTCTTTGCTTCTACTATTATCAAAACAAAAAGTATTATGTACAATGATATTTTTTATTGATTACTCTGAGACAGAATATACATTATATGCCCATATACTAGCATGTTGGTTTTGGTAAAACATTATGTGATTTGACACTTTGAAAAATACAGTTTCTTTTAAGAAAACAACTTAATATTTTGTAGATACTGCTCAAAAAATGATGGGAACCCTTAATCATCATACTATAACACAAAGTCTGTTAAATGTCAGGGATATCAATCTGTCCATTCAGGAAGCACAAGTGAATGTGAATCAATTTTACCTTCTTTGGTGCAAATGAAATTGAGAACAGGTGCAATGGAGAGACAGAAGCAAGACGACCACCAAAAAAGGAATGGATGTGCATATGGGGGCCACAAACAATGGCTCTCGCCATATCCTTCCTGACAGATTATTCTCTAGTTTTGTGTTCTGCTAGTGTCCTTGTCACAACTGGTAGCATGAGGCTGTACCTGCCGCACAGCACGGTTGCACAGGTAGTCCAGCTCATCCAGGATGGTACATCCATACGTGCAGTTGCAAGAGGGTTTACTGTGTCTCCCAGCACAGCCTCAAGAGCATGGAGGAGATACTAGGAGACCTGTCATTATGTGAGGAGGGCTGGACAGGGCCGTAGAAGGGTATCAACCCAGCAGCAGGATCAGTATCTGCTCCTTTGTGTGAGAAGGAATAGAAGGAACATTGCCAGTGCCCTACAAAATGACCTCCAGCAGGCTACTGGTGTGAATGTTTCTGACTAAATTGTCAGAAACAGAGTACATGAAGGCGGCATGAGGGCCCAATGTCCTCTAGTGGGACCTGTGCTCACAGCGGAGCACCTTGCAGCCCAATTGGCATTTGCCAGAGAGCACCAGAATTGGTAGGTCTGCCATTGGCGCCCCGCTCTCTTCACAGATGAGAGCTGGTTCATCCTGAGCATATGTTACAGGCGTGAAAGAGTCTGGAGATGCCATTATGAATATTATGCTGCCTATAGCATAATTAAGCCCGACAGATTTAGCGATGGGTCAGCAATGGTCACGGGAGGCATATCCATGGAGGGTCGCAATAACCTCCATGTCATGGCCAACAGTACTGCTGTTATGTATCGAGATGAAATCCTTAGAGCAATTGTCAGACCTTATGCTGGCGTAGTGGAACCTGGGTTCCTCCAGGTGCAGGACAATGCCCAGCCTCATGTGGCCAGAGTGTGTCGGCAGTTCCAGGATGACAAAGACATTGATGCCATTGACTGGCCCTCTTGTTCCCCTGACCTAAATCCTATTATCATCCGACACTGCCAAGCACTGCCACTAACTGTGCAGGAGCTCACTGATGCCTTAATCCTGGTCTGGGAGGAGATTCCCCAGGACACCATCCACCAACTCATCACAAGCATGCCCAGACATTGTTGGCAGTGTATACAGGCACATGGGGGCCATACAAACTACTGAGTCACATCATGAATTGCAGAGATAAAATTTACGCAAGTTAGATATGCCTGTGATTTAAATTTTTAACTTTCATTTTCAAGGTGATTTTGAATCCAGCTCTCAATGGATTGATGATTTTGGTTTCTATTGACCTTTGTTATGTCATTTTGTTCTTGAAAAATTTGACACTGTACACCAGCAAAGATTTTCAACTTGAATAATTTGTTCATCAAGATTTAATATGTGATTTCAGTGTGTTCCCGAAATTTTTTGAGCAATATGTGGTCTAAGTTGACGACTGATAGTTTTCCCTTTTGCTGATTCATATGATGACCATCAGGTATGGTAAGCATTGCGAAATGTCAGGTGTCTGGGTTCAAATCCCTTCTTGTTTTAACACCTCATTATGACTACCCAAATGCAACACAATTCCCTGGGTCACGGTTGCGAATCACATATTGTGAGAAATCCTTAAGCACGTGAAAAGTTCAAGGTTAGGACCAATCAAAACACACATTAAGAGGTCACATGATTCCCATTTCAATTGCCACATAGGAATGAATCACAGAAGAATCAAACAATTTGAATGTTGAATGACGGCCAGTGTCAAAGAAAAGTTACCATGCTAACTAGCTAGGTCGCTAACTAACTAGTTACCTTGAAATAGATTGCAAGAACTGGGATAACGTTCGCTAATCACCCAGTAATACTAGCTTACTAGGTTAGCTGTGCTTTAACTTCTTAGCAGTAATTAATCAGTGCAGGTTACCGCTGTAAAATATTTTACTTTTATTGGTTGACGTGCCGTCTAGAAGTGATGATCCAGCTTGCTCCGCAAACATGTCTGCTACTTGTTAATGAATCCATTTTCTGTGTGGTATGTATTTCTTTCTTCTTGTGCGAAATAGAACACAAAAATGTGAAAAATTTGCATCACACCAGGAGTGAATGTTTTGCATGCGTGAATTTTGCATCCGGATTTTCCACATTTCTGTCCTCGATTCCAGCATTGCACTGTTATAAAACGGCCTTGTAATCTTCGATTATCAGTTTTGAAGAGCCTGTGCCGACTGCTGATAAATGCAACATCATCTGTGATGTTGGAGCTCATCCGCTCTAAGGTTTGAGCGTGCTGTGCATTCTGAAATGCTTTCCTGCTTGCCACTGTTGTAAGGAGTGGTTATCTGAGTTACTGCGGCCTTTCTGTCAGTTCAAACCTGTCTAGCCTTTCTCCACTGACCTCTCTGATCAAAAAGGCGTTTCCATCCGCCTAACAGGCATTCTCTGGATCTTTTTCTTTTTTTTCCCCGCACCTCTCTGTGGATGCTTGACACTGCAGTGCTTGAAAATCCTGGGAGAGCAGCAGTTTCAGAAATACTTCATCCAGCTGGTCAGGGTCAACATATAGGCTTAGTCAAAGCCATTGAAATTGCTTTTTTCCCTACTCTCTGTCTGATGAGAATATACACTAAATCTCCTGTCCTTTTACTGCATGATCTCATGCATTGCAGTGCTGCCACATGACTGGCTGATTATATCATCGCACAAGTAAAAAGGTGTATGGGCAATAATCTGCATGGTGAGTGTATGTTTCGGTGAGATTGAAGCTTGATGTTTTGAGAAGAAATAAGGGCTTCAATTGTGCACCTGGCAAAATAAAATCAATTTTATCTGTGAAAATTTATTTAAAAAATTTGTATTAAAAGTACTTGTGTTGTGGATTCTTCATGCTTATCCTGTGCTATCCAACTTTCATCCTTTAATACCCTACCCACTAGTTGCCCAACTTCCAATGGGTAGCTTCCACCCTAAGTGTATACTGCTTACCCGGAATAGGATAAATAGGATAAAGACTACAAGCTACTTTGCTCACCTGTTAAACATCACTTGTTTTACATCACCTTATCATTGCAGCTTGCCACATCATAAGTAGCCCTAGATTCCCCTGCACCAGCTTCTTTGGAGTCTTGCTTTCATCAGATGTGAAGAATGTGTATATCACAAGTAAACAAATGGAATCACCATTTAAATCATCAAATAATTTGTTGTAACGTTTTGAATATAGGAAGAGGTTGACCATTTCCCAAAGACAAATTGGTAGGATTTTCATCATTTCACCCCCTACAGTACAAAATATAATAAAAAAAATTTCAGGAATGTACAAAGGGCAGAGCCAAAAACATTCTGAAAGTAGATGATCAACAATCCCACAGATGGCACTATTTTAAGAACAGTCATGTGACTGTAATGGATATCAAAACCTGGGCTCGGAAATGCTTTGGTAAAGCTTTGTCAGTCTAGACAATTCGCTGCTGCATCCACAGATGCAAGTTAAAAACTTTACTATGCAAAGACAAAGCCATACATCAATTTGATCCAAAAGCACTGCTTTTTTCTCTGGGCTCTGTCATCTGAGATGGACAGGTGCTCAGTGGAGAAAAACATCCCTTGCGCTCTAGGCCATAGACTAGAAGGACAACGGTAGCCGTTGTGAATGTCAGCACCAAAAAGTCAGCGCTTGTCATGGTATAGGGGCATGTCAGTGCTCATTGCATGAGTGACTTGCACATTTCAGAGGGCACCAGTAATGCAGAAAGATAAGTTCAAATTTTTCAGGAACATATGCTGCTGTATAGATTCATCTGCTCCTGGGACATCCCTGCATTTTCGAGCAAGACAGGGCCAAACAATATTCTGCTCAAATTAAAAGTCCATGCCCGCGTAGAATGTCTTCGATGCCCAAATGCTTCATAAGTGTGCCTGAAAGCCATCGTGATGCTGAATACTCATTAACAGTTGCCTGCACCGACCGTTCATATAAATTGACGTTAGAAGATAAAATTATGTATTGTTGCACTGTTTTTGATGTTGTGGAGAGTGCACTGTCATACATTTCAAGTTACTTTAAAGTTAACTGGCTGCCTTAAAAGATTTGAGTTAAATCAACAACAACGTAAATATGAGTTATGTAACCTTGAAGATAAGCCTTGTTTCAACTCATAGTCAGTTAAGACAATGGATAACATTAGATTTAACTTTTGAAAACTTGTAAACTTGAATTCAATATATACTGTAAAACTTATCATGACAAGTGGAGTTAAAGAGAAGTAAGTTCACATAGCTTAATGGGGCAATTTTGTTTTACAGTGTTAGTGAATCAGTCCATTTTGACTTTATTTGCATTTTTTTGAGATTTGCTAACTTTTTGGAATTGGAATCGTTTAACAAACTTAAAAAAAGTCCTTGCTGACTTATGGCAGCTGATAGACCCCACACCCCCACCCAGTAAGAAGGTGCTATTCGGGACAATCAACATAGAATTTAAAAAACAAAAAGAAAAAAACAGACAGTCAGCAGGCTAGAATGAATGATAATTTGCTAATTAATGAAGATAAACTCTCCATCATGTCGCGTTTTGCCAGTAATGGCATGCAGGCTTATATTTAATTTTCACAAAGTCCTGCGGCCAAACACATGCCAACATCGATTTGTGCAATGGAATCTGTCTTGACCACAGTGATATCAAACACAAACAATCAATCCTGAGCCATCCCCCTCGGCCTTAATTGACTTGGGGAGAATATTAAGCAGTCTTGCTGGCAGAAAACACACAGACACTGCGGCAGTCCTTTGGCTGAATGAGCACTGAGTGACCTTCACAGGAAGATTGCTCTGACAGACATTCAGTACCATGGGGTAAGGCACTGTTCAGTTGGTAGGAGAGATAGTAGAGATTATAGCTAAAACTTATAAGTTTAATTTTACTGTCATGTGAGATACAGCGTATGACTGTGCTGAGTATAATATTTTATCCAATAGCATGAAAACATTGCATACATTACATTTTGGTGAAATTTCAAATGTTGATAAAATTTTTGACCCTTTAAAAATTACAGTAGGTGGGCCAAGTGTCCTGTTGTAATCATAATGCATTCTTTTGCTCTTAAGGCTATTCTGCTTGTGGGTGTTACTCTGTTGTAAATAAATTACACAGTGGTGCAGAGGTTTAAGTTTCCATTCTCCCAAGTGGTAAGCTGGCTGTCAAGGATAATAATAAAACTAGCCGTCAAGTAAAACGTATCAGACCATGAGAACAGGGCCAGCTGGTGACTTCAAGCGTAGTATTTTAACTGTTGTATCAAGGTAAAGTTAATTACTTATTGAACTGTACCACTGATGACTCATCCATGAGAACTAGCTAGTGGTTAACCATGAGTCAAACTGAAACAGCTTTGATATTTATTCAGTGACATATTCATTTACTCAACTCTCGAGCAAATTAAGGACATGTATGTATGTGCGGTGAGGATACATTCTTGGTTTGTGTCTTTATTCTCTAAATTGGAATCCTGATTTTAAAAAGTAAGGACAGAAATTTATGAATTCCAGTCTGTCCATCTTATCAGCTATCTTCAGTCGCTCAGACTTTCTGCTGTAGAATCACCCTCAGAGCAGGTTCAGCTGCTGCACCATTTATTTTCCCAAGCTGTTTTACTGCTGTATTTGATTCTGTATTCCTGGGCTAAAAAGCTGCTTAGCTGCCTGCAGATTATACATTTAACCCTCTGGGGGAAGAAGAAAAAAATAATAATAATTTTGAAGCAGATGGCCAAGAAAAGTTTGGAGTGGGGAATCCTAGCTTCCAGCTGAGGAATAACTGTCTTTTTTAGAATTTGATTATAGAATGTGAAAGGAGGGGTGGCTGTTTGGCGACAATGGTTCTGTCACACAAAACACAAACTGTGTCTGAACGAATGTTTGAAGTGCAGAAAATGCACTTCAGATGTTTGGATAACATTACCTGCGATTATCTGAAAAACCAATTTTGAATCAGAACTGATCAATTAATTCAGTGCCTGCTGTCCCGCTTCTATCATCGATTACAAAATCCCGCATCTCATTTGAAATGGCTTTATTATTATGTACAGTTTGGCTAAAAAACAAAGTAGCCCTAAAAAGCAGCACTTTTAAGGGTAACAGGACTCTTTGTCCCCAAATTTTCTGTCCCCGGATTTTTTGTCCCTGGACTTTTCGTTCCCATGGACTTTTCCTCCCCGGACTCTTCGTCCCTGAGTAGTTTTCGTCCCGGAGGACTTTTCGTCCCCAGATTTTTCATCCTGTAATAAAAAAAAAAGTTGCCGCCATTGTTGACAGATGGATGGACAAACAGACGATGGACAGATCTCCATCATATAAGGGTTAGGATAAGGCGTAGTGTCATAATGCAGGAAGAGGGCAAAGCATTATTGGGGATGAACCATCCAGGGACAAAAAGTCTGGGGACAAAAACTTCATGGGGACGAAAAGTCCAGGGACAAAAACACCACGGCGACAAAGAGTCCAGGGACGAAGAGTCCTAGAAGTCACTTTTAAGTAGCATCAAAAGCGACGGATGACACTGTCGTCACCGTCTCTAATTAATACCAAGTTATTCCAGATATTCGACTTTACCTTCAATCGTTAGTTAAGCACAAGCAAGTTCTTTTCATGCCTGTTGGATATTATTCAAGGTACCACAATCAAAATAGCATTAGTTTCGTTTCTTTCTTGCTAGCAGGTTTTCTCACTCATTTTAATTCCGCACCAGTGCATATTCATTTATGTATTACTGGTGACCCTAAATTAAAAACTTGTTTTGTTTACTTATTTTAAGTTGTTATGTAATGTAAAGTTCAAATGTGGCCCTGGAGATTAACCGTTATGATTTTTTTTTTGGCATAAATTTGGCATCTCCAATCCGACCCGAATATGGAATGCCCAATCCGAGAACTGTGGCTGCGTTCGAGCGGGTCTGCAAGTAAGCCAGCTGCGCGAGATTCCCAAAAAATTACGCGAGAATCTCGCCGAAGTTGCGCGAGAAGCCCTCCAAACCCTGCGATAGCTGCAGCCATCGCGGGGTTTGGAGAGCTTATCGAGCAACTTCGGCAAGATCCTTGCATATTTTTCGGGAATCTCGCGCAGCCGGGCTTACTTGCAGACACGCTCGAATGCACCCTATGTACAAGGCTTGCTCGTATGCAACCCCCTATTGCCAGCTCAGAAGAGAGAGAGAGTTCACAGCTCTCCTCCGAAGCACGCGCCTCAATCAATCAAATCCTTTATTTAACCAGATAAAACCAGTTAAGACCAAAGTCTTTTTTTCCAATGGTGATCTGGCGGTATGCAGCAAGTCACACACAAGTATTATATAAAACACAAAACAGTTCAAGACAATATTGACAAAACAGTACAGTAAAATACAAGAACAAGGGACAAGCAGGGGCTCCTGTCAGCCCCTGCATCTTTACACTCATTGGTCGAAACCATCGCAAGTTCAGAACGAGGGCGGAGGATACCCGAACATGAGCAAGCTTAGAATCTCACTGTCGAGCGCCCGGCTCTCCAACAGGAGGCGCTTGAGCAACGAACAAGGCAATTATTTTTAATTTCCCTTCCCAGCAGTCCCTTCCCAATTTGCTTCCCTACAGCGCTTCAGCCAATTGTGCGCTGTTTCTGAAAAAGCTACCGACCACTGCTGGTTGGTACGACCTGGGATCGAACCCGCGCCATAGTAGTCACTACTGCTCCACAAATGCGGTGCCTTAACTGAGTGAGCTAACCCTGCAGCTTCTGCTATAATTTTTAACATAAGGATATGATTAGAATAATTTTGAGCAATATTAAAAAAAAAAATGATAATAATAATTATTTTTGGTGTTCACTGCAATCAGGTTTCCATACTTTAAGCAATAGTATGCTCACACTTTTTCACTTTGCACACGAGCAGAGAAGAGTTTTTTTTTTCCCCCGCTACTCAGAAAATCTGTCTTTATAAATAGCTATTCGCTAAGGTACAAGCCCACCTGGCTTTTAAAGGGAATGGGAGATGACACTCTGATTGGTGTATTTCATGTTTCGCCCAAAACACGGCTATGATTAAATAAGAGATTGAATCCAACCCCTTTGAACTATGCGTTTTATTATACGCCCAGATAACCCGCCGTTAAACTAGCAAAAATGGATTTGGACGCAGTATATATGCACTCGTGTCACGCGTTTTGGACCGTTTGCTTAGATTGCTAAAATAGAGCCCTCAGAAATTGTTGATGTCCCTGTGAGACACAGAAGACACTTGAGGGCCAAACTAAATAAAAGTGATTACTGCATACAAAATGCACAGGAACACCAATCGGGCACCCAGAGCTAACCCGCTCTCTTCCAGAGCTGGCCCTGCCATAATGAGAGTTCTTATTTTATTTGAAGAAAAAATATCAGCATTTGTTGAAATTGGTCATGCTCATTGTGTATAAGGTCTACAGAATGTCAGTGTAATTACCACATAATTATTGTTTTCAGTTGAACTTTAATGTATGTCTGAACTCTCAATATCAGTGATTCTGCATTTTTTGAGAAGGAATATTTCCCTCCAATATAAAAATGAAAGAAAGAAAAACTACAACATCAGAGCAAAGCAAAAGTACTTGATGAAAGTGAGACAAATAAAACAACCTCGACAACATGCTTAGCATAAATTGGGTGTTTTAATTTTACCCATCAGAGAAAATTACTTACAAATCTGACACTTGACTTGCATTATAAGTCTAACTGTGGTAATCACTGTAATTGGTGTTTTGATTAAGAACCCTGCGAGAATAATTCATGTTAATTGCATAATTTAGGCCTTGCTTGCACTTTCATGGTTCAGGCTTCTATCTTTGAGCAATCCTGAAATACACATTCCTTTATTCTCTCATTACACTATAAGTTGGTTATGCTACTTAATTTATTCAGACACGGGCACCACACTGTCATTATCGTGACATGTGTTAGTTGTTTATTCAAGATAAAATCAGGTACATCTGTTGCTAGGAATTCTTGGTTTCCCACTTCCCTGTGAAATTATATTTAATTTAGCCTGCAAGCTCGCTATGATTGGTGCGTTTGCATGATGAAAGGCACAAAGGAGTTATTTACATGATGGTATTTCAGTGTGTGGTGAAACTCAAATATGCTGTGTGTAAAAAATAAATAAATAAATAAAAATAACGCTTTTATAACACCTTGTAAGATAAATTTTGTCTATATGTGTGCATGAGTGCGTGTGGGTGTGAGAGGAGGTGGGTGGATGAGTGGGTGATGGTGATTTCAGTTTATATTAAATAAATTAACTGGGGCCTGAAAGCTCTTCCCATTTCCATCGCTATGGCACTTTGTGATTTAAAGTGAGAAAGAACAATTATCACCCCAGTCTTTTCACAAAATAATTCTTCATTTTATATGAAAAAGTGCATTTTTGGCTGGCTGTCACAAACAGCCAAAAAAAAAAAAATCAAAAAGGGAAAAAAATATATCAATGTGACTTCTTTGGATTAGTACGTATCTGTCTGTGCAACTGCATGTACAGAAATTATACAGTGTGATGTAAACAACATGGCCTCATCAATATTGATGGGTAATGTGTATTTTGTCAGTGTTATGTTTAGTACAGCTTTGAAACTGTTGTGCAAAGCAAAGTATAAGCTAGATTGCTGACCATACACTCCCTTCACATGGCCCATATGGACTGTAGTAAAATATTGAAACTGTAGTAAAATATACATCTAATATTTAAAGAACTGCAGGCCTCAAGTGCCTCAGTTACGGTCAGTGTTCACAATTAAACAATTAGAAAAATGGGGAGAGCTGCGAGGTGAAATCCACTGCTGAGCAGAATGAACACATAGCCTGATATTGCATTTTCAAAAAAAAAAAAAAAAAAAAACATTTCAATGACCCCAGAAACTTTTGGGATAATATTCTGGGGGCTGATGAGTCAAAAATGCAAAAATGGACATTTTTGGAAGAAATGGGTTTCATTATATGTGGTGTGAAGCTAACACAGCATTTCATAAGGGAAACATCTTACCAGCAGTCACACTCAGTGGTGGTAGTGTGATGGTCTGGGGCTGCTTCAGGACCTGGGCGACTTGCCATAATTGATAGAACCATAAATTCTGCTCTATGCCAGAAAATCCTGAAGGAAAATGTCCGGGCATCAGTTCGTGGCCTTAAGCTCTAGCACAGTTGGGATATGCTGCAGGACAATGATCCAAGGCACACAGGCAAATACATCTCTGAATGGCTCAGAAATAAAGTGAAGGTCATGGAGTTGACCTGAGAAAGTCTTGACTTGAATCTGATTGAGGTGCTGTGGTGCGACCTTAAACGGGCAATTAATGCTAAACAAAGAAAAAAAAAAACCCTTCAAGCTGGCTGAATTCATTAATTAATCTAAACAATTCTCTAAGGAGGAGGAGGCCAGAATTCCTTCGCAGTCATGTAGAAGACTCATTGCTCATCGCAAACATTTGATTGCAGTTGTTGCCACCAAGGGTGGCAGTGGCACAACCAGTTATTAGGCTTAGTGGGCGCACTTCTATACTTTCTTTGTACCGCAGTAGTTTTATAGTTCTGAGCACTCACTCCAGCACTACTGCAGAAATTCCTATAGTTGCTGCACTTTTAGGTGTCCCTCCCTCTAAAATTTGTTTGATATTAATTCTCCTGTTTGAGAATGGAAATATGTTGTGTGTTTTTTTTTTTTTTGCTATTTATGAACTGAAAAATGTTGGATACTCTGTTTAGGTGGGTGCCAGTGATTTCACTTATGTTAAAGAAGTAAATTGTGGCCTGAAAGCTTTATAGGACTATGAGATTTAAATGTAAAACAATGAAAAATTCCAAAATTTTTGACATTATACTGAGATATAGATGATAGAAGTAAAAAAAAAAAACTGATTATTTATTTTTCATCCTGTACCATTTGAGGTTATTTACAGATGAAATGCTGTATTTTCACTAAATAGAGTACAATGTATAATAATGTGAGTAAAGTGTGTCCCAACGTTTGACTAGTACTGTATATGTGTATATGTGCATATCACCATGGCACCTGGCAGTTAGCCACAATGTCTAAAACACAACAGTGATACATATGAACAGGCTATTGCATGAAACTGCCAATATTATCATGCCACGGAATAACTTGTACTTGTGGAAAGTGGTTGATGAATGATTCAGTGATATTTCAAAGAAAGATAATTTCTATTTGAAAATCTCTGAGATACCTGGAGGAGGACTGAAATACATTAAGAATAACCCATGCCATGGTCTATTTATGTAGAGAATGTTGGAGTTATATGACAGATATTTGAAGTAGGGACACATCCCACATTGCATTTATGGAATTGTAGTGGATTTCTACGAGGCTTTAATGATGTGCATCTGAAAAGTGGACCTGTTGTGATCCCAGAGATTAAGTTGTTACATGTGACGTAAGGACATCCAAGTTCATTACCCACTCAGCATGCATCTGCCACTCTCATTTGATAATGACTACACGCTCAAGTGAGATTTTACAGTGCAGGCTTTTCAGCCCAGGCACATGGTGGTAAATGAGAAAAACAACAATTTGGGCAATTCAATTAAGTAACCATCCTATTTTTGCGTGAGATAATGTTAGTACAGGCCCCAGGTCCTCAAATCACGGTCATTAAGGTCCAAGAACTGTTGATTTTCCATCCTCTCTTGACCTGAGAGTCAGGTGTTAACGTGGGATAAAAGGAAATCTGGGGTGGATTCAGATTTTAGGTCCAGATTTGAGGATCCCTGGCATAGGCCAATGTAATTCTTAGTTAGATGTGGGGGTACTAATGTAGGTTTTTTTTTGCCCAACATATTTTAGTGGTTCACATGGGGCAGCCACTAATCAAAGTGCTAATACATATTTAGCAGTTTCCAGAACATTTGTGGCTCTCCTTAAATGTTCATAAAATATTTGTTCTACCTCTTGTAGGTGGTGTGATAAAACTGTAATGCTACCATTGTCAAGAGGAATTGAGTATCATTGCAAAATCGAATGTCTGTTATTACAATATGTACTGTTACACGATGAGATTCTATCACAATAATGAATAAATAAATAAATAGTTGAGATAAATCATAAATAATTACAGTGCATGCAAAGCAATGTGAAGTATTGCTATCTCTAGGCTTTTGGTTGCTATTATTATAGGTTCTTCTTCTGACCAACTTCTGCTAATAATTCAGCTTGAACCGATTAATGTAGAAACTCTGTTCCATCTCTGTTGCGTAGGTGTTGCAAATGACTCCTGTGGTAAGTTATTTTAATTTTCTATGATTTATATTTTTTGAGATATTTAACGAAAAGTTAAAATGAATTTCCCCAGAGACTTTGCATTAGGCTTTATGACATCATAATGTGCCTGCATTGGGCTTTATGACATCATTATGAGCCTGTGTCCCTCTGAAACCTGCTCCAGTTCAGCGGCTCCCTCTCTGCGTTGACTTTTATCACTAGTAATGTACCAGCAGAAAATCCACTACGTTCTCTCTTTTCATCTATCTGTCATTATCTAACGGCTCTTTTTCTCTCGCCATTTAATTTAAATACTCCAATTTTAGAATTCTTTAAGAGCATTTAATTCATGAAACTAGGTGTCATGTTAAATTTCCTCTGCATTTTCAGTGCATTGTCAAAATAGGGTAGAATTTAGAACATACATCTCTGCCATTGTTGCAGATTTAATGTTTGCTCCAATACTGAGGGGGATTGATGTGGTTTCTTTGATTCGCTCCTGTGGGAGGTGTAGGGGTCAGTGCCTGCGGTAGGACAGTATTGACTGGCTTCAAAGTGTTGTGATTGAGTCAGTGCCACAAATCATGACCACAGAACACATTTGTCTTGATGTTTGGGATGTTGTTAGCATATTGCACTCCACTTTTATTAGGGCACAATCCTCAGATCAATTAGGAGAAAGTGAGGTGTGTCGTATTGTAATCCAATTGAACATAATGCATTTCTGCCTGTTTCATTGGCTGCAATTGAAGTATTCTGACACGGCCAATGTTGTGAATCACTGCTTTGCATGCTCTGGTATTTTCATCAGGAAATAAGCATCTTGTGAAGGAATGAAATAGCCCCAACAAACAACATTATATATCCAATGGCTGGTACTGCAAAATTTTCTAAATGTTGATAACCAAAGAGTGTATTTTTTTCATATCATTTTTCTTCACATCTTGCTGTTTCTCTGTGCTCTGTTGTTCCTTCAGAGCAAATTTGAAAGTGAATGGACATTTTTAATGTACTACTTGCATAAGGATGTACTAGAGCGCATGTAGATAAAATTGAGTGTGACTGCGTGGGGTATTTCACAAAACTGGATTGCTGAGTTAGTTGGATAACTACTCTGAACTGGATGTGCATTTCCTGAAGGAAATACCAGTGCACATGCAAAGCAATAACACTGGCTGTATTTCCAAGACCTGTGCAGTGGAGTTTGAGCAGAGTTTCTACATTAAACGGTTCGAATGATTTGAACAGCTGAATTATTTGCAGAAGGTGGTTAGAAGAGGAACCTGTAATAATAATAATAATAATAATAATAATAAGCCTGGGAATAACACTGCAGTGCATTGCTTTGCATGCACTGCAACTACAGATTGCAAGTGCTGAGGCAATTATGAATGCTGGCTGTTGAGAGGCTGATGTTAAACTGGATTTCTGGCTTGTGAATGAGTTGAAAAAGTGGTTATAGGATGAACAATGCTAAATATATTGTTAGGTGATTGATGTAATGATGTCCTTGAACTAAATAGCATTGCTGGCTTATGTCTGCATGAAGTAGTAGCTGCAGAGCTATGAAGACCTGAAAACATGGGATGGAGTCTAGTGAGCATGAATAGGACATAAAAGTTAAAACCTTATATTTCATTGTGAGATGTGGAATATATTACGATGTTAGTGGCGCATAATGATTCTTAGAACACGGGAATCAAATGCAGATCATAGATGAGCCGTTTAGGCGTATTTAATTGACAGAAGATTGCAGATACTCAAGCTCAAATGAAGAGGATAATGAGAAGACGGTCCAAACATAGCAGCGAACAGGAGCATAGGAAGTCAAGCTATTCATTGTAGGAGGGACTGGTTCAAGGTCAGTAACCAGGATGGCAAGCCAAATAAATCAGGGCACACTCAGCAGGTGCACTCTCTCAGACTGAGATGAAGAAGGCACAAGAAGAACTGCCAATCACTCTCGGAAGGATATTTCTAATAAATAGATACTCGCTTTCTTTCGATTTACACCGAAGATTAAAATGAAAAATCTGGCAAAGGGGAGACATAGACCAGGACAGGGGCACCGCTGGCAATTTTGGGCCCTATCACTGGAAATCGATTTAGCCCCCCCATATATATAGCACACACACACACACACACACACACACACACACACACACACACACATATATATATATATATATATATATATATATATATATATACATATATATATATATATATATATATATATATATATATATATAAAATATTTGATCACTGGTCTCTGTGGTTGCCTCATGGCTTCAAGATGGCCCTGACTCTAAAGCACCCATAAGAATCATATATTCAGAATCTGTCTTTGGCCTTAACAGTAGGCTATAGGCTACATTGGTGACACATAGTTGTGATACAGGCTAACTATTTGATTAGAATGAGCTGGGCATGGATAACTTGCAAGGAAATATCAACTTTGCATTTTAAATAAAACTTACTCACAAATCTGTCTTAGTGTGCCAGTTTTTCAGTTCATTTAAATAATTGTACACGAAGGTAGCCAGGCAAGTTTGCAAAAATATTCATTTTACAGAAATCTTAACCTCAAAGCCTTTTATTCAGGGACTATTGTAGGCTATGTATCGTCTTGTAGCCTATAGTGCTCACCTTCCTCCCATTCGACTGTATCTTTCAACATCAATCACAAACCTTCTATCCTGATTGATTAGATTGGATGCACTCTTCCACTCTGATCTGAAGTCCCACATGTACATGATTATTCACGTAGCATGTATGAAATCGGTGACTGGTTGGTCCGAGTACAAGATGATTTATTTTCATTGGAGTACAATAAAGATAGGAAAACCTGCGGTTCTTATAGATTTATAGTCTGTTTTCAGTGGGGTTCCGGTGATTGGCCAGCGGTCAGTAGAATTGCCTTATGTCGATTGCAGCAAATGTTAAAAAATACTGATTCAGAAATTAACTGGTAACGCCTCCCCAATATACTCTAGCGACGACCATATGCTTATCAGCGCAATGCCTCAAAAAGGAGTCTGTGTCACGAACAGTCTACGGTCACAAAGCAGACTGTGTTTTCGGGGCTAATAACGCCGGACTTCATCCTCACTCTCTGTGCATTTCCATTTAATACCATTCGAAATGCGCAAAATCTAAATAGCAAAATAAAAAACTGGGAATGGAAAAACAGTCTGATATCGCGAAATTTGCTCTCCGATCTGCAGTATTAGTCACCGAAGCCAAGGCTAATAAATAGACTATTGCACTTCTGCAGCAGACCAGCCAGTTTACTTGTAATTTTGCAGATTGTGGAGCACTTACATCGTTGTTGTAAGACGAGCATTTGCAAATTTGCCGCGTGCACAACTCAGCTGACAGAGACATGTCGAATGCTTTTCCATTCTCATCGATGCATGAGTACAGCCGAGCTGTGATTGGCTGATGGCACGTACAATGGTACCAGAGCCGATCTGCGATTGGCTGATGTACGTAATGGTACCAATCGACCTGCAGAAAAAAAAATTTGCGGCCAGTTCAGGCACTAGCGGAGTGGTTCTCATTCCTGGCTCCCCACTGTGTATGCTGATTTTTGTTCCAACCACAACTGCAATCTTTTGTCTTAATTAGCTGCAGTCCATGTTTAGAGCAGTTATTTACCACCTTTAGCTGCATTTTTATTAACGTATCCATTGTGCCATGAAGAATAAAAACCCTCAAACATGTTATGCTTATTTTTCCATATTGTGAGGATTTTCAGGTAAAAACATTTCTGAACAGATCAAATTAGACTGAGAAAAATCAGTAAGATCCAAATTGGGTTGCTGAACATAGGTGTTTTGAATTCTTTCAAAATAATTTGTCTGAACTTAATAAAATGAACATGAAATGAAACAGGTGTGACTTGCCAAATAAATTGCTGGTTTTTGCAGCCATGTGTTGACACTTTCACCAAGGAGGAACCTGATTGTTTGCATTGATTAAGGGTTCAGTCAGATTTCCCTCTGCACTTATTTATACTTGTTTCTAACATATCTCATTGCGGATATGAAATTTTAAATCTTCATGGCATGTGCAGATTTGTCAAATGTGGTGTAAGAGGACAAATAACTGCTCTAAACATAAACGCACCTAATTAAGGCAAATCAACAGCTTGTTAAAATCCTAAGATTGCAACTGGTCAGAAAAAAAACAAACACACAGTGGGGGGCCAGGGGGGTATTCCATCAACGTAGCCAAAAACAACCAGAATAAGGCATAATCTTGAGGCTTGAATTAGCTCCAACTCCCTATAAAGCCTTGACCCGTTCCATTAAGTGAAATAAACTAGCTCCAACTGACGCTAATTCGTGCCTCATCTGCTAAGCCGCACTTTCTGCACGTGCCCAGAGAAAATAAAAAGCCCACACTAGCCGAGTGCCGAAAATGTCACAAAATGACTCAAAGCAAGGGAAAGGAATAAGCGGAGGCGTGCTCCTCTTCTTCTTTTTGGTTTTTTCAGGGTGGGTAACCAACGTTAAGGTGCAGTACCACCACGCACTATGGTGACAGAAGGTCTAGACTCTAGAGTGACTATCTTCAATATACAAAAAAAAAAAAAAACTAATCCACAGTTCTCTTTTTCAACAATTTTTTTTATTATTTCCCTAGAGCCTAACTTCCTCAAAACATGACTGTAGCCTACACAACTAGTTAATTTGCATTTGGCTCGCTAAACCTTTTTCTAAAATTTCTTGGATTTCTCCCTTCACTTCCATAATTCCAAGAAATTCCCTCCCTGCATGGACCACCATCCTAATCCTTTCCGTCTTCGATTCAATTTCTTTTGCGCAATTAATGACCATTGCAATGAAAGCCAAAAATGTACCTAAATGTCTTCGCCCTACAAACTATGGCAACATTCTTGGCACCAGAAGTAATGTAGTGGTACCCTCTCATAAGCCCTCACCATATGACTCACGTAGTTCAAAAATATTCTGTCCAGTAACTTTTTCGAATTGAAGCAAAACCACATGCTGTCTTGCTCCTTCCCGTCTCGATATGCGCCTAGCTGCGCAAACTACTCTACTACCTCTACTACCAAAAAAGAATCAACTTTAACAGAATAAAGGACACCTCCAATAACACCCTTTATAGCTGGCCGCTGATACATTTTAAGACATGGAATTTGAGAAAGATCAAATTATTTTATTTTAAGTGCTTTTCCCTTGTTTCATTGTCCTACATTCAATTATCACAATTCCACTTCTAAATACCCTGCCATCCTTTACGTCCCCAGTTCCATTTTTAACAAACTTCCCGACAAAATAATTATCACTGAATACATGATTGTTTTCCCATCTATTTCCTATCACCTTCATCCCTACAACAAATGGCCCTTCATCAGTTTCATTGTCACTTCCTTTATTCCTTTTCTTTTTACCCCCTTCCACCTCATCACCCTCCACTTGTTTGAAATTCAAAAAATCAAGCAAAAGACAACTATCTAATAATCAAACAAAACGCTATACTTTCGAAATTCACGCCTTCCACTCTACCCGCGCACCCTGTCTCTGCGCTCTCCTCAGCGAGCAAACCCTCTCTATGGTGGTTTATGAGGATTATCGGGTAATTATCACAAGGAAAGGGAACACTGCTGCCATCAACAGGGTGAGGGAGGTGGGCTGGCAGAATATCGCCGACAAGGTACATGCATAAGTGACACAAATATCATTCAATTGTATTATATAATAAAAATATCCCGCATGAAAGGAACAAAATGAATGTAGATAGGCTTACTGAAATTCACCAAATTTATTAATTCATTTTCGAAAGTGATACCACATTTATCAACTGATTGCTGCAAAAATTTTAGAAAATTTGCTAGCCAATTGGAATTTTTTTTTTTTTTTTTAAAGTTTGATTTTGTCTTTATTGGAATGATCTTATTTTTTGAATAGTTAATGTTTTTAATGAATTATATTTATGTTTCACATATTATTATTATTATTACATGGCAGTTGTGAGTGTGTAAATGCACTGGCAGAACTGTCTTTTGGGTGTCTGTACCAGTCTATTGGACATTCTTTGAACATAGTTGAAGCTATTCCTCACCTTAAACCTGCTACAGGGCAGGATTGCCCTGCAGCTTAAATCACCATGGTTACTAGGCTGGGATTCACATTAACCACCATGATGGAGTGGAGATGTGGCTCAGGTTGATGGAACAGAAATCTGAGCTTAGCTGGATGTATCAGGCTTAGCCAGAACCATAGTTTCCATGGTTACCAATGTGGGGCTAATCTCAGCCACTTTGATGGAACTGAATTCTCGCTATCATAAGCCAGACTTGGCCATTTTAGTCTCGATTTTCCTTTAGCCTGCTTGATGGAATACCCCCCTGGACCGAGTCTGAGAACCACTGCACTAGTGTAACTTGGGCCATACAAAATGATGAATAGTAAGAGGGGGGACCGATGTGCTAAGATTATTCTTAAAAAGTTGAAAATTGAGAAACAAACAACAAATTCATTTTAAATCGATCAAGTAATTACAAAAATTAAAATATACTGGACAAATAAAGTTAGGGATCACCCCAAATTTTGAATTTGAAATATGTGATAGTTTGTATTTTTTTCCATATCATATTTTAATATTGAAAAGTTGGGTGATCCATAACTTTCTTTGTCCAGTATATAAAATTAAAGTGTCCATATATTTTATTCACAAATGTTTATAATAACAGTATCCTCTGTGGGGCCCCTGTGAATGCTGGGCCCCTAGAATCATCCATGGTTTCCCCAACCCCCCTTTACGGCGCCCCTGGACCAGAAACATAAATACACAAGACATCAATAAACAAAGTGCAGAGGAATGCACAAGCACAGGGAGGACACACGGAGAATCAATTAAGGACACCAAACAGAAAGTGAAAAAGAAAACTAGGAGACATTTAGGATGTGACAAGGAGCTTCTGCCTGAAAGTATGACTGTGCAGATAAGATTTGAACAAATACACACCTTGGCAAAAGTTAAGCATCCCCATAATCTTAAAACAAGTTCCACTTCTCCAACCCAGGTCCTGGAGAGCAACCATCCTGAAGGTTCTCACTGCAACCAAAGCAAACACACCTCATTTCTTAGAGATCTTGATGAGTTTCTAATCAGCTGAATTTGGGGTGGAGTTGCTAATATTTTAATAGTTGCGAATGAGCTAATATTTTTCATGAAATGGCAAAATGTCTCACTTTCAACATCTGATATGTTGTCAATGTTCTTTTGTGAATAAAATGTCAGTTTGAGATTTGCAAATCTTTGCATTCTGTTTTTATTTACATTTTACACAGCATACGAGCTTTTTCCGAATTGGGGGTGTATTTTTAGAGGCGTGTTATACCCCCGTTCCACAGAGCTTTCTGGCTCATCGCTCACTTGTCGGAAGCAAAGTTTATTTCTTCCGGTCACCCACGGAAGACTATCGTATCACAGGCCGATGAATCCGATTCGTGTTTGTCCACTATCAGGTCAATGTCCGACGTGTTGGGCGTGATCCAATGAGGCAAATCGTCTGATGAAGGAACTAAGCTGAGTTCCTTCATCAGACGATTTCGCCTCATCGGATCAAAGAAATAAACTTTGCTTCCGACGAGTGACCGATGAGCCAGAAAGCTCTGTGGAACGTGGGTATTAGTTTTTAAAGGATAATTTAGCTCTTAAAGGGTTAAACCATATGTGCACGGAAATATTTGTGTGTGCCATGAAGATTATGCTCTTTATTGCAAGAAATCTCAGCAAACATCATCTTTTAACAGATCAAATTAGACACTGAGAAAATCAGCAAGCTCCGACTTAGGTTGTTGGGCACAGGTGTTCAGAGTTATCTCAAAATAATTAGCTTGAACTTAATAACATTAACATGAGACTTAACAGGTGTGACTCGCTTGCCTAATAAGTTGTTTACTTCGTTAAATTTGTCTCCTTTTGTATGCAGTTGTTTTTGATATTTCACAATGTGTATATGGACTTTTTATTCTTTATGGAATGCACAGATATCTGTAAAAATGTGGCTGAAGAGGATAAATAACTGTTCTCTAAATATAAATGCACCTGATAATTAATAAATTTGCTGCCCTCTCTGGACGTGCCCCTCGCTGTACTCCACTAATTTTCAACAGAGTCTTCAGTGACAGAGGGATGGAGGGGTGTACAAAGTGCTACAAAATCCTAATGCTAAAACAGATTTAAATTGTAGTACCAAATGGATGCTGAATGTCTGGCCTGTTGTATTGAACAAATTGTTCCTAATTTGTCAGGTCTGTGAAGGGTGCAAGAAGACTTAGAACAAGGAACCAATTGCAATCCACTCCAGAGTTTATTAACAGACTTATTATTAACTACACAAGGAGGACCGTAAGGATTGTAAGAGCAGAATCTTGGACAACTTATCAAAGAATAGCTTCCCAGGGGGGCTCTATAAATACACAGAGGTAACAGGGAACAGGTGGAGAACATCAGGGAAATTACTGGGAAGAGAGTATGGGGGCGTGGTAATGTGTCGGCAAACAATTAAACAATGAACTTAAAAATAACAAAAACAACAACACATATACAGAAATGAATCTAGCAATAACAAAGTACGTAAATTAGCAAACACAACGATGTATGGATAGTGCCAAATGACCGAGTATAAACAGAAAATGGGCTTAAACTAAATACATACAAAGAGACTGATACAGACTAAAAACTGAGGGCATGATGCAAAACACGGGGTGGAAAAGAAAACAGACAAGGACTAGGTAACTGCTGATGGCGTGACATAATTCTATAAAAATGTCAAATATTTGTAATTAAAAAATGTCTGTTTTCTGTGCTGGTATGTCACTATGGTGTCACTGAAGTGTCCTCACACTTTTAGCTATATAGTGTGTAGTGTGTGCGTGAATGGACTGTGATCCCTGCAATGGATTAGCACAGTGCTTCCCAAACTTGGTCCTGGGGACCCACTGTGTATGCTGGTTTTTGTCCCAACTAAAGCTCCAATCTCAGCATGTTAATGAGTTGTTAATTGTTTTTAATTGCAGTATTCTTGTTCATACTGATTATTTACCCTTTTACACCACATGCCAAAAATGACCATGATTAAAAAAAAAAAGTTTCATAGTGTGTTATATTGGAAATGACTTCTCTGACATGAAAAAGTGGAAATTTGGAACTGATGACATGAAACTATGAACTGGCTTTTAATTGATAAAACTGAGGACACGTGGTCACTAAAACTATCATTATACAATTAAGAATTCAAAGACAAATCACTTTATAATGAGTCGTCTCAATGGGTGTTTCTTCATTAGAACAAAGTTTCAAATTAGCTAGCTATTTTGCTTTCTTGAAATTAGCCCGATGTCAAATTAGCTGGCCATTTTGTAGTGAAATCGCAAATAGCCCGCTAATTTGATTGGGAAATTTTCCTGATAAATCTTGGTCTAGTTCCCAAAATAGTCAGCTATTTGTGTTGCGTCTTCATTTCTCGAGCGGACAGCTTTCGGGCTAATGGAGACGCAAATTTGTTCTATCGGGCTAATTTCCCTAACCGCAAAATAGCTGGTTAGTCTAACTTTATTCTGATGAAGACAAACAAAAAAAGCTTCCGCACCTGCGTTCAGGACCCTAATCAGCAGCTTATTGATTAATCGCAGACTTGCATTTGATCACATAAAACATATCAGCTCCTTGGCTTGGCGTGCTTACTTGGAATGCATCAAAATAATATGAATGTTGGGCTTTGAAACATGGAATGCATAGCCATTTCTGTCATAATATGTTTTAGGGGGGTAAAACCTCCCTCTAATCTGAAAAATAACTAATTTAAAAAAAAAAAAAAAAAAACTGCATATTAAAGTTCAGGGAGCTTGGTTGGAACAAAATCCAGCACACACAGTGGGTCCCCAGGACCGACTTTGGGAACCACTGGATTATCACACTGCACAAGGTCTGTTCCTGCTTCTCGAACATTGTACATATCCCGGGATTGGCTCCAGCTCCCTCGTGACTCTGACCAAAAAGTGGGTTAGATAAGGGAAATATTAATCATAATTATAATACATTTTGTAAAGGTTGGATTTACTATAGATTAATCTAAACGGGCCCATCATGATAAACATTTGTTCACACTGTATTACTTGGCTCTGGTTAACACAGGTAGTCAGTCTTTGAAATTTTAGAACAGAATTTAAGAAGTATGTGGTGGGTGAAGATTTTCTTAGCCAGCCATAATTGCAGTGTACTCGACCATATGGTAGTCAGATACAGTTTATGTTGTTAAATATAATGAAAGCATCCTTTATTTGACAGTTTATTGACCCCTATGATCAAATACACTCTTCTTATATGCTAAAGTCTGATTTCTGTGGATTGGCACACACACACACACACACACAAATAAATAAATAAATAAATAATAAAAAAAATTGCTGGACTTTGTTCTGTTTATGAACAGAAAGTTAAAAGTGCTCTGTTCCTAAACCAGCTGAGAACTGAGACTAAGAACACTGGGCCTGCTGGGAACAGCTGCTGTTTGAAGCAATTTGCTCAAAGGCTTGAATTTTGACAGAACCCCAACAAAAGGGCTTATTACCATTCACACATTAACTCACACAAACCAAAGGGGCTGAGGTTCAGTCCTTAATATAATGACGCGCCCTGAGAAAAATGCTTCTGGGGCCGGTTCTGATTTCAATCCAACATCACAGCGCAGAATATTTTCTGAGAACAGTCTGAATGACGACTTGCTCCGAGCTATTATTGTCTCAAGGGCAGAGGAGAGTCTGCAGAATCCACAGGTGCACTGCTAATTGCATATTTTATGGTGCACAGGAACAAGAGGGGGGAAAGTCTTCACACCATCATTTCCAGTGGGGCAGAAAATCCAATTCACAATTAAGTTGGTAAGGATCCATGAGGCGTGAAAGTGAATCCTGGAGTGCAGACAGTCGTTTCACTCCCCACATCCCCTTTCAGTGCAAGTAGAGGGGAGATTCAGACCACAATACAGGTCTCCACTCTTCACAGGTTACGTTCACTGGAGCTCGTTCCTTAATATTTCATCCTCCCACACGAGATAGGTGGAGAGAAAAGGAGGAGGGTGGGGATGTGAATGCCTTGCCTGGCTCAGAAAAGAACTCACTCATATCACTGCAGTCATTCAGACCTACGCCAATTAATGTCACAGTAATGAATGTTCTATGTAGCCTGCTTGTCCGGAATGCCTTTGTTCTGTCAATTACGATGTGTCACATGTGAGTGTAGTGTATTATTTATTCCAGTGTTACCAGAAGGGAAGCTGATAAAGCTATGCTCCACAAAGAGATTTATGTGGCTGTACTGAGTCAAAGCCAACTTTACTTCCAGTCCTGAAAACAATCAAAGCAGAAGAGAAACGTTGGCATGGTTTCTGAATAGTTTAAATGGAACCGTCTACCAGTTACAGTTAAGTCATTTACCGGTCAGGTCAATGTTATGACTGGGCCTTTCAAATTGTCTGGTCAGTGACCCCTGCCCTTTCTTGGAAATCTTCAAAAAGCAGGACATTACTATGATGTAATGATATTACTGACTCTACCAGTGTTTATGAAGTGGGGGGTTGCTGGGATGTGCTGTTGGAGGTTAGCTGTATCCCCATAGGGTAAGGCGAATCTCCACCCATTAACACCTGCTCCTATTTACTAACAGGGGAATGGCTGGCCAGTTGATATTGTTCAATTGCATTCTGAGCTGTAAATGCTCATGAAACAGCACGGAATTGCAAATATTTGTTTTGGATAAGATATATTTTTTGAACCCCATGGGGTAATTCATCCTCTGCAGTTGACCCATCCAAGTTGCTTAGGAGTAGTGAGCAGCAACAGTGCAGTGCCTAGAGACCAACACAAGTTATAAAGCCAGAGCCCTGGTCAGGGGCACTGGTAGGGGTGTTTGAACCCGGAACCCCCTTACAGCAAGGCAACAGTGCTGCCGTGTTGTTTGCTTGCCTTGCTGAATGTAAAGTTGATTCTCTCAATTGTGAAAACCATTGCTGGCTCAAAATCCTTTGCAAGATGTTTTCCTCTTGAAATATATGCTTTTCAACACAAACTAATCAATTCCTACCTTTAAATAAATGTCTCATAAGTTTGAATGAATTTCTCAGAATTTGAATGAAAAAGTGCCGTCACAGGAAATGAAATTCAGAGAAAGTTCAGATTGTTTTCTAATAAATTTTTCAGAAGAGTGTCATCCTTACTATTACACATGGTAGCTTGGTTATTACGATTGTTAATCAGGTAAAGTGCCCAGGAGCAGGTTGAGGGGAATTCTGCGTTGAAAGATATCAGCGTAAAAGTCACGGTCACCTTGATGGCACATCTGGACACTTCTGGGTCAGGGGGTGTGTAAATTACACAATTCTGGCAGAAATCTCTCATATTTAAGCCTGGAAATCATGTGTGGGACAGAATTACATTTACCTCCGCCAAACGAAGTTGGCAGGAGGTTATGTGATCGGTGCCGTTTGTTTGTTTGTTTGTTTGTTTGTGAACAAGATAACTCAAAAAGTAATTAATGGATATCTCTGAAATTTTGTGGGTGGGTCGCTATTACATCAGGAGTGGACCCTATTGATTTTGATCGTGATCAGTCAAACAATATGGCCACCCTGGCAGCCATCTTGAAATCCTATGACACGCGATAACAGAACTTTGCTCCCACTCACCAAGATTTGGACTGTGCTGCCCTGGCGGAGGTTTGCACTCTAGGAGTGCCTCTCATTTTTGATTGTGGTGGATATGTCATTTTTACTTTAAAATTGTTTTAATTCTTGTTCTGACTTTCAGCTTTGGCTTTTTGACAAGAAAATAATGAAATAATACCTTTGAATTTGCAACTAGGTTGTCCGCTAAAGGATTTTAGAAAGGACTTCGAGAGATTATTTTACAATTTACCTCTCACAAAGGCCCAGCATCAAAATGACAAAAACCTTTTTGCTTCTATTTTTCTTCTGAGCAGAGGTAAACTTAAAAGGAAAAGTCTTAAAGTGAGAAAAACTAAGTATTGGAGTATTATGTCTTTGAACAAAGACAGCTGGCTCAACTCTGCATCTCTACCCATATGCAGTTCTTGACTGGCTCTAGTCAAAGGAAGGATGCTCAGAGGGGCTGAAAAAGGATAGAAAGAAATCATCGATCCAGAAAAGGGCCAGTTGCCAGCCCTCTGTAACCTTGGTTTAATGTTCCCCCAGAGAACTTTCAGAAGACCAGATATTTCTGAGGCCACAGCTCAAAGCAGTTCTTTGCGTATCCGCCTTCCAAAGGGAGGAATATTAACAGGCGCCAGTCTTTATCAAGGTTATGTGAGTTGAACAACACATTTACATGAAATGTTCAGCATCAAATGGTATCCCTGGCCACCTGTGCATACTTCTTATACTTAGCAAATTCCGGCAGAAATTCATGTCTGCGTTATAGGCTGTATATCAAGTGCAAAATCTTTATGAGAGCACAAGAGTTCCTTCCATATGCATTTCATTCAGTGGCACAGATTAGAGTTGCATGTTTTACTGACATAAAGACGTTTTTGACAATAATAGTGGTTGCCATTAAGGCATGTCTTGTCGTTTGAGGTGCAAGAAATACTACTTAAAGTGTCACATTACCAGGTGAGAAATACAAGAACTGCAGCACTAGGTGTCAAAACGCCTGCTGTATTGCATTGATTAATTGCGTTGAAAGACCTTATCCTCACTATTAATAAGGAGACTGAGATGCCATATGCAATGCTTGTCATCATTTACAAATGTTACGAAAAAAAGATGCAGTTTTAAGTACTTCTGTGGTCACTTGCTGTTCGATTCAATTGATTAAATTTATACTGCGGCAGTTGTACAAAACCAATGCGCTTAATACATTTGGTGATATCAGATATGAATAGGTAGAGGTAGGTGCCCAATGAAGTAAAATCTGAATTCTACTTGTGTGTCGTGGCCTATATTATTAAAAACAAATATATTTGTCTTGTACACCCACCCCTGCACTTACAGACAGCAATAGTGTTAGACTGAGGTAGAGCACCAGATTTTTTTATTGAAAGCAATCACTGCTCTGCTTGTGGAAATTTCATTAGGGATTTTATTAGTATAAGTACATACGTTTGTTTATTTGTTATGTTGTTATTTTTTGATTGATTTGCTCTGAAATTAAATGCATTCATATCCTCGCTGTAAGAGATCCTCGTGCCGAATTGAAGTCCTTGTGCATGTAGGTTTATCAGTTTCACATGCGTTAAAGCTGCAGTTGGTAACTATGAGGAGAGAGAGGACTTAGCATGAAAATTTGAAAAATGCAACTTTCAGATCCCTCCCCCTCCCTTTCCACTGCACCCCTGCCCTAAGACCCTCCCCCAGAGGAGGCTGCCGTGCACACGAGCTGTTATGCATGCGACTGTGGAGAGATTTTGCAAGCTCATATTATGAAAACGGCCAAGTTGCCGAGGCTAGACATTACTGTTGTGAACAGTCAACATTGCTGGCCAACAAACGAGCAGAAATAAATCATGCCGACATGAAAAGTAATCTACAGCAGTATGTATTCAGTAAAAATCCAGCACACGCTTATTTCAGTAAGTGACCCGTTTTTTTGAGTACAGAAACTGTCATGAATCCTGCTGAATGGCCAGTAAACCATGTATGACAGCATTTAGCTGTGAGAGCACAGAAACGTTACACATATTTATGAGGACAACAACACAACCGATAAGACTGCCAGGTCACTTCATAAAGATATTTTCTGCTACTTTCTAGTAAAATGACGCCAGTAACGTTAGCCTTAGCATCAGAAACAAGCTAACGTTAGCCCGACTGCATCATCACAGTAACATCACATGCACTATGGAGCAGTGTAACAATTACAAGACGCTGGCTATTCGAACAGTGACTGTGCTTGTAAGCGACGCTCACTCGCTTATTTGCAGAGCGAAAATGAATTGATGCCGGTTAGGGCTGGGGTTAGTAGCAGCTGTGCATGTGAGCAACGCCAACTCGCTTATTTGCAGAGCATTGCAGAACAAAAATGAACCAACGAATAAAGCAGGGGTTTACCTGTCAAGCAGAAAAGTTGCCAAGTCTGCGTCGGTTTTTAATCTTTCCAGATCACGGAGTTCCCTCCACCTCTGAAAAGCCACTCCGATGTTCGCTCTGGTTTTATCCCAGGCTTTGTCTAATTCTTTCTTTTGTGCTTTTTTTTCTTCTGGCTTCCTCTTCTTACTTGTCTTAACCATGTATGCTGTTGTCGGTAACGGAGGCATCGGTATTTTTTTCCTCGCTGGTGGCTGTTGTTGCGCCATTAGTTTCTCTAAGCTCCTGAACCCTCTCTTGGAGATTTGAGCTTGACTGAGCACTGGCATGAACTTAGGAAGGGGGAGGAGGCTGTCCGCAGCGCGTGCATGTGCAGTGTTTGACGGCTGTCAGACACTCCCTCAGACACCATCCTGGCTCTGATTGGTTCTTTTTAGTCGGTCCGAACGATTCTGCTAAATTGCAGTAGGAGCAGTAGGTGGGTTTAAAGGAGGCTTTTTTTAATTACAGGGTACTAGTTTTATGTAATACTGTCTGTACACAGTGACAGTTTTAGCAAATATGACAAAAAGCTACTTTTATAGGACTTACCAACTGCAGCTTTATTTCACCTCTAGTTATTGGAAATGGATTATGACTCCAGACTTCTTATGCTTTTGTTTACTCAGAGGTTGGAAGCAGTGCATGTGTTTCATGATCGTTTAAATTGTTTAAATGAAATAAGATCATTTGAAACGTCTTTATGCAATTCCATTGCTTCCAATGATAATTGGAACAAGATGATAATCAGCCGATAACAAGTCCCTCTCCTCTTTATCTTGGAGGACCAGTGCCCATGATTTTCAAAAAGAATTTCACATTTTGATTGATCACACTGCAGGAAGGTTTTCCACTTCACTTCATCTTAAATGAGCTTGAGCCCAGAAAAGGCAACAGCCTTGCTGGATCTTGTTTATATCTGGTTTATCTTTACCTAGTAGAGTTTTAACATGCATTTGTAGTTGCAACGACAAACTGTGTTCACTGACAATGGTTTTTAGATGTGTTCCTGAGCCAATGACGGAATCCTGTCTGTTTTTAATGGAGTGTTGCCTGAAGGGCTGAAGATCACAGTCATACAGTATTAGTTTTTGACCGTGTCCTTTGTGTAGGGAGATTTCTTTGGATTGTCTGAATCTTTTAATGATATTATGTACTGTTGATGATGAAATCCCCAAATTCCTTGCAATTTTACATTGAGAAACATTATTCATAATTTGTTATTCAGTCTTTCACAGAGTGGCGAAGCCCTCGCCATCTTTACCTCTGAAAGACTCAGCCTCCCTGGGATGCTCTTTTTATACCCAATCATCTTACTGACCTGTTTACAATTAACCTAACTAGCTGGGAGATGTTCTACCAGGTGTATTTTTTTAGCATCATATCAAATTATTCCACATCAAGCACAACATCAAAATATAGATGCAAATTTTAGAAGTCAGTTGTTCTGACTTCTATATGCAATAACAGACACACATCATTTTTCTGAGAGAGCTTTAAGTCCTTTGTTCTCAACAAACACTGTCAGCATCTCTGCATTTTTAAAAATTACTCGATAGGGAATTAGCTTTATTTTTTAATTATATTACAATCAAGGCATCTAATTTCACGTTACTGGAAAAATCCAGGCGGGGTCATTCTCGGTGTTAATAGTTAATAAAGTTAATAAATTCCGAAGTAGCCAAAGTAGACCATAGAAATAAGTTTAGCTCTGTAAATAAATAAATAAATAAATAATAACAATTCAGTCAGCCAACTACAGCGCCCTCCATAATTATTGGCACCCCTGGTTAAGATGTGTTCTTTAGCTTCTAATAAATTCAGTTTTTTTCTAAATAATATAGGACCACAATGAAAAAAAGAGGAAAATCCAACCTTTAATTCAAGTGCATTTATTTAGTGGGAAAAAAATCCCACATTAAGAAATAATTCTTTTACATCAAATCATGTATGCCACAATTATTAGCACCCCTGATGTTAATACTTTGTACAACCCCCTTTAACCAACAAAACAGCACCTAATCTTCTCCTATAATGTTTCACAAGATGGGAGAATACAGAAAGAGGGATCTTCGACCATTCCTCTTTGCACAATCTGTCTAAATCATCCAGCGACCTGGGTCCTCTCCTCTGCACTGTCCTCTTCAGCTCACTCCACAGGTTTTCAATGGGGTTGAGGTCTGGGGACTGAGATGGCCATGGGAGGAGCTTGATTCTGTGTCTAGTGAACCATTTCTGTGTAGATTTGGCCACAAGTTTAGGGTCATTATCTTGCTGAAAGACCCAGTGACGACCCACCTTCAGCTTTTGGGCAGAGGCCACCAGATTTTGATTTAAAATGTCCTGGTATTTCAAAGCGTTCATGATGCCATGCACCCTAACAAAGTTCCCAGGGCCTCTGGAAGAGAAACAGGCCCACAGCATCACCGATCCTCCCCCATACTTCACAGTGGGCATGAGGTGCTTTTCTGCATACTCATCTTTTGTGTTCCGCCAGACCCACTTAGAGTGTTTGTTGCCAAAAGGCTCTATCTTGGTCTCATCTGACCAAAGCACACAGTCCCAGTTGAAGTCCCAGTACCGCTTAGCGAACTCCAGACGTTTGTGTTTATGATTGTGAGTGAGAAAAGGTTTTTTCCGTGCATGCCTCCCAAACAGCTTGTTGGCATGTAGATAGCGCCTGATGGTCGTTTTGGAGACTTTGTGACCCCAAGATGCTACCATTTTTTGCAATTCTTTAACAGTGAGCTTTGGAGAACTTTTTATTTCTCTTACCATCCTCCTCACTGTGCGTGGTGGCAAAATAACCTTGCGTCCTCCTCCAGGCTTGTTTACCACTGTTCCAGTTGTTGTAAACTTCTTAATGATTCCTCTGACAGTAGATATGGGCAGGTGCAGGCGAGTGGCTATTTTCTTGTAGCCATTGCCTGACTTGTGAAGGTCGACACACATCTGCCTTACTTGAATGGTGTGTTCCTTTGTCTTTCCCATGTTGAAGAGTGGATAAGAGAAATGGCCTCTGTGTCACATCATATTTATACCCCAGAGAAACAGGAAGTGATGAATTACTAATTAAATGTTCCTAGATACTCTGATCAACTTTGTAAACTACTGTAGAAATGACAGAAATACTTCAATTACATTTATTTCCTTGGAATTGTTAGGGGTGCCAATAATTGTGGAATAGGTGATTTTATGAAAAATAATTATTTCTTAGCCAGGGATTTTTTTTTCCCTTAAAATTCATTTGAGTTGAAGGTTACATTTTTCTACAATTTTCAGTGTGAGAGTATGCTTCTGCAATAAAAATTTAATTTATTTTAAGGCTTTTAACACATCTTAACCAGGGGTGCCAATAATTATTGACGGCGCTGTACGTCTGAATAGTTAGTATTAAAAACTTGATAAAATAATAGTTTAGCATCTATTTCCTGACCCTGACACACCCCTTGGCCTACTGATCTTGAGGAGACGAGACTAGGGAGTATTCCTGGGCACAAACCTGAGCCCACAGGTGGATGCTGGAGTGGATGTGGGATGTAAACTGGCAGTAGGGAAAAGTAACGCAGCAGCAGGCCACAATGTTACCACTAACGGCAGCAGAGAGCAATGCAGTACAGCAGCAGACTCATAAATGTTTTTAGCGGCAGAGGCACAGCAGGAGAGCAGTTTAAATCACCCACCTTACAGAGGGGCGGGGCAGTGACAGATATGTATGGTAGTGCCTTTGAGAATGAAGATGTCTCTTGAGTTTTTTTTAGATTAAACTAGCGGTGCAGTCTACACCCCATGAAGCATGAACATACAAGCAGAATTTATACATTCTGCCATACAGTTTGGCATTCAAACAATAAACTCGAACGACATGGACATTTTAAAAATGCTCAGTAAATAACCTGATAACCTCTCACAGGGAGTGTGGTATACTGTAAAGTTGGGGGCATTAATGCATTTCAATAGGTGTGTTTGAAGGGAAGGTTCATATGGCTTTTATGAGCTTGTTTGCACAGTTGAACCTGCATTGTTCATCATTTGACCTGTACACAATAATTTTGGAGTTTGAATGTATTAATAGTGAATTCCCTGTTCCTGTCTTCACGTTGGCACGTGTCCTATGCGTCTTTGGTAGCACCTGTAGTGCTGAGCGTTTCTATCCTATTTTCCTATTTTTTTTTTCTTCCATTCCTATAGTTGTATTTTAATTCTTTAGTGCTTTCTAGTTTGTACAGTACTTTGGCAGACTTTGGTTGTTTAAATGTGCTATATAAATAAATTTGACCTTGACCTTGACCTTCCTGTTAATATTAAGTTAGGTTTTTGAAACTTGTGAACCAAATCTGAGAGTTTTTCTGCCTTCAACGGAATACGATCGCAAATTTCGCACTTTTCGACGGCCTGCACTTCTGCAAGACGCCCGTGAGGTGAACCTTGGACTTGGACTACGCCAGCATCCTGCTAATGTAAGTTACCGACCATGATTGCTTCACCTTGTTCGCCAACCTCCTTTCCTGTCTTGTGCTCTGAATGTAATATGTTTTGTTACGACTCCTCTGCGCTTAGCGGCACATTTATTTGCAAGAAATGTATCTCATATGCTAGCTTAGCTGTAAAGCTTTTACAGCTGGAAGCTCGCATTGAAACGCTGCAGAACATTAGGCCGAATGAGGAGTTCATTGATTCTTTCTCAGTCCAGCCTGAAACTTGTGTTAATGTTAGTTCTCTTTCTGTTTCTCGTTCCTTGCCTTCTTCACAGAGTGATGTATTTGTAACAGTTTGAGGTAAACTTAGGGGAAAGAAACTTGTACAGCCATCCAGTCCCTCTCCCGTTAAACTGTTTAATTCATTTGCTCCCCTCGAAGAATTGCAGCCAGACGAACGAGTACCGTAAAAGTCACTAATTGACCGATCCCAAGCCCCGCCTCCCATTGTTACTGTTGCAAGGTCAGACAACTAACTAGGAAACTTCAGCCTTGTCTGAGTTCAAAACAACAAGCGTAGCGGCGCCTGCTCCGTTCACTGATGTGTTGCATGCGAGTCGGTGTTATTTTAGCATCGAAATTTTGTCTCCCTAATTATGTGCTTTTTGGAGGATGAAAAGCGGCAGACTTACTAATGGGAAGATCGAAATGTGACTCGGTGTCAACGTTTAAGTGCGAGCAGAAAAGTTAAGTTAACGTGACCGAGGCTTTTAATGACCCTCTAATAAGATATGTGCTTGGAAGTTTTCCCTGTTATCAGGAACGTCGATGACTGTCCGTGTACGTTATCAAATTAGTCCCTGGTTTCCTCACTTCATTGTACCCTGGTTGAGCATATTTGCTGTCACCCGAATTGTTCATATTGAATCATATGGCTAATGCCAACGTTGTTAAAAGGAAGCGCTAGTTAACTCTGGCTACTCCTTTCCTCAGCTTCATCTTTGCCCCTGTCCCGTTAAAACACTGCTCTCAGAAATGATCACTGCGCTGCACAGATCGAGGGGACAGACAAAACTTTTTTCTCCTGATTTCTAGCTAACAGCCAAGCCTTTCCCCCCTACTTGTCTTTTTGAACTCTGTATAAACAGACAAAAAGCGACTTGTCCACTGTTTTAAATATTATGCAGGTAAGAAGTATTGTCGTTGAATGTCAGTTACAAGCAGCTAGCTTGTTAGCCACCTTGTTAATTTCATTAACTGCCCAGTTAATGCAGTCCCCGCGACGGTAAGGGTACCAATGTAGCTCGCTGGTGACCGTTGTCAATCGCTAGCATTTGTTGTTAGTCAGCGGTCTATTCAAGTCAATGGGACGGCTAATTTGCTAGCTAGCATGAAACGTTTTATTACAGCCCTTCAAATGAATATTGCTGCAAAAGGCATGAGAATACAACTGCGTAGGTTTGTTTGATAAAAGTATCTTCTGTAATACTCTTGTGTCGTAAATTGTAATTATCTTGTGAGATTTATCACCAATGAAAAAGACACTAATTTCACAACTTCTTCAGATCTTTTTTAAAATTAGTTTAGGAATACATTAAAAAGCTTATTATGGTTTTGGAAATGGAATAAAAAAACGCCTTTAACACGGTCGGCATATCGAGTGTCTGTTACATGTTACATCGTTTTACCATCGTCAGAAACCTAAAATGCCTGAGTTGGACGGCTGCCTGAGGTGAAAGTTGTCCGAGGTTCGGTCAGACCCCTGCTTGCCCCATTGTGACGTAGACGAAAGTGGGCGGGGCTTGGGATCGGTCAATTATCAGGAATTCCATAGTTAGAAGTGTAAGGGTGTTTAAACCGGCAGTGAACTGTATTCCTGGCGTTCGCGTGACTGATATCGAGGCGAATCTGAAATTACTCGATCGGGCAAACGCAAGTTCTCCAAAATTATTATCCACGCTGGTACAAATGATATTTGATTACAACAATTGGAGATCACAAAGAGCAGTTTTAAGCCGGCCTGCGCCCAAGCTCTAAAGATGTCACGGTCAGTGACTTTCTCTGGTCCGTACCCGATCCGATGTAGTGAGGAAATGTATAGTAGATTAGACTCGCTGAATCGCTGGTTGTCTGAGTGGTGCGCAGATAATAACGTCGGTTTTGTGGATAATTGACAAGCTTTCTGGTGAAGACCTGGTCTTTTGAGGAGGGACGGTGTTCACCCATCTCGAGAGGGCACTGCCCTTCTGTCAAGAAATCTGGCCTGCGATTTAAATTATTGTAGTTGACTGCTGAGAGCTAAATCTAAATTACTGACATTCAGCTTTGATAAACCGTTGATTAGGTCAAACCGTATAGAGATTGTGTCTGTTCCCCGAATTCCAATGAAATTAAGAAAGAAGAATCGCGGAGTACATTACAAATACTTGATTTGCATTAACACTAACTGTATCAATCCATCTATAAATATTCTTCTCTCAAAATTGGCCTATTAAATATTAGATCCTTGAACTCTAAAGCAGCTCTTGTGAACGAATTAATCTCTGATTGTTCTCTTGATGTACTGTGTCTCACAGAAACATGGCTGAGACCAGATGAAAACTTTTCTTTGAATGAAGCCTCTCCACCTGGTTTTATATACGCTCAAAACCCCCGCCTGGGCCGGAGAGGTGGGGGTGTTGCTGCTATTTATAGTGACTCCATTCACTCAGTGCCAAAACTACAGTATCAATTTGACACATTTGAGGTTCTAGTGATGAATTTTTCAGTGCTGGATGCAGGTGTGAGCCCTGCCCCTGATCGGCCTTTAGCTCTGGTGACAGTCTACAGGCCCCCTGACCTTTACTCTGCCTTTATTCAAGATTTTTCAGAATTCTTTTCAGACTTAGTTTTAAGCTATGATAGAATAGTTATATTGGGCGACTTTAACCTGCACTCTGAGTGAGCAGATGATTCTCTAACATCTGCCTTCACTAACATTTTGGAGTCAGTCAGCTTCGCTCAGTGTTGTTGGCCCAACTCATTTTCATGGTCATACTTTAGACGTGATCTTAAGCTTTGACATTAACACTGGGCATGTCAAGATTCATTTGCATAATTCCAGTTTGTCTGACCATTTTCTTATCACATTCTGCTTACAATTGACCCACCCTGTATTGTTAGAAACTAGGATGTACACTAGTCGTACTTTTACTGCAACAACTTCTACAAAATTCATTGAGGTTTTCCCATCTTATTGTGAGCATCCAGTCAGCCCCCTCTGTATTGACGATATGACAGAAAAGTTTGCTGATGCTCTCCGTAATACTCTTAATGTAGTCGCGCCACTGAAATATAAAAAGGTTACTCAGAAGAAGAGGCCAGCCCCATGGTACACTGACCAGACACGGACTCTACAGCAAAAATCTCGTCAACTACAACGCAAATGGTGCTCCACTAAACTCCAGGTATTCCATGGTGCTTGGAAAGAGAGCCTTGTTGCATATAAGCATGCTCTCTCTTGTGCAAGGTCCTGTTATTTTTCAAATCTCATACAGGAAAACAAAAATAATTCTCGATTTTTGTTCAAAACCGTGGCCAAGTTAACTAACAATCATGCTGCAAGTTACCCTCAAATTCCAATCTTTTGCAGCAGTGATGATTTTTTAAATTTCTTTAGTGGCAAAATTATTGGAATTAGAAGATCACTGCTTCCCTACCAGTTTGCGATGCCGTTTCTCATGATATGGAGTCTTCCACAATACACAAAAATCAGTTTGAATCCCTTTCTCCTATATCTCTGAGTGAACTAGCCAAGTTCGTTGTTACTTCCAAATCATCTACTTGTATCCTGGATCCCATCCCCACAAAGCTAATGAAAGAGCTCCTGCCCATTCTTGGCGGCCCAATTCTTCATGTAATTAATTCTTCTCTGATTTCAGGTATTGTTCCCACTTCATTTAAGATGGCAGAAATCAAGCCGCTGCTTAAAAAACCAAATTTGGATCCCACAGTCCTAGCCAATTATAGGCCAATCTCAAACCTCCCATTTTTATCTAAGATCCTTGAAAAATGTGTCCCCCAACAGCTCTCTTCGTTCCTGCAAACTAATGAGGTATTTGACAGTTTTCAGTCTGCCTATAGAAAGCATCATAGCACTGAAACAGCTCTCACTGTTGTAGAAAATGATCTACTTCTCTCCATTGATAGTGGCCGCATCTCTGTTCTCGTCCTTCTCGATTTAAGTGCCGCCTTTGATACTGTAGACCACCATATTCTTCTTCGTAGGTTGGAAAAATTAGTTGGTATTTCTGGACTTGCCCTTTCGTGGTTTAAGTCTTATCTGTCTGATAGATCTCAGTTTGTGCGGGTAAATAACAAATGTTCAGAGTACTTCAAGGATCTGTTCTGGGCCCTTTGCTTTTTTCTCTATACATGCTTCCCCTTGGAAATATCATAAGTAGACTTGATGTTAAATACCATTGTTATGCAGACGACAGGCAGCTCTATATATCCTTTAAGCCGGGTGAAAATGATCCGGTTACTAGATTAGAGATGTGTCTTAAAGCTGTTAAAGCTTGGATGACGCAAAATTTTCTTTCACTAAACCCAGATAAGACTGAAATATTGGTACTGGGTCCCAAATCTCTTAGAGACTCATTCATTAAGTTTTCTCTTTACTTAGATGGCCTCTCTGTTTCTGCCAAAGCTGTCGTTAAAAACCTTGGAGTGACCCTTGATTCAGAACTCTCTTTCCAGGCTCACATGAACAATATCATTCAAGTGGCATTTTTCCATTTTCGAAACATATCTAAACTCAGAAAAATGTTGTCCCTTCAGGACGCTGAAAAAATGGTTCACGCATTTGTGTCCTCTCGGCTGGACTATTGTAATATCTTACTGTCTGGTTGCACTAGCTCGGCCCTGAAACGTCTTCAATTAGTGCAGAATGCTGCATCTAGGGTTCTGACTAGGATTAAGAAATATGATCACATAAGCCCGGTGCTCAAAAATCTTCATTGGGTGACTGTAAAATTCAGAATTGAGTGCAAAATACTACCACTAACTTAAAAAGCTTTAAATGACTTGGCCCCGGAATATCTTTGCAGTCTTCTCATTCCTTACTCCCCGCCAAGATTACTTCGTTCACAAGGTGCTGAGTACTTGAAAATTCCAAATATATCTAGAATTACAATTGGAGGCAGAACATTCTCTTACATAGCGCCAATTTTATGGAACAATCTCCCAAGACAAATTTGGGCTTCAGACATACTCTCTGTCTTCAAGAGTAGGCTGAAAACTTATCTTTTTAGTCAAGCCTATGATTAGTTCATGATTAGTTATGTATAAACATTTATTTGGCTCTGGTGGGACTGACTACAACCTTGTTTAATGATAGGTTCACAAGATATTGGAAGCCCGTGTTAAGTAAATCCATGTGGAACCAGTGGCACTGAGCATGCATTAACGGTGCCAGTGGGGCTTGCTACAGCCTTAGTCACTGGGGAGGTCCATATGGTACTGGTGGTAGTGTTCAGCAAATCCATGTGGAACCGGTGGCACTGAGCATGCATTAACGGTGCCAGTGGGGCTTGCTACAGCCTTAGTCACTGGGGAGGTCCACATGGTACTGGTGTAGTGTTAAGCAAATCCATGTGGAACCGATGGCACTGAGCATGCATTAACGGTGCCAGTGGGGCTTGCTACAGCCTTAGTCACTGGGGAGGTCCATATGGTACTGGTGGTAGTGTTCAGCAAATCCATGTGGAACCGGTGGCACTGAGCATGCATTAACGGTGCCAGTGGGGCTTGCTACAGCCTTAGTCACCGGGGAGGTCCATATGGTACTAGTGTTCAGAAAATCGAAGGTGATCTTGGAGCCTGGTGTAAGTGTAGGGCCTCTGTGCTGCAGGCAGTGGATGGAGGGGTGTTGACTGTTTCCTGACCAGTCAGCTCCTAAATTCTTACTTGGCACATGACACAGGACTGTATTTTTATTAATATGCAGTAGTTTTATCCAGTGCCTCACCCCACTTTTTTCTGTGTCTCTTTCCGAGGATGTTTTCCCTCCACAACCCTGAGTCCTGGACCATCCGAGCCCTGTCCCTCATCATGAGTGCTGGCTGCTGCTGTCCTGCTGTCCTGATCCGGTCCTGATCCAGTTCTGCACCATCCTTGGCATGCCACTCCCTGGAGCTACCAATGCCACTGTTTAGATGGACTTTAATGGAACTCTATTGCCATTTTATCCTATTTAGCTTAATTAATTAATTAATTAGCTAGCCCACAGAGGATGGGCTTCCCCACTATAGCCGGGTTCCTCCTGAGATTTCTTCCCACTGGGGAGTTTTTTCTCATCACTGTTTGAGGATTTTTCTCCCTACTGGGGGTTTTTTGCCTCATTTGCTGTAGTGGGGAATAGGCTGGGCACTGCCCTTTCATTTATTTAATCTCTCACTGTAAAGCATCTTTGTGACAGTCTCTGTGAAAAGTGCCATACAAATAAATTGAATTGAATTTTGCAGAAGCATCAATGTGGCAAGAGAGTTGTACTCATTTCAAATAATATAATTTCCTGTCATCATTTCTTTTGAATCTGGTCGCCCTGCCAGGTAGACAAGAGAGTGGAGTTACTGACAATATGTTGTTAATTATTAGTTAGTTATAATTAGTTATAGTTATAATTAAAATAATAAAAAATATAATATAATTAGTTAGTTATAATTCTTGCTGCTTGCTGCTCTCTGCTTTAAATATATTTTACTGATGTCAAGGGTATCAAGGTAATACATGATCTTACCATCATTATAAATGGCATACTGTACAGAGTTGTGCAATTTCTTTCCTGAACAGATGTGACTTAGAAGTGCCTATAAGACCCTTCAGACCTCAGCAGAAAGACTGTATGGACAGATACTGGTCTCATCTGTGTGCACACCCCTTTTCTAAAACTCTTTTCGGTATTTTAATGTGTAACATGACCATGCTGTTTCAGCAGTTTTGCACTTTATTTAAGAGTAGTCTCTCTTTCTGTTCCTTTTGCAGACAGAAATCAGTTATCCACTCTTGCTACAGATGAGTTTTTTTCTGATCTGAAGGACATGTGTTTGGGATTTTTCCTTTATTTTAAGAATTCTTTGCCATCAAATGTGGGGGTCATCCATTGCCTAACGAGCCAGTGTGATTAATGAGCATTTATAATTATGTTTTATTCTGAGCAGTTGCTTCCCACAGCTAGTTCAGAAGTATAGTGTTTGGCATGCATGTCTTATAGGGAGTTCCTGATAGCGTAGGTTAATGAACAGGGCCAGTCCCAATTCGCCTTTCTATTTGTCCTTACGCCAATATATACCTCCTACATTCCCACAATCCCCACTTGTCTTGTTTCTACGTCCCTCCCACCCTTCCCCTCTCCAAGAAGGAAGCAAGAAACAGCCACCACCTGGGACCCCGGGGGGCTTGGAAGCCACACGGACTCCGACAAGGGATGCGAGCCCCACCCTGAGTCTCGCCACCCGGGGGGCGCCCAACGTCTGCACAATGATAGACCAAGTCCAACACCACATCCGCCCAAATCTCCTATCTGCCCGGTCTCCAATCCGCAATCCCACCCAATACTCTCCTCTACTTTGGGCGGGGTCCAAAATTCATTAAACCTCCACTAATAAAGCCACCTGCTTAATCAAAAGCCTCCACGTAGACTTGTAGAAAGTATTCCCATTCTATTTCCCCTGCGATGAAACATGTTATATACATTCCCCATTTGGATTTCAGTGCACATTGCTACCATTTTTTTTCTGCTTAGAACTACACAACCTGACAAAAGTATTAGGACGTCACTATTTATGTGTGTGATTTTCTTACAGTGCAGTAGAAAATACGGAATGTATCATGTTTGGAAGTAGTTGTTTATTCAAATAAAAATACATACATTTTAGGACACCATTAAACTCCTACAACACTGGCATATATAATATAACACATGTACATCAAAAGTTGAGTGAGAATGAGGAACGTCCTAATACTTTTGTCAGGTAGTGCATGTACAATTGAAACAAGTGACGTGTCCATACCAATGTCTTACAAGGAACAAATAAGTCTAAAAAAAAGTTGCATACATTCTCAGTCAGTCTGAATCTGTGCATTAATGTATTTTCTTGACTAGCCTGAATTGGAAATGGTAATGTCTCTCTCACTTTGTGCCTTCTTGTCATTGTACCCAGAGTGCACTGAGAAACCAAACCTCATAGAGCATTATGCAGTGCAAACCTGGTGGCAGTGCAGAGGTCTCATGGGATCACCTGAGTTTAGAGAGGGGAATCTGCATGCTCAAAGAAAGACAAAGGAAAATTAATGAGGAACAAGCTATCCTGGTAGGGTCAATTATACAAACACTCTGGGGGTGTGTTAATTTCTATATTCTCTAAACATGTAATGGCAGACTGACCCAGCACTTATGCATGCTTTGCATGTGTGTATGTATATTATATATATAATTTTTTAATGCAGTATCTATTCAGGCCACATGCAATCATCCAGAAACTTACAACCTAAAGGAAAAAATATACAATGTTTAAAAAGAAAAATACAGCTCTACTAGTAGGTAGGTAGGTAGGTTTGCATTTGTGTCTAGCTGTATAATGAATAGTGCAGTGCATGGGTGAGAAATTAATGGAAAAATCAACGCAAGTCTTAGTAAAGTGGGCCTCTCCAAGCTGCCAGTTCAGCCTCAACAGGCCTTGGCATGGAGTCTACAAATTTGAAACTTTGCTGGAGCGATACCTTTCTTTTTGACAATTCAGCTGCTGTATAGCACAGTTGCCATGGTAGTGGAGAGATTAAACTTATTTTACTAGAAAAGTAGACTGCACCTAAAGATTGCTAAGTAAATACCAGTCCGAATGCAAGCATTTGCTGCAAACATGCATTTGCCAATGTGTATGCCAAAGGTCTAGTTTTTCATTGTGTTTAGTTCAAGTGTGGTGGATTTTCACCTGAGAATATGCACACTATACTGTACAAAAGATCATTGAATTGAGCATGGACACTTAATGTTTACCGTGTATGTCACAACACAGTGTAATGTAATGTCATGCTTATGCACTTTAAGACCACAACATTCAGTCTTGCAGAGTGGCAGCATTATTTCTTGTGGTTGAACAGATGTGCATAGATGCTGTGGTATGAATATATAACCAGCTGAAACTATTTTAACGGTCAAAGCAATGCAACAGGTGTAATCTACATTAATTGTTCGCTAACCAGCTAATTTTTCTGCAGTCAGCATGGCATAATTGCGGGGTTTGTTGCACAATGGGTTGAAGTTTTAGATACTTTGCTTGTAATGTGACCGCAGCATTATCAGATTGATGCTCCATATAAATTGTACCTTGCCTAATCTCTTCCTTATTGTTTCATTGTTTGCACTTGCGGTACTTCACTGTGGATCAAATTCGGCCAAATAAAAATTTCATAACGGGCAAAATATGATGAATTTTTTTGGACGAATAAGAAATGGCCCGTTCGATTTTGGTGGTGCCCCGGATCATGGCCCGAACTCAGGAATTTCGTAAGGATTCCTCACGATTGCGAGATTTCAGGATAAAGCATTATGCAGGAATTCAGGCTATATAGCTTAAAATCTACTAGATGGTAATAAAGTTCAATGCTTGGCCAATAGACCGATCCAGAGTACAGCCCACCTGGGCCTATCAAGCCAATGAGATCCAGGGCTCCAGTCACGTGACTGCACCCAGCTCACGCCCGCCATAACCTCAGACAAACACTTATCCGAACTGCTTTCTCTATTGGGAAGAGTACTTTCGGGCTTTGTTTTCGCATTTTTGTCATTATAAAATATTATACAATGGTAAAGCGGTGTTGTTACGGTGAGTGTAAATCAGACACGAGATACCCAGACAGGATAGTAAACACTGCTTTCAGGAGGCTGGATATGGCAATTAATCTGCTAATAATTACTCATTATTCTGAAAGCTCAACTCGCTTTGTTTACAAACAATAACGCCTCTTGATGTCTTTGCACTGGGCCGTAAAAGGGTCAAGAGGCTGCAGGTTTTCATTCAAACAGAGCAGAAACACACCTGATATGATTAATCGAGGCTTCACACAGAGCTCCGTTTCAATCAAAGACTGTCTTGGGCAATAACACTTGGGTGCTCCGGAAAACGTGTACGTGTAAAATGACCTTTTTAAGCAAAAGTTTCTGACTTAGATGTATTTTTAAAAAACTGTAAAAGATATAGCTAAATTCTAATCAGGTATTGTTGTTGGCCTAAATAAAAGAGGAAATCACTGTTTAGATCAATTATTTATTGAATAGCGACATAGCTACAGCTCGCGAAGCATTTTGGTCTGTTTCTGACTTAGGGTTTCTGCCTTAGAGTCAGAAACCCAGGCATCTCAGGCAGAAATCGTGCGTATTCGGCCAAATGTGGCCCCAGTCGTTACACAGGTGGTCAGGAACATGATATTCCATATTGGTTTGACATGTTAACATGTGTTTTAGCCGATTTGATCGAAAATACAACCCCAATTCCAAAATAGTTGGGACAAAGTGTAAATTGTGAATAAAAACAAAACGCAATGACTTACAAATCACACCAGCCAGTATTTTATTCACAATAGAACAGAGATAACATAGCAAATGTTGAAACTGATGAATTTTACAATTTTATCCACAAAATGAGCTCATTTTATGCATAAAAATGTAAAATGTCTCAGTTTCAACTTTTGAAATGTTATCTATGTTCTATTGTAAATAACATATTGGCTCATGTGATCTAAAAGTCATTGCATTTTGATTTTATTCACAATTTACACTTCGTCCCGACTATTTTGGAATTGGGGTTGTATAACCATGGCGTCGGTCGGAGGCCCAACATCGAACCGATCGGCCCACGCTCTCAGTCAGATCCCGGGATCTCAGGCAGAAACTGACGCGGGGTGTGGGCGGCCGCAATCGGTGGCCAATCAGTCATAAACATGGTCAAATAACATGCATGGGTGGACCGGGACATGATATATTGTGTTTTCTAAACGTGTCGACTTGTATTTTTGAAGATTTAATTGAAAAATATCGGTGGCGTTGGCCCACGCTCTCAGTCAGAAACTGGGATCTCCGGCAGAAACTGACGCGGGGTGTGGCGGCCGCTGTGGCCGCAATCGGTGGCCAATCAGTCATAAACTTGTTCAAATAACATGCATAGGTGGTCGGGGACACCAGACAACACTTACAACAAAATAACAATAACTAAAAGACAGAAACATGCAATCATCATAAAAAACTCCCGGGGCTCAGGCTAGGGGAACCTAGGACCCAAAATAAAAAAAAAAAAAAAAACTGTCAAGCAGCCTGTCCACCAGCCTACAAGTGGTATCTTCCATTGGTAAGTCATCAATTACCTACTTGAGGCTCTTATTCTATCGATTAGTTAAGTATTATGGCAATAGCAAGTCAGTCGGGTTGAGTTTGGTACACTTTGACAGGTTTCTGACTTAGATTCGGTTTCTGACCAATATACCGATATTTTGAGCTAATAGACACCTGTTCTGGCTTGGTATTGCCTAGGCTACATACTTTTAAGCCATAAGGAGTGTTTCTAGGAGATTTTTAAGTTTTGATATAGGTTTTTATAACATTTTTCAGGTATTTGCAGACAAGAATTTCTTTTTTTTCAGCAGCGACGGGATCCCGAGGGAAAAAAATCACTGTAGGGTTTCTCATTTCAGGTGATATACCTCTGGACATCACTTATTTACAATTGTAACACAGATTAGAGGCTTAAATAACTTTATTATCACTAGTTATAGGCCTCTGGATGGATTGTAGGCAAACAGTAGGTCTTTGTGTTTCTGACTTAGAAGAGCAAGGGTATAGGGAAATGCGTATAACTCACCAAATATTCCACCAATGACCATGAAATTTGGTATTCAGAGAGTAGACATATACCTTTATCACATACAATTACCACTGACAGCATAGGGTTGCCTGTATTAATTTTACATACTGTGTTAGAGAGCAGTTTGCTCTCGCGCAGCAATTTTGCAGCCGCACGCAAAACGTACCTTGACTTCAGGGCCATGGCAGGGTTGACAATCCCAACAGCATATTACCTATATACCATTTTTCCATCAGCTATACTATCCTTCTATACATATCAGGGCATTTTGAGAAGATATAGCTATATCCATGCATGTATGAAGCTTTAGAAGATATGCATGTCTTGAAACTAAGGCAGAAACCCGGCCCAAAAAATGAGTTGAGGGACCCAACTTTGACCAGATAACACGAAAAAATGAAAAACGTTGCTGTTGGCACAGCTTTGGAATATGATCCCACAACACCTATAGATTAAAAAACCACTCACAGCTAAGCTCTATGTGTACTTTCATTATTTTTCAGTACCTGAGGGGGATGGCACACATTTCGTGAGCCTGGCCCGTATATACATTTTGTTTGTATTGGTATAGGATTATAAACTAATTTATTGTTTATTGTAAAAATGTAAATTTTGTTTTATTCCATATTTTGCGCAATTAAGCAATTTAAGATGATTTTCATCAGCTCTGACAGTGTATCATTTGCAGAGACAAAATCCAAGAAGCCCAGATTTTGCAAAATACTCCTCCCATTTTCAAATGGGGGCTTCACTTCACTTGCATTAAGGAATTACTAGGGGAAATTCATACGTTTTGTCACCTCTATAGGAAGCCGTCAATCTTAAACACTCAGTGTATCAGATTATGGTGATATTTGAATTGCCTCATCATTTGTCTCATAACCTGACTGCCTAATACATTTGCCTCTGCTTCATTGGCCTCAAATGTTAACAGTCAATTGTGAATGGGCATTATCATCTGTTATCAACCATAGATATGGGATACGTGAGCCCAGTCTCATCCCGACTTCTCTTTTAGTGAAGCTACTTGACCAAGCGTCGATATACGACAAAGAAAGAGGCTTTTGGCATCTTCATTTGACACCAGTTTAACCCAGGGGTGGGCATTCCTGGCCCTGGAGGGCTGGTGTGTGTGCAGGTTTTCATTTCTATCAATTACCCTGACTAATTGACCTAATTGCTTGCAAACGCAAATATAGATTTGTGCAAAGATTTGATCAAAGAAAAATGTTTTATGTAGGGAGACAAGAACAGTCTTTGGTCATTCATGATAATTTGAAGAAATGCGCCTGAAATGTCAGATTTCATTAATAGTTTTGCCAATTCAGATAATGAACTAATTAAAGGCCAGAAGTTGGTGCGCAGACCAGGGACAGATACGGCCCTCATTGCCCACCTCTGCCCTAACCCCTAACCCTGAACTAGAACCCTAACCCTAAACATTAAATAAAGATGCCAAAAGCTTCCCTTTTTGTCATATATTGACGTTTGGTCAGGCAACATCACTATATGACGAGTTGGGATGAGAATATATTGGATAAGTTGACCCTACTGTACCTACTTGTGGGTTGAGTGGGTCATTATCATCGTTTGACAGCATTGTTCAGTGAAATGGAAGTTGCGTTTTCTGTCATGATGAGCACGGTAAAGGAGGAATTGAGATGACGAGAATTTATTAGCACAAAGTTTGAATAGGGTGGAGGTCAGAGTAGTTAGGTGAGCAAATAGAACAACAAAATTTCCCACAGGAGACAGATGTGCGATTCCTGCTTTTCTGAGTTTGAGAATTGGAAATGAGAGGCACAAATGCTTTTTAAAATACTCACCTGTCTTCTATTAAACTACAACTGCCTTTGACAAACCCTTAATCCTAACCTTAACCTTTTAGAAAAACCATGATTGCTTTCACCTAATCTTGAAACTTAGCCTTAAAAGATAACTTGTTCTTCCAGTGGGTAAAAGCTACAGGTCAATGTGTCATTAATTCACATTCTACTTGCAGGTGTAGGTATCATCAAGGTTTGTCACTAATGATGCAGAAAAGTTGTGTGCATCCTATTTTGTGAGCATATAGTTGTGCTAATATGTGATGCAGGGTGATGAGAAAGATAGCATTCACTTTCTCTACCAAAGTTCATTACTGTTCCACTTTTTTCTTTTTTTTTTTTTTTTGCGAAAATGACTTTGATTTATGCCCAGATCTCTGTGAAGCACGGCCTCATTACACACACTGATATGGTAAATCAGTAGATAATTACTGCATACATCATGCATCTGAGGGCACAGGGATGCACTTGATTTTGGAACCAGTCGTTAAGGTCAAGATAATAAATACATTCACAATTGAATTTTCAAGTTATACAATTTTCCTCTAATTTCTTCTGGAATAAGATCCAGCAATAGGTATTATTGTTCTGAGATGAAACTTATCATCTTATTAATTCTGTTGATTAGTCCACACATTGACACTCACCTTTCTATATCTTTTTATAATGAAACAAGTTTGCATCTGTTCAAACTTGGTATTGACCTTGATGAACTGAAAATGTTAAATGCTAGACCTTGTACATCAAAGGATAAGTAGTAGTCTCTGGGGTGAGAATACAGAATGTATGGGCAATCACAATATTGCCTAAACTAGCAATCACTGAAATCACACAGTAACATGAAAGTGACATGGGCAACTATGGTAATTACTTCAGGGCTGGTTTACTGCAAAACATCACTTGACAAAAATTAGCAGCTAATCTTGAAAGTCCAAACCGGATGTTGATAGACTCCAGGGAAAAAAAAATCAAATTGATAATTCCTGGGCCATTTTATTCCTGCCCTTTCCTAAACCTCTGAAAAACAGGCTGTTCGGAATGGGCATCCATTCAGTAAGTTCTGTTCTGATTAATTAATAATCAGAGAGAGAGACACCATGTCAAAGTCCCTAAGCTACTGGCAGCAATCTCTGAATACACATCTGATTGAGTAGCTAGCTACATAAATGAGTGTGGAAAAGTAACCTCCAAAGACTGAGCCACAATGTGGGTGGTAGTTACATTCACAAACAAGTGTGACATGTCATCGGCATAAACATACAACTAAACTTGGAATTGAGTCTCTAATGTTAAGATTGGTCCGTTGCAAGCATTTGTGTAGTATCAACCTTTCATTTATTGCGAATGGCTGCGCTATTCAACCGCGACTGAATTCCATTAAATATTCAATTTTCTATCTGTTCTTATTGACATCTCTTGTACATGGCCTCTAACTTAACTATCAACTGTTTCTCAGTGAGAATTCAATTTCTTAGCTAGCTAATAAACTAAGCAATGTTTATGGAAAGGCAATGCACACGTGCTCAGCTTTAAAATAAAAAAGAAATGGAAATCCCATTTTCTGCAATATGGGACCTTTATAATTCTGGAATCATATTGGCAGTTGGAACTAATCACCTACATACACAGTAGGTCCCTAGGACTGAGTTGAGGAACCCATGTCCTGGAGGGATCATAGCTATAGCAAATTAACATTTGAATATAACAGCATGCTATGCATGTTTGTGTGTGTGTGTGTGTGCGTGTGTGTGTGTGTGCATTCCTTTATTGCTGATTATTGTGTAAAGCTTTTTTTGTAAACATTCTTGAATCTGCATGAATCTGACTGTAGTCACTGCAGTAACAATCCAATACTGATTATACTTTGCTGAATGAATATAACATTTCGGTGACACAGTTTTCTTGAATTTCTCATGAAGGAAACTTTAGCAAGAGCCCAAACTGAGCTGAATCCGGAATATCTGGACCTCCGATCCCAAGCTGAACTGAGTTCTGAATACTGGACCCCATGCACACCCTTAGTGAGTACCGATGGTCAAGTTTTTATGGATATCCGCTTTTCAGCAAAAAAAAAAAAAAAATTGATTGAAACTATTGGGGTTGTATTTCATAGACTACAGACTTATATGTTCAATTTTGTCTTTACTGTATTTACCCTGATTATGTCATCCTTAAGATCACGAATACAAAAATGTACTTGCTATATACTTAATTTTAAAAGTACATATGTTCTCATGGACATATTGCATTTTGACCTCTGTGTTGCTGGAACAGGAGATGTGAACATATACTTTGTTAGTTTTTAGATTCCCTCAACACGTTCAAAGTTATTTGGAAAAGTTCCATCTCCTTTTGCTTTAAGTTTGAATGTCAATGCAGTTGCACTACTTTGGTATTTTAAGTGTTTATAAATTGCTTCCTGTGCGAATTAAGTCAAATGAATTATTTGTTAATTGTGTCTTGTGGATGTACGGATTGAGCACTGTTAAAAACAGTTTTCCTCGCAGACCGTTCCCTCCTCTAATATTGAAACCCTTGGTCAATGTAAACAAAAGTGGTATGAATTAGGGTGGTCAAAATTTCTATGTAATTGAGTTTGAATATTAGCTTTTGAAATTATTAGCAATCAAATATTTTTATATTTATAATAAGCTGCTTATAGTCAGGTGCGATATGCAGATTTTCACCTGCATATTACAAGTGACAACTATACACTGGCCTGTGTGTAATTTACCACATGAGGGTCCATTGAATGTCAAACATCGGTGAACTTTAATACTAGGTTAATACATCTTGGGCCTAATTTATAAATTTATTTTAGATTGACGCAGTGGCATGTGCATATTTAGAGATGTATTTTCAACATGACTCGAGTTGATAAATGAGCCCTCTGCAGCCTATGTAGCCTAATGTGTGAGTGCATAAAGCACTTTCCAGTGGTTTGCCACAACTTGGCATTTACAAAATAACTTAGATATGCTGTTTAGTGTGTTTAACTTCTTTTATTTCACAATTATCAAAATATTCAGCACGCTTGGGAGAAGATTGCAGACATAAGTATTTTTCCTTCAGATAAAACTGCAAACTCCTAATGACAGCACTGCTACCCTGCTGAATCAAAAACTTCTCTGACTGTGAAGAAGAAACTATGGCTTGTCTACTACAGAAAGCAAGTCTACTTTCCGCTACTTTTAAATTCAGAGCAGTATATCCAGCTCAGTTTCACTTTTAGTGGACCTGCATTTGCAGTCAGTTTTAGCTCACTTATACAAAGAATGCTCATGCATATCAAAACTACAGAGAGTGAGCAGGCTTGTTTTCTGGACCAGTTAAGTAGACAATAACGAACCCGCCTACCCCCTAACTACATTAATATGCCAGAAGAAGCCAAAAAAGAAAGAAAATAACGAAAGAAAAATTTGCCAAGATTAAAGCTATGAGTGTTCTCAGATATTGAGTGGTGAGGTGGAAGAGGCATGGCACAAGGTCTTTCCTCCATCTGGAATTTCTCAAGATTATTTAAATTCCTTGGTCCACATGTGTAGATTTTCCCTCTCCAGCTTTTCAATTAGGCTCAAGTCTAATGACTGTTAAGGTCTGGGCAAAACAATGATTCTGTGCTTGATGAACCATTTTTGTGTTTATGTCGATGCATGCTTTGGATTATTGTCTAATTAGCGGATCCAACCATGACTCTGGTTGAGCTTTCTAGCAGAGAAAGTAAAATTTTCATTTAACATCTGCTGGTAATTGATGGAATCCATGATACCATGAATCCTCACTAGTTGTCAGGAACCCTTGGAAGAAAGGAAGACTCATGATATCATAGATTCATCTCCATGCTTTACAGTTAGAATGTGATTCTGTATGGAACTGGCTATTTTCATTTATACGCCACACTCACCTCTGTTTTTATTGCATGAGAATTTTATTGCATAAGGTTTCTGTTCATAGTTTTGAAGACGTTCTGACCCCAAGGCATAACAATTTTTTCCAAGTCTCCAAAAGTGGTCCTTGCAGTTTTCCTTACCACCTGATCCATTCTTCTCTCAGTGCATGCATTCAAAATAGGTACACGTCTTGTATCAGGCAGTTTTAAAAAATGCTGTCTATCTTCCACGTCTTAATTATTGCCTTGACAAATGAACTTGAAAGTGCACTGCAGTGACCAGCTTCCATTGATGCAGGTCAAGCATGATGTGACACTTGAGTCAGAGGAATTACGTGTTGTGGCATCCTCTTTCTGCGTCGATGGGAGCAGGTTACTGCGGTGGACTAACCAGTTCCTCCAACTCACGTGACTACTAGCCCTTGCTTCTTTACACTGTGCAGGTGCACCGCCAAGCACACCCTGCCTGTGCAGTTAGAGGATTTCGTATGTTGGACTTTGGTCTCAGATCTCAGATTTTAAACTTACATTTTTGCATTGCAAATATGGCCCTCTGGCTATAGCCATTAATGGTGTGGCTGGGATTTGAACACCCAACCACGGGCTGCTGGATGCTTGTTTTTGCCGTGAGCCACCAAGAGGTGGTTTATCATAACCATGATAAATGATAAAGATTGTAGGACTGTGTGACTTCCGTTTTCCGTTGTATACCCAGGGTCACAGGAAGTCACGAGCGAAGTTTTCATCATCATTGTGGTGCACTCAAAAAAAAGTGAAATACGAATGGGGATTTTTCTTTGATTTTATAGGGTTACTAATGATTGTTGTGCATATATTTTAAAAAAAAGGGGTTTTTTTTTCCCTTCTAATCATTTTCTTTAAATTGAGGTCAGATTTTTGTTAATATTTTGAATAAAAGATTAGGAGGGTTAACAGCAAGCACCTCTTTCAAATATATACCCCTGGCTGAGAATGGTAATATGATGCGCTCAGTCTTCAACACTGTGAATTGCACTCGCCATGGTTATAAAACGTCAGTGGTAATTTGGCATCCAAATGCAATTTCACATGGCTCGATGCTTAAAAGAAAGCACGAGGCAGAACTACTGTAACTAATAATGCTTTTGCTGCGACCATTGAAAATGTTCAGTTGCAGGCTGACTAGAAGACAAATGGGCAACTTAAAAATGTTTACTTTCATGCAGAAAACAAATGAGCCAATTCAAATTTCATTAAACTCATTAGATTTACGAGAAAGAATTGGAGTGTCTGTCTTGACAAAGCTTAAAACTGACTGATAAGGACAGCCAAAAGGCTATGATGTATATTGTTTTGCGAGAGATTCATGCAGGCTGAGATGGGAAAAAAATAGTGAAGGACTAGGAAGAGCTGCAACAAGTCAATGCTGGTATTCAATCTTAAATCGTATTTAGGTTCATGTCATAGCTGACTTTGCTGCACTCCTGGATCAGTTGTACTGCCTTGCTCCCCAGGAGTAATGAACCTCCCCCGTCATATTAGGCATGTAAATGGGGGATTCCCTCTCATTTTCAAGATTAATCTCAAATTAACTTCATATTATGTGACTGTGCTTGAACTCATGTCCATAAATTTCTGATATAAGAAAATGCCAGACACTGTTATGTGTGTATGTGCAACGTACACGTGTGTGCATAAATGCTCATGCGTATATGTTATAAATACATTGAGATGCATCAAATGATTGTTAGGGGATTCTGCCAAAAGGCTCATCATCATTTAGCCATTTTTCTGGCCCTAATATTGTCAAAATATATGATCTCTTGACCTATGTGATGTGTCAAATCTACATGCTCTATAAGAATATCAAAGTATTTATTCAACATCTTATTTAGATCAATATAATAGATGTTGCTATCTCCTTAAATTAGACTTCCTTTTTCTGTTAGCTGTGACTTGATATCTCTCCGCAAGGTACTGAAAGGTATTTCGCATTGTTTGCTGGTCTTGATGGATGGGCTAAAATATTGCTTACAAGATGCCCTTCTTGCCAGGTCCTTAAGTCATAAAGCTGTCTCCAGTAAGTGGAGCACTAAAGAGGATGACTGGATTTATGATGCAGATATCCACCTTGGTAATATTTTTGATCAGGGCGAGAGAACTCACCTCAATAACATTTACCATTATAGTTCCCGACAGCAAAATTGATGGAAAACTCTATTGCCACACGAGGTGGGATTATAGGCACAATGAAAGCAATATTTTATGTCCCGATTTTAACAAATTATATGATTGGTACTTCTAAACAGATCGCCAAAGACACCTGAAAATAAACGGCCATCATTATTGGCCATCTTAAATTACCTCCATTAAATCAGATTCAAAAGAATAAAATAATGGCTATTATCAAAGCTGTGAGAACCATCTCATGATTTTTCTTCTTTTTAATTATTATTGGTTGAGCACAGTTTGGTGGGCAAAAAAATGCACAAAATGCTGAAACACTTGGGTCATTTGAAATGGCTTTATTTTGCCATGTGAGTTAGCACGTACATTTCCAGACAGCACGCTGTCAAATATGCTCGGGTGGTATGAAGGTATGATGGTATATCAGGGAATTTTGAAATCCTGACAGTGTGATTTCTCATATCCGAAAAAAATACAAACTGTTATGATCCAGACCAGGAGCCGAATGCGGAGGCAGGGCACAATCTAATAGTAAGGTTTATTAGTAGTTATACGATAAGACAGAGGGATGGAGCCAAGAGCAGAATGGCACTGTTCAGTTCAGATGTAACAGGGGAGGTAGTGTGGATGTATCCTTTGCCCAGCCTGTGACTTTCACGAGCAGCTGTCAAATGGAGTGTACAATTCTTCAGAGCTGAACTGTCAGATGGCAGGATGGAGAAGTTTATCAGGAATGCAGTCCCAATCCTGATGACCATAGAAGGCTTAGGAGGTTGTTTCTAGTAAACTGAGCAGAGGAACAGAGTGAGAGTAGATGAACAGGAACGTGGTTCCAATCTTGGAGACTAAGAGAAATTCTTTGGAGCTTGTTCATATTCACTAAACTAGAAAGAGAACTCCACTAAATTACGGTCATGTAGGGTTAAGAATTATTTCCGAGGATGAAGAGCTTTACAAGCAAATAGGCCTAATGACTGGTTGCTGAGGGGCTTATAGCAAATGACAATCCTGCAACTTGAAAACTCAAAGTAGGGGGTACAAATACATCAACGCACAGGTGAGGAAGGGCTAACATGAATAGGGCACAGCCGGAGAGGAAAGCAGGCAGGACATAAATCAATCAAAAGAGAGAAAAATTCTAATAGACACACTAGCTGCTAGATGGGAGGAGACACAAGAGGCATTCACATACGTAATGTGACAACAAACGTTTCCTTTTCTATTCAAGCTGGTGTATGAATATTTTAATTCATGCGGTCTGAGAGGAAACTACACTTCTTTTGGGTGTTCCTTTTGGCTGTTTTACAAATTCACATGATAGCCTGGTTCAATGGCAAAAAATCCTGGAGAAAAAGTTGTAATTTTTGCAGTGGCAACTACTGCTAACACTGCAAAACCACACAAAAATAAGAAAGCAGACTTTGTATCAAAAAGAGTGTAGAATCTGACAGTAAATGCAATTAAACATGTAAATATCAGCAAAAAAATTCAGATATGGAGATACCTTTGAGATTGTAACCACTTTACGTCAGATTCCGAGCTTGCCGTTCCTGTTTTCGAAGGCTAATCTACTAAATTTATTTTCCTATAATATCTAAATTTTTTTTTAGTTTGGTTTGGTTGTGTACCGGAAGTTAATGCCGAAGAAAATGTAGCCGAAGGTAGTTGTGAATAGTTTTTCCAGCCACATGAACATGCACTCTGGTGTGTGAGCTTCCATTATAAACCACAACATCATTTTCTCTATATTTGTGTGCAAATTATTAGCACTGGAATTGACCCATCCAAAAATACTCTGCTCCTCCTGGTTTTGATGGATTTTTCCCTTTTGAAAAACGTCACTTCTGTAGACACCCAAATTTAAAGTACTTCTTCTAGACAGCGAAGTATAAACACAAATGGTGGATCGCACCGATGCGAAAGTTGTAGGGGCGTTGAAAGCTTGCAAATTAAGAAAGATATTGAAACAAAGAGGAGTCCCATGGCTAGTGCTGATAGGAATAATCACTTTATCGCCCCAAACTGTTGAAAATTCACGGACGTCAAACAAATGGCATGTCGATTTGTGCTTGCTATTGAGGTGTGCTAACGTTACCTGGCAGTTTTAGCACACTCAGACCCACAATCTTGGGACTGTTTCCATGCTCTAATTTAAAATTTTTATTTATTTATTTTTTATTTCCATTGCGCCTTTCAACATGTAAGCATGAAAATATTTGTATGAACATCCTGGCTTTGTTGGAAAAAGCAGCTGTTAGACATTGGATGATAATAACATTTTACGTTAAACAAATGCAGCTAGCTTGTTGTGTGTGCGCGTATGTTCTAACAAGCCAATAAATATTGAAGTTGCTGGTTTAGGCTGATTCATATTTTAACATTGAGATGAAAGACTTCGGTCGTTTTAAATAGCGGTAGCATTTTCCGACAAGGCAGCGTAACTTGTCAGAATACCGGCCAGCATAAGTTGTCAAAAATTTGTCCCGGCATCCATTGGAAATACTACCATAATGCCACTTGTCGTGAATGAGCATAGAATTTGTAGTTGGGGTGAAACAACTTTTCAGTTGGTGAATAAAACACTTTTTAATTACATTAATTACTTGTTTAGAGATTTCATTAAATAAAGAAGCTGTGTGTTTCTGCAAGTGGATTATTTGCATCCGACAAAAATGTGTTCATTGAGGAAAATGAGAGAAAGGGGCTCAATTATGATTCGTTTCAAGGGATTTTTCATGAAATCTGTTGTCTGTTCAGCTGCTGCCACTGACTATCATGATCGGAATGATTGAAATTAATGCGAAAGAATGACTCATTTCCTATCCATTTTATTCAATTGGCCATGAGTATTTAAGCCCTTCAAGACTTGCCTAAGTTAAAGCTAACTGTATATTGCTGGTAATTCACATCCAGCGAGGCATGAGTGAGAGGTAAGCAATTTGTAAGTGTTCTGTCATCCAATCCACTGTGACTTGACTTCCTTGACAAACCACTACCATTGAGGAATTGTAGAAAATGGGTAAAGTCTTGTTTATTCCTGCCATTTAACTGTTGAATATCAATTCAGCATATTGTTTATATACACATTTGTTTATATTCAGTGCAAACATTACCAACAGAAGTTAATTTATACTGACATGAAAAAAGAATAAGTTTGCTGAGTCACTTTGATAACCACAGCAACCTGGCTAGAAATCATTTAAAGGTGATGGGTACAAGATTCAGCGAAATTCTGAATGTTTTACCTCCATCTAGTATGCTTTGGGAGAATTGCAGTCGAGAACTACTTGAAACACGCACACACACACACACACACACACACACACACACACACACACACAGGTTGCCATAGCCAAGGATTATAGCTTTATTCCCTGGCCTTTCTTGCAGAAAATAACAAATTAGCCTAAAACTGGATATCTGTCACCATTTTGAAAAAAAAAAAAAAATGCTAGTATGACTGTATTTTGATAAATGTTTCATCTGTGCCCCTCACAAAATGTTTTGAAGGCATGAAAATCAGTTAATAAGAAAAACAACTTGCCAGATATGGAAACCGCTCCAGACTAACTAAAACCGCAGATTACAACTGGATATCTTTTGCTGTTGCGATCGATATTTGTGTGATTTAACCAGCTGCTTGAGCACAAAACACTACAAAAATAGGTCGAAAGCTAAAAACGTTGGGGATCATTTGTAGAATCATCGTGGATTGATTCATTTCATGAAATGCAAGCATATCTATTCTGTGAGAGGCAGATGAAAGATGTAAAAAAAATTGCTAAAAACACTTTTGGTGTGGATTAGGCCTTAGACCTACATATTTGTAGGCTAGACGTTGTCGTATTATCACCAGCTCAGGTTTTACTTTTTTCTTTTTTTCACACAAATACCGTCATATATTGTATACTCTGGTGAATGTCAGGAAGGTTTGAAGGTAGGCCGATAGAAACATACAGTACATACATACCGGCCAAGCCTGCAGTCCATATTTCATGGCAAACTGATGCCTAATGTCCAAACATCATGATTCACTGTTCACGCAAGCTCATTTAAAAAAAAAAAAAAAAAAAAAAAAAAAATCAAGACAAAATAGGTTTGCTTGTAAATAAAAAAAAAAAAACACTTTAGTATAGCATGCAAAGCTAAGTTCATGCAGACAACTCGAGATATGCTGTGATTCTCAAAGACACTCCCCCATGCATATCTGCCACTGCTTCGCCTTTTTGGAAGGTCAGCAATTTAAAATACTCTCCAGCTCTACTTCTGCTGCAAAAATGCCTCTGCATGCCCGTATGTTGCATCACTCTTGCCTGCTGCTAGTTAACATCCGGCCTGCATTCAAGCATCAACCTGTGAGCTTTGAATATTCCCTCAGATTAGGATATCCTTGCTTTCTTTTCCTCAAGCTTTGTAAGCTGCAGGGTGAGTTAGGATTCGAGCCTAGAAGCCAATCTACCATTGTATTTATTTGCTAATGCTGTTATTAGTCGAGCCCCCGTAGGGGTTTGTGAGACTATTGCAATCACCTTGTGAGTCAGTCTGTCTGTGTATGTGTGTTTCCGGGCAGATATCTCCAGAACCACTTGACCGATTTCAATCATCTTTCACATGTAAACACCTTGGGCTGACCTCACAGCATGACATAAATTTCGGGCTGTTGGGCGAGACTGAATTCTCTGAATGCTTGTTAACTACACTGAACAAAAATATAAACGCAACACTTCTTATTGTGAGAAATAGGACCATGTTCAGGAGCTCATTGTACTGTCATTGAGTGTTGACAGATTGTATGACCATATTGCAATATATTTCGATCAATGATTTAAAAAGACAAATAAGAATCTCGCAATGGCGTGATGATAAAGGGGATGGGGTCTATTGTCCAGATTTCACAAATCAATATTGGGTATGTCCATCTTTGGCCTGCTACACTGCTACACATCTCTGCTGTCTGGACTGTAACAAATGGTCAATGGTGACTTGGGGGACATGTTCCCACTTCTCTTCAAGAGCAGTGCGGAGTTGGCGGCTATTGGCCGAAAATGGGAACCAATGACGAACTCGTTGCTTTTGGACATCCCAAAGATGCTGGAAGCGGGACAAATCCAAGGAATAAGCCAGCCATTCAAGCACACAAATGTTTTCAAGCTCAAGGAGTTCTGTGCATACACGGGTGACTTGGGTCTGGCATGGTCATGCTAGATGGTTATTGTTTTGATGGATGAATGGTAGGACGATAGGCATTATTATTCCTTTCTCATCGTGAAATCATACTGCATTCAAGTTGCTGTTCTTGAACTGCAGTTGGGTGCAATGTCCTTGGAATATTCCCACCCAAACCAGCACTCCACCACCATGTGCCACCGTGCACACCACCACGATGTCAGCATAACGATCCCCCGTCCATCCGCTCTGTGAAGTTGGAAACGTGACTTGTCTGTAAAGAAAACAGTCCTCCATTGTGCCATTGGCCATCAAACATGTCTATTCACTCAGTCAAACCAATTTTTCCATCGAGCTGAGGAGAGGTCCAATCCACAAAGGGCAAAAGACGTAAAGATATGGACTTCCTGGAGATTATTTTTCACGGTTTCGGCAAAAATGGGGTGATGGTGGGGACCAGCTGTCTCATCTGCAGTGGCAGTTGCTGGTCTCAAATGATCACAGAGATGGAGAATCCAGATATGGCGGTCTTGGGTGGGGGTTGTCACACATGGTCGTCATGCGTGTGGGCAGTGTGCTGTCTCTCCTCATTCCTCAAAAAGGTGTTTTTTGCGACTTATTGTTGAAACATGGACATTAAGAGCCCTTTCAACATCCCTGAGAAACATTCCTGCATTTGGCTCGAGTCATTGATGGCATTTTGAACAATGGCAGAACTGGGACTTTTGAGGTGGCCTTTCATTGACCAGAGTACAGGATGTGCCTGGACTGACTGTACCTGATTTCAGCAGCTCTGGAATAGGCCCCACCTGTCTGACAGGCCAATTTTGACAAAGGGCATGAATTTGACAATGATATGGAGAAGGTGACTGAAATGCACACAGACCAGTGGCACACAACCTCAGTCACATAAATAAACCCAACTAAGCCAACCTCAGAAATAATTATGCGAAATATTGAAAGGACTAAACTGTTGCAGTCATATTTTTGTTCAGTATAGGTATTCATGTGTGTGGACTGACTCAACTGCAGTTGTGGCAGGAGTAGTTTTTTCCATAAAAACTGGATTGTGATTCAGGCATGTATTATTTTGTTCATTTCAAGAGGGGTGAAACTGGTCTGAAAATCTTGAATGCATTTATGAGCACTGTACTTGTCATAATATGTAATTTAGGCCAAAATAAAATTGTGCTGCAAAGCTTTTAAGATGAATGCAACAGCCCAGTGCTCTTCACTGAGAAGCACTTTTTTATGACCTTGGCAAATTGTACTTCGCATGAGTTCGTCATGGCTTTCTAGGTATGAATTGGCATCTCACCTTGTAACTCATGACAGCACCCTCCATCAGGATAATGAGGTCTAAGATCATTTTGAATGGGAAAGTATTTTCTTGGCCAATCTTGGCACTACTTCAGAAGCTTTCAAGAGTTTGATGGCTGATAAATGCAGAGCTATGATGGAGTGCACTTTCCTCTTTGTGAAATAGATCATTTGGACAGTATTGAGCAAGTGTGGAATTGACTGCACTGAGAGTCCACAGGTATGCCATATTGCTTCAGCAGAAAAACTTAAACGAAGTAAGACTTCATAATTCTTCTAAAGCCAATCAAATGTCCCCAGAATGTCCAAATATGTTAAGAGGCCACTACTAATGCGCTCATGACTAAACCCTGTCTCACTTCAGGGACAGATATTTGCCTCTTGGGATTTATGTTCTCCATCAAAACATAAGCAAGTTTAAAACAATTAAAAATAAATGATACATGCATAAATTATCTATAACAGAATAGATCATATGTGCAAAAAATGTTTGTGATTTGATTGCCAATCATGGGGGTACTTTCTCTGAGCCTTAAGACGTCAAATTTCTGTTTCCAGAAATTATGGCATCCCCCAACTTTTTGTTTGAGTTGCTTAGCTGAAATGACATTACACCCATGTCATTATCCCCCTGGCATATACTGCGGGGGGATACAGTAATGGGTGCGGTCTTCCGTCCGTCCGTCCGTCCGTCCGTCCGTCCATCTGTCTGTGAACATTTCGTTTCTGGAGCACAACGTGAAAACCGTTCAATATTTTTCAACAAAACTTGTTGTGCACATTAATCATGACCTGAAGTGGTGCCTTTTGCTAATCCGAAGTTGATAAATTTTGTAGTTTTTCTGGTTTCCATGGAAACATTTTGAACTTAGAATTTTAGGGGGTATGGCTTGTTTCCGGAGCAGGTGGCATTTTCATTCTTTCAATATGTGGGGCCGCGGGGGTATGCCATCTCCTGATGGCCCTTGTCAGAGTATGGTGAGAGGTAGCAATCGGCATAGATATTTTGAGAAAATATTCACATTTCATTGGAGCCTTCCATGGTGATCAGGGGGTATTGATTCCCAGATATCTGGTGGTGCCCATACTGTAGGAAGAGCAACAAGGCAGCATTGTTATAAATGCATTGCTTTTTTCAGGTTATTTTTCTCTCACAGTCACACTGCCCCTCAGTAATGAAAATAGCTTCTTGGGGTTTATCTCAGAGGATGTGCCTAGTAGTGCATTTGAATGTACTAATAAGGACCTGGGTCATTAGTAGAAACTGTGAATGCCAGAGTTGTAGTTTCTGAAAAAGTACTCTGGAGAAATGTGGGGCCATCTATTAAGGCTAGTCACCTCGAACAATGCTGTTTACCCAAAACTGGGGGCACATTCTCTTATGACTCCTTCCATCATACACTCCATTCTTGTTAGTGAGAGTGTATGAACCTAAGCATAATAATAGCTTGGGGCCTTATTATGAATGCAGGTATTTTTTTTTTTTTTTATTTCAATATTTAAATGTATTCATACAAGTTTGCTCTTGGCCTTCATACTGTACAGCTCTCATCAACAGAGAGATTATTTAATGCCATCTTGAATTACCTTTGAATGAGTCCATACCAAAGGCTATTACTGGCTCCGACCAGACATTTCGTCGGGGATTTATGATATAGGAGTGAGCCAAAGAAGCCTATTTGATGAATGTGAACTGGATGCAAAACTCACTGCACAGCACTTAAAGTGTAATATTCATCTTTAATACATTGCGCTGTTTGTTTTGCAATTGAAGACTGATTTAATGTACCACAATTTTTTTAATGGTTTTTTTTTTTTCTTTGCTTTTGTTTTGCTTTTTGCTCCTAAGCCTAGTAATGAAAAAATGGTGTTGTGAATAGTCAAGCACTGGACCAAAGTAGTGCTCGGTGGAAATGTGCTTATAAAATACTGTTAAATGTTATTTATACTTGTGATTTTTGACACTGCTCACTGTCATTTTTACAACACCTCATTTATCAGAAAACATATCATGTGATTTTTGATAATGAAAGAATATACGACATATACAGTTGCAATCAAAATTATTCAACCCCCATTGCAAATTGGGTTTAATAACAAAATTTACAAACTTTCAGCTGTTTGTGATAAACAGATTAAACAAGAACATTTTAAATGGCTCAACACAACTAATATTACAAGTGGTTTCTCCAAATTTCACTCAAAATGCCACTTTTAATGACTACTGCAGTCTCAAAATTATTCAACCCCCCAAATAGAATCCTTCATTAGAGCATACTTGCAAGTCAGGTATTGCCTTAGTGAACTGGAGGCCATTGTCCATGAGGACTGGGCTACTATTCCTTGGGAATGCTGCCAAAAGCTGACATCTGCCTATGCATCACATCTCCAGCAGGTCATGGCAGCAAAAGGGTGCTTGACTAAGTTTTAAAGATGCTTGCCATGAAGGGGTTGAATAATTTTGAGCCTGCAGTAGTCATTAAAAGTGGCATTTTGTGTTGAATTTGGAGAAGCCACTTGTAATATTTCTGTGTTGAGCCATTTAAATTTTGTTTGATTTGTTCATTGCAAACAGCTGAAAGTGTGTAAATTTTGCCAGTAAACCTAATTTGTAACGGGGGTTGAACAATTTTGATTGCAACTGTATATATAAAAACAGCATGATAGTATTATTATGTATATATATGAAAATAATACCATCATGCTGCTTTTTTATGTGAAATTTCCCAATGATATCAGGAAAACTTCCCTCACAGGCTGATCTGCATGAGAAATAGAGAAGAATTAAGCAGATCCTCTGAGTTGAAATAGTCAGACAGCGTATAAATCTACCTCTATTGTGAGCAAAATCCTAGGAGAGGAATATGGAATCGCAGTGGGGCTTCGCTGGGGAACTGCGGGAGATTTTATGAATGCTTTCAAGACTTGGACTGATATTAGTTCAGACATTTTACTGCAGCACTCATTAGCTGAGTGTGAACACTGCTGCGCTTCCTACAAGCAGTTTGTTTGTGCTTTCATGGCTGAGCCTCTTCGAGGAGCTGATGGATGCCATTTACGACAGCGTTTCCCATATGCTTCCAAATTAGCATTGTAAAGCGTATATGCAAATGTTGTTAAATGTGAAATGACACATTCCATCCATGTGCACAGTTGATCAATGAGATGGGCCAATCTCCATAAACCTCCCTCTGCAAAGGATTGTAGGGGACAGCGGGGGTACAAAAATGAATAATTTAGTCACAAACTATAAAAATTATGCAATTTTTTTTCCTAACAATGGTGTTTGTATATGAATACTGGTGTATAAGAAAATCATGCTCCTTCTGTCACAGATAATGGCCTAATAGTTAAAGCTGAGTATAGTGCGATTTTATTCCCGTCTATTTAAGCTTGTTTATAATTAGAGCTAAGTTGGAAGCTTTCTTAGGCTCGCCATTTGGGTGTCTTATTATCATTTCATTGCGATTATTCACTCCATTGGTCATGCCATTTGTTATCCAGTTGAATGTAAAATTTGAATTGCTTTTTTTTTTTTTTTTTTTTCGAGTTTCTGTCCCTTTAGCTCTTCATAAAATTTTGAAACATAAAAATCACTCAGTTCAGGGTCGAGTGGCAACAAGGCAAGCAGATTAGCCATCAAAGTCCCTCATCCTAGTAACTTCCACCAGTTCATCTCGGGGATGTCAAGGTAATCCCAGGCCAGCTGGGAGGCGTAGTCCCCTCAAGGTGCCCTGGGTCTGGCCTTGGGTCACGAGATGTCTCTTAAATAACCCCAGGAGTGTCCTCATGAAATGCCCAAACCATTTCAACTGCCTCCTCTCATTGCAACCATTTGCAATGGTTTGGTCATTTCAATGGCCTTTACTTATGGAATGCAGATGTTCCTCATGGTGACATGAAAAGAGCGTTAAAAAAAGCCAATTACATTTTCTGGATATGAATTTTTATGAAGCATGAATGAACTCATTTTTTGTAATAACCAAGTACAACATGGATGCAGGTTCCTCTTTCTGCGTAGTCTGTGCTCAACTGTAATCCCTCAGAATCGTTCAGAATAATCTGTTCATTCCAGCAGAATTCTGTTCAGAATTTTAATTTCATACAATGCCAGATTTGTTAAGTCCTGAGTCTTTATTGTTTCTCCCACAGTCCAGCTCTCCATTTCAGTTTGTTCCTTCTGTTTTCCCTAATGGGCCCTCATTATTTAAACACTGTCTCATGCCTCTCCATTTCCTTTGTTCTCTCGTCCCCCATTGGTTTCCTTTGGTTAATTTTTGTTATGTAAGTTCCTGGGCTGCGTTCATTCTTCGCCGGATTGTTTCCTTTGCTGTGTCTTTCCTGCCTTGATTGGAAGCCTCCCTACTACCAACTTCAGAAATATTAAGAAATGCTTTAATCAGTTTATTAGGGGATCTTCCCCTGCAGTCCTGCTCAGCCTTGCAAGTTAGCTGAACGCCCAAGCTTTGGAGTTCAAAAGTAGGTTTCACCCATCTAGCCCTGTACCGTTGGATTGCCTTCCTAGCATTAACCTCGGACCTGTTTCTAATCATTCGTCTGCTGAATGAATTTAGTTTTTATCTTACGTTTGTGCCATATGCGGCTGTTACCATTCTTAAACATAGACAGATTGGAGACCAAAATTTACCAAGGTGATTGAAAGAGGACTCTGGTAATTTGAGAAGGCTGCTGACACAGCAGCAGGATTCACTCTGAAGTGCATATATCTTCTTTATTGGCTTGTATTCAATTAAAAATTCAAAACTCATTGTATGGTACTGTACATTGCTACAGGAAAATGAAGGGAAACACTTCTATTTTTTCAAGACGCAAAAGTGAAACATTTTCAACTAGTTTAGTCACCCACATGGAAAGAATCTATATGAACATATATGCGCATATATGCAACCTGTATGCCGCATATATGCAGCTTATATGCGTATATATGCCGCATATAGGCCAAATTCAGGTACATATATGTGCTTATAGAGGGCATATAGGTCTCCTATATAGCTCATATACCCAGTGGCAGGTTCTGTTTGTCATACCTATTGTATAGCTCATATCTCACTTTTGCAACTGTCATACATGATGCCTAGCTCATATTTTTATTCTCAAGGTAATATCTGCATATTAGTCCAAAGTCCCTTAGAGAAATAACAAGAATTTCATGCAATAACTTATTAATTGCATGTGAACATGTGAAATTGGCATCACATTTGATCCTAAATACATGTTGACACTTGACAACGGCATGTTATGTGTAAACCAGTCATTATTAACTATGGCAAGTGAGAGGAGACAAAAAGCTATGATATCAACACAAATATCCAATACTATTTGTTGCATTTTTTTCCTGAAACATTAACAATAACAAGGTCATCAATTCTTTCTTGACCATACTTATTTCTATTCTATGAAGATTGAGTTGTGTATTGTGGAAGATAAGGAAATGTATAAAAACAAAATGGTTTGATTATGTTTATTTCATCAATCAAGCATTTTTTCAAGTTTAAGTCACTGCCAGATTCACCACATTAGATAAAATTGGATTCACATCATTACAGCTCATACACATCCACTGAAAGGTTATACACTACACTCGTACATCCACCAAATGCAATTTTTTCTATCTTGTCTGTAATGCAGTTTCTAGATGAATATGGCTCAGAGGTCCTTAGTCTAAATGTAGCAAAATAGAACAAAAATAACAAAATAAAAGTACACAGAAGAACATGCATTCAAGTAAACATGCCTTTCAAAAGTCATTTTCATCCCCACATCTATTTGAGCATTTCACTGTGGTTAATGAATTTGAAGACAAAGTCCACATTTCTGTTCGCAGTTTTAATGAAGACACTTGTCTTTTATTTGAGATGCTTGTATAGCAACTAAAGGTCCCAGACATTTTCCTACAGGGATGAAATAACAAGGATTCTTAAATTCCCACACGGGAAGAACCTATATAAACTTATAGGTTTTAATCCCCGCCTTGTATCAACCAGCAGTAGTCAGCAGCTCTTTTCAGAAGTTGCGCGCAATTTACCAATGCGCTACAGGGATGCAAATTGCGAAGGGCCTGCTGTGAAGGGTTATGTATATTAGAGTTCCCCGAGGCGCGTCCTGTTGGCTAGATGGCCGCTCATAAATGAGACTCTGAGTAACACAATATTTGATTACTCTCCGCCTTCATTCTGCGCTTGCGAAGTTGCGCCCAGCCAATACATGAAAAGCAACTGCTAACGGTTGCGGGCTGCGTACTCTCTCCTGAATTGACAACAGGGGGCCGCATATGCGAATAAGCCTATGAACTCATACATAGTTCCCTAATTGGATATCTCAGATTCGGGTGGGATTGGAAATGCAAGATTAAAAAAAAAAAGAAGTTTCAATTGGCCGTTTTCATATATTATTGGTACATATAATACATGTACCTATATGTACCTATAATATATTAAAATGGCCAATTTTATTTATGTCGCATATAAGCGAAATCTATATCTGGCCCTATATTAAAACCTATATGTTTATATAGGTTCTTTCCGTGTGGGCAGTCACTTAACTTGCTTGTGTCCAATTGTACCTGCACATGAATACTTACTCTCTGCAGACTAAAATGATGGGAAATAGTGCCCTAAAACAAACATGATCACCAGCTAGGCAGAGCTTCACCAGTGAGGATATTTAGCACCTGGTGATGTCTACTGTTTGGGCTGCAGACTTCATATATGCAAAGGTTTTGCGACCAAATTCTAAACATTACTAGGTCTTTGTCATTATTTGTCCATTAATTATGTCATTTTTGTCCAACTACTTTTGATGCCCTTTAATGGGAAGCTAAATTAGCTGCGTTTCCGACATAATTTTTGTCACAGTCTTAATACTTATGGACACGGTGTACCAAGAAATGATAATATTAAAGTCTAAGGACTTTGGCCTATATGACTGTAATCACAATCACAGTTGTTAGGCACTGGGTGACCTTAGCCGGACGCGAAACGAATTTTTCGCACACGTGTATTCGCGTCTTTGCATTGACTTTGAATGTAATCTGTCGTACGAAAAATTTGTTTCGCGTCCGATGTGAAAGCAGCCTTACGGGAGCATTGGAGAATGTATTTCTCTAGGGCGGAGCCATCTCGCTCTTCACATTCTTCTTCTGTGGAAAAACATGACCGCAGTGCATTGTGGTATTCGGCACAACAATGTAGTGTACATCGCTTGCTCTCTCGATTCGGCTGTGCATTATGGGTATTTTATATTCCACTATATAGTGGATGAAAAGAATTCGAACAACACTACAAAATGGCGGAAACACTATCTAGTGCACTATGTCCGTGATAGGGGGTGATTTCGAACACAGCTCTTGAGTCCACTGCAGCTTTTCTTGGAAACCCCAGGACCAGAGATATGCTTGTTGTCATGCTTTTTTGAATGACTGTTCAAGTCTGCCTGCTGTTACCACACCTCAAGTATATTTTCTCACATTGCTGATATTAAAAACAGTACCAGGTGCTGTGCATTCCTTCCCCTGATACCATGAACGTCAGTGGCATAAAAGCTCACTGTTGCGTCTGATAAAAGTCTGATGATGTGAGTGTTACGATATGTGTTCAGACAGATCACTAAGTCTAATGAAATTTTCCTCCATGAGGACTAATGAGTAATTTCCTGTTAGTTCGACACAGAACTGGTGAGATAGCTTAATATTGAGGTCGCCGTTATATCAGAGGGCTTTTCCATGTAAATTAGATGAAAGTGTCATTTAAATATGGTCATGCCAGGCGATATTTGGCATCTTTTTGATACATTATTATGGCAGGGTATATCTGGCAATAACCATGTCAAAACTGTCTTGCTTCCTATTTCTAATTTCACCAGAATGTGCCAGCAAACACAGTACAATGCGTCACATAAGTAAATATACTGAACAAAAATATAAACGCAACAGTTTAGTCTATTCAATATTCCGCATAATTATTTCTGAGGTTGGCTTAGTTGGGTTTATTTATGTGACCAAGGTTGTGCGCCACTGGTCTGTGTGCGTTTCAGTCACCTTCTCCATATCATTGTCAAGTTCATGCCCTTTGTCAAAATTGGCCTGTCAGACAGGTGGGGCCTGATCCAGAGCTACTGAAATCAGGTACAGTCAGCCCAGGGACATCCTGTACTCTGGTCAATAAAAGGCCATCTCAAAAGTCCCAGTTCTGCCATTGTTCAAAATGCCATCAATGACTCGAGCCATCAGGGAGCGTGCCATTGGCATGCTCAATGCAGGAATGTTTCTCAGGGATGATGAAAGGGCTCTTAATGTCCATGTTTCAACGATAAGTCGTATAAAACACCTTTTTGAGGAATGAGGCAAGACAGCACACTGCCCACATGCATCACGACCATGTGTGACAACCCCCGCCCAAGACCGCCATATCTGGATTCTCCATCTCTGTGATCGTTTGAGAGCAGTAACTCTCACTGCAGATGAGACAGCTGGTCCCCAATATCACCCCATTTTTGCCAAAACCGTGAAAAATAATCTCCAGGAAGTCCATATCTTTATGTTTTTTGCCCTTTGAGGATTGGACCTCTCCTCAGCTCGATGAAAAAGTTGGTTCGACTGAGTGAATAGATACGTTTGATGGCCAATGGCACAATGGAGGACTGTTTTCTTTACAGACAAGTCACGTTTCCAACTTCAAAGAGCGGATGGATGGGGGATCGTTATGCTGACATCGTGGTGGTGCGCACGGTGGCACATGGTGGTGGAGTGCTGGTTTGGGTGGGAATATTCCAAGGACATTGCACCCAACTGCAGTTCATGAACAGCAACTTGAATGCAGTATGATTTCACGATGAGAAAGGAATAATAATGCCTATCGTCCTACCATTCATCCATCAAAACAATAACCATCTAGCATGACCATGCCAGACCCAAGTCACCGTGTATTCACAGAATTCCTTGAGCCTGAAAACATTTGTGTGCTTGAATGGCTGGCTTATTCCTTGGATTTGTCCCCCTTCCAGCATCTTTGGGATGTCCACAAGCAACAAGTTCGTCATTGGTTCCCATTTTCGGCCAATAGCCGCCAACTCTGCACTGCTCTTGAAGAGAAGTGGGAACATGTCCCCCAGGTCACCATTGACCATTTGTTACATTCCACACAGCAGAGATGTGTAGCAGTGCAGCAGGCCAAAGGCGGACATACCCAATATTGATTTGTGAAATGTGGACAATAGACCCCTTCCGCTTTATCATCACGCCGTCGCGAGATTCTTGATTGTCTTTTTAAATCATTGATCGAAATGTATTGCAATATAGTCATACAATCTGTCAACACTCAGTGAAAGTACAATGAGCTTCTGAACATGGTCATATTTCTCACAATAAGAAGTGTTGCGTTTATATTTTTGTTCAGTGTATATTACAACTGCAACTGCAAAGTTGTGATGGCGTGGAAAATACACATAAAAACAGAAAACAATGATTTTTAGATTTACTTGGGTTGTATTTCATTGCAAATAGTGTGAAGATAAACTATTTAATGTTTTGTCTTGTTAACTTCATTGTTGCCCCCTGACGAAGTCTGTGACATAACTCATGAGTTTCCTTTGCTTTGTACAAGCCCAAAAAAGTATTTATTTCTGTGACCTATACAAAGACACACCAATGTTTAATACCCATGAGAGGCAGTGAAACATACTGTATGTTCGATCCTCTATGTGCAACAATGAATTACCAGTTGCTCACTGGGGTACAAATGACTGCAAATGTCATATGGAGGAGAGTCAGTGTGGTAATGTTATCTTGCGATGCTGCCATTTAGCTCTCTAACTAACTATAATTTTGGATTCAAGACGCTTCAAAACAAAGGGCTATATGTAATAAATGTTAAAATTCCCCTTCAATATGAAACAAATTGGTCTAATAGCATAATTAGCCTATTGTCAGCAGGCTTAGCCTTTCAATATCCAAATCTTCTTTCAAATGGCCTATTTCTTACAATTTTTTCAAAGCATGGTTATCAAAGCAATGCACAAATAAACTACTAACTAAATGTAGCTTCTAGTTAATACTGTTGCAATACATTTCTGGTGAATTTTCACCCAATTAATAATAATGGAGGGATGAGGGGAAGGTGCACCGTGTATGTTTGTGTGGTGGTGGTGGGGTGAAATACCACCCGAAAATTGAGAGTGGGTTGTCTTTATTTGCAGATGTATATAAGGACGAATACTCAAACCATGTCAGTTGCAATATGAAGTGAGAATAAAAAGTTATCTGTTTACTGGGTTTTCATTCATTCTCCCCATTCCATTTGGGTTGGTAATATTTAGCATACGGGATATTTATTTTAGCCTACTTGTTTTACTTGTCAGAGTATGGAATGCATAATGGCTCAGATGTAGACACATTTTTGGTGAAAGAGAGTGGGGTCAGAGACATTCATTTTTACTGTTAAAATCCCTGAAAACTCAGATCATCAATTTTAATTCATCTGTTGTTTTTGGACCATGGGGGTGTACAGTATACTTACAAAGTATGAGAATCTGACAACTTTTCCCCAAATACATTTACAGATCTTTAAATTTTCCTTCCCCCCTGAATTGTACTCAGGAGTGAACCTTTTACATCCCAAGTTGATGTCACTTTGTATTCGGGTAATCCATAAAGTTCATTGTTTAGAAGCTCAACTAAACTCAGAGTAAATATAAATTTCCCCATCCCCTGGAAACATTCAATATGGCCACGCTCTCACAACGTGCAGGAAAGCTCTGATGAGTCTATCCATATCACATGTGTGTCAGTTTTTTTTTAAACATTAAAACTTTGATGGATGCTTTAGAACATAGTAAATTATGACATGTACCATCAATTTTAAAGATTGATTCTGCGGTCATTGGGGCTTTAACTGATGAGATGTGCCAGAGACGTCTTTCTCTTAGTGTTGTGGACATCTGTGATTGGAGCAATCTAAATGACGACCCCATTTCAGCCACAATAACAATTGCCCTGACCATCTATGTCAATGGTTAATTCATTCTATCATTGCAAAGTGATATTTTTTATTCCTGGAATTGGATAGGACATACGAGAAAGAGCAAGGGTACAAAACATGAAATTTACCATTACATCAAATATACTCAAATGACATAATACAATGACCAAATTTCACAGTATGCCGCCAGAGCTTTGCTGTGAACTGTATTCCACAATACTACACAATCAATGGTAATGTCTCACTGGGACACTGGTGGTATTAATAACTTGATCGACTTGCAGCTGTGCAGTACAGGACATGGTTATAGTCATATACTGGATAATACATTGTAACAGACAATGTTGGTTGCATGAAACACGCATTTGATTACAAGCAAGGGTGCTCTTATCTTAACGAACACCATGCATAGTATATATACACACACACAACTTTTTTTAATGCGGTAAATAATGCAAAATAATGCAGTCGCTAAAATGCTTCATTAATGTCCACATAATAAAGGTTAGTGCCATTAGAAAAATAGGCTAAGTCAATTACCTGTGCACCTTCGAATTGCACATTCACACGGAGGCCTGACATAGGGCATAGGGTGGCACTATTGTTATTGAAGTTTAACCAGCCTCTTTTGATGGATCTCTGCTTTTTTATCACACCTCCTTGGGCTATTTTATATCTCTTGCTTATACTTAAATATTCACAGAAGAACCACCTCCATGGACAGATTGTGGACGAGGTTGCAATAGTGTTAGTGTGCATTGCAAATGATTGGGGAATAGGATAAATTGGGCTGTTTATATACTGTGGTCCCCTTTCTATCCATAAACCTGGTTGCTTTTCCAGTCTAAATGAAAATAAGGAGCATGAGCTGTCTAATTTTTATTTGAATGTTTTGTCATATCAAATGTTAAAGAGGTACTGCTCACTTAAACATGCTTTTTAAGCTGTGAACTTAATTGTATGACTGTACTATAATGAAAGTCATCAATGGTTGCATTAATATTGACACATCTCTATATATAAACTGAATTTTATGGTTTGAAAATGGCTTGACACGCCATCTGCTGTTTTAAAGCATCTGGGAACCGCGCAAGGGCCATTTTGACTTGGAGCCAACTGCTTGAGATTCCTCTATGTCATGAAATTTGTTTAACATCCGAAAGCCCAAGGTCCCCCTAGCGGTAACGCTGGTGTTACAGGATTTTCAATGGCGTGCCGTGAGCCTCTGACCCTTAAACCCACAATTGCTTTCAAGCTGTTCCTGTTTAAGATTGCTTGATTAATAATTACGGGATTTATTTATTAAATAATCAAGACCAATTTATGAGCCTGTAATTATTAAGAAATTATTGAGAAATGAGAAATCACCGATGGGCTACATTGACAACGTACTTAATCATGATATTGTAGGAATGATTAAAAAAAAAACAATTAATTAATCCAATACTTTTTCTGAATTCAATCTCCCATTCTAGCAATTTTTTTTTTAACATTTAAGTGCAAAACACAGTGGATATCTGAATTTACTTGTGCGTATTTTCTCATGTAAGTAGAAGCCATGAGGTGGGAAAAATACATCTAAATTTATTTTCCTTTGTCAATTTTCACATTCCAGCTATACAAACACCCACACACTCTAACTTCTATTGCTTTAAGCGTTTCCTTGCATATATTATATCGGGCCATTTTCCCTGCATGTCTGACACTGTATGAGCCTGAGTTAAAAAGCATGTAATGAGTTTTTGCCTGGCTACAAATCCTGAAATGCAGTGAAATAAGCATGTACCAATGATATAAACTCAATCTGTGACACTTATTTCCTCAATTGTATTGAAATAGCTGGATGTAATTATAATCTCATGATGCTGCTGCATATATGAGCTGATTTCACTTCATTGTTGCCAGATCTACCACTTTTCTGCTGAGTAAATTAATGCTGTTTTTTTCCTCAGAGCTTGTGTAGAGATTGTTTGCCCTCTCTTGACATCTTAAGCTGCTTTGCTGAGTTTGTTTATTCATGAAATGTTGTAAATATTAACCCTTTAAAGCCCACCTTTTTAAATGTTGTCTTTTTGATGTTCCCAACTGAAAAGCTTATAACTGAAAATCTGTATGGCTAAAATGCATATATAAGGTCTCATTTGAAAGGTAATATTCTTTAGTTCCTAGAAATGTGCTCATGTAGTATTTGGCTGAAGCTTTTTTTTTTTTTTTTTGCCCGTGATCCAATGAGTTCTGTTAGGTTAACATGCACCATCTTTGCACGGTAAACATTTGCATGGGGTTTGATCTCCAAAGTTTTTTTTTTTTTTTTTTTTACTGTTGGCAGCATTACAAATACTGTTCAAAAACATGAGAATGAAATCCACCTGAAGAGGAAGAAGTTGTTTTTTCTTGGCATATTATGTTAATATTGGGTTATGGATAACATATGCAAATATGATCATTTCCTGCTGGAGCTGTGTGCTTGAAAAAAAATCTGCATAAGCAACTGCTGAAAACAGTCTCAGGTGGTTCAATTTAATGTCGTGTCCAATGAGAGCAGTGTATTCTAGTTCTGATAACCTCAAGTATACTTGGCTCTGAAGTGATTATATCCTGATTTGATAAGTGTCTGTAATCTTCTAAACAAATTAATGTGAACAAAGGCAAGGAGATTGGCAATCCCAGCAGTAAACAGTGGCCAGCAGGAGTAAATCATGTAATGCATGCAAGCAGTGAGCAAGGAACGTAACTCTATTATAGCATGCATACAGTCGCTCATGAAAATTTAGAAAGTGACATGAAGCTGACATTGACGTACTGCACGTTTCATGAACTTTCATTATTCAGACACTACGTTAAAATTGTATGAAGTTGGTATCATCTGCTTAGCATGACATTTTGTTTTAACCATATCAACATTAAATCTCTTTTGTAAAATCATGACTCTTTTCATGGTTGCCATTAAGGAAATGATACATTGCACATCTGAAAACGTGTGGTCATGTTAGAAATTCCACTCACCTGCTAAAAGTACTGTAGACATTCAGTGATAATTTAACTTTTTTTTTTTTTAAGTCAGCACACCACAATAAATGATCTTGGAGAGTTATGGAGTATTCCCTAGGAAGCATGGTGCCAAGAGCACACAGAAATAGTCCCAGTGCAATAATACATTGGTGGCTCTTTCCCCTTCGATGCCCCCATCAATCTTTTCAGCTCATCCCCTGTGGACTCCAGCTCCCCCATATCTCCGAGATTTATGGGACAAAAACGTGAATTTCATCTGATGATATTCTGGTGGTTCACAGTAGAACAGTGATCATTGCTTTGGTAAAGATTTCAGATCTTTATCTGAAACACTTTTTTTTTTTCGATCTGAAAATGATTCATCAGTTTGAAGAATTTTTTTTTTTTTTTTTTTTTCAAATTGGGGACTCTTAATCTATTACTGTTTTCAGAACTGTTTTGTTTGCTATCCATCCATCTGTTCATCTATCTTATGCCTGGTGTGGGTCACAGGGGACTAGACCCTACCCCAGAGTGTATTTGGTGATGGGTAAGGATACTCTCTGGACAGGCTGCTAAGCCATCAGATTTGCAACCTTTTAATTGTCAGTGTTTTAAATTTACCTGCCACATGGGGTGACCTTTACATCTTCTAAAAAGCAAACTGAGTCATTCCTAACAACACTCCTGCTCCTTCATGACATCGTTTATTTGAAGAAAATTGAAGTAATGGTTTAATTTAAAAGGGGTTAAGAGGCCTAAGCACTCTAAGAGAGACCATTACACCAGGTACTGGGCAGCTAGTGGGGACGCATTAAAGGATACAAAACATTGCTTTTCAAAAGGGTACAAAAACATTTTACTACTTTTTTAAAGTCCAGTCTAGCAAAGTCAGAACATTTGACTACAGAATGACCTAACCAAATTGTGAAAAATGAAGTGCTTTCCAAATATTTCTACCTGTTTCATTCAGTGATATAACCATAGAAAATGCATGTACATTAATTGCATGCCAGTTCTGCGTGAATGGACAATAGTGTGTTGACAGCAGTGTTAAATGGCATCTTTAAAACATCATGTAAAATGGTGTTTAATAATGCTATGAAGATTAATACATCTGTAATGGCTCAGTTCAGATGTAACGCATGAGGTGAGAAAAGAGAGTTAGTGATAGTGGGGGACTCAATACTTAGAGGAATAGACAGTTTAGTCTGTTCAAGCGCGACAAGGAGTCTCAGACGGTGTGTTGCCTGCCTGGTGCCCAGGTAGGAGACCTCCTGGAGCGTCTTGGACAAGCTCCTGGCCAGAGCGGGAGGGATCCAGTTGTCATGGTCCATGTTGGGACAAATGACATAGGTAAGGGTAGGTTTGAGGTTCTGCAAGGCAAATTTGTGGAATTAGCTGGAAAACTTAGGAGCAGATCCTCCACGGTAGTTTTTTCCTGGGATTCTACCAGTACCATGTGCAAGCAGAGGGAAGCAGAATTTTATCTGGAGGTTTAACACGTGGCTACGAACCTGGTGTAGGAAAGAGGGGTATAGGTTTATGGGGCACTGGAACTACTTCTGGGACAGGGGTGACCTGTTCAAGCCGGATGGGCTACACCTGAACCGGAGGGGTACCTTTGCACTGGGTCAGCAGTTGTTGAGGGTAGCACAGTTATTTAAACTAGGGACTTGGGGGGCAGGGAGGTTAGAGAGTGTTATACAGAGGGAAATGCAGACTGCCCTGATAGAAGCTGACAGCGTTACATGCACTATTGGTGATATATTTTTAAAGCAACAAATCGTAGTGAGGGGCTTGGAGCAGCGGGCACATGGGAAATCGAAGGGGAAGAGCATTTGCGATAACCTGAAATGTTTTTATCTAAAGCATAAAAAATAAATTTCCAGAACTTGAGGCCGTTATGATTAGTGAGGGCTATGACAGAGTTGGGATTAGAGAGACATGGTTTAGTGAAGAGGATGGAGATGAATATAATAAAGAAGGTTATAAGCTCTTTAGGAAGAATAGATGCAATAGGCAAGGAGGGGGTGTAGCACCTATGTGAATGAAAACATAAATGTGCAGGAAATTCCTGAAATTAAACATTCCTTGCCCTGTGAAGATATCTGGGTCAGGCTCATTGGCAAACACGAGACTGGTTTAAACATAGGCGTATGCTATCGACCACCAGCTTTGGACTGCATTGTCAATGAAATGCTCTTTAAGAGGATTACGCAAGCTTGCAGAGGAGGAGGGACTATTATTATAGGAGACTTAAATTATCCTGGTATCGATTGGAAAATGGTGAAAGGATAGGGTGGGGGGAGGAAGAATTTCTAGATGTTATAAATGATAATTTTTTGGTGCAGTATGTTAATAAACCTACAAGAGAGAAGGCAATTTTAGACTTAGGGCCCTATCTTACGCCAGAGTCCCTAAACCTAAATTTCGCATTGCGTAAGAGGCGTTCCCCCGCGAAAGTTGCTATCTTGCGCACCTGCCTATATCCCTAAAACACCAGCGCAACCCGTTACATTATGCATAGGCGTGGTTTGGGCGTTACGCCAGTTAAACCAATCAGTGTGCCAGGTGCCACTGCCTTTTTGGAGCAGGCTGCGCTTATCCCAAATCCTCAAACCAAAATCCGTGATGGAGAGAGGAAGGTGGCCACGTTCTCCGTTGACGAAGTTAAATTGCCCTTGCATGAGGTCAAATCCAGTCAGGGAGGATCTGTTTTTGTTAAGTTAATCATGAATTGTAGTATTATTATTATTATTATTATTATTATTATTATTATATTTGACATTGACATATTGTTTAATGTTTGGTATGAAGTAAAAAAAAAAAAAAATCAAGCCTACCCCTTTTGTGATGGAAACTTCAAAACAAAAACAGAAAAAGAAAAAAATGCATTTTGCCATGCACTTCCAATTCCCTCTCCCGTCTGAAATGAAGCATAGAACAAAATCCCATTTTAGAAGAATAAAATTAGGTATATGCACTGGCACACAGCGACGTAACTTTTTCTTTTCCCAGCGAGAGCGGCATTTCAGAACTCTTCAGCGAATGAAGGTAATTCTGGTGACAAGTATGTGGTTTCGTCCGTTTACATTTTCCAATCGGACAGCTGTCTATTTTTTTACAGCAAGTTGCGTGACCGTGCTGCAAAAACAGGTGTACATACTTGTTGCCGAAATTACCTTCATTCGCAAGAGAGTTCTGAAATGCCGCTCTCGCTGGAAAAAAAATTTCCGTTGCTGAGTGCTAGTGCTTGTGAAAGCCCAAATGCGGGTAGCGGGTGGGTTTAGGACCCGCTATACGCTTTCCCTAACGCGTGTGGTCAAGATAGCAATTGTAGGGAAAGCGCATAAACATGCCCACGGGCACACCTCCAGGCGCAAATAAAGGATTCGGCATAATGCATAGCGGGTAGTGTGGCCGCAAGATATCGTTTAGGGATAGTGGAAGCTGCTAAATGCATAATTCACGGGTTGCAGGTAGTGGCAATGGGTAAGGCAGTGTGAAAGATAGAGCCCTTAGTGCTCTGTAATGACTCAGATAGAACTAGCAATGTTGAGGTACTGGAGCCACTTGGGACAAGTGATCACTCTACTGTTAATTTTGATGTTTCATGGGAAGTTAAAAAGGTGTCTTCAAAAACAAAAATTTTCAATTTTAGGCGAGCAAACTTTGACAGGATGCGCTCATATCTAAGTGAAATAAAATGGGAGACACTCCTGGACTGTGAGTCTGTAAATGAGATGTGGGAAAGATTTAACGGGGTTTTACTTGATTCACAATGCAAAATCATTCCAAAGATGTCCAAAAGTAAGCTTAAAAAGCAGAATCCTCAGTGGATGACCACAGCTATTCATAGGAGTTTGAGGGAAAAGAGGAATCTTTATAAGATGTACATAAAGGATAACAATGAGAATACTAAGGCTGAATGCTGTAAAATGCGGGCTGTGGTCAAAAAAGATCTGAGGAATGCTAGAAGACTGTATGAAAGATAAATTGTAGAGGGGGCAAAAACTAACCCTAAGCGCTTCTTTCAGTACTGTAGCAGAAAAAGGAAAGTCAAAGAGGAGGTTAAGTGCATAAAGAATAAATATGGATCGTTGCTATATGATAACAAGGATATTGCGGATACCTTAAACAGTTACTTTGTTGAGAATTTTACCTCAGAGCGGGTTTTTATTCGGCCGGAGGGCATGTCCAATGCTCAAGATTATTTAGCGGGAATTGAGGTTAGGTATAACGAAGTATTAGACAAGTTGCATAAACTAAAGGCAGATAAGGTGGCGGGTCCTGATGGCTTATATCCTAGAGTGCTCAGGGAAGTTAGTGAGATCATCTTTAAGCCGCTATACGTCATCTTCAGACGGTCTTTAGAAACTGGAGAAATACCAAATGATTGGAAACAGGGCAGTATAATTCCAATATATAAGAAAGGGGATCGAACTGAGCCAGGAAATTACAGGCCAGTCAGTTTAACTTGTATTGCGTGCAAAATACTGGAATCTATCATAAAAGATGAGCTGGACTTATTTCTTGAACGTAATAATATCTTGAGGGATAGCCAACATGGTTTCCATAAGGGAAGGTCATGCCTGACAAACCCTCTGAATTTTTTTTGAAGAGGCCACCAAGACTTATGACCAGAGCAGGGCTTATGACATCATATGCTTGGATTTTCAGAAAGCATTTGATACAGTACCGCATAAGAGACTAATTTTTAAAATGAGCTCCATTGGAGTTACAGGAGGTATTCTGATGTGGATTCAAAACTGGTTACAGGACAGAACACAAAGAGTGGTGGTCAGTGGTATCTCATCTGAGCTAGGTATGGTGGGGAGTGGTGTGCCCCAGGGATCGGTGTTGGGACCCTGCTGTTCCTCATCTACATTAATGACCTTGATAGGAATATTGAGAGCAAATTAGTTAAATTTGCAGATGATACTAAATTAGGAGGTTTGGCAAATAGAGTCCACTAAAGTGATTCAGGATGATTTGGATAGAATCCAGAATTGGGCAGAAATGTGGCAAATGAAATTAAATATAGCGAAATGTAAAGTTGTACATGTAGGTAATAAAAACATTAGACGGGATTACTTCATGGGAGGTTTAAAACTGGAATGTGCTCCACCCGATAAAGATCTGGGAGTGATTGTGGACCAAACCCTCACATGCTCTAGCCTTTGTGCCGTAGCAGTTAAAAAAGCCAAAGTATTGAGTACAAATCTAAGGAGGTGATGCTTCTTTTGTACAACACATTCGTCAGACCACATCTGAAGTTTTGTGTACAGTTCTGGGGACCATACTTTAAGAAAGATATAGAGGCTCTAGAAAAAGTTCAGAGAAGAGCCACTAAGCTAATTCCGGGTATAAAAGATGAAAGCTATGAGAAGAGGCTGAAGATCCTTAATCTCTTTAGTCTTAGGAAAAGGAGACTTAGGGGTGATCTGATTGAGGTCTTTAAATATGTTAAAGGGATTAACAAAGTGAATTATGTAGGATTCCTCAAGACCAAGTGTTGTTAGTAGAACTCGGGGTCACAAATGGAAGTTGACCAAAGGTAAATTTAGCACTGATATTCGGAAATATTTCTTCACCCAAAGAGTAATTTCGATGTGGAATAGCTTGCCTGACCATATTGTTGAGGCAGAGACCTTGGGAGTTTTCAAGAGCAGGCTTGACTTAAAGCTAGATACCATTGAGTCATTGAGTATCTGAAGTGATATATTCACAATAGTATAAAGAAACTGGCGAGCCTAGTTGGGCTGAACGGCCTGTTCTCGCCATTCATGTTATGTTATGTTATGTTATGTTAGGTAGTGTGGGCGAATCCTGTGCCTGGCTAGTGGCTTTCCAGGACAGCTCCCAGATGGAGCGCACACTTCGTCAGAGCCGAATCTCAGACAACAGGATGGAGAAGTTTAGTAGGAATGCAGGTCCCAGTCCTGACGACCGCAGAAGGCTTGGGAGCTTGTTCCTAGTGAAATGGGCAAAGGAACAAATGGAGTTTACTAAGAGTAACGTGGTCCTAATCCTGGAGACCGAGAGTATAGCTTGGGAGCTTGTTCCAATTAACAGAACTAGTTGGAGAATTTCTCTAAATTACTTTCATTAAGGGATACAATTTAATTTCAAAAGACAAAGAGCTTTACTTGCAAATATTGACTGGTTACTTAAGGACATATTGCAAGAGACAATCCAGCAACATTCAAACTCAAAGTAGGGGGTACAAATACGTCAACATATGCATCAGGGAAGGTGGGCATGAATAAGACACGGCCACGTGGGAAGCCACGCAGGAGTTCAAGTTCAAGTTCAAGTGGATTTTATTGTCATTTCTACCATATACACTGAAATAACGTTTCATCAAGCGTCAAAGTGGTGTTACATTTAAAACCTATATAACAAAAGACATTTAAAACATTATAGTGCACACACATAAGGTAAACATAGTGCACACGCCTTGAAGGTAAACTGATCAAAGGAACTGATCATTGACTTCAGACGACTTCCAAGAAAGCATACTCCGCTGACTATAAACAACTTTCCAGTCAAGATCGCTCAGAGCACAAAGTCTTTGGGCGTCCACATCACAGAAAACCTTACATGGACATGAACCAATCAAGAGAGACTAAACTTCTAACAGACACACAAGCTGCAGGATGAAAGCAGACACAAAAGACATTTACAAGAGGGTTGTGACGGCATTTAATAGGATACACCATTTGCCATATAGTCTTTAACATACAGTATTTATATGTTGTTGTCAGGGGACACTGTTGTGTTTTCTGAAACTGAAATAAATAATAACTTGGTTTCTCTCTTTTGTCAGTGGATTCTTTATTCTTTACTAATGATATATCACATGGGAGAGTTTAGCCTTGTAATTGCATGGCAACGTATATCTTAAAATGCACTATTTTTCACTATATTTCTTATTCTAATGGGAGCACGTTGTCAAAAAAGTAAAGATTTAATGAAGGCATACAGGCATACATGCATACATTTTATCTGGCGAGATCTCATGTCCAAACCTGGAACTGAAGGCAGGGAGCTGAAACTAACCCCACTATGCAATAGAGCCAGGTACCAAAAACGTCACTTCCGATGTTCCCGCCGCCATATTTGTGTCCATTTGCCCTTTTATCCCTCGCTCATGACAGCAAACACAGTACATTTAAATGAGGAAGAGAGTCAGCGTTATTCATAAAAAAACCATCAATAATCGGTTGTGATCCATGTTTAGTACCCCTTATTTCATTTTATTTGTCTGTTACCATTTGTGAAGTGTCCACCCCAACAAACATTTCTAGTATGGATGCCAGTCAATATGCAGTTTTAGGATTCGTGAGCAACACTAGAAGCTGGAGACAAAAAATGTCTATGCGATAATAGGACATTAAGTAATTCAGCAACAATTAGCAGCCGTGTTATCTTGGCGTTTTAGCTTGTTTGTTTTGAAGTAGGCTACGGCTGAGGCTATGCAGGCTGCATGTGTGACTTCTCAAATATTATGGTCATTTGCCTATTCTGATCTTAAAAACAACAGACTACCACACGTTTTTCAATTTGCATATCAGTAATTATTTGAACGATTTTGTTACCAGTTGCAGGTTTAGGCAGTTTAATGTTTTCTTCTGTAGCTATTCTGTTTCCCAATCTTAAAAAGGTAACCTAGCTAATTTTCCAGGCTGTTTATTTTTACGGCCAGGTCAAAGCTAATTCGCCACTATTTTAAAACGTTGCTTTCTGTGTCAAACCATCCAAACTAAACGCAAAGAAACATTCTCTAGAAATGAAACGTTAAAAGTAGAAACATATGTTAATGAATGCGATATGCCACTGTTTGCAGTCCACCTTAAATGAAAGTACTGCTTAGCAAAACTAGTGTTTGTCTAACGCAATGTATATTAGCAAAAGTTATGTCTTCACTTGTTACAATACTGTCTCGCTAAGTTTGCCAACGTTACCAACATTACCAAGCAAAACTTCCAAGGAAAATTCGTGCAGATAACGTAAGAGCTATCACAGGAACAAATGCATGCGATTATATCTCACAGGTAAGCATGCTAAATTACCGTTTGTAGCTAACCCATTCAAATTCTGTAATGTTACGTTACCTAGCTAGCAAGTGAACAATGTTAATTACTACTAAAATACTCTCCTAAAATATTAAGAACTGGTTTGACAAACTGAACAATTAATAGCACGACTCAATGATGGTTTCCCTTATAGCTAATTAACCGTGTTTGAGCATTTAAAGTGTTTCACCTGAGTTTACCTGGCAAAGGGTGCTAAAGGATAAAAAACTTAGCTAAGTTGAGGACAAACGCAACTTGCCAAAAACAAAGCGCTGACAGCACGATTACTGGGAGTTAGATGCAGGCTGCCAGTGATCCCTTCTGATGGAAGCCAACCATTTATTCTGCCAGTTTAGCTTTTGCGATGGAATGAAACTGTAGTTTGGAGTTTCTCTGACAACTGTTGTTACAGCAAACTGTACGACATATCCCGGGCATATTGGATTGACTTCATTTCAGTATTTTGTACATCTTCATGTCACGTGTGCTAACTGCAGTCAATGGCTGCGGGATGCAGCTGTGACCATTTCGGACACAAATATGGCGGCGCGAAAGCACAGTGACGTCACATGGTCCCTATGGATAGCCGCAATAACGTCAAAAAGAAGAGACATTGCTGTAGATTGGCAACTTAGTCATAAGAAACAGGACTAATGAATGCTATACTTCAGGCCTTTTTATGAAACACGACGCTTGCATGTATGCGCCTTTGCGTGCCCAGAATTGCAATAGAGTTGCGTAAATGCGCACGTATCCATCAAAAATTTTCTTTTTTCATGTGACAAGCTATCTGAACCTCAGCGCAATCTTGACAACATTTCCATAACACAAGCTCTTCGGCTCATTTTTTGTTAGGGTTAGGGCGCACGTCCACCTGAGAGCATATTGCAAGCTGTTAATTATACTTACTGGACTTAAATAACAGATTGCAGTACTCACAAGGGAGTCATCAGCCTGGGCAGGGGAAGGTAATGCACGAGCAATAACAAAACTGGTAAACAAAAACAGAAAAACATGACCGCTGAGCCATGTTGGTGAACTAGTTAATGTTTAGAAATAAAGAAAATAACAAAGCAGCGAGTGAAAGCAGGAACTTGCCGGAAGAGCCAAACTTCATTCTGCAACTTAAAAGAAAACTGCTCACATAAGGCTGAAAAATAAAATTTGCAGGAGCAAATATTTGGTCACCTAAAGATTTTTCAGGAAAAGGTCTCATACTTGACAGATGGAACTGGGATTGAGGAGAGTTGTCAAGCTAATAGGCGAGACACTACTTTTCAGGATTCAGGCTTAAATAAGCCTGCATATTTACCGGTCAAGCAGGCATCTGACGGTGAATTTAGATGGCAGTCATGTGCACTCAGGTGACTCTCCAGCGGGTTGAAGCAGCTGCTATATGTTGATGAGGGAGCTTGTCTCCTTGGCTGATCAGAATTTACTTCAAAGATCCATTTCTGATAGGGCCAATTTGTCAAAAAAAGAAAAGATTTATTGAAGGCATGCAGTCATACATGCACACATTGGGTTTGTTGACATGGCTCTGATATGCCTGCCTATCCAAACATGGAACCAAAAGCAAAGAGCTGCAAATAACCCCCCAAACAGACCCATGCTGGGGATAGGCTAGCTTGAACTACAGAACAAATAATGACCAGCATAGTCACAGTCCTGTGGCTTGACTATATTTCACTGGAAGCTGATACAAAGGAAAAGTGCCATTTTAAATGCTCTGTGTGTACTGGCAGCCTAGCAGCTGGTACAATTTCTCTTGAAGCCAATACAAAAGAAATATTCTAAAGAAAAGTGTTATATGTAGACACTGCTCAGCGGCTGACACTATTTCTCTTGAAGCTAATTCAAGAGAAATATACAATATGACGTGCACTATGTCTAGTGACAGCCTGGCAGCTGGCACAATGTCTTTTGAAAGGGCAATAGGCTACTCTTCTTTCTTAATAAAGATGTTTGTTCATAGTTGAAGGATGAGTTCACATGGTACAGTCCAGTGTTGCTTTAGGGCCCTGCTTATGTGTTTGGAAACGTGTTGTATGCAACGCCTGAGCTGGGAGTGAATAAGGGCAAATGCAATGAGATTGTGTTTTAACATACAATTCATATGAACAATGAAAACATTCAATCAGCTTAAGCAAGCTGACTCATTAATTTTTGACCCTCAAGTATATCCTTAATTCCAGGTCGAAGGTGACATTAGTGGGCTTATGAAGACCAACGTCCCATAGCTTTAAGAGTAGGAACTTAGGCAACTGAAGTCATTGCTGCTCTAGAGTGACTATATGCAATCACAGCCATCTTGTCATTTCCTCTGAAGTCAATAATTCAAGAGAAACTTAAAGTTTCATCAGAATAGCACATTTCACAAATAATGCCACAATGCCAGTAAACCCTGGCCTGAACCCTCTCAAAAGCAAGCCTGCGGTGACAGTAGTAAGGAAAAACTCCCTATTTCGAAAAAATAGGATGAAACCTTGGGAGGAACCATGATTAAAAGAGAAAGCCCATCCTCCTTTGACCAGCTCAGGGTATGAGTTCATTGCTACCATCATGTTAAGAAAGTCAGTTGAGAAAGGCAGTCCTGGATTTGGAATCAACTGGGTTGGTCTTGTAGATTGGACTGTTTCGATGGTGGAGACCAGGCAGCACTTGGGTGACTCAAAGTTCTTGTTTCAGTTCACACTATTATTAAATGGATATATACCTTGTGGTATGACAATGCCATCTATTTATTGCATTGAAGTTTGAAATTCATATTACAAGAAAAAGGAAAAAAATCCTATGATTGGAGACTACAATTGAGCATGCATTAATCTGAAAGCTGAGAATGCTGCATGAACCCCGCCCCCCTCTCTCTCTCAAAAAAAAAAAAAATGATGCAGGCATAACTCGAAGACCTGAGGCTAATGTTCAGGAGCCCTTGGAGCCACCAGCCATGTGCTCCTGCATTCGTGGCATTTAGCTCAATCAGGTGAGTGGCACAGCTAGAGGATATCGGACATATTCAGAGCAGGCAGAGGCAAAGCAATTTCAAATGAGGGATATGATGTTGGGCAGATGACCATAACGTATGAGCTACAGTTTGATGACTTGGGGTAAATACTAGTGAAGTATCATCGATGCTTGCCTACTAGGCAATGTGCCTCTGTGCCGTGACATTGCTTGGCATGTGCGAGATAAGCCATGGCTTGAGGACGTGAGCTTGATGTTGGCAAGCATCCTATTGCTTACTTGCCAAGCAATAAGCTCAGCATCATTGTGCCGCCCAAACTAGGGTACTTGCGCATATAATTATGCAAAAAATGTTTTCAGCCAAAATTTCTGGGAAAAACTGCAGAATGGAATTGTAATGCAGATAATCAGTTCATTTCCTTGCAAGATAGAGTACGACCTGCATGATCTCAGAAATTCCAGGACTAACTGGGGTGGCTGATCTATGCTCTGAGCATATTCCAAGGTGTTTAGCGGAGACTGCTGGTTGCAACTACGTCCACCTGAGGAAATACACGATTTTAAACCGCTGAACACTCCAGGAGCTAGCATTTGCCACCGGTTGATCGCTTGTGACATGTATGCAATGTAGTATTTGCAAACCACTATTTTAATTGGACACTGCTGCCAATGGTAGCATCATTGATGAGAAGGCAAGTAGTTGCAGTATGGACTATCAGAACTGGTAGAAAACCAGCAGCACATCATCAATTAATGTTAACATTACTTGCATCAACAATTCAGTCCAGTTATATGAATAAGCAGAAAGGCAACTGTGATCTGACAACACTTAGTCTATTCCAGCCACCATCATTCAAGTTACAGAATGATAAAAAATGACCATAAACAATACCCAGCACCAAGCTTAGGGCTGCTAAAAAAATTAATGAGTAGCCTACCGCTTTAATTGAACATGGTCAAAGAAAAATTGCAGGATTGTTTTTTTCTCCTTCTTACATAGAGTGAAAAACGTGTCCTGATCAGCAGGCAATTGCTCAATAAAAATTCGACATGTATTAGTATCATGACTGCCCAGAGACAATAATAGATCACAAAACCCCGTGCGGTACATCAGATGCAGTACCCCACGTAATTTAACAAGAGAATGAGAGGAGGTAATTTTATGACTGAACCGTTGCCGATTTTAAAACTTAAGGCTAGTTTTCTGACCAGCTGAGCAGAACACTGGATGAACTACATTTATAAAATGGACATATCCTTATTTGATGGCTTAGTGAGCAAAACTTGCAAATTATACTATGTTAAATAAATAGTACTTCTTTATAGCTGAGTGAATTTATTTATTCATTTATTAAATTTTCTTTAAGACATGCATCTAGACCATTGTTCTGATAAGGAACTTTGCTTTTGAATGCAACTTGAGATGAGGGATGCGATATATAGAAGTTGTGAGCTCCCTTACTGCCACGGTTAACATTACCTTCACAATGAGCCTCGGGTTGGCTTCCTAATCACCTTCCCCCGCTGAGGGCAAGAATTGGGGAGCATTTCATAAATATTAAAAACCATGGAGAGATTAGCTAGCTGCTTGGCTAACTTCCCAAAACAAAACCTAACTACAGCTCACTGCACCACGAGTAGAAGCAAACCTCAAGGCCAAGACTCCATAAAATATTTGCACTTCAGCACACTTGCCGCTCATGCAAGACATGCCAGTCCAATTAGCATGCTTTCATTTACGGATATTCCCTCTATACCTTTACAGTGTTTTTAAATCATCAAAGCAGCGGTTTGAAACGACCAGATAAGTCCAGCTTTCTGAACAGTGGCGATTTGCCATTAGTGGTGCAGATTTTTATTTTCCGCCATAGTGGTAAATTATTCACTGACAAGAAGAAAACTTCTGAGCTAAGCGTGAGCTGGAATGGTCAAGCAGTTTGTGACTAAATCTGCAATACCATGAGCTGCTCTGAGTTTTGATGTGATGACAGATGACATACACCAGGTACCAAAGGCTCCTTCTGCAATCACATTGGCAATGCTGTGTTAGAATTAGCTACATTCTACAAAAAGTAAGCCTTGCAAGGGCTAGCCCACATACCTGAGCACTTCCATCGTGGGCAGCGTGCACGAGCATTAAAGCAATCAACAATCGTGAGTCGAATCAACCCTACCAAAGTGTGGTAGCAAAAGTGTGCATTGTTATAAAAGTTTTGCAGAGAAAAGAAAAGCACTGACCTTTTAGCTGGTGGGTCTGTTTGTCAAGCGAGTAGGTGAGGAGCTGCTTCTCAGGAAGAAGGCTTACAGAGGCTTGCGGGTTTATCTGACAGCAAAGTCACGTGACTGTCACGTGCACTCAGGTAACTCTCCTGCAAGTTGAAGGAGCTGCTTTACATTGATAAGAGAGCTTGACTTCTTGGCCAATCAGAATTCACATCAATGTGCAAGTTTTAAAAAGTACATTTATATATATATATATATATATATATATATACACACTGCACGGCCAAAAAAAACGTCACCATTTGGAAATTAATGAACAAATTCTATAAATGGATCATTATTGCGGTTATTAATATGTTTCAGCTGGCAATAATCATTTTTACGCTGACTGATGAAGCGCGTTGCTACTCATTTCTTAAAAAATCATGTTGGAAGAAACATCCCTTGATGGTGGAAAAGATGTTACAGTATTTCAGAACGGGCAAGTTATTGGCCTGTATTTAGCAAAGAAAACCATGAATGACAAAAACAAAAATGAGGAATCATTTTCACAAACAAATTTGCCACCACAAAGTCCTGACCTTAGACACATTAATAGTTATTGAGATGTGCTGAAGAAAGACCACCAAGTGGTTCAACCATTATGTCGAGAAGACAATATCTCGGCCAAAAATTATGGCATTTCTGATTGAAAATAAATGTTCTGGCATTGCATATAGTTGTCAAAACAATGACAAGACGAATATGCACTGTAATCAAAGCTACAGGGGTTCTAACTGAATATTTGAGCGTGTGACTTTTTTTTTGGCCGGGCAGTGTGTATATATATATATATATATATATATGTACATACGTTGTACATATATATATTAAGGGTGACCTGGAATAGTCGACTATTTGACGATTCGATTCGGAGGAGCCTGACTCGACAATCAACCTCGTAGTTGAATCGTCAGAAAATTTTGTTATGTGACCAAGATCGTACCATTCTGACTACCCAGGCTGCTGAGCAAAAATCTTTACATAGAGTGTCTTTGTTTTTGTTATATGTAGCCTATTTTGATACAAAATCAGCCTAATTTCTGTTACTAAAGAACTGAAAATGACGTGTGTGTTTAAACAGTAGACCTATACTAACTACACATTAATAAATCACACTGCAGTCAGCGCCGTCGCAGGGGGGATGTGAGGCCCTCTGCCGACTTGTTGCGCGAGGCCCTGCTCACATGCACGCGCATTAATCATGTCAGGCTGCAAGCACATAGCTGTTCTAGTTATACCGGGTGAAATGACATGCATTTTTAGACTAAAACAGCATTATTATGGCAATAATTTAAACTATGATTTTTTTAGATATCATAATCTTTCAAAGGAAAAAAATCAACTGCACAACAATTGGCTTTTGTCATCAAATCAGCTCAGCTGTCACTTTATATTGGCATGTTGAAGTATGACAGCGCATCATGAATTACAATTCAACAAACACTAATACCTAATGGCTCACACTCACTGGTGACAATCGCTTATTTTGACTAATTTCTATGGAAAAATCTCAGATTAACAAAGGCGTATCCGCTGACACCTGCGGCAGTTTAACATTTGATTACGATGCAGTATATTTTCTAATACTAGTCAGTCACAATCGCTCTGCTGCAGTATAATTGTAAAACATCAGATTCCTGCTCATCATTCATTGATTAGGTGATGGTCACTTTCCTTGCCTTTTGAGCCGCAAACTCAGCAATGAAATCCTTATAATCCAGCCTGGATGCAACGTCTTTTTCGATAGACAGAAGGGTGAGCCCGCATAATCTCTCCTGCAATATGGAGGTCCGAAAATAGTTTTTAATTAGTTTTAACTTTGAAAGGCTTCGCTACCCCGATGCCAATTATTGATATCGTCAATAAGACCCTGAGAGCAATCTCACAGTTAGGAAAGGCGAGTGAGCAACAAGACAGAGCATGTTATGAATGACGAAATAAAAAAAAAAAAAAGACCGGGTAAGCTTTATTGAGATGAAATGGTAAATAATGAAACTGACACAGAGAATTGCCATTTTAGGAGCATGATGAGTCAAGTGCAGTGATGCAAAATATGTATTCTTTTATTTAAAAAGAAAAAAAAATGATTTGATGATCAGTCGACTATGGGCAAAATCTCACGAATCAGATTCGACTATGAAAATCTTTAGTCGAAGACACCCCTAATATATATATACACTGCCGTGAAAAAGTATTTGCCCCCTTCTAGATTTCTTATTTTTTTGCACATTTGTCACACTTAAATGTTTCAGATCAAACAAATTTTAATATTAGACAGAGACAACCCGAGTAAATACAAAATGCAGTTTTTAAATGATGATTTCATTTATTAAGGGGAAAAAGCTATCCAAACCTACCTGGTCCTATGTGAAAAAGTAATTGCCCCCTAAATCCTAATAACTGGGTGTGCCACCCTCGGCGACAACAACTGCAATCAAACATTTGCGATAACTGGCAATGAGTCTTTCACATCGCGGTGGAACAATTTTATCCCACTCTTCTTTGCAGAATTGTTTCAATTCAGCCACATTGGAGGATTTTTGAGCATGAACGGCCTGTTTAAGGTCATGCCACTGCATCTCAATCTGATTTAAGTCCGGACTTTGACTTGCCGCTCCAAAATCTTCAGTTTGTTTTTTATAAGCCATTCAGAGTGTGACGGTGCGTTCAGGAACCAAAAGCGAGGGCAGGAAATCCAAAGATCGTATGCCTTTATTGATAGCAGGGTCAGGACCAGAAGACACAAGAATTGCCAAGCCAAAAAAAGAAATCCAAAAACAAAGTCGACTAGACAGGCCGGGGTCTGAACCAGAAAAGCAGAGGTACGACGGTACATAGACAGTAGGCAAAAAAATCGTAGTCGAAATCCAAAGCAGAGGGTCATACACAGGGCATCCAAACACAGTAAACTTGGTCGTACAGAAATGGGTCAAAAATCCAGAAAGACAAAAACAAGACAGAAGGGCTATGGCAAAAATCAAGGTCGGACGAAACAGTCGAAGAGAAACAATAATCAATTGGCATACACGAGACTCTGCACAAAGGAATATTGATCAACGTTCTGACAAGGGCTGAACAGCTGTGAGGACTCTAAATAGACACAAGGGAAGTCACATGCTATGCAGGGAACAGGTGAATTGGATGAGAGCTAATTACAAAGGGAAGCACACATGGGGAAGTCCTAAACCACAAAAATTGGCAAAAGCTAAGACACGGACGGGATTCACGCAGACATCCTATGACAAATAAACAGCTCCGGTCAAGGAGTTCTAAGTGCACAGACAATGAGCGCAGGAAAGCAATTAAGCACGTGCGAGAGATCTCGCAGAAACGTAGGGAGAGACAGGGAAAGCAAAGCAAGGGGCGGAGACTAGAACAGGGCGATTGCCGAGATTGAATTAGTAATAATTAGTAGAGGTGCAGCTTTACAAATTAACCAAAGTGCTCATTAGTAAGTTAGTAATATATACATGGATTAGTTGGGTTAGTAGACTATGATACAAAATCTAAATGTTAGTATTATTAGTAATCTAGAAAAGCAAGGCAAAGGAAGTAAACGAGAATTGAAGTAATAATATGAAACACCAGAAACCATTGAAATCACCCGAAGCAGGTAAGCACGCAGACTGGGAAGACGGACTGAACCAACTAGATCACAAGACAGGGGAGACAAGTGCAATGAAACTTAACATGGTATGAACTGAAAACTGGAGAATACAATAACCAAAAAAAAATAAAGAAAAGACATAACCATGAACATAAAGCATGACACAAATGCAGAACTTTGACACAGAGGTGGACTTGCTGGTGCGTTTCAGATCATTGTCCTGCTGCATAACCCAAGTGAGCTTGAGCTTGAGATCACAAACTGATGGTTGGACATTCTCCTTCAGGATTTTCCAGTAGAGAGGAGAATTCATAGTTCTATCAATAACGACAAGTCGTCCAGGTCCTGAAGCAGCAAAGCAGCCCCAAACCATCACACTACCACCATCATGTTTGACTTTTGGTATGATGTTCTTTTTATGAAATGCTGTGTTAGTTTTACGCCTGATGTAACTAAATGCACACCTTCTAAAAAGTTCAACTTTGGTCTCGTCAGTCCACAGAATATTTTCCCAGAAATCTTGGGGGATCATCAAGATGTTTTTTTGGCAAATGTGAGACGAGCCTTTGTGTTCTTTTTGATCAACAGTGGTTTCTGGATGAGTCGTCGATGCGCTCTTGGAGTAATTTTGGTCGGCCGGCCACTCCTGGGAAGGTTCACCACTGTTCCAAGTTTTCTGCATTTGTGGATAATGGCTCTCACCGTGATTCTCCGGAGGCCTGAAGCCTTAGAAATGGCTTAGCAACCCTTTCCAGACTGATAGATGTCAATTTCTTTGTTTCTCTTTTGTTATTGAATTTCTTTAGTTCACGGCATGACCTGTTGCTTTTTTAGATATTTTTGCCAATTTCATTTTGTGAAACAGGTTCTACTGAAGTGATTTCTTGATTCAACAGGTCTGGCGGTAATCAGGCCTGGGTGTGGCTAGTGAAATTGGACTCAAAAAATGTGGTTAATCACAGTTAATTCATGATTTAACAAGGGGGTGGGGGTGGGGGGGGGATTACTTTTTCACATAGGGCCAGGTATGTTTGGATAGCTTTTTTCCCTTAATAAATGAATCATCATTTAAAAACTGCATTTTGTCTTTACTTGGGTTATCTTTGTCTTATAGTAAAATTTGTTTGATGATATGAAACATTTAAGTGTGAAAAATATGCAAAAAAGTAAGAAATCAGAAAGGGGGCAAATACTTTTTCACAGCACAGTGGCGGCTGGTGAACTGGCGATAGAGGATGCTCAAAAAATCCCTTTAAAATAATGATTGGGCACGACCTGTTTTCAATCCTTCATTTAAATTACCATTACAGAAACTCCGATAACTCTCAACATTATTAGATGTGGCCAGTTTTCATTTATAACGCATACCGATTACAACTCCAGACTTCTTACGCTTTTCTTTATTCAGGGATTGGAAGCAATGCATGTGTTTCATGATCGTTTAAATGAAATCAGATCATTGGAAACGTCTTTATGCAATTCCATTGCTTCCAACCCCTCCAGTCCACAAGGACTTCAATTCCACACGAGAATCTCTTACATACGCGTTGATTGAATAATTGCTGACTACAGCAGAGGAATGTAAATATGCCACTTAAACTCACACCGAATGTGTGAGAGTAGACAGATACGCGTTATAAATGAAAACTGGCCACACCAGATAATGTTGAGAGTTTTCGGAGTTTCTGTAATGGTAATTTAAATGAATGGTTGAAAACAGGTTGTGACCAATCATTAATTTTAAGGGATTGTTTTGAGCCTCCCCTATAGCCAGTTCACCAGCCACCACTGATATATTATATAAGTACATACTGATTCCCACCTAACCGGCCACGTCAACTGTATCAAATACGATGACCTGTGATAAAATGTTATTTATGACTGTTAGCAGGATGTATGGGATAAACAGTTGGACCGCTAAGTGGCAGTGTTGCACTTGTTTGTGTGTTTACAGCATTCAGAACAAACAGTCCATGTATCCGTAATACTTTGAACGCAATAGTATATGTCACAGCTATCATGCATGCTAATTTTGTCTGAAAATGTCTTTTTGGCAGTGTACTATATTGCATTTTTTTTTTCCTATCTCTCATGTGGCAGACTTGTTCCTAAAAAGGTAGGCTACTGGAGTGAAAAATGAACCCTCTTAGGAAGAACAGCAAAAGTGTATTGTCCCAATGTGATAAACCCTCAAACTGTGAACTCAAGGTTAGAGAAGTTCTGTTTATTTCATGCACTATGGATGAGCTGGACAAACTCCCACAGAATGCATGTCCAAAGTAAATCTCCGACCCATAATTTATTCGTATTATTTCTCGTTTAGCTTCCTCTTCAAGCTCCTCCAAACTTCCATCCTTGCATTTTTTGAAGTATTTATTTATTTATTTCTAAACTGCAGTACAGTACACTCAGTCTGCGTCAGCATGGACTCAGTAAAACATAACCTTTTAAATAAAATAGTCAAAAATTATATAGTGCTAGTTGTGCGGACAGTACATATCGGAATTGCAGAGATGAACTGAGGTCGCCAAAGCAACATAAGTTTTCTTAGCACTTAGCAACTTCAGTAACTCACTTACTGTGGACTGATTTCCAGTCCTCTGGAACATCAAGGTATGAGGCGTGCTGTAGTGAAAGGATCAAAGATAATAGGGGAGTAGAAGAGCTTCTCACTGACATCCAGGTCATGGGTCATTAATGTTTCATAGTACAAGGCCGAGTTTCTCGTGTAATGGAAAATGTTAACTTCTGAGAATTATGTATTGACTTCTTCTTCGTTTGAACTTGCATTCCAGTACCGAGGGGATAAAAAAAGAATGGTTATGACCATACTCGTAACTTTTTTAATGCTTAAGAATGCCTCTCTTTCATGGTCCGTAAGTCTTATTTCATACCCCCCTGAGGGTGAAAAAATCAATTTAAAGAGGCTAAGCAGAAATAGCAATTTCATTTTCAGCTGTAAAAAATGCTATTAAGAAAATTTTAAGGAAAAATAATGTGACTTTAAAAGACATGTGGATCTGGTTCAGCCTGGCTTCCTGGAGATATTGTATATGAATGAAATGGACATGCATGGTTTTATTGGTATTATACGGTTTGAGTCTGTGTTAGCTTACAATAATGCAGGTTATTGTTAGTACAGCAATGCAGTTGATTCAGTTCAACTGAGCCAATTTATTCACCCCCGTCTGCCTTTTGATTTGTTCAATAATAATAACCTCTCTACATGTAATCATTCTTAATCGACCATAATGTCTGTGTGAGACATTTTATTATTCATGGTATGAATAGATGTTGCTGAATGAATGAAAACAACTCATCCTCAACAAATAATGAATTGGTTTAAAAAAAAGTTCTTCCTCAGTGCTGATGCATAAGTACATATGAAAGCTGTAGGTCAAGCCATGGTAGAGAGATTCAGCCAGTGATTGGCACTGCTTTATTGGCACTGCAAGTGTCACAGGATCAAATACAGGTATCACATTAATTATAAAAAGCATTGGATCTCAGATTTTCTGGTTGGTCTCATTCATTGTATGACCATGTGAATAGCAAAGACCAATATTCTCTTCCTCTGGAACAGGTGGCTGCAATGTCTATGTAGGCCAACTCTGCATCTATAATCATCACTCAATTAAAAACTTGGGATTGACAGATACAGTATACAGTTCCTGAGATGTGTAGGCATGGTCTTGCGATCACCTAGACCTCATCAGGCCAGCTCGTCTGTACAGCACGCTCAATTTACACCATACACTATTGCCATGCATTTTTCTGTAAGCACACTGTTGCACAAAAAAAAATGCCTGGCTTAAATTGACAAAATTTTAAGCTTTTAACGGAATTAGTAATAAATCATACCTTTGTTCTGGAAATGATCAAGAATTCAACAAATTAATAAAGTCACTTTGTATGTGCTCGCTTTTCACTTTGATGTCTATAAGTGTTTTCAGAGCTCAGTCTCATCCCGGCTCGTCATATAGTGACGTTACCTGACTAAGCATCGATATACAATGAAAAAGGAGGCTTTTTGCATCCTTATTTGACGCCAGATTGAAACTAACCCTACCCCCTAACCCCTAACCCTTATTCCGAACCCTAACCCCACATGTCAAATTAGGCTGCCAAAAGCCTCCTTTTTTTGTAAAATATCGACACTCGATCTAGTAACGTCATTATCTGACAAGTCAGGATGAAAATGTGTTGGTTTTAGCCCTACAGTGAGTACATTTGTTGACACCTTTTTACAGAAAGAGAAGTTGTAAATCACATAAGATTTTTTCCTCCTCAGAAAACAACATTTCAATAGTGGGAAGCAGGCCTTTCTTGCAAAATTCTTGCCAAAAGTTCACTGCTGCAAAAGTTAAAGACCAAATGGTGGCACAGATCTCAGGAGTGCATTTGTTTAATCCTTGGTAAGTCTCTGAATAATGATTTTTTTGTGAAGACCATTAAAAGCTTAATATTTTGCCATTTTGGGATTTGCCCGGGAGTGTATGTTATATGACATGGCTTGCTTGGTCCTCAGTGTAGACCTAATGCAACTGTGATTATCTAACTATATCATCATCAGCTTTCTGTTTCCTGCATACAGGGTCGGCTGTGAGGACACTTGAAGGATTACGGTACACTACATTTAGCTTATTATTCTTAGAGCACAATGACATAGAAGATGGTAATAGGCAGAAAATCACTCAAGCGTTTTTTTTGCTGAAGTGAAAATAATACCAGGCCAGATGTGCCATTCGGAATTCACTAGGAAATATCAGCAAATAATGCTCATGCTCTGCAGTAATGTGCTCTGCATGCATGGACGCTGACTTTTTTTGCAGTATTTCCTCTGTTTTGCTTGACTACTGTAAGAAACATGAAGAATCTTTACAGTTGGAAAATGAAGAAGGGAAAAATGCACTCAGTTCCACAATGTTATTCACATACAGTGAGCACTTGTAAACGTTGACTGTGAAGAGGGCAGGAAAATAGAAAAAAAATGCACTCTCAGAATTTTAAGCATCCTCTTAACTCATCAGGAGAGACTTTCTGGATTTTCAAAGTCACATACTGTATGTTTTCAGAGTTCTCAACCATCTGAACAATCAATTTTTTCATGTCAACGTAAAACAAAAGAAAAAAGTGTTAACTGTTGGCAGTGATTGCATTGGGGATTCATTGCTGGATAGTTGAAAACTTTGCTGGTCTGAAAACTCAAGCCGCCATAACTTTAAAAGAAAAGGCTGCATCCCACATCTATCCACCCATTGTCTTATCTGATAATTCCCGGTCTGGGTTGCGGGGAGCATTGGGCCTATCTCAGTGACAGGGGTCAAGATAGCTAGGCAGTCCATCGCAGCACGCTCATCATTCGCTGCCCAATTCTTCATTCTTCATTTAGCCTATCATGCCTTATAAAAGCATGCCTAATTGGTCCACTCAGCCTTACCATGTTTTTTGGACTGTGGGGGGGAACCAAAATCGCAAGATAAAAATACCATTAAAAAGAAAAAACTCATGAAAACTCCCCATAAATAGATCCGGTTGGATTCAAACCAATGACCATGCTGTAAGACGACAGTGCTACCTGCTGCACTCTTGTATAGCCCCAAATATGCAACTCCTGAGCTGATTTGAGTACCACAGTCAGGGGTGAACACACCTTTGTGTCTGTATTTGACGGCGTCCCTGTCCAAGCTCATTTTGGTCTCTGTGGCAGTAGGTTGGATCACACATATCCGACTGCAGTTTTTCTAACAATATCTAACAGAAAATATATGGAATTCATGCAAATGCATTTGCATTCAATTTATCGTATGTTTGTGTCATACATTTGCCATTAAATCAGAGTGCTTACACTGCACTGTAATTGAACTACCATATTGTAGAATTGAGAATTGCTTGTGCTTTATAAGAGATATTTTGAAATTACTTCCTCATTAGGTGGTGGTAGTGTATAAAGACGTGGATATTATGGTTATTGAACTCTAAAGGAGATGCAGCTGCTGATTAATGTTATTGCTCATGGAAGGAGTGCCTCCTTAGCGCTTTTAGATTGATTAAGCAACATATGTGAGTAGAGCTGATAGAATTCCTTGCTTGATCAAAAGATGTACAGGCATCTGCCTCTGGGAGGGTAGCAATGTTACCATCTAGTAAACCATATAGTATTGGTTTGTTTTGATGTGCTAATTTGGAGGTTAAAGCTTAAGTCTTCTGTGATGCAGCTAAAGTGTACTTTTGTCTACATTCTGCAGCACATTTAATTTGGGGGTGGGTGACACTTTTTTAAGCACCCCTGCAATGTGGTGCTTTTACTTCAGTAGCACAAAATAGACAGTACCCTGATTTATGAAACCCAAATGTATGGATTTGATAAATGTACAGAGAGTGGACAAAATATCAAAACATCTCCAAAACCGGCATTAACTTGTAGAATGAAATCGCAATTACAAATGCATCTACGCAGGTTATTTCTATTAGCTGAATGATAATTAGCAATATTTGTCTGTTTAAAAGAGGTCCAACCAGCAGCGTGCTGCTTCATAATTCTCCAAGGCAAGATGAGGATGCTAACAAGGGCCAAGTAGTTGGTGCCCAAATTGCAGGTGTGTTGGTCATAAAAATGCCAAAAATCATATATGGAGGGCAAGGAGAACTCCATCAAAAATTATGACTAGATATGCTGGAAAAAAAAAAAAACAAACTGCAAAAGAGAACAATGGCTGCGAGTCAAGAATCTCAGACAGGGACAGATGGACACTTGATGGGGTAGTTACCAATAACCACTGAATGACAGCTGTAAAAATCACCACAGAATTGACTCAATCTTTATCAGTCTCAACAAAATGAGTATGCTGTGCTGCACGAAGGTGGAATGTGCGCTGAAGAAAACAGCTGGCAAGAATGTTTTGAAACCCAGCACCACCTGCTATTGGTGATGGACTACTCAGAAGTCTGATCTGAGTTGAATGTTTGCAAACAGTGGCTGTAACTTTAGACCACCTGGGTTTTAATATTTTCAAGCTGTGCATAAATACTGGCTAAAAAAAAAAAGTTTGATATCTGAAAAAAGAGCTGACTTGGCTGAGTCAGATTCACTGTCAGGGGAGTCATGGTGTGACATTAAGCTGAATGTGCATTTCAGGAATTCAGATTCATGAATATAGAAAATAAACTCTTCACATTGCGTGACATTAAGATCCATTTGGAATAATTTATCTTTGATGAGAAGGGAAGGCTGGTGCGTTTATCAATCAATCACTCTATCAAGTTTGAGAGTTACACTGTAATGTTTTTTGACTGATGAGTTTAGGAAAATAATCCATTAGACTAAAGTTTATTAGGGGCCGAGCACCGAAGGTGCTAGGCACCTATTGTAATTGTTAGAATTTTGCACTATTATTGTACTTTCTGCCATGGGAGTCTATGGCAGCCCATAGAACCCCTTTGTGGATTTTGATTAAATTTGGCACATTGATAAAAGACAGAGCATGGTATCCAGGCACCAAATCTGAGGTCAATCCATGCATCCCAGTAGCGCCACCAACAGGCCAAATTTCAAGGTACATTTTTGCTTATAACTTTTGAACCATTTTTCCTAGAGTTGAGATCCCCCCCCCCCCCGAATCCTTGGGTCATGAGGGGTCGAATGCACCTATTGTCGTTAAAGTCCGTCATATTGGATTTTCTGCCATTATGAATTTTTCGAAAAACCTTTTTTTTTTTTTTTTTTTACTAGACCATTGATCCTATCGCCACCAAATTTGGTATGTATCATCTAGAGATGGGCCGGACCAAAAGGTGCTAAAAGAATTTTGCTAGGACAAATGACATGGCCACTGTTGTCCAATGAAATTGGATGGCAAAGACACCAAAACAGGAAGTGAGCCATATCTCAGTAATGCTTGGTTGGATTGATTACAAACTTGGTACAGTTGATTTCCAGGGGAAGTACTAGAAATCTTATAAGTTTCATGAGATTTGGCCACATTGGGGCGCTATACCAGAAAAACACAAAAAATGTATTAAAATACCCATCAGTCTAGGACGAAAACAGATATATCAACCAAACTTCTTGTGCAACATCACAGTAAAGAACCCTAACTGAGGTATTATGAACCCTAGGTGTCAGCTATTTTGCTCGTCGGCCATCTTGGTATTGTCATTTTTTAAATGGTTTTCTATGGCAGACCATAGAAGCCCTTTGTGCATCATGGTGAAATTTTGTAGCCTCATAGAACACAGTGCAAGGTATCTAAACAACAAATTTGGGGTCAATCCATCATTCCCTGTAGTGCCACCAACAGGCCAAAGTTCAGAGTATATTTTTGCTTATAAGTTTAAAACCGTTTGTCCTAGCATTATAATCTTTTCTTTTACTGAATCCTTGGGTCATAACAAGTGAAATAGACCCATTTGAAGAAAAATCACCATATTTCATTTTCTGCCATATTGAATTTCTCAAAAAATCTACTTTTGCGAACTAGTCCTAGACTGTTGAGCCCATCACCACCAAATTTGGTAACTATCATTCACAGAGGAGTCCGACTAAAACTTATCAAAAGAATTGTGCTAGGGCAAAAGATATGGCTGCTGTCATCCAATAAATTTTAATGGCGAAGACTCTAAAACAGGAAGTGAGCCATATGTCAGCAATGTATGGTTGGATTGATGCATAACTTGGCACAATTTATTGGCAGAGGGAATATTGGATACCCAGCAAGTTTCATGACATTTGGCCACATGGGGGCGCTACACCATAAAATCACAAAAAAAAGTATTAAAATACCCATTACTCCAGGACGAAAACAGATATGTCAACAAAAGGTTTGGGGTAAAAGATGCATGTGGGTCAGTATGGATTTCAATGTGTGTTGGGTGGCATGACCTGAGCCAGCATAGATAATATGCAGTGGCTGTCAGACCTAAGGTGATGGGCTGGTAAGACCACACAAATGAACTTAAGTTAATTTGGACCGTGAGTTAGCATGCTAACTGAGACACTAGTGATGGACTGTTGTCTTGTTCAGGGGTTGTTCTGATTGTTTGTCTACATGGTGGCCCTGTCGTGTTTGGCCCCTTCATTGCTGCTTGCAGCTATATTTATTATTATTATTATTATTATTATTATTATTATTATTATTTGGAAATTTGCCCTCCTCTGAGCACACCTCAGATGAAGTGAATTAATTGGAAGGGAAACTGGTACATGGAGTTAGCCTTTTCATTGCTCGCTTCCTGCTAAGTCCCAAATAAAGAAGTACATTAACTGCTCAAGTCCATCACTGCATTGGTTTGTCTGCAGCTGATGGAGTTCAGGATATTGATGGCGCCTTGTTTTAGGTTGGTATTGAAATGGAATCTAAGATTTAGAATGTTTGTTTTTAAATTTGCCGGTAATCTTCTTTGCTTCTCGTTTTTATGTCGCATGACTTTTTTGTTGTCCTGGCTCCCCCATCACTCGTCATCCAACTCTTCTGTGGGAGAAAAATCTTCTGATGCAACAACTCTCAAACCATTTTCTGGTCTGATTTTCAATGCAGGCTCTGATACATTTTTTTTTTAATGTAATGGATATATGGGCTCACTCAAATTCAAACACAGGCAACAAAAGGGGGACATATTAGATAGCTTAGTATTATCTGACAGCCATTACTTTTATGAATGAGTAGAGATTTTGTATCAGTCCCTGGGAGATTTTTGAATTAATATTCCTATGATTTGAATTACAGTCTCACACAGTCTCACTGCTGTCTTTTTCCAGCCTAGTTATTTGGATTCAGTTTGGTTCCTAATGATGTTAACTAAGAATGTGTTTGTTTGAGGTGTCTTCTCTTATGGAATTTGCTTCTGCGAGCAGCCAAACCACTAATCAACAACAGCAGTGGTAACATTAATTGTGAATTCATTTGCATAAGGTTATTGTTTCAAAGATGAATTGAAGTCGTGCGGCTGGTACATAATTAAACAAGCGCGTTAATAATTTGGCTCACCCCTAATTGTCATTCAGATGAAAAGGGGAATTATTGTGGGAGTGTTTACTTCTTTCTTAGCTGTGCTCCATAATGGATGAGAATGGGCAAACAAATATGGCTGGTTTAAACAGAGATGTTACAACACAATTTAGTACTACCCCAAAAAAAAAAAACTTTATGGGCCCAGTTTTCCTGCATGTGCAACAATTGATGATGCGCTCAGAAAGATCACTATATCTATTCCTATTTTCTGTTAGGTGGAAGGATCACTGGTAATTTCCAGTCAGCACAATGTGCTACAGGGCAGAGAGATGAATATCAAGGGTGTCATATTTCAGGGGCATTTTACATGTAAATTAGATGGTGCTAGGGATGGAACGGTTCAAGTAAAAAATCCACACCGTTTGGGTCACTAGTCACGGTACGGGGCATGTATGTATTGTTCGGTTCAAGGCATCCAATGAAATTAAAGTGAAATTTATAAGTAGGTGTGGATGAGTGTCCAGTGTGGAGGGCAATATTCACAATTCAGTTAAGTCTTTTTGTGCTGAACATGCACAACATGTCCAATAGCTGTCAGTAAGGCTGTATTTTTGTTCGTGGCACTTGAAACCTAGGCTGCGTCCTAATAGTCAAAAACTTAGGCTACGTCCTATCCACTAATTCCGAACCACTTTTCTTACACCTTCCATAGAAAATATCATTCGGTAAACAAAAAGTGTAAAGTGGAATTCATAAGGGTTTAGGAAGACAAGCGTGTTAATAAGAGAATCCGAATGCACTAGGCAACGTGATCATGCGTCGCCTGTCATGCTCATTTGTTTCCGTGATTGGCCAGATGAATGGTAGTCACTTTAAGTATTGTTGCCACACGGAATTGTGGGATAACGTCATCTCCTTTCTCTTCAAAAGTAAGGTTATCTGCACCTTATGCTAAAGGGGGTAAATTAGGAAGCACAGACATCTTTCCATAACATTTAAAGAATTTGAATACACTTATCATGGCTGCTATGTAATTATTTCTGGATCATTTCTTAGGATTTAGGAACTTTCCAAGCCAAGAAAGACTATTCGGATGCAGCTTTATTCTATTTTTATTTGTTTTTTTTGCATTATGCGTCATGTGTCAAGTGTTTATGTTCCTATGTTCTTAGACAGAATTTTGTTTGTTGTGAACTTTTTTGCCAAATAAATGAAAAGATTGTTGAAATTGACAATGCCTCCCCTCCTGCTGAACAAAAAACACGCCGAACCAAACCGAAAACCGTGACACCAAAACCGTGATACAGACTGAACCGTTCCACCCCTAGATGGTACCAGTGTGAGGGAAATTTAAATGAGGTCACACAGGGTGATATTTGGTATCTTCCTGCAATATTAGGCCAGCTACATTTGATGTGTGAGAACCACGTCCAAACTGAAAAACAACCTTATTCAAATTCTTTCTGAAGGGTGCTGACAAAAAGAATCATGCATCTTGTAATTAAGGATATTAATAGAAATTATGTTTCATTATTTTATTGTTTTTTCTATGTATCATCAATGCAAATTTGTAACACTTTTTTTGGATAGTCTGTCTACAGAGTTTACGGAGTATTTGTAACATTTCAAGAGGTTATCAGTTGAAATGTTGTCAGCTTATTAATTGACATTGAAACTGAGTGGAATGACAGGTCCATTGCGAGTGGAATGACAGGACTATTGCGAGTGAACATGGACTGGAAACTTTGTTCTCAATATCAAAGTAACAGAAAGTTGACTTTTTTGTTGCGCATAAGCTGTCGTTCATTTCTTAATGCCCTTGTTTCGATTCAGCTGGGCAACAGCGCTGTCATTTTACATTTAGATTTATGTGCCATAAAGATGCTGAGGTGTGCAGTCTTCTGCTATGTGTTCTTTAGATTATGATAACTGGGTAAAGAAGTTAACTAACCTCAACAGAGTTATTTTATAAACACGTTTGTGCAGAGTTGTGGCAAACCACAAGAAAATTCATTATTCATTTGCGCTTCTGGCTATGTAACGATTAACAGCAGGGCTTATTTACCAAATCAAGGCATGTTGAAAATATGTTCATAAATACGCGCCACACAGTTCATCTAAAATCTGTTTAAATGAGGCTGTAGATGTATTGGCTACCTTCAATGAAAGTTAACTAATGTCCTATTTTCTACTGCTTTCTAGTGGAATGGACCTTCTGTCTATTCTCCCTCAGGCATGACAACACCACGTTTCGCTGAACTTACAACATCAGATGTAAAACACATTAGGATTAGTCCATGTTAAAGTGTTAGGCTGCGCTCATCTAATGATCATGGTTAGCCACCCAAATCGCCACAGGAATGACCCTTGCTTGGCTAAAAGTTGTTTTAGGAGTTGGGTCTGTTTACGTTGAACAAATGGTTGGCTATGTGTGTGGTTTAGTAAACAGAGATGCTCTATTTTTGGGCTTTATGAGGTGCTTGATTTCAGGCATGTCAGGCGCTAGGCTACAGCTCCTTCCCTCCGCTATTTAGGCGCATTACAGGCGCACAAGAGCGACTGAAAATTACTACTCGAGTATCATAAATTTGATATCTCGGGCTCACTAATTTGAGATCCTTTTAATTCCATAAATGTCAGCGTTGTATTACAACGTATTTGGAAAATGGAAAAATAGCATTAACCAGCACATGAATTATACCACGGCCTAGCGGCAATTGCCGTGGTTGCCCCCCTGTGTGGCGTAATGCTCGACTACTCAAATGGCCAATGTGGCCGTGGTGCCCAAAAATTGCCCAAAGTCGTGATTTTCGACACAGCGACTAAGCTGTGCGACTCCCGTCTTCACACTGCGCTGGACTTCTGAGCACTTTGTGCAACTAATGACACGCCCACTCACTCACGAATAAGGCAACGTTGCGTGAGGTTGGTATCCTTCTGGCTTGAGAAAAATCAGCTCACATTATGTTTTAAGCACAAGCAATGAAATACTGTTGGTGTCCAGTATAGATGTGTTTTTGGGCTGGGGGAAAATGGTGGTTGTGTTACTTTCCTCGACAGAAACTAAACTTTGAGAGTGAGCTGGAGAGAGCATTCGCTGACAGTGGTAGCCTGTGCAGAGCATCCAGTGTCATGCCAGACTGCTCAGCAGTAGCGGTCCATCGGCAGTAACAAAGGCCATAGAAAACCTCATCTTTCAATGCTTGATAACCAAAACCTCTCGCAGTTTACTTTTCCAGGTAGCAACAGTCGCTCAGACTAATTTGTTGAACGACAGCATTCTAATTTATTTTTGTTAGAATTGTTATACATTGCACCATAAAATTGAAGCGTTTTCTTCCACACATAAATGACGACGTAAAATATCAATATGTCTTTATAATTTCTGCGCTTGTGTAGCACAGATTTGCATAAGTTAGTTTACGAGGCTCATTAAGCAATAAGCCCCGAGAATCCGTTCTAGATTCTGAATGTAGTCATGGCTAAAGGGCGTTGTCTGGCATGATGTACAGCTGAGTGACAACTGTAACGATGGCGAAAAAAAAATGCTGCGAAGTCAGCAGAAGTTTTGGATTTTTGCATTTATACTATCATCCTTACAATGCCAGTTATATTAATGTTGGCAATAGGCATTCACTTTTTCATTATCATTTCTAATTATTGGTCATGTATTGGTTTTGATTGTTCTGTCAATACATTGCTGCAAGTTGAATTAAAATTTAAAAATTTAAAAAATTAATAAAATATTGGTTTTCAATGCACTCCTAATTATTAATTTATACTGTTTTATCTACATACAATGTCATTATCTCTTATTTTTCTTGCAAAATTGATTAATTTAGTTTTGGCCTTGGTGCCCTACATTTTGGCCGTGATACCCCAATTTTAAAAGGCCAAGTGGCCTTGCCCTAAAAATAACTTAATTTGAGGCCTGGCATTAACATTAGCTTCCGGTTGGCAGTCTATTCAAGTCAATGGGATGAATAATTCGCGAGCTAGCATGCTTACACTTTTTGCCATTAAATTAATTAATTTAAGCATCTATGACAACAGTTGCAGGTGTAACTTACAGTATTACTTCACTAGCTAAAACCGTTAGCATGCTAGCTACAAATTATTCATCCCATTGCCTTGCATAAACTGTGAATTAAAAGCAAAGACCAGTGATGGTGAACGATTACCAGCAGAATTGGAAGTTACCTTTATGAACATTTTAGTTGATGTTTGTCAGTGAACGAAATCTGACCAATCGCAATTCGAGAATGCCGTATTACACATGCGTGATACCAAACCTGTATCTCATGGGCTGTATCACACAGATTTTTAATCATTTCTGGGATAAAATTATATATGTACATTATTTGGAGTTCAATTAAAAAGTGCATTAGCTTGAGAAAACTGGTAATATATACATTTGGAAACATACCCTGAGCATGGATATTCTATGTGTTTGGTATGAAAACAATGCCTTTCTATGCTTCTTTTGACAAACACAAAACTTGTTTGTGCAGTACATTAGTCTGAGCCCTAAGACAATCTTTATGACAGGATGGTGTGAAACAGATTGTGCCTTCATTTAATAGCCGTATTTTAAAATAGAAATAAATGAAGGAACCAGTAAAAATGTTCCAGTGTAGAGTGTTTCCATCATTACTGCAAGACAAAGCAATATCTTCAAATTGCCTGTGAAGATATTTTTGGATTAACTGGTAATTGTCATATTAGGGGAATTGAGAAAATGTTTTGGAGGTGAAAATAAATTTGGGATCTGTTAAAATAGAGCCAGTCCTTCAACTTAGAAATTCATCTTTATTCTCATAAAGAGAACATCCACCTACTGAGCCATACTTAAAAGAAGTTGAGGTGAATATGAGTTTCATGAAAAATAGTGTACTTTCTCTGTCTGGCACTGTTTCACTTTATTTTGAAATTTTTGGATGCCAACTAATAAGAACTTGAGATGGAGGTAAAATGACAGATGATAAATTACCTGTGTCACAAAAAAAAAAAAAAAAAAAAAAACACAACAATGTCAGTATTTGCTCTGAATACAGCATATTATATACAGTACTACTGTTCGGGAACCAAAAGGAGTGGTACTTTGTACAAAAATGGTCAACGAAATCACGAGCTCTGTGTACATTTCTTTGCTCGTGTTTGTCAAAACAGACCCTTGCCATGTAAAGAAACAAGCAAAGAGCAGAATCACTCCAAGACTGTGGTTTTGGCAGAAAACAGAAACCTTGAGAACATCTTTACTTTTTGCTGCAAATCCACTGCCTTAATCAGTCTTTGTCCACCCTCAGCCAGTGATGGATACAGCACTCTGCTGTACCCAGTGCCTCCCATTTAGCTGTGCTGGCTGGTCTTCTTTTATCGGCATAGGAGCAGGATCTGAAAACATCAGTCCGAGTCATAGCATAAATTAAACTCGTTGATCACCAGGAGTCATCCTTTTTAAAGGGACATTTTTGGCTTAGAGCCATTTTCTTTTCTTTCTTAGGTAAGTGTTGGTTATAAAGGCTTCATATGGCATGTACAGTTAGGTCTGGATGTATTTGGACAGTGGCACTAGAATGATATCATCAAGATGTGATTAAAGTGCAGACTCACAGCTGTAATTCATGGCCTTTGACAACAATTTTTCACCAACCATTTAGGAATCACAGTCCTTTTTTACATAGTCCTCATTTTTGGAAGTTTAAAGGTGCTTGGACAAATGAACATAATTTTAGATATTAGTTTTTTTTAATATCAGAACTACTCAAGCTTTTTTTGTTTAACATTTTTGGCAAAGTCTATCCTGTCCTTTCTTTTTTTGAATGTTACTAGTGGTTTGCACCTTATGGTGAACCCTCAGTATTTACTTTCATGAAGGCGTCTCAAGATTGTTGACTTTCACAATGATATGGGAACCTCCTCAAGAGTGTTAGTGACTTTGCTAGATGTTCTGAAGGGATTTACCTTCACCATGGAAAAAAATTCTGTGATCATCCACATTTGTCGTCTTCTGTTGTCTTCCAGATCTTTCGGTGTTGCTGAGCTCTCCAGCTCATTTATTCTTTTGTAGAATGTTCCAAAATGTTGATTTGGCCCCTCCTAAAGTTTATGGTATCTGCCTGACACTTCTATTTTGTTTTCCAGCCTTACGATGGCCTCCTTCAGCTACATTGATAACTCTTTGGACCATATATTGAGAGTTCCCATAAACAACTACTAAATGCGAGTTCAACACTCGTAACAAGCTCCAGACCTTTAATCTGCTTCATTTGTGATGAAATAATGAGGGAACAGGCCACACCGGGCCATCAAACTGACTGTCAGTTAATTGTTTAATTACCTTTGAGCCCCTAAAAATGGAGCTGTATGTATGAAAATGGCTGTAATTCCTAAACGGTTTTCGCTGTATTTTTGTGAAACCCCTTGAATTTAAAAGAATAGACAATGGAACGTACATACATGCATAGGTTGATAGCTTGTAATATTGAGAACCCATAATAAAATTTTCAGGCATACTTGACCATTTATGAAAAAGTTGTGAGCGTTTTTGTGTGGCAGTCTTAAGGCCACTACTGAGCTGCCATGCAGCCTTCCGAAAGGGTGATGCATGACGTCACGTGGGCGCAAGGGTGAATCTCCACTTTTCAGCACAGAAGGCAACGAGATATATAAACCAGAGGTGCTACATTGTGCGTTCCAGATCAGCCGATGTGTGCAGAGCTGACCGCTGGAACCCATGTAAACAAATATGCTCTGGTTAATATTTCGGTAAATCAGTAATAATCATTCAGCGGCATTTTGATTTCCGGCCTTTTCTGACCAATAACTGGAGAAGAGTTAGCTTGAAGCGCTATTTCTTTCTATTACCGACCATTGCGTTTACCAAAAGCGTAGTTGCTAACTAAGTAAGCAGCTTACACAGTTCGTCCATTCATTGTCAATGGTTCGTATGACTCAAGTAAACATCTGTGATTTCGGGAAACGCACCCCTGAGCGATTGATATTTTTCCATTAGGACTGTTTGGAAACAGTGGTACACATCCAGTCTAATTTAAAACCCCTTAGGTATGGTAATATTATGATGACCAATCACGTTCTGTCAGATCGGGTTTTTTTTCTCTAGCAGTATGATCTAGGACAGGGCACTTGTTAATTTACTATCGCAAGTGCCGGGAAGCTTGATAACAAGTGTCTTATTGTGACCGCTGCCAAGTGGGGAAACTCATTTACAAGGAAACTCTCGCTGAAGAAATGCCTATTTTTTAAAAAGGAAAAAAAAAACACTGGTTTGTTATTGGATCAGACATGTATCTATGACTATTTTTTGTTTGATGGAAATACCGCTGCATAGTGCAGACCCAGAAACTGACATTACGAAGGACGAACAACTAAACCTATTCGCATCCACTGACAGTGAAGCAGCTGCTGATTTTAACGGGTTTTCGGACATGCCTGACGCTGAAGTCGGGAGTGATTTGAAGTACTGCGGTATTTTCGCTCATTAGGACTGCAAATATAGCACTCAGTGGAAATAAATAAAACTGAATGTTTAGTGAGTTATTTAACAACCATCCCAATGCTTGTGCAGTTTCACTTGCCATGTATAGCTTCCACGTGCTGCACCCATGTGAAGTCAGAGCATCTCCGCAAGGATTTCTCTGATTGGTTCAAATATTTTCAATGGCGGCATTCATGAAATCGTTGATGATGGGGGAATTCTGCTTCAGGACCAACTTTCGAGATGGATAGCTTAGTTGTCTGAGCTCTAAATGTTCAAACATTCACATGAATTGTTAGTTTATGACATGATCTATCTTCCAAACTGTATTTTGAAATTCCGTTGTCTATTCCTTTAAGCTGAAAGTCTGCCCTGAAATTAAATCTGATGGTTTCAAATCTTTCATAGTGGTGCACAAAGGCCAAATTGCTAAAATTGTGTCATTGTCCACAATGTTGTACCTAACTGTATGATCCCTTCATACATTTTACTTATTGCCTTCATAAATCATATACAATTAGCCATGCTATACAAAGCATGACAATAAACCTTCCATTGCAGCTTGTTGTAGCAAATTTGACATTGCCGACAATCACTTGGTTGATGGCTAAACATCATAAAGACGCCTATGACACCATGCTTAGGTATGATACTTGGCCAACTTGAGATGTCATGAATAAATTTAAATCAGCCTGAGCGATGTTTTGGTGAGGTTCTATAAAGGGTATTTCCATTACTTAGTGATAATATTATCTATTGCCACACACGTGTGAATAAAAGTCAGCCTTTTTCAATGATGTTATCCTGTGCCATGAACAGGTGGCCATACAGAAATCTATCACAACTATTACATCATTCTGCACCCAGAGTGGAAAAATGTGTTTAAAATGGAGCATTCAGAGCTCTGGGAAATCAGAAGTTTTTTTTTTTCCTCACATGGATTACTTCTACACACGTTTACCTCATTATGTGAAAATTTGTCCACGTTAAATATGAACATCCTTCATTGTTACACTATAAGACAATGTACGGAAAACCATAAAAGGTCCTCTATAAGGATAAAAATGAATAAGAAAAGGTTGAAAAACAATAGAATGCTTACGCAGCTTTTCAGCTTAACCCCAAAAAATAAGCCTCCGAATATGAGGATAAATATCAAAAGCCTCAAAAAAAGCAAATAAGAGACTGAGATTGGGGTCAATTTTAGGAGAAAATAGTTTTTAAGAAGGTATATCACTTTTACAATCAACGTAGCACATTCTGCCCAAAAACGTGATGGTTTGAGTTTTTGAGATTTCTCCCTGATTCTTCTGTAAAAGAGCACTCAAAAGTAAGTTTCCCCTTTCTTGACCACAGCCTCCTTCAGATTGGGCATAGTAGGACATTCGCTGTTTGCTCCTGCTGTTTCACTGATGTTTGCTTTCCCTTGCTTTTATCAAAGGTCCCTTTTGTCTTATCATTATAGTAGTGCACAAGTGGTGCACCTGTAATAGCAGTGCATTAGTTGTGGAAGTAGCGTGGATGGTACTGGAACTATTGGTATTGATTTATGGATTTTTATAAGTGGTATCTTAACTCAGCAATACATGAATAACCTTGAATAATGAAATGTTATCTCTCTATTTCTCTCTGACTCACTCTCTCTCTCATATATGCACACACAGAAGATCACCATAGCAACTGCAACAGGAAAACAAAGCACTGCTGCAAAATCTCTGTGGAATAAAAAAAGGACCAACTGTTAAAGCCCGCTGAGGTCTGGTCCGATCATCCTTTCTTTACCTTGAGCAGAATGTAAGTTGTGTCAAGAGGGTGCTGCCATGAGGAAATGTTCCTGGAAACTGCACAATCCTTAGGCTTCGGCCAATCGACATTGCCATTGGAAATCTTTGATGGATTCCATCCATTGGGCATGAGCATTAATGGCAGGCATTTATTTACTTATTTATTTAGTCATTAAATGGCCATATAAAAACATTCTGTGGTGGGTTTAGGCTTGTAAAGGTAAATAATTTTCTCCAAATTGTATTTCCTTTAATTTGTAGATCCTATTGCTGCAGACAACAATAGTCAGGTATAGCCAGAGGCGTAGTGGTCGTAAGAGATTGTAGGAAGTAGTCATTTTAAACTCTTCCCCTCACCTCTTGCCCTTTCCAATATCTCCCCCAATGAAGGATGCATTCAGTTTGCCACTTTTTTTCAGTCACGTCTCTGCGATTATGGAACACAAAAAGTGGTTAAGAAACCACTCCAAATTGTGCTCAGATTCAAGATAGACAACAAAACATTCTAAAGCAAGGCTGCTCTGCTTGTTCAGGATATGAGAACAGCACCCTTGTATAAGCACGGCTTCACTTTGTTGCATATGGATTGAAAATATTATGGAGTAGAACTTAATTTCAGTATTGTCATTCACATAAGAACACCCTGTACTGACATTTGAAATGCTTCTGGCAAGTTTTAAATCACAAAAAAAGTGTATAAGCCTCCACTACAATTTATGAACTTTTTTGTTTTCTAACCCAGTATTTACCTTTCTTTGTCATACTAGCCATGTCTCTTACAGTACATAATAGCATTTATATAATATAACAGAGCCAATACAAATACAATAATTTGAATCGTATGACAATAATAGCCAATCAAATTTACTATCTATTTTTACTATTTACATACCAACTTGTTTAACCTCACTGCTATGGCCACGCAAGGTGCAACAAAGCAACATTTCAGATTTTATTCTTCAAAACGTCAACAATTTTGTCAATTTTTAGTCAGCAATGACCTTCAGAAGGGTTCACGGGTACCTGTGTGTCTATTGGAAGGTCATTTATCAACTACATAATGAATGATTAACTTTTGGAGGGATAGTGTGAGTAAAAATTAAGCACTTTTCGGGGTTAAAATCATTTTCAAGTATTCTCCAATAGCCTGCAGCAACTCTTGAAATGACTTTTTGCCAAGTTATTGACTGACACCATCTCTTTGGCCGAGTAAAGGAGCGCAGCTTGTGTGCAATGCTCTTACCAATGGCAGTCACACTCTTATTTTGTGCTTTGTAAAAATTATTCAAAAATGGAGGATAGGTTGGTGGCAGTATTAGCACTCCTTGAGGAATGGCTGTTCATTCTCCTTGAACCTTTAAGATGACCAATCTGACCAAATAGGCAACAGGTTGGTTGACTGACATTTTCTGGTCCTTACGTAGAATTTATCTAAAAACCAAAATATTGCCAAATCACCGCTGAATTATTCTTATTATAGTTGGCCTCCGTTTTCATGAAACTAATGATGAATTGTTTGGTTTACTGGCTTGGACTACCTAGTTGTCTGCGCAATGAAGTGAAATTGGCTAGTGACTCAACACTTATCGGGAATAGAAAGACAGTATAAGGCTCTATTAAAATGAACTATAGTTGACAAGTCATAATAATATTATTATTATTATTATTATTATTATTATTATTATTATCATCACTATTAACAACCACAAGCGGTAATCTACAGGGTCCAAGCAATGTGAAGCATGAAGCAGTAAAGCCATGCATTATATGAATTGTTGAAACAATTTCCAGTGCATGGCACAATATCATTCAAGGCATTCCTTGCCTTGCACGTTTCATAATGATCTTCCATTGCTCTGCCAATCAAATGACTGCTGATGGCTGATTGGCTGGTGGCAGCCACATTCTTAATAATATCTTTTGTTCATAGAGAGGATTGTCAGTAACTTTGACATAGATGCAGATGTCCAGTTAACCACATTTATCAGTAGAAAATAGAAAAGATGTGAGCATAAAGACTTTTTTGGGCCTTGACAATGCCACCTATTTTAGAGAGACATCAAAATTCACATATTTACATGGAATCTCATATTATACAAGTGTGTAGATTTTTTTCAGCTTTGGAAAAGTGTTAAGAAATTATAGCAGTTTCAATGAAATTGGCCTAGCCCACACTATTTGAGTGAACTTCAGCGGTCCATTATGGTAAAATGGAATGGAATAACTAAAGTCAGAAAAAGCGAATTTTTCCTGCTGATGTAAGGAATGACATTATGTGATGATTACAGAAGGAGTAAGGAAAAAACTGTTTTGAGGAAAATTAAAAATGGCGGAAAATGTGCAAATGAAAATGGCCTACATTTGTCTGGAGCCACAGAATCCGGCCAAAAAAGAATTTTGCCACTACGATCAACTGTGCAGAAGTCATAAGCCAAAACATGAAGTTAATTATTATCGAACCATCTTGTGATCAATCGCAGTTTTTTTTTTTTTGTGAGAGAGTAGGGGGAGTGACTTAGAACTTATTTGAAAGTTTGAAAGCTGTAGGTATAACATTTTCTGATATTGAGATGATAGATTTATTGAGAAAATAATAATAATAATAATAATAATAATAATAATAATAATAATAATAATGCAATAGGGCCTCTGCAGCTTCGCTGCTTGGACTCCTAATAATAACTTGACAATTCCTGCAGACCTTGTGATGTGGCGTTGCCAATGTGGACCAGGCTGATTTTGACCTTTTCTGAGCTAACCCTCTGTTGAGCCCGGAGAGCCCGTTCCCAATGTTTTATGGCAAACAAGGTGGTTGCTGGGGTGCTTCTAAGTGGTCTCTAGGGTTCTTCTGAGTGGTTGTTAGGGTATTTTAGCATGGTTGTTCTGGTGTTAAAACTACGGTGTTTCTGGGTGGTTGCTATCATCTTTCTGGGTGGTTCCCAGGCTGGTAGCTAGATTACACAGCACTGTGAAAAAGCACTTGCCACCTAATAAACATATTTACATGTTTACAATGTAAGAAGACTGTGTTCGCTATAAGCACTTGCAATTAAAATCTAACTCTGTTTACTCTTTAATTCTGTATGTGTATTATACATTCATTTGGACATTACAGATATCACAAGTACTCAAACGTAGAAGTAATAACTAATAATCAGACCTAAACAAAAATGGTTTGTCACTATCAAGATATAATTTTATCACTGCTTTTGAAACCCCCCTTCCAAATACCCTAATTTTATCAAAATGTGTTAAAGAAAACAGGATGTAGTCCTTTCATCTTGAACTAATCAGATAAAAAATGTATACCTGTATAATTTTAAGACTTGCTTGGACATTACAGATATCACAAGTACTCAAACATAGAAGTAATAACCAATAATCGGACCTAAACAAAAATAGTTTGTCACTATCAAGGTGTAATTTTGGCACTGCTTTTGAAACCTCCCTTCCAAATACCCTTATGCTATCAAAAAATGTTTAAGAAAACAGCATGTTGTCCTTTCATCTTGAACTAATCATATAAGAAAATGTATACCTATATAATTTAAAGACTAGTTTAAATACTTAACTCAGTGTTTCCCAAACTGTGTGCCGCAGCACACTGGTGTGCCGTGAGAGCTTTCTAGGTGTGCCGCGAGAAAACCCACTTACTGTTTTTTTCCTGATAGCCTAATAATATAAAACAGCTGAACTTACAGGATATAAAAATTACAATTCATGTCATTATCAATTCATTCAATTCAGTTTATTAAAATGCCTATTTAAAATTCCTTCTCGATATTTCCGCATCATGTATTCTACTGTACAATTCCTTCTCGTGATTGGCCAATCACACATCGTCTGACGCGAAAAATTAAACATTTCCCGGTAAAACTCAGCAAAAACAGCAGTGTAGGCTAGTTGAAACGAAACAATGAAAATGGATAAATTCCTGACAAAAACCTCGAAAAGGCAGTCCAACTAAGACTCTGAACCACCTCACTCTTGCTGCGCTGGCCAGAAAAAGAAAATCAAAGTGGTCAGCAGACTTTACAGTGAGGAATATCTGACTTATGGGTTTACATTCACCGGAGATCCCGCTACCCCAATACCACTGTGTCTTGCTTGCGGCGAAAAGCTGGCGAACGAAGCTATGGTGCCAAATAAATTAAAAAGACACCTTTCAACCAAACACCCTTCTCTAGCAAAAAAAAAGGACTGTAAATTTAATGCGGTTGAGAAGCCAGACGAACAAACAAGCTAGTTTCATGATAAAAACCGCTGCAGTGTCAGAAAAAGCATTAGAAGCTAGCCATCTGGTCGCAGAACTAGTAGCAAAATCAAAGACATTTCACACAATTGACCTATGGCTAAGCCCGGCCCCCTACACTGACTCGGACAAACAATCAACATTTTAGAACAGGCGCTGATGGCTGGTATCACGGTCGGAGATATTTTTCAGGATGCTATTGATTATTTTTGGCGATAGAAGGCTCAAATATCATCAAGAAGTCAGCAAATAGGGTTACACTATGCATTGGAGGGATACATTAATGAATTTAGAGAAGACCAACGAAAAGTTTAAATTAGAATCTAAAATTTTCAGGTCTCAGTGTAAATGCAATCAACTGCATCTCGTTTCCGTCACCCTCTCACACAACAAGATAGAGGATCAACATTGTTCGTGCACCGCAGGGTAATAAATTTAATTTACGTATTATTATTGCTAGCTACCGAATTTAAGAAATCTAACCTGACGTGACTGAACTCCTTCTAAGTAAACAAGGTGACATGGTGAACAACGCAGCCAGGAGGTCAGGTTAAGCCAACGTCCGTCAGCACTGAAGTTAGCCATAGAGTTTACTAACTTTAGCTAACATTAGCTAACTTAGCGATGTAAAAGATAACTTTACATTAATCTCCAGCGAAGGGACAAGATGTCGCCTTAAACATGATGTTGATTTGGCTTGGAACAAATGTAGACATCCTTGTTGACCTTTGTTAGCTATGTTAAGCTGATAGTGGGGTCATCCACAAAGCTTTAAGATGCCTTCACAGTGGACGCGAAACAAATTTTTCTCACAACAGATTACATTCAAAGTCAATGCAAACACGTGAATACGCGCGAGATTCGCGTCTTTGCGTTGACTTTGAATGTAATCTGTCGTGCGAAAAGTTTGTCTCGCGTCCGGTGTGAAAGCAGCTTTATCCAGAGCAGACACTTTTCTCGGTTATGATGTGGCTTTGGGAAGGGTATAAAATACACCCCATCGCCCAGCCTCTCGGGATACCGCGTATCGGAGTGAAATTTACCCCAAGCACAGCGTTTGACCATTTTTTTAACTTAGAAACATTTTTAAACCCCATAGAAGCGAAGGATTCGGAGTTTCCATAATTCATTTCAATGGAAGTTCAGGCTCAGAATGTCTGAGTATATGGGGAGAGAATACGCACTGTGATTGGCTCATCACATTTGAGGGTGGGGCTTAGCGATAGGTCAATTGCCAAATCTCTTATCCTGCCAGCATGCAAAGCTATTGTCGGGACCATGTTGGGTCAAAATGCTGCCAATGAAATATCGAAGGTTCCTCTCTCAAACAATACAATTGGCAGACGAATAGGAGAAATGTCGGCAGATATAGAGGACGTTGTAATGGAGAAAATAAAAGGAAGTGGGAAATTTGCGCTGCAGGTGGATGAAACAACTGATGTCAGTGGACATGCACAATTACTGGCAAATGTCAGATATGTTGATGGGGAGACAATTAAAGAAAATTACTTTTTTTATCGAACTTTGCCGGAGAAAACTACAGGTGAGGAAGTGTTTCGAGTGACATCTGAGTATCTGGAGAAGTGGGGGCTGAACTGGAAAGACTGCATAGAGTCATTTATTTTATGATTGCATAAAAGCCTGAAACCTTGTTGGAAAGCTCGAGTGGTTGTCTCGTCACTTGGTCGAGCTGCGGGGTAGGTGGCGCGAGCAGAACGCTGTGATATCATAGCGGTGTGCCGTGAGATTTTTTCACAGTAAACAGTGTGCCGCGACAGAAAAAAGTTTGGGAAACACTGACTTAACCCTACAGTTATAAATCAAGGTTATCCTGCTCTTGATGTAACAACGTCATGTGGCAGGTAACTGAGTTGTCAAGAAACCACTGGTAAACACAAAAGTGAGCTGCTACCGCGCATTAAGGTGACATATTTACCCATTAATTATCTGGACATTATAGTGATGCTCCTATATATCGTTCTGAGCCCAAAAAACCTGAGATGTAAATTATGACACTGCTTCAAACGCACAGTAGCGCATGGTCCAACCAAGTTTGGCAACAGTCTGACATCTTACTTTTGATTTATTGAAACACCTGATGGACAAGGTCCGTCGAAGGTCCGTCTTTTTATGTGACAGATGGTTTGACCCGATAGGACAAGTTAAGTTTATTGAAACAGCCCCCTGATTCTCGGTGGGTTTCCCGTGGCCAGAGAACTTCCCACCTTCCTTCAGAAACTGTTTTTTCTCTGATCGTTGTCTTGCAGGATATGCCTTCACAGTTCCATGACATGACGTAGAGAGCCGGTCTTGATGTGGGGTCTCTTCTGCTGCCTGCATTCGTCTCTATTTGCTGTTACTTGCTGTTGACATTTGTCGTCGTCTAATGTGTCGACAGAATTGGTCACCAGACATGTTACAGGATGCACCACGTCGTCTATTCCGGGGATGGCCACGTGGCGGCTTCTGTCATGATTCCCATAATAATAATTATAATAATAATAATAATAATGCTTGACAATGCTCGGAGTACAAAACGTGAAGATGCTTTATGACAGATGATATCCCAAGACTAATTCATTGTCATGTGGAAGGGTTAGTGGTTAGTGTTCTTACTGCAATGTGTGCTTCCAGAATATGCAATCACTGCATTCTAATGAACTTGCTGCTTTGTTAATCATTCATAAAATAGACAGAACCATGGCCACTATAAATAAAGATGGTTCTCCACAAGCAAAAAAAAAACAAAAAAACACAGCTGTTCCCCCACCAAACTCGTTGCGACATACTCACCTTCTTTTTTGCAAACCTATCCATCAACGCTTTCTTCTCAGATGTAACATACATCTTCCGATGCTTTGGGAGCTGCTTATTTAGCTAATCCATTGTGGTCTGTCAGGGATTTGCAATATTTCATTAGACATTTGATTGATGTCTCTGGACCTCGGGCAGAACAGTCAGGGGGAGAGGATGGGAATGGGTGCACTGGAACAATGGGCTGCTGTGATTGAGATAAATTGCATAGGATATATGTGCATTGTGGTGTTTCAAAAGTCTGATTTAAAAAAAAAAAAAAACAAAAACACAAGGGTGAATAAATGCATGTAAACCAAAATACAAGAGACAAGTTGAATTTATGGCTTGTGCAAGGTTAACTGTATGCTACAGTACTGCAGTAAATTATCTGGCAATGTAGCGGGAGGCATTTTAGTTTTGCATTTTTATAAAGCCATGGTATTTCATACTGAAAATGCATAATGCTCGTCACGCTGCAAAAGAGCATAGTTGTGGCAATTTGCATCGTTCTTTCTGTTTTCCCATTTGACTTCCAGCCCATTGCAGCTGGTTGACCACAAGGAATTTAAAAGCCCAAAAAATTGTGTTTTCACAAAATCTCATGCATGCCTTTCCTAAATTCAAAGCAGGAAAATAACGCATTAGTACTAAGATCTCGGACGACATTCATGTATAGGATAAAATCAAAGTGAAATGACCCATTTGTATTTTTGGCATGTCTGCCTTTTAGTGTGACATAGCCATCTTGTGACAAAGAGTTCATCTTTTTTCAAGTGGCATTTTCAGCCACACACATAATGGAAGACTTGTCTCAATATTTAATCTGTCATCTCTCATACCTCACAAAAAGATGAACTGTGGCAAATCTCAACAATTTTTGTGGCAAATTTTTAATCAAACAATTCACATGCTGTGAATGTTCAGAGTATTTCTTTGCTTTGGTTTTAACACATCAACATTGCAGTCTTTTGTTATGCCACGCCCCCAGTGCTCCCAATTACCTGAGTCCTGAGGACCGACCTGCTGGACAGTCCATCAACTCAACAGTGTTCACGTGTTCTGCATTAACCTATTATCCAATTTATTATTATAAAAGCCAGAGCTTCGCAGCATTCTGGTGCGAAGTCTCGTAAACCTTATGTCTTGTTTAGACTTAATTATAGCGTGTTCGCGTATTGTATGTTTACCATCGCTGATTTTAGTTAATCAGCGCATTGTTGTTCTTATTTTGGAACCACGTGTCCTGTTTGTATGTTCTTTCCTTTTACAACCTTTGTTGCCATGCTACAAAGGTAAAATAAAATAAGCACTTCTTTGTATTTGGATCCTGCCTTCCTTTTGCTGATTTTCACTGCACACACTGACGCGCACAGACAAACCATTATACCTTTTAATACACAGACCCTCATTTCACAATGTTATGCTATTTGAGACAAACACCTTCCCAGTTGTTGCTGATCGGTCAGATATGTTTGATTGCTTCTTTGTGCAGGTATAAGAGAGGTTTATGGCTCTTTTTGTTATTGTCATTTATCATCCATTCAATGATTTATATCCATTCAAGAGTTGTACGAAGGAAAGTCAAAGAAGCCACGATGAGGTTGTGGAATGAGTGCAAACCTGGATTCCTGGGCTAAACCTTGGGCTTACCTGAACGAACTTTGTACAAGATCACTGAGAAAAAAAGAGAGCATTGATGAGCTGAATAATTGCTAATGCACCAGTAATATCATGCTTAATAAGCAAATAATTTTTATTGTATTGGTGAAAAACCCTCAAACAACTGCCCTGCAGATGAGAAGCACACTGCAGGTGGCAATCTTTGATATGCTAGTGAATACACATCCAGAACACTGGCCATACAGCAAAGTGCAAACAATTATTTACCTCTGAGAACAGGAATGTCAACAGTTTGCTTAGAAGTACCTACAGAAGTCCGTAAAAATTTGGCTCTGCCAGGTTCTTCATAATTTATTTATTTATTTGTTAATTTATTCCTTGCACCTTCCTCCCTTTCTTCTTTCCTTCCGAAAGCACCCTCCTCTCCCCCACAGGCTTCAAAGTAAATTGGCTAGTCTTGATTACAAATGGCCGAGTTTGACATTTGGGAGATTTTGTCAGTGGTTGCTGGCTGCGTGACGCGCAGTACTAAAATGCACCACGGCCTTAAATCAGCCAATTAGCTCCTTTGAGAAAGTGGCAGCTGATCTAAATGCAGGCTTATCAAAAAGTACACCTTTTCAATTCACTGTAACAGAACAATTGATAGGCCTGTGGGAAGCCAGACTGGACCAATTGTTAGCTGATATAGTCAATCAAGAACAAAAAAAAAAAAAATTTATTTAAAACATAAAAATGGGTTTTTGCTTAATGAGCCAGGATACACAAGAAAGGAAAAACTGAGACAGGGAAAGAAAGAGAAGGAATTTGTCAGGGCTAGTGTCCTCTGTGATAGCACAGCGAGAGGTGGCCTCAGCTCAGACAATTTCCTGCATGAGGAATTCATGATGGATTGAGTAGAAAAGTACTTTTTGGGATCCAGACATTTTCTGTAAGCACTGCAGTGCACAGTACAGATAGCATGAAAACAAAGAGGAAACATATAACATGAGACCATCATGTTTCAGTGGACAGTGGAAAATTATAATGAATAATTAAATGGTCGTACCAGCTTCCTGGTAGCCTTTGATGACCCAGAAACCGTTAAGAAGCGACAAAAAATAAAAATAATAAATGAACTGCAAAATGGCCCATTCTGTGTAAGTGCTGCTTTGCTTCACTGAAACATTGATTCAGCTTTGTGCTTTTGGACTATTTGTATGCTCTCAAGTGCATCATCCAATTATGCCGTATTTCATTGTTTAAACAAATATTTCAATGTACTACTAAATTCAATAGGAGTTAGTTTTAGCTCACATTGATATGTTTCCTTTCATTGAAATCTTTGTGAATGCATTTATTGCTGTTGCCAAGCATGAGACCATAACATTTTTTTTAATGATCCACACTGAAATCTGTAGCAGTTATTTATTTATTTAGCTTGTGAAAAGGCTGAGTGGTCCATTGTTTGGTATTTGCTTTGCGATCATTGTACTGCGGAGTGCTGCATTGAGGATATTGTTTTGTAATCTTAATTATTAATGTGAAAGGCAATCTGTTGTATTGTTGAAATACCCTTTCAGCAGATGTTCATCAACTGCCATTTGATAGCATTATCATTTAATTTAATCTTTTATTGGCTCTGCGCACAATTTTACATTTTTGTACAGCAATTCACGTGTCCACGTTGTCAGTTTTTATTGAAGGGAATTTTGGCATTCTTGGCTTCACATTGGAGAAATTACTGCACTTTTACACTAAGTCTCCTTGACAATTTAATATGAGGAATGCATACAATATGCAGGCTCAATTTCTCTTAAGTTAAAATCATGGAAAATGCAAATAAAATCAAAAAGTCCATTCATTCTCCTCAATATTGAAAAAAGTTTAACAACTCATTGTTTGACGTTCTAACATGTGAGTATGTAATTATGTCACATGAATATACAGTGTGATGACTGCAACATAGTCTGAAAAAGTTGGCACAGCCGTCTGTTGACCGCTGTGTAACGTCGCCACTTCTTTTTATCACTCTTATAGTGTTGTCGCGGAAAACACCAGTCAATCAAGCATAGCAAGCACAATATTCCCCCATCATGCGGGTCTTCACCTGCTCAATTGTTCAGGGCCTTCTTTATATTTTGCTTCATATTATGCTATACATTCTCAAACGGTGAAAGGTCAGGACTGCAGGCATGCTAAGATAAAATTCTGCTAACGCAGCCATGCACTTGTGATCAGTGTCAAGATGCAGTAAGCAGACAGAAAGCTTAAGGATCAAACTAATGTACAACCCCAACTCCAAAAAAGTTGGGATGCTGTGTAAAATGTAAATAAAAACGGAATGCAATGATTTGAAAATCTCATAAACCCGCATTTTATTCACAATTGAATATAGACAACATCAGATGTTGAGAGTGAGACATTTTACCATTTCATGAAAAATATCAGCTCATTTTAGCTAGTAGAGCAGGACTGTACCTGCGTTCATAGTTCAGTGGCCTATGCCACAGGAAAGTACAGTACACAAAATGTTACAGCCCCTGCTGCAGCATTGCCTGGTGTAGGATAATTTTGGCATTTCATCGAAATAATGCATAAGTTAACTGTATTACCTGACTGCTGATTTAGGATCAGTTTTTACATTTACAAATAATGTCACAGAGACCTGATCATAGATCTGAGATAAAGCAGAAGACATCAAAAAATTTCTGTCTCAAGTATCCAGTCATTCATTTGTCCTTGTTCCTGCATGATGTCCACGGGAACAAGAGCACGTCGATGATGACGGTCTCCCCTCGTTTTTTCGATCCAAGATGAAAGCCAGTGACCTGCATCAAGTGACGGAGCACTTTTTTATTTCACTCATCATTGATACAAAACTGGTTAAAGCATGTGAAAATGAACTGTACAGCTCATTTTGTGATTGCAATTTATTTTTACTAAACACTAGACTAAAAATCTTAGTCTTTTCTTTCTATTGTTGAGAATCTCATTCATTTGAGCACATTTTGTTGAATGTTGCCTTGCTTCCATGCTTTATAGCCATTGCGAGTAAATGAAATGTTTTCTCCTCCCTTTAGGCTATGGTAAGTGACCAGAATATTCATGATGGTAGCGTCAAACATGGTTGATTCTCACAATCTGTTTTTTTTTTTTTTTGCGCATGCGGGAATATTTACTCTATGCTCTCTCTTTGTTTGGTCTTGTATGATCATTTTCTTCAAAATACAGTAATTTCAAGTCTTTGGTACTGTAGTTTAATAATTCCCATCTGGTAATGCAGCACCTGCCAGAATTATTGTAGTCACGGCACATTGCTAAAATTTGTTGATGTTTATAGTGTACTGTCCAATATTTTAGCACGCAAAAGAAAAGAATCATTGACAAAGGAAAAGGCTGGTAAGTAGACCACTCAAATGTGAAGATGCAATTTTCCTATCCTGTGACAAGGAAGCAGAAACGCCTAGCAGCTCCTAATGCCTAGTAGCATATTAGCTATCCAGAAAAAAAACATACCGTGTGAAAAACATCGCTTTTTTATTCCTGTGGAATGATACATCCAATTCTTTTATTTCAGCCCTGTTTTATTTCCTGTTTATTAAAATGATTTTCCATTAAAGCATTCACTGGGATGTTGCAATTGTAGCTCATGGACTATCTGAATAAATGGAAGTAGATTGGGGAGGCTTCTTTGTGAAAATTCCCAATTTGATCAGTCAATATAAATAATATTTGTAATTGATCTACCTGCAGTGGCTCTGAGTATAATATAATTCTTATGAATGTCTTTAAAAAGTTAGGAGGGACAGGAATATCCTTTTTTTTATGGTCTTATTGCTACTGTTTTTTTTTTTTTTTTTTAGAATTTGTCTTAAAAAGGCAAAATCTCTTTTCACAAATATTTGGAGTGCAAATTTATTTAAAATCAAGCAATTTTTTGTAATTGGTTCTGTTTTGAAGACAGCATTGTTTGTGTGTCATAGAAGAATGCACCTTGCATTCTTCTTTCTTCACTGTGTGGTTCAATTTGTGTTATTTCATGTAGAGGATTCAATTGCATCTTTTCAGGTTAACTACCCCCCAGTCCATGTAAGTCATAAGACTAGGAAAGTCCTCAAAAAGATCTGCCAACCTTGAAACTGAATCTTAATCAATTTTTCCAACTACATAAAAGAACCAACCTTGAAGTTCATCTGAAGATGTTCCCCCTCAACAAAATATAATCCACTCATCTTCTTTTTTAAGTGTATAATCATGCTTTCTGTATTTCTTTGTGGCAGTGTGGTCCTGATTTCATATTGATTTTAACACTGTATCCTTTATGGGATTGATGTTTGATGTGTTTGACAATATAATAGAAAAGAGCAGGTCAATAAATAGTGTTAGAGAAACAAAACCTATATGTCATTGTCATTCCTGGCAGAGCCATACTGATTGTGTGCCTTTATATCTGTAATGGTTTTCTTCACAAAAGAACAGTTTTGTTTTTTTCTTTCTTATTTTTGCTTTGAAATGGAGGAAAGCTCCTCTGGAGGGAATAGACAGAGTGGTCCTCACCACTAGGATGAAAAATAAAACAACCTGCATGTGACAGGAGGAACGGAGGAAACCAGGGACCGTGCATATATATATATATATATATATATATTCCGAAATAGTTGGGACGAAGTGCAAATTGTGAATAAAATCAAAATGCGATGACTTTCGGATCTCATGAGCCAAAATGTTATTTACAGTAGAACATAGATAACATTTCATATGTTGAAACTGAGACATTTTACATTTTTATCCACAAAATGAGCTTAAATCAAATTTTCTGGCTGCAACAGGTCTCAAAAAAGTTGGAGCACAGGCAAAAAAGGGCTGAAAAAGCAATTAATATATGAGAATCAGCTGAAAGAACATTACGCAAGTAATTAAGTTAACTGGCATCAGGTGTGTAACATGATTGGCTATAAAAGGGATGTCTTAGAGAGGCTGAGTCTCTCAGAAATAAAGATGGCCAGAGGCTCTCCAACCTGTGAAGCCTTGCGTAAAAAAAATTGTGGAATACTTTAAAAACAATGTTCCTCAACGTCAACTTGCAAAGGCTTTGAAGGTCTCATCATCGACAGTGCATAACATCATCAAAAGATTCAGAGAAACTGGAAAAATCTCTGTGCGTAAGGGACAAGGCCAAAGACCTTTACTAGATGCCCGTGATCTTCGGGCCTCAGACGCCACTGCATCACTCACTGGCCTGATTCTGTCATTGACATTACTAAATGGGCCCAGGAATACTTCAAGAAACCACTGTCTGGAAACACAGTCCTCCGTGCCATCCACAGATGCCACCTAAAACTCTATCATGCAAAAAGGAAGCCATTGTTGAGCATGATCCAGAAGCGCCGCCGTGTTCTGTGGGCCAAGGTTAATTTAAAATGGACTGTAGCAAAGTGGCAAAGTGTCCTGTGGTCAGACGAGTCCAAATTTGACATTCTTGTTGGAAATCATGGGCGTTGTGTCCTCCGGGCTAAAGAGGAAAAGACCACCCCTCCTGTTATCAGCTTTCTATTCAAAAGCCAGCATCTCTGATAGTATGGGGATGCATTAGTGCATATGGTGTGGGACACTTGCATGTTTTAAAAAGCACCGTGAATGCTGAAAGGTATATAAAGGTTTTAGAGCAACATATGCTCCCCTCCAGACGACATCTATTCCAGGGAAGGCCCTGTGCATTTCAGCAGGACAATGCAAAACCACATACTGCAGCTATTACAACAGCATCGCTTTGTAGTAGAAGAGTCCATGTGCTGAACTGGCCTGCCTGCAGTCCTGATCTTTCACCAATTGAGAACATTTGGCGCATAATTAAACGAAAAGTCCCTCAAAGGAGACCCAAAACTCTCCAGCAGCTGGAAGCCTGTATTAAACGAGAGTGGGATCAAAGTCCAATGGCTAAACTCAAGAAACTTGTCTCCTCAATGCCCAGACGCCTCCACTCTGTGTTAAAAAGAAGAGGGGATGCTACACCATGGTAAACGGGCCCCTGTCCCAACTTTTTTGAGACCTGTAGCAGCCATCAAATTTGAAATGAGCTCATTTTGGGGATAAAATTGTAAAATTTCTCAGTTTCAACATTTGCTATGTAATCTCTGTTCTATTGTGAATAAAATACTGGCTGGTGCAATTTGAAAGTCATTGCATTTTGATTTTATTCACAATTTACACTTTGTTCCAACTATTTTGGAATTGGGGTTGTGTGTGTGTGTGTGTGTGTGTGTATATATATATATATATATATATATATATATATGTCTGTGGTATACACAAAGAATCTTAATGCTAGGAAGCGCAGAATATTCCTCACTATGTCAGTAAGAGTAACCTCTTAAAAGGCGATTCACAAACGTGCTAAAAGCATCCTACTACGGACTTAAGAGATATGCTAAATTTAGTTGCAGTTGAACTTGTTGCTAAGGGTGACGTTTTGTTTCATGTATGCGATTTTCCAATGTTCATAGTGACTGCTTGATGGGGGGCCGATCTGAGACCGTTGCTGACAACCTCCTGTCAAACCCATTCATTCATCATTAGGTAATTTCTACAGTAGTGTGTATGTGATGGATATCTACAATTGAAATAAAGACTATTCTCTTAATTTTTGGCTTCTTGCAAACAACAAAGACAATTTTTGTGCAAACAAACCTGTTAGAAAAGCAAACTCAACGCAGGAACAAATTTAGTTACTGCATGGCGCAACATGTCAATGAGAGGAAGATAATAATATAAGGGAAATATGGATCAGGCATTACATTGCCAGCAAAAAGAGACGTGTGGAATGACGCATTTCCACATAAATGCCTCTTTTACTGAGAGTAAGAAACGGTGGTACTTACTGCAGTCACAGGCAAGGGCAGAGGTTGCAGAATACAAGAGGCAAACATTTGCTATAGGTAGCTAGGTTTCACAACTTCCATGACTGGACATAAACCCCTTTGCACAGAATACAAATAATGCCATTTTTTCCTGTTGTGCATGAGCCTATTTAGGCTTTATAACTCAGTGTTCATGTCACAGAGGCTCCGGAAAATTATTCCAGTGAGTAAGACATTTGGAAATTCAAGTACAGAATAATTTAGGAATTAAATTTCGGAATTTACGGACACCGGCCTCTACATCTGCGCGAGGCGGTTAATTATGAAAATTGCCGCTGTTTTTAATATTAATTTATAAACAGTCACAGATGAAATTAGGCTACATGTCTGGTATTATTTATCATTATTTTAGCCCCCAGCTACCATAGATTCATAGCTGCAGTCTCTGCTGCCATCGCTGTGTCCAAAGAGATTTTCTTGTGGATGTTGTACAGGCCATAAATTTCAACCGATTCCTTTGATATTTGGTGTGGGCAAAGGTTGTGGTTAGGTTATGACAACTATTGATTTTAGTTACTATGGCAACCGAATTGGCCAAATAAAGCACAATTTCATGCTGAAAATGTCCTGTGTCAGTGTGGCTTGTGAACGCTCTAGGGGTCACAGATTTCAAGATATTACAAGCGGGCACTCGGGGGGCTACACCCACGCAGTTGCGGGCAATTGTACTGTCTAGATTTTTATTATTTAAACAAATAGTTTTTTTTTCAAGCATGGTGGAGCACTGGGTACCACACTACCCCATCACAGCAAGAAAGTCATGGATTTAAATCTGGCCTGGGGCCATTTTGTGTGGAGTTTGCATGTTCTTCCCATGTTCACCTGGGTTTGCTCTTGGTGCTCCGGTCTCCTCCCACAATCCAAAAACCTGCATGTTTCACTGATTAGAGACTTTAAATTGCCCATAGGTATAAGTGTGTGAGTGCATGGTGTGCATGTCCTGCAATAGATTAGCGAGCTGTTCAGGATGGGCCCCTGCCTTTCACCCATAGTCGGGTGGGATAGGTTCCAGCTCGCCCGCAACCCTAGTGAGGAAGAAGAGGTATTGATAATTCCTTGATGGATTTTTTTAGGGGGAGGCTCAGCACTTTGTGAATTAATTATGAACTTTGTGTACTATTTCAAATACATAAATATTAAGTTCAGATGATATTAATATTATTGCACTCTGTTTTTATTTACATTTAACACAATGTCCCTACTTTTTTGGCAGTGAGGTTTTATAAGTAACCTACTGCACATGCATGGAATTCTAACAATAATGGCAGCTAGGCTAAGAACATAAGCTAAAACATGTATTTGTTTGCTAAACTTGCTAGCAGTGAGTAACAATCAAATCTGTGGCGAACTTCCTGGATTCCAGAACTACTAAAGGAAAGACATCCTCATAATATACAACCCCATTTCCAAAAAGTTGGTACTCTGTGTAAAATGTAAATAATAACAGAATGCAATGATGTTCAAATCATTCAAACTTTATATTTATTTGAAAATAGCACAAAGACAATATATTAGATGTTGAAACTGAGATATTTTATTGTTTTTTGGAAAGTATATACTCATGTTGAATTTGATGCCAGCAACACATTTCAAAAAAGTTGGCACAGGGGCATGTTTACCAGTATGTTGCATCAAGTCTTCTTTAATCAACACTCTAAGTGTCGGGGAACTAAGGAGACCAACTGCTGTAGTTCTGAAGGCAAAATGTTTTCCCATTCTTGCTTTATGTAGCATTTCAGCGGCTCAATATGTTGCAGCCTCATTTGTCATATTTTTCATTGCATAATGCGCCAAACATTGTGAGTGGGTGACAGGTCTGGACTACAGGCTGACTACTTTACCACCTAGACTCTTTTACTGCAGAGCCACACTGTTGTAATATGTGCACAGTATGGTGTTTGGAATGGTGTTGCTAAAATGAGCATGGCCATCCATTCAAAAAAGGCATCTGGATAGCAGTAAATGTTGCACCAAAACCTGTATATATCGTTCACAATTAATGATGTCTTCACAGATGCACAAGTTACCCGTGCCATATGTACTAATGCACCCTTATACTATGATAAACAACTTATGAAACTCTGATTGAAATTAAGTGTTCTGTTGTTGCAAAGGGTTGTCAAAACAAAGACATGACAAATTTGCTCTGTGGTCAACTAAATATTGGAGTGCGCAACTTTTTCTTTGGCCAAGCACTGTATATACAGTACATATATACTGTATACATGCAAGTATATTTTCAAGTTGCTACTAAGTCACAAATTTGATATAATGTTTTATTAATGGATCATACTCATGATTTTATTAGCTCACACGTATACAGAATTAGAAATATTCTTAATGTACTGTATGTTCCTTTCATGGAAAAGTTTTTAGCTGTTTCCTAACAATGAACCATCTGCAATACTGTTCCACTCACTGGGATCTTGGGATGAGCCACATTTGTATGTTCTATGTATTTCTTTTGCAGCACTATTTAACATAAAACCGGCTAACGTAAACATTTCCCGTCCACATTTGATACCTGGGCCTATTTGCTGAAATCCATACCTCTCGAAAGAGGGATCTTAAAGAACATGAGTGCTTTCATTCTGCCCGTCTCTCCCAATGTGTGGTGGACTTGTTAGGCATTTTACCCATGGTCAAAAAAGAGTTATTTATGTTGATGTCTGTGGTTGTACATTATAGTGCAGCATGTTATTTGGGAATGATCTGCTTTATTCGCCCCTTTGAGATATTTATTTATTTTGCTCCTATTGATAGCAAAAACATGGCAGCAAGTGAATCCCAGTATGAGAGAAGAGCAGCTTGGCTTTGATGGTCCTGATCAAAAGAAGTTTGCAAGCCATTCTGATTGGGAGAAAACCTTGTTTACGCGGTCTCTAATGTTCGCGAAACATGGATACATCAGCTTTGAAGTTTTCAAAGAAAATTCTTGTGTTTGTCATGTTTTTGAAAAAAAAAAAAAAACAGTCACAAAAAAGAATTTTCCATCATGCAAATGGCTTTTCAAAATACGAAATACATAAAATAATTAAATAAATAAATAAATATTCCTTTAGTGACAGTGTAAAGAGAGTGCATGCTCTTCTAATGAGTCTGTATGTTTTATCTATGATAGCAAACTTTTTTAACTATAATGTGCAGTCATGATACTGGCAGACAGTTCACATAATCTCGGCTAGTTCTCTGTATGTGAATATTTGGACCTGAATAGTTATTGTATCCTGAAACTCAATACACTGTCCAGCCATAAAAAAGAGTCACAGACTGGGTTTAAATAACCAAATACTTAAAAGCCTATGATTGAATCATTATTGCAGAGATGAATATGTTTCAGCTGGCAATAATTCTTTTAATCCTCACTGATGCAGTGTGTTGCAGCGTGTTGGAAAAGGTATCCTGTGGTTGTGGAGATGTTACTGTTACTTACCCTGAGGTCCTCAGAATCCTCTCAGTTTGGAAGCTCATCCAACTCCACCCATCCTCCTACCTGCGCTAAATGGCTATCACAGCAAATGTCCAGCTTCCTGATAATGAGGAGATATTCATAGATATTCATTCCGCCCCTGCTTTTATTTTTTAATTCCATTTTACAAGAACAAATACACCACCTTTACCATATAGCACGGTCCCAAATGGGTTACCCACATCCTTTACCATCCCATTCTTGCATTGGCTACAAAATTAACAAAGGTTCATAGCAGAAGCCCATGTTCTCTCTATTACTAGCTGCGGAAAGTTGCCAACTTGGACAATTTATATCATCAAATAACTCCCAGCACTCTTAGAAATGTTCAAGCACTTTTATTATAGCACGGCCAGCACACATCCGTGCTGTACTAAAAGTACCTGAAGGACATTTCTCTTAGTGCTGGGAGTTGTTTTAGCTATATAAATGTTTACTAACCGTGCACCCGTTGAGAAATATTTTGGATTTGAAGAGCGCTCGCATTCGTTACAGTTAACTTTGACAATTTATCCTACAATCATGACACCTTCTTGAACCACGAACCTTCCATATGCAGCATACCAAACTATCTCCCACTCTACTGGTTGCACCTCAGAAGCAGCATGGAGCGAACAAGTGTTGGGCTACAAGTACAGCATAGTTTACCTAACTTTTCTTTGCTAACGTACGCACGTAGGTTACTTGTGATACTGTTTGATGCAACCACTCATGGAGAAAAAGGCTTTTTAAAAAAAAAAAAGCATTTTACGACTACAATTTCAAAGCACTGGACATTACATGTGTTTGTACAGCAAGCTTATTGAACATTTTAAGCTTACTCATCTCTGGACTTCCCTCCTTGGACTGTATCTTGTGCCATTAATGATGTCATGTTTGTTTGCAAGATAACTCAAAAAGTAACGCACGGATTTTGATGACATTTTCAGAGAAGGTGGGTATTAAAACAAGGAACAGGTGATTAAATTTTGGCATATCTTGGCCAAAGTACAGCTGAGATATATGCCAAAGTTCAAGATTTCAAGTCTTTCCAATGGGCCAGAGTTCCAATCACCGTGCTTTTGGGTTTTGCTGCCACCTGGCGGAGGTCTGCGCTCTCTGAGTGCTTTTTGTGGATATGGATTCTTTGAGGAGGCTTAGCCATTGTTTAGTGTTTATTGTGTTTCTCGGTTTCCAATTGAGGAAGATTGTTTCATTGGCTATAGTTAACACACTAAATGATGGGTTTGATGTTGTGGATAGGTGAATTGATTACAAAGAGGCTGCCAAGCAAACAGAGTGATGGGGATATTTGAATGCTACTGCTCATAAGGAAAAATCTGATCTCTATCCAGAATCAGTGATTTGGAGAGAAGAGCCAGGTCGAGTGTATTTAGTTGTCTACTTTGTTTAGTGTGCATTGTGAACAAGTGTCCAAGTCTATGAATCCCATTTTATAGATTCTGAGCGGAGTAATGTGTGCCCTGTGGATTTTCTGTGAGGATACGCTCAGGAACCAGACGCGAGAACAAAGCAATGCAGTAGATGAGGGTTTATTAGCGAGGGGGGAAACCCCCGCAGGGCAGAAGGCAAAAGGTACAAAGTCCACAATCCAAAAATCACAATCCAGTTGGGCAGAAACAGAGTCGAAAACCAGGGCAGCAAACACAGTACTCGTGGTCAGGCAAAAATAGGTTCGGTACACAGGCACAGGTTTGTCAGAGAAGCAAAAGCCAAAATCCAGAGGGCGAAATCCAAACCGTTACCAGGGCAGCAAACACAAAAACTCGTAGTCGGGCAAAAAGGGTTCGAAAACAGATGCAGACAATAGTACAAAAGAGCAGAGCCAAAAATCGTAAGTCGGACGGTCCAGTCAGAAGATTAACACTATGAGTACAAGGCGAAAGAAAGCAGCACAGGTAAACAAGAGGAAACGTTCTGACGGGGAACTGCAGTGAGAAGACAGCTTAAATACACTCAAGGGAAGTCACATGCTATGATTAGGATCAGGTGATGAGGATCAGACTAATTACAAAGGAGGGAACATGAGGGAGAACCTAATCACATGAAATTGGCAAAAGCCAAAACGCGGACAGGGAACACGAGACAACCTATGACAAAACATACAGCTCCGGTTAGGGAGTTCTAATGTGCACAGATAATGAGAAGCAGGACAGAGTGGAGCAGGTGCGGAGGATCCGCTGAATTGCAGGAGAGACAAAGTGAAGGCAAGAGGCGGAGACTAGAACAGGGCGAAGTGCTGAGAGCTTGTTAATCAATTAGTAAGTGCAGCTATACAATCCCTAGTGCTCGTTAGTAAGTTAGTATTATATACAATGTTAGTCTGGGTTAGTAACTTTAACAAAAATAACAAACTGTTAGTATTGGTTAGTAAAACAGAAAAGAGAGGCGAAGGAAGCAAACGAGATTGGAAGGAATGTTTGAAACCCAGAAACCATGAAATCACCTAAGCATGTGACACGCAGCACTGGGGAGAAGCTGTAGCTTAACAAAAAGACCAGACAGGGGAGACAAAGTGCAATGAAGGGCATGAACAAAGACATGGACGGAATCTAACAGAATAGTGGATTGGGAATGGCAAAAAACGAAAACATGGCAAAGTACAAAAACGAAACCGAACATGGCAAAACCTAACAGACATAATAATAAACATAACAGGGAGTGGCAGAATCATAACAAACATGGCAGAATCATGACAGAAAGAGCAGAATCATAACATTTTCTTTTATTGCGTGAGTTATGGGTCACTGTTGTTGGTCATTGATAAGATTTTCCTGCAGATTTGAGACCAGATTTCAGTGTCGGGTAATAAAACATCCTTTTCTAATTGCTGTGGTGGGAGCAATATGATTGTATCATAGCAGAAAACGAGCTTGGACAATTTGGAAGATATTCTCGTAAAATTTTTCAGTTTGCACATTTCTTCCAGACTTGAACTTTAGAGTTTAATCAAGATTTTTTTCGCAGTTACTGAATGTGTAATATTTCCCTGATACCATACTTCTCCACCAGGTCCTTAAAAGTGATGAAAGTGTCATTCTGAAAGACGTGGCAAGGGTGTGTGATACCGCTCTGTTTTCATGCATTGCATCTGTGGTATTTTGTTGATTAAGAAGTCAGGGTTGTACCATGGTTGAGTGTATTTACAGGTTTCCATTGTGATTCCCTGAGTGTTGCTGATTGTCAACTAGGCTGTTTCAGTAACTCCATCCACTCAATAAAATCAACATCTACATGTATGCCCAAACTCAGGGATTCACAGTGGAACATTGCCCAGAGCATGACATTACATCCAGCAGCTTGTTCCCTTCCCACAGTGCATCCAGGAGCCCTCTTTTCCACAGGTAAATGGCACATGTACCCAGCTGAGGTACTGGATGGAAAAGAAAACAAGACCCATCAGACCAGAAAACCTTTAACCATAGCTCCGTGGTCCAGTTTCCCTGCTCATTGTCGGTACTTCAGTCAGTGGACAGCAGTTGTCTGCGCTACGATGGTCAATATGCTGCTGGGTACGATGAACTATGTGTTGTGACACGGTCCTCCCATTACCATCATGAAGATTTCCTGAGACTCGAGTCACAGTTCTGTCAAGTTGGAGCAGACAAGATTGTATTCATTGCTCTTGTGCATCAGTGAGTCTTGGGCCTCCAAAATCTTTAACCATTTTATGGTTTGTCCCTCCTCGGACTGCTGTTGGTAGTTATTCTCTGGAACTGACCTGGAGCGCCCCGCAAGATTTTCTGTTTCAGAGATGCTCCAACCCAGTCAAATGGGCAAAGCAATTTAGCCCCAGCGAAAGTCGCTCAGATCCCGTTTTTCCCATGACAACCAACCGCTCACTTACCGGTAAAGGTCTTTTTGCCGTTGTTATGGGATAATCGATCTTATGCATTTCATCTGTGATAGGACATGTTTTGGCACATCAGTGTGCCATATATACACACACTTCTAGGCAAAAGAAAAAAAAAAGGACCATGCCCAAAATGGAGAAATATGACATTTTTAATGGTCCATAATGGTCTAAAAGGTAATAATTGGTCAGAAGATTTGCCAGAACTAAACAAATAATCTCCAGAGACCTTCAGTGCAACCTGTCAACCTTTACTGCAGCAAACTATTCAGGGAAAAGCTAGTTACAAGGAAATTCACTTACAACCCCATGTCCAAAAAAGTTGGGATGTGGCTTAAAATGTAAATAAAAACAGAATGTAATGATTTGCAAATAATTTAAACCGGATATTTAATTGAAAATAGTAAAAAGATAACCTATCCCATCAAACTACCATAGAGCGAAAGGAGTTCACGTTAAAAGGTGGTTTTGGCCAGTCGAAAGACAAACAAGGCCTGTGGCACGGAAATCTCTCAGAGCCAGCTTTATGTATTGACACACCTCCATTTGCGCTGTTCAACCCTTTGAGACTCAAACCCTGTCATTTTACAATAGGAAACTACCAAATTGGGTGAAGGGAACAAAAATGCCCTTTTTCCAACGGACAATATTGTGCCGAACTGCCGTTTGCTCTTTTGTTCGCAAAGGCATGTTAATAGAGTCCCAGATGTTATTTTTCAAAAAGACAATGTCCCTGCCCACTTTGCAAAAACCACCGAGAATTGGCCATTAAAGTCCAGCAAGCTCATATTTTGGCCATGTCAGAGTCCATATATCAGCTAAACAGAGTATGTTTACTGAGTATATTTATTAGTAGTCTCTTACTACCCACAAATGAACCACAGCACGTTTTTCAACTACGCTACAGTGCAAAAGTTTTAGACATTCTCGATTTTCTAATTTGAATTTGGTCTTAGATTTTTGTTGTTTGTTTTCCACTTCAGCGCTGCTGCAGGTAAAATGCAGATCTGAGATACTAAACATTAATTTATGTAATGAGTTAGCAAATTTCATTAAAGACGGCTGAGGTAGATTATATAGCCTTGACCGAGCCCTGATTTCAAAATCAACACAACCGGATGGGATTACATGTAGAGACAGAAGCAAGTGAGACAGGTAGTCTTCAGATGAACCATGGCAAGTGCTTCAGTATGCTTAGAACAAGTAAAGAACCAGTCATCCTCTGCAAGACTGCTCTGAGAACACAACATTCCTAGCCGGAGCGTGACTGCAATATGCATATCATCAGTCTATCTGCAGCATATGTGCAAAGTTTCAGGGATGTCCTATGAAAACTGTTTGAGGAGTTAATTTCACATGCCAAGTACCCATGGACAGACGGACGGACAGACAGACCACACCACAACATTATCCCCTTTTTGACCTGTTGTCCGGCAGGGGATAAAAGCTGTGAAACTACAAGACAGTACACCTAATCTTTAGGTCAAAGTTAATCAGACCAAATATTGATTTGATTTCAGTTTTAATAATTCATGCCTCTTTATGGTACATTTTTCTACATGAAGAAGCCTCTCATGATTTTTAGAAGCATCTTTGCCTTACTGAAAAGTTTTAAATGTGCCAAAAACTTCTGTGCAGTAACTGTACTTGTAAACGTTTGAACCATCAACAGTGAGTCGAAAACATTGACCCTTCTTTCTGTGAAAAATTGTCTGCAAGTTTATTTAATAGGCATAATCAATTAAATAATTAAATAGGCGAAGTGATCCCAGACTAAATTACTTTATTTTTGTTTAATTCTAGCTAATTTCCTGACTTATGATTTTTTTTTTTGTTAAGGTCATTAAAAGTGAAAAGCTCCACATTTCATATTTTGCCATTCACACACAAAATCACACACACACACACACACACACACACATATACATAGACAGACATCAAAGCTTGTTTGATCTCAATCTTCAGATACATTTCATCAAGGAGTTTGTGCTTCATGTTCCAAGGCCTTGCCGAGAGAAAGATTGATTTATACAATATTAATAGTCTTTTAATTCAACTTATTTTGCTGGTAAATATTGTGGAAATTAAACTGCAAAATTGATTCTTGGTATCTAGGTAACCTATTTTCTAATACTTGATTACTATGAACTAACCTGTTTTCATTTTCAGTAACAATCAACTATAAAGCAATGGCTAAGTATTTCGGAGAATCAATGGTAAATACACCATCTGCACATCAAAACTTATAATTGCAGTGAAGGAGTTACCAGCCTGCCGGCATGTGCATTTATACCAATGAAACAATATGTAAATGCTTTCTATCAAGATGGATAATCACACACATCACCCGTAATATCCACCTATTTAAGCAAATAATAATCTTTGTGGTGTGCCTCAAATAATTTGGAAATTGTGTGATGGATGAGACATTTTGGTATCCGGGCCAAGTGCGTATCCTCAGGAATATGTTGTCACAGCCATCTGTTGCTTTTCGCTTCAACATCCAGATAAATAAGGCTGGCAAGGCTAAAGCTTGCAGATGCCATTTTGCCCAAAATGCTGCTGTCAAATTTTCACATTGACATCTTTATCTGCACCCTGCCACTAAACATTTTTTCTATTTTCCAAAAATGCAAGTGATCAGCTCATAGGCAAAAATATTGAGCTAATGCTGTCAAATCAGGAGGGTGATACTGAGTTTTGCAATACAGGTAGTTATTTGAGCTTGTGCAAGGCATTTTGAGATAGGCCCATGTATGGCATCCAATCAATAACATTCATCAGTATTTATTCAAAACTGTGGCAACTCAATAAAGGTAATTTACCAAACTTCTAGATGTAGACCTTTCTTACACAAGATGTCCATAGTCTTGGTGGAAAAATTAAGAGAATTGGTTGTTTCTCCCAAAGAGGAAGTATTTATTTGATTATTTTTTTATTGTTCTGTTTATGTCATTCACAAGCAGTTTCCTGTGTGTTTTCATGTCCCTTTTTTGCCTTAGCTTCTCCATTGTTTTGTTGTTTGTTCCCCATTTCCCCATTTGTAGCAATGCCATCTTGTGCTCAGTTCCCATGTCTCATCACCTGCTGTTTCTTTGATTAGCTCCAGGCCTGCCTCCTCTCCTGCTTTGTATTTCCCAATTCATGTCAATGTTCCGTGCATCTTTTTATTTTATTTTTCAGTTTATTAATCCTCAGCCCCGACTAAGGGGCAGAGGGGTATTGTCGTCACGCACGACGTCCGTCCGTCCGTCCGTCCGTCCAACGTAACTCACAAACGCCATCGTCGATCAGCCCCATTTTCGGTGTAAGTGTCGGAGTCGGGTAGCTACAGTAGGCTATCGATTTCGGTGGCGCTCCGATATCCAATATGGCTGTCAGAGCCGCCATTTTGAATTTGCATTCCGCGCATTAACTCAAAAACGCCATCGCGTATCATCACCATTTTCCGTGCGAGTCTTGGGGCTGGGTATCTACAGAAGCCTATCCATTTTGGTGGCGCTCCGGTATCCAATATGGCTGTCAGAGCCGCCATCTTGAATTTGCATTGACATCATCTTGTTGTCCCTGTTCAAAAGAAAGTTGCAAAGCTCCACAAAACAGTTGAACGTCAATGAACTATCGTCATGATGAAATTCAGTATTAAAGTATTAAATTTTAATAGTATTAAACTGCCACGCATTGATATACTGCTCAATGTGGGCTGAGGGGTACTGCTCGCGTTAGCATAGCTACTTTTTCTATTTTTTGTTTTCTTGTTTATCACTTCTTGCATTGCTTTGATTTCTTTGTTATTATTCCCATTCCCTGTTTCTGTTTCCAGGTGTCTCAGTTTTCATTTTACTTCTGCTCTAGCCCTCCTTATTTTCTTTGTTAATTAGTTAATTTATTCCCTTGTTTGTTACCATGCCCCTAGTCACACTTCCCAGTTTTTACACACTTGATTTGAGTTTCCCCTTTGTTATCTGTTCCTTTATACAGCCCAATGTTTCCACTTTGTTTTTGCAATTCTGTTGCCTTTTTTCAAATCACTTAGGAGTGTTTTTTTTATTTTTTTTTAGTTTTCCTAGTGCATCTTTCAGATTCTGATTTGTTTCGTTGATGTTTTACGAGGTTGCCTAGTTCCTGTGCATTGAGATCCTCTGGTTGCTGCTCAGACTGTTTTCCCAATGCATGATTCTGTCTTCTCCCCGTCTCAGCAATGTCCCCATTTGGCATTCTACCTTTTGCTTATTCAAGGACTGTGATTTGTGCTGTAAGTTGCTTGATCATTACCGTTCTTAATTGTCTGACCCTGATATTGATTTCAAGTAAAGCTGTTTGTGCCATATTACTCCAGTCTGTGCTTAGGTTCATTCCCTGTTTTTACAGTTTCAATCATATTTTATGGTGACCAAGCCATGCTTTGTCTGTATTGTGTCATCAGATATTGGGGATGCAAATTTCATAAATAGTCATGTGCATGTATCACACCCATCTTCTTTTCTATATAAAATTAGGAGCTCGTTTTCTGTGAGTCTCTGTAAAAAAAAAAAAAAATTGTACTGATGCAAGCGCCTGACTGACTAGGAGTGGTTGCTAGAGAGCAATGAGACTACCAAGCGTTGGCTGGGTTAACTCCTATTAACCCCAACAAGGCTGAGTAAGTTCTGGGCTCCCCTATGTGGACCTTAGGCCATTGCCGATAATGGCGTGGTGGGGATGCAAACACCTGTCCACCAGGCTCTCAGGTGAACATCTCAGCTGTGAGCCACTCGGATGCCTTGTAATACCATTTCTGGGTGAACTGCCTTTTTACAATGAATTCCATGAACTTCTTGATTTCACTTGCTGACCTTCAGAAATCCAGTTTACTCTAAACTTTAAGATAAATATTTTCACCCTTAAGCAATGTATAAAAGCAGAGACTCCATGTTTTATTAAACTCTTTTAGTCTGAAGACTCATTTATGTGCCCTTGAAAATCAAAGCTTTTGTATTGTAGCTGTTATATTTCTGAAAATATATGGAATAATGAAATTTTATGGTGTTGTGTTGATGTATTTCTTGATGTATGAAAATAACTGAATGAAACTGCATGGATAAGTGCAGGCTAAATACATTACAGTTATATAAAGATACTTAGGCAGGTGAAATATAAGTGGCTCAAACAAGTTCAATAAACTGGCGTACAATAAGAAACTGTAGTAGTTGTCACTGATTAGCAAAAAAAGGAACAGTTTTTTAATGCCCACATTTTTCCTCAAAGTCTCTGAAGATTGCTTATCTGGAATTAGCTTTCTAACTCTGTGAGGCAAAGAAATTCAAATGATTGCCATGCTTATGTTACTGCTTGAATGAATGGGGGATCTACGCCTGACTCGATGCTGCAGAAGTAATAGTTTTTGTGCTTGACAAGTTGGCCTCGGATGGTCTTTCTGTCTGAGATTCTCGGTTAATGCTCCACAGGAGTCAACGTTAGTTTTTCATTATGCAAAAAAAAAAAAAAAAAATTGTGCTCTTACAAATTTTGGTATCGTAAGTTCTTGAGATAATTGACTGATTTTGACTGGACAAACTTGTCAATAAGCTAGAATGGGCAAGGAGGTCCATAATGGTTTCTGGATTTCAGATCAACTTCTAACAATGTAGTTAGCCCAATTATTAACTTAGTTTGACCTGTTAACTATACTCTTGCATATGCACTGTTACAAATCACTATTTGTCAGCGTGTATGCCTATATAGGCTATAGAAGCACTTTATTGCGGTCTAATCTAGGTGTGAATCGGTGTTCATAAATTTGACAAATTAGCTTATTGAACCATGGTAGAGTGGAAGTAAAAGCTCACATACAGATTAACCTTCCAGGATGGAAGTTGCCCACCTCACTCATAACAGACATCCATTAGCACTAATGAAATTTTCTGCACAATTTTTTCCATTTGTAATTTTGCCAGTTTTCAAAAGTAAAATATGTGAAGCCCCTGGCTCATGACTTTTCCTTAATATTTTGAAGCGTTTTGTGCACAAGTTTTTTGAATAAATAATGGAAACATTATGAGTGGAGCTTCTGCTGGGGTTTTTCTTTCCAGTCAAGGTCACTGGAAAGGGATACATTTTGCCAGTAGGAATTTATGTTTTGAAAAAAATACTGTTCAAGTTAAATCAAGAATGATATCATCAGTTAAATCAATGTATTTGTTTATTTAACGCATTTTTAGTAACAACTGCCTATTTCAAATACAATCATGCAAAAAATGGCCATCTCATGCTCATTACATGTTGAAACAGAGGCGTGCCGTTGATAAAGAAATGATTGCAACAAAGTGAATGCTTTTAGACTATATTTACGCGTGAGAGGTATAATACTGTAACAATGGCAATAATCTGAATTACTGCAAAAAAAAAAAAATGCTTAACTTTCTCTGAATCTGCAATTTTATTTTTTTTCTGCAGATTATTGTAACTTAAGATGGCGCTTGTTTTTTCAAAATGTTTCAAGCTTTGCAAGAATACATTTCCAGGGCAAGACGTCATAGGCATATCAAACCATACCTAACACTTTGGCAAAAAGGCTTTGCTTTTAGCACAACTCGCAAACAAATTTACGTAAATCTGTGCTGTTGTTTGACTTACGTGAGTTCAGAATCCTTGAAAGACACACTGAATTGATATGTCATCATCACTGTGAAAAAGAAACTGCCTCATAACTTTGCTATTCAATTAGCAATGTTATCAAAAATAGCTAAATCGGGGAGTCATTCGATTAGTTAGTCTTAGAAATACATGAATCATCAATTAGTTGCAGATTTTTATAGTAAACCATCACCGATTCAAATAAATTCAGCCCTAAAAAATGGGTTATTACTGACCTTTCATAGCTCTGATGATTGGCCACTGTGTTCATGTAATAGTGCTTAGCCATTAGGATGAAATGCATTGGGTCCTTTTAAACTATTGCACTAATGACTTGCGCATTGAAAACTCTTTGGGCAGAGTAATGAAATAGTCTGCACAGACAAAACTTAATCACTTGAATTCATGATTTTTCATTTGCCAACCTGAAATCAAACTTACGTTTCTTAGCAACATGCAATGGCCATTGTATATGCAATATTCTCCCCCTGAATAGCCGACAACTTACAGTGGTAATGCTGTCTGTGATTCTAAAAAGAGAAGCCCCTCCCTGCTGACACATTCGAGAGTGGAACCATGCATCAATTCTTGCATGTATGACTAACTCTGGGTATTACTTGCTGTAGTCACAAATAAGAACTTTGCGAGCTTTTGCAAAAGTAAAATTTCCATATAACCGCGGAGGGCCCGCACCACTGAGATGAGGTATCACAATGCTTTCTCGACATTAATTGGAGCAGAGGCTGGCATTGACTACTCATTTTGTCATTTTTGGCCATGGTTTATGCCTGAAATTCTAAGTCAAGGAATATTTGAGTTCACTTGAAGTAAACGATTCAATGCTTTAAACAGCAACTTAACATGGATTTACTAATGACCGTGAACACCGTCTTCCTCCCAGTTCACAATACACCAATTTGGGTTTTCGGTTTTGAAATGTAGGCCTTGTCTAGAACATAAGATAAATTAAACTCACCATCCTGTGCCTGTAGGTATCAGGTGGGGCTCAGACAGCTATACAAGGAGTTGATGAGGTCAAGAGTGTAATGAGGGCAGCAGTCTTGTAAAGCGTTGATGCAATTCTGATTGTACTGTGCAACAACAACGTTGAGCCATAGTAATTTTGCCTAATGCAATGTATTAACTGATATTTTGAAGAGAAATGTTTAGTGCTCAATCAGAGAGCACAGAGTTGGAATGAAATGCAGGTTTCCTTCAGGTTTGAACTGTCAGGAAAAGAAGTCGGATGCCTTTTTCATTGGCCCATAGCTTTCACCGTCTTACTGGTTATAATGCTACAATTGGTTATACCTAGTATATGACAGGCAGGCAGCTTAGTGTGTGAATGTATTTACTGGACATTTAGACCTGCAAGTAAAAAACTTCTCAGACATGAACAGATATTACCAGTGTAACGGAAACTCAGGTTATGATCGAGAAATAACAGGTACTGCCGAAGCATTAGAATGTACCGTTGCCTTTTTACACATTATGTAAGTAAACAAAAGTATTACTAGGTGAGGTGCAATATAATATTATTGTAGTTGTATACAAAAATAAATGTCTTGTCAAGCGGTGCCGGAATGTTTGTTTATAGGGTATGCAGTATATGTTGCTGAATTTAAATACCACCTAATTTGGTTATCCTTCGTCTAACCGGCTCCTATTCAGTGGTTTGCATCTCAGTCACCAGTAGATTGCAAAGTAACATAGTTGAGAAAATACTGTATTTTTCTCCTAACTGCAGTGAATAATTTTTTGGATATCCTGTGTGGGTCCATTGAGAGCATGAGGCTGCAGCCCTAAAAGACCACATACTGTGAGTTGACTGATATTATTCCCTCTCTGCACCAAGGTCTGACTCTACTGGGTGACTTTGCACTCTCTGAGCAAATCAGCTCCATTATTTTTCTGAAAGCATTCACTCAGTACTCAGTTTTAGTTATTAATATAAAACAGTGAACCTCAGTATCTCCATTGTTTCGAAACCTCAATACCATCAGTCATTGCCATATCAAAGATTACAGTGTGTCAGTCAATAAATAAATAACTCAATCAATGGATTGATGGAGGGGTGGATAAAGATCGATGATCAAATGCCTAGTCATTTGTATTTTTAAAGACAGATACCAATGTGCTTTTAATTTTTGAAAAAATCAAAGAAAATTTAAATGAACAGACTTGTCTTGCATTTTTGAAAGGCAGAAAAAAATTATTTTGATAATTGGTCTAACACCATATTATCTATCTGTTCACTCATGAATAATAATGAGAACTGAAATATTGGTTAGTTTATCCCTTTGACATCCAGCTCGTAAAAAACCAAACATGACTGCTCTGCACAAGTTAATTAGGACAACTCATATCCAATTCAGATATGCTCAAAGTTTTCATTAAATTCTGAGATAACCACAGCATTTCATGGTATGAAATAGTGAAACTAAATATTGCTTATACATTTCAGCACAAGTGGGATGCATTTATTTACAGCGAAATGTGGCAGCTTTTATTTATTAAGGGCAAATATTCAGAGATACTAGATCTGTTTGAATTTGAATCTTTGCTGAAGACCTTGATTGATTAAATCCACTGTGTGTAACTGCTTAGTTGGAATGAAAACCTGCACCCACACCGGCCCTATCTTGATAAGATTGAGGACCCCAAGGAAATCGGAAAAAACAGAAAAATCCGTATTTGGGCGAAGCAGTCAATTAGCATAATTTGGAAATTTCCGTATGTGGGCGCGAAAGGGTTAACATTATAAAATGTGCTCTAATTGATGTTTTTTTTATGTTTGTAGATATAAATAAATGTCCGCTGGCGAGGTGGTTATTTTATCGAACATCAACTGCTGTTTTGCTTGGGTGCTGTATGTGTTCTTTTTCTAGGGCATAGCCAACTTCCTCGCATTGCCATCACAACTCAACTATAAAAATAATGGAAGGTTCAAAAGCGTGACATCTCGGTCACTGCTGCTGTTGACAGTATCAGGCTTGACATGCTTATTGTGTTCATAGCTATACGTTTTTCAATTTGTTTTTGTATTGGTATTTTTGTTTTTGTATCTTATTTTTCTTTATTGTGTATGTGGAAAAAAATGGCAATGAAAATGTCGTTAAAAAAGACCTGGGGGTGCATTTCATGGAAGCTGTCACAGCTTTGCATAGCTTGGCATAACTCCCACCTGACTAAATAAATTATGTATCTAAAGTAAGAGTTTTGGGGACTGTATATTACAATGAATGGACTTGAATCCCTAAAGAAGAAATTCAGATGGCCATACTGAAGTTTTATTTATTTATTTTTTGAGAGTGGGGAAAGTTGCATGTTTCTGTTTCATTTGCTTGAATAGTGTAAAAAATCTGTTTGTTCTCAGCACCTCTAGGTGGAGCACGAACTGTTAATTTCTCAGCAGCAAAATACTACTCTTTTGTGTGTATGCCCTGCTAACCTTTCCATTTCATCTGTCCGGCTGATGGTTTCCTGTCATTAGACTAATTTAACAAACACAGACATTCATTCATTTTCTTATACAGAGTCCTAAAAGCTTTTCTGTTTGAATTGGCAAAATAGACAGAGTTTAAGTGAGACAATATGGCCCTGACTGCTCATTTTATCATTTGCTTCAAGTTGGTTTGTCTTAGTTATTATTCTCTTTTCATTTTGCAATTGTTTCAATTAAACAGTTGAATGTACTGTTTCCTCAATGATAGAACCATAAAACAAAATTCCAGTACTTTACGTCCAATGCAGTGGAGTTCTCTATGTATGCATTGGAAAAATACATTTTATTCCACTAATGCCATTCTTTTTTTAAATATCAATTCTTTTGAAGATTCATTTCCAAATGCCATACTCTTTTTTGGTTAAATCAGAACTAGATCAAAAAGCTAATATGATAGTCATAGGTTGCCTGACTGGAATTTGAAGAATTGCAAGTTCAAGCCCCGGGTGTCAAGGACTGATGAACAGAAGGAGCCAAATGCAGGATCAAGTTCAAAAGAAGATTGAGCTTTATTAGGGGGCTGGCAGATCGCGATTGTGGGACAGGCAGAGGTCATGCAGCAGTGAACAGTGAACAGGTGATGAGGCTGATCAGTGTGGAAATTTTGGTCCAAGGTCGATTCCGTAAGGCCTGTGCAGGGGAGCGGGAGATCCTAGGAAGAGGACTGACTAATGGAACGAGGGAAACAGTCAACACAAACAGAGAGGATACAGAAAGCTGGGAGGGAATTTACACTGAAAAACTGCAAAAAATGGATCTGAATGCTAAGTGTAGTCAACAATCGGTCGAAGGAGAAGACACAGGCAGGTATTTAAATACACAGAGACTCCAATTAACAATTAGGATCAGGTTTGGGAGAAAGTCTGCGAAATGCACAAGGGGAGAAGCGCGGCCTCAAGACAATGATTCAATAGTGAGAACCATGTGACAGAATGAAACTGAAACTGATGCAGACAGCCAGACTGCGGGGAAAAGAACAAACCCGCAGGCATCAGATTGCTATGTCAGTGTTCCACCTCAAAGAATTGATCAGATCACTATTTCAAGCCGGGGCAGCACAGGGGAGCAGTGGGTCGCACTTTTGCCCCAAAGCAAGAAGGTTGTGTGTTTGAATCTGGCCTCGGGAAATTTTGTGCAGAGTTGTTCTTTCCGCGTTCATATGGGTTTCCTTCAGATGCTGCAGTTTCCTTCCACGGTCCAAATACTTGGATGGCAGTCTGATTGGAGACTAAATTGCCCATAGGTATGAATGTGTGAGTGACTGGTTTGTACGCCCTGCGATGGATTGGTGAGTTGTCCCGGGTGTGTTCCTGCCTTTCACCCATAGTTAGCTGGGATTGGCTGCAGCTCCCTCGTGATCCTAGTGAAGCGGATTATATAATGGATGTGTGGACTACTTCATGTGAGACAACTGTTCACTTGCGTTAGCCATATATGCATTCAATTATGAACGTTCAGTTTTCACTCCATCAGGCCAAAAGTGTACATGTTCAAGTAAACTTAATTGCATATGAGAATACACAAAACAATGCAGTGTGGAATGTATGTGACTGAGCAGGCTGAATGATGATTAACAGATGCTGCCCATGCTGCTAGCATTATTTGGTAATCCTGGCCAGAAACACATATTCTATGTAGACGTCCCTCTCATCATGTCAGTGTATCTAATTAAGGGTACCTTATTGTACCATATTGAGGGTATCAATACAGAAAGTGCAAACTGTTAGAGCACTCCAATGCCTGTGGTAATATCCAAACACTTTAAAACTCAAGTGTGCCGTGTTGGTCATGGATTTGACACACATCTGCTTTCATTTAAAACCTCAAAGCGGTGAAAATGTCACTGTCACATGCTTAAATGAAAGTAAGACATTAGGCCTTATTAAAAGCATGCATGTTATGAGCACTGATTGTAATTTTCTTGTGAGCAGTGTGCCACGCCTCTTTTTTCCTCAGTGTACTTACATGGGGCACATCTATTATGCTGTTTTTCTGAGGCAATACTTGGCGTTTGGTGGAATCATGGCCCCCTAAGGCCTTATTATATCTGTTTCATCCCAATTAATCCATTTAATTGCTATGTCTGTTTCACAAGAACTTAGACCTTTTTTCTTTCTTTTTTTTTAAATACTGGGTTATTTTAGAGTTGTATACGTTTTTGGTTCTGATGTTTACAGCTAAAATTTTACAGTTTACAGCTCTGAATTTCTGCTCATTAGGCACAGTTATGACAACAGGAAAAGAATTCAATTCATGGATTACCCATAGAATTTAATAGGAACTGAATTGTCCCTTTTTGTCTTTTTTATTCTTTATTTACCTATGTGAGTCCTCTAGGAGCAGGAATGACAATCTATTTTTGGAAGCAGCCCCATAAGAGCTAGCTGCATAAACAACGTCGCGCCATAAATTCAATCCAGCCAATAACTGCAACCATTAAAAGGAACCTGCAGCTGGACTTCATGTTCCAGAAAGTCTGAGAGTCTGTACCATGGCTTCTGGTAATATAAATGCATTACTTAATGATGGCCACTCTTAAGAAGTCCTTCCATTACCTACTCCCCCCAAAGAGGTAAAACAGATGCCTGGAAGGCTGATTATTTTTCATAACCGAGTTAGGGAAAAATTCCAGTTATGTACAGTCTGATTGGCTTACGATTCCAGTTTGGTACAATCAGATTGGCTGAAGTGCGGGTCAGAGCGGAAGCATTACCGCAACTTGATTTGGAAAAATAAGCACGCCCCCTGAACAATTTCTGCCATTTTAAGTCTATGGCACGTGCATTGTAGTGCTGTGGTGGGTCTTTTGTTAACTGAGAATGAAAGCTTGCAAATTTGTCTGCTATTCTCAAATATGATTTTGTTCTCTTGAATTGGGTGTTGCACTGTTGAGTAATTTGGGTATTCCTTGTGATGAGTTAAGGTACTATTGCGTGCTTATTGCTTAAGAAAATGGCTTCAGTAAGTCACATATTTTCTACTTGGTTTGAACTGGAAAACACAAGAAAGACAAAGGTCCTTGTGACACCGCAAGGAGGACAAAGATTCTTTTTGATTGAAAATTACGTTAACAAATTTCCATGGCATCAGCATATTGAAGTCTGTTGACGAGCACAATTTGGGTCAAGTGAGGTAAAAATGGATCTGCACTGTGTCTTATGGCAGCTTGAACACCTTGTTTAATTGATTTGAGCAGCTTTAAGGGAGTCTCTGGTGAATGACTACAAATTGCCAAACATGACTGTGCTTGAGCATGACAGCATGCTGTTTGATTTGCTTTGGGACTCATCTTTGGGGAAACTGAAACCCCCTGGCTGTAGTGCTGTTCTGCAATATTAACACATGCCCTGTTTTACTTGATAACGGCAGATGATGCGTGATGCATAATACATGACTGTACTTAGCTATTCCGCGCAACCTGTAATCTCACGACTCACAATGGCATCAACCATTTTGATTTGATTTGTACCAGCGACCCTGTTAAAATCCCTGCATACTTCTCTGGAGAAAAAAAAATGTTTTGTCCTTTTATCTTTGACCTATATTGAGGGTTTTTTTTTAAGTGCATTAAATCTCAACACCAAAACTAAATTCAGTTTGGATAAGACATTTCAGCTGAAACCTATCGAGAAAAAAAAAAAGTATTTTACATACTCGTGGAGCTCTGAAAACCAGATTTGGAAGCTTTCAGAATATTAATACAGGGGTAAACATAAAACTCAAGGAAACTTCAAGCATTCATGGCCCACTCTCCGCCTTCTCCAGAGGAGAATAACTTAGGGGAAAAACTCTAATAAAGACTTTCTGGGCATGAACTATTGCAGTCTGCAATCCGCTTGGTAGGCAGTAAGTGAGTTAATTTGCAATCCAATGAATCCTCTGGAAAATAAGGCTCTGGAAACTGCAGTTGCTTCACCAGCTCTGTTCCATATGATGTGTGATAGCTAAAAAAGTTTCATGTGGGAGTAAAAATAGGTGAATGCTACGCTAGTATTCAGACTAATCTATTAATGAGAATGTTAATCGATGGAATAGATTCAAACAGGTTTTTTTTCCTTTCTACATCATGTTCTTGTGTTCAAAATTTCCTGAGCATTTAACTTAATTGACCATAATAAAAATATTTAGCTAACAAAAAAGATTCTGTATACAATAAAAATCTTTTTTTTTCATAACTGATGTAAAAAATAGGACAAAATTGGCCTTCTATTTGACGGCAACAGAGTGCAATGAATGAGGTCAGGGCGGGCCTCCCCAATTCTTTTGAACAGACCTCAACAAACCATTTGTGGGCCTTAGTGACATGCTGCTATGCACAGTCTATGAAACAGGAAAATTGTTTACCCAAACTGTTGCAACAGAATCATCAGGAATGTCATTAGATTCTAAATCCTTCCATGGAACCTAGCCCAGGAAGAAGCTAAGCCTGAACCATGAAGATCAGCCCAAGGCAAAGAAGTGTCAAGTTACATCTGGCCATGCTGTGTAACAAATCAAGACTCTTTGATGAGAGTATAGTGGACAATACTTTAATCAGTAGCCTGCAATTTATTCAGTAGTCGAAAGAAGATTCGTTATCATAAGTTCAGTAATTTATCAAAATGCGTTCTATTATGATCCTTTTTTTTTTTTTTGGAATAGGACTTCATTGTTTTAGTTTATTTTACTCACATTAATTGCATTTCAGAACTTGCATTTCAGAATATTTTTTGTTGGAGCAATCTGCGCACTTTGGGTCAGTTTTCCATGGACATTTAACACGTGAAAAACAATGTAGCATGTGCAAAGGTTATAATATGGCCAATAATTAGCCTAGGTATTTGTTTTGCACCAATTCTGCTGATTGTGAACGAGCTAAAAAGTTTAGCATGCTCAGAAGGTCTTAGTAAATCTGGCTTTTTGATAATGTGATTTAAGAATCTTTGACTCTGCTAGAACATTTTAATGAAATGCCATGATATTTCTTGTTATTTGGTATAAATAGGCTGGTAAAGATCTTGTAAATGATGGCCGTTTTAGCAGTAATGAACTGTTTTAGTGTAGAGGTGAGCCTCACGGCCTATAGGTATGTAAGAAATCCAAAAGTAAATAAATAAATAAATCCCCCCCAAAAAAAAAAAGTGAGGTCCAGTGATTGTATTCTCATCCTATTCAGAACCTTTAAGTAAATAATAGAAAGTTTGGGGGTTGGGGAGCTCTGTTTTCGCCATTAGACTTGCATTATTTCCTTGATTTTGTTTTGTTTTCTGTCTGCATTTGCACTATAGTGCAGAGGCAGGACTAGTAGTTAGGTTTATATGAGCATTGTGGTTTATTACAAGCTCATGAAAATGTCCAGAGGGACACTTTCTGCAGTCTGCAGAGCTTTTCCCCTGGTGTTCTGTGGTAACAAACTTACTGAAGTGTGCAAGCTGCCTGGCAACCACACACAATAAAAGGGTTTAATTCTTATTTTCCAGATGATTAGCTCACACATAAATAATTGTTAGTCTTCTACCCATAAAATTAATTATTGAGCCTGAAATGAATAGCATTTTACAACCATTCTTTCCTTAAATGTCATCCACCTCCCATTATACAGTAAGTGAAACCAAGTATAAACCATTAGCAATAGATCTACCATTTTATTGCACAATGAAATGCAATTTAAGAATTATCAGACTGTAATGATGAAATGAAAAGTGTACTGTAACTGTCCAGTGGATCACATCATATTGGCTGCATACAAAAGACAGAAAAATGTATTTTAGAGCATAATCTCCCCCAGTTATGCTTGAGGTGTTCAGTATTGGATGGCTATTGTGCTTTTTCTTGTCAGTTCATGAATAGCTGTGAAATCTTATGCCAATATAATAATTTTTAAATCTTTCATCATATATCATGATTGAATACATGCTGGTACTTGATGATATCCGTGATAGCATGAAGTTGTCAGGTCCTTTGGGAAAAAAACCCCACAAAATCAAAGATCCATCACCATACTTCACAATGGGGATGAGGTTCTTTATGGTGGGACTTTTTTGGGCATTATTGTGGTCTCTTCTGACCATTGAAGTTCCAGTACCATTTGCTTGTGAGATTTTTTTTTTTTTTTAGGCTAGTGGATACGTTTTCTGGCAACCCTCCCAAAAATCTTGTAGTTGAGTAGATGGTGTCTGATTGTAGTTTTTGAGAATTTCTGACCCCAAGACATAAGTAATGTTTGCAATTTTCCAAAAATGATCCTTTTTTATGGGCAAAAAGTGGGTTTTCTGTGGGGGTCGTGTGCACGCATATTGTGCTCAAGTAGACGGCGTCAAAAGGTACTTGCGGTCACCTTCGGACGTCTCAAGAGCTACTGTAGTCACTCGTGGCTGCCCCTAAGTGGAGTCAGTCAGCGATAGAGCCTGTTTTCCATTCTCGGACAGACAGCCGACTGTTGACCGGTGACAGAGCAGATGACGCGCTGCCTCTCTGAGGCTGAGACCTACCTCTAACATGCCAGTGGCTTTTTTTTCCCATTCCTGTGTCGTAAGCTGTTCCATTTTATTTATGCTGTTGCACTTTTTTTTGTTGGCTTTATGTAGGCTATTGACCACACCCAAAAGAACAAGTCAAGCATCACTGTACACATCAAAAATTGCTCAATGTTTGTTATTACTGAAGTGCTGGGCACATGCACGTGGTGTGCGTCAGCATTACAATACTACGCGCTTTTCTTTATTTCCATTCGTATCTCACTGTTAAAGTAATAAAAATCGATTGATTCTTCAATTTGTCGCAAATACAGTACATATCTCACCGTTGCGTTTTTAATGGCGCCAAGTATATAAATGATGAAACTACATAAGCTAAGAATTACTTTAGCAAACCTTTGTCAAGTACTTCAATACGTATAAATCAACAAATGCCTGTATGCACGCGTCATGTGATAGCCACAAGTAGGCCTGAAATGAAGGGCTGTGATTTGTCAAAAAGGCGCGAATTTCAGTGCTAATACAGCTAACCTAAATTGGGGCTCTGATGTATACACAAGAGGAAGGTGCACTCACGATTGACTTTGTTTACTTCCGTTAAGGTGCTTGCTTTTATTTTCTGGAAAGTAATAAAGCATTTTACTGACTGCATTATCTATCATATTAAAGAAACTTGTTTTGTGCATTTCTGTTACAAAAAATATTAAATGCATGCAGGGTGTTCCTTAAGGCGACAACAGTAGTCAAAATTGTGTACTTGTTTACTACAGACTGTGCCAGTATATACTGGATACCTCATGCCCCGTACGTATCAGTAGCCATACAGCATATTAGCCAGCATATGACTATATCTATGTCCTGTACTACAGTCACATGACCACCACGTCATCACGATCACCTGGATGTTGGTGGGACATTACCATTGATTGGTTCATTTGTGGAATGCTGTACATTGAGAGGCTAAGGCTGCTCACTGTGAATTTTGGCAACTGTAGCATGATACTTGAGTAACTTTGATCCACTGGCAAATTTCATATCTCTTTGCCAAGCTGTTTCTACTACATCCAGTATAATTTGCTTCCCAAACCCATTTCTGGAATTTACAAAAAATATCACTTTGTAAAAAGAAAATAATTTAAGAATTGGCATATAAGACAAGGGCAATTATTATTGTTTTTTTTTTTTTTTGAAACAGCAAAGGCATTTGGATTGCTAGGATGAAATATCAGTTCAGTGAAATATGTACCCAGCACTCCTCCTCAGTTAAGAACACAGACCAAAAATATATTTCTGCTTTCCGGCAAGTATGTATTCTACTGCCGTTAAATACGAACAGATTATACTGTTTGTTGGCACCCTCTGGTGAAAATAGAAATAGGTTGTGTTTCAGTGCAGATGTGGTTCTAGTGAGTCATATGCAGCCTCCTTTATGTATCGGGAAGATACCAAAAATTGCTCTCCACAATCTCATTTAAATGACACTTCAACTGCTGTCACCAATTCAGATGGAAAACACCCCCAAAACATTTTTGTATAACCATTCCCTGGATATTCATCTCTTGGCCCAGTTCTGTGTAGCCCCACAAGAAAAATATCAGTTAGTTCTTGCGGCTGGAGGAAAATAGAAATGGGGGCAGCGATAGGTCTGTGCGCATATCGTCTTGCAAAAAAATAGGACCTGTTATGTCAACAGTGTCAGGAAGCACCTCTGACTTCTCTGGGCTTGGAGATGTGCAATGGACCATCACACTACGGAAACGTGTATAGTGGTCAGATAAATCCATGTTTGAGGGCTTTTTTGAAGAAATGGATGCCGTACAGTCTGGACCCATTCTGTTAGCAGCAACAAGTCCATAAATCATGCTTAGTCATGCATGGGGTTCTATCAGTGCCTTTAACGAGGGTAACATGAACATCTTTGCAGACACTATTAATGGTGACGGTACACTGAGATTTTGGAGCAGCATAAGCTGCTTTCAAGACGACATCTTGACCTGGGACATCCATGCATATTCCGACAAGATAACCCAAGACCACATTCGGTATGCATCATGAAGGCTTGGCTGCTTTAAAAGAGGGTGCTGGTGCCAAACTGGCCTGCCTACAGTCTCAATTTGACCCCAAAAGAGAACATGTGGCACATTTTGAAACGTAAAATGCAACAATGAAGACCCTCCACTTTAGTCACCTTAAGACGTGTTTGCAGGAAGAAAGGGACAAAAAGTACAGCTGAAACACTATATCTCTTTGTGATATATCCCCCTCTCCCTAAACATTGAAGTATAGAGAAAAGGAATGGCAATATTACAAAGCGGTGAATACTTAACCATCCCAACTATTTTTTTTAATGTTGCAAAAACCTAAATTGAAATATGCTTATTTTGAATATACAATACAATTCATGAGGTCAAAATTTTATGCTGTAGTATTGTTGGTAATGCAGGTAAAAAATAATTTACAAATCACTGCTTTCAGTTTTAATTTTAATTTAACATACTATCCCAACTTTTTTTCTGATTTGGGGTTGTACTTACTCATCCATTCGTATATGCTCACTGGCAACAAATCGTGCAATAATGATTCAAACTAAAAGTAAATAACATATTTCTTTTTACCCTGGCATATCTGACAAAGGCTGATTGCCAAGACCACATGCATGCATAAGCAGAGCTGGAAGCAACTTAAATGTGAACACTTGTTATACAGAAGAGACTAGGGGACCAATGACTTTGCAATTATTCAACTTGTACAAGTACTCCAAGAGCCTGGGCACCTAGTGCCTTGGAGTACATTATCTGGTTGTCAAATGTGTTACATTAAATTCCGATGTTCTCATAATTAAGGTCTCAGGGGCTTGATGACCAGATGAAAGAATGTTTTTCTCACTGGCAAAATAAAAATATACAGTTCTTTTGCATTCAGTAACAGCAAAAACCAAAGATTGGGAACATCTTTCTGAAGGCTATTAAAAAAGTACAAGTTCTTAATAAAATAACAAAATAGATTTCATATATTCTGCCAGAAAATTTGTTGAGGGCGAAAAAATCCCTTTGGGATACAATTAATTTTTGACATTTTTGCTGAATTGATTAGGACTGTAAAATTGGCCTCCCTGTAACATTTCTGGAGGTTTTCTTTTTTCTTAATTATTATTATTATTCTGTCTGTTGAATCTGGAGCTGAAGAACATTCAAAATCCAATCATCAGCCACCCAGGTTTCCTCTAGGTTTTCAGAATTCTGTCTTGCTTTCTCTCACACCAGGGGATTGGGTGAATCAGTCTCCTGTCATGTTAAACAATGAGGGAGCTGCTCCTCCAAACCATTAATTTCTTCAATAGTAGGGTTACAGCTTCTTTAATTCACTATGGCAGAGTATAACTCGTCTACTGTCTATTTCCTGATATCAAATGTAACTCTGGTGCATTCTGCTGGCACAGTGCAGTTATGTGTCTCATTTTTTTCTCTTTTCTTTCTTTTTTCAGTCATGAGCAATGTCAGCTTGTGGACAATGATGTACAATTGATTGTACACATGCATAGGCAATGGATAATTACAGTCAAGCGTAGAATTTTTGGCACCCTTAGTAAAAATACAAAAAAAAGGCCACATTTAACACACAAGATAGTTAATGATCCATTTTAAATTCAAACACATATCCCTTATTGCCTTTTTATTTTTTTACATCAAGGTTGCCTATATAAGTCATCTTTTACATTTTTAAATATTTTGTATAGTTGGTGAAATACGTAATTTTTTTTATAGCTCTCATCATCATTAAAAGACCTAAAGTAATACCAAGTTCGTCTTCCCTTGCCTCCCATAACATCAAATGATGTTCAATTCAAGGGAATCTTTGAACAGTGGGGATGGACAACTACTAGTGAACTTAAAAAAGTTAATTAAAAACCAGTAGTTCAGTGTTATGATCCAAACCAGGAATTGAGTGCGGAAGCAGCGTACAATCCAATAGTAGGGATAGCAGGGTTAATTTTAATATGGTAACAATAGGACGGAGCCTTGAAGAGGATAGCACAGTTCAGTTGAGGTGTTACGGCCGAAGCGATGTTGGCATAACCAATCTACAGCCAGTGACTGTCCAGGATGACTGCTGGGTGGAGTGCACATGTCACCAGAGCCAAACTTTCCCAAGGCAGGATGTAGTAGCTAAGGAGGAACGAGATTCCAATCCAAAAACTGCAGAAGGATTGAGAGCTTGTTCCTAATAAACTGGACAGAAGAACAGACTGGGAAAGGATTAACAGGAACGCAGTCCCAATCCTGGAGAAGATGAGAAAGGCTTGGGAGCTTCATCCTATTAACTGAACAATGAAACTTCTGTAAATGAATATCATTGAAGTTTATGTTATACTTTCAAACAATGAAGAGTTTTATTGGTAAATACTGACTGGTTGTAAGCACACATAGCAAATTACAATCCAGCAACTTAATATCCAAAGGATGGGGTAGAAATATGTCACTGATACAAGAGGTAAGGTAACTATGATAAAAGACACAGCTGGGGATAAGAGAGCACGCAAGATGCAAACCAATCAAAGGAAACATTACTTCTAATACACAAGCAAGTTGCAGAATGGGAGATGACACAGAGGACATTCACACAAGGGTTGCGGCAGTTCAGAGTAGATTTCTACTACTGAGAGCATCTCAGCAGCTCAGAACATTCACCGTCACTCGTGTTGGTGCTTTGAGAACCCAGGAGAGCTGAAATTTGAGCAGAGGATGTTGATTGCATCATCGTTATCTGTGTTTTTGGCTGAAATTCGGTTTTGTCCTCCATGTGTACTGTGTATCAATAAATATGATTTGCATCATAATCATCCATGATTCAGAGCTTTATCAACAGTTGTGAACACAGCTCTAAATATGATGAGTAATTTTGAATGGATGGCTCCTATTGCCTATGGTCAAATAGTGAGGTTATATCACAGTTAGTGGCAACATTCTGAAGTAAAACAAACATTGGCTAGTGGGTTGGCTCACTCAGTCATAAAAAAGAGAAAAAAAACTACTTGCGATGCAAGGGTGACTACTTTTTCCGATCGAATCCAGTCATGTCAGTGCTGCCATCAGCCAGCGGCCTAATGCAAACAGGAAATAACTGGCTCTGCACTGCTCGGGGATATGGGAGGGATGCACTAGTTTCAGTTAGCATTTCTCAATCGCTTTGCACTTGCAATTCTGGTGCTCAGAGTTCTTTCCGGCCTCGTTCTGCACATGCTAGAACTGGGACCATGAGTGAAAAGAAAGGGTGGCCACATTCTCCCAAGATGGTAGAATGAGATGTGTACAAGCATGATGGTATACAATTTGCTGATTGTACATGACAAATCAAGAAAATTACGTAAATTAATTTATTTAATTCAGTGAAACACCAGTTCTACCACATGTCATCAATGTGATGCCATATTAAACTACTTTCCTCATAAGGCAATGGAATGTTGCGCACTTGCTTTGCAAATGCACTTTGTCTTTGTCATTAAAAGATATAATTCCGCCAATGATTTAGACCTCTATTTACTCAGATATCACAAACTACTGCAGAGCCACTGCTGACCTGTGCCAATGACTAGAGGGGTAATCTCAGGCCAAAATGCTGAAAATGCAGAAGACTATGCCAAACTACTTGACATTTTATGACCATCTTTAGCAGTTTATTATCCTAATGAAAATTTAAGAATGAATAAAGGCGTCAGATTGTAACCAGACCCTGAATGGTTGTTTTCTGTGTTCTGTATTCTTGTTCACAGTCACAGCGGCGTGTGACCTTCCACCTACCAGATGGCTCTCAAGAAAGCTGCAGTGACAGTGGCCTGGGGGACCAGGAGTCTGGCTGCCCCAGAGTGCCTCTCTCTCACCCTCTCCCCCTGCTACAACCACAGGATGACTTCTACAAGCAGGCCTCTCCAGACAAGAGAACTGAAGCCGATGGAAACTCCGACCCCAGCTCTGGTAGGTTCCATTTGCCTCCTGCTATCGGTGAGCACTAACGGAATCCAGATAGCCGGATCGCAAGAGATCTCATGATGCTCTCTACCTTACAGCCCATATCAGTGCTTAGTATAGGGGTATATAGTATATTAGCTATAGCACGGGAGGAATACAGCAAGATTTGCTAGAGTTGAAGAGAGTTCCGCATAGCATTCTTTGCAATTGTCAAAAACCAAAAAAAAGTAAGATGGCAAGTGAGTAAATAGTGGAAGGAAGGAAGCATGTAAACTGCATTTCTCTATTTACTTCCTTATGCCAGACAGTTTATGCTGAAGGCAGCTTAATTCCTGAGTGTATGTGATTTACAATAAAGTAGTATCACTCTGAACTCCATTATTGCTCACATACTGAGAAGACTTGCAGTATTAATCTGCCTCGTGAGGCTTTTTCTCAACTAAACGGGCTGAAGACTGGAGAATAACTGCCAGTAAATGCCTTCAAACATGATTACTTTGGTTATTTCTTATGTTATGAGTTGCTCTGCTGTATACACTCAAGGTCCTGGAGAAAATGGGCGCAGTGGGAGCGCAGAGAAAAAAAGGGAATATGCTCTTGCCTGAAGTTCGCTTTATCAGGCCTTCAGCTGGGCTTCTGGATGAATCATTTGGTTAAAACACCATAATGTGGTGCATGAATGAGCCACACTGCTTTGTGTGGAATTTGAATCATGCCAGTAGTTACTAACCTCAGCAGCTCTAGATTGTGGTGCACAATTGCTGCCTGCGTTGCTTTGAGCACTGAATGGTTCGGTCAGGACCCTCACACGCCACTGTTATGTACAAACAGTTGGGGATTTGTTTCATTGCTGTTGATCGACCCCCACTGGCTGACATAAGTGCATGTATGACTGAATGTCAGGACTGTGCAAAAAGGTCTTCCTTTGATGCCGTCTTGTGAAAGCTCAGTCGTGGTCTGAGATGTTAAACATTTTGAGGCTGAACCATTGATAACTGGAGTAAATCCTTTTAGAATTAGTGGAACACAACTCTGGACAGATTGGAATAGAATTTTAATACATTCATGCTTGGATTTGGTGAGTATAAAAGACAGAAAGACTCTTGTGAAAAATAAAAGCATAATACAAACTTTTTTTGTGTTTGAAGCTTTAATTTGTTTAAAAAACACTAAATATAGCTATGCATAGTTCTAAATGGCGCAGTAATTTGGTGATTATCAGACCATCATTGACTTCCAGCCTTTTAACACCCCTGAGAACTTATTCAATCATATGTGTATTCTTATCTCCCTGAACCATTTCAGGTGTTCAGAAATATATGAAGATCCCACCATCCCATGACACAGTGCAGATGCTGAATGAGAAACTGTAGTGCTGCCAGGTGAAATTGTCCGTATCTAATAGGCCATGTTGTTTTTGAGTAAATATTTCAGCAGCATACTCACTCTCACAGTGCTGCTTTGATCAGCACAGAGATTTCTGTACACACGTTTTTCAATTCATAAAACAGACAGTTTAGGTTATTGCAGTATTATGCAGGAGACATATGAAGATCACTCTGGGCATTACCCATAACTATAACCTGTCTCAAATATCTCTTATCGAGGTGTATCCAATGGCCAGGCTTATTCCTGCGTAATGCTATGATATGTATTTGCGAATTTCAGCATGTTTGCATAAAGCCCATTTGTGGAGATATTTCCTGACAGATCTAATTAGATTCATGTGCATGTAAAACAAATACCTCCATATTTCAATATTTGGTCCAGCTCTGTGCAAAACCTCCGCAAATCAGCAGGTCCATATCATTGTTAAACAAGAGTAAGAATAAAATTGTAATATTTTCAAAAGCACTCTCTTGAAATCACCCACACATCATAAAACCCAAACAATGAAAAAGTCATATATTTTCCTCATGACAGCAACATTTTGATCGTGCTTTATTAATTTTATTTAACAGACAATGACATTCATGTTTCTATGTAAAAAAAAAAAAAAATATATATATATATATATATATATATATATATATATATGACATACAGCAAATGTCGTACTAATGTGCATGCACTGTATAACATGTTAATATGATCCTGATGCAAGTAGTGCCTCCATAAAGATGTAATTCTCACCAGTTGAAGAGAAAGTTGGGAGTCATGTTGTTGCAATAAGTGACTGTTTCTGCAAAAAATGGAAAATAATACTTAAGTTTAAGATAAATTCAAAAGAAGTAGCCCCACCTGCTGCTGAATGATTATACAAAAAGGATTACGCAGCACTACAGCACGAGGAAGAGGGCAGGGTGACCTAGAGCTCACTGGATGATAGAAGTTGTGTTGTTGCTGAGGAGCTGTCAGGTCTGGAAATATGTGCAATGGTGAGCATGATCAGCGCAGTGTTCTGCGTGTTTGCTTTATGACTCATATTTCGAGCTACTGAACACAATTTCGGAACAGTATAAGTTCTGTACTATCAGCACAGTATGCAGTTGATTACTTTAGCTATCAATGTAAGGGCTTTGATAGTCGTAAAATGAATAATTTCTAATGTCATTTGCGCAATTATTCTGGAGACTATCAATTAACATTATTGTAGTCATTTTAGTACGCTAATTTCAACTGTCTTAAACATTCTTTGTGTGGTCCTTGGTCCTTCTATTGACAGCAAGCATTCTAATAAGCTACTGAATGCACACATAAAACATTGCCAGCACCTGTATTACTTTGGCCTACTGACAAATATGCTGCAGTAGGACTGAACAAATCTAACACCTATTACAACTGACATTGGTGAATTTATTAGCATGGAAAATTGCATGGGGCTTTCAGTAGCAGTAGATAATTTAGTTGTGAGTGTGTTTTAAAGAATTACCAGTGCATTAAGGATGCTCTTAATGATGACCCTAGGCACACTGGGTTTGAAATCCCATCTGGGATGTGCTATGCACAAACAACCAGTAACCTTGTTCTAAGAAGTGATAATGGAGGGGATGCAACAGAATAACAAGTTCAATTCAGAGTCTCAGTAGAAGAGCAACGTTAATCTCAATGACTATGCTGCCACTATACGGCCAGATATAACTGTTGCTTCCGGTAGATTGCATAAGATTTAATTTTGGCTGCATTTTTTTTCCTTCAATGTGACAAGCATTTTTATTTTGTTCATGAATTTCTTTAATTTTGATAATTGTTTGAGGTAATGTGAGGAAAATTAAGGAAAGTGTTTGGTTGTGCTATTGATTACATGCAAGATATTCCCATATTTACGTAGGTTGCACAAATGCAGAGATAGGGCATGCAGTTATACCCGAAAGACAGAGTTTGCAATGTGGATCCAATTTCTATAGCAAAGCACAGCAAGAGCAAAAATTGTGACTGGAAAAACATCATTTGGATGGTCAGGATGTGATTTATCTCATGCAAATGTACCTGGATGTCAATTGCCTATCCATTTTATCTGAAATGTTTCCATAGTAATTGAGGCTGACGCAGTCTTGTTTTTTCTTTTTTTCTTTTTAAAACATTTTATTTAAAAAGTAGCATTACTGAGACCAACTGCATACATTCAGATTGCCTGCCTTACATTTGCATTTAATTAAGGTAATTCACAATATGACAGTGCAGTAGTAAAAATAGCCCATCCTGCCTTCTTATTTGCAACAGGTTGGTTATTATTGCTATATCCTCAATGAATATGATGCTGTACTGTTCTTGTGTTAGTAGTAAAAGTGGTGCATTGATCACAGCATGGTTTGCATCTTTGTATCTAATTGCTGTAGACCACATAGAGTACAACTAAATTGCAGAAGAGTGTGCCACAGAATATTATGCCTTTTACTATATATGTGCAGTTTGGTATGAATATATTTGGACAATGAAACAATATTTGTCATTTTGCCTCTGTTCACCACCACAATTGATCTGAAATGAAACCATCAAGATGTGATTGATGTGCGAACTTTCAGCTGAAATTCAAGGCTTTTCACAAAAATCAATCTTTTAGGAATTACCACCAGTTTTAAACATAGTCCTCGTTTTCGAGGATTGAAAGGTAATTGGACAAACTGACACAATTATAAATATAAGCTTTATTTTTACGACCCCATTTCCCCAAAAAGCTGGGACACTGCATGAAATGTGAATAAAGACAGAATGCAATGATTTGTAAATCACTAAAACCCTATATTTAATTGAAAAATAGTGCATATCATATCATATTGAAATCGAATTTTTTTTTTTTTTGGTTTTTGAAAAATATCTACACATTTTCAATTTGATATCAGCAACACATTTCAAAACAGTTGGGACATGTTCAACAAAAGACTGGAAAATTTGAATGCTGCTTTAAAAAAATACACCTGGTGGAACAGCTCAGAGCTAATTAGGTTAATTGCCAACAAGTGAGTGACATGAAGAGGTATAATAAGTTTTTCAGAAGTAAAAATGATGAAGGATTCATCACGGTCATCATCTGAACCTTATCAAAATACCATCCTCAGCAGCATTTACTGCATAACACTATACTTCGGGATGGAATTTTGAGAAATTTCACTTAATTATGGTCCATGCAATCTCATATTGTAGCCTTCCTCGTTGACACAAAGCGGTATGTCATAATCTATAATGGCAACACAGCTTATTGGAAGCCCATTTGCTCAGTAAATTAATTTATTTTATTATCCGCCTCTTACTCGGAAATAGGTGGCGTGTTAACCTGTAATGTCACTGGTTGCAGACAGTTTTATTATTACATGAGCAGCCTTAACACACGCACCTAAGTTGGTAGAACTGCATTTTTACTCCTGGATAAGCGAAGCTTAGGAAGGAGTGCTGTGATGAGACTTGAGTGTCACTTACTAATCAATCAATCAATCAATAAATCAATCAATTTGCCATTAGCATGACCACGGGCGGATGCAGACGCAGAAATAAATATGCTCTGTTTTGCAAGGTTAATTTTAGAATATAAGCCTATTCCAAAAGTTAGATTCCTAAATTACATTGTTTACTTGTTATTATGGTAGTGACCCACTTCAATCATAGGTTCTTGAGCAGAAGCTTGCTACTTACAGATTTATTTCTGATGTACATATAGGTTCATTCCATGTGAAGTCAATAGTTCCCCTATATTCATAATGAACACATCCAAAATTTTAGGCTCCTACTCCAAGGGGTTTCCGAGATATGGTCCCCCAAAAAATCAGGGGCCATGCCCCAAGCTTATCGCGAATGTTAATTTATAGGGATTTTGGAGGCCAATATCTTTGGAACAAATCATAGCTATGGGCTGAAAATTGCTTTTCAGGGTATATTGGGTGCAGGCTTTCAGAATCTCTTGTCAACATTTATCTATCTCTTTTCATTTTCAAGATATTGGCCTCTCAAATATGAACATTTTTATGGGTGGAAATGAAAAATTCAGTTTTCAAGGGCCCCTCCTGAGGCCAGGATTCCTTACAGAGGCTAAATTGTGCTGGATTCCTTCAATTTGAGGACCGGTCTGTCTGCACAAGGAAGATTGACTGCATCCAAGGCATAATAGTGGAGTTAGGAGACCCTGAAATGGGTCCTAGCTGAAAAAGTCACTTCTTGCCAATTTTGGATTGGCAAGTTCACTATGTGGGCAGTTACCCACAGTAATGAAACTTGTTCTACATGAATGTGTATATATCTTGGCTTTATTTGATCAAAATTATAACTTGAGAGTCAACTTGACATTGAAAAATGTATTAACTGATGATAACACTACCTCTACTTTGTATAAGAATAGATATTACCTTTGCATCTCAATATGTAGTTTGAAATTCAAGTTAAATGTTGTTTTTCTTGTTATTTTCGTCATGTCCATCATGTTACATGAGTCCAAATTTTTACTTATTCAATGAGGAATGGAGTCCATTTTACAGTAATTTTATCTTTTCTTTGTTATATTTTGTACACCTGAAACACATAGAGTGGTGAAATCATCTGATTTAATTATTTTATATTTCTGTGTTTTTGTCCCCTGAGAAGTGCTCAAGAGCTAATTGGGAGCCTAGTGTCACTATTTTCAGAACACAAGAGCCACATGCAAATTGAGCACATTGGAGCAAAGGTGGTCAGGCTAGTTATAGTAGAAGGGTCTGGTCTGAGTTGAGTAACTGGGATGGCAAGCCAAATGAACCAGGGCATGCTGGGCAGGTGTACACTCTCAGAGGAATTGGGATGATGAAGGAGCTGGAAGAAGCACTGCTTGCCGGGATCGCAGGCGCTGGGGAAAGTTCCACTAATAAATGCTTACTTGCTTTTTTAAGGTAAACATGGAAGACAACAATGCAGTGAAGGGAGACAAAGGCCCAGAACTTAAATACACAAGAATGACAATCAATAAAGCAGATAGGAGTGTAAAAGCATGGGGGAGCAAACACGGAGGGAGGGGAGAAGAATGAGACAACGAATGAATAATGAGAATCAATTAACAAAAGGGAACTGAGATGTAAAATGACAGCTGGACTGCAGGGGGAAAACAATCATGAAATTACCAAGTACGTGACAAGAAGGGCTGTTCAAGTAGTGGCATTAAACGTGTTGAAAACGTGCCCTTTATGTAAAAGCTACTTGTGAAGTAAAAATCTAATTTTATTCAAACCAATTTTGTGCGCCAGGAAGGTTACATTCGAGCCATGTTTCCTGGAATTGGCAGTGCTTTTTGATGCCGTGAAATGGAAGGGGGATATAGGAATGAATGTCATCCTTCTGTGTGTATGTCAGTCAGTCCGTCCATGTGTCTGTCCACGTCTTCATCTATCACACCTCTTTTTTGGGCCAGAACTTCTGAACTGTTCAACGTTTTCCCACAGAGTCTGATATATATATATATATATATATATACACACACACACACACACACACATCTTATAGTGTAGATGTGCCTTTTCATACTTCCGTCTGTCCTCCCCTCTATAGCGTTTCATTTCAAGGCCAGAATGCCAAAACTGTGGAGGAGGATCTGAGTGTTTCATGCTGTTAATTTAGTCCTTTTGGTGGAACTTTTTTTTAAGAATTGGGCGGTGCTTAACTTTTAACCAGGTGTATTTTTTGTCTCATCTGACCGTAATACCTAGAGCCAGGTCCAATGCAATTTTCAATGCAATTACAAAGCTTTTCATGGCTGGCAAAGGTCAACATCACTTTATTTTGTTTCTTGTGAGAATTTTGCTTTTCCCAGTGTTAATAAATGGCACACTGGTTTTGCGAGAGTTTTGCCGTATAATTGCACAGCAGTGAGACCCAGAGAAGTTATAATGCGGTTCCTTAGGAATTATATTTCTTTTTAAAAAGTAGCCAATTGCCTGCTTTTCTACTCCATTTATCTCTGTTTTTCAATCTTTATCAAGAGAGCAAATAACTTTGTTGTGCAGCTCTATGAACTGAGGGGTATACTACAAAGAAAGCTCAACATGAGCCTGGCTTTCTTTGTGCAAGCTGGCTTGACAAGCCATAAACTCGCAATCAGCGATACCACAAGTTACATGGCAGGATGAAAGAGAGCCAAGAAATTGGGAACACAAACCCGACTTCTTACAGGTTTTTTTTTTTTTTAATTAATAATTGAATTTAAAGCACTTGTAAAAGTGTGGTTGCAGTGAAGGACACATGCACAAGTGCTCAGGGATTTCATTAAAGATAAATGCCGCATAAGCAGAATTTGAGGCAATGTAAAAAAACAAAAAAAAAAAAAATGGGAGAGAAAACAAAACTGAAACTAATGTAAACCAATACAAGTGAAGTCTGCAAAACGTAACTGATAATGAAATACATATCTGCAGGATCTTGGCCACTGATGAACAGAAATATAAATTAGCAGCTGATAACAAAGAGAGAATCCTGTGTAGCCGAGGAGGCCGACAAAGCTGCCCACAGTCAGAGGTCATGCCAATGTAGGGAGGCATGACAGAAATATTCTGACAGGCATGTTTTCTTCTTCTTTTTTTTTTTTTTTTTTTTAATTTGAGCTATTCATGTCAATTGCAGTAAGTTATGGAGATAAGTCATGGTGCAGAAAACACATTTTAAATCTGAATTTAATTCTTAATTAAATTCTGAAGTAGTATTCAATTTACTTCGTAAAGAGGACTGTGATAATGACAACAACAGTATTAATGATACCTAAAAACATTTGAATTAAATGATTCTGTGAGATTATGATAAATTCTGGACAATTCTCCGCGTGCTCTATGCCCTTGACTCTACGATCTACGCCAACATCCCCCCAACTGACATGCTGCCGTATTCTCACAGAAAGACAGCCCTGATAGTTGAAAGCCCAGACACAGAGACATAGCCTTTCCCTTAAAATCAAGTGTAACAATTATTGCAACCAGCAAAGCAACCCTATGCTCTCAACTCTAACCTGCTATTTGATTGTTTTGATTCAGTATGTCCCATATACTATGCTAGTATTACCATTTTGTAGCAAGTCAGCTAGCCTCCTATGCGAATAACTAGCTGGCTAAAATTGGAGACATGACAACAGTCCTCTGATGGGGAGGGGGGGATGCCTGAATTAAAAGGGAACAGATCTCCCCAAACTGTTTCAAGCCCTCTCCACACTAAAAATCACACCAAAAAATATATGTTGGGGTGAGGGGACCTTTTAGCTCCTTATATGAGGGGGCCTCTATCCTCAGGGTCCAACTTTCACCTCAAAAAAAAAAAAAAAAATCTCAAAACCAAATCATACTCATGTATAGTTACTTTTCACACAAATACCCTTATATCAAGTATACTGTACATGAACAAGAACTTTTCTTATATTATGCGAATCCCAAGATCACAAGTGCCAACACCTCACCTTATCTCTGTCTTGATTGATTGAACGTGAGAAATGCAGCTGTCCATAATAAGTTCCACAATAAATAAGAATATAGCCATTCAATTAATGTGTTGACATGAAATTTGACAGCATGTATAGGTTGAGAGAAGAAGTAAGTTAGGTGGACATCTTGCCCCATTCTCCTGTAATGAAGACACGCAACTGTCAGTTTATACAATTCCTCAATTCAGTCATGCTTTCTATGGAGGAAAAGAATTTATATCTAAAGCAAGTGTTTCTTTAACTGAGGATGTTTCTGCAAATCCTTATGTTTGTAAATGGCCCAAGGAATTTTAGTGTTGCACCTAAGCACCAATATCACATTGTATTTAGCATGCAAATCTGTCTGTTATTTTTTTTTTTAGTTTTGGTGATTTCTGGAAGCTGTTTCTGAAACTGACAGGCAGATTAATTTGTCAGCATCAAAAGATCTATACAGGCTATTATAGAGCGTAGAAACTCACATTGTTTTGTGAACTGCACAGAGTTGTTTTATAGATCAAATTAACCTTTCATGGCATAAGTATCTGCTTCTGTCCCATTATTTCTGATGTCTGCTCCAGTTTAGCATCTGAAGCAAAATGGTCTTGAATAGATGTACGCGGCAAAATCCTACAGCTTATAAACTGTTTAGCAAATATATTTTTGCATTGCAGTTTGCCAACTCACATTAACCTCTTCCACCCCGGACTTGTCATTGGAGGGATTATAGCCCTGCTCTCTCCTCGCCTTAAAGCGCATTACTTCTCCAACCCCCTTCTCATTTACATTTCCTAATAAGCAACCATGTGTTAATTCGTCAGTTGCGAGAGTCAGTCAGTACAATTACCATCCATTTCCCCTCGACTTGCATCATTCTTCATTGCAATAGTTATCAAGCATTTTCCGATCCACATTAGCTTCCTGAAGCCCAGTGTCCCCCTAGCGGTAACGCTGGCGTTACAGGATTTTCAAATGTTGTGCAGTGAGCCTCTGACCCTTAAACGCATAATTGGTTTCAAGCTATTCCTGTGATCGCTTGATAAATAGTCACTCAATTTATTGACTGAATAATCAGGACCGATATATAAGCCTGTAATTATTAAGAAAGAATTAAGAAATGAAAGATCATGGAAGGGCTACATTGACAATGCACAAGTGATATTGTGTGGATGAAAAATAAAATTATTAACCCAGTGTTTTTCCTGAATTCCATCTCCCGTTCTAAGATTTTTTCACTAAGTCAAAATGTTTTCAGCCTTCAAAAGGATAGGCTGAATTTGCGGGAAAGCTTAGGTGCGCACTGGTTGCATTATTGCGATAATAGTTAATTTGTGAAATCACCAACGCTTCATACGTTGAAGTGTTGGCAATTAAATACATTTGTAAATTGGTTATTAGTGCATTGTGAAAGTTTGACAAATGGCACACATTTAGAATAATTTAAAATACATGCCATGCACTGACATTCAAGGTAGCAAAGTCATTCATGAGATCTCATTAGTCCACCTTCTGGTAAAGTTGTAGGAAGGCTATAATATGAAATTATGGGAATGGCAATTATCTGATGAATTAATTATAAACAAAATCTAAACCTTATCTAAATACCATCTTCAGCAGCATTTACTACATATTATTCTACTTCTAGATGGAATTTCAAGAAATTGCAGTTAATTGCCATCTATGCAATTTCTTATTGTAGCCTTCCTCTTTAGACGCAAAGCTGTATGTCTTAATTATTAATGGCAAAGCAGCTTAAGCTATTGGAAGCCTATTTGCTCAGTAAATTAATTCAGGTTGAAACAGGTTGAGTGTGAACCTGCATTATGGTAATGTCACTGCTTGAAGACTGTTTTATTTTTACATAAGCAATCTTACCATGTGGACCTGAGTCGGCAAAACCACATTTTTATAAACATTTGCTTAGGCATACCAAGCGGAAGCGGAAGTGGATGCAGAAAAAAAAAAAAATTGTTTTTTGAGCTTCAGGAATTCAGAAGCTTCGTAAGACATTGATGTTTTATGTCACCATTAATGAGGATAGGAAAATGTTTGGTAATTATTGCAGTGACTAATGCAAGCTGAGGGGAAATGGATACGGATCAGTGAAAAAAATACACAGGGGCGACGGGCGATTTGCCTACTAAACCTTAAAAATCGCCACCGTGAACCTAAGATACAGGGGCGAATATTTTTTAATTTGCCGAAAAAAATCGCTCAAAATCAGACTGTGGTCTGCTCAGTTTGCGTAATTGGGCCTAAGTCTCAAACAGGCCGCCTGGACTATGCTGCCACGTTTACCACAGTAACCTTTCTGTGGGCTGAAGCGCAACTTCTCAGCTTTCAGGAAGTTGGAATTTTTTTTAAGGCACAAACCTTACGGTAATTACGGTACGTACAACATGACGCGCGCGTTTGTGTCCGCGACAACACTTTGGATTAGAAGGGTTAACATGTTCACTTCAAGATAGAGCGTTTCCTTGTGAGACAGGACAATCGAGCTCGACTTATGCCCGGGACCTCAAAAGCACCAACTACTACCGGATGTGTAGACAAGAAAAAAACAAAAAAAAAAACAAAAGATGTTGTCAAGAAGGAGAAGACAATCCTATCTTGGAAAAAAGACTGGGTTGGGGTAGAAATGCGATCCGTTTTTCAAATCACATGAGGCTTTTTTTCAATATTCATTATTAATGACTTTGTCAAGTGTGCGGCTTTTAAGATGTAATTGCAATCTGCAGGCGCATGTATGTATAGTTGGCATGGTAGATGAGAGTGCATATGGTATATATAAAAATGAATGAAAATGGATACACGTTACATTATTTCCAGGTTTGATTGGGAAGTATTGTGCAATTATGTGTCAAAGATTGTGGCGATTGAATGTGATAATGGTATTAAAATTTGATATTTACTTATCAGTTGTGTTGAATCTTATTAAATTGAAGAATGGAACTCAATGAGGACAGGAATGGAAAAGCAGATATTTGTTGCTTTAAATTTCATTGTTTAAAGAGGTTCATTGTTTGTAATGAGTTTTGAGCCAAATGTAGTAAGCAATACGGTATGCAAATTCATGCAACACTGCTCCATCTTTAAACAATTTGCGTAAATGCAAGGAAAAACAACCAAAAAAAAAAATATTTTTTACCCTGATACGGATTGATCCTCGCAACTGAACAAATGAACACTCAGTAGCTAATTAGGAAACGTAAATGAGAACAGGTTTGGAGATGTGATGCACTTCAAGGCAATGTTAGAGCAATACCAGAGTCCCTCCAATGACAAGTCTGGAGTGGAATTAATGGTGACATAAAACAATGTCTTTTGAAGCCTCTGAGTTCCTGTAGCTCATAGAACATTTTTTTTTTCTGCGTCAGTGTCTGATCGGCTTGATACGCCTAAGAAAACATTTCTAAGAATACGGTTTTCCTGACTCAGGTCCGCACATTAAGTTTGCTTATGGAAAAATTAAACTCTGTCCACAACCAGTGACATTGGGCACGTTTCCCAAAAGCGTAGTCGCTAACTAAGTTAGCAACTTACATAGTTCGTCCATTCACAGTCAACGGGCCCAACTATGTAAGTTAGCATCTGTGATTTCGGGAAACGCACCCATTACCATTATGCAGGTTAAGTCTCAACCTGTTTCTGATTTCTGATTCTATTGATCTGACAATTAATAGAATTCATTTACTGAGCAAACAGGCTACCAATAAGCTGCGTTGCCATTAATGATTGAGACATATAGCTTTGCGTCTAAAGATACATCTGGCAAAAATCAATCACAGCATTCCATGGTATGAATGTCATGCCACCATTCAAGCATGGTTGTGGTTGTGTAATATCAAGGGTAGGGACCCTGCTAGAAAGCCATAGCCCCTTATGTTTCAGACGTGTCTCCGCTCTTGCACACCTGTTCAGTTGATTGCAGCTTGTCAAGGGCTTAATAATGAGGCAATTATTTGAATCAGTTGCGTTCGAAACACCTAAAACAGGCTATGGCTCTCCAGGTGCACGGGTCCCTACCCACGTGTTATATGGTGGGGTTGCTTCAGGGCCTGGGTATATTGAGTTGATGGAACCATGAAATTTGCTCTCCATCAGAAAATCATGTATGCGAATATTTTATCAGAAGAATGTCATTTAAGGCTCAAGAGCAATTGTTTCATGCTGCCATTAAATGATGGAAAGCACGAGGGCAAATTCACCCTTGACTGTGTAAAAGTAAACAATGGTGAGTGTATGGAGTGACCTATCAAAGTTCAGATGCTGTTTCAGTGTCTTGCTGTTCATAAGCAAAAAACCTTTCAGAATGGCAAATTTAAGTAAAACTGCAAAGAGGAGCTGCCAGAATTTCTGTGCAGCAATGTAAAAGGATGATCTCCTGTTTTTGGTTGCAGTTGTTCATGCCAAAGGTGCCACAGCCAGTTATTAAGTTGGGGGGGTGATTACAGTTTACTGTCTCTTAGAGATGATACAAGTGTTGGATCCCATTTTACCCTCAATAAATGACATGAAAATCAAAAACTATATGTTGTATTTCCACAAGTTCCCCTTGTCTTCCATTCTTACATTTTTATACTGATGTAAACCACTTAGTAGACAAATATTCTCTGATAGAGGAATTGAAAGGGAGTGAATACACTAAATGCACTGAATGTATATTTTGGATCTGGAGGAAAATAAAGAAGAGCAAATTATCTGGCAGATCTTGCATAACTTTTTTGGGTCAAGCTGAATTGAAGTGGGCATGCTTTGGTAATAGCACCACAAAAAAAAAAAAAACTGCTGCCAAGAGCTAAGTACTTGCAAATATGCATTCAAAAAATAGAGCCTTTGCTTGTTAGCTCCTCTCTGATTAATTTTTACACATACCGTGATGCTGTTATACCAACATTAGATTGCAACACCTTGTCATTGATTTGCTGGGTTTTATTATTTACTGCTCACTTTATGACATCTAATATTGTATAAATAAGACTCTAAACAAATCAGTGATGGTAAAAATTGATTCATTGAGCAATATAATCGTAATTCTTTTCTCACAGGAGGTAGAATCCTAAATCGTGGATGGAGTTTTGCCAGAAGGCAAAAACATTATGAAATATATGGAGCACAGTTTGTGGAGATAATTCAGAAAGACTGCTTGAGACCTCATTCTCATAGACCCTCATCTGTATATCTGCCACTTCTCTGCCCCTCTGTGTGGTGGGCTATCTAAACTGCTCTCCTGCTCCCACCCTGCCGCAAAACATGTCTCAGCCTGCTGCTGTGCTGCATCGCTTTACTACTGCTAGGAAATGTTCCCCGTCCCCCTGTTGGCCCTGAATTTCACCCAGCGAGGAGAATATCCTGGCAGTCCCTGCTCTCTTCTCCTCCAGCTCAGTAGGCCACAGGGTGTGCCAGGTTCTTAGCCTGGATACCAAACTCTCATTGTATTTATCTGTTAACACTTAAATTAATTGTTTACACATGAGCTTGCTGACTTCAACAATTATGTCCCAAAATGTGGTGAAATTTTAGCTATTTTTATTTTAGCTGTCTGAACCGTGTATTGGAGTTGAACTTCAACAATGAATTTGAGCCTGAAGTGCTGAATTTTTAATTTATTTTGACAGTGTTTATATTCAAATCTACTAAATGGTTTGGGAAAGCCAAAAACAAAATCTAGAAAAGCCAGTATAGTTCTGGAGGAAAGGAACAGCTATGGGATCTTTGAGGAGATCAGCTTGTAGCAGAATAATAGGAAGAGATGAGGGAAGCATACAGTGCCACCTCATCTGTGAACAGTGGCAATGTGTGGGCATGTATGGAAAAGGATACCTTAAATTTATTAATAATGTGATGCTTGGCAAAAAGCATCTGCTCAATGTCAGCCAAATGCTTCAAAACTGATTGGATACTGCTTCACACAGCAGATGGCAAATGACCCGAAGCACTCTGAGAAGGCAACCCAAAACATGTTTAAGGCAAAAACAGCTCAGTCAATAACCTGACCTGAATCTAGTGTAGCATAAATCTCATTTGCTGAAGGCAAAACTGAAGGCACAAGACCCCTAGAACAAATGTAAACAGAAGGCAGCTGCAGTGATGGCCTAGAAGAGCATCACCAGGGAGAAAACCGTCAGCTGATGTCTACAGGTTCCGAATTCCTGGCAGTCATTGACTACAAAAGATTTGCAAAAGAGTATTGAAACCGACATTTTATTTAATAAATATTCTAGCTAGTCCAGTTATGTTTGAGTACCTAAAGTTGGTATAATTCCTACAAGGTTTATACTACGTATATTTTTGTCAAGAATTAATGCCACAGGTCTACTCTATAAGCGTAATTCGACTTCTTCCATTTAAAATCCATTGTTTTGTGGTGCAAAACCAAAATGACGAAGATTGTGTAACTGCCCATATGCTTCTGGACCCGCGTCACCTGACTGCACACATCCAAAAAATACGATGAATCAAAATGTGAAATAAAATTTATCACTTGGCTAGCTAAAAATCCAGAGCTTAATTGGATTGAGCTGATCTGGGATCTGTTCACTCATTTTCATCTATATAATCCAATATGAGATGAAATATATACTTGAATAGCGCTTGTTTCTGAATTATCTTCATTTTCTTAAGTGTATAATCATCACTGTACACCACTGTGCGTATTTTCATTTGGTGACCGTGAACTTCACCTTTGGTGACCTTCGAAGGCCCAACCTGACATAGTGAAATTTTAATGGCTTTTATCACTAAAAAACTGCTACAGATAGAGCTTAGGTTTGTATGAGAGGCATATGGGAAGTCATATATGAAGTTTAATTTGGTGACCGTGAACTTAACCTTCTGTGACCTTCAAATTTCACGTTGTGAAATATCACCAAAACTATCGCAGATAGAGCCTAGGTGTGTAATTGAGACGTACAGGAAGTTATTTATGAACTTTCATCTGGTGACCCTCATATTGACCTTCAAAGGTTGAACTTGACCTAGTAAAAATTCAATCATTTGATTCACTAAAATGGTCACAGAGTCGAGGATTGTGTTGGAGACATATAGGAAGTCACATATGAACTTTCATTTGGTGACATTCAACTTCACTGTCGGTGACCTGCGAAGGTCAAACTTGACACAGAGAAATTACAATGACTTGTATCACCAAAATGGTCACAGATATATCCTAGGTTTGTATTAGAGACATAGAGAAAGCTGCATATGAAGTCCATTTGGTGACTTCATTTTGACCTCTAGTGACCTTTACAGTTAAAATTGACATGGTGAATTTTCAATGACTTGAATGACCAAAATTTTATTAGAGACATATAGGAGGTCATATGCACGCATGTGAACTTTCATTTAGTGTCTTTGAACTTGACCTTCGATGATTTGAAGGTCAACCTTCACCTAAAATTTTCATAACTTGTATGATGTAAAATTGCTGGTCGGTAAGCTACAGGACCCTTGGTCCTATTTTTTTTCTTTGAAACATTTTGTTTTCCCAAAACAAAATCATTTTAGGTCGGCCTACTACATGCACCTTTGCCGTTTTATTTATAATGATTTCAAAAATCCTTAATCATGATCTTTTTGTAAATAAATAATAATAATAATAATAAATTTATGTAATAGCGCCTTTCTTGATGCACAAGGTCACCTTACATCATAAAAAAGATCTGTAAAAATAAACAATAAACATGTAAAATTCACAATGAACAGGAGAGCACCTGCAAGAAAACATCAGCACAATAAACAATAAAACATGGAATGAGCAACTGAGCATAGCTCAACAGTGATTCAAGGTTGATATCGAAGGAAGTAAGATGCGGTTGATGCAGTTAAAGTGAGTGTGCTACTTTAAAAAGATGGCCGCCAGAGTCACTGTGATATAAGATACATAACAGATCTCTCTCTCTCTCTCTCTCCCTCCTTATCATGAGATTAAATTCTAAATTTAACTATCAGGAGCATGGGGACTGCCGGGTTAGCTCACTCGGTTAAGGCGCTGCATTTGCGGAGCAGTAGTGACTACCACAGCGCGGGCTTGATCCCCGGTCGTACCAACCGGCAGTGGTCGGCAGCTTTTTCAGGACAGCGCACGATTGGCTCAAGCGCTGAAGGAATGCAAATTAAGAAGGGACTGCCGGGAAGATATATTAAAAATGGTTGCCTTGTTCGTTGCTCAAGCGCCTCCTGTTGGCCAGCCGGGCGCTCGTCAGTGAGATTCTAAGCTTGCTCGTGTTCGGGTATCCTCCGCCCTCGTTCTGAACTTGCGATAGTTTTGACCAATGAGTGTAAAGATGCAGGGGCTGACAGGCGCATGCTTCGGAGGAGAGCCACAAACTGTCTCCCTCTCCTGAGCTGGCAACAAGGGATCGCATACGAGCAAGCCTTGTACATAGTTCTCGAATTGGGCTTTCCAGAATCGGGTGGGATTGGAGATGCCAATTTAAAAAAAAAAACCAGGAGCATGAAAGTCAGAATGTACAAATGTACAGAAGGTTCTGACACAGTCAATGAATCATATTGGTGCATGGAAATAAAAAAATTGAATAATTTTCAGCAATTTTGAAATTTCAGTTTTATTCAAAAACTTGATCGACTGTCTCTCTTTGAATTATGCAAGTAATCTGACATACTGAATTTGGTTATAAGTAAATTTAATTTATTTATTCATTTGCCTAAAATGTTTTATTGTTCTTATTTATTATTATTTTTTTTATTTTGTAATGCGTGCTCCACAACATGTACGCATCCAGAAGTTTAGCACTGAATGTATGGGTTTTGGCGAAATGCTCAAGAGTGTTGTGCGATCACATTATTGTAGCCCCCAGACGAAGTCGGGTGGCTACTATGGATTCACATCTGTCGTCTCCGCCGCCACCGCGTCCGCGTCCGTAGACCCTTTCTTGTGGACACTGTACAGGCTGTAATTTTTCACTGATTTCTTTCATATGTGGTATGGCCATGTGTTACACTTCTCTTATGACACCTATTGATTTTGGTTGCCATGGCGACTGGATTGGCTGAATAACATGCAAATTAATGGCAAAACATTGAGATTTCATTGTGGATGCAGTACAGGCTGCAATTTTTCACCGATTACTTTCATGTTTGGTATGGACATGTCTTACACTTCACTTATGACGCCCATCAATTTTGGTTGCCATGGCGACAGTATTGGCCGAATAATGCGCAAAAAAGGGGAGAAGTGGGCTTTCAAGGGCTATATCCATGCGGTCGCGTCCGACCGGGCTGTCTAATTTGAGTCCACATTACCTCTCAAATAATTATTATGCACAATTTTTTCTCCGGGGCAATCAGATTTGATCAAAAAATGCAGCATAGTTTACTTATGCAGAAAATAATCAAGCTTAGTTTGTACCTTCTCTTGGTTCCATCTGTCAAGTGAAAAGCTGTACAAAACTTAAATGGAGTGCTTCTTTATTATATCTTTTCTCCTTGGTAGAGGAGCAGGCTTGCTTGCTCAAATAAAATTACAGATTTTACTTAGCTTCAGTGATGTGAACGAATCTGATCAGTGACATATAATCATCGAGTATCTTTTTGTGAAAATTCAGGATGGAAAACCCAACCACTCAAACTAAATGAGAGTGAGAAAAAAAGAATTTAAAGAAAATGTCCATAACTGGGATTTGGTTACTTTACCTGCGGAGAGGCGTGCTGTGCTAATTTGAGTGCAAGGTTGTTAATATGTAGTGTGAGGAAGGCAGCTAAGACAGATGGAGAAATGACAGCTGGAGACAAGTTGAGCATCAGAGGTGAGAAGTAATCACTCAGGAGGTATTGCATGGTGGGAGGTGATCGTTGGCTGAGAGGCATTAAAGGAAACTTTCAGATAAAAGAAATTTGAAGCAAAAAAAAAAGCTGAGGTTGTGAAATCCTTCTGCTTTTGAAAAGGTGGAAGAGTGATTAGATGGATAAGCAGAAAGGAGAAGCTAAAACCTTTGACAGAATTAGGTGACACCTCCACTGCTTTCACTGTTTACAAGAAAGATACAATTCTTCCTTGTTTTATTTTTCATTCTTCAATGAATATGGATATATTATATAATATTATATTGTATTAAATTATATTTTTTATATTTTATATTTTTTTCTTCTACCCAATATGGACAAGCGGCTATAATCTTGCTTTACATAACTGCAGTGTCTTGGAGTGCTCTTAACAAAATTAAGAGTTGAATACTGTATTCCCTAACTTCAATCATCTAACCTTCCCATCATCAGTACCTTGCATGTTGGCATACCCTGGGGGTAAAATAGTGGAATAATTGATTCACTTGAAGCCACATTCGCATCCACATTGGTTCAGGGTTGACGGATGATACTTAAGAGTGGAGGAGATGACTTGCTCTGTTTTGTAATTGATCTGCTTGCTGAGGCCTATGTTTCAGCAATGCAATACTATCTGCTTTTATATGATTGATTATACAGAAAGAAGATGAACACCAATTATTGCGTAATTATGCTTCTTGTGCCAATGGTATATATTCATTATGCTGAAGAAAAAAAATACCAGGAATATTGGGCAGTGTAGTCGTTGCCCTTTCATCTGAACTTGAAGTTTAATTTCTTACCCAGTTCTGAGTTCTGGATAATGAAAGCAACTTGATTGACGAAGCTGTACAGCATTTAGCTTTTCCTATTATACAACTACAAACTATAAGTGATGAAGAAAAACTATATGCTCTTTCACATGATGTAATGTGAATTTGAATCGTAACGTTTTCCTAAAATAGCAACAAAAGAATGCTCAGGAATTGTCTCAGAAGTAGGGCCAGTTTTCCTTGAGTAATATACTGTATATGCAGCATTTCAGTTTCCATCCCTGTTGATGTGCTCATTGCTGAGATGAAAATCAGCCCTGGCATTTGCGCTATTTATTTGGTGGGAGTAGACAACCTGCAGCAGAGCTTGAAATTTACCAAATGGTCGTGACAGTTATCATTGCTTTCAAGCAGTAGTAGGGAGTGCCTGTGTGTCCACTTTATTAGATATGCAGAATTCCATTTCAAATGATGTGAATCTGCTTTCCTAAATTTCTTTCTTTTTTTTAAATTTCATATTATAGTGGTGTCATGGTATATATCTTTTTGAACTGCTACAAATTAGTATGTACCTATTTCCAAATTATGCTGAATTTATGATTGTCATCAAAAAAGAGAAACAGACATGAGTGTGAGTGTGTTTGTGTGTGTATCCGTGCATGAATGTGTGTACGTGTCATAAGACCTGGAGATGCAATTGATCAAAGACTGATAATCAGATTCGCTCTGGCCAGGGCGAGGATCTCGTTCCAAATGTAGACTGTTCCAAATGTATTGGCTGTGCTTCAGGAATTCATGCTGTCGAATAAAGGACCTTTGGGGCAAGGTAAGGATTTAGACTGAGCAATGAAATGAGTGCAATTTGGATTGGGTTCATTTCACTTCACCTGATTTGTAAGAGTAGAATACATGCCTAGTTTTGCTGCAGCAGAAGAGTTAATGAGCCTGTGTTCAGCTAGCCTAATTAGAAGGAGCTGGCAATGGCAACAGATTTGAATAATTATGACACATAATGTAACCCAGTCCTTGAAGCAATAAGTGGGGAAAACAAATCACACAACAAACTATTAGTGATATTACTGATTTTGCTGATAGTAAAGCTTGCTAACTCTCTTTGTAAATAGTCTCTTTGTTGTCAAGTAAAAAGCAATGATCTTTGCAAAAAGAAAATACATGGCAATCCAGCTCCCTTACTCCTAAAACCATATCTAGAATGTAACTTCTTCAATTCTGCAATTCCATGTGTGGGTTTGTCAAATGCAGCTGCTTTATACACACCTATGGAGCCTTAGGATACATTTTAAAATCTAGTGCTGATCCCAAGGTTTCCAAAGATCCCAAGTATGTCCTCCTGAATTACATTAAAATGCATATAAAATTATGCACATGCTCTAGATTTTTTTCTATTTGATGTAATACTGTTGCCATAAAAACATGGTGTCCTCGGTTTGAATATTTCATTCAATATATAGAAAGGGTGATGAAGCTTCAAGTGAGGCCCTGAAACCAGCAGTAACAGAATACTTATTGTTATGATCCAGACCAGGAATCGAGTGCAGAGGCAGAGCACAATCCAATCGTAAGGGTTATTGATAGTAATACGGTAGAGTTTGAGGAGGTAAAATTCAGACCCTTGTACAGTGCAAGCCTCATTCACATCATGATTCTGCACCCAGGATGAAGAGGATATAGCATACATAGATGTACAAGATGTAGATGTTACAGTCAGATTGTGAAACCAGTCATTTCACAAAACGACTGGTTTCACAATCTCACTGCTCTAGGGCCCAGGTTGTCAAATCGCAGTCCTCGAGGTCTTAGAAAAGCTGGTTTTCCATCCTCCCAATTCCGAGGAGAGAGGTATAAAGATAGAAGAAAACCTGAACTGTATTTGGATTTTAGGCCCAGATTTGAGAATCCCTGCTCTGGGGTGACCAGGTGAGAATGGGTGAAATTTTGGGTCAGGAGAGTTGGTGGTGGGTGTGGCCTCCAAAGGCCTACATTATGGAGTAAATCTGTGTCATTGTGAAAAAGAAACACAATAACTATTTGTTGCATAGAATCATTAGTATTATCAGTTTTATCTGTTACATGAAATTAGTTTATTTTAATTTAATTCATTTTAATTTATTCATTTCATCGGTTTTGCGTGCTTTCGACATATGCTTCAGGTTCCTTGCATCCAAAACTGAAGTGTTTAGCTATGGCTAAATAACATAACAGTTTTGGCGTCAGTTTCATAGCACATTCTAGTGTCCTGCATGACTGTTGGTGGGTCACACAGTGGGACATGGAGGTCAGCTCAGCAGTGGCTATTTTAGCCTATTTTACATAGATTCCTCCTCTAAAGGAGGATGAGACCAATGTGTTGGTCTGCACAGTCGCATTGTTGACTGTAATGATGTTGGAATTGGCGGAGACCAATTGCCACTGCGAATCAAATCTAAAAGCTGGCGCTAAGAAACAAACAGCTGCTAAGGTCTCAAGGAGGACTGAGGCATCAAGAAAACTAAAACAGAGAGATACTCCCATGGAAATAGCCCTCCCAATCATCACCAACATTGGGTGCACGAAAAGGGAGAAACTAAGGACAAGAACTAATGCAAATTTTCTTATCATCTCTTCTCAATATATACGCGAAGACTTCGCAAACAAACCTACAGCAAAAACTCTCTAGCTGTCAGCGGCTCTCATGTATAGATGACAATCAAGCAGGGAGCGAGTGCCAGTTCTGCATATATATAGACTGAACGCAGGTGCTGCGAATCATTAATTAACCAGCTCTGTTTAGGCAGACACCTGGATAGGAATTTGTTAGCCGAGTGGCCGAAACCAAGCAGTAACCCATAAAACGAGTAAAAATAGAAGTGCACCCCTCACAGAACAAAGAAATCAAACAAACGATCTACCCGAAATTATGACAGTTGGCCATATGTTGCATGCTGCTAGAATGCTGTTTTACATCTGCCACACCTCCATGTGAAATGCCATATATATCTCCCATCATCAAAACTAGGTCTCGGCAAAAAAGAAATAAAGCTCTGGTCCCGAATAAATGTAATATTGCACAAGATTGACAAAACAATGCCAAGAGTTTATGCCGTTATCAAAGCTAATAGCGGTCCAAAAAATATTAAAGTGTGCAACTTGGCCAGGCAAATGTGTTTTTTGTTGGCAGTTATTGTTATTATGTGAATTATGTAAGACATATGTTATGATACAGACCAGGAATCAAATGCGGAAGCAGAGCACAGTCCAATTGTAGGGTTCATTGATAGTAATGCAGTAGACAGTGGGACGGAGCTTAGAGGAGAATGGCACAGTTCAGTTCAGATGTAAAAGGGGAGGCTTATGCGGGCGTTACCAGTGCCCAACTAGTGGCTGTCCAAGATGACCACCAGGAGTGCACACTTCCCCAGAGCCAAACTGTCAGATGGAAGGATGGAAAAGTTTAGCAGGAACGCAGTCTTGATAACCGTAGAAGGCTCGGAAGCTTGTTCCTAATAAAGTGGGCAGAGAAGCAAACTGGGAATAGATTAACAGGAACACGGTGCTAATCATGGCAACCGTGAGAAAGGGTTGGGAGCTTTGTCCTATTAACTGAACTAGGAGGAATACTTCTGTAAATTTATATCATGAAAGGTTACGAATTAATTTCTGAAGACAAAGAGTTTAACCTCTTCACTGTCACCTGCATTTTCTCACGTTCCGTAGGGCCCTAATTAGGGCCCAGTGACAGTTAACAGGTTAAAGTGCCTGCAGCAAGTGACAATCCAGCAACTTGCAAACTCAAAGGAGGGGGTATAAATACATCACACACGCGTGAGGAGGAGTGACAATGAGATAGGACACAGTCAGTAAAAGGGAAGCATGCAAGATGCAAACCAATCAAAGGTAATAATTCTTCTGATAGACACGCAAACTGCTGGATGGGAGGAGACAGAGAAGGCATTCACACGGGGTCGTGACAGGCATATAGTTATTATGAAAACTGAATATGGATATATTAAATGTTTATATTATTTTATATGGTATTCACATGATCTATTGCATTATAGCCCAGTCTTGTGAATTATTTCTTAGTATTGTTAAAATAACGAATAATCACAAACTTCAACTAACACTCTCAAAGTTGATACTATATTATTGTGGAGGGTTTATGTAGTGGGTCAGAACCCCAGAGATTGCTGAGCTATGACTTGTCTTTAAAATCAAGTGGAAAGCATTTTGTTTAGTGCTTGTATCAAGTCACCGCCATCAGATGGCAAAAATGCCTTGAAGACATGTGAATGAATGTTTCTGAAAATTTGACAGAAAAGCAGCCGATAGCCGTGGAGGACTGACAAGTGATTTGTGAAGTGTGATTGGATCTAATCACAGTGTTTGGACAGAGAGCATTTTGCGATGTTAAGCTTCATCTCACCCCATCAATTGCTATGTCCTTTTATGTCGATGCTGAAGGCTTAAGAATTTATCTATAGTGTTTGCTTACCGAGGGACTTTCCCTCTTAATGCCAAATACCAGATAATATTGAGAAAAAAATGACTGAATAATTATTTTTTAATCGGCTGTCTTCTTTTTTTTTGAGATGACATCAAAAATTCTGAGTGCCGGCAAATGATCTGCCCTTCAGTGGCCTTCATCTCATGTCCAGCTGTATGAGAGGGGCTGGTGATGGTACTGGCCAGTAGCTGAAAGGAATCTTTTCATGAATCCATCCATCCTTGTGGAGTTCTGGCACAGTATGTTTCGCAATATTAGTAACTCAAATTCACTAGTATTAAAAAAATGAACTCACATTTAAGAGATGTGCATACTTTTTTTTTTTTTTTGAAATATAAGCAAGTCCATTCATCAAACAAGGCAGAGCCTTCCAGCTAGACAATTTGGCCGCAAGTCATTTCGCAGAGGGCATGATAATTAGAGTGAGATTTTGCCAGCTCACTCCCACTCTGATCCAACGATACTGCATAGCAATGGAAGCCTCCTCGGAGACTTGTTGTCAAGCCAGTCTCTCCTCTCTACACAGAGGGAAGGAGGCTAGGCATTTAAATGCCAAGTGGGATTTAGGGCTGGGCAGTGATCCAAATATTTCACTTCATCCTGCTTGTTTCTATGCTTTTCAGGATATTTAGAGCACCAATATTTGTGTTTTGTATTTGCATATGTTCAAGCTCCATTGCATCTCTTTTCAAGGGAAAGCATGCTTTTGATATCAAGGAAATTTCGCCAGTGTTATGCTTCATTTTGTCTTTTGTCTTCAAAGGAGCCAAGTGCTTGACCCATTTTAAATTCTCATAATAATCTGCCGAGGGGGGGATTTTTTTTTTTTTTTTTTAGAGTTTCTTAAATGAGATTCATGTTTTTTTTTTTTTCCTGTCATTCCAAATTTGGAACATTTCTATTCCACTGTAGTCTTATATCTAATGTGTATCTGTTTGTAATAATGCAGTACTATGATTAACACTGATCACAGTACACTGGAAGGCTTTATAGTGGACACAAGCACGCTGGTTTAAAAAAAAAAATTAAATCAAAAAGTAGTAAAATCTAATTTGATTGGGGGAAAAATGATACCTAGACCAGGAATATGCGGGCTGGATAATGGATGGAAGGATGACATGGGAGCAGTTCCCGCAGTCAACTCAGGTTAGTGTGAGATGACATTTTTAGTCACTAAATACTGGAGCGCATTTTCCAAATATATGGCTTGACACAAGAAAATCCATCAAATTGCACAATGACAGTAATTTTACTGGGGAGGTCCACTCAAATTCCTGAAGAACTTAACTATCACCCACTTTGGTTTAGAAAACGGAAATGACTTGAACATATGAACACAGGCGTTACTACAGCAGAGCAACAGAGACAGTGTCCCCAGGGCTCTGAGCTCCAGTGGGCACCGTCAGCTCAACTGCATTTCCACAACGTGCGCAAACATCATCAACATTGACTACTCTGCTTTCAAGAAAGCAATTACTTACATACGCAGATACAATGAAAGTGACCATCTTCAGAAAAAAACATGTTTGACACATGCCTAAATATTTCAGTAAGGCCGATGTCCCATTCACTGATATGGAGGGGGCGAGCTTGTAACTTGTACTGCAGCCCACCACTAGATGGCGATCAAGACATCTTGGCCTCACTTTTGGGGAGCTTTTAGGTTGTCCATCTTTATATACACAGTCAATGGCTTATACCAACAGGTTAGTCACACAAGCTTCACAATGACTGCCTGAATACAGTTCTAATATATGAACAGAATGATGTTTATTTACTTTTTGGAAGAAGCATAAATTTGCATGATATTATCATCTTTGACCACAACAGGTATGGTGGAAAATCTCAACCGCAGTAATAAACTGTATCTCTTTCAATGTGAAGTGGACAGTTTTTCAGTTACACTATAATTTACACAAGAAAAAAACAATAAAGCTATTCCTGCCAAGAGAAACTATCAGTGGACCAAGCACACTGACGAAGGTCTTTGTCAAAAAAACCTTTCATTCCTTTCATAGGTAACTCATATGTTCTAAAAATACCTTGATGATAATTTCTCAAATCAGCTCTTTTTCTGGTTAAACTATAACAACAAATTTATGTGCTCAACTTGACAAAGTTGGGGTATAAGTTGTCAGTACCTAGGTTCAACTTAGTCAACCTTGCTAGTCAAATTCGGATTCACAGCATATATACAGGATTGATATAATCCAGCGCTGTAAAAAAATGGTTGCCCCATTAAATCATGTGAACTTATTTCTTCTCTTAAACTCCTCTTGTCATGACAAGTTTTAGATGTAGAACCAGAGTTTAATAGTTTTCAAAAGATAAACTTATAGTCATAGGCAGCCTTACCTATGTTTCAACAGTTTCAGTTGAAACAGGCCCCGCCCTCCAGGGTGCCCCCAACTGCCAGGCAAGAATTAACATCTCAATCCTCGACTGAATGAAAACATGCAGAGGCGCACTGCCAGGAGAAGCAAACTGGGCAAATATTTGGGGCCCCCCAAAAAGGCAAATGTTTGGGATGCCCGATGGCCACTCAAATTGGCACATTTTGCAATGACTTATAAAAAAACCCATTTAGCCTTCTATGAAGGCATCATAGTGCACCCCCAGCCGGTGCCTCGAAAGCCCCCTAAACGGGGCCCCTTCTTGGAGTCGCGGCGAATGCAAAGAATACACGGCTGTCCGTGGTCTGAATTGCTGGTTTTCTCCATCAGATATATTAGTTGCATGAAGACTGAGCTGGCTGTGAAGTGTAGTAATTATTCATCGTCTACAAATTATGGTTGCTGAAGAGCTATTATAGCTAATAATCTGGGAATTTTGGAAATACAGCCATCACCTTAGCCAATGTTGCTAGCGCTTTGGACTTATCAGTTGGTAGCTATTCGGAAAAAAAATTGCTTGCTGCATTCCAGAGGTATTTAATATTTAATATAACCGTCAGCGTTGATGTATACATTTTAAAGCATTATCTAGCTATTTTATGCATTTTTATGCATTAAATTATCCATGAACATTATGGAGATTTCTGGATTCGGGCCAGGTCACGGTGCGGTAGCCTCCAGAACTGGCCCAGTCAAAATAGTTTCTGATCGATAAAATGCGATGATAATTTGCAAAATTTCAGTTGCAATATTAAAGAACTCATCTACTTAGCTTTTATTGGTGATCAGTATTTGATGGAAATTAGGCACCTTGAAAATGAACTTATGCTTTCAACCTTTCATCTAAACAGATATTGTGTGCACATTTCTAAAATTTGAAGTTATGTCTATAAGGTAACTTCTAGCTACTCTATACCCAAGGAGTTTCAGGACATTACCTAACCAAAGCCAACGAGAAGCGAGTTTTCTGGGACAAGTTGGAGTCCAGGCATTTCTGCGCAGGAACAGCAATTGGGCTGAAAATTACCACTGCGGATCTGTTTGATTTTTGCATATCTGTCAACATTGTTACACACTGTGCCACATTTTAGTATAACGTTAGCCAAATACACTTTGGGCGAAAAACATGGTCTTTCACTCACATGGCATCGTAACTGAATGAAAACAATAATACGGTGAACACGCTGAAAAAATAATGATGGTTTTATGTACATCATTATACCCATGAATATGGCAAAGGCAGCCTCATTCTCAGACACAGCTGAGAGATATTGCGTCACCTAGTGTTGTGTCATGTTTATAACTGTAATGCAAATTTGAATTAGGGGGACTTATAGTTAAGCAAACATTTTTCCAAGATATTCAGTTTTTAAACTAAGAATTATTATCAAAATAATTCTATTAGAAATTGCAACTTAAAACACTGAGTTTCTGTAGCATCACATCAGTGGTTGCCAAGGCAACGGCTGTTTTAATAAATATATAGATACTTAGAGAAACACAGTTATTGAGATAACTAAACAGTGTTTGGTTATAATTCCAGCTGTAATGTGAAGGAAAAAACATTCCCAATGTCACTACAGAGCTTTTTTCCCAGGTTTCTATGTTCTAGTATTGATTTTTGACCCCCCTAAATCAATTTAGGCGGGAAACAGCTAATTAAATATGCATATTTTGATTTACTCATATTCAGAGGCATATATTGCAAAAAGAGCTCTGTACAGACATAGATCATCACAAAATGAAGAAAACTGCCAAATATGAAGTTAATTGGATGCATAGTTGCTGAGAAATCTGTATTTTCTTGTTGAAAATCTGTATTTTTAGAAAAACGTGATTTTAGTTCGGCAGTAATAATGTGATCGAAGTTTGACAGTAATGTTCTTGGGAGGAATACATTTAATATTTTGTTTTTAGTGGTTTTTAGGGTTTTTTTTAACCTCCCTAAAAGGCACCAGCCTCATAAGTAACTCCCTGTTTTTCAATCTGTGTTTCTTCCCTAGTTTTACATGCTTGTCAAGTGTCTATTGGTTTCTTTTTTTCAAGTTCTAGTGTGCGTTTTTCACTCCGTTTCACACGTTTTCTGTCCATTTCGTGATAGCCTTTCATTGAGTGTACCCCTGCCTTTATGCCAAGTTTCATAAGAATGGAGGCAATTTTCTCGTTGGCCATCATTGAAAGTCACCACGCTCATAGCTGTTCCAGCCTTGAAGTCAGTGACCCTGACGAATGTTTCCTTCGAAACACAACTCCATATTATGGACTGTTTGAAGGACCACTTCATGTTCTTACCTCAAAACTAAAATTTTGAACCAAAATTGGCATTTTGCGTAGCTATAGGTCCCCTTAAGGTCCGGCAATATGGGCCATTTAGTGCTTCTAAACCGAGTCTACTCAAGCAACATTAAATTATATTGGTGGGTTCTCGAAGTTTGAATTGCATCCAAATTTTACGGTATCATTATCCCAGTGATTATGTTGTAGAGCTATCCAGTAACCCCGTCCCTTAAGAAGAAAGGAAAGAATAAGGGCTCTCCATACTGTTTGTATTTAAACCTAAGGCGGGTTTAGGCAGCAACTTTTTTGTATTTCAAATTCAGCGATGCATTAAGTACACGAAGACGTCCGCAGTTTGCAATGTAGCCAGCTTGTTGGGCTGAGTTGCACATTTCAGTCTTTGAGGAATTGTTCACATTGACACATGCATATGTTTGTATTGCCCATGTTTTAATAAATCATCACAAATAAACATCAAGTTTCAGCCAGAAAAGTTGAAATTTCACTGGATAGACTAAGGTGTAAGCTTTCATCCAGCAAAATGATGAAGCTCTTATGTTTTATAGGGCCCCACATTTGCTTTTGAAATGGGCCCCCAGATGCTTAAGGCCTCCACTGCTTACAGTTATACAATTTCTTGACTAATTGTGAGCTGAAACAAAGCTTATCTTCAAGTTAAGTAAGCTTACATCTAGTTAATTCACATTTTTAAGGGAGCCAGTTAACTTTTGTTTCTAAGTTACACCCGCCTATAATGTATTTCAGTGAGCTAAATACCCAAATTGCTTCGTCTACCAACTCCAAACACGCGTGAAACAGAATATAATAAAAACAAGCATAATTTATTCATCCTATGGAAAATCTTTTGACAATGGAGGAGACCATGTCCGTTTTAACTGGCTAGGATATAGTATTTTTAAGCAGTTTTATTACCTGGAAGCCCTTCCAAAGATATATGAATATTTCTTGTACCTGAAATGTTCCACATATTTTTTTGAAAAGTTTGAGAGCTTATTTATCATTCCTTCTTCAACTATCCCACAGGCTATAAAAACTTGAAGGCCAGAATAGATACTGCCAGCATCTTTTATTTTGAACATATCAGAGGGAGCACTAATGGTTATATGAGTTTAAGACTGGTTTAAACCTTTATGTCAGCAAAAAAACAGCATTCAGAAAATCTTTGCATACATATTTCCTCCATCATTTCTTTATGCCTGGAGTGAAAATGAGATTGATATTTTATACTGCTTATGTAGATATTGTAGATAACCCCTTGGGTTTTTTCCCCTGCTACATTTAATGAGATGGATTAATCAAATGCTATGAATTTTTATTTGGCTTAATCATCCTGAATCCAGGCAGAAATGGCGTAGTTTGCCTTTGATTAAAGGGATGCAAAATTCATCGGATCTTACGGAGGGGATACTGAGCTGCATTATAAATAGGGCAGCTCAATTTGGACGAATTTTTACCCTTAATGTCAAAGTAAAAGAAATCACCTGGTCCTTGTTAGGAGTAAAATTGAAGCCATTTTTTCTTGGCAAAAATATCTCTATCACATGGTTGAAGAGTTTTGGTTGTAGGCTACATTTTCTTGTTTTTGTCAATGGAGAAGAGTGCCTCATAATTTGCATTTCAATGGGAGCTTTCTTTCAAATTATCATAGATCGCTGGCTTGATCCAGTTCTGCACATGCCAGAACAACATTCATTAATTGGGCACAAATGTGTGTTCCACCTGCACCAACCTCTTAAGTGTTCTAGGTTGGGTTTGTGATATAATGAAAACAATATTTATCACCTTCTTTTCAAAGATTTTTAATAACATAATTGATAAAATTTCTATAATCTGTGCAGAAATGTTCTTAATGTGTAGCTGTTACTATTACTATTATTATCTTTTTTTTATAAAAAACTCTTATGATCTGATGAAACTGAAATTCACTCAAATAGAATGGTCTGCAGTTATGATTATACACCACCACTTTCATCTAAATGGGATCCTAATATATTACTTCTCTATAATTTTTGGTGAAAATGTATTGTAAAATACTATTGTAGGCAATGAGAACAAAAAAATAATCCTCCCACAAGAATACTGAGGTAAACATTTGGGTAATAAACAAAAACACAGAAAACTTGAATGTTTTATTACAGTTGAAGGGTGTCACAATTTTTTTTTTTTTTTTTTTTAACTTTTCATAGCATGAATACATGTTTGAAGGATCATTCCATGATTATTGATGCTAATAATTTGTTTAAACTGGTTTGAGTCATCATTATTTTGCAAAATTACCTCTAATGGTCAGTTGTTCCAGTATATAAGATGACATAAACTTTGAGCTGTGTCACAGTGTCAAACATGGTGGCATGATGGAAAGAGCTCTCTGAAATTGTACATAGCCACATTTTTGCCTTACATGATGCTGGTTGGTCACTTATAAAAATTTCTCAAGATGTTAAATGATGCCATGGCACTGCAAGAAACACCATCAAGCGTTTCAAAGTGAAGGTTTGCTGAAAACTAGTGGCAATAGAGGTGCAAAACAAAAATTAAGTGCCACTGATGTTCGTTATCTCTGTATATAGTAAAAAAATTGGCGGTTGATTGCACGAAAACTCCATGATGATATTCATAGCACCAGAAGTGAAAAGATGAAAGTATTAAGATCTACTATTTCCAGACGACTGTGTGAAAATGGTCTGATTAGTCGTGTTGCTGCTAAGACCTGGCAACATCAAAAAAAACTTGAGTTTGCCAAGAAATTCAAGGACTGGACAGCAATGGACTGGGAGCAAGTCCTTTGGACCGATGAATCAAAATTTCAAATTTTCTACTCCAAAGGCAGAACTTCTGTGTGCCGTACAGTTGGAGAATGTTTCAAAAATTACTGTTTAACCCCTTCAGTAAAACATTGAGGCGGTAATATTATGGTATGGGGTTCAGTCTGCTCAAAAGGAGCTGGTATGCTCATAAAAATTGATGGAATCATGGATCAAAAGAAGTATCACAGCATCCATATGAGGCACGTATTGCAATCTAGAAAGAGAGGGATTGGGCAGGGATTTTATTTTTACCAAGAAAATTAAACTAAATACACTTCTAAGTTGTGCAAGAATCATCTCAGTCAGAAAGAATCATCTGGTGACATAAAAGTTATGACTTGGCCTGCTCAAAATCCAGACCTTAATCCAATTGAGCAAATCTGGGATAAACCAAGATAAACATATCTGTTGTAACGTTGGAAGAATCTCTTTGGAATGAACTTCAAACCATATGGAATGGTTTAGAGACTGGGGAGATAAAAAAAATATTTGCGAAAACTATGCTTGAACGATTAAATGCTGTAATCAAAGCAAAGGGTGGCTACACTAGATAATGTCTTTTTGAGAGAAAAGGTCAATATTACTTATTTTAAATATTACAATTTTTTTTAATTACTTTTATTTTTACTATATATTGTTATCTGGTCACTTATTTCCATCCATATGATCCAATATTACATTATGATAAATGCTTGAATAGTATTTAGTTTCTGATTTATCTTCATTTTGTTAAGTGTATAATCATCACCCCACACTAATGTACTGAGGTGAACCATAACACATAGTAAAAGTGATTAAATAAAACACAATTTCACTTTCCATGCAAAAATCATATATTTTGTTTTTGAGTCACAAAAATTATTACCAGCTGTATCATGCAAAACTTAGCAAAAATCAATTTAATAGGGAATGTAATCATTTAAATTATTTTGATTTGAGTCTGGTGCAATTAGGTAGCATCTGTAGTTCAAAAATATGGTTAGAGTGAGTTATCTTCATGATATGAAGCCTACAGTAATAACAAATAAACATAAACGTCAGTCGCACTATTGTAGTGGCCCACAAAGAGCATCTGTGTTAAGCACTGCACTGTAAAACTAATTAATATCCTCAATCCAGATTTAATCTTTCCATTGAAAAACAAGACTGGTAATTTAAATTATCCTGATTCATTAGCCGATGTTTTACTCACTTGCATCTATTGCACTGGCGTCATCTCTCATCCAACTGCATGAAATTAACTTTCATGGAGATAAAACGTTAGTTGGATTTTTGTTGATTTTGTTAATATTTTGGTTAACATATTGATATGAAATATTGAAGTCTTCCCTCTTTAATGAAAAGCATTTTGTGAGTAGATCTTAACGATAATGTTGACGTCATTATTGCTGTGTGCCGTGCTAAAAATCAGCCCTACTTTTTCAGAACAATTTACTTTAACTTGGATGAATAACATTTCAGTGTCCTCTCTCACTCTTGGTGACTCTAGCACATAGCCTGCCGCAGCCCCACTAATTGTAAAACTTGAATGTACGGCTCATTTTAAGATTTGCTTTTTCCTCTGGGTCCTGCATGTTATAATGTCTGCGGCTGGTTCTAGCAGGGGCTCAGAGGTACCATGAACACACTTGAGGTTCAGTGCTGTAAATGTATGAAAAGCTGGACTTGAAAGGTCCCACGGTGGTCTGTCGAGCTCTGGAGGATAGTTAAGGTTAGGCTGTGGTTGCATGAAGGATCGTACACGCAATATCTACTGATCAGCAAAGACGCTACCCATTCACTCTCATTATCATTATCTGCTTTTGGAGCAAATATGAAGTAAGCAGATCTTGAATCACTCAAGAATTTAATTGTTTGCATAGTCGACCGCATGCATCCATGATAGTGAAATGTGCAAAAGGTGTGCATTTTTTTAAATGTGATGCATGTCGGGGAAGTGAAGAACATTTGAAATAGGTACCACTTCCAAATTCAGCAGTTTTAACAGTTAGACACCCTCACTAAACGTCTATCACTCTGAATACCAAGCTCAAGTACATCAATTGGAAAACCCTTGACTTATCCAACATGGAAAATTAATTTATTTACCATTAATATAATTTCATTATTCTTATCAAAGATATCAATTCACAAAAAAAAATGTTAAAGTGGTTGATAGGCAGAGCAACCAGATGGATCAACCTTTATCAAAAAGTAAAACTCAGAATCTGATTTAAAATTAGTAAATACGAATAATTAGAGCAGCAACAGAATATGCAATGTTCATGTTTGCAGATTATGACCTTCTAAACCTTTAAAAAGCATGAAACATGAAAAATTACAGAAGAGAAGAAAAAAGAAAACTAATGCTTGCTTCTCCCCAAGTAGTCCCAAAGAAAGCCAAAGTCTAAGTTTGGTAACCAAAAGACAGTCATATCTTCAGACGGAAACAGCAGAAATCAACCCTTAAAGTCAACTTCACAGATGTTACTACCCTGTTTTCAATATATAGAGGGTTTGAAGAAAAAGGAGGATGGCATCTCCCCCTTCTCAAAGGTCAGAGGTGCTGATTGGTGTAAACCTGAGGATGGGTATGAGAAATGCTTTGAACTGAACTGCCTCCCACGAAACTGGCCATTTATGTAAAATAATCTTTTCACGTTATTAGTGGCCAAGGTGCCCAAGCAAACAGTTGTCGACTGTCTTGCAAAGGCAAAATGGTCGAGCTGGAAACAATAAACCAGTAGCATGTAAAAAAAAAAAAAAAAAAAAAAAGTGTGACGCCAGAGGACAGAAGTCTGTCTCAGTAGCCAGTTAATTAGCTAGCACCGTAGTTAGCCAAGGTAATACTGTCTGTTTTTCTTCAGGCATTCTACTGCTGCGCATCACATGAGGAGACAAAAATAGGAATCTACATTAGATGGTTTTGCCCTCGCCTTGTATTCCTCTGTTATTTCTTTTTTCCCTCCCCTGATTGTGTGTTCTTTGATGACGGCATTTTCAGAGAGGTCGCGGAGAAATGCTAGCATGTAAATCAGTATAGCCTACTTGTGCATTTGATTGGTCATCATACTCCGCATAAATCTCCAGAAAGAGGAAGGATATTTTCCATCATGTACATGGAAGATATGCAGCCCAGCCACCATCAATTTCAATAAAAAAAATCTAATATCTGCCCTATAACATTAGCCTGATGGAGGCCCCACGTATTTGCATGATTATTAAACACTGACAAATTGCAGAGTTCAAGTTTACAGTTTACAAAAGCAAATAAAATAACTTCAAGATGAAATGGGACATACATCTTCTTTTTGTAGCATAATACATGTGACAATGGTGTTCTTTTCCCCCTTAGGAAACTGTTAAACCTTTGTCTTGAAAACCCACAGGTAGAGTAATAATACTCATACTGATAGTACTTCTACAAATGTACTACTACTACCACCACTAATAATAATAATAATAATAATAAAAATGTCAGTGAATGTGAGGGTAAGAGATCCATTACCTGGAGGCATTATTCATAGTGTTAAAAAAAAAAAAATCAGTTTTCTGGTCATTCAATTATGGAGATAAGTGCATAGCGTGAGCATTGGACTGATAAACATTGTTTTAATATACATTTATTGGGCATCCATAGACATTTAACTCAGTTAAAATAGTTTCAGGAGTAACATTTTTGACACCTGCAAAATTCAATTTTCAAAAGGCAATCTTCATTTGGAGCATCTGGCATTTGTCCTTTTATGGGAAGAGTCCACTAGCACGACTGAGCAAAAATAAACTAGTTGCAAAATCTCACTTTGTGCCAATCCTTCACACATTCAATCCTGGGAAAAGCCGCACATTCAATTTCTTGCAAAACATTTGGGGTGGGGTAACAGATCTGAACGAGCTCCAGTCCAAAGCAGCAAATGATAAAGAAGACTGGAAATCGAATAACTGGAAAACCAATGTCTTAGTCCCTATCATAAATTTACAGCCTGTAAGTTTAACCTGCAGTTTCATGATAGCATAGCACCGGAAGGAGAGATTTTTTCCTGAGTGCCGTCTGCCCAGGGACGCTTAATCTTAAATCACGTTATTGTGCACCCTTTCAAAAAAGTGACAAGTAGCATTCATAAAGATCACTTTGTGACTGTAATATTACCTTGCACCATCTACAGTTGCATTATTAGCATTGTTTGTGAACAGCCGTGGCTAGACAAAGATAATTTTTCATTTAAACTGGGAAGTGCACAGATCTCAGTACAATACAGAGCAATAAAACAAGAGTGACTGTATGGGTGGCGCCCTTGCGTCTGAGATGTCTGATCTCGTAACAATAGCATCTCAGAAGTAATAAGGCAGGGACCAAACATCTCATCTCCTGAGGCACTTCAATGTAAATATACCTTATTAACTGTCAAAAAGAAAAGTGCTCTGTGTGACAGTGGAATACTCTCTCACATATCCATTTTCTGACTGTGAGCTGTGAAATTAAACTTGACTGTTTTCTCTTATGGACCTCACTTTCAGTAGTAATTCTTGTCACAGAGTGTGGCCCTACAGCAACTGCTTGGGGGGGGGGGAAGTGCTGCAAACATGTACTCAATAACAAACGGTCAGCATTGCAAACTTGAATTCATTTGTTGGGGAAAATTCTGTTTTTGGCTTTTTTTCTGGATTTCAGTATACTGATAGAGCACATGCCAATTATGATGATTGTTTTCCTTATGGTTTAGACAATGAAAAGCAACAAACAGAATGCAAAGCCCACCCCATCATTACAAAATGGTGATTATTCCCCATTACAATAATGCAGAGGGGCATATCCTTTAAAGCACAGGATGGCAGATCAAATTTTGACTGTAATTTACCTTCAGGCACTAGACTTGGAGCTAAAACATACAATAGCTGCTAGGCTGGTCACATTGCGATTTCCACCTCAGTGGTACTTCCCTCAAGTACACTCTTTAAACAAGAATTACAAACTTCTGTCACATTAGGTGGCCAGCCTGGGTGCCTCATGAGATACAGCCATAATATAAATGTAAAAATATCAATATAATATTTATTAATATAAAATATTGTGTCTCAACTGGGCACCATAATCCTGACTGATAAAAAAGATAATAAAACATAAAAAGAGAAATAAATGAAAAATGCCATGCAAAATAAATCTGACAATAACTTGCCTGAATTAAGTTCCCTGATACAGACTCCAAGAAAAATGACCCATATGAATTGTTCCAAAAACATGACACAAAAAAGAAATCAAAATAATATAGTAATAACAAAATTTTTAAGTTACAAAAAATAATATCAGTTATGAGTTTTTGGCCCATACTAAAGATACTGTTTTATTAATGATTTTATGACTTGAAAGTGAACTCACCAAGCGGCATAGGCTAAGAAAGTCTATTCCTTTGCCTTCATTGCCCTGTGAAACAAACTGCAAAGGTAATGCTAACAAGCCAATTACTCAAATCCCTTATCAGGGCATGGCTGATATCTGGCCTTGAAACAAAACGCGCTGGAGGGATGGGCAGACAGATTGGAGGATGGACATAAGTATGAAGAGGCACATCTACTCAATAAGATGTATCCATGTATTAAATTTTTGTGGAGAAATACTGAACGGTTTAGCAGTTCTGGCCCAGAAATGAATCATGACGGATGCACGAACGAACAGACACGTGGAAGGACAACACTAATTCCTATATCCCCATCCTTTAGCCCCAGGGATAACAAAAGTTTCATATAACAATTCTATAACTTTGCAGGCAACTGCTTTCATCCACCACAAAAATATCAAGACATAGTGCTGGTTCTGAATCCAATCCCTTATTCCTGGCGTGGAAGCATTCTGTGCTCAGTTTCATACCAAGTGGCCAAAGATTCAAAGATAATGCTCTACATTTTAACTTGTGACAGTTGCGTGGATCTCAGTATCTGTTACTAAACGATACGTGAATTTATCTTCTTTTTTTCTTTTCTTTTTTTAGGGGGTGGGTGGGGGGCTTTGATGAGTTGGAATCAATGCTAGACCTTTCATCTGCTTACTTGTTAGTGAAGTAATGAGAAAATAACACACATACACACACACACACACATGCACACACACACACACACACACACACACCTGGCCAATGTACTTATCAAGAGTGACGTACAGGGTGGACCAACTGGTAAAAAAGGGAGGAAAATCAGAGGAACACATCTTATGAAAGAGGGGCAGGCTGAATTCAGAAGTCACATTTGGACTTATAGATTTACATCTGCTGCAAATCAATTAATATGACAATGCTGTCTAATTATGCAGTTGTGTATTCCTCCTCCAAAAGCACTTTGCATTACATGCTGTCTGAATTTTTTGAGCATGAAGGTTGTCAGCCCAGTCAAACATGTTTTTTTGCTGAGGATATAAATCATTTGACTGCACTTAATCAATATCGTGCAGTTAAAATAAAAGACAAGAATGCAAAGATAGGGCCTACAATAGAGGCGAGAATTCGTTGTTTATAGTAGATGCTCAATGTGTTTGCTCTCTTGATTTTACCACATTTCCAAATCTTCAGCTTCTTTTTTTTGAAAATTATGTTGAAGACATTTTACCTCTGGCATAAATAGAGTAAAGCAACGGTGATCAGTTCTTAATTTCTGATTCAGTGAAATCCTCAAAATGTATGTGAAAAGGAGGTGAAACTATTCCATGATAGTCAACCTGAAATAATAACTATTGATGATAATATGAAAAATGATACAATTATTCTAAATTATTTATATCACTTATATCATTAATTATGGACACATTTGCCTGTTTGTCAGCACCTTACGGTGAAATTGGAAATAACTTGCTTTTCACTCTAGTCGTGGTTCTCTCTAGCAATTTGCTGCCTGGCTTATGTATTAGAAAGAAACCAAATTTTATTTTTAAACTTACAGGGGAACAGCTTTTATACTGTGATAGGAGGATAATTTCCTAAATCAAAAAGCAGCGAGGACATATTTTTTTAACATTTTAAAACTGCTGAGGAGAGGTCTTCCGCATCTACTGCGTAAATGATTCCTATAGTTCAGGTGTACCGTTGATCACTTTTCCCATTGCTGTATGTATGTGTGTGAGTGTGTATACGGGGTTTGTAAAAGCCAGTGTGCCTCAATTCTGTCATGCTATAGCAAAATGTGTCAGAAGTATAATGATCTGGGAGTGTGTTTACCTGTATATGTATCAGCTAGACAAAATCATGCTTCCAATAATTTCCAGGGCTTTGCAATATTGAATCACATTTATAGCATAAAATGACTAACTGCAGCAATGGTGCGTAAAGGTAATCATGCAACTTTTTGATGAACCGTACCTTCATACCTTTTGTGGTCTTGTACAAACAGAAAATGTTACACCCTCAAAAAAGGAACCATGTGCAAATCCACAAAAGAAATCCTTCCGGCACTTTAATAATGATTCTTTAAGCTGCAGTTGACAGCAAAAGACACAGAAGCACTGAAGTGGGTTCAGGCAGAAGAGTGGTCGGGGCAGTCCGAGTCAGGTGATGAACAAACAGGATTCAAGGAGATGTTGTAAGCTATGGTTCAAGAAAGGTCTGAGGTCAATACCAGGAAAGCAAGCTGGGGATACTCGGCACGCTGGTTAGTGCTCACTCATGAACTCCGAGGCTTGGAGGGACCGGCAGACTTGCCCCTCTTGAGCTCACAGCAAAGGGAAATATCCCAAATAAAATGGTTATTTTGTTTTTTTTTAAGAGACTTTACTTAAACTGGATGGTTTACAGCTATTGGCAGAACTGGCTTTGGACAAAATGAAGTGAAGGGAAGGAACAAAGACCGGGAACTTAAATGATATGCCACAAACAATTAACAACAGGGAACAGATGGGGTCGGGAGCACTGCAGCAACAAAGAACACGAGACAATAATTGAATTATGAAAACTTATGGGGGAGAACAGAAGGAAAAACTGGAGAAGGACTACAGGATTGCGGGACTCAGCACATGACAGCAACCAAACTAACCTCAGATGTACAGTTGCTGTTTGTTTAAGCCTGGATTGCATATGAAGGTATGGTTCAAGAATGAGAAGAAGTGCAAGATCACATATACCCTACATGGAGACAGTTAATCTTATTATGCTTATAGAATTATCCCGAGTCAATATCGCACAAGCCTGATGATTTCAATCATGAATATAACCTTCAAAGATTATTTTATCATAAAATGGCTTGTTAAAGTGTTTTACAACATGGGTCTCTTAAATACTCCAATGTGATTAGTTGAAGGACATTCTAAGGGTGTGCATTATTTTTCCATCAATCCACCACGTTTGAATTCTGAGCTAAATTTCGCTGACACTGAGTTACAAAATTACAAACATTAGAAGTGAAGGCAATCATAGACACAGACAACATGTTTGAGTGTTCCGATATATTTATTAATATTTTTAGATTTAATTATCTAATGAAATAGATCTAATTATTGCATTCTTGCACATAGCGATAGAAGTTTTAGCTGTTTCAAACAACAGCAAATAGAAAAAGCTGTGGTTGGTAGCTGTAGAGAAAAGAGCAAGACAGATAAATTTAGATTATAGACACCACTGCCCCTCCCTCCTGCAGCCCCTCCCTCGAAGTCTCTCATGCTCATTCTCGAGTTCACTAAGCAATGTTCAAAAATGCAAGAGGAGCTCCAATATGTCATTGCGAAGAAAGAAACACTGGTAATAACATAAAGTAAGCATTAAGCATCAACATGTTACTCACAGACATACCACACTATTTCAGTGTCATTGTAATTGTGCTTGGTAATTGAAATTTAACAGAGAAACAAGGCTGTATGTCAGCCAAGCAAGTGAGCGAATTAACATTACTGACATAACGTTAGCATTTGCCACCAAACCTAGTAACGAGTCGTACATATTACAAACGCAATTCATAACATTAAAAGTTATTTTACATTATTAGAGTGTTCAAGATAAGGGCCTTGGCTCTAGCGACAGCTTCACTCTAGGTCCAACAACAAGACAAGGGAAGCGGGTAGACTACAAAAAGACACGCTAGTTAGCATCCTGTGCATTAGAGTAAATTCTCCTTCCCAGCTGCCAGCTACCTACTGAACTGGCTTTATATGGACTATTATTTTCACCACCTCACCAAGCTAAGATATTCAAAGCTATGATAGTATGCTAGGCTATCAAACACATGAAGGCACCAGTTATTAGAGCTACAGTTCCAAAGTATTGCACGGCGTTGACTATTTTGTCACAAGTGGATTGCTTTAACATAATTACTACAATAGCCCAGTCACTGTACATAAAAGTGCGGACCAATGTTACTGTGCTAATGTAGAAGCAAGCTAACAAGCTACAGCAGATCTTTAAAACACGTATGCCACGTTTATGCGGGTTGCAATTATTACGACAAACTCCATCTCTTCCTTGATTGACTGCTTTTTCGCTAGTGTCTTCGGTCTTTTTTTCCTGCTAGTATGCAAGTTATGCGGTTGTTGACAACAGAGGCAGAGGCGGATTTAGGGTGCGTGCCCCCCCTTATTTCTGCAGACTGACTTTTCGAAGACAGCCTTTTTTGCACATTACTCACAGGGCTTAAAGCTTGAAATATTGCCATGCCAAAAAAATGAAATTACGGGGGGTCGTCCAAAAAAAATGAGTTGCGTCCTAACGCACTTTGTGATGGTCAGAGGTGTATAGTAACGTAGCCTACTTGAGTAGTTTTTTTTTTTTTGAGGGTTTGTACTTTACTTGAATTTTGACTTTTACTCTACTACATTTAAAAGATAAAAAGTATACTTTCACTTCGTTACGTTGACATTGGCCACTTCGTTACTCATTACAAATTAAAATACGAATGTAATTCATCATTTAAGGATTATCTGGATTTGGCGCATTCGAGAACAACGGTGCTCGGCAGGGTATCTTTGTACAGATGTTGATGCCAGCGGACATGAAGCTGCAAATTTATGCATGCAGTTACAATATTCTATCACTAGATGGCACACCAGGATCAGTTATTGAATATTCACAAGCAAGCCAAACTGAAATATAGTTTTATGGATGAGTTCACTCCTAATTTAAATGCAGGATCTCTACTTTTATTAAAGCATTTACATTGTGATATTGACACTTTTAGTTAGGTTATCCCTCGGAGTATTTATTGCACTACAGTTTAAATGCTATATTTTATCATGGGACAACTGGGCCTCTTCAATACTACTGATTTCTATAGCTGAATATGTAAAATCGCAAGTGACTATTCAACTCTGACAACAGTACACTGTCTGTTGTATACAGTCCTATAAGGATTAACTATAAGACGAGCTATAACACTTCTTTAAGTACTGGTAACAGCGCTATATCTTAGAGAAACGTTTGTGCCAGTGCAACTGGATCTTATTTTAGCTAACGGAACATGCGACTTAATAGGAGATGGTGTTTTTTTTTTTTTTTCACGTGATCAAGTTATTTTTTCACAAGTGATCAAGTGTTGTGTTTTAAATGTTTAATCCATGATGTATCCTGATGGATGCTTTGATCATTTTCACAGTTCATCCATTTCTATCGGAATAGGACCTAAGTCTCTTTGTTTTGATTGTCTTTGCAGAGTCAAGTACAAACTTATACCTTAAATAACGATAATTGTTAATGAAAAAAAATGCTTTTTTCAGCGAACTATAAGACATTGAATTTTGTTCCTAGATGCCAGGAAAACGCGTATTTGGCACTTTAATTTTCAAATTTTTCTGGGGGAGGGTCCCCAGACCCCTCAAGGCTTCGCGCCTTCAGTGCTCGTATGGGGGCTGTGCCCCCCCCTTTCCAAAATTCCTGGATCCGCCCCTGAGAGGAACTGGAAAAATAGACAGAGAGATTTCAACGTTTCTGAATATTCACTCTCCAGGCCCACCATACATCTATCCAAATGGACTCTTTGACCACTTCCATTTCAGATAGGTGAAAGGATATTAGCTATGATATTTTATCAAATAAAACACAAAAAATAACCAACTGCTGCTTTAAGCTTCTCCTGGAACCGGGTGAAAACAATTTGGTTCTTAAACAAGGGGGAGATCAAATGCGGTAGAGGGGGGCTGAACAGTGTGTCCATGAAAAGTGATTGACACTGCTGTAGAAACTCCTCCTGGTTCTGATTGGTTAATTTTGCTCGGCTGTGGTGGATTCTTGCCAATCCCATCAGAAGCTCTGGGAGGAGCCATAAACACCTGATTTTTTACAGTTTATTTGTGTCATGTACTTCAGTCAGAATATAGTGACAGTTTCAGCTAATATGAAATAAGTTATTTGTATAAAAGTTCCGACTGCAGCTTCAGTAGCAGCAGAAGCAGGAAAAGTGCAAGAAAATTTTGTCTTCAACAAAACATCTGTCAGTGGAAACTGTGCTATAAGCACAATAAACTGCTCCATGCCGGTCATTTTGAAAAAAATAATTGCACACCTAAGTGGTTAATGGGCCACCTCTTGTTGAGCTATATTACAACTCATAGGTGTGCAATTATTAGCATGTCATTGTTTACTGCTCACAGAATGACTATGGCAATTTTACCATTTCCAGTAGAGACAAGTTTATCATTACGTATTGCAAATAAAAATGAAAAAAAAAATAATCTGTGACTTCCAAACAATAGTGACAGTGTATCACTTTATTATTCCTTACTAAGTCAATGCATTCCAAAAGTAATATTTTGAAATCCAGTGACAATTGTAGTTTAGACAAAATACGCTTTATTTTTTCAAAGTATGGGATTTTTTTAAGTGCGGTATAAATTTTTCATTTAATGGGTTCGTTTCTATATATAATTAAACAAATTCAAAAATGTAGTTGGAGTGTTGTAAGGCCATTTTAACACATACATACAATAGAAAAATACATCTGGAGACCAACCTCTATAATTCGGTGTTGAGACACTGGACATTTTAGCAGCTTTGGCCAACAATTTTGGGTTAAAATTACGTCATGTTTTATCTGATGACTATTTGTTACCATTTATCTCACTGAATTAAAACACTGCAAGATAGTGAGTCGGTATTTCTTCCTCGAGTATTTCCTGAAAATTTCAGACAGCACATAATCTGTCATCATTAAAGACAAGGTTTTGTAAGCCTTGTCACATTATTGACATGGTAAAGATAGGGAGATCAATATGGTGTCAATCAACGGGGCCTTTCATCTCTTATGATTCTACATGGAACAGTCAGGTATTTCTTCTATTGACTCCCTTGACTGTGACAAGCTTCGTTTGTCAGCTTTTGTATCTAGGTATGCAGTTCAATAGTTTTTGCTTGACAGTGACAGCCGCTTAATTCTCTCCTTCTGTTGCCACCATAAAATCTGTTAGTTCATGGATCTCTTACCCTCATTTTATCAACATGGATTCATATTCAGTATGCACTATATTTTTTGGGACAGAGACACAAAATCGATTTGACCCTGGGCTCCAGTTTTATAATTGTAATCTTCATTCAATTTGAATGTTTTAATGCAATCTCAGTGGTTGCAGAATCCTTGTTTGACTATTGTATTCAAAATTCAGAATTCTCAATCAGGACTTCCTTACAAGGAGCCGACGTGTCATTTTTAAAGGTATTGCATGTAAAGTAATAGGCCACTTTTCATCTGACACTTTCCCTTTGGTAGACTCTCAGCTTTTTTTTTTTAGCATTTGTATTAATATTTTTTTCATCATATGGAAATTGTCAATATGGTGATCGGAAATGCTGACATACAGTAAATATTAGCAAACTGTTTTTGTTATGACTGTTTGCTTATAGATTGCTTCAATTCTGAGATGAATTTTAGAGCTGATGGATCCCATGGTTCTTAGCAACAATCAGACCCAGTACTTGTCCCTGTCAGAGAGCTCTGAGTTGCATTCAGTTTTTTTTTTTTTTTTTTGCCATTGCTTTTTTGGTGTTGGGCATATGATGTGATCATTTTTAACACAGTTCCCGTTGCCACTTTAAATGCTTTTGCATGTTCCATGTCTGACATACCTGTGATACAGGCACTAATTATTTGGCAGCCTTTAGAACTCTGTGTCCTCATCCTGATTTGGAGACATACCTTGCAAAGCACTGGTGGTTAGACCTCTTAAGTTGGCACATACTGCTTATTAGCATTCAAACAATGTTTTATATTCATAATCCTTCTATTTCAGGGAACTGTTATTTTAAGTATAAATAGATATGCAGGTTTTTCTCAATGTTTGCCCAAATGTGTTCAGTTCTTTACTTAGTGCAGGTGTCGGATAGCTTCCAGCATTTACTCTTGATTTTAGGCTTTGTCTTTTTTATCTATTATTTGTCTTTGTCATAAGCATTGAGCCACATGTGGTACCTGTATGCATTAATCTCAGAAAACAAACAAATAAACAAACAAAAAACAAATTCTTGTGCGCTTTTAAGGATAAAATGCCATTGAATATGAGTTCTATAAAGGAGTATCTCGAATTAAATTAAATTTTATTAAAAGGCCAAGCCCCCATCATGTTAAAAGCTGTTTTCAGTTGCTAATAGATTAAAAAATGAAATCGCTTTTCTGTATGACTGAATTTATTAATGTGATCTATGCGCATACAGCTGGGCTCGTGTTCCATCATATTGATTTGCTTGAAGTCAGAACAATTGTTTGTTTTGCCATCTGTGACTTCTGGAGAACACTGAAAAAAAAAAAAAAAAAACTTTTGGGAAAAGAAAAACAGCACTTCATGGAGCAAACAATTCAGGCATGATAAGACATGTTTCAACTTGGGCATAGTGATAATTCACACAGACTAAATCCAGAAGCACTAAAAATCCACTTCTAAATGCATGCATGTCAAATTTACTGTATCTGCATATGACATTGATGGCATTGATGTTTTTTTTTTTTAATATAATATAGATATAATCCCATCAGTTATCGAGCGATACCTCTGCTATTCTGTTTTTTCCCTCTTCCTTCCTCTGCTAGCAGCTCAAAGCCCAGCCACTGTCCGATCCTGCCAGCGCAATTAGATGTCTGATACATCAAGTAATTACTTCATTTTTCATGTTGAGCAAGCTTTTTTTATGGGTCGAGGGCCGAGATGGCAGAGATAGGTCGGCAGCAGTTAAAGAAGATTAGCAAAGATTTTATTTATCTCTTGCCACCGTTGCTGTCATCTCGGGAGAGGAAGTGAAGGAATGAGAGGAATGGCTTTCAGACTTTGGCTGATAGCTGGCTCCAGAGACCCAATCCCTCTTCTCGAGTCTATCTGCACAAGAAGTGTCATTTTCATGAAAAAAAAAAAACTGTTTAATGTTGCACATATGATTTTGATTGGATTTGACTTGGCTGCCTGCTCAAACACCTATGGACCAATTGCGGGTTTGTACAGTGAGGTCTATAAAAATGTGTACATTGAGAAAGTTGTTTGTATTTTTGCTGTCCTCCACAGCATAGTATAGATCAAATTGGACAATGACTGTGAGCGCGAAGAGCACACTTCCGGTGTCAATTTGAGGGTCTTACTATCTGAAAAGCTTGAACAGTGTAGAAATCATAACACTTTTTATTTGAGGTCCATCCCCCCTTTTTTCAGGGACCAAGGGTCCTAATTTGGCAACAGAATGCATTCGGCAAATGCAAGTCCTAACGGTATCATGAACTGGGCGTTTCTAACTTAATTCCTGTAATTTTGCAACCGGAGGCACTAGCACAACTGTGGTACTTTTGCCGAAAGGGTTAGTCAAAGACAAATTAATGACCTGCGGGTGTGGTGGGGGTTTGGCTCCATTAAGGCCAATCAGAGCAGCTGGTGTCATTTCCGTTACAATCAACGCCTTGACGCCATAGCAAACAGACATTTATGTCAGGTGAAGAACAAGTACCTATTTTGAGTCAGCGCCATCTCCTAAGTACCTATTTTGAGTCAGCGCCATCTCCTTCGGTTCTCAGAGGACTGAGCACCAATGCTGTGAGTGGTACTATGGCGGCCAAGAGGAAAACGAAAACTAGCATCAATGTGTTTTGCATAAACGTCGGCCATTTAACCCCTTTGTGCAGATATAGATGCCGGCGTCCGTAAATTCCGAAATTTAATTCCTAAATAATTATTTAGTTGAATTTCCAAATGTCTTGTTTCACTGGAATAATGATGTCTTGAGGAAGGTCAGTTGAATGAAACGCTGACTAATAAATTAATTGCAAGTGAGAAGACAGTGTGCTGGAGTTTTTTTTTTTTCTTACCTTAGTCCACAGTTGGCCTTTCTCCTACGCACCTTTTTTTTCATGCCACTCTGGTCAGAAATGTATTTTATTGAAATATGCATGGATTTCATTTATGTATTCTTGGTATTTAACACATATGTGTACCACTACCCCAGTACTGGTCTAGTTGTATATTATCCTAAAGGAAGCAAAAACAGGATAGCTCTGTCGTTTCAGTGGACCCTGCATACTGATCTCTTCAACCTAGCAACTCTGTGTGAGATTATTTAAGTGACTTAACATTAAAGACAAAACTATAAAAACAAGAGTACATTGTTATCAGTATTCCCTGCCACCATGGAATCCCTTTTTTGAACCCAAATAAGGTCATGACTGGTAGCATACGCACACAGAATTTCCTTCATCTAGGTAAAGCTGAAACAGTTTCTGAAACATAATTGTCCCTACTTATCTGGACAAACGGATGAGCTCTGTTATGATACCCCCCTCTCCCCCTGATAATAAAATACATTTTATGAATAGTTAGGCCTAAGAAAATAGACTCTTACAACATCAGGACACCCCATGTTTGCAATTCTATCCATTCCATCAGTATAATTGTATTTGTCCCTTTATCGTTTTGAGTTTATGCTGCTTGATGTTGCCAGTGTTTTATAGAATCAAACAAGAATTAATGCATCCGAGGCACATACCCCATCTGGAATAACAAATCAACCAAAACTCAGTTTTCATTTGCATCTGAATGACTGTTCTCTTTACTTTATATTTGACCCCGCACATGCTTCAATGTATCTTGATATGCTTCCAAACTGTCAGGCAGGGATTTTGCTTTGTGAATTAGCATGCAACTCCCATGCACTTTTCAGTGATGAGAACTTAACGTAAGTAAACCCCCCAAGCAATAAAGTACCCTAGTTTTGCCATTCTAATGTCTTACATTCTAAGAAGGAAAAGTCTGACTGAATGCAATGTATTGCTTTGCCAAATAAGAGCAGCTAATGACAACATTGCTTTTTGTAAAATATTCAGTTTTCTTCAACGTTACCGGACTCTGACCACGTAATGCTTTGCTCCATATTGCAGTTAGGATAGCTCACTTATTAATGTAATGTTTTTTTTTTGAATATATGAGCCACAAACTTGGACTATCAAAAGTAGATTGATTCAGCTCCAAGCCTAAAATTCTTGGAGCTGAAGCCCTGGAGCAGGATGGATCTACTTAAGGTGCTACAGAGAATGCACCAGTGTGCACCATCCTATCTAACAGCGATCTGTGCATGTGGGTGAAGAGTTCGTGGAGAGGAGTTGAGTGTCAGTGATTAGTTGATTTAAGAAGTGCGTGTTTACATGACCGCTGTGGCCATCCACAAGTATGAGGCTCTAATACTGAGTTCCCTGGCCAAAATTGCTATGCACATTTAATATACACTGCCCAATTCTGAACTTTTCATTCACACATTAGAGCATCACTGAATATTGTCTTATAAATATCCCCATAAATGTCACACAGAACTCCCAAGACAAATATTTTGAGATGATATTACTGGATGGCTGTTTGCTCTCATCTTGTTTTGATGACAGATGGTGCATATTTTACTAGCTTAGGGGACAGCTCCAGTACAACATCTGTTCAGGCCCATAATTTTGTACTCAGAGAGGCCCTTATCTCACCAAGGGAAATTGCAGCATTGCTATGTCGACTCTCAGAATACAACAAGGAGAATGTTCTCAAATGGCTTGGAAAGAATAAAACAAGTTACACAGTCTTTCTTGTTCACAGTTGCTAGAAAAAGTGTAAATCCTTTAGATTTATCTGCATTAATTACTCAAAAATGTAGTCTGATCATCTCAGTCCCAAACATAACCTCCAGCATGTACTCTAACAGCACAGAAATAATGTATCCTTGTCGTTTCCATTTTGACTATAATGTACTGGATAAATATGCAAAGTTGCAATTGAAAAAGTATGTAAATCCTTTTTTGAATTCCTTAAACAAAAGGCTTTTTGTCCATGATTGAGATAAAACTCCAGAGAGTTGTTAGTAATGCCCTCTTTTTATAAAACGTACACAAAAATGGTTACTCACAATTCCAGCTTCATAAGTAGAATCACATGTTAAGGTGAATTACTCCGAAATCAAGTTTTGCAATCACCCCAGAAGAAGAATGGCTGAATTGATTAAAGCAGCAAAGGGTTACAAATGCGTTTGTGTAGGTCAGGGTGCTCAATAAGGCACAGGAAGACAAATTATCTACATGTGGATGATGGATTAGTTATGTTTCTTAATGGTTGCTAAAATCTCTAGGAGTGAGTCTTCAAAAATCACTGCAAGCGCACGAAGAGCTCAAGGAGGTGAAAAAAAACCCTAGGATAGCAGCTCAGGGTCAGCTGAAATTTCTCAAAGCCATCTAATGATCACTTTGTTTATCTATGATTGGAAAAATATAGAGCAAGAATTGTGTTTAAGGGAAGACACCACACAAAAAAGCACTATTCATCATTAAAATGAATAAGTGAAGATGCACCACTCAAATGTGCAATTTCAGTGTTCCAAAAATGCTACTGGAACAATGTTCAAAAGACAGGTTAATGAAAATTTAGTTCAAGTTTTTGGTAGACATGTAACACTGTCTAACCAGGCACTAATACCGACACTATGAACCTTTTGCAAAACAAAACAATAGCGAATGGAACATCATAAATTGAGGCTGCTCGGTTTCCTAAAGGCCGGAGGAATACATTAATGTTTTCAAATGATCAAATGAAGAGTCTGACCTCAAATTAAATTGGGAATTTGTGACTCAGTCTAAAGAGAGCCATTCAAGAATGACCACTCGAGAATAAGATTAGAATGGCGTTGTGCACATGTGATTATTTTATTGGGGATATTCCTTTGGATAAATGAAGGTTCACATAATTTTTTTACCATCAGGTTTTTCAATGCTTAACCAAATCTTCTATTCAGAAATGAAAAATGACAGTTATTTTTATGTCATTATTTACAGAATATGGGTCTGGCCAAGCGGTTACGTCACTACAATTTTGATGTTCATTGGGCTATAACTTTTTAACCAGATAACTTATATAAACTTGAAATACATGTTTCTAAAGGTTTTTACAAGTACTTTAACATGGTGTACTCAATGGATTGTTAGAATAATTTTTAAATGTGAAATTACCAAAAATGTGCTCGGTTACGTTACGACCAAAAGAGGACATCAGATTTGACAAGGTGTATGCAAAGATGCATAACATGCTGTTCTCATTACAAATTGGAGTCAACCTGGTTTCAATATTGCAATAAACCTATTAAACTATGTTCTCAGCGGAATTTCAAAGATTTAATCTCAAAATACGGAATTTCTTAGATTTAATAGGGAAAAGAATATGGTTATGTCATTACAAGCTGTATTGGTTATGTCCCTACAGAACTAGATGTTCATGAGAAAAAGTAAGGTTTACTTCAAGAAAAGACCTAAAATAGGTAACATAACATACTTTTATTATAAAAGAAACACTCTATATCACAGATATACATTATTATTACCTAAGTCAGTTATGACAGCAATCTATATGGTCATAATGCAACATCTTTTTAAGAGTTTAAAAAACTCATTTTTAATTTGAATTTGACAAAAAATAGTTACAGACGCTGAAAAATATGAACAGTAAAAGGTATTAAATATAGAAACAAGTAAATTTTATGTAGTTTTAGATATTTTATTGTTGAGATGAAAATTATGTGAAAAATAGATTTCCGGGTGTGTCTGTAGTTTTCAAACTTCATGCACTTTAAATGGCTGTAATTTTTTTTTCACATCTTGTATTGAAAAAACAAAGTTAATTCCATAAACTAGACAGATTAAGCTACAAGATCAGCCCATTCACCATGTGTTGCAAAGAAATATAATTTTCATCACACTTGTTCATTTTCGCTTGGCCAGACCCATATGTATTTTTTCTCGTATTGTTACTTGACAATCTGGCAGTCTGCTGTAAACCAAGTAACTTACAAGTTCAGCTAATCCTAAGGGGTTTACATACTTTTTCTTGCCACTCCCTGCAAATTGCTATTAAATGAAAATGTCTTAATTTGTCTCTTTGTGGTACATGACTCTCCTGGGCCTGAAGAATGCCATATTCTTGTCCTTGACGAAATTGGGAAGGCGATATTGGCATTTTGAGGCATGTTAGCATGACTGTCAAAATTGTAAACCATTTATATCTGAGAAAAATGACATTTCAAAATAGGGTCAGGTTTTACCCTTGAACTCAATTTGAGCTCAGTACATTTTTCATGAACCTTCTACCTGATATTGCCTGAACCCATGTCAACATCCACTAATGTATTATACGCCTGACTTTGGTTTTGGCATAGTATAAACTGGAATTCAGAGTCTTTTGGAAAAAAAAATAGAAATATAAAAGTGAGTGAAGATATTACAATATTTATATGGTTATCGAATGTTTGAGAAGTCATTGATTCTGCATCCAACCCATAGTATTTGATGTGACATAATTTGATTAATTCAGATCTATTGTCGAGTGTGAAGCAAATTCAAATCCATGCAGACAGGTAACCTTTTGAAAGAATGGAATATAATCACATTTCATCCCTCAGACTGAAAGTTATAGTATTAATTGATACAAGTTAATGTAAATATTCGTTGTGATCAATTAAACATAATTGAAAGCTACTTGGCTTTCCTCTCATGTTCTGTAATTCACTTATCTTTTTGTACTTTAAGGCATAAAAATTGTGCAGATGCTGTGGTTTGCAGTGTGGCTTTGACCTTACCAATTACAAGAGGCATAATGGACTAGCTGACAGGAACATCAGTGGCAACATATTTTTAGCATCACTGAAAGGAGTTGTTTCTAAAGGAGAGCACTCACCATGCAAGCTTCTGACAATGCTGACTTTAGATTTGTCAGCAACACGCCAGAGTCTGATGAAAGAAAAGTTGACATGAATGCAAAATGTAATGCAATCAAACCACATCAGAAATGTCTCCATAGATGCTTTCTTCCTTCAAGGAGCACAAGGGATGTCAGGGGTACTCAGAGTCGCCGAGCTCATTGCTAAGAAATAAACAGAAATGGAAACAAAGACTTTCCATGCAAATGCGCTGAAAAAAAAAGTCAGCGGTCTGTTTGAATCTGATATGTGCCTCTGAATATTTTCCTTTTCCTTTAATTCATAATTTCACATGTGCTATTTATAACCATTTAAACCCCAGTAGATTCTAGGATGTTGCTGCAGATCACTGAGAATTCTTACTTGTATGAGAGTTTTTGCGACTCATTCTACCCAAAGTACTCCAACTCAAAAACTAAAAGAAATTGACGCTCACAAGTTCAATTTCTTTTGAACAACACAGGTTCTTCTTTAATTTGGGACCAAATTTATGGCAGACATTGCAAGTGTGTATTCCACAACCGTGCTCACCCTTTCTTTCCTTAAGTGACATGAAATCACATGGAACAATCACACCCTGTTCATTTGCTTAGGTCTAAATCATGTGGAATGAATATATGTAATCACAGCACACAATTAAAATGTTAGAGAAGACCCACATGGAAAGAATCTATATGAACATATATGCGCATGTATGCAACCTACATGCCGCATATATGCCGCATATAGGCCAAATTCAGGTACATATATGTGCTCATAGAGGGCACATAGGTCTCCTATATAGCTCATATACCCAGTGGCAGGTTCTGTTTGTCATAACTATTGTATAGCTCATATCTCACTTTTGCAACTGTCATACAGGATGCCTTGCTCATATTTTTATTCTCAAGGTAATATCTGCATATTAGTCCAAAGTCCCTTACAGATATAACAAGAATTTCACCCAATAACTTATTAATCGCATGTGAACACGTGAAATTGGCATCACATTTGATCCTAAATACATGTTGACGTGTGACAACGGCATGTAATGTGTAAACCAGTCATTATTAACTATGGCAAGTGAGAGGAGACAAAAAGCTATGATATCAACACAAATATCTAATACTATTTGTTCCATTTTTTCCCTGAAACATTAACAATAACAAGGTCGTCAATTCTTTCTTGACCATACTTATTTCCATTCTATGAAGATTGAGTTGTGTATTGGGTGTGTCATCTGGTGATAGAATAGTGTAACTGCGTGCATAAATTTGCAGCTCCATGTCCGCTGCACAGATGGGTTAATACTCTAATTCCTCATGGTTTAGATGTTGAATTTGATTTGAGAACATTTTTATGAATATTTTGTTGGAAGGTCTATTTGTCTATTTGCCACTTGATTGGACAATCAGAAAAGTATCCATACTTTTGCGTATCAGCTTGGTAGGTTGCATTCTCTTCTCGTTGCAGCTGAAAATGACGTGATTTAAAGAAAAAAAAGACTTCCGAAACCAGCCTGAAGTGTTCAGTTACATTCATGGGATTTAAATGAGATAAGGACTTCGTCAATGGGAATTATTCCGAATGAAATAGGACTGGGGAGGGTTCCCTTTGGAGGTTGGATTCAATGAAGAAAAGGTAGAAAAGGTAATTTATACTGCATTTTTGGCTCATTTAAAATACCAGCTGAGTGTGGCTTTTTGTTTTGGAATTTATACTGTATTCAACAAAATCGAATGCCAAGGTTTTGGCTCATTTAAAATACCAGCAGCTCACGCACTTCGGCAGACTCCTTATTCTGTTCAATCTTTTGGCACATTATGTAAATTCCTTTTCAACTTATATTCAATTGAATACACTGCAAAGACAAGATGTTTAATGTTCAAACTGAGAAACTTTATTTTTTTTTTTGCAAATAATCATTAACTTATAATTTAAAAGGCAGCAACACATTGCAAAAAAGTTGACACAGGGGCCTTTTTACCACTGTGTTACATCACCTTTCCTTTTAACGACACTCAGTAAACGTTTGGGAACTGAGGAGACCAATTTTTTTTTTTTTTTTGGTGGAACTCTTTCCCATTCTTGCTTGATGTACAGCTTAAGTTGTTCAACAGTCCGGGGTCTCCGTTGTCGTATTTTTCACGCTTCATAATCGCCACACATTTTCAATGGGAGACAGGTCTGGACTACAGGCAGGCCAGTCTAGTACCCGCACTCTTTTTACTCACGGAGCCATGCTGTTGTAACACGTGCAGAATGTGGCTTGGCATTGTCTTGCTGAAATAAGCAGGGGCGTCCATGAAAAAGACGTTGCTTGGATGGCAACATATGTTGCTCCAAAACCTGTATGTACCTTTCAGCATTAATGGTGCCTTCACATATGTGTAAGTTGCCCATGCCTTGGGCACTAATACACCCCCATACCATCACAGATGCTGGCTTCTGAACTTTGCGCCTATAACAGTCCGGATGGTTCTTTTCCTCTTTGGTCCGGAGGACCACGGCGTCCACAGTTCCCAAAAACAATTTGAAATGTGGACTCGTCAGACCCTGAACACTTTTCCACTTTGCATCAGTCCATCTTAGATGAGCTTGGGCCCAGCGAAGCCGGCGGCGTTCTGGGTGCTGTTGATAAATGGCTTTAAGCTTTGCATTATAGAGTTTTAACTTGCACTTGCAGATGTAGCGACGAACTGTAGTTACTGACAGTGGTTTTCTGAAGTGTTCCTGAGCCCATGTGGTGATGTCCTTTACACACTGATGTCGGTTTTTGATGCAGTACTGCCTGAGGGATCGAAGGTCACGGGCATTCAATGTTGGTTTTCGCCTTGTCGCTTACGTGCAGTGATTTCTCCAGATTCTCTGAACCTTTTGCGATATTACGGACCGTAGATGATGAAATCCCTAAATTTCTTGCAATAGCTCGTTGAGGAATGTTGTTTTTAAACTGTTCTCAGCTCACGCATTTGTTCACTAAGTGGTGACCCTCGCCCCATCCTTGTTTGTGAATGACTGAGCATTTCAGGAAGCTGCTTTTATACCCAATCATGGCACCCACCTGTTCCCAATTAGCCCGTTCACCTGTGGGATGTTCCAAATAAGTGTTTGATGAGCATTCCTCAACTCTCTCAGTCTTTTTGCCACTTGTGCCAGCTTTTTTTTTTTGAAACATGTTGCAGGCATCAAATTCCAAATGAGCTAATATTTGCAAAAAATTACAAAGTTTACCTGTTCGAACATTAAGTAACTTGTCTTTGTGTATTCAATTGAATATAGGTTGAAAAGGATTTGCAAATCATTGTATTCTGTTTTTATTTATGATTTACACAACAAGCCAACTTCACTGGTTTTGGGTTTTGTAGAATATTGCTTGATTTTTTCCTGATATGTCTGTTCTGTTAAAGTAAGGTATATTTCAGACATTACTGAGTGAGTACCTTCTAAGGTGTGGAAAGTGTTCATATAAGGTTGCAAGCTCAGAAGTGGGAACTGCTAGCTTTTTATTGCAGGGTGAATGCTCTGACCGTTAAATAAGCAGTTCCTTTAATGAGTATGTGTGCTGCAGTGTTTCCTCTAGGATTTTTTTCAGCAGTGAGAGCAAAGGTTTTTGCCTGGATTGTGTGCACATGTGAATATCAATCATCAATTTAAAAAATATTTTAAAAAGACACTTGACTGCAAATCAAGCTTTAGAAGATATTTATCTATACGATTTATTTTATATATATTTGTGCAACTATTTACTGATTTGTACATATGTGCATTATAACATTTATTTGTGCATTTTATTTTATACACACACACACACACACACATATATATAATGTTTGTACATATATGTACAAATAATTAAATATAACACATTTACTTGTACATATACTATAAAATGTTTATTTTTACATTTTTTTGAAATATATTTGTACATATATTTAACAATTTATTTATCCTGGTTTCTAAAATAAGGATATGATGTTGACATGCACAAACGCAAAAACGGGATTCTGCAAAAACCCAATCATGACCGGGATACTGAAGTCCATCTAACTAAATGCACTCATAGAGAATACATTGCAAATGCTCATTTACTGTAACGTCAGCGGCAATGAGAATCTTCCTAGAGGGAACGTGTCATATGAAAGTTAAAGCTCGCAACAAGCGTAAAATTTACTCAACTCCTTTCATAACTTTCTTGTGGTATCACCAATAGTGTAAGATTCTGTTTATCACATAACAGAATAGCAAAATTTAATAGAAGACAAATGTGATTTCCGTCAGCGCCTTAATGGAAATGTTAGTTAATTTGCAGGCATCCTACCATTGCGCTAATTCCATTACACTTACACTTGATATTCAGTTTAGCTACATATTAACAGCGTGACGAAACGCAGAGCGGTTTTTTTTTATCTAGTACTACAACTACGTGATTAAGTTCAATGTATCTTAAAGTTATCTATCCATAATAAAATATACCTTTTTTTTGTTCTTCAGCTCCAGTAACGTTAATGTAAGGTGGTCTAACCTCATTCGAAAATTCTATAAAATGTTAAGTAAGAGCTCATGCTGTTGTGGTTGTCATGACATCAGGAGTGTTTGACATTCTGGCAGTATTCCATTCGCTCGCGCTCGTAGACTGAGCGAGAGACCATTCGTTCTGAGCCCACCGCTGTGGTTGACTGCAACTTGGAGTAAAAAAAAAATCCCATTCTGAAGTAGCGGCAGGAATAATTTAGCAGTGGTGGGTGCCACTACTAAATGAACATATCGGAAACTGTGTGCTGGCTTGCAGAACTCTGAAAAAAAAAATAGACAAAATTTTTAAACTTTATCATGGAGAACAGGCATGTTTTGTTTTTGGGGAGGTTACTGGTGACCACTGATATCCAACTGCACCTATATTGATAAACTCATGCTAAATTCAACCAGAAAATCATAATTTCATATTGAATTTCATGTGTCAAAAGTTGATTTGTGTTAAAGGGGACCTAATATGCTATTTTTCCAAGTTTATATTTTGGTCTTTGACTCTCCTAGAGTACTCCTGATCGCGCAAAGTAAACAAAAAAGGGTTCTTATTTCGCTCATACTGCCATCCTCAAAAAACCCCATTTGTAGTCCATAGTAGTCTCTGCCTGAAACGCCTCATTGGGGTGGCTCTTCCGCTATGGCCCCCACTCCCCGTGTGCCCACTTTCTTCTGACTGGCCAGCTCTGTGGAGGGCGGATATAGGCGGGACGAGGCAGCAGAACGCAGTTTTCCTGGTCCGGCTCCAGAGGAATCGACGGGCATATTCTGCAATCTAACGCAGTACATGTGTATAGATCTAATGAAATTAACTTGTTCTAATAAACGCAACGGCGAAAGTGCGAAAGTCTGGCAGCTCAAGCACGAATTTGCTATCGGCTACAGTTTGCTACGGCAACAGTTGGTGAGTACAGCGGTTTTTCTACTCTGTAGCTAGGATGCCAAGGAAGCTAGAATCCACCCCATATAGACACATTTGTAGAACGGGTCGACATGCCCAAGTGTAGACCGGAGACCGTAGAAATCCGGTGGGTCTGAGTTAAGAGGGAAACATGGACAGTGAGGAGCAATGAAAAGTGGACCAACAGCTTAGGGACTGCTTCTTGTGTGTATTAGGACCTGCTGGTTCGTGTGCATAGCTGTGGTGTGTTGTTAGCGTGGAGAAACGAACAGCTTCCGCACTGGTATATGACGAAGGGGCGAAAGCTCCAAGCTAAACGGCCTTTTCGGAAATTGCCCGCGGTAATGGTTTACTTATTCCTTCGGAATGACCAGCTTTTCCTCGCGGAAAATGGGCGCATTATGGATAGCGTGCGAGAGCTAGATAGAGCTCCGGTTATGTCATGAACATAATACAGGTTTTACAGACCGTAAGTTCCATCTGCGTGAACCGTTGCTTATGTGGAGCTAGCGAATTGATCACTTTTACAGGAAAGAATTTAATATTCAATCAATGGCAATGCAAAGAAATCGTTTGTTATACCGGACACGTTATAGCCTGTGTGCTTCCCTATTGCTTTCACTGATAGCATCAGAGAGCTTGCCCAGACATTGGAGATGTATCAGGCTGACCCCGATCATGGATAAGTAAAGCGATCGTTTCATAAGCACCCAAAAACGCACCCCAAGCTCTGCAAAACCTACGATGGTCTAACTGCAGCCCAACTCGGCAGACACATACAGCACCTCTCTGGTTAGCTTCAACTGCAGTGTCTACAATCAGGCAACGTTATGATGAAACTGTCACATTGATGCTTACCGAAGTAACACAAGCATACCGATCATAATTGCTGCATATAAGTTAACCAGGAGCATTTTTAATTAGCAGAGCACTCGAACTAACATGCAGTAGCTGATAAGTGGTCATGACTTTGAATGTAATCTGTCGCGCGAAAAATTTGCTTCGCGTCCGGTGTGAAAGCTGCTTAACGTGCCCATAACGCCTATATTCACGTCTTTGCATTGACTTTGAATGTAGCTAATCTGTCGCGCGAAAAATTTGTTTTGCATCCGGTGTGAAAGCTGCTTAACGCGCCCATAACGCCTGTATTCGCGTCTTTGCATTGACTTTGAATGTAGCTAATCTGTCGCGAAAAAATTTGTTTTCAAGGTCCGGTGTGAAAGCTGCTTAACGCGCCCATAACGCCTGTATTCGTGTCTTTGCATTGACTTTAAATGTAGCTAATCTGTCGCGCGAAAAATTCGTTTCGTGTCCGATGTGAAAGCAGCTTTATGGATAGTACGGGACAGCTAGAGAGAGCTCGGTTATGTTATGAACATAATACAGGTTTTGCAGACCGTAAGTTCCGTTAGCGCGGACAAGTTGCTTATGTGGAGCTAGCGAATCGATCACTTCTACAGGAAAGAATTACCTATTTAATCTCAATTACCTATTTAATTTTCATTAGCCACAATAATTTCTAAAGGGGGATGAAATTATGTCAAGGTAGTGAAGAGAAATCATTTGTAAACTGGCAGAGCTTCTGCGTTTCGCATTGCTTTCACGGTAGCACCAGAGAGCTTACTCAGACATTTGTGAAGTATTCGGCTGATCCCGGTCATGGATAAGTGAAGCGATCACTAACTGTAGTGGCTACAATCGGGCAACGTTATGATGAAACTGCCACATTGATGCTTACCGAAGTAACACAAGCATACCGATCAGAATTCCTGCATATAAGTCAACCAGGAGCATTTTTAATTAGCACGGCACGCAAACTAACATGCAGTAGCTGGTAACCGAGCGGTCATAACCACAGAGACAAACCCTTGCAATACAGGTTTTGCAGACAGCAAGTTCTGGTACTGTGAACAGTTGTACTAAGCATCCAAATTACAAACAAGTATTAAAAGTTAGCTTCAAATGAGATTTATGTTCACACACCTTCTGTGGAATTTCCCCTGATATCACTCTTGCATATTTAGGACACCAACATTAGCAACAGTAACTTGGCTACGTTAGCCGCTGTGCAACAGTCACAATCAACTGGCTATCACGTCAGGTTGGCTTATGCAGTAAAAGCAACTTACAGCTTCTGTGTCTGTGAGTCACGGACAGTCGCGACCGATACAGGCTTTATCTTCAGATATTTTACAAAGCCTGCGTTTGAGGCCAGTTGTTAGTGCTAACCATCGCTAGCGGTCCTGCTAGCCACCCGTAACACGTTAGCTTTACTTACATTATTTGCTGTTATATCATTACTTACAGCTTGTGGCTCCGAGCGCTTGATCAATGCAACTGCTTCAGGTTTGAGAAGCAGCTGAAACCCCAATCCTGTGTCAAATTATCCTTTATTAACAAAGCTGTCTTTGGTGAAATGCTGAGCACAATCAGCTAACGTTCTCTTTGGCCGTGGCTGTTTGCTGCCAGCAAACAAAAAAAAAAGATACCCACTGATTTCTTGGCATCGTCTTTTGGAAGAAAAAATAGTTGTTTTTCTTTTAAGCGTAAACGGACAAGCAGCTTTGGGAGAGATACTGACAAAATTGCACCTCAAATGATCTGCGGTTCTTCTTTTGTATTTCCAAAAGTGTAGACGCTACTAAGGCTGTATGATCTGCCGTTGTTAGTGCCCTGCTAGAATAGTTTCCGGTGTGGGCAGGTCCAGCTCAGTGGTTGGCTCTGGCTAGGTCTGTACTAATTGGACGGCACTACCTCGTCAGGTATTGCCCAGATCTCGTGAAGATCTCGGAGGAGCTGTTCAGAGAGGAAATCACGCTGACGATCATGTTCTTGGATTACGTGTATCTTATGTTTAGAAACTTTTCAGAGGTTGAGCATGGACAGCCAACATTATAACATTACTAATATGTATTAAAAGAAGGATCAGCATAATAGGTCCCCTTTAAACATATGATTATTTTACGATTTGACCTTGCGCCATTTTGAGGGATCTTAGAGATTGGGGAGCCACCTGGTTAGCTGTCTTATTTTAGAATTTAATGTTCAGATGAATTATACTTGTGGTCAAGGAGTTTATTATCCCAGAAATGCATAGTTTTAACCCCCAGCCATTTTTCAATTCTCAGTATTATTTTTTGACAATTTCAATGCTGAATTTTCATGAAGATTTTTTATGTTTGCCGTCCTTTTTCTCTACCAAAATCATGAAAATAAACTGAAATACAATGAAATTCTAATGCTACAAGTGTCTTGACTCAGTTGAGCCATACCCTTCCTCTCTGTGAAGTGGCAATCTTGAATTATAAAGCCTTAAAGGAGGACTATCATGGCTGGGAAAGTTGGGTGTTATTATTTCAATATATCATGAAAAAAGCTCCTACGACTTTGTTTTCATTATTTTGCTGAGCGATTTTACAAAACTAGTGGACATTACCACAGCAGACTTCACCCTCGATCTGCTTGAGGCGCCCCTAATCGTGACGTCAGTGCGGCTGTTAGCGCCATGAATTTCCAACCTCCTGCATTGAGATTGTTGAATGACCGAGATATTCCCGCTTCCTTATGGGGCAGACAGACGAGCTTGATTATCACCTTTTTCTATCCGACACAACTTTAATTTAGAGGTGAACTAACATCAGTGGCCATGTGAAATGCTTCCGGAAAGAAAAGTACGATTTGAAGTCTGCTAATTACCAGCAAGGCTGGACAGCTGCCGTGGCATAATTAGCTCACCTTAAATCAATTCCCGTGTACTTTGCCTAACTTGTAATCAAGCCATTTATTCAGCCAACTGACCAATCAAAACCAAAATCAAGCCAATAATGATTTAGAAGAGATAATGAGAAGCAGACAAACCGAACCAGGCTACCTTGCTAGATTGAAATAATGTCAGTAATCTGAATAAATAACAGACCTCTGAATTCCACCTCTCATCAGAAAACTTTCACGTATTATTAAAAAAGATTTCTTAAAAATAAAATCATGTTAAGATGGCCCTGGTTTTTAAGCGCCCTAAAAATATTTAGAAAACATTGTGTGAAGCGATCAAACGTGAATGTGAGAGAGAAATTATTTTTCGCATTGCAAGCAAACAAAAAATGCACCGAAGACAGGGCAAGCACGTTCAGGCAAATCTGTGCCGCAAATTTTAAACATTTTTTATTTAATAATTGAACAAGATTCGCACACAACAGTCAAACGTAATAATCAAGGAAACACATTCAGGCAAACTGCATGCTGAACTAAGCAAAGTTAAGGTCCTCAAAATCACCTCCTCTACTCAACAATTGCTTTCACCCCCTTCCCATTTACTTGGCTCAATTTGCAATCAAACAGTTGATTCGCTCAATGAACAATTTTAAATTGGTTGGTTATCGAATTTATTTAGATATCCATGTATTCAGACATTTTGACATCGCATGCATCATGCACATGAATGCATGTGGCAGCCGCAGTGACGTTATGATCTCGCAAGTTCTCATGCCACTTGTGGCGTTAATGGCGGCCTCCTGGAAACAGCAATTCTGGCTAATTAATGGTCATTTAAAAGAACAGGGGGTATGTATGGACAAAAAATCGACCATGGATATTATGTTGGAGTTAATTACTATAAGATTAAGTCAAAACGTGAGGTCAGTATAGTCCTCCTTTAAATGAGATAAGACATAAATAGCCAGATTTGGCTTCTGTGCAAAGGCGTTAAGAAAATAAATCCAGCAAAATATATATATATATTAAAAAAAAACATTCACCTGGTGTTTATATGTCTGCCAGTCCGCGGATAGATTTTGTGAATGCAATAATGTCACAATTGTGCTAGATGCAGTCACAAAACTTACAGGTTTGCAGCTGAGATCACAGTGAAGGCGGGTTTGAAGTTGGGCAAGGTCCAAGTATGGGCACTGGAATTAAGGGGGTAGTAAATCCATCCGAAGAGGGTCTCTAGTTTTTATATAATTTTATCATTGTTTTAATAAAGTACTGTGTTTACTAGAATTTTAGTTCATTCTTTGGTATCAAAATCAGGAATGAGAATCATGATTCTCGCTGGTATTGGTTCCGACTAGTGAAATTTTGGTATTGTGACATCTCTGCTCAACCTCATCTTTTAGAAAGAGATTTATCCACATTCTTTTAAAACATTTTATAATATTATGCAGAGAAACCAACATTTTGCATGTCTGAAAGAGTGAACTAGCCCTAAGGCACTATGTTTCAAAATATTCTGTCTCTGCATTCAGGCAGAAAAGAATTGGACTTGTTATCTTGGTGTGAGTTTGGAAAAATGTTTTCTGCAAACTTGTTTCCCTGGAACATTCCACTGGTTGAGAGTATTGATGCAGTGTCATCTTCAGATATTGAGTTTCCTCGTAAATAAACTGAAGCTCATCAAAATATTCCTCAAACAAACACGGAGCAGGCACGTTGCCCTATAGCACAACATACAACCCCAATTCCCAAATAGTTGGGACAAAGTGTAAATTGTGAATAAAATCAAAACGCAATGAGTTCCAAATCACACCAGCCAGTATTTTATTCACAATAGAACAGAGATAACATTGTAAATGTTGAAACTGAGAAATTTTACAATTTTATCCACAAAATAAGCTCATTTCAAATTTGTTGGCTGCTACAGGTCTCAAAAATGTTGGGACGGGGGCCTGTTTACCATGGTGTAGCATCCTATCTTCTTTTCAACACAGAGCGGAGGCGTCTGGGCATTGAGGAGACAAGTTTCTTGAGTTTAGCCATTGGAATTTGATCCCACTCTTGTTTAATACAGGCTTCCAGCTGCTGGAGAGTTTTGGGTCTCCTTTGACAAACTTTTCGTTTGAGAACATTTGGTGCATAATTAATCGGTGAAAGATCAGGACTGCAGGCCAGTTCAGTACACGGACTCTTCTATTACGAAGCCATGCTGTTGTAATAGCTGCAGTATGTGATTTTGCGCTGTTCTGCTGAAATACACAAGGCCTTCCTTGGAATAGATGTCGTCTGGAGGGGTGCATATGTTGCTCTAAAACCTTTATATACCTTTCAGCATTTATGGTGCTTTTTAAAACATGCAAGTGTCCCACACCATATGCACTAATGCATCCCCATATCATCAGAGATGCTGGCTTTTGAACTGAAAGCTGGTAACAGGAGGGGTGGTCTTTCTCCTCTTTAACCCAGAGGACACAACGCCAATGATTTCCAGCAAGAATGTCAAATTTGGACTCATCTGACCAGAGGACACTTTGCCACTTTGCTTCAGTCCATTTTAAATGAGCCTTGGCCCACAGAACACGGTGGCGCTTCTGGATCAAGCTCAACAATGGCTTCCTTTTTGCATGATAGAGTTTTAGGAGGCATCAGTGGATGGCATGGCGGACTGTATTAACAGACAGTAGTTTCTTGAAGTATTCCTGGGCCCATTTAGTAATGTCAATGACAGAATCATGCCGGTGAGTGATGCAGTGGCATCTGAGGGCCCGAAGATCACAGGCATCCAGTAAAGGTCTTCGGCCTTGTCCCTTACGCACACAGATTTTTCCAGTTTCTCTGAATCTTTTGATGATGTTATGCACTGTTGATGATGAGACCTTCAAAGCCTTTGCAATTTGATGTTGAGGAACATTGTTTTTAAAGTATTCCACGATTTTTTTTTTTACGCAAACCTTTACAGGTTGGAGAGCCTCTGGCCATCTTTACTTCTGAGAGACTCAGCCTCTCTAAGACATCCCTGTAATAGCCAATCATGTTACACACCTGATGCCAGTTAACTTAATTACTTACTAAATGTTCTTTCAGCTGATTCTCTTATATATTAATTGCTTTTTAAGCCCTTTTTTGCCTGTGTCCCAACTTTTTTGAGACCTGTTGCAGCCAGAAAATTTGAAATGAGCTCATTTTATGGATAAAAATGTAAAATGTCTCAGTTTCAACATTTGAAATGTTATCTGTGGTCTATGGCTCATGTGATCTGAAAATCATTGCATTTTGATTTTATTCACAATTTACACTTCGTCCCAACTATTTCGGAATTGGGGTTGTACATGTCAGACAGACAAAATAATTGCTCCATGTGAAGACATGGTTATGCAAATCCCTATTGATGCAGTTCAGATTAGAATTTAATTTTTCATCCATTTGTAAAAAAAAAAAAAAAAGAATAAAAATAAATAAATAAATAAATCATACAAAACATCACAATTGACAACTGCAAGTGCCTTTTCAAAGCTTACAAGGTAATATGGCAACATTTTTTGATGCATGGTATTGTGTGAATAAGAACAATTGCAATTGAATTAAGACAAGTTGATGTTCCTCACTAAAGATGGCATAACTCAGACTTACTTTACTTCAACTGTTGTGCAGATGTGATACTATTTATAGTAGCAGTCAATTTCAGGAGATACTGCATATTTAGAAAAAAAAAAAAAAAAAAAGTTTGCCTCCTCAAGACCTATATTAATGAAGTGTTCATTAACTGAACAAATGAATTAAAGCTGGCACAAACTAAGCCTTGTGTACAGAAATTGATCAGTTTTAAGCCTTCTGTTTTTATCTCCAGCTTCCCGCACTTGTTTGCTCACATGTGAACCTCACATCTTTCTGTGAGACTGGTAATATAATTATTTTTTGGAAAGTCACCATCAATAGTTGCCTGAAAACTTTGGTATCAGAGCGCACAGGTGTATCTAAGTCAATGTACTGACAAATTTACGTTGTATGTATTTGTGTAGTATTTGCAGTAGATTGGAAAAATCGTAGGGTAAGGATGGTGTTTGGCAAATAAAGGGAAGTGCTAAGATTGACCAAAGTTTGCTTCAGAGCGGGCTACATTATATAAAAACAGCTTGCGCAGTATTTGCTCCATTTTACCAAGTGCATTATGCAGTGTTATTCTGAGCACTAATATTTAACCAGCCACAGTATTTCTAGCCAGATCAATAAAACGTTTTAATCGGACATGGTGCAGTCTATTTTTTTCAAAAGAAGCAAATGGACGCAATTGAGCCCAAATTGTTATGGTCTTTATGAAGTGCTAGAGCAATACACACTTAGGAAAAGCGGCTTTACTTACAAAGACATTTAGATGCACACAGTGCTTTTCCTCTTTCATCAATTCAGGAGTAAAGATATTCATTTCAAGTCAATACCTGAATTGTTTTTGTTTTTGTTCATTTTATTCCTAAGTGGTTATGTGATTCATTGCACTCGTTTCCACCTGGGAGCTTATGTGAGCGATCATGTTTCTTGGTTTGCTTGTTTGTTGGTTATTTAGAAAGACTGTGCAAAAATTATTGGACTGAATTGCATGAGAATTCTTAGAAATTATAACATTTTGAGAGTAATCGGCATCTGGATTCAGGATTTTTCGAAGGATTCTTAACTATTGCAAAATATGACAGTCAGACGCATCTTCACAAGGTGAACAAAATTCATCTTAAATTTCTCTAGAGTTCTCAGTTTTAGGGGGTTATACTCGCTGAATTAAATTTGGATATCATTGCGTGAGGAAGCGGAAATTAGATCGGAAAAAATTGTATTAGCTCAATTAATATTGATTTTTGTCTCCACTGAGTCACAAGGGATCTGTCTTGGTGAGTAGTATAGGATTGTTGTCTGCGGTCATGCGATTTTTATCTTTAAACAGATAAAATGCACCCCGGTGAAACAGACTATAAAAAATTTAGTTGTCTTTAATGCAGAGAGGACTGAATAGCAAATAGTCCGGACAGAGGGATTTTTTAATGAAATTAATTATTTTATTCCAGTAAATGTTTCTTGAGCAGAGGGAATCTCTATCTGTGGAAAGGTATCAATTACCTCAAATAATAACAATGTCACGTGGCCAAGAAGCACATACTAATTTAACAAGATATCTGAATGAGCCCTTGTGACCTCCAAGGGCTGGCCTTATCTTCAGACAATGATGAGGAAAATAACTAAACATTGAATATTAAAATCTTAAATATTGCAACTGCACCTATTGTCCAGTGTCTTCTCATAATTTCGTCATTTTTTTGTAATCTGAAAAATAAGAATGGCTTCACACATATTAATTACACATGCTGTGACAACATACCTTCTTGAGAAATAAGATCCAGAATGAAATATTTATACTGAGTGTTTTTTTTGTAATATATCGATCAGATATGTTTGGCATCACCTGCAAAATCTTACATATTAACATTATATATTCATTCATACATCAGCTTCAGCATGGACTATACATTTAAAGATATTTATTTAATGGTTACTCATATTTTGATATGGAAAACTATCCTGGGGATATGAAGTCATGCATCAATATTGCAATATTGCCATCATGAGGAGGAACCATTCTGTGTAGAAATGACTGTCACTGGATGAAATAAAATACAGCTACACCCTGTCTTGTCATGTTGCCTTGCAACAAAAGTTAATTTCACTTAGTGGATGTGTAAAGGTGGTATAAACTTCTAGTTTTATCATATTTCATGATATGCAGCAATGGTAATTTGTGGCAGCTGGAAACATCCACAAATACTGTTGACCAGTCACAATGAACTCTTCTTACAATGGGAATGGATTTTTTTTTTTTTTTTAATTTCTATACTGTTTGCTTTGTCCCTTGTCAGATTAGTTTGGTCCTGTTTCATGCAATGGTCTGATCAAGAGTGAGATAGTGCCATGTTTTGATTGGTGGTCTGAAGTAATTGGACAGCAGAACATTTGAGAAATATATTGTCCAGATTTCCTGAAATAATTTGTTTCTTGGGGTGTATAGGTAGGAATACTCCTCAAGCCTTTGAAACAGGAACTTCACCTTTTGTCCCAAGTGTCTAATAAATTTTTTTTGGATTTAGCAACATCTGTTGACGACGGTCGTCATAAAAGGTTGTTTTCACAACCCAAACACCATATTTACCTTACATTTATTTAACTCGCATTTTCATTGAAAGGACCTAATATTTAGAGTATGAAATCACACCCAGGGAAATAAGGGGTGAAGGACACCGCTGAAGGCCCCAATGACTGCATGGATCTTAGTGTGGACACTCCAACACTTGAACTGCCGAATTTTAAAATTAGGTCTTCTATCAAACATTTAATTCAAAAAACGACTACTGACTGTTACACAGTGTTGAACATGCACCTTTGCCAACTTCATTGGAACATACTGTAGACCTCACATTTGGAAATAGCTGTTATTTTCACAAAGAAATACGTTTTATGATTAAAATGTTACTTATTTTGTCTTTGTACATTTTTTCCCGACTGAATACAGGTGATAAAGGATTTTCAAATTACTGCTTGCTGTAACTTCCTACATTTAACACATTTTGTCTGTTCTTTAGAAATTGACATTGCTAGTAATTCCCAAGGAATGGTCGCTCTCAATCATGACAAAATTAGTCGTAAATCTATGATCCAGTCAACATCAAACCTTTGCCAAATCCAGACTTTCATTAATTTAGTTCAAGCTAATAAAATCCTACTCCAAAATAATAAACATTCAGGGTCCTTGAAAGGCGAGGAGAAAAGTAAGATTGTCAATTTCTGCCAAAACCCCCAGTTTATCTTGGACATTGGCAGAATTATCATTGCCCACATTTGTTTACCATCTCACCTGTAATTATAGTGCCACGTATTCACCTGTACCATAGGAATGAGAGAGAGGATCCAAGTGTGCAGTTACAATCTCCTTTAATAAGGTTTAACAATGGTTCAGTGCCACACAAACAATACAGACTCAAATATATACAGAGGGACTCGCTAGAATGATACAGTCTTACAAAACTCTGAGACTACAGAGCTACACAGAGATAGATTAACTAAGTGTTTGTGGTAAAAAACAGGAACAAATGTGCTGCCAAACCATTAATTTATCTAAAAATTTTTTTTTTTTTTTTAAACTGAAACTTCTCCTTAAATATCAACGGTGCACTTCTCCCATTCACTTCGATAGTGAACTTTTGCAAGTATTTGTCTCTGACTAAAATTTTTAGCCTTATATTCCAACTGAGTGCACTGATTGCTTTGACAAACAATTTATTCAAGCTGATTTATGGTTTGCATGTCAGTGAAATTTATAAGATGGTTTGAATGACGCAATGTCATCATCTGTATGGTCCGTGCAAACTGTTCATGCACCACAAAGATTTTGTGTCCTCGAGGACTGAGCTCATTGAACGCATAAGTGTGAAACCAAGTGTGCTGTAAGAGGTTGATCCAGTAGTCATAGCGTGCATGTGTTTAGTTTGTGTGTGGAAACGTATCCGCTACAGTACAAAAAATGTATAAATTGAAAGGACTCATTCGCGAGTGGATACGTTTCGTGGATGCGCAAATCATAAATCAGGCGTTACTCCTCTCACTTTATTTTTTCCCAACATGCTTGCATAGTGTCTGTGACATTCATTTCTTTCACTTAACATTCAATTATTCAGCTGTAGTCAGTTATTAATGTATCATACGTTGTACATTTAATGTTAGCATGCTATCTTTGCCAGGAGGTGGATAATTTTAACTCTTTCTGATCCAGTCAGTGAATGAATATGCTGCAAAAGCCCTTTAACTGTATTGAGTAACACTAAAATATGTGGATTTTACAGCTTTTATTTTGATTGTCCCTCAGAAAAACTGTATTCTTTAATAAACTGACAGTAATGCCAATGGGTTTTCTCATTACAATTCCAGTGAACACAAGTGGTAACATATATTTCAGTCAGCTTATGAATCATGACTGATAGATGGTTGGGATCCAGTCGGCAACAGCAACAGTAAAAAACTGAGGTACTTCTAGACAGTATGGCACAAAATAGGCATACAAAGGCAAAGGGTAAATACTGTCTTTTACAATATGGATTTATGAATGCATTACTTCAGTGATCCGCAGTCAAATAACATTTAAATGAACTGCAGTGCAGCTGAGGTGCAGGTTTTCATCCAAAAAACCTGCAGTGAGTGCGTTGCATATCATATACAGTATAATTATGGGATATTATTTGGATACTTGGACCAAAAGGTAGTTCACATTTTTGCAATTTTGATCTGTTTTGGCTGATGCTGAAATTGCATTAATTTTAATCCACTGCAGTTCGGATTTGTTTATGTATTATTTGTTGGAATCCTTTGTGTAAAAGCTTTAAAAAATGTTGTTTTTATTGTAGTCATTATAGTATTTTAGTCCTCCTTTCAGTCTATCTAGCTTGAAAGGAATACATTTGAATCTTTGACTTTAAAACTTATCAAACTAGGTTTTTTCAACTATGGCAATAAATATGTATACTATTCTTTCATCTCTTTCCAGCACACGTAAATGCATATTTAGTTATTTGTTGTTCACATAAGAACCCATTGCAAGACTCCTCTGAATTTTAAACATTAATGCCAGCTTATTCCATCAAATTCAAGTGAATGCTTCACTGTCCCTGTTTGGAGATGCATTTCTTGACTTGCAGCAGTGAATAGCTCCTGACTCTGTGCAACAATACAGAAAGCCCTTGTTTAATTTTAAACAACGATATGCCCCATACAGATCAAATAAGGTCCATTGTGGCAAGAACTTCTGACAGCTTTTCACCTGAAAACAGCACGTATAATAATGTGTTCAAATTCTGAATAATAAATGCAATGGATTTTATATTCCGACATGACTTAGGTGTGCGTGCTATTTTCAAAAAAAAAAATTCATTTCTTAGCTTTTTTTGAGATTTGTAAATGAATAAATCCTATTGACAGACAGCGTCGGGATTCACATCTTCCTTCCTGAGGACTGCTGTCTGATTTGAAGTCTTTCAAATCTGAGAACTGCTGAATGATTAAACAAGTAATACGTTCATTCATACACACTGATTTTTGAGAGACATAAAAATCTCTATTCCGAGCCGTTTAAAGGTCCATATTGATGTTGAACTTCACTGAAATGCATGTTTAGCCTATAATGGAAAAATGATCAGTCACATTTTCACCCTGTTGAGAATTGATGAATTAAAATTTCAAAATGATCTTAGAAACAAAGCACTGAAAAAACATGCAAAAAATATAAAATATTATAGGTTGTAATAATATATAATATTATGATATATTATTATAAATATATAACATATAATAAATAAATATACAAAAATGCAAAATTTGCACTCTGATCATTTCTCCTGTGTGGTCTTCATGTACATTGACTCACGACAGTTGGCATCAGTCTTTCTAGACCGAGTTGTACTGAATTGAATTAAGTTTCTGAGCCCTTACAATGTCCTGCCATAATAGTACAACTCATCATGCGCACAATATCTTTCTATCTACAACAAAGATGGAGTACGATGGAGCCTTCACAGAAAGGATCTGTTGTCCAAAACAATTTTGGGGAGGTACAACAGCAGACAACTTGGGATTGTTGTCAAAATACCACTAAAAATTATGAGGATGGATAAATGTGTTCGTCTTAACTTTTCTTGCATGGGGGAACTATTCTGTATCCTCATGCGGTACCTGAGAGTAGTAATCAGTCTTATTAATCAGTCTCAATCTTATTAATCGCCTTAAAAATTTATTGTTAAATCACAATTACCAAAATCAAAAATGAAAACAATAACCAATGTGTCAGTGATTTGAAATTGAAGGGTCAAAATAATGCAACCCATACATTTGTGTACTTGGGAGTATTTGAAGTATGGAATAAAGCATGATGATAAAGTTTACCTCAGTTATGCATGCCACACCATCTTTCTGTGGTGTAGGGTGTATCCAAGAAGTGTGCCCCAATCAGGCACCCAAAATAAACCGTACTCTTTACTGCACTGACAAGACTGTCTGCTTAAAAGGCAATGCTTGCCCATGTAGCATTAGTGTCCCATGGTTGTGCTACTTTTAGAGATACTGACACAAATGCTGAGGTCAGTTTGCATTGTGTTAACTGGAAGTTCTCCAAAAACCATGTTTTCATGTTTTGTCAGTGTTATGATGACAAGAGCTGTGTTCGAAATCGCCCCCTATCACGGATATAGTGCACTATATAGTGTGTCCGCCATTTTGTAGTGTTGTTCGAATTCTTTTCATCCACTATATAGTGGACTATAAAATACCCATAATGCACAGCGGAATCGAGTGAGCAAGCGATGTACACTACATTGTAGTGTCGTATACCACAATGCACTGCGGTCTTGTTTTTCCTCAGAAGAAGAATGTGAAGAGCGAGATGGCTCTGCCCTGCAGAAATACACTCTCCAATGTTCCCGTAAAGCTGCTTTCACACCGGACGCGAAACGAATTTTTCGCATGACAGATTACATTCAAAGTCAATGCAAAGACGCGAATACACGCAACGCTGTGTGTATTCGTGTCTTTGCATTGACTTTCAATGTAATCTGTCGTGCGAAAAATTCGTTTTGCATCGGTGTGAAAGCAGCTTAAGTTTCCGATTTGTTAACATGATGCTCGGCGTGTCCGCTTACATCGCAGGAATATCCAGCGCATTTGCTGACGCAACCATGTTCAGAAAATTCCGGTGTAGTGTCCGAAATCTCCTTTGGTCATTCCCTATGTAGTGCACTTTATCATATACACGATGTAGGGAATAGCGAGTGAGTGAATGAGTGGACAATTTCGAACACAGCTCCGGTTCTGGGAGATGCGTCAGCTTGGTCTCCTGTGTGTCACTCATTGCATATAGCCTTTACTTGCATTCACATTTTGTACCATGATATCCTGCTAAAGTTGAACATGCTGTATAATAAATCCAAGCTCAACTAATTCACACTTACGGTTCTAAGGTTCAACCATGCACATTGAACTTAGAGCATTTGTACCACATGGACCTTCACCTATACATCTGATGCTGTCAAAAATGTACTTTATTGTATTGTTTTTGGCTGACTAACAAGAGAGCTATCTAGGTCTATGCAGAAAGATAACTATCCATACAGGGGTAAAATAAAAGTAGACATTTGCAAGTTATGTACAGCATGAAAGTGCAAAGGAATGCTGAAAATATTAACATAGAGTCAGATACGCAAGGTCAAATTACAAGTTAATTATTCGTGTTCCTGTTCATATGTCTGCTTTTTGGTGTATCTGATGGCGAGATTCCTACAGTTTGTGATCTCATCTTGATACGCTTTAACCCATGTCAGCTTTAGTTTATTCCCACCGGAGTTGCCATTTATGGGAATTCAACAGTAGTTTGTGATTTTGCCAGGAACTACCAATTGTCAAAATAATATTCATGCATAGTTGTTCATGGAACTAAGAAAATGACTTGGTATAGTTTGGCCTACAATGAAATCCAGTGACAGAAAAAGACCCATATTGAACTGGAAAGAAATAAACAAAAAAGAAAAAGAAATACATAGCAAAAGTGTATCTGCAGTGTGCAACAATTTTCTCAAGTTGTAAAACCTTTTGAATTGTTCTCTTCTTTAGGGAAAAAGGAAATGTACTGTATGTTATTTTTATTGCGTTTTTGTGGTTGCTGGCAACAATTACTTGCTTGAATCCTCAGAAACCCAGAACAGTGAACTGAACAGAAATGAAGCCACAGTGTATTGAAGAATCTTGGCAAGGCTACATTTTGTGGAAAGAACTGCTATAACAAAGGCCCTAATTCACTGCAAAGCAATACTTTTCAAAACATATTTGGGAATATTTTGGCAAAGAGCGTAGTCATTCTGTGTATCTGAAAATTTGCCTCATTGAATCATTGGATACTGGAGTGACAATTAATATACTGTTTAATCTGCACAAGAGCAATGTTGCCACTTTGAGGAGAACACATAGTGAGTCTTCAGCATGGCAGTAGTACACATCCAACAGGTCAGTACTGGTCATTGCTCTTTTTTTTTTGCCTTTTCCAGAACTATGGAAAGCAATCAATGTGCTGCAGATGGATAAGGGGTGAAAAGGGACATATTTACATCTACTGTGAATTACCTCACCCATCTCAGCTAGATGCACTGAGGGATAATATAGGCCTATTCTCCGAAGCAATTAGTTCAGAATGCTTTGAATGCCTGTAAATTTGAAAGTCTTGCTTGAGGATTGTGACCATAAATGGCAGACATAGAATGAACTCAGCGTTCTTTGAATTACATATACTGTACATTGTGTGTGTGTGTGTGTGCGCGTGCGTGTGTGTGCATGTGTGTACGGTAGAATTAGGGATAGACTGAGGTTAGGGTAATGGTTTAGGTTAGGCATACATTGCTTATTGTTAGGATTAGGGAAAGGCTGTAGAGACACAGAAAGAATGAATGGAATCAGTGAAATGTCCTCGCAATGATAGAAGTACAAGGATGTGTGTGCGTGCATGCGTGTGTGTGTGTGTGCGTGCATGTGTGTGTTAAATATGATCTCTGGAGATAAAATGTAAAGAGCAGAGATAATTTGCTCACTGGCTTGCTCCAAACTGCAAAAATATTCCCACTTGTGGGAAGGAGAAGCAAAGGTTATTTGAATAAATCAATGTGTTGTAGCCCGTGAAGACAGCACCCTTGGGAAACCCTTCGTGAATGAGTGTTCCTGTAACACCCACCCTGTTATACTCTTCAGAAGAATATGCTGATAGAACTGTGAATTACTCCACCAAGCAGTCCTTGCATATCATATGTCTGCTTCTGTTCGCCATGTCTGCAATTATTCAGCTCTGCCAATGAGTATGAACTTCTGTGTGAAGTGCTTCACAAATCATGGTACCTCCTGCCATATACATATATTGGCCTCTAAATTTGTTGACCAGGCGCAGGCGCGGCGCAGGCGCAGCAAATGGGGGGAGCACCGCGCCAATGGGGTGTACTAGGCGTATTTTGCAAGTTCGTGCCCCGCGCAGCCCGGCGCAAGTACTCCTCTGTCCCGCCTCTGTCCCTCCTGCCGGCACAAGTGGCAAAGAGGGAGGAGAGAAGGCGTGAGTGGGTTTAACACAGCCGATTCAAGTCTTCACCAATCAAATGAGCTCCTCTCCTGACCTTTAACATGTTGGAATAAAGAAGCCTCTGTCCTATATCTGCATGATGCGTTAATGTTGCATTTTACTTTGCTGCTTCAGGCATGTTTTCTGTACCGCTTACGTCTATATTAAGCATTACGAATATGAGTTAACTGGCTAGCTAGGGCAATCGCGAATTATTACCATTAGCGAACTTGAATGGAATTTCAAAACGAAACCACGTCAGATCATTAAAACTTATGAAGTTGGAATGAAATACGACGGTTGCTCATTTATTTCTTCTGCCTGCATCATTGGGAAGAGAAACGATGGATAGCGTGTTCCTATTATTACACCCTGTTGCTGCTTAAAATTTTGGGATTAACATTCATGGACAACAATGCAAGACACGTTACACATTTATTTTCAATATGTGATCTTAACTCAGTACGAGATCATAGCAATCACGCTGTATTCCTTTCCCCCGCTAAAAACGATAAAACCTAAGTGACAATAATAGTATTAAGCCGCTTGCACACTGGACGCGAAACAAATTTTTTGCACGACTGATTACATTCAAAGTCAATGCAAAGACGCGAATACATGCGTGTAATCAGTCATACGAAAAATTCGTTTCGCGTCCGGTGTGAAAGCAGCTGAAGGACACATACCCACATAACCTACACACGCACTCACGTGCCCATATGCACAAATCTCTCTCTCTTTCTCTCTCTCTCTCTCTCTCTCTCGTACGTTGTAGACAGGGGTATTTGCGGTCAAAGCCACTGCCGCAAAAAGCGGCTACGGCGCTCAAAGTAATTTAATATCAATACTCACGTTTTAAAAACAGAAGTTCAAAACTTTGACATAACATAGAAAACACATATTTAGAAAAAGTCATGGAAGGATGGACTCATATCTTTTACTGACATGAAATACCATGCATTACTAACATCAGTGCCGCGGTTCAAGTGTTAAGGACAGAGCTGTGCAGCCAGGTGGTCTCTCCTCTCTTGTGCGTGCTGCTGCTCTCCCTGCTGCTATGGCACATGCAGTTCGGCCTCTCTCTGTCTCAAGTCCTGTAATGTCTCCTGCGTGAGGTCAAAGTCACATCCATGGCGTACAGCTATGTTGTGTAGCACGCAACATGCCACAGAGAATGCACTGACACTTTGAGGGCTGTCTACGCGTGCCAACCGCCTTTGATCTGACATCAGGACAATTGATTTAGATACTATAATTTATGTGCTGATTCAGATAGTTACATTAATTAGAGGTTGCTGTAATTATTTATTGCATTGAAATGTGCCTGACATTCTGGAAACCTGCCTGTGAGGTTTCGGTGACGTGTGCGCACTGTGTGCCGGTCAGCTAAATTACCACTGCACAGAAAGTAAACCAGGTTGGAGCTGGCGAGCTTTCTGCGCAGTTTTGTCGGAGACTTTTGCTACGAAATTGTCACTGCGTCTTGAATATGTGACACCTCCCCCTACTACGCTGCCACACCCATCTCGGCGCACGTCCGTCTACCAAATTGCCAAAATGGCTGCGCATGGTGTTGCACCGCACGAAATTACCACTGCGCAGGCTGCGCCACGCTGGCGCCACCCTGCGCTGCGCCAAGAAATTAGAGCCCATTGTGTCATATTTTCATGTTATTCCTGGTGTGCCATTTGATGCAAATAAGTTGACAACAGTTAAAGAATAACAAATTGGCATTAAACTCGCGTACCACTGATAAAGCTGTTTGCGTCCAGTATTTCAGTGAATGAATTGATGCAAGTGAAAAGACATGTGTAGACATGTAGCACCGATACCCAAGGGTCCTAAGGGTAGCCATGGGGAACACCATGAACTTCAGAGTAAATAAGCACTGGCTTGTGAGGTGTGTTTTCTTTTTTTTCTCTCATCACTGTCAGGTTCCTACAGTAAATCACACCAAAGTAATCAGGACTAGGATGTACTTATTTTGTTCTGTCACTATGTGCAATTACCAGGGGTTTAAAATTTGTCTTGCTAAATTCAAAACCAGATACCAGATCAAGGTACATATCTCGCGTGTTCTACCTCAAGCAAGCCTGATAAAACTAAACTAATCAAATGCCTAGATTGTACTGGGGGTTCCCAAAGTTAGGAAGCCATCGTCATATAAACTACCACAGAAGCATAATCATAGTAAGTCTTATTAACTGTATTGTGCATGCAGCAAATTATGCATCATTTTGCCAGATTATACTGCAATGGAAGGTTTTTACAGTTTATATTCTCCTGTGTTCTATGCAGTTAGTACACTACAGTGCAACAGACCTTTATGCAAAGAATAAAGTATACTTCAGAAAAAGCTCAGCTGCTCTTACCAAGGCCTGCTTATTCTAACATAGCAAACTAAAATATGACTTTGCAAATAGGAGGAAAAGTTAGTGAAAGGCTTTTGGGTTTGTCAGGGAATTACCAAATATGCCTGAGGTTTCTCTAAACTTATCGCATGTTTTGACATCATTTCTAACAATATGAAAGACAGAGTGTCTTCACTACTGTCCAAATCTAATGTGATTCAATGCATTATGTATCTAATTTTCAGAGTAAAGTTCTAACACCCAGCAGAAGACCTTTCTAGAAGACTGGAGATTGTAATAGCAGCAAAGCGAGTGCACATTTAATTGCAATGGTCATGATTTTGGAATTAGACTTAGTGTAATGCCCCTCCCCTTTGACATTCCTTTGCCTGGCTACCTGCCCTCAGCCAATTATTCAATTATCCTCAGTTCTCTTCAGTTAACGGTTTTCACCTGTTTCCTTTTACGTTGTAGTTAACTAGATCCCCTTATCAGCAGCGGCCTTTAGCATCAGGGGGCCCTTTTCAATACTTAATATGGGGCCCTACCACGTAAAACATAAACATAATTATGTTTGCCGCGTCCTGCGTCCATGACGCATTAAAAGCTGAAAGTACATAAACTCACTATCTATGCGTCCCAGGAACGCACATATTTTCCCATGTAAAACGATTCATTGTGACAACGTGTTAAAATCATAACCAGGACAAGAAACCAGGACTCAGCAGAAAAGGCAAGGATTCAGGTTGATTTGCAATAAATAGCTAACGATACAGATACTTCATTGTCCCTTAAAATCCCCTCAACTTAAATTAATAACAAAAAGAATGAGTGCTCCGCGTTATTTTTGTCCAGTTTTGGTCAGAGCACTCGTTTGCTTTCTGCATTGCATTGTGGAATAATAAATTGCCTATAGCGTGGAATACTGGTTTTTTAGGCTGATACTGAAGTTTAAAAAAATCAACAATATTTCACCCAATAGTAAACATTAATGAACACTTTGGTACCACTCTGGTATGTGCGTTTCATTTTTTGGTTGGGATATTTGCTAGCTGGTTAGGTGGTGGCAGATAGTGATTTATTATTGTGATGCTGCCTTGCGGCATTTACTTTTTTGTCTGTCAGTTGGGGGCCCCCTGGTGGCCGGGGCCCGTTTCAACTGAAACGGTTGAAACATAGGTAAGGCCGCCTATTCCCCTTATCTATTTAAAGCTTAGTTCCCCCTTCACAGGCAGGTAGCAATAGTCTGTTCCCCTCTTTGTTTCGTGCACTCCCTTTTTGTTCTCCTTGAAGTATCATATTTGCTTTTGTTATATTCAGCTTTATTATTTAGTAAATTCCATGTCCCTGCAGTTGGGTCCTCAGATCTAATCCTTACCCTGGCCCCCTGTTAACGCCAGGGCGTGACTTCTGGAGGAGCAGGTGTCCACGTGCACTACTCCTCGAAAGTTTGGAATCACTTGCCTTTCACTTGCTGTTTTTTTTTTCCCCAATTAAAGTGTTTGTTTGACTGTAAATTATATTAATCAAACATCGAAATGTATCAGAAGATGGTCCAGTTAGCATTTCAATTATATGGGGCAAAAATTTTTTTTAAATAACACGACTATCTATTTTAGGGATTACTCATCCCCAGTCAGATGTTATCAAATTTCAGGCTTGAGAGGTATTCATTTCCGGATGCTATTATTCTTAAAAAATTTCCATTTGGAATAGAATAATTTCCATAGCTGTGTCTCTAAAGGTGGGAACACTTAAGGAACTTTATTATTCAGAACCTTCATTTTTCAAGGGTGCATTGGGCACTTCCAGTCATAAACCATGCCTCCAATCATTTCCAAACAGTGAGATTTATTAATCTGTGGTTATAATTTAACCCCTTAACTCTCATTTTTCTTTTGTCAGAAGTTTTCCCTTCAGCAGATTAAAAGTCAGAAAAAAAAAACAAAGACTTGGCAAGCCTAGTTCAATCGGGCCCAGATGGGCCAACATGCCACTGGGGATATGTGTATATGGCTATACAAGGAATTTGTGGCCACTCGAGCTGCCTTGTAATCTGAGCAATCATGTTTTCACTTAGTAACAGACAGGTTAGCTGAATTTATTAATTCATTTATTTATTTGTTTATTTATTCATTTTCCTGTTTGGGTTGCTTGCTTATTCAGGAGGCTGATGGCTGTGGTTTCCTTCCTGTTTATTGGCATAGGTCTAAAGTGATCAGTAGAGTACATGCAGACAGAGTATTGCTGTGTTTAAAAGTATACTGGACAAAGAAAATTAGGGATCACCCCAATTTTCGAATTTGAAATATTTGATAGTTCAAATTATGTTCCATATCATATTTCAATATTAAAAATCAGAGTGATCCCTAACTTTCTTTGTCCAGTATAGTTGTGTACATTAATCATAATTCAGCGGGCATAATAATCACAGCCAGGCGCATTAATTGTCCCCATACCATGGTGAGTGCTGATGTATGGGTGAATATCTGTTCTATTACACAGTATTCTATGGCCTGTTTCACTCATAGGCCAGTTCCCAGTAAACTTTGGGTGTAACTTTTCGGCACCGCTAGTGATTTACCTATTCTCTTTCCCAACTCACATACATCTCACATCAATTTCATTCACTACGCAGACTGAGAGCAGCTCCTTATTTCTCAATCTGATGTGCGAATCATCTCTGACGTGCATGTAGGCATAAATCATCCAGCCTCCACCCACATTAATTATTTTTTACGATTTTTCAACTAGCACCCGCATGGGTATTTAATTCAACTCTGTCCCTGTATGCTTTTACTTTTTCAATTATGTAAGGCAGTGCGAAGTTTCCATGCGATTTTTTTTTATTGTTTGTTTTCGTAATGTGTGGGTGTTTTAACGATTTTCTTTGAAGATGAGAGAGGCTGTTCGGTAATTGTAAAAGTTTCCATGTGCGCAGTAAAGTCAGTGTAGCAAATATTGTGGGGCATTTAAGCAGAAAACTAAAAACTCAAGTTTTAAACTTGATGAGACAGAGGAAATTCTCCGGGGAAAACAATTAAAGTTTTAGCCTCTGAAATGAAGTTACCTTGCTGTGCCTAGCCTGCATTTGCTGCCGCTGCTCACTCGCCCATGTGCGTTTCAACAATGGGGAGTCAGCCAGCTAGCCAGCCAGTAAGCCCCTGAGAAGAATGCAGGCCGGCGCACTCTGGGCCCGGAAAAAAAGAAAAGCTTTTTTTTTTTTCATTTTATAGGACAATGTCACATACATGCTCTGTATCTGCTGGATGCAGTGCTTCACTGAGGCTACATCACGCTTATATTGAGAGAATTATTTTAACGCAGTAAAACCCATGTTTTTATGAACAAAGCAATATAATAAATGGAAAATATCACATTTTCCTGTCGTGAAACTGGACATATTGGGATCGTTTGATACCGTGGGATCTCCACTCGAATTTAAAATAGGCCTGAAGTTTCACAGTTTTAAACTCAATAGCTGCATTTGATGGGCCCATATATGGGTCTGTGGCTTTTTTTGGGGGTTATTATATGCTTATATTCAAGCACAACCATTGCTTTGCTGGGTATGCACTATGTATGCCATGTATGTGTGCGTGTATGTATGAGCGCCTTTCACATAGCTCAAGAGCCATTCAACTGATTGACTTCAAACTTGGCAGTTGTATTGCTCAGGACCGAAAGAAATGCAGTGTGGAGTTTGAATTTGTTTGACTGAGCGGTTCTTGAGAAATTAAGAAAGCTGCAAGCATCAGTACTACCCCAACAGCAATTGAACGGGCACTGCATTATAATGCACAAGCAGCAATTGAACTCGCTCAGCACTTGTACTTAAGAATGTGCTTTAAATTAATCACACTCCTCCATCCATCTTCTTCCGCTTATCCGGGGCCGGGTCGCGGGGGCAGCAGTCTAATCAAGGATGCCCAGACTTCCCTCTTCCTGGACACTTCCACCAGTTCTTCCGTGGGGGATCCCGAGGCATTCCCAGGCCAGCCAAGCGACATAGTCCCTCCAGCGTTTCCTTGGTCTTCCCCAGGTTCTCCTCCCGGTGGGGCATGCCCAGAACACCTGCCCAGGAAGGCGTCCAGGGGGCATCCAATATGCCCGAGCCACCTCAGCTGGCTCCTCTCGACGTGGAGGAGCAGCGGCTCTACTCTGAGCTCCTCCCGGGTGACAGAGCTCCTCGCCTCTCCACCCTGCAGAGGAAACCCATTTCAGCCTCTTGTATCCGAGATCTCGTTCTTTTGGTCATGACCCAAAGTTCATGACCATAGGTGAGGGTAGGAACATAGATTGACTGGTAAATTGAGAGCTTCGCCTTTCGGCTCAGCTCCTTCTTCACCATAACAGATCAATACAATGACCGCATTACTGCTGCCACTGCACCGATCCGTCTGTCAATCTCACGCTCCATCCTTCTCTGACTCGTGAACAAGACCCCAAGATACATAAACTCCTGCACTTGAGGCAGGAGCTCTCCTCCAACCCGGAGGGGGCTAGCCACCTTTTCCGGTTGAGAACCATAGCCTCAGACTTGGAGGTGCTGATTCTCATCCCAGCCACTTCGCATTCGGCTGCAAACCACCCCAGTGCATGCTGAAGGTCCTGGTTCGAAGGAGCCAACAGGACAACATCATCCGCAAAAAGCAGAGATGAGATCCTGTGGTCCCCAAACCGGATTACCTTCGGCCCCTGGCTGCGCCTAGAAATTCTGTCCATAAAAATAATGAACAGATCCGGTGACAAAGGGCAGCCCTGCCGGAGTCCAACATGCACCGGGAACAGGTCTGACTTACTGCCGGCAATGCGAACCAAGCTCCTGCTCCGGTCATACAGAGACCGCACAGCCCTTAGTAGAGGGCCCTGGACTCCATACTCCCGAAGCACCTCCCACAGAATGCCAGGAGGGACACGGTCGAATGCCTTCTCCAAGTCCACAAAACACATGTGAACTGGTTGGGCAAACTCCCATGAACCCTCAAGCACCCTGCGGAGGATATAGAGCTGGTCCAGTGTTCCACGACCAGGAAGAAAACCGCATTGTTCCCCCTGAATCTGAGGTTCGACTATCAGCCGAATTCTCCTCTCCAGCACCCTGGAATAGACTTAACCAGGGAGGCTGAGGAGTGTGATCCCCCTGTAATTGGAGCACATCCTCCGGTCCCCCTTCTTAAATAGAGGAACCACCACCCCAGTCTGCCAGTCCAGAGGCACTGTCCCCAACTGCCACGTGATGTTGCAGAGGCATGTCAACTAAGACAGCCATACAACATCCAGGGACTTGAGGTACTCAGGGCGGATCTCATCCACCCCCGGTGCCTTGCCACCGAGGAGCTTCCAAACTACCTAAGTGACTTCAGCCTGAGTGATGGATGAATCAGCCTCTGGGTCCCCAGCCTCTGCTTCCTCTATGGAAGGCATGTCAGTGGGATTGAGGAGATCCTCGAAGTATTCCTTCCACTGGCCGACAATATCCCCAGTCGAAGTCAACAGCTCCCCACCTCCACTGTAAACAGTGTTGGCAGGGCACTGCTTCCCCCTTCTGAGGCGCCGGACGATTTGCCAGAATCTCTTTGGGGCCGACCGATAATCCTCCTCCATGGCCTCCCCGAACTTTTCCCATACCCAAGTTTTTGCTTCCGCCACCGCCCGGGTCGCAGCGCGCTTAGCCTGCCAGTACCTGTCAGCTGCCTCAGGAGTCCCATGAGCTCACCAAGCTCGATAGGACTCCTCCTTCAGCTTGCCGGCATCCGTTACTTCCGGTGTCCACCACCGGGTTTGGGGATTGCCACCACGACAGGCGCCGGAAACCTTACGGCCGCAGCTCCGAACGGCCGCGTCAACAATGGAGGTGGAGAACATAGTCCATTCAGACTCAATGTCTCCAGCCTCCCTTGGGATCTGGTCAAAGTTCTCCCGGAGGTGAGAGTTGAAAACCCCTCTGACAGAGGGTTCCACCAGACATTCCCAACAGACCCTCACAAAACGTTTGGGCCTGCCAAGTCTGTCCAGCTTCCTCCTCCGCCAGCGGATCCAACTCACCACCAGGTGGTGTTCAGTGGACAGCTCAGCCCCTCTCTTCACCCGAGTGTCCAAGACATACGGCCGAAGGTCAGATGACACGACCACAAAGTCGATCATTGACCTCCGGCTTCGGGTGTCCTCGTGCCACGTGCATTGATGGATGCCTTTATGTTTGAACATGGTGTTCGTTATGGACAAACTGTGACTAGCACAGAAGTCCAATAACAGAACACCACTCGGGTTCAGGTCGGGGAGGCCGTTCCTCCCAATCACGCCCCTCCAGGTAATACTGTCGCTGCGCACGTGGGCGTTGAAGTCCCCAAGCAGAATGATGGAGTCCCCAGTCGGAGCACTTTCCAGTACCCATCCCACGGACTCCAAGAAGGCCGGGTACTCTGCACTGCCATTAAGCCATTAAGCTTATTAATCCGAAACGACAGTGAGGCACCTGTCCCCGACCTGAAGGCGCAGGGCAGCGAAAATCTTGTTCACCGGGGAAAACTCCAACACATGGCAGCTAAGCTGGGGGGCTATAAGCAAACCCACACCAGCCCGCCGCCTCTCACTGCAGGCAACTCCAGAATAGAGGAGAGTCCAGCCTCTCTCGAGGAGTTGGGTTCCAGAGCCCAGACTGTGCGTGGAGGTGAGCCCGACTATCTCTAGCCGGTACCGCTCGACCTCCCGCACAAGCTCAGGCTTCTTCCCCCCCAGCGAGGTGACATTCCATGTCCCCATAACCAGATTCCATGTCCAGGGATTGGGTTTTCGGGGCCCGCGCCCACGACTGCCACCCAAAACACATAGCATTGGCCCCTTCTGAATCCTCCCGCGGCTGATAGGCCTACGGGAAGGCGGGCCCACATCGCTCGTTCGGGCTGTACCTGGCCGGGTCCTGTGGGTGGAGACCCGACCACCAGGCACTCGCCTGCCAGCCCCAACCCCGGGCCTGGCTCAAGGGTGGGGTCCCAGTGACGCCAATCCGGGCGACATAAATGTCCTTGATGTAGTTTTATTCATTGGGGGTTTGGAACCGCTGTTAGTCTGACCCGTCACCTAGGACCTGTTTGCCCTGGGAGACCCTACCAGGGGCAATAAGCCCCAGACAACATAGCTCCTAGGATCATCCAGGTACTCAAACCCCTCCACCACGATAAGGTTGGCGATTCAAGGAGGGGTTAATCACACTCCTGACCATGCTTATCTATAGGACTTTGTGTTTGAAAAGAGGAACTGTTTATGGACTACCATATGGAGAAAGGATTGATATTCTGGGCCCAACTGATAAAAACAGTAGAATATGAAGGTGAAAATACATTAATTACCTGTGTATTTCTTTCATTAATTATTTTAATTTCTTAATATTTTTTTTTCATGATGCAATCCAATTACTTAACATAAAGCCATTAAGTATAATACAGAAAGTTGTAATTCTAATCAGTTACAACACAATGGAAATTAAGGTTGTGCTCAATTTTTGGCTCTAACTTAATCTGGATTTGACCTTTGACATTAGTGCAGTGACCTTGACCTTAGAAATTGTGTGCAGGCTGTTTCTTAACAATTAATATTTGCAGCAATGTGAAACTGGCCTCCTATAAAGTAAATTTCATTGACTTGTACATCATCAGGTTGCATCCCACATTTGACCGTAGATCAAAGATCAGAAGTTAAAAGTCATCTGTCTGCCTTGGGTAATGATGATTCCTATCTGTTGGATATAACGGCAAGGCCGAGGGGTCCTATGTGCTATGTTTCTTTAATTTGTTAAGCCGCTGCTGAGGTTTTCAAATTGTTTGTCTCCTACCTCAATGGCTAAAGTTTCAGTCTCTGAAATATTTTCTTCTTCATTGTCTTTTCAAGTTCCTCCTTATTGGGTAATTGCATGATTGTGGTGCCAATTCTGTCCCACTGATGTTAAATCTAAATATACTATACAGTCAGGTCTGTTAGTATTTTGAAAGTGACACAAATTTCACAATTATGGCTCTCTATGCCATCACAATGGATTTGAAACGAATTAATCAGCGTTTGCTGAAAGGACAGACTTTTAGTTTAAATTAAAGGATTTTTCCAAAAATTTTGCATGCAACATATCGGAATTAAAACCATTTTATCATAGTCCCTCCATTTTTAGGGGTTAAAAAGTGTTTGAACAAACTACCAATCATGAATTAAATTTTCATTTTTAATACTCGGAAGCACATGCTTTGCCGTCAGTGACTGCTAGAAGTCTGGAAACTATAAACATCACTAGATGCTTGATTTTTGACCCTGAAGATGCTCTGCCAGGCCTTCACTGCCGCTGTCGTCAGTTCTTGCTTGTTCTTGGGGATTTTGCCATCAGTTTTGCCGTCAGCAAGTGAAAATCATGCCCCGTTTGATTTAGGACTGGTAATAGACTTAGCCGTTGTGGAACATCCTACTTTTTTGCTTTAAGAAAATGTAGGGTTTAGTTTGTCAGTGTGCTTTTAGTCATTGTGTATTTGCGCTGAAAAGCACCACGTAATGCGTTTTGAAACGTTCTGAAACAAGCTGAGCAGATAATATAGCCCTATAAAATTCAGAACTCATCTTGGTCCTCTTGTCAACAGTCACAGCATCATATGGAAATGTATAATATATATATACTCAGAGGCAATGAAAATGAAACGTTCTAAATTATATATTTATATTTATATTAAATTATATAATTAAATATTTTTGCTCAGGACCTGAGTAGTCCAGTTTGAGTTCTTAAGTGACCATTGGGGTCACAATGTGTACCTCGTTACACATGAATGATCATCATGTAACTCAACAGTGTGAGTTGGACTCACATCAATCCATATTGAGTACAACATATGGGATTAGGAGTTGTGCAAGTACAGTGGTTGAAATGAAGGAGGGGTTGTCTTCCCTATATAAAGGCATGATAAAAGCCACACAAAAAACATTTTTAAGTGTCATAATGCCACGTGTGTCGACTGAACAAGAAAACAGGGCCCTGGGTATGCTAGAGGCGGGAGTAAGTGCCCGGCAAGTGGCTCATCGTTTTGGCTGTAGTACGTCCAGCATCACCAGACTGATACAACGGCACCATGAACAGGTTCTGTTAATGACCAACCATGTCCAGGACGCGAAAGTGGTGCCAGTGTGATGGTGTGGGCTGGGATTACTGCCAATCACAGAACACCTCTGGTCTTCATCAATGGCAACTTGACAGCTCGGCGGTACATTGATGAAGTCTTGGACCCTGTCATTGTCCCATTCCTGAGGAATCACAATGATGTGACCATCTTCCAGCAGGATAACGCCAGACCCCACACTGCTCGTGTCACAGCTGCTTTCCTGGCACAACATGGTGTTAACTGTCTGCTGTGGCCTGCGTGCTCACCAGATTTATCGCCCATCAAGCACGTCTGGGACCAAATGGGACGAGCTTTTTCATCAAGAGTACCCAGACCTCAAACCAGGCAGCAACTCCAGAATGCACTACAGGCAGAGTGGCGACAACTTCCCCAAGACAACCTAAGACCCTTAGTCAGGTCCATGAGGAGACATTGTACTGCCTGTGTGGATGTTCGTGGGGGTCACACCCGATACTGACTGTTCTTTTGAGTTCATTTTTAAATGTGTGTTCCGTTCAGTCTTGTTGTGATTTTTCATTTTCAACTTGTGCTCGTTATGTTTAATGCATCTGTTTATTATTGTCCAAATCGGCTCATTAACACATTTAATTAATCAAAGTCAACCCACTCAACATATTTGAATTGTTAAAATAAGAAAATAAATTTGAGTCACAAAATTATTTGAATCCAAACTGGAGTTGCGTTTTCATTGCCTCTGAGTATATAACAGAACTTGAGCCATTGTTAGCCACACTAGCCAACACATGACCTTGCTTCACAAATGAGGTGGTAAGCTTTTTCTTGTCTATATTCATCTCTTCACATTATTCTGGAATAAGTGGATCTTTGCCTTACCTGCCCAGAGGATGTTGTTCCAGGACTTTCTGTCAGGATCACATCTCCACTAGATCTTCCGACTGCTGTCTACAGCCCTAAATCACAATCTTGGCGGTGTGGGAGAACTCAATATGGGAAAATATGGCAATAATTTGTCAAACTGTGGCTATAACAATGTTCACACCAGCAAAAATTGGCTAAAAATATTTTTAAGTTAAACAGTTTTGCCCAGGTAGTGGTACCAGAAAAAAAATTATTCATGCCATGTTGAGAATATTAGTGCAAGTTAGTCACTTAGATTAACTTTGCTGCTGGTTTATAAAAAAGCTTGAATCAGTGCAAACTTGCCCATAATGAAGGAAAAAAATGGTCCTGCTTTGAAATAATAATGCAAGTTAGCAAATGATAGACATGGTTGCAAGTGGCTAGGTAGCCTGCTAACATCTAATTATGAAATCTATAATAATGCCATCGAGTTGCTATTGGGCTGCAGCATTCACTAGCCCTGCTCAAAAATGTGTGTTAAATTAGACCAGAGTTTCTCAAACTATGGGCCGCAGACCTATACCACGCTAAGTGGCTGGAGGGCAGTGAGTCTATTTCCATAAAACAAATTGGCGGTAAATTATTTCATTATTATAGATCATTGAAAATTCTATTTGGCACCGCTGATTGTGTGAACGACTTCATTTCCCAATAGACAGCACCAGTTGCTATGTTTTCTTGAAAATCACTTGCTCTGACTGACCTATCATCTCTGCATCCATTAGCCTGCAAATGTCCAAATTTAATTTGCTTCTGCGTTAACCATGACCTGCTCCAAGCTATAACATCCAGGCATTTATTCCAGTAAAACATCAGTAGCCATTGGCGATGATCCAGGAGTGATCACGGTCAGAGATTACCAAAATGCTTAGTGAAGTTTAATCCTTAAAAAATGACATGAGAACTCAAAGCTATGTTTAACACTGAAAGTAAGAGCATTTTCACATACACAATGCGACAATAACTTGCAGGATTTGGACTAAACAGCTGCTTGGCCACAAGGAAGCCACTTATTAGAGAGACTAATTTGGAAAAAACGACTTCAGTTTGCTAGGGACGATTTAGATTGTTATGTGGAGTAACGGAAAAAGGTCATGTGGTCTGATGAGTACGGATTTACCCTATGCCAGAGTGGTGGTTGCGTCAGGGCCCATGAAGCAATGCACCCATCATACACAGTGCTCTTAATGATCTGGGTTTGCTTCAATTTGTCAGGTCTTGGCTCAGCAACATTATGAAGCAATTAAATGAGGTCAGCAAACTATTGGAACAAACTTATTTACCAGGTTATCCTATCTATGGGTTTTTTAATCTCTTAGGCCCGTATGCATGAACGAGGTATAACTTGTACTGGGTGTAAGCTTATACCTAGAATAGTTATTGCAGCCCCTGTGGTAGAAGAAAATTGGTATGCACAAAACGTAGTTTAACTATTCGCGGAATAACTATTGTGCGAATCAGCTATTCCGTAGTCGTAGGGTCATTCAATGATTTATTGCTGTCGTTTACCACAAATCTATTAATAGGCCTGCCCTCGCGCTTCATTAGTCTGAATAGGGAGTAATTCGCGAGCTAGTACGTGAATGCCTATCTATTGTTTGACCGCTGTTTTTTGGTCAACGCACAAAAGATGAACGTTCGCGTACACGTTTCGAGGGAGTTTGCGGAAACTCCCTAATCACAACAGGGTTCCGCGTAGAACTGGCAACATGTCACTGAGGACGATGAGGTGGAGCCAAATGAACATGTCGAGGACAACATGCAAGGGGTTGGAGTCAGGGCCAGGCTGATTGCCGATCATTTCGCCGGTTAAATGAATATGGACTGCAACCTTGAATGTTTGTTCAGGAATTCAGTTATACTTTTTTTGGTAAAGAAAAGTATGAAATGAGTTGAAAATTTACATCTCCAAATGAGTGTCTATCTATACAGGGTAATTTGAACATCATTTTACGCCAGTGTCCTAAAAACAGAAGGCACAGTTTTGAGACATCCACTGAAAGCGGACTGCAAATTGTCTTACTCCACTCCTTAAACCTACCCCTTGGTTGGTATAGGTCACACCAGGAGATCTGCGGTATTTACACCACAGATTAAGCTTTTCCATATTTGTGCATACGACTCCCTATTCGAGGTTTAAAGTTATACCGCAGTTTAACTTATACCACCTTCATGCATAGCAAAAGTGGTAAAACCATTGATTTATACCTGGTATAGGCTATTCTGTCCCTATTCTGCTTTCATGCATACGGGCTTTAGAGTTTAGGCCTAGTCCACAATGACAATGCCAAGATTCATTGGGCTTGAATTGTGACAGAGAGGTTCTGCAAATTTGAGGAATCATTTTCACACATGAATTGTCCACCACAGAGTCCTGACCTTAACCTGTTGAAAGTCTTTGGGATGTGCTGGAGAAGGCTTCTTAATGGAGTGGTTTGACTCTCTACCATGGTCAGTACAAGATCTTGGCCTAATATTAACGCAACTCTGGTCAAAAATAAATGCTATAACATTGAATAAGATTGTCGAAACAATGCCGGGGCGAATGTGCACCATGATCCAAGCTAAAGGCAGTCAAACTAAATATTTGTGGGTTTTTTTTTTTTTTTTTGGCTGAGCAGTATGTTTTGCCCTGCAATTAGACAAGACCACTGATGTCTCCAATGCTGCAATACTGCTTGTTTATTTAATGTTATACAGTGCTAAACAAATTTATTAGACCACCTGTCTTGTCTACCCCTGGTCTATGACCCCCATAATACACACAAGTGAATTTCTTATGAGCCCGAACATAAAATATGGCTGGTGGGCCCTTTCCGACTGTAACACTTCGAGTAAAAACAGTCTGTCTTGTACACCAGCATGTGAACTCCCGATTGTTTTCGTGTCCAGGTTTCTCAAGGCCTTTCATTGCTCTGGTAAATAAAGTCCCAGTCTAATGTCTCACTTGAATGCAGTCATTTTGCTTATTATCAGTCCAAAGCTAGTCCAAAGTCCAAGTCCATATTCAACATTGATTTGCGATTTTTCCATCTGATTGTTTTGGTGAATGAGCCTTCATGACTGGAATCACTGTCTCAGCATATTCGTTCAAAACTTAGCGGGCCTTGACCGGCTGGTACGCTAAACTGCCACTCGCCCGTCACTGGAGTGAGAAAATAAAATACAAACACAGGCACAGACACCACAGACACAGACACAGGCACATGCAGATCCATTATGCACTCGGCACGATACAGAACGAGGGTCATCTGCACCTGCATAATTTAAGTCTAAGATGTACCAGATTTTATAATATTTACTTTTGCTGCAAAGAGCAGACACTCATTTTAAAAACAGTTTCATTCTGGCCTTCCCAAGGACTTACATTTGGAATAACATGCTGCCTCCATGCAATAGCCCATAATAATAATCTCCCAAAAGACTTTGATTTCAACAATTGCCACTTTATGCCAAAATACAGTACAGTGTCACCTGGGGTTGATTCACCCCTGCCTTAGGTTGTCTCCTTTATAGAGATCTTGCCCATCTCTGGAGTGAGTCACAACACACACGCAGGTGCTCTGCATTGACTTCTGTACTCATGAGGGGGTAGGTTTCCTCACCCCTCATAATGGAATATTTATGAGATCATTCCAGTTGAATTGGGGCTATTGCAGCAGCTTTGTGGGAATAATAGATGAAACAGTTAAAGTTACAACTCATCAATAACAATTTGAAACAGATGCTGCAATTATAGTTCTGATACTTAGATTCTTTTTTAACCAGCCGAATAAGTGCCATTTCAAGAAATTCGTCTTGTGTATTTTGTCCCCGCAGTCTGAATGTGCTTTACAAAATCCTCAATGTCACCTTAATTATTTGGAATACAATGTGTTGTCGACCACAGTGCATGTTCCACCCTGATAAATTAATATTATTCATAACATTCACCAAATTGCTCATACTCACTACTGAGCTCCTGTCAATTTTGCATCAATATTTTTGGCAGTGTATTCATAATTTTGTGTTTCAGTGTATTCGTATTCTGAGTCAAAAGATGGGACAGTAACAATAATATCTTTTCAAAGCGTTTTTTTTTCCAATGAATTTTGATTTAGCAACCCACCTCAATCTAGGGTTCCGCTAAGAGCATGGAGGAGATGCACAGTCAGGGCTTATTTGCCCCAGCCATGGTGACAATTCCCATGTCATCAGCAGAACCGGGTGGAGTTGCTTTAGACCGTGTGTTACAATGTGCAGTTTTTTTTTTTTTTAATTCAAAAACATGGGTAAATATTCAACCATGATACAGTTTTTTCATTGGGATCCCAGCACGTAAAGGTGAATAATCATTCCAAATTTAGTCAGCTCAGTGCGTTTCTGTTATTTGAACACTGAAGACTCAAGTTCCCATTACAGTCATAGTCACAGTCACCGTCCCTCTCACCACTGCTGTCATGAGGAAAAGACTTTGTCCGCCAAATCAAAAATAAATTTAGAATGTGATCACATTATTAGTCGACTTTTTCAATTATATGGTGGTCCACCTTTTGAATTTAGTTTTAGTCTTGTGTTAATACTCTGAATTGGATTCCCCCAAATCTATTTCAGAACTCCGCAGCTGAATCTTAGCTGGCCAGCTTATCACTTTCACTGAAGGTTATTTTCATTTCTTATCTTCTGCAGTGAGTCCTCCGTGGGAAAGTTTCAGGGAATGAGTTAGATGCATATAACAAACAATGCATACATCAGACAACAACTCAGTCATCATAATTTTGCTGCTTTTCTTCTTGCTTGGATCTTTCCCTGTAGAAGTTTAAAAAATCTGAGAAAGTTTATTAGTCAATTCGTTTCCTTGAATTATAGGCCGTCCCTGGTTGACTCTTAGTTCCTGTTCAAAAACAGAGAAAAGATCTTTTAATACTCAGTCAATGAATTTCTTTGGTCAGGAACACTTTCAGTCACCTTTTTTAAATCACAATGCCACTTGTTATAAAATTTGATCCTTCACATGACTCATTTTCTGGGCCTTGTCCTGCATCAAATGGTGCATTTTTGTTTTATTCCCAATCTTATATTTTGATCTCACTTATGTCCATTCTGGTTTTTTTTTTTTTTCCAATGTGTAGCTCTCAATACATGTAATCACTTTATTTTAAAAGACCCGGCAATGTATTTCTTTCTCATCCTAATTATTTTCCCCGATCTGAGCTGCCGGATAGCTCACTCGGTTAAGGCACTGCGTTGCAATGCAGAAGTGATTATCACGTCGCGGGTTCGAGCCCCGGTCGTACCAACCGGCAGTGGTCTGCAGCTTTTTCAGAGTAGCGCACAATTGGCTATCGCGCTACAGGGTTTCAAATTGGGAAGGGACTGCCGGGAAAAGGGAAATAAATAGATAGCTTTGTTCGTTGCTCAAGTGCCTCCTGTTGGCCAGACGGGCGCTCGTTAGGAAGATTCTAAGTCTGTTCATGTCCGGGTATCCTCCGCCCTCGTTCTGAACTGGCGAAGATTCAACCTGTGAGTGTATAAGAAGCAGTGGCTGACAGGCACGTGCTTCGGAGGAGAGCCGTGAACTGTCTTCGCTCTCCTGAGTTGGCAGCAAGGGGTCGCATACGAGCAAGCTTTGTACATAGTTCACCAGTTGGGCATTCCAGATTCGGGTGGGATTGGAGATGCCAAATTTAAAAAAAAAAAAAAAAAAAAAAAATAAATAAAATTATTTTCCCCGATCTTCATTTTTTACTCAAAGCAATTCAATTAGCCACAACATTAGAAACACTTTATCCACGTTTGTGTAATTGACGTTCAATTGTTACTTCCTCTAAACTTCTCTCTGTTTATAGTTACTAATCATTCAAGAAGGGCATACGTTTATTTAGTCAATAAATAGGGGCTTTTATTTGGTTTTTCATAAGGAATAACTATTCTGTTCACTTCTCCAACTTTGTCCTTTTACAACTCCACAGCTATTAAAATGGCTAAACTCCTTATTCCCTCTATAGCTTCTTGTTTTAAAGGATTTTACCGGATTTGCTAATAGCATTCTGCCACATACGTATCATGTTGAGACCACAGTTGTTCTGGTAATTTGTTTAATTCTGTCTTAATTTGTTCTCTAAGTTCATGGTCTGATTCCTGAATAGGAATTTTTCAATTGCTTTATTTTCCCTATCAATTGACAGTTAATAATAAGCTTAATCATTGTTTTCTTTCCTGTTCCAAATCAACATTAAAGGCCCTTTTTTTTTCTCTCTAATTCTGGGTCCTAAGTGGGGTCGAATATCATTGTAGAATGCAATTCAGTTTCTGGCCATGTAGCCTGGGGTATTTGGGCCTCTACATACAGTATTTTCCCCAGGTACTCCAAACTTGCTCTTTAATTTGGTCTACTATATCCCCCAACCAATAAACATTTGCTAATTCACTTTTTTTATGCTATACATCCCCGTTAAATCAATTTACAGGTTTTTTCAGCTGCTGTCTCTCCCTCTGTTCCTGAAAATGGGGGGGCATACGGCGGTGGGTTAAATATTGTCAGTAAACTTTTCAGATGGCTTTGACTGAGACGCAGCTTCACTTTGCTTTGCAAAATATTTATCCTGATCTTAAATTTTTAGGATTCCCCTTTCTCTAAACAATTCCAGAATTGCCAGCTCATTTTCTCCTTTTTTTCAACCCTTTTTGCCGCCGATGCATAATTTGTTATTATACCCATCATTTTTTCACATATTGCAAGATCAAATTTCCCCTCTTCTGGCCACTTTGTTACTCTGTTTTTTTCGTTCTTTTTGCCCTGTAACATGACAATTTTTTTATATCATTCTCAAAGGTAGGAAATTGCTCTCTTAATTCCTCCACAGGCGTTGCCATTGTTATCTATGTATTAATTTAAATTTTATTACTTTAGCCAAATTATTTTTCCCCACGTATTAATTTGCAATATGTCTATTTTACCAGTTACACGGCTCAGTGTGCTCAGTGAACAGTCTATAGTATAAACACGCTTATGCGATTTCTCCTCTTCCTTTTAGACAGATCTTTTTTTGTTACACATTCCTACATCAGTGTCATGTTTAGTTTATAACCATCTACTTGTCTAATCAATGATATTTCTTGTTTAGTTCCATTTGCCTTTTTTTTGTCTTTTTCAAACATAGGAAGTTGTTTTTGCTTTTTTTCCTTCTTTTTTCCCTGTTTTCCTCCATCTATCAGCTTTGCCGTAATCATCATTGTTTATTTTTTTTAATCCAAATTTCATTTCTCGGCCAAATTGTTTTTTCTCTTGTATTCAATGATGATAGTACACCGATCAAAATAATGCTAAAATAATCATCTTTTAATGCATGCAATTTACTACTTCTTTTAATCTGCCAAATAGTAATGACCATTAATATTAATTTTAACTTATTGCATGTAAACTAGGGGTTATATATTTATATTTAGCGCACTCTTAACACTCCCAACTAATGCAATACACAACAAAACCACTGTTCACATCCACATCTAATCTACACCTACTCTACACTCATTCAAAAGGGCGCCGCACCCCACAGTACAAACTTCCCGTCACCGTCTGTTCGGGACCTCGCAATCCTCATTACCAGTCAGTCCACCCTTAGGACCCAACAAACCTCACTTCCAGTCAATGTCCTTGCTAGACCCACTAATCGGCCAGCTCCATACGCCAAATGTGCTGCGCACCCTTTTTAAAAAATAATAAACAACAAGACAAACAACACCATAAAGATAAAACGGATCCTGGTACCTCTCTTAGGTCATCCAGGCCCAACTCAATCTCAAGAAAGAGAGCCTGCAGGTTAATTCCCTGCCATAGGGTCCCAGCACAGGCCTCACATATAACAAACCGTCACACACCAAACCAGTTACAGAACGCGCTCTGAGTTCCACACAATTACTCACAGTAAGTTGTTGTGAATACAGTGTTAGTGGTTAGTAGTTACATAATAATTCTGCAGATTCTGTCCCTCTCCTTTTAATTTCCCCCAATTTTGTGTCTAGATTCTTTGAGCCAAAGGTCACTTGTCTCCAGTGCTCCAGATCAGGGCTGGGACAACACAAAACAACACCCCTACTTGTCTATCTGAGCAAGATAATTAAACCAAATTAATTAAATTCCTCACCTTATCCTTAGTTTGCTGGCAGCTTAGGGTGTGTGTGTGTGTGTGTGTGTGTGCGCTCCCCGCACCATGTCCGAGCACCGGAAGACTGCCCACCCTTCCGAGTGTAACCGACCTTTGCCGACTCCTGCCGCTGGCTCGCCAAATTTGTTGTGGTTTCCCGACTAGATGTTTACATATTTTTGAGGTCCCCCAGTGCAAACCACAACAGTATATCCTTCTTTGGCCTTGATAACAGCTTGCATTCTTGCATTCAACCACGAAAACAAATTTTTATGTTCAGTAATGCAAGTAAATAACTGTTATTTGGCATCTTTATCAAAAAATATTAATGCGATTAACTATTTTTTCTGCTTTTTTGTAAAACAGTAAACTCATGGATAACAACAATAATTATATTTTCATTCATTCATTCATTCATTCATTTTTATTTGATCCGCTCATGGCATTGGAGACAAATAGAAATTCACAAAATATATTCAGCTCTGAGCAGTTTACATAACCCATGGCGGAAAGGAGCAGGGAGAAGAAAATCTTATTTTACCTGCCCCTTATTCAAATATACAATCAGAAATAGAAAAGAAAAGAAAAGATGGCCTGCCAATCACAATTGCTTAGCAACCACTACGTACAGTAGTAAAGAAACACAATCAAAGGTCAAAACACAATAATTTACAATCTGAGAAACAAATCATCTAACATCATCATATTGTCTAATTATTCTTTCTTTATACATTTTCTTAAATCTAAAGATATTCACACAGCCCTTTAAATCATTTGGCTAGGAATTCCACAGTTTTACCCCAGTTACAGAGATACACATCTGCTTTAATGTAGTCCGTGCAATCGGATGCTTAATGTTAAATTTCCTTCTATGTTGCTCATCTCCTAAATGTAAAACAAATAATTTCTGTATATTTTCTGGTAGTGTTCGGTTTTTTGCCCGGTGCACAACTAATAAAGTCTGCAGTTCAATTAAATCTTTAAAGTTTAACAGCCCTGATTCAATAAACAGCGCATTTGTGTGTTCTCCTGGATGTACATTAAAAATAATTCTCATTGCCTTTTTTTGTAAAATAAATAATGATTATAAATTACTCTTATATGTGTTGCCCCACACTTCAACACAGTAATGCAAATATGGCAAAATCAAAGAACAATACAAAATACAAACAATACAAAATCCGTATTGATATTTTAGCATTAAAAATATCATTTCAGTTAAAGAGCTTGGGCGTACTGGTGGATTATAACCATTATAGAAACATAAAAAATTATTTTGGCAATTACCAACACTTAATTTAGGCCAGCTTTGGCATAAACCTTACATTGGGTGGTGGTCTAATAAATTTGTTAAGCGCTGTATGTCCACAATTTTCTGTTTTGTAAATCGTTTCCAGAGAGCACAATGTCATGAAAGGCAGTTCCTCTTTTCCTGTTTTTCCCCTCATTTGGCCTGTCTCCTTTTTATGTCTCCCTGATCCCATCCCTGAGAGTTAAAATGTCATCAATTAAACTAAAAAATTAGTTGAACTGACAGTAAATTTTTCAACTGCATGAAAATTTGTTAAGCCACTGGGAAACCAGTATGACTTTTTAGTTTTCTATTGTGAGTCAACAGAATTTCAAAGCAACGAATGGTGGCTTGGATGACTGCACTATATCAACCAAATTTTCCCTATTTGCATGATCCAACAATGTATCCAGACAAAGGCAGTGCTAGCTGTGGCTGACAGGGCTCTCTGGCCATGACTTAAAAGATTCCATCATTTTAAACTTCCAATTAACATGAGAAACTTTCTAAATAATACATTTTGACAAGCTGTATTGATTGGTGTAATTTAACCACATTACTGTAAATCAAGTGGCTTACTAAAAGGAAGCCAGACTATCTGTGTGTTTGGAGGCTGATTTGTTTATAAGTATTGGATATATTTTTCTTGGGCTAAATTCTGGTATTGAATCATGCTTTTTTAAAATTATTATTGAAAAATTACAGTTGCAATATCTATTATCTAGTATACACACTAATATCAGAGAGGCTTTGAGAATAACACATCACTGTGAAAAAACTAATTGCTGTTTCATTTTGTATATTCAGTTTTAATTGTTGGTGGTCATGTGGTACTATGGACACATTTATTATTATTTAGTAACTCATGGAAACTTTGGAAACTTATCTAATATAGTTTATTATTGTGTAATTTTATATTTTGCACTGAATCACTCAAACTGTTTTTATATTTCCATTATGGTTATTGTCTTTTTAGCCTCAAAAAAATTATTTGAATTAGATTTTGAGCCCATCGTCCCATGAATGTGAAATATTAAAGCTCAGTGTCCTTCTGAATGTATGGCCCTCATTTTCAGCCAAACTCTACATTCTATATATAATTTCTCAGCTCCAGGCTTAAACCATCTTTACTGAAATCTCATCTGTAAAATTAATCTTCATTTCAGTGCAGCAGTGTTTGTAATTCATCCAGTACAATTTCTCATGTCACCTCAAAATATAACTCCATAATTTGCTACACGTACCTATTTCTTTGAGTTATTGGGGTGGCATCTTATTCCACAAGAAGTGTGTTAGTTCCACAATCTGAGGCCCATACCACTCCCAGTATTTGAGTGATTTTGGCTAAAAATGCCTGAGTTACATTTGCCGCTTGATCTCTTTTTATGTGTGAAGTCTTTGCGGTTGCAAGGCGCCATATTCTTCATAGGGAACAATGAGTTGGGCATGACTGTATCAGGTCATACTGTTTGTTTGAAAATTGAACAGAGACCTGGTAGATATATTAAATGCACTTGTAAACAGTGTTACATCCGTGAGTGTGTGTGTGTGTGTGTGTGTGTGTGCGTGTGCGTGTGCATGTGTGTGTGTATCTGCCTATTTAGTGCGTGTTATAGGCTGGAAATATATATTGGGCCCAATTTTCCTGCATGCACTAGGTATCTGCACAGGCAGATCACTACGTCTATTTACACATTCTGGCAGCAGCAAGGACTAATTAGTCAATTGTGCCAAGTAATAAATGACCTTCCTGGCTGCTATCAGCAAAAAGAGCAAAAGCTATGCTCTGACATGGTTGGGGGTTGTGTCAGTGCCCTTGGTGAGGGTAACGCACTTCAGTGAAGGCGCCATTAATGCTGAAAAGTACACAGAAATTTTGGGGCCACATATGCTGGCTTCTTGATGACATCTTTTCGAGAGGTGCCCATGAATATTTCAAGACAATGCAAAACCTCATTCTGCAACCATTACAAAGCAGTGGCTGCTGCTGAACAGAAAACAGAGGCGCGTAAAACATTCATTTAAACTGATGATTAGTCTTGATCTGTTTCCCTTGATTAACGCTATGTTAACTGCATGAACATTCAACTCTATCAGGTGCTGCCAATTCACTTCATTAAGGCGAAACAAGAAATAAAACGCTTCATTTGGACACAAAATTGTGCGCACTCTGATCTTAGTTTTCTTTATTTCCATTTAAACAGTCATGAAGTGAAGATCTGATTGCCTTCTTCACAGGATGCGCCAAAAATTAACGTGGAGGACAGAGTAATTTACTTTTTTTTTTCTCTCAAAAGCGCAATCTAACTGAGCAAACAGACACTTCTTTATTGAATTTATTTTAAAATTTCTTTAAAATTGCATTTAAAGGAAGTTGTGCGTTTAACTACAAATTGATTATTTGTATCATTGAACAATATTTTATTCAAGGAAAAGGATTTGAAAACAGGTCAATAATAATCAGTTTAAAGGAACATCCTGCACCCGCACCTTCCACACTGTTGTGATGAAACCACAACCGTTGTAGCATGCAGAATGGGGTTTGCTGCTATCTTTCTGAAATAAGCAGAAGGCGGCATATGTTGATCAAAAATCCTTTTTTGTTCTTCATCATCAATAGGACCATTCCGGACACTTTTTTTTTTTTTTCTCCATAAAACCAACAGATCCATCAAATGCAGATGCTGTATTCAAATCTGTGGAACTTCAGGTCTATTTTACATACAAGTGGACATCCCAAGGTATCCAATGATCCCAAATATGTCCTGCTGAATTACAGGGAAAAGTGTATGAAATTATGTACAAGATCAATATGTTCTATTAAATGCAATGTTCTGACTAGAAAAACCATGGCGTCATGGATTTGAATATTTCTCTTAATGTAATTGCGAACAGTGAAACACAGCAACCAGCAGATACACAATATGTATGTGGTATTGTCTGACAATATGGAAAAAGTGTGTTTTCTGACTTTGAACCCCTAAAGGGAAAACAAAGGTGAAAAGTTAGAGTGTGAGGTGTTAAGTATGGCTTCCTCGTTGCATCATCTTCATTAAAATGTGTTCGTGCAATCATGATTGATGTTCATTGGCAAAGGTTCTCCAAAATAGTCCCAGGTTATCTCAAGCATAAAACATACGTTGGTTTATCCAAACTAAAGCATGTTGGTTTTCACTGTATTTTTATGTACTGTGCCATTTGAAAGATCAAAGATCAGGGGCATTCAGTCTTGATTTTAAACCTTATCTATAAAGCAGATATTTTGCTAGATTCTCTGAAGTTTTCAATAATATTATGCAGCATAAAGGTTATTTTATTGATTTATGTTTTTTTTTTAAGTAGAATTTTTCAGTCGTGTTTTTTTTTCTTTCTTTCTTATATTGTCTCTATCTCTGCTTTTTTGGAAGGTGATGCTGGCATGAAATTCAGAAAAAGGATACATTTCCAGAGAAAAAGAAAACTATGTTGATGAAGCACGACATGTAATAATTTGTCTTGTACTGTTTTCAGTCACTGATTTCTTTTTTCATTTGCATTTTCCATACAATCCTAATTGCTGTGGAAATGAGGTTGTATTTTAGGGCGTTTCCATGTAAATTAGATGGCAGTAGTGAGAGATGTCATTTGAATCAGGTCATGGATGGTGATATCTGATATTCTTCTGTAACATATTCCCACCCGTTTACGACTTGTGAGGACAATGTCCAACCAATTTTTTATTTTACTAGTAGCTGAGGCCCAAATGCCCACCAGCTACGCCTACTGTGGGAAACGGTATTATGGGTCACGCCATTGGAAGTATTACAATATTCAGGTACCTATGTACAGTGTATTATTGTATCATCATCAGCATAGAATTAGTGTTCAGGAATATGGTTTGCATTGTCACAGCTGTGTAGCTTGTGTGCTATTTCTCACAGCCAGCTCCAGCCTATCAGCAGATTATATAAGGCTGTAATGAAATTGAAAAGTCGCAGGTCAGGAGATAAGGGGAGACTTGAAAGTTGTGTGTCTATGGGATTTTATTTGATTCAACCTGTTCAATTTTGAACATTCATCAGGGCTCGAATTAGGATTTTTTGACCATGTGCACCCAGATTTTGAAAATGGGTGCACTCGTGCGTGTTTAAGTGCTCAGTCTAAAACTTGCTTAATTCAATAAAAAAGCTGCTTTGCAGCAGTACAAAATGAATAAAGAAATATTCTTAAACTCATATTCTTTGATATGCCATAGGACTACTGTAAATTTGCCGTGGTGCAACAGGTTAGGATTATTGGTGGGATAAGATTTTATTAAAATCATGCTGGATATAAGAAAAATAATGGAAAAAATACAAAAAAAAAAACCCCCGAAGAAATCGGTAAAACTGAGTGTCCTATTGTTATTTATCACAGTCAGATAATATTCAATCTATAATTTCACTTTGTTTGACTTGGCTGAGAAACTAAAGTAATTTTCCACAACTCCATCATAGGACCTCTCTGGCCTCAGTAACAGCAACAGTGCTGCTTTTTGCTGTTTTTACATTCTTCATAACTCCATAATTAAGACCCTCTCCTCCTAGATTATATTTAATCTAGAAGAATTTTTTTTTTTTTAAAGATTTTATTAATCACCCAGCAGCCACTTACATTACATCCAACGAGTAAGTGCAAACATCAACCAACGAGAATGGATCTTCAAACATGAATCTCAATTACAATTTCCCGATTGTCTACCCGAGCATGCGCTTGCATAATTTCAAGTGTCCACCCAATCAGTGTAAAACGTCATTTATCTCTCCCGTTAGGACGCAGTCCCATTGGTGCGAGTTGTGGTCTGTGGTGGCGGCGCCCCCTGGTGCCGCAGAGGGCAGATGTCCCACAAACTCCCTGATCCTGGATCAGGGAAAGTCTTTGATGAGAAATATACACTACGCGATCAGCCAATGTTAACACATACGCGGCCTCAACCAAACATGTTCCACAGTCTTGTAGTCCCATCGATTTTGTCATTAATTCTCGTCCCTTACCGATAAAATTTAGGCAGTTGCTACGGGTACGGCAGTTTTTCAATGCATTTCAATGTGGAGAGGTACGGCAGTCCCCATTTCAAGCCTTGCCCTAATCTAATCCTAACCCTAACCCCTAACCCTTCCCCTAACCCTAACCCCAACCCTTAACCCTCCCCCTAACCATAATCCCGAATCCTTATCCTAATCCCTTGAAATTGACTGCCGTACCAATAAAAACTGCCGTGTCTCTAGACACTTCCTCAAATTTATCATTCTAGGTAAGGATGCGTGCTTTTGTAAAAAGAGGATTTATTTCGGGGGCAGATTTTTACAAGGTGCACACGGTGCATCCGTCTTTAAATTTTGGATGCACCTGCCGAAAACCGGGTGCATACGTTCAATTCAATTCAATTCAAGCCTTTATTTAAACTCGGAACCCACTGAGGGAGACCCTTATTTCCGGTGGGGCCGAGTGCACAAATGGAAAATTATAAAAACAACAAATCATACAAAGAAAAGGAGGGAATACAAAACAATGAATAAAAAATTAATTAATTAATTAATTAATTAATTAAATATTAATCAAAACACACACATGATGATACCAGTAAGTCTTGGATCTTGGCCTTAAACTGATTGAATGATGGAAGAGAGTCCAGTTTTAAAGTGCTTTGTAGAAAATTCCAGAAATATGGAGCAGAGAATTGGAAGGCAGTCTTTCCAAGCTCAGTCCGAGCACAAGGGACCTTAAGCATAAGCTAGTCATTTGAACGAGTAGGATAAGGGTTATCATACTGCGTTAGTAACATGGAAATGTAAGGTGGCAATTTACCAAGAAGTGCTTTCAGTATAAACAACAACCAGTGCCTATTTCGCCTCCTTTCAAGAGATGACCAACCAACCATATCATATAAAAGACAGTGGTGAGTATTATAACTTGCACCTGTGACAAATCTAAGGGCGGAATGATAAACTGAATCAAGCGGCTTTAATGTTGTAGCGGCAGCATGTCTATAAATTACATCTCCATAATCCAGAACAGACAAGAAAGTTGCTTCCACAATTCTCTTCCTGCAAGACATGGGAAAGCAAGATTTGTTTCTGTACAAGAAGCCAACTTTCTGACGGAGTTTAGTGACAAGGTTACCAATATGATATTTGAAATTAAATTTATGATCAATCCATATTCCAAGATACTTGTACTCTGAGACTCTCTCAATGGAGGAGCCATTTGCCGTGGTGATGCATAGACTATCAGGGTCAATATTTTTTGCATTTGTAAAAAGCATAAATTTAGTCTTACTTGCATTTAAAATGAGTTTAAGGCTTTAGAGTGCCTCTTGCAGGGCATTAAATGCTATCTGGAGTCTCTCAGTTGCCAGTTGTACAGAATCTGCTATACAATAGACAATCGTATCATCAGCATAAAAATGGGTTTGGCAGTTTTTTAGTGTAGAGGCAATATCATTTATGTACAAAGTAAAAAGGACAGGACCCAAAATCGAGCCCTGCGGTACACCTTTTGAGATGGGTAACAGCTCTGATTGGAAATTTTCTGCCTTCACACACTGACGCCTCTCATGCAGATAGTTCTGAAAGAATTTACAAGCAGTAATATCCATACCAATATTTCAAAGTGTTTGTAGGAGCAAATGATGGTCTACGGTGTCAAATGCCTTCGAAAGGTCTACAAAAAGGGCAGCACAATGCTTCTTTCTATCTAACGCAGTTAATATGTCATTTGTAACCAAAGTGACAGCAGTGATTGTACTGTGATTTGATCTAAACCCAGATTGAAGAGGACTGAGAATTGAATAAGATGAGAGGTAGGATTTGAGTTGAGTGTTAACTAAGGTTTCTAAAATTTTTGCCAAATATGGTAGCTTAGAAATTGGCTGGTAATTATTTAACTCATTAGTAGTGCCACCTTTATGTAATGGAGTTACATGGGCAGTCTTCCAGGCCATAGGTAAACAACCTGAGGCAATACAGAGATTAAAAACATGAGTTAATTGTTCAATGATGGATGGAGCTGCCAATTTTATCAAGTAAGCATCAAGATTATCCTCTCCAGTCGGACATCTGGCATTTATGGCTTGCATAGCTTCCAGAACGTCAATAGATGAGAAGGGTCGGAAGGTGAAAGAGGAAGTGGAATCCATTTTACCCACACATGTATCAGGAGCACTGGGACGATCGGAGTAGATTTTTTCAAATAAATGGCCGGCACGTATGAAGTGCTCATTAAAGATTGAACAAATCTCTTTTTGATCAGCAATTTTACAGTCATTTAATTTAATATGCAAAGGAAGTGAGGCACTAGATTTTCCATTTATGGAGTTTACTGCTTTCCAAAACTTGGCTGGATTAGAAGATGAATTAGTTATTAGATTCAGATAGTTGGTAGATTTAGCCTTTCTTACAGCTGCAGTGCATCTATTACGAGCTCGTCTGAAAGAGAGCCAGTGACTAGAATCACCAGATTTTCTAGCTAGAGCCCAAGCTGAGTTTCTCAATTTAAACTCAGTGGACAACTCTGGGGTAAACCAAGGAGTTATTCTGTCTTTAATTCTAATCTTTTTGAGTGGAGCATGAGCATTAACAACTGAGTTGAATGTCTCAGTGAAGAAGTCCAGTGCCAACTGAGCATCATAGAAATTTAATGCGGAACTAATGTCACTATGAGCAATATCTGCTAAAAAGGATTGTTCATTAAAATGTTTAAAATTTCTTCTCAGGGCCACATAAGCTTTGTTCTTTTCTACACGAATGCTTCTGATACATGCTGTGGGGCAATGATCACTGAAACCTAATTCAAACACTCCACTGGCAACAATTTTGTCAGTTCTATTGGAAAAAATAAGATCAATCAATGTGGACTTTAAACAATCCTTTAAATCAGGCCTAGTGGGATCAACTAACAATTGAGGCAGGTTTAGGTTCCCATTGATCTCTTTAAGATAATCTGAATTTGAATTAAACCAGTTTAAGTTAAAATCACCTGTTATAATAATTTCATCATTTGCATATTGTGCAATTAGATTGCTTAGCGCATCAACAGAATCCTTGCCAGCAGATGGAGGTCTGTAGACACCAGCAATAACAAAAGAGGTAGGCCCAAGGTGAACTCTCAGACTAATAAACTCAAAATATTTAGACTTGGTTACAGAGTGCAATACAGTGACTGAGATATTAGTTTTTATATAAATTACTACCCCCCCCCCCCCCCACCCCTCCCAACCCTATCCACCCTAAAAACATTATAGCCCCCCAAGGCAATATCAGAGTTGGTTATACTTTTTTTGAGCCATGATTCACTCAAAACAAGAATGTCTGGGGCAGTCTGTGCCACAAATATTTCAACCTGATCAAACTTTTGATACAGGCTTCTAACATTTAGGTGAATTATTCCCATTCCAGTTCTATCTTTAAAAGTGGAAGAATTAATACTAGAGAGCTGAGCTTGGATTTGGGGATTGGTAAAAGACACTAAACGGATTTTAATTAAATTAGACCTAATAGCTGTGACCTTTAAAATAGAAATTGGAGTTTTAGTTTGAAGATTTCTGGAATGCCTGGTAATGACATTGCAATGTCGATTATTTATAATCACTGGAATAGTAGATGCAGTGTTGGAAGATATATTATATTGGTGTATCGGCAGTGAACAACAGGGGGGCTACCGTGGATTATAGTGGAGAGAGCGCTTCGCTGATGGGTAGAGGGAGATGTGGTAAAATACAGCTGCAGAGGAATTCTTACAAGATTTGAGGCGGTAACATTGCGGTTTGAATTATGGAAAGGAAATCTTAAAGAAATCGGGTCGGGATAGAAAATAAGGGTCCTGGCACCATATGGGCAATGCTAGGGAGGCATGAGGACTTTACGGGACTGGCAGTAGGACCCAGGGAAAGTCACTGGTTGTATGAATCGTCATGACGTGTCGACGATGTACAGGTGCTTTGATTAGCTGATAGTTTGACTGAGATGGAGATAGCGTACGAAATTACGTGCACCTATGCACCAGCTGTTTCAAGCCCTGTTCATGTTTGGTATACAGAATGTCTGTGTTTATGTCATTTGAGTACAGAATACATAATTGCCAGGAGGCAGTGATGCATTTAATAATAATAATAATAATAATAATAAAAATAATCATCATCATCATCATCATCATCATCATCATCATCTCAATAATAATAATCAATAACTCAGAAAACTCACTAAAGACAAAATCCTCTTTTTCTATGGTTTTGAGCATGACAATGTACAATAAATAACTCAGAGGAAAAATGAAAATATATTTCAACAATATATAGATACAACAAGTAAGGACATACAAGTTGATCAGAGACAGGCATACACTTACACTGTCACAGCCATATCATATAGCATAGTTCTAAACTGTTCTAGGGATGCACTTTGATGTAGTGTTTGGTGTATTTTCCCTTCTGTGACTGAGAGTAGACTATCCCACATTCCGCTATAGTTCATAGTGATTAGTTCTGAATCTGACCAAGTAATAAAACAAAGAGCACTATGGTGACTGACATAATAGCAGACTGAACAATTATTGATCTATTTTCAGAGGAATAACTTGACCTAATTCTATAGTGTGGTCCTGGTTTTTTTTGCACCTTCTTGCTTGGCTCAAGAGCATGCCTTTTAACCTCTTGTTTCCTGTATATCTACATTACCGCAACTCACGCCTGCCCAATCTCTTATCAGTTGGCTTATTGAACTTGCCCGGAAACATGTGTACTCGTATTACTGCCGACCGGCTCGAGTCCCAGAGCCGCGTCTTATCACATTGCTTGCTTTGCATCTAAACATGCAGAACTGTTATCATGAATGCTTTTTGCTTTGCGTCTAAACTCAGACAATGGTTTGAGTTCATGTGGCATTATGATTGGTCTTGGGTGATATAAGAAGTAACGTGCATATGTTCCATTACTTTCAGTTTGTAAATTGTGTTTCGTTCATTTTCACCGTGATTGCATGGTGACAGCCAAACAAACTGATGCTGGTCCTGCTGTGGCAGAACAAAAAGCTTGTGAAGATGCTGTCAACCCGCGGGCCACATGTGCGAAACAGTGAAGAGGAATCGTCAGGGTGAGCGAATAGTGAAACCACGTTGTATTGTTGATAACAACTACGGTATGAGCGGTGTTGGTCGCAGAGATCAACTGGCTAGTTCACACCCGCCGACTGCGAAAAAGTTGAGATTGTACAAATCTTGTGTAGTTTGCGCCAAGAATGGTGTAAGGAAAGAGTCACGCTACATGTGCGTGAGTTATGAGATTCCATTATGCGTCGAACTGTGCTTCCAAACTTACCATACTGTCAAGAATTTTTTATGTTTTTTTTTTTTTTTCATGTCGCAGTCATTCTGTCACCTCACAATCTGTTTTTTTTGTAAGTAAAAGATGTATATAGCGTAATTGATTGCATCCTTATCATATATTGCATGAAACTCAAATCAATGTCTGGATGGTTTAGATGCTAAACAGCACAGTTCTTATCACCCATTATGCCAACGACCATCAGTGAAAATAATCCAGGCCAGCGCGCACGGCAGCATTCACTGCTGCCCTGTTAAACACGACTCCCATGAGCTATCGTTCATAGACGGATCCGGGACTCAAGCCCGGCGATTGTTCGCAAGTAAACACGGCTCCAAGCGCTAAGTGGTTAAATGAAAGTTTATCATCAAGCCAAATGGCAAGCTAAATGACTGCTATGACTGCTTTACAGTCAGAGTTTTGTTAGAGATGGTCATTTTTAAACTTAACTGACAAGGAGTGTCAGAGATATCTTTCTCTGCAGGTCTGTACTGATGGCACATCTGTAATCCAAATTCTCTTCCTATTGCAGTTAAAATAACAGTTAATCAGGTCCTAGACTGGTGCTATTTGATAATTTGGGATTTCTGACATTAGATTGCAGGGGACAGGATAATACTTCATCTTCTGATTTTCTAACTCCGAATTAGTTTATTTACTTAGTAAGAATATGTTGGTTTTAAAATGGGTTCCGGCCGGTAAATGCAGCCAATGGGATGGGCCCCTGCTGGGCTCGGGCCTGTAAATGCAGCCAATGGGATGGGCCCCTGCTGGGCTCAGACACAATGTGCAAAGGCTTGAGTAGGATCAGGCTTGTTTTGAGCCTAATTAAACCTTTAGCTCTTTTTATCTAGCATAATTTAAGCTATCGCATAGTGTGTGCTTATGTTTAAAATTGCAATGAAAAACCACACCCATTGCAGGATCATGGATGAGTATGCGATAGTTCTTGCATATTTTGCATATGATTTGGAAAATTGGGCCGATTATTTAAACATGCAATGAAGACTAAAGTCCTAACATGAATTTTATATGCCTGCAATTTAGAGAAGCCACTCAGAATGGATACGAGAATCTTTTTTTTTTACACTCATTCATCACATTTTCCTCCCGGTGACCTTCAGGCCTGCCGATAGTAAATTCAGCCTTTTGCAATCAAGAATTGGTGGGCAATCTGGAGTCTTTTTGCTCACAAACTCGCATACATACATGCACACACACTCATACACACACGCACAGATGTGAATGTGATCAAGTCCAGCAGGCTCAATTGATTTTATTCCTGATGCAAGAAGTGTCATGCCCCACTGGTTTAGTGGGAGGAAACACATGGGCCATGGTTGAGCTGTTGAGCAGATCCTCTCAGAATGGAGACAATCAAAGAACACTGAAACTGGTTAAGTGTTACAACTTAATTACCATGAGTAGAAACCATTCAAAGTAGTTATTACCTTCCCCAATTACAAGTTTTTGGAAGGAAATCAATCCTGGTTGTCATTCCCTTTGACCAATCGCTGCATCGAAAACATTTTAAAGACACTGTATGAATTGTTGTGTTTGTTCACAAGAATAATGTATTCTTCACATAGTTATTGACCTCCATAAACAACAAAATGAAACGGTTCTGGTTTCAGTAGTTTAATTATTTTAGCTGTAAACTAATTCCAACTCCTCTAGAAATATATGAATCATTTCATACGCTGTGGCATGGGCAGCAAAATGCCCAGTGCCTGTGTCTGAAAATAATTTATTAAAATAAACTGCACCTTGAATAGTTTTAAACCACCAGAGTTTTTATTGGACTTTCCATTAGCTCACAAAAATTATCAACAATGCTTCCATAACTTAAGCCACAGTCATATCAAAAAGCTGAAGTTAATCACATGGAAACTGCAGTTGCCAAAACCTTTTCAATGCAAATTCATTGATTTCATTGCATTCATTCATTTCAAAGAAAAAAGTGCAATAGCTATCTTTTTGTAATTTGTTGTAGTGGGCGCAACAGAGTTGCTTACATTGATGAGGAAGAATTAGTCTTCACTGTTAGAGTTCAATTCAATTTTATTTATGTTGTGCTTTTCACAGAATGACTGTCACAAAGATGTTTCAGGGTAAAAACAGGCCGAGCCCAGCTTCACCCCCAAAATAGTAAATGAGGAAAAAAACACTTCTTGGAGAAAAAATCTTCAAACTGTGGAGATAAAAAAAAGAAAACCACCCCAGCTGAAAGAAATCTCGAGAGGTACCCCGCCATAGTTGGGAAGCCCATCCTTTGCTGGCCTGCTGTTTGAATTAAAAATTTGAGTCTGACAAGAAATCTGATAAGAGGTCCGAGCCTCGAGATGTAAACCAGGGGTAGAACCGGATTAGGACTGCAGCAGCCAGCGACCACATGGTGAGAAACGGGGCTTAACTGGTCTCAGAGAAAGCGAGGGAAAGGGAAAAAAAGAAACAAAGAAGGATGCTAGGCACTGTGTACATCTACAGCGTACTGAATAAAATATTATCGTGTCAGGGTCCAACTTAGACTTAAGTGTTATAACCCTGAAGTAAATCATGCTGTGTGGAGACGATCAGCCTTCCTCCCTCCACCTCAGATGCCCTGCATTAATTGTTCCCCAGATGCCATCAATACCATGTGTACTTCCCCAGTGACTAAAGGTAGCAGCGTGCCTCAAATGAAGTCAAACTTTTTTCAGCTTGCCAAATTCGATTTGGTGTGAGCTTTGAGCTCTAAATGTTAATGGAATCGGTGTAACTATAGCAACTACACGTCGCAACAAAACTATCAATACGGCTTCTCAAGGAAAACCAATCACTCTCACCTTGAACTTCTGACCAGCCTCACTCAGTGTTTACATCGGTATCATCTGTGGTGATTTTGGCCAGGTGGAAAATCATGGAAGTGCCACAAGTGCTGAAAAGAACTTCGGCAAGGCAATGTGTTTGTTAGTCTCTGCAATTGTGTAATTTTGTTCTCACGACCTTTCTGAAGTTTGTTTCCGCATGAAGTGCCCCACTGGCACCCTTAATGCATACCCAGAGCCACTGGTCCCACATGGATTTACTAAGCCCCGGCCACCAATGCCATGTGGACCTCTCCAATGACCTAAGGTGTAACTAGCCGCACTGGCACTGTTGTGAAATGCATTTACTTTTATCAAGACTTTTAATATTTATGTGGGCGTAGATCTTGACTCGATTGACTCTTAATTATCACATTCCACCGTCCACTTCATTGCCTGATATGAATTAAATGCCAATGTCAGCAGCAAATAGTGTTTATGTTATGTTATGCTGATGGTTGTATTTATCAGTTATGTTGGTTTAATTAAGATGGATGTGACAGAAATGAAAGAGAGGGAGTTTCACTGTGCATTAGGGGGAATTGTGTATAATCAGTTTTAATGAATTTCAGCAGCTTAAGTGTTGTAAAATTAACATACTCACTCTTGGCATCCACCTCTTTGGAAGATTTTTTTATACCCTTATAAACCACCACTATAATTATTTACTGTCTGCCTTTTTAAATGTGGTTTACTTCCTACAAAGATTAAACCAAATATGAAAGTTCAGATGACAAAGACATTTCAATAATGCATTACTTGATAAAGCTCTATAATTTTTCTTTGGCCGTGGGCGTATTTTAGTTATGACATTTATTTATTTATTTTTAAATTTCCCAGGCTGTATATGTGCAACACTTCACAATATAATTCAAGCCAGCTTATCTATTCTTTTATTAATTTATGTGATTAACTATATTTATTCAATCAATAACACAGTACATTTTTGGCTCTATCTTCCACCCAGAGCAGAGAGGCACCATGCAAGATGCAAGTGTGTTTCCTAGTTTATTACGGACACTGTGACTATTTTCCCATCCAGCATCAACATTGCTTAAATAGCAAATGCACTTGCGGCAAATTAAGCACTCATGTTGGTGTTAAAATGAGGTGTGGTCAGTCACATTGCTGGCGTGTTGCTGTCTTGAGGCAGCAGACAGAAAATGCGGGATTGACTGACAAAAACTGGTCTAAAGTCAATAGCCAGATTTAGACTGCTGTTTTCAGGGCGCATTTTTAAGATGGTGCCATGTGCCTTCATAGGACAGTGCACAAACACGCATATATTCTGCTTGTTACACACACAGGGACAAGCAGCTGTGCAAACTCGAAAACAATTACAAATCAAAGAAAGATTACAATGTGAAATATTTTTATTGTGTTAATCAAGATAATTAAAAAATACATATCCAAATGGTGAGTGTGATTTATTGCACACCGATGCAGCTACCTGCCTCATCATGGAATGCTCTGATGTATTTGAATCGTAAGGGAACCTATTCCATCATTGAAAATTATTCTGGATGAAGTCACGACCCCTTTATACTGGCAAACTCGTCAATGCTGCAGTCCTCCCCGCGTGGATTTTTGTTCTATTGAAAACTGTGAATTTCTGTTAAATTGAAAAAAATGTACTGTAATAAAAAGAATGTTTGTATTGCTGTAATGCTGTAACAGGTCGTAGTCCAGCACAGGTCGACCTGTTACGTGCAATAATCTCAAACTTTGAATCCAAACTGAGCCATTAACAAAATACCTCCATGTTTTCTCATAAATGACTCGTTTGCACTGCTAATATGATTCAGCGATGAGCGTGAGAAATGGTGGTATTCCATTCAGTCGCATTCCATTCAGATGTCCATGATGGGACCTTAAATATGAACAGTGACGGATTTGGCAATTTGAGTGCCCAAGGCAAACATGGATGGGGCCCTCCACATCTTTTGTTCTCCACCTTTTTCAATCCTTATTTATCTGAGAAAATCCTGCTTGTACCTTCTTATCTTCACTAGTTTCCACACAGCTAATTTTTTTTTTTTAATTTTTATTCTTCATTTTATTTAAGGGGTCTTCAGGGTAAAAATGTCTTTCTTTTTTTTTTTTTTTTTGAAAATTTCAATATTTTTGATTTTCACATAAAATAAATAAAGGAATGCAGTGAGATGCCAGTAAACACCAAGAATCTATGTTTTTCCTCTGTCTCAGTTGTTACTTGTGACTTTAAATGCAAATAACCAAAAATCAGAATTTTGACTGATTTTCAACCTTGTTGCATTGATAAAATCATTAATATTCATCTGGTTGACTTGAAATTTGGACTGAAGTTGTATCTGTTGGAGATCTATGAAATAACATAGGATTTTTTAGATAGGTGCATCCCTAGGGGGTTCATTTTCGAAAATGAAGCAAGTTGATGATAGCGATTTTCGTTATGGTTACATAACAGAGCTCATTAAATATTCATAAATGTTCCAAACCAAAAAATCCTATGTCATTTTATAGAACTAGCATGACCAAATATTCGTAGTGCCCGTCATGCGTATTAAATGCCGTTTTCCACTCGTCCCCCTCACGGATCCGAACCAAGTTATAAGTATTCCGGAGGTCTAACTTGGTAAAAAACAACGCCTCCTGCAGCCGTTCAAACGCGGAGTTCATCAACGGAAGTGGGTATCGGTTTTTAATAGTGATATTATTCAAGCCCCTGTAATCAATACAGGGTCTCAGACTGCCATCTTTTTTGCCGACAAAAAAGAACTCCGTTCTGGCAGGAGACGTGGAGGGCCGAATAAATCCATTAGCCAGAGCCTCCTGAATATATTCTCGCATAGCCTTCCGTTCAGGCCCTGACAGCGGGTATAATGAACCCCTGGGGGGACTGGTACCCGGGTGGAGATTGATCTCGCAATCGAACGTGCAATGAGGAGGAAAAGTCGAGGCCCGTTGCTTGCTAAAAACCTCCGCGAGATCAGCATAATCGTCAGGAACATTAGGAGGCAGACAAAAGTTCAGAGCAGCCCCCAAATTCTCACCCTGTTCGGAACCTGCCCCCTCTAAGTCAGATTCCGAGTCAGAGAAATCCTCCAAATAGCAATCCTCCTCTGGCCGCCAGTCAAATTGAGGATCCCACTCCAACCCCTCCTCCACCCCTTTCTGTAGATTAGGAGGGTTGTGTGAGGCAAACTCCTCAGAATCACTCCAGGCGTCAGCCTCCCCCATAGGTCGATGGCCGGGATGACACGCCAAACTATCCCTACAGTGGGACCTACAATCAGTCCCCCACTGGACGATCGGGTTATCCTGACTTCCCCAAATGATATGAGGCCTATGTTCCCATAGCCACGAGTGTCCTAAAACGACAGGGAAAACAGGAGAACAAATGACTATTATGGGTAGTTCACGTCTCTATACGCAGACATGTTCCAAAGTAATATTTGACCCCAGTAAGTCCATCCAGTGACTAGCTTTGAAATGACTTGGCTCCAGAAATCACTGAGCATTTTGTCATCCTGAGTCTGGACAAAGCCAAAAAAGACTGTTGGGAAATCAGGATAAAAGGACCACTGCACTCGTGCTTGACCTACTATATATTGCGGGATGCTTTCCAACCACATTTGTTTCTTCAGTGCTGCTGTACCATATGTGGGTTCATTTGAGGCAGAAATGCACTCATAATTCAGCTGGTCAACACTCTTTGAAGTTGCCAAAAATGTCAGTGAAGACTGGCAGTCTTGTGACCGCAATGCATCAGCACAGGCCATGATTAGAATCACACCTCTCAACAACCAGAGAGAATACTCTATTTAAACAGGCTCATTTCGGGAGTCCAAATTAAATTTAGCATTTTGTTCTGCAGAAAGAGTGGCAAGGATCGCATGCATTCTGCCAAAATCCAGGCTGTCAGCACAGTGATGGTCCTCAGTGCCCAGAATGAAGTGCCGATCACGACAGAGATCAGTGTGGCCAGAGATCCAGGATTTGATGGATATTTGCCTTTGGCATCAATTTTGGTGTTAGTCAGAGGGAAGTATGTTCTGCACTCCCTCTCATCGTAAGGACGCCGGCCTGTGTCTGCCATCCCACTCAACTGTCACTGATCCAAATGACAGTCAATATGACTCAAGTTTGTATGCCATTACACACATGTCTGATGACAGGGATATTCACACAGTGAGCTCCACGACTTCAGAAGCATGGACATGTTAATATTAATCCTTCGAGAATAAAAGAAGACATATTATAACCTCAAGGGCAAAAACTAACCTTCTCAACCTTTTTACAGCTATGAAAAAAACCTGTTTGACACATGGGTATTTTTTCCTTGAATGAGTTTAAAAATTGACCCTTGCATTATAAGCAATTTTATCATTGCCATTTTATTACATTAAAAGGCATTGCACAATCAGTGTACAAAGATTTACCCAGATATATTTTTGTCCCATATTTATGAAATTAGAGTTCATTGGCAATTTGAAGTGCCACACATCTATACTGGACAAATAAAGTTAGGGATCACCCCAAATTTTGAATTTGAAATATGTGATAGTTTGTATTTTTTTCCATATCATATTTTAATATTGAAAAGTTGGGTGATCCCTAACTTTCTTTGTCCAGTATACTTGGGCAAAAAAAAAACAAAAACATTGTGGATGGATTGAGTTATACGTTGATGCGAACATGCAAATGTAAAATACATTTTAGCGTGGTATTTGGTTCCTGCACAAATAATCAGTTTTAGTCTTATTAGCATTGTGTGTGTGCTAAGACATTCTGCATTTTAGGAAGAAAAAAAAAAAGAAAGTCAGTATGTATGGTACACTGAAGATTTCTGAAAAAATGACTCATATTTACTTTGGATTGACTAATCTAAAAATGGAAATAGGAGGCCCATTACAGAGATGTATGTGGGAGAGTGTGCATGTGTCCTTTGCCTCTGGAACAAAAGGTTAGAAATGGCATGCAAATTCTGCTTATGAGCCACTATTCTCATCCTAAGTGGTGAAAATGCCATAATATCCAGGCGTATGTTAGTATGTATAGTTTGTTTTCAGAATGGATTCGCTGTGGTGTACTGTTAGTACTGGTACACATGAAGGTCGCCCCTAGAGGTAAAAAAAAACAACTCAGAAGCTGGGTATCCGATTAGAAAGAAGTACCAGCAAATACACAAAAGAAACTCATGGAGGAGGAAGGAGAACTCATAACTTGGGTGTTAGGTATACAGTGCTCTGAAAAAGTATTTGCCTTCTTCCTGATTTCTTTTTTTTTTGCATATATGTCACACTTAAATGTTTCAGATCATCAATCAAATTTTTAATATTAGACAAAGATAACCCAAGTAAATACAAAATGCAGTTTTTAAATGATGATTTCATTTATTAAGGGAAAAAACCTTCCTGGCCCTATGAGAAAAAGAAATTAACTGTGATTAACCACATTCTTTTAGTTCAATTTCACTAGCCAAAGCCAGGCCTGATTACTGCCAGACTTGTTGAATCAAGTAATCACTTAAATGGAACGTGTCAGACAAAGTGAAGTAGGCTAAAAGATCTCAAAAGCAACACATCATGCCACGATCTAAAGAAATTTAAGAACAAATGAGAAACAAAGTCATTGACATCTATCAGTCTGGAAAGGGTTACAAAGCCATTTCTAAGGCTTTGGGACTCCACCGAACCACGGAACCATGTCTTAGGCAAATGCATCTCATTTCATGGTTATTTGCGAATGACTATGTGATGTGTATGTAAGCCCTCTGCTTTGTGTTGCAAATTGCCAGATTGTAATTTGCCTTTTGTGCTTAGAACCAGTCAGTGTTCCTAATAGACACTCTTTGTCTTTATTAAGTGTAACTTGTACTCCAATGATAGCTATTTCCGGAAGCTTTCCTCTTTACTCAGTTAACGCAAACAAGACTCCAAGTCTATCCAGGGTCCAGGATTGGGACAGCATTCAAGTTAACCCAGCTCAAGTCAGTTAGTCTGTGCAGTTTAATAGGTAAAAACTCCCCTGCCTAATCAGGGTCCAGGTTTGGGACTACGCTGTCTTTAACCCTTCCAAGTATGTTCCTCAGTCCAGTTTGTTAAGCACAAGCTCCCAATCCTTCAGCAGTCATCAGGATTGGAGTTCCTCTCAAGCTACTCCATCTTCCTGTGGGTCAGTTTGGTGCTGGCCCTCTCACAGCCTGTTATCCCAGAAGCTACCGGCCGGCAATTGACAGCTCAGCTTCATCCAGAACAACTGCACTGAACTGTAATATCCTTATCCAGGGTTCCATTCCCACCTCTTCCTTTAGGGCTCTGTCTCCAAATTACCATATAAGCTGTCAATAAGACTACCTATTGGATTGTACCCTGCCTCTGCACTTGTTACCTGGAATGGAACACAATAGTATGGTGGAATATGCCTCAGCCCACACGCCATGCCAGTAGTAATATGTTTTTAGGTAGTGGATGGATAAATGAATGGATGGATCAATGAATGAGTTGCTTTAAAATGACATTACTCAACTGGAGTCATCTAAAATTTTTTTCCCTACCCTAGACCAAGCCTGCCTGCTTTATGAAAAGCACTTGTTGTATGACTCCCTGTTAGACTACTGCACAGTTTTAGTTTCGGAGTGATAGTATCAGTCCTCTACCTGGTCTTATTCTTTTGACTCTCCCTTTATCACCCTTGAAAAGAGAATTATGCCAGTATCAAAAATGCCAGAACCTGTTCTGATGTTACACGCCAGAGCAACAGCCTGTGCTCGAGCTGGATTTGCATTCATATGAATGGACTGCTCAGGCTGGGCTCTGGCAAGCAAAAGCTGGACAGCTTCCGGTATTTTTGAAAATTGTTATAAAGGACATAATAAACACCTACCAGGGAAATAAAAATCTGAACATGAGTAAATATGATTTGGTATGTGATTTGTTTGCTTAGAATGCCCAAATCATGTTGTAAAGATGCTAGATTCAAGAGTTGTTGAGATTTGAAATGTTTTACCCCCTTATAATGTCTGGGGGAAACTGCTGTCAGTCGAATGTTTTACCCCCTTATAATGTCTGGGGGAAACTGCTGTCAGTCAATGAAACCTTCTTACTGGATTGCCAGGAATATTGTGCGACTGCTAGTGGGCTTCGCTTGACAGATCTTATAGTAGACTGTGTTCTAGGCAATAAATACGAGGACCATTGCTAAAAAGTGTATCACAACTGAACATTGTTTTCTCACCTGTGACAGTCTAGATTTATAACACAGTCGCGAAAGTTAGGCTACAGTTTACCGACAACATAACTGCCTGTCAGAAAAAAAAAAAGTTTATTTACTTATTTCTTTTTTTGGTGGGAAAATGGAAACTTTTGCTCTGCACCTTTCTGGAAGCCATATTGAAGTTTTTATTGATTTTTTTTAATTTATTTACTTATTTGTTTAAATATTTTTTATTCATGATTTCCTTAAAAAATCTTGAACCCAGGAGCTTTAAAAACATAACCTTGCTACAGGAGTCCATCTAGTTATATGGAAGCTGCTTGGAGGCGAACACACAGTGAGCAACAATAAATCTTGATAGCAAGAACAGGTGGCAAAACTGTGTGGATTGGTATACTTATGCAAAGAATTAAAGGGAAAAGACACCAAATTGAATTGCGTCTGGGTTTATTATCCTTTCATAACGCCTGATAAGTGGTGCAAAACACTGATTATACAGCATATGGAAGGTTTTATAAATGGTTAAAGTTTCCAGAAATCCAGTCTATCATATCAAAAAGGCCAATAAGAAATACTTCGGTTTTCAGAAGTGCATGTTCTAATGCCTGTATGCCTACAAATTGCCTTTACACCCTTAGTCCGACTCCATTTGAAAACCTTGACATCAGTAAAGCCATTTGCCAATTTTCCGAGGGGGATACAGCATGTACAGTACATACCCTCAGTTTTGCTAAAAGAATGACTAAAATATATAAAAATACTTTATTGCAAAATGATTCCTATACCACTGGTAATATTTAAATAATTGCTGTTATGCCAAAGTCTTAGCATTCTTTTCTTTTATTACAAATTAGTTGCTTCTAAACATCAACAAACATTTGGAAGCTATTGCGCATTAATGCATCTTTGTTCTTGCTTTTGTTTCACAGATGGTCCTCTTGGTCCCAGAGGCCTAGTTGAAGCAACAGAGATGTGCACACAAGAATGTCTTGTGTTGGGCCATTCAGACAACTGCTGGATGCCGCCAAGGATGGGAACTTACTCCTCTAATTCATCTGTTCCCAACTTTGCCAACCAGAAAGAGTGGGCCAAAGAAAAACTGCTGACTGGGGGCACTCTGACAAGGACCTGGGGTAAAGATGGGTCTCGGGGAAAGCTTGGAAGTGCTGAAGGACATTTTATCAATGCCGGTCATGTGACAGACATTCCACTGGCAAACCTGCAGTCCTACAAACATGCATCAGTAATGGACAGCCCGAAGGAAAACCAGCTTTAAAACCTAATGGGTGAGCAAAATGTCTGGATGGTATTTTTATTTAACATTATGCTACTGCTATGTGATAGCTTCAAGTAGATCACTAGACTTGTGCTTGAGCTGGACGTATAGGCTACTATGTTAATTATGTCAACAATGGCTGCAGCAATCATTTTTCGCAGACAGGAAAGTTATATTCATCAGTGCCTCATGTGTCTTTCACCTATTATTAGGATTTAAGAAAAAAAACATGGATGAATTATTGTTTCAGTATACACTAATGTGGTAATTGTTGTTGTTATTGAGCCGTTTGGGTACTGTAGTAATGAATGCAATTGAAGTGAATTACAAGTAAGAACACGTTGAATTATTCCTGTATATTGTTATTAAAATGATTTTGAATGGGACAAATTCCTACTAACCAATATAAAGTACTTGTTAACCATTTTGAAAGTGGGATACGGTTTCTGTTTATTACATCTCATGTTCCATTTTATTTAAAGCAAAAAAATGTTTTTATTTGTGGTGTTTCTTTGGCATTACTGCATAGTTACATACATTAAAAAGATTTTTGTAAACAATTTTGATTTCAGTGGAAACCATACATGATTTATCTTTAATTAAAGTAAAACAAGACCTGGATCGCTGATTCAGATTAAATACGCCTGTTACATGGTTAAACACAACAGAATTATTGGAATGTGTATAAAATTGAATAACGTTTCAGCTTATAATGTGGTTTAAGGAAACGACGATCCATTTACAGTATGTTCAAATTTAGGAAAAAAGTAACCATTTGGTTTTTCTTGAATGGTCAAATGGTATAATGGTATACTGGAACAGGTTACTATTCTTAGAGTAGCCTAATTGGTTAATAGGAGATGATTCTGTAGTCCTTTACTTGGCTCCGTGCTGCATGTCGCCGAAAAATACTGATGTCAGTCAAGTTTTTTTCTGGAAGCATTTCAAATGCTCTTTGATGTTTGGCACTTTCGTTCAACCTGCGTCGGGTTTAATAAAGGAAAAGGGAAAGCTCGGATGTTCGCCCCATGGCAGCAGGCGGTGGTACTACGCCTTAAAAAAGAATCGATTCAGAATCGTCCCAGCCCTACTAATTAGTTAAAATAACCATTTGAGCCAAACTGCAAATGGAAATTTGTAATTAGGATGCATTAAAAATCGTTGCAACCTTAAAGCCTACATTTCACTATTTGATGTTTCTGATTATATTGCCTCAAGCTCAAGTGTCTCTTTTGATTATATGTTCAGACAGAGCTGTACTTTAATTAGGACAATCCTGAGATTTCACAGACTAAACTGCACCACCTGTATTGCATACAGTAGGTGATGCAATACATTTTAACAATATTTGAATCATTACTATTTATAACGATTTGATTCAAATGCATTGTTGTGTTGTTGTAAGTCAAATGCATTGTTGTTGTATGAGAAGAATAACTGGACCTTGTTTCCTAAATAGCAAGACAAGACATGAACAAAAAGAGGTCCTTCAAAATTTCCTAGATAAAATGCTTGATGTGGCTACCATTGAATGCATTCTGAGCGTCTCATGATGATTAATTTCTATTTATAGATTTGTTCTCCACTTGATCTTAAGCCAATACTTTGTATTTTTGTTGAATTACAGGATTGAAAAATTATTAAACTGAAATTTGGGTTGTACATCACAGTGATACTTTCATATGGAAGCTTATTTCACTGCTGTGCTCAACAGGATTGGTTTCAATATTGGTTTCCTTAAAATGACTTGCTATCCCATTTAATGATTATTTTTTACAAAACTGAAAGCCTTTTAATTTGGTGTCAAAGAACCACCACGGTGCCATCATAATTATTGACTGTCATTTCTACAAAACCTGAAGTGGCCCTTTACATGAGAACCCCACTTCAAGCAGTGCAGTGAATCAGCAGTGAATGGCATTCTGATGAAAACAAACGCCTAGCGTGTTTAACCATTCTGCTCCATGTTTCTTGTCTTACTGTGTTGATGCATGACCCACATTGTGTATCAGAAGGGTAGAATTAATTATATCATGGTTGAACTCAAATTCAGTCCATGAAAAAAAGATAAACGTGACCTCACAGATTGCAATATTTACTGTTAGAGAATGAATATTGTTGATACCCAGAAAGAGGGCATTTAGACTGGTGTATGTCAGATGAGGAAAAGAATTAAAGGAGAAATATTTGCCATTTCCTGCACTTGTATATACCAAGCATTAGTTACTGTAACCCAGAGCCTGTAATAAAGCATATTCCTTTATTATCTATTCATTACAAAGCTGTGGGGATATTGGGGTTAGTTTTAACTCTGTCAAGGACATGAATGTTGATTATCATACATTAAGGTCAAAAAATGGTGTTCAAATAAACTGGCTGAACAGCAGAATTCTTAAACCTAATCAAAAACTAAAAAAAGGACTTAAAATGTCATGAATATTAACAGTTTTCTCTCATTTCTCAACAAAGGTCTCAAATCTTGCGGAGGACAAATTTAAACCTCATCATAGTTGCCACTATGTGCCTAAATTTGTGTAATGCATCTCAGTGGTCATGAACTGATGGACACTGTATATGCACCTGTATACGTCAACATGGTATGCTTTGCTGGTAAACCAGCACTCACCTACTTCTGCAGGTGAGACTTCAATATAGGAGGAAATGATTCATTTCAACTCAAATACTGGCCAGTCACTTAATTATGGCTATACTATGCTAGAACAAATCTGACTTTAGAATTTGTATGAACTGTAAATTCCTCTTATGCAGTAAATATAGATAGGCTAGAGCCAAGACCAGCATACCAATAACCAGCATAGAGTTGTTTTGGTCTGTATTCAACCATGCTACATGTTTAAATACAGTACTAATAATGCTTCAGGTACCACGAAAATTCACCAAAAAAAAAAAAAAATTCTAAATGAATAAACATGATTTCAGCAGCATTTAGAGTATAAATTACATTTGAGGTATGATAGCCAGCCACTGAAAGTAATTGAATAGCATGATAATAATGTTTTGATGAGGTTGCAGCGTTTTAAATTATCTTGTGTATAATACTGGAAACCATAATGTGTAATTCCATGTTTATGTCAAAATGTAAATAAAACAATTCCTATGGCTTGGACTGAATAGCATTACTGTATATTTGTGAATTGTGGGGGTGTTTACCATCAGAACTAAACAATTACCATTGTTATTGCTATACAATTTTTCTGTTGTTGTAATAAATGTTTAAATATGAATACCCTTGTTTTGAACTGTTTATTCACAGTAGTTTATGCAAAAACCTCAGCAGGAATCTATCCAGAACTCAGCAATGATCTAAAACTGGTTGTTTGAACAATTATGGTTACATTCACTTGTTTTGTACTGATACCAAAACCCAGTTGGACACAAAGAACAGAGTGGCCAGTGGCTACAATGGCCAAACTGGTTCAACCTGATAGAAAGGCTTAAGTAACTTAATTGAACACTCTTGACAACTGCGGTCAGTATAAACACCACTTACAATGCACAATGTCAAACCCTGGGACAGATTGGCTACAACAGTGGAAGACCATGGCTGGTTCTACTCCTGTCAACCAAGAACCCCACTCGGTGGCTGTAGTGGGCAGAGGCTCACTAAATCTAGACTTGAAAATTGGAAACATGTAGTTTTGCCTGATTTATCTTGATCTCTGCAAGATCATGCAGATGGTAGAATCAGACTTCGGCCTGAACAGCTTAAATCCATGGATCTTAGCTGCCTAGTGTTCAGTTTGGGTATGCAGGTGGTGGTGTAATGGTGCGAATAATGTTTTATTTGCTCAATTTCTGCTCTTTAATACCGATCAATCATCATTGTTTAAATGCCACAGCCAATCAGAGTATTGGTGCTGACTAGTTTTTTTTTGCAGAGTTTCTAATGAAGTGCCTGGTGTGTGTATGCACAGCCCCTGGCAAAAATGATGGAATCACCACTCTAGAGGATGTTCATCCAGCTTTTTTACTTCATAGCAAATAGACTAATTGCAGATATGATACAAAATATTTTCTGTTCAATAGCTGAGCAGTCTGGCTTCATGAAACATACCTCAAACAAATAAGATTAAATTATTTGAATAAATTACTTATTATGTCCAGATCAAGCAGAGGAAGAAAATACAAAATAATCAAAAAAAAAAAAAAAAAAAAAAATCAAAATTGGTACTTTGTTGCTCCTCCTGGGCTTTTTATAGCAGCCTGAATTCTTTAAGGCACAGACCTCACTAATCAAAGACAATATTCTTCAACAAGCTGGTTCAAGCTTTCTTGAATAGCAGTTAACAAATCAGCTTTGCAGGATGGGGCACTGCCTTTTTTTATCTCTACCATAACTTTTCAATTGATTGAGATCTGAACTCTTTGCTGGCCATGTCAATTAGTTGATGTGCTTCTCCTGAAGAAATGCTTTTACACTCTTTGCTGAGTGGCAAGATTAATTGTCATCCTGAAATAATGACATCATCATCAAACCAATTTTTTACTCATGGAATGAGAAATTGGTCAAAAATTGCAATGCACACCTGTGCATTGATCGTTGAGGTAATGATTATCATCTCACCAGGTCCTTTACCTGACCTTCAACCCCATATCATAAATTAATGGGAAAATTTGCTTGTTATATGTTTCATTTGAATTGTATTAGACAAATATTCCAGCATTATTGCCTTAGCCAATGCAGATTTGTGATTCATTACTGAATATCACTTCCAACCAATCATCTACCCTTCAGGAGTGCTTCTCTTTAGCCCCCTGTAACCTTGCTTGCTTTTTAGGTGTTAGTGCTGGTTTTTGTTTGGCTTCTCTGATGTAAATCCCATTTGCTTCAGTTTCTGGTTGGGTTTACATTGGGAAATGTGGTCGGGATGTATCTTGCTCAGAACTATGACCGCTAAATTAGCTAATCGGTCAACAAAAGAAGAAGGGAGTCGAAGATATCTAACTGGCTAACTGATTTTTCCATCGAGTGAACCCACCAAATAACGTTAAGAGAGCTCAGCACAGCTCAGCACAGAAGGGCTACTGTTTGCAACCATTACCAACCGGGAGGGACTATGGCTGATCAACCGACTTACCGGGGGCTGTTCCAACGCAGCAGGCCCAGTCTTGGGCCTGTGTCGCAACTACCACCAGACCCATTGCAATGCCTCCACTCACCTCACCATCCGGATGCAACAGCTGTCTCCGCCTGACCCAAAAAATATCCGAACTGGAAGGGAGAATATCCATGCTATACCAGATCCGAGATGAAGAACAGATCCTTGACTATCTGATCACCATGGGCCCTGCTATCATCACCACACATGCCGCAGAACTGGTCTTGACTGTACCAGGTGTAGATGACGGTGGCGCTGCTGCTGCTCAAGCAGCGGGCCACTGGACCAAGCTGGGAGCTAAACCCAAGGCCCCAGTTAGCTCCACTCCTAGCCAGGAGGAGCCATGGACTGTTGCCCACAAAGGTAAACATGGTGGGAAACCTTCCTAGGACCCCTCTCCACCTCAGTCTGTCCAGCTGAGCAACAAATTTTCCATAATGGAAGAGCAGGATTTCCCTCCACTCGCGGGTCCCCACATCCCCGCATCGTCCCCAGAGTCTGACGGCCCCTTGTCGCCGCCTCCACTCCCCACAGCAGTGTCCAAGACGTTTATCCCACCTGTTGACCGTCGCTCTCAACGACATGGTCCCCCTCAGCGACCCGGTTGCATGCAGTTTACTCCTCGTCCTGGGGCTAGCTCACTGGTTTGAGCCACCGAACAAGAGAGGGCACGCTCCCGGCGAGACTCCCCCTCATCACGAGCCAGACAGCAACAGTCCACCAGTCATCCTGCAATCCCCTCTCCAGGTCAGACTTCCAAACCCCCTCCTCTTGCTTCTCTGATCATTGGTGATTCCATAGTAAGGAACATTAAATTCAAAATGGCTGCGACTAACTGTTTCCCCGGTGCCACGGTCTTGGACATAGTTCAACATATTCCGACTCTTCTCAGTAATCATCCACAAGCCAGAAATGTTGTTATCCACGTCGGAACCAACGACACAACCAAACAACAGTCCGAGATTTTAAAACGTGACTTCAATAGTCTCTTTGAAGTTCTAAAGGGTTGCAAAAAATCAGTTTTTGTCTCAGGTCCCACCCCGTCCTTCAATCGAGGTCTTGGGCGTTTTAGCAGGCTGCTAAGTCTTAACACTTGGCTACAGTCCGTCTGCCCCTCACACAATGTAGTTTTCATTGATAACTTCAATCTTTTCTGGGGTCGTGAATCATTTTTTAGCAGATACGGCCTTCATCACAACGCACAGGGCAGTCGTGCACTAGCTGCAAATATTTTTCATTCTGTCTTCACTGCAAAACACACATGACTAATTGCTCCTGCAACACACCTGGACACAACACCGGTCACTACATTCAACTCTTCTTCAGCATCATTATCTGTACGCCCGCTGTTAAGCTCAACAGCTCTACCCTGTGGCCAGTTGCTCTCAATTGACAATCAGAGTATTTTATCTGAGACCACTGTATCACAAATGTCTGTTGTTATTACAGATCGCCGCATAAAAGAATTAAAGTATCATAGGAATCGCAGAAATCCCCTTAATCTGGTGAAAACTGTCAGGAGTCAATCAATCCCTGTTCATCCAGAACCTACAGTGATAAAATTTGCACTTCTGAATATCAGATCCCTCTCTACCTAGAGCTTTTATATTAATGATTTTATCTCTCAACATAGTCTTAGCTTTTTATTTTTAACAGAATGCTGGCTCTCCTCAACAGCCTCTGCCACATTATTGGAATCATCTCCTCCAAACTACAGTTTCCTGTACTCAGGTAGACAGGATAAAAGAGGAGGAGGAGCTGCCAACATTTTCTCTTCTGACTTTGCTTGCGCTAAATGTTCTTTTGGAGGCTTTCTGAGCTTTGAATATTTGGCTGTGGTTATTAAAGCTCAGCAATCTATACTCACTGTGACGTTTTATAGGCCTCCTAAGTACAACTCCAACTTTTTATCTGAATTTTCTGACTTTATGTCAGTCGTTCTTACCAGCTATGAGATGATTATTTTGCTTGGTGATTTTAACTTTCATGTGAATAACACTGCTGATACAAAAGCTATGGAATTTCTAGATGTCTTGACCTGTCTCGGCTTTGTTCAACATGTAAAGGGAGCCACCCGCAACCATGGGAATACATTAGACCTAGTTAGTACAAAGGGTATTGAAATTGATATCAACAGCATCACCAATGTTCCTGTTTCTGATCACTTTTCTGTCTTTTTTAATGTCACAATGTCTGCAGCAGAACAGTGTAATGAGGCTATTACTGTAAAGCGTATTGTGGATGACAATGCTAGGGCCAGGTTCTTAGACATAATGACAACTCTTCTTCCATGCAATGCCCGCTCCATTGATGATCTTGTGTTTTGTTTTTATGATAAATTGAAATTGTCTTATGATACTGTTGCTCCTCCAAAAATTAAGAAAAGACAAATCAGTCACAAATTGCCTTGGAAAACTGCTGCTATTTGTCAGCTTAAGAGAAACTTTTGTGTGGTTGAGAGACAGTGGAGGAAAAGTAAATTAACTATCCATTTGGACATCTTAAAGTTCAATATTAACATTTACAATAATGCTGTTAGAAAAGCGAGACATGCGCATTTCTCAAAGATCATTCTTGAAAACAAATATAACCCCAAAGTCCTCTTCTCCACAATCAGTACTCTTTTGAACCCTTCTCCAGCTTTTATATTAAATGATCAAGCATCAGTTTCTAAATGTCAGGACTTTGGATTTTATTTAAAAAAAAAAAGTTGACACTATCAGATCCAGTATTAGTAATACAAATTCATCAATTCCTTGGGACCTACCATAGGGGGAGCCTCCGCCTACAATGTCCTCCTTTAGTTTGGCAACAGTCCATGAAATTAGTGATACCATCAGCAAAATGTCATCATCCACATGTGCACTAGATCCCATTCCAACCAAACTGTTTAAATTCAGCTTCCAGGGCCTTTCCACCGATACAACAAGAATCATTAACATCTCCCTTCAATCAGGTATTTTCCCCTCTGCCTTTAAAACAGCTCTAGTAAAACCTCTACTTAAGAAACCTGATCTTGACAGTAATGACCTTGGTAATTTTAGGCCTATATCCAATCTACCTTTTCTTAGCAAACTTCTGGAGAAGATTGTATTTAAGCAGTTAATTGATCATATGTGCACAAATAATATACTGGATAAGTTCCAGTCCGGCTATCGAACTAACCATAGCACTGAAAGTGCTTTACTTAAGGTTTTAAATGATTTAAGAATATCAAATGATTCAAATAATGTGGCACTCCTCTTTTTGTTAGAATTGAGTTCTGCTTTTGACACAATTGATCATAACATTTTAATGAAATGGCTTGAGAAATGGGTGGGTCTATCTGGCACGGTTCTTGATTGGTTTCGCTCATACCTGTCAGAAAGAAAATTTTTTGTTAGTTTAGGTAACTGTGTGTCACAAACATTTGATATTGAATATGGTGTTCCTCAAGGAAGCATTCTCGGCCCTGTTCTTTTTTCTTTGTATATGCTTCCTTTAGGGCAACATAATTAGTCATCAAAATGTTAAATATCAGTGTTATGCGGATGACACACAATTATACATATCTGTCTCACCTCATAACCCCACTTCTTTAAACAATCTTTTCAACTGTCTCACAGATGTCAATGATTGGATGAGTAGGAATTTTTTAAAAAGAAATGAGGAAAAAACAGATATTACTTGTAGGCTCAAAGGATAAAAGGCAAAAAATAGAACCAATGTTTTTAAATCTGTCTAAGCAAATAAAAACCCAAGTGACAAATCTGGGTGTGATTTTAGACTCCGATCTTAACTTTATTAGTCATTTTAACAAAATTGCTAGAACATCATTTTTTCATCTTAGGAATATAGCCAGAATTAAGCCATTTTTAACTCAGAACAACGCTGAAAATGCAGATTCATGCTTTTATCACAAGCCGACTAGACTATTGTAATTCTCTTTTTACTGGCCTGCCCAAAAAGTCTCTCAGGAAGTTACAGTTGATTCAAAATGCGGCAGCCAGGATTTTAACCAATACAAAAAAAGGTGATCACATTATCCCTCTGCTTGCATCACTGCACTGGCTACCGGTTTCTTCTAGAATCGATTTTAAAGTCCTTTAAATTATTTATAAAGCCCTACATAAACAAGCACCAGCGTACATCAGCGATTGCCTTTCATTTTATGTGCCCCCAGGAGTCCTTCAATCTTCAACTGCCTGTCTCTTAGAGATTCCAAGGGTCTCCCACAAAAAATCTGGGGAGGCTGCTTTCTTCTTTTATGGTCCAACACTGTGGAACAGCCTCCCTCTGGATCTTAGAACAGTTGACTCCCTTGGAATTTTTAAGTAGAAGTTAAAGAACTATCTTTTTAGCATTTATTTAGCATTTAATATGGATTAATTCTGTATATAGGTGCCATTGCATTGTAATGTGTTTTAATGTATTTGTTTCAATGTATTTGTTTTATGTTTTATGTCTATTAACTTGCTATTTGTTAAGCATTTTCGGTTGCATCTCTGCATGAAAAGCGCTATACAAATAAAATTTATATTATTATTATTTCATTCAGCCAATTTCTTACAGTTCTGCCACTAAGATTGACTCCTGTTTTTGCCCATTTGTTTTTCATTTGTTTTGTAGTGCAGTTTTTTTTTTGAAGGCATATTGTTTTTTTTGTCTTGACATATTGATGTCTTCTGTGGTCAACCCATATGTTTTCCTTTTATAACCTTTCCCTTTTGTTTATACTAGCACCAAATTTTCGACGCAGCTGACTGAGAACAACAAACATCATTTGCCACTCTCCGTGTTGAATATCCTTTTGGAGAAGTCTCATAATCCTTCCCTTTGTTTCAATAGCCAACTCTCTTGTTGGTGCCATGTATCCTCTCAATCAAAGAAGTCCAACGCCTCCTTAATGTCTGCAAGCACCCTCCTTTAACTGCATACTCATTTGCACATTCAATTTTGTGTTGGTATTTCTTTTAGGAATCTTTTAGGAAACAATGATTCCATAATTTTTTTTCTTCAACATTGACTGATTCCAGTGGCGTGCACAGATAGACTGTAGGTGGTGCTATAGCACCTGCCCTTTGCCCTCTGGACCAAGCAAGTGCCCTTTTGAAAGTTAATTTTTTTGTTTTTGTGTCAACGCGATTTTCTCAATCGCATTCTGTATGTGCGTCGAAAAAAAAAAACGGTAAAATTAAAATTAAAAGTACTGGAAAACATGGAATGTGCGCAATAAGAAGCAGCAACCCCCGCTCAACAAAATAGGAAGCATCAGCCCCCCCCCCCCCCCGCTCAATGTAATGAGAAGCAGCAACACCCCCCCGCTCAACAAAAAAAGAAGCGGTAATCCCCCCGCTCAACAAAATGAGAAGGAGGAACCCCCCCGAACTCAACAAAAGAAAAAGCATTTACCCCGCTGTGGTCTGCCACCACACATTGATTCCTCGTTTGTGGGAAACACTGAAGTGCCCTTATTTCTCACTGAGCACCTGCCCCCCAAAATGTCTGTGCACGGCATTGACTGATTCCATGTTTTTTGCCCTACTTGATCTCGAAAAAAATGCCATTAATTTAAATAATTTCAAGTGCAAATTCATTGTATTTTCTGAAAACAAAACTAGTCTGGTATACAATTGACCAAATAGTTCATGAACAGTATCCTGCAAATTAAATGCCTCAAATTTGCCAATTTTTCTCAAAAATGAGCCTTTTATTGACGTCTGAGCAGAGACTTCCGAAAACAAAATGAAGATTGACTTACATTTGCCAATTTGCAGAAGTGGCATTACGGGAGGAGTTCCAAACGCAGAAGCCAAGCAGAAAATATTTTTTCACCTCAGAAGGGCAAAGGAACAACGTGATAATCAGCTTGTTGGCAACGAGGAAAATAGGTAGCCTAGTATGTACGTTTGTACATGATGACAACTCAGAGTCTATCAACTCTGATTCCACAGTGCAAACTCCACAGACATGGAAATGAGGCAAAGTGAACCACTGACTGTGAATGGACGAACTATGTAAGTTGCTAACTTATTTTGCAACAATGCTTTTGGGAAACTCACCCCTGGCTGGCTAGCATGCTTAAGCTTTTCGCAATTAAAGTGTTAAGTTAAACGGGTAACAGTTGTCGCTGAAACTTGAATTTATTATTTTAATGGCATAAAGCATTAGCATGCTTGCTAGCCAATTATTCATTGCATTGTCTTGAACAGACTAGAGGCTTAAGCTTTTTTCATTCTCTAACTGCAGTTCCTGGTCCCGTTCTGGCTTCGCAATCATGGCCTAAATCTCGAGTTTACTCAAGGTGTCATGATGGAGGATGGATTTAGTTTCGTAATGAGTCTTTTTTTTTCATAAAATAGTATCTACACTCATTTTAGGATGAGCTGACTAGGCGGCGCCCTAGGCTTCTTAACCTGCTTTTCTGAGTACAGAGTAGATGGGGAAGATTCAAGACCGGAGCAGTTTGGGCTCGGCTTATTCACTGATGGTTTATTAAACAGGAATTTCAGTAATAACCAACCCGCAGTGATATCTAGACTTTTCCTGCGACTCGGGATCTGGCTGATAAAAGCAGTCATCAGTGAAGTGTTTAGAGCAGATCACCGATCCGTGTTGTGTCCGATTGAGTTCTCCTGTCAAATCGTGTTTCTGCGAAAAATGCAATGCAATGACATCCCCAAATAGTATGGAGAGTGAATGTACATTTTACTCTGAATTTGATGGCAGAACAGATTGTTAAAGCATGGGTAATTGTGAGATCACTGCTGAGCAGAACAGCTCAATATGGCAAAAGCATAATAAAATAGATGCCAGAGTATCAAAATTCATCATTTTAAGAGGCGTCATCTGTGATAACTTTCCTAAGTGCAACTGATTCATCAATGCCCATTACGCTATTTCTTTCATGATTTTCTTAAATCGCCAACAGCATCATAAAACTTTCTCGAGGGGAGAACACAATTTGACAGAGGAGCAGAATTGGACACAACACCGGGCTCCATGACATCCGTTTGTTTCTTCTTCACAAAATCCACCCATACCTCTCGAATTTTGGGGTTTTTTGGAAATTCATGGACCATGATGCCTCTGCTTGCATTGGCTTTATTGTTGCAGCCATATACAGGGCAGATATTTTGCATTTTCCCCTGGATAATAATCCACTTACGAATCACTGAGTCCAGTGCCATTGACAATGTATTCTCTGCCGCTGGGTAGGTTCCTCCCGTAACGTTATTGCTGAAGATGGCCGAAGATCAATTCTTTTCGAGATGATCACAATTTGCAGTTATTAAAATGTGAATAAATTTGTGAAGGCTCATTAGAATTTGAAATGACCAATGCACAAAGGGTGTATTTATATGAAGGATTCCATGGTCCAAATCTTATTTTTGGTTGAGCAAACACTTTAAGCTAAGTCATTTGAGGTGTGTTTCATGAAGCCAGAATGCTCAGCTATTGACCAAAAATTCTGTTGAGTCATTTCTGTGATTTGTTCATTTGCAATGAAGTATAAAAAAGCTGGATGAACATCCTCTAAGTGTGGTGATTCCATCATTTTTGCCAAAGGTTGCATTTACTCACAGTGCAGTATTGCTGATTGAGAAAGAGGAAGTCTGACGGTAATTTAGTTTAGTTTTTCTTATAATGGTTCCTCTGGGGGTCAAATGAATGATGGTATTTCGAATAACCCAGCAAACTTACACATTTTAAAGATGTGACACACAAATACAATGTCTGAATTGCACAGATTTTAGCAAAAATAGTATACAAATCCTGAAGGGCGCAAATACATTTTCACAGCACAGTGTACACAGACTTCTTGGGCATAATGTCAAAACTTATTTCCTCACACTCTGCTGATAATTTAGTTATTTTTTGAATGTTTTAAACTAAAAGATGCAAATCCTACTTTTTGCTCCTTTAAGGACTTGCAGAACAAATCTGCTGCAATGCATTGAATGTTCCATCTTTGCGAGTTTCTCTCCTTACTCTTTTATCAGCTCAAATCGATTAATTAGACTTCAGGGACTCATCTTTTCGGTGGATCTTGAAACAAACAAACAAAAAAAAAATTCAAGCACTTTCAGTGTTCCAGAGTGAAACTGTGGGGCAGGCCTACGGGATGCTTCTACAGTCTTAAGTCTGAAAACATGCATGCTAGGCTACTTGGCAACTCCAAATTGCCCACAAGTATGAGGTTGCGAGTGAATGCCTCACTGTCCAAGGTATGTAAAGGTTTTCATCCATTGTATGCTGGGATAGGCTCCAACCACCACTGCATACCCATCCCCTTGCCCCTCCATACTTTCACAGTCTCAGTGGAACAGCCTGCCTCCTTCTATCAGATCCACCCCCTCTCTTGATTCCTTTAAGTCAAGGCCCAGAACTCATTTCCAGACACTAGCATATGTGAATGCATCAAGTAAAAATTGACATTTCATGACACTTGGGGCCCTATCTTACGCCAGAGTCCCTAAACCCGTTATTTGGGGATTTAGCATTGCGTAAGAGGCGTTCCCCCGCAAAAGTTGCTATCTTGCACACCTGCCTATATCCCTAAAACACCTGCGCTACCCTTTATATTATGCATAGCCGTGGTTTGGACGTTACGTCAGTTAAACCAATCAGTGTGCCAGGTGCCATTGCCTTTAGGAGCAGGCTGCGCTATACCAAATCCTCAAACCGAAACCCGTGATGGAGAGAGGAAGTTTGCCACGTTTCTCTGAAGACGAAGTAAAATTGCTCGTGCATGAGGTCAAATCCAGACAGGGGAGGATCTGTTTTCGTTAAGTTAATCATGAATTGTATAATTTTATTATTATTATTATTATTTGAAATTGACATATTGTTTAATGTTTGGTATGTAATAAAAAAAAAACATCAAGCCTACCCCTTTTGTGATGGAAACTTCAAAAAAAAAAAAAACAAGAAAAATGCGTTTTGCCATGCACTTCCAACTTCCTCTCCCATCTGAAATGAAGCATAGAACAAAATCCCATTTTAGAAAATACCCACAGCCAAATAAATGCCCACATTGACTGCAACCATTTAATGTAACCCCATGCATCGCAAATCACCTGGACGTTGATGGAATGGGTTCCCTTACGATTCTCATAGGCGCCACTGTTCAGAGCCGGAGCCCGAATCAGAACGTGTATGCAGTCGACGGCACCCAGAACCCTAGGGAAACCATATCTTGCCAAAAAAATCCCGCTTTACCCTGCGTTGTCTCTCGGGTGTCACAGGGATGCCAGTGATGTACCTACAGGCATGTTGCACTATGCTGGCAGTGACTGCAGTTATAGCCGAGCTTACGGCAGATTGGGTTATGCCTCCAATTGAGCTGAGTGGGTGTTGGAATGACCCACTGCAAAGAAAAATAGTGCCACAGTAACCCTAACAGCAACGGGCAAGGCATACGGACAGCTGGCAGCGGTGTCTACATCATCTGCAACCAGGTGACATAATTCCTTCACTGCCTGATGGGAGAGGCGCAGTTTTGTCGCACATTCTCGTTCTGTGGGAAATAATACTTGTATTGAATTATTATCATTTTAGAATATTATATATAATATATATCATTAATATATTTTATATATAATAATTATTTATTATTATAAAAGCGGAAAAAATGATTGATACAAAATACAAACAATGTAGACTTACCTGAAAGGCCCAGGTAGCTGGTGTGCTGGCGGTACACACGTTCTGGGCGTCTTCTTTATTTTACTGGCGATCAAGGCGATTTAGTACTATCTCTGCCATTTTCTCAGGGGTTCAATTGAGGCTAAAGCAAGGTGGCTTTTTATAGGCGAGTTAATTCGGGAAGTGGAGACACATGTGCACGTCCACATGTGTCCAAGTGGACACGCATTGAAGCCGCCTGGGCGCGCTCTTGTAAAAGCCCAAATGGGTAGCGGGTGGTTTGAGGACCCGCTATACGCTTTCCCTAACGAGTGTGGTCAAGATAGCAATTGTAGGGAAAGCACACAAACACGCCCACGGGCACACCTCCAGGCGCAAATAAGGTAGTCGGCATAATGCATAGCGGGTACTGTGGCCGCAAGATACCGTTTAGGGATAGTGGAATCTGCTAAATGCGTAATTCACGGGTAGCGGGTAGTGGCAGCGGGTAGGGCAGTGTGAAAGATAGAGCCCTTGGACTTTTTTGACTTTTTGCCATAGTTTGTTCTACAGTGCCTGACAAAAGTCTTGTCACTTATCCAAGTTGTAGGAACAACAAATAATAACCTGACTTGTAGTTGATCAACTGGAATCAAAAATGGCTTATATGAAAGGCAAAGCCCTCTAGATTATGCGAAATATACTAAAACAGAGTTTTGTGTCATTCATTGAGTTTTATAATTTAGTTTGTACAGAACGGTCAGATATTGCTTGGACAAAAGTCTTGTCGCATTGAAAAAAAATGTGGAAATTATACATACACTTTATTTTGAATACACAAATATGCCATTATAATATCAGAACATAAAGTCATGGTGCCTTGGAAAAAAATTAATATTGCGATGACTCCGTGAGCTTGGAGGACTGCATCCATACGTCTTGGCAATGACTGAAATAACTTGATGATGAAATCATCTGGAATGGCAAAGAAAGCAGTCTTGCAGGACTCCCAGAGTTCATCAAGATTCTATGGTTTCATCTTCCAAGCCTCCTCCTTCATCTTACCCCTGAAATGCTCAATAATTTTTCATGTCAGGGGACAGGGTTGGCCAATCCTGGAGTACCTTCACCTTCTTCGCTTTCAGGAACTGTGACATGGAGGCAGAAGTATGAGAAGGAGCAGCAGTATAAGTAGGGCAGCAAGAACTTCTTGATATTTCAGGCTGTTGATGTTGCCATCCACTCTGCAGATCTTTCTCACACCCCCATACTGGGTGTAACAACAAACCATGATTTTTCCTCCACCAAACATGATTGTTTTCTGGGAGAATCTTGGGTCCATGAGGGTTCCAACAGGTCTTGTACGGCGATTGGGATGCAGTTCAATGGATGATTCACCAGAAAAATAAACTTTCAGCCACTTTTCCAGTATCAATCCTTTCTGCGAGCTGTGGGCCTTGGCAAATGCAATGCAGGTTTTATGTTTTCTGTTTAATGCAGGCTTCTGTGTACTAATTCAGCTATGAAAACCACTTTGAGAGAGAATTTGACAAACTGTTCTTGTAGATACCGGGATTTTTGGTGACATTTCCTCATGTAACCGCTGTAGTTGAAGAAGGGCTGGCCTTGTACAGTTGAAGCAACAAACGGTCCTTTCAAACAGTTGTCATACCGGGGTCTGTCTGACCTGCGCTTGCCATGAACGTCACCAGTTTCTTCAAATCTTTTTCTCATCCCCTCCACTTGACATTTGGATACATTAAAGATGTCTGCCACCTCAGCAGCAGACTCAGTCTTCAGGCTCTTGATGATCAGCACTTTGGTCTGTGGTTGAATCTTTGGTATGTTGTCAGAGGTCTAGTCGCACCTCATATGAAAGTCTGGTGTGCTGGGGTTATTTCTATACACATCTGGGAATGTGTTAATTACAGTATTTGTCATAGGTTAAACTCTAATCTGCGATTTGTTGCATCATCTGAAGAGACGACAAGACTTTTGTCCCAGCAAAAACAGATGTTATGGGCTTAGCCAAGCTGTGAACATCAGAACACTTTTTGACGGTTTCATTTTGCACCAAATTATTAATGTGAAAGCCCTTGACATTAAAATGGACCATTTATTATAACAATTGATTGGTTAGAAATAAAGTTATATGCTATTTTTAGTTACTATGTCCTTATGGGACAAGACTTTTGTCAGGCACTGTATGTACCGATAAAGTATTTGATGTAAAAATAATTAGAGTGATTTGCCAATTATTTGCAATGGAATCATATTAGAAGTAAACCGCTATCTAAGATCAAGTAAAAAGTGCCCAATTTTAACAGCCTTTATCTAAAAATGACTGTGTCACGAAATGAAATTTTTTACTTGATGCGGTCACATATGAGTTCTCCTGAGCTGATATGCTATCTGATATTGCGTTTCTCAATATATTGATCAGTCTAGATTAGCTGCTTTTATTTCAGGCCATGTGCTTCTCTATGTACCAACTTGACCTGATATACAGTTTGTGTATAGTATTTTAGCAGTGAATGTCTTCGTACTGATTGTTGGTGTGTTTTAATTTACTGACTTTGTACAACATTTTAGTCACCGGCAGTTGAGTTTCAATGTGGTTTATAAATAAATTTGACTTGACTCTCCAAAGGAATAAATGGGTTGGATAATGGATGGATGAATCCCTTCTGGAACCTGATAAATCCTGAATACACTTACTATCTCTGATCTCAGGCTCTGTTCAGATTTGTAGTCATACTGAGAGTTAATCTGCTCCCATTTCCAATATGTCCATGAATATGTTGGCGTTTTGCAAACTTTCTGTCACACAACTGTGCTCAGAATCAATCTGTTAAAGTGTATTTTTTGCATACATTTCCATTCTCATTAATGGTTCAGGAACACGGGTCCAGGTTAAATGTATAGTGTTATAGGACCTAAAGGGAGAGTGACCAAAGAGGAAGCACTCCTCTTTTAAGATCCCTGGCTCAGGACTACAATGACAAAAGTGAAGCTGAAGGGTTTTCACTGCATCAAAATGATTTAGTACCTTTTACAATGATGCATTATCAGAGGCTGCAGTAAAATGTTGGAAACGGTTTTGGCAGAATAAAGAAGGGAAGAACACAGCCAAGAAAAATGAAGGAGAGCCTCAGGATTACCTTGCATTTATGCTGATATAATGGAACATAAATCTAGCAGGGATAGTATTGCAAATTTCAGTTCATTTTATTCCAAATTAAGGCCTCAGAACTAATCAATAATTCATTTAAAATTGCACTGTAGCATTGTTTAAGTACATAGGAAAATACAACTTGAAGTGCTTTGGAAATAAATAAATGAATAAATAAATACCATTGTGATCTTAAACTAGTTTGGTTAGATATGTATTTTATTATGAACTGTAATTGTTAGTTAATTGCAAATCTATGTAGAAACACTGATGAATTAAGTATGAATTCAGATGTTATATTTAATATTTATTGTTTAAAATATTATAGCACAATAATGCAAAAGTATTCCCAAAAATAAAATTTGCATGGAAATTTTTGACTGTAACTGGTAAAAGTTACCTTGATGTGATGCACAGCTGCCGCCTTAGTTTCACATGGGCCGATACTGTCCATGTACCTACACTGCATATCTATCACTGAAAAACTTACGATGCTGAATCGACAGCACCCAAGATGTATGGAGAGGAAATGTTAGAGATGAGGTGTTGTAGTGTGTGATGCACCCTGTGTTGTGACACATTACTCATGTCAGCATCTTTGAAATTCTATGCAAGATGTGTCACAGTAGCGGAAACTTGTGCCACTTCTGATGGTTCAGACAGATGGGATAGACTTTGTTGTCTTTGAACAGTACAGTGAAAAAATATTTGGCCACCTCTCAATTTCTTCTAATTTTGCTTATTCATCATATGTAAATGTTTCTGATCATTTAACTAATTTTAATATTAAACAAAGACATCATGAGTTAGCACAAAATGCAGCTCTGTGGGTAAAAAGTCATTCAAAACCTAAACCACACGTGAAAAAATAATCCCCCCCCCCCCCAAAAAAAAAACATAAAGAATGTGATCCTTTAAAAAAATTATTTCAAGACTACCAATCAGCCTGCTTTCTCAGCTCTCTTCATCATCACGCACAGCTCCACTTTAACGTTAAATACTGTATTTGCTGATCAGTGCAGCTGCCTGACTGCAGCATTAACCTCAGCTTTAAGGGTGAACTGACATTTTGTCAAAAAATTTCCCCAATAAGCAATAAATCATTATCCATTGAGATAAAAAAACTACTGACCGAAATTTCAGAAAAAATTTTTTCACTCATAGCGTTTTTATTGGGGATTTTGTATTCTGAATCAGAACCGGTTCACATTTGCCTGCATTCTGATGATGTCATACCGAGAACAACAAAGCCAGTAATGGCAGCAGAAGTGATTGAGTAGCATGTTTTTCCTTTTGAATAATTTTAACAATGACGCGACAGTGTGTCCCAATGTCCCCCAGACAGAAGGACAATAGGCTGTTCGAGATTCCTATGGGACAAGTTGTCAGCAAAGGAATGAGCCTGGTTTGTCAAAACAAACTGGGCAAATTGGGAGCCTTCAGTAACTACTGCCCTTTTGCTTATTTTTTATCCGCGAGTGTGATCATCCCTCTGGCTTCGTTTGGCCTCTTTAACCCCAAAGCCCCCAGAATAGAGGGCAAGCTGTGCAAATCAAAAGAAACACTGTAGAAAAGCATGCAATCAAATCGCAACTTGCTCATGCAACATATCCACTTAACCAGAAGGAACTCCGCTCAAAGCTCATGATGATCATTTTTACCTGAAAAGAAACCTTTCAAGTGCAAAGTAAGTAAATGAGCATATAGCAAAACATGAAGTAAAATTATATCAGAGTGTGATCGTATGTATGGCGCTAGCGATTCTGCTAGATGACAGTACTTCTGATTGTAGAATTCCATCATCTGAAAGGTATCGCCCTTATTCCCACGTCCCATAATCCCTTGCACAAATTATGGGCGTAACTTTCGCTGCACCCTGTCACTGAACAGTTTATCATGGTAACGGCTAACACTAATCCTATTTTCTTAAGCGATCGGTAAATAATATATGAGGCAACATCAGCTTTTACCCCTCAGATGGGATAAAGTTACAGTACCACTGCCTTCTACTATCGGGAACGACCTGAAGCAGTGGCCACAGATAACTAACACTAGCGCATTTGGCTACATTAACGACTCCGTTACCACGGACTGCGAAGCTATGAACAATCTAAAAGGCTCCGGACCGTGTGCAGTACTTCCGCAGCAACAAGGTCTGTTGCATTTCGTTAAAGAATGTAGGACATAACCTTATGTACCTTAAAGCAGATATACTTTCAGAGAATATTTATGAAGGATGCACTGTATTTCAGCAGTAAATACTGCTCTACGTATGAAATGTAATGGATTGTTATACAGAGTAAATTAAGCCATCCAACAGTACGCGTCAAATTAGCTCTACTCCAGTGAACTACATTATACAGTATAAAGTTGCTTGCTAATCCTATGCTATAATATGTAAGACACAGTGAGTCCATTTTGCCCATACTTTTAATTTTAGTGAATTGAGGTTTGGAGTGCAAGTCCATTGTTTGGAACAGAGCAGGCTTTTTTCAAATTGTAGTAGACTATTGCTACTTCTTCAGCCTCATCTTAAACTGTGCAGGATGAAATGTTAGTTGCACTGACTAGCATTACCGGATGAATACAACTATTTTCTGTCCTCCCTACAGGTGAAATCATACCTGGTGCTCTCCTGGCACTGCTGTCAAAATGCTTTTGAGGACCCGGCGTCTCCTCAGTGGCGGTCTGTCTGAGCCTAGCCATAAAGTAGGAATCGCTGTTTGGCAGCATAATGAAATGAGTACCTAATGTTTTTGGGGGTCAATTCAAATTCAGGTTTTTCAGCCACTTTCTGGCTTCCTCTTCTGAAGGTAGGCGATGCAAACCGTATTGCAGAACACAAGGACAATCCCCTATGCTCTGGGAGTGTTCAAAACACTGTTGATCTGTTTAGCTTCCTCTGGTTATTGTTACAGCCTTAAACAGCACAACAGGTGCTGGAGCTCCGAAGGGACATTTTAAGAAAAGCAAGTTCATTTGTTAAAAAACGAGCTGTAATCGCTAAGTTCACTGAATTATTTTTGAATGAACCACCGCAGTTCTTGACAAGCCACTCGCTAACAGCTACTTCTGCTGGAAGTTGCACCCATAATCATATCTTCACTAGCGCCCTCAGGAATAAGGTGGATATAAACTCCATTTTGTAATCGATTAGTTCTTTATGTGGTGTCAAACTGCTGCTATCTTTCTTGCTTACTTACAATGACTGTCTCAAATGCACGCGCTGAAACTGGGTCTGACCAGACGGCTTGCTGACATACCCCGTTGGTTACTAGGATGATTCTCTCATAGAGCCCTTTTATTAATTTAATTTAATTTTTATTGTTGAATGAAAGTTGGATGCCACGCTAAATTGTTTTGTCACTCTCGGTATGAAGTCACACCTCCATATTCTGATTCAGCATGCTTTTCGAGTACAAAATCCCCTATAAAATATTTTGCTCAGTGATCGCCATTCCCTGCCTTGCCTTATTAGCTAGCTCGACCACTGCAAGCTCGCTACCTTACTGGCAAGCTAACCTACTCGTCTCAACAAATTTTAATCTTTAACATGGTTGAACACAACCATGCAGGAAACATTTGCTGTGAACATATAGTTTTGTTCTCAATTGCGATGACCCAGGTATTGTATAGAGCTGTCTAGTGCCTTAAAAGCTAAATTAGGATTACTTAAGTAAAGCACGGAATCACCAATTATGAAAGTACATTACATCTTGAACACGGCAGGACTATTCACTTCTTATCATAAAGCGTAAGTTTACCTTTAAAAGCAATTAAAAAGCTGTATTGAATTAATTTACCTAGCTTGCTAGTTTATGATCAAGATGGACTGCTGAGGCTCACAACAGTCACAACAAACAAAACTCCATGCACTTCATTTGACTCTTGAATGCCTTTCTTCCACCACTGGGCACGTGGGGCAATGTTTGTGAAAATTGAGTGGTCTGTGGTAGACAGGATGGTGAAGGATAGTCCATGTTTGTTTTTTGAAAAAAAAAAAAAAAATCGAGAATAACAAAACAAAAACTTGGAGGTAATCAATGCGATCTGTTCAAAGAATTTTGAATAAAACCGGTTTAGGAACTAGGACTGGTCTGGTGGGAAACCAGTGTCAAAGTTGCTAGGAAGTACACCCTTGGTTGTGATCGGTAAATTGTCCAGTTTTTACATTCGTATTGATGCAACCTGTTTTCTGATTGCCAGCTATTTGGAGGCCTGACTGTTAGCTTCTCAGCATGCCACAGAAACCATTAAAAAGGTTGACCGACTCTCACATTTGTTGATGTTTGAAACCTTTGTAACCTACAATCCCATTCATTAAAAGAACACTTGGTGATGTCACCAGAGGAGCCCCATTGTGCAGAGTTCTCCTGCACATTTCAACGCAATCATCACAGGAGTCACAAAGATTAACCACCAGCAATGCACACCAGATCATGAGATAAAGATATTTTGCTGTAGCAGCACAAAGACCAAAAAGCTGGGAGATACAGAAAACTTTGAAACAATAATAATTAAAGGAGGGTAATCTGACTCCAGTTGATTGCTTTGTCCGATTGCTCAGAGCGAATTTAACCTGTAGCTCTATATTTAATTTCCAGATGCATTACTAAGAATGCGAATAAGTTGGTCCTCAGAAAGTAAAAGGTTCAAGAAAGGCCTAAAGTACTACACATATTTTAACTTATTCAAAATGGGGTGCAGCTTACAGAGCTAGTTCTGGCAGATTACTCAAGACATTCTCACATTCCCATTGACACTTCCATGCATATCTCACACAGCACTACCCTCTGGTAGGTGGGATATTTAAGCCTCCCTCCTGATCTGCCTATGCAGGGAAACATGCCTCTGAAAGCTGCGGTGCTGTGCCGCTCGCTGCAGTTGCATCACTCTTGCCTGCTGCTCATTAACATTACATCTCCACCCCAGCATCCACCTGTGTGATTTGAATTTCCCCTGGGGTGTGCCTGTGTGTGTGGGTGGGTGGGGGTTGGCTGTAAGGTGTGTCAAGGGCAGAGCCTACATGCCAATACTACACTAAACAGTTTAGATGTGAATTATCAGACACAAAAGTGACAGAGAAAGAGATTTTTGAGTCCCGAGAGAGTTTCCAGTTTAGTATCACGATAAGACTACAACAGTAGAGCCAAAAATGATTCTTTATAGAAAGATGAATTCTGCATAATTATCAGCATTCTTCTTCCTTTTTACTCTGAGGGTACAATGTATGGAGCAGCTTCTCATGTAATGTTTTGCTTGAAGACCCTTTGGGTATTGCAGTTCACACTGCATGTGTTTTAGTTTGTACAGAGGAGGTGAATTCTCAATGGACTGTGCTTGCCATTATTTATCTTTACGGTCTCTTGTTCTTTTGTGTTATAAGGGCTTTGTACTTTCAAAGTGTGAATGGATATATGATTTTGTTAATTTATTCTGTAACTCAGGATACAATTTTTCTAGGAAAACCTCACTTATTGCAATAACTTTGCAGATACGCATAAGCTAATATACAGTAGAAAATAGCATTAGCATGGTTAAAAACAACACATTATGCATAATTTGTGAGTAACTCATCATTTCTGATAAATTTAAGAAAGTCTTTTCCATTTCTCTGATGCAAGCAGACATTTACAATGCGGAAAAAAGAAATCATTATACATTATAGCCCCAAGAGAAGTGACAGTGTATTAAACGCAGTGTATATTTAAATTGTCCTCCATTTCAAGCAGACTGGTTGACCATGACTGATAATCCGATGTCCCAAGGCATGAATAGTACGCAAAATATTCTTTTGTAAAGGTACAATAACTGCAGCCTATTAGTAATACCATTAAAAAAGTAAACTTTCCCCAAGAAAACAAACATCGAGTGTTGTTTGACTCAGGGGAATTGTCCTCATATAGCACAGCAACTTGTGTGATGTGCTGAGACACAAATGGGGCGCGCTGAGCATCATTGTAATTAATAATTTAAACAAATGGATGCTTCCTCTTAATGTAAACATGCAGAAGAGTGTTGTATTTCTACACATTATGTATTAGTGCACTTTGCAATTTATTTCTAAGGAATGCAGCAACAAATCTGAGTTTAAACATGACCCCAAATGTGACTGAGCCCATTACAACATACAAAATAGCAAAAGTTTGCAGTAATATTAATAAGTAAAAGTTACAATTTGGCCTCGTAGCTGAAGAAACATTTTATTAGATTACTTTTAGAATAAAAATTATGTTTCCAGGGCCTCCATTGCTGAAACCTGTACCACTGGAGCAGTGTAATCCATAGTCCCCGCAACGAATAGATATGTGTGACATAAACATCATACCACAGACAAAACTCTGAGGTTTGTTATGGAACATACTGAATGATAATATATTCATATTTCCTAAAATTAATGTAAAAATTACCTCATGCATTTGGAGGTTAAATTCCATGCCAAAGCACGGATCCCACCACTATCGAAATGATTCTTTGCTGGCTCCCTGTGGAATAAGATGCACAAAACTTTATTTTCTCATTAAGAAAAATTTTGTTTTAAACTAACTTGCAAGATTTGTTTGAAGTGAACCAATTATCAGCATTACATTATTTTCCATTGGTGAATCAAACATTTCTGCTGATTTGGCAATGTTGGTCTAATTTTATTATTGTGCGAAGAATGTATTAAACACCAATGTGTAACACCAATGTCAATTCTCTTGGTTTGGTGAAGTGCCACCATAACATGAGAATATAAAAACTCTTAATTAGAATCAGAAAAGTTGGGACGCTGTGTAAAATGCGAATAAAAAACAGAATGCAATGATTTGCTAATAATTTGCAGAGTTTTATTGCAAAACAGGTTAACTCCACTGAGTCTGAATTGAAAAAAAAAAATGGCTTTCTGTGTAATTACTATTTCTGTAAAACTTTCAATAATGGTCTTTTCTGCTATTGTATATGAGCCAAATGTTAACCAATTGGCATATTCATTTCAAATCCAGCTACAGGAATATTCTTGAGAAAAACCAAAAAATTACTGTTTTTTTTTTGCAAAACGAGTTAAATCCATAGCTTGCTTTTATTGCAAAACGGGTTAAATCCAATCGAATAAGTATGTTTCTTTGTTGTAGTGTCGGGAAACTCTATTCATTCAATATTGCTGAACGACACAAAATCACACACTCACATGCCTGTGCACATTCACACCCCTACACATAAACACACACACACACACACACACACACACACACACACACACACACGACACCACCCAATGTCAGTCTTGGTTCAACACAAATACTATGGTCCTGAAACACAAACGTACGTGCATGTAAAGAAAAATTACATACACAAACACGCACACACACACACAAACATGCGCACGCGCACACGACACCACCCAATGTCAGTCCTTGTTCACTGGACAAACACTATGGTCCTAAAACACAAACGTGTGTGTACATGTAAACAAATATATACACACACACACACACACAAGCATGCATGCACATACACACATATTCATGTACACACATGCACAACACACACACACACACACACACACACACACACCACCCAATGTCAGTCTTAGTTCACTGGACACACAAACACTGTGGTCCTGAAACACAAACGTGACTGCATGTAACAAAAATACTCACACACACAAATACAACCCCAGGTCCAAAATAGTTGGGACAAAGTGTAAATTGTGAATAAAATCAAAATGCAATGACTTTCAAATCACACCAGCCAGTTTTTTATTCAAAATAGAACAGAGATAACATAGCAAATGTTCAAACGTAGAAATTTTACAATTTAATCAACAAAATGTGCTCATTTCAAATTTTATGGCTGCTACAGGTCTCAAAAAAGTTGGGACAGGGGCCTGTTTACCATGGTGTAGCATCCCCTCTTCTTTTTAACACAGAGTGGAGGTGTCTGGGCATTGAGGAGACAAAATTCTTGAGTTTAGCCATTGGAATTTGACCCCACTCTTGTTTAATACAGGCTTCCAGCTGCTGGAGAGTTTTGGGTCTCCTTTGATGGACTTTTCGTTTAATTACGCGCCAAATATTCTCAATCGGTGAAAGATCAGGACTGCAGGCAGGCCAGTTCAGCACATGGACTTTTCTACTACAAAGCCATGCTGTTGTAATAGCTGCAGTATGTGGTTTTGCATTGTCCTGCTGAAATACACAAGGCCTTCCCTGGAATAGATTAAGTCTGGAGGGAGCATATGTTGCTCTAAAACCTGTATATATCTTTCAGCATTCATGGTGCTCTTTAAAACATGCAAGTGTCCCACACAATATGCACTAATGCATCCCCATACCATCAGAGATGCTGGCTTTTGAACTGAACGCTGATAATAGGAGGGGCGGTCTTTCTCCTCTTTAGCCCAGAGGACACGACGCCCATGATTTCCAACAAGAATGTCAAATTTGGACTAGTCTGACCACAGGACACTTTGCCACTTTGCTACTGTCCATTTTAAATGAGCCTTGGCCCACAGAACACGGCGGCGCTTCTGGATCATGCTCAACAATTGCTTCCTTTGTGCATGATAGAGTTGTAGGTGGCATCTGTGGATGGCAGGATGGACTGTGTTTACAGACAGTGGTTTCTTGAAGTATTCCTGGGCCCATTTAGTAATGTCAGTGACAGAATCATGCTGGTGAGTGATGCAGTGGGGTCTGAGGGCCCGAAGATCATGGGCATCCAGTAAAGGTCTTCAGCCTTGTCCTTTAAGCACAGAGATTTTTCCAGTTCTCTGAATCTTTTGATGATGTTATGCACTGTCGATGATGAGACCTTCAAAGCCTTTGCAATTTGACGTTGAGGAACATTGTTTTTAAAGTATTCCACAATTTTTTAATGCAAGCCTTCACAGGTTGGAGAGCCTCTGGCCATCTTTACTTCTGAGAGACTCAGCCACTCTAAGACATCCCTTTTATAGCCAATCATGTTACACACCTGATGCCAGTAACCTTTATTTCTGGCTAAATAATATTTCAGCTGATTCTCTTATATATTAATTGCTTTATCAGCCTTTTTTGCCTGTGGCCCAACTTTTTTGAGACCTGTTGCAGCCAGAAAATTTGAAATAAACTCATTTTGTGGATAAAAATGTAAAATGTCTCAGTTTCAACATTTGAAATGTTATCTACGTTCCATTGTAAATAACATAAAGGCTCATGTGATGTTAAAGTCATTGCATTTTGATTTTATTCACAATTTACACTTCGTCCCAACTATTTCGGAATTGGGGTTGTACACAGACAATCATGCACCAAATCAAGCAAACATACACACACACAAACACAAAATATTATACACTCATGCACATTAAACACTAATTCCTTGTTGTTTAGTAGTGAAACAACTGGATTTAACCCGTTTTGCAAACAAACGGAGGTGGCACTTAAGCCGTTTTGCAAAAAAAAACATAAATTTTTCCGATTAAAAGCTCTGAATATATTTCACCTGTCAAAAATCTGATTTCACATCAGCATAAGACTATCTTTTCTCTATTGTTTGAGATAATAAACAAGCAAAATGTGGATTTGGTGGTTAACCCGTTTTGCGATCAAACTCTTCATTTAAACTCTATATTTAATTGAAAATAGTGCAAAGACAACATATCGAATGTTGAAACTGAGACATTTTATTAATTTTTTTAAAAAATATTTGCTCATTTTAAATTTTATGAGAGCAACATGTTTCAAGAAAGTTGGGACTGGGGTAATGTTTACCCCTTTGTTGCATCAACCTTTATTTTAACAATATTCTGAAAGTGTTTGGGAACTGAGATGACCAACTGCTATAGTTTTGGAGGCAAAATGTTTTCCTATTCTTGCTTGATATTGGCTTTCAGCTGATCAACACTTTGCAGACTCCTTTGTCATATATATATATATATATATATATATATATATATATATATATATATTTTTTTTTTTTTTTCATAATGCGCCAAATGCCTGTTTACCACCCAGCCTCTTTTGTTACTGAGCCGTGGTGTTTTAAAACTGCAGAATGTTGACTGTTGAAAGTTTGGCATTGTTTTGCCAAAACAAAAAAAAACCTGCAGGTTCCTTCCATCGTGGTCACTGTGCTCAATGCTCAAACTCGTCAGATACAAAGCACTTCACTCATCCACATACTGGCAAAAAGTATTATATCAATTCTGTCATCAATTGCAGTAGTTCACATATTGTCTTTATTCTTAAATGTCCTTGTGGTCTAGTATATGTTGGACAAACTAAAAGAGCTTTAAAGATTTGCATATCTGAACACAAGACGGCTATACATACTCAAAATATGAATTATGCCATTGCCTGACATTATGCATAGGCTAAACATGGCTCTGCAGCGTGACACAAATTCTGGGGAATAGAAAACATTTCACCATCTCCTAGAGGTGGTGACATTATTAACACTCTGCTCCGCAGAGAAGCATATTTACACGCTTAATACAGTGGAGCCCTCTGATATTAATGTAGAATTAAATTTAGCATGCTTCCTTTGTGGTAAAATTTGAAGTCTTTTTCATGTGATCTTGCGTACTTCAAGGGAGGTCAGTGTTATTTTGTTCTTTTCCTCCTGATTTTATGGATACCTCCCTGTTCAGACATAGCGTTTGCCCTTGATTGTTGTATTTCTGTGATGTTTCCTCTCATCCACGTATATTCACTGTTTGTACTAGTCATTGTTTACTTTGGGAATGATCTATGCTTGCCCATTCTGACAGGAAGTTGGGGGTGTGACCCTTGGACATGGACTTTGGCAACTCCCATTCCTGGATCCATTATCCAGAAGATTTGTTGAAGTGTGGTTAATTTCTTGAGGTTTCGAATGCACTCTAGAGACCCCTATTGGTCAACAAAAACACATACGAATTGTGCTTTGTTGGAAATCATAGGCAAATAATTTCACGCCTACTGCGTGAAAGTGGCAGAATCAATAAATGCAAAATAAAATAAAGTATTTTGACTACATGTTATGTCATAACGAAACTAAAAGATACTTTCGGGGACAGGACAGAGGGCAGTGAATGTGCTTGTGAAACAAAGAGCTTTGTATTTTTGCTGAAAACTAATTAGCATTTCCCCTAATAATATAACAAGCTGGCCGCAAGGCCCACAGTCTCCTGTCACCAAAATAAATATGTACCCTGTGACCTTAAAAGAGGTCAGTTCTCTTCAACGTGAAAGTGGATATTTTGCAAAAGATGCCAAGGAACTGGATCCATAAAATTTGACCATCAGGTTAAAGAGAATGCCGAAAACACCACAGTGAACAATTTTGAGCTTTTAAATCAAGTTCGAAAAAAAAAAAACTAGGTCAAGTACCAATATTTGACCTGCTAATTGCAAGGTCAAATAATAGGTCAAGGTCACTGATATTAAATAGGAAACTGGTTCATAATCGAATCACAACATGGGATATATGCACAACATGGGGTCTGTAATCTATTTTCTTCTTGAGTTATCGTGTTAACGCCACTTTTTGAACGGACGGATGGACACACACACACACACGGACGGGGTGCATTCCTATGTCTCCCTTTCGCCAGAGGCGACGAGAGACAAAACGATCAAATTAAGGGAATTTATTATGTATTGGAAATTATTTGAAAAGGTTTGAAAATATGCCATCACATAATAGTATTTGGCCTCATAGCCTCACTAAGCAACCTTATTCGGCGAAATCAAATCAAAGTATTCCCGAACGGGTGAAAACTCTCCTTTCTTGCTGACTCCATCGCACACAATGACCCCATCGCTTCCTGTCGCCGCCATCTTGAAAGTCACGATAAGTCAATTGACGAGCACGAACGATCGACGGCATTAATTTTGCAATCTGTTCCCCTATCCTACCTATTCATTCGTGCTCATCAATTGACTTATTGTGACTTTCAAGATGGCAGCGACGGGAAACTACCTCAAGGTACTGTCTGCGTAAACAGTCTTTTTTAATAAACGACCTGTGCATTTTCAAAGTTCTCAGTGCCTCGTTTTAAATGTCAGGGCCCTCAAAATTCTACCAATGAAGTGTGGAGCTACTTTTAGCCTTGTTAATGATGTAAAAATAGCGATTTCTTTGCATGGCAATGCTATGCCCCATTCACTACCATTGTAAGCCTGTTGGTAGCTTCGGCTAAAAAGCCCTGTATTTCGAAATGTTGGGTGCGTACAGAGGTGGAGTATTCAACAAAAGTTAGAACTCATTATCATGTTTCAATACACCCCAAGTCAATTTCACAACGGAGTTCCCCTTTAAGTCCGTTTATTTATTTATTTTTCCATTCCAAACACTTTTTTGTCCCGTATCAAGTGCCTGAGTGTTTGCGATAGAGATGCGGTTCACAAGCCGAAACGTCCAGTCCGACCATGTCTCTAGGCCTTGTACAAACGGTTGCATAGCCCCTTTTCATTTTTTCGCAATCCCTGTTTTTCATCCCTTTTTATCTCCATTAAAAATGCATGGTGGAGTTCTGCCATTATGACATCACAGAACGCTAGAGGGCAGCCTCAATACCACAACCAGTAACCAGTATTCTTTAAACTATGTCAGATGATAACTGTGTGCGTGTGTGTGTGTGTGTGTGTGTGCATTTTAGCAAGCACACTCTCGAGGTTCGTCCTGACGAACGCAGTTCTAGTTATTATAAAAATTAGTAAATAAAATATATGGACACTTTAATTTTATATTTAAATTTTTTTAATCTTAGCACACCCCCCCCCTTACTATTCATCATTTTGTACGGCCCAATTTACGCTAGTACCTGAACTGGCTACAAAATTTTTTTCTGCAGGTTGGTTGGTACCATTGTACGTGCCATCAGCCGATCACAGCTCGGCTGTACTCATGCATCAATGAGAATGGCAACGCATTCAACATTGTCTCTGTCAGTTGAGTTGTGCACGTGGCAAATTTGTAAATGTTCGTCTTACAGTAACGATGTAAGTGCTCCACAATACGCGAAATTACAAGTACACTAGCTGGTCTGCTGCAGAAGTCCAATAGTCTATTTATTAGCTTTGGCTTCAGTGACTAATACTGCAGATCAGAGAGCAAATTTTGTGATATCAGACTGTGTTTCCATTCCTAGTTTTTTATTTCGCTATTGAGATTTTGTGCATTTCTAAGGGTATTAAATGGAAACACACCTTGAGAGTGAGGATGACGGCAAACGTTATTAGTCCCAAAAACACAGTCAGCTTCGTGACCGCAGACTGTTCATGACACAGCCTCCCATTTGAGGCATTGCGCTGATAAGCGTATGGTCGTCGCTGGAGTACATTGGGGAGGCATTACCAGTTAGTTTCTGAATCAGTATTTTGAACATTTGCTGCAATCGACTAAATTCAATTCTACTGACCGCTGGCCAATTATTGGAACCCCAAAGAAAACAGCCTATCTATAAGAACCGCAGCTTTTCTCATCTTTATCGTACTCTAATGAAAATAAATCATCTTGCACTCGGACCAACCAGTCACCGATTTCATACATAATACGTGAATAATCATGTACATGCGGAACTTCAGATCAGAGTGGAAGAGCGCATCCAATCTAATCAATCAGGATAGAAGGTTCGCGATTGATGTTGAAACGAGCTAGCTAAATAACACCATTTGCCACTGGACGCATGCATCCATAGCTCGTATCAAAATCAATCTCTTACTTTCTGTCCTGATGGATAAAGTTCTTCGGAAGGATTATTTACTTTGATCCCTAGAATACGTTCATGTTTAAAAAAGACCGGAAATCGACAAAAACGTATTTTTCCAAAATGCACCTTTAATGTTAAATGCCATGATGCACAGATGCAGCAGCCCCAGGAAATCTTCCCTCAACCCCCCATACACAAGATACAGTCAAATGGGAGGAAGGTGAGCACTAAAGGCTACAAGATGATACATATACAATAGTCCCTGAATAAAAGGTTTTGAGGTTAAGATTTCTGTATACTGAATATTTTTGCTAGGCTACCTTAGTGTACAATTATTTAAATGAACTGAAAAACTGGCTCACTAAGACAGGTTTGTGAGTTAGTTTTATTTAAAATGCGAAGTTGATGTTTCTTTGCAGGTTATCCATGCCCAGCTCATTCCAATCAAATAGTTAGCCTGTATCACAACTATGTGTCACCAATGTAGCCTATAGCCTACTGTTAAGGCCTATGGTAGATTCTAAATATTTGATTCTTATGGGTGCTTTAGAGTCAGGGCCATGTTGAAGCCATGAGGCAACCACAGAGGAGACCAGTGATCAAATATATTTGGCCCCCCCATATAGAGCAGACACACACACACACACACACACACACACACCTATATGCGTGTGTGTGTGTGTGTGTGTGCTGCATATATGGGGGGGCCCAAATCGATTTCCAGTCATAGGGCCCAAAATTGCCAGCGGCGACCCTGAATGCACCCCCATACAAAAATCGATGCCGGCTTTTGAAATGTGCACTGATAACAAGTTGGATGGTCCCTCTCCTCTTTAGCCTGGAGGACACGGCGTCTGTAATTTCCCAAAATAATTTGAGATTTTTGATTGATCAGACCACGGGACAGTTTCCCACTTTGCCTCAGTCCATCCTAAATGAGCTTGGGCCCAGTGAAGGCTGTAGCCTTTCTGCATCTTGGTTTAATATTTGCACGGCAGAGATTTAGCTTGCATTTGTGGATGCAGCGACAAATGTTGTTTATTAACAATGGTTTACAGAAGTGTGACTGAGCCAATGCAGTGATTTCCATCTCAGAATCCCACTTATTTTTAAGGCAGTGCTGCCTGAGGGCCTGAGGATCATGGCCATTCATTATTGGTTTTTAGTCTTGTCCCTTGTATACACAGATTTTTCTGGAGGCTCTGAATCTTTCGATAATAGTATGTACTGTAAGGATGAAATTCCCACATTCTTTGCAATTTAGCATTAAGAGACGTTATTTTAACTTGTTGAACAATTTGCACATGCAGTCTTTCCCGGAGTGGAGAAGCCACTGCCATCTTTATGTCTGAAAGACTTTTTATACCCAATCATGTTACTGACCTGTTGCCAATTAACCTAATTTACAGTGAGATTTTCCACCAGGTGTTTTTTTTTTTTTTTTAATCATTCAGCTTTTATAGTCTTTTGTAGCCCCTGTCTCAACTTTTTTGAAATGTGTTGCTGGCATCAAATTCAAAATGAGCAGATGTTTTTCAAAAAAACAATAAAATTTCTCAGTTTCAACATTTGATATGTCGTCTTTGCTCTATTTTCAATTAATTATATGGTTTAAAGGATTAGCAAATCATCTATACAACATCTTACAACCTGTCCCAACTTTTCTGGAAATGGGGTTGTACTAAGGCTGAATATTGAAAAATGCGTGCTCAGGTCACTAATCCTTAGCGTTTTTTTGTTTTTTGTTTTTTTTTGTTTTTTCCAGTATTGTAGTATAAAAAAGGAAAGTCAAGAAGGAAGTCAAGTGTAAAAAGAATAAAGATGAATCACTGCCGTATGAGAATAAGGATACTTCTGTTGCCGTCAATAATTTCTTTGTCGAAAATTTTACCACAGAACAGATTTTTTATTTGGCCAGAGGGCATTTCCAATGCTCAAAATCATTTAGTAGGAACTGAGATTGGGGATGAAGACGTATTAGACAAATTGCATAAAGATTGGCTTCCAGCTTGCCCACTAGTAATGGCAACAATTAGCTACATTAAGTGACTCTTCAGTATTGTACGTTGTAGTTACTCTTGAAGAGGAGGATGTGCGGCCAGGTTTAAGTCACTCAACTGTGGTATGTTAAGTTCAGTTACTGTATATGGCCTACCACTATTAGACAATTTTAGCAAGCTAATGTCTTCAGGCATTATGTTACATTGTGTTACATTAAGCGTTATTATTACATCAGCAATGTGCGTTTCACAAAATTTTTTTAAAATACAGAACGTACTAAACTCACTGGAAGACATTCAATTCTCTCTTCTTTGTCTTCGTAGCTTTGTTTGTTTGTTTGCTCTCAGTCTTTTGGGATAAGTCATCAATAATTGGCTGGAAAGCCAAGGTGCAGTACCACTCGGCGTTAATGTTTTCTATTTTGCAAACTTGCATCTCTGATGGCTGACAAATAATATGTCTTATAATAGCTTGCAAATGAATAAATAATCATGAACTAATATATTTATTAATGTGTCTGCTAAAAAAAGAGAATTTAATTTGCTATAAATATATATGTCTAATTCAGTATAACAACTACAGTAATCGTTGCCAGTTCATTTTGTCCTTATTCTAAAGTGTCTCCGATCATTTTTTAAAGGTATAAATGAAGCACTGAGTGGCAGAGCTAGGTGAGAGAATGGGTCCCCATCAGGACAGATGGGATTTGCAGCAGTTTTCAGCCTCCTCCCCGCACTCTGATCTTTTAATTACGCTGGCTGGCAGGAGCTAACAAACTGAGGGATCAGGGGGAATAGAGAGCTAGATCAGAGCAGCAGGCCTTGGGCTGAGAATCAGAGTCTCCCTGTCATTTCTCAAACTACTTTGGTATAGGTCACCATTGCAGATTATCACAGGAGTTATAATTTCTTTCTAAGGCCAAATTTATTGGCTGAATTGGACCTAATTTTGTTTGAGATTGAATATTAAGCTGACATAATGTGGAAGATCAAATAATACTTTAATTACCAGACTTGGTTACTGACATACAGCCTAGTATCACTGAGTATTCAAGTGTTCATATGAGTGTGAAATTGGAATGAGTATATTCCGTGAGGTCCTGGCACTAAATTGCATTGCATTAGTTACACTTCAGAGTATATTGATGCAATTTCAAAAAAATGACAACAGAAATTAAACATAGAGCACATAACCTCCACCGTGTATTCCTCATGGCAACTATGTTAAAATTTGGCAGATGCATGCACTCTAACTTATAATACTCAAAGCCTTTTGGCACAGCGTATGTTCACTGAACCTTATTACTATAGGAAGGCATGCCTGAGTACACTTGCACTAATATACTGTATGATGTAGTATATTAATTCCATTAGCTAAAGGGGTTGGTGTGTCTTTGTAATCCCTTTCAGAGATGGAACATAGCGCTTCAGAAACAAACAAACAAAAAAAAAATCATCTCCAGTATTTTGTTTAAAGTCATCTGAATTTGCAAATTGCTTTAAATCATCACCAAGCAAGTAGAAACCAAGTTACCATTAAATTCAAGCATGGCAAAAAACATGGCTGGACTTATACTTTCTGACCCCAAGATTTTGAAACTCTGATCCCCCACAGGTGTGCAAAAAATAGTTGAACAGTTTAGGCTTTCTTATATGTTTAATACATGCCTTTTTATATTTATCAAGTAGAGTTCTCTCATTATCATCGACCATGGATATTTTTTTTAAAATGACTGACAACAGGTGACCAGCTTGTTGGGAGAATTGTATATACCTTGCTAAAAATGAAAAGAGATGAATGGCTGCAGTTAATAGCACTGGAACATAGGTGTAATATAGTCCCTTTACGATTATGGTTCCCACTCTGTCTTGAGTGTGCAATCGTCAGTGAGATGTCACCTTCAATACACCCAAAGAAACTGACCGGTGTAAATGACAGCAGCAATTACTTTTATTATTGTATGTTTCATTACAATATGTATTCCATAACCACAAATAAAAATAAAAATCATTTAAATTTGTCATCTAAATATCATTTGAAAGGAATTTACATTACATGCATGATAGGACACATCGATATACGTATCAATCTTTTCAATTTATCCAGGAATTCCACACAGAAAATCCCATTTTTGCCGTTTATTTCTCCTTCACATTTCCATCATACACTATCCAAAATGCAGTAAAGGTACATTTCACAGGAGGCACATATGTTATACAACATGGTGACATGTATTATCCTCTTTGCCAATTTATTCACATGTAATGTGGATCACGGTTGAGCTTGCATTCCAGCCTAATTAGTCACGAACCAGCATAGATTATAATTAGTAAACTCAATGCATAGATGTAAATAGACTGTAGATACGGAGAACACTGTCTTTGAGTCCATCCATTGATATAACCAATTGCTAATTTTCCAAAGCAGTAGCAGATTGACAATCAGAGGTATGACTACATGACCGCAATCAAGATGCCCTTTATCAGACTCACTGCTTGGTTGCATTTAAAGGGGATGACGTTATTAGGCGAGATTTGTGGTTCTGCAGACATAATACGTTGTACGTGAAAAACAGAAAACTAAAGGGGAGGAGCAGTTTCTTGTAATAGTCCGAAGGCACGCATTACATTATTTAGCAACAGGCAAAATTATCTACCAGCAGCCAGTGTTATCTAGCAGAAGGGAAGTCTGTTGCAGTGCAGTAGCAGGCAGTGGCATGTTAAGCCACGAGTGGAGTGTCTATAGGAAGGTGAGCATGTCTCAGTTTGTCTGCCAGAATTAATTCCACAAGCTGTGCCCCTTTCATTCAATCCCAAAGGAAAAGGAATAGCATTTTGAGAACAAGTGGTGGTTACCTCAAATTAATGAAATGCAGACATGATTATTTTTCACTTTCTAGTAAGCGCTGGAGCATGGCAATAATGTCAGTGTGAAACCACATATTCACAAGTTCAACCATTCTTACTCCAGTTCATTGCAGAGCGATGATGTGGGGTTGCAACATCAGACAGCTTTGCAAAAAAATAGAACGTAGAATGCATGGTGCATCATGGCATTGCAAAAGCTAGCCAAATCATTGTCATTTTGTTGATGCAGGCAATATCCTTTATCACCATAGTAAAAATTGTCAGTGCGGTGAGCCGAAAAACCTTTGATCGGGAGCAGGGTGCTACAAAATACAGTATAACTGGTGATAAGACATACCACTGGTGGCACTGCTGGTGGTGCAGATTCAGATGGCTTATGGAAGAGTGATAAGAAAGCGGAGAGAGCAAAGGAGAAAGAGGGAGAGCAAGGTCAGAACAAGAAGGAACGGGGAATAAGCACACTATAAAATGAGGAATGAAGTACTGCAGCCTCAAAAGAGATAAAAAAAACACCAGCTCTTAAAGAGAAGGTTAGAAGGATAAGGATAACAAGTGGTCTTGAAGGTGATCCAAAATTGTCCTGCCCCATTAAGCTTGAACAATTGACCGACCCATATGGCCACACTGCTCATGGCGACAGTCGCTATGCTTGAGAAACCTTCTCGAGAAAGCTGTTAAATTGAATGCTGGAAAATGTAATTGAATAGAACATTTAATTTATGTAGGTGTGCTGCTTTTATGTAACTTTTAATAACAATTTCCAGGATGTATTGAATTAATGTAAAACAGGGCCTTTCAAATTTTGCCTCACATTTTATGACTTTCATGCTTTTCATTACTTACAATCTCATTGAGTGTGTAGTATTATTCACAAATGCAGCTTATGCCTCACAAAACAAAAGCAAGTGGAAAAGTACTGAAGATGAAATAGTAATGAATATGTTGATTACTGAATTATTATGCCCCATGCACCTTGGCATCTTTTGATTATGAAGTAAAATAAATAAATAAATAAAATAATAAAAATATATATATATATTGAAGTGAATAAATAAGTGAATGATATTTAAAAAAAATAAAATATTACCTTAACGTGCCGTTTAGTACTTTTAGTGGGCTCCATCTGAATGCCATGAAATTGATTTTAATGATTTCAGGAAGAACCGCTTCAGTGCATTAGCAATTCCTCTCAACAGATAAAATCACCCCAGTTAGTGAGTATACTTAACCTTAAATCACACTCTGGCCGCGAGAAATAATTGCCTTTTTATATGGTCAAATATTTTGCTGCATAGGAGAACTATACATTATTTGACAGTGTGGAGACTGAACATTCTAACTCTGTCAGCCATTTTATGATGCTAATACGACAGCAGAAATAGTATTTCAAAGTGCCTCATAATGACTCTCAGGCTGACAATGCAGTTCCATAAGTTTAATTGCATGGCACAGTACAGATCTGACTTAATATGTTAATATTGATGTTTTTACCATGGTAGAGGTCCAGCGATCAAAACCCATTATAGCTTTAAATCTGTAAAACAAATAAACAAGCTTGGCAAAACATCACTAAACCTGGAACTGTAGCAACTCTGCTTTGTGAATTTCACCGTAACGGCCCTTTTTCACATATAAATGCAGGACCGTAGATTGTACGAATGTAAAATTAGGCTTTCCAACTGACTATTATCTGCAATTTTTATCAAACAGTAGGTGTTTTAGCCAATGAGCCCTCACTCACATATATGTGATAAATAAACTGCTTTAATTTTGCATGGAAAGCCAATGGTCTAAAACTTCCTAAAGACAAATATGTATGTATATGGCCCCAGAGATTAATTAACGGTTTCTAACCGCAGCAAAACAGTTTTGAGAGTGAATTTTTCTCATATATATGGGCGCACACTCGTACTTGTAATCGGGAGAATATAATGGAGTGAGTATATTGGTATTTGCTTACATTCCCTGCTCTCTTTACTCAAGCTTAGGGGGCTGCAGTGCTGGGTTTGTCAGGGTCAGAGCCTAGATGGCAAACTGTCATTGTATGTGTCTGTTAATTTTGCAATTAGCAGTTTGCAATGTGAGTTGGCTGACTGAACTTTGTTTTAAAATGTTTTTGTCCCAGAATACTTGAAATACAAAATAGAACATTTTCAAACAAATTTTTGTGTTTGTATCATACAATTTACCATTACACAAATACTTTTGCTGAATAAAACAGAAGATATAACTGGCATTACGAGTGATTCAAAACTTTTTAGCTGTACTATATGAGTCAATAACATATGAGTGTGAAGGAAACTGCGTAAAAAATTTGTTTCTTAAAATGTATAGAAACATCAATACATTGAGATGCTGTGAATGGAGCCATGTGTGGTAACAATACTGGAGGATTAGGCTCCTTTTAGTGAGCATGTCTGTGCTCAGTTCAGGATGACCTGAATACACTTTGATGCCACCATGGTTTCACTGGAAGAAAATGGCATTTGAAGAAAGCGTATGCCAATATATAGTCAGTTAGGACTACTGAAAGATTGTATGTGAAGCATTGGGTAGCTAGTATGCATGATGAAAGATGAAATATTTGCGAACAGGTTTGGGTGATCATCACAGATGGCAGCTTTTTCGAAAGTCCCCTCCGGTGCGATGACAGCATGAGCCGGTTTGCTGGCCGACAGTTAAGCGATTCATTATCCCGATTGCTTGGCCATACTGCAACATTCAAACTGAAGCTTGGCAAAGCCACTCGGGGATAAACGTTGAAAAAAAAAAAGAGCTACGCTTTGTTGTCTTTTGTTGCATATTTATGTCTGCTGGAAATACTGGCTGTGTTTTTGTTGGGGGAAGTATAAATAAATGTGCGTTGGTGGACTGACCACATGGTGCCCTTGGCAGGGTGACACTGCCCGTGGAGAGGGGGGGGAAGACGATAACTGTTGCTGCAGTCGCTTACTTTGCCTGATTGCACAGGTATTTACTTGAGGAAAAGTCAGCCTGTCCTTGCCATTTGTATCCCTGATACCGCGGCCAAATATTTTACAGTAAGCACCAGCTGTCAGCAGTTGAAACTGCGGAATGTCACCTGTAGGTTTAATTGGTGCTTTACAATATTGGGGAATTCAGTTGCCCTTCTTAGTGCTGGTACTTGGAAAAAAACAAACCCCAAACTAATTGATTCAGAATTCCATTTTTGTATAAAAATATTACTATACAGGACAATGGCCTTTGTTAAACAGGCCCAGACAGGGTTACCTGGAAGGATGCTGTTCTCTGGCCATATCAGAGCTGGTATGTGGCGCAGTATCCACGTGAATGCTTTTAAAAGGCACAATTCCATTTTATCCATAATGGACCAGAGCCCTCAGAATATCTCACTATCATGTCCTGAGTATCTCAGCTCTAAGTTTGTTTTTTTTTCATTAATTTGCTCTTTTGCTCCAAGTTTCTTTCCGTATATTGTTTCTTTCATTGCTCATTGTTTCCCAATTAAACACACCTGTTCCTCATTCCCTTTGTATCACTCCCCACACCTGATTGCAAATTAGTCCTATTATCCTTGAGTTTATAGGCCTGGCTTCTTGTCTTTATCTGTGTCCAAAATCACTCACTACTCAGTGCACTATATAGTGGGTTCGCCATTTTGTAGTGCTGTCCGAATTGTTTGTAAGAATTTTTATCCATTATATAGTGAACTCATTACATCCCACAATCCACTGCGAAATGTAGTGAACATCCAACGGTCACTAATCCAGCTATACGTCCCAACATGCACTGCACACAAACCGAAAAGCTTCGAAAGCGCTGCGTTTAGTCAACTGGGAGTTTGGTTTATTTTGTGAAAAAAGGCACGAGACATTTATTCAACTTCAGGCGCGAACATTTTTTTTTTTTCATTTATTTGTTTTTTTATTAGAAACCGACCAGCGCAGGAGACCCGTTTGTTTACGCAGGATATTTCATTAAGGCCAGTGCACGTAACCTAAAGATGAGAGCGAGATTTCAAACAGACATTAAGGTACAATTAAAACGAATGATAATCAGTTAGCCAAAAAAATCGAAGATGTTATGAAAAATTTAAGGCAAATTTTATTATTTAAACGATAAACAAACACGGTGGGAAATATATTTGTTTATTACAAAAATACGTCCAAATCCTTCAGCTGAAGTTGAACAGGTACGATTTAATTTTGCGACAGCAATGATGCTATTGACCGCCGCGACAAAACAAGCAGGGTAGTGTCCGAAAGCGTTTCTTCCCTCTGCCAATGAGCTCACTATATAGTCACCTACATAGTGAGTCCCTTTAAAGCGAGTAGGGAACAGTGAATGAGTGAGTGATTTTGGACATAGCATTTGTCTTTTGCAACACTGACTTTGCCTGTTGATTGCTTTATAGTGAGTTTTTACTTGTGCCTGTTCCTATGTTTCCATTCTTGTTCCCATGCCTGTTCCCAGTTCCTATTTTGAGTTCCTGAGCTCCTGTTCCTGCCTCCCTTGCCCTGTGTCTCCATCTGCCCTTGTCCTGCCTTGTCTCTTGCCTTTTGCCTCCCCTGTCCTCCAACAACTGACGATCTGGTTCTGACTGTTCCGTATCACTCCAACAACGCTGGGTCCTGGCTGCAATGCTTTCAAGTCCTTCCTGTTCCTCGACCATGAACTACCTCATCCGCATTGCCATGATCACTGGATTCCAAACTCAATCGACAATTAAACTGCTGGTTACTGCTATCCCTGGGTCTGCCAGTGGTGCCTGGTTTCCACATCATGACACCTAACAATACAAGTGCAGAGTACCTGTGCAGTGACAATGAAGTCGGTACCGGCAGTATTATTCAGTTCACTGAACCCAGCCACAGAAAAACAACAAAATGTGGATATTGTCTTGTAAACATTTTACTGTGCAAATAAAGCTGTGAAAACAGGGCAAACAGATTTATACAGGTGTTCTGGGGCAGACATTTGAAGTCATTCATTGCCCTGCTTAAAAATGCATTGTGAAAATAATACAGAATGAGATAAAAAGCAGTCGATCAACGCAGTAATTGAAAACACAGTGTTCATGTGTGATATCACCTCAAGATAACAGCACAAACATATACTGTGAATATTAAAAAAAAAAAAAAAAAAAACATTAATAAAGCTTGACATGACACAGTTCTATTCCCCGTCAATTGGATTATGAAGAGCAATCTTACTGACTGCTACTTGTTTAGTTAATGCTTGGGAAGGCAGAGAAGGACACATTACATATGATACAGTATCTACATGTAAAATCATAGTTATTACTGGCATTATCATGTCCTGAGATATTGAACGCTAAAGTAATTGACTTACCTCAGTGCACGATAGTTGCTGTACTTTCATTTTACTGGAGCAATACCAGGGATAAATTAGAAGATAGGCCAGTAATGGGTAGTCATAAGGTTTATTTATGTGATATTTAAAAAAATTTGTGTGTGTGTGTGTGTGTGTGTGTTTATGTGTGTGTGTCTGTGAGAGATGCCCTTTATGCTAGGGAAAGAGAAAAGTTGCGCACCTATGCTCATATCAGCTGAATTAGTGTTTTTTGGTTATTTTTGTTGATGACAGAACAGGACTTGTCTAAAAATGAATTACATCAGATGTGCCTCCATTTGCTTTGCTATTACCTTCCAGACACAGCAGGACATGATGTTCTTTGGTGTCTGTCAGAGGCTCATAACCTAGCATGAGCTTGGGTAATTTTCTTGGTGCTGAATTTCCTAGATGATTGCCTGTTCTCACCTGGGTGAATCATAAAGGTCTTAGAGGGACATTGTACATGAATGAGAATATTTCACCAATGAATAAAAGCTTGGATGGAATTTCTGAGATACACATAATCTACGTCTGTCGATGTCTGAGAGGAATTCATCCATTACATCGTCTGACAGGAATGGGCTTAAATCGAATGGTTCCAGCATTACCTGCTGGCTACTGCATGCTGAGAGCTGGGAAGTGGAGAGGCCTTCTTGTCTGTCTTGGATTATTTACCACAGCCACAAACACCAAACAGATAAGCAGAAAGTTACAACAGGGAATATCTGCAACTAGTTCTGCCTTCTGTGTGAACAAACAGCTTTCAAAGGAACAGAAAACTCCTGGGAACATTTTATTTTGGCAACTGCTCCAAAGCATCCCAGTTTGATGAAAAAAAACTTTTTTTGTCACACTCAAATAAATATTTGTAAACTAGACCATAGATTCCCTGAAATGAAATTAAACTATAACCCCTATTCCAAAAAAGTTGGCACATTATGAAAAATGCCTATCAAATCACAAAGAACTGATGTGAAAAGTCTGTTTTTGCTCTCGAATATTGAACACAGAGAAACAACACTTTACTTGATGTTCTAAAATGTGAATATATTTGCTTGTTGAAAATATGCAAAGTGGTGACTGCAACAGAATTCCAAGAAGTTGTCACATTGACGGTTTACTCCTGTCTAACATTACCATATCATTTAATACCACTAAGTGACCGATTTGATGAAGAAGACACCTATTGGTTAAGTCTAGTTAGCAGAATTCCCCCATTCCTCCATTATGCCAGTCTTCAGCTGCACTCTCTGGTTACACAGCCATGCATTTGTAGTTTGCGCGAAATGAGGTTTGCTGTTGTCTTGCTGGACAATGCAGTGACTTCCCATGGTGCCATATGTTTCTCCAGAATTCAAATATACTGCATCTTTTTGTGTTTATGGTGCCTGTGCAAATGTGCAAGTCACATTTGATGTGGCAGACCTCAAAACATGTTTCCGTTTTGCTACCGTTCGTCGTAGATGACATTAAGTGATAATGAGTCCGGAGAAGTTGGCAGCTCTTTTGGATAGTGTTGATGTATGGCTTTAATTTGCATCATAAAGTTTTGGCTTTGGTGTTGACTGAAAAAGATTTATCGACACATATTGCAACCTATGTTGTGATGTCCATTGCAGTTGCATGATGGTTCTTAAGACAGCGATGTCTGTGGAATTGGAGATCACATACATTCAGAAGTGGCTGTCAGCACTGCCCTTTGTGTTCTGTGATTCAAACAAATTCCTTCCATGTTTGAATGATAGTTTGCATTCAGAAAGAAAAACCCAAAATGCTACTAATTTGACTTAGGGGAAAGTTGTTCTCAGAGTGAAAGCTTATAAGCCTACCCATCTGTTCGCAAATTGGTGAGCCTCAACCCATCTTTGCTCTTGAGGCACTGGGCCTTTTTGGAGGCTCCTTTTATACTATGACATGAGTAGGTCACCTGTTTAACATCACTTATTTCACATCACCTATTTAATTAAACTTTTCACAACATTTGCAGTCCTACAAACCCTTTCTTGGAGTTTGTTCCATTCATTATGATGAAATAAGTGCATATTTTCCGAAACAACTGAATTATCTAGCTAAAGCATTAATTAACGTGTTGTTGTAGTGTTTTCAATGAGGTGAAGGATGAATTGAATTTTCAAATCACTCCCTTTGATTGCATTTGCATTTTCAATAATGTGCCAACTTTTTTTGGAATTGTGGCTGGACGTTACTGACCAAAACTATATTACTTTAAGCACTGGAAATATATTTTGAAAGGAAAAAAATAAATAAATAAAAGCTATTTCAAATGGACAACATATTTCTGAGGGATTAAAAGCCTGATTGTTGGATCTCAAGAGATCCCAGGACCTGCCTTTTTCTGAACGTGCATGGCCAAAAATGTGATCATATGCATAGCAGGAGGCAGTGTCAACACATCTCACACATCTGACAGCATCTCTGTGCTAAAAGCGTGAAATATTGTATTTGCACATCTTTCTATTTTACCATTCCATTATGTCTCATAAAGGTTTATTTTAAAAATAAATTCAATGGCCAACAACCCCATCTTCAATAAGTTTATGGCGAAACTGTATGTACTGGTTTTGCCATGAAGATTGGCCGAAATCCAGCTGCAAAATACAAAAATTTCCTGACTTAAAAAAAGAGATGTGCATTACTGCCCAAAAGTATTATGTTCTAGAGATTTTGTAAGTGTAAATTTTGACTCCAATATTTATTTTTCCATTCTACATTTACCTGTCTGTAGGAAAGAATACATTTGAGATTTCCAAATATTAACTCTCAAAAATATAATAATAATAATAATAATAATAATAATTATGACGTAGTAGAGATTTGAATATTTCGTGTGAGCAAGCGATAGATGGTGTAGCCCTGATCTTCCCATCTCCTAGTCAAGAAATATCAGTAGCAAATAAATTACTTGGGGAAGTAAGACAGCCAGTACAGTGAAGAAATGAGGAACGTTGTCCTTTATGCATAGAATGACCAACCAGCCAATTTCAAAAATGAATTTATGTCATACAATTACATGAGTGTTTTTAATTTGTGCATATTAACTTCATGCATAAGTCTTTACAGTACATACAGTATTTTGATGAATTTTTTAGGGCATCTACCCCCATAGAACTGTTTAAAATTTGCCCTTGACTTTTGCGCAGGAATATACATTATGAGCACTAACATGTGAAGAGAGACCAACACACAAACAGCACAAATGTTCATAAAGCAAATATAAAACATGAAAAATGACCATATCGACTCAGTTATGTTTTCCAGGGATGTTCTGTTCAAAAATCGGGGAAAAGGCACACACTCCCATTAATATCACGCTGGCACTTTATAAAACGGCACAGTAGAAAATGTGTCGTTGTCACAAGGTAGTAGAGCTGCCAACAGAAGATGGTGTTGTCCTTAAGGTGAGATGTAAGACTGATGTGAGGTTTTGAATCAGAGTGGTTATTTAAAACCCCTCTGCAGTTATAAAAAGAGCAGGAACATCAATGCAGGTTGAACTGGCATTAGAAGAGGTTCTGTCCTAGCATAGATGATTTGTAAATTGACCACAGTCTAGTTTGTTGTCAAACGAACCAATGGATTTTGTTCTGCTGTTGTGCTGGATTTGAAAGCAAAATCTCCATTAATGATGATTTTTGTTGATGACTGACATTCTGTAACACACTGCCTGCCCAAAAAATAAGTCTCACGCTTTAGCTTTGATAATTGTGTGCATTTGACAACCTCATAAAGCACCACAACACTTATTCATATCCATATTTGTGTTAATATTTGACCAAGATCTTGTATTGACAATGATAGAGCTGAACCTCTTCAATAAGATTTTATCCAGCATATCCCACTTTCATTCAGGGTTGACAATGTGTTACACAGTTCTTAACTCAATTCCGGTCACTTCAGCAATCTTCCCAGTTATTTTCTTAGCTTGATACAGGCCAATAATTTGCCCCCTCTGAGACAGTAACATCTTTTCCATGATCACTGGACACATCCTCCAATACTGTTGTTTAGGAATTGACAAACTACTCACTGCATCAGTTAGGGTTAAAAGAATTGTGGGAAGCTAAAGTATACTACTCAAAAGAAGTTGAGGATCAAAAATATTTGCGCATATACTGTAAATATAAGTTAATGGGCTAAAATGGTGACGACTAATGACAAAATAATTATTTGATACTTCATGAACAGAAAACATGACGCAAAAACTCTTATTAGACACTAGTTCATTACCCTGATTAGAAAAAGTCATGCACCTCCCAAAATGATGTTCACACAAGACACAGAAGTTTGAGTAACTGGTGTAGCTACCATTAGCATTCACAAATTCTTGGCAACGTTGGCACATGGTGTTTGCTTGGCGTTGGAAATAACATTGAGGGATCGCTTGCCATTCTGCAACTAATTGCTGAGCCAGTTGCCGGTGGTTGACAGCCGCCATAGTTCATCCCACACATATTCAATGCGTGACAAGTCAGGTGATTGTGCAAGCCAATCCATGTGCTAAACACCCTAATGCTACAGGCAAAAATGGGCATTAGAAAATCCTTCTTGGTGAAGGCCCTAACAGAAGAGGTTGCGGCAGATGTGGGGTGGATACTGCAGCATGGCCAAAACGCATACATGATGCGATTATTGGCATCACTTTAGAGCACGGGAAAGAGAATGTTTACCCTTCCGACTCCATTGGATCAATAAGACAATGTACCCGCAGGAGGTTTAACAGAAACAGCCCATTGTGTTCAGCTCTTCTAGTTGTGAGTAGTCGTTTGATTACTATGAACAAATGCGCTAAGCTTTTTTGCTTCGTTGTCTTAGTTGTAGGCCTGATCATTTTTATGGTTGATCAGCACATGCCAATTAGTAATTAGGCTAGCCTAGCACTAGTTTTGTGGGCTTGACTCTAACGCTCAGTATTTCCACTTTATCTCTCACGCAAACCCTTTGAACATTTGATGCAGTGATGTCAAAAGCAAGCAATGCTTCTGACTAAACTTTTTCACTATGAGAATCACTAGTGCTCCATATCAGATAGAATAAAGTTACCTAGCCAATGATATTTTCTCTTGAAGCGCATAAAGAAGACTTATTTCAAACAAATTGTAATAGGTCTTTTACACTGTAATGTAATTTCATGAGATTACATTGATGACAATATGTACACATATTGATACAAATATGAATATGATTGATTTCACGCTTCACAATTGATTAACTGTATTTTTAGTACAATGTCTTATTTGTAGTGACATAAGTTTCAAGTCGTACAAACATTATGCTAAACATTTGAACGGAACATAGCTAACTAAGCTTTTTTTTTTTTTTTTTTTTTGAGGACTCAGTTGACCAAAATTCACATTTTTATGTGTCCCCATCAATGACCCCACATTGTGCAAATTATCCTCAAGATTTGAGCTACATCATTAAAACAGCTTAAACAACAACGCCTGCCCTGACTGCAGTAAGAGTTCTGTTCACCAACTCAGTGTTTGTCATCTTCCATACAGCATAAGCATTTCCATCCTCCAATATGGCATTATAGCTTATTCGATATGCCAGCGAAACTACCTCTGCTAAGCTTAGGCCTATAATATTCTAATCAACTTTTGGGAGTTAAAGCCCTTTGTGTGTATTTCCAGTCAGGTTTCCTTAAGCTAAAAAAAAAAAAAAACAAACAAAAAACACGATTAAGACTAGGCAGATGGAAACATTGTTAAAATGTTGTTTCCGCCATTTCCAAAAATTTTGTCACTTTCTGGAGCCCTGACACGACAGATCTTTGAGTAATCATAGACTATTTTATGGCGACAATGCATAAATAATTGTATGAAAAGGTTTGTATAAATAGATCTACAGCTGTAGGGCTGTTGGAGTTCAGTCGTTGTGAAGCAAATGCCCGATAAATGTGTACTTTTATTAAATAAAACACGTAAAATAAGCAAATTAACTCTGCATTTTTCATAACTGATCTCTATTACTTTTTCTTTATTGATGTACACAAGTTATAAGCTGAAGTGTGGTAGTATGCTTGCAATAATGGTGTGAGGTAACGCTCAGGAACCAGTCGCGAGAACCAAGCAATGCAGCAGATGTGATTTTATTGAGCGAGGGGGTAAACCCCCGCAGGGCAGAAGGCAACAGTACAAAGTCCACAATCCAAAAATCACAATCCAAAAGGGCAGAATCCGAGTCGTAAACCAGGGCAGCAATCACAGTACTCGTGGTCGGGCAGAAAAAGGGTTCGATAATCAGACGCAGACAAAATACTAAAACAGAGCCAAAAATCATAAATCGAGGACGGTCCAGTCAGAATAGAATCACAAAGAGTACGAGGCGAAAACGAGTTGCACAGGGGAAACGTTCTGACAGGGAACTGCTGTGAAAAGACTGCTTAAATACACACAAGGGAAGTCACATGCTATGATTAGGAACGGGTGAAATGGATCAGACTAATTACGAAGGAGCAAACACGAGGGAGAACCTAATCACATGAAATAGGCAAAAGCCAAAACGCAGACAGGGATCACGAGACAGCCTATTGACAAACACACAGCTCCGGTTAGGGAATTCTAACGTGCACAGATAATGAGAGGCAGAACAGAGTTAAGCAGGTGCGGAGGATCCGCTGAAAAGCAGCAAAGTAGATTAAGTGAAGACAAGAGGCGGAGACTAGAACAGGGCGAAAAGGAGAGCTTGTTAATCAATTAGTAAGGTGCAGCTATACAATCCCTAGTGCTCGTTAGTAAGTTAGTATTATATACAATGTTAGTTTTGGTTAGTAACTTTAACAAAATAACAAACTGTTAGTACTTGTTAGTAAAATTGAAAAGCAAGGTGAAGGAAGCAAACGAGATTAGAAGGAATGGTTGGAAACCCAGAAACCATGAAATCACCTAAACATGTGACACGCAGTACTTAGGGAATAAGCTGTAGCTCAACACAAGACCAGACAGGGGAGACAAAGTGCAGTGCCGGGCATGAGCAAAAACATGGACCGGAATCATAACAGAAATGTGGATACTGGCAGGAATGCAAAACATGGTAATAACAAAAACATGGCATGGAACTAGACTAAACAAAACATGAGCAGAACAGAACAGGACATGGCAGAATCATAACAAATGGAGCCTTGGTGAATTGGGCCAAGATACATTGCAGCCCACCCACCCATCCAACTACTGGTTTTTGTGGCCTTGTGGTTCGTTCTGGCACCGACCATGGTCACTTATTGCCAAATTTTCCAAACTACACTGAACAAAAATATAAACGCAGAAAGTAATTTTTTTCTAATTATTTTTTATCACTCGGGAAATATTTCAACAAAACAATTATTATTTTATTCTTGCTTTAATATTCAAGCAACAGAAACATGACTAACAAATTAGTGTACACAATTCATGAGTTATCGCAGCCTGAACCCACCGGGGATCAGCGGGCAGAGTTCACAGCTCTCAGTAATGAGTGTGTCCACCATCGGCATCACGTATAGTGGTACACACCCAGCACATGGAGCTCACGAGATTGTCAATAGTGGCCTGTGGAATGTTGTCCCATTCCTCCTGCAGTGCAACTCGGAGCTGGCGCACGTTTTCTGGAACCAGAACACGTTGTCTGACCCGCCGATCCAGAACATCCAAAAGGTGTTCAATTGGCGACCTATCGGGTGAATATGCTGGCAAATTGAGAACAGGGACATCCTCCTCATCAAGAACCTCTGAGCAGATCCGGGCAGTGTGTGGCCGGGCATTACCGTGCTGGAATGTCACATGATGGAGTCGCTGAAACAATACAACTATGGGCCTCAGGATCTCGTTGCGATACCGCTGCCCGTTCAAGTTGCCCTCAACGAAATGCAGACGGGTACGCTGTCCATGGCATATGCCTGCCCATACCACTACACTTGCACCACCATGTGCCACCCGACGCACGACACTAGCATCATCGTAACGCTCGCCCACACATCGCCATACGCGTTGTCTGCCATCAGTGTGGTACAGTTGGAATCGCAATTCAATAGCACCGTCCTCCACCATGCAAGTGTCCAGCGAAGGTGACGGTTGGCCCAGTCCAGTCTGTACCGGCGACGGACGGCGGTCAGGTCGAGACCTCGGTGCAGTTGGCGGGCTCAGAGTTTTCGGACAGTCTGAGCTGATATCCGCCTGTTGTGCAGTCCGACGGTCTCGTCAGCTGTCCTGGTGGCTGGTCGGAGCCGATCACGGAGGTGCTGGAGCCGCATGTGCCGATCCTGTGCAGGCGTGGTCACACGTGGTCGTCGAGCATGTGGACGATTCACAGTGCGGCCAGTCTCTCTGAATCAACTTCTCAACTGGTTGATGGTGGAATGATGCACATTCAAGTGTGTTGACACTGTTGTCACAGATATTCCATCACTCAGCATGCCAATGGCATGCTCCCTCATGACTTGTGACATCTGTGGCATTGTGACTTGTGACAAAAGTGCACATTTTGGGGTGGATTTTTATTGACCCTGGTGCAAGGAGTGCCTGTGTATTGGTCACGCTGACTGACCAACTCAATGTTATGCTCTATGCAGCTCAAGGGTGGAATAACTCAATGAGTGAGCAATCTCACAGGGAGTGGTCAATGAGAAGTGGATCACCAGAATTGAGCAAAACAAATCATTCAGTACACAAATAAACACTATTTGTGGGCATATTTCTTTATAGGTCAATTTAACTCAGCATTTTTGGTTCGTGCGTTTATATTTTTGTTCAGTGGACTTGATTTTAAAAAAGGTTTTAGATGTTGCATTTTTGTTACAATTTCCACGTCTGATTTTATGTGTTCCATGCTCAAGTTTCTCAAAAGCAAAGATACAAGACACTAATGATGTAAGGAATGTAACAGTTTGTCTGGAGGACGAGAAGTGGAGAACTGGACCCAGGCGCAGGATATAATAAATGGTGTTTATTATGTGCTGCAAAGCAGTACAGCACGATCCGTTGCAGAAACACAGATGACAGGAACAGAGATTCCTAAATAAACCTACTAGTGAATAATGCTAAAACACGGTAGGTGAAATAAAAGGGAATTGAGGTTCCTTTAAAAATTAAAGTGCTAGAATGGCACTTAGAGAAATACAAACAAAGAAACGCTAAATAGGCGCAAATACAAGCTTTAACGCAGACAAGAGGTTTATACAGGCTCAAGATGAAAGACTAAACCTTAAAGGGCATCTAAAGTCGATTCTTAGACGGGACGTTGAACGTCCAATGTTTACAAACAAATCCATCAATGTTTACAAACAAACCACTTGCTTTTGTTGACATCTTGCATTGCCACATGACCAATTTTATTTATAAAACAATGTTTTATATACATGCGTAGATAATCCTTCTATTTCAGTTTGTTTGCGGATTGCTCGCTGATTGGCCGATAAACAAAAACAGTGGGAATCGACTTTAGATGCCCTTTAAGTACAGCTGCTGCCCAATTACTGGAAGTGGGAAACGGATGCGTGTGGTTAATTGAATAATTGGCGGAGACGATGACGAGCTTCCTCAGGGTCCTAGTTGACCGGCGAGCTGGAGGCTTGGAGGCGAGATGTTACAAGGGGCTTTTTCTTTTTTTTTTGCTAGCTTCTAGAATGCGAACTTAACATGATATATCCCAGGGGAAAAAGTTTCTGCCAAAGTTTTATGACTTGGTACGGAACTGTTGCATTATGAACTCACTTTTTCAGGATATTATTCTGGTAAATGATGCATGTAATTGAGTAATAAGTGCAGCTGTGATGTGAATCCTCTGACTTAACTTGAGTTCATTTGTCTCTGTTCTTCCTCCCCAGTTGATGTACGCCATCTGGACACAGCGAGTATGTGTGACCTGAGAGTCATACCTTAGCATAGCGGAAACATTCGCATGTCTGTCACCAATGCACTTGCTGTTGTGCAACCACGGTGCTGCTTCAGGGGACGCATTATTAATTTTATTAATTCGCAACTGACACTACAAGTCTTGTGTGGTAAAATGCTAAATCATTTTGTGGAAGTTGTGATTTCCTGCTTTTTTTTTCCGAATACCCCAAAAAACTCTTTTGTTATTAGTGTCAGTTGGTTTAAGGGTTTAATATAACAGACAACAAGCTTATGAAATACTTTGAGAAATAGAAAAATTGGTAACATGGTAGAAGCTGCAATAAAATAATTTAGGTCACACTTTACAATAAGGCTACATCATGTATGCATTAGCGATGCTGAACTAATGCATGACTCATGATGATTTAATGCATGAATTAATGCAGGATGCATCATGAATTCCTGTTGCTGACCCTTAGCAAATGATGAAGTCACCATGACTTTGTGTGATTAGTTCACACTCAATAAATCATTAAGTAAGGAATGTTAATATATCATTACTTCATATATTAATTAACATGCAGCCCAATTAGCTGGATTCCTGACAAAAACTTTTCAAGTAATGTACAAATAATATGCTTAAGTAATGCTGAACTAATGCATGACTCATGATGACTTAATGCATGAATTAATGCAGGATGTATCATGAATTCCTGTTGCTCATCATTAACAAATGATGACGTCACTATTCCTTTTTGTAATAAGTTTGCACTTAATAGGTCATCAGTTAAGGGATATTAATTCACTGTTACTTCATACATTAATTACTTTTGCAACCAAATTAGCTGGATTCCTCTTACATTAAAGTTTATTGATGAGCTCAGTTGACACTGTAAAACTGTGGAACATGTCACATGTTTATAATCAAAACACCAGTGAGTAAAAGCTAAATGCCTGGTGATTATTTTTGTTTGTAGCTCTTCTCATTCAAAAAACTGATGTTCATTGAATGTTGCGATCGAGGTTTTTCAGATTGGAATACACTTTAAAACTGAATCTAAACACTCTGACATGTTTAAAGAGTTTTACAAAAAGGTGTTTAGAACTGAAACATTTGGTTTTACAGTGTATCAGCCTTTATTTCGAGTGCAGTTATGAATTTGTTCAAGGTTTCAAAACAGTTAATTCATATTTGTATTTGTGTTGTTGAACGCGGTGGAGTGTGGCATGGTAGAGCAAGACGCACTGAAGCCAAACCCATTTAGCAGGTATCAATTTAGAAAGTACAGAAGAATGATTAGAAATGTTTCAGCTCCGCAGGAGAACCATGGGTCTACGGAAAACTAAAGTGTAAATGACACATGAAGTTTTCATCATTACTTAATTATTACGTCTGTGAGGGTGCGTTCAGGAACCAGAAGCGAGAACCAAAAAATCCAGCAACCTTAGTATTTATTAATTCTGGGGTGGAAACCCTGGCAGGGCAATAGGCGACGGTACAGAGTCCACAATACACAATCAGAATCCAGTAGTCGTAATCCAATCCGTACGCAGGGCAGTAATCACAAAACTCAGAGTCGGGCAAAGCAGGTTGGTTACACGGGCAGCGGTACAACAAAGGTGAAGACAAAATCAAGATCCGGGACATTCCAGTCAGAAGTATAACACAAAGAGTACAAGGCATAGACAACACAGCACAAGGAAACCGTTCTGACAAGAGCTGGCTGTGATCTGACTGCTTAAGTACACATACGGGAAGTCACATGCTATAATAGGGAACAGGCGAGCTGGATCAGACTAATGAACAAGGGAATGAACAAGAGGAAGTTCCTAACCACATGAAATTGGCGAAAGCCAAAACGCGGACAGGGATTACACAGACAGCCTATGACAAACAGCTCCGGTCAAGGAGTTCTAAGTGCGCAGTTAAGATTCCAGGGCAGAGAGAGAAGCGCACCTGAGGTGCGTAAGCTGTAATCAAAGCAGAGTACAGGGAAAGCAAAAGGGGCGGAGTTACAGAACAGAGCAGAGCAGGGCAGAGTTAGTTATATTAGTAAACAGTGATATCTACACACCTAATCAAAATACGTGAATGTTAGTTGGTTAGTTTATGTACAGACAAAGGGATTAGTCAACAGTAAAATTACCAGTACTAACTAAGCAGCCTAGCAGTTAATTAATATGGTAATTTCAGAAAAGCGGGAAGGAAGGTAAAACGAGACTTGAAGGAAGTTTGTGAAATACCGGAAAACTTCCGAAATCACCCGAAGCGTGTCTGCACGCAGACAGAGGAGTGCACTGGCATGATAACGCAAATCACATCAGACATTGCAGGGGAGACAATGTGCAATGCATGGCATGGAGAAATACATAAACCAGAATGATAATCTAAACAGTGACTATGAGTAATGGCAGGGAATGCAGGACAAAGCAAGACAGGCAAAATACAAAGCATGGTACGGATAAGGGCAAAACAATAGCATGATCAAGACAAGGCAAGCATGGTCAAAAGCAGAATCCTAACAACTTCACACATTACTTACTCCTTTTGTGTCCCCCCAAGTTAAGTCACATCATGAAACTCATTTGTAAATGGTTACTTAATATTCACTTGAAAGGATTATTTTTGTTGTTGACAGCAGTGGAGTATAGCACAGCCATGCAAGATGCACTAAACCCAAAACCATGTGGCAGGAACCAATTGATAAGAAAATAATCAGACATATTTCAGCTGAACAAATGTGCCATATGCATACCCAATTAATTAGACAACCAGCTGTCAAAAAGTATTCATTACTTAATCATTACTTTACACATAACTTACCTGATTTGTGTCCCCCCAAGTAAAGTCACGTCATGATAATCATTTGTAAATGGTTACTAAACGAACATTCACGAAAAGGAAGTATTTGTTACTTTAAATTCTTCATAAAGTACTATGTGATTCATTATCATTATCATTAGTCATTATTACTTCACTATCTGGTATTCAGACACCTGATGTGTTTCCACAGCCCTTTGTTGTTTTGGCAAAGCTGTAGCAAAAGGGGGAAATGATTAAGGGATAGCTCAACATCTGGATGGAAAAATCTTTTTAATTATTTAATGATATACTATGCTATGCTGTGCTATGATAAACTAGCATTGTTATTCCAAACCATTCCACCAGGCAATCTCTTTCCATGTTGAACAAAAGCTCCTCACCCAACCTTTTCTGGCTTGAGAAAACTGGAAAAGACACTTCAAAAGTCCATTTATGCCCGATTTGATGATTTGCACCCCCTGAAAATGTTTACTTTCCATTATTGCTATATATACAGACAACGGAAGAGAGAGAATATTTCATAGAGAAATCATTTAACTATCATTGAGAATGCAAATATACACACATATACACACACATACATACATACAAACTGGCAATTTACCCAATTTCTGTTCATAAATCTTTTTTAAAAATTAAGACTTCTCAATCCATCACCATATCACCATTCAACCAAATTCAGTTGAAAAGACTTCAAAAAATACCTTAACAGCTTTTCAATTCTCTTCAATAAATCCACTTTCTGTTCATAAATCTTTTTTTTTTTTTTTTACAGTAATAGCTTTTTTTTAGTGGTACATCAACATTTTGGGTAAATAAGCTTAACAGCCCAGCGCTATCTCAACTTAGTTCCCTCAGCCAAAAACGTTGACCTCATTCGTCATTAAGGGCTAACTAATAGTTTAAAACACTGAAGTTACCAAGTTGGCTAAACTAACATTCCGGACCTATTAGCACACAGGCGACCGAAGACTTAAATGCAGCAGAGCAACGTGGCTAGTTAGCTAACTTAGCAAGCTACTTACTCAAACAATCGTCGCATTAACACAATCCCTCAATAACACATCGTTCCGTCAATAAAAATATCAAATTCAGCTGGCCAGCCCCGTTAAAATCACCCGGTTTGAACAAACCTATGGCAGTAACGTAACGTGTATGCTAACTAGTCTGGCGTATGCTAAATGCTGTTAGCTTGACAGGAGATCAATTCCGATTCGATTCAATTCCGTTTATTTGCAAAGCGCTTTTCGCGGATACAGTAGGATTGTCACAAAGACGCTTTACGTTGAGAGAATAAATAAATGAAAGGCCAGTGCTCAGCCTATTCCCCACAAAGCAAATAAGGCAAAACTCCCAGTAGGGAGAAAAATCCTCTAATGGTGGTGAGAAAAAACTCCCCGGTGGGAAGAAATCTCAGGAGGAACCCGGCTAAGGTGGGGAAGCCCATCCTCCGTGGGCTAGCTAATTAATAGTAAAATAAAGTAAAAATATAATAAATGGCAATAGAGTTCAATTAAAGCCCATTTAAACAGGGGTGTCTATAGCTCCAAGAAGTGGCGTGTCGAAGATTGTGCAAATCTAATTCGAACGTGGCGTTAGTCGTGAAAAATGGGTCGTGGCACGGATAACCAGTGGCCGGTTTGACAAAGAGGTTGATGCTGCTAAGATAGACTTGTATTGAGGCCGGTCGAACGTGGTGTACGGAGTGAATGTATGAAATGAAGCTTGTGATGGGAACTACGTCAAGGGAATCGAAAATCTTGGGGCTGCTTTAGCATCCGAAAGTGAGACGAACGGCGAGGTAGTAGCACCCTTCCAGGAAACGCCAAAAATCCCCAAAAGGTGGGTCGAGTGGGACAACCTTAAAAGTGTTTGTGATACCAGCTTTAGCCAACCAGGCGCTGCGACCGGCGGAGCTTTTTTTTTTTTGGAAAACTGAAGCACTAGCGAGGCGCTAGTGAGCTGCGCCACTGTGAGTGGCCGTGGGTTGGATACGTGTAGTATCCGTGAATGTTTGCTGACGAAGCAAAGTGTACCGAAAACTGAAGCGCAAGCGAGCTGTGCCACTGCGAATGGCTGTGAGGTGGATACACGAAGTATCTGTGAATATTTGCTGGCGAGGCAAAGAACGTCAGCATTTGTAATGGCTTGACAATTTTAGAATAAATGTGGCAATTGTCAGCACCGTAAATGCATGAGTTTTAGTTTGCGAAGAACGCAACATGCACATGTAACAAGAGTTGCTCAGACTAATTGGTAGAGGCGACGAAAGTCTGCTTTATTTGAAAGCCTTGTCAAACATTGCACTACTACGGAATTATGGCGTTTCCTTCTGCACATCGCTGACCACAAAGTTATTGATATGTCTATGATTTCTGTGCTCATGTAACTCGAGGAACAACACAATTTTACGAATGGCCGTGAGGCGGATACGCGTGCAGTGTCCGTGAATGTTTGCCAGCAAGGCGAAGAACGTGAGCATTTATAATGGTTTGACGGTTTTGGGATATATGTTTAACTAAAATGTGACTGCGGAAGTAAGGGCGACAAGTCAGTGGTATGGTAAAAGCCCATATCGTTGTAGCGTAGAGCGAGATGGATAACAAATGTATCGAAATCGTCAAGTTCTCTCCTCCAATGAGGAAAGTACTGGCGTATTGTGTTTTGGTAGGGTGAGACGGTAAAGAGCGAACTCGGTTTGCGTGAGCTTCTGGGCTACGAGGGGCGTATGTGAGGTATGGAGGTGGCTAGTGTGTGCTGAAACGGAGGTGAGGGGAAACTGCGAGCAGCCAACGTAGTTGATGGGAGGGGCGGACCTGTAGGAGGAATTAGTGATTGAGAAACGGGGAGAGGGGCGGGGAAAGAGGCTGAAGGAGCCCAGAAGCCGGGTTTCGACCGGCGGAAAGGATGGGGGGGAGACTGGCTGGTTTGCGGAAGGAGTGACTTCCGTCGAATCTGGAGCTGGAGGCTGTCGTCGAGCGTGATGACGTGGGACATTGATGGCGGAACCTGGTAATGCTTTTTCCTTTTTTTTCTCTTTATGAGCAGACCTGTAGCAGGAAGGACAGAATTAGTGACTTGGGAAACGGGGAGAGGGGAGCGGGGCGGAGGAAGATGGTGCAGTAGGGAAGAGACGAGCAGATGAGTCAACAGCGGATGCATCTTCGGGTGTAGGTGGGTTAACACCGGAACTGCTGGAGCCTTCGCCCTGTGGAAGGGGGGGGGGGGGGAGAGAGAGAATGGGACGCATGTGCATGGGGCAAAAGTGCAGCCTGCAAACACAGGGACGAAAAATGGGGAAGAAAAGAGACCAAAGAGGTTGTAAACGGAGGGAGCAGGCACGGGGAGGCGGGGGGCACTGGCTGGTTTGCGGAAGGAGTGACTTCCGCCGAATCTGGAGCGGGATGCCGTCGCCGAGCATGATGACGTGGCGCTGGGGACATTGATGGCGGAACCCGGTAGTGCTGTGTGGTCTGCATACATCTGGTCTGCACGTGGGGAGGATCAGCTGCGTTGGCGTGGGAGTTCGTGAATAATTTTTAGTTGTCTGGTTTTGTTGTCGGAGCGGTGGAAGGGGATTTTCTTCTCCTTGAACGCCCGATTGGAGTCTGGCGATGGTCGAGCGTGGAGCCTGGGATGAGCTTTAAGTGCGAGCCGTGGTAAGCCTTGCTGGGGAGCCGCGGGCTCTCGCTTCTGAGCGCCGCTGTTGACGAGAGGTGTAGCTGCTGCGAGACAGCGGTCTGGAATTCCTACGGCGCGGAGCCCTCGGCTGTCATCGCGGTGGGAGCATGGTTCGGAATGTGAGCACCCCGGTTGGGACGAGCGGGTGACACTTCGTGGTGGATGTACGAAGATGGCAGAGTGCGTGTGGGTGCATGGAGGAGAAGCGAGAGTTGCGGGACAGATTAAGAAGATTCCTCTAGAGCCTTGGAATTATTCTGCGCAGGAGGGACTCTGCGGAATTTCACCTTGCTTCAGGTAAGTGAACTCTTGCCCTGCGCTGCCCATCTGGTTTGCGAGTAAACAACGTAGAATCGAGACAAGCGGGGATTCTGGGAATGAATGCGGTATATGTAGGCGTGCAGACGAATAGGAAGGCGCATTGGGAGTGGTCTTGTTCATTAACCTTTGTTATCGGGAACACCTTGTAATTTCAGAAAAGATATCTCAAAATTTTTGCTTTTCCTGAATTGTGTTTTTTGATTGTGTCGTCAAAGGAATATTCATCAAACTGCTGTTTTATTCATTTCAAAAATGGCCTTTGTCTGTTTTTGCAAATGAACTCTTCATATACTCTTCATGTATACGTATATTGACATGCACATATAGATCTGTGTGTGTGCATGCTCCTCAATCAATGCTGTATTCCCCATTCATATACATGCATTATCCTGTCTGGTATATTTCTGAGAACAAACATATTTAAGCAAGGGTAAATATAATGGAGAGTCAAAATATATGTAATTGAGTGAGAATATATGTGAGAGACGTATATTGTGAAAATTGTGAATATTCTGAATATATTGTGGCCTATGCAGCTTTGTCATACTTTTTTTCATAATGCGCCAAATATTCTCAGTAGGTGAGAGGTTCGGCCTGCAGGCAGGCCAGTTTACCACCCAGCCTCTTTTGCTTCAGAGCCATGTTGTTTTAATACTTGCACAATGTTGACTTTAGCATTGTTTTGCCAAAATAAGTAAGGCCTTCCCTGTCAAAGATGTCTGGTTGCAGTATTTGAAACTCCAAAACCTGTAAATATTGTTTAGCATTAATGTTGTATTCACAGGTGTGCAAGTTACCCATGCCATGTGCAATAATGCACCCCCATACTCATGGATGCTGGCTTTTGAACTGTGCACTGATATGCAGCCACTTATACTTTTTTTCTGATCTATGTATGTGAGTGGAGGCTCTGCGGAATGGTTGACACTTTTCTGAGACGTGTTTCATTTAAGCTAAAACTTTATTTCTGGCTGAGCCTCCACATTAATTGTCAACTGACTACCTCAAGGCAGAAAAATTATATGTAAGAGCCAACAACACTCTTCAACATTGCACATTAGCTGTCAGTGTGAGAAACTGCTACTTGCAGTTGAAAAATTGAGAGACACCTTGATTTTAATTTAGTCGAACCAGCTGCAATACCCTCATCACATCAAAATTGCAGGGCAAGTAATTTAATTAAATACATTGATGTCACTCACTTTGAGCCCTGCTCGAGTAAAAAGTAAAGGTTCAAACTCTGACTGTGATTGATAGGCAGAGCAGGAAACTTAATAACCAACCATTAAATTATTCTGAATTTAGAGTTATGAGAGTAAGTGGCAACTGGACTGAATTATTTTTCTTATCATCAATTTACATAGAAGAATTAATTGTAGTCAAATTGTAGTCATACATTAACATGATTTGAAAGTTGATTAGCTAAACTTGCAGCCCATAAGAAAACCAAGAACTGCACCATTAACTGTCAGGTAACCCCTAACCAGGAAAAGAGGAAAACATACTGCTACATGCAGACAGATGCATGTGCAGATATTCCATATACACCTATTACAGTATCAATAACAATAGTGGCTAGAAATGACTCAGTATTATAATTAATTAATTGCTAATAAAATAAGGTCTGAGTTCCAAAGTTCTCTTTTTTATATCAAAAGGGCAAGTGGGTAGAGTGCATAAAGGAAGGAAACGTGAGTCTTACTCAGGTCCAGTACTCAAAAGTGCTGGCGTGCTTCCAAAGGGAGAAAAATGTCTGCTTAATTTGTTGTTTCGGCGTTATGGTGCAGCCATTGTTAAGTTGCACTCGCAGTGACATCACCAGTATGGTACAGTCGAGTTGACAGCCACAGCTGTGAAATACATTGTTCTCAACAAGGTAGTAGTTAAAAATCAAAATCAAGAGGTGGACTTATACTGTTTTGAAATCAGAATTACGGGATATTGTTGCATTTGTTCTGGACAAAAACATGTTTACAGACAGATGGACAGATGGTTAAACAAAGCGATAGCTATATCTACCGCATTATATACTGGGAGTATAAAAAGGAAAATAATTTATAGTTGGGCAAAACTAATCATCAACCTCCTCTTTGTTCAGCTAAACATTAGCCGTGGTATTCCCATTATCTGTGTATTGCGGCTTTGAATACACTACCAATGAATTTTAAATGTTACTTACAAATTTGTTTTTTTTTTTTTTTTTTTTCTTTTAAATGGTTTGATTTAGTAACAAGTCCTGTAATTCACAGGTTCTCTAACACAGTCCTGGAGCATCCCTGTGAATGGTGCTTTTTTGTTCCAACCCCAATTGCAATTGTAGGATTTTAATAAGCTGTAAATTTTTCCCAATTAGATTCATTCATGTTTAAAGCAATAATTTACTGTCTAAAGGCACACTTCAACAAATGCATCCATGTATAACATGATGAATCAAAGACTCTCAAACATATTTTATCTATTTTTCTATATTCTTGCAATTTCAGGTAACAATAGTATTTAACAGATTACATTCGACACGGAAAATCAATAAGGTAGCTGAGAGAGGTGTTTTGAGTTCTTTCAAAATAATTAGCTTGAACTTTATGACAAACATTGCACAAAACAGGTTTGACTTAATCATGAGATTGCCTAATTAGTTGCTAGTTTCCATGATCATTGCTATGTTCACATTACAAGCCTCATTTTTCAATTACAATTTTTTTCTCAGATCAGATTTGCCTGTCTTGACAGTTCACATTTATAATTACAAGGAACCTGTGTAATACAAATGTATATGCCTTCCAAAACAGCTGGCATGCACACTTTGATACATTTTTGCGTGAGCCTGCTTCACTAAAAGCAAAAAACATTGTATTTGTGACAGCACTCATGCTATTAAAACCTGATTCAAATTAAGAAAATGGACACTCTTGAAGCGAATGTATGGATGGAATTTTGCACTGGATGACAGCAGAGAGTTTGATGGCAGACAGGTGTAGACAGTAGTGCAAAGTACCAAAGAGTTTCATGAGGCAGGAATCAGGGTCAGACGGTCCGGGCAGATAACAACAGGTGGTACTGCAGCACAGAATCACTCGGCAAGAATCAGAATCAAAAAAAGCAATTAAAAATCCAAAAACGAGCCCGCTGGAATGCTGTACAGAATCAGAAGCAAAATACAACACCAGTGAACAGGCAAAATGGTAACCAGAGGACAGAAATGCACAAAGGGCAATCCAAAACTCACAAACTGGGAATAAAAAAAAAAACACGGAGACAACACAGGAAACAGGTTTGCAAGTAACTCAGAGAGACATAGGCCGTGTTTGAAACCGCGCACTAACATACTACTCGCACTACCAACGACGTCAGAGTTAGGGGGTAGGGTGTTCACTTATGCGTGGGGAGTGAGTTTGTGTCCGCGAGAAGTTACCGGATGTATACTACATCGGGCAGATATTTTGTAGGTGCATCGTAAGCTCGCTATTCATACACAAATTGCCCAAGATGCAACGCGACGTAAACCGCCAGAAAAACTCACTGAGGAGTAATAATAAGAAGAAGCAACAGGAAGAGTTCATTCATAGTGAGTAGCGTGTGGTGTGGCTAGTGTGTAGTGGGAATAGTATATGTAGACCATAGAGCGCGGTTTCGAACACGGCCATAGTGATGAAAAAAACTGGGAACTTAAAAAAGCCAACCAATAAGGAGACACAAACTCAAAGCAGGTGGGCGGGAGGACAAGGCATGACTGTGGGTGTGCTAACCAATAAGACAATGAACTAACTAATTATCAAACAGAGGGGGGAGAGCTAGCAGGGAGAGTAAAAGGGAACAATGACATGTGGAAACCAAACACAGAACTGAAATGACGACCACAAAATAAATACAAAAAACTTGACCTAAAATCAAAATACAGTTAACAGATTTACAGAAAACTGACACTAATTAGAAGATGCAGGGCATGTGAGGAGGCTAGCGGGAAGCAGTTGAGACTCAGGGGAACAGAGCACAAGATGGCGTGGCTCTAAATGGGGAACAATCAAGAACAGAGGGGAGGATAAGAAAAAGGGAACATGGAAACACAAGATAACCAAATTAAATGTTTAAAACAATGGAAATACTCAAATAAATACATTATAGACTCAACTTACAGAATGACGTTGTACCCAACATGCATTTAATGTCACACATAACTTACAAGTATACATAGATTGCATGACCTAATTGTGGGGGTAGTTTCTTCCAAGGTAAAATATCACCATGGGGTGATATACACCTTACATTACAGGCTTACTTACCCAGGTGATTTAATCTGAGTAATAAGATGACATTCTACCTCTGTTTATACAGTGTTGCCTGAAGTGCCCAGGGAAACATCCTCCCTACCAATAAGGTATGTATAGTAATCTATACTGACACACATATCTGCCCGCTGAGGAGCTTGACTGAATTTTATTACCTGTTCGACATCATTTTAACATGATCAACTTAACTGTAAATTGACATGCTAGCATGACCTAGCGTCATATTCCATATGAGTGCAAAATTATTCTTAGTTGCACCAAAAAGCAAAGTCCCAACAATATGCTCAAACATGTGAGTTTACTAAAATTACCTTGACATTTGGTCTCCTGACTTAGCTTATGTGGTAGGTACTAATTACCAGAGAAAACACTGTCAAACTGCCATATGGTGGAAGAAGCTCAGCAGCTTGTGAAGTCATCATGCAATCCTGTCCATTTATGGAGAGTTCTGTTTAATATGACAGCTTATTGTCACACATCTAGCAAACAGTGAATTTGAGTAAAATTAATAATGGAGTTTGTACTCATTAAAAGAGAGGGGTAAAATGTAATTGTTCACGAGTGCCTTGGCTGTAATATTGAAACTATTAAAATATTTATTTAAACTCCTGCTTGCATGCTGTTTTAAGCGAATCTTGGAATCATCTATACAATAGCTCATATATTCATATATTGGTTCTCTCTTTCATATATATATATATATATATATATATATATATATATATATATTTATTTATTAAACTTTGACAACAACAGTCAGGATGAGATCACTCAGGTGGCAAGGCACCTATAGTGAGTGATCCTCCAAAAACGTATACAGAAAGTTGCAAAAACATAAAAACAATTAAAAGCAGAAGCGTATACAGAAAGTTGCAAAAACATAAAGGCAATTAAAAGCTGAACAAGTACATTAGTGAGTACAGAGTAAAAAGTGGCCAAGAATTGAACAATATTATACGGCAGCGTGTACAATGACACTTGCCAACCCATGTACAAGAGTTACTGGGAGAAAAATTATCGTAAAACTTTCCTGAATATTAATTAAATAACTTGGATTTAAAAGCAGCTGTGGTGTCACAAGGTTGATAGAGATGAGTGGCGTTCCACAAATAAAACAGTGATGATTCTAGGACGCGTAATTTGCGGGATCCCGCAAGTTTGACAGACTTGGCGCTAAATGAAGATTTCAGTGCGCCAGCAACTACGCATTATATTATGATTTGGCACGAATCCTTTGTTCTAGTGCTTAGATTGATATGAAAACATCGTTTATAACAAACTTCCGTGCATTTATTCAACAAATTTATAAACCTACTGCAAAGATTGCTGTCAAAATGTCGGCAGCAAGAGACTTCTATATATGCCTGTATATGACTGTGGCTGGATGCATGTTTCTGTAACCCCCTGTCACGCTCGAGTGCTGCTTTCCAGTTGGTAAAACCACGCAAAGTAAAAACAGCATCCCTCTCACCGGCAGTAACATATTTTCTGCAGGGAAAGCAAAAGCATGCATCCCGCTGAACTGAGTACTCCAGCCACGGTCGTGTACGATACCAGGCTGGATTGAATGATCGCCATAAAGCACCGAATGCACGCTCTGGGTAGCTAGCTGATATTGGCTGGGCATCGCCATTCAAGTCGCTAACCGCATGAGGTAGGGCTGAGGCAGCAGAGAGAGGGAACTGGTTTGGGGCAGTGCTTGTGGAGGGTACTGGAGCCATAGCCATCGTCATAGCTTCTGGTGTGCAAGCTACGGCATCGCCAGAGATGCCAAGTCTCACGCATTCAGTGTAGGTCTCACGCATTTTTTTTTTTTTGTCTTATTCATCGTAGTCCACAATTATTAAATGAACGCTTATCAATGAGATTCTCACGCGGAATTAAAATCCTTGTGCATTAAAGTTTCAGTTTCACTTGTGTAAAGGTGGACCTCACCACAAGTAACATGGAAAGCGAGTATGACTCCGGACTTCTCATGCTTCTCTTTACTCAGGGATTGGAAACAATGCATGTGTTTCATGATCGCTTAAATTGTTTAAATGAAATAAGACCATTTGAAACATCTTTATGCAATTCCATTGCTTTCAATCCCTCAGTAAAGACAAGCGTGAGAATTCCCGAGTCATAATCGATTTACGTGTCACTAGAGGGGAAATCCACCGTAATGCACGTGAAACTGATTAACTTAATGCACAATGACTTAAATTCCGCGAGTGAATAATTGTTGACTACGCCGCAGGTACGTGAATGCCACTAACGAATGCGTGAGACTTGGCATCTCTACATTGCTTGAGTTTGAAGCAGCACAAGGCTTGCTAATAGGTTTTAAAAAATGATACTTGGGATAGAGCTCGTTTGAATGAATAAAGCGAAATGTAGGTAAAATTGTGAGTCTCTGCGCGCTGCTCGATGTACACCTATGAAGAGAATGGCTTCACTGCCTGGTGAAGTATCCGTACTTACAACTTTAGCAGTAGGACTTCGGTTTCGAGGCGGGCTTTAAGCTATGCACCAAATCAGGCGTTAGGAACTATTATTTTATGCGCTATTTTGTCATTGATTTTATAATTGTTATGATTGGCAGAGACTGTGAAGGTTTTCTATTAAAACTTTAAACTCAAACTGTCATTCATGTCTTAGTTTTGTCAATAAGGTGTAAAAACTGAATGTGTGTACACATGAATAAGTGAGCCAGTCAAGGTACTGTTTAAAAACTTGAAATAAATGGCATTTTACCAGGTATACCCAGTTGGCCCACTTTTTTTCCCCCATTGGCTCACTTTTTTTTAAGTCGGGGGGGAGTTGGCCCACTTCTGAAATTTTCTAGAATCATCACTGTAAAATATTCTGTTAAAATATGAATATCGGAAAGTTTCTGTCTTAAATTTAGGAATTTTCATTAAAAATGTATCATCTGTTTGAAATGAGACAAAGTGCTCATAGGCAATGTCATATTCACCCCTCAGACATTTGCACAGAAGTACACAATCCATTATGTCATGCCTATAGCCAAGGGGTAATAGGTTGAGCTTCATTAGACGGGCTTTATAATCGCTTCCTTCACAATCACTGTAACCAAGAATATACTTGGTCACTCTCCTTTGCACACCTTCAATGTGAATGAGAGATTTTTTTGATGATACAGCCCAAGATTGGGTAGAGTATTCCAAAAGTAGTCTTATAAGTGAAGTATACAGTTTTCGTTTCGTTTGAATTGGACACAAGTCCAATTTGAATCACACAAGTTCTTTGAATCAGTCCTGGCATACAGTTTGCTTTGCTGATCAATACATTTACATGTGCATCCCACGATAAGTTTGATGATACCACAACTCCGAGATCGCACATGCAGTCAACTTTTTCAATTATATTACCATTCATTATGTACTGGTGAAGAACGGGGGATCGCTTCCTAGTGACGCTCAAAAGTTTACATTTGGCGGCGTTGAATCTCATGTCCCATTTGCGGCTCCAATCTAAGATGTTTTCAAGGTCACACTGCAATTGTGAACAGTCTAGCACACTTCGGATTTCTCTTATGCATTTTGAATCATCCATGAACAAAGCAACCTGTGTCTCAGGACTTACGCAGTCTGGCATGTCATTGATGTGCAGCAGAAACATTAACGGACCTAAAATTGATCCTTGTGGAACTCCTGATGTGACAGGAGACCAGAAGGATAGGGCACCATCGACAACAACTCTTTGTCTGCGATTACATAAATATGACGCAAGCCACTTTAAGAGATTGCCATGGAATCCGTAAGCCTGAAGTTTATGCAGGAGTAAGTCATGGGGTACATTGTCAAATGCAGATGAGAAATCTAAATATAGAATATCAATTTGTCCAGACTGATCCAGGATTTTACCGACTTCGTGGAAAACCTGAATTAGCTGAGTTGTTGTCGACCGTCCCTTTACAAAACCGTGTTGTAGGTAATGCAAAACAGGCACAACGTGAGGATAAACCAGATTTAGTATACACCTTTCCAGCACCTTGCTGTATATACACAATTACGATATTGGCAGATAATTTCTCACATTTTCTTTATCGGATTTTTTGTGCAAAGGAATAACATTGGCTCTTAGCCATTCAAGAGGCAGCTCTCCAGTTTGAAGAGATTTATTAAACATACTACAAAGTGATGGTGCCAATTCATGAGCACATTCTTTTAGAATCTGATCAGGTAACTGGCCCGCATGCTTTGTATCAAGGTTGGTCAAAACTGATTCAACGTCATGGACAGTAATTGTTACATTTCCCAAATTAGCATGTTTAGAAACAGTAATGTCTGAAAAGGTACACAGTGAGGGCTGGGGAGTGAAAAGGGATTGAAAGTACTCATTAAATAGGCAAGCCTTTGTGCTGGGATCAGATGCAGTTTTCTCACCATAAGCAACAAGGCTGGGGACACTTTTAGTTTTTGTTTTACTCTTGAAGAATCCCCAGAAACACTTTGGTGTTTTGGCAAGAGAATCACTGAGAACATCCAAATACTGATTATACTTGAAAGTACATACATTTTTTAATTTATTCCTTAGTTTACGAAATTTCACCCAAAACGCTGCAGCATTGCGTTTTTTAGCTCGTTTCCGTGAGGACTGTACTTGGTTACTCAGGTGGCGCACTTCACTGTCAAGCCAGGCAGGAGAATTTACATCCTTGATTACAGCGATGGGAATAAATTTACTGACAGATGAATGCACGAGATCAAGCCAACTTAGCCAGTTAACATTAAGATCAGGATGGAGAAAAGCAGAGTGAAATGACACTTTGCCCATGTGAGATCGTAGCCCGATAAAGTCAGTTCTTTTGAAATTGTACACGTTTCTCGCGCATGTGCGGAGTCTGTTGACACGAGTTTGGAAATTAAACTCGATCACAGCATGATCACTGTCAAACTGACCAAATGTTATATTGGGTTCGGAGCAGCGTTCGGGGATATTGGTGAAAACTAAACCCAGCACATTTCCCTTAATATGAGTAGGTTGGTCAATGATCTGGGTAAGGGAAAAGCTGTCAGCCAAGTCACACAGCGTGTGTCCAGTGTTCGCCGATTCGTCCCACCAGGGTATATCTGGGAGATTAAAATTGCCAAGTGCAAATATAAGTTTGTACACAGTACTGCATTTAGTAAAAACGTTAGACAAAAAATCATAAAAAGATACAGGATCGCTGTCTGATCGCTGTCTGCATACTTTCAATGATTTACTAGGCACAAGTTCGCAAATCATAACTTCACAAATACTGGGTTCCAAATCGGGCTGACGGCAGGAGATAATATTATTACGAATACCAAGAAGAACTCTGCCGCCTCGTTTGCCACCTCTGTCTCCGCGATACGGGGTATAACCCTCGGGAAGAATTTCATTTGACTCGACAGAGTCGTTCAACCAAGTTTCTGTGAGGGCGAGGATATGAGGCATGCCAGTGTATATTAAGCCTTGAAGTTGAATCAACTTGTTATGTTTTTTATTGACAGACTTCACGCTTTTTGTGTTCAATAAAAAAAAGTTCAGACCCTTGACTAAATTAGCTTGTGATTCAACTACATTGTGAGAAATAATACTCGAATCGCTTGGAGAGTCAAGGGAAGATAATGTTACTACATCTAGGTCAACCTGTAACTGAGTGCCGGAGCTGGTAACCCTCGGGTTTTTTTGCTGCGTTGACTGGCGTAGTCATTTGCGTGTCGTGTCTATCGTATCGGCAAGCTTCCGTGCACCTAGCGGAGAGGGATGAATTCCGTCTCTTCTGAAGAAAGCTGCACGTTCCCAAAACAAATTAAAATTTTCAATAAAAAACATACATGAGAGGTGCAAACTGACTGCAGCCATGAATGGAGACTAAGAATTCCACTAAAACGCCCTATACCACGACCTAAAGTTGGGATAGGACCAGAGATAAAAGCACGTTTTCCACTTACCTTTAGCTTATCAAACAAAGAGATAAAATCCCGTTTCAGCAGTTCGGACTGTTGGTACAAGGTGTCATTAGTCCCAACATGAACAACAATGTTCCGAACATGGGGATGTTTATCCAACAGGCTGGGAATCCGGTTAAAATTGTTTAAAACTCTGGCACCCGGGAAGCAGTATGTGATGGTGAACTTCGTTTGAATGTTCCGAACGATTGAGTCCCCAATAATGAGGGTGACAGGAAGTCTCAGGGCACTGTCCGAAGACCGGGATCTCGCCGGGGGAGCGGCTCTGTCCGAAGACCTGGGTCTCGCCGGAGGAGCGATCAGAGTAGCAGGCCGCGGGGCAGTGCAGCTTGCCTCACGGGGCTGGGTTACCTCTCTCGGCGCGGGTGGCGGAGGTGCAGCGGGGCGTACAGGAGATGGCGGAGATGATGAACCCTCCTCGTCTAGGATGGAAAACCTGTTGTCCAGCTGCAAGTCCCAAACAGGCAGGACGCGAGATGACCTCCTGCCGCAGCGTTTGTTTCCTCGCGATAAGACCTAAGGCTCTGCCTGGCAGGGTGTGGAGCTCATGACCATCTTGGGCCTTGCTCCCAGCCGGATCCAGGGGTCCTCGGTCTGGGTCGAGGCAGCTTCAGGAGGGACAGCCATCGAATCTCGTTCACCCGTAGTGGTGACATTCATCGCGGCGAGAGCTGGAGCGACTATGGAATCGATGAGCTGCTCATCATCCCTGATCTGGTAAAGGGGAGAGATTCTCCTCTCCAGCTCCGCGATCCTCTGGGACAAATGGAGGCAGCTCGTGCAGCCCGGAGAGGTAAGCGGAGCCATTATTTGGATTAAAAGTTAAAATAATAAAACGAATAACTGTTAAAACAATTAAAATGATAGAAATGATAAAATGATTAAAACGATAAAAGATAAAATGATAAGATAAAATAAATAAAATAATAAAATGTTAAAATAATAAGATGTCAAAATGACACAACGCTAAAATAATGATAAAATAATAAAAGTAAACTGAAAGCGCGGGCAGCAGCAAACCAGACCGCTGACAGGCGTATATTACAGTTTCAATCAAAATTATTGAACCCCCATTGCAAATTAGGTTTACTGGCAAAATTTACTAACTTTCAGCTGTTTGCAATGAACAAATCAAACAAGAACAATTTAAATAGCTCAGCACAACAAATATTACAAGTGGATTCACCAAATTCAACACTAAATGCCACTTCTAATGACTACTGCAGGCTCAAATTATTTAACCTCTTCATGACAAGCATCTTTAATACTTAGTAGAGCACCCTTTTGACGCTATGACCTGCTGGAGATGTGATGCATAGGCAGACGCCAGCTTTTTTTATCAGCATTCCCAAGGAATCTAAGCCCAGTCCTCGTGAACAATGGTCTTCAGTTCTCTAATATTCTAGGGTTTGCAAGCTGCAACCGTCATCTTCAAATCCTACCAAAGATTTTTTATGGGGTTCAAGTGAGGCGACTGTGATGGGCACTCTAGAATCTTCCCAGACTTCTTCTGAAACCAAGCCTTGGTGGATGTTGAGGTATGCTTAGGATCATTGTCCTGTTGGAAGGTCCAACGATGCCCAAGCGTCAGCTTCCCTACAGATGGCATGACATTTTCTCCTTGGATATCCCGGTTCTTGACTGAATCCATCTTGCCCCCCACATTTTGCAGGTTTCCAGTGCCAGAGGAAGCCAGGCAGCCGCAAAGCAACAAGAAGCCCCCACAATTCTTCACTGTAGGCATGGTGTACTTTTCAGCATTTGCTTCTTTATGCATCCTGCAGACATACCACTGATTCATAAGCCCAAAATATTCCAGTTTTGTTTCATCACTCCAAAGAACAGTATCCCAAAACTTCTGTGGCTTATTTATATGGTTTTGAACATATTGGAGCTTGTACTTTTGGATCAGTTGTGGTGTATTTCATGGAGTTTGGGCATGGGGACCTTCAACGTTTAGTATGTGCCCTACTGTACAGAGTGAAACCTCAGTGCCTCCTGCCTCCAAGTCTTGCTGCGGGTCTCCTTGTGGGTTTTTGACCACCCATCTCCTCAGGGATCTGGTGACAGCCATTGATAGCTTCCTCTTTCTGCCACATCCTGGTAGTGAAGCCACTCTTCATTTAACTCTGAACTTGCAAAATATGCATCCAGCTGTATATCTACAAACATTCAGTGCCTATGCTACCTTTTTGTATCCTTTTCCTTGTTTGTGCCAGACAATGATCTCCTCTATTAGCTTTCTGGACAATTCTCTTGGCAGCCATATTTCTAATATGCAGTCAAAAGTCACTGTCAGCAAACCCCTAGCGAGTGCAAGTGTTTGATGTGTTCTATCTCATGCAAACCTGATGCAACTAATTAAGCTCTTGATTAGCTGCATTAAGTGTGCTTGAGACAACACCTGATTTGCAAATATGCTCTTGTGACGGATTCTATCCGGGGTTGAATAATTTTGAGGCTGCAGTAGTCATTAAAAGTGGCATTTTGTGTTAAATATGGAGAAACCACTTATCGCAAACAGCTGAAAGTTTGTAAATTTTGCCAATAAACCCGATTTGCCATGGGGGTTGAATTCCTGTTAAAATACCTGTGTCCGTGTGAATCCCTATGATCCAACTCCTGGCATCGTTGCTTGTCCTGATAAAGTCTGATTACTCCCACTGACACACACATGCACATGAACACATATAAGGGTTGGTGGCTGTGTGATGCCACCCACAGCTAACACAGTCACACACACAAATTTACAAACACATACTGTGCAGACACAAATATGGATGCAAACCTCTATGATACCACAACGCAGACTCATGCTAACTTCTATGACCCAACTGGTGTGTTATCTCCTTGTCCTGATTAGCTCTGATTAGTTCCCATACCACTGCCTTCGGTCATAACAGAGCCATCAATGAATCTGGTGCCTAGCCACCATGCAGAACTCCCAAACATCTGTGCAGTGTCCTGTGGCGCTTTCAAATTTTCCAGTAAAAATTTTCTAGTTATTGTTGCTATAATTCCAAACATTTAATAAGCCTGCCAATCATTATACTGACAACCTCATAAAATTCATTTCATTAAACTTTATTTCAATATCATAAAATTCTCATTTTCTAGTCCTCTGCTTTTGTGGACCACACTAAAATGATTTCTTTTGAATAACCTTAAATTTTAGTGCTTTTTACTTCCTGATAAGGCAAATATGATTACTGCTGCCAATGGGAGTGTTCCTGGGGAATACTTACAATGACATGAGGTCATGAATTAATACCTGAATGAGTCTAATACTTTAGATACGTATGTATCTGTTTTTTCTTACTTAGTCATTAAACTATAAACAAGTGCTAATAATGTACTAAGGAAGCACTGCAGTGAAACAAATTGTTGCAACCTGCATTGTAATTTATTACAACTGCAACCTGAAATCAGAAAAAAGTTGGGGCAGCACACTAAATCACAATAAAAACTGAAAGCGTTGATCTGTGAATTACCTTTGGCCCATATCAAATTGAAAACAAGAGAACAACACATTGTTATTTCACCAAATGAATTGCATTTATTTATTAAAACAAACACATTTCAAATTTTGATTCTTGTAACATATTTCGGAAAAAAAAAGTTGAGACAGTAGCGCAATTATCACTTAATACTGTTGCCAATCCTTTTTACAACAATTACTGAACTTTGAGAGACTGGAGACAATAAGTTATTCAGTATTCGAGGCATAATTCACTCCCATTACTGATCTGTTCCTGTTTTTTCCTCAATCTCAGAAGCTCTGAAGTGTCAGACACAGCCCTGAATCCTCTCCATAAGTCCTTCTCATACTTCACCAGGAAATTGAGCTGCAGAGACAAGGTCACATACAAATGTGAATTCTAATACTTGTTTTATACTAGTCATCGACACCTTTCCCCTCCTGCTGTATCCAACTCAGACTGCACTCTGCCTAGCCTCTGGTCATTGACTCCCCTGATGAACAGAGCACTAAGCACTGTTGTGGCTAGTGGTGACGTCTTCTCCAGTGGTGCTCTGCCCCTGTCTTCATGCCCCTGTAAAACTCATTCAATTAATTCTGCTGTCACTGTTCCTGCCCTAAATAATATGGCAAATAACAATCAGCCACATTTTTTTTTTCATCCAAACTCTTTGTCTGCAGAGTGGGCTGCAGGGACAGACAACCTAAAATCCTCATTATTGCTGATTCCTTCATCAAGAACTGTTGAACTCCCAAACGCTATCACCTATTGTCTTCCCTGTAGCAAGGTTACAGACTTTAGCGAACTTTCACCAGTGCTCATAGACCACTGCCCCTCAGATAACATGCTAATTTTCCACATGGGTATCAGTGATATCATAGTTAAACAGTAAATTTAACTCTTCTCTCAACGAAAGTCAGTTGCAATCCCAATCCAAAGACTGGTCAAAACCTGCATTTTTTCTGGCCCCATTTCCACTCTTTCAAAAAGCCCTGAACGTTTCAACCGTCTTAAAATTTGCATGAACGGCTAAAATCCTTTTGCTCTGCATCTTGGCTGGGCTTTATTAGCCATTTTGTCTGCTTCTAGACCAGACATGACCCTTAAAAGCTGGATAGCCTGCACCTCAGCATAAAGACTGTTATGCAACTTTTTTAAATTTTATCCAGCCTTTTGCTTTTAATTCTGGCTGATACCTACCACAACACGACCTGCCTCCAGAAGCCACTCCTGTCCATAATGATGAGCATCTTTCCCTGGGTCCTGCTGAACACTCCACCACCTTTAATCCCATACCAGAAAAAGTAGGGATGGTATGATAACTTAAAATTAAAACTGACAGTAGTGATCTATAAGTTATTTTTGACCTGTATTTTGTTGAAAACAATACAACAGCAAATTATTACAACAGCATGGTTCTTCATGACATTAATTTTATTGACTTTTCAAAATAAGCACATAGTCCCATTTTTATTCTTGCAACATATTCCAAGAAAAGTTGGGAGTGTAAAGTACTTACCACTTTGCACTGTTGCCATTATGGTAACAAGTTTTAAGGTATATGGGAAATTCGCTGTTGCAGTTTGGATACCGAAACAGCCGCGAAACACTTCTCGTGAATGAGGAAAAACGCGTGCAGTTAGCTGCCCACGTGAAATTTGTATTAAAACACCGTATGAGACTAAAAAAATAACAAGTTAAACACATGAAAAACAGCTTTTATGAATTTGGTCCTTAATATCTTCTTTTCATACTGTTTTCAATGAAATATCAAAAGACTTCACTCTCACAGTGCCTCCCTCCACCCAGGTGTATGATTGGGTACCAGCAAATTATCAGGGAAACCTGACTAACAGCTAGGGTAGCATCTAGCATCCCATCCAGGGGTAGTAGGAATGCTCCAATCACGTCATGCTACTGAAACCGGGGTTAAGCACCAGTCTGACGAGCCACTAGACTCTGAGCAGACTTACTCTTTCATTGCTCAACGGAATACAAATCAAAGTAAATACAGAAATCACTGCTTTCAGTTATGTGCATTTTCCATTCCATCCCAACTTTTTTGAAGGTGAGGTTGTAGAATGTCTGCATACACATTTTAAATAAAGCATTTTTATGGGTACTATCACACCTCTGTATAATTGTTCTTCTGATGTCAACCAAGCTGAGAAAGTGGGACCTAAGTAATGCAAAAAAGGTAAGAATATTTCCACAGAGATGAGTTGGTATCATGTAGCACAAAAAAGCTGCTAAATGTAATTGCAGAAAAAGTATGTCCATAGTTGCCTCATTCTGCAAACTGAAAGCTTTGTCAGTTGTGTCAAGTATAAGTTCCGCACCAAACCTTCCAGAGTGTTGGTGCAGCAAAATAAACACACTTTTTCTGCACCAGTGTCCTTATCTATGCTTGGTGAAGTAATACTTTCCTTTTTTCAAAGCTGTTTCCATGTAATAGCCCCTAATCTGCCTTGAATCTGTACAACCTCAGCCAAGTGCATCGAGTGTCATTGCATTATCTCTCAGTCTTTTGGCTTTGATTTTATGCAGTGTTAATGTTGCGTTAAATCTATTCAAAGCTTGTATTGAGAGACAGTGGTTAAGCCCTTAAAGCTCGTCAACCACAATTCCTTATGGGATGGTTACTGACTGAATTACTTTGTAAAACATGCAAAATAGGTTATTTTAGACAAAGTTAGAAATACACAATTTAGTCTGAAAATATAAGTAGTTGTTTGCATTTCAGTTCAAAGTCCTACCCATATTAAATCCCATTGGATGCCACTGATTACAAAGAATCAAACTCTAAACTTCAGTGACTCTGAAAGCTGAGGACTCCGAGAGAGAGGTGAAAAAATCAATCAAAGCAATTAAATGGTGCAACCAGGCTTTAATTCCCAAGGAGTGGTTTTTACATTCAGCCCTAGAAAGGTTCAGTACATTTTAGGGTAATCAAACCCTTGCTATGATATTGTGACTTTGCATACAACAACAATGAATACATGTATTTACTTATTTATCATAAGCTTTGATGAAAAATATTTGTTTACACAAATAAATTAATTACATGAGATAATTAAAATAATTTTTTTAACTGTGGAAAAGGCACAACTGAGGAACAGAAAGAGAATTTGAGTATCTTTGAAGAACGTATGTCCCGAAGGTCCTGTGATTCTATAAAATTAATTTTAGTGGTTTTTAGAAGCTATCCAGTGGTTATTAGCTCACATGATTATTTGTACATGGCAACCAGGACTCTTTCCATCATATACACTCAGTGGCCTCATTAGGTACATGTTTCTCATACTGGGTAGGAGTCCCTTTGCCCCTCGAGTGGCCCGGATTCAACCAAGGTCAAAACTGTTTCATTGAAATTTTGGTCCATGTTGACATTTTTATTCTATTTTATGTAACTAATATTTTGCAAGGAAATTCCCAGTGAGATTGAGAATATCTTTTACAAGAGAGCAAACAGACATTAACTTAATTAGTAAAAAGCTAAGACAAACGGCATAAAAGTTTCACATTAATGAGAAACGAACACACTTAAAACAAACAGCAAATTATAGTAATCAAGGAATTAACAGTACATAATAACAGGACATGAACATTTAGTGGTCGAATAGTCTGTAATCCTGTTTTTGTAATTTTCATGCTTGAAAAATAATCTAATTTAAAAGTTAAAAGTTAAAGTAACTTTTGTTTTAACTGAACAGCAAATGAAAGTACTGCTCTTTACAATTTAGTTTTTTTTTTTTTTTTTTTGGTAATTTTAAGACAAAGCCAAACAGAATAGTGAATAATTAAACATCCAGATTGAAATGCTCTCAGAATCCGCCATTGTCCTGTCAACAGCGATGTCAAATGTCCTGTCTTTAATGGCAAGAGGTAATAAAGCTTTCACAGAAGACTGGAAGTGTCTGCTTTCCCCGTGAGTGGTCTGACACCCAACAAGTGAACCCACCAGCTTTTTAGTGATCTCTGAGGAACCGTATCCACCAATACAGCAAGTGCTCTGCTATTAAACCAAACAAACTCAATTGTAGCATTTTAAAATGCGACATAAACAAATCTTAGTTGATACTGAAGTCAACGTGGCACAGCCAATAGATCTGACTGTATCTTGCGTGGAACTGTCTGAAAATTATTTATATCCCACACTTCTGCTGAGTCTTACCTCACAGCAACTAAATTGCAGCTCACAGACAGATGAACAGACTGCCAACAGCTCTATCCCTCCATTATCTTAACTGCTTCTTCTTCACTCAGAACGCAGGGGAGATTGAGCCCATCCCTGCTGACTACACCACCCTGCATCATTATTGCTGAATAAAATCCGATTTTCCTTTCTTCCACATTTTGGGGTGCTGAGTCCAAAAATTGTCTGTTTTGCTCTTTCATGTCACATTTTCTTACAATGTACGATGAGCATTTCATGATATTGTTACTTTCGACAACCACTTGTAAGGTTAAGAGGTCTAGTATCATCCCTTAATCACCAGAGAAACTGCTACAAAGACATGATTTCCATCTTCCTCTGAGCCAGATGAGAACTATTTGTTCAATTCTCAGCTGATTTTCTCATATATGAACGATTCTGAAGACATTATTTTATGCTTAACCCTGATTTCAGGCATAGTAATACGGCCAATGACAGAAGAAAATCCAAACATGATCCAGATGTTTTCTGCTACATCTGTGGGTGTTTCACTACACTCAATCATTCATGCATTATCTATACTGCTTCTTCCTCACTTGGGTTGCGGGGCAGTTGGAGTCTATCCCAGCTGACTATGGGAGAAAGGCATGCAGGGACTCATCCTGGACAGCTTGCCCATCCATCACAGGGCGCACACACCATTCACACACCATTCTTGCACACACTCATACCTATGGGCAATTAAGTATCTCCCAAATTAGCCTGATGTGCATGTCTCTGGACTGAGGGAGGAAACTGGAGTACCCGGAGGAAACCCAGGCGAACACGGGGAGAAAATGCAAACTCCACACAGAAAGGCCCCAGGCCAGATTTGAATCCACAAATCCGAAATCAAATCTTCGAATCTTCTTGCTGTGAGGCAGCAGTGCTAACCACTGTGTCATCGTGCCGCACTGTGTCACCCAAACTGTGACAGAAAATTACAGACTTTGTGAAAAAAGCTACAATCAATATAATAAGGAAAATCTTCATTCTTATTTTGTGAAAATAAAAACTATACATGATCGATACTTTTGCCTTGCATTTTTTGACTCAGCATCCTCAAATTAGGACTTATTGGGAAATCAGCAGAAATTTCTTTCAACATGTAGGGAGGTGCTAGAGAAATAATGCAGGGACACACCCTGGGCAGCTGACTAATCGATCAAAGTGCACTCAAAAATTCACTCACACACTTATACCTATGGGCAATTTAGAGAATGAACTTAGCCTGACATGCATGACTGTGGACTGTGGAAGCAAACCAGTACACCACATAACAACATGGAAACTCCACATAGAAAGGCCCAAGGCCAGATGCAAACCCTTGACCCTCTTGCTGTGAGGCCACAGACCTACCCACTGTAACACTGTGCCACTCCTTGACGTATTAATGGTTTAACTATCACTGTCATATTGTCAAAATGACCAACGAAAGTTTGAAGATTGAACTACCAACTATTCGCTTGTTAACAGCAATGGATGAAGGTGTGAAAATATTTCCCACCATCATTTCCTGGTACTGGATGTTTGCACCAACTAGGCCTATATGGGGCAGTTTATGCATTTTTCTCTTACGATCGTATTATTGTATTCCTGTTGCACATTTGCCTGCCCTGCAAGCTCTAGTTTTAATGTCCATTCCCTCTTTACAAGAAGTACATGGACTGTATGTTATTTAGCAGATAAACTGCTTTGATGCTCCGACCAAAACTCTAGCTCATTTTCATAACTCAACTCATATGTCACAATATGACAGCCTCCCCATTCATTGCTGTGTATTGATATTTGTGAGCTCTAATTAAAATAATTTTGTTTTGACGAGCATAAAATGCTCAATATGTTATTCTCTTGGTCCTGTTCTCTGTTCTGGTTTCTTCACATTCTTGTGTGTGCTCACAGTTGATGCACACACTTAGCAAGATGTGTTTTTTGAAGAAAGTTGACATATTTAGTGAAACCCTCTAAAAACAAAGAGGACATCTGAAAATTTTTGCTACAGTACAATTGCACTCTCAGAAAAATCCCTAACAGAGGAGTGTGAGTGGGTTGCAAAGAGGGTTTCTTTTATAATGTAAACTTACATGTTCCCATCTGCACTGTCTCAAGTTCAGTGTGGGCTCTAAAGGGAAATACATCCTCCACCAGAAAGGATGGGCCTCAGTAACAATCAAGTTTTGCCCAAATATGAGCCAATGGTAGCACTTAGTGAAGCAGTGTCTGTGGTTACTGGAGAAACAGGTAAAATTACAGTCCTGGTGCAGTGTAGCCAAGTACAAAAATGTACTTTGAAGTTGAATATGCAATCTCATGTTTAAAGTCAGATTGGCACCTGTCCCTGCAAATTTAATTTAGCTTGGAGAACTGCTGTTCTTTATTCTCACCCACAGACACCAGTCTGCACCTGCTTTGTGATGTGTCATACCATAAGTCCTCAGTTAATTTCTAACACCTTCTGACAGATTTGTAAATTGTTGTTATATTATTCATGTTGCTCTTCATTAATACAGGTCAGTCACTGAATGCCGACACCTTGAGAAACTAATTGAAGACTGCCTTGCCTTGCAGATTCCAAAATCTCCTTGCTCCACTATTCAACAATTATGCTGCGATGTACGTAGGTGGCAAAAAAAAAAAAAAAAAAAAAAATTCATGAGGTTTATTAAAACTTGAATCAACTAATTTGTCTTTGTCATCATAATTGATCCTGAGTCAAGAAACATTATGTACCAGCTTTCCACAGAAGGGAGACAGGAAAACGTCAACAGGCAAAACCACAGCAGAGAGAAATAGAACTTTACTGGAAACATCCATCCATCCATTATGTAACCCGCTTATTCATGAATGGGGGGTTTGGGGGCTGCAGTTCATGCCAGCATACAAGGGTAAGAGGCAGGAACACACCCCAGGAAATTAACTAGATTCAAACCCGTGACGTCCTTACTGTGTGATCACAGTGCCACTTACTGCAGTACCATACCACCTCGTTTGGGAAAAGCACACCTCAAATTGTAGATGTGATGTGTGCTTATGATGATGATGATAGCGTATTCATTTAAATTACATATGTATGATTAGACAGTTTGGTCCTTAAATATTTGGACAGAGACACAATTTTTAATATTTTTGTTTTGTACGCCCCCACGATGGATTCAATAAGAAACAAGCAAGATGCGCTTGAAGTGCAGTCTTTCAACTGCAATTTGAAAGTTTTTTTTTTTTTTTTTGCACAGCCCACAGTTTTTGGGGCACAAAAGTAATTGGACAAACTGACATAATAAATTTTTTATTTTTAATACTTAATGGCAAACCCTTTGCAGTCAATGACTTTCTGTTGTCTGGAACCCATAGACATCACCAGACACTGGGATTCTTCCCTGGTGACGCTCTGCTCGGTCTTCGCTGCAGCTGTCTTCAGTTCCTCCTTCGTTGTTTGGGTGTTTTGCCTTCAGCACGTGAAATGCATGCTCAAATGAATCTAGGTCATATGATTGACTAGGGTAGAACATTCCACTGATTTGCCTTAAAAAATTTGGGATGTTTTTACTGTATGCTCCCAAGTCACTGTCAATCTGCATTGTCAAGAATTTACTGATTGGTTCTGATGCATTTGGCTGAATCTAAGTGTGTAATATGGCCATATACAAACCAAAATTCATCCTCCAGCTTTTGTCAACAGTCTCATCACACGTAGATGCAAGAATACCAGCGCGATGAGCAGCAATACATGCCCATACTTAACCACTCTTCCCTCAGCTCCTTCCCTTCTCCATGTCCATTGTTTTCTTTCTGGTAGAAATGGTTCTTAGTCTTGTGTGGCTATACAATGTTTTTTCAAACCTATACTGGCATGTTTAGATTTTTTTTTTTTTTTTTTTTTTGCAGGTTTCTGGTTTTTGAACCGTACCAGAAGTTTACATGTAAAAATCAACCCTCTATTCACTCTAGTCTTTTCTTTATTTCTGACTTTGGCACTGATATGCAGGCATGCAACAGAATGTTCTTGATCTGGCAAACTGTTGTGAAGGGGTTTTTTTTCTGCACCAGGTACATAGTTCATCTTTCATTCATCACAGTTGCACAGTTGCTTCCGGGCCTATTTGCATTCCTGAACTCACCAGTGCTTTCTTTCTTTTTAACTCATTCCCTACGGCAAGCCGCTGCCAACGCCGCGGCGAATTCTACCATTCCCTACGGTAAGCCAGTGCCAGCGGCGTGGATGACCATTCGCAGTCCGATGAAAACACGAAATCAGTTGATGATCACGGTGATGGCCCACCTGTACTTCAATACTTAATATTGTGTAATTTTCTGAAAAAAGTATTCCGTACAAACGCGACAATTTTATATAAAAGTATTCCGTAGGGAATGAGTTAAGAATACACCAAAAATATCAGTTGGCTACACCTAATGGTTTCTCTTTTTCTCTGGTGGGTTTGTTTTGATTTTTCAGCCAGGTAATGGTGTGCTGTACTGGTACTGACAGCTCATTGGATTTCATATTGAGACTTAACAGCAATATACTCCAAATGAAAATGCAACTCTGGAAATCAACAGTTTATGTGTTCACTGTTAAATGAAATTACCATACAGCTCACATCAAAACGGAAAAAATCGCGAGAACTCTCCCTAACTTACCGCTGTCTTGCCGTCTTTGTATCGCTACTCTACTGCCAGACTAAATTATTGTTTCACGAGATTAATGCTGTAAGCCTTTTAACTGCCGACAGTAGGGATGTACCCGAAGCCGAATATAGTATTCAGGAAAACACAGATATTGCAAAATTGACAGATAAGGAATCCAAATGAATATTGGCGTCATTATTCGGGAGTCGTGACTAACGGGGAAACAATGCTCAAATGCTCCAGCTGCACATCTGTTCTCTCAAACCAGGCCCCACACAACATCTCTGCCCGATTTCACAGAAGCATTTTAGCGTGCGTATAACTAACATGCGTTTAAATTTTAAACGCATGTTAAAATGCTGTTGTACGCAGACAGCTAAACAAACGTTTAAACACAATTTCACGAGATGGGATCATCGCTTGTTTAGCTGCACGCGGATAACCTTGCAATTAGCCCTCAGACTAAACAGGTGCGGTCAAATTATGACAACCTGCCATTGCATAATGGGAATTTCCAAGTGTCGTTACCGGTGAATAACCCTGTATGTAAGGGTAGTTGCGTTGTGGACATGCATTTCACACAGAGATGTCGGCAAGAAAACGTGGCGAGAATTTCAGTTCGCTTCAAAGAGTGTCAAACTTTCTTTGTGAGTCCGGTGAGCAAGATGCTGACATCACACGCATCCTTCACCAAGATTGTTTCATCCTCGGCATTCGTAGTGATTCCATTCATTCATTTGTGCTTTCATTATCGGTGAAGAGTAAAAATGCAGTTCGGACTTCACTCACGGTAGCCTTTTTAGAATATGCAAACGTAGATGTAAATGAAAAACGTGGCCTTGCAAAACCCCCTATTAAGTGATTAAGAAACGGAAGAAAGCAACTAATTTATGCATTAATTTCATTTATTTTATTTATGCATTTCTTTTCCAGAAAAGGAAAGTCTTGTTCAAAATCTACCAGGCAACAAGATGAAGGCAGGTTGGCGTCACTCATTTAGGTGCAATTCAATCTGTGGTAGTAGTTTTCCGGAGTCAAACATACCCTCACAGCGTTTAAGTGTTCTTTTCTTATTTGACCACAGGCGTTTAACATATTTTGACGCATGCGGACAGTTGCACCTTGTGAAATGGTGACTTAAATTGAACGCATACTAATCGCGCGATTAAGAAGGTTATCCACGGGTAAACCTTAAAACGCTTCTGTGAAATCATCCCTTAAAGGGCACCGAAAGTCGATTCCCATTGTTTTTGTTTATCGGCCAATCAGCGAGCCGCATCAGCGCAAACAAACCGAAATAGAAGGATTATCTACGCATGTACACAAAACATTGGTTTATAAGAATGAAATTGGTCATGTGACATTGCAAGATGTCAACAAAAGCAAGTGATTTGTTTGTAAACATTGGACGTTCAATGTCCCGTCTGAGAATCGACTTTAGATGCCCTTTAATATTTAAATTGTCAAAGCTCCTGCGACAAACCACACCCACTTCCAGTTTCATATCCGGATACAGATACAAATACAGATAATTTTGTTGCCTACACAGATACAGATACAGATAATGGCATCGCTGTACACCCCTAGCCGACAGTAATCGTGAGGCGGCGCCAGGTAAGAAAACATAGTTCCTGACCACGTGCTGTTTCCTATTCACTGTGGGGCGAATAGCCACTTCCAAAAACATAACATGCACTTTCAATTTAAAACTTGTGAGAAACCGCATTATAGTGCACATGAAAGCGCGGAAGAAATTTGCTTTTGAAGACGTGTCAACTGTGTGTGTGAGTTCATAATGTAACTAAAATCTTCTCTCTGGATGTCAGGAGCGCCACAAAGTCCAGCAATCTACACTGCCCTACAAAGCCTAAGTGCAGTAACTACATTTTGGGTAAAATGTGAGTTACACAGTTTTGGGCCTGAAGGTATCTGGAGGTCAGGATTTATTTGGACAGGAATTACACCATGGTAAGTCAGTTAACCATAATCTATCATAGATGTGCTAACTATTCATTTGTTGGGACCGCAAACAAACTCTGAAGCCATTTTTTACCATTTAAATTATTATGTAAATACTGCACTTAGCCTTTGTTGGGCAGTACAATATAACAGAAACAAAGTGAAAATTTCTCTAAACAATGACAGCGGATGTGTCCTATATGGTAACATGTATCATTCATTTTCACAGAACGTTAAGAGTAAACAACAAAAATAAAGGAATTTGCCTGTCTGCACTAAATATCACTAAAATATATAGAAAACTTTATGATTTTTGTGCAAAAGAACCGCTCTTTTTCGCCGCTCTTCTCCTCATAAACAAACCCCACACATCAGGCCGCGTCATGCAATATACTTCTGGTTATATCTCATACATCGTTCCTTTACATGCAATGGTTTACCAATTAAAACCTTGTGATTTTAAAGCTTTCTACAACAATAAAAATACAACGACAAGCACCTATTTTAAGCAAATAAGTATATATATAAGAAGAAATAATCTTACGTGGTATTGTGGGGTTGGTAAGTTTTCACCATTTACAGTGACTGCGTGTGAAAGCATCCCCTGCTGGGAGATGCTTACCGGCCACTCAGCCAACCATGACATTCTTCAGCACACGCTGGACCACCTGTGATGTGTATCCTGGAAGGGTTAAGTGACTGGGTACTACATTTATAAATCCTTTGTATCCCTGCGCCGCGCTTTCTCAGACAACCTACCGCGTTTCAACCCTCATGTTGCTCTCAAGTCACTGTTACCTTCTCCGGACCCTACCGCAATAGAATTCCATTTTGATGTGATCTGTTCTGTACAAGGGAGTAAAACACACCTGGCCATGGAACAGCTGAGCATCCAGTAGTCCAAATACTTTTGGTCCCTATAAAAGGAGGACCTCTTGAAAAAAGCTGTAAATCTGACAGTTGCCCAGTTTCTTGATGCGTTAACTCTCGAACTGCAGCAGAATGTCCTCACTTTGAACGTATTCATTATTCAACTCCAATATTCTATGGTCGACAGCTAAAATAGTAATTATGTTGTCGATGTCCAAATATTTTTGAACCTAACTGTATGCTATGAAATGTCAATTATACAGATGCTATTTTTCTGATTACTTATGAATATACTACATGGGAATGCCCATCTTCAGTCTTGCATTGCCCTGGCATTGTCTTAGGTTAATGGTGGTGTGACAGTACATTGGCCAGTACACCAATGAGCCAAAATGTTAAAACCACTCACAGATACAGAAAACAATGTTGATTATGTCATAACAGTGGTACAAGTCAGGGTCTGTAGACAGATCTTAGACGGTAAGTGAGCATTCGGTTTTTGTGCTCAACGTTTTGGATGAGGGAGAAATGGGAACTGAACGACTTTGACAAGCGTCTAATTGTTATGGCCTGACGAGCAGGTTAGAGCATCTTCGAGGAGGCAAGACTTCTGGGGTATTCCCTGCTTCCCGGTCAGCAGACATGAATATCTACAGACAGTGGCCCAAGGAAAGACAAACCATGAACCGGTAACAGGTTTTTGGGCACCCAAGGCTCATTGATGCACGAGGGCAATGAAGGCTATTCCATCTGGTCCAAACTGACAGAAGGGCGACTGTGGCGCAAGTCACTGAAAATTTCAAAAAGACTGACATAAGGAATGCGTCACAATACACAGTGTATTATACCTTCCTGTCTATTGCAGTTTTTAGCTTACAGACCAGTCAAAATGCTCACTTCTACCTTGGTCCATTCATAAAAGCACCCCCACTGGGCATCTGAGCTTCAGAACTGGACTGTGGAGCAATTGAAGATGGTAGCCTGGTCCACAGAGGCATATATTGTTTTACATCATGTGCTTCGGTTGGGTATGTGTGCACCATTTACCTGGGAAGAGATGGCATCAGGATGCACTGTGGAAAGGAGACAAGCTGGTGAAGGGATTGTGAATGTTCTGCTGGGAAAGTTTGGCGATTCAAGTGATGCCAGTTTAATGGAGCTGTCTTGACAGCGCAAGAGGGGATCTTCACTATTTTAGGCAGGTGGTTTTAATCTTGTGGCTCATTGGTGTATGCTCTCCATGAAAGTCAATATGCAACTCTTAAGAAGTGTACATGAGACCTCATGGACTCATATCTACTCTAAAAGAGTTGAATTAACTCTTGACATTTCGCGGTGTATCAGGCATCAGCTCTTATGTCCAGTATGTGTCTGATGGCCAATCACTGCCTGGTGAGGCGGCACTTGTGAGAACCTTTTTGTTTATCCTCATCCTCTGTCACTGGTAGCTCAAAGCAAAACAGCACCAACACCCACCAGAGCACACTAAGCGATAACTCTTATTACCTGCCCCCATCTCTCATTTCGGAGCAATTGAGTTAGATGAGATAGTTCATAAGTACCAGAAACATTCAAGTATACTTCTTCTCTCTCAGTGAGCAAGCATTAAATGTGTTCAGCAGATGGGCTGGAGAATTAGCTGTCCACAGATTCTGCAGTGGGGAGAAAAGAAAGGCAGGTGCAGGCAATTCTACCTTTAATTAAACTGCTAGGCTTGGCATGAGTCCCATAATACTGTTCCCACATGCAGTCCACTAATCTACTCCTGAACCACCCCTCCAAAGCTACAGTTCGCCAATGTCTGTTACTACAGCATGCTGACGTGTCACGTTGTGACACAGGCAAAAGATTTACAACATTTCCTCAAATGTAAGATATAGCTCATAAGATAGATATTATATTACTCAGTTAAGCACCTTTGTAATCGTCCTTTTCGGATAGATAACTGTGCAAATTGAATTGGACAAAACAAATACAGTTTATATGGGGATATGTCACATACATGTCACTGTACAGTATGTCTTTTTATTTGGCACAAAATTGATGTGCAAAGATCTAAGTTACAGCAATGTTATCATTGTTTCAAGAAATATCTGTTTCCCTTCTGTGGTGTGGTCTGGGACAAACCACGTTTATAACATTGCCATTTCAAATTGAAATTGGAAAAAATACAAAGGCGTGCATTAAAAATGTTTGATATAGCCATAACTTCTAAATATTGCATCTTGACATCAATACTCATTTGGATGCCAAGTTCTGAAAGCATCAGCAAAAATCTTCAAAAAAAAAACCTCTATAAAGTAGTTATTTTACTTTGTGTATAAAGGTGCACTATTCAAGACCCTGTGACATCTAACGCAACAGACGCAGATATTAAAAGATGCATGAAGTGCTGGTTGCAACTTGTTGGAGCCTGTGATGGTGGGAGGTGGGCTGGAATGAAGAAAGCAACTTTAAGTTCAGTTTTAGCCCTTGTTTTACTAGTGATTTAAAACCCATTTTAAGTTTTGATATAAAACTATATCCCCTCTAATTGTTTTTTTTTCTTTTTTCTCAAAGGTCCAGCAACAGAATCGGTAACACACATGCTTGAAGCTGTTCAGCTGTATTGTATGTTAAAAAGCGTTCAGCGCTGCATGTGTTCTTCATATGCATCTCATTTCAAGTGTGTATTTCTCTGGGTTTCACCCACGAATTTACATGCAAGGGTTCCATATATAATCCCATAGTTTCATGTGGGTATTATTATGAGATTCACACAATTTACTTGGGTTTCACAAGAAATCCCACAGATTTTGCATGTAATCCCATAGGTTTCACATAAGAATTTTTATGGGTTTCACATTTAATCCCACAGGTTTCATATGTAATCTCATAGGTTTCACATGGGTATTTTTATGGGTTTCACACAGGAGTTTACATGAGTTTCTCATGTAATTCCATAGGTTTTATATTTTATCCCGTAGGTTTCACATGAAATCCCAGAGGTTTCACATGGGTATTCACATGAGATTCACATGAGAATTTGCACAGGTTTCTAATGCAATCCCGTAGCATTTGCATGTTATACCATAGGTTTTACATGTAATCTCATGGGTTTCACATCTGCATTTCTATGAGTTTCACATGGAAATTTACATGGTTTTCACATGTAATCTCTAAAATTTCACATTTAATCCCATAGGTTTCACATGGGTATATGCATGAGTTTCACATGGGAATTTGAACCAGTTTCATGTGTAATTCCATTGATTTCATGTGGGAATTTATTTGGGCTTCACACATGACACCACATTTCCCATGAGCAGAGTATATGTTTCACATATTTTACATGTCATTTTAAAATGTTTTTACTTGTTAAATTTCACATGTGCAAAATTACATTTACTTTTGTTTTTGCACATGTGAATTTCATGTAGTTTTCTTTGAGGGGCAACCCATGCCAAGAAAAGGAAAAAAGGAATCTGCATTTTTTGTTTGCCCATTTTTTTTCTTTAATTTTCACCTGTCTGTATCTTTGAAAGGTTTTTGGAGCTGGTATTTCCAGTTTCAAATGTGTTAAAAAAGGTGGTCTAATAGAGGTCAGAGATTAATGGTTGTCAGTTCATTACTGCAGGCCGTGACGTATTGAACGATATTCCTTTATATGCCGAAGCAGGAGGTATTGATCTTGATGTGACACAACCTGCTGTAAAAGAAAATTCCCAATAACTGTGCACCACTTGCATTGTACTCTGCTTTCACTCCTCACACCGGTGGTTCACCTTTCACTTGAACTTTTGTTTCTGTTGGGTTGTAAGAGATCCGTGTTTGGTCAAGCACTTAGTCATGCCTATTGTGCCTGCTGCTCTCAAATACCTCAGTCTAAACTCCAACTTCTGGACAGCCATCAATATATTATGCCAAAATTTTGCTCAAACAAAATTGGTCTTGGAAGCAGTTTATCCAATTAAAAAAAAAAAAAAAAAAAAAGGCAACCAGTGGTTCTTAGCTCAAGAATATAAATACTTACAGTATCTAACCCGTGCTGAAATATGAGTTCATGCTGAGAGTAAAATAATGCAAAGCATTAATGGTGCAAGCTTTTACAGTCTTTCTAATGCCTCTACTTCTATAGCAAGCAACTAAGCCATTATGGTGGAATACACCATTCCAAACCTCATAGTTCTAGCCAGGCCATTTTAGCGTACCAAAGCAAAATTTGCATGCCGGTACGCTGGAAAAATCCGCCGGTACGCAAAAATTTGCGGTACAGATAGATCACCAGTACCAGTATCGGCAGCAACACGGATGGCTTCAGACTGTACTGATCGACCTAGTTTTATCGATTATCTGAAGATAGGCTTCTATAGCCACCGCTGTCCCAAGTAGCCTACCTGTCAAGACGTAGCATATTAGGCTCAGTACCAGCTAGCGCACGAACAGCCGATCATGGACCCTTGGCTGGTTCGTCCACCTCCTGGGACTAGTTCCCAAAATGAAACCAGTGCCGCAAATGTCTCGACATCAGAAAGTTCGGAAGACGATGATGCAGTCGTCAGAATAGAGCCTAGTAGCAAGCGAAAGCCATCAACGACGGCGGATCTTGCTTGAGCAAGTGAATACAGCCAGCTAGAATTAGAATTAGCTCTAGGAAATGTCAGTTTAACTGTCCGATGGATCCCGATCTTATCTGCCACTTTGCAATCTCTTCCGTTTAACCTGCGCAACTGGCACAGTTACTAGTTACTAATCACAGAAACTAGGTAGCTATATACTTCAGAGATACCGATATTGCAAATTGATCATTTCGCTGGCGTCAAATTAGCCATAAGTAATTGGACTAAGATATCTTCACGAGAAGCATCAGACGTTATTGCACAACACTTTCTATGAGATATAAAATACTGCATTGTCATTGACTATTCTTGGTGTGCACGTGACGTCACGCATAATTTCCAAACAGGGAGTCCGCCATGATGGATGATAACAACAACCAAGATAGCTGCGGTTCACCATTGAGCTCCTGCAACGTTCCGTGATTTTCTTCGGATTTGCGCTTCCTTTTAAAAGAAAACAATGCCTACTTTGTGTGCGGTTTTTAATTGCGGCAATAATGCAACTCGTGATAAAGACAAGAGTTTCTTCAGAATCCCATCTCATTGAAATCAGTGTCGCTTACTAGCAAATACGGCACTTTGTTTACGTGCGCTGGCAGCCACTTGCTTTTTACTTCAGTACATGTTCTCGAGTTCCCGATTCTATAATTCAGTGGCATAGCCAGCGGGGGTGCTTTTTGACTGCAATTAGTAGTTCTCAATCATTTTCCTTTATTGACGCGTTTTCCAATTATCGCAATTGGCAACCGAAGACACGGTTTCTCTCAATATGCGATCTAACAGTGATTAAATCATGGGCTAAATTCAGTACAGTTGCGGAACAAGAACAGAGAATTGGGTTGCACAAAACTTCCGTTTAAAATAATTATTAGTCCTGACCTGTTCTCAGTCATTTTCATAATTTTACCGATTAGGTAAGACGACAATCATTCATCTGGACGCGCGTCCAGATGAGTGATTGTCGTCTTACCTGAACCGGGAGAACAAGCAGCACCTGTTAAGTGTGGAGTGCTCTCGGAGTGAACCTTCTGTTAATTATGAAACTACGCCACTTTATATTCAGCTTCAGTGGCAAAGAGCAAAGGTCCAATGTGGGAACAAGCCTTGCTTAATCCAGCCATGCAATCACAATGTGCGAGGATCACATCGCCATTCTTATTGTTCACAAAACAAGGCTTGAGCGGTGTTTCTCGAGTTCTTTGAGATTGGTTTACCCGAGCATAAACCAGCACCCTGTTCTCTTTCACTTCTTTAGTGAGAAGAATACCAACCCAGCCAGACACAAAAAAAGTTATACGCATCTAGACTCTTATAAGCCTTCATTTATGCGTTGGTTGCCCACGAGGTTTGAGTAATGAGATGGTTTACGATATCGGGGTATTCAATCACTGGTAATGTTGCCAAATCCTCCATATAAACAGACGGCTTTAACATAATATGGGTCAAAACCACAAATTTAAACCTTTTCTCTGTATCTTGACTTGGCAGAGGACTCCAGAGAGTCACAATATTTCGAAAAATTTGGAGATGCATCACTGTTATTGTTCGCACGAGATGCCATTTTTGATTTGTATATCATCCAACATGGCGGCGCGTGCTATTTAATCACGTGGTTGCACACCAAGAATAAAGTTAGATTGGTTACTGGAATTGACATTCATATTGTGAATGGCTACGTCGTAAATTCATGCCAATTGCCTTACTTAGATTGACTAGCTTCAAACACGTCACACACAGATGAAAAAATAATATAATATTGTTGCTAGCTCGTCATTTTAGCCATGGGTATCTTTCCAATATCAATGAACATTTCCCAGTTAAATTTGCTGCCGAATCAGTATGTGCAGACCTTTGTAATCGTTGTTTAGCGACCTTGCCATGACATAGCTAGCGAACTTGGAATGTAGGTATACCGTTCGCTAATAGTTTTTGCTCGTCTGAATGCATGGTCGAAGTAAGTCGTGTCTCTTACGCCTAAATACTTTGCATGTTCTCCCTCTGCAGCTGCTGGGAAGGAAATGCTGCGGGTCCACTGTGCATTACAGAGGGCTCGGCTTCGAGCAATAGTAATTTCAAATGATAGTAAAATTGTCCAATCATATTGCCCTTATGAATGGGAGGGCATTGTTATGCTAATATTATGACAGATTCCGTCCGCTGTCCCCCAGGCGAATCACAAGCTAGCGCATTTTAAAAAAAAAAAAAAATATGGTGGTGAGCAAAAATACTCCCTTTACTAGAGAGAAAATTTTAGTGTTTAATTTTAGAGATAAAAAAATGTCAACTGCCCTTACTGTATCTGTTGAACTTTATGTGTAATGAAGCAGATTTGCATTTAATGAGGTGCAAGGATGGAAAATCCATGTTCAGAAAGAAAATTTTGTTACAGTCACCTGAAGTAACTAATTAGCAGTACAGTCTTTCAGCCAAGAGGTAGAAGTAATTTGTTAAATCAGCTAGCAGCATGCATGAGTGGAAGTAACACATGGCAGGACTTTTCAGACCCTTGTTGAGAGAATAACAATTTCCTTAATCAAACTCTAATCCTGTCACCATCCGTGACGCCAACCCAGCTCTGTCAGGAGTAGGTCTGACAGACTCGCTGCACATAATTGAGCTGGAGGACTCCAGTTACACACATAATTGAGCTGGGGGTTGTCAATAAAAGTGCTGGGTTGAGCTTAATATACGAAACGTGAATACTGAGTAAACTGCATTTATGAGCCCAGGCTGTCTTGGCATTCCGGGGTTGACACCTCTGCTCTATTCGATGCATGCTTCTACCCAAAATCCCAGATTGGATAAGGCAGTAACATAAGTGAATCCTGAAGGGAGGCTGCCGTGGGAAATTTAGCGGCTGAGGGTTGGGCTTTGGAGGAAAACGCCTGTAATTTTGGTGATTGATTGATTGATTTATTGATTGATTGCATTAATGATTGGCTGTATGAATGTGGGGAGATCTGGAAGAATGTTGTGAGCCAGATTAAAGGTTGGTAGTTACAGTTGAGAGGACTGCGTGGTGCGTGAGTAATTCACAGATGAGCAACTCTCACTTAATTTGAGGTGGTGCTAACTGTATTAGTGCAGTCTGCAGGTTCCTGATCTATGTTGTGGTGTTGGCCCCCTTTTTTATTCCTCACAAAGAAAATGTGCAGCTGAAAAGCAGTTAGAGTTCAAGCTTCAGGGAGCAGATTTCAAAACTCTTTGTAAGTTTTTCTTTTGCTTACAAGTCCAGTCCTGAAAACCCCAAACTTACGATTTCTGGCACAGCTAAAACTGAAATTGCATTAAAATTATTCATCACCCGTTTCAGTGTCATGGTTCATTTGTAACTAAGTGAAACTTTATAATTTAGACTGGGGCTTGAATGATTTTGCAAGGTGCTTGAAGTATTTGAAAACATTAACTGACTATGCTGGTCAATTAAATTCACGCCTGAGCTGGCCAGAGGAAGAGATCTTCCTTCACTTGAATCAGGTTTCCATCCTCCTAAGGTTTCCTTCTATCTGCTATAAAAAGTAAAAAAAAGTCAGCACACAAAATGTCCTTTACTGTATTTTAATCAGGGCTGAAGTAGCATACAGCTCAGCAACCAGGGAGTTTTTCCTTTCCATATTTGCTTTGGACTAGCTCTGGTGGGGGTCGGGCCAGGGTTCTTCGCGGAGCATGCCCAGACAATTCTTGTAAAATGATCTAAATAAACTTGATTGGGTTTGATTGATGAACCTGAAGGGCATTGTAGGCATTGCATGTGCTTAGTATGTTTGAGCAGGAGACATAACAATGACAAGGAAAAGGGACAGAATAGGAATTTATCATTGAAATGCACTCATACTCCGAAAGGAATTCAACTCTGTACAAGGCCATTCTCTTTTTTATTGTTCCAAATCAAGCTTGCCCCATGGCAAGTATGGAAATGGAAAGTAGGTCAGGCTGTATAATGCATCTGTGTTCTTGGGATACCACATTGATATTTAATGCACATTAGCAATAATATCTCCCGAAGGGGTCCGTTAATATGAATGCAGTAAAAAATGCAGTGCTAACTTGGGGGGAGGGGCCCAATGTACAGTAAGTATTCATTTTTTGAGTTGAAATACATTTATTTTATATTTTTGGGACTTCAAAATAGCCATTCCCTGAAGTATGGTGGGTTTTTTTTCTTTTAAAGGCCCTGGACAACTTTTTGGGGTCCAGGTATCATAGATTCCATCAAGTAACAGCAGTTATTAAATCAAAACCTATATGAAAACCTGACTGCATCTGCCAGAAAGCTTTAACTGAGCCTTAATTGAGTCTTCTTATCAGAAAATAGTCCCAAGCATGCATCAAAGTCAACACAAAAAATAGCAAACCAACAACAGAATCAAGTGTAAAGACATGTAGATACATCAAGATTATTTACTATATGGCCACAGACTACACGTTCTAAGGTGAATTTAGTAGCTTATTGAAAATAAAAGAATGTGATGACCACAAATAGAGTCCAAAAAAAGTTGCCAGATTCAAGCGTGTAAAATTGAGTAGTATCAACACATCTTTTAATCACTTTCATCGAGCATTTGGGTATTGAAGATTCCAGTTTATTTTGCTTCATAATGCAGCAAAAATTCTTGATAAGAGACAAATCAGGGGTGCCTTTCCCAAAAGCCTAGTTGCTAACTAAGTTAGCAACTTACATAGTTCGTCCATTCACAGTTAATGGGCCCAACTATATAAGTCAGCATCTGTGATTTCGGGAAATGCACCCCAGGATGGCAGGCAGGCTTGTGCACCCATACAAATGCAATCTGTGCAGAATTGGATTCAGCTCGGCCTTGCAAGAAGTCCCTGAAACAGACATCTTGATGGCAGGAAAAAATGTGTATCTTTCTGCATTAATGGTGCCCTTGCAAATGTGCAAGTCACTCATTCCATGTGCTCTGACTCACCCCATACCATGACAGATGCAGGCTTTTGGACCTGACACTGACAACAGCTTAGGGTATCCTTGTCGTCTTCAGTCCAGAAAACTCAGCAACTGTTTTTTTTCTTCCAAAAACCATTTGAAAAGTACACTCATCGGACTATAAAACACACTTCCACTGTGTTACAGGCCATCTCGGTTGACCCCGAGCCAAAAGAAGTTGGCGTCACTTTAGGACACTGTTGATGTACAGTTTTGTCTTTGTGCATAGTAAAGCTTTTTCTTGCATCTGCGGATACAGTGGCAATTGGTGCAGACTGGCAAAGGGTTACCAATGAATTTCTGAGACCAAGTCTTGATAGCCATCTCAGTTGCATGACACACAGTACTTACGACAATAACATCCAGGGCCAGAGATTGGCATAGGCGATATAGGCGGTCGCCTAGAGCGCCATCTGCTGGAGGAGCGCCGCCAGTCACCCTTGGCCTCCAGAAAAGAAAAAAAAAAAAAAAACAAAAAAAAAAAACTAATAATTTTCGATGCCCATTGGCGCCTCCCTTCGTGTGTTCTATCTTGAAAAATAGTAACTGACTATTGACTAATCATAGAATTAGAAAATCAAACGAAATAAAACATGTTTATTAAACATGATCATCCTAGGAGCCACAACCAGATCCTCAAGCAGATGTTTGTGTCAATCATTTTGTGGAGGAGGGGTGCTGGATTTGCGTTACGTTAGGCAAGTGTTCTGGTGCTGCATTGATCAGCTTGATGTTGATTCTCAAAATGAAGAGGGCTAAACCCTCTGGTGCGGAGGGACAAAAACGGAGAAAAGAAGAAGAGGAAAAAAAGCCCAGTATAGAGGTAAGTCTCATCTCAGCCGTTATAGTGTCAAATGAAATAGTATTGTGCATTGCCTAATATTGGACGTTTCATTGCTGCCACTCAGCTATTGCTAGCTAGCAACTATTACTTTGCTAGCTTGCTGAGTACGTATTGAACGTAACTTCACTTATATAACTTTACTAAAATCATGGCAGAACCACCATTGAGGACACCGAGGTCCGGACCTCGTTAATTGTCCCAGAATATGCGTTTTTTACCCCATCTATTTTCCCCCTCACTGTGCCCGTTTATAGGGCAGGGCGGACCTACGCAACTTCCGCTTTAGTTCCCCTTGGCGACACAGTCACGTGCCTGGATACGTTGAAAACAAACCAGATAAATGGCCTGTCACAGTACAATCAGCAGTCAGTTTGACAGCATTTTTCCAGCGAGTTTACGCTGAGATGCCAAGTCATACGCCTTATGGGCCTTTTCACACTGATCGCGGCAGTGCTGCGCTTGAAACCCATTATTGTCAATGGCTTGAAGAACGGTTTTTCGCTGCCAAGTTTCTGATTCACGTTCCTGTGCGGTAGTCAGCAATTATTCAATCAATGCGCACTGAAGAAATTCACTCGTGGAATTTAAGTCATTGTGCATCAAGTTAATCAGTTTCAATTGCGGTGGATTTCCCACTAATGACCACGGGAATTGATTATGACTCTGGAATTCTCAGGCTTGTCTTTACTGATGGATTGAAAGCAATGGAATTGCATAAAACGTTTCAAATGGTCTTATTTCATTAAAACAATTCAAACGATCATGAAACACGTTTTATATCCAATCCCTGAGTAAAGAGAAGCACGGAAGTCCGGTCATAATCGCTTCACCTTTATGCAAGTTGAAACGGAAACTTCAGTGCACAAAGATTTTAATTCGCATGAGAATCTCATTAAGCATTCAATGAATAATTGGGGACTACGGTGAATAAGCCTAAAAAATGTGTGAGACCCTCGCCCGAATGCCTGAAACTTGGCATCTCTGATTATATAGCCTTCCAAATGTCATACGATTATATAGATAGTCTTCCCAGCTAGGTGAGGACAAGGTATGGGCGGAAATTAGCCGTTGTTTTGATGACTGCCCTTACAGGCTGCCAGCAGATGCATGGACTGATGACCCTACACAGTGGCCAGATTTCCAGTTTGGGAATCTGTATATGAGTTGACCAGCACACCAGGTGTGTACAATATTATCAACTCATTTCTCTTGTTTACCTGAATACATTTCGGCATTTTGGAGCGACGAAATAGCGTAAAAACGACGTTGAACAGTGCAGTGCAGCATAGCAGTTAACCTGTCAAACTGGTTTGTTTTCAACGGCTGGCTAGTTGCTAGGGCCTCCAGTGCCCGTATGTAGCGTCACTTCTGGTAATCTCGCCCTCGCCAAAAGGGGATGGGGCGTGACGTCAGCGCCACAGGGGTTGATGGGAGAGATCGCCATACTGTGAGGCCACTTCTTGTTGTTGCACGCCCGAGAAACAGCCATGGGAAGAACCCTGCTGTGTGGTCAGATGTAGCCAATATACTGCATACCAATGACAACTCCGGAATTCTCACGCTTTTCTTTTCTCAGGGGTTGGAAGCAATGCATGCGTTTCATGATCGTTTAAATGAAATAAGATCATTTGAGACGTCTTTAAGCAATTCCATTGCTTCCAACTCCTCCACGCACAAGGACTTCAGTTCCGCACGAATTTTTTACATATCGTTGAATGAATAATTGCTGACTACAGCAGAGGAGCCTAAATATGCCACTTAAACTTACACCAATGACAGGTTTATATTATAAATGAAAAAAGTGGCCACATCAGTGTTGAGAGTTTTCGGGTTTCTGTAATGGTAATTTAAATGAATGACTGAAAACAGGTTGTGACCAATCATGCATTTTAAATTGTTTGAGCCTCCCCTATTGCCAGTTCACGAGCTGCCACTGAGTAGCCTAATAATGTATGTCTCTCTAATCACAGGTAGGTAAGCAAGCAAGATGATACACACCTTTTGTTAACGACGCTGTTTTCACAGCTCGGTGGTTTGCAGACCTCCAAATCATGGACCCAGCCATTTGTGAATTGTACATGGGCTTCCATAGATTTATAATTCAAATTTATTCTCGTATATGCACTGACACAGACTATGTACACAAAAATATCGGAAACGTCAAAGGGGTAAAAACTGCAGTTTTTGGCACCTCATGCGGATCCAAATTTCCGATCAACGCAATCTTTTTTATGTACCATTTTCTTGCGTTTGTAGAAGTTTGTCAATTTATAGTACGCTTTTTCGTTTAATCGACTTCTTAGCATCGCTTAATCAGAGATGCCAAGTCTCACGATTACGCATGAGTTTTCCTCTTAGTGGCACTCACACGCACCTTTTATAGTCAGCAATTATTCAATCAAAAGCGCACTGAAGAAATTCACTTCATGGAGTTAAAGTCATTGTGCATCAAGTTAATCAGTTTCACGTGCATTACGGTGGATTTCCCCACTAGTGACACGGAAATCGATTATGACTTGGGAATTCTCAGGCTTGTCTTTACTGAAAAGCAATGGAATTGCAAAAGACGTTTCAAATGGTCTTATTTCATTAAAACAATTAAAACGATCATGAAACACATGCATTGTTTCCAATCCCTGAGTAAAGAGAAGCATGGGGAGTCGGAGTCTTAATCGCTTTCCATGTTACTTGTGATGAGGCGCACCTTTACGCAAGTGAAACGGAAACTTCAATGCACAAGGATTTTAACACCGCTTGAGAGTCTCATTAAATGTTCAATGAATAATTGCGGACTACGGTGAATAAGCCTAAAAAATGCGCGAGACCTACGCCAAATGCGTGAGACTTGGCATTTCAGCGCTTTCGACAAGTTTTCACCTAGTTACTGTATCTCTGGCTCTGTTTTAATTTAGTCTCTTTTATATGGCCTCACAGTATGGCGGCGCGCTACTGTTTGCGTCCCAGAATGCATTGCGCAGTGACGTCGGTTGCCAAGCCCTATTCAGCAAATCGTGTGTGTGTGTGTGTGTGTGTGTGTGTGTGTGTGTGTGTGTGGGTGAGAGAGAGAGAGAGAGAGAGAGATGCACGATATCCCGTTGCATAGTAATGAAGTACATGTAGTTACAGTACAGTAGTTTTTTTTGTTTTTTTTTTGGAGGAGGAGGAGGAGGATTTGTACTTAAGATTTTTTTTTTAAACCGGGACTTTTACTTTTACTCTACTACCTTAAAAAGATTTAAAAAAAAAAAAAATATACTTTCACTTCGTTACTTTGACACTGGCAACTTAGTTACTCGTTTCAAATTAAAATTTGAATTTAATTAATCATTTACGGATTATCTGGATTTGGCGTGTTCGAGAAGAACAGCGGTGCTCGGCAGGGCATCTTAACCGCTTTGTGCAGATGTGTCTGCCAGCGGACATGGAGCTGCAAATTTATGCACGCAGTTACAATATTCCATCACTAGATGGCACACCCGGATCAGTTATTGAATGTTCAACTTTTATTATTTGAATTGGGCATAGAACTACAAGAACTTCAATCTTTTAATTTTGTAGTGGTATGTTCAGTATCCATAATAACACTTTTGTTTGAAGAGTGTATAGTTAATCCAGTTCATGGGTCATAATTTGCTCAAGTGTCCTTCCAGTGTGCTTAAGAGCTTTTGCACAGTTTATGGAGTTCATCCATTGTCATCATTTGTTAAATATCCTTCCACATTCTTTGTAGCATTTCTGTATGTGCAATTTATTAGAGTTGATTCTTCAAGTCATAATTTGCTTGTTGAAGTGTTGGAGTGACTTGTCATAATTTGTTAAATATTCTTGATCATCCTTCATAGTATTTTTGTATACAATTCATTAGAGGTGACCCTTTTGATTATTTTTATAGTCATTAAAAGTGCTCTTATTTCCACAGTTAATAGACTTAATTTCTGTATCTGTTAATTTCTGTATTTGTTAACTATTCTTAATTTATGGAGACCTTAGCTTTCTTAAGATTCCTCATATGAGCACCTTTATACTTATGTTATTTAAGTTATTTAAAATAATTAAAAAGAAAATGTTCTGAAACTTTTCTGTCGTTTATTGTCCATGCATCACACATTGTTTAATTGCAATGTAGTATACTAGAACTATAAGTGGGTGAAAAAACTGCTATCCAAAGTAAAGCAGTTAATACGTGTCTTCAGTGATGTTAAGTATTGTAATGTCAATTATCAGGGCAACGCCTGTTATGGAACGGGGGGGAACTCAATCTCGCCTTGGGCAACCAAAGAGCCAGAGCCGGCCCTGATAACATCTATGGGAACATGATCATGGTCATTCAGAAGTGATTTTCCACCTTGCCTTTTACTCGCTAAGATTTGACCGCATTCCTTCCATCTTTCAATTATGCACTGTGGAGGGTGAAATTCCCAAAATCATAACAATGTGCCTGTGGGGAACATTGTTCTCACCGTGAAAGATTATAAGCTTATGCATCTGCTGGAAAGAAGGTAAGCCTCCACCTATCTTTGCTCTTGAGGCACTAGGCCTTCATGGGAGGCTTTTTTTATAGCAGGACATGATTAGTTTGCCTGTTTCACATCACTTTATTATTGCAACTTGTCACATCATTACTTGAAAAGGTGCTGTCTCACTCAAGCAGCCACAATGTGCTTATAATTAATTTATGAAATTACCACTGTCTCAACATAAGTCATCTTCAGGGCATTGAGGGACAATTCAATACCTTGAAGAAGAAATATTTGTAAACCATTAGTAATGTTGTAAATTAATTATTATTGCATTGTGGCTATGAGTGTGAAACAGCCCTTTTTCAAATTTGTATTTCCACCATGGTCAGCATCTCTTCAACACTGATGTGTGTTGCCTTTCTCCTAATTATGAAAAGTAAATGGGAACTGCATTGGGGTTAACATACATTTTAAGGTGAAGTTACTGAGGGGCTTTTACACCCCTGATAGCATGGTACTGAAAATCCCAGGTGGAAGATTTTAAGTAACTGCACAGTTTAAGCACTTAGTTTAGAAAAATGAACAAATTGCAAAAATTCAGGGATCACCATTGCAGTTAGAACGAAAAACAGCGTGTACAGAGATCCCCCAGAACCGAATCTGAGAACACTGCCTAACCACTGCTTTTTTTTTTTTTTTTTTTTGAGATTTGACAAGCACTTTTTTCAATTGATATTGAATTCAAAAGTCAAAGCATCAATTATGTGTTGTTGTAGTGTTTTCAGTACAGTAGAGAGTAAACTGACTTTTTTAATCACTGATTTGTTATTTTTAAGATATGACATAATTTGACCAATTTGTACCAATGGGCATTAACTGCTAAAGGTGAGTCATTTAGGGCAAAGCTGACTTTCTGCTGCTCTCAGTGAATTATGTTTATTATCATTTATTATGTGTTTACTCACAAGGGAACTATGATTTTCTGTCAATAGTACCTTGGTATCTTGCTGGGTTAGTGCAATGGACGGCCAGAAAGATGGTCGAAATTGATTTTTGGTTCATGTTTGCCGTATATTTTCTCAGTAACCCAGATATGTACTACGGTGATAAATGCTGTTTGTTGTGCTTTTGGAACTCTATTTTCAGAAATTTTAAGCATTTCTTTGGTAGTATCTACACTTTCAAGCTAGATGGAGCCAAAGATGGAGGAAAACTCAAAATGGACCATTTCGTAGCAGATTGTGCCTACGTTTAGGTGGCATTATTTTGTTTACCCAGCAAGATAGAGATCAGGCCCGTATTCACAAAGCATCTTATCTTACCGCTAGGAGTACTCCTAAGTCGCGCTAAAACATTTAATGTAGGAGTAAAATCTTAAAAGTTATTTACAAAGCCGCTGAGAGCAACTTTTAGTTAAGAAAACTGGTAACTCCTAGACTAGGAGTAGCTCTGAGATAGGTGGGAGCAAATCTTCGTTGCTATGGATGACGTCATTCTCATGCACGAGTCTTGGGACAATGAGCATGGTGATTGGTTGTTTGGTGACAGGGCGGCTCATTGAAAAAAATATCCCACATACAACCCATGGAGGAAAAAAAATGAGGAAATAGTCCAAGTGGCTGGTTTGTCCCATAAAATAATAACATGTTGAGCACTCCTGAAAATGCACTGTGTGCAATCCCCACATATCACGCTCCAGGCAAATAAACATACATAGGAAAGAGATAGTTGTAAAAACGCCAATAGCATTAAATGAGTCAATAATAAAATGTGTCATTTGCCCCAATAATTTGCAACTTATTGCCCAATGAGAATATGTTGCAATCATTTAAATGTCGGGCTGTTCAAGTTTGTTTGCTCTAAACTGTCATGGATGAAAGTTCAAGAAGGACGGGAAAGCCCAACTGGAGCCACGACCAGTTACTGCTGCTGGCCCAGTTAGTGCTGGAGCGAGAGCATGTAATCAAAGGGAAATTTGGCTCGGGGGTGAACAGCAAATTCAAGCGGGATGTGTCGGATAATATCAGCCTACACATCAATGCTGCATTCCCCCGGTGTCTCGGACGGCAGACGACTGCGAGAAGCGGTGGTATGGGCTGCAATCGCAGGGGAGGTTCGAGATTACAGCCTATGAACGGGCTATCGTTCAAACAGGAAAGCATACTAAGCTTGGTTTGTAATTTATAGCCTACAATTTAAATATGCATACAAAATATGACATAGGCTGGTCTTATTATGATGATCTATTAAATGTAACCCTCGCTCAATAGCCTAATAAAATAATTCATGCATAGCAGGAGGAGGTACAGCACCAAAGCCACTGTCCCTGAGCAAGTGGGATCCCACAGGCACATAATTCCTGTCAAATAATTGGCATAAGCAGCTTTCCATTAAAATGCGAGTCGTGCGTGGATCCTGGCCATTTCGCAACAATGTCCAAAATATTTTATTCGGAATCAAATACTAGCTATCTGGGTGTTGATGGAATGAACTTTTTTTCTATTTACAAATACCTCTTCATCTTGGGTCGGAGAAATAATTTGAATATGGGCCCTGTCAATAGCGCCGATGATACCGGGCATACCTGAGATGTGCATGAATTCAAGTTTGATTCTGTGTTGTTGGCGAATGTCCACTGGAAGCCGGATAAACTGTCGGATGATATGGGGTTCACAGAGCGCATTGATTGTTTGTTGAATAGAGCGACTGACAAATGATTGTGAAATCCCTAAATTGTCCGTGTTGCAAAGTTGCATTTTTCTGGTGGCCAAGTAACGAAGTGTTGTCAAACATTTTATTTCGGGGCTTATTGGGTTTTTTCTCATGGTAGGAGACGTAATTCTCTCCCTCACCAAGTCAACAACAAATAAAATTCCTTCACGGTCGATCCGATATCTTTTCAACAACTGCGCATCATTCAAAATTTCCAAGTCATTCCGTCTTTCAACAGCAGCAGTAATTTTCCGATTCTTTGTGAATAGGTTTTAGGGAGTTAGGAGTCCTCTTGACTACTTTTAAGCTCTCCCAGACTTAGGAGCTACTTTTAGGCCTAAAATGCTGTGAATAACACTTAGTAAAAATAATTAGGAGTCCTAAATTTACGACTGACACACCCATTTTTTTAAGAGTTTCTCCTAAATCCGGCAGTTAGGACCTACTTTTAGCGCTAAGATGTTTTGTGAATACGGACCCTGAAATACATAGTATTACATAGTATACATAGTATGTATCCTGGGTTCTGGATACGTAGTCCCTTTGGGGTACGTTACAGCATTAGTAAAATCTCAATGGTAGTATTGTCAGTGTAGGAGATATTCAACGTCAAAATCGGAACATTTCCCCTCCCAGGGGGTGCTGTAGGCTGGATGCAAGTACTGGCTATCCCCAGCTATGTACCAAATAATTTTTTTTTTAATTGTGATATACACAGCTAGTTTTCTTGGAAAATGAAGAGTTTGGTTTGGTACTATGCTGGGTAGATAGCTTTATGACCAAAGGTGGCGCTCTAAAGAGCTAATGTTCTACCGACCTAATATTCCATATTCCCAGACACATACTGAAGTTTATCTTTTGAAATATATGAAGTTCATGTACAGTTATACATAAAATTTGTAGTCCCTTTGGTATAAAGCTCGGTTGGTTGTAAACTGGTGGTGACTGTGAGCGTTATAAATGCACAATACATGTACTATTACCAAGTACAGATAAAGCACAGTCAGAAATGTACAGCACATTATAAAACATGACCTGTCCAAAATTTTTTAAAGGCCAAAAAAGAACTAATGTAAAATGCGTACCACCATATATACGTATGCAGACATGCATCAACAGTATACGTACACTTGTATAAAATAACAGTCCATAATTTGAACTCTGAAAAAAAATCTTAGTCACACAACCATGTACATGAAGACAGAATGTACAGTACAAAAGTTAAAACTGTTTTAAACCTTTCATTTTATCCAAAGGGAAATGATGATGTCAATCCATCATGTGACTAGCTCTATCCCTCAGTCTGTTTTTGGAATTGGATTGTGGGTTGGCGGCACCTGGTGGGGCGCACCAAAGGTGCCCTTGGCCTTGGCCCTGAGCAGCCATCCATGGCCTTCTTTGTTCGCTCCTGGTCCATATTACCCGCGAAGCCAGTCGAGCCCTATGCAGGACCTACTACACTAGACCCTGGGTCTCTACATGGCTGCTTATGGGCCATTGATAGTGAGCTTGTCTGCCTCTGAATTAAATAGCCGGCTACAGCCTATGTGGCACAATATTTGTGTCAACACCCGCGGCTTGGTATGCACGGAAATGGGAAGTCTGAAAAAAAACCCAACTCTCCCACCCAGCGGGTATCCCGTAGGCTGGGCATCATTGGCAGGAGTTAGGAATGAGGGCATGCAAGTTACCACTAAAAATGAACTGCCCTTTTCTCAGCAGGCTGCTGCTTGCTTGCTATGACCTCTGTGCCCTTTTTTTTTCAGGACAACCACTTGCTTGGCATGACTGCTGTGCCCTTTTTCATACCCAAGCACCATGCCCTAGGGAAATCCTAGAATTAACACTAAAGCCTGCTCTCCAATTCAAATAGTAAAGGAAAAATGCTGAGAATTTGTTATTTTCTGAAAACACACAAACACTACAAAACTATGCAGGGTACTGACTAATGGCAAAGGTCTTGCATCTTGACAAAATGTCACAATCACCACCAGCATTCTTTTCCAATTTACAACCAAACCCGCTTTATACCAAAATTTTATGTATAACTGTGCATGTACGTAATATATGTCAAAAGATAGAACTTTGGTATATGTCTGGGAATATGGTTTATTAGGTCAGTAGAACATTAGTTTTTTAGAGCGCCACCTTTAGTCAGATAGCTATCCATCCAGCAAAGTACCACGCTCAACTCTTCATTTTCAGAGAAACCTAGCTGTATTACAATTCAAAAACAATTTCTTTGGTACATTGCTGGGGATAGCCAGTATTTGCATTTAGCCTACAGCTGATGTTTAATATCATCTACACTGAAAATACTACCACTGAAATTTTACTAATGCTGTAATGTACCCCAAAGGGACTATGTATCCAGAGAATTTAAGATCTCTATCTTGCTGGGTAAACAAAATAATGCCACCTAAACATAGGCGCAATCTGCTGTGGTCTGTTTTGAGTTTTCCTCCAACTTTGGCTCTGTCTAGCTTGAAAGTGTAGATACTACCAAAGAAATGCTTAAAATTCCTGAAAATAGAGTTCCAGAAGCACAACAAACAGCATTTACCACCACAGTACATATCTGGGTTGCTGAGAAAATATATGGCAAACATGCACCAAAAATCAATTTTGTCCCTTTCTGGCCATCCATTGCACTAACCCAGCCAAATACCAATGTACTATTCACTGAAAATGATAGTCTTGTAGTGAGTAACACATAATAAAGCATTCTAGATTGGTATATGTCTGGGATATTATTTTATTCCCATTCCTATTTTCAATTTTTACTGTTGTTTCTCAAATATTTCTGGCTCAATAACGTAGTTACCCAGCTTCGCGCTGATGTGGTGCTGATGTCTAACCGAACTTGAAGTGTCACAGGTCATGATAAAAGTATAACATATTTGGTACGGGGCACCCTCAAGTCATGATAATTGATGTAAAATGTGGTGTCAACAGCAAAATTGAGCCACTTTAGTGGCTTCCAGGTAGCGCCACCGACAGGCAAAGTGAGATACGGACCTAAAAATTTGGCTTTTTCCGTGACACACCCATATGTACCTATGTGCCAAGTTTCATTCAATTCCAGGGGGGTCAACTGCGCACTGAATGTCAATCTCTCATGGAATGGCTCTCAAATAATTATCACTGGTTCAACATGCCCAAATGTATTTATCTGGCTTACCTCTGCTATCCTTTTGAATCTCATACATACAGAATAACTACTGCGGCTTATCATTTTTCTCTGCAGGAAGTATGCACTCAAAGATGTTTTGGGTCAAGGTGTGGTGTCAACGGGCTGAAAAGTTTAAGCAACAAGTCCCACTTTGGAGAAGTAAAGAAATCATATGTTGTGAAATGTAGCATTGTATTATCTCCTCTACCGATTTGCGATACTCTATGCTGTGTTGTTCTCAGATATGTGTAACATTATGGTATCATCAGCTAACATTGTCTGATGGTTATCATTAGCTAGTCAGCTAATTAGTTTGCATGCATCTCGAGACTGGGTGCAAACTAAAAACTCTCTCTTTATTTATTTATTTATTTTTTTGCATTGCATGCCATTTTTTTCCTCCTAAATGCACTTTGAGCCAATTTTCTGAATATTCATAGTTCCCCATCATAGTGCAATATCTGCCACAATGTACAATAGGATTGCAAGAATGTGTACATGCCTCCTTCTAAATTAAACATCACATATAAGCTGCCGGATAGCTCATTCGGTTAAAGCACCGCTTTACGGAGCAGAAATGACTATCACGGCGCGGGTTCGAGCCCCGGTCGTACAAACCGGCAGTGGTTGGCAGCTTTTTCAGAGTAGTGCACAATTGATCATTGCACTACAGGGATGCAAATTGAGAATGGACTGCCGGGAAGGGTAATATAAAAATGGTTGCTTTGTTCGTTGCTCAAGTGCCTCCTGTTGACCAGCCGGGCGCTCGTCAGGAAGATTCTAAGCTTGTTAATGTTCAGGTATCCTCCGCCCTCGTTCTGAACTTGCGAGGATTCAACCAATGAGTATAAAGAAGCAGTATTGATGGGCACGTTCTTCGGAGGAGAGCCGTGAACCGTCCCTCTCTCCTGAATTGGCAGCAAGGGGTCGTCATACGAGCAAGCCTCGTACATAGTTCCCCAATTGGGCATTCCAGATTTGGGTGGCATTGGAGATGCCAAAAAAAAAAAAAAAACGTCACATATAACATCTGCCGGGAGCTCAGCAGTACAATCTGTTTCAAATTAAGCCATGTCTGACAACAACCTGGCAACCAGCTAAACCCAACGCTACAGAGATGGCCGGGGTATCAATGTGATGATTCTAATGGCTCAGAGCATTCTTAATGTCCCAATGAATGAATGAACCCAAACAAACTGAAGAAAATACCAGGCTCGATTTTGGTCCCGATAAATATTTTTATTATGATAAATTTACACTTTTTTTTTTTTTCAGGAAAACTATACTTTTAATGTGTACCTTCCATGACAACCTAAGGATATATGTATGCATTATTCAAAAATTTATACCTTGGAGAAAAGTGTGGTAAATGTGATTATCATGAACCGACATTCATATGCAAAGACTTATGAAAATCACGAGTAAAAGTGCATGAGGAATCGGCTATGAAAGCTGTGAAAACAGTATATATTTGCATCCTGTCCACATTAACATGCTGCAAGTTTTAGATTTTTCATCCTTGTCAGTAAATTTCACAGTTTATATTTCTTTTTTTTTTTGAAGGAAGGATTATAAAATATGAATGAACAAATCTTGTCTCTCACAAGGTCAATGGAAAAAAAACCCTTGCTGTCAACTTTTTCTGTGACTTTTACCCTTTATTCAAATGAATGTCTGCTTTCCCTGACCGGTTCCTGTCGTGCTGTATGCTATTGCAGAGAGAAGCAGTATTTTGAGCTGCCTGAGCTTCTGTTAATTTTGTGACTCACCAGCAGTGAGAGGGGAGCTGCCGAAGGGCTGAGTTAGTCGAGATCAAACAGCACGCTGCAATTTTGGAGCAGAACAGCATTAGTTTTGATGCTCAGCGTGTCTCACTTTTGTTTCAGCCATTGATTCAAACCATGTCTTCTATCTTTAATTCTCATTTATTAGTAGTTTAAGAGACACTGGGAGTATAAAGCCACATGACTCGCAGTCACTCCACAACTAGCATGTTACATTAGCGCTGATTCCTCAGCGTGACTGCAGAAATGCTTGCAGGATCAGGACTTGTGATGGCGGATGCCCTTAGTCTTGTTCTACAGCCGAACTTGGAATGACTACAGCATCTGTATGCCAGACATGCTCCAGTGTAATTAGGTTTACCTACTCATGCATGCAGGGAATGCTCTGAGTCACTATAATCTCAGTGTACCAGACTCAAGATGAATTCAGAGGTTTCAAGAACTTGGCTCACATGAGCATGTAAGAGAGGAAAGGACAAATGCTCATCTATTGTGTATTCTCGGGATTTTTTTCCTTCCTCATGTTAATACTTCTGTTCATATTTCCTCTATTTTTTTTCATTCTTCTCCTTCCTCTTCTTCTTTGCATGCCAGGCAAGGCTGGAGGTCTGGGGTGGATGAATTTGTTTTGGCTTGTTTCTACTTGCAGGGCTCAGATATTAACTATTGACTTATAAAACGTTATGAGTGTAGTCAATTCTGCTAAAATGTTCTTACGCTAACAAGTCAATTCACTTTATTCGCTATTTTTAACATTAAAACATCAGTACAAAATATAGGTCCGCACACCAGAAACTGCTCCTCAGAAATTTTTTATTGGTATCACCGCATGTGACGCTTTTGGGCAACAGCCCCTCGCTGTTGCCCAAAACGTCACATGCGGTGATACCAATAAAAAATTTCTGAGGAGCAGTTTCTGGTGTGCAGACTTATATTTTGTACTTTTGTATCTTTTTTTGTCCAGCACCCAGCACTCATTGTTTTTGGATGTGCATGCTGCTTTTTGTATCATCAACATTAAAACATCCTAATCAGCCATTGCACTTCATTATGAATATTTTATATGGTTATTTGCATTAAGAATGAATAGTATTCTGATTGGAAAGTGAAGTTGAATTGAATTATCTGCAACTACTGTCACAACCAGATCTCCACCTGATTCTCTGGCCTCTGCCCGCTGTCCCGAAGATGATGCTGCTGCAGTGCCGCCACTGTCTGCGGTCCTGAAACACAATGTCGGCAACGCAGGACTGCAGCTCACAGGGGAAATGCAGTGAAAACCACTCGAGAAATGCGACTCTACCCCCACTCATATACCTTTGCTATTAAAGGGGGTGTGGGCTTACTCCCATTGTTGGATTTTTCACAGCTTGTTTAACCCTTAGAGCGCTAAATGGAGCTATTATTGGTCAACGATGCAAGATATCAAAATCAAAGCTGTTGAAAACCTATCATGTGGCAACTTGTTTAAAAGAGCTCTTTTAAACAAGTTGCCACATGATGGGTTTTCAACAGCACAAGATAATTCAATTTATATACATATATATATATATATATATATATATATATATATATTTTTTTTTTTTTTTTTTTTCATTTCAGTGCTCTAAGGGTTTAGAATCTCTCTTAGGAAGAGTTCTGTGAACTAGCTCCTGTTTTTGAATTATCTTTTTCAGTTATTTGCTAGTTTATCTTTGATTAGTGGACGCTAGTGAACGCCTCGCTCCCAGTGATTTCTGTTCCAGTTCTGTTTTCTAAGTAGCCCTCTTTTTTTGCATTTTTGTTTTTTTTTTTTCCCTCCTTTAGCCAGCCTTGTTTGGCAGCATTCTTTGTTTCTTGTATTCTAGAGTTTTTATTTCCTAGTGGATAAAGCCTTGAACTGCCTTGGATCTCTGACTCCTTTCTCCCTGCATTTAGGTCCAGTTTCATGCTCCAGTTTTGAACCTCTACATGGCCATTTCTGACTCCAGCAGTTTCTCGCTGAATGTTGTGTGCTCTGAATACCAAAAACAAGTGCATCAACTGTCAAAACCCCTCACTTACCTGACAGGCAATATACAGTGCCGTGAAAAAGTATTTGCCCCCTTCCTGTTTATTTGCCCCCTTCACCCTTAAATGTTTCAGATCGTCAAATAAATTTTAATATTAGACAAAGATAACCCGAGTAAATACAAAATGCAGTTCTTAAATGATGATTTCATTTATTGCAGGAAAAAAGCTATCCAAACCTACCCGGCCCTATGTGAAAAAGTGTCCCCCCCCTTGTTAAATCATGAATTATCTGTGATTAACCACATTTTTTGAGTTCAATTTCACTAGCCACACTCAGGCCTGATTACTGCCAGACCTGTTGAATCAAGAAATCACCTAAATAGAACTTGTCTGACAAAGTGAAGTCGGCTAAAGGATCTCAAAAAGCAACACATAATCCTGCAATCTAAAGAAATTCAAGAACAGATGAGAAACAAAGTCATTGACATTTATCAGTCTGGAAATGTTTACAAAGCCATTTCTAAGGCTTTGGGACTCCAGTGAACCACGGTGAGAGCTGTTATTCACAAATGAAGAAAACTTGGAACAGTGGTGAACCTTCCCAGGAGTGGCCAGCCTACCAAAATTACTCTAAGAGCGCATCGGCGACTCATCCAGGAGGTCACAAAAGAGCACAGAACAACATTTAAAGAACTGCAGGCCTTACTTGCCTCAGTTAAAGTCAGTGTTCATGATTCAATAATATGAAAGAGACTGGGCAAAAATGGCATCCATGGTAGAGTTCCGAGGCGAAAACCACCGCTGACTAAAAAGAACACAAAGGCTCATCTCACATTTGCCAAAAAACATCTTGCTGATCCCCAAGACTTTTGTGAAAATACTCTGTGGACTGAGGAGACAAAAGTTGAATTTTTTGGAGGTATGTGTCTCGATACATCTGGCGTAAAACTAACACAGTATTTAATAAAAAGAACATCATACCAACAGTCAAACATGGTCGTGGTTGTGTGATGGTCTGGGGCTGTGTTGCTGCTTTAGGACCTGGACAACTTGCAGTAATTGATGGAACCATGAATTCTGCTCTCTACCAGAAAATCCTGAAGGAGAATGTCCGACCATCAGCTCGTGACCTCAAGCTCAAGCGCACTTGGGTTATGCAGCAGGACTATGATCCAAAACACACCAGCAAGTCCACCTCTGAATGGCTTAAAAAAAGACAAAATGAAGGTTTTGGAGTGGCGTAGTCAAAGTCCGGACTTAAATCCAATTGAGATGCTGTGGCATGACCTTAAACAGGCCGTTCATGCTCGAAAAACCTCCAATGTGGCTAAATTAAAACAATTCTGCAAAAAAGAGTGGGCCAAAATTCCTCCACAGTGACGTGAAAACTCATTGCCAGTTATCGCAAACGCTTGATTGCAGTTGTTGTCGCCGAGGGCGGGTTTTGGTTTAGGGGGCAATTAATTTTTCACATAAGGCCAGGTAGGTTTGGATTGCTTTTTTATTAAGAAAGTAGTGCATGCACATCCACTTAAATACAGGTGCAGTACAATCTGAGAATCCGCGAATGAAATATCCTGGTGAAGATCGTTCTGATCGAAACGTTGACACGCTGAGTAAATTTTTTGGGGATCATTGTCCTTCAGTGTTTGGATAGCTTTTTTCCCCTAAACAAACTAAATCATCATTTAAAACTGCATTTTCTATTTACTCGGGTTATCTTTGTCTAATATTAAAATTTGTTTGATGATCAGAAACATTTCAGTGTGAGAAATATAAAAAAAAAAAAAAAGAAATCAGGAAGGGGGCAAATGCTTTTTCACGGCACTGTATATGTAGTTCATTTAATTTATAAATTATTATCAAACAAATCTATTGAAAAATAAATAGTAGAATTCATTGATAGACAGAACAATCTGCTGAATCAATTTAACTGTACAATTCCATAACCAGTTTAAAATGAAGAAATTATTAGATTTACAGTAAAATAAACATGAGGGTCTACTACCATAACAAGAATGAAGCACAATGAACAATCAAACAAGAGAAAGAATGAAAACATTAAAGCTCGTTTCTCTCAATATAGTCCCGAGAAAGGCCACAATCAAAAATTGAGCATCAAAAGATAGCCTTCCGACGGAGGCAAAAGCTATCAATCCCCAAAATGACCACTCTACAGATGTAAAAACTCCTCATTGGTTTGAGTTTTGGAAAAAAATAAAATAAAATTACATAAATTAAGGCCCACACTTCTAAGTGGTTACAAAGAGTGAGGGGAGGGCACTCCCCTTCTTAGTGATCAGGGGAGATTGTGCTGATCGATGGACCTGTGGATGCACAAAAAATGGCAAACCATCTCCCATCAAACTGGTTATGTATTAAAATTCCCTTGGGTTATTAGAAGCAGAGCTACCCCCTCGTAGTGCTCCCTGCCTCGGAACCCGAGGAGGTAGAAGACCCACCAGTCTAAGATACTGTTCTTTAATAAGGAGCAACATTTTTTATTTATTTATGTACTTATTTATTTTTTTTTAAAGGTTGAATTTTTGTAATTACAGCTTTGCTACTCTATAAAATCATTTTTCACAGTCATGAACTTATGTATATTCAGTAGGGTTTTAATTTCTAATAGTATGGAGACTCAATCACAGTAATCTCAAAAACAGTTAAAGAATGTTTTTTTTTTAATTGCTTAAAAATCATTTCAATCAGAAAACAGATAAAACCGCAGACTGGTGAAACAAAGAAATTCAAACTGTGCCCAATTAGGATTTTTTATTATTTGCCGACGGAGAACGCATTTTGTATGAAAGGCTTCAGAAGGTTTCAAAAGGCCTTTTTTGTGAAACGTGTCATTCATCCGCAAGTAAAAAAAAAAAAAAAACCAAATGAGCATGTTTTGATGTCCTTTATTTCACTTGTCTGCAGTTTTATCCCTTTTCTTTAATCAAGTTCTCGACTTGAAAACCATCACCTGTGGAATATAGCACACCGCTGTGCTCAGGGCACATTTGCTTTTTTGAGTCTCTATTATCATTTTGATCATATCAAAATGTTAAAAAAAAAAAAAAAAAAAAAAAAATGCAGTGAAAAACATTTGTAAAATGCAATGCAATTTAAGATGTCTCAAAAAACTCAAAAATATTGTATTGCCTGCATAAAGTTCCCTTTTTTTCTATCAAACCATTCAAATTGCTTACCAGGTTATAGATGAAGCAGCACCTCTGCCAGCTGAACTCCGCTTACCGCTGCTGCTGCTGCTGTCGTGTTCAGGTTTTCGATCAAAGGCATAAGCACATGCAGTTCAGCATCACACCTTCTACAGTCCTGTGATGTGTCTTCATTTATGTCCAAGAGACATCCATGATGCATTGCGATGTTTTCCAACACACAACATGCCACAAAGAATGTTCCAACCTTCTGAGGGCTATATTGTATTTGTGGCACCTGACTTATCTGAACATCTGAAGTGCATTTTAAGAACTTCGAAATGTTCTTTCTATTACAGATCGTGTTTTCTTGTGTTTCTGATTGAATGAAAATTCCCAAACTCTTACAGGCGTGATATATGTTGTAATCAACCGTGTCTTTAATGAATAACCTTTGTCCCCTAATGGACACCCCTCCCTGGGGTCCCCCTGGAAGACTGCGGGAATGACAGAGATGGCCAGTATAAAGGGGGCATGGCTTGATCCAGGATAATTTACAAATACATATGTACCCATAAATGTTGCATTGCAAATCACAGCTCACATATGCCAAAGCATTCTCTGATGGGGCTCATAGTTGCACATCCGTGTAATCGATCACACCCAGGACCCCAGGGAACCCAAAGTTTTCCAAGAACTCCCATTTAACCAATTCTTGACTGGCAGGTGTCACATGGAATTGAATGAATTCATGGGCATTTCGCAGTAGGCTTGCAGTAACTGTATTTATGGCTGAACTTACAGGAAACTGGGATATGCCTCCTTTGAAGGCAGTGGATGCTGGAATTAGCTGCTCACTAATGAAAACACACAGACATGTAACATTATGTACCAATCAAATTACTTAAGTAACGAGCAGAAAAGCCAGCCCTGAGTCAAGTTAGAGCCCTCACAAACTTTTAAGACTCTGCATCTTGTAACAAACAGACCACTGTTGACCCTGGTCTTGTCTGTCTCTTTGTCGGAGATTTTTTAGCCAAAGTTTGTGGCTTCTTCGAGGGTGGAAATTCTGGAAGGTCACCATCGGCTGTAGACTGCAGGCGATCTTCATTTTATCTCTGTTGTTTAACAAATTTTTCACCATTTTTTCAGCTATTTATGTCACCTGCCATGCTGTTATAATTGAGAAGGAAATCAAAGCACATACCATTTATTCACACCAATGGCCAATTTTAATTTTTAAAAAAGTTACTATTTTCTTTGTGTGAGGGAAATGCAAATAATTAACACCAGTCTTGCCCTTTTTTTTAAATACAAATGAGCACTGATTTGTATACAAATGAACTTGGCCCACATATATATGAATCATATTGATGCAGGTTATCGCTTTCCTCTTTACATCATTGAACTACGTACAATATTGGAGCACGATTCTCAGATGACCAAAGAGGGTGGCTGTGATGCAAGACCGGTGTTTGTTTGTGACTTGACAAAACTGCCAGTTTGCTGTGGCATTAGTACTGGCATTAAAGGGAATGACAGCGGCTGTTCTGATTGGCCTTAATGAAACCAAACCCCGACCATGCCCACCAGTTATTAAATAATTTTGGACCAACTATTCTGACAACAGTGCCACAATTGCGCTATTGCTTCCTGCCATGATTTTATCGGAATGGCGTCAGAAAACCCCATTCTGACCTGTAACATTGTCACCACAAATTAAAGCCCTTAATTTTGAAAGGGATTACACAACTGATGCAGTTTACCACACTTTGCTCACAATTCTTGCTTCACAATCTTGGTGAAGCTTCCAATATGTATTAAAGTTCTCTTATTTTATCAGTGGTCGGGCTGAGCACCATGGAATTTCTAACAGAACATTCATGAATGTTGTAGAATGTAATTAGCTCAGTTAGTAAATACCTCTGAAAAGTTTAAAGGCCTTGACACACCGGATGCATAACAAATAAATGACACAAAAATACGAAATATTCGGATCAAAACTATTCACACCGGCTCCAACGCGAATTTGCGACAGAAACTCGGGAAAACGAATTTACAAAGTTTTCACGGCTCACTCCTAAGTAGAAAAAGAGGACAGAGGAAGAACAGGGAAGAAGAGGAAAAAATGGACTCATTCTCCAGTGATGAAGATCTTTTCCTCATTGCTCTTTCTGAGAAAAAAAGAGGTTTTGGGTTCACCCTCTGTTACAAAATAGGGATAGAGAAGGAAAGCTTCACCTCCTGAAAGAGGCGTTTTCTTTTGCAGATAAATGACGAAGTAAAATATCAATATATCTTTGTAAATTCTGCGCTCGTGAAACTGCACAGATTTGCGTAAATTAATTTGCGAGGCTCATTAAGCAATAAGCCACGAGAATCTGTTTTATATTATTCTGAATGTTTTTATGGCTGAAGGGTGTTGTTAAGCACGTTGAACAGCTGAGTAACAATTGTAAGGAAGATGAAAATAAATGCTGTGAAGTCAGTGAAAGTTTTGGATTTTTTGCATCTATTGTATTGCCATCATTACATTGCCATATCAATTTTATAAATGTAGGCAATAGGCATTCACTTTTTCTTTATCAATTCTTATTATAGGTCATGCTTTTGTTCTTGGTTGTTTGGGCAATAAATTGTTTGTCAATTAGGCGAACTTAAACGCGAACAGTCTGAGAGCAATCAAGCGGTAAAGCGTGAGGTTACAGAATGCATTCTGAACACCTGATGGCATGCCACTGACCGAGAGGCTGTTGAGCTGGAGGAACGTCTTGCAGTCTGTCTGAGGTCAGCAAGTTGTTAAAACATGATTGGTTGATGCGTTGCTCGCAGTGCGAATGTCCGCAAAAATCGAACTCGATCCGAAAAATAAAAGGTTTGCTTTTTCGCAGCGTGATAATTGCATTCTGTGTGTAAAACCTCATGCCCAATCAGCAGTTCGAAATATTTAATTTGCATGAAAAAAACGCATCCGGTGTGTCAAGGAGTTAATACTACCCCATATTGTGATGGTACTGCGTAAGCAAATCTTGGGCTGCATTCAGACATACAAAAAAAAAATTATATATATAATAACAACAAATGAATAAATCAAATTAAAAGGGACATGCTCTTATCATTCCGCATATTTACTTTTTTTTAATAATATCAGACAATATTTTTGTTTCACTCTCTCACCTCCCAAAAATGAATTGCATCCAGATTAATTCATAAAAATATGGCAGGGAGTCATCTTAAGGCAGAAATCCAGGGTCTTATGGTCTCTCCTCTCCTGGAATGTTTTATTACTTCTCTGAAGACATACCCGAACACAAAGCTTTCCGAGGCTCAGTAAGCCCACATTACACCACAGGGCTATTATTGACCTTCTGGATTTAAAATTCAATTAAATAAGTCTATTTAAATTCCTAATTTCCATGTGGATAATAGATGTTGAGCCCTGTCACTTAGGGATTTACACTATCGCAGCCCCAGCCAGAAAAGAGCAAAGGTCTGAATTGCGCGATTGGCCTTGTCACATGTCATTGATTTTCTTTCCCCGAGATCTGGGATTCCATTACCGACTTAAGCATTATTATTGACAAACATCACCTTTGTTGTTCAGAGTAGAAGTAAATTTGACATTATTCTCAAATGCATCTAGTGCAAAGCTGGATTCCTAATGTGTTTTGACGCCTCGAACAGAGGCAAAAACAATCAATATTTTGAAAGAATATTATGGTGCTTTGCTCTGTGTCTGATTCTTAACATTTTTTTTATTACACAGCTTTTTACTAAAATTTTTTTGGCATTTTGCCAAAGCTTAGATAAGCCAGCCCTTGGCATAAAGGAGTGTGGCTGCCATCTTAGTGATCCTGTACCCCCGAGTCATGACCAACATTCTTAGTACCTGCAGGGTGAAGTGTGGCAAATGCTGCATTTGTCCTAGATATTTTCCAGTAGATAATGTTTTGTGTTCCACAGCTTAAGTTATTGGGAGAGTAGTACAAAAAAGACTTTCCAAATGGGGACACTAATTCATCATGAAAAGTGTAGGCACTGCCTTTCTTTTCAGAGACTCAGTCATTTGACTCAGTTCAGAAAAATGACTCATTCACAGATCAAAGTAGGACAAAGAGTCATGCAGTGCTTGGTTCAGACTCATTCTAGTTCATTGACTGAAAGCTTTATTACTTAAATTAGCACAATATAACTGGAATTACAGTACATGGTGAAGCTACGGAGGAGGTTGGATTTTATCCTGCTTCGGTTCATGTGGTCATAAAATTGAATCCATCATATTGGGTCCATGACCAGTCTTTGAATGCAGGGTTGTTGCTTGAAAATGAGTAGCAGTGATGATTCAAAGGCCCCACTACTACCAGTATAATGGCAGGCCAAGGGCAGTATTTTGTCCCAAGTTGAATTATCCAGCTCACTCTGTTGATGCGATGTGGTAATCATAATTATTTTCTAGCCAACTTTGGGATGATCTGACTCAGGTAAGCTGACTATGTGAAGCATTTTTGGACAAAGTGGCCTTTGCTGAATCCGAATTGTAACTTAAGTTTTGCTAACAAATCTTCTGACTGAAGCCTGGCCAATGTGCCTGTCAGAAATACAGAACAGATGACATAGATTTTTGCTGTCGTTGTTGTCGTCATTTTATATATATATATATATATATATATTTTTTTTTTTTTTTTTTTTTTGATGTGATTACATTACAGGCTCTCAGGTTATGAACATTGTTATGCATGAATGTGTCATTACATCATATTACATTGCATTGTATTGCAGAGTTTTAGCAGCCCAACATGCAAGTTATTTCCATTACCTTTGAAGTGTTAGTTACTTTAATGTCTGTTCCTTAAAATACATTTCATAGCCCCCTCAGTTTTTTTCTTTTTTTTTTTGGCTATTTAAAAAATGGAGATATGACATTTAAATCAATAAGGAACAATCTGGGTTGTTATTAACATACCCTAAAATAGGCTGAATTGTTCATTTTGCTTTTTTTAACAACTTCAGATTATTTCATGATAGTGTCAATAGACTATCAGGAACCTTACCAAAGTGGTGCTGATGCATTTGCAATAACTAATTTACACGGGCAGTGTCACCTGAGAAACAATTTACACTGAAATGAACACCCTCGGAAACATTGGCATATGGTGAGGAGAATAGGAATGACATCTAATCAAGAGCCTTCAGAAAATGCGTAAAGAATAATGGCAACATATACAGAAGAAGAAAAAACAGGAATAGATAAAGAGAGACGTGGCGGCAAGTTATAAGGGTTGAGTCTGAGCATCGGTGAAAGTGCACAGAGATCAGGAATTGTGGAACTGGACTCAGGTGAGAAGATGGATCTGGTTTATTATGCCTTCATGGCATAGCAGGAAGGCACAGTAGAACACAATACAAATGAACAAGGAAGCGAGGTTCCTGGATAATAATAATAGTCATACATATAACTGGGACTTTGACAACAGTACTAATGAATTACAAATAGAAAGCAGCGAGGAAACGAGGTTCCTGCATAAAAATAGAAGCACTGACCATATTAAAGAAAGGAACAGCGCTTAATTAAAGAGTTTTTCATAAACACGCAAATATGTGGGATCTACGTCTGAACAAGACTATAGTGAAACAACAGGCTTCTGAGGCGTACGAGACTTTGTGCCGAATGAGTGTGAAGGTCTCTTTTATATAGGGAACACTATTGTTAAAAGACAATAAGGAACAGATGTGGACAATCAGGTGGAGTGTGGAATGCGGTCCGGGTCTAAATAGGCTGGTGAGTTAGAGGGCTGGAGGCATGGCGTTACACAAGTCAATAATTTCCAACAAGGACAGACTGACTCTTGGTAAGGTAGTTTATAATAAACATAGAACTGCGGCTCTAAAAATCACGACAGACTTCCATCAGTCCACTCGTGGAGCAGTCCCAATATAAATTGTTCATTGGGAGCTTTACAAAGCCTGAATTAAGGACAGTGTTCCTAATAATTGCCCGTGCTTCAAGCCAGAGCACTATAGGCATAACATAAAGTCAAATAATAACATATTTAATAATAACTTTTTCCACCTGATGTCATGATTCAAAATACACAATCCATTCAGTCTTCGTTAGTCATGAGAATGGATTTAATCAGGACGCTTGAATTTTACTAAGTATTTTGAAACATCCACTGCCCCTTGCAGTCTGAAAAATGTGTCAGTCTGAATGCTGTCACAGGTCTGGGGTTGGTAGTTGGAGAGATGCATGGTGAGGCTTTAACTTCTCTCATGGAGAACATTTGCACACTATTCACACCTATTGGCAATTTTCAGAGTCTGCAAGTGGCCTGGTGTGCAGGTTTTAGGGCTGCGGGAGGAAAACCATGGGAACATGGGCAGAATGTGGAAACTCCACACAGAAAGGCCCTAGCCTGGATTAGCAGTGCAACCCGCTGTGCCACTGCACTGCCGATAAATGTGCATATCTTTAGCATGATGCTACAAATTCAAACGGACAGTGAATGCGTCAAAATATTTTGGAAGTTCAGAATAAATCCCTACCCATAATCGAATAAAAAATACCCATGGAAAATACATGGAAAATATGCCATGTTTCAAATACTTTATTTGAATGAAAGTATAGACAACCCAGTTTTAATATATTATCATTCTGCTGCTTGTGTTTTGTTCATGGATGTATATTGGGGAGTGCTGTCCACCGTTTTGGTGTTTGGTGCGATCCAGCTGATGAGTACCGAATGATTGGTCTTGGGACGGGACGTCATAAATACCTGTGCAGCACCTACGAGACAGAATTCCTTTTCACGCTCCCAGAAAACATGGTCTGTGGCGTACTCCCTGTGTGTATTGTGGGTATTTGGTGAAACCTATACTGCTCTCCTGTGAGTATAATGGGAATGTGATGAAAATTGTGGTTCTCTCTATGAGTGTTACTCATATTTGGCAAAATTGTTGAGAGAGTTGTTGGGAGAGGGTGCCGATTTTTTTTTTTGACTTACTTTTTCTCCTAATTTTGGGGAGGGAGTTAGGGAAAGTTATTATTTTGTTTTTAACCTCTTAACTGTCACCTGCATTTTTCTCACATTTGGCCCAGATTGGTATACCACATTTCAAATGCTCACTGCTCCCACATACAATGGTTCTATTACACATGCATGGTCTCATTGGAAAGATAAGACATAGAGGTTTTCAATGAAATGCATCAAAAAATGTTGCGACTTTGGGCCAAACAACGTGGATATCTTGATTGCACAGGTTCTTAGCTTTCGAACAAGACCAAATGGAACGGATAATACATGGTTTGACCATCCCAACACAACTTTGATGATGAGGACTGACAAGTTTCATTGCACTCAAGTATGAGGTGTCTATGTTGAGAAATTGATTTATTGCATTTGTTATGACTGACATAGGGCAAGAAGGTGGGTAGAAATGAAATCCTGAGCGTCTAAGCTTTCAAATGGTATATCGTTTCCCTGGATTGGTTGAGGATTTAAGTCATAATTTACAAATGAAGGATTCAAAATTTGTTTGAAAATTCTGTAGGGCCCTAATTAGGGCTCAGTGACAGTTAACAGGTTAATTACTGTTTCTGACGTGAGCAAGTAAATTTGCTTTATTTTCTTAGCTTTCTTGTTACATTGTTATTATCCCACTCTTGAGTTTTAATACTCTTAAAAAAAGAAATAGCCGTTTGTAAACACAAAGAATTTAATAAATTGCTTGGTCTTTTCGCTTAAGTTGTTTGCCTCGGTGGTTTCTGGAGAGGAGAGATGAGATTCTCACCCATAGTTTATTTAATGTGTGGCTCGACCCTAGACTGGGATGTGACACTTGAAAGCATAAATATGATTAGAAGCATTTTGTTTTGTTCATACACCTCCAAGACATAGTGTAAGGTCATTAAGGCACCATATGGAATTATTATTGTTTATTATTTATTTAAAATTATATATACCATTGCTATGTCGGGTAAACACTAGTACAGAGACTTACACTCAAATAATTTTTAGAGACTCACTCATTAGTTCTCAATCATTTCCGAATTATCAATAGTACCTTACAAATCTGATTTTATATTAACATTAAAACACATTATGTACTGGAGAACTTCTTAACTTTCTAAATTTAGTACATAAGATGTAGGATAAAGAAACTGAGGCAGAGTGTGTTGTCAGTTGCAAAGGAAGAGAAAAGTACGTATGATTGATTACTGTAATTAAAAATGGAAACATTACCGAGGGTGACATTAAGCTTTGAAACTCCTCCAGACGAAAAAGGGCAAAACTGACGAGACAAAGGATTACGAGGGACTGATGAAAGTTTTACACTCAGGCAAATAAAACAAAAGGCCTATACTTGAGGTCTTCATGCATTTGAAGCATCAGTATGAACAGATCCTTCCATTTTCATATTTGCTCGAAGAGACATTATAAAAAAGAACAGACATTATATGTGAATAAATATACAGGTAAGGGCCAAGAACAGGGAACAGGATAAGTAAGTCAACAAAAACTTTTGAAATTACACAAAATAAACTCATGCACAATCAATGGTCAGTTCACTCATTAAACCTTTTCCCTTTGTCATATTTTCTCAAAAATGGTCTCTAATCATCTGTCACTCTGGCAGCACTGACATAGAGAGAATGCAACTTATTTATAGTATAGGGTCCTTTTTCAGAGCAGAAGCAAGAACCCTAAGGAAAGAACATCGAGTTGGGAAAATGGAAATTTATGCAGTATGATTGTCTCCATTCTCAAAACTTTGGGGTGAAATCTTTTGGAGTAAAGCCTCTACTCGGTATGAAAAGAAATGCAATCATGGGCTCCTATTTCAGTTCTCTCATCTTTTGTGGGAAAGATTGTTCAAAAATAGATTATATTGTTCACATGATTCATCAAAAAAAGTCCTGTATTAAAGTCCAATTTTATGGGTTAACAATTGGTTCCTAAACCAAACTCAATTGTTTGTCCTTAAATAAACTAGTATCCTCGGTCTGAGTATTTTGTCATAAACAGGCAAGGCCTGACTGCTGGAAACACTGCAATCCACTAACCAATGATTCACACCCAGTGTAATATTACTCATCAATTTCACAGAAACAATGGTTAATGGAGAGTAAAAAATGAGCAGCGTCTTTCTGGAATACTGAAATATGGGACATGGCCTTAAACCATAAACAAAAATAACAAATACTAAAATCAAGAGTACTTGTTATAAACTGATGTCTGTTCAGATCCACATTACCGCCAGTCTAAACGCCTACACAACTGACAACAGGAAAGGTGTCGAGGCACTCAAATTTGAGCGAAGGGATGGGTATGCCCGCATTTTTCACGATGCACATGCAATACAGTGATCCTCCTCCCCACACATATGGCTCTTACGGTCTCGGCTCTAAGGCAAAGTAAACCTTCCCCAGGGTTCTCAGCTGAGAAATTTCGTCTGCCGCCCTACATACACTGCTCTGCAAAAACAAGGCTTTGTATTCAAACAATGTGAAAGAGAATTAGAAAAATCCCCAAAAATGATCAATCTTTGTAATACTATTATTAAAAAGTTTATATTGTCGATCGAATGTGATAGAGCGATTGAATTGAACACAATCCATCAACACTTCTTCCCTCGTCACCTTAAGTGCCATTTTTGCAGCAGACACACTTGCCTTTGGCACCTTTGATACTCTGCTTGTATCCTTATCTTCCCTTGGAGTCTTAACTAAGTAAGTGCTGCTGCCTCACTTTGCTAGGTCTGGCTCACTTTGCTAGTGTCTTCGAATAGGACTTTACTGTGGTGAATGTAAATATCATTTATGTCACTGGAAACATAGAGGCTATGGCACTGTGCATTTACATTATGTTAGTGTGCTGAAAAGTGCTTCCATCACTGATCTTGTTTATCCCATAAGAGCTGTAGCAAACAAGCCAAACAGGCCAATTCAAAGCAATGACCGGAATCATGTAAAAGCCCAGAGAACAGCTACTCCCCACAATTTAATATCCTCAAGGACATCCTGCAACAGTGTCTGAAACCTAGCTGTTTGTATGAAAATGTAAAAAAAGAAGATGATCCTGGTCTTTAACACTTGTGGGGCAACTGATTAAAAGCCTGGGCTACTGACGCGTTGGAATGGAGTCTATTTTCAAAATACAGCCAACTAAAATTTTAATTTCTTGACATTAAACTTTGTTTTCCTTTGCCACTGACCAACACAAACAATACGGAAAATAGCCAGCAGCATGTTTCCACAATCTGAAAAAAGAATTCAAAAAGGGAAATTAATAAACCTGTCATTTCCATTCGACTTCTCTAAGCCAAATCATTGAGTTCAGAGGGAATGTGCAAGAATTGCTTTTCAGGAAGCTGGGTTGTTATTCCGCCAAAGTCCACACATATCTCTTTGCAACAGGGCACCCCCAAAAGGGCCAAGTAGAGATATAATGGGCGGGAAGATTAAATTCCCCTCCGGCAGCTGGGAGGGTGCCCTCTCCCACAGCGTGTGGAAACAAATCAGCCATTCGCAGTGGGAGAGACTGCAGATGCAATGTTGACTGCACTCCAGTCTACGGGGAGACAAAGGGCCTCAGGCCTCTGCATTCTCATTTCAGCACCTAGCATAAATTGTCTGGCTAGATGAAGAAAATGCTGAAAGTGACCTCTCAAAGCAGCAGAGGTGCAGTTGGTATCTCAGAAAAATGGCAACCAGATATGGGCATGATCATCTTGAACTTCTTGACCGGAATGGAAGTGCAATTTGCTCAAATATGATCATGTCATCAGTGCTTGGTTATGTAATTTTAGAGACGCCTTCACATATGCTAAGTTCATACATGTCATTTGCTGAATCTTTTTTCACTCCAAAGTTTGTATTATTGATTAATTAATGAATTTTTTATGAGCAGCTCGAATGAAATGCAGCTGCAGTTCAGTCAGGGAACTCTTTGCAGCTGCTGCATCACAGAATTTGGACATTACATGTCCTCTCACTACCCAATCGTGTCAGCACACATCACTTCAGTAATGCAGCGCACTCTTCAAAAATGGCTAATCAAGCTAATGCTTTGCAGCTGTTCACACCGGCGCGTTGTTTGCAACAGTCACCCGCTGCGCAACGTGCATTCGCCCCAAATTGCTGCCTTTGCTGTATTTTGTAGGGATGGCAAATTCGAAGCTTCGAAACGTTTTAAAACATTCAAACCATTGTTTCGAAATGTTCTGAAACATTTCAAAACTTGCTTGTTCGACATTGGCATCCACTGGCAGAAGTTGTCATTGCAGCCATTAATTATAAATGGTGTTGATGTGTTGAAGTCCCCCTTTTTGCAAATCCAAAAATATGAATAGTTTTGACACAGGCATAATCAGTCGATTATTTAATTTGTGTACGATATGACTATATCTTATTGTATGACACTGTTTATTCTGCCATTAAATTTTCTCATTAATGAAGAAAGATTGTGTCGGGTCAGCCTTTTATATATAAATGGACTTGACAATTACAGTTATTCTGATTCTGCCTAGTTGGTATTGCACCTCATTGTGATTATACACATCAATAAAATGTTTTATAAAAATTTAGATTCAGAAACATTTTGCTCAAAGATTTTTATTAAGAAATAATATTTCCTGCACATTTTTTATTCAGCTGGCTTCTCTGCTTCTCTACCATCTGAAATCAAATTACAACTTTATTTAAACAAAAACAAACAAATAAACAAACATGCTTTAACTTATTGACACATTGGAAAGAGTACCAGGCAAGCTTTAGAAAATCTATCTATCTATCGATCTATCTATCTATCTATCTATCTATCTTGTATATTGAACAAGCTGTATCAAGATCCTCACAAAATCTTTCAATGCAACAAAACACCTCAAACATCTGTATTTTTCGCGCGTCATTTTAAAGCCTCTCGCTGTGGTCTGATACCGATGACGTGATGTTTCGAAACATCTCTCGAACAACGTGTCGGAACCAGAAGTGATAAAACATTTTGAAACCATTCGAATTTCGGTGTCGAAATTGCCATCTCTACTGTTCTGTTTTTCTGCTCACCCACCACTACCCCAGCTTCCACCTGTTTGTTTAGATCTGCTTGTGTATTCAGGGGATTCGGTGTCTTGTTCATAGGCAGATATTACTTCTCTCTGTATTCAGGTTAGTGCACATATTGTGCACCGAGTTCCCAAAGCAGATCTATTCACGCCCAAACTAAGCTAAGTTCTTCATCATACTCAATAAATGGATTTCATTTTAATACGAGAGTTGTTGAAATTTGTCATTGTTTATTTTCTATGGCACTGAAATGACCGTGGCGGTAAACCCTTCGTGTAGGTTTTTGTTTGAACACCACTAGGTGTTTAGTTTACACTCTGGTGTTTACATTTTAAACACATACGTGTAACATGAAGCTACTTAAGTGGAAAACCTAAACATGGTAATATATTTCAATATTGTTACAAAAAATGTCAACAGCGTTCTGTGGTTTTACAGTGTTGGTTATGGGGGTTGGCCATTCCAAATTCACCAGCAGAAAGAGATCAGCGCCTATCTGTTGGCGCGTTCATGTCTTTCGGGAGGCTTTGGAAGGATGACTCAGATGAAGGGTCATTTTTTTTTAATGCTTGCTGGTTTCAAAATCTGCTTTGTATGTGCTGGTTGATCCAAAGTTACCTACCCCACCTTTAATTTGGTCGGTTGAATTTATAACACCCAGTGACCTATAATTCTGCTATCATTTGGAGTATTTTATTTGATACTACTTTTCATTGAACAGCCTTACATTAAATGAAGAAAAAAAATCCTTATTTTCCCTTATTATTTTAACATTTGAAAATAAAATAGTCATGGTTCAATTTAGGTAATTGAATAAAAAAACATTAAATATTCAAGATAGAAGATGATCTATGCAGTTTACACATTTTCTCCATTTATTTTAACATTTGAGGACAAAGTAGTCTCTGCTTGATTTAGGTAATTGAATAGAAACATTAAAGATCCAAGGTTGAAGAACAGCTACACAGTTAACACATACTTCATATGTACTCGCACGATCTTGTAAATTTCCTTTCTAAGTCCGCATAAGTCTTCTGCCCGAAAAGTCTGATAAATCCCAACCCTCCATGAGTCCTGGAAATCGCCTCCCAATTAATATTAGAACTGCTGAGTTATTACCTCCTTTTAAATCCTTTAAAATCTTTCCCCTCTAATTACACAGTTGTTTCCAATATATTACAGTGTGGATATGACGTGTGTTCTTGATAGCATGCACAGATATTACTGTCAACATGTGGCTTAAGCGGGTAACTAACTGCTCTAAACATGGAGTGCACCTATGTGAATAAGAAAATAGCCATTAAAACTGCAAAATTGCCATTGCGTTTGGAACACGTCCGGCATACACAATGGGCCCCCAGGATTGTTGCTGAGAAGCACTGATGCACAGGATATTTTGTTAGAGAGAAAAGAGAGAAGAAGTATGAGAGCAACACAAACCCGCTGCTCTGCCCTGAGTGTCAGAGGCTTTATGACTTGTTCTCAGCTAAAGGAACTCAGCAGATTTTTAAACTTTCTTTATACACATGCATACTCAGAGGTTGGTCTCCGTGTTTCTGACTTAGCACTCAGAGGTAAAAATGGTCACACTTCACAATATGGGTGAACATCATATGCTGAAGTAGTGCTGAGCTAATGCATGACTCGTGATGAATTAACTTTTCTGCTGGAGTGAATGCGTAAGCAAGTTGAGATTTAATAAAATATTTTGATACAACCCAATTGAATCTTGGGAACAATACAGTCAAAAAAATATTGCGTAGATATTAAAACATACGGCTGCAAACATATAACTGTTCACTTTTTATACATATAAAACCATAAGAGCGCATGCCAAACAAAGAGGGATGTGGATTACTACATTTCAGATTGAGGAGAAAACTTTTGCAAACGGTCTTTTCCATGAATATTTAGATGTTTAGTTCACTAATCTGAATTTATAAGAACAGTTGGATCTGAATCCCGGTGCCCAACTTATTATAAGTAGCCTATATGATCATTATTTCACTGTGGGTCGTACCTGCACGTTGATACTGTGCAGTGAATACCTGTTGATGTAGTCTGCTGCATGTGGATGCATTATACTCACTTGGCTGCAGTCCAGAGCCCCGATAACATTTGGGAAAGCTACAAGAGTTAAGAAAAGGGAGCTAGCCCCCCAGTTTTCACCTCAGTCAAACCTCATACAATTATTGGTTGAACTAACCTACGACCCCTTAAAAGGCTCCCTTAATGGTGTGAACTCTTCTGTGGCCAGGGTAGGCGATGAACAGATTGAGCAGGCTTTTGAATGACAGGAACAACACTTATTAGATGCAGGGCAATCGCGAGAGGGGTAGGAGGCCCTGTGTGAACGTGAAATGCGAAGCCCTGATCACTGACATGCATGCACATGAATCAAGGTCGCACGCACATAGCTATTTTATTTCTACAAAAGTTGTAGTAATCTCAGTTCAATAAGCTTCATTTTAACCTCTTTATGCATATGCCAAATCCAGCCAATCTTTGCCTATGTATGCATGACCCCTATTTCAGGCTTTATAATTCAGGATTTAAATGTCACAGACTGGAAAAATTATTTTAATGAAGCAAGGCTCCGGTGTCATTTAGAATTAAGCCTTACTTTATTTGATTTGCATGATTTTGGGACAAAAAGTGCTGCAAATACAAGGAAAATTAATGAAAATTCAACACTTTCGTTGTTTCAAAAATAAATACTGAGAAACAAAAACTAGCTGGAAGATGGAACATTGCATTTCCTGGATCATAAACTCATTGACAAGAAGTGAGCTACATCTGGGTGACACTAAGAGCAGCTTATTATCTGTGAAGCCAAAGATAAGCTGCCCCCTACCTCCCCAAACAGCTAATAATGGAGAGGTTTTTGCTTTGGTGTGAATTATAAATAAGGCAATGTTTTACTACCAACTAACGCATGGTACAAACTTTTACATCAAATGCAAGTGGACACTATTATTCTTTAAATAATGTTGACAATTTGAAATATATTTTATACAACAGTTTATGAGCTATGCCGTAAATCAAATAATCAAGGTCAGTCCAAATGAGTCCATCCAGGAAACACAAGTGTATGATCACAAGCGACCAATAACAGCTCATCAAGGTGATGTTAAAGAGAACCAAGTGTCTGAATCCAGAGTCAGAAGTCACCTGAAAGTTGTAGAGGTGGGATGTAACAACCCTATTTGCGCCCATTTTCACCCTACATCACTGTAAGTGTCCGCAGCAGCGAGGACAACAAAATCAGATAGATGTTTCTAATGATCTAACTGGACACAGATCAAATGATTTAGGTTTATATTTCTTGCCTGTAGTTTGGAGTAACCCTTGCTTTTAAACAGTGCTACAGTGGTATCTTGTGGTATCTACAGTGGTGAAAATGGGTTCAAGTGGGGGTTGAACATGCCACTTTTGCAGCTGTTAGGCAACATGACTGTGGATTCAGACACTTGACCCCTTTGACATCACCTTGGTGAGCTGTTCGAGTCACTGATCGGCTGTGACCATGCACATGTTACCCGGATGGACTCTATTTGAATGATCTTGATTCTTTAATTCGCACTGTGGCTGGCAAACTGTGGACAGATACCCCCAAACTTCTGGTCAATCCTCCCAGTGATGGAATAATGACTGTGCCGCCATGTAGCAAGAGCACAGACGCGCGTGTGCGCTCGCAAATTTCTAAGGGTGTGTTTCTACTCATTTTCATTAAGTTCTCGCCTCATTAGCCATCTTATAGTGATGTTCATCGATTGACTTAGGGTGGCTTTTGCCTCTGCCACCTTTAGAGAGACCAGATTTCATGAACAGATCCAAAGAGATGAATTGCATTTTGCTTTGGTGACAAAAATCTTGATTTTAGCTTTTTTGGCCTGAAATGGCATTAAAACACACCGAAGACCTAATTTAGCATTTGGCCATCTTGTCAGGAGGCGTAATACACTTTGATAACAATTACACATCACACACATACATAATTTGTATTTTGGCCTTGAAATTAGGGTGGTTTGTTTTTAATGCTAGTCAGTAAATTAGGAATGTCGAGTTTTTACCTTTTTAAATCTCTCTCGAAGACTCACTTTTATGGGCTTCTTTTTAGAGACTAAATTGTATTATTGTATGCTTGTTTTATCTAGTATTATCTTGTGCAAGTGTGTTTTTAAAATCCTTATTATTCCTATGTGTTTAATTCTTATATACCTACATTCATATGTGTTTAATTCCCCAACTTTTTCTCACCTTGAGGTATTGCTTTTTATGTATATTTTCATTTTTTCATCTGTTTGTGAAGCAATTTGTGCTGTATTGCTTGAAAAGTATATATATATGTATATATATAATTTATTTATTTATTATTAGCTTGCTCTTCTGGATCATTATTTGCCCTTTGTCAGCCAGGTGGTTAAAGCTGAAGTTTATGATTTCATCAAAAGTACAAAAAAACATATTTCTTATGAGGTGGGAATAGCCGTTGTACTCGATTTCAGTGTACTGCTAGTGGAAAGAGACAAAAAAGATTGATTTTCTTCAGCCATTTCAGTGCAATTGCAGTTAGGTATTGTTCTGTTCAGAGTTGGGAATGCATTGAAATTGAAAATTTACTCCTTCAAAAACATTCATTTTCTTAAAATTTTCATGGCGAAATTAGGTCTTATGCACAGGAGTTTCCTTGAATGGAATTTTCAATCACTTCCTGAGCATCAATTAAATGTGATAACATACCTTAGCCTTGTTGAGCATCCCTTCAAGAACACAGTCTAATGTCCATCAATTGGATCTTTTCAGGGGGATAATGCATTGTATCACTGAGAACATCATCACAAGCTGGCTCAACAAACTTGACAGTCACTTCTGTGACCTGCACCACCCAATATCTTGATGTAATGAAACACTGTTGTGATTAAGTCAAACAGGGGTTTGTAGCATTAATGTGTGGCTGAAAAACCTGCGGTAACTGCAATTGGCTTCCTTCTCTTCGTATTTTTCATTTGTGAAGAATACCAAGTTTTCTTCATTTTCCGATGACATAAAAACATTGCATTATACCTCCAAATCAAAGCACAGTGCAATTACAACAAAGTGCTACTTTATACTGCATTATAAAACTGAAAGGTGAGTGATAATCTTTGTCATTTCAATGGCCCTAAAGACTGTAAATAGAAAGCTAAGAGACCTGAAACAGCCCGCCACACATCTTCTCTTATCTACAGAAAAGTCACAAAGATTCAGTGATGCAGTTAATATTCAATGAAGCTATTACTTGTGAAGCATAAAATAATCCTTTTAATCATAGTGCTTCCTCAAGAAAAAAAATACAGTCAATTCACACTTGGAGGCAAGAGGGGCATTTTCAAGGCATTAATTTCAGCAATTGTTGAGTTGCATCATTTTTAGATACTCCAGTCACTATTTTTTAAAAGGAAAATATCCCTTAGCAACTTATGATTACATTTGAATGCATTTTGTCATCTTTACCAGGGGAAAATATTTTAAAATTGTCATTCTGCTTTTTTTTTTCTTTTAAGTTCATTTTGAGTGTGAGAGTAGGAATTTGTAACAATAATTATGGTAATAATTAAAAACCTAAATTCCCTCTAGCATCAATTATGTTCTCATAATGTTGAATTTCAACTAATAGAGCTGGTGGCTACCAAACATGAATATGTGGTGCATCCTTTAGTATTGTGGAACCATTAATAAATTGGGTTTCCTTTGCTTTTGGCCAAGTCTGCCATGACCGAGATGAAAGAATATGGAAACTGGAAGAGCATTAAAAAAAACACTGAGATCACTTAGCCATGTCAGTGGATTAGTTATCACGGGTAACTTTCATGGGCACCAGCTCCTGGTTTTCCCCTGAACATGATGCAGAGCCAGTTCTGCATCCCCCATCAGACTGGAAGATCGTTCAAGGAGTTTAATTTTATCTCTCAACAACAAAAGGAAAGGGTAAGACTACTGAGCTGGGTTCCCATTGCTGTATTTGAGTCAGTGGTACATTCATCCAAAAGGGGTGGTCTATAGCCTCGTGGCAAGCACATCTGACAGGAATTCAGATGGCTCATAGTACGTGCCCTAGGCTATCCCTATTTAGATCAAAGCAGCTGCTGCTTTTGGCACCTGCCATCCCTCCTGGCGATGCTTTGCAGTGGATGCATTTTGATGCTTCACAACACCTCTGGCTCTTGCTGGTCATCCCCACCACTGACCCCTGCTAGTCATTCAATGGCTAACAAGGAAACCTGCTGAGCTACACATGAGTTTTCCTGCGTATTTAAGATGCTGATTACTTTGGTTCAAGCGCACTTCAGCAATCCAAATTGTGCAAAAACAAAAAAAATATATACAGTACTTAACAAATTCATTAGACCACCATCCAATGTAAAGTTTATATCATAGCTGCCCTAAATTAACAGTGTTGGTAATAACCAAAATAATTTTTATGTTGCTGTAATGGTTAATCCACCAGTATGCGCAAGCTCTTTAACTGAAATGATACTTTTATTGTTTTTTTGAATTTACCGTTTTACAAAAAAGCTGAAAAAAATAGCTAAGCAAATTTTTTTTTTTTTTAATTAAGATGTCACACAACAGTTATTTTCTTGCATTCCTGAACATAAAAATTAGCTTTTGTGGTTGAATGCAAGAATGCGAGCTGTTATCAAGGCCAAAGGAGGCCATACAAAATTACAAAATATAGTTTTTTTGTTGTTGTTGTTTTTATGTGTGAATAAGGACTATTTAGTGGTTTCAGTTCATTATTTGCCAAAGAAATAACAATATAATTTTTATTTTCAAACAAGTTTTTGACAAATTTCTTAGTATTTGTGTTTTCTCACTTTTTATGATAGGTGGTCTAATAAATTTTTTATGCACTGTATGTATCAGTGGCGGCTCGTGAGCTGGCAACTGGGGAGGCTCAAAACAATCCCTTAAAATTAATGATTGGTCGTGACCTGTTTTCAATCATTCATTTAAATGACCATTACAGAAACTCCGAAAACTCTCAACATTATCAGGTGTGGCCAGTTGTCATTGAATGCTGTTAACACAGAGCTCTTGATTGAAGAAACAAAATACATACACCTTGAATGCTTTGAGAAGAGAGAAAGGAGAAGAGAAGGCAGGCCTGACATTATTTTTATTTAACGTCAATTCCCCTTATCAAGGAATACGGCGTGCCTTTAATTAGAGAATGTATTTCTTTGTGCATACTGCTTTATTTGCATACTTCAGAGAAGGCACTACAATATTTATAAATTGCCAACCCAGCTGCTATTGACCAAGCACATTGCATATAATATCCATAATTCTACAGCACTACATCCATGTACAGCAGTGTGTTTGAGATACAAGTGATCAATTTTAGATGGCATTAACTCTATCCTTTTCCTCATAGACTTCTATATATTTTTATTGCCACAAGATTTGCAACTTAATGACTCATATAAAGGAGGCCATTAAGACTACGGGCCTATTTCACATTTCATTAATTCTAAAACAATTTGTATTTGTCATCATTCATCACAACCATTAATCATATAAACTAAACTATCAGTCCAAATGAACTAAAGAGATTATGCTGAATCTATATGATAATCAAGATATTAAAGTTGAAAGAGTATCACAGCCTTTGTGAAAATATTTAACCATCACATTGACTCGCTTACTCTATGTATGTATGTATGTATATGTCTGAGGTTTGAAAAAAGGTCACGGGTCACCAGAAAAGGTGGAACACACAAGGAGTCTACAAGTAGTAATGCAAAAGTGATCATTTGAAAGTGATAAAAATGAGACTGAGAAAGCTGTCGAAAAGCTTGCACTTCAGAGGGAGAGGAAAAGGACAAGAAATAACTTGCAAGACTGTATAATGCTCAACCGGTTACAAATCAAGAGGTCCTGGACATAACGTAACAAAACATGAGAGGCGAGAACAGGCCATTCAGCGCAACTAGGCTCGTCATTTTCCTTTCACTAAAGTGAACCTAAGACTTCAGATACTTAAGGACTAGACAGAACACTGTATCAAGCCAGGTCTTCAAAACTCCCGCAGTTTCTGCCTCCAGGACATGACCAGGCAAGCTACTCCACACTGTGACCACTCTCTGTATGAAACATACCTCCTCATATCGGTGCTAAATTTACCCTTGACTAACTTCCATTTGTGACCGCTAGTTTTTTTCCCAAACAAAACTTAGCCCAAATACTCCGGCATAGTAAACTTTGTTTATCCCTTTGACATATTTGGAGACTGGAATCAGATCAGTCTGAAGTCTCCCTTTGCTGACCCTGCAGAGATTACAATTCTTCATGTCTGCCCCTTTCTTTACCTATTATACCATGAATTAACTTTTTGGCTCTTCTTTGAGCCTTTTGTTAACCTTTTATATCTTTCTTGTAGTACAGTCCATGGAACTGCATACAATACTCTCAGTGTGGTCTGACAAAGGTCTTATAGAAGATAAGTATAACCTCCTTTGATTTATTCTCAATACTTCTGGCTTTTTTCCCAGAATCCTGTTGGCCATTTTTTCTGCCGCAGCACAGTGGCTAAAACCTGTAAGACATCAGTCAACAATCACTCCCAGGCCTTTTTTGGGGTAGAGCGCACTTAAGTTTTGAACCTCCCATAAAATAATCTTGTCTTATGTTTTTATCTCCCACGTGTAGAATTTTACATTTATTTATACTGAATTTCATTTGCCAAGTTTTGCCCTAATTCCAGATCAATCTAAATCATCTTAAATTATCATTGCAGACTTTATTCTGTCGGCCCATCCTCCCAGTTTAATATCACCATCAAATTTAACTAATGTTCTTGTCAAGGTCGTTAATATCAATGAAGAAGAGCAGTGGTCCCAGCACCAATCCACTTTCCACAGAACCAAGCTCAGATGAGGCCCCTCTGACCATTTCATTTCGTGTCCTATGCCATAATCATTTCTTTCTAATACAAACGTACATACTGTATATTGGGATTATATTGCCTTGCTTCCAGCTGTAACCCACTGAAGATCATGGATTGCATATATGAAAGAGGGAGGAAAAAAGACACTTTAATATGAATAACTATGTCCTTATTAATCTACCTAAGAAAAGAGTTAAATATTTGTTTTTTTTTTTCTGTACATCTAAATAGAAAAAGAGTGGGGGGAAAGTGTTCTATTTTCTGTATCGTCTCTCTTTTGTCAAACTTTCTGTTGGGATATTTCCATCCAGTCATTACTTCAGAAAATAGAGTGACAATATAAGTCCAACAGATCAAAAACCAGCTGACAGCAGTTAGTCCCGCCTACCTGCTCCAGTGTCGTGCCAGCTCGTTGATGTGTTGAGTCATGCATGTAATGAGACTGAGAGCCTTACGTCACAGCTGAGGAGATGAGATTAAAATTGAATCTACTCAAGATAGCTTAAAGTAGACATGTATTGATTTGAAACTTGATAAAAAATTGTCGTATTTGATATCATCCAAAATGTCATGCGATACTCTCTCAAACTATCAACATTTTTCACCAGGAGATGATGGTGGAATAGAGTAATCATGGATGTAAAACGGGTTTTGCACCCTCCAGTATTGCCCTTGAACAGCACTGAATCGGCCCAAGAGCTGTGACATCTCTTGTGGGATCAACTGAAGGGTTGATTGCCAGAAGTGTGCAAGTCCTTTTTCGTCTTTTTAGAGAAACGAGATTTTAAGAATTTAAGATCTTGTGGGGATCATGTTACATGTGTCAAGCTGATGTAAACATAATTAAATATCAGTAAAGATGTCTTAAAACATATAAGGGGACCTTCTAGCCTCTATCTTGATTCTTCGCCCAGATATTTCAGACAACAGTCTGCGGACTTCAGTACTTTTAGAAGAAAATGCCTCAAAATAACAAAAATTGAACTTGATTTAAAAAATTAAAAACATTACGTTTTACTATTTAAGAGTACTGAAACAGACTTTTAGTACTAAAACATGTTTGTGAAAACAAAACACAGCACTTTCTAATGAAAATGAACAGCAAATATAGTCCTATTTACTATAGCGATGGATGTCAAAAATTTTCTTGAACAAAATGAGTGGAAGATATATACAGTGAAATGGAAGGTAAATGCAGCTGAACAAAGGTCACAATAAAAACCAATCTCCATAAATTATGAATGGGCAGTACCACCATCCAAACAGGTTTAAAGACCTCATTCGTCATTGATAGGGATATGGCGCGCTAATAAGAAAGTTCAGCCAAAGAATAAGCAGCTAAAAAAGATTACCTTTTGCCAGACTTCTTTTTCGCTTGTTTTTTAAGCCCATGTTTCTGGCTGCGGGGTTTTTTTTTTTTTTAGCTTTTTTGGGTCCATACACACACATCCTGGCCTGTAGAGTCAGCCACTTTGGTTAGGTAAGAAAGCTACAGTGGCTGCTATTGGCCAACTAATTTTCTAAGCAATGCTTTGATTGGCTGGCTGGACTTGTGTACTAGTAGAAGTTTTCGACTGGACTTGGTCACCGCTAGAAATAGCTTCTTGGGGAATTTCCAATTCACTGCTCATTTTACATTGTACTTCAGTGGTTCTTGGCCAAAGTTAGCTTATGTGGCTTTTTCCTCATCAATGAAAGAATGAATCTGTAGTGTAATCTGATTTTTAATGAATGTGGACTTGAGCACTTATGGAAATAACCCCTTCAATTGTGACACATAGGCTATCGTATGTGTATTTTACATTGCAAGTAAGACGTCGAAACCCACTAAAAATGTCAGAATTTTTGCTTGACTTGGGCATTGAAATGGAAGAGGATGATTCAAGGGCAAGTTCAACAACTAGCGATGGTGATGATGACAATGGAGAGATCGGACAGATGGAAAATGAGGAAGAAATTGGCTACGGTAGGGATGCAGCTGAACGCCAATAGCTACCGCAAGCTTACCAGCATGCACGGGTAAGTGAGCGGGAAGCAAGCTTAGGCGTGCGTTTCCCAAAAGCATAGTTGCTAATCTGTGTAGTAGGAATCATTGACTGTATGTGGTAGAACTAGCTACGTTAAGCTATGCTTTTGGGAAACCTACCCCTGAGTGAGGGCGGAGGGAACCCGAACATGTACAAGCTTAGAATTTTACTGACGAGCGCCTGGCTGGCTAACAGGGGTGTTAAACAACAAACAATGCTATGATCATGTAGTCTAGGCCAGCAGTCCCTCCCAATTTATATCCCTGCAGCGCAGAGCAGATTGCGTGCTGCTCTAAAAAGGCTACTGGGCACTGGTGCGACCCGGGCTCTGACCTGGGCCGTAGTGCTCAGTACTACTCTGCAAAATGGCGCCTTGACTGGGTGAGCGAACCCGGGAGCCAAACAATAACATCCTTTTTGACCATAAATCCAATCCAATAGAAATATAAAACAAAAGGAGACGAAGAAATGAACAAATTAGGACAGGCAGACGATGGTCGATGCACTGGACTTCTTTACCATTTGTCCCTGTTTCCCATGAATTGCGCCATCAGAATGGGGCTATTTTTACTCCGTTATTTTTTGGGACGTGCGCAAGTTGAAAGGGTGTTCAAAATGCCTCTTTTACTATCTTCCTGTTTGAGTGAGTGTCCAGAAAGTGACTTATTCATCATCTCCATGACATTAGCTTTCCGAAGGGGTATACTTTGCCCATTTTTGATTTCTCAATACATGTCTTCTTTACGTGCTGCCAAATTGGTTGCTTGTAAAATTTACTGCACCTTTTGAGCTGCCAGCTCCCACAGGGTTTACATAGAAGCAGGAAAACTTGTGGCTTCTCTGGACACTGTCATACTTTGTGTCTGTGCTCAACCCACTCAGAGAGATCAGTCAGGTTTATTTTTTCCTTTTTTGAATTGTTTCTTCATGTTGAACCATCCAGTAAAATAGATGGTGAGCCTTCCCACCTGGATTTAGAGCGAGACAGAGAAACCAAGATTTCCTGTGATCATTGGACAGGTTCTGCCGCATGCTATGATGTGGTGGGCCATTGTGCAAACACTCTCACATTCAGCCCTGCATTGAATTTCCTCCCTCTCTTCAAACCCTGACACAGACTGACCTATTTTATCTGGAACTCTGAATAGGGTCATTCCATGAAAAATAGAGCCAAAGTGTGACATGATTGTTCAAGTTTGAAACAAACATTTTGCAAGAAGTACTGGTTCGCTTTTGTTGGCGTTCCCATGAGTCAAAATGTGACACAAGTTAAATGGCAAGATCTACTGTGGGATGTAAGAGACAAGGTGTTGAACGTTCAGCATTGCCGATGTAACAAGGACACGAAACTAACAAAAAAGACTGCAATAAAAATTTTGTTTCAAAATATAACAAAGTCTCAACTTGTTCAATTAGTATAACAGAGAACAAACTTAAAACAAACCAGCAGTTTGGCAATGCCCAGTTGTGCTCTAATAAGGTCTGAACATGTTTGGCAGGGCTTTGAAAAGTCGCTCATTGGTCATGTTCATCTGAGGATGGAACAAATGCAATATTCTGGACAAAATATAAACGAGAAGGCAGCCCATGTAAGTACACATCACCTCTGAAAATATTTTAGAGTAGACTAGTTGCTAAATGCAAAATTTGTCATCTGGATTGTACCACATGACAAATGTTGCAAATGTAACATGGACATGAAAAATGCTCGACTTAGCAAATGCATCACCTGTTTTCACCCTACGCCCTTTTTGATATTGGAAACCACTAATTGTTCAATTTACAATGGTACAACTAATGGTCAACAGGATGAATTTGTTGATTTCAATTCCTCACAGTGACTGGCCATGTCCCAGTTAGGTTTGCCACAGCCCCCACAAAAATACACCTAACTGCCGAGTGGCGGTTTCATTGAGAAAATATATGGATGAGAGGTGCCGGTAGACATGTAAACAATAGTGGTGGGACGCGATTAAAAAAATCAATCTAATTAATTAGAGGCTTTGTAATTAATTAATCTCGATTTTTATTTTTATCAAATACCAATTTTTGACACAATAAGGAAAGTTTTTCAATTCAAATAAATTTTGGTTGACGACTGAATCAATGAATAGACATATATGTGATCTTAAACAACAGAAATGTTTATTTTTCATCTATATTTATCAGTGCATTTTTCATCTGTGTACTACATTCACTGATTAGTGCAAACTCCCAAGTGCAATTATAGTCTTTTTATTCAACATTTTAAGACTTAAGGTGCATTACCGCCACCTACCAGGCTAAAGTGTGTGCATCAGTGTTACCGGTGTGCCAGAAATGAGGGAACTGAGAAAGGTGCAATTAAATGCGTTATTTTTTTATTGCGTAGTTTTTCCTGTGATTACTTAGTCCAAATTAACGCGTTAAAGTCCCAGTCCTAGTAAACAATCAACAATAAGTTGGTAAAAACCACTGAAAGCTGTTGTTTCAGCAATGGCTTTGTCGAACATAATGAAGACACAAAACCACTTCCGTGTCCAAATTCTAAACAAATCGCGTGGGCCGAACCTTCTGCGACCAAAAACGATACACCACTCCTTCAAACACGTGAAACGGCAGGCCAAATTATGAATCCCAATAGAAAACATACCTGTGTTGAAAATCGGTGATTTACCAAAAGATTTTAGTGATTGAACGTCACTCCATTTGAACGTAACTTTCTGGGACACAAAAATACTAACCTGCTCAGCTTCCTTCATGGTTCCTGGATGAGAAATAGGAGGTTCGAAAGTAAATCCATATCTGTGACCACTGTTAGACCCCAAGGGGACACAGCAGATCGGGCAGCGAGCCCGGCTCGTGTTGAACGTAACTTGGAAAAATATGACGTAAAAAATTTTGCTCCACAAAAAGAAGAATTTTATAAAAACCCCTATGTTTTCTGAGATAATATTTTGGACGGTTATGAAATAGATTAATCAATACACGTTGGTACAAAAATCTAGATAATATAATATAATATAATTCCTGGGTTTTCTGAGCACTGTTTCAACGTAACTTTTCAGGACACCATGATTTACGTTCACAACAATATTTTAATCGCTAATTGCAGTGTTATACATCTGGATTTCCCAGTTAATTGCCGTTGTGGGTTAATCACTTGGAATTGATGTTAAGAACAAAAGCCATTTCAGCCAGACTTTTATTTAAAAATTCTGAGAATTTTACATTCAAAGTCTGAAGGCAATGAATGTCACAAATTTGGACACTTTTTATCCACAAGTTTTTCAAAGACATGCAGTTTTTTAATTTATCTTTTTCAGAAGACCAATTATATTGCCTGTGTTAGCTTTTTTATATACTCCGGCCTTCATGCATGGCATTTTCTATTGGTGGCATCTAATTTTGTGAATCATATAGTCCTGTAAAAAATGCAGGGTCTTTGGCTCTCTATTTCATGGAATGACCCAATATTATTTTGCATCCTAGGAATCTTGGACTCATATTTACTGTGCCCTTTTAACTTGACTTGTGTTTTAGATTCAACATATTACCTCTTCATCCAGTGGAACAGCATATAGGTGGCTGATGTATTGGGTATCCTCCCCAAATGGACTGTGTTTGTACAAATCACTGGGTGTAATTTTCATTTATTTTTTTGTGAACTTTGAATTCGATAAAATAACTTGAATTTAAGGTTGATACACAGGATTCACATTTCAAGGGTGCACTTGAGCTAAAACTAAATGTTGGGCAATCTGATTTGAGGACTGCTTTTGTTGACATTGTTGAAAACAATATTGAACAATTGCATGTCCAAACTATGTTTTAATTGTTTTACTAACACCGGCGATATTCAAAAAATTTATATTCTTGCCTCTGAGTCTCATTCATTCCTCTTCCTTCAACTCTCCTAGTTCCTGCCTCATTCCAGTGCATGTTTTGTGGTCGCAATTGTCTCTTGCCTTCATCTGCTCCAACCCAAAGTTTTCTAGCCTGTGTTCCCCCATTTTCAATGGACCTAACATATTTGCTCTGACCCCAAACCAGACTTCTGATTCTGTGCGCTCCTCTGAATTCGATTTGCTGCTGGTTCGACCTCTACTAGTCCCTCAACTTCGCCTGTCCTTCCCTGCATTGTACTGTCTGCCAGTGACAGACCCTGGACAGTTCACCTGTTCAAGAAAGCTCATGTTTCTTCACTCCTGGCTCTGCAGTCGATTCTGTCACTCTTTTCAGTCATAATAGTTACCCAAGTAATTCTATCTACATGCATTGCAACTTTCAATTTAAATTGTCATGTCAGTAACATGAATTTGGAGACTATAGAACATTTATTTCATAACTGCATACATCGTAAAATGATTTGGCTACATTTTTTGAAATATGAAGAAATTTTGAACAAGCTTTTCTATTTTTAAAACTCTGATCTAAACTGTCAGTGTAATGTTAGTGTGATTATTAGTCAAGGAAAATATGTCATTCATAAATGGAAACCCATTTGCATACATTTATGATTGACATTGAAATGTATCAACAATCTATTTGTAGCATATTAAACAAAAACAGACAAATATGTGTTGTCCTACAACTTGTCACTTATTGTCAATTTAATTTAAACAATTAATTTGATTTTTATTTTAGGCCAACTTCCTTTCTTGATTTTTACTCCTGTGAATGTTACACTCTTAAGTACTTATGTCTAGATTTTTGTTTTCTATGAGGAAAAAAATTTAGTATTATTGCATTCAATAAAGTTTATTTCTGGGAAAAAAGAATGGGACAGTTGATGACGACAAAACGTTATACACCATTGTGAGACTTTTTATTTTTTTCATTTTTGACTTTCGTGCAGCCAAGTAGGCACATAAGCCACCAACTGCTTGATTTGAACATCCTACTGGTTCTTCCCTTTCAGTATGGACAATAGGTAACTGTCAAGCAAGCAATCTACTTGTTTTTGTCAAAACTACATTATTTATTTTTTTTTTTTTTAATTTTATAAATTTGGCATCTCAAATCCCACCCGAATCTGGAATGCCCAGTTGGTGAACTATGTACAAGGCTTGCTCGTATGCGACCTCTCGCTGCCAATTCAGGAGAGTGAAGACAGTTTGCAGCTCTCCTCCTCCTCTGTCAGCCACCGCTTCTTATACACTCATTGGTTGAATCTTTGCAAGTTCAGAACGAGGGCGGAGGATACCCGGACATGACCAGGCTTAGATTCTTCCTGACGAGCGCCCGTCTGGCCAACAGGAGGCGCTTGAGCAACGAACAAGGCAACTATTGTAATCCCTTCCCGGCAGTCCCTTCCCAATTTGCAACCCTGTAGCGCAATAGCCAATTGTGCGCTTAAAAACTGCATTATTATGCAAAAAAGAAAAGAAATGATTCATTAATAGACTTGGTTTGGAATATATATGTTTGCATTATCCTGGTTTCAGGTCGTATGTGTTTTTCTTGCTATGATACGTTGTAGTTGCTTCTTCCATGTTCCATGTCCGTTCATTTACCATATTCTTTTCACAAATTCCCGGTAACCCTATGTTCTAACATCACAACACTATGATTTGTGGGTAATTCCCTCGGGCAAAGTTTTTGCAGGAAAGCAGACTTACAGAAAGTTGTCATGAAGGGCACAAAAAGCCTGCGAGAGACCCCTCAAGCACTTGACGATTTGGCTGTGGGACAGCCCTAAATCCTCAGGGAATTTGGGGGAAGGTGTCTCAAAGTTAATAAGTCTGTGGAGACTGGTTCTGGGTCTGAGACTAGAAGTATACCTGTGTTAGATTTTAATCATACAGTTTTCAAGGGTTGCCAGTGATTGTGGCACATGCTTAGAGAAAAAAAAAAATGTTTATTTCAGTCAGGACACTTAAGTCAAACAATTTATTTCTAGATGACTTGCATTTGAGTTTGGTGGTGACTCTACTCGAGTGATGCTCAGGAGCAATTTGAGCGAGCATGACGCAGACAGCCCCTGGCAAAGCCTGAGATTGTTTTGAGTCTCGTCAACGTGTAAATTATTTAACCCAATATCAACAGATGCTGCTTGCGAAGAACAATCTTATTTATAAGACTGGGGAGGTGGGGGAGATGAGAAGCAGATTTTTTTATTGGACCAGAGTTGGAGCAGTGTAGAGGGCATGGGGCAAGATGAATGAATGCTGTCTTAGTAATAAAAGATCACCAGTTGGGTGGGATTACTTAAAGCAAGAATGATTGTACAGAAACAAGCTTGTGACCAGCCTGACTCTCATGCCTGACAGAGCTAATGCAAAGTTCCATTTCAGTCAGGACCACTTACAACAGATTTAACCATTTATTTTAGGATGACAAACATTTGAGTTTGGTGGTGACTCTGCTCCAGAGATGCTCTGGAAGCATGACACAATCAGTCCCTGAGATCACAAACCCCCTAACTTGCATTCCCAAAGGGAGCAGGCAAGCAGAGTCACCTCCAAATAAAATCAGAGCATGCATGGAATGGAATGAAATGGATTAATGTGTAGCAGCCAGCATGTTGAATTTCCTTTGAGTTCCTGAGAGAGTGCATGGCCTTCCCCTCTGAAAGCAGTGGAATCAGCCGGATGCTGAGTGCAGACATAGGAAAACCTGACCAAGTACTATGAGTGACTTGATACGTAAGAAATTACAACATGACGTATAAACTAAGTGTGGTGATGAGCATGTCACATTTCCTTTGAATTCATGCACGCTTAAATGACCTTTTCCTCAGGTTGTAGTGATATCAGCAGGAATGCTGAATGCAGACCGAGGAGCGGCTTAATACAAAGGAAACATACTGCGTAAGATATGAGACTGTGCGGTGACAAGAATGTCACATTTTGTTTGAATTCACACAAGCATGCATGCCCTTCTTCTCTGGATGCAGATAGATCTGCATGCGTGCTGAAAAAAGATAGAGGAACATCTGGCAAGATGCTCTCAAAGTGGCTTAATACAAAGGAAATATACTATGTGAGATGTGAGACTATGCATGGTGTCAAGCATTTCGCATTTCCCGTGAATTTACACAAGCATGGGTGACCTTCTCCTCTGAGTACAGAAAGATCAGCAGGTGTGCTGAATGCAGAGAATGGAACATATGGCAAGACACTCGTTCAGTGGCTTGATACAAAGGAAATTTATGATGTGCTATGAGACTATGTGTGGCAGTGAACATGACACATTTCCTGCAAATTCGCACAAGCATGTAGGACCCATCTATCTGAATGCAGGGAGTACTGCAGGTGTGAATAGAAATGGCACATGATTTAGTAAGTTGCTTAATACAAGGGAAAGTATGCTGTGTGAAATATGAGACTGTGAAGTGAAAAGCATGCGAAATTTCCTTTGAATTCACATAAGCATGCTTGACCTTCTCACCTGAATGCAGGGAGATCAGCAGACTTGCTAAATGCAGACAGAGGCACATCCAGCAAGAAACTATTAGAGTGACTCAATACAAAGTAAATATACTACATGAGGACGAATCTGTGTGGCAGCAAGCATGTTGCATTTCCCTTGTATTCATGCAAGAATGCATGACCTTCTCTGAAATGCAAGCACATCAGCAGGCGCTCTGAATACAAACAGAGAAACATCCAGAAGGGCCCCATTACAGAGACTTGATACAAAGGAAATAAGGTTCACCAGGTACAAAACCATGCGAGATGACAAGCACGTGGCATTTCCTTTGAATTTATTCAACCATGTATGACCTGCTCATCTGAATGCAGAAGAACGGCAGGCATGCAGAATGAATAACAGATGAACATCTGACAAGACACTGTCATAATGACTTGATGCTAAGGAAATATTCTTTGAGAGCGTATGAGTTCCCAAGAACTGAGTGAAATTGCATGCAACTCAAAATTGAGAATGCAGCACAAACCCCAGCAAAAAAATGCCATGCTGGTGGGTCTCAAAAACCTTAGGCTTATATTTGTGAGCCCCTTTGAGCCAGTGGTGAAGTGTTCTTGTATATATCGCATTAGCTCAACCAAGGCAAATGATATTATGACCAGAGGGTTTAAGACAGGGGTGTCCAAACTAATCCACAAAGGGCCGGTGTGGGTGCTGCTTTTTGTTACAGCCCAGCACTTACACACCTGATTCTACTCGTCAAGGTCTTGACTGAACTCCCTGATCAGTTAGTCAGTGGAATCAGGTGTTTTAGCACTGGGCTGAAACAAAAACCTGCACCCCCATTGGCCCTTAATGGGGAAGCTTGGACACCCCTGGTTTAAGATGTTTCAAAGCAGGCAGAGGTGAGTGGCCCCAAATAGTGCATACTGATGTTGGAGCAGATGACTATAGAGGCACTGAAAAGGGAGGGGAAGTGGAAAAAGCCTCTCTGTGCATAATGGCGATGAAGGTTTACCTTGAGAGTAATCGTCCTCGCAAAAAAGAAAAAGAATTTGTCACATTGCTTATAGACGAGAAGCAGGTTTTTTTTCTTTTTTTGACCAGAGTACAAGAGGTGTGGAGGGCATGAAGTAAGAGAAATAAGTGAATACAGTCTTGGTTATACAAGCACGCCAATTGGGTGGGATTAGCTAAAGCAAGAATGATTGCACAGAAACGAGCTTGTGACCAGCCTGACTCTCGTGCCTGAACTAATGCAAAGCTACATTTAATGTCAACATTTCTTTTTTTACAATAATTTTCTTTCAAAAAAGGTAAGATTTTTCAAACATTCTGAGAGAAAACTAAGAGAATAAACAGCCTCTTTTGGTCATATTCACTATGGGTGCCAATAATTTTTGAGGGTACTGTACCTTCTTACCCAAAGCCTTATGACTACAGAACCCACAATAATAGATATCTTGGTTAGTGAATTAGAACCATTTAACTATGTCACTAAGTACTTACTATAAATGTCTGGCTTTTTTAAATTTATTATTTCTAGATTTGATAAAACTTACTTAAAACTTGGTCACATACTTAAAGCATAGCTTTATTCAACGTAAGTCCATACTTTATGTGGGTTCACGCAGCAATTGTGTTCAACTTGTGGTCTATTTTGATGTTTCTGAGCTGTGTTACTTCCTTGCCACTGCCATAGCTGTAGGCCATTATTAATTAATGATATCTAAGCTCACCAAAGAGTGCTTTTGGCTGCGAGCAGACCTAGGGGCTGTAACAGCTACAACAAAGATAAAAGATTAAAGTGATGCCTAACTTCATATTATCCATAACAAATGAGTTCATTTGTGATTATCACCTTAGAAAATGTGAAATTATTTATAACATTTCTAATTCAATTTATTTTTGTGAGATATTAGAAAATGGGAATGAATTCCTTAATGAATGATGTCACAGAATGATGTTCTGTGAATTGTGTATTTAAAGACATTTAAAGCATTGTTATTAAAAACTTGAAGCAATTTTGGATCAGAGATGCCTTTATTCAAGTCTTCCCCTAATGTTGGAGGACAGGACAGGGACACATACATACCATTCGACATTGATGGAAATATTATTAGCGCGGACAATCTGCACCTAAACATGCTTAGTCATTATTTCACTTCCATCACAATGCGCTGGAGTGCACAACCGCACAGCAAAAAGAGTATTCATCCAAGTTCAGACCACAAAACCACACCATATGGACAGTGTGGGAGAGGTGACAAATTACAAGAAAGATCATCATAAACAGTCTTAATAAGCTGCCAGCCAGATCAGCCTGACACACCCATAGACTGTATAAAAAAATGGATGAAGCAACCGTAACGTCACCCATTGGTTTCAGCATACCATAAAGGAAGCCTCGGTTTTGGCAATTTGAATTGCGCCATGTTGCCATTTTGAAATCGGACGTGATTTCTAATGGACGAGAGCGAGAATCAAGATCCGGGGAGGGACGTGAGAGGTGGATCTGACCGTATCGGACGAGGACCAGAGGATAGCCTCTCCTCTAAAGCATATTCTGGCTTTATCCTTTATTCTAGTCTACTTGGGACCATAATTTACAAAAATGAACATCATGATATATCGAAGGAGACTTGGAACTTGCTTTAGCTACCATAAGATAATGTGAAAAATTATTATTTAAATGAAAAATCAGGTGGGAAAGTAGGGTCATTTTCTCATAAACCTCTATAGCATTGAAGTTCTTTCTGCAACCACCGACGTTGCTATCTGCTGGCCATTAAATAGAATGCCATTTTACAGTACTTCCGCATGGGCTTCTTTTTTCAGACCAGAGTGCTGCATCCATCTTTTTATACAGTCTATGGACACACATTGGCATGGAGTCTACAGCTGTAAAACTTTACTAGACGGATAGCGCTCCTTTCTTCCAAACGATATTCCCTCATTTGAGTTCAGTTGGCTTGAGATCTGGTGACTGCGAAGGAAGTTGAATAATGCTTATGATCATTTTCAGATTCATAAAATCATTCAGTGGCCCTTCATGCCCTGTGAGGTTTGGGCCATTGTAATCCTCTAAGAGACCACTCTCATCATGTTAGGTATGCTTGATCAGAGGATACAAAGGTGACCATACAGAAAAACTTCACATTTGTTCGCAGTGATCCTTCCACCGATAAAGGAATGAGAGGGCCCACACCATGTCAGAAAAAGGAATTGAAGTATTTCAATGTGTTATTTTTGTCCACAAATTCTCTCTGTATTTTTTTTCCCTTTGATTTGTCACCCATCTGTAAGTGTTGCTTTGACGACAAATTCAGTCCCAGAGGAGAAGCAGAGAGGTCCCTCACATCATTCGGATCAAACTGTGAGTAGTGAAATGCACCCAAACAAGATAAATAATTCTTCTGGCTCGTCCTTGCTTTTATAGACCGCGATTGAAGCTAGGTCAATCGTCTCCTAAATCAATCCCAGGGATACCCGGCATCTATGACTCATCAACACAGAAAAGAGGGTTATTAGCACATGTCTCCAAAACAAATGAAACCAGTTGTGTAAAATAAAACACTCTCACACACTCACATCTGTTTCCTGAAAGGATGTGAAAGAGGCCCATTATTTCATAAGCGCTGCATTGCTCTCCCTGCTGCGCTAATTATGGTGTAACTGGAACAACAGTGCGAGGTGTGTGTGGTGATTAACCCTGGACAGCTGAGAGATGAGAGAAACAAGTTGAGCGGGACATTGGATCTGTTCCATCAATTTATGCCGTCTCCACTAAAGCATTTAAATACTTTCATGACCTTGTAATGGGCAGAGCAGATGCATGCTTGAACCCATTTACCACACTGCATTTTTCTTAGTGTGATCAAGCTTGAAGGCGGTTATTTAGCCGGTCACGAATCACAAAATGCTTTAATGTTTTGTAAGTGGCCAGTAAATTACGGCATCTCATCCAGATCCAAGTGCTGGAATTATGTTTTAATCAAAACATTGTTGAAGAATTTACATCCCAACTGAATATAAATCAAGACTATAGCCCCCATCTTCTTTAGACTATCGGATATACACAAGCAGTATCGTGACCTCTTGGGCTTCCATCAATGGGAATGGGTCTTTGGTCAAACATGCTTGTGTAAAATGGCAGCCTGATGTGGGGATGGTAATTAAAGGTCAAAATAGTTTGGGTCAACTTCATTACTGATACTGCCACCCTCAGTTGGCCTTTGTTTAACTTTTGTTGAGGTGCTCACCTTTATTTTTTGGACAGTAATGTCCCACATTATGAAAATCCACTTTTTCCTCATCCTCCCATGCAAACAGTACTGAGCCCTGTACCAAAACAAGAGGGAGAGAGTAACAACAGACACTCAACTTGATTTTGAGGTATAGATAAAGTATTTTAAGAAATATCTCAAGTTTTTGAGGCAAACCATGCAGTGTAGATTGAGAAACATCCTTTATGTGGAATATGCAGCTAGTTTGCATAAGCCAACTCATGAACTGACAAGTTAAACCAACTTCAAACGTCTACTAGAGTAACAAAAAGTAAGACGAAGCAGCAGTGGTTGAATTCCTAGCAGCAGTAGCAGCACAAGCCCAAAGCTGGCAAGCCGCAGCCAGCAAGATATCCAAGTTTAGAAGCAAAAACACCAAGTTTCACAACCGTCGTATGAATCCATTTTGTGTCTCCACCCAACCAGCAGCATGCGTGTCTTGTAGATGTATTGTCTCCTTTTGATTGGTTAACGTTCAGTGTACCTCCTACCCCAGCAGGGTTGCATTCATGTTTCCCCGTTTCCTCACGTGTGTTGGCATATATATATACTCCTAACTCGCAGAATGTAAGTTGCTCAATTGTCACTTGTTAGATTCCAATTAGCAACCAGTCTGTATTTCCGTAGAAAAAGTTTATCTTGCTCGGAAATTATTTGTAAATCTTTAATGATAGTTAAATACGAAAGTTCTCTTTTTATTTCTATTAATCGGAACACGCTCCCAAGCCTTCGTCCCAGTCTCCAGGATTGGGACTGCAGTCCTTTTAATCACCCTTCAGACATAATAACTGCAGATGTCTCTTAGAGGTGAATGAGAGTGCACTAATGTTATCTTGTGGCGCTGCCATTTAGCTGGCCAACAAATGATAACATTGGATTCAACATAGTCAAAAACAAAGGCCTGAAATCTATAAGTGTTATTATTATTTGTTTTTCAAAATGAAATGAATAGGCCTGATATTATAATGTTCTATACCCAGTGGGATAAGCTTTTCAACATTGCCTAATTAACTGTCAAAAGGCCTATTACTTCTAACATGTTTTTCAAAGCACTTTTGTAAATGCTGTGCTGGGACAACAGTTTAAATTTAGCTACTTGCTAATACTGTTACAATACACTTACTGTGAATTGTTGCCAAATAAATGAGTAAATAGCACGCAATACAGTAGTCTTACATGCCCCCAGAGTGAGATAAAAAGAAACAAAATGTGATTGAGAGAGGAATGGGTTTCAACAGGGGGAAAAAGTTGTAACAATTTAAGTTCAAGAAATAGTGGAATGATTTATGAAATTTAAAAGAAAAATTGTTTTGCATTATCAATACGATTAAATCTTTGTCATCAAACAACCATTTCTCTGTGGTCTTTTTCCTTGAGATAATGGGAGGACTGGGGATGGAATGTGTGGTATTCGATAAACAGCATATGTTTGTGTGTGTACATTTTTGTGGGAGGTGACTGCTGCTGAAAAGCCTCCCAAAAATCAATTTCTCCAGGGGGGGGTGTCCGCTATATTTGCGATCTTACCTTTACTTTTATTGGCCTACAGGGACGGAAATAATGGGGGTGCAGTTGCATCCAGAGCCGTGTATATGGAGAGTTTGGCCAACCCGGTTCGAGTTGATCTGAACGGTGATTGGATAATGGCTAATCACGTGAAACAATGGAGCCATGTTGTTACCCTACACCCAGCTTGTCATGATAGACCTGTCATGTAGCGGTCCTACATGACATTTACTTTTTTAAAATTTGCATTTCAAGAATGAAGTCAAAATGCAGAGAATAAAACAGAGGGCATTTAACAATTGTTTTTTGCATTTCGAGAATTAAGTCGAATTGCTGAGAATTAAGTTGAACGACCGTTTTGAGAATAAAGGCGAAGTTTCAGCTATTAAGTCAATATCCATCAAATTGACTTCAGAGAAAGTGACTGGTGAACTGACTGACCGCCTTGTCAGCTATGTGTACATCATAATGCGATGTTAACATAACCTCTTGCAAAAATATCTGTATCATTCCAGCATAAAAAGACAAGCATGTTTTTAACATGCCCGTTTCCCATGCCTTGGTCAGCAGGCAGTCTCTCCAGGCATCCTCCCAAGGACGCTATGGAAGTGATAAAGTTGTCCGTTATTACTTTTAGGTCATTGCTTGTTCTGTAAGCGTCCATCCACACAACATAGTGGCTAAAACCATCAATACAACGATTGATGACAATGCCATATGGCTTCAGCTTATCATACAAATCCATATGATGACCACAAGGAAAAATGATCAGAGTCACATTTTCACGTTGTGGAGAAATGATGAATTAAAAATTCAAAACGATCTTAGAAACAAAGCACTGATAAAATATGCAAAATATATAAAATATTATAATAATATATAATATATAAAATATACAAAAATGCGAAATTTGGACTCTGATTGTTTTTCATTTGCGGTCTTCACTAGGGCGCTGGGACCTATGTTGCAGTAATGTCTGCATCTCAGACGCCACGCCCACCTGAGCTCCACACTTTCAGGATCTATCACCTTGATCCATTGTCTTATTGTGTCCAGGAATACAAAATATCCTCTCCGTATTGCACATAAGTGTAACCATCGATATCCTTGCATCTGTCCATTACCAGCTATTTCATTTTGCACAAATGTGGCCACCTCTTCTAAGTTTGTGTGGTTTCTCCTTCTGAAGAAATGCAATTTTTGAGTGTCTCTTCAGAGTCTCAATACTTATTCCCATGCCATGTTTATGCACGAAGAGAGGAAGAATTTCCATGTTACAAAAACCAATTCTGAAGTACTATTTCACTAATTCATATACACTGGGCATTTTTAGAGGCTGCGAAATGCGCTAATGTTCGTAGATTGATTTGAAGTTTGGCTTAAAAAAAATTCCCTCCCTGGTTTTTTTTTTTTTTTTTTTAATGCCTGGCCCTAATACTTTCTCTTATTTTTCTGTTCCATGAGTACATAGCACTACAGTCCCAGCCTACACACATTCAGAATTTCAGAAAGTTACCGATTCAGTACTGCCTGTGAAAAAATATGAACTGAAAGGCCTAACAATATAATCTTGGCTAATCATTCATCATTAATCTATTCAGCTAATCAACATAGCAATAAACATGGAATGCTACATAGATATAAGTTGGGTTTCCATCGACCTGTTTTTTTTGCATTTTCAATTTGCGCATTAAAAACCTGAAAGGAAACACTGAAAATTCAAAAAAAAATGTCCAAATATCGCAAAAAAAGTTTAAACGCTTGGGGGAGGGGGAAAAGTTGGTGTATTGATAAAAGGAAAATGCGAATAAGTGCTCTGGAAACAGATGTAGTGAATAAACGGTGATGCTCATAATCACGTGACATAGGCCACTGCAAACTCTCTTCGTCTCTGGTGGCTTTCAATATATAAATATATATAAATTTATATATATATATATATATACATATATAATATAAAGTTTCATATATATAAATATGTTCTTTCAACACGATTATGAACGCGCACAGCGCTGTTATCAATACTCTTGTAAGAGCGCATGATTATGATATTTCTTCCATTTGGTCCATAGCTTTCTTCTGTTGCTGTTGTTTGTTTTGAGGTTTGAAAGACGCGCCTGTAACTACCTCATCACATTGCACCCTCTTCTTCTGCAGTGGTATACTGTCACATGGCTGGAGAAGTAGCGCCACCTATTGCTTATCTCGATGGACCAACTCCAAATATTCGCATAACGGTAGCGGATGGAAACGTGCATAAATTTGCATTTTGTTTTACCGAATTTCCGAAGATTTGGTTAAAATTTGCGATATATTTGGATGGAAACCCAGCTATGGTCTATAAAAATTATAGTCGTGAGCGCACAAGACACTCGGGCATGTGACCAACACCCTACCATCAAAAAGGTCTGCAGAAAAGCCATTTTCAAGTTTACTCTGGTGAATTACAGGAAAACACATGACACATCTAGGGTTCCAATACTTGTTTTCACTATACTAAATCATAATTGTTTCATTGATGCAGTGTTGCTATTGAAATTTCCATAGTTCCCATGATATTGACGCTTGAATTTGGTCACAGAACTAATCTCGTTGTGACACCTATAATGGGCATACAACTGATTAAATTGCATTTTTTTTTAACCACACTCCAATATGGCTTTCAGCTTTGAAAATTTAATTTAGCTATCTGTAATGCGCATGAAGTTATGAGGGCTAAAAAATGCGAGAAAAAAATATTCGAATTTGAAAACACAATATTTCAACCAACCCCCACGTACTTTTAGAGCCTGCAACTCAAAAAAAAAAAAAATTTACAAGATCAAAGAAAAATTTGGCTCGGATTCATTAAATGTACTGAGGTTATTGCACTAGAAAAATCAGCTAATTTTGAGAGCCTGTACTCCAAAATACGCCCAGAAAGGTCATTTGTCAAGCAGCTTATTACGACCCAAAGTTACATTTAGGAGTTAAGTGACCTCTAGCAGTCATTTAAATTCCTTCGTCAGCGTCACTGTCAGTAAATCCCTAACCTAAACCTAATCCCAACCCTAATCCTAATACTAAACCTAACCCTAACCCTAACCCCAACCCAAATCCTTACCCCAGCTGTTATTTTAAGTGGAAATATGACTGAAACTGTATCTGATACTGAAACTGTAACTCTAACAGTACCTTCCTGCTGCCAGTAGGGGCGCAATTTTTGGAAACGCTCCTATGGGTCGGAAATCAGAGAAAATGAGAATAATCGACCTATTTGAGCGTATGGTTGGAGGACAGGTTGGATTCTGAGGGGGTCAGGGGGGAGGCACTTGTTGATTTTATATGGAATGACCCTGGTGTCAACACATAGACATACAGATAAACAAACAAATGAGAAGACTCAGTCTGAGACCAATAGCTAGCCAAAATTTCACCTTTTCCGCTCAATCAAGGTCAAAAATAGTATGGAAAGGTCATTATGTCATTAATGGTTGAGTTTACCCCCCTGCTGCCAAGAAAGCTGTGACCTTAATGACACTAAGTTGCATGTGAGAGGCCCCAGAATAAAATTCTCAATCATTTTAGTTTGGTTTGTGGACGATTGGATGATTCTGAAGGAAGTTATTGTAAGAAATTTTTTCTGAAGTTTGGCCGATTCCTCTCTTGAACATTGTTGCAGATTCACTATAAACAAGAGGTGTTGAGTTGGTATGACATCCAACCTTTTTGTGAAGTTTGATGATGTCTGGTTTTTTTTTTTTCACTGCTAAGCTGTCCGTGAAACAGACTATCTTACAAACAAATGGGTTAACCCAAATGACCAACCAGCAACAAATGCAGGCAAAAACATAACCTCATTGGCGGAGGTAATAAAAAGCCTATAACTACGCTTGTACAAGAATGCAGTCCTTGTCGCATAACCTTTCTTAAATACACTCTTATCATTTTGGATGTATTATATGATTAGTGAGCGAGAGAATTTTTTGAAACAAAACAATTACACTTGATTAATAAACTTGATACTGGTTTACAGTGTGCATGTGGGACATGCATGGGGGAGCCAAATGCCCACCTCGGTGCCAACCCTGTCAAGCAGGCCTACTAGAAGAGCACTCACATTTGTCAATGGTTATTCATATGATCAGTTTGATAAATATGAATGCAGGTTATGATAGTGGCAAATCAAAAAACATCAATTTTGCATTTTGTTAAAATGGAAACTGGATTATTCGTGTTCGACTCACCATATCAAGATCCATAATCGGGACACAACACGGCATTATCTTTTGAAGACAAAATTGAATTGAAAACTGCTCTTTATCTGTTTTTGAAATGTTCTTACAAATATTGATAATTTTTAAAAAGCCCACTTTTTCATTTTATAATTTTTGTTTTGCGATAAAAAAATAAATTGAGAAGAAGGTACACAGATTGATGTCTCAATCTGATGTTCACTAGGAAATAGGCTAAGAGAGATTGATCCATTTTTGGCAGGCCAGACTAAAGTCCATTGACATTTTCTTTTCTCTGGAACAGATCCTTGTTTTCTCTCTAAGATGAAACCCCAACCCAAAACTCAAAGTAAGAGCGCTTCCTTTGAAGGGATAACATTGAGCCTTTTCCTAACATTGAGTCAAACTCTGTGTGATGTCAGATATGTTACATAAGACTCTTCTTGTGGTCAAATACTCTTAGCCTCTTATTTTTTGCACCTTCCATCAGAGATTGGTATCTGTTTCATCTTCTGAAAGGCAGCACATATTTTGACATAAATAAACAACAGTGCTCTGATGATAGAAAGATTTTGCTAACTTGAATCCTTTATTTACTTCAATTGCCGTAATTGTTAATGATTGATAAAAATGAAATCCACTTTTGCTGGGGTGGGGGGTATGAACTTTTTTTGCTTCTAAAGGGGGACGTGTCAGAAAAAGTTTGAGACCCTTGCTTAAATGTAGTTAAAAATAAATTAAATCTGAAAATATCATACTAATTATAACAAGAAATAACAGGTTTCAAAATTGACTTTTTTTTTGGCTGTGACTTTGCTCTGACCTAAAAGGACTCTTCAGAGAAACTTTAGTTAATCATCCCAAATTGACCAGTCCCAAACACAATTCTAATCTCCAAAAAACCTGATGTTTGATCTAAAATACAAAGGAGGGAGGTTTTACAAGTTCAAATGGACCAACTGATCATATTAAATGACAGAAGAGAACTCAGCATGGCCTTCTTTTTGGCATAGTAAATGTCCTGTGAGTCTATTCTGTTTTATTCATGGCATCCCACTCCACTGAAATTAGCCAACAGCCTTTTCTCTGAGGCCAAACTTCACTCTAGAGCTGCATACAACCCAGAACACTCATATGCACTGCTTTCTGCAAAATTTGGGCTGTGACAATTTAAAGGGCTCTGCATTTGCATCTTGGTACCCTCCAGTATCATTGGCACCCTTTAGTAAAATGAGCCAAATGCAATGCAAAAATAGTCTTTATTGCTTATCCTTGTGATCTTCCATTCAAAATATTCACAAAAAAGTAACCTTTAATTGAAGTAATGTAATTGAAATAAACATTAAAATTTCTATCATGAAAAAAATACTTTTCTCAAAAATATGGCACCCGTTCATTTAATATTTTGTGCAGTCTCCTTTTGCCAAGACAACAGCTTTGATTCTTCTCCCATAATGTGTGATGAGGTTTCTCAACACATGGCATGGCATCTGAGACCATTCCTCCACACAATATCTCCATCAAATATAACCCATTTTTAAGCTTCCTGGCAGAGGATGTCAAGTTTTCATTCAATATCTGCTTGTATTTCATAGAATATGTGATGCCATGTTTCCTAAAGCCCAACGCCCACCGGAGGCGTGAGACACGCTTCAAAAAAAGGGTTCCATTCATTTCAATGGAGCAACGCCCACTGGCGGCATGTGACAGGTTTTTACTTTTCGCCACTTCTCAATTTCTTGAGCGTCATCTCAATAAAAACGCATTTGTCTTTTAAGTTATTTAACAATTTTGCTTTGTCATGGTTAGTGGCATACATTTAGCAGAAACCTCACTTAGTTGTTGAAACCGATAACCGCTTTTTTTTTAAACTTTTTTTTTTTTTTTTTTTTTGAATTTTTCCTTTATTTGACAGTTATACAGTATAGAGAGACAGGAAGGTTGGGGAGAAGAATGGGGGAAGACATGCAGCAAATGACCTGAGCCGGATTCGAATCCAGGTCGCTGCTGGAAGGACACAGCCTTTATGGTACGCACACTTAGACCGATGAGCCACCGGGGCGCCCCGATATAACCGCTTTTTAACCAAGTTACAGTTTTTGAAGGGAAATCAATTATTTTGGGGGCATTTAAGTTATTAAGCGATCTACAGTTGGACAGAACCTAACTCAAGGTACACTGATGAACGTCGCACTTTGCCATCACTTAAAATAAGCTTTATCGGTAGGCGTTTTCAAAATTTAAGGTTGTCTTGTTGAATATTTTGAGAGTGACACCCATGGCTTGCTTCTCGGTCCTGTTGTCATCCGTCAACATTGATGCTGCTGACGCTTCCAATGGGCTTTAAAAAACGTTCATAGTTTGACGCGACGCTTTGCTTTGCGGCCAGTGGGCGTTGGGCTTTACAAGATGTCCAGGGCCTTTGGAAGAAACACAGCCCCACAATATTAAAGATCAACCACCAAACCTCAGAGAGGGCATGAGATGGCGGTTTTTCTGTCTACGCCAAACCAACTTTTAATGTTTGTCGCTAAAAAGCTCTATTTTGGTCTCAGCTGACCATTTAGCCCAGTGTTAAGGAAAGTCCTAGAAACAGTATGCCAAATGCCTGCACTTTAACTTGTTGTTAATCAACAGCGAGGTTTTTTTTTTTTTTTTTTTTTGCAACCCTCCCAAACCACTTGTGGTGATGTAGGTGGCATTTCATGATGCTTTGGAGACCTTGTGAACTTAAAATGAATACAACCTCAGCAATTCTTCGGCTGTGATCCTTGGAGATTCTTTGGGCAGTGAAAACGTCCTCCTCACGGTGCGTGGGGTCAATGTACACACACATTCTCCCCCAGGCTGATTCTTAACATCTCCTGTAGCCTCAAACTTTTTATTTATTGCCCTGATAGTGAAAATGGGTATTTTAAACTTTCCTGATTTGCCCAGCTCAACAACTTACTGTCACATATCATCACTGTCTTCTCTCGTCTTTCCCATAGCGATGAATTTGGCCGGTGTCACTATGTCACCTTGTGTTTACACCCCAGTAAAATGGAAAGTCATAGTTTTTTTTTTTTTTTTCATTCCAAACAAGGTGGGCAGAGCTAGACAGCATTGAAGTGGTGATTTGTAGTATTGAGTGTGCACTGAGTACATATATATATATACACACAATTTCACAGTGTGCCGTACTATATATACCTATTTACAAAATTGTAAAAATATTAAAATATATACAAAACATTTCCAAAAGAAGCTGTGAATTTCACATTAAACTTACTAAGAATTATGCATCTCATTCTATTTTTCAAGTCCCTCTCCCAGCGTTTTCCACGAGTGATCTGAGTCCGATATAAGCTGTATAGAAACAGGCAATGCCATAAATTCCCTATGGATCGTCCACTTTGTAATGATCTGCTCACTACTGCTCACAGGTAGTGTCATGTGGATAATTTAGAGAAAAATAGATCTCAGTTAAATCACTGATTGCACATTCTGATTGATGCTACAAAATTAGTATTGAATATCCAATTTATAATGTATGAGATTATGTTAACATGAGGCTCTCATTTCCAAAGCCTCAGGCACTGTTTTACCATCAACTTATGAATTAGCCTTACAAGGTCAATTGATGTGGATTTCCATATAAAGCATTGGATCTACACGCAGGAAACTTATTCTGTAGGGTTTGTTCACTGCAATGGCAACTCAGGTCAGCCATGCCAGCATGAAAACCAAAGGGACATACAGGGTCAGAGTGTACCAGCTGGGCAGTGAAAAGTAGGTCTTATCTCTTTTGCTCATCTTAGCTTCATCTGCATTTGTGATATGGATTTACACCAAGTGTACCAAGCTTTGCTCACCATGGGCTTATGATGCTTGTCCACATGAAAACAAGTAAAATGATGACTGTTCCCGAGCCTCACACTCATAGGTGTGGGGAATGGGGTGCTGAAGGTGCTACACACTCCCTGCTATTCATTTGATGAATTTTGTTTGTCATTTGACTAGAAAACATTCAATAAATGACATTGTTAATTAACTTTTTTCTCATTAACAAAATAGGTTTGTTTTGTTTAGGGAGCTTGTCAATATACTGAATGCATTCAAATTTGAACAGGCATTCAAAAATGAACAAGTCTCCGTTCGTGTTCAGCTAAAAAACGAACGGCAGAGTGTTCAAAAATGAACGAGCATGCGTTCATTTTACGGTCAAAAATTAACAAGCATTCGTTCATTTTTGACCGGACAGCATCCAAAAACAAATGCAGCTACCCTCTCTCGCGTTACAAAATGAATCTGCTCTCCACTTCGCAGAATTTACACCAACATGCGTAAATATTTCCCTCTTACGAGAAAAAAATTCCCCGTCTCCCATCCTGCAGAATTTAGAAGTATATTGTAAGGTACATGCCTATTAAACGACAGTTTTCACATCGACAAAAAAATGCTACCAAATCTCCAGTTTCGAGATTATATCTTTACCGATCGTCAATCTTCTGCTATACGCTTACACGTTTCACTGAGTTCGATAAGATGCTTTAATACATTCCACACTCAAGACCGGAGATAAATTGTGATTCAGTGGTACCGGGGTACGTTCAGTCAGCCAAAGCATTCCAATGTTGCTGTGTGAATACTTTACTGGAATGAACATCGCTTCTGTGTGGTGTCAGTATGCCACTTTTTCCTTCTTATATAAAAAAGCATTTTAGAATTCCAAAAAATGATGTGACCGCTAAGCAATTTGTTTGCAAAAGATTGTAAATAAATTAAATTAAATACATTAAAATGATAGTTTACGCATTGTATCACATCATCTGCGCGACAGCCCAAGTTTAATTCTACTATTCTGTGAGTATAAGAACTAGGATAACTTAGTCCCGCTCATATCAAATTGCAAAATTATCCGCGATATTAATCCTTTCTTTTCAAACCCTGTGAACGCGCAAGCCAAAAAAAAAACTGCCACACTTTACAGCCCACTACGTACACGATGAGTTCTGCAATGATATTCAGATTTTGTTCCATTGATTGTTGCAGATTTTTTAGGCTACCATTTGTCATATTATATATTGTTCTAATTTATTGTACAGTATTTTTTTCAGATTGAAGTCACAACACATGAAACCGCCGCTCTGTGGGAGCTGCCGACAACAAGCTCAGATCTAGACAAGCAGATGAGCAAAGTAAAACCTCTGCATGTGCACAGTATTATAAAATCAGCATGTCTGAATGTTAATAAATATTTATCCCCCCCTCTTCCCCCTTTATGAAAATAAACCTTATTATAAGGGTGTTATCAGTTCAATTAATGAATAAGCTTGATTGCAAGATAAACGACTAAGTAGTCTTGTGATGCCATGGGGATTAGCTGGTTCAGGGATACGAGATCACGGAGTGAGACCAGAATTCATGCGACACGCTGGAATACCGGTGACAAGACTTTAGGATTATGTGCACGATTAATACTTAATTTGTTCAGTCAACTAAGTTTAATGTTTTTCTTTAGATAACCGGAATATGTTTTTGTTCAGAGAACAGGAGTAGGTCGCATAATAATCCCATTCCTGAAGCATCACCTAAATTGGCAAATGATCTTTAGCAGGCAGATTATACCCGGAATATATGAAAAAAAAAAAAAAAACTAACAATGACATTGAGAACTATTTCACTTTAAGCTACTTAGAATTTAAAATAGGCCTGTACAAGCATTTATATAATCCGTCATCCATATTCAGTCGTCGTTCACAAAAGAATATCCGCGCCCATAATCTAAAAGCTCACTTAATACACGTTAGCACCAAATTGCAGAAATCAGCATAGTCTATACAAAAGATAAGATAGTTTCTTATAAAACAAAAGGAATCAGCAGTGCCGGGAAGACCTGGGATCAAATTACCTCACTGAATTACTTTATACCTTTTTTTATTTCAGAAAGATTCCCCAAAATTACAAACGAATAGCGAAACGTGGCAATGCCATTAGAGAATGACTCAAGAGGTTCTTTACAGTAGCTTCGTAATAGTAGTAAGGCGTCCCCCTTAACTTGCCTACTTAAGTGGGAAACACGTCTCACTTAATAAGCAAATTCTTGGTGTAACAAAATGCCCCACAACCTGTACCATCTACCCCTCCGTTACAGGTGATGGGTGTCTATTTTTTCCTCACCAGCATCACGCATGCGCAGAATATAGGGGTTGCTGTAGATCAGTCATGTAGTCTAATAAACTTTCTATCTGTACAGTGCATATTGGTAACGAAAACCTGATAATGTCAATTCTACAGCCGTTAAAAGAAAAAGTGTAACAACTAGACCCGGTCTCCCCTATATCTGATTATTTTCAGTCATAATGGCAAATTTATTGTTCTCAACACCCTTAAAATCTTGCTATAAATCTTTATCGTTCGGTGATATTTTCATTACATTATGTGACTTTAGCTGACGTAGAAAAAAATCAGGCATACAGAAAAACACAACCGCGATACCACGAAGACGACGGCGGGCAAAGGGTAACATACATGCACGTTTCGCGTTTTCCAAATTCTGGTACCACGTTGCCTGTCAAATGTAGGCCTACATTTCAGAAAAAGAAATGAGTTACGACAATATTTTATATAACTGATGAATAAAACAGAGAGAAGACTCCAGCTGTAACACTGATAATTTATATCTATAAAATCTATCTATATAGTAAATGACGGAAAACGGGGAGATGGCGTTAACTGCATAAACTGTCACATACATCTACAAAATCTGAAATAGACTCAGAACAGTTGACTATAAACAGAAATTCTTGGATTGCGAACATTTTATAATGAACGGAGTTAAGTTTTACATGAATGGCGTTCAGTTTTAGATAAACGCATCAGGTCTTGGGCCAGCATCAGGAAATGAACGCATCAGAAAAGGAACAGAAGGGTGTTCATTATACGCAGTGACCAGGTTTGCAGCCTCGAACGCATCCAAAAATGAACAGGCGTCCGTTCAAAAATGAACGCGTTCACTGTTCAGAATATTGACAAGCTCCCTTATGAATCCACTCTCTACTCTGCTGAAATCTTGTTACTCTATTGAATGAAGTTATGTCTTCAGCTATGGTGAGCTCTGGCTCATAGAGAGATAAAATTATAAATGCACCAAGTCAAGTTTTCAATTGGCATGTAGGTGCTGTTCCTACCTTCTTTATTGCTGGAAATAATTGGCAGACGGACATCAACAATCTTTTTGAATAATGTGATTTGTTGGTTTAGAGCTACCACTTTGGTTGAAGAGCCATGCAGGCAATTGTGTTGCAGTCATTTACAAGGAGTAACATTAAGCGAGTAATGCACAGCAACTTTAACAAAAATAGCGCAAAAGCAAATATTTGATTTTTCTGAAATCCTTGCATTCACGTAAGATTGCAGCAATATAGAATACACCAGACAACAACGGTTTTGATGACTTTGCCTGATAAGACTTTCTATCCGAACCTCTACTGCCAACTCCAGCACCACCAGACAGCAGCACAGCTAGCTGTGAGGATAATGTTAACTTTTACCATAACTGGGAGGCTACTTTCTTTTACTCTGCCATCACTACTGGTGGATTTGAAGAGCCCTGTCATCTGAGCAACATCAAATATACTGCAAGGTGCCGAGACATTTCGATGGTCATTCTAAAAGCAATACAAACTCAAATGAATATGAATACAGTACTGAAACGCTGCTTTGGTAATAATAAAATATACAAGATAAATGCCTGAGTAGTCACTCAACTATCAAAATTTCAAATTTAACATTGTTAACATTGCTCACGCGTAGCAAGATCCATGTCAAAATTCAGAATTATTTTTTTTTTCCATACCAAAAAAAAAAAAAAAAAAAAAAAAAAAGCAAAGCCAAATCAGAAAATTCTCTCTTGGCACTTCATGTCCCTTCAAATCTTTCTCATGGCTCTGGTAAGAGGTATAGTTATGTAATCCAATGGGAGCCAACAATTGCTTTCAAACGGTGTATTGCTGTAATTAGAATCTAGTTCTTGAGGGGTTGTAATCTAACATGTAAAAAGATCTTTGTGGGTTTTGCTCTGACGCAGTGCTACGTACTGGTAATGGAATTCAGAAGGTATAGTTTAGGTAGATTCATGGGCGTCTGTTAGTTATTGTCCCCACCACTTTTCAAAACAATCAGAATGAGTGCGTTTTGAGAAGTGGTGGGGACAATGACATTAATTAATTAATTTCACTTTTGGTGAAACGCTACCATAACATGCCTCTGCGTATTTCATGTTTTAAGTCAGTAGTAGAGTTTCCATCTCATATCAAGCTAATTTTTAGGCAAATTTTATACAATTCGCTTCAAAGAAAATGTGAATGACCCGCGTTTCCATCCACTGGCTTGGAGCAAATAAACTCCAATGTATCGTCTTTTTTTAAAGGTGACCTAGAACGGGGTATTTTTCCTTGTTCTTTGATGTGACATATACACAACAAAATTTTGGTTGGGTCTGTAATGCCTCAGAAGCTTCCTAAAAACCTCTCTCAAAAAGCTATGTTAGGGTGGGGGATTTTGAACGCGTTGTTTTGCACCTATTTGGTGACCTTTCGGGCTTAACTGGCAACCTCATTATGAAGTGCAAGCACTTGATGCTGATTGGCTGGCTTTGCTGCCTAAAGCGAAGCAAGTCATAATCACTTTCCATGTTACTTGCGCTGAAATTCACCTTTACGCAAGTGAAACTGAAACTTCAAGGGACAAGGATTTTGATTCCGCGTAAGAATCTTATTAATAAGCATTCATTGAATAATTGCGGACTATGGCAAATAATCCTAAAAAATGCGTTAGACCCACGCCGAATGCGTGAGACTTGGCATCTCTGCTACTTTCATGTTTTGGTGTTGACGCACCAGGTGAAACATCTTCACAAACTAAAGGCGCAGATGCCGACCTCCCGTCGTCTTAATGTGAGCATGGTAGGATCATTGGCAACAACAATCTTCACGGATTTATTTCAGATCTCATTTCAAAGCTGTTGTTGAGTGATAATCACGTCATACAACATTGGGTAGACAAGCAAAACGAATATATTCTATTTTTAACGTTTTAAAAACAATCTAGCAACAACATGATACTTACAGTTTGTACTGGTTGTTGAGGTAGACGCAAAGTCGAAACTTCCGCTACGTTGCACCAAACGCTGCGAGAAGCCGGCTTGAAATTGTGCCAGGTTAGTAAAACTGTCAGAGGTGAAATCGGCTGAGCAAAGTAACAGTCTGTGGTTGAATGTAGCGGGAATCCGATTAAAAATGAACAGCAGCCACGCATCTCGTGCATTTCTTTCGGCTGGAAGGTTATGGAACGTTTGCACACTGCTTCCGCAGCCTGGAAGAGCACACCTCGGTACCTGACTCGCCATTTCGCTTTGAACTTCACGAACACTGCTGCAATTTACTTTCCTTAGGGGGCAGGAGAGTGGGTGTATGCAAATTATTTTGCAGGGGAGGAAACAAAATGAGAGTGGGAGGGGGCAGTTAGATACATATGACATCATATGTATGCGTTGTTCAGAATGGCCTGTTTTCTGCCGGTCATTTTTAAAAGAGGAATTTCTATGAAACGGAGATGTTCAGATTGTCTAGCACAGGGATCACCAACTCTGTTCCTGGAGGGCTACCAGCCTGTTGGTTTCTACTCCAACCCTAATTCAACACACCTTATTCAAGTAATTAGCTATTTAATTGCCCAGCTCGTGATCTTGTTAAGTAGCTAATGAGCTGAATCAGGTGTGTTGAATTAGGGTTGGAAAACCTACTGTAGAAACCTACTGGATGGTAGCCCTCCAGGAACAGAGTTGGTGACCCCTGGTCTAGCACTTTTCATATGTTCTTGAATGCGGGTAGACTACCGTTATTCAACATAGACAAGGTAAAAACGGTTTTTGATTCTATGTCACCTTTAGGTAAATTATTTGCTTTGCAAGAGATTTGTGCACAGATGGCAATGACATACAACGATTTTGATCCGACTCGATGACAAATCTAAGAAAACTTGCCAGTTTCACCGAGAATTTTGACTTCGCTGTGCACGTGTCACTTTCGTGACACTGCTCCTTCAATAAACAGTTGATACGGTCAAAATTAAATACTCGATTTTCATAAATTTGATTTCACGGGCTCACGAGTTTGAGCTCCTGTGTATCCCATAACTGTCAGCGTTGTTGGAAAATGGAAAAATAATGTTAACACTTGCTTCCAGTTGGGAGTCTAATCACATGAGTAGGATGTACAATTCACTAGCTTGTATGCTAATGCTTTTCGCCATAAAATTAATAAATTAAACTTCTACGACATCAGTTACGAGTGTTACTTATTACTTTCCTGGCCAAAAGTGTCTGCAAGCTACCTAATGTAATATTAATTCCATTTTTTGAATAAACTGTCGATAAAGCCAACGCCAGCGATGGTGAACGGTTACCAGCAAAACTGATGAAGTTATTTGCAGAAAATGGCGTTTATCAATGAACATAGCAGAAGTGGGAAATCGCAAGGTGCAAACCGAACACTGAAACACCAGGGTAATGAGTAGTAATGGGAACACATCTCGGAGTTAATGAGCCCCAGGGTAGGAAAAGCTTAACGCGGGGTGGCACTGGGTTACGCTGGTAATGCTGTTTGTAGTAGGAAAGGGGTAACAGTTACTACTCACCCCGGGTGGCTTAACAGAGGACCAAGGCATTAGGCATGTTCTTATTCGACTGAACTTTTAAACTTATGCGCTATTTTGTTGCTTGGAATTAAGCCCGATGTTACAATCTTGCGTCTCTCTCCATCAGCCTCTATATCCCAAGGCGGTAAGCTCGAGAATTTAGCCAGAAGTTGATGCATGTGCACTTTGCATCATTTCAAAAACCAAGAGGAGGAGGGAAAATAGAGCTGAGATCAAGGGCGTAGGTTTGCGTGTGGACGGTCAGGACATAACCCTACCAATATTTTGGGGAGCCAGATTGTCCCTACCAATATTTCAGCAAACTCGTTCTTATCATCTTTCCAGGTAAGCCATATTAGACCCAGTTGCGGAGGCTACGTCTCCAAGACAACCTATTTACGCATTCTAGCATTTGATTGATTGAAAGGGAGGGGCTACCTGAAGGCTAAAAGTCAAGTGTAAATTGACCTCTCTATTCAGGTCATGAATATTCATTTTTGTCCAAAGCGGGCTTGAGACACGCAACTGGATCGCCGGCTTTGATTACATGGTGTTTGCAATGGCTTGCCCATTGAAGAGAACCGTAATTTGGCATTTGTTCCAGATTTTTCTTCATCACGTGACTATCGCACTTTTCCCATGGCCCAACTCATGACATATATTTGATATTACCTTGGATATGTATCACTTTTGCAGAAATTTCATTGTCTGAGAGCGTGAGAAAAAAATATTGTTCTATGTAATGCTGCTAATATTCAGTCAAACTGAATGCCAAGTGTAATTGGGAACTTGAATTGGTGCGACTTAGCACTGTGGCAGGCTAGTTTCAACAAGTGAACTAAACCTGGTTTCTGTCTCGTGTTGGCTAGTAGTCAGGTTGCTAGTCGTAGTAGACATAACACGGGTGGATGTATTAAATTATGAGGTAAATTTAAGTCTAGAAATCCCGCAATGGTGCCATTATTAATGTATTATTTTGTATGCAAGAACCACAGCAGCAAACTGTCGACGATACAGGTGTGTCAGAGCTTCAGGTGACATCCCAATTATGAATTCTAGTATGGAATTATAGGGAAAGCATTAAAGTTAGTTTCATGATGTTCAGCAAATATAACTTTTGAAAGTCAAAATGTCCCAACCAACTTTGCCTCAGTGGGGAAAAGGAAAGAAACAAGTTATCGTAAGTCATAAATCTAACGTGATCCAGTCCGATAGAACGCTCGGTTTTCGGCTTGTCTAATTCACAGATAGTCAGTGGTCCATTTTGCATTTTGAAGTGTTTATCTCCGCTGCAGTCACGTTACCGCACAGAGAGATGTTTAATAGACATAAATTACCTCTAATGATTTTAACATTCTCTAATTATAAAACATACCACTGTGTAATTAAGTAATTTCTGAATTGGTAAGAGTATTTCAATTGTTTGATATTGCTAACCTTCATAATAAATGTTCGTAACATTAGTAACAGTTGTAAACTTGTATTCAAAAATCCAATCCAAAGTATTTGGATGGTAACAAAATAGAAACAGAAGTTTATGTATGTGGCATCTATCTACAACTATGAAGATTATGGAGGCACCTTGCCAAGCATCATAAAAAAACAAAGAAACACTCATTCTGATAATCTTCGTACACAGAAAAGGCAGTATCTGCACTCAGATTTAAAAAAATTTTCCAGCTCGCACGCTCGCATTACATATGTGTCCCTACCAATTCTCATATTAAACCTATGCCCTTGGCTCAGATATTACATCTTGTTCTTCTTGTCTTGTTTGCCGTTTTCTCCAAAGAGTGAGGAGCAAAAATGAATGCTAATCATAGAGCATTAATGGTATCGAGAAATGTTCATTCTGATGAAGACGGAACACAAATAGGCTAGCTGACTAATTGGCTATTTCCCGAATTAGCAGGCTATTTCGAGACCAAGATTTTGGGGGAAATTTTCCCGATCAAATAGCGTGCTATTCGTGTCTTCAAACAGCAAGAATAGCTGGCTAATTTGACAGCGGGCTAATTTCAAAACCGCAAAATCGCGCGCTAGTTAAAACTTTGGTCTGATGAGAACATGCCTATCAATTTGGGGGGGATCCCCTGCCCTGGCGACTCAGATCTTTCTTGTCCTCATCCTCGCAGTTACTTTGTTGCTAAAATTCTAGTCTGAACTCTTACTATAGTCTGTCTGGGTCTATGCAACTGTGTTATTCTGGCTGAGGTTGTTACAATGTTGCGATATGCACGCAGCCAGTCCTGTTTCTATTCAGGTACATTTAGTGGCTGCTTGCGGTCTCTCTCATAAAATGATATGTATGACAAATTTTTTTTTCATTGAATAATAAAAAAAAAAACTAGTGCAAGATAAAGTGGGGGGGACAAAATGACTTCTGACAAAAGTTGGTGGGGACACGTCCCCACTGTCCGTCCCCACCTATACTGACGCCTATGGGTAAATTACATTTTTTAAAAAATACTTTTTCATTCTATCTTCCCACAAACATAACAGATCCCTGCAAGTTTAATAGTTACTACGTTTGTGGTAAATTTTGTTTTACGTTTGCAGTGGGCGACTGCTATTACATTTGTGGGAAATTTATTACATTTGTGGGATTATTTAATTAAAAGCTGCAGATTTGTATTTGTGGTTTATTACACTTGCAGGCTGTTATTACACTTGTGGGTATTACATACCCTTATTTCATTGCCACTTAGGCATTTAGTTTACTATTCTGAAGGTAAATTTTTAATTTTTTGATAAGTATTGAGACGTTTTTTCAGGAATAATCATAAATCCCACATACGACTAAGGCAAATGATATGTTTTACAGCTTGCTTTTTATCCTGAGTGTTTCCCTGATTGATTTCCCCACAATCCAGCTGTCCTTGTTAGTTTGGGTTTGGTTTCATTTTTTGATTTTCACTGTTTAATTATTGTCTCCTTCTATTCCTCTCCCTCCTTACTTCACTTCCCTTGCTTGCACAAGCATTTTCCACCTCCTTGATAGTCATCTTGTGCAGTTAGGTGTCCGCTATCCCTGTGCTAGATTGTAGCACTGTGTCTTGCCCTATTCTACATGTCCCTGTTTGCTCCCACATTACCACAGACCATCAAGTGATTACAGTCAGTCTCAGACAGCCCTTTTTGTGTTCTCAATCAGTTTTGCTCATAAAGGCAGTTTCAAAGTATTTATTAATCGGCGCTTGGTTCTGTTCTGCAGTACGTGACATAGAATTAAATTCTTTACACTGTGTCGTACGCATCAGGTAGTTCTTAGCAACCACTCATTCTTCAGAACATGCAATTGCATTAAGGCGCTCCTCAGTCAGAAAGTTGTGAGTTTGGATTGCAGGCTTAAATTCCTCTCCTAAGTTTAGCGTTGATCCTAGAAAATCTTTGGTCAAGCTCGCCAAGCATACGATCAAGGCAGGGGAAGAACAGCTTTGTTTTGCAATGCTCGGAGGTACTGAGGGTCACAATCGCTCCACAGACAGATTCCATAACATAGCTATCCATTCTTTTCTGCTCCTTTCCTCTTGGCTCAGTTGTCTTCTCAATGTCATTCTCCTTGCAACAAGCTGTTGCTTTCTCATAGCAATGCTCTGCCATCTCAGTGGACTGCATGCCTTTTAGAGTGCTGTACATAGCTTGTTAAACTCTACCGCTTTCATCAGATCGCATTTTTCAACTGATAGGAACTTTTGAAATTCCTCTGTTGTTGCAAGAATGGCTTGAAACATCTTAAGTAGGCATAAAGTAGAGAATTTGCAAAGTTTTGCTAAAAGACCAACAACTATACATGACTTCATGCTTGAGAGGCATTGAATGAGGGCAGGATAATTGGCGATCACTGATTTCACAGTGCGTAGTTGGCAGGACCTGGGTGTTTGAGAAAGTTGCACTAATGCAAGATGCAACCTGAGTGTGGATTGAACGCTGACAATTTTTTTGGGATTCAAAAGCGGCACACTGAAAAATGAGTGCGTACTTTCCAGAGTATCAAAAAACTCACTAGCCTCTGGTATGGCTTTGCATGAATGGCACATTCCCAAACAAAGTTCAAGTGCATCACAAAGCACGTACAATGCTTCTGGGTGGATTGTAAACCAGTGCTTGCTCAACTCATAATGGATGCCCCGTCATAACCTTGTGCTGCATAGAGAACATCAGTGATGTACACTACAGGCCAAAAGTTTGGAAGCAAGATCAAATGTGTACAAAAAAAATCATAGTTTCATTGGCAAACTTTGCAAAAAAATAAACATGATTATTATATAAAGAGTCACTTATCAGAATACATTTTTTCTCAAATTATCAGGCCCATACTACTAGGCCCATGGTCCTAGTGCCCGGGCTGTAAACCATGACATAAAGTGAATAATGCAAACTGTGATTTGTTTTTTACTTGTTCACTGAAGTTGAGACTTTTGCAAATCTTTTCAACCCAAAAACTAAGCCCCTCCTTTCTCTTGTTAACATTTATTCAGCAATGGTCTAGTAGCATCAATGTGTACAGTCCTAAAGGTAAATAGAGGAAAATAGTGCATATCAGTGAAAGAAAAGTCTAATCATATAGTAAATACATCCCAAAATCCATAGATTTCATACTGCTTTTTAAGAAGGGCATTGTGAACAGAAACTTGAAGTTGCTTCCAAATTTTTGACCTGTATTGGCCTTGCTTCCAAACTTCTGGCCTGCTGTGTATGTATGCTGGAATAAAGGTGTTATAGTGTCTGCATTGAAGCCCTCAAAATCATTGATACTAACGAAGTATTCTTTAACATTTCCATATTTTTTAGACATATTGCACGCACAAACTGACAGTTGTTCTGATTTATTTTCCCTGGCCTCATCAGCTGCTATGGCATACATGCTGGATTCTTTCAGTTCAATTACAATACGCTCAGTACTTGCTTCAGCACAACCCTAAATGTTTTCATCTTGGGATGTGTTTGAAAGGTAAGTGGCTTAAGAGGGCATATGATGCTGCTGTAGAAAGGGGTCAAATTTGGTGAGTAAGATCATGCATGCAAGGAAATTCCACTCGTTTTCTTTTGCCTCACTATCGTCCCTTGTTTTTCAAGTAAAGAAATAACCCCAACAATACTTTCCTCTGTCAGACAGTTCCTTTTCTTGTCCAGCTTTGAGCTGTGGAATTACATCCCTATGTACCATACTACCCATGAAAGAGGCCCATGCTATCATATAGTCTGTGTGCGAGTCAGATATTTCATTTTCTTCAAAAATGCCCAGTGCCCTCTTCCAATTTAAAAACCTGAACTTATCAAGCCATCAATATGAGACCTAGACCTGTTTGAGACCTTGCCAAATTGTCTGCATGCAAAGCAACATGCAGAGGCTTTCGAAGCTGAATATTCTAACGAGCTATATCGCTGGAACCAATGATGTTGAAATGATCTTTTTTTTTTGAATGCTTAATGTTTTTTTGGGTACTGCACCACAGGTTGAGTAAGGTCACCTTTCTTGGTTCCTAAGTCCGCTGCAACCATGTTCTCTGTCTGTGTTCCATCTGTGTTCTCTCCTTGGGCAGCTGCTCTGTTTACTATCTGTGCTCCTCTTGTGCTCTGTCCCTGTGCAGCCCCCGTGTGGCCTGCCTCCCTGCCCTTCTGTCCTCCCCCTTGCTGTTCCTGATAAAAGTGCCTCATGAACATCACAGAAAACACAGATTCATTTTCAGATATGGTATAATAATGCACAAGCCAATGCTGTACTGGTATTTCTCCAGCCAGGTAACAGTATGAATGCCATGCCAATGCACAGCTCCTGAGGCAGAAATGAAGCTTATTTAAAGGTTTTCAGAATGTCTGATTAAAAGTATTTAATTTCAGAATTGCATCAAATGTTTTTTTATTAAACAAAGACCGCTAATATTATTATGCTACGGTGCTGTATTTTTATTGGCTATTAGCAATAAGTTTTCATGCGAGCCCTAGTCTCTCTCTTTCAAGAGGGATCTCTTTTCAATGAGACATTAAATTAACTTTAGCTTGCATTCCAACATGAATAAAAATCACACCGATATTTACTGTCAGGTTAGCCATCCCCATCAGCATAGTTCATTAATCAAAGCCTAGTGCATGCCAGATAATTCTTACATTTTGACTGAATTGAAAAATGTGGTAGACTACAGACATACAGAAAGATTTATCTAATTTGTTTTAACCAATTTTGAATGTTTTATTCGCACACGACAGACGATTCAGTCAAAACCACACACTTGACTATTTTATACTACCTAAAGAGTTATATTCACAGAATCATCTGGTGAATGCGAATAAATATTGTGGCGATTGGGATAACAGACATGCCCGCCACCCATGTCACACCTTCCAGGAACAGCAACTCCCCTCCCCTTCTCTCCATCCTCCAGCAGCACCATGGACAGCGTGTACCAGACAGACCTCAGTTCAGCACCCCTCACTGCCACTCTATACTGGACAGCTCCCTCCAGTTGCAGCACTGCCAATCAGAAGGGCTCTCAAATGACATTCTGCATGAGGCCACACACCTGATCGCAGTCAACATCCGAGGAACCGACTATATAAAGCTGGGGAGCCAGCAGACGGGGGAGCTTCGCCGGGAGAGCATGTCGCAAGTGGGCTACTAACTGTTGTTGGTCTTTCTTTGCTTCCCCTATTAGAGTCCAAAGGCAAAAGATGGGGGACCCCGAGTTCACGCCTCCTCCTCCTTGGTTTGGCTGCTGCTCACCTACCTGTCTGCGGCTAATTTTCCAAGTGTTGTAGTGTTAAAGAAGATTATTGTCTTTCGGTTTATTTTTATTCATAAACTACCACCCAGTGGGCTGGTCTCTTTCCAACCTATTGCCCCGTCTGTGCCTGATTTTCTGGTGGTTCGCCACAATCAGTTAAATCTGATGCAATGTCCTGTTTTTAAAACCAGTTTGTTAACGTTAAGTTATGATAACCCTCTAAAGTTAGCGCACACCATTATGTTAGATCAAGCCAGCTCATGCAGCGGTAGATTGCCACCCCGGGAAATATTTTAATCAACTTCACTGTTAAATCATAGCTACAAATACTAACATGATGTATTTATTGTGTATATATAAAAATTGAAGGTATATATCTAATAAGTATATGTTACCTTTCTCATTTTGTGTTTTTCTCTGATCGTCTTTAAAAATTTGTCTGCGCCATGGCTAGCTCCAGAATGCCACAGGGGTCAGGAACTTGGTTAGTCCAAGGAACTTACTTTGGCTTCTGTAGCCTGTGGTTAGCCTGTGGGTTTCCAGGAGGAAGATAGAGGTTTTAATGACACAAATACAGTGTCTCCTTAAATGAAATTACTCACTGATGCATGGCACAAATAAATTGCATTATAGGCTAAATATTCAGTGGTTGCATGAGCTTAAAGTATTTTTTGCAGTAAGAAAGGACCTGGGGCTATAGCTTAGTTGTCAGGCCCTAAACACGCCCTTGATTACACTTGTCCCAAAATTTGTTTGTTTCTGGTGTCATTTTTGTTCTTTGAACCTTTTCAAATCCCTGCTTTTTTTTTTGGTCCCAAAATCATGAAAATGAACGTAAATAAGTTTTCATTCCAAATAATATGACGGCCTTGCTTCATTGAAATCATTTTCCTTGTCTCTGTGATGCTCAAATCCTCAGTCATAAACCATTACCTTGGGGTCATACACCCGTTGGCATGGATTTCCTTGACTTGGCATCAGCGTAAAGGGGTTAAGATTACAGGGTTTCGGCTACATGTAATTGATTGTGGCGCACCACCACGACAAAATAAAAGCCGCCATGCTTATGTTAAATGACTTTACATAAACTCCAAAAATCCTAAGGACAATCAGGTGTTGCCAGTTCTCCTTTTTTTTTTTTTTTTTTTTTAATTGGCATCTCCAATCCCACCCGAATCTGGAATGCCCAATCGGAGAACTATGTACAAGGCTTGCTCGTATGCGACCCCTTGCTGCTAATTCAGGAGAGTGTAGACAGTTTGCGGCTCTCCTCCGAAGCACGCGCCTGTCAGCCACTGCTTCTTATACACTCATTGGTTGAATCATCGCAAGTTCAGAACGAGGGCGGAGGATACCCGGACATGAACAGGCTTAGAGTCCTCCTGACGAGCGCCCGTCTGGCCAACAGGAGGTGCTTGAGCAACGAACAAAGCTATTTATTTATTTCCCTTACCCGGCAGACCCTTCCTAATTTGAAACCCTGTAGCGCAATGGTCAATTGTGCGCTACTCTGAAAAAGCTGCCAACCACTGCCGGTTTGTACGACCGGGGCTCGAACCCGCGATGTGATAGTCACTTCTGCACTGCAACGCAGTGCCGCCAGTTCTCTTTGCGCTAATAATTCTTGACCTGTTGTCAATCATTTTGCTTGTTGAACACCTTTTCCAGTGAATAAAAATTAGTCATCGGCAGTAAAATACGGTGGCCCTGAGGTGCAAAACACAACGGCAAATCAGAAAACACAACGGCAAATCGGAAAACACAACGGCAAATCAGAAAACACAACACAAAAAGAGACAACACAACGGCAAAAGAGAAAACACAACACAAAAAGAGAAAACACAACGGCAAATCAGAAAACACAACACAAAAAGAGAAAACACAACGGCAAATCAGAAAACACAACACAAAAAGAGAAAACACAATGGCAAATCAGAAAACACAACGGCAAAAGAAAAACACAACACAAAAAGAAAAACACAACACAAAAAGAAAAACACATCGGCAAATCAGAAAACACAACGGCAAAAGAAAAACACAACACAAAAAAGAGAAAACACAACGGCAAATCAGAAAACACAACGGCAAAAGAAAACACAACACAAAAAGAGAAAACACAACGGCAAATCAGAAAACACAAAAACAAAAACAAAAAAAGACAACACAAAAAAATCAGAAAACACAACGGCAAAAGAAAAAAACACAAAAAAAGAGAAACACAACACAAAAAGAGAAAACAAAAACGGCAAATCAGAAAACACAACGGCAAAAGAAAACACAACACAAAAAGAGGAAACACAACGGCAAATCAGAAAACACAACACAAAAAGAGGAAACACAACGGGCGTTTAGCAAAACGGAAAAAGGTAGGTACCCTCGGTGACATGAGTCGTCGCTGATTGGACGAAAGAACTGGTCCGTCCTTTGAACCGGAAAGACATGTTTTTCAAAACATGAGCGCCACAAATGATGAGGTACGCTGCTGTTAAGGAATATTTTGATGCGGACATGGATATAACGTGATACTGGACATGCTGTCGACCCATCACAACGTAAAAATGAGTCTCGCGACGCTGAAGACGCGTTTAAAGAAGCAGGGCTGCACAGAAGAAGCAACTATTCCCCACTCCCTGAGGTGAGGCGTGCCATTCTGACAGAGCTGGAAGGACCAGGGCAACTCTTCGGTTATCGGACTATGTGGCAAGTTCTCCAACAAAAATACAGGCTTCGCGTTAAACGTGATGTTGTTATGAGGCTACTGAAACAACTGAATCCACGAGGGACGGCTTTGAGAACACGCAGAAGGTTTACGAGACGCACGTATCACTCCATGGGTCCAAACTACATATGGCATGTAGATGGATATGACAAACTGAAACCATTTGGTCTGGCACTCTCAGGATGCATAGATGGCTTTTCGAGAAAAATAATGTGGCTTGTTTGTGGACCAACGAACAATAATCCATCTGTCATCGCTCACAATTATATTAATTGTGCCAAGAGTACTGGAGTGGTTCCAATGAGACTGAGAACTGACCTCGGAACAGAAAATGGGATCATGGCAGCAATACAATGTACCCTCCGTCACGGGCATACGGACCACTATGCAGGCTCATCTAGCCACAGTTACGGCTCGTCAACCTCGAATCAGCGCATCGAGTCATGGTGGTCTTTTTTTCAGAAGAGGGAGGTTGGTACATCTATGTTGTTTGATGGATGAAAAGTACAGTGGAAGCTGTATAGTGATCACATTTGTCTCTATTACACTGATCAGTGTTTATTATTAAAATCTCCGTGCAGCCTTTGCCCACACTCACTACAGAAATTCGGTTTTCCCTCAAACGCTTTTTGCTAAATTTTGACAATACATGGCAGCATCCTGCTTGCCCGCTTGTCTGGCGCTTTTGCCATGTGTTTCCTCTTTGTCTTTCCGGTTCAAAGGACGGACCAGTTCTTTTTCTCTTTTTGTTGTCAGCGACGACTCATGTCACCCGTGGGTTCTCCTACCTTTTTCCGTTTTTTCTAAACGCCGTTGTGTTTTCTCTTTTTTGTGTTGTGTTTTCTTTTGCTTTTTTGTTTTTTGATTTGCCGTTGTGTTTTTCTTTTTTGTGTTGTGTTTTCTGATTTGCCGTTGTGTTTTCCTTTTTGTGTTTTTTTGCCGTTGTGTTTTCTCTTTTTGTGTTGTGTTTTTTTTTTGTTGTGTTTTTTCTCTTTTTGTTGTGTTTTCTGATTTGTCGTTGTTTTTTTGCTTTTTTGTGTTGTGTTTTTCTCTTTTTGCTTTTGTGTTTTCTGATTTGCCGTTGTGTTTTTTCTTTTTTGTGTTGTTTGTGTTTTTTTCTGATTTGCTCGTTGTGTTTTCTTTTTTTGTGTTGTGTTTTTTTTTTGCTGTTGTGTTTTTTTCTGATTTGTCGTTGTGTTTTTCTTTTTTTGTGTTGTGTTTTCTTTTTGCCGTTGTGTTTTCTGATTTGTCGTTGTGTTTTTTTTTTTTGTGTTGTGTTTTCTGATTTGCCGTTGTGTTTTCTCTTTTTGTGTTGTGTTTTCTGATTTGCCGTTGTGTTTTCTCTTTTTTTTGTTGTGTTTTTCTTTTTTGCCGTTGTGTTTTCTGATTTGCCGTTGTGTTTTTCTCTTTTTTTGTTGTGTTTTTCTCTTTTTTGCCGTTGTGTTTTCTGATTTGCCGTTGTGTTTTCTCTTTTGTGTTGTGTTTTTTTTCTGATTTGCCGTTGTGTTTTTTTTTTTTGTGTTGTGTTTTCTGATTTGCCGTTGTGTTTTCTCTTTTTGTGTTGTGTTTTCTCTTTTTGTGTTGTGTTTTCTGATTTGCCGTTGTGTTTTCTCTTTTTGTGTTGTGTTTTCTCTTTTGCCGTTGTGTTTTCTCTTTTTGTGTTGTGTTTTCTGATTTGCCGTTTTGTGCTCAGGGCCACCGTAGTAAAACCCGCTGCTTTCTTCTTAATGCAATGTGTGCAACGATTAGAGAAAAAATATTTTGTTCACTTTCCAAAACGATAAACTACAATGTTAACTTCTGTGTTTGCTGTGAGCACATCCTGCTCTACCTAATTACCTATCTTCATGATCATTTAATTCCAATTCCGGAGTCCGGAGTCAGAATCGGTTTTCATATTACAAAAGTATATGTGAAATCCACCGTCACGCACGTGAAACTGATAAATCTCCGTGCACATAGACTTCAATTATTACATCGCCTACGTGCTGATTAATGAAAACTGGCCACACCTGATAATGCTGAGTTTTGACCCGACGCTGAAGCCCTCCGCCACAGTTTCAAAAAATCCTGGAGGAAACCCTGGACTATGTTAACAAATGTGCATCACATTGCAAGTGTCCAAATATGGAGCAAATATTTACAGCAAGGAACATAATTTTACCTCATTTGGATTCTGAGTGGGTATTATAAATCTGTCTTTTTGAATTACAAGTGTAGTCAACAATTTCTTGAGGTGCTATATGAATTAACGGTCATAAAAAACTTCAAAAACCCTTTGAATAAATTAAATCTAGGATCAGGTCATTCAACCCGATTGTTGTGTGCATTAATCATCTCACTCTAACTGTGATTTATGCCGCACTAAATACTGAGTGCCAAAACTCTTCAAACAGAGGCTGAATATGACAAAGACCATGGCTACTTTTCTTTTTTTTTTATAGCTACAACAGGCTGTACTGTTTCAGCACCTGATGTGGAAAATGTCTTCTCTGTGCGGGAGAATAGTTAGAATGATAATAAATTGCCGAAGGTTTATTGAGATGAAAAAAAGCAATGTAATAATATAATGACCTTACATTTTGTGTGGCATTCAAACAAGAGCAATCAGAAATTGCAAACATCCAGCGAGGCAGACAGATGCCCCATTTGTCAACTCCTCTGCAAAAGATTGTCCAAATTTTTTGTTATTCTTATGTAGCAGGAATCTACATCATCCCAGCAATAACTTGCTTGAGGTTGGAAGTCTCTGCATCAGTTAGTTAATGCACAAATAGTGACAATAGTGTGTACAAACCCTAATTTTGTTAAAGTTGTGTCCCTGGATCCAGAAAGATATCCGGATCCAAATGAGTTTGTGATATTTTCTTGATATCATTGACACAACGTCAAACCCCCCCCCCCAGTTTGTCTCATTTCTAGATCACTCCAAAATTCTAATCACCTCTAAGTCCAATCAAAATCCTACTCAGGTAAAACTCTCAGCTGTCCATTACGTTTTGTGTAATCTTGCTATCGAACCAATCCACCAACCAACCAGCCTATCAATCAACCAACAAACAAACAAGCAATCGTGACCAATCACATAACCTCCTTGGCAAATGTAATTATGGAAATGAAATGACAGGAACAGTCATTTCTTTCAATATTCATTCATTTTACCACAACAGATCAGTCCTCAGTGATGCCACCCCTCCACTCTATATCAGTGAGTTGGTGTCAGGTGGCCTGGGACACTTCCTTTGATGCTGTGATCATAAAACTGATTCAACATCTCATAATGGCCCAAATCTTCATTTTCCCACCCCCAACCTTACCTTTTCAACACCCTCACACTGCAAGCATAAAATAGCAGCTCCCACAGTCTCCTTTTTTGTCTGAATCCTGTCTTACTCGCCCTTCTCTTTCAGGTTTGGGTCAGTATAATGGCGCATATGGCACGGGATGTTTCAAGTCAATTCAAGTTCTGAGCATAGTCTTGTTGGTGTCATTTTGATTATCTGAGTGCGAATGGTGCCATAGCCTGACTTTCATTGCAAAAGTCTTAACACACATCTAAGAATGGAGAGAAAACTGGATCAGTCTGGAAACTTGCACCAGTGAAGCCACCTGTCTGGACACCTTGACTAGTACCCACTTCTGGTGGACCCAGGAACTGTCTTGAAATTAATTCATTAATTAATTCTAGTTAATTCATAAAATTAAAACTTGTTTCCAGCAGTACCAGGAGGACAGGCATGCTGATACACTGTTATAAACAGGCACCTTTTTTTGCCAGTTATTTTAACTGGTACCTTTTTTTGCCAGTTATTTTGGCTGTAATTTTACAATAAGTTTACAACAGTGTTCCATGTATGTTAACTATAAACCACAGTTGAATGTGCGCAGGACTCTACTTAGTTAATAAGTTTACTTAGTCTATAGTTAATATAACAAGGAAACAATGCATTAATTTAACTGTTGAATTCAGTCAATTTATAACAGTGGACCTTTTTCCAGGAATGATTGAATGCTCTTCAGTGTTGTATCTCATAGATTAGCCATTGGAATATTGTGTACAGCAGGGTTCTCCAAATCCGGCCCTCGAATCCAAATTGAGTCCTGGTTTTCCTTTCTTCCAGGCAATTACGAGAACAATTAATGCTGCTGATTGGCCAGATTGTCATCTCATCTGACTCCCAGGTAAAGGCAGGGTGGAAAACCAGCAGTTCTCGGCCCTCGAAGACCGCGATTTGAGGAGGCCTGGTGTACAGCAACATTGTTATTTATGTATGATTTTATTAAAGAAAATGGTCAGACAGTAATGCAAAGCCTAAGTAAAAAAATACTGCTAATGATGCTGCTAAGTAGCATTCACAATAAAATTTAATGATTATGCTCATAAAACTTGTTCCCAATATATTTCTTGTTAACGCCAAATTTTATATACAGGTCAAGCTTCTTTGAAGGAATGATCTTGTAAACTGCACCATGTTTTTTTTTTTTTTTTTTTTGTTTTTCGATAATTTTTGGGTCCGGATTTTTTTTATGGCCTTCAAATAGCGATTCATAATTTATCCTGCTCATACCTGGTCAGGGTTTTTAATGCATGTGTGTGTGTGTGTGTGTGTGTCCAATGGGGGGGCAAACACACCATTCACTCTCACAAGCATACCTACGATTCCCCAATAAGCCTAACATGTATGTCTTCAGACTGGATCTGGACCTATCGGCTTCTTGCAATGGAACCTCCATGTCATCCTGCAGTCAAAAGCCGTATACTAGAATCGACATTCGACAAAAACAAAAATAGCATTTTTAAAGTATCTCCGGGGCAGCTTGTTTTCATCCATGACCCTTTTTTTCATTTCCTTGCTCTCAGGGGGACATGAACAAACAGCAGGCAGAGTAATAAAGAATTAGCTCCTAAATGAGGTCACTACTTCTAATTTGGACCTCGACCTATAATGCACGTGCACTGCATTGACTGGCAGACGTCCGTGGGAGACTTGACACAGGCATCTAGGGCAGAATCCACCCAAGTGTCAACGAAACATACAATTCCTGCAAGTCGAGCAGCATGCGCCATCTTCGTTGCAATTCACTCAGTGCAGTCAGCTAAACTGAACACTTCTGTAAAAGATGCATGAAACATACATTTAAATTTAGAGTGTATGACTGTGAACATCTTAACGCCATCAAACATCTTTAGAAGAGTGAGAAGCTATTTCTTTAAATTTGGTTTTTAGGGTTCAAGTGCCCAAGCAATGAGGGCGAACCCACATGGACAGTAAGTCTGCCGTAGTTGCCCCTGTCAAGCAGTGCTCCACTGCATATCCGACTGATCATCAGATGAACGTCACGTGGCCAGACGTCCAAGCTGGTCAGCCAATACGGTTTACAGCCATTTCGCATCATGTACTGTAATTTACCCACAACTAAAAAATGAAATCAGCTGAGGTCGACTGCATCAGCCCAATGCACCTATAGTTAAATAATTATCAAAACTGAGGTAAACCTGCCAATATTCGACCATAATTGCGTCAAATTAGCTAAGTTACTAGGGCAGTGCACCAGAGAACATACTCTCAGCGGTCAGTTTATTGGGTATACCTGATCATTAAAGCAAACAGCCTGCTCCCTCAGAAAGCAAATCAAGCCACTCCATTTTCTTAGTACTTGAAGCAATTAGATGCTGCAAATAGGTTTACTTTGTTTAAGTGCCAATGATTGTTGGTGCCAGACAGCGATAGTTCCAGTATCTTAGAAACTGCTCCTCTCTAGTGAAGGATGTAGTTCCTTGAGTGTCAGAAATCATCCATTGACCAGCAGTTGTAAAACACCTTGCTAATTAAATAAGTCAGTCGAGAATGGGCCGACTCATTGATGCTACAAATTTTTCACCTGTGTACAGAAAGGCATCTCTGAAGGCAGACTATTTTGAACCAAACATCACGTTCGACACTGCAGAATAATGCGCCCGTGATTAGGCCATGATGGACAATTATCATCAAAACAGAGCGATTGAACTGGGGAAGACATTTCATGAAGTGTAGCATCTGCAGGTTCAATAGACATGAGTGTAACTTTGGTTTCCTGCATTGGTCTGCACCATGCAGAAGTTTTAATCAAAGACCACATCTAAATAAAGCAAAAAACAATGTATGGTATGTGTGCATGTAAGTATTTCAGTGTGCATGTTTCCTGACAGAATGCATGATGAAATGCAATGCAATAGGCTTTTTTGTTTTTTTGAATATGTTGTGATAAATAAACATCATTATGCCAAGGCAAATCTGCATTGCTTGTCAACATGTCACTATAGTGACTGCACTTAATTGAATCACTGAAAATCCTCCATATTCTGAGGACTGTAACAACAGACGAAAATGTATGATGTAAAATGTCGCCAGATACCTTTTCACTATTAAGGACAGTTAAGGAAAAAGAGCATTGTAGTTACATAGACTAGGGCTTAATGGGGTGCTTTTCAGAATGACATTCATGAAGTTGGAGCAAAATGCAAATTAATCCCATGTACCTACTCTTGTATTTATCTCCTGAGGGAGCACAAGTTGAAAGCAGATCCAATAAATCACAGACAATGGTACTTTCTGCAATTTGTTTCATTACTATAGAGCATCCCGGTCACATTCTCTTTCCAAACATCTTTCTTTGTGTCTATTCCATGCCTGGCAATCCAGAAGACTTAAAATTGTAAGGCTGGGCAGGTCAGTGCATTACTGTTTTAGTAAAATGAGATCACTGGGTCTCAATCTTGTCTTACAAGAGTATCTATGCACAGGGGAATGTGAAATACTGATTGCTAACTGAAAATAAGGTCCCTAAACTAGTTCTGGAAACTGAATATATGTTTTCAAGGATATTGTTGAACACTGAATGTACCCCACTGAGAACACCCAGAAACAGGGGATGCAATATTGGCCAGTCCATTCACATGAAACAAAGAAAAGCTACAGTATATCAGACCTGAATTATACGTACAAACGGTATTTTAATATTTGTTCTTGATCTAGGGGACAGAGGTCATCATCAAAGTACAAATCTAAATTAAATAACCAGCTAGCTCCACATAGCTGACACCTAGAGCTGACACCTAGTATCGTGGAGTTATGCATTAGTTTCGCAGAAACATGGGCCTATACGATAGTTACCATAAATCGTCATTGTACAGTAAAACTAAAAAAATAAAAAATAGGCTGTCACGCATAATAACAAAATTAGGTCACACTTTAGATGTATTGCTCATAAAGGCTTTATACAGCATGTATAATGGCTTCATAAATGAGACATAATGTCTTCATAAATCATAAATTAGCAAATGTCATGCTTTGTAAAGGGTGAAATAACACATCCTTATTCAGCATGTGATTCCAGATGTCATATAACTGACGATGTCACTTAGCTAGTGGCTAAATACTATAAAGGGTGACATTGTCAGCTAAGTGACATTGTCATTGTCACATCTGGCATCACATGCTGAATGAGGATGTGATATTTCACCCTTTATAAAGCATTACATTTGCTTATGCATGATTTGTGAAGGCATTATACGTGCTGTATAAAGCCTTTATGAGCAACACTTCATCTAAAGTGTGACCCAAAATTATACTTTTGTGCTCTTCCAGCTCTCTTGCCCCTTTGGGGGTGATGTAGTGATGACACAAACTCAACTTCAGAGATCAAATATATTATCACAATAAAGAAATCAAGAACAACATTGGCCAACCGAGCGTGCAGAACTCTGCTTTTAGAGAGAAGAGATGTAGATGTCTGACGTGCTTCTGTCGTGCACCAGGATCATATCATCAGAAGGACTGGGTTGCTAATCTGGGAATTGAAACGACGAATGAAGAGAACAAATGAAGAAGATTCCAGTAAAATCATCTTATTTTTCCAAATTCCTAAATGGAACTGGCAACTGATGCCCAATCACTGTTTTCAGTAACTCTCTCTTCTAGATTCAAAGGTCCAGTGTCTAAACATTAGGGGAAGGGGTCGTTCAGATTCTAGGGGTATTTTATTTTTGTATTTTTCGATTTATTATTTGCTTCGTGAGGGATTTTTCAATATTTAAAAAAAATGGTCACAACATTCATCTGGCTTCACAGTGGCAGGCAGGCATATTTTGAGTGCTTGTCAAAAGCAAGAAGCATAAAATTCTCTTCAAAAAAAAAATTTAATAAATTATAATAATAGCATGGAGTTACTTGAATTATGTGTGAAAGAGGCTTCTGGACATTTAAGCCTCTGAAGGCCTGATAATTGCCATTGTATGCAAGCAGATCAATGGAAACTTCTCTACACATTTGGAATAGCCTTCAATCAAAATAAATCTATTGAAACTCAAACTCTTGGGTTTGAATTAGCACAGAAAATGCACAGAAAGTGTTGGGGTATGAGAATACGTTCCAGTTATAAAAAAAATTGCATCTGCACAAGTTGTTCAACATTCATAATACAATTTCCGACACTTTTATAGTATGAGCCCAGATATAAAGGTGATGGGCAAGATGGAATCCATTCTTCAGGACAAAATAAGGGTAACTGCATTTTATTAGGGCATGCACTCCCTTGAAGTTGTGTCAGCAAGGGTGGTTGTGTAGCACGAAACATCTCTGAATTCTACTCAGTCCTGACCTGTTATGCCACTGTGGGAGAGGGGAGGGAATTTGCTTTTTATAGCCTCTGTGGATGACCTTATTTTAGAGCTCAGCTGCAGGAAGGCCGTCTGCAGGTTGGTCAAGATAGGCCGAGCTGCATTGTCGAGACTCCAGCCAAACCTTCGTCCCATAAAAAACTCATGAATACATGTTTTTGCAGCGCTTACGTTTTTCACAACTATCCTGTGTGCATACAGTATCAAAGCAATTAGCGTCAAATATACACCGTAATGGCAAGAAAAAAGTCCCTTATTGATTTATTTAATTTTTTTAAATGTGGATGTAGGGAGGTCGTCGGCACATTGAAATCTTTGTGGGATTTTATTCCGCTCAATATTGGAAAGGAAGAGAATATACAACTTAGCAAACAATTTCAGGCAGATTGCACAATGTAAGTTTGAAGCCGAGCAGCAGTCGGGGACAGTGAACTATGCTGAAAAGGAATAATGTAGCATGTGTTCTGGAAGGACCATATGAAATCAAATACTGCGCCTGTGCATACAAGCAGTAATATTGGTCCTCACTGCTTTGCCACATACTCAGCCGGTATATACTGATGCACGCCAGTATTTTCAACGGTTTCTGTTGCTATAAACATTATTGGCATGGTTGAAGTAGCTGGAAGTTAAATGTGTGAAGCATAATTAAACAGTTGGAGCAAGTGCCAATACTGCAAGCTAGGTGCTGCATTTGAAAAGCAACAGTGAGGACAGAATAATGATACAAGTAGAATGGAGTCAGCCATATCCACTCCTTTTTGTGAAAATAAAAGTGCTGCCTGGTTGTTAAGGAGGACATTTCAGAGGCATCTCGGGGGCTGTCATGGACTGAGCCCTGTTTAATGCAGTCGTTCTCAGTTCACACTATGCGACGGCTTTAGTGGTCATCCTAATGTCATTAATGACTCCTGTTTAAATGCCATGTCAAATTTGGCTCAATAGACACTGTGCCATATGAAGCCAGTAATTAATAGGGCTGTCACCTTGCAACCTCCATTGGGAGGATTTTCCGTTGCGTCCTGAGAGCATAGCGCGAAAGATTTCCACTGCAGGCTGGGCAGTGCTCTGAGCATGGAATAAGAGTGCCCACTAGTGTTTGAAGTGTCTTATTCTATGAAGCCTTGCCAGGAGACAAAGGATCACAGATTCATTTTTTTCTCCATTATCATAACACACTATTTTGCATGGCATTTAAGATGCCAAGATATTAAGATGAGGTTGCTGGCCTTTTTTAACCAGCAGTGTGTGCAGAGTGTAATGTCTAATTTCCTAGATTCACCGTGTTTTGGGGACTTTACATTATTACATTAAATTACATCATTAAGAAAACTGACATCAAAAAAAAAAAAAAAACAGTACATAGGCCGACATTTTACGTTTTTGCTTTGTCACTTCTCAGTCTTATCTTCTACTTTACAATAATAAATGCATGAATCGATACACTTTTAAAAATAGAATTTTCTACCTTTAGATTTCATTACCTGCATGCAGCCAAGACATCAAGCATCAGGCAGACATCACAGATGCCAGATCTTAAGCTTTATTCCTTGCTTCCTGTCGACTGAGGTCACAGGTGTTTCGTTTGATGAGTTTCAACTGCTGTTTTCACCCTCTCCTTAGCACCCACTGACCCTTTCAAAATGTCCAGCGGGGTTCAGCTACTGAAGAGCCAGATGAGGTTGGAACCAGGTCCCTCCATCCTCAACGCACTTACACTGGGAAGGCCAGGGTCTGAGTACAGCTAAACCTCCTGAATTCATATTCTGATTGCCGTCCCTGAATATAAATAGTCTGAGACCAAACAAACACCTGCTACCTCAAATCAGAAACCAATGCAATTTTCTTATCAGCATGTTCACATTGAATACAGATATTTTTATCGGACATTGATTGGTCATTGCGCATTGGTCATTGTTATTTTAGCTGTCTAGTGTCTAGCACACCATATTGGAGAAAATTTATATGAGCTCAATATACAGACTTTCATCTTTAATTGCTGGGTGTTCACAATGCCCTAAAAAATTATTGGCAACCTTAGAAAAAATGTGCAAAGCAGGCAGTGAAAAAATGCATTTGCTGTTTATCCTGGTCCTCCCATTAAAAGAAAAAAAAAAACTTAACTTTTTTTAATTATATATTTTTAAGCTCAACCGTTCGATGTAAATCTCTTAAGTTTCAAAAATTTACTTCCCGTTTCCTTGGGGTGAGTGTATAATGTGACGCAGGCCAAATTCTCAGAGTTATTCATCAGTTTGAGACATCCACCACCAAGACAACAATTAAGAAGTCTGAAGTAATGAGAGATGTTAAGAATCACCCCAGAATCAGCCTGGAAGAGGACGTCTCTGTACATTGACCCTATGCACACTAAGGAGTACGGTTCAGCTGGCAAAAAAAATCTCCAAAGATAGCAGTTGGAGAATTGATGAGGTTTGTGGAGTCTTGGGATCAAAGACTTTTGGTCCAACTAATTTTGCAGAATTGTTTCAATTCAGCCATACCGAAGGGTTTTTGATCATGAATAGCCTGTTTATGGTCATGCCAAAGCATCTCAATCTGACTCAAGTCAGGGCTTTGACTTGACCACTCCAAAACCTTAATTTTGTTTTTTTTTTTTTTTTTTTTTTAGAGTCATTCAGAGGCAGGCTTGCTTGTGTGATTCGGATCATTGTCCTGTAGCATAACCCAACTGCGTTTGAGCTTTACATAACAAACTGATGGCCGGACATTCTCCTTCACAATTTTCTAGAAGAGAGCAGAATTTATGGCTCCATCAATTATAGCAAGGCGCCAAGGTCCTGAAGCTGCAATTCAGTCCCAGACCATCATACTACCATCATCGTGTTGATCAGTTGGTATGATATTATTTTGGACTGCTATGTTAGGTTTTACGCCAGATGTATTGAGACGCATGTCTTCCAAAAAAAGTTCCACTTTTGACTTATCAGTCAACAGAATATTATCTGTCTTCAGGGGTCATCAAAATGTATTTGGAAAATATGAGATAAGATTTTGTGTTCTTTTTGGTCAGCAGTGGTTTTTGCCATACAGCTCTCCCGTGGATAACCATTCTCTTTTTGATCGTGGAAATTTGAACACTGACCTTAACTTAAGCAAATGAGGCCAGCAGTTTTTTTAGATGTTAGACTGGGTTTTTTTGTTACCTCCTGGATGAGTCGTTGATGCACTTTTGGAGAAATTTGGCACGTGACCAGTGGCGGTGGACGGAAAACCGAGGGGGCGGAAAACATCCCTTGAAACGGATGAGATTAGTGACCCGATTTCAATCATTGTTCTTGGTCAACATTTTAGTTTCCCTTATAATGAAATGTTTAGGCGAGTGAATAATTAATTCTATAAAATGTTTAATTCACATGCCTAAATAGACAACTCTTCACGAAAAAACCACTGTGGATTTTCCACGTTAAATGTTGTCATATCCTAAGCAAGTCGTCAAACCTGTGTGTATCGATTGTTTAATTGAAAAAGATTGAAATGTGCTCTTTTTTGCGTTCAACTGGTGCGTTCGATTTCTCGTCTTAACGAAGACAATTAGCTACACCTGAGAGGGGAGAGTTAAAGTGTCTTTTACTTGGGAAATTGACTGAAAACATATCAAGACTAATAAGCAGTTTAAAGACATGTTTATTGCCCTCCTTGTTCTCTGTCCACCGCCCGCCACAGCATGTGACCACTCCTGGGAAGGTTCACCTCTGTTCAGGTTTTCTCCATTTGTAGAGAATGGCTCACAGCATGGTTTGCTGGACTCCCAGAGCCTATGGTTTTGTGACACACCAGACTGATAGATGTCAATGACTTTGTTTCACATCTGTTCCTGAATTTGTTAGATCACAGCATTGTAGCTGCTTTTGCCTACTTCACATTTGTAGACAGGTTTCATTTACAAAAGTGATGTGTAGATTCCTCAGAGCTGGCTGTAATCATGCCACGGTGGGCCTTGTGAAATTTAACCCAACTGTCATTTAAATTTGTTTAACTGGCTGATTTAATAAGTGAGGGGTCAATTACTTTTTCACATACGGCCTGGTAGAATTGATAGCTTTTTTTTTCCTTCAATAAGTGAACTCATCTGTCAGTGTTTGAATCTGTTCTGATATGCTTACTGTGCATTTCCTATGTCTTTATTATTTTTCATGATTCATCATTGTATTTTAGCAGTTCCTTGTGTTAGTTCAGTTGTTTCCATTACCTGTCACTCGTCACATGCTTTTTGTTTTTACTCCTGCACTCGCACTCCCCATTCTGTTTGTTCATTACTTCTGTTCGTTCATTCCCCTGTTCACAACGACACCTCCCAACACATCTCCTCAGCTCACACACACCTGTTCTCCATCTAATTAGTCACTCTTCTACCCTTTATATTCCACCTCCTGCCTAGCTCAAGTCCTGAGTTTATTTACTAGCTTTTGCTGTATTTACTGGCGAACATTCCTTGATTCCCTGGTCACAGTTTATTTTCTGTCTTTGATTTCCGAGTTAGTCCAGTCCGACGTGTATGATTGATCTTCTGTGTATTACCTCTGATTGCTTCCTGGTTTTTCAATTCAGCATGGTGCTTAGTTTTGGCATACTGATTTCCTGTTTACTGATTATTGGACTAATTTGGATTGCGCCTTTTGTACTGCATTTCTCCAATGTGTTACTGATCTGGACTGCTTGACCAGGAGATAAAATCTTTAAACTAAGCTTTAGGCCAGGTGCAAGTTCTAACCCTGCTCTCTGTCATAATTTTAAAAACCTTTTTTTCACTTGAGTTATCCATTAATATTAAAATGACTTTCATGTGAAACATTTTCCTGTGACAAGTATACAAAAATAGAAGAAATTAGGAAGGTGGCAAATACTTTTTCACAGCTACGCACCTTCCAATGCTGTGCTGAAACGCATTCCTTGGTTGGGTTGAGGAATGGTGAGTATGTTGGCAGGTTCCAAACGAGAAGAAAAAAAACTGAGGATGGTTGAATCAGTTGCAGCCCAGTGGAAACCAGTGTTGTCAAAGACACCTGCTGCTGCCCATCCTCTCTTGTTGCTGGTAGGGTGAATATTGAACAGGCTGTCAAGGAAGGTGATCATGTTTGCGGCATTATATGGACCAAAAGTAGCCAGGTGATGAGGCATCCTTTTTTGAGTGATGGCCGCATACATCCAGATTTTGCCACCCTGTTGTCCAGGGCCACTGGCGCAACAGCCAATGATACTTCTCCCTCTGCACTTTGCTTTGGCAGTGTTAAAGCTGACTGTTTCAATATAAATGACTTTGTGGTGCTCTTCTGCAGTGTCTAGCTCCATGCCTGTGAAACAGGTGAGGAAAAAACAGCATTGTATGACAATATTGGAATCAATAACTCAGGGAGAAGTGCAATACCAGTAGGGAAGTGACTTACAGACTAATATTTTAAGGTGCTGAAATTACAAGTGTCATTATTTTCTCAAGAGTAAGTGTCGCGTGGAAGCTGGAATGATATGATTCCTCCAAGCCAAAAAGTGGTGGCAAAATTGAGGAAGAGGGAACTCTCCCCAAGAAAGATGAATAAGAGAGGGTGACAGGGATAATGGCCCCAGGGCTGAGTCAGTCCACGAAACTGATAGTCTGGGTCGGGTCCATTCCTACTAGGTTACCGTGCAGGCAACACAAACCTTCACTTTTGTCCAGAAAAAAACTGATTACAACCATCAATACAGCATGGGTCCATTCATCCAGATATTCTTTAGCCCTCATGCACAAGTTTCATTTCCGTACTTCAAATTCCTCTTACAGCCTCGGAGAATTGTTTTTGCCCTTTGTCTGCAACCACTTTCCCTGTCCCTGAATGGTGAAGTGGCTTAAAGAAGCATTCTGGCCAATTGCCCTCTCCACCCCTGCCACATGATGGCAGGGAGGTATTTGCCCTCCCACTCTCTGCCTGATGTTTTTCTGTGTGGGAGGGAGGGCGGTCTGTGGCGTTGAAGCCAAACAAAAGCATCACTCTGGGATGAGACAACAGCCCAAATTCCCCCATGTGCATTGACAAGTCAATGTAGTTTACATAATAGGCTTACAACACAAGATCAACAGGACAGACCCCCCCCAACAATAAATAACTATATCTGGACAACATTTTGATGTATCAAAACAAACTATACAAGTAAAAATAACTAACAAGATATGCAAGTAGATCTTGTTAAACTTGTGTGCACAGTATGTCTGCATCACAGAGAACCAAGAGAAATAATCCATGAAAAAAAAAGATAAAAACTTGGAAGGTTAAATTATGTACAGTAGCATCAGCACCCTGCCCTGCCATTCATAGATGTTAATGGACTGTTTCCCAACATGCTGCATGGCACTATAGTAGTGTGATGATTGTTTACAATTACCTATGATACAGGTTGTTTATCTACTTTGGACTGTTTACTCTGGGGTATTTTACCAGTTTTATCGGTGAATAACTACTATTGTGCGATGAGGTGTTAGCCATTAGTGTGATGCGTGTGTTGTTTTGAGCCTTTGTGAACCATTTGCTATATTGATGGTAATCTCTCTATTCTACAGGATTACTCCCAATTAAGACCATATGAGGACACAGTGTAGGTCCACATTCCTTTAAAATACAGTTTTTATACTCTGGGTGACCGATAAATTTACTGAGTTATGAGAACATTCTAGCTAAAAATGGGCCATGTACACTTATGCACCTTTAAGCAAACACACTCTGCTCAATTCAACCAGTCGGAGTGTTTTGAGCTTGATTTTGTGAGTTTCAAACTATTACTGGAACTTTCAAGTAAAATGGAAGAAGTTTCTGTCATTGTTTCAAATCATAAGCGTCTGCCGAGCGCAGCGCAGTGAAAAATTAGCCGGGCTGGCAGGATGTTGAGACACTTGAAAATTTATTCGCAGAGATTTTAAGCACTTACACAATACAAGCAAAGTAATCCCATAATCATTGACATTTGTAATGAATATTCATAGGAATTATGAGTCATGAATGAAGTTCTGAACAGCACGTTTCCCATCACCACATTCAATGAAGACAAGAGGTCTATCTGGCAGCACGGACAGTCGTAGACACAGATCAGTCACATTGAAACAGAGACGACAGGTACACTACCGGTCAAAAGTTTTAGAACACCCTAATTTTTCCAGTTTTTTATTGAAAATTATGCAGTTCCAGTCCAATGAATAGCTTGAAATGGTACAAAGGTGATACAAAAATGGTACAAAAATTTGAAATCTTCGGTTCATCACGCTGGTTTTTTGTACGCCGTCGAGTAGGTGAAAGGATGGTTCCTCAGTGTGTGACATCAACTGTCAAACAAGGAGGGGGAAGTGTGATAGTCTGGAGCTGTTTTGTTTAATCTAGGGTCGGTGACTTTTACAGAGTGAAAGGCACCCTGAACCAAAACGGCTACCACAGCATTCTGCAGCGCGATGCACTACCCTCTGGTATGGGCCTAGTTGGTCAGGGGTTTATCCTACAGCAAGATAATGACCCAAAACATAAGTCCAAGCTCTGCCAGAACTACCTAACGAAAAAAAGAACAAGATGGCAAGCTTGAAAACATGGAGTGGCCAGCACAGAGTCCAGACTTAAACCCCATTGAGATGGTTTGGGATGAACTGGACAGAAGAGTTAAAGCAAACCAACCTACAAGTGCCACACATTTATGGGAACTTCTGCAACAGAGTTGGGAAGAATTTTCTGAAGAATATTTGTATCTCCCCGACGCGATAGTCGGGAGATACTATGGTTTAGTTCCGGGGCCGCCGGGGCTGCCGCCGCTGCGCCTGCCGCCGCTGCGCCCGTAGAGAGTTTCTGTTCTGGGCTCTGGAAGCGACAATTATAAGAGGAATTTTTTCTAATTTTGCTCAGGCGAAGATATTTATTTGACAGTGCTCAAGACCGATTTTCTGCAATTTTGGACATCCAATATGGCTGCCGGCGGCCATTTTGTCCAAAATTTGGGGATCGGGGAGATATTTGACTCTGTCCCTGTGGCGACTGAGTTATCTAGTTGATTTCCGTTGTAGAAAGAATGCCATGAGTGCGTTCAGCTGTTATATCTGCCAAAGGTGGCCACTTTGAGTCAGAAGTTTAGAATACATTTTGGTTTATAAATTGATTCCATGATTTCTTTTTTAACTTCAATTGTTTATTTGTTCTATAATGTCTATGCCTTTATTCCAGAGACCAATAAGACATAAAACTGCATACTTTTCAGTAAAAAGCTCAGGTATGGGTTTTTCTCTCAGCTCCTTTGTGATCAAATTTTTATTTATTTTCAATGAACACTTGCAGACATATATACAGCCAACCATGACAGCATAACATGGTCACATGTACATAAGAGAAATACTTAGACATAAGAATATAGGATGATATGCATACAAAAAATATATATATAAAAATTATACAATTCAGAAACAGTATGAACAAAAATATATGGCAACAATCCATCTGTGCAGATGTGTAAAGTACGAAATTATGAATGTGTAAATGTCTCCATGACCTACATTTATACATGAACCTGTATACACAGGGAATCGTATACCGACATGTAGTGAATTTCAGAGATTCAGAATAGTAATTTGCTGCTAACATCATATATCTCAAGAATCGCCGGTGCTAACGTCAATGCTTTCTGCAAACCAAGACATTGCCACTGTTGGTTATTGTTTACAAGCTAGTAAATTTATTCTAGCATTATTTTATGACGCAATGTTGGAATTAACGTACCGCTTGCCTACTTGCAGCAGTGAAGCAGAGTTTTTTTGCCTTGTTTCAATTATTTGAAGCTTATGGAAGGAATAGCTGGGTAACTATTTAGCTATGTCATGTTAGCCAGCTGGTTGCATATTCTAACGTAAACATATTTCTGCAAAATTTGGTAAATTCATGTGTTGCAAAAGGATCATGATGCTCCACTGAAGTCTACGATGATCTTGGTAGCATTAACTAGTCAGCAATCTCGCTAGCTTGATCACAAAATTTTGTAGAACTTAAGTTATTCATTTTATCCATTGTTTCAGATGACTAGAAGCTACCTTGTGTATTCTTTGTAATCAACAGTATGTAGCTAGTGCTCATCTAAAGCCATTGTAACGAACATTAGATTTGTTACCAACAGAGGCTTTGTGCTCATAAGCAGTCTGCTTTTGAAGTTATGCCATTAGTCCACGATCATGCGTGACAAGCCCCTGTGCTTCAGTTAACATAACGCTACCGTTAGCTCTGAGATAGCTAGCCAGTAACATTAACTGCATAATTTCCTTCCCCGTGAGGCTAGCTGGCTGTCTTCCTGGACTGGGGTGCGTTTCCTAAAATCACAGATTCTAACTTACGTAGTTGGACTCATTGACTGTGAATGGTAAGTTGCTAACTTAGTTAGCAACTACACTTTTGGGAAACGCACCCCTGGTCAGTACATTGTCAAGTATTCGTTTGAAATGGAGCCCAGTTTTTTCTATGGTTGAGAATTTGACAAAAACACTCAGCGGTACAACGGAAAATAACCATATTTAATCCTCCGGCTGCTGGCTTTTATGGAGAACCCTAGTGTTTAAGTATAGCCTGTAAGTACTTATTTTTATCTGCCCTTTGATTTTCTCAACAATGGTTCATTTGATTGACTCGCGCTTGGCAGGTGAATCGCTGTGGACCCCAGGAGCTACACTGTTGATTCAAGTTATTTGGCTGAGCGGTTGTCGAGAAAGCAGCAAGCTGTAATACCGAAGGCTAAACAACTGGATCATTTCGAACAAGCACATCTTGAACAGGCTCTGGACTGGTTTGTGTTCAAATGCACAGAATACGACACACTTTACTCAACTCCATCAGTGTACTGTATTGAATAGAAGTTCATAGCTCATAAAAGTGTATTTTTTGTAATGTTAGTAATTGAGATTACACCCACTCACTGAGCGCTATCACAGTATTGGTTCATTATGGATACCTCCCAACTTAACTCTTTTCCAATAGGAGGTCATTCTCTGTGTGGAGGAAGTTATTTAACTGTCCCAACTTCACCAATACTAGTTTGACTCTGAGGAAGACGCTGTGCGTCAAAACGTTAGTCTTGGCATCTCAATAAAACTGATGCAAGTGATTCGAGTGCTCCAGTCTGTTCCTTCATTTCTTCTGAATTTGTCCTTTTCTGTGAGCACCGACCTCTGGCTAGAGAGGGGCTGAAGCGCAAGGGGTTCCTTTATTTTGTGTATTTTTTGCATTTAGTTATTCTGTAAACATTGAAATTCAGCAAAATCTCAATTTACCACGCAGCATCAGTTACTCGTATCACCCTAATCTTTGGTGATTCCTCCAGTCATTATTCTGCTCTTCTTGGTTCTTTATCCTGCTGTACAGATTTTGGAAAACAAAGATGTTCTGCAACAGACCTAATTGATTTTTCCCCTTCATCCACGGTTCCCCTTCATCCATGGTTATCATACTTAGTTCTCTGACCCTCACTTTCAGTTCTCTTTTCCTTACATTTTTTTGCTTTGAGAGTTGGATCCACAAACGCTTTGAAAGTATACACAATATATCCTAAAACTCAACTTTCCATTTATGGATAAATAATAAGATCAAGGTAAACCAGTGAAATATGAGAAAACTTACAGTATTTTTTTTTTCCCCCAGTGCATATGCTGCGTGTACATATACAGCGAGCTGTGTAATTATTTAGATTGTGACACAATTTAAAATATTGCAATTCCTTCATCATTCAATTCTTAAAGTGTAGACTAATTTAAGTGTGGGCTGTCAACTGTAATTTTACGATAGTTATGTCATAATGGAGTGAACCACGTACCTCACTGTAAATATTTTTGTTGAACCTCAGCAGCAATCACTTGCATTCATTAGTGTGTAAAAACTTGATGTCATGTAGTTGACTGACAGCCAAATGCTGAGGGCATACAATATTTTTTTTCTTGCTTTGACAGTAGTTATTACCAGAAAAGCAATGGCCACACTCTCCATTATGATTTTCAGACTGTAGTCTGCTGCTAGACAGGACTCAATACAGCCACGGACAACCAGACACTCCGGCCTTTACTGGACATTTCAGCCTTTGTATGTGCTTATGACCTCAGGCAGACAAACATAATGAATGTGTTCCTCAAGAGTATATTGAGCAGAGGGAAGACTTGATTTTGCAGTATTTACTGAGCCGAGGAACCAACACAGAAATAAACTTACGTTCTCCTCTGCCATGTCACGCTTCAGTCAGATGATTACAATGAAGACGGCAGAACCACTCAACAAGGAAGGGTAAAGAAAATGCCAACAGTTCTACTTCCCTGCCTCTCTGAACATAGCGTGATTAAGTGTGCATGTCAGCCGAGGAGACATTTTTGACAAGAAAGCCAACAAAATTGCAACAGTAAAGACTAGCATTTGACCAGGCATTGTTTGAACCTTGTTTTTGTTAAAGAGAAAGCAAGACTAGACATTTATTTATTTATTTATTTATTTATTTATTTTCATTGCACTTCCTATTTGAACATTTTACACAAAGTTAGTTGGGGAAAAAGCTCCTGTGAATGGCTGTCAAAGAGTCAACATTACTGATCAGAATGCTTCCCTTATTCCTGACAGGCTGCATGCAAAAATTTTAAGAAATTCTGGGCAGCCCTAGAATGACAGGGGGGAACTATGCCACCATCCTGACATTTCTAACTAGCTTCTTCTGGCAACATAGCAGTCTTCAAACATACAAAACTGACAGAAAATCCACTCATCATGTTGTCTAAGGCTCTTAAGACCCTAACTAAGGCGCCTGAGTTTTTGCAGACATCAGCGAACCTGCATGAACCAATAAATGAAAGTGAGGAAGCCAGAAGTTACAACTGAATCCATTTTATATATCTTTATAAAAAGATCCTTACTGTATTAAGCAAACCAAAATCAATTATGTTGGCAAACTTTCCAAAACAGCTGAAAGTGTGTGTGTGTGTGTGTGTGTGTGTGTGTGTGTGTGAATTTTCTTGTTTGTATTTTGGTGGGATGTTGTCAGACACGCAAAGATACACACATAATGTTTAGATTTTGCAATGAAATTAGCTAGGTAACAAATTCTATTACAATACTCTATTACAAGCTTTGTACAAAAAGAAAAATGCCAGTGTTATAATGTTCATGCTCATACAAATCCCTTTTGGTCTGTGAATTCAGATACTTTTAACATTACCTTGTCATTTATTTGGAGACGAGTTAGATTGTTTACAAAGGATGGTATAAAAGTATTTGGACTTCCTCAGAGCAAACTCAAATGAATTTGACTCTAATATCTGCAAGGCAAGGCATTGAAATAAAACACCCCAAATGTGTGGTTCTAGTTGTTCAATGTCCTATAGAGCAACAGCCAATATTTGTAGCTAAAATGCTGTCCCAGTATGTTCACTGGCATCTTAAGCTACATTGGACTCGCAGGTCTATCATGCTACTGATTGGTTTATGTTGAGACATTTACTGAGGAGAACTGAGAATACTTTACATGGCAATAATGAGCAGAAAACTTCATCGACCACGAACAGATATTGAATGAGCAGAACCAGACTTTGAACAGTTTAAACTCTATGACCTTTCCCTGTAGATATCAGGTTCAAATTTGTTTGAGCAAATTATTGGAAAATCTTGATCTAAATTTAACTGCAGGGGCAGCATGGTGGCACAGTTGGTAGCATTCTTGCCTCACAGCAACAAGGTCATGTGTTCAGATTAGGCCCGGGAATGCTTTCTGTGTAGTGTTTGCATGTTCTCACTGAGTCTGCCTGGGTTTGCTCCAGGTGCTGGCTTTTCCTCCTCGCGGCCCAAAAACATACATACTTGGGTAATTGGAGCCTCTAAATTACCATTGCTGTGAGTGTGTGAATGAATAATTCCTAAGCGAGCTGTCCAGGATGTGTTTCTGCCTGGTAGGGACAGGCCTCAGCACCCGCATGACCATGATGTGGAAGAACCTGTTTAGATAATGGATGGATGGATAGATGAATGAGATGAACTGCCCACTTTAAAAATGTAATTTTGTCCTCTGCCCAATTTCAACCTAAATGAAATAGAGGCATGCTGGGAATTCTTAAATTACACTACGTACCCCTAAAACACTGAACTGCCACTGCCCACTCCCGCAACTTTGACTGAACTTATTTTGCAACAAGAACATCAGGTGATAGAATGCTAATCCTGCCATTAAACATGGAGCCTAGATGTTCCACAATTAGGATCTTACTGAAGCATTACCTCAGTTAACCTAAGAGTCCCAGCCACTGTTGGCTTTTCAACATCCTCCATTGTTCTCCAGTGGTAATGTGAGCTGGGACCTCATAGTTACATACAAACAGAAATGTTGGGAAACCACACTGATGATTTTTTTCCTGTCAAAGTGTTTGATTTATCAAAATGTGCTCAAACATGAGAATTCACTCAAATTTAAGCACAACTGTTGCCATGCATTAATTTGAACTTGAGAATGTGCTCATATTTAAGTATGGTCCTGACTATGCTTATCCATTGTACTAAGTGGTACGACGAGGGGATAACGTGTGCCCACTAACAAAGGGGCATCACAGTGCTGATGAAATTCTGGTCATAATACTGCTTTGAACCTGAGGGTAGGCAAATTTCAGTGCTGTGAAGAAGCATGACTGGACAAGTTGTCATTTACCACGAAAGATCCAAGAATCATTCATGCTTAAAGTAGAAAATTCAGATAAACAAGAACTGCTACAATTAGATCTGTCACTTTCAGAAGGGTCGTTTGACTCATTGATTAAGTTGTGCATGACATTTTGCTTCTGCTGGTACCTCTCTCTTTCAAAGTTCACCCATCTGGAGAAGAACTATCATTTTCCATGTTTGAGATGATATACAACCTGTCAGAAACTTGCTGAAGTGGCAAAATTACCAATGATAATGGACCTGTTTATGCCAGTAAAACTGCTCAGTTTGATCACAAAATGTAAAATATACATGCAATAATCTCACATGAGAAATTTTTGAGCAACTTCAGTACGTAACTGTGGTAGTTCCTTTCAAGTTAATTGCAGTGGCAGTCATGTAATGCCACTGGCATTAATACATCTTAATGGACATCACACTCAAGAGTTCTTGGGCAGCAATAGTAGTGGTTTAGAGAATGGTAATTATAACATACATGTAAGCCATGGAGTTTCATTTATGATAAAAAGAAAAAGAAAGAATGATTTCAAGAAACCAAGCAACTGCAACAATTAAACATTTTTCAATAAGAAAGAGCATATAATATTGTGCTATACTGTATATTATCAATGAAGTCTATTCTGCAATTAATGTATCAATTTCAAAAAAATCAATATAAGATGACACTGTCAATATACTACATACACTGAAGGGCCAAACCATTATGACCACTCACAGATGAAGCATATAATATTGATCATCTTGCGACAATTGCGCCTTTCAACGTCTGGGATAAATTGAACAATATGCAAATGGCAGTTTCTGGCTATCTGTGTGTTGGATGTGGGAGAATTAGGCATGAGGAAAAACCAGCATGCACTGTGGGAAGAAGACAAGCCTCGGAAGGGAGTGTGATGTTCTGCATAATCTGGTGCTGAGAAAGCCTGGGTCCAGTCATTCAGTTGGATGTCAGTATAACACGTTCCACCCACCTATAACATCTTGCATATCAAGTACACCCCTTAATGGCAATGGCATTCCCTGATAGCAGTGGCCTCTTTCAGCAGGTCAATGTGCCCCACCGCTGTGCAAAAATTGTTCTGGAATGGTTTGAGGAACATTACCAAATGTTCCAAGTGTTGAATTGGCCTCTAAATTCCTTTAAATTCCGATTGAGCATCTGTGAGTTTTGCTGAAAAAAAAAAACAGATCCAATCCATGGAGGTTCCACCTGGCAAGTTGCCGCTAAGATCTTGTGCCAGATACCGCAGGACAACTTCAGAGGTCTTGTGGAGTCCATGCCTTGATGAACCAAGGCTGTTTTGGTAGCACAAGGAGGACCGACACAAAATTAGCCAGGTGGTTATCCCCCGCCGGGTGAAAGCCCAAAACGGGAATTATGTCGTGGCACAGTCCGTCAGTCTGTCTCTGTCTGTATCGGAAGGTACTTGGCTGGTGAAATCAACTGCTCCTTCAGTTTTTATAGAACATCCCTGAAACTTTGCACATATGCCGCAGATGGAGTGATGATAAGTATATTGCATTCGCGATTCTGGCAGGAGATGTTGTGCTCTCAGAGCACTCTTGTTTTAATGCTGTACCTTTTCAGTGAGTTTCACACCAAGCTGTTCTATAGTGGCAGAGGAAGCTGTTCCTTGTATTTGTCATGTCCATGCCTGACTGCCCAGTAACCACGCTCTCTTCTCCCAATGACTCTCCACTTCCTCGTTCAAACTCCTAAGAGTACTAAGGAGTACTGATCAGATGGTCACTAGGCCAGAACAGACCTTTGTTTTCCCTGCTCCTGCGCATTTCGTTTGTGCTACTACTCCCGCGTTTATATTTTGGACTTTGGACGGTTTTTTTCCCCTGTGCTCGTTTGTACTTTGTGTTTTTGCAGTTTTGGTGATTTCCTGTGGTCTCTGCTTTGTTTCAAAAATTAAGTATTGCATTTTGTTTATTTTCAGTGCTTTGATTTTTTTGTTTAGTTTTATTTGTACTTTTCTAATTGTCTATCTTCTGAGCGTTTGTGTTTTTCCTTTTAGATCTCCTGAGCGTCTGTTATTTCAGTTATCTCCTTCAGTGCTTTTGCCTTTTTGTATTTAGTTATTATTTCATCTTTATCTGGATTTAGCAGCCTGATCGCTGATAACGTTTACCTGATTACGATTCTTGCCTTTGTCCCTTGGTGCTTCTATCATGATATTAAAGAGCCTGGTCCCTGCAATGACTTCCGGATTGTCTGTCCCTGTCGTGTTTCCTGAGTGTCCCCTGACAATATCATAAAAAGATTAGGAAGATTCAATTATGGGAAAAGTAAAAACCTGAGATTTAAAAATAAAACATCACAGAGGGTCAGTGCAGTTAAAGAAATCAAAAATAAAAATATATATATAGATTGATAGATTTTTTTTTCATGAAAAATTCTGTATAAACATTTACACACACAGGCTTGATTACCCCTGAAACATGGCTATATTTTGACATTTCTGAAGTACAATTACAAAAGCATCAAAAAGCTCATTGGACATCAATCGTTAGATTTGTAAATTATATATATTATTGATAATTGGTTATAATATATAATCTTTGAGACCTCCTGTTGCCAGACATAGCAAATAGGAAACAAGGGAAATTTAGAGGAAAGGGAAGGGGAAGAGGGAGAGTGGCTGACAAATATCAGCACACTTCTCCAAGAGGCATGTAGAGACTTCTAACATAGAAAAAAAACAGGGAAGGATCCCTGAAAAACGGCTTAACTTTGACAGCTCCAAACCACAATTACAAAAGCATCTAAACCGATAGCTCTAATTTATTTTAATGCTAAATAGCTGCTTGTGTCTGCATAAAAGAGATGTATCCAGGAGGAATTTGCCATGTAAGTCCCCAAAGCAAGAAGAGGATACTGTCAGAGTTCCAAAGATGCCAAATATTGCTGGTGTGATGTCTCATGCTGCTTCCTGAAGTTATGTCTTTCTTGATTCATGTATTCCAGGGCTATTCAACATTATCCTGCAAGGGCCGGTGTGGGTGCAGGCTTTCATTCCAACCAAGCATTCACACAACTGATACTACTAATCAATCTCTTTAGCTAAGATTCTTGGGGTTGATTAGTGGTGTCAGGTGTGTAAGTGCTTGGTTGGAATGAAAGCCTGCACCCACACTGGCCCTTACTGGGTAAGGTTGAATAGCCCTGATGTATTCAGTCATGGTTTTATTTTGAAATTCTTACTTCTCTTGTTTCAGACCTCCTGACCTCCTACCCCTGTGTTTCCCTCCACAGTGATTATGCTGCCATGCCCTGATTAGTTTCACCTGTGTTTCATTAGTTAGAGTATTTAGTATCTGTGGTCCTCTCACTCTGTGTCAGTTTGTCTTTGAACCGCACCGGCATTATCGCCTTGGGTAGTTCTCTTGTTGTGTTTTTTTACCTCTGTTTCATTTCCTGGATCTCGCTTTAGTCTTCCCCTTGTTGGACTCTGTTTGCCTGTTCACGGCTTGCCTACCTGTGTAATTTACCTCTGCAAGTAAAGACTGTTTATTGACTTTGATCCTGCCTCTGAGTCGTGCAATTAAGTGCTTGCCTGCCAGTATTCCAGTTGTCACAGCTGGATGGTCACTAATGACCACACTATGATAGCTTTAAAAAATCTCAGCTGAAGTATATCAATTCTTATCTGAAGCAGTATCAATAAAAACAGGACATGCACGTCAGGAAGCAGGTGTTTATGGTAGTGGTTCTGATGATTTACCTATGTTTTGGTTCATATCTTTGCATTAAGAGGCATACACATTAATATTCCCACCAGGTTTCTGTTCCTGTAAGCATATATGAAAAAAAGAAGTTGCATCCTATGCAGCATGCTGCTAATGGTGCCTTGATCCCGGGGCTACATACAGTTATACAAATGAGCACAAAAAAATGACACCACCCCTTGACGTCTGTCTGGGAACACTGAATATTGAAAAATGAATCTATGACATTACTCTTCTGAACATATTGAATAACATACATTCTCACTGAGAGATTGATTACTTGGATTGCAGCATAGATTCAGCAACAAAAATGTCTGAGAGAAAATTACAATTCAACTCTGCTAAATGAATGCACATGCAGACATTTTGTAATAAAATCAGGTTTGAAGAACATGTATGTCATATATAATTCTGTCATGTCTTAGGCAATCACAGTGAGGAAAAATGATAAATCATAGCTGGCAGGACCCAGGAAGCATCTGTCAGACGTGGAATGTCCTGAAGTTTAGCATAACTGAATCATACACCAATCAGATAGCTGAAGCATAGAGTAAAATCCCACTAAAAAAAAGCTTGATTGGGAACAACACTGCCTAGCTTTGGATTTCATTTTTATGATTATTTATTGCAGCCATATTATTATTATTATTATTATTAGAGCCAACTTTCTAAGCGGATACAAGTTTGGTAGATCACAGATCTCCTGTGATCTGGAAAAACCTGGTGAATTTATCAGTAGCAGGGATTCTCGCTACTGAACAAAAACCTTTGGATTCTGGACTTTTTGTTGTGTTTTCAGTGTCCTGTGCCTTTCTGCCAGGACGCTGTGGGGGTTTTTAACAGGTTCTTGTGCCAGGATTCACTTTTCATGTTCATTGTTCATGTTTTTACTTTTGCCATGTTTTGTTTCTCATAGTGGTGGGCAAAAATGAACAAACAAATCTTTTTGAACGACTCTTTTTAGTGTCCGATATGTACCGAGTCAGCCTGTCAAATGACCGAGTGCTGAAGTGAACCCCCGACTTCTCTCACCAGTTAGCCTCGCCCACTCGTACTGCTCACAGGCTGCTACGGTACCGATATGGAGCTTTTCCACTACGTGATACCGGCCCTGTTCTATTCTACTCTACTCGCCTTGGTACCGGGTACTTTTTTGGGGTTGCTTATCCATTAGAGGATAGTACCGCCTCCTTGGTACCTGCTCATCGTTGCGACGCAGTATGTTACTGCCGCGACGGCATCTTCAGTTATATTAAGTTTACTTTTATTCCATCTATTTTGTTAAATATTTATGTGTTTAAATCAGGGGACGCGCACTACCATTACCACGTTATGGCATTTAAGTCCGCGAGTGTTTAATTGTAATTTCTGTTTGACATTGTCCAGATGCATAGGATAGCAGCTGGTGTTGTGTCCGATTTGGTTGCGTATTAAATAACGTAGCTTACCACCTAAAAACGCAAAGCAATGATATCTGTAAAAGGCAAAGAGTATTCATAGAAAAAGGCAATATATTCTCAAGGCATTTGTGTACCGTCAGTATTCCATAATGTAACTACAACCCCTGGCAAAAAATATGGAATCACCACACACCAACCCCTGGCAAAAAGTATGGAATCACCACACACCGAGGATGTTAATTTACATTTTTTTCCTTCATAACAAAGAAGCAAATTACACATATGACAAAACAATCATTGTTTATTAGCTTGACATTCAGGCTTCATGAAACATTTCACTTTGAAATTGAAGCAAAACACGTAGAAAATGCGCAAATCGCAGGAGATGGCAGAGCATTAGAATTTATCGCTTTACTATGCGTCATCTCATCTGATACCTTTCCTAAGTACATAATGCTTCATCAGCACTCGTAAAGTTATTCTCTGCGCAATTTTCGTAAAATAGGGGCAGCATAATAACTTTCTCCAGGGGAATTTGGAGAACAGAATTAGACACAACACCGTTGCATCTAATTTCGCTACGAACAGGGTCACAGACAAAGGAACTCCCCTCCCCCCCGGCCCCCGCTTTTGAACACTTTTTGAAAATGAACGAAAGGTTCGAAAGGTTCAGTACATTTATATGTATCAACTCAAAAGAGCCGATTCTTTGAAATTAATCGAACTGCCCATCACTACTGCACACATTGGCTGATCTGGAACGAACAACGTAGAGCCTCTAGTTTATATATCTTGTCGGTTGGCGCACTGACCGGCATTCGTATACTCCGTTGAATAAAAAGCCTCCGGTGGACACGAGCGTCTGACATTCTTCGTAGTAGGCTATTCTGCTACAAACTGAAAAGCTCACACATTTTATAATTGGTAATTAGACTTTATTTTTTGAATGGGAATTATTTATAATAATGCAACAATAAAATTGAGAACTCTTCGTTCCTCCACCAAGCAAGATCGCGTGGACAGAATGGTTGGCAAGCAACACAGACGCTAAGATTGCTTTCTCATCTAGCGCCATTATCATGTCACATCAGGCTATTTGGGCTCGTTAATGTAGATATACTGTGAAAGCAGGCTATTTGGAATGTCTCCTTCAGTCTCCCGAAGACCCCGTTAAATAATTTTCCTTTCATTTCGGTTTTCGAGTTTCCTTGTTCTCAACTCGCGCCTATTGGCCATATCATTACGGCCAGCAGCCAGAGTAGGGAACAAGATTGACTTCCACACTTGCCGGTGTCCAGGAAAATGTTGAATTGTGCATTAGTTTGCAAGCTAGCTTGTCAACTAGCTAGCGTTCACTATAGTGGATGTGTTTACCCTACACATAGCCCATAAAATAAACACACAAGAAAAAAAATCAACAATTTATCTCTAATACTGAAATAGCGAGCAAGTTAGCAACGTCGCTAGCAAGCTAAAGTGATATCGAAATCTATAATGCTATAACTAGCTAGGTAGATAGCCAACTGGTTAGCGGGTTAAAAGGCTAAACTTCGCTAACACTGAAATAGCGAGCTAAAAGTCTTGAAACAAACGTAACCTAACGAGTCAGTCGAGCGCAGGGTAGTTGGTTGCGAGGCCAGGCGCGCAGGGATATTTTGTGCTGCGGTCTGCCTCAGAAGACAGTGGGTTACAGTGATTTTATACCGGCATGGAATGCGGCTCAGCCAATCACATTTAAGGATGGGAAGCACCCGTTTTATAACATTGCGTATTTATTAAGGGCAATTTACATTGAGACACCTGAGTTTAAGGTTGGATTACGAAGCTTCTGAAAGGGATATGAACGCATCGGTGCAGTGCTGTCGTTGAAACGGGGCAACACTTGCCTCTAAGCCCAAAAGTAAGCAATTCGCATGTAGCATCCCCGGGATTTTGAATATTTAATAGAGGCCAACGGTGAGCTTTTATGTCTTGTATGACATCGTCAATCCTAGATGTCGTTTTCAAAGTATTGTCTAGCTAGCTCATGCAATTTTTGCTGCATTAAATTACCCACGAAAATAATGGTTTCGGGATTCGGTCATGGTTCGGTAGCCTCCGCAACCGAGTCAGTCAAAAAAGTTTCTGATAAAATGCGATGAAATTTCACCAAATTTAAACTGAAATATTAAAGATCACGTCTATTTAGTTTTAATAGTGTCTGATCAGTAGCCTATTCAGCGTAAATTATGCACTTTGAAAACGGACGTATGCTTCCTGCTGTTCATCAAAACGGATAATTTGCGCAGATCTTTAAAATTCAAAGATTAAGCTAAAAAGGCAGTTTCCAGGTACTCTATATTCAAGTAGTTCCGGGGAATACCCCGACAAAAGGGCGGAAACAGCATTTGGGAAGAAAATAGCTAACTGATGCAGACCATGCAGATTTTCACATAGCTGCAAGGCAGCCTCCATGCAGTGTGGTCGTTTGAGAAAGGCAGCGTGTTTTGGCCAGAAAAGTTCGTTTATATTAATGGTAACCATTGTAACAAGTTACTGATCCCAGAAAGCAAACACCTGGACCCTAATTTTTGAGTTTTCTCAGCGCGGCGGAGCCCTGCGAGCGCCGCGGCTCGCTAGAACCCTGCCTGTGGCTCTACAGGACCAGCGTTATCCACCCCTGCTCTATAAACTTTTATCTGTACTCTGTATTTCTACTAGTGATGGGCAAAAATGAACGAACGAATCTTTATGAATGACTCTTTTTAGTGTCCGATATGTACCGGATCAGCCTGTCAAATGACCGAGTGCTGAAGTGAATCCCCAATTTCTCTCACCAGACTCGCCCACTCGTACTGCTCACAGGCTGCTACGGTACAGATATGGCGCTACGTGGTACCGGCTCTGCTCTACTCGACTCGCCTTGGTACCGGGTACTTTTTTGGGGTTGCTTATCCATTAGAGGATAGTAGCTACCGCCTACGTGGTACGTGCTCGTCGTTGCGACGCGAGTTTGTTACTGCCGCGACGGCATCCTCAGTTATATTAAGTTTACTTTTATTCCGTCAAGTTTGTTAAATATTTATGTTTAAATCAGGGGACGCGCACTACCATCACCACGCTATGGCACTAAAGTCCGCGAGTGTTTAATTGTAATTTCCGTTTGACATCGTCCAGATGCATAGGATAACAGCTGGTGTTGTGTCCGATTTGGTTGCACATTAAATAACGTAGCCTACCACCTAAAAACGCAAAGAAATGATATCCGTAAAAGGCAAAGAGTATTCATAGAAAAAGGCAATATATTCTCAAGGCATTTGTGTACTGTCAGTATTCCATAGTGTAACTACAACCCCTGGCAAAAAATATGGAATCGCCACACACCAACCCCTGGCAAAAAGTATGGAATCACCACACACCGAGGATGTTACTTTACCTTTTTTCCTTCATAACAAAGAAGCAAATTACAAATATGACAGAACAATTATTGTTTATTAGCTTGACATCCAGGCTTCATGAAACATTTCACTTTGAAACTGAAGGCCAAACATGTAGCAAATGTGAAAATCGCAGAAGGCAGAGTATTAGAATTTATCGCTTTACGATGTGTCATCTCATCTGATACCTTTCCTAAGTACATAATGCTTCATCAGCACTCGTAAAGTTATTTTCCGCACAATTTCCGTAAAATAGGGGCAACATAATAACTTTCTCCAGGGGAATTAGGGGAACAAAATTAGACACAACACCGTTGCTTCTAATTTTGCTACGAACAGGGTCACAGTCAAAGAAACGCCGCCCCCGCTTTTGAACACTTTTTGAAAATGAACGAAAGGTTCGAAAGGTTTGGTACATTTATATGTATCAATTCGAAAGAGCCGATTCTTTGAAATGAATCGAACTGCCCATCACTAGTTTCTCGCCAGGTCCCGGTCTGCCCAGCCAATCCGCCTCTACAGTGTCCACATGGTCGTTTCAGTGTTTTACTTCTCGCACTACATTTGGGAGTGACTTACGGTTTCAAACTTGGTGCGTTCGGGCGCATCTGCAAAATAAGCGTTGCAGCGAGATTCCTTATTACGCGAGAATCTTGCGAGTTGCGATAAGCCCTCAAACCCCACGATATCTGCAGCCATCGCGGGGTTTGAGGGCTTATCGCGAACTTCGCAAGATTCTTGGCGTAGTTTTTTCGGGAATCTCGCGTAGCCGGCTTACTTGCAGACGCGCTCGAACGCACCCTTCTTTCTTACGTTTCTTTCTTCCAGGTTTCTTAGTCTTCATGCTTGTTAATTATTTTAAATTATAACTAACAACTTACTAATCAGTCACGGGGGGTGTTTCCATTAGATAGACACATACTAACCATTACTAATTTAGATAGGGATTTAACTCGAATGCTTCCTGCTTTTGCTACATTCTTAACTGTGCTTTACTATTAACTAGTTTAACACCTTTCCTGTTCATAGTATCTTATTGGGTTCTTAGATGCTGCAACACGCTCATTTTCTTAATGAGCAATTATCTGCTTTTGTTGTCTCGTGCTGACTGCGCTGGTTTTCCTCTCTTGTCTTGCGTGCCATGTAATTAAGCAATCTCGTTTCTCCCCGTTGGTCTACAGGTGATCCTCGTTGTCTCGTGATTCCTGCTGCTATATCTGGGGAGAGGCTGGAGTAACCTGGCAGACAGAGTCTCGTTTCAAGCCATAGCGTTTTGCCATTCGTTTACCTTGTGTTCCAAGCATTCCTTGCCATAGCCCTTGTTTTGTATTTTTGCATGTGCCGTGTGCCATTGCCGTCTTCGTTTATTTTTGTTTATTGTTATTCCTCCCTAGAGTTTATAGTGGCTTTTGTTTTCTTATTTTGTATTTTTGTTTGTAGCTCTGTGAAGCTTTCCTTGGTTCGATTTTTGCAACCCTTTAGGCCGAGTTTTTTTGTTGGCCATCGTGCTGCTTTGTTTTCTGTTTGGAAATAAACCCTCTGAGCCTATTCCTGCGTCTCGCACCTGGTGTCCACCCATCCTCTGCAACACTTTTTCTAACTGGAAGAAATTATAGAAACCTGATTTTGACAGTTCAAATAATGTAATGGCCGGTAGTATACAGAGGCCAAGCGCAATGACAGAGAGAGAGTAGCATGAACACAGTACAAACACAGAGAATAATATAGACCAAACGCAAGTACTCGTGTTTCCAAAGGACGTATAATAGTCCGAACCACGGAAGCAAAGCAAGATTGAAAAAGGGAGAAGAAACTCCAACAATAAGAAGATAGAAAGTCATACAAAACCTGACAACAGATACCTTCGGCTATAGTGCGAATCTAAACACAGACACTCTAGCGAAGGAGGCATGCCGGACATCCTGCTTATATAGATTCTGGGGAAGCACCGCCCCAGCTCAATCAACCAGCTGGGTAAAGAATTCGATGGCCCAGGAATTCGATATCGTCCCCGGATGAGAGCCGCAAAGAAAGGTCCAAACAAAACACACACCTCACAAACCTTGACAAATAACTCTTAATAGCTATTGTATTAAGATTTTCAGCACTCTTAATTACTGCAAAGGAGGGTCAAACAAACTCAGTTTCTCCCAAAAGTGACAAATGTAGTTGGTTTTTCCAGATCACAGGAGAGATCCAACCAGTCATTTTTGGCTTACTCTCAGATGTGTTGACTTTAACTCCGGCCTGTTGGAATACAAAAAAAAAAAAAAAAAATTAACAGCATACTAGAATACTAATTTTGATAGTTTTTCATTTTTTTTCAATGAAAAGCTAATTAAGTTAACTGACCCTGCTTGACCTGTCAGTGTGTAATTATATGGTTTGTATCTTTGACTTAATATTAGATTCATGAAAAAAATTTAACTGTCAAGCTAGTACAAGTGTAACTGCACCAGGCTTCAGTTACAGTATATTGAGTCTGAGGAGTGCAATACTCCTTTTTACAGAAGTTGTCCCCCTTTGTTCACACTAGAAAGGTAATTTTTTATGACCTTAAACCACATGTAAAAATCCTTTTCCAAATCTTTCAAGTGGTGACGGTATTTTTACCATTAGAGTTTTTCCTTCAAGTGCCTTTCAACATGGGTCAAGAAAACTTCTCATGCACAATGAAATCTCAAATTCTGACCCTGGCAGCTGTAGGTCATGGCAGAGGTCAGTCATCAGACAAGGCAATGATCTTTAATTATTATTTTACAGTGCTCAATCATCCAGTTTGGCTCTGTAGTCTCATCTCCCGGTTCTTAAATTAGAGACATGGCTACTGGAATAGCTTGCTTTACCCCATCTACTTCAAGATTTGAGGTGGTAGGCATTTAGAAAGGCCCCTCTACACACTCTTTTCGCAAGTAGTTTTTATTTAAAAATTTGTGGCCAATCATGATCATTTATGGTCTGTTGGCATTCAAAGAGTGTGCCTAGTCTTTGTGCCTTATTTGTGTGTCATCACATGGCCAGTTAATCCCAAAGAAATTAATTGCAAGCTATCTAATATAATAAAAAATAGAATAAAAGCTTTAAATGCCTTGCTCAGACACAACTCATTGTGTTAAAAAATAAAACAAAAGTCATTACATGTCTGGCCTTAACTAATTTTAGAAATACCACAAATCTAATTACCTTAAAAAATAAATAAATAAAAGAAAAATAAAGTTGTGTACAGTATATCAGACAGTGTTGCAGGAGCCATTTGGTTAGCAGAACATATAATCTCAATTGCACTCATTATTTATGAAGCGTTGGTAGAAATGGACTTTTTAACTATGAAAACAAATCAGCAGCATTAGCTAAATTATAGAAAATTAATGGATTCCGGCGAAAATGCAATCTACTTAAAATGAACTTCAGCTGAGCTTACTGTTGTTGACACTGGCAAAGTTAGGTTATGTTACTCAAGCAAATTTTATGAGATGCATTTTCTTTTACATCCTGCAGTTTAGTTGGCAATCGCTACCTCTTCTCATATGTGGTGCCTCATTAAGGGCACATTTTAGAGCTATTTTATTCTGGCACTATGCCAGGACACAGTAGAATTCAGCTCTGTGAAAGAAACTGCTGTCAGCAGGATCTGTCTGCCAGTTGGAGTGGCCTTCCTTTGAGGATAATTCAAAATATGCCTTGGCAACTTGCACCAAATCAATCAATCACAATTCTGTCTTCCTTGTAATGGTTTTTATGTCCTCTTAAATTTGTCATATTTTTTCTTCTTGCCAGATTTCTAGTGTTCACTAACTCATCTACCTTCACTCTCAATTTAATTGCGCCCCTTCTTTGACTCGCTATTTTCAAAACACCTCAGTTTGAAGACATTGAACCAAGACCCCTGTCTCAAAAAAGCTAATCCATTACTTGGTCAGATCTATTTGTACCTTCTGTTCATGTTTTTTGTGTATCTAGTCATTAAACATCTTTAGAATAGCCAGTGCTGTGCCGAGAAACGTGTCCAGAATGAGCTGTTATAGTTGCCTCGCACAATCAACATTTACCTGTGACCGCCTCTTACACATAAACAGACACAACACACACACGCGCGCACACACAAAAATATTTTTTAAATGCCAAAAAAACTTTACAAAAACTGTGAGTCACCTCAAGATATTGACGACTGGGGACAAATTGACTGAAACCAAATGAAGAAATGATGTTTATTACTTTTTATGACATGAAAACAAGTACATTGATTTTTATATACGCACATAACTGGGCAAAATAATTTGAAATGAGGAATAAATTGGTATAATGTTTGCAAATGATTTGTCACCCTTCTTCTCTTTAGTGAACTGGGTATCTCATTAAAAGGGTTTTCTACCCTGTCAGTGCACTACTGAGGTTGAAGCAATAAGTATCATGCGCTCCACAACATCCTCCACTTTTCATTGCTGCCAGGCACACAGACATGACTCAGTGAAGGACACTTTATTTCTGCAAGAATACTAATCTACTAGAATACTACATGTATTCGATCAGCTGGGGAGTGATGATAGGCTCTGATGAATCTGAAACTTCCAGAATCCTTGGAAAAGACTCACGTCAAGTGTTCTGTGTTCTGGATTCCTGCCACTGTAGCTGCACAGGACAAACCAACCTAGAAGCCCCTGATGTCCACACACAGTCACATGAACCATGCAAGAGGTGATGTTTAGACTTCAGTCACTAGCTGAGTCTATTAAGCTGACCATTAAGCCAATGTTCAATCAAAAGAAATGCAAATAAATTGTAACAAATATAATAATTTGTAAAAATCCACTGTTAATTTATTGTGTTCTCTTTCTGTGAACTTTTTCTTGGTTTTAACTATTTTATAAGTGTTGCAGTTTTATGTTTGTCTTCTTATGTAAAGCACTGTGAACTACCTCTGTGTATGAACTGTGGTTTTTACATGGTGTTTCCCGCAAAATACCCCCCAAAAAAAGAGAAAACTAAAAAGCATACCCTCTAAAATTCTATCCAAAAAAAAAAACCAACCTTTCTTAAATTAATACCATAGAGATTATAATGCAGTCATGGGGGGATGGAATATGTAGCGCTTATTCAGCACTTACACTGCACTATCTATCACAGAAACTGTGGAGCGCAAGAAAATGACTGTCAGGCTGCTTCGGCCCACAGGTGGCACTAATGATTTCATTATCTGATGACTGTGTAGCACGTGTGCCTAATTTCCCAGGACACCCTTCACCCACTGATTCAAGACTGCTGATTGTTTTCACGGAGGCCTTAGAGACTCTATACTGCACAGCTGAATTTGTTTTCTGTGCTGCACTATGCAGTCACCTGCCGCTGCTTGTGGGATTATTGAATTGGGAAACCTGTTCAATAAGGGTTGCTACTGCTCAAGCTAAATCGCAGACTGCACAGTATTCCTCTGGGAATTGTTGTACATCCACCATACCCACACAGACACGGAATGTCGAATCACCGCTTCATCAGTATGCAAATGCAGAAAACGATTTAAAAGTCACAGCTCCGCATCAATACAAACTATTGCACCCTGCACCTAATAAAGCACTGTAGTCAAATAGTCAGTGATGCCTGAGGATTGAACCAACATAATTATTGGATGTTTAGAAAATTTTTTCAGTGATGGTTGTCTCTCTGAAATGTGTTTCTCTTCATAAGATTTCACTTGTCAAGATCACATCATAACACATATTTTTCCCTGTCACATAGGTAATGATACATTATAATGTTCTTGAAACATGAAGTGATAAGACATCTTTGGTGTACTATGCAAACAACAGCATGTGGACACCAGCTAATTATTGTATCGGCATTAATATGAAGCTGGTCTTTGGCTATTGAAACAGCCGCCACGCTTCTGGGAAAGCATTCCACTAGATTATAAAACATGTCTGTGGGGATTCATTTCCATTCCAGCCAGAAAAGCATTACTGAGGTCAAGTTGTGATATTTGGTGATTAAGCCTGGCTGAAATTTGGTTTTCCAGTTAATCCTAATTATGTTTGAGGAGGTTGAGGTCAGGACTCCATGCAGGCCAGTCAAGTTTTTCAATACCAGTGTTGATGAATGTGCAAGGATGGGCACTGTCATGCTGAAACGGTAAAAGACCTTTCAAAAATGACAGAAACATCTGGAATCTCAGTGTATGCAAGAGCATTAAGATCTTCCTACAGTGAAACAAAGGGGCCTAGACCTAAGATTTTAAGGATAGCTCTGATAGCTCTGCTATGTCCATTCTTACTTATTGATCAATCAAGAACGCGATTCCAAAGGCCTTGTGTAGCATATTTCAGTAGTAATCCATATTACATAATATTCCCAAAAAAGTTAGCATTTAGACACCAGAAACAAGTTATGAGCTGCATTCACGTTGTTTTAAATGTGTCCAGGTCTCATTTTAGAAATTACTTTACAACAAAATTTCATTATCTAAACCCATCTAATAAAAAACAGATTTTTTACATTGAGACCTGTTTCATTCAAACCTCATTCACAACAGTCTCTGGGATGAAAATCAACACTCCACTAAATCTAGCACAAAATTCAGTGTTTATTTGGAAAAGGAATTAAATGACTTTAGACCTCAATAACACACCTGATTGCTCTCCCTTTCTGAGCTGTGGAACCTCTCAAACACCATTATGGACAAAATTGATCCATTTCATCCGGAATAGAAATAAAAGAATAGGAAAAATATATTTTTTGACATATGGGGAAAAAAAAACATAACACTGTTCTGCATGCTATAAAGTGAAAGAATAACACTCAAATTCCACTACTGTTATGATCAATACCACTACTACTACTACTAATAATAATAATAATGTATTTTTATTAATGAAAAAATCGCCAGGGGCAGTGTATTTAATGCAAGCAATGTACTGTCCTGTGATAAAGTATTAAGTTCTCCCCAATTTATTCTCTTTTTGCATATTTCTTTTTAAATTTCATTGCTTCAAATCATTTAACATATTTTAAAGGTCCCCTATTATGCCACCAGGTGCACAGCTAATTAGCCATTATGAGCCAGTTCAATGCCTCCCCTTCCTGACATCACAAGGGGGAGTGACCACCCAGAATAATGAAATCTGATTGACTGCTTGGCTGAAGTTGATCAGTTCTTCTTGCCTCTGGTTGCTTACTTCCCCATGTGATGTCAAGAGGGGAAAGATTTTGAAATGGCTTGCAATAACTAATTTGATGTTGGTATTGTGTGATCGTCCAGGTGTATAATATAGTCTTGAAAAAGACTGTTGTTGGCATCTGACGTTTCGACAACCTGAGCGGAGGTCATCTTCAGAGTGAGGAAACGAACAAATAGACAAACAGTTTGGTTCAATCAGAAATATTGTTGAAATGAATGTCAGGTGCATGTGGAGGCATTACTCATTGTGTTGCAGGTGTGTTTTAAATCATTAATTAGTCTGTTGTATGGTGTAGGGAGTGTCTGACAACGATTGAGTGGTTCCTCTTGTAAATTTGTGTACCAGCTTTCAAGTATACGGCATTGGTGATAGTTTGTGCAATATGTAATGCAATCGGCAGGGTCCCAGTCAATGCTGTGTCCAGTGTGTTTGTGATGTTTGGCAATGTAATTGTTGGGGTCTTTGTTTTTAGTGGCGCGTTTGTGTTCTGTAAGTCGGATGTTTAGGTTCCTACCAGTCTCACCAATGTAAGTCGCGTCACAATCGGAACAAGCTATTTTGTAAATAGCCCCTTGTCTGTTAAGTGGTTCGTCCTTGTCTTTAACATTAGTCAATGAACGTCTTAAATTCGTGACAGGTTTGTGTGCGACTCGTATGTTATATGGTTGTAAGATGTGTTGGATGATCTCAGAGGTACCTCTGATGTATGGTATGGTAGCGGTAGCTATGGGTTTGTTGTCAGTTCTGTTGATGTGTGAATTGTTGTTATGAATGTTTCGTTTAATGAAATCCGCATCGTAATTGTTCTTGTCGAACACACTTTGCAGATGTTCGTACTCGTCACGTAGTTTGTTGGGTGAGTCACAAACAAGTTGTGCACATCGAGTCAGTGTCTTAATAGTAGTAGCCTTGTGCGATGTGGGATTGTATGTTTGGTCAAGCAGTCTGTCAGTGTGGGTCGGTTTACGGTAAACAGTAGTGTGTAAGCGATTGTTGTTATAAATGACCAGACAGTCTAGAAAAGGTATAGAACCATTCTCTTCGATCTCTTTGGTAAACTGTATGTGAGAGTTCTGTTTGTTTAAGTGGTCATGGAATGTTTCAATGTCATCATTAAGCAGTGCTGTGATAGTGTCATCAACTTAGCGAAACCAAGAAGGTAGTTGTTGCTTGTATGTAGCAAGGGCTTTTTTTCTCAATGTCCTGCATAACAATTTCTGCTACAACAACAGAAACTGGAGAGCCCATGGCTGTGCCGTGTATTTGTCTGTAGTGTTTACCGTTGTACTGAAAATAAGTAGATGTGAGACAGAGTGTGAGTAAGTCCATGATGTCGTTCGTAGGTATGGTTAGTGGTATGTCATGTGTATGTTGGGTGATGGCGGCGTGAGTGCAATCTAATGCCAATTGAAGTGGAATACTGGTAAACAGTGATTTCACATCAAAAGACACAAGTGTGTGATTGTCTGGAATATGTATGGTTTGAATGGTGTTAATAAAGTCATCACTAGATTGTAACCGATGTGTGAAGTCATTTGTGAGAGGTTGTAGGATGGTCGTTAAATATTTGGACAGTTCGTAAGTAGGGGACCCACAGAAAGACACTATGGGTCGCATCGGTACTTGTGGCTTGTGTAGTTTAGGAAGTCCGTAAAGTTTGGGTGTCTGAGGAACCGAACACCGAAGTCTATAGTACAAGCTGTTGTCTATAATGTCTGCTTTCTTGAGTGCAAGTAATTTATTATTAAGTTTACGCTATAGTGAGGGTGTGGGGTCTTTTGTCAGTTGTTCATATGTGTTTTTGTCGTTAACAAGTGAGTCCATTTTGTCAAATTAGTCAGTTTTATCCATGACAACAGTAACACGTCCCTTGTCAGCAGGTAGTATCACAATGTTGTCATCGTTTTTGAGTCGTTTCAGTGCTCTGTGTTCGTCTGTGGTCAAGTTGCTGTCGAGTCTGGGTGTGGATTGAATAGCTGATGCTATTCTGCTCCGAATGTTATCCTTTTCAGGCTCAGATATGTCACTCTGACAACAGAGGGCTGCCTCAACACTAGAAACAATGGTGTCAATAGGTACACGTTTAGATGCAATGGAATGTTTAAGTCCGTATGAGAGTATGCGTGTTTCAGTCTTGTCTAATGGTCGGGAAGAAATATTTCTTACCCAATTGTTGTCGTGTTTGCGCCGTTTCTTGTCTTGTCATATTCATAATTTGTTGAGTTTGAGAGTTTCGTCCGGCATATAGTGGAAATCTTTTGTGCTCGTTTGTCAGCAATATCATGTACTGTGTCTAGTAAGTGTAATGGTAAAAGCTGTGAGAGCTGGTGACGTATGTGTTGTGAGCGTGTATTGTAGTGTTTCAGTCGACGATGGTTGTCGTTAATACGCGCTTTGATCAGTCGACGTCTCGTAGACTCCACTATTCGTATTGCCTCTCAGGTATTAAGTGGTGACTTGATCCGAAGACCAGCCGGCGCAAGACCTAGGTCTTTGCAGCAATGGTTGAACCAAAGCTGTTGTTGTGTCTGTCTGATCTTAACTACGAGTGAAGTGTAAAGTGTAGTAAGTTTTTTGCTCTGACGTCCGAGTGAACATATGAGAGTGAATGGTTTGAACCCAGGTGTAAACGATGTTGGTATTGTGTGATTACCATCCATACCATCCGTCCACAACCATACTCTCCATACTCTCATACTCTCATAGAATAAATAATTGCAAGAAATATGGTTGCAAAATATTGGGAATGATTCCATGGGAAATTAATTGATGGACATAAATATAAATATGTTTCATTTAGCACATGCAGACTGCAAACCTTTGTTTACTAGAGTTGAAGTATAGGGGACACTTACTGAAAACAATTTATTTAGCGCATCATTTCACAGTGATTTAGTCTCTGTTTGAGAGTTAATGAGTGTGAATATATCCTTGAGTTTGTCATTGGCTCAGGGCACTGAATCCTTACAACATACATGGACATGGAAAAATTAGCAATCGCTAGGTGGAAGGGGGTACAAGGGGTGCTCTGCCCTATTGCTAAGGGGCCCTTTGACGGCAGCAGCAATAATCACATTCAAAACCAGATTTTGTTTCAAACCAAAATATTCACCATTGCTCATTAAAACATGAAGCCTGTGTAATGATGAAAACTCCAGAATCTTTGGGCATCTAGCCACCAGACACCAGGATAGAGAGAGAGAGAGAGAGCGCGAGCGAGCGAGCATATATTGGCCTCTTCGCTGAGCCTCGGCCATTTCTGTGGGCGGGCCTGGGCATCCACAACATAAGGATTCATCCTCTGATACCAGTGGAGAAAGTTATCAATAAATATGGGGTGAGTACAAAAGGTTTTCAAGCACATATGTGTAAATTGTTGAAGTTATTTTTTCCAACAAAAAAACACATTAACCGTACTGCAAAAATGAGATGACAAGGACATGGTCCAATTCATTACATATCAATAACCGTGAGTTTGGATGTGCACAAAATCAGTTTTGCAAAAGTGTGAGATATGTCGAAAATAAATCAGCATTGACTCGTTACAACAACAAAGAACAAAAAAAGGCACATCCCACTCTAAAAAATACATTGAACCTGTTTTGCAGGCCCACAGATGTCCAAAAAATGCCCTCATCAAATGTTTAGGTATAGAACCTGCTTTGCACATCCATAGACATGCAAGAAGATCCCTAGCTGGATTTTCTTTTTTGCGCATCCAAAGATGTCCATAACATGTCTTAAACAAATCTTCAGATACTGAGCCTGTTTTGCATGCCCATAGACATCCAAGAGAGTCCTTAGGTGGATGTTCAAATATTGAACCTGTTTTGCACATCCACAGACAACCAAAAGGCGTCGTAGTTAAACGTTTGGATATTGATCCTGTTTTGCATGTCCACTGACATCCTAGAGGGTCCCTAGCTGGACCCTCAAATATTGAATCTGTTTTGCATGTCCACAGACGACCAACAGGTGTCCAAGTCAGATGTCTAGATATTGCACCCATCCTCCACGTCCACAGACATCCAAAATGTGTCCTAGTCATACATTGAGAAATTGAACCCATATTGTACATCTGCCAGACATCCAAAAACTGGTCTAGGCTGACGGACGTAATTCAGACATTATCTTAAGGTCTCCCTGACGTTGCATGTTTGCTGGGGGTGGCAGAAACAGCGGAGAATGGACAGAATTTGTTTACATATACTATTGAGGAAAAATCTGTTATGAGTGGTTATTTCATTTTTTCTACTTGTTAATATGTGAAAGAGCAGTAATTCTTTCATAGAAGCCATTTGAAATGTCTTGATAGGTTCACTCAAGGTCAGCAATACTTAATTGCTACAAAGCGCAGGCCAAAAATACTTCAAGTTAAAATTCATGCATCATTGCACAAACAGTATGCTGTTTCATCATGCGTCCAGGCTAGAGAGGACAGTAGTCAACTGGGTCATTATAACTCCTAAATGGTTTTATGTCACAACAGGTGAGATATCCAAGATGTCTCTTTATTAGTTTTCTCTCCCTAATTTGTGTGGGTTGTTGTAATTTCTACTGAATCTGAGGCTACAAAGAGTAATTTTTACTCCCCCTCCAATTCTGATTCAAATCCTGCACTTCTATCGAGCTCATGCACATGGATGTGGTTCTACCATCTTGCTGAACTCTCAATGTATTCATCTTTAAGTCATTTGAGTAAAATTTCATTCTTAAAGCCCGATACTCTCAAAAAGTAAATTGTTCGCGATTACCGTGTTATGCAAAACTCTCAGCATTTATTTCCACTCACATACTGTAAGTGGCTCAGTCTATATTTTATTCATGTGACAATGAAAGGCATCACATACACAATCTACACATGAATAGAAATGGACTAAAAGGAAAAAAGTGTGCCATCAAAGATAAAAGGAACGCAAAGAATGCATATGGAAGGGACAATTTTTCACTTGATCTGTATGATTTGGTATTCTCTGTCAGATTTCTCTGTGATTGTGTTTGCTTTGAGTGCATTGCCTTTTGTTGGAGGTGTGCAGCATATCTTTCAGCAAGTTTTAGAAGTCTATGGCACACTGCAGTGGAGTGTAGCAGAATCTCCTATTAAAGAATTTTAAATTGAGACATAGCGGTAGCTGGATAGCCAAGAGGTGGGTCACTTGACTGGTGTTGAGCTTCAGGGTTGAGCACTTCGTGGAGCATCTGGGGAGATACTGGCCGGAAGAACTGAGTTGTTGGGCACCTGAGCAGCACCTTTGACCCAAATTATCATATCATACGTGTATATAAATTAGTTCATTATTAGTTCATTTATTATATAAACAAGCAGGTCTGATACTGATGATTTTTGTTCTGATGATTTTTAAGGAAGTTGAAAATTGTGCAAAAAAGTTACGGTCATAGAGAAAAGGTTGAATGTCACAGGACATTGAAAAATTCAAAAGGCACAACTGGATACGGCCAAAATCTGCGAGCAGTTTCGATAGGCCACTGTCAACAGTGTTGCAGATCTGCTCCAGAAATGAAAAAAGTGAAAGAGGTCATCGCTTAAAGGTCAAAGGTCTGAGGTCACAAAAAAGCAAACAGATACAAAGCTTTGGCCAAGGTGAGAAAATCAGCGTAATATGAAAAGGCTTCTGCATATTGTTTCAGAGAATTGGACCTGGACGGCTGCAGGAACAGGTGGACGCACACAGCCTAAATCACAAGTCTCCGGCTGACCCTTCAAGTAGCGGGGGACTAATTAACGTGAAACTCCTCCAGTTACGTAGAGGTCGATGAATTTGACGAATAAAAAAATATATTTTTAGTGCTGCCAGGTTAGCTCACTCGGTTAAGGCGCCACATTTGCGGAGCGGTATACCACGGCGCGGGTTCGATCCCTGGTCATACCAACCGGCAGTGGTCAGCAGCTTTTTCAGAACAGCGCACGATTGGCTAAAGCGCTGTAGGGATGCAAATTGGGAAGGGACTGCCAGGAAGGGATATTTAAAAAAATAGTTGCTTTGTTTGTTGCTCAAGGGCCTCCTGTTGGCCAGCCGGGTGCTCGTTAGTGAGATTCTAAGCTTGCTTATGTTCGGGTATCCTCCGCCCTCGTTCTGAACTTGCGATAATTTCGACCAATGAGTGTAAAGATGCAGGGGCTGACAGGCGTGTGCTTCAGCGGAGAGCCTCAAACTGTTTCTCTCTCCTGAGCTGGCAACAAAGGGTCGCATACAAGCAAGTCTTGAACATAGTTCTCAAATTGGGCATTCCAGACTCGGGTGGGATTGGAGATGCCAAATTTATGGAAAAAAAAAAAAAAAAAAATATATATATATATATATATATATATATAAGTTTAGTTTTTCACTTCTTCCTTTTTTCTTTTTTTTATTGCGAGACTGAACGAAACATTGACAAGAACAATAGACAAGAACAGAGAGTACAGGCCAGTCAATAGTTTGTAGGGGTGCAACTCGGAGTTGATGGGAGAATGTTCGTAGTCTGTGTATTGTGTGTATGTGTGTCTGTGTTTAACTCTGGTTTGGGATGGAAAAAAGTGGGGGGGATGGAAGAAAAAAAAAAAAAAATGATGTGGTTGGATTAGCTACGGGGAAACAAAAGAAATTGAGACTTGGAGAGGGGAGAGAGAGAGAGAAAGAAAAAAATGTAAAGAATGGTAAATAAATGGGGAAGAAAGAAGGGAAAAAAAATCATAATAATGATAGCAATAAAAAATAAAAATAAGGAGAGGGTCAGGGCGCTGTCAGGGAGCTCCAGAGCGGGCAGCAGGGTCAGTCAGGCTAGATCATCCAGATTATTGTTTCTCTATGATGGTTATTTCTATGAAAGTTGGACTGTTGTCATGGGATGGGGGCGCCATGGTGGTGCAGTAGGCGGCCCTGCCGCATCAGAGCATGAGGGTCGCGGGCTCACCACCGCCTATGAGGCGCTGGCAGATTCATACCCGGCCCAACATGAAGCTCGCGGGATCAGTTCCCGGCCCATGTGGGCCTCACGTGAACCCCTCACTCTTGTGAGGGTCCTCTTTTCAGGCAGTTCTGGGGGAAGTTTCTTTCTGCAGCCCCATTCCGGGTTTGGCTGATTTTCACTCCAGACTGCCCACAGGCAGGAGACTTGGGCAAGCAAGCCCACAGGCCTATAGCCGAAGGCGGACCATCCAAGAGCGCGCCCCCACCCGCAGTGAAGTAGAATGATTCATAGTAGCTGTTTAAGGGTGAGGTAGTTTGGAGTTGGTGGCGTGGAGAAAAGGGGAGACCCAGCCCTTCTTCCCTCATGCCGCCCGCTCTGGAGATAACCGACAGAACACCGTCTGATGTTACAGTGGGGGTGGGGGGAGAAAGGAAAAAAACGGGAGGGAAAAAGAAAAAAAAAAAATAATAAAGAAAAGGGATTGGAGGTTAAAGGTTATGGATGCATGTATACAGAAATAAGCAGAGATGATAATAATAGTAATAATAATAATAATAATTAAAGCTGCAAGCAGCGTTGAATGGGCCCTCGCACCCTTGTGCACGTTAGGGGTAGTGGTGAGATCCTGATGGATGCAGGTGTGCACTCACGACCAGTGGACAGGTCAAGTACAGGCACCAACCGGTGATAAAGTTTCGAGCGAATCGGACAAAGCCGGAAGGAGTTATGAAAAGTTGATAGTTCATCCACCAGGGAGCGCTCTGAGTGTAACCAAATGTGGGCAGGTGCATTCAGGGGCAGACCGTCAGCTTAAAATCTAAGTTTCGAGCAAATTGGCCGATGTCAATGTAAAATTTGGCATTTCCTGTTTCCACAAGGGGCGCTATAGAGACATTTTGTCCCCCATTGGCGAGGCCCCTATCAGATTTAACAGCTTCCCCGTCCTTGACCTGTGTATCAATTTTTTATGATGATACGAGTTCAGAAAAGACATCAAAAACACAAACGTATTTTCATAGCAAAAGATCCATCTTCGCTGCATTGCCACAGGAACGCCATTACTCGTAGCTCCACAGCATACATAATGTAGATTCACCAACTTGTTCTCCATGTTTTAGAAGTGGAATGAAGTTGATGGGTTCAACTATGTGTCATCAGTACATGTTAACGTAAAAATGGTCACTTCCTGTTACCACCAGGGGCGCTATTAGTAAAGTGGGAAGTTAATATATTTGGACGTTCAGGGCGGAGCCATCATCATCTCCTGCAAGATTGAAGCTTTCACATTCAAGTATGTTGGCGTGACAGCATTTTGAAATTTCTTTGGCGAGTATCCAAAATTTGTCACGCCCCAGCAGCCACGCCCTTTGCCCTCCAGACATGCAGAGCACAACTTTTCATCAGCTCGGTCTCTAGATGATCTGTACCAAATTTGAAGTCAATCAGTCAAAAACCCTAGGAGGAGTTCGTTTTAAAATTCAAAAATTCTAATCAAAATGGCTGACTTCCTGTTGGGCTGAGGGCGTGGCTCCAATGAGTTTTTTGTATGTCTGGGTATGATACATATGTGGATCGAATTTCGTCTCTCTATGACAAAGTAACCGCACTGCTCACTTCCTGTTACCACCGGGGGGCGCTATTAGTAAAGTGGGAAATTATGATATCATGACGTTCAGGGCGAAGCCGTTATCATTTCCAGCAAGTTTGAAGCTAATATGATCAAGTATATTGGCGTGAGACCATTTAGAAATTTTTTTGGCGAGTCGCCAATATTTGTCACGCCCTAGCAGCCACGCCATTTGACCAACAGACATGCAGAGCACAACTTTTGATCAGTTTGGTCTCTAGATGACCTGCACCAAATTTGAAGTCAATCGGTCGAAAACCCTAGGAGGAGTTTGTTTTAAAATTCAAAAATTCAAATCAAAATGGCCGACTTCCTGTTGAGTTTAGGGCGTGGCTCCAATGAGTTTTTTGTATGTCTGGGTATGATACATATGTGTACTGAATTTCGTCTGCCTACAACAAAGTAACCGAACTGGACACTTCCTGTAACCACCGGGGGGCGCTATTAGTAAAGTGGGAAGTTATTATATTATGACGTTCAGGGCGGATTCATCATCATTTCCAGCAAGTTTGAAGCTGCTCGATCAAGTATATTGGCGGAGAGCATTTTGAAATTTTTTTGAGAGTCGCCAAATTTTGTCACGCCATAGCAGCCACGCCAATTTGACCTACAGACATGCAGAGCACAATTTTGATCAGCTTGCTCTCTCGATGATCTGAACCAAATTTGAAGACGCTCGGGTCACGAATGATGCTCCGAGGAGGAGTTCGTTTTCAAAGTAAAAAGTTGGTCACTTCCTGTTACCACCGGGGGCGCTATTAATAAAATGAAAAGTTATGATATGGGGACGTTGAGGGCAGAGACCTCATCATGTCCAGCAAGTTTGAAGTATGCTCCGACCAAGTATGTTGGCGTGAGAGCAATTTGAAATTTTATTGTCAAGTCACTGAAGTCAAAATTTGTCACACCCTAGCAGCCACGCCCATTGACCCACAGACATGCAGAGCACAATTTTTGATCAGTTTGGTCTCTAGATGCTCTGTACCAAATTTGAAAAAATCCCATCGAGGAGTAAATCCCTAGGAGGAGTTCGTTTTAAAATTCAAAAATTCAAATCAAAATGGCCGACTTCCTGTTGGGTTTAGGGTGTGGCTCCAATGAAATTTTTTTGCATGTCTGCATATGATAACTTTACATGTGCCTAATTTTGTCTGCCTACGAGAGTAACCAAATTTCCCAATATATTTCAATTTTGAAACTGACGCTTGTGTTTAGGGGAACTATTTTGGCATTTTTATATCAATGTTCATGAAAGAGCACCTAAAAATATCGAATTATCGGATCTGGCCGACGAATGTGGAAAATTAGACGCGTTTTTACCATTGGGAAAGGGCAAAATTGGCCTTTTTTGAAATGTCGGAAGAATAATAATAATAATAATTAAAGCGTTTCAGGCGGACTTTATACGCTTGGTGCAGGTCGGACAAATATCACTGAAGTTATAAGCATTTGAAATTTCATGGCAAAATGCTTAAAATGGCGGCCCTGCCATGCCCACACCGTCACTCCAAACGAGATGATTTTAATAACTTTTGATCTTCAAGGGGTCAAGAGTAAACACAGTGATTTTCGTGAGAATCCGGCAACACCCCTAGGAGGAGTTTGTTAAATTCCAATGCCTGAAATCGGCAAAAATTGCCTAATTTTGTATTTTCAACGCCACCTAGCGGGCATCCTGTGCATTGGACAAAAATGTCCCAAAAGGCAAATCCGTTTGTCTTGGCAAGCTCTACATGCCTACCAAATTTCAGCATAATCGGGGAAACCACAGATTTTTCATGAATTTCTAAATTTTTCTAGGGGGCGCTGTGGAGCCATTTTGCCCCGCCCACTGGTGAAACCTATAAAATCATAGAATTTTCACCAGGCCTGATTTTTCAGCCACATTTCTGTTCGAATTGAAACACGTTAAAGGCCCCAAAAAGGCCTGTAAAGTGGAAGAATAATAAGAATAATAATAATCACAACAGATACAACACGGTCCTCGCACCGTGAGTGCTCAGGCCCGTAATTAAAGCCGCAAGCGGCGTTGTACGGGCCCTCGCACACCGACGCACCGCCGAGCACGAGCCACCGCCAATCCCTGTGCTCGGCAACTGGAGGTAAAGTTGCATAGGTCTGTCGCAGGAATTGCATGTAAATGTTCTTCAGACCTGTCACTTTCGCCTGTCATGGAAAGATGCTCAAAATGTCCACCCGTCACACCCCACACTGTTAATTGACAACAAGAGATTTTGATAAGTTTTCATGTCACAGGGCTCAAGAGTGTCCAAACCTGTTTTTCGGACATTCAGATGAAATGTGCAGAGAAGTTTGCAAAAGTATGACACATGCACAATTTTGCTAATTTCCTGTCACCAGGAGGGGGGCGCTGTCAGTATGGCTTAATATGACCATGTGAATGGCTTCAGGGCGGGACTCTTATGATATGCATAAAGTTTGGTGCATGTCAGACAATTTACACTGAAGCCATAAGCATTTGAATTTTCATGGCGAATCGCTTAAAATGGCGGCCCTGCCACGCCCACACCATGACTCCCACCGAAATGAATTTAATAACTTTTGCTCTTCAAGGGGTCAAGAGTACACACAGCGATTTTCATGAGAATCGGACAAAATCCCTAGGAGGAGTTCGTTAAAAGCATAACGTGCAAATCGCCAAAAATGGCCGCTCAATTAAAAATGGCCGACTTCCTGTTGACTTTAGCCTATGGTGTCAAAAGACTTTTTTGTAGACGTGGGTGTGATACATATGTCCAGCAACTTTCATCAGTGTACGTGCAGGAAGGCCTTGGGGCTGCAGTTTAGAGGGCGCTAGCGAGGCAGTTGGCCCCGCCCACTTGCAAAAACCAATACAATTAGTAATTGTCTGTGAAACTGACCAGCTTGTGAAGTTTGGTATGTAAAGAACAAAGTTTACCTCAATTTATTAGGGAATCAATGTTCACGGCGAGATGCTGATAATGGCCGCCCCATGACGCCCACAGGGTTAATCCAAACAAGAAGATTTTAATAACTTTTCATGTCACAGGTCTCAAGAGTGTCCACGCCGGTTTCATGACATTCAGATGAAATCTGTAGGAGGAGTTCGCAAAAGTATGACACATGCCCAATTTTTGTCATTTCCTGTCGCCAGGAGGGGGTGCTGTCAGTATGGCTGAATATGACCATTTGAGTGGTTTCAGGGTAGGACTCTTATAATAATCCTGAGGTTTGGTGCACGTCGGACAAATATCACTGAAGTTATAAGCATTTGAAATTTCATGGCAAAACGCTTAAAATGGCGGCCCTGCCCACGCCCACACCTTGACTCCAACCGAGATGATTTTAATAAATTTTGATCTTCAAGGGTCAAGAGTAAACACAGTGATTTTCATGAGAATCCGGCAAAACCCCTAGGAGGAGTTTGTTAAATTCCGATGCCTGAAATCGGCAAAAATGGCCTAATTTTTCAATTTTCAACGCCACCTAGCGGTCTTCCTGTGCATTGGACAAAAATGTCCCAAATGGCAAATCCATTTGTCTTGGCAAGCTCTACAAGCCTGCCAAATTTCAGCATAATCGGGCAAACCACAGATTTTTCATGAATTTTTAAATTTTTTCTAGGGGCGCCAGGAGCCATTTTGCCCGCCCACTGGCGAAACCAATAAAATCATAGAATTTTCACCAGGCCTGATTTTTCTGCCACATTTTTGTTCGAATTGAAACACGTTAAAGCCCCCAAAAAGCCCTGTAAAGTGGAAGAATAATAAGAATAATAAGAATAATAATAATAATAATAATAATAATCACTACAGATACAATACGGTCCTCGCACCGTGAGTGCTCGGGCCCGTAATAATAATAATCACTACAGATACAATACGGTCCTCGCACCGTGAGTGCTCGGGACCGTAATAATAAAAAAAAAAATAATAAAAAATAATAAACAGCGCGATTTCAATAGGGCCCTCCGCAGACGACTTGCAGTCGGCTCGGGCCCTAATAATAATAATAATAACAACAATAACAAATGTTTCCCATGGGGGGAGAAGGAAATAGAAAATAAATAAAAATAACAACAACACTAATAGTGATAGTAGTAATAATAATAGAAATAATAGTAATAATAATAATGATTATAGAAATAAACATCACATCAAACATAGTAAGGTGGGAGAACGGGAGAAGAAAAGAAAGAGAAAAAGGAAAAAAACAGGATAGAATAATAATGATGATAATAACAAGAACAATTACAGATATGGATGTACTTACTTATAACAGAATTAGAGACACCCTACTAAGTACGGTGGCCCTAAGACGACATAATCGGAAAACAACCGCACAGTTCATGTACCTCGATCCAAGGAAAACATGTGTCCATCAGGGGAAACCTTGTTTCAATCTGAGAAAAACTTGTTTCGATCCGAGGAAACCATATCTCGATCAGAGGAAAACGTGTCTCGATCAGGGGAAAACTTGTTTCAATCTGAGAAAAACTTGTTTCGATCCGAAGAAAACTTCTCTCAATCCGAGGAAAATATGTTTCGAGCCGAGGAAAACTTGTCTCAATCAGAGAAAAACTTCTCTCAATCGGAGGAAAACATATCTCAATCCGAGGAAAACTTGTTTCGATTAGAGGAAAACATGTTTCGATCAGAGGAAAACTTGTTTCGATCAGAGGAAAACTTCTATTTAATAGCTAGTGAGCTAGCTAGCCACAATTATCTTCATGGGCACCGCCATGTTTCTTTACGGGAGTCTAACCCGAAATCGGAAGTTGCCTTCAGACCCGCTGGCGATATTTTTTTTTGTACCATTAATCATAGACAGTAAAAAGCAATAACAGGGCTTATTCAACAAAAGAATGCTTGTATTTTGTTCAGAAAAAAATCAGAAATAACTTCCATAATTTGGTTTGAATATGGTTTTTATTTATTTATTTATTTATTTTTTCACTTAATAGTTGACATTTTGTGCAGAAATGTGAGATTTTGGTGAACTGCTGTTACTCCAGATTACTAACAACTGCATGTCACTGTACCAGTGTTTTACTTAAAGCAAAAGAAAAAGAAAAAAGGTAGATATTACTGCCATTAATGTAGAAATTGCCATTAGAATTGGTATTTTGAGGTGGACATAAAAAGAGAAAATACAAGTGGGGACCATAATACTTCTGTTATTCAAAATGTTTGTGGAAATTAGTGGTCCCAAACCATACTGCATACTCTGTAGTAAAAGCGTATTGAAGAAAGAGAGAATGCATGGGTGAATCATCAAATAAACAGCCATCAAAGTATGTACTTGGCAACTGGACAAAACTAAATGGGGGCATGTCTGAGGGTCTGTAATGGATAAAATTGAAAAAGTTTGCGAAAAATGGCACTTGCATACAACAATGCATGTATTCCAGTACAGGATATCTGCATATGAAGAGAGTCCCAATTCCGAAATAGTTGGGACAAAGTGTAAATTGTGAATAAAATCAAAATGCAATGACTTTCATATCACATGAGCCAATATGTTGTTTACAATAGAACATAGATAACATTTCAAATGTTGAAACTGAGACATTTTACATTTTTATCCCAAAATGAGCTTATTTTAAATTTTCTGACTGCAACAGGTCTCAAAAAAGTTGGGACACAGGCAAAAAAGGGCTGAAAAAGCAATTAATATATACAAAACCCAAAACCAGTGAAGTTGGCACGTTGTGTAAATCGTAAATAAAAACAGAATAGAATGATTTGCAAATCCTTTTCAACCTATATTTAATTGAATACACTGCAAAGACAAGTTACTTAATGTTCGAACAGGTAAACTTTGTAATTTTTTTGCAAATATTAGCTCATTTGGAATTTGATGCCTGCAACATGTTTCAAAAAAAAGCTGGCACAAGTGGCAAAAAAGACTGAGAGAGTTGAGGAATGCTCATCAAACACTTATTTGGAACATCCACAGGTGAACGGGCTAATTGGGAACAGGTGGGTGCCATGATTGGGTATAAAAGCAGCTTCCTGAAATGCTCAGTCATTCACAAACAAGGATGGGGCGAGGGTCACCACTTAGTGAACAAATTTGTTTTAACAGTTTAAAAACAACATTCCTCAACGAGCTATTGCAAGAAATTTAGGGATTTCATCATCTACGGTCCGTAATTGTTATGATTCTGCTCTGTTCTGTCTTGTTTCTGCCATGCTTATTATGTTTCTGCCATTCCCTGTTATGTTTATGATCAGTTCTGTTAGGTTTTGCCATGTTCTGTTTAGTTTTTGCATTTTGCCATGTTTTCGTTTTGCCATCCCCTTCCACTTTTCTGTTAGATTCGGTCCATGTTTTATTCATGCCCAGCATTGCACTTTGTCTCCCCTGTCTGGTCTCTTGTTAAGTTACAGCTTCTCCCCAGTCCTCGTGTCACATGCTTAGGTGATTTCATGGTTTCTGGGTTTCAAACATTCCTTCCAATCTCGTTTGCTTCCTTCGCCTCTCTTTTCTATATTACTAACCAATACTAACAGTTTGTTGTTTTTGTTAAAGTTACTAACCCAAACTAACATTGTATATAATACTAACTTACTAACGAGCACTAGGGATTGTATAGCTGCACTTACTAATTGATTAACTAGCTCTCAGCACTCGCCCTGTTCTAGTCTCCGCCTCTTGCCTTCACTTTGTCTCTCCTGCAATTCAGCGGATCCTCCGCACCTGCTGCACTCTATCCTACCTCTCATTATCTGTGCACATTAGAACTCCCTAACCGGAGCTGTATGTTTTGTCATAGGTTGTCTCGTGTTCCCTGTCCGCGTTTTGGCTTTTTGCCAATTTCATGTGATTAGGTTCTCCTCATGTTCCTCCTTTGTAATTAGTCTGATCCCTTCACCCGATCCTAATCATAGCATGTGACTTCCCTTGAATGTATTTAAGCTGTCTTCTCACTGCAGTTCCCCGTCAGAACGTTTTCCCAAGTTTACCTGTGCTGCTTTCTTTTCGCCTTGTACTCTCTGTGTTTATCTTCTGACTGGACCGCCCGACCTACGATTTTTGGATCTGCTCTTTTGTACTTTTGCCTGTATCTGTTTTTTGAACCTGTTTTTGCCCGACCACGATTACTGTGATTGCTGCCCTGGTTTTTCGACTTTTGGATTTTGTCCCTGGGATTGTGTTCTTTGGATTGTGGACTTTGTACTGTCGCCTCCTGCTCTGCGGGGGTTCGCCCCCTTTCCAATAAAATCCCATTTTACCTTCACTGCTGGACTCTCGCGTCTGGTTCCAGAACCGTACCTAACAGTAATATCGTCAAAAGGTTCAGAGAATCTGGAGAAATCACTGCACGAAGCGTCAAGGCGAAAACCAACATTGAATGCCCGTGACCTTGATCCCTCAGGCGGTACTGCATCAAAAACCGACATCAGTGTGTAAAGGACATCACCACATGGGCTCAGGAACACTTCAGAAAACCACTGTCAGTAACTACAGTTCGTCGCTACATCTGCAAGTGCAAGTTAAAAACTCTACAATGCAAAGCGAAAGCCATTTATCAACAGCACCCAGAAACGCCCCGCTTCGCTGGGCCCAAGCTCATCTAAGATGGACTGATGCAAAGTGGAAAAGTGTTCTGTGGTCTGACGAGTCCACATTTCAAATTGTTTTTGGAAACTGTGACGTCGTGTCCTCCGGACCAAAGAGGAAAAGAACCATCCGGACTGTTATAGGCGCAAAGTTCAAAAGCCAGCATCTGTGATGGTATGGGGGTGTATTAGTGCCCAAGGCGTGGGCAACTTACACATATGTGAAGGCACCATTAATGCTGAAAGGCACATACAGGTTTTGGAGCAACATATGTTGCCATCCAAGCAACGTCTTTTTCATGGACGCCCTGCTTATTTCAGCAAGACAATGCCAAGCCACATTCTGCACGTGTTACAACAGCATGGCTCTGTAGTAAAAGAGTCTGACTGGCCTGCCTGTAGTCCAGACCTGTCTCCCCCTGAAAATGTGTGGCGTTATGAAGCGTAAAATACGACAACGGAGACCCTGGACTGTTGAACAACTTAAGCTGTACATCAAGCAAGAATGGGAAAGAGTTCCACCTGAAAAGCTTCAAAATTGGTCTCCTCAGTTCCCAAACGTTTACTGAGTGTCGTTAAAAAGAAAGGTGATGTAACACAGTGGTAAAAGGCCCCTGTGCCAACTTTTTTGCAATGTGTTGCTGCCTTTAAATTCTAAGTTAATGATTATTTGCAAAAAAAAAATAAAGTTTCTCAGTTTGAACATTAAACATCTTGTCTTTTCAGTGTATTCAATTGAATATAAGTTGAAAAGGATTTGCAAATCATTGTATTCTGTTTTTATCTACGATTTACATAACGTGCCAACTTCACTGGTTTTGGGTTTTGTGAGAGAATCAGCTGAAAGAACATTTAGCAAGTAATTAAGTTAACTGGCATCAGATGTCTAACATGATTGGCTATAAAAGGGATGTCTTAGAGAGGCTGAGTCAGAAGTAAAGATGGCCAAAGGCTCTGGAACCTGTGAAGGCTTGCGTAAAAAAATTGTGGAATACTTTAAAAACAAAGTTCCTCAACATCAAATTGCAAAGACTTTGAAGGTCTCATCATCGACAGTGCATAACATCATCAAAAGATTCAGAGAAACTGGAAAAATCTCTGTGCATAAGGGACAAGGCCGACGACCTATACTGGATGCCCGTGATCTTCGGGCCCTCAGACGCCACTGCATCACTCACCGGTATGATTCTGTCATTGACATTACTAAATGGGCCCAGGGATACTTCAAGAAATCACTGTCTGTAAACACAGTCCGCCGTGCCATCCACAGATGCCACCTAAAACTCTATCATGCAAAAAGGAAGCCATTGTTGAGCATGATCCAGAAGCGCCGCCGTGTTCTGTGGGCCAAGGCTCATTTAAAATTGACTGTAGCAAAGTGTCCTGTGGTCAGACAAGTGCAAATTTGACATTGTTGTTGGAAATCATGGGCGTCGTGTCCTCCGGGCTAAAGAGGGGAAAGACCAACACTCCTGTTATCAGCGTTCAGTTCAAAAGCCAGTCATCTCTGATGGTATGGGGATGCATTAGTGCATATGGTGTGGGACACGTGCATGTTTTAAAAAGCACCATGAATGCTGAAAGGTACATAAAGGTTTTAGAGCAACAAATGCTCCCCTCCAGACGACAGCTATTCCAGGGAAGGCCTTGTGTATTTCAGCAGGACAACGCAAAACCACATACTGCAGCTATTACAACAGCATGGCTTCGTAGTAGAAGAGTCAGTGTGCTGAACTGGCCTGCCTGCAGGCCTGATCTTTCACCGATTGAGAACATTTGGCACATAATTAAACGAAAAGTCCGTCAAAGGAGACCCAAAACTCTCCAGCAGCTGGAAGCCTGCATTAAACAAGAGTAGGATCAAATTCCAATGGCTAAACTCAAGAAACTTGTCTCCTCAATGCCTAGATGCCTCCACTCTGTGTTAAAAAGAAGAGGGGATGTTACACCATGGTCAACAGGCCCCTGTCCCAAGTTTTTTGAGACCTGTAGCAGCCACAAAATTTGAAATGAGCTCATTTTGTGGGTAAAATTGTAAAATTTCTCAGTTTCAACATTTGCTATGTTATCTCAGTTCTATTATGAATAAAATACGGCTGGTGTGATTTGAAAGTCATTGCATTTTGATTTTATTCACAATTTACACTTTGTCCCAACTATTTCAGAATTGGGGTTGTAAATAAATGGCTATCAAAGTTGATACTGTGCAAATGCAGACAATTAAATGGGATGGGGCATGTTTGAGGGCTTATAATTCCTGCAAATCAAAAGGTTTGTGAAAAGCAACACTTGCACACTATAATACATGTATACTAGTATAAGCTCACAGAATATGAAGAGATTCTGTGGTGGAATCATAAATATAAAAGCGAAGTGGACTCTATGTGTGTGTATACACTGTGTGTGTGCATTCACGCATGCAGAGTCCACTTCGCTTTTATATTATACTAACGTGTTGCCCGTGGGAATCCACGGGTTGTAGAAGTGGTCGTGTCTATGTTTGGGAGAGTTTACTTTAACACATAAGATAATTGTTAAACTTTATGCTATAAATTTATAGACAGGAAAAAATTTGTCTTGTGAATCATTAAATTTATTATTTCGCATGATGATTTGACATTATGTTACGATTAATCATGAAATTTATTGTTTTATGTATTTTTTTTCACTGATTATACATGTTTTTTGGGATTCATGACTTGTGGATGAATTGGCTTGGTCATGTGATGTCATGCTGTTATGGAAACACCATGGCAACCTGATGACATCATAATGGTGCATTGTTCACTTTGGCCACGTGACTGAGTCATTTCCAGGCCATTGTTCACTCTAGCATTGAGGTAGCAACGTGATTCAGAGTCAATTTTATCAAAAACACTTATTTCTCAAAAAGTATTGGTCCTATCAACTTGCCGTTTTCACGAGGGTTTTCCTTGACCCAAAATACATAATTTTGCCAAATGGCAAATATCAGCTCCACACGGTTTTCCACTGATTGGCCGGACACACACGCATACACGCACGCACACACACAGAGTACACTTCGCTTTTATATTTATGATTCCACCGCAGAATCTTTTCATATTCTGTGGGCATATACTAGGATCCAACTACCAACTTTGATGGCCATTTATTTAAGAATTCCACCACAGAATCTCTTCATAGATCCGTGGATCCCCACAGGCAGCATGCTAGTATAATATAAAAGCAAAGTGGACTCTGTGTGCGTGTATGCACACACACAGTGTCCACTTCGCTTTTGTATTTATGATTCCACCACAGAATCTCTTCATATTCTGTGAGCTTATACTAGTATACATGCATCATAGTGTGCAAGTGTTGCTTTTCACAGACCCTTTGATTTGCAGGAATTATAAGCCCTCAAACATGCCCCGTCCCATTCAATTGTCTGCATTTGCACATTGCACAGTATCAACTTTGAAAGCCATTTATTTAATATTTCCAAAATGGAGTCTCTTCATATGCACATATTCTGTACTGGAATACATGCATTGTTGTATGCAAGTGCCATTTTTCACAAACCTTTTCAATTTCAACCATTACAGGCCCTCAGACACGCCCCCATTTAGTTTTTTCCAGTTGCCAAGTACATACTTTGATGGCTGTTTATTTGATGATTCACCCATGCATTTTCTCTTTCTTCAATATGCTTTTACTACAGAGTATGCAGTATGGTTTGGGACCACTAATTTCCACAAACATTTTGGATAACAGAAGTATTATGGTCCCCACTTGTGATTTCTCCTTTTATGTCTACCTCTAAATACCAATTCTAAGGCAATTTCTACATTAATGGCAGTAATATCTACCTTTTTTCCTTTTTTTTTCTTTTGCTTTATGTAAAACACTGGTACAGTGACATGCAATTGTTAGTCATCTGGAGTAACAGCAGTTCACCAAAATCTCACATTTCAATCTGCACAAAATGTCAATGATTAAGTGAAAAAAGGACTAATTAACAATCATATTCAAACCAAATAATGGAAATTGTTTCCGATTTTTTTCTGAACAAAATACACGCATTCTTTTGTTGAAAAAGCCGTGTTATTTCTTTTTTCAAGCCGATTTTGACGCAAATGTATCACGTGTCTTTACTACCGCGCTATCCGCTTTATTTGCGCATCAAATTTTTAGCGGCGGTAGTTTTTCCGAACTGGTGATAGCTTAACCGCAGTCCTAGCTATCAAGATGAAGTGAAATCGAAATCTATGATGTTATAGCTAGCATGCCAATGTATTCAACATCCTAACTTTCCTCATTTCAAGAGGACATTCACAATAACTATCACTGGGCATCATTATTATCTCTTCAATTATGAAAATCTGTGGTGCCCAGCTTTATTCACCAGGTTTGAAAACAACTTCCGGTTCTGGGTTAGACTCGAGTAAACAAACATGGCGGTGCCCACGAAGATAATTGTGGCTAGCTAGCTAACTAGCCATTAAATAGTTTTCCTCTGATCGAAACATGTTTTACTCGGATTGAGAGAAGTTTTCCTCTGATTGAGATATGTTTTAGTCTAATTGAGAGTAGTTTTCCTCGGATCGAGACAAGTTTTCCTCGGATCGAATCATGTTTTTCTCGGATTGAGAGAAATTTTCCTCGGATAGAAACAAGTTTTCCTCTGATCGAAACATGTTTTCCTCGGTTTGAAACAAGTTTTCCTCTGATTGAGATATGTTTTCCTTGGATTGAGAGAAATTTTCCTCTGATCGAGACATGTTTTCCTCGGATTAAAACATGCTTTCCTCAGATCGAGACATGTTTTCCTTGGATTAAGATATGTTTTCCTCAGGTCGAGACATGTTATCCTCTAATTGAGATATGTTTTCCTCTGATCGAGATATGGTTTCCTCGGATCAAAACAAGTTTTCCTCTGATCAAAACAAGTTTTCCTCTGATCGAAACGTGTTTTCCTCGGATTGAGACATGTTTTATTGGGATTGAGAGAGGTTTTCCTCTGTTTGAGATACGTTTTCCTCTAATTGAGAGAAGTTTTCCTCTGATCAAGACATGTTTTCCTTGGATCGAATCATGTTTTCCTCGGATAGAAACAAGTTTTGCTCGGATCGAAACAAGTTTTCCTCTGATCGAGACGTTTTCCTCGGATTGAATCACGTTTTCCTCGGATAAAAACAAGTTTTACTCGGATCGAAACAAGTTTTCCTCTGATCGAAACATGTTTTCCTCTGAGGTATATTTTCCTTGGATTGAGAGTTTTCCTCTGATCGAGACATGTTTTCCCTGGATTAAAACATGTTTTCCTCGGATCGAGACGTGTTATCCTAGGATTGAGATATGTTTTCCTCAGGTCAAGACATGTTTTGCTAGGATTGAGATATGTTTTCCTCTGATTGAGATATGGTTTCCTCTGATCGAAACAAGTTTTGTTGGATCGAAACAGGTTTTCCTCTGATCGAAACAAGTTTTCCTCTGATCGAAACAAGTTTTCCTCTGATCGGGACATGTTTTCCTCGGATTGAGGTACGTGAACTGTGCGGTTGTTTTCCGATGATGTCATCTTAGGGCCACCGTACTACACAGCCAAGGGGGAAATAGGAAGAGATCCTATTCAGTTTTCAAGGAGAAAATGACCTTGTGCTTATCCAAAATGTGCAAAAGATAAGTCACCCAGGGATTTCCTCAGCTTGTGTTTCCTTATGGACCGATAAGCAGAATTTCCTCACCAAATATAATTCTGCCCATGGGTAGCGCAAACGAGCGAATGAATGAATGAATGAATGAATTCACTTAGTTTACCATTATGTCAGCTGTGGCTCTCCTCTACAGCTAAAATATTAAGCCAAAACCTTTTAGGCTGCAAATTAAGTTAATCCATTTTGTCTCCCTTTGCTATAGGAATGCTCACCATTCAACATTGTCAAGTGAGTTTTCAGGCTGTCACAGAAGACTGACTAGGACTTTCTCTCCCAAATTTTAAAAGGAGTTCATATCATCTCTAGGGGGCATGGTAAAGTGGAAGGACATATGAAGACACCGCATCGATTAGATGCCACATCAGTTAGATACCACATTGTCTGAATTGAGTCTGATGACAGATTTTCAGTAAGATGATAAATTAATTTCTGTCACAGAATAAGGATATTTGGCATGCATGACTTCAAAATAACAAGAGGGCTGTAATCAGGAGTAAATTGATGGGAACTTTTTTTCAGAAAAGTGTGGAGCTTGTGACCGATATAAAATGGATTCTACCACAGACTGACATTCCAGCAACTTATTCAAATCAATATGCTATCTTTTTGTGCATAATTTTTTGAGCATAAACATCAGCTCCTTCTCTCTCTCTCTCTCTCTCTCTCTCTCTCACTCAGTTCAACAAAATTGAGAGAAGCTGCAGGAAATCAGTAAATTGGAATAGACATAAATAGCCTGAATTGTGTTGCACTGGGGAGATTTTTCTTTTCTGTGAGTTTTATTCTTGAAGAACATAAGGACTTGAAATACATTTTCCATTCAGGGTCCCTGCCTCATGGAATATAAATTTTTGTCATCTCAAATCACCTTCAAAATAACAAAATATTTCCAACTGGAATGGTTCATGTCCTTGGGAAATTATGTCCATTGTTTAGCATTAAAATGCCAATTCCCTGTACAGAGCGGCATCTTTTTTTTTGGTGTATATTTTTTCTGTATTCAGTGCTTGCCTCGTTTCTCCTGGTCATCAAATCTTATTTGTAATCATGTCTTAAACATGTGTGGTCACCCTGGAAATCAAACACACAAACAAGCTTTCTCTCCAGACTGTGTGAAATGCGCTACTAAATTATCATATTCTTCAGTAATGCACCATGTGATTTCTTATCAAACATTTTCATTTTGGAAACATAAATTTGACTCCAGAAATTTCCAGCAGTCACAGTATAGGGACAATTGTGACTCAGTTCTGACATGCATAAACCCTCTTTGTATGAAGTTGATTGAAATTCAATAGGGTTAGTAGAAAAAGGTTAATATTTGAGATTTGTTGCTTGGGAATAGTATATGAAGACTTATTGGAAAGGTCTGCTGATCATTTGTCTCATGTTTCCTCACTCACTCTTTCATTCATCTGTTTCATGGAGGTTGCTGGTAATATTTCACTTCACTGTATTCTCTAACAATGTCTCCTGTCGACAACCCAGTTATCCAACAGTAATTATTGGTGCTTGTATGGCTGTGTTTGCACTTGCGCTTCAGAGTGTCTCTTCTTCTGTAGCCACACTTTCAGTACCTTATTGGAAGACCTGGGCCATACAATAAATTGTAATTTTTTTTGTGACTGAAAAATGGCCCAAAACTGTCAATTTGTTTGAGATTAATGCATGAACTGATGACCTTGAAGTCAACCAAGCTGTAATCTCAAAAACGAACAGCTCCCCTTAATTTAGCTAACCAGAGCTATAATGTCATTTTACTGAACTCCACTGACTTCAAACACCTTGTTATGTCCAGCAAGACATCACAAGTCCATTCATTACATGGCCCTCATGATGAACAACTTGGAGGACAGTGGGCAAAAGTCAAGGTGTAATTGCTCAATTTCTCATAAATCAAACAGACAGTGTACTAGCTCTTAAGCACACACCAGAATAAGGATAACATGCAGTTACCTGAGCTAAATTTAGCCCCAGCAATCTCTATAAATTTGAGTTTTGTCAAAGTCCCACCATGCTTTCACAATTAAGTGGCAAAAGTAAATTTGGTCCAGTAGGAACATTAATGCTTCTTGTATTTTGTGATTATGTTATAACTAATTGCCATACTTAGAGTGTTCAAGCCTTGGTCACAGATTATTCTAGCAAATTCATAAAATATGAGATGTGTTTTCTGGATGATCATAACAACTCAAATTGTGCATTATTTGAATATAGCTTATACTGCAGTATGTTAATGGGTAATGCTGATGACGATTCTTTAAAATCCAGCATATTTTGTAATTGTGCTATATAACCAGAAAAACATGACGCCAGTACTGAAATTCACATGCAGTTCTCTTGTTTAATATTATGCTGTCTTCAGGCTAAAATGTGTTGTGATTCAAATATGATGCCTGTGATGCATCTTGGATGCCCCGTCACCTTTTTTTGCCCACAAAGAAAGACAAGATGGAAAGTCAGCCAGAACTGGTTTGAAAAACTGAGTGCCTAAAGACCATGGATCATTGGTATTCATTTAGAATAAAATCAATCAATGATTAATGTTATAAAAACAAAAAACCCAACAGTCTTGAGTCTAATATTGCTAAGAGCCTTTCTTTTTTTATTGTGAAGAACCAATCTCTGCCAACACAGTCTCTGGATGAAGTGCACAACATGCAAAGACTGTATCTTCATCTTAAATCAAGCCTGAAATTTGAGATTTAAACAATAACTTAACTTGTCAGGATTCAGACTACAAGGCTTGGGCTTAGTCAGTGAGTCATATTTCTTCCTACAGTACAAACATACTGCAGTGGCTGAGTGGAGTGTATGTTTGTACTGTCCTCTATTTTGAATGGCAGAGTCACATTCTCGTTACGTTCTTGGGAGCCCCAGCGAAGTGCACCATGGGACCAGTAGCAGAGCGAAGCGAGGGCAACTCAGGTGATGCAAGCAGCCTAAATTTCAGGAGAGTTTAACTTTATTAAAATGAGGAGCAGGGATTGCCATCCTCTGACTGATGAACATCATGCTCTGAGGCACAAATTTCACATAACATAATCAAGGAGATCGAGGCTAATCATCTCCGTAGCTATTGATTTTGCAATATGTTTTGATTGCTGATTGTTCCATGTCTGACTCCTGGAATGTCAAAAAAAGTGATGCATGCAGCAGAGTCAGGGAGATCGTTGGGGTAACGGGGTTATAATATTGAGTCTTGTTTTTAAAACTTATTGATTAGTATAAACATGAGTAGGCTATGCGCCTATAGGGTCGTTTAAATGAAGCTAGCAACAAAGCTAGCTGTTTGGCTAGTTGTTAGATGATGACGTTTAAATTAAGCAAATGGTCACACTTTACAATAAGGGTACATTAATTAACATTAGATCACAAACTATCAGTTAATTAGCAGGTACCTAATGCATTAGATAGCTGAATAAGCATTATGCAGCCATAACTGACCATTTATTACTTTCATTGTTTCCCTTATTGTGAAGTTGAAAACATCCCACAAGTATCCCTTATGTAGCACTTCAAACTGTTAAACCACTTAACGATGTAATAATATATTAATTTATACCTTAGTTGATGTGAGCATCATTTGTAAATGATTACCAGATGCATTAGTAAAATTTTAATCAGCTGTTAGTTAATGCTTATTACTGCATTAACTAATGTTAATTACTGTACCCTTATTGTGAAGTATTTCCAAGTAAATAAAGACTTAGCTGACACATTTTGCATGTGAAAAAAAAAGGTTGTCATGGATATGTTTGTCTGTTCCTTGAACTGAATATTTGGTTGCAGCAACCAAATCATCATATAAGCTGCTTGTTCTGCTTTGCCAGACCAGTCAGACATTTTTTGAAAACACCCACAAGCAGCCAGCGGCGATGGGCGACAGCACATTTGATTTCCGCCATGCCTTGCCTCTTCAGTGTGTTCATTCCATTATGCTAGTGGCATAGATTCATATTGGTATTAGTTAAGCAAGAAAATATAGTAGAGCTGAACTCCCTGACCCGCACCTAACAAGTATTTTGTCATACAATGAGGTGCAAATTCTTTTCCCCAGCTTCTTCAAAAATAACTTGCAGTTTCTTCAAAGTAGACTTTATTACAGTTAACAAAGCCGTGAGAATCTCCACAGATCCCCCCCCCCAACCCAAGGATAACTAACCGTTTTATACACACTTCATGCACAGTGGTTCCTCCTTCTTATTTTCCGTTGTTCCACTTTGCATCACGTCTTTTGGTCATACCACCACTGTCTTCCAACCCCATCTTATTTTTTTCACTTATTCACTGGTTGTCTCTTTTGCGGGATCTGAACTGATGGCTTCACTTACATCTCAACTCAGTCACTCACCCCTTGAGCGACTATTTAAACTTTTAGTCATTCTTGCAGAGCCAAACTCACATCATACCAGAAATGGTGCTACACTCTGTTTACGGGCTAATGCTATAAAATGGCGGCCAATTTAAACAGGATCCAATGCTGAGCTTAGGCAATTTTCTTGATGAGGAAAAAAATCATTTAAAAAAATCATTCTTGTACATTTTAGAAATCAGAAAGTCTACTCTGTGCATTTCAGTGTGTATGTCGTATCTCTTGCCTTTTCCTTTAAATTACTTTCAATTCACTACATATTTGCTGTGCATCAATCAAAGAGAGGTTATATAGCATAGCTAAATCATTTCAATTTTATTTCTCATGTAGTATCTAAAATGTTTAATTTCCCCTGATGGACTCATGGATACATAAATCACATTCTCCATTTTTCTCAAGGTGACAGGTAAGATGGCAGATGACACTATTTAAATAGGGGTTTGGGGTAGATTCTCAGCATTTTGGCAGTATCACTGCCCTAGGTCTCCAGTTCTGAGGAGTCATTTCCCATGTTGAAGTGGCTAAGAGAACTGTGGGAGGGCGTGGAGTTTTTACCGATTGGCCTGCAGACCTGGCTTTGATCCTCCCTCTGTGGAGTTGGCATGTACTCCCTATGTTTGCATGGTTTCCTCCTGGTACTCCTGTGTCCTCCCACAGCAAAAATATGTAAGATATATCAGCAAGATTTGCCTCCCGGGATGACTCTGGCATATTTACAGAAATGGTAACTTATGTGAATTGGTACTGTCAAATAAACAAATAAATTACATTTCAGTAAGATTATGAAAGGAAGGAACTCTTGAAGTTGTAAGTTCTTCTGAAGTTAGGTTATGTTTGTGAGATATTACACTTGTATTACGCTTTGAAGAAGTCACTTCTCTCTATAAATTGCCAGCTTTAGCTGTTTTAAATCTTTCCAAACCCAGAGTGGGGGTTTCACACACATACTTTGATGTGTAAATGGAAGAATAAAAAATATATATTGACAGCTCCACTCCCAGCATGAGCTCAGCATGAAAAGGTGATGAAGACTAATTAAACTAGAGAGCCAATTTCAAAACAATCCTCACAACAAAATTGTGATGCATTTGTGGGAGCATTAAAGATGAACTCCTGTTGTTCTATGAACTTGCGCTTAAAGTCTGGCCAGATTCTTTTTAACTATTTGAATGTATTATAGCACTTGTGTGTGCAAACTCCATGGTACATACCCCATGATGTTATTATTATTATTATTATTATTATTATTTCAACCATAAAAGAGGCTGATTTTGACATTTGAAATTTTAATAACCTGTAGTATGCATTTGCAAAGCACATTCCAATCACATTAACCCAAAGCATTTTAATCAATACTAAACATTTTAGCACTATGTGGAACTGTTGACACTACCCTCTTCATTTGAATTAAACAGTACTATCACTGCATAATAACAAGAAAGTATCAAGGAATATCTAATCCCCACAAGAGTTCTGCCCACCAGGACATACAGTCAGCTAAAAGGGGCCAGAACCCAAGTCCTTCCTTGGTTTTTTTTTTTTCCATCAACTCAGCCAGATGACTTCACTGATTGATTTTACTTTCTGGCTGAAGAATTATGTTAATTAGCAAATCTTGTTGACTGGACAAAATATTAGGGAGGAGTTACTGTATATTTTCTGAAAAAAGGATTTTACTCCTCTGCTGCATTGTCTGTTTCTGCTGGGGTATAAAAATGAGGTTTTGAATATTAGAAATCCATTTCTTGTTAAATGGTGAAGTGTTTAATTAATAGGGATTCTGCCCTGAGAGGTCTGGAACATCCTCCAAAAGCTGAAGATGCAAATGCAAACCTCCAAGTTCATGTTTATCTAGCTTTCACCTGAGGGTCCTCATAAAAAATTCAATTTCCCTTTCTTGGTAAAACTGTCCCTGTAGTATTCAGATCTTTTATATTTCTGCAATGACTCAAATTGTTATTTTTATATCCTCCAATATAATTATACCTGTGGAACAACTCGTTTTCATATAATCAAAAATAATCAATTACTGCATTTCTAGCACTTTCTCGAGAAAGTGTCTATGTATTCTTAATATTTTCCAATGGGCACCTCATGTACCTCTCGAGTTAATAGTACGAGGAGTATTTCTTCTCAGGAAATGGGGTATGAGTCTCCATTAGTCATTCACCATTTAAATTAAATAACAATCTTAATAAAACCCTGGGTCACACTGTAGATGAAGTGTTGCTCATAAAGGCTTTATACGGCATGCGTAATGCTTTCATACACGATACATAATGTCTTCATAAATCAGACATAAGCAAATGTCATGCTTTGTAAAGAGTGAAATAACACATTCTTATTCAGCATGTGATGCCAGATGTAATATAACTGACACTGTCACTTTGCTAGTGACTAAATGCTGTAAAGAGTGACATTTTCAGCTAAGTGACATTGTCATTGTCATGTCTCATTTATGAAGGCATTATATGTGCTGTTTAAAAGACTTTATTAGCAACACTTCATCTAAAGTGTGGCCCTGTATGGTAGGTTTGAGATTTAGGAATTTCCATTTCGAAACATTTTGCCTCACAAAGAAGCCCTGAAACAGATTATGTTCTCCACTGAGGAGGGACATTGCCAGGGATACTAACAGCATTAATAGGTCTATTTCAAAAGCTGAAGTACCAGTGCCTACAATTTGGATTTTTACAGGCAGTCATTTAGAGGAGTGAAAAATTTATAGAAAAATCAACATACGCAGTCATAGTAAGTCTTATTAAGGTGATGGGTGTCCACAAGCTGCCAGATCAGCTTCAAAGTGCCTTGGCCGTCTTCAAGTGTAACACATCTCACACATTAGATTGCAACATGTAAAACTTACATTTCAACTAAGAGGTGAAATACTTCAGAAATAAATTTCAAATGCTTATTTATAAGAACTGTTTTAGCGTGAAAGGTGTAAAAGAAAGTTACTTGGTGAAAGATTGACAGTATGGTTGAGTTAATAAGCCTTTTGCTCTTTTTATACCAATGAGATATCTGCAGCTCTTGCACTACTAGAAACCTTGTCAAACTTATTTTCAAACCCCATCAGAAATCTAAAGCAATTATGGGAAAGTCCAAAGCTCAGCGTTACATTAGTATCCCATTGGGCGTTTAAATGACACGATGTTAAAGCTAACAATTGCAGTATGTGCCTTGGCCACCTTGACGCAATGGTATTATATACATGAAATAATGAAATTCCTTTCAAAGAACGCTTTGATAATACACTGTGATTATTTAGTTGGAGAGATAAAGCCAATGTTATAAGCACAGAACAAATTTATTTTAAAAATGACCTGACTAATGTGTTTTTGAGGATTACCTATGGTTTATTCAAACTTTAGCAGAATTGGTTATCTGTTCAAAAGTTGAAAAGCAGTCTTTCTTCAAAATTGACACTATTTCTCTGGCCTACCTGACAGAGGATGTCTGAGGGTAACCTGAGGATAATCCATTGCTAATGCATCCTGCTCCTTTGAAATGTATTAAACCAGTAATCTGGACATCCCAGATATATTGCTTATATATCTGATGGATTCCTTGTTATTTTTTAGACTCATAATGGCTTGCATGGACAGCATGGTAGGCCAGTGGGTACCACTATTGCCTCACAGCAAGAAGGCTGCAGATTTGAGTCCATCCTGGGGCCTTTCTGTGTGGGCTAAAAAATATAAACTATGACACCATGCTGAGCCAATTTCTGAAATAAGTTATTGCCATAATTACTTCAAAAATCTAGCCTGCATGCAGAAAAAAAGTCCTACTTTTGTACAAAACTCAGAGAACCTGGGCAACTGCCGCTCTATATGAAAAGTCCTCTAAAAATAATTCAACATTAGTGATTGTCCTTCCACCATCACTGCAAAATGACAGCAATTGGTCATCATTTCAGCTGTCAAAACAGAGAGACTGCTGATTAGTAAGACAGCTTTCCAGTGTACTGTGCAATGACACAAATTCTCACACACCTTGGGATGAAGCCTTCCCCAAAATGAAGAGTAGGAAAGAAAGTTTTCTTTGAATGTTGTAGCATGTACTGCAAGTTCACCCTGAAATGCCATATCATAGCCTTGGGTATTTTTCCAGGCACAAATTTAATAGGACACCTTTTTACATCATGTGCAGTGAACACCTATTCCTTGCTGTAATACAATTTTTATAGTGGAAATGCGGACGGAATAAATAAAAGGTGATATAAGTCAGTAAAGCTAAAATTCCTCTGTCAAAATTTGAGCCCTTGCAGAGACAATGTGCTGTAGGGTGCAACACAATACCTGTCGGCCCATCATGTCAAGGTTTTTTTTTTTTTTCATTATCATATCAGTGTCCCTTTACTATTCTGCTCCACAAGAGCAGAAATCTTGTTTGTGTGTGTGGTGTGTGTGTGCACGCCTGCGCGTGTGCATGCGCGTTGCATGTGTGAACTTGTAAAGGTATTTTTATGAGAACCAACCCTTGAGAAACCACAAATATTGTGAGGACATTTGGAGTTGTGAGAATACTTTGAGTGGTCCTCATGGAGGATTATGGCGGTTTATTTCTTATTGGTGCAGTTTAGGGTTGTGGTTACAGTTGGAATAATTAGGCTACAGTTTGGGGCCAGGAAAGGCTGCACAGAATTATGTAAATAAATGCAATACCCTCACAAGTATTGCTAAAAAGTGTCATATTTGCTGAGGGTGGGTGCAGGGCTAATTTTAACAGTGGAGAAAGTGTAGAAGATGCATACAGCTTAAAAGGAGAACTATCAACTGGTTGTGAGATACACTTGACATAATTTTATTTTTTAAGTCTAACTGAAAATACGCAAACGAGGAAAAAGTTATTAATCTTATACCCGCAAAAAGGGGTTAAATTATACAATATTCTATTGACCATGGCCTGATGAATTATTGTCTTTCTATTTTTTTTGGTTCTTTGTCTTTGCTGTCTTGGGAATTTAGAAGAAAATTACACCACATTGTGTGACCATCACATAGATGCATAAGTGGATGTGAAAGAACGTCTTTGCTGGTTATCCTGTGGGCCTTTCACACAAAACATTCACAAAGATCTTGCCTTTTCATGAAGTAAAATTATTGAAAAAAAAAATGTTTAAATGAAATAAATATTAAATAAAGACCCCAGAACACTAAATCAGGAGATGGATGAAAAAAATCTGTAAACAGTAGAAGATACCAATTTCCACTATCAGGGCAATAAGTACGAAATTTAAGCAACAGGTCCTGTTACGAATTAGCCTGAGACAGGATGTGTTCATACAATAACCCAACCTACTGTGCGAAAAATATTTTTCCGGCAAAAGTATCGCCAAAGATCACAGCTGGAGAAGTCCTGGGGTAGTTCACTCTGAGGGTCAGAAAGTCCCCAAAACTACCATCAGATGCCACTGACATCAACATATCTAAATTGGGAGGGTTGCCTCAAAAAAGTATCTGCTGTGAATCAAACACAAACTAAACTACCAACAGTTTGCTAAATGTTACTAGGACTTTCAATGGAACTGGAAGATGCGGTCAGTAGAGCTCAAAACAGAGCATTTGGAAACAAACACCTTGGGTGGGTTCGGCGTAGATAGACAGATGACAATATAGAAAAACCGTCTAGTCACTGTGAAGTATGGTAGCGTATCTTTGATGTTGTGGGGCTGCTTTTCTTGCCAAGGCCCTGGAGCTCTTGTTGTGATACTTGGTATGATGGACGCCATCAAAAACCAGCAGACTTTAATAATGACCTAACAGCCGCTGGCAGGAATCACAAAATGGGCCATCTTTGGACAAAATATTGCTTTGGCAGAAGAATTGTCAGAGGCAGTCAGAGTCAGGGAATGAGCGAACAGGATTCAAGGGAATGTGGTAAGCTGTGATAGGTCTAAGGTCAGCACTGGGAAAGGCAATCCGAGGGCACAGGGCAGGTTTGATTTTGCTCAGTCATGAACTCCAAAACTTGGAGGGACCAGCTGACTCAGCACTCTTGAGCTGACAGCCAATGGAGAAATCCCAAATAAAGTGGTTACAGAGTTTTCTTAATCGACTTTACTGAAAAAAGAAGGTGTAGAGCTCTATTCAGAGCTGGACCAGAACTTGAATATGTGCAACAGCAATTGACAATAGGAGACAGGTGCGAACAGGAGCACATGGGGAAGGGTGATGCATGAAACAGTAATTAGAAAATGAGAACTAATTAAGAGAAAGAAAAGGGAAAGACTGATGGCTGGATTGCAGGAAAAACAATAAAGAAGGACTCACGACCTGGCATTGTTTATTAAAAAAAAAAAAAAATTTTTTGGCAAGAATAATGGAAGATATTGAGGAAACAACAAATTTTTAGAATTTCATTTCATTTTTATGTACATATGTCATTTTTGGTTTGCTCGAATGTCACAAATATTGTTTACATGCAATTTTTGTACAGTTGTTATGGCTGATTTATTTATTCATTTATCTCTTAAATGTGGAGTGGAGAAATAATACCATCTAAGCAGTGAGCTTTAAGCGGAAGCTGCATCCTTAAAAGGAAAGCCTATCATTTTTTTTTATTCTGTGTCCCAGTCTACAGGGTTTCTGAGAGACCATCCATAAGAGCAATGCTATCTACATTATAAAAGCAAACAGAACCTATGTAGAACTGCAAAACATCAATCCAAAATCTCTTGCTTTCAATTTCTGACCTTTTTTTTTTTTTTTTTTTTTTTTGCAGTATTCCTGCTGCCTTCCATAGCAGAACGTGAGATGGCTCCTGGCCACTTGCTTAGCTCATTTAAATTTAGCACGCCAGCTGTTGGCTTTATATCGCCAAGACCACCCAGGCATTCTAAACATCAACTGGGTCAAACTGAGATTAGTTGCTGACCTGAAAGGGATGGGCCAAAGTTGTTTAACACTGAAGTCAATCCCTATCACTTATTTTTTTAATTAAACTTGAAATAGTTTGCAATAGTTTTTGCAAAGGGATTTTTCAAAATTTTAGGTCCTGCTTTTAATGTGCTTCATTTAGTTTATGGTTTTTAAAAAATTATTTAATTGAATGGAGCTTTTCCTCCGTAATTCCCAATTGCTGTTATCTTTTGTTGTTATTCAGCCCTTTCCATTTCAACCCATCATTTGCTTTCCTTTGGTATTTCTTTTAGTCATTTTTTTCCTCCCTTCCATCGATTTTTTACTCAGTGTCACTTTGGTTGACTCTCAAGCAAAAAAGAGTGATTTCCTGTTTGTAAAACAATGAAACATCAGTATTCATTGGGGACACAGACAGGTGAGAGAGTATATGCAGAAGTGACACTAGGGTACTCACGCAGCCACGCCCGAGAAAGACATGTAGTGTGAGACTTGAAACATTCACATGGGGGAGCCGCTGATACGGAGTGTTAGTACAGTAAGGGGAAGTTCCATGTCTCGGGGGAAGAACACTGTAGGGGAAAGAAAGTGTTGTAGATCAAACCAATACACTGACAAAGTGCTCTGCTATGGGCTGTATTTATATTGTGTACCATTAAATTTCATATTCAAATGCACACATCTTAAGATTTATGAATTTGTGGCTCCTGAAAGATAGTGAAATCTTGCTTTGTGTTTCATACAATAAGTCAGTATATATATAATATAAATAAAGCAACTCCATTGAATCAATCTATTAACCTTATTTAATTTAATCCAGGCCATATTATTGATAGTATGGTGCAAGCACTATCACCTCTTTGCTGTCTAGATTGGGGTCATTCAAATATAAGTTTACTAATCAAGTTTCAACTGAGTCAAGGGTTCAGAGAAAGGCAGATCAATGGTGCAAGTCTTATCCAGTGCAGAACACATGCAACATTCTAGATTCCAGAGTTTCTCTGGAGGTCCAGTGCAGGGGATTCGACTGTGAGTTCCTCGTGGACTGGGAGGGGTACAGGCCCGAGGAGCGCTCCTGGTCTTGGACTCCCTGATTCGTAGTTTCCTGCGCCGGTGTCCGAGGTCCACCACTGGGCCCCCAGGCAATGCCCATCCAAGCAGTACTCTCACAACCAAGGGCGTTTAATGTGAAAATTGGTCGGGACCTGTATGTGATGTGAGCGCGCATGGCGTGCGAGCTGGAAAATTTTGTAAATCTGAGTGCAGATACTGCCTTTACTGTATACAGAGACTATCCGAATGAGTGTTTCCCCATTTTTTTAATTATGCTGCGCAAGGTGCCTCCAAAATTTTCATACAAATATGCCACATACATAAACTTGCCACAACCTTAACTGACAGCTGCAAACCATCTCAGCACACTCATGAAACCCGCTCAGTTCTTGAAACCTGGACATTGATACCAAGTGAGTGGATATATAAAACTACGTTAACAAGCCAGCTCGCAATCCTCTCTATTAAGCATCTTAATATGCGGTAACGCAATTGCAGCCACCATAAACACCTCAAAATGGACCACCGACTATGAATTGGACAAGCCGCAAACCGAGCGTTAATCGGACTGGATCATGTTAGATTTACAATTACGTGTTTCTTTCATTTCCCCCACTGAGCCAAAGTTGGTTGGGACATTTTGACTTTCAAAGGCTATATTTGCTGAACATCATGAGACTAACTTTAATGCTTTCCCTAAAATTCCACAGAACAAGTCATAATTATGACCTCACCTGAAGCCCTGATACACCTGTATCCTCAACTGCTTGCTCTGTTTCTCTAGCTTGCTGCTGTGGTTCCTGCATATAAAATAATTAATTAATAATGGCACCTTCGCGGGATTTCTCCACTGAAATTCACCTCATACTTTGACATATCCAACTGGCTTATATTTACTACTGCTAGCAACCCAATTACTAACCAGCATGTGACAGAAACCAGGTTTAGTTCGCTAGTTTCAACTAGCGAGTCTGTTTAATTAACATTCGTTGACATTATTTTCCGGTAAAAACTAACTTGAGGTAGCCAGCAAGTTTTCACTTTAAGTAACTATCTGTTTCTGACTAGTTAGATCACTTATTCAACCAACATTACACTTGGCATTCAGTTTGGCAAAATATTAGCAGCATGACTTAACATGAAGCAACTTTTTTTTCCTCACGCTCTCAGACAATGAAATTTCCACAAAAGGGATACGTACCTAAGGTAATATCAATGTTATGCCATGAGTTGGGCCATGGTAAAAGTGCTATAGTTACGCGATGAAGAAAAGTCTGGAACAAATACCAAATTACGGTTCTCCTCTACGGGTAAGCCATTGCAAACACATGTAATCAAAGCTGGCGATCCCGTCGCGCGTCTCAAGCACCGCTTTGGACAAAAATGAATATTCATGACCTGAATAGCATAGTCAGTTTACTCTTGACTTTTAGCCTTCAGATAGCCCCGCCCTTTCAACCTATCAAATGCTAGAATGCATACATAGGTTGTCTTGGAGACGTAGCCTCCACAATTGGGTCTTATATGGCTTGTCTGGAAAGAGGATAAGAACGAGTTCACTGAAATATTGGTGGGGACAATCTGGCCTCCCAAAATACTGGTAGGGACATGTCCCAACCTACTATATACAAACCTACGCCCTTGCTCACAACCCTCATGTGAATTTTTTTTCTTGTCTCTTCCTATTCAGAAGCTTGCTTGTCTATTACTTGTATGTCTGCTGTATTTGAATTAGGTTTTGCGTGTCTGCCAACCCCGGGCTGCGTCTTGTTTCCTGGTTATTCTTTAATAGTCATATGACAGGTGTTTAAGCCTTCTGCAGTGTGTTGCAAGTTGCTGGATTGTAATTTGCCATTTGTGCTAAGAACCAGTCAGTATTATTAGTGAAACCTCTTCGTCTTTGTCAAGTACAATGTGTACTTCAATGACAGCTGTTCCTGAAAGCCTTTTTCTTAACTCAGTTAATTTGAACAAGCTTGCAGTCCTAATCAGGGTCCAGGATTGGGACTGCATTAAAGTTGACCCAGCTCAAGTCAGTCGGTCGGTCCAGTTTAATAGGAGCAAAACCCCGAAGGCTACGGGACATTTCGGTGCTGACACAGTGTTCACGCCACCTTGCTGCAATCCCAGAGTCCACTGGCCGGTGATTGGCAACATCTATACTGATGTGTTTCTCTCCTTATCCACGGTTTCATCCCCACGTCTTCCTCAGAGGTTTTGGCTCCTCATTACCGTATAAGCTGTCAATGAAATACCAGTTGGATTGTACTCTGCCTTCGCACTCAATTTCTTGTCTGAACCATATCAGCTGCCGTTCTGGGGATATACCCTGCTGTCCTCTACCGACAGAATTTGTCTAGTTTTTGAATGATCTAAACTAAAATTCGGGCCATTCTTACATTCTTGCTTCTTTAAAGTGAATCCCAAAACATATATTTTACATAGTTTTCCTTTTTTTTCTGAAATAAGTTGGAATTAGCCTAAACTCACTAGGCTGCAGAACAATTACCATCCCAAGGTCAGTATATCATGTTCAGGCTGACTCCAGGTTACTAATGAGAGTCTCTCTGAAAGCATGATTAATGTTATGCACTTTATCTGACAAATTTTCATGTAAGTCTCGTGAGAAGCACTGCATGATAACAAATAGATCACTATTTCCTATTTTCCTCCCAAATGTCTGTGAATAATTGAATCCTGCCATGCTTGTGACTGGCATTGTTTGGACCATAGAATTACTCATTTGAAGTGTTTTCCTCACCTGCCAAAAAGCCTCAGTGTAATGAAGCATATGTACCGAACAACTATCTCTTAAAGACAAATTAATTTGATTCTCGCTTGTGACCCTTTAAATCCTGTGACTTGTGAATGCTGCTACCTTTGCAAGCCACCTTATCCAGGAGCCCAGCAGAAAATCTAAATGGGTAGAGGTTTCACGTGGTCACCTCATTTTATATGCCCCAGGTAGGCGCAGAGAAGGCTATTTCAGGGGAATCATGCTTCTTTCTGTCTCAGCAACTAATGAGATGAAAAAGACACGACATGCTGCTTGACCATGCAAGTGTAATGAATCATTGATACAGCATATTCTTTTTTGAGGTAAAAAAAAACAGCCTCTGTGGTCCCAATGGGCTTGTTCTTATGTGCCTTGAATACTGATTTGTATAGTTCTGTGCTATACAGTAATTCTGGAGTTTACTAAAGGTGGTATGATATAAAAAGGTGTATATCTAAGGAAATATGTGCAATAAGGAGCTGGAATCTTTCCTCATAGATCTTTGCTTATGCTGACTCAAATAGATTCCTGCATATTTCACAGGCACACATTTATGGTAGTGATGGTAACACCCCCCCCCACTTCATTGTAAAAATACTGCAATGGACTGCAACAACTGGTGGACTGTTGCTATACATCAACTGAAGTCACTGTCATGTTAATGCAACCAGCTTGACGTGTGCAGGTTATTTTGCAGAACACTTTCTTGCTGTTGGATCCCTGCATTTCACTGTGGCCATAAAGGGGTTGTCCAAATACTAAGATATAGCATGGTATTCAATTTTTGCTCGATTGACAATGATAATAAAAATATTTGCATCCAACAAAGCATTTTGCTAACCACAACACCACCACCACCAGACTACAGCCTTGATTTAAGCCAGGATCCACTGATTCATGCAAACTTGCCAGTAATTCTGCAGGACGTATTTTGAATAGTTGGAAGGCTTGGGATCTCCATGACAATTTAAAATAGACCTGAAGTTTCAGAGGTTTGAATACAGCAGCTGTATAGGTTTTATGGAGTTAATATATTTTTAAAATGATATTTTATACTTTAAGTACAACCACTTCAAATAAACTTTTTGGACTTTTATATTTTGGACTATGAAACCATTGAGTGAATCCCTTTCATATCTTCTCCCATCCAGCAGCTTGCGTGTTTTTAAAATATATTGTGTCCTTTGATTGGTTTATGCATGTGTGCCTTCCCCACCAGCTGTTATGCATGTGTGTTTTCCCTTTCCTGGCATGTGTGTTTGCGTATATAAATTCCTTACTTTGAGGATACAAATTGCTGGATTGTCACTTGCGATATGCCCTTTGGAAACCAGTAAGTATATCCGAGTAAGACTTCACTGTCCTTTGGAAATTATTTGAAATCTTTAATGATAGTTAAATGCAGAACTATTCTATATTCTCTCCTTAGGTCTGTTAATAGGGACAAGCTCCAAAGCCTTACTCTTGGTCTCCAAGATTAGGACTGCGATCCTGTTACTAGGGACGCCGCTCCCTATACGCAAAGTACGCAGAGCGCGTAGGGCCCCAAGTACCTGGCGGGGCCCCCCAAAATTAAGGTTGATAAAAAATGTCATGATGAATATTAGATTATTACATTACAAAAAATATGTAAATTAGTTTTGAACAGGCCCATCGTTGTTTTTGTTATCACTCAAATCGGGCAAATTAGATGTTTTTACCTTATATATAAAAAGAGTATATAAAAAGAGCCCCCCCCCTTCCCTGAAATGGTACAGCCCAAAGTTCTCCAGTTCTCTAGCCTTTTGCCTGAAGTATTAGCCTGCTTTATCAAGCTGTTTTTTGAATGTTGAGGCATAATGGCAAGTAAGAGACAGCATGAATCTGGCGCTGAAAAACGGAAGAAGAGAAAACTGAGAGATGACGCCCGTGCATCCCTTGCTGGAAAGTCCGTGTTTTATAGGTCTGATTGTTTTGCTAACGTTCAGTGATATTGCTCATAGCTTACATCAGCAACCTAGGCTAGGTTACCTAGCAATTAGATTTGATGTAGCTCTAAGCTCTAAGTTATCTAGGCTAATCTAGATTTCACAAGGCAACACGCAGTTTAGTTGGTCGGCTTTTTATACTGTATGTTGGGGTTCCATTACATCTGAGGCTATCGAAAGGGCGACATCTGCTGGTAAATTTTAGAATTTGTCGTGGTTGGGCCAAAATATGTTATCTTCACTTTTGGTCATTTACAAAATGCCACCACTGTTTTGTTTAATGGGTATGATTAGAGTATATCGATATTTAAGGTATTGGTCTATGTTCCACTAAATTAATATAATATAATAGTTTAATATAATTCTCCTATCATTGTGAAATACACAGGCTACTAGACAGTTATGACATAACTGTTTTATATATTACTTAATATATACATTTTCATACATACATACATATATATATATATATATATATATATATATATACTGTATATATATGTGACCATATATGACCCTGACCATTTATGACTAATTATGTGTAGGGCCTCTAAAAGCTTAGCAGCAGCCCTGCCTGTTAATCATCGTTCTGTTCATTCCTCAGCCCAGTTTCTTAGGGACACCTCCCTAAGAAGCCTTCTGTGGTCATCAGCATTGGGACTGCATTCCTGCTCAACTCTCCGGTTCCTTCCATCTGAAAGTTCAGCTCTGGCGAAGTGTACACTTCATTTGGCAGCTGTCTCAGATTGCCACTGGCTAGGCATGGTCATGCCCCTTGCATTCTTGCCAGTACCATCTGAACAGAACTGTGTCATTCTGCTCTGGGCTCTATCCCTCTGTCAGTACCGTATTACTATCAATAAACCCTACTATAGGATTGTACTCTGTTACCACATTTGGTTCCTGGTCTGGATCATGACAGAAATGTTTACTTCATGTTCTGGCCAAGAAAGCCAAATCAAAGGCAACTGAGTCACTGTCTCGGTTCTTTTACAATTGACTGCATTTAAGACAATGAACCCTGTAGTTTTTAATTGTTTTGTATTTTTCACTTAAAGTGAAATAAATTATATAATTCTGCTGCAAAAATTGTGAATTTCTTCCTTTATATATAAGTATCACCAGAGGAATGGCCAAATGCAGGAAGACAAATCATAATTTTTCCCTGCCTGTGATATATTTCCTAATGCACCATTATTTTGAACAAGATGTTTGCAAAAATTATGAGCTACTGTACCATATTAATGTCAGTCTGTGGTTTTATCTGCAGCAGGGGCATTATTTATCAGAAGATAGATGAGGGTTACTCCAATTTTTGAAAATAGCGTCATTTATATATTATGCTGCTTTCATCATTTAATTTGCTGTGTAAGGGCCAGAAAATCGGGGTTCTTTATTAATCAGTCAAATAGTAAATGGAATTCTAAACTACAAAAGTAGCAATGATAAAACTTGTAAACATGTTTTACAAGATATAAGAAAAGAGGTAAGACAAACTCACTGTGCATTCTGTTTAAAAATTCCATTTTGAATTCATTGCATGGCCTGTTAAACAAATATTTGAAACATTCACTGGCTATATTGGAGTACAGATACTGAAGCATTCCGAGGTATCACTGGTTCTTTTCCCTGAGATTTATTCCTTTTTGCATGTTCGATGAGGTCACTCTGGGTTTTACATCCATGCTATATTTTGTGATAATGCCACTGAATTTGAAAGTTATCCAGCAATAAATGGGGTGGAGCAAGTCTTGGCAGTCAACTCACAACATGCCCATATTCCCATAAACATCCATGTATATCAGACTCCGCTCTGCCTCTTCAGTAGGCGGGTTAAGCTGCTGTAAAACTCCGCCTCTGCCGCAAACATATCTCCGCCTGCTGCTGTGGGGCATCATTCCCTGTTGCTGCATCACACTTGTCTGCTGCTAGTTAACACCCCATCTCCACCCCCACATTCAACCGTGAGCTCTAAAATTAAATTCCTCCGGGACGGGGGGCATGGAGATATCTTGACACTCCCTTCTCTCTTCCCCGCAAGTTCAGTAGTTGGTTTTAAGTTTAACAATGACATGAATATTTTTTACTTTCATAATGGTCAGATCGAAGCAGCAGGTATTTGGCAACATGGGAATCTGAATCATTCAGAGTCAACACAAATTTTTACTAGCTAGTTTAATATACCCACTCCTTAGCATGCATTTACCACCCATCCTTTATATACATAGTGAAGAACTGGCCTCAAATAGTGGTTGCTTTCCAGTTTTACGCCATAAATCCAAGGAGAAATCTTTACACCTTCTCTCAGTGGATCCAGCCATCCAAAAATTCAGCTTAGCAAACAGGTAATTGTTTGCTGTGGGCATTTCTCCAGAGCAAGTTTTGTAAATGAGATTGACTACCACTCTGGATTTTCAACCTTCCCGCAAAAACCAGGCACAGTTCCATCTGTTATTTTAAAAGTCTAAGAGCATGGTCTAAAGTGCATGATGCAAGTGCATTTATGGCATGTCTAAATTCAATTTTACTAGTTTAACAACAGATAATCTGAATGCAAAGTAAGATGTATGGTTCAGAATTATATGTGGTCTCTTCATCATAGATGTGTTTGGATCTTTATATGAAATAAACCAATCAGAGTGTCATGTCCCATTCCCTCTAAAAGCAAAGTGTGCTTGTGCCTTGTTGGTTTACTGTTTTTATTTATTTGTTTGTTTGTTTTGTTGTGTATGTTAAGAAAACATAAATCCACACGCCTTTTCTGCTTCTCCTGTTTTCCAGTTGCGTCCATAAAATAGCAGCAAACTTCTGACCATTGACTTAAAACCAGGTTATTGTTGGTCAATTTGGCAAGTGCTTCCTCCTGCCTGAAAATATCAAAGGAACCTCATCAAACTATCAGTCTTCCAAACAAAGAACCTGAGAAGAATGAAGAAAGTTTCCTGAAACCATTCTCATGAGAAGGTGACACATGTGCTAAGAAGAGAAGCCAACAACATCACACACAAGGTCCTCCATCGGGCACCAGTTGGAAAAAGGAAAAGAGAAGGACCCAAAAATGGCTGGTGAAGAACCGTGGAGGGGGAGCTGAAGACCTTTAAGCACAACTGGGGTACCCTCTGGTAGCTATAGCTCGGATCAGACAGGAGTGCAATACCGTGGTGCTGCCCTACATGCCAGCGGGCATAAAAGCAGCGTGTGAGTCAGTCTAATTTGATCATTTGAAAATATTAATGTGTCTTCCAGGCTTGTGAAAAGCAAAGCAGCCTCAATTTATGATGCTCCCTGCACTATGCCTCTGTGTTGTAATGAGTTCATAATGTTGATATACAGTGCCTTTCTTTACTCCAAAGATAGTGCCGGGTTTTTTAGCCAAGGAACTTTTATTCACCAGTCCTCAGTATGTTGTTTCAGGAGCATTTTGGAAGTTTTATAATGCTAATTTTAGCAGGGCAGCTTCACTCATATATTTCAACAATGAGCAGTGCTGTAGTGTGTTGCGACCTCCCTCGAACATTGATTCTTGCTTTTAGGGTACTTTTTGACCTTTTGTACCTTACAGTACAACTAATACATTACAACCCAAATCTCTACTAGAATTTAAAATAGGCCTAAAGTTCTGCAGGTTTGAATACAGCAGCTGCATTTGACAGACCCAAACATGGGTCTGTAGGTTTTAAGGGGTTTTAAAACAGCAATAATGAGCAGGAAACTCAGGATCCAAAGAACATTTAAGAGTTTGTTTCCAAAATGCAGTATATCCATTTTACTCATTTTGAGTAAATCAGCTTTATCTATGTTGGCGCCTATTGAATTTTATAGAAAAACACAAATTTTGACCATAAAAAAAATACATCTTATGGTTTAAATTTCTAAAGATGGATTTTAGCACCATTTGTATGAAGCACAGGGCTATCGCGCTGTGGTATTATCTCAATTTTTAATTTTATTTTGGCACTTGCATTTTGTAAACAAACACTTCATTTACATTACTTACTAGTAATCAATCTAATGCAAAATGTAGACATTTAATAGAAATATTTATGAAAAATAAACATTTCATTAAAACTATTAAACAACAAAGTGGTGACAACTTGAGTTGGTATTAATGATACTGCAGATTAAATCTCTGTATGCAGTCTGTGGTATTATTAATACTAACGGTGATTATCTTATGACACTACCTTATGGTTTCATTAATATCTTTTAATAACAGAGAGATTAATGTAGGGTGAAGTTGGTATTCCAGCTTTGTAATTCCTCCAAACATAAAAGGCACAGATGTCTCCCTCCAGACAGTGGACAGTGCAATTTAGTTAGTAATGCATGAGCCGTATGACTGATGTGTGAATTGTGGTAAGACCATGCAATGAGAAAAAAAAATTCAAAGGCCTGGAATCAGCCATTCAATTACATAGAAATTTTACACTTAAAATTAAAAGAAAATCAACAATTACCCTTTGTAACAATTAAGACCCCCATTCAAATGCATCCATTGATATACTGAAACAGAAACAAGTCAGTGATTGAAAACAAATTCACTGCCATTGTTGCAGAGAAACGACAACCGCACAATGTGCACTGAATATACTAGGTGCAACTCATGTATTGTACGTTATTATTTTACATGAAAACAGATTGAATATGACTGAATGGAATTTGACAGGTTACAAAAAGTATACAGTAAAACTACATTTAGGTTCAAAATTCAGCTCAAAGGAGTGTTTAATCATTTTATTTTGACCAGTCAAGACAACATCAGAAAATGTCGAGTCTTATTCAAAACACAACTGCAAAAAAAAAAAAAAAATATACTCTTTTCTCCTGAGCCTTTTTGAACATTTTTGAAGCAAGGCACATTTTGCATCTCATCTAATTCTTGGAAAAGAATCTTCCTCTTGCAGGTGGACACCTTCCATCTAATGCATTATCCATCTCCTCCTCAAGGTCCTTACGTGGAGCCAAACAGATGTTATGCAGAATACATTATGAAGCAACATAACGTCTTTCTTTTTTTAATAGAAGGGATATTAAAATTCATGCAGTCTTTCACAACTTCGTCTTGAGATTTTCCAAATGTTTATCCATCATGTTTACTGAGCAGAACTTGAGGTTAACCTTTAATGTCCCCTCTATGGAAAAAACAATCGAAAAATAGTCAAGCAGAACATGAAAGGGTTAATCCTTCATTACTGCGCACGGTTGGCAGAGGGTTAGTTTTAGAATATATGGTACAGCGGTTATTGTCAGAATAGTCTTCCATACAGTGGCATCATAGGGTATGTTCTCTAATATATGGATATAACCTGGCAAGAGTTTCTAAGCCCTTATGAGCCTAAGCCCTTTTGACTTCATCCGTGCAGAACACCTGTTCCACTGCCAGGACTGGCCACAGTGATATGTGTGAACTTGTCAGGTTGTCAGTTTGACTTAAAAATAAATTACAACTACGGTTGAGTTAGTGCTTTGGGTTTTTCACATTTATTGGTTTACTGAGTGCAATTGTGACACTCCTTTCCAGTATAGATTGTTTCTGGGAAGATGGCAGCCAGAGACCCAATCTTACATCCTATTATTCCTTAGCCTCAGGCCAGAAAAAGCAGCGTGATATTTGGGCTGAAATCACTGCACAGATCCCTGCACTTGTGCTCATATAATAGTCAAGTCTCTGACTATCAGTTGCCTTAAACCCATAGTACCATAATTCAATTAAACAATTTTGATGTGTAATCAAATTTGGACTTTTGAGTACAGATTTATGATACAGTAAAATTATGTATCATCCATCCATCTTTTGTCATAGTCTTTGACAATCTGCGCTTTTCCTATTATGACGGAGCGGCTTGTTAGAGACTCAAAACCAGTCATCACAGCTGTCCCTCATTTAATGCAGTTATTTGTAGAAAGGGAGAGCATCAGTGACAGAAAAAAAACAGTTTGTGGTGCATATGTGAGGCCACGCCTCCAACCTTCTGCCCATCGGTCTATTAAGACCTGGACTGCATTCTTCAGCCCTGCAATCAGTGCATGCAGCTGTGTGTAATTAACACTGGGTGGTAGCAGTGCGTATTTAAGACCGAGTCTCTCACTCTGTCATTGTGTAGTCTCGTAAACAGTGTAAGCCTCATGCCGGTGTTGTAGCTCTGCCCTTATATTTACTTCTTTTACCGCATTAAGCATGCATCTCTCGCATACAGCGTGGATTATTAATTCTCCGTGTTTTGCGTGTACACACACACACACACAGTCCTCAACTTCCTGTCCTCCGTGCACATCACTGATGTGGCGAGCAAAATCCTTGCAGCATAATCCCATTTTGTGGGCCTTTACTTTCCAAAAATATATAAATGATCAGCCAACAAATGGAAAACAAATACAGAATTTAAAAGAGGAACTAATCACAAGATAAAGCTTGCATGGGAACAAATGAAAAGAAAAACACTTAGAGAGAATATCACTACTGTACAACAGGCTCAATGATACAATTCAAGTCTAAGCTCGTTACGCTGCAGGCTCCAAATTATAGATTCCAAACCAGCTGGCCTCAATAAACATGTGCTCAATGGAAACTCAGTGTCACAGATTGGTCACTCAAAGCTAAAATAAATGTAATTCAAAACTGTAGTTATGACACTGTGGAATGATTGGCCATGTTGCGCCATGACATAGAATAGCTTCCTGTGAGGTAATGAAACCTACCAGGACACAAGAACAGCCAAGATTTGTGTGCAGAGATAAGGAGAGACTTCTAACTGTCTACAAGTTGTTCTGGATGTTTGGGGACCATGTATAAAAAAAAATTTTGAAATGGTTTGTTTCAAAAGTTCCCATACCATTACATATATATTTTTTTATTATAATAATTGTGATATTCCATTATTTAATCAAGAACAATAAGAGTTCAGTAACAATTGTGACTGTTCTCTTCTTCTACTTCACATTCTCATTTTCTCATTTGCTTTCTACGCAATGCTTTAACTTCCAGAGTTGTACTTTTGAAGCTTCAATTAATAAATAAGGACTTTACACACTTTTCTTCAAAGCAGAATTACATTTTAACAAATTGCCAACGGGGCAGGTTCTCACAATGTACTACCTGCCGCGTGACCCAATTGCAATTTTTAAAATACCCTGCGGCAAATATCAGTTGCTCATAGGCAATGCCGAGCAAACAGCCTCTCATTGGCAGCGTACACCTGCTACCACTGTCATGCTGGGAGCTTCATCTCCCACAAAAACAGAATTTTATTATCTGCCAGAGTCCAAATAATGAACAGAAGGCACTGAAGTGAAACAAAAAAAATCCTCAGTACAATGGTTAGTTCCCCTTAGCTGAGGCACTTTCCTTTTCAAGCAAAAATAACTTTCGTTATTGCTAAACAACTGTAGCCTACGCATAAATGTCAGCAGAAAACAGATAGATTATTCCAGACAGTAGTGTTGAACAGGAGAAAAGATATTTCTTATTGAATTATTACAAATGAGGCCATTTTTCAGCAGCCTGCTGCCTTTCATTTGTTTTCTTTTTAACCATCCAGAAATCAACAGGCATCCTGGAACATTACACTTGAGGTGCAACTGTACATGTGGTTCATGAAAAAACATGACCTTTGGTTAATCACCAGTGTTGTAAGTTGTTATCTTTGTATTGGAGCAAGGCAATGAACAATTACAAAAAAAAAAAAAGTGTGTATATATATATATATATATTATAATAGCAGAGTGGCCTCTGTGTGAGTGTGTGCGTGTGTGTCCGTGCCACTCAGAGCTAGATTCCACCGGGCGCGTATCTGCAGCATAGTGGGAGCGATGCTGTTTGGTTCCGTCTTGCAGGCGACTGTGTCCGGCCAATCAGTGCTAGACTCCGCCGGGCGCGTACCTGCAGCATAACGTGAGCGACGCTATTATAATATAGACATGCAGGGGGAATCCCGGGGAATCTCCAGGAGCGGGGGATACCGGGGGATTCGGCTATTTGGCTCCGTCTTGCAGGCGACTGTGTCCGGCCAATCAGTGCTAGACTCTGCCGGGCGGGTATCAGTGCTAGATTCCACTGGGCGCGTATCTGCAGCATAGCGGGATCGACGCTGTTTGGCTCCGTCTTGCAGGCGACTGTGTCCGGCCAATCAGTGTTAGACTCCGCCGGGCGCGTACCTGCAGCATAACGTGAGCGACGCTATTATAATATAGACATGCAGGGGGGATTCCCCCTTTGTCCTCTCCTGGGGATTCCCCCTGTATGTCCTCTCCTGGGGATTCCCCTTTTGAACCCAAGCCAGTTCATCCACAGGAGTCCCGAATCCCAAAAAACAGATGCCAGGCCGCAAGAGAAAGTAACGCGTAATCTGCAGTATAATGTGAGTGACGCTATTTTGCTCCGTCTTGCAGGCGACTTCGTGTTCCACTGAGCGAGGAATGTCAGCGCAGCGTATTCCCCTTGATGGTTACTTAGTTTTAGTTACTATAAAAACATCAGTCACGTGACAGCCACCTTGGTGTTTATGGAAACACCATAGCAACACCATACCAACGTGATGACATCATAGAGGTGCATGTGATGACATCATAATGCTGCACGAAGTTACATAAAATAGAACCCGTGGATCCCCACGGGCAGAGTGCTAATATATATATATATATATATATATATATATATATATATATAATATTTTAAAATATTAAACACAACGTCAGTCTGAGAGGCATCTTTCATCAAACTCACATTAATAATATTCAATGAGATGCCATCAGTTTGGTTGATGTTATTACAGGTGATGTTAATACAGGAACCAAAAAGATAACTAGAGTGGACAGAATTGGTTGCTTTGTGTATCCAAATATCTAATCAGGTGAAATAATATGAATTACTCACAGATGCACCATCCAAATAAACCCTTTTATTCTTTAGAAGAATCATTTTGAGTTCAAGTGCTGTTCTTCGGGCAAAGTGATTTTTTTTCTTTTTCCTGAGAGCGCTTTAAATAATGCAATGTAAGCCAGGGACTTGCTGAATGCAAGACTGTCTCTGGTTAAAGCTCCATAGCAGATTTGTCTCAGGAACCATAAAGCAAGGGGTCTAAAGAAAGAAATAACAATCACAATATGGCAAAAAAAAATGAGCAGCTGTTTTCAGATATGATGAAAAATTTATAGCAAAACAAACCCCAAGCCAAAAGTACAGGTACATGCAAGCTAACACATCTTGTTGTATGAATAAGGGATGTATTTAGCTGAGGGAAAAAGCTCCAGGAATTAGTGGATTCATCCGGCGACACTCTTCTGAAAATCAGAGGCACAATAAGTTCAAAGACTGTCGCTTTCATTGAATTATTTTCAGAATTACCTAGATGACAACATTCCGGGAAGATGGACATTTCTTGCAAGTCATTGCAAAGCTACATTGATGATAACACTTGAATAATTTTTTTTTTTTTTTTTGGAATCAGGGTGCTGATAAACTGCATCTTCCTGGCTGTGACCCAGTTGCTGATAATCACAGCCGTGATGATATTTAATATACCCCACACTACTTAGAGCGTGATTACTGTGATTATACAACAGTGTGATAAACAAAACATTTATTCAAAAATAATGAATAACTGACACTTCAGTAGCAATAAGATCAAATATTTAGTTTATTTTTTGCTCCTCAGCCAAGCGGGTTGGTACATTAACTATGTAAAATGTCTAGCTTGACATTTAGTTATACAGTTATATATAGTATAGTTATATAGTTAGTTATATAAATTCAAAATTTTAAATAAATATCATCACTCATTTCACAGGAACTATTGCTTGTATAATTCACAGTAGCCTACTTTTTTTTAATTATTATTCACAAGTGTTCTTCACTTACAGTCATTGTAAGGCTCATAATCCTGAGCAAACAGCACTAAGCTTAAATGACATGGAAAGTTAATGCCTCAGTTTTCTTCTGCGTACTATGCAGGCCAGACATGGAAAAACAAAGTCCCAAGGATAAATAAATAAATAAATAAATACAATTTACCAGAAATTATTACATCTCTGACTGAATATGTAATAAGGACACTGCTCATGTTCGAGTGAAATGATAAAGGTCCATTGCTTCAATGTTAATAAGGACTGAAATCCAGAACACTGTGTTTTTACCTCACATACAGTATTTACCAATTATCCCACAAAATCTTTTCAATCCCAAGTGAAATACTGAAAGCATTCATTTCCAGTTTGCAGTAGTAGACCATTCTTACATTCATTCCAAATGGACATTTCTACTTTGGAATTGCTTGATCAAAGTCAGGTGAAGTTCACTGAACTGCATTGTTTGAATCTCCTTCAAAGAAGCAGTAAATTGTTCAGCAATAAATGGCTTGTTTGTTGGGGGGGTAGGCAGGGTGAAGCCAACAGGAAAATTTGTGCTGAGATGTGAGACTATGGCAAGCCATTCCTACAGGTAATTAATGGCATGCTTACTCCTAATTATAGGCTCCAAGGCTTCGCAGCACAGAGTTACTGCAGCTGCTTCACCAGCTCTTGCAGCGAAAGGAAAGACATAAATTCAGAAAGGTATCAAGCAAAGCACCTGGCTCCATCTACACCTGTCATAATGAGCCCATGCTTCATCCTGTCAGTGAATTAGCATTCTCCGGGGATAAAAAAGACAAATTTTTCATCTCTCAATGCATTCCCAAGTGAAAAGAGCGGTAGTCTGTATCCATTTCTGATGCTAAATATATCAAATAGTTGTTTGGTTCAGTGATACAGACACCTGTCTCCTAAAGTAAAATGTTGCGAGGCAGATTGAAAAGATTTCCCTGGGGCTTTGCATTCAAGCATGGGCTTGTGACTATGGCTTAATATCATGTCAGGATCTCCAGAGGATGATATAACCAGTCAAGCGTTCATTACACTCAAGCTAGAATCCCTGCCAAAAAATCCTAAGAAATATCCGGAACCTTTCGAACATGAGCTGGAAAAAAAAGTAATAGGCTTGCCGGTGAACTGTAAAGCTAAAGAAAAATTGTAAAGAATTTGTATTCTATAGATCTTCCATTTTGCATACAGTTGCCATTTCAAGAACTGTAGCACGGTGCTCTTTTTTAGGTCTTTTCACTAAAAGCAAACAAGCTGAAAAACATATAATAAAGACAAATTACAAAAGGTTGTGACTTTATCATTTCTATCTTCACTCCTGCGGAAACTCAAAATTGAAATTCAGCAGCCACAGTGGAGCAAATAGGTTCATTAGAGCTCCCTGTGGAACAGGGACAGGGTTGGTAATGGCAAATGGCACTGCTCGCTAATCCAAACAGTTGCTTTTCCTTCCTGAAAGTTGGCCCAATTTTTTTGCAATGAAGCGCTTCCAGAAAATGGTGACTCTAGATGAACCTAAAACATTTAGAATTTAATCAGTTTTCTTCAACTCAGATTGTGTATGTTTATGCTGAATCATATATTTGAGTTTAGGTTAACCAAGTAATTTTGGTGTTACAAATTAGAGTAACTTTTGTTAGGGATACTGTAATGCCCAAAACCTGAAATGACGCAGGAGGACTCGCTAAATCTTTTCCTGTTAGATTTGACTTAATTTTCATCATCTTGATTTGTTTTGAATAATACTAAAAAATTGTGTTTTGGCAAAAATGTAACAATGCTACATTGCTGCATAGCTTGTAGATGTACTTAGACCTGTAACGACTGAGTGAGTCTTCACCAGTGGCCTCATTGTTCAAGACTTTGGACCCATACCGTCAGAAACACGCAATTTGACTTTACTAAACCTACTATGTTGACCAGACTTTGCAGTGCTCTTTTCTCTAAGTGCTCTTTTTTGGGATCCACAAACTATCGCTGCCAGGTCAATGGGTCTAAAAATGAAAGTACTATTAAAAAATTATCAACATTCCCATATTTTTTGCAACAATACCAGTAATTACCAGACAGCAGACATACTCATGGACACTTTGGCAGTTTCCACATTTATGCCAAAAATTATCGAGACAATCAAAGATGCTTATACTGTATGGCCACCAATCACAAATCCTTTTTACTGGGAAAAAAAAAAAAAAAACATCTGTTTCAGCTCTTACCCAATAAAAATACATGTTCTCCTCCTACTGTAAATATTTTTTGTGAATTTAAGCGATTTTCATGTACTGGGTAACAGTGGCGGAGCTAGACTTTTATCGTTGGGGTGGCCAGAGGGTGGCCAAGGCTATTTCAGGGGGCCCACAGACTATGACAATGAATGTGTTTCTCAAACAATCAATTGCAGTAGGAGTCTGTAAATGTTTAAATATTATATAACTACATCTTAAGCACACAGCAGATAAGACTTGTGTATGTAATTTGTACAGTTTATTAACAATGTACAAAATGTAAAACACGCACAATTTGGCATCAATTTTTTCAACAAACGATGACACCATGTTGACATTAACTACCTTATGCAGTTTCAGAGCAACATAATTCTTCGGTTGTGGTGAGAAGTCTGCAGCACTCGTCACTGTTAATACAACAATACAATTAGGCGGCTACTGGACCAGTATCTAGGTTCGAGGAGAGTGGAGAAATAAACTAGAAATGACAAGACCGGAGACAGGGGTTTTGTATAAAATAAGCCGGCAGTTCACTAAAGAAGAATAAATATTCAAGAGATCAATAAATAGGTAGAAAAATAAATGAATATAAACAATAAATGTTCTTAAATTCTCTCTTTCTGTTAAATATTTTCTTATGTTAAAAAGTTAAAATATCTAATTGATGTGTTCTGGTTTGATTGCTCTATCATTTTAAGATGTTAAATATTACAGGTTTTATATATTATAGGATTCTATACACACATACACACACACACACACACACACTACAGGCCAAAATTTTGGGGCCACCCTCTGATTTAAAAAAAAAAAAATCCCACATCAACTGTTCTTTCCTTATTTTTTTTGCACATGAAATGACTTCAGTGCATTAAATATAGGAAGCCAATAGGTTTTGGGTGAATTCCAGACCTCAGACCACATTTTAAAGCTGTCTTGACCGATTGATCACTGACCACAATTTTTTAATAATTGAGTTCCAATGCCTTTGTGTTAAAATTGTTCACATCCTCGTGACATAAAATCATGCTATGTAACAAGAAGGCATGCTGTATAAATGCCTTCCCCAAAACCAAGGGGTCATTTTGCACCATTAAAAATTTGAGGGTGGCCCCAAACTTTTGGCCTGTGGTGTATATTTTAGATGTTAGATATTATAGGACTCCTTATATATATATATATATATATATATATACACACAATGTTAGACCGGTCTTTTATGTTCTTATTCATAGCTTATTTGGAATAAATTGTGTAATTTAGTTTCCGGCTATTTATTTCTATTTTGTATCTGTTTCTTTCTTTGAGTTAACTCTTTCTTTCCAATGAATACAGGTAAGTATTTTTAACAGGTGATTATTTCATTATACAGGTTTTCTTGACAGGTAACCCATTAAAAGAAAATAAAATACAAATGCAGTACATGCATTCAAAATTCTCAAAATGTTCAATGTTCAGAATGTGCACATTAATAATCAGTTCAATTTCACCAATGAGATTTCAATAATTTAAAGGTCTTAAATATAATATCACTCAGTTCACTTACGTTGTACAATCTGATCCAATTTAGTTCAGTTCAGTGCGTTCTGTTCAAACCATGCGGGTTAGGGTCCAGTTGGGTTGTTCCACTTCGTTTAGGTTACAGTTCTTTGGGTAAGTTCGCCATCAGATCCAATCGGGGTAACAAACCTGGCCTGCACAATGGCCATGGAGGCTCCCCGCCTTCCACGCAGCGTCTCGGCTTAAAATCGACCTTGCAAGATCAGAGCCTCCGACCCAGTGTCCCAGCTCTCCTCTCGGTGGCACCGCGGCACAAACGCGCCCCGTAACCCATAATCTCTTGTTTATGACATATAAGAATATTCAAATACACACATCATAACGCCTATATGATAACCCACCGCTCCAAGGATTGATTTCTCAACGGCTACGTTGAAAACAAATGCACAAGGCCAGGAGGAGGGTCAGCAAAACAGCGGAAAAGTGACTGGACCAGAGATGCCAGGTCTCACGCATTAGGCGTCAAGTCTCGCGCATTTTTTAGGCTTATTCACCGTAGTCCTTGGCTTGAAAGACAACCGCCCAGTGGCCCTCAACATCAGCAGTGATGAAGTGTTTCGAGAGGCTGGTGAAAAAGTATATCTGCTGCTCCCTGCCCAGCTCGTTCGACTCACTCCAGTTTGCCTATAGAACAAGCAGAGACGATGCCATCTCCAATCTTCTGCACACCACTCTAACTCACCTGGAAAGGGGAAGGGAGAACTTTGTGAGGATGCTGTTCATAGACTATAGTTCAGCGTTCAATACCATAGTCCCCCTTCGCCTGATGGGAAAGATGAGGTCGCTGGGGATTGACACCCAGATGTGCAACTGGGTGCTCAGCTTCCTCACCAATCGCCCCCAAGTGGTGAGAGTGGGGGGAGGCATAACTTCAGGGACGCTGACCCTCAACATAGGTTCTCCACAGGGGTGTGTTCTGGGCCCACTACTCTATAACATCTACACACATGACTGTACAGCCATCAACAGCTCAAATTCCATCATCAAGTTTGCTGACGACACCGTGGTGCTGGGTCTGATCTCCGGAAACAACGAGCAGGCCTACCTAGAACAAGTGGCAGACCTAGCACTGTGGTGTCAGTCCAACAACCTGGCTCTGAATGTCAGCAAGACTAAGGAAATGGTGGTGGACTTTAGGAAGAGGAAGGGCAGCGGACACACCCCACTCACCATCAGTGGAAAGCCTGTGGAGTGGGTCTCCATTTTCAAGTACCTGGGGGTGCACCTTACCGAGGACCTTTCCTGGTCACTCCACACACAACACCTGTTGGGGAAGGCCAGACAACGGCTGTACTTCCTCCGTCGGTTGAGGAAGTTCAAGGTCTCCCCATCCATCTTGAAGACCTTTTATTCCTCAGCTGTGGAAAGTGTTCTCACAGGTTGCATCACTGCTTGGTATGGGAACTGTACGGCACGCGCTCGGGCCATCCTGCAGAAAGTGGCGCGCTCGGCAGAATGGACCATTAGGGCCCCCCTCCCAAGCTTGGAAAACATCTACATCAAGAGGGTGGGGTCTAGGGCTAGAAAGATCATGCAAGATGCCTCCCACCCCAGTTCCAGCCTCTTCACCCTGCTAAATTCGGGCAGACGGCTCTGCAGTCTGAACACAAACACTGAAAGACTGAGCAGGAGTTTTTTTCATCAGCAGTTAGAATGCTAAACTCTACTCCCCCTCTGTCTTTGTAGGCTAAAGACAATTTTTTTTAGTAATAGGTTGCTTTCTATTTATTATATTTATTATCTATGTTTTTATTCTTTTTATTTATGTGTAGCACAGAGCTAAAAGCCCTCCCCCTTTCATTTCACTGCATGTAAATGTGCATGTGACAAATAAAGCACTTGACTTGACTAGTCCACAATTATTCAATGAATGCTTATTAATGAGATTCTCATGCGGAAATAAAATCCTTTTGCATTGAAGTTTCAGTTTCACTTTTGTAAAGGTGGACCTCACCAAAAGTAACATGGAAAGCAATTATGACTCCGGACTCCTCGTGCTTCTCTTTACTCAGGGACTGGAAACAATGCATGTGTTTCATGATCGTTTAAATTGTGTAAATGAAATAAGACCATTTGAAACGTCTTTATGCAATTCCATTGCTTTCAATCCTTCAGTAAAGACAAGTGTGAGAATTCCCGAGTCATAATCAATTTCCGTGTCACTAGTGAGGAAATCCACCGTGATGCACGTGAAACTGACTAACTTAATGCACAATGACTTAAATTCCGCGAGTGAATTTCTCCAGTGTGCGTTGATAGAATAATTGCTGACTACGGCACAGGAACGTGAATGCCACTAAGAGGCGAGAGACTAATGCCGAATGCGTGAGACTTGGCATCTCTGCTGGACTTGCATAGTTCCCCTTTAAAGTTAGCTTGATACTCGTTGCTTATCCACCTTATTCCTGAGGGCGCTACTGTAGATATGATGAGGGGTGCAACTTCTGGCGGAAGTAGTTTTTATCATTAGTTTTAGTCAAGAACAGCGGCGTTTCTTTCAGTTAACTTATCGATTACAGCTCGTTTTTTTTAACAAATTAACTTGCTTTTCTTAAACTGTCCCTTCAGAGCTCCGGCACCTATTGTGCTGTTCGAGGCTGAACTAACAACCAGAGGAAGCTAAATTTATGGTTTGATCAACAATGTTTTGAACACGCACCCAGAACATAGGGGATTGTCCTTGTGTTCAGCGAAACGGTTTCCATCGCCTACCTACAGAAGAGGAAGCCAGAATTTGGCTGAAAACCTGAATTTGAAAAGACTCCCGAAAACATTAGGTGCTCATTTCATTATGTCGACAAACAACGATTCCTACTTTATGGCTAGCTCAGACAGACCGCCGCAGCTCAGAAGCATTTTGACAGCAGTGCCAGGAGAGCACAAGGTATGATTTCACGTGTAGGGAGGACAGAAAATTGTTGTATTCGTCCGGTAATGCCAGTCAGTGTAACTAACGTTTAATCCTGTACAGTTTAAGATGAGGCTGTAGAAGTAGCAATAGTCTACTACAATTTGAAAATAGCCTACTCTGTTCCAAACAATAGTCTTGCACTCCAAACCTCATTTCACTAAAAGTAAAAGTATGGGAAAAATGGATTCACTGTGTTTTACATGTTATAGTATTGGATTAGCTAGCAACTTAATACCGTATAATGTAGTTGGCTGGAGTAGAGCTAATTTGACTTGTACTGTCGGATGGCTTAATTTACTCTGAATAACAATCCATTACGTTTCATATGTAGAGCAATATTTACCGCTGAAATATAGCGTTTCCTTTATAAATATTCTCAGAAAGTACTTGTATATCTGTTTTAAGGTACATAAGGTCGTATACTGCCTCCTTTAACAAAACGCGACTGACCTTGTTGCTGTGGAAGTACTGCATACGCTTCGGAGCTTTGTAGATTGTTCACAGTTTCGTAGTCTGTGGCAACGGAGTCGCTAATGTAGCCAAATGCGCTAGTGTGGCCACTGCTTCAGGTCGTTCTCCCATTCTTCGATAGTAGAAGGCAGCGGTACCGTAACTTTATCCCGTCTGAGGGCTAAAAGGTGATGTTCCCTCATATATTATTTTCCAATCACTTAAAAAAAGAGGATTCGCGTGAGCCGCTACCATAGTAAACAGCTCAGTGACAGGATGCAGCGGAAGTTACGCCCACTTTTCGCACAAGGGATCATGGGACGTGGGAATAAGGTGGATAGCAAACAACAAAAACGAGCTCCTGTCTGAACACAAGTGATTTTAAGCAGAAACCACCGTAAAACTAACTTCAGAATTTGGATTTCACTGTCCATGAACGCTGCTCATCCCCTTGCCGCGATATCTTTCCTCGATTCTTTCTCTTCTCTTTGTGGTACGTAGCGCCAACTACTGTACAGGAGGGACCTAGCAGTCACTAGGCGTTACCGATTTCAAAATGCAACAGGCTACTTTCAACAAGACATGCTGCTGTGACATGTCAATCATCCGGGGGAGGGCACCTGGGGTGTCCAATCAGATTTCAGGGGGGTCCAGTGCCACCCTGGCCTCCCCTCTGGCTCCGCCCCTGCTGGGTAATCAAACATCAAACCTCTGAAACACAACTCAATAGCTCAAGTTCATGAATTCCGCCATTTTGTATATTCAAGCCAATCAAAAAATAATGGTGGGGCACGAATGTTATGACACACTTGGACACCAGGAAATCAGCTGTTCAATATAAAGTGTATACAAATTAGTCCGATTATCACTTGTGCTGCAGCTTAATTTTATGCCAAATAATCAAGGTTTGATATAAAAAAATCATTACTAGAACCTGAGCGACAAAATCAGTCATAATCCCACTGTGTGTAGCAGTTCGTTGCTCAAACGAAACTGGAAACTCGGAACAACCCGTGGCCATAAGCTTGCACAGATTATCCTTGGCGAAGCCTGACTTGTTACGACAGTGGTTGCACAACACGGAACGACGGGACTTCGTCGCAACAAAAAGTAACGGGTCATGTTATGCACACTTTTTACCCAGTTGCTTCAAGGATCACGTTTACGCAAAATACGGAATTAAATCATTCATTAAATGTCGAAAGATTTTGAAAGATGAAGACATCCTAATGGAATTTGGTCATCAGCAGGCCCCCAAGCCCAAGTGCTTGTCAGCTTTAGCTAGGCTGGATAAGTGGCAGGATCTGTTACAGATAGAACAGGTACGCTTTCCAAATCTTATGTCAGCTTATAATTTGTCATTGTAGTTATACCGATTCACCAATGATTCATCGGACGAACTCTTGCTTACAGGAGCCATGTTTTATTCAATTTATAACCTCTGCATGTGCAAGAGTTCCGGTGTCTGGGTTACGTGGCAAACAACCCCGATTCCAACAAACTTGGCGCATTGCCAACAACATATACTGTATATCTGATCTTCTCGGGCTGATTTAGTCGTTGAAAAATTTTCAGAAATTACCCAAAAATATATTTGAATAGTAGGGGCAGTGTACTTTCATTGGGCATCCCCTGTAGCAAGTGTTGTCTTTGCCTTAAAAAATTATACAGACTTTCCTGGGAAATTCATATGGATCAGACTTCCATGCTAAAGAAGAAATAAATTTTTTTTTTTTTAAATTATTTTTTTGGGAATTTTTCCTTTATTTGATAGTTACATAGTGTAGAGAGACAGGAAAGTTGGGGAGAAGAATGGGGGAAGACATGCAGCAAATGACCTGAGCCGGATTCGAACCCACGTCGCTGCGGGAAGGACACAGCCTTTATGGTACGCGCACTTAGACCGATGAGCCACCGGGGCGCAGAAGAAATAAATTTTAAAAAAGCGTTGTCCTTTTCTCACAAATAAACTTTTTTGCTACTATTATCTAATTTAATTGCTAATGAAATTTCATTGTGGAATTCAAATGAATAGACATGCGATAAGCAGCTGAATGATCGCTTAGCAGTCAATTTTTTGACTATCCAGTTGCTCTCCTTTGGACGCGTTTGTTGAGTCCGTATCTGATTTTGGCCTTGTATCATATGGCTGAAACAAATATGGATATGTCCCTTCACAATCTGAGAAAGTGGCGTCATCAACAGTTTCATTAATAGTTTATTTATTGTTTGGTGCAAGCTATGGGAAAAAATGAACAGCGACTGGAGTTTGGAGGAAGATATAAGATACAGGGCCCTAGAGTGATGTCATTAATGCCGTCGGAAAACGTAAGTCATAACCGCATCTGGGATGAAAACTGGCCACAGCTAGCACCATTTCCGGAATTTTGTAACATGAGGTGATAGCACAATTGTGGCACTGTTGTCATAAGGGTTAGTGTCAAACAAATTAATTGCCCATGGGTATGAAGGGGATTTGGTTCCATTGAGACCAATATCATACCCTTTAAAAGCAGTTATTTAACATCATACCAAACTTGCAACTTTGTCTAATGAACAAGAAGCACTTAGCTTGTGTTACTGCTGCATCCTTCAGTCCAGTGAGAACCACGCTCCAATGAAGTAAGCAGATCAATGATGTGAAGCAAAAATAAGCGTTGATGGATTTTGTATGAATGTGAGCCATTTAAGCCCAAACGAAATGGCACTCATAATGTTAAAACAAGGGCTAAACTGAGGTTTATTAATTGTATTTACCCCCTCACAAAGAAAATATTCACGTGTAAATATACCCTTTCACCCTACCCTTCCCATTTAAACACCACCGCCGCCATTTTGCATAAATTACTTTACGGTAGCCTACAAAACAAAAATAAAGACAGAAAACGATACGAAAGGTTCGTGAGGGAGGCTACACTGGTGTGGATGCATTCCCAGGAAACTACCATTAGGCAATAGTGTTTGCATTAAAAGGTGGACTGGACGAGTCAAAATGAAAGCAAAGTCTTTGACAAGACAGCTGCCCAGCGCTTTCATTCACATGGTTTTATTCATTGACACACCACCCTAATGCTAAGTTCAAACCACTGTGAAGTAAACGCATTTGTGGCAGAACACAAAAATACTAAACTCGGCTAAGGCATTAAATATGCAGATAGAAACTGATGAAACTTTGAGTAAAATTGCATATGTTTCTGTTTTCAAATGCACAAAAACTAGACCCCTAGTGTTTCACTGGATTGATGACATTTGTACCTCCATGCGGAGTTAATATTTTCACGGGGATTTGTGACTATTGATCAGTTCAGTTCGTCTGTTTGTCTCTCTGTTAGGTTGCAATCTCTAGCAAAAACAACTGGCTACATTTCACTCCTGGTAAGCTCATACTGTCAACAATGGCATCATGTTTAGGTCCATTGAAAATGACTAGGCTCAAGGCCAAGGTCAAGGTCACCAATTAATGGCACCATGACCTTGGACCTTGAAGATTTTGGCATGTCCTCACTCTATGAGAAATTTCATTTGTTTTTTCTTTTGTACGTTCGTTCATCTGGTAACGGGATATCCAAAAAATAAATAAATAAATGGATGTTGGTGAAAGTTTGGGTGTTGATAGATACATATGGTGTGAAGGAGGAATTGATTAAATTATGCTGAAGAGCTGATTCATATTCTTGATCCACAAGTTGCCAGAATTCCTGGATGTGTTAAGACGGCAGTGCCGAGACTTGTTTAACACTCATGTTCAACGAATTGAAACATTGACTAGCCAAAAAGACAGCATAGAAATTATTTTGGATGGTCCTTATTGCAATTCCTTGGCCGAAGAATAATCATTGAACGTGAATGTTAAAAAAGTCCGGACGAAGCCATCTTATCTGTATTTTTAGATGTGAGTTGGCAGGCAGAAATGGGGCACAGCTTGCGGAGCTAGTTCTGGCAGACAACTTGAGATATGACCATATTCCAGTGGACAGTCCCAAGCATATTATACACTGTTCCACTCTTCCTGACCCAACAAGCAGGTCAGGCAAAAATGGATAAAAGTCACTGTAGTTCTAGTGTTTGGTAAAATCTGAAAGTGCTCTAATAACTTCAATATTTCAAAACATGAAACAATAGGTGGCATGTCAGTCATATGCAAATGATTTTATGCCTTTCAAAATTGTAGTTTTGGGACAACTCAAAACGTTTGGCAAGAATATAAAGCAGTAGCTTTTTCTGTCCATGTTGAAATGTGCTAATATAGCATCTAGCACTATACAAGAGAAGGAATTCAACAGTGTTTCCGCTTTACGCTAGTAACAGAGTATGTAGCTTCAGATATTCCCTAAGCTATATGATATTACGTTCACCTGCACACAACGTCTAATACAGTTGATTCATTCAATTATTATGCGGATGAATGCCCACTGAAAAGAGGAGGAAAACGTGATATGGGTCATTCCATATGAACTCAACCAAAGTACAAGAATCTTCCATGGTCACTGACTCAGATTTGGCTCAAATTTATTTTAGGAGCACCTCTATATTCTTGATGAACACATGCAAAATTTTAGGATCCTACTCCAAGGAATTTCCAAGATACGGCCCCCCAAAAATCGGGGGCCATGCCCAAGTGAATCGCGAACGTTAATTTATAGGGATTTTGGAGGCCAATATCTGGAGCAAATCACAGGTATGGGCTGAAAATTTTGGTGCAGGCTTTGAGAATCTCTTGTCAAAATGTATCTGTCTTCTTTCATTTTCAAGATATTGTCCTCTCAAATATGAAAATGTTTATTGGTGGAAATCAAAAATTCTGTTTTCAAGGGCCCCCTATGAGGCCAGGATCCCTGACAGAGGCTAAATTGTGTTTTTTTGCAAAAAAAAAAAAAAAAAAAACTATATTTCATAGCATGACTAAATAGTGAAGGAGATGAGAAAACAAGGTGTAATTTTGAGCAAATAAAGCCAAGATATATACGTTCATGTTAAACAAATTTCATAACCGTGGGTAACTGTCCACATGGTGAACTTGCCAAAATTGGCAATTTTCCAGCTAGGACCTATTTCAGGGTCTCCTAATTCCACTATTATGCCTTGAATGCAGTCAATCTTTCTTGTACAGACAGACCTGTCCCCAAATAGAAGGAATCCAGCACAATTTAGCCTCTATTAGGGATCCTGCCTTCATGGGGGTCCTTGAAAACTGAATTTTTGATTTCCACCCATAAAAATTTTCACATTTGAGAGGCTAATATCTTGAAAATGAAAAGAGATACATTTTGACAAGAGATTCTGAAAGCCTGCATCCTAAATACCCTGGGTAGCAATTTTCAGCCCATACCTATGATTGGTTCCAAAGATATTGGCCTCCTAAATCCATATAAATTAATGTTCACGATTTGCTTGGGGCATGGCCCCTAATTTTTGGGGGACAATATCTCGGAAACCCCTTGGAGTAGGAGCCTAAAATTTAGCATGTGTTTATTATGAATATAGAGGTATTCCCAAAATAAATTTGAGCCAAATCTGAGTCGGTGACCTGGGGACCTCGCGTTGACTTCATATGGAATGACCCAAGGAGTGTGAGCTGACTCAATGGGTGAAATACTTCAATGGTGGATTTATTCTACAAGAATTAAAAAAAAAAAAAAAAAAAAAAAACACCATGAGTTGGCTGGTCTTCAGTGGTTTTACTTTTCTGCTGTTAACTCCCAACTAAACTTATATGCAGCTATATAGATTTTCAGACAATACAATGACAAGAGAAACAATAGAAAAACAAATCATGCAAAAATCCCAATTTCTACATATCCATTTAAAATAATTAGGCTAATGCAATCACAATAAAATAAATATGTGATTATATCTGTTTACCATGCTGTAGCATCCCCTCTTCCTTTTAACAGAGTGGAAGCGTCTGGGCATTGAGGAGACAAGTTTCTTGAGTTCAGCCATTGGAATTTGATCCCACTCTTGTTTAATACAGGCTTCCAGCTGCTGGAGAGTTTTGGGTCTCCTTTGACGGACTTTTCGTTTATTTATGCACCAAATGTTCTCTACAGGTGAAAGATCAGGACTGCAGGCAGGCCAGTTCAGCACACGGACTCTTCTACTACGAAGCCATGCTGTTGTAATACCTGCAGAATGTGGTCTTGCATTGTCCTGCTGAAATACACAAGGCCTTCCTTGGAATAGATGTCGTCTGGGGGGAGAATATGTTGCTCCAAAACCTTTATATACCTTTCAGCATTCATGGTGCTTTTTAAAACATGCAAGTGTCCCACACCATATGCACTAATGCATCCCCATACCATCAGAGATGCTGGCTTTTGAACTGAATGCTGATAACAGGCGGGGTGGTCTTTCTCCTCTTTAGCCCGGAGGACACAACACCCATGATTTCCAACAAGAATGTCAAATTTGGACTCGTCTGACCACAGGACACTTTGCCACTTTGCTACAGTCCATTTTAAATGAGCCTTGGCCCACACAACACGGCGACGCTTCTGGATCATGCTCAACAATGGCTTCCTTTTTGCATGATAGAGTTTTAGGTGGCATCTGTGGATGGCACGGAGGACTATGTTTACAGACAGTGGTTTCTTGAGGTATTCCTGGGCCCATTTAGTAATGTCAATGACAGAATCATGCCAGTGAGTGATGCAGTGGCGTCTGAGGGTCCGAAGATCACTGGCATCCAGTAAAGGTCTTCAGCCTTGTTCCTTACGCACAGAGATTTTTCCAGTTTCTCTGAATCTTTTGAAGATGTTATGCACTGTCGATGATGAGACCTTCAAAGCCTTTGCAACTTGACGTTGAGGAACATTGTTTTTAAAGTATTCCACAATTTTTTTACGCAAGCCTTCATGGGTTGGAGAGCCTCTGGCCATCTTTACTTCTGAGAGACTCAGCCACTCTAAGACATCCCTTTTATTGCCAATCATATTACACACCCGATGCCAGTTAATGTAATTACTTGCTAAATGTTCTTTCAGCAGATTCTCTTATATATTAATTGCTTTTTCAGCCCTTTTTTTGCCTGTGTCCCAACTTTTTTGAGACCTGTTGCAGCCAGAAAATTTGAAATGAGCTCATTTTGTGGATAAAAATGTAAAATGTCTCAGTTTCAACATGTGAAATGTTATCTATGTTCTATTGTAAATAACATATTGGCTCATGTGATCTGCAAGTCATTGCATTTTGATTTTATTCACAATTTACACTTCGTCCCAACTATTTCAGAATTGGGGTTGTACTATCTACAATTCTTATCATTAACAGTATAAAACAATTATCTTCTCTGTAATCAGACCACAATTATATTAACGATAATCACTCTCAGTCTCTCTTGTCTGTTTACATGTGAAGTTTCACTGAGCTGCCTGGTTGCCTCAGCAAAGGTAAACTGTAGTGCTGCTAACAGCTACTGATCTGCTGTTTGGATCTCTGCCAGCTCTATTGTCTAACAGTAATTAACGGACAAACCACTGGAAGGAAAAATGAATAAAAGCAAAGAAAATCTACAGTACAAAACACTAACATTAAATCCTAAAATTAAATACACATCAGTGGAGTCAGGCAAGTGTTACATGTGACTCCCTTCAAAATGTTTTAAGAGATAAATCAACAACAGTCACAGCAGGAAGCTAACGGTAAGCTAGCTGTGACAGATCCCTGTTAGTATGTTAAACTCGCACACAAATACAGCAACAAACAGCACATCTACACAACATAACAGTACACTAAAAACCCACATTACCAACAAACTTAAAATATGACATTTACCCACCTGAAAGAATAAATAAAAATACACTGTGAGTCGGCTGGTCTTCAGTGGTGTTACTTGACTGCTGTTCACTGCCAACTGAAGAATGTAACAAGCCCATGGCTTTTATATCTAAAGCCAGGTGATTTTGTACCATTATTACTCAGAATAGAAACTTTAAAAATTGAATGGAGCGTGTCTGTAACAGTGTAGATTTAAGTGTTGTTATGCCTGTGAGTGACCAACTATAAAACAATATTCAGTATGTGAAAAAAAAATAATGGAATGTAAAAACATCCAAGCTGCATCATCTGTCAGAAATGGCCTAATGTGTTTAAGAATTTTTTAAATTAAATTTTACAATGTGTGACACCTTTTTCACATGACTCTTAAAGGTCATCAACCTTAGCCAGTGGCGCTTTAATGGAATATTTCCATATACAGTATGTGGATTCTCTCTCTGAAGAAATGACCTATAGAATACAGAGGAAAGAATGCTACAAATTTGCCAGGCATAGTTTTTGAGTCGCCTTCCCCTAATGCCATAAGGACCGGGACTTATCCTCTCTTTAGTGTGTATGACAGATTTCAGTACTTTCTCCTAATCAATGATAATACTGGGCTCAAGGGCTCTAGTATCATCCCTAAAAGCTAGATGTTCATTTTCAAAATTGTTCCCATCAAAAAGGTAAATAAAAATTATGCAGCTCATCGGCCAGTGCTCCATCAGGTTTGTCAGATAAAACAGGATTTTTCCCCCTCCTCTCCAACCTGACCACTGACTTGACCCTCTCCCATGAGAAATGGCAGTTACTTTTGCCAATTTCTTTCCAAACCTTGTCTTTACATTTCAGCTTAGCTTTCCTTCTTTCCTTCTTCACATTTTCAACATTCTTCGGTGTTTGGGGGATCCCTCTTGTAAAAGGAGATCTTTTCTGATTCAAAACAAATTTGACTCATTTAAGTATCCAAGCCGCAGTCCAAACAGTCCAAACTTCCTTTGCTCTGATATTTCCCTCTTAAGCATCGTTCTGTAATTCGGAGCAAGAAAAACAACAGTATAATCAGAGGTGCTGAGAGGTGCTTTAGAACTAGACCTGTATACTGTTTTAATAGCGCTATAGCATAAGGACCCAGTCGTGCCTTGTTGGGCGAATGACATATTGCTGAAAGTTACATATGTAGAGTCTTATTTAACGTACAGTGATTGCAGTCCCTCATGATCAGATTGGGTACATCTGGGGCAACAGACTGCAGGCACTGTGCCGTCTCCACTATGTATAATTTCTGTTGCTGCATCTGCATTAGATTTGGGATGAATATAACAGATGCAAACAGCTGTAGAATCTCATGAGGCAAAAAAAAAGGTCTGAAGGGAAGAAAACCATTTGTTGTCCTGATAGCAGACAGCCTCTCTTATCACAGCAATCTTACACCACCACTTATTTATATAAGCACATCCCTTGACCCTGCACTTGACCAGTCTGCTGTGCATGATGGTCCAGGTCCTCTAGAGTTCCCAACCCCTCAATCCCCAGCTCCACATCCAAATCATGTTCTTTCATCCAGAATCATGAACACTAACCTGACCGGAGGCAATTGAGGCCTGCAGTTCTTCAGATGATAGTCTGGGTTCCTCTGTGATTTTCTGGATGATTCAACAATGCACTTTTGGAGGAAATTTGGTAGGCTGGCCACTACTGGGAAGATTCACTGAGTTTTCTCCAACACTGTGTTCACATTACGAGCCTCGTTCTGCAATTCCAGTTTTTTGCTTGGATCAGATTTGCCTATCTTGATCGTGCACATTCATAAAATTTTTAGTGACCAGTGTCTATCTACAAAGGTAAGTTGAGCTGAAAGCTAGGGTTTTCAATGTCACAAAGGTGGCTCTCTTTTAACCTGGCCATCGCAACTTTTGGTATCTCTGGCTGCGAGCGTAGGGTTTGTCAAGCCAGCTCATGCAAATAAAATCTGGCTAAAATTGAACTTGCTTAGTACATAGTGCACCCACAAAGTCACATATTTGGATACTATTTTGAATTAGTTATCAAGAGAATAAACATTAATGGCATTAAGCCATCACTAATTTTGTTCATATTTACCAAGAATGCCAAAATTAGTGGAGGGCACTGTATATTCTATATGGGGAGAGCATTAATGTTAATAAACAATGCCATGGACATGTTATTCACTCACTATCATTTGTAAAGCTCAGTGTCTTTTGACATCTCATTCTTCTGTGTTCTGGGGAAAACTCCTGTGTACAGTATACTGTATACATGCAGTTACCACAGTGCCACTCATCAGAAACCAGGCTCAGTTTTCTAATATCAAATTGGATGTGACTTCAAAGTCGAAACTGATATCCAGCGCAGCTTGCCATACCTTTGCAAGAGAATATGAAAACAATCAGAATTGAATTGTGACGTGACTGCTCATGTCAAATCAAAAAGTGACTTTCACTGTATTTTCCTTTGGTCCAAGCACTCTGTGTACCACACACTCTACCTCTACCTGTCATTTATTTTCTAACTTACACTTTCCATATTTGTGCTTTTCTAATAACATTCTGTTACTAGTTTATGGTATGAAATGCGCATAGTATTCAGTGCTCTCTGCTCAGGGCATTTTAGATTGTTAGGTTTAATGAATTTTCAAGTGTCACATTTGTCATTTTTGAAATTAGTGTGAAGCAAAAGTAAATAATATTACTGAACAAAAGTATTACCATTACAATAGCCAGACAAACCTAGTCTATTTCTTGTCAATGTACTGTGCAGCTGCATTTGAAAACATTGTATTTATGTATGATAACAATAAGCTCTACTCTGATAACATCCTGCATTGTTCAATATAAGAATAGACACAAAAAATCTTATTATTTGCGTGGATTTTCATTACTAAAGCCCCAGCTCTTCGTGACCAGTGGAACAATACGTTTCAATTACATCAGCAAATACTGCATTGCGTATTATTATAAATATTAGAGTCATATTCCTATGAAATAGAGATTTATTTAAAGGCATTTTCTTAATTTTATGAAGAAGACATCTTCTAACTCCCATCTGTATCTCAGCAATGATTCAAGATTCTATTCAGGCTTTCTTCCATTGCAATATCTACCCAAATGAAACTCCAAAAGATAAAAAGTAATATCACTGATAGCGTTGATCAAAATTGCAAACATTATTATGTAACAGTCAGTCATTCTTTGCTCTTTTGCTGATAGGATTAGCTTGATGGCTTATTCAAAACAACAGGACCCAAACAGTTTATTCTTAATTTCCACATATACAAATAGATCTGAGAAGCATTCTCATTTATTGTCTTTATGAGTGAATGGAAGGTCTGTTTTGTTTAAGATGCATGTACGGCTGATAGCATAACTGAGAAAAGCTCATTTGTTCAACAGTATTACTTTGACAGTGGTCTGTGAAGAGCACTGTACGGTGTTGCAAAATCTAGCTCTGCTTCCTCACATCATGATGCTTCTGGGTTTGAATCTGTTCGGACTTTTTTGAGTGGAGTTTGCATGCTCTCCCCGTGTTTGCTTTGGATTTCCCCAGGTACTTAGGCATCCTCCCACAGGCCGAAAACATCTATTCCAGCCTAACTCAAGACTGTAAATTACCCAAATGTATGATGGCATGAGTGAATACTGAGTTCCATGCTATAAATTTACAAACTGTCCAGGGCGTGTTCCTGCCATTTGTCCAGTATGCAGGAGTCGGCTCCACTACCCCTGCTTCCCTGACCTGGAACGACTGGGCTAGATAATAGGAGTCACTTTAGACCACATTTGAGCAGGCCCTGGGATAGATCAGCCAGGAGACAGGTTATGATATCACAGAGATGGGTAAATTAAGCTATTTTGTTCTAAATTCCATTAAATTTACCTGTCACAACTCCAATCATCTTGTAGTACAGTTGCAAAAGGACAGAAGCCAACTAAGCTCTCAGTAGTACACTGAACAGAAATATATTGCAATCATTATTGCTGAATTTTTATGTCTTTAAATAGTACAAAAAAGATTGAACTCAAAGTGTTCATTTCTCTCAAATTTCACCCACACATTTGTACACATCGCTGTTAGCTCATATTTCTCTTTAGTCAAAACAATTTATCTCCTGCACCAGTGAGGTAGATCAAGATGATTAAAAGCCACGATCATGATGCAAGTTTTCCTTATGACAAGAAGGTCATCCCAAAATGTTGAGTTTTTGTTGTACTATACCATTGAACAAATGCTTCAAGAGATGTACATTTGGCATACTGACTGCAGGAACTTCTTAGAGAGCTGTTGACCAATTGCTGAATGTTCATTTCCTCTCTCAGAGCCGTAGACTATGCACAGGTACATACAGGCAAAAGTGGACCAGGAGCATCACAGTCAGGTGTATCCAGTGCCTCACTGAATGTTAACTCCATTGCTGATTTCAAGCACGTATTGTCTATCAATATTTTACAATGTCAAATAGAGGATGTGATATTAACTTTGGTACCAGATTGATTAAGAAAAAGGAAAATGCCACCAGCTTGAGCTGTGAGAAAAAATACTCCAGCAGTGAGGCTGTACTGGTGACAATTTGGCAAACTGTTTACCGGAGGGTAAAATCTATTGTAGCTCATGCAACAAAGCAGGGGCAGAGTTTGCACTGCGTACTCTCATAGCAGACAGTGTTGTTCCCCTGATGCTACATTGAAATTCCTCTTTTCATGACTAGGGCCCCATAAAAGACATTTCCTGGAGCCTACAAGCAGTTCTGCTGGCCTTTCAGGGGAAAAGATGTTGAAGTCTACTGTCTGCAGTGCAAAATTTGTCAGTCATGGTCCATACCAGTACCAGGCAATCTCGCCCCCCTTTAGACAATAAAAGCTGAGTGCACATTTCAAAGAGTGGATACAGATATTATGGGCCTTCCCTATGACACCATCAGGGCGCATGCATGTTCTGGTCCAAAAGGACTAGTTCACCAGATACGTATGTAAACACAATGAAGAACCAAATAACATAACAGCAGCACACTACATCTGAGAACTGTATCACTAAACAGAGTGCACCAAAATATTTGCGCACTGATCAGGGATGCCAGTTTGAGGCAGATTTAATCAAAGAGCTGTGTGCCAAACTGGGTGTGAAACAAACAAAATTTCACCATGTCATCCTGAAAGGGATGGCTTAATCAAAAGATTCAGTTGCACTCCAACAGATCTGTCGGCCAAATGTTGAATGTAAAAATGAGGTGACCCGTGGGACACACTGCTGCGTTCTATCCAACTATTTTATAACTCAGGTGTTCAAATGCACCTTGGTTAGGCTGTGTTTACACCTGACCATTTGTGATAGGTTTTTAGAGCCAGTTATTAAGAGTCACCCAATGACTCTCTAAACTCACGCACACCAGCTGGTTCCACAGAATTGTCCTCTCTTGTCCTCTCAGGTGGCCAGCCCCATAGTCTAGCTCAGAAATCCGCTCAGAGTCAACCTACTGCCCCACTCGGAATGCAGGAGGACGTCGTTGATTCTCAAATCAAAGACACTGTTCCCATTGTTCCTGAGAACAGGCCTCAACTACTTTGACTTCCAGGTCGCAGACCAATCCACATGCCTGCTGATTTAAGAGATTTCATTTTGAAGTCAGGGATTTGGCATCTGTGTGCACACACAAACGAGGAAATACACACACAAGCCCTTCCATTCGTTATAGCCTGTCATCACCCAGAGTTCACTGTTTTCTTTTCACTGAGGGTTTGAAGATGTGGCAAGACTGTTTTATCTGTAAAAAAAACAACACATTCTCATCCCAACTCGTCATATAATGACGCTATGTGACCAAGCATTGATAAACGACGATAAAGGAGGCTTTTGATGTTGTTTTGTGATGTTTAAGGTTGGGGATCAGGGGGTAGGGTTTGTTTTCCATCAGTGTCAAAAAAGGGTGTAAAAAGCCTCCTTTTTCATTATATATCAACGCTTGGTCAGGTAACGTCATTATATGAGGAGTCGGGATGAGACTGGGCTCAAAAAAAAGCTGTCAAGTCATTCTCACCAATGTTGTTCATTGTTCACTTTGGGAATTTTTGTTGTTTTTTCCTATTTCATTGCCATATTTTTGTTGGCTCATTCTGTGCCTTTGAATATGTACAGCATAATTAAAATGTGGCACTTCTTAAAGTGTTTAATGTGGGACTTTTATTTTGAAATTTATTGGGTTGGGGGGAGAGATCAGAAGGGCAAGGAGAGGGAATGAGTATGTGGAAAATTTGGCATGAATGGCATGTGGAAAAAAGGAATAAATTGAGAGGAATGAAACCAACTTGGTATCTTTAACACTGACTCTCTCCATTTTTTTTAACCCCAGGCCTTACACAACCAAATAATTCCAGTACTTTTCCGCACAACGGTGGCCACTGGCACAGCCCTCTTCGCTGACGAATCACGGTTTCAACTGCACAAAGCAGTTGGCAGGCAGTGTGCATGACATTGCTTGGTTGAGTGGATTGCTGATATAAAGGTTGTGAATAGAGTGGCCCATGGTGATGATGGGGTTTTGGTGTGGGCAGCCAAATGCTGCAGGCAGCAAACTCAAGTGCATTTTATCCATGGCAATTTGCATGAACACAGATACTGTGATAAGTTCTAGAGGTCCATTGTCTTGCCATTTGTCAACTGTCATCAACTCATGTTTCACCAGCAGAATGCCCCATGTTGCAAAGGTCTGGAAGCTGAACATGTCCCAGTTCATCCATGACCTGCATAATCATCAGAAATTTCAGCGGTTGAGCACATTGGGGATTCGCTGGACCAGTGTATACCAGTACCCACCAATATCCAGCAGGTTTATAGAGATATTGACGAGGAATAGGACAATATTCCACAAGATAAAATCATCAATTTGATTAATTTTATGTGTCAGAACAGATAATCAATCATTTCCAATTGGTTCCTTCCTTGTAAAGGAAATAGCTTTGAAATGACAACAGTCACATCCTTGGCACTCAAGCGCCGAACAAACCAAATTTTAAAAATAGTGGCAAAGCCGCTGCGCTCGCTTGGCCAAATCAAACTTGGCCTTGATTTTCATCCCATATACAGGCATATAAAATATGAAAAGGATCCGTGAAAAACCATAGACTGTATAAAAAGATGGACGAAGCTACCGTGACATCACCCCTTGGTTTCAGGACACCATTCAGGAAGCCTCGATTTTGGCAATTGGAACAGCGCCATTTTTCATTTTGAAACCGGATGTGATTCCTATTGGACGAGAGCATGAATTGAAGATCCAGGGAGGAGCAAGGGGTGGATCTACGGGTGGATCTGACTATATCTGACGAGGACCAGAGGATAGCCACACCCCTAAAGCATATTCTGGCTTTATCCTTTATTCTAGTCTATTTGGGACCATCATTTTCAAAAATGAACATCATGAAGGAGACTTGAAACCTGCAATAGATACCATAAAAGCATGTGGAGAATCATTATTGAAATAATAAATCAGATGGGAAAGTAGGGTCATTTTCTCATGGACTTCTATAGCATTGAACGTATTTCTGCAACCACTGATGTCGCCATCTGCTGGCCATTAAACAGAATGCAATTTTTAGAGATTTCCGCATTGGCCTCACTTTTCAGACCCGGGTGCTACGTCCATCTTTTTATATAGTCTATGTGAAGGTGCTAGAGGGCTGACAAGGCAAAAAGTTTACGGACGCATGACAGACCACCAAGAAGGCATCTAACCAATTGGCCTAGAGGCCAAGCGGGTTAAAAATAATTTTAAACATACTTTGAATGGTAGTTTGTAAAACTGTACATTTTAGCTTGAAATTTTGAGAATAACACCATTATATGAGTCAATACGAGCCAGTTTTAAATGCAATGGGTGCTATTAATGTCTACTGACATAGAAACCATCTATGATTGTTTCTCTGGTTTGAAAAGTAATTAAACCCTCTACTTGCCATTTAAAACAGCATATGTGGATGGCAGCACATGGTGATTTCACAAGAGTGTCATCAAGTTTGCTATCAATTCCAATATCTAATTTTGCACTGCCCATTTATTTTCAGTCTGTGGTATTCCAGTCAGTTTGCAGTTACAGTAAATTTGAACTTTTTTTTTAAATATATGAACATGTTTTTTTATATATATATAACCTTTTCTCTCACACCGCCTGTCGTCATTTGATCACACGGTGTAGTCATTTTTCATGCATCTGCATTCAATTTGAAACCTACTGTGAAGAAATAAAATGCCTTCCTAAAATAGATTAATTGGCAAGAGGGGTGGTAGAAGTGTGTATTCATCTTAAAAAAAAATATAGAAATGTGCACAAAGCTCACCTGACTTTGTATTTGCATCTTATCAAATACAGGATGGTATTATTTTTTTTTTAACAAAAACGCAATCATGCATGTGCTCTAAGTTTGGGATAGAAATGCTCATTTGTAAAACAATTTATTAACAACACTGAAATAGAAAATGAAATGCAAAAGATTTTAGTCATTTCAAGCTTATCTATGCTGTCATTTACATGTTTGGTTGAGCAGTAATATCCCCTTTGCTCAGTTTATGCACATTTTATGCCCATAAATAATACACAAATAATATGGTTATCAGGTGGCGCTAAGCGGCTAAGGGACAGAGGTAATACAAGACTGGGAGGAGTTGGACTGCTACAAAACAGATGAACAGCTGTTGAACACCCTCTACAGAGCACGATATCAGATTCAGGGAATCTGGATAAATTTCTGGGTAAAGGATAAGGTTGAAAGTCAATACTGCACGCCTCCATCTTCAATCCTTCAGATAGCTTTGTATTAACAACCATCTGATGAATATAACCACATACGCTGTGACTCCTTCAGAAAACCATGGCCAGTAAAGACCGCTCAGCATTGAATCCAGAATGCAAGTGAAGAATGCACTGTGCACCAAGGAAGCCATGCAACAAATAAGTCTGAAAAAAAAAAAAAATACTGACATAAGGTACACAATAATGTGTATCAAGTAAGATGAACATTAAAATTTTGAGTTGGCTTTTTATCTGAGTACAAATGACTAGTGAGATTTATTTGTTTGTTTGTTTATTTTTAAATTCTGCTGAATCAGCTGAAAATGGCTGATTTACTACGGCCAAAAATTACTTGTAAACATAAACAGTGAAAAAAAAAAAAAAAACTCTAAATGACATCAAAAATCTGGTCAGATGCAACTTAGTCCGAAAAATACTGAACAATTTAAAGTTTGTATGGTGTCAATAGCTTAAACAGTCTAGAACTATTATGGGGGTAAAATTTAAGCAGAGGTAGTGGGTGAATATTAATAAAGAGGTATCTAAGAACAGCGTGCTCTTTTGTTGAAGATGAACCAAGCGCAAAACTGCTAAAGCAAGCACAAAATAAATTAATACACGGAAGACTAAGGTCCTAACATGAACAAAGAATGCATGCAAACTGAGTGAAGATAAAAATACAAGTGAGCATTTAAGCAACATTGAGTTGCCTAAATGCATGATGTGAAATAAACAGCAGACATCCATTATCAATCATGTGCATTTAGTGCAACCCAATAGCAAGATTGCAGTACGACAGAGCCTAGCCATTGTTCTTTGGCAATTTTAAAGCACCTTTACTGAAAGTGTTTTGTTTGATACTGTGTTTTAGTTGTGCTACTTATTAGAGAACAGCTAAAGCTGTAGTCATGAGCATAAGGTTTGTTCCAAATCTTTTAAATTTTTTATTCATTAATTAAATCAAGGTAGTATTGTTCCCATTAGAATGATATGATGTCATTATTATCTTTCCCAAGGGCACACAGATGTTCTCTGCACCATATGGTGCCAAAATTCTGGCTCTTCATAGTTGACATGGCAAAATGAAGAAAATTCAAGTCGCAAAGTGGTTGAGAAAAATGATACTGAATAAATCATGTTTGTTTTATCTTTTTTTTTTGGTCAAATACCCTGTGAAAAAAATGATTTCAAGTGCAACCCAATTTATGAACAAGCATGGAAAAATGGTATTGAAAATCCAATCAAAAAAGAAAGAAAAAGAAGCATATGGACAGGGGCAATGTTAGACTGAATGTGTTGGAATGATTCCTTAATTAATTAAAAAAAAAAAAAATGGGTGTACAGTTAACGCCCTTTTGCTGGAATATTAAAATAGCATCCATAAAAGGACCATTTGTTTACAAGCAACCAGACTGCATTTCTCTTGATGGTAACATTTGATACAACAAAGGAACAATTATTTGTCAAAAATCATGAGTTTTGCTGTTAATATAAATTTTATTTTAATGTGTTTGTGAATGTAATTGTCTTTGACAATATTCTTTGTTATTTCCTTTGATTACACCATAAAAGTTTCTCAGAAAAATAAATGGCTGTCATATACAATCTCAATTTTACAAAAATATTGATATAGAGACCTCAACTCAGACTCAAACATCAGAAAGTGTAAGGGACACCAATGACTCGGACTCGGACATGGGGGGCTCGACTACAACTCGACCCCTCAAGAATGACACTCTATTTGAAGAAATACACCATTTGAAAGCTAAAGTTTGTCCCCTTTTGGATTATTCAGCTATAACACTTACCGAAATCCAAAATATTTATTGGGATAAGACCTGCTTAAAGACAACAGTGTTCTCTTACTTACTTTGCAGTCTATTTAATGTGTTTTTTTTTTTTTTTGTTTGTTTGTTTTGGAGGGCTCAAAAATGATGGAAAAATGATTGCTAAATTTTGAAAGGAACCTCTACGTGTTACCAATGGTGACATTGTGTATTCATGATAAAATGAAAAAGGAGATTATGGTAGTAGACTGACTGCACAGGAATTTATCAGGTCAATTTTGTGCTTACCTTAGCAGCTTTTTACTTCTGTATTCACATTTATTTGAGTATGCATGGCTTTGTAGTCACAATGAGGTTAGACAAATTTTTCATAATCAATATATATCATAAAATATTTCCTGGCAGCTTCTGTGCTGGTTGCAGATCGGGTTTTATACATGATTCATATATAATATATGATTCACACAATGTCTATACCACCATTTCAGACTTAAGAACTCTCACCTATTTTATAGTTCCAGGGCACAACCTCCTCATAAACAGTCAATATGCATTTGAATATGTATTTCAGGTACTCTTACAATAATGGCATCATTTAGATCTATCCTGGATCTAAGGATAGTACATATGTGTGGAAAGGATTTAAGGTAACTGTTGTACACACTGGGGATGATGCTTTAATTTTTACCAAGCACAGGTCACCCCATGACCGTGCTTGTGCATTGTTTTGGATGTATAATTGATGATAAAACATGATCAATCAATTATGTCCCTTATTTCTCCATAAAAATTATTTTCTCATAACCAGAATTCTGAACCCAAATGTATATTTTATGTGTACTTGTAATCAGCATTCACAAATCTCATTGCCATGTTTATGTAAGATTACTTTATTTCTTTTGGATGTTTTAAGATAGGCTAGGCAGATCTTTCACTGTATAAATAGATATGCATATTAACTTTCCATCAAATGAAATTAACTGAGTGTTAACTGGCCTGTTCTCCCCAAATTGACTCATGCATATATGCAGAGACCTGTGAGCTTTGGCAATATAACCATGCAACACTTAATTCTGACTCTTTAGCATTCAGATGAATTAAACAGATCTTCCAGAGGAAATACAGAATCACTGCAGGAGGCAGCCAGTCTCCCTTCTGAGGTTATTGGTGCTAAAAGCTACATCTTGGATTATAAATGTTCAAGCAACCATCCATGTGCATGCTATCACTTTATCAGCAATAGAGATTGCAGCACCTCGATGACTGTAATCTGCCTTATTACACATTCAAAGATATTCTGTAATTTACAAAAAAAAAAAAAAAAAAAGTTTCATTGCATATCTGCAACAACACTGCCCTTAGAATCAGAACTACCTTTCAAAATTACTTTCATCTCTATTTTGTTCTTCCCACCATGTTCTCTTTTGAATATCTCTGGCTCCTTCCTAACCAAATTTGAGGGTTAATTCAATGATTTTCAACGCAATGATTTGGTTGCCTTTCATTTTATTGTTTTTTTTTTTTTTTTTTAATAAAGGTTCTAAATAACATGGCGTAGAGTGGCTGCGCCTTTTTGTTCCTTCCGAATGTCATAATGTTTGGATTATATTAAAAATGTCACAGATGGAGAGTGAAGCCAGCCTACATTCAATTTTGAGTGGAGACTAAAGGGAGCGGGCTAAACTGTATGGTGCTGAGTAGTAAATCAGTTGCTGCACTCTGAAACGCGTTAAATGAATCCAAAGAGGTACATTAGGATAAATTTTTTAGCAGACACTTTTCTCAAGAACAACCTCGCAGTCAGTTGAACTAAGCAGGGTTGCGTCCAGGGCAGATTGGGGCGATAAGCGCCTTGCTCCAGGGCCCGACAGCTACACCAATCTTAATGTGGTTGCACTGGGACTCGGCCCATCAAGCTTCTGTGTCCCCGTTAAACACCTTAGCCAGGGACTCTGAGGGTTTGAAGTGTTGAGTCACTGCTTCCACAGGAACACAGGTACTGCTGCTGCGCTTATAAATGATGCAAAAAATCAAGCTAAAATGAAAGAATAAATGTTGGCTGCAGAATGTGGACCATATACATATACATAAATATGCACATGCATGCCACACACACACACACACACACACACACACACAGAGGCACAGCAGAACAACATTTAGTAATAGAGAAAATCATTTTGGTCATCAAGCCCCACTAAACCAGTGTTTAAATTGAGGTCCTCAATGATCTGCCTCCATGGTTCAAACATTTAAATTAGTGAGACTGATAAAACAAAATATGTGCTAATTTTCAAACTTAAAACTTGTCTTTTATCACTCCTTTTCACTTGTTACCTCGGTGCAAACCCTAAAAACATATCCATTTTAGTTAGTATTTCTTCATTTTTTTTTTGTGAAAGTAGCTGCACAACCATGCAGAATTTGCACTGTTTTTCATTATCACATATAATGTTTCAACGAATGCAATGATGTGGCCTTTGAAAACAGTATGACGACTTCAGGCAAAGCAGTTTATCTACCTCTGAAAACATCCACATTAACTTTGTTTTTGGCGTCCAAGATGGATCAAACTGAAGTAATGGTTTTTGCCGTCTAATTTAATACATAAGGTCACATAATATAACATTTTTACTGTGATGCTTATTTTCTGTAGACCTTCCAGGCTTGCTGGCTGCCTGAATTCACTTTTCAAAATATTAACTTTGGTGGTTTGGTGGTGCAGTGTGTAGTGCTGTTGCCTAACAACAAAAAGGTTGTGGGTTTGAATCTGGCTTGGGGCCTTTCTGAATGGAGTTTGCATGTTTTTCCTGTGTTCATGTGGGCATTCTTCAGGTACTCTGGTTTCCTCCTACAGTCCAAAAACATGCATGCAAGGTTAATATCGAGGGCTGACTGCAATAAACAGTTATGTTTAATATATAACATCTGGAAACAACTGTTTGCTGCAGTCAGCCCTCAATATGAGACTCTAAATTGTCTTTACGTTTGAGTGCGCGTGTGTGAATGGTGTGTGAGTGGTGTGTGATATATTGGCCAGCTGTCACAGGTGTGCAGTCAGCTGGGATAGGTTCCAGTTCCTCCATGACTGAAAAGAAGACGTGGTTTAAATAATGGATGGATGGAAATCTGACCTTCTATGCAGAAATGACACAACTTTGTCAATAGTTGTACTTGATTGGTGATATTTAATCTACTGAAATTCATAGTTAAATTCATTCAGATGAAAACTAGCGACACCTGTGTCTGAAACCGCACCCTTGCATGCCCGACCCTACTGTGGTCCTAACTTTACAGTCATGTCAGGGCTCAGTGTGCACTCTGGAGCATGGACATGAGCAAGCATGGAAGTTTTGTTAATTACAGCAGTATTCCAAAGCCTAGGCTGCATGGTGGGCTGCATGTCTTGGCCACCAAATCATCTAAGACTGATCCATTCTGGAGTGAATATTGTTGACTGTGAGAGGGTACAGAGGAGGAGAGAAAAGTGATGGGACAGCACCTCTGGAGTGTTTTTCCCCCATCCAATAAATTACCTAGGTAGAAGATTAATGCTTGCATAATGTTAGTTATGATAACATTCTAGCTTACATCTAGTTCACTTAGCTTGCTAGGTATTCACAAGTAGGTACGGACATATTTGGACAATGACCCTTTATTTGTAATTTTGCCTCAGTAGACCACCACAATGGATTTAAAACAAAATAATCAAGAACTGATTAAAGTGTAGACTTTCAGCCTTAATTAGACTAGAAATATAACAGTAACCCCTTAGGAATCACAGCCATTTTTATACACAGTGCTTCATTTTCAGGAGCTCAAAGATTATTGGACAACTGACTGACGGTCAGTTTCATGACCAGATGTGGACTGTTCCCTCATTATTTCATCATAAATGAAGCAGATAAAAGGTCTGTATCTTATTCCAAGTGTTGAACCTGCAATTGGTAGCTCTTTTTGGGAACTCTCAATATGTGGTCCAAAGAGTTGTCAATGCAGGTGAAGGAGGCTGAAAAAACAAACAAAACAATTAGACAGATAGCAACAGCTTAAGAAATAGCTAAATTATCAATTGGGTACATTTAAAAAAAAAAAAATAAATGCATTGGAGACCTCAGCAACACCAAAAGACCTTGCAGACCATGGAAGACAACTGAGGTAAATGATCACAGAATTCTTTCCTTAGAGAAGAAAACCCCTCACAACCCCCTTCACAACATATAGCCCAGTCAAGAACACTTGAGGACATAGGTGTGTCATTCTCAGAGTCTACACTTAAGAGGCACCTTCATAAATGTAAATACAGAGGGTTTATGACAAGATTCAAACATCTAGTTGTACTCAAAAAAAGAAAAGTCCAGATTAGACTTTGCCAGAAAACATTAAAAAACCAGAACAGTTGTGGAGCAAGATTATTTGGACAGATGAGACCAAGACTAACCTCTATCAGAATGAGGGGAAGAGAAGAATATGGAGAAGAAAAGGAATATGGTGTGATCCAAAGTGCACCACATCCTCTGTCAAACATGTTGGAGGCAGTGTTATGGCATGGGCATGTATGGCTGCCAATTGGTCAGGTACACTGGTGTTTCTGGATTATGTGACCGCTGACAGAAATAGCAGGCTGAATTCTGATTCAGCGGAATGCTGCAAAAATAATGGGATGGTGCCTCACAGTATAGATGGATATAGACCCAAGACATATTGCAAAAGCAACCCAAGAGATTTTCAAAGTAAAGAAATAGAATATTTTTCAATAACAGAGTCAGTCACCTGACCTCAACATAATAGAGCATGCTTTTAACTGAATAAAGACAAAACTGAGGGCAGAAAGACCCTCAAAGAAGCAGCGACTGACGACGGCTACAGTAAAGGCCTGGCAAAACATCTCAAGGGACGAAACACTGTTTGGTGACATCCATGGTTTCAAGACTTCAGGCAGTCATTGACTGCAAAGGATTTTCAAACAAGTATTGAAAATAACCCTTATATTTATAATTGTGTTTGTCCAATTACCTTTGAACAGCTGAAAATGAGGGCTATGTATAAAAATGGCTGTAATTCCTAAAAAGCTGATTTTTGTAAAAAGCATTGAATTACAGCTGAAAGTCCGTACTTCAATCACATCTTGATGGTTTCATTTCAGATCCATTGTGGCGGTGTACAGAGACAAAATTACAAATATTGTGTCATTGTCCAAATGCTTCTGTACCTGACTATAGTTTTTTTTTTTTTTTTTTTAGAATATTTGCTTATTGAATGCAGTTTGTGAAATATATTTTGTCATGCAAGAGTGAGAAGCAAATCATTCTGGTTATTTAACCCATTGTCTAGGTATCAGACAGGAGCCCCACCCTGCAGCCTCATCAGACCATGTCACTGTATGTAAGATCAAATGTGATGAACAGGTGCCTTCATAGGCATAGCGGTGGTATTCGTTGGCTGGGCCTTAATTCCAAATACGACTCGTAGGACACAGCTTGCAATCCGTGGCTCATAAACTTCAACCACTGCAGCATAGCAAATTCAAATGGTCATTAATGTTGCACTACAACAGATAAATAGCAGAGGAATAATGTGCAGTACTAGTCACCCATTGCTAAAGTATTCCAAAATACTGCAAAAACTGAAAAGAAGAAATGAAAAAACAGGGAGGCAACAATAAATGTCAAGATATCTGTGGTGCCTTAAGTAAAAAAAATCAACCCCATGATGGAGTTATTTGTTCTTCCACTCATGTCTGTTTCCACTTGGGAGAAAACCCTCAAGGTGTGGTGAGTAATAGAAATCTGAGGACAAACTTGACTTGAGTTCGGGGAACCCATCTTCTGCCTGCCAACAAATTGAAATATAAGTTGGTTTATAACAGTCTGATTTAAAAAAAAAAAATAGTTAAATAAAATTAAAAATAAACCAATTGTGTTTGAAACTCCAAATGTAGCAAAGTATGTGTGTGCACCAAGAGCACAACAGGATGAGGGCTGCAGCAGCTGACAGCCACACAGTGAGGGACAGGACCAGGCCTCAAATTAAGTTATTTTTAGGGCAAGGCCACTTGGCCTTTTATAATTGGGGGATCTCGGCCAAAACGTTGGGCACCAAAGGCCAAAACCAAATTAACCAATTTTGTAAGAAAAATAAGTGACAATGACATTGTATGAAGATAAAACAGCATAAATCAATAATTAGGAGCCAGACTATGCACTGAAAACCAATATTTTATAAATTTTTTAAATTCTTAAATTTTTAATTAAACTTTCTGCAATTTATTGACTGAACAATCAAGACCAATACATGACCTATAATAAGAAATAATAATGAAAAAGTGAATGCCAAGTGCCTACATTCATATAATTGATATGGCATTGTAAAGATGGCAAGATAAATGCAAAAATCCAAAACTCGCTGACTTAACAGCATTTATTTTCGCCATCCTTACAATTGTCTCCCAGCTGTGCATCTTGCCTAACAACGCCCTTTAGTTGTGACTACATCAAGGATATAGAACAGATTCTCGTGGCTCATTGCTTAATGAGCCTCGCAAACTAATTCATGCAAATTTGTGCTGTTTTACGAGCTACATGAGCGCTGAAATTATAAAGACATATTGATATTTTATGTCGTCATTTATGTGTGGAAGAAAACGCTTCTACTTTATGGTGCAATGTATAACAATGCTATCGAAAATACATTAGACTGTCGTCCGTTCTAGCAGTTAGTCTGAGCAACTGTTGCTACCCGGGAGAAGTACACTGCGAGAGGTTTAGGTTATTAAATATTGAAAGGTGAGGTTTCTGAAGGCCTTTGTTACTGCCGACGGACCACTACTGCTGAGCAGTCACTCGCACAGCACTGGACACACTGCGCAGGTTAACGTTGTTAGCGAATGCTATCACCAGCTCGCTCTCAAAGTTTAGTTTCTGTCATGGATAGTTATATGACCGTCGTTTTCACCCACCCCAAAAACACATCTATAGCAATAGTATTAATTGCTTGTGCTTACAACATAATGTGAGCTGACAGTGGTGGTTCTAGCTACCTTGGTGCCCCAGGCAAACCTCCCCTTTGGCGCCCCCAGACTAGACTTTGACTTGAGGGCACCCAGGCACGTATCTTAAATCCACTAACGGGAGTTACTGTGTATTATCTCATTATCAAGTGACGACAGCAAATGATTTTTTTTTTTGCGCCCTCGCCGGTGCCCCCTGTCAAGATGCGCCCTGGGCGGTTGCCCATATCGCCTGTATCTAAATCCGCCACTGTGAGATGATTTTTCTTAAGCCAGAAGGATGTATAGTTGTTGGATACCAACCTCACACAACATTGTACATGCTTGAGTGAGTGCGAGCGGCTGATTTGCTAGACCAAGACGGCAAAGAAAGGTCCCTCCTTCACTACGCACCGAATGAATTTCATTGGTGGTTAGGGTTAGGGTTAGGGTTTGGGTTGGAGCACATACAATGCCACACAAGAAGAAGGTGTTCAGACAATCAATGAAATTCGTTCGGGCCATGGTCAACGCGCCACCTGCCTTTGCCGTCTTCCAGGGTTTGCAGATTTGCATGGAAATGCACGAAGTGCTCAGAAGTCCACAGCGGCGTGATGACTGGAGCCGTACAGCTCAGTGGCTGTGTCGCTGTGTCTCCACTTTGGGTCATTCTGGGCACCACGGACACTTGAAAAAAGGGCAAGCCAAGCTGGCTGATTTGAGTAGTCGGGCATTACGGCCATACAGGGGGGCAACCATGGCAATTGCCGCTAGGCCGTGGTATAATTCATGCGCTGGACAGGATTGTAGTGGTCTGTCGACGCAGGGTAAGGGGACGGGGAAGAGGCTCCAGAAATTGATGTAAAAATGAATCAGGTGCCGTTATAAATACAGCACACTAAATAAGAGGCTGTCTCTGTCAAGTTCCAAACCACATTGCAATCTATATAACACTTGCCAATGTAAATTTTGTAGTCAGGTCAGTTATAATGCAAAAAAAGTTGTGTCATGTGCTTTATAACTTGTTAAAACACTAACTTTAAAGGGCCCATATAATGGAGAATACTTTTTCCAGTCCACCTTTAGTCATCTTCACTGTATCTAACAGAGCAGCAAAGGCTGACTTTGAAGACCCCCATTAGACCCCACTGTCCACTAGTGTTTGAAACAAGCGGTTTGATACTCCTGTTTATCACTCTTTATCAGAAACATGCTACCACCTCTGTGTGCCAGACTCCCTCTCACAGCCTACCTCTCCACATCTCTCTCCATCATAGCACTAAAGTTACTTTTTTAAAAGTTGCACTTTTAACTCTGTTCACGAGCAAGTCAGAACAGAGCTTGTTATGACGGAGGGGACGCCCACTGAAAACAGCTCTGCTGACAGAGACTGGCAGGCAGCAGACAAGGCAGTAGGCTTAGACAAAATGGATTTTTGCCAGTTTCTCTTTTTTTTTGCAAACTGTTAATAAACCTTCATTTTAAACATCTAAGAATGTCATAACTTCAGCAAAACAGAATAATAGAGGACTGTTAAGAAACTGCCTAAATTCATAGACAGAGAGGCTGTCACCATGCGTCAGTCCCTTGGGTTGCAGTTCAATTAGCAATGAAGCTGCTCTCCCCCCCACCCATATGTTTTATGTTTGTTATTATTATTATTATTATTATTATTCACTGTTTTTTCCCCAAAATGTTTATTTTTTGTTATGGTTAGTATGATTGTCAGCTGTATTATTATTTTTTTTTTTTCTTAACATACATACACAACCTGACAACCTCCTATGTGAATTTTTCCCTGCTCATTTTGGCGAACTTCTCTATGTTTTGCATTTTTTCCCCTTTCCCCTCTGTAATGTGAAAGGGCGCTCTGTCGGTTACCTCTGGAACGGGCAGCATGAGGAAGGAAGGGCTGGGTGACTGTATTACTCCATTCCACCAACACCACATTTTAATTTAAAAGCTGCTGGGAATCGCCCAAGTTGACGGTGGGTGGGGGTGCACCCTGGGCGGTTCGCCAGTCGATAAAAGGCTTGTACCATTTACCGGCAGACTTCCGCCTGCGGGCAGTCTGGAGTCTCCAGTGAGCTTGACGTGTGATATTGGACTGTGCTGGGAGGCTGGAGAGCCTGAAGAAGATTCACACGAGCGTAAGGTGAGCATGCAAGCTCCTCAGGGGCCAGGTATGAGCGTGTCCCCCTCTCGCTCTGAGGTGGCAGCACTGCCCGCTGTTCCACCGTGTCACCCGTACACCATGATAATACTACAATTCAGTAGCCGCCAAATGAAACAATAACCTGGGTGAACCTGCCGCAGTGACCCCGCTGACCTGTTCTGGAGCTCCCTGACTGTGCCCTGCCCTCGCCTTATTTATTTATTTATTTATTTATTTATTCATTATTATTTTTAAAGCTCCCTTTCTCCATAGTTCACCCCACCCCCACTTTTTTTCATGCTTTTAATTTCACCTTTTATTTTCTCCTCTCCCCCTGTTGGACCTCACCTCAGACTGACTGCTGAGATGGTGTCAGACAAAAAGAAAAAAAAACAACACGCAGATGCACGCAACGCTCATGTACACCCACATATACCATCAACATCAAGCCTGATTTATTTACCAACAAAATTTTGTTGATTAGCCTGCGTTCTCTATGTCTGTGTGGTGTTGTCAATGTTGTCTTTGTTGTGTTGTCAAAAAATTGAGCTGCAATGCGATTGTCTCTGCCATTGTTCCCGAGGAGTCTTTATATTGCGGGGGCTTATATTGTGTTTAGGGGTTTTTGTATTGTGTGTTGGGAAGATGGTGGAGTCCCACACATTGAGCCAAGTCCAGGGTCCAATAAATAAATGAAATCATCTTTGTATAAACGTTCTACCATTAGAGATGTCCAAAATATGAATAATGTACAATGTATGTCAGTTCTCAACCCTATATTGGAAGGGCCAGTGCGAGTGCAATATTTTATTCGAGCTGTTTAGTCACACACCTTATTCCATTAATCAACTCATAATTAACCCCATTAGACTTTGCTAAAGACCTTAATTAGCAGAATCTACTGTGTAAATGCATGGCTGAGGTGAATTGCTGCTCCCACGTTGGCCATCTCTGGAAAAGGTTGAGAACTCTTTGTGTAAGTTATCTAGTCACGTAAATTGAGATGTAGATGCACCAGGAGTTGTTTCCAGGGGGTGGGGGGGACCACCACTTGAACGGTTCCGCCCACTTGCATGCTTGTCTTCGGGCATGAGTGGTAAATTGTGCACTACATTAAATGCACTGCTTGAACACACACTTCTCTATTCCACTTGTGTGTAGCGAACTACTTGCTTGTTTTGAAATGGCATTAAAATGCGTGGTGAGCAGTTCTGCACTCAATATTTATTTCAAGTTCTTAACCGTACATGAAATTTTTAAAAGGAAGATGTGAGTCCGTCCTTTGCGAAATATTGATCAATTACTTCTTTTAATGAGCCTTGTTATCAGTTAAAATTAATATCTCAATGGTTTCCATGACAATGGAATCCTCTTGCATAATGTCCATCACGTATTCCCTGCTCAACACCATTCTTTGATGCTTCCCAAAGTCCCTCTTACATCCACACTCACGCATCTGGCGACAAGAGGAAAGTGCAGCCACTTGTACCAGTATTCATCAAAGCCATTATTCTGCACTTTGATGAAAATTGATGGACTGCGGAGAAGGGTCCCACTCTCAAGACATTAATACACAAAGAACAAATAAAACAGACAATACCCATAACAAGCACTTACTTCTGAAACAAGAAGCTTAAGAGACTATAATTTTTTTGGCCAGATTCAGGCAGTGGGAGATATACTGAAATCTCAGATTTGCCAAATTTTTTTTTTTTTTTTTTTTTTTTTGAAAACTACAGGTTGAGATAGAAAATTCCTAAATATCCTAAATCAAATGTTTTTTTTTTTTTTTTTTTTTTTTTTTTTTTTTTGCTTTGCCTCTTGTCAATTTCTATGGGTAAAAATTGGACTTCTTAAAAAATTACCTGTTGTAGTTGAAAACTTTGAAAAATTTGTTTCATTATTACTGTTTTGCTAGGGGTGCCAGCCAGGTCTCTCTCCTGGCATGTAAGATGAGTCAGTCAGGTTTTCTTTTTTGAAGAGTTTAAGTCAAACCTTACATAAAGATGCACTCTAATCAATATGTACTCCCTACTCATCAAATAACCATTTTTAACCCACCAGAACAACATAAACCCAAAATTTTTGTGCAAATGGAAAAGGTTACATTTCAAGTCATACTCCAAACCAGAACAACATAAACCCAAAATTGTTGTGCAAATGGAAAAGGTTACATTTAAAGTCATACTCCAAAACAGAAAGAGAAAACTTCTGATCTTACAGTCCATAAAACCAAAAAAAAAAAAACCAATTCCTTCCAATTTTTTTTTTTTTTTTTTACTTCCTAAAACTCCCCTTGACCCCACAACGGCAAAGACTATAAAGCAACAAAATATAAATATAACATAAATACTTGAATAATTTACTCTCTAAAGCCCAACGTCCCCTTAGCGGTAACGCGGAAGTTATGGGATTCTCAAAGGCGTGCAGTGAGCCTCTGACCCTTAAAGGTGCACTATGCAAGTTTGTTTACTTTCTGCGCGATTATATTTTTGTCTCAATTCGCCGACATCTCTCCACGATCCGCTAGCTGCCTGCCCCTAAATTCACCGTAAAAAAAAAAAACCTGGGCTCTGGAGACCGCACAGGCGTCACAAACTGCAAATAAATACAAGGGGCATAGGCTGTGCCCCATAACATAACAAACCGTCCTGGCCAATCACCGACAAGAGTTGACAGTTCTGGAAGCATGGGAAGGAGGGAACTATGGGAGGGAGGGGCAGGCTACCTCTGTTTTGTTTGAGTTTGAATGTCAACAGAAGTGAAAGTAAACAAACTTGCATAGTGCACCTTTAAACAAATAATTGCTTTCAATCTGTTCCTGTTCAAGATTTCTTGATTAACACCTCTGTGTCGATGTAGATGCCAGCAGAAATGGAGCTAAAAATTTATGCATGCAGTTACACTATTCTATCACTAGATGGCACACCTAGATCAGTTATTGAATATTCACTAGCAAGCCGAGCGTGAGCACGGTTTAGAATATGGATGAGTTCAGTCCCATCCCTGTTTTTCAGGAGTTGCATGAATTAAACTCCTCAGCTAAACCTGATGTGCTAACTTCTCAATATACTAGCCCATAGTATATATCCAGCAGTTAAAAAAAAGATCTCTTGTGACAGAAAAATCATTGTCCTCTGTAGTAACCACTTCAGCTATAGTGAGCCAATGGTATCCCAATTAGTAGTTTAGAAAAATCGGTTTTCTGGAGCAAAAATTCAACATGGTATTGATGCTATGTCATTCTACTATCAATTATAGTGATCACATATCAAAAATGCGTAGTTCCCTACTGTGGAATTACATGTAGATTCCTCCATCGATTAATTCGGTGCTCCCTTATATCCTCCTAAGTACTCATGTTGATAGCCAATCACTCAATTATTTACTTAGGCACATCTGCGTAACGCACACTTATAGTTCACGCCCTCATACAACTTCCCCGGTAATGATGTATTGATTGACATGTTTCTTATCCAATTGCAGAGAGTATAAACTTTCCACAGTAAATGAAAGACATTGATTGGACAATCAGAACAGTATATAAACCTTTGCGTAACAGCAAGGCAGGTTGTATTCTCTTAACGTTGTGCATGATTGCGCAGCTGAAAATTATTGAATTCAAAGGAAAAAAGACTCCCAAAACTGGCTTGAAGTGTACAATTGCATTAACGGGATTTAAATGAGATAAGAACTTGGTCAATCGGAATTATGCCGAATGAAACAGGACTGGAGAGTTCCTGCTACCTGATACATCTGTGTTTCTGGAGGAGAGATTCAATGAAGAAAGGTTTTTGTTAATTTTTTGAGTAAATGCAATTTTATATATTTTTTTACCAATGGGTAGCTCGCTAGCTGGCTAGCTGTTTTATATTCTTGGTTTACCATAGCCATGATGATCACAGAGCTTGATTGCCACTTTTGTTAGTAAGAGTAACTGTTAGTCTTTGCTGATAATAGCTACTGCATGAGGTGGCATTTTTGATTTTTCCTGGTAGTGGAATGTCTGCTCTGTTATAATAAGGAACAGTATATTTCAGATATTACTGGGTTAATGAGTTTTACTTGTTCCTTATAAGGTGTGGAAAGTGTTTATATCAGGTCGTGAGCTCGGAAGTAGGAACTGATAGCTTTTCATTGCAGGGTGAATGTTCTGACCATTAAATAAACAGTTCCGTTAATGAGTATGTGTGTTGGCTAGTGGGACTCTGAAGAAAAATGGACAAAATTCTAAACTTTATCATGGAGAAAAGGCATGTTTTGTGTTTGGAGAGGTTACTGGTGACCATTGATTTCCAACTACACCTATATTGATAAACTCATGCTAAATTCAACCAAAAAATCATTCATTCATATGGAATTTCATGAGTCAAAAGTTGATTTGTGTCAAATATATGATTATTTTATGATTTGACAGTGTGCCATTTTGAAGGATCTTAGAGTTTGGGGAGCCACCTGGAGAGCTGTCTTATTTGGCTCCTAGAGAGTGGGTAATTTATACTTCAATGCTCAGGTGAATTACACTTGTGGTCAAGGGGTTTATGATCCCAGAAATGTATAGTTTTAACCCCCAGCCATTTTTCAATTCTTTGGATTTTTTTTTTTTAACTTCAATGCTGAATTTTCATGAAGATTTTTTTTTCTGTCTGCAGCCCTTTTCTCTACCAAAATCATGAAAATAAACTGAAATACGATGGAATTCTAAATGCTTAACGTGTCTTGATTCAGTCGAGCCATTCCCTTTCTTTCTGTGAAACTGCAATCTTTAATTATAAAGCCTTAAATAAAGAAATGCATAAAAAGCCAGATTTGGCTTCTGCGCAAAGGAGTCAATAATCACACAATTTATTTACTGAATGATCAAGACCAATATATATAAGCCTGCAATTATGAAGAAATTATTAGCAAATGACAGATCACAGATGGGCTACATTGACAAAACACTTGGCAGTCATATTGCAGGGATGAAAAAAAAATCCAATACTTTTTCTCAATGCCATCTCCCATCGTAGTAATTTTTTCCAGCAGTACAACCTAATTTCTTTAAAGATTGCACTTAATCAATATGCTCAAAAAAATAGGTTACATTTGCAGGGAAGAACCGTTGCACACTCCTTGCAGCGATGCTATAATAATCAGTTAATTAAATTAACAGCGTTTCTTGCGTCAAAGCATTGGTAATTGAATAATTTAGAAAACTGGTTATTTGCGCTTCACGAAAGTTTGATGCATGGCATGCATTTAAAGTCATTTAAGATGCAAGCCATGCCTCAAACTTACATGGACGCAAAATCAATGATGAGGTTTAATTGTCCAGCTTCTGGAAAAGTTGTATGAAGGCTGCAATATGAGATTGTAATTATCTAATTAATTAATAAGAAACAAAATCTAAACCTTATATACCATCTTCGGCAACGGCATTTATTACATAACATTCTACTTTAAGGTGGAATTTCGAGAAAGTTCAGTCATTGCCGTCCATGCAATCTCATATTGTAGCCGTGCTCTAACGCAAAGCTATATGTCTCAATCAGTAATGCTTACGCAGCCTATTGGTTGCTTATTTGCTCAGTAAATTAATTTAATTGATTGCCTGATTCTTCATCGGAAATAAGTTGAGAGTTCACATGCATGACGGTAGCTAATGTCACTGGTTGTAGACAGAGTTTTATTTTTACATTAGCAAACTTCACATGCAGACCTGAGTCGGCAAAACCACATTTTTTTTTTAAACGTTTTTCTTTGGCGTAACAAGCCGATTGGACACTTGCGCAGAAAGATATTTGTAAGCTACAGGAATTCAGTTGCTTCAAAAAATTTTGATGTTTTATGCCACCATTAATTCGAAAAGGAAAATGCTGGATTACTATTGTAATGAACAATAATGTACCCTGAGAGGAAATGCACAGTGATTCAACTGATTGATTGTTGCAACTAAACAAAGTAACGCTGAGTTGCAAATGAGGAAGCGTGAATGGGAATGAGTTTGGAGAAGTAATGCGCTTTAAGGCGAGGAGAGAGCCTTGCAATATTTCCTCCATTGACTGATGTCTGTTTGCAATACCTTAGAAGGAGTTCTGGAAAATTGCAAAATTTCAGTGGGCAGATGAGGACACCGTCTACAGAAAGTGCTGGAAAACCTTACTTTTTGCTAAAGTGACACTTATACTTGAGGTAATTCTAGACTGAGCCCTCAACGTCCCTGGCTAGTTTATGCATGATGTGATTCCATCGGCAAGCCCAGTACTATGCCACTTGAAATTAATGAGGGATAATGAAGGCAAGAATGCATGACGCTTCAGTTGGTCAAAACATAAAATTTGGTGTTTTTTGGGGTTGCATATCACAATACACCCTCAGCAGATTTGAATTCAATATATTATTTTTAGCAGGCAGTCCAGTATGTCTACTAATTGTCATACAAAGATGACAGAGGGCTTTGGTTGTATTAACCCTTTGTTGACCATTATTCCACAGATATGTGACACTGTGCACAGTAATATTCTCTTTGGATTGTTATGTAATTCAGCAATAGATGTCACTGTCTACTGGCACATCAGCCATCATCTTGTTCATTAATATGTATATTTCAAGAAAATAATTCCCAAACATCCCTGCCATCCCTTTCGAATACAAGGAAACTGAGGTGAGAGTTAGATGTTTTGGGTCTTTTTGGATTTTTCTACCTACTCATTGGCCTTCCAAAAAAAAAAAAAAAAAAAAAATTGGCAAATTTGAGGGGTTCATATATCACCTTCTTTCTTTTGAAGAAAAAAAAAAGGGCAAGAATAACAAAAGAATCTGCGGAATCACACATTCCGAAGAAAAGAAAGGCAAAGTGACAGTGGCCCTTGGAGGACACGTTACTCATTGCAAACAAGAGGAGAGATGCAAAGGCGAGAGGGAACCAGCAAGAATGGAGGGATCTGGACAAAGAGCATAATCTGCGAGCACAGCAGGATAGGTAGGAGTACCTGGAAAGACGAGCCGTTGAAAAACAGAGTTATGACACGCTTTGATCTCGCCGATACGCGGTCACGTGGTCCATGTAGCTCCAAGTAGTTCCAAATAAACCCGCGCTGTCAACTAGTTTGAATGTTTTCAAGCGGGACAGATAGAGGCAGTGATTACATTTGCAGCAGATTTCTGTAAATATTAACGTAGAATGTGTACTGACTACCACATTGACTACACTTATACTCAATAGATGGAACAGCATTTTATTTGGGAATGATGGAGAAACGGCATTTTTCAGTTACACTGCTAAGATTATGGAAGAAAAGGGAGATTTCTCTAATGACATAGAATACCTAGACAGTGGCGACTATAGGCCATTCGTAGAAATTTTCGGTTGGCTTAGTATATACGCATAATGTTCATTGATCATGATGCTGGTTTCAATCATAGTAGGATTTTTTCTCTGGGGAGTGTTGTTTTACAGAATTAATCACTTTTTCTTTGTTTCATTTTGGAGGGAAAGGGTTGCTCCCATAATGCAGACGATGTTTAGATTGGATGAACTTATATTTTTTGTGTCTGTATGGTCATTATTACATCTAAATATTATGCCAAGACATTCATGTAAACATGAACAGCAAGTGGATAATCAATGAATGCAAGCAACTGTTCAATTTATGCTGATAAAAGAGTTTTGTCAATAGTACAAAATAAAAAGGCAACCCATTGCATTAAACAAACCATTTTACAATATATTATACTCAGAGAGACGGGAGATAAATTTTTCCTTGAATGAGCAGTCTTCAAAGGAACTCATTTGATGTCCTACAGGGAGAAAAAGATGTCAGAAAGCAGAACAGGAAAGACATAGAAGTGTTTTAAATAGACATTTTATTCTTCCGCCACAACAATGGAAAGAAAAGGTGATCTGGACACCTGGCCTTGAGCACTCAAACTTCACTGGATGATCATCGCTCAAAACACATCTAGATAAACATGCAAGAATCTAGAGTCAAATGCTTATTTATGAAATTGGCAAACTCCACGGCTCAAGTGATGCTGTGGTTTAAATTCTTTGGACAGGGCATTTAAACCATACAATGGTGGAAGATGTATTCAGATGCTTTAGCAAAGGGAAAGTACTAATACCACACTCAAAATATTCCATTACAAATAAAAGTCAAGCATTGAAAACTTTTCAAAAGTATGCATTGTCAAAAAATGAAATGTACGCTGTCTACATATTTGCTGAAATGAGAAGAGCTTGCCCGAGCCATAGTTGTGAAAACATGGCATTTGCACTCCACTTCTTTTCAAATGTACACTTTTGGCATGTTCCTATTAAGCCACTAAGCACAGATATGGTTGCCAGAATAGGAGGTACACCGAGCTAAAACTTGTTCATTCGAACAGTCCTGCAATAGTCCCTACCTTCATGCAGTTTATAATGTTCAATCGTTGTTTTGAGGCGTTAATTCAACTCTGATTATTTTGGAGAATAGAGAGCTAGTGAGTTGTTTCTGACAATTAGCTTCATACCTTATAACTGGCAAATGCAAATTTGGATACTTAGTACATACCCGGCTTTCCAGGTTATCGATGTCAGCCTCCAGTGGTTCATGTTAGCTCTTCAACGGAAAAAATGTTAAGTAATTAGCTATCAATATTTAAACCCCCGTTTTACTTTTTCACGTTGATCGTTGACATGCATGCTACTGATCTCATCTCCTGTCACTGGTGTACTGTCTCATAAACGACGTGTGCAATGAATGACTAAACCAAAGAAAAACTTAGCTATATTCTAACTAGCTGCCATTTATTGAAATCAGGTATGCTAATACGGTTGAAAATATCAGCGAATCTAATAAGTGAATATAAACTTTGTACACAAACGAACACCAATAACTGCAGTTAATTTAAGGTAGCTAAATGAAGGACAAATTACATCTGGTTAGCTAGATCGTTAAGAGCTGCTCACGTCATCTACTTTAATTTAAATTAGAATTTAACAGGTTGTTATCTGACGATCAACATAAACTAAAGCTGGGTACAGAAAATGACGCTATCAACAAAATTCATTAGGGTCAGCTAATGCGTCAAATTTCCCAAAAATGCAGTCATTTGATAAACTTACCTGCAAGCGTGTTCCAAAGAAAATGAATGGAGGTCAGTGCTGGAACTATTCATTGTGGAACTATTGCTCTCCCCATGACACGCATTACTTCTGCATTCCTCGATTCCTATTGGAGTCTATAGAAGTGTCATAACTCTGTTTGTCAACGGCTCTGCTGGAAAGTAAGTGTCAGGAGGCGGAGCATGCACATCAGGTTGGCAACATGAAAAATGTTTTTCGTGTTGTCCATTACCAGAGTGACTGAGTGCATACTCTCTGTTCCAGGCAGACACTTCCAACCTCTCATAGATCAGCCTCTGCCCACCATAAGCAACCTGTTGACACCTGATCGACAGAGGGAATTGCTTCAGCATAATAAAATGGGATGGGATGTCATGGTCAATTCTTTTCTAAGTTATACCTTAGCCAATTGTTCGTTGCCCTTTGGGGCTCTTAGCTGCAGTTGGCCCTGGTATTATCAGGCCTGGATAATGGAGTCGTGGGTGTATCACTGTACTGAGGGCTAATACCTTTGTTGGACCCATCACCAGAAGACTCTCCTCATACATCTCCTCAGAGCTGGTTCTCTTTCTGTCACTGTTAGGTTGAGTTTGCTAAAGTTCATTGCGACATACTGTGCCACTTTTGATCATTGTCAAGTTTAAAACTCAGCATTTCTGCTTCATTTCTTTACCAAAATGCTTCGTTAGAAGTACCTGCTGCCAGCAGTTTCCTTTTCACCGATCCTTTAGTACAGCTTCCTCAAGCAAAATCCATATTCACCAGACTTCACTTCACTTCACATTTGCACATCTAATTATGAATTGTTTAGAGCGCATACACCAAAAATAAATAGGTTTAGAGCCCTAAAATTTGGCTTGGAATGGGAACCCAAAAATAGTGATTTTTTTTCTGTTGCAGACCAAGACGACATCATGATGTGGTTTTTGCAGACTGGATAGAGAGGGATTTACCAGAAGGCAAAAATGGCGGAGAAGGGGGACAACTCAACGTCAGATAAAAAAAGAATGTGCTGTGGTCTGTAATTGATGTGAACTGTGCTGCACTGTGCTATGCCTTCCGTACATGAAGCCCCGGCTCCGCTCAAACCTGGTGGAAACGCGGGCTCGTTTGGGAGACTGAAGCAAGGTTCAAAGAATTTTGAAGGGAACCAGTTCAAGAAGCAAAACCCCCCTGTTGGGAAAACAGTTTTCGGTGAAATTTCAGTGGTTTTACTATTGTAAATATTCTCAAATGGCGCGATATAAGCAGTAAAACATAAGAAGTTTAAGAGGCTATATTTGTCAAAACAAATATGATGAAGTAATTCTCTCTATTTTCCAAAAAGTTAAAATAAATCAGGTTAATTTGAGGGAAAAACCAAAGACAAGCAGACTTCCAGTTCGGTACATTTACAGGAAATTCTGTGACTGTGCTGGAGTGAACGACCAGAGCCTGAAGGCTGCCATCATTGAAAAACATTATATCAGTACACTCAGCACTATTATTGCAAATGGTGGTTATTTTGATGCATTTATCATATATTTATTTATTGCAAAATAATATAAAATATGGGTGCTTCCACACTTTTGACTTGGGCTGTCCGTCAGTCACACTTGACCTTGATTGAAATCAGTGTCCAGTGGGCTGGTTATGCTGTACGTGTTTCCTCTGGGATGTTCCTATGGTGCCAAATTGTCAGCATTGTGGCTGCATGGGTTCAGTTTCCTCATGAGTCCATTGAACCGAGGGTACAAATGTTGCTACTCACTGCATTGTGCTACTTTACTTCTAAGCCCACTCTGATATTATTTTTAATGCTGTAGTTAGCAGCTGACTGGACTGTGATTCTCAGTTTTCATTTTCCCCTTTCAAGCATCTGTCTGCATTTCCTGTTATTTACGTTTGGTATTTTTTTTTTCTTCCAAAAGCAAGGGATCAGTACAGTGGCACCAGATATGTAACAGGACCTCAATGAGTCCAAGACTTTGAACATTCAAATTATTCTCACGGTGTTAAATTCATGTCATGAAGCATATGAAATTTAATGCAGCGACTAGAGCTTGCTATGCTGCAGCTTTGTAAATTAACTGATGAAGGCAGATGTGTAGTTGTTGACGTGCTATTTCACTCCATAATTCAGTGGCTCTGACTCACTTGTTGGCTATTATTAGCGCAGGAATGGAAATGTCTTCTTCATTAATCATACAATGAATTACATGAATAAACTGTATCACTGAACTTGAGTGTGTTACCATTGTATGCATTTGCGTTTTTTTGGTTTATATTTTAACACTGAGATACGATAATGAGATACGAGAACACTGAATAAATAAATAAATAGATACGTAAATAAATAAATAAATAAATAAATAAAATGCAAGTCGTGATTCAGTGCTCCATGACTGATGACGAGGTGGAACCACTGAAAACAGTAAAGATCAAAAGGATTTACCTTGCTACATGCCTCTTATCCAACAAATAAACTAACTGTAACTGTGTAGAAGTAAAGACAGAAAGCTACAAATGAATCATAGATCCTTGATAATCAGTGAGAGGTCAGAGAGATGCCAGCAGCTGGTGACAGGCTCAGTTATGGCAGGTGTATTGTAAATTACCCATTGGCACAGGAGAGACAGAGAGTGGATGCAATTTCAGTCAAATAAGGAGGGCTGTCAATGTCAGCAAGGAGGCGGACAAGGGTATACACTGCATCTGTAACCTCAGGCCAGGTCTGCCAGAGCTGAAGACCTGGAAATAACAGCCCTCCCTGTGCCGTATGGCACATCCTGCTGGCTTTCCTCTGATTGCTTTGCGTCTCATTCATGTCATATCAGAGGCTGCACTAACCATGTTGTGTCCTTAAAATGACTGCTGCATTTATCAGTTGGAGTCAATCGCTGGGGTCTTCCTGTTGTAAATTCCCATTCTTTTAAGGTCCTTTTTATTTGGGGAAGTGTCATCAATTCTTTAAAAAAAAAAAATCAAGAAACAGTAGCATCACAGACAGTGAATGTCCGAGCTTAGTGATATACCCTCGAGAGTGATAACAGCTCCAAGACAGGACATGGTGTAGGTGATATAAATGCTCTAAATCATTGCAACAGATGAGGATGGGATTCCTGGTTACCATTAAGACAGAATGTTGCGAAAGGCAATTGATATTCAATAGTGTAATCAGGTGACCTCTACACCTCATGGATGTGCAGACAAGTGGGCGTTCTCCGTACTTGTTTCAGTCTCTGCTCTGTACTCAGAGGGTGTGTAGTTTTCCAGCTGTCTGTCATTATGGGAAAGGATAAAGCTGCTTGCACACCGGACGCGAAACAAATTTTTCGCACGACAGATTACATTCAAAGTCAATGCTCTGAAGGCACAGAGAATCTCATGAAAATTGATGGCAAGATGAATGCAGTATGCTGTCAGAAAATACTGGTTGACAATTTGCATTCTTCAGTGCAAAAGCTGCGCATGGGACACACTTGGACTTTCCTGCATGACAATGATCCAAAGCTCAAGGCTAAGTTGACCCTCCAGTGGATACAGAAGAGAAAGGTGAAGGTTCCGGAGTGGCCATCACAGTCTCCAGACCTCAATATCATCGAGCCGCTTTGGGGAGATCTCAAACGTGCAGTTCATGCAAGACAACCAAAGAATTTGCAGGAGCTGGAGGCGTTTTGCAAGGAAGAATGGGCAGCTATACCACCTGAGAGAATTTGGGGCCTCATTGACAACTATCACAAAAGACTGCATGCTGTTATTGATGCTAAAGGGGGCAATACACAGTATTAAGAACTAAGGGTATGCACACTTTTGAACAGGGTTCATTTTATTTATTTTTTCCTAATTGCCATGATTGTGCCACTCTACATTACCAACTGTTGCATATGAATCCAAAAAGAAATAAAAGAAATGTGTTTTGCCAGGCCATTCATGCTTTCTTTTTAAAAAATGTTATTTTACAACTTTTGAGCACAAAGGTAAGCTTGGGAGTGATCAATTTCCATTAAAACTACTTACATTTTGAACATGACATTTAGAAATCACTGCTTTCTGGTTTTTTTAATGTGCATTTTCCATACAATTCCAACTTCTTCGGAGTTGGGGTTGTAAATTCAAGCCGTCAACATCAATAATTCTATTTTTTACATTGAAGTTAGGGTGTTTATGTTGTTTTTTGAAACATGGGTAAACCCGCTGAAAGTAGGCGATTGACTCCGTTCACATTGTCAGAAGAAGAGTTTGCCTTTCTGTTTTTTTTTTTTTGTCTTTCTGGTGTGTCACATTCAATGTCATGAATGCACCAGAAACCCGGTTTAGTAAACAGAGGGTAGCAGAAACTCTCTCTCCTTGCTATCTTTCACAGCACAGAGAACAAAATCGCTGTTGCGCGTTGTTCCCAAACAATAAATAATCTTCCTGCCTGGATGGTTACTCGTCAACATTGGGCACTTCAAAGCAGCATCAGCATCACGGCGGAAAGGGGACTAAAATCAGGGTGTGCAACAGTATGTCACATTTACATCACTGCCGATCGGAGCTGGGGCCGATGAATGCTCGTGACCACTGCTGAGTCCTATGACCTGGGACTAAATGAGGGTTTTTGGCCAGTGTGAAAGGGGCTATTACCATTTACAGGGAGTTGATAGGTTATTTGACAGTTTATCAACTCACGTGCCAAACTGCTCAGCTTGTAACTTAGTTCAGACCTGAAGATGTCTTCAATGTCTAAAGTTATACTAATTAGCGCGTACACTATAAGACGAGCAGTTTACTTCTTATGCAATACACTGAAGTGAGAAGAACTCAAACAAAATAGAAGGAAATGAATCCTTTTAGAAACTAGGCTTAATGTATACAATAAGCGGCAGAATAGCCCTGAAAATATGATTTGCTTATTGAGAAAAGAAATTTGATGTAACTCAGACAGTCTCCTGCCTGATTTTGTTATCATAATGTTGAGGACACTGCTTGGTGGCTATGGCAACCTAGTGAGATATGAAGTAAAAACTTGAGAGGAGGTTTTTCCTAAATAACAGTCCTCCTGCAAGATTGCTTTGAAGATGGCCTCATTCACACTATGAAAAAATGATCCACAAAACATTTGCTGAACTAAGCCAATACAATTTGGATATATAAGAAAATGCTTTACATTTAATCAGTGGTCACTTATTTGGTAACTTATAAACTAGCTCATTAATGCAAATATTTAATCAGCATGTATCTAAGGCTGATTGCTGCTACGTGATATCTAATCATGCAGCAACAACTCGATGCTCGAAAGCATTCAGATATTATTGAAGAGGTTAAGTTGTGGTTCACAGCAAACAGCACAATGGGGAAGAAATGAGATGAAGTGACTTTGACCATGGGATGATTGATGGTGTCATATGCAATGGTCTGAGTATCTCAGAAAGTGCTTTCCTGTACAGTTTACAGACAATGGTATATTTAATTAAAAAAAAAAAAAACATCTAGAAGGCAATTCTGTTGGTGAAAACACTTTGTTAATGAGAAAGGTCAGAGAAGATTGGCCAAACTGGATGAAATTGACAGAGGGGTGGCAGTAATGAGTAATTAATTCAAACACCCTTGTGTTACAGCAGTGCTACGACAGTCTTATCCAACAGAATGCTCACTCAATCAAACCTTCATGGGAAACAGCAGCAGAAGACCCCACTAGGTTTCTCACCTGCTAGCAAAGAATTGAAATTGCGGGCTACAGTGGGGAAAGGCTCAGTAAAACTGAATGATCGAAGACAACACGGTCTGATGAATCTCGATTTCTGGAACCAGTGAATGGTCGGGTCAGAATTAGGCATAAATGATACCAATACATGGATCCCTCCTGCCTTTTGTCTATGGCAGTGGTTGTGTAACTGAGTAATAGTGTGGGGTATATTTTTCTCGACATATTTCAGGCCCCTTCTAACAACTTGAGCACCATTTTAAATGCCACAGCCTCCTTGAGTATTGTTGCTGATTATGGCCACAGTCTACCCATTATCTCATGGCTACTTCCAGGAGGAAAACACAATGTCATTCAGCAAAAGTTGTATCAAACTGGTTCCTTGTACATGATAATGACCAGTGTACTTCAATGGCCTTGACATTCACCAGATTTCAATCCCATATAACACCTTTGGGATGTGGTATAACCGATTTGCCGCAAGATTTTGTAGCTGACAATTTTGCTGTGTGAGGCAATTGTGTCAACATGGACCGGAATCTCTGAGGATTGTTTGCAGCACCTTTGTTGAATCCCAGCCATAAAGAATTCAGGCTGTCCTTGGGGCAAGGCTTGGGGGGGCTGCTCCAGCCCAGTATTAGAAAGGCATACACAATAAAGTGGCCTCTGAGTGTATATGCTGCAGTAATTATGTCTGTGCTTCTCTGTATATAGGCAGAGTACTAGGAAGAATAACAAAACCTGTACATTGAAAAGAACATTAGTGCCACCTGGTGACACTGCCTGGTAACATGCTCATGACACAATCGCATACATTTAGTAGGGAAGCAGGGAATACAGAGAACAAATGAGACGTATCATCCATCCATCCATCCAGTATGTGATATGGTGACTGCGATATTGTGTGTCAGGATCACCTTAGCGGAGGAGGGCTGGAGTTGGCTGAAACATACCCCAGATTATTTACTGATAAGGCACATTTGCACAGCAGTTACTCACACAATCAGATGTGTGAGCCATTTCAAAATCACAATGGGAGAAATATGTACAGTATAAGGACTGGGAGAGCAAATGGATGAGACCAGAGGAAAGTTATTTAAACTCTTGCAAACTGCTAAAACCAGAGCCTACTTTTAAATTTATTTGTTTATTTATTTATTTTTTTTGCCAAAATCATGTATTATAAATAGTGATGATTTCACAATGCGTGGTATATATCATATGTAAGAGGTTTGGAAACAGCAATGTCTTACCGGAGCCAAGACTTGCACCTTCCACTCCACTCTTCGTTAAGATGGGTAACAATTGGAGACAGCTGGAATGTGCAGGAGTCAGAGAGAACAAGTCCTGCAAGGTGCTTTGTCCATCCATGAGCCCCGCCAGTTGATTAGCTGAAAAAAAAAAAGAAATATTTAGTAAATCCAGGTGATTTGAACTGAATGATGTGGAGGAAATTTGCTTTCTGAACCTGGATTTTCCACATAGTATAGCCTATTATTATAGTAGAAGGCATGTATTAATTTTGGGGGAGGCAAGGATTGAGAGGGAGGATGAGTTAATGAAAGGGGGGGGAGAGAGAGAGAGAGAGAGAGACAAAGAGAGAGTGAGGGCTGTATCAGCTCCCCAGTCCAGCTCTGTCACCTTGCAAGTAAATTAGCAAAGTGAGAAAATATGGAGGGTGTAAATGATGCTGACAAGCAAGCCATGGCACCCAACGGAGGACACATTTGTCTACAGAGAGCATTTTCCATTAGCTGGAAGAGAAAATTCTGGATATGTGCCTAAACATTGATTGAAAGTTATTTAAGAGCCATCTATGACCCAGATAAAGGCTCTTCTCTCACAAAGGCATGGCTCTGGAATGACACCACAATGGCTGCCAGTTGCAGTTTCACTATGGCTGCCCTGGCTTATTCAAAGGATAATGTGAAGTTTCACATTAAAAAATGACCTTGCTGATTAAAAATGTCTTTGTAGCAATTTCTGAGGCAATTTTTGTTATTTTCTCTTTTTTTAAGTACATTAGGACAGTGACTAAGGTGAGTTCTACTCTTCAGTAACTGTTTATTGGCATAAGCAAAAAAAAAAAATATATATATATATATAGGTGAACACACGCAAGGGCTGGCATGCATCAAGCACGCTTCTTCATTCACTTGGACTGCTGCAGGGTTCCCCAACAAATCATGAATTTGCAATAAAGACACCATGCAAAGGACAAATGAGAGAGTGTATTCATGTGCCACCTGTCCAGATGATAAGTCTGTGAAGGACGAGTGGAACATAAATCAGTCGAAGCACTGAGAAATGTGCGGAGAGGGTAACGCCTACTCTTTCTCACTCACACACAAACCACGCACGCTCTATCTCTCTCTCTCTCTCTCTCTTTCTCTCTCTCCGCTAGCAACAGGAGAGCAGAAAGAGAGGGTAAATCATAGGTCATCACAGAGGATGGTTACCTGAATACCAATGACATTGTCACAATCTGCGGTTTCAGCGAAGGATGGTGTTTTCACGCGGACCGTGTAATGGCTTTGAGAGCTACGTATTCTGAAAGGGTGGCCCTATTTGAAAAGTGACATGCATGATCATATACATGATGCTCTCAGACCATATCACATGAATTAGCCACCTGTATGGTTGAGCGAAGATGGCCCCCTTCAGACTTAAGATTCTGATATTATCTGTGATTAATTTTTAAGACGTTGTATGCTTTCATATATTGTCTCATTATTATTTCTATAAATTTCCTTTGAAAAATTGAATGTAATAAAAAATTCCAAATATGTGATCTATATGTGACCTTGGTACAGTTTTTCTCGTCAACCAAGAAATAATTTATTCAGTATGACAAGAACCCCCGCAACTTAATTAGTTGCACGTATAGTGTGCCCAACTCGCCAAACTCGTTTATTTGATGCTTACGCTTCTGATTGTAAATTGACTGCCCACCCACATGCCCACTCATATATGCTATGCAAACGGACACAGGCACGCACAATGATACATGCACGAACGCACACACGCATGCACACAAGCATTCATGCACACTCGCATGTACACGCAAATATACACACACACACACACACACACACACATTCACAAGCACTACATATCGGGAGGCAGTAATTGCAATTAGTGTCATATTTGAAACAGACTGCACAGAACAAACAGAGCGATTGTACAGTCACGAGTCACAGTTTGTTGACGATTCTGGAGAAGTCCCCAGCTGATTGCAGCATACTGCAGCGTTAGCTACCTTCAAAAGCGCAGTCACTTTCCATTCGTGTCCGCTGCTCGTTACCAGAGCACCTGTTAATGTCACATGCTGCATGTGCCTGCCAACCCCAGCATTATGCTCCATACAGAAACAGGTCATGTATCTATTTAAATACTCCACTGGCCACACACTGTCAACCCCGACACTGGATTTACTATATGGTCGGAGAAAGAGGATCATATGTTGGAAGGTAATAAGGGAAATTTTCACATCTCCTACGATCAGTAACCATCCCGGCGACAATTCCTTGTTGCCTGTTGGTGAAAAGTTTACCAGGTGTCCTCTTTAGCAGCAGGTGTTTTTGATATTGCCAGTCCCTTTCCACTCCGTAGGGCTGCACTACAAAATGCCTGCAGGAGTATCACAATTATTTCCCATTCCCTGATGATGACAGTCTCTCTGGGAATAGTAGTGGCATGTATTTCTGTCAGGACCACTAGAGCCCCTGCCGGAGCAAGGTGAAGTTTATCTATTTATTTATTTAAAAAATAAATTTAAAAAAGTCATTTTTATTTTAGTTAGTTTTTGACGTTGTTCTGATCAAATGCATTTGTTGTTCATGCAACTGAGCAAATGGCATCACTAATGCCGTCATCAAAACAAGACAACAATGTCATCACTATCCCCTGCTACGATCAAGGGCCATAACTCAGGAAAAAAAATATGCCTCATCCATTTTCAAACTCAATGTAGATCATGAGTAGCTTATTAAGCACACAAAATTTCACGTATCTTGATATAATAGTTTCAGAGAAATCTTGTCCCCATTGTGGCCCGGAAGGACGCATGCATGCATGGAGGGATGGACAGACGGACGGACCCCAATCCAATATCCCCAAGTCCCACTTCCCGACGGGGATAACAAAATAATTAATAATTGATGTAATATCTTCTTTTAGCCCAGCAATTAATTAGTCCAGATGAGCAGTCTTTTAGTTAGACATGGAAAGATAAACCTTCAGCTGCATTTCTTTGACTTAGCTACCAATTGCCAATGTTATGCTTCTGAAAATCAATGCAATGGGCAGAGGCTGAGTCTCTTTGTTTCCTTGGCAGAAATTATTTCAGTGTTTTTAAGCCGAACTCAGCCTCTTTCCCTCTGATTAAAGGAAACACAAAAGACCATGTGATTCTGTGCATCTGAAAACATCAAACAGGTACATTTTCGGGAGTAATCTTCAATCTTCCCTCAGGATAACAGAGGAAATAGCGTACTTTCTTTATGTCGCCTTTTCAGATCCTCTAAAATCATTACACAGGGCACAGATGGTATTTCTTCCATCATACAATCCAATCTCTCTTTCTCTTTTTCCCTTTCTCATCATCATCATCATCATCATCATCGGCATCTTTCCCTTATCATCGGCCTGACCACGGCTATCGATGAAAATTATAATAAATGAGTATCTTGCTTGTTATTGCAGCCACAGTGATGCAGCTATTATTATCCCACGGGCACTCTTTATAATTATCTGCAGCCAAGTGACACCGCGTAAAAGATGCCCCTGGATGAGAGAAATAACCTTTGATCCACATTTTAATTTCCCAAGGAAGATAAACCTTTTGTTTATTAAATGGGAGATTATACTTCAATGAGGTGGTAATTAGCTGTTAAAAAATGTGGACTTACGAAGCAGTAGAACCTGGCCTCATAAATTGTGTTTGCAGGTTCTAAGAGAGGAGTTGAATTTCCCCATTGCTTTCTGTGTACTGTATGCACAGTTTCTAGTGGCATTATCACTTATATACTAGGCTTTTGCACCAGGCCTGTATATCTCTCTGTGAACTCAGGGATAAAAAAGCTGAGATTTTGTGCTATTTTTTTGAGACAGTCAATTTTTTTTTTTTTTTAGTAACTGCAGCAAATAAGTGATGGTGGGTCTAAGGTGAAGGCCGCGACTCAATCTGACAATTCAAACATAAATCCTGTGATGCTGCAGAATATTTGAATCCCAAGAGGCCAGTTTCAAATATGTCATATTTGTGCAGTATTTTCCATAAACTGACCTCCGAGAATTCCATCAGTGCCTTAAGCCGGCTTATCCCTGGCATGCCTGGCCTTGTAAATGATGTGGCAAATATATAAAGTGAGAGTCCCTGGGGACCTTTTTAAATCTGATTTCATTTTTATTGAATCAATATTTTGAGAATATGGATATGCAGTATACTTACAACACTGAGGTCCTTGTACCATGCACCAGAATCAAACTATAAATCATCGACCCATGTGACCTTTGTATTCTCAATTTAGATCTTTTTTCATGCACCTTTGCCTTTCTCACTAAAGAGAAAGAATGTCACAGTACTACTGCTCAAAATTTTTATTGGTCGAAATAGTGTGGCAACTTTTTGATTTCAGTGGTGCATTACTCGTCAATCTCTCAGGATTTGTCCCCGGCAACCTGCTGACATGACAAATAACCACTGAAAATGACAGTCGTCCATCGAGCTGCCATTTCAAGAAAGTAGAGACACGCACGCACACACACTTAAATCATCTTGCTGTGTGCCTGTTGTTATCAGGCTGAAATAAAAAAGGCCTAGATAAAAGTGATGCATTGTGAATGTTGATGCTGTTTAAGGACTATTCACACTCGGTTCGAATTATTGGCTCCGAAAATATGCACTGCAAGGGAAGAATGCATCTCTATGGACTCCTCAAAACCAAGTCCAAAAAAATCACACTGCAATAATCCTTCGCTTTTTTATTTGAAGCTGTGTCAATTTCCTACAGAAGCCATGAAAGGCAAGGTGCATACAAGATAACTTGCACAAACAAGATGAACTATAAACTTAGATTTTGGCTGACATTGCCCGCAATTAATTTCCCTCTTGTATTTCAGGGGAGCTGCTAGCTGATAATTTTGCTGCGAGTTTGTTTTTTTTTTTTTTTTTTTTTTTGAACTATGTTCATGAAAGTCTTGGCTTAATTTGGCAAATGTTTGAAGTTGACTGGGCTCTATATTCACAACTCATTTCATAACAATTTAGAACCAGCATGCCTTAAGAATTGCTTATTTAAGACAGTGAAAACTATTGCTTGTTCTTGATTTGACTCATTTGAATGCCCCCTGCGCCACCTGTTTTGTGCCACCACAAGTGTCTTTGCTGACCAGCCATGGTCATTACAGAGTGCTGAGACAAACAAATTTAAACTCTAAACCCCAACTATCCACATCGAGGCTGAGCCTAATGTTGTCTTGCCGATACGGACCTGCGGCCATAGCCTGTAGTGGTGTGGTTGGTACTCAGACACCCAACCATACAGCTCCTAAATGAAAGAAGTTTTCTGTAAGCTACCCGGAGGCCCTAATGATGGAGAGTTTCTATTGAAAATAGTCAGAATGTGTTTACGGTGTGATTTCTTCCGAGGTACTGCCACATCATTAGCTTGTTGAGCAGAATGATAGCAAACCCGTCTTCACTGCTTCTACTACTTGATTCCACTCAATGATGCGAGAACTGAAAGACTGTCAAAATGGTCTCCATCACAGAGATAAATTTTATCTCAGACTTGCCGGAAAAATAAATCTCAACTTATGCTTCAGACCGGAGGAAATCCACTGATGTTTCTGTCAAGGCCTCTACTCTGTGAGGACAAGTCAATGCCATAGGTCTGGTCTGGATGTCTGCTGTTGCTGATGAAAAGCTGCAACTAAGAAAAGGATATAAAAGAAGAAAATTCGCTCCAGTACACTTCTAAGATGTAGATTTTTTTTTTTATATATATTATTGAGAATAAATCCTCTGAACCATGTTTATGGCCATTAGTCAAGCATTGAGGGGAGTTTGTGTAAGTTTGAAAGTGTATTGCTTCATGCAGTATTGCTGTTTGGTTTTGATAGTAGGCATTATGGAACTAATACTCATGTTGACCTATACTCAACAGTACCCGCTTGGCAATGTTTTGTTGAGTGCTGATCCTATTGTAAGATACTAACCCTGCCACACTGATCTAAAGATCAAGGTCCTGTAATTTTCAGATTAATTAATTGGCCACCACAGAATCCAGGCCACAATATAATTGAAGGCATTTGATTTACATGGATCAAAAAAGCAGAAAATGCTGCACAATTCAAAAGTTTTACAAGGAGCACGAAGAAATGTCCCAAAAGATTTCATAAAAAACTCAATGCATATCTCTTGAAAGGAATTACATCCAGCATAGACATTAAATACTAATAGATTTGATATTACACTCAGTCTCTATTTGGGTTTTTATGTAAAATTGAATTTAATATATGTTAAAGGGCATTTTTTTTTTTCCTGACACGGGTTAACACAGAACCTGTGCTTCAGAGTACAGTAAATGAAATGAAGGCCGATCACTGACTTTTGCTCTGTGCTCTATCAAAGTAAAAGTTCTGTCTCAGGCAGTACTTTCCTGCCGTACTTAATTAACAGTTAAAATGAGATCAGCATGATTAAATTGGAGTACTCACAGCTGGCTTTGAGGGGCAGCTGGCGTCCCTGAGCTCCAGAAGACCATAAAGCAGCATGCTACATTTTAACAGTCATCTAAAGACGAATAATTACTACAGCCGAAAGAGCACCTGGATTAAAAATAAGTTTAGTAGAAGCTTCCAGATCACTTTCCATCACAACTCTTCCATTGCTGGTCATAATTGAACACCATTAAAAACGAATAATTTTGATTTGTGTGAAACCCCGCCGTATGACATCTTGTCTCAGTAAACAAGCACTTATTGGGAAAACCTCCCACTGGAAACCCTCTTAGCGCACTTGCATTTTTCAAATGATCACCAGAAGTGCAGGACCAAGACCACCTAATTTACCTAATTTAAGTACTCCTGGCACAAGTTCTTTGCAGATAAGTATTTTGAAAATGCTCTCCCGCGGTTCACCTGATCCTCATCTTAACTGCCTCAGTTTGGCTGATTGCTAACAGAGCACATTAGCGGTGACATGCAGAATCAGAGTGGGCTAACTCATGTTAGGTTCTCATACCCTGGTAGTGCCCAGTGTGTGCTTTCTGGTTGAGGCGTTTCCTACATTGTTCTGAATGAAGGCTCACCAGTTAGGTTTACAAAGAGAATAATCAATTGTATCTATTTCATGAAACTTTGAAGTATGCTTTGTGAGCTATGCTGAATGACAGTGTAATGTAGGCTACTGTGTTTTTGCACCCTCCATCAACTCCCAGCAAGCACTGCATGCGGCATCAAAATCAGCGGAAATTCTCTCTCTCTCTCTCTCTCTCTCTCTCTCATTAGCATCTGTACTGCATTGTAGACAGCAATTATAAGCCATTGTTATACAATTCACAGTCTTCAAGAGCCAAGAACCTCAGATTTTCTCACCTCCCATTGCTTTGGTGTGAAGGCGGTGAACTAAACTAATTGCTCCATTAATTATCTGGCGGAGTAAAATCTGAATTTAAGGGCCGTATTTGAGTATGTGGAGTTTTGTCTAATATACCTTGAAACGGTTTGAACATCATGACAGCACTGCACCAACTGAATTTAATACTGCATATCTGATGCATCATACTCTCCGCTGAGCTTTTAAAGAGGACCAATCCCCACATTAGTATCGGTCTCCCTCACAGTGCAATGGAGCAGAAAGTTTGGACAGTGTCGATAGACAGTTTGCTTCAGCCAGTCATATAAAATATTTTTAGCTCTAGCCAACTTGATAATGGTCGGTGATGATGTCATGGATCTGCCATCTTATTCTGTGGGACTTGCTGCGAATGTTGCCATGCGAAGGATGAGAGGATGTATTGCTGCCCTTGCCTGCGCTGCTCAGGGGCTGAACCAGACTGAATGTTATGGTGACTACCATGAGGACACAGATAACTAAAGCAGAGTCTACTGACCCTGGAAATTGGAATTCTTGCCCTTAGGATCACTGGGTAATGAATGATTGTAATTTACCATTTGCTGCCACTGGCTGTTGTTTAGTCCAGTATCCATTATAGCATATCCTCCTTGGCAAAAAAGAACACCCTCTCTTCACTTTAGTCTGATTTTCTGTGTCCAAATGAGTGGGTCTGTTTGCAAACTTGGTTGTGAATCTTGTACCCGTCTTACAGGAAACCTTGGATAGACATGGGATTTTCAACACAGGATCCAACCTGGGTTTGATCCATTCTCACCTTAAGATTGGTGCCTGGGAAGTCCCAGGTCATTGCTGTTCACACAGGACCCAAGTTGGCAAGAAGTTAAAGGTATACTGAGTAGATTTGCCGGGTCTGGTTTGTAAAAAGAACATTCAAAGTTGGCCCCTTCTCTCCAGGTCAACCACACCAGAAGTGCCATGCTGCAGAGCAGTGCTGTGTCCTGCACTCACACCCAGCTCACTGTTATTGGCTAGGGGGCTATACACCCAATGCCCAAAGGCTGATACCCAGAAATGTCCAACACAAAGGAAAATAAGAAAATACAGGCAGACGGCAGGGTATCTGTAGATGCACACACTGCCACGCACTTCTAGTAGGCCACAAGTGACGACTTAGAAGGATTATTTTTGTATGAGTTTAAACGTTGCTTTTAGGAAAATCTTACTCAGTATTCCTTTCATTCTCTAAATGCTGCTGATCCAGATTTAGGATGTTTTCATTTGTATATTTTGATAGGAGTCTTCAATCATGACCTGTGCGAATTCTGTGGATCCTTGTTAAAAATGTATTTTTGTTCATGGGTCAGGAGCAATATTGAGGTTGTTTAAATAGCTAATTAGATAAATTCTGGTTGTTCAAAATAGGTAATTAGGTAAATTATCAATATATGGATTCCAAATATATAGAAATGCTTTGAGAAATGTAGGCTCTGTATTAAAAAATAATCAGTCAATTTGCTCTCCGACACTTGTCATTTAAGCCGACTTGTGCTACATAGGCGAATTGTAAATAAACAGTGCTATTAGAAACACAGCATAGAAAAAAATATCATTGTTGCCTATGCCTGGCAGAGGGCCGTCACAACAAATATCAAGGTCAGTGTTTTTGGTTTAATTCATGTTCATTTTTTGTTAATCAGATGTATGAAGCGAATCAGGTTAGTTCTCAGGGTGTAAGTGTGAACAATGAAATTTTGCAAGAATAGTCAGTCAATTATTTTACAGTGATCTTTGAATGGAACAAAAACTAATTGTGCACATTAGGGGCTAAGTAGGCGAATGCTGAAAAATGGTAGCCTCCTGCTGATAGGCAGCAATAGAACAAAACATGAAAAAGAAAAATGCATCATGGTGTCCTATACATGGCAGGCAGCAGTCATAACAAATTTCAACTCCTTAAAAAAAAACTATTCAGCGGGTGGGTTTAAAATACATTCACTTTTATTGTCAAAGAGATGTTTCTAGCTAATCAGGGTAGTTACTGGAGTGAAAGTTCAGTTAGAGCACTGAAATCCCAGATTTCACCTACAATTATTTATCAGCCGTCTTGGAAGATGTATGTCTCATGTATAGGGCTCATCACTGAAAATTAACGTAAAAATGAAATTTAAGTTAACAGAACAAGTGTCCACGTTTTATTGTCTGCGCATTAGTTATGTAGCTGGCAGATGACATACAATTTTTTGGTGGAGCATAGCACTGATGTGTAGGCCTCTGCGGACGGATCAATTTACACTTGACCACTTTGTAACCACACTGCATCTCAACACTCTTCCCAAGGCGGCTGGAGAAATCCATTTCAAATCTAGTCCAAGTGTGTCTAAGACCGACTTAGACTCCAATTACACCTTGCATTTAAATTCCTCCCGTATGCAGATTGTATCTAGATATGATTTAACCTGATTACATTTACACCGGGTATTAAAGTGTGTCTTCAAGTGTCCGCATTGAGGTCTGATTGAGATCCATTCACTCTGTCCAGCTTGAATGTCATATGCTCCTCTCATTTGTTTGGGTCCAAAAACAAAACAAAACAAAACAAAAAAAAAGAACAGTTGCACATAGTTGTTGTTTGTGGACTGAAAAGGCAATTGTGTTTACACTGGTCTTCAATCTGGTCCAAATGTGTCCCTGACCATCTCCGGACCTGGTTTGGCCAATCGTCCTCAATGCGTCTTGGGTGCATTTACACTTGTACTTTCATGCAGTCAAGCGCTATCTGATAGCCATCCAATCATCGAAAACTAATTTTCATGAAAGGTGTAAAGGGGGTGTTACATTTGACCTTTTACCATCCGATTGCAATCCAATCAGCTGAAGATGCATGAAGAGGCTAAGTTTAAACAGGGCAGATGATTGATCAACAAATTTAGGGAACACAAAGACTACTGATACCCGATGTTTTCATAACAATAGTCAAATCATTTCCTAGGAAGTGGGGGGAAAAAAAAACAATTTGAAGTCAAACTACTGATGTTTTACAATCTTATTAAATTTCTGGAATGTATGATTTAAGGTGTTTTCACATGGTTCTTCAGAATTGTCAAAACTGAAGGAAAGTGAATTTTGATTTTTGCTCTTCTTTAATGACAATAGTGATGATGATGATAATGACAAACTTAGGATGATGATGGATAAATGTCGGTGATATAGTTGGTTAAAAAAAAAAAATAGGTTCTTAACCTTGAAGAGATGGCTCAAATACATTTTTTGTGGTAAACAGTTCCTAAAAAAATTTTGTTGTCCACTTACTCAATAGTGTAATGGGACTCACAGAAAGTGTACAGGTTTAACTGAAACCTTTAAAACTAACTCTCAATGTGCAAAAAGGTCTATCATTCTTTAAAGTAAATGTCTCCAATCATAACAAATTTGCCTCTTTGATTAAATCCCTGGACGAGTAAATTGGACACCGAAAACACCCCAGGAAATTACCAGGTCATAAACAGTGTTGTGGACTCAGACTGAAAATCCCAATCAACTCTTTTTAAGGCCAACCAGGAATTTTCAATGGTTGTTGCCTGAGAAGTCTGTATATGTTGCAGGATGTTAAATTAATATCAAGTCACACATTATTTCTTAAGGATATACACAACATATTTTCATTTTTTTCTAAACATAAATGGTGGCTGGTAAAGCAACATAAAATATAAAGAAAAATAAAATCTAAGTCTATAACAGTTAAATGTCATCCAATCAATGCTATTAGAGAGCATGTCAGCAATGAGTGTATATTACTGTATGCATAAAAATTTATTTTGAGAGCAAATGCAGGTAATTTAAAGGCTGCTGCAAGTTAACATTGATTATAAGAAAATTATATTAAGACTCCTTGAGGGTTTTTAAGGTGTCTATTGATCTTTTGAAACAGAATCTCATGTGTTTTTTTCTCTTTTTTTGGTCCAAATCTCCTGAGGCAAGCTTGCTGGGAAATATTTAATGGAATTGAAGAAGATTGCCTATTACTGAGAAACTTTTCAAATCATTCTAGTTCCATCTTCTGATAATCACAAACTGTCTTTGCAGTAATTTATTCCAGGGCTGTACAGACTTGGAAATGCTGAGGTAATCTCAGTCCAGTCACACAATTTGTGCGGCAGTAGATTGTTCATACTGTAGTAGACAGTTCTGGAAATGATGAGATAGTTTGCAATATGCATCGAGTCTTTTACACTCCTGCATTGTATATGTGGTGATGCTAGACTGCACGCATCTACCTCTGAGGCGAGAAATCAAGATATCACCAATGGGCATGGGGTTGTAAGACAAAATATCCAATCTCCACGTTACAGTTATAGCGCCAGGCTAGTGCGCGCCACTGCAATCCGTCATTGTAAATAGCACAAAGGTGATTATCTATTTCTGTGCTTCACTGCCTAACCTAATGCATAATTCTGCCGTGCATTACTAACATCCGCATTACCATGAATGGGATTCATGCCATTTGAATCGCTGGCTCGGCTGCAATTTCTGCTTGCTCAACGCTACATGGGACCTGAAATTATTCTCTCGTTCTGTCTCTGTTTGATTGTGCCCCTTGGATATCGCATCCTAAATACACTGACTGAGTGTGTGGGGCTGGCGGAAAAACAAATAATACCAGGAAAATTCACAAGAATACGAGAACACTGAATATTTTCCTCTCGGACGTATCATATCCTCTGGACATTTTGTTGATACTCAGAACTTACCATCCCTCAGTCAATTCCCAGCCAGTCCATTTACCCTCTTTCATTCAGACAGACATAGTCATAAGGAACACATTCACAGATATACTATAGATGCAGAGAATGAAAAAGAGTGGGATGGTGGGAAGTCCATGTCCCATTTCATATGCTTGGATGAGTAAAACACTCACTATTCATTGACCTTTGGGATAACAGCTTCACTGCCATCTGGCCAGCTGATAAAAAGTCATCATTGGCGAGGACTGCACCTGGCTGGTATCCTGGACTGGAGCCTTGCCGAAGTCAAGAGCCACACGCAACTGGCCAAATGATGCATCTTGCAGTGGCAGCAGTCTGTTGGCCTGGTGGACACCACAGGGAACCACCTGGCCTGTCAGAATGCTTTGTGGCTAAGCCAGAATCTGTCCATCTGCTGCTGTTATTTGTCAGATCTCCTCGGCACATTCTTCATTGCCACCGTTATGTTCCTGCGGCCTCATGCATGGCTTTTATTACATGCCACTGTTTGCTCGTTGTGGTAGGATGACCCATCATGTTTCTGTGAAAGATGCAATGAGGGGCCTCTTTATTTATTAAACTGCTTTGAAACTGGATATTGGGATGATTCTGAAGGTCCTTTGATGCCAATTAATTTTCCCTAATAGTCAAGACTACACTTAGTTTACTTTTTTCCCCAATGTAAACTGAAATGAAAACATCCAATAAGTAATTCTTAGTGGTCATTTCTAGCAGCATATGACCGAAAATAACAAGAAATAAATAAGCGCCGATATACTTGGTGCAACAAATGAGTTATTTAGCGCAAAAAAAAAAAAAAAAAAAGTTTTCATGCAATTTGTAAGTGACGTCTGATGGAAAACTAGAAATAAGATATTTTCGGGGTTGTACCTCCAAGGGAACGAGCGGACTTGTTGAGCATTAAATGAAATGATTGATTTTTCTAAATCAAGTACATCGCATAAGTGACTACTAAGACTCAAGCCACATTTAACTGGTTTTGGTAAGCAAGGTAAGACAATGCAGCCTTCATTTACTTCTTGGCCAAGAGAGGACGCCGTGCATTCAAAATATAAATATGCTTCAGTCCCTGGAGAATTCGCAATCGCACTGAAGTAGTTATCTGGAATGTAGGGAAACATAATGGTTGATGCACTTTGGCTGTTTCAGAGGCTCAGAGCAATGAATTAAAGAGAAATACGGAGTCCTCCATTGTTTCAAATACAAATCTCTCGCCCCCTTGGAATTTCAGGTTAGTCACTTGCGTTCCGTGGCAACGAAGTGAAGGTACAAAATGGTACCTTGCAATAATTCTTGGCTTCTACCACCTTAGGAGTCTGGTATTGGCAACGAAACGTACACATTAATCAGAGACGTAAGCCACGCCCTATACTTTGCAAATTTACTTGTTTGGAGCATCAATAAAACTGAGAGAGACAACAGATGAGCACAGGATGATGACCAAAGGCTCGATTCTAACAATAATGAAGAACCCCCCGCTTGCAAACACACAACACCCCTCTGACAAATCATTCTTCTGGAAGCAAGAGGAGATGGCTAAGTGCCTACCATCAGTGGGAGACAGTGCATAATTGCTAATTTATGCACAATATTTGCAGAAAATTGACAATTCAAAACTGTTTTTTTCTGAGGCACAACATGCGTTCTCAATCTCAGGTTTTTGTACAGTTGATGAGATTGTTAGCTTTTCTGAAGATTGTTGTGGATCTGATAGCTTAATTGGCAAACAGAGCGGACCAAGAATTTGATTGCTTTCATTCTGCAGCATGAGAATGAAAAATTAAATGAAATTACACAATGAAACAAAACATGCATCCCTTCATATACGTATATACTGTACACACAAACACACAAACACACGCACGCACGCACGCACGCACGCACGCACGCACACGCACACACACACACAGTAAGTACAAAAGATTCTGACAAATTTAACTTCTTCAGACATAAAATGAAAGGTTTCTCCACACACAAAAATTCACAGTGGAGATGTGAGCAGTTAAAAACCAATTCAAATCAATACTTGGTGGCACCAATTTGCCTAAAAATTGAGGGCATTGTCTCTCAGTTTTATAGCTTTTTAAGCTAGTTGACTGTTTGGTTGTTCCAATTAGATCAGAGAACTTGCCACAGTTCTTCTGCAGACTCATTATGTAAGTTGTCAGTCTCTTCAGGTGATCCCAGACAGCATTGATGAAGTTTAGATCACTGTTCTGTCAGGGCTATATTATTTCTATCAGCTGTTTTTAATGAAAAGCAGTAATTATTACATTTTTTAAATGAACATATTTGGTGTCTCAAACATGCAACACTTTAGTGGAAAACAAATCTTGACTTTTTACTTGGTTAAAGTACATTTGACAGCAACAGTCTCAGGGTTTCTTAGAAATGATCCTGTTAGAATGGCACACCTTCCCTTCGGACATTACCCCAATTCTTCTCCGCAGAATCTTTCAAGCTCTGCCAGGTTGGACTTGGAGCTTCGCTGCACAGCCATTTTCAGGTCTTGCCAGAGATACTCTTTTGTCGGTCTTTTATAACGTTCTAATCTCCACCAAAAAACTATGGATCTCATTCACAATGACTGCTGGATTCTTTGTTATTCGTCTGATCAAGACTCTTTGTCTCTCAACACTTAGTTTGGCTGATCAGTCAGATCAAATAGTATTGGAGGTAACAAACTTCTTCTGTTTGAAGGTGATGGAAGCCACCATGCTCTCGGGCACTTTCTATGTGGAAGAAATTTTGTCATTTCCTTCTGCAGATCTGCACCTTAACACAATCCTGCGTCCAGGTAAATGGCCAATTCTATTGCCCTCATGGCTGGATTTTTACTCTGAAATACTCTGACATCAACTGTGAGACCTTATATAAACAGTTCAGTGCCTTAATGATGTCCAATCAATAAAATTAGACAGACTCAAAATGCAAAAATCTTGAAAGGGTCACAACATACACACACTCATGCACACACACAAAAACATACACACACACACACACACACACACGGACAAAATCGAAATTCAAGGACCACATCCTTCAAAATTAACATGGCCTTCCAGCATAACAGCATGAGTTGCAGCCTGAGGTTTATTGAACACATGGATTTACAATACCCAAACACGGTGATGAATTTCCAGGTTTCTACTGGTCTAGTGGTGAAGGTGTCTAACTGGCACTAATTAGGTTGGTGGTTTGAGCCCCACTTCAACAGCTGGGCCTTTGAGCAAGATCTTCAACTTTTATTGCTTCATGCGGGACTGGCCTCCACTCAGTCAAATCAAGTGCAAGTCTCTTTGGATAGAAACTGATGCAATAACTGATGTTTTTTTTTTTTTTTAAGATTTGTCTTAAATAAATAAAATAAATAACTGATGTGATGGAAGCTTCACTTGTCTGTGTCACCATTGTTCTCTTAGATGTTAACAATCCCTCAGTGGTTTTGCTTCCCCCGTCTACCCATTCCTGCATGCTTCACCGTCCAATTCTGTTCCCAAAACCTCCAGTACCGAAGTGCAAGAAGAAAAAAGACTCCAGCATGAGTGCTCTTGTAGCTTTCAGTGCTACTGAAAAGAAGTGTCACGAGTCTTTTAACACTGAAGTAACCTGCGTCAGAGTCAATTAAAGGGAACTATTTTATGTCCAGGGTCATGGAAAGCCTGAGCATTTGCACTCCACCATGATGGGCAATCTCATTTCCAGTGAAACAGCCACAAATGAAACATTCATACAGTGCTGTGAAGTATCCCCCCCCCCAATTTCTTCTTGCTTGTTATTTCTGAATGTTACAGATCATCCAACTCATTTTAAGAAGACAACATGAATAAACACAAAATACAGCTTTTAAATGATGTATTATTTATCGAAAGTAACAAGTTATTCAAAACCTACATCACCCATGTGAAAAAAAAATAATAATACATCATCCCCGTAAAACAAAAACTGATTGTTCCGCTCTTGGTGGCAACAAATACAATCTAATGTTTGCCGTAAGTGGCACTGAGTCTTTACACCGTTGGAGAAAAGTAGGCCCACTCACTCTAGGCAGAATTGTTTTAATTCAGCCACATTGCACAGTTTTCCAGCATAAACTGCCTGTTTTTTTCGTCAGACCTCAGCATATCAATTGGATTCAAGTCAAGACTGTGACTAGGCCACTCCAAAAACTTCTTTTTTCTTTTCTTGAGCGATTAAGACGTGGACTTCAGAGAGCCATTAAGAGTGTGCTTCAGATCATTGTCCTGCTGCATTAGCCAACTGCACTTGAGCTTTAGGTTAAGAGCTAATGGGCGGACATTCTCCTTCAGTATTTTCTGGTAGAGAGCAGAGATGATGCTTTTATCAATTTTGGCAAGTTTCCCAGGTCCTGAAGCAGCAAAGTAACCCCAGATCATCACTCCACCATTACAGGGTTTGACTTAATATGATGCTTTTACTGTAGAATGCTGTGTTAGCTTTACGTCAGATGTAATGGGACCAAAGTGTTACTTCTCAGTATCTTTCTTATAGTGGAATTGTGGACATGGACTGAAACTAAGGCAAGTGAGGACTAGAGGTCAGTCTTGGTTCATTTATGATCCCCTGGATGAGTCACTCATCTGCTCATAGAGGAAATTTGGCTAGCTGGCCACTCCTAGGAAAGTTCACCACTGTTCCATGTTTTCTCCATTTGTAGACAATGGCTCTCACTGTGGTTTGCTGGAGTTCCAGAGCCTTAGAAATGGTTTTGCAGGTTTTTCCACACAGATGTCAATGAGTGTTTCTCATCTGTTCTTGAACTTCTTTTGCCTACTTCACATTGCCACACAGGTTCCACTTAAGTTATGTTAAGGTTAACAATACCCCTCTGCCCCTTAAGTCGGGACTGAGGAGTAAAAAGGGTGGCAGGTATCAGGTTTAGGTAGGTCTGCCTTGTCAAATTGAACCCAATTATCAATTAGATTTAATTGGTTGATTTAGTCACTAAGGTGGCAATTACTTCTTCACACTGGGCGAAGTAAGGATGGATAGCCTTTTTCGCTCATTAAATGAAATCATTTAAAAACTGCATTTTGCATTCACTCGGGTCATCATATCCAGTATTGAAATTAGTTCGATAATCTGAAACATTTAAGTGAGACAGATATGCAGAACTAGAAGAAATCAGGAAGGGGGAAAATACCTTTCACAGCACTGCACATAGCCAGTTGACAAGTAACGCTTTATTGAAAGTCGAGCAGCTGGTTTTTTTGGAGGATGAACGTGTCCCAGCAAACCATGTTTTACCCAGTCTCTCTTGAAAACACTTGTCATCTGCCTGAAACCATGGCCGACTGTGATGGCATTGATTGCATGTCAGTTCCAGGCAAATCGGAAAGACAGTGAGATGTGGCATCGATAAAACTGAATGACAGCACTGAGGCAACCAGCCCAACGCTCGCTGAGGCTTCAGATTTGAAACACTTCTGATCTGACACATCTGGTGACAAATGTTAACACAAATGTCTGAAAATATGATCTCCACACCATGTTTGACACATCCGCATCATTTACCATTGCAATCCAATCCATTTCAATGACGCATTCTGACAATAGAATATATGAAGTGTCAGAAGTAGTCAGCAACGATTGAATTTTATCTCACTCGTATTGTTACAGGTCTCATTTTCATATTTTCTTTGAAATAAACTCCCTTTCGAAAAGCAGTTATGCCATCATGTATGCCAGGGCTGGCCAACTCCAGTACTGGAGGGTCACAGAATCTGCAGGCTTTTGCAGCCCTATTTTAACCCTTAAATGCCCAACTATAGTAAAAGTTGAAAGAAAAATCTATGTATTCTGTTAATATGCCCTGGGGAGTGGCTAATTACAACCCAAAAGCAATTTTTAATTTTTGGTGACCTTTGACCTCATTTTAGTTTTGTGACATATATGTCACTCTAAGTTTCTAAGATATAAAGAGAACTTTTGTCCATCATTGTTTTGGTAGTTGACATATAGCTGAAGTATTAGGCATAGCTTGTTTTTCATTAGCTTACCCGTTTGTCCACTTTATCCAGTGATGAATGGGTGCTGATCTATCGTGTGGATTCCACCATGGGGGCGGCCATATTGGAAAGGTTGGCTGGTGCAGCCAGTGTATTGTCAGTTCCACTTTTATGCATCAGATGGCAGCACTGATGGTCTAAATATGTCACTATGGGCATAACTTAAAAAAGGAAAAGTTCCCACTGCACACTAAGTGGTAGCTTAAATGTAATTTATTAATAAAAAGTTGGCAACGCGTTTCGCCACACAGGCTTCATCAGGCTCATAAGTCAGTCCATATCAGGCTGGTTTCAAGGTTGCTTCTGCACCCTACAATATTTTGACACTTTTTGAAATCATGAGATTCAACTACTAATGTGTTGGTATTTTAATTGTTTTGATTGATGCTAATTGGCTCCTACTAGCCCTTTGTCAGCTGCTGCTGATTCCATTAATTGCAGAAGCAACCTTGAAACCAGCCTGATATGGACTGACTTATGAGCCTGATGAAGCCTGTGTGGCGAAACGCGTTGCCAACTTTTTATTAATAAATTACATTTAAGCTACCACTTTGTGTGCAGTGGGAACTTTTCCTTTTTAAGTTATGGACTTCCTTCCTGATACCACTGGCACCAATGTGAAGTTCTGAGCTGTGCAGGGCAATCTACTTTTTTGAACTTATGTCACTATGGGCATTAGGTTTCAAAATTTATGTGGGGTCAGTGGTTTTGACAACCCCCAAAATCGTGACAAATTTGTCACACGGGCATTTAAGGGTTAATCAGCTAGCAACTGATTCCTGGAAAACAAGCTATGTGGACTCATCAGCCAATCATTGACTGGAATGAATCCGTCCAATGGAAACAAACCTAAAACCAGTAGACACTCCTGTGGGACTGGAGTTGCCCATCCCTGATGTATGCCGTTGCTCCCACACCATCCACTCTTTCCATTTTCAACTTAATCATATTCACTTCATCCTACCAGGTTGTTTATCCTCACTGCATATCCCAAGGCAGGGACACTTCAGAGTATTGATTAGTCAGTCTTCAGTTGATTTAATTAGAGTACCTTAATTGTGCTAGCACAATCTGTAACACTAATTACGGTAAAATGGACACATTATGAAGACCAGTGCTCACTTTGTTGAAAATGTGATGGCCCCTTAATGAACAGATCTTGATTGTCTCACAGATCAATAGCAATAAGAAAATGCATAATTATGATTAGTTGTGGCGCATCAAGGTGGCGCAGTGGGTAACACTGTTTCCTCACAGCAAGAGGGTCGTGGGTTTGAACCCAGCCTGTTGCATTATTGGGCAGTTTGGTTGTTCTCCCCGTGTTTGTGTGGGTTACCAGTTTCCACCCATGGCCCAAAGACATGTACGTCGGGCAACGGCAGACTTTAAAATTGCCTGAGGGCATGAATGTGAGAGAGAATAGCTTGTGGGCCCTGCAATAGATTGGCCACTTGTCCAGGGTGGGTCCCTGGCCTTATGCCCATAGTAAGCCGGCTTAAGGGTTCAGAAAAATGGATGGATGCTTTGTTGTAATTACAGTGGAAATTGCGTTCCTCTCTTTAGTACATAGAGAAATGATCTTCAGATGATTTTAAAGCAATATCCCCATGTTCAGAAGTACAAAATTTACCTTTCATTTGCAGCACAGTCTGTGAAATATAGGAAATGTCTTTTGCTGTACAAGGTCAAACATTATTGACCTAAAAATTTGAATTGTGCAGGTGGGATGCCATAATTATAATAGGTAGTAGTAGCAGTAGTAGTAGTAGTTAAGGTTAAAAAGTAAATGTCTAAAAGCAGAGTTGCTGGAAGCAGAAATTTCTCCAGCAAACATGAATGATTTGGCAAATGAAATAAGTGGGAGAGCAAAATGTGTAACCTTTTTGTTTTATTTTAAAAACCAGGTTTTTGTACATTACAAAGTTCAATTCATTTTCATTGCATTTGATTTTTGCAGCAACAGAGAAAGCCCTTATTATAATGTTGCACGCCTTGACATGAACACATAAATATGGAAGAAAGCACATTTTTTTTTTAGTGGAAGATCTGCCAAAGTCATGATTTCAGGTGAGCTGCATTTCCTGAAAGAACCAGTCTAGAAAAGAGAAAGAGGCAGATTACTGATCTACAAGCTTACTCCTTCTTTCCAAGAGAAACAACACATTAGCTAGGGTTAAGTCCAATGACATCCCCCTTTTATTTGCTCAGAGATCACTCAGCTTTCAGTCATACCCTACCGATTAACCTGTTTAATTAAATTAGCACTATGCTCATAACACCATGAGCATTTCATCACAAAGCATTTGAATCAGCTGCCTCCAAAGCACTAGCCAGTTACGGCTACCGCTGAATTACTAGCCAGGCACTGCACCACAATTTCAAAGAATTAAAGCAGGATTACGTTTTAAAGGTGCGTTCACATCAGTCTCTAGCTCTCGGCGGCTGGTAATACTGCTGCGTCGGTCGACTTCGCCTGGGCTGCCCGTCTCCTCCCCTGCGGTATTCCAGAGAGTTCTCATAGTAAACATCTTCATCCTGTCATTAAACACACTTCTTAGGGCCCAATCTACAATCTTCTTTACAAAACCATTAATCTTATCCAAGAACCACAAAACCCTTCCACAAATGTGTATATACAATTTTGAAAAACAAAAAACAAAACAAAAAAAAAAAAACCAACAAGAAATAAGGATGTTTGCACATTATTCATGCTGGAGAAAATACATTTTTTACACCTTCCATTGACTTTAGGACACTTTTCTTTGGCAATTTCAGACCACACTGAGGTTTACGACAGCTGTTCTGAGGTTTACAACAGTTGTGCCGACTGTCGGATTTCAAAATGCAGCTTTTTCGCCAACCTCACAAGCAGCTAAGCCAAATATCTGGTAAAGGTACTCGATGGCAACAATTTTTTTATGCAGTTTTTCATCCTTGAGTTAGCTAGCTGGCACATACCACGTGCTCTCAATATTCTACTTATACACCTAGTATTTGAATATATAGTTCTGCATGTAATAATTCATTCCAGACAGCAAATCAGCTTCCAGTTTATTACAATTGTCTAAAACCTGCCAAAGATTGCAATTACACATTTTTATCCCACCAAAATTTCTACATTTTTTGATGTCACTGATTTAATTAAAAGTAAAAATACAATTAAAAGTTTAGGTTGAGGGATTTTTTTGTAATGATCAGTCAGACAATCAAGGAGATATTAGAATAATGTAGTCCTTTTTTGCAGCCAAATTTTTCATTTTTTGTTTATTTTGTCATTCCTACAAGATTACATTAACACCAAAGCCTCCTTTCGCTTTCTCCAAACAGGAATTAGCATGAGTCCAGTTCCAAAAGTTTATCTTTATTCATGTTCCTTATACTCAGCTGTGCTGAATTCCAAGTAAAGCTGTGAGCTGCAGGACAGTAAGTAATTCAGCTACTGCATCATGCATTTCCCGCCAGTACAAGCCATTGTGCTAAAGTAAGGCCCCTTCTGTAAATACCAGCCGATGCACAAACAGAGCACAAGGTGACTAATGGGGCCCTTAGCTGCTGCTTCATGTGAATGATAAACTGAAGCTGCTTACCCATGAGTCCATGTGAACAGGTTTGATATTATGGAGGAGGACCTCTTCACAATTTCCATAATCACTGAACACAACAACTGCTGTCGTTCCAGACGGATGCACTGCGTCGATTCTGGCGCGGTAGAACTAGTACACACAGGAGAAGCACAGAATTGCAAAATCTTCCTTCAAAAAGCAGTATTATCCCTCATTAGCTAGCCATCACACTGGCACTACAATGCTTCTAAGACTATCAGTGCTGGTGTTATTCTGTAGAATTCAGCAGCCAATTTAATGCTGCAAGCTCCTTTAAAGCCAAATAGATTTCTAGCATCATCGAGAGCTTTGCTCACTGCCCACTTTCTGTTTAAAACAGTTTCCATCCAATTCATGAATTTCAAGCCACATTTTTTTTGTCAGTAAAACAAGACATTAATTTAAGTGTAAGACAGCCAATTTGAGAACATGCATCAGCCTAATTCAGAAAAATGACACAATCAGTCATTTTCTAAGGACAATTTTCCTTCTGATGGGCAAAGCATTGTGGATGTCAAAGAGGGGTTTCCAAGTTTCCATTTTAATGTTATCCAATCATGGTTACTGGAGATCTCTGATAGGTGATTTGGTTGCCAGGGGGGCGTCAGGAGTAAGGGGGGAGGGGTGGGGAGAGTTACATCACAGCAGGCCAGTGAAATGTGTCAAACAGCAGGCATACGGTGAGCAGATGTATGGAGAATGGAGATACGGGGTGTCACATCCATGGATAAGAGACAGTAACTGGTTTGTAATTAAAGTTTTAAAATTCACAGATCGCTTGCACTGATTAATGAGGCTCAGCAGGTGGACAAGCCACTCCACGAGAACCATGTCTAAATGCACAGCAGGGTAGAGATTCTAGAAATTATTTATGAGACATCTTATGTCAGTCACACTTTAGATGAAGTGTTGCTCATAAAGGCCTTATACAGCATGTATAATGCCTTCATACATGAGACATAATGTCTTCATAAATCATACATGAGCAAACAGCATGCTTAGTAAAGGGTGAAACAACACATCCTTATTCAGCATGTGATGCCAGATGTGATAAAACTGACAATGTCACTTAACTAGTGGCTAAATGCTATAAAGGGTGAGATTGTCAGCTAAGTGGCATTGTCATTGTCACATCTGGCATCACATGTTGAATAAGCATGTGTTATTTCACCCTTTACAAAACATGACATTTGCTTGTATGATTTATGAAGACATTATGTCTCATTTATGAAGGCATTATACATGCTGTATAAAGCCTTTATGAGCAACACTTCATCTAAAGTCTGACCCTTATTTCTAACAGTTGATTAGTCATTAACTAACTTAGAGACTGGTTAATGACATGTCAGCACACAGTCAGAAGCACACTCACCTTATTGTCCTCCCAGTACAGTGCGAGGCACTGGTCCCCAGGTTTCCAGTTATTCAGCCCATGCGTGCTGAACTCTGAGACCAAAACGGATTCCGTGCCTTTTTGACCTTTGATGGGTCCCGACCTTTTCTTAGGCTGTCCAGAGTTCTGAGAGATGTTTCTGTTTGAGAGTTTATCAGAGGGTTGTTTAATAGGTCCCGTCCGCCTATGTTCCGAATATCCGTTCTGAAGGTGTGCGTTACCACCAGCACCGAGTGCGTTCAAGTCCCTTGTTGTAACACTTTCCCGATTCCCCCACGGGTCAGAGGAATTCGGAGAACCCACATCTGATTTCCTCACAACGGTATCTGAATGAGTCCTGTCAAGTACCCCTCTTCTTTTACTACTGGCTTCAAATTTACTGTCGGACCGAGCGACTCCTTTAAAGCTTGATTCCCTGGAGCTGCTCTCTAGATGTTTGAGTTGAAGGCCATTGTCTTTTGGGACCTTCTTGAGAGACGGATCAGACCCCAGCTGGAAACCGACAGAGCAGGTCTGATCTCTGGGTCCTTGGTGAAAGCCACCAGATTCTATATGGTTTTTGGGTCCTTGCTGGAATCCACTGGAGTCAACAGGATCCCTTGCGCCGTGTGTAAAATCTCCAGGAAGAGTGTGACTGTGTGGGCGGGGATTCCCTCTGAACACCCGCCCACCCCTCCTGCCCTCTTCCTGCCATCTGTCAGGAGCCCCGGCCCCAGAGCTGTCCGGCCCCCTCCACCTCTGGCTGGAGGCCGCGTCACTGTCCTTCTGGAACCGAGGGGGTCGGTCGTTTCTCGGCTGCCTTGCTTCGTTCCGTGGGGGGTATTTATTCAGCGGTGGGTCTTTGGAGTCTGTTTCGGGGAAAATCATCTTGTTTGGATGATCTTGACGTTTTGCAGCTGGCTGGCTCCTTGGCTCTTGAGAAACAATTGAAAGAACACATGGTTTACTACATGGCTAAGACTGCAGATATCCAAGAGATGCGGATCATTAATGGTTTGAAGAATATGCAATTCAAAAGTCATTAACAAAAGAAATTCACTGCTGAGGATATTGGCAATCACGGGTATTGTTAACTCCATTCCCAAGGTGTTGGTTAAAGTTTTAACCAGTGTAACGCCATTTAAAGGTCACTAGCGTAAAGTGTCATCAATGAGGAAATTTGCATATGGGTCATTCTAAGTGAATTCACACACCCTCCCCAGTGCGCTGTCAAAAATTTTCCTGAAAAAAACCCCCTCCAAATCCCTTACCATGCTTTAGGACGAACCCCAAGTTATAGTTCTCAATTCATTATAGTTATAGGGGTATGGTCAATTTAAATAATGATTTCGGACACCCGTGAATTGTGCATTGAAGTTGAAAACCTTTTAGGAGGCTTGTATCTTTTGAAATACTAATAATAGGAGGCTGAAGCTTAAAAGAGTGGCTAATTCTTGCCCACAAATTCAAAATCATCCATTTTGTTGCTAATCAATATTGACAATTCAGATCCACCAAGTTTCAGCCTTCTATCATTAATATTTCAAAAGACAAGGCTCTAAAAAAATTTTTTTAACTTGTACATATCCCTGAAGCAACACAGAATTGAGGAATAACCCCAGGGTGGTCTTCCTGAAACATGTTAAAAGATTTTTAGGAATGTTTTCAGGAAAATCTGAGACTGCTCAACGGGGGTGATTCCTGGTTTGGCCTTGGTTGACATGGAATGGTTCATATACATTAATTGATATAATTACCATCAATAGAAAAGGCCCCCATCTTTGATTCCAGGAAATCAAACAAAGTGCTCGGTCCTGAGGGCCTTCCTCCTGTCGAATCTTCCTCTTCCTCCCCCCTGGCTCTTCCACGACCCCTGCCCTTCGCTGAAAGACATAAGAAACAATTTGAGCATGTAAGGCAGACTCCACTTTGATGAGGTCAAACAAGAGGAGTGTGCAAGTTTCACCATCCTAACCACGTAGAAAACACCACCGTTTACATTGATTAGTGTTAAAAAGGTCACTTAGGTATTACCTGCACTATTAGGACATTCTCAGTCCCCAATACATACAACAAATGTTCCTGCAACAACACTAGAGAAATAACTCTCAGATGGCCGTGCTCTACCTCGAGGTGGAGGTCGGCTGTGCTCAGCGGGCACAGGCTTGGACTTGCTATTGGTGAGGAGGAAATTCAGGGCCACTTCCAGGTTGTTGTTGTTGTCCATAAGCGCCTGCCTTGCTGCTTCTTTGTTAAAACCCATTTCCATGATGTCCTTCAACGCTCTTTCATCCACCTGAAGAACAACAAAATAATGGAGGAAACAAACAAATGCAGAAGCCACATGACTGTTGATTCTGAAATCACATTGGGAATATCTAGGCCTTGAACAACAAAAGGGTGATACCTACAAAAAAAAAAAAAAAAAAACAACTGAGTGTAAGGTCTGAATTTAAGGCCGGTCGCAGCTGCTCGAAGGTGCTTTCAAAATGAAAAAAAAAAAAAACATTCATCGTTTTCAAGAGATAACCATCAACGTAGGAAAATAGGAATACCACAAAAACAAATGAGGCTTTGGAAACCTTATTCGAATCAATCAGTTAGCAATTTTGAAGCAATGTTAGCACTGTAGTTACACTTTAATATACTGGTTTGCAAGGATACAGAAAATAAACCATTATTTTGAAGATAACAGAAAAACAGTCTCACTAATTGCATAGAGCATAGATTACATTTGTTGAACAAAAATAATTTCAGGAATGACTCTCCTGACTGAAATCAATGGACCATAACAAGGCGCTTACCAGTTCTCGATACACCCCTTCCGATCGGTTTTCATTCCAAGCAGGTTTTTCTTCACGTCTTTTCTGATAAGTGTCGCGATTCTTGTACGTAGAGCCAGGATTGGTGAGATTACTGCCAGCGTTTCCCCCACCACCAAATGTCCGAGTCTAAACACAGGGTAAACAAAAAACACAAGCATTACAAAGAGTGATAATTCAATGCATTAGTCAAATGCTAATTCTTGATTAACTGTTAGGCATCACTGCTCATAAACACGGGATCATTCCCAGACTCCAACTTCAAACAATTCTGTTTTGAAGACATGTTGAAACAAGGTGCACGCTCTTGCCCCAAACAGCAAAAGAGTATCTCTGAAATACCCCAATCCCCTCCTCTCCGGTGACAAATCGTGTTGTCAGAAATTCGCCAACATTTAATCAGCTCTTGCTCTCCAGGATATCCAAGTACCTGCCAAGAATGGATCCCCAACTTTATACACTGTTGTAGTTATCGCGCTTTTGCCTAATCTCGGCGGTGGCAGAGGTGGTGGTCAGGGCTAAAACATAATACCCTCCAAAAGTCTATTTCGGGGCTGTAATCAATGGTTTTATTTTGATCCAACTCAACATAATGTGTGTCCTAGTGTAATTCATGCGTCTTAAAGGCAAGTTCAATGATTGAGGGACACAAACTGCCAAAAAGCACTCAGAGAACAAAGTTATTGCATTAGATGATTATAAGTGATGCAAAAACAGTCAAAAGGGGTGATTTATGTACCTCTTTGCTTTTTGCAACCTCTGCAATCGCAGCAATTCGTTGCTTCTCAAATTCATCGTTCTCGTCCGCAGTTTTCGCAGCGTTGGTGACCTGCAGCGTCTTCCTCTGGTCCAGCTCTCTGCTGTCCACCTGTTCCTTTGTCACACATTTCTAAGGAAAAGGCAAGACAGGGTTCCTATATAAAACAGAGCACAGCAAAAGAACTCGTGCAAAATCTTTGCACGCACACACACACACACACACACACACACACACACACACGGCCCTATGAAATCCGTTTTATTTTTTCCCAAATTCCGTTTTAATTTTTTGGAATTCCGTTTTTTACCAATTACACCAATTTTACCATCAGAGAGAGTGTGCTATTTATGTTAATAAATAAAATGTCCACTAATTAAATAGAAATAACCTTAAATTAGTTGATGCAACGCTCAATTTTCCTCAGTACTTAAAGTCAGAACAAGTGCTGCATAATAACGCAATATAACATTGCACTGTGATGAAGGAAAAAATAAATTTTTTTAACCTAAAATAATACTACAAAATAACATAAAAACGAAGTGTAAGCTACAGTCAAAAAGGCAGACAACGGCCTTATTCTGACTGCCCCTTTTTAATCATTTAAAATCTTATTGTGTGTGTGTGTGTGTGTGTGTATACATATATATATATATATATATATAAATAAATGTATGAGAGCAGCAGTAATGACACTCCGTTTCCCCCACGGATCAACAGTTGTCTGATTCCGATGCATCGGCTATATTTAATTTATTTTTTCATTTTTAAGAATCTTTTGTTGAGTAATCCCTATACTATCTATTACGTACTACAACAAAATGTTCTACAGTAATGAATAAACATGAACAAACTGACACAAAGATGCATCAGCCATTATTTCACCACTGGGGGACGATGTTACGTCATAATTTGCATGCACACAATTCACTAAAAGTATATTGTGAAAAGATATAATGTAGGCTATTTAGTGGTTATATAAGTTGTTAAGTTAACATAAGATGACCAATGACAATGTTTAGGACCCTGCAATCCCTGGCATCAGTGGTCTCGTCTAAAACAATGAAAAACTTCTTCCCACAGATCTTCTGTAGCACCGAGGAGATGTGTTGTTCAAACACTCGGGACCGGCAAATTTGACAAAGGCTGCTCACATTTTCGCGTGCATTCGCGTCTTTTCATTGCCTTTGAATTTAATCTGGTCGCGCAAATATTTTGTTTAGCGTTCGGTGGAAACGTGGCTTTACGAACAGCATTTCAGTCAAATCATGTCGGTTTCCGCGACATTCCGCGTTTGACAATAGATTCCGTTTTTACTGGCCAATTCCGCGACTCCGTCAACGATTCCGTGATGGCGGAAATCATAGGGCCCTACAAATGTATAACTCCACTTAGGCCCACAGTTGTTTCTGTATAATGACTAACATGATGTTGTTCTTTATTATATAGTTTCCCAGTCATGATGATAATAGGCAGTTCAACTCGTAGCTTAATTCTCAATGCGATGTTGAGGTGATGAAATAGTCAATTCAATTCTTATTCCGTTCACTTCCTCATTTCACTTTAGCACATCCTGAATGTTGGCTCACTCACCAGCGTCTTATGTTTAAGTTCAAATTACAAAACCAAAGACAAGCAACAAATGTTCTCAACTGAATGTTAACGTTGATTGACATGTAACTTTGCATTGAAATAAGGCATTTCATTTCTAAGAAATTTCATTTCTTACCTTAATGAGAACTAGCCACACCTGATAGTGATGACTGTTTTCCAGGTTCACATAATGTTAATTTAAATACATGATTGAAATCAGATCAAGACAAATCATTAGTTTAAAGGCATGTTCTCATCCTCCTCAATTTTCAGCACATTACCCACTACTCATATAAACTTATTTATTTTCCTCCAGCACAAGACACAAAAATCACACACAAGTGTTCATCTTCAAAATTGTGTTTCATCTAAAGCTCAGAAGTACAACTGTCTTGGCAAAACACCAAAAAACAGGGTGAGCCACCTCTACGCAGACACACAAGCCATTTCAATCCCTCAGACAAGATGCACTGCAGAAACATGCACACACAAGTAATACCCATGGACAGTAGTGTTAAACACAGAGAAAGATGAAGTTACCTGTCCGAATGGCAGAAATGGAGGAGGGCCACCTTCCGCACCAATGTTAGTCCGGCTGTGTTTGGCCAAACTCTAAAGGAAAACGGCAGCAATCATTTGGTCATGACATGAGGTTCAGCATTGAGCAATCCCACTTTCCAACCAGTTGAACTGTGAGTAATATGACAGATGCAACCTAGCATCATCACCAAGTAATATCTTGACATTAGCAGCTGCTAAGCACCTGTTTTACAATACAAAAGGCACAGTGAAGGTCCAAAGACTCAAGCAAACCATTAGAACATAAGCGCACCAATCAAATACACTGCTTTGCCTGCAACTGAGTTCAGCAAATTTCAAGGTGGTTCAAAAAATGCAAGTGAAGAACCATTTACAGGGAGACTGAATTTCCAAAGAAAAGATTTACAGGAAATTGAACAGGAATTGCCCACTGTGCAACTCTCACCCTTTGCAATTCCCATTTTTCAACCATGTGGTCAACTTCCCCACCGAGCACATGGATTTTGGAGTCATCGAGGAGCAAGAACCCATTCTTCACAAGAACGGTGCCCAAGAGCTTGACTTTTGTTCCGGGAGGGGTGTTCAGACTGAGAAGAGAAAAAGAGTCGGGCAGCGAAGCAAATATTGAGAATGTCAATATTGTTTGATTTTACATCAATAGGACGACTCCCAAAAAGAGTGATGCGCCACCAACAAGAATATCCGGCAGAGCAGAGTCAAACAATTGAATTAATGGGGGCCAATAGCAGTTTATTTTTTCAAACCCAATCATAAAAAATGTAAGTGCTTTATTTTGCAAGTTGGAAAAATTAATGAAATTTGCAGCTGTCTGGTAAAAGGTTAGTTTACTGTCCACTTAGAAAAACTTTGAAACATGAGCATTTCGTCATGACCAATGTGTACCCTCAATATTGTTGTAAGTGTTCTGAAAGCGAGATCAAAACGACCATTTACTGCATGTCCCATCATATTTTCATATTCATTACAAACATAGGGAGTCTTAAAATGGATGTAGCACTTTGGTTAATGGAGCATGAATGTAACACTTTGGTTAATTGAGCATGCTTGAAATACAGTAGCAACTATTTTATAGCATTTTTTTCCCAGCAGTGTACATTAAGAATCACTCCGCCATGCAAAATGCGGCAAGGGGTGGGTCAGCCAAAATGAAAAATTTTTAGTGGATATGTGTGTCTGACCTAGCTTACTTAGAATGTGCAGTATGAGCGGTTTATCTCCAGTGATTACAGAATAATTGCTAGAAATAGAATTTTGGCATTCATTTAAGCACTATTTCATAGATTTCAATGAGCAAGAGAAAATTAAGTCTTGACAGAAAATGGTCCAACTTGGGATACTTCATTTTGGTGGGTGGATTCCCTATAGGAAGGCCTATGTTTCCCCTGAAAGCCAATGAAAAATATTACCTAATGTGGGAGGGGAGAATGTTACCCCTACCCCAAATCACTGATTTTGAGATGACCATGTTCCGAGCCCAACAACTTGCCTTCTGCAGGAAGTTGGATTTTGGGACTCGTACGGGATTAGAACCGTTACTTGAATTACTGGAAACAGAAAAAAAAAAAATTGCGAATGTTTACCGTTTGCCAGTGAGACCAGAATTTGTCGGACTAGTGTTATGGTGCTGCCCCCTATTGTCACTTCCTCAACCTACAGTATAAAGAACGGACTAGGGGGCTGCTGTTGTTCATGAGCTGCCATTTTGTTGTTGTTGCAGTTGTTCTGTAGCATACGACTGCACCAATCCAAGTCGATAGCCCCCTATTGGGGAACTGTGAAACTACAAAAAATAGCTAATAACAAGGTTTTTGAAAGCCTAGCGTAAAAATATGAAAATAGCTGGAAAAAAATTTTCTTTTGAATATAAAAGAATAGGCATCTACCTATTTCTTGGCAAAGATTCATTTATCAACACCCTGCAGAAGGTAAGATACCGACCTCGAAATATGGCATATAATTTTGCAGTGTCAAACTTGGCCCCTTTTGAAGGCCCTGGGCCAGCACTACCAGAAGCATGAAAAAATTACTCATAGCAGGGAAAAAATCTTCAACATGTCCACTTTCATTCTACAATAGGGAAAAGTCTGGTCTTTTTGTAGTTGCAGTGAAAAAAGTTGAAACGTTATCAGTATATTTTGGGGGTAAATAGCTGCTCATAACAAGCGAAAAACAAAAATGGCCCCTTCTCCTACCCTACACGATCATTTGACGAATGGCTCTAACAGTCACCTCCATGCCCCAGGCCAACCTATGGTCAATATACAGAATGGATCCACAGACACCCCCCACCTTGCCACTTTTTGCAGATTTTGCATGGTGGACCCATGGAGTGACTGTTAAAATAATCTACTCTGCGTTGCAATGCCCCCACACTGGCAGCGGTGAAAGAGTCTGTGGCACGGTAAGCTGATTTTCCATTATGCAGTCAATAGAGGCAGCAGGGTACTCTCCCAGGGTGAGCTTTAGTGGCACTGCCTCTAACGCAGACCTCTGCCTCTCAACCTCACCTCAGGTAAGAGGAACGCTATGGGAATCCTTCTCCTGAGTGAAGACAGGGCACTGCTGTAACTCATTCTGAAAGGGGGCACAGCAAGGGCTAATCTGATTTGGGAAATCAAAGAACTTCTCATTTTGATCATTTAATACGCTCAAGCCTTCTACAATTGTAATCTGGTTGCTAAAATTTTGAGCAGGACGGCAACAGTGTGTGAAAATTTCTTAGATAAATTACATAGTAATTTAAACACACTGCTGAAAAGAAATTGCAATCACCGAAGCAAAGTTAGAAGTGCTGTTTGGCTGCATTTTCGTGGTAAAACAGATACAGTCACACAGACTCACTTCCAAAGCACAAACAGTACATAGGAAAACCATTTCACGAGTAAATGCCACCAAAAAAACAGGACCCGAATAATGGCAAACTCAACAGATATTAGCTAAAGAGGCCAAGAAAAAAAATAGGATGAATCTTAATCCACCCAGTCTCAAAAAAGAAAGAAAAAAAGTTTCAATTTAAAGAAAATGACAGAGGAAGCAATATTTGCGTCTTAAATTTTCACACCCCCCACCAACTGTGACCACAGTGTAAAGTATGGTGGTTAACAGATGCTTTGAGGCTATTTTTCTTCCAAAGGCCCCATATATTAACTGTTTATATTATATCACATATGGATTCATTCTCTCCTGATTGGTTGAGGCGAGCTCCGTCAGTCAGGTTAAACAGCGATATTCACCGAGCGCAAGTGCGCAAGGCGAATATAACAATCCGACTAGAAACAGATTAGGCTTCCACGCAGGAGCTCCTGACAGTGTCCATATTTCTGTCTCTCTGTCCCTGAGAGGAGCTTTACGTTAGAGTTGTCGCCCTTCTTTTCTTTTATATTTTCCAAGTGGGGCCATATAATAAAGCAGTAATTCACTTCAATTACAGGTGAATAAGAGAATACTTGTCCAAGGTGGATGAGTCATTGGTTTCACCTCAACTGAAGTCAATAATTGTATACCAACCAATATCCAGTTAATGTAACCCTACAGTAAACCCTGACTATACTGACCTGATTTTGGACAGGTGTTTGAACTCGATGCCCACACAGTTGGTGTGGCCGTCTGTCATCTGTATCCGCAGCATCCTGGGAGCCGCCTGCGACTCCTCGTGATCTTTTGGTGCCGCAACATTCCTGATCTTCTGCACCTGGAGAACGCATGGTCCTTCCACCTGAGGGAGCACAGAGAGATAAGACCACACTGCAGCTATGAAGAATTCTGTTCCCTGTCCCATCACATTCGCCCCTAGAACGCTTTATGGGTTGTTGCCAACACCAAGTAAGGAACAAGTCAGTCAGAATCTGTAAAAGTCCGCTGCCAAAGACTAGACAGATGAAAGCACGGACAGACGGCAAGACATGGGCTAAATCAATAGTCCCCTGAAGACAAGTAATTTGGCAATCATTTGGCAGTCATAATTCACAGCACTTCATGACATTACTGATACTGAAACAAATTGATTGAATCATGTCAAAAGAATCGCTATTAATGCATCCCTCCAATACAGTGGAGACTGAGATTAAAAAAAAAATAAATTTATTGTTGCTTCCATTTCTTATAAACAACTGTTGGTCCTGAAGTTACAAATTAAATTGAATTCTCGATAAAATTTGTTCCACTGTTACAATCTGCAGCAAACATAATTTGACTCAAACTTTTACCTCATAGAATGCCTGACAAGTGATGAGACATGAAAACTCGGAACAAGCGCATTATACGTCTGAATAAAAGCCTGACAGAAACAGAAACCAGTACGCTGGCCTCTTTTCTCCTGGGGAGGGCTCAGAATGCCCAGATCTGTGGTTTAAATTTTACAAGCTTATTTCAGTCTTGTAAAAAGATATAAAAAATACACATAAAAACTGAGTAGTAGCCACAGCTAATGCCTCAGTTGTGCAATGAAAGGTATGAAAAATTCCCACTTCACCTTCTTCACAATATCATTGAGCCAATCATGTGGGCAACCGCACCAAACAAATTACAGAAGGTCATGGGGGCAATACACCCCGGTCTGAAATCTGAGCCAACTTAATATTTACCATCGATTATTATTCCATTTCTAAAGTAGTTTTCACAGAAAAAAGTCATTTTTTACAGCCAATGGCAGTTACAAGCAAACTCAGCACAAAAAAAGGCTTTTGGCTCCCTGGTGGTCCATTCAGCTGTCGTAAAGGCAGTGATTCACTCCACAGCACAGACAAAAAAGAATGAAATAAAAAATACCCAGCAAGCTAGAGCAAACAGTAACAGGAAAAATGATTTTATCATTTTATCCTCTCTTTCCACATTTTTTTCAATTATTTTAAGAGAATGCGACTGATGAAGCAGCAGCACTTTCTCAATAATATCCCAAAATGAGTTTGCATATCTGTCAGCATTCAATGGTGCAGGCTGTAAGCTACAAAAAGACAAATATGAAAATTATTATAACATAGGAAAATCAATTTCATACGGAAAAAACCCCATGCTTACACGGGACATTCAGATTGATTTTTCTCAATGTATTCAAAGGCTGCACAGTACATTAAATACATTTTCATTTGCAATAAGAGCTTTAGCACGACCAGCAACATACGGGGTGTAATCTGACCTCATACTTCTCCAAACCTACACAATGGCCAGAAATTCATATTCTCTCATTTGTTATCTTGAAACAAATGATTTCTTCTTCTTCTTCTTCTTCTTCTATTGAAGCAGGCTAAATATGGCAGATGAAAATGGACAGGCAATACAAAGGTTCATGAGGTTGCTGGATGACCCAAGACGCAGCATTGCTGGTACTCCAGTGTGGGAATGTTGCCACAGACAACAGATTTTAAAACTCGGGCATATTGGTACATAGAGATTTACCTGGCAGTGATAAGCTTGCATCATTATATGCACAACTTCAGGAACCCATTGAGCCTCCAAGCCATTGGCAATTGACCACTCAATCGGCAAGAGATGGGGGGGAATTTGGGTCTTGGAGGTTATATTCCCGAAACACCGCCAGAATTTGAATTTCATAAGGCTAGGCTGCAATTTGAACAGCCTATATGAATTATGTTATTTGGTTTTCATAGTAGGCCTGATATTTCATGAAGTTCAAAGCATAGCTTCAACCCCAAATCATGTCAATCAGTGTTTCCCGGAGGACGTTTGTACATGCAAAGCCATCAATATGTAGGTGGGCTCAGGCAAGGGCATATTTTTTCCTCATGACTATCCTGTGCATGAAATCATTTTGATAATAATTTGCTACATAGTACATCCACAATTTAAATAGGCCTATAAACAGATTGTTCTGTTGTTCTTTCAAAAACATGGTGTGCAATTATTACTTAAAAATCAAACAGTCCCGACCTCAGACTAATTAAAGCCTATTTGGCTACCTACCTCATTTTCATTTTAGTTTTTTTACATTTTGCAATATATTTGTTTGCTAATTTGCACTATATTCTACACAGTAAATTAACTGACGCCAAATAGTTTTAAAACCCCAAGGTTACATTGAATTCTGGACAAGAGAACACAGAGATGTTTGTTGACAACAACACAAAGCAAAGCAAGCTAAAATATCACACCTAAGCCAACATTAATTTTCTGTTATGTGTTAATGAGGCCAGAATGGAATTGTGTTTTGTGGCCTAAACAGATAGTAACAACAACACAATTTTTCTGGCCCAGTTAATTCAGCAAGGCATTGTTGTGCCAAATAAAAAGGCTATTGATGGATGCTGGTGTAGGCTACTCGGTACTCCAGTGCTTACCAAGATGATACAATTTGTTTAATGAAGCCTTAGTGGAAATAATGTTCGTTAAACTGAGGTCTAAACAGAAGGAGGCAGCAGTAGGATCTGTTCTCCTCAACCCCAGTAAATTGTGGAGCCATATCGCTGCACAAAGGCATCAAACTGTAGAAATACACGCACTACACACAAAAGGAATTAAATTGCTAATTGGCCAAAGCCTAGGCTGTAATCGCCTTAATCGGCATTGTGAGAACTCATTCGGCAATGCTTTGAGCGTAACCGACATTCATCAATCAAATAAATAAATAAAATAAATCACTCATTCAAGTTGCAATAATCACTAGTTTGAAACATGGGTCCCAAAAATTCCGATATAATTATTTTCTCAAATCGTTCAGCCAAACTATGTCATACTCTCAAAAATTTTCAAGCTTGCCCTTTGGTCATCTTAGTCGCCTTAAATGTCCCAGGCAGGATCAATCCGCAGCAGAAAGTATCCAAATTCAAAAACAACTGACCCAAATACAAAACACATCCCTATTATCTGGTTTGGGAATAACTAGCATAGCCCACAGGCTAGCTTACCTTTTCCACTCGTCCACTGTTAATGTCACTGGGCAGAAACTTCTTCCCAATAGGCCTCAAATCACTCTGAGGATCAGAGAGCACAGAGTGAGTGGTTGACTGCGAAATGGTCTTATTCAAAGCATTTGGAGCTCATTCTCAATGAAGGCTACAAAGTACCTTACGTAGAATATACTACATATTGAAATACATGTCACTTCAAAAATATTTTCAAACATCAATATATATAAAACTAAATCAACATGCTTAAATCTGTAAATGCATCAATGTCTATGAGCAGCAATGGCTGCAAACACTTATGCCTGGTTGTTTATATAACATTAATGCCATTATCCCTTTTCCCCATAATGATTACATGTGACACCTCAGCGTGTCAATTTCTAACTTCAATTGTAATATTGTGTTCTTTCAGTTTTGCTTCAACAGCAGCTTTAACTCTTTTCCCCATGACTACATATTACAACTATATGTATATCAATGATCCTGTTCCTTAGCCTCCCCTGGGGTCATCATTTGTAGTCATTATGAGGAAAGGGAGGGATAGTCAATGGGGAAAAGAGTTCAGCACTAATGTGAGTTTTCAATCAGTTCAATGATCCCTTCAGGTGAAGAGTGAAGTCTCAACCAGCAGTCACCCGCACTTCAAAGATCTATTCTAAATTTTGGAATATGTGGTTAATAATCAGGTGACTGTTTACAGTTTTTAAGCTGCATTCTCAATTCCAGCCTGAGGGATGCGCTACGAAGAGAGATTGGTGGGTTAGCGAGGCATGTCGAAGTTAGGGTTTTCAATGTAACAGAGGTGGTTCTCTTCTAACCTGCCATAATAACTAATGGCAACTCATGATTATGAGTTCAGGGTTTGTTGAGCCAGCTCATTCACAGAAAGCCCAGCTCATGGAGAACTTGCTCCATAGTGCCCCCTCAGGACACAAAGAATGATTACACAGAAATAAAGAAGTGATGTTGCCAACTTTTTTCTATCATTGCAAACGATTTCTCAATTTATAACAAAAACTGGCAGAGCTGTCAGCATTTGATCAAACGTGCAAATGCATACCAACTTGTGTTTATAAGAGATATTGTAATAGATAAAATGTGTTCAGAATTCTACGTTAAATAACTGGCAAGAAAAAATTTGGGTCAACTTAAACCCAACAAAAGAGAACTGGCCTTAGAGCTGCCACAGCCTGTCATGTCAAGTCAGTTTGTCAAACACCCCTCATAACCTTTACTCACTTAAGTATTTTGTGCCAGGTAATTTGACTCAAAATGACTTAATGCATAATTGCACGTCAGGATGACCCTTATGTTACTTCAATAGCAATGTTATGTCAGCCTTGTTTGCGGGATTCAACTATTACCAACAGTGTAATATGTTATCGGAGGCACTAAAAGAAAGAACAGTTTCGGCACAGAAATCTTTCCTGGGCCACATGGGGTCAAAAAAAGCACTGGCCATAGCAAACACCTAATGAGTCTTGTGGAGCATCTCTGATGGCAGTTACCATAGACATGCACGAAGCCTGATAGAATAGACATATTGTGGAATAACAGAGAAACAAAAAATGCAGTAAACTTCTAAACCACATGCAGTCATCCAAGATTCCGAGATCATGCATAAACCCTGCACAAGACCCTCTAGGAATACTTTATACTTCACACTAATACTTAGGGTCTGTCCCAATACCCAGACTTCCACTCAAAATTGACCCTAGCCTTAATATTTGCGTGTTCCCACGAAGGGCAAGGGTGTCCCAAACTGTAAGATGATTAAGGGAAGTGCTTTTTAGCCCTTAAAATTCCCACTTAATTGTAAGGGCCAGGCGATGCTCACTACGAACTGAGGGGAAGAATGAATTTCGCAGGATGCACTCCGAGACTATCGAGCTGGACGAGTTTTCCAAGAAGATGGCAGCTGCCATGAAAAACCATCGCACAATTGTAAGTACTATTTCCGTAAGCATGCATGCAAAAAATCCAAAACATGTCGGAATATGTTATGTTTGTGGGTATACATCTTTATCTGTAAGCGTTGATTTAGAATATGAATGTTTGAAAATCGCTAATTCACGTTATAGCCAGCATGATATCCACCAAGTTCTCTGTATAGCAGTAATGCTGCACGCATTTGGCTAATGTTATCGTTATGCATGACGAGCATGCCTACGTTTTACACGTGTTATATTCCAATTTCTTTGAAATTTGTGTTGTGACATGACCTGGTTTGTGATTGTGAATGCGAACATACCACGACAGCTACCCGGTTGTAGCTGCGTATGTAACTTTCAAAGTTGCAACGATCGCTCTGGCAAGCCACGCAATGAGTCGGTAACTCTATAATGTAGGCTACAGTTCAGTGTACAAAACCGATACAGATTACTTGATAGAATGTAAACGCCTCGAAATAAGTGCAAGAAGCGTATGTCAGCCATACGCGTGACGTACTTGGACACACGTGTTACTCTAATTTGCATGAAGTGGCGTCCCAATTCTTAGGTGAAATTCCCTTCCCCTCGAAACTACCCCTTCGTCGTTGAGAGAAATCTTACTATTTAGTGCACTTGAAACCAAGGGTTACGATTAGGGGAAGAGGATTGGGATTGAGCCTTATACTTTCCACCAGGGTTCTAGCCAGCCGGGCAGAGCCCCTGAGATTTCATCACGCCGCGATAGGAAAACTCAAAAATAGGGTCCAGGTGTTTGCTTTCTATGATCAGTTACTTTTTATGATGGTAACCATTAATATAAACAAACTTTTTTGGCCAAAAAACGCTGCCTTTCTCGGACGACCACACGGCATGAAAGCTGCCTTATTATAGCTATGTGAAAATCCACATGGTCCGCATCAGTTATTTTCTTCCCAAATGCCGTTTCCCGCCCTTTTGTCGGGGTATTCCCCGGAACTACTTGAATATAGAGTAGCTGGAAACTGCCTTTTTAGCGTAATCTTTGAATTTTAAAGATCTGCGCACATTATCCGTTTCGATGAACAGTTGGAAGCATACTTTCGTTTTCAAAGTGTATAATTTACGCCCAATAGGCTACTGATTAGACACTATCATAAACTAAATAGACGTTATCTTTAATATTTCAGTTTAAATTCGGTGAGATTTCATTGCATTTTATCAGAAACTTTTTTGACCGACTCGGTTCCGGAGGCTACCGAACCGTGACCGAATCCCGAAACCATTATTTTCGTGGGTAATTTAATGCGGCAAAAATTGAATGAGCTAGCTAGACAATAATTGGAAAAGGACACCAAGGATTGACGATGTCATACAAGACATAGAAGCTCACCGTTGGCCTCTATTAAATATTCAAAATCCCCGGGCTGCTACATGCGAATTGCTTACTTTTTAGCTTAGAAGCAAGTGTTGCCCCGTTTCAACGATAGCACTGATGCGTTCATATCCCTTTCAGAAACTTCGTAATCCAACCTTAAACTCAGGCGTCTTAATGGAAATTTCCCATAATAAATCCGCAATGTTATATCTAACATCGTTAGTTAAGTATTACAGTACATCTAATTTCCCACGCTGAAAAAAGCTATTTTCGTCCAATAACAATCCACTGTCCGTAGACTGACGGCTGTGTGTTCTTTACTTTACAGCAATTAGAGGCTGTTTTTCACTGGCAACTATGCTTGTTTAAATTACGGATTTGTAGCGAATTGCGCGTTGGAATTACACGAGACTATTTTATCTCCACTACTTACAGATCTATCCCATAGTGGGCAAGTGCTCGAAATATTTAGCCATTTATAAGGAAATAAGACATTTTCCACAGAAAAGTTCAATTTTGGTCTCAAAATCAAAAATCACTCCCATTCAAAAAATAAAGTCTAATTACCAATTATAAAATGTGTCAGCTTTTCTGTTTTTAGTAGAATACTACAATGAATGTCAGACGCTCGTGTCCAGCGGAGGCTTTTTATTCAATTGAGTATATGAATGCTGGTCAGTCGCCAACCAAAGACATAAATTAGAGGCGCTACTCGTTTCAGATCAGCCAATGTGTGCAGAGCTGGCCGCCACCTCATGACGGGCGTGCCTGCAGCTGGAACCCATGTAAACAAATACGCTCTGGTTAATATTTCGGTAAGGACGGGGCACTTGTTCACCAGCAAGATAAATTATCATCGCAAATGCCAGGAACCTCGATAACAAGTGTCTTATTGTGACCGCAGCCAAGTCGTGAAACTAGTTTATTAGTTTAGGGGAAAAAAAAAAAACACTGGTTTGTAATTGAATCTTACACGTAAGCCTTTCTATTAAAAAAGAAAAACAAAAAAAAAATTGATTTGTAATTGGATCAGACTCGTATCTATGACTATTTTTTTTGTTTGATAGAAGCTGCATGGTGCAGACCGGTCACTGACATTACGATGAACGAGGAACAACTAAACCTATTCGTATCTACTGACAGCGGCTGCTTATTTCAATGGGTTTTCGGACATGCCCAACTCTTAAGTCGGGAGTGATTCAAAGTATGATCCCGGCCAGACCAAACTTGCACACTGAAATCGTAACATAGCGCCTCTAGTTTATATAGCTCGTTGGCGCCAACATCAGGGGTAATGTCCATGCTCCAGTCTGACTAGCCGATAACGGATATCATCGATCTCACTATAACCCGTAACATTTTCTTTATACTCAACCAATATGAATGGTTATGGTGTCATTTTAAAGTGTTTATAAAGCATATTTCAGTGGTGCCAGTTGCACTGGTATTGGCGGAGTTTGAATTTTTTGTTCACATAAACTGCATGTTGCTTATGCTTGACGCACACCAAGAATGGACATTTGGCTCCTGCAGCATTCATGGGTCAGCGATTCTTGCTGGATAATCCCGCTCTGATGTCGAAAAAGTTAAAGTTGAATATTTAGATTGAAATATGCCTTGATTCGAAGCAGATTATGGGGACTCTTTCTGTAAACACCGATTGACTTTCTGCATCAGGAAAAACTCATTTGACAAAGGGAGATTCTGGTCAAGGATTTCACGCAAAATACTTCACCAAAACCCACCAAATCACTTCCATTTTATCAAAATGTCCTGGGGGGGGGCATTCCCCTGGACAAGCCACACCCCACACCGCCACCCCGCCGGGGTTTGCAAGTCGCGACTGCTAGAACACTTGAGTAGCACCACTCTGAGGAAAAATCCTGGCTAGAACACTGCTTTACACTTCAGATAAAGTCCTATGTTACAGCTGATACTGTACCAGAAGGAACAAGTGAACTCAGCTTTCTGTGGACAAATCAAACCTACATTAAGGGCAACACGGATGATGTCATTGACAGTGTCTTTCTCTGAAGAGCTTCTGCAAACTTCTATGCCTTCCTCGGAAAGATACCTGAAACAGAGAAAGATTAGTTCACAACTATTGTGACATGACTGATGTTCCTTTCATGAAGGCTGCAGAATATTCCATCAGGTGCACCGTTTCTGGGTAGCCTTAACATTCTCTTCCTTGTTCAGGAAATATTTTTCAAGTGACCCAAAAGCAGCTTGTCCATAAACCAATACTAAATATGAAAGCAGCAAAAAATTGCATTCTATCATGGCTCATTTGCACAAGCAATCCATTTTTATCCTGGAAAACTACAATTACACCATGGTCCATCAAAGTAAAACTAATCTTTTGATTTATGGTCCAAAAGTGACAACTCCCCGAACATTTCTGAGCCCTTAGCTCCATTGCACAGGAATTGCAAGTATCAGTGCCATCAAGAAAATTTTGGTAGACCCTTATGTCCATTAACAGCATCTGCGTAATTGAAGAAAATAAGGAGAACAGGTTCTGAGGGGATAAAGCAATGGTCTCAACAAGCACAATTAAGTTCCATGAGAGTATGCAAAATCATTGCTTCGAGACCAAATTACAAGAGCCTCACCTCGTGGGGAAAAAGTGACTAACACATTTTCACCCAATGATTTATACCAATTCCTGAAGGTTTCCTACACTTAATTAGGTAGCTGAAATAGCCAGTAAGTTACACGTACACAAGGAGAATATGTTCGCTGTGAATGAGTAATTTCGGTATTTAACAAGCTATATGACTTTGAGCTGGTAATCTAGCATCGCAAACGGAAACAAATGTCAAATAGTATCGTACCAGCTTCGTCTTTGCATTGACTTTGAATGTAATCTGTCGTGCGAAAAATTCGATTGACGTCCGGTGTGAAAGCAGCTTTAGTCTTTCATTAGCGTGACATTACTTTTCGAAATATCGCCAGAAAATCTTGCTCCGTCTCCTTTGTGCCCTAACAAGTCAACAAGCCGAAGTAGCCAGCTTGATCGTCTCAGACCTGAATTGGAAAGTAAGGAAACCAACATACAAAGAAGCTCGTAGAACGTGGCTCTGCAATATCTAACGTTAACTAACAGCACCTGGCCTTGTTCGCTAGCTCACGTTAGCCAAATAAGTCCAACGTTGCTTAATACCCCGTAATACCCCACGTAATACCCCACGATTCGTTCACTTCAGTAGTGGAAATAAAATCCCCTTTCACTGGAGCTAGCTCCTCATCAGAGTTACCCAGTGCAAGCCAGTGTTCTGTCAATTTTTGCTACCTATAAAAATATGCTACCTCGCGGTTCTGCGCTTGTGCAAACCTAAAATCTCGGACTGTTTCTTCACTCATATCTTAAGTATCTTCAAAAATCATAATTTTTTTTTTTCAGTGCGCCTTTCGACTTGTAAGCGTATATATATTTGCATGTACACGTTGGGTTTTCCTGAAAATGCAAAAATTAGATGATAATGGCGTGCGGCATATGTCTTCAAACAAACTAATCCAATCTGCTTCTGTTATAATCCAACAAATAACAAAATTACTACTGTAATCTGATTCATCTTGCAATATAAAGGCGAAAACAGAAGACTTTACGATCGTTTTGCATTACGGTAGCATTTTTTGGCAAGGCAGCACAAATTGTCAGAACACCAGCAAACTTCACCGTTCTCATAACTATAATTAGCCAACCGTAAGACATTTAGGGTTTCAAGTTGACTCATTGCCAACTAACGAGCAATACTGTGGGCAGATGAGGCCAAGAGTAGCTAGTAGAAAGCCAACTCGCGTTAGCCAACATTAGCAAGATAGCCATGGTAGTGACAGCAGCTGGCGCAAACCACCATCTATTTAGCTCATTGCAGCTGCCTCGCACACTTTCGAACAAAATTAAGTCAAAGCTAGCTACCATTCCGCAAGATGACAGCCCTGCTCCACCCAAAACAATGTAGGAACATTTTTACTGACTTTAACGTGTTAGCTAACTAGATATAAGAAGTACCGTAGCCACAGAACTCATAACCCACCAGCCTTCTTTGGTTAGGGCTGAATTGACATCAGCCATTTTCCTTCCCAAACGTGTTCAAATAATGATTATCACCGTAAACTCAACATTGCAAAGATATATTGCTCTAATGACTCGATATCAAAATCAAGTAACTAGCTACTAAGACTAATAATCATTCAGTCCTCACGAACGATAACAATAGCTCCGCTCGCCATGAGCTGAACAGCAGATAGGTATCTGCCAAAACATTGGCGCACGCGTATTGGGTCAGAGTGGAAAGGTCATGGAATATTTACGTCAGCTAATTTTGTCTTCTTCTGTAGAATACTACCGCCATCTAGTGTGAATAAACTATCATTGGTAAGCGGAAGCGGGATCACCGCTGGAACTCAGTAGTAAGCATCGCATGCTCAGTGATTTCCAAGCTCCATGCGCGTCCCAATTCTTTCAAACAGGCGAGCCTTTTCCTTCCGTGTCCTCCATTACCTGACCTCAACTGAAAACGTCCCAAGCATCAAGGGAAGGTCACTTTTGAAAATGCTATGAGGAGCCTGCTACCATGTATCTTTGCTCTTGACACCTTAGAGCTCTCTACTTGCTCCTCGATCCTCGCAGAAGAAATATGAGCTTTGAGATGATCTGCGAGATGGTGAATATAGAACAACTTCTGGTTCACGCAAAGATCAAGGAGTGAGGAAATATCAAATAAGAGAATTGGCATGCACTCATCGACAATACAGACACTCCATGTCATGGCTTCCAGCCAAACTATTCTTGATCATGTTCATGCTCATGTTCATTTTGAAGAAAGGCTGCTTACCCTTTGGAGAATCCGTGGGCATTTGCAGGCCTATGTACGTATGCTGGTTTTTTGTTGCAACTGCAGATTCAATTCAATAACTTTTTTTTTCGAAGAGTGCACACAGATGAGATCTCCACTGGAAGAATACACTGTACCTAGCAGAAACAATATTCCAACCTGAAGCAGTTGTTGATCGGTATCGGCCCCAACAAGCCGGTTAAGAGAAGTGAGGAGTCAGCAGTCAATAGCCATATAAACAGAGCAGTCAATAAAACAGGTTTTTAAAAAATTGTAAATCACTGCAATTATGAGAGTTCCTTACGCATAAATGTGCAGAAGAAATATGACGCTGATAAGTCCAGTATCATGAAAAATTAGCTGTGAACAGATACACACATGGATACATTCACACACCCCTGACCAAACACATAATCCTCTCCAGGCTTACACCTGGTGGAGATAAAAAGATGACTGTTTTATTAATTATGTACCATTCATATTTGAAGGGATTGTTGACCTTCATGAGCCATGTTATGTCAAATTGCAATGCATAACACGAAGCATAGAGGTCTCATGTTCATCTTGTGCATATTATTTTTATCTGATCAAATGAAGGGTGAGTCAGTCATCCTCATGAGTCAAAGTATGGAATTCTGACCTTGGCAACTAATCACCAGGATCGTAATGAAGAAATAAAAAAGACTCAACGCTATGAGGTGAGGCCAGGTCTTCTCACTATTGAGAGAAGGGAAATAAAATACTTCATTTGGGCAAGTAATTGCATTTCAATCAACATCAAAATTGCAGACTCATGTAGCTACTCCTTGTTATCTTTATTGCAATTCAAACAATGGTGAAGCTCAGGTTGGATAGCCTAAAATGCAGAATGTCCTACAAGTAAGTGCTGAAGTCAACAGGGTTAATAGTTCGAAGAATTAAAAACTATTGAAAAAAAACCTAAACATTTCCACTCAGCTTCAAGTCATTCTCAAGTGAATGAAGACCTGAATGATGACCACTGCTCCCCAGTGATGGAATGACCTTCCCACCTCCCTACGAACTGCTCCATCCCTTCTGCTCTTCTGCCGTAACCTTAAGACTCACTTATTTAAACAGTTTCTGACCTGATCGCCCTCCTCCCCTGCTTTTATTTATGTAAAAAAAAATTTAAAAACCCTTTATTATTTGTCTCAATTTGCTTTGTTTCTTTTTCCTGTGTGTTACTGCCTTCTTTATAGTCTTTGCTCTACATGTTCATGACTTCGGGTGACTAATGCTTGATATGAATTGTACTTCATCCAGTCTGTTGGGCTACAGTGTCAGTGACCTTACTGTACACACTTACTGTAAGTCGCTTTTGATAAAAGCGTCTGCTAAATAAATGTAATGTAATGTAATGTAATGAGGAGTTAAAATAGAAAATCACCTACATATTTATGTAAATAACTCTCCAAAGATAGAGTCTGACTGAATATTCAACTTAAGTTGGAGTTCTTTTATGGAATACATTTCAAAGATTAAACAGTCTTTTTTTATAGTGTCACAAAGTTTTATTATTAAAGGTATACCAAAAGCAAAATGAGCTTATTCCCCCTTGTTTCTCTTGAACTGCAGTGGCAAATTTTCTCCCACCTCTACCCCAGCACCAAAATTTGATTGAATGAACTTTGATTCATATTGCAAGGTTATGATCCAGTGATCCAGACCAGGAATCAAGTGCACAGGCAGAGTATAATCCAATTGGGTTCATTGTCGGTAATAGACAATGGGACAGAGCCCAAAGGCGAATGGCACAGACAGTTTGACTGTGTGGGCATAGCGTTTGCCTGGCCAGTGCCTTGAAGTGCATAATAGCAAGTGACAATCCAGAAAACTCAAATGAGGGGGTAAAAATACAATACACTCACGTGAGGAGGGGTAACTATGAGATAAGACATAGCTGGTAAAAGTGAAACATGCAGAATGCGACCAATTAAACAATACTTCTGACAGACATGCATGATGAAACCTGCTGGAAGGGAGCAGGGTGCTTAAATTAAGCACGTCCTCTATTATAAATACTTGGGCTGGATGACAAGCTGACTTTTCAATGGCATATTTTAAATTAGACTACAAAGATAAGGGGTAAAATAGGTTTCTTACGCAGAAATAGGGCTTGCATCAATTTTGAAAGCAAGAAGAAGGTTTTTCATTCAGTAATTCTTCCCATGCTTGATTACGGTGATGTAATGTACAGAAATGCATGTACTTCTATTTTAAAACCTTTAGACTCTGTTTATCACTCTGCTATTAGATTTATCACTGGTCTGGACGTCCTCACCCACCGTTTTGCCTTTTAACAAGTCAGTAGAGTGGGAGTCACTGAAATCTAGATGAGACTACCATTGGTTTTCATTTGTTTATAAATGTTTTATATGTAATATCCCACCGTATCTCGCTACTCTTCTTACATGGCAGGTGGGTTGCCATGGGACACGGTCACTTGACTTATTATGTCTGGATGTTCCTGGGGTTAAAACAGAGCTGGGCGAGACTGCTTTTTATTTTACTGGAATCAACTGCAAGGTGAGCTGAAACTGGGTTCCTTTTGGACATTTTAAAACACTGATCAAATCATTTTAATGAGAGGAATTTTTTTTTTAATTTAATGATGGCAATTGCTTTCCTTTTTTTTTGTATTGCCATTTTAATTTCCGTGTAAAATGTGATATTTTAATTTTTTCTAATGCAGGGCCGTGCTGCGAAGGAGACTTTCGTCTCAGTCAGGCCCCCCTGCTTCAATAAATCTTAAATAAAATGAAGATACGGGCGTGCACGTAATTGGTTTGCTATCTCTGTGACAGATTGGTGCTCAGTGTGGAGTGTGTTCCAGCCTCTTGCCCATTATATTCTGGGCTTCTGTGACCCTGACCAGGAATATGCAAGATAAATAATAGATGGATGGATGCACTCCATGCTAACTTTCTCTCCTTGTGGTATCAAACGTGCCGGCCTCTGGTTCTCAGTGGCTTACTTTGTAAATGCCAGCTGAGTGAAGAGGAATATGACAAAACACTGAGTAGGTTTGGAAAAAGATCATTACTGAAGGAAGTTTTCCCCTTTAATTGTCTGTCAAAACAAATTTTGTCTGTCACGCCATTTCACCAATGACCAGATAAATTGGAAAATTGCTCTTGCTTATCTATCATTGTAAGCTGCTCTACACAATTTTCTGCTCCATAAATGTACTGCCTGTCTTTAGCACTCATGTCAGAGTCCTTGCTCTTTAATCATTACCGAATAACATTAAAGATAGATGCAGTTTGGGAGGAGAATTGTTGGTTTATAAGAAAATTGTGTACTCCCGTATTCCAACTGTGATGGGAAATAACACAATATAAGTTTGATTTGTGGAATGCTAGGTTTAGCAGTTGAAGGCTGTTTAAATCAAGCTCTCTCTACTTTCATGAATTGATCATTCCCCTAGGGCTCATCACATGCTAAGATGAAGGCGAGCTGAATGGCCAGGTAAAAGATTATATCCATGAGGGCATTTGTCCTGAACAATTCAGCAGTAGTCCCCCCCCCCCATCTTGACCATTCCACGCTATACATTTGAAGTGAACATTTTTCAAAAAATGAGGCACCAAATCATGTCAATTATAGCACATGCTGCACATCTGTTATGACTCTTGAATGAATTCCTCTTGTGTCCCATCCAGTTCAGCAGCCTGCGTATCTATTATATGTATGTCTATTGTGATTGGTTTATGTCTCGCGTGTTTCCCCTCCCTCGGCTGTATCTCATTACGTGGTTCTCCTCTAATCGCCATGTGACAGGTATTTAAGCCCCCTGCCATGTGTTGCAAGTTGCTGGATTGTAAATTGCCATTGGTCCTTATCACCGGTCAGTATTGGTCGCAAAAACTCTTCGTTAAGCACGTGTACCTCAATGACAGCAGTTCCTGAAAGTCATTCTCGCAACTTAATTAATTTGAACAAGCTTCCAGTCCTAATCAGGATCCAGAATTGGGACCGCATTCAAGTTAACACAGCTCAAGTCAGTTCGTCAGTCCAGTTTAACAAGAATGAGCACCCATGCCTAAGCTGGGTCCAGTTTTGGGACCACATTCTTGTTCATCCCTCCAAATATGTCCCTTTGTCCAGTTTGTTCGGAACAGCTCCCAGTCCTTCTACGATAATCAGGATTGGAACCGAGTTCCCCTCAAGTTATTTCATCCTCCTGTGGGACAGTTCGATGCCGGTGAAGTCTGCACTCCACCTGGCTGTTATCCTGGAAGCCACTAGCTGGCGATTGACGGCTAAGCCGTGTCTATAACATCTGTAATGAACTATGCTCTTCTAATTTGGGGTTCTGTCCCCACCTCTTCCTCAGGGGTTCCGTCCCCTAAATTACCGTATAAGCTGTCATGATTGTGCCCTGCCTCCGGTCTATTTTGATTTTTTATGTCATGATAGACGAAACTGCACATTTTGCACATTAATCACTATAAAGGCACAGGATAAAATAGGTCAAGTAAAAGCATGCTTGCCATGTAGAGTGTTAACTTCATGGCAATCATATGCTTAGATAATCAAAGTGTGACACTAAGTGGAATTAAATGTATGAAGGTGTTCTGTAAGAAATGTGCCAAGTAGTAATTCCTAGACAGCAGTTTTAGTCCCAGATATAATTGCCTTATTTTGAATAATGGTTTATTTTGGGATTTCACATGAATATTTTTGTAAAAGAAGTGCTCATACATGGGGGTTCTCATTTTTTGTCACTATTTCATACCTGAAATATATCATATGCATAGATCAATTTATATTCATTTATTTTCCAACTTTTGGGTGCATTTTCAGAGGAAGAGTGATATGCTGCACAATACTGAGGGAGTGTTGCCCCAGAAAAAAACTGATTTTTTGAGGAATCTTGCCAATAGGTGGCGGTATAAAGCCATGCAATAAGGCTTGGAGTTATAAATCACCATTTAATTAATTTTGTTGTCCTAGATCCCTGCACTTGTGACAGTTTTATTTTGTGCTGCTCTATTCTTCTCTGAATAATTATTAGAGCACATCATACAGAAGAGACAAATGAATCATCACACTGGTGTTCTTGATGTCTCTCACTGCGCCATCAAGAAAAGACAAGGAAAGATCCATGTACCAGAAACATGAAAGGACCTTCCCTTCAATCTACTCAGCTTTGGTCCTTGATTGTGAATGACACAGAAGCTTTTAATTACTCATTAGACAGTAGGGTATATGGCTGTACACCATTTATCTCCACCACAAGCATTTATTCATAACCCAGAGAAGCTTGGTGAACAAACAGCCATGAGAAAAGCTTTAATATGGTGTCTAGTTAATTAAGAAGAATATTAATTAGTTTATAACCTAAAAAGTTTAACTGAATAGAGCATGGTCATGTTTAGACATTGATCTCTATCCCTCCCCATCCTTGTCAGTTTGATAGTGTTTTACACTATTAATAGAATTGTTCAGTTTTGCATTTCTGCTAGTGAATTTTTTGGGAGTTGGAGAAAATCAGACTTTCATCTGTGAAAGTCATACTCCATTTACACCAGCCTCTTAGCCACCCACAGTGCAATCAAGAGGCCAGGAAGATGGTGACCACTGTCTGAGATAGTCAATTCCTAAACTGACAAGAAAACAAGCAGTCTGGCTTGTTGTTTCCTAGGAAATCAAATTGTACCATTAAAGTCAATGAAGTAAACAACCTCCTTGTAATTTCAGCAATAGCAACCTGTGTACAAAAACAATGTTCTTTTTGCTGAATGGTTTTCTTCAAATTGCTTGAACTATGAATGTGCACCTTGTTTTAAGTGTCAAACATGATCACACTGCTAAATTTCCAAAGTTTCATGCAATGCTGCGTACTAATTTTACTGTTAAATGTGGTGGTGTAGTGTGTATGCAGGACACAATATTCAGCACACCACAGCAAATTGTGAAAAAATAATTACTTCAATGGATAAAATAAAATGTATCAATACATTAATCTTGATCCATTGATTATTAAGGAAATAACAAATTATTTCTTAATCTAACGTGTTCCCAGTCATCTTAAGGGCAAAAATTCCATTGCCAAAAGGCAAAAATGTTAAATTGAGGGTTACATCATCAAAGAATTTGCATGCACCCGCTATCTACTTCACCCCACATTTCATACTTTTTACTGGCATACTAGCTGAGCTAACCCGCACTATATGCTTATTTTGTAATATGCTACTAGCTAACAGAGAATAGGCTAAAAGAAGCAGGTACCCACATCATTGAGATATTCTGACCATCTCAAGAGAGCAGTCTGTCTTGAATCCCCTATCCCCTTCTGGGTTCAATACAGAGATGCCATTTCTGTTACTGCAGGGCTAATTTCAGGGGAGAGTATGTTTCTACCAATCATTAAGTCATACTGATTTTGTTGTGACAAAATAATGTATGCAATAAAAATCTATATAATTGAAATACACTAAATTGAACACCATACAGGAATAGTGAAACAGTATCCGTACTAGTTGATGTGACAGTGTCAGCTATCTTCTCTTACTACTAAGACAAATCACCTCATGGCATGAAGATATCCATTTAGCTCATGGATGGACATATTATGAAGTCAAATCATACTTACTTCTTGATGTTGTGATGGGAAATCAGTGACTGCTTTATCAACAGTGTTGCCATGGAGTTTATGGCAGTGTTGTTGTTCAGCCTAAACTAGAAGTAGTGCTCTGGCATATACAGAATTTGCCTCTCAGCAGGGAGTGAGTAATTGGTAATACAATTGGCCTCATTGGTTGGTAGGTCATCGGCCAATGCTTTTGAAAAGGACCAGTTCTCAGAGGCAATTACAGAATGTGTCGAGCTTGCTTCTGGTTCATCTGAATGTATTTGACCGCTGGAATGATGCAGTTAACATTTTAAAATTGATTAAACATGATCTTAGACCTTCATGCAGACCATCTATGGGTAGTTCTTTTTTTATTTCATAACATGTTTGCCCTTTATTTTTTCTTTTTACTGGTCTTGACTGCAAACTGCTCTCCAGTTAAAAAAGTGGATATTATGTCTTGTACCTAGATAATTGCATGAGGTACAATTTTGCCCGTGATTTCTCGAGAAATGTTCATTGGGATTGTAATTTCCTGTTTAATCAAAGTTAGCTTTGAGTTTATTTTACCTTCCTGTCTTACAACTCAAATTACAGTAGCAGGATATTAGTATTACATTCCAATGAAAACCAATGTTTGAAACATGCATAACATAAGGTAGTTTATCTTGTGCACCCCCCAAGCCACAATCTTTGTTGCGTTTGGATAGTTAGGAGATAATTTTGGCTGTGAAAAATTTGCATCACTGAACAGGAGAGGCCTGGAGCTGACTGACTCTCACTTCCAGCAGTCACAGACTCAATACCGCCAATTATTTTAAATTTTAAATACAATCTCTTGGTAATGAACACACACACACACACACGAGTGCACACACATATGGTGGATTATCTGAGTTATCACATAAATTATTATAGGTTTTAACACCCTTGAGGTCATGAACACCCAATTGTTTATTTATACAACATGCATTATGAATGATGAGAGGTCACTCGTGACGTATTTTAATGTATTTACTACAAGCATAGCACTGGTATCCAGGCAGACCTACTTGAACTCGTGAGATTACGTAGGTAATACGCATAAGTACATTACAAGTGTGAGAGTCAGTTGTGTGCAAACTAAGGAGAATAGCTTTTTTCACAACTGAGTTGATAGTTGATGTGCATGCTGTTCAATAAGCCATAACACCTATGGCCAAAATCACGTACGGCCCATTGACTTCAGATCACCAAACACGTCTTTTCTTCTTTTTCTCCCTCACCATCATCCATCTGTCATCTACACCTTATCAGGGTCGTGAAGGAGCTCGGACCTATCCCAGCCGAAAGGAAGGAACACCCCTTGGATAGCTCACCAATCCATCATAGGGCTGACTCACCATTCACTCACACACAGGTGCCAAAATTAGCACCAGCCACCAGCCAAATGCTGGGAAAATATACTGGTGGCTGGTAGATTTGCTTCACTCACCAACCAAAAAAATTATGGTAGCCTATTAAGTGGCTGATAAAATTTGAACATTCACAGGCCAATTGGCTGATGGACAAAAAAGTGAATTTTGCACCCTGCTCACACACGCACACAGCAGTGTACAGTGATGATTATACACTGAACATAATGAAGATACAACAGAAACCAATTACTATTCAAGTATTTCTTGCCTGTAATATTGGATCATATCGATGAAAATAGGTTAACAGATAACAGTATGTAATTTTATGAGATCACCAGCTCCTTTCGAACAGGCTGAACCCCAAACCATAATATTGTCACCTCCATTTTCACTGACGGGGTCAAACAGTAATTTCTGAAATGTTCTCCTACTCTATCGCCCACATAAGTTCTGCATTTAGGTGAGAGAATATTGAATTTTGATTCATCGGTCCAAAGGACTTGTTCCCAGTCCACTGGTGTCCAATCCTTGAATTTTCCGGCAAACTCAAGTCTTTTTTTGAAGAAGTCAGCTCTTGGCAGCAGCATGATCAATCACACCATTTTCACACAGGTGTATGGAAATAGTAGATCTTGATACTTTCATCTCTTCACTTCTGGCGCTATTAATATCATCATGGAGCTGTCGTGCTGTCAACCACCGATTTTTTTTTTCCCTTTGTCATACACAGATAATGACCATCAGAGGCACTTAACTTCCATTTTGCACTTCTATTGCCACTAGTTTTCAGCGAACCCGTCTCTGAAATGCTTGATGGTGTTTCTTACTGTGCCATGGCAACAATCAGGGGCGTTACCAAGGGGGGACAGGGGGTGGGCAGTGCCCACCCTGAGAAAAGCTCTGCCCACCCAATGAAAACTCAAGATGAAAAACTGATTTTCTACTATTTGACAGCAAACAAGCGATATCCCACGTGATTCACAGCCGGAGGTAGGCAGCCATTAAGAGAGAGCGTTACATATGCTTCATCTATCTATCACTATGTGTGATTGGTGGATTCCTTTGCCAGTCTATTGTGATGTGCAACTAACCAATGGGTACTCTCGAATTACTAGGGACCCTCCCATTCTCTTAGACTGCCGTCTTCACTCAGTCTGAGGTCACGTCTACGCTGCTCATACAGGACCTGTGCTTCTCTCAGGGAATTAAAACTTCGCCCATATCTCTTTTGTTGCTACTTCTTCCACTGCTTATTTTTTCGGTCTTGTTGTTTGACATTAAGGTAATTTGTGTACTAGTTTGTCATCTGTGTGTGTGTGTCGACTCGTGTGGTTATAACCTGAGTTGGCCACCGAGTGAGCCCAGACAGCTAGCAAGCAGCTAATCTGGAGTTGCTAGTCACTCACTGGGGTTGTTGCAACAATAATTCTGTATCATAAGCACATTTCAACATTTCGAATATCTGTATCGTAAGCACTTCGAACATTGGCCAATAGAAATGCATACGTGGCTCATTAAAAAACAAGCAGCTCCCACTCCCGCAAGTGCTGTCTCTACCAGCAGCCCGGCAACCACCGAACAGGGCGTTGCATCGGTGCCGGGGTCCGGGACTGCCTGTGAATCACCGGCAGATGCACCATGCTCCAGGAGCTCTGCACCCATGCTGGGGGCTTATAACATCTGTTCTCCCCATGTTCAGACCCCCGCTCTGTGTCCACTCCTCCGGACTTAAATATGGATCGCCCATCTCAGCTCATTTTAAGCAGTTATCCTAAGCGTATCAAACTCGACCATGGCATGACTTGTATATTCAGTACTGCGTGATGCCAGCTTTTGCTTCGCTTGTCGCAAATTTAGTTCTAATTCAGATCGTGAAGACATATTTACTAAACGTGGCTACACAAATGGGAAAAAAGCACTCGAAAAAGACTGTACAAACACGCAACAATCATCTCACACTCCAGGGCCATCATTGCGTGGCAGGAGTACCAGCACCGGTCAGAGACAGGTGAAAATATTGTCCATCTGCTGGGTCATACCCAAGTAGAAAAGAACAGATACCACATTAAAAGTATGGGTGAAGTCATTCAGTTTCTCACTGTTAGAGAACTTGCTCTGCGTGGGCACAATCACAGGGATATGGATGAGGAGGGACTGTTTACTTGGCTCGTTGATTACACTCTCAAAAAAGATTCCAAACTCATAGATATTGCAAAATCCATCCCGGAAAATGCCAAATATACATCATTCTCGCACGGAATTGAAGTCCTTGTGCATGGAGGTTTATCAGTTTCACCTGCGTTATGACTCCCAACTTCTCATGCTTTTCTTTACTCTGGGGTTGGAAGCAATGCATGTGTTTCATTATACAAAGTAGTTTAAATAGTTCAAATGAAACAAGACCATTTGAAATGTCTTTATGCAATTTCATTGCTTCCAATGATCTTATTTCATTTAAACAGTTTAAACGATCATGAAACACATGCATTGCTTCCAACCCCTGAGTAAAGAAAAGAGTGAGAACGGAGTACGGAGTCATAACGCAGGTGAAAGTGAAAAACCTCCATGCACGAGGACTTCAATTCCGCGAGAGAATCTCTTAGATAAGCGTTGATTGAAAAATTGCTGAGTACAGCAAGGGAACGTAAATATACCACTTAAACTCACACCGAATGCGTGAGAGTTGATAGGTATGCGTTATTAATGAAAACTGGCCCCACCTGATAATGTTGAGAGTCTTCGGAGTTTCTGTAATGGTAATTTAAATGAATGATTGAAAACAGGTCATGACCAATCATTATTTTCAAGGGATGGGTTTGAGCCTCCCCTATCATCAGTTCACCAGCCGCCACTGATATATATATATATATATATATATATATAAATAAAGTTTCGAGATGTTGTGCATGTTTGATTTTACGCTGATTTAGAGGTTCTTTTTTGCCCCCCCAAAGAGGACAAATGCCCACCCAAGCTTGGCATCCTGGCAACGCCTCGGGCAACAATTACTGTCTTAAGCATCATGTCAGGCCACAATGTGGCTACGAATAATCTGAGAGCCCCTTCCATCATGCCATCATGTTGAATACTGCGACACAGCTCTGCCACCTTATATTCTGAAACAACTGACCATTAGAGGTAATTTTGCAGAATAATGTTGCCTCAAACTAATTTAAACAAATTTTTTTTGCATCAATAATCATGGAATGAGCCTTCAAACATGCTGTTGGGTTATGCAATAGTCAAAAAATAAAATTGGCGCCACCTTTCAATAGTTATGAAAAAATTTTTGAGGTTTTCAGTGTTATTGTTTATTACCTGTATTTTTACCTCAGTGTACCATGGGAATGATTGATTGATTGATTGATTGATTTATTTTGTTCTCATTGCCTGCAATAGTATTCTTTAATATAGTTTCAACAACAAAAAAAATTTACAGAGAAGTAATATATCAGGACCCCTTTTAGACTAAAGTGGTGGTGTATAATTATCACTGCACACTACTGTACCCATGGGCAATTCACAGTCTCCAATTAACCTAACATACATGTTTCTCCACTGCGAGAGGAAACTGTAGCACTGGGAGGTAACCCACATGAACACAGAGAGAACATACAAACTCGACACAGAAAGGCCCAGGCCAAACTCAGACCGGCGACCTTCTTGCTTAAGCTTCTCTTTTTGTCGTCACTATTATGCTCAACTTACTTTTTAAATTCTAGAACAAACAGTACCTTAACAAATCTTAATATTTTCAGGTCGACATTTTTCAATAATTTGTGTTGCGAAATAAAACAATGATGCACATGCAAGCCAGCATGCTCTCAGATACCTTAGCATGTCCTTGTATAGTACTAATTAGGTATCAATGGCCTTTTCTGGGAAGTTTTCTGGTGCTGAACCTATCCTTTTGCCAATAATGAACCTTCCTGGCTGGAGGAATGAAACAAGGCTTCACACAAGCAATTGTTTTCTGTTTCTATGGCAACACAGAACAGCGGCAGTCCTCCAGGTCGGTCAAACACTCAGACTTGGATCTTTTGATTGTGGATTACCCTCAATCTCTGAAAAAAAAAAAAAAAAAAAAAAAATCCATATCACATCCCACTTTGCCTCAAAATGTCCAGATATGTTAAGTTGTTCAAGATCATGCCACATATCCAGTTTATTTAAGCATGGTCTGGGCCTTTGTTCAACACATGTGGCATGAGTGGAATTGTGAGCAGAAAATGCAAGTGAACAAGTCCTACCTTGAAATCTGGAGTTGATCAATAAACGTTTGAAAGGCTGGTTTCTACTAGGTGTAATTCAGGCAGGGCTGTACACTATGTACAGTATAAGAAACATTAATCGTTCATTGTTTTGATTTTAAAGAACAATGTTTCTGTTTTTGAACTCATATTGTGTTTATAATGAGATTGTCTCATCACCTCAACTTCTGACTTTGATGATTCAGTGCTGTAGAGTCAAGCGTATACTGCATGCTGTTCCACCTACTTTTTTATCCCTGGAAAAACCATATGGGTGGTTAATGACTGCATGTGCCTTTACACAGAAATGCCAGCCATTGTCTGCATTGTTACTGCCACTTATGTGCACACTCTTGATATCAGTCCATGCAGGGCTGGATCAAGGTCCTGTGCGGCCCTGGGGCACATGTCTATTGGAGGTGTGGCCCACCCACCCACCCCGGCCTCACGGCCCCATGGTCCCACGGCCACCGGTGGCCCACCCTACCCCCTAACACACAAACATACTTTCTTATAGTGAGGGCTGGACTGAGACAAAAAAAAAAATTAGCCCAGGCATTGTGGGCCAAGCAGCCCACCACCAGCTTTCGCTGTTTGGACCCCTAATTACATTCAAATATATAATGCCAGATGACCAGTCCAGTCCTGCCTATAATGGCACCTTTCTTACCTTCCTCCTTGCAAAATCATCAATTATATCATAAAAATCTATCTGTCTGACAAGTTCTGACTCTATTAACAGAAGTGATAAAGAGCTGAGACGTGTTTGGCACATACTACTCAGCAACTCATTTTTTATTCTGCCCAAAACGGAAAATGTTTGGTCACCCTGGCAGTTTGTCACTGGCAAAGTTTAAAAAAATCCAAAGTGCCATGTAAACATTGGGTAACACTGACTGTAAATTAAGGGCCTGCAACGTGTCAAGCATTTGAGACGGGCACTTCTCACTTGCAGAATCAGCCATGAAAGACTTAAATTGGATGAGTTCATTGGCAAAGTTCATATCCAGATCTGATAGATATGCAGCAGAAAGTGCATTTACCTTTTCCACTATGTAATCTCTGTCAGACACCTGATCTGGTCTGGAGACATGACGCGTGAAGGGCCAGGGGGAAGGAACGATCTGATTTAAAGCCCTGCCTCATACTTTAGTTCCACTCTGCCCACAAAAGAAACCCACCAACTGGAAGGGCCTTTAAGGGCCTAACACTCTGAGTGCTGAAGCAACAAGAGCCCTGGGGGTCAACTCAAGTTCTAAGCACCAGGGGTCCGGGGGGCCTCACTTTGTCAGCGCCCAGGGGCCTGACATTGCCAAGACTGTGGATCGGGGCCCCCAGTGGTTAGCTCATGCTATAAGTAGCTATAAGTCAGTTAATATATTGTGTACTGTGAACCATGGCATTCAACTTCCCACAGAAGTCTTCGGCCTCACGTCACGCATGGCCTGAGGCTCAGAGGCCCCTTGGGAGTCCGAGGCCCCAGGGCACTGGCCCCACTGGCCCGGTCTATATTCCAGCCTTGAGTCCATGCGGTACAGTGTGACAGCTGTGTTGAGTCACAAAAAGGAACCCAGAGTCTCTGTTGGATCTGGCTCACTCCATACTAAACTGTACAAATGTGTTACAATGGTGATGAAAATTCAAATACACCTTTTCCAATTCTGCAACCACCGACGTCGCCATCTGCTGGCCATTAAATGGAATGCAATTTCCGCATTGGCCTCACTTTTCAGACCTTTTTATACAGTCAATGGTGATAGCGCACAGATTGTTTGTGTTTTTATGGTCGTAACACAATATTAGGACTTGGAAAAATTTTCTTTTTTCAATCATTATTTTTAAAAGCATGGTATATATGATTGTCTGACGTCTTTTGAAATTTTGATGCAGGCAGTGAGTATCTTATTTTGCCAAAGTCATCTTTAAGCATTTGCATAAATTATGCAAATTAACCCACAGGGATGGACGTAACACGTGAGGACGCGACTGGTTACGCCCACGACGGTCATTTCAAATTGCATGTCTGATCAGATGAGTCCCGATAATTTAGTGCAGACAATTGAAACCGTTATTATGGGTATTTCTCTGCAATATTTCATTTCACTTTCTTTCGAAGTATCAACAGACATTTCATGAGCATTTCATGAAGTTCCTTGAATGCCTTGGCTGACATCAGGAAACCACTTTTTCTGCTGCGTTGTTGGACTGATGACTCAGATTTTTTCTTATGTATATCTTCAATCCAGGAGTGAATAAATATGAAAAATGCAAATCATTTAATTCTCTTCGAAAAAATGTTATTGACCATTCTTATACAACACAGTGAATTGCAGTTTAGTATGGAGTGACCCATATACCCATTAGTCACCCTCTTTCCATTAGCTTTACCAAATCCAGTAGCTTGAACGATTAATCCAAGATTACACTTCAATTGCTGCCGGATAGCTCACTCGGTAAAGCATCGCGTTGCGAAGCAGAAGTGACTATCATGGCGCAGGTTTGATCCCCGCCTCGTACCAGCCGGCAGTGGTCAGCAGCTCTTTTCAGAGTAGCGTGCAATTGGCCAATGCGCTACAGGGATGCAAATTGGGAAGGGTCTGCGGGGATAGGGTATTGTAAATAATAAGTTCTCAGGCGCCTCCTGTTGGCCAGACGGGCGCTCATTAGGAAGATTCTAAGCTCGTTCACGTTCGGGTATCCTCCGCCCTCGTTCTGAGCTTGTGAGGTTTCAACCAATGAGTGTATAAGAACCGGTGGCGACGAGCGCGTGCTTCGAAGGAGAGCTGGGAGCTGTCTCACTCTCCTGAGTTAGAAAAAAAAAAAAATTACACTTCAATTGAAACGGCTAGGCTTTATCATTCCAAAAAGCCACATTTTTTATAACTCTCTTTTCATCTAAAAGCTGTATATAAAACCATGGTTAACATGCCTGTTGAATTGCTATAACATGTAGGGTGTTTACCCATTGCAGACAATATATAAATTTGCCTCCAGTGATGGTGATTTAAACAGAATATGGGGGTGATTCAAACTTTAATTACTTATTTAAAATGTAAACTCATAGCCCACTATTACATCCACATACTTCTTTTTCAACAGATTTATTGTTATCGGATATAATTTTATTGGTGCCTACAATAATGAACTCTGCTCAGAGGTGCTGTGTTTTGAGTCCTATCTATGCTTGATTTTTTTTTTTTTTTTTTTACGTTTGCCCGACTCTCTCTATCCTTATTTCTGCAGTTTGGGTGAATGAATAGAGAATTAATGAGTTGTTCAAGTGAAGTGAATCAGATTTCATATCATACATCGCCACATCTATCATAATCATAAATAGGCTACCTGAAACTTTCAGGTACAGGCTGACAGCTAAGGTTCTTTTAGCTTGTGAGCATACAGCTAACTAGTGCTAGCTAGGACAGCCACTACAATATCACTGCCTCTTTTATGAAGCATAATGCCACTGCTAACTTAGGAAGAAGGGTCAACAGCCGACTAAGTTGATTATGACTGAGCATAACATATTGTTGTATGTGTGCAGCTCCTTGTGGTGGCCTCCTCTTGTTCACACTCACGAAGGAGCGCCTAATGACTGTATCTCCGTCATGGCTTCGCAGTGGTTTTGTTTTGTTTACTGGTATTTTTGTGTACTCATTCAAACTGCATCCAGTAGCCTAGCTGGTAATCTGCGCTTGCGTATGTGAGCTGGCTACTGTATACTATTGCTTGTGCTGTGTCTCTGTCTGTGCATAGGTTCTGTGATTTATTTATTCTCTTGTCCTTATCAGGAGGATCTGTATTCCATTGCGCAGTGGTGAGCGTGTGTGCGCGAGGGTGTTTGCACATGTGTGCGTGTGCACTTGCAGGTGTGTTGGCAAGTCTGCAGGTCAGAGCGCGTGACTCCTCCCACAGTGGACCATTGAGGCAGACCACAGTAGCCGTATGCCTAGCATGGCCCTGGAAGCAACAGAACTCTCTCTTTCTTATAAGATAAGTGTTCTGGGTCTCATTGAATACTATAATCGGTTAGGCTATACATTGTAACTTGAACTGATTCTGCTAATTGCTCCTTGTATTCTCTCCTTCTTTTGTGAGGCCGGAGCTGTTACATCTGAGGCGGCAGGTTGGTAGTGGAGCCCCTCCCTTCACTGGTTCTTCACTTTGCGCACATTGGTGTTTTGGATTTCTGTGTTCACGTGTGGTGTGGCTTCGGATTCGCCCCCCATTTCCTCCCCTTCGCCATGGTAAGTTCAGCCCTGCTTCATACTCCACTGGTTAGGCTAGTCAGTGTGGCCCTGTTGTCTCCATGGTCCATGTGGTGTTGATGTGTGTAATATGGTATTTATGATATCGGTGTTGATATTGAATTCTATTGATGAAATTTTTAATATGGGCCTAATGACTTTGATTTGAAAAGGAATTGAACTTTAATAAACTTTATTTATATTTTTGTAAATCTCGTCTCTGGTTATCTTGGAGTATGAGAACTTGTGTCCTTGATTGTAATTTGTCTAAACCTTTAACGCCTTTGCGCAGAAGCCAAATCTGGCTATTTGGGGGGTTACCTTATTTAAGGCTTTATAATTCAAGATTGCAGCTTCACAGACAGGAAAGGAGTTGCTGAACTGAGTCTAGACACTTGAAGAATTTAGACTCCCATCGTATTTCAGTTTATTTTCATGATTTTGGTAGAGAAAAGGGGCTGCAAACACAAAACATCTTCATGAAAATTCAACATTGAAATTACAAAAAAAAAATAATAATAATACTGAGAATTGAAAAACTACAGGGGCTTAAATTTATACATCTCTGGGATCATAAACTCCTTGACCACAGGTATAATTTATCTTGAACATTACATTCTAGATTACCTACTGGCTATGAGCTGTAGACAGCTATCCAGGTGGCTCCCCAAAGTCTGAGATCCCTCAAAATGGTGCACCGTCAGATCATAAAATAATCATATATTTAACACAAATAAAGTTTTGAGGCATGAAATTTAAGATGAACTAATGATTTTCTGGTTGAGTTTAGCATGAATTTATCAATATCAGTGCAGTGGTCACCAGTAACCTCTCCAAACACAAAACATGCCTTTTCTCCATAATAAAGTTTAGAGTTTTGTCCATTTTTCTTCAAAGTCCCCCAAGCCAGCACACATACTCATGAAATAAACTGCTGATTAAATGGTCAGAACATTCACCCTGCAATGAAAGCTAGCAGTTCCGACTTCCGAGCTCACAACCTTCAACATTTTTAATGAACAAGTACAACTCACTAACTCAGTGATATCTGATTTCTGAAATATACCTTATTTTAACAGAACAGGCATTCCACTATCAGGGAAAATCTAACAATATATGCCTCCCTAGATTCAACAGAAAGGTGCAATGAACGTACCAGGGGATCCACCGAAATGCATGACCAGTTCACGTTTTAAACATGAAAAAAAACCTCGGCATTCGATTTTGTTGAATACGGTATACATTCCGAAACAAAAAGCAAAAGTAGCAGCCTAACCTTTTTCACGGAATCCCTCCTCCAGAGACCGATGTCCCTGTTTCATCTGAAATAATTCCCATTGACCATGTCCTTAACCTCATTTAAATCCTATCAATGTAACTGAACACTTCAGGCCGGTTTAGGGACTCTTTTTTTCTATAAATCGCGTCATTTTCAGATGCGCAATCGCGCTCAGCGTTGAACAGATACAACCTACCTTGCTGATACGCATAGGCTTGTATGCTCTTATGTTTGTCCAATCAATGTCTTTCGGTTACTGTGGAACGTTTAAACACTCGGGAATTGGATAAGAAACGAGCCAATCAATACATCGTTACCGGGGAAGTTTCACAAGGGCGTGAACTATAACTGTGCAGTTACGCAGAAGAGCCTGAGTGTATACAACCCCAATTCCGAAATAGTTGGGACAAAGTGCAAATTGTGAATAAAATCAAAATGCAATGACTTTCAAGTCACACCAGCCAGCATTTTATTCACAATAGAACAGAGATAATATAGCAAATGTTGAAACTGAGGAATTTTACAATTTTATCCACAAAATGAGCTCATTTCAAATTTGATGGCTGCTACAGGTCTCAAAAAACTTGGGACAGGGGCCTGTTTACCATGGTGTAGCTTCTTCTCTTCTTTTTAACAGAGTGGAGGCACCTGGGCATTGAGGAGACAAGTTTCTTGAGTTTAGCCATTGGAATTACATCCCACTCTTGTTTAATACAGGCTTCCAGCTGCTGGAGAGTCTTGGGTCTCCTTTGACGGACTTTTCGTTTAATTATGCGCCAAATGTTCTCAATCGGTGAAAGATCAGGACTGCAGGCAGGCCAGTTCAGCACACAGACTCTTCTACTACGAAGCCATGCTGTTGTAATAGCTGCAGTATGTGGTTTTGCATTGTCCTGCTGAAATACACAAGGCCTTCCTTGGAATAGATGTCGTCTGGAGGGGAGCATATGTTGCTCTAAAACCTTATATACCTTTCGGCATTCATGGTGCTTCTTAAAACATGCATGTATCCCACACCATATGCACTAATGCATCCCCATACCATCAGAGATGCTGGCTTTTGAACTGAACGCTGATAACAGGAGGGGTGGTCTTTCTCCTCTTTAGCCCGGAGGACACAACGCCCTTGATTTCCAACAAGAATGTCAAATTTGGGCTTGTCTTACCACATGACACTTTGCCACATTGCTACAGTCCATTTTAAATGAGCCTTATCCCACAGAACACGGCGGCATTTCTGGATCATGCTCAACAATGACTTCCTTTTTGCATGATAGCGTTTTAGGTGGCATCTGTGGATGGCACGGCGGACTCTGTTTACAGACAGTGGTTTCTTGAAGTATTTCTGGGCCCATTTAGTAATGTCAATGACAGAATCATGCCGGTGAGTGATGCAGTGGCGTCTGAGCGCCCGAAGATCACAGGCATCCAGTAAAGGTCTTCGGCCTTGTCCCTTACGCACAGAGATTTTTCCAGTTTCTCTGAATCTTTTGATGATGTTATGCACTGTCGATGATGAGACCTTCAAAGCCTTTGCAATCTGACGTTGAGGAACATTGTTTTTAGAGTATTCTACAATTTTTTTTACGCAAGCCTTCACAGGTTGGAGAGCCTCTGGGCATGTTTACTTCTGAGAGACTCAGCCTCTCTAAGACATCCAATAATATCCAATCATGTTACACACCTGATGCCAGTTAATGTAATTACTTGCTAAATGTTCTTTCAGCTGATTCTCTTATATATTAATTGCTTTTTCAGCCCTTTTTTGCCTGTGTCCCAACTATTTTGAGACCTGTTGCAGCCAGAAAATTTAAAATGCGCTCATTTTGTGGATAAAAATGTCTCAGTTTCAACATTTGAAATGTTATCTGTGTTCTATTGTAAATAACATATTGGCTCATGTGATCTGAAAGTCAATGTATTTTGATTTTATTCACAATTTACACTTCGTCACAACTATTTCGGAATTGGGGTTGTAATTGAGTGATTGGCTATCAACACTAGTACTTGGGTGGATGTAAGGAAGCGCTGAATTTGTCAATGAAGGAATCTACACGTAAATCCATGGTAGGGAACTACGCATTTTTTGTATGTGATGACTAATTGACAGTAGAATGTGAGAGAATCAATACCATGTTGAATTTTTTGCTTCAGAAAACTGATTTTTCTAAACTACTAATTGAAATACTGTTGGCTCTCTGTAGCTTAAGTGGTTGCTACAGAGGACAACGATTTTTTCTGTCCTAAGAGATCATTTTTTTAAACTGCTGGGTCGATACTATGGGCAAGGATATTGACCAGTTTGCACATCAGGCTTAGCTGAGGAGTTTAATTCATGCAACTGTTGAAAAACATGGATTGGAGTGAACTTCTCCATACATGCACGGCGCCAGAAATTCTTGATTGGGGGAGCTAGGGTAGGGCTGGATTTTTCATTGGGGGGGGGCTTACGAATTTTGACGCAACAAACACAAAATACTCCTCCAGTACTGTACAGCAGTGGCGGGCGATGGACAGAGAACAAGGAGGGCGATAAACATGTCTTTAAACTGCTTATTAGTCTTGATCTGTTTTCAGTCCATATTCCTGGTGAAAGACACTTGAACTCTCCCATCTCAGATGTAGCTAATTGTCTTCGTTAAGACGAGAAATCAAACGCACCAGTTGAACGCAAAAAAGAGCTCATTTCAATCATTTTCAATTAAACAATCATTGCGCACAGCTTTGACGACTTGCTTAGGATGTGACAAAATCTAACGCGGTAAATCCACAGTGGTTTTTTCGAGAAGAGTTGCCTATTAAGGCATGTGAATTAAACATTTTATAAAATTTATTATTCACTCGCCTAAATATTTCATTATAAGGGAAACTTATTTTTTACTATTTCTTCCCAATAACGTAAGTGAAGCAATCCATCCACTCTATTTATTCAGTTAATTAGCCGTTCTGTTTGCTGCTGGACTTCTAACTGTCGCAGGTGTAATGATTGGAGCCAGGTCAGCCAGCCAATCAAATCAGCTCAGATTGCCTTTTTTTTTACAGGCAGCGTTGATGGACAACAGCCTTTACGGCATAGCAAAGCAGCAGTTGTTTGTGGATCGCTTACAGTACATTTATTTTTGCTTGGAGGGCTTAGGGGGGGCTAAGGCTTTTTCAGGGGGGGCTTAAGCCCCCCCCGCCGTCAATGTCTCCATATTCTAAACCGCGTTTGAACTCTACTTGCTTGTGAATATTCAATAACTGATCCGGGAGTGCCATCTAGTGATCGAGTACTGTTCCTGCGTGCTTAAATTTATCAGTTCCATAGACGTTGATGTCTACATCTGCACAAAGGGTGAACTAAACTTCCTGGGGCGCAATCCCTTGGATGGCGAAATGGTCTTAATTTATAGCCCTGCCACATATGGTTATACACCCTTTAACATTGTCTGAAGGATCCTAGGCAGCAAATTTATTTACTTTAATAAGCTTGACTTCTTGGGGAGTGAACACACTTCAGAAGCAGATGGTTTAAGCCGCTAACAGGTGCCCAACTAAACAACAGACACTTTGAGGCACATCTACACATATTCATGTTGTTCTGTACAGACCTCCACTTGGCTAGTTTTCAAGCTAGCCAGCCGAGAGTAATCAATTCAAAGAGTTAAACCTTCACCTTATATGAAACATGTTTGTGTTTGAACTCCCCTAATATGGGCTAATTGTCTCCAAAATGGTGCCAGCATCCAAACATACTTAATTGTCTATGATTAGACTCTGGAAATATGTCCCATAAGAATGTGGTCCACCACGCAGCAGGAACAAAATACATATATGTCGTGTTACCTTGAAATTATGACAGAAGATCTGGTGGGAAATTCCAGGGAAAACAGAGACTCAAAAGGCCAAGGGAGTAGTCAGGTTTAATATGAAGTGATCTCGAACTGAACAGGAATAGAGGTCATTGTCTCAAGACGTCCAGTGTCCTTAGGGTGCGCTAAATCTGGCTTCACTCTTAACTCCTGAAGCCAGACCTCAGAGGGACATACAGCCAGGGCAAATTGTTCATCAATTCACATCATAGGTCAGAGGCTGAGCTGAGCTGACTTGACTGTGAATTGCATCTTCCCTCAAGACACATAACATTTGTCCCCTCTGATTACAGGGAGCAAGATATGGGAGAAATGAATGTACACTCTTGCACAAGTATACTGAAAATTGACTGTTGTGTCACATTGATGCTTATTCCAAAGCAATAAATAATGAGACACGCTATTTCTAATAAAGGTACCAGGGGTAGCACTTGTTTTGTAGTGGCACTCTTCTTGCACTCATCTTTATGAGATGCTACAGAGAACAATAATTAACCATCGCGTTTGTTCATTTGAACAAAATAGAATGATCATGAAGCAATTCAAGGATATGATGAACAAAGGAAACAACACCTTTCATACATCCAATCTGTTGTTGGGCTATGTGGAAATAGTTGCATGTCAGAAAAAAAATGACACATCAGTGATGGTCACCAACTGTGGTAGTACTCTCATGTGGATTAAATCAAGACTCAAAACTCAGTTAGGCTGGTTGGGCTGCCCTGTTATTTGTGACTCATAGCAGCATAACTCATTCATAATGTAATAATACCATACTGAGAACCATCCAAGTTCAGAGAGAGAGAGAGAGAAAAAAAGAAAACTTGCCAGATTTTGAGCAATTGACATGCTACATATTCTATGACTATTTGATAGAGTTGTCTGGAAATGATAGCTTTACTTACACTCATGTTTCCTTTGATGATGGTGTGTATCTAGTTTTGAGCACAGCTTGAATTACAGTCAGAGTATGTGCGCTTCTGGTGTGGTTGAACTGCGCAGGACAGAAAAACTTTGAATGTTGTGTTTAAAAACAGCAACAGGCAAATACTTTTCATTTTACCTTTAATAGGATGAGTGGACCCAAACGATGCCAAGAAAATTAACAGAAACATCACTTTTCACTGTTTAACCATGCATTTATTCCAATTTTTTTTCCCGTCATTAGTTTTGCTTACAAAATGACATTTGATGGGGGGTGAGAATCATCCCGACAGCTGTAAAACAGACACTTTCAACAATCAAAAGAAAATTACTGCGTCACCATAATTTTATATTCCAACGCAATTAGATATATTGTTATCAAAATATGCCAGTAAGTGAAAAATAACATTTTCTCAAGTACCTTCCTCTTGTTTCGATGACTTACCACACAATTTTGCGAATGAGTGGCACAAATAAGCTGCGTACTAGGATTGTGCCGAGCGGTTCAGTTGGGAAACTCTTGCCACGGCTACGTGATCAACTCTAGCGACCACAGGTCCTCTCACTGAACCGATCACATCAGCACAAATCACATTAATTTGGAGCACTCTTTTCATAAACTGCTAATCAGACTATTGCGATCCAGCTGTTCGCTGCTTTGTTTACTTTGCATGCTCGCTGCAGCAAATTGCTTACAGCTCCTTGTCTGGCACGGACTTGATTGCGGCCCTTGCTGGTTCATTGTTTTTGCTCCTTTTGCTGCTATTATGTTTTCCTGCTCACCCACCATCACCTTCCTTCCCACCTGTTGTTCAGATCTGCTTTGTTCATTCGGCAAATTTGGTATCATTTGTTCATGAGATAGATGTATATTCTCCCTGTGCACAAGTAATTGCACCAAAAACCCAAGGCAGATCTGTTCAGCGCCAAAAGAATAATAATGTACAACATTATACTCCAAATAATGGCAATACTCCAGTTGCTCTGACTTCCCACTGTGTGTGCCAGCAGTTGCTTAGCAATCCCCCGTAAGGACTGCGGTAGTTAAGCAATTACATCGTCAGTGATGCAATTTTTGTGAGTGGTTATTGAGGATGTCCAGTAGTAGTAATGACTCTGCAGCAATGATTACATTTTGACTTTGTTTGGATTGAAACCTTTAACACTCAGTTGAAATATTCCTTGCTCAGCAAATGGTAAGGGGTTACATCTACCCATTAATTAGCATGAGAGGCATGTGGAGATTTAGAGGACAAGGGCAGAAGGAGAGGGAGGCCAAGTCAATGACACTGAAGAGAGACCAGGGAAAGGGCAAAAGAATACTGGGATTGCACCTGTTGCTAGGTGATGCTGAGAGCTGGGTTTGCTATAAGGGCATTCAGCTGGAGTCTATGCCGCATTTATGTTCCATTGATACAGCAGTGATTCAGTCCCCAATGTTCAGCAGATGTACGATTGCCCATCGGCCACAACCTCTGGCCAGCGTTTGACCGGGCCTGACAGTATCCAAGTCCCCATGGGCATCTCATTGAGCTAAACAACTGAAGGAGGGTAGACACCTCTTTCTACTGACTCACCCCTCCCCGCATCCTTTGCTCCCATATATTGGGAGGGAGGAGGGGGGGAGTCCTTTCCCAATCCATAAATGGATCACACGTATCCTCACGCCCGCAAATTCAAAAGCTGATATTTATATTTGAATTGATACCTCTAATTTTATTTCAAATTTGCTTTGCCAAATTACAGAGCCAAGATTCCAAAAATGTATCGCAGCTCCAATGGTTTTTTATTAAACTGACCTGATAATTACATTTACATATAATTAGGCATTTTAAGTAACAAGCATAAGAAATCACGTTATAATCCTAAAATATGAAATCAGTTATGCAAATTATTGGGAAAAGTCATGAAAATAGCAGTCGTCTTACCTTGCGGGAGGATGGCCAATTGCTGAACGATGATCGAAAGTAAGGATGGATTCAGGCAATGTTTCTCTTAATTCCCTTTTAATTTAACAGTCATTGCTGCATACAAAATTGTGGACATGAAAGGTATGGTTACGGAAATTAGCCATACTCACAGCATGCGGAAAAACTTTCATTGTGCGCAAAATGTGTGCGGTGGGTCATTCAATAGGATATGAAAAATCTAAAAATTGATGCATGTAATCAAAGAATAAAAATCAAAATTTGGTTTACTGGACATGGCATGATTTTTAGTATTTCAGTCAAACTCAACTGCATTTTTCAAAATCAACGGAAATAAGCGGTCAAGAAGTTGATTTATCGGCGCAAGGAAAAGTCAGTTCTCCTGCGGAGTAGCAGTGCATTTGAGCAGTGCCACTCACTCAAGAGCTGCCAGACGTGGTAACAGTCATGAGCACAGCAGACACATCAGACAACGACCGTTACCCAATAATTTCGGTCTGATATCATCCAATATTCTGACCAGAAGAGTTTCGGAATACAGAACTCTTTGTCCCCGGACTTTTCGTCCTCAAATTTTTCATCCATGGACTTTTCGTCCCTGAACTTTTCGTCCCCATGGACATTTCTTCCCCGGACTCTTGTCCCCTAATGATAAAAAGAAGTGCCACCATTGTTGACAGATGGATGGACAGATGACGGACAAAGAGATCACCATGATATAAGGGTAAAGATTAGGTTGGGTAATTCAGTTATAATGCAGGAAGAGGTGTTACGACCAGCTCGAAAGATGTAAAATAATGGAGACACAACACCAAGCCAGGTACAGAATGTGCTGTTTTTACTAAATACAGAGGAACGAAAGAAAAGGCCACAAACACACAGCACTGAAATTGCAGGGTCTAGATCCAGGAAGTCAGAGAGGGCGGAGCAAAAGGGGCTACTGTATAGCCCAAGGCCACACCTTCATGCAGGTGCCCTGCATCACAAAATCAGGCAGCTGCACCTAAAACTGAAACAGAAAGTAAGCACTCCATGCAGCAGCACAGATACAGGGCAGATAGACTGAAATGTAACAGAGGGCAAAGCATTATTGGGGACGAACAATCTGGGGATGAAAAGTCCATGGGGACGAAAATTCCTCGAGGATGAAAAGTCCGGCGACAAAATGTCCTGGGACAAAGACTCCTAGAGCCCCAGAATATAAAGTAGTGAGATATAAAATTTGTATTATGAGCCTAATTAACCAAATATTCAGCTGTCCCAACCATCAGGACATGGAAAATAAGGTACCTTGCGGTTCTTCCATAAAGGTAGTCCTCTGTTTTCTTTTTTAATGTGCCCAAGTGTAGAAAGTATTATCTCTTCAACTGTGTAATACTTGACTGGTTTATGAGAGGATGCGTTTTTGACCACAGTGGTTCAATAAATCCTGTATGCTCCTGTTGTATTAAAAATAATCAAGGTTCTGTCTCTCTGACTGACTTTATCTCCCACTGAGCAGTGCATGCCCTCTGTAACACTGCAGTATTGAGGTAGTGATGCAGTGCTGAGTGTAGATAATTAATGGCAATGTTGTTTGTTCAATGTTTGCTTGCACAGAATGCATTTTATTTTGCATTGTGCCAAGCCCATTGACCATCCCCAACAAAGAAAAATATTTTGCTCTACCTTCCGTGACTTGTGTGCCTTTTATTACAATATGGAAAAAGTTTTGTGCCTGGTTTGTGCAAAAGCAATCAAGGAATAAGGAACAAACATGTCACAATGTACACATTCTAAATAAACTCCAAATAGATTTGGATGTTCTGTCTACTTTGGGTCCTATTTTGTAACATTGAAGTTCATTATTGCTGAGTATGTTTTCAGTGATATAGCTTGCTCCATTTGTCATTGTAAAATGCAGATTATCACTACACAGATTGATGACAAATTAAAGGAAAACACTTGAATAATTGCATGGACAAGCATAACAAATGCAGATCCTTCTGTTCATTTTCTTGTAATGATATGAGTGCACTCGTGCCCTTAAAGGCAGAGGGGTCACTGAAAATCAATGCGATTATTCAAGTGATCACCTTTATTGCCTATGATGAATCATTTCTACCATGATGGGAGTGGTCTCTTCCAGGATGACAATGCCCAAGCCTCAGTGAATGGTTATATGAAAATGGTCGTAAACACATGCCACTCCCTTAACAGTGACCAGATATCAAACTAACTGAACTCATATGGCAGATTTTGGAAAAGCGTGTTAGACAGCGCTCTTTGTCTCCATCATCAAATCCACAAATGAGGGAGGAAAGGTACTCCATCCCACCAGTAAAATTTTAGTCTCGCAGACTGTCTGCTAAAGTTAAGCTAATCTGGTGGCTTTTAGAGTCCATAACCTTACTAAGACAATGTAAACTCAATGCAACACATTTAAACATGACATTCAAGACTTGCATTTAGGTCTGTCACTGTCCCATAATGAAGAATATGTGGAAATCACTGTAGTTCTTGGTCAAAGAAAGTGAAATTAATTGTATTGATTGAATATTGTCCGTGATAAATACCAATAGAATAATTCTTTTTTTTTCAACATATTTATTTTTAGTTTTAGTTATTTTATCAGTAATTTTCTTTACAATTTGAAATAGAATTTGGTATATTTTGATAAAATCCCATCCAACAATTAATCCTAACCTATTGCACCATTATAAATTCACAACATGAGAAATACAAGTTCATTGAAAAGTATGGCAAAAGACTATAATCATGGTGTTTTCATAGCTGTGGTACTAGCACTGTTAAATGGACTTAGCAGAAAATCAGGACCAAGCATTAAAAAAAAAAAAAAATTGATCAAAGTAGTATGTAGCTAGTGGAGGTGCCTTCCTTATTCTTGCAGTGCATGGATGGTATGCTGTGCAAAATTTGAACTTTTGGTATTACCTCAACAAAACAAAGAAAAAAATGAGAGTTGGAAGACTGAAGGGGCCTAGCTCCAGCAGACTTCACAATTTCAGAGGAGTTGGCCCTCTCTAAATATTAAGGGCAGCCAATATTGGATGGGATTAAAGCGGGTATCTTCTCAAATCCTGGTCCTGGCAGCCCCCTGCACCATGTTTGTCAAGGATATGTATAATTGATTAGGTGGTGAAGCACTTAAAATGCATATTTGTAGTTGCCATCATGTATGAAAAGTTTTCACCCAAAGTATTTATCTTATAGTCAAAGGAGATACTGTGTTTTTACCAGAGCCACCAGCACACACCATTGTTGAGTCCCACACAGAGACATATGGTCAAAGGAAGGTGTTATGTGCAGAGCCTTGAAAAAGTACTTGCCCCCTTCCCCTTTTCTCCTATTTTTCTTATTTTTCAAATTTAGATGTTTCAGATCCATCCAAATAATTTTATTATAACACAAAGACAATGTGAGTGAACGCAAAAAGCAACTTTTAAATGATCATTTTATTTTTTCAACAGCAAGTAATTATTCAAAATTTGTATCAGCCATACAAAAATAAATAAATAAATAAATAATACTTCCCTCCCTAAACCTAATAACTGGTCATGCCACTCTTCTCCTGTGATCTGGAAAAACCTACTATGTCATTCATAGCAGAAATTTGTTTGACTGTTACTTGCTCAGATCGAGTGTGGTGAAAATCTGAGAACTGTAGCTATTAGTGTTACAGTCAAGCTTCTATTTTTATTTTTTTCGGATTCGAAAATTTTTCTTCAGTTGCTAGAAACTTATTTTGATGAACTTACTGCATTTTTCCATTTCACAGGAGTCTTAGCGAGAGCAACTGCAATCAAACATTTTTGATAACTGGCAATGAGTCTTTCACATGACTGTGGAGGAATTTAGGCCCTGTATTCTTTGCAGAATTGTTTAAATTCAGCCATATTGGAGGTATTTCCAGCATGAACTGCTTGTTTAAGGTTGTGCCTCAGCATAAATTGGATTAGAGTTAGGACAAGTTGGGCCACTCCTAAACCTTCATTTTGTCTCTTGGAGTCAGTCAGAGGTGGGCTTGTTTGTATGCTTTGGATCATTGTCCCGCTGCATAACCTAATGTGCTTGATCTTTAGGTCACAAACTCATGGCTGGACATTCTCCTCGAGGTTTTTCTGTTAGAGAGCAGAAATCACGGTTCAAGAAAGTAGTTCTGTATCATCACACTACCCTTACAGTGTTTGTAAGTATGATGTTCTCATTGTGGAATGCTGTTTTAGCTTTACACTAGATATAATGAGACCCATGTCTTCCAAAGAGTTCTACTTTTAACTCCTCAGTCCAAAGAATATTATCCCAAAAGTTTTGGGGTCATCAAAATGTTTCTTTGGCAAATTTTAGATGAGCAGTTCTGTTTTTTATGGTCAGCAGTGGTTTTTACTTTACAGCTCTCCCATGGATTCCATTTTCAAATGGTGTTTTTCTTATTTAGGAATTGTGAACTTGACCCCAATTGAGGTCAGTTGAGGCCTGCAATATCCTTAGATGTTCATCTGGTTCTTTTGTGACCTCTTGGATAAGTCAATGGTGCACTCCTGGAGGAATTTTGTAGTCTGACCATGTTAGGAGAGATTCACCACTGTTCCAAGTTCTGCCTTTTGTAGACAATGGCTCGTACTGTGGTTCGCTGCTGTCCCAGAGTTTTATAAATGGCTTTGTTACCCTTTCCACATTCATGGATGTCAATGACTTTGTTTCTCATTAGTTCATGAATTTATTTAGTTTGTGGCGTCATGTGCTGCGTTTTGCCTACATCACATTGCCAAGACAGCTTCCATTTAATTGATGTTTAGATTCTACGTGGCTGGCAGTTGTAATGCCTGGGTGTTGCAAGAGAAATTGAACCAAAGTAACTACGGGGGCAAATACTTTTTTACACAAGGCCGGCTTGGGTTCAATAGCTTTTTAACTTCAATAAATGAAATCATCACTTAAAACCTGCATTTTTTGATTACTCAGGTTATCATTGTCTGATATTATTTATTTATTTAATTATTCATTTTTGATGTTGTGAAACATTTTATTGTGACAAATACACGAAAATAGAGAACAGAAATTTTGAAGGAGGCAAATACTTTTTCACAGCACTGTACACTTATCAATGTTTGCGGTGTTGAACCCACCTCTCTTAAATCATTCTACAGGAGGAGATCAATGATGTGGAGGCACTGTCCATGCACTCAGATAGCTGTGGGAGTAAATCTGCCTTTATGATATACTGAAGATATATGTGGACCCAGTTATGACTAGTGTATCGATTACATGCTTGCAGTAGTCTGCTCATTGGTTTAACTATTGTGGCTGCCAAGGGCAAACATGCTACAACGACCCAAAACATCTCCAGGCGGTGAGACGCACAGCAGCTTCAGAAATGATACAAAGCGAGTGCATGAACAGTAAACACACTGCAAATACTGAGGTACCTGTACAGCAAGAGACAGCACATAAAAAGCGTCAGGGTCCTTGGTTTTTTCTTCAGTCTATTTTAAAGTGGACAATGACGCTAATGACCAAGATAAAGACAATCCAGTTTTCACAGACGATGAGGGATGAACATTCAGTGTTGGTATGATAGATGACCTGATGTGATTCCCTAATAAAACTGAGCATTCAGATTTGGTAGCTGTGTGGTACTCAGTGGGCTGCTTTACATGATTTATGGCCATGAATGTTTTCCAAGTCAGCAATTTATTTTAATGAGCCATCAATTAACAAATATGAACAGATACACCATACAAGTTTCGAGGGGAAACACAGCAGATGACTCTCCCCGTTAGGTCCCGGCACGATTCTCAGAAGCGTGGGGATTTGTTAAACCAGTGCGTATGAACAATAGGAGCTGGTGACATCAAACAGGAGAAAGCTGGCTGGTAAACATGATAGCCTGCATTATATCAGGGGCAAGGAACCTTCTGCCTGGAGGCCCTTATCTGTGTCATGCCAATTTAATGCTGATGTTAATCTATAAAACTATTTATGTAATGTTACCTTTCAGCAACATGTAATGATGAGCTGTTGAACAGAAGTTGGAGATTGCGCATGTGTCTCCATGAAATTGCTTCCATTAGCCTTTTCTAAGAGCAAACCAGCCATGCTGTCTGTATCTATACCATCAAATCAAATTAAATGATAAAAAAAAAAACCCAGAAACAAATGGTGCCAATGTGGGACCTTTGGACAGACATTTCAATAACATGTAGGGGGTGGTCAAAAAATCAGGAACATGGCAATAAAAACCACTTTTATGAAGTTCATAAAGTATTGTTTTTTTTTTTTTAGAAAGAGTTGAACATGGATTTGTTCAATTCTGTGGTGATTTTAGGGCTATAGATATAAAGCTTAGAGCACATTCAATCAGGAAGATTGTTTCCCTTCACAGCCCCTCAAACTGAAGCTCTGATTTTTATTATCCTTTTAAACTCTGCCAGCCCTTCCTGTCCTCAACCAATCACACCTTTATACAATCACCGTAAACCAATCATCTGCTGCTGTCGCTCTCTTACTCTCTGCGCTCAATCAGCTGTCAGATCAGTGCTGATGTGTTCTGTGACCCACCTCCTGCCCTTCACCACTACATGAAGGTCTGGTACTTCTCATGCCAGTTCCTCGACCTACAAGTTATATTTTATTCACTACCTCCAGTGTCTGAGCCTATGGAGGATTTCTACATTCTGTATAATTCACATATATAATTTGGTATAAGCGCCAAAGACTATATTCTATGCTCAGTAAATAAGCATCAGCATGTTTAACTTCCATCGTTCTCCCATTCTGTCTTTCCTGATTGAAATATGTTTATTAGCAATTGTCCTTCCAATTTTCCCAAAGTCCCTGACTTCCTGCCACATTTCTGTTTAATTGCTGCTGTTTTTGTTTTTGTTATTTGGCATATGCTGTTATAGTGGTTAACACAGGTCTCCACCTTGCCACCGTAAACAATTTTGCTTTTTTTGTGATCCATACTCTTGCAATTCAGGCACTAACTTTTTGGCCCTTTGGAATGCTTAGGGCTCTTTTTTCCAATCATATTGTAATGGTTGTGCCCTGAGCACCGGTGTATTGCACGGAGGCAGGAAGATGAGGATCGGACTCAAGTGCAGGGATCGACTTGGTTGTATTTAATAGGCCTTCGGCACAGCAAGAAGGCACATACGATGCAATAGAAAACAAAGAAGGAATCGAGGTTCCTGAATAACACTATTAGTAATGCAGACTCTCGACATTAGCTACAGTAACAATGTATTACAAAATGAAAAACAAATAAGGAGGCAAGGTTCCTGGGTAATAAAGTTAAAGTGCTGAAGTAACCAAATAACAGCACTGACGTTCAAGAGTTATAATAGTTACACGCAATACGCGGGGAATAAGTCTATACAAGACTAGAGATTCAAGACAGGCATGTGGCTTATGAGCTTTCGCAAAGACTAAGTGCGAGGCTCAGTCTTAAATAGTACAACACTACCACACAGTGGAAATGAAGAACAGCTGCATGCAATGATTGCGAGGCTGGCAATGCGGCCCAGGTCTTAATGCACCGATGAGTTAGAAGACTGGAGGAGTTGCCTTACACATATGCAATACATGCGAGGACAATCATAAAGTCTTTTGCAATCTGTTAATAGGAATGACCTGTGTCATAATTGTGCTTAAGAGACCCCAAAGTTAAAATAGTTTTTGAGGGACGCTTCTGATATTTTATCCACCCCAAGGACTTTCCAAGGAGGTTTCCTGTCCACACTTTTGATCCTCTCGAATGAACATTTTTTAGATTCTTACAAGGTCTTTTGTGTCAACCAAGTGTGCTGCATATATTAAGTGACACTTAGTAAAAGAAAACCAAGTCGAAACAAAAGCACATCCGGCCAGCTTAAACCATGTGGCATTTCAAACCACTGTCTCTAGAAAGAACAATGTTTGCCGGACAATCCTTGGACAGATCCTGTCAGCCGTTGCTTCCTTGACCAAATAACCACTCCACTGACTGAAGATGCAGACGCCTGTAGGGAGACAGTAACATGATGGGGAAAGAGCGATGATATATATGCTGTGATATCCACATGTGAGGAGGCGCACAGCAGAAAACAAGACCTGACACACACACACACACACACACACACACAAACAAGTTACCTTAAAATGAACCCATTCCTTTAAACAGGGCCAAATTCCATGCTTTTCCAAGCATGAAATGACTCATGGAGACTACACCAGGTGCTGAAGAACCTAATGTCAAATAATAGGTTAATATGTGAGTTAGAGTAGTAAAAGGGCTGGAATTGGATTAAAGACATGGCCTCAAGCTGTTTTTTTTTTCTGTTTGTGGTTGTTCAAATGCAAATAAATACTTGTGCTTTGCATTGTGTGTATAGAGTACAAATTCAGAATTTCAAAATGTGCAATGAGTCAAGCGTAGCCATGTGAAAAGTTCAGACGCTAAATTGTTTTGACCTATTCGCCCAAGGCATCACAATATTTGAAATTATTCATTGGTCTTTAGAATTTATAGAGTAATGCTCTTTTTTCCATTTTAATTGGAGGGGATGTGCTATGTAAATTTGAAAATATTTTGCAATAAATCTTTCAATGATGTATCAGCATAGTGCATTTCTTGTATTCAACTGGGTCTCTATATTACAATCAGCACAAAGTGGCGCCAAGCAGCACACGAGCATCTTTGCATGCTGAACCCCTTGCACTTGGGACTTGCCATAGGTGGGATTGCTGTATATCCCTGCTCTCACCTCGCCTTAAAGCGCATTTTTTCTTCAAATCTGTTCCCCTTCATTTCATAATTAGTGAACTAAGTGTTCAGTTGCGAGGATCAATCATTACCGTCAATTTCCCCTCAGATTGCATTATTGTTCACTGAAATAGTCAACAAGCATTTTCCTATCCACATTAATGGTGACATTAAACGTCAGTGTCTTAGAAAAGCTGAGCATCCAATTGTCCCTGTACTGTCGGTCCGAAAAAAGGGGAGAATCTCTTAAAAAAAAGAATTACCACGCCATCCACCCTATTTCTGATGTATTGACCTGCAAACAAAGCAGAATGTCCTCACCTTGAACTCATATTTATTACTTAAATTCAAATTGTAACTCCAACATTTTATGGTCATTAGCTTGAATAATAACGTTGTCAGTGTCCAAATATTTATGGACGTCGCTGTTAGAAGTGTATGGTATGGATCAGTCTATCAAAGCTGTTTTACATTTAAATTTTTTTTATCATAGGAGGTCTTCACTTTCTTGTGAATATGCATTGCGTTGCTTTATATCCAATTTCACACTTCTTTGACCAACACATTTCTTTGACTAATAAAAGTGCCATAGAGAAGTGCTTCTGATAACAAGTGGACATTGCATAATTTTTGTGGACTTTCACATGAAAACACTCTGATATAGATAATCTAAGTTGTATTGAGTTTTTCAGAGAATGTCGTACAAGAATATCACACTTTTGAAGCTGTGTTAGGAGGGAAAGAAGTAAGAGAGACGCATCAACAACTTTGGTAAACACTGTGCTGAATGGAGAATGTGACAAATCCGTCAAGACACTTCTGAATTAGACCTAACAGATTGCTATTTTACAATTGCTATTTCATCATGATAAAAATACAAGTGCTTTCTCACTGGTTGGTATAGTCCCTGTGGGTTCTCACATGGAATATGGTTTGAATATGGTTTCCTCTCATGGAAAGTAAAAAGGATGTGTGATTGCTTCATGAAAAATGTGAATATTTGCATTCTAAAACTTGGCAAATGAATGAAAGCAAGCAGAACTGATTTTATTCTATGAAAGATCACATCATAATCTTGGCGAATTTAAATCCTTCTCAGTGCAGATGGAATGGGTAAATCTCGATCTAATGCCTTCAACCAGCTGCAGTCAAAAGATTTTACGGGGAGTTTCATTTCAAGATGGTGTTTTCAGTGTTTGCTCCTCCATTACCATGCAACCAGAGTGAATGGAAGTGTCACATTTTCATGATTAAGCCTATTTTGTGAGGTTGTTTTAGATTTCTTTTTTTTTCCCCCAAAAGAACTCAGCACAATAATAACTGCAGCCTTCTTTAATTCCTGCTTCTCTCCTAGTTCTTTTCAGTCACATCTTCAGCAAGAGAAAAACATGCTCGGTTGGATACATAACTAGTAACTTGGCAGGACAATAAGTCCACTTTTGACCTAGGACAAACTCGTTGATTGCTTTATGAAGATGCTTGAGGTTATTTTACAGCTGCAAGGTCCAGTGCTGTCAAGTGACTTAATTGTTGAGATCTCAGTACATTATTGCCTACAGAGCCCTTTAGAGTTCCTGCTGAATTAATTGATTTGTAACCAAACAATTCACACTCGATAAAAGTGCAGGGGTTCTTTACTTAAAGGATATTTCACACATTTGACAGATTATAATGAATACTCAATACCTCTTAGTACCTAAGACAGTATTTGGGTTATTACCTCGCCCCAGAGGACCAGGTCGAGGTATTGTTTTTAGCTCTGTGTGTTTCTTTGTTCATTTTTTAGCAACTTAGTGCCTAAAATATGGCAGGAATCATTTCCAAACTTATTCAGTCATGGTCCAACATAGAAGCCATTTAATTTATAGAAAGTATACCGAAGTCAAATAAAGATTTTGTCCAAAGTTCAGAAAATTTTTTTTCTTTTCACTATAACTTTTGTTTTAATGGTAAGACTGAGTTCAAACTAAGCTCAAAAGATATAGCTTTCAATTCTAAATCCTTTGATGTCTTGGGAGGCACCCTCATCTTAGCATTAGGAGGGTAAATTTTAGGACTGTTAGGCAAAAAAATTCAATAAAATTCTCAGTTTTCATCTGAATATGTTTACATTTTAAATGTGGCATCTCAATAGGGATATCTTCTAGTTCCTTAAATATTCACAGAATAAGTAAATGAATTTTATTAAAACTGAGTCAATAGAAAAGCATTGAAACACATGCTGGGATGAGGTATGTAGCACCTAGCACTGCTTTTTGAATGTAAATCCTGTTTTCATTCATGCTCTAAGTCAGAAAATATAGGTCATGAACTGTGTTGTTGAACAGGGGTGTATGAATGAACAATGGTGTGTGCAGCAAGGACACTGAGCCAGACGAAGAGTGTGCACTGTGCAAAGTCCATCGCCTGAAAGGTATTTTTATTAAGGTCTTGCAGGACAAGGAGATATTACGAGAAAATGAGTCATCATCAGACATATTCTGATAATAAGGAATTAAAAAAATAAAATAAAATAAATCTGGGCTTTGTAGTTCATAAGGTCTTCATTGAACCAGTTGAGTGCAAGGAGCATTGGGCCTCATTCACCAATAACTTCTTATGAATCTTCTTAGATTCTTTCTTACGGTGTTCTTTAGAAGGTTCTTAAGAAAACTCTACGTCGGATTCATCAACGTGTTCTTAAACTGCAGAATTGTTCGCAGCTGTGTTCTTAAATTGATGAATCCCATCTCCTCGTAAACTGAGAGTGCATGCCAGTTGAGCCTAATTAACATATGATTAGCATAGGTAACTGCCCATCAATGCCCATAAAAGGGCATGAAACTGCAAGGCCGTGAGCAGGCACAGATGTCATACAGAGGAAACAGCAACAACAAAATGTCCAAAGCAAGAAGTAACTCAATTGGACCGCAGTCGGTAAAGAGAGGAAAAAAAAAACTTTGGTGGTTCAGAGAAGGAGGTACTCCTGCAGAAAAAAAAAGAAAAAAATTATATATATATATATTTAGTAGTTTTAGTGCAGGCTACACTAACACTTACAAAAAGGAGGAGGCTGTCACACATGCAGTGAACGCAGTATCTGGAGAAGGACGCACAACAGAGGAGGTGAAAAAGAAATGGTTTGATCTCAAATCTGACACCAAAAAAAAAAAAAAAAATTGCAAAATTCCGACAGGAGATGCAACGGACTGGAGGGGGAACAGCAGACACCCAAAACCTGTCTGAGTTGGACCAGCGCATCGGGGCGATCATCGGGGAGACGGCACTCTCAGGTAGGCTATGGGAAAAATCTAAATCACCAGAGTTTTTTTTTTTTTTATTTAATTAATAGTTTAATTTCTCCACCCTAGTTTTTAGGAGTACCATCGACTGAGTGTCTGGACACAAAAGGCAGTAGTTTACCATAGTGCAGGTAAGATAAAATAACGTCTTAGTATTGGACTGAGGGTCGCAACAATATTGATTTATTATTTATTCACAGATGAAGTCCCGCAGAGCCAACCTGCAACAGAACCAGAACCCTCCTACAGCAGTACCTCCATGCGTACTCGGTCCCGTGCCTCTCCTTGCCTGATCTCAGCACCGGTGTTGGAAAATCAAGAAAGGATAGCTGACATGCTCGATAAGATTGCCTCAGCACTCGCAACCATATCCAGTACACTCAAATAAAATGAGAATTTAAAAAAATAAAGATGTGCACTGAAACTGGTCTGTCCTCGATTTTGAAGTGATAGACTTAGTTTTTAAAAAAAAAAATCAGACCGTTCGATTCAAATTGTAATATTAATGCAACTTTATTCACAAACGGGCAATTAATTGCACCCGAACTTGAACAGCGAGCCTGCAGTCTGGTCCCATCATTGCATCAGGACGCACATCCTCATGGTGTAGAGGCTGAGGGGAAAGTGGCATACCACGCTTCATAGCGATGTTGTGCGGGACACAGCAGGCCATGATTATCCTACAGACCTGTAATGGTGAGGGAGAAGTCATAAATTAGAAGATGCAAGGAGTTTGATTAAACTTGACCTTAATCTAAGCGGTTTTTACAAGAATAAAACAAATCTTCAGTTCTCTTTACATACCTTCTCCGGTTTGTACAGCAATTTGCCACCTGCTGTGTCCAAACACATCCAACGTCCCTTTAAAATGCCGATGGTGCGTTCAATGGTGGAGCGAGTGCGTGCGTGAATCTGATTAGCTGTATGAAATCTGAGGACTTTGAGGGTTGGTCAGTGGTGTCATTAACCAGGGGGCCAGGGCATATCCTCGATCCCCTAATAAAACTAATCAAATCAAATTAAGATCCAATCAAATCAAAAGACACTTTTGTGGGAAATTATAATTATTAAAAGATACATACTAATGAGCCATGCATCACCAGCTGCTCCTTGTTCGAGGTGCATTCCCACGGAGCTGCTTTGTAAAGTGTTGGTACATTTAATTTATTTTAAAATAAAAAATGCTCTGCAAATTACCAAAAAAATAAAAATAATAATAAAAAAAGACGGAAATATCACTGCAATATCGCATTTTAATTAACTGCGCAAAAGAAGGCAACACAACCAATGTGCCAACATGTCGACACTGAAATGTGCGTAAGACTACTCCTGAGTGTTGGTAGGATTTGTTCTTACCGAAGAACAAATCCTGGATAAGAAAACATTCATGAATGCCACAATCTTCGTAAAAACTTCGTAAGTAGGACTAAAGAACAAATTTGTTCGTAAGAACGGTTCGTGAATGAGGCCCATTGAGCTTGCCTTTAAGTTGCTGTCCATGGTCCTGAGGTCTGCAGTGCTCAAGGTGTCTTTTGCCAGGAAGCTATATGTGTACGGCTCACTCGTGCTGATATTACAATCTCAAACCACATTGTTTGTGCAACTATGATATTCAGCTTTCAAGTGAGAGCATGGGCTCTAAACATATAAATGGGACCTGAGAGATCTGGTAAATTTGATGTGCTTCTGATGCAGTGCATCAAGAAAAAGTTTACATGGGAGTTACTGCATATTGTTCCTATGACCAATACTTGCATCATTATTTTTAATATTTAAGAATATGTATGAGCCAAAGTCAATAATGTCCTGATAAATAATACTGATGCGTTCATACTAGTCACTCTCTCAGCTAAAAATGTATTGTTTTACTATTTACCTTATTCATATTTTGTAAACATATACTCACTAATTGATTAAATATTGATTTCTGGTACTGGAATTTATTTATTTTTGTCATTTGACAGTTTACGGAATACATATTGTCCCCAGTAGATATGGATGGATGGCCTACTACTACTGAGCCTCGTACATGTTGTGATCAACCTGAATTTTATCTGTAACATTGCATGTTAGCCTTCAGATCACCCTTCAACAGAAATTGTTTGAGCAAGGGTAGCGTCAGGCTAATCTGCTGCGCTGCATTGCTTTACATTTCCGGCTTGTCCTTGGAGTGAAGTTATCTCTGAACTCATGACCAAGTTAAGCGAGAGCTGATTTTATAATATTCATTTGAACCTTTCCAATCATTTTACAAGGAATTCCTTTTAATGTACAAATAATGGGGGAGAAATAACTAAAAGGGATCACTGACCCTCACCCAGCAAGGGAACAAGTTTTTGCGCGACATGGCTTTTAAACAGGCTGTTTTTCTTCATGGCAGATTTTGAGTTCTAAAGGATGCTTCATGTCAGTGTTAATTTGTGGTCATCCTTATGAATCAGACATTTCCTGCAATAAGCTCCATTTGCATAAAATCTGTAATACTGTGATGCCAAAATTTATGCAGAAAACACTATTTACATATGCATGTTTAATTAGTTCAAGAATAGCACAATCCAAATGGGGATTCTCTAAATGATTTTAGTGATATTTTTTTCTGCAGCTGACTCTAAAGTGAGAGAGTCTGTGTGCAAAGATGTGAAAATAGAGAACACTTGAAGACTTATCAGTGCTCATGTTGTTTTAAACTTCTGAATTATTAACCCCGTTGCGCAGAATACTAATATTAACAATTTTTCCTGTTGTGCATGAGCCTATTTAAGGCTTTTAGAGTCAGCATTTATGTCACAGAGACTGTGGAAAATTATTCCAGTGAAGCAAGACATTTGGAAATTTAATTACAGAATTATTTATCAAATAAATTTCTGAATTTATGGATGCCGGCATCTAAATCTGCGCAGAGGGATTAAGCTAATCGTACAGACGTTTTATAAATTTTGCTCATTTCATGTCCACAATCTTTCATCTCATTCTGTGACCTTTCTCATGTTGAAGTGATCAAGGCTTGTCTATCATCTAATATGCAACAGTGAAACAGAATAGCATAGATGACCCCTTACAAGTTCATAAACAGTACTTAATATTATTAAGTATGAATGCCATTAAACTTTAATTATGTTTCTCATAATTTCTAGGTCACCAATAATTTTGACCCATTTTTGAAAGAAAAAGTTTATTGTTGATCGCCAACCCTCTTTTATATGTGATCCTATCTGCATAAGATCTAAAACGTATCTTTTTGTTACCTACTAACAGTACAGGGCCAAAGGTATGAGTATGCAAACAAAATGTACTCCGGCACTAACGCAAAAAAATCTTTATCTTTAATGTGGGCAATAGGACGGACGCGTTTCAGCTATAAAGCCGTGATCAGCTGATGACAGCTTATAGCTGAAACGTGTCCGTCTTACTGCCCACAATGAAGATAAAGATTTTGTTTGTGTGAGCGCTGGAGCACATTATCTTTGTGTAATTTCTACGGCCATGCACCCTCACATATTTTTGGCATTAGAGTTGTGCGTGCTGCTGTTTTCTGCTATTACAAAGGTGCGAGTATGCCTTTGCCGAAGAATATATTGCATATGCACTATATACAGTACATTACTGCATAAAATTACATTTGATGATGTGCTTCAAACTATTTGGGGAAGGCCCTTTGAGTTTCAGCATGATAATGCCCTCAGACACAAACCAAAATCCATAAAGTGTTTACCGTCATTAGTCGAGAAGAATTGCAGTCTCTATCAAACACAGTTGGGATCGATGAAATGTTAGATTGGCAGAGGGCTGCATTTTCCATATTGTGTATGCAACTGTGATTCAATTGCAACAGAATATCTTCAAATACTGTTTCAATCATTGAGACCGTGCGCGCGTGTGCCTGTTTTTATTTTTCTTTGCTTTCACAAAATACATATATACACATAGAACACCGACATAAGTCAGGCATTTGCATTATATTGAAAGTCTGAAATTATTTGTCGTAGCAACTAGCTGTTCATACAACCTACCTTGAAATAAATCAGAAAATATATGTTGAACACTGAAGTGCAATGAACTATTATTGGGTAGGAATGGGATGATAGGGCTAATAGGGCTTGAATCATTCATTCAAATCATATAATGACTGCTGAGGCTATACTCTAGGCCAATTTATAGCTTCAAAGTACAACCATACTGAATAAAAGAGAACATTGAAGATTGTTACCTCAAAAAAAAAATTGCATCAATGAATAAAAAGTGTGTACCTTTAAAAATGATTTGCACCAATCAATAAATGTGCAGCAATGTGCATCCATGAAGTCAGTCTGTGTCAGGCAATGACTGACAAGAGAAATGCATGTTTTATGACTGGTTGTATTGATGAATGGTACATGGGGATACTGGACAACACTGATCAACAGAACCTCACGAGACAGTTCTGAGTGGTAACTAACAATTTTAACAGTGGAGAGTATTTACTCTCCAACTCTGTAAACCGAATGATAGAGAATGAGACAGATTCTCTGACTAAATATGAATGGAAAAGGTTCCAAAGGAAATGGGGATGGTCTGGTATGTTGCTATGCAGCTATGAACTAGGCTGAGGACAGAACAACATTTACAGGTGGTGTTTGTTTGTTTGGCATCAGTCTCTTCTCATGTCTTCTTTATGTTTCTGCGGAGAAAAATAAGCTAAAATGTTCTGCTAAGGCAGTTCAGTGATTTAGAGAGCACTTAAACCTCATCAGATGAGAATTAGAGGATGCAGGGAGCAAAGAATGAACAGCAGATGGCACTGGTCCCTTGTTAGAGCTCAAGATAAGCGGTTAAAGCCTGAAGATAAACAGAAGGAAATTTTGAAATGAAAGTCTCAGTAAATAACACATCTCAGATGCTCAATTCCAGGACCTGCTCATATTGTGCTCTTTGTGACTAAATGGCTGGTTTAGATAATTTGATAAGCCTGAAAGGTAGGCCTGATATCTGTCTTCTCTTAATACATTTGCTGCTGCAATATTCATTTGCATTCAAGAAAGACGTAACAATTATTGGATTGTAGAGAGACCAAAAACGTTTCATTGCGGTGTGTGTAAGGAATTTCACACCCATAACACTGATTTTCATTCAGGGCTTGCGGTACTCATGTGACATAGCTTGGTAGCTTGGATACTTTCCTTACAGAATATTAAACAGGGCATAGTGCATTGCACTCTAATGCTGTTTTTTCTTCATTAAATTGTCATTTGGCCATTACTCATTATACTAAAAGTGTGTCATTTCAAAATCTTTTTCTTTCTTTTATCCACAAGCTGATCTGAACATAATCAGAGTGTGGCGTTGCACTTACTTACAGCTTGATTCCCTAAAAAAAATGCATTAACAGTTGGGCTGTCTAATGCTCTTACTTCCAAGTGTAAACTGTGGAGCTTGGCTATTTGATCAGCTTGTAATTTTGTGACATTTACATTTGCACAAAGCCCATTTTTGCACTGTGTTTTGAATCAGATGCTTTAACCGGTGCCAGACTATGATAGCACTCCTCTTATTTTCCCCTGCAGAGGTGAAAATGCCTGCATTTTGCACATACGCGTGATAAAGTATCTATTGCGCATTTGTAGCTTAATTGGTTCACAATCCTTTTGTTACGGTTGCTGCTGAATTCAGTTAAATTCAGCTGTTTGAATTTCCTGCCCATTTGGATGCTGTGTTTAAATGTGTAGTCTGATATAACAAGCTGAAGATGGCAAATGTGGTCACTTTCTGCAATAGGCCTACCGAAGGATCATTCTTGACTTGGTTATAGGCCATACTGACCCCATGAGTTTGACAGATATTGTGATACACTACCAGCTCTGTTCCTGGCATATATAAACTTCAGCTGTCCTCTTGCCAGCTACTTGGCAGCTCTTCCCATTGTATGGAGAGCTCACTTTGGCTCAGGTGCTGAGCCTTTGGGAGCCCTAGAGGTTGCTCTTCAGTTCATAAGCTGGCTGAAACACATGCTGCCTGTGTGTTTGCCAAAAGGACCTGCAAGTGGTTACAGAAGGGCTCTTCCCCTTCGGTTTAGGCAATTATTGTTCTACAATACCATAAGGGTTCAGCATCAATATAAATAGTAAACTGTAGTACAGTATTTGTAAATATGTGTTTCATGTCATAATGTACATGTTGTGATGTAAATGTGTAAATGCTATGCATTATGCATCTTATTGCCCGCTATGTCCTTCTTTTTAATCTGTTCTTGTTTTCAAAAAAAAAAAAAAAACTCTGCAACAAAGGATCAAAATGCACAGGATTTGAGGTGCGCCTTGCTTTTTAGCCCATAAGTTTTCTGGTGCGGTGGTCATAAAAACGTAGATGGCAGACAAGGGAGGGCTCGCACTCAAGAAAACACAAGTCAGAAAAAGTCTAGTTAAAAAACAATTGTACTTTATATATTTTTTTTAAAGTTTTCCAAGGCTTTTTATCTCACAATGTGCAAAAAGTGCAAAAAAGTGCAACTTTTAAAAAAATATATAAAATACAATTGTTTTTTAACGAGACTTTTTTTGACGTGTTTTCTTGAGTGCAAGTCCTCCCTTGTCTGCCTGCAACAAAGGATGAAATTTAATTCCTATGTAGTTATTCATTACGTAAAATAATTTCTAGATATTCAGAGGGACCCCTTGATCTCCTTCACAGGACATGGATAATCTGGTAAGGTGGTATTCCATTTGAAAGAAAGTCAGTAAATTGTTCATACCACGGCTACCATTCATGTTAGGATGTAATATGAAGCGTGAGACAAAAGGCATGTACCCACAACTCCTTCATACAAAGTAAAAAGGTCACGCATATACGTGAAAAAGAGTACATACTGCATGAAAAATTGATGGAATGAAGAAATTTCTTGAAACTGCATAGGAAGCGTCAATGCTTCAGTCCACCACAGGGGACAGTAATGCTCCACACAGCATGTACTGCACATTTTTATTGAGCATCACCCTCCCTGCCGGGGTCATTGCTGAAAATGAATTTGCTTTGCTTTAAATGTGCCATATGCTTTTGGTTTATTATGATGGAAAAGTTCAGTATGCTACTTCCAGGATACAGACCATGAAAAGATAAATAAAGTCATTTTAACCATCACATAGAAAATATTAATATTTCCCTCCTTTAGCAGTGCTGTTGCCTCACTGTAAGAAGGTCATGGGTTAGAAATCGGCCTGGGTCATTCTGTGTGTAAATTGCTGGTGCTGAGTGTATTTGTGTGCATGTGTGGCTTCCCTCCAGATGCTCCTGTTTCCTCCCACAGTCCAAAGACAAGTTTGTTAAAGTAATTACAGCAACTTAATTGCCCGTTGGTGTGAGTGTTTGAGTAAATGGTTTATGTGTTATACTGGTACTAGACAGGAGAACTGTCCAGGGGGGATACTTCGCTCTTGCTTTGCATGAAACAATAAGAAAATTAGATGGATTAAAGATGGATGAAGAATTAGCTTCATCCATTTAGCTTCAAAATACACCAAAAAGCATATTACACACACATCATGAGAGACATCAGACAGCATAAAATGACCTGGTTACCAAAAATCAGGTAGAGACTGATACAAAGTAAGGACGATAATGAGGGAACATGCTGAGTTTTGATAAAAGTTGGCTCAATTCAAAAATGACTCAAATTACGAGAGACTTTATAAAAATGACTAAAACTCTTTGGTGGCTCTTTGCAGTGCTCATTATTTTACTTAAAAGAAAAAGAGCAGTCATTCCTCCCACTTCCACCACAGAAAATGTACATTCCCCTTGTCTGATTCACAATATTTATGTCTCACATTTGTTGTATTTCACAGTGCAAACTGTAATGCATAAATATTGATTGCCAGACAGCTATTAATCATCGAAATTGCCCAAATAGACCCATACCAGGAAACAAAAACTGATTAAGTGGGGGGGGGGATATTAATAAACCATCAGAAACATAAAAGGTGTATTTAAAAATGTAATATCAAGAATTATAAGAAGATGCAATGCCATTATGACAAAGATTTTTAGTTTTGTGCTCAGTACACTCCAGTAATTGGAGAGCTTTCCAAAAATGTATGCACATTTGTTCACGTCACTGTCATTATTTTAGTGATTTTGTAAAATGTAGGTCCCGTTTCCTCAATTACAGTTCTGAGCTTCTCTAAAATGATGTCATATTTATTTATTCAACTCATTCATAAACAGTGCTAATTAGGCCTGACAGATACAGATGATAGCTTGCTAATTAGACAAGCATCTGGTTTCGGGAAGATTTTACTCAAAAATGTCTATTTAACATATGTAATGAAGGGAATAAAAATCTGTCACAGTTTATTTTTTTGCAGGCATTCAACGCTTACCACAAAATACAGACAGGCCCACATCTATACTAATATAGGTCCTAGGGCTATTTTGTCATATTATGGTGTCTCTACATTCCCCCCCAACCCTCCGCTACAGTCCGTCAGTCCCGTCTAAATTCACAGCAGCCAGTCTAAAAACACCATTCGCAAATTACAAATTAATTCAAATAAATAATGCATCCAAAACAATTACTGAACTAGACAGTCCGGTTCGCCACGACCACATGGGTGTGGCCCCGAAAGCCCACCTCCCACCTCTTTTGCGTATCATTCGACTAATATTGTCGCCATGGTAACCAAAATCGATAGATGTCATAACTTAAGTATTACACAAGTCCATACCAAATATGAAAGTAACCAGTCAAAAATTACAGCCTGTACAGCGTCCACAAGGAAGTGGACGTGAACGCAGCAGCGGCGGAGACGCCAAGCATTAATCCATAGTAGCCTCCCAACTTCATCCCGTCCGGGGGCTACAATTAATACCCATACTTCGTAGGCTGAAATCAAGTCAGTCAACCGCAAAACAAGAATAGTAGCCTACAGTTGTTATGGCAACAAATTTAACTAAAGGATTGCTTATGTAGGCTATTCAAAAGGAGGAGGTAGTCAGTCATTACATCCAAGGGCAAGTACAGCAGAGTTCACAATGGGAGTATAGAGTGAATGTGAGGAAAATTGCTAACAAGGTAAGAACTAATGCAGTGCGCAAGAAAATAAGCAATGTTATGGTGAACTACTCAGATCAAAGTAGGCAGCTAGCAACTAGCTCCTTCTGGCCTACAGGTTGGTTTAAATATATCCTGCTTTGGAGACACGCTCTGCCCCTTCTCCATTAGATGTTTCTGTTTTCGGAAGCCACTCTCATATTTTTCTGTCCGCTGTTGACTGACCAATCACAAAAGTTGCTGCAAAATAGGTTGTTGATGGTCCTTGCATTTGTCAATCAAATCATTCTTAATTTATTTTTTTTAGAAGGAAAATATGGGCCTTGCATGTTATGGTGAACCAGTCACTCAGCCATGCTGTCATCCAAGTAGCCCTCAAACAGGCTGAGATGACTGTGGGATTATAGGAATAATAAAGGTTTTTAGAAAACAACTGTCTGGCCTACCTTCAGGTTGGTGACCCTTGTTTAGATACAACTAGCACATTAGCCTAAAAGGGGGCCAATGGGATAACGCAAGTTGTGCAGTCTCTCCCATAATCGAGGGCCTCTCTCGAGCAGGGGCCCCGGGGCTCAAGCCCTGGTGAGCCCTTACACAAACACGACTGTGATCTCAGATGCTTATTGCTTTTATTGATTTTATTTTCTGTACTACAGAATGCGGCCAACAAAATACCCATCAACTGCATATTTTAGTGGAATTATGGAACACTGAGTCTTAAATCTAAAACAAAACAAAAATTAAGCACACGTGTGTGGATTTCATCAGCAGTGTTTCTAGTTTTCTGAGGCTTCATGACTGCGTGTGGCTTAAATTTCAAGGTCTTGATGATCCCTCTGGGTTGGTTATCTTGCGAAACATTCAGCATGCATTTTATGGCTTTGGTTGCCTGCAATTAGAAGGGAAACATATTTGTCGCTTCAGAACGAGATTTGTGCTTCCCATTCCATTTTATGTCCTCCAGGTTGCTTTAGGGCATCCATCAATTCTCTCCTCTGCTCTCTCTCTCTTTCTTGCTCTCTCTTTTCTCTTGGCCTCACTCTCTCCCTCACACACACACACACACACACACACACACACACACACAAAACAATGCACATTCACCTAAATATATTTATAGAACAAATACAAACCTGCATGAACAGATGGACACACACTCAGACATGCATGCATGAACACACACAGACACACAGACATGCAGACACACACACACACACACACACACACACACACAAACACACGCTTCCAAACTTCATATTTCTGTCACATATTTTCCATTTGCCCCCAAAATTTTGGCTTACAAAAGGAGCATACATAACACACTGGCTCAGTGCAGTCTCTCAAGTCATTTCTGCACCAGAAGCTGAATCTGCTTGAGAAGTGACATTGCTACTTAAATTTATTTTTTATTTCTTTACAAAGCAACCAAAACAACCATTTTTCTTACTCAGGCTCATATCTACAAAGGCTGTAAGGGACAACACTTGATTTTTATGAACCTGTTATCTCAATATTGCAGATTATCTCAAGTAAAAGGTGTTTTCTCATGATCAACACTAATTTATTTTATGACATCAGCATACAGTGCTTACAAATGATTGCATAGTGGCCAGACTAAAAAAAATTTAGGAACTTAAAATTCATATTTACTTTCATGGAATTTGCTACCTCAATTGCAACAATGCCTAAAATGTGATTAAAAACAGTAAGCATTAATTTGTAAATCCCCTTCAACCTGTATCTAATTGAAAAAAGTACAAAGACACAATAAGTGGTGCTTCAGCTTGAGACATTTATTTATTTATTTATTCTTTTTTTAAAGAATTGCGATTTTGGAATATCTGAAACATGATCCAATGCTGGAACGGGTGCACACTTACCACTGTGTAATAACACTCTGTAGTCCTTTTGGAATTGAGGACATTAAATTCCTAAATACCGCCCCAACCAGCAGCAGGACATATGGCACGAGTACCTCCGATATGACCCTTAGGAATGTTTCCTTAATTACCTTAAGTTACTGCGACACTGTGCCTTCAAAAACAAATGATTAGACAAACATTGTACCTTTGTGTAAAATTACCACCTCCTCAAGGTTATAGTTTGGTCAAGGTCAGAGTTAGGGTTATGGCAAGATTACGATTAGGGTTCAGGGTTAAGGAAAAGTGATTGTGGATGTGCCTCACACTTTGAAATGTTAAACTTTGTGAAATCAGGAATTAAACACTGGTCTCTCGTGAGAAAGTTTGTTGTCTTTTAAGCCCACCAAACCTCCCACCTCCACCTTATGTGAACTTACTGTATCTCATTTCCCCCTTTGTTGTGGTCATAATAACAATGACAGCTAGAGGGCATCTGTCACTTAAAGGGCATCTACAGTCGATTCTCAGATGGGACGTTGAACATCCAATGTTTACAAACAAATCACTTGCTTTTGTTGACATCTTGCATTGTCACATGACCAATTTCATTCATCTAAACTAATGTTTTGTGTACATGCATAGATAATCCTTCTATTTCGGTTCGTTTGCGCAGGTGCGGCTCGCTGATTGGCCGATAAAAACAAAAACAATGGGAATCGACTTTAGATGCCCTTTAAATTTATCTGTAGATTGTGTTTGTCATTTTGCATTTACAACCTAACCAGTCCATTTTAAGGATAATCTCGTCCTACCACCAAATTGAGGAATTGGCTTTTTTTCCTCATAAATGTACTCAGGGGGCACCTAGAGATAAACTGAAAGTTTGGTACTTTGGGAGAAACATTGGATGAAAGAAAAACCCTTAGCTCCAAGGAAACCAATAACTACTTGCCTGCCATATCACATCGCCATTTGTATGAGAGGGAAAGGGAGTCATTTCAGACACTCTCCTGCTCTTAGTTGTCTACTTGCGTGGATTTGGTAACTGATTTAGGAAAACCAGCTGTGTGATTAATGTTAGTATTTGTGCATTAAAGCTTCAAGAGAAAGGCATTCTATGATATTATTTGAAGAATCAAGGTAGGGAAGGAATTGGCAAATGGAGCCAGATCCTAATGATTAGACCTTCAACTAGCAAGTCAGCTAACATTAGCTAGCTAACGTGAACATAATGATGGCCAAATGATTCATCTCCTTTTTCTTTGGAGTATATAATGTTGAATTTGCTCAGGTAAAAACTAATAAACATTAGCTATTGAGTAAATCTGCTACTTTCAAATCAGCTAATGTTATGTTAATGGAGGGAATATTAAATGTTCCACAGTACTATTTGTGTGCACTCCTGAATGTCCTCTGAAATGTGTGAGGGTGAGAGGGGGAAATGTAGGCCAATAGGAAGTCAAAACTGTCTTCAAACCTTCATGGATTGCTATTATAATGGTGGATTTTCCAAGCGTTGGGGGAAAAAATGCTTCTTTGCAGAGGAAAATGATCTGTCTGTACGCAGAGTGAAAGCACATGCACTGACTATTAGTCAAAGTACGGAAATTGCCAAAAATGTTAACAAAGGATATTTTTTAAACATGGTTTGCATATCGTTTTAAGAATAATGCAATGTGAATCAGTGAATCCCTGGGGTTGCTTTTGAACGCGTGTGTAAGACAAAAAAGTTATAGTTCAGGGTACCAGGAAAAAGAAAAAAAAAAAAATTACGTGCGGCCAGAGCACAGTGCCGAGTGACATTAAAATTAGTGATAAAAACCAGCTAAGGAGAAAAAAAAAACACCACTAACATTATTTTTGATTACTCTACCTTAACCCCTTGAATAACATCCGGTAATGTAGACAAGGAACAAATATAACTTGATTCTGCTTGACTAAAGCCGCTTTCACACCGGACGCAAGACAAAGTTTTCGCACGACAGATTACATTCAAAGTCAAAGTCAAAGACTCGCATTGCCGAGGTTTCCATTCTGAGGCAGGATCCTGCAATGGTCCGACGATCTGTTTATGACATGCTGAGGAGAGCAGAGGTCTGTGTACAAAGGAATGGAGCCCATGTCGAAGACTGAAATTTGAATGCAATGTTCCTTGAACCATGGACTTAAGTACAGTCATGCTGTTGTAAGTGCGCTGAGAATAGCAAAATGTGAGTCCGATGTTAGTGGGGTGGTAGCGGACAAAGGGTTAATCCAATTTTCATGAAAATTTGTGAGGAAAAAATGATATGTGTAAACTTGCCAACCATTGTGTTTTTTTTCGTTTTTAACCCTCTCATTTCTGTGCGCAAGCCAGTTTAAATCGGGTGAAAATAAAGAACCTGTGTTCACTCATGCGGAACAGCAGGCAATTAAAAAGGTGTCAATAGGTGCATGAGGGCATGGTCCATCAATACATCATAATAGATATTTGGAAAATGATATTATTATATCAATTTTGGAGACATTTTTCAAAGTGTAAACTTTTTTTTGATACACCCTGTATAGCCTATGAACATCATGGCTGAGGCAAAGAGGCAGAGGGGGACTTTTACTGTGGAAGCTAAGAAGAGAAAAAGAGAGAGTGACCACGCAAGAGGTCAACAAGAGTGAATCTTGGGCTGGTTTTTAGTCAGACCTATGCAAAATGAGAGGTTGACTCCAAGCTATCTTCTGGCAGGAAGTAATATTACATCAGCTGGCCTGCTATGCCTTGTGTTGTTGCACTTGCTTGATGTTTGGCTTGTGTTAGCAAAGTTGCCCACTTGCTCATTTTTTTGTTAATCGTAATCCAAGTCTGCTCTTGTCAACGGCGATTTAATCACTGGCCAAATGTCTGCCCAATATTTGTACTGGTAATGCTTGCTTTTGTGTGATTTCCTGTCTAGCTAGTGATGTTGGCTAGCTTGTCACTGGAGTTTTCTTCACCTTGTGCTAAGGGAATCTAAGTTTTGTAAGTTTAATTTATTTGACTGGCAGTTCTGTGTCCATTAGTATCCCCCAGCATTCCTATAACAATATGTTCTGCCTCATGCAAGCTTGCATGCAGGTCTTTGTAAATCTTGCGCCAAGTAAGCCTTGAATGTTTGCAACCGATCCCAGCTAGTTTTTGTTGAATTACGCTGTCCAATGTGTATTATGAGCAATGCAGCATGTATAATTTTCGAACACACTCACACACTCTTCACATTCACTGTATGTTAGTGTTCATATCCGATGTCACCAAATCTAAAACTACGCAAAGTCATATTTGCATAAAATCCTGTGATATTACAGTTTTTTTAGTAAACACGGTTATTTGGCTTCTGGCATCAGCTTTTTCTCGATTTCAAATCCGGCTTACCAACAAATATACGTGCACCGCTTTCCCCATAGGAAAGGGAGCGGGGACCTTGTATTTATGGCAGTGGTGTTACACTTAGAAGCTGTAGGGGGTGCTGTTTTGCAAAAATACCAATCACTGCATAATGGGGCTTTATTATCTTTCAAATTGTGATCTTTTGCATTTTTGTGCACTGCTGCATGTAAGTGTAAGACGCAGATTGCACGTGAAGGGCATTACCGCTTATGTAGGAACAAAATACTATTTTAATAATGCGCTCTTAAAACAGTAGTAAAACACTGACTTTAGACCAGGCATTTGTTGGTCAGTTGTGCCATTGCTTTCTACTGCCTTGCAATAGCAGTGGACGAATAATGCGCCTGAACGCATCTCATTTCTAGATCACCATACTTGGCCATAAGTACCAAAGTTATTTAAACAATAAGGGCATTGGATGGGAATATGACGACATGCATTGCCCTTGGTGCTGCTGCTTGCTAGGTGTATGATAGAGCCCACTATCATTGATATGCATGAAAGGTGCAATGCAACTTAATATACAGTAAAATCTAAGCAGACATGGCATGAGAGAGAGAAAAGAAAAAAAAATCAGTTTTTTCTACCTGCAATTTACCTTCAAGCAAATTGGTCTCCGTTCTTAGATTCGCTTCTATTCATTCTCAGCATAGTGCAGTGAGTGACTCAGGGGGCAGTGCATATTTGATTCACGGCAGGTGCGTGGCAAATTGTGTGACAGAAACAACTGAAGTGCATGCTAACCAGGCTTGTTTCCAGGCAAAAATGAATGCACGTTGGTATGAATTTAATGCTAGCAGCCTGCTCCAGCCTTTTCTCTCCTTGCTCTCCATCTGTCATAATACATATACATACATACATATATACATACAATATATATAATATATAATATATACAATATATAAAATATTTTTGAAATGACGTGTGCGGCTGGTTTCAGTGAACTCCTTGTGAAGTGTAAATGTTACAAAGTATCAGTGGCGGTTCTAGGGGCGGGTCCACGGGGGCATTGGCCCCATCTGAAATCTATTTGGCCCCCTGAAGTGCCCCTGTCCTGTCACTCATCTGTCGTTTTGTCCGAGAATGACAATGAGATTATAGGCGAATGCAATTCCATGCCCAGCTGTTGGTGGCAGTACTGCACCTGTGGACATGTAATTAACTGGGCATAACTATGGTTGGTAAGAGAAGCATACACCTGTTTGCTGATCTTATTTTTGTTTTGTTGTAGGTCCGAGTAGCAGAGGCTCAGTCACTCAGTCAAGGACGAGAGGGAGAACTGCTCGAGTTTCTTAAAGAAGCTGAAGCAGCAAGCTAAAGAAGGCATGAGGAACACCTCCAACAAATGAGGGCATCCCAGGAGTCATTTGAAAGCATGATGCAAGCGTTCCTTGGCAAGCAGTGATACTATATGACAAAAAGAAATATTCCGTTGTACAGTAAAGCAGAGCAGAGTTTATTTTATTGTATATTTTGAGTATGTTAAAGTTGGACAAGCAGTAACACTATGACAAAAATATTCTGTTGTACAGTAAAGCAGAGCTTATTTTATTGTATATTTAGAGTTGAAAATCACATTTTTGTACTAAAGTGTAAAGTGTTTACATAAAGGAAATGTCAGAGTTTACAACTTGAATTTGATCAAATCTGAATGTGGTAACTTTATTTAGAACTGAAATTTCAGAGACCCTTATGAATGCCTAAATTGCAGTTCTGTTTACAATAGCATTTTGTTTTGTTGGAAACTTTGTTGTAAATACTTGAAAATACTGCGTTCTTTTGCTGTTACGTACAAAATGGGAATGTTAAGTCCCATCTGTCATTTAAGAATAAACATAAAATAAAAAACAAGCCAAGAAAGAGCCAAGTTTTTTTATTCCTTACAAATCATGAATGTAAAACTAACCAACTCCTGCACGTCAGAATGTTGTTACTTTTCGAACATTTCAAGTAACAAATCATGCGTGTAGGTACACCTCTTAATAACTGGATTTTTAATAAGGTCAGAGAAATACTTTCAAAAGATGAATATGAAAACACCCTTCTAGTGTCAAAGTCATACATACATCATTCTGTACAGTGAAGCTCACACATCCAACTGTAGGAACAAGAACAAAAACATAAGTGAATGTATGGGGACTTTAAACTATGCACAATCCATCTCTCTCCTGTCATCCACCTGAGTCACCTACTGATTGTCACCCTCCTGCCTGGGACATCCGTGTGGATGCTCATTGCATGCCTCCTCCGCCAGTCCAATACACAAATTGGGTAGAGCACATGATGCCACAATGATCTTCAGCATAATGTCCACACGGATGTTCTGTAGATCCCTCAGCCGTCTCCACTTACACTTCAGGCGTCCAAATGCCTGCTCGACCACCACTCTGTCCCGGCTGATCTGAGCATTCAGCTGCTGGTCTCCCAGTGTCAGAACACCATTGTCTCTCTTAGGAGTGACGATGAAGGGGTAGGTGTGGGATATGTAGATGGTGTCTCCCAGCAGCTTGTACTGCCCCATGGACTGCCTCCAGTTCTCAAAGAAGGGTGAAGCTCTCAACATTCGGGAATCGTGCACCCTCCCTGGAGGCCCAGCGAAGACGTCCATGAACCACCTCGGTCATCAACTATTCCTTGCAGCAGAATTGTATAGAAGGACTTTCGGTTCAGATAGTCCCCTCCCCTGACAGGTGGCCTCTGGATTTTAATATGGCAACCATCAATAGCTCCAACAATGCCGTCAATGCCACACACTCTCTGAAAAACTGTTGCGTTAGTCTGCTTCTCACATTCAGTTGGCCAAATGATGAATGAGGATGCAAGGGAACAGCTGAGATCTAGAACCTCCTTGATAATATTGTGGGCAGCACCTTGGGAGATGTCAAACTTGTCTGAGAGTTCCCTGAAAGAGTTCTGGTTTGCCAGGTAGCAGAGAAACATAACAATTTTCTTTTACATAGGGTATGTTCTCAGGTCCTCCACGGGGATGCACATCACTCATACCATTCTCTTTCAATTTCAGGACGAAGAAATCAAATTGAGCTTTGGTTACACGCAGGTGTTGTCTGAATGTACCTTCATCCATCTTCATCATCAAGTGCCATTCAGTGCCGCTCTTCACTATGACTTGAGCTGGCATGTTGTGGTAGAGGGCTATTGCATTCCTTAAAAAAAGGAAAAAGATGTGATCACACATCAATCAGCCAGACTTCGTTTATATAGCACTTTTCAAAAAAAATAATAAGTAACACAAAGCGCTTCACACAATAACGTGCCCACACACACACACCCACACAAAGAGCAATGAATAACTTTGTAATTACTCAATAATAACAAAACTCACTAAAAACAGGAACTGAGGAAACACTATCATAAATCTCATCAATTTGTTGTGACACACAGGGTGCTCTATTAGCGATTTAATGTGAACCTGGCAAATGTTCATTTGTTTTTTTCTTATCTGCAAAATGCATGTCCATCTCTCACAGCAGCCTAACACCTTGGCCTTCTTGTAAGCAAATACAGACGTTTTTCTGATTAAAATACATATGTATGAAATTAATCATATTTCATGGCTCACCTGATTCATTTCCTTTGCTCTTCAGTATCACAAAAAAACTGCAAACAGCTGGTAGTGTTTTCTTTAAATGCTCTGAGCATAATAACACAACTAAGCTTCTTTGCAGCATCCATGTTTTTCCCACATTACGACTTCAAAGCACATGAACACAACGAAGTTGGAAGAACGACTTGCCGACTTGGGAACTCCGACCTCCCGACATCACATGAATGCAGGGTTAAGCTTTGCGAAAATCCGTCTGCGAAACTAGACTTTTAGCCAATGAAATGCTATGTTTCTATTCACATTACAGCATTCAAATCTCAAACTGCAAAGTCACATAAACTAGATACAAACTCAGTATATAGCATGGTACGGTGACAAACAAAGGAGAGCGTCTCATCAATATTGTTCTCCAGCGTCCTGTCCTCTATAACTAGAGGCGGGATGATTACTTGAACAACGAGCTGAAAGACCAGCTCCAGACATCAATAATGAAAACGCTAAGTGGCTACGGAGATGACCGTCTGTCACGCAAAAGTAGACGTGAGGCTAAAAAATGTCATCGTCGCTGCTGCTGCTCTCATAGTCCAATTTGATTAAATATCCCGCGGATTTGTTTGTCTGTTGTGGGAAATTGAAACGCAAGATCGCGGAATGGTTTCACGCGGAATTTTCGTGCAGTGAATATTCTGCAAATCCGTGCTGCTTTTTCGCTTCGCTCCGGTCTGAATGGACCTTTACGGTGGATTTCGCCACTAGTAATATGGAAATCAATTATGATTCCGGACTTCTCACGCTTTTCTTCACTCGGGTTGGAAGCAATGGAATTGCTTGAATGTTTCAAATTGAATGGAATGTTTCAAATTGTCTTATTTCATTTAAACAATTTGAACATTCGTGAAACACACGCATTGGGTTGATTGAATAATTGCTGACTACAGCACGAGAACGCGAATGAAGCACTAAATCTCATGCCAAATGCGCGAGAGTTGAGAGCCCTGCAGACATCATATAGGCACAGCAACAACAGTGTCTCTGTAATATGTCTGATATTGATATGAAAGAGGCACAGAAGATAAATAATGGTCACACTGTTAAATCCAATTGACATTGGCGCTAAATGTTTGCACATTTTCTGCTTGAAGAGCAACTTTAGCAATTAGCTGGTAACTTGAATGCTAAACTCATAACACACTTGTTTGTACCAATTTAGTAGTAATTGTAATGAAGTGTTATTGTGAGAATCTCCACCACATTTTAGTTAATGTGGACTCAATATTTTACCTCTGTTTGTGACTATTGTGAATAAAAATAGTGAAAACAGTAAATGAATGTATCCTAAATTAAAGGATCAGTGTAGAAATCAAAGTGCAGATCCATCTTACTTGACCACAGCAAAGTTTGTATGAATGTAGGCATTGCCTTGACATTTATCTGGATCTCTGTCGCACTGAAGATTAGACTACTTGCACCTTGTGTAATCTCATGTTGTGTTTAGTCATGAAATTGTAGTATTTCAATATTACATTAAATACATAGGATTTACAATATCATAGGCTATATGTTTAGTGAAAAAATTTGGACATTGCTGAGTGAAGGATAATTTCAGTACCCTGAATACTTGAATTCTTGCACCTCACCTCTACCAGAGCTCACCTTGATATTTCAAGGTTTCAAGTCCTTTCAAGTCCAGCTTAATGTTTTTGAATATTATTGCATTTCCACTGGAGTTGCGCATGCTCAAATGAAAATGAGTTGCACTGTCGACACTTTTTTTAATTTAAGTGTTTGAAAAAGGTATGACTGATATACACCTTATCATAAATGTGACTGTGTGCATGAATGTTGGACAAATACTTGGCCCCTCTGAGAGAAATATGGCCCCTTGATGGCCCCTTACTTAGAAAAACCCTAGATCCGCCACTGCAAAATGTAATGTTTCTACTGTTTTCTACATTTTCATAAAAACAGCATTTACCAGACATTGACATTAATGGATAAGGATGAGAACAAACAAGCCTTAGGTTAGATATATTGTCTTTAGCTAAGCAGAGAGTCCGAGGCAGTCAGATGAAATCTGGGCCATGATGAATTTCGACAAGGAGGACTGTCTAAAGCAGATACTGTATATTCATCCGGGAACCTGGAGGCGAAATGTAGCCCAACTGTGCCAGACTCTTGACTGTAATCAATGAGGGGGAAAAATAGAGAAAATTATTGTGTTATATCTTCATGTTGTTGGAAGTGTATACACCAGTTGCAAAGTCTGTAATAATGCCAATCGGGGTCAATTAATCGGCGATGGAATTGAAACAAAAAGTGAACTAAAAAACAACTTAAAAAGTCGAAATGTATATTAACACTACACAATTCTGTCTCATTTGGTTTAAAAATATAGAGTGAACTATGACTGCCTGTCACACTAATGGACTGTTCTTTGCTATTATCGTATTCATCAACACCCATTTAAAATGGATCATAAATGCTCTGAGCAAAATAGAATGTATGAATACACTGTAATTTTGTTTAATTTAATATGAAGAATATACAGTACAATGCAAAAGTTCAAGGGCTCCCTTGATTTTCTCATTTGGATTTGGTCTTAGAAATTTATTTTTTTGTTTTCCACATCAGTGTACAATGAGGATTTGAGATATCAAATATTAATAAAAAAATAATTTTGCAGATAATGTTTTTTTTTTATCTCTGTAAAGACAGCTGATATAGATTAAATATGTGTTGACAGGGTCCTGATCCTAACATCATCATGGCTGTCTGGGATTACATAAAGGGACAGAAGCAAATGGTACAGTTAGTCTGCGGCAGGACTGTGAAAAGTTTTCCAATGTGCTTAGAACAAGCAAAAAGCCGATAATCATCAGAATCTATTAAAACTACAGGGCAGTGCACCTTGGGACAAGGACCTAAAACTCACTCAGTTTCTTCTTGTTGTCGTTCTTTTTGGTGTTCTTCATGATGTAGACACTAACTTTGAAGGGCTACTCCTCTGTTATTAGTTAACAAATCGTCATGAAACTTGACAAGGGTATTCTACATGTCAGTGCATTAACTGAGCCTGATTTTGCAAAAAAGGGCAGAGGAGGCATGTACGTTCACCCTGCACAAGCACTCACTAATTGCACGTCATTGTTTTGGGGATGTAGCTCTTTTGAACTTGTTAAGTAAAGGGGAGCCACAACAAATATTGAATTAATTTAGGTTTGAAAAAAGGTATGCCTCTTTATATTACATTTTTAAATATTAGACATCCTCTCATTTCATGAATGTTGGATTTTTTTTTTTGCCTTACTGGATAGCTTTAAATGTGGCAAAAACTTCTGCAACTATAGTTGTCACCATTAAAAATCAATCTTTTCCACTCGTTTATTCATTCATTTTATGTTGAATATTAGCCATGTGTGCTGTTAGTTCCTTCTCTGTACCTGGAGATCAAGTCATGTTCATTGCATTTATTGGGTTATCCTCAAATCCTTGGCCAAAAACAATACATACTGCAATTTCTCTTCACTCTCTTTTTCCATCGTTGAGGGTGCAGCTACAGCCATCAGACTTTTGCATGCCCAATCTCATTTCAATGCAGAGTCATTTGTTTCCCAAGTAGTCATCCTTGCCTTAGGCCCATAATTGGTTCTTGGCTGTCCCACTGTCTCTCCACCCCATCAAGTGTCCGACAACAGTTTCTATGGCACAAAGAAAACACAAAAGGAGTTTTATGATGTGGTAGGGGGAATGGGGGGATATAAAAAATTATCATGCAGCGCTGAAATTTCCTCATCTGCGGACTTCCACTTTCAAGAAATACCCCCTGGATTTCTCAGAGACAGAGTTATATTTTTTATTGGACCCCTGGGAAATTATTGCCTTCAGATGATGTCAAGGCTTTCTGTGGTAGAGAAAGCATCTGCAGCGAATTCTGACAAGAGGATACAAAAGAAGAACACAGATAAAAAGGAAATGTTCACAATGTGCTGAATGTTTACTTTCACTCTATTTGAACAGTCATGCTTTGGGGAACTAGGGGAGCATCTTGGGAAAAAGTGGGAAAAGACTCAAGATTTTCAGAGTTGTGGAGTTCATTTCCTGGGCACAGTCATAAGATAAATTTGACATTCAAGCATCCATTGTCTAACCCACTTGTTCCTGGTTAGTCTTGATGGGGCCTGTAGTCTGTCCCTGCAGAGGGGCATGCACAGGGCTTGGTTACTGGGCTTTTGTCTGCATCTTTTTTCCTTTTTCTTTTTTTCTACAGCCAGAATATTTAATATGACAATGAACTTTGCACTCATGCAGATACTAAATCTTTAGCCGATTTTATATTGTAATCTATTCCAATTTATGCAACTGGGACACTTGACTTTCATATTTTTGAAATAAAATATGAAACGCAGCACATAGGATTATTCACAAACAGTGACAGTTTACAGATACTCTGCTCTGTCAGTCACTAGCATCCAGTCTGACAATGCTGCCAGCCAGTAAAGATCACGACTTTATCTTTTTAGATCGCTCATTTTAACTCAGTTACTCAACAAGAATGCCACATATTTTATGATATATGATTGTTAATAAATAATTTAATCGTGAACATAGTACTGCAAAAGGCACAAACTAAACAAAAATCAGTGTTATGTCAGCAATGTCTGTCTCCCCAGCCCAGATCTTTTGGCTGTGAATCCAGGATAACATGCAAAGTCCACACAGAAACGCCCACATCATATGTGAACCCATGACATTTCTTGCTGTGAATGAAAATAATGGTTTGATAAGTAGCACAATCACCATGCCCAATCCTGTAACATGCCTTAAAAATAGAAAATACCTCTGGCTCAAATCACTCAGTTAAAGTGAAAGATAGCTTTCATCTGAAGTGAAATGCAAATGAAAGAACTGCCCCTTAGTTGTTGTTACAAAATATTTCCGGGAATTTAACAACTGAACTGAATAATATATACTTAAACATCTAGATCAAAACAATGATAGAATCTGCTATTTTCCCGTTACCATTTTCAAATAAATATAAAATTTAAATGATTTGACAATCATTGCATTCTGTTTTTATTTACATTTTACACAGCGTACCAACTTTTTTGGAAATTGGGTTGTTCAAATTTTCCCATTTTTCTATAATTTCCCTTTATATACTCCGAGGAAGTGCTTTTCTTTAATCCTATTTAACTTGTATAGTAATCAGCGTCGACAACCATAGCTGCATGCAGAAGTTTAACTTTAATGATGTTCTTTAAACAAGAAGAATAAGATTAAGTTTTTCAGCCTGTTGCAAAAGGGCATGGTGATTGCGCTACATATCTTCGCTTTATAGCTCTCACCCGTTGAATTAATTACTAATTCAGGAGTCTATGGATTAGGTGCGCTGCAGAATGTGTGGTAAGTGATTGTTGACTTTAAAGGAGCATGTCACAACATGCACATCTGTGAACCTCAATAATATACAATGATTTACAAAGGTCACAATCTCAAAGATTCACCGGGTGAATCCTGCAAATATTTTGAACTTTGAAAGGAAGGTTTGAAAGGATTTTGTAAATGTTTTGCTGTTCAGCTTTTGGTGAATATAATAATAACTAGAAAACCATTCAGATTCACTAAGAAGTGCCACAACCCTCATGTCTAATTAACTGTTTCCTCCTCACATCTCTGGAAAACAGAAGGCAGAAGGTGTGCGGTTTCAAGATTGGACCCGATATTTACACATACACATGACGTGTTAGTGCTCCTTTAAGAGCTTAAACAAGTCACTGTCGACACAGTTCACTCCACTCACGCATGGGAGCTGTTACTTTCCAGAGTAGAATTGTGGCTATGAAAAAAAGATGACAACCAAAGCTGATTATACACTGAACAGAAATGTAAACACAACACTTTTCATTGTCAAAAATATGACCATGTTCAGAAGCTCACTGTACTTTCATTGAGTGTTGACAGATTGTATTACCATATTGCAATGATTGAAAGAGACAAACAAGAATCTCACAGCAGTGTAGATGATAAAGGGGATGGGGTCAATTGTCCCAATTGCACAAATCAATATCAAGTATAACCGCCATTGGCCTTCTGCACGGCTACTCATCTACACTATCTGGACCATGCAGAATAGTCAATGGTGACTCGGAGGAAGTTATCCCACTCCTCTTCAAGAACTGCATGGAGTTCACTGAATGGGTATTGGCTGGGAGTAGGAACCAGCGAAAAACCTGTCAGCCAAGGACATTCCAAATGTGCTCAATGGGGAACAAATCCATGGAATAAGCCAGCCATTCAAGCACACAAGTGTTTTCAGCCTCAAGGAACTCAGTGCATACACGGGCAGTGTGGGGTTGGATGTTGTCATGCTGGAATATTGCAGTTTTTGACAGACAAATGGTAGGCCACAGTATCTCATTGCAACATCACACTGCATTCAAGGTACCATTTATAAAATACAGTTGGGTGAATGTCCACGGGATATTCCCACCCAAACCAGCACTCCTCCACCACCGTATGCCACCCTACACACCACGCTGACATCTGTCGTCCGTCCGCACAGTGAAGCTTGAAACATGACTCTTCAGTAAAAAGAATAGACTGACATCTTGCAATCGGCCATCGTACATGTCTGGCTTGACTGGGTGAACAATTTCTTTGTCGAGCAGAGGAGAGATCCAGCTCACAAAGAGCATGTGTGTGGTGCTGAACTTCCCGGAGACGATTTCTCACAGTTTGGGCAGACATGCAGCAATTGCGGAGACCAGCTGTCTCATTTTCAGTGGCAGTTGCTGGTCTCAGATAGTCACAGAGATGGAGAGTCTGGATATAGCAGTCTTGGGCTGGGGTCATCACCTGTGGTGGTCGTGCTTGTGGGCAGTCTGCTGTCATGCCATATTCTTCAAAAACATCATCTTAGGTGACCTATTGTTGAAACATGGACACTAAGAGCCCTTGCAACTGCCCTGAGAGACATTCCTGCATTGACCATGCTTATGAAATTTTTAGTCAACTGTGGCATTTTGAAAAATGGCTGAACTGGGACTTTTGGGATGGCCTTTTATTTACCAGAGGACACGGTGTGCCTGGGCTAACAATACCTGATTTCAATAGCTCTGGATCCAGCCCCACCTGTCTGATGGGCAAATTTTATCAAAGGGCATGGAACTGACAATGATATGGCGAAGATGACTGAAATGTTCACTGACCAGTAGGACACAACCTTTGTCACATAATTAAATCCTATTGAGTCAACCACAGAATAACTTTGCGGAATATGAAAGTGACTGTTTAGACTACGGAGTTGCACTTTCTGAACACCCAGTTTGTAGACAATATTTTCTTGGATACAACTGTAAATTCAGTAACATCTTCAACATCATATTCCCGCTTTTTTCTCCGAAGCTATAAAGCTTAACTGAGAAGTATTTTGTCAGATGCTGAGAAGCTGGGTTATGCATTTGTCACATTATGATTTGGCTACTTTAATGTTTGGGTGCCCTGTGGTGTTGTTAAATAAACTTCTGCTTGTCCTGAATGCCCTAGCCAGAGTTCTTACCCAATCCACAAAGTTTGGAAACATCACACCATACTTTCAGAATTACATTGGCTGCCCATAAAATATCACTTTAATACTTTAAGTTGCTGCTACTGCCTGGCAAATCTCTAAATGGCTTGGTACCACAATATTTAGCTGTGTTACTTATTCTCAATCTCAGATCCCGTGTTCTCATGAGTCTGGCTTACTCCAAGTACTAAGATTCACAAAAAGCATCAGAAGGGAGTGCCTTATTTATGGAATGCCCTTTTAAGATTCTAAAACCATCTAAGCATAAAAAAGCGTCCTTCCAGCAGCCATAGTAATCTTATATTCCTTTTTCTGCAATTATGTTGTTTTTTCAATAAGTATTTAATTAATTTTATTTCATTCTGATTATCTTTTCGAGAATTTTATCTATTTATTATTTATTATAAATACATATTTATTTTTTATGTATTATTTATTATTGTACATATTCATCTTTTATTATTTTTTCATCATATAATTTCCATCTTTTGGTCTTTTATTGTTTTATTTTACCTGAAACCCGATTGAAAATGTTTTATGTTACTGGGAATCTTTTGTTTTTTGCTTTCTTTATAAGTTTTTTAAAATCTATATTTACATTTTATGAAGCTGCTTTTGAATTCTTCAGCATTGTGCGGTACCATATAAATAAAGGTGACTTGACCTGATGTGACCAGATGCAAAAAAGCTCTCTGCCTCAGACACATACTGTTTCAAAATGTGTCATTTCAGTTTACAGAGCTACTTTCAGCCATTGGTTTACTGATTTTATAATACCCTTTGGTAATATGTATTATTTTGTTTTCTTTCGCATTTTTCTTGCTGCTGTACATTACATTCCTCTATTACAGCAAATTAGATGGGGGCATGTGCAGATAGCCTCTATAAACCAATGCTAGCTGGCTGCAACAGCCATCAATTTCAACCTGCTTACTGTGAAAAATGGTGAAGTTCTTTAATGCAAACAAACACAACCATAAACATATTGCAGATTTCATTGTTTTATTTTATTTATTTTATTGTAGCTGGTGTATTGTGATCAAAGGTCTCAAAATCCAATCCTTGAGGGCCGCATTGACTATAGATCTTTGGAATTTGCATTCAGTCAGCATTGAATCAGCATCAAGGTGTATGGACTCCTCAGCAAATCAATTACTTAAAGGGGACCTATTATGCTGATCCTTCTTTTAATACATATTAGTAATGTTATAATGTTGGTTGTCCATGCTCAACCTCTGAAAAGTTTCTAAACATAAGATACAGGGGTTTTGCCGTAATCCAAGAACGTGATTTCGTGAGCGTGATTTCCTCTCTGAATAGCTCCTCCCGAGATCTTCACGAGATCTGGGTAAAACCTGACGTCAGGTTGTGCCATCCAATTAGTACAGACCTAGCCAGAGCCAATCATGGCGCTGGACCTGCCCACACCGGAAACTATTCTAGCAGGCACTAACAACGGCAGATCATACTATGCCTCAGTAGCGTTTACACTTTTGGAAATACAAAAGAAGAACCGCAGATCATTTGAGTTGCAATTTTGTTAGTATCTCTCCCAAAGCTACTTGTCCGTTTACTTTTGGACGCGAAGAAAAACAAATATTTCTCTTCGAAAAGACGATGCCACCAGAAATCAATGGGTAGCTTTTTTTGTTTGCTGGCAGCAAACAGCCACGGCCAAATGGAGCATTAGCTGTTTGTGCTCAGCATTTCACCAAAGACAGCTTTGTCAATAAAGGATAATTCGACACACGATAAGCCTTTCAGCTGCTTCTCAAACCTGAAGCAGCTGCATCGATCAAGCGCTCGGAGCCACAAGCTGTAAGTAACCATATAACAGCAAATAATGTAAGTGAAGCTAACGTGTTACGGGTGGCTAGCAGGACCACTAGCGATAGTTAGCACTAACAACTGGCCTCAAAGGCAGGCTTGGTAAAATATCTGAAGATAAAGCCAGTATCGGTCACGACTGTCTGTGACTCACAGACACAGAAGCTGTAAGTTGCTTTTACTGCATAAGCCAACCTGACGTGATAGCCAGTTGATTGTGGCTGTAGCACAGCGGCTTACGTAGCCAAGTTACTGTTGCTAATGCTTGTGTCCTAAATATGCAAGAGTGATATCAGGGGAAATTCTACAGAAGGTGTGTGAACATAAACCTCATTTGAAGCTAACTTTTAATACTTGTTTGTAATTTGGATGCTTGGTACAACTGTTCACAGTAACAGAACTTGCTGTCTGTAAAACCTGTATTGCAAGGGTTTGTCTCTGTGGTTATGACCGCTGGGTTACCAGCTACTGCATGTTAGTTTGCGTGCTCTGCTAATTAAAAATGCTCCTGGTTAACTTATTTGCAGTAATTCTGATCGGTATGCTTGTGTTACTTCGGTAAGCATCAATGTGGCAGTTTCATCGTAACGTTGCCCGATTGTAGGCTCTACAGTTAGTGATCGCTTCACTTATCCATGACCGGGATCAGCAGGATACTTCACAAATGTCTGAGCAAGCTCTCTGGTGCTACCATGAAAGCAATGCGAAACGCAGAAGCTCTACCGGTTTACAAATGATTTCTCTGCACTACCTTGACATAATTTCATCCCCCTTTAGAAATTGTTGTGGCTAATAAAAAGCCGAAAAAGGCGGAGATTAAATAGGTAATTCTTTCCTGTAGAAGTGATCGATTCGCTAGCTCCACATAAGCAACTTGTCCGCCCTAACGGAACGTACGGTTTGCAAAACCTGTATTATGTTCCTAACATAACCGAGTTCTCTCTAGCTGTCGCGTACTATCCATAAAGCTGCTTTCACATCGGACACGAAACGAATTTTTCGCACGACAGATTACATTCAAAGTCAATGCAAAGACGCGATTACGGGCATGTCAAGCCGCTTTCACACCGGACGCGAAACGAATTTTTCGCGGGACAGATTACATTCAAAGTCATGGCCACTTATCAGCTACTGCATGTTAGTTCCCCTGCTCTGCTAATTAAAAACGCTCCTGGTTAACTTACATGCAGCGATTCTGATCGGTATGCTTGTGTTACTTCGGTAAACATCAATGTGGCAGTTTCATCATAACGTTGCCTGATTGTAGCCACTACAGTTGAAGCTAACCGGAGAGGTGCTGTATCGTCTGCCGAGTTGGGCTGCAGTTAGACCAGACGTGGGGTTTTGCAAAGCTTGGGGTGAGTTTTTGGGTGCTCGTGAAACGATCGCTTTACTTATCCATGACCGGGGTCAGCCTGATACATCCCCAATGTCTGAGCAAGCTCTCTGATGCTACCGGTGAAAGCAATAGGGAAAAGCACAGGCTATGACGTGTATGGTATCAAAAACGATTTCTCTGCATTGCTGTCGATTGAGTATTAAATCGGCGACTGAATATTAAATTATTTCCTGTGAAAGCTATCGATTCGCTAGCTCCACATAAGCAACGGTTCACGCAGACGGAACTTACGGTCTGTGAAACCTGTATTATGCTCATAACATAACCGGAGCTCTAGCTTGCTCTCGCGCACAATCCATGACGCGCCCATTCTGCGCGAGGAAACGCTTGTCATTCCGACGCAGTAAGTAAACCACTACCACGGGCAATTTCCGAAAAGGCCGTTTAGCCTGGAGCTTTCGCCCCTCTGTCATATACCAGCGCGAAGCTGTTCGTTGCTCCACGCTAACAACACACCACAGCTATGCACACGACCCAGCAGGTCCTAATACACGCCGAAGCAGTCCATAAGCTGTTGGCCCACTTTTAGCTGCTCCTCACTGTCCATGTTTCCCTCTAAACTCAGACCCACCGGATTTCTACGGTCTCCGGTCTACACTTGGGCATGTCGACCCGTTCTACAAATGTGTCTATATGGGGTGGATTCTAGCGTCCCCTGCATCCTAGCTAGGACTAGAAAAACCGCGGTACTCACCAACTGTTGCCGTAGCAAACTGTAGCCAATAGCAAATTTGAGCTTGCGCTGAGAGATATTCGCACTGCGTCCTCCACTTTCGCCGCTGCGTTTGTTAGAACAAGATCATGTCATCAGATCTATATTCAAGTATAACGTTAGATTGCCCGCCGCTTCCTTATCAGATTGCAGACGTGTCTCAGGTTTCACTCTGGGGAGCCGGACACGGAAAACTGCGTTCTGCAGCCTTGTCCCGCCCAACTCCGCCCTCCACAGAGCTGGCCAGCCAGAAGAAAGTGGGCACACGGGGAGTGGGGGCCATAGCGGAAGAGCCACCCCAGTGAGGCGTTTCAGGCAGAGACTACAATGTACTACAAATGCAGTTTTTTGAGGATGGCAGTATGAGAGAAATAAATACCCTTTTTTTTACTTTGCTTGCGATCAGGAGTACTCTAGGGGAGTCAAAGACCAAAATATAAACTTGGAAAAATAGCAAAATAGGTCCCCTTTAAATTAAGCTCTAAAAGGGGCACTGTTACAGTCAAGCATGTGTCAAAAACTTGAAAAAAATAATAAACTGGCCATTTTTTCTAGTTTGTCATGGGCAAAAATTGCCAATCTACCATTATTTTGTGGTTAATCATAGCTAGTCCTCATAGCTGCTCTTTCCAAAAACGAGGTATATTATTTAAGATGGGACTCACTGCACATTTTAGTTCAGATTTCTTTTTAAATCGTTCATTGGTCTCCTGAATTTGATGCTAGCACCATCATAAAACCAACACTTCTCTCAAAAACATGTGTGCCAAAGTTATTGAATCTAAAACCAAGATGGCATTTAGAATCTCTCCAGATCAAGTTGCGGGCCTAGTTGGGCTGTATGGCCACTCATGTTTTGTTATGTTATGTAATTCTTCGTTGATATTAATTAACTATCCTCTTCAGCTCAGGTTTCGTATTAAAGTTAGGTCAGAGGACTGGGAAAGCCACAGAAAAACCTTGATTCTGAGGTTGAAGAACCATTTTTTATTTATGATTTTGATGCATGCTTCGGATCACATTGTCCTGTTGGAAGATACAGCTAAAGCTTAGTTTATGGTTTTCTTAGCAGGGCAGTCAAGTTTCCGTCTAATATCTGGTGATTCTCGACAGAATCCATGACACTATCAATCCAAACAAGTTCCAGGGCCTCTGGAAGTCAAACAATTCCACAACGTAAAGCTTCCAACACCAAGGCTTCAGAGCTGGGGTGGGGTTCTTTAAGGAATGGATATCTTTGTTTTTACTCTAAAGCCACCTCTGGTGTTTATTGCCAAAGAACTCTGTTTTGGTCTCATCTGACCACAGAATGTAGTCAAAGGTTTTTTATTTTATTTTTTTATAACAATTAAAGATTTTTCTCTGGCAATCATCACAAATATTTTGTTGCTGTTTTTGCTACTGTCTAATTGTAGTTTTGGAGACTTTCTGATCCTGAGACAAAATTAATATCTGAAATATTATTTCTGAAGATTTCTTGGTCACACTTTATTTGAAGTGTTGCTCATAAAGGCTTTATACAGCATGTATAATGCCTTCATAAATGAGACATAAGCAAATGTCATACTTCGTAAAGGTTGAAATAACACATCCTTCTTCAGCATGTGACGCCAGCTGTGATATAACTGACAGTGTCAATTAGCTTGATGCGAGATCAGTGAGACACCAACCGCGAGATGCAGGGGAACAGGGAGTTTATTGAAACAAAAGAAAACAGGCACAAGGGCCAACAGAAAATTTCTCCCAAAGGGTTGCAAAAATCCAACTTAGGTAAGCTTCACAGAGCTGAAAACTAAAAAGTCCAAACGACAAAAAACAAAAACCACTGGAACCTCCAGGGAGAAAACCATGAACAGAAAAGAATAATCAGGCTTGAATACAAACTACAAGAACTTGACTTGGCAATGAAGAAGACGTAAATACTGCAGTAAAACACAAGGGCATGAAAACACGGTGAAACTCGAGACTCTGTCTGCCAGCCAACTTCCACCGACTCCAGATAAAGGGAGGAAAATCAGCACACATGAGGGGCAACACCTGGAGAAGAAACAAGGGGCAAGGCAAGATCATGAGACAAGGACAATGATAGGCTGACATGACTTGCTTATTAAGAAAATGAGCGTGCTCAGCTTAAGTACCAATGAAGCATGCAGATTGGAAGGAAGCATGAATGTTAAAACAGAAAAGCACAGCAAGATCTTAAAATAGCAAAGCAGGAATCATGACAATAAACTCCCTATCTAAGTTAGTAGTATTAGTAATATGCCTGTCTAAGAATTACACCTCCCGTGACTGTTAGTAAATGTTAGTAACTTAAAAACAGTTAATTGTCAATTAAGCTTAGGCAGCCCTGAATCCAGCACAGCACAGAAGGAAGGGGGAAATACCAAAAGCCAACCAGAGCTCTGAAGTGTGCGAAAACGAAGACATGGGGCGGAACGCAGACAAGCGGTGGAGTGGCTGGGCAGACCTGGCAAAACACAACATGGAAAAGTAAAAACATGAACAATAAACATGAACTATGAAAAGTGAAATCCTGAGACAAGAAACTGTTAAAACCCAAAAATACTGTCCTGGCCAAAGGTCCAGGACCCTGGAACACAACATAGCTAGTGGCTAAATGTGATAAAGGGCGACATTGTCAGCTAAGTGACAGTGTCATTGTCACATCTGGCATCACATGCTGAAGAAGGATGTGTTATTCCACCCTTTACAAAGTATGACATTTGCTTATGTATGATTTATGAAGACATTATGTCTCATTTATGAAGGCATTATACATGCTGTATAAAGCCTTTATGAGCAATACTTCAAATAAAGTGTGACCGATTTCTTTACCACTTCAACCATCATCTTCGCAGTGCTTGCACTCGAAATGGGCACATCTTCAACCACTTGGACAGTTAACATTGCCATGTGCCTTAAACTTCTTAATTACGACGCTGATTGACAAAATAGGTGATTAAACTTTTTTCTACATCTGTGACGCTTAAGAATATTCTGTCGCACATCATTGCTTTTATCTATTCTCTAAACCATGGTAATAGATGACAAAATACCAGCTCAACAGTAATAAATGCCATGTACCATGTATCCATTCATATCCCAGGGAAACAGAAGGTCATGAATGACCATTTAAGTCTGCACATTCATTATGGTAAACCTCAAAAACGTTAAATATGATTGGGGATATTGACATAACACTTGTGGGAATGCCTTCTGTGTCTCCTCAAATTCAGCAACTTGCGTGTCTATTGAAAGTTTTGTCTGCTTTGATTGGTTTGTGTCTTATTCCCAGCTGTGTCTTGTTTCATAGTTACCCCACCTCTTGTATGAGTGATTTATAACTCCTCTATTGAGTTGCAAGTCGCTGGATTGCAATTTGCTCTTTGTGCTTAGAACTAGTCAGTATTTGCTAATACTGTAATGGGCGGTAGTATTCGGAGGCCAAGCGCAACGACCAGAGAGAAAGAGAGTAGCACGAACACAGTACAAACACAGAGAATAATATAGACCAAACGAAAGTACTCGCACTTCCAAAGGACGTATAATAGTCTGAACCACGGAAGCAAAACGAGATAGAAAAGGGAGAAGAAACTCCAACAATCAGAAGATAGAAAGTCAGACAAAACCTGACTACAGATATCTTAGGCTATAGTGCGAAGCAAAAAACAGACACTTTAGCAAAGGCGGCATGCCGGACTTCCTGCTTATATAGACTCTGGGGAAGGGTCGCCCCAGCTCAATCAACCAGCTGGGTAAAGAATTCGATAGCCTAGGAATTCTATATCGTCCCGGGACGAGAGCCGCAAAGAAAAGTCCAAACAACACGCACACCTCAAAAAACATGACAGGAGCCCCCCCTCTAAGGAACAGCCCCAGAAGTTCCCAGAGAGCCCCGTGAACGGAATTCCGAGATAAGGGTAGGATCCAGGATATCCCAAGAAGGGACCCAGCACCGCTCCTCAGGACCATAACCCTCGACTAAAAACTGAGCTCCATGACCTGTGGGTCTCTTGGCTAAAATACGACACACAATGTAAACCGGCCCCCCCTCAATCATCCGCGGCAGGGGTTTGTCGACCGGAGCCAGGACGCAAGTGCGAACCGGTTTGAGCCTAGAGACATGAAAAGAGGGGTGGATCCGTAAGGATCTAGGGAGCTTCAACCGGACTATGACAGGATTGATCCTTCGCACTATCTTAAAAGGACCAATAAAGCAGGGAGCCAATTTCCGTGACTCCACTCTCAAGGGCAGGTCCCGCGTGGAAAGCCAGACCCTTTGGCCAACCCGATAAGATGGGGCTGAACGGCGCCTTCTATCTGCGGTGGTCTTTAGGTTCCGTCCAGAGCGCAACAAGGAGAAACGGATCCTGGCCCAAACTGACCGACAACGCCGAACAAAGTGACTAACTGAAGGAACCTCTGAATACCTGTCAGTCTCAGGAAACAGTGGAGGCTGATAACCCAACTGAGCCTCAAACGGGGAAAGGCCAGTGGAGGAGTTACCCAGTGAATTGTGGGAATATTCGGCCCATGCTAAAAATCGACTCCACGAAGATGGGTTGTCAGCCGCTAAACATCGAAGAGTATTCTCCAAGGACTGGTTGGTTCGCTCTGTCTGCCCGTTAGTCTCTGGGTGGAAACCAGAGGAAAGGCTTACGGTGGCCACTAACTGGTTGCAAAACGCACGCCAGAATTTGGCCATAAATTGAGGGCCCTGTCAGAAACCACATCTTCAGGGAGGCCATGCAGCTGGAAAACATAGTCCACAACAAGAAGGGCTGTCTCCCATGTCGAAGGCAGCTTGGGCAGTGCGATAAAGTGGGCGGCATTGGAAAAACGGTCAATCACGACCAGGATGATTGTGTTGCCTTCAGGAACAGGCAGCTCCGTAACAAAATCAAGAGCGATATGGCTCCACGGGCGCTTAGGGATGGGCAACGGCCGCAGCAGACCAGAGGAGGGGAGATGGGAAGTCTTGTTCCTAGCACAAATACAGCATGCCGCTACAAACTCTCGGATGTCCTCAATCATGCTGGGCCATCAAAAATGTCGGGCCAAGAACTGCTTGGTCCGATGAACTCCCGGGTGACCCGCCAGATGGGAAGAGTGCCCCACTGGAGAACTTGGGACCGCACTGCCAAAGGAACAAACAAACAGCCAAGCGGCTCCCCACCAGGACCGGGATTATCTCTCAACGCCTCCTGCACAACAGACTCAATGTCCCACTGAATGGGAGCCACAATCTGAACTGCCGGGATAACCGGCTCAGGCATGGGGTCGCGACCGGAGTGGTCATGAATCCGCGACAAAGCGTCGGGCTTGATGTTTTTATACCCCGGGCGATAGTTTAACATAAAGTTAAAGCGGTTGAAAAACAATGACCACCGCGCCTGCGGAGAATTACGTCGTTTAGTCTGTTGGATGTATTGGAGATTTTTATGATCCGTCCAAACCACAAACAGATGTTCAGCCCCCTCCAACCAATGGCGCCACTCTTCTAACGCCAACTTGACAGCCAACAACTCCCAGTCACCAATGCTGTAATTCCGTTCGGCCGCCGATAACGACCGGGAGAAGTAGGCGCATGGATGCAACTTATTGTCTCGAAGGGGGCGCTGGGACAAAATAGCACCTACCCCGACTTCCGATGCATCCACCTCCACAATGGGAGGGAGGGGTCGGGCAAAACGAGAATGGGTTCTGTGCTAAATTGTTTCTTTAACTCCTGAAAAGCAGCCTCAGCTGTTGCAGACCAAGCAAACGACGAGGAGGTATTCTTCTTAGTGAGCGCGATAATGGGGGCAACTACCACGCTAAATTTACAGAATAAACCTCCGATAAAAATGAGCAAACCCCAAAAACCGTTGCACCTCCTTAACATTTTGAGGGGCAGGCCAATCCCTGACTGCTTCCACTTTGTCAGGATCCATGCGGACCGACCCTTCCGAAACAATGAAGCCAAAGAACGAAACTGTCTTGGCATAAAAAATGCATTTCTCAGCCTTGACAAAAAGCTTGGCTTTGAGGAGGGCCTAAAGCACTTGTCTGACATGTTGTTTATGCTCCGAGAGAATTGAAGAGAAAATCAGAATATCGTCAAGGTTGACAAAGACGAATCTCTCCAACATCTCTCGGAGGACATCATTAACGAGTGCCTGGAACACAAAGGGGGCGTTAACCAATCCAAACGGCATGACCAAATATTCGTAGTGCCCGTCATGTGTAGTAAATGCCGTTTCCCACTTGTCCCCCTAACGGATCCGAACCAAGTTATAAGCATTCCGGAGGTCCAGCTTAGCAAAAAACAACGCCTCCTGCAGCCGTTCAAACGCGGAGTTCATCAACGGAAGTGGGTATCCGTTTTTAATAGTGATATTATTCAAGCCCCTGTAATCAATACAGGGTCTCAGGCCGCCATCTTTTTTTCCCACAAAAAAGAACCCCGCTCCAGCAGGAGACATGGAGGGCGGAATAAATCCATCAGCCAGAGCCTCCTGAATATATTCTCGCATGGCCTTTCGCTCAGGCCCTGACAGCGAGTATAATGAACTCCTGGGGGGAGTGGTACTCGGGTGGAGATTGATCTTGCAATTGAACGTGCGAAGAAGAGGTAAAGTTGAGGCCCGTTGCTTGCTAAAAACCTCCGCGAGATCAGCATAATTGTCAGGAACATTAGGAGGCAAACAAAAGTTCAGAGCAGCCCCCAAATTCTCACCCTGTTCGAAACCTGCCCTCTCTATGTCAGATTCCGAGTCAGAGAAATCCTCCTCTGGCTGCCGTTAGTCAAATTGAGGATCCCACTCCAACCCCTCCTCCGCCCCTTTCTGTCGATTAGGAGGGTTGTGTGAGACAAACTCCTCAGAATCACTCCAGGCGTCAGCCTCCCCCATAGGTCGATGCCCGGGCTGACGCGCCAAACTCTCCCTACAGTGGGACCTACAATCAGTGCCCCACTGGACAATCGGGTTATCCTGACTTCCCCAAATGATATGAGGCCTATGTTCCCGTTGCCAAGAGTGTCCTAAAACAACAGGGAAAACAGGAGAACTGATAATAAAAAACAGGACCTCCTCAGAATGGTCACCAAAAGAGATGAACATAGTCAATGATTCAGAAACTTCAGCTATAAATCCAGTTCCCAGCAGACGACCGTCCAATGATCTAACAGAGCGTGAATGTAAAAGAGGGCGGATAGGAATGGAATGTCTCCTAGCCCACTCTGCATCCATAAAACAATCCACGGCACCAGAGTTCACAAAAGCTTCGATAAATATTCTGTCTCCCCACAGTCAATTCTACAGGGATTAAAGTACAGAAGGGTAATTGGGTCTGTCCCTCTAGCGCCTCCCATACTGCTAGAGGGACTTCCCGTTTCCCTGAAGCTCAGGGCAGCGTGGACAGATATGTCCCAGTTTGTTACAATTATAACAGATTATACGTCTGCGAACGGGCTTACGAGCCCGGCTCTCATATGAGCCATCAACCTGCATAGGTTCACCAGGAGTGGAATTTTCAGTGGGGGGAATGGGAACTTTAAGCATGCTGCTCGGAGCATTAGCCCCGCTGCCAGCAAGAGTCAATGCAGTACATTTCTCCCTGTTACATTCGCGGATGCGATTATCAATTCGCACCGCAGTGCGCACAACGAATCTAGAGACAAACAAGGCTCCAATGTAGCCAAAGCATCCTTAACCTCCTCAGCCAAAGCGTGAACGAACACTGTCATAAGAGGCGCTTCTGGCCAGCCTGTCTCTGTCGCCAAGGAGCGAAATGTGATTGATAACGCAGCAACACTTTCAGAGCCCTGCCTTAGATGCATTAAACGCGTAGCCGCGTCCTGACCACAAACATCCTGATCAAACACCGATACCATTTCTCTAACGAGAGTCTCCACAGTATTCACTACCGGTGAATTAGATTGAATAAGTGGGCCAACCCAAGTGAGTGCTATGTCGGTTAGCGAGGATAAAATAAATGAAACCCGAGACTCTTCATTCACAAATCGTGAAGGCTGCGCTTTAAAAAATATCTCACATTGGGCAATGAAATCTTTACATCTTCCTGCCTCGCCTCCATATCTTGGGGGTAACTGTAGCTTTGGCTCTCGGGGAAGATGTACGAACTGTGCTTGTGCAACATTTTGTGTGATTTGCGTGGACAAGGCTCTAATACTCTCAGTGAGAGTTAACAGAACGTTCTCCTGTCTCTCCATGGCATTCGCCTGAAGGTGGACTCTCTCCGCCAACTCTGCCTGTTGATTGTTCAGGCTAGAAAGACCCTTGCTATAACCAGAGAGAAAAGCTTGTTGCTTAACCACAACTTTCTCTAACGCAGCCGTTGCTGATGACTCCATGTCGGCTGGAGTGTTCTATAATGGCCGGTAGTATTCGGAGGCCAAGCGCAATGACCAGAGAGAAAGAGAGTAGCTCGGACACAGTACAAACACAGAGAATAATATAGACCAAACGAAAGTACCTGTGCTTCCAAAGGACGTATAATAGTCTGAACCACAGAAGCAAAGCGAGATAGAAAAAGGAGAAGAAACTCCAACAATCAGAAGATAGAAAGTCATACAAAACCTGACTACAGATATCTTCGGCTATAGTGCGAAGCAAAAAACAGTCACTCCAGCGAAGGAGGCGTGCCAGACTTCCTGCTTATATAGACTCTGGGAAAGCGCCACCCCAGCTCAATCAACCAGCTGGGTAAAGAATTCGATAGTCCAGGAATTCAATATCGTCCCGGGATGAGAGCCGCAAAGAAAAGTCCAAACAAAACGCACACCTCACAAACCATGACAAATACAACTCTTGACCTTTTGAAAGTAAAACATCACCTTTAATGCTAGTAATTCACGGACGTTTCCTTCCTTAGTTAGTTAGTAAGAACAAGCCAGCTCCCAAGCCAGTATCTAGGATTGAAACTGCATTTATTATAACCCTGTCCCAGTATGTTCTTCTGTCTAGTATATTAGGGACAAGTTTCCAATACATCTGTGGTCATCAGGATTGGAACCGTGTTCCCCCTCAGCTACTTCATCCTGGTTTTTGACAGTTCGGCTTTGGTGAAGTGTGCTCTCCACAAGGCAGTCATCCCTGAAAGCCACTGGCTGGAGATTGGCAGTGCCTACTCTGCTGCGCCCATAATATCTGAACTGAACTGTGCTATCCTCTTCTGGGCTCCATCCCATTGTTAGCATATTAATATCAATAAATCCTACCATTCGCTGATTTCACGCAGCTGCCATTTTGAATCGAAAACGAGGCTAAGGTGGGATGAGCTCTCAGCTGTCAAGTGCGGTGCACCTTACCCCTATGCGTCACTCAAGCTCAATGTCCTCAACCTTGAGCTGTTACCTAAATTAACAATTACTGACATAAAAAAAATGGGCCGAGGAGGGATTACGGATACCAAGGGCAGTCTTACTAAAAAGTCTACAACAATTTAATTGAAGGCTACATTACAAATATTGAAGTTTGCCTCTCTTACACTGGTGGGACACAGCTGATAAATGCTAACTAGTACTGCGAATGCCAATATTAGTGGAGGGCACTGTATATTAACAACATCATTCAAATATTTGAACACGGTGGTAGCACTGTGATGATGCTGGGATGCTTTGCTGTTTCAGGTCCTGTGCTGCTTGCCATAATTGGATGAACCATGAATTCTCCTCTCTGCCAGAAAATCCTGATGGAGAATTCCCTGCCAGTTTGTAATCTGAGGCTGAAACGCAATTGACTTCAGCAGCAAGACAACGATTTGAAGGTAAAGAGATTTGAAGTCCACCTCAAAATGGCCAGAAAAAAAAAAACCCCTCAAAATTTAGATCTGAGGAGCCTCATGAAAGATCTGACAAGAAACCTTTTGAGATGTGGTGGCAGGACCTTAACTGGACAGTTCATAGTCAAAAACCCTGCAGTTTTTTCTAAATAAAAGAAATTCAACTGAAAAAAACAGGCCAAAATTCCACAGTCATGGCGTCTCCAGTTACTCGATGCATTTGTTTGCAGTTGACGCTGCTGAGGTTGCAAAACCAGTTATCAAGTTTTTGGGGGCAATTTTCACTTGGTGATATAGATGTTGGACATCTTTTTCTGGGCGGCATTATAATGCACTGGGTAGCACTGTTGCCTTGCTGCAAGAAGGTAATGGGTTTGAATCTGGCCTGGGGCCTTTCTATGCAGAGTTGGCGTGTTCTCCCTGTGTTCGCATGGGTTTCCTCTGGGTACTTCGGTTTCCTCCCAGTCTAAACATGTGCATGTCAGGATAATTGGAGACACTAAATTTCCCTTTGGAATGAGTGTGTGAGTGAATGGCGTGTGTGCCCTGCTTTGGATTGGTGAGCTGTCCAGGGTGTGTCCCAGCCATTTGCCAAAAGTCAACTGGGATAGGCTCCAGCTCCCTCGTGACCCTAGTGAGGGAAAAAGAACGGCTTTGTTACTGGATAGATGGATGTTTTTTTCTTTAATGAATGGTACAATAAATTAATAACTCACTTTTGTGTTTCCTCATGTTTTCCTAGTCTTATACTTCATTTTTTAAGAACATTGTATGGTGTATAGGAAAAAATGCATTACAGGGAAGAGTTTGATTACACTGGGGCGTTTGGCTGCTTTTACCATAGCTTCAATTAGGATGCACAAGGCTACCTCATCAACCACAATGATTATTTTCATTCTAGATGGACTGGTTGTAATATTTGTCTTCCTCTGATATATGTACATTTGCATTTCTTGTCTAAATTTGAAAATGTATTGATGTTTAACAAGCAATACTTTGTTGAATAATTTATGAAACAAGTTGGCTTTTAATTGTAAAGAAGTTTCTTTTTCAAGAATGATTTTCTCGTCCAGAGAAAATGATAACTCGCAAAAACAGAATAATGGACCAAACTCAATTATGTGTTAGCTATTTAAAGTTGTATTTGTAATTTCTAAATATAATTCATTCTGCCATCTCTCTGAGCCATATCACTTGACGTGCTGAGAAGAAAAACTGTGTGCTGAACATTGGAGCAGGTGGCTTCTTGGACAATTTATATTCGGCTCCAGATCGAAGCGATGAACTCCTGAACTGCTAAAAAAAAGTCAATGTCATTCAGGGCAGGGAGTCAAGTGAGGGGAACATCAATCATCATTTCAATCCGATGACTGAGCGCCAATAAAATCACTCAGAGCAAAGGGCATAAGACTGAATTAAGCCTCAATAAATGTGCCATTTTTGTGTAAAGCAATCACTGTCAGAGAGATATAAGACAGGGAAGCCATTTTTTCTCCTCTCGGAGACAATAATTCTAATTAATATATTTATGAAAGAAATTTAGGCTGTAGATTTACGGAGAATTACTGTATTTCCTGTGTGTAGTAACTATTTTGTTGTTTTTATTAAATGTTTTCATGTTTTGCTTTTGGTGTGAAATCATTTTATGAAGGAAAGGTTCCCATCATGCATGTACAGGGGCCTGGGAGTGACAGGTTGCCTAACTGATGGATGGACGTGTTGCTGAGCTCACTTACTCTATTGCGGTCTCCTACTCGTAGCCTTACACAACAATTCCCAACGGCCATTCACTTTTGGCTGAGAAAATTAACTGAATTTTTGTTGCGCGTTCAGATGCCCTGCATGGACAATTTCATGGATCTTTATTCTAATCAGATGAAATAAACCAAAATTTTCATTCCTAAAATGTGAAAATTTGTCAAATTTGACTAGAACACCATAACAGGGTTCTACATTATTTATATGATTAATTATACCTGCTGGTATATCAAACAAAAATATTCAGAATATTTAGTGACATTTCAGAGTGTGCAGTTTAAATGAGTACTCAACCCATTATTCAAACTGGGCTACTACCTTTTCATTTTTTTAGTAAATAAATTCCTCAAGATAGTGACTCTGGCAAATGAAATCAAGACAGATTTTTAAACTTACTTTAAAGGATCTAATAAACAACTACTAGGTAAATACACTTGTCTGTTATTTGATTTCTCGAAGAATTCCAGAATCATGTTTAAAGACAAAAGTGACAGCATGGTGACTTGCAGCCATGTAGTGGAATGAAAGCTGCAACCAGGCCAACACATAGCAACCTATTATAACAGCAAATAGAAAGGACAATTAGTATATCTTTCTGGAAGAGTTTATTGATTCAAATTGAATGGGAAAGAGCCCAAATTGCATGTTGGGTTGAGAACCCCTTAAAAAAAATATGGTGTAATAAACATTTTAAAATATGTGAAAATGTGTTAAAATGTGTTCTCCTGAGGTGGTGTAGAGCCAGCTATGCAGACCAATCAGAACTTTTCAAGGGAAAACACAAGTGGTATTCTCTGGTACTGTATTGCGCAGTGATGATTATTCACCACCCCTTTCGTCTAAAGGGGGTCCAAATATATTACTTCTCTATATTTTTTTGGTGAAAATGTATTGAAAAATCCTATTGTAGGCAATGAGAACAAAAAAATAATTAGTAACTCAAGTATATTGAGGAAAAGTAAGGGTAATACTGTAAACAAAAACACTGAAAAAAATCAATTTTTTAGTAACAATTGAAAGGTGTCACAATTTTTATTTTTTTGACTCTTGCATAGCATGAATGCATGTTTGAAGGCTCATTCCATGATTATTGATGCTAAAAAATTTGTTTAAACTGGTTTGAGGCAATATTATTCTGCAAAATTACCTCTGATGGTCAGTTTTTCCAGTATATAAAGTAACATCGACTTTGAGCTGTGTCACTTAGTGACACATCATGGCACAACGGATAGAGGTCTCTGAAATTGTTCGTAACCACATTGCAGCCTTACATAATGCTGGTTGGTCACGTAAAAAAAAATTTCTGAAGACGTTAAGTGCTGCCATGGCACTGTATGAAACACCATCAAGTGTTGCAAAGAGACCTGTTTGCTGAAAACTAGTGGGGGTAGTGGTGCACAACAGAAGTGCCTGTGATGGTCGTTATCTGTGTATGACAAGTAAAAAAAAAAAATCGGTGGTTGACCACACGACAACCTCGTGATGATATTAATAGCACCAGAGGTGAAGAGATGAAAGTATGAAGATCTACTATTTCCAGATGCCTGAGTGAAAATGGTCTGATTGGTCGTGCTGGTGCTATGATCTGGCAACATCAAAGAAAGACTTGAGTTTGCTAAGAAATTTAAGGCTGCGCTTGCCCAGTTTTGGATGCCTTGCATTTGTTTCCCTACTGCGGGTCAGTAGGGTTTTAGCTGCCACTCCCTGACTTTGTTTGGTTTTACTTTAGTTTGATATTTCTTTGTATTAGTTACATTTTCTGTTGGGACCTCGTTCCCCTTTTGTTTTATGTTTCTTCCCTCTCTGTTATTAAACTTTTCATCACTCCCCAGCCTTGCATGAGTACTACTTGCAGTTCCCGGGTTTTAGAGTCCGCCGGACAGCCATGAGGCATCCAGCGAGCTGAACCCTTGCAACTGTACACCTCTGTATGTTCTCTGCAGTGCCGTCTCAGAGTAGGATTGATGGCTGAGAAACAGAATTGTTTTCTCATCCAAAGGCAGAGCCATATCCTCTCACCAGTAAGCCTTTCCCTTCACAACAACAGGCAGCATTTCACCACCAACACTTAAAGACCCCACCCATATCCTTCCCAGGTGAGCTATGTAAATGTATTTGTACACAGCAAGAGAATGTAATATTGAAGGATATCAGAATATGCAAGAATTTGTTAGCCTTACCTGTTCTTATTTGCCAACTTTGGTGAAAAGGAATCTTTCTGCAAAAATATACAGACATGGCAATCAATAAAAATTTAGTTCTGTGGACTGCTATTAGACAGCTGCGATCAATGATAGATATAGATTTGCCAGTTTCACATCGAAGTAAACAAGCACAGAATGAAGGTCGGCAAAAGAAGAATATAAATTATTTTGTCCAATTTAAATTCATTGTACAAATCCCTCTGCTACTTTAAGTATTTGGGCATGGCCATATAGCACAAGCTAAAAAGCAAAGGGCAAATGGTAAAACATATGAATCTGTTAGAATGCATCAAATAGAAAAACAACTTTTTATTCTCAGATAATAATAATAATAACAATAATTAAGCTCCAGCTGAACTGCAACCCTAGTGAGGAAGAAGTGGTATAGATAATGGATGGATGGATGATAATAATAATAATAATAATAATAATAATAATAATTTAACCTTATCATATATAACCTTGTGTGAGGGCATACTTGTCTTTAATAGAAAGCATTTAAAACATCGCAGCAGAAACTATAAAACAGGTGGGATGTCATTTGTGGGAAAAAAAATACAGGGGAGAACCTATTTTAGATTCAAGCTGCATACAAAATCTCCTGACAGCCTCCGGGATGCTTGCCTCAGGTCTCAGCCCCCACTGGTGACACTGCGGTCACAACACATGTTCATGCTCATCCCTGGCTGTTTAGAATTTGTTCATTTGATCATGTATTACAAACTGGTGAATGTCTCTTCTTCATAACAGGACCTTTCACCTCTGCGCAATCCAACAATGGGTGTGCATTTACTCACTCGCCTTCCACAAAAACTTGTTTTGTTTCCCATTTATACAGCTGAAGAAATGCAATAGTTGAAAATGGTCCCACAACATAAGCCCGAGGAGCGAGGTGCAAACTGCAAATGTACTTAAATTTCATGATGTGAAATAAATATGCCCATAGCTTGAATTCAGAATGGTCAATAATGTTTCGGACAAAGGCATATTTTTATTGATTCATTTCAGTATTCTGTACATTTATATTATTTAATAGAACAGGTCATCTGTAAGAAAACTGTAGAATGTGAGCTTTTACTGAAGGGCATTTCTTCAGCATTTAACTTTCTCAATGTGGAAATAAAAGAGCTTTTTTGAATCATTCCCCAATTTCAGAGGGCCATAATGGCTTGGTCAAATAGCCTAGCAGGTGTTTCTTACCACAGCTCTGTAGTTTTTGACCACAGAATTATGCTCATAATGAAGAAATAAACCCAGCTGGCATGCCTTCATGTGTCAGTGACTAAGGTCATTAGAACACTTCACAAACAGAAATGAATTTCTTCAGCCAGAAGGTCTAGCTAATAAGTAGCTGGCTGGGTTCATTGGTGGAACAAATACATGGCAAGAACCAACATCTGAACTTTATGCTTCTGCCAGGTGCGAACCACTGTCAAGCACAATAAACACAAATGTTTTTCTGGATGAACCACAAGTGTTTTGGGATAATGTGCTATGGAATGATAAGTGAAAGGTGGATTTTGGGCAGTGTGTGTTACATTATATTTTGAGTTAGAGTAAACACTGCATTTGACATTAAGAACATTTTACCAATTGTTAAATATGGTGATGGTTGAGCAATGATACAGGGAAGCTTTTCTGGAACATAGAGGACTGGGCTTTGTGAAAGATGTCAATTATTTCTGCATTGTGGAATTAATGTCCGATTGTCAGCGAGCTGAAGCCTCATTGGGGTCATGTAACAAGTTTTGAAGCATCCAAGATAAAGTCTTCACTTGGAACCAACAGAGACTTGCAATAAGCCATCCATTCAGTACGCCAGCTCACTTGTTTTATTTCAATCAGTTGCACCATGAGGAGTGGGCTAAAATTACAAATATATTCTATATTTAAAATATTATAAATCAAATATATTTTTTAATTCTTAAATGTAAAGTTTATTGGATTTGGATTTTTTCCCCCCCTGAAGAACCTGAAATGAAACAGAATTCATGGTTGATACAGCAATTACTGAACATTTGGTAATTTGGCTGAATATTCCTACTATGCTGTATAGTACTTCTTGTGCTTCAGTTGAGAGTTGTGGCACAGAGTTATTTTCCATGTTTTTGTTTCTTTAGTGGTATAAATATGACCATTACTGGTCTCGGAGGTATGTTCTCATCATTGCGCAATTTATATTCAGGAAACCTTGACGAGACATTTTTTAAAAACCCGCAGACTTCTTTATTTGGAACAAACAAGCATTACATTGGATCTGCAAAATGTTTTATGTATTTTATAGCCTTTCCCCAAGATCCTTGGTGGTCAGTGGGGTGTTTTGTTCATTTAATGATTATTTGAAATCATTGAATGTGAAAAGTACAGTATTCCAGCCATGAAATCCTGCAACTCAGTTATCAGTTATCAGTCTGGCTGGAACCTGTCACACCCCTTGCATTTCCTTAATTGTTTTTTCCCCCCCACAATCCAGCAGTCTGTGTCAATTTCAGTGCTGTTTTCTTCATTTATTATTGTCGTGCTCTCCTCTCCACTTCCACCCTGTTCCATTCCCCTTTGCTCATTCAAGCAATTGCCAATAAAAAAAAAAAAAAAAAAAACCCAACCCCAGACATGGCTTTTTCGCCAAAATTTCTCTCACTTCCGGGACTGCACACTTCAGGTGCACAGCTTGCGTAGCAGCATGACAACAATTCAGCTATACTTGAGAAACTACAAACGATTTAAACGTTAAAAACAAGCCAAGAAAAAAGTAGCGGATGCATGAAGAATTCATACAGCCTCTACGCTCAATATCGTTCGGCCAAGCATCTGTAACCATGCATGCTAACTCAACATTTCCCCCCGCAGCTGCGCATGACTGGAAGTGACTTGTGTGAGGATACGCTCAGGAACCAGACGCGAGAACCAAGCAATGCAGTAGATTAGTTTATTAAGCGAGGGGGGAAACCCCCGCAGGGCAGAAGGCAAAAGGTACAAAGTCCAATCCAAAAATCACAATCCAGTCGGGCAGAATCAGAGTCTAAAACCAGGGCAGCAATCACAGTACTCGTGGTCGGGCAAAAACAGGTTCGGTACACAGGCACAGGTTGTCAAAGAAAAAGCCAAAACCCAGTGGGCGTAATCCAAACCGTTAACAGGGCAGCAAACACAAAACTCGTAGTCGGGCAAAAAAGGGTTAAATAAACAGATGCAGACAATAGTACCAAAAAGCAGAGCCAAAAATCGTAAGTCGGACAGTCCAGTCAGAAGAGTAACACCATGAGTACAAGGCGAAGACGATAGCAGCACAGGTAAACAAGAGAAACGTTCTGACAAGGAAGTGCTGTGAAAAGACACCTAATATACACACCTCGGAGATCACATGATACATAGAACACAGGTGCAGGAAATGAGGCTAATTACAAAGGAAGCAAACATGAGGGAGAACCTAATCACATGAAATAGGCAAAAGCCAAAACGCGGACAGGGATCACAAGACAGCCTATAGACAGAACAAACAGATCCGGTTAGGGATTTCTACGTGCACAGAGTGAGTGGCAGAACCGTGATTAGACAGGTGCAGAGAATCTGCTAGAAGCACAGCAAAGTAAATTGAGTAAAGGCAAGAGGCGGAGACTAGAACAGGGCGAATGCTGAGAGATCGTTAGTCAATTAGTAGAGTGCAGCTATACAATCCCTAGTGCTTGTTAGTAAGTTAGTACTATGTACAATGTTAGTCTTGGTTAGTAATTTAACAAAAACAACAAACTGTTAGTATTGGTTAGTAATCCAGAAAAAGCAAGATGAAGGAAGTAAACGAGATTGGAAGGAATGGTTGAAAACCAGAATCCATTAAATCACCCGAAAGAGTGGCACGCAATACTGGGGCTGTGAGCAGACAAGAGACAAGAGACCAGACAGGGGGAGACAAAGTGCAATGCATGGTGATACCAAAAACATGGACCGGAATGTAACTGCAGGAATGGAATATGGCAAAATAAAAAACATGGCAAAAACTAAACAAGACAAAACATGAACATAACTAAGTAACCAAATGACAAAACAATAACCAGGCAATACAGAATAAACATGGCAGACAGATCAGAAACATAGCAAACAGGCAGAATCACAACAACTTGGTTACCGAACTATCCCAAAAAGCATTGGAAATGGCGATTGATTGCAAGATCTGGGTTTTTTTTTTTTTTTTTTTTTTTTGCATTGGCAATCGCTCGAATTGTGGTATATAAGCTGCTGTGTATCTTTTACCTTTTGCTGGATTGTTGTCTAGTGTCCTTAATTGTGCTTTGTGTTCTTGCCTTCTAAGCCTATTTGTCTAAGAGCTCCTAACCCTCCATCGGTACACTTTCAGAATATCTCATTTAAACGAGGAAAGACTGCAATACAGTGCCAGACAAGAGGAGTGTAGATTTGTTGATTATACAGAACATGTTTGAAACTCCGATAATGTGAAAATGATTAATTTTATTTTTCCCATCCATTTTTCTGTCCATGAAAATCTTTTACCCATGCACCCTGATTTGACCGTCTTTGAAATCGCTCATTCAAAAGATGGGTGAGCTGGTGACTGGATAAAGTCCTGTCTCCCTGTGCTATCTGGGCTGTCGGCTGGTCACTCCAAGCTAAGATTTTGAGACTGAGCCCGGTCCTATGTGCCCCATACCCCGGATTGTCTTCCCGGTCGTGACCTTGGACCTGTCCCAGACTATGGCTTGCTCTTCCCCTTTTGATCCTGTTCACCCCTCGCCCAACCGTGCCATCAGTCCAGAGCCTTCTGAGTTGTTTTTCCTCAGTTTGTGCCAATTTAGGCTTCCAAGCCTTTATTAAAGTGCTTTTATGGCTCTCTTTGGATCTGCTCCTTTTTCCTTCTGTGAAGTACATAACATGGTTCTAACTCAGTCACACTCATTATAACATAAGATTGTTGAAATCTCCCTAAAATATTCACATCTGTTTTTTGATGCTTTCCAACTAATAGTACCTAGGTCCACAGTGTGTGCAAAAATAGCTTTTAAATTGAATTTAATATATGCAATATATTTTATTTGCAGAATTAAAAGGTTATAATCCTCATAGCCATCTGAGGACTAGTCTTTGAGAATCTCTCTGTTTATGAGGCAGCAATTTGTGGCACATAGTTTTGCTGAAGTTAATTTCAGGGAATATCACAATCTGTGTTTTCAGAAAAGAATTAATAATAATATCACTGAAGATGATTATTACTCAAAATTTATCCATAAAATTCTTGTTTATTGTATGGTTGTTTTATTGTCTGTATGGATTAGTTGTGGGCTGTCCATCCCTAATGGTCAAATCAGGTCATCTTTCCAAATATCCATGGCCATAGATGTGTGTTTTTATCTGATTACGTAAGTTCACTTCACAATCCAAAAAGATGCATCCAAAAACAAATCAAGAAATGAAGCAATGAAATCCACCCAGGGAACAGTAAACAGTACTCCGCTGAAATGGAGTTTAAAAGAGAAAGAAATCTTGCTCTCTATTTTGGTCATTATATTTTAGGGCTTAACATATCTAAGTGTTTCTGAGATCAGATAAACCTAGAAGTGTCAAATCACTCCTGTCAGTTTAAAAAAAGCTTGCCTACAGCTTGGTTACTGATCTACCCGCTTTGTTCAGTTAATTTACAAGATGGCTTAGTTCATTAGTAACAAGAATAGCAAGACAGTTTTCCCAGCTCTCTGAAACTAGCATCATTTTAATTACATTTGGTGGTATTAGGCAAAGTCTGTTTTTTTCTGTAGTAATGCCATAGGTTATTTAACTGTGTTTGGGTAATATAAAAGGTGTAATCATAAGGGTATCTGTTGAATTTCCTGACACTTATCCTGCAGAATAATAAGAAAGGTCATTGGACAAAACCATTAGTGAGATGAGGTTTGAAGTGAATCTTGGCTTAAATACATTAAATTATGTTGAATAATTGTCAAGTAAATACACAGGTATATCTGCAAGTTATATTTGAAGAGCCTAATGCTTATCCCCTCTTACCTGATCATAGATGCCTGGGGGATGGAGATGCTCAACTGATGCACTCAGTAGCATCCAAATGACAGGGGCCATGTGACATGCTTCCTGGGAAATTTGTGCTGAGAAGTCAGCTAATCATCTGTGTGGTTGGACTGCATCACAATCATCATCTATCACCTTTTAAGGCATAATTAGCCTACCCTCAACCTGTTCTAGTGTACTTTGCCTAAATTAGAATCAAGCAATTTATTTACTGACCTATCAAAATCAATATTAAAAAGTGCCAATGAAAAGCAGATAGACCAAACTCGGTATGTGTGGAATTTTAAAAACGGTGATAAGCTGAAAAATTAGAAAAAAAATTCCTCTGAAATCTATTGCTCATTTTTGCATTTTTAGCAAATTATTAAGGCTTAAGGAGAAATAAAGAGATTCGTTTAAAGATTGGCCTGGTTTTCAAGTGTAATGCCCCTCCCCTTTCACATTCCTTTGCCTGGCTACCTGCCCTGTGTCATAGTTTTGGAGGTTGGCGTTGGTTTGGGAGCTTTCTTTGTTACTCTCGTCCGGGACGATATCGTTTTGCCCATATCGGATTCTTGGGCCAGCTGGCATTAATTGTGGGTGGCGCCTGGGCTCTATTCAAGCCAAAGTTTCGCCTCGCCACCTTTGCTAGAGTGTCAGTGTTACCATTGCACTGTAGCCCGCAAGATCGCTAGCTAGAGAAGTGTTGAGGAATTAGTTGCAAAAAAGGAAAGTGTTAGTTAGTAAAGGGAATCTTTCTCTTCCCTTTCCTCTGTCTGTGCACCGTCTGGCGCTTAATCGTTTGATCTCGGCTTCTGAGATTTTTTCCTTATTTTGTTCTGTCTAGCTCGCTTTGCTTCCTGTTTATTATTCGGACGAGATTTATGTCCTTTGGAAGCGCGAGCCCCTCTCTCTTGTTTTATCTGTGTTTGTCATTTTGCTGTGCTTCCTTTCGTTCCGGCCACTGCATTTGGCGTCTCGAAATACCAGCCATCACACCCTGACTCACTTATCCGATTATTCTTAGTTCTCATCAGTTACTGATTTTTACCTGTTTCCTTTTAGTTAATTAGATCCCTTTTTCTATTTAATCCATAGCTTCACCCCCCAGGGCAGGTAGCCATAGTCTGTTCCCCTTTTTGTTAGGTGCACTCCCTTTCTGTTATCCTAGAAGTTTATATTTATGTATGTTTCTCCTCACTTTTATCATTTAATAAATTCCACGCCCCTGCATTTCGGTCCTCTGCTCCACTCCTTGCCCTGGCACCTTTTTTTTAATCATCTTTGGGTGCCAGGGCATGACATCAAGCATCTAAAAATATATTGTTAAGTGCACCGAACATGAATATGAGATATATACTATTTGGATTCACACAAAATGGTCAAATATATTAAAAAATAACAAACTTATTCACACTAATCTGTGTCATTTCTAAATGTAAAAATGCTATAATTAAAAAATCTTTCAGAATGAATCAGCCTGTCTACTTATTCAAATTACTAATTAAGCTGATCAATTGTTACGTTGTTAATCAAGCAAATTAAAGGACAACCGGATGAGGGTAATTGTTTGTTAAAAGGTGAAGATTGCTGAGACCTTGATGTAACTTTAATCAGCATTTCACTCGTAAATACTGATATCAGTGATTTTTTTGCTTCTAGAAGCATTCCACGTAGCCTCTGACAGTTGGCTGCTGTTTGTTTAGGACTGCATCAGGTATAATTCATGAGAAAGTAAAGGAGCAAGGTTGACTGTTTGCCCCATGGCAGCAGTTCTTTTTACGCAGTGTCTAGAGATACGGCAATTTTATGGGTACGGCAGTCGATTTGAAGGGATTAGGATAAGGATTAGGGATTCTGGTTAGGGGAAGGGTTAGGTTAGGGGTCAGGATTAAGGTTAGGGTTAGGGTTAGGGTCAGGGTTAGGTTAGGGCAGGGTTTGAAATTGGGACTGCCGTACCTCTCTGCATTGAAATGCATTGGAAAACTGCCGTACCCGTAGCAACTGCCTTCTTTTTATGCTTAAAATAATCATTATTCAATTAATCGACTAACCCTACCTCAAAGCCACTTGGTATGCATTCACAGTCAATAAATAGGCCAAATTATCCTTCAATGAATCATAAGGTATGGTGTCCAAGAGCATGGACACACCTTACTACATTAACATTTTAAAACATGCATTAGCCAGGTTTCTCAGAAGGCAAGTATATTCTAAGTGGTTTTTGATTTTGGTTCAATGTTCAAAAATAAAAGAGCTGATGAGCATCAAGCAGTTTATCTGAGAAGTCTTGCCAACTTGTATATATAAATATACAGTAGATATACTGTAAATTACAGTGCACTATAGGTATATAAAAAAAATGATTATGACTTCATTTAGGGACCACAGAAAAACAGTGACATAAAAAAAATGTTGAAAAACAATTATTAATGGGGCTTTGCCAGTTCAGGCAGACAACTCAACTAATGCTCTCGTTCTTTTAGATACTCCCATGCATATCGGCCGCTGCTCTCCCATCTGTCAGGTATCCTGGCATTCTCTGCACTCTTGTTATGCTTAGTAAGCTGCAGGGTGTGTCAGGGTTCGAGCCTGGATGCCAAACATTTTATCCATTTTTTATTACTTCAATTAACTGTTTGCTCATAAACTGGCTGAATTGAATTTGTGGCAATTGCTGTGTATTTGCATTATTTGTGCATTTTTTTTTAAAGTTTACTTTCGTCTCTCAGCTGGAACTACAATTAAAAATTATGCATTGAAACTCATTATTACAAAGAATTTAATTTTTAACAAAATTTTTTTTTTTGCTTCTACCTCCCAATGCTCCATGTCATATTTGTTATGCCAGTGCAGACCAAGAGCGGGCTAATTGTGAAGTTACTGTAGGCATCAAACAATTACATTGGCTTGCAAAATAACCCCGGGCACTTGCATACATAATAAATATTAATGAACTAAAGTGTGCGCCTTCCTTTATTCTGTCACCAGGGGACTGCCAAGAGGGGACATGAGATAAAGTAAAGCATTGTAAGTAAAAACTAGGGCCCATATTTATAAAATTTCTCAGAGTAAGAATGCTGGTCTAAGATCGGTTTGGTCCGATCAGCTCATAGTGGAGGCGTTGAGGGGGTCGGCAGGGGAAAATGACCTGAGATCAGCACTCCTGCTTCTGGGGGCTTTTTATAAATACGGGCCCAGAGCTGTGTCCATGAGGGAACGGGCCAGGCAAGGCTGCAGTATATCAGCTGGTCAAAAACACCTTAAAGCATACCAAGGTGAGCAAAGCATCATTCTCTTGGCATACCCAGGTCTTGTCAGTAATCTCATCCCCAAAATTCAGAACCAAAACCTATTTTACATCCTAAAACTACCAATCACTCGTTATTATATAGAAAAAAATGACTTGGTGCTTCACTGAGAGAGTAATTCCATTGGTTTGCAGAACTCAGATTTCTTGAGAGGAAATCATAATTTCTTCAAAGTACACATGCTCAGTGTTTTCATTTCTTCAGAAACACTAGATCCTTAACCCACTGCATGGAGCCTCCCTTTTGATGCACAAACCTGAAAATGAAATATTCAGAATAAAGTAATTCCTAACAATGAACCCATTTGACGACACTCATAATCCATCTCTGAAACATAACCCCTGGAGGTATGTTTTCTAAAGTCAGAAAACTGAAAGAAAGCACCATAAGCTCAAAAAGAGTGGAGGTTTTTTCCTCACCTAAGCAATTATTATGATTATTTTACTAACTTCAGATATATGTGACTGTATCTGGCCTGCCCAGTATAGAAAGACTGCTCAGCTACAGCAACAGCAGGCTGGAACATCCTGTTTCATCCTGAAGAATCAAAACATACGCTCTGATGAATGATGTTACAGGGTTTTCAAAATCTAAATACTGTACATTATACTATACAGTGTACTTTACTCAGGGAAGAAGTGAGCGGAAATGAGTCCCCCCCTTTGTCTGGCACACATCTCACCTTTGTCACCATGCTCTCCCACCTCCGGAAGTAGCAGGTCTGGAGATTGTCGAAAGAGCAACAATATATTAGCCATTTAATTAACTACTAATTAATTGATGTATGCGCCTTCATTGAAATTGTCACCAAATACTCCACCCACATCAAAATATCATAATGTTAAATTCCAATTTCACAATTCAAATGATTGCATGTATCCACAAGTTTTAGTTTGCATCCAGAGTATCTTTCTTTATTAGACACTACTGCTGTTCAATGGTCAGCGGGACATCACGTAATTGCTTTGTTAACAAGCAAATCACTGAAAAAGTGTTACGGTACAGTTCTTGGCCAGAAGCACATGGACATTGTTGGCTGCACCTCAAGGATTGGGCTAAGCTTCTTCATCAAACTGAATGAAAATCTTGATGCTATAATGTACAACATGATTCCAGAGCATTCTACAACTACATTGCTTTAAGCAGTTTGGGAAGAATGTTCCTGTTATTGCAAAATGATTCCACCACGCACAGTGCGAGGTCTTAACATAGTTTGTGGAGATTGCTATTGAAGTACTTCAGTGGCAAGCACTGGCCCCAGATCTCAACACCAACAGACACCATTGGGATCAGCTGGAAAGACAACTTTGAGCTTTCGCTAATCGCCCAGCATCATTCCGGCTGGAATGAAAGCCAATTCCTGCAGCGATGTTCGAACATCTGGCAGTGGAATCTCCACGCAGTTTCATGCTCCTGGGGATGCACATAACAGACAGCCTCTCACCGAGCCTGCACACTTCATTCTTTGAACAGAAGGTCTGACAAAGCTTATACTTACTTAGTGGCTTAAAGTAAACATGCCCAGGTGCACCTCTCCAGGTTCTTGAGCATATCCATACTGACCAGCTGCATCTGTATCTGGTGTAGGAACTGTGGCTTGGCCGACAGGAAAGTCATGCAGTGGATAATTAAAACTGTCTTGGGATCTGTTCTGTCACAGTAGAACATTTTTTACTGGGAGGTGTATAATAAAAGGCCCAAACAATAGTCGAGGTCTCTCTCACCCCTCCAAATGGTCGTTTAAACCAATACCTTCTAGTAAAAAGCTGTGATCCCCAACCAAACTAGAATACTTATAAGTATTAATGTATCACATGTTAATATTAATATTAATATTCAACTATGGCACTCACATTGTTTTTTACCCCTCGGCCAAATTTTGGCCAGAGGGGTATTGTCGTCACCTGCGTGTCCGTCTGTCGTCTGTCCATGATTTTTTCTGGGTCAGTACTCAGCAATTAATGATCGCAGCTTCACCAAATTTGGTATGGTAACTCACTATGACCCATAGATGTGCAACGTCCAGTTTTTTGCTGGATTTGACCTTTGGCCTTAGCACTGTGACCTTGATCGTGGAAATCTTGTCCAGGTCAGTACTAAGCTACTAATGATCGCAGCTTCACCAAATTTGGTATGGTAACTCATTATGACCTATAGATGTTCAACGTCAGGTTTTTTGCTGGATTTTACCTTTGACCTTAGCACTGTGACCTTGATCGTGGCAATCTTGTCTGGGTCAGTACTCAGCAACTAATGATCGCAGCTTCACCAAATTTGGTATGGTAACTCACTATGACCCATAGATATGCAACGTCAGGTTTTTTGCTGGATTTCACCTTTGACCTTACACTAACTGCATTGTTTACTACATAAAGAAGAGGCCGAGGGGTATTCAGCAACGCGTTATGTTTTCTTTTGTTTTTTTTCTGTCTCTGGGCTGACATTTTCTGCTCATTTTTTATGTGTAGTGGTTTAGTTTAATACTATATCTTTATTGCTATTGTTATTGTCATCTTTACTGTCTTTCATTGCACAGTCATTCTTGGGGTACTACTTTGATATTTTTATTCTGCTTGTAGTGAGAAGAGCTGACAATTAACTCAATATTGTACTTGATTGTGTAATTTTTTTATAGAGCTACCCACACGGAAAGAACCTATATAAACATATTGGTTTTAATATAGGGCCAGATATAGGTTTCGAATATAAGTGACATACATAAAATTGGCCGTTTTTATATATTATAGGTACATATATGTACCTATATGCCACATATATGCAAAACCTATATGTGGCCCTATATTAAAACTAAAATTTTTTTTTCGTTTGGCATTTCCAATCGCACTCGAAGCTGGGATACCCAATTAAGGAACTATGTGCAAGTGGTTAGGTTTTCTCCATGTTTTACAGCCCCCTGTCTGCAATCCATGCATATGTTATCAATTGGCGGTTCTTCTCCGAAGCCTGCGCTTATTCGACAGTTACTCTTCAAGTATATATTATATATATACTCAAAATTTGATAGGGATCATAGCAATTTTTTTGTGAAATGACATGCAAATTTGGTAACTGCCACTGATGAACAATATATTGGATAAATGACATGCAGTCAGACACAAAACACATTTGCAAGTGCATTTAATGACATTAAATGAGCGTGCAGCCTCACACTTTTGGCTTTCACGAACACTTCATGGTTTCGCCTCTGACATGTAAAGTGAAAACAGACAGTGTTCGTTTGATGTTTCATTACCAAAGTTAATGTCGATAACGGGTATGGCCTTCCCTCGCTTGAATGACGGCTTGACAACGTCGGGTCATACTGTCAATCAGAACCCGGATGCTTGCAATTGGAATGTTGTTCCATTCTTCAACAAGGGCATTTCCGAGCTCTTCTAGAGTTGTGGGTTGTGCCCTATGACCGGAAATGGCGACCTGCAGCATGTTCCACACATGCGCGATAGGGTTTAGGTCCGGCGAACGCTCGGGCCAGTCCATGCGGACAATTGTCTCCTGCTCTAGGAATTGATTCACCACCCTAGCACGATGGGGACAGGCGTTATCATCCATCAAGATGAAATCAGGGCCAACAGCACCAGCGTATGGTCTTACGTACACATTGAGGATTTCATCCCTGTACCGTACCCCTGTCATCGTCCCTCTCCCCATGACATGCAGGTCCGTTCTGCCGTTCCTGCTATTCCTCCCCAGACCATAATTGATCCGCCATCATAACGGTCGTGTTCGTTGATGTAGGCATCATTAAATCGCTCACGTTTTCTTCGCCACACCCGTTGCCTCCTGTCAGTAAAGTCCAAGCAATATCGGGACTCATCAGTAAAGAGAACTGGAGCCCAATCGTTGTTCGCCATGTGACATGATCGTGAGCCCAATCCAAACGGTCATGCCTATGACGCACGGTCAGTGGGATTCGAACACATGGCCTTCTTGAGTTGAAGCCGGCAGTATGAAGACGATTCCGTATCGTCTGAGTGGATACCCTGACCCCCGAGGCGTTATGAAGGTCATTTCGTAGGGTGGTGGCTGTCCAGAAAGGATGACGTCGTGCCTGAAGTGTGAGAAAGTGGTCTTGTCGTTGTGTAGTCGATCTCTGACGACCACCCCCATGACGGTGTGCTGCTGTACCAAACATTTGATGCCGGTTCCACGCTCTGTTCACAACGCTTTGGCTGACGTTAAGTGCATTAGCAACGTGACGTGAGAAGCCAGAGTCAAACATTCCGATGCATCTTCCCAATTGCTCTGAAGTCAATCGACGTCTGAGACGTTGAGGAGACATTGTTATTGCTAAATGTAATGCAAAAAATTTGGGAACTTCCAAATTTTCACCAACAAGCAACACACACGTCTGAGTTGAAATGGTGAAGTGTTAGTCAAAGCCAAAATGTGAGGCTGCACGCTCATTTAATGACATGAAATGCACGTGCAAATGTGTTTTGTGTCTGACTGCATGTCATTTATCCAATATATTGTTCATCAGTGGCAGTTACCAAATTTGCATGTCATTTCACAAAAAAATTGCTATGATCCCTATCAAATTTTGAGTAGTAATATATTTAAGTTTACAACTTCGCAGACACAGAACGAGGGCAAAGGTATTCCTAAAAATGCAGCCAAAATTTGATTTATGAGCGCCTGTCTGCCCAACAGGACGCGCCTAGGGGAATTCTAATCTACATGACCCTTCCCAGCAGGCCCTTCGCAATTCGCATCCCTGTAGCGCATTGGCCAATTGCGCGCTACTTCTGAAAAGAGCTGTCGACCACTGGGCGGGGATTAAAACCTATATGTTTATATAGGTTCTTTCCGTGTGGGACTTTAAGAGTCCTTGTTATTTTATCGCTGTAGGAAAAAGTCTGGGACCTTTAGTTGCTACACAAGCATCTCAGATAAAAGACAAGTGTCTGTTCATTAAAACTGTGAACAGAAATGTAGACTTTGTCTTCAAATTCATTAACCACAGTGAAATGCTCAAATAGATGTGGGGATGAAAATGTTTACTTGAATGTATGTTCATCTGTGTACTATTATTTTTTTATTTTTGTTTTATTTTGCTACATTTAGACTAAGGACCTCGGAGCCATAATCATCTAGAAACTGCATTACAGACAAGATAGAAAACATTGCCATTTGGTGGATGTAACAGTGTAGTGTATAACCTTTCAGTGGATGTGTATGAGCTGTAATGATGTGAATCCAATTTTATCTAATGTGGTGAATCTGGCAGTGACTTAAACTTGAAAAAATGCTTAATTGATGAAATAAACATAATCAAACCAATTTGTTTTTATACATTTCCTTCTCTTCCACAATACACAACTCAATCTTCATAGAATGGAAATAAGTATGGTCAAGAAAGAATTGATGACCGTGTTATTGTTAATGTTTCAGGAAAAAAATGTAACAAATAGTATTAGATATTTGTGTTGATATCAGAGCTTTTTGTCTCCTCTCACTTGTCATAGTTAATAATGACTGGTTTACACATAACATGTCGTTGTCACATGTCAACATGTATTTAGGATCAAATGTGATGCCATTTTCACATGTTCACATGCAATTAATAAGTTATTGCGTGAAATTCTTGTTATTTCTGTAAAGGACTTTGGACTCATATGCAGATATTACCTTGAGAATAAAAATATGAGCAAGGCATCATGTATGACAGTTGCAAAAGTAAGATATGAGCTATACAATAGGTATGACAAACAGAACCTGCCACTGGGTATATGAGCTATATAGGAGACCTATATGCCCTCTATAAGCACATATATGTACCTGAATTTGGCCTACATGCGGCATATATGCGCATATAAGCTGCATATATGCGGCATATAGGTTGCATATATGCGCATATATGTTCATATAGATTCTTTCCATGTGCGTAGATCCCTAAACACTAGTTCATCTGTCACACAAGCACAAAGCAAGCTGAGCTACATGTTCGCAACGCCAGTGGACTTTATTGAAGGCAAAACTACATCTTATAAGACCGTGGTTTTACATGGAAGCGTAAATGATACATATGATAAAGATGTCTTTTGTGGAAGATGGGTGAATACAAAAGGGTCAACTATTTGACTTTTTCGTTGTTCCTTCTACCTGTTGCGATGGGGACCACTTACCAATTGAAGTTCATTATTGGCCAGAAATTGCAAAAGAATGCATCATTTTCATTTTCACTGAGGCAACAAATAAAGACAACTTAAAGAAAGTTTGTGATTATTTTTGGCTTTTCACAGCGGAGTAGATGGCTGGTTGAATTTCTCAAAAGAATCAAGCTGCCAATTCTCGGTGTGAATGAACAACACAATCCATTATCTCCAACCACCCCCCCACTCCCAACCCCTGGTGAGCACCACCACTCATAGAATCTAATTCTGTGGAAAATGCTTGAGCTAGTTACCACTGCTAAGGAGGTTATGTTTTTGCTGACGTTGGTTTGTCTGTCTGTCCGTCTGTTTGTGTACAAGATAACTCAAAAAGTAATGAGCTGATTCTCTGAAATTTTCTGGGTGGGTTGTTATTACATCAAGGATGGACCCTATTGATTTTGACCTCAATCCGTCAAACAATATGGCCGCCGCGGCAGCCATCTTGAAATCCGATGACACGTGATAACTGAACTTTGCTCCCAGTGATATCACTCAAATTTTGTGGGTTGATTGGTCTTGCATCAGGGACGGAGCAATTCTGAAATTTCTCATGAGCCATGTTCACTCAGCAAGATTTCGACTGTGCTGCTTCGCCAGAGGTTTGCACTCTCGGAGTGCCTCTAGTTAATATGAACTATTATCAACATTTGGCGGAATTTTTTTAGGTAACAACATTATGAAAAAGTTCAGCAAAGTTCACAAATCTGTGTAAAAAATACAAAACTTCAAAAATCACATAGCAGATGAGTTACCTCTTAGGGCTAAAAAAGTTTCTGCTGCATAAATAATTCACCACTAATAACTGTACTTACCAGTGTTGTGACAGTCAGTTCCTGAACAGCAACATGATGGCACATCCATCAGCGAAATTGTTGACCAGTTATTTTGCACCATAAGTATATAAATTAATGCACTGTTAGGCTACAATCAAAAGAAGGAATACAATATTGTACAGTATTCCAACTGCTAAAGCCAATTACACCTGTTTGTAAATTAAACCTGTTTGTTTAAAAAAAGCAGCAAGCAGAAATATATAATGTTTTCTTAACACCGCTGCATTCACAAAACCAACGCATTTATTCAGGGAAAGCCCACCTTTTAGCTTAGTTTTTTAAAATTTTATCTCTAAAAACAGAGTTGTCACTGCAAGTGCTGCAGTGATAATTAAATGAGCATAGGTTGTGGATGATTGTATTGTAATTCAATGATTTCAGTCTGGTAGTAAACCTGGGTGCTGATAATAAGGCTACTGTCATTTTCTGACTTCATAAATGTCATCACAATGAGGACCCTGACTTCTCACCTTCCACAGTGTTGTCACCCTCACCATCAACCTTCCGTACAATTTCACAGCTTGAAATGATTCGATTGTGTGCAAACACACTATGTGATGCCACTCCTGATCAAAAAAGTAAACAACATCCAAGAGCAAGGAAGGGTATAATGTAATTGACATAGGTCTTCAGCAACCATTTTGATGCTATTTTATGCTTTAGAATTCTTTTTTTTTTTTATCATAATTTTGCGGGTTGATCTGAGGTAGGGACCTGTGCACACTGCCAGCCACATTGTTTAAGGCAGGGTGGTATGTTCTCAAGCACTGTGGAGGATAGGAAGTAAAGCAGCCATGATACTGACTGTGACTTAGTGTACTGCATCATACTTAATTAGGAGGAGCACATCAAACAGCCTTTCTACCATTTGTAACAAAGCTGCCCTGAATCGACCCTCTGTCTCTGTGAATAGCCACTTTCCTGAATTTCTAACCTTGTACAATGGCATTTTATGAAATTTATATGCTTCTAATAAAATATAATTCATGGCACAATTATTCTCATTCTTGTAATGCAGAGGGTGGCTCAACCATGTTTCAAATCCTCTCCTCTATCAGATACCCCGCCTGACTAATAATCAAGTGAACTTTTGACTCGTCCTCTTTCAGTACACGAATGCACCCAGACTCTGTATTCTATGTGAGGAAAACTTAATCCAAGAGCCAACATTCAGCCTATAGGGTACATATTTGCAAAATATTTGACCTCAATATTTGAGGTAAAAGAATATACCAACAAAATGATATCCAATACATGTAGCCTTTGATGTTGAATTGTGCATTTCATGTATAAATCCTGAGTGAATGGTAGTTTTTAGGTTGTCTTTTAGGTTAGTTAAAACATCAGAATCCATTTTACTGGACAAAATTATAATTCCAACCAAGTTTCATGCAAATACTGTTCTAACTGTTCAAAGGTGACTTGTTTTATCTGTGCATTAGTCCCTTACCATACAATGGGAGCCAAATTTTGTCAGTCCCTCCTTGTCTGGAGAGGAGGTGTTACCTCCTATACCTCTTTATGAATGCAACCTTTTTGTTTTATACTTTTTCACTGCACCCCATTATAAGTTCAATAAAGCTTAAAAAAGTTATCTATCTGTCAGGTCATTTTTCTCTCTCCAACTGTATCTGTCCAGTGCACATTTCCATCTATCCCTTTCTCTTGCCTGTCTGTCCACCTCTCTCTCTCTATCGATCTTTCTCTGTATGCCTACAAATCTACCTCTCCATTTCATTATCAATATCTGTCTAATATTTTATTACCTACTCATACATCTGGTAAGATGATGAAAGTCTTATGGTTGTTTTAAGAAGCTGTAAGGAATGGTGAAAAGTGGACTCGCTAGAGTACACAATATCCAGACGAAAAGCTAAGGTACGAAGACCTGAACCACTAAAGTCTCGAAGGAGACGGACAGGAAGGGAACAATCCCTAAAATTACTTAACTCAAAAAGGTACACTCCTGTGGGAAAATCCCAACGCAAAAGAAACCCGAATAACTGAGGCTCCAGGAGTAAACCTACTCCCAGCCCCTAAGAAAGAAAGGTCTAGGAGAGAAACACTTCGCAGACACTAAAACACAAAAGAAGCTCGGCCGAAAAAAAAGGCAAATTCCGCGAGCACAAATAAAGTATTCAGCACAAAAATAAGACACTGCTTAAAAAACTCTAGGCTAATACTACCGCACATCGGCGGACAAAATCTCTGCCTAAACTGAAGCAGTGCAAGAGGACACTAACGCAAAGAAGTGCTGGAGCCCTGGGTAATATATAGACTTCACAAACCTGAGACCAATTACTAATCAGCCACACAAGCAGTCAGCAGATAGGAAAAGATAGCCGATTAGCAAAAAGAACGTAGTTAACTCCTCAACGATGGTAAAAAAGAAACAACCAGGACAAAAGATGTGAGAAACCCATCAAATAAGACCAAACCAGTCCTGACAATAAAGAAAAAAACCCAGAAGCTGAAAGCAGCTCTGATTAAGGCAGAAAATATTCAAAGGAAAACCTGTAACATGACAGAAGCATAGCTAAATTGAGCGGTAGCCTGAAGATTCATAAAGTTGTAGGAGGCCATCTATTGGCCAAGGTCACAGCGTGTTTATTAATTTAAACAAACAACAAATGAACAACTTTGCAGCTGTAGAAGTAGAATTTTTTTGCTGAAAAAAGTACACTTAGGTACCACCGCAGTTGGGGGGAAAAAAAACAATGGGCATTTCAATCTACAATCTAGTGTATGTGATGGTGTTAAACTCTAACAACAAAAATAGAAGTTTTATGACAGTATTCGCCCCTCAATTTTTAGAACCTAACCCAGTGCCTTACCCTGTTTGCTGATCTACGGTATTTCATATCCACCTCCGTAGGTGCTATCAAGATTATTCTGATTCTGATTTTTGGCATCAAATTTATCAAGATTTCCACCCAATGTTTTGAAATACTCAAATCCTTTTACCTTTTATTAATAGTAGGAATGGATAGCAAAATGTGGAGCCAAATTGTCAAGATTAAAAATCACTACTTTGCAATACACAAATTTCAGACTGTATGCAATCTAAACACTATTATCCTGTCATTTGAAATACCTGCACCAGATTATTTTGTCATGCCTAGCCTTCAGGTCCGAGAAGGCCAGTCCCTATTTTTAAAATAATAATAATAATAATAATAATAATAAATGATACCTTCTCATTTGATACCTTCCCATGATGGCTTTTTTGTAAAATCATTGACATTTTTGAATTACTGCATTGCTCATTAACATGCAGTTTGAACTATTAGTGTCAGGTATGATACTTCCATCTGGTTTTAAAAAATAATCAATGCATGAGAAATTGAATGATGGATGAAGAGCAGCAAGTGTCAAAAATTCATGTCTCTACAAATGTACTGTATTTGCATGCACAAATAAATCTAAAATATGCACTCTATAATATGCTTCATGGCTTGTAAAATGATTGAAAGTTGACTCCATTTCAGGAGCTAGGTAGCGCTCACAGGTCTGTGCGTAGGTCATTTTATTTAGTTTTTAGCATCTCTGCATCAGAACTGGAAACAAATGCCCTTTCTGTGCTCTTTCCAGCTGAACAAAGAATGAGCATCCATAAGAGAGTGAATACAATCATACACTTGTGATTTTCCCATCAGATATGAGACCATCTGACAGCTTGGCCCCAGGAGTGTGTGGCAGACAACAAGATCAATGTTAGGTGGAGCTATATGGGAATTTAGCCTTCATGGCCTTCACTTGTTTGAAAGTTCCAAAACTAAATTTAGTGTATAATTTTCTTACATTTTCTTCTGTGCAGTTAGATGTATCATGATTCATATGTCAGAATATACTAAGTCCAAAAATTCTGGAATTCATTTCCAACAATCTTAGAAGTGCAAATACAGTAGTGTGCAGCAATGACTATACACTTAAATCAGAAACGAAGTACCATTCAAGTATTTATTTCATGTAATATTGGATCATATAGATGAAAATAAGTGAACTGATAACAATTTATTGTAAAAACAAAAACAATGATGTCTTTTTGAGAGAAAAAGTCCATATCTAGCGTGGCCACCCTATGCTCTGATTATAGCATTTAATCTTTCAGGCATAGTTTTCACTTTTTTTATTTCCTCACTCGCTAAACCATTCCATATGGTTTGAAGTTCATTCCAAAGAGATTCTTTCGATGTTACGACAGATTTGCTCAATCGGATTAAGGTCTGGATTTTGAGCAGGCCAAATCATAATTTTTATGTCATCATATGTTTCTTTCCTACTGAGATCATTCTTGCACAACTTAGAAGTGTGTTTAGGGTCATTATCTTGTTGAAAATAAAATGCCCAACCAGTCAGTCTCTTTCTTTCAATGCGTGCCTCACAAGGATTTAGCAATACTTCTTCTGACTCATCATTCCATCGATTTTTATGAGATCACTGGCTCATTTCTAGCAGACTGAACCCCAAACCAAATATTACCATCTCCATGTTTTCCTGAAGGGATTAAACAGTCATTTTTGAAACATTCTCCAACTCTACAGCACACAATAGTTCTGCATTTGGGTGAGAAAATTTTGAATTTTGATACATTATTCCACAGAATTTGGTCCATTGGTATCCAATCCTTGAATTTCTTGGCGAACTCAAGTCTTTTTTTGATGTTGCCAGCTCTTGGCAGCAGCACAACCAATCAGATCATTATCACACAGGCATCTGGAAATAGTAGATCTTAATACTTAACTTTCATTTTGCACCTCTGTTGCCATTAGTTTTCAGCGCACCGGTCTCTTTGAAACGTTTGATGGTGTTTCTTGCAGTGCCATGGCAGCATTTAACGTCTTCAGTACCATGAAAGGCTACAATGCGGCTACGAATAATCTCAGAGAGCTCCTTCTGTCGTGCCATCGTGTTTAACACTGTGACACTGCTCAAGTTCATGTCACGTTACATACTGGAACAACTGACCATCAGAGGTAATTTGGCGGAATCAAGTTGCCTCAATAATTATGGAATGAGCCCTCAAACATGTATATAGTCAATGCAAGATTCAAAAACATAAAATTTGCAACGCCTTTCAATTGTGATACAAAATTTATGCTTTCAGCGTTTTTGTTTATTCCCCATATTTTTACCTTAATATACTTGTCAGAATGCTTTCTTTTTTTTGTTCTCATTTCCTACAACAGTATTTTTCACTACATTTTCACCAAAAAATTATAGAGAAGTAATTAGAACCCCTTTTAGACGAAAGTGGTGGTATATAATCATCACCGCACACTATTGTACACTGAACAAAAATATAAACGCCCCATGTCAAATTTTTGAGTTTTTATTAACAAAAAACTGGAACTGGGATTCGTCTGTGAATAGCACTCTTCTCCAGCGTGCCAAGGGCCATCGAACGTGTGCGTTTGCCCATGCGAGTCGGTTCCGACGCCGGACAGCGGTGAGATCCAGACCACGGTGAGGACGCCGAGCGTGCAAGTTGGCTTCTCGCAGGCGGTTACGGACTGTCTGTGGTGTGATGCGTCTGTTGTGCAGACCAACAGTCTCATCCGCTTTGCGTGTCGCTGATCTGAGCCGATCCCGCAGGTGGACGAGCCGGATGTAGCGATCTTGTGCTGGTGTGGTCACACGTGGCCAACGTGGATGAGGTCGATTTTACAGCACTGCCCATCTGTCAGAAACGAACTCTCAAACGGCCTATCGTCCGATAGTTAACATTCAACTGCCCAGCAACCGCTCTGGTGGACATCCCTGCATCCAGCATGCCAATGGCACGTTCCCGCGTGACCTGAGACGTCTGAGGCATGATGACTTTTGACAAAATTTGACATTTTGGGGTGGCCTTTTATTGTCCCCAGTATAAGGAGTGTCTGGGTACTGCTCATTCTGTCTGATCACCGTCTGGAAATGCCACACCCATGTATTGAGTGAAATCACTGCATCACTGAGCAAATGCTCACTGACAGAGAGATGGATTAAAAAATGGTATACAAATCAAGAGAAATATCCCTATTGTACAAGTAAAAGTCAGCATATGCTCACTTAGAGTTGTTAACTCCATGTGGCATCAATTTTTGACATGGGGCGTTTATATTTTTGTTCAGTGTATGTATTTCATCAGTCAAGCATGCAAATATACCCATAAAATATTGGCAAAGCTTGGTCTGTAAACAGTACCTAATGAAAACTATTTAATAGTTCTGCAGATTTGCAAACATATAAAACTTGATTAGGCATTTAAAGTAATCCATACAGAAAATGATGGACAGGGGCGGTAGAGTGGCATATTAGAAAGTTTTCACATTCTCCTAGTGTTCTCAAGGGTTTCCTCTTGGTACACCAGGCTCCCCCCACAGTTCAAAGACAATCATGTCTGTCACGTCTCGCTCCTTTTTTAAATTTATTATTATTATTATTATTATTGTGCATATGAGTTCCTGTTTTTTGATCTTCACTTTGCTGGATTGTTGTCTGGTATTTGTGTTCACCTGGCTTTGTGCTCATTTTCTGCATTGTGCTTCTTGCCCGTTCTAGTTTAAGAGCTCTGCTCTCTCCCATCTTCAGTAATAAGAGTGAAACTAAGAAATAAGTGACTCTTTATTAGGGATAGTCTCTCCCTGCTTTCTTGTGGCTCACAGAACAACGAATTCTCCGCTTCATTCAAACTGCGGTGCTCATGAATGCGCATAGTCCAGTGTGCCCTGCTATCCAGTATCATCTTCCCGGATTTGACTTCGGACTGAGCACTGACCACAGCTAACTTCACCGCTCTGATCCTACCTGCCCCCCACCAGACCCACACCTCCCTGACCTAGATGCTGAGATGCTGCATGTTCTTTTGTTTCTGTTAGTGCTGACTGCAGCTTGTGAATGCATTATTATAACTAAAGGGGAACCCAGGTCAAACCTCATATAGATTTACCCGAAGAAACCACACTATGAGCTTCTATCTGCCATGCAAATTTCTCCTAAGTGATATATGCGTTAGAGGAAAACAGCAAAAAAAAAAAAAAAAAAAAAAATGCAGCCACCAGACCATTCTTCCTGGAATAGCACGCCACCATCGAGTCACAATTACTGGGGTTTGGTGACGTTTTTGTGGACTGGATGTGTGTTAGTTGATTGACGTGTGTAGTTTTTCGGGTGGAACTTGATGAATGCTACTAATTTCTATGGAGCTTGTGAAGTGTAAGTGTAGTAATAAAATATATATTTATATATTTTGCTGCCACAAGATAGAAGTCACTCTCACGCATTAGTAAACCCGTGGCCACAAGACATAAGTCCTTCCCATGATTTTGTGAACTTGTGGCCACGAGATATTACTCATTCCCTCAATTTAATTAACCTCTGCAGCTGTAAGCCTGACAAACACAATTTTATGCCTGCTGTATGTCGGGGATAGCATCAGGTCTAGCAAAATCTGGGAAAAGTTGTCCACAGAAACCTCACAACTACGCGGTGGTGGGTGTTTGAAGGGGAAACATGTCTGCTCCCATATGGAGCAGACGACTAACTTTTGTTTTGTGCTATATGGGTTCTACTTCTACAACTCTTCTGGAAAATCAGATAGGGCTTCATATGTGATTGATATATCAAACTGAAGTTCAAAGCGTGCTCTTTTTGGGAAAATTTAAAAGATGTTTGATCTGGGTTCCCCTTTAAGCCTGAAAGTTTTTCTGTGGGTTCTGCCCCTGGTTTCTTCTCTGAAGTTCTTGACACATGTGAGGCTGACCAGAAACTCTAATTTTCCAAAAGATACAGTACTGTGAAATAATCTTTGGCACCCTAGATTTTTTTTTTCAATTTAAATCTGGCTTTACATGTTTACTTTTTGTTTACCATATTAGAGTTTTTGAAGATATAAGCAAAATTGGAAATTCCAAATGTCATTAAAAAAAGTTTTATCAATAAATGTCTCTATTACCTTAAAAACAGCCCACACACATGATATAGCCTTGATCTGAGCATCCTCATGGCTGCCTGGGAGAGATAGAAGCAAGTATTACAGTCCACATAAGGACTGTGTAAAATCCAGTTATTTTAATAAACTATAACAAGCCAGTAAGTGTACAACAGTAGCGAGCCAGTTATTTTGTTAAACTATGAAACTGCAGGCTGTGTATCGAATTTTCAGGCAATGGGAAGAAACACCAAATATTGATTGAATTAAGTTTTCAACAGTTTACAGCTCTTCATAGAACAATTTTAGAAACTTTTCATTTCATTATATTCGGAAGCATATTTGCCTGACGGAATTTCTTTAAATGTGCCTAAGACCTTGACACAGTAATGTAAGTGTGTGATGTAATTATGGCATGGTGAACTCTAATGGTGTTTTCCTGCTTCTTCACCCATTGCATGCAGGGACAGGATCCAGCCTCGGCCCGACGCATACCAGCAATACAAAGGAGCACTTCCACACTCCAGTCTCAGCAGATTTGCATGTTTATAGAAAAGAGTAATCGCTTATTTGTAGTTTTGAGAGGTATAAGCAAGCAAGCACACTCAGTGGACCCTTCATTACAAAATCAAGACACGCATGTGCAAACACATAATCTTCAAGTGCTTGCTTGCTAGTGAGAAAATTATAATGATTATGTATTTTTTGTGATCGTAAATATTCTGAAAATGTTGTTGTCTTAGAATGCAACAGAGAGGAACAAAGTGCTTTCATTTTCCATTTAATAAAAAGATATTACATTTCATAACAACATGTAAAGCTCTCAGCCTTGTGATGTCATCACGCATGGTGCACAGAATATGTTAGAAAAAACTTGTTTGATTTCAGATGCTTCACGGAAGGAGAAAAAAAATTTCCTCATGCAATCTCTGCTAAACAGTTGGGGGAAAGGGCATTTTAAGGGCAAATTAAACATATAAATGGTGGCAAAACCAAGTGTGAGATGCTGTTCTGAGGGAGAATTCCAGTGGGATCGGTTTTAAAGATTGGAAATGATGTTGATGAGGGTGGACATGTTATGGTCTTTCCATCTGGTGGAGGTTGATAAAATAATAAACAGAACAAATTAGCACCACAAAGCAGGTATGACCTAAACAACAAAGATGGTGAAGTTAAACCCCCTTCACACCAAGGTAGTTTTCATTGCATTCTCAAAATGTGACAGAATGAGCTAAAACTGAATGGGACCTGTATGGACTTTATAGACACTTATTATGATCTGAGTAAGAACATCATGGACGGGAAGGGTGCTCCAGAACATCAAGCATGTTCAAAAATTTCTCCTAGCCATCCCATCCTAAAATAAGACTGAGTGAGGTCTTACTGCAAACGAGATTGCCGTACTGCGAACTTAGTTGCTGTACCTCGATTGTAGTAGAAACGTATCGAGAACGAACAAAACGCAGCGAGGTCAGGGAAAAATTTGAAGTACATTTGAACACCAAATTCGTACGGTTCTACCTCATCTTTCCTGCTCCCAGACAGACTTAACTTGACTATGTTAGGTTCTTACATCATCCTTATTCTGCATGAATAGCTTTGTATGAACATTAAAACTTTTGATTGAGTTTGAAATATGTTTCTACGCTGTTCTAATAGTTTTTATGCCGTTTTTAGTGAGAAACTGATTTCTAATACATTAATTTCGTTCTTTCCCAATTATTACTACGTCCACTCCAGTTGCAGTCAGATCAGCAAAGTTTACGGTAAAAATGGTGCCGATCAAGGCCGCCCTTATGTGGTAGAACAATTGTGGCCTGTGCACATCTCCTCAAAATATCAAAATTGTGTATTTTATATATATATATATATATATATATATATATATATATACACATACACACACACACACACACACACACTACAGGCCAAAAGTTTGGAAGCAAGATCAAATTTGGACAAAAAAAGATCATAGTTTCATTGGCATACTTTGCAACAAAATAAACATGATTATTATATAAAGAGTCACTGATCAGAATACATTTTTACTCAAATTATCAGGCCCATACTACTAGGCCCATGGTCCTAGTGCCTGCTGGATTGTCGTTGGCATCCGGTGGGCTGTAAACCATGACATAAAGTGAATAATGCAAACTGTGATTTGTTTTTTACTTTTTCACTGAGTCGTGACTCTTGCAAATCTTCTCAACCCAAAAACTTAGCCCCTCCTTCTTTTGTTAACATTTACTCAGCAATGGTCTGGTGACATCAATGTCTACAGTACCTAAAGGTAAATAGAGGAAAATGGTGTATATCAATGAGAGAAAAGTCTAATCATGCAGTAAATACATCCCAAAATCCATAGATTTCATACTGGTTTTTAAAAAGGGCATTGTGAACAGAAACTTGAAGTTGCTTCCAAATTTTTGACCTGTATTGGCCTTGCTTCCAAACTTCTGGCCTGTAGTGTGTGTATATATATATATATATATATATATATATATATATATATAATTTTGCAGTATAACCTGTATATGTAGTAACATACTCCCATTGAAAGATACACACAAACAGACAATAAACTTAACAAAGTTACTTAGAATAGACTTAGAAACGTTACACAAAATAAATAATGATAAACTTATTTCCAGAAAAATTGTCATGTTAAGTAATCAAGAACAACTTCTAAATGTCACCCAAACAACTACATATCAATCTACTCACACAAATTTATGTAACAATACTGACGATGAGTACAGCTGGAAGCAGTAAACGAGAAAGAGAACTGGCAAAAACGTGACGGCATTTATAGCCGTTCGGCGCAGACGCAATGGAAATATCCATTTTGAAGGAACTAGAGACGCGATGAGAACGTAGTGAGAATGGCCTGGACTAAGTAAGAACTAGTTTGAACACAATGGTCAGGTTAGTAACTGTGTAATAACAAGTTGGAACGGGGTTGAACGTGTTGAGAACGGGGTTGAACTTGCCACGAACGGATTAGAAATGAGATGAGCAGCTGCTTTCCCACGTTTTAAATGTTAAACGTTTAACCAAACTAGCTACGATCGGGATGAAAATGAAATGGATTTGTCTCGAACTGTAAAAGAGTGAAGTAGCGTCGCATTTGAGGCATTTTTTTGGCCAAAGTTGCCTGTTTTCACCTGTCCCCAGTCCGTTTCATCAAATTTTTAGGACGGGCTTGGACGTTCTGAAAATGAGTTTGGTGTGAAGGTAGCCTTACAGAGAGAGCAAAGAAAAACAAGAACGCACAGTATTATTATCACTACCATAACGCTTCACTGAAAAATACAGCACAGCCTAAGTCCTTTACAAAGCTGACATAGGACTGTCATATGCATGACATTTGAGTTGTCACAAGATGCCAAAAGACAGCAAACACCTTTCTCAGCGGTAAGTATATGTCACCATATACTTTTTTGTGTCCACCACACAAAACTAATGGCGCAGCCACAAATTGGTTTGGGTAGATTACTTCTGAGTCAACAGAATACAACAGATAATGCAATTAATAAAATGCTTTTTTACTGTCCAAAAAATAAGGGTGAACGCATTAGCAAAAGCAAAGTTACAGTATCACTGCTCTTCATATTACACATATAATACATATAACTTCTGGCTTTTGCGAATGCACGCAAATTTTTAAATATTCTCAGAAGAACCACATTCATTGATGGATCACAGATGAGGTTGCAATGGTCCTTGCAATGTGTCGTATATGATTGGAAAAATCGGGCCAAATAAATCTAGAGAGCTCACTAAATCCCAATGAAAATGTCTTTTTGCATAAAATGAAATGCCTATGGGACAAAATACATTGGAAATATGCATGGGGAACCAACTGCCCACCCCAGCATTTCAATGCTGAAAAATATATATACCTGTATATCTTGATATATCAACCACCTCTCCACCATTGATATACACTGAATACTGCAATGATGACAAATTATCCACAGTGAGTTCCTGTCTCTTGCCCCTTGTGTGCTAGAATACACTTCAATCCCCACAAACCTGACCTGGAATGAGTGGGTGTTGGATAATGGATGGGTATATGAAAGGATGGATGAATAGATGAATGGATCGATAAATACAGAACTTGTGACCTCGATTATGCCCACCTCAGTGGAAGAGGCAATATGTCTATCATTGGTTGTCCAGCACAATTTATTTCAGCTCCATTGTAGTATTAGATTATTTATCCACAGTAACACTAAATGGTGAAATATACAAAATTACCTATTTAAAATGAAATAAACTAAAATAATCAAACATGACTTAAATTTACTTTTTAGACAATGGCACAAGAAAGAAATGGATAAAGTTTTAGAATAAACACAACCACAGTGTCTGCATGTAACCATGCTTGTGAAATCCGTCCTTTCAAGGGGAAATACTCACATTGAACTTCACGTTAGCTCACTGCTAATAGTGTTCTGAAGGGCATAATGCAGAGCTATTTCCACGGTCTTCTTTTGGCCAATAACTCCTCCTGGGGGCTTAGTATTCCTTGGCAAGTATGAGTCAGGTATGACTAAGAGCAACGGCACATAAATGATACCCTGTGATCAAATAAATTAATTTAATAAATAATTAATTAGAGTTGAGCAGCAGCACTATAGGCAGCCAGAAGGGGAAGCACGTATTTTAATAAGGCTTGCTGGGAATTGAGAATTGTATCCTATTCACAGCTTATCATCAAAGACTGCTCGCCATTCCAGCAGGCGAAGTCATATCATGAGCTACACTTACATCATACAGAAGAGGCCAGTTCTATCCACGAACATTTGAATGTCATTCATCATCTTGTCATCTGGAGATTGAAAAATGAGTGAACTAAAACAACAGTGCTCCCACGCCTATACTCCTTATGGACAGAGCAGCACTGCACAGCAGTGATATGGACACAGAATAATACATATTGTTGAGTAGTGACTATATGCTGAAGTGTTGGTAGTGGCGCAGGCACAGTCTCGTACCTGCAACTCAAACCATTCTGCAAACACAGTGAGAAATAAGATACGGTGAAATTAAATTATGTGTTTGTGTCAGTTTGAAAATGCACCACACACCCTACCAGTCCTGAATCAAATATTCAACTTCAATATATTATGACCACTCAAATATATTTATTCCCAATAATTACAGAAAAAAATTAATTAGAAGGCATAAACGTAATAAAAAAACAAAGAAGAACACAAAAAACAAAAGGAAAATGGTAACCAGATATGGTACTTGTCAGCAATTAACCATTAACTATTCTGTACTCAAGACAACCCGAGAGGAAATATATGTCATTGTGAGACAGACAAATATTTTGTACTAAAGATTCTAAAAAATAAGCTGGAATTACTTTTTGTGTGTTCTTTTAGTTACTCCTTACCACAAATTTGCACAGTATAATGTCACTGCAACAGTAAGCCAGCTGTTCACATTGGGTAATGGAAAGAGCTAGCCTGCCTGCTTTGTTTTTACAGATGTTTTTATGGAATGAGTGTTTTTTTTTTTTTTTTGTTTCTTACATGGATGTAACTTCCATTCTTCAAATAAAGCGTGAGCCTACATTTAACCATATCTTTAGGGATGATAAAACTACCCTGATGAACAACTAACAGGCTTTAAGGAAAACAAGCTTGATAGTCAGCAAGCCACTACTGGGTGTGCTAGACCTTGCGAATGACTGTGGTCTTAAACCAAAAAGAGAATACAATTTTACCAGTAAAAAATTTGTATAAGCTCACATTTTTTTCAAGCAAGGAGAGTTAAAAAAAAAGAAAAGAAACACATCACCATTTGTCTAAATCCTAATCAAATTAACCACCATTTGCAATTATTATTGCTCCGCATAATCATATAATTGTTCTCTTTGAAGGCAGTCATATGCTTCTGAGGGTTCATTTGTGCCTTGTTCCATTTTAAGTTGTTACAAAGGTTTGAAACGATGTAAATTTTGACAGAGACAGTACAAAACAGAAGTAAAGCATTTCCTGAGACAATGACGCCAATCTTTTGGTTACATCAGTTTTAACTAACTGGTTTAAATCTTATGTAGTGCATTTTGAAAAGCTGTCTGACAATTAGTTTATCTCAGTCCCTTAGAGTATTTGTAATATATCATTCAGTAGCTCTATTCACTCACTTTCATAAATAATTTTGACTTGGATGTCAATTAAGTTTGCCCAGACTTCTCTAAAGATTGATCTGAATTAAATTAAAAATAATAGAAGCAGTGTCAAGTGATTCTCTTTCAAGTTTTGCATTCATATTACACAAGGTTCAGGCCATGACAGGGTAGCATAAGTTCTTGACAGTTGCTTTTTTATTTCAGTAATCAGGGAGCATATGAAAATTGCTCTTATTGTTAATACTATTTTGTCTTGGCTGACACTTTTGCATAATTTGTCTTATATCATTTGTAGTAATCATATTCAGACTCAAATTTGACGACCTCAACAAAGTTGGAAAACGCAAGTGCTAGCAGTATTGCAACACAAATATGGGTATGTCTGACTCCATTCCGGTAATTTCCTGACAGGAGGTGATAGTGCAACTGTGGCACTGTTGGCAAAAGGCGTGGTCTGGGATAAATTTATTACCGGTGGGTATAGTGGCTCTTTGGTTCAATCAAGGCCAATCAAATTCCGTTTAAAATTGGTGTATTAACACTTTAGCAGACTGGCAATTTTGTCTGGTAGAGAACAAGAATCTAGCTCACATACCTGCCACCTCCTTCAGTCCTCTGAGAACAGCGCTCCAGAGTAGCAAGATGTGAGGCGAAAAGGAAGGGGAAAAGTAGCATCAGGGCATTTTACATGGAAATGGGCCATTTAAACCATACACAAAATAGCACTCATGGTATGAAAACAGGGGCAAGACTGAGGTTAGTTATTTGTATTTGCCCCACACAAAGAAATTTTTCCTGTGTAAAAATAACACTCCCCCCCCCCCCCTCCCTATTGGACCCCACCACCATTTCATAGGCAATACTTATATGGTAGCTCATGAAATTATCATTAATCAATAGTGTCTGAGTAGAACAAACAGGGGCACATTTCCCAAAAGCGTAGTTGCTAACGAAGTTACATAGTTCGTCCATTCACAGTCAATGGGTCTAACAGTGTAAGTCAGCATCTCTGATTTCGGGAAACGCACCACTGGGCGAGTGAAAATGCAAGTGAGGTCTTTGACACAAAAATTGCACAGCATCTGCTTTATTCATTGACACACCTCTAATACGCAGTTCAAACCTATTGTGTTGCAAATGCATTTATGTCAGAACACAAAAATACTGAACTGAGCAAAGGCAGTAAATATGCCGTCTATACATTGCGATCAAAACAGTGAATAATGTTACTGCCGCACGCGTTTCCTTTTGTGACAGCGTTAAAATAGAGGCCCTTATATCTGTATGCAGTCACTTAAAAAAGAAAAAACTAAGTACATGATCAAATTCATTACAGCAACATTAGGGAAATCCAAATGCCCACAATTATTGATGCCTTGTGACAAAAAAAAAAAGCTGTATGAACTTCTTGTGCTGGGTTATTTCTCTGTCTGGACCCTCCTAGCAAACAACCTGCACACAGAAAATCATAGAAGACTCTCCACCAAACACTGCATGATTTGACAGATAAACATAAACAGATCAGGGCAGGTTGTTTATTTACTGAAAGTTTAGTTGGAAATATACCTCACATTACACGATCAGAAACACTGACAGTACCACTCAAAACTTTATTTATGAAACACGAAATGTAAAAGTAAATGTTTTATCATCATTGCTATTTTATATGTTTAAATTGACACATGATAAACCAGGAAACAACTACAGGCCATCAACTTTCTGAAGCTACAGTATGCACTGCAGAAAGAAGGACAAGTTGAAGTCAGGCAGATCTGGAACATCATTTGATTATACTCTGGCAGAATTAACTTCTGCTAGAACTTCCATCTTGTTTCTGAAAGGATAGAGGCAGTGAAACTTATTTTTTTAGAATTTTTATCACCTGAGTTTGTGATTTTGAGTAGCTCCCGGATTCGCAGAAGTATACTCAAGAATACTTAATATTCAGTTTAGTTTTAAGAGTCTTTGATAGAGTCACAATACCTCTTGGAGTTTGCAGTTTAATAACTGAGTCAGATGAGGATTTGAGACTCTTCGAGACATTGAGAATTCCTTATGGGCTTGGCACAAAAGCCACCACAGATGTACCTCCAGTTCCTAGCAAAAATGTAGTACTGAGAATGTGGCCCATATAGTAGTATATACGTAATAACTGGGGAAATTTTCACAAACCACACAAAAATTTACAGTCAGCTTGTTTGCGCTTAGGGATGTTTTATTCAGGGAGGTGGCTTTGGCAGCATAAATTTAAAAAATACCAATATGAACATTGGATCAGTGTTATTAGATTTCTCTCTCTTTCTCTCTGTCTTTTTTTTCTTGGTTTATTTCATTGCTGTCTCGACTGCTTGAAATTAAATTAGAAATGACCCAGTGACTGGCAATGGCTAAAATACCCACAGGAAAGCACATAATTGGCTGTTTCTTTTTCCCAGAAGAAATTATGTCGGCAGTGTTTGCTGCCTCATCAAACAAGGGCAACTCCTTAGGTCAGTGGTTCACATACAGTCTTCAACAAATATGATTGACTTTTTTAAATGGCCAGGAGAGTTAAAAAAAAAAAAAAAGATACTGTATCTCAATGGTCTTTTTTTTAGCTGGCCAACTTTTTCTAATTCTTTTGACATCCACTATTTATGGAATTTGTATCCTAAAAAAAATTGCATAAAAGAACAGACATTACATTGTTTTTCCTCTTGATATTTAATTCAAAATATTCACAAAAATGGGAAAATTCAACTGAAATACAACAATTGAAAGAAAAAAAATCATGAAACATATTTTTCTCAAAATCATGTGTACCACAGTTATTAGATCTCATTCAGTTAATACTTTGAGCAGCCTACTTTTGCAAAGATAAAAGCTCTGAGTCTTCTACTGTTGTGTGTAATGAGGCAGGGGAAGACAAGGCAAGGGAACTAAGACTGTCCCCCCATGCTGAATCTCTCCAGATCCTTAAACGTCCTATCCTGTTTAGCTTTCCCCATAGGTTTTCTATTAGGTCCTATGACTGGGAAGTTCATGGTGAAATCTAAATTTTGTGGTCAGGAAGGTGTTTAGTGTTGATTTTGATGCGTGCTTTGGATCATCTTGCCGTTGGAAAATTCAACCATGGCCAATTTTATGCTTTCTGGCAGAGTTCCAGCGGGAAACATTTTTGTAGAATCAGACTGTAATGGGAGGAATGGGACAGAGGCCCAGATGCGACACAGGATAGGGATTCAAAAAGCCACCCCCGAAACGTGAGTGACCACTAAAGGAGAGACTGCAACAGAAAAAAAGAGCGTTACTCCCCAGCGATTCCGCCAATGAAAAACAACCCAGAAAAAGTGGGCGAAAATTCTCCCAGAAAATAAGAGCTCTCTCGTAAAAGAGACAGACGGAGCAACTACTCCCCTCAGTGAGAAAAGGAGCAAACCGACAGAGGTCTGCGAGCAAAGACAATGCTCCAACAAACAAGACCTTCTGCGGGACAGAACATAAACTCTGATGAACTGAACGATAAATCGGATGGACAACAATAAATAGGACGGACAAACACCAAATCCTAAATTCTTTCAAGGAGATTCCTTCAACTAAACTTTAAGGGCTTAGTAGTCCTCGCAAGAGTGACACAAAAGCACTGAACAGCGGCGGACAAGCTTATTAGGTAGTATCTCCACAGCTGCAAACAATAAGCAATCAACCACCTGATCAGAGAGCAGGATAGCCCTCAGGTGGCGAAGAAAAAGCACAGCAGGCAGCAACCCCCCAAACCATGACATAGACTGCTTGAGTCAGTTTTTAATTGATAAATAATAATTATTGTAGATGGCTTCTGATTGTAGTTTCAGAGACTTTCTCACCTCAAGACAAAATTATTACTTCCTTCACCAGTTGGACCATCCTCTTGACAGTGCATGCATACATAGGCACAATGTTGTCTTCTGGGTGGATTCATAACATTGCTATATGCCCGAAACTCCTTAATTACAGCCCCGGCAAACAAAATTGATATTTTCAAAGCTCAACAACTTTCTGTCACACATTTTGGCTGTTTTCTTCTGTCTTGACCATGGAGATGGATGACAAAGGGTGCGCTTCATTATGCTAACGTGTCTCCGTGCTTCCCTCACTTGCGTCTTCCAGGGAGGATCTGAGTGAGAGATGTGTGGAAGAGCCACAAGGGCAGGGGAGCTAAAAGCTTCCAAGTGAGAAATCCTTCATTCCATTAAACAACATCGCATGATGGTTCGACATTTAAATGTCACCCTACTTGACTAAAAGCTTCTGTGAAAAACAGGGAAACAGGATGTCAAGAGACTTTTTTTTCCCATTATGGTGAACTTAAAGTAAAATATAAGCTCGGGTAATCAACATACTTCATAAATATTTTTTTGTAGATTTTTCCCATAAAATTTAATAGGGTTTATATATATACTCAAAATTTGATAGGGATCATAGGAATTTTTTTGTGAAATGACATGCAAATTTGGTAACTGCCACTGATGAACAATACATTGGATAAATGACATGCAGTCAGACACAAAACACTTTTGCACGTGCATTTCATGACATTAAATGAGCGTGCAGCCTCACATTTTGGCTTTGACTAACACTTCGCCATTTCAACTCAGACATGTGTGTTGCTTGTTGGTGAAAATTTGGAAGTTCCCAAATTTTTTGCATTACATTTAGCAATAACAATGTCTCCTCAACGTCTTAGACGTCGATTGACTTCAGAGCAATTGGGAAGATGCATCGGAATGCTTGACTCTGGCTTCTCACAACGTCACGTTGCCAATGCACTTAACGTCAGCCAAAGCGTTGTGAACAGAGCGTGGAACCGGCATCAAACGTTTGGTACAGCAGCACACCGTCATGGGGGGTGGTCGTCAGAGATCGACTACACAACGACAAGACCACTTTCTCACACTTCAGGCACGACGTCATCCTTTCTGGACAGCCACCACCCTACGAAATGACCTTCATAACGCCTCGGGGGTCAGGGTATCCACTCAGACAATATGGAATCGTCTTCATACTGCCGGCCTCAACTCAAGAAGGCCATGTGTTCGAATCCCACTGACCGTGCATCATAGGCATGACCGTTTGGATTGGGCTCACGATCATGTCACATGGACACACAACGAATGGGCTCCAGTTCTCTTTACTGATGAGTCCCGATATTGCTTGGACTTTACTGACAGGAGGCAACGGGTGTGGCGAAGACAACGTGAGCGATTTAATGATGCCTACATCAACGAACACGACCGTTATGGTGGCGGATCAATTATGGTCTGGGGAGGAATAAGCAGGAACGGCAGAACGGACTTGCATGTCATGAGGAGAGGGACGATGACAGGGGTACGGTACAGGGATGAGATCCTCAATGTGTACGTAAGACCATACGCTGGTGCTGTTGGCCCTGATTTCATCTTGATGGATGAATAATGCCCGTCCCCATCGTGCTAGGGTGGTGAATCAATTCCTAGAGCAGGAGACAATTGTCCGCATGGACTGGCCCACGCATTCGCCGGACCTTATCCAATATATTGTTCATCAGTGGCAGTGACCAAATTTCCATGTCATTTCACAAAAAAAATTGCTATGATCCCTATCAAATTTTGAGTAGTTATATATATATATAAAATATATATATATATATAGATAGATAGATAGATAGATAGATTGATGATAGATAGTTAGATCAATTTTTTCAGTGACAGGTAATTGCAGATATTACACTGCAGATTACTTATTGCATTTTATGATTCTGCCAATGCATATGTGATCATTGGTGTTTTGATAGACAGACCACAAAATTTGGGAATTCATCAATGTGAATTTTGACTTGGTGAAGCCTAATGACATTTATTAAAATGTTCAGCATGTCTTTGATGCAAAACTGTTATTGCAAGGAGAATGCAAATAAAATATGAAAATATATGGCAAGAATCGAAACTGAAATGTGCGTCTTTTGAAAAATAATCATGCAAAGCATGGAAATACTCCCACACGGCCGGCTTGTTGATGACATTTTATTCAACTGAAAATTTTCCAATCATCACCAAAATCAATAGGGATCTTTTTCATATCACCCTTCACCCACAAACAAAAATGAAAAGAATCCAACAAAAAATGTAGTCTGTAGAGTGAGAACAAGAATTTGTGGACAGATGGAGGGACAGGGTCCCTCACAATATGCGACCATCCAGCAAAATGGGTGTATGAAAATAAATTTATTTCATTTATTTAACCTTTATTTAACCAGGGAAGTCCCGTTGAGATTGAAATCTCTTTTTCAAGGGAGCCCTGGGGGTTGAGGTGGGGAGGGAGAGGACAAGTTGCACAGCCAATTATATCAGGGGATGATTAGGTGGCAGGTTGAAAAAGCCAGGTTGGGAATTTAGCCATGACAAATTCAAAAATAAAAGTAGGAACCCCCTTACTCTTATCGAAGAGTGTCATAGGATCTTAAATGACCATAGTGAGTCAGGACCTCGGTTTAACGTCTCATCTGAAAGACGGCGTCTCCTTCAGTACAGTGTCCCCATCACTGCACTGGGGCATTGGGCATTATTCCACCAGAGGGAAGATTGCAACCTACTGGCCCACCAACACCTCTTCCAACAGCAACTTGGTTTCCCAGGTGGTCTCCCATCCAAGTACTAACCAAGCCCACACCTGCTTAGCTTCAGCCACGCGGATGGAGGAGATTGAGTAGTGATATGGCTGCTGAGAAATTAAGCTCATGTGGTGAAGCAACACTTAATGCAGTATTGTTTCAATGAACAGGTAAAGGATCATTTTCAAACAAATGCTTTCAGTTTTAATTTTAATATAGCGTACATGGCTTTTGTGTTGTGTTCTTGGGCGTTCCATTAAGTAAGTTGGAAAACTGACTTATGGTCTGTGGGGCGTCCCTTGGCCATGATAGCCTTCATTAGCCATTGTTAGCAATACTAGTTGATAAAAATGCATTACTCAGAATTTTTCGCATGCAAGCACCGTAGCAACAAGTCCACCGATAAACTCTATCGAGTATTCTGTGTACAACTGATAAAACGGAGCACAAATAACACAGAATTGCAAATATACAGTTTATTATTACAGGTTTTGCTTACTGTTGATGTGCGGTGCAGCAATCTTGAACTCGGAACTCAGAACTTGGGGTTGATGATGAATTCTGACTTTTCGAGTTGGAAATCCGACTTTAGGGGGTGTTACAATTGAAATTTCTGACTGGGAGCTCAGAAAAACCAACTTCCCAGTAAAAATAAAACACAGCACATGAGCTGGGGAGTAACCTACGATGGGCTAGCATCCCGTCCAGGGGGAGCCGCAAAACTCCTAGTCGCTTGATGCTGCAGAAACCAGAGTTAAGCCTGATGAGCCACATTGGCTCGGGGCAGACTTAGCATTTTTGCTTCAGTCCAGCACCGACGTCCTCTTTTTTCCATGGCCATGCCTTTGCAATGCATGCAGAATGTAGTTTTTGCATTGGCTTTTTACAATATGCATGGGCATCCCCGGAAAACATGTCGTTGTGAAGGCAGCAGATGTTGCTCCAAAGTCCCAGTGTGCTTTTCAGCCTTTAAAGGGATACTGTCATGGCCGAGGATGCATAGTGGATGCTCATCCGTAATTAGAGAGATTGTTCAGCTGTCCATCATCATGGTTTTAGTATGTGACCTTAATCTCTTGTCATATAATTAATATGCCTAGAAATACCCAAACACCCCATGATCTGATTTGTTTATTCTCTTATACGTATACCGCGTGCAATACAGTCCTATGGACAATGAAGTCAGTAGAGATCAGATGAGGCTACATTTCTTTCCAGCATCCATGGCCAGACATAGCAGCACACAAACAAATGTCTCTAAGATCATGCAAGAATTGAAAAAAAAAGAAAAAGAAAACTAAAATGAGTCCTGCTCTGAGGTAAACAATTCATTTTTGGAAAGAACAGCTAAACTAGCAATTTTTTCCGGTGACAGACTTTTGTTTTGGCCAAAATTGGCCAATTTTGCTGAGAATGTGCCCCTTTAATGGTTACTTCTCAGGAGCACAAGTTAGCCGGTAACACTTTATAATAAGGGGACATGAATCATGTAGTTATCATGCATTACTTCATGCATGATTCACTCATGAGTTCATCATGATTCATGCATGATTTCATGCATGAATGCATCGTGACACATCATGAGTTCACATGAATTCATGCTTACTCATGTCTGAATTCATGCAATGACATCATATCAACTAAGGCATTACTTACTGTAATGAATTCATCATGAATCAAAAGTAATTAAGCATGATCATGATGAGTTCATGGTTCATTAAAGACAGTCGTTTCACTTTTGGTAGAATCGAAATATACGTTTTCATCCATTACTTCATTCTTACATCATGTATTAGCTTTTCATGAATTAATTATGCTCGTGCCCCCTTAACTAAAGTGGTAGGTATAGTAGAATCACTTTTTGATTATTAAGATACAGTATTACAGTGAAGTTATGTACTACTTCATGTACTACTCACGTACATACTGATTTAATCCATTAATTCATTCTTACTTTATGCATTAGCTTCCCATGAGTTGATCATGTTTGTGCCCCCTCAACTAAAGTGGTGGCTGTACATGCTTTTATCACAACAGATGTGAGAAATGCTATTGCTAAGGAATCATTGAATGTCATGAATTAAAGCTTACTTTCTCATGAGTTGATCATGTTTGTGCCCCCTCAACTAAAGTGGTGGACAAACGGTAGCTTTTATAACAACAGATGTGGGAAATGCTATTGCTAAAAAATCATTGAATGACATGAATTAAAGCTTACTTTCTCATGAGTTGATCATGTTTGTGCCCCCTCAACTAAAGTGGTGGATAAACGGTAGCTTTTATAACAACAGATGTGTGAAATGCTATTGCTAACGAATCATTGAATGACATGAATTAAAGCTTACTTTCTCATGAGTTCATCATGTTTGTGCCCCCTCAACTAAAGTGGTGGATAAACGGTAGCTTTTATAACAACAGATGTGTGAAATGCTATTGCTAACGAATCATTGAATGACATGAATTAAAGCTTACTTTCTCATGAGTTCATCATGTTTGTGCCCCCTCAACTAAAGTGGTGGACATACGGTAGTTTTCTTTACAACAGATGTATCAAATGCTATTGCTAAGAAATCATTGAATGACATGAACTAAGCTTACTTTCTCATGAGTTCATCATGTTTGTGTCCCCCTCAACTAAAGTGGTGGACAAACGACTTTCATTACAACAAATTTGTGAAATGCAATTGAGAAAGAATCATTGAATGAAAACGTCTATTTCGATTCTGCCAAAAGTGAAACGACTGTCTTTAATGAACCATGAACTCATCGTGATCATGCTTAATTACTTTTAATTCATGATGAATTCATTACAGTCAGTAATTCCTTAGTTGATACGATGTCATTGCATGAATTCAGACATGAGTAAGCATGAATTCATTTTAACTCATGATGAGTCATGATGAATTCATGCAAGAATCATGATGAAATCATGAGTGAATCATGCATGAAGTAATGCATGATAACTACATGATTCATGTCCCCTTATTATAAAGTGTTACCAGTTAGCCTTGCAAATATTGAATATCTTAGGCTCTAATTTCTTGGCACAGCGCAGGGTGGCGCAGCGTGGTGCAGCCCACGCAGTGGTACTTTCGTCCGGTGCAGCCCGCGCAGTGGTAATTTCGTGCGGTGCAACACCAAATTTAGCAATTTGATGGACGGACGTGCGTCGAGATGGGTGTGGCGGCATAGTAGGGGGAGGTGTCACATATTCATCATGATGCAGTGACAATTTTGTGGCAAAAGGCTCAGCTGAAAGTGCGCAGAGAGCTCAGCAGCTCCAACCTGGTTTACTTTCTGTGCAGTGGTAATTTGGCTGACTGGCGCACAGTGCGCACACGTCACCGAAACCTCACAGGCAGGTTTCCAGAATGTCAGGCGCATTTTAATGCAATAAATAATTATAGCAACCACTATTTAATGTAACTATCTGAATCAGCACATAAATTATAGTATCTATATCGATTGTCCAGATTTCAGATCAAAGGCACTTGGCACGTGTAATGGAAACTCGACCTGACAGCCCTCAGAGTGTCAGTGCATTCTCTGTGGCATGTTGCGTGCTACACAACATAGCTGTATGCAATGGATGTCACTTTGACCTCACGCAGGAGACATTACAGGACTTGAGACAGAGAGAAGCCAAACTGCATGTGCCGTAGCAGCAGGGAGAGCAGCAGCACGCACGGGAGAGGAGAGGCCACCTGGCTGCACAGCTCTGTCCTGAACACTAGAACCGCGGCACTGATGTTAGTAATGCATGGTATTTCATGTCAGTAAAAGATATGAGTCCATCCGTCCATGACTTTTTCTAAATATGTGTTTTCTATGTTATATCGAAGTTTTGAACTTCTGTTATAAAACGTGAGTATTGATATTAAATTACTTTGAGCGCCGTAGCCGCTTTTTTGCGGCTGTGGCTTTGACCGCAAATACCCCTGTCTGGGGTATTTGCGTTACACATTTAACGTTAAACGTTACACATTTATTTTCAATATGTGATCTTAACTCAATACGAGATCATAGCAATCAGGCTGTATTCCTTTCCCCCACTAAAAACAATAAAACCTAAGTAACAATAATAGTATTAAGCCGCTTGCACACTGGACGCGAAACAAATTTTTCGCACGACAGATTAAATTCAAAGTCAATGCAAAGATGCAAATGCACGCGTGTATTCGCATCTTTGCATTGACTTTGAATGTAATCAGTCATGCGAAAAATTCGTTTCGCGTCCGGTGTGAAAGCAGCTGAAGGACACATACCCACATAGCCTACACACGCACTCACGCGCCCACATGCACACACATCTCTCTCTCTCTCGCTCTCTCTCTCTCACGTTGCAGACAGGGGTATTTGTGGTCAAAGCCACTGCCACAAAAAAGTGGCAAAAGTAATTTAATATCAATACTCACGTTTTATAACAGAAGTTCAAAACTTTGATATAACATAGAAAACACATATTTAGAAAAAGTCATGGACGGATGGACTCATATCTTTTACTGACATGAAATACCATGCATTACTAACATCAGTGCCGCGGTTCTAGTGTTAAGGACAGAGCTGTGCAGCCAGGTGGCCTCTCCTCTCCCGTGCGTGCTGCTGCTCTCCCTGCTGCTACGGCACATGCAGTTTGGCTTCTCTCTGTCTCAAGTCCTGTAATGTCTCCTGCGTGAGGTCAAAGTGACATCCATGGCATACAGCTATGTTTTGTAGCACGCAACATGCCACAGAGAATGCACTGACACTGATTGTTTTAAATCCAATTTAAAGACGCATCTTTTCTCCCTAGCTTTCGGCACAATTTTGAGGTTTTAATTTTGAATTTTAATTTTTTAGTTTTAATTTCTCTATTTTAATTGCTGATGTCAAGTACTCCCCCTTTTAATTGTTTTTTAATTACTTGTAGCAATTTTTGTTTGTTTTTCCTTATATATTTTATATTTATGTCCTTTCTCTATTTCTCTATTCTGTTATACAGTGTTCTAAATCTTTGTGTTGTATTGTGAAGCACTTTGGGGACCAACTCTGTTGTATTTAAATGTGCTATACAAATAAAATGACTTGACTTGACTTGACTGAGGGCTGTCAGGTCGAGTTTCCATTACGCGTGCCAACCGCCTTTGATCTGGCATCTGGACAATCGATATAGATACTATAATTTATGTGCTGATTCAGATAGTTACATTAAATAATTCGTGAATGCCCTAGCTAGCTAGCTAACTCATATTCGTAATGCTTAATACAGACGTAAGCGGTGCAGAAAACATGCCTGAAGCAGCAAAGTAAAATGCAACATTAATGCGTCATGCAGATATAGGACAGAGGCTTCTTTATTCCAACGTCTTAAAGGTGAGGAGAGGAGCTCATTTGATTGGTGAAGATTTGACTCTGCTGTGTTAAACTCACTCACGCCTTCCCTCCTTCCTCTTTGCCACTTGCGCCGGCAGGAGGGACAGAGGCGGGTCAGAGGAGTACTTGTGCCGGGCTGCGCCGAGCACGAGATTGCAAAATACGCCTGGATACACCCCGTTGGCGCGGCGCTCCCCCTATTCGCCGCGCCTGCGCGCGCCTGGTCAACAAATTTAGAGCCCCTTGTCTTTAATCTGTCCATGATAAACAACACGTCAAAGAAATTTAGAAATCACTGCTTTCTGTTTTAATGTTCATTTTTGCATTCTGTCCCAGCTTTTTCCAATTTGGGTTTGTTGCTTTAAGATAAATTTACATTATTGGTCTTTATTGATCAATGCAGCTGACATACAGTAGTGTGCAGTGATGATTATACACTTCACAAAATGAAAATAAATCAAAAACCAAGTACTATTTAAGTACTGATTTCATTTAACATTGGCTCAAATAGATGAAAATAAGTAAACAGATAACAATATATTGTAAAAAACAAAAATAATGTCTTTTTTAGAGAAAACGTCAATATCCAGTGTGGCCACCCTTTGCTTTGATTTCAGCTTTTAATCTTTCTGGCATAGTTTTTACATATTTTATTATTTCCTCAGATGTTAAACCATTCCGTGTCATTTGAAGTTCATTCCAAAGAGATTCTTTCGATGTTACAACAGACCTGCTCAATCGGATAAAGGTCTGGACTTTGAGCAGGCCAAGTCATAACTTTTATGTCATCAGATGTTTCTTTCTGACTGAGATAATACTTGCGCAACTCAGAAGTGTCTTTAGGGTCATTATCTTGCTGAAAATAAAATCCCAGACCAATCAGTCAATTTCTTTCAATATGTGCCTCACAAGGATTTTGTGATACTTCTTTTGATCCATAATTTTGTTGATTTCTATATGAGATCACCAGCTCCTTTCAAGCAGACTGAACCCCAAACCATAATATTACCACCTCCATGCTTTACTGAAGGGGTTAAACAGTCATTTCTGAAACATTCTCTTATTATCTGGTGCACATAAGTTCCATGTTTGGGTGAGAAAATTTTGAATTTTGATTCATTGGTCCAAAGGACTTCGTTTGATGTTGCCCAGCTCTTGGCAGCAACAGGACCAATCACACCATTTTAATACAAGAGTCTGGAAATAGTAGATCGTGATACTTTTATCTCTTCACTTCTGGCACTACTTATATCATCGTGGAATTGTGCTGTCAACTGCTGATTTTTTTTATTTTTTTTAACTTCTGATACACAGATAACAAACATTAGAGGCACTTAAAGTAGCTGTGACACTTTTCAACCCATCCGTGATAAGTGTAATCTCTGAAACATAAGTACACTTGTGTACATTGATATTTTGATGTACTGTACACATTAAAAGATTTATCACTGTTTAAACTTCCCACACAAAATTTCCATCACTTGAAAACTCGCGGATCTTGCCGCCTGGCAGAGAGCATTCGTCTGACGTCACATCAGTGTATTTGCGTGTACGTGGTGGCTGTTGATCTTGTGGGTTCTCGTTTGAGTTTGCTGGAGTAACAATGGCGGGAAATATAAACACTCCGTCTTGCTCGGTATCTTCTGCTGAAATAACCGCACCCAGATCGGCTTCTACTGGTAAAAAAAGGAAGGGAATAATCGGTGACGCTTTTGGTTGCTCCAACACGACTGATCAGGGTATGAAATTGCACAAATTTGTTAGACCTTGCCTTCGGTGACTAATACTGCAGATCAGAGAGCACCTTCTGTGATATCAGAAAGTGAGGGCGATGTTCAACGTTATCAGCCCAAAAACACAGTCTGCTTAGTGACCGTGGACGGTTCGTGGCAGGCTCCTAGTTGAGGCATTGAGCTGAGAAGCATATGCTCTTCACTGGAGTACATTGGATAGACGTAACCAGTTAGTTTCTGAGCCAGAATTTTGAACAGCTGCTGCAATCGACAAAATACTATTCAACTGACCGCTGGCTAATTATTGGAACACCAAAGAAAACAGAATATAAAGACCGCAGCTTTTCTCATCTTTATCGTACTCTAATGGAAATAAATCATCTTGCACCCGGACCAACCAGTCACTGATTTCACATATGCTGCGCGAATAAATATGTACCCGTACATACGGGACTTCTGATTAGAGTGGAAAAGCGCATCCTATCTCATCCATCAGGATAGAAGGTTAGCGATTGATGTTTATACAAGCTAAATAAAACCATTTCCCACTGGACACACGCATCCATAGCTGGTAACGCCTCCCCAATGTACTCCAGTGACGAGCATATGCTTATCAGCTCAATGCCTCAAATAGGAGCCTGTCAGGAACAGTCTACGGTCACGTAGCAGACTATGCTTCTGGGGCTAACTTCGGACATTGCTCCATCCATCTTTTTATACAGTATGCTGATGACACACCAGGTTGTGAGGGCATGCGCAGCAAATGCACTGGAGATATTAAATATTAATATTAAAATCTAAACCCGCTTCTCACTGATAAAACCCCCCAAAATAAAGTGGCGCCCCTTTTAAAGGAGACATTCTAAAACACTTAACGGGAAAAAGCTTAACGTGGCTTAATGCTCCAAAACAGCAACCAATAATCACCAAGTTCTTCTCGGACATTTAAAAAAAAAAAATTTAAAACCAAAGTCCTAAAAACATACGTCTTATCACATTTATCGTTTTCCCCTACATTGGCGCTCATTAATAAGAAAGAGCTTAACGTGGCTTAATGCTTGATTAACATAAAGGTAAATAAATACTGAGGCACATTAAAAGAGAAATATCGGTAACACTTTATTTTGATGGTCCCTCTGTAGATGCTCAACAAACAGGAAATAACGTGTCAACAACATAAAGGTTGACTTTCAACAAAGGATGATTTGTAGACAGTTCAAATACTATAAACAAACACATCATCACACCGTCTACTAAGTGTCTTACACGCGACCTTAATCCTTATGTTGACGATCTACAGTATGATGCTAATAGATGCTCAAGAAACTTTAACTTGAGTATCAGCAGATGATCAGGTTAATACTTGGAGACGCTCAACAAACTATCAACAGAGTATCAATAGATGATCAGGTCAATATATGAGATGATGCTTGTAGATGTTCAACTGACACTGAATAAAGTTCCAGCAGATGATCAGGTAAACATTCAGGGAGATATTTGGAAATACTCAACTTACCATCAACAAAGTTTTAATGGATGATCAAGTAAATGTGGTGCCGGTATCACCGTTTGTCTGTTTTGGGCAAATGATCCATATGTTTCAGTTAAGTCAGTTCATGCTGATTCCACTCACACTATCAACACATTGTCAGTAGATGATCAGGTTAATATACAGGGTGATGCTTGCAGATGCTCTGCTGACATCAATAACATGTCTACTGATATTTAAATGAATGTTTCTTGAGCATCTCTGAACATGTCACTGTAGATTGTCAACACAAATATTTAGGTTTTGTCTTAGATAGTCTGTAGATAGTTTGATGATGTTTTTGTTATAACATTTGAACAGGCTACAAATCATCCTTTGTTGAAAGTCAACCATTATAAAGTTAACATGTTTTTTCTAGTCTGTTGAGCATCCACAAAGGGACCATCAAAATAAAGTGAGACCGAAATATCGATTCATGTCACATTTTATCCAGAATTATTGGCATCCCTTGTGAATATGAGCAAAACTGGCAGTGAAAAAAATCCTTTTGGTCTTCAGCTTAAAAAATTTTTTTTAAAGACGAAAACGCTTAATGTGATATAACGCTTCAGGTTAGATTTTTTAACTGGAGAAAGTGCTCCTGACAAGAAATGTCCGACAGGAATTTGATGCTTATCAGTTGCTGTTTTGGTACATTAAGCCTCGTTTAGCTTTTTTCACGTTAAGCATTTTAGAATGTTCCTTTTAAAATCGTTCTGGCAAATAAAAAAGCCGGAAGAAGTGGAAGTTGAACACGGAATTCTACTCTACTAATACGATCAATTATTTTGTAGCAAGAGCAATTAGCCATGTACAATACCGTGTCAGTTTAAGCAATAAGTTAATAAAACACCGATTTACTTATACCATGCAGCAATTATAGGGTGACCAAGGTTACTGTTAGCTCTGGTCCACGCAGCTATTCACCTACAAATGCGTTATCCACTAGAAATCCCCGACCACAACTTACTGATGTTTACTTAACGATTCATTATAAGCTTCAGAGATGTGATATCTAGAGACCAAATGCATTAAAGTATGTTTGCGAGATTTACTGTACAAGACATCCTTTTATCCTTATTCATGCAAAAGCAGCAGAGACTAGCCAACTAGCCACAAATCGCAGTATGACCCATAGGTAGCCAGCATGCTACAACTCGTATGTTCTAGCAATAATGTTAATTGTTGATGTTGTGATATTGTGTTAATTGGCCAAGAACCCCCACAATTTACTACAGTCTAACTGGCTTTGCGGATCCTATTATAGGGATAGGGCCACTAATTTTAAACGGCAAGGTTAAAGTTGGCAATGTGATTGACATTCTGGACACACGCATGCACACACTGATGTGAGTCACGCATGCCAGCGAGTACAAAGTGGAACTTGGCCTCGGGCAATATGAAACTGATCCATGGGAGGCATAATACACGGAACAAAAAAGCTTATTATAACCAACTTGCTGAACGCATTTTTGTGTATTTGCTATCAAATGACAGGAAAAATATGCAGAAACATAAAAGTATTGTCTTTTATGGGTCTAAAATTCATGTCGGTGCCACTTTAACTTCCATTTTGCACCTCTATTGCCACTAGTTTTCAGCAATCCGGTCTCTTTGCAACGCTTGATGGTGTTTCTTACAGTGCCATGGCAGCATGTAAGACCACAATGCAGCTATGAACAATCAATCTCAGAGATCTCCTTCCATTGTGTTATTGTGTTTAACACTGTGACACTGCTCAAAGTTCATTTCACCTTATACACTGGAGGACTAACCATCAGAGGTAATTTTGCAGAAAAATGTTGCCTCATACCAGTTTAAACAAATTTTTTAGCATCAATAATCATGGCATTAATCAAAGCATTTCAAACATGCATTCAGGCTATGAAAGAATCGAAAAAACTAAATTTGTGGCACCTTTTAATCGTTTTCAGTGTTTTGAATTATTATCCTTATTTTTACCTCAATATACTGTACTTGCGGGAATTTTTTTTTTTTTTTTTTTTTTTTTTTTTTTTCTCATTGCTTACAATAGTATTTTTCAATTCATTTTCACCCAAAAAATTATGGAGAAGTAATATATTGGGACCCTTTTTAGATGAAAGTGGTGGTGTATAATCATCATTGCACACGACTTTATAGTTGATTGTGTGACACAACCCCACTCATGCCCTCAAAATACAGACGCTTTTCAGTGCTTGAGAGAGAGTGTGAGAAAGACTATCATTCGGGGTCTTGCAGGTTATATCAATGAGCATATCAACAGAACCTTTGAATTGAGTAGACATATAAACAGAACACATTTCAAATGCTTAATATCATGAAATATAGTCAAAAATGATGGAGAAAAATATCCTCCATCAAAAATATCAAGTCCGCCTTGAATCTTGGGAAATGAAGTTTATAATTCTTGTTTGCATACCGGAAATGTGCATTGAGGTATCTCATGGTTAAGTGCTTGGGAGATAAGATTCTAGCAGAGCAGGAGTGATGGGTGAGAAGTGTTTCTTTTTGCTGATCCAAACTGCTGTGGCAAGCCCTGGTAGGCTGGAAGCAAGGGCTCATTTCAGATTAAAAGTTTCACAAAGCCGGAGAAATCGATCTCTTCAGAGCCGCTAATCGGCTTAAAGACCTGCAGTGGCGCACTTAGAAGAACAGTGTCTGAACTTATTTGAGTCTCCATAAGACTAGACAGAGGAAAACGGTGAGGGAGAACAAAAGGAAATTTCTACAAAGCCAAATAGTTATTGTTAGATTGTTAGTCAGAAGAGACCGACATTCTTTGTGGAGTGCGGATGTTCTCCCCATGTCAGTGTGGGTTCCCTCTTGTTTATACCATCCACACATACTAGTTATATTAACGGTGACTATAAATTAGCAGTAGCTTTGACTGTAAGACTGAATGGTGTGTGTGTGTGTGTGTGTGTGTGTGTGTGTGTGCACGGGTGCATGCGTGTGTGTGCGTGCGGGCTTTTGTGTGTATGTCCATGCGTGGGTGCGTGCGTGTGTGTGTGTATGTGTATTAATTTGTAAGCACAACTGCACATTCTTGCGCGCGCGTGTGTGTGTGTGTATGTGTGTGTGCTCATTGATATATTTTCAACCCTCAGGTGCATGTCAGCCTCTCGCCCAGAGTATATTGAGATCTAGTCCCTCATAACCCTGACCAGGGATAAGTAAGTTATGTAGATAATTGAGTTTATCCTTGTATCTGGGCCAACTCTTTCCCACCTGAAAGTAGCCAATTTTGCTTTGTTGTACAAAAAAGAAAAAGAATCACCAAAAGAAGACAGACGAGGTGGGTAAAGGAAAATGTGTTTTTTCTCCCAGTATTTGGCGATATTATTTATATGTCTGTGAATATAACATTGCAAACTGCTCGTCTAAATCTCCAAAAAATGTTTTCACTTTGTTTCTTTTATTTTCATGAGTAAGGGGACAAACACTCTTTTTAATTCATCATCCTAGGCTCATTAACACATCTTTGAATAATGAGCCTCATCCCAAATGTCAAAGTATTGTGGATTTTGAAATGTCCCTGCCAGATTTGGTCAGGGATGGGGTTGTTTACACTCAGTTTAATTTAACAACAAACAATCAAGGTCAAGGAAATTGATTTTTCATGGAGTAGTAGTGGATTCCCCAGCAACACAGATTACACTGATTGTTCTCAATCAATTTGCAATTAAACTGAGTTCAGCTGTCCGCATAATCTAAATAGTGCATTTTTTTTTAAAGAAAAAAAAAAACTGAGGGGGTCAATGTTATCTTAACACAGCAGTCCAAAACCCATAAAACAGACTTTCATGTCACCCTTAGTTGACCCATTTAGTAAATTTTCAACGACTTGGTGAATGGTTAAGGGGTCTTCAGCGTAAAGTGTAGAAATAAGCTTAATAATGTAAAAACTAAGAAATAAACATACTCAACATGATTTTAACCTCATAAAATGTATTATTTTGATAAAAAATTTATGTTGTACATGGTTGCCATGGAAACGGCACTTTAATGACAAAATCTGAAAATATTTTGCGGCCCTGATATTTCAATAACCCATGGTCAGATTTTACTCAAATTAGTCTCATGTGAAAGGTTTAACATAGTTCTATGAAATGACATAGGATGTTTTTTTTTGTTTGGAACATTTATGAATATTTAATGAGCTCTGTTATGTGACCATAATGAAAATCGCTATCATCAGCTTGCTTCATTTTCAAAATTAACCCCCTAGGGATGCACCTATCTAAAAAAATCCTACGTCATTTCATAAATCTCCAACAGATACAACTTTGATCCAAATTTCAAGTCAATCAGATGAATATTAATGATTTTATGAATGCCACAAGGTTGAAAATCAGTCAAAATTGTGATTTTTGGTAATTTGCATTTAAAGTCACAAGTAACAATTGAGGCAGTGGAAAAACATAGATTCTTGGTGTTTACTGGCATCTCACTGCATTCCTTTATTTATTTATTTTATGTGAAAATCTAAAATATTGAAATTTTCCAAAAAAAAAAATTGAAATTTTTACCCTGAAGACCCCTTAACAATGTTGGTGGAACTGAACAAAACCGACTTAAATGATAAATGCATGAAGGTTTGAAAAATGCATTGAACTCATTTTAAATATAGCAATCACCTTTTGTTCAGGTAACTTACTAAGACTAAGACTTAGTAAGACTTTGTACAAGTAGAGAAGGGGGACTGAGCCATTAAGATTGGGTTACAAACAAAATTTTAGCTTTGTAGTTTTAGTGCTGTTGTGGGTCTAACTGTCCACCTTGCATTAAACTACACTACTATAACTTATGCTCAATGGGCGAGCTCTGGCTGCTTTGTGTATGCTGGTCAATGCTAATATCTCTATGTTGCTGACATGACAGATCAGGGGATTTCATACTGACCTTGATGACAACTTGTTTTCCCTCTCAACCATCATTTATCACCCACATGATGAGTGTGGCAGTGCTCCTGTACAATGGAAAAACCAAGTGAGTTTATCAGTGACAAGGGTCTCGCAATTGAACTAAGACTTTTAGGTTCTGGACTTCTCCTAACAGAAAAAAAATTGATAGAAGCTTGGTTTTGACAGTTCAAACCCAGACAGCATACGGATGTGGGCCACATCAGGAAACGATCCGGCACTTTTGGCATTCTTTTGGCCCGGACAAAATAGATGTGAGCCTAAAGTGGCCCATGTGGTAAATGCTGAATTTGGCCCGAATATCACAAAACAAATATGGCCCACAATTGGCAAATATTTGGCAGAGTGACAATGGTCAGTCTGTAAGTGAACCAAAACTGGCCGACATTTGCTGCATCATATGTTCTTGGCTGACATCTGGCATTGTGATGGCTTGGTTGTGGCTAAGTTATGACAAACGGGAGCGGAGTGCCCAAGTGCTATCATTCCATGCGGTATGTGGGCCGGCTGACCGTGTCAGATGTGGGCCGGATATGGACCAGAAGAATTTTTCTATCTGGGAATAACACTAATTGCTTGTGCTTTATGATTTTCACCACTCTTAATTATTGCAAATGAGGGTCAAACTCAGTTTCTATCCGAAGTAAAATATGTACTAGGTTTTTCCAGATCACAGGAGAGTGTTTATCAACAGAGTCCCTTCCTTCAGCTTGTATTTTCTCATTTTTCTTTGTACGGGATATTTCTGGGTGTCTCCCTTTGGGCAGTGGTTGTGTAGGCCCCAACCAACGGCGCACGGTGTGAGGTCGGGACATAGTGCAGCACTGCGGCTTCGCACCTCTGGTGTTGTTGAGCCGGGAAGGAGGGGCCAACTTTGAATGTTCAGTTTTCAAGCTGATAAAACCTACTCAATGCACCTTTAAGGAGTGGGTAACAGTATTGGGAAAATCTGCATTGTTATTGTTGGAAATGGATCTAAACACTGTAGCATCTTGTCGCTATGGCTACTGAAGAACTAGGCAGGAAGCAGGAAGTAGATTTTCACAGCTCAAAACTGAAGTGGCGCTTTATTTGCAAACTGGAAAAACCATCCACAATGCAGTGAAATCGATCTGGCCCCACACCTTGGCCATGTAAGTACAGTGAGTGTTGCCTCACTATTTTACCACAACCTGTAACAACAACATTATCCTTATTCCTCCAACTGTCCGCAACATCAGAGTCAATTTAAAATATACAACTATTTACAATTTACCCGTTCTAGGGTCCACTTTAAGGTCCCAGCATGCCGTGCCTCGCCCTGGCATTGTGTTGTGCGTTCTAAAGTGCAGGAATTGAACATGGCACCTTTGAGGAACTAAGAATATGGCAGGGCTGGAAGACACTCCCCTGCACAAAAATTCAATACCCACTGGTAGCCTATAGGCTACTCTTAAAGCTTCTATTGTCAGTCTAAGTGGCTCAGAACCTGTGCAATACACTGCCTAGTTTTTACTGAGCATTAAAATCAGCTTGTAAGCATTAACCTGAGAAGGATTGCTTCAGTTTTTAAAAATCAAATTTCCTTGGTGCTGAAAGGTTCCATGGCCAAGGAGGCTAAAATTCAAGTTTTAGTTATGCATAATTTACTGGACGGCCATGGTCCATGGATGTCTGTGGCTGAGCCAGCGAGTGAGTGAGTGAGAGGGTTCCACCATTGGTCGACCAGCCAAGTGCACTTTGCTCATTGCCCATAGTTTCGCAAATAGATGGTCCAGCCATATGTAAGGTTTTGACCCAGTCTTGCTTTTAGCAGCTTGAGAAGGTACTTAGCACAAAGGAATTACTTAAGAAATAAATGCATTCACAGGAACATGAGGACTTGCCCCCAATAACCCTACACCACTCACCACCCACGCAAACATACTGTAAAAACTGAAAATCAAAAAGTTGCAATCTTATAAAGAGCAGCTTGGGTAAAATGCTTCAGCACCTGTTCAGCATCAGCAGGGAGCACTTTCACAACCATCCTCCTTCACATGACGTTGTATGTTAGAATCCTGCAAATTTCTGCGGATGGAAACCTGTCTGGAAAAGCAGACATCTCTGCCGTCATCTTTTATTATTTTTCCAAGTAACAGTAACAACAAATGCGCTATGGTGCACATTACCTTTGGAATTTTAGGAAACCTGCTCGAATCAAAACAATGAAGCAGCAGGCTAAAATCACAGTGGCTGTGGTAGATGATAATCATGGTTGTTAAAACACTTGTCACCGCAAAGTTGTTTCAGTCATGCTTGTCGACAGACTGTGTGTGACATCCCCTTTTTTTAAACGAGCATGACCTCTTGATAGACCTTGCACTGTGTTTTGTTCGAGCATGTTGAGCTTGTAAGGATATGAATCCATCTCTCAACTTATCAGTCCTGGTCATATTGTTCTAACATTGCCAGACTGCATCATACACTTTGACAAAGACCAGACTTGAACTTGTGTCAGGATTGATGAATGTAATTATCTGTCTTTTGAGCTTTTGATATTTCATCAAAAATGTAATTTTTGTGTGTGTGTGTGTGTGTGTGTCTGTGTGTCTGTGTGTTTGTGTCTGTGTGTGTGAATATTAGTGTTTGTAGCCCACACAATGAGCTGTCATGATGCACCAGTGTCTGTGCATAAACTTCCCTCTAAGAGGTGCAAGCAATATCCTGACCAGGGGGGTCAGTGAAAAATGGTAACACTCAGCTTGTCACATTACATCAGACTTTCTCAAAGCTGAACATAAAAGAGCACAAATTATATGAGTGCTGACATATTTTCTGTAATTTCATGTGAGGATTTGGAGTTGGCTAACTCCTTTCAAAACAATTTTATAATTTTATTTGATTTTTTATTTTATTTAACTCTTTTTCTGCATGAAGTGTTGATTGAAACCTTTCACATTACTCCCTGCCTGCACTACTATTAGGTCAATATATTCTTGATTCATTTCAACATGAAGACAGCCACTGCATAATACCCAGGGCTGGATTGTGGGTAGGGCTGGGAAAGCTTTGACCTCCCAATTATTTTGTTGTGTTCCGCACGTTTTGAATGCAGCAATCTTGTTTGTGTGATCACCCCGGCAGTGTCTTCTTGGTCTAATGGGGATATCAATGATTTTTTATGTTTGTTGGACAGTATAGATCTCAGAGGTAATGCACATCCCTTGTCATTTCAATGGGGATTTTATCAGAGCTTGTCATATCTGGCCAGTAGCAAATATCTTGAATGTAATTTGATGTAAAATTGGTTGTTATTTCTAAGATTCAATGTGAGCTAGTGGCCTGTTTGCTGTAATAGTTTGTTTTAGGGTTGTACTGATTAAGAAGACGCATTGGTGGTAGACTTAAGATAATCTTGCTTGCGAACATTTGCCAGCTAGCTTAGCGTGGGACACAGCACACTGCCTTTTTGAGTAACACTCGGACAGGTGTTTAAGTCGTCTCCTCTTAAAGGATCAATAAAACTATCTGGATAGATTGTGTTACACTTTTATTTACATATGTAACTGAATTATCACTGGGCGCCAGTTTTGGTTCCTAAATGTCAGCCAAAAGCACCATCAACACTGTTGCGGCACTTGTTAGCTCGGACTCAGAGGCTCCGGTATTGGCTCCTTTGCATCAAACACCCAGGTTAAATGGCGCACATTCCTTGCCTTCTTTGGAGGCCCCAGGACAGTCAGCAGTGCTGCTACTGCATGTAACTAGTGATTCACAAAAGATCACATCATTGGAACCAATTTAAAATGATTTCCTAAACAAATATTTAATCAAATTACTTATTTAGTCCAAGCTAGTACAGTCATGGTCGTTGTTGAAATACTCTGTTGAACTACCGACAAGAGCGATAAAAATACAGTTATCCAATGTAAACGTCATGAACTTTACGTGACTGCATTGGCGACTGGGGTATCTTCAACCATGTGTGAAAATTCTTCCTTTCAGTCGTAACAAGCAGCATGAGTGGAAAAGGAATTTAGTCATTTATTTTATGAAAAATCAATACTCAAGGGCATATGGATAAATTTGTCAGCATTTTGGCCAAAAAAAAAAACTTGTGTTTCTACGTTGTTGCTTGTCTTTTTTCCTTCTTTTACTAGTTTTTTTTTTTTGTTTCCATCTAACAATTTTATGGGAAAGCAGTGCATGTATATACCGCGGTAATAATAGTGCACATACTGTGAACTAGCCTTACATTTTTCACAGGTAACGGTGTGCGGACTCCAGTATTGCAAATAATGATATGAATTCAAAATTGCCCACCCAAAATCTCTAATTGCCCCGCGAAATAAAGCAGTCAAGAACCCGACGTGATAACACTACGCTGAAATGTTACCAGGCTTGTTGAATTTTACTAGACTTACGCATTTTTTGGGGATTAAAAAAAAATGTATCAAAATATGCAGATAATGTCTTGACACTTTTTTTTAAAGATTTTTTTGGGGATTTTCTCCTTTATTTGACAGTCACACAGTGGAGAGAGACAGGAAAGCTGGGGAGAAGAATGGGGAAGACATGCGGCAAATGACCCGAGCCGGAATCGAACCGGGTAGCCGTGGGAAGGCCACAGCCTTTATGGTGCGCGCGCTTAGACCGATTTGCCACCAGGGCGCACCGTCTTGACACTTTTTGACAATAAATTTTGGTTATTGCCCCTGTCCTCTGCCATTCCCTGAGTGACTACACAGTCTTAAGTAATCGAATAGTTAGTCCATCAAGCAAGCAAGCAAGTGTAGAGATCAAAATACTGTAGGTAAGATGCCATAGACACCCCCAAACTGAAGTACATTGTGGGGGTGGTCAAATCATCAGACACAGTGCGATAAATACCAGTTTTGTGAAGCTGATGGTGTAGTTTTTGTTGAGACTAGATCAGATATGGACTGATAAAATTCTGCAGAGATTTTTAGAGCTGTAGCCCTGTGGTGATTAGCAACTGTCCGACCAAGCGTCCATCTGTTCCCATTGCAGAGCTTTGAATTGCTGCCACAGTTATTTTTTGCAGTTACTTTTTTGGTGTTTAGTAAATGGTGTCATCTTTTTTTTTCCACAGCTTCCCTTACCACTTGAAATAATTTGCTGCTTTTTAGATGATGCACTTGCCATTAGGGCACCAATTATTTGGTCCTCTTTTCTGTTCATGTTCTTATCTTGTGTTGGAGTGCAGCTTGACAGACCTCTTATAAACAGACAAATGCTGCTAATTAATATTCAAATAAATAGAAACTACTAGAGTAGATGCTCTTGTAATTGCAGTTAGGAGACATCAAAGTTAAAGCAAATTTTCAGGGGTGCTTTAGAAAATTTGTTCCGCCCTCTATCTACAATGGCCAATTTAGTGACTCACGCCACTGCATTTCACAGGGCTCATCACAAATAAAACTGATGCATAAAGTATGCGCTCTAGGTGCCTTCATGTCTTCATATGCGAAAAGCCTGGCATGTTATATATATGCAGTACTTGATCCAAATGGGTTGAGCCAGCTCATCAGCTGCATACCCACAAGGGAAATTTCACAGCAAACTTTTAATTTTGTGTAACGGGAAGAATAGTTTCATGTCAGTCCCAATTTTCGAATCCATGTGTGCAAAAATTTTGTAAAATTAGGCTTATGCTAATGTACTGAAAGTGGGAGTCTGAATGCCAGGCAGAAAAAGTCATTTCTGTGTCATTTTGCTGCTTTTGTGCAAAATGTCATTAATGACAATATGAAATGTAAATATTTGGTGTGGTTATCTTCCATCATACTGTACATTTTAACCTTTCTTATTCAACATGCCAAAACGAATTTGCAATCCAGTTCCATTTCATTTCAGGAACAGCGTAACATTCAGCTTGTCCTCAGCGATAGCAGTCTCAGTATTAAATTGCTGTCAGTACTTTCTGTCTTTCGCCTGCATGACCAGGCCCATCTCAGCATGTGGGTTCCGTAGTGCTGGTCCTCAGTGGGCCACTGTCTTTTATTTGCGAAGTTTGTGGGTTTATATCTATTATTGAGTCTCCCTTCAGTGTGGGCAGTGGGGAAATTAATCCTCTCTCTAGGTTCAGCGTTGCACTGCCAGTCCCAATGGCCCCTTGCCTCCGTTATGCTTGAGTTAATCACCCTCTCTCCCTAACTCCAACTGGAAGCCTCGGCCTGGCAGGAACCGATAGGCTGAATATACGCGCGGTAATTGTATTAAATGGGTGTGATAAATGGATCTGACAAACAAGGGGAAATTGGTTTTTGATATGATATTAAAACTGACCTTCAGGTTTAAGGCTTCAGATTTGTTATTTCGTCAGATATGCAATAGCAAGCTTTACCGCGGGCTTAACGGACAGAGGCCAAGCTGGACAGTGTGATGCTCCCAGTGCAGGCATTGAATAAAATACTGTAGTGCCCTGATGCAGCTCACTCGACGCTCATTCATGTTGAAAGGCATCTCGTTAACTTATAATTAGTTGCATATAAAGATAACATAGGCAGTGGCGAGTATGTGAACCCTCAATTGCCTTAGCAGTACAATCAAGCATGCAGATGTAAAGTAAGCAACTGTAGAAGAAAATATGTATTTGAAGGTCTTGCCATCTATTTATTTCAGAAAGGCTGAAAAGAATAAGCACAAATAAACACAGAATGTAGACCTGAAAGAAATATGAGAATAATGCTTTTGCTATCTGAGGTAGGCTCCTAAATCAAAAATGCAAATACACTGGCAAAACCACTTTAAAAATGCTCCTGCTCGAAAAGGCTCACTGAATATACTTAGTGCGATTAAAAATGCACAGGTGAAGTATGCACTGTATTTGTTGCAAATTGAAGAATAAATCCATTTTTATTGCTTTTACAGTGAATATGAGTGGAAATAAAGAAAAGCATGTGATATTGTAATAGCAACGCGCGCCACGTGGACGCACCGAGCACTTCAGTAATAATGAACATTGAGTTGTTTTAGATGTGTACGGTGATGCTTGACTTGTTCTTTTGGGTGTGGTCAATATCCTACATAAAGCCAACCAAAAAATGAAAAATGCTGCGGCATCAAGAAAATGAGACGGCTTACGACTCGAGAGAGAAAAAGAGTCATTGGCGTGTTATGGGCAGGTCTCCGCTGCCAAAAGGCAGCACGTCGTTTACACAGTCACTGGACTACAGGCTGTCTGTTCGAGCAAGGAAAACAGGCACTATCGCAGGCACTAGGAAAACAGGCACTTATGGCAGCCACGGATCTCCACTGTAGCTCAAGAGCGCCACATCCGGTTAGAGCATGCATACAGCATACAGATTTCAGAGCGCAACCCAAACTGGTTGTGAGATGAGGGGTCTGAGACATCATAGCATGAGCGCAAGTACCATTAGATGCGGTCTACATAAGCAACACATTCGTGCACACGGCCCCGGCAGAAAACCCATTAGTTACCCGCGTGTTTTTAGTGGCACTAATTATATATGCATCGTTATATTACACTATATAAATGCTGTGGGTGGCTAAATGATCAGAAGCACTGCCATAAATTCTTGTCTTTGTCGAGAGTAGTTCAGATAGAGATTAAATTCTGTGGTGATTTTTAGAGCTGTAGTTCTGCGGTTTTCAGGAACTATCCTTCAAACTGTCCCTTTGTTTCAGTCAGAGAGTTACCACTTGTGGTTGCAGTTCTGTTTTCCTGTTATCAGTTTTGGTGTTTGGAATATGTTGTCATAATTTCTCCCTCAGTTCCCCTTGCCTCTTTAAATCATGTTGCCGTTTTTGCGACTAATGGACAATGTGGGTATAAATATTTGGCCCCTCAGGAACTCTGTATTTTTTTCTTGCTTTGGAGACTAAACTATCCAAATGCAGCTGTCAATGCTTGCTGTTTCTTTGATTATGATTTAGAGACTTCAAAGCAAAAGACCATTTTTCAGGGGTTCTTTTTATATTTTATCCACCCACTTTGATTGGTTGTATATAAACTGCTCAAAAAAATTAAAGCAACACTTAAATCACATATCAGATCCTGATGAATGAATTATTCAAGTTGAAAATCTTTACTGATATGCATTGTATAATTTGTTAAGAACAAAATAGCTTAACAACAGTCAATAGAAAGCAAAATCATCAACCCATTGAGGGCTTGATTAAAAATCACCCCAGGTGGTTGGCAGCTTTTTCAGAGTAGCGCACAATTGGCTATTGCAGTACAGGGTTGCAAATTGGGAAGGGACTGCCGGGAAGGGAAAATAATAGTTGCCTTGTTCGTTGCTCAAGCGCCTCCTGTTGGCCAGACGGGCACTCGTCAGGAAGATTCTAAGCCTGTTCATGTCCGGGTATTGTCCGCCCTCGTTCTGAACTTGCAAAGATTCAACCAATAAGTGTATAAGAAGCAGCAGGCTGACAGGCGCGTGCTTCGGAGGAGAGCCGCGAACTGTCTACACTCTCCTGAATTAGCAGCAAGGGGTCGCATATGAGCAAGCCTTGTACATAGTTCACTAATTGGGCGTTCCAGGTTCAGGTGGGATTGGAGATGCCAAATTAAAAAAAAAAAAAAAAAAAAAAAAAAAAAAAAATCAAATGAAAGTAAAAAATTTAAATCACAGGCTCATCCAACTTGCGTAAATTTTATCACAGCAACGCATAATGTTACTCAGTGGTGTGTATGGCCCCCACATGCATGTATACAGTCCCGATAACGTCTGGGCATGCTCCTGATGAGTCAGCGGATGGTGTCCTGAGGGACCTCTTCCTAGACCTGGATCAGGGCATCAGTGAGCTCCTGAACAGTTTGTGGCGATACTTGGCGGCGTTGGATGCACTGATTCATAACGTCCCAAAGGTGCTCACTGCACCAATATAAGGTCTGACAATCGTTCTAAGGATTTCATCCCGATACCTAACAGCAGTCAGGGTACCATTGGCTATGACATGAAAGTCTGTGCGACCCTCCAAGAATGTGCCTCCCCAGACCATCACTGACCCACCACCAATGTTGTTACAGGCAGCACAACGTTCACCACAGTGTCTCCAGACTCTTTTACGCCTGCAACATGTGCTGAGTATGAACCTGCTCTCATCCGTGAAGGGAACGGGGTGCCAATGGCAGACCTGCAAATTCTGGTGTTCTCTGGCGAATGGCTATCAAGCTGCATGTGCTGGGCTGTTAGCACAGGTCCCACGAGTAGACTTTAACATCTCATGCAAACCTCATGGAGTCCGTTTCTGACAGTTTGGTCAGAAACATGCACACCAGTAGCCTGCTGGAGGCCATTTTGTAGGGCACTGGCTGTGCTCCTCTGATTCCTTCTCGCACAAAGTAGCGGTTACCAGTCCTGCAGCTGGCTTGTTGCCTTTCTACAACCTTGTCCAGCTCTCCTCATGTGATGACCATTCTCCTAGTATCTCCTCCATGCTCTTGAGACTGCTGGGAGACCCAGCAAACCCTCTTGCAACTGCACATATGGATGCATAAAACGTTTTTCTTTTCTGTGAAGAGTGGCATTGCGCATACAGTGGTGTAGTTGTCGCTATTTTTGTTGGTTATTTTCAGTGACCCCCACAAAAATTAAAAGCCGATCCTATTGCTTTGCTCAAGCGCCAGGTCTGGACTTCACCTCTTATTCAGTTTCATTTCAAATTCACTGTCCAAGAATAAGTTCCAAACAGCAACTATTGTGCAACTATCCAAACAGTCGCTGGCAGCACTGCACTTGCACAAAAATGCATGGCATTTTATGACTTATTGTGGCTCACTTGTTTACGTTGTCGATACTATCAGGAAATCCGCAGCAACTCGATAATTAACTTGGCAGATGTGTTAATGGGCACCCTGGGACTTCAAGAATGTTAAATGTACTGTGGCTGAGAAAAAGAGCATTACACATAGTGAGAGGGCAAACTCCAATAAAACAAACTTTTCTAACAAGGGCGCGAATGATCTGAAAAGGCAGAATTTCAAGTAGATTTTTTAAATATTTATTTATTTATTTATTTATTGCAATCTGCTTTTCCAACTCTGGTGTGTAGAAGTTCAAGGCCTTCGGGACAAAGTATCTTCGTAATTTTTCAGGAAAGTGTCTGTAGTCAGCAGGGGCCTGAGAACACTTGCTAAGGTCCAATACAGCGTGCAGACAGCTTCAGCAGGCCTGGTCACCCTGGAAGCATTTATTCTGCATGACATGAGGCTCGTCTGCATCTGTTATTCTGCCTGCAGGTGCAGAGTGAGGGGAAAGCAGAAGAAGGTAAGCACTGCTACCAACAGAGAAATATGACAAGACGAAGATGTATTCTGTGCACTATTTTAATACAAAATTTACTTTTTTTGCTGAATTTGGTCTATTTTAAAGAACCATATGAATATTTTGTAAAGCGTATGCTACATTAAGAAATCACATCATAACAAAGCTTGAGAAAACACGTTTTCACCCACTTCTGTTCAAGGGACACAATTTCACTTTTAATATTATGTCCCATTGGAAGTAGTGTTAATTAAGTACATCCGTCAATCATCCATTACTCTCCAGTCAACATTCTCTAAGCTTGTTCATATCCTTTGCAGGTCAGGGTGTACTGCATATGATGGACATTTGGCTTTAGCTTTTTGAAGTCAAATCCGATGTTTCAGTATTTTTATCGCACACATCTTTTGCTATACGTCACCTATAATTCAGTATGTGGCCCAGCAGTGACAAAAATGTAGTTTTGTAGAGATTCTTAATCATATTTTTTTTAGCTTTCCATCTCATCTTGCACTCGTGGGCATATAATACTTTTAAATATTTAAATTACCAATGCTTCATACATCAAAGCATTCATAATTTTATAATTTAATAAATTGGTTATAAGTGCATCATGAAAGTTCAAAACATGGCATGCATTAACATGGTGCACATCATGAATCAAACTTTCATGTTAGCAAAATCATTGATTGCACACCAGTGCAAGTGCAAGGATAGATAGATAGATAGATAGATAGATAGATAGTTTATTTTTGAATCATTTTGCAACTAAAGAGATACAGATTAAAAAAATTCATAAGAGTTTAAAAAGATCAAAATGATCCAGGATAATGCCAAGACTAACAGTCTGTAAATCCCCGGAAAAAACAATTTAAGATTAACAAGTTCACAAAAGGGGATCGGCATTACCACACATGCGTGCGCACACACACACACACACACACACAAAAATATTACAGTTCACCCACAATCCCCAAACTACGCCCCAATTCCCTATTATCCTTGCCAACCCCCAGGACACACTAAACTTATCCTGGATATATCCAGGAATTCAGAAGATTCAAAAGACATTAACATTTTATGTCACCATTAATGTGGATAAGAAAATGCTTGATGACCATTGCAAAGAACAACAATGCAAGCTGAGGCCAAATGAACAATAATTCCACTTGCTGATCCTAGAAACTCAATGAATGAACACTTAGTTGTTTATTAGGAAAGGCAAATGGGAACGGGTTCAGAGAAGTAATGCACTTAAAGGCGAGGTGGAAGCAGGGCTAAAATCCCCATGATGGCAAGTCCCAGAAGGAAGAGGTTAAAAAGTCATGGATTTGTAGAATTTGAATCATGGCTTTGGAGAATTGTTATACTACCCTTACCACCAAAAAAAAAAAAAAAAGGAAATTCATAGCTTGGGGTTTACACAGAAAGATATTACTCCAATTATCACATATTTGTCAAAATGAATGTTACAGGTAATTTCAATAGATGCAATACATAAAGGAAAAATGAGAACATTGAAATAAATCTGATTTTCAATTTTTTTTTCATTCAAGAGGACTCTTTTTGCTCTAATATAGCATTCATCCATACTGAAAGGCTTTATATGTTGACAAATATTTTTCCTTGCTGTATTTAATACATTAATAATGCATTCATATTGCACATGTACCAAGTATGCTTTCATTTTTTATACATATATTTATAACAAAAGCACTGTAATACCAACTTTGAAACAACATATTATCAATCTCGTATGAGGGCTGATTAAACTTTGTACCCATATGGTAGCATTATCCACTATTGATAAATGTAATCAAATTCAAAGCAAAGGCTTTGGGTAATTGGGAAGATTAGTACGATTAGCTGTCTCACTATGCTATCTGCCTGGTTTTCTATTCAGAGGCATTTCCTTCAAGAGTGAATAAAATCTCAGTGGGAATACTGTCACAGTCAGCGATCCCATTAACATTTCTGCCTGAAAGAGCGTCCTGTTCTTCTGTTATTTCATAAGATTGGGCAGCTTAATCTGCCTTTGCACGCAAATATTTAAAGAGTAACATTTTTTGATGTGTTGGTCTGGGCAATGTTTGCTTAATTTGCCGTGGTATGTATTCACAGTACACAGACACCTATCTGTTATACAAGTGTGAGACCACACAAAGTTTTTTCTATGAATTCATATGTAGCTGCAATAAAAAAAGACATAAAAAAAGACATAAAACAAAAATAAAGTGTATTATTACCAGTTCAACAAAACTGGATGCCTGACATCTAAATATAGGTTTTATACGGAGATCAAGTTTCACTAAAAGCTGTCCAAGGGTGGAAAAAAATTGTATTGCTCTTTGCTCTGATCAACCTGATTTCTCCCTCATTAGTTCCTGTTTTTTAACAAAAGTTTCAGGTCAAAAAACCAAAGTGGATCAAAGTTAAACAAAACCATTCAGGTTCACAACTGCCATTAAGCTTATGTACTAACTGCAGTGAAACCAGCGGTTCAGCCAATAGGCCCACTATAAGCAACAACTACAGATCATTTCTAACATGAGCACCTCCCAGTAGTTTTCTCAGTGAACCTGGTCCTCAATCTCATATTAAAATTGATGAAGGCCCTACTCCATGCACATTCTTTTCGAAGTATGTTTTTGTAATTTCCTGTGAAAGGAATTTTCAGGAAAATGAAAACCTACAAGGTGTTTCTATATATTACTTGAAATGTCAGAAGACTACTCAATGTTATGGCCATGAATTGATGTCGATTAAAAAAGCCCCACTAGTTCATTAAAACTGGACACCTGAGATGCAAAGCGAGTTTTAAGGAAAGATCACATGTGAATAAGTGTAGTCCTAGGCTGGAAGTAGTAATACTTCCATAAACCATAATTTTAAAAAATCTTCTCTTTTCTTTCTGCTGAACAATTTGACTTCTCTTTCATTAGCTTTCTGCATCAAATGTGTCAGGGGTGTGAATGGACCCAGACTTGTGATCCACAACCACTTGAAGGAAGCATGATTGTCAGCCCTTCTGATTGAAAAATGCAAATACCCGTCCGAAAATGGCAGAACAGGGATGTGTGTACCATCAGCAGGTAGGTTTCTCCAAGACCTTTGGATGCGGCACACGCTTCGTCCATGGTTAGTACCTTGTGTCACACCCTATGCTTTTGTGTGTGCGTCTTGTCACAGCAATCTGATTGTCTGCATCTGTTTCATTTTGTCTTCCTGATTGATTTTAATCATTCAATTGTTGTCTTGTGGGTTCGCCCCTGCCCTTTTGCATCTCACTGTCTCTCTTCGACACCGGACCCTCATTGTTAATTTTAGTCTCTGTGTATTTTAGTTACTGTCTTTTATCTGCCCCAGATTGTTGACTAACCTTTGAATGAAGTTCTCTCTCTATTGGTTTTCATTGTACGTTGTACTATATTCTTTCCCAGCTTCCTTTATTCTCTTCTTCCCATTGTTTGTGTTGGCTGTTTCCCCCTTCATTATCTCACACTGTCCCAATAGTCATTCCTCCTCCTAGTGTTCCCCACTCTCTCAGGACTGATACTCTGACTCTGATCAATCTCACGCTCTGAACTGTGCTTCCTGCTGCATGCCCCCTGCCTGTCCCACAACCATGATCTGCCTGCCCCTTAATAAAGCTAAATCTTTTTTTGATCTTGATCCCACGTTCAGCTCCTTTTCTTTGTCAGTTTGTGACACTGTAATCAAATTTGTGTGCCACTTGCACCATACTTTCGCAAAATAAATAAGCAAACTTTTTAATGATGCTTTAATGTATTCCAAACTGTTAATCAGCTGCCAATTTTATGCAGTTACTATCACCTTGAGGTATACAAGAACTATGTGCTGGGGAGACGTAATTGGACTCACCAGATCACACTACTCTACGAATGACTTCCAGGATATCCTGAAGTTCTCCCTTCAAATCACTCCAAATCACTGAACTCCAGGAGCACCACCCAATCCCAGCAATCTCGGCTTCTTGTTTGAATTCTGAGACTCCTTGGCTGTGTTTCAACTGTCGTTCAACATGCCCTCATTGACTTCCCCTCTGCACTTACCCTTGAGGGAATCCTTGTCGCCATCATAAGTGTCATTCCTCTTGTCTGAAAAACTTAAGTGAAATTGGTGAGATCGTTCTTCAGAGGGCTGAGGGAGTGAGTCAACAATGATGATCACTCCAGAGGTGTACATCACACACAATACATTGCAGTTATGCATTCAGTGGAAGAAATGACAATCACAATTTGATGGCAGTAATGTACAAAAAGCTTTGGTCTCTTAACTCTTACCACTGAAGAAAGAGATGAAAAAATTGAGCAAAGTGAATAAATCGAGGAATAAATTAATTGCACTAAAACTGTCGCAGTTTAACTTTGCTTAGTGAGCAACTAAACATTGATTAGCCTGCATACTGAGACTAATTGTTAAAATGACCAACCATCTCATTTTTGATGACATTGTTGTACATTCCATCACAAAGTAATGAGGCGTTTTCCTATTCTCAGAAATGATGATGTAAAATGTGATGTCTTTCGACGATTCTGAACTCATGCAACTCATGAAACAGCACAGATTTGCGCAAATTTGCTGCAGACTTATTGTAATTAAAGCCTCTTGCCTGACAGTATTGTTTGATACACCAACCCTTTGATGCATGAGACCTTTCCCCTTGGTCAATAGGGGGTGTTCATCCATCCAGGGGTGGATGCCTTGTGAAAGCTTGGAGGGGGGGACTAAAAAACCTCACGTATGTGAGGCACATGCATCAAGGGTTAAGATGTATAAGTTTGAATGCTTTTACATAAAATTAAATCAAGAGCCATCTTACGGTTAATTACGCTGTAAAAAATCATTACATGAGAGACGGAAATCAGGAGAAGTTTTTTGCATTTAGTCGTATTATAGCCATCCTTACAATATCACATCCATTATATGAATGTAACCAATTGGCAATCAATTTGTCATTATTTCTTAATCATTACAGGCTTCATATAGGTTTAAATTATTCTGCAAATAAATTGTTGATTGTTAATCAGGCGAATAAAACCGGGAGTAATCAAGCGTGATAGAAATCTCAAACAGTGCCCTTATTTCTTAATAAGACACTGCAGCTGATTAGGCTACCAAGTGCCAACGTTATTGAATTTACCCACAGAAGCCAGCTTTGCCTCACTGATATGAGTCAGCAGGTATTCCAGATGACTTGTGAAACTTAGTATGGCGCCAAGTCTAAAGCTGGCAGTCGATGCATGATAGTTTGGGCTGAAAGTATACAAGGGTAGGTGCATTCCATTTCATCCCCCTGTTCACTTTCCCTCTGCTCTCCAACTGGCCTATGTGTGACGTAATGCCGAGGGCTGAGTGAGGGATAGTAAATGAGGGCACGTTGAACAACTGTTGAAATGCAGCCCTTGTTGCTGGGAGTGGCAAAACAGGCAAGCCAAATTGCTCATGTAATGCCAGTGAGGGATTGATCAGTTCATATAAAGAATGCCTCCCAGATGTGTCTCAGTGGGTGGTATTTTGCTGATGGAATAGGCCATTAAAATTGTAAACAACCAATTTAAGCTAATATTTAATACTAGCCCTTTTTTCATTTTTGGCTTCTTTTTTTCGCCCTTGAGATTTCACAGATGATGGAAGTATAAATTGGCAGGGATGGATGTGAAACTAATGGAGCCCACAATTCCACAAAAAGCCAAATAACCACAAGTAGCATGTAAATGAGACTCATAAGAACTTCCAAATCATGCAAATATCATAATCAGTGCTATGCCTTTGTTGCATTACGGACCATATTTGTCCATGCAAATGTATCCAGTGTATGTAGCCATTGACCATATTTAAAACCAAGCCCTAGCCATTCCACCACAATCCAGAGCATAAAGATTACTGCTGATAATGCTCTCTAAGGTGCATTGGAACCAGCTAACATGCAGCAGGAGGCAATCGTGTTTAAGACACAAAATGCCACTGCTTAGAGTAAAAATATGCATCACATCCATACCAGGATGTATGGGCCAAATTGTTCTAATTATTTACCCTGTGAAATGAGTTGGCTATGTGAACTCCCCATGGTCTTCTACACAGATAATTAATGCCAGTAATTACACTGGAAAGACACAAAAATTAAATGGGTCATGAGAACAACCTTGAAATCAAAATGCAACTTGCTCAATTGAAAAACATTGGACCTGATAAAGTGATAGTTGTTAAAGTTGATACGCCTTAAAACTTGACAGCTTAGTAATCGAATGTACTCCTGAGAGAATAAAATCATACCCTCTCAGGATGAGTGGAAGTATTTTGTTGCAGTAATGGAGCCCGCAAGGGCAGCAGGCTTTGAAAAATCCCTTGCCCTCTTAACTTCCATCCCTTTTTTTTAAGAACATTTCTACCCAAACTAAAGTGCTTTCTGTTCTTGAACCACTTTTACAACAGACATAATCATAGTCTCCTCTGAAACTCTGTAGATTGCTCTCCAGTAGTCAGAATTACAGAGGATATTACTCAAATTGAGAAACAACACTGAAATTAGCGTTTTTTTCTACCAGAAACAGCCTCTGTGTTTTCTTCTGGTTCTGTGTGGCACAGTGACTAAGGCTTCTCTTCCTACAAAAATGAAGAAGCCTAAAAAACTGCAGGATCTTATATTATGATGCTGTTGCTAAAAATAAATAGAATAGATTACAGATTTTTTTCTTGATAATGTTTGTGCGCTTTTCAAAATACTATTTTGCAGACTCATCGATGTTGTGTTTTGCGACTTCTGAAGTTCTGGACTCTTTCTTCATCTTTAGTTGCCTCTGACATGCTCTAGGAGATCTCTTGTTACCGGTCTGTCCTCTGTAGAACATTTTCTAATGAAGTCTTTTCTTAAAAGTGCTATATAAATAAAATTGAATTCTTACTCCAATATACTCCTCAAATTTCTCACACACGTGTTTGCCTTGCATGCGTAATGAAGTTGTTCCAGTACTGTTTTACGTTGCTGACCAGTTACTGGCAGTAACAGCGGGTGACAAAGCAGAGGCGGAGCAGGGGTACAAGTTTAATTCACCTGCCTTACAGAGGGGTGGAGCAGGAGTAGATATGCATGGGAGTGTCAATAAGAATGAGGACATGTCAAGTTGTTTGCCAGAACTTGATCCATAAGCTACACCTTATTATTAATCAATAAATAATTTACTTTGAAGTTAGAAGAACACGGGAAGTTCAACCTACACAGAGCAAAGAAACAGTATACTTACAGAATTAGATGACGACTTGAGTTACTAGGTGTCTTTTTCTCTTCTGTCATTAGATAAAGGCTACCTCAATGGTCAAGATCAATACCAATTGTCTGAGTCAGTAAACTACGGCTAATACTAACCTGAGGTTGACATTTCCACTGAGCATGTTTTTTTTAATTCTCTGCAATTCATTATTGTGAAGCATAACAGGCAAGCTCCTTTTTCAAATATAATTCATTAAATAGCAGATATAAAGTATGTGACTGTTGAAAGAGGAGGGGACAATGGCATGGCTGTAATTCATTTCCTCATTTATTTAGTTTTTTCATGAAAGGTGGTCTAAAATTGCAAACACTTTACACAATTATATACCACAGGAAGAGAGCACAAGCTTGTCTGATTTTAACAACGTGCTGTGAAGTGCAGACTTCTATTTCAAACACAATTCAGAAATGCACATTTTCATGCCAGTGCCTTTGGAAATAGGTTGTTTTGGTAATCACCAATATCCCAGCAGTCTTTTCAAAAAGGTATGAGAGCAAATAACTGATCATTTGTATTCTAAATAACAGACATGATTGGACAGTTTTATTCATTGGCCCAGCAGTTTGCCATGCAAAACAGACTGTATAGTTGAAATTACAAAATTACTTCTTTCTACTCATTTTACATTTTTATTAGTTTTTCTGTCCAGTAAGGTTGCATTCCATACTAGGGCTCTATTCTATTTTTGTGTCTGCAAGAAAATCAAAATCAAGCATAAAAGTAGTTTAAAAAATATAAAAACAACACCTCTAATTTCCCGAAATACTCCTCAACTCCTCATAAAAAAAGTACTTTTTTTTGGTCTGCCGTGAAACCAAAGACTACGAATATTGCACAGCATTCTCTCTCTAGCACTGCTCCAGGCCACCAATATCATGATGGTTCCTGAACAGTTTCCCCAATACTCTTTCTTCGTGCTGGAAACTAACTGGAAGACGGTGTGAAAATAAGAAAACCATCAAATTAATAAGAATGTCTTATTTTCTTTCTGAAGCACATTTCACATTCTTACGATAAAAACCACACTGCTTCACAGCAGCAAGCTATGCATTTCAATGGAACTGTCAGGATCTGTGACCCGCCCACTCAATTTGACTTCTGGCTAGAATGGTATCCACCCAGCGAGTGGGGACTAAATTGAATTTCCTCTGTTGTGTGAGCCTCTCTCTGCTGCAGCCTCTTTGACACCCCAGTGAGGCTCTCAGTCCCCATGAATTTATATACTGTATATACTTCCATTGCAGTGGTAATGAATTGGAACACAATAATGAAAGCCTGAGTAGAAACCTGGATTCACTCGGCAAGTTTCTTTATTTCAATAGACAACACGTTATCGAGCACTATCTTAATGTGATTGAGTTCATACGTAAATGAGCTCATAATTTTGATTTTCAGTAGTCATCTTTATTAATTCATTAATATGATGGCGTGCTGCACCTATGGCGTTCGGCATGCCATCCAGATTTGGCTCCCCTTCCTACATCACATGCAGGCTCTTGAGAATTGTTATGCCCCTCATCTGAATATCTCCATCCACGGCTTTTTTTTTTTTTTTTATGGCAAAATCCCAGCTTCAATCTGCAAAAACCTATACTGGTATTCTGTCCACTTTTTGTCTGACTGCAATAAACTACTAATCTGAGTCTGAACGACACAGGACTGGAAACAAAATTTACATTAAAAGGGACCTATTATGCTTTTTTTTGGAAGATGGAAAGAAGTGGTGGCCTAAAAATGTATTTTCGGGGAGAATCTTTAGCTTTTGCAGGCTTGCACCTTAAATGGATAGTTCAGAATTTTTAAAGTGAGGTTGTATGAGCTAATTATCCATACCTGTGATCGACGATCGGAACACTCCCAGTTTAGAGAAGCAGGTGGGGATAACGGCATGGAAGCTACGCAATGCATTTCTGCGGCTTTGTTACTTTTAAGCCCACCAAAAAAAAAAAAAAAATCAATATCAGCTTAAGTATAGCTATATTTAGAACATTTCTACCGCTTTACCTTGCCTTTCAACAGCCCTGTTCTGACAAATGTTTTATTTTTCTCAACCATAGAACTTGTGTAGCTAGCTAGTTAATGCTTTTCCTATTCCTTATGTATTACATGCTTGTAAAAGTTCTCCATCAAATAATTGTGTAACAGACCTACAATTACCATAAAACAAACTAAATAATTGTAAATGCAGGGGGTAAAAACCGAGTTTGAAGGGATCCTAGTTTCACATGGAGAGAAACTGCCTAAAATGCAATAAAATGCTTTTAAAGAAGAGAGTGAAATGTAGTACAACACTCCTACTCACTCATCCTGTTTTCAGTTTTCTCTTTACTCATGTCTGAGCATTTTGCCCTTTTATGCTTGTCAATATTATTGGTAGCTGCTATATTGTTTTTCCCCAAAATGTATGTGTTCCTTACAAGGAAAGAAAGAAAAATCCAAAGATTTCCATTGTGCGCAATGGCTTGGTTTTGTTCGATGGAAATAAAATGGCTCCTGTTCTTCAGTTGTTGTGACTCTCTCCATTTAGTGACTCTACACTTAGGTACATCAGCAGATACGTTTATCCTTCCATGCGATGACCTATATGTCATTGTTACTGATTGTTGAGATATAATGAGATGTTGGGTGAAAACAAAGTGAACTCCCAATTGCTCCGTAGTACTATTTATTGTTCATTTGCATGAAAAATTTTTGTGCATGAAAGCAAATTGTGATGTTTTTGTTGCGTTCAGATGAACATCATCAGAAGTCATGATGAAACATTACTGTCAGAGTGCTTTCTGGGTGGGATAATGTTGTACAGTTTGGATTTTGTGTGGTAGAAATTTGTTACATGGATTAAACTCTGTTGAGCTAAACCTGAGCCAGTTTTGACAGTGCAGTAACATTTACATAAAAGCACAGGTACGTGTTAAACTCACACAGTTACCAGTTTACCCAAACTCCGGTTAACGTGGATTTAAAACATAGGTTTGCTTCTGGCAGTTTAAACTGTCTAACAGAGCGTTTCAAAGGCACTCTTAACAAGCTGAGTCAAACAGGAGTGTTTCCTTAAACCGCTGGAGTCTTCAGGCTTTTATTGACAAGCTGCTGGGTGGACACTGGTGTAAAGTGATTGAACAACCTGTTACCAGTCAGTCAATTAGAGCTTCTGGCTTGCAGCACCAATGGAAGAAACAAGATTACAACCACAGGGAATGTAGCAGCGGTTGAGGGCTGTGATTACACTGCTTTTCAATGTAATTTTTTTCTGATCATGCTTGGGCACATTAATTGTAAAGTCTATAAAGAAAATATTATGAAAACAAAAGCCGCTTTCATGCAACCTTTGCCATTTAGGGTGCTCCTACTGTATGGAAATATATCCACTCAAGAAAGTGTTCGATTATTATCCAGTCAGGCAGGTTGCATTGAAGTGTCAAGTATAGACACATGCACAGTACTGTGCAAAATTCTTAAGCACCCTGCATTTTTTAAAATTTAAATCTGGCTTTAGATGTTTGCTGATCAAGATTTTAAAAAAGTATATTTGAAATTCTAAATGCAAATTTAAAAATAGTTTCATAAGTAAATGTTTTTATTTCATTAAAACAGTTGATACAGATAATAGTCCTGACAGAGCCCTCATGTCAACATCACTACCTGTCTGCAATTACTTGTAGGGATAGATGCGAGTGAGACAGTGTGCAGTTGAATGGTTCAAAGTTTTCCACTCTGCTTGGAACAAGGAAAAAGCCAATCATTTTATGAAACTGTTGCACAACAGGACAGTGTGCCTAATTTTAAGGCAAAAGGTAGTCACACCAATTACTGATTTGATTTCGTTTTTAACAGTTGACAGCTCCGTATATTACATTTCTCAGTTATTAGAAACTTTTAATTTCATTATTTTTGCAAGCATATTTGCCGCACGCAATTGCTTTAAATATAACGAAGACATTTGCACAGTACTGTATGCTAACACTATTGAGTTTTTATGTGGTGCATCCAATCACAAAAATTGCACTGAAAAGTGTAGCCACGTCCAAAAAGTTCAAGGCACTGGCCTCCAAAGTCTGTTGGATGAAGGAAATGCTTCAAAACTCATTGGACTGCGCTTAACAGCACAGATGGATGATGACCGATAACATACTGAGAAAACAACCCCAGACTTTTTCGCGGCAAAGTAGCGGAATGTTCCACATTGGCTAAGTCAGTCCAATCGAGCTTACATTTTACTTGCAGAAGGCAAAAGTTTTAAGGATTAGCAGCTTAATTTACCCTTTTAAAAAGTTTACCCCTCAAGCAAATCTTGATTGATTCATTTTAAAGCATTTGAGGTGGCATGTAAAGCGATAATTATAATAATTTTGTCACAGGCGCAATATTTGTGGACCTTATGGGGACAAATGTCTGCTTTTTTCTTCAGGATGATCTCGGGAGTCTAAGAATGGCATAACTGTGAAAACTTACAAGATTGTTCAATATTATTTTGTTATGATTGGGGATTTGGTTACTCCACAGATTTTGGGAGTTTAAATATCTGTAATCAGGGGGCCTTTTTATGGAGATCTGGGTCTGAGGGAAACTTCGTTTGTAAAGACCTAGATAAAATTAGGAGTTTGGGCCCTCATGATCAATCTTAGTGCTGAGTAGAAGTCATCGCTGAAAATTGATGTATGTGTCCCACTGGGCTATAATGTAACTGTCCAGATAGGTCAAGTAAAAATAGGGAATATGATAGTCTCAATATTTAAGTCCAGTCTACATATGCATATTTATCATCCAACATTAATCAGTAAAACCAGTAACAGTCAAGACACAGGGCCACAGAAGCATGTAGTCGTGGTTTACTATGGACCATAAACTTTCTTTACAACTTTCTCTCTACAGCCGTGACCTCATTTTTCATGCTCAGCGTCTTGAGAAAGGATAGGCTGCTTGCACTTCTCATTTCAGAGCAGATTCCCTGTCCTAGCTTTAGTATTGCCATAGAAACTTTGTGGCAGAGTTGTATGTTGCTAGATATCCACACTTTGACCCTACCTGCAACCAGCTACTATTCCTATAATAGTTATTTCTTGTTCTCTCCCCACCTCCTCCCCAGTATGGCATCGGCCTAAAGTCCAGAGCCACCTCCCACGGCAGCAATAAGTACAGAAATCTATTTGTTGCAGTAGGTTTTCTGTAAGCTTCCATCTTAAATATGTCTACAGATGACAATTATTTACATCCGCTAAACATGTTCCGCGACTTATATTATGGCATTTCAATATCTGTTTCCTTTTCTGAGAAGTGGCAGTCTCGGTGCCACATTTTAGCTGTGCAAGGTTGGCAGTGTAATAGCATGGGTATAGATTTGAAAGACAAAGTTTGTTGCTTTTATTCCCTGCCGCTTTAGCACTGTTATAAACTTGATCAAGGTACTTACCCTGAATTGTTTCAGTCAAGTATAAGTTTATAAATATGAATTGATTGGATGTCAAAACATAATCACTTTTGGATACTCTGGATAAAAGTTGACTAAATGTAGACTTATGTCACAACTCACAACATTTCATTCCTGAATTTTTATTGGTGATCTTTTGAGGAAGAGGTGGAGTGGATTATTATTTTATATATATATATATATAATTGTACATGGGGATGTGAAAGGTCATTGAAAATGCTGCCATCAATGCAGCTCACGATCCACTGCTTTTGTTGAAATGGATTCAGACAAGTATTCAGTCAATTCTGTTGCTGTTATTAAAGAAGTTTTATGGTTATCATTTAGTCTCCGTCTGTCCCTATCAGAGAGCTATGACTCATCACAACCTTTTTCAACCATGCCGTTTTGTAATGATGATTTTTATTACACTGTTCCCCGAACCACTTCCAGTCTTTTTTCTGTTTTTGTCACTGACCCACCAGCAATTTGTGCAATGACTGTTTGGCCCTTTTGAGAAACTGTTTGTATCATTTGTTAGTATCCTTACTTTGGACACCCAGCAAAACCCAACAAATTGCCGTTGATTCGATCTCTTTTAAGCAGGCACATGCTGCTAATTTGAATTCAAATGAACAGAAATGAGACATCAGAGACATCAGTGTCAGCACCATTTTTCCGGGGTGCTTCCGATATTTAAAATTTTGCGTCTGCATCTGTTGGTAAATTGGTGAGCCTTGACCCATCTTTCCTCTTCAGGGGCTACACATCTCTTGGCGCCTCATTTTACGCTATAACATGATGTGCTCACTTCTTAAACATCACATTTTAAATCTCTCTCGGTCCTAAATTGCCTCTGCTCTAACATTTTTGAGTCTGTTGCAGTCTTTAAATTTAAAATAATTGTCCATTTTCAATAAATAATTTAATTAGATAGAAGTCAGATAGAAGCTTCTCACCTTTTTACGCATTTTGGACCACAGCCCGTCCCTGTTTGAGATCACCTGATTAACAATCAAACTATTTATTTATTGAATTACCTAGATTAATATGTCAGTGAATAATGATTAAGAAACTAGTAATTAGGAAATGACTAAGGAAATGACTAAGAGGCCACCGATAGGCTACATTGAAAACACATATAATACACCCAATATTGTACAAGTAGGTATGCTGATTATGCAAGTAATTAATTAATCCAAAACTTTCTCTGAATTCCATCTCCCGTTTAAGCATTTTTTGCATTTAAAATGGAAGGATTGTCTTGTCGAACGCTATGAAACTGGCGTAGAACAGCGTCATTTATAGGCCTGGTTATTATGTGCCGTTTTATGAGCTATAGGATGTCATCAGCCCCCAAAAATACAGTAAAATTTAAAAAAAAATCCTTGGACAAAATCCTCAATTTGAATTAAGTGATTCATCGCACTTTGTAATTCAATCAACTTAATTTAATGAAAGTATCTTGTCAACATAGCAGGCTAATCCAATAAAAGGCATTAAATAATGATAGCCTGGGGCGCCCCGGTGGCTCATCGATCTAAGTGCACACACCATAAAGGCTGTGTCCTTCCAGCAGTGACCTAGGTTCGATTCTGGCTTGGGTCATTTACTGCATGTCTTCCCCCATTCTTCTCCCCAACTTTCCTGTCTCTCTACACTGTATAACTATCAAATAAAGGAAAAATTCCCCCAAAAAAATAATCTTTAAAAAAAAAAAATAAAAAAAAAATAATGATAGCCTAATAATCGCACCCTTAGGGATCATTATCAGCATTCTTAAAATGCTTCCAAATCAGTGACTTCTTTAACATCTTTCCACAGCAGGTATGAAAGTGACTTCATGATGGAGCACTGAACGCCAAGCGTAGGCAGATGCATAAGATTTTTTTTGTCTGGACTTAAGTTATTATCATAGTGCCAGAGCCAATAAGGTGAAATAGCAAAATTTTTGTCAGCATTGTTATATGAATTTAATTTATGGCGCCATAGATTGCGGCACAGACTGGAATGGAACATCTCATTTAAGAAAATAAAAATAATAATAATAATAATAAAAATAATAAATGCAGATTTTGTGAATGATTACATCTATTTTCTTCCAATGAATTTTCACTTTTGGAATTTGAACTTGACTACAATGATCTTATTGGAAAATGTTTGAATCACAGGAGCCAGAAACAATCCAACGCGGCCACCGCAATTCTACAAAAAGTAAAATACTAATGATATTAGTATAGCCTAAGCTTTGTCTGCAACTGTGCTGAAATACTGGGTTTAAGTAGAATGAATACCTGCAACAAAAAAGCGGAAGCATTCAAATGTTGATTAAGAATTTGATTGTCAGTGTCATGAAAGAAGCTTCGAACTATTCAGTACTGCCCTAATTTCAGAGTGGACTTAATGTTACCTCAACAAATCATGCTCTCATTAAATAATTTATTATTTTAAAATATTTCAACCCAATTTTTAACACAAATTTTAAATTCATGTTGTATTTTCCCATTTTAATTTTAACGGTTCAAGGTTACTGCTGCATCCAAGATGCTATAGCTGCAGGAGAGGCTGCATTCCCCCCCATGTTGCACATGACAACAATGAAAGGGGGTAGTGAGGGAAGACAAGGAGGAGGTGGGTAGGGGAGGTGAGGTGAGAAATACTTCCTTCCTCCACAGATGCTAATTTAGTTATTTCATATGGCCTTAGGTACTGATGTTCTAATGCGGTAGAATCTCTTGATGCTCATTGCAATTTCGATATCTGCTTAATTTGATGATTGCAAGTTTTTTGATTAGCTCAGGAAAAAACATGATATGAATGAGCTAGGAGACATGAGGGTAGTCAAGCTCACTCACTTACAGAATGCGTACATTCATCAAATATGTTGTCCTATCCAAGCAAAAGATGCACCGCTTATTTCCACGTCAGGCAACTTTCCTGTTTTTTTCCAGTTTTCTACTATTTTTCAAAGCTGTCTACTGGCAATCTCTTGTAAATTCCTCAGCTTTCAACAGTAAGCCTACCCTGGTGTTTGAATTATGTACCCCCCAAATAAGTAATCAACACCTGAAATTGTATTCCAGATATGAAAGTAAGGTTTGACCTTTACTGTGAATAATAATACAACTGAAACATTTTCAGTGTATCTGTTACATTAATATCTTGTTGTTGAAACATTTTCACATTGATGAAAGTTGCTGTCTTATGCTCATTTCATTTTCATGCAGAGTAATAGAGCATAAAAAGTTCCTTTATAGTGATTCTTAAATACACCGAAATTAATTTAATGTAGATCATAAATAAAGGTTTATTTAAGCTTTCAAGTTGTTTTATGGATTCAACACTCTATGGTCTTTAATAATTCAAACGAAGATGTGCAGTAGTTAAAACAAATTTTAAGTCGCCAATTATCTTTAATGATTGAATGAACTGAGCATGAGTTTACCCTTCATATCCTTCTGCAAGAGTAGGCTGGAGTCTGTCTTTGGCTGAAAATATCTAGCAGAGAAATATTAGCCTGTTAACTGACAGCCCTGCTCCAGAAGTGAATATTACATCTAATTCATTTTAAAGCTTCTTTAGCTTTAGCTGCTACCAGCAGATCTGTGGCTTGCTGTCAATCGGTTGGTCGGTCTACAAAAACCCTTTCCAACCCTTTGGCACCCGCAGTTGTCACTAAAGGAGGCTGTCATTTGGCTTGGAAGTGTGTGTGTGTGTGTGTGTGTGTGTGCATGGGAGAAGGTGTGTGTTTTTGTTTCAGGCAATTAACTAAGGGGGGGCATGGCAATGGGAGTGGCCTATCACAAAAAGGAGCATAACTTCCCAATGGATTTATGGGCTTACACAAAAAAATTTTGTGGAAAGGTTGGTCATGAACCAAAGGACAGCTGATTCACTGCTCATGCCAATATAGAATAAAGAGGGTATGGCAGTCAGAGTAGCTTGTGAAAAGGCACATAATTTAAAAAAAAATTCACGTAACATCACATCATAACTCATGAACCAAATGTCTTAAACACTTGTGGGAGGCATCACTGCACTCAGCAGAGTTCCATTGTCACTGGTGATGATCCCCCCCCCACACACACACACACACACACACCCCACCCCCTCCTTCACTAGAGCCACGCCCCCTTTCATAACTCATAAACTATTTGTCATGGTCGCAATTATTGCAGTTTTGCTGTTGTTTAATCATGACAGATCAACATTCACAATTGCAATAAATCATAAGAAGAGAGTGTTTTTTTTTTTTGTTCATTAGTGTAACTTGTCTTAACTCTGTGTTTAAAAACTTGTTGCTGCCTTGGGAAAGCAGATGCAGGATGTTGCCATCTCACTGCTGGCATGCTTGTGTTGTACATATAGCTTTAGGCTAGCACAAAACAGCACTGTGTGCCAGCTGTAGTTTTAGCCCTAGAAGGCTGATTTGGCGTGGAGGTTGAGTGCGTTTGTATGTGAGCGTGTGTGTTTGTGTTCATGCCAATAGGCTACAAGAGGATGTGGCAATGTGTCTAGCCTGTCACAAAGAGCAGATAACATCCAAATGGATTTATATAACTGTGAGCCAAAGGACATCTGATTGTATGTGAGTTACATGCCAAATGGCCAAAATAGGGCGTGGCAGTGAGTGTGCGCTATAACAAAAAGGAGCATAACTTCTTGACAAATTCAAGTAACATGGCCAAACTTTGTAAGAAGACACACACAGATAGACAGACATAAACATTCACATACATACACACACATAACTTAGCCACGTACCCCATCATAACTTACGAACGCAGACACTTGACACATGTGGGAGCCATTACTGAACTCAACAAAGTTCCTTTTTCATTGATAGTAGTTTGCCTCGCCCCTAAGCTTTGGCCACACCTCTTTTCATAGCTCATGAAAGATTTTGTCATGGAATTTTGTGTCAGGCATTGTTATGGATTAGCCCCACCCCCTTATTCTGTAGCCCCACCTCTTTCATGATTGATGAACCATTTCTTATAAACAATTGTGTGAGGCATCATTGGTCTTTGCAGAAAGTTCTTGTTTTGATGGTGCATGTTAACCCCAGCTACACCCCTGTTCAAAACGTAGTCGAATGAGAACCGAGCAGAGTATCTTAGAAACTGCAGGCCTTGCTCGCCGTCAAACTAGGCCAGCAGTAATGATTCCACTATTAGGGAGACTGAGCAAAAATGGTATCCATGGGAGAGTTGCGTGGAAAAAACCACTGCTAACCATGAAAATCATAAAAGCTCGTCGCACATTTACCAAAAGGACTTATATGTCAAAACTAAGAGGAACTTTTGGGAAGAGAGTAGCATTACATCTGCTGCAAAGATACGTACATTGCGTTCAATAATTAGAACATCCTATCAACAGTCACTTGTGGTGGTATTTTGCTGCTTCAGAGCCTGCGCGACTTGCCATAATTGAGGGAAGCATACATTCTGCTCTCTACAGGAAATCTCTGAAGGAGAAAATCTGATCATCTGTAAACACTAGGCTGATAGTGCTTATTCGCTTTAGTTTGGATTATTTTTCAGTGTAGCCCTTAATGAGATAATAGAGCTTGATTTGAATGAACTCCTGCAACAGCATAAATGTCAATACCCTATTTCAACAGTTATTAAGTTTGATGCTCTTCAGAAACAAATTTTTGTTTAGAATGTTTTTTTTAATCATTCATGGAGTAAAGGAGCTCTCCAAAATGAGTGTTGAAGTTTGGTAATGTAGTAGAGAACGTCAGAAAATTAGGCGTATTAGCCATGTAGCATACTGAAATCAATCACAATGATTTTTCTAACAGGAAAACTCCTGTGCAAAGGGTCTACTTGTCATACACTGTGATCTGGCCAGTTTGACAGGGAAAATTAGGCTCCTTTGCGAACAGTCCAAACAGCAAAATGTCTATTGACTGCTTGCCATACATTACATCCCATCAATCTCTGAAAATTAATTCATTGCAACTGTATGATGAGGACAATTGGACTAATGGATGTGAGTGAATAAATGTGCACATGATACAACTAATAGGCTCACAACTTGCCAAACTGCTTCTGACGTATTTCTTCTGGGTGCAGTTATCCAACGAAATTGACATCCAACGGGTACTTTGAAACCTGCACACTGCAAAGTGTGGACACTTCTGTCCTCCAGAGATCATTAGAGATCATTAGCACATCATTTAAACATCAGTATATCCATTTGTTTGTATTGAAGCCCGCGTCATTACCCTTATTCCCTCTCTGAGCTGTATGTAATAGGTGAACTTCCAAAGTCATGTATAGTGTTGAAAACCTAAGTTGGATAATGGGGATTGATCCTTTGAGATGGGTGGAATACTTTGGCATAGCTTGTTTGCAATCATGCGATCCCAATGATGCGCAGAAGCCAGATGGTGGGCAGGAAATGAAGAATGCCGGTTGGGAATCATTGATCTGTATTTCTTTTAGCTGAATATGTAAAGTTAAGCAGCCACGATTGTAACCGTACCTTTAACAAAGTGGTCACTGCATGCACGAGCATTGTCTGACTCCGGTCCTCCAGACATTAGAGGTTTTTAATCCATGCCTGCTGCGGTTCCTCCAGGAGCTTTTTAAATTTCTCACCTCTATGTGTCCATACTTTTAGGACTCGAAAGTACTTCTTGTTTTTTTACAATTTGATCGGCTGACACTGCCATAAACAGCACAAAACTTAAGCATTTTTATAGCACCTCTCGATGGAGAAATCACTTCCTTCCCTTAATCTGCAGTCCCTGCTGTGATGTGACGTCATCCGCAAACAACCTATTTCTTTTTCTTTTTTTTTCCTCCTACCTTGTTCATTAACATCATTCTGAGCCAAAACAATGACATGGAGGAGAGAGGAAACATTCATTTGTGATGACAAATTCAAGAATTCCATGTGGCCAATCCTTTCCAATCATTGCTGTCATACAAAAAGCAATGTTACCAATGTAAAACTAAAGACCGGGCCGCAGTATGAATCAGATGTTGGGGTCAAAAAGCCTCTGAGCAATGAAAGTATATGTGTCTTTTCACGATGCTGGGTAACAAAAGCGTGACCATAAAACAGCAAGAAAACGCCAATTTATATAGAATTTTGAATGTCGTCATCACTGCGAATGGGTAACGTCAACTGTACAATTAATTAATGCGATGTTTTATAGGACAACATTTTTCTGAGGCATAACTTTCATCAAGATGGATTACGGTATACTGTAAACCCTGATAGTATGGTGAGCTCAAATGTTTTGTGGAAACCGATTACCTCAAAAAAATTATGTAGGTCAACTTAATTGCATTGTGTGGAAGGAACTTTAAGAAAATAAGGTACAGTTATTTTTTTTACATGTTTTAAGTGCTGCGAACAAGATCATTAGTTGGCACACTCATTTTTTTTGAGGTAATCAGTTTCCACAAAACTTTTGAGTTCACCACACTTGTCAGGGTTTACAGTGTAGACAAGAAATGGGTATGAATAAATCTGTCACTGCATGATAAGAAATTGCGTTACAATCCTAAAAAATGAAATCAATTACCTAAATTATACGGAAAAGTCATGAAAATAGCAGTGAGTATCGTCTTACCTTGCGGGAAGATGGCCAATTGCTTAACGATGATCAAGTGTAAGGATGGATTCAGAAGATGTTTATCATAATTCCCTTTTCACTTAACAGTCATTGCTGCCTACAAAATTGTAGACATGAAATGTATGGTCATGGAAATCAGCCGACTCACAGCAGCACACGGGAATACTTTAATTGCTGACAAAATCTGTGCACAGTGTCATTCCATAGGACATGAAAAATCAATAAATTGATGCATATAATCAAAGAATAAAAATTAAACTTTGTCTTTGGTAACGGTTATGATTTATTGGACACAACATGATTTTTAGTATTTGAGTTAGTATGACAGAAATTAGCGGGGAAGAAGTTGATTTATCAGCGTAAGGAAAGTCAGTTCTTCTGTGGAGCAGCAGTACATTTGAGCAGTGCCACTCACTCAAGACCTGCCTGCCAGGGAAACAGTCGTTAGCACAGCGGACACGTAGGGCAACAACCGTGACCCCATAATTTCAGTCTGATATCATCCTATGCTCTGACTAGAAAAGTTTTGTAACAAAGTGGAATTTATGAGTAAATAACTTGTGGGCAAATGCACATGATACTTACTAATTTTAATTTCCCACATCCTTTTTGATAAAAACCTATTTTTGATGTCTTATTTTGGTGTCCTTATTTGAGCCAAAATCATTTTAATGTATTTGTTTAAAAAAAAATCTCTTAGGGTTCAAGTGGTAGTTTTATCCTCACTATATCTCTTATATGTGCCAAACAAAATGAACATGAATTGAAAGCATCAATCATTATCTGCAGATAATAAAACAATTAACAACAATCATCCCTGAAATCTCTCCAGTATTGTGAAGACACATATGAAAGTATTCTCCATGAAGTTACCCGACAGCTTGAACATTGTGAACCTTGTAGTTTTTTTTTTTGTTGTTGTTGTTGTTGTTGTTTTTCTCTGCGCTAGATTTAACATAAGAGACTTTAGCAAGAAATGTATTTTAACCAGTTCTTTCCAATTGAAAAGATTTTCTGTCAATTATGACAAATTACTTCCGCCTTTAGTGACTGGATATTCCGGCAATCAATGTATTCACGTTCTATGGTGGGGGGCACAGTAACAGCTTTTCCAATGAAAATAGGTATGGAAAAATCTATTCATTTTTATCAGAAATGCAACTTTAAAAAGATACACTGCCAACTTTGACTAGTAACTTTAAAAATACACACTGGTGGGGAAAATGTTATCAAATAAAGATGGAGGATACATTTAGAATTAAAAATGTTGAATGCAATGGCTTACAGAGTTCAGGTGTATATAGCTTCACATAGATACACTGTTTGGCAGTATTTCGGAAGATAAAGCTTACAGCTGAGGAAAGGTTGCTAAAGGATTAATCGAAACATGAGATTAGAAAAGAGGGGCTGTTCGCTCGTGTACTTGATGTACATAAGGTCATGGGTGTTTTAAACAAGATGAGAGTGGCTGCCAGAAGCGAGAGCGGTGATCTGATGTTCTCAAGATAACTGACCTCCCCGGCTGAAGAGATTCTGTGATCTCATCTCACCCAATTCAGGAGTTGGCTCCTCTTCTGTATAAGTCTTTGCCAACGGAGCATACTTTATGCAGGGGAACTTTGTTTGCTCTTATATCTGTATAAGTGCATGAAAACATATTGGCAGCAACAAGAATATACAGCTGTGGTTTTTTCAAGAGAGACTGGTCATTTACTCTTGGTAATAAATGCAGTATTCTGCCATTTAGCTGCAGGCTGAATAGTTATTGTCCATTTCCTTTAAAAAAATTGAAATCAATGAAATTTGGGTCAAACAACTCGTATTTCTGACAACATGCTGAAGCCAATTTGCTGTACGTGGGCATTAGCAGTGATATAGCAATGTACTGTGGTCTTAATTTGAGGAAATAAATCTGACTTTATGGGTAAGCCAATTTATAAACCTCTTCTGGGTACAGAAAACACTCAAGAAAGAGCCTCATTCAAAATCACAGTAGAAAACAAAGTACACAAAAACACTTGGCCCCTCAAATTTTCCAGCCTAATTCTATCATTCAGACATTTTGGCACTCTTTTTTTCAACCGTCGAATCATCCCACACACACACCAGAGCACTGTAAGATCTATTCCATGAAGGAAAATAAAAGCCTAATGGAGTCATCTATTGTAGGTCCTCACTCAGAAGCTGTTGTTTGGGCAGGGATGGAGGGGGAATAAGGGAGGGGCTGAGTGTATGTGCAAAGCAGGGGGGATTTCCGTCAGTAATGACAGCCAGATGTTTGCCAATAGCCCTTAATGCCCTTAAATAAACCATTTTTTGCAATCACCCACTGCCTGAATCCTTATGAGCTTTCAATTTGCCAATAACGTGCTATGGTGGCATGTTTATTCTCTTCACTGTATCTCTGAAGTAACAAGGGCCGCCATTCAGTTTGTTTGTTTGACTAAATTTCTTGTATGTATTTCTTACAATGGGAAAGGGGGGCAATACATGAGGGCAGCATCATCTACCTAGCGCCATTAAAAACACCACGGTGAGATATGTTCTGTATTTCCAAAGTGAAGAATTGATTGATTTTTATTGTTTTTCCAGTGAGGCACGAGTGGAAATAAAGAAAAGTGTGTGGTATTGTAATCCTGACACGCGCCACATGAACGCGCCAAGCAGTAATAACAAACATTGAGCTGTTTGCGATGTGTACAGTGACACTTGACTTGTTCTTTTGGGTGTGGTCAATAGTCTACATAAAGTCAAGAAAAAAAAAAAAAAAAAAAAAAAAATGCTACTGCATCAAGAAAATGGAACGGCTTGTGACACAGGAGAGAGAAAAGGAGCCATTGGCACGTTACGGGCAGGTCTCAGCCGCCGAGAGGTGGTGCGTCATTTGCACTGTCACCGTTCAACAATCAGTCGGCTGCCTATCCCAGAATGGAACACAGGCACTGTCACTGACCGACCTCGCTTAGGGCAGCCACAAGTGACAATGGTAGGTCAAGAGGGCCACATCTGGTTACAGCCTGTACGTGACAGATTCTGGACAACAACCCAAACTGATCATGAAACGAGGGGTCCGACACATCTGAGGGTGAGCACAAGTTCTGTTCGACGCCATCTATGTGAGCAACAGATGCGTGCGCACGGCCCCTACAGAAAACCCATTTTTGCCCATTTACGCATGGCTGCCCTTAGCGGGGTCGGTCAGCGACAGTCTCTGTTTTTCATTTTCAGACAGAAACAGGGAAATAAATTGCCAAAAAATTACTCAGAGGCAGGTGCCCCTGTCGGAAGTGAAGAGTTCCTACTCCTGTTGATGGGCAAAAAAATGGGTTTTCTGTTGGGGCTGTGTGCACGCATGGTTTGCTCACGTAGACGGCGTCAAACAGCACTTGCGCTCACCCTCAATCGTCTCGGACCCCTCATCTCATGATCAGTTTGGGTTGCTGTCCGGAATCTGTCACCTACAGGCTGTAACCAGATGTGGCGCTCTTGAGCTACCATAGTCACTCGTGGCTGCCCTAAGCGGGGTCGGTCAGTGACAGTGCCTGTGTTCCATTCTCGGATAGACAGCCGACTGATTGATGAACGGTGACAGTGCAAATGACGCACCACCTCTCAGCGGCTGAGACCTGCCCGTAACGTGCCAATGGCTCTTTTTCTCTCTCCTGTGTCACAAGCCACTCCATTTTTTTGATGCAGTAGCATTTTTCGGTTTGTTTTGTTGGCTTTATGTAGGCTATTGACCACACCCAAAACAACAAGTCAAGTGTCACCGTACACATCGCAAACAGCTCAGTGTTTGTTATTACTGAAGTGCTTGGTGCATTCACGTGGCGCGCGTCAGGATTACAGTACCACACGCTTTTCTTTATTTCCACTCGTGCCTCACTGGAAAAGCAATAAAAATCAATTGATTCTTCCATTTGCTGCAAATACAGTACATACATCACCGTTGCGTTTTGAATGGCACTAAGTATAGTTCGAAATGGGGTACTGATGAAAGGCTGATCTGCTGGGCGTCCTGTAACCGCTAAAGCTGTCAGTTATTGACTAGCCAGTAGCAATTAAGACAGTTTGTTCTGCACAGATGAACAATTATTGGTTAAAATCACTCATAGAGGGTCATTGAAAACATAGCTTCTGGATTATTAAAGCCATATCATTGGGATGAGAATCATTATTGGATGGTTCATTGTCTTTGTCTTTGAACCGCAATTATCGTACTGTTGCAGTTCAGACCTATGACTTATGCTGGCCTGTCATTGTGTTGAATAAGGTTAGTTGTTAGCCATCAGTTGAGGATGAACAGGAAATGCATGTTCTTGTAAATCCCTGTTTGAGAACCTGCCTTTTGAACAGACAATAAGGGTAGATGATGATGATGATTGCGAAACTGCGATGAAATGTGGATCCATTGACAAATCATGAATATGTTCCACAGAGTAAAGTCATCAGCCTGTACTGGAATTGAAAGAAAACTAAATCTCAGACTTTTCTTCCTTTTGTTGAGCCACAAAATGATATCTTGATGGTCTTTGGCAGAAGTAAGTTCTTCATGCTAACAAAAGTTAATAAGGAACTATGAAAGCAGAAGCCTAGAACCAAAACTAAAAGGTGAAAGCTTCCTAATCACCGCAACTGAGAGAAATAGGAAGCAGCTGTAGTCATCTGACGTAAACATTGCAGTGCCCTGAAATGGCATATGTATATGAACTTATCCGTTTTTCCTGAGGAATGAAGGTGCATAAATAAGGGTCTACCAAACTCCAGAAGTGCAGCGGAATACTCTTGGCGGCCTTCCCAGCATCCTGATATAAGGGCGATAATGCACTAGCTGTCTCTGCAGAACCATTATGAGGCAGTTTCTTTTATTTATGATGATGCAGCATGCCAGTACTATTGGCAAGGCCCCTTTAAAGAATTGCATCCAACGCAAACCATAAAGAAATGATAGGTCATTTTAAAAAAATGTAAAGAAGCATTTGTCTATTTTTTTACCATCTATTTTCCATATTTTGCAACATTTCTTTGGTATTTGAGACTCGTAAATTTTATAATCAGTTGCCATATTCCCTTTTTTTTTCATTTTAATGCATTAACATAAGGGGCCCCAGCAGCAATGCCATATTATTTAGATGCTCAGCATCTTAGTGATATCAATAGCTTCAAAAATATGGCCACTATGAAACAGTAAGGGATTAGAACATTTTCAATGATGCCCACAAAAGCATGCATTTCAGTAGAAGCCAGGTTGCAAGTAACCAAACGGGTTCAGGAATTTCAAAAACAATGTCAATTAAATTTGGCCAGTCCGATGACTTGCCACATGCCAAATGTAGTGGCTGAAATAAAATTCTCTTTCTCTCTCTCTCTCTCTTTCTTTCTCTCTCTCCCTCACACACACACACACACACACACACACACCCACGCACTCACACACACACTTTATTTTTCATGTGTTAGAGGCTCATCAGCACTCTTGTTACATCTCCTGATGGATTAAACCTTAGGTTGCACATCAAAAAAATGTATGTGCCCTGGACTGAAAGAGATATCACTGGCAAGCGCCCTGTAGACTCTTTCTCTATTAATATTTAAATGAGTTGTCCACTTTGGTGAAATATTATAAAATGCCTCTACGAATAATTTATTAATCAGAGGGAAGCGGTCGCATATCAAAATCAATATGTGTAGCTGCAAGGACAATGCTTCAATTTTTCTAAAGTTCTAACTCTTATGTGGGGCAATGTACTTTCAATAACAAAATAAATGGATGGATAAATAAATAAATAAAAATCGATCAATGGTTATTTAAGTCTAGGTTCTGACTCTATGCACCCTGCAGCCAAAAAAGTTTGATTTGGGATGTTAACTAGCAGCAGGCAATGTCAACTAGCAGTAGAGGTGGAGCAGGAGAACAGCTGAAATAGCCTGCCTAATAGGGATGGTGTGGCAGCACATATTGTGGATGTGGTCATGAAAATGTGCCTTAAAGGAGTTGCGTCATGATTACAGGGCGTGCTTACAACTTTGCACAATGTAAATCCACTCAACTGCAAGTCCAAATCTACTTCCATCCTTGCAAACCTGTCATTGTTTTGCATTGCATTTATGTATTTTAGTTTCTCAGGCATTATGCTTTTTATCTTAAGGAGTTTTCTATAGAAATTCAAGGATTCAAAGTACTATTTTAGCGCTTTTGCTGAAGGATATGAACAATGAAAACTGGTTTGCCAACTGCCAATAATCATAGAAGAAGAAAAAGAAGGAAGGTATTTTTCTTTTTCTATGATCACTGGCAATGACAAACAAGCTTACATTCTTAGTATTCTTTGGCAAAGTGCTAAAATCGCTCTTTGAATCCTCAAATTTCCATAAAAAAACTCCTTAAAGGTGCCCTGTGTAAGAATTGAGGTCAAAATATCCAAAAAATGAGCTAGACACAACAAAAGAATGAGAAGAAATAAGAGCAATGATGTCATAAAAAAGATGACAAGGTATAGTGCTGCAGAGATATCAACCTGAATTAGCACGCTAAATCACTAGCTGTGCACCGTCCTGTGTCATAATACCAGTTTCTGCCATGGGTGGCGGTATGCGGGCAACATAACAGCCAGCCAAACTGCAGAGCATGAATAAATTGCACGGCTTGAGGGCGTACTTGAACCTAATGTCAATCGTGCGGAAGGTACATTAGCTAAAAAGCTTGAAATGGCTTCGATGATAATGAACCCTAAATGAACGCACAAAACGTAACGGAAAACTTTGCATAACGTAATGAAACATGACAGAATGTTTTGTTGTGACTAATGATACTTGATTGCTAGAAGAGGTCTTGCTAATGAAGACTGCATATCAGGCAAACTGGTTGCATACTGTGAAATTATCATCAGGCGGGCGGCATACGTAACGTTCTAAAATGATCTTGTCCCTAGTCTTACTTGTACATGTGCAGCTATGATTACTTCATAATTTTGAACTCCGCTATAACTGTTTTGACGACGTACGGTAAAGTGACGGTCAACTAACAGTGGCGATCGACTGGCCAGCTGATTTTGGGATCTGAGACTGGTTATGGTGAAGTCCGGCATTAGATAGATTTATTTGCGCAAATGTTGGTTCAACATTAGCGCTTAACATTAGCTTACGTTACGTTTACGCTAGCTTGCTCAGCAGCAGGGAATGTTATCTAGCTAATGAATTTATTTTGAATGAACAATGACACGTAATTTGGACATATTGACTGGATCGGGTGAAGGGGAGTAGCTTGAAGATGTCATAGTACAGAATCACTTGACATCAAGTGATGTTCGTTCATGTGTTTATATCTCAGAGTTTTGGAGTCAGAGCAGCCCTGTTTGGATTGTAGATAGTCGGCTATGGGGTCGTTGGGAAGGTGGGGGCGAATCATGGACAGTAGGCTTGATGGGAGGAGAGATTGTGCCATTTCTCGATTGTGACGCTAGGGTAGACCAACTCACTTTCTGCAGGTATACTGCCCCCTTTTTCTTTGGAGTGTTAAGAGTATGAATTTAATTTTTGGCTGTCCATTACACAGGGCACCTTTAATATAAAAAGCATAATTCTTGGGGAAATAAAATATACAGCGCTCTCCATAATTATTGGCACCCGTGGTGAAGATGTGTTAAAAGCCTTTAAATAAATTCAATTTTTATTGCAGAAGCATACTCTCACACTGAAAATTGTAGAAAAAGGTAACCTTCAACTCAAGTGAATTTTAAGGGACAAAAAATCCCTGACTAAGAAATTCTTTTTCATAAAATCACCTGTTCCACAATTATTGGCACCCCTAACAATTCCTAGGAAATAAATGTAATTGAAGTATTTCTGTCATTTCTACAGTAGTTTACAAAGTTGATCAGAGTATCTAGGAACATTTAATTAGTAATTCATCACTTCCTGTTTCCCTGGGGTATAAATATGACATGACACAGAGGCCATTTCTCTTATCCACTCTTCAACATGGGAAAGACAAAGGAACACACCATTCAAGTAAGGCAGATATGTGTCGACCTTCACAAGTCAGGCAATGGCTACAAGAAAATAGCCACTCGCCTGCACCTGCCCATATCTACTGTCAGAGGAATCATTAAGAAGTTTAAAACAACTGGAACAGTGGTAAACAAGCCTGGACGAGGATGCAAGGTTATTTTGCCACCACGCACAGTGAGGAGGATGGTAAGAGAAATAAAAAGTTCTCCAAAGCTCACTGTTAAAGAATTGCAACAAATGGTAGCATCTTGGGGTCACAAAGTCTCCAAAACAACCATCAGGCGCTATCTACATGCCAACAAGCTGTTTGGGAGGCATGCACCGAAAAAACCTTTTCTCACTCACAATCATAAACGCAAACGTCTAAAGTTCGCTAAGCGGTACTGGGACTTCAACTGGGACCGTGTGCTTTGGTCAGATGAGACCAAGATAGAGCTTTTTGGCAACAAACACTCTAAGTGGGTCTGGCGGAACACAAAAGATGAGTACGCAGAAAAGCACCTCATGCCCACTGTGAAGTATGGGGGAGGATCGGTGATGCTGTGGGCCTGTTTCTCTTCCAGAGGCCCTGGGAACCTTGTTAGGGTGCATGGCATCATGAACGCTTTGAAATACCAAGACATTTTAAATCAAAATCTGGTGGCCTCTGCCCGAAAGCTGAAGATGGGTCGTCACTGGGTCTTTCAGCAAGATAATGACCCTAAACATGTGGCCAAATCTACACAGAAATGGTTCACCAGACACAGAATCAAGCTCCTCCCATGGCCATCTCAGTCCCCAGACCTCAACCCTATTGAAAACCTGTGGAGTGAGCTGAAGAGGAGAGTGCAGAGGAGAGGACCCAGGTTGGTGGATGATTTAGAGAGATTGTGCAAAGAGGAATGGTTGAAGAACCCTCTTTCTGTATTTTCTCATCTTGTGAAACATTAAAGGAGAACATTAGGTGCTGTTTTGTTAGCAAAAGGGGGTTGTACAAAGTATTAGCATCAGGGGTCCTAATAATTGTGGCACACATGATTTGATGTAAAAGAATTATTTCTTAATGTGGGATTTTTTTCCCACTGAATAAATGCACTTGAATTAAAGGTTGGATTTTCCTCTTTTTTTCATTGTGGTCCTATATTATTTAGAAAAAAACTGAATTTATTAGAAGCTAAAGAACACATCTTAACCAGGGGTGCCAATAATTGTGGAGGGCAGTGTATAAATACAATTCAAAACAAAGATTGATTGGCAAAGATGGAATCAGATAGTGACTTGCAGACAAGCAGATTTACTGTCTTTGGATGTATTTTCTGAGCATGTGCAGTAATCCTGACATAGCTCCTTTAACTTATCTGCCTGAACTAACTCCATAAGCGGTGCCTTACATAGAATACGCAAGTACTTTTTAACCCAATCATCTTCATGATCTGACTTAAAACATCAAAAATTATTTATTTTTTTCTTCTTTTTTTTCAAGATCAAATAGTGATTCGGTTTTAAATTTTGAATTCAATATGAGTTTTATCAACACTTGAAAGAAATTCATTTTCAAAATTTAACAAATTTGTTTGTGCTTTAGTATTATGCACTCCCCCCAAAAAAAAAAAACTTCATGTTGGCATACAATTATGCTTATCTCTCAGATGGTTTACAATTACCTTCTTGTTAGAGACTGATGAATTGATTGTGATTGATGAAGATTAATAAAGCACAGCCAAAACTCATCACTTGGTCCTAAGTGTTCTGCTCTTATTGTAGTTAATTAAACTTCAAGGCTGAATGTGCAAATCCAATATCCAATCCAATCAACAGTTTTCAGGAAGTGATGTCTTTAGTGGAACTGTGTACTGGGCGTTCCTGCCTAATGCCCTCTGCCTGATGGCTGAGATAGGCTTGATCTTACAACAACCACCCCCCCCTCCAAATTGTTTAGGAACCAATATGATGTCAATATGATGTCGGGAGGCAGCTTCTGTCTTAAGACAGGTCTGAATATCCAGAAACAGCATGAGGAAAAACCAATTATTGCAGCTTTCAAATGTCTGATTAAGTCTTCATTTTATATCGTCCGATGGCTTCATTACACTGTCAAAACTGTGTATTTTAATATCCTTTGGGGCACAGAAACCTAGGATGCTGTATTTTAATTGCTGAACTCAAAGAATGACATTGGCCAGCAAGGAGAATGTTGCTGCTTTAATCTTCTTGCCATCTGAAGTTATGATCATTGAGTTTAGCATGGCTCTTTCAAAGGCTGTTTCATATTTGGTTTTATCACAGTGGGCCATTAGTAAAATTTTAAGCTAATCAAAAGTTGGATTTCTAATCTAAGGAATATCATGCATGATTTCAAAAACCAAGTCTGAAAATGCAAAGGTTTGATATTCTGAAGGGTATTTTTCCCATGTTAGCCATATTACAGATTTTATCCACAGAGTGAGTGTCTTCCAGAGTTAGAAATCATTATTTTGGTTGATACCACAATGCACCCTTAGCTTTTGCTATTTCTTTGTTCCAGTGCGGATCAGGCCCATGGTATCTCTGGGAGTCTGTTTCACAGCTCGTGTCTCTCACACAGCCACAGAATAAGGGAGGATGGCTGTCCAGGTAAAGGCTTTCATTGCTTCAGTTTTATTGCCAGTGCCAATGACCAGTTACAAAACTTTCATATTCCAAATCTATTCACATGACTGTCTGTTCAGTGAAACACTACAACTATGAAATTGGAACCTCTAAGAATTTCCCCAAAGAAATGATAAATTCTGACTTTTTGCACAAAAAATATTCAAATTCAAGAAATCATTACAAATTAAAGAATTCCCAAGACAAGACCTCTCACTCTGTTTTTCATTTAAAATACACACTGATGAGCCAAAGCATTAAAATCATTCACAGATGCAGCAAATAATGTTGATTATCTCACACAAATGGCACATGTCAAGATCTGTAGACAGATCTCTGACAGTACGTGTGCAGTTGGTTCTCGTATTCAATGTGTTGGATGTGGGAGAAATGAGAACATTGTTATGGCCTGACGAGGGGGTTAGAGCATCTCTGAAGTGGCACAATGTCAGAATGATTTTTACACATATCAAAGAACCAAATACCAAAAAATAAAAATAAAAATGAATAACTGCATCCTATTTGTATAGTTTAATGAGTAGGGAGTATGGTTGACCTTGTTGTTAAGGATGACGTTGTGTTTCATGTATGCGCTTGTTCATTATGTCCACAGTGATTTGTGTTACAACCATAGAGATATATAATAGAACCAGAGAGAACGAGGAAATACCTTTGCTTCAGCCAGTTAGCATGTTAGCTTCCTGCTTCCGCATTTCCCAAGGATGCAATTTTGTGGCCAAAAACACTGAAGCTCCATAGACACCGATTGAAAAGTGCACCTTTTTTTCTTGCCAAATAAAGCAAAAACAAAAGAAAATGTATTCGGTAATCCTTAATTATTTTGCTCTTTGTCTGACGCAAGTGTTCGATGTTTTCAAGAGGGCCTGTAAAATAAGAACTGCTACTTAGAGCTTGATGACAGCTTGTGCACGAGTTTGGTTGTCCAGCTGTTGCTCTGACTGCAGCAGTTCAGCCAAATTTGTGCTGTGTAATCAGATTGGCAATCTTATGAAATGGTGCCAGAAATAAGCACCCATGGAACGCCATTTTTATAGATGGCGTCGGTCAATTCCGTACTTCTTGGGCTGAAGTAGCAAGCTTAGCATCTCCCATTGAAAGTAATAGGGGTGGTACTTCCTTGCTCTCTCCAGTTCTATTATATTACCTCCATGGTTACACCCCGTGTCATTGCTTAACGGGACCTATAGCTAAGCAAAATGCCAATTTTGGTTCAAAATCTTAGTTTTGAGGTAAGAACATGAAGTGGTCCTTCAAATAGTCCGTAATATGGAGTCGTGTTCCGAAGGAAACATTGGAACAGCTATGAGTGTGGGGACTTTCAATGATGGCCAACGAGGAATTGCCTCCATTCTTATGAAACTTGGCATAAAGGCAGGGGCACACTCAATGAAAGGCTATCACAAAATGGACAGAAAACGTGTGAAACAGAGTGAAAAACACACTAAAACTTGAAAAAAGAAACAAATAGACGCTCGACAAGCACGTAAAACTAGGGAAGAAACACTGATTGAAGAAGAGGGAGTTACTTATGAGGCTGGTGCCTTTTAAGGAGGTAAAAAAAATCCTAAAAAACCACTAAAAATACTAAATGTATTCCCCCCGAGAACACTGTTTAGTTATCTCAATAACTGTGTTTCTCTAACTATCTATATATTCATTAAAACAGCCGTTGCCATGGCAACCTTTGATGTGATGCTACAGAAACTCAGTGTTTTAAGTTGCAATTTCTAATAGAATTATTTTGATAATTCTTAGTTTAAAAAGTGAATATCTTTGAAAATATTTGCTTAACTAGCAAGTCCCATTAATTGGTTCTTCCCTGATCCAGCAGTCTTGTGGGTAGTTCCTGGTAATTGATTGAATTGCTTGTTACTCTTTTTGTGTAGCCACTGATTGCACTGTTTATTCAGGTTGTGGCCTTTGGTTCAGTCACGGCTAGGTCATCGTAATAGAAGGGGTTATTTTAACTTCTTTTTCTGAATTCTAGTTTTTTCTCCCTGGTGTTTCTTCCATGAAGCTAACTTATTAGCAAATTTTTAGGTACAGTGGGTTCTCCAAGCCATCCTCCATTTCCCCTTTTCCTTCACATGATATATGCGCCCTAGATGTTCATCATCAATCCTGAAATTGGCTTCCCCTCTTCCCAGATCTTAACAGGATTATCCGGCCAAGCAAGGAGCCAGCAGATCACTCCATTTTTAAAAATTTTTGTTCACTTTTTTGAAAACCCTGGTAGGATGGTGGGTTTCACCTCTCCTTTGTGTCCAGGTTCTAAGTCACCCAGTGTTACAGAGTATACACCTGCCTCATGTTACTAGGCACCTCAATATATAGGGTTCCTTTCTCCTCGTTGCTTGGTCCAGTCTTGGGGGCCACTTGGCCGCTTGCCAACCATTACAAGGTATCCGCTCACCCAGCGTTACAGGATTCCTTCCTCCTTGTTGCTTGGTCCTGCCCAGGGGCCCATCCAGCTGCTGGCCTTGCGTTCTCAGGTATCTACTCCCCTTGTGATGGTCCTGCCCTGCAGTCCCTCCCCCCTCCTGCTGTCTTCGCCTCCACTTCAACGAGCCACACCTGTTGCTCGTTGAAGTGGAGGTGAAGTGAACAGTATTTAAGAGCTGCACTGCCAATTTGGCAGTGCAGCTGCATTCTGAAGTTTTAGCCCTGTTGTGCCGCTGCTCCCCTCATTTGTGGTTTGTACCAGTTTTCTTAAAAGTCTTTATCTTTTTACTCAGCCTGTGCGTTTGGGTCCCTTCTCTCCCTTTTGGGTACATGGTCCCAGTGCCCGCCGGTTTGCTGTTTGCAGCCGGCGGGGGCAAAACCATGACACCCCCAGCGTTGCTGGGTTTCCTCCTGTGGGAATTTGGTTCCCCCTTAATTCTTTTACTGAGGGTGATTGTCTGCCCCTTCTTTCTCATCTTGTGGGCGTTCTGCAGCCCAGTCTTTTCTGTCCAGGGCCAGCTTTAGGCAGTTGGGTCCTCCCTTTTTAGGATACAGTCTAAGGTTTCTCGCCACTGGGAAGTTTTTCCTTGCCACTGTCATGTTCTCACTTACTCCATGAGGGTTTTGGGGCTTGTCCTGTGAAAAGCTTTTCTATTTTTGGATAAAGTTGAAATTTTCCCCGTAAGTTTTTTCCTTTGGGTCGCCAGGTGGTAGTCCTTGGGGTTGGGGGTAGGGTAACTGTCGTAATCTGCATGTGTGCTTAATTAGTTCTTCCCCTGTTCCAGCAGTCTTGTGGGTTGTTCCTGGATATTGATGGATTGCCTTAGTGCAATCAGCGTTAGCCACTGATTGGCCTGTGAAGCTTGTGGGCTTTGGCTTAGTCGGGGCTGGATTGTTTTCCTTGAAGGGGTTACTCCAACCTCTCACCCGTAATTCTAGTTTTCCTCCCTGGTGTCAATTCCACGGAGCAAATTATCAGCAAATTATTAGATACAACAGGTTCTCCCAGCCTTCTTCCATTTCAACTCTTCCCTTTCATTATATTTATATATATATATATATATATATATATATATATATATGCACCCTAAAGGTTCATTGTCAATCCCACAATTCACTCCCCCTCTGCCCACTTCTTAACAGATTTGTTGATGGGGGGCCGATCTGAGTTCGTTGCTGACAACTGCCTGTCAAACCTATTTATTCATCACAAGGATATTTCTACAGTATGTGCATGTGAATGCTGTGTCCCATTGAAATAAAGACTTTTCTCAAAACTTTCGGCTTCTTTCAAACAAGAAAGACAACTGTTTCCCAAGCAAATTTAAAAGATAAGTGAACTGAATGCAGGATAAAGTCTTGATAGAGCATGAGAGGAAAGTAATATTATGGAAATTTGGATCAGGCTGGCAAGAAGTCATTTTTAAAGTAACTTGTATATTTGGTTTCAAACCAATGTAACGATAATGTTACATGAAAACCCTGTGAGCACGTCTGGACTGGGCATCTATGCTATTGTTTCAAGTTAGTTCGCTTCATCAGAATACAGACTCCATCTGAGTTGATTTTTGTTGGACATGTAAATTTCAGTATATTTGCGCTCGATTCTAAATATATTCGGGTAATATGTAAATATATCTTGGATATATAAGTTGAGAATTAATCAAGTTAGGTAGTCTGGGCAGTGATTGAAGAACAAGAGGCAAAGATCTACCACAGGTAGCTAGCTATATGTTTCATGATTTCCATGACAAGACCTAAATATTAAAATTCATATTCATATTATACATAACTGTAATCACAGATTACTGCAATGTATGTGTTCAGTATTTTTTTTTTTTTTTTAAAGCAAGCTTATTTCTCAGGGGGGTGGTTTACGATTTCAGTCCTACTCCCAGTCTCTGATCTACACGTTTGATTATCAATTTGGTTTTAATTTTCTCTTTTCGATCTGGCTTTGGCGTACTGACTTCCTGGTTTTTGACTCTTGGACCGTAAGTTGTTAAGATTTTGGATTTTCTCCTTTGTACTGCATTCTGTCAGTCAGTTACTAAATTGGATTGCCTCACCAAGAATTTCAATAAAACCTGTGAACTGGATTTTTGTCTGCTAATGAGTTCTGCACCAATAAATGGGTTATTGAGTAAATTAGCTTATAAGCTGAATAAATGTTTGACAAACGCAGGCAGATGGAACAAAAATATTGCTGGAAAGAATTTTTGTTTTGACGTCATCATTTCAAAACAATTTTGTGAGTAGGTAGTCTGACGATGGCTAAACTATTACTACGATCGTACTTACAGAACCACAAATCCTTAAATCTGCAAATTTACTGGCAGAATATTGCATGTTCAGTATAAAGGACGTGTATTCCATCTCGTGGCCAGAATTATGTGTTATCATGTCAATTACGTTACAGCAGATGACATGATTATCAGAATCTAATTAATCTGTACTATCTGAATTAATAGCTTCAACAGCATGATACTTCTGCATGTTAATTTTGTTGTTGAGACTTTCATACTGATTGGGTTTGACCGTCAGTAAAAGTAGGTGTGACTAACAGCAGGTGGGGTATAATTTTCAGCACAGCAGGTGAACTTCACTTTGCCACTACCACCTCTCCGTCTAATCTGCGTGTGGCTGTCCAAGGTCCTGAGACAGACAGACAGCAACACTGGACTGCAGTCTGCAGGAAGAATGCAATGAAAACCATATGAGAATGGTTTTCACCCACCTCTCACACTCTTTGCTATTGAAGGAGGTGTGGGCTTACTCTCAGTACTGGTTTTCCACTCTGTCTGTCTCAGAGCCCCAGTGTTCTGTCTGACTCTCTTCTGGTTTTAGCTTCAATTTTGAATATCTTTTCCAGTTTTTTGTTCATTTATTTTTGGACTAGTGGAAGCCTTGCTCCGAGTAAATAATTTTCAAGATTATTTTCAAATTATTTCTGTCTTTGTTACTAGCCCTCTCTGGGGCTTTTCTTTTGCCCTGCCCTGTCTGGCAGTAATTTTCTGTTTTTCATATTTTAGTTTTTTTTCCTCTGATGGATAAAAAACTTTTGCTGTGGATTTCTGTTTCTTGTCTCTCTGCTTTCACAGCACACTTATTTTCCAAAATGGCCAGTGCAATGAAGCTCTACCAAAATTTCAGTCAGGAAGACTCTTTTTTCGCATATTTATTTCTCATTCAATCAGTTTTTCACTCCTTTTACCAACACTCACTCTCAATTCCTGCTGTCACTGTGTGGGGCCGTCAATTGAGACATTGGCTGTCCTATCAGCTGATCACATCTATCCAATATCACTGCGACACACCTACATTGGCTTCCTATCATCTCACTGCTGTCTTTTTGATTCTCTCTCTGCCTTTAGTACATTCATGCTGCTGTTTTGCATGGCCTCCCTCCACCTCCCCATCACCATCCAGTCTTGACAAGTTCATCAGCTTCATAATTCATCATCCTCATCAGCCTATCAGTGAGCAGGGTCATCAGCCACCAGCACTACTAGTATCTGGACTCCATGGGGGGATTTATCCTGCTATGGCTAAGGGCGGAAGCTCCTCAGTTACAAAATCTCCCTGATAAGTTCAGGCGCCAAAGACTTTGTCAAGGCTATCACCACATCAAATAATCTGCGCACTCTGTAATCTGTTATAAATTATTATCTTTTTGTAATTCATTGGTCTCTCCTGATTGAAATATAATTGAATGTTATAGTATGTATCACATAAAATTCCACCTGAATTACAAATGCGCGGATAAATAAATAATTTGTTAGACAGTTAAATTGTATAATGAGGAACTATGTATCCCATTTAAACTGGAACATGCTAGCTTGTTTTAAGGGAGATACTCACATTGTTTGAACAATGTAGTCTCATGCACAATCCTGGGCAAAATAAATAAATGAATAAAAAGAAAATATTAAATAAATACACAAAGTAACTTAGAATGGGATATCTTTTCCTTTTGATTTGTTTAGATGTTTATGCCTTGTGGCTAAACAGCTTTTTACAGAATGAGAAGTTGAAAAATAACATCTAATCATTCCTGTTCAGAAAACAAGTTTTCAAATGAGGGAAGCAAGCCTCTCTACAATATTCGGATGTGCTCCAGAGCATGCATCGACTGCTTCAGTGAAGCAGTTTCCAGCAGATCACTGCAGCAAAAGTTCACAACGAATGGTGACACAGAAGGTCTCAGGAGTGCACGTTTAATCCTTGCTAATTTTCTGACCAATTATTAGTTGTTAAGACCATTAAAGCTTTATATTTTGCCATTTTGGGCTAGGCCTGTTTTTTCCCCAGGAGTGTATATATGAGACAATAATCTGTTTGCACAAAATTACTTTAATAATAAAAATAGCAATCCTTCAGTAAATATCAGTAGGAAATTATTCAAGAAATACTCAATACTCTAGCTGATTACCAATCGGCTATACTTGCTCATACGATGTTTAAAATGCAAAGGTCGTTTGCAGCCTATGTTAAATGCAGAAAGAGAATTGCATTTTACCTTTCCAGAATAATAGCTTGTTCTCATTATGCTGCTGGAAAATAGAATAGACTAGCCACTTGCTGTGCCACATTCCCCTGTTCATTTTGCATATGAATGGTTTCTGATTCTGGTGCAGACTTTTCATAAGCAAGTATGACCTCTCTGTAATACCCTGCCATGTGTCTAAGCTGAAATGGAATATAAAATAGTAAATACATGGCACCTATGGTGAGGTTTTATAAGAGAATTATACTCTGAGACAATCAGAACTCATGCTATTTCTATCATATTGAGGGCTTTAAAAATCACATAACTAATCTAGTTTTAGCTGAAGCGCCTAAAGTGATGGGCATTGTTTTTCAAGTAAATACTTGGTTCATTGATTCGTCAACATATGCAAGTATGATTGAATATGACTTCATTTTTACTACTCCCACCATCCCCACCCATCCTGCCTCATATTCTGAGAGAATATAAGACTTTCCTATAAGACTCTTTGGAGTCATATTGATAGGAACAAGCTCATCAAGGCTAAATATCAGTCTACAGGATTGGGACCGTGTTCTCGTCAATCATCTGTTCAGACTGTTGCTCTTGACCAGTTTTTTAGGGACACCTTCCAAACCTTCAATGGAAGGATTGGGGCAAGGTTCTTGCTAAGCTAGTCAGTACTGCTGCCAAGCAGTCCTCCATCGGTGAGGGGAATTTACCACCTGGCTTCTGCCACGGAACAGACACTGGCTGGGCGTGGACACGCCCTCTACCCTCATTAGTTAACAACAACCATGCTGGGCTGCCCCTCTTGCTATTCTGGGCTTCAGCCTCACCAGTAACAATATCATATTCCAATAAATAAATATTCATCTTTGGACTGTACCCTGGATCTGCATCTGGTTCCTAGTCTGGATCATGACTACATTTAAAATAGCTGAGGGCTTTTGGTTTCAAAAGTTGCAACTATACTCTGGGCCTTCCAATTTTTATCTCTCAAAATGTATACAAAAGAAAATAGCTGTGGTAGAATCACTCAAGTGACAACATCAAGAAACATAAAGAAAGAATAAGGCTTCAAGCTTGTAGTTTAAATTAAAGCTTGGCACAGTTTCTAACTAGTTATAGTAATTGCTGTCCTCTCTTTTGTTACTCATCATCATTTTACAAAAATCATATGAGCTGTTCACTCATCTGCTTTGATTCCTAATGGAAAAAAAAAAAAAAAAATAATTGGATTTCCAAGGCTGAATGTTGTTAGAAAAGGTTTGTAATTTTAAAATTACCTTCACAGCAGCTGTGCTCTGAACTTGATTTGAATCTGTGATTTTTTTTTCTTTTTTGTGGTAATTCATCTTTATTTGTGTGTGTGTGTGTGTGTGTGTGTGTGTGGTGGAAATGCACTCCACCTTCGCTATAATTTCATGCAGTATTCAACAAATTTAGCACTTGCAGAAGTAGCGTGGATGGAAATCCTCCAAACAACTGCCTACTCTCAAGGGTACTGTATGATTAACAGTGTTGTCTTTGAGGACAGGTTAAGAATGGACCATTTAACATTTCGTACTTAAAATTTCAAAGTAATCATTAAAACAGTTGTTTGTAATTAACAGAGCCTGGAGATTGAAAGAAGACTTAATTGATTTTTTTTTCCCATTTTACTGAACAGTTCTCTGTGGGCTAATTGCATGCAAAAATTGACTTAATTGAAGATGGTTTTCATCACTCAACAAACCATCCCTCACAAGGGCATTTTGAATAACTGAAAGAGCCTTCCTTTATTCTTCCACACCTCAACCTAGTATTTCACTGCCCTACTTCTGAAACATGCATTTTCATTGTCTGTTTATTTCTGATTCCTCCACTAAAAGCTTCAGCACAAAACTTTATTCAAGACAATGTAAAATAATTAAAACAATATTCATAACAGGAGGAATAAAACATGATGCACATGTCTCACATACAGTATGTGATTTGAGAAACAAGATCAAATCAAATGTTTTCATCTTCATGATTGCTGTGATATACCTTGGGGATGATGCTAATTAATTAGAAAAAGCCTATTTAAGGCAGCTGTGGCATAAACCTTACATTGGATGGTGGTCTAATAAATTTGTTAAGCACTGTATGTATATATATATATATATATATATATATATCAGTGGCGGCCTGTGAACTGGCAACCGGGGAGGCTCAAACAATTCCTTAAAATTAATGATTGGTCACGACCTGTTTTCAATCGTTCATTTTAATTACCATTACAGAAATTCTGAAAACTCTCAACATTATCAGGTGTGGCCAGTTTTCATTTATAACGCATACCTGTCAACTCTCTCACATTTGGTGTGAGTTTAAATGGCATATTTACGTTCATCTGCTGTAGTCAGCAATTATTCAATCAACGCATATGTAAGAGATTCTGGCGCGGAGTCCTTGTGCATGGAGGGGTTGGAAGCAATGGAATTGCATTAACAATGGTTGACATTAACACTGGCCCGATGGCCCGACAGTGTTTTTTAGCAGTGGCAGACCAGTTCAGACCACCAAACTATCTTTTTCGCTGGCCCGATTGGGCCAGTGAAAATACAAATGCTTACGGGGCCTTGCCATTGTCACAAAATCCTCTCCGATTTGGCTGCAGATGCAAGGGGATAGTGGCGCTCCGGTACACGTGACCTCCACTTTGCATTGATTGGATAATCATACGACACACCTCCCCGATTTTTTTAATCTGTACAGAATGGAAACATGTCCCCTCCACTTATGTAGCTAGCTAGCTATAACATTATACAGTTCGATATCACTTTAGCTTGCTAGCTAGGTTGCCAACTAGCTCGGTCCCTGGCGCAATTTGGCAAATTTCCGTTCTGGAGTATAGCTCCTCTTTCCTCATACGTCTGCAGCCGGACTGGAAAATTGTGCACGAAGACAGAAATTTCCAAATGGATTGGCTGAAACCACCTGGACAAGATCAAAAGCCAGGGAAAGCACCAAATGTGCTGAAAACTGCAGCAGAGAAGAGGAAATGCAAGGAGGCATATGAAAAAAATAAGAGAAGACATGGATTTGTTTCCACTTGGCCTAAGAGGTTTGAATCTTACGTTTAACAGTCCTGCTTCCTACATCCTTTTCTTGGAGCGACTGAAGAACACAGCCTGCACCGCAAATCTAAGTTTATGTAACCCAGCTGGATAGCGTACAGTGTTGCGACTCGTTTATTATTGTTAGCTAACGAAACGGGAAGCAAGCTTGGTTATAATGAAGCTTCCTTTAGGTTAGCTAATTATATTTCATGAATTATCATGAAAGAGTAAAGTTATTGTTATAGTAATATGCTATGCAGGCCGAATTCTTCAATCGCTCTGTTTCCTTTTTAGAGTCGTTTCACTTTGTATACAGAGTTTTAAATGCAGGTAGTGAGAGATGTTTTATTTCAACTTTTAACAACTTTTAACCTGCCAATGTCGACTGAGGTCGACTTCCCATAACTTGCCAATGTCGACCTAAGTCGACATGCAGCGGTGGCTCATGTGCAGTCGTAATATCAAAAAATAGAGGACAGTATGCACTGTACATGCTTGCTTATATGAATGCGCATTACTATCGTTTTCGGGAAATGTGAAACGCTGGTGAAAACCCGGTTGAAGCCGCGCAATCTCATTTTGATAAAAAGACTGTCAAGTAACCCCATGAGATGTGAGTTTATTGGTGTAAATGATGGGTTACAAATTGGGGTTTCGAAATATAGTGTTCAAAAATTTATTTATAACATCATAAATATTGAAATTAATGAATTTTTTGACTCTACGTTTATATATTTAAATTTTCTGGAGAAATACCGGCAGTTCGTTTCCGCTAGACTCGTTTCAATTTTGCCGGATAAACACCCGATAGTTTGGTTGTAACAGTTTAGGAACGTCTTTTCTACCATTGAAAATGAATGTAGACCATAATAATATCAGTGCGCACCATCTTTAAGACGGTAAAGCGCAGAGACATGAAACTGCGTGGCGAGTTGGGGGGGTTTCTGCGTGGCAGGTTAAGAGGTAACTCTGATTGCTGAGAGTGATGTAGATTCAAATTTTTACGCTGTATATTAACATGGTGACAAAATTTACACAGTGTATTTGTATGACGATAAGCTATATGTTCATTGCTTTTTCTTTTATTAACAACAGTTGATTAGTGCGACACTGTCCTCTCCTAAACTCGCGGTAAATTTTTCACCATCGAAAATCGGTCACGCGAGTATACTTGCATCACGTGCCTGGCTCTTAGCGGTTTCAACGGCAGAGAAGCCAGAGATGCTGATAAGATTTGTGTTACTCTCACACTTGTATTTATTCATGATCTTGACTGTCTTTAATTATTTTTATACATGCATGACTTCAATTTAACATTCATAATATAATATGGATCTCTGATCTCAAAAAAAATCTCAAAAGAAATTTCATGCAATGAGACAAAGTGTAAAAGTATAATACTGGACTGATAATAGAATTTATCAGATTAACATGCTAGCACCAAGTATAGAATCTTTTTAGCGATTTCTAACAACCATCACCACACATATCTACAGTACACACTACTCTACAACAAGCAGGGTGGGTTAAGGCAGTGGATACTGCATAGGCACACCGAACTGAAAGAAAAGGGGTGAAAAGGTAACTTTGCAAAAAAGGAAAGCAATGCATAAAGAACATGACACAAAAAGGATTATTGGTGCAACGTTTGTCACGTAAATTGAACGCTATGGTATCACGCACGGTATAAATGTTTGTACGCAAGATGGGGGGGCCAGTAAGGTATGAAGGGGGCCAGTAAATCTGAAATGTTACTGGCCCCTTGAGCCAGTAGCAAAAAAGTGTTAATGTCAACCCCTGCATTAAGACGTTTGAAATGATCTTATGTCATTTTAACGATCATGAAACACATGCATTGCTTCCAAACCCTGAGTAAATAAAAGCGTGAGTCCAAAGTTGTAATCAGCATGCGTTATAAATGAAAACTGGCCACATTTGATTATGTTGAGAGTTTTCAGAGTTTCTGAAGTGGTAATTTAAATTAATGATCGAAAACAGGTTGTGACCAATCATTAATTTTAAGGGATTGTTTGAGCCTCCCCTGTTGCCAGTTCACAAGCTGCCACACACACACACACACACACACACACACACATACATATATATATATATATATATATAATATAACATTTAAATATGTCAAATCAGCAAAAAAAAAAACATTGGGAGGGGGGCTAATACTTTTTCATAGCACTGTATAGCCTGTAGCTTTGATGCTAGCCAAGTAAGGATAGGAATAATAATAATATATAAATCATAAAAATGTTCATGCCATGTTGAATATATTAATTTAGATTTTAGAAAGCTATTTCTACATGCCTGTGCACATGCCCCCAAGAATTTGTTTTGGTTGTAGTAATAGCCTTGCTTAAAAAGGTACTGCTCACTTTAACAATTTATTTTATTTTACAATTTATTTCAAATAAAATAAAATTTAATTATTGGGGAAAAAAAAGAAGAGGAAGAATTTTAACACTGATCGGAGAAAGGAGTCTTGAGCGCTAGATGTCTCAGATTGGACATTCCAGATTCGGATTGGAGATGCCAAATTAAATAAAAAATAAATAAATAAATACCAACCGACTCATTTCAGTGAGGCGAAGCCGCTGTCTGCGGATAATTGCCATAACGTCGGTGCTTGGTAGTGTAAGATTTCAGGTTTTCTCAGCGTGTTCCCCCAATTTGTCTTTCATCTTTCCGAACGGATGGTGAGCTGTGAGAGCCAATTGCTTTCGGTCAATGCCGTGATTGCCGCTATACACTATAGTATCTATGCAAATCAACTGGGTGCCGGCAGACGGCCACCATTGATCTTATTAAATTAGGATGAGGTGTTTTGACATCCTGTAGCAAGAACCGGCTCCTCTGGATAGCCTGGTGGGGGGCAGATTCCTGGCCGGGTGTGATTTATCACTCCTTCACACTACTTAAACTACCTATTTTCCTTCATTCTGTGTGTGATGTTGACCTCTCCCGTGGGCACGACCGTTTTCCATCGCAACTGAACTTTTAATAAAGTGCTTCACGTGTCTCATCATTACCATTCGCTCCATGTGCAAGTTATTTCCAACCCGGATTAACAGTGAATTAATCAGCCTGTTTCGGAATCATCGAATGTTTGGTAAAAGAAGAAACTAAACAACAGAGATTTTCTTCAGTTGGAGGCTCCACCAAGATCGACAAGAAACAAGAGAGACGACCTCGCCGGTGACGGGGAGAATAACTGGAGTGAGGCCTTTCCATCCCAAGACTTTTCTTCCTCCGTTATCTGGTGGGTACGGTTTATCTTGCCTTGCTCAAAAAAGAATTTAAGAATCTCTGAGCCGTTTAGTTTATGGCTGTTTGGGACGGAGTGAAAAATTGTTGAGTGAAGTACCTACACTGAAAGAGACTTTTATTGGGGAGAGCGGTAATTGTTAATATCGGTGTAAGAAAAGTGAGTACGCTTGGTTGTGATTTGGGCCTGTTGCTGCATTTGTTGTTTGGTCGTTGGAGTTTGGAACTCCTGGGCACTTCGGGTGCGTGTGGATGACCTGGATCTGATAGCTTTTTGGAAGTGACATTTCACGGTACACAGGAGATAGGCTGGCAGTGCACGTGTATTAATTTTGCAAAAATTAAGGACACAAAAATCTGCGTGGTAGTGAGTCGAAGGAATATACTGCGAGGGTATTGATCGACAAGACCTCCGATAATTTGCAAACGGATAAAGGTGTGAGAGGCCTCCGGAGCAAATTATTAGCAGTAACGAGGAATTGTATTTCGGACAATTCGGTCGTTGTGCCGGGCTGTTCTTCGGGTGGGATCTGTTGGAACATTTGAGGTGTAAATTGTCAGGCAGCTGTGTTTAAGCGCTCACAGAGTCTATGTTTAATGTTTGTTCGTTTTAGTAGCCTAGTGTTCTCCAATGAAATTGAGTATCATTGTTATTAGGAAGCGGTGTCCTAATTGATGGCATTTTGTTTAGTTTTCAGAGTCCTAAACAAAATTGTTTAAAAGTAGAAACCAGAGTGCTAATTTTGGAAACGTCATCCGGGTTAAATAAATGAATTGAGAGGTGCGGTGTCCCCTGAGGAGAGGCAGTACCTTTAGATAATTTGGATTAAGAGTAACATCCGTGTTGACTAACTGGAAACTTTGTATTTTCTTAATAACCACAATCATGTTCGGAAAACGTAGAAATGCGCATGAAATTCCCACCACTGAGAAAGGCGGAAAAGCTGTACCCGAAATTGATGCTGAAACAGTGTTGAATACCGCTAAGGGCTTTTTGCAATCGTTTTTGAAAATGGACAGTTACGAGCGCAAAATAGAATTAAAATACGGTTTCAACGTTAACGAAAATCACATTTGGTCAATAGATGACATAAAGAGAGCATGGGGCAAAATGCAACGTCTGCCAGAGAAGGAAAAAGTTCCGCTGGCTTTGTGAATTGTCAGTCATATGCGAAGAAGGACAGAGTTAAATGCCAAGCTTGAGGCTGAGCGTTTGCTTAATGTTGAAAGAGAGAAGGTTCGGGCTCTGGCTGAAGAGTTGAAAGGTGTTAAGGCGAAAAGAACAAAAGAGGTAAAGGCATTGAAAGCGAGGGTGAAAGATTTGGAAACTGTATTGTCCGCCACCCCTGAGATTGGAATGGCCGCATCCCTTACACAGCCCTTAGCCCCTCCTTTTTGCAATCTCCCACGGTCTGATCTTTCAGTTGCTGCTCAGTGTCACTATCCTGTGAAAGAGTTGGAGGAATATGATCGGAAACAGTTTTTGAAAACAATGCCAAGCGCCAACCTTCATGACGATAGTGACAATGAAAGTGACGATTCTGATTCCTCAGTTAATGGCAAAACATCAGCAGCAGCTGTAAAACTGAGAGCATAGACACAGCACAGGGAGGGTGACCGGCATTTTTTCAATCACAAGCCAACCAAACCTGAAGACATAGACAAATGGTCAAAAGATCTGCAGCATCCGCGCATTGCTGGTATGGATACGTGGTCAAAAATCAACCGATTGCGAAACACTTATTGCTTGCATCCGCTGGACGGTGTCCAGCTGTTAGCCACCGCGTTGAATCCCACTTAAATTCATAAGCTAAGTACGTCTGTTGAGACCGCTTTAGGTGACGACAGGCAGGACCTTGATGGAGCATAGAATAAAATTATAAATTTTATTTGCGATGCTTCAAGGGCCACTACGAACTGGGGCAAGGTTGCGGCGTGCATCCAAAGAACCGGTGAAGCCGTCGATGATTTCGCAGACCGTTTTACAGACACGTTCACTCGGCATTCTGGCTTAATGGATTTGACACGAGAAGAAATTCCTGATAGCAAGAGCGGGCCTCTTAAAACGGCGTTCGTGCAAGCACTACTCCCTGATATAAGAAAAGATACGAAACTTAGCAAACCAGATTGGGCGGATGATACGGTCACGTTCGAACAAGTGGTTTCAGCAGCCAGAAGGGTGGAAGTGGATACTGAATGCAAACTTCGTAATTTGAGTGTATGCAGACCGTATCCAAGGAGAAATAAGTCGAGAAACAACAATTGCCACAATTGTGGGAATCTTGGTCATTTTGCTCGAGATTGTAAAATTAACAGTTTCGCAACAAGGACAGTGGAGTAAATAGCCATGCGGGGGGAAATAGCGATGATTTGGACAAACGTTTTGCAAAACTGAGTGACAGTCAGAAACAAGCTCTTCTCTCTGCGGTACCTTTAAACTAGAGACGGCCTCACTGCGACCCTTAGGCGCTGCAGTGAGGCAGGACCATGATGGCATTTATGTGCGTGCGACCGTTGAACGGAAATTTGATAATGATTTTGTTTTGGATACTGGTGCTGAATTGACGGTGGACTTTAGGGAAAGCAATAACACTACTGATAAATTGACGCACACTGTGGTAGAGACTCCCAACTTAGAGACTAAAAAAGCCTCATTGTCCAATGCATCCACAATAATGACCCCTGCTGATGATGCCGCAGTAAATAATGACCACTAATATGAGGACTTGGTGCCAATGAGGGAACAAGATGAACACTCCAGTGAGGTACCTCTCTCCAATCCCAAGTTGACCTTGTTTGCAGATGGGCCCTCATTCTGCCAAAAGGGTATAACACATGCCAGCTCATATTGCAAAGCATTGACTGAGGCAGTCCGAGGGGCATCCCAACAGGTGGCGGAGGCTCGGAAGGAGGTACCTGACGGGGGACTTGTCCTTGTTCCAGGTCATTTGTTAATGGAACATAAACCACAGCGGTCAATGTTAGATGCAAAAAGGGAAGGTCCTTTCCAGGTTTTATTTGTCACTGATTCAGCAAGTGAGGCGCAGGGCAGGCCTGCATGCATACATGCAAGTCACTGCGAACTAGCTGGGCCTCCGAGTGCAGTGACATAGAGTTATATTTAACCTGTCTTTCTCCCCCAGTGAAATTTATCGGTATCAACTCTGGCCTTGTTATCTGATTTCTATTTGGCTTTGCATCCCTGCTTTTCGCTTGCAACCTCGGTTAGTTAGAGTGTTCCTAGCTGGGTTTTGTTAAATCCTTCCGTCAAGACACTGTTTTATTATTTTGCTTTGTTATTTTTCCTTTGTTATCTTTGAGCACTATCCTGAGTGGAAATTCGCTTTCCGGTAGGGGGTTACACGATTCAGACACTGCGTCTCAGCCTGCAGACACTGTGCTCTGAAGCTCCGTGTGTAAAATCGCCTCGTACTCGGTAACCCTCGAAGACGAGACAGGAAAAGGCAGTTTTGGTTAGGCAGCTAGGGACCGTGGTTGTACAGTGGCCCGCAGTTTTTGTTTTCTTTTCCCTTTTTCCCGCCTTCACACTAGTCCTTTTTCACCTGTTACGGTCCGACCTAGACCAGGTCGTAACAGTCTTAATGTTCGGTCAACATTGTGGTTACGTTCAGATTCCATGTTATAGTTTAGTCTGCTGAGCTTTATTTTGTTTGCCATGAACTCTTGATACTGCCTTGTTCTTATCCTGTGTATTTCAGGAGGCTGAGTGACCTCTGCCTCGACAGCCCGGACATGGAGCCACAGGAGAAGTGGGACATCAGACAAAACCAGGGGAGCGAAGGTGTCTGCTGTGACACCTTGACTGTGGGATCCTCAATGTAAAAGGACTGGATTCTCTTTACACTGATGGACAATAACAAACATATTTTGCCACTGCTGAATCGCAGATCGCGGAAGGCATTATCGCTCCAATCAAATCGGAGGATAGGTGGAGAATTTTCCCCCAAAATTGGCTAATCAGTGGGGTTTTTCGCTTCACCCTGTGATAATGGAGTGGACCTTTTCGGGACTATTTGCAACCTCAGATGGCAGTGTATTTAATGGACACAAATCAATATTGGGCCCATTATCAGTCTCACTCAGTCAACCTCATTTTAATGTGTGTCTTGTTTTTATATATTTTGTCCTTCATGTATTTTTTGATTGTCCCTCCCGAATGTGATGGTGATCATAGATGTCTGTGGTGATCATATGATCAGAGGGGGGAGTTGTAAGATTTCAGGTTTTCTCAGCGTGTTCCCCCAATTTGTCTTTCATCTTTCCGAACGGATGGTGAGCTGTGAGAGCCAATTGCTTTCGGTCAATGCCGTGATTGCCGCTATACACTATAGTATCTATGCAAATCAACTGGGTGCCGGCAGACGGCCACCATTGATCTTATTAAATTAGGATGAGGTGTTTTGACATCCTGTAGCAAGAACCGGCTCCTCTGGATGGTCTGGTGGGGGGCAGCTTCCTGGCCGGGTGTGATTTATCACTCCTTCACACCACTTAAACTACCTATTTTCCTTCATTCTGTGTGTGATGTTGACCTCTCCCGTGGGCACGACCGTTTTCCATCGCAACTGAACTTTTAATAAAGTGCTTCACGTGTCTCATCATTACCATTCGCTCCATGTGCAAGTTATTTCCAACCCGGATTAACAGTGAATTAATCAGCCTGTTTCGGAATCATCGAATGTTCGGTAAAAGAAGAAACTAAACAACAGAGATTTTCTTCAGTAGCCTAATTAGTTTCATTCGTTTCTGATTCAGAAATTAGGCTACTGCTTGAGATCTGTATCATGCTTGATTACTACCATTTTTGTTCGCCTGATCAACAATTTATTTGCTGAAAGGGCCTAGTCTAAACTCATGCGTAGCCTATAATGATTAAGAAATAATGACAAATTGATTGCCTGTTATCTACATTTATACAGTACAATGGATATGATATTGTAAGGATGGCAATTATCCAACTAAATGCAAAAAATCCTAAACTTTCCCTGACTTCCATCCATCACTTTAGGATTTTTCAGCAGCATAATTAATCATAAGATGGCTCTTAATGTAATTATGTTATAGCCTAAGCATTCAAACGAATACATCTTAGGAGGAAGAAATTTTGGTGTATCGAACCATACTCTCAGGCAGAGACTTTAAAAGGCCTTGCACACAAATTAACACAAATCTATGCTGTTTCATGAGGTACATGAGTTCAGAATCTTTGAAAGATGTCATAACGTTTTATGTCATCACCTCTGCGTGGAGAAAAATGGCTCGTAACTTTGTGATGCAATGTACAACAATGCTATCAAAAATAAAATGGCTAGTCATTCTACCAATTAGTCTCAGCGACTGAGCTAATGAATGTTTGGTTGCTCATTAAGCAAAGTTAAACTGCGACAAGTTTAATTTATTATTTAATCTAATTATTATAATTTATTATTAATTAATTTATTACTAATTTTATTCACCTTGCTTTATTTATTTATCTTTTTCTTAAGTGGTAAGAATTACGGTAAGTAACTGAAGTTTTGCATGCATTACTGCCAACTAATCGTGGATGTAATTTCTTGCACCGAATTCCTAATTGCAATGCACGGAAGGTGATATACACCTTTGGAGTGACCATCGTTGTTGACTCGAAGAGTCGACCTTGCCAAGTTCACATTAGTCTTTCAGAGAAGTGGGATGACTCTTATGATGGTGACAAGCATTCCCCGAGGGCAAGTGCAGAAGGGAAGTCAATGAGGGCATGTTGGAAGACTATTGAAATGCCCATGTCAAAGGCATAGGTGCCTTGCGATTCTGCATCGCTCACTCGCGCTCCACTCACCATTCAGGGTTGTCACGCCCGCTTCACACATTCCCATCCCAGCCTGCCCGACTCCTAGGGCCCTGCCACCCCTTTCAGCCCCTGGCCCAGTTTTTACCATTTTTATCAGAATTATGCTGTGGGTGGAGTTAGGCTTAGATCTGATGGTGACGTTAAACTTTAACAAACCACATTGCTAATATTCTTTTACTCCTGGGTTGTATGTACTTAGGTTAATTTGGGCAGAGTTTCTCAGGTGGACCACAAAGACAGGGGTTTTGGCTTCCAAAACTGATTATTTGAATGCGTGTTTCACATTACCAGTGACCTATTCTCCTTCACTTCTGGGCAAGGGTAGACCTGTGGTCCCCTGCCTGCCTCAGTGTAAACATGTCAGCATTATGGAATGATTTCCCTGGCAACCCACCCCAACCTCAACCTCCTCCTCCATTTTACTGTTGGCTTCATGGGTTGTTGGATGACACTGAGCTCTTCTTCAAAAAATCTAATTACATATGTTTAATAAATATTTCTGCTCTTTTTTGGCCTCTGGCATTCTCAATAGCACTATCAGAAATTCATTTTTAAAGCTCACCATGAAGGAGCAATCTGAAGAATTCCCACACAGAAATGTCCTTGAGTTATGTGAGGTTTAAACTTTAATCTTAAAGGATATTATAACAAAAGTGATGGGGGCCTAAAGAAAAGGATAGAAACAATGAGCATGAGACTTGAGTTATAAGCTTTTACAGCTCCAGTTATCAGATCACTTCTTTATCCTTTTGCTCTGTTGCACTCGGCAAAGATTAAATTTACAATTGTCTTATTAGCCCCCCACACACACACACACACACACACCTCATTTGCACACGCACAGTGAGTACCTTACCGTAGAACAAGCATAACTTAAGAGCTTAAGAGTGTGGTCCTTGATATTTACTGAAAGGATTTTTTTTCTATACACACATTAACACACGTGCAGGCTTATTATTTTTTATTATTATCATTGTTTATTTTATTTTTTTATTGGCAGAAATTACACATAGCATGTTCACACATATGGTCCATAGCACTCAGTGTTCATGTCTGTCTCTAATCCTTGACTTTTTCTCCAGGGAATTAAATTGTTTTTAAAGCAAATTATTCTGCCACACCAGCAGTAGGCCTGCTTTAGAAGATAACTGTGTGCAGAATGAGGACATTCTGATAATTTTTCAATTCCACAAAGTAAACATTTTCTATGAATGCTCAAGCAGTATAAACCTAGATTACACGGGCAACTGAAATACATCACACGTTTAGCATTCATGTGCTAAAGTGCAGGTTCTGTTTTAAGTGATCTTTGATGAAATTTCTTACTTGAGTAATTTGCCCCTTGTCCACATAGCATTAATAGATACAATACTAGTAAATGTTATCATCGTTTTTGAATTATTGCTTGTATCCCTTGCCGAAGTTCACCACCTGTGCTGTCCCCTGTTCCCTTACTGGAGATGTACTGAAAATCTACTTTCATTAATGACCCACAACGACAGTGTCAGCTAGTCCTGTATTCACCTTGAGCGAGTCTGTGTGCATTTTCTATACGATAATGGCAAAATGTGGTCCTGATAATGTCAATTTTTGTGGGAAATACCACATAAGCACTTTTAATTGCTTAGGCTGGTGTTCATATATCTGTCTGTATGGAGATTCTGTCACTGTGATTGCATCACAACAGTGCTAGATGTGGTCGCAAAACTTTAAAGGTGTGTAGTTGAGATCAAACTGAGGGCCAAGTTTTAAAGTGGTGTGGTCCGCGCAAGGGTGCTGGAGGTAGGTGGGTAGGAAAAGCTGATGCTATCCCATCGCAAGATGGTCTTTATTTGTTTTTTTTTTTTTTTTTTGTAATGTATCCCTTCTTAACCATTTATTACCTAAAAGGGAATCATATTTAATCGCTTTTTATTAGCTGCAATAGTGTGGGCTGGTATTTTTTCCACCTTGTGAGTGTATGAGTGTGTGTGTGTGTCTCATCATGGCAAAATATGGTCCTGGAGGCACCTATTGCAGTGAGAACTTGACTCCCTTGTTAGGGTGTTTATATGTCTGCCTGTCGGTTTGTCTGTCTGTCGGTCTGTATGCCCATGGAAAGATTTTCTTGACTGAATACCATCACAACCGTGCAAGATGCACTCACAAAACTTTACAAGTGTACGTATAGCTGAGATCACAATGAAGTTTTAAGGGTATGGTCCAAACAAGAGTACCAGAAGCTGAAGGGAGGAGAAGCAACTATTGTGATCCCATCCCAAGTTTTTTTAGCAATGTGAGAAAATTTTCCATGTTTCTATGTGTCTGTCTTACTGCGAGTGATCTTGTAAAATCAATACAGGTTTTATACCTCCGGAGGCTCTCACTGACCTTTTGTGAGTCTGTAATTTAAAACTGTTGCACAGATCAATAAACCATTTTACTTTGTACTATACAATGTGTGGAGCTTTGTTGCCCTGGTTACAAAATTTGATTTTACCTTTTTTTTCTTGAAAAAAAAGAAAGAAATCATGTCAAAATGAGTTTAATCACTAAAGACATAGCAATTAGGTGCATTCATGACTCTTGCGACGGGATTAAAAAAAAAAAAAAAAAAAAAACAATGCTTTCCACCCACAACTACTAAATATGTAGCCATGCTACACCACAGAGATTGCAGTGTAAATAGGCTGCACCACACCCCTCCTACCGGACTGTTCCTGGGTATTAAATATGCAGTTCTTCCTGAGTATCCCAATGAATCAGTCTCGCACTGTTTTACCTTTGTCTCCAAAGGTTCCTCCATTTCTTTGTGTGATGGCCAAAACCTGGCATGGCCTTGCAACCAGCAAGAATTAATTTCTTGTATTTCAGGAGCTGTGTCTGTTTGTCATGCCTGAGAGACTAGTGCCGGGAAAAAAGGCAGCCCTTTGTACACGGCAGGTTTCAACTGAGCCAATATTCAAATGTTATGATGAGCCTGCCTTCATCACAGGCGGTGTCTCTCTGCGGGAGTACAGACAGTTCAAGGGTAAAGCAGGCATGAGTTATGGAGGCACAGCCTGTATTCCTATAACTCAGGCTGTCAATGTTGTGCGTGACCTGAAAGCTGTGGCTGAAGATCTGCACGTTGGCACTATCACTATTGTTGTCACGCGCTCACCGACTGCCTGCTGCTTGGCTGGCTCTCCCTCGGAAATGGATCAGGGCCTGTGCGCTGATTGCCACTTCTCCCTGAGAGCCCATTCGTCAGGATGTCCCAATCCCAGAATTCTCAGCAGCAGATCAGCCAGGATCATTGGCTGCAGAGCGATGTTTCAAAGTCCAGATGCGGAAGTGAAGGGTCGGTCAGAATTTCATTTAACATTCCTTATCCAAAAACTAAGTGTCTTTAGTAAATTTATTTGCTCAGTACGCTGTGTCTTTAACTTTTTTTATTGACATTTTGTGTGCATCTCATGCTGAGCTTAATCCTTTCACTTTTTTGGGTATAGAACCAGCCATCTCCAGGGAAAATGTATTTTTCATTGTACAGAGTTGTTGTTATCCCTAAAGGTTAAATATTAAGATCACCAATTTATCAAAAATGTTGTCATCTAAACATTATACAACCCCAATTCATTGGAAAAAGGAAATAAAATCAAAAAGGATTGATTTGAAAATCCAAGCACCCTCTACCATACTGAAAACAGTACAAAAGCACATAATTTGATGTTATAATATGTGGAATTAATTGCTTATTGAAAATGTACGAGGTGATAACCGCAGCAGAGTTCGAAAAAAGGAGGTACATTTTCACTTTTTACCACTGTGTAACGTCACCATGTCTTCACATGCATTAAGTATCTAGGCATTGAAGACACCAGTCTAACAAGCAGAATTTCCACTCATCTCTCCATTATGCAGGTCTTCAGCTGAGCAGTTATGCCAGGCCTCTGTTGCCATATAGGGGAGACTGGGGTCTAATAAGCCTTGGGGATCAACAAGCCATATCACAAATTTGTAATTAATAGATGTCAAAGCTGCCTAAAACAGACAAAATGGCAATATGGTTCATTGCTCCCCATGACTCATCGGACCCCAGTCTCCCCAATTTCGCTGCATTATGCGCCATGCATTCCCAATTGGAGACAGTTCAGGACTACAGACAGGCCAATCTAGCACCCACACTTTTTGTAAATGCTGCCATGCATTTGTAATCTATGCGGAATGTGTTTTTTTTTTTTTTTTTTTTTTGTCTCGCTGGAAATACAAAGACGTCCCTGAAACAGATGACATCTAAATTGTGGCATATGCTGCTCCTAAATTCATATATATTTCTGCATTAATTGTGCCCTCGTAAATGGGCATGTCACCCATGCCATATGCACTGACACGTATCATGACAGATGCCGGCTTTTAGTGCTGATGCTGATAACTGCTTGCATTGTCCTTGTAGTCTTTGGTTTGGGGAACACAGCTTTTTTTGTTTGTTTTTTTTTTTTTTAGACGCCACAGCTGTTTCCAAAAACCATTTGAATTACTAACTTGTCAGGCCACAAATTGCGCTTCTGTGAATGCAGCAGTAAATGTAGTCACATAAAGGCTTTCTGAAGTATTTCCCAGCCCATGTTATGATATCTACTGTAGTCTTGTAGCGGTCCAAAAGACAGTGACGTCTGAGGGTTCAGAAAACAAAAGCATTCAGGAGTGGTTTTCTGCCTTGCCCTTTATGCACTAAGATTTGACTGGATTCCCTCCATCTTTGAATTATATTATGCATGATGAAATGCCCAAATTTGAACCGATTTGACTTTAGGGAACATTTTGCTCAATGTGATGGATTTCGTAAGCTTACGCATCACTTGGCAAATTGGCGAGCCTCAACAAATCTTTGCTCTTGAGGGACTAGGATTTTTGGAAAGCTCCTGTTCTACTAAAACATGACTTATTCACCTCTTAAAGCATCAAATAATGTGTCATTGTTGTGTTTTCATTGAGGTAGAGAATGAATGGACTTTAAAATCCCCTTTCACCGTTTATTAGCATTTTTGAGAATTTGCCAACTTCTCGGAATTGGGGTTGTAATGCTGATACAACATTTACTAGTGGTAATTGAGTTTGAACCACACGACTGTTATGATCCAGACTGAGGAACCACTGAAAGATCAATGACGAAAGCCTATTGGGGTTCTATTGATAGAAACAAGCAGCAGTTTTTTAAATCTTTTATCCCAATTACTGTGTTCAAGCAAAAACTGTATTTTGTCTTTATTTTTGCATTGTTTCAACAGGGTAGAATAAAATCATACTGTTTAAGAAATTTTTATAATATTTGTGGGGTGGGTGGCACCAAGACTGCACATACGCAGTCATTGCATCAATGGATATTACACCACCTCTTTCTTGGTTATTTGTAGTCTTTTGTTTCCCTGGTTAGTTAGTCAGCACTGAATCAGACGGTGTACACGATGGATGTGACACTGAGAAACCTCACAAAGACTGTGACTTTGCACACAAGCAAATCATACATACAGGGACAAAGAAAGTACAGTTGGAATCAGTTTTCAGTCTTGAAAACTGAGGTCATATTACATTTTAATATGTGAAAATCAATATAATTCAAAATAAAATTATAGTTGAAATTTTAAAAAAAATCCACTATTTAGCACCTTTTTATCAAATTGTTTCAATTACTTTGCACAAGGGTGTATATTATTTCTCCCTTTGAATTCTTAATTGCCTAATAAATTGTTAGTTTTAGTAACCATGTGTCCAAAATTTCAACATTTAGAAACCAATTTATTCTTTGACTTCAAGAGCCAAAAATGTTTTGCTCTTTTTCAGCAATAATAATCATTTGAAATGTAATAAAATCTGAATATGGGTGTCCTTAGGGCATGCATAGACATATAATGTGGCTTAAAAGGAAAAATAATCCCCATAATCATGAGCAATTAAAAAAAAAATCAACTCATTAATATGCCATTGTGGTTAGAACAAAAAGCAGCAGACATCGAGGGCCCAAGACCAAGTTTGGAAACATCTATGCTCGTGCACTGACCTCGAATTAAAAAGAGAACTCTCCAAAAAACCAACTCATCAAAGCACTAACAGTTTTTTTACAATCTGACATAAATTGCAACCCTAAAAGAACTCTCCTAATTTTGTTATTCACAATTTGGACAAATGCTCCAATATACTAATATACAGTATTTCAGTATGGTTAAGGTGAGTCTGAGTAATATGAGTCAGGTGAATTGGTTTTAAGACCTTTCTGTGGCAGCTTTTGTTTTCCCCCATAAATATCAGGTACATTTCCAGATAGACACTGGACATTGGCTTTTCTCAGGTCAGGGATATGGGAAGAAGACCGTCAGTTGGGATTAGCATTGTACATCACTGAAATCCCCCATGCTGGCCGTCTAGGTGAACAACTGTTACATTCAAAGCATTCACATATGCATGCTTTCTCCACCCTGGTTCTGCATTTGTTACGGCCGGCTCGTAGGCCGCAGCAAGTAAGGGAGATGTAGACAAGGCGGCTCCAAAAGTTAACAAAAGTTTACTCTTGTTACGTTATACAGTATATACTAAATGGGGTGTGGAAGTAAATATCAGTAGTGTGTGAGGGTGCATGGATGTAATGAAGGATATGTGGTGCTTGTTGTAAATGCAAAATAAAAGACAAACACAAAAAGAAAAGGCAGCATGGCTTGAGGAGGGGACCGACAGCAACGCGGCAGCAACCACGACCGCTCCAACTGCTACTGCGATTACGAAGCAAACTGATGACTGGGCAGGCGGGGTTAAGTAACCTGGGAACACTGGCCAGGTGTTCCCAGTTATTACTTGATGCCAACTCAGCTCCACCCAGCTGCACCTGCAAAACAGAGCACACACCAAGTACCACAGAAGGACCAAAGCCCCGGGGCCTTCAAACATTTGCACGGTTTAAAGTTGCAAGTGTAAAGAAGCGGGAACTGACAGATGCGTGTTACGGAGGAGAATCGCAGACTGCACGTGCTCTCATGAAATGGCAGCATGAGTCCTGAATGAGCACGCTTGTGCATGGTTCACTTATAGGATATTTCAGATTCAGGTGGGATGGAGATGCCACATTTTTCTTAAAAAAAAAAAAAAGCATTGCCTGAAATTAATAGTTAGCCAATTTCAAAACCCCTGGTCATACTCTGTTATCAACATCTGTTGTTGTCTTCTCCTTTAAAATGGCTTCCATTGTTTAGTGCTTGTAATTCACTATCATCATGGGCATGATGACCGATCTACCATGCCCTGAAGTATAGACAAATACATACACTCAGCCCTGGTCACACTGTGTTAAATCTCTCAGGGCAAATGAGGCTGAAACACTGGCCTATTGTGGATAATGACAACTAAAGGACTTTGCAGTCCGTCTTGGCATGTTGATGATAATGATTGGACATGAGACCTGAATGATTATCTGCTTTTCAAACAAGACATTATTCTGTGCTTTATAATATTACAATGAGTGATGACTGAGGTCAGAGGAAGCCCACAGGTGGGACATAACAAGCTATTAACTGCTGCCTTGTTTGAAAAAGGTCCTCTTCGCTGTCGAACACATTAATGGGTTCAAATCATCAATCACAAATGACACAATAGAAGCTGTCTTCGTTTTTGGCATTCACAAGGCCTTGTGGCACTTAAATTACAGCCAAATGCATTAAATTAAATGAAGGCCACCCCATAATGTATAATAATAATAATAATAATAATAATAATAATAAATCAATAAATTCTGGACTCCTTTGCGATTCAGAGGAATGGTAAACTTTGCTGGGCAACCACTGCACGTCAACATGAGCATTACAATGTATTTTATCACTGATTGCAGCTTTACCAGTTGACAGTTATAAAAAATAATTGCATATCTCACCAGTGTCAGTTGTAGAAATCCTGCAAGAAAATTAAATTAACAAAACTTACTATGTTTATGGGGCCCATAAACGGATACAAATTTTGCTGTTTGTGAATTACTCTGAAGCAATCACGGTCATCCATAACCACAGCTGATTTATTTTTGTTGTGAGCACTGTTATATTGGCAATGAATAGCAGAGTTTGATGTGTGAGGGAGAAATGAGGCGTATTGATCTGATTCTTAATCTTTGTTGGTCTTTTTTGAGTTAAGAACTTCACATCGTAAAATTGATTGCTTCTTTTCCATTACTTCAAGCAATTCTCATCTCTCTTATGCACCGCATTTGCTGCTACTTTATTTGCCATAGACACAGAAGATAAGAGATTTATTTACAGTCTCCTGATGTATCACGTCAGCTTAAAAAAGTGTTATGGTGCACTTATCTTGTTCTTAACAGAATTATATAATTTGAAATGATGCTGCAAAGTGAAGAACAGTGTCATTGCACTCACTTGTTCTTAGTGTCTTCTCCAGAATTAGTTGAGCTATGTATTTTTTTTTTTTTTTTTTTTAACTGCTATTTGCTATGGCTGTTTGTGTTCTCAATGTAATTAAAATTGGTTAAGTAAAGCAATGTTACCAAATCATGCATGTTCAACAAGCATTCCTCTTTTATTTGACATGTCGGGCCTGATTTTCTCATTGGCACTAGATCTGAGAATACTGACTCAGAAGCATCCATATCTATTCTAATTTTCTACCAGATGCAAAGGACTTATTGGTATTTCCCACCCAGCTTGACATGCAACTATGAGAAGACTGAATCTCAAGGGTGTTATTCTACTTTTGGTTATATTATTTTATCTATATTATTCCATGGGTGCATCTGAATTCTTGTGAACAGGCACCCTTTTCTTTCCTTCACTACGACATGAGCGCAAAGGCGATCGAGAATGACACAACTGATCCAACAGAAAAACTAATGATGTATCTAATCTCAACAGCTGCAAGGGATTATGCTCCATAACCTATTCACCACTCTTAACATCCAGGTCATGAAGATTTATTTTTGTCCAAAGCGAGGCTTGAGATGCTTAACTGGATCGCCGGCTTTGTTTACATGGTGTTTGCAGTGGCGTCGCCCTGGCATTTGTTTCAGATTTTTTTTTTTAATCACATAACTGTAGTACTTTTCCCATAGCCCAATTCATATTTTGATATTACCCTATAGGTACACCCTTGTGCAAATTAATAGAAACAAGTGGCAATTTTTAAAATATATTTCATCCCAATTCATGTTCTCAAGCAAAAACTGCATTTTTGTCACAATTGCGCATACCCAGTCATTACATCAATGGATATTACACCACCTGTTTCTTGGTTATTTGTAATTTTTTGTTTCTCTGGTTAGTTAATAGTGAATCAGACGGTGTACACGATGGACGTGACACTGAGAAACTGCATAAAGACTGTGACTTTGCTCAAGCACACAAGCGCTTCATACAGGGACATTGAAAGTACAGTTGGTATGTTTTTTCAGTCTTAAAGGGGACCTATGATGCTGATCCTTCTTTTAATACATATAAGTAATGTTATAATGTTGGATGTCCATACTCTACCTCTGAAAAGTTTCTAAACATAAGATACAGGGGTTTTGCCTTAATCCAAGAACGTGATTTCGTGAACGTGATTTCCTCTCTGAACAGCTCGTCCTGAGATCTTCACAAGATCTGGGCAAAACCTGATGTCAGGTTGTGCCGTCCAATTAATACAGACCTAGTCAGAGCCAATCATGGCGCTGGACCTGCCCACACCGGAAACTATTCTAGCAGGCACAAACAACCGCGAACCATACTATGCCTTAGAAGTGCCTACACTTTTGGAAATACAGAAGAAAAACCGCAGATCATTTGAGGTGCAGTTTTTTCAGTATCTCTCCCACAGCTGCTTGTCCATTTATTTTTGGATGCGAAGAAAAGCACCTATTTCTCTTCCAAAAGACGATGCCATCAGAAATCTGTGGGTAGCTTTTTTGTTTGCTGGCAGCAAACAGCCACGGCCAAAGGGTTACTGTTTGTGCTCAGCATTTCACCAAAGACAGCTTTGTCAATAATGGATAATTTGATGCTGGATAAGCGTTTCAGCTGCTTCACAAACCTGAAGCAGTTGCATCGACCAAGCGCTTGGAGCCACAAGCTGTAAGTAACGATATAACAGCGAATAATGTAAGTGAAGCTAACGTGTTACGGGTGGCTAACAGACCACTAATGATAGTTAGCACTAACAACTGGCCTCAAAAGCAGGCTCTGTAAAATATCTGAAGATAAAGCCTGTATTGGTCGCGACTGTCCGTGACTCACAGACGCGGAAGCTGTAAGTTGCTTTTACAGCATAAGCCTACCTAATGTGATGGCCTGTTGATTGTGGCTGTAGCACTGCGGCTAACGTAGCCAAGTTACTGTTGCTAATGTTTGTGTCCTAAATAGGCAAGAGTAATATCAGGGGAAATTCAACAGAAGGTGTGTGAACATAAACCTCATTTGAAGCTAACTTTTTATATTTGTTTGTAATTTGGATGCTTGGTACAACTGTCCACGGTAACGGAACTTGCTGTCTGTAAGACCTGTATTGCAAGGGTTTGTCTCTGTGGTTGTTACGAATGTTCGGTTACCAGCTATTGCATGTTAGTCCGCCTTCTGAGGAGAGCAGTCGCACCCTATCTCTGCTCCTGCCTGCGTCTTCTTTGTCCTGTATTGTCCTGTTACCCCCTCTTTTTTCTTTTTTTCGGACCCTCCATCTGCTTCTGAGGCTCTTCAAGTAAAGATGGAATTAATTAGCTGGTCCCTGAATGCGATTGACAGAATTTTTAGCGGATCAATCGAAATTGGTTGTTCCACCCGAAATTGAACAGAATTCGGCACCCCCCCCCCCCCACCCGCGTCTCCCCTCTGTCTGCCTCAGCCTCACACGGACCGGTCCTCTTCAACAACATTCACAGGCTGCCTCCGCATTTTTCATTTTTCATTAACCCCTTCTTCCCCCACCTCCCATCCCCCCCCCCCTTCCCATGAAAAAAAAAAAAAAAAAAAAAAACGCGTTTCCAGCGTGTCATGTTATAAACCTGATGTGTATTATGTCTGATGTCATCACTATGTGTTATAAATGTTTTTCTGTGTTAACTGCAACCTTAATTTTCGAAGAAGAAAGTGGAGTTGGCGGCGCAACGCACGTTGCAGCGGCCCGGAGCACTTTCTCTCCAAACGTAAATCTCGTTGTTACTCTGTAACAATGACAATAAAGTCATCTGAATCTGAATCTGTGCTGTGCTGCTTAAAAATGCTCCTGGTTAACCTATATGCAGTAATTCTGATCAGTATGCTTGTGTTACTTCGGTAAGCATCAATGTGGCAGTTTCATCATAACGTTGCCTGATTGTAGCCACTACAGTTGAAGCTAACCACATAGGGGTTGTATGTGTCCGCAAAGTTGGGCTGAAAAGGCTGCAGTTAGACCAGACGTAGATTTTGCAGAGCTTGGGATACATCTTTGGGTTTGTTTATGGCTGCTTGTGATCCCTTCACTTATCGATGACCGGGATCAGCCGGATACTTCACCAATATCTGGTCTAGCTCTCTGATGCTACCACTGTGAAAGCAATGCAAAACGCACAAGCTCTAATGTGTCTGGTATAAAAAATGATTTCTCTGCACTGCCGTGGCATAATTTCATCCCCCTTTAGAAATTGTTCTGGCTAATAAAAAGCCAAAAAAGGCAGAGATTGAATAGGAAATTCTTTCCTGTAAAAGTTATCGATTTACTAGCTCCACATAAGCAACTGTTCATGCTAACGGAACTTACGGTCTGTAAAACCTGTATTATGTTCATAACATAACCAGAGCTCTCTCTAGCTGTAGCATACTATCCACCAAGCTGCTTTCACACCGACGGACCTTGAAAGCGAATTTTTTTATGCGACAGATTGCATTCAAAGTCAATGCAAAGACGCGAATACACGCGTTATGGGCGCGTTAAGCCGCTTTCACACCGGACGCGAAACGAATTTTTCGCGTGACAGATTACATTCAAAGTCAGTGCAAAGACAATGCATTGACTTTGAATGTAATCTCTTGCGAGAAAAATTTGTTTCGCGTCCGGTGTGAAAGTGGCTTGACGCGCCCATTTACCGCAAGCAAACGCTGGTCATTCCGAAGCAATAAGTAAACCATTACCACGGGCAATTTCCGAAAAGGCCGTTTAGCCTGGAGCTTTCGCCCCTCCGTCATATACTAGCACAGAAGCTGTTCGTTACTCCATGCTAACGACACACCACAGTTATGCACATGAACCAGCAGGTCCTTATAATACAAACTAAGCAGTCCATAAGTTGTTGGTCCACTTTTTGCTGCTCTTCGCTGTCCATGTTCCCCTCTAAACTCAGACCCACCAGATTTCTACGGACTTCGGTCTACACTTGGGTATGTCGACCTGTTCTACAAATGTGTCTGTATGGGGTGGATTCTAGCTTTCCCTCAATCCTAGCTACAGAGTGGAAACACCAGTGTACTCACCATGCCGTAGATAGATAGCAAATTCAAGCATGAGCTGCCAGACTTTCGCACTGCGTCCTCCACTTTCGCCGCTGCATTTATTAGAAGGACCTCATTTCATTAGATCTATACACATGTACAGCATTTAATTGCAAAATTCCTTAGCTCAGATGGCAGACGCGTCTCACGTTTCACACTAGGGAGGCTGACCCGGAGAACTGCGTTCTGCCGAGTTCCGCCCAGCTCCGCCCTCCACAGAGCTGCCCAATCAGAAGAAAGTGGGCGCACGGGGAGGGGGGGCCATAGCGGAAGAGCAGCCCTAACGAGGCGTTTCAGGCAGAGACTGCAATGGACTACAAATGGGGTTTTTTTAAGGATGACAGTATGAGCTAAATAAGGATGCTTTTTTGGACTTTGAATGATCAGGAGAACTCTAGGGGAGTCCAAGATCAAAATATAAACTTGGAAATGTAGCATAATAGGTCCCCTTTAAAAGCTGAGGAGGTCATATTATATATTAATATGTGAAACTCAGTATGATTCATAATAAAATAATATTTGAAATTAGAAAAAAATACATTACCTAGTACCTTTTTCGCGGATTGTTTTAATTAGTTTACACAAGGGTATACATATCACTTTTGCAGATATTTCATTGTCTGAGAGCATGGGGGGAAAAAAATTGCTCTGTGCTAAGGCATGCTGTTAATATTAAGCCAAATTGAATACGATTAAATTGGTATGGCTTAGCACTTTAGCAGGCTAGCTAAGTGTCACTCTCATAATAGTTAACATTACTTTGCTGGCAGGCTCGCAGTACCCTTCCATAACCATTATGTAACATTACTTTGTTAGCTAGTGAGCTAACATTAGCGAGCCACTCAGTTGACACTGCAAGAAAATCGTGATTTGGCATTTGTTCCAGATTATTCTTTATCACAGAACTGTAGTTCTTTTCCCATAGCCCAACTTATGACGCGAAAGTGATCAATACAAACTATTGCTAGTTCAAACGCGAAAGTGAACGCTTGACCGCAGTGCAAGTTAGCGTTTGCTCAGTGGTAACACATATTTAGAATTACTGTGCAGGCACTTACGGAAATTACATTTGTTTTCTCTCAAACTGTGCAATTCAGTTATGTGATAAACAGAATCTACTACTCTCAGTCATGACCTGATCAGGCCATCGCTAATTCCTCGATAAATAAAACCACTGGAAGCGTGAAGAGTTCCCTGGTTGCACCACCCTCATTTTATAAACGTTACTCCACAGTCTTTCGCTCCTTATCTGAAATCACTCAGAAATCTTCGTTTTTTCTTCTTCTCTTTCAGTTTCTGCCTGTATCTTCTCTATTTGTGGATTCCACTTCAGGACATGTCAGAGTGACGGTTTTCCAGTTATGGCAAATGAAGACAAATATGAGAGTGGTGACCTGCCAGCCAGTAAGTCAGGTAAGTTTTCTCTCTCTGTGATGAAGCCATGCTCTGCAGCATGAAGGGACAGGGTGCTTTGTTTGTATGATAGAGTCACTGCAACCCTTCCATCACTGTCTGAGGCATTATTACTGATAAGGTCTCCTATCATCATTCATCTGTTGCTATAACCAGCCCAATGGTAGTTTTATCTTCAGGGGCATGGAAATAACTGTTTCTCTTCAATTTTCCATGACTGTAGCTGTAAAAGTGTCATAGTCCATGACTTTGCGCATTCACCTTTCACTTTGACCTCAAAAAGGCACCGTCTTAAGCAAGTGCTTCCTCTTAATTTTTGTGCCTGTCTCCTCATAAAATTTTTGTGCCTGTCTCCTCATACTGTTTAAATTGCAACAGGCTCTGCTATGTTATCAAAAATTCATGTTTTTTATTTTTCAGGTAACAGTAGATTTAAAGTGTGTGTGTGTGTGTGTGTGTGTGTGTGTGTGTGTGTGTGTGTGTGTGTGTGTGTGTATGCGCGTGTGTTTGTGTGTGTGTCAGTGTATACCTACCCTTCTGAGGACAAAATATCTCCACAAGAGATGCAAAACCAGATTTCTTTGTCCTTATAGGGACATTTTCAGGTCCCCATGAGGAATCTGAGCTATTTTACGGTTAGGGCAAGGTTAGGGTTAGGGTTAGGCATGTACTGTTTACAGTTGAGGTCAGAGAAAGGGGTTAGGGAATGAATGTAAGTGAAACATGAAAACGCAATGTGAGTCCATAAGTATTTGTGAAGTGGCACAATTTTTAGTCCGGGCTCTGTATTCCAAGGTATTCCAATTCCAACAGATGTAAAGTTTAAAAAAAATATCCTATAAATAAATTAATAACACACATAGCAAATCACTGGCAAGCCGAAAGAACCAAGGAGCCAGGTTCCAGTTTGCTGTACATAAAACATATACTCTTATTTGGTACCAGATAAGACTTCAATATTATAAAATGGTTTGTTTCAAAATCCAGTGTGCTAGAGTTCAAAGCAAGAACAACTGTCCAAATATTTATGGACTGCGTTATAGTATATTTGGCTTTTCTCTGCAATTTGCAAACTCAATTTCTTTCCAAAATGTTAACTCTTTGGCCTTGGTGGGTTTTTTTGGTTTGAAATTTCAATGTTGGCTAATCTTTAGTTATTGCACCTTTCATTCTCATATTTAATGCTACATGTACACATGCTAGATTGACTCTGTTATGTTTTACTTTGTTAAATTAAGCCAACTAATACTACTTGTGGATTGGCAGATGTATTGCTTGTTAAAGCCAAAAAATACATTAGCCCCTCATGCTTTCTTTAAATAAACAACTAACCAAGTGTGTTGACACCTTTTCATATTGCTGACTACTGCTGACTATGTTTTAATCATTTCAAAATATTATCTCTTACCATGTACTGTAGATACATTACAGGTCCAGTAGTACATAACATTTCCCTTTTTCATTGCCTTGAAATGCCAAAAGGATGGGGCACCCGCCTTTTACAATCCCAGTGACTGCTGGAGTAAAAGAAACTGACTGTGGCTTAGACTGGAAACCAATACCATTAACCGTGAAACTGTGTACTTTACCCCTGGAGAGATACTTTCCCTCTCCCTTGGCCTAGTTTTCAGTAATAGCCTGGTGAGATTGCAAGAGTTACAGTCATTCAAAGCTAGCTCTGAAATTGCTGCATAAGGCCAGGTGCCACAGCACATCATGTCACAAATTCACCGGGAGACAAGAAAATGAGAACTGCCTTTGTTGTTCCTAAAGGTGGGACCCGAGGTCCATAGAGATTTTATCTGCTCTACTGTCTCTGCTCTATTTATGAAAAGGGACATATAGACACTGCAGGGTTGATTTTACTGCATGCACTACATCTGATGGTAGGTGCACAGACCGATCGCTGCATGTATTCCTATTTTCCTCCTACCGCAAGGTCTAAATGGTATTTTTCTGCCAAGGCTACTTGGAACTGGGTGGAGAGATGAATATCGTGGGCATAATTATATTTCACAAGGCTTTTCCATGTAAATTAGATCACAGTAGTGGGAATGTCATTTAAATGAGGTCATGCAAGGTGATATTTGGTATCCTTCTGAGTGATAAGCCAGTCTGCGTATGACTTGGAAGAACCACGTCTAAACTGAGGCACATCCTATACCTAATTTCACCAAATGGCACCGACAAACAGAGTAATGTGGCTGTAATTAATGGTATTAATATTAATAATGTATCATGGCACACTTTATATTCCTTAAATAATTAATAATTATTGTTGTTTTTATTACCTCAGGCAAGGAAGTTATTTTTTTTGCCCGGTTGCATGTTTGTTTGTTTGTCTGTTAACAGGAAAACTCCAAAAGTTATGAATGGATTGGCATTAAATTTGGTAGGATGGCCGGTGGTAGTCCAAGGATTATTCAATTTTGGGAGTAATCAAAACCATACTCTGGATTCTAGATCTGGAAGAACCAATAATTCAGACATATGGCGTGGCATAGATATGCATTGTACCGTATGCCCTTTCTAGTAGGGCATAGCTAATGTTATGACGTGGATGACAGTAAAAATAATTATAATAAAAACATGGGACTTTTTGTTGATGAGCAACAGCAGGTGTGGAGGTAATGACAGCAATCTGGAGTACATTCTTGTCCTCAAAATATTGTAGAAAAAGCATGTTGAAATCTTGAACCATTCAAATTTTTGAGCAGTTTACCAAAAACAAATTTTCGCCTGTTTTTGTTTTTGTAGTGTCATAGAAAGCCTAATATCTTTTGTTTCATTTGTTCCTTGCAAAAAAGACTTTGATCTGAATGGGGCTGTAAAAAAAAAATGATGAAGAGCATTTTATTTTACGGTTTCTGTTTGGGAGATTTACTTTCCTTAGTTTCAAAAGTAATTATCTGATTTATGTATACATCCAATATTCTTGTGAAATGAAGACTTGAATAAAATACAATGGCAATGAATGGTGGATAGAGCTAATATGATTTAGGAAAATGAGAAAAAGAGAACAAACAACCTTTTTTTTTCACAGCTTCAAAGGACTAGGAGACTGGCTATAACTAAAATAAGCATACAGTGTTTGAGAGAACCGTTTCAGACCATTAAAAAAGCAGCTCTATTTTGCAATTTGGGGTTTGGTTCAACTTTGTCTCTATCTTGTCCAAATTGTCAATATGGAAGGTGATTGAGAATGGCTGAGACCGCAATAATATCAAAAAATGGCCCTTATTCTTAGCAACTTGAGATTTAAGTGCGATAGACATGAGGCATATATCTGGGGATGCAAAGTGATACATGTAAGTATTACCGCTGGTAAAAAGGCATTGTAGCCACAGATATCTATCTATGAGAGCTTAGAGGTGGACAAGGGACGTGATACAGCTTGATGGCTATGGATTTTGACCTAGATTTAAAAACTCAATGGGAACAGCAACAGTCCCATGGATTGTTTCTTTACAGCTAATTTACTATGCAGTGAAGAAGCTTTGAGTGACTGCAGCTGGATAACACTGTTCTTCTTCATTACAATCAGAGGTAAACTACTCAAAAACTAAAAGAACAGCCTTCTGTGGCCAGATTGCACACGACTGCCATTTCATCTCACTTGTATTGTCCGTGTTAATGTTTAGTCAGCTGCAAATAAATTAGCTGTCTCTTAAATAATTGCAGAACAAGTCATGAGATAGGATTTGAATTAGGTCATTCTGAAAGACTTGCGCATTTCTTATCATTTACGACCTGGACAAATGTGAGGCCATGGCTCTCTGATTATTTTGCATACATGAACAAAAGTGGCATTACGGATTCATTCTGAGAAATCAGCAGAAGGTTTCAAGAAGATATAGTGGTAAAATTTATTAACCGAATGTGTCAAATGTATAAATGCTTGTTTGAAAGTGTATAGTTAAAGCCATGGAGTTGCTATAAGAACAGACTTATTTGAAAAGAAATTCAGCAGGTTACTCCACTTACAAATTACAGTGAGAGTGTCAGCCCAAAGGAAAATTAAATTATGCTACATATACTCTCCTTAAGGTTGCTCTTCTTCCTCTACTCTATTTATTAACCTTCCAATAATGCTTTGGTCAGGCCACTCATGCTTTTATTCCATATGATTGCAGCCCACTTGCTTTTTAAATTATTAATTCAACCATTACCTACGACTCGCAACCAAGTACAGTACACAGATGTTTAATCGACAGTAAATGTTAAGTGAATTTGCTGAATTATGTATGCAATTTAAATGTCAGATACTAATGCAGGGTAGCAAGGAGTGCATGCAGGTTCTAGAAAGAGTTTAAGATGGGCAAGTTTATGAATGCATATTCATATTCAGGATTGTAAAAATAGTATTTTATTCCATCATTCTGTACTTACAAAAAGTAAGCACCTATTATACAGACAGTTCTACCGGCAAATTCATGGTGTAAGGCTATTGCTCATTTTCACTCTGGTCCATCGATTTGTCTTGCATAAACGCTAATTCAGAGGGGGATGCTTGAGGTTGTATTGTATCAAACCTGGTTCTTAACCTGATGTACAAGTAAAGGAAGGCATTACACTTTTTTCCCCCTCAAAACCTCTTACATTCACGACAAACAACAGAATAAATTCAATCATTGCTTGGAGTCTGCCTTGCACTTTTAAAATCGTTCAGCTGCGAAGGATCCTTGAGGATTTTGGAATCACTCAAACCACAGTCTACTCTACATAATTTCTTTAGGAAATGATAACAACAGTATGGGTTTTGGTTAATTAATATCGCTGCTTTTTATCTGAGTGAAAGTCTCTGTGATGCATTAATCCTCTCTCCCGTGGTGCAATATCCTGTTAATGCTCTTAATATGTACACTATATGGACAATTCTATTGGGACACCAGGTCATTACACCTACAGCAACTTTTATGACATCTGATTTTAAATCCATAATTCTAAATCCATAGACCTTAATAAGGAGTTGGTGCCCCCTTTGCAGCCATAACAGTTTCCAGTCTACTGGGAGGTCTTTCCACAAAATTTTTGAGCGTGTCTGTTGGAATTTTAGTCCATTCATCCAGGGAAGCATTTGTGAGCTCAGACACTAATGCTGGACGAGAAGGCATAGCTCCCAATCTCTGTTCTAGTTCTTCAAGTTATTTGATGGGGTTGAAATTAGGGTTCTGTGCAGTCCAGTCAAGTTCTTCACCCCCAAACTCACAAAACATGTCTTTATGGACTTTGATTTGAGCACTGGGACGCAGTTATGCTGGAACAGAAAAAGGTTGTCACATAAATGTTCCCACAAAGTTGGAAACATAGAATTGTCCAAAATGTCTTTGTATGCTGAAGGATTATGGTTTCTCTTCACTGGAACAAAGAGGTCTGGCCCAACGCCTGAATACAGTACTACCCCATGCCATGAGCCCTCCTCCACCAAACTTTACAATGGGCGCAAGGCAGTCAGACAGGTATCACCATCTGCCAAACTCAGACTCATCCCTCAGACTGCCTGACTGAGAACTTTGATTCATCACTCCACAGAACACGTTTCCACTGCTCCTGAGTCCAGTGGTAGCATGCTTTCCATCAGTCCAACCAACGTTGGCGTTGTGCTTAGTGATGTAAGACTGGCAAGCAGCTGCTTGGTCATGGAAACCCATTTCTTGAAATTCCTGATGCAAGTTTTTTATGCTGACATTAATGCCAGAAGAAGTTTGCGATTCTGCAGTTATTGAGTCAACAGAGCATTTGTGATTTTTACACACTATGCTCCGCAGCACTCAGTGACCCCGCTCTGTGACTTTATGTGGTCTGCCACTTCAGTACTGTGTCGCTTTTATCCCGAAATGCTTCCACTTTTCAGTAGTGCCACTTAAAGTTGACTTTTTTTTTCTAGCAGGAAAGTAATTTCATGAACTGTGTCACATCCCTCCTGTGAATTCTTTTTTGTGTCTCCTTCCATCCAGCAGCTTGCATGTCTTTGAGATATACTGTCTCTTTTAATTAGTATGAGGTCCTGCGTGCCTCCCCTGCCAGGGGTGATGCATTTCTGTTCACCATTCGCTTACTTGTCTGTGGTGTATATAACCTTTTGCTTTGAGCGTGCAAATTGCTGGATTGTCAGTTTGTATGTGCCAACCGGTCAGTATCTTCCTAGTCTACAGTTTATCGTCCTCAGAAATTCATTGTAGCTTTTAATGATAGTTAAATACAGAAGTTCTCTTCCTCTCGATGTTGAAATGGGACCGCATTCCTGTTAATCATCCCTCAGTCACTTCCTCTGCCCAGTTTATTAGGAACACCTCCCAAGCCATCTGTGGTCATTGGGATTGGGACTACATTCCTGCTAAACTCCCCGGTACTGCCATCTGACAGTTCTTCTCTGGTGAGCGTGATCCTTATCTGGCTATTGCCCCGGGATGCCAATGACAGGGCACGGACACGTCCTACATCCAAGTATACTACCATCTGAAATTAATCTGCCCTGATAGGGGCTCAACCAATCACAATGTTCATACTGTACGAATTACCTCTTCCCCTTGAAATTTTGATTACTGCCATGCCAATGCAGGCTGCGAAAAAGAGATAATAAGCCAATTGAGCTGTTTTTGATACATATTGTATTATTTAATGCTGGATTAGTTGTTGTCCTGGATTCTTCCCTGTGTATTGTATGGACTAACAGACCTCACCCGTGTTTCAACTGGCATGGGAATTAGTCGATAACAATAGAATTTGCACTTTTTGGTGAACTGCTCCTTTAAGCTATTGAAATGTGCTGAACTATGAACTTGCCATTTTGTAAAGAGCTGTTTGAGTGCAGGAAGAACAGCCGGGAGTGTTTTTTCAGATCTTATGATCCTGACGAGAAATCAAATATAGAGTCAGAGTGCAATCCAGTAGTAGGGTTTATTAATAGTAATACGGTAATGACAAGGGACAGAGCTCAGAGTAGAATAGCACTGCTAAGTTCAGATGCTACTGGCTTGAGTGTAGGGGCTGTGTCTGTGCCTGGCCAGTGGAGTCATGAGACAGCAGCCAGATGGAGAGCACATTTTACCAGAGCAGAACTGTCGAACGCAGGAAAGCAGACCCAATCCTGATGACCGTAGAAGGCTTCGGAGGTGTTCCTAATAAACTGGACAGAGGAACACACTGAAAGATGATTACCAGCAGCGTGCTCCCAATCCTGGAGGCCAAGAGAAAAGGGTTGGGAGTTTGTTCCTATTGGTGAGACTTTGAAAGATATTTCTGTATTTAACCATCATTTAAGGTTGCAAATCATTTCCGAAGAGGATGAACTTTTACAAGGAAAATATTGACTGGTTGGTTTAAGAGCATATAGCAAGTAAAAAGGAACTTGCACTCTCACCATACGGAGCATTCATATGCTAACACAAGTGTAAGGGAATTGGAAGCATGAATGCCTAACGCCTTGCACGGGAGGCAAGCAGGACATCAAACTAGGAGACAATCTATCTAAAAGCTGCTGGAAATGAAAGGAATGCACAGGTGGGTTGGGACAGTCAGGGTCCAGAATTTTATACATAAAAAAAGCAATCTGGCTGCATTTGAATTGTTCCATTTGCAAATGTTTACTGTATCGTATTAGAGACAGTGAATTAAGCTACATATCAATCTTCTGATAGGGAAAGATTCACACCATTTGCTGCAAGTGTATTTAGGTATTATTGCTGTGGTTCTTGGCTGGCGTTGGGTGGCTGAACTTGTTCCTTTCTATAAGGGCTGTCTGTTTCAGAACAGAAGCAGTAATTACCAGGATGTGCAGTGTGCTGCGGCCTCAGGGTTCCCACTTTCTTTCAGGGCACAAGAAATACCGTGCAGCTGCACTGATGAGTCTCAGGGGACAGGCGTCAGAATCTGTGAGACAGCAGGCCTCTCAACCTCCTTCCCTCTCCATGCCTTGGTACTGGGGTATATATTGTTTGCAACAGATTGCCAAGTAATGTAGTTGAGAAAATTTTCCTCCTGAGGCTTTAGATTCTGGCTTGATACTGAGCTGGATGGTAGACTAAAGTTTCATCACCCCTGGCTGCTGTATATATATCAGTGGCAGCTCATGAACTGGCAACCAGTGGCGCCTGCAGAAAATATTGAGTGGGGGGGCCAGATGGGGCCAGAGAATATCATGGGGTGGCCCACTAAGTAGGATACATGAGGATTTTCCCGGTACACAAATTAATGCAAAGACACTTTTTTATTGCATAATAAATTGTATACAGTTTTGTCTTATCATATGAATGTCAGATTATGATATCCGCATGAGATCAGTTCTGGAACCCATCAAATTACATTTTGAATGCATCACCTCCAATCAGGCTATGAGTTGCTTAATCATAAATATTAGCTGACAAAATATTTATGTTTAGCACATTGTATTTTATATCTCTACTACAATTTGAGTAATGTGTCTGTCTCCCTCTGTCAGCAGTGCGTAGCGCACAACGTACGTCACTCATGGTACGCCATTACGTAACCGTGAGATGAACGCTGGCCTTATCATTTCTCTTCGCCTCACACAGGCTCCATTCAGCCTCACTTCGTTTCCCACAGCCGGACCCCAAGTTTGCAGTGCTGGCTTCAGTCAGTCTGGTGCAAACTCAAAAGCCAAGGTGATCTTTCGCTACAAATCCAAGCACATTATCAGATTAACTATGAACACCCTGGCTAACTTCACTGCATTCGGTATCATAGAAGTAAAGCCAAGCTAATCTTTCGCTACAACTCCGAGCACGCATTCGATAGTGTTATAATAAGCAAACAAATAACAGTTACTACTGTACACTGATTCATATTGGAATATTAAGGCGAAAACAAAGACTTCACAATCGCTTTGCATCACAGAAGCTTTTATTGACGAGGCAGCACAAATTGTCAGAGCACCGACGGTTCATGGTTAACGTTATTGCGGAAAGCTAGCAAGCCATCAAGCAAACTTTGGAGCCCAAAAATAGCTTGCGAGCGACGTTGAAACTAATGCACAAATTCGGCATGACCATTGGTAAAAATTAACTGAAAGCGATCTTGACTCCACTATCTGGAGAAACCATCCCACTGGGGAACCGTTAAGCTTGTTATTTACAAGTATGTACTGTTAATCATGTAAAATGTCTCAGTTTCAACTTTTGAAATGTTATCTATGTTTTATTGTAAATAACATATTGGCTCATGTGATCTAAAAGTCATTGCATTTTGATTTTATTCACAATTTACACTTCGTCCCAACTATTTTGGAATTGGGGTTGTATAACAATGGCGTCGGTCGGAGGCCCAACATCGGACCTATCGGCCCACGCTCTCAGTCAGAAACCGGGATCTCAGGCAGAAACTGACGCGGGGCGTGGGCGGCCGCTGTGGCCGCAATCGGTGGCCAATCAGTCATAAACTTGGTCAAATAACATGCATGGGTGGTCGGGGACATGATATATTGTGTTTTCTAAACGTGTCGACTTGTATTTTTTAAGATTTACTCGCACATTTCGTGAGCCTGGCCCATATATATATATATATATATATATACTGTACAGTGGCGGCTGGTGAACTGGCAATAGAGGAAGCACAAACCATCCCTTAAAAATCATGATTGGTCATGACCTGTTTTCAATCTTAATAAAATTGACTTTACTTGACTTCAAACATCCCAAGGACCATCAGGTGTCGCCAGTTCTCCTTGTTAAGTTAAAATGAGCACGAATAGCCAAAAGCCCCGTTCCCACCTTCACGATTTTTTACGCCAATTCACGCCGATGTCAGATCATGGCAAGTCATGGAGGTGTCGTAGTTGTAAGCGGGGGGAGTCCTGAACAGTCGCAAAAGTTCGCAACGAAGTCGTCGTCTCGTTTTCGTTGTGTCGCAAGTTTCAAAATGTTCAAAAAAATCGTGGTGGTTCCCGAGGTCGTCATGGATTGTCATATGTCTTAGTAATGTCGTAGTGGTGTCATAATGGTGTCCTGACAGGTCGCGTTAGTGTCATGATGGTTCGTGAATATTCCTATGTAATCGTTTTGTTTTCAATCATTAATTTAAATGAACATAACAGAAACTCCAAAAACTCCCAACATTATCAGATGTGGCCAGTTTTAATTACTAACGCATACCTGTAAACTCTCACACATTCGGCGTGAGTTTTAGTGGCATATTTATATTCCCCTGCTGTAGTCAGCAATTATTCAATCAACTTGTATGTAAGAGATTCTCGTGCAGCATTGAAGTCCTTTTGCATGGAGGTTTATCAGTTTAACGTGCGTTACGGTGGATTTCACCTCTATTAATTGGAAACCAATTATGACTCTGGAATTCTAATGCTTTTCTTTACTCAGGGGTTGGAAGCAATGGAATTGCATAAAAACATTTGAAATGATCTTATTTCATTTAAAGAATTTAAACAATCATGAAACACATGCATTGCTTCCGACCCCTGAGTAAAGAAAAGCATGAGAATTCAGCGAGCGTCTTGGAGGAACTTCACTCATTTACATCAGTTAGCGATGTATTGTCATTTCTCTTGAGAGCAGAAATGGTTGAATTTTCATGAAAATTTAACAGAAACTTTTGCATTGAAGTACGTACGGTATCAAAATAGATTGTTCTGAGTTGTAACCCTGATCGCCTTTTGTACCCATCATGACAATTCCAAATTATTGAGATCATAATGGGATGTGATTATTTTATAGTGTCAGACCATTTGTGGTGCAGTCTATTGGAAATCTGATTGTTAAACAGGCTGTGATAGGGCCATGGGGAATATGAATTGCAGGGAATGGGGTGTTTGAGGTAGGAGTGTGGGGGTTGCTGGTAGTGACAATGATGAGACTGTGAATACATACTCGAATGGAAGCCAGGATTTTAGGCCAGGTAATCATTATATAGCCACCCTAGGAAGGATATAAGTCCTTGCAAGGTCCATTTGGCAAATTGTTCTTAACACCCAATTTGGAAAAAACAAGAAAAAATTTGATGGCCTTTCCCCCAACCCAAATTGGTCAATTATTGTTCTAGCTCAATCCCGGGCTTCTTTCCTTCCAAGGTTGGCTTTCTAGTGGCAACCTTGCACCTAGTGGAAGTGCTAATGATGACAGTCATCCCATCTCCCCTGCATACTGCCCCAGCACAGGGCATGAGCTGATCTTGTTAAAGGTTCTACGGTGCATTTGCAAATTCTTACTAATTTATGCGGATTGTGCATTTCACCATAGGATACTAGAAAAACTATATACAAAATTCAATAATGTAAGTAACAGGCTGATTATTACAAACAAACATCCCTGAAACAAATATAGCAAAACAAAGAATGATAATGGCATCATGTTGGTTTAATCATACAGAGCTAAAATATTAAAGCACAGATTACCAAAGCCTACTGAAATAGTGAGATGTATTTAACCCTGTACTGGATGAATTTTGATTTTTAGTGAATAATTGGTGATTTTTACAATCACTTAAAGACTCTGAATAATGATGCAATTATGAAACACATTTTGTTGGATATATAAACACCCCCCCCCCACACACACACACACACCGAATATTTTGTTCGGGCAGTGTTATGGAATTATGGTTTAAAATTAAGTAACTTTCAATACAATTTTATTTATCAACAATTCATGAAAAAATGTGGACTGTTTCTGCACTGTCACAAGAATCATTTCCTGGATTGGTTAAAGGAATACACCAATTAATCTCAGATGACATAATACAATTTGCAGAAAGCCATGATCTTTCATGGTTTTATGATGGAGAGGCTTACATGGAAATCATTTTTACCCTCTGATTTTGGCACAGTGAAATAAAATGTTTGCTCTGCTTTTGTATATTTAGGCACTTACTGTAACTCGAAGATTGCCATTACTATATGCAATGGTGTAGTGGTCCCTAGAGAAGCGGACCCACTCTATTAGGTAGATGGGTGTATCACCAAGGGTGAGTAGGTATACTGTTCTATGTGTTACAATGGATTTTTGGCTGATAGGTTATCACACTGGCAAAGGACTGTAAAAGTAGAGGATAAATAGTATTTTGTATTACTTTGTATATTCTCCACTACATCACATTTAACTTGAGTTCAAACAGGCAATCAAACCTGGATTTTAGGTTCACTGCTCCTCTTTGTCGTTGCTCTCTGGCTCTCTGTCCTCACTGTCCATTGACACCTCCCGTACTGCCCTAGCTGGTCTCCCTGCACCGTAAAGAGCATTATTGTCCATCTTCTGTGATTAGTAGTCACTGAGTTGATGAAAAAACCTGTAACAGCTGTACACACCAACATAGATATCTAGCATAGTATTATGTTTTATCTATCAAGTAGCTCCACGACTGCATATTGTTGCCCCAGGGCAACATTGAAAAATTACCATGACTACAGAACATTGCCCCAGGGCAATGCTGGTAAAGTCTCAGTTTTCATCTAAATTAAAAATAATCTCCCTCTAGATCTTGTTAAAAATGATTTTGGGGATATTCATGCATCACGTGTATATTTTTTGTTTTCATAAAGTTACTTTGATGTTTGAAATATTGACAGATAACTTACCCTTGGACCATGCCATGTAGCATGACAGTGTGTTGCCTGAGGGCTATGTTGTGCAGTACAGGGTGAAGACACTTGGTGAGATAAATATATTTGTCATTACTATTGATTGCGTTACACAGAGATACATCATTTCCACCAGAAATCATGAATAATATTTAGGTTTATGGCCGCCCATTGCAAAGCCAAGAATACTTCCTGGCAGAGGCGCATTTACACTGGTCCAATGAGGGTGGGAGCCATGGGGCGACTGCATGAGAGTCGATTTTTTAAAACATAAATAGTTATATTTTCATATTGCTCTCGTTAACCCTTAAATGCCCAACTATAGTAAAAGGTGAAAGAAAAATCTATGTATTCTGTTAATATGTCCTGGAGAGGGGCTAATAACAACCCAATAGCAATTTTTAATTTTTGGTGACCTTTGACCTAATTTTAGTTTTGTGACATATATGTCACTCTAAGTTTCTAGGATATAAAGAGAACTTTTGTCCATCATTGTTTTGGTAGTTGACATATGGCTGAAGTATTAGGCATCGCTTATTTTTCATTTGCTTACCTGTTTGTCTACTTTATCCAGTGATGAATGGGTGCTGATCTATCGTGTGGATTCCACCATGGGGGCGGCCATATTGGAAAGGTTAGCTGGTGCAGCCAGTGTAGTGTCAGTTCCACTTTTATGCATCAGATGGCAGCACTGATAGTCTAAATATGTCACTATGGGCATTAGGTTGCAAAATTTCTGTGGGTCAGTGGTTTTGACAACCCCCAAAATCGTGTGACAAATTTGTCACAGGGGGCATTTAAGGGTTAAGCAAAAAGAAATAAATTGAAAGTGTGGCAGGCTGAATTGAACCCCAAACTCCTGGGTAAGAGTCACACGCACTGACCACATCACCAAAGAGCCAGGCTTGATGGCAAGGTAGCCAGGACGCGTACTTATTAGGAGGCATTTCTAGGGACAGGACCCTTCAACTGTCACAAAAGCAAAAAATATTTTAACTGATCAAATTAAAGACAGTGAGGGATCAATAGGCTCTAAAATGATGAAAGAGTGGACACCTGCTCATTATCAATGAACCATCTGGAAGGAAATGAAGTATTCAAAGACAAAGCAAATGATAACAAGAAAATTTTCAGTCTTATTTACGTATGACATTCAACAGATTATGCACATTCAGCAATCTAATTTAGTGTCCCTTGATTAATCTCATTCTTTCAATCGCACACACCTTTTCATATTTCTTTTGTTTGTTTGCAAAACAGCAATAAAAACAAAATGGCACTTTTATCCACTACAAGCATTGCTATTCAGGATATAATATCACTGGCAAGAGTGAATAATCCCTCCAAACATGAGGAAAACACCTCATAAAATAGCTGCTTTTTGAAAATCCCAGAATTGCAATTGTAATTGAAATGAAAGCCTTGACACACACAGAGCAGGGGTGGGGAAACAGGATCACATTTGGGGACCGCCAAACTCGACAGCATGGATAACTTACTGCACATTGCGGAAACATCACCTACTCAATTAGTAATCAATGAAACAACAAAGGCAGGATGATTGAGAAGGGAGAGAACAATGCTGTAGACTGTAATAAAGGACCTTATGCTGTGTTTATTTGACTTATGGTAGATCGTGCGGTGGCAATTTTGTTTGAGACAAGAAAGCAGGGCCATGCAGTGGCTAATCAATAATACTTTGCCATGCTGCAGTTCCTCCCTCACGGTTCTGTCTCAAAATAGATAGGGCAAAGATGGTTGTGCTTAACATAGGTCTTTTTCGTAATTAGGAAGAATAATCAGTAATTTTCCATATCAATGTTGCGTTGTTTTGTCATGCTCCATCATATCTGGTTTGGAATTGAGTCGAATACAACGATGAGAAGTTGAATAATCCTAATATCAATGGCAAGTTCCTTGGGTGCTTGCCATTCCGACTTCTTTTACATTCTAATCAGAATTTACTGTTTACTGAATTTACTGTACTCTCAGCTACGATAATGACTTGTGGTTTGCCATCTACCAGAATCCATGTGAACTAGCATTAGTCCTTCATCAGCCTGTAGGGTCCAGCAGTCATTCCAGGCCTCTTCTTTTCTTTTCTTTTTTTGTTTGGAATGCTTGAAAAATAATTGACTGACCTGCATCAGTACTGCTCCACATGTACCTCACTTCTGCAGTCACACATGCAACTGATGTTGCTTTGAACTGTGCTATTGAAAGCACAAAGATGCCAATTTTTTTGAATCACTTCTTTTCTTTTTTAAATCCCCCATCCTTCCTTCCTCCTCTCACTCATATTTCTCAACTCCCCAATGAGTGGATCAAAAAAAGAAAAAAATGTGAAAAAGAAGTGATTGGAATGGGCCACATGAGTTTTCTCTGTGTCTTTGATACTGAAACCCCCAAAATAAAGGCTGGCTGATAGTGAGCCCTTGGGGTCTAGTGGTGTCATAATTCCAAACAAGGACATTTTTTGAGAAATTATTATTCCCCACTTTGTGCAACTGACAGGTAGCTAAGACCTTTTCAGTTTTCCCTGGTAATTCCCTCTGTGTCTTTGTCAGATCTCACTTGGTCCTGCTGCCAAAATGCAGTTTTTCAGTTTCATGACGTAATCATGGCAGAGCTGCCATTCATTGGTGGACTACAATGCTATTCCTGGATGAGCATTATTTTGTCAACCCGAGAATACCATTAAGCTGTCAGCAGCTTGCGTGTATGTTCGCAAACGTGTGCGTGCGTGTGTGTGTGTGTGTGTGTTGGGAGGGTATTACATGTCCAGAAATAAAGAACCCAAGCTTCAAACAACATAGTAAACAGATTACAAACAAATTTTACCATTAGTCAACTTTCAGAGTTTTTAAATCCATTCGCACAAAGTAACTACTCTTTAAATGCGTACCAGTTGTACACAAGGTGTAAAATATGAGCATGCCCAAAAAGTCCCATATGCATATACAAGAATATAAATAAAAATTGTAGAAATTAGTTAAGTCCTAGTGCTATCTGACTTATGAGAAAACTATGACTCCCTTGATTTTCTTAACAGCCAACTGAACCTTATCTGAATCATAAGATCTGAGACAAAGACTTTTGATGCATTTCTACTTTCATGAAAAAAAAAAAACATCCAGGAGATGAAAAATCAATAACCAGCAGAAATTGTGTCTTGTCTACAGGCTTTTACCCCATTGATCTTTTTTCTTTCAAAGCATCTGTCTCAGTAACCATAGTCTATAAAAGCAGGTGGAGCTCCAAACTTATTGGAGGAAACCAGAGGGCAATGCCTTTTCCTGCAACGCCCTGTTTTGGCCTGAAACCCTTGGGGGTCCTCCCCCAAAACACACAATCCAACAGCCAGGAGTCCTGCCGTTAGACAGAAGGACATGACAAATTTTTGAGGATCACAAACCCACTCTGTCCAATGCCTCAGGCCTTAGAACTATTTTGACATCAATTCCTCCTTAAACTCACATTTGGAAACCTTTTCTAACTCTGGTCCGTAATATGAAGATAGAAGAAAAAAAAAACTAAGAATCTTATTCTTTCCTCTCAAGGCTGGTCAGAGAGTGCTTGAAAAAGGACAAACCCACTGCTCATTTGTTCAACACATTGCACACTCTCCTCTTTGTATCCGTGTGCTATCTCTAATGGCAACCAAGGCCCCATAAAGCTGGAGAAACCTGTGATCCCTAGTCGTTCGGACAAATGGCTCATCAAAATTCCTCAAGGGTCATCCATGAAATGGTGTCCCTCATTAAAATGTGTCTCCTGCAGACAAGTAGTGTTCTCACAATGCCAGAGATCTTTTCATCACTGACAAGTGTTGCTGCTCTTCAGGTCACATTATCTTCAAACCTGTCCTTCCATTTCCAATCCACTTTTCCGACAAAGCTAATGAAGCCCATGTCTCATCTGCACAATTCAGTCACTCAGCCAATTATAGCTATTTAATTGCTTCTGTTTTCTGGCAGCTACAATAAACAGTTTTTTTTTTTTTTTTTACTGTTAGCTAGTGCTAACCAGTGGGTGCAAACATTCCCTAGGATCAGCGCACTAATTGATGCACATGTAGAAATCTCTGTCAAGATCAGGGAAGAGAGTGAGTGTGAGTGAGTCTTTTAAAAAATATCTGAAATGAACAAGCTACAACACCTTTTAGAAGTGGTGAAATATTGTTTTCCTCAATTTTGATATGCAGTGTCAAGAAAATGTATTTCCCTCCTTCCTGATTTCTTCTAGTTTTGATTTGTCACTCCTCAAAGTTTCAGACCTTCAAACAAAATTGAACATCAGCCAACACAAACTGCATAAACCCAATGATAATTTCTACATGAAAATTAAATGTACTGTTACATGCAAAGGCCGCCTAACCTACGTTTTATCCATTTCCTTTTGAAGCGGGCCTCGCCCTTCAGGGGGCCCCCCACTGCCTGGCAAGAATTAACATCCTAAACCGTGGCTGCATAAAAATATGCAGAGGCGCACCATTAGGAGAGGCAAACTGGTCAAATGTTTGGGGCCCCCATAAAAGGCAGATGTTTGGGATCCCCTACGGCCACTCAAATTGGTGCATTTGTCAATGACTCATAAAAACCTATTAAGCCTCCTATCAAGGCATTATAGCGCACCCCCAGCCGGAACCTCGAAAGCCTCCCAATAGTGACCCCTTCTAGGAGCTGCGGTGAATGAAGAGCAAACACAGCTCAGTCACAACTCAGTCAATTTCAATTAAATATTTTAGTTACAGAAAGTGAGAAGAGCCTATTCAGGCCCCTTCAAGTTCAAATTGTTGGAATTCTAACATAATCAAGGCCAATCAGGAGCGACTTAGATCTGCGCTTGCAAAGGTAAGTGATTTCAGACCTCCACAAATTTTTACGGAGTGGCCGAAATCAGAGTTGGCTACTTGGCTACCAAGCTACATGTAGCTGGCTACAGATTACAAGTGGTTGGAATCGCTGGTGTTCTGTCATAAATTAGGTGTATGAAGACTGAGCTGGCTAAGAAGTGTAGTAATTATTCATTGTTTTTAAATGATGGTTGCTTAAGAACTATGGTAGCTATTACTCTGGGAATTTCGGAAATACAGTAGTCACTTTTGCCAATGTTGCTAGTGCCTCGGACTTATCAGCGAATAACATTAACGTTACACATTGTGGCACATTCTAACATTATGTTAGCTATATTTTATTTTTTATTTTATTTAACCGTTATTTAACCAGGGAAGTCCCGTTGAGATTTGAAATCTCTTTTTCAAGGGAGCCCTGGGGGTTGAGGTAGGGAGGGAGAGGGCAATTTACACAGCCAATTAGATCAGGGGATGATTAGGTGGCAGGTCGAAAGAGCCAGGTTGGGACTTTTGCCATGACACCGGGGAACCCCCTACTCTTCTCGAAGTGTGTCATAGGATCTTTAATGACCACAGTGAGTCAGGACCTCGGTTTAACGTCTCATCTGAAAGATGGCGTCTCCTTCAGTACAGTGTCCCCGTCACTGCACTGGGGCATTGGGGATTATTCCACCAGAGGGAAGATCGCAACCTACTGGCCCACCAACACCTCTTCCAGCAGCAACTTGGTTTTCCCAGGTGGTCTCCCATCCAAGTACTGACCAAGCCCATGCCTGCTTAGCTTCAGCCACGCAGCTGGAGCAGATCAAATAGTGGTATGGCTGCTGGCGAATGTACTTTGGGCAAAAAAAAACATGCTCTTTCTTTCACATGGCATCTCAATTCAAATCAAAACATTAATATGGTGAACACGCTCAAAAAAGTATCAATGGTTTTGCACACATAATCAAACTCATGGCAATGGCTAAGGGAGCCTCGTTCATTGGGAAAGTGGGGGTATACTGTGTCACCCAGTGTTGTGTAATGTTTATAGCAACAATGCAAATTTGACTTTAGGCCTGGCAATACAAGTCATCTAGTGCTTCTAAACCTAGTCCACTCAAGCGACATTAAATTATATTGGTGAGATGTCGAAGTTTGAATTACATCCAAATTTTACTGTATCATTACCCTAGAGATTATTTTGCGGAGCAATCCAAAATCCTGTCCCCTAAGAAGAAAAAAAGAATAAGTGCTCCTCGCGCCATTCGTATATAAACCGAAGGCGGGCTTAGGCAGCAACTTCTTTTGCATGTCAAATTCAGTGACGCATAAAGTAAACAAAGATGTCTGCAATTTGTAACACACCCACACCGTTGAGTTGAGCTGCACATTTCAGTTTTTGAGAAATGTATCTCATTTACGCATACATATATTTTTATTGCCAATATTTTAATAAATAATCATAAATAGACATAAGTTTCAACCAGAAAAGTAAGAATTTCTCAGGATAGGCTCAGGTGTAAGCTGTCATGCAGCAAAATGATGAAGCGAACAAAAAGGGAAGAAAAAAGAGGAGGAAAAAAGACCAGGACAGTGATAAAAGATATTATGAAACTAATGGGAGTTATATTCCAAATGAAACCAGATCAAGGCGTCGGACACTGACGCGGAAAAAAAAATATGTAAACCGTTTTGTGAGCTACAGGAATTCAGAAGCTTCAAAAGTCATTGACGTTATATGTCACCATTAATGTGGATAGAAAAATGCTTGATATCTTTTGTAATGAACAACAATCTCAGCCAAGGGGAAATGGACAGTAATTCTATTGATTGATCCTTGCGACTGAATAAATTACCATATAGTTGCTAATTAGGAAATGTATATGAAGAGCACAAAGGAAAAACGATCAAATCCAAATTTGTCCAAATTTTGCATTTTTGTATATTTTACATATTATATATTATAATATTTTCTATATTTATATTTTTTGCATATTATTTCAGTGCTTTGTTTCTAAGATCGTTTTGAAGTTTTAATTCATCATTTCTCCACAACGTGAAAATGTGACTCTGATCAGTTTTCCATTGTGGTCTTCAAATGGGAATGGGTTTGGGGAAGTAATGCGCTTTGAAGACAATACTGTATATGTCTTTCAATTTTCTTGAGCACCGTTCATCGGATCGCCTCCGAATTTTGGTGGCCTGAAATTCAGAAAAATAAATTAGTCTGGCTAAAGGGAATTGATTGGATTTTTTCAATGTGCAGCTGTCCATGATGCTGAAAGTGTACATAATGCATTCAAAAATTTTAGCTGAAGTCCGAAAATAAGCCATTATTGATGCAAACAAACTTGAATCTTCACTCTTTGTTTTTTAGGGCCCCACATTAGCTTTTGAAATGGACCCCCAGATACTGAAGACCGCCATTGGTTACATGCTTCAGCCAGGCTCGGAACCAGAGAAAGCCCTTTATGGCACTTTAATTATGATCGAGCCGCAATTAGTACTAACAGAAAAATCATTAGAGCTAAAAGGAATGCAGGAAAATCAGGTCTGGGACAGTCCGAGTCAAACAATGAGTGAACAAGAACCAGGGGAGTGAGAACGTTGCAATCTGTGGTATGTCTATCGTCAATACTTGGAGATCATTCTGCACGGCAAAGTCTGCTGGACTGCGCACACACTGGGACCTTAGGGCTGAGGATGTGCCAGGAGCTATCACTGCTCTGGAAAACTTTAGAGAGCACGGAGAGAGTGCTTCTAAAAATAGTTACTTGTTTATTTATTTCTGAAGGCGGAAGAGCTAAAGGCTCATAACAAGGCTAAGGCTAGAACAACAATGAAGAGATCAGAGATCTAGCGAGTAATGACAAAGACAACCAAATTTATACACACACACACACACACACACACACACACACACGCACATGGCACCAATCTACTATAGGGCGTGGAGAATGGGAAACCACAAGAGGGACAGGAAATGAAATGAGACAATACTTAAACAATTAAGGAAGACGGCACTGGAAACTGACACCCACGACTGGATTGTGGAGAAACAATTAAGAAAAAACTAGTGCATGACATCACACAGGGGGGAAAAATCATGTAATGCCAACTGGCTCTGGGTGAAAATGTGATAGTCATTCAATCAACCAGTTTATCAAACTTAACTGATAACACAGTTTGACTACACCTAGACAAGCCCTGTTGAATCTAGAGTTAACTTAGTGTAATATTTATATTTGCATGAAGTTAGCTAACATATCTCACCAAAGGAAAGTTGCTAGGCAAACACCACTGCTACATGAGGGGGACATAAACCTTGAGTCACATTTGCCAAACACTCCTTGATGACCCCCGACCCTTTTTGGATCATATTCTGTGCACTTGTGAATTGAAAATGTAACTTTTTACAAGGCATGGTTCCTGTTAAATGTAGTGCAAATTTTATGAAGCATTCTACAAAAAGAGCATCTTAATTTACCTACTGTCAAACATGGTGGTGATAATGTAATGGTGTAAGGATGTTTGGCTGATTCAGGGTCTGGGTGACTTGCTACAATCAACAGAACCATGAATTCGCTCCACCAGAAAATCCTGAGGGAGATTTTTGTCATTAGCCTGTGATCTGAAGGACAAGTACAACTGGTAATGCAGCAAGAAAATGATCCAAAGAACAAGACCGAGTCCATTTCTGAAGAACACAGAAAAAAAAAAAGGCAATTACATTTTAATACTGGTCTGGTCAAAGTCCTTACTTGATTCCCTAAGAGATGCTGTGGCAGGACCATAAATTTAAAAGCGATAGTCATTCAACGCGGCTGAATTGAAGCTTTTCTGCGAGGAATGAGCTACGATTCCGCCACAGCGATATGAAAGTCTGATCGCCAGTTATTTGAAACCTTTGGTAGCAGTTGTTTCTGCTTTTCTGAATGGTCCAATTGGTATGGATGAAATCACCCTCAAATTAAAGCTGACTGTCTGCACTTTAACCTCATTGTCAATATGTCCTTTCAAACTGAAAGTGTCCTCCCCTTACTATCTCAAGCAATGATTTTTTTTTTTTTTTTTTTAATGCACATAATTTGAATGGTCTAGCACAAGTTTCTTGGGAAGTCATGATGGATTTATGAAAAAAATGCATGCAAACCACCTCTTAAAAATTGCCTAGAAGAAAGGGTATCAAGAAATACAAGTTTTACTTGCTTGATCTTCTGCAGCCACCTTCAGCACAACACTTTTCCTTTGCTGGTGCTCTGATTACCCTCCTGCTCTATAAAGCAACATATAATTGCATCAGCTTCTGACTTATTTTTCTCCTTTAAACAGACATTTGTGTCCCAGTTTTGTGAATTCTGAATTGATGGGTTGTGACGCACAACCTGCTACCTCATGTTTTCCTTGTTCTCTTCGATGGGAAAATGAATGGGACACTTAAAATAAAATATGAGATACAGATAGAGGGGAAGAAACTTTACTATTGATTTTAGAATTACATGCTCTCATATCTTGAGGATTGATACCGATTGATGTGGCTGGAGTAAATGTGCTTATCGCAGATATCGATAATATGTAATCCCAAATATTGCTGTCATGCCAGTGCATGTTGTTGTAAGTTAAGCTAACTTCACCTGCCAGTGGGTTTCAGAAATTGGTGTTTTATCATTGAGCACCCAGGATATTAATTGCAGCTAAGAAAATACACAGAATTAAGCAACCCGCTTATGGTAGCTGGCCAAATAAATCCTGCAAACCAAGCAGCAACCTCAGAGGCTGAAAAGTGAGGCCAACACGGAGTGCCAATAACTACAGTTCCTCGAATGGCCACTCGAGGCTGGCTACAAAAAAAAACGAGTCAATCCCAGAAATAAACATATTTACAGCCTTGTTAAAAAAAAAAAAAAAAAATTAAGTTTCTATTGCTAATTTTCCCCGCCATAAAACTGTGAGGGGGTGAATTTTTATATAACTCTTCCATTTAAATTATATTAAGGCTTTAATTCCTGCATAATTAAGGGCGCAGCTGCTTTGAGTGACATGAGGCTATAATATAAACCCATATAAGTATATCGTTTTAGACAATATGCTCAGTAGGTGGCGGTAGTACAATGAAATGGTTCCAGTGCCTTTTAAACTTCAATAGAAGTTGAAGAGTGGATTTATTTTACAGCTAACTGGTGTATCATAGTAGCTGGTGATAAATCTGCATGCCTCAATGTAAAGCTGCATTAATGAGTGAAAATTATTTGGCAGAGAAGGAATCATGGCTAGAAGATAAGCCTGGTACCAAAATGTAGATCAGAATGAGATTTTTCATATGCCATGACTTGAATTGATCATCAGCCCATCCCACGTGGTGATATGACCCCTTGAAATTTTAGTGACATGTTTTTTTCTGGTAAATTATAAGAAAACACATGATACATCCATGGTTTTACTTGCTAATACTACACTATATCATAATTATTAAACTGGTGCAGTGTTGCTATTGAAATTTCCATAGATCCCATGATATTGAAGCTTGAAGTTGGTAACAGAACAAATCTCTTTGAAGAAAATCAAGATTTTGGCTTCAGATTGTCACACATAAAATGGGCATACAACTGATTTAATTGCAGTTTTAACAGTGCTCCAATACGACTTTCAGCACTGAAAATTTCATGTAGCTATATCCAATACACATGAAGTTATGAGGGCTCCGAAATGCTAAACAAAATGACACGAGTTAGAAAGCTCGAAATGTCCTACCCCCATGAATGTTTTTAGCCTCTAACTCAAAAAAGAGTCAAAAGATCAAAGTAAAATTTGGCTAAGATTCATTAAATAGACTGAAGTTTTTGTACTAGAAAATTCCAAGGGAGTCAGGTGGGAGGCACTTGTTGATTTCATATGGAATGATCCATTAAGATGTACTTGAAATGCAGGTAGTTTAATAACAGCTTATATGGTAATAAGGGGACGGAACCCCTGAGGAAGAGGTGGAGACAGAACCACAGAATAGGACTGCACCGTTCAGTACAGATGTTGCGGGCAAAGCTGAGCTGTGAATCACTGGCCAGTGGCTCCCAGGTTAGCAGCCAGGAGGAGAGCACACTTTTCCAGCACCGAACTGTCCACAGGAGGATGGAATAGCTTGAGGGGAATTTGGTTACAATCCTGATGACCATAGAAGGATTGGGAGCTTGTTCCTAACAAACTCAACAAAGGAACAGACTTGGAAGGGTTAACAAGAATGCAGTCCCAGTCCTGGACCCTGATTAGGTTTGGGAGCTTGTTCCGATTATACTGGACTGACGTTCAAGTTAACTTAGTTAAGAGGAAAGGTTCAGGAACCGCTGGTTCACAAGCACAAAGGCAAATTACAAACCAGCAGCTTACAATGCAAAGCAAAGGGCCAAAACACCCATCATATGGCCATTAGAAAATAACCATGTAATGAGATGCAGCCAGGGGCTTGGCAGACATGCAAGACGTAAACCAAAGGAGACATACTTCCAATAGACACACAAGTTAGTGGATTGGAAGAGACATGAAAGGTATTCACATGAGGATTGTGACACAAACTAATGTAATCATCAAACGAGTTGTCATTTGTAATACTCTGCGGCAAATTCTTTTGCATTCAATGACTCTCTGAAGTCTGGAACCTATAGACATAACCAGACACTGGGTTTCATTCCTGGTAATGCCGACACTGCAGCTGCCTTCACTTCCTGCTTTGTTGTTGAGGCGTTTTGCCCTCAGTTCTTTCCCTTTTTCATGTTGTTCCCTTCCCATTTTTCTGGTATAAGTTTACTTTTATCTCATCAGTCAATAGTTTTTTTCAAAGGGCTTATTTGCCAATTTGCTGTTTTTGAGCCTTACCAAAGGTTATCTTGAGATAAATTCTCTGTAGTTATTCTGATGAAGCCGTCTTTCGACTGCTGACTTCAGAACCAATATGACTACCTCCTGGAAAGTGTTGTTTTTCTGGCCTACTGGTGTGAAGGAGTTTTTCTTTACCAGCATGCCATAATTTTTCTGTCATCCCCCACATATGTTATTCTTGGTCTTCATGGCCTTATTGCATTTCTGAGCCAACCCATACTTTCTTCTTTTTTTAACAGTGCATCAAATAGTTCGGTTGGCAGCTTCAAATTGTTTTGCCTTTTGTCAGGTGGCTTTGTTTTGATTTTTTCAGCATAATAATGGCTCCCTTCACTGGTAGTGACAGCCCTCTGGATTCCATATGTAAAATTAACATCAACAAATTCCAAATACAAATACAACACTTCATATCAACAGTAGACCTTCTGTGTGGTCACTTTTGAACAAAACACATCTGGCCATGGAACAGCTCATTGGTTAATTTTTTGAATACTTCTGGATCCTGAAAAAGGGGGGACCTCAAAAAAGTGCTGTAATTTATTTTGCTTGTATTTATCTCATCTCCAATACTCTATGTATAGTCCACAGCTAATATTTATGGACCTGACTGCAGCTGCTCCAAATGTCGTAATTTGTGTTATCTAGCAGAAGACTGAACAATCCAGATAGACTGCTGGAAAATGGCAGGAAAAAAATCACTAGGGTAAGAGGGAAGAACTAGGAAATGTGAAGATAAAAATATTCAAAGATGAAAATGACTGCCACTTGCATGAACAGACTGAAATGTAAACTGTGGGAACAATGTTTTTTTTTTCAACCCTGCATGATAGCATTTTTCTATTCTTCATTTTCTGAACTATATTTATGGTTGTCAGCTCCATCGCAGAGAGAGGATGAAAGAGAGAGAGAGCGAGTGAAACTGTCAGTAGTGGACACAGATAGCAATTGAAACACAGAGCTACATTTTCCCTGAGATATTTACGTATTGAAATCAATTTGTATTTTGCCATCAGTTTCATCTCGGCATTTTCTCTTTGGATACCAGATGGACACAGTGCGAAAGAACAGCAGTTTCTAGTGGATATCTGCCAATACTGTCTGACCCAGAAGTACAAATGTGTTCCAGCACGGACACACCCAGCAAGGGGGAAGAAACCATAGCTATATCTGTGTTCAAGCTCCTCTCCGATCACTTGTCGAGTTCCACCTCATTTGGTTTGCCTTCCCTTTAGCAGAGCAGAAATGATGTACTGTCTCTTCCACCAGCTCATATACATACTGCATGAAATTTTATTGCTTCTCATAATCAAGACCGATCTCAGCATCCAATTTGAGAGGCAGGAGAATATATTGGAGGGTAAACTTATCGCTAGCAACATAAACAGATCTATTTCATCTAAGAACAAATATTTTTTGTAAGAAAGAGGGAAGACCACTCTCCTCACAAACAGTAACCCTGTCTAAACAAGTGCGGAACTGGCCTGCAATGAATGAGTTCAAGAAGAGAAATTAGACACAAAGGATGTCACAGCTTCCATTTATCACTCACAACGGGATGCAAATGAATCAGTTCCTCTGACTTCAATTTTAAAATGATAATAACAAACTTGAGGAAAATATTTATTTTAATTTGGTGTTGTCATGCCGAGTCACTCATTTGTTATGCCCCAAAAAATATTTATTGATATTTAAAATGCAAATGCCTCAGCTCCAAATGCTGCTGCCTGTGGTGCATTGCATCAGGTGCAATATTCGCGGAGACGTGTCCCTCCAAGCAATAATCCAGATTTAAGGTGCTGTGAAAATAACAATCAAGAAAAAACATTTAAAAATAATAAACAGTTTGAGCAAATTTCACAGTGTGATAGGCGTGCATTGTTCCTAGATACACATCTTCCCTGAAACAATTTCTGTCAACTGGATATGATCCAGGGGCTATTATGCACTATGACAGTTGATTATTTTATCCATCTACTGGGGAAGGCAAGACAGCTATTTAGGCCAGCAAAGAAGATCCATAGGCTCACTGGCAGCTTACTCCACAACTCCCAAAGACTCTAGCAATTGAAAGGGAGTGCTTAATCCATTGTAATGTGGCTTTTAATTGATTGCACCGCTGCAGACGTCTTGTTAATATAAATGGGCAGTCAGACGTCAGGCACTGGGGTGGAAGAAAAGGTTCAATGTGTCAGTACTAGCTTCATTTTGGCCCATTAACTGCTCCAGACTTCACCAGTATAAATCCACTGAGTTAATAGTCTGCATGCGGCTAAATTCACCCTTTATTTGAAATCAGCAGTCATTCAGCAATGAGTAATACAATCTCATTTAAGGCCAATGAGGTATTCAGCGGAGCGAAGTGTGCACTGCAGCCAACATTTGCAGAGGAATTGAAATGACTCAATGGAAACTTTGGCCGTTTCAGCCTGATGAATGAGGTTGAAAGTTTTCACATCTAGCAGCGGGGCATTAATCTGTGGTGCCCCTGTCAGGGAAGCTGAGCCTTATCACTCAAGTTGTTGGGTGGGACCGGTAGTAGTTTCTGAGAATTGAATTTGGTCGTGACGCACCTCACACAGAAATCTGTTGTATAATATATGCCCATTTTTAAATGCACACGAATATGAGCTAAGCACTGAGTTGTTTTCCTGAGTTGCTCCCTGGTCATTGAGTAATCTTTAAAACACTCTGAAATTAAACAATTTATACCCCTTTCATACTGGGAATCCCAGTATGAAAGGGTCATGACACTGGCCTAAAATTTTAGAGCGCTCTAAAGTTCACATTTTAGAGTGCTCTCGGAGGTGGTTAAGGGCCACTTCAGAAGCGCTTCAGCGGCAGCGGAAGTTTAGTCCGCTCTAAATTCAGTGGCCCATAAACCGCAATGTCCAAGGTGAGCTGCAAGCTTTGCAAATATCAATATTTAGGTGATCTCCAAATGTTAGGCGATGTTCAATTGATCAAGGAAAGATAAGTGCTGTTCAGTATATTTTCATGTAACGTTCGAAGAAAGGTTGAATTTTTTCGCAGATATCTCATGCTCGCTAATTTAAGTTCCTATGTATCCCATGAATGTCAGCCTCATATTATTTGGAAAATGGAAAAATAGCACTGGCTTATGGTTGGCAGTCTATTCAAGCCAATGGAATGAATAAGTAGCTAGCTAGCAGGCTAATGCTTTTCACCATTAAATTAATAAATTCAAGTGTTTTTACGATAACAGTTAAATGTGTGACGCATTTCTTTATTGGCCAAAAGCGATAGCATGCTAGCTGACAAATTATTCATCCCAATGACTCGAATATAGAGGCAAACGCCAAGCGATGGTGAATGTTTCCAGCGCAATTGGCCCTGTTAACACAGATTCTGTTCATTGGCAAACATCAGAGTGACCACAATGCGAGAAAGCTGTATTACACGTGTATGGTAATAAACGTGTATCTGATGGGTTGTATCACGCTGATTTTTAATCATTTATGAGCAGTGGCAACCGGTGGATGGAAAACCGAGGGGGCTGAAAACATCCCTTGAAACGGATGAGATTTTTGAGTCAATTTCAATCATTGTTCTTGGTTAACACATTTTCCAACAACATGAATAATTCGTTGGCGGTACACAGTCTCCCTTTTAATTCAATGTTAAGGCGAGTGAATAATAAATTCAATAAAAATGTTTTATTCACTTACCTTAATAGGTAATGCTTCACGAAAAAACTAATGTGGATTTTCCGCGTTAACTTTTGTCACATCCTGCGAAGCAAGCCGTCAAACCTGTGCTTCATGATTGTTTAATTGAAAAAGATTGAAATTCGCACTTTTTTGTGTTCAAATGCGTTTTATTTCTAGTCTTAATGAAGAGAATTAGCTTCATCTGAGAAGGGAGAGTTAAAGTATCTTTAATCAGGAAAATGACTGAAAACAGATCAATTCTAATAATCAGTTGAAAGACAAATCGCCCTCCCTGCTCTCTGTCCACCGCCCGCCATTGTTTATGGGATAAAAACCGTATTTCGTAACCACACATTCATGTATGCGTAACCTCTTGAAATTTTATGCGTGATGCCTACATGAAGGGGGCGATGGGCTACCGTGGCAACTACATCGGTCTCACGCGCACCCTGGGTGGTCACGAAGGGCAGTATGAAATGACTAATCCTGGACCCAGTTAGAGCGCTTCAGAAGCAGCCAAAATTTCTCAGCACAGTATGAATGGGATACCAGTGACATTGATTGTGTTTAAGCTAGTGGCTTAGCTCGTGAGGATGGGGGGCAAGCCACCCCCCTGGGAAATATCAGAGGGGAATTTGGGCCCTAAGAAGACAAAATGTTAAAATTCACATCTTTAAAGAAATATTTTGCTTTACAGTCAATTTATGAATGTAAATATGGATTTAGATATCCCTTTCTGCCTCTATCAGCCATAATCGAAGATCCTTTTGGAATGGGAACGATGTGCTAGCAAGCATCAGTAAGGTTTTGCTTCTTACATCACACTATGCGGAAGTAGCTGTGGTTACACCCACGGAGTGGCAGAAAGACCGCTGAATGGCAACAGAAGAATTCAGTTTGAATGCCGGGAAAATACACAAAAAACAAAACAAACAAAAAAAAAACGAACTGTTGTGCGATTGACTGTACAAATAGGACGTGGTCTCACTTGTCTTTTCAATGTGACTCTTACCTACCGATCGTGCAAGGACGCATTAACTGTCAAATCTGTAGGTTCCGAGAGCAGATCTTGCTAACATTGAGATCTGTTCAGCCAGACTGCATGCTGAAGTGGCCTGTCTCGCATTGAGGTCAGATCTGGATGAGGCGTGGACAGCATGTGGGTTTTGGAGTGGCCTTGTCAATATCCTGACTTGAATCTGATTGAGATGTTGTGGCATGACCTTATACAACAGTTAATTCTCAAAAACACTCTATTGTAACTGTATAAAAACATAATAATAACAATAAAAAAACAAATCTGCAAAGACGAGTGGAAATAACTCTTAACCTTTAATAACTTAAACGATCATTTAAAAGCTGCATTTTGTGTTTCCTTTCCTTGTAGTCAAATAGAGGATTTTTTGGGGGGGTAATAACGCCATATAAGATGAGCTTTCCCCATTGCCATTGCATATTTCTCCCACTGACTACAGTTTTCTCACAACAGTCTGTCAGCTATCAGCTTGCATTTGTGGCTGCATGCATTCAATTGGCTTAGATAAACATGACTGTATGTAGCCACTGCCTTGTACTCAATTCGATTGGCTGAGATAGGCATGACTAAGTTAATCACTGCCTTATAATTGTGCCTGTATTTAATTGGCTGAGATTGGCATGATTAATATAGCTAATTCAAATTTTTCATGTGTCATGAAGCACACCAACTGCCTTTGATTCACATCAATTTCAATAGAGCCAAGCTTAATTTCTTGCGTGATTGACGAATCTAGGTGTTTTGAGCACCAGTGAAGGACCTAGGCGCCAATCCGCAAAAAGCTGCTCATAGCAGAAAAATTGTCTGATGCGGTCTGAGTCAGGAAAGGGGCGAAGAGGATCAATTGAGAAGGGCACGTCGTGGTCAGAGACAGGTCTGCGGACAGTCCCAGGATGGCAAGCTGGCAGTGCGATCCCACCAAACCTGTCAGTGGGATTTTGGATAGGTCTGTTTTAATGTGCGCTCTCATCCAATAAAGTCACAAAAACAGCCCTAAGTTGCCTGCATTTGCTGATGCCACTATTGCACTGCCCAAGCGTATCTATATCAACAGACCCTCCACTGCGCTGTTCCACTCATCTTAGCATAAACAGGTTAATTTTAGCCACAAGTAGGTGAGGATTTTACATGTGATAGGTTCCTGCAGGGTAAATGTTCTACTGGGGATAAGGTCCTACTGGATAAATATTCTGCTGGGGCATGGCTCTTATGGGGTAAGTATTTTGTTTCTGTAAAGGTTCTGGTGGGGAAAAGATTTAATTGGGGAAGATGTGCTGGTATTTCTACATGATGAAACCAAAAAAAATAAAAAGAAAACAAGTATGAAGTATCTCTCCATTAAAACAGAATGTGTGGTTTTTTAAATTGAAAAAACTAACATGGCACTGGTCAAAAAAAAAAAAAGATGCGTTCCCATGTTGAAAATTACTGAGTTAATATAATGAGTAGATTGTATTTGTAACATTCAAGAGACCCATAAAAATACCCATGAATGCAGAATTACAGTCATTATTGCAGGGCAAGACCTGCGGTCTTGGATTCATAAATATTGTGGTAATTACAATAAAATATGAAGTACCATATGTTTATGGATTTTAAACAAAATACAATTAAATAACAATGAGGGTAATACTTAAAGCATATAATATATGAACTATGCTTTCATATGATGGTGAAACTGAAGGACAAACGAATGATCACAGGAATCGTGTATGCATGTTTTGAGCTGTCTACTATTTTCCGACGCACACTTTGCATTTTTGCATCTTTGAGGTGATAGGACACTTTATTACATTTTATTTACACTTCGCTGCCATTTACAATACCAAATGCAAGTGAGATGGTGAGAGGAGGGAACACAACTCGAGCTAACGTAGCTCACAAATTTTATACATCACTCTCTGTCGATTACTTATTTATTCTTTTTGACACATACTGGTGACAGTATAATTATAGCATGTCATTTTAAAGTGATAATTGGCACACTGATACATTTTAAGAATGGCAAGTTTTGTCAACAGACAATATGATTTAGTCTGTTGCTTTTAAATGTACAACCCCAAGTTTTGATGGTATGGACAAAGCACATAAAAACAAAAAGCTGTAATTTCAGAATTTACCTTTACTTGGATTTCCTTTCAAAACAAGATAATTCATGCATTGTATAGTCAAATTCATTTTATTTATAATTATACATCCATTATTATAAGTCAGGCCTGTAAAACATTCCAAAAAAAGTTGGGACGGGGGAAATTTAGGAAGAATAAGGAGGGTAGAAAAAAAGAATGTTCTTTTTTGAAACAGCTGACTTAGTCTGTCAGAAGCAAAGACAAGCTGAGGATTGCTAATTTGCCCACAAATACGCAACAAAATCATTGTATGATTCAAAGAAAGCAAGGAGGGGTGTCGGATATTTCACTCTTTACAGTGCATAACATAATTAAAAGATTCAAGGAATCTGGAGGAATTTGTGTGTGTAAAATGCAATGACGCAAGCCAAAGCGGAATACCCATGATCGCTGATTACTCAGACGGCACTGCATCAAGAACCGCCATCAATCTCTCGGTGATATTATCACATGGGCTTAACATTACTTTGGCAACCTTTTGTGAGGTCACATCCACTTAAAACTTTACCATTCATAAAGGAAGTCTTCAGAGTCCTGAAGTGACGTTGATTTCCCTGGGTTCAGAGGCATATTTTCTAGGGCCTTCCATACCTTTTTTTCGATAAGACAACACAGAAATGCATTATGCACGCATTGCAAAGGCATGTATGAATATGAAGATGGAGCGGTTGCTAGTCTGGCCTGCCTGGTGTCTCGTTTTATTCCCAACAGAATATATGTGGCGCGTTTTGATCTGCTAAATGCGACAACAAAAGCTCTGCACTGTTGCACAGCTCAAGACTTCTTTGTAAGAGTAACAGGAAAAAATTACACCGGGAATGCTTTCTTTCTTAGTGTTTTCAGTGCCGAAATGTTTATTAAGTGTTGTGAAAAGGAGTGGTAACATTCCAAAGTGGTAACTACTTTTTTGAAATGCATTGCAAGAATCAAAATTGGAATAAGTGTTCATTATGAAAATTCAATAAAATTCATGTGATGAACAATCAAATAATGCTCTGATGTATTGTTTTTTACGTAATACGGTTCAAATATAATTTACAAATCACAGATTTCAGTTTCATATTCATGAACATACTGTCCTAGCTTGTTCTGATTAGGGGTTTTATTACAATTTAATTCAGTTAAGATGGCAAATGACCTTGCATGCAATAATCTGAAGAGGGGCCCTGAATTTGCTATGTTATATTGCTATTGTAAGAAGGGTTGACAAATGCGAGGAGAATGAGAGTCATTGATGCATCATAGGACATCTTTGAATCAGCACAGTCACGTTCTGACAAGGTTGTTTCCTTTTTATCTGCATACAATGCAGGGGGATATAATTGTCAGTGCAGTTATCTGTTCGTCCATCTGTCCATCCGTGGACATTTTGCTTCTAGAGCAGAACTAGAATATCATTCAATATTTTTTAACGAAACTTGCTATGCGTATTGATCAGGTCCTAAACTGGTGCTTTTTGATATTTTGGGATTTCTGAGATTAGAGTGCTGGGGCTGGGGGGATATGTCATCTTCTGATGACTCTCGTTTGCCAGAAATAATTCTCACATCTACAGACAACCAATTTTCAAATATAAAAAAGTCATTTTGTTCAAATATTAGATGGAAAAATTTCTCATGGTTTACAAACCACAGAGGCTATCTTTATCTTAATGAGATAGATTAATTGATCGCATAAGAAGGATTTTACAGTTTGTCTTTATAGATTTTTCATTTTATTTCCGGCCTAACCAATATGGAAGAAAACATAAACTGTTCCTCAAGGAACTGGCACTTTTAGAAAAAAAAGGCATTATTGCAAACTCCATGCCAATAAAAATGCATCAGATGAAAACACTTTGTGGAGGAACTGGACACATTTTATTGCAGAGCGCCTTGTAATATTGCCCCTGAGATCCTTGTTGCTGAGGTAGAGAGCATACCTTGTGTAGACGGGAAAAAGGCCAAACCAGTCAATATCCTCACTCATGCTCTTCAGAAGCCATCGCTTTATTTTCCACTGTTTTATATAACTTGTTTTTCCATTTGCAACTTCAACAATTTGGGTTTTTCTGTCTGATGTCTTGAGATTGAGTCGAGAGGAAGCAACTCCCACATAAGGACCAATTCAGCAGACACTTCACTTCATCATTCCTTGGAAAACACTCAATTTAAAGCTGGTGAAGTGTATGCGCTGGAGAAAGCTTTGCTCATGTTGAAGTGGTGCTCCTCCAGCTCTTCATGTGAGTGTGTTAATGATTAAATCTGGAGTTTAGTCAAAATGTAAGGCATCATTCATTCCATCATTGGCGGGTGAATTGTGAAGCACAGGTTAACTCAAGCTAAATGTTAAAACTCAGCCCTTGGTTGTCATTGTAGTCTTGAAATAACTCATTGCTAATGATGCTGCAGAAAAACTGCCTGATCTCTCTTTAAACCAGCCCTTAGAGATTTTGAACTTAATTACAAAGCCTCTCATACCATTATTACTCAGGTGTGGAGTTGCTATTTCACCCTGCCAAAGACAGTCCCTGAAAAAGTAATACGTTTATAATGTCTCAACACCTCTTTCTATATGGAACACCTCTTTCTGTATGGATAGCAAAGTGACTGTCTACAACATGGTGGAATCTTTTTTTTTTTTTAATACATATAATTACCTCTGCTGGAAGGTATTGTGATCACTTGTGTGTGCATGTGTGTTTCTGTTCATATGTGTGATTATCAGCAGGATATTTACTCAAAAAATATTTAACGGATTACAATCAAATTTTATGAAAAGTTGTACTGTATGCATGGGAAGAACTGATTAAATCTCCAGGTCAATCCACATACAGATCTAGATTCTGCAGCTTATTATATTTGCTCGTGGATCAAAACCTGCTGGCAGAGGTATGTACTCTTTGAGTGCCCTCTAACATATTCTTGCAATTTTGATGACGTTTTCAAGTGTTAGGTACGCTTTTTGTTGAGCAGCGTTGCTCAAGGTGCTTAATGGTTTTCTGAAGGATTGCTGGCTTTAGCTCTACAGAGCCAATGTCCTCTGTTTTTGCTTGTTTGACATATGGGTCATTCTTCACTATTGGTGACTTTTCAGTGTGCTAACTTATGAAAAAAAAAGAATACATTTCTCATGTTTTTAACACTATATGTTGTAAATGGTATGTTTAACTTTCAGGAACTTGTACTAACAGAGCTTGTGTACCTAAATAGTAATAATTATGGATGGATTATTCAGACGTGGACCACGAGAGAGTTCCACTGTGTTAGGGACATATATACAGGTATTACAAAGTGTAAATAATGTAAATATTCAACAATACTTAGCTTTTCTTGCACCTTATGTGCCCCGCATTCCATTTTATAAGTTTTTTCTTTGAATAATGTTGAAAATTGAATTTTTGAGTAGAACGTGTTCATTCTTTAAAACGGTCACATTTTTTTGCACCCAATTTAAATGATAATAACAGAAATTTGCACAAAATTACATATGTCTGCTGCTGATTCCTTTCAACTCTGCAGTTTAGCATTAACATATGCATAACATTTAACATACTTGTTATGTTATTTGGGTAAAAATGACTAACAGGGTGGAAAAAGGACCTCAATGACCAGCAATAACTCAGTGAGTTTCAACAATAATTTTATTATTAACTGGCAGAACATTTAACTTCAATTGAAAATACAAAACATTCAACAATTTTTAAACATAAAAAATTACATTACAGTACTAAACATAAGTGCCTCTACCGACAAACAAAAGTGGCCCTCACCAAACTTTTTTTAATGACTTCATTTAATCTTATTTTTAACTTTATTTAATTTTATTTCATCTTTTTGTGTGCATGTGTGTGCATAAATATATGTGTGTGTGTGTGTGTGTGTGTGTGTGTCTGCCTGAGAAGGTGTTTGTGGGTATGTGTGTGTGCTCTTCTCTTTGGATCTGCATCTCGCTTCGCTCTGTTGCGGTGCTGCATTTCAGCTGCAGTAAGTGGGGAGCCATTTCTAACAAATATATACAATTTAACAATACATTATCATGCAAATTGTATCAACAACATTTTATAATAATGATCAATTATTGTTTAAATATACGTAAGAGGGTGTGATCTGTTGGTATTGGATCATAGCTGTTATATGGTAGGACAGCGGTAAAACCGAGTAAATGCCTTGTACCTTAATATAATAATAAAGTTTTACCTTTCACACATATTGATAAATTAGATGAACCGTATAAGTAACAACTAAATATTTATATATTAGTATTTATAAGCATTTCCTGCACGTTCTGTGATAGATTTTCCACCCTGTTAGGTGAATGTTCCACCCTGTAAGGTTTACATACCTAACAGGGTGGAACCTAACAGGGTGGAAAATTTCAAACCAAATTAGCTATTGCTCAGTGACAGAAAACTTTTGTTAGCTAGTTCTCCACAAATAAACAGTACTTTAGTATAAATATCAAATATGTTTTTTAATTTTTAAAAATGTGGTTTACTTTCTTCATAAATTAGGCTAACAGGGTGGAAATTTAAGAGTAGGACATACAGGTTAACATCATAAAACATGCAAAAAAAGGCAAATAGAAAGTTGTCACTCACCTCACTTTGCTCCTTTTAAATTTCCCTCTAAAAGTGTGATTTCACAGCCAAAGTGTGGGAATGGGAATGGTAGTTGTTTTTGTTCAAACAGCGAAAATCCACAATCTAACAGGGTGCAACGTGATTTTGGGGACATATAGTAAATTATTTTTTAAAATAATAATAATGACCATTTCCATTGCAAGAGATTAATATTTAGAGATATTTTAACATGATCTATACAATAATAAAAACAAATTTCCATGAATTTATAAATATTTTACAATTTATTTAACTGAAACTGAGAATTTGCTTTGGGGACATCATAAAAAGAAGTGTATGTGTCAAAACAAAAGGCGATAAAGATAAAAAATATATATTTACAAACATAATTTTGTGTTAATTATATAAAGGAGACTTCAATGTATAATAAAACCCTTTTGTATTAAACATATTGTTTATTTTAATTAAAATATTAAGAGTTTTTTCTTTGGGACGGAAAAGTCACCAATAGCCAGGAATGACCCATATCAAAATGAATCAAATCATCCAACGATATTTACCAAACTACAAAGACTATATTAGTGCAGGGAAAATGCAGCTTTTAAATGATCATTCCTTTACTGAATTCAACATGTTTTTCAACACTTTTATCAAATATGAGAAAAAATAATTGCCTGCCTAAACCTGCTTACTGGTCGAGTCACCCTTGGCGTCAACAACTGCAATAAAACATTTGCAATAACTGGCAATGAGTCTTTTACATTGTCGTGGAGGAATTTTGACCCTCTCATCTATGCAGAATTGTATAAATTTTGCTACATCGGGGGGTTCTTTAGCATGAACTGCCTGTTTAAGGTCATGTCACCCAAACTCATTTGGATTAAGTTAAGATTAGACCATTCCAAAACCTGTTTTTTTTTTTTTTTTTTGGTAACTTTTATTTTTTGAGTGTAAAATCTATGTCTTAACCACTAGTTGCTTCTGCTTCTTAACTTTATTTGCTGGTATGACAGACATTGTACAACAAATTTCCTTTGGGATAATGATGTATTAACTTATCTTATCTTAACCTCATTTTTTTTCTTTCATGCTATTCAAAGGGGGATTTACACTCATGGGCCACTTCATTAGGAACACCTTTGCTACTACCGAACTGGACCACCTCCTGCCCTCAAAATTGCCTTAGTTCTTCGTGGCATAGGTTCAACAAGGTGCTGGAAACATTCCTCAAAGATTTTGTTCCATACTCACATGATGGCATCAAGCAGTTGCTGCAGATTTGTGGACTGCAAATCCTTTATGCGAATCTCCCATTCCACCACATCTCAAAGCTGCTCTATTGGATTGAGATCTGGTGACCGTGGAGGCCATTTGAGTACAGTGAACTCACTGTCAAATTAAAAAAAAAACAGTTTGAGGTTATAATGCCTTTGAAGGTGAGGTTACTGAAGGGATCTGATACTTCTGATGGCACGACACAGAAAATCCTGTGTGAAAGAGGTTAATCTAATCAACTGCATGTTGCTTTCGATTGAAGTGGCAGCCAAATAACTGTATGAAATACCATTACACAACTTATAACCCGAGGCAAAAATTATGGGATCAGCACACTTAGAGGATGTTCATCCAGATTTTTTACTTTGTTGCAAATCAAGAAATCATAGATAGGACAAAGAATAAATTTTGGCTTGATGAAACACACCTCAAATAAATTAAATTATTTGAATCAATGGCATATTTTTTTCCAGATCAAGTAGAGGAAAAAAAAAAAATAATTTAATGTTGAGGCAAAAATAATGGTATCATCAACAAAAAATCAAAATGGTACTTTGATGCTCTTCTTCAGACTTTCATGATAGCCTGAATTCTTTGAGGCATGAACTTCACTCATGAAAAACAATATTCTCCAACAAGCTAGTTCCAACTTTCTCAAATAGTGGTTGACAGATCACCATTGCAGGATGGGGCCTTGTGGAGAATTTTTTTTTATTATTTCCACTATAAATTTTCAAATGGATTGAGATGCAGACTGTTTGCTGGAGTTGATATGCATTTCCTGAAGTAGGGCTTTAAAACTCTTTGTTCTGTGCCAAGATGTATTGTCATCCTGAAAATGACTGCATCAAACCTATTTTCTTCAGATAAAATGAGAAAATGGTCCAAAATTTCAATGTACACCTGTGCATTAACTACTGAGGTAATGATTGCCATGTCCTCTAGTTGTTTACCTGACATCCATCCCAATGTCATCAATGAATGTACAAATTAATCCTTTCCAGTTAATCCTTTCCTTTGTTTCAATTGCCAGCTCTCTTGTTTTTACCATGTTTCCTCTCAATAGCTGAAGTCTGACCTCGTTAAGGTCTGCAAGCACTCTCTTTTAACTGCTGACTAATTAGCATATTCAGATTTGTGTTGTTAATTTCTTTAGAAATGCCAATTACAATCCCCAACATTGAGTGATTCCATATTTGTTTCTTCTACTTGATTGGAAAAAATGCCATTAATTAAAATAATTAAATATGACTTGTTTAAGGTGTGTTTCATGAAGCCAGACTGTTCAGTTATTGAGCAAAAATTGTTTTGTAGCACACCTGTAATTTGTTCATTTGCAATGGAATAAAAAGCTGGTTGAACATCCTCTAAGTGTGGTGATTCCATAATTTTTGCTAGGGGTTGTATAACCGAGATCAAAGAACATCTGCTCCCAAAAGGGGAAAGCATTCTCTAAAAATGCAGAAAAAGAAGGCTAAACTAAAAGCTTGCAAAACATCCAACTGGACATTGAAATCCCTTAAAGGGACTGTTCACCCAAAAATGAAAATTTACTCAACATCAACTCATCTAAGCAATTAATTTATTCCGTTTAAGATGCAAGTCTCTTAAATTTCACAGGAAAAAAAAAACTAAAATGCAGAAACCTGCCACAAGAGTATATTTTTAAAAAATACAATGCATGTTTTAAAAAAATGTTTTTAAAAAATATTTTATTTGCAAATGTTTTGTGTCACCCATGCTTATTCATAACTCAAAGAACATTTTAATGATCATTTTAAAATATACCTTATTTTAAAATCTGCGCACAAATGTTGTATTTGCATATGGAGCAGGGGAAATGTTGAGGGCAATTATATGCCACCTTCTCAAACTACTTTTGCTCGATGTTGGCAAAAAGAGGCAAAAATTTGCCCACTCTATCATTAATCTTTAATCAGTGTTGTACTTTTGTCGTATTTAATTTTTGTTTCCTTTATTTTACTTGATTTCAGTGTTGATCTTTGTTCCCCACATTCACCTTTTCCTTTCTTGTGCTATGTAACCTCTCTCTGTTAATTATTTCTCCCTACATTCTGGCTGTCTTTGTCAGTTTCAGTTTTGTTTTGTTGGTTGACATCAATCATTCCATTACTCTTGATACTTCCCCACTTCCCATGTTCAATTGTCATGCCTCTCCCACTCCTGTTTCCCATTGTTACTTATTGTCTCTGTGCATTTTAGTTCCTCTCTTCCTGTGGTTCAGGACAAGTTTGTCATTGTTGATTTCCATCAAGTGTCGTATGATCTTAGCTCTATCTGTCTGCCAGCCTGTTCGGTTTTGTGGCCGTATTTTTGCCCGACTTCAGTGACTTTTGATTTGCTCTGTTTTGTCTATTGAGCCTGCCTGGTTAACACCCATTACCTGTTCTTGACTATAATCTTGGATAACGTTGTTGTACCTCATTCTGCCCACCTAGTTTGGACCTCTGTCTGTCTGACCACCTCTTTCTGCCAATAAACTCAGGATTATTGTTCCATTTGGTGTTTGCTCTTGGGTTCATAGTTAGCATCTGTGACATTGGTCTTCAGTCTCAGTCTGAAGCTGGCCAACCTCCACGGCCAACAGACAGACATGCCTCAGACATGATGGAGAAGAATAGAGGTGTCTTGCGAATGCGTGTGGTCTGATGGTCTTTTGAAGATGCTTTTTCTCTCCTTGATAAACACTGGCTAGCAACCTCTGATATACACTTTCTTTCATCCTCATATCAATAACGTAAGCCCATCAAGGAGTGAACAGATTGCTGATTATCTGTGTCTGCATGATGGGTCATGCCTTGAGTATTTTGATAAGAAATGGAAACTGGCTAAAGACCAGAAGCTTTCATTTTTTTTTTTTTAGTTTTTTTTTTGGGGGGATTTTCACCTTTATTTGACAGTTGCAGAGTAGAGAGAGACAGGAAGGTTGGGGAGAAGAATGGGGAAGACATGCTGCAAATAACCCACGCCAGAATCGAACCCGGGTCGCCGCGGTAAGGACACAGCCTTTATGGTACGTGCGCTTAGACCAATGAGCCACCGGGGCACCCCAGAAGCTTTCATTCTTATGGTTCCACACGGTATGTGTGTTTCAATGTATTCATTTAAAACATGAGCGTTCAAACAGGCCAGCTTCAACACATGCTCTGGCTGACTATGTTTCTCATGGCCTTTTATGTTTCCCTGCTTCAGGTGCTTCGTTTCCACTTTCTTCCCCAAAGTGGTATTTCATGCTGGGCTCATGAAGTCTGTGCAAGACTCCAGCTAAGCTTCTTCATGATGCAATATCTTTTGACTTTGCAATTTCTTCTTTACTTTCTATGATTTTTAGTCAGCAGAGGAGGAAAATCCATGGATCAGAAAGTTAAAGTACTGTCATGTTTTTATTCCACCCTAAAATTCTTCTAGGTGACTTTATCTCTTCCTACTTTTGGCTCAATAATTATGCCAATTCGCAAAACCTGGGGGTGGGTGAGGGGGCGGGGGTGGGGGGGGGGGGGGGGGGTGTGTGTACTGGGAGGATCTTTGCTTTCTGAACCTGAGTTCTTCATCTCTGTTAGCCAGAATAAGTACTTTCCTAAAAGTAATGGTACATCATAATTGAATATGATACAACTTAAACAAGGGTTATGAGTCTTGCCTTCAATGACCTTCCTGCATTGCCATGATGTAGATCTGGATTGCATTTGCAGTGTTTCTATTCGGAATGCATATTTTGAACTGGATCTCAAAATAAATATTGTTTATATTGCATTAAGTCTTCAAATTGCAACCATTTGTCATATTTTAGCATTTATCATAAAAATGAAAAAAATACATTGTTGGATAACTAACACATGCCCACAAGCACACTAACAAGCAAGAAGAGCAAAGAGAAGGCTTAGCTCCCATGTCTGAACTACTGATTACTATGGGTATTGATTAGATCAAAGGGAATGAATGTGTGTTATGCACATTTTCCATTGATTTGAGATACTGGTTTACTGTAGAATGATAAAACTCTGAACAGGTCTTCAAGCTTGGACAGATGTTGACTCAAAGCTGTTGAGGGTCACTGACACCATCCAGACTTGAAAATAAGCCATTGAAGTGGCCATTAAATAGACCATTCTATACTTTTTGGAGTTTTCCATTTACCCATAATTTTACACTTCATTTCAGAATGTTCAGGTAGTCTATTGAATTCATTTTATTGCTGCAGAACAGTGCTGAGCCAAGACTTGACCAATTGAAGCACGACCAATATGACCCAGATCATAACACTGCCTCCAGAGGCAGTGAGCACTATCCATGATGCCTGCATCACTTTATGAGCTTCCGTTCTTACCCTGGACTTATTAGACTACTACATGACCTTTTTCCATTGGTCCTCAGTCCAATCTTTTATTTATTTAACCCTTATTTAACCAGGGAAGTCCCGTTGAGATTGAAATCTCTTTTTCAAGGGAGTACTGGGGGTTGAGGTGGGGAGGGAGAGGGCAATTTGCACAGCCAATTAGATCAGGGGATGATTAGGTGGCACGTCGAAAGAGCTAGGTTGGGACTTTAGCCATGACACCGGGGAACCCCCTATTCTTATCGACGAGTGTCATTGGATCCTTAATGACCACAGTGAGTCAAGACCTCGGTTTAACATCTCCTTCAGTGCAGTGTCCACGTCACTGCACTGGGGCATTGGGGATTATTCCACCAGAGGGAAGATTGCAACCTACTGGTCCACCAACACCTCTTCCAGCAGCACTTGGTTTTCCCAGGTGGTCTCCCATCCAAGGACTAATCAAGCCCACACCTGCTTAACTTCAGCCATGCGGCTGGAGCAGATCGACTAGTAATATGGCTGCTGGCTTTATGGTATGGCTTTATGCTCCCTTGAAAATGTGCACAATTTTTTTTATTCCAATAAGCCTCGCTAACAAGTGGCTTTCTTGTGGCCACACAGCTGTTAAGTTTCAATCCTCCAAGTTCTTGTTGCTTTGTGCATGTGGGAATGCTATTACCTTCATACTTAAACATAGACATGAGTTCTAATGTTGATTTTTTTAAAGATGAGACTTCACAGATCATTTTAAGTGATCTCGAATCAGGATCATCATGATTTTTCTCCAACCCAGTTCTCTGCAGAGCTGACAGTTCACTACTATCCTTCTAGGTTATAATGAATTGTTGGAGATTCTTCACCTGATTCCAATGATTTCCAATGATTCCAATCTCCTCAGCTGCTTTTTTTTGTTTGCTTTTACTTGATGCTCAACGACCATTAGATATATCTTCCAACATGTTTTCTTGAGAAATGAGAAGTTATGCACTGACGCACTCAGGATTAGAAGATTTATTGCCAGCTGAAACATATTTATCACTGCAATAATCATTCAATCATAGGCTCTTGAGTATTTGCTTATTTACATCCAAATGGTGATTTTTTTCGTTGAACAGATGACTGATGAAAAATTTTTTTTCATTATAATAAAGATTGGTAAGCTATAAAGAAACCAGTTGATAGAGCCCCTCTATCTCATTTTCTATTGTTATAATTTATTTATTTATTTATTTTTCTTTTTATTTATTTTGAATTGGAATGAAGTGGTCCCTGGAGGCAGGAGACCATGCGTTGCTGGGCCCTGACTCAACAAATCTTATGAAACGAGGCTCTGAGCAGTCAGCTGATCATGACAGAGAGGGCTTTGAAAAAGGGGGCCCCATAGAGATGGGGACCAAAACAGTCACACACATAGCCTGTTCAGCTGTAACTACAGTATGTGCTTTTTGACCATAAGAACATACAAATATGACCTTATATTATGGCATAATATGCCCTTTTTATATATTATGCTGTTCTCCATTAAATAAGTAAAATGATGTTTGCAAGACAAAATACGTTACAATGTATAAGAGACCTGCTTCAACACAGAAAACAAAATGTATGTGTGAGTTGTGAAGGACTCTTGCTTTCAGCCAAAAATCATTGAGAAATGGGATTGACAGCATTGCAAATTGAGGGCAATTCAAAAAACTTAGATCAAATATTAGATTTATTATTTACACATGGCTGACTAAACACAAGTCGCCTATTTACGTCACAAGAGCCGTGGCTGTCACTGTGATAGCAGGCACTTTTAAAATTGAAATCACCCTACCACGACTTTTCCTTGAAGCTCGACCACACTCTACATTTGTGATTGCTTCTGTATAATCTGCCAAGCACAGCCAGAATGATTGACACTCGCTTCACATTGGCTCACAGGCATCTGTCTGTTCGTTCAGATTATTCTGCAAACCAAGATCCTGCTTTTTTGTGGGTCAATATATCCATCTTTACAGAGTGCAGCATCTGATGTGGATCAAATAACCTACTGGTTAGTAACTATGCTAACTTTGCTTGCAAGCTGAGGTCGAGTGGCCAGGGTCATTGCAGAGAGGAAAAACTATTTCACTGCATACGGGGTATAGACTCGTACACTAAAGATACACAGCACTGCGAAAAAGTTGTGGGAACTTTAAAAACAATTCCATAGGGAAATCACTCGTAAATAATGAAAAGTTTCTACATTCAAAAGAAAATGTACCACAAAGCAGCAAGTTCTTCCAAACTAAACCATAAAAAATTAGTGCGACTGCAGTTTTCCGAAAAAAATAGGTAAACTGTTGTGTAGTTTCCTGGTTTTAGAAGAAAACTGGCTGGTTGTTTGTTCAGTGAATAAAGGAAAACTTGCCACACATCTTCAGCAGGACTGGCAATTTCAGACAACCTCTTTGATGCTAAGATCAGGGCCTTGTATAGGCCACAAAATATGCTGCGAACTCAAAAATAAATGTAATACTTCTACAAAAATACTAATACAAAATTCATGACCAAGTCTTGACAAAGAGTAATGCAGTATTTGCACACTGTATTATGATGGGGACAATTTTTGATAGGAATACTTCTCTCAAATTAAGAATTTGTTGTATCAAAGCCTCCCCAACCTGTGTAATATTAATAGGGTCATTCCATGTCAAATCAACCTAATTTTCGGAACTTCCCCACCAAAAAAAATAAATTATTATTATACTCCCCACAGTGGAAGATTTATTTATCTTGTGTGAGATGATAAAATGATTAAGCTCAATTATTGCCAGTTCCTGAGATTTAGCTTCTTTTGGGGGTGTCAGTTTTAAGGAATTCGCCATAATTTTGGAGTAAGTTTGAGGGCCTGAGATATGCATTCGCGGAGCAAACAGACCCATAAGTTTCTTTTTGTCATCAGAATAGTTGCTGAACTCTTGGCTTAAGCTACTTTTCTTTACTTTCTTTACTTGTGTTTAGTTTACCTGTACTGTGGCCTGGAAAAAGCAAGAAACACCAATCATACTAATTTTTTCCAAATTTAATGCATTTGCTATTCTGTAACTAATTAAGATAGAGCCCTGAGACTTAGTATGCAAACTGTCGGTCAACTTTCTGAAGACCAAAAAAAATATCAAAGTCACAATGGTTGTATTAAATGTTTTAATAGCCTTGGAAGCTTGCTTCAGAATGAAAAGTGCATATTTTGGGTCATTATAGTGGGTATATATCTCAAAAGGGACACAAGTGATCAATGTCATATTTTTAGTGCTTGAAGGCATGGGTCTTGGATCTAACATATTAAAAAACTGGAGATGTAAAACTCTTCCTTTAGACTGTACAGCATGCCAATCATATTAGGTGATTATCATTGGCTGATGTAGGGTATTGTTGAATTCCACCGCCAGGTGGCAGCAAAACCCAAAAGCACGGCCCATTGGAAAGACTTGAATCTCTGCCAGCATAGCTGGATTTGAACTTTGGCCTATATCTCGGCTGTACTTTGGCCTAGATATGCCCAAATTTAAGCACTTGTTCCTCTTGTGCTATTCTAACATCCGGCAAAGTTTGGTTAAAATCTATGTGGCCGTTTTTGAAATATCCTGCTAACAGACAGACGGACAGACAGACAAACAAATAAACAAACCAAAGCCAGCGAAAACATGCACCTTTTTGGTGGAGGTAAACAAGTGAATGTGTCACATTCATCTTTTCACTTACACCATGGCTAAGGTGCCCCGAAAATTAAGTTAGACATCTAATATGATTGGCATGCTGTACAGTCAAAAGGAAGAGTTTTACAATTCCAGTTTTTTAGTATGTTAGACCCAAGACCCATGCCTTTAAGCACTAAAAATATGAAATTGATCACTTGTGTCCTTTTTGAGATATATACCTACTATAATGACCCAAAATACGCACTTTTCATTCTAAAGACAACTTCCAAGGTCATTTAAACATTTAATACAACCATCGTGACTTTGATATTTTTGTGGTCTTCAGAGAGTTGACCAACAATTTGCATACCAAGTCTAAGGGCTCTATCTTAATTAGTTACAGAATAATAAATGCATTAAATTTTGAAAATATTAGTATGATTGGTGTTTTTTGCTTTTTCCAGGCCACAGTACAGATAAACTAAACACACTGAGTTAAGAAAAGTTGCTTAAGCCAAGAGTTCAGCAACTATTCTGATGACTAAAAGAAACTTATGAGTCTGTCAGGCCTGAAAATCCATTTCTGAGGCCCTCAAACTCCCTGCAAAATTAAGGCGATTTTGTAAAAATAGACCCCCCTTCCCTAAAATAGGCTAAATTTCAGGAACTAGCAATAATTGAGCTGAAATATTCGACCTCAGTACTGCCAATGCATATCTCTTGAAATGTGCAAAGTTTTATCAAAATCAAAATTTTGATGTGGGGGGCTCTGGTTGAGTTGACACGGAATGACCCAATACTGATGATATGAAACATTAAAGTGTTACAAGTATGCAAAAATAGAAGAAATTGGGAAGGGGGGAAATACCTCTTAACAGGACTGTATTGTTTTTAAAGCACCACAAGTCAAAGACAATTCATAAATCACTGCTTTCTGTTTTAATTTTAACTTACATGTGCCCCTAACATTTTTGCATTGAGGATGTAAAAAATCATGAGGCGACACTCATTTGTATTCATTTCAGTGTTCTCACTAATGGTTGACACCTCCAGTTACTGGAATATCTAAATAAGCTGGGGAAACTATTTTGGTGGGTGAGCATTATTATTCACAAGTCTCAATCAGGCGCCTAAATCATGCCAGTCCGATGAACTATGCAACAGTAAGCAAATAAAACTGTAGAAGGTATGGAAAAAGGAAACTACTGGACTGTCTGAATTTTCTGGCACACTTGCAATTTTGAGGAGGATTATATCTGCTCAATAACTCCTTATTTTTGTTACAGAATTTAGAGGAAATGTGGCGCTAGCATTGCTGCTTGACTGGAGGACCTCCCGGAAGCCAAAATAAATGCTGGTGGGATATGGTGAGGGATTCTGTTTATAGTTCAAATGTGCTGCCAGAATGATGGGGAGTAAGTTCTCTCAAAAGTAGTCTCATTCAAATATTAAACACCAATTTTAAGCCATAGTCATTGAGTGAACACATTCTAAAGCAGAAGGCTGTTGATTTGACTAGGTAGAAGCCAACCCCTGAGGGGGGAAATACTTATTTGCACAAATGTGCTGTAACATTTGAAATCTGTTTGAAAGAATGAGAAATTTAAATTTGTTGAGAACAAGTGATCAGGGGTGTGGAGGTTTTCAAATGTTCTTTTGAAAATATTCATTTAGATTTTAGAATTGGGCCAAAGCAATTGGGAAAAAAAAAGAACTTAAGCTTTGTGATCAGACCTAAGACAGAGAGTGGCATGGCTTATGGGGTTCTCCAGGTCAGCAGTCGTGAGTACCCACTCACAGAGGGAGGGACAAACCATGACATAGCATCAGGGTGTTTGGCACCTACGGGTCATCAATGTGTGACAACAACAAAGGATATCTTCTCTGGTCCTCTCTAAAAGAAGGGCTACCATGGCATAAGTCACCGGAAATTTTAATGATGGTTTAATAAAGGTAAAAAGCACCTAAAAAGGGCACAAAAGTGTTGGAAATGAACCTTGGAGCAATGGAAGGTTGTCTGATCTGATGAGTCCCATTTTGTTTTACATCACATAAATTAGCTGTGTCGTTTACCTGGAGCAGAGAAGACACCATGATGCACTGTGGGAAAAATGCATGGTGATGGAGGCAGTCTTCTTCTCTGGGAAATGTTCTGCAGGGAATCCCTGGGTCCATGCATTTATCTAGATATCAATTTGACAAAGCTGTTTTGGCAGTGAACCAACAGCAAAATTGGTAGATGGTCACAATACATTAGCTAACTCATGTGAATGTGAATATATAAAGAGGGCTCCAAAACTACTGGCACCCCTGACTGGCAATGCAAAAACAATACTTTAAAAATTCTAAAAAATACTGTATATTTACAGAAACTCTAAATAACAGCATGTTAGATATACTGTATGATATTAATGTTCCAATGGAACCAACCAAAATCATTTACTCATTTAATTAAAAACAATTTCCTCCAAATCAAGTTTTCACAATTCATGGCAGTCTTACAGATTATTGTAAATAACATATACCAAAATTAAACCAGGTATTAAATTCCGCTGATTTAAGTTTTATCTAAGTGTTAAGGACCTATATTGAGCCATTACATCACTTTCTGTTTTACTAGGGTATAAAAATCATGTAACACACATGCAACATCCCTTTTTCATCCAACACCATGAAGAAAACAAAACAGCTGTCAGTTCAAAAGAGGCAGATGGTAATTTCCCTTCATAAATCTGGTAATGGCTACAAGAAGATTCACAAACAATTGAATATGAAACTGAGCAGTGTCAGGGCAATTATGAAAACATTTCAAAGATATGGAACTGATGAAAACCTCAAGGGCAGAGGACACAACTGCATTTTGCCCCCAGGATACTGAGGGGGATGGTGAGAGAAACAACAAAAGCCCTGAGAATCACTGTGAAGGAATTGCAGGCCTTGGTGGCATCTTGGGGTCACCAGGTTTCAGAAAGCACCATCAGGCACCATCTCCTCAGCCACAGGCCCTTCGGAAGAGTTGCCAGAAGAAAGCCTTTTCTGACCAAAAAACACAGAAGTAAGCGCTTGGAGTTAGCCAGTTGTCATCTAATGATGACTGGAACAAGTTGCTTTGGTCAGATGAGACCAAAATTGCAAATTTTAGTCAGATACAGCATCGTCATGTTTCGCGTTGAAACAGAGATGCATACACGGAGAAGCGCCTCATACGTACGGTGAAATATGATGGTGGGTTAGTCATGCTTTGGGGCTGTTTTAATTCAAGAGGTCCATGGGCACTGGTTAAGATTAATGACATAATGAATTCCACCAAGTAACAGGATATTTTGGCTAACAGTTTGATTGCCTCTACCAGAAGGCTGGGACTTAGCCGTAGGTGGACTTTCCAACAAGATCCACACAGAAATGATTCTGTGACAGCAAAATCATCATTCTACAATGGAAATCCCAGTCACCAGACCTCAATCCAATCGAAAACCTGTAGGCTGAGTTGAAGAGGGCAGTTGATAAACGCAAACCCAAGAAATTGAAGGATCTTGGGAGGAACTGCTTAGACGAATGGTCCAAGATCCCCTAAAATGTGTGCTTTAACCCTGTCAAAAATGACAGGAAAAGACTTCATGCTATTGTACTCGTTAGAGGTGGTCGCACTAAGTACTAAATGAAGGGTACCAATAATTATGAAACCTTAATTTTGTTTAAATTGTTTTGTATTAAATGATTGTTATGATTTTGGGTGTTTCCATCGAAACGTTGATTAAGTGTTTCACAAATGTTGGTATATTCTGTTTCTCGTTTCTCTATATTTGTATTTTTTATACTTATTTTGTATTGCTTATGCATTGCCAGTCAGGGGTGCCAGTAATTTCGGAGCCCACTGTATGTGTGTGTGTGTGTGTGTGTATATACACAACCCCAATTTCGAAATAGTTGGGACGAGTGTAAATTGTGAATAAAATCAAAATGCAATGACTTTCAGATCACATGAGCCAATATGTTATTTACAATAGAACATAGATAACAATTCAAATGTTGAAACTGAGACATTTTACATTTTTATCCACAAAATGAGCTTATTTCAAAATTTCTGGCTGTAACAGGTCTCAAAAAAGTTGTGACACCAGAAAAGAAGGGCTGAAAAAGCAATTAATATATGAGAGAATCAGCTGAAAGAACATTTAGCAAGTAATTAAGTTAACTGGTTTGTAACATGATTGGCTATAAAAGGGATGTCTAAGAGAGGCTGAGTCTCTCAGAAGTAAAGATGGCCAGAGGCTCTCCAACCTGTGAATGCCTGCGTAAAAAAATTGTGGAATACTTTAAAAACAATGTTCCTCAAAGTCAAATTGCAAAGGCTTTGAAGGTCTCATCATCGACAGTGCATAACATCATCAAAAGACTCAGAGAAAAGGGAAAAATCTCTGTGCGTAAGGGAAAAGGCCGAAGACCTTTACTAGATGCCCCTGATCTTCAGGCCTTCAGACACCACAGCATCACGCACTGGCATGATTCTGTAATTGACATTACTAAATGGGCCCAGGAATGTCCACAGATGCCACCTAAAACTCTATCATGCAAAAAGGAAGCCATTGTTGAGCATGATCCAGAAGCGCCGGCATGTTCTGTGGGCCAAGCCTCATTTAAAATGGACTGTAGCAAAGTGGCAAAGTGTCCTGTGGTCAGACGAGTCCAAATTTGACATTCTTGTTGGAAATCATGGGCATCGTGTCCTCTGGGCTAAAGAGGAGAAAGACCACCCCTCCTGTTATCAGCGTTCAGTTCAAAAGCCAGCATCTCTGATGGTATGGAGATGCATTAGTGCATATGGTGTGGGACACTTGCATGTTTTAAAAAGCACCATGAATACTGAAGGGTATATAAAGGTTTTAGAGCAACATATGCTCCCCTCCAGACAGCATTTATTCCAGGGAAGGCCTTATGTATTTCAGCAGGACAATGCAAAACCACATATTACAACAGCATGGCTTCGTAGTAGAAGAGTCCGTGTGCTGAACTGGCCTGCCTCCAGTCCATATCTTTCACTGATTGAGAACATTTGGCACATAATTAAATGAAAAGTCCGTCAAAGGAGACCCAAAACTATCCAGCAGCTGGAAGCCTGTATTAAACAAGAGTGGGATCAAATTCCAATGGCTAAACTCAATAAACTTGTCTCCTCAATGCCCAGACGCCTCCACTCTGTGTTAAAAAGAAGAGGGGATGCTACACCATGGTAAACAGGCCCCTGTCCCAACTTTTTTGAGACCTGTAGCAGTCATCAAATTTGAAATGAGCTCATTTTGGGGATAAAATTGTAACATTTCTTAGTTTCAACATTTGCTATGTTATCTCTGTTCTATTGTGAATAAAATACTGGCTGGTGTAATTTGAAAGTCATCGCGTTTTGATTTTATTCACAATTTACACTTTGTCCCAACTATTTCGGAATTGGGTTTGTATATGCACACGTGTAGGCCTACACACACATGTATATACACACACACTTTTTTAACAAATATTATTTTCTTTCCTCTTAAGGATCTTTTTAATCCAGATTTTTACTGCTGGCACAGATGGCACTATGAGTCTTTAGCAGGCATGAGAGTTTACTGATTTCCTGCAGTGGATTTCCCACTTTAGTATGACATTTAATTTCACCTAGGGATGCTCAGTAATGGGATTGTTTATTAGATGGCACTACTAAGATAGATTTCTAGCATAGGAGGTTTAGGACCTTCCTCCATCGTCTTGATAGCCTTTAAATTGGATGCTGTTGAATGGGATTTTCATTTTATTTCCCTTTGGCTGACCAAATTTGGTGCTGCATTTGTATTGCCCTATCATTTTGGCAGCGATATGATCATTCTACCTGCAGGTTGTGCCCCCTTTTATCTTCTAGAAATCCTTTAATGGTAATCGGTTATTTATTTATTTATTTCATTGGACCACAGGCTGGATTCAGTGTATATCACCATATTATATGCTGGGGCCAGCTGCAGGCTTAACATTTGGAGAGACAGAGGCCCTATATCCATCAAGGGGGTTCAGAGGACTTTCTTTGTTTTTTTTCTTTTCTGATGAATGAATATTAATTATCAATTATCATCCACAATTTCAGGGAAAAAAGTTTAGAAGGATGTGGGTCTCAGCATATTTATTCCAAGCATATTCACAAATTAAATACAGTATTGTTGATATTTTACAGTTTTTTTTTTTTTTTAATTGGTTGCTGACTGTCCTCAATACTGAGTACACTTTTTCAAATCATTTCACACTGTCGTCTATACCAACACACAGCTTGGCGCTACAGTTAATAATAGCATACTAAAAATGCTCCCTTCATAACTACAATAAGTCCTGGCTAGTTCTCAATCATTTTAATAATTAACAATAGATTCACTCTGAGAGCACTCCACTCTATCAGGTGCTGCTAATTCCTCCCCTTTAGATATGATGTCGCCAATGATTCATTTGGACTAGTAATTTGGAGCATTTAAATCAGCGTTATTTAAAATTGCATACCCTTCAACTTTCACGCAAATGGCGTGAGTCTGATGCTTTTAAGTGGCATATCACTAAAGTAAAGCAAAACAATTTGCGGTTTTAAATCAATTCTCTCAAAGGATCGGATGTTTCACAATTCGGCAAAGCAGCAATGTAAAGTAAACATTCGTGATTTCCAGTCAAATTCTCTTTTAAACCCAAGGTTCTACATCCAGCACAGCAGTTATATACAGAACATGAAAACAAGCAAGCAAACAAAAACACAGCTCAAAGTATACAGTAGCTTATACACTCAAATATCTGCAATTAGCATAGAAACGCATGTTTTATGTTCTAGTTAAATCTCCCCAGATGCAAGCCTTCCTTGGGAATCACTCTCGTGTGCATGATTCAGTTCTCCAGCGGCGTCGGTGTCCAGAGAAGGCTAGGGCGCCGGTCCTTTGTTCCTTTGCGCTTGTAAGCGAAAAGGACTGGTGTCTGCTTTCCTTCAGGCACAGCGCTGGACGGGGAAATGCAGAAAGTTTGTCGACTCATTGATCGGGAAAGCAAAAAGGAAAGCTAGTTGCCTTTTTGTTCCTTCGAAGAAGTTAAAAAAAAAGAAATTCCACTGTTGTCCCACAGTGTAAATTCTTTCTAACTGGTTATTAAATTGATAGGCCTACAGGCAACTTGAGTAATTACAGAACAGAATGTAGTTAATCTTACTCTACCTAGGCCAACAGTTTCTTGAACATTAGTAAAGATTCTACCCCCTCCCCCAAAGGGAGGTAGTCATTGAGTCCAAAAGAAGAAATACTGTACAAGAATTAAACACTGGCAATAGATTTGCGAGAGACTTACAGCAGATAAATTTGCCACTGTAATATGCAGTCATGCTTTTTTTAGAATACATAATGCATTTCACCTGTTCACAGGAGGAGTCTGACAATTCATGCCACCTCTGAGTAAGCCATATGAGACGAGCATCTGTCAGAGATAGGCTATGGTTGATTATGTGACCAGTTATAGCAGCTTTGATCAGGGACTACAGCTCTTGATCAGTTCTGCTGGTGTCTTACATCATCATGTATGCAAGCTCCTTTCCATATTTGTGCCACCCTTTGACCTTGGCTTCTTTCAGGCTTCATTTTGAAGTCATTCCAGAGATGATGTCTTTCATAGGTAGTAATGAGAAACTCCATCGTAGGTATCCCACCGAGAATGGAATCATTTACAAAATTTCTATAAATAATATTACTCTATATTTGTCTCCATAAAAAAATTTAAGGGTTTGAATGTATTTCAATGGGATGGGACAGCAAATTTCTGTCCATGTAAATGCATGTTACCAATACACATTGTGTTCACCCCTTCCTTGAACTGCGGCCAGAAGGCAGGCCACTTAACAAAATTGTGTTTTTCTACCATAAAATATTGTGCTATGTTGAAGAATGATATTTCCTTTGAAAGTCTTAGGATTCGGCATTCTAACTACCAAAGCCATTTTATGATGCAAATACTACAGCAAAATTACTACAACGTATTTCAAATTGTGTCATAACAACCCTCTGCCTGACTGTGCTGTCCCATAGGTTTGATTGTATAGCTCACCAGTGCTGGGAATAGGATGAATATTGGAGTGAAAAATTTGCCACTGATTGAGAAAGGACATGAAAGAAGTAAACTGTAAAACTACTGTAAATCTTAATGTGACTGTGACTTGGAACACTGGGATATTTGGAGTCTCCCAATTTATATGTTGAAAAATGCACAGACATTACTTAGGAAAAAAAAAGATTATAAAATATTCATTATTGGTTACAGTATCATAATATTTGAACCTGAAGTTATTTAGGCGTCTGGCTGTGGCTTTATTATTTTCCCAGGCTGATGTGGCTTGGTCACCACATTGCAGGGCCAGAAGAAAAAAATAGTATTTTTTTTTTCTACTTGACAAAAAATAATATTTCCAGTGTTGTTATTCAATGTGGGTAATATTTACACTAATTCTGACTATTTGAGAGCAATCTATTGTGTGTCATCTTTTAAGAGAGACCATGATTGTGCCTGTAGTCAAAAGGGTTCAAGAACAGTGAGCATGTTTGGGTTAAAATTTGCCAAAAGAGGGCAGAACATTAAATGGATTAAAGCTAGGCAAAAGTCAATCACAGGTCGATCAGCATAGACTTCTATTGTGCTTACAGTGTGAAAAAAAGTCTTACTCTGAGGCCGTCTTTAACACATTGATGGGGAACTACCACACGTCATTGCCCATCATATAATTTTCCATACATTCACATCATCGTTTGGCTATGGTTTTCCACTTGCATTTTTTGCACTAGTGCACATGAAACTGCATTGGACTGTATGAAAAAGGCTTAAGCCAATTTTCAATTTTATTGACAACTGATGATAGATTGAATCATTCAGCAATGCCAATCTCGAGCTGCCAATGCTCAACATTTTTTGAGCCAGAAAAATACTGCCATTGTGATTTCTAAGGTGTGTGCACATTTACATACATAAGCCATAAATTGTCTTTTGCATGCCGTGTTTCATTTGTTTGTAGCCCACCATGTATTTACAATTGATACATCTTCTATCGAGCAGCGCGATGGTTGCACAATATACTGGGGTCGGGAAGAACAGATCTTGCCGTTGTTACCTTTTGTTTAGAGCTCAGAGGAACAAACAGTAATTCCATAAAGGCCTCATTAAACAAATGAAATTTTGTAAATATTGATAACATCTTGTTCAGCAAAGGAGTACTGAGTAGCCTACAGCAACATCCATCAGCGGCTTTTTTATCCAGTGCAGTGATACGTGGCACGATTTACCAGGCCAGGCATGGAAAACATATTTTGTTGTTGCCATCTGGTTAGACCACAAAGCAACAAATCAATATTATTACATCCAGGTCTCATTAACAGGTGACATAAAATGTATGCAGCCTTAGCTGTGATATTTTAGCTTGTCATGCTTTGCCAATGGTTGTCAATGCTCATTATTTTCATCTGTATAAACTACCATGATACTTTTCAACTTTTACAACTAATACAGGGTCAGTGAGTGTATTACAAGCCAAAGCAAATTACATTGTGCATGTAACATAGTGCAAATCATTATCAAAATGAATAAATAACAAAATGTCAGATCAAACTTAACTGGAAATAATGGAATAAATAGTAAAATATAGGTTGTAATAACAGTCCGAAGTGGGGTATATTTGATTTTTAAGTAATTGAAACACTTTTTAAAAAGCAGCAGAATGCATCATCCATGGACCGTTTAAAATTTTGCATTTTATAGTATAGTGCAAATTATCAAAATTAATACATTTAACTGTAAATAAAATGCACATTATGGTCATGAAAAAAATAACTCAATATGAGCCCGATCTGAGGCCAACCAACCCACTGATGGTCTAACATAATGTCTTCCCTTGCGGGAAACATGAATTGACATGATTTAGGGGATCGAGCTCAGACCCAGACTTTACCCCTAAATATTACTAATATGTAATATTAGGTCTATTTGGAAAAGTAAATAAGGTGATTTATACTGAAATTACAGCCTAGCCAATTCTGAGCGTTTAGGAAATATCCCACTATATGCCCGGCCAGTGGAATTGTCCAATACCAATGGCTATGGGGCTCAACGGGCCAATGCAGCAGTGCACACGATGATGCAGGCCAAGAATGGAATGAAGTAAAGAAAGGGAATGTTTAATAAATCTTCTGTATTCAGTGGAAATTAAAGCAGAGCAAAGGAATCATTACTGTTCTTTCCTTAAATCTTAATGAAAAAAATTATGTTTTCTTCCAATTCTTTCCATTGCACTCTGTGACCTTGTACAACCCCAATTTGGAAAAATATAGGATTAGAAAATGCACATAAAAACAAAAATCGGTACTTGTATTTCATTTGGGATAGAAGACAATACTTGTAATGTTTTTTTTCCCAATCAATTTCATTTACTTCTAAATATAAATCAATTCTTGCCATTCAGGCCTGCTACACATTCCAAAAATGTTGGGACGAGGGCAACTTAGGACTAGTAGTGAGGCAATAATCATCAGTGAATGATGATCTGTATTGAAACAGCTGACTCCTTATCACTATATCCTTCCATGCCTGAAGAACCTCCTGATACCATTCTCCCGAGGAACTGTCTTCAGGCTGTCACCAAGCTGCAGGTCAAGAGTGAGGTCGAAGTGGCTTTACGAACTTGTCCCTGTCCAGTGGACACTTCTCCCGGCTGATTTTTCGTCCATGAAAGAGTGAGGGGCAAGGTCCTTACCTAGGCCTACGTCTCTCAGTTGGTGTGCAAACCTGTGCCGTCTCGCACCCTCGCCCTGGCTTGTTGGCGGTTTTGGTGGCCATGCTTTATCCCAGGTACCCAGTCTTTCGGTGCAGCCTGTACAGTGAGCGCCCACTCCAAATCAAGTAACCAACGTCCCTGCTGTCTACTGCAGCCCCTGAAAGTTTCCCATTGACCGTGGCCGTGCACTGCCATAGATTTTGTCACGGGGCAACTGCCATCTGATGGGAACATGGTTATTCTTACCGTCATTGACCGTTTATGAAAAATAGCCCACTTTGTGCCATTGGCCAAGCTGTACACTGCCAGGGAGACAGCAGACAGTGGTCTAACTGTTGACAGTGCAAGCTATCGCACCAGGGTCCAGCAGATGTAAGGGGCCAAAAAAGATTTCATGTTAATATTAATAAGACCCGATATTTTCCATACCGGCCCATTTAACATTTATTTTAATGGCCCATTTACCATTTCTAGAATCCTGTCTTCATCCGCTGTCAGGTTCCTCCGCACCCATTCCCTTCATAACATTCACCCAGTGTCTCATATCTTAAGAATTAAACCTGTGTCTTTGTCCCCTAATAGTCCTCCCATTGGCCCCCTGTCTCCCTCCCCGACTCATCAATAGTGGCCCCACCCATGTTGCGCATCGGATCCTTGACGTCCAGCATAGGTAACGCAACTGTCAGTTCCTGGTGGACTGGGAGGGGTAAGAGCCCGAGGGGCGCTCCTGGGTCCTCGAACATTTCAGACTCCTTCCTGGTTCCTCATTTCCTGCGCCAGCTTCTGTGGTACCCATGGGGGTGGGGGGTGCCTTTAATGTCTCTTCCTATTCAGCAACTTGGTTGTCTATTAGAAGTATGTCTCCTTTGCTTGGTTTACGCCTTTCATGTTTGCCAACCCCCAGCTGCATCTCTTTACCTGGTTATTCTGTAATCGCCGTGTGACGGGTATTTTTGCCCTCTACTTTGTATTGCAAATTGCTGGATTGTAATTTTTATTACAAGATAAATTTGTAATAGTTTTTGGTCCGCAAAATGAGCAAGCATGGACAAACGTCACTAAATCCACTTTGACATAGAGATATTAGCTGCACGCGGCTGCGCGTTTTTGTGAATTTCACAATTAGCTTATGTTGCAGTGCTGTATATTATACAGTAGCCCTTTAAGAACAAAATAAGTGCACCCACTGGCCATTTTGCGCTGATCTAACAGAACAGTAAGCGTTTTAGCCCTCACTAAAATATAACAGGGAAATCAAATTCTCTTAGTTTACACAGACAGTCAGTGGTCTGAAACTTCCAAAAGACGGATGCATATGGTAGCCAAGGGATTAATTTTTGCTAGGAGGAATTGTTTCAATGGTTTGTGACAAGGGGAGATCCTGTCAATGAAGCAAAGGAGTTTTGGAAGCAACCTTATTATGCATATACGATTGCACACCAGTGCAGGGAATTGGAAAGGTATATTGAAGTCAAAATTTCGTGACATATGGGGATAAAGACCAGAAATAAGGAAGTTGTAAAACTACTGCAAAAGCAAATGCGACCATGGCCAGGAATGCTGAGAAATTTGGACTCTCCAAAATTGTTTGTTGAAACACGCACAAACTTAACCAAGAAAAAAAAAAAAAAAAACAAAGAAATCCGTAAATTTTTGGTCACAGAATCATAAAATTTGCGCCTGAAGTTTTTTTTTTAAGGCATCTGGCTGTGGCTGTATTATATTTCTAGGCTGATGAGGCTCGGTCAGCGTGCCATGGCTCTTCTTCTGTCAGACAAAAACATATTTCCAGTGTTGTCACTCAATTTGGATACTATTCTCAGCAATTCTGATCATTTGAGAGTAATGTACTGAGTGTTACCTTTCAAGCAAGACCATGATTATTATTTTTGTTAATGTACTTGTTAACTCAATGGCATTGAAAATGAGGTTAACCTATGGAATCAGATTTGTGTCAAAACTATCGAACAAAACTTTCTGGATATCAAACAAAATTTTCAAAATTGAGAGAGAATATTACTTAGAAAGTAATATTAAAATATTATATTAATATTAAAAAGCCGCAGGCTTTTTATAGCCTATTTAACTATCGAGTGCCACTTTCTTTTTTATCAGCCCACGCAATACCGAGAATGAAAGGCAATATTTCATTGAAATGCGGACCAGTTCAATCAACGCGAAGCATTGGCCTATTAATAAGTAAATTATTTTTCTGTACTGAATTTAGCCCATGATTTCATCGCTGTTAGATTGCATATGGAGAGAAACAGTGTCATCAGTTGCCAATTACGATAATTGGAAAACGCGTCAATAAAGGAAAATGATTGAGAACTTGCAAGGACTAAAAGGGACGTGTCTGTGCCACCCCAATTCCCAGTTCTAGACCAGCCGCTGTGTATTATGCTTATGAAGCAATAGCCGATTTAATGAATAAGCCTACAGCCAACTTTTGTGAAGTTTTCTGGACTTGAATATTAATTCCAATATGGATTCAGCTTCTAGACCTGCAACTGCAATTGTAGACGGCTTGCATAAGCCTAATTTTTTTTTTAAAAAAAAGGTCCTGCATTGCCTTATTCAGTAGCTTATGCTTCAGTTTAGTGCTGATAGGTGTCTATTAACATTCCATCTGCAGCGAGCGGCACTATTTAAACACAGCAGATGTGTGGTTGATGGAAGGATTTGAAGGGCATGTAATCAAGCCGATAACATTTGTATGCGCAATTTATCTACAGCATGTGCCTCACCTGTACTTTATATTTTACTAAATTTAATCTCGGGAAAATTCTGTAGGCCTTCATTTTCAACATGTAGGCCTATCCACCTGGACAACGAAAATGAGGTCCAGATACAGCTAATTAAATTCATGTGACAGAGCACGGTCCTTCAATAGAAATGTATATGGAAGTGGGGAACACTTTTCGTTAGGCGATTGTATATTATTGATTGTATATTATTTGCGTATTCACGTACGCAAAAGCATTAAGGCAAACTAATGTACATTTACAGTAACAGTGCAGGGTACAGTTCCCAAAAGCTTAGTTTGAGCCAGACTGTGGAAGTTTAAAGAGTTAGCAACTCTACGCCTCTGGGAAACATACCCCGGCTCTGTAAATTGCAGGATGGTAGCCCACATTCTGTTACAATCTTCCCAAGTTGCTTGGCTACAACAGCAGCTAAAGACGATGTGTTATTCACTGTCAGATTTTTTTAGACTAGGTCAAGGCAATGAATCAAGGGCACACAGTGAATTTCTTCTTCAGCCATTGTAATATTTCCGTCGTCGCTGGTGTGATTCACTTGTGAGTGGAGTCCGAAGTGAGACTTGTGGCTACATTCTATGGTTGGATTCATTACTCCAGGCTCTGAGCCCCAGAATTCCATTAGCCAATGAGGTCAGACCATACAAAAATCCCGCCCACTGAGACGTTTGTGACAGAATCGCAAGCAAAAATCAAGAAGCGCTAGCAAAGAGCTGGGAGCAACCGCAAATCTAATTTACTGCGAAAGCAGCAGAGGGTGCTGTGAATGAAAGAAAAATTTATCAAACAACTGAAAGACCTATGGTTTATTCCATCATAAAAATAATTTGTTTACAACTTATAAGTTTTCCTTTTGAGGTAACTTTTGTTTCTTCAGTGAGTAATATTCTCTCTCAAGTTTGAAATTTTTGTTTGATTTTCAAAAAGTTTTGTTCGATAGTTTTGACACAAATCTGATTCCATAGTAACCTCAATGTCCTTTCGAGAATAAATAAAGGTTATATGATTATGCCCGTAATTCAGGAACAGTAAGTGTTTTAGTTTGGGAGGAAATTTACTCAAAAAATGACTGCACTTTAAAGGGTTATCACACTGTTACAACTTTTTTCATGTTTGTGGTTGTAAAGGAATAAAGGAAACACTAAAAGATCAAACCAGACAGTTCTGTTGCCTAGAGTAAAAACTTGTATCACAGACATTCGTATTACTTTGTCAACCAAGCGAAACTGTAAAATCACGATTTGGCCTTGATCCTAAGGTCAAAGCTTAAGGCCACACTGACTTTTTAATGACTTTTTTCACACAGGGCCAGGTAGGTTTTCATAGGTTTTTCCCCTTAATAAATGAAATCATTATTTCAAAACTGCATTTTGTCTTTACTCAGGTTATCTTTGTCTAAAGTTAAAATTAGTTTGATGATCTGAAACATATAAGTGTGAAAAATATGCAAAAAAGTAAGAAATCAGGAAGGGGGCAAATACTTTTTCATGGCACTGTAAATACAATTAGTTGGCAATGGTGACCTCCAGTTCGATGGCAAGAAATCTCTACAGACATGGCAGCGGATATGGCAGTGGAACAAATGTAAATCCATAGTATTTCCAACTTCATCCAGGGATACAATGACATAAAAGCTGTTTTACAGCAGAATTTATTCCCAAGGACTATGATCAAAAAAATATCGTTGTTGAAATTTTGTGAATAAATGCATAGGGTTCTAAATTCGTTGACCAGGCGCAGGCGCGGTGCAGGCTCGGCGAATGGGGGGAGCCCCGTGCCAACGGGGTGTATCCAGGCGTATTTCGCAATTTCGTGCCCGGCGCAAGTACTCCTCTGTCCCTCCTCTGTCCCTCCTGCTGGCGCAAGTGGCAGAGAGGGAGGAGAGAAGGCGTGGGTGGGTTTAACACAGCCGAGTCAAATCTTCACCAATCAAATGAGCTCCTCTCCTCACCTTTAAGATGTTGGAATAAAGAAGCCTCTGTCCTATATCTGCATGATGCGTTAATTTTGCATTTTACTTTGCTGCTTCAGGCATGTTTTCTGCACCGCTTACATCTATATTAAGCATTACGAATATGATTTAGCTGGCTAGCTAGGGAATTCGCGAATTATTACCATTAGCGAACTTGAATGGAATTTCAAAACGAAACTACGTCAGATCATTCAAACTTATGAAGTTGGAATGAAATACGACGGTTGCTCACTTATTTCTTCTGCCTGCATCACTGGGAAGAGAAACGATGGATAGCGTGTTCCTTTTATTACACCCTGTTGCTGCTTAAAATTTTGGGATTAACATGCATGGACAACAATACAAGATACGTTACACATTTATTTTCAATATGTGATCTTAACTCAGTACGAGATCATAGCAATCAGGCTGTATTCCTTTCCCCCACTAAAAATGATCAAACCTAAGTGACAATAATAGTATTAAGCCGCTTGCACACTGGGCGCGAAACAAATTTTTCACACGACAGATTACATTCAAAGTCAATGCAAAGACTGTCTTTGCATTGACTTTGAATGTAATCAGTCGTGCGAAAAATTCGTTTCGCTTCCAGTGTGCAAACGGCTTTACTGAGCATAGAACCTAAGTATTATTTATATATATATACAGTCGTGCCCAAAATTATTCATACCCCTATCAATTTTTGAGTTTTTTCGAGATATTTTTTGACAAATCAAATTTATTCTTGCTCAAATGACACAGTAAGTTGACATAAGGCTGTAAGAAGTACAGTAAACAATTTTTCGAGAAATACATTACTTTTTGGTATTTCATTTGACAGATTTACAATAAATGCCAAGTCCAGAATTATTCATACCCTTTTCTCAGTAATTGCTGGCAAAGCCTTTATTCACGATTACAGCCTCCAAATGCTTCCTGTGGTGAGTCACAAGGTTTCTACACGTCTCCATGGGGATTTTGGCCCACTCCTCTTTTGCAAACTTTTCCAGGTCCTCAAGGTTTGATGGTTTCCTTTCCATGACCTTGGTCTTCAGTTCCCTCCACAGATTCCGGATAGCATTGAGGACGGAGCTCTGGCTTGGCCACTCCAAAACGTTCACTTTGTTGTCCACTAACCATTTCTTGACTGATTTGGCCGTGTGTTTAGGATCATTATCCTTTTGGAAAATCAATTCCTCCCCAAGATCAAGTTATTCACTGGATTGCTTGATGTTTTTACTGAAGATCTGGATTTACTGGTCCTGTTTCATTGTGCCATTAACTTTAACAAGGTTTCCAGGCCCATTTGCAGAAAAGCAACCCCAGAGCATGATACTCCCGCCACCATGTTTGACTGTTGGGACCGTGTTTTTCAGGTTGAGCGCTTCACCTTTCTTATGCCAAACAAAAGCCACATCTATGTGCCCAAACAGCTGATCTTTGTTTCATCCGTCCATAACATTGACAGCCAGAAGCTTTTATCTTCATCCAGGTGAGCTTTTGCGAAGGCTAGATGAGCTCTTATGTGTCTGGGTTGGAGAAGTGTAAGTGGCGTAAAAAAGGTGAAGTCTTCAACCGAAAAACACGGTCCCAACAGTCAAACACGGTGGCGGGAGTATCATGCTCTGGGGTTGCTTTTCAGCGAATGGAGTTAATGACACTATGAAACAGTACCAGTATATCCAGATCTTCAGTTAAAACATTAAGCAATCCGCTGAAAAACTTGGTCTTGGGCAGGAATGGATCTTCCAACAGGATAATGATCCTAAACACAGGGCCAAATCCGTCAAGAAATGGTAAGTGGACAACAAAGTGAACATTTTGGAGTGGCCAAGCCAGAGCTCCGACCTCAATGCTATCAAAAATCTGTGGAGGGAACTGAAGACCAAGGTCATGTCAAGGAAACCCTTAAACTATAAGGACCTGGAGAAGCTTGCCAAAGAGGAGTGGGCCAAAATCCCCGTGGAGGCGTAAAGAAGCCTTGTGATTCACCACAGGAAGCATTTGGAGGCTGTAATCGTGAATAAAGGCTTTGCCAGCAATTACTGAGAAAAGGGTATGAATAATTCTGGACATGGCATTTTTAGTAAATCTGTCAAATGAAATACCAAAAAGTAATGTATTTCTCAAAAAATTGTTCACTGTACTTCTTACAGACTTATGTCAACTTACTGTGTCATTTGAGGAAGAATAAATTTGATTTGTCATAAAATATCTTGAAAAAACCCAAAAATTGATAGGAGTATGAATAATTTTGGGCATGACTGTATATGTATATATTTTTATATATATATATATATATATATATATATATATATATATGCACTACCTGATGCCGAGGCAGTTTGTGGTTGGCTGAGAAAGATGTGAAGTTGTTAGTTTGCATCACAGATTTAGCTGCGTTGACTAAGCCAGGTCGAGTTTCCATTACGCGTGCCAACCGCCTTTGATCTGACATCAGGACAATCGATATAGATACTATAATTTATGTCCTGATTCAGATAGTTACATAATTAGTGGTTGCTGTAATTATTTATTGCATTGAAATGTGCCTGACATTCTGAAACCTGCCTGTGAGGTTTCGGTGGCGTGTCTTGCTTGCTGTGCGCCCGGTCAGCCAAATTACCACTGCACAGAAAGTAAACCAGGTTGGAGCTGGCGAGCTCTCTGCGCACTTTCGGCGGAGCCTTTTCCCACGAAATTGTCACTGCGTCATGATGAATATGTGACACCTTCCCCTACTACGCTGCCACACCCATCTCGGCGCACATCCATCTACCAAATTGCCAAAGTGGCTGCGCACGGTGTTGCACCGCATGAAATTACCACTGCGTGGGCTGCACCGGACAAAATTACCACTGCGTGGGCTGCGCCACCCTGCGCTGCACCAAGAAATTAGAGCCCATAGTGCGTATTTTAGGGAAAAGTGTGGAATTTCTGTGTTAGGTATATCCACATTAATCAAAGCGCATTGTGGCCCGCATGGCTGTGCGTAGCATTTCTAACAGATAACTAATTCCATATTTGTCATTCAGAACAAAAATACATTGCATAAAAAATGTATTCTGCCTTTTAATTTCAGAAGGCAAAAATGCCAGTCTAATATATTCATAATACCCAAATAGAAAATTATTACAAATCATTAAAAAATGCTTTTGCTTTATTCCCAAGCAAATGAAAATTCCAGTCACTGCTGGCAGTGAGCTGAATACCAGTCATGGATGAAAAGACCAACTTGGGAATACTCCCCTGGGCTGACTCTCTCTCATGGCAGACACAACAATAACAAAACTGCACAACCACCAAACCCAGAACTGAAAAATTAAAGGAATGTTTTTCAAAGCTGTTGATTTCAAGTCAAACTATGTGCATTACATTATTTTTCCATCATAAAAATTCAAGTTCTTTAATTCATCTGGATTATAATTTCAGTCTTCCTATTTACGCACATGTCAATCACGACCAGGTATCTCTACCTCACATCAATTGTTCATAATCAAAATCATTGCTTGTGACAAACAATGCACATCTGTTTACACAAATTCTCAGCTTTTAATGAAGGGTATTTTGATATGTTTCAGTTACATCATGTTCAAATAAAGTTTTTTTTTTTAACGTCTGCAATGCTGTGATAACTTTTTTGTCCCCCTTCTTGATTTCCTCAATTTTTGTTTATTTGTCATATATACTAAATGTATCAGATCATCCAACTAATTTAAATAAAAGACAAAGACAGTGCGAGTTAATGCAAAATGCAGCATTGTTTCCCTAAAGCCCAACGTCCCCTTAGCAGAAACGCCAGTGTTAGGGGATTTTCGATGGCATGCAGTAAGCCTCTGACCCTTAAACGCAAAATTGCTTTCAAGCTGTTCCTGTTTAAGATCGCCCAATTAATAATTGCACCATTTATTTACTGAATTATCAAGACCAATATATAAGCCTGTAATTATTAAGAAATTATAAAGAAATGACACAGATCACAGATTGTGTGATTATTAATCTAGAGATCTTAAACAGGAATAGCTCGAAAGCAACTATGCGTTCAAGGATCAGAGGCTTACTGCATGGAGTTAATAGCCCAGCACAAAGAACATGAATGCATAGCAGCCATTTTCTTTGCGAGTGGTGTATTGGTGGTACTGATGTCATTCTCGCACCGGTTCACGCATGATGAAGGTGATACGGAGACCTAATGTTTAAGGCCAAATTGAAAATTAATCTTTAATTACTCCTAAGTGGAGTGTGTCTGCTGATGTTATTTGGCACAGTTGCAAAGCCAAAGGTGAAATTAACGTAAATAAAACTTTGATGCAGGGTATACATTTCCTTTAACTTTCTGCTAAAGACTCTTCCCTGGACGTCAGAATTTACAATACAGCTCAGTTGTCCTTTTTAAATTTCTGAAAAATGATTTTGTCTTAAATTGCAAATGATTCTAGAGATTTGCTGTGAGTAAACTTATGGCAGACCCTTGAACAGTGTTTTGGGCAAAGTTTGGAGGCAATCAGAGCAATGGTGTGCCTTGCAACTCCAGACAGACAGACAGACAGACAGACAAATAGACCGAAGCGCCTCCAATTATAGTAGTAGGATTCAGCCATTGGTGGGTTTTTGAGGTTGAACTGTGTGTTTAATGTCATTTTGCTTCTTTTGAGCCTTTCAATGGTGGATTTCTTTGTCTGCTTCAGACCATTGACCTCCTGCATAACCTAACAGCGCTGGAGCTTAAGGTCACAGCCTGATGGCAGGACATTCTCCCTTAGGATTCTCTAGTAGAGAGACTAAGTCACGATTCCATCAATGATGGCAAGACCCTGAAGCAGCAAAGCAGCCTCAGACCATCACAATACCACGACTGTGTTTGACTGTTGGTATGATGGTCTTTTTTATTGTGGAATGCCGTATTAGCTTTTTGCCAAAAGTAACAGAACCCAATTCTGTTAAAATTGTCCTTTTTTTTTTTTTAACTCATCAGTCCACAGAATACTATCGCAGAAGTCTTGAGAGTGATCAGGATTTTTTTTTCTTTTTTTACTGAAATTAATTAAAATGATTTTTGGCTCAAATAAGGACACCAAAATGTGACATAAAAAAAGTTTTAATCAGAAAGGATGTGGGAAATTAAAATTAGTAAGTATCATGTGCATTTGCCCTTAAGTTATTTAGTCACAGTCTTGTGAATAAATTCCACTTTGATATAAAACTTTTCTGGTCAGAACATAGGATAATATCGGACTGAAATTATCAGGTTACAGTCGTTGCCTGACGTGTCCGCTGTGCTAACGACTGTTTCCACGGCAGGCTGGTCTTGAGTGAGTGGCACTGCTCAAATGTACTGCTACTCCACAGAAGAACTGACTTTCCTTACACCAATAAATCAACTTCTTCCCCGCTAATTTTCATTGATTTTGAAAAATATTAACTCAAATAATAAAAATCATTTCATGTCCAGGAAATCATGACTGTTACCAAAGACAAATTTTGATTTTTATTGTAAAACCCACAAAACAATAACCAACGACAGAAATTGTAGGGCGAAGGTTCAACGTGTTCTTTTGGCTGGTATTAGCACGCGTGACCTCCTGGCTGGTGTGAATCGCAATAAAATGGATCTATTTTCGCCGTTCGAAGGACGGGGCACAAAAGCACAACGGTTACAATTAATCTGACTCCATAATAAATTTATAATAATGAATTTAGTTATACCCTCGTTAAATATCTGACTCCAAATTAGAATTAGAATCCATAATCTAGAGAAACTGCGTGGGTCTCGAAGTGACTACACCTCGAACTCTTAGGAGACTACCGCTGTCGCTAACATGTACTCCCGGGTTTTTAGTACTGTTACCGGATCCTAGGTTCGTTGATTAGATTAGAGGTTGGAAGTCAGCCATCACTGCAACAGCATCTTTTGGCGTGAATACAGCGAACCCAGATCTATGCACGCCCATGGGTTCCTTCAGGGAATTTTAACAGATAACCGACTTTTCGTCCATGGGTTTCCTTAAGGCTAAAATCCCAGAACCGGCAATACATAAACCCTTTATGTAAGTAGATCATGGTTGTCTCTCCAACTTAATAAAACCAATCTCCAGACCAGGCCGCTGGCCAGTCGTACCTTGGTCGGGATTATACCCCTAGGTATCCATCGCAACGCGGCTAGAAAGAATAAAAGGATTAAGAGTCACAGAGACCACGCAAGTTTAAAGGAATAACAATAATTTATTCGCCAGGTAGGCAAGAGCTTAAATCAACAGACCAAATATCAGTTACCACGAATTTAGACCAATATAAAAGTCATACCTGGCGACAGCTACACTCCCAGAGTTGGGTGAGTGCGAAATCAGAGACGATCCGCCATAGCTAGAGAGTCTACTCACGCACTTACGTGCGCGGGGAGAGATCGGATACAATCTTCCCCGAACAGCTCATTTCTCTTTCCTATAAACCAAACCAGCAACCCCCCTCCTCCAACCAGAGAGCCCCATAAGTTAACCAGGTGAGATATCGGGTTACAGGTCTCAGGACTGAGACAGAGTCAGGCCATTTGGCTGTAAATGAGGGGTCATTCAGAACTACACTTTATTACCCGAGGGGCCATTCTTTGAGAAGTGAACCAAAATGTCACACACATGACTAGATGTCATCAAATAAAGAAATACTTTGAAAATTAATGAAAGGTATAAAATTTATTCCTTGCTATTCTCCATACCCCAAGACTATGAAAATTCTAGATTTTTCAACCTCAGAGTTTTTGAAGTCAAATAGAGTTATGAAAAACCTGTTTCCGTGTGAAGTCACACACGTGACCAGTCGTATTTGACCTCTGACCTTAAGTAGTTAAAGTTAATGTAACAAATAACATTTTTACTTGATAGACTTGGATAAGTAGTACTCTTATACAAGGTCCACAATCATGAACCTCCAATGCTTTTGTAATTGGAGGAGATTTTTTCTACTATTTGTTACATTTTTGGTCACACACGTGACTGAGAATGGCCCCGAGAGGAGATTTTACATTACCCAAATTTAGGGAGTTTCTAAACGTGAATGAACTATAATTTCATTTGATATGAAACATATGCCATTCAACTCCTCGAATTGTAACAAAAACATACATATCAAACAAGCCAGGAAAATGTATGAATATGATGTGGTTGTCATGAAAAAGTCTTAAGCTGAATTATTATACAGGAAAATTGTGTTATAAGTACAGAAGTGATTTCTTATCAGTATATTAAACATATGAGCATATTATGACGTTCCCAGAGGTTTAGATTATTTAAAACAGATAATTTAGGGTCCAGTCTTACACAGATGATTGAGGGCAATATGGAGCACTGGGTAAGCCAAAGGCCTCCCATGCAGGGTGACATCAAAGGCGCAGAAACCATGCAAACCCCCACTCCCAGCTCAGAGGCCGGGTTTATTGCCTCCTCCTGTCCGGCCATTCACAGATACAGTTTGCTCACACTTTGCATCCCCCAGTTCTGGTCTCCAGTCTCTTACGGGCATAAACCACCCCCACTTCCCTTCTCACAAACCCCAGCAAACAACAAGCTGCTTGTCGTCAGGAACTCGACAATTTGTTATATTGCATGGCGTTGAAGTCTTTTGATGCTCAGAAGGCCCGCCAGTCTTGCTGCAGTGTCACAGATGCACTCATCAGCGCCAGCGGTGCTCCAATCCCTATTTTCCCATCTTACATTATTCTTTGATTATACGCATCAATTTATTAATTTTCCATGTTCTATGCAATGACTCTGTGCACACATTTATTGGAAATGAAAGTTTTCCTGTGTTCTGCTGTGAGTCGGCTGATTTCCTTGACCATACCTTTCATGTCCACAATTTTGAATGCCGTAATGACTGTTATGCGAAAAGCGAATTACGATAAAAATCGCCAAATCCATTCTTATTCTTTATCATCGTACAGCAATTGCCCAACCTCCCCCAAGGCAAGACATTACTGACTACTATTTTAATGACTTTTCTGAGTAATTTGTTTTTATTGATTTCATATTTAAGGATCAAAACGTGATTTCTTATCATGCAGTGATGGATTAATTTGTACCTATTTCTTGTCCACCGCAATCCATCATGATAAAAGTTATGCTTCAGAATAATGATATCCTCTAAAATATCGCATGAATTAATTGGACAGCTGATGTTACCTGTAAGCAATGATGACAACTTTCGAAATTCAATTTGAGTTGGCGTTTTCTTGCTTGTTTCACGGTCATGCTTTTGTTACCAAGAATTGTGAAAAGACACATATACATACTATAGCCAGATTACAGATAATTGCAATCACTGCCATTGCCATTTGTTGACAATGATTATCAAATATGGAGGGATTCAATACAAAGGTGATTTTTTTAGCAGTAGTTCTGTGGTTATTAGCAAGTATCCTTTTAAGTATCTGACTTTTTACTTGCATTGCTGCTTTTTTTTTTTTTTTTTTTTTATTTGGCAGCACCAATCCCATCCGAATCTGAAATGCCCAATTTGAAAACTATGTACACAAGCTTGCTTGTATGCGACCCCATGTTGGGAGAGCGATGACAGTTCGCGGCTCTCCTCCGAAGCACGCACCTGTCAGCCACTGCTTCTTTACACTCATAGCTTGAAACTTCGCAAGTTCAGAACGAGGGCGGAGGATACCCAAACATGAGCGAGCTTAGCATCTTACTGAAAAGCTGGAGCAAAGAAAAAAAGCAATGATTATAATATCCCAACCCGGCAGCCCCTTCCCAATTAATTTTCCCTGCTGCACGAAGCCAATTGTGCACTGCTCTGAAAGGGCCACCGATCACTGCCGCCTGGTTCGACCGGGGATTGAACCCTTGTCGTGGTGCTCAGTACCGCTCCACAATGCTCCGCCTTAAATGAGGCATCGCTGCTTTTTGGCGTCAAACATATGTTGTTATAATTCCCCTTGCTACCTTTTTTTTTTTTTTTTTTTTTTGTACTGTCCAGGCAGAAACTATTTGTCTCCTTTAACATTCTGTATCTCAGCTTGCTTTGGAGACTTACCTGGCAGTGTTGCAGGTTAGACCTCTTATAAGCAGACACATAAATTTTGTCCACCTCCTGTACAGCAGGCCTGATGGAAGACTTATTAAAATCAATTGCTTTGAACATGGCTATGAGTACTGGAACGCTGAGTAATCACAAAGATCCTGATGGGCTTAGGTAGACCGCATCTATGCTACCGATCAGAAACACTCTCACTGTGCAAAGGTAAACGTGATGGGCGTAAGTAAACAGTTATCAAGGGAAAACGTATTCATTGTTCATGATGGAGATTTACGATTCCACTTTGTACAAATTGTAAATGAACAATGTTTAGTTGATAAAAGAGACTGCCAAATTGGGGTGCATCTAAGATGTCAAGATGAGCGATGCAATGTTGTTACTTTCCCCTCAAGTTCTTAAATAGTGCTGTTCTTGATGTTTCATACTCTTGCCAAGAAATGGTAAAAATTTAGATTCCTGTAAATTATACTCGTTCTGCATGCATTCTATCTTGGAGAGGAATAATTATGCCCTGTGACAGGATAACTTGATCTTAGCAGAACAAGTTTGTCGAAAATTGTACAGTAGCATGCAGTATTTATTATACAGTTCACAAAATGAAGACAAATCAGAAATCAAGCACTATTCAAGTATATATTTAATGTGATATTGGATCATATAGATCAGGGGTCACCAACCCTGTTCCTGGAGAGCTACCATCCTGTAGGTTTCTACTCCAACCCTAATTCAGCGCACCTGATTCAACTAATTAGCTGCTTAATTGCCCAGCTCGTGATCTTGTTAAGTAGCTAATTAGTTGAATCAGGTGTGCTGAATAGGCGGTAGAGCAGAAACCTACAGGATGGTGGCTTTCCAGGAACAGGGTTGGTGACCCCTGATATAGATGAAAATAAGTAAACAAATGACAATATGTGTGTGCAGGACTAGGAAAAGGGGTCACTTGGGATTTTTTTCCATTCTGAGATTAACAGGGTCAAAGTTCAACCTGTTCTATTTGACCGAAAATGCACGTGCAAAGCTAGAATTTCAAACTACTGTACTGTCAATTTACGACACTTTGCTGTGAAAAACTTGGATCACTCTTTGATTTTGTTGGAAAATCACAATTTTCATAAAATGTGACCCAATGACCCCTTTTCCTAGTACTGCACACATATATTAAAAACAAATATAATAATGTCTTTTTGAGAGAAAAGTCAATATCTAGTGTGGCCACCTTTTGCTTTGATTACAGCATTAAATCTTTCAGGCCCAGTTTTCACATGTTTTTTATTTCCTTGCTTGCTCAACTATTCCATGTAGTTTGAAATTGAGATTCTTTCAATGTTACAACAGATTTGCTCAATCGGATTAAGGTCTGGATTTTGAGCAGGCCAAGTCATAATTTTTATGTCACCAGATGTTTCTTTCCGACTAAGATAATTCTTGCTCGACTTACAAGTGTGTTTAGGGTCATGTTGAAAATGAAATCCCTGACCAATCAGTCGCTTTCCAGATGGCAATGCATGCCTCACAAGGATACTGTGATACTTCTTTTGATCCATGATTCAACTGATTTTTATGAGATCACCAGCTCCTTTCAAGCAGACTGAACCCCAAACCATTATGTTACCACCTCCATGTTTTACTGAAGGGGTTAAATAGTCATTGAGCGCGTTTACATGATAGAAAAAATTTAATTATTGTGTTAGTCCGCCTAAAACCAGACTTTTAAAATAAATATAAACATGTTAGTCCGACTGGAATCATACTACGTTCGAATTTCTCATAGTTGGACTAACACACCCTGGTAATGCGGTGACTATTGTTGGTACTCAACATGATACCAGCTTGCTGCCAGCTAACTTGCTTGTTGATTGTTTGGTCTGTGATGTAATAGGTCAACCAGAAAAAGGTTGAACATGAACCAGCTGAAAGGGGCATATCACCCCCTATCTTAGCGGAGACAGACATGCTTTGGTCAATAAATAGATTTTCCTCCTGTGCATGTACGTTTGTATACTGGGACAAGGACAGTAGTCCAATTAAATGGCCTAATCGAGCTATTACCGTAGCTTGACTTAACTGTGCATGCAAATGTACTGATTTTTGAAACATTTTCAAACTCTACGGCACACATAAGTTCTGCGTTTGGGTTTTCGAATTTTGATTCATCTGTCCAAAGGACTTGTTCCCAGTCCATTGGTGTCCAATCCTTGAATTTCTTGGCAAACTCAAATCTTTTTTAGATGTTCCCAGCTCTTGGCAGCTACACGGCCAATCAGACCACTTTCACCAGGCGTCTGGAAATACTAGATCTTAATACTTTCATCTCTTCACTTCTGGTGCTATTAATATCACCATGGAGTTGTTGTGCTGTCAACTGCTGATTTTTTTTTTTTTACTTGTCATACACAGATAACGAACATCAGAGGCACTTAACTTCAATTTTGCACTTCTATTCCCACTAGCTCCCAGCGAATCTGTTATGCCCTTGCACGCAAAGATGTTGAATAGGGTGCCAGGGCAAGGAGTTGAGATGAGGACCAAAGTGCAGGGACGTGGATTTTATTAAAGGAGGAGACCGTACCTCGGCAAAGTATATTTCAGCGCAAAGTAGAATTCTTGAAGTGTCTAAAACGAATAGTTTTATAAATTTTTATTCACTACTGATCCAGTGCGACGCATTTTAGAACCGACGAGTCTTCAAATCGGCGTCAATATTAGGGGGTAGACATTTTTACTTGGGGAATCTAAGCGGCGTTTAAAATGCACACTTGTCCACTAGCTCACTCACTCTCTTTATATTGTTTTCAATGTGGAACATTCAATACATAGTGCCCTATATAGTGGGTGAGTGTGCATTTCGAATGCAGCCAAAAAACTTTATCCAATCAAACGCCAGTGCCGCGGTGCTTGTGGCATCAGTTATTATTCTCTTTTGTGACGTCAGTTGTTCTCTTTCCTTTTATCTGGGCCATGTAGTTGTTCAGAGGGCCTTCAGTAAGCTCACCCTTTACGGCTTGACTGCCCGCAAGTATGGTGGCCATAAGATGACATCATCGGAAAACAATCGTCAGTTCACGTACCTCAATCCGAGGAAAACATGTCTCGATCCGAGGAAAACATGTCTCGATCAGAGGAAAACTTGTTTTGATCCGAGCAAAACTTGTTTCGATACGAGGAAAACTTCTCTCAATCCGAGGAAAACATGTTTCGATCCGAGGAAAATGTCTCGATCAGAGGAAAACTTCTCTCAATCGGAGGAAAACATTTTTCAATCAGAGGAAAACTTCTCTCAATCCGAGGAAAACTTGTCTCGATCTGAGGAAAACATATCTCAATCCGAGGAAGACTTGTTTTGATCAGAGGAAAACTTGTTTTGATCCGAGGAAAACATGTTTTGATCGGAGGAAAACTTCTATGTAATGGCTAGTTAGGTAGCTAGCCACAATTATCTTCATGGACACCACCATGTTTGTTTACGGGAGTCTAACCCGGAACCGGAAGTTGCCTTCAGACCCGCTGGCGATATTCACGTGACTTACGTCCCATAATGCGCGTCAGTTTGCGTCATGATTACGCCGAAAAAATAAGACTACAGTTTGCATACACTGTCTTACTAGCTAGCGAGCTAGTTTGCTACCTAGCTAGCAAGCTAAAGTGATATCGAACTGTATAATGTTATAGCTAGCGCGCCAATGTATTTAGCGACATAGCCAACTGGCTAGCGAGCTAAAAAGGCTACAGTTCGCTGACAATGAAATACTTGCGAGCGAGCTATTTGGCTACCTAGCTAACTGCAGTCAAGCTATTACCAGTTCGTAAAATGACGGTCAAACTATCACCGCTAAAAATTTGATGCGCAAATACAACGGCTAGCGCGGTAGTAAAGACACGTGATGCAATTGCTGTCAAAAATCGGCTTGGAAAAAGCAATAACACGGCTTATTCAATGAAAGAATGCGTGTATTTTGTTCAGAAAAAAAAATCGAAATAACTTCCATAATTTGGTTTGAATATGATTTTTATTTATTTTTTCACTTAATAGTTGACATTTTGTGCGGAAATGTGAGATTTTGGTGAACTGCTGTTACTCCAGATTACTAACAACTGCATGTCACTGTACCAGTGTTTTACTTAAAGCAAAAGAAAAAGAAAAAAGGTAGATATTACTGCCATTAATGAAGGAATTGCCATTAGAATTGGTATTTTGAGGTGGACATAAAAGGAGAAAATACAAGTGGGGACCATAATATTTCAGTTATTCAAAATGTTTGTGGAAATTAGTGGTCCCAAACCATACTGCATACACTGTAGTAAAAGTGTATGAAATAAAAAGAGAATGCATGGGTGGATTATCAAATAAACAGCCATCAAAGTATGTACTTGGCAACTGGACAAAACTAAATGGGGGTGTGTCTAAGGGCCTGTAATGGTTAAAATTTAAAAAGTTTGTGAAAAATGGCACTTGCATACAACAATGCATGTATTCCAGTGCAGGATATCTGCATATGAAGAGAGTCCATATTGGAAATATTACAACCCCAATTCCGAAATAGTTGGGACAAAGAGTAAATTGTGAATAAAATCAAAATGCAATGACTTTCAGATCACATGAGCCAATATGTTGTTTACAATAGAACATAGATAACATTTCAAATGTTGAAACTGAGACATTTTACAGTTTTATCCACAAAATGAGCTTATTTCAAATTTTCTGGCTGTATCAGGTCTCAAAAAAGTTGGGACACAGGCAAAAAAGGGCTGAAAAAGCAATGAATATATCAGAGAATCAGATGAAAGAACATTTAGAAAGTAATTAAGTTAACTGGCATCAGGTGTGTAACATGATTGGCTATAAAAGGGATGTCTTAGAGAGACTGAGTTTCTCAGAAGTAAAGATGGCCAAAGGCTCTGGAACCTGTGAAGGCTTGCGTAAAAAAAATTGTGGAATACTTTTAAAACAATGTTTGGGGTAGTAAATAAATGGCTATCTAAGTTGATACTGTGAACCGGTCTCTTTGGCATCATTTACATTGTCAGTGTAATGTGACCCAATTCCGATTTTTAGCTCTTGTGGCACAGATCGGATATGCTCGTTGACAGAGTAAACAGGAAAAAGACTCATGCATTCGGACATTTTGAGATCGGATACAGGCCTCATTCATATGTGGAAATAAATCAGATATGTATCGGATATGTGCCAATGCGACTGCCGGGTAAACAGGCTGATCGGATTTTCTTACACATTGCATCTCTAACGTCATCAAATCTGCAACCATTTATCTTATTTTGTCGCATAAACAGTGAACGCACGGTAAATGAACGAGGTTTTATATTTGAGAAGCTGGCAGACTGAAAGATGGAGGCTGTCTCGCACCCAGATATTCCTATGAATGACTGAAGAGGCAATAATTGCAGCATATGCACAAGATGCAATTGTGGCCCTTCTCCTTCTTCTCTGCCTAAAAATCCTGGCAATGTTAGGCAAAGTTTTCCTGCACCGCAACATTATCATCAAACATATCATCGGCCTGCTGATAAAACCTCTTATCTTCAAAATTTGTATCTTCCTCGTATCTTTACAGGAAAATAAAAAATAAATATAAGATAAAAAAATAATAAAATAATATAACTTTAAGTTAAAATATAAATAAAATAAAAAAATTTTAATTTTGCATTTAAGAATAGTGGACATACGAGTTTTTGTTTCTTATCAATTTGGAGATACGAGGTTTTGTCAGCAGGCCGACGATATGTCAGCATCATCCATTTTTTTGGCTTAGCAGTTAGCACTTGGTGCAGAAGTAGGCGTAGCCTAAAGTTTAGTAAAAACTAAACGTAGGCATGCGCAATGTTTCAGATGTTGTAGGCAAGTGTAATCGCGTGAATCAAATATGGGTCACTTGATAAAATGCATGTAACCGCACGGTAAAAAAAAATCGGATTCAGGCAGCAAATCCGATCTGGGCATCAAGACTTACAGTGTAAATACGGCCTTTGAAACGCTTGATGGTGTTTCTCACAGTGCATTTAACATCTTCAGCATCATGAAAGGCCACAATGCGGCCACGAACAATCTCAGAGAGCTGCTTTCATCAAGCCATCATGTTTAACTCTGTGACACTGCTCAAAGTTCATGTCTCCTTATATACTGGAACAACTTACCATCAGAGGTAATTTTGTGGAATAATGTTGCCTAAAACCAGTTTTAACAATTTTTTTGGAATCAATAAAAATGGAATGAGCCTTCAAACATGCATTCAAGCTATTCAAGAGTCAAAAAATAATAATAAAAATTGTGACACTTTTCAATGGTTATAAAAAATGGATATTTTCAGTGTTTTTGTTTTATTACCCATATTTTTTACCTCAATCCACTTGTGGGAATGATTTTTTTTTTTTTTGTTCTCATTGCCTATCACTGTATTTTTCAAGACATTTTCATTAAAAAATTATAGAGAAGTAATATATTAGGATCCCTTTTAGACTAAAGTGGTGGTTTATAATCATCACCGCACTCTACTGGCACTATCATGGCATTTTTGTTTTCTTTTTTGCAGTAGTGGGCTGGAAGGGATTTACTCTAAGCATTTATTCTCATGTTTATTTTATGGAACTATTGATTCCTTACCATTGAGATTCCTTGATACACAGTCAATTTTGATGGGCAAAAAACAATTTAGTATCAGTGTGAATTAACTCTTCAGTTATTTAATTGATCAGTGGACATGAATTGTGCCATAGTATAACAAAATAAATGATTCAATTTTTCTGTGTCCTCTATAGTCCAAGCAGAGCCTGATTGTCCATTTTAGGTGACCTGTCCGGATGTCTGATTGGTTAAAAAGTTGCACATTGGAAATCAGGAAGAAAATCGCCTTTCAGTGACATTGGGCATCAAAAGCACATTGGCAATTGTCCTCAGTAAATGTTCAGACAAAACTTTCACGTTAGTTTCTTCTAAATACCTACTTAATGCGTTGTTGTTTTTTTTTTAATTCTTTATATTTTTATGCCCCTGGAGTCGAAGATTCGGGGGCATATTGTTTTGCACCTGCCCGTCCGTCCGTCCGTCTGTCTGTCTGTTTGCTTGCTTGCTTGTCTGCTTGTCTGCAGCAGCAAAAAAATTTTAACCTTGGCCGTAACTTTTGATTGGTCAGAGATAGGCCTTTGATACTTGACATGTGTATCCCTTGTCACGAGAGCGTTTGGATGAAGTCATCATTTTTGACCTTGTGACCTTGACCTTGGCGTAGGACGCATTTTCCAAAAACTTTAACCTTGGCCGAAACTTTTGATTGGTCAGAGATAGGCCTTTGATACTTGACATGTGTATCCCTTGTCGCGAGACCTTTCGGATGAGGTCATCATTTTTGACCTTGTGACCTTGACTTTGGCAAAAGACACATTTTCCAAAAACTTTAACCTTGGCCTTAACTTTTGATTGGTCGGAGATAGGCCTTTGATACTTGAAATTTGTATCCCCTGTCATGAGACCTTTAGGATGAGGTCATCATTTTTGACCTTGTGACCTTGACCTTGGCGTAGGACGCATTTTCCAAAAACTTTAACCTTGGCCATAACTTTTGATTAGTCAGAGAAAGGCCTTTGATACTTGACATGAGTATCCCTTGTCACAAGACCTTTTGGAGGAGGTCATCATTTTTGACATTGTGACCTTGACCTTCTCGTAGGACGCATTTTCCAAAAACTTTAACCTTTGCCATAACTTTTGATTGTTCAGAGGTAGGCCTTTGACACTTGACATGTTTATCCCTTGTCACAAGACCTTTCGGATGAGGTCATCATTTTTGACCTTGTGACCTTGACCTTGGCGTAAGACGCATTTTCCGAAAATGTTAACCTTGGCCATAACCTATCATTGGTCAGAGATAGGCCTTTGATACTTGACATGTGTATCCCTTGACACGAGACCTTTCAGATGAAGTCATCATTTTTGACCTTGTAACCTTGACCTTGGTGTAGGACGCATTTTTTGAAAACGTTAACCTTGGCCATAACTTATCATTGGTCAGTGATAGACCTTTGATACTTGGCATGTGTATCCCTTGACACGAGGGATAATTTTTCACCTTGTGACCTTCACCTTGGCGTCATTTTGATTTCACAATAGTTTCCTGGAAAAGTTTTAAAATTTTATTCATTTATTTAACCCTTTGCAAGTCCGATTCCATCTGGTCCTTTTCTATATTATAAATCCAAACTATGCTTATATCCGGGGGCATCAGTGTTTCACAAACACATCTTGTTTTGTCTGTTTTTACTGAGGTGCAAAATGCAACAATTATGGGCTGTTTGCGCTTCATTTGTGGAAGATAAATAATGAAACTTTTTTAAATTTGCAGGACTGACTTGTTGTGATTATTTTCAATCTACATTCAGTGCTCTGAAGTAAAGGCTTTTTTTCTCGCCCAATATTTCTTGATTACTCTCATTTGAAAAATAACAGATGCTGTTCTGGAGTGTTGGTTAATATGTTTTATTGAAATAATTTCAAAACAGTGTTCTCAGGAGAGAAAAATAAGTAAGTAAATAAATAAAAAAACTGTAGAGGATGTTAATGTTCTTGAATAGAAAGACAGTCATATCTGGAAAACAAAAAGTGCAGCTCAGCCTGTGAGAAGCAAAGACAGACAACATACTGCGGATGTACATTAATACGCCTGTCAAATTTAAGCTTGCGTCAACTATGAGGCATCTCTCCCAAGAGGCTGAATTAAAGCACTTCCCGGTAGTCTTTCTTGTTGTCGGTCACAGAAGCATGCAAAGCTTCGGCTTTGAAAGGCTGACAGATCATTACAGCGCAGGGGTAGTAGTCTCCACGGTTTACCCTCCTTTTCCAAATGGAATTGTGACCTTCATAATCACAAAGCCACATGAGACGAGGTTTGAATAAAGAGTGATACCATGGATACTGTGTAGATACCATGGCTTCCAGCAATATCAAAGGGGATTACTGTGAATTTAATACTCTCGGAAGGGAAAGGGAGAAAGCCAGTGGTTCAATAGAAAGATCACCAGCACACCAAAAGACCACCTAAATTGAGAGACTGCCCTTTAAAAATCCTACAATATGTAGATCATAATGAACAACATCCAATTAGCAGAAATTCTTAAAGATCACAACATGGTTTGCCATTTTTACATTTGATAGATTTTTCATTCTTTTTTCAAAGTATGCAACTTTTTTTTAAACGACAATAACTGCAGAGACAATTTGTAGAGCAGACATACATTGACCTGCTTTACTATTTATTAATTAAAAAAAAATAGCAGGAATATTTAAAAGTGCGAGATCTCTGTAAACACTCAGAATTACTTGAGTGATGCGATCAGTAAAACCTATTAAAGCTCACCGTGGAGACAGAGGCTTTAATTTTAATAACAATTTGGAAAACAAAATTAGCCTTATTTACATTAAACAATGCAACCCTGTAATGCAGCAAGAGCCAGAAATACAGGATTGTTCAAAAGACACAAATGTATGTAGACACAAACAATTTCAAACAATAAGAGATGCAAAAAATTAATGAAAACACATTTTGTTAAAAAAAAAAAATCAAATTTCAGATTGTTCAAAGTGGCCACTTTTTTCTGTACTTACTGCTAAGCACATTCAAGGTCTTTTTCTGAAAATGACAGTTGTGGTTGTGAGGGTTTAGACCTAATATTTTTACCTCTCACTAGTCACATTTTGCATCTGTGTAAGGGTTGTGCTTCGTACACAGTTCAGGTGCAAGGAGGACAGGAAGTTGAGGACTGGACTCAGGTGCAAGGATTGAGTTGGTTGTATTTATTATACCTGCTGCGCAGCAGAAGGCACGAACAAAGCAATATAAAACAAAGTGGAAACGAGGTTCCTTAATAAACACTATCAGTGATACAGATTCTGAGCTTTAGTTGCAGTAACAATGTATTACAAATAGGATCAAGCAAATGGAAACAAGGTTCCTTAATATGAAGTGCTGGAATAAACATCAACAGCTCTAAGTATAAAGAGTTTTAGAATATAATTACATGATACGCTGAGAAAACGTCTATACAAGACTAGGAATGCCGAACAGGCATGTATTTACGAGGCTTCACAATGAGAGAGTGTGAGACTTGGTCTTAAATACACACTGCTACCACCCAGTGGCAATTATACACAGATGCAAACAATGATAAGTGACATGAAAAATGCAGTCTGGGTCTTAGTAGACCGGTGAGCTGGACGGCTGGAGGTGTTGCCTACAATCTGCCGTTATTTACATTTCCTAAAACTTAAAACTAATATTGGTGTCCAAATATTTAGGATGAGAAGTGTATGTAGTGAAAAAAAAAGAATCTGATCCAGGAAGATAACTACTCTCAGACACTGGTGAATGTGCTTGCAAATGTTCAAAACAGTTAAGTAAGCAATAAATTCAATAACAAATATCCCTCATAATAAAAGATGAATCATTACTGTTTTGTTTTAGTTACCATCTTAGTTATTAACCTGGGACAGACAGGTTAAAATGATAGCAGAACATTTGAAGTTTTACATTATTTTATGACTGACTGCACGCCAATCTATTTTTTTTTTTTTTTTACTGACTGAGTTTAATGGTGAATGATTTTCATTGCTTTCCATGACAGAATGCAATTAAAGTCAAGCAAAAGAGCTGTGGCAATGCTTTTCCTTCATTTTCACAAGAAGTGGCATTTTTTTGTTAAGTAAATCAAACTATAGCCTGATAGCTATATTTTCTGTATTATTTGATGTCATTTTATACTTTTGGTCATGGCTTTCGAAGCCCTGATCAATAAACTTGCAACCAAGCAGTCCATTACATGCTACCACACAAGTATTATTTATATTTTTGATCGTGATTGCCATTGCTGTCAGATATGCCATTTGGTATTAGTAGATTTAACGGCACTTTTTCACTTAAGTAGATAGATAGCAATGTGTTCATATGAGCAAGACAGTAATTTTTTGATGGAAAAAAGTTGCCTTGCATGTTTGTTTGTTATGTTCATAAGTTCTCACTTGTTGTTAAGTATGTGTTTTTATAGTAGTTTTCTTAACCAGTAGATTAGGTCACCATGGCCCAGAACAATGGAACAAGCTCAAAAGTGGCAGAGTAAACATGGCTTCAGCAAATTAAATAAAACTAAATGGAATATTTAATACCCTTATTAAATGGTAACAAATCCAACATTGAAGTACATCATTGTAATTTTCTGAATCTAAAGTCATCTGGCTGCTGTCAATAATCTAAATATCCAGTTGCCCTCTAATAGTAAGAAGTTAACGGCATTGATATCTGCTATAGTACACGCCTGAAGTTTGTAATTAACAAAGCTCATATTATAGTTTGATTGTATTTTCTCCAATATTTTCACTTTCATTAGTTAGAAATGGACGCCTAGCTGATATTTCAAAATGCCAACTCTGTTAATGTATTCAGGAGCTGCCCTTTTTATTGGCAGTAGGCATGTTTGAGTCGGTGTCAAATGAAGGTCTGATTGCTCATAGCTGAAATTTTGGACATGCCACATAAAGTGGAATATAATTTCATGGGTGAAAGTTTCAGGAACATCAGATAATAGTGAGTGCTCATGGCGCACAACACTCTCTGACTGGAAAAATGTTGCCATGTTGAGCGATTGTGCTAATGCAATGCCAGACACGTCCCCTCAAACATACAGGCACGCATGCATGCACACAAGGGAACATGCACACGCGCGGGCGCACGCATATGTACGCACATACACACACACACACACACACACCACAGGCTATTTTATCTCACTATAGAAGCAACATGTTTTCCAATAACAAAAGAGCCTTCAAAATACTAAAAGATCCACAATTTATTAGAAGTTCGTTCTCCTGGGCTTTAAAATTGGAAGAGTAATTCAATCATTTAAAATATATTTGCTTCAGTGTCTACATTTTCCAATGATGAATTTTTATTTACGCCTCTGCGTTTCGTTGTTTTTTTTTTTTTTTTGTAGATTTACCCCCTTTCTGTCAGTAATGATAAAATGATAACTTGGTCTCATTATAAAGAAGGTATAACATGGAACAATATGGAATGACGGACAGTCTTATGACTAGAAAGTTTCCTTTGTAATAAAACTGCTGGGGCAAGGTCAGTGCCAAAAGGACATTCATTATCGATGGCTTTATTACTCTCAGAGCAGTGTGTGTCATATAAGGCTGAATAGACTCCATGGCAGAGAGGTCATTACACTGAGGTGATAAGTGCAGTGTTCGCAGCGAGCTCTGTAAGTGGCACACTGAAATGATGGCTCAAGGCATTGCTTATTTTGTGACGCATCTGTGACCTATCATTTGAAAGGCTTGAGGGCTTTACCCATGCAGCACCCTAATATATCTATATTCATTTCTCAGGCTCTCATGCTAACTCTCACTGAAACTCACCATCAAACATGCACACACTTAATTCATGTTTTATATAGCAAGTCAGTTATTTCTTATCCAGAGAGCAAAAAAAAACAGACTTCTTAATGAGCACAGCTGTTTCAGGGAATCATTGACAAGCTTTATGATATCTTTCACTATACTTTCTGTATAGTAAGTTGAATACATACTGATGAAATTTAAGTGAGGTTCTAGATTTTTAGATGACTGGATGGGTAAATGCTGGATGATGTTCAAATTGTAAACAGCACACATTCTCGCACCATTTTCTTTTCTGGGAAAGTCTGAGTGGTTTTAAAGCAGTTACGGGCTAAATATAAGTGTCTTTTAATGTTCGACTTCCCTGTAATAAAATAACCCGTTGTGCCTGTTGAATGCTGGCAGTGCTGACAGTACTCATACATAAATTTAGGTTTTATTTTGCATCTCGACCTGTCAAAAGACTTTCTATGTTGCCTGGAGAGTAGCCCTTTTAAACTCAACCTGGTGAAGAAAGAGATGCTATACATATCTTCACCATTGCAAAACCCCTGTTCTAATCTAGTTTTTTTTTTTCTGCACCATCTACAAATGATAAACATCCTCTCCACCAGCTCAACAGAACGATCTCTCTGAGTCCTGTTCTTCTGCATTATTGTTATTATCTTTTACAACATCATGACAAAATTCAGGCTGAAGATTTCTCAGCCTCCCATTGGTTTTCATATCACTGACCGTCATCATCTGTCAAGCTATAAGATGTGAGAGGCCTGTGGGTATGTCACTGGGGCAAACTTCAAAAGAATAGTCTGAAACCACTATACAATTGCTAAATAAGATTTTTTTTTTCTGTATTTTTTGCTGGTATTTATGTCTGTCTCTGTTTCTGCTTTTGGACAATTCTTGTAAACTCAATACGATTACAACCTTTTAAGAAACAGTCACATGACATTAAAGGTGAGTGGTTGGGATAAAAAGGAGGGTTTGAAGTTTTGTGTTTGAAGATGGGTGTAAAGAAATGTAAAGAAAAGCGCGAGAAGTCCGGATTCATAACGCAGGTGAAACTGATAAACCTCCATGCACTAGGACTTCAATTCTGTGTGAGGATCTCTTACACATGCGTTGATTGAATAATTGCTGACTACAGCAGGAGAACGTAAATATACCACTAAAACTCACGCGGAATGCGTGAGAGTTGACAGGTGTGCGTTATTAATGAAAACTGACCACATCTGGTAATGTTGAGAGTTTTTGGAGCTTTTGTAATAGTAATTTAAATGAATGATTGAAAACATGACCAATTATTATTTTCAAGGGATGGGTTTAAGCATCCCCTATCGCCTGTTCACCATCCGCCACTGATATAAATATACAGCGTATATATATATATATGGGAACTGCTATACTGAGAACAATACCAGCATTGCTGTGGCCACTGGTGCAATCTCAGATGGTCTCTAGTTTTTCCTCATAATGCACCATACAATCTCAATAAGAGACACCAAGGGACTGCTGGCAGGCCAATATAGCACCCACAATCTCTTCTTATGCAGCACTGCTGTGCAGAATGTTTTTTGGTGCTGTCTTGCATAAACTGCAAGGATATCATGGGAAAAGATAATATGGCCAGTGATCTGAAGAATGTGATGTTGAGCTTCATTTCTTATAATACCAGAATTCAGAAGCACAGACATGTTTCTGTACCTATAAAAAGCACTTGAAATATTGACTTGTCAGACCATAAAACATGCTTGCACTATGCCCGCCTCAGGTGGCAACGAGCCCAGAGAAGTTGCTGGCATTATTGTTAATCTATGGCTTCTGCTTTGCATGTAAAGCTTTAACTTGCATCTGAACATGCAGTGATGAATGGTTCTGATTGGCAAATATTCATGAAAGTATTTCTGAGCCCACATCATGATGTCCATTCCTGCCGCATGTGGGTTCTTAAGACGGTGACATCCAGGGGAATCAGAGATCACGCACAGTCAGAAGAGATTTTTGGCCTTGTACTTTACACACTGAGAGTCAACTGGATTCTTACCATTTTTAACTAGATTGCGCACCGCAGGGGGTGAAATTCTCAACATCCTATAGATTTGTCTTGGAGGAATGTTGTTCTCAAAGTGATGGATTATGAGCTCACACATTCATTAGCAAACTGGAAACTCTTGACCCATCTTTGCCTTTGAGGGACGGGGTATCAGAGCTTCAGGAGCCAAACACTGAATTCTGACAAACAGATTCCGTATCAGAGGGAAGAAAATACACTGGCACTACCAGGAAGCACATAAAACAGCTTACCAGGGGAAGAGGAAAGCCAGGAACTTAAGTACACAAAGATACCGCTCTACATTTATATCTGGGAACTTTATTCTCTTTGGATCATCTGTGAATTCCTCACGTTGCACTTGAATTACCAACTGAGGCCATGGTTCTTTATGGTGTCTTTAATTTTAATCCATACAATAATAGACTTGAATCCAGATATTACTGAAGAGCGGTCAACTGCATTCAATGCTTTCTCAATTTCACTGGCAACTCATCTTTGAGCAATGTCCACTCCTCATGTTCTGTGTATTCCTTTTCAGGGTGATTTGTTCTTGAATATTACTTCAATGGAACAATTGAATGATTTTACTTTTTGTTGACAGAGCAGAAAAAAGACAGATTGGACAATAAATTTAGTTTGCAGCACTTATTGCTTGCATACACTGAAAACTCAAATGTACATCTTACTAAATTTCTGGTTCACAAAACCAGTGCTTCTCAATCCTCTCCTAGAGGACAACTTGTCCTGCGATTATCTCACCACAAACAGGTGATTTAAATGATCTGGGCCCACAATTCACAAAGCATCTTATCTTACCGCTAGGAGTACTCCTAAGTCAGAAAACATTTTTATGTAGGAGTAAAATCTTAAAGTTATTCACAAAGCTGCTGAGGAGCAACTTTTTATTAAGAAAACTGGTAACTCCTAGACTAGGAGTAGCTCTGAGATGGGGATGGGGAGCAAATCTCCGTTGCTATGGATGACGTCAATTCTCATGCACGAGTCTTGGGACAATGAGCACGGTGATTGGTTGTTTGGTGACATAGCTCCCATTGAAAAAATATCCAGAATACAACCCATGGAAGAAAAAATGAGCAATTGTCCAAGAGCTGATTTGTCCCATAAAATAATTACATGTTGAGCACTCCTGAAAATGCACTATCGCATGTCCCCACATATCACGCATAGGCAAATAAACATACATAGGAAAATGAGATAGTTGTAAAAACGCCAATACCATAAAACGAAACACAATAATAAAACGCATCATTTTCCCCAAATAATTTGCAACTTATTACCCAATGAGAATATGTTGCGATCATTTAAATGTTGGGCTGTTCAAGTTTGTTTGCCCTAAATTGTCATGGATAAAAGTTCAAAAAGGATGGTGAAAGCCCAACTGGAGCCCGCGACCAGTTACTGCTGCTGGCCCAGTTGGTGCTGGAGCAAAGCATGTTATCAAAGGGAAATTTGGCTTGGGGGTGAGCAGCAAATCCAAGCGGGATGCGTGGGATAGTATAAGCCTTCAGATGAAAAATGCAGTCCCTGGTGTCTCGGATGGCAGATGACTGCGAGGCGGTGGTATGGGCTGCAATTCTCAGGAGGTTTGAGATTGCAGCCTATAAAGGGCTATCGTTCAAACAGGAAAGCATACTAAACTTGGTTTGTAATTTATAGCCTACAATTTAAATATGCATACTGGCTATGACATAGGCTGGTATTATTATGATGATCTATTAAATGTAACCCTTTTCTCAATAGCCTAATAAAATAATTCATGAATAGCAGGAGGAAACAGCACCAAAGCCACTGTCCCCATGAATCACATCCCGGAGGCACATAATGCCTGTCAAATAATTGACATAAGCCGCTTTCCATTAAAAACTGATGAAACTGATGGATCCTGGCCATTTCACAACAATGTCCAAAATATTGTATTCGGCATCAAATACTATCTGGGTGTTGTTGGCGAATGTCCATTGGAAATTGGATAAACTGTCGGGTGATATGAGGTTCACAGAGCTCACTGATTGTTTGTTGAATTGAGCGACTGACAGATGATTGTGAAATCCCTAAATTGTCCCACGCGTTGCAAAAGTTGCATTTTTCCGGAGGCAGAGTAACAAAGTGTTGTCAAACATTTTATTTCAGGCTGATTGGAAGAGATGGTTGGAGACGTAATTCTCTCCCTCACCAAGTCAACAACAAATAAAAACCCTTCACGGTCGATCCAATATCTTTTTCAACAACAGGTTCATTCTGAATTTCCAAGTCATTCTGTCTTTCAACAGCAGCAGCCATTTTCCAATTCTTTGTGAATAGGTTTTAGCGAGTTAGAGTCCTCTCGACAGGATTTTAAGCTCTCCCAGACTTAGGAGCTACTTTTAGGCCTAAAATGCTTTGTGAATAACACTTAGTAAAAATAATTAGGAGTCCTAAATTTACGACTGATTGAGATTCCATTTTTTTTTAGGGTTTCTCCTAAATCCGCAGTTAGGACCTACTTTTTAGCCTTATGCTTTGTGATACGGGCCCAGGTCTATATCAACCCCAAATGCTGCTTGATAATGAGCTGATCATTTGAATCACCTGTGCTGGAGCACAGAGGGATCTAAAACATGCAGGACAAGTGGTCCTCCAGGAGAGGATTGAGAACCACTGCACTAAACCTATAGCTTGCTATGAGTCAATCACACGAATCATAGTAATTCAATCAGCAGTTAGGTTGAACCCATGTAATTTGTCTCATTGAATCTCTTTTTTATTTTCTGAAAATGAGCAATGACACAAATTGAACTGAACACAAAAACCTAGTTTTCTTTCTTTACAGCTAGCTTGCCAGAAAGCAATGTTATTTCTCAAAGCAATCAAGTTGTAAAACCCAGGCCCCTCAATTCGTATTCAGTGGGAATAGCAAACTGTGAATAGCAACCTGTGAGTATAGTCTCATTTCTGCTACAGACTGTGAGTGTTTGACTAATGTGATATTTTGGGGGTATATCGCTGGACTCACTACATCAAATTGAACCATCAACCAAATTGAGGTGGGTTTCTTGCAAGAAAACAGACTACTCGTAAGGGTAGCAATGCACCAAAACGTCATGAGCACCCGCTGATGAAGCTAATAATGTTCATCATCTTGTAACAATGGAGCTTGCCAATGTCTGCGAACAGGGACAGTCATAATGTTTTGACTCACGAGTGTATGTCGTTTACATAAAGTTTCACTGGCAACATGATCTTTGAGATTGAAATTAGATTTTTTTTTTTTTTTCAGGGGTGATCATGTCCTAAGAATATACGTTTCAATGGAACAATTGAATTTGACACTTTGTTGCATGTTGTCCAATATTTTGGACATAAGTTTAGTGGGGTTTATTTTCTCTAGGCTCATAGATACCCTGAAAACACAGAATGTACATTTTACTGGAAATTTCCAGATAACAATAGGTGCCTCTCTGATTAGTAACATGATTTACCACAAACAGTCACAATGGCTGCATCCACAAGCAAGAGGTAAGTTGACGAAAGTCAGAAATAGTTTTATACTGTTCAAGTTTTGATCAGACTTTTTTCTGTTGGGGGATGGAAATACATTATATAGCACAAACTGAAAACGACCTATGTAATGCATGTCTATTTGTTGGAATACATCTGAGTTTATGCTCTATCAGAAATATTGGGCATTATGCATGCCGAGTGAATAGCTCAAATAAGCAATGTCCAGAATACAGATAAGATCATCATGCATATCAATGACCAGGTTTCTTCAACTTCACATTATTTCTGTCACTCCACAATGCATAATGTCCAAAATACAGCATGACAGTGTACATCCCACAAGCATAATGTCTAAAATAATTGACAGACAGACCACCCACTTAACCCCAATCCCCCCCCCCCCCACACACAAACACAAACACAAAAACACACACAAAATATTGCACCAAATCCCAACAAATGGTCCAAGGCATTTGCATGTACTCTATGCATCAAAGGGTTAATTGTGCTGTAACATTTACACAAGCAGGGTGAAAGATGGTAATGGCAGTAAGTCATTTGGGGAAATACTCTGGGTATTTTTAAAAAAAGAAATGGTCACTGGTGTCATGAAAACCCTCTTGCAGGGCCTGGGATGGATCACAATTCTCAGTTCAAAGCACTAACAGATTGTGACAAGAGTGCATTCTACCTAAACTCTTCAAAACAACTTTTTCTAGTAGTGTAGCGGGAACTAGCAGTGGCTGACAGGACACAAGCAGTACAAAAGGATCAGTTCTGTCTCTTTTCTCTGGGCTACAGGCACGCTTAGAAATGTTAGTAACTCAGCCGATTCTTGATATGCCATGAATCACATAACGGAGCCAAACACAAGATCTGCTTTATGACACAGTTGGCCTTTAATAACCAAACTGATGAACAAAAGAGCACACAAAACTGGAAAATGTTCTCAGAACACTGGTCTGGAAGCAGCCAAGGCCTGGAGGAGTAGGCCAAAGGAACTGGACTGAGATCATTAACTGGGAAGGCAGGCCATTTCGACCAGAGCACAATGGAGCCAAGCACACCATCCTTCACACAGGTGAGAGGGTGGAACTGAAGAACCCACGCGCCAGAACCGAAGAGGCAGATAAAAATCTATTCTTGGAATTTAATGCAGGTACATGGAAGAGAAAGGACTTGGAGTACAAAATAAAATTCCAGCAAAGGGAGGGAAGAAACAAGGAACAACGATCAACAATGAGAGAGAACAGGTTCAGAATAAAACAACAAAGGAGGGGAATGAAACAAGACAATAATTAAATAATGAGAAACAATGAAAGGAGCACAGACAGCAGGATTGTGGGGAACAACAATAAGGAAAATTCTCCAGATGTAACAGGCTGTACTTATAACTCAATTATGGTAACTCATTGCAATGAAATTGATTAGTGAGTTTTTGTCGTGATTTCTGACATTGACCATTGGATCCAATGATGCACTTTGGTTTAGCTTCACCAGAATCATATTCCTTTCAATCCATTTTATTATGCACTGTACCACTGAAACTTGAAATGTCATCAATCTGTTGTTTGTATTCTCAGAAACAACTATGCCAGAGAGAGACACAAACCCAGTTTGGTAAGAGGAAAAAGACAGAAATGAGAATGCAATTTTTGGATATTTGATTGTGCCCTTTTGTTTGAAAACTGAAAGACGGGTGCTTTGATCTCATCAGACAAAATTGAATGCTGTTGTTTTGAACTAGATCTAAGCTCAGGTAGTAGATCTGCCTGCTTGGCATTTCTGCCTGCCGCACCTCCGCCGGTGCCATTGTGCAGGCTGCAGGGTCATCAGCCGGGGGCCACCCTTCATCGATGTTTCGCTCCATCATCCCCGGAACATCTCGAGGTGGAGGAGCCACGGTAGGGACGTCTCCCTACCGCGCCCTGCAGCCTGCCTAGGATCCTTCCTTTCCCCATGCCTTGTCTTTCCTTCGAAGCCAGAGCCGGAAGCTCCCTTGCTCAGCCTCCACAGCAAGGTCATGGAGAGCTCGCTTCCTGTTGGGGCCTGTGACTCCGAGGGTTTTCAGCAGCCGCTGTGCAGATGCCGCGGTGAAGCCTCTACACCCGACCTCCACCAGGAAGGTGAATGCTCTCCACCCAGAACTTGCGCTGACGTTGCTGATAGATCCGATACCTATCCTTCTTCCGCTCATATGCGGCCTCCATCTGCTCTTCCCATAGGATGGTCAGTTCCACCATGATGACTGCTCTGCCAGGTGCTGACCAGAGCACAATGTCTGGGCGCAGGGCTGTTATGGTGATCTCTTTGGGGAATTTCAGCTGGCGGTCGAGGTCGGCCGCGAAGCTGCCACTGAGGTCCTAATGACAGAAGGGACCGTTCTGTCTTGGTGCAGTGCTGCACTTTGGTCCCTGGCCTGGTAAACTGGATCCATTTCGGGGCTGTGGGTGGGTTGTTCCTGTTAGCTTCCTGTTAGCGGGCCTCCAGGATCTCCGCTAACTTATTATTATTGGGATATAATTATTTTAATAATTATTTTAGGATATAATCTTGACTATTCTTTTAAATGTATAAAATCACCATTTTGCTAATAAGTTCATCTTGAATGAAGATGAAAAAATAAGAAAAATCTTAGCTGGTAATTTTTTTATTGATGTTATCATTGCTTTACCCTTCGAGAGTCCATGCACAGTCCATGTTGCTGGTTCACACTGCCGAGTTTTTTTTTTTACATGATAAGTCACACATATAATTAGGACTCTTGCAATTCAAAGGGCATGCTAATTAATCCATTTCAAAATGACACTAAGCTAATGTAAATTTAGTGTGGAAGTCAATATTATATCAATGAATAATTTGGTTTTTAACTTTCAAAAACCTTTTACATTAATCTTAGACCAAAGAATGGGACATTAAAGGTTCCAAAATAAACTTAACCTTTAAAATGATATATATATATATATATATATATATATATATTTTTTTTTTTAACAATATAGTGGTTTTCATTCTTGCCCTTTAAACACCAAGATTAAACCAGAATCATTCCATCTTTTCATTATATCACACACTGTAGCGTTGTCTTTGGCGAAAACTGTTTTCAAAGTGACTGATTATAAGGTTATACATCTCGTATCAGGAAATTGGTGACCCATAGCCCTTCTTTGCTCTTGAGGGACTAGGCCTTTTTTGAGGCTCTGTTTATGCTATAATATGATTTGTTCACCTTTTCACATCACCTGTTTTGCGCCATCTTATCACATTATTATTCTTCCTAAATCTGAAACTTGTGTATATTTTCAATAAAAAGGAAATGTAATTCACAAGTTAAAGCATGAAATAGTTTCATTGTACTGTTTCCAATATTAAAGAGAGTGAATTGACTTTTAAGATCAGATTTTTAAAATATACTATATTTTTATTCTTCTCAGAGTTGAACAATTGCAGTAATTCACAAAAGAATCCACAATTTGATTGCAAAAAATCAAGAATGTTGACCTGCAGAAAAAGAAAATATTTCAATCAGGACAGACCAATGAATTGGTAAAGGTAAACATTTATTACAAATTACAGAATGAACAGATTAATGGCTGTACTGACAGCCTTTAAGTCTTTGGTGCTCGGACTCAACAGGGAGATTTCGCGATTGTGGAGCCTCTGGCCTGAGGCGCAGCTGGATAAATCCCCCATGGAGTCCAGACACTGGTGGTGTTGGTGGCTGATGAAGATGAAGCAGATGAACCTGCAGAGGCTGGGCGGTGATGGAGAGGTGGAGGGCGCTTACGATGGCAGCCTGAGTGAGTTAGAAGCAGCGAATCATATTTAAAAAGACGGCCCCGAGAGAATAGGCCAACAACGTAGGTCTGTCGCGGTGTTGTTGGATGGAGGAGATCAGCTGACAGAAGATGGAATGAAAACGAACTGGAGAGACCATGCAAAGGAGAGTCTTCCTGACAGAACTTGCGCTGAGCTTCATTATAAAAAATGATAAAAAATGTCAAGGAATATATTATTATCTTGTCTTCCATATATACACACAGATTAATAATGTGAAGAATATGTCATGACAAAAATGACAAAATTGTTATGAACATCAGATAGTCAGAGTATGTTGTTATTATTTTTACATAATTCAAGATTCACCACAAGCTGTCATGAGGTTGTGTATGAGGCAGATGCAGACTACCTCCACCTTTGTGTGTGTGTGTTTTTTTTTTTTCCAAATTACACTTTAATGCCTTCAGCAGGTTAGGGCAAAAAAAAAAAAAAAAAAGTGTCAGGTTCAGCGTTCCTGCCTGCGTCACTTCAGGCCTAGTGCATCACTTTTTAAATTTTTTTTCAAATTTTATTATTTCATTTTTATTTTTTTAATTGACAGTTGATAGTGCATTCTGTGAACACATCCTGAAATCATCAATTCACATGGGTCAATGTGGGTCAATAAAACACAGAGTCATTTAAAAACCATGGTTGAAACTTCAAGGGGTATATCAGGTGTAGCCAGCTGGAATATACCCCTGGCCAGAATATACCCGGGTATACTCTGATCTAGGCCAAAATATAACCCGGGGGGGTATATTCTGGCCTAGGCTGGATTATGCCCGGTATATTCTGGCCTAGGCCAAAATATACCCCCTCAGGCCAGATTATACCCCCTGACTCTAATTTAGGAGTCTAGATTATGTTCCAGTGCAAGTTATTTTGTAAACTTTCACTATAACTATTACGTCAATTGATGGTAGTCAAAAGATCACATATTTGAAATGGCTAGACTTGCTTCACTTGTGCTGAAGATGCTATGTTGAAGTACAGTGTAAGGGTCAACTCACACTTTGCTAAGGTATTCCTAAGACTGTTGTGGAGGAGTTTACATGTAGTAATACATTTTCAAGTAGACAAAAAGACTTGGTAAGTTGCAAGTGATACACTGTGTAACACTGACACATTATGGTTGCTAAATTTTCTCCCTGCTGAGGAAGGTTTTGGGCACCAAGTTTGTAGTATTAATGGTGGTAGGTATAATCCACTGTCCAATGTACTATGTAGCTATACTGATTATGTACAAGGAGCAAAACAACGTTTGTTTAAGATAAAAGTTGGTCAGCATAGTTGTTCACCACATCATCTTCTGGGCTAGATATTTTATACCCCCTCATATTGTACTCCACACATTCAGGCTGAGGGTTTTAGTGGGGCAGCATATTCCCCACATATTCTAAGCTAGGCAATTGTTTCATACCCTCCTAGGCCAGATTATACCCCTATTCATATGCACAAAATAATCAATACTACAGAATATCTCAATTTTTATTTATTTCAAAAATGCTAAAACATCTACATTTCTTAAGGAGAAATGTTAAATGTCTTTAGCTACCACAAACTGACTAATATATGTAGACAACAGGATAACTTAACAGGAGAAGCTTAATTGGAAAGGACACATCAATCTAGTCTGCAGTAAAGTGTCTAAATCACTTGGTGTTATCAGAAAAATTTGTGGCCTGGTCAATCAGAACTGTCTGCTTACATTATATTACAGTTTGATTTATCCACACTTAACTTATTGCAATATTGTCTGGGCTAGTACATATGTTTCCTATCTTCACAGTATTTACTTACTTCAAAAAAAATTTGTTAGAACTGCTACTTTCTCAAAAAGTATAGTCCCTGCTGGTCCACTATTCAAACAGCTCAAGTTGCTTACTGTCTACCAGATTAATACCTATCAAGTATGTATTTTTATATACAAGTATTATCACATCCCTAACTCCATCCCTAAACCTTTCAATAACTTCTTTATAAAAAATTCTCAAATTCATATCTACAAAACAAGACAGGCTACAAGTCTTCACTGTCCCCTTTACCGTACTAATCATGGACAGTTCTCCCTCAGATACAAGGCCGCGAAACTCTGGGACATGTATTTTAAGAGTTTACAACCCACATCACTTAATTCTTTCAAAAAAGATTTAAGAGCTGAGCTGATTGACCAGGTCACCATATAGTTTATTAACATTGCATCTTACATATGCATAGGTGCACAAACACACATATATGTACACGCACACATTTTTTGGGTTTGGTATATTGTACATTGTGAACATAGTTTTGTGTAAAGTATGAAGGTTATTATATTCAGTATGTTAGGCGTTAATGTATGTTAACACCTGCTATGTTATATATTGTTTCAGTTTTTTCCTTTTTTATTTATTTATGTATATTTATATATAGGGTGAGGCCTTGCATAAGCCCTTTGGGTTTCTTGCCTCCTCCTTGCACTTTACTTATTTTACTACATCGTGTGTACTTTTTGTACTGAATTTTAAACTGTGCTAAATAAAATAAAATCAAATCAAATCAAATCAACTTATAGTGATGCGTGAAATTACAGTATTTGATATTAAGGCTGTCTGGGCAGTGGTAAAATATACTGTTGGTAAGCTGATTGTTATTGGCATGATCTTACCGCCATTATAAATTATGAATTATAAAGCCTTAAATAAGGTAACACATAAATAGCCAGATTTGGCTTCTGTGCAAAGGGGTTAAACATACAGGCTTTACATAGAATGTTGTTTCAGTAGTGTCTTTATTGTATTCTTATTGTACTGTTTTTTATCTGCATTAAGAACTCATTGAGTACAACTGCATAAGTAAGATTTTATTGCTCACTGTTGTCATGTAGGACAAGGGGCTAGGAACCTCTTCTTGTAAAACTATAACCTGCTATAGAAACAGCAAGGCAGCTGTTGCCTTATGGGCTGCCAGGCACTGTGCCTTAGGCACTTTAAGGTCCAACTGCTAGTCTGTAGTTGTTATGTAAGACATCTTTTTTCTGCAAACACATTCAACATGCCTACATACATGCGTGTACGATAAACTTTGAACTTCATCTAACATGACCATAATTCAAGAAAGCAGCTATAGTTTCTTACCGTATTTGAAGGGAAGTCATGAAGTCCACAAAGGAAATAGAACTTGAAATGCACTATTCAGTGGTAAATGTAAACAATAACAAAATCTAGTACATGTAGTGTGAACATCTTTTGCTTTGAGTACAACTGCAGTTTTTCAGCACGGAAGATGTAAATATGTTTGAACTATCACTTAGTTTTTCAAGTGATCTTCTTATTTCTATCTGTGATACTGTCATTGGTTTTGTTAAATGCATGGTGGTACATGTACAATGTATGTGCCTTAGCAAAGTGTGAGTTGACCCATACAATGTATGTTTACAGAGCATCTTCAACACATGTGAAGCAAGTCTAGCCATGAATTGAAAAAAACCCGTATTGTAATGTACATTCAAGTTAACAAAATAACTTGCCCTGGACCATAACCTAGACTAAAGAGTTAGACTCAGGGGGTATATTTTGGCCTAGGCCAGAATATACCCCGGGTATAATCCGGCCTAGGCCAGAATATACCCCGGGTATAATCCGACCTAGGCCGGAATATGCCTGGGTATATTCTGGCCAGTGGTATATTCCGGCCTGCTACACCGGGCAAAATGTAAGAAATGGTGAGTACGCTCGTGGTACTGATTACAATACCTCGCTTCGCTGACACCGTCACAGGCAAGGTAATAATACATTTCTTAATAGACGCTCTTGAAACAAACTTTTGCTTAACTGGGTCTAACAGAGAGATCAAAGCTCAATAAGCAGTCCTGTAAAATCATTACTGATGGAGACTGAGCAAAGCTTGCATAGTTACTTGAGCTAATAGGCTCTGATAATAGAGCAAAGCAAAAGAGTTTGTGAGACGCACTTGATCCTCTGCAAAATAAGCTCACTGTTAGCCATATGGAAATCTCCAATTCACTCCTGGGCTTGCAAATCAACCTCTCACAATCATGAACAAACTAAAGGTGGAATAAAATAATAAAAGATGCCACATTTACTGTTCTCATTGCCACAGAAAAGAATGCCGGTGATTCAAGCAGCGGTGAAACAATGAAAGTTGGGCAAAGTCAACGTGAAGAGCCTCACGGGGTCTCCAACACACAACAGCACAGACAGTGAGTGCAGAGTATACTCAACAAAAACCAAAGCCAACCAGAAGGTGCAGGATATGTCGGGCAGAGATGGAGCCTGGCAGGGTTCACAAACTGCCACCAATTTACAGACCAGCCATTGCAGGGAAGTTGAAGCGCATGGAAATGCAAAACAGCAGACACCCCAATCGGAAGACACAGAATTAGCCAAGCAGAGCAGGATGCCAGGCAACCGGGGACACAGGTACATGTAGGCTTACAAAGCAGAAACCAACTACAATCTAGGGGCAGTGAAAATAAAACTCCACAATCAAAGACTTGCTGCCTAGATACAGCTCAAGATGGCCTCTATGCAATAGGCATTAAAACATTCACATTTAGACATCAGCACATTAAGACATGAAGCTGACAGACAGACAAGCTGCCATCTTGGGAGACGTGCTGCTTCAAAAGACATACTTACAAAAATGATTTTAAAAAATTTCCTTTGATCCTTAACGTCTTTTGAGAAGTTTATATGATGCGATTTAAAGGGAAATGGGATATTTGACAGTTTATGTATATTTGACAGTTTCATTTAAAGAAACAGTTGAATAAACAGCTGCCAATCCTTCCAGCAGCAATATGGGGCTAAAGGTCTTGCTCAAGGGCCCAATGGCTATACTAATCTCAGTGCATCTCCACCAACCCTATCTGCCCAGTCACCACCCACAACAAGGCTAAAGACTGCTACCATAATAATTTCAAAAGGATGACTATTTTTATTCCTCTTTTTCATTTTAGTGACATGACCTCAAAAATGATGACTATTGTACAATCGTGAAAAGCAAAAGATCCAGCTGATGCATGCCTCCAGCTAATGTGTTTTAGTGAACAGTACATTTTGTTTGGCTAGGGCTGTTATGGTATTTCTGTAAAAGACATGAATTAGATTGAATAATTATTCATTTGTCTGTCAGAATAGAATGGGTTGTCTGCGATTTAAGACTAAAAGTATGTCTTGTTTGACCTTACATTCTTGCACAGAGGAAAACAAACAACCATTGCAGTCACACTTAATCAGATTATATGACTGCTTTGCCAAACTTAGCTGAAGACAACCCCTGAATTTTAAATACAGCTAGGAACTAACATGGAGACAAAGTTATCAAGTGAAATAACCTAATCTGTGTGTACCTGTGAAGAAAATGCCACTGGTTTTAAAACCAGCTGCAACATTTTTTGGGTTCAGTAGAGAAATTATTTCACTGGATGTTTTGGATAATTGTTTCAGATTTTTTGAAACGTGTGCCAGTTGTCTCACAAATTGAGAAAAAAAGGGTTTAGTCATGAAAACATCCCTCTTTCAGAGACTGTGATCCTCTTGTGGACTTTTCTTTCTGGTATTAACAAAAATGTGAGTGAGAGTGAAATGCCTAAGTGTTTCCTCAATTGTTTTTCCCTGCAATCCGGCAAACTTTCAGTTTCAGTGCCGTTTCCTTAATTGTGTCAGTAATCCATGATCTGTTTGTTTTGTTTTCTATTTTATTTTGAGTTTTCTGAATTTATTCATCCTCATCCATCCTTCATTTCTGTATTCTTTATTCTTTATTTTTATTATCCCAGTCCCCAGTTTCTATGTCTTTGTTTTCATTCACTCTCTGCTCTAGTCCTCCCCATTCGGTGTAAATACCAAGTTCATTTACCCATTTGTAACCACAACCCCAGTCAAACTTCATTGTTCTCCCTGCTCCTCCTTTGAGGTCCATTGCCTTGATTTCATAGCTTTAAAAGTTCCTAGTTTTAACATTCACTTTGAGAGTCTGTGTCTGTGAACTCTGTGAACTGTGGGTTATTTCAAATGCAATCATGCATAAAATTGGTCATTACACTGCTGTTAAAAAGTAGTTGCCCCCTCCTAAATTTCTAATATTTTTGCATATTTGTCACACTTAAATGTGTCAGATCATCAAACTAATTTTATTATTAGAACAAAATGCAGTTTTTAAATGATGATTTCACTTATTAATGGAAAAAAAAAAAAAAATCCAACCCTACATGGCCCTGTGTGAAAAAGTGATTGCCCCTTAATTTACAAAATCAACAAATTTAGGAAAATATAATGTATAATTGGGTTCAGTTTCACTGGACACACCCCAGACATGATTACCGCCAGTCCTGTTGAATCTTAACCTTTCTTATATATAACCTGTCTGGCACTGTCAAAACAGGTAGAAAGCGGCCAGTGTTTCTGCACTGTAAAGAAATTCAAGAACAGACGAGAAACAAAGTTTTTGGCATCTGTCAGTCTGGAAAGGGTTCATTTCATTTCTGTTTCTGCTATCCCTTGTGTTTCTATCTCCTCCTGCTAATTATTTCTGCCTGCATCCCGCAGTGTACGTCTGTTCTACCTCCCTTTGCTTGTTCCGACCGAGCAATCTGATTGGTCAATCAGACGTTTAGAATGTTCTCAAATGAGCAAGACAGTACGGGTAGCCTATGCTCAAATGAAAAATACCTCATCGCTGAAAATATTACTCTGCCTATCATATTTGCCTAGGCCATTGATTTAATTAATTTGTCAATTTGTTTGCTTTTGTACATTGAAATGAACATTTAATAAATCAACACATCTGTGAAAACTGTCATATTTATTTCAGAGGTATATTGATAATGGCCTGAAAAGGTCATTAGCTAAAGCCCCTGAAAGGTGGGGTTGAAATTATATAACTCCATTCAGCCTTAATGTTACAGGTTACTTTTGTTACTTTTGCTGCTTAGCCACATTAATCGGAGCTAGCGTTAAATTGGAGTGACACAACCCCAGCTGAAATGAAACATCTGCTGGTGAGTTTATTAAAAGACAGATGTTTGTTCTGACACCGACACTGGAAAGCCGTTGCCTATATTTAAATATAACCGTTAATATAAGTTTGTTGTAGATAAAGATCAGCTGTGCTGGCGAGTTGTTGTCACGCTTAAAAATGACTGAGATGTCGGCAGAAGTATAACTATCAGTCCATGAAAAAATGATTTTTTTCCAGCAGATATTCTAGTTACAGCACGATTGAGCTAGCAAAGCAGTTTTGAGTTGCTATGTGAGCTATTTATTCAGTTTTGGGAAATCAAGATGTCTAGAAAACATAAGCCCAAGTTGGCTGGCTTACAAGGACTAGTTAATGCCAGATCTCATGTATTTCCACTGAAACGGAGAGAATACTAGCAAAAAAACTTTAATATTTTGAGAGCTAAATGCCCACAGTATAAATACATTTTGATTATACATTTTATTTTGTTGGTAATAGTTTCATAATCGCATTATTACACGCAAAGGTGTGCTCAACCGTCATTATTGTCACTTCAGCGATGCTAACAGAACTGCATCACAGTCGTGACAATATTGACGGTCAAGCACACCCTCGTGTGTAATAATGCTTAATTATGGTTCAGCTCACCCCTCCATGCATTCCTCACTTCTGACCCTCACCTGTCACTCATGATCTTTGTCTATTTAAGTTCAGTGTTTGAGCTTCTTTTGTACGGAACTCTCCCCCTGTGTTTCAGTCTACCATCTCACCACTTCTGGTTTGTTCCATTATGTTTTTCCTAGTTGTAAATAAAAGCATCTGTGAGCTATTTCTCGAGCGCTGCCTATTGTTCCTTTCCAAAAACCTGTCAGTGCAATTCTGCCAGCCATGGAACCAGCAGAAATTACCTTTGTGGAGGAGCTGCAAAGTCTGGAGTGTACCTTGCTGTGCCTCCAAGGGTACTTGAGAGGGGCCACAATACCAGACAGAAAGCAGGCGGCCCTGACCATGACACACCAGGCGGAGGGTGCCTAGCCTTGGCTGAAAAACTCAAGGGATGGGCCAGATGGGCTAAGGAATTGATTTTTTTTCCTTTATCTCCCCACTTCCTCCTCTATCCCCCAACCCACAGTCCAACCAGACCCCCTGTCCTACTCCACCACCCCAGACTGTGAGGGTCAGTTTGTAGGGATGTCACATGCCAACTCAGAGCCAACCCTTAACTCCAGTATAACACCAACACTAGTGTTGTTATAGCCTGATACGTGATAGCAAACTGTGATGTTAAGACAGTGTTAGCTGTTGTTAGCTAACGGCGGTCACTCACCAAGACACCTGCCCTGCTCTCCGCTGGATCTCACACTACAACTAAATTTCTCTCTCCTGGCTGTTATTTCTTCTAACTGTACTCTCTTCCAGGTCACTTCGATGCCCAGCATGCTCATAATTGTAAGGCTCTGGGCAAATATATGCATAAGAGTATATATTTAAAACCTTGTCAGCGTCTAAACTAGCATTGAGATCCATTCCTTTCCATTGCTTGACTTGAGTGGACTGCCTCACTTTACGCCGATTCCGGCTTTGCTTCTCTGGATGTGGAAGTTAAATACTCTCATAAAAACTATTCCAGAGGTCACTGTAGTGTGCATGGGTGTGTGTGTATACATACACACACACACACACACACACACACACACACACACACATTTTTTAATTTTAATGAAAATGTAGTTCCTGCATCATTCTCCTGCACATTCATTCACTAGGGACTCTAACCTGCAAGTTGCTCCTTAAGCTACATTTGCTTATGCCAATGAACCAGGCTAGCAATCTCCTGAGTGTGAACACTGTATATTTACAGGATTATTTTAATTGTTTGAAATTTCTTGGATTTTAATAGATTTTACCAGTCAAAAAGATAACAGAAACTCAGTTCCAAAGCTAATTTTACGCATCAAGCTTGAAGTACTGGTTTCAATCTTCACTTCCTGTAATGTTTTTGATGATAAAATACACAGCTTGCACAGTGTGACTGATAAACTAATGAATACCGCCACAATGCAATGAATTGATTAGCATATAATCAGTCCTCTTGATCTGATGAAAAAAGCTATCGGTAAAGAGCTACGGTTTGACTTAATTCACTGATAACCACCTGACTGAACAAGTTGTTTGTATCTGCACAAGGGTTCATGTCTTTTTCATTTATCTTTAAGTCAGGTTTTTGTACTTAAAGGTAATGTTGGGGGTGATATCTTTCCCCTGGTTCAGTCATTTTTTTTTTACCAAGGTATGATGTTGCAAATGCATTGGGAAATGAATTACTGCATTATTAAAAACATGAGGAATGCAGAATTTGCATTTTTTGGGCACCAAAAAAAGGGGCTAAAAGAAAATAAAAATACATGCACTGAATCAATGATATCTCCGAGCATGAGTCAGCAGAAAGGCAAGATCTGTGCCTGTAGCAGTGTAAGCCTCGGCTTTATGCTGCCTGTGTTCTAAGCAAATGACTAGGGAATAGACAGCAATCAAAGGCTATAGCCATCATGATCCCAATTACACAAATCATCCCCTAAATTTGTAATAACTGCTGTGATACTACACAGAAGCCCATTTGTTACAGGCTGCCTAAAAGACCATAGCAACTAAAGTGCTGAGCGACATTTTCCTTCTGCAGTGTGTGCTCGGAATTTATTTGAAATGCAATGATTGCAGGGTTTCACAAAGACTTCAAATAAAAGGAAGGTAAGAATATAGACCACATTGCACTGTTTTTAGCTGGGATTCTTTCGACAATATATGCTGATGCTGCATGCATATGGGAACATCTTTGTCCACATATCAGTCTCAGTCCCTACCAGGCTACACTGGTGATATTCTTTAAGATTAGTTTTTATTAACTATGTTCTAGTAATTTTATAGGCACTGTCCAAACCATGTTCAAATGACAAACAGAAAATTGCATTTGAAACCATTTCCCTAACAATAATGTCATGTTTTCAATTAGTTTTCTTATGCATTATCATTTCAGGCAGACTTTCTGGTTTTGCAGACAACAGGACGAAGAAAAATGTTTCATGTAATTGTACATACCACATCTCATAATGAATTGATTGTTTGCTCAGTACTTTTACAGCGAGTTTTATCAATCATGCATTGTTGCGAATACAAAATGACTGTCATGACATGAAAATAAGAAATTTTAATCAACTATTTGTGAAAAGTGCAGCGTTATCTCATAGTCCAAGCTCGCTAGCTATCAGTCTCTGGATAGAATGAGAAGTATGATTAATATGCTCAATGGGGCTTCATATGAAAATGATGCCTTGCCTGCAAGCAATCAAATTAGTTACATCTCCCATGAAATGACTAAAATCTTGCCTTTCTTTTCAAGAAATTAATTTTATTTTGGTGGACAAATAATGCTGCTGGATAAATAACAAGTTATCAAATGGGAAACTCTGAGCCACAAATGTGATTTGCTGAATAAATTGAACCCTTCCATACTTTGCAGTACCAATCAGAAGTTTGAACAATGCTTACTTTGTATTATAGAATTTTGTTTGTATATCAATTTAAAATGTACAATTTCTGGTACACAGTCAGAGATAAATAGTCAGAAGATTAAAAAAAATTTTGAAAATGAATTTATTTCACTCTGAATTATATTACAAATTTGTAAATTTTTTGAAGCCTATGTTTATTTGAAGAACAAAGAATTTTTCAAATATTTTGACAACATATATATATTTTTTTTTCTCCCCCTGCCCTCAACCCCCTTACTGCCACAACAAGCATTCAGAGAATTCATAGTCTCCCCCAACAGCCAGAAATTTATGTCATGCCGTGAGGTCAGCCCAAGGTGTTTACATGTGAAAGATGATTGAAATCGGTCAAGTAATTCTGGACTATTCATATACATATACATATACATATAATTTGTGGATATTCATGCATCTTGGCTAATCTACCTTCAGTTCTTCACTCAAGCGAGTTAAAAGCACGATGGGCAGTCTCTGGAGAGGACCGATCATATAGGGGAAAATTAGAATTTCCTCTTAATTCTGGGGAGGGGTCTTAAGTCTTTCAAAATAAAGTACTAAAGGATCCCATATTGCATGGAATTTTTGGGTGCCAAGGCTACTAGCACAACCACATACCATGACAGAGCATGGCTTTCTAACTTGTTGCTAGATATAGTCTGGATGGTCCTTTTCTACTTTGGCCTGGCACAAACAAGTCATGTCCATTTCCTCCTGAAATATTGTTTTGGCTGACTAAAATACAGATGACTCCGAGCCCAGAAGAGTTGACGGCACCTCTGGACCATGTTAATATAAAATTTCCTTTTGGAACAGTGTAATTTCAACTGGCATTTGTGGATAAAGCAATGTAATGAGGTACTTGACAAAGGGTTACCAAAGTTATACTGAGTCCTTGTTGTTATATCACTCATAGATAAAAGACGGTTCTTAATGTGCCTTTGCCCATTATACGCAGAAATTCCACCAGATTCCTTTAAACTTTTAATTACGTTATGCATTGTAGAGGGTCAAATATCCAACTTCATTTTTTTTTTTTTCAGGACCATTGTTTTTAATCGTCTCATTGATTTTCTCAAGCATTCACGATTTAGTGATCATCTGCCCATTTTTGTTATTGAAGCACTAGGCCATTCCTCGATGCTGCATTTGTAATAATTAGTTTGCATGTGAAGCATGCAAACTATTGTTATTTCTCAGGATCTTTCAACTTATTATTTTTATTTTTATTCTCTTTCTTCCCATTCTGTTAACACTAACTCCTCCAACGGTTTTCATACTACCCATACAACCTGCATACCAAATTATTCTACTATATGTGCAGATCATTGCTATTCAAAATCAAATTGATATTATAGTTTATTAATTATTAGCAATTAAAAATGAAAAAATTCCCATTGACAATGAATGGAGCCCATTCATTTTCAATGGGAACGAGACTTTCTTGCACGACCATTCTCTCTCACTTTTCCAATTGGCTAAACAGCATCAACCATTCTCTCTCTCTCTCTTTTCCTATTGGCTAAACAGCATCGGGACAAAATTCAAACGCAGCCATCTTGTTCTGCTTCCGAAGCAAGTGAAAATATGCAGAATTATACAAATTAAATAGCTATCAAACCACAAATTTATCGTTATATTACAACAGACAAATATCATGCAATGGTGAAACATAATTATTTTATGCAAATTAACATATTGTTTTATGAAAATGCATTGCGATTATGGTTTCATGGGCTCAGTGTCACAGCACAGAATTTCATGTAGCTAGCTAGCATGCTAGCTACACTCTTATAATGAAATAATTACATACAGCACAAACGTTCACAAAAATTCTTTGTTATGTTCATTTCGCTAAAATTATACAAAGATAATCTAAGCAGAGAAAGAAAACAATATAATATAGTACAATCCAGGCTCCGCAGGCAGCAAGCAAATAGGCCAACGAACCGCAGCGGTCTCCATGTTAATACGAAGACTGACGAACAATGCGCTTGTCCTGTATGCATGACTTAGTTTTTCCAGGAAGCTAGCTAGCTAGCCACGTAATATTAGTAAAATTCATACATACTGCACAAATGACCACAAAAATGCTTAGCTATGTCCAGTTAGGTATAATAATGCAATAAACAGCAAAACACACAAATACAACAATATATTTATTTATATATATATATATATATATATTTTTTTTTTTTTTTTTAATTTGAAATTATCCGTCCCAGTATTGATAGCCTGAATCGCAGGCTAGCTACCTAGCGAGATAACTAGCTTTCTGGTGCTAGCGATCTATTTACGTTTACGTGGAATAATATGCATTTAAAATGGGCTTTTATTGGCCAAGATGTAATATTCTGCTACAAACAAATTGGCCGGGAAAAGCCCTTTTTAAACGCATATTATTTCACGTAAACATTCAGCACCCTCAGCCTGATGAGGCTTTAGGAGGTTTGGGGGGTTACAGGAGGATTGATAGCTTTGAGAGTTGTTGGTGTGTGGTTACCTACTTTATTATTCTAGGTTTTTTTTTCTCCTTTCATTGCTTTATTATGTTTTTTTCTTTTTTCTTTTTCTTTTCTTTTTTTCCTTTGTTAATTCCCTCCCTCAAGAGGTGACATATCATTGTATTTAAGTCCGGCAAAATAATAAAGTTGTCCTCCAAAGAGGGGGGGTGGTAGCGGGCTAGAAAAAAAAAAAAAAAAAAAAGCACCCTGAGCCGTCTGACAGCGTAACATTACAGGGACTCAAGAACCGATGGATGATCTGCTAATTCTAAAATTAGGTGACATGAATACTTGCTTCCGAAGGTCATGAAATCGATGTCAGACAACATTATGCCTTCGAACTAAGGGTTCTGCTATGATGTTTTCTCCTCAGTAAATGTCCACATATCGAGGGCTGACTGCAATAAAAAGTTATGTCCAATATAAAACATCTGGACATAACTATTTATTGCAGTCAGCCCTCGATATCATTTTATGTCGATCAAAAAATATTATAGATTTGCGTTATCACTTGTCCATTTAGCCACTTTAAAGACAATCGCCTGGTTTGCCAATGCTCACCCGACTGCGAACTTCCCTCGGTACATGTGGTAGATGTTATCAATCCGCAGCGAACAGTAGCTGACAGTTTGATGAAAACATCTCCACCAAAGATTGTATAATGTTGCGAACTAAAGGGGGTGCGATTTGTTAAGAAATCGGTCCTAAACGACAGATGCAATCTGCTTTCATCAAAGAAGTCAATGAGAAGCCATCACAGGTGAGTTTAGTGTGTTACGCTGGTGCGTTCACTTTTCATGCTGCAAAGCAAGGGATTAGTGATGGGCAAAAATGAACGAATGAATCTTTTTGAACGACTCTTTTTAGTGTCCGAAATGTACTGGATCAGCCTGTCAAATGACCGAGTGCTGAAGTGAATCTCCGACTTCTCCCACCAGATAGACTCGCCCACTTGTACTGCTCACAGGCTGCTACGGTACCGATATGGCACTTTTCCACTATGTGGTACCAGTGTTGTGCCATAGAATGCACCCCTGCCGTAGATTGCACCCCCTTCGCGGGAGCGCACGTACGTCATTCCAATACAAAAGTGATCCAGGTCGCGTTTATTTCGCATTTGCAACCAAAGAGAGTAACGCCGTTTCATGTGTTAAATTCTTGCTAAGGATTTACCGCTTTAATTCCACAACCAATCAAAGTGCTAAAAAGTCCAAAGAACTGTATCATATTTTTAATTTTTGCAAAGGAGGTACTGAAATTAAATAATAAACGGTATGGCTTTGTGACATAATATCCTAAAGCCACGTGATACGAGTGATAACGAAAGCAAAATAATCTTATATCTAGCCTTCGTATTTCACAACATCGGTTTTGTGGAAATATATAGCTATATAGCCAGGCTAATTACAAAATGAAGTTCTGATAATATGAGCAAGTAGGCGTTTCGCGGCTAAATTGCATTACTATTATGTAGGTTGAAAGGCATTTGCTGGATACGCGTATATTTCCACCCCATCAGATGTTCTTCTTTTAGAGAAGTCAAATGTTTGTCTCAGGTCTTAACAAAATTAAATTAAGTGGATGAACTAATGAATAATCAAATAAAAAAAAATCAATCCAGACTTCTTTAATGAACTATTTTTACTTAAAACAGATAAACTCCTACAAATAGACCTATATGAATTGAAGACAATATTTACATCAAAATGTGGCAAATTCTGGGCAGAACAGGAATAACACTGTAGAAGGTGGGCAGCTAGTCTTCTGGTGGTCCCACTCCTGACCTAAATCAAACTAGAAAAGCACCAAATGGATGAAACTTACTCTGGTTCCATGAACTGGGCCCCTATGCACAGTGCTGAAAGCACTTGAAGCTGAGGACAACAAGGGAGAAAAAATCCAGGGGCGCATTCCATGGCAGTCAATGTTTTTGGCTTGCCGTGAATTGCACCCCCTGTCTAACTCAGACAAGGAAAGTGCTACATGCATGAAATTCATTCAGGTTGCATGTACTTGGGCCCTATGCATACTGTTAAAAGAAACTGATGCTGGGACTAACAGAAAAAAAATTCCAGGGGGGTGCATTCTACAGCAGCCAGTGTTTTTGGCTTGCCTTGAATTGCACCCTCTGTCTAACTCAGACAAGGAAAGTGCTACATGCATGAAATTCATTCAGGTTACATGTACTATGGCCCTATGCATTCTGTTAAAAGGAATTGATGTTGGGACTAACAGAAATAAAAAGTCCAGGGGGTGCATTCTACGGCAGCCCATGTTTTTGGCTTGCCGTGAATTGCACCCCCTGTCTAACTCAGACTAGGAAAGTGCTACATGCATGAAATTCATTCAGGTTACATGTACTATGGCCCTAAGCATACTGTTAAAAGGAACTGATGCTGGGACTAACAGAAATAAAAAATCCAGGGGGTGCATTCTACGGCAGCCCGTGTTTTTGGCTAGCCGTGAATTGCACCCCCTGTCTAACTCAGACTAGGAAAGTGTTACATGCATGATATTCATTGTAGTTCTATGCATTAGGGTCCTATGCACACTGTTCAAAGGAATTGGTTCTGTCTTTTAGAAGTTACCTTGCGATTCTATTCCATAAATGTTAACTACTCAAGATCTGTCAATTTAATGACTTAATTAGCCTAGTCTGTGGTCCTGTCAATAAACTCTGCTGTCATCATGTTTGTTCCCAATATACTATCCACGTAATTTGCCACTTGAAAGGCCCCAAACAACTTGAGCATTATTGCAGCACAGCTGCACATACATTCCAAGTCCTTTTATATATTTTAATGTGTGCATGTATATAAATCAAGTAAAACAAGACAAATATAACAAGCCTGACCCCTCAATGATATGGACAGATAGGAAAGATACCTTAGTCTGACAACATAAAATCACAATGAACCGTGAAACCTTTATTTGTCCACAAATAAATTAAGCAACAAACAATAAAACAAGAAATTTTCTGCTACTAAAATACTTTTAACAAAATGGAATTAAAAATAATCAAATGGAACTGGATAGTAAATTTATTAAAGGCAAGACATAAAATTGAATGCAGTCATTTAAACCTTTGAGCGCCATAGGCAACTATAGTTGCCCAATGGTTTAAGATATCAAAACCAGATGCTGTTGAAAACCTATCATGTGTCAACTTGTTTAAAAGAGCTCCCGCTGTGATGGCTGGAATTTCGAGATGCCAAATGCAGTGGCCAGAACGAAAGGAAGCACAGCAAAATGACAAACACAGATAAAACAAGAGAGAGGGGCTCGCGCTTCCAAAGGACATAAATCTTGTCTGAACAATAATCAGGAAGCAAAGCGAGCTAAACAGAAAGAAATAAAGGAAAAATCTCGGAAGCCGAGATCAAAAGATGAAGCACCAGACGGTGCATAGACAGAAAAAGGAAGAGGGAAAAGAGAGAGAAAATTTCCCTTACTAACTAACACTTTTCCTCTTTTGCAACTCAATCCTAACCAACTCTCTAGCTAGAGAACTTACGAGCTATAGTGCAATCATAACACTGACACTCTAGCAAAGGTGGCGAGGCGGAACTTGGGCTTAAATAGCGTCCGGGCGCCGCCCACAATTAATGCCAGCTGGCCAAAGAATCCGATGTGGGCAAAACGATATTGTCCCAGACAAGAGTAACAAAGAAAGCTCCCAAACAAACGCCAACCTCCAAAACCATGACTCCCGCAGGGGAGCTCTTTAAAACCAGTTGACACATGATAGGTTTTCAACAGCTCAGGATAATTGCATTTTAATTCCTTGAAAATGTATTCAGCGCTCAAAGGGTTAAATGTAGAAAATGTCACAAAATAAACAACTGAACTCCATAGGGTAATTAACCTGCTGCATTTCACCTTTCCCACTTATTTTGTGATAGCCACTGCTGCCAGCCCAAAATAACAATTTAACAGCCCAAACTCTTTCAAAAAAGAGAAAAGAAAAAACATCACTTTAAATGGCTGCATGTTCATTAAGTGCATGCAGGGCACAGGTATACCTCATCCAGTGGAGGCCTTTGCACACACTCATGATGGTACCACCTCTGGCAGACATCACAGCATATCTGAAATAAGAGAAATCCTTTAAAGGGTTTGCATCATACATATATAAGTGCACTTAATTGTGACATTAATATATTAATTTATGTGCAGTTACAAATATTAATATTCGTTCAATTCACGCACATACTGTAAGTGATGCACCGTAGGTCTACTACAAAAAAGCTGCCATGCATGCAAAGTTTCAGTTTTCAACAATATGTCTAAGAACTGAGTAATGAAAAAGGCACTATATAAATGTAAGTTCTTTCATTCCTTTATTCACAGTATCAATACCAGTAATCACAAAATACAACAGCATAGAAATTACCCAAGGGATCATAATAATTCTCATCTGAAAGGTGCAAATTATGTCTTTTGGTCGTTTCATATATTGCAGTGTTGACGAAATTACCCATTGCGTGTCATCATGCTCCTCCAATCCACAGTAATAACACAAGTTGCTGAGATCGTCTGTGAAAACAAAACTCATAAAAATTATTTTTTATTCGTAAAATAACAGAACTTACATTGAATGGGACTTATACCCTAGCTGTTTGCTATGCATGTTTTAGAACAAAAACTTGAACAAAAACATTTGTCAGCCAATAAAAGCATACCTGATTCCCGAATGAGGGCAGTGGCTATATCTAGCCTCAGATTGTTCACTGCCTCTCGCGTTGTGTCAATGTTTATTTCCTCTCCCTTTAGTATTTTCTCTGCAAACTGAAGATAATTTTAGAAGTAGAGTGGCATGAGCAAATTAATTTGTGGCATAGAAATCATTTTATTTTACAAAAAAAAAAACAAAGTACCATTACAGTAGACATGGCAAACATTTGCATATAAAAGCATGTTATGATGGTTTAATTAAAAAAAAAAAAAAAAAGATCAATGAATTTTTGGTGAAAAACATTGTATAGTATTGTGTACTCACTTTTAAGGTGAGGACACCACAGGATGTGCCATCTTGCTGGAGTGCATGAGGGAGAGTGCAGCATGCCCACCTTGATACATTGCAGCCTTTTTTCTCCATGAATGCCCTTAAGTATGGAAATACTTCTCATGAAAACTGCTTAACAACCATCATTTTATGGCTCTCAGTCAGACTGCATTTATTTGTTGCACTATGGTGCCAGTATAGCCATATATCACCGAATGTCATTGCAAGACCAGATTTACCTCGTCTTCTCCTGGCACCTTTTGATGTCTGCCGGAGATTCCCCCATCGGGTCCAAGAAAAGGCATCTCTTTTCATGTGGGTACATCACCTTCATATTTTTAACAAACATGATGCTTTAAGGACAAATCCAGTGTATCTTTCATAACTGAAAATGTATGACTAAAGAATGCAGGGTATCCAGCATGGATCTTAAATAATTACATAAATTAAATGGGTGTATGCATGACCTATTTATACTACAGAAACAACATTGCAAAGGGAGGCTAAATTTAAGAATGCAGGTGGCCAACATGGCTACTAATACAAATCTGGAAGAAGTATAATTCACACAGCATTTGCACTCTCACCGTCAACATCCAGTGGTGACTCTGATTCAAAATCCCCACTATAATGACATACGCCATTGGATCAATCTGAAATGCAGAAAGATAATTATCTTTATTTTCATTTTTTTTTTTTTTTTATTTATTTATTTATTTATTGGGAAAAGGACTTCCACAAGTGTAAAATCCATTACATACTCTTGGCAGTCTTGTTAGTCTTCCCTCCCAGACTGCAGTCATTGCGTAGCTGTCGATGACACTTGCTTTTTCGACATGACTCGGTTGTAGTCCCGCACCATCACTGTCAAGTAGGCATTGATTGCCTTTGAAAATTACAGAATGCATTCATCAATGAGTACTTCCAAAGATACTGACCCACTCTTACACTTGCATTGATGGACCCCTAATTCTTGTATAAATGCAAATAATTCATAACTGACACTGTGGAAAACAATGAATCTGCTTTAGTCCAACAAAGAGTAGATACTACCTCACTCTCAAGTTCATGGTCTGGACTGATTCTTGCAATGTCCCAGGAATACAATTTGTACAGTCCTATCCTTGATAAAAGAATGTGTGCATCTTTCTTTGCCCAGGCCTCCTGCACATCTTCAAAAAATGTTATGGATGAAAACATTTAATATGCTTTAACTTTTAGCCTTTAAGTATAGCTTTAAGTTCAGTTTTTTTAAATCACTATTGGAGCTAGTTAATTCAATTTTTTTAAGTGAACCCGAGATTTTATAAAATATGATTTTCCTTCCCATTTGCATAAGATTATATATTTTGTTCATGATTAATACGAGCTAATTGAACAGTCACTATAGCTACGTTCATGTCTATTTACCATCTAGACAAATGCTGTTGGTGGACAATAGCAGAGTATATCCCTGAAATGACAGAATTCTCCCCTTAGGAAAAGTTCATAGTTTGGCCTTGGATGTACAACAGGAAAGCCAATTAGGTCCAGAAAATCAATAGGTGAACAACTCTTGGCTGTAAGAACATTCTCAACAAATTGTGGTCACAGAGGGTTACAGCCAAATTACGGCCGAGTTACAGCAATTTTTAATAATAATTAGGATTTTGGACGTTACAGCTAGGGTCCTGAGGTGACCAATATTGATAAGAGCGCTTCTTAATGCACCAGAAACTATCACAAGAAGCCAGTGATACTATCTGCGTTATTGCAATTGGAAATGTAAAGTTTGACCTGGTGGTCGTAGGGTCACACAAAGCAGTAGAGTTTGTACTGTATGCGCTAGGTATAAACACAAAATAATTCATTCGTATACAGATCAGTAGTCCAAGCCAAAAAAATTATATTCCTGAACACTTTTTTCTCAGGAATTGAATTAAGTATGAGCTACTGTGAAAACATACATACATTTTTCTGTGGAGGCAGATGTGCGCATTGAAACCGTAGCAGCTGGTTCTGCTGCTGAAGCTGGAGCTGGTGTTGGTGCTGGGGAGGAGGCTGGTTCTGGTGCTTGTTCTGGGGAGGGAGCTGGTGCTGGTGTTGATACTAGGGAAGGAGCTGGTTCTGGTGCTGGTGCTGGGGAAGGGGCTGGTTCTATTTCTGGAGCTGGTTCTGGTGCTGGTATGTACTTTTAACAGTTGGAATCAAACATATTTTTTCACCTCAGAGTAAGAGTAATCACATATCGGTAGCCTCATAGCATAATTTTCATTCTCATTTTTTAAGGTTTGAGAAAAAAGGGGGAAGGGGGAAATGCATTTTTTAGCAAACAGGAAGGAACAGGAAGCCGATAACTCAATTTGGCAAAAATATGACTTTGGAACGTATGCTATGAGGCTAACACAATATTTCAGCTGTAAGTTATTTCAAAGCGCATTTATTTGCAGCATACAGCAATTTCTTCAACAAATTTAGGGCTAGAGTTTTGAAAGAGATCCCCTTAAATAATAATGAATATTTTCTGCTGGAGTATAACATATTTAGTTGGAAATTATCACGTGACATATAATGATGAATTCCGCTATATGGTGTGAATGATTTACTGGTACAGTCGCAACTTTTTTCTTTCAATAAAAAACTGAAAATCATGAAGAGGGGCATATTACCCCACTATTGGTTAGATGCCCCTGGGGGCACCTTACTCCAATAAAATTTGGTAAATGGTAATTGTTCACATAAAATCATTATTATGCATTCGTTTTAAAATAACTGTCGTCACAATTTTTCATGAATTTTTTTTTTTTTCCTACACTTTGAACAATACAACCAAAATACATTTTTCTGTTAGGAATGGCATAGCAGACTAATAGCAGTTCTTCATCTTGGTCCTGGAAGCCATGTTTGTCCCAGAGTCACATGTTTTTAAGATTGTGTAAAGGAGCCCTACACTTAGAAGCACAATGAAATGTCATGCATGCAACACGTTCCTAGTCTGAGTTAGACAGGGGGTGCAATTCACGGCAAGCAAAAACAACCTGAATGGCTGCCGTCTGAGAATGCAATTCCCAAGCCAAAAACATGGGCTGGAATTTTATTTCTGTTAGTCCCAGCATCAATTCCTTTTAACATTATGCATAGGGCCATAGTACATGTAACCTGAATGAATTTCATGCATGTAGCACTTTCCTTGTCTGAGCTAGACAGGGGGTGCAATTCACGGCAAGCCAAAAACATGGGCTGCCGTAGAATGCACCCCCTGGATTTTTTATTTCTGTTAGTCCCAGCATCAATTCCTTTTAACAGTATGCATAGGGCCATAGTACATGTAACCTGAGGGAATTTCATACATGTAGCACTTCCCTAGTCTGAGTTAGACAGGGGGTGCAATTCACGGCAAGCCAAAAACACGGGCTGCCGTAGAATGCACCCCCCTTGAATTTTTTTTCTGTTAGTCCCAGCATCACTTTCTTTTAACAGTATGCATAGGGCCCTAATACATGCAACCTAAATGAGTTTCATGCATGTAGCACTTTCCTAGTCTGAGTTAGACAGGGGGTGCAATTCACGGCAAGCCAAAAACTTGGGCTGCCGAAGAATGCACTCCCCTGGAATTTTTTTCTGTTAGTCCCAGCATCAATTCCTTTTAACAGTATGCATAGGGCCCTAGTACATGCAACCTGATTGAATTTCATGCATGTAGCACTTTCCTTGTCTGAGTTAGACAGGGGGTGCAATTCATGGCAAGCCAAAAACATTGACTGCCGTGGAATGCACCCCTGGATTTTTTCTCCCTTGTTGTCCTCAGCTTCAAGTGCTTTTAGCACTGTGCATAGGGGCCCAGTTCATGGAACCAGAGTAAGTTTCATCCATTTGGTGCTTTTCTAGTTTGATTCAGGTGGGACGACCAGAAGACTAGCTGCCCACCCTCCACAGTGTTATTCCTGTTCTGCCCAGAATTGGTCGCATTTTGATGTAAATATTATCTTCAATTCATATAAGTCTATTTGTAGCAGTTTATCTGTTTTAAGTAAAAATAGTTCATTAAAGAAGTCTGTATTGATTTTTTTATTTGATCATTCATTAGTTCGTTCACTTAATTTAATTTTGTTAAGACCTGAGACAAACATTTGACTTCTCCGAAAGAAGAACATCTGATGGGGTGGACATATACGCGCATCCAGCAGATGCCTTTCAACCTACATAGTAGTAATGCAATTTAGCCGCGAAATGCCTACTTACTCATATTATCAGAACTTCATTTTGTAATTAGCCTGGCTATATAGCTATATATTTACACAAAACCGGTGTTGAGAAATATGAAGGCTAGATATAAGATTATTTTGCTTTCGTTATCACTCGTAACACGCGGCTTTAGGATATTATGTCGCGAAGCCATACCATTTGTTATTTAATTTCAGTACCTCCTTCGCAAAAATTAAAAATATGATACAGTCGTTCGGACTTTTTACCACTTTGATTGGTTGTGGAATAAAAGCGGTAAATCCTTAGCAAGTATTTAGCACATGAAACGGTGTTACTCTCTTTGTTTGGTTGCGAATGCGAAATAAAAGCGACCTGGATCACTTTTGTATTGGAATGACGCAGGCTACGCGCGCTCCCGCGAAGGGGGTGCAATCTACGGCAGGGGTGCATTCTATGGCACAACACCTGTTAGAGTTTCTTTCACTTGCTTGATCATCCGTGAATCAACAGTGGAGGAGTGTGAATGGTCAGGTCTTCGTCGTTCTGTACTGTCCAAAATTAAAAAAGGAGCAACCTTGTTTCTCTATTCTTGGTTTTCACACTGAAGATAATATTTGGAGGAGATCTATTGCCAAGACTTCTACGCAACCCCGCGCAAAGTTATCAGGGTTAAAATGGCAGGGCTCCCCAAGTTTGGTCCTCAAATTCAAATCCTGCCCTGGTATCCTATCCTCCCTGGCAAATATTGAACGATTATTGTATTTATTTGGCTAGATTGTCTTTACACCTGACTCTCAGGTAGAGGGAGAATTAGTTAACCATTGTGGGCCATGACTAAGGGAAAACTGGCTTAGGGTTGGGGTTAGGAAGTGGATAAAGGATAGAAATGCCCTTTTTGGAATGTACACTTGACCTTATAGACTGAAAAAAAAATTGAGGGGGTGGGCACAAGTCTTTCCGATGAAAGTTGTCCATAAGAAGAGATGATGGAGCATGATTTACGATTGTGAGATGTAACTAGCTAGCTAGTATGAATCTGGTTGAAAGGGCGTTAGGGACCAAGCTGTCCCTTTCAGATCCATGTGCAGCAACTGAGGCAGGAAAAATATGAGAGATCGTGATGGCGAAAAAAAAAGTGTCTGTGATGGAGCTGGAGAGGAGAAACGAGAAGAAAATCTGGCGCAGAACGGTATGAGCATTGACTTCGGTTGTCGCCCTCCTCTAGGTAACGAGCTATCTTGCTAGCTAGCTCCTTCTTGCAAATCACTTTGCTAACTTTAACCTTGCCATTTAAAATTTGTGCCATGCCAAAAATAGGATCTGGAAAGCCAGTTAAACTGTAAGTAAATTGTGGAGTTATTGGCCAATTAACACAATATGACGACAACAACAATTAACATTATAGCTAGAACGTAAGAGTACTAGCGTGCTGGCTACATATGGGTCATGCTGTGATCCGTGGCTAGCAAGCTAGCCTCTGCTGTTTTCGCGTGAACAAGGATAAAATCAAGGATGTGTTGTACAGTAAATCTAGTGAACGTACTTTTATGCATTTGGTTTCTAGATATCACGTCTCTGAAGCTTATAATTAATGGTTTAGAAAGCATCCGTAAGTTGTGATTAGGGACGTCTAGCGGATAATGCATTTATATTGGCTAATAGCTACGTGGCCTAGAGCTAACAGTAACATTGGTTACCCCTTAATTGCTGCATGATATTTAAAAAAATCTGTGTTTTATTAACTTATTGCTTAGACTGACATGGGTGGAACCATTTATCGATATTGTATATTGCTAATTGTTTTTGCTGCAAAATAATTGATAGTGTAAGTAGGAAAGAGTTCCGTATGCAACTTCCACTTTTATCGACTTTTAATTTGCCAGAACAATTTTATATGGGCAGCCAATATATTTTTAGGGGGTTTGTAGGTGAGAAAGGGGTTTAGAATTTAATATTAATATTCAATATCTCTAATGCATATGCTGCTCATGCCCTAGCAACTCGGTGTGTTATCAGTAACTTGGCTGTGCAGTAATATGCTATTACATCGTGTAGCAGCGCTAGAAATTAAACTCTAAATTTTCTTTACTGGATGTATGCTTGATGTTTCTCTGGATAGCCAAATATCAAGGTATGCCGAAAAAGTACTGATTTCATTCCATATTGGTGGAGGGTGAATATGGAATTCTATCTGGCACAAAAATTTCTTTAATTAGTTAGAAATTATGACCAGTTTTCGATCAATTTGCTTGATCAAGTTTTCCAATGATTAGAATAATCCTTTGGAAGTTCAGCACAGCTTTTTTCTTTCTGCAATGCTGCGGCAGTTACATAGTAAATTCAATTAAGAATGATGTTTTAAATACTTAAAGTGCCCCTTCCAGACATATCCCGACATTTTGTGTTAATCCCCAATGCCCTGCCATCGTATTCATACCATTATTTGTGGGAAAAGTGCCTTGGATTGCTTATTTGATGACCTTCTAACCATCACTGAAAGGCAGTCTGAGAAGATGGGCGAGTTCCCTCATGAATATCCGGCGTTTAAATGAGCTTCGCGCTGATTGGATAGTTCAGCTACATTCGTGAATATTCAATATCTATACAGCCCCAGCGCCCTACTGGCCCAGAGCCTAGCTAGCTACAACCATAGACGGTGAAAGACAACAGATTTTACAGGTAGCATAGTAAGACTTTCTGCGAAGCAATGGCTACACAAAGTTCACAAATATTGCCTTATGTATATATATGACCCCGAATCTGAAGAGGAGGTTGATGCAATGCTGGAAATGCCATCAACACGTTTAACAATGGACGTTTCATAGTGGTAATTTTACTAGCCTATCTAACAAATTCGCGTTCCTGTGCTATAGTCAGCAATTATTCAATTAATGCGCATTTAAGAGATTCTCTTGCAGAATTACAGTCGTTGTGCATTAAAGTTTATCAGTTTCACGTACATCATGGTTCATTACCCCACTAGTGACATGGAAATCGATTATGACTCTGGAATTCTCACGCTTTTCTTTACTCAGGAATTGGAAGCAATAGAATGGCATAAAGATATTTCAAATTGTTTTATTCCATTCAAACAATCGAAACGCTCATGAAACGCATTCATTACTTTCAATCCCCAAGTAAAAAACAAAGCGCAAGAGGTCCAGGTCCAGAAACTGAAACTGCTATGCACAAGGACTTCAATATAATAATAATATACGCGCTGATTGAACAATTGCTGGCTTCGGTGAATATGTCTTGAAAATACGTGAGACCTACACCGTATGCGTGAGAATGCGAAGAAATTTGACAGCCCTGCGATTAGGCTATTGATTTTTAAACCATTCTAAAAGTGGCCTAGCTCTCGGAATAGCCCTCTGGCGGATGGGCTTTTGTGTTGGTAGCCTATGCATCAAGCCCCAATGCATCATCCACCTTGCCAAAATGAAAACATAACGAGACAGATGTCTCGTCATTTGCAATTGCCAATAGGTCACCCATATCCCTGCCTGTGATAACCCAGCTAAAGTCATTTTCTGGTGATGAACAGTTTTTTTTTTTTTTTTTACACAAGGTCATTCTACATCATGTAAGGAATATTCCGTGAAAAAATCTAACAGATATCTCTGAAATGACCTCCACTCAGTCAATATTAAAAGTTTTGGCAGGCATGACATGTCCTCAAACTAGGCTAGTTAGCTTCACAAGACATTAATTTACAAATGCAAACACTTCATTTCTGAAATTTCCGTGGTGATACGACGCAATCTGTGGAGAAATCCGCACCCGGCTTAAATCGCAACTCTTTTGCCGTACCTTCAACTGACCTGCTTTACGATGGTGCGCATTATCGTCTACATTCATTTTCAATGGTAGAAAAGAAGTTCCTAAACCGAATGACACCCAAACTCTCATGCGTTCATCTGCCGAAGGTAAACTAAAAGCCGATTGAAAACATAATAAACCAGGCTTGTGGAAAGCAACTTCCGTGTAAACGAAGTGTAAATTAATTCATTAATTTTAATATGTCTGATGTTAGAAATTAATTTTTGAACTTTATTTCGAAACCCCACCATGTAACCTATCATTTACAGCAATAACTCACATCTCATATTTCTGTCACTTTTCATCACAGGGACTACTTCACGGTCTTTATCTCAAAAATTAGATCAGGTTAGTTTTGCCGTGTTTTCACGGGCGGGGTCACAAATATTAAATGCTTTTTTTCAGCGTCACAGTATCACCCCAATCTCCAAAATAAGCGATATTTTGTTTGAAAGAAAACAATACATTTAAATAGCCGTTATTAATTTTTTTCAAAGCTTCAGGGAGCCACTGTAGTAGGGCTGTAGAAGCACACGCGGCTCCACAGATTGGGCTGCAGATTGCCGACCCCTGCCGTAGACTGTGGATGACAGTTGGCACGTTGCTCGAATCTGTGTGTGGGCAGTTACACTCCAGAGTGGGCGAGAACCGGTGAGAATATGAATATTCAATTTGCGGTGTTTCGTAACACTGCAAGACGTTTTTTACTGGTGTAAATTCTCCGCCTATTTCCTTTTATTTGCAAAACCAGTACCTCAAGTGGTGTTGGAGTTCAAGAACCACGACATGTCACAAACTGATTATGGACCTACCATATTCAAATACTAACAGATAAGTCCATTTTCTCGCAGAAGGGGCACTTTAAGGGGTCTTCAGGGTAAAGTGTAGAAACAACCATAATAATGTTAAAACTAAGAAATAAATATACTCAACATGATTTTAACTTCATAAAATGTATACTTTGATAAAAATTTACATGGTTGCCATGGAAACGGCACTTTAATGACAAAATCTCAATAACCCATGGTCAGATTTTACTCAAATTAGTCTCATATGAAGGGTTTAAGATAGTTCTATGAAATGACATAGGATTTTTTTGTTTGGAACATTTATCAATATTTAATGAGCTCTGTTATGTAACCATAACGAAAATCGCTATCATCAACTTGCTATATTTTCAGAATTAACCCCTAAGGATGCACCTATCTCGAGATTCCTATGTCATGTCATAGATCTCCAACAGATACAACTTCAGTCCAAATTTCAAGTCAATCAGATGAATATTAATGATTTTATGAATGCCACAAGGTTGAAAATTAGTCAAAATTGTGATTTTCGGTAATTTGCATTTAAAGTAGGGATTCAAAGAAAATAAGTACCCATAAAATTGGTTCGTTATGGACATTTCATTATATGTTGAAGCTATTTACTCATATAACAAGAGAAAAAAATGTTCATGCTACTTTATATTCGCTTTCCAAATGTTGCTCCTTTTCCACCGTAATCAATCCGCCGACAGGCTCATTTTCAGTGACGTCACATACGGGTTGTGTACTCTGAAAGTACCCAGACGTTCCATAGTTATAATGCTGAGAACACTGTGAAAACTGTTTTCAATTTTGTTTTCAAAGCCTGACGAGTCAGAACTCTTAATAGATTTCTTCCAGATCTCCCAGTAGTTCATAGTTTTAAATCCCATATTTAGCTTGCAAAAAAAATAAAGATTTAATGTCGCATAATGGTGATTTCTTTCATTGATGCCTATTAGTTTTGCTGCTTATTTTGGTTCGTTCTGTGCCTGCAAAAAGTCTGGTTGCCGCGCTGGCTATAGCCTATACACGTACACGTTGTCTAGTTTAGAAAGAAAATTATGTTTTTACTAGAGTCATGCTACCATTCCGAGGAAGGTTGGATAAGCCAATGCTCAGGGCTACAAAAAAGATAGTATTTTATGAACACAATTGAGTGGACTCTCATAACAGTGATTGACTGACGTAGAAATATGGAGTGACGAGGTCGATGCCATTTAGAACACAATCGTACCCCTCAAATATCTCCACCCAATACCTCAAAAGCAGCCTGAATCGTCCGCCTGTACTTCTCATGCACTCAAGCTCAATTTCAGGTCTTAATTGCTTTTTTATAGTTGTTGTATCTCTTCTCTTATGTGTTTGCTGTGAGCACATCCTGCTCTACCTAATTGTATCTTCATGATTATTTAATTCCAATTCCGGGGTCCGGAGTCATAATTGGTTTTCATATTATAGTCTATGTGAAATCCACCATGACGCATGTGAAACTGATAAACCTCGGTGCACATAGACTTCAATTATTGCATCCAACATACATATGTAGAAAGATATGAGTTTGAAGAAAAAAAAAACACACACACATTTTTCTCCATTATAATTTATCCATCTCAAGTAAAGTACGACTCAATTTGAACCTTAAATAACAAAATATAAAGCTTAGAGACTTCTATTGACTCTGCCCACAAACTCACAGAGCAGAGCTTGCAAAACCCGTCCGTGACGTCGCCCAAAAGGGGCGTCATTCCTAGCATCACAGAAGTATTCATGCTCGATAAAGTACTGTCGTTTCGTGCTTGTTTCCATTTTCTCGTATCGATAATGTGACGGAATGACATTACATTGCATTCTTTGCATTCTAAGCTTTCCATTGATGTCGAAATTGCCATATTTCAGTTTTTTCTTTGAATCCCTACTTTAAAGTCACAAGTAACAATTGAGGCAGAGGAAAACCATAGATTATTTGTGTTTACTGGCATCTCACTGCATTCCTTCATCAAAAATATTGAAACTTTCAAAAAAATTGAAATTTTTACTCTGAAGACCCCTTAATAAAAAAGTAAAATAAATAATAACACTAGTTCATAAACTTCTGACTGAGTTCACTTTCAGCACATCCTGCAATCGTAATTCGTTCCTGAAACTCCCTCTCTTTCCTCCTTCTCTCCTCAGCCTGCGCCAGGGCCTGCTCCTCTGCCCTCCGTTCCTCCTCTTGCTGCTTCTCTCGCCGCTGACGCTGCTCCTCTGAGCCTGTAAGTCGCACTGCAACCACGGCAACGGACAGACAAGCACATTCAAGGCCAAAGATTTTACCGCCATTTCAATAATGGGACAGCACACGAGAATTCCAGCTCAGCTAAATGTCTGTTGAATTAAGTCATGTTCTGACAGGCATTAAAAGTGAAAGAAAAGGAGATTAGGTGAGAAAAAGGCCTTTTGGTCATTTTTGATGAAATAAACCTGTTTTCTTATCCACTTTCAACATCAATTAAAGTTAATGGTGAAGTTAATTAAAGTTAATCATGAAAACTCAATTACGGGTATGGTATCCCTGTGCATAAATGGCACTCTGACAGCGACCGATCGTGCTTATTGTGAAATTACCGGGGGGGTCGTCCAAAAAAATTAGTTGCTTCCTAACGCAATTTGTGATGGTCAGAGGTGTATAGTAACGAAGTACATGCACTTTGTTACAGTAACCTAGTTTTTTTTGAGGATTTGTACTTTACTTGAGTTTTGACTTTTACTTTTACTCTACTACATTTAAAAGATAAAAAGTATACTTTCACTTTGTTACGTTAACACTGACCACTTCGTTACTCGTTACAAATTAAAATATGAATGTAATTCATCATTAGAATTATCTGGATTTGGCGTGTTCGAGAACAACGGTGCTTGGCAGGGTATCTTTGCTCAGATGTTGATGCCAGCAGACATGAAGCTTCAAATTTATGCACGCAGTTACAATATTCTATCACTGGATGGCACACCAGGATCAGTTATTGAATATTCACAAGCAAGCCAAGCTGAAACATGGTTTTATGGATGAGTTCACTCCTAATTTAAATTCAGGATTTCTACTTTTATTAAAGCATTTACATTGTGATATTGACACTTTTAGTTAAGTTATTCCTCTGAGTATTTATTACACTACAGTTTAAATGCTATATTTTAACATGGGACAACTAGGCTCTTCAATACTAATGATCTCTATAGCTAAATGTGCAAAATAGCAAGTGACTATTCAATTCTGACAGCTATACACTGTTGTATGCAGTCCTATATGGATTAACTATAAGACGAGCTATAACATTTGTTTAGTGTTGTGTTTTAAATGTTTGATCCATGATGTATCCTGATGGATGCTTTGATCATTTTCACAGTTTGTCCATTTCTATCGGAATAGGACCAAAGGCTTTTTGTTTTGATTGTCAAGTGCAAACTTATACCTTAAATAGAGATAATTGTTAATAAAAAATGCTTTTTTTCAGCTAACTATAAGACCTTGAATTTTGTTCCCAGATGCCAGGAAAACGCGTTTTTGGCACTTTAATTTTCAAATTTTTCTGGGGGAGGGTCCCCAGACGCCCTCAAGGCTTTGCGCCTTTGGCGCTCCTATGAGGGCTGCGCCCCCCCCTTTCCAAAATTCCTGGATCCACCCCTGATATTAACCCTCTCATGCATTAATTATGATAAACTCAGTCAGGATTTTTTTACTGATATGCAGCAGTGCCCAAAATTCCAGGCATATGTAGAGAAAAAACACATTTAAACAGCTGCACACTGTAGTGACCTCCATGCATGAAAGGGTTAACATAGCATACAGCTTATTATTTGGTTTAACTACGAGGAATATGAAATTCCAAGTCCACTGCCTGTGATCTCCACCGAATACAGTCTCAAGGAAATTGTGAGACAATTCTTCATTGCAGAAACTAACAAAATTTGTTAAAGCAAGTAATTTGGCATTTTCAAAGTCATTCTATTAAGCGGAGACGGATTCTATTGACCTGTGTTTTGTTCACATCCAGAGGCTGCCAGTGCGAGCCATATTAGCCAGGCAAATGTTAAATAAAGTAATAAAATCTATGCACTCAGAGTTAACTGAACAAGTCGGAAAGATCGGAAAGATGGCTGAACAATTTATGCTTAGTTTGCATAATTGTGTTAATGAAATTCTCATGAAACACCATAGATTTGTGTTAACAAGCTTTACTGTTCTAAAACTGGTAGCCTATTGCCTGTTTTGAGATCAACACAAATTTGGAGGAAAAAAAAGCAAATACGGTAGGTGGAATTCTGAGAAATTTAGATTTTTTTCAATTGATGATGCAGATAAAAACCATTGTTTTTTGTGTTAAGAAAGTATTACAAGACTGAGTGTAAGAGGCTCTGCTCAGTCTGTTGCCGTCAAGTCTCAGTTTGACGTGGGATGTCAGGCAGCAATGTTTTCAAGTGGGCCCGGGAAAAAGGTTGAACTTTTGGAGCTGTGATAAATACGCAAAACTTACCAAGTTACATATTTACCAAAACGTATAAGGGTGAAATTTCATGATTAATATTCAGTTTGCACCACAGTTCAAACCTGTGCATTTGACCTTTAAAATATGACAACTATTATCCCAGATTCAAACTGAATACTTTTTTTAAACTGCATTTTAAATCTTGAAAAAATTGACTAATTGGACTTGCTGGGCCCAGTTTAGAAATTTATAAAGGCCCATACTTATTAAGTTGATGTCAATGATCCAAAGTGGACTTTTCATAGTGAAACACTTTGCACTTCTACTGTGATTTCACGGTAACAATGTTAAAGCCTTACCTTGTACTCCTCTGCTGTGACAGGCTTTTGCTGTTGCTCCTTTTCCTGATTCAGGCCAAGTAAACTGAAGTTTTGTTTGGACCTGCATGGAAGTAAAATCTTTAGTGTATGGCCAGCACTTAGCACATAACTTAAGAAATTCAAATGTTACATTTTGTCTGGTAAATTCAGTAAAGGTAAATATTCCAGAAAAACAAGAAGCCCATGGGCCTTAACGGTCACCTGAGTTGTATAAAAACTGATGTTATTGATGTCAATGAACCAAATATACCCAAAAGTATCATTTTCTTAAATAAGTATAGTAAACTTCACCCCCTCCCCAGGGGCAAACATGGAGCCTGGGGCCCATGAAATTAACAATTTTGATGAAGCACCTCAAGACCCTTCCATCTATGTAGAGTATTGGTTTCCAGCCTATCTGGGTCTGGAGAAGAAGATTGTTGAAATTTTTGGCAATATGACCCCATTTCGGCCCCACCCCTCAGCCCCTGGGGAAGAGACAGGGTCAAAAATGTCATGATATGAAACTGTCATCTTATGGTTATAATGCCAATCAAGTTTGAATGATGTCCAGTAGAAAATGAACAAAATATACCCAAAAGTATAATTTTCCTCTATAAACTATAGTAAATGTCACCCCCTCCCCAGGGGTAAACATGGAACTTGAGGGTCATGAAGTTCACAATTTTGATAAAGCACCTCAAAGAGACTTCCATCTATGAAAAGTATTGTTTTCCAGTATATCTGGGTCTGAAGAGGAAGATTTTCAAAATTTCAGCCAATTTGGCCACTTTTAGCCCCGTCCCTCAGAGCACCTGGGAGCGGGCACCATATAACTCACAATTTTGGTGCATATTTGACCAAGGAAGGTTCCTGCAAAATTTAATTGAAATCGGATCAGCGTGTTCTGAGAAGAAATCAAAAATGTAAATTGTTTACGGACGCACAGTGGACGACGACGGACAAAAGGCGATGAGAATAGGTCACTTTGAGACTTTGTCTCAGGTGACCTAAAAACTTCAGAGTGAACTTTGAAAAACTTAAAAAGAAGTAGCGTTGTGTTATGAGCCAAGTCCAGAATGGAAATATCTTGTTATCATCACTAACAAGGACCTCTATGGACTTTTTCTGCCCAAATTCATTTATCTGAACACCAAAAACCAGTCTGTTTTTTGGCTATTTAATTTGTCCAACTGATGGTTCGCTTGTGCCCTCAGATTTTCAGACGGCGTGTTCAAAGCAGCTAGAGCAGTGGCCTTTCAATTGCTGCTTTAGCCGTATTGGTGCTAGCAGCTATTTCGATTTCTCCAGCCCCGCTCAGTTTCACAGTCAACACTACACTTCCTTTGGTCCTCATATACACCCACCAAGTTTGTGGTCGATTGGACAAAGGGCTCTCGAGATATCTCCTGTGATCTGGAAAACCTAGTACATATTTCACTTTTGGGAGAAACTGAGTTTGAACCTCATTTCCAGTAATTATGAGTGGTGAGAATCTTAGAACACTAGCTATTAGAGTTATTTGAACTGTCAAAATAAAGTTTTTATTATTTTTTTTTTTTCGGTTGGGAAAAGTCCAGAATCTAAAGGTTTTTGTTCAGTTGCAAGAATACTTGCCAGTGATAAATTCACTAGGTTTTTCCAGATCACTGGATATGCTAAGGACTCTCATACATACATACGCACACACATACAGACAAAGAATGCTTGCTGCACAATATGATGATGATGATGTTCTGTGCTAATGTCATAATGCACTAATACTGGTAACAGACAATTGGCTCCAATATGTATCAAGTGGGGGCTCCCTGTGGCTGTACAGTGGGCTATGTCACTGAAAAATTAACAAGTCCAGAAAATCATAACAAACAATGGAGCATTCACTTTCCATACCATACCTATTATCCATCTACTTGAAATTGATTCCCAGAACTGCTTATAATTGATTCATAAATATACATAATATTGCCCGATTAATTGCAAGGATAAGCCAACCTTTTTCAAGGCAGTTCATGTGTTTTACATTGGTTCATATTCCCATCCTTTTAGAGGCAGAATTTAGAATGTAGTCTCATTAGGTGCGTGTGAGCGCAGATACAAACAGTGAATCCACATCCGAACACAGAATCACTGAAATATCATAAGGCACACTTGCATTTGTGTGCCTGTTGATAGAACATTGCCAGATGAACAATTCCAGGATGCATTTGTGGGGTAGGGGCAATGCCTCCAAATGATGTGGGATTTATGGGGATCGATACAATGCAGTCAGTGTATGAAATTCAGCCGTATTTAATACAAAGTCACTGTCTGAACACGTCCATACTACACAACATGTATGTGCACTTTTCTTTAGAGAAATAATCATATGAATATGCTGTGTTAGTCCAGCAGGGGTCGCTGCAGACTGATGTGGTGCTAGCAGCCAAGCCAATTGACATCCTATCTACAAGATGCCCTTTATGGCTTGTGGTCTACCAGCACTGTAGGCACAGTCCAGTTTGAATACCAGAGCATAGTGTCCATCCATGCACAAGAACAATGTTTCCCCAGGTGAGCTGCCCAGCTGCACATTAATAGCTTCTCACCTGTGCTTTTGTGTGGCTTCACTCGTGTGAGACTCCTCTCTCTTCTTGGTGTTCGAAACCTGTCAAGTGGTGGGCAGGAGTTACAATAAGCCAGCACTCATCTTAAAAATCCCCTTCCAAAGTGTTGCTTGAAGACTTAACTGATCTAGCACTATTGCATATGCGCTTTCAACGGCATAGCCTACTCCGTATACAGTGATGACTAACAGTGCGAGAAAACTGAACACCATTATTGTAATTCTGGGGGGAAAAATGTTACAGCAGCCTTGGTTTTCAAGCAATGGAGGTTGTGCTGGTCATCTTGGACCAATGTCCTGTAAGTCCCATATGAAGGACTTCCCAAGTGGAAACTTTGGCTTATAAAGTATAAAGTCTACACTGCAAAAAAAAAAAAAAAAAAAAGGTCTGACAAAATACTGATGTCTTGAAGGGAAACTTCCAATCTTATTTTTTTTTTCCATGAAAACATTGCTAAATTTTATTTCACATTTTCAAACATAGTTAATAATGAATCGAACCGTCTCTTCACATCTCATCTGACATTTTATTCTCACTTCACAAAATAATAACTGAAGTAAGCTTTTAGGTCTTAGTACAGAACTTAATTATGCAATGAAATTGCTGCCCAAAGTGTACTAGGATAGACTGCGGTCCCGCCATGACCATGACCAGAGATGAGTGCGTTGAACAGTGGATATATAGATGGTGATGTCAAAATAAATGAGTTTTTGAAAATAGCTATGTGAAAATAGCAATTTTAGTCAAGCGTAATTCTCCATCGGAAAGCAGACAGGATTTCCAGGAAAAGAATTTGAAGGGCACACAGCTCAGTTCTTGTATTTTGCCCTGTGCTAAGCCCAGCTTAATCTGTTGCTGATCTTTGATCTTCACCTTCTCTTTTCCCAGCCGCACCATCCTCTTCCGTTCCCGCTGTTGTCTCTGTTCCTCAACCTGAGCGGCCAACTCCCGCTGAAGCAAGAGATGTCACATTAGCACAGGGAACAGATAAAACCTGATCAAAGTCTGACCACGTTTTCAGCGTCACGCAGGAGCATGTGATGAAAAACTATGACAGACCCAGAGGAAACGAAAATCAGAAAAGAGCTCTCAGAAATGTTTCATTTATTTCTCTAGACAACTATGAGATCTGTGTGAAACCCGAGTGAGACTATAGCTTATTTCTCCTGTTTCTCATTTTTTTCTCCAGAGCAAAAAGACAGTCAAAAGCTCAAATTAGCCTCCTTTGACGTTTCTAAAGAGATCTCATCAAGCTCTAAAATCAGTCTCAGATTTTAGAGCTCAAATTAGCCTCCTTTGACGTTTCAAAAGAGATCTCATCAAGCTCTAAAATCAGTCTCAGATTTTAGAGCTCAAGTTAGCCTCCTTTGACGTTTCAAAAGAGATCTTATCAAGCTCTAAAATCAGTCTCAGATTTTAGAGCTCAAATTAGCCTCCTTTGACGTTTCAAAAGAGATCTCATCAAGCTCTAAAATCCGTCTCAGATTTTCTCCACTTTAGCACCTCATTTTGATCTCAGGCAGAGAGATCAGAGAGCTCTGCCACTGACCTCACTGTATTCTCATCCTAGCCTTTATAAGTCTTTGTTAATTACTCAGTTCATGCACCTCATGGTGATCTCAGACAGAGCAAATAAAGAGCTCTCTGCAAGCACTCAGTGAATTCTCATCCAGACATTAATGTTTTGTTTTTTTTAAACTGCACTCATGAATATCTGGTGGTAAATAAATCTATAGAGGGAGCTGCATGACTAAGATATTCCCTCAAACCATTGCTAAGAAAATGTGAACACATATGCAGAGACTTCTGATTTTAATTGATATTACATGCTTGTCTACAACAAAAAACAAACAACGAGGACATCTGAAACAGAAGGGTTACATAACACTGACACGCAAATATCACAGTATTTTTGACTGGATATCTCATCAACATTTTGGGGGTGACTTCAATAATACATCCACATGGAAATTTTCTCATAAGTAATGAGATGTTGCAATTGCGATATTATTCCTTCTAAAAAAAATTGTAAATCATAACTTTGCATTCAAATGATTCATTTTCGTGTTCAGCCCTATATGTGGTTGGCAGGTAAACATCTAGAAAGGAGCCTATTTTTTCAAATATAGTGCCCAAGCATTCGGAAAAATATAATAAAGGGTTTTTCTTACAACATTGGTAAAAGTGTACTTGATTATTGTTTTGGTTATTACTGTTGGTTATTACTGTGTGTGTTTATATATTTTTTGTGTATATATAATGTATACAAAAAACTTTTTTATATAAAATATACGTATGTGTATACACACACACACAAAGTAATATGTACACTTTATTATAGGGGCAGCATGGCTCAGGAGGTAGAGCGGGCGGCTTAGAAATCAAAAGGCTCCCGGTTCGATCCCCGGCTCCTCCAGAGAACGTGTCAAAGTGTCCTTGAGCAAGTCACTGAATCCCTCACTGCTCCTGATGTGTAGGTTGGTGCCTTGCATGGCAGCCCCCGCCATCAGCGTGAATATAAGGCATAGTTGTAAAGCGCTTTGGGATTATGTCATGTGACTAGAAAGCGCTATATAAATGCAGTCCATTTACCATTTTGTTCTCAACCTATTTCTCCTTGTGAATTTTAGGAGAAACATATGAGACAAAATAAAATAAAAAATGAAACTAAATTGAGCTTTAGCAAGGTATCTCCTTTAAGTCTCAAACATGACTCCTGTTGCTCAGTGTCCTGTCTCACCTATTTCTCCTAGTGAATTTTAGGAGAAACATATAAGACGAAGTAGAGTCTTAAATGAAATTAAGATGAGGAAGAACTGAGAATCACAATTTTGTCTCCGGAGCTGTGGAAAAGCCAGCTTTGAGCAGTAAAATTTTCCTCTTGAGAGGCACCTTTTTAAAACATACAATATTATATGTCTCAAAGTAATGAGAGAGCTGGTATGAGGATGACGCTTTCATCATAAAACGCAACTGTAAATGTATCAATTTTAGCGTGCATTGATTCATTCATGAATCTTATATTTGTGCTTGTGACAAAGTGAGTTTCAAAGTTCCGTCTTTCAAAATAAACCGCTGGTTAGATGGCGGTCTCTTGGCCTTTAGGAGGGATAGGATTCAATGCCGTATTTGAACAAGTATCTTTATCATACTAATGCCAGTTATTGTCGCTAGGCTGATTTTTCCATCTTTTACTTAGTGCTCGTACAGACTAAAACTAAAATTATACCTTATATTCCTCCTGCTGAATATGCTTGTTCTTCAGCATTGCTGCTTCGGCTGACCCCAGGGCAGGCATATAGCTATGGTCATCTCCAGCCACTGGTACTTTCCTGAAACAGTACAATATAGATACACACACTTTCAGCCGTAATCATAATGCAGTATATGTATTTGGCAGTCTTGTGTATCTTTTGGTTCATTTCCCATTCTCTTCAGGGAAGGATACAGATAGGGATGGGACCTTAGTACAGAAGCAGCCATGATGCCATAGAATGGAGCCCTTAAATGCTCATAGCCACTCTTTAAATGGGCTCAGCAGCATGGGGCCAAAACATGATGTTCACATCAAGAAGTATACCTGTCATTTTGTAAGGTCCTCATGGTGGTCTTAGGCACCACTGATTTCCGTTGACACACCTAAAATTTGCCACATGACATTGTAAGACAGGGGAAATGGTATCAAGCCATGTGTTCAACTCTTCTCCACCTCCGTCTCCTTCAGTGCATATGACAAACTGTTATTGTGAATTTTGTTCTTCCACTTTAACCCTTTGAACGCCATAGCCGACTATAGTTGCCCAATGGTCTAAGACATCAAAATCAGATGCTGTTGAAAACCTATCATGTGGCGACTTGTTTAAAAGAGCTCCCGCAGGGGAGGTCTTTTAAACAAATTGCCACATGATAGGTTTTCCACAGCTAAGGATAATTACATTTTTAATTCCTCGAAAATTTATTCCACCCTCAAAGGGTGAAGTACAGATTTGATAGTTTACTCTTGGCCTTAAGAAGGGATAGAATACGTTGCCATATTTATACGAGAATATTTATTGTACAAATGGCAGTTGTTGTTAGTTCAGTTTTTAGCCCCCAACAGTAACTGGACTGGGGGTTACTCAAATAGAGCTCGTCTGTACATCTGTCCATCCGTCCGTCTGGATGGGTAGGGACAAATTTTCTCAGGAACTAGTTCACCTTCATGAATTAAATTTTATGTGCATGTGTTACTAGTCATGACCTTGACTGGGTGTGATGATGGGATACTGTGGTGGTGGGACATATTGATGGCAATGGCTTCTTGTTCCATCGTGTTTCTTAGTGTTTGCTCGGACTAAACGCTGAACTATACCTCATTTCCCTGCTTCTGAATATACTTATTTTTCAGCATTGCAGTTCTGGTTGATGCCAGAGGAGGCAAATGGAAATGGTCAGCTCTAGTTGCAGGTACTTTCCTGAAACATTACAAAACAGGTGTACAGACTTTAAGCCATGGCCATTACTGAGCATTATTAACAGTTTTGTGTGTTTTTTGGGTTTTGTATTTCCCATTATATTCAGGGAAGGACACATAGAAAGATGGGGTCTTAGTACAGAAGCAGACATGATGTAAGAGAATAGAGCCCCTGTCACCGTGGGGAATTGTGTTAAAGGCACCTAACAATCTCCTGACATGAACAGATTTTGACCCTTTAATTTATTAATCACAGATACAAGTCATAACTGAACATTTTAATGCTAATGTGCCATGAACTATTGATGCTAAGAAACAACTGCCTTCTACAACTCTGACCGAGAACAGATAAAACCTGCAAAGCTTCTACCAACTCCTCGAAGAGGTGCAGCAGCATAGGGGCAAAAACATGTTCACTTGAAGTAGGATACCTGTCATTTTTTGCAGTTATCATGGTGGTCCGTGGCTGCACTGACTTCTGCTGACACCCCTAAAATTTGCCACATGACATAGTAAGGCAGAGGGGAAATGGTGACAAGCTATGTGTTCATGTCTTCTCCTCCTCCTCAACTTTTTAAATAAATAACTTCCTGTCTACTGCAGTGACCTACGAATTCATAGACTTGAGCTGGTCTCTCAGCAAGCATAATCTATTTGCACAATGTTGCATCATTGTAGTTTTGACGGATATATCATAACCAAAACATTTACACAACATTGTGAGAACATTCTGATAAAGGCAGGGTATATCTAGCTCTGTTCTTGTTCTAAGTGGGGTCAAATAGCAGCATGAGCCCTGTTGACAAGGTTATGGCCGCTGGGAGCACAGCTCGTCTGACATGCAACAAAAACTCACTTCCTGACGTTTAGCTGGTGACCCTTTAATGGTCTTTAGCTGTGGTCTCCTACTCTCCTCCTCCTGCATGTGGTTTGGCCTCTGCTGCTTTGTGCGAGCGATGAGGGCCCGCTGCAACAGTATGAATGCAACATCAGCGCAGCAAAGGAGAATCCAAAAACTGCTAGTCATGATTTTAGCCTTCCGCGCCCGAGTTAATCTTCGGACCTTATATACCTTCTAGTAATGAGGTCTGTAACAGACATTATGAAAATTGTGCATTTAAAAAAATAAATAAATAAATAAATAAAAAATGGCTGTATGAAGAATGTACTAAACATTGCTGTACTATCAAAAAATGTGGCAAACAGTTCTGGATTGTGGGCCACATTTATTGCACCAAGGATTATTTTCCTTCTTCAATGCATTCAAACATTTTTGATTAAATAAACTGGATACCATTGTTCTGTTGTAGCCTGTTGTTTACTTTTGACTATGAATTTTTCTAGCTTCATATTTCAGGTGACCGCAAAACCAATTTTGAAATATAAACAAACTATGAACTAAAATTCAAGTGAAAAATGTTTTTTCACAACTGCTTTGTAAACCTACGAACTGTTTACTTGCAAGAATGGCTCAGTCTAAATTAGAAACTTTTACAGACGTGCTTATTTAGCTGATATCACTGAGCCCATGTGGACTTTTCATGGTCAAACCCTTTATACTTCGGCTGTGAGTATAGGGTAACGCACAGCGATTCATTTATAAATTTGAAATTTTTGTGCTTATGACATACTGTTGTTTTGAATTTTGTTCTTCCATTTTAATTACTCATTTGAGAGCTTACTCTTGGAATTATGAAAGGATAGAATACATTGCCATATTAATACAAGCATATTAATCGGACAAATGCCAGTTGTTGTTGCTAGTCTAGTTTGTAGCCCCCAACAGTAAGTGGACTGGGGGATATTCTAATGGAGCTCATCTGGACATCTGTCCATCTGTCCGGATGGGTAGGGACACGTATTCTCAGAAACTAGTTTACCTTCATGAATTAAATTTTATGTGCATGTGTTACTAGTCATGATCTAGACTGGGTGTGAAGATGGGATACTGTGGTGGTGGGAGATATTGATGGCAATGGCTTCCTGTTCCATCATGTTTCTTAACGTTCGCTTGGACTAAACGCTGAACTATACCTCATTTCCCTCCTTCTGAATCTGCTTGTTTTTTAGCATTGCAGTTCTGGTTGATGCCAGAGGAGGCACATGGAAATGGTAAGTTCTAGTCACAGGCACTTTCCTGAAACATTACAAAACAGGTGTACAGACTTTCAGCCATGGCCATTATTGAGCATTATCGGCAGTTTTGCGTGTCTTTTGAGTTTTGTATTTCCCATCATATTCAGGGAAGGACACATATAAAGATGGGGTCTTAGTACAGAAGCAGAAATGATGTAAGAGAATAGAGCCCCTGCCGCAGTGGGGAATTGTCTTAAAGGCACCTAACAGTCTCCTGACACATGCAGATTTCGACCCTTTAATTTATTAATCGCAGATACAAGTCATTACTGAACATTCTAATGCTAATGTGCCATTAACTATTGATGCTAAAAAAAACAACTGCCTTCTACAACTCTGACCGAGAACAGATAAAAACTGCAAAGCTCCTAGCTACTCCACAAATGGATTCAGCTGTATAGGGCAAAAAACATGTTCACATGAAAAAGGATACCTGTTATTTTGTGAGGTTGGCATGGTGGTCCGTGGCTGCTCTGACTTCTGTTGACACCCCTAAAATTTGCCAAATGACATAGTCAGAGAGAGGGGAAATCATGACAAGCCATGAGTTTATCTCTCCTCCAGCTCAAATTTTTAAATAAACAACTAACTGTCTCCTGCAGTGACCTATGAATTCATGGACTTGAGCAGCTGGTCTCTCAGCAAGCATAAACTATTTGCACAATGTTGCATCATTGTAGCAGTGACGGACATAACATCACCAAAACATTTATCTAACATTGTGAGAAAATTCTGATAAAGCAGGGAGTCTCTAGCTCTAGTCTTATTTCATTTGGGGTCAAATAGCAGCATGAGCCCTCTTGATAAGGTTATGGCTGCTGGGAGCACAGCTCGTCTGACATGCAACAAAAACTCACTTCCTGACGTTTTGCTGGTGAGCCCTTTATGGTCTTTAGCTGTGGTCTTCTACTCTCTTCCACAGGCCTGTGGTTTGGTCTCTGCAACAGTATGAATGCAACATCAGTACAGCAGAAGGAGAATCCAAAAACTGCAGGTCATGATTTTAGGCTGCCGCGACCGAGTTAACCTTCAGACCTCGTATACCTTCGAGTAATGATTTACATGAAATTTTAAAAGACACGTTAAAGACCTACCAGCATACAGTTAAGATGGCGAAGGGAGCTTGTCAATATATTGAACGCATTCAAATTTGAACAGGCATTCAAAAATGAACGAGCATGTGTTCATTTTTCGTTAAAAAATTTTGTTTAAAAATGAACGAGCATGCGTTCATATTTGACCGGACAGCATCCAAAAAGGAATGCAGCTACCCTCTCTCGCATTACAAAATGAATCTGTTCTCCACTACACAAAATTTGCACCAACATGCGTAAATATTTCCTTCTTATGAGAAAAAAAATTCCCTGTCTCCCATCCTGCAGAATTTAGAAGTATATTGTAAGGTATATGCCTATTAAACGACAGTTTTCACGTCGACTAAAAAATCCCACCAAATATCCAGTTTCTAGATTATATCTTTACTGATCGTCAATCTTCCGCTATTCGCTTACACTTTTCATCGAGTTCGATAAGATGTTTTAACACATTCCACACTCAAGACCGGAGATAAATTGTGATTCACTTATACCAGGGTACGTTCAGTCAGCCAAAACATTCAAATGTTGCTGTGTGAATACTTTACTGGAATGAACATTGCTTCCGTGTGGCGTCAGTATGCCACGTTTTCCTTCTTATATAAAAAAGCATTTTAGAATTCCAAATCATGATGTGAACCGCTATGCAATTTGTATGCGAAAGATTGTAGTTTTTTTTTTTTCCATTTGCAAGATCCAGTGCTGAATAAAATTATAGTTTACGCATTGTATCACATCATCTGCGCGACAGCCCAAGTTTAATTCTACTATTCTGTGAGTATAAGTACTAGGATAACTTAGTCCCGCTCATAACAAATTGCAAAATTATCCGCAATTTTAATCCTTTCTTAACCTGTGAATGCGAAAGCCAAAAAAATGCCACACTTTACAGCCCACTAGGTACACAATGAGTTCTGCAATGAAATTCAGATTTTGTTCCATTGATTGTCGCAGATTTTGTACAATTTGTCATATTGTATATTGTTCTAATTTATTGTACAGTATTTTTTTCATATTGAAGTCACAACACATGAAACCGCCACTCTGTGGGAGCTGCCGACAACAAGTTCAGATCTAGACTAGCAGATGAGCAAGTAAAACATCTGCATGTGCACAGTATTATAAAATCAGCATGTCTGAATGTTAATAAATATCCCCCCCCCTTCCCCTTTATGAATATAACCATTATTATAAGGGTGTTATCAGTTTAATTAATGAATAAGCTTGACTGCAAGATCTAAACGACTAAGTAGTCTTGTGATGCCATGGGGATTAGCTGGTTCAGGACTATGAGATCACGGGGTGAAACCTCAATTCATGCGACACGCTGGAATGCCGGTGACAAGACTTTTTGATGATGTGCACGATTAATACTTAATTTTTTCAGTCAACTAAGTTTAATATGTTTTTGTTTAGATAACTGGAATATGTTTTTGTTCAGAGAACAGGAGTAGGTCACTTATAATCCCATTCCTGAAGCGTCACCTAAATTGGCAAATGATCTTTAGCAGGCAGATTATACCCAGTATATGAAAAAAAAAACTAACAATGATAATGATGTAATGTGGTAAATAGCCACTAGATGGCAGTATTGACTTTTTTTTTTTTGTGAAGCCCAGTCTGAAGCTAGGTTGGGCATGTCCAGGGCATGCCCAGAGGGGAAAGTCCCAGAATGGGAGGGGGCTGGACAAGAGTATATAACAAGAAAAATTGAGAGAGTAGTAGTAGTAGGAGAAATTTCAAGAAGGATACATTTGACCAGACCTGTCACTCTTTTCAAGACCTGTTAAGCTTTTTGTGGATTTTTGCCTGTGTTGGAGCGTTTTCCTGTCCCAGGACATCACAACATAGCAGCCCATCTCCATTACAGGGAATTGTAAATATCTTTTTTGAATTTTCTTTTCAATCTTGGTCAGTAGTGTAGGGTGTAGATTAGTTCTATGTGTGTGTTTAATTAAATCTGTTGAACTTAAAGGATTTTGTCTGTCATCCCTTGCTGTCCGTGACACCATAACAAATTGGGGCCATAACAAATTGGGGGCTCGGGTCCGGGGTAGACCATTGTGTGAGTCATTTATTGAAAATCTAAAATTTCAAATAGTGAAATTGGTTTTTGAATTTTCCTAGATATATATTGGCAGATCAACAGCAATGGATGATTTCTTGGCATCACCAACCGTAGAGGTTTTGAAGTCTTTTAAAAAGACAGAACTGCTAGAAATATGCAGACAGTTAGAGCTGACAGATGTAAAACCAGCCATGCGAAAAAGCAAGACTGGCGAGAGAGATTGTTGAATATTACATTGATGAAAATGTGTTTGCACCAGGAGATCTGGAACAGTTTCCAGTGGAAAATCCAAATGTGGAATTGGAACTTAAATTAAAAATGCTAGAAATTGAAGAAAAAAGAAAAAAAAAAGAGAGTTCGAGAGAGCAGAAAGAGAAAAGAAAGGCAGTTTGAGTTAGAAAAATTTGCAAGAGAAGAGGAAAGAGCAGAAAGAGAGACAGAGACAGAGAGATTTCGATTTAGAAAAATTAGACAGAGAAGAAAGGCTCCAAATGGAGCAACTAAAAATTAAAATAGAAGCCAAAAACAAATTTCGGGCTAGCCAGGAGGTAAAGCTGGTGCCTCCATTTTCAGAGAAGGAGGTTGATAAGTATTTCCAGTGCTTCGAGAAGGTAGCTAAGAGTTGTCAGTTGCCAAAGGAACACTGGCCTCTGATGTTGCAAACTGTCCTCAAGGGTAAAGCTCAACAAGCCTATTCGGCTTTGTCTGCAGATGATTTCTCTGATTATGAGGTTGTCAAAAAGGTTATTTTGACAGCTTATGAGTTGGTTCCAGAGGCTTACCGACAGAAATTCAGAGGTCTGAAGAAATCAGACAATCAGACTTATGTGGAATTTGCTAACGAGAAGAAGGTTTGCTTTGAGCGCTGGTGTACTTCTATGGAGGTCAAGGATGATTTCAACTCACTAAAAGAGATGGTGTTAGTTGAAGAATTCAAGAACTGTGTCAAGGATGATATTAAGACCTACCTTAATGAGAAGCAAGCACTGAATTTGCAATCAGCTGCCAAGTTTGCAGATGAATATGTTCTCACACATAAGTCCAAATTTCAGTCTAGCAGTAACAATAGATGGTCCCAATTTCAGAAGAAAGGTAACGGTGATACCCAAGATTCCTCACCCAAAGACAAAGACAAATCTGGTGATGGTGCTCAGAAATCCAGTAAAAGGTCTGAACAAAGTGTGAAAGCTGACAGTGACAAAAGTGGTCTAGTTTGCAATTATTGCAAGAAATCTGGTCATGTTACAACTAACTGTTGGTTCCTTAAAGCTAAAAAAGAAAAAAAAAGAGGATACCAAACCCAATGCCTTTGTGAAGACAAGGTTAGAAACCCCTGTAGTAGATGACCGATCTGCTAAATTGCCTGCTCCTTGTGAGGCTAAGAAGCCTGATACTGCTGACTTTGTGAGGGAGGAATTCCTTCCATTTGTGTCAGAGGGATTTGTGGCTCTGAATGAGCATTCTCCTCCTGTCCCCATATATATCCTAAGGGATACCGGAGCTTCTCAGTCACTTTTGTTGATGGACTCCTTGGAGTTACGTGATGAGACCGCTTCTGGGGATTTCATACTTGTACAAGGTATTGAAGGGAGGACTGTATCTGTACCCCTGCGCTCTGTATTCTTGAAGTCAGATTTAGTTACAGGACAGGTAAAGGTGGGACTTATGTCAAGTCTACCTATCAAGGGTGTTTCTCTGTTGCTAGGCAATGACCTGGCTGGGGGCAATGTAGTTCCCCTGTTCATCTTACTTCGCAGCCGAGCACTGAAGATGGCGATGAAGACCCATCTCTGTATCCTTCCTGTGCAGTGACTCGTGCTATGGCCAAGAAGGCTCAAGAAGAAGATGATGTGGTGCCGTCCAGCACCTTGAATAGTCATGACTCAGGTGGTTTGCCTCATGACTCTGTTCAGCCTACTATGGTTTCTCCGTTTGAGGACTTATCAGACACTTTTATCAGTTCTCTATTCAGCCAGCCAGATGGGTCTGGTGATTCTGATGTGTCTGGAGACTTGTCTCTGTCCAGAAAGCGGTTGATTCAGGAGCAAACTAATGATCCTGAAATTTGTGTACTAAAGAAGAGAGCCCTTCCTGATGAAGAAATAGACGCAGTTCCAGTTGGGTATTATCTCAAGGATGGAGTGTTGATGCAGAAGTGGCGCCCTCCTGATATCCCTGCCAATGCAGATTGGGCAGTGGTCAAGCAAATTGTTGTTCTGAAGGTCTACAGGAATGAGATCTTAACAATGGCTCATAGTTTGCCTTTAGGAGGTCATCTTGGTGTTAACAAGACTGTTGACAAGATCATGAAACACTTCTTCTGGCCTGGACTTCGAAAAGATGTTTCCAACTTTTGCAAAACCTGTCACACTTGTCAGGTAGTTGGACAACACCAGTTAGACCCACCTGTAGCTCCATTGCAGCCTATCCCAGCATTTGGGGAAGCCCTTCTCCAAGGTCATTGTTGATTGTGTTGGTCCATTACCCAAGACTAGATCTGGAAATCAGTACTTGTTGACAATCATGTGTGCAGCTTCCAGATTCCCTGAAGCCATACCTCTACGCAACATCAAAGCAACTGCAATCTCGAAGGCTTTGATAAAGTTCTTCACGTTGTTTGGCCTTCCCAGGGAAATTCAGTCAGATCAAGGTAGCAATTTCACTTCCGGATTGTTTCAGCAGGTTGTGTATGAACTAGGTGCGAAGGAGATTCTTTCCAGTGCCTATCATCCAGAGAGTCAGGGTGCCTTAGAGCGGTTTCATTCCACTCTCAAGACAATGATGAGGACTTATTGTTATGACCATGAGAAAGACTGGGATGAAGGTGTTCATTTGCTGTTGTTTGCAGCTAGAGAAGCAGTGCAGGAGTCTACTGGATTCAGTCCGTTTGAGCTAGTGTTTGGCCATGAAGTGAGAGGACCTTTGCTATTGTTGAGTGAACAATGGCAAGAGAAAGAGCCGCATATCAGTCTGTTAGACTATGTTAGCAAGTTCAAGGAAAGACTGCGTGCAGCTTGTGACCTAGCCAAAGAGAACTTGAAATCAAGTCAGGGAAAAATGAAAACTTGGTATGATCATAAGGCTAGAAGCTGTGAGTTTAAACCAGGAGACAAGGTCCTTGTGTTGTTTCCCTTGCAGTCCAATCCATTGCAGGCTAGATTTCATGGTCCTTATGAAATTCTGACAAAAGTCAATGATCTCAATTACATTGTGAGGACTCCAGATAGGAGAAAGCCAAAACAGTTGTGTCACATTAACATGCTGAAGCCTTATCATGATAGAAATGCTAGGGTTGCAGCTGTCACTTCAGATCCTCCTAGGGCTGAGACTTGTGAAGATGAGGGGGAGTTTCAAGATAATGAACCTAGAATTAAAGCTGAAGTTCTTTCATGTAAATTGTCAAATTCTGAAGTGTTGCAAAATCTTGATGTAAAACTCCAGCACTTAGAACCCTCACAGAAAGATTTTGAGAGGTTGATCCAGAAATATAAAGATCTATTTCCTGATGTTCCAAAGAGAGTTTCTATAGCCTCTCATGATGTAGATGTTGGTGATGCCAAACCAATAAAACAGCATCCGTACGGATGAATCCTGAAAAAGAGAAAGATTGCTGAGAAAGAGGTTGAGTACATGTTAGAACATGATATTATCAGACCCTCTAACTCAGATTGGAGTTCACCCTGTGTTCTAGTTCCAAAACCTAATGGAAGTACTAGATTCTGTACAGATTATCGCAAAGTCAATGCTGTAACTAGAACTGATGTGTTTCCAATACCTAGGATTGATGATTGTATCGATAGAGTAGGGCAAGCAAAGTTTCTGACCAAGATTGATTTATTGAAGGGTTATTGGTGTGTGCCTTTAACTGAGAGGGCCAGGAGCATCTCTGCTTTTGCCACACCATCTGGGTTATACCAGTATGAAGTCCTACCCTTTGGCATGAAAAATGCCCCAGCCACATTCCAAAGGATGATACAGTCTACAATCGCCGGATTGCCACACACGGGTGCGTACATCGACGACCTGATCACATGGAGTGACTCCTGGGAAGAACATGTGAAAGATGTAGAGACGTTGTTCCAGCGCTTGACCCAGGCTAACCTGACTGTTAACCTGAACAAGAGTGACTTTGGTTGTGCTACTGTCACGTATCTTGGCTACGCTATAGGCCAGGGTAAGGTGGCACCCATAAATGCTAAAGTCCAAGCCATCATGGACTTTCCAGTTCCTGACAACAAAAAGCTTTGTGCCGCTTCCTTGGAATGATCGGGTACTACCGCAAGTTCTGCAAGAACTTTGCTGAGATTGCTCTCAGTCTCACCAACCAACTGAAGAAAGGCGTAAAGTTCACTTGGGATGAAGCATGCCAAAGAGCCTTCGATCGCCTGAAGTCTCTGCTGTGTCACTTCCCCGTGCTCAAATCTCCTGACTTCAACAAACCGTTCTCCATGGCAGTCGATGCTAGCGACCAAGCTTGTGGATCTGTGCTCCTACAGAGAAGTGACTCTGATGACATTGAGCATCCCGTGGCATACTTCTCCAGGAAGTTCAATCGCCACCAAAAGAACTATTCCACAATTGAGAAGGAGCTGTTGGCTCTGGTTCTATCCTTACAACACTTTGAGGTCTATGTTTGTACGGGGCAAAAGCCAATGATTGTCTATACTGACCACAATCCGTTAATGTTTTTGAGTAAGATGAAAAACAAGAATCGGAGATTGTTGAATTGGAGTTTGATTTTACAAGAGTTTGACTTGGAAATTAAGCATGTAAAGGGTGCTGACAATGTAATTGCCGATTGCTTATCCCGTGAATATGTGTATATATATCACCTGTGTTTATTAGCATATTGTATTATATGTACATATATATATACACAAGTGTCTACTTAACCATTTTTGTATTGACAAGAAAAATTTTGCCGTTATGAGTCAAAATTTTCCCCTTTTGGAATGGAGGTGTAATGTGGTAAATAGCCACTAGATGGCAGTATTGACTTTTTTTTTTTTTTGTGAAGCCCAGTCTGAAGCTAGGTTTTTGGGCATGTCCAGGGCATGCCCAGAGAATTGGAGAAAAATCTCCCAGAATGGGAGGGGCTGGACAAGAGTATATAACGAGAAAAAAATTGAGAGAGTAGTAGTAGTAGGAGAAATTGCAAGAAGGATACATTTGACCAGACCTGTCACTCTTTTCAAGACCTGTTAAGCTTTTTGTGGATTTTTGCCTGTGTTGGAGCATTTTCCTGTCCCAGGACATCACAACATAGCAGCCCCATCTCCATTACAGGGGATTGTAAATATCTTTTTTTTTATTTTTCTTTTCAATCTTGGTCAGTAGTGTAGGGTTAGATTAGTTCTATGTGTGTGTTTAATTAAATCTGTTGAACTTAAAGGATTTTGTCTGTCATCCCTTGCTGTCCGTGACGCCATAACAAATTGGGGCCATAACAATGAGAACAATTTCACTTTATATGAAAAAAAAACCTAACAATGACAATGAAAACTATTTCACTTTAAGGAACTGAGAATTTAAAATAGGCCAGTACAAGCGTTTATATAATCCACACATCCATATTCAGTCACACGTTCACAAAAATCAATATCCGCCCACATAATCTATAAGCTCACTTCACACACGTTAGCACCAAATCGCAGAAATCAGCATATACAAAAGATAAGATAGTTTCTTATAAAACAAAAGGAGTCAGCAGTGCCGGGAAGACCTGGGGTATGGAGTTCCTCTCCGTACCCGTGCCAGATTAATTCTTCCCGTCAGAGCAAAGTCACTGAAAAAAAGCAGCAAATAAAATCTTGCTGTAAATCTTTATCGTTAGGTGATATTTTTTATTACATTATGTAAGTTTAGCTGACATAGAAAAAATCAGAAAGGCATGCAGTAATACATAACCGCGAGACCACGAAGACGACAGCGGGCAAAGGGCAACATACATGCACGTTTCGCGTTTTCCAAATTCTGGTATCACGTCGCCAGTCAAATGTAGGCCTACATTTCACAAAAAGAAATGAGCGCCGACAATATTTCATATAACTGATGCATAAAACAGAGAGAAGACTCCAGCCGTAACACCAATAATTTCTATCTATAAAATCTATAGTAAATGACGGAAAATGGGGAGATGGCATTAACTGCATAAACTGTCACATACATCGACAAAATCTGCAATAAAAAACTCAGAACAGATGACTACAAACAGAAATTCTTGGATTGCGATCATTTTATAATGAATGGAGTTAAGTTTTATATGAATCGCGTTCAGTTTTAGATGAATCAAATTTTCAGGCCTTTTATTAGGCATCGGAGAATGAACGCATTGGGAAATGAACGTATCTGAAAATGAATGGAAGGGTGTTTATTATCGAACGCAGTGACCAGGTCTGCAGCCTCGAATGCATCCTAAAATGAACAGGCGTCCGTTCAAAAATGAACGCGTTCACTGTTCAGAATATTGACAAGCTCCCTAAGGCTGAATATTTTGCAAATTTAATTAAGAGGAATCGAACTCGGTGAGAAATTTCTAAAATTCTTCATGGAAAAAAATGATAACATTACGTCCCAAATCTCTCGTCCAGATTCGGATCCCGCATGGGTCACCTCATCCAGTTAGCTATCTCCAGCAGTTTGATTTGGTGTCATCCTCTAAGCCATTTAGCGTGGTTTCTCACATAAATCCTACCTATTGATGTTTTACCCTCACGCCTTTTAAGGAAGTTTTTACTATAATTTGCCCCCTTGTTTTAGCCATAATTAATTGCTCTCTAAAATACGGAGTCATCCCAACCTGCTTCAAACAAGCAGGTTATTCAACCCCTGTGTAAGATGGGAAAACGGGGGTTGGAGCACCGCTGGCACTGATGAGTGCATCTGTGACACTGCAGCAAGACTGGCGGGCCTTCTAAGCATCAAAAGACTTCAAACACCATGCAATATAACAAATTGTTGAGTTCCTGATGACAAGCAGCTTGTTGTTTGCTGGGGTTTGTGAGAAGGGAAGTGGGGGTGGTTTATGCCCGTAAGAGACTGGAGACCAGAACTGGGGGACGCAAAGTATGATCAAGCTGTATGTGTGAATGGCTGGACAGGAGGCAATACACCCGGCCTCTGAGCTGGGAGTGGGGGTTTGCATGGTTTCTGTGCCTTTGATGTCACCCTGCATGGGAGGCCTTCAGCTTACCCAATGCCCCATATTGCCCTCAATCATCTGTTGTAAGACTGGACCCCAACTTATCTGTTTTAAATAATCTAAACCTCTGGGAACGTCAAAATATGCTCATATGTTCAATATACTGCTAAGAAATCACTTCTGTACTTATAACACAATTTACCTGTATAATAATTCAGCTTAAGACTTTTTCATGACAACTGCATCATACTCATACATTTTCCTGGCTTGTTTGGTATGTATGTTTTTGTCATAATTCGAGGAGTTGAATGGCATATATTTCATATCCAATGAAATTATAATTCATTCACTTTTAGAAACTCTAAAATCTCCTCTTGGGTAATAAAGTTTCATTCCTTTTGTCTGAATGACCCCTCCTTCGCAATCAAATGGCCTGACTCTGTCTCAGTTCTGAGACCTGTAGCCCGATATCCCACCTGGTTAACTGATGGGGCTCTCTGGTTGAGGAGGGGGTAGCTGGTTTGGTTTATAGGAAAGTGAAATGAGCTGTTTGGGGAAGATCATATCCAACCCCTCCCCGCGCACGTTAGTGCGTGAGTAGCCCTTTTAATGATGGAATATCGTAATTCGAACTTCCTGCTCGCTTGCTCTGCGTGTGGCCTTTTTCGCCTGGTATGACTTCAGTCTCATTTTCTAAATTGTTTGTAACTTGTAATTGGTTTAACTTTGATTTGTTTGATTTAAGCTCTTGCCTACCTGGTGAATAAATTGTTGTTATTCCTTTAAACTTGCGCGGTCTCTGTGACTCCTGATCCTTTTATTATTTCTAGCCACGTTGCGACGGATATCTAGGGGTTCAATCCCAACCGAGGAATGACTGGCCAGCAGCCTGGTATGGGAATTGGTTTTATTAAGTTGGAGAGACAATCATGATCTACTTACATAAAGGGTTTATGTATTGCCGGTTCTGGGATTTTAACCTTAAGGAAACCCATGGACGAAAAGTCGGTTATCTGTTAAAATTCCCTGAAGGAACCCATGGGCGTACATAGATCTGGGTCCGCTGTAGTCACGCCAAAAGATGCTGTTGCAGTGATGGTTGACTTCCATCCTCTAATACAAAAGTATAATCGACGAACCTAGGATCCGGTAACAATGCTAATACCCGGGAGTATATGTTTAGTGACGGCGGTTGTCTCCGAAGAGTGCGAGGTGTAGCCACTTCGAGATCCACGCATGTTTTCCCTAGATTATGAATTATAATTCTAATTTAGAGTCAGATATTTAACGAGAGTATGACCAAATTTGGTATTCTAAATTTATTATGGAGTCAGATTAATTGTAACCGTTGTGCTTTTGTGCCCCGTTCTTCGAATGGAGAAAATATATCCATTTTATTGTGATTCGCACCAGCCAGGAGATCGCGCTTGTTAACACCGGCCCAAAAGAACACGTTGAGCCTTCCCCCCCTGCAATTTCTGTCGTTGGTATAGTTTTGTGGGTTCTACACCTGCTTACCCCTTTGCGCAGATATAGACACTAGCATCAGTAAATTCAGAAATTTAATTCCTAAATAAATCTGTAATTGAATTTCCAAATGTCTTACTTTACTGGAATAATTTTTCGGAGTCTCTGTGACACAAATCCTGAGTTAACATGTTAAACAGGCTCATGCATAACAGGAAAAAATTGGCATTATTTGTTTTCTGCGCAAAGGGGTTAAGAAGCATAGGCTTGACCCTGAGGATCTAAACAACTATCAGCCAATCTCTAAGTTACGTTTCCTTTCTAAGATTTCAGAAAAGGTTGTATTCTCTCGGGTCTCTCCGTATCTAAACAGATTCAATATTTTTGAGAAATTTAAGTCTGGATTTAGAGCTTTGCACAGAACAGAGTCTGCATTTGTGAAGGTACTCAATGACATCTTCATACTTGTTCTTGTGCCATTTTAGTCTTGCTCGATCTCAGTGCTGCTTTCGATACAATAGATCACTACATCCTCTTAAAACGTTTAGAGGACAAGGTTGGTTTGCAGGGTCCTCCCCTAAAATGGTTTTCATCCTATGTGAGAGGCAGAACATTTTCTGTCAAAATAGGAAATGGCTCTTCCTCCGCTTCTCCCATTGCATCAATCTTAGGGCTTCTTATATTCTCTTCATACATGCTGCCACTTGGGTCTACAAAAAATACAATGTTTTACCATTGCTATGCTGATGGTACAGTTTTATTTACCAGTCACTCCTGATAATGTCTGTTCTCTGAAGGTACTTTTCAATTGTCTGGATGACATTAAATGCTGGATGTCAAGGAACTTCCTTCAACTCAATGATAGTAAGACTGAATTCATTTTATTTGGCCCAGCTAACTCTGTCATCAGTTTGAGAAAAGCTCTTGGCCCTCTCTCTGCAAATTTACACAGTTTTGGTAAAAATCTTGGTGTTTTCCTAGACTCTTCCGTGAATTTTAATAAACAAGTCAGTAATGTTGTGAAGGGCAGCTTCTTTCAGCTTAGAACCATTGCCAAATTAAAACTTATTTCGTAAAGACCTGAAAAAGTTATCCACGCCTTCATTACTAGCGACTTGGATTAGAGCAATTTGAAAGGAACGGGCATAGACTCCAAGTGCAGTTCAGCATCGGCAGGGCGTTTATTGGGATTAACCAAGCTCATGGTCAAGACAGAAATGGATCAATAGCCAGGCAAACAGATATGCAGAATGGGCAGAATCGAAGTCAGGGGACAAGCAAAATGATCCAGTAACCAGAATAATCAATCCGCACAGAGAGAGTAACAAAGAGGGTTGAAACTAAGGGAATGGGAGGGGAAGGAAAAAGGGAGTTGGATGGGATAAGGGAGAACACAGGAGATACTAAACAGATGGATACAAAATGGGAATTAGGGAGAACGAAGTACTAATCAATCAAATCGCAATCTCACAACGCAATACAAACAATCAAATACAAGACTTACGGGAGAATCACAAGAAACGAGCTTTCAACAATCGAAACGAGAAAATAGCGCAGAAACGAGACTGACCAAGAACGAGCTGTGGTAGAAACGAGTCGACAAGAAACTACGGGAAAGTGGGTCTTTTAAACACAAACTAATTAAGTGGAATCCCAGCTAAACACAGGACAGCTGTAGAGAGAGGTGGAACTAGAAAAGCAAGGACGGTGATAGGAGAGAGAGGGGAAACGGGTGGAGTTCTAACTCTAAACTAAACACCCGTGCCTCGCTAAACTACACTCAGGTGCGGATAATCAATGAGAACAGCGAGAGAGAAGGAAGTGGAAACACCCAACCGAAATTACAGGGAAGAGAGTGTGATGAAAAACACAAGATGCCATGAGACAGAAACGGGAGGAAAACACTGAAGACCAGAGACAGAGCAATCATCCAGAAACACACATGCTCTAACGAATAAATATAATAAATATATAAATAATAGCAATACTAAAAACAAGAAACATACTAAAAACTAGAAACTAAAACCAGAAACTAAAAACAAGCTAAAAACAAACATACAAATCACTGATTTCTAACACAATTCCCTATACATAGCTTTAACAAACTCCACCCTGTTGAGATTACAATTGGTTCAGAATGCTGCAGCCAGATTTTTAATGGGTACAAAGAAAAGAGAACATATTACTCCAGTTCTGGCCAAATTGCACTGGCTACCGGTAAAAATACAGAATTGATTTTAAGATTTTACTATTTGTTTTTACAGGCCTTAATGGCTTAGCTCCTCAATACATTACTGACTTGTTTTTTATTTTATTTTTATTTTTCTATATCCTGCCACCACCCCTCCGCTTTGGAGGACATTAATTCAGTCAGTTATATAATTGTGTACAAGTCCTCCTACATCACCCAACAAAACAAAACACACACAAAAAATTAAATGAATGAATAAAAATGGAAATACAATACAATAACATTTACATTCACAATGCTTTACTACCTTTTGCATTAGTGGTTATTAGCTCACCTATTCCATCCCTCATTACTCCCAACCTTCAGTCTCCCTTACTATATCCCATCTTTTGGCATTAATTTCAAGTCCTGTCTCATGGGCCATCACACACTCAATTCTACTGTAATACTTAACAATATTTTTGAATTTCTCAATTCTTAATGCCTCCACAGCTGTCAACCCGAAAATAAATATTTTTGCTAAATATATAATTATATTACAAATTAGGAGCGTTCCTTTTGTTACATCACTCAGTAACACTTTAAATAAATCTAATTGTATACTATTGTACTGAGATATCCAGCCTTGTACCTTTATCCAAAATAAGGCTATTATAGGACAAGGACAGTACCAAAATAAATGGTCTACTGACTCACTTCTTCCAGACAGAATTGACAAAGGGGTGATGACTCTATTCCCCATACATTTGGCATCTTTTTAGTTGCTAAAAACTTAGATATTTTCAAAATAAGTTAATGGGCTCTAATTTCTTGGCACAGCGCAGGGTGGCGTGGCGTGGCGTGGCGCAGCCCACGCAGTGGTAATTTCGTGGGGTACAACACCGTGCGCAGCCACTTTGGCAATTTGGTAGACCGACGTGCGCCGAGATGGGTGTGGCGGCGTAGTAGGGGGAGGTGTCACATATTCATCAAGATGCAGTGACAATTTCGTAGAAAAAGTCTCCAGCTTGCCAGCTCCAGCCTGGTTTACTTTCTGTGCAGTGGTAATTTGGTTGACCGGCGCACAGTGCGCACACGTCACCGAAACCTCACAGGCAGGTTTCCAGAATGTCAGACACATTTCAATGCAATAAATAATTACAGCAACCACTATTTAATGTAACTATCTGAATCAGGACATAAATTATAGTATCTATATCGATTGTCCTGATGTCAGATTAAAGGCGGTTGGCACGCGTAATGGAAACTCGACCTGGCTTAATCGACGCAGCTGAATCTGTGATGCAAACTAACGACTTCACATCTTTCTCAGCCAACCACAAACTGCCTCGGCATCAGGTAGTGCATATATATATATATATAAATAATGCTTGCGTTCTATGCTCAGTAAAGCCGTTTGCACACTGGTCGCGAAACGAATTTTTCGCAAGACTGATTACATTCAAAGTCAATGCAAAGATGGTCTTTGCATTGACTTTGAATGTAATCTGTCGTGCGAAAAATTTGTTTCGCGTCCATTGTGCAAGCGGCTTAATACTATTATTGTCACTTAGGTTTTATCGTTTTTAGTGGGGGAAAGGAATACAGCCGGATTGCTATGATCTCGTACTGAGTTAAGATCACATATTGAAAATTCAAGTTCGCTAATGGTAAAAATTCGAGAATGCCCTAGCTAGCCAGCTAACTCATATTCGTAATGCTTAATATAGACGTAAGCAGTGCAGAAAACGTGCCTGAAGCAGCAAAGTAAAATGCAACATTAACGTATTATGCAGATATAGGACAGAGGCTTCTTTATTTCAACACTTTAAAGGTGAGGAGAGGAGCTCTTTTTATTGGTGAAGATTTGACTCGGCTGTGTTCAACCCATTTACGCATTTTCTCCTCCCTCTTTGCCACTTGCGCCGGCAGGAGGGACAGAGGCGGGACAGAGGAGTGCTTGCGCCAGGCTACGCCGGGCACGAAATTGCAACATAGGCCTGGACACACCCCGTTGGCGCGGCGCTCCCCCCATTCGCCGCGCCTGCGCCTGGTCTACGAATTTAGAGCCCAATATATAATCTTTGGATCAAGTGATGTACTGTAAAGGATTTTGAAAACTTGGTTCCATGGGACTGGTGTATCTAACATATTTCCCAACTGTCTAGAATCCTGTATGGTACAGTGACTAAGTTCTTTATTCTTAAATAAAATGTGTATATATGTTTGTTGATCTTTATTCTATTTAACCAATTTGCCATTTTCATATGAGGCCTACAGACTAAATGCCCTCCTGTTCCTTAAATAATTCTTGATTTCCAAGCACTTGGTAAAGCTCCAATAAGTTGATTATATTGTTTGCAATGTACAGACTGTTCCATAAAAACTAGTTGATTGTTTGTAAGACATGAGTTTATTATCCTCATTCACTATATCCCTTATAAAAATAATACCTATATCAAACATGCGTTTCCAAAAAATCATCATTCTATCAACAAGTATATTAGAATTTAACCATATTATTTGTTGTAAAACTTGTTCTACATTTTCTGGTGGGTGAAACTGAAAGTGTAACCAACTTTGTGGAGCTTCTTCCAAGACAGTGGAGACACCAGAAAACATGTCATTAATTAATGCAAAATGCATAGGTTTAATTTGCAGAAATGGAGAGAAGCCTTTATCAAACATAGGATGGACACTATTAGGTAATTTGCTAGAAAACCAGTTTGAATTGAAGTAGAATTTTGGAATAAGGGAAGCCTTCATTGAAAAATTTAAAGCTTTTATGTTTAAGAGTTTTAGCCCACCAGATACATAATCATTATAGAGATATGTACGTTTAACTTTATCAGGTTTATCATTCCATATACATTTGAAAATCTTCTGTTCATATATTTTTAAGAATGATTTTTTAGGGGTTGGTAATGCCATAAATAAGTATGTAAACTGGGATACAACTAATGAGTTAATTAAAGTTATTTTGCCATAAATGGTCAGATGTTTCCCTTTCCAGGGCAGCAGAATTTTTTCGATTTTACTCAATTTCTTATTGAAAAAGAAAATGAAACTCGCACACTGGAATGCTCCAAATCTTTAATAGAAGACAACGTTTCGAGCCAATGCTCTTTGTCAGGTCACTGCTCAGGCGGTACCAGTGTTGTTTAATTATTTTTTCAAACTCTACTCCTATAGGTGAATACCGCATAATGCACAAGGGACTATTATCAGAGGTCCTATTTCTCGTGGATTGTAAACAGGATTGTAAACACTCATCTTGTGTTTTGTGCTCGAATTTATCCCGTGCCCTTTTTAGCCATTCATTTGGATAGCCCCTATCTTTGAAACGGGTGTCTAGGACGTCACTTTGTTTTTTATAGTCAGTTTCGTTGTATGCGGCTGTATTGACTGACGGGTAGACTGCGTTTCAGTGGTAGCGGGTGGAAACTATCCGCTCTCAACAGCGTATTCCTGTCTGTTGGTTTTTTTATACACGCTTGTTTTAAAACCTTGGTCGCACCTAGTAATCAGGATGTCAAGAAAACAAATTTCTTTTTTATTGAATGACATCGTAAATGATAGGGACTGGTTGCTGGTATTAATCCACTGGAAAAAACCACTTCAAGTCAGATTCGCTGCCATGCCACAATAAAAATATGTTGTCTACATATCGTCGCCATAATTTAATGTTTGTTATAAAAGGGTTGTTCGGACCAAAGACAGACTTTTCTTCAAACAAACCCATGAATAGCCCAGCATAGCTGGGGGCCATACGGCTTCCCATAGCAGTGCCCCATATTTGGAGGTAGTAGTCATTTTCGAACATGAAATAGTTTTTTGTGAGAACTAGTTCAGCGAGCTCCCTGACTCATTGCGTGCTGGGCGTACATGCCGAGTCTCGCTTATTCATAAAATGGGTAAGCGCTTGAAGGCCACCTTCGTGTGGGATACACGTATTCTTTTTCATTGTCTTTCACTGAACTCAGCACTCGTATAAGGGATGTGCGTATTTCCTTGACTACTAAATTTCTTATTAAAATTAATCGTTGAAATTTCACTCATATTTTCTGGGATGTGTATACCAAGTACATTGGCCGATCCATCTGTCCAATGAATTAGTAAATTACATGGATGAGAGAAATTTCTATTTTTCAGGGAACCAAGCCTCAATATTTGGCATTTCTCATAATTTGGCTTAAGCCCAGATAGGTTCGAAAAGTCATCCAGGTCTTTTGTAAGGCTCTGTAGCGATGTATAGTGAGGACTCAATAGAAAAATTGTATCATCAGCATACATTGAAATTTTTGTATTTAGGCCTTGCATTTCCAAGCCTTTGATATTATTTTTTGTACGTATTTTTATAGCGAGTATTTCTATTGCCATAATAAATAAATACGGTGATAACGGGCAGCCCTGTTTTACCCCCCGTGAAAGGGAAAAGGGTTTTGAAATATAACCATTATTTATAATTTTGGAGATTGAGTTATTGTACATAACTTTAACCCACCGTATTAGAGACTCACCAAAATTAAAAAATTCTAAACATTGATAAATGAAATCCCATCTCATTTTATCAAAGGCCTTCTCAAAGTCCACTATAAAAAGTAAACCTGGTTAACCTGGTTAAACCTGACTTGTTAACTCATTCTGTCCCCCGCTTACTCCAGTCATCCACTCAGCAATTATTGTCAGTCCCTCATTTTCATTTGAAAACAAGAGGTGGTCGTGCATTTTCGGTTGTTGCCCCCAGTCTGTGGAATAATCTCCCATCCCACATTAGAACCTACTCTTCAATTGATCGTTTTAAATCAGAAAACTAACTGCCTCTTTTAGCTCAGTCTGTGGCAGTGCCATGGTTCTCAGTCAAGTTCACTTTTGCTTATGAATGTCTGCAGTTTTGTTTTATCAATTTATTTTTAATTCTCCCTGTTTTAATATTCAATTTTATTCATTTTATTTATCCATTTTTGCTTTTTACTTTTGCTTCTAAATATGGTGTTATGTTTTTCACCTTACTATTGTTCTGTTTTAGTTTTGGTTCTACATCTTGCCTGTTGTATTTGTTCTGTATCTGCCTCTTCTGTAGAGCACGTGTGCTATATAAACAAATGTGACTTGACTTGACATTATGAAAATTTTATTTAAAAAAAAAATAATAATCATGGCTGTATGAAGAATGTACAAACCATTGCCATATTATCAAAAATGTGGTGCACAGCTCTGGATTGTGGGCCATATTTATTGCACCAAAGATTATTTACCTTGGTCAATGTATTCAAAATTTTTGGATTAAATTAATTGAATACCATTGTTCTGTTGTATCCTTTTGTTTAGTTTTGACCATGTACTGTATTTTTCCAGCTTTATACAACCCCAATTCCAAAATAGTTGGGACAAAGTGTAAATTGTGAATAAAATGAAAATGCAATGACTTTCAGATCACGAGCCAATATGTTATTTACAATAGAAGATAGATAACATTTCAAATGTTGAAACTGAGACATTTTACATTTTTATCCACAAAATGAGCTCATTTCAAATTTTCTGGCTGCAACAGGTCTCAAAAAAGTTGGCACACAGGCAAAAAAGGGCTGAAAAAGCAATTAATGTATAAGAAAATCAGCTGAAAGAACATTTGTCAAGTAATTACATTAACTAGCATCAGGTTTGTAACATGATTGGCTATAAAAGGGATGTCTTTGAGAGGCTGAGTCTCTCAGAAGTACAGATGGCCAGAGGCTCTCCAACCCGTGAAGGCTTGCGTAAAAAGAATTGTGGAATACTTTAAAAAAATGTTCCTCATCGTCAAATTGCAAAGGCTTTGAAGGTCTCATCATCGACAGTGCATAACATCATCAAAAGATTCAGAGAAACTGGAAAAATCTCTGTGCGTAAGGGACAAGGCCAAAAACCTTTCCTGGATGCCCGTGATCTTTGGGCCCTCAGTCGCCACTGCATCACTCACCGGCATGATTCTGTCATTGACATTACTAAATTGGCCCAGGAATACTTAAAGAAACCACTGTCTGTAAACACAGTCCACCATACCATCCACAGATGCCACCTAAAACTCTATCATGCAAAAAGGAAGCCATTATTCAGCATGATCCAAAAGTGCCGCCGTGTTCTGTGAGCCAAGGCTCATTAAAAATGGACTGTAGCAAATTCACAAAGTGCCTGTGGTCAGACAAGTCCAAATTTGACATTCTTGTTGGAAATCATGGGCGTTGTGTCCTATGGACCAAAGAGGAGAAAGACCACCCCTCCTGTTATCAGTGTTCAGTTCAAAAGCCAGCATCTCTGATGGTATGGGGATGCATTAGTGCATATGGTGTGGGTCACTTGCATGTTTCCAAAAGCACCATGAATGCTGAAAGGTATATAAAGGTTTTAGAGCAACATATGCTCCCTCCAGATGACATCTATTCCAGGGAAGGCCTTGTGTATTTCAGCAGGACAATGCAAAACCACATACTGCAGCTATTACAACAGCATGGCTACGTAGTAGAAGAGTCCATGTGCTGAACTGGCCTGCCTGCAGTCCTGATCTTTCACCGATTGAGAACATTTGGCGCGTAATTAAACAAAAAGTCCATCAAAGGAGACCCAAAACTCTCCAGCAGCTGGAAGCCTGCATTAAACAAGAGTGGGATCAAATTCCAATGGCTAAACTCAAGAAACTTGTCTTCTCAATACCCAGACGCCTCCACTCTGTGTTAAAAAGAAGAGGGGATGCTACACCATGGTAAGCAGGCCCCTGTCCCAACTTTTTGAGACCTGTAGCAGCCATCAAATTTAAACAAGCTCATTTTGTGGATAAAATTGTAAAATTTTTCAGTTTCAACATTTGCTGTGTTATCTCTAGTCTTTTGTGAATAAAATACTGGCTGGTGTGATTTGAAAGTCATCGCATTTTGATTTTATTCACAACTTACACTTTGTCCCAACTATTTCGGAATTGGGGTTGTACTTTTTGACCTAGGGCCCGGTAGGTTTGGATAGCTTTTTCCCTCAATAAATGAAATCATCATTTCAAAAACTGCATTTTGTATTGACTCGGGTTATCTTTGTCTAATATTAAAATTTGTTTGATTATCTGAAACATTTAAGTGTGACAAATATGCAAGAAAAGAGAAAAGAATTCAGGAGAGGGGCAAATACTTTTTTACGGCAGTGCACGCACTGTTGAAAACATTTATATCGTTGCAGTTCTGACACTTGGGCTAATCTGCCATTGATATAGCAGGTCAGCGTAAGCCATATAAATCTAAACTGGTTTTCAGCACCTATGAATGGCAGTGTCAGCACACTTTGAATTTGCATTCATTAGGGTCTGGACGCAATCCTCGCCACTGGCAGTTACAGCGGACGGATATTGTCGGAGATACCTGATTGGCTAGTAAATGGAGGCGTCAACACTTGGAGCAAATTACAGAACTCAAAATCAATTGAATTTCCGCAGAGCAAATCTTCCACCGTCTGCAATGAGCAACACCATCCAATTTCAGCTGCGCAGTGAATAACCAGGTTTGTTTAAGAGAATGAGTCCTCTGCGAGCAAATCTCTCATAGTTTTTGAGTTGTCTGTACTTGGACTGAAAGAGCGTGCGTACTGTGCAGTGTGCCTACCAATACATTACTATTGTGCAATTGATGCGTTCTTTTTGGGAGACCGGGAACAAGTTACGGTCACTTGCAGAGACGCGAACACTCCCATGATTGTTGTTAACATGGGTCACTTCCACTTTATGTCAATCTGTTTGCCATTGTGATTGGTCACAGAGTTTGATGATTGACAACAAGCAGCATCCAATTGGTTTGGGAGGGAAAATACATCACTGAATCAGTGGTGGACAGGTTTGTGTCCAGACCCCTTTAATCACTATGCAAATTGTAAGAGTGCCAAAAACTGTGATTCATAGGGGCTAGATGCCAGGCTAATGTCAATCTTACCTAAATATAAAAATGCAAACACTCTATGTGCAATTTTGCCCAACCAATTTTCTGCTCTTTAAAAGGATCAATTAAAAAGATCAAATACTGCCGATAAGCTCGGAAAATGTTATAGGCGTAACATTGTTTTGATCTAAAAATTCTATCGCTCTATGTGCAATTTTGCCTAACTAATTTTCTGCTCTTTAAAAGGATCAATTAAAAAGATCAAATACTGCTGATAGGTTCTGGAAATGTTACAGGCGAAATATTTTGTTTGCAATGTTCAAACAAATGTTCCTGAAATGTAGCATGTTATCAAAGGTGGAACTTTCTGACTGCAACATTTCAATGTTTTGAGGACATTGCCAAGGGCACAGCTTTCAGAATATCTTTTTTTAAGAACATTTCTACGATGGATGTCAACATTAACAGAGGTGGAATGTTCTGACTGCAATGTTCTGAGAATGTTTTTAAGCGTTGTCTAGGATAAAAATGTCAGTTTATTTTTACAGAACATTTCTAAAATCTTTAATAAAGGTGGAATGTTATGACCACAACACTCTTAAAACATTTTGAGGATAATGTCTATGCAACAGGTTTCAGAATTTTTTTACAAATCATTTCTACATTGTCGTTAGCAAAGGTGGAACGTTCAGACCCGCAACATATGAAGAACATTTTGAGGACACTGTTGATGGCAGTGGTCTCCAAACTCCCAATGATTTGCCTGAACATAATATAAACATGACACAAAACAGGAGTGACTCTATTATTTGTTTGCCAAATAAATTGTTAGTTTTCATGACCATGTGTCAATGGTTTCACCAATAAGGAACCTTTTTATTGTTTACATTGATACATTTTTGATTAAATTGTTTTCCTCTGCTGTTGTTTACTCTTGTTTCTGATGTTTCTTCTCCGCAGGTGTAGATATTTCAAATGTGACTCGTGGATAAAAAATTGCTCTCAATATACAAGCACCCAATGAAGACAAATTAACAGCTTGTTAAAATCCTACAATTGCAGTTGTGGTTGGAACAAAAGCCTGCATGCACAGTGGGCTGCCAAGACCGAGTTTGGGAACCACGGATCTAGGCCATCGTTTTGCAAGTGTTTTTTTTACACATTTCTGCCACGTTACGTGTTAACGGTGGAAAGTTCTGACAGCAAAATTCTGAGAAAATTTTGAGGACATTAGCCAAGGTTCAGATTGCACAATATTAAGAATATTTGTACAGTGCTTTTCAGCACCGTTACATGTTAACTAAGGGAGAACAATAAGGCACTGCAGGTTTAAGGTGTAGCCACATATGAAAGGAAAAATTTTGTCAGAACACAGCATCCAAGTGTAACAGAAATGTTCTGTCAATTACATCTTAAAAACATTTAGAAATAAGATTTTCTTAACAAAGGAAAGTACTTTCTGGGAACTTTTAAAAAAACTTCCTGCAAAATATGCTGTCAAAACATTCAAAGGGAATGTTTTCATTACCTACAGGGAATGTTGGGAGATTGATCTTGCAACATTAAAGTGCTAGCTGGGTATATCAACCTGCAAGGTAGACGAGATTGATAAGATCTCAATAGGATCTTGCTAGGTCCCATCACCAAGCTATTTAGGAAGACTCCTGCAAGCCTCAAATGGGAGAAACTAGGATTACCCACATGGGCTTATTGGAGCCTGCCAAAGGCCCATCAACGAACCATCTGGACTAAGCCCTGTGGGCCCTTGAAGCAAACTGTGGTCAAAATTGGCTGGGCCTCAGTTGGGGAACCCAGTTTGGCCCCACATGTCAGCCTGGGTGCAAAACATTTAGGCCCCACATAGGTGTACTGCCTGGGTGCTCGGCCAATGCTGAAAATGCATTTGAACCCATAATTGCTAATTTTAACTCTGAGCTCAGGTGGACTCTTCATGCATCCTTTCTGTGAGTCCAGAGTATCAATGTTAAAGCCACCAAGATGCTCTTCATTTGCTACTCCTAATCCATTTTCAGGCCTAGTAAATTGTGGACCAGTTTGGATCTGCACATAAATAAAATCTTATGGGTATGCAATGACTTGGAGAAAAAAACTAGACAGCGTGGTCTCTGCTCTTAGTACATTCCGCCATGGCCAATAGGTGCCAGCTTCCAGTCATGGCAAAAAAATAGTAAAGACCCCAGTTCAGAAATAAATAATCTAAAATAATAATAATAATTATAATAATAATAATAATCAGGTTGCAATAGGGCACTTTTTCAAATAAGGACGTACTTAATAGCCAATCAAAATCAGGTAAACCGATAATTCAAAAACTCAACTATTTATCCATAAATACCAGTACAACTACAGGAATGACTTGCCCCCCCCTTCAGTCTACAAGGGCCTGTATACATTGCAAAAAGGGCATTTCTATCCCTTATCCACTTCCTAACCCCAACCCTAACCTAGTTTTCCCCTAATTATAGTCCTCATGGGCCGTGACCTAATGGTTTTCCATTCTCTGTGTAGCTGAGAGTAAGGTGTAAAGAAAATCTAGCCAAATAAAGACAACAATTGTTCAATATTTGCCAAGAGGGAAAGGATACCAGGGCTGGATTTAAATTTTAGGGCCAAATATTGGGAGCCTTGCCACTTTAACCCAGATAACTTATCAGGGGGCGGGGGCAGAAGTCCTGCCAAACTACTGTTTTCGGGAGAATTTAAAAAAAAAAAAAAAACATATGTCTGCACGGTTTTCACAGCAAACAGCGCAACAGGAACTAACCATTTTGACGCATAAATCATACGTTTCCAAATTGATTGAAGCAGTGCATGCTTTGTTTTGCTATGACTAGGTGTTAAACCCAACTTAACACGAGAGAGGGAGGCTTTGCGCAGTCTAGTTTTTTGAGTGTATGGGTTGTGTAACTTAGGGAAGTTCCTTTTGATTTTACTAGGCAAATTCAATTCAAGTAATTCTTCTGGGAAAATAGCCCACGAACTTGAAATTCTTAAAACACAGAAGCCCAGTCATGAATGGAGAAATATCATTAAGCCTACCAATCCGGACGTCTGCAGTATTCCACTGAGTAAATTCTTTGCTGTGAACGAAAAAGCTATCCGTCTGTCCCCTATTTCTTCTGGTCGACTGTATTGCACGCTGACTTTCCATCAAACCGACACATTTACAGATGCCATTTATATAAGTTGCGTTCTCCACTGACGTCATAATGCACTGATCATGGCAACAGACAATCGACTCGCAGGGCTCCCCTGTAATTCCACAATGGGCTGCCTCACAGGAAAGTGAACAAGTCAAGAAAATCGTGACCGCAAACAGCCCATTCGCTCACCACCGTAGCTACCCACCCTACGAAGCATTATTCAGTATGAGGTATCCATTTTCAAACTTATCGTATCTTACAAGTTCTCAGTCCCCTTCCGCCCGGTGTTCTGCTCTACTTTATTCTACTTGGTACCGGGTTCCTTTTAGGGGTTGCTTTTCCATTAGAGGATAGTGCCGCCTCCGTGGTACCTGCTCGTTGTTGCGACGCAGTAGGCTATGTTACTGCGCGACGGCATCCTCAGTTATATTAAGTTTACTTTTATTCCGTCGAGTTTGTTAAATATTTCTGTGTTTAAATCGGGGGACGCGCACTACCATCACCAAGTTATGGCACTAAAGTCCGCGAGTGTTTAATTGTAATTTCTGTTTGACATCGTCCAGATGCATAAGATAGCAGCTGATGTTGTCTCCGATTTGGTTGCACATTAAATAACGTAGCCTACCACCTAAAAACGCAAAGCAATGATATCCGTAAAAGGCAAAGAGTATTCCATAATGTAACTACAACCCCTGGCAAAAAATATGGAATCACCACACACCAACCCCTGGCAAAAAGTATGAATCACCACACACCGAGGATGTTAATTAACCTTTTTTCCTTCATAACAAAGAAGCAAATTACACATATGGCAAAACAATTATTGTTTATTAGCTTGACATTCAGGCTTAATGAAACATTTCACTTTGAAATTGAAGGCAAAACATGTAGCAAATGCGCAAATTGCAGGAGATGGCAGAGTATTAGAATTTTTTTACATGTGTCATCTCATCTGATACCTTTCCTAAGTACATAATGCTTCATCAGCACTAGTAAAGTTATTTTCCGCGCAATTTTCGTAAAATAGGGGCAGCATAATAACTTTCTCCAGGGGAATTAGCGGAACAGAATTAGACGCAACACTGTTGCTTCTAATTTCACCACGAACAGGGTCACAAAGAAGACAAAAGCCCCCCCCGCTTTTGAACACTTTTTGAAAATGAACGAAATGCGAAATGAACAAAAGGTTCGGTACATTTGTATGTATCAACTCGAAAGAGCCAATTCTTTGAAATTAATCGAACTGCCCATCACTACAAGGGATGGATTGAAGCAAAGTCAGAAAAAACGTAAATGTTTTAACAATCATTGACTTGTCCTTCGTTAACACACACAGGTTCAACGTAGAACAGTTAGGCTTGGGTAAATGTGAGCAAAAGTAAACAGCATGTCCGAATGTTTAAGAAGTGCTGTGCCTTCACCAGTTTTCCTGCTGAATAATTTTTTCGTGTGCCATGCGGAATTTAACATTTCATACAGTTAAGTGTTTTTGTTGGCCTTTAGCTCATTTTCACGCGGTAATTCTTCACAAACGCTAGGAAAAACACTGTTGCTAATGAAAACAACGTGAGAGCCCGTCAGCAAGAGTAACGCATTATTTACTTTGGCACGAAATCTGTGCTGACACGAAAACTGAACAGTCAACCATGCTTGATTATTTTTATTTGGTGATGACAATACCAGTAATATTCATAATATCATTTTCGTCATAGAAACTATAAAAGACACTTTGCATTCCTGGGGAGGGTTCTGTATTATATTGATATCATAACACTATTAATTAATTTTAATATAACTATTATATTATCATAATCAAAAATGATGATGATAATAATAATAATTATAGCACCAATGATAATAAAAACAAAAATCAAACATCTATAATAATACATACATACATAATCAAATTGTTCAAGTTTTTGATTCATCATATTCACATGCCATTCAAAGCAGTGAGATTTGGTCTTCCCTTATTCATCTTAGTCAGTAGGGCGGCACGGTGGTCGGTCTCCCAGCAAGAAGGTTGTGGGTTTGAATCTGCCCGCTGCGTTTCTGGGTGGAGTTTACATGTTCACCCAGTGCCCGCGTGGGTTTTCTGTAGGTGCTCCGGTTTCCTCCCACAGTCCAAAGACATGCATATCAGGCTAATTGGAGACTCTAAATTGCCCAAAGGTATGAGTGAGCGTATGGTGTATACCCTGCGATGGACTGGCTACCTGTCCAGGGTATATTCCTGCCTCTCGCCCAAAAGATATGCTGGGATAGGAATACGGAGTAGAAAATGAATAGTATACAAATTTCAAACCCAATTAAAATACTTAGACAAAATTATGATTAAAAAAAACAAATAACAATAATATAAGACAAAGTAGGCTTTAAAAAAACAAACACTGTGAATATACAAAATGATTTTTGCAATACAACCTACAAGTATATTATGCACTGGTGTGTATGATTATACATCTTTATGAAAGCGCATCATAAATATGATCAATTCAAATTGTTCAAGTTTTATCATTAAGGAGATTGATATGCATCTCTATCAGTTTACAAAATCCAAACCCAATGACAATAATTAGAAAAAAAAAAAATAAAAATGTCATCATCATACAGTAAAAATAACAATATAAGACAAAGTAGGCTCAAATAAACGAAACATTCCGTATTTAGAAGATATTATATATTATATTATTATCTAATATATAATATTAAGATATTATAAAGGCAATAGCAATGAGCAAAAAATGAAGGAAGCAGTTGAGTAATTTGTACTGAGAGAGCAGTGCACGTCTTATTGGTCTTACAGAGAGTATGGGGGTAGAAGCTGTGGCTTTGGTAATTGGTCTTGGCTGCAATGTTCACATAGCCTGGCTTCCGACTGGACAGCTTCTTCAAGAAGAGGCCATGGTTTGCGTGACTGGGGTCCTCACCTCATACTGTGTAAGTCCATCAGGTTAGGCAATACAGCACCAAAAACTCGCTGGGCTGACTGCACCACCCTTTGAACCCTGTGCCTCTCAATTACTACAGCTGCTTTACAAGGTGGTGATGCTGCCAGTCAGGAATATACTATTACCAATAAAAATAAAAATAATAATAGGCCTAATACTTAAAAAACAAACATCTTTTAGCAATGTCTGTTCTACTGAATTGATAAAAGCAACAGAATGAACATAAATGTCTGACATGTATCGTCTAGCACAACAAGTTGGACTTAGATTAATAATAGTTTTATTACAATCATGCTGTGAAAAATAAAATGTCAATAACGATGATAGCGCATCAATAGCCATGTAAAACCGGTATATAGATAATAAAAAAATTATATACCTGAGCCATTACCAACAACAATAAAGAAGATCATCATCATCAGAATAACATTTATTATGCTACATACCAAAGATGTAGCTTGACAACTAAATAAACCCTTACCATACATGTGCCCTGGTCACTTTGACCATGCAATGGATGGTCATCATAGTTTACCATACTTGCCTATCAGTAAGGAAGACACTTTGCACCTCATCATACAGCACAGTGCAGGACAATGCAAAAATAAACATCACATTGAACAGAGAATTGTGCTATCACATGCAAACTCAAAGTTTCTTAAACTCTCATTCTAGTTCACAATTGCAATCACCAGCTAAAATCAATTATTTCAAATTAAGTTGTAATTTAAATCATTTGCTGGATTAATAGTCCTCAAATTCCCTATCCAAACATTTTTGCAATTTGTTGCCAGCCTGATTGGCAGGAATTGATTCATATTTACAAATCAAATAAGACGAGACAAAACATTAAATATCTCATCTTCAAACAGTCTGCAATGTAATATAAGAAACTAAGTAAACTAAGAAATCACTGCTATCCATTTTTACATACATTTTCCATTCCATGCCAACTTTTTCCAAAAAGGGGTTACATCAGGGTTGGGTTCAATTACATTTTTCAATTACAATTGATTGTAATTGTAATTACAATTACTTTCTGGACAGAGTGTTCAATTACAATTACAATTACCTTTCGATAAAAAATTCAATCAAAATTAAATTACAATTACGAAAGTAATTGATTACAATTACTGTAATTGTAATTGAAAAAAGTAATTGAACTCAACCCTGGGTTACATTTATATGAGTTTACTCGTCTATTATTATTATTATTACTACTACTACTATTATTACAAATAGTGGTTAACTTGATGAACTAAAGATGTAAAATTTTTATTTTTGTAGTTAAATCAAAACAAATTAGACCAGAGTAGCGAGAAGAAAAAACTTTCGCACACCGGAAGGCAGACAGGTGCGTGGGAGAAAGGCCAAATGTGGACTAAAGTAAGGAAAAAATTGCAAGTGAGAAGACAGTGTGCGTGGGTTTTTCCCTACTGTAGTTGCTAAATGAAAGTTTTTTCATATATATATATATATATATATATATAAATAATTTTGGAAAATGTGAGTCGGCCAAAACTGACTGGTGCTGTGTATTTGTAAATTCATAGAAATTTACTATTTTGAATTAATTACTTTATATTTGAGTCATTTGTTTTGGATTTTACTGCATCCTGTGAGGACTATGGCACACCAGTGAGGACTTCAAGCATAAAGAAATGTCAACACCATGTTATATTAATTTTTGGAAATGTGATCCATAAATTATGGACATAATTTAGAAGATGATACACAGCATCTGTCTACCTGTCACTCAGACTGCCTGTCGATCTCATCTATCTCCCTAATACAAATGTTAGCACACACAGTGCCACACAATGTGTGGACTTGTTTAGATGTCCTGTCTGTGGCTCCTTATGAGTCTCTTGGGACATTTGCACGCCAGTTTAGTTGACACATAAAAACATCAGTTGCCCGATATATCTCAATTGTTCTTTGACATAGTTTCCTTGTCTAATTTTTGTTCTTGTCCTGTATTATGGAGTTGGGATGTTAATATTGATTCATTACCTTTTATTACCCAGGTCCTCATTAAAATAAAACATTGATCCCCTGAGAAGCAGAATGAACAAAGGGCTCATAATCAATTTCCAACATTCAGTTTGCTGTATTCAATTAAGATCAATCTCAGCCATGATTATGTTGATTGACATTGATGTATTCTTTGTGCATGTTGTATTTACTGTATTTCGTATCCCTCATGTACAATTTGTTTTATTTTCTTTATTACAATTTGCTTGTCTGAGTCTATGTAATTTCAAATGCTAATGTGTCATCTGTTATGTGTCATCAAGTTGTTAATTTGCTGCATAAAGAATGTCTGTAAGATAGATTAATACATATTTAAGGTATATTTTTGCCTTAAACGTCCTCCATTGTCAGACCACAGATTAATGATCGCAGAACACATTATAATGCTTCCTATTAAGGTCTAAAAAATGCTCTCTTCTGTGGCAAGGAAAAAGCAAATGTATGCTCGCTCCAAATGTCTACATTAAGGGTATGCAAAATAAGTGCAAGCAAGATTTAAAAAAAAAAAACAATAAATAAACAAATTTTGATATTTGTCATAATCACCTGCCCCATATAATTATTTTGATTTTGCATTCAAGCATTGAATGCATTCCCATCAATATAAATGAGTCTTGGAGAACCATTAACCCTTGCTCTGTGAATATTATAAATAAGAAAATTAATCAAAGTCTGTCAGTCATTTCCAACCACTGATCAATTTATTCTGCTGATTGCCAAGGTAATGAGCCAAAGCACAAGGATTTCACATATTTCAGGTGTTAATATTTGTACTTTTCTGAATTAGGCAGCCAGAGAAGAAGAGCAAGACTACCTGGGTCCAGAGAAATTTTCCCTTTCCATAATTAAATATTCCATTTCTGTAAATTAAATGATAATATTCATAAATTCTCTCTCAGAATATGGATGATGGTAAATCTGGGGCACTTATGATTTCTTAACCACTCCAAAGAATACATATAAAAACAAAAATGAAAATAAAAAAACAATTATAATTTATAAACCTGTTGTCAAACAGCATTTTATGGTCTTTATAATCTTTTATAGACAATACAGTTAGATTTTTACATTTGAAATTCTTGAACAGTTGTGAATATTTAACTGTCTAGTAATCATGTCACTCAGATCGAGCCAAGACCAAGGGGGATCCCTATCACACAGATCAGAAACTGAAAGAGTTTAGTGAATAATAGTGCTAATAGTACTGTGATAATAGATATAACATCAAGCTAAATATTTCTGACCAACTGATTTCCTATAAAACACTATTCTGTAGAAAACAATAGTCCTAACCTTGACTCATGGCATTGTTTTGAAAAAGAGCTCATTTACCTTGTGAAGACCAAAAATGTTCACATAAGGATGATGACAGCTGGTATTCCCTCACTTGTGGGGACACATACGAGGTGGGAATACCTGTCCATACTCACACACATACACAAATACACACACAATCAGTCCTGCAGCAAGCAGTTTCTTAAATGTAACATTAGCTGCTAGAGGCTTTGACCTTGCAATATTGCTTTGGCCCAGGCATTGAATTCTCATTAATCAAACAACCACTCTGAATGCAAACATGCATTATGCTCAGTATCTGATTTTCAGCATTAATGTGTTATCTCATAAGAAATTATAACAGACCCTGTGTAGTGCATGGTTTTTTAATTTAAAAAATGTTTCTGCATGATAATTGTTATGATTGAAAAAACAATTTTACTGGACTGGCTGATGGTTGTCAACATAAGTAATACACACATTTAGGACTCTCAGTGATAGCTGGCTGCTTATTTTCACACTCAGTGGCACGTATCAGACACGCAGCCATTTCCCAGAGCGGAGCAATTCCTGTGGAGTGTCAGTATTGTACTTCATTAGAAATTATGCTGTCATATAAAGACAAAGATTGACAACACTGTTGTGAATTGAACCATCACTGAAAACCAGCTACTGTCAGGTCCAACAGTATATGGACAGTCATAAAATTTTTAAGGCCCTTATTTCCAACATACATCTCTCCATATGGATGTTTGTACATATGGTAAATTTACGTTTTTCCTTTCAAATGATTAATGAGAACCGATCTAAATGCCAGTGGTTTCATTATTTTATACCTGGGGCAGGGAACCCTGCTCCTGGCAAGCCATAGCCTTGCATGTTTTGGATGTCTCTCTGCGCTAAAACACCTCATTCAAATGACTGCTTTGTCTTGTCCTTGATAGGAAATAATCATTTGAATCAGGTGTGTTAAAGCAGAGAGACGTCTAAGGCCTTGTCAACACTAATGCGGACATTTTTCTGAGCAGATATTTTCCCCCTCCGTTAAAAACAAGATGACATGGTCATCACTATCCCCCGCCATGATCAAGGGCCATAACTCCATAAATAAAGCTTCGTCATCCATTTTCGAACTCAACATAGATCAAGACTAGCTTATTAAGCATACAAAATTTGACCCATGTATCTCTCATACTTTTTGAGAAAACTTGTCTCCATTGAAAGTGTGATGGGCTGACGGGAGGAAGGAAAGACGAGCGGAACCCAATCTTATATCTCCCACACCACTTTGGGGGAGGGGAAAAATTTATCTTTTCAGAAAATATCTCTTTCCTTACAAGAATGCAAAAATGATTACAAATGGTCAAATCAAGTTCACTGGACTAGTGGGCGGTGATAAAGTCCACAGTAACAATAGCTATAATAACAGGAAAGAACATTACCTAAAGCAATAGCGGGCTCGCGAAAATACTCACTTCAGGAGGTGTTTAAAAAAAAAAATCTTCGTTTTCATGGCCTAAAATGTCATTTCAGTGTCAACGAGAAGTCAAGACCTAATGAAAAAGTTGTGTATTTCTAAAGTTAATGTGTATGTGTGTCAAGGCCTAAAACATGAAGGCTTATAGCTCTCCAGGAGCAGGGTTCCCTACCCTTGTTCTATAACCATCATATTTTGCTATTAACATTCACTTCATAATGACACATTAAAGAAAAAAAGTTGTCTATTTGCACTTAATAGTGGCTTACTTTGCAGTCCTCAAGGCCCTGAGAGCATTTTTTTCAGCAACCTGTAGAACACTGATGATGTCCGCTCAACCTACAGAAAAATGCAACAAGAGCCATCAGGAGATGGCATATCCCCCCGACACCACTTCGTCTTATGCTGGATTTACACATAACGACGACAAGTCACAAATGCCACGAATCTAAATTCGTGACCAAGTATCACAAATTTGAATTGAATTTGATGATTCGGGGCAGAGGCGTCACGCGCCGTCACAAACTGTCGCGACCAGTTACCACGCGTTACGATTAATGGCACGAATCTCAGGCAAATCATTACGCACAGTCACGAATATTGTCCCACGCTGTTGCGCGCTCTTGCGCGCTGCTGCGCGCCATTGCAAATCGTCACGTTCTGTCATGAATCTGTCACGAATGAATGCGAATTTGGTATATACATGGCTCTACAGAATCAGACCAAGACACGTCCACATACTTTTGCATCTGCTTGTATCACCCCCCCACCCCAGCTAATATCGGCTCATACCTGTACTTTTCTTTCCTCTCTAATTCTCTACCTGACACTGGTTGCTCCTGCTCTTTCACCACCCACCACCACCCCCTGGGACCGACTGGCTTTAAAAATTGCGGCAGCTTTAAAATTGCATTCCTTATGCATTTTATCATTACTTTCGGTCAAAAAATGTCACTGTCTATCACCCCTGAAAAGCATATTATGCACTGTGGACGCTATTTTCAGCCGCAATGTACAGAATGTGACAGTATTGGCTCCAAGAAGCATCAAGAATACACTACGAATGCTGTCATGCTCTATTATGAATCACCACTAATCGACACGCTCAGTTGCGAACTCCACGAATCGAGGGTGATTCGTGACATTCGTGGAAAATTTTTTGGCAGCCAAAAACATGCTCTATGAATATCACGAATGTCACGAGCCGACACGCGCTGTTAAGAACCCTATTCAGATGTGTTAAGTCACGTTACGAATGTCACAAATGTGCCACAAATGACGGGAAAATGATGTTCGTAACGTATCGTGCCTATGTGTAAACCCAGCTTTAGCAAAAGACACCACTTCAGGTGATGATTAATGTGCACACCAAGTTTTGTTGAGAAATACTGAACGGTTTTCAAGTTATGCTCTGGAAACTAAATGTTCACAGTCGGACGGACGGACAGACAGACAACCGCACCCATGACTATATTCCCCCGCATTATATGCTAGGGGGATAACAATCTTATAATTATGGCTGGTGGCTGTTGGACAAGGAAAGTACAACTACAATTCCAAAATAGTTTGGACAAAGTGTAAATTGTGAATAAAATCAAAACGCAATGACTTTAAAATCACACCAGCCAGCATTTTATTCACAATAGAACAGAGATAACACAGCAAATGTTGACATTGAGAAATTTTACAATTTTATCCACAAAATGAGCTCATTTCAAATTTGATGACTGCTACAGGTCTTAAAAAAGTTGGGACAGGGGCCTGTTTACCATGGTGTAGCACCTCCTCTTCTTTTTAACACAGAGTGGAGGCATCTGGGCTTTGAGGAGACAAGTTTATTGAGTTTAGCCATTGGAATTTGATCCCACTCTTGTTTAATACAGGCTTCCAGCAGCTGGAGAGTTTTGGGTCTCCTTTGACGGACTTTTCATTCAATTATGTGGCAAAAGTTCTCAATCAGTGAAAGATCAGGACTGCAGGCAGGCCAGTTCAGCACACGGACTCTTCTACTACGACGCCATGCTGTTGTAATAGCTGCAGTATGTGGTTTTGCATTGTCCTGCTGAAATACACAAGGCCTTCCCTGGAATAGATGTCGTCTGGAGGGGAGTATATGTTGCTCTAAAACCTTTATATACCTTTCAGCATTCAAGGTGCTTTTTAAAACATGCAAGTGTCCCACACCATATGCACTAATGCATCCCCATACCATCAGAGATGCTGGCTTTTGAACTGAACGCTGATAACAGGAGGGGTGGTCTTTCTCCTCTTTAGCCCGAAGGACACAACGCCCATGATTTCCAATAAGCATGTCAAATTTGGACTCTTCTGACCACAGGACACTTTGCCACTTTGCTACAGTCCATTTTAAATGAGCCTTGGCCCACAGAACACGGCAGCGCTTCTGGATCATGCTCAACAATGGCTTCCTTTTTGCATGATAGAGTTTTAGGTGGCATCTGTGGATGGCATGGCGGACTGTGTTTACAGACAGTGGTTTCTTTAAGTATTCCTGGGCCCATTTTGTCATGTCAATGACAGAATCATGCCAGTGAGTGATGCAGTGGCGTCTGAGAGCCCAAAGATCACGGGAATCCGTAAAGGTCTTCGGCCTTGTCCCTTACGCACAGATTTTTCCAGTTTCTCTGAATCTTTTGATGATGTTATGCACTGTCAATGATGAGACCTTCAAAGCCTTTGCAATTTGACGTAGAGGAACATTGTTTTTAAAGTATTCCACAATTTTTTTTACGCAAGCCTTCATGGGTTGGAGAGGTTCTGGCCATCTTTACTTCTGAGCGACTCAGCCTCTCTAAGACATCCCTCTTATAGCCAATCATGTTACACACCTGATGCCAGTTAATGTAATTAGTTGCTAAATGTTCTTTCAGCTGATTCTCTTATAAATTAATTGCTTTTTCAGCCCTTTTTTGCCTGTGTCCCAACTTTTTTGAGACATGTTGCAGCCAGAAAATTTGAAATGAGCTCATTCTGTGGATTAAAATGTAAAATTTCTCAGTTTCAACATTTGAAATGTTGTCTATGTTCTATTGTAAATAGCATATTGGCTTTGGATCTGAACTGGCATTGGATCTGAAAGTCATTGCATTTTGATTTTATTCACAATTTACACTTTGTCCAAACTACAGTGGCGTTGCCAAGGGGGCACGTGCCCCCCCACGGACATCTCATGCCCCCCCATGTGCCCCCCCATTGAAGATATGTAAATAAATAATTCAAGAATACCTGGTTGCCCCCCCGTTTGACAAAATGAAGACCCCCCCCCCCCGCTCAACAAAATACAAAATAAACGCAAAACTAATTTTTTGTACGTGCCCCCTCATTAAACTGTTGTGCCCCCCTTGTGCACCCCCAGAATAAAAAGTCTGGTGACGCCACTGCCCAACTATTTCGGAATTGGGGTTGTACTTGCAAATGTAGATTGGGGACATACAAAAGTTCATAGTGAGCATATCACTTGTGTGTGTACTGCAGACATCCCACCTCTCTGGGAAGTTCCGGTTGCTTCTTTCAAATTAATAGCACCTCTTGGACTCCCACGAATGATGTAAAATATCCTGCAAATTAAGCTTCAACCTTACATACAGTGGGTCTCATTATTTTACCAAAGAAAGGGAGAGATGGAGAGTGAGTTTTTGGTGTGTGCGCGTGTGTTTGATCCTTATTTGTCTCTTCTTTGTTACTATTCTAACCGAACCTATTAGTTGCCTTTGTTGTCGGGAACTTAACCTTCAAAAATTTATGATCAACACTCAACCCTGTGACAGCACCTGTGAGTTGCAATGCAATGTCAGAGCCTAAATAAAAGTATTAGACACATTACTCCGTGGCCTATACTTTGCTATACCAATGTCTAATACCCATGCGATGCAGTGTGTGCATCAATGATTTTTTTAAATTTCATACAAGGTATGATCTACTTCAAATGTCATGTGGAGGTGAGTCAGTGTGCGGTCATTTATTTTTTGGGTGTTATTTAACAGCCAACTAAAAATAATGCTGGTGAAATATGCAGTTACTCTTTGGAATTTTATCAATTGGAATAACCTCCAACACCTCTTTTTGGGACTGCAGTCTTGTTAACCTGCTGTCCCAGTTTGTTCCTCTGCCCAGTTTATCAGGAATACCTCCCAAACCTTCATCGGACTCCAGGACTGGGACTACGTGCCTGCTAAACCCTTCGGACTTGCTGTCTAACGGCCCTCCTTTGGCGGGGATTAACACCACCTGGCTTTGCCTGGCATTGTTGTTGGTATATGATCACAATATAAGCTACTGAAATAATACATTTATAATGCAATATTGGTCCAAACTCTCATTATAAGGCATAGTATTAGAAAATTTATTAGTTTTTGCGAGCTTTGCGCTGAGAAGCTGCAATCGGTACACATCTAGAAACAAAGGTAGCTCAAACGACAATTGTTCGAACCGACATGATTCAAACTACTGTGGTATGAACAAGATACGACAGTTTTGGGAAACCGTTGTTCTTAAGATGTTATTTCAACAATGTCTTGTACCATGTTAGCCTAAAGCTGACCTCTGTTGTTGTTCTGGAAACACACCCCTGATTGATGTCGAAAACTTCGTTTATCATCTGTTTTTAAATTTCCTTAGATCACAGCATCATGCTTTTTTCATGCTTCATATTACCAGACAAGTTCCATTTAAGTGGTGTTTAGATTCAACATGGCTGACAGTAATCATACCTGAGTATGTCCAATGAAAGTGAATTCAAATAACAATTACATTTGTTTCATTGATTGATATAGAAACTAAGGAGGCAATTAATTTTTTCACATAGGATGAGGTATGATAGGATAGGTTTTTTCCCTGTTTAAATGAAATTATCATTTAAAAGCTGCATATTGTTTACTTTGGTTGTCTTATTCTAATAGTATTAAAATAAGTTTGAAGATCTGAAACATTTTTGTGTGAAAATATGCAAAAATGGAAGAAACTGGGAAGGGGCAAATATTTCAATGGAATGTATATCATGCATCCGTGTGTGATAGCAGGACAGCAGGCAATTTCATGGTTTCATGAATTTCATTCAATACGATGAATTGCTCTTCTTGACATTATTGTCCCGCACCACAAAGTGGATGGGGATATAGGAATGAGCGTTGTCCTTTCGCATGTCTGTCTGTCCATCATGCTTCTTTTCCAATTTTTCTCATTGTTATTTCATATACGGATACATCTTCTTGTGTAGATGTACCTTTTCAGACTTCCATTAGTCCTCCTCTCTGTCTTTTCACTGCAACATGTTTTCAGGCCAGATATCAACCATCCAGTTCTTTTCTGGGCCAGAACTCTTTGACCTTTCAATATTTTGAGACAAAATTTTATTAATGGATAAACTTTTTGTGTAGATGTGTCTTTTCATACTTCTGTCCGTACTCCTGTCTGTCGGTCTGTCTGTCCCTCAACCGCATTTTGTTTTCAAGCCAAATTTCAGCCAGACCATTTTTTTCCCAGGCCAGAATGCCAAATATATATCTCAATGAGATTTCGTTTATAGGCAAATTTTGTTGTGTAGATGTGCCTTTCCATGTTTCAGTCCTCCTGTCCCACATGAAAAAGGTTTCTAAGAAACATACAAGCAACATATATGCATTGCACAAAAAATATAAAATACAAATGTGTTATAAAACTGGCATATAAAATGTTTACTTAAATTTACTAAGTTTTTTTTTGCCATATAAGCCATTTCGCAGTTGAGTTGTATGTTGTAATTATAATTGTATATGTCAAACATATAAAATTCCATTTATATTTGACAAGGAATTTTGCATGTTAATAGCGTAGAATGAACAACTATAACAATTTAGTGTCACTAGCCAACTGCCATTTGCGTTTCATCTGAGACTGGGATTAAGAATTTACAGCTGATAGGCACATGAAAACATGACCTATTATAATAACTGCACTTCAACATGCATTGTCTGCATGGATTTTATTGCATTTCATTGTTTGCAGTACATTTACAATTAGATATCAGTAAAACAATCTCACAGCATTTTCATTTTCAAAACAGATTAAATTGTATCACTTGTATCATGTATTAATTCTTCGCATAGATATACTATATACATATATACTATAATAGGTTATTATGTACTATGTTACAGTATGCTTAACCCTGTTTAAATTTCAGATGCAGCAACATTTACTCAAATATTGAAATGCATTTTTTGACCCAATGCTTACAGGTAGGCAGAACTCTACACACAAATACCAGATCATCTATTGGGCGCTGTATCAAATCGTCACCATCTTAAAATAATGGCCTAAATCTCATTTTTCAAAAAACTGAATAATCTGAGCCAAATATAGATTATATTTATTCATCATTTCACTGAAAAAGATTATGACAATAGATCACTATTGACATACAAATAATGCTGTCAGTCAATTATGTAACATAACAGGATTGGATTACTTTGGCCAATTTACAAACATGCTATTGTGACTTAGGCTATTATTAGCTCCCGCCGCTTGCGGTGTGGGAGCTATGGTATCGGGCTCCGTGCGTGCGTGCGTGCGTGCGTCCTTCCTTCAACACATTTTGCTTTATCTCATCAACGATTTCAGTTACAGCCTCCTAATTGTTACTGGACATGCATCTCATAAAGCCCTACAAATGACATGCCTAAAGGTGACCTTGGCCTATTTTTTTTTCCAAGGTCACTGGCCTCAAAATATCACCAAAAACTTCGACATTTTGCTTTATCTCATCAACTATTTCAGTTACAGGCTCCTAATTGTTACTGGACATGCATCTCATAAAGGCCTACATATGACGTGCCTAAAGGTGACCTTGGCCAATTTTTTTTCCAAGGTCACTGGCCTCAAAATATCACCAAAAACTTCGAAAATTTACTTTATCTTATCAACTTTTTTTCATCTCATCAACTCTTTATGACGTGTCAAAGTTTGGCCTATTTTTTTTTTCAAGCACTGGCCTCAAAATTGTTACTGGACATTTTGCATTATCTCATCAACTATTTCTTACAGGCTCCTAATTGTTACTGGACATGCATCTCACATAAAGGCCTACATATGACCTCTAAAGGTGACCTTGGCCAATTTTTTTCCAAGGTCACTGGCCTCAAAATACCTTGGCATATCACCAAAAACTTCGAAATTTTTTATCTTTATCTTACATCAACTGGACATTCTCAGTTACAGGCTCTAATTGTTTTTTTTTTCACACTGGACATTTTGCATCTCATCAAAGGCCTTACAGGCTCCTATTGTTACTGGACATGCATCTCATAAAGGTGACCTTGGCCAATTTTTTTTCCAAGGTCACTGGCCTCAAAATATCACCAAAAACTTCGAAAATTTACTTTATCTTATCAACTTTTTCAGTTACAGGCTCCTAATTAGCTCCCGCCGCCCGACTGGCACGGGAGCGATGGTATCGGGCTCCATCCGTGCATGCGTCTGTCCATGCATGCGTCCGTCAACAAAAACTTAGACATTTTGTTTATCTTAACGGTGGGAGCTTCTGGGGCAGCCAGTGCCCTATATTTTTAACTAGGTCATGAAATGTGAAGTATCAATTCACTTGCAGCCATATGTTTTAAGTACTTCACAGGCCAAGTTACCCGATTTCGCACAAGTAATGAGAAGGCAAGGCCTGAGAATATTTTGACAATCCACAGCTCTTCGGAACCCTGGAGGAAAATGAACATTTTTTATGTATTTCAGCTGTGTTTTTACCACCTCCCCTTTTGCTAATTTCTGCACAACACTTTTCCCTACATGGCCAACAGCAAATAAGGAATCTGACTGAATTTCTCCAAGACAAATAAAGTGGCAAATTCTGAATATCGACCCATCCTTCAGGATAACCACAGTATTGTTTCTTTTTGTTGTTTTCCTGTATGATTTACTGTGTATTATCTCACCATTAACAACTATTCTACTGTAATATTTGACTATGGAATTTGGGGAGACATCTCTCAAACACTGAAGAGAATTCATATCGCTAGCAGAAATTACTCTAACTTTCGGTGCACCAAGTGCAGTGATATCTTTAAAATGTTCAAATTTTTGAACATGGTTTTTACCTGATGTCATCTCTGAAAAAAATACTTGAGCATCTGATGATGCATTTGACATAAGTGGCTTGGCCAAGTGGGGCAGGGCACGTTCCAACAGAATCCTTTTGCATATCTGCAAAGGTACAGCCTTGCTACTCTTCACCTGAGCAAGCAGATGGCCATTGTAATTCTCAAAAAGAAAAGCTGAGTGGGCCCATAAAGGACCCCAGTTCATTACACTGTCGCTGATGTGGAGTAGCAAGTGAACATTAAAGCTCATGTTTTCTTTTCCATAAAGACATTCAAAGCCTCCAACAAAATATACAAGTGCATCATGTGCATGTTTTACCTGTTCATCTGTGATACAGTCACCAAGCAAAATGCTAATTCCCTCAACAAGCAAAGCCCAATGAGTCAAATACTTCTTTGGCAAGATGTCTTGTAATACTGGTAAGCTATAATACAAAAGCCAGGCTTGCCACTCGTGGGTTTTCCAAAACTTCCTAAGTGTAATTGAACGAGGAAGTCTCAAGAAAGCATTTGTAGGTAAAATGGATACAAGTTTATCATCCGTTCTTTCTGTTTCATTTCCTATGTACCATGCATTTCCATGGTTTTTGGAGTCAAACCAGAGTTTGGCTACTTGTCTGCAAACACCTAAAAGCACACAGTGCATGTAATCCGGAACCATTCCATTGATCAAATCAAAGGAGGGCAAACTGGCTAGAATAGAATGGCCTTTTACCCCTAAGATGATTTCATCCTTCTGCTGAGCAACCTCACCCAGTTCAACAGTTGTTTGGTGCTCTCTTTTTTCTGGCACATCATCAGTGCATGGATACACACGTGTCATTCCATTGCCTTTCCTCAAATGTTCTCCTGGATGAAGGCAAAAGCAACACCCATATTCACCATTGAACTGTTTAAAATTCTGCAACATTGGTTTTGCAACAGAGTCACATACACCACACAATGCATAGACTTTTACAGACTTAATTGATTTGTTCTTTTGGTCCTGCCACTGAAAACCATGCTCAGAAAGTCCTATGCATTCTCTAACAAAAGGTGTCAAGAAATTTTGCATGTCTGGTTTGCAAGAGCCAAACCATAAGCCACAAAGCAGAACATGTTTATCTCTCATATGTGGTGGTATTTCATTGACAGAGCAGAGAATGGGCCAAATACTAAATTTGGATGAATTAAAAACTGGTACCCCATCACAACTAAATGTTAATGTTAATATATGGTCTTCAGAATGGGTTTCCCGAAACGTTGTATACATGCATCCATCTGCAAAATCACTGATCAAACCATTATTGTGCCAATTTGAGAACAATGAAGAACCCATTCCTTCAAGATTAAGAAGACTGTTAAGCTGGGGCTGGAGAGGTATATGTATAAAGAAATACCCCCTGTCAGTGCTTTCTTTGACTGTTACTTTTGTTGCACAGCTTCCACAGGACAGAATTTTGTCCTTGGTATTTGGGACACCGAGATACTGTTTGCAAGACATACAATAGTGATGAAATTGTAAAACATCTAAAATATCAGTAAAGGGTTTCTCAAAGAAATATTTGCTAGAAAATTCATTTCTTCCATCAAGCAATGGAATTAATTTCAAAAGGTCTTTCAGTGCAGCTCCTGTTATTCCATGCTTCAGTTGGAAGGCTAGTATCATGAGGCGACTGAGGTCTTCTGTCATCTTACTTGAGGTCACGCGACTGCATTCTCCCTAATCAGCATAATATATAGTTAATTCCTTATTCAGAAATCAATATAGTATTTCACCTTAAAGCATTAATAATGAACAGAAAGTTTAATCCATCAGCACTACAGTATTTATTCTCAAGGTTTTACTGAAATCCCATGCATAATATCCGTTTCATATTTACACTGGCCTAGTTTATCCAGTTATGTCATCTTGTTTTGTTATTTAAAGATATTTGGATTAAAATAATCAACATAAACATCAATTAGGAAAGAAAACATCCAGTTAAAATAGTCACTTTGATTTTATGCATGATCTCTAAATATTAAATTCGTACCATCTCACTGGGCATGTCTTGAGCTATAAAGGGAAACTCCCTAGAACCCTCACATATCAGTTGAGAAATCTCAGACTCGTGAGGAAATATCTCCGAGGTGCGGGATGCTGCCATCTCACTCTCTACTGAGGTATCAGTGGTATCCGGTGGTGTCATCTCATGCTCTGCTGAGGTATCAGTGGTATCCGGTGGTGTTATCTCACGCTCTGCTGAGGTATCAGTGGTATCCGGTGGTGTCATGTCACTATCTGCTGAGGTATCAGTGGTATCCGGTGGTGTCATCTCACTCTCTGCTGAGGTATCAGTGGTATCCGGTGGTGTCATCTCACTCTCAGCTGAGGTACCAGTGGTGTCCAGTGGTGTTATTTCACTCTCTGGCGTGGTCTCTAAGGTAGTGATGTGATGCGCCCTGGCTATATTCACAGTACTCTGTCAAACACATTGCAAAGAACATAAAAAAAAGAAAAAAAAATAAACTCAATGAATTTAAATGATATACCATATGAGAAATAAGAGTAAGAGTGAAAGATCATCACAAATTTTTTATCCAAACTGAACTAAACATTTTCCGGATTTGGTTCTATAGTACTAGTAAATAATCTGATGATAAGATAACATAAATAAATGTGGGATACTGAAGGTGAGAGAGTATAGGGTAGGTTGTTTTATGTGACAACCAGCCCCAAGAAAAATGTGACAACCTGCCCCAATCAGACTTCTTTAATTAATTAGCATTTCGTTAGCCAGTAGCTTCATGTACTGACTCATATTTTGCATCAAAATATAGCTGTTCCTTCACTTTAGTCGTGTAATTTAAACTTTTAGGATATTCTGATGGAACAATGATTTATAACAAAAAGAACCTGATAACAAATATTCCATTTTGGACATGAAAAATAATAAAATTGAGCTCACCTTGAAATGCTTTGTGACAACCAACCCATGATACAACCAGGGGCGCGTTTCCCAAAATCACAGATGCTAACTTACATAGTTGGGCCCATTGACTGTGAATGGACGAACTACGTAAGTTGCAACTACGCTTTCGGGAAACGCGCCCCAGATCCGGTCTCCCCTACACATTCACTTCTTATGCGTCAACTAATTGGCCAACTCATCGTTGATTTCAGACAGCGTTATGTTAAATCCAAAATCGAAACCGCAGCGTTTATTATAAAACGTAAACTCACGGGACAATACGTGAATGGCATAAGGGAGAAAGGGACACATACCTTTACTTTTTGTGTCTAGCAATCTAGCTACCAAGCTATATCCACAGAAACTCAAGAATGGAATATCAAGTACTAACCTGGCAGCCACTTCTCCCTCCCAGAGCGATTAAAGTTCTCTCAATATTTCTGTTGAAAAAGAAGAACCGCCTGGTCAACTAGCTAAGTCAACAATAGCGCTATGGTGGACAGTCTATTTAGCTACGTTAAAATGCTGGTCTAATGAAAGGATTGTTGGATTACAAAAGCTCAACTCAATACTCACCTCTTTTTCCAGCGTGATTTCGTGCGTTTCGGAATCTTCATTGGGTAGTATCCATCTTCAGAGAATGAGGCCGAAATATACCTTTTCCTTTTAATAAGATGCGCCATACTAATACTTAAGTCGAAGATTTAAACTCGAATTGCCAAATATTGAATTGTCCGAGGCTAGCAGCATCCCTAAAATCAACATTCTTCCGGCGCCCTATTTCCTGGCGCGCCAAGCGATTTAAAAAAACAAAAAAAACTGCGCTACAGGAGCCGTGGCCTGTAATGTGAGTGCAACGGCGAACATCAGGGTAATCGCCTGTCCGCTAGTTATTCAAGGCGATGGAGGAGAAAGTCACACGGTATAAAATCTTGAAATATACTGTTCAAATAAATTATGGATAACGTTTTTACCGAACGGATTATGCAATTTATGTTAGCATATTATAATCAGCGAGTTAGTACAAATGTGAATTAGTTAGGCTAGCTAGCTATCTTCTAGGCTGACGTTACTATTAGCCGGTATTTTTTTAAGGAGCTGTTGCTGTATACCTGTAAAGCCAGAAATATAGCTACTCTGCAAAAATTCATATAGCTACGTAGTATATTTTTTTGTTTAACTGCGGTGAACATTATTTACTCAGCGCTAGCTAATTCAGAATTGAATTGTGTAATTGCACGTTACAGAAGGAAATTTGCTTTGGTCCGGTGGACTAAGGGTGAGGACAAGGGAACCTTAAGTGAAATTAAAACTGAGGCCATAAGGCAATATGATGACTCAAAGATGGATGATGAAGGTAATCCAATCAACAAATACCATGCAAACATTGAATGGCGCCAGGGCAGAAAGACCAAAGATGGATGGCCCATGTATGAAGGACACATCATCTATGTGGCGAGTAAGTTACTGTGGTTGTATGTTATTGCATGTTAGCTAAATGAATGATGGGTGATGCAGAAAAGTTTATTTTGGTTTGTTTCAGACAATAGGTTTGAAATATCTAAAAAGATGAGAGAACTGGCTCCACCCAAACCCTTGACTCCTCAAAAACGAAAACACATTCCACCCAAGAGGTTTGAAGATGAGGAGTCAGATAGTTCCACAGACATTGAGCAAAGTCAGGTATGGATGCAGAACAAGTCACATCAAGCTGTTGGTATTATGCATGTTATACTTTACGTATATATCTTAAGTCTGTGGTTTGTTAAAATCTTTGGAGAACTTTCATGGCAAAAAGTGGCTTGTTGAATATTTGTTTTGATGACATAACTTCATTTTTCAGTTTATATAAAGGAAATCTGTATAATTAAAAGTATCTCAAGTCTGTGTCTAATATCTTGCTTCCTCATACCAGAATAAAATATATCCATGTACAAAAATAAATAAAACTAGCATTTAGAAATATGACACCATGAATTTGGAAAGAGTACGTGTCCATCTTGGCATAGGTTCAGAGAGACTGGATTTCGAATTTTGTTATTTGTTCATTTCAAGAAGATTGATGAGTAATTTTGGTGTAATATTTCTCTGTTTTGCAGACTCTGAAGATAACTTGTGGAACACAGATGTCTAAGGCACAGAGTTTACTGGCAAAATACAGGTCTGCCGGGTTAAATAACAGGATGCAGTCTGAAGAGGATAGAATGGAGAAGCTGGTAGAAGAAAACATCAAGCTCAAGAGGGAAAACCAGCATCTAAAAGATATGTTGATAAAAGGTTTGCGCATAATTTTATTGTAAATGCCATATAATTTATCACCAACCTTGTTGGGAATATTACATTATTACTAATATTGTAAGAATCGGTGGCAGACATAGAGAACAGACTTGCAAAAGTGAGCAGTCATTTAACCAGGGATTAGTTTAAACCTGAATGTGCCAGATAAATGTGATCTGTCACATGGTAGAGTAGACAGTGGACACCCATGCTATATCACAGGAGTTATATTCTTAGAGAAATAGCAGTAAAATTAAAAAGAAACTAGTTATTTTAGGAACTCCTGTCCAGCTCCATTTTGTAAAAAGTTAAAGGTCATCCATAATAGAATATTTGGGAGATGCGGTAGCGCAGTGGTCAAGTAGGCTTGACTTGAGGTCGTAAGGTCCTGAGTTCAAGCCCCGGCCACGGCCTTCGCGGTGTGTTCTTGGCCAAAATACTTCACTCCACGCCTCACTCCACCCAGATGTATAAATGGGTACCATTTACCCAAATGGGTAAATGGGTACCAGCAAATAGTCAGGGAAACCTGACTAAGAGCTGGGGGGAGTACCTGCGATGGACTGGCATCCCGTCCAGGGCAAGTAGTAATACTCCTAGTCACTTCATGCCACAGAAACTGGGGTTAAACACCGGGCCGATGGGCCACTGGCTCGAAACAGGTTTACTACATAATAGAATATTTAGAAAGGACTGGAGGGAAATAACATTAGCTGGACAATGCCTGTACTCAGATCATATGCTGGTCTTACTGTCCCATCACTGTTTATGCCGAGCTATAATATGAATTACCACCGTTCTGGTATTGAATCAGTCAGTCTTAAGAGAATGTCTTGTATTTTTCTGTTGACTTTTGATTGCTTTTTTACTTCAGAGATACCTGGTCTTCTCCATGCTGTACAAGAGAGAACTCGAGAGACAGGTTCCTCACATGAATTGTCATCAGATTCAGCTACTTCACCTGTTCCACAGACATTGCCTGCACCTATGGCACATACATCCGCTGAGTCCAGCAATAAAACTTTTTCTGACAAGGTAGCTTTCTAATCATTTTTAAGCTGGTGTATACAGTGGCTTAATAGTGCGTGTATGTGATTTCATGAATGTATTTGTTCATTCATATACACAGATAACGTGAGCAAGTAAAGTGACAGACTACAGTAGTAGTTCTGAAAGTAGATAATTATGAAGACTACCTGCTAAATCTGGATTTTCTGTCTTTGCAGTTGTTGGGCTGTATGAGCAGATAAAGAGTTGTGCATGCATTGTCACATGTATGTATGGCTTTAGAGTTAGTTGGTGCACTGTACTAAACTGTTTTGTCAAATAAAAGTCTTAGTCATCTAGCTTAACTGAACACCATGAACAAAGACAGAAAATACAGTAATGAGTAGCTTTATTTATTTATTTATTTATTTATTTTTACAAGAGTTCACGTTGTAAGCTACTTTGAGAAACAAATCCGAGCCCTCTGTTTGCACTCTAATCTTACAACAAAACTTCTGTTCCCTTTGCTTTCCAGTCAAAAGGTATTTTGCAAATGTATAATTTGTGGTTAAAATAATTTTTAATGTGCTGTGTTCTCATTTATAGTTTGTCTTTTTTATCATCACAGATTGAAATATACCCAGGCACACAAGTGTTCTGTGACAAACTGGCCTGGTCTGCAGCTGTGAATGCAACTTCATTGTCCGTCTTTGTACGGACAGTGCTGATGTCTGTTTTCCCCATTGATGTCCTCCTGAAGAGCAATTTGCGAGGGAAAAATCAAGAGGGAAGAAGTGGCAGGGCAGCGCTGGATGTCTCAAAAGTTGATGCAATTTACCGTAAGTTTATTTGTGCTTGATTTTTATTTTATTATGCAGTGATGACCCTAAACATTATGACCACCTGCCAAATATGCTGTTGGTACTTCACATGGCATCAAAGCAGCTGAGACCTACAGAACCTTGGACTGCACAATCAGTCTGACAGCTGATCCTTCAAGTACTGAAAATTGTGTGATGGAGCCGCTACTGATCAAACTTGTAGCTCCAGTACATCCCATGGATGATTTATTGGGTTCACATCTGGGGAATTTGGATGTCATCATGTTCCTCAAGGGGAAGAAATATATGTATATCAGCACACCACCATGATTCAGGCTAAGTTAAACCACTTAGAGAAAATCCAAGCATTGATAGACCTGCTGAGTATTTTTTTTTTTTTTTACTTACAGGAGCCACCTTGACAAAATGGCCTCATGCTACACACTCACAAATCGGGATGGTGATCAACTCAAAACTGAATGAGCTCCGAAGGAAGAGACAGGGGGAAAACAAAAAACAAGAGGAAAACAAACAAACAGGAGAAACCTTAATGCTTTTTGACGATTAAACATAGGTTTGCTCGAATAAAATTCTGCTCAATTTTGATAAAAGAATGTGTCAGTGTTAAGAGCCTTGGAATGTAAATTTCCAAAAGTATTTTTTTTGAAACTTTATGGATATCTGCATAAAATTGTTTATAATTATGAGTAATCTGATATGTGATTGCCGACAATTGATTATTTGGTGGTTTACTGAAGTTTATGTTGTATGTTTGTTTATAAAATACAATTTATTTTGGCAAATGTGCTGACACAATAAACATGCCTTTGCTAGCAGTGCTGTAGTAGTTTTTGTCATTCTAGAAACATTCTCATAAGTTTAGCTATTAATACATCATATGATGGAATACGTGATCCATGTTTATTATATTTATACAGTGTGTTCAGCTATATATGTACAAGAAACTTACAAGTACCATGTCTGTTCCATTCAATACATGTTCACCTATTTTATGTGAATAAGGAACCTATGAGAACCCTAGATGTTTATTCTGTTTAGAACATATTTATAACTAAGTAATGTGTATAAGAATCCTATTATAACCATATTTATTTATTCTATATAAAATGTTTGCACTACTATATGAAACTTATAAGAAACCGATGAAACTTCAATGTTTATTCCACCTAAAACCAATTTTAATCTACATAAAGTCTACATGAAACCTATAATAGCCCTACATATTTATTCTATGTAAAACGTGTTGATCTATATGATATGTATAAGAAACCAATAACAATTCCATATGTATTTACATAGATTTCTTGCACACATCATAATGGAATATATAAGAACCATGTATGTTTACTACATTTAGACATACAGATTTAATATAATATTCCCATACTTTTTTAATATGTTGCTATATACAAAAGGGGCCATAATTATGTAAGATGACATAAATATTTTCTATAAGATTTATTATGTAAAACATATAAATCAACATCTATGATTATTATAGAAATTTGCATGAATTGACATATATGATTTTTACAAACCTTTTCCATGTGGGGTCCGTCTGTTCACCCCTTCATTGCATTTTGTTTGCAGGCCAGATATCAGCCATCTCCCAGCAGGGGATCTGAGTATTTCATGCTTTCAACTAAAGGTCTTTGCTTGCTTTCTTTCCAATTATGATGGTGATATGTAGCATTTAACAAGTTAGGATGTAAAATTACAACACTGACTGTTATAGGGCTACAAAATGTATCGTGCACTAATTATATCTCACCTTAGCTGAGACTTCAGGATTGTCCTACTTATAATCAGGGCTGACTGCCTTTTTGAACCTAAAAAAGAATGATGTTGGGACTGTTTTGTTCACCAAGCCAGTCATCATAGCAAAGAAAAGATGGACAATATGAAGGTTTCTCTCACACACATGTGTGAGAACGCACATACACATACACACAGACAAACACATAGACACACCAAGTTCCTCTCCTCCATGTTCCAGTTACTCCCTCTGTCCTCCTATTATTGTCACAAACCTCATGCAAATGCTACACGTCTTTTGTGTCTCTTTTTGGTCAGCAACTTTCATGTCAATTCGACATTTGCCTCCTTTGATTGATTTAGGTTTTACGTGACCCAAACGGGCGGGAAATGAGTGGAGGACTGGTTTGAACACCCTACGGTCCACAATGAATAACAGGTGATACCGTTTGGGCTCGCTAAAGCCCCTGTTGCATTCCAGAACCTCATAAATGATGCCCTCTGAGACACAGTCTTCCAGTTAATCTATGACTGCCTAGATGATATACTGGTCTTCTCTCAAACACAGTAGGATCATATCCATCATGTCTGCTTAGTCATCCAATGGATTCTATAAAACCAACTTTATCTGAAGCCGGAGAAGAGCGAAGTTTATCATTTTACCTTCTCCCTCCTTGGGTGTGTCATTATGCAGGGAGCCCTGGTGATGGATCGCTAGAAGCCACAGGCTGTAGTAGATTAGTAGGACCCAAAAGATCACAGGGAGTGACAAAGGTTCCTTGGGTTTGTCAGTTTGCCATTGTAAATAACAATTTGTTCTTAATGACTTGCCTGGTTAAATCAAGGTTAAATAAAATAAAAAAGTTTCTACCAGCGATTTATTTGAGGGTATTCCACTGTTTCTGGTCCTCTAACTAAGCTGACATTCGCAAAGGTTCCTTTGCCTAGAACCCTCAGGTGGCCTCCTCATTTAACCATCTTAAGAGGCTGTTTACCACCGCTAGCATCCTCAAGCTTCCGAATACCCGGTGCCAGTTCGTCATGGAAGTCGACGACTCTGATGGGGGCACTGGAGTTGTCCTTTTGTAGCAAGCTTATGATGGTAAATTACACCCTTATGAGTATTTTTTTTGTCTTCTGCAGAGAGGAGCTATTCCATTAGTGACTAGGTGCAGTTGGCAGTGAGGCTGGCCCTCTGGGACTGGTGGCACTAGCTAGAGGGTCCCAGCTTCCCTTCCTCTTCTGGATGGACCACTGCAATCTAGAGTACCTCTCCATGGCTGAGAGACTGAATCCCAGGCCATCCAAGGAATCTTCTTTGCAAGACTTAATTTTGTCATAATCATTGACAACATTAAGCTTGAGTCCTTATTACAAGTGTATCCCTCTGCGCCCATAGAACCCCCTGGTGCCATTCTCCCCAGTAACTGTCTCCTGGCTATCACTAAGCTGCAGGTAGGGAGTGTGGTCAAAGAGGCATTGTGGTCCTCTCCCTTTCCAGCGGACAGTCCCCATAACTGACTCTGTTCCCAAGAGAATGAGGGGCAAGGTCCTAGACTGGGGCTGCACCTCTCAGCCAGCATGCCATCCCAGCCTCTCTCGCACCCTCACTCCGGTTCATCTGTGCTTCTTTTGGCCTTCATCAAACAGAATACCCAGTTATTCGTAGCAGCCTGTATAGTGTGCCCCTGCTACAAATCAAGTAACCAACGGCATTGCCTTTCGTTGCAGCCCTTATAAGTTCCCAACTAACTGTGGGCATGCATCGCCATGGATTTCGTCACTGGCTACCTCCATCTAATGGGAACATGGTCATTCTTTCAATTGTTGGCTGCTTCTCGAAATCAGCCCACTTTTTGCCATTGCCCAAGCTACTCACTGCCAGAGCGACTGCCAACCTACCTCTTCATCATGGTGTCCGCCTTTGGGATGTGCCTCAGAAGGTGGTCTCAGACTACGATCTTCAGTCCTCCAACTGTTTCTGAGAGGCCTTCTGCACCCTGATTGGGTTGTGTGTTACAACCGATAGAGTCGAAAACATCTGTACTCAACTGCGCTATACTTATCCAGGGTTTCATCCCCACCTCTTCCTCTGTTGTTCTGTCCCCAAATTATATAAGCTGTCAATAAAACTATTAGATTGTACTCTGCCTCTGCATTTGATTCCTAGTCTGAGACATAACAACATAACAATAAAAAAGGTATTGTCTCTATGTTTAAGCTCTCAGTCTTTTTTTATACCTGTGCCAGGTGGTAATGTTTTCAGCAGCATTTGTTTGTTTGTGCGTTAGTTTGTCAGTCAACAAAATTAAGTGCATTGATAGATAATGAGCTTTAGAGAAAGTAAATTTTGTCGATCGGACTCATGTTCTTGATCCAGGAGCTAAAATAATTTCTATGCGTGTCAAGACAGCATTTCAAACACCGGAGTCATGTGACTAACACCGTCAGCCGTCAGAATACTTCGTCTTACAAATACTTTATGCTAGGATAAATCTGAATGTGTCTTCCTTCTTTAACAAATTTCCCAAAGGCGGTTATTTGCTCTCCAATGGCCTTCTAGTTTCACAAGCAACTCTACATATTTGTGACTGACCTTTTCTTAAGTACTGAGTGAGGAATTAGTTTTTATGATGGAATGCAAGATCAGAGTTCAGACCATTTAGCTGGACTCAATTAAATGATAAGAAATTAAAGGTATTGATGTCCACCTCAAATATTATTTGTCACAGTACATGTTCATCAGCTGCTGTTCTGTTTTCAAAGAAAATAATTGGTAATATAACATGACCATTCTTACCTAAAACTATTACACATGCACCACTTTTCTCTTATATTGCACTGCGTTGCATTTTCAGACATCAGGAATGTATTCAGTTTCAAGGCAATAAATAAAGTCTGTTACAGCGGGATGATTTTATGGCTAGTTGTGTGGATGCAAAGAGATGTGCACAAACTACATCTCCATTTTTGTTAAAACATGTTTGACAGTCCACATAAAAGTACATTATTTAAACTGAGAGTATGGCGATGGATAAACTTAAATCCCATTTTATTTGTTTACATTTCCATGAAGCGCACTTGATATTTACATCTAGAGCAAGATCTGATGAGGCCAGTGACTGTGAGCATACATACATAGCATGCTTATTTCTCATAACTCTGCTGTAGCAAGATTCATATTCAGCAATATCCATCCATCCATCCATCCATTATCGAACCCGGTCATTCCTGGATACAGTCACAAGGATGCTGAGTATCTATTCTAGTATATAATGGGTAAGGGCAGAAATACATCTTGGACAGTTCACAAATCCATCTCAGCACACACTTCATTCACTCACACCTACTACTCGCAATTAATATGACCAATAACAAGCGTCTGCAGGATCCACGGCATACTGTACCTGAGGAACCTGGTGGGATGAAATAAATGTGCAATCAATTGCTTTAATTGATTTAAACAGAGTCGCTACAAGAAACCCACAGGCACTGCTGTACTTCAGGTCTCGGGATGGCCACCTCAGATATAATAGTCTTTTGGTATAATTATCAACATAGTTATTCTTCCCTCATGAAGCTCCCAATGAAGAAAATTAAACGAATGTGAAACAACCACTTAAGACATGCATTAGAATGGAAGTAATGGTGTGCTTTGGTCTATACTTGTTCATTTCATTCACTTAGTCTAATGGGTTTGACCAGTGAGCTAGATTAACTAATCATTAATATACCCTCCAAAGTGAGCTTAGAGTAATTATTTCATGCAGTAAAGTGAATGGAAACACCCACAACTATAAGTCTTCATTGCCTCACTCCACATGCACTCATTTAGTGAGTAAAAACAGGGTCATGGTTGAGTGGACTGGAATGGACCAGTGAGCAGGAAACACAAGGGAAACCCCAATTAGACCACGCCGGCACACGCAGTACACACGCACATGTATGGACGCGCGCGCACACACACACACACACACACAAACACCCTTTTCAGACCATTCGTAGATCCAGATTGAGCTTTATAAATGGTAAGATCCTGCATCCAGACTGAAATGCACACATTTACACTGTTCATTTATCTTCATCAAGGAGGCACTTTTTATTAAAAGAAAATGAGGCTAATAATCCAAGTCAACATGATGAAGTATTTCAGGGACAAAGTTTGCAACACTGCTGAAACACAGCAGCACACTATAAGTCAAGAACTATCAGCAGCAGCCGACTGCCACAGGGCATTAAGGTGCTACAGTAATGGCTTCCTCCTCCCTCTCTCCACACCAGGCATCACCATGTGGAATGGTCAGTTCATCCAGTCATCACAGCCTTGCAAAAAATAATACCGGCAAACTAGAGTTGACACATAATCCTCAAACAAAATATGACCAGATGGGGTAGGGGTGTGCGGTTCTCCCTGATAATTCCACAAGTGGGGGGCTTTTCTGCTTTGGGAATTTTCCGCTGTCTGAAAAACAATCGATCAAAGGATAACAAAAAATTCCAAGCCTTCCCTTCTGGCTGTCGTGTGTAAAAAAAGCAGGGGATTTTAGATTGCAGTCCGGCGTCAGTGAGCAGTTTGACAATGGTTGCTGTGTTTTTTTTATTTATTTTTCATTTATTTATTTATTTTTGCAACTACCTAAGACTGGTAAGCCTGGCATCACTGATTGTAGCATTTATTTCTATATCCACAGCAACCTGAATTTGGACAGATAATGAAACTAAATGTCGAGAAGCTACCCAATATAGCCAAATATACACAGACGTCCTCTCATTCAACTTGTATAGAAAACAAAACCAAATGTCAACAACCTATCCAATATAGGCAAATATATGTGGACAGACTCTCATTCAACTTATCATCTCAAATCATGGGCAGTAATATAGTTAGTCCCCATGATATAAAAGCTTCCACCTTTCTGTGAAGGCTTTCCATTAAACGTTAGAAAATTTCAAGGAGGGATTCTTTTCCATTCCAGCCGGAAAATCATTAGCGTGGTCGGGCACTCGGGCAGGTTGGGCTGGGTAATTTGGCGAGCCTCGATATCTCTATTTCCTCTGCCTGTGTTAGATGAGGTTGAAGTCAGGGTTGTGCTCAGGGCTTTGTTGAGGTCTGTCAAATTTTTTCACAATGATCTTGATGACCCGAACCTCATGTGTCCATGGGGGATTGTAATGCTGAAACAGGACGGGGCTATCCTCAAGCTGTTGAAAGCACAGAGTAATCTATAATCTATATTGGCATTGTGTGTTACAACTTCAGGTTTTTTAATTCAGGGGAACTGAGAAACCTAGTATGAAACATGAAAAACTACGTAAAAGAGGGTGCAATCTCTTTTTTTCCTTTACTGTGTACTGTCCTGTTTTTGGCTAGATTGATAGTTAGAACATTTTGGAAAAGACAGTGATTTTTGGAGCTCTTCTTGACTAAACTGAGCCAGATTTATGGTAAGTCTAATGTGTTCCACTTCATTCATCTGAAGCAACTAATAAAGCCCTTCCTTTCTTGTATCAGGTATGCATGAGTTACAAAACATCACATACAGTAGTGTGCAGTGATGATTATACACTTAACAAAATGAAGATAAAACAGAAACCAAGTACTTTGTACTATTCAAGCACAAGTACAATTCTGAAATAGTTGGGACGATTTGTAAATTGTGAACTAGACAATTCCCGTAGAAATTGTAAGAGTGAGCCTGGCCTCTGCAGGTCGGGACACAGGGGTGCCCTGGGATGCTGCTGGGACTACTCAATTATCTATTTTGTCTCTGTCTATATTTTGTCTGCATTTTTTAGACGTGAAAAAACGCTAACGTATAAAAAAAAATAAAAACAGTGTTTAGTTAAAGTTCAGAGGTGAGGAAGAAGGTGCATTAACTTAGTAAAGAGCCGTTTACATTACAGTTCAAAATTTGTCCTTGACAGGTGGCTAGTTGTCAAGCTGGGGGGGGGATGTCAGAGGTGGTGTTGGGCGGGAACTCAGTCCATTCGCAGGTCCATTTGGACCTGCAACAGATGCTTCTGTACCCTTTTCTGGATGGCAGGAGGGAAAACAGGCCATGAGAATGGTGGTGAACGTCCTTGATGATGTAGGCAGCACTGTTGGTAGATCTCCATCAGGAAGGGGAGAGGGGCACCAATTATTCTGCTGGCTGTCTTTACAATTCTGTTAAGCTGCCTTTGTTCATATGCCTTGCAGCTCCCAAACCATACTGCTAACATACATGAATAGCACTTTCATCCTTGTCTGTGATTATATTTCAAGGTATTTAGGGATCGAGCCCCTTGGCCTGCAAGGCCGGGGCGCAGGCAGCAGAATGGCATCACCTTCTGTCTGAAATGGGTTAAACCGCCGCAACGGCCATTACTACTCGTATCGCAGTGATTCAAATCACAACAGGTCAGATATCACCGACTTCGCGCCGAAAATGTTGTTCACGCCAATTTTGCAGGTGCAGTGGCTTCTTGTTTTGTAAAAATAAATTAATTTTGCAACCTTTTTTATGGTTAACTGTTCAGTTTTCACGTAAACACAGATTTCGTGCTAATGTAAATAATGCATTATTTTTGCCGATTGTGGAGTTTGTTTTGGAGCAACAGTGTTGGAAATAGTACCATATTAAGCCTCCATCAATATCGAATAAAATCAGAACCTTTTTCGGTGTTTTGGGTACCGAACCATTCGGGTGCGAAAAAACGTCAAGCTTACATCCAATCAAGAATTTTTAGAGTTTAATTTGTAGTGCTGCTGTACGTGGTAATAGCATACAACGGCAGCAGTTGGGATACTGATGACACTCCTGCAAAATTTTTTTCAAAACCAAGCTAAGAAAATAAACCAGTTGAAAATCAATTGGAACATTTCAGGGTTAGGGTTAAGGTTACGGGTTAGGGGCCGATCACACCGAACGCGCTTTATCGACGTGGGGCACCCGTTTTGTTAATATTCTCAATGATTAGACGCGTGCTGGACGCTGCTTTTGCGCACCGAGCGCCTCGCGTTTAAACGTCCCAGGCGCCTCGCTGTTTTTTGATGCGCTTCTTTGAGGCGCCTCAAAAAAAGGCGCTTCACGTCATTGTCAGTCTTTTCCCTGCTGTCCAATCATGTGAAAAAACCTGAAATAAGTTTGCTGACTAGTTCGTTGAAACAGTTAATTTCAGAATGTTCACAGATGAGTGACAGGAATGTTACTTAGCAACACAAAAAAGACGCGTCCAGTGCCTTTTTACAACATTGGTTTCAAAAAAACAGATCAGACGCGCCTCGCGTCTCCACGCCGATAAAGCGCGTCCGGTGTGATTGGCCCCTTACGAGGTCCTAACATTAGTACCCTCTGCACAGCGAGCCATTATCCTCACTCGAATCACGGAGCACTACCAAACTGGTTGGCAGCTATCCAGTATCGTCATGGCTGCCACCGTCCTATGTGATTACCGTGTAGCAGCACGAGAAATTAACGTGTATATTCTCTTGGATGTGCGTTGAACGTTGTTAGACACCCCAGTAATTGACTTGTTATCAAGCATTAAGGTAAGCTGAAGATTTCTGAATTTCATTTTATTGTGCCTACCGGTTCTGTGTGGTACTCTTACCGAGTTACTTGGCTGACATTAGCTCATGAGCTAGGTAGCTAGCAAGGAAGGGAGCAAGCTAATAAAACACAGAGAATTCATTATTCAATGGTTGGCGCAAACACAATCTCACTGAGTAAAATTACACTTTACAAAAAATTCAGTAGCAGCTGTAACTGAATTTACATAACATAACTAGTAGACAAACTTCAGCTACCTCAGACCCAGTTCAAAGGGGATCAAATCAAGCCAATATGAGTATTTTAATGACATCCAAAAGACAATGGACCAATTAGGATTGCCGGCTTGTCTGATAGACTAACAGCAGCTCCAATTACAATCAGCTCATGACTGGTTGCCAGGCAGGTATTACCAGAGACAAATGAATCACTTTCATCCAGTTCCATATATGGCACTGAAATAAAACATATCTAGCCAATGGCGTTGCTGCACTAAAACAAGCAAGGGCTACGTTCACACTGCAGGCAAATGTGGCCGAAATCTAATTTTTTTACCCCCTTTGTGACTCAGGTCAGATTCTTTTATGACAGTGTGAACAGGACAAGTCACATGGAATCTGATCTTTTCAAATCCGATCTGGGCCATTTTCAAATGTGTTACTGCATCGGATTCATATTGGATTCTTTTGAAGGCGACCGTGGTCTGAACAGCTGTGTCACGTTGAATCAAAGAGTATTATGTGAACAACCAAACAAAAAATCCGATTTGAGCAATAAATCGGAATTGACCATTAAGGCCTGCAATGAGAACATAGCCCTCAGTTGAGGTTCACGACAGTTTCAACTGATTTTTGACAGTTGGAATTGTCAGGACGCTCTGGATTGAGCAGTTGCTATGGTGTTCGGAGTGGTTGCTAGGGCGCTGATAGGCAGTTGCTATGGTATTCCAGGTGGTTGCTAGGTCATTGTATGGTGTTCTGGGTGGTTGATAAGGCATTGCTAGGCGGTTGCCAAGGTGTTCTGGGTTGTTGCTAGGGCATGCTAGGCGGTTGCTGTGGTGCTCCAGGTGATTGGTAGGTCGTTGCTAGGCGGTTGCTATGGTGTTCTGGGTGGTTGCTAAGGCATTGCTAGGCGGTTGTTAAGGTGTTCCGGGTGGTTGCTAGGTGGTTGCTATGGTGTTCTGAGTGATTGCTAGGCGGTTGCTATGGTGTTCTGGGTGGTTGGTAGCGCGTTGCCTGGCGGTTGCTATGGTGTTCTGGGTGGTTGCTAGGTGGTTGCTATGGTGTTCTGGGTGGTTGCTAGGGCGTTGCAAGGCGGTTGCTATGGTGTTCTGGGTGGTTGCTAGGTGGTTGGTATGGTGTTCTGGGTGGTTGCTAAGGCATTGCTAGGCGGTTGCTAAGGTGTTCCGGGTGGTTGCTAGGTGGTTGGTATGGTGTCCTGAGTGATTGCTAGGCGGTTGCTATGGTTTTCTGGGTGGTTGGTAGCGCATTGCTTGGCGGGTGCTCTGGTGTTCTGGGTGGTTGCTAGGTGGTTGCTATGGTGTTCTGGGTGGTTGCTAGGGCGTTGCTAGGCGGTTGCTATGGTGTTTTGGGTGGTTGCTAGGGAGTTGCTAGGCGGTTGCTGTGGTGTTCTGGGTGGTTGATAAGGTGTTGCTGGGCAGTTGCTATGTTGTTCCTGGTGGTTGGCAAGGTATTGCAAGGCATATTTCATGGTGTTCTGGGCTTTTGCTAGAGTGTTGCTAGACTGTTGCTATGGTGCTCCTCGTGGTTGCTAGGGTGTTGCCAGGCGTAGCTATGGTATTCCTGATGGTTGCTAAGGCATTGCTTGGCAGCTGCTATGGTGGTGTGGGTGATTGCTTGTGCGTAACTAGGCGGTTGCTATGGAGTTCTGCCTGGTTGCTAGGGAGGGATGAAAATCCATGTTTTTTGGGAATTGTGGGAAATCCGTAAGTCAAATCGCTTAGAAAAGACAAACCACACCTTTCCCGATCGAGCCGCACGATTTAATATATATATTGTATGGGTTTTCTCAAAGCTGTAAGACTAGTGGCGAACCGAAATTTTTACGGAAGAAGAAATAATAAAACTAGAAAATTCCGGTAGAAATTTTGAATGTGCCTGCTGCTCTACACGTACAGTGTTCGAGGTGCTTGCCAGGGTTCTGGTAAGTGGTTGATATGGTGTTCTGGGTGCTTGCTAGGGCATTGATAGGCGGTTGCTATGGTGTTCTGGGTGCTTGCTAGGGCTTTGCTAGGCAGTTGCTATGGTGTTCTGGGTGGTTGCTTGGGCATTGCTAGGCGGTTGCTATGGTGTTCTGGGTGGTTGCTAGGGTTTTGCTAGGCGGTTTGCCATGTTGTTCTGGGTGGTTGTTAGGGCTTTTCTAGGCGGTTGTTATGGTGTTCTGGGTGGTTGCTGGGGTGTTGCTAGGCGGTTGCTATGGTGTTCTGGGTGGTTGCTAGGGCGTTGCTAGGCGGTTGCTATGGTGTTCTGGGTGGTTGCTAGGGCGTTGCTAGGCGGTTGTTAAGGTGTTCCGGGTGGTTGCTAGGTGGTTGCTATGGTGTTCTGAGTGATTGCTAGGCGGTTGCTGTGGTGTTCTGGGTGGTTGCTAGGGCGTTGCTAGGCGGTTGCTATGGTGTTCTGGGTGGTTGCTAGGGCTTTGCTAGGCGGTTGCTATGGTGTTCTGGGTGGTTGCTAGGGCTTTGCTAAGCGGTTCCTATGGTGTTCTGGGTGGTTGCTAGGGCGTTGCTAGGCAGTTGCCATGGTGTTCTGGGTGGTTGCTAGGGTGTTGGTAGGCGTTTGCTATGGTGTTTTGGGTGGTTGCTATGGTGTTCTGGGTGGTTGCTAGGGCGTTCTGGGTGGTTGCTATGGTGTTCTGGGTGGTTGCTAGGGCGTTGCTAGGCGTTTGCTATGGTGTTTTGGGTGGTTGCTAGGGCGTTTCTAGACGGTTGCTATGGTGTTCTGGGTGGTTGCTAGGGCGTTCTGGGTGGTTGCTATGGTGTTCTGGGTGGTTGCTAGGTCGTTGCTAGGCGGTTGCTATGCTGTTCCTAATGGCTGCTTGGGCATTGCTTGTCAATGTTTGGGAGTTGGAACAGAGTTTCTACGTGAATATATGAGTTCACGGTGAGAGGGTGAAGATGAGTGAGTTTTCTCATTGACTTCCATTATAACGAGGTTTCAGAAGTCCATGTTTTTCGGGAATTGTGGGAAATCCGTAAGTCGGATCGCTTAGAAAAGTCACAGCACGCTCCTCATAAGGGAGCCGCACGTTTTCATGTGTAATGTGTGGGGATCGGGTGAAAACTGTGGGAGGAGTAGCGAACCGTGCGAATACGGAAGAATATGGAAGAATAATAATAATAATAACTAGAAAATTCCGGTAGAAATTTTGAATGTGCCTGCTGCTCTTCATGTACAGTGTTCGAGATGCTTGCCAGGGATCTGGTAAGCCGTTGATATGGTGTTCTGCGTGCTCTATAGGGCATTGCTGGGCGGTTGCTATGGAGTTCCAGGTGGTTGCTAGGGCATTGCTAGGCGGTTGCTATGGTGTTCTGGGTGGTTGGTAGCGCGTTGCCTGGCGGTTGCTATGGTGTTCTGGGTGGTTGCTAGGCGGTTGCTATGGTGTTCTGGATGGTTGCTAGGGCGTTGCTAGGCGGTTGCTATGGTGTTCTGGGTGGTTGCTAGGGCTTTGCTAGGCGGTTGCTATGGTGTTCTGGGTGGTTGCTAGGGCTTTGCTAAGCGGTTCCTATGGTGTTCTGGGTGGTTGCTAGGGCGTTGCTAGGCAGTTGCTATGGTGTTCTGGGTGGTTGCTAGGGTGTTGGTAGGCGTTTGCTATGGTGTTTTGGGTGGTTGCTAGGGCGTTTCTAGGTGGTTGCTATGGTGTTCTGGGTGGTTGCTAGGGCATTCTGGGTGGTTGCTATGGTGTTCTGGGTGGTTGCTAGGGCGTTGCTAGGCGTTTGCTATGGTGTTTTGGGTGGTTGCTAGGGCGTTTCTAGACGGTTGCTATGGTGTTCTGGGTGGTTGCTAGGGCGTTCTGGGTGGTTGCTATGGTGTTCTGGGTGGTTGCTAGGTCATTGCTAGGCGGTTGCTATGCTGTTCCTAATGGCTGCTTGGGCATTGCTTGTCAATGTTTGGGAGTTGGAACAGAGTTTCTCCGTGAATATATGAGTTCACGGTGAGAGGGTGAAGATGAGTGAGTTTTCTCATTGACTTCCATTATAACGAGGTTTCAGAAGTCCATGTTTTTCGGGAATTGTGGGAAATCCGTAAGTCGGATCGCTTAGAAAAGTCATAGCACACTCCTCACAAGGGAGCCGCACGTTTTCATGTGTAATGTGTGGGGATCGGGTGAAAACTGTGGGAGGAGTAGCGAACCGTGCGATTACGGAAGAATATGGAAGAATAATAATAATAATAATAACTAGAAAATTCCGGTAGAAATTTTGAATGTGCCTGCTGCTCTTCATGTACAGTGTTCGAGGTGCTTGCCAGGGATCTGGTAAGCCGTTGATATGGTGTTCTGCGTGCTCTATAGGGCATTGCTGGGCGGTTGCTATGCTGTTCCAGGTGGTTGCTAGGGCATTGCTAGGCGGTTGCTATGGTGTTCTGGGTGGTTGCTAGGGTGTTGCTAGGCAGTTGCTATGGTGTTTTGGGTGGTTGCTATGGCGTTGCTAGGCGGTTGCTATGGTGTTCTGGGTGGTTGCTAGGGTGTTGCTAGGCGGTTGCTATGGTGTTCTGGGTGGTTGCTAGGGTGTTGCTAGGCGGTTGCTATGGTGTTCTGGGTGGTTGCTAGAGTGTTGCTAGGCGGTTGCTATGGTGTTCTGGGTGGTTGCTAGGGCATTGCTAGGCGGTTGCTATTGTGTTCTGGGTGGTTGCTAGGGCGTTGCTAGGCGGTTGCTATGGTGTTCTGGGTGGTTGCTAGGTCGTTGCTAGGCGATTGCTATGGTGTTCTGGGTGGTTGCTAGGGCGTTGCAAGGCGGTTGCTATGGTGTTCTGGGTGGTTGCTTGGGCATTGCTAGGCAGTTGCTATGGTGTTCTGGGTGGTTGCTAGGGCGTTGCTTGGCAGTTGCTCTGGTGTCCTGGGTGGTTGCTAAGGCTTTGCTAGGTGGTTGCTATTGTGTTCTGGGTGGTTGCTAGGGCGTTTCTAGGCGGTTGCTATGGTGTTCTGGGTGGTTGCTAGGGCGTTCTGGGTGGTTGCTATGGTGTTCTGGGTGGTTGCTAGGTCGTTGCTAGGGGGTTGCTATGCTGTTCCTAATGGTTGCTTGGGCGTTGCTTGTCAATGTTTGGGAGTTGGAACAGAGTTTCTACGTGAATATATGAGTTCACAGTGAGAGGGTGAAGATGAGTGAGTTTTCTCATTGACTTCCATTAAAACGAGGTTTCAGAAGTCCATGTTTTTCGGGAATTGTGGGAAATCTGTAAGTCGGATCGCTTAGAAAAGTCATAGCACACTCCTCACAAGGGAGCCGCACATTTTCATGTGTAATGTGTGGGGATCGTGTGAAAACTGTGGGAGGAGTAGCGAACCGTGCGATTACGGAAGAATATGGAATAATAATAATAAAGAAGTATGCAGGATTATAATATGTGTCTGCATTGCTGCAGGCACATAAATATAGGCACAGAATAATATAAGTGGCCTGGGCCACTTATACTGGGGAGAGTAGTGGGCCAGCACTCAGCTCAGGCCCACTAATAAAATCAAAATGCAATGACTTTCAGATCACATATGAGCCAATATTTTATTTACAATAGAACATAGATAACATTTCAAACGGTGAAACTGAGACATTTTACATTTTTATCCACAAAATAAGCTTATCTCAAATTTTGTGGCTGCAACATGTTTCAGAAAAGTTGGGACACAGGCAAAAAAAGGCTGAAAAAGCAATTAATATATAAGAGAATCAGCTGAAAGAACATTTAGCAAGTAATTAAGTTAACTGGCATCAGATGTGTAACATGATTGGCTATAAAAGGGATGTCTTAGAGAGGCTGAGTCTCATTTTCGTAAGGGGGGGATGCATTAGTGCATATGGTGTGGGACACTTGCATGTTTTAAAAAGCACCATGAATGCTGAAAGGTATATAAAGGTTTTAGAGCAACATATGCTCCCCTCCAGATGACATATATTCCAGGGAAGGCCTTGTGTATCTCAGCAGGACAATGCAAAACCACATACTGCAGCTATTACAACAGCATGGCTTCGTAGTAGAATAGTCCGTGTGCTGAACTGGCCTGCCTGCAGTCTTGATCTTTCACCAATTGAGAACATTTGGCGCATAATTAAACAAAAAGTCCATCAAAGGAGACCCAAAACTCTCAAGCAGCTGGAAGCCTGTATTAAACAAGAGTAGGATCAAATTCAAATGGCTAAACTCAAGAAACTGTCTCCTCAATGCCCAGATGCCTCCACTCTGTGTTAAAAAGAAGAGGGGATGCTACACCATGGTAAACAGGCCCCTGTCCCAACTTTTTTTGAGACCTGTAGCTGCCATCAAATTTGAAATGAGCTTATTTTATGGATAAAATTGTAAAATGTCTCAGTTTCAACATTTGCTATGTTATCTCTGTTCTATTGTGAATAAAATACTGGCTGGTGTGATTTGAAAGTCGTTGCATGTTGATTTTATTCACAATTTACACTTTGTCCCAACTATTTCGGAATTGGGGTATTTATTTCATGTAATATTGAATCATATAGATGAAAATGAGTAAACCAATAACAATACGTAGTAATGACAGCAAAAAAAAAGTCTTTTTGAGGTAAAAAGTCAATATCTAGTCTGGCCACCCTTTGACGACAGCATTTGATCTTTCAGGCACAGTTTTCAAATATTTTTTGGTTTGAATTTCATTTCAAAGAGATTCTGTCAATGTTACAATAGATTTGCTCTATCGCAGTGGTCTTTAATGTTGTTCCTGGGGACCCACTGTGTATGCTGGCTTTTGTTCCAAACACAGTTGCAATCGCAGGATTTTAACAAGCTGTTAATTTCTCTTAATTTAGTGTATTTAATGCTTAGAGCAGTTATTTGCCCTCTTAACTCACAAGATAACAGAAAGAGCCATGTTTGCCATCAAGAATAAAAAAAAAATGCCATACCCACATTGCGATGCATTGGAAATAACAGCATAAAATGAGAGAAAACAATATAACCAATCAAATTAAAGATGTAGTTGGCTCCTAATTGGTGAGAATAAATTGGAACATCATGACAAATTTATTTGACATGAAAATGGTAAAGAGTCAAACCAGTTTTGTGTTATGTTGGTCTAATTAAGTTCACCTGAAGTTTTTTGATATAACTTGAAACAGTTGAGTCCAGCAGTCTAATTTGGGGTTCCTCAGTGTCCAATTTGATCTGTTTGAAATGGTATAATGCTTGAAATTTCTTGCAGTATCGAAATAAAACCAATATCTTCAAGGGTATTTTATTCTTCGTTGCATGTATGAATGTTTCTATGGAGCATTTGGCCAAAGACGGTAAGTAACAAGGCTAAACATGGAAAACAACTAATTAAGACATTAACAGCTTGTTAAAATCCTGCGATTACAATTTTGGTTGGAACAAAAACCAGCATGCACCGTGGGTCCCCAGGAACGACGCTGAAGACCACTGCTCTATCAGATTAAGGTCTGTACTTTGAGCAGGCCAAGTCATGACTTTCATGTCACCAGATGTTTCTTTCCAACTAATATAATTCTTGCACAACTTAGAAGAGCATTTCGGGTCATTATCTTGTTGAAAATAAAATCCTTGACCAATCAGTCTCTTTCCAGATGGCAATGCGTGCCTCACAAGGATGCTGTGATACTTCTTTTGATCCATGATTCCATCAGGTTTTATGAGATCACCGGCTCCTTTTGAGCAGACTGAATCCTGAACCATAACATTACTGCCTCCATGTTTTACTGAAGGGGTTAAACAGTCATTTTTGAAATGTTCTCCATCTCTATGGCGCACATAAGTTCAGCATTTGGGTGAGAAAATTTTTTATTTTGACTCATCGGTCCAAAGGACTTGTTCCCAGTCCATTAGTGTCCAATCCCCATTTAGGACCCCATTTAGACAAACGTGTTGGTGTATAATCATCACTGCACACTACTGTACATACCACACATCTGGCTGGGGGTACTTCAGAAGAGGATTGGGAATGACTTAAGTACGACAAATTTATTTTTGTAGACGCATGAGCATGTGAAGAAGTAATTATTTAAGTTTTGTTTATTAATTGTGTATTTGTTAACAAAGTTGACTCACAGACACAAATTTCCATTAGCATACCTGCAATAATTTTATAAAAATTCCATTTCATAAAAGGGTAAAACAATTCATTTTATATTGTGCTCCAATTGTACATTTGTATGCCTGGAGGAAGCAGCACAGTTTGTCGGCATCTGAATACATATGTCATTGAATGTACGGGATGATTGTCAACTGTGAGATCCAGGTGTAGATTTTACAAAGTTTCTGCAATTATTTATCAGGTTTTTAAGCTAGGCAGTGATTTCTCACCAACCCCTTCCTACCAGAATGGGACTCAGTGGATATATAACCAGCCAGTGAATCTTGAGACAGCATGAAGCATTTGGAAACTGTCAGTACCTGTGACCTTTTGAATGATTCAAAGTGCAATTTTCCTGAGTGAACTGCGTAATGACATTTGACCTAGCATTGTCAGAGACAGCTCCAGCTCAATGACAGCCGTGATTGACAGGTGAGATGGGTCCCAATGCGGCCCACCTGGACGGATGAGGTCAGTCAGTATGGGATTTTGCTTCAGAGTTTGCTCCCAAGAACTTTATTTTTTGCCAGAACCCATTCTTGCATTGAAAGCCACGTTGTATTACCTTTTGAGCTTTTCTAAAAATATCAGGCCAAGTCAACCTTTAAGGAGGACTGGCACTTTTAGAACTTTTCATGCTTTACAATACACAAAATTGTGCTATATCCTCACAGTCCTTTTTATTCAGCTTCCTGGATTTTCTAACACTGTACAATTTTTATTATTTTTAACATTATTTATTTATTTATTTATTTTTTTACATATCACATAACTCCAATAAATAAGTAATTCTGGGAAAATGTCATAGTCAGTTTAATGATATTGATATGGTAAAGGTAAACTATTCATGTGAGTGCAAATGTTTTACATAGACTATGTAATTTAAGACATTTACATCCAGGGTTTACACATTAAAATATAATTTAAACTATGTTGTCCAGCACAATCCAATTTGTTGATGATAATTAAACAAAAACATAATTCTCAGTGATATTTTCTGACAGACGTGGATGTGTAAATGGTCATTGTACCTTAGAATTTATGTGATTTTTAGGCTGTGAAACAGACTTCGCATCAAACACACTTAACCAGTGTAAGCCAGTTTAGATTTATTCAATTTGTCCATTTCAGAAAGAAGCCAGACCCCTTTGCCACAGTTGTCACTGATAATAGTAACGATGGGATAAGTAAGAGGGTCAAGCCAAGGAATCACTGAAGTCACTGAGTAATTTTAATCGTATTAGTTATTTTACTGCAAAACAACCTCATAAAATACAGACATTTGTCTTGGTGAAAAATATCTTTTTAAGTTATTTTAAATTCACAGCTTGGAACTATAACACAAAGGAGATATAAAATCATGGGTAAAGATTGTTGCCACTTTTAAATTAAATTCTCACACCCTGGTATAATATAAAGTATGTCGTAAAAAGTTGTTGAGTGCACTGAAATAAAAGTGATTTAGTTATGGTTTTAAAATGATCAATATCATTTGCTATTTATTGTCCATTGCCATATTATCCAGTCATGAACAACAAAGTTACATGGAATTGCGTTGTGAATGAATTGTTCTCACGTCTGAGTTTATAAAACTGTTTCAGGACAGGCAAACAGGTCTTATATTTAACCATGAGTGAGAATATGAATGAAATAGATAAATAAAAAATGTAAGATACAAAATAATAACAAGTAGTGCCAGGCACAACAAACCCCGCCCCTCGCACATGTTGTAGCTTATTTGAACTTTGACCTGCTTTTCGTAAATTCTATAGGCATCTATTCTGGGTCAGTGGCAATCCCTAAATCCAATTTAAGGTGAATTTGGCCATGAGTTTTATTGCTATTGTGTTAACAAACAAACAGACAAACTGAACCAAAAACAATACCCTTGCCCTCCCCCTTGGGGGGGGTGGGGGGGGTAATAATTCAAATTTAGCATGCACGTACCTTGGAATGTGTGGGGATATGCATTTTATTCACATGGGGAATTTTTTTTGTTGGTCGGCTTAAATTTATACATCTTAATTTTGTTAGGAACTTCAGCATGCACTAGGCTACAATGCAGCATGGAGAAGCAAGATGTGCAGTGTGCTGAGGTGCGGAGGTGCTCGAGAAATAGGACAAGCTCTTTGGCAAACAGCCACTCAATCCCCTGAGCACAGTGGCCTGCTCTGGGGCACAACAAAAATAAAATCAATGTTTTGCAGCGGCCATCTCTGGAAGGGTTGAACTGAGGTGTGGACCCACATACAGAAACAAGGATAAATCATGAATATAAATGTGACAAACATAAACGATGAACCGAGAAGAAATAAAGGGAACTGGAACTATAAAAGTGAAAAAAGGCCCGCAGCAAGAATTTCACATTGTCAGATCCTTTGGCCAACATGTTTTTCCGTTTTTGAAATGCTCATGAAAGGTGTCTTCCCTTCAGGTGTCAGTGATTGCATTTTTGGAGGAATATCTGATGTATTGCATGGTTTGTGGGGTAGCTTATTCATGTTCTTAATTCAAAGGAAATTCAAAGGAAAGAAATGCTGCCCATTAAGCCTATTTTACAAATTCCGCACCAATGTCAATGAGTGTACTCATGGGTATGACAGATATTTCAAATCAAAAGACAATTGCCTTTTTGTTTTTAATAGCTCGTTTTAAATGGAAAAAACAACACTGAATGGTCATTAATTGCAAGCCTTGTAGCCCACAGTGAGATGCTGATCAAGCATCAAAAGCACAGATTGTTTTCCATTTACAAACAAGGCAATCAGAGATGGCAGACTTCACCCCATTCACGCAAATGTTGGCAAGTGCGGAAATACAAACAAACACGCCGAGCCACTAGATGGCAGACTTCACCCATTCACGCAAATATTGGCAAGTGCGGAAACACAAACAGACAGACAAACAAACAAAAAAACAAACACACAGAGCCGCTAAAAACAGTACTTCAAGCCCACTCCGTGGGGTGAAGTAATAAGGCTTTGGGCCTCTGTCTGGTGTTATGAAATCTTACTGGCAAGTGCCATATCAAATCATATGAAATTATAGAGTAAACATGCTAAAATATATATATATATATATATATCTTTTGTGAAACTGAAAATAAAACCCCCCCCAAACATGATTCAATTTAATGTTTTCAAAATATCCTCGATTTCAACCAATCCTATATGTGGAAATTACTGAAGTAATTATCGTGCTAGCTGGCATCGCAGTACCCTTCTAATGTACATGAAAAAAGCTTTGGGGTTAAGACTGGCTACAATTAGTCTCTGTTTTGGTATTTATTTACAGGAAATCTCTGCCAAAATTTCTGAAAAGGAAGCAAGTTACATACACGCCTATGTAACTTGCTTCCTTTTGTCAAAGTTGGGCAGATCTGCGAGGAACATGCAAAAATTTAGTTCACAGTCTGATCTTTCTAATTTTACCTTGCCTGAAACTTCAGCCTTTTACAAGCATACATTTTTAAACTATTAAAAGAAAATTGTTTTTTTGTCATTATTACTGTGAAGCCGTCATTTTGAAATTAATGCTCATTAAAAGAAAATATGACTTTGTAAATTAGCCGTATATCCGTCCATTCTTTAGCAGCATATTCTTTACTAGTATTATTCTTTATTCTTATTATTATTCTTTATTGTAAACTAAATATGATTTTTTTTCAATGTATGTGTGTGCATATATTCAAAACAAATTACAGTTCCACAGATGAAAATGCTTCATCTGAGGCACACCTGAAGGAAATGAAAGATAATCATACTTAAAGCAAAGATACACAAATGTAAAGCCATCTTACAGCAGGAAAGGTAACAGCCGCTATGTCAGGTAATGACTGAAGTAAGAATTTACGAAAGAACTAAACTGGTGAAAGGCAGCAGAGATTAGCAAATAAGGAGGGAGGGAAGGAAGAAATGAAATGATACTGTCTTCAAAAGGGGTATATCAATACCAATACCATTTATCAGAAAGGATGATAAATAAGAACATTAACAACAGAATTTACAGTCTGTGTAAACTGTACAATTGTCCCTGAAAAATATTTACTCTTATATTCAGTTGAAAACTTAAAACTGAGTGCTTGAGCTAAAACAGAAATCCGCATCTGAGAAAACAGAAATCCACATTCAGAGACTGGAAAATAATGTTGGTGCTACATCTGTTGCCTCACTCACTGTATCTGTCACTCTTGCTTTGGCGGCTGCTGGTTGCTCCATCGATCTGCTGTGCAAAGTCAAGCCCATCAGCACCCTGGGAACTGCAGTTCTGTTTCCATGGGAGTCCCCTTCATCCTTCCTGATCCTGCCATCGCCAATCATATTTTTACTAATGCCAGAATGCCAATCTGATGAAGTCTTATAAAATTCTTCAAATATTGTAAATACACACTTTCTTGATTGTTAAAATGTGACAACGATTTCAAAAGATAGTGATCTGCACGTGAAAAAAACCTGGATCTGACCGAATTTCAAGTTGCTTTCAGTGTCTATGAGGAGATATTGTGCGAAGTTTGTCTCAAATGCAGTCGAGAACCGAACACCGAAGATTATTTACAAATTAAAATTTTCCAATGAGGGCACTTTTTCTTATTTAATGAATGCTGGACCACTCCAAAAGTAGAGGAGAGTATTCGGTATAGGAGATCGAGCGGATAGGAGATTGGGGCAGGTGTGGTGTTGGGCTTGGTCTGTGATTGTGCGGACGTTGGGTGCCCCCTGAGTGGCGAGACTTAGGGTGGGGCTCACATCTCTTGTCGGAGTCCGTGTGGCTCCCAAGCCCCAAAAAGTGTTCATGTACCAACGAGAGATGGGCTCTACATACGTCGTCAACATTATTGCGAATATAGCTTGCATACGAGTTCGATGTCCAGCGGCCGAGGATTTTAATCAGGTGGTCCGGCACTCCTCGCTTGGATGCTGTGGTGGCGGCACCGATGCGGAAAGAGTGCCCGGAGGAGTATTTGGGTGGAATGTTGGATTTAATTCAAACTTGACGGAAATGATAGAGGAACCAGTGGCGAGTGGCTACGGCCTCGGTGTCGATCGTGAATAACGAGTCTGGGGGAGAAGCGTGGTTATTGTATCTCGAGGTGACGTAGTTTGATATTGGCTCGAACGGACTGAGGCCAGAGTCTAGGCGAAATAGGAATATGGGCTGAGAAATGCCGAACTGATCTGTTTACTATTCTTTGTCTTGAACATGAGGCAGTCGGTGGAGTAGAATGAGATGTTGTTTAGGCTGGCGTGACGAGAAGGATAATAATTAGTGGAGAGCAAAGCGGACTCGGCACATCTCAAAAAACCAAAGAAGGCCAATAGAAACACTGCTTCTAAAGTGGAATCCTTGGAAGGAGAATGGTATCCTGAAGGCAGCGTCTGGATGCAGTGAGAGAGGAGGTCTGCCGTTAGGGGTAAACGTTGGACGGAGCGGGAGGTTCTGGTTTATGTAAACCTTTCAGCAGTGTTTACACGTGAGAGTGGGTAATAGACAAGCACGGATAACCAGTGGCTAATTTGACAAAGAAGTTGATGCCGTTTAGGAAAACTTGTATTGAGGCGGGTCGAACCTGGTGTATGGAGTGAATGTATGAAATGAAGCTCATAAGGGAAACAACGTTGAGTGCCGGGAATGGCAGTCGGAGGGCTGAATGGAATTTCTTGAATTGCTTCCGTCCTGTGAGATACGGGGAAAGTAAGCGTGGAGCGAACCCGTTTAGAATGGTATCTCGAGATAAAGCGGTGAATGGCTCGGGTTGTGGTGTCAGGGGTCGACGGTCGCGGAAAACGGAGGAACCGGAGTGGGGTGAATGTCCAAGTGTGGAGCGAAGCGTCTGATTCTCTGCCAGGAGAAATGAGGAGGGGCGTCGGCGATGGCATTTTACGGTCGGGAATATGTGCGGCTTTGAGCATGGACTGGTGTTTTGCGGAAATTAGGGTTAGTTTCCTGAGGAACGGCATGAACGAGAAGGAGCGGGAATGGCCTTTTTTTTACAGTGTCTACTGTGGTCGCTTGTCATAATGTACGGTTATACATTTGGTGGCCTGTTCATGACCCCGAATGAGGGAGGAAGCGATGATGGGATACAGTGAGGCGAACAGTGAGGTAACAGCGCTCCTTCCTGGAAACGCCAAAGGAACCCCCCAAAAAAATGAGGGTCGAGTGGGACGGTCCTAAGCGTTTGCGATATCGGCTTTTGCTAACCAGTCGCTGTGACCAGCGAGGCGGATGAGAGTGGTGAGACGGAGGACAGTCAGTAAAGGGTTAACCACTGTTGGGCATGCGGCCAGTCGGATTGCATAGAGCGACGTGCTTGAGCGTGGAGATGGCAAATGGACAGTGTGCAGGCAAAGCGGAATGATGGATTGCGGGACTGAAAGTCAGCCGAGAGCGTGAACCTTGCCACTACAGGTGGCCGTGAGGTGGAGACGCATAGTTTTCGTGAATGTTTGCCGGCGAGGCAAAGTGCACCAATAACCAAAGTGCTAGCGAAGCGCTAGTGTGCTGCACCACTGCGAGTGGCCGTGACGAGGATACGTGCAGTATCCGTGAATGTTTGCCGGGAGGCAAAGTGCACCGATAACCAAAGCGCTAGCAAAGCGTTAGTGGGCTGCGCCACTGCCAGTGGCCGTGAGGAGGATACGCGTAGTATCCGTTAATGTTTGCCAGCAAGGCAAAGTGCACCAATAACCGAAGCGTTAGTAGGCTGTGCCACTGCTAGTGGCTGTAAGGTGGATCCGCATTCAGTATCCGTGGATGTTTACCGACGAGTCAAAGTGCACCAATAACTGAAGCGCCAGCAAAGCGCTCGTGGGCTGCGCCAATGTGAGTGGCCGTGAGGTGGATGCGCGTAGTATCTGTTAATGTCTGCCGGCAAGGCAAAGAGCACCGACAACCGAGCGCTAGTGAGTTGCGCCACTGCTAGTGGCTGTAAGGTAGATATGCGTGCAGTATCCGTGAATGTTTGCGAGTGGCCGTGAGGTGGATATGCATAGTATCCGTGAATGTTTGCCGGCGAGGCAAAGAAAATTAGCATTTGTAATGATTTTACAATTTTGGAATAAAAATTGCAAACATCAACAGCACCATAAATGTGTGGCATTTAATTTGCGAAGAACACAACGTTCATATATAGCAAGACTTGCTTGGACTAACTGGTAGAACTGACGAAAGTCTAATTTATTTATTTATTTATTTATTTAATTTATTTTTTGAAAGCCTTGTTATACATTGCGCTACGAAATTATATGGCATTTTCTTGCGCACACCGATGACTACGAAAATAAGTCTTTGTAATTTCTGTGCTTGTGTAGTTTGTGAAAACAATGCAGATTGACGTAAATAAGTTTGCGAGCCATGAGAATCCGTTCTACAGTCTGAATGAAGTGGCAGCTAAATGGCCTTGTTAGGTAGGATGCACAGCTGAGTGATGGCAAATATAATTGCTGCGAAGTCAGCGAGAGTTTCGGATTTGCAGATTGTCATCCTTGCGGAGTCACACCAATTATAGCAACGTAGCCAACAGGCAATCGCTTACCGTATGGCCGAAGCATAAAGCGAGATCGAGAACGACTGTAAAGTAATCGTCCAGTTCTTGCCTCCGATGAGGAAAGGACTGGGGGATTGTGACTTGGTAGAGTGGGACAGCGAATGGCGAACTCGATTCGCGTGGGCTCCCTGGAACAAAGGGGTTCGTGTGCCTGAGCTGTGCAGGGTCGATGATGGCTAGGATTTTTAAAGAAGTTTTTTATTTATTATATGCTATGATATTAATGTGGAAACGGGGGCAAAATGTACATGGTATGGTAAATTCTTGTACTGCCGAAGCGAACAGCGAGACCGAAAACTATTGTTTGGTAATTGTCCAGTTCTTGCCTCCAATGAGGCAAGGACTGATGGCTTGTGTCAGTTGAGTGGAATGGGGAGTGGCGAACTCGGTTCGTGTATACTTTCCGCAACGAGTGGGGGTCGGGTGTTTGAGCTGTGCGAGTTCAATGACGGTTTGGATTTTCTTTTCTCACACCTAAAATATGAATGCGAAAATAGGATGGTTGAATGAGCTGGGCCAGGTCGACGTGCATACCCGATAAAATCTGTTGTCTAAGTGTGGGGGATAATGGCTAAGGGTTTGGAATAGGCGACGAGGGGCGTATGGGAGGTAAGGCGATGGCTAGTGTGTGCTGAAACTGCGGTGAGGGGAAAACTGCGAGGAGCCGAAGTAGTTGATGGGAGGGGCGGACCTGTAGGAGGAAGCGCAGAATTAGTGACATGGGAAACGGGGAAGGGGAGGGGGGCAGGGAAAGATATGCGGAAGGGACGAGCGGATGAGGCAACAGCGGGTGCTTCTTTGGGTGTAGGTGGATTAATACCGGAACTGCTGGAGCCTTGGAGAATTCGTTTGTGGGCAGCATGAGCGTAGAAACCAGGTTTCGTCTGGTGGAAGTGATGGAGGGGGAGGGAGGGGGAACGGGACGCATGTGCACGGGCCAAAGGTGCAACCTGCGAACACAGCGACGAAATAGGGGACAAAAAGAGACCCAAGAGGTCGTAAACAGAGGGAACAGGCACGGGGGGGACTGGCTGGTTTGCGGAAGGAGTGACTTTCGCCGAATCTGGAGCGGGGAGGGCATTGCCGATTGTGATGACGTTGGCGCTGGGGACGTTGAGCGTGGAACCCGGAAGTGCTGTACTCGTCTGGTATGCACATGGGGAGGATCAGCTACATTGCTGAAAGAGTCGGTGTATAATTTTTTAGTAGTCTGGCCTTGTTGTCAATGCGGTGGAAGGGGATTTTCTTCTGCTTGAGTGCCCGATGGAGTCTGGTGACGGTCCGACTTGGAGCCTCGGATGAGCTTGGAGTGCGAGCCGTGGTAAGTCTTGATGGGGAGCCTCGGGCTCTCGCTTCTGGGCACCGCGGTTAACGAGGAGCGCAGCTGGAATTCCTGCAGCCTGGAGCTCGAAACAGGGAAACGGCTTCGGTCGTCATCGCGGGGGAGCGTGGTCCGGTATATGGGCACCCCGGTTGGGGCGAGCGGGTGATGCTTTGTAGTGGAGGTACGAAGATGGCAGAGTGCAGGCAGGTGCGCGGAGGAGAAACAGAGTTGCGGGAATGGATTGAGAAGATTCCTCTGGAGCATCGGAGCCTTGGCATTATTCTGCGCCAGGGGGACTCGCTAGGATTTCGGATTTCGTGCTTCTGGTAAGCGAACTCTTGCTGTGCGCTGGCTGTCTGCTTAGCAAGTGAACGACGTAGAAACGAGATGAGCGGGGATTGTGGGAATGTAGGAGGTATATATAGGCGTAAGGAAGAATAGGAAGGTGCATTGAGAGTGGCCCTGTTCATTCACCTATGTTATCGCGAACTCCCTTTAATGGATATCATAAAGCATTCTCAGCTAGTATTGTAAAGTACATACAATGGTTTAATAAAAACTGGACCTTCAGAAGTCGATCTGGGGCTCATTAGTAGACATAGGGCTCTATCTTTCACCCTGCCTTACCCGTTGCCACTACCCGCAACCCGTGAATTACGCATTTAGCAGCTTCCACTATCCCTAAACGATATCTTGCGGCCACACTACCCGCTGTGCATTATGCCTAATCCTTTATTTGCGCCTGGAGGTGTGCCCGTATGCGTGTTTATGCGCTTTCCTAAAATTGCTATCTTGACCACACACTTTAGGGAAAGCGTGTAGCGGGTCCCCTAAAACCACGCCTACCCGCATTTGGGCTTTCACAAGAGCCCTATGCATTAGCACTCAGCAACGGAAATTTTTTCCTCTGCGAGAGCGGCATTTCAGAACTCTCTTCAAATGAAGGTAATTTCGGCGCAAGTATGTACACCTGTTTTTGCAGCACGGTCGCCGCAACTTGCTGTAAAAAAAAATAGACAGCTGTCCGATTGGAAACGAAACCACCGAAGAAACCACGTACTTGTCACCAGAATTACCTTCATTCGCTGAAGAGTTCTGAAATGCCGCTCTCGCTGCGGGGGGGTTACGTCGCTGAGTGCTAGTGCATATACCTAATTTTATTTTTTCAAAAATGGGATTTTGTTCTATGCTTCATTTCAGACGGGAGAGGGAGTTGGAAGTGCATGGCGAAACGCTTTTTTTTTTTTTTATTTTGAAGTTTCCATCACAAAAGGGGTAGGCTTGATTTATTTATGTTTTTTTACTACAAACCAAACATTGAACAATATGTCAATGTCAAATAATAATAATAATAATAATAATAATACAATTCATGATTGACTTAACAAAAACAGATCCTCCCCTGACTGGATTTGACCTCATGCACGGGCAATTTAACTTCGTCAACGGAGAAACGTGGCGACCTTCCTCTCTCCATCACGTGTTTCGGTTTGAGGATTTGGGATAGCGCAGCCTGCTCCGAAAGGCAGTGGTACCTGGCACACTGATTGGTTTAACTGGCGTAACGCCCAAACCACGCCTATGCATAATGTAACGGGTAGCGCTGGTGTTTTAGGGATATAGGCAGGTGTGCAAGATAGCAACTTTCGCGGGGGAACGCCTCTTACGCAATGCGAAATCCCCAAATAACGGGTTTAGGGACTCTGGCGCAAGATAGGGCCCATACTGTATTATCCTCTTACACCCAAAGGAAAAGGTTGGTGAAATTCTGCTGGTTTTGACTACTGTTAAAAAAAGTTCTGTATCTCAAATACAATAAATGCCAGACCTACTGTATTATTCAAAGTTTTTCTTAAGCTGGTGAGCTTCACCTTTATAAGCAAAAGGTCATTTCCCATCTTAGTCCAGTTTCTAATACTTATTTTCATCAACTTGAGTAAAGATAATGTCTGAAGATCAAAATGAAATTAAAATTTTGGAGATTTTTTGTTGATGAACAACAGCAGGTATGACAATAATCTGGAGTACAAGCATGTCATCAATATATTTTAGAAAAAAATTATTGAAATCTTTAAACATTTTAATTTTATCACAGTTTATCAAAAAGCCCATGTTATCTCTTTCCACCACTGAAGTGATGAAATGACAGATTATACACTTACTGCTGGCTAAATAGACACCAACCTAATATTAACAGTTAGAGCCTCTCAACACCATTTTAAATTGCCTAGTTACATTAGCATTGTGTTGAATTCCAATTTACACCTTGAGCTCATGCGTAATAAATTAGGCATAAATCAAGCACATTCTTATTGTAAACGGCCAATCGGTCACCTTACCCAGCATTTAACAAACTGAGACAGGACTGCTTTTCATTTTATTCCTAGAAATGAAACTCCTCTCCAAAATGAATTTGCTTAAACATTGGGACAAAGACAAAAAAAAAAAAAAAGACTTTGAAAATATCGCCATTACCATAGTAACCAATGTTCTTTGCCCCCAGTTAGCTTTCTTGTTGCCTTTTTACCTCCTCCATCCAAATGGGATATAATAGGTGAAGAAGCTGGTGTCTATATTTATTTATTTATTTTTATTTTCTTTTTTTGAGCCTTCCACCTCTGCTTATTTGCTTGCAATGAAGAGTGTGCAAATAAATACACCAAAAAGAGAAATTCTTTCAACTTAAAAAACAACTGCTTGGGAGTTCTTGCACGAGACAACAAAATCATTTCATGACCAAATAATCACTGGTGTTTATTTGGCTGTTTCAATCATTACAGCTGTCAGATATTGCTTGATTGCCAATTTGTACAAGCTGATGTTTGCAAAGCCTTCAAAAATTAACCTCAATAAAGTTAATAATATAGCGCTGGAAATCATATTCACTATTTTGTATGGGCTTGGATGAAATGAAAAGCCTTTTTCATTGATACCGATGCTCCTGAGAGTTAGCTTATGCTTTTAGGATTAATGTTGGTTGGATACGGCTAATTAGTTGATGAAAACATGTTGATGAAAATTTAATTTCAGTGGAAGTGTTGACTTCTGTTATTTATTTTGCCTTTGAGTAAATATTCATTCTTTAATTCACAAGTTGTTTTGATTGTATTTTATTTACATGCATGGGGTGTTGCATCATTATTCATTTGCATCAGCTGTATGCTGTACAGAATTAGAGGATGTTTGTAAAATCTTTTTTAATATAAATGCCTTTGAGTCTCAATCTTTGCTTTTCAAAAGAGATCCTATCTAGAAGAATGCCTGTAGTGAAACATCATGTCTGGCACTAAAAATATTTTGACTGCAGTTTCAGTTTGTCGCATAAAGCTACGGTGCCTTGATAAGTTTACATTTATATTTTTACGGGCCTGAACAGAGATAGATAGGTCTCACACTCGCAATCTCATGAAGATTTATTGCAAACAGTGATACAGATGGGAGAGGACATACTGCATGAATAGACACAAATTGTTTCATTTGAATTTTGCTATTATTTTTGAGTTTGCAGTAGAAAAGCATGTATCACTGTTGCCAGTGGTGGTTCCCTTGTTCTCACCATTCAAAGTTGGGGAGACTGGGGAACATGGGACCAGGAAATATTTTTCATGGTTGCACTGAGTAAAAATGATGTGTTTGTCATCATACGTAAGTGAAAACAATGTGCTTCTAATGCGTGCATGACAGGGTTATAAGATGGGGCAGTTCTTGACCCATGACAGTCGTAAGCAAGAGACTGTGCCCCTGGGGTGGCATTCTGAAAATGATGACACGCACACACACACACACACGCACACACACGCACACACATTTTTTTTTAATGCACTAAGAAGATTATACTTTTTTTTGTTCAGATGATTACACTATGGAAAAATACTTAAAAACTTCTAAAGCTGATCGTACTTTTATTCACAACTCCATGCTACAACAAGCCTATTTTAGGTTTTCATCTGTTCATTCATTTTCAGTAATTCCCTACATTCCAAAAAAAGAAGATATTGTCTTTTTGTCCCTTGTTACTTCATTGTCAACACGTCTTATGTTCTGCATCTGCGCAACTTAACTATCTTGTTGTTCAGTCATCAGCAACTCAGGCTACTATCCTGAACAGTGTCTACTTTATTTTATTTTTATTTTTTTCTGTATTCAGTCAACCTTCTTGATTAATTTTTAAAAGAATGCTTCGTGTTTACAATTTAAATTGATTTTTAGCTTGATTGTCAAATCTAATTGGATTGGGGTGCAGCTTATTAGGGTAAACAGGAGGTTTACTTGAGGTTGTGGGAAAATAAGATAACTAGAGGCAGAAATAGCATGCATGAGTAAGACTGGTGTAAAAAAGTTCAAAACATCTGTTTTTTTCAACTCATTTTGTTTTCGCCTATCTAATATCACTAATGAAAGCTTTCATAGCCCATGATGTAGTTTTTTTGCGAAAGTGACCATATTATTTGCACCAGCAGATTTGTTAAGAAATACTAAGGCCTGTTTGGATCTGACCATATGGCCTTATCCATTAGCTAGTTGCAGGCTTTTTCTACAAAGTCCTGAAGATAATGTAGTTATTTGGTTTTAATGATTGCTGTCACTGAAAGAGGAGTGAAGACAAATAGAATAACAGACCGTAAATTAATGATGGAGTAAGTTACTGTGACATCATCAATTGCCTTTTGTCATGAAGTTCACAGGTGCTGCTTCCTTGCAAAATTCAAAAAACATAAACAAAAACAAAAACAAAAAACTGCACTATACAGCCCAAAGAACATTTCTTCATTGTCAAAATGACACACTGGCTGAACATAATGACAAATCAAGAAGCAATTACAACCCCAAGTTGGGATGATGACCAAAATACAAAAAAAAAAAAAAGTATTTACTGTACTAAATCTTCCAGGGCCGGTATTAAATTGAAAACCATGCAAAGATGAGATGTTTAATGTCTTTCCTTGATCTCTAGTTCATCGGTATTTGGGAAATAAACACTCATTGCAATTTTTTTTTTTTGAACAACGCTCCAAGTAATTATTTCAGTAGCTAAGGACACCAATGTTATAGTTTTGCAGATTGTTTTACCCCCATTGGGTACATGGAGTTTGTTTTTCACAGGATCCATGTGAGCCTTTGCCTCACGTTTCTGCTGTCTGTTTCCGCCAGTCTGTTCTGCCACACCCTGCTCCTGATTCAATAACCAGCTACAGACCACAGCAACTACCTACTCCCTGCTAATGCCTTTATCTGCATGCAGTCTCTCTGCAATTTCAACCCTACCACTTGATGTCTCCTGTGCTAGCTTGCGACAGTATTGTGCCTGTGTTCTTTTATGAACATTTATGAATTTGCTTCAGATTCAGTACCCTGCCTTTTGCCTGCAGTTTTTTCAGAATTTTTACCTTTGTGGGTTATGACTCTGCCAGGCAGCGGTTTATCAGACTGATTGCCGCGTTGGGTTTGTACTAATGAGCATTTCTTGAACTTTGACATTGGCCTGGGCTTTGTTTGAGCCTGATTGCTGCTTTTGGGACCATTACTGTTGAATAAATATCCTTTGATTTCTTGCCTGTTTGGTCTGCATGCGAGTCCTTACCACCCACCCTGACCTATTTCTGTACAATCTTTAATTACCAAGCAAATGGGGAATACTTAATTCTCATAATTAAATTCTTACCCAAGGGCACCTCAATTGTTTGGGTAGGAATATATACAGTATTGTGCTTGGTTAATATAAAAGCATTTGTGATATTACAGAGGCATTTGCTCCAATCATGGACTAAACCACTGTTTCCCCAGCCTCTCCTGGAGTACCACTTGTCCTGCATGTATTAGTTCCCTCCCAGGCTCCGCACAGGTGATTGAAATCATCAGGTTGTTATCAACCTTTGAAGGTGCTTCAGCACGGATAAGTTTAAAGCCTAGATTCCACTAGGAGTGTCTCGGCGGCGTTACTGCCGCGACACGGTTGTCGGAGTTGATCGCGGCCGTTCTAGACAATGTTGTCGGAGCGTTTTAGAAGACTCCGCGCTGCTCCGCTGAATCTCTATTTTTGGCGGTTGGGGGCCACAGTTGCTCTGATCTGAATATACAGTAGCAGGGATACGTTTCGCATAGTTCAACCATCTACAGTCATTGGTTCCAACTACGTTAGCATCTGTGCTAATGGGAACCGTACCCCAGATTGTGCCAGGCAGGAAGTAAGCATCAAAGGGGATACGCTTTTAACTCAAAGAATCTAGCCACAAATCTATGATATGAAATTCGTTTATAACTTACTTTTCAAATATTTGTCTGTGATTTTTGTTTTTAACTAAAATACTGGTACAAATGTTTGATCTATGGCGTTCATGGCTGGACTGTAGTAGGCTACAGCACGACAAAGTCAAAAATGACATTAAATATAATTAAAGCGGACAAAAACAGAAAGCATTTAATTTCGAAACTGACTCACCCGTGGTAGAAGCACAAATACCCAGGAAAAAAATGACGGAAAAAGCTAAATCTGAGGAGTTCAATTTTATCAGCTGGCAGGACACTTCACTAACGTTTCGTTCTCAGTGGGACATAAAGTCGCGTGCAAGACGAAGCAAAATTGCGTCACTCACGTTATGCTGCAGATACGTACCCGGTGGAATCAAGGTGTCAGGCCTAGTCAAACTGTATACACATGTATTTTTAAAAACAATGTTTTTCCTCCGTTGTGATCCAAAAAAAAAGTGTATTCTCCATCCACATTTAAAGTGCTGTCAAGAGCATGCCACACCTACAGGCAGAGATAATATGATTGAACATTAGACCATGTCATCCAATCGCAAGTCTTAAAAATTGTCTAAATGTATGATTTCGGTAAGTGAAAAAAAAAGCAGTAATTATTAAAATTATTTTTATCCTCCTTTATATTGGAATCCTTCATTTTTTTTTTTTTAAATCACAAAAGCAATGCTGTTCAGTGCTGTTCTAATCGTTTTTGAAACAATCATGATACTGGTATCAAAAGTCTTCAATCTCAAAATCAAGACAGAGAGGCTCTGGGCAATATCTTTTTCATTGCTATTTCTCATTCAGTGTCCCTCTTCAATTTCTCATTTTCAGTTTTTTGACAACTTTGGTCGGGTACAATCATTGCTGAATTTCAGGTTATTGATGTCCTTCCAAAAATCATTCCAAAATCTTAATAATAGCATTTTATTGCATGATTACCTCCAGCATTTCAACATCATGGCAACAAAGTCACAACAGTCAAAACCCGTGAAACCTCTCCACCAGATAATTGCACAAAATCAACCCTTTGTCAAGTCCCACCCATTCACTTTTAGTTTGATCGAACTCCAACTTTTTATATTCATTAATCTTAAAAGAAAGTAGTTTCAAAGGAAAGTACTTAAGCATGTCCACTTGCAAGTATTTCTTTTGTGCACAAGGTTCAGACACCTTTGGCTATAGGTTACTGTATCCCCTAGATTCCACAAGGAGCGTCTTGGCCGCGTTGCTGCCGCAACATGGTTGCCGGAGTTGATCGTGGCCATTCTAGACAATGGCTGTAATTCCACCAGCCGCGCTACGGCACGTCTCGGCAGCTTCCTAGAAGCGGCTCTCCATGCTGCTCCGCCGAGAATATGCGCCAGTCTATTTCTGCCGCTGGCGGGCCGCAGTCACTCTAATCTGAATATAGCAGGGATACGTTTCCCATAGTTTGCCGATATACAGTCATTGGATCCAACTGCGTTAGTATTTGTGTTAATGGGAACCGCACACCAGATCGTGCCAGGCAGGAAGTAACTATCAAGGGGAATACGCTTTTTACTAAAAGAAACTAGACACCAATCTTTGATATAAAATTTGTTTATAATTTACTTTTCAACTACTGTTCTGTGATTTTGTTTTAACTAAAACAGGGCACTTTTTTTTTTTTTTTTTTATCTATGGCGTTCACAGCTAGTAGACTGTAGTAGGCTACAGCACAACGAAGTCGGAAATGCAATTAAAGCAGAAAAAACAACAGACAGCATTTATGTTCGTAGCGCAAAAATCCCGGCAAAATGATGAAATAAGCGAAATCTGAGCAGGTCGATTGTATCAGATGGCAGGGCACTGCGCTGACGTTTCGCGCTCAGTGGAACATGAAGTTGCCTGCAAGATGGAGCAAAATAGCGTCGCTCATGTTATGCTGCTGATACGCGCCCGATGGAATCTAGGGGTAATTAAAGACCCGTTTCACAGCAGCAAAATGACTTCCATAATCTCATGGTTCCCCCCGCCCAACATTTTTTCAGCTTCGTCTCCGCAGCATTCCTAGCTTGGGGTCTTACTTTGCATTCAGGTCTCTGTTCACAAGTCAAAACATCACATTCAGATTTGGCATACCACCAGCCATTGCTGGCTTCTAAATCGAATTCAAGTCCATACTGTTTCCCAGAGGCTGAATTGTCACCGGGCAAGACTGGCAAGACGTTGCATGCCCTATGGTCTTTGCCTATTCTGAGCAACACAGAGATTTACCCACATGTATCATTGCGCTACAGGACAAATAACATGGCAGACAGCCACAAAAAGAGGGGAGAAAAAAAAAACCTTCCTAAGACTGACTCAAGCAAACAAAAGAAGTTGTATCCTTATTGGAACATAGACTCACAGGGAGAGGCCTGGATTCTCGCTGTATTAGGGAAGAGACCCCAGCTCGCATTAACAACATGCATTATTCACAGCTTTTCTATGGCTCTCCAGTGGACAATCCATTGCCATCCCTGGAGATCACCACACATAAAAATACATGCCATGGCACAATTTTTATACAAAGGTACACAAAGTTTGATAAATGAGAGGAGCTGCAGCATTCTAGGTCGGTCAGCTGCAGGGGTCTGCTGACAAGCCTTGGAAGGCCAGTTAAGAATGAGCTACAGTATTCCAGGCAGGACATAACCAATGCATGGACCGGAAACAGAGTCCAGTCATGGGCTGTACTGCAGATGTGCATTTCTGCCAAGGAGGACTGGAGTATGGGGTGGTCAATGGTGTCCAGTTCGAAGAGGATCAAGGTGGAATAAAAAGAGGCTGCTTTTGCTGCATGAAGTGACGCACTCGCAGCGAGAATTGCAGTTTCTGTCCAGTGGCCAGATCTGAAGCCAGACTGATGCAAGTTATTCTGAGACAGGAAAGAACAAAGTTGGATAGAATGAACTCTTTTGAGTGTTTTGAATAGAAAACCAAGGAGACAAACAGTACTGCGGATCTGTAACCCAGTCATGCATTCACCATACAAGTTTAAGTACACTCAGAACTCTGTCTAAATGGAGACAAAAATGGGAAATGCTTAGTAACAGATTCTAGGTTTGCAGTTTCTTCACGGACACTCAGAATGGAGCTGTCCTTTGGTTAGAACTTTCGTAGCAAATCAGACATTGTGCTGGCCCTCATTCAAGAAGCAGTTTGATGCAAATTGACAAGCACACACAAGCAGACATGTTAACTTCACCCAGAACTTTGTTATTGACTAATGCCAAAGAGTTGCTTTTTTGAGGGAGAGAGAGCAGAGGTTGAGCAAAGAGAAAGAGAGAGGGTGCGGAGGTCAAGCAAGGCTGTGGGAGGGAGCTGGGCACACAGACAGAGCTAGTAGGAGTAAATTATGCAGAGCAGGAGCTTCATGTATCAATGCTGCGTATACACTAAAAGATTGCTAACGCTGTTTGTCACGCACTCGCCACATGAATGAAAAGTGATGTAAGAATGTGTGGACAGCAGCACAAACTCTCGAGAGGTAGTGAGTTTGTTCGAGTGCATTGCAAACTCTTGTCTGGCATGAAACTACTGTCTTTTATGCGCAACTTGAAGTGTCTTTCACATCATATCGCAAATAAACTGAACTTAACTGAAACTCATCCAACTGGCATCATTAATTACAATTTATGGTTCCCTAGCACTGGAGGAAAATGCCGCTTTTTCATAACTCGACCGAAATATGATTTTTCTTATGATTAGTATGGTGTTCAATATGAACCTAAAACCGTTAATCTCTGAGGCCATTACAAATAGGATCATATCTGTCTGCATTCACTTGGCACTCTGTACTCCACTAAGCCATCATCACTAACACACCAATGAACTATAGAATGTCAAAACATGCCAAAGAAATCACCAGTTTGGAAGCATTTTAAGATTGCTGATGAACCCCCAAAAAGTGAAACTGGCGTACCTTCATACTACTACTTGCAAATTGTTAGAGTGTCAATCCTCTGAATTTTCCCTGCCCTGCGAACTTTGGGTTGAATAACGTTAGCTGACTTGGTTAGCCAGCTAAAATAGCCATGATGAATAAATAACTCAGTTAAAGATTTTGAGGAAAGAGTAATATAATGGCAAAAGATATTATGCTTTGAAATTGATGAGTTATATCCATTGAAGACTTTTTATTTATTAACATAAGACTAACTCATTTACTCCGACAAATCACTTTATTCAAACAGGATTTTGAGGATTTTTTTTTTTTTGTGTGAAGACGTAATATATAATATGAGCACTATGGAGGGAGGACCCCCTGATTGCCACCAGGTATTTTGTACATGGCCAACAACAATGAGAAGTAAAAAACAAAATGAAAAAAGATATATATGCTCTGAATGTTATTCATTTGCTCTGGAGAGGGGATAAAGAAAGAGATGTTGGTTACTGACCCTGAAGATGAGGCATATTCACTCCAAGTCATATGTGAAGCTCAGATGCGCATTACAAATGATGTGGCAAAATTGTCGGCCTCAACCCATGATTCCTTTATCCTGGGGAGTAGAGGTGTTGGGAACAGACTGCAGCTGGGGCTGTGCATGACAATTGGCTTCTTGATAAGATATGGCGTTAACTTTACTATGCTCAGTATAGTTTAGTTTTTCATTCATTTTTATTTTCTTTTCAATTTTGTTCAGTTTTCAGTATAGTTTTGCATTTTTTCGTTGATCTTTTTCCTGTAGTTTAGTTCTTCATTTTATTTATGATATGTTCTTTGATTTTTAGTTTACTTATTTTTAACGATAATAACCTTTGCTTGTGGCTTGTGCATAATGACCCCTATTTTTCCTATTTGCTGATCCTGGCACAGAAGTCACCAAAAAGCATTATTGTAGCCCCCGGATGAAGTCGGGCGGTTACTATGGATTCATGCTTGTCGTCACCACTGCCGCCACCACGTCCGCATCTGTGTCTGTGTCGTAGACACTTCCTTGTGGACACTGTACAGGCTGTAATTTTTGACCAATTACTTTCATATTTGGTATGGACATGTGTTATACTTCAGTTATAACACCCATCGATTTTGGTTGCCATGGCGACAGTATTGTCCGAATAATGTGCAAAAAAGAGGAGAAGCGGGCTTTCGGAGGTTGCACCCATTGTGGTTGCAGGCAACCGGACTGTCTAGTTTTCCCGGTGTCCTCCTCGGAAATTGGCACTTTAGTCTTGCATGTGATGAAATTTTTCTTTTTCCTCGCAGCAGCTCATTTAATCAGTGTTCTTTTTTTTCACTTGGGCAGCAAGCTGCCAAACAGGAGTATTCGTTGTCATTTGTAGTCAGTTGTATGTCGTTTGTATGTCCTTTGCATAGTCATTTTCGAGGGGCTCATGCATGTGTGCTTTATTTTACATTGATTAAGATGTATCAAGGAAAGGTGCACAGAACCTGGCGTGAGCACGGTTTGACACAAGTGGAGGAGCTTTTGCGTACACAATTCTCCAGTTTTGTGAGTGCACCATCTTCTAGTATAAAAGCTTCACAAACTTTGATACATGAGGCCCTAGATCTGTTTGAGATCTAAAAAAATGGCATGAATTTCAAACAGCATGTTTAAAATACTGAATAGGAAAATGGGGGTCCAACAGCTCAACTGGGAGGTCTTCAAAGTCAACCTCAATGCCATTAGATATAATGGAAACCACTGCTCGTGTGGACTGAAATGGGAACAGAGTACGGTCCATAATTTGTACCTTTAAAGGAAAGAGCTATTGTAGTGCAAATCGTTAAACATGTAAAATGTCATACTTTAGAAAGTAGATATCACCACCCATACTTTGACTGCTGTGATATTCTTACACCACCCAAGCATTGACTGCTATTTTTAAATAGATGCTGGAAAGAAAATAACCTCTGTACATTTCTTACTTGTCATTTAAATGAGAAAACCACTCAAAAACCTTTTTTTTTTCCATTGAGATAATCATGTTTTAATATGTAGAATAATTTTTTCATGTCAGGCTCTATGATTACATTTCTGTGAAATCCCTGGGTTAAAAAATGTATTCTGTTTGCTTTGTTATGGGACGTAGTCAGCAGAAAATCTTTTGATGTGTCCTGCAAGCCTCACATAACAGATTAATCCAAAGCTTAATCATTAAACCCAGCTCTTCAGAGAAGACTGATAACTCAAATGAGGATTGTTTTTAGAACATCTCACTCCAGTCATTATTTTTTTAAGATCTTTCATGCCTTTATTTTCTATATCAGTATAGTATTTCCTTCATGCTGGGCTTCCATTCAGGGACCATTTTCCCTTTGGAAGTTTGATTTGTGAAGCCAGCAAAGCCTATAAAAATCATACATTTTCTTTGCACTGTATAATTTCATTGCACTGTATGATATACAGACCTCATTTGAAGGGTATCAAATTTTCAACTGAAATGTAAATAATGAAATACTGTATCGATCCAATTCATACCAGTGGCTGTATGTACTTTTGAAGCCAGTAGTTTCCAAACTTATTATAAGGAAGTCTGCCACAGTATTAAAATTTGCAGCGCGCTCTGAAACTTTTAGCAACTCAATTAATATAAAAGTAACCCAATTATTCAATTATGAACTTTAATGAGCCGAAACATTATCTCGTCCGGAACAATGTCCAGGTTAGTGGCACTTTGAATGAATACCTAGACCCGTGATTTCCCAGCAGATCATTGCCCAGTGCATCACACTCCCTTCACTCATTTGTCTTCTTCCCAGTGTGCATCCAGGTGGATTTTTTTTCCCTTAGGTAAACGACACTCGTGTTCTTGGGTCTTGCATATCCCAGTCCTTGACAAGCACCATTTTAATGATGTAATCAACATTATTTGCTTCATTGGTGAATGGTCATAATGTCTTTGCTCGTCTGTATACATTAGGGTTATGTAATACAGGTACACGAGTCTGAGTGCCATTTTGAGCTTTTGCTCCATCTGATCTTGACCTCCAGAAATTGATGGATGATTAAACTTCAGAGGGTATACACTGCATTCTGAATGCTGACAATCTGATAGCTTATTAACACATGGTCAACTGCGTTCATAAAACCAAATTGAAGGTCTCCTATTATATTACCAGATGCCATTTTAAGCCATTGTGACATCACATGGGAAAGAGACTAACCATAATAATGCAAGAATCGATAAATTGGTTGGCTGAAGTTCTGGTACTCCAGGACAAGGGTTGCCTGCCCCTGATATACAGTGCTGTGAAAAAAGTATTTGCCCCCATCCAAATTCTTGTATTTTTTCTTATGTCGTATTGAAATGTTTCTGATCATCCAACTAATTTTAATTCAGGACAAGAAGAAAGTTGGTACATAAGCAAAACTAAAAGACATGTAAGGGGGGGGGGCAAATACTTTTTCATAGCACTGTAGTAATGAAGGGGGAAATTACTTTTTCACATGGGGCCAGGTAGGGTTGGATAGCTTTTTTCTTTCAATAAATTAAGTAATCATTAAAAAAAACTGCAATTTGTGTTTACCTGAGTGATCTTTGTCAAATATTTAAATTAGTTAGATGACTTGAAACATGTAAGTGAGACAGATAGGCATAAATAGAGGAAACCGGGAAGGGTGAAAATCCTTTTTCATGGCACTGTACCTGTATATTCTAGTCTGGAAGCAGGTCCTGTGTCCACAGGGTCCAGCTGAAATTGAAGGATAATGATGATGTTCTGTAAAGAAACATCTAGGACAGGTCCTGGGTGAATAGTCCAGATGTCCTTAAAGACGGAGTAAAAGGCCCATGGATAAGTCATATGCTATTTATTTATTTATTTTATTTTTTTGCTTTCTCTCTTCTTTGGATTTTCTTATCCAAATACTGTGGCTGGTTGCATTACATGTAAAGCATTATTGATAGTACAACTACAAGTAGTTCACCTCAGCCAGTACTAACTTAAACAACTTTCCAAATATGGTGCCATAATCTTTGCTTTGCGTGCTACACCTGCTTGTGAGAAAAAAAGATAATTGAGTTCCTTTCGACTACAATGTCAGTTACCCTGCAAAGATAAAAGTGCTTTCATCAGTTCCTCTTGTTTTTAGTTTCTGTATTAAACTCTGTGTCGGGGTTTTCCTGCAGCAAACTGCCAGAAGTTCTACATGTTCACCTGACCCTCACGTGTTCCTGCATCTCTCAGATCAGCAGTGCTCTGGAATATGTGAAAGGCCAGGGCCTCTCTCTGTGACATACCCTCTTTCTCTCTTCTTGCAGCTGAGATATTGGGGCAGTGCGTGTTCAAAGTCAGGTAACAATTTCAGTGGGATAGCTACTGCCTTTTTGTTCTGGTCAATCAAAGAAAATGATGTAGATATTATTATTATTATTATTATTATTATTATTATTATTAATAATAATAATAATAATAAATCACTACTTTTCTTAAAATTACAACCGAATCCAAAAAATCTGTAATCAGAATTTATCACTGAATCTTTCTAAGAAATGACCACTGTTAGCCAAAAATGACTCACTGCAGCAGCATTACCATCCTTCACGCAAATGTGCTGATTGTCCCCAAAAAGGATATCGGTAGACATGACATAATGCAACAACTGAATTATGTTATGCCTAACTATGCTGGTATAATTAATGCACAGCATGCATCACAGCCAATTGTAATGCCATTCTTTCTTGTTCTGTAATTCTCCGAACAAACATTAGTACTGGCAATGAATATGACACTCACAGGGCCCTACTGTGACGTGCTAAATGTTGCCAGCCAATGCAAACACTAACGGTATCTTTGATTTGTAAAACTAGGTGTGTCAAACTCCATTCTGGTAAAGGCAGAACTCCATTCAGAGGTAACAGTGTAACCATGGAACTGTTGTTAAAAGGACTGGTCCTAGACAAAGCATTTTTTTAACATTTAAGCAACAAATGCTGTTTGGGTGCACTGAAATATGGTTTGCATTTTCTTCTGTCAGTGGCCATATTACTAAGCCTGAAATCAGGACCAGGCATGAAATAATGCCTTATGAATCATTTATGCATATGAAAATCAGCCAAAAATTGAACAAATAGTTCATAGCTGTATGGAAGATGGAAAATCAAGATGGAAATTATGTCTTTGTGGCAGATTTTCTGGCGATAAAAGGATGAAAGAGGAGTTCTTAACCTTACAAATGGCTGTCGAAAGTGAAAATTCTGTAAAATGCACATGACACATTGTGAAAAACTTTGATTTGCCTAAAAAAAACAGGCACTATTTTTGGAATCAGCACCTCAAAACTGCTAAGAAACAAATATTGGATGTTATTCAGCAAAAATTATGCATAGCAATGTAATAATAATAATTACTATTATTATTATTATTATTATCATCATCATCATCATCATCACAACACAGATTTTGGAGTGAAGAGATCAAAAATTCAGCCAATGATACACTCCAGAACATGAAGTAGTCAATACCACAAAAAACATTTAGCAAAACTGCACGAGCATGAATAATCACAGGCTAAGTGCATTATCCGATACAAAGGTCCACAGCTACATATTAGTAAAAAAAAAAATTGATATTTCACTCTACGTCTAGACGCTACTTCTATGGTAGGACATTTCTCCTCACAGCCGAGTGCTTGATGAATTCATCAGCGATGGATCCAGGTTTTCTTTCCTTGACGAATTTTTGTGACAGTTGTGTACAGCAGTACAGTTCAGTCTTCCTCCCTCCATTGTGGGCCGCAGATACGTTTCATTGGTGATTGTTTGGGTTTATTGATTTTTCAATGACAAATTTTTGTTTTGTTTTCTAGCAATGCTCACTAACAAACAAATTGCCAGGCTTAAATTTTTGCCATTCAATTGAGAGGTGGTGCATCATTTGCCCTGTCACCATTCAACAATCAGTCAGCTGTCTATCCTAGAATGGAACACAGGCACTGTCACTGACCGACCCCGCTTAGGGCAGCCACGAGTGACTATGGTAGCACAAGAGCACCACATCTGGTTACAGCCTGTACGTGACAGATTCCGGACAGCAACCCAAACTGATCATGAGACGAGGGGTCCGAGATGATTGAGGGTGAGCGCAAGTACCATTTGATGCCGTCTACATGAGCAAAACATAAGTGCGCACGGCCCCTACCGAAAACCCATTTTTTGCCCATCAACAGGAGTAGGAACTCTTCACTTTTGACTGGGTGCACCTGCCTCTGAGTCATTTTTTGGCACTTTATTTCCCTGTTTCTGTCTGAGAATGGAAAACAGGGACTGTTGCTGACCGACCCCGCTTAGGGCAGCCATGCGTAAATAGGCAAAAACTGGGTTTTCTGTAGGGGCCGTGCGCACGTATGTGTTGCTCACATAGACGGCATCGAACGGAACTTGTGTTCACCCTCAGATGTCTCAGACCCCTTGTTTCATGATCAGTATAGGTTGTTGTCCAGAATCTGTCACGTATAAGCTGTAAGCAGATGTGGCCCTCTTGAGCTACCGTAGTCACTCGTGGCTGCCCTAAGCGGTGTCGGTCAGTGACAGTGCCTGTGTTCCATTCTCGGATAGGCAGCCGACCGATTGTTGAACGGTGACAGTGCAAATGACGCACCACCTCTCGGCGGCTGAGACCTGCCCGTAACATGCCAATGGCTTTTTTTCTCTCTCCTGTGTCACAAGCCCTTCCATTTGCTTGATGCAATAGCATTTTACATTTTTCTTGTTTGCTTTATGTAGGCTATTGACCACACCCAAAAGAACAAGTTAAGTGCCACAGTACACATCGCAAACAGCTCCGTGTTTGTTACTACTGAAGTGCTTGGCGCGTTCACGTGGCGTGTGTCAGGATTACAATACCACGCGCTTTTCTTTATTTCCACTCATGCCTCACTGGAAAAGCAATAAAAATCAATTGATTCTTCAATTTGCTGCAAAATACAGTACATACCTCACCGTTGCGTTTTTAATGGCGCTGAGTATATTAACTTCTCTGGTACCTCTATTTTTTAATTTCTCAAGTTTTCAAATTTGTTTGCAGTAAATTAGGAGCAGTAACTCCATAAAGATTTGGGCATTAAAAGTATTAGTTGTTTACAGAAAACTTTGCGGGCCTTGCTGCCTCTCAGCACAGGAATTAACAACTAGAGCTGTCAAGATTCATTATTCTATCCCCTTATGGGGTGTCTCTTTGTGAATTTGGATAAGAATTGGAGTTCTGCTCTAGCAAGGAAAGATCATCTGTGAAATGCAGAGGGGGGTAAATCAATCATATCACATTAGCCTCAGAACAAAGTCATCACATTGCTCTTGTCTGCGACTCAGCATGAGGAGTAATCAAGAGAAAACAAACCACCTAAATCAGAATCTTTTGCATCACTGCTGTTTATATGAATGTAATGATGATTGAAGTGCTATTTTATACTGTGAGGGCTAATATGCTGCAACTTACCATTTAGCACGGAAAAATGTTTCAGTGTTTAAATGCAGTCCTCAGATGCAGTATTATTTTTTTCATCAAGAAAAAAAAATCCCCTGCCAACAAAAGTACCGTGAGATGAAAATAAAGAAAAGAAATTGTCTGAAATACACATCACACATCCTATACAATCTGCACGCATATAGCTTCCATGTATGGTGGCAAACTGGAGTGCATGTCACAGAGGGGAGAGATGATTAGTAATACAATCTCTAAAGGCAGAGTTCAGGTTTTTAAAGGAATATTTTAATATTTATTCAGCTTTATCTGAAGCTTTCTCATTGAACAGATCTCTGTGATTAATACTGTATGTTGATTTTAGTACTTTGGAAAGGAGGTGTGGCAGACCAGGAGCTCAGGACTCAGTTGCAGCCAGCAGAACAATTTCACAAAGTATATCAAACAGAGATTTGAGGACAAACGTTCCTGGTCTTTTCCATGCAGATTGCAGCGCAAGAGGGAATATCCAAATCAAGGTCAGAAGACGCGGAGAGGGTCAAAAACCATATACAGTGCCTGACAAAAGTCTTGTCGCATAAAGACATAGTAACTAAAAATAGCATATAACTTTATTTCTAACCAATCAATTGTTATAATAAATGGTCCATTTTAATGTCAAGGGCTTTCACATTAATAATTTGGTGCAAAATGAAACCGTCAAAAAGGGTTCTGATGTTCACAGCCTGGCAAAGCCCATAACGTGTTTTTGCTGGGACAAAAGTCTTGTCGTCTCTTCAGATGATGCAACAAATCATAGATAAGAGTTTAACCTATGACAAATACTGTAATTAACACATTCCCAGAAGTGTATAGAAATAACCCCAGCGCACCAGACTTTCATATGAGGTGCGATTAGACCTCTGACAACATGCCAAAGATTCAACCACAGACCAAAGTGCTGATCATCAAGAGCCTGAAGACTGAGTCTGCTGCTGAGGCGGCAGACATCTTTAATGTATCCAAATGTCAAGTGGAGGGGATAAGAAAAATATTTGAAGACACTGGTGATGTTCGTGGCAAGTGCAGGTCAGACAGACCCCGGTATGACAACTGTTTGAAAGGACCGTTTGTTGCTTCAACTGTACAAGGCTAGCCCTTCTTCAACTACAGCAAAGCTACATTAGGAAATGTCACCAAAAATCCCGGTATCTACAAGAAGAGTTTGTCAAATTCTCTCTCAAAGTGGTTTTCATGGCTGAATTGGTACACAGAAGCCTGCATTAAACAGAAAACAGAAAACAAATAACCTGCATTGCATTTGCCAAGGCCCACAGCTTGCAGAAAGGATTGATACTGGAAAAGTGGCTGAAAGTTTATTTTTCTGATGAATCATCAATTGAACTGCATCCCAGTCACCGTACAAGACCTGTTGGAACCCTCATGGACCCAAGATTCTCCCAGAAAACAATCATGTTTGGTGGAGGAAAAATCATGGTTTGTTGTTACAGCCAGTATGGGGGTGTGAGAAAGATCTGCAGAGTGGATGGCAACATTAACAGCCTGAAATATCAAGAAGTTCTTGCTGCCCTACTTATACTGCTGCTCCTTCTCATACTTCTGCCTCCATGTCACAGTTCCTGAAAGCGAAGAAGGTGAAGGTACTCCAGGATTGGCCGATCCAGTCACCTGACATGAACATTATTTAGCATTTCAGGGGTAAGATGAAGGAAGAGGCTTGGAAGATGAAACCATAGAATCTTGATGAACTCTGGGAGTCCTGTAAGACTGCTTTCTTTGCCATTCCAGATGATTTCATCATCAAGTTATTTCAGTCATTGCCAAGATGTACGGATACAGTCCTCCAAGCTCATGGGAGTCTACGCAATATTAATTCTTTTTTTTCCAAGGCACCATGAATTTATGTTCTAATATTATGGTGGCATATTTGTGTATTCAAAATAAATTGTATGTATAATTTCCACATTTTTTTCCAATGCGACAAGACTTTTGTCCAAGCAAAATCTGACTTTTCTGTACTAATTAAATAATAAAACTCAATGAATGACACAAAACTCTATTTTGGTATATTTCGCATAATCTAGAGGGCTTTGCCTTTCATATAAGCCATTTTTTGATTCCAATTGATCAACTACAAAGCAGGTTATTATTTGTTGTTCCTACAACTTGGATAAGTGACAAGACTTTTGTCAGGCACTGTATATATATATATATATATATTTATTTATTTATATATATCGTTGTGTTCAAAAAAATAGCAGTGCGTTAAAAACATGAATAAAATGCAACTATTTTTTAATAGCCTTCAGTTCCATATTTCAAATGTAGTGGAAACATTACACATTAAATTCCAAATCAAAGCATAAACAAATTTGATCAAGTCTGTGTTATTCTTTTACAGCAAGCTAAGAGAAGGAATATTAATTTGTTCAAGAAAATAGCAGTATCAACAATTTTCTCTGCAAACTCAAATACTGATTTAACTTCACTTTAAATTACAAGACTGATTAGTTGCATAACCATTGTTTTTTATTACTGCTGTGCATCTACTGTACACTCTACATCTACATGTAAACTCTCTCATCTGCCATCACAACCAACGTCGGCGCCCCCCAGGGTTGTTTGAGTTCAGCAGTTATTTTTACCTTTTATACGGATGACTGCCGTATAGATACACCAAATCAATATGTCTTAAAGTATTCTGATGATACAGTACTAATATCTCTGTTAACCCACTCTTGCAACCCTGGGCTGCACTGACTTGGCGTGAACAAACTGGTCGAGTGGAGTGATTATAATGCCCTTGAGATTAACACAGAGAAAACAACGGAAATTGTGTTCGGTTTACCATCTGATTCTCATAAAGCCTCTGTTGTTATTCATAATGAAAAAATTAAGGAAGTATCTTCTTTTAAATATTTGGGGGTAATAACTGACCATCAGCTATCATGGAAAGATTACATTGAAGCTGTTTGTAGAAAGACAAAACAAAGAATTTGGTTTCTCCTCCGACTGAGGTCTTTTGAAGCGAGTGGGCAAATCCTTCTATTATTTTTTACTGCTGTGATAATGAGTGTTCTTCAGTACTGCAGCTCTACATGGTACAAGTGCTTGTCTGTTACCTTAAAGTCAAAACTGCTCCATCAACTAAAAATCTGCTCAAAAATTGTGGGTCAGCCACTTGAAAAATTCTGCGAATCAGCTTACTGTACTAGCGTGTTAAGGTCGACCAACAACATTGCCTCTAACCCCAAACCATGTCCTCAATAGTGAATATAATCTTTAACCCTCAAATAAGAGATACAGGGTTCCATCTTTTAATAGGGTTAGACTGAAGCACTCTTTTGTGCACCAGTCAATCCTAAAATTAAATATGGTGCTTATTTCCAGATTAAATGCGCGTTAATGGGTCTTAAATGGTGTCTTTGTATTTTTATGATAAATGCATGAATTTTGTTATTGTATGGGTCTTGTTTTATTGTCTTCCTGTTTGTAATTTTAGTTGTAATGGAGCAACTGTGGCGTGAGGAAAATTTCAGACTTTGACAATAAAGTATTATCATCATCATCATCATCATCATACACTGCATCGAGTCAACCAAATTCTAGTACCTAGAAACAAATATTTCAGCCCAACAAACTACATTCCACAGTTTCTGTAAACTTTAAGGTTTAGCTTCAGAAAATGTATTTTTAATGTCACCCCACAAGTTTTCAATAGGGTTGAGGTCAGGGGATTGAGCTGGCCACTCCATGACCTCAATCCTGTTTGTCAGGAACCAAGATGTTGTTCGCTTACTCGAGTGTTTGGGGTCTTTGTCCTTTTTAAACACCCATTTCAGAGACATTTCAGAGACATGACAGTGTATTGAGTGGTGCTTCTGTGAGAATTCTTGATTACCACACAGATTTGAAGAGTATTGATTATCTTTACTAAAATAATGGTAATAAAAATTACAATAAGTAAAAATCTCTGACACAGTAAATAGTGTTGCAGAGTACATTGTGCCCTTTTAATCTGTTTTAGGCTACTGTTGGTGAACTTACTAATTGCACATAAGAGCCAGGTGTTGAAGAGAATCTAATGAACAAGGGGACATGTTCTTCAGAATTTGCATGGTCACAGTGCAAAAGAAAAAGGTCAAATACAACTTTATAATGAAGTTAAAGAGGCAATGAAGCCGAAAAAGGTGCTATTGTCTACAGTTTAAGAAAAGTAATTGTTTCCATTTAGTAGTCTAAATGTTGGAGAGAGGTTGGTAGCAGCCTTCATTTTTGTTGTTGCTTTTGGGTGGCCCCCCACTTCAACTACTGTTCCCTCTGTGCCCCCCATCTTAAATTAAGCTGGATCCGCCCCTGTTGGTTCCCCAGGACCAATGCTGTGGGCCAATGATACAGGACATGTCCCACAGACCACATGCCTATACTATGCCATGGGGACCACATCCAGTTAGGCTGTACTGTAAACGAGTTGTTGTCCACAAGAGGCATAATCTTCTACAGCCTTCCTCTTTGACTCTATTATAAACTGACAACCCAAAACATTATGTACAGCATGTCCTGCACAAAGGTCCAGAACATTTAGATAATAATTATATCAAAAGTAACTGCTACCATAAATGCCCTGCCCCCAAGTCAGATACAGGTTTAAACACAAGGATGAAAAGGCAAAAAAAAAACCCCAAAAAAAAACAACATTGGTAGACAGTTTACGACGTTTGCTCCCTCCTCCTCTCAGCATGCCCCAATGGTGTCTCCATTTGCGTGATTACAGACGCATGCATATGGATCAGCAAGTACACATCTTAATGCAGCCGAACATTACAGTCTGCAATAATCAAAAATATGATAATAATGTAAAGTTTGTCCGGTTGATATTCTTGTAAAAATACCCTCTATAACAAATAGAATACAGGAACCACACAAAGATCACCGACAAGGCAATAAGGCCTCTCTAATAAATAGAAAACTGGAGTTTCCAAATACACAAATGAAGAGGGTTGTCTGAGACCTGCATTTTGCAATCCTGATAAAATATTCAGCTCACGCTAAAGTGTTATTTAGGGTGTGATTCTCTGTGGATTTGAATGAGAGATTTGGGATCTAAGTTGTGCTTCAGCAGTCATAAACCTTTTGTGAAATATTTTTTTTGTTACAATGAAAGATCTCAACCATTGCATGTCTGCCATCTCAATGTAATCACCTTTCATCAAATAAAAGGTAAGAGATTGTTGAGTGAAGGGTTGCAGCAATGGCAATAATTTGAAAAGGAGCTCAACCATAATTTTTCTTCTGATGATGCATTTTCAGTCCACAGGACACCTCTGTGCTCTTGAAAATTTCTTTTTATTCGGCAACAATACATTTAGTGTAAAGGTGATTTCAGTGAACCTTTCATCAAAGAAACTTTTGAGTTCTTTCCAGTATTTTTAGAAGAATGGGTTTGTGCAAGAATACTGCACTGTATTTTTTAGGGAAATCAGTCCTGCCCTAATATGGAAAATGTCCTTGACAAATTGCTGTCAATCACCTTGGCAATTACCATGTTTTAAATGTCTCTAACAATGCATCAAAATGTGTATGCATTATATATCTCAGAAAATGGCAATATGACCTGCAGTATGGTTTTAAATATTGTGTCAAGCGAAATTGTCATTTCAAAAGCATTTCCTCTCGTTTTTCAATGAAGTAACCTAAGCGCCAGTCCAGATTTAAAGCGTTTCCAACAGCAATAGTGTGCTATTTTTAATGTTGAATCAAAGATAGGCACGTGATAGCTTCACCTCAATATTTCAAAAGCTTGCAAACACTCTATCAGGGCAGATACATTGAGGATTCTTAAGGACAAAGTGAAAGCGGTGCAAGAGCACAACTTCCGTGATATGATGAATATCTGAGAAAAACAAATATTTCCGAGGAACTGAAAATGAAGTGGAGTGTCAATTTGACTGACTTCAAGTGTGGAGGCACATTCCAAACTGCAACTCGATAGGGGGATACAGATGATAGACAGGTGTATTTAATAAACACTGCACCAGCTGGTATGCAGTCAAATCATATCAAAAGAAAAATAATTTTCCAAGAAATGGGAGGAAAATATCTTACGTGCAAAAATGTCTTAAGTTATAGATTACCATATTTTGCTGCTTATATATTATAATCATATATTTATTTATTTGTGTATATCAGTATAGATATTATATTCTTGGATTTTCCAAGGAGAGCTGTATAGCTAACAACCTCTCCCGACTGAAGAAGAGGCCATTTTAAAACCTTTGGTGTTGGTGCTACCACCCACATCACCACTTCTTCCGATGCCAGTTTTGCCCTGTCTGCATTACCTTCCCTAACTGCCTCCAATACGAGCCCCCAACAGATGACAAAATGTTTATTTTGATAAATCAACACCCGAGTTCCAGCCACTATTGCACAGCTAAGTAATTTGAACCAGCATACAGAGCTACTGTCCCCTTACACCATCATCAACAGATAGTGGTTAATGTATTAGACACCCCGGCTAAACTAGTCAGTGTTAAAAACATGTAAACTGATTGATTAGTAAACCACACAATATGGAAAGGTTATCTACGCAGACTTTGAACCATCGATTACTTTACTTCAGCCGGAACGCTGTTGTTTTAAATAAAATCCAGCTATAGAGTCCAGCTCCTTGCAATCGATGATAGCACGCTCACTGCAGTTAGCTTGAGTTAGTCAGCTGCTGGCTGGACATTGTCACTGGGCACAATGTAAAAAAAAAAAAAAGAAGGAGTGAGTAGGGTTCGGGAACTGAGGGGCAGAAAAGGTAGCACTATGATGGTGACATAGCATGGATGGTTGAGTAAGGAAAGAGGGTAGGGTGACTGATCAAGGATGTGTAAGGAATCAGGGCACACAGACAGAGCTAGAAAGCTTGAAGGAGCGAATTATGCAAAGCAGATCAATTTTTTGAGGTATTAAGCAGCAGGAATTTCAGATGATTTCAAAATGAACTGAAGTGGAGAAGGAGGGCTCTTATGGCTTCACTGGGGCATCATCAAAATCAACATTCTCGATGCTGTTATGGTGGTTTTCTATTGCATGGTACAGCTCTACATTGCACAATTTGGGGAATTAGACAGCTGATATAGCCTAGTGGTTAGGGCGATGTGCCTTCCCCTGGGAGACCAGGGTTCAAATCAGATGCAGGTTGAAACACAAAGACAAAAAAAGGCAAAAAAAAAACAAGAACAATAAAAAAACGACATTGGTAGACATTTTATGACGTTTGCTCCTTCCTCCTCTCAGCATGCCCCAATGGTGTCTCCATTCGCGTGATTACAGACGCATGCATATGGGTTAGCAAGTACACATCTTAATGCAGCCGAACATAACAGTCTGCTATAATAATGTTAAGTTTGTCTGGTTGATATTCTTGTAAAAATACTTTCTATTACAAATAGAATACAGGAACCACACAAAAATCACAGACAAGGCATTAAGGCCTCTCTAATAAATAGAAGACTGGAGTTTCCAAATACACAAATAAAGAGGGTTGCCTGAGACCTGCATTTTGCAATCCTGATAAAATATTCAGCTCACGCTAAAGTGTTATTTAGGGTGTGATTCTCTGTGGATTTGAATGAGAGATTTGGGATCTAAGTTGTGCTTCAGCAGTCATCAACCTTGTGTGAAATATTGTTTTTGTTACGTTGAAAGATCTCAACCATTGCATGTCTGCCATCTCAATGTAATCACCTTTCATCAAATAAAAGGTAAAAGATTGTTGAGTGAAGGGTTGCAGCAATGGCAATAATTTGAAAAGGAGCTCAACCATAATTTTTCTTCTGATGATGCATTTTCAGTCCACAGGACACCTCTGTGCTCTTGAAAATTTCTTTTCTTTCGGCAACAATACATTTAGTGTAAAGGTGATTTCAATGAACGTTTCATCAAAGAAACTTTTGAGTTCTTTCCAGTATTTTTTTGAAGAATGGTTTCGTGCAAGAATACTGCGCTGTATTTTTTAGGGAAATCAGTCCTGCTCTAATGTGGAAAATGACCTTGACAAATTGCTGTCAATCACCTTGGCAATTACCATGTTTTAAATGTCTCAAACAATGCATCAAAATGTGTATGCATTATATATCTCAGAAAATGACAATATGATCTGCAGTATGATTTCAAATATTGTGTCAAGGGAAATTGTTATTTCAAAAGCATTTCCTTTTTTTTTTTTTTAATGAAGTAACCTGAGGGCCAGTCCAGATTTAAAGCGTTTCCAACAGCAATAGTGTGCTATTTTTAATGTTGAATCAAAGATAGGCACGTGATAGCTTCACCTCAATATTTCAAAAGCTTGCAAACACTCTATTAGGGCAGATACACTGAGGATTCTTAAAGGAGCAGTATGTAAGAAATGTATGTTGATTAATCATGAAATGGCCCTGATATATCACCAGACATTAAGGAATGATGTTAATTTCAAATACATACATCACTGACAACAGTAGCCCAGGCAGAATATTCTCATTACAAAAGCGAAGTTGCAGCCCACAACTAATGTTAATGTTGTCATTTTGTGTTTTGGCCTGTTGCGCCGCCCTCCACCTATCTCCCAATCACGAAGTCAGTAGCATTTTGGCATCCAGGTTGCCAGTTACCACTGAGCTGCAGCTACCAGCGTTTCGGAGCACAAATGTCTGACGTTACTACACCTAAAAGGCCTCGTTATGATTCCGAAATACGTCGTGAGAAAGTCAGAGACAAAACAAGGATCTGTATAGGACATGCCTTTGAAAGATGGAGACGGCTGAAAGCGGAGAAGAATTTGAAGACCGACACCAAAGTTGCTTATTTTCTCCTAGACAGGTAAGATTCAGCTAAGTTTGGCTAATTTAATTCTATTTAATGTAGGCATGGACATTTCAAATATTCTCTGCAGTCGAATAACGTTACGTATGTTCATTCATGGTACGTTAGTGCGTATGCAGGTGGGTCATCGAATTGACAAGGTAACAAATTGTTTTAGAAATAAAAACCGTGACTCGTCATTGCTAACATTAGCAATGCATTATTAGAGTCCGTTTCTTTGGCATTATGCTGAGACGCTGTGGAAACTGTTCCAACATTGACACAGTCATTATGACAATATGAAATGTAATTGAGACAGTACATTGGTCAAATGAGTCCTCATTCATTCTTTATGCATATTATAGTATGGACTTTAGTGGGCTATCCACACAGAAGAGTGACGAGCAAGTTGACCAATATGACCATTAAAGTTAGTTAGTCATTAGTCTTGATCTTTTCTGAACTGAACTGAACACAACCCTGTGAGAGCAAATCATTGGTGATATTGAAACGTAGCCATGGTAGCTCCTTGTAGTAGACATTCTTGCTGGATCCGGCAACCTAGCTGGCAACCTCTCGTCTGGGGGAGAGGGGGAGGGGATACTGCGCTCCACAGTATTTTGAATGTGATTGTAGTCCCAGTTTTGGCCAAAAACATACATACGGCTCCTTTAAAGACAAAGTGAAAGTGGTGACAGAGCATGGGAGGTTGAGTAAGGAAAGAGGGTATGGTGATTGATTAAGGATGTGCAAGGAATCAGGGCACACAGACAGAGCTATAAAGCTTGAAGGAGCGAATTATGCAAAGCAGATCAATTTTTTGAAGGTATTAAGCAGCAGGAATTTCACATGATTTCAAAATGAACTGAAGTGGAGAAGGAGGGCTCTTATGGCTTAACTGGGGCGTCATCAAAATCAACATTCTCTATGCTGTTATGGTGGTTTTCTATTGCATGGTACAGCTCTACATTGCACAATTTGGGGTATTAGACAGCTGATATAGCCTAGTGGTTAGGGTCATGTGCCTTCCCCTGGGAGACCAGGGTTCAAATCCAGGTTTGGCATACATCTACTTAGGCAGTAAAAGCATTGTTCTTAAATAATTGCTTGGGTTTGTGTACTTTTTACCATTTTTACCTTATTTTTTTATTTATAATTTTATTCATTTCCTTGTTTTTTTTTTTTAATAAATCTGCTCCAATGGAGTCAAATCTCATTTTCTTTGTATGTATTTTCTTTGAATGGGAAAATGTTTTCAGGACTGGCAGAAATAACAATTAAAAAATGTAAAATTTTAGAAATTAAAAAAGTGGTTGTATTTGCATGGAATGTATGCCTGTAGTGACATATAAGTGAAATTTAATTAGTTTTACAGTTTGGTACTTGAAAAATCAGAAATCGCACAAAAGCTACCCAAACTGCCAATTTGGAGAAGCCACCTAGACATTCCACTCAAATTTTACTCTGATTTACTTGATTAGAATAAACCTTGGCAGTGATAATGATGTGATTTGGTGCTGTAATTTTTTAGAGGTTTCAGACTGCAACTAATTAATTACAGAAGAGATAAAAGTACATTTTTGTTAGGCGATAATGAGATCTTTCATTTATGCTGTGTTCCATCTTCATTTACTCTGACTCAATGACATACAGTACTGTGCAAAAGTCTTAGGCACATTAAAATCAATTTCGTCGGGCAATATGCTTGCAAAAAAAAATGAAATTAAATGTTTCTCATAACTGATATATTTACAACCCCAATTCCAATTATTGTTGGGACAAAGTGTAAATTGTGAATAAAATCAAAATGCAATGACTTTCAGATCACGAGCCAATATGTTGTTTACAATAGAGCATAGATAAAATTTCAAACGTTGAAACTGAGACATTTTACATTTTTATCCACAAAATGAGCTTATTTGAAATTTTCTGGATGCATCAGGTCTCAAAAAAGTTGGGACACAGGCAAAAAAGGGCTGAAAAAGCAATTAATATGTAAGAGAATCAGCTGAAAGAACATTTAGCAAGTAATTAAGTTAACTGGCATCAGGTGTGTAACATGATTGGCAACAAAGGGATGTCTTAGAGAGGCTGAGTGTCTCAGAAATAAAGATGGCCAGAGGCTCTCCAACCTGTGAAGGCTTCCATAAAAAAAATTGTGGAATAATTTAAAAATAATGTTCCTGAATGTCAAATTGCAAAGGTTTTGAAGGTCTCATCATCGACAGTGCATAACATCATCAAAAAATTCAGAGAAACTGGAAGAATCTCTGTGCATAAGGGACAAGGCCGAAGACCTTTACTGGATGCCCATGATCTTCGAGCCCTCCGACACCACTGCATCGCTCACCGGCATGATTCTGTCATTGACATTACTAAACGGGCCCAGGAAAACTTCAAGAAACCACTGTCTGTAAGCGCAGTCCGTCGTGCCATCCACAGATGCCACCTAAGCCTTTATCATGCAAAAAGCAAGCCATTTTTGAGCATGATCCAGAAGCGCCGCCGTGTTCTGTGGGCCAAGGCTCATTTCAAATGGACTGTAGCAAAGTGGCAAAGTGTCCTGTGGTCAGACGAGTCCAAATTTGACATTCAGGTTGGAAATCATGGGCGTCGTGTCCTCCGGGCTAAAAAGGAGAAAGACCACCCCTCCTGTTATCAGCGTTCAGTTCAAAAGCCAGCATCTCTGATGGTATGGGGATGCATTAGTGCATATGGTGTGGGACACTTGCATGTTTTAAAAAGCACCATGAATGCTGAAAGGTATATAAAGGTTTTAGAGCAACATATGCTCCCCTCCAGACAAAATCTATTCCAGGGAAGGCCTTGTGTATTTCAGCAGGACAATGCAAAACCACTTACTGCAGCTATTACTACAGCATGGCTTCGTAGTAGAAGAGTCCGTGTGCTGAACTGGCCTGCTTGAAGTCCTGCTCTTTCACTGATTGAGAACATTTGGCGCATAATTAAACGAAAAGTCCATCAAAGGAAACCCAAAACTCTCCAGCACCTGGAAGCCTGTATTAAACAAGAGTGGGATCAAATTCCAATGGTTAAACTCAAGAAACTTGTCTCCTCAATGCCCAGACACCTCCACTCTGTGTTAAAAAGAAGAGGGGATGCTACACCATGGTAAACAGGCCCCTGTCCCAACTTTTTTGAGACCTGTAGCAGCCATCAAATTTGAAATGAGCATATTTTGTGGATAAAATTGTAAAATTTCTTGGTTTCAACATTTGCTATGTTATCTCTGTTCTCTTGTTAATAAAATACTGGCTGGTGTGATTTGAAAGTCATGCATTTTGATTTTATTCACAATTCACGCTTTGTCCCAACTATTTCGGAATTGGGGTTGTACTATAAAGAGCAGTAAACTGTTAAAAACTAAATCTAACCAATATTTGGAGTGACTACACTTTGCCTAAAAATTTGGGACACTGTCCTGTGTGCTGTAGTTTTATAAGATGATTGACTTTTTGCTTACTTCAAGCAGAGTGGTAAACTTGTCGCCATTCTTTGGCAGACTGACTGTCTCAATTGTGTCTATCCCTTCAAGTAATTTCAGACAGCCATGATGATGTTGACATCAGGGCTCCGTCAACACTATATTATCTGTAACAACTGTTTTTAATGGAATTAAAACATTTATTTAAAAAGCTATTTTTTCTAATTAGCATTTATCAACAGCAAGACCAATGTGGAAAACAAAAAGTAAACATCAAAAGCCAGAATTAAGTTTTAAAAAAATGCAGGGTGTCTAAGACTTTTGCACAGTACTGTATATACTGATTTTTACACCATGGCAGAAATCCCCAAGGTGTTACCTTTATTAAAATACCAAGATTATGCAGATGGACCAAGTAGTTGCAGAGATATATTCATTTCATTTTGGGCATTTTATTTTCGAACCAGAGGCTCAGGGCTTTAGAGGTTAAGCTGCAGCCCATTTGGGTTATGCAGCAGCACAATAATCCAAAGCACACCAGCAAGTCCACCTCTAAATGGCTCAAAAGATACAAAATGATGGTTTTAGAGTGGCCTGGTTTAAGTCCTTCCTCGAATCTGATTGAGACGCTGCGGCATGACCTTAAACGGCAGTTCATGTTTGAAAACCCTCCGATGTGGCTGAATTAAAACAATACTGCTGAGAAGGGGTGGGCCAAAATTCACGCACAGGAATTTGAAAGACTCATTGTCGGTTATCGCGAATGTTTGATCGCAGTTTCAGGAGGCAGTTACCGTAAATAAATATAATGAACATTAAAAACAGCATCATACGTTTACTCACATTGGCTTTGTCTTATATTAAAAGCAGTTGGATGATCAGAAATTTAGTTTTGACAAATAAGCAAAAATAGAAAAAACAGAGAGGGGGAAAGTACCTTTTCATAACATTGTACATACACAACCACAAATCAGAAAAGGTTGGCACAGTATGTTAAAATTAAAACTTAAAGCAGTGATTCATAAATTATCTTTTACCTCTGTAATAGTGAAAACAATACCACAACACATTATTTGATGTTTCACGGCATGACTTTTGATTTTTAAAAGTAAAAACATTCTAATCCTTTGGAACAGATGAAACTGGAACTTGGAGAACTGTTAGGCCGGGCTAAGGAGCAGAGGTGGATCACGGATATGGAACATGATTTCTTAACACCAAAAAACCCACGATTAGCATCATTTTACATGTTGCCTTAAATCCATAAGGATGTCACTAATCCACCAGGCAGACCCATTATCAGTGGGAATGAAACAATTTCAGAACCTATCTCAAAATTCATTGACTATTAAGCCTTTTGTGTCTAAGTTGCCGACTCCAAGACACCACGCATGTTCTTAGAAAACTTGATGAGCTGCAAAATGTGGGAGATGCATTTTTTGTCACCATGGATGTGGAATCTCTATATACAAATATACCCCATAATGAAGGCCTTGAGGCTCTTAGATATTTTTTACAGCAATGCCCGTCGGACAATATGCCCCCTAGTGACTTTATTGTGACACTAACGGAATGGACGCTCAAAAATAATGTCTTCCTTTTCCAGGACCATTTATTCAGACAGCAAAGAGGGACAGCCATGGGTGCCGCATACGCTCCTAGCTATGCAGGACTGTTTCTGGGCCTTTGGGAGGAAAAATATATCTACAGCTCTTCCAATCCCTTTCTGGACAAACTTAAATGGTATGGCAGATACATTGATGATCTGTTTATGATATTTACATGGACAGAACAACAGTTATTTGATTTTCACAAATATATCAGCTCCACTAATGAGAACCTTAAGTTGAGCTTGGAATATAGCAAATCCACAATCAACTTTTTGGATCTCAAGATATCAAAAGATGACACCAATAACATCCATACTTCCATATACAGAAAAGGCAGTGACCGGAACACCATTCTGAGGGCAGACAGTTTCCACCCCACAGGCTTGATTTCAAATATCCCCTTTGGCCAGTTTCAGCGTCTAAAGAGAATCTGTGATGCAGAGGAGGACTTTGACACACAAGCTACAGACATGTACCACAGATTCAGACAGAGGGGTTACAGGACAGATGTTCTTCACCGGGCATATACCAGGACAAAATCTCTTGAAAGGGGGAGCCTTTTTCAAAAACCATCTCGCCCCTCCAATACGGAAAAAATATTTTTCACTACTCAATACAGTACCCTAGCCAACAATATTAAAGACATCATCAAAAAAAACTGGGGCATTATACAAAGTGATCCTCATTTACGAACTGTTTTTCCTAACCCCCCAGCATTTTCATTTCGACGGGCCCCCACCCTCAAGGACAAGCTGGTTCGAAGCTACTTACCTCCTACCCCCTCTGGTACATCATCTTGGCTACAGCGCCCAGAGGGCAACTACCGATGTGGCGGATGTTCACACTGCACCAACATCATCAAAAGTAATCAGTTTGTGGATATCTTCAGTCAAAAAACCTACCAGGTCAGAGCCTTTGCTAACTGTAATACCACGTATGTGGTGTACAGACTTGAATGTGAATGTGGGTGTTTTTATATTGGATGCACCAAGCACAGACTAAGGGATAGACTGGCGGAGCATAAATATGCAATTCGAATCAGTAACTCCAATTATCCTATGGCCTCTCATTTTAAATCAGCTGGACATACAAATCCCAATACACTCAAAATCATGGCAATTGAGGTTGTTCCCAGGTCTGTAAGAGGTGGTGACAGATTATATTGTCTACTCCAGAGAGAAACATATTGGATTATCACTCTTAAGGCCACCACTTTCCCCAGCCTCAATGAAGAAGTTGATTTTTCCCCTTTTCTTTGAGAGTGTAGCTTTTTGGGATGGGACCTTTATTATCTTTTTGTTTTGATTTTTGAGTCCTAATATATCTGTCCTTATTTGGAATGCAATATCGGTTTCCTGTTAAGTCTTTGTAGTTCTTCTCTCTAAGTGGAGTGTGTTTTGCTAGTTTTGCACCCTAACACATGTGTCCCATTAACGAGTGGTTCAACCTTGCGCCCCTTGTTGGTACCCCCTCTTTTCTCCTAAGGTTTTGGTCTTAATATATCTAATTATGTGCCATGTCATGTTATATATATATATTCACAATTTTTTTTTTAAATTTACTCTTGATTGTTTTTCATTGTTTTAACACTGCCTGCCACTTTAGACAGGTGTTTCTCATCAACTGTCTTTATAATGATGTTGGGGGTTAGCCATGCCCTCTTTGCACCCTGATGAAGGCCTGAGTGCTGAAATGCGTTGGTCTTTTTTATATTTTTATATCTAGCCATGTCCTAATAAAGGCTTTTTAACTTTTTTCACTTGGAACAGTGTGCCTTGGCTTCCTCTCTCTGTGTGCCGTTCATTTTTTTACATACAACTTTCAAGAAAGACAACACACAAGAGATTTTTCTTCTTAAAAACATTTCAAATTCATTCTCAAAGCATATTAAAAAAAAAAAGTTGGGACAGTATTTACAGTTTCTTAATGTTACTATTCCATTCTGAAGCACTTATAAACTTTTGGGACTGAGGACACCAAGTGATTAAGTGTTTCAGGTAGAATTTTGTCCCATTCTTTCTGCACGTCATAAGGTGTGCAACAAGGTCTTTGCTATTGAATTTTGTGTTTCAAAATGTGCCACGTATTCTCCATCGGAGACAAGTCAGGATTGCTTGCAGGCCAGTCCAGCGCCAGCAATCACTGCTTTCACAATCATGCCCTTTCAATGATATTGATAATGCTTATAATGCTTTCTGGATACATCGTTTTGTTCTACATTTGGAATTAATGCCACTCTGATAGTTGCAATAAAAGATGTTTGCACAGTGGTTGCAAACAAAAGCTTGAGTACACTCCAGTGAAGAGGCTATGCCAGGTATTGTTTCTTTGGACTTAAGACCAGCTTCAAGACTGGTGAAAATCCTGCTCATTTTAAACCAATGAAAACTTACTGTCAATAAACATGCAGTAAGTTAAAGTCCCATTATACTTTCACCATATATTCATATTTGAACGCAAAGAAAAATTAACTGTCCAAGGACTGGAAGTCATAAATTATTCAGGTTTTCCCCTTCTAAAAATTTCATGAAGCTAAAATCAGCAAGGGTTGATGTTGAAAAAATGTGAAAATAATTTGATTAGGTTGGCTGCTACTTTCAAGATTTAACACAATACATGCTGGTCCATAAATGCCCCTTTAGATTGTTTGGTTCAGATCATATTTAATTGGTCTGTGCCTTTGAACTCAAAGCTCAGAACTCTATCAAGATATGTATTCCTAAGACAGTTTATACCTTTTTTTCTTATAACAAGTGACCACCCTTATTTACAGCCCATTACATTTATTTGGAAAATATAAAGGTTTCCAAGGATTCAAAAAATAAAAATAAAAATCTATGGATTTGGCATTAGGAGGATTTTTTGCCCAGAGCTGTGAAGCTAATTGTTAATTTATTAGTTCAAAATAAGCATTGCAAAGAAGCTAGAATGATACAATCAGACTAAGCCCCTTGCAAATGCGTATGATCTAGTTAATTCAGTATTTATACTGCAGATTTTCTTTTTCTTTTATTGAGTATGGCCCGAGTTTGTAGTTGGATAAATAATATGCCATGAAACAAAAAAATGGATTTAGTCAATTCCACCTGCTTGACTCCAGGATTTATATTCACAGCACTTAAAAAAAAAAGAAAACAACTTCTGGTTTGCTTTACTCCACATTTATTCTTGAGTGATAGAACATTGATCTGAGGAAGACAGCTGATATGTAATGAATGCCAGATTCAGTGAACTGTCAATCACTGACTTGTGGGAGGATGTTAGCCAACCAAAAAGCCATAGGTTAGATATGCTTGCTTTGCCCATTTTAGTTGTCAAAAGAAGGAGAACCCACTTTCATTATTGTTTATTGTTTTTCTTTTGTCTCTCAGTTAAATTCTGAAAAACAATTTTTTCCCTCTGTGTCCACTTTGATATGATTGTCAGTCAGTCCGTAAAGCCAATCAGATGCAATTACTGTATTTTATTTACCTCTGTTTGTCTTATCTGACTGATTGACAACAACATATCCAGCAGGTTTCCCCGAGCGCAAAATACTACATGTACGTGGACTTCAGTAGGGCCATTCCGCGTTACGTAAGTTACAGTTTGGACATGTTTTCTCTACCTGATTTTTATCACAACTTTTTATTTAAAAAGTTTCTCCCTTGTTTTAATGTGCATATTAAACCTAGGTCATTACTCTTTCACGGGACACAAAAATATTTTGCTCACTGTGAACAGAATTTTTGCTACAGATGAGTTTGCAGCGTTACGTAAGTTACATTCAGATGGATCTCAAATCAAAATCCTTTTTTGTAATTGCAGAAACTCTGAAGTGTTGCATTGAAAGAAGATCTGTTTGACATTGCATCAAAATTCAATATCACTCCTTTCCAAAACAGAAAGCGTCGGTACCTTAATATTTAATTAAATATCAATTATCAGAGGATGTCTGTGTTACGTAAGTTACAAAAAAATGTTACGCAAGTTAGGCGTCTGTATTTGGTTGGTAGAAAATTCACTTTTTGACTATAAAAGACATTTTTATGCCTTTTTCTTAACTTTTTTACATATTTCTAATAAAAGTGTCTGTTGTGAATGGATTTCTATCATTTCAATTTTAATTTGGTAATGTTTGGAAGCCATTAGAATGAAGACCTTTTTGTTCAGAAACCATCAAGTTTTTTCACGCGCATGGACGACGGTTTGGCAAGGTCTTCCCAATCTCCTTTATGTATAACACTCATGGAATTAAGCCCATGCAGAAGCTGCACTCATTGCCATAAAGGAAGTAAAGGAAATCTCTGGATCATGTGATTTGAAATTGGTCTACAAGAGAGGTGCAAGAGGTGAGTGTCGCTTTGATGGAGATTATAAACGCAATTTTCTTGACTGGATGCTTGATGTCACATCTGAATCTTTCTCTGGGTACCCAAACATCAAGGTAAGCCGAAGAAGAAAGAACTGATTACTATCGAAATTGGTGGAAGTTGAATACGGAATTCTTTCACCCTTGTGTTTTTAGCTGAATATGCTGTCCACTGCCTCATACCACGAAAATTTATCTTTCTCATAACTTGAGCTGCAAGACATTCGCATTGTGTCCCGCACGTTGAAATATTGCAGCCGCATTTTCTTTAGTTTGTCACGGCACTGATCTATTCTTCTGTGATAACCACGCGAATGCAACTACTCTCAAATTATTCCATGAATCTCCGAGTTTTTGCGTGTAGTGCCCAGTTGTGATTTTATGTTTTCGTCCGCCTAAATTTCGAGCAAGCATTGAATTTCTTCGTTGGAATGGAGAGATTCTTTCACCGCTGCATTTGTTAGAACAAGAGCCGTAAAACAGAACAATAATCTTCCGCGCTCTAAGTACGGTTGCTTGCACATTTGGTACGAGTACAGATGAACCGTGCACGAGTACGGATGAACTGTGCCCGAGTCCACCTCTTCCAACCTCCTTTTGCAGATTATATTTTTCTGCTCATGTAGTACACGAGAGACGTTGCGCCGATGTTTTTCACGAGCACCCCAAATAAAGCAGGTGCAGCTTAATGACATCATCAACTAGAATGTTCTTGGAAAGCTGGCGCCACTGATCCCTGTTGGTATGGTTGGAGCAGTTTCTAATGCAAATGTATTGTATGAATTCCACCCATTCCACATTCCATTAAAGTGTTTTAAATGCTGATTTGAAAATGTATCAAGTGGTTTTGTGTACTGAATACAGGCTTAGTATGCACCAGTGTGAGGACAAGTTTGAGAGTAATGCCTTGATGTTTTATACAGCTGTTAGATTTCTGAAACTTACGTAACGTTACGCAAGTTACAGAAAGTTAAATGGATTTGTGTAAAAGAAGCAGCAAATAATCTGTGCTATTTTTGCTGCATTTTCTTTGTACCCATATCCTAGCTTTGAATCAGAAATGTTCGCTTTCTGGAACATCAAGTTTTCACTGTATCAAAAGACATTGATTTGCGTTACGTAAGTTACATGAAATCACCCCAGATTTTCATCGAAGTTTACTCAAAATCTTCAAACGTCTGGAAGAAAGACTCTTTTCCGTGCAGTATGTGTCTGTTTTAATTAAAAAATGATGTAAATGAGTATTTTGTGTTGGAATATTAATAAAGATCTTAAAATGGATATTGTGTTGTTTTCTGTTCTTCAGAATCCTAAAAATAGCCCCGGCTTTGATGCCCTAGTGTGCACCGTCAACTCAATTGCCAAAACTGCTGTTGTGCTTTTCTGATAGATTTGATGTCTAACTTTCAAAAGAGATGGATAAGAGCAAAAAAATCCAATAATTTATTTTTCTGCCCCAGGACCACTTTGTGTGGAATGGCCTAGTAGTAAACAGCAGGAAAAAAATCATATTCAAAAATTTCTTAACTGAGAAAAAGGTCCCTCTGTGTTATCTTTCATTTGATTTGCTATCTTTCATTGTTCCATGTGGTAGTGGCACTGTGGTACATGGGATAGCGCTGCAGCAACGCAGCAAGAATGCTGCAGGTTCAAATTGGGCCTGGGGCTTCCCTGATTGGAATTTGCATTTTCTCCCAATTCACGCTGGTTTCTTCCAGATTTCAAATATACTGGACAAAGAAAGTTAGGGATCACTCTGATTTTTAATATTGAAATATGATATGGAACATAATTTGAACTATCAAATATTTCAAATTCGAAAATTGGGGTGATCCCTAATTTTCTTTGTCCAGTATACCTATTAATTGAAGACTCTAAATTAATTTTATGTGTGAATTTGTGAGTGAATGGTGTATGATCCTTGCAATAGATCGATGAACTGATCAGGGCCTTGTTTCCCAATAACGATCGATCGCAGAGCTCAAAGAGGGTTTGCTATGAGCAATCTTACGAAAATTCCTAGTTACCTTGCGTTTCCTAAAACAGCTCGTACGTGGGAGCACGCACACAAAAGTTAAGTACATTGTAACTTTACTTTGCGCTGTCAACTTTAATTGCGCTGAAATGTTTGAATACTGGATTTTAAGCCACAGTCACCAATTTAAATGTAGGCCTGTGTGAGTTATGTCATGCAGTCAAAACAAAATAAAATGGACATCAAATGGTAAGAATAAATAAAACATATTACACAGTGGAAGAAAAGTATACAAAGTAAAGGTGATATGCCAGTGACGGCTGCTCGGCTGAAATTAAAGAGCAAAAGAAAAAATCCCCATAAGTAACTCGCCTCGACTTGCTTCCAGTCATTCTCCTTGATAAAGTTTTGCAATAATATGAATATTCCATCGGTAGTTGAATTCACAGCTTCCATCTTAATGCATTACTGCAGCTAGTACAACCCCGAATCCGAAATAGTTGGGACGAAGAGTAAATTGTGAATAAAATCAAAATGCAATGACTTTCAGATCACATGAGCCAATATGTTATTTACAATAGAACATAGATAACATTTCAATCGTTGAAACTGAGAGATTTTACATTTTTATCCATAAAATGAGCTTATTTCAAATTTTCTGGCTGCAACAGGTCTCAAAAAAGTTGGGACACAGGCAAAAAAAAGGGCTGAAAAAGCAATTAATATATAAGAGAATCAGCTTAAAGAACATTTAGCAAGTAATTAAGTTAACTGGCATCAGGTGTGTAACATGATTGGCTATAAAAGGAATGTCTTAGAGAGGCTGAGTCTCTCAGAGCTAAAGATAGCCAGAGGCTCTCCAACCTGTGAAGATTTGCATAAAAAGAAATTGTGGAATACTTTAAAAACAGTGTTCCTCAACGTCAAATGGCAAAGGCTTTGAAGGTCTCATCATCGACAGTGCATAACATCATCAAAAGATTCAGAGAAACTGGAAAAATCTCTGTGCGTAAGGGACAAGGCTGAAGACCTTTACTGGATGTCCATGATCTTTGGGCCCTCAGACGCCACTGCATCACTCACTGGCATGAATCTGTCATTGACATTACTAAATGGGCCCAGGAATACGTCAAGAAACCACTGTCTTTAAACACAGTCCGCCATGCCATCCACAGATGCCGTCTAAAACTCTATCATGCAAAAAGGAAGCCATTGTTGAGCATGCTCCAGAAGCGCCGCCGTGTTCTGTGGGCCAAGGCTCATTTAAAATGGACTGTAGCAAAGTGGCAAAGTGTCCTGTGGTCAGACGAGTCCAAATTTGATATTCTTGTTGGAAATCATGGGCGCTGTGTCCTCCAGGCTTAAGAGGAGAAAGACCACCCCTCCTCTTACCAGCGTTCAGTTCAAAAGCCAGAATCTCTGATGGTATGGGGATGCATTAGTACATATGGTGTGGGACACTTGCATGTTTTAAAAAGCACCATGAATGCTGAAAGGTATACAAAGGTTGTAGAGCAACATATGCTCCCCTCCAGACGACATCTATTCCAGGGAAGGCCTTGTGTATTTCAGCAGGACAATGCAAAACCACATACTGCAGCTATTACAACAGCATGTCTTCGTAGTAAAAGTGTCCGTGTGCTGAACTGGCCTGCCTGCAGGTCCTGATCTTTCACCGATTTAGAACATTTCGCGCATAATTAAACGAAAAGTCCGTGAAAGGAGACCCAAAACTCTCCAGCAGCTGGAAGCCTGTATTACACAAGAGTGGGATCAAATTCCAATGGCTGAACTCAAGAAGCTTGTCTCCTCAATGCCCAGACGCCTCCACTCTGTGTTAAAAAGAAGAGGGAATGCTACACCATGGTAAACAGGCCCCTGTCCCAACTTTTTTGAGACCTGTAGCAGCCGTCAAATTTTAAATGAGCTCATTTTGTGGATAAAATCGTAAAATTTCTCAGTTTCAAAATTTGCTATGTTATCTCTGTTCTATTGTGAATAAAATACTGGCTGGTGTGATTTGAAAGTCATTGTGTTTTGATTTTATTCATAATTTACACTTTGTCCCAACTATTTCGGAATTGGGGTTGTAAATTATGCAATTCAGGAAAAAAATATTTTATTTGAAAAAGATAGGCAACTTTCTCGCTTTTGCGTCTCCAGATTGTTTAAATTACAGCAAAGAAAGTGGAGATTTGCGAAAAGAATCCACAATATGATGACGTTGTTTGAAATGCTACTTAACGTTGATATAACTCGTTTTTTTTTTTCGTCTCACCTTCTTGAGGATACCTGGACATAGCTGATAATGTTGAATCATGTTTTCCAAGTTCAGGTATTGTTAATTTGAATGACTGATGGTCAACACGTCAAAACCAGTTATTTGTGTTTTCTCTTCCTCCTCAGCTCACCAGTCCCCAGTGTGCTCTGATTAATTTGTCTTTTGCCCTTAAGAACAAAATAAACATCAAATCTTGCATGGTTCTCATATTTCTGTCAGCATCGGTGACACATGAAGGGATTGTCACTCTGTAATCGAATGATCACTTTTAGTATATAAAGGTTTCCACGGAATATCAGAAATTCTGTGAAACCGATAAAACATCCAAAACAATTACGGAAACAAAATACCAGCCTCGAAAGTTCACTGTTATAAACTGGCACCTTTTTTGCCGGTTTTTTAACTGGCATATTTTTTGCCAGTTATTTCAACTGTGATTTTACAGTCAGAGGCGAATTATGAAATGAAACCTCTTACTGGCTCAGCTGCAGGGTAAGTAGCAGAAATACTTCTCTTATCCACCCCGCTGGCAAATTTTTTTTCAGCACAGGAGTTTCAGACACCACATTTACTTCATTTACATACAGCCAATCAGAATCAAATTTTGTGTCCGGCCACAAAACATTGGCGGTAGCCATGAACCTACCCAACAAACATTGTGTTTAGGAGAGAAGGATATAAGGCGCTCATGGGATAAAAAAATCTTAAGGTTGAAAGAATAAATCTGGTGCTCTTGGAAAAGTGGGACGAGAGGACAACCAAAATAAGTAGGTCTTCCAGGCACTCAGAAAAAATAGTAGTAGGGTCCAAACGAAGCCTAAGATAAAGCCTTTATTAAAGCATGGCTGAAAACAAATATAAGAAAGCCGACATGTTTCGACCTACACGGTCTTCATCAGGGTGTAAAAAATCACATGAGTAAAGACTGACATATATAGATGGTACTGACCAATAAACAATCAGACTAGTGTCACCTGGTAAACTGCTAAAAGCAAAAGTACAAAAATGACACTTAAGTTAAAAAACAATAAAATAGAGAGGTGACAAAACATTGTGGTTAGCTAGGTATCGCGAATGCTTATTAGCCAAAGATACAGTAACGCATTCCATAATTTGATGGGGATAAGGAAAGGGAATAAACCAAGCTTTGCATCATGGTCAGATATATTGCAAGTTAACGGTAAAATGGATCTTGCTGACGTTATTCAATGTGGTGTCATAGTTAGCAACCTACCTTGTTTCTTGAGAATCAGATGCCTAGCTAGCTATATTAGAAAGCTAGTTATATGGAAACTGGACAAACACATTGCAAAAATAACCAGCAAGCTAACTGGCTAGATAGTCTGAAATCATTTTGTTAGGATAGAACTGCGCCAATGAACGCCACATTGGCTAGCTCGTTAGCTGGCTAGCTAAACATGCCAAGGCATGATAACTGCACAAGACTGCCAGCTGGATAACTTGGGTTCCTTGTAAGCGGAGAAAAAGCTGAGGACAATTCTTGGGGGGGTAGACTAGCTAGCTGGCTGACTAGCTAGCCAACTCTCATGTTCAGACCGTTCCAGTTGTGGCGGGCTGAAAAGGTGTCGATTACGCCAGATGTAGCCGCTAGGTAACGATTACACCAAATGTGACCGCTAAAATAGGCAATTGGCCAAGCGGTCCAATTTCACACTCTTAATTTTACTTAATAGCGCAAGTGTCCAGAATGAACGGGACCAGAGGCTGATGTACAAAGGGTTAAAATCAAGTTTATTTATACTGAGTGCGTACCAAGGCGCTAGAATAAATAGATAAACATCTCTTGCTCAATAAGCTTATAAAATGTGATATGACACTAAAAGGCTTAAGTGGGCCTGAAAATGCTATATGGCATGGGACACACCCATATAACTCTCACAACCAGACCGGGGTAGGGCAATGAGCAAAAGGCACGGAATAAACAATACTCGCCAATCCAAAGAGCAAATCCGCACCAATCAAATTGCATGTGTAGACATCCAAAAATCCATACAAAATCACAGCCAATATATTACGTGAAACACAAGCTAATCGCTCACGCTGCGCCCAGTCTGCGAGTCAGAGTTATTACAAGCAGCTAATAATGATAACAGCACAATATGTAAGGTCCCAACTGTTAGCCTCACCAGCGGTATAATTTAAAGAAACTATTCCATAAGCCCACGACCGATATAATACCAACGGGGCAGCAATGCGCCACTCCACCAATCTGGACAATTTTAAGAGACTAACACAAAGACCAGCAACACCACAGCCTACTTGCCAGCCAGTAATAATTACTTTGATCACAACAATTGGAAGAAACCAATTCAGGCCCCAAGTAACGATGCCTCAGAATCAATAGGTCGATACACCCATAAAAGCACTTGAAAGAAACTAATGATTAGGTTCACTACCATACGGCCCAATAGAAGGAGCACCAGTTCTACCAAACCACTCTCCCAATAAGGCAATTTAAAGAAACTATGTCAGCAACGGGCTAGCACATGTATCCCAACTTCACCATAGGCCGAGCATGTTCCTACAATTCAGCGTTTCTTCCAAACCAGCAATACAGGACAATATGGGGAGAAGCTATGGGAAAACTATGGGAAAACAGTACACCGATGGGAAAAACAGTGGGAAAAACCCTTGGAAAAACAGTGGCAAGCTAATTAGCAACCTGCAGGAAAAAGCGCCACAAACATTTAATACTTCACAATAAAACATGAAGCACCAATACCTCACATTCAGAACTAATTCGTTGTAATTGCTCTTCCAAAACATGTACCCATGTTTGTACCTGCAGTTGCCTCTTCCACTACCACAATCCACACTCGTGCAAACTAAAAATACAAATCACACATTCAGGCGACCCAACCAAACAAGGAAAATATCGTAAATTATTGCTTCTTAAATAAGACGCTTCCAAATGCTTGCGGCCTTTACAATGCATTCACCTGTTCAGCAGCATACACGTGGCTCTGGCAGACTCTTCACAGTAGAACTCTGTAGAGTGGGAAATATGCAATTAACGAAATATCCCCTAATTCCGTCAACCAGCGTTTTACAATCAATACCAGAAAGTCACAATAGTGTTCAATTACATTTCAAAAATGAATAAAAACCTACCAGAACTTAAAAGCCGCACACGCCTATTAGGGCAATCACAAACGTGAGCTGTTACTCTTCCCGATCCACTCATGAAAATGCCATTGAGTCGCCATTAGCTCACGCCCTCTTTATCCTCTCCTGCTCACCCCAGGGTCCTAATGCCATGCCGGCCACACAGTAAAAGAAATGTAGAAAGCTAACATTACCCAGCTAGCTAGCTAGTAACTTGTTGTAACATAAGATGGCGTCACTCACGGCTAAGGGTATGCTCACCGATGAAATTTGATTCTGATTGGCTGTATATAAATGAAGTAAATGTGGTGTCCGGAACTCCGGTGCTGAAAAAAATTTTGCGCCCCGCTGCGCGAATAGCAGAACTGCTTCTCTTGTCCGCACCGCTGCGGGGCAGGTTGTATTGTAAAATTGTAATTAGCTGAACTGTGTACATAGGCTATATCTTTTTTGTTTTAACAAGTAATTTATTCTTGTCTTCATTTGTTAATGTAATTCTTATTGGTATAATGTTTATAATTTTTGTTTTTGGTGAATGTATATTAAAAAATCGCCATTCAAGTTCCATGAATCACCACTTTCATTCATGAACAGTATCAGCAGTCATGATTAAATACGATAATATTAAAAGAACACGCACACAGAAAAAAATTAAAATACTTTGCAATGGCTCCTGCAGGTCTTAAGACGCACGTAGCTTTCTGCAAGTGGTCTTCAGCAATCGTAGATCTGCGACGATTTCTGAGAGCGTCTTAAGTTACGATGGTTTTTGGAAACACTCCACAAACGTAAAATGCGTAGTAAGAAGGATTGTTCGATCATCGTTGCCTTAAGATGCTTTTGGTAAACGAGGCCCAGGGTGAGTTCCAGCCATTCGTCCACAGTAAACTGGGATTAGCCCAAAATCCACTGAAAAATTTCTGCCCACATGACAAAGTTGCCAAAGTCACTTCGGAGAAAAGCATTAAAAAAAAAAAAAAATTACAGTAATGTGATGTTTTATGCTATGATAAAAGAAATCAAGTGGGAAATTTAAATAAGGATTTAGATTCATTCACTCAGGAAATTAAAGCATCAGCACTTGCTTCTGGTGGATGTTTGTTTGAAAGATTGGCCAGCAACCTCAATGTAGTATTCGTTTCTTGATTTACTTTCAAACCCTATGGTTCCAAATTAAAATGCAACAACAATAATCAAAAAATACTGCGTAACAAAGTCCCTTGTTACTCAATAGGTTTTCTCACTGGAAACAGACGCTTGCAGAACAATTGTCTCCGTTTGGAGCTCAATACTTTATTTATTGTATATTTGTGACATACACAAAGAAACCAAACACAACTGGGCACTTCAGGGTTCGCTCTTCTGCTGAGGCCACGCTCAGGAAGCTTCCAGCCGCAAACTGACCTTTACACCGGCCTGGATCAAGTCAGATTTACAATTCTGCGTTTTTTTTTTCATTTTCCTAAACGATCAAAAGTTGGTCGGGATATTTTTCCTATGTCTGAATGCTGGACAGGGCATATCTCGTCCATCCCTACCCAAATCTACACCTGTGGGCATACATGGACTTGTTTGTTCACCTTTTGCCAGTTTTGACCAGTGAAGGTTTTGCAATTGCCATGAGCATTGCAGCTGTTTGTAATAGAGACAATGCAATCACTGCAGCAATTATTTGTAATAGTGACATCGCAATCACCTTGTAAATTACCCCTCTTCATATGGTAAGGCTAATCATTATGATCAAGGAATTCAGAATATAAAACATAATTCACAGTCACAATGCAGATGGAAAAATGAAATGTTAACACTACTTGTTTCAAAAAATGTAGTTTAAAAAACAAAAAACTAAATCGTGGACTGATGGAAATTATCACCATGGTACCTGCTAAGCTGATTCAAAGTACAGTCGAGTTTGAAGGTTTACACCAGTGTTTCCTTTATGCGTCCCCCTGAAGTGACACACCCAATTCAGCTCATCAAGTGCTGCACTACTGAGCTGATCAGCTGACTCCAGTGAGTTAAATCCAGGATACATCTAAGATTTGCAGGGCAGGGGTATCTCAGGAACAGGGTTGAGAGACACTGGTTTGGTTTACACCACACACAGCTCTGGAAGTGCACTTGTAGTTTACTTCTTCTTGACTTATCGGTCCAGTCTGCACAATACAGGTTGATTTTTAAACCCTTTGTTAAAAACTGAAATAATGTGTTAACCTTTTTTTTTTTTTTTTTTGCCAAATACAATTTATTAACCCCAGAATTTCGGTCACTATTGCAAATTTAGAGATTTTTTTTTTTTTACCTTTTTCTATTCAACACATGCATTGTGCCATTTCAGGTTATTTACAAGACTTGAAACTGCTTACTTTATATTTCATCAAAAGATGGAATATAAACACAAGTGAAGTGTTCGAATAGTTTTGACTGGTAGTGTGTATGAAGCCCCCAAAGAATTATGCTTAAATACAGGACAGAGTTAAGCAAAAGGGCCGTATCTGTCCCTGGTTTTCACACCACCTTCTGGCCTTTAAATTGTTAATTATCTTAATTAGCCAGACCATTCATGAAATCTGATGTTTCTGCTGCATTTCTTTAAATTCTCACCAATGACCACCAGAGACTCTTCTCTCCTTAAAGGAAAAACGTTGCTTTGATAAAATGGATGAGCAAATCCATGTGTGTGCATAAAAACCAAGTAGCACAATTTGTCAGGACAATTTTTTGAAATAAAAACCTGCATAAACATTGACCCTCCAGAACCAGAATTGCCCACCCCTGGACATAAACTTTGCCCCTCTGTGTAACGTGTGGCCCCTTTGTGGCCCCTGATTCAGAAAAATACTGCATCCCCCTCGAGATGTGGATAAGAAGAGAGAACTTCTGAATCCTAAGATCAATGGGTTAGATAATGGACAAATAGGGTGGATTTTAACCTGTTATACCCGATGGATTCGGTACAGGGTCCAGAAAAAACATTTTGTTGTAATCAGATGGTGGCACAATTGCTGTACTTTTTCATTTCTTGAGGCTTCTCTACCAAATAGTCATTGGTATTAATTCCAAACTATAGGCCTATCAAAAAACACAATTTGCTGCTGGCAATTTTTGGATGCCATAGGAACAAAAGATCTGCCTTCAATCCACACCAGAATAATAGCTTTTCGCATAAACTAGAGTTAAGCATATGTTAAGCATAACATAATCAGTACGTCATAGCTTGTGCCAGCCTTGATACAATTCACCGGTCAAACTTAAAAAATTTCCAGTAAAGCAGAAATTTAATTTTATCAAATATCAAACCAGATTTTACAAACAAAGCTAAAATTACAACTTTATCCTAAAAGAGCCATACCCCCCAAAAAAATCCCCAGGATTAAGGGATTACGGTTTTTCTCAGTTGCTATGGTACATTTCTCAGATCAGAAGTGAATTTCTCAATACAACTTGTACAATAGCCACATCATCTCATCAATTGTGCTCATCATAAGAGCAGTTTCTTATTCTTTTCAGCTATTTGAAAATGCTTTGGTACATTAATGCAAATGGCTATATACAACTAGGCAGGTCGGTCACCCGCAACAGTTTGTCATTTTACAGGGTAACTGACGTACCATGAAAAAATACCTCAGTTTTCACATGCTTTTTTAAATTGAAGATTTCTCTGAATTCTTTCCTTCAATCAACTTAGTGTCTCTGTCAAAAGAAGGTTGACAGTCACTTCTCCAGCAATCAGAATGAAGAAAGTGTTTATGTTGGCTGAATTATATTTTCTGAGTCAAAACGTAGAGTAACTGACGTAACATTCTTCGGTAACTGACGTAACGTGTCTGGGACTAAATGAGAAAACTGAGCTTCATTGACTTTTCAGTGGCATAGAATTCTGAGGAAGGAGTGCAAGCATGTTTCACTGACAGAAAAAAAACATGTTTTCAGTGCAGAAAGAAGTTCAATCCTATAGAAGTCTATGAGAAAATGACCCTACATTTCCGCCTGATTTATTATTTAAATAATGATTTTCCGCATTACTTTATTGTATCTATCACAAGTTTCAAGTCTCCTTCGATATATCATGATGTTCATTTTTGTAAATTACGGTCCTACATAGACTAGAATAAAGGATAAAGCCAGAATATGCTTTAAGTGGCGTGGCTATCCTCTGGTCCTTCTCTGATACGGTCAGATCCACGCGTAGATCCACCCCTCGCTCCTCCCTGGATATTCAATTCACGCTCTTGTCCAATAGGAATCACATCTGGTTTCAAAATGACAAAATAGCGCAATTCAAATTGCCAAAATCGAGGCTTCCTAAATGGTATGCTGAAACCAATGGGTGACGTCACGGTTGCTTCGTCCATCTTTTTATAAGGTCTATGGCACTAATAGAAGTAAATTATTGCGAAACAAAAATTATTCAAAATATATGACAAAAAAATTTCCCCTGAGGTATCATTTTGCATGGAATTGACCTACATTCATGTCTTGTCGATTTTCTTTTTTAAATGTGTCCTAAATTGATTCATGAATCCCCAATGAATCTTGGCTTTTACTCACACCAAGGGTAATTTAGAAGTATTAGATTAACAGATAATCAACCAGTTCTCTAAATTGCCCTGATGAACCTTCAGTTGACAAGTTTATTATCTGAAGAGCTCAGCACAGTGTTGCTACTGTATATATAAAGGTTATATAAAGATTCCTTCCATGCTGCATTACAAAGGAAGATATCCTTTGTGATGTAGACGAGAATCGGTGGCCTGACAGACAGGAACGTCAACAGCATGTCTAGAAAGACTGCACTGCATGTATTGTTTTTCTTACAGTAAAGGATATTTCCTAAGCTTAGATTTCTAATTTTGCATTTTTGCCCCTTTATGTTATGCAATTAAATGTATGTTTTTCTTCCTAATTTCAATTACATTTTCTGTCAATATAGTAAAATTCAATTGCAAATATTACTTTTGTAATAAATGTGAATCATGTTCTATCTCTTACAATCTCCCTTATGACTCTGCAAAGTTGAAATAAGCCAAATAGAAAGAGTGCTTTGTGCATTTGCAATCATTCCCGTTAGAAACTTAGCCATAGTTTATATCACAAACTCCACAGTTAAATTGACAATACAAAGTGATTTGACTGTCTTGGTCTTGGACAATGAAACAAGGACTAGACATTCTAATGGCCCTGACATGGTCATTGATGTAAATATCTACTTTTGAGGGGTAAACAAAGGATTTTGCAAAAGTTAAGAGCTTTTGCAGGTAACCCACAATGAGGAGCAGTTTGTACTAATAGTTTCGAGAAATCCATTCATTGTCTTGAAAATTTTAAGGATGATTCAAGAAATGTGTCAAAGCAACTGAGAACAACTGTAATAAGCTCCCTGGTAGTGTGCCAGAGTTGGACAGGAGACTGCCTGAATTTTTGTTTGGTGTAATATATGTCTGAGTTTCATCCATAATTTTATTCTCCATGATGCATATGGCTTTTATTTGTCATAGAACAACTTAATCATTGGTTTTCAATTTCTTGTACCTTAGTATTAAATACAAGCAAACCTTAAGACCACCTAAATTGTTGTAACTTAACTGAGAGGATTGAAGGCTGAAGCACCAAATGCACTTCCAACGCATACTTTCCCTTGCTTAGCCTCCTCCTTCCCTTACATCTGCCTCAGCGGGGCCTTTTCATAATTCTTTTTTCTTCATATTGATCTGAAACACCTTCCTGCATGCTGTATTTCCCACAGAGACAGTCTATGGGCTTCAGTGACTTATGATCTCAGGGAGAAGTATAATAGGCTTTCTATGATTCCCCACCTTTAGCATAGCTCTCCCACACCATGTTCCTTTCCCTCACACTATTTTGTCCCTGCGGACATGTTAAGTAAAGTGGCATGGCTGTTTGGCCTGGAGGTGTACTCATTCTTGAAGAACACGCACAGTTTTATAAGCCCAGGGCAATTCTCGCCGGTTGGCTTTCTAATGCAGCCTGTTATGGAGAAAGTGAGGGAAAGAGAGAGAGAAGGAGAAGGGTAACACAGAGGAACAAGGGCTGCTTTGATTCTGAGCATCTCACTATTGCTATTGTTTACACTAGGAAGGGATCGCAAATTGTCTGAAAGTCTTACAGTGCTCTGGTTGCTGCCTCTGATCTTTCAAGCTGTAATGGTCTTTCCACACAAGCTGCACATTAAATATTGTGATCTTTCACTGACTAAAGAAAAATACGTTAACTTGGTGGAAGGTTTTTTCTTTTTTTCACTAAAAACCATTCATACAAAATTTAAAGGTTAATTACACTCTATTCCATTGTATGCACTGTGATTTTCTCTTTTTAGTGCTGACCTTTTAGTTATGATAATTGCATATACAGACAGGCATGGGTACCTACACCATTAGGCAAGTCAAACAAAAAAAACTAATGTTTTCAACTCAACATGTCATCAAAAACAAACTGAATATTGCTTCTCTCTGAATTTAGGTGGAATAGTTGCATTTGCTTCACCCCTGCCTTTCTGACTCAAGTGGTATATTTCTGCCAGCAAGTCTGCGCTAGAGTTCCTGGATAGATAGAGAACACCCCCAGTTTGCAGGGGCAGGCGGGGCCGCATGGAACTCAAGTAATGCACTGTAATGGACAAGCCAGCAGAAAAATTGAAAGCCTGGGTTGTGCTTTTACAGAATCCCATCTGAAAAAGAGAACCCAGTGAGGAGGCGATTATGGATTTGTTACAAATGTTACTGCTGTAATCGCAAACTAACAGAATCAATGTTTGGTAGCTAGCTAAATAGCTCTCACCTTTCTTTGATAATGAAGGTTTTTTCTCCTTCACCTCCGAAACAACAACATTATTGACCCATCTAGTTCAAAAATGCGTATAACTATCCATACTTTAGTATGCACTCATCCTAGCAGCAGTTTATAGGGAAGAATTCTCCTCAAGATAGCAAATTAGCTATATTAGCAAAGTGTGAAAATCACCAGTGGAGGGTCAGGTAACCTTGAGGACTGGGCTAGCTGTTTTTAATGAATGAAATAGGTCTACTGCGCTGGGTGTTGTATGAATCGCACAAACCCGAGCCATGGTGGTCACTATTGCACCGGGGCCTTTTTTTAAAGTTTCCAAATGTTTTGAGACAACATTTCTACAAATAGAGCACAGTATATTGGCAGTAACTTTTATTGCAGCTATTATGTATGTTTTATTTATTTATTTTCTTTAACATCAGGTACCTATGCCCATTATAGGGCTGAAATAAGTTGGAAAAATCATTTCATTTGGCTCAAAATGAAATTATTGGACAGCCTATCCACCTGTCTATCTAACCTATCTACCAGTGTGCACCTGAGTACCATGCACAGCACTCATTGCATATGTGTAGATAACATTGTTAAAGCTAGGGTGCTTGTCGTATGAGATAGACAGATATGACTAAGAGAGAGCAGCCATTAGAAGTTTCACCTATACCCATAACAGCCTGCACTGCTAAACAAAGCTGGAAAAGAAAGACAAAAGAAGTTAAGAGAGCAATCTAAGAACAATTTGGGTAGAAAGCCCAGATAATTGCACGCCCTCTACCCCAAGCCTTTGACTGGACGCCCTGGGTTCTGGAGTGGTAAATTGGTCAGATTTGATCTGGACACTGGAGGCAGGTTAAATATTTTTAAAAAAAGTAAAGTTTTTCTAATTAATTTAATCTTTAATAAGCAGTAACTTGATGAAACTTTCCGAAAGTGCACCACTTGCTTAGCTACACACATAACCCAGCAATTGGTGAGATTTTAAAGGTAAGCATGCATTTCTCTTCTGAAGAAAAACATTTAAACTGAGAAACTAATTAATTCCATATCTTATTCAATTGCCAGCTGTGGATAAGGTGATTAAAAAGGAAAGGACTTTCCAAGAAATTCTAAATAAATGCACACCTATTAAGTGCATTTTGAGGCTGAAATGTTGGCAAAAATACATGAAAAATGCAGTGTGAAAATGCCTGGGGATTTAGTATGATTACATATTGAATACTCATGTCGGGTTCTGAACTTCTGTTAATATTCTTAATTTGTCATTGTTAACCCATTAATGCCCAAATTTCTTTTCAAAGTAAAAGTTACCTTTTACTATCGGATATGGCGTACAATGAACATTCAACACTTATATTCTGGGGAAAAATATTTATTTTGTCATCGAGGACCCCAAGTATGTATGTTCCTTTACGAATGTACACAGATTGTTGAAAGCATAAAAATCATCATTCTGAGAAAAACATATTTAGACAATGCTATAATCTCCAATTCTTGTCTTAAGTGTGATATAAAAATGTGCCTCAGTCAGAAAAAATGACGCACACACCTCTTGGAGTGTCACATAGTGCTGTTACAGATTCGAGAAATTCATGCAAATGGCGGCCCCCACCACTGCTGTAAAGGGAGACTACTCTCATAAGCACTTTTCCTGGATGCGAGTTACTTCCCTTGATTAAGCCACAGCAGCTTAGTCACAGTAACGCATTCACTTGGGTTACAGAGGTTAAAATGTGCCATGTCCCAGAAATGGGACAGTGGTCATTAATGGGTTAAATATTGTGTGATATTTTGCACATAAAACTGCTGCATGTTTGTAGCTCAGTATTAAAGCATAGTATGTGTCCTAAAACCAGGATCAAACAGTCCAAACACTGTCCGTGCCCATTAGTCCTGTACGCAAAAGGCAGGATTTACCACATCAGCACAATTATATAAATATTATTCCATGCCGCAGCTCATCCAACCTGTATTGTCCAACCTCCTTATTCCTGATCAGGGTTATGGGGAGTGTATCCCAGCCAGTAATTGCAAGGGAGCTCGAATACATCCTTCACAATCACCAATTGTCTTAGTAATGACAGGTAATTGAACCCACTCTGCATGTCTGTTGGAGGGTTTTGCTGTTATCATACATGAAATAAGCATTACCATTTGTCATCAGTGCGATAGGTATAGGATATTAGGGCCCAACTGTACCAACTAGTATGTTGAGTAGGCTGCTATCGTTCACTGATAGTTTTGAGGACATTTACGACATTAATTTTTGAGGATGGAGGTCCTCTAATGGCTCTTGTAATTATGACCTAAGCAAAGGAGGAAACCAGATGATGTCCTTACATATACATAGTCCAGGTATGTTCTTAAAAGTGCTGGTATGGAGGAGTTTGGGGTTGTGGTAAGGTGAACAAAACAACAGACTTTGCCATAGAAGAGTGCTGTTTGATTCCCATTTCCTACAGGAGTCAAAACTGTCTTTTAAAAACCATGACCTTAACCAGACTGTAACCGTAACCCTAACCTTGACTCAACCCTTAATCCTAACCCAACCTTCACCTGATTACAACCATAGTATTACCACAAAATAAAACAATAAACGCTCTTCAGGTGCATTAGTAAGTAAATCCCTACTATCCCATACCAATGGCTTTGGAATGATGGGGGTACAATGGGGTACTAGTAGGCAGAGATGGCCGTGATTATTCCATACCTATGTCTTTACTTACAGACGATAACAGCCATTCAATTAAGTGATAACAGTTGAATTGGGTGCATTGCAAGACTGCAACACCCTTACGCAGCAAAGTATACTCCGGTCAGCTACGTCGTTGAAACCACTAGCCTAAAATTGTGTAGGTTCCCCTTGTGCTGTGAAACCTGTTATGTCAAACTGACGTCCACTATGAAGCTGCTGTAAGTGATTAAAAAAAAAAAGAAAACAAGTAAAGCTCCACATGCTGTCAGATCATTGATTTAGAGTATCTCGTCCGTAACACAGGTCTCTCAGTCACTATCCTCTGCAGTAAAGCAGTATATAAATTTCTTGAGTCACCCACTGCCTCTATTCAATTAGTTGAGAGAACGCCATAAAGAGGCAATTCTCTCTGCTTGTGAACGTACACTGTTTCACTGAAATTTTGTGACCTCAGGGGGCGATGGAGCACAGTATCTGTATGTGTGCGATCGGCAGCAGTCGAGAAGAAGAGCACTTTAAAAAGAAAGTTAATGTGATGACTGGACGGTGAGTAAGGGGGGCGTGCCTGTGACAGTCAAAAATGTGTGTCAAGATAGAAAGTCAAGATAGAAATTATCCTCCTGTGGCAATAATAGCAGATCGCTGCTTCACTGTAGAGAGAGCCGATTGGTACAAGCCTACGCAGCGGAACAGATGAAGCTTTCGATCCCAGTGCTACGAGAGATGGCATACAAAAGAACCGGTAGAGGAACAGATAGTCAAGGAGGAATAAACGAGAGATGGCCGAGACTAGGGTTGCTAACAACCTGACTCCCCAGTGAGGGACATTTTTTGCCGGGGGGGCTAGAAAAACACTAGAAATATTTATTTATTCATTTATTATTTATTAATTTTCTTTCAGTTACTTTCCTTTAACATTAAATGAATTGAATTAAAGTGAACTGTGAATTGTCCCTCCTTGTCTGTCTCTGTTGCTTTGTCTCTGCTGCTCTGTCTCTTTTGCTGTCTGTGTTTCTAGGTTAACATGAATGAATATGAATTAATTAATCAAAGTGCACAATGCCTATATTATAGGGGTGTAACGATTCTGAATCAATGTTTTTTTTAAAGCGTAGTAACACCACCTGCTACCATGGGGCGAACATCCGAGCTTTCCCTTTTCCTTTATTAACCCCCATGCTGTCCTGAACGAAAGTGCCTAACATCAAAGGGCATGGGAAATGTTTCCGGAAAAACTTGACTGACATCAGTATTTTTCGGCTACGTGCTGAGAGGAGCCAAGCAAATGAAAACAAAATCGTCTCCTATTAACCAATTAGGCAACTCTAAGAAAAGTATACCTGTTCCCTTTTAATTTGCTTGATTAGCAATCAAATGGTGGATTCGTTTACTCTTTAAGTTGAATGAGTAGAGCTGTTTATTAAGACAACATGTCTGATTGCTGCATTTTGAAATTTAAATGGCCATAGAATAGCACAGATTTGCATGAACACGATTGCCATTGCCACGCCATTTCGCGCGACTGTGAATTTATAGGCCATCTCACATTCACGTTTCATCCGCTTTTCAGAATGTTTTCCACCTTGTGTATTTTTTAGATGCTTGAACTCCAGGGCGATCTTATAACAAATCTGTTTCAAATTAATCTTGAATAATGTTCTAAAATGCTACAATGAGAGATGTAATTCAGAGGAAGATTTTTTCTAATTATTCAAATTGGCATTCTTTCAACCTAACACCGTAGCCCAGTTAGGTTTGTCTGCTTTTGGCTAAATTTCTTGATTGTTATTTAGGCCAAGTACATGAGCCCAGATTTAAGGAAGGGCGGAGCACCTGCAATTAGCGAAATCTAAACTCAGGCTTCTTCCCGACGGCATTTTAAATTGTTTTAAGCCGCTTCAGGTGAGTATGTTTCAAGATATTACACGCGACTGCCTCGTGCCTACACACCCCATGATGGCAAGTTGTCTCATCACACTTCAGAAAAAATCCTTGTTCAACATCGCCACATCCCAACTCAGCATTTCACCTCTCATTGTAGTATTTTTAGGAGATATGTAATGATAAAATAAGAATAAAGAGATTTGTTTTCAGATCGCCCTGGATTTCAAGCGTCTAAAAATACACAAGGTGGAAAACATTAAAGTGGATGAAACGTGAATGTGAGCTATAAATTATCACAATCATACGAAATGGCCAAATACGCGTTCTTGCAAATCTATGCCCATTTAACTTTCAGAATGCGGCGATCAAACATGCTGTCTTAATAAATAGCTCTACTCATTCAGCAAAGTAAATAAGCGAATCCTCTGTTTGATTGCTAATTGAGCAAAGTAAACAGGGACAAGATAGAGTAACCTAATTGCTTAAAAGGAGACGATTCTGTAGTCCTTTACTTGGCTCCGTGCAGCATGTCACCGAAAAATACTAATGTGTCAATCAAGTTTTTTTTCCGGAAGCATTTCTCATGCCCTTTGATGTTAGGCACTTTCGTTCAAGACTGTGTCGGGTTAAATAAAGGAAAAGGGAAAGCTGGAATGTTCACCCCATGGCGGTCCTATGCCTTAAAAAAACATAGATTCAGAATTGTTACACCCCTACTATATTATCATCCAAACATTACTTTATCATTCATGAATGAATTGAATATTAAACTGTCTCTCCATTAACATCCAAATTGTCCCCAAACAGATACTTCGTATCTCTCAAGACAGGTCATCAGGGCTTTATGAATGCCATTTGCGGTCTCATCGCTGTCTTCATAAAAGTCAAGCAGCTTGGATTGTACTCCATCAACAGCAGAGAAATACCTCACACACACCAGAGACATTTTTCTATTTCCCTTATTGGAGGCATCAGTAGTGACAGAAAAATAGACAAGCTCACCATCAGTTGGGGAAAGATAATCCAAGTCAAATCTAGTCTAGTCAAATCGTTTTCACCTCCATGGCTAATTGAGAATTCTCTACAGCAAACTGTGCTGTAGGCTTTCGTGCAGTCGTCACTGACCGATTTCACCCAGGGCTTATTCGCTTCCCATTGCTCATTATAGCTACATAACCTCTTCTTTTTTGTTAGTTTGCATAGTGATGCAAAAAAATATTCGGTTGTGTTATGTGGTAGTAGATTTTTTTTTTTCTTTGAGGAGTTGGCGCTTCTGCACGCGCGAACAAACTATTGGCTTGCACATCACGTCAGGCGTGTAAAGGGAGGGCTGTGATTGGAAAGCGGGACGTTGGCTGTCCCGTACGGGACCAATCAAAACCACCTGCATCACGGGACGTCCCGGCCAATCCGGGATGGTCGGCAAGCCTAGCCAAGACCCACGTATATATCGATGCTGCTTTCGGGAGGTTGAGAAAACATTAAGGAATCGAAGGGCCTGAAAAGCGATGCGCGTGTAGCCTTGCGGCTACTGAACAGGTAAGCTATGTTTTACTCTGTTGTGGTTATGCAGTTTTTATTAGTCTCGGGTAGTCCTGTTGGTGGTTTTTAATCCTGATAATGTTAGTTTATAAATGTACTGTTGTTGTTTGTGTCCGACTACAGCTTGATTAGCTGCGTAGCAGCAAAACGTGGAAGCTACTGGTATTTGTTCTGACAAAGGGAGGCTGTTGTAAAACTGGGCAATGGTATGCATTTATATGAGAAAAAATAAAGCATGCTTTAAAAGGGCTAGCAGAAAAATGTTTTTGTATGGACAATTGTGATTTTTTTCTGTAACAACGATCTCCTCACCATATTTACTCCGAAGTTTCTGTATGGATGTCATGTATCGTTGGTCCATGATTTCAATAAGGCTTTCACACAACAATCACTGAGAGTGTTTGTTTATATTGTACTTATATTGTAACTGGGTCGCTGCACTTAAACTCTGCCTCTGTCGGAAACCGATGTGCGTTCGCGTGTGGCTTGGGTATGGGGGGCAGGGACTGCTGATTTAGGCAAGGAGCAGAAACAGCTAAAACGATCAAATCAGTTACAGCAGCTTTAATTCCCAGATCCAGAGTTTCCCAGGAGAACATGTCCCAAAGTATCACACTCCCTCCTCCACTAATCGTCATCCCAGCATGCACCCTGTAGTGCCACCTCTTCCCCAAGTAAATGGTGCACATGATAGAAAAGAAAACATGACTCGCTGGACCAAGCCATCTTCTTTCATTGCTCCAAGATCCAGTTCCAACACTCATGTGCTCATTATAGGCGCTTCTGGTGGTGGACCAGAGTTAGGATGTGCACTTCGACGGGTTTGCAGAAAAAAAAGACAAAGACAGTTGCAGAAAAGCGATCAACAAGGTTGAGTTCGGTTGTAAAAATTGCAACCCTCATGAACCAGGCATCAGTGTTTGATAGATCTGCTGGCATTGGGTTGATAGATAGCTTGTTAGCATGCTTCTACTTTAGCACTGGTCTGTACATTTATCCACAGTGACTGGGCTCCAAATGTAGTAAAGTAAAAGCAATCTGTCAGTGACAGAATAGTCAATGGCATTTAATGCTGTAACTGTAGCTCTAATAACCATTGCCTATGTGTGTTTGATCGCCTACCGTGCACGTTGTAGCTTTGCATAGCCTAGCCCGGTGAGGCGCTAAAAATAATATTCTACATAAGGCCAGATCAGTATCTGGGCAGCAAGCAGCTGGGAAGCAGACTTCACTGCAGTAGTGATTGGAGGAATGCAAACTAGGTTGTCTTGTTGTGGTCTTTCTGCTTCCCTTGTGAAGTGTGTGGTTATCACTGGAGCCAAGGCTCTCATCTTGTACACACTAATAATGTTAAAGAAAAAGTTAAGTGTTTTTAGCCATTTGTTAGCTTTTGTAATGTACGTGCAGTATGTCTGTGAGTTATATGTACTGCAAGTGCTTAATGTTTACTTTTTGTTATTACGAGTGTTTCTTACTTGACATTGAGACGTACTAGCTTGTGTTTCTGTATACGTCTTGGTGAACTGAACATGTGAATGAGCTCGGAGGGAGGGGCTGCAGGAGGGAGGGAAGAAGCAGAGAGGGAGAGGAGGTGGTGTTCATGATCAAAATATCTCTTTCTTGCTCTTCACTCCAAAGTAATGGACTTCAGCTTTAAAGTGAAAGGCAACTTTCGTCTGAGTGGACTGCAAATGAATTAACTGCCCGATAAGTTTTACAATTTTTTTTTTTTTTTTTTTTACCGGTATTTTTAATACTTAAACATCTGGATTAAAACATTCATGGATTGCAACGTTTTTCTGTTAGCAGTGAGCTTTATTAATGTCAAATGTCCTGTTGCTCTTCATCAACAGGAAGTAAAAAGATGTTCTCACTGAGGAGCAGAAGTATCTGCTTTTCAGTGAGTGTTCTGTCTCCCAACAGCCAAACATGATATGTGAAGAATTTTATCTACCAATACAACAAGTTCTCTGCTATGCAACCAAACAAACAATATGTTTCAAAAAACAATATGAAAACAACTCTTTGTTGATTCAGCGGGGATAAGTCAACATGGTGCATATAAACAGCTGATAGTGAAATGTGTTCAGAAGAAAGTCTATTCTGGTAGTTAAGAGGCCAGTGAAAGTATCCATCCATTATAAAGCACTCTGGCAAGAAGCACACAGGAGGCAGGAGACAGATCACCCTTTTCAGAAAGGATACATAGTCACATGTATAGGTAAGTATGTATGGTTTTCCTAAGGGAAGAATGATAAAGGATAGAGATATAATATACTGAGTGACTAATACTGTAGATAATTTGAGGTAACTCTATTTTAATGAAATACTTCATTATACATTTGAATTACTTTCCATCATACAGGAACCAAAGTTACAGCAAATAAGAAAGTTTGATCCAACTCTCTGTGATTATGTACTGCATATTATCACCTCTGAAAGCCTTCTTTAAAACTGTGACTTCGAACTACTGTAGAACTAAATTAGAATTAGAACTAATTAAGAGATATTATTCATGATGAAATGTGCTCTGCACAGAAAATTACAATCAATAGAGATATTCTCGTACTCAGGACTTCAGTATCTCTGAGCTCCATCATAGAGGCAATGTGTATGCATATTTCCATATCTTGTAAAATTGAAGAAACAACGCGTATTGCTTGTTGCCGGGTCAAAAGGTTATTTATTTATTTATTTATTTATTTATTTTACTATAGAGCAATCAGTCCTGGGATAATAGAGAGGGCATTGAAATAATGTGTGGAAATTAAGATATTAAATGCAGGAATTATGCAGTTGTCTGTATGCTCAAAAGACAATTATATGCAAGAAGCTATGTATAGCATTTGTATTTGGTTCGAAATAAAACTATTATATAAGTATAGGCTGATTGCATAACTTGGAATATGCATGTGTATTATGTGAAAATCTAGGCAGAAATTACAGCTATGTTTTATCACTACTAAGCCCCCACCACCAGCCCCCAAAACACTTTTTTGCAGGCCCAATAGTAATTGAAGAGTTTGAACTACTTTTAAATTAAGTCATTTACATTTCATGTTTTAATGGAACAATTTGCAATTGGCAAAAACAGTTCATTAAACAATGCAAATTTTATTAGAAAACATTGTTGTTCATTGTTTGGACTAAAAAGAACACATTTCAATTTTCAATGCAGTTTCCTAAAAAAAAAAAAGAACATGTCAGCAATTCACCGGAGTAGTCATCACTTATGAGGGTTACCAAAACTAAAATGTATTCTGCATTTAATATTCATGTCTTGGCTGTCATTTGCTGATGATTATGTCTGATGCATCATTGTGGCACATAGTGAAGGAGAGTGAGGGGAATGATAGAGTACAACGAATGGACATCAGAAAATGGATTTGGAAAAGCATATATCATTATCTACGCCGGTCATTAAAAGTTATTACAAAACAAGCACCACTTGAACCAGTCCTCAGTGCCAAATCACGGATGGCCAAAACCATTTACCCATTCACTCAACTGACTGGTTGGAACATTAAAAAATATAAGGATATAAAAAATATCTTGTGAACAATAATTAATCCTTTCTACAGTCACCACTCTCAATAATTGACTGATCAGGGAAATACACGCAACGGTTTTGTAGACAGTGACAAAGAGCTGCATAAGAAGAATGCTAATGCCAGATTCCTGATATCTGTAAAATTTCACCGTTTTTAACAGTGTTACATCTACAGACTTTAATGAGCATTACTGGTAGGGGAATTCTGCCCACAGGCCTTAGCTTCCAGGGTGTTATTTTTAAATTGAAATCCTGGAGGCAAGCTTTTTTATAAAAACAAAGATGAATAAATAAAAATAAAAGCACCACTTTGCAAATCAGATAAAAAAGTTCATGTTCAACATGTCAGTATGCGACATGCGAAAAGACACTATCACCTCCCTAACAAGCATAAGTAAATACATTATAATAATGTCAGTAATGAGTTAATCACCAAGGCAACATGATGATGATGATGATGATGATGAAAATAGTAATAATAATACTTATTATTATTACTATTATTATTGTTATATTTTTCACCATTCTTTTCTTGCATGCATTTACTGGTAACTGTGACTTGGTGGTGATTATTGGCACATTGTCACTTTGCAATTAAAATGACAACACACCTTCCATTTTCCTGTTACTGACGTGTGTCTGCTGGTGTCTTTCCCCCTTATCTCTTTCTAATTGGTAGCTCAAATTGGTGCCTACCAGTAGTGATTGGAGGATTTGCAGGAGCCATTTTCAAAAGTGCTTTTGAGGGGGAAATAGCTGTGTCTTAGTGTGCTTACTGTACTTTAATGCTAGGGCCAAAAAATTGAAACTGTATCTGAGCGTTACTTTCACCACTCCACAGTCTGATGGCTGGCAAGCTAATTTTGCTAAATCTATTTCTTCCTTTGTTGTTACAATAAAACTTTAATTCCATAAAAGGCAGGGTATTATGGAAAATGCTGATGAAATCAACAAGGACTGATTTGAAAAGTCCACTCGCCCTATAACATTGTAAACAATGCGAAAACACATTGATGATCCAACCTGCATTTAATTGCTTGCTAAAAATATACAATTTGATGGTAGCAACTCTTCTACTACGAAGCCATGCCATTGTAATAGCTGCAGTATGTGGTTTTGCATTGTCCTGCTGAAATACACAAGGCCTTCCCTGGAATAAATTTTGTCTGGAGGGGAGCATATGTTGCTCTAAAACCTTTATATGCCTTTCAGCATTCATGGTGCTTTTTAAAACATGCGAGTGTCCCACACCATATGTACTAATGCATCCCCATACCATCAGAGATTCTGGCTTTTGAACTGAACGCTGGTAAGAGGAGGGGTGGTCTTTCTCCTCTTAAGCCTGGAGGACACAGCGCCCATGATTTCCAACAAGAATATCAAATTTGGACTCGTCTGACCACAGGACACTTTGCCACTTTGCTACAGTCCATTTTAAATGAGGCTTGGCCCACAGAACACAGCGGCGCTTCTGGATCATGCTCAAAAATGAATTCCTTTTTGCATGATAAAGTTTTAGACGGCATCTGTGGATGGCACGGCGAACTGTGTTTACAGACAATGGTTTCTTGAAGTATTCCTGGGCCCATTTAGTAATGTCAATGACAGAATCATGGCGGTGAGAGAGGCAGTGGCGTCTGAGGGCCCGAAGATCATGGGCATCCAGTAAAGGTCTTTGGCCTTGTCCCTTATGCACAGAGATTTTTCCAGTTTCTCTGAATCTTTTGATGATGTTATGCACTGTCGATGATGAGACCTTCAAAGCCTTTGCAATTTGATGTCAAGGAACATTGTTTTTAAAGTATTTCACAATTTTTTTACACAAGCCTTCACAGGTTGGAGAGCCTCTGGCCATCTTTACTTCTGAGAGACTCAGCCTCTCCAAGACATCCCTTTTATAACCAATCATGTTACACCCCTGATGCCAGTTAACTTAATTACTTGCTAAATGTTCTTTCAGCTGATTCTTTTATATATGAATTGCTTTTTCAGCCCTTTTTTGCCTGTGTCCCAACTTTTCTGAGACCTGTTGCAGCCAGAAAATTTGAAATAAGCTCATTTTGTGCATAAAAATGTAAAATGTCTCAGTTTCAACATTTGAAATTTTATCTATGTTCTATTGTAAATATCATGTTGGCTCATTTGACCTGAAAGTCATTGCATTTTGATTTTATTCACAATTTGCACTTCATCCCAACTATTTCGAAACTGGGGTTGTACATGTAATCATGGTTTACAAACATCCCAGATATTACAGAATATTCTGAAAATGCAACTGTCTTGTATTAAAAATGCTACAACATTCCAGAAACATTTTGAGAATATTTTATGTTCACAGCAGCTTTAAAAACTTGATGTGAACCTGAGACACTACAAGGCCCATGGCATTACTAATTCAACGTGCACACAATGGATGGGTCCTAGAACAAAATAAAAATCCTCCTTTCCTCAACTGCTTATCTACATCTCTCTGGATACAAACTCTCTGGGGATGCAGTGGAGTGGATGGCACCGTATCCTCACAACAAAAAGTTCCTGGTTTTGAATGCAAATCAGGAAAATGCAGCTTACACGTTCTTCCAGTGTTTGTTTTGGGTTTCCTCAATGTGTTTTGTTCCCATTCATATTAATTTATTGTTTTGCTCTTATTGCCCCTGACCATCTGGACATGCTGTCTCTTTTCATCAATTTATCTTTTTCCTCAATGCACAGCACATCAGCAGCACATACAATCCCCTGTTTCCTAGGAAACCTTTCACTGACATGGGTAGAGCATGAAAATGTGTCAGTGGGGAAACTCTTCTTTTTTCAGATGTGTATTAAAGTGAGTGGCTGTAATCAAATGCAGAATTATGGAAGCGTTGTAACTACATGCAGGTGTGCTTTACATGCATAATTGATAGAAACCATCCATGAGGAATTCAAAGAGCACAATCAGAATAATGTGCAGACAAGGCAAATCTGTTTATCCCTTAAGCTCCACTTTTCAGCCAGTTAGAGGAGGTTTATATTTTCTAATCCACCAATGAAACCAAAAACAGGCATTACAACATTCCATCAATCACTCTGATTTGAGCAGATCATTATTTTTACAGTGGATCTTCAGATTCATCGGGTCCAAACAAGTAATTGAAAGGCTGTTGGAGATTCGCTGATCACAAGGTCCTCCCCCTACCATGAGCCTCTCCAACCTCAAAGATCTAAACTTCCAGCTCAGATAAACCTTTGCATCAGAGCCATGTTCAACAAAATGTAAATTTTGAATTAAAATCATTAAGATCTAATTATATTGGATGCATTTGATATGAGCCTCTCTCTCCTTAAACCACAGCAACCCAAACTTAATTTCTTCTCAAATTTGGCACATTAGTTTCCACTTATTAGCAGAATTATTGATGCCCATACAGTACAATATGAGCTTTAATTACAAATAGGGCTGGATTTTTCTGCATGCATCACATCAAACGATATGTGCACAGACGGATTGCTACGACTTTTTCTATTTTCCACCAGATGAAAGGAGTAACAGGTCATTTTTTGTTGGCAGTACATGCAACTGGGAGGAGTTATAAATACTGAAGGCAGAGTTTTATTTCATTGGGCGTATTCCATGTAAATGAGATGGCAGCCATGGGAGTGTCATTTAAATGAAGATGCGAGAGGATATATTGGGATAATGGGTATGACTCGCAAGAACCAATTCTAAACTGAACTGCAACCTCTTGTCATGTGTCACACAATTAAAAGTATTTTTACAGTATTCACAGAGTATCATGATTGTATCATACTGTATTTCATTGTATCAGTGTAAATGTGGTGTTACTTGCAGATGTACATTGGCAGAGGCAACAGTGTAATTTAACTGTGGCGCCTGCATGCTAATTTCTCACAGCCAGCCTCCTCCTATCACAGGTGTACATAAGCACATAGTTTAAAGAATATTATAGTGATTTAATGTGAAGAGTAGAGTTATGGATTTTCACCTGACAATAATTAATTTTAGCAGATGCGATTGAAAAGAAAAATTCAGCCGGGACACATGTTCCAGGTTTTAATGTAGGTTCCATTTTGACCTTGATTTGATCTCTGTCATAAGGCTACACCCCAAAATTTCATGAATATCTTTAAAAGTCTTCCTCCCCAACCTACTCGACTAAGGAAGCTGAAACTTGGCATACATGTTCCCACCCATGAGTACATCAAAGTGTGTTCAAGGCATTCTGCTCAATTTTAAGTATAGATTTCATGGTGGCCATCTTAAATTGCATTTTGACCTAATGTCAACTATTTCTGCAGCCATTCAGCAGACATTTGGTATGTTGGTAGTAGACTGTAGGACTTGACATAAAGTCTGGGTTTTGCTGTGCAAAATACTTTGACCATTATTTGATTTCAGTCCTTGGGATATGCCACCAAATTTCATGAATACAATAATGTGCAATGATGATTATACACCCCCATTTTAATCTAAAAGGGATCCTAATATATTACTTCTCTATAGTTTTTAGGTGAAAATGTATTGAAAAATATTATTTTAGGCAATGGAACAAAACAAAATCATTCTCACCAGTATATTGAGGTAAAACATGAGTAATAAACAAAAACACTGAAAACAACAATTTTTTGTGACAATGGAAAGGTGTTGCAAATTTTTTTTTTTTTTTAACTCTTGCATAGCCTGAATGCATATTTGAAGGATCATTCCATGATTATTGATGCTAAAAAATTTGTTTATATTGGTTTGTGGCCACATTATTAAGCAAAATTACCTCTGATGGTCAGTCGTTCCAGTATATAAGGTGACATGAACTTTGAGCAGTGTCACAGTGTTAAACACGATGGCGCAACAGAAGGAGCTTTCTGAGATTGTTTGTAGCCGCACCGCGGCCTTACATGATGCTGAAGACGTTAAATGCTGCCGTGGCACTGTAAAAAACACCATTAAGTGTTTCAAAAAGCCTGGTTTGCTGAAAACTAGTGGCAATAGAGGAGCAAACCAAAGTTAAGTGACGCTGATGTTCGTTATCTGTGTAGTTAAAAAAAAGGGGCCGTTAAAAAAATCACAACTCTGTGATGATATGAATAGCGCTAGAAGTGAAAAATTAAAGAACCAAGATCTACTATTTCCACACGCCTGTGAAAACAGTCTGATTGGTCGCGTTGCTGCCAAGTGCTGGCAACATCAAAAAAAGACTTAAGTTTGCCAGGAATTCAAGGATTGGACACCAGAAGACTGGGAACAAGGCTTTTGGACTGATGAATCAAAATTCAGAATATTCTTTCCTAAACGCAGAACCGATGTGATAGAGTTGGAGAATGTTTCAAAAATGACTGTTTAACCCCTTCAGTAAAACATGGAGGTAATAATATTATGGTTTGCGGTTCAGTCTGCTTGAAAGGAGCCAGTGATCTCATAAAAATCAACAGAATTTTGGATAAAAAGAAGTATCACAGCGTCCGTATGAGGCATACATTGCCATCTGAAAAGAGACTGATTGGTCGGGGTTTTATTTTCATCAAGATAATGACCCTAAACACACTTCTAAATCATGCAAGAATGATCTGTGTCGGAAAGAGACATCAGCTGACATAAATGTTATGACTTGGCCTGCTCAAAGTCCAGACCTTAATCCGATTGAGAAAATGTTTTATTATATCAAAAGAATCTCTTTTGAATGAACTTCAAACCATATGGAATGGTTTAGCAAGTGAGGAAATAAAAATAATAGTGGCAAAGCCACTGCGCCCGCTTGGCCAAACATGGCCAAAATTGAACTTGACCTAGATTTTCATGCTATATACATGCATATAAAATATGAAAAGGATCTGTGAAAAACTGAAGGCACTAGAGCGCTGACATGGCAAAAGGTTTACGGACGCACTGACGCAAGACAGACCACCACGAAGGCATCTAACAACAGCAGAAGCTTGATTGGCCTAGAGGTCAAGTGGGCTAAAAATGTGAAAACTATGCCTGAAAGATTAAATGCTGTAATCAAAGCAAAGGGTGGCCGCTCTAGATAATTACTTTTTTCTCTAAAAGACATTATTATTTTTGTTTTAACTGTATATTGTTATTTGTTTGCTTATTTTTATCCATATGATCTAACATTTCATGAAATAAATTCTTGAATATAACTTTGTCTCTGATTTATCTTAATGAAAAGATTCATATTTGAGAGGCCAATAATGCTGAAATGAGATGAGGTAATCAATTTTGATGTCAGATTCTGAAAGCCCAGGCCCCATTTACTCTGGGTAGCAATTTTCAGCCCAAAGATCTGATTTATTTCCAAAATATTGGCCTCCAAAACGCCATGCAAATAAATGTTCACGAAAAAGTCGGCATGGCCCCCCCATTTAAGCCGGGGCTTATATCAAAAGAAACCCTTTGGAGTTGAAACCTAAAATTTTGCCTTCATTCATTATACACTTAGAGGTACTGTCAAAAAATAAAAATCAGCTGAAGCTGGTGTCCGTGGAAGATTCCTGAACATTGGTTGAGTTCTTATGGAATGACCCATGTTATTTGACCCCATATGTGAATTAAAGTGTAACCAGGGAAGGTCTTTGTTTATGCAATTTGATCATTTAATCATCCAATGTTGTAAGTGCATAATTGACTGCTGGGATTTCTGTATTTTAAAAACCAGCTCCAGTCAAGCCATAACCAGTTTTGGGGGCACTTTTTTTCAGCCTGACACTTAAGGCCCTACTTCACAGCCTGAGTGCAGTTGGAAAACGCAGGAGCTAATGGTATTGTAGATCGAAATTGGGTATGTCCAACTCCCTTCCAGTGATTTTGTGACAGGAGGTGACAGCGGAACTGCAGCACTGTTGTCAAGAGGGCTGTTCTAACACTTATTAATTACCTGTGGGTAGGATGGGGGTTTGGTCCCATTAAGGCCAAAAAGATTGGCCCGTCATTTGCTTTAAAACCAGTGCGTTAACACCGTAGTGAACCGGCAGTTTTGTCTGGTGTAGAATAAGCACCTAGCCTGCATTTCTGTCAAATCCTTTGGTTATCTGAGAACTGCTCATCAATCTGGTAAGCGGTTCAATGGTGTGAGGTAATGAAAGCAAAAACTAGCATTAATCAGGCAGGACACAAGATCCACAGAAAGGGGGCATCCAACTCTAAACCCTTCAGTCCAGTGAAGGACACAGCTGCTTCTAATTTTGCAAGTTTTTGTCACCTTGTGCATTTGGAAATGCTCTTACTTTCTTAATGAAACATAGCTATTTGTTCTACTGTCAATTTTTTATGATGAGACATTACCAAGCGTTTAAGTTATCTCAGATCACCATCATTTTCAATTTTTTGTGACCCATTTCTTCTGACTATCCTTTCTGGTTTTAATAACGTGTTGAGCAGTTGTTAACCCAACTGGGGTGATTCCAACTGGAGTGCTGCCTGAAGTATATTCTTAAATGCAAAGCATCTGAAAGATATAGCTTGTAACCCAGCCTGTCACTCACCTTCATTCAATCATGTTGAGAAGTCTAATGTTTCTCTACAATGGAACGCTGTTAGCACTCATGGTTTTTCACATCAGTGACACTGTGGGGCCTTGTTCTCATGTGATTGAAGTTAAATAAGTAAAATAAATGCATTATAAAGCATTCATTAGAAGTGAAATTTAAGTTTAAGAAATTTAAGTGAAATTTTGCATTTCCCGAATGGAAAATAATCTCCAAAATTTAACTTGCTTGTGTACCTTTTTTTTCCTTTTTTTTTTTTTTTTTTCTCCACATAAAGTCCCATGATGCATCTGGATGAAACTAAGATTTTTTTTCTTTCACAGTCACTTGGAATTTCACATTTATGGAAAATGACGGGAGTCTTGATTCATTTCCAGTTTGCATACCACAGACTGGAAGATAACCTTTCATGTGCACTTTTTTGAACAGAGCCATCATAAATAATCAGCAGCAATTACAAAGTTAATGCATTTGGAATGAGCCATGACAGATCCAGTTTGTCAAACATACTGAGGCAAAACAGTGTTCATGGTAACACATCAACTAGTACTTTTTTAAAGTGGTTTTATGGTACAACAGTAATTCCCTATTTCTTTCTATAAAAAATAGTGTTAAGAGCAGCATAGAAGGAACCGGGCAAAGAGCTACAGATAAGCTGCAAATGCTCTTTAATAAGCAACTGGCATAAATTGAAGAATAAAAACTCAAAGGCACAGGACTGAATGAAGTCAGAGTCAGGCAAACTGGATCAATGTGTGAAGATCAAGCTGTAGTCTGGGACAGACCTGAGGTCAATTCCAGGAAGGCAATCTGGGGTTGAGGGCACATGGGGCAGTTTCCAGTTTCAAACTCTCGCTTGGCCAGAGTGGCCGGCCGTCCAAACAGAAGTTGGACAGCACAGGGGGATATCCCTAATAAAGTGGTAATTAGTAGAACTCAAAAACAAAGAATGGAGGGTTTGTAGCTCTTAGTCTGCAAATCATTTGAAGACAAAGCAGAGAAACAATCCAGCTGGGAAGGTACGTAAACCAGGAACTTAAATATACGGAAAAACTAAAGAAAACTCAAACAAATAGCTGTCAATGCTAAACTTAATGAAAGTGTGGTTTCAAATTATAATCCATAACAACCTTACAAATTCGCTATGTCATCTGTCCTGGATATTTAGCCAATGCTGTCCACTGCTTAGTGCTGATGAGAAAGTATTGCATATGCATGATATGTTGAAATTACACAACCGCTCACGTGTTTGGAATGATTAGCGATTTCACATTCATTAAAGAAAGTGTTAGAGCAAGATGGTCCAAAACATAAATACAGCCTTGGGCTCATAATGAAAAACATAGATTGTCCAGCTAAATCACCAAATTTAATCCTCAGTGAGTTGTTGTTTCATTACCTGGTTTGTAAAGTTTGTTTAGTATGACATCTTCAAAGACACTCGAATGGGCAATATTGTACAGTACATGGAAATCCACAGAAAGTCATTCTTTTGCAAAATGAATGACTAAAATTCCTAAAATTTGTGAAGCATTTCAGTCAGGAAAACTCACGTTTCAATAAAATAGAACAATTTATTCATGGGTATAAGCATTACATTGTATATTGGCGGCGGTTCTGCTCTGGAGGAATGTACTACCTAGGCACAGCGAACATACAAACATAGTCATGAACAGAAATCAAAATCCCCCCTGATGTGAGCAGAACCAAACAGGTGGAGGCTGAGGTGGAGGAGGCAAGCAAAGAACCAAAGAGCGTGTTGCATAGCATGAAAGGTCATTGCAAACAGCAGCATAAGTGAGCGAGCTTGACGTCTTTCAAATAGACCGCTGTAAGACCTCGTGATGTGTATCCTCCAATAGTTGTGTGCCTGCTGATGCTGACGTGGCTTGTAGCTTACCAGGCTGCTGTCAGCTGATGTAGCTCTTCTTGAGTTTCCTGCCTGAAATAGTTACACTCATTTTAGTCTTGTAGCGTATACTTTGATGGGGGATCACCAAAATAATTAACTGTGTTATTTAGTATTTGAAAACTTTTTGACCTTGAATATGTGCAATACTCAATAAAACATTTGCAAACTTATTCTGGGCTTTGCTTCAAATAATTATCTATATAAAAACACATTTATTGAATAAAACAGTTAACTCCAACAAATGATTCCAAATGTTTGAGTGGTGGTATGCAGCAAAATACCTGAGGCTAATGCTGTGCAGAGTAAAATTTATGCTAATTGATGCATGATTATATTCTTTGGGGACTCATACTGTAAGCACAGGGCAGAATTAAATGAACATGGGAAAACTAGTCTCAGTTTTATATTGTCAAGAGTTTATTAAAAATACACTGGGCAGCACTGCTTCTACTGTTGAGTGAATCATTCCGAGGCAGCTTCACACTTTTATTGTATGGTAAATTAACAGATACTGTAATAAACTTAAAAAACTTGGTGATAATCCTTCAGTTACATTGTTTAGATTTCTTGGAAATTGCGCTGATAAAATCTGTGCCAGTTCCAGTGAAAATGACATTTCTGACTTTACATTCACATTGAAATAAAAGCTATGAAATGAAATTTGCAGTCTTTGGGGATTGATTGCTGCCATTTCGCAGGAGTGATGTTGGAAAAAAAGAACACAATTCCCTGTAAGGTTTTCTTTTTCACTGTCGTGGTTTAGAACAGATAAAAAGGAAAAAATAGAGGTCACCTATCACTTTTGATTTTGATAATGTCATTATATTCTCTCAAGTGCCCCATTTTCACAGCAAATGCAAGATGTGGCTCTGTCAATATTGTCACTTGCATGCTTGGTGATCAATTTAGAATTTGAATATTCTCTGCAGCGTCAGGGTAACTCTGCTGCTGTGGTTTGGTGGCTTTGGCAGTTCTTGAGTCTGCTGCTGTTGTTTCTCTATTGTGTGGACTCCACTTTCTCTCTCAACACCATTTAAGACATGCCTAGACGTGTGCACCAGACTCCACTCACCTGCAAATGATATGCATAGATTAAATACACTCCTATACATAAGCATAGCCAATATCACTATGTTTCTGTTTGTTTTGCATTATTGTTATTTTTTTTAATATGCCTATGGTTGCTTGTTTTCTCGCCTCCCCTGGCAGACAATTATTCTGAATTTCTTATTTTAATAATCCTGTCTCCCTGTTTCAAATGTCTTTAGTGATTGTAAAGTTTTGTATATTGCATTTGACTGTAGTCTTTCTGCAATCTAATACTGCTTTGTTTCATCAGTGTTTTTATTCACAAATAGTGGGCTTCTCCATCTCTGTTTGGTATTCCCACTGCAGAAGGACTGGATGGCAGGCTCATCATAGGGCATCCAAGAAGGATGGAGTAAATTTAGGCGTTGTTGTTGTTGTTGTTTTTTAATTAAAGGTTGGCAAAGCTTGTTAGGAATTTAAAATACCAGTTACTCTGTTTTGAATGTAACATCATGCAGATAATCCATCATATATTCCCCATCTCCCTGAGACAACACACAACCAAAAAGTACTTAATTTAAAATTTTTAAAAAAGAAGTTGCTGACCAGATATTGTGTCTTGTCATTTAGTATATATAATGTATAATTTGGCCTGTTTCTTATATAGATGGATAGATTGACCTTAAGTTTGATGCGTGCAAACTTTGGACTTTCCTATGCCAATTTGCCAAATTTCATCAAAATCCATGAAGGGGTTCTGATAGACTACCATGGCATGGAGTATTATAGTGAAATATTCTTATTTTGCAATAGGTGTCGTGCATCCTTGGAGTATGGATATCTAAGATTCAGTTAATAATGCACACAAGCACAAATTAATCAATGTCACCAAAATCATTTAGCAAAACTGATTATCATAGGGGCTGCAGTATAGCACAGTGGGTGGCACTGTTGCCTCAGAGTAATAAGATTATGGTTTTGAATGAGCCCTGGGGCCTTTCTGTGTGGAGTTCTCCCCGGGTTCACGTGGGTTTCCTCCCGGTACTCCAGTTTCCTTCCACAGCACAAAACATCTATGCTAGGTTAACTGGAGACTCTAAACTGTCCATAGATATGAGTGTGTGAGTGAATGGTTTGTGAGCCCTGTGATAGATTGGCGAGCTGTCCTGGGTGTATTCATACCTTTCGCCCATTGTCGGCTGGGATAGGTTGCAGCACCCCTGCAGCCCTCATGAGAAAGAAGCATAATGGATAGATAACAACAAAAACATCAACAATAACAACAACAATATGGAACAGTGCCATGCAGTAAGGCCAAGTAGCCTATGATACTGTCCGATGATTGTCAGTTGCAATGTTTGAGGTGTGGATCTGGAGCCTATGAGCTAATCCACAGCCAATTATATAGTCAATAAATTGGCTATAAATTGTGGAAACTGAGTTACATAACCGATAATCACGGCAGATCTAGTACTCCTCAAAGACCTCAACACAACCTTGCAACATCAGCTCATATTCAATCACCAGGCTGACTTCCCAATGGAGGATGATGAAGGGCTCATGCGTCATTCCAGGCTCCCCAGACCATTCCTTTCGGAGCTTTGCAATTTGCTCAAACCACTACTTTGATGGGAAACAACAGCAAAAACAAAAATCCCATTTCAGATCCCAAACAGGTATTGTCAACTTCGGGCATCCTGGCAACAGGCTCTTTCCAGAAGGAGATGGCAGACAGCCCAAAGTATCCTATCAGCCACCAAAAATCTAGGCCCTAGGTACATAACATTTGAAATCCAACCTGCTCAGCAAATGACAATTAATTTTAACCAAATTACACAATTTCCTAATGTCATTGGCACAAGACTGCAGACATGTCCAGATTAAAGCACCATCTCACTATGATCGACATGGCCTTAGATTTCATTGTTATTCAGACAATACTCAGATTTTTGTAAGTTCCAATTCCACTTCACCTTTACCACCCCTCATAAACAGCTTGTATGAGTAATTCAAAACACTGGATGTGCTCCAGATTTCTTAAACTAAACATGGATAAAACTGAACTGCTGCTGGTTGGTCACAAGACACTAGTTGATACCTAATTTCTGTTTTTTCATTGATGGAGCCCCAATGAAACCTGTGCAAACTGCCCACAACTTGGGTGTCATTTTTGATCCTGCGCTTTCATTTGAAAATCATATCAATGCCCTGGTTAAATCTGCCTTTTTCCATCTCCGCAACATTGCACACCTCTGCCACATTCTCAATCCAAAAGATCCAGAAACTCTTGTTCATGTCTTCATCAGATCCCAAGTTTATTATTATATTAGTCTCGTAGTTGGTTTGTCTTCTGAAATCCTCACAAAGTTCCAATATGTGGAAAATTCAGCTGCTAGAATTCTTACTCACACCAGTTGGTCTGCCTATATTACCCCCATCCTCCATAAATTGCATTGGCTTTCCATATCTTCCAGAATTCATTATGAAATACTTCTCTTAAAATTCAAAGCCTCCAATAACCTTGTCCCTCAATATCTCACTGAGCTCTTACAACCATGTACTCATGTCTGTACACTTAGGTCCTCAGCTTCCAGTTCACCTCCTGTCCCCAGATTTAGGCTCTCCAGCATGGGTGGCAGGGCACTGAGCGTCATGGCTCCCAAACTTTGAGACTCATTACCGCAAACTCTTCACACTATCTCTTCAATTTCTGAATTCAAATCACAACTGAAAACCCCCCTCTTCAGACAGTACTATCAGTCTTCTTCCCCTTCTTATATTTTACTGCTTGGGGAGAAATCAGTTAAATTGGGCCATCAGCTAAAATAGGCCAGATAAGGTTGGAGTGTCATGTCTCTTTGAATCTTAATGGCCAATCACTGTTAATAAATCTAAATTGTTGCTACAATGGAACTTAATGTATTTTAACTGTTTTAATTGGACCAAGGTAGCTAATATGGGTGGGGCAATTCCTTATATTTTTATGGCTCTTTCAAAATTTTGCCGAAAAGTGGCCCAATTTACCTGATTCCACCCTATGTTTTTTCCCCAAATGTACATTCTTCTTTTTATCCTATCATTATGTATCATGTTTGTCTTGCCTTGTTTTAAAGTTTTTCTGTATGCCATGTAAACTGACCTTAAGTCTAAGAAAGACAGCATATAAATGAAACCTATAACTTTTTTTATCATGAATGGGAATATCCTTTAATCACATTTTTCTTACATGATTTTCCAGAGTTGTCAATTGTGTCACACCAATTTTTGGACATATATTTATTTGCATTTTTTTCTTCAGTTATTACCTTTAAATTCAAGGTTGGGCTTTTGTTGTATTTTGAAAATATGTTTGGAAGGACAAACAATAGCCACATTTTTTCAGTCTTTTTTGCTAGAATTTACTATAGTGCCAATATTTGTGGATACATTGTAGGTGGCTCATTGGTAAGAAAAACATAATTGATACCTCTATATTCTTTTTGTATGGAACCAAGGTCACAGAATAGCTCATAATGCCCGTGGCTGACCCTCCTACCACTCAGGGGATGCAATGCAGTGTATGTGCGCACAGGAAGCGCTTGTGGGCTGCATAGAGATTCTGACTCTGTCAGTGTTCCTCAGGTGTACTGTGTGCTGCAGTAAATCCATGAAAACCTGTGCAACATCATGTTAGCTTACATTATTCTGCCCAAAATGGCACTGAAAAATGGTATTGCCTTTCCAGATCATCTCTTAGCATCTGAAGATGAGAATTTGGTGCCTTTGTATGTGGGAACCCATGGACAGGCTACTCAAAGACATGTGGAGATCTTTGCAAAATTTTTAGGTAGGCCTCTCGTTGAATATGCATGATAGCAAGCATGATAGTACCAATTTACTCTTGAAAACTTTTATTTTTTTTCCAGTTCCTGTTTATTTATTTAAAGGATACATTTACTGTATATTATGTAACAAGTTATTTATTTCAGGTTTTTTTTGTATATCCTCTCTTGTTTTTTTCTGAAACCTCTTCAGTCAGCACTCTGCAGGGGTCCTGGGATAATGGGGCTGGTGTGGCAAGTGACTCTGGGGTGCAAGCTGTTCTTTGTGAGGGTTTCAGGAAGACCACTGGCTTGTCTGAAAGTGGCTATTCACTAATAAAACCTAAAACAGTGAAACTAAAGTAAATTTGTTAAGCCTATGGAGCATGTTTATAAACAACAGTGCCATTATAAGGAAATCATTCAAAACCAACTGAATTACACAACTGAATCCCCCTTTTCCATGGATTTTAAAAATACTGAAGTGAATAGTTTTGTTGTATTTTTTTTTTCTGAGCTTATACCAAATTAGTGTGATTTTCTAAAAAAAAAATCTGGTAATCTGTTCTTGAAAACATATAGTCAAAGATTTAAGATCAACATGTTCAATGAAAATTGGGTGAGAAGGTGAAAAAAGTAATCTTAGTACAAGATACTGTCTGAAGAGTGCTCCTCAGCATGAGCAGCAGTTTCTTTTGGGTCTCCCCCATCCTCAGATATCCCAGTTACTGACACAATCCTAATAGTGCTGGCTGTTTTTCCTCAACTGGGGTGAGGCTCTATGTGCTGGGCTAGTCTTTTGAGGGAAGTTTCTGTTCATAACCATACAAATTTTGTCAGCCAAGTTTGGGTCTGGCCACTTTTTTTGCAATCTGCATGTCAAGTAGAAAATCTTTTTACTTTTGAAAAAGTTTTTCCCTGCGATAGCAGGCTAATATGGCCATAGTGGAAGTAAGTGAGTGAATGAGTGAGTCATGATCCTTTCTCGCTCAATAACTCAAGAATGACATTAGTCATAACCTTCTAACTTTGCACATTAACAAATATTGTAAAGGAAATGAGCTGATGGAAATTTGGTTAAATCTGTGAAGTTGCATCATACTAAATTACGTTGCAAAAATTCACCGCATCGGACAGTCCTGTACAATCCATTTGGATTGCCCATTGCTTCTATCAGCAAGCTTGCTAACCAAGCAAGCTAGCATGTTGATAAAATTATTAGCGCTTCAGTCAAAACCTGATAAAGGCTCAATTTCACCAATAGTTATGCTAGAGATGTTTGTTTAGCGTTTCTGGCTTTGTTGAAGTGTACTGCGCAAATGTTAATTGCGTATGCTTCCACTGGACGCGTTCAGTATCCAGCTCGCTAACTACAGAGCCAAGGTTATATGACAACCGTGACGTTGAGCTGCCCGTTTTTCATGTAACTCTGTAGCTAGTTAGCTGGATACTCAACCCATCAAATTATTCTGGCTGGGTACGAATAATTTAGTTTACACGCGGAATTTCAGCCTCATGCAGTACTGTTGGCTTTTCAGTTGTTGAATTTCTTGGTCCTGTACAATCTGTTAAGATTGTGCGTTGCTTGTTATGAATTGACAATACAAATAATGTCCATTTCTGAGCCAAAGTAACCAAGTAGGTTGACTAAAATTTGTTGAAATTGCTTAAAACATATCTCCCCCCCCAATTGGCAAGCATCTCAATTTCACTCACTGAAATTTCTCTTGCTGCCTGCTTCATTTTGACTAGAAAGGCCTTTTTTTTAGCTGTCACATGGTTATCATTAGGGTCTGTTATATTTTAAAAAAATTGAAATGACATGCAGATGACAAAAAATCAGAGCATGTAGATGACAATTTACTGGCATGATACAGCTTGTGTTCATGGCTGGCATTGATTTAGCCATTTGTGATTATCTCATTGCTTGTTCTGAGGAGGAGTGACTGTTTAATATTTCACGCGTGGAGGTGTTCGTTTGTACTTTGTTTTCCCTGATGCTTTTACTTTTTTTCCTGATGCCCAAATCTGCACTCATTTCTGCACAACCTTGATTAATGAGGCGCTATGTCTATAGCATTGTCTTCAATTTTTTTTTTCTCTCTGCTTCATCCGGTAGCACATTTTTCAGAAAACACTAGGAACAGTGTAAAAGCAAAACATGTTTTAATTAGAATCCTGCGATTTTGAAAGATATACCAATTTCTGACAAAAAGCTGTTTTTTTTTTTTTTGTTGTTTATTTGTAACTGTTGGCTGCTTTTGCGTGACTTTTACAATTTAACAGATTGAAGTATTTTTTTTTTTCCTTAGGTTTTTTCCACTGCATCATTGCTGTATGGAAGCAATATGTGCTATACAGACTAAGAGTTCTCTTGGTAGTCAGAGAATCCATCTTGGGAGTCTAAAGTCACATCACTACCGTCAGCGCCGTTTCTGGAAGCTATTTGGACCACATATCTCCCATCTCTCCTTTCACTCACACTCATGTTCTTGGTCTCTGCAATCAGGTTCTTTATTACACATCAGCTGTGAAAAAAACTGTGTGGGGGAATCACAGTCTTCTGCAACTTACGAAAAGCATTGTGATTTTGTTGCCTTTCTTTAGGGCACAGGTTGAATGTACACTGTGGTGTCTCCCCAATTAAGCCTCAAACAATCTCGACTTCCCAGCAAGAGAATGACCCAAAATCCACACTGAATTGGTTCCACAACAACAAATGAATTGCAGTACAACAGTCATCTCAGTCATCAAACGTCAGTCCGCTTGAAATCCTGTGGGCAGAATTGAAAAGGGCAGTTGATGAGCACAAGCCTATGAATGTGACTGATGTTGAAAGGATCAGCACAGAGCAATGCTCGAAAATTCCTCCAATTGTGTGCCATAACCTTGTTAAACAGTTCAGGAAAGACTCCGTGCTGTTCTCATCTGAGCTGGTTGCACTAAGTACTAAACGAGGGGTGCCATTAATTGTAAAACCCTCATTTTGAGGAAATGAATTTCAAATTAAATGAATAATTTTGGTTAGTTCCATTGAAATGTTAATAAAGTACAATATTTCTTTCATGTTGGCATTTTGAATTTAGACCTACAGTGTTATTTTTAACTTGTTTTCCTTTAAAGTATGTTGCAGTTTTGGTCCATCTCTAGACAGAGAAGATAGTAATTCTGGAGCACACTGCTGATAGTTTCCTACATAAATAAGGTGTGATTTATAAATAATACTTAAAAATAAACAAAATGCTCAAAAAGAAAAAAAAATTAAGGGAACACTTAAGGGGTCTTCAGGGTAAAAAATTTTTTTTTCTTCAGAAATTTCAATATTTTTGATTCTCACATAAAATAAACAAAGGAATGCAGTGAGATGCTAGTAAACACCAAGAATCTATGTTTTTCCTCTGCCTCAATTGTTACTTGTGACTTCAAATGCAAATTGCCAAAAATCACAATTTTGACTGATTTTCAACCTGGTGGCATTCATAAAATCATTAATATTCATCTGATTGACTTGAAATTTGGATTGAAGTTGTATCTGTTGGAGATCTATGAAATGACACAGGATTTTATAGATAGGTGCATCCCTAGGGGGTTAATTTTGAAAATGAAGCAAGTTGATGATAGCGATTTTCGTTCTGGTTACATAACAGAGCTCATTAAATATTCATAAATGTTCCAAACAAAAAAAAATCCTATGTTATTTCATAGAACTATCTTAAACCTTTCATATGAGACTAATTTGAGAAAAATTGACCATTGGTTATTGAAATATCAGTGCCACAAAATATTTTCAGATTTTGTCATTACATGGCAACCAAGTAAATTTTTATCAGAATACTTCATTTTATGAGGTTAAAATCATGTTGAGTATATTTATTTCTTAGTTTTTGCATTATTATGGTTTTTTTCTACACTTTACCCTGAAGACCCCTTAAATCGCAAATCAGATCTTGATGAACGAATTGTTCAAGTTGAAAATCGTTACTGATGTACATTGTATATCCTGTTCCTTCTTGCACACAGGAGCAGATACCAGTCCTGCAGCTGGGTTGATGCCCTTCTACGGCCCTGTCCAGCTCTCCCCATGTAATGGCCTGTCTCCTGGTGTCTCCTCCATGCTCTTGAGACTGTGCTGGGAGACACAGCAAACCTTCTGGCAACTGCACATATAGATGTGCCATCCTGGAGGAGCTGTACTTCCCGTGCAACCTGATTGGGCCGCAGGTACAGCCTCATGCTACCAGTTGTGACAAGGACACTAGCGGAACACAAAACTAGAGAATAAGCAGTCAGGAAGAATAAGGAGAGATAAATTGTTTGTGGCCACCACATGCACAACCATTCCCTTTTTGGAAATGGTCTTACTTTTGCCTCTCCATTGCACCTGTTGTCAATTGCATTTGCACCAAAGCAGGTGAAATTGATTCATAATCACTTATGCTTCCTAAATGAACAGATTGATATCCCGCTTGGAACTTGTCGGCAGATTCCGCTACTCTTCATCAAGCTTCGGATGTGTGACAGAAAGTTGATATGCTGCTCCGCCTGACATTTTCTTTGCCAGAAGACCTATTTACGCAGTTGTCTAAAACCGCATACTGCATTGCCACCTAAAAGTAGAGGCAAAACTGACCATCTCAAAATCTATGTGTGGTGATGCTTCTTCATGTCTTGACACAAGAGGCAACACAATGTTTTTACCAATTTGACATCAAACCCAGCGCTGCTGCCACTGGACGCCGCCATGTTTATCCAGAAAAAAAAAAGTTCCGGCTAATGGCTTCCGCAGTCACACATCCGAGTTTTGACGCAGAACGAATCGGCTGAGGTTTGCCGAGTGATTATCCCTGAAGTTTAACTGACTTGGTGTTATAGTATGATGATTGAGTGTTCCCTGAATTTTTTTTTAACAGTTTATGTCAAAGCCTTTTGTTCTAGTCATTGCTATTAAGTGAACGCCAGAACATGATCACAACCTGACTTGTTTTCATACTTGGACAATGTTTTTGGGTTGTAATAATTAAAGACTAACAGGTTAATAAGGCTTTTATTCCTCTCTGTTTTTATTGGTTATGTTTGCTTTTCACAGCCAGACATCTAGCACTAGCATTTTTAAATTGGGATCTGGGAGCTCTAACTCAGCAAGATGACTTGTTCATGTGGAGCATTTCCTTTTAAAACAGACTATTGAAATCAATGGTAGTTGATGGTTGGTTGATTATATTTCACTCCTTGTGCTTGCATTTGTTTGTTAATGTGTGTTTAATTTGTACATTTTGCTGTGATGTCTCAGAGCCACTTTTGTGTCGGATTATGTTGGACTGTACACTTTACATATGATGAACATCCATCCGTCTCTTTCTTGTCTAAGCTGCTTCTTCCTCTCTAGAGTTGCAAAGGAGCTGGAGCCAGTCCCGGCTGACTATGGGTGCGAGGCAGGATCACACCCTGCACAGCTCACCAATCCATCACAGGGCACACAATCCATTCACTCACACTATCATACCTATGCGCAATTTAGAGTCTCCAATCAGCTTGACTTGCATATCTTTGGACTTTCCGAGGAAGCCAGATTACCCACAGGAAACCCATGCAAACACAGAGAGAACATGCAAAATCTGCACAGAAAGGTTCCAGGCTGGATTCAAACCCACGGCCATTTTTTGCTGTGAGGCAACAGTGCTGCCCACTGCACCACGAGAACACTTCTGTAGATGATTTTGGTGGTGTTGATAACTATATATTCTGGTGTGTATCGCTAGCTTTATTTTTAACGTCCATAGTCCAAAGTCCGTAGTCCGTATTGTTTTTCTTGCTGTTGTTGTTGTTACTGTTTATTGATAGGTTGCTATTAATTTCCTATGGGCTGAAATGACCATGGTGGAAAAAAAAGTGTTAGTATTTAGGTTAGATGCTGTTGTTTACAATTATAAATACATTCACATAATATGAAGCAGTATCAATAGAAATTCTAAACATAGCAAAATGTATTAAAAACTGCTTATGAAAAGTGTTTAAAACAGTGTTCTGTGATGTTCTTGTGCAGTGTTGGCTGTGGTGGCTAGCATTTCTGACTATTTTGAGCTTCCATCAACAGAAAGAGATAGCACTTATGGCAACAGAAAAAGAAAAAAAAATAACTGTTAAGCTGCTGAAACAGGGCTTGACTGTCAAATAATGACATTTTAATTTGCAAACATATAATCAAAAATGTCCACAATTACAACATTTTTCAGTGCATTACATGCCAGGCCCGGCGCTAGAACAGGGAATTGGGGGGGCACAGACATGTCCCTTTATGACAAATAGGATAGTCCTGGCTAGTTCTCAAACGTTTTCCTTTATTGACGCGTTTTCCAATTATTGTAATTGGCAACTGAAGACATGGTTTCTCTCCATATGCGATCTAACAGCGATGAAATCATGGGGTAAATTCAGTATAACTGAGAATTGGGGTGGACAAAACATCCGTTTTAAACAATTATTAGTCCTGACCTGTTCTCAGTCATTTTCATGATTAACAAAAGGTTCACTCCGAGAGCACTCCACTCTTAACAGGTGTTGCTTGTTCTCCCCGATTAGGTAAGATGACAATCATTCATCCGGACGCGTATTTGCTTAATTTAAATCAACGTTATTCAAAATTACTCTCGGTATTGAGTGAAAAAAAGTGGCACTCGGCAGTGAAATAGGCTATAAAAAGCATGCGGCTTGAGCTATTTGCGCAGGTATGCAATTTTGAATAACGTTGATTTAACTTCAGCAAATACACGTCCAGATGAATGATTGTCGTCCTACCCAATCGGGGAGAACAAGCAGCACCTGTTAAGTGTGGAGTGCTCTCAGAGTGAACCTTTTGTTAATCATGAAAATGACTGAGAACAGGTCAGGACTAATAATTGTTTGAAACTGATGTTTTGTCCAACCCAATTCTCAGTTCTACTGAGTTTACCCCATGATTTCATCGCAGTTAGATCGCATATGGAGAGAAACCGTGTCTTCAGTTGCCAATTACGATAATTGGAAAACGTGTCATGGAATATCCTAATTGTCATAAAGGGACGTGTCTGTGCCCACCCCGCCCAATTCCCTGTTTTAGCGCCGGGCCTGTTACATGCATGTCATCACTGGCAATGGAGCCTCCTTTTGGGTTGAAAATTCAAACTCCAAATAATGAGGCATGCAAGAAAAAATCTCATGGTCATGTTTTTCTTTTTACTAGTCATCTATTTACAGTTCTAGTCTAGGGCAGATTATGAGCTACAGTAGAATAATAACAATATTATAGAGGCCATTGTCCTCATGTTCCCACAGCCACTGCTCATCTTATCTGTGTAAAATTCAACGAACCAAGCTCAGTTTGTTGAACTTTAGTCTGCCCTGTGGTAAAGTAAGAGTTCTACCTTTACTGTCATTAAGATGTTTTATGTTATTGTTTTTTGAAAGTGGAGATGCGAGTAAGTTTTCGTCCAGGCAGAGTTGGTCCAGAGTTGGTTTTATTTTAACAGTCTCAGCACATGGACAAAATCAGACTGAGCAAGTCTGATTTTTTGATCAGAGCTAATCGATAGTTTGAGAGCAAACCAAAGCTCTGAAGGGCTAGTCTTAGTGGCTTAGTTGCCTCATGGATATGCCTTGGATATATCATGATAAACAAATTCAGGCATTCTCTTCCATTTGCTTCAATGCAAGGAGGCTGCTGTTCCTTTATTTAACATAAAATAATTGCAAGACTTATACCTGCACTATAAGAATTACATAATTTATTCCTTTCTCCGAGAGTGACATGATTTCATAAAGATAATGAAACCAAATGTTGCACTATTTTAAAAGCAATTTGACAACAATTCATTTCAGAAGTAATATTTCTCAACTACAACAGTTTCATTGTATTGGTTTAGAGGAAAAATGTGTCAAGGCATATTACTTGCCCACTGAAATATACTAAACAAGACAAACCACAGCAAATAAAGTATATTGCATTAGACTAAAATTTGAAAAAATGTGACACAGCTCATGAGTCAATTGTAAGCACTCTATTTATGTGCGGGCTGAAAAAAGGCTGTATCATAAAATCTAGATGCTCACAACAGGAATGTTCAAATTAGATTTCTTTTCCTTTCAGACATTGTTCAAGACCAAGCAGGACATACACAGGATCAATTAGCGTCTTGGCTCTCAATCTAATCCTCCAAACAAAATTAAATTTGTCCTTTACTTAGACTTGCAATTTTAATAAAGTTATTTTCCTTTTTTTCACAGCTCCATGCATCACTGAACCATCTATCCCAACTAAGTTGAAGCCCAGCTCGGAAAAATCTGGGACGATCTGGAGAATGCTCATTAAAACAGAAAGCTGTGATTTCTTATTTTTTTATGTTTTTAATTTTTTAATTTACATTGACCCGTATTTCAGTGCAAACAGAAGAACACACCATATTTTCTGCTTTGTTTGGTCAACTTCATTTTATTTGTAATAATATATCAATTCCTGCCATTCAGGCCGGCAAAGAATTCCAAAAAAAAAAAGTCGGGATGGGGGCAATGATGTGGGCAATGAAGGTTGTTATTTGAATAACTTAGGATGGGGCCAGTGAGGGAAATTATTTGAATAACAGTAAATGCCATACTATTTTTCCGTTCTAACAATGTGATTATATATATATATATAAATCACCAGAAGTTCTTCCATTGTGATGTTCAGCTAGATTTGCCCTGCTGCCATGTTCAGTTTTTGCTTGCCATTGTCATCTGTTTCCTCTCCAGCTTGTTGAACAAGAGCCATCAGGAGATAGCATGTGCGCCCGGCCCCACGTCATCAACTTCGGATTAGCAAAAGGCACCACGTCAGGTCATGATTAATCTGCACACCAAGTTTTGTGGAAAAATATTCTTAACGGTTTTCAAGTTATGCTCCAGAAACGAAATGTTCACAGACAGACGGATGGACGGATGGACAGACAGACAGCTGCACCCCTGACTATTTTCCCCTGCATTATATGCCAGGGGATAATAAAAGTTCAATAATTCGGATCAGTAATTTACTGGGCCAAAAGAATCAAAACAACAATTAAAACGTCAATGTCCAATTAATTGTGGTGTTCACTGTTTATCATATCCTCTAGTAAATGTATCTGGTCTTCTAGGACCTAATCAAAATCTCATCCACAGCATGCAGCAAACCTTTTGGTTCCAATGATGAATCTGGTGATGCACGCAAGCTTCAAGTGTTGGCTCACATTTTTTGATACTGATGTGTTCAGCCTCATCCCAGTGTCAGAAGCTGGAGAGATATGTATGCAAACTTTGAGTTTGGAACAGTAAAATGTGTGATATAACCCAGCACAACTTGAGCACAAGGCAACAATGAATATGCATAGGATTACTAACCTTGAGCGAGACCTTGGAAAGAAAACTCAGCTCAGTTGAAATAAATTCCACGTATGTGTTCTGACCTTCCCTGAATGCAAAAGAAATGGATTTATCATCCTGCTCTCGGGACTTCTACTGTGAATCCCACTCAGTGTCAATGATAGGGTCCAAGAAAATAAAATACAGAGACCAGGATATCTACAGATATTAGGCACCATAGATTTGTTTTTTTTTTTTTTTTTTTTCAGTTTGGTCATAGATGTTATTTTTCCACCAAAGTGTTATCTGGTTATGTATTGTGTACGTTAACAGCACTTTAAAGATACCAGTTATTCAGTAAAAAAAAAAATTATTTAGCAAAAATGTCTATTTCAGTAGGGAGAGTTGTTAGAGATGATATAGCCTTGACAGAGCCCTGATCCCAATATCATCAAGGATGTCTGGGATTGCCAGAAGAGACAGAAACAAGTCTGCAAAAGAGCTTAGGCAAGTACTTTAGTATGCTTGGAACAAGCAAGAAGCCAATCATCTTAGAAAACTATAGAATTAGAGGATGGTGTACCTAATTTTTAGGCAAAGGACAGTCACAACAAATATTGATTGTATTTAGTTTTTTTCACTCAGAAACTTATTTTGGATATAATTGCAAGGTTTGCTGCCATGGAGCTCAATCATGAGGGTCACCAAAGAGAAATATGGCTGGTACATTGTATTTGCACCTTATATGCCATAAAAAAATTTTCCTCTTTTTATAAAATTTTATTTACCCACTGCAGAACAGTCACTGCGCATCTTTTGCTTATAAATGGTCATAAATAAAACATGGAAAATAAATGATATCTCAGCATTTTCATGGTTGCTCTGAAATTAAATTCATATGAAATGCATTAAAATTCCTTTTATGATGAATTGCATCATGCATTAATTTTGAACTAGTGTATCCTTCTGTTACTTGAGAAGTAAAAAATAACTCCTAAATCAGGAATACATTACAGTATTGACCTATGAAGCAATGATCTAAAGAAATTTCATTGATAATACTTGATAAAGAAAAGTGGAAACTGTATGATAATCATTAACGGTGTTCACATCATTATGTAAATATTTGTAAATAAATCACAAAATGAAGGAATCCCTCGCGCTTCGGCCCCTCTATGAACGAAGGTTGGTGCTCTCAGAGAGGACATTATACACAGATGAAAGGACGAGACTGGAGCACTCCAAACACTTGTATGAATTTACTGAGGTGCCATGACTAACGTTTCAACGCACTGTGTCTTCCTCAGAGTCAAACTAGTTCTGGTGAAGTTAGGACAACTAAATAACCTCCTCCACACAGAGTTTAACTTCCCATTGGAAAACAACTGAGTTGGGAGGTGACTTTAAAAATGTTATTTAAAAGTAGTAATTTATTGTATTTTATTATTAAATACAAAGTTACCTGATTTGTATATTTAGTAATGGACATTATCACATAATTGCACTACTTTTTACATAGCCCTGCTCATGACATATTTTTATATTAACCTAAAATTTCATAGGTTGAGCATGTAGTAAAAAAAAATCGCTCTGCGTTATGTCATGCTGTGACTATATAGCCAAACTGAGTACCAAGTGGAACATTGGTTAAATTGGTATGGCTCAGCGCTGTTGCAAGCAAGGTAGGTGCCACTCATATAACTAAGTTCATCTTACTTAACAAGCTAGCTAGCCTGTATGCTGTACGTTTTCATAACCGCAATGTAACATTAGTTTGTTAGCTAGCGAGCTAATGTTAGCTAGCTATTCAGTTAACTGAATTTCCAAACCATTGCTAGCTCAGCCACAAGTGTCTGTGATTCAGGGACTGGCTTTGTTAGCAGAGCAATGGAGTTAGCCCTACGCTATAATACAATGGGTGCTAACGTGAATTACATTTGTTTTCTATTAAATTACGCAATTCAGTTATGTGATAAACAGAATCTTATACTCTTGGTTATGTCATTAGAAAGTTATGAAACTTGTTGACTAAATTTTGGGTTTGTTGCTCGCTGCAACAAATGCAAAATTTACTCAACTATAACTATCACATGACGCGCCCACGAGTGTATCTGTTTTCCCTGAAAAATTCCCCCTTGGAATATTCTCATGCTCACATAATTCGAGAAAAATATACACAGGTTGTGGGAGTGCAGTTATTTTATCTTCATTTTTACAGAGGGTGGAATTAAAATTAATCAGCGTGAGCAGGTTCTAGTCACCGGAATTATTTATCAAGATCAGTGGCTGAAGGTTGAAAATAATCTGACCCATCATACTGCTTCCTCAGTATTGGATTACAGATTGTAATATAAGATTGATTCGCGTCACACAGCACAACAGATGCAAAATGAGTGACACAGACATCCAACTTATAAAAAGGGAACTGAACCAGTCAGTATCTTCTAAAACAAAGTCATGTTAAGCTGCAATTCACAGAGCGGTCATGTCCTAAAGGGCAGAATAAAACTCATGACCATTTGCGTCATTCCCCGGAATAAAAATGTAACAGGAAATCGAAACTGTTACACAAACACCTCCTGATGAGCTGGTCTTGTATCCTGCAATTCCACATAATAATCAGACACAATGCAGCATGTCCCTCCTTACCTTTTTATCTGGATATCAAATTGCAGCAATGTCATCAGTACGCTTGTTAGGAGCAAGATGCACACCCCTTCTTGCACACTGCATCGATGCCACCTGAAAAGCTGCCTTGGTTCAATTATGGCGTTATGTTACTTCCTAGTTTGGTTCTTCTCTTAATCTCAGAGTTTGAGTTGATTTCTTCCATTAACAGTAAGAGAGGTACCACTAAAAGTACATGTCCCGCTTTCCAAGGTTTACCCCTGAGTGATAAGATCATGTGTCCTGATATAACGGGAGTGCTCTCAGCACCAGTGATGTGCACAGAGGACAGCAAGAGTAGGGCTGGACTCAGGTGCGAAGATGGACTGCTGCTGGTGGCGAGCTGGGCCCTTGAGTCTGGCCTCTAGTGCCTGGGGCGAACTGGGGCGTTGTGTCCAGCCTCTGGTGCCAGGGGCGAGCTGGGCCCTCGTGTCTGGCCTCTGGTGCCTGGGGCGAGCTGAGCCCTCGTATCTGGTCTCTGGTGCCGGGGGCGAACTGGCCTCTCGTCGGTTATGGAGGCAACAGGAAGGGGGCCACACTGCCGCTGACAGAAAGAGTACTGGAATGTGAGACGTCTTGGGTGCCAGGATATCGTGGGGTTGTGCTGGAGAGGCCACGGTAGGCCAAGGATGAGTGGGTGGTTGGAGTAAGGAAGGAGCAGTAGCAGGAGTTCCTCCAGGTGGCGCTGCTCCATGCAGAGGTGCCGACTAGTGGATGATGCTATGGCTGCCCAGAGGTTTCCCGTCCACTGCTGCCACGGTAAGGGGAGTGTGGAGACCGGGACCCTCAGTCGCTGCACTAACTGGGAGGAGATAAATTGCCCGCTGCGCCGGAGTCGATCAAGGCCTCTGTGCAAAGGGTCACATTGTTGTATGCCACTCTGACAGGGATCTAGAATCTTCGTTCGGTGATGGTGGTGAGTGACACTTCTGCCTGGACAGGCACAGGGTGTTCCTCTCCACAATGGATGCATGAGCTGGTTTTCCCCTGATAGCGACATCTGGAAGGCCTAGGGGGTCCCAGATCCATTGGCTCAGTCTCCTTCTCTGGCAGCAGGATGGGGCCCCTAGGTTGGTTCCTCTCCTGTAGGAGCTGGTGCAGATTGACGGCCGCATCGACGTAAGACGACAGGGACAGGTCCAGGTCCCTGCAGGCCATCTCTGCCCTCACTTCTGGACACAGCCCCTTCAGAAAGACGGTTACAAGAGCAGGCTCATTCCAGCCGCTGGCTGTGGCCGAGGTCCGGAACTTGAGTGCGTAGTCAGCCGCGGTCATCGAACCCTGATGCAGGTCCAGCAGCTGGTCCCCAGCCCTCTTCCCAGGGTGGTCGAGGACTGAGCGAAACTGCTGTCGGAAGCTGTCGTAGGTGGAGAATGGCACTGGCTCCCAAACAGCAGTCAGCGTATCGAGCGCCTTGCCAAAGAGGCGGGTTATTACAGCGGCAATCTTCTCTGCATCACTCAAGGTGGAATGCTACGTGAAATAGAGCACGCACTGGAGAAAAAAATCTATGCATGCGGTGGGTTGACCGTTGTAGCGCTCCAGCAGGCGCACTGGCGACTTGCCCCGGGGAATGGCTGAGGGAGCCTGCAGTCTGGCAGGAGAGATGGGGGTTGGTGGTGGCGGTAGTGAGCTGGACATTCTTTGAATGAGGTGTGGTCGTGTGCATTTCTATCTTGAGGCATTGGAAATCCATCGCATGATTGGCCAACAAAAAATGAGTCTGAAGTCAATGGTCAGTACTCTACTGTTATTTCAAGGAAGCAGAATTAAAACATTATTATGTGTCTACATAGGCAGGTGCACAATGTGCCCATACGATTCTTTATTAACATTTTTGGAGATTACAGTGATTAGGTTTCCTTACTGTCAGTAATTAAAACCCTGCTGTTTTAACTGCCACTCCATGACAGAGCAAAACAATTTTAAAAAGAACTTAAAAAATGCTGAGAAAAATATATCTTCTCAAAAAAAACTTTCATTTTGCTTGCATTTTTCTGTGTAGCCTAATTTCCGCCCAAAGCTGTACTGAACTTCTGTGATAACAGGATGGACAAATATGCAATGCATTGTTTTATCTGCCTGTCTGCATGCAAATAATAATTTAAAAAAAAAAAAAAACAGAAATCTATTCAAATAAGCAATTGGAATAGAATTATACCAAAACCAAAGAAGTGACTAGTTTTTTTTTTTTTTCCCACTGTAGACAGATTGTCATTGGCTATGCTTGCTATAGATAGATAGATAGATAGAGCAGATGAAAGACAAGTAAAATGAATATTAAGACAATATTAAAAAACGGGGACTGAGCACACCTGTGAGGGAAATAAAAATTTGAGAAGGGACTTTATACTGTATTACAACTAATTGACAGTGTCTTTTTGACCAAACACTTTTATGTGTATTGATTGTACACAGCACAAAGTGCTTCATAGCATCAGTGAACAATGAAAAAATACATGAAAATAAAGAATTCTGATGCATTTAGTGTCATGAATCTCACAAAAGGAACCAAGCACAGATCAACAGATAATGCCACTTGGGCGCTTTAATGAGCGTAAAGGCAGATAAAGCAAGGATAGCAACTTTTAGAATGGCACTGGCAGGGACAATGGTCAGGAAGTCCGGGTCAGGTGAATTGAAAAGAAAGTCAGAGAGGCAGTTCTAAACCGGGGTTTGGCTAGGTTAGGTTAGGTAACTTTATTTGTACCCAAGGGTAGATTTGGGGTCAGTGACAGGCCAAGGGTCAGAAGCCTGGTGGTCAAGCTGATTTGCAGTCCCTGCAGGACTGTGCATCCACTAGAATACCAGGAATGTACAAGACAGGTGCCTTTCTCTGCTCTGCAGACTGCTGATGAACAAAGAGAGTGTATAAAGAGCACAAGATGCATTCATTTTCATTTCTACAATTAACAAAAGGTGAATGAGAGTGCCAGGCTCAAAAAAAGGTACTGGCTAGAATTAGCGAGACAGGCAGAACAATTCACCGATGAGTGACACACAGACAGCAAATTATATTCTCAAGAATCCAATCAACATTTGGGCTGAGAACACAAAAGGAAACAAGGAGGGCAGGAAATGCAACAAGACAATAATTAAACAATCAAGGAAGTCAGTACTGCAATGTGATGCAGGACTGCTGGACAGATAAAAACAATTAAAGTATCAATTAGGACTTGCCAAGAAAATATAATGAAATACATTCAAATACGTACCAAAGGATAAAAAAAAACAGTAAAATTGAATGAAGTTAGGCACACAAACGCAATCAGATATTTCAGGACGACATTTGTTAAACAGGGGCTGAGTCAGCAAACCTGCCAGCAGTCAGTATGCCAGCAGCCATACCACTGCTCAATCTGCTCCAGCCGCGTGTTGCTGAAGCTAAGCAGGTGTGGGCTAGTGGTGTGGGTTAGTACTTGGATGGGACACCACATGGGAAAACCAAGTTGCTGCTGGAAGAGGGATTGGTGGGCAGTGGCGGACTGAGACAATAATTCAGGCCGGGAGTTTTGACTCCATCCCAGGCCACTGCCACCCTGTTCACATAAAGACCGCTAATCCTGTAGGCCAGGGCTATTCAACAAGGGCCGGTGTGGGTGCAGGCTTTCATTCCTACCAAGCACTTACACACCAGATACTACCAATCAATCTCTTTAGCCAAGACTCTTGGAGTTGATTAGTGGTGTCAGGTGTGTAAGTGCTGGGTTGGAATGAAAGCCTGCACCCACACAGGCCCGTGCAGGACAATGTTGAATAGCCCTACTGTACGCTAACCCTATTTGTTGATGTAATGGGAACCAGATCAGTCATAAATTTGGCCACTATCTTCTTCTGGGAGGAAAGTTATCCAGATTATGAAATGCAAAAAAAAAAAAAAAGGGACTGGACGAGGAAAAATCTGAGTTGCCCACTAAATTTTCGATGTAGACTATGGCTATGGGCGAACTCTCAATACTACCTACTAAATGCTACCTACTAAAGCATACTGTAGTTACAGAAAGATATTATATCATTAATATCATAGACTGTATAAAAAGATGGATGAAGCAACCATGATGTCACCCATTGGTTTCAGCATACCATTTAGGAAGCCTCGATTTTGGCAATTTGAACAGCGCCATTTTGTCATTTTGAAACCAGATGTAATTCCCATTGGACAAAATCGTGAATTGAAGACCAAGGAGGACCGAGGGGTGTATCTATGGGTGGATCTGACCATATCGGATGACGACCAGAGGATAGCCACGCCCCTAAAGCATATTCTGGCCTTATCCTTTATTCTAGTCTATTTGGGACCAAAATTTCCAAAAATGAACATCATGATATATCGAAGGAGACTTGAAACTTGCGATAGATACCATAAAATCATGTGGAAAATCATTATTGAAATAATAAATCAGGTGGTAAAGTAGGGTCATTTTCTCATAGCCTTCTACAGCATTGAACTTCCTTCTGCAACAAGTGACGTCACCATCTGTTGACCATTAAATAGAATGCAATTTTTAGAGATTTGCGTATTGGCCTCACTTTTCAGACCTGGGTGCTGCATCCATCTTTTTATACAGTCTATGATTAATGAAAAATCTGCATCTGTAGTCCAGTGCAATGTGTTGCATTCGTTTTTCGACTGGTCTATTGATAAGAAGCTCAAAAGCAGCTGTCATTGTCAACTGTCAACATTGTCAGTTTGATGAATTGTATAATCAGTAATTCGTACTACTTTTTCTAAGTAGCTTTAGTCGACTGAACTAGATTTTTTCCTTGGATAGCTTTTCCATCATTAAACTACTTTCAGGTTAAAGTAATTGACAGCTTCGAAAGCCATGCTTTTAAAGTCGCTTCCCCAACACCGGTTATTTTTATTTTTTTATCGGCTTCCACTAAGTGGAACTTATTAAAGAGGCAACAGATAACTTTTTAACTGGTAACCCGGTAGCGTTATTATATGCCTATAGCTGACAGATTCGGTCAGACTGATAACAGAAAGGGCGATAATATTGTCTATGGATTGATATTCAGGTCGGTAACTGAATCGCTAGTCAGTCGCCGTCCTTGTTCTTTCATTAGGTTGACAGGCCGTCATCATCTGACTAGCGATTCAGTCACCCCGACTGGATAGATGTACTTCTTCATATAAGTATCAACGGACAGACACAAAATATCAATGGTTATTACCTTTCTGTTGCCAGACTGACCGAATCCACTGGCTAGCTACAACAATATAATAACCAGTGGCGACTGGTCATTAGGGGCAGGTGGGGTGTCACCAGAAAGGACCGCAGGCAAATTACATTATTAATTCTCAAACATTATCTTATTATCTGCTAAAATGTATTGTCTATAAATTTAGCGTTTTCCGAAATTGCATAGAATTTGTGTTTGGATTTAAGTTCAGGGTTATTGGTCTCTGTTTTGCTGCTTCAGACCGATCTCCTGATCCATGTCCACATGAATGGGGCTAGCCCCCCCTTACGAAATGCAATGTTTACGATCCGTGTGAAAATATAAGTACGCATGCTCAGAGTGTTGGCTGTATTAGTGGAGGTAGCACAAATTTGTTGACGTGGGACTGACAGCCCCAAGCCCCACTCAATGAGTGTATATAGAACTGGAGAGGCTGCCGTCGCTTTCTTCTACGAGTGCAGTTGAGGAAACAAATATGCCGTCAAGTGCACTGCACTTCACAATTTCCCATAGACTATAATGGAGAAATTCCTGCTATTTTCCGCCGAACTTAGGGGTCTTCCAAAAAGATTTCAACATATTTGTGATTAAAATCATATAAGAATAAATGTTAATGCGCAATTTAAATGACACTGTTTGAAACGTCGAAAATATAAAAAAGTCTTAATGGGAAGCACAGCACTAACTAGCCACTTGTCTAGCTGGCTTGTTAGGTAATCGAGTCGCTGTAGACGGCTGTGATGGCAAACTTTATCTGTAAATTTAGCTAGCTAGATAAACTTAGTTTAGCGCAATAAACTCACGTTGCTTACAAAGGGTGATGGCCAGCTAGCTGTCATGCCCATGTAATGTTAGCAAAGTTGCATATCTACATATAGCATTAGCCATAGCGAATGACGTGGCAGAAACGTTCGTGTAACGTTAGTGGTGTTCATTCCGGATGAATTGTACAAATAAAAGCATCCTTATCAGGCATCTGCCTATCTAGGGACTATTTAGTGAGCAAGCTGTGAGTTTTTTTTTTTTTTTTTTTTTTTTGACGATAACGCAATCCTAGGTGAGGCAGTCGACCAAACTGGCTAGCTTTCAATGATTCCCAGCAAAGATAGCATTTCTGCTGTCTGTTCCGTTTTACATGTTCTTGTAGGCTATTCACCAATACTATGCGAGTGACTAATCAGAGTCAGATGTGAGTCATACTGACCTATCAATGGATTAAACGTTGACTAAAACAACCTCTTATAACTTCGTTTTCGTAAAGCGTCAAGCAAAATTGTGCCTCGATTCATTTTTATTATGTAATCCAGTACTATGCAGGAATGATTTACAATTGTATACCTTAAAGATAGGAGTTTTTCCATTATAGTCAATGGGAAATTCAGAAATTCACTTATCCAGACCTGAAATATATTCTTGCCCCACCAAGTTTTTATGCTTAAAAACGCCACTGATAATAACCATAGTAGTACTACCAGCTTGCCAGTTAAAAAGGTATCGATTGCCTCTTTAAGTAAAATCTATGATGGGTGTGTGTCTGTTTTAGCGAGTGTTTTTGACTGACCTGCTCCCTTACTGGCGAACATGCCAGCAATTTTTAAAGCCTTCGCTGCTTCTGTGGCCAGTGCTTTGCATTTTTCATCCTCTCCCTCTCCGCTCCACATTTCCGTTTTGATTGCTCCATTATTTCAGGTGCGTCTAAAAAGCAAGTAATGTTCGGCTGCTCTGTGCATCGCTGGGTGCCGTAATGGTTTCAATTTCACAGAAATCGCCTGATTCGTGGATTCAGTGTGATCCATTAATTTATTCTTAATTTGGTTATTAATCTATTGCAGGTCAAGCTGACTGGATGGCTACCGTCAGGCCACCGGGAAATATCCCGGTGCTCCCGATCGCCAGTCTGCGCCTGTTGGTGGGCCAGTAGGTCTTCCCTCTGGTGGAATAATCCCCAATACCCTAGTACAGTGATGGGGACACTGTACTGAAGGAGACACCGTCTTTCGGATGAGACGTTAAACTGAGGTCCTGACTCACTGTGGTCATTAAAGATCCTATGACAGTCTGCGATAAGGGTAGGGGGTTCCCCGGTGTCATGGCTAAATTCCCAACCTGGCACTCTCAACCTGCCACCTAATCATCCGCTGATCTAATTGGCTATACAACTCTCCCTCTCCCCCCTAATCCCCCCCATGACTCCCTGGAAATAGAGATTTCAATCTCAACAGGACTTCCCTGGTTCAACAAAGGTTAAATAAATAAATAAATAAATAAAAGATTTAATATTGAAGAGCAGATTGGGGCCATCACAGCAAAGATATATTTGCCCTTAGATTTTAACCAAGATATTGGAATCGCCAAAAAGTCTCTGAGTTGTGGATCTTAGAAGCCTGCTTGTGATGGCTGACAGCTCTGCTATAAACAAGGGCCAATTGCATTGGTAAAGTAATGCAGTCAGTTTCAAAAATCAGAACTTTTATATGTCAGCATTTAAATGGATAAAATTATGGCACATACAGGTTTTAATGTCAGCAGTACTGTCTTATAGCATGCATTGAAATCGGCTTGCATAAGTTCAATAAGTTAAGGGATGGGCAGGGAACTTCAATACAAGGGGCAGGAGGAGAGGTTACTCCTTGCATTCAATTGAGGATAAAGCAGAAGCACCAGCAGTCGCAGAGTTCTCTATACACTTAAGCGTATGGAAAAATGATGTGGAATTCTGTTGGGTAGCAGCAATTTAATCAGAAAACAGTAACGTTCTACGACATCTTTAAAATGCATCTTTAATAACCTAATTGTACAGAGTGTACTAAACCATCATTTGTCCCCTGGTCCAGTAGGCTTGGGCTCCCTTTTCCAATTTGGGTAGTGTAAACTTGATACAGCGCAACAATTTCATTTTGTGAGCACTGGTGCAGAGCAAACACTCAAACACCTGTTGTTGCTGTTACCCATGCTCACTCAGCTGGTGGCACAGTGGCTGGGAAAAAACTGCTCATGCCATATGGTCCGGCAATCTCCCTTAGATTTCAGAGTCTGTCAATTCTGGTTTAAACTTGTAAGGTTAAATGTCACTGTGAAGTATTATCTCCCAAACACGGTCATCGTCCAAGCTTTGCTCATCCGGAACTTTTTCTCTGGGGTTGAAGCTATTTCCTTTTGCCTCTGATGGTGAGACTTTTGGTGTATGTGAGATGTTAGAGTGTTTGAATTCATTGTCCCGACTAAGCCTATAAAGATATTGATTTGGCAAGATAAATAAACAAAAGGAACCTCGCCCCTTGTTTCAAATCCTGCCAATGTTACTCTGTCTCATATTTTCGGCACTTTTAGATACAGTGGAGACCACTGTGTGGGTGGACTGGACTAGGAAAAGGTATTTTCCATCATACGGGTCCGAGTAAAATGTAAAGTCTGCTGAATTGCCATAACCACACCGAACAAAAGGGGGAAGGCAGTAGATAGTGTTTTTTTATTACTAGCCCAACGAAAGGATACAAGCTTGTTTCAGATTTTACTTCAGAATCTCCAATAGCAGGCGAAAGTGCCATCCGACATGTAACAATGGTTCTTGTGTTGTGCTGACTTAGCAGAGAGCATATCTATATCCAAGGCGCATGCCTCGGGAAAACAACACACAGGTTTAGCCAATGGAAGAAAAATCGAGCAATGCATCATGGCAGAGTCACGGCAACCCTGTTATAGGTGGGGATAAGATGCTCAAATGGTTCAAAAGCCGCAGCTCGTCTCGCCATATATGTAATGACAAAAGAGCGGCACTGTATTTGTCAGAATTGTTCCCTTTCCATCAAACTGCATCAGACTCTGCATCAAGTGCCGGGGATTGGAGCAGGAGGAAGTCAAGGCAAGAACCAATGGTGGAAGATGTTCTGCCAGGATATCGCGGACCTCGGGAAGAACCTTCGCCTGCGGCCGTGCAAATGCGCCAAGCAGAGAGACTTGTCTTGTGAGGATGGCAGTCTCATATGCCTCAGGTGTGCAGGTTTTTTTTTTTTGAAAAACATCATTTTAAACTTTTAACTTGGAGAGTTCAATAACCTGATCTATCAGTTCTGAGTTTTGGGAAAGATAATTTTTTTCAAGGATAGAGTGTTGTTTGTCAACCAAGAAAATTTCAGCCTATGAAACCTCATCACAAACATGCTCTAAGCATCTCTGTATATTTCACAGGAGCATGCTGTATCAGATTATTTTGTAATATTTTACCAATTATTGAACGGTCATGTCTCAATAAAAATAAGGGTTTGTGTTTCTTTAAAATTATTTATAGTCACTAACGTATTTTGTAATAAACATGGATATGAATTACATTATGTGAAAGTCTTTCACCACAATGACATTCTGGGGATGAAAAATAGTAGTGCTCTTCCAAAACATTTTTAATTGATACAATATGTGACGCTTCTGAAAGTTGAGCAGTCATAACTCTTGATTTATTTGTATTTCTCTATAATACATCTTCCACACCTCACATACAGTCTGGGTGCTTTTCAGGAGAAAGATGGATTATTGCTGATAGTCTGTTCATATTTTGAAGAATACTACAGAAAAATATGCAGCTGAAATCAAACCAAAGTTAGGTCCCACAAGATACATTTTGAACTAGAGAAGACTCTCCAGATTAACGTAGATACAAAAAGACATTCTCTTCACAACTAAACCCATATTATACTTAAGCAGCCTCCATGAAAAAAAAAAAAAGAAAGGGAAAAAAACTTTTTTTGACTGCGTAGTTTTTCATTGGAATTCAGCAGTTGGAATGTATCTTGAATGATGGATATTTGATTATGTTTTTACACTTTTCTTTAAGGTTATATCATGCCTGCCTTCATACTCTTATTACAGGTAAGTGGGGATCACACACCATCAACTCACACACTCATACCAATAGGCAATTCAGAGTCTCCAATTAGCCTGGCACACCTGTCTTTGAACTGTTAGAGGAAACAAGACTACCCGGGGGAAACTCATGCAAGCACAACGTGCAAATTGTTTAAATGTAGGCACAACATGGATGTTTGAATTCCACTCAATACCAGTGAAATTCACTTCTACTTAAATTCCACCCAACTTAAATTACAGCAACCACATTCATCTAGAGCCTTGTAGTAGGGCATTCGAATCCCCCAACACTACCAGCTATAGCCAGAGGTCGCATTGGTGAGGCAACAATTGGCGCAGTTTTGCCAGGGATTATTAAGGTTCAGTGTTTCCCTTGGGATGACACCTGAATTATGTGTAACATAAGCAAGTCTGTCAGATTCGGTGCATGCTTTTCGTTTTGTAGCTTCTGAAGTGCTTAACACAGAAAACTGACTTCAACAGCTTTGTCTGACATCTGGTGCAGAGCGGTGCTGAGTGCAATCCAAGTGTCTTAGTTTCAGACTGAGGCAGTTGTCAATTTCCCCTCCAGCACCCGTGTTCTTTTTTAAATAGTGAGCATAATTCTGCCCATCTCAGAGCCCATGGGTATGCTGGTCTTAACATGAGGTGCGGTCAAGTACCTTGGTCACCCATTGCTATTGCTCGAGGCAGCTGCAAGGGATTGCGCAATAGACTAACAAAAACCTTATTTGAAGTGAATGGTGTTGTTTTTCACAGTTATTTTATGGGCGCATTTGTAAGATGTAATATGTGCCTACAGAGGCAGGTGCAGAACGCACATGCTTGTTATGCACATAGGGATATGCAGCAGTGCACATGCAAAAGATTTGAAATAAATAATAAATATTATGACAGATTGTTGTACATCAAAACATTTTTAAGAATACATGTCGTAATGGCTAGTTCAATTGATTGCACGCATGTGCAACAACGTGCCTATCAGGGACCGCTTTGAAAGATGTGGACTGTAAGGGAACCCATTCCATTGACATCCAAATGAACACAATGCAACATGTAAGATTTCACACGTAAATTGTCCTGGATCAAGCCTCGACTCTTTTATACTGACAAACTCTGTCATTCCTGCATTGTATAACAGGAAGGATGGTTGTAAGGAGACAAGTGACATCCATTTAGGACATGGCTGGTTACATCGGATACCATGTCAACAACAGTGTAAGAACTTTATGAACTGAAAATACAAAAAAAAAAAAAACATTAAACTATTTTTTAAAAAAGGCGGAACTTTTCACAATGATGAAAGCCATGACTGACATTATCGGCACCATCTACACTACTGCTCAAAAGTTTGGGATCACTTGGAAATTTTCTTGCTTTCCATGGAAACACACATGAAATGAGTCTGAATAGGAAATATAGCAAATGAACAGAACATGCTGACATTGTCTGAGTTAGAAATAATGATTTTAATGGAAAATGATGAATATGTACTTCAAACTTTGCCTTCATCAAAAAAAAAAAAACCACCTTCACTGTTGATACTGAAACTGGTGTTTGACGGGAACTATTTAGCGCAGCTGCTAGTTGACAACCTGTGAGGCGTCTTTGTCTTAATCTACACACTCTCAGATATTTGTCTTCTCGCACAGTTGTGCATTGGGCCTCCCACTCCTTTTTTTTATGTCCTTGTTAGTGCCAGTTTGTGCTGCTCTCTGAAGAGAGTAGTTGACAGCATGGTAAGAGATTTTAAGTTTTCAATTTCTCGCATTGAATAGCCTTCTTTTCTAAGCACAACAATTGACTGACGGGTTTCTAAAGGAAGTTCTTTCTTTCTGGCCATTTTGAGCCTGTAAACAAACAAACAACTGCTGATGCTTCAGGTACTAAACCAACCTCAAGAATGCCATGCTCCCTTTTGTGCTCCCTTATTAGTTCGACAGTTTACAGCTGTGCAACACATTTGCAGAAGGGTTTTCTAATAATCAATTAGCCTTATAAAATGCTTAACTTGGATTAGCAGCCATACCAGGAGATTGATGCAGAGGACTGACAGTTGCTGATAATAGGCCTCTATGCAAAAATGTAGATCATTCTTTGAAAATCATCTGATTAATTTTAATCGTTTGTGAAATGGATAAAAATGTTTGTGAAATGCATGAAAATGTATTTTTCTTTGGAAAACAAAGAAATTTGCAAGTGATCCCAAACTTTTTGAGCGGTAGTGTATAATTAATCCAGAGTTCTCCCATACATCTCACTTGGCCTTCGAGGATATGTTGTCAGTGATCTGATATATACAAACAGTTATTTTTATTCTTATGTCATCTATGTTAATCCATGTCTTTCCAAGCCTCACTGTTAGTGAGGCAAGTGCCTTTCACTCCTCTACATTGCTGCATGTCATTCAGATGGTTAAGGTAGCATAATCAAAATAACATTACTTTCATTATTTTCATTTCTTTCTCTCTGGCATTTCCTCTCGCTTATGTTAATTTCTCTCGGCACTCACTGCACATTTTTACCTGGTCCCTGAATAGAAAATAAAAAAAAATTCATATACAATATACAAAATAACTATATGTATTTTTTATGCAGGTTGCCTGGTAAAAGGTACAGGACAGAAAGCTGGTGCATTCTTTGTGGCATATTGTGAGTACAGTAACATTGCCATGCATCATGGATAGCTTTTAGGCATGAATGAGGACACGTTACAGGACTTAACAGGCACGATGCTGACCTGCATAGGCCAATGTAATAAATTTCAAGTTTAAAAGTTCATCGACTGCTTTAAAAAATGAGTAACTGAATTTGAAGATAAGCTTTGTATCAAATCAGACAAAACTAATAAGTAGTCAAGAAAATGGATAACTTCATTGACTTAACAACTCATGGCAAAACTTTATACATAATTTAAAATGCACCCTGCAGTTTTAGATGATAAGGATGACAAACTTTAGAGTCAGAATTCAAGAGGTCTGGTAGCCATTTTAACTGTGCAAATGAGGTAAAACAAGTACATGATGCACAACCAGACAGTGGAGGGAACTTGTGTATAGGATTTAGTGAAGATCCACTTTTTAGTTTTCTTGGAAAAGAGATAACAAATACTTTCAACATGACAGCCTGACAGTCATCTTGAAAATGCAAATAAGGAAAAAAAAAAAACATGCTGCTCAAATAGATAGTAGAGAAACCTGTTTGCAGAATGTATTGAAGGATCCATTCTGTAGTTTTCTTGAAATAGCAATGATAAGAATTGTTAATGGACAGACAAAAGGCAATGGACGGCGGACAATGAACCATGTATGAAAAGGGATTGGCTAAGTGACAAAACAAAGCAAAAAAGAAAAAAACAGAGTAAAAAATTTGTCCTTAAATCTTTTTTCCCCATCTATATTATTTCACCTTTCATTTGCAGATCTTACATCCCAAGCTTGAGAACTTCATTTTCCTTGGTTTTCAGAAAAAAAAAAAAATTACAAGTGTATACCAAAAATCCTTGGGCTATGATCCTTTCATTGAAAGCCTAAGACAAGCAGCTAAGCATTTAACCTTTGCACTGCACTTTCGTGCAGTTATGTTATTTTCATGTCATTTGAGTATTTCAACTTCTCAAAAAAATCTTTCAGTACTCATCTGTAGAGAGTATGAATGGATTTTGGGTTAATTAACACTGATGTGCTGATGTTAGGTGGGTTAAGGTTAAATAACTAAACTACAAAGCAAGCTGATTATATAATTGCAGTAAATATAGTTGAGTGATTTATCCCTCGTCATTCAAAGGGTAGGTCGGGGGACCACTGAATTGATTCAGGCCACGTCTGTCTATCCATGCTTCCATCCTGATTCATTACTCTGAAACAGTAAGCAGCCATCATACCACTTTAAACTGACTTTATAACCTTTACCAAAGCTTCATATCCGTTTTTTTTTTGTGACTTCTGACCTTTGACCTTTAAACAATGACCTTCATCACAGTTTTTTGTTTCTAGGGCAGATCAGAGTCACAGTTGACAGTGGTCTTTTATAATTGCTTGCGTACTTCAGCCTTATTCTCTAGTGGAGCCTTTTGAATGATTTGTTGACCTGTGACTGCTGACCTTTTCCATGCGACCTTGGCCTTTTTACGCATTTTTCTACTTTCCTTAAAAAAAAAACATCTCATCATTTAATGTAGCACATCAAAAAAAATACTCTATTTAGGTCAAAGAAACCAATGCAAGCATTAGAATTGACCTACGACCTCTACAGGACATTTTGCGAGACCTTTGACATGTGTCCATGACCTTAGTTTCCTTTCTGAAGAATATCTTCTAAACTACTCGCAGTGGCCTTTCAATTGCTTTAGTCCCCTGGCACCCAACAGGGGGGTCAGGGGACTATTGATGGTAAATGGTAAATGGACTGCATTTATATTGCGCTTTCTAGTCACATGATATGACCCCAAAGCGCTTTACAACTATGCCTCACATTCAGCCTGATGGCAGAGGCTGCCATGCAAGGCGCCACCCTGCACATCAGGAGCAGTGCAGGGTTCAGTGTCTTGCTCAAGGACACTTCGACGCGTTCTCAGGAGGAGCCGGGGATCGAACCGGGAACCAGCCGGCCAAGATAAGGGCAGTTCATTTGTAGTGGTAACTTGCATGCCCTCATTCCTAACACCAGCCCATGATGTCTAGCCTGCAGGATGTCCGCTGTCTGGGAGGGTGGGGTTTCTCTTTCAGACTTCCCATTTTGGTGCGTACCAAGCCATGGGTGTTGACGCAACTCTTCTGCTATATAGGCTGTAGCCAGCTATTTAATTCAGAGACAGACAAGCTCACAATCAACGGGCCGTAAACAGCCCTGTAGAGACCCAGGATCTAGTGTAGTAGGGCTTGCCTAGGGCTCAACTAGCTCCAAGGGGAACATTGACCCAGATCGAACGCAGAAGGCCTTGGATAGTTGCTCAGGGCCAAAGCCAAGAAGCACCACCAGGTGCTGCCAACCCACAGTCCAATTCCAAAAACAGACTGAGGGATAGTGCTAGTCACATGCTGGGTTGACGTCATTTCACTTTGGATAACATGAAAAGCATAAAACAGTTTTAACTTCCGTACTAAACATTCTGTCCTCATGTACATGGTTGTGTGAGTAAGATTCTTCTTCAGAGTTCAAATTATGGACCGATATTTTATACAAGTGTACGTATACTGTTGATGCATGTCTGTGGTGATACCCCTTCTACATTAGTTGTTTTTTGGCATTTATTTTTATTTTTTATTTTTTGGACTGGTCATGTTTTATAACTTGCCATAGATTTCTGACTATGCTGTACCTGTACTTGGTAATAGTATTGTATTGTGTATTTGTAATGCTTGCAGTCACCACCAGTTTGCAACCAATAGAGTTTTATACCAAAGGGATAACAAATTTTATGTATAACTGTGCATGTACTTCATATATTTCAATAGACAGAACTTTGGTATATGTCTGGGAATATGGAATATTAGGTCGGTAGAACATTAGCTCTTTAAAGTGCCACCTTTAATCAGAAAGCTATCTACCCAGCATAGTACCCAACCAAACTCTTCATTTTCTGAGAAAACTAGCTGTGTGCATCACTATTCAAAAAAAATTTCTTTGGTGAATTTCTGGGGATAGCCAGTACTTGTATCCAACATACAGCGCCCCCTTGGGGTGATATTTTCTGACTTTTGATGTTGAATATCAACTACACTGAAAATACTACCATTGATATTTTACTAATGCTGTAATGTACCCCAAAAAGACTGTGTATCTAGAGAATTTCAGATCTCTATCTTGCTGGGTAAACAAAATAATGCCACCTAAACACAGCCACAATCTGCTATGAAATGGTCTGTTTTGAGTTTTCCTCCAACTTTGGCTCTGTCTAGCTTGAAAGTGTAGATACTACCAAAGAAATGCTTGGTATTCCTGAAAATAGAGTTCCAAAGACACAACAAATGGCATTTACCACCACAGTACATATCTGGGTTACTGAGAAAATATACTGCAAACATGCACCAAAATAAATTTCGACCATCTTTCCGGCCGTCCATTGCACTAACCCAGCAAGATACCAAGGTACTATTCACTGAGAATGATAGTCTTGGTGTGAGTAAACACATAATGAACTATTCTAGATTGGTATATATCTGGGATATTGTTTTATTCCCATTCCCATTTTCAATTTTTCCTGTTATTTCTCAAATGATTCTGGCTCAATAACATAGTTACCCAGCTTGGCGCTGATGTGGTGCTGATGTTTATCCAGGCTTGAGGTGTCACAGGTCATGAAAAAAGAATAACATATTTGGTACTGTGTATCCTTAAGTCATAATCGTTGATGTAAAATGTGGTGTTGACAGCAAAACTAAGCCACTTTAATGGCTTCCAAGTGGCGCTACCGGCAGGCAAAGTGAGATACGGACCTTAAAATTTGGCTTTTTCCGTGAGACACCCGTAACTACTTTTGTACCTATGTGCTAAGTTTCATTCAATCCCAGGGGGGGTCAACTGCGCACCAAATGTCAATCTCTCATGGAATGGCTCTTAAACAATCATAAAACTAAGATGAGGTAGTGCAAGAAGTGGTAAAAGTAAAGAAGGAAATGAACATGCTAGTTTATCTTTTTTTGTGAAGCAAATAAAATCTTTTTTATTTAACCCCTTTGCGCAGAAGCCAAATCTGGCTATTTGGGGGGTTAACTCATTTAAGGCTTTATAATTCCAGATTTCAGCTTCACAGACAGGAAAGGAGTGGATGAACTGACTTGAAGCATTTAGACTCCCATCGTATTTCAGTTTATTTTCATGATTTTGGTAGAGAAAAGGGGCTGCAAACACAAAACATCTTCATGAAAATTCAACATTGAAATTGCAAAAAAAAATAATACTGAGAATTGAAAAACTGCTGGGGCTTAAATTTATACATTTCTGGGATCATAAACTCCTTGACCACAAGTATAATTTATCTTGAACATTGCATTCTAGATTACCTACTTGCTTTGAGCCAAATTAGACAGCTATCCAGGTGGCTCCCCAAAGTCTGAGATCCCTCAAAATGGTGCACTGTCAGATCATAAAATAATCATATATTTAACACAAATAAAGTTTTGAGGCATGAAATTTAATATGAAATAATGATTTTCAGGTGAGTTTAGCATGAATTTATCAATATCAGTGCAGTTGAACATCAGTGGTCACCAGTAACACAAAACACAAAACGTGCCTTTTCTCCATAATAAAGTTTAGAGTTTTGTCCATTTTGTCCATCCAAGTCCCCCAAGTCAGCACACATACTCATGAAATAAACTGCTGATTAAACGGTCAGAACATTCACCCTGCAACGAAAGCTAGCAGTTCCGACTTCTGAGCTCACAACCTTATTTCAACACTTATAAGGAACAAGTACAACTCACTAACTCAGTGATATCTGATTTCTGAAATATACCTTATTGTAACAGAACAGGCATTCCACTATCAGGGAAATCAACAATATATGCCTCCCTAGATTCAGCAGAAAGGTGCAATGAACATACCAGGGGATCCACCGAAATGCATGACCAGTTCACGTTTTAAACATGAAAAAACCTCGGCATTCAATTTTGTTGAATACGGTATACATTCCAAAACAAAAAGCAAAAGTGCAGCCTAACATTTTTCACTGAATCCCTCCTACGGAGACCGATGTATGCAGTAGAAGGAACCCTCCGATCCCGTTTCATTCGAAATAATTCCCATTGACCATGTCCTTAACCTCATTTAAATGCTGTAAATGTAACTGAACACTTCAGGCCGGTTTAGGGACTCTTTTTTTTCTATAAATCGCGTCATTTTCAGCGATCATGCTCAACGTTGAACGATACAACCTACCTTGCTGATACGCATAGGCTTGTATGCTCTTATGTTTGTCCAATCAATGTTACTTTCAGTTACTGTGGAAAGTTTAAACACTTGGGAATTGGATAAGAAACGAGCCAATCAATTCATTGTTACCGAGGAAGTTTTAGAGGGCGTGAACTATAACTGTGCAGTTACGCAGAAGAGCCTGAGTGTATAATTGAGTGATTGGCTATCAACACCAGTATTTGGGTGGTTATAAGGAAGCGCTGAATTTGTCAATGAAGGAATCTACATGTAAATCCACGGCAGGGAACTACGCATTTCTTGTATGTGATGACTGTAATTGACAGTAGAATGTGAGAGAATCAATACCACGTTGAGTTTTTTGCTTCAGAAAAGTGAGTTTTCTAAACCACTAATTGGAATACCGTTGGCTCACTATAGCTTAAGTGGCTGCTACAGAGGACAACGATTTTTTCTGTCACAAGCAGGGGTTAAAGTGGGCCGGAACAATCCGCAACTGTGTTCCGCCACCTTAGTTTAAATTGAAATATTTTTTCGCACGACAGATTACATTCAAAGTCAACACAAAGACACGAAGGAGGTCTTTGCGTTGACTTTGAATGTAATCTGTCGTGCGAAAAATTCGCTTTGCGTTCAGTATGAAAGTGCCTTAACCCCTCGTTTACATCGGATGCGCATTTCACCGAGCCGACCAACAAGCGCTTGAACCCCTCTCGTCTGATTTCTTATTGTGGGTAAGTGAATCTCTCTCTCTCTCTCTTTCTCTCTCTCTCTCTCTCTCTCTCTCTCTCAGCTGTTTTGTGGGTTGTTTCTGATATGCTTTTGTCTTCACTGTATTTATGCAAAGTTTTTTTTTGTGTTTTCATACGAGAAATTCCTTGAACCTGTATTAAGTCCACCTCTATTGTTTGCCGTCATCGCACATCGCACAGACCAGACGCCGAAACCATCGCTGCAGTTCGCGAGCCGTACGTGGCGCTTCGGCACGCATCGCAGCTGATAACATAGTAACATAGTGCCGCGGACTACAGATCATTTTTGCATGCTGCTTTCAATTACAGCCTGCCTGGCACTCTGTCAAAAGCACCAAGATGCTCAACAAATCAGAGCGCAACATCAGTCTCTGCTAGCCCCTCCTTCACTAAAACGCAGCTGTATCGTATGCTGTTTTTCATTTGAGTGAGTGCATCGGTCACGTACCAGCCTGAGAGAAATTGTCAATGTTTGAAACGGCGTTTTTTAGCCAAAGTAAGTGGATTAACTGAAGTTGAAGTTGATGGTGAAGGTTTGTAATATTCAACCATTGAAACCGGCCAACTGAAAGAATTTAATTACCTTCTGCAAGTTTTCAGCCAAATCCATCACTGCTTTTCTCTTGTTATGCCCACTTTCTGATTATGTGAATATGAAAATTCAATGTCATAGTCCCAATGGGCCAAAAATAAAGCGAATACAGTTATTTAAAATAATTTGTGTCATTTTCCCCCACTGCGCCGCAACACCGAATTTTAGGGTTCCCCCACCTATCAAATCCCACTTTAACCACTGGTCACAAGAGCTCATTTTTTAAACTGCTGGGTCGATACTATGGGCAAGAATATTGACCAGTTTGCACATCAGGCTTAGCTGAGGAGTTTAATTCACGCAATTGTTGAAAAACATGGATTGGAGTGAACTTCTCCATATTCTAAACCGCGTTTGACTCTACTTGCTTGTGAATATTCAATAACTGATCCGGGGGTTCCATCTAGTGATCGAGTACTGTAACTGTGTGCTTAAATTTGCAGTTCCATAGGCGTTGACGTCTACATCTGCACAAAGGGGTTAATCCTTGAAACATTTCATTAAGAAGCCGTGGATGGATTATTTTTATCACTGGAAAACGTATTAATCATGGAAAATAATTGAAAAAGGATCAAGACTCATTATTTCTTGTCTTACCTTAATCAGGAAAACTGGCTGAACATGATGGTCCTGAGTTTGTGTAATGTCATTTTAAATAAAAGATTGAAAACCGGTCAAGAACGATCAATATGACCAAGGTTCGGTGCTTCATCATTTTTCTGTATATTTTCAGAATAATTTTCAGCCGTCACTGTACCAGGCCTACCAAACAAAACGGCCAAGCTGTACCGAAAGTTTATCGGATATCTACAACTACCTTTTTCAAAGAACCAGCAACACGCAATTGAAAACTCATTTGATTCATCTCTGGGTTTGTTATAGGCTGTGCATTATTTTTGAGTTTGGTTCTAGTGAAAGTGTATCGACTTCAAAGTGTTGTGGTGCTAGGTTTAGCAGGAATGTGGCATGTTTTTGATTTTGCTTTGCTGGTTATTTGAAAAAGGTAGACATCTGACAAACCTATGTAACAGCTTGGCCGTTGTCTTGGGTAGGCCTGTGCATGGGACACACTGATTAAGCAGCATTAAGTCTGTTTGTCTTATCACCCACTATGCAACCACTCCTGGTCATAGCCAGGTGTTTTCAGGTGCACAGGTCGAGTATACCTCGATGGCAGTGTGCTTGTCGTCACCTGAGTCAGAGGAATGAGAATCACTGGGAGCATCTTGTTATGGTGGATAAGACTGTTTCACTGAGTTCAGGGTGGGAAAATATGTCATTCAGCGGTATGTAAAACTACATTGAATGCTTCTATTTTTTTTTTTTTGAATAAACATTGAGAAACTGTCTATACACTGCGCAGTCAAAAAAAACCTGTTAATCATACAAGTCATCAACTGTTTGATTAGTACATGGAGATATTTTCAATAATTTCCTTCAGCACACTTCCTACAATGTGTTTTTTTTTAAATAAAAAAAGCTATATTTTCTAGTTGAGACACTCTTTCACACCCCCAGGAAAAGCTTTGCTCTCTTTCTTAAAACCTGCTAAAGGAATGGTAACCTAATTGAGGATGGTTGCTTCTGCCATAGTGCAGCTATCAGACTACAGTCCTCAGGGCACGATTCTTGCCTCAGGCTATATTCACTGTTGGCAGCAGAGGGCAGGCGGGTCAGCCCCTATCTCTTCTCTCTCATTTCACTCTGAAAGTGCGGCCTCACTAATCAGCTCCTCTTCACAGACAGAGCAGAGAAATGTTCCTGCTGCAGGCTATATTCACTGCATCCCAATGCAAAGGGACAAGTCACAACCAGAAATTCTATTGCATTGATAGATTGTCCTATCTTTAAAAAAAAATAGATTCCACTACCGAGGATTTATTCAACATCTATTCGAGGAAAATGACTGAAATAGACCTTTCTGTCTGAATTTGTAATCGCAAAGGTCTGACAGATGGGCATCGTTAATAAGTGTGGGCTACACTATGTGGCTAAAAGTATGCAGACACGTGTTTGTCTGTGACTTTTTATTGGTTGTTTCTCACCACATAGTTTTACTGAAGGAAACTGCTGCTTACGATGACATTACAGAGGACTCTTTGCCAAAGTGAAGAGTGAAGTCCATGAATGGTTCATCGATATCTGAGGAGAAGAATTTTAACAGCCTGCAAAGAGTCTTCACCTCAACCATATTAAACACCATTGAGATTAACTTGGCAACAGACTTCAAGCCTGGCCACGCTACCCAACATCATTTCCGGAACTCGCTAAAAGTTTTCAGGCTGGAATGGATGTGAATCCCCCTTGAAATATTTTCTGACATCAAGTGGAAAGCCTCCCGAGAGGAGAGAAGGCTTTAATGATTGCAAAAGTATGGACCAACTTCACATAAATGCAGATGATTGTGTGATGAATGTCGCACAAGCAGGTGTCCACATACTCTTGGCCATGCAGTGTGTCCTGGGGGATATGCTTCAAAACAGAATTGTGCTCCATGCTTTTAGACAACTGGACTATTTAGGGCAATCTACAAGATTCATCCATCCATCCATTTGTGTGCAATCGGCTTTGATTGAATCAGCATCTCTCTGCCTGTTGTTTCTCAGTAATGGATCTTCTGAACAGGGCACTGGACACCTAGCTGAAAACCAATGGCTGTAAGTGCAAGGCCACTTTATTTCCTGGTGTGCCATGGGCTCTACTAGAGGGATAGAAGTCCCTTTCGACAAATAACAGCTTCCAAATCTGCCCTCCACAATGCACTTGCAGACAAGTCCATACATACACAAATGATAGCTAATAGCTACTGATAGTCTTCCTTGAAACACCTGCAGACTATGTGTTAATAAATCTCATCTAAGGTAAGTACTTGTAAAAATCAAAATCTGGTTACCTTCTCTTACAAAATTGCAACATGTACAACAATTTAATGAGTTCATAAAATGTAAAACTATATTAAGTACACCGTTAGCCCCCACTTCAGCATTTGAAAAAAGCAGTCTGAAATTCGTGCTGTTTACAAAACCCTAGCCGAGTGACTCTGCTTAGTTTACCCCTACCAGCACTGTCTGCACGCCAGTTTCCCTCACACAGTCTTGTTTGACCTCCCTACCTCTCTCCTTCCTTGCGCTAACATTGCTGTCTTTCACATAGGTCTGTTTGCTGCCAACTGAGAGCTCAGCGCATTATCACAGAATAGACACCCACTCAAAAATAATAAAAATTTAAAAAAAAAAACTCAGAGGGGAGAGAATGACAGATAGCAAATGGCCACGATATAATAGATTTTTTTAAAGAGATGTTTTTGCTAAAAAGTAAATCAATCTCCCTGATGGATATACAAAAATAACTTGGGGGGGCAGGTGGTGGGCATAATATGGGACATTTAAAGGGCCCAAAGTGTGCCATGAAAACATTTTTACACTCCCTCCACCAGCCTGAACTGTTGACTCAAGGCACGCTGGGTTCACATGAATTCATGCTGTTGATGGCAAATTCTGACCCCACCATCTGTGAGTGGCAGTAGAAATTGAGATTTATTGGACCAGGAAAAAAAATTTCCAGTCCTTCACTGTCCACTTCTGGTGAGCCTGTGCTAACAACAGCCTCAGATTTCTGTTCATGGCTGGAGGGAGAACCTAACAAGGGTCAGCATCTGTAGCCCATCCACTTCAAGCTTAGATGTGTTGTGCTTTCATAGATGCTCTTCTCCATAGCACTTTTGTAATTCATTGGTCAAACCGAAATGATCATGCCTTTGCGTAAATGGGCATATAAGTGGGTTTTCTGTAGGGGCCGTGCGCACACGTGTTGCTCACGTAGACGGTGTCGAACGGTACTTGAGCTCACCGTCAGACGTACCGGACCCCTCGTCTCATGATCAAAAAAGTGAATTGCGCTGCAATGCAATTACCAGACCAGAATTCAACTGAGGATGAATATTGCTTGTTAATGCAAAACTGAAAGCGAACCCCCCGAGAAAAATTTAGAACTGTTGACTGCAACTGAGAGGGCGAAACAGAGCATCACATGGGAGGAAACCCAGCATGAGCTGCCGTCCACGTATTCTGGACTCCAGCCAGTCATTCACTGCAAAGGATTTGCAGTCAAGTATTAAAAATGAAGGTATGATTCATGATAAACCATAAATAGAGGGCGGGGGAAGGCTTATAATTCTTACTCAGTTCAAATAATATTTTGGCATAACCCTTAAATTTGAGCAGAAAGTCTACACTAGCAGATGCACATGTAGTGCTATTATCCATCTAGATTATTTTGGTGTGTGTTGTTGACTTTTGGAGATATTGACCATGGTAATGTCTATCTTTTCTGTAATAAAACGACATAATATTCGTCTTGTGGTGTTCAAAGCATCAAAAAAAATTCAAAAGCAATGTCTCTGTTCAGATATCATGGCCCGGTTACTCAAGGAAATCCACAGACTATGTTGTGAGCAGTGTAATATAGGAAGTATTTACTTTCTACTAGACTATTTTCTTTCTTCTGAACTACTCCATCCTCACTTTCTATTCTGGTCATGCTCCCCCAAATCCCCCTGATCCACGATTATACCTATATCAGTGATCACGCCGATCTCACCTAGGGAAACAAAATGCCAAAGCTGCGCTTGAGTGACTGCCTTAATGGACTGTCCACTGTTACTGTTATGCATCTTTGTTCCAACCTGTCGACCTGTACTCTAACTAATTCGAAAAATTCCTGTCGTCCCAGCTGCCTATTAATCTTAAAGGCCCTCCTGATATTTTTTTCATGGAATAACTATGTTCAGACAACCATCCCACATTACAATCTTTGCGCAGTAGTGCCCTACCTTGTGCATAGATTTGTTATAAATGGCTCCCTCTGACTCTCATTTGCGCACCTGGATAGTTTCGTATGAAAACTCCATTTCTCTTGGTTAATTGAGTTTCCTAATTGTATTTGTGAATTTCTCATGACCATAGTCTGTCGTGGGGGCAGCCAAATAGGCTGGAGGCTATCCTGTGAAACTAACAGCCCCTCATTCTTAAAACACAATCTCCCTCCTGCCTCAACTACTAGCCCAACGCACGGGTAAACAATGGGTTTTCTGTAGGGGCTGTGTGAACGCATTGTTTCTCCGGTAGACGGCATTGAACGATACTTGCGCTCTCCTTCGGACGTCTCAGACCCCTTGTCTCATGGCCAGTATGGGTTCCTGTCCGGCTGTAACTGGACATGGTGCTCTTCAGCTACTGTAGCCACCCATGGCTGCCCTAAGCAGGGTCGGTCAGTGACAGTGCCTGTTTTCCATTCTTGGACAGACAGCCAACTGATTGTTGACCGGTGACAGTGCAGATGACAGACCACCTCTCGGTGGCTGAGACCTGCCCGTAACATGCCAATAGTGCTTTTTCACTCTCCTGTTGTAAGCCATTCCATTTCCTTGATGCCATAACATTTTTCTTTTTTTTTGTTGGCTTTATGTGGGCTATTTACCACACCCAAAAGAACAAGTCAAGCGTCACTGTACACATCACAAACAACTCATTGTTTGTGATTTCTGAAGTGCTCGGTGCTTCCATGTGGCACACGTTGGGATTACAATACCATGCGCTTTTCTTTATTTCCACTCTTGTCTCACAGAAAAAGCAATAAAAGCCATTGACTCTTCAATTGGCAACACGTACAGTACATACTTCACCGGAGCATTTTTAATGGCGCTAAGTATGGGTTAGCTCCAAGGAATTTTCTGATGTCCTTTTGCAGGAGTTAATAATGTTAGAGTCAAATCAAAGTATTCATTATAAAAAAGTTCATCTGTATTGTTTAACCCCTTCATCTCTGTGATCCCATTAGTGGGTTAGTAAAATGCAGCTGCTTTATTCAAACCTGTGGAACTTCAGGCCTATGTTAGAATCTAAAGGTGATCCCAGGGTTTCCAAAGATCCCACATACGCCCTATTGAATTATTGAGAATTATTGTCAAAATGATGCATACAAAGCAGATTTTTTTTTTATTTGATGTAATGCTGTTGCCATAAAAAAAGAAACATTGCACCCTGGGTTTCAATCTAGAGATGGTGTAAAAAAAAAAATAAGATAAAATAAAAAGTTGAGGTAAAGCAATTCTCTTGAAACAGATTTTAGTTTAATATGTTGAACTCCCTCTTCAACCATTGTCCCTAAAGCAGCAATGGGTACATTTCAACAGATGAACCTTGACTGAGAGACTGGTCCCTATTGCCATACCAAAATCCCCAGATGGATAAGTAGCACAGATCCCCCATGGATTGAGGGATTTCCAGAAAGGATGAGATTTTTTTAAAACCCCGTCTTGCCGCAGTAGGTTTGGCCGTGTAGTGTGTGTGGAGAGACAGAGAGCAAAATATTCTTTTATCTAGTGTTTTCCTCGCACCTCATTAATCATCCTTGACAGTTTTCCTCTTATTGTGCATACATAAGTATGTGGACAATGACACTGTAAAAAGAAGTACTATTCCTACGTGGCTCAAATAACGTGGATGCAATTATCCGCGCGTAATGAACAGCAGTCTGCCCTTAACCCTAATATTCATTGGTTTGTATTACATTAAACAAAGACCAATGTCCTCACTAACCAGTCAGTTTGCTAGCTAGCATGCTTGTTAGGTTTCAGATTTTTTCCTTGGCATCAAAAACAAATCTGGGTCATTGCACCAAATCAAGGAGTTCACTGTATTTCTTTGCAGCATTATTTTTTGATATTGGAAAAATTAATAACCTGAAGTTACTGACAGAAGTTGGAATGGTGTTTAGTTTTTGCAGAGTACTCTGAGTTCTAAGTGTTGCTGGCCATGATATGGGAGCGGGGAACATCAGTTTCTGCATAAACTGATGGAAAGCTGTGGATGATAGGGCTAATCTCTGATTGCATGCCCGAGTATTGAGCTTTTGCGATTAGGTATTTAATAGGCATGTGGCCAAATAGAGAGACCTATAATGTCAGCAGAACAGACTGAAGAATGGAAGGCTTTGTCAGTGAAACTGCTGTTTCCACCATTTAAGTCAGGGGTGATGTGGATTTGTCTGTGGTATGCTTGCTCAGTAATAGAAAGATGAAATGTCCAAAGATGCAGAAATGGATACCTGTCAAAGAATTGCATAGTTGTTCCCTGAATCACTTGAATTAATCTTGAATTAATTCAGTCAAAAGTAAATAAACTTAGCGATCGGGTTATCTTTGCCGGTTTGCAAATTAATGAGTTGGCCAACATTTTGCATTAATTCAGCTTTACTCTTAACTTGTTTTTGCATGCCAGCACCATTCTTGAACATATTGAAAATGTTCTCTTGTTTGTTTTCCATTTGGATAAAAAAGCTAATTAATGTGTTTATCTTGCACTGTGAGTTGAATTGAAAAGAAAAATGTTAATCTTTCCTTGAGAGAACTTTATTAGAGAAATCTTCCTGTTCTCTTCCAGTCTCCTGAGCAGAGACTGTGTCCCGATATAGGACCCTCTTGGAAGAGGTCCGGCCACTGCAGTATTGGATTAACCACCTGGTCTACGACCCCTGGACTGTCTTGACCACCACTTGGATAAACCTCTTAACTGCTGTATGCTAATCGTTTGACTCGGACTGCCCTTCATCTTGAGTTCTCCCAGCCCTCTTCAGTTTTTGCCGGTTGCTCATAGTATATATGCCCATTGGGCTTTCGTCATTCATCTCCAAGTGGTCCCTTCTGCCTGGTTCATAGCAAATACCAAGCCACAACTGTCAAAAATTCAAAACACAGGAGCTACATGCAGATCACTGACAAGCCACTAGAGTGTCTTTCATAAATAGAAGATTGAAGTTTCAATAATAAAATACAAAGAGGATAGAAGACGGTCTGAGGTGAGGTGAGATCAAAGAGAAACACTGCAGATTAGGCTAGGCATAGTAGAAGGGACGGGTCCAAGGTCAGTCGCCAGGGTGTCACACCAAGTGGATCAGGGCAGATGCACAATCTCAGACTTGGATGAAGGAGAAACTGGAAGAAGCGCTTCTCGCCAGGACCGCAGGCACTGGGAACAGATTCCCAAATTAATAGATAGTCGGCAGCTGGAGTTTAAACACCGAAGATAGATGAAAATTTTCAAAAGTAAGCCAGGAACTTAAATACACAAATACAATAATCAAAAAAGTGTAAAAGAGTGTGCAGTGCACAGGAAGGAAACACAAGGGGAGAAGTAAATAATGAGACAATTACTGGGTAACAAGAAACAATTAATGAAAAGAAACTGAAACTTACCCAAACTGCTGCACTGCAGGGAAAACAATTAACATGACATTCAGGACGTGACAGGCAGGTGTGAAGCGAGTAAATACATTTAAAGGTCCCCTATTATGCTGTATTTAGTTGTTTAAAATATGTCCAATGGGTCTTTAAAATAATGTTAAGAATTCAGTCACAAAAAAAAACCCACACACATTCAGGCCTAGTGAGACCTCTTCTCTCACACCGTCTGTGCCAGCCTGAAACACGAGCCGTTTTCAGATGGGCAGGGAGGCTATGCTAATGAGGCGCTGCTCTGATTGGCTGCCTGGCTGCTTTGATTCCGGGGGAGGGTGCAGACCCGAAGAACCAGGAAACCAAGATGGCAGATTTTTCAGGACAGCTTTCTGCGGCATGTAGTGCTGTGAGACCTTACTTGTTTGATCCCGAATCTGAAGCCGAATGGGAGGAGGAAGCAATTGGAGTATTGCAGAAATGTTTACAGCAGGATTTCAATTAGTGGCAAGTTGAAATTTTAGTGTTTTTCTCGTACTGTCTCACCTTGCACGTATGTGATTGTAGCTGGACTGTTATATAGTCATGTTATATACCCACTTAGCTATCAGGAGGCAACTTTGCTAAAAGCTCCTGTTAACCATTTCCACCAAAACAAAACTCAATTCCGAAACCAAGCTACTGAAGGAGTTCGTAGCAAATACACACAAACGGTGTAAGCGTTGCTTATGCGGAGCAAGCAAATCGATAACTTCTACTGAAAAAAAAAATCCGTATCCGATCTCCACTTTTTTTCGGCTTTTTATTCGGCAGAACAATTTTCAAAGGTGGATAAAAATTTCGTTACAGACACGTTACAGTGCATTTTGCGATTGATTTCACCACGGTAGCCTCAGAGAGCTAAACCCACACCACGGCAAAGTACCCAGCTGACCCCAGTCATGGATAAGTAAAACGATCATTTCACAGCAGCAGTAAACAAACCCAAACATGTAAACTAAGCTCCGCAAAGTGTACGTCTGGTCTAACTGCAGACTTATCAGCCCAACTTTGCAGACACACACAACACCTCTCCGGTTAGCTTCAACTGTAGCGGCTTCAGTCAGGTAACGTTATGATGAAATGACCACTTTGATGCTAAGCAAAGTAACACAAGCCTACCAATCTGAATTACTGCATATAAATTAACCATGAGCATTTTTTAAGTAACACGGAACGCAAACTGCATACGGTAGTAACTGAACGGTCATCATAACAACAGAGACAAACCTTACCCTGCAATACAGGTTTTACAGACGGGAAGTTCGGTAACCGTGAACAGTTGTACCAAGGATCCAAATTACAAAAAAGTATAAAAAGTTAGCTTTATATGAGGTTTATGTTCACACACCTTCTGTTGAATGTCCCCTGATATTACTCTTGCATATTTAGGAAGCAAACATTAGCAACAGTAACTTAGCTACGTTAGCCGCGGTGTTACAGCCACATTCAACAGGCTATCACGTTAGGTAGGCTTGAGCAGTAAAGCAGCACAAGATGGTAAAACTTACTGCTTCCGCGCCTGTGAGTCACAGACAGTTGCTACCAATCCAGGCTTCATCTTCTGATATATTACAAGGCCTGCGCTTGAGGCCAGTTGTTAGTGCTAACTATCGTTAGTGGTCCTGCTAGCCACCCGTAACACATTAGCTTCACTTAAATTATTTGCTGTTATATTGTTACTTACAGCTTGTGGCTCCAAGCACTTGATTGATGCAACTGCTCCAGGTTTGAGAAGCAGCTGAGGCGCATATCCAGCTTCGAATTATCTTTTATTGACAAAGCTGTCTTTGGTGAAATGCCGAGCACAAACAGCTATCATTCCCTTTGAGTGTGGCTGTTTGCCGCCAGCAATCAAAAAAACTGCCCTCTGATTTCTGGCGGCATCGTCTTTTGGAAGAGAAACTAGTTGTGCTTTTTTTTCACATCCAAAAAAACACGGACGAGCAGCTTTGGGAGACATACTGACGAAACTGCACCTTAAATGATCCGCGGTTCTTCTTCTTCTTTTTTGTATTTTCGGAAGTGTAGACGCTACTAAGGCGTAAAATGATCCTCGGTTGTTTGTGCCTGTTTGAATAGTTTCCGGGGCGGGCAGGTCCAGCGCCGTGATTGGCTTTGGCTAGGTCTGTTTTAATTGGACGGCACAACCTGACTTCAGGTTTTGCCCAGATCTCGTGACGAGCTGTTCAGAGAGCAAATCACGTTCAGGAAATCACACTCTCAGATTATGGCCAAACCCCTGTATCTTATGTTTAGAAACTTTACAGAGGTTGAGTATGGACATCAAACATTATAACATTACTTGTATGTATTAAAAGAAGGATCAGCATAGTGGGTCCCCTTAAACAAATCAATAAGTAGATAAATCAGTAATTGTGACAATATGTTCATAAACTGGCTGTAAAGTAACTCTGGGCTCGAGTGTAATGGCATGCCAGCATGGACCGGCTACCACACATTTTTTAATACGTTTTGGTTTGGTGTATTTTTAGCGCTTTTGGAAGGCCCGTAAATATTTTGCATTTTTTAAAGAGAGGTACTTCATAACGTTCCAGTCCTATGAGTATAGATAAGTTTGAGTATGATAGGAATACACTTTTTTCTCGCCCTTTTACTCTTTTTAAAATGGTCTTGATACGGATTTTCAGAAGCCTTACTCTCTTTAGTAAATATTTAGAATTTGGGAAATGAGAAAAGGTTGCATGCACCAGTTTTCATATTCCTTATTATCTACTGGACAAGCTGAATCACCTTCTTTGGTGATATCAAGCAAAATGAATTATTGATATCAAGGTTAAATGAATTGTTAAAGGCTCTGGGGTGAAATCCATTGGGGAAAAATAGGAAGAGAGGAAGATGGAGAACACCACAAAAATTGTTAAGAAGCAGACCGGCTGTTAACCGTTTTCTACATGTCTGCATCCCCATTTGGACAGGATTTGTGCAATCAGCCAGAAACTGGAACCTTTCTCTTAATTGCACTCACCACTGGGGCCTACATCAGGAGAGCTTGACACCTGGTGATCCAGGACTGTAGATGAAGCAGAGGGAGCCTGTCTTACCTGTTGCAGAGAGATAATTAATTGACGGCACGTCCCTCGGAGACAAATTTCAGTTAGATCTCAACAAGTGTTCTTACTGCTGACAGTCAGTCCAAGTATCAGTAATGACACTAAGCCTCCCGTGTAAGGTGTGGCCTCAGGCAAAGAGGTTCACTGGGCAGGATCAAGCTGTAATTAAGCCCACTGAGGTATAAAATAACAAGTCTGGCTCCATTATCTTTTTACAAATTACCTGTACTGTGGCGTAGCTGAAATATTAATCCCAGGTGATTACTTAGGCGTAACTGCAGCTTGAAAGGCTAACTTAGAAATACACAGCTTGGTATGCAAAGGAGATGAACTAGTAGAAGGTAAAATACACAAATGAAAAGACTGTCACTCAAAAAACAATCAATAAAATGAAATACAATAATGCATTTCGGTTGACACCAGAGTCCTAAATATGCATTCAGTGTCCTCTACAACGGTTGGATATTGCAAATTCAAATATGCTCTCTTGTTCAGCGCTAAATATTGTTGTGTTATTTAAATTTAGCTTCTTTGTAACAGGCCAAGTTGACAATTATGAGTGAAGTTGTCAGTTATGAATGGCTCTCTTCATATTTGCATCAATTATGCTCAGTGATGAAGATCAAAACATTGTGGTTTTTAACATTAGGAAAGCATTTGACTCGGAGGTTACTGCTTTTATAAACACGTAATTAACAAAGATATGTAATGTAAATTTTCACTCTCCTCCAAAGCATGGGAACAATAGTGTAAATGTTTTATTTTAACTCAATACTTCATGAATATGAATTTGAGATCAAAAGGTGAATGACTGAAAAAGAAGCAGAGAATCAATGGCATTTGATGTCATTGGCACCTGCATATGTTTACTGTTTTGTAGAAACAGCTGTTTTGTTTTGAGTAAAAGGCATCAGTGAGTGATTTAGTCAGCTCAGAAAGAATATTCTTGTGCTAATTCACATGCTGCTCTCCCTTGTGCAGTGAGGCCACATTCACAGTGGAGATTCTTCCCATGTGCTAACAGATAATATTGTTCGCCAGTAGAGCGGAGGAGGCAGGTGTGACTCCCTGTGGTAGGGGAACAGACAGTCATTAGTTCTGTTCTGCAGTGGTCCTTGCTCAGTTCATTTATTAACAAGAATCGATGCACTGAGGCTTGTTTGTGGTCTTTGTATCTGGGTAAGTGACCGAATGCACAGACGCACCAGTCCAGAGGTTCACCATTCTAAGTAAGTTACTTTGCTGGGCTTGTCATTTTATTCCTCCAAAAATGGGCATAATTTACCTCATGCATTTATTTATTCATTTTTACAGCAATTCGCAGTTGGCTCCAATATTAGTGGCACCCCTGACTTGCAATGCACAAACAATTCTTCCCAAAATCTCCCCAAATGTGTGCCTTAACCTTGTCAAAAATTATAGGAAAACCCTATATGCTGTCATCCTTGTCAAAGGTAGTTGTATTAAGAACTAAATGAAGGGCGCCAGTAATTATGAAACTTTGATTTTGTTGAAATTTATGATGTATTTTATTTTCATGATTTTGGTTGTTTCCATTGAAACATTAAGAAAGTAAAGTATTTCACAAATGTTGGTATATTCCATTACTCTATGATTACATTGCTAATTTTATTTGTTTATTTTTTGTATTATTTGTGCAATGCCAGTCGGGGGTGGCAGTAATTTTTGAGCCCACTGTATATGCTGAGGATGCAGTCTATAGTGGTTAATACTGATATTGTTACAGAGACAGCTTACTCACTGGGGTGAGATATTTTTCTTTATTATTTCAGATTGCTAGGCTGACATGAAGTACACATGTAAAACATACCTGAATCTTGCTTGTTGCACTAATTAAAACATGTACTTGCACACACTTACAAGCACCAGCTGCCAACCCGTATTACTGAAAGCACAACAATCTGTGGTACAAGATAAAAAAAAAAAAAAAGAAATGCATACAGTATATAGCAGTATACCATACACTGCATTTGTAAATGGTGGACACTATTAGTTAAAATAAAACATAGGATGTTGAAATAAAGTGAACCTCTTCCACTTGGGATGTGCCATTGGAGGGATTTTTGCTAGGCTCTCACCTTGCCTTAAAGCGCATTACTTCTCAAAACCCTTGCCCATTTATGCTTCCTAACTAGCAACTAAGCGTAAATGGGTTCAGTTGTGAGGATCAATCTGAAAAATTACTGTCTGTTTCCCCTCAGCTTACATTATTTTTCATTGTAATAGAAATCAAGCATTTCCCAATCCACATTAATGGTGCAAAAAATGACAATGTCTTTCAAAGCTACTGAATTCCCGTAGCTCACAAAACAGTATATCTTTTTCTGCATCAGTGTCCGATCAGCTTGTTAAACCTAAGAAATCGTTTTTAAAAAGGTGGTTTTGCCCACTCAGGTCCACAAGTGCAGTTTGCTTTTGTAAAAATAAAATTCTTTCCACAACCAGTGAAATTACCATAATGTTTCCGATTCAGAATCTGACAATTAATTGAATTAGTTTACTGAGCGAATAGGCTACCAATAAGCTGTGCACCCATTAATTATTAAGACATGTAGCTTTGCGTCAAAGAGTAAGGCTACAATATGAGATTGCATGGATGGCAATAGCTGAAATTTCTCAAAATTCCATCTTAAAGTAGAATGTTATGTAGAAAATGCTGTTGAAGATGGTAGTTAGGTCAGGTTAAGACTTCCTTTCCTATTAATTAATGAGATAATTACTGTTCTTTCAATCTCATGTTGAAGCCTTCTTACAACTTTCCCAGAAGCTGGACAATAAAGACCCCTTCAATGATTTTGCCACCATGAAAGTTGGATGTATGGCATGCATTATAAATGATTTTAACTTGTGGAGATCATGTTAAATGTGTTAAGATGATGTAAACGCAATGAAATATCAGAAAAGATGTCTTAAAACATATTAGGAGACCTTCTAGCCTTTATCTTGATTCTTGGCCCAGATATTTCAAACACCAGTCTGTGGACTTGAGTACTTTTAGAAGCAAATGCCTCAAAATAATGAAAATTCTACTTGATTTAGACAATTAACAGCATTAAATTTTATTATTTCAGAGAGCTAAAACAGAGCAGCTTTTTTGAAACACAGCACTTTCTAATGAAAATGAACAGCAAATATAGTCATAACAGTACACTATAGTCATGGATGTCAAAAAGCTTCTTGAACAAAATGAGTGGAAGATATATGCACTGAAATGGAAGGTAAATGCAGCTGAACAAAGGTCACAATAAACACCAATCTCCATAAATTATGAATGAGCAGTACCACCATCCAAACAGGTTTAAAGACTTCATTCGTCATTGATAGGGATGTGGAGCGCTAATTAGAAAGTTCAGCCAAAGAATAAGCAGCTAAAAAAGATTACCTTTTGCCAGACTTCTTTTTCGCTTGTTTCTAGGCCATATTTCTGGCTGCCTGGGTCTTTTTTTTTTTTTTTAACTCTTTTGGGTTGAGTCCACTCACACACATCCTGGCCTGTAGAGTCAGCCATTTTGGTTTGGTATGAAAGCTACAGTGGCTGCTGTTGGCCAACCAGTTTTCTAAGCTATGCTTTGATTGGCTGACTGGACTTGTGTACTTGTAGAAGTTTTAGACTGGACTTGGTCACCACTAGAATTAGCTTCTGGGGGAATTTCCAATTCACTGCTCATTTTATATTGTACTTGAGTGCTTCTTGGCCAAAAGTAGCTTATGTGGCAAATTCCTCATTATTATCTGATAATAACCTCATTTTTATCTGATTTTTAATGAATATGGAGTTGACTACTTATGGAAATAACCCCTTCATTTGCTCTTCCCAGTAAATGTAGCCTGTAAGTGCCATCTTAAAATAAATGAGTTACCACAGCTGAAAAAAAAATTGCTAAAAAGGAGATGGAATTTGAGAAAGTATTGGATTAACTTCAGTAAATTCAGTAAATAAATTGTGTTTATTAATCTAGTGATCTTAAACAGGAAAAGCTTGAAAGCAATTATGCGTGTAAGGTCAGAGGCTCACTGCACGCCATTGAAAATCGCACAAATATTTTTTTTTTTATTACTCGATTTATTGACTAAGGGGGCATTTTTTTTTTCCCCGCAAAGGGCCTGATTGGTTTCGATTGCTTTTTTCCTTCAATAAATGAAATCATCATTAAAAACTGTATTTTGTGTTTATTTGGGCTATCTTTGTCCAGAATTAAAATTAGTCTGACAATCTGAAAAAAATTAAGTGTGATGAACATGCAAAAATGGAAGAAAATGGGATGGGGGCAAATACTTTTTAAGAGCACTGTATGTAGTCTTAAGATTTTACTTTTTCTCGGCTCTGTCCACATTGAGGAGTTGCATCTTCTGTTAGACAACCAGCCAGTCTCCTCATACAAAACATGAGATTCAGGACGTTGCATTCCAGCTCCTTATTTTAGCGTGTACTCAATGTACATGTAGTTGTGCTGTAAGAGTGAAACTAGAAAATCCAAAAAATACTACAAAATAAAACAAGAGTCATTAGAAGATGACGTATCTCCCCGGCCCCCACAATCCAATCTCAGGAATCCTAAAATATCAAAGGCACCAGTTTAGGACCTGATTAATGAGTACGGAAAATTTTGTTTAAAAAAATATTGAACAATATTCAAGCTCTGCTCCAGAAACGAAATGTCCATGGATGGACAGATGGATGTAAGGACGGACAGACAGACGGACAGACAGATGACCGCACTGAAGACTATATCACCCCACATTATTTGCTGGGGGATAAAGATGTCCTCTGCACAAAATAGTATTTACTCAACTCTATTTAGGCATGCATTTTGGTCGCTTGCCGTCATTTTCCCCAAGAATGACGCAACCGACAGAGAGAGATTCATGTTGCTTCATATGGAATGCTGGTACTAGCATGTTAATAATAATTGCATATACGTTGTACTTAAATACCAAAACTAGCATCACACGTTCTGTACTCAAGAAAAAGTTTTGTTATATAATTAAATGGACTGCTGAAAAATATAAATATGACATGCAACCGATGCCTTTATTGGTAAAAAAGAAAAACTGGATGGCTTTGGATTTATATTCGGACTCCTGATATTCATTCCAGCCTTGTACTAGACTATGTGCTCACTCTACTTCCTACTTCCTGTTTAAATCCAAAGTGACAAGACATTGCTGCCTTATGCAGTAAACATGCAGCAGAAGGTGTATTAACACGTATGAAACATAAAAATTATTATTTAAAAAAATTCTAATAAAAAAATGTAGAAATGGCTTGCAGGACAGAACAAGGCTCATGATGGCCTGCTCTTTGAACTTCATATTGAGAGTTAACAGCAAACGCCACACTTGATATTAACTCTTGACCTTCTATCTGCACATGGGTACATGAAATAATGAGGGAGCAGTGCGTGGATGTGGAATAACCGAGCAGTCAAAAGTCCAATTATTTTTTGGACCTTACAAAGTTGTGTGTATTCTGTAAAGTTCGACACCGCTCACCCAATTTGTATAGAACTACACTGAATAAAAGTCTGCACTTTGAGCTGACAGTAATAGATAAACAAATTATTTATTTTTGGAGATGTACTCTAGATCAATAAACAATGAAAAAAACATGTATGCAAATTATAGGACTTACCTCCATGTCAACTTTCCCTCTCTATCAGTGGTCTGCTAAGTTGGTAACCATGCCATGAACAAATTCCAAATCAGAAGTCTAATCCATTTCGGTGGTCCAAAAAAAAAAAAAAAAAAAAAAACCCCCATAAAAATAAAACATAAAATAAAAATTGATCTGTGCCAAAAATCAATGCCCCCTTTACACCATTTTTTTTCCCTCTCCACTAATCCTCCACAGTTTCCCACTCTAAGAGAGATACTGTTGCGGTTTTTATTGCCCCTTGATTGCCAATCTGCCCTCAGGGATGCAGCATTATTCCCATGGTGTGATGTGCAATGCCCCCAGTTGCCCTGTGGATTGAGCCAGCAAGCAGAGAGGTACCGTCCTGCAAACAGTAGGCCCCTGTTCCTGCTGTAACACCCTCAATCCAGACAGTCTGAAGCTAAACCTCACTGTTGTTGTTTAATTTTCAACACAAATTGCTGGCATACAGAGCCAAAAGAACAAAAAAGGAAATCTAAATTTGTGTTCATATGGACTGAGACCATTTCATATTTTATAAAGCAGGGACTTAGAGAGGAATTGTTTGTGCAATACCATTTTCATTTTCTGTGTATCACTGGACATCTTTTCTTGCAGGATGGACTGCAGATTATTCATCTTACGGTACCTCTTTAGAAAAAAGCATTCAGTCATTAATGTAGAATCCAATCTCCTGGATTATCAGACATATAATAGTTTAGAGGTGTTTTTGCTCATGAGGGATAAATAAATCCAAGGTAAAATCCAATCACAAAAGAGGAAAGTTGTTAAGCTTCCTTGCGGTTAATCCTCCTAAATCCTGTTCCACCATCCGTGGCATGAACAATAAAGTGAATAAAGGGAAATACGTAGGTATGGATTATGTTCTAACAGCACGAACAGAACAAACCCCCCACAAGAATAACAGAATTAAGCACCTTTGTGTTGTTTTTTTTTTCCTTACCAAGGGTGTCAACTATGATTTTTGGCGAACTGTGAGCCCAATAATTTTTGGGACAAAGTTATTAACATATAAGGCCAGCACTTCTCAGACCTCTCCTGGAGTACCACTTGTCCTGCATGTTGAAGATCTCTCCCTGCTCCAGGACAGGTGAGTCAACTGATCAGCTCGTTATAAATCCGTGAAGATGCTCGATAATGAGTGAGCGATTTGAATCATCTGAGCAGAAGCAGAGGGAGATCTGAAACATGCATGAGAGAAGATACTCCAGGAGAGGTTTGAGAAGCACTGCATTCGGCTACAATATTTTAATTTTGCAGATGTCTCACTCAAAAGGGATGTACAACACAAGTGAATTTGAAAGGGCCAAAGTGCTGAGAACCCTAGAGGGATGTAATTTTACAACAACAAAAAAATGGCATACAGAAAGGAATTTGCTCTGTAAAATATTTATTGAACAAAGAGCGGCAGCAAAAAACAATTCATGAGGACATTTAGCTGACTGGAAATTAGTCAAACACCTCGCAATTAATTTCCTTAAACCTAAAATCAGTTACAAAATTAGGAAGGGGAGAAAAGTAAAGACTGATTAGATGAGTCTTCAAACTGCACTTCTAGAGGGTGGTCAGATTTTCAGCTGTTCTGATCTCTGTGGGAGGGTCAGTCCACCATAATGGAAACAGAACAGAAATAAGTTTCCCTTGTCTATCCCTTTAGTAGCCTGAAATGCTAGCGACAATGTTTTAAACTTGTTGAAAGCCATAACAGGCAACCAGTGGAGGGCAGTGAGAAGTAGTTGATGGGGAAGCGCTTGGGGAGGTTGTAAATCAGACGAGCCGGAGCAGTGTTTCCCAAACACTTGTCCTGCATATTTCAGATCTCTCCCTGATCCAGCACAAGTGATTCAAAAATTATCAGGTCGTTATAAACCCCTGAAGCTGCATGATAATGAGCTGATTATTTGAATTACCTGTGCTGGAGCAGGGATAGATCTAAAACATGGAGAACAAGAGGTCCTCCAGGGGAGGTTTGGGAAACACTGAGCTGGAGCATTCTGGATCATCTGCAAGGGTCTGATGGCTTATTGTTTCCCTTTCGCAATGGAAGTCTAAGGCCTCATCCACGAGGTGACGGAGATTTTCGAAAACGGAAATCAAACCAAAGCCCCACCTCACCCAGAGGAAATAAATTTGTCTTTGACCATTTGTTTTGACAGTAGCACTACATAATGAAGTCAGTAATTACGATAATTTGATCCAAAAAACATAACCAAAAAATACATACTTTTACTACATGGGTATGAAAAGCCCACTGCATATTGCTCAGTTCCTACTCCTTCTTGAAAATATATGGTAAGACTTCAATGGAATATTACCTTTAGGAATCCACCAAAAATTCAAGCTCTGAACTTTGAACCACAGCCCCACCACACCCACAGGTGATTAATTTGCCTTAGACTATTCCCTTTGACAACAGTGCCACATAATTAGCTCATTAACTGTGTGAATTTAACCCAAAAAATATTCAAAGCATAGATACATTTAGATGGCTATCAAGAGCACATAACCCGGTAATGACTTCTTCTTGAGAATCTGTGGTAAGACTTTGATGTAATATGGCACAAGGAATCCAAAAAACATTCCAGCACTAAACTTTGCCACTAAGTAATTCAGCAGTGGATGAAACTATGAGTATAAAGGTACAAGAAAAACAACAGAAACAAGCATAATTTCTAAGGGTTGTAAAACTAACCATTTCAAACTGGCACCAGTAATTCTGTTCACAGCACTTTTGACTTTTCCTTCCTTGAAAAACATTTAATTACAGACATTCAATTGTTCTATAGCTTACGTAATGAAACTAGAATGTTCTAACAAACGGTTCGTCTATTTCCTATAATTTCTCAAAATGTGGAACGTTATTCATACATCATCTACGGGAGCCCGACTGTACTTCAGCCAATAGACAGCTTACTCTGTTTGGCCCCTCAAATGCTGGTTGCAGCAAAAAAAAAAAAAAAAAAAAAAAAAAAAATAATTAGGGCCAAAATTGTTTATATTATACATCAACGATATTTGCAATTTATCAAAATGTATGAAATTTGTCTTGTTCGCAGACGATACAAATATTTTTTGTACTGGGGAGAATTTGCAGCAGATTTTGGAGATGAACACTACAGAAATGAATAAATTAAAACTGTGGTTAGACAAAAACAAATGACCACTAAATCTGGAGAAAACAAAGATCATGCTGTTTAGAAAACATAACACAAATGTTCATGTAGACCTGAGGATAAACAATACACACATAGAAAGAGTATATGAGAATAAATTTCTTGGAGTGATCATGGACCACAAAATATGCTGGAAACCCCATTGTAAGCACTGTCCGAGCAAAACTAGCAAAGTGCACTGCAATTCTGGGCAAAATAAGACGTAAACTGGATTATAAATCATTACACACTCTGTACTGTTCACTGTTTTTACCATATCTAACTTACTGTGTGGATGTCTAGGGAAATAACTACAAAAGCACCCTACAGCCAATATACATATTGCAGAAAAGAGCAATAAGGACAATAAACATTTTGGATAAAGAAAACTCACAAACATATTGTTTGTATAATCAAACACCTTGAAATTTATGGATTTGGTCTAATTTAAAACATCACAAATCATGTATAAAGCCAGAAATAACCTGTTACCAAAAAACATACAGAGAACGTTCATGGACAGAGAAGGTGGCTATAACTTGAGAAGAGAGCTTAACTTTAGAAAACTCTGTGTTCGAACCAAAATGAAAAGCATGTGCATAACAATCTGTGGGGTGGATTTGTGGAACAGTTTGGAGCTGGAGCTCAAACAGAGTACAAATATAAATCAGTTTAAAAGGATGTACAAAAAATCTTTCTTAAAGAGGTATATGGAAGAGGAAGTGTATTAATTGGGAGTATGTTGTCAGATGTAAATAAAACCAGAGGAAATTCTATATTATGTGTATTTAGTATGTATATTTCTATGTATGTTTGTGCGTAATGCGTATATATATATATATATATATATATACACACACACACACACACACACACACACACACACACACATTGTATATTGATATAAAATAGTACTGCAGATACAATGGCTATATATAATTTACAATAGTATAAATCATATAGGGCCCTATCTTACGCCAGAGTCCCTAAACCCATTATTTGGGGATTTCGCTTTGCGTAAGAGGCGTTCCCCCGCGAAAGTTGCTATCTTGCACACCTTCCTATATCCCTAAAACACCAGCGCTACCCGTTACATTATGCATAGGCGTGGTTTGGGCGTTACGCCAGTTAAACCAATCAGTGTGCCAGGTGCCACTGCCTTTCGGAGCAGGCTGCGCTATACCAAATCCTAAAACCGAAATCCGTGATGGAGAGAGGAAGGTCGCCACGTTTCTCCGTTGACGGTTAAATTGCCCGATGCATGAGGTCAAATCCAGTCAGGGGAGGATCTGTTTTTGTTAAGTTAATCATGAATTGTAGTATTTTTATTATTATTATTATTATTATTTGACATTGACATATTGTTTAATGTTTGGTATGTAGTAAAAAAAAAAAAATCAAGCCTACCCCTTTTGTGACGGAAACTTCAAAAAAAAAAGAAAAAGAAAAAAATGCCTTTCGCCATGCACTTCCTACTCCCTCTCCCGTCTGAAATGAAGCATAGAACAAAATCCCCATTTTAGAAAAATAAAATTAGGTATATGCACTGGCACTCAGCGACGTAACTTTTTTTTTCCCCCAGCGAGAGCGGCATTTCAGAACTCTTCAGCGAATGAATGTAATTCTGGTGACAAGTACGTGGTTTCGTCCGTTCACATTTTCCAATCGGACAGCTGTCTATTTTTTACAGCAAGTTGCGTGACCGTGCTGCAAAAACAGGTGTACATACTTGTCGCCGAAATTACCTTCATTCGCAAGAGAGTTCTGAAATGCCGCTCTCACTGGAAAAAAAATTTCCGTTGCTGAGTGCTAGTGCATAGCGCTCTTGTGAAAGCCCAAATGCGGGTAGCGGGTGGTTTTAGGACCCGCTATATGCTTTTCCTAATGTGTGTGGTCAAGATAGCAATTGTAGGGAAAGCGCATAAACACGGCCACGGGCACACCTCCAGGCGCAAATAAAGGATTCGGCATAATGCATAGCGGGTAGTGTGGCCGCAAGATATCGTTTAGGGATAGTGGAAGCTGCTAAATGCGTAATTCACGGGTTGCGGGTAGTGGCAACGGGTAAGGCAGTGTGAAAGATAGAGCCCATAATCTTTTGATGAGAGTCAAAAAGGGGTAGGATTAAAAAAAAGTGTAAAATTCTTCCTACTCCTTTTTCGAACAGGGCACATTATGATTTGTTTGTTTTTTCTTTTTCTTTTTGTTTTCATTTTTATTTTGCATATATATCGAAATGAACAGAGATATTTTGTTTTTATACTTGTTAGAAATAAATCATTCATTCATTATAATAATAATAATAATAATAATAATTGAAAGAAATAATTTAAGAAATGACTGGTGGAAGATACAGATCTGCTAGACCTCTGTGGTGTCATAATACAGTCTTTAGCTCCTCTGCAGGCTTGACAAGCTCTTCTTCTTTCATTTTGTGTTATGGGTCATCTTTTGCTGCTACTTCTACTGGTATTGCATGTATCCCAATGGTCCACACAAACACTGATGAGACTACTGCAACTACTGCAAGTGTCCTAAAGGTCCATACACATTCTGATGCTACTACAGATACTAGATGTTTGCATGTGTCCGTATGGTTCACACACAGACATTTATGACTGCTTTCACTGCATGTATCCACAAACACACACACACACACACACACACACACACACACCTGCCTTGAATGATCTTGGCAATGCCTACAATCACCCAGAAACGCCATAGAGACCACCTAAAACACTCTAGCATCCACCTTCTACACCCTAGCAACCAAATCGGAATGAAACCACCCAGGCACACCCTAGCAACCATTCTGCATGCTCTAGCAACCACCTTGCACACCATAGCAACCACCTGGAAACACCCAAGTAACCACCCTGTACACCATAGCAGCTGCCCTGCACACCTTAACAACCACTTAAAAATGCCTCAGCAACCACCTTGTAAACCCTAGCAACCGTTTAGAAATACCTTAACAACCATCTGGAAACACCATAGGCCAGCAACCACTCAGTACACCCAAGCACCTACCCACAAATACCTCAGCAACTATGGATGCACCGAAATCGGGTATCTGTCTGATACTGTGCATGTGTGCTCTTGCTCATACTCATAAAAGTGCCCCGATACTACGGCAGTGATACCAGTAATGGGCTTGGTTCTGCTAATCCGCTGACTGCTGTTAGATTTTAGTGTTCGTAGCACATATAGGGATATATGGCATTCTGTTGGCAGTAATCTAGAATCTTTACAACCAGCTATTCTGTCTCGCTCTACTACTTAATCAAGGCAGTTTCAGCCCACTGCTGGGTTGAAACTGGTCAAGCAGGAACACACTGATGGGTTATGTTCTGTATTCACTGAGACAATGTCATCTGTGTTTAACCCAATGAGTTAATCAGGCCCTATTGTTTCTGCACCATAGCGAAACTCCTCGGCCAATATCTTTTGTTCACAATGAATATTTAAACCCTGTTGTATCCCAATGAAGGCAGTCAGATCATATTTACACTGGACACTGCGCTGGTCGAGACGACGAATAAACTCAGTTTCTTTTTAACTGTGTTTTCTAACACCAAATCTGACTCCGTCTCTTCTCTTGAAACGCACCACAAAGTCGCGCAAGTTTGTTTTCACGAAGAAAACAGAAGAATTCTTCAGTTGGAGGTTCCACCGAGATCGACGAAGATAACCAAGGCCCAAGATTTTCCCCGGCATCTGGAAAAACTTGAACTGTTCCAGCGGACTGTCACTCCAGCAACCAGAAGTTGCACGCATCGGTGAAGTTTTGAGAGTTTCTTGGTGCTAATTACCTTCGCCGATAAGAAACTAGGGATAGAATCGCGGCTGGCGTGGTTGTAATTCAAGGGAAGGCCTCATGTTGTGGTGATCAGCGCATTCGTTTTTTCGCGTTTGCTTGTTCGCGTTCGTTCACGTGTGTTTGTTTGTTGAGTAAGTATATTGAGTCTGTGAAACTCACATTATAGTACTTGCGGGAGGCAAGTGCGTTGATCGTGCGTGAGTCATAAATTTGTGAAATTAATATTACTTGCGGGAGGCAAGGGTGTTTGCTGGGGGCAAGCATTAGAATATTAATTCTGTGAAGTCTGAGAAATTAATATTACTTGCGGGAGGCAAGGGTGTTTGCTGGGGGCAAGCATTAGAATATTAATTCTAGGCTATGAGACGTTATTCGTCAGGGATCCAAGTTGTATGGGCGAACAAGGCACGTTTCTTTAATCGAAAGAAGTAGATTAAAGGAATCCTCCATTGAGCGGTCAACAGTTTTCAGAGGACTTTTGACTGCAACAGGGTGTCTGTGGCAGTGTTCATGTTTTAACGCTGGTGCATTACTTGTTTAACTCAGGGTCTTGGTCAGTTCGGGAAGCAAGGCACGCTCTTTTAATTGAAAAGAAGTAGATTAAAGGAATCCTCCATTGAGCGGTCAAAAGTTTTCAGAGGACTTTTGACTGCAACAGGGTGTTTGTGGCGGCGTTTGAGATTCAAGCGCCCGGTGCGCCATTTGCTTAACCCGCGACGCGTGGAAGACCTATTCGGTCCGTTTTGAGCAGTGGTGCTGCTCGGTTTCTGTGAACGTTTAAGTGTTTTTTCTTCGTTGTGTTTACCCTGAAAACGTAAGTAGGCTACTACAATAGAATTGAGTACGCTTGGTTTGTAAAGTGGGCCGGTTGTTGCATTGATCGTTCGGTCATTAGAGTTCGAACTCTCAGGCACTTCAGGTGCGTATGAATGATCTGATCGTTTGTGGAAGCGAAACTTGCGGTACACGGGAGATAAGCTGGCTGTGCACGTATTAATTTTTTCAGAAAATTAAGGACACAAAATCTGCGCGAGTGAGTCGAAAAGAATATACCTGGAGAGTATTGATCGACAAGACCTCCGATAGTTTGCATACGGGTGAAGGTGTGAGAGGCCTCCGGAGTAAATTATTTGCAGTAACGAAGAATTGTGTGCAATTCTGTCGTTGTGTCGGGTTTTTCTTCTGGTGGGACCCGCTGGAGCGCTTAAGGTGTGAGCGCAAGTGTTAGGCCACTGTGCTCAAGCGGTTACTGAGTTGATTCGGACGTTCTGGGTTTGTTCGTTTTAATATTGTTTTCCAATGAGATTGTGAGTCCCACGTTATCAGGAAACTGAGTCGCAAGTGGTACAATTTTGTTTAGTTTCAGAGTCCTAAACAAAATCGCTTAAACGTAGAACCAGAGTGCTCATTTTGAGACCTTTGAACAAAAAATTGAGGCGTGGTGTCCCCCGTGACGAGTCAATAGACCTATTTTCAAACAAATATTGGAATAAGCGTTACACCGTTGTTTACCTACTGAAAGCTCCAAATTTGAATCAAAAAGAAAAAAAAAATCCTTAATCATGTTCAGTAAAAGTAAAAACGCGTCCGAAATCCCTACCACTGAGAAAGGTGGCAGAGCAGTACCCGAAATTGATGCTGAAACAGTGTTGAATACCGCTAAGGGCTTTTTGCAATCGTTTTTGAAGCTGGACGATTACGAGCGCAAAATTGAATTAAAATACGGTTTCAACGTTAATGAAAATCACGTTTGGTCCATAGATGACATAAAGAGAGCATGGGGCAAAATGCAACGTCTGCCAGCGAAGGGAAAAGTTCCATTGGCTTTGTTAATTGTCAGCCATATGAGAAGGAGGAAAGAAGTAAATACCAAGTGTGAAGCTGAGCGTTTATTGAATATCGAGAAAGAGAAAGTTCAGGCTCTGGTTGAGGAGTTGAAAAGCGTCAAAGCAAAGGTGGCTAAGAAAAATGCGGAAATAGCTGCTTTAAAAGATGGAATCAAATTATTGCAAAACGGGCAGTTATTGGTGCCTGGTAGTGGGGTGACCGCAATGTCAGTTCCGCCCTCCGCTCGTAATGACGAGTGGACTAGAAGCGACAGCGAGGCATCTGACCATAATTTGGCGTCGGTAACCCATCTTAGAGCGTTAACGCAAAGACGGGTAGAAGGTGAAATGCACTATAACCATAAACCCGTAAGGCAGAGCAATTCTGACTGTACTTTCAAATTCCCACTCACACCAGTACACGAAACAACGATTCCACCCAGAGAAAAGAACTGCCGTGTTTTCGGGAATCCTGGCCACTTTGTCAAAGACTGCGAAGTTAACTGTGAGAGGTTTTGCGAAACGTGTCAGAAAGAAGGCCACACAGTGGACAAATGCTGGTCACTTGGTAGAGGCAAACCTCCCCCTTACTTTCTCAGACGACCACGTACATTAGACAGTGGGCACCCTAAGAGCAGGAAAAAATGGGAGTCTGAATTTAAATTTGAAAAGGCAACCAAACTCTTGATAGAAAAGATGAGTCATATTGAGGGACTGTTGACTCGAATCTCTCCAGCAACATTAACCATATGAATTGTACCACTCGTATATACTGTTGCCGACCTTCATTTTCGAAACGAGGACTACGATTAAGTTGATGCTTGATTGGTTTTGTTGATGTATGTTCTGTGTAATCAAAATGTTCAGCATTTTTTAAGTGTATGCTGATGTTTTATTGTTGTTGCTGGCACATGAGCAATGCACTTCTTAGACTGCAGGTTGTTTGTGTTACATACACCTAGGCTGTGCAAGTTGTTAGAAGGCATATGTCCTCGATGCAATAACGGAAACAAAGCATTTCACTTGAAAAATGGAATATTTTTTTTTGTATTGTATTTGAAATGTTGAATAGTTTTGTTTTGTATTTGAAATGGAGAATCTGCTCCTATAACAGCTCTTAAAACACTTCTGCTGTCGTTCACAGTGCACCAACATAGTAATGACTTCTTATTGTCAATCAACGCATGGTTTTTTGTTATTTTTGGAGATTACCAGTAGTCCAATTTTCGGTTTTGGTTTGTTTAAAATGTATGTTTCTTTTGTTTAAGGGAATCTTTGGGTCCGACGGCCCATCGCGAGGTTGGCCCGACGATTTCCCTTCTTCTGTTCTGTTTGGCTGGGGTCTCCACTTTCCTTTTTGTTTCCATGCGTTGAACTCACTTATTTCATGTATTAGAGAAACCTTCAAATGCTGTGTTCTGGATGGTACTGCTGCACCTCTCTCCCCTTGATAGAATGCAGATGAAGGAGGACCGATCCGGAAACAAGCACCCACCTGGAGCCAAAGTGTCACGGCTCGCAAGGAGAGACATTCAAAAACATATATAACCCATTACACATCCGTGGAAGCCAACAGACTCTTGCCCCCAAGGAACCAGAGACTGTACATTCATTCCACCGTTTCTATTTCAATCAGAGTTTTACGGGCAATGTTTGTATTCCCATGGCTTACAATATACATGTAACCCAGTATTCCGAACCTGCATTTTTGTACCTTTCTGTGGTTGTGGTTTGATCATAGATGTGAGTGATCATATGATCAGAGGGGGAAACTGTTAGATTTTAGTGTTCGTAGCACATATAGGGATATATGGCATTCTGTTGGCAGTAATCTAGAATCTTTACAACCAGCTATTCTGTCTCGCTCTACTACTTAATCAAGGCAGTTTCAGCCCACTGCTGGGTTGAAACTGGTCAAGCAGGAACACACTGATGGGTTATGTTCTGTATTCACTGAGACAATGTCATCTGTGTTTAACCCAATGAGTTAATCAGGCCCTATTGTTTCTGCACCATAGCGAAACTCCTCGGCCAATATCTTTTGTTCACAATGAATATTTAAACCCTGTTGTATCCCAATGAAGGCAGTCAGATCATATTTACACTGGACACTGCGCTGGTCGAGACGACGAATAAACTCAGTTTCTTTTTAACTGTGTTTTCTAACACCAAATCTGACTCCGTCTCTTCTCTTGAAACGCACCACAAAGTCGCGCAAGTTTGTTTTCACGAAGAAAACAGAAGAATTCTTCACTGCTAATTAGCGAAGATAACTTTTTCTTTCATCAAATTAGCGCTTCCGCAAACTTAACTAAGTCTGCTATCCCCCCCTCAAATATAGCAATATAGTAGCAATATAGCTACTTTTAGGCGTAAGAGTCTTCATGAATTTGGGCCTTAATTGATAAACACCATCACATCCAGTAGAGCCATGGTTATTATTTTTTTCCTTTTCTTTTACATAACATTCCTTCAGGTTGGTCATCGAGCAGCAAGTTGTGGGCATGCCATTGGCTTTTATCATTTAGAAGGCGCGATGCCAGCACGGTGCACAGTTGTATGATAGATCCCAATATGAAATGCTGCAGTTCAATGGCAGTTTTTGCTATAAAACTGCGGGCACAGAGTGGAAAAGGATCAACCAAGTGAAGCACTCAGCAAAGCAGCGACTTATGATAAACACCAGTAAAAGCAGGGTTCAGTGCACCCATATTGCGATCAGATGGAGGCTGAAGGTATGCATTCTTTGCTATCAATTGCATCTTGTCTGACTAACACAACAGAAAGCTGCTGTTATGGATTTGATGGTTCCATCAGACTCAGATTCCCCCAAGAGCAGGGACAGAACTGTGATGCATAGACATGCCTCAAACAGGACGTGACATGGCACCCAGTGAGATAGCGGCCTGCTTTTCGTATTAAAAGGGTAGCTCAGAAACATGGGGTTTATTGTATGTATATTCATAAATAGTATGATGGAGTTGCTGTACAACACAATAGCTAAGCAACATCAGGAGAAATGTGCATCTAATTAGCTGCTTCCTGTAGATCCATGTATGTGACACAACTAATGTGAATAAATTACAGAATGAACAAACAAATGAATGAACAGATGGACTAATAAGTGATTGACCAAATTAATGCTACTTATCCTTTTTCCTCAGCCATTTGTATCTTGTGAAGCAAAACATGCAATTTTAATGGTAATTTGTGAACTTAGTTTCTGATTCTTCACAAGACATATTTTAGTGCATTTTAGTCCATTTCTACTCATCCCTAGTTTTATGGACATTTGATCAGAGGACGAGTCCGAGGAAACTGAGATGACTTGGGCAATTTGTCTTATGCCGTGGATGGTTGAGTTAGGCAGAATGAAATGGTATAGCAGCTCTGTTATGGTATAATTTACTCTCATAGGCAACATTTTTATCCTTTGAAAAACATTTTTATGCTCCAAACAACTATTCCCAAGCTAGTAGGCAATTCACAACAGTGAGCATGTCCCCATCAATTTCAGTAACTGTGTGACAAGGGACTGAAGGGCACCCGCACAACAGCTGTCAAAAATAAAAATTATATTATTGGTGTTTTGGAGGTTTGGTTTCATTACGGCCAATTAGATTTGTCATTTTTTTAATACTACTGCACCCTATTGCATCAAGATGGGAGAAAGGAGAAACCAACAGTTTTATCATGCCTCATATAATTGTCTGGGAAAAACACATTTGTTACTTCTCAAAAAAGCATCAGGGAAATTATATTGTCAGGAGTCTGCTTGAGCCATGGTGCGCATTAATGCAGCGTCAGATGTTTTTACTAACACGGGGACAATACTGTCTAACTAATGCTAACAACTCTTTGAAAAATACATTTATTTTCAAACATCAAACTACTTCTTACTAAGTTATCTCATCAATCTTACATGCTCTCCTTTCCTTATGTGGAGTCTTTGAAAATATATACAAATGATTGATTTGTCTGAAATGCCTTTTTACAATTTCAAAATGTTGCTAATATGAAATGTGAGAAATAGAAGTAATGCACCTTTTTGGGCTTGATAAAATACATACAGTTGAAAGCAGAATTATTGAACCCCCGAGCAAATTTTGTCATTCACAAAACTGTATGATAATAAAGGACTTTTAATGATGCAAAATACTCAGAAATAGATCAAATACTTTATTCAAGCTCATAAAAAAAAAGTTTTCGGAAAGCAGAAAAACTACACAACAATAACTGATTATCAGACTTGCAGAAATATTGAACCCCTTATAGTAACTGTCTCTAATATTTAATGGCACATCCTTTGGCATCAATAACCTGCTTGAGATGGGTCTGGTAGGTAGAACTTAACCTCTGGCAACGTTCCTTGGGGATCCTGGACCACTCTTCTTTTGCAAAGGCTTCAAGCTCCGTCAAGTTTCCTGGCTTGCGCCTGCAACCGCCTTCTTCAAGTCCCAAAGATTCTCAATGGGGTTAAGGTCAGGTGATTACGAGGGCCATTCCAACGCCTGCCAGGCCCTCTTCTTGAACCAGGCTTGGGTGGACTTTGGTGCTTTGGGTCATTATCTTGCTGTAGCCACCAGTTAGGCCCAAGCCAAAGCTCTGTCACTGAGGGCATCACATTCTTCTCCAGAATTTCCTCGTATACACAAGAATCCATCTTCCCTTCTACACGTTGGAGGTTTCACGTGCCTGAGGAAGCAAAACATCCCCACAGCATTACTGATCCTCCCCCATGCTTCACTGTGGGTAGGGTGTTCTTCTCTGCATGGGCTTCATTTTTCTTCCTTGAGACATAGCGTTGATCCATAGGGCCAAAGAGTTCAAGTTTAGTCTCATCCGTCCATTAAACAGAATCCCAGAACTTCTGAGGCTTATCCAGGTGGGTTTTGGCATACTGGAGTTGACTTTTTTTGTGCTTTGAGGTTAGGAGTTGTGCATGTCGGGGGATCCTGGCAGTAGTCCTTGCTTGTGTAGTGTGCGCCATACTGTATCAACAGAAACATCAGTACCTGCTCTTATCAGGTCTTCCTGCAGGTCCTTGGCAGTTAGTCTGGGGTTTTTATTCACTTGTCTTCCAAGCCATCTGGCAGTAGCAGGGGTAATCTTCCTTTTTCTACCATGTCCTGGTAGGTTTTTTTTTAATAAAAAAAATTTGGCATCTCCAATTCCACCCGAATTCGGAATGCCCAATCCGAGAACTATGTACAAGACTTGCTCGTATACAACTTCCTATTGCCAGCTCAGGAGAGAGTAACAGTTTACGGCTTTCCTCCGCAGCACGCGCCTGTCAGCCCCTTCATCTTTTGCACTCATTGGTCGAAACTATCGCAAGTTCAGAACGAGGGCAGAGGATACCCGAACAACAGCAAGCTCAGAATCTCACTGACGAGCGCCCGGCTGGTCAACAGGAGGCGCTTGAGCGACGAACAAGGCTATCATTTTTTTAAATTTCCCTTCGCAGTAGTCCCTTCCCAATTTGCATTCCCACAGCGCTTTAGCCAATCGTGCGTTGTTCTGAAAAAAGCTGCCGACCACTGCTGGTTGATAAGACTGGGGATCGAACCCACGCCGTAGTAGTCACTACTGCATCGCAATTGCGGCGCTTTCACTGAGTGAGCTAACCCGGCAGCCCACATCCTGGTAGGCTTGCCACAGTACCCTTGGCCTTCAACTTGCGAATGATGTTTGCAACTGTATCTCTAGGTACATTTAATGTCTTTGCAATGGTCTTGTACCCTTTCCCCTTCTTGTGGAATTCAATGATCTCTTTTCTGAACTCTAATGACAGCTCTCTTGACTAAGGCATGGTGCTAATATGAGCTTAAGCAGGACAGTCGCTTAAATAGGGCAAGGAATAATTCTGAGTCATACAATCAGTCAGTCAATCAATTAAGGTTGGCAATGTTTAGAAAAGGTCAGATATTGAGTAAAAACAATTTTTTATGTTTGGAGGTCACTGTTGGGGGGGGTAATAATTCTGCAGGTGGAAGACTTAGTATTATTAAAAAATTTTTACAAGTTTTGAAAAAATACCTTTTTTCAATACAAAGGATTATTTAAATCAGTTGTCTTTAATTAATGCAATGATCGAAACTGAATTTTTATCACTAGTTTTACCCATTTAGCAACATTTGCCTGGAGGTTCAATAATTCTGCATCCAACTGTATGTCCAATGTGGCATAGATCTACAGGAACACAAATTTACAATAGTATTTTGGTATCATGTTTAGCAAATAATTAAAAGGATAATTGTCTTGGTTCCTTTAATTTTAACGGTGATACATTTGCTGTCAACATTTTCACCTTAATAAAGTAAAACAAGTCCAGCAGGAGTAGAATTAATGTGAACTCACATTATTTTATAATTAGAATTAGATTAACTTGCAGTACTCATTGTCCTTTGGCCTGTGGCAGAGGTGTGAGATGGAAGAGACAAAACTGCTTTGAGAATGAGGCTGATACCATTTCTGCTAATATATGGCAGGCAGTTTGTTTCTCCTTTCTCACCATAGACATGAAAATCTTTGGTTTCCCTAAATTCATTGAATATTTGAGAAAGAGTCAGACACTGCATACTGTATAATGTTAAGTAGTTAACTGTTGTCCTCAAATACAGTGTGTAAAAACATAATTTGTACATCTGCAACTCATAGCAGATGGTAAGCACATATTTCACTGTTACATTAAAATCTCTTCCTGAAGATATATATATATATAATCAGTGTATCAGTGGCGGCTCGTGAACTGGCAACAGGGGAGGCTCAAGCAATCCCTTAAAATTAATGATTGGTCGTGACCTGTTTTCAATCATTAATTTAAATAACCATTACAGAAACTCCGAAAACTCTCAACATTATCAGATGTGGCCAGTTTTCATTTATACTGCATACCGATCATGACTCCGGAGTTCTCACGCTTTTCTTTACTCAGGGATTGGAAGCAATGCATGTGTTTCATGATCGTTCAAATGAAATAAGATCATTTCAAACGTCTTAAGGCAATTCCATTGCTTCCAACCCCTCCATGCACAAGGACTTCAATTCCGCCCGAGAATCTCGTACATACACATTGATTGAATAATTGCTGTCTAAAGCAGAGGAACGTAAATATGCCACTTAAACTCACACCGAATGTGTGAGAGTTGACAGGTATGCGTTATCAATTAAAACTGGCCACACCTGATAATGTTGAGAATTTTCGTAATGGTAAACAGATTGTGACCAATCATTAATTTTGAGGGATTGTTTGAGCCTCCCCTGTTGCCAGTTCACAAGCTGCCTCTGATAGATATATATTTTTCTGACCAGAGATCTCTCATCAGATTTTCAAATTTCATGCATTTTTCCGCAGAAATAAAATTTTTCGGTTGATTTCCAGAACTAAAACCAGGTGAAAGCTGGTTTGGCTAAACTGTGCGGGTCAGCTAAATCAGGGAAAAATGTGGAAATCTTAACATTTTTCTTTGTGACAAGGCATATTTTCAGAAGGCCGAGTTCATAAATTGTAGCCTCTGATGGAAGATAGACAGTGTCAGAAGCATCTGGTCAACATTGTGTCATGCGCCTGCGTGCTATGACCCCATGTTCATAAAATTAATAAACAATAACTCCTATCAATTCATGGCATAGATACATTTTGTGATATACGTAAATGTTCAAACATATCAGAACTTGATAGGCACAATTGCTGTGACATTCCTTGGATGCCTGTCAAATTTTATAAAATTTTGTCAGTGGGGGGGTGCTAAAACTGACACATTGCAATATCTCAAGAACTGCTTGAGCTAAAAATCTGAAATTTGATGCATGTATACTCAGTTCCATTTGGCTAAATTTTCCAAAATGTCAATGTCCAATGTCAAAAACAATGGCGGCTGAATGGCGAGCAATGAGTAGATTTACATTTTAAATCATAACAATTTTTTTCCCCTCTGATTCTTTGAAATGTCCAAAATCAAGTAGGCCTATTTGTGACAAATTCTAAGCGCAGAATTTTCTGCCATTTCAATTTCATTAAAAGGGTGGAAAAATGAACTTGACTATGGCCCTTAATGCAATTGTAACAAAATTCAGTGCACACAATCTCCAGACCATCCGGACAAAATGTTGATAAAGAGACATCGATCTGTTAATATGCTTCAAAGCCATGCATAAATCAATAATACTATATTTTTTTTTTTGGGGAATTTTTCCTTTATTTGACAGTTATACAGTGTAGAGAGACAGGAAGGTTGGGGAGAAGAATGGGGGAAGACATGCAGCAAATGACCTGCGCTGGAGTCGAGCCCAGGTCGCTGCGGGAAGGACACAACCTTTATGGTACGCGCGCTTAGACCGATTAGCCACCGGCGTGCCCCCATAAATCAATAATACTAATGACATGATGGCCAATATCTTGTTATAAAATGGTTGAAACTTAATGAAACATAAAACAGTCAATCATTACAACATTATTTGGATGTGTGCCAAATTTCCTGAAAATTTGTGCATGGGGGAGCAACAAATGACAAATTTCTACATCTGAAGGGCCGCATAAGATAAAAATCTGAAATTTGGCGAACTCATGCTCGGAGCCATTTGCTTGCATTTGCTCAAGAGCAAATTGGCACGCTCGTCAAAATGGCTTCCAAACTGCGTATACTGTTCAATGCTCATGCTCTGGCACTTAGACCTACTGCATTAAGTCTGACTGCAGTTTGGGCATATGCAAGATCTCAATTTGAGAAGTTTTGGCTTCATCTCTATGTAACAGAAAAGCATAACACCATGCTGCCCATGCATTTTACAGCCATTGGCTGGAACATAGTTTGCTCTGCATTTTAAGAACCACAAAGTCGATGACATTTAAACTTGTGTGCCTTTTCCTACTCACATTCATAAGCAATTCACAAAATGTCAACTTTTCTTATTCATCTCCTGAACTTGTCAAAACATTCTGAATTTTGCAACGCTTTGTGTAAGCTGTTCCAACCCCTGCGATCACTGCAAGCGGCTATATTTGTACATTTATTTCTGTTTCTGAAGCAAATAATTTGGGAATGTTGAAATATTTCACCTTTATTTTAGAGGCAACTGCATAACTAAATGATTCAAAGAATGGTTGCTTATACTCTTAGATGGGACTTTATTTTTTTCTTTCCTTTGGTAACGGGAAAGCCTTAATTATTGTGGTTGTCAGCTGTGAGATTTGCAGAGGTGTGATATTGACTTTGCACCGCACAGTTAACTGGTTGCCCACCTGTGTTCCATGTGAGGCACGTCAAGGTAAAAGCCGTGATCAGCTGTGTTTAGAATGGCATGTTTACTAGATACTGCATTTGGCACTAGTATATACTGCATACCATGTGAATATAACCTTGAACTACACAATCAAATGACCACCCAGCTATTGGGTCACAGTACTATGTTACTTTTGACCAAATTGCATTGTGGATTACAACGTGTAGATGGCTCTGGCTGCATACTGTGAAATTTGGCCAGAGCAGTATGACATTGCATACAAGGGTAGAGCAGTATCCCAGTGGTAATTAGCGAGGGATTCCTAATGCAGCCACCCTGTTCTCTCGCATGCTGCATTGTGACATCGTATTCAGTTCAACAATAAACAATGATTTGCTTATGGTAAAATCATTTTGGAGCTTCTTATATTGTTCAGTAAAATGAATTCAAATGTTAAATTGAATGACACTGTTATGGGAAAAAGGCTACACTAAGTACATGAGACAAAAAAACAATGGAGTGAGGCAAGACTACACACAAAACAGGTTAATGATAAAGAATAATGATACAAACAGCTTAAGGTTACAGCAGAGCAGACATCTTAACGGGATTACAATTCATCAGCCAAATACAAGCCATTCCCATAACTGCTGTGCAAATGAACTCACTGAGCATATCAGTATGTATGAATAGCCTTTTATGACATTAATGACTGCTCCATAATGCCAATCACCATTTTACATTCAATCTACAGTATGATCCCCAAAATATTACATCACCAAATCCCATTCCACCAGCCAGTTGATTTAGGTACCATGTTAGTGAGCTACCAAGCAACTTACACACATCACTCTAATTTGAGCAAGATACAAGCCAAGTTTGCCTCACCTTTCATTTAAAAGGGCAGCACCAGATTCTGTAGAGATGTGCACAACAACAATCTTCATGGCTGGACCGTGACAAAGCGCACCAGTCAGTATGTTTGGGTAGACTGATGGATTCATTTTATTGCTGCATAACATTGCTGAGCCTAGACCTGACCAGATGAAGCAACCCCAAATCATACCACTGCCTCAAAAGGCTAGTGCAGTGAGCACAATACGTGACTGGTGCATCGTTTCGTGGGTATCCTTTCTTACCCTGGTGTGCCCATCACTCTGGAAAATGGAATATCAGGACTCTTCAGACCACATGACCTTTTTCCATTCATCTACGGTCCAATTTTATGCTTCCTTGCAAATTGAGGTAATTTTTTTCCAACTAGCCTTACTAACAAATGGTTTCCTTGTGGAAATGCAGCAGTTTAGTCCCATTTCTCAAAGTTTTTGTCACATTGTGAGTGAGGAAATGCTCTTACTTTCACAATTAAACAGAGCCTCAAGTTCTACTGTTGATTTATTTATTTTTTTGATGATACTTTTTTTGATGATGATACACATAGCATTTTTCTAATCTTCATTCATGAATTTTATTCAGCCCATTTCTTGCATGAAGCTGACAGTTCGCTACTATCCTTTCAGGTATTAATAAATTGTAGGACAGTTCTTGACCCAGTTTCAATGATTTCAGCATTCTGCCTAATTGCTTTCTTTGCTTGATGCTGGTCAATAATTTGACCCTATTGAAACACAGTAACATCTTTTCAATGACCAAGAAATGCGTCTTCTGGCATGGTTGTGTAAGAAATGAGAAGCTATGCGTTGAATCAGTCAGGGTTAAGAGAATTATTGCCGGCTGAAACATATTCATCATTGCAATACTTATTCAATCCAAAGCTCTTAAGTATTTGATTATGTATTATGTGTGTAGTATTTGTTTGTTGGGCAACTTTTTTTTTTTGCCGGGCAGTGTATATACATATTGTATGTACACTTGCAGGTAGGGGTATAAGAAAGGAGCAACAAGGCCCTGAATTAACCACTAAGCTACAATGGAAGTGGTCCGTCTGTTCCCTTTTATTCAGTGTTTGCAATGCAGCCACCCTCAGCTCTCCTGGGCTGGCTATGTTGAAATTAGCACCAGTGTGGAGCTCTGGCTCCATCAGTTTGATCAGCCGCTGTGTCTATTCAAGGCTGAAAGATTAATGGGTCCCACTGTGTTCAGAGATCACTGTTATTTGATACCTGCAAAGGCCATGTCCCCAATAAGAAGGCACAAAACTTTGAACTTGTCTCCATTTATGAGAAATGAGCTTTGTGCGGGTGTGTGTGTACGCGGGTGAGTGAGTGTGCGAGTTTTACCGTTAGTTTGCTGTCTGTTCCTAAAAATTCAGTAAGCTGAATGATAAAGGAAGCATACAGTATAGCATGGGTCCTGCTCTTGCGGACAAAGAATAATGATGTCCTCATTATGGAAGATGAATTGCTAATGATTTTTTTCTCATTGTACCATTTTCCCTTCACTGAGCCTCAAATTAACATTTTGTCTGAGCTGATTTGCATTGCTGGTGAGATTGTAGCAACAAATTTGAGCTAAACCCAATTTCTTAGCCCAAGAGAGGCGCAATTGTGCCATTGTCCATCAAGTTTTGCTTCATTCAGCTCCTGCAATGGATCACACAGCCTAAGTTTATCTTGTTGGTTAATTCCAGTCATGTTAATGATTGGGTCAATTACTCTTTGACTCATAGTGAATTATTTCTCCCAAAGTTGTGACATCAGTTTATAATTAACACTTGGGGCTTAACAGACCGCCATTTTTGAACACATAGGAGGTGATAATGCAGCTTAGGGATCTTTCGCTTGCCTCAACATGGCTGACAAACGTCACACCACACATTTCATTAGCATGGCTTCAAGAGGTGTCACTAAATCAATTTTTTTTTTTTTTTTTCCAAAAAGGAAAAAAGATCAAAGAAATGTGATAATGTGTACATCGCTGAAAGTGCATGAACAACTTCAATGACTGCAGTTTTGTCATTTGGCCTGGCATTGGTCTAGTGTTTGAGTCTCTCATAATCTAAAGTTTTATAGATTGTATAAATTCAAGAACTTCCACTTGTATAGGCTTGCAGGTTATCCACGAACAGAGCTGGAGTCTACCTGGAGGCACAGCAGTGATTACAGAAGCCACGTTTACCCTTACTGTAACACTTACAATTGGTTTGGTTTGTCATATACTCCATGGTCTGGTATAAGGTTATGATAATTCTAAATGAACATGCCAGGACCATCGGGGCCCATTGTGTATGCCAGGGAGGGACTTTCTCTGCCTGATAGGTGAGATGTGTCTCATCATGTTACAAGGACACCTCTTGACTGCAAAGTGCCTTTTTGTACATTCAGCAGCAGTCCAGGAAATGTTCTCTACCAATAAATTGACTGCACAGCTTCATACATTGCCTGCAGAGCTAAGAGAGGCAGAAGTTGGCAGCCTGTGCTTCGTAGAATAGGCCACAGACCAGGCTTTTCTGAATTTTCCCAGAGGGAAGATGGATACTTCAGCAATGATGCAAGCCAGTGAATATAACCAATTCTCTACATTCTTCCAGATGAAAGATGTGGACATCAGCACTGATGCAGGCCAGAAAATATGACCAACTCTCCAAATTCTCCTAAATAGAGAGAGGGTATATACATCCATGCAAGATGCAGGCCAGTGAATACAACTAAGCTTTAAAAATTCTAAATAAAGCATTTCTTTCAAAAAGCCAAATGCAGTAATTGAAAAAACAACGTATATTTAAGTGAAGTGAATTGCATTAGAATAAGACAGACAGCTTTTTTTAAGCTGAAAAAGAAGCCAAGCTGTGATATGTATGAAGTTAGAAGGTGCAGTGACTGAAGCAAGAGGGCTGCAGTGAACATGGTGGTAATGTAAATCATACAGCCTTAGTGCTGATTGGCTGGTATTAATCAAAAGCTGTTATGGCATAATCAGGGAACTTCAGAGCAAAAAGGCCACTCATTTGGAGCACGTCATACAATCTGTCCTCACTCCCAGCACCAGCTGTCACTGCGAAGTGCAATGGCCACTCGCGGCAAAGCGTAGAGTCCAACGCCAATTATAAACTGATGTTCTAAATGCCCATCGAAAGCATCAGCAACATCAGTATTGATGGATGACAACAATAATGAGAGGATTTTTGGCCCAGACCGGCCAACTACATAATCGGTTGACACCACCTTCAACTGCACCATTCTTGCAGCCCCCTTAATCATGCATACTTCAAAGGAGAGTCGTATTTCTCGATCACTACTAACACGTCAAGCACGGAGTTGTGAACACAAGGACTAAAACTGACAGCTATACACACGACGCTGATTAGCTGACAGACTGACTCAATTGTCTCCAGCCTGGCCCACCCCACCAAGACCCAGGGGGACTGACAGCCCTGTCAGCCATGATTGAATGACAATTGTATAAACCAATGGGATGTGGCGATGGGTCGTGCTGATTGGCCAGTCAGCCAATGAGGGGCTGGCCAGCCACAGAGCACTGAAAAAAAAGAGTCTGACTGCTCACTGGCCCACATTGGGCATTGGCCCACCGGAACAGTGCCCTTCATGCCAGATGGCCAGTCCACCCCTGGATGTAATCCATGGGTAACTCTGTAAATTGTCAATGGAATAACCTTTAATTGTAAAACTACTCACCAATAAAAAATGTTTTGAGGGGACTTATAGTTAAGCAAACATTCTTCCAAGATATTAACTTTTTAAACTAAGAATTATTATCAAAATAATTCTATGAGAAATTGCAACTTAGAACACTGAGTTTCTGTAGCATCACATCAGCGGTTGCCATGGCAACGGCTGTTTTAATGAATATACAGATACTTAGAGAAACACAGTTATTGAGATAACTAAACAGTGTTTGGTTATAATTTCAGCTGTAATGTGAAGGAAAAACATTCCTCATGTCACTACAGAGCTTTTTTTCCAGGTTTCAATGTTCTAGTATTGTTTTTAACCCCCCTAAATCAATTTCGGCGGGAAACAGCTAATTAAATTAGCATATTTTGATTCAATAATAATACATTTTATTTATAGAGCGCTTTTCCAGATGCTGAAAGACATTTTACAGGCACAAATTAAAAGCACAGTCATATAAACACAGTTGGAGCAACAAAAACACAAATTGGAGGAACAAAAGGAATACAGGAGATAAAACACAAAAAAAACTAAAAGCATTCACGCATTAAAAGCAATTCTGAATAAGTGAGTTTTTGTGAGTTTTTTGAAGGTGGGCAGGTCAGTACAGTCACAGATGTGTTTTGGCAGAGAGTTCCAGAGGGTGGGAGCAGCTAAGGAAAACGTTCGGTCTCACCAGGTCTGGTGCTTGGTTTGGGGTGGTAGGGAAAGGAGGTTGGCGTCGGAGGAGCAGAGTTTGCGGGCGGGGGCGTGGTAGTGGAGCAGGTCCGATAGGTAGGAAATGGCCTGGTGGTGGAGGGCTTTGTGGGTCAGGAGGAGGACTTTGAAGTGGATGTGTTGTTTGATGGGAAGCCAGTGCAGGTTCTGGAGGACAGGGGTGAAGTGGTCTTGTGAGCGGGTGTGGGTGAGCAGACAGGCAGCAGAGTTCTGGATGTATTGAAGTTTATTGAGGACTTTTTGAGATGAACCATACAGAATGCTGTTGCAGTAATCGAGCTTGGATGTGATGAATGCGTGGATTAGTATTTCAGCAGTAGGAGAGGAGAGTGATGGCCTGAGACGGGCAATATTTTTCAGGTGGAAAAAAGCGGATTTAATTACTTGGTTTGATTTATTCATATTCAGAGGTACATATTGCAAAAAGAGCTCTGTACAGACATAGTTCATCACAAAATGAAGAAAACTGCCAAATATGAAGTTAATTGGTTGTACAGTTGCTGAGAAATCTGTATTTTCTTGTTGAAAATCTGTATTTTTAGAAAAACGTGATTTTAGTTTGGCAGCAATAATGTGATCAAAGTTTGACTGTAATGTTCTCAGGAGGAATACATTTAGTATTTTGTTTTAGTGGTTTTTAGGATTTTTTTTCTTCCTTTAAAGGCACCAGCCTCATAAGTAACTCCCTCTTCTTCAATCTGTTTCTTCCCTAGTTTTACGTGGTTGTCGAGCGTCGTTTCTTTTTTAAGTTTTAGTGTGCGTTTTTCACTCTGTTTCACACATTTTCTGTCTATTTCGTGATAGCCTTTCATTGAGTGTGCCCCTGCCTTTATGCCAAGTTTCATAAGGATGGAGGCAATTCCTTGTTGGCTATCATTGAAAGTCACCACACTCATAGCTGTTCCAGCCTTGAAGACATTGTTCATGACGAATGTTTCGTTCGGAACATGATTTCATATTTCGGACTTTTTGAAGGACCACTTCAAGTTCTTACCTCAAAACTAAAATTTTGAACCAAAATTGGCATTTTGCTTAGCTATACGTCCCCTCAAGTGATTGCAAAGTGTGCTGTTCCGCTAATATCCTATTGTGCCATGAGCCAAAACAATTCCACCACAGAAATTTAGTCATCAGGTAACCTTAGCTTTATGGATTTATTTTAAATAACAGCTAAAGAATTAGCTAGCTAACTTACTAGTGTGTCAAGTTCTTATCAGAATACCTTTAGTTAAGTGTATTGCTAACTAATGGTAGATTGCTAGATTACAGAAAAAAATATTTGACTTCCATTTTAAATTGGAAACTTGGTCAAAAAGCTGTTTTGACAGCTGTATGTCAGACTCGAACATAATGAATGCCAACAACCATGAAAAGGTGCCTCAAAGTCATGTGAAATTGTCAAATAGCCTAAAAGATACATGCAATTCTATGGAATTGACACTCCAGAAATAGAACTGTGGCATAAAATGAAAATTTGCCCTGCATAGTCGTGCATTACACGTTGCCATTGAAATGAACAGAACCTGTTTGCTGAAGCGCGTCACAAACTGTTGATGGGCATAGGGATGAAGGCTGAGAGATTAATTATTCATGCTCTCCCTCCCATAAAATGGCAATGCTTTTTTTGTTGGTGGCTTTATTGTTCGTTGATCAAATTTTTCTGTTTGGGTGTAGCCATATGATACTTATTCCATGGAGTAATATGAACAAGACAGGGTTGTGTGGTAAATGTGCTACAAATGAGCTGCACATGAACACTTGTGTCATATGGGAGATTCTCCTGAGCCACAGATCTCCAGCTGCCAACCAAAGTCAAGTAGTTTTTGTTATTGTAATGCGCTGTTGTCTCCATTAAGTGACACTGTGACTTTATTATATTATGTTATTATTTTAACATTGATGTTTGGGCAGCACAGTGGTGCAGTGGGTAGCATTGTCTCCCAGCAGCAGGAACTTTGGGGAATTGAATCCGGCCTAGGGCCTTTTTGCGTGTGTATGTGTTGGATGGTGTGTGTGTCTATGTGTGTGTGTGTGGTTTGGGGGGACTCTGGGTTTAGTATTCCACAGTAGTTTTAATATGACTTAATAACAGTGGCACAGTAAGTAGCACTACCGTTTCACTGCAAGAAGGTTTTGGCTTTGAACTTGGCCCAGGGCCTGTTTGCTTTTCTGAGTTTTCATGTTCTCCTCATGTTCACGTGGGTTTCAAAGACATGCAAATCGGGTTCATTGCAGACTCTAAATTGCCCATAGGTATAAGTGTGTGAGTGAATGGTGTGTGCGCTCGGCAATGGATTGGCGAACTGTCCAGGTTGGGTCCCTGTCTTTCGCCCATAGTCAGCTGGGATAGGTTTCGGCTCAACTGCGACCCTAGTGAGGAAGAAGTGATATGGATAATGGATGGATGTTTATGTGCTGTCCTTTCCCCGAAATACACTCAGTGGAAAAATAAAAAATTGCATGGGTCCTGCTCTTGCAGACAAAGAAAAATGATGTCCTTATTATGGAAGTTGAATAATGCACTACATTACTATTTTGTAATTTTTTTTTTTTTTGTGTGAACACACTACATTTACCTTTTACACTACAAAGTGGTGTAGAATAGAGCTTAAGTGTGCGAAATGAGGCCCTGCTCTTTAGTCACTCCCCCCTTATTTCCCATGATGTGTAGTTGTTTCAGTTTGGCGAGCTGGATGATTGCATTTAAGGAAATATTCATAGGTAATACTTTAATAGTAGGAAGCAACCCATGCTGTAATAGGATGCATCCAATGAGGCATTGCCCTACACACTCATACTGGCATTGGATTGGCACACACATTTCTAGTTTCCGAGAAATGCGGCCCGCAACTAAATCACGTTCTTGATATAGCTAACTACCCTCCATAGGCAGCAAACTCTTCATTATTCCTCAATAGCATCGCTAAACCTGACCTCTAAGCTTTTCTGTGAGGTTTTTGTGTGGTGAAGAAGGGAAAAGTTGACTATTCACCAAAAATGTGACTTAAATACACTGAGATGACACTGGCAATATGTGCATTAAAGGCAGTAACAATGCAATGAAAACAGTATTGTAAATTGCCCTTGCTTGTCTGGTCTGTTATTTCACTTTAAAGTATGTAATTTGTATGTTAACTCTTGGCATGTGCATCATTGCAATAAAGGATTCATCTCAACAAGTTTTTCTTAGTAAAAAAAAAAGGATGAACATTAAAATAATTAAAATCTTTGCCCTCCTGATTTTTGTACTGAAGGTCTAGAACAATGATCTCAGAGTGCTGATTCTTGCTGGGTATTTAGTAGATATATTAATGCCATGGACCTTTTGCATTTTCCAGGGACTGAAGTGGTTACTCAGTTTAAATAAGCCTACTGGAGTTTCAGAGCTTTAGCAGTTTTGTGCAGACTTTTTAGATGAAGCTTGTGTTCTGCTCTCTCATATCTCTTTCTGTCAGTGGGGGTTTGCTGCTCCCACCCTCCGGAGTCGAGACTTCCCATTTTTCTTATCGCTGTGGCGGCTTTTTGTTTCTGTCAACGCTTTCAACTGGTAAGCTTTTATCTCCTTGCTCACCGTTCACAGCTGGTTGCGCTCTCCTCTGGCATCTATGCTCACTGGGCCAGATCCATAACCAAGTATCCTGTAGTGCTGCTTCCATACTTTTATTATGCCACATTTGAAGTATTTGAACCACTTTGTCCTGATGACAAAAAAAAAAAAAAAAAACGGTTCGTATACCTGTAAAAGTAATCCAAGACCTTTTTTTATAAGCACTTCTAATCCATTAAGGTATAAGACCTCATGCAAATTAAAATGAACAGAATACTGTAATGCAGACATGACATATGCTACTGAAAGCTGTTGGAAGACAGATTTGGAATTCTGAAAAAAATTCAAAGGATTAAAGAGCAATGGTCTAGTGTAAGACTATTTTATAAAATGTAGACATGAACATCTTCATGCCAAGTATTAGTTTTATGCAAATGAACATTAATACACCAACCTCTGAACAATGTTGGTCTGCTCAAAATGTGTGTTCTTGGTTTCATGTCATTGTAAAGATTCATGACACCTGCCATTTTGACAGTCTTAGAAGTGATGCAGATAGCCAGCCAATTTATTTCAATTTTTTGGATAGTTTATCAGCTCTAACACTTCCGAGATGATATGATGAAGTTCAGACTTTAATCAAGTCCGGCAAATAATTAAATCATGACAACAATTCTATTGACCTGTAAACTCATCCTTGATGCTGTCATGCATTTATTACCATTTGCATAGATACTGTAAGAGTTTGGTCTGAGACATGTAACAAACTCTCCAGTGGAGACAGAATCAACATATGTTCCCATGGGCACACACACTTCTCAGTGTCTGAATCTGTTTATTTATTATTGTTATTTTTGTATTTGAATTTATTATTTTTCATGTTTGTTACTGGGAATTCCCTTGTATTAGTTTGGTCTTTTGCCTTCTCTCTGTACTTTCTGTCTTCACTTCCTCACGTGGCCTTCCCTTTATTCGTTGTTTAATTGATTGATTTTTTCCCCCGCCATTTGTAGCCACACCTCTTTGCTTGCTTGTCTTCCCCTGCACACCTGCATCCCATTTGATTTGCTTCCCTCTTTTCCCCTTATATAACCCTCTGTGTACATTCTTAATTTGTGAGTTTGCAAGCTAGTTTATCTCAGCGCTACTGACAAGTGGTTCCTTGATTTTCCAAGTCTTGGGTAACAGTCCTGGTTTGTCCTTTTCAATTACGATTCTTACTTTGCACATTGTGTCCAACTTAAATTTTTATCCCAAATTAGTTGATTTCACCAGAAAAATCATGCAGAAACCAGTTGCATTAAACCATTTAAGTTTTTACGCAAAGTGAAACTAAACAGGTCAAGTTGCTTTCGCATAAAACCTTAAATGCAGACAGTAGCCATACTAAGCTTAAATTAGTAAATGGACTGCATTTATATAGCGCTTTCTAGTCACATGACATGACCCCAAAGCGCTTCACAATTCTGCCTCTCATTCATCCTGATGGCGGAGGCTGCCATGCAAGGCGCCAACCTGCACATCAGGAGCAGTGTGGGGTTCAGTGTCTTGCTCAAGGACACTTTGACACGTTCTCTGGAGGAGCCAGGGATTGAACCAGGAATCTTCTGATTCCTAGACCACCCGCTCTACCTGCTGAGTGTTTACTTAGAATGATTACTTCAAATAAATTACTTTCTGGTGTATAAATTGTAGTAAATAACTTACATGTAGCACCATTACATATGCACTGTAGGGACATCTGAACCATTGCTGTTAATATCTCATTGTCAATCCATTGACACTATAGTAAGCTAAAGAGTTTCTTTGAGTTTATTACCCTCATACTGTGTGGTTACAAGTATGGATTTGCTCTTGGAGTAACATATCTCAAGAGCTGGGTGATTATTCAGTAACCCACGTAAGGGGAAAGGAAGGCAACATACAGCTATGTGATCCACTTAACGGTGACACACAACCAAACCCAAACAAACATGGACAGTGAGAGCAAAGCACCAACATAAGATAACTACTATGACCAGTAATTAAACAATCACATAAATGAGCAGTTATTCAACAATAGAAAATGTAAATTGTGCACGCTAGGCATTGTGGGTAATGCTAGAGGACAAACACCTGACAAAACATCACATATTAAGTTATTTTTGATTAGCAGGATCAATAGCACTGCACATTTCAGCTGAATAGTAAAAATGACTAATTTGATTTAGTAATGGCACCACTTTTTTACAAAGCATTAAAGACTAAGTAATGACTACTCTGAAGTTTAATTAGAAACTAAATCTGGGCTTACAGTGTACTTCCCTTGTTTGATTTCTGCATTGTGTTTTTGATTACCAATTTCTTTTATGTTTGGGCATTGGCACACCTACTTCCTGGTTTTGGTTTTTTGGACCATCTAATTATTACGACTCTGGATTTTCCATGTGTGCTGAAAGATTCATGCTGGGTTTTTTTTTTTTTTTTTGACCCTGCCCATCCAATCACGAATTACAAAAACATCACTAAACTGGATTGAAGTTTGCGCATGAGTTCTGTCTCTACTTATTGTCAATACAAGTACAATGGTACCAACCACTAAGTACCAACCATAATGCTAGCAGTGATGCTCAGTTTTTTTTTGTTTTTTTTTTTTTGCTTAGCAAGACAGTTCGATGCATTTCCCTGATTTTTCAATCATTCTCACACACACCATGATCTCTACTGTCAGACTCTATCACAGTCTCAAAGTGAAAGCAGTCTTCGACAGCAATGTTTGTACAATATGATAATATATTGATAAGACATGAGTGGATTCAGTGTATCATTTGTTATGGGAGTGCAACAGTGATAGAGAGTGCCTAACATTACTCATTATTCTGTTTATCATACACAATCTTGATAGTGCTGGCAGCCCAGTCAGTGAGATTTTCCTAGCACAGCAAAAGTTTTATATGAGTGCTCTAAATGCAGATTCAATTAATGGGATTTTATGCTGTATTGATGTGCAAGGCTACACCCAGATGCTCTTAAATTTACTTATGCTGACCTGTCCGATACCTCTGCCTTGACTCTGCCATCAGTGCTCCGAGACCCATTAAAATAAGGGGGATAATGAGGCTGGGTTGCCAGTGCGAAGCCTGATCCCCAACAATTTGGAGTACCTGACAGAACAATCAATGAGTTAGAAATCTGATTTAGCGTGGTGTATTTATTCAAACACAGGCACTGCATGGGCACTCATCTTTCAGGCAGAACAATGAGAGTGGTTACTGACAGGGAAAATGAAAATAAAATGAATCACATTTACATCGCATACTGGCAATGGAGGAAGTTTGCTTACATCAATAACCCAATTACACAGCTCCGATATTGACACATGCATAATAAGCAAAGCGTGAAGACACAACAGCAGACAGGGCAATTTACCAGCTGGTGCACGTCAGTACCTTGTGCATTATACAGTGCATCTGGAGATTATGTTAACTAAATACAATTCAGTTTGGTGCTGCCACTGCACACTATGAACAGCTATGGTTAGCATAGTGTGCAAAACACATGGTGTACAGGTAGTATTTCACATCACATGATTAGTCTTTCATTTGGGCTGGCGTTCCAAAAGTGAGAAAAACTTTTGCCCTAAATTGGATAATCACAGTAAAGCACTGCTGCTCCCGAGCAAGATTATTCAGCAGTAGCAGACCTGCAAAAAATTTGCCAAGAGAAAAAAATATTAGCCTCAAGTAAATATACTAATCACAACATTTAGATATACTATACATTTAAGCGTAGCAGCTATCTAAGCAAAAGTGTGAACCTGAGTTAGGAGACATTTAGTTCACAAAGACACTTGTCAAGGATGCCAACTCTTTCAAAACAAATGAATGAAACATAAATAAATGCCCTTTGATCCGAAGCTCATACTCTAAGGTCACTCGACAAAAGGGATACAATAGTACTGTTTTCTAAGTGCAGATACTCCTGGTCAGGAAATCAAGATTATTCATTGATTAATCAGCAAATTAGTTTGGCTTTAGCAGCTTTGTACCCCTTCTACCCTGGCAGCAATGTCAAGGTTTCACAATCTAAGCAATAAGTCCGAATCTGTGATGATTTAACAAGTCATTACGGCCCAACTGTTGGCATCCAGAAATGAAAAACAGTTTGAGATTCAGCAGTGTCATTCCTTACAGACCCATTATAATAAATAGCCTGTGGTCATTATTGTTTCCAATGCAGCTGAAATGAGAAGATCAGATTCTAGGTGAACTTCGTGACAAAAAAAGGCAATATTCACTGTATTGAAGTATAAAAGCACAGTAAATTGGTGTCATTCTTGTAATGGTGAAATAATTTAATGTAGCTTCAAATTGGATTTGTCCTTTATGATGTAGGCCTATAATCAGCGCATACATGTTACTTGGTATGCATTCGATGTCAACAATATTTCCAAAAGGCACGGTGTGAAATGAAATTTCAAGCGCAATCTTCTGTTTGTTCTGTCAGTTTCTTGCTCTTTTTTTGTCTGCCACAGACCTACCCTCCATTTAATACTACAGGGGAACAATGCTTGTAGCTTTTATCCCTTATGAAGTTCATTAAAATGGCTTACACAGTTGAAATCCAGTGCACATGGGCTTTTTTTTTTTTTTTTTTTTTGGTCACAATTATTACGGCTAATTGGCTCATACATTACATGATGCCATTCAAAAGTTAACTTAAAACGCATCCTTCTTTTTTATTCCTCATTTTAAAGTTTGCATTTTGAGGATACAGTAATAATGTGAGCAAATGTTATTTATTTTGTGGAAGAAACTTCTCGGCCTGCATGCCCGTATAACCGACTACAAACTGTGACAGGATTGCTCTTGACATTAGCAGAGGTCTTGTTTACATACAGTTCAGGGGAAAAAGAAGCCCAGGCCTCCACTGTAATATGATTGGGCAGTTGCCCTCTCAGAGAAACAATATGAAAAATCAAAAAGCTAACATCAGGGTTATTTTCGCAGCTGATCTGGAACAAGTTAAACTGTTCATAAAATGGAGGTGTTTCTTGTCCTCCGGTCTTGGGATTTTTTGTGAGATTTCTTTCTTTCTGACAATCAAACTGAAAAGGATTTGAAATAAATCATGTTGTTAAATACATTCAGTGTTATCGCATTCACTATGGCTGTTCTAAAATTAAAAGCGTTGCCTGATAGCAGTTCTACAACTAGTTTGTCACCTCTCATCTGTTATTGCAATGGGATGTGCGCAGTAAATGAATGAAGCCATAGACTGTATACTGTTTTCCCTACAGATCATGCCTGTTTTTGTTTTAATTACAGAGTTGACTTTTGATCATCGCACAATTTTGGCAAGATTTAGGACAGCTAACCTCATATGGCCTATTGTTAATGTTTTTGCCAATGCTGCTGACAAAACATTTTTTATCCAAGTTGCCTGACTGTAACAGCCTGTAAGGACTAGATCAGTGGTTCTCAACCTTTTTTGGACGGATGCCCCCCCTACGTCCTACTGACCATTTTTGACACCCCGGCCCCCGCCGCTTACCAAAAACACATTAGCCATTGTGTTTATTTTTCTCATATTACTGGCAAATTTTTTTTTTTGCATTGTTCCTTTATTTATTTATTTGTAAAGCCTAAGTGTCTTGATTCATTTTATTATAGGCTATTAATAATGTGAAGGTGATGCCACTCAGACTGAAGAAATGTAATGCAATATCTATGACCTATGTTGAAGGGCTGCAGATGTCTTTGGCTGCAGTTTAAGGCTGCATGTCAGATCTGTACAAAACCAGTGCTGGAAGTAGCTGTGTATTTAGCCTATCCATGCAGTTTGTTGACAAGACATGCAGCCTTAAAATGCAGTGTTACACAGGAGCCTTTGAATTGGGACACATCCAATGTAGGCTACTGGTCTTTGCCTCTGTTTTTCCAATACGTCTGTGTTTGGGGGGTTTCAGTTGAATAGAATAAAACTTATTTGTGAATTAAAACCACAGTGCAGGACATTCAAGCTACAAACCTTACCTTTACAAGAAAAAATGCACATGACAATCTTCAACCGGTGAATAACATCTAATAATATCGGCCAATTAGCATCAACAAAACTAGTCCCCCACACTCGTCATGGTAGCTTACTGCATCTGAGCAAATGCTTTGGGAATAAATTGTTTGAAAACACAAGGTGGGGATGGGCAATACCACATATATCATTTTCAATCTTATACCAAGTAATATCAAGGCTAGTATCCTGATACTGATGTCAGCACCAATTTTTTTTTAAAGGTTTTTTTCGTGAGCATTGAAAGGGAAATGTATAAAGTGGGAAATTTTTAAGGGACCTGAACATGTGTGTAACAATGTATTTTTTATTGTATATTACTGTACAGCCCAGACAGACCTACTGATGCATGAATTGTTTGATTGCACTTCGTAATACAAAAAGCCAAAAGTTGAATCATTCAGTATCATAGAGGAGCAGATGGTAATCACTGCAGTAGTCTCTCAAGCCAGACGACTACAGTCTTACAATCCTACATAGATAAGTCTGTCATTCAGCCTGTAAAAAATTTGAGAAGAGGAGGCTGTCGTCCTCCACCAAAAAACTTGTCATACTGGAAGAGCACTTGAAGAATCACACTACAGTGTTCGCGAAAATTTATTTCCCTTGGAAACATAACCAAGACAGCTAGCTAGCATGGATGATATGGAGAAAAATGAGCAAAGGAGGACACCGAAGGACATAAAGATGTCTCCGCGGTGAAGAGGAATCTCACAAAGGCATGGACTACTTCAACTTCTCAGCAAAAGACACACAACAAATTTGGAGGAAAGTAGCTAACATTGAGGGAGTTGAATAAGCTACCGCTAGTAAATAGCTTGTGGCAGCTTGTTCAATAGATCATAATTTATTTGCCAAATGTACAAACAGGTCACCGGTAGATTTATTGTTTGGCCAGATGTCTGACATGTTTTATTTGTGAATGTTAGTTTATGTTTTATCTCTGTTTTTGCTGAACACTCTAACCTGATGGCAAGCAGGCAATAACAATCCAGTGGTTCATCAAATTCAGCAAACATGGGAGCTGAAGGTCTTTTCAATTTGCCACAAAATGAATTTTCCAAGTCCCAAAAGAGTTGGAGTTTTGCATTTTGCAAAAGTATTTTTTCAAATTTCCATTTCTGCCCAGCAGCTAGCAAGGCTTCTACGAATCTGGTTTCTAGTAAGAGTTGTTTACACATCTGCACAGAGGATACAGCAGTGTGGATGCCACCGCATATCCACCCTATTTCTACTCATTTTAAGCACTTCCAAAGTACAGACTGCTTGGCATATGCTTTTGGAAATTGCGTAGGCCAACTTCTGGCTTGAGAGACTATCACTGCAGTGTCCCTGGGGTAGGCAGCAGAGGTAGTAGAAAGTTTGTGCAGCAGGTTACACAAAAGTTTTGAGGTGAAAGTTAAAATCTAGGTTTATACGATTATGTTTTCAAACATCCAGCTTCTATGAGGGTTTATTTTTCTTAACAGCTATTACAAAACAATGTAAACTATTCTTTAAAATAGGTGTAATTTTTCTTTTTCCCTTATTCATAGGGTTTCGTTAGTGAAACGTTATGCTTCTCCAACGGTCCAGTTACACTTATTCACCAAACCTTGTGGATTTACAAAGATCAATCATGATTTACAGCACAAAACCTTTACAGGTATTTTAAGGGCGCATTATTAAGACTATTTTGCAAGGGCGCACAACCCAAGCACATTTTGCTTGTAACCCCTACAGGGATGTACAGCAGGGCACAAACATGCAAATGATTGATAAGATTATAGTATGAAAGGCTATATTCTGTGCATCAAAATATTTAAAAAAAAATTACATATTAGTATGGTTTGTGAGATCAATTGCACAGACATGCAACTACAAGGCCCATCAGAGAATACTTTCAGGTATTTGAATCATAAAGGAATTAATGACATCAACATCCAAGTGATCTGCAATGCAGCATGTAAGGTTCCACATATTGATATTTGCAAATCGTCCTGGATCAAGCCAACTCTGGCCAACCCTGTCATTCCTGCAGTCTTTGTCAGCAGTTCTTTTTGGTCTTTTATCTTTCATGTTGATCCATTTTTTGTCTAGCCTCACTGCTAGTCAAACAGAAGTATGTTCATTTTTGCTCTTTTTCTACATTGCTAGAAAGGGTAATGATAGCATTATCAAAAATCACATAATTTTGGTTTCTTTCTTCCTTACAATTTGTTCTCACTCATTTTTATTTCTCTCAGCACAGTGCCCCACCAGCGCATGATTTTTTTTTTTTTTTTTTGTATATGATGATTTTTTTTTTTTTTTTTTTACATATGTTCAATATGATTAAAGCATTTTTAACAGTACTTAAAAAATATTCTTTATTAACATTTTGCTGATTATAGTGACCAGGTTTTCATGCTTTTATAAATAGTTTGCTTATGCACTCTCACTTTGCACAACCAGATTTGTTTCCTCAGCAGAGCGGCATTTTTTTTTTTTTTTCAATGACTTGGCACATCAGCCATTATAATAGCAATGTGCAACAGTGTGTGCACCTGGTTTTTAAAGTGAATGAATAAGCATACTCTGATTGGTTTATCCCATGTTACGTCCAAAACAATATATTGATTACTAAAGAGAATAAATGCAACCAAATGTATCATGCACCTTACTTTGCACTAAGATTATCCACCGTTAAACAAGCTAATGTGAATTTGGACATACCCTGAATGTACTTGCCCGATGCTCAACTGTCAGTATGCAAAAGATCATTAAAATATAACTCTATGACACTAACTAAATGTTATTTGCTTGCAAACCTTGCTGCTTTATTGGAATTTAAGTCTGTCGTTAATGTCAGTCCCACCGTTTTGCATTTTTGCTCGGTCATTCTTTTGATGAGCTGCATGGCTTGCATTTGTTGCATTTGTATTCACAGACTGATGCCGTAGATGAAAGAGATGCAGGGCCGCTGCTAAGCTTTTGGAGGTCCTAAGCATAATTGGTCATAAATGGTCAGGGAGGCCCCCAACCCCCACTCCAACCTTTGCTATTTATTCTAAAATTAAATATACATATATAAATATGACATATATACAACCCCGGGACAAAGTGTAAATTTTGAATAAATCAAAACGCAATGACTTTCAAATCACACCAGCCGGTATTTTATTCACAACAGAACAGAGATAACATAGCAAATGTTGAAACTGAGAAATTTTACAATTTTATCCACAAAATGAGCTCATTTCAAATTTGATGGCTGCTACAGGTCTCAAAAAAAAGTTGGGACAGGGCCTGTTTACCATGGTGTAGCATCCCCTCTTCTTTTTAACACAGAGTGGAGGCGTCTGGGCATTGAGGAGACAAGTTTCTTGAGTTTAGCCATTGGAATTTGATCCCACTCTTGTTTAATACAGGCTTCCAGTTGCTGGAGAGTTTTGGGTCTCCTTTGACGGACTTTTCGTTTAATTATGCGCCAAATGTTCTCAATCGGTGAAAGATCGGACTGCAGGCAAGCCAGTTCAACACAAGGACTCTTCTACTACAAAGCCATGCCGTTGTAATAGCTGCAGTATGTGGTTTTACATTGTCCTGCTGAAATATGCAAGGCCTTCCCTGGAATAGATGTCATCTGGAGGGGAGCATATGTTGCTCTAAAACCTTTATATACCTTTCAGCATTCATGGTGCTTTTTAAAACATGCAAGTGTCCCACACCATATGTACTAATGCATCCCGATACCATCAGAGATGCTGGCTTTTGAAATGAACGCTGATAACAGGAGGGGTGGTCTTTCTCCTCATTTAGCCCGGAGGACACGACGCCCATGATTTCCAACAACAATGTCAAATTTGGATTCGTCTGACCACAGGACACTTTGCCTCTTTGCTACAGTCCATTTTAAATGAGCCTTGGCCCACAGGACACGGCGGCGTCTGGATCATGCTCAAGAATGGCTTCCTTTTTGCATGATAGAGTTTTAGGTGGCATCTGTGGATGGCACGGCGGACTCTGTTTACAGACAGTGGTTTCTTGAAGTATTCCTGGGCCCATTTAATAATGTCAATGACAGAATCATGCCGGTGAGTGATGCAGTGGCGTCTGAGGGCCCGAAGATCACGGGCATCCAGTAAAGGTCTTCCGCCTTGTCCCTTACGCACAGAGATTTTTTCCAGTTTCTCTGAATCTTTTGATGATGTTATGCACTGTCGATGATGAAACCTTCAAAGCCTTTGCAATTTAACGTTGAGGAACATTGTTTTTAAAGTATTCTACAACTTTTTTACGCAAGCCTTCACAGGTTGGAGAGCCTCCTGCCATCTTTACTTCTGAGAAACTCAGCCTCTCTAAGACATCCCTTTTATAGCCAATCATTTTGCACACCTTTTGCCAGTTAACTTAATTACTTGCTCAATGTTCTTTCAGATGATTCTCTTATATATTAATTGCTTTTTCAGCCCTTTTTTGCCTGTGTCCCAACTTTTTTGAGACCTGTGGCAGCCAGAAAATTTGAAATAAGTTCATTTTGTGGATAAAAATGTAAAATGTCTCAGCTTCAACATTTGAAATGTTATCTATGGTCTGTTGTAAATAACATATTGGCTCATGTGATCTGAAAGTTATTGCATTTTGATTTTTTTTCACAATTTACACTTTGTCCCAACTATTTTGGAATTGGGGTTGTCTATATAAATATATATATATATATATGAAAATGTGTATATTATGTAATATATAAAACAAATTGTCATCACAGAATAACAATAACAGCAACAACATTAGGATTTTCTGATGACAGAAATATCATGTCACACTACTGTTCATAGATAAAAAAGTGACTCAAAAAATCATTTGCATCAGCTTAAGTCTGCTGTTTATTTGTAAAGCACTTCATTATGTCATAACTATCTAGTAGCCTGGATATTTCACAATGACAGGAGAATTATATTAAACTATTATATTATATTAATTTAGTGGAACATAGACAAATACCTTAAACATCTATATAGTCTAATTATACACATTAAACATTTTGTAAATGACCAAAAGTGAAGATACCATATTTTGGCCCAACCACAACAAATTCTAAAATGTCAGATGTCGCCCTTTCCATAGCCTCAGATGGAATGGAACTCCAACATATAAAAAGCCGATCAACTAAACTGTGTGTTGCATTGTGAAATCTAGATTAGCCTATATAACTTAGAGCTTAGTGCTAAATCAAATCCAATTGCTAGGTAACCTAGCCTAGGTTGCTGACGTTAGCTATGACAATATCACTGAACGTTAGCAAAACAATTAGACCTATAAAACACGGACTTACCAGCAAGGGATGAACGGGCGTCATCTCTCAGTTTTCTCTTCTTCCGTTTTTCAGCACTAGATTCATGCTGTCTCTTACTTGCCATTATGCCTCAACATTCAAAAAACAGCTTGATAAAGCAGGCTAATACTTCAGGCAAAAGGCTAGAGAACTGGAGAAAACTCCGATGCAAAAAGACGAGAACCTTGGGCTGTACCATTTCAGGGGGCTCTTTTTATATATTTGGTAAAATATATAATTTGCCCGAATTGAGTGATTGGGTACACAATTAAAAAAAAAAAAAACAATGGTGGGCCTGTTCAAAACTAATATATATATATTTTGTGATGTAACAATGTAATAATTATCATGACATTTTTTATCAACCTTAATTTTGAGGGCCCCCCCCCAGGTACTTGGGGCCCTACGTGCTCTCGTACATCCCTGAGGAGTGTATTTGCCAAACTATCTTATTTGATAATAATAATAATTATTATAATTGATAGTTTGAAAAATTCAGTCTTCTAACATTATAATTAATGCAGAAAATGAAATCCTAGGATCAAGAGAATCGATACTCAATGCACACATCCTTAGGTGTAATACTAGTTGAAAACACTGTAACACTTGTGAGGCTAACAATGAAAACCTTCAGCAACATTCAAAAACAATGCTTAACATTCCCAGACTTTACATAAAAACACATCTCTAAAAACATTGCCTGTGCTTGGGCGCCCATACAGTGACTGCCCATAACCCCGGTGAAAGTGTGCGTGTGTGTGTGTGTGGGGCCAACGCATGCTACATCAGAGAATCTTTGAGGACAGAACTTCGCCCACACCGATTGACTACCAGCTGGATAGAGTGGCCAGTTGGCGTGAATGCACTTTGAGGAGAGACAAACTCCCCCATGGAAAGACTCGATTTGAAATCAGTCACTCTGGCCACAGTCATTTTGAGTGCAGTTTTATTATGGACTCAGAAGTATTGTGCAATTAATGAATGCCACCCTATTTGCAGTTAAACGCCTCTCTCATTGTTATCTTGCTCCCAGTGCCCCTGAAGCTCTCCAAACACCCCGGATGAAGAATTTGACTTGATGATGAGTGCTCTCGTGTCATAGCAAATTTTATTCAAAATATGATGCTGTTTTTTTCATGTCAATCAATGTTCTCATGCACTTCTGCAAAAATTTCCACTGCAAATGCAGCAAAATATTATGCCATCTCTTTAAACCTCAAGCCACCAAGCTATTTTACGTATATACACTAATGAAGGAGTGGGGTCCTTTATATCTCCATTATATTTTAGAAAGGAGCAGGACTTTTGAATGGCCCCATTTCTGTCTATAGTACATTTACTGCTGTCTAAGCAAATGGCATGGATACCAGAAAAACTCCAATTTAATTATTTGTGGTTGTGAATTAATTTTAAATGCAAAAAGTAGCTACAGAATTCATATAGGGAAAAAAATTGTATTTGTTCAGACTCTCTTTGTCTGTTGCTTTTTATTTTAAAAAATAATTTTTTAAAATAACACCAGATACAAATAAATTTTATTAACTAAGTAAGTATGTGAGTAACTCTTTATTTATATAGCACTTTTCACAACTCAAAGTCACAAAGTGCTTCACAGGAAATAAATAAAAACATAAGAAATGCAGTCAATACAATCATCAAGACAGTACAGTGCCACACATTGCAAACAATTTATGACTGCCCAAACGCCTGCCTGAGCAGGAAAGTTTTTAACTGGCCTTTAAAAGCGTGTACCGAGCCACAGGTTTTCGATTCCATGGACAGTGAGTGCCAGATCTTTAGGGCCAGAAACTGGAATGCTCGGTCACCTCTGGTTTTCAGCCTCGTCCGAGGCACGATGAGGAGCCCCTGGTCAGAGGACCTCAGTGACCGGCTGGATACATAGGGCTTGAGAAGCTCACAGATGTAAGCAGGTGCTTCTCCATGGAAGGCTTTGTAAGTGAGCACCAGGATTTTTACACACTAAAGATGAAGTTTGAGTGCAGTATATGTAAATTACACCATAAAAGTGTCATTGTGAGACCAGAACATAAGAGTTGTAACTCTGTTGTAATTTTGTCAATAATGGCTTTGTCGGGCAGAGGGTATCAGTGCCATTTCACAGCAAGAAGATTGAGCATTTGAGTCCGGCTTGTGGCCTTTCTGTGCGGGTACTCCAGCCTCCTCCTCCAGTCGAAAGACATGCACGTCAGGCTAATTGGAGACTCTAAATTACCCATAGGTGTGAATGAATGGTATGTGCACCCTGTTATGGATTGGTGTCCCTGCCTTTTGTCCACAGTCAGGTGAGATAGGCTCCAACTCCCCCATAGTTCTTGTGTGGAAGGAGCAATATAGGTAATTGATGGACAGAAAAACAATTAGGTAACTAAATTTTTCATTTAGTTAATTTAGTTCATCATTCATTTAGTTCATCATAGTCACATTGAAATGCCTTGTGATGGTAAAGTGACCAAAAAAATACAACATGATGTTGATGAAATGTAGCTATTTATCAAAAAAAAAAAAAAAAAAAAGACCTATAATGTTTGAAATCTGACAGATCCTTCAGGGGTCATTTATGACCCCACACAACTTTCCACTGGCCTCTCCACACTAATGCATCAATCCTTATAAAATCTACAAAAATATTTATGAGAGGTAGATTCACAAAGTCGCCATGGATTACCTTGTAAGGATGAACAGTGTTAAAACATTGCATAAATTATTCAGCTCTTGGTTGAAGGTTAAATTAAAAGCAACCATTGAACGCAACGGCCACCCAAAATTCAGGGTGATAAAATCCCTAATTTTTGCTTATTTTAAAATGGTTTACATCTGGCTCATAGGGAATAATAAGTTGAGCACAGATGTATGAAAACACCTCTATTTTGTGCACAAATTGCAACTGTGGGTTCTATGGGTTTTACATGATTGTACTGATAGTGCGTAGAGATGTGCTTTTAACAGCATTTGAACATTGCTAACGAATTAAAAAAGGCTGGTTGCTATGGGAGCGCGAAAATGAAATGAAAGCACAAAGATACCCTGAATGGGTACATAAATGGGCAAAATGATCCTGCGCTAATGGCAGACTAACAGACCTCTGATAGTGCCCTTGCAGAAAAAGCTAACACCTTCACAAAGCCTTCTACAGTTACTCTGACATGTCTCGAAGATCGGGAAATACTCAAAAAAGAAAGGGGCAGAAAATCTCATTCTTATTACTTTTCTTTTTTAACAATTTGGAACAAAGATTCAAAAAATCTGATAAACTGGACTGGCTAAAGGGGACATGTATTGAACCACTGTCAGCATGTCGAATGACATCTATAATCATCTCCACAAGGTCATAGTTAAGCATAAGGTATACAAGCAGATGAAAGTCCTCTTCCGAATCTTCAACCCCCTGCTTGATGCAGCGGCCCCAGTGTCATATTTCCTGACTCAGAGTAAACTTAATTACCCTTGCTGAGTAACCAGCAGGTGGGTAACTGCCTGTCACAGTTTATTTGTGTTTATATTCACAAATTTTAATTGAGTTTTCCTAATAGATGTGTGGAGACCAGCAATCGAGAGGCAGGAAAAAGTAAGTGAGATGGCATCTCCCAAAAATATCTGGTGAGAAAGTGGAGGGGGGATCATTGGGCCCATGATCTGTAGAATGGGGGGGAATTCCTGCAGTGACAATGGGGAATATACAACACATCATACTCAATTTGTAGAGGAATGTTAAGGACAACCTGAGGTATAACAAAAATAATTTGAAGCCTGAACAGAGACATACACCTCCCATCATGGCATAGTGAATTAACCTGATCTGTCCTCCCACTAATTTTTATACAACAACCATGCAGAAAAAAAACATAGTTAATGAGCGTAGCATTGACAAAAAGCAGGGATAAGTTGTCACTCCTCCAATCAAGCACAATTCATTTCAGCAGATGTACGCCAAATAACAAATCATTACATGCAATTAAGAGAAGTGTAATTTTCCAAATAAACTTCACATTGTTGATCCACTTACAGTATTTATGCGTAAACCAAGTCTATTGATAGATAACAAAGCAAGTTCAATGACAAGCAACAAAAATACCAATGTCACAGAAAGAAAACAAAAGAAGGCTTTAAAAGGAATGCAAACAAAGTCAGGGGTGGATACAGGTACCTCAAATATTCCTGACTCAATAATCTTGGTTTGAGTTATACCCTACAGATCATGGAAGACACAAAGCATGCAACACGCACAGTAATCAATATTTGATACACCCCAGTTATGCAGCAGCATCAAGGAAATTAAATTTCAAAATGTGTTTACTGGTGAAAAAAAGTACAACATACGTACATGCAGTTTGTAAAATACACACAAATTAAGGATTGGGAATTCAAGCCCTGCCAAAGATGGAAACTAAAAACAGGATTAGCGGTAAAAAAATTCAAATGAATGGGAGCATTTTCACTCTGGGACAGGATAGGGCCTTCCCCCAACTGCTGGAAGTAAAGAATCCTCTAGAATATTATTGTATGCAATGGTGTCAATATTTTATTTCATCAGAAACAAGAGGACAGGCCTGAACCAAGAAAATCACGCAAGAACAGGGAATGTCCTTATCCTTTTGTTTATGTAATGTACAGTAGTGTGCAGTGATACACTGCCACTTTTGTCTGAAAGGGGCCTTAATAAGTTACTTCTCTAAAATTGTTTGGCGAAAATATATTGAAAAATATTGCTGGCAATGAGAACAAAAAAAAGATAATAATAATAATAATTGCCAGAAGTATATTGAGGTAATAAACAAAAACACTGAAAATATAATTTTTTATAACAATTGAAAGGTGTTGCAGATGTTATTTTTTTGACTCTTGGATAGCCTGAATGCATGCCTGAAGACTCATACTAGGATTATGGATGCTAAAAAAATTTGTTTGACTGGTTTGAGCAACACTGTTCTGCAAAAATACCTCTGATGGTCAGTTGTTCCAGTGCATAAAGTGACATGAACTTGGAGCGGTGTCACAGTGTAAAACATGATGGCTCAAGAGAAGGAGCTCTCTGAGATTGTTTGTAGCCTCATACTGGCCTTAAATGATGCTGAAGGTGTTAAATGCTGCCAAGGCACGGTAAGAAACACGATAAAGCATTTCAAAGACAGAGGGGAATGCAACTGCCGATTATGCATTACTCTGTGAAGCTACCAGCAACTAGCGGCAAGAGACCTTAGGGTTCATCTCTGCGCAGAACTTTTCCATAACTGCTTAATTCTGCTCTCACTCCATACAGTTGATACTGCATTGCAGTTGGCTTATATGGTTTAAAGACAATCCCTTGTCCCATGAGTTTAGCGCCAAAGTTTTTTGATATATATATTTTAATTTTTAACATACAGTACCGCAAGGCTTTTCTCAGAGGAGTCTACTGCATGAGCTTGTTCTACACCTGGCTAAGCCATTTGGTCTCTGTTTATTTTAGGAGCTCAGAAATCAACACAAGCAGAGAAATATGCATGTATTTATTTATTTACTTACATATTTATTAAAGAGAATTAGAACTGACTTGGGGTCAACGTTGGGTCACCACCTATTTGACTACATACAGGCAACAAGAAACAATCTTTACCTCCTCCAGTGTCTCTGCAGGAAAAATAAAAAAATAAAATAAAATCTATATTCCTCTGCTTTCCTCCCAGTGACAGACTAAAATGAATTTCAAACTCTGGCTCACCTGCTGTCATATACAATTTGTTTTGAGGTATGGCGGTGTTGTAGTCATAATCAGGACAGTTGATTATCGAGGGTGACAGTCTCATCCCGGAGCCCGCGAGGCTGTGTACACAGGGTACAAATGTTATTTCCATTTAGGAAAATGCTGTCCGCATTTTGTCTGTAGCTGCTGATAATCTCCCCTCAAGCAAAACACTGTCAGGATCTGTTATAGGCCTCCTGCTGCATACATCTGGCCCCTGCTGAACAACTGATATTACCATACCTGTGTGCCTGCCACAAGGAGAGCGCAAGAGAGGTTTTACAGAAGTATTATAGCCTCTTTTTCAACTGGTGAGTCAACAAAACCAATCAACCACAGGAGGCAACAGAAACTTCATGACTCCATAATGAATCAAAATGTACATAAGCCACATAACTACATTGTACTGTAGTATTTATTTTAAAAAATCTTTTAATTTAATTTTTAAGACTTCTATGTCTCAAAGAAAGGAATCAGGGCAATTGTGCAAGAACTTTGTCAGGTCCGGTTTATCCTAAGACCCAGCTATTCCAAAACATCAGTGAAAACACGTTCTTACCCTTTCAAATCCAGCATACTGCTAATAAACAGAGGCAGACTGTGACTTATAAATGCAATTCCCTCCAACTCTACCAGCAGAGGTCATAATTTTGAGAGAGAAGAGACACTTACAAGAGTATTCCATCCTTCTTGGATTTACTGCAACGAATAAATCAATACAGTAATTCATTTCCTGCCACAATGGCACTCATATACCAGTTTGACTTTTGGTAACAGCAGCAGCTAGTATATATTTGTGTATCTTCAGCCGTGGGTAGTAAGTCTTTTGGAACCACAACAGAGACAGAATGTTGATGTAGTAATGATGAAGGGGATGATTATGGGATTACTGTATTCAGTTGTGCTGACATTGATTCACTTTTTCATCTCCTTGGATCAGCTGTGTCTGCACGCGTGAGTCAATATTGCAGCGACACCACGCCAAGCCTCCAAATGCAAGCCACTCTTAAGTCAATTTCATAAAGACTCTGGCCTCAGTACAGATTTAGAGCAGTGAAAGACTGTATCATGAATGGCCTTATGTTTGTTTTCAAGTTTTACTTTATATAGAGTGCAGGGTTCATTTCATGTATTGTAATACAAGGAAAAGCCCACCTGTGACTAGGAATAATAGCACATATTATCAGCAAGGGGCTTCTCCCTTTTTTCATTGTTACTTTTGAGTCAAACGTACGTCTTTCTTGGATTAAAATATTTATATACCCAGTTCACTGCTATAAATTGCCATAATTTTACAGTACATTGCCGGTTCAGATTCACAGTAAATGCAATGTTCTGTATGCCCACATGCATTTCACTGAAATTTACCATTAATTTACCCACACAAGCGTTTTTTTTTTTTTTTTGCACCCAGCATGCATTGGAAGTAAGGACCACAGGCTAAATATTCCAGCCACAACCTGCCCAGTACCAACCTGCATTTTTTTACCCCCCCAAATCATAAAGTAATGGGATACATTTAATTTAGGCCAAATTTAGGCTTTGGTTACCCACAATTTTGCAGTTAGTGTTGAGAAGAGGTCAGAGGAACACCAGATGCAGGATCCAGAAGTGTTTATTGAACACCAAACACTGAAGGAGAAAATGGGCAAACAAACCAGAAACAAAACACCGTGCACATGCACTGAACAAATGGGAAAAACAAAGGTACACTGCTCAAGGCAGGGGGAAACAGAAATACACACCTCCAAGAGTGGATAAACTAGAAAAACAAAAACTGGACCTAACTAGACTGACGGACACACTGGGAGACTTAGACAAGGGGCAGACAAGACGTGGGCGCAGAAAAACACAAGGCTCGGGAATCATACAAAGGAAATACTCGGGAAGGCACAGGAGCGGAGATTTCACAATGCAGAGCAAAGCCAATACAAAGTTCCGTCTGATGTCGCTTCTCACTTTGCCACAGGTATAGCCACGAGAGGAGGCGGGGACTTGGAATGCAATCTCGAATAGAACAGAAACACATGGGATTAATAAAACAATTACACGAGAACCTGGTAAACAATAATGACTCGAGACAAGACTCTAAGACAATCAATCAAGCTAGACAGTTTAGATTGAGATAATCTAAATGTGACGAGTAAAAAGCACCACGAGAGAAGCAAAGGAAAGCACAGCTTTAAACGCAGTTAGTCAGGGAAAGCTTAGGCAGGAATTACAAAAGCTAGAAACACTCGCACTCGCTAATGAGTTAATAAAGGTTAATACTACGTGACGAAATATAAACAAACACCCTCAAATAAGTGCTGGTTAGTACAGGTTAGTAATTATCCTATCAGAGAACGCATTCACTCAGAGTTTAGCGAGACCCAGAATTAAGCACAGGTGGAAGCAATGAATGAAATACCACAGCCGAAACCGAAAGAGGAAACGTGATTGGACATGCTGAGGCTGTCACACGACATCACTGGAGTTTGGGCAAAGAGAATATCGAACATAAGACGGTGGGAATGAAAGCTGAAAAATAAAACGAAAGTAAAGCACAAGCACAAATAAGCACAAAGACAACACACATGAGGCAGAACCATAACAGTTAGATTTAATTTACGGTCTCCTGTTATTTTACTGCAAAAAGTACTGGCACCGCCGCTGCCAGTTAAATTAACTGTAATTTTACTGTCAATTGGTAACAGTGTTCACTGTTGGGGATATTATGGATGCATGCAAACTGCCATCATAAGTGCAGATCCTCAATAACAGTTTTCACTGGAAGCTTGTTTAAATTTGATGTGGACATTTATAGCCACTAGAGGGAGAACCCTATTGCAATTATTAATTAATTTCAATGCTATAATTTAGCAAATTAACTTATGTTAATGCATTTTTGGCCAAAATCTCAGTACATTGTACTGTCACATTTTACAATGTGGAGCATCAAGGATTGGGGCTTTCTGGGACATAACCTTGCCGTCTGGATCAACAGCGTCCGCATATATTTGAAACAAACCTTGCATTGCATTATACAGAGCTTGCCAGAAATAATTCAATACATGGCAAATCCCCATCAGAAATGTTCACCAGTTCTGTGTATTCCTCTCCACTGCCAGTGCAGGACGTTACAAACCAGCAGCTTGGCCCAAACAGAGCAAGTACAGCCAGATTCCTATACTTCTCGCACTACCTGCTGAGTTATTGCTGTGTTGGAGTACTATTACTTTAATGAAGCTGGCACAGCTTAGCCGTGGGCACCAAGTCTACTGTTGGAGTTCCTACTGTTTGATGAGGTGTGGGACACCCGATTGACGAGAGGGTTTCTTCCCTGGGGCCAGAGAGGAACTGATCATGCAGTGTTCCACCAACAGCACTGCCAGACACAGCCAGAATTCCATTCATTGGTGAAAATGAGTGAACCAAGCTCAGTTGCAGGTGAATAGAATTTGGGCCTGGTAAAGGAATTAGTTTAAATGTAAATCTCTGCTGAGAATTACAGTAGTGTGCTGTGATCATTATACACCACCATTTTTGTCTATATATTTTTTGTCTATATTACTTCATAATTTTTTGGAGAAAATGTTTTGAGAAATACTATTGTATGCAATGAGAACAACAACAAATAAAATCATTCCCACAAATATATTGAGGTAAAAATATGGGTAATAAAACAACACTGAAAACATTAATTTTTTTTATAAAAGTTGAAAGGTGTCACAAATTCTATTTTTTTTCCACTCTTACATATCCTGAATGCAAGTTTGAAGGAATTTACTGTCTCCTGTTATTTTACTGCAAAAAGTACTGGCACCGCTGCTGCCAGTTAAATTAACTGTAATTTTACTGTCAATTGGTAACAGTGTTCACTGTTGGGGATATTATGGATGCATGCAAACTGCCATCATAAGTGCAGATCCTCAATAACAGTTTTCACTGGAAGCTTGTTTAAATTTGATGTGGACATTTATAGCCACTAGAGGGAGAATCCTATCGCAATTATTAATTAATTTCAATGCTATAATTTAGCTAATTAACTTATGTTAATGCATTTTTGGCCAAAATCTCAGTACATTGTATTGTCACATTTTACAATATGGAGCATCAAGCATATTGGAGCAAATTGATGCAAAAAAATTTGTTTAAACTGGTTTGAGGCAACATTATTCTGTAAAATTACCTCTGATGGTCAGTTGTTCCAGTATATAAGGTGAAATGAACTCCAGGGGCGTCATTAGGACTTGAAAACATTGGGGGCTTAAGCCCCCTTGACCCAACCATTTTTTGGGGGTCTGGGGGTTTGTCCCCTGGGAAAATTTTGAAAATCTTGCTGTTAAAGACGCAATTTTAACATAGCTGGACAAGGATAGAGAGCACTCCTATACATCACTAGCCTAGCTAGACCAGCTTCCATCCTGACTAGGCCATTCAGTACTTGCGCGTCAGACGTGAACTCTTCAAGAAAGCGCCGTGCATCAACGCTATCACTGCTTGTAATTTGGCTCATAAACGGCTCGATGTTGAACAGTGAACACAAGTGAATGATAAATAACGGCAATTCAGGTGTGGGCTCAATTTTCCAAGACTGAAAACCATGAACTTTGCAATGTAAACAACAGTGCCCATGCTGCCGTAAGATAAGTGAACTTTATATCCCCCTATGGGATTAGAGTGAATGAGTGCTCTTCTAAGCCTGCACTTCACTGAAAATGTTAAGGCAGCTAAACCATAACTTTTAGTTGGAAAGTTATTTTTACATTGGACAATGAGTTGACACTGTGTGATCAGACGCAGGCTAATACCCTTCTTTGTCACTTCATGACCTTTGCTGTGCTTTAATTGATGTTCTTAGTTCATTATAATGAAGCATAATGTTCAGATCATTAATGTAGGCAATTTAAAGTAGACAACCTCACCTATGAGCAGGGGCAGTTCCAGGATTTTTAAAGTGGGGTGGCACGGGGGGGGTCATTTTTATCAGAATACACCATTGAAAATCTGCTCAGAAATATAGGAAATACATGATAGGATAGAACACAATGTAATTATGCTAAATTAGACACATAATTTTCATTCTTAATTTTACTTGTTTTTATTTTCAATAAATTGTATCCTTTTCTATAGGCTAAGTGTGCCACCTGTTTCAAAAACATTTCCAGTGCAAAACAAAACAAAATAATTCCATGGTATCAGAATTTTGGAAATTTTATTACACACAAATATCCATGGTGCATATTTTATAACAAAATTAAACAGGTGTTTCACATTGCAGAGTGAGTGTGTCTATAAATGCAGTAGTGTCAATATCTCAGTCCATTGTCATCAGATTCCCTATGCCAGCCCAAGCAATTTGGAAGGGAGAGAAATACATGTAATGGTAACGTCATACACCATACTACATCTTAAAATCTCAGTGTCGTTAATCTGATCGCTGCATTCTCAACAATCTCAGACTCCTGAAACTTCAGTTTGTTCAACCACATTATCTTGGGAGAAATTGATTGTGATTTTAGTCTTTAATCAAAAATGAAAGACTACATCAAGATAATTGAAAATTTTAAATTTAGGGAAATCCGTAGTCACCAAGCATGTAATTATGGGAATATGGCTTACTTGGAAAGTTTCTTCATATTGCCTAAAAGTTGCGGTCGCTTTTGGTTAAGTACTGTACTTGCCACAGCTGAATTGACCTAAGTATAATAGCGACCAACATTAATTTGCGACTAACGTTTGACTTTGAACTGACACTTTTTAGGTATTTCAAAATATAGCATTGAGTTTATACATACCATGCAGAGACGTGGTGATTATGGACCACTCTAAAATTCTATGCATACCATGCATTCAAATGCCAAAACGAAGCGTTTCTGTTGTGTCCCGCACTGTAATGAGGATGTTAGATTGCACGCTGATCTTATTTTTCATCGTTTTCCAAAAGATTATCTTCATAGAACAAAATGGTTGAATCAGATAAAGAGAGATGAAGGGCCGTAACTGCAGAGGTTTTCTGATAGCGATACACATTTCCAATGGTTTTATTTATCGAGGCATTAGCAGTGGCTTGATCAGGTCACGACTGAGGGTATAAGATTCTGTTTATCACATAACTGAATTGCACAATTTATTATAAAACAAATGTAATTTCTGTAAGCGCCTGCTAAGTAATTCCCAATATGCTATCACAGTCCTGACGCCATCACTCTGCTAACTTGCACAGCCGTCAAGCCATTACTTTCGCGTTTGAACAAGCAATGGTTTGTATTGATCACTTCCACATCATTCGTTGGACCATGGCAGAAGTACTAACGTTAGAAGCTGGGGATTACATCATTAAGCACACATAATCACGCTATATGACAGAGGCTAACTACAAGCCAGTCCAGCATGTCACAAGCCACCTAGCTTGCCATGTGCTTTTCACAAACCTGAGCTAGTTGAAGCATTATCTAAGGTTGGGGGGGGGAGTCAGGGGACGATAACTCCTCTACTGGCTCTGGCTCCCTTACCTTGTTCTTTCTCCCAAAGAACCGCCTGATGTCCATGTCAGTGATAAGTATTAATTTGATTGAAATCACTGGCAAGTAATACAACCCTCGCTTCCAGCATGCAACTACTGAACTGCCTACAAATGTAACATTGAACAGTAAAGACCGCCCGATGTTAAACTTGGAAATTGTAACAATTTATCCTCATGATTCTGCGCCTCTGCCTATATTTGGGCATGCCCCATAAGGCTGGCCTTTGTGATCATGCCTCGCATTTATTCATGCTGCTGCTACTACTGCATCAGTGTGTCAGACATCCAAAGTGATTTGACACTAGTAGGTGAGGCTGCTGTTGTTGGTTGCGGGAGCTTGGGGAGATCTGGGGCTATTGGCCAATCATTCGGGGCTTCAGCCGGGAATGCCCGGGGCTAACGACGCGCCTGATGAACTCTGAGCTGTATCACAGTGTTAAACACGATGGCACAACAGGAGGAGATCTCTGAGATTGTTTGTAGTCGCACTGTGGCCTTACATGATGCTGCCAGCTCACCTAGAAAAACTTCTGAAGACATTAAACAAGACAGCTTGCAACATGTTTTTCAATGCAGTCACCCACAATATGCTTTCAGGTTCAATGGAAGCCAGTTCATATTTTTATTATATCTGACTGCATGGTCTTTAATCCTTCCAGCCTCCCATAACTGACTGAGCAGTGACTTACTGAAGGCAAATTAGGGGATTTCAATCTCTTTTCAGTGGTGGAAAAAAAAACATTTGGGTACACATTTGAGATTCATGAAGAGGGTGCTGGTGCATGTCTTTTTAATTGCCGTGCGCAGTTTGAGTTTCCAATGTGTCTCTCGATAGTAACCCTTGGAAACTGCCAGTTCATTTGTGTCCTCTCTTAGTAGAATAACCATGACCTTCAATGAAGTATGCTACAAGGTCTGACTGGTTCAAAGCAACACAGTTCTGACCACAGTAATGTAGTAGCGCTGGTGTACATTTGTATTTAAGGTTGTACTAATGATTGCAGAGCAGAGGTGTTAAGATGGGATTTTTGCATTTTTTTATATAAATATATAAGCCCCCCTTTGGACAGTTGTTTATGATGATGATTATTATTTTTATTATTATTAATATTATTGTAGTTCACTGCCATGTGGAATGTGTTTGCATATGCTCAATAGGCTACAATCCAAATTTTTATGGTGACATATTTTTTGGGGAAAGGAAACAACCAAATTGCGTTAATGTACATTTTGGAAAAAATAGACTTTTTTTTTGGTTCGTATTACATACTCTGTGTGCTATGTCTGCATAACCTGTCTGAGTGGAAGGACTGCCACTTTACTTGCATGGAATTCTCTAAGATAGATCCAGCCTCTGGAGCCAGCAGGTGAGACTGAAATTTGATTGGAGGATCATATCCCTCTGTGCCTCACTTTGTAAATTTGTGACTGACTCTGCTTCTCTAATGTGCTTTCTGGTGTGGAAGCTGTAAAAATAGGCCTGGGATCACCTGGAGGGCATCCTAATGAAATTTGTATGGGTATGGGCGTGGCATTAAATAATTTTTTTATGGCGAAGATGCCAATCAAAGTAATAACCGGTCAGTGACATCAATACGGGACCTATTCGATATGAAACATGTTTGAGAGCCCTGATTGGACCACTCTGCAATCAACTTTATACAATTTTTCCTATCAAGACACCCTTAATTTCTTTGTTAACTTCAAAATAAGATAAGCTAAAGTTGTGAGAGAATATTCCCTTGGGGAAATTTCTCTAAGGATGGGAGAACTACATCACATTTATATTTATTCATACAACATAACCATAGGCAACATCGATTACAGTGAAGTGACAAAATTTGCACGCAGCACATGGGATATTGCACACAAGCTGACAGTCATCGCACTCCCTACAATGTCAATTTATTCAATGTACGTGCTATTCTAAAACCATATATTACTGCATGGATGGTGCAAGACTATCTTCAGATATGACACCACTGTGTCTTTTCACATCTCCTGGCTCCTAACTGCTGGACCTCTCCATGGCTGCTTGGCTGCTCACACCTACGTTGTTTGGCCTATTGACATTGTTTTTATCTTTTTATTTTTTTTTTATTGTCTCAACACCATTGTGCTAATTAGCTTGAAATCTGAACATATTGACCATTGTACTTTCAATATCTCAGGGAGCCATATTGTCTCATACTGTCTCTCAGCCAATCATCAGCTGAGCTGTCCCTGGTTGGCCTCTCGAATGCTGCTTGCAGGAAAATTAAAAAACCTGAGACACTGGAGAAGTAGAATTAGACTAACTGAAACTGAACAAGTGAATTTTTACTGCATGAAGAGGCAGTAAATCTATCAAGAGGTTGATAATGAAATGCATTCACACTGCATATTTAATTCACAGACTTAAAGAATGAATGTGTAGTAGCCATTTTATGCTTGAACTCCTCTCACTACACAACTCAGGGTCACACAGAGGACAGAGATTGTAAGATGGCTGGTTTATTAAGACTCAAGAATTTCCCTCATATTTCAAAGACCCCCAAACCGATAGTCATAACTCACACTACAGTATCAATACAATTTCATGGTGTTGCATTTTTAAAGACCCACCACTGATGGAATGTTAAATAAGAGCGAAACCGTTCAGACGCATGGAGCGTAAAGCGCATGCGTCCCACTAAGTTCACAGTTGAGTGAGTGAATAATCACAATTTGCGAGACATTGACCATGGTGGCAATTAATCTGCGCCATGGGGAAAATACTGTGGAGGAAATACCTACAGAATGTTGCTCTGAACGTACATTGAGGACAATGCAATGTGCCAAAACAAACAAATTTCAGAGTGGAGTTTTGCTACAAAACACTTCAAGTGAGCCAAAACCTGGTCTCAGGATTAATGCGTTTCAGGCAGGACACCTGAGTCAGATTTAGCCATTTATTACAGAATGACATACATTTATGCTTGGCAGGGACTCCACTTGGGTGATGCCCTGGAATAATCTGAGAAAAAAATGACAGTCTGCATTCGTGCCCTGATTTTTGCTGCTCACCATGATCAATGCTACTTATGAGGGAGAAGGCTGAGGAGGCGGGAGAAATGAGACACAGATCTGTAGTAGGCCTATGTCACTCTTCTACTGTATTAGTGCACCCTGATTTTTGCCTTCATTTCGAAGGAACAATTCTGGACCACAAATTGCATTTTTTTTTTTGCCCATCAGCTATGAGGAAAGAGAAAGCAAATGTCCTGACTGCTGGCCAAGATAACTTTAGGTAAGTCAGGTCAAAACACATTGCAATACAAGATTGGCAAATTTGTATTGTTTTGAATTTGCTAAGCCCAGTAGCATTTGGGCCCCTCTTGTGCATCCCTAATACATTGTAAGCCAGAACTCTACTATCTGCACACAACCTCGCGGATTAAGGCATTAGAATGAGAACTGCACATTTTTAGCCCAAAGCAATACATGGAGAGAATATGGAAATATGGCATATTTGGGGTTAATTACAGTATATTCAAATTGCGGACTCGTTATTCTATGGCATTCTTTTACTATGTTTCTAGTACTTAATTGCTGATATAGTGAAGATTCACCTGGTTCACCTGTCATGGACCCCTGGAATGCACTTGATGTCCACTGCCAAAATCACTATGTGGTGATCACAGATTGGATATAATTTCCTGTGAAATAGATACACTCACTTTTTACATACCAGAGTTCAATTCCTTTTACCAGCAACATTGTAATATGCAAGAGAAATGCAAAGCCACCAAATCAGCATTGGATCTCGGCATAATTTATAATTGATAACAAGTTCATTTTTCCTGCAGCCTATCACTTCCCTGCAACATATTGTAACCAGCCCTTTTTTGTCAACGAAGATAAGCATTTAATTTGTGCTTACCATGTCTTTTTCAGCTGTAGTTGTCTTTCTCTTTACTTTTTCCACTGATTTATTTGTTAAAAATCATGAACATGTTTTAAATCTTAGGAATATGTTTCTTTACATACTTCAAAGAAATGCCAGTCAGGCTGATTGGAAACTGTAAATTGCCCACAGATATGAGTACAAATAGTACGTGACTCGATTCCCACATGAGAAGATAGCAACATTTGACACGGTTTAGCCATAAAATTATGTGCTGAAATTGTTGTTCAATAAATAAAAAAATAAATATCCACTTTTTGTGCTCATCAATTTTCCAGGCAGCCAAGGTTTTGGAGGTAATCTCTGTGCAGATGAATACTGCATAGCCCATTTCACACATGGCACCTGTCACATCATCAGGACTGTGTCCTAAATTGTGCCCTACCCAGTATATAGTTCATTATTTAGTGTGTTGATCATATTGCAGTGCTGTCCGAATTTTGAGTGGACATTCTCATTCCCTATATATAGCTCAGAACAATATTTCCCTTGGTGGACCGTACATTTAGTGAACAGCAGAAGTACAACCCCTGGCAAAAATGATAGAATCACCACACAAAGAAGACTTCATAGCAAACAATCAAATCGCATATATGACACATAACAATTTTTGTTTATTAGCTTAACATTTGGGCTCTTTAAACACACCTCAAACAAATGAAAGAATTTAATTAATGGGAAAGTTTTTTTCATAATAAAGTTGAGAAAAAAATTATGGAATCAATCAATGTTGAGGAAAAAATTTTTGAAATCATCAAAAAAAAAAAAAATCTGAAATAGTACTTTGTTGCTTCTCCTCAGGCTTCTTTTGCAGTAGTCAGAAAGCGCTGCCATCTGGCCTTAATCACGTGACTTTATCAAATAAGATTGCATGTTTTAATTCCAATAAAAAATTATTGAATAAAAATGCAACATATTACTGTCATATTTAGTGAAATATGGTTCTTTATTAATCCTTCAGTAGTGAATATAGTGCTGTAAGAGGCAGAAATTGAACAAAAATCTATGTTTTGTTAGCAGTTACTGATTCCCCACCAGTGAGTGCAACACATTCTCATTCCGACTCATCATATAGTGACGCAACGTGACCAAGCATCAAATTTGACACAAAAGGAGGGTTTTTTTCCTTATGATGCTTACAGTTATGGTTCAGGATAAGGATTAGGGATTTGGGGGAAGGGTCATTTTAAACTGGCATCAAATAAGGGCACCAAAAGCCTCCTTTTGCGTCATTCATCGACACTTGGTCAGGTAGTGTCTCTATATGATACGTTGGGATGAGATGGGGCTCGTGAGTGCAGGGCACCCAGCAAACTTACTCGGATCTAACCATTTGCATGGTAAGGAGTTTTTGTGCTTGATTAGGGAAGAGAATGGGGCAAACGGTGATGGCACAAATATTATTTTTTTTTCCTAAATGGGGAAGAATTTGCCTAGTGATTAGCAGATGTTTCATCAGTTGCATGAAACATTGTCTGTGAATGGAATATGCTTAGCCTACGCCACGGCTATTTAACCGTGTCCAGAAAGGGCGGTGTGGGTGCAGGCTTTCATTCCAACCAAGCACTTACACACCTGACACCACTAATCAACCCTAAGGGTTTTTGCCAATGAGCTTGATTAGTAATATCAGGTGTGCAAGTGCTTGGTTGGAATGAAAGCCAGCACCCACATCGGCCCTTGCAGGAGAATGTTTAATAGTCCTGGTCTACGCTATCCATATTGAGCTAGATGATTTTTATCTGTGGTGACTAGCTATGGTACACATTGCTTGAAACATTTGTGCTGAATGATTTTCAAAACGGTTTTTTCAAAAATGTGGGAGACGGCCTCAGTCTAAGCCGCCACATACCATAAAAACTTGTCCTTCCCAAGAGCGACCTGGGTTCAATTCCAGCTCAGGTCATTTGATTTTCAATAACTGTCAAATAAAGGAAAAATTCCCAAAAAATAATCTTTTAAAAAATAAATTAAAAAAAAAAAAAAATGTGGGAGACAACTAAGATAATGACAGACTTAACTGGTTTTTAATATTTTAATCACATACCAGATGATCCAGTCATCGACCTTGCACTTGACGTTCATATACTATGAGTAGTGATTCCTGGGACTTGGAGAAACTGGCATGATCGGACAGTAATTCAGAGCAACTGACATACTGTGTGTGTGCTACATTTCTCGGAAGAAAAATGTGATATGAATATTGCCTTGATTCCAATGATTGGAGAGCTTTAATGCAGACACTATAACATTTTGTGGATAAATTAAAATACATGAAGATATGGCATTATCATTTGTATTTTTAATCTAATGCTTGTATGGTACTGCATCCAATATTTTTTTTTTTTTTTTTTTTGTATTGGTCACTTTCTTACGAAATACTGTTACAGTCCAGACCAGGAATTAAGCGCAGAGGCGGACTACAGTCCAAATGGTAGTTTATTGACAGCTTTATATGGTAATTTAGGGGACGGAACCCCTGAGGAAGAGGTGGGGATGGAATCGCAGATAAAGAGCACAGTTCAGTACAGATGTTATAGACACAGCTGAGCTGTCAATCTCCGGCCAGTGGCTTCCAGGATAACAGCCAGGCAGAGTGCAGACTTTGGCAGCACTGGACTGTCTCACAGGAGGATGAAGCAGCTTGAGAGGAACTCGGTTCCAATCCTGCTGACTGCTGAGGGACTGGGAGCTTGTTCTTATCAAACTGGACAAAGGAAAATACTTGGAGGAGTTAGCAAGAACGCAGTCCCAATCCTGGGCCCTGCAAAGACTTGGGAGCTTGTTCCTTTTAAACTGACCTGATGAACTGACTTTTGCTGGGCTAACTCGAATGCAGTCGCAATCCTGGACCCTGATAAGGATTGGGAGCTTGTTCAAATGAACTGAGTGATGAGAAGGACTTTCTGAAACTGCTGTTAGTATAGTGCACATTACCTTAAACAAAGACAAATAGTTTTCACAAGTAATCCTGACTGGTTTCTAAGCGCAAATGGCAGTTTACAATCCAGCAACTTCCAACACGGAGCAGATGGTTTACCTACCCATCTCATGACCATTAGAGGATAACCACATAACGAGATACAGCTTAGGGCTGGGGAGACGCACAAGACATAAGCCAATCATAAGAGAGATACACCTTATAGATTCGTAAGTTGCTGAGTTGAGAAAAGACACACGCACACGGGTTGTGTCAAAATACCATGTTTTTGGCCTATACGCTGGGTTTGATTTGATTTAGGGACAGACTTCATGATGCAATTGTCAAATTAATTATTAATATGCAGGCAGAATCCACTGATCACTTTCACTCTTTAGGGCTCATCTCCGGGTGTTTCATATGTCTATACATGCCCCCGATACAGAGGATAAGTCAACCATACAGAGCAGTGCCCATAATAAATTGTCATGTTTCAAAGTAATGTTTATTAAGTAGCTAATGTTAGTTAGCTAGGTCTAACCAGTAGAATGACTTCTAACTACGTGCCTGACACAAAACAATTGCCTGTGGCTCCCTGAGGTCTCATCTAACCAGTGGTAGAATGCTAATTGTAATAAACAGCTCGTTCAGGACACAACAATGAAGGGAGGTCCACAAAGTAAGCCTTTGTTAAATCAAGACTTTAATTCCGCAACTTCTGATTGATTCAAATGTGAAGTCAGTCGTCAGTCTGCGGTGGAGGTAAGGGATGCACTGAAATCAATGCCTTTGTGAAGTTATTGCTGTAAGGTACAAAAATTAAGAAAAAAAGCTAGAGGGTGCCAGGAGCCTGGCTGTTCAGAGAATGAGAGAGAGAAAGAGAGAGAGGTGGAAGCCTGGCTTTTATGTTTTCCTCCACAGTCACCAACCAAGGGTTTGTGGAGCAGCAAACATGGAGCCAGGTCAGCAAACCAAATGGGCGGACAAAGCACCTTCAATAGTGAACAGAGAGCCAAAAAGCCTGGAAAGAATGGACGGCCAGGGCGGTCACATAACAGATTGGGCAAATTAACTGTTCCCATAGTAGTTATATTCTATATAGTAGTCTATTGACAAAACTGAGAAACCTGTTGCGCCATCAGGTATTCAACCCGCTAAACCTGTGGCAATTTGTCCATAGCATACTACTGTCCTCATCTTAGCAGATACAGTTGAAGAGATATGTGTGACAGTTGATGGGTCCTGTCACGAGAATGCCTTCTAATAAGTATGCGCCCTGGCTATGATGTCAACGAGCCTGGCTCTTTGGCGATGTGGTCAGCGCATGTGACTCTTACCCAGAAGTCTTGGGTTCAATTCCCCGCCCGAGCCCCTCCTTTGGCCTGCCACATTCTGGCGTGATCAGCAGGATTCAGGGAATCCCAATGGATGGCAGCATGTGTAAAGCATGGAGCGTGGGGACACGATCCCGAAAGGGGGGAGAGATGTGACAGTTGATGGGTCCTGTCACTAGAATGCCTCCTAATAAGTACGCGCCCTGGCTACCTTGCCAACGAGCCTGGCTCTTTGGTGATGCGGTCAGCGCATGTGACTCTTACCCGGGAGTTTGGGGCTCAATTCTTCGCCCTCCTTTGACCTGCCACATATGGAAGCCCCACAGCAACTCTTTTTTTTTTTTGGATGAACAATCATCTTACTCCCCTCTGCTACTGCAGGAGGAGGAGAATCTCTTTCCATCCTCCACTTCTGTCCAGAGAAGCGAGACTGAATGCCCAGTTTCTGACTCTCATTTGGAAAGCTTTTCATCTGCTCTCCCTGTTTGCCAGTAGGTGCAACTGGAGACGTCACAGAGTGATTCTTATTATTTTTCTCTGCTGCTTCAACAACAGGTAGAAGAAAACTTTTTTTTAGTCTCCTCCTCCTCTTTCTTTTGGAGAAACATGGAAAGCATTAGCAGCGAGTGTTTACACCCAGCATTGTTAGCTCTGGCTTCTCCCCAAAACCGGGTACTGAAAAGTCACACATGCTTTTCCTTTCTTCGTTACAGAGAGGAGGGAAAAGAATCCAGCCCTCCTGGTTACAGAGGGGAGGCGTGCTGCTTTCCAGTCTCACTAACTCAGTGCCAGGAGAGAGGAAAATCTCCTGACCATCATTTAATAAACCTTTCTGCCACCCAAAGGTTGAGATGCCAGTCTTCTGGGATGCAGACAGCTGTTCTCATAATTCCCTTACCTGTCACCAGGAGAAGCACTGGTGGACAAACCATAGTTTTCCATTAAGCCCCACATGAAAGGTGTGACTAAGACTTTGAGTCATTCCTTGTGAGTCTCAACAAAGGGAGGTAAATCACTTTGAAAGTGCAACTTGCTCCACACGCACCTGCTCTCATGACTGCAAATTCATCTTCACCAGAAAGAGAATAATTTTGTGCATCCAATTATTCTCAGAGTAAACGGCTTCATTCTTTACCCATAGGGGGAAAAAAAATCTGTTGCTAATCTGTAGTTCATTCTGATCTCTCAGAATTAACTGGATGTACTCGTTCTTGAATCATTTTGTGACCAATTATGTCTGAGCAACTACCACCGAGAATCCTTCAGGAGCAATAAAGAATTGAAAAGAGATAAATTACTGGACTTCTATAAGACAAATGAAGGTGAATTTGGATGAACAGTTTAGCAATATTTGAGAAAAATGATAAACAGAGATATCATCATGGTATACCCATGATCTCATGTCTTAGTCATAGTATAAAAAGAAAAAGAACTTGGGAAGAGTCAGAGTCTTTCACGAGACAAATCTTATAAGTCTAATCCTGATAGAGGATTTTATTGTACGTCCATTGTCTGCTCATAGTCTGGTTACTTCTCTTAAAAGCCTAACTGAAACTTTAGATGAGAAGGAAACATGAGCTTTGAGTATTTGAGAAATAGTTAAGAATTCTTTGTATGTTCCCTCATCGAACACAGCCAAACTGTTCAGTCCACTGTAATGACCGGCGCCCATCGTCTCTGGCAGAGGATGCCACGGCCCATGATTTCTCCAACTCACATGACAACTAGCTCTTGCTTCTTTTTACACTGTGCAGTTGCCCTGCCAATCAGACACTGCCTATGTTAGTGGATCATAGCTGATAATGGTGTGGCTGGTATTCAAACTCCCAACCGCTAGGTTCCCAGACCAACTTCTTTGCTGTGAGCCACTTTTAGAGCCAAGCATTTCAATGAAATGGCCATAGGTTGTGGAAAAATAGAGAAAACTGGTTTGCTGACGTAAACATAACCTCAGTTGATATAGCAGTTTACCATCAACTTAACTTTGTTATTACCAATTGTGCTAGGGTTCACACCCAGAAAAAAAAGAAATAAAGGAAAAAAACTAATGTGAAAATGACCTGAGAACATAACATACTTTTGCATACTGTTGCATTATTCAAATCATAAAAAATTTCTGTTAACTGGTTACTAAAGGTAAAAGTAAGAGAGATTAGGAGTAAGAGATGGAAAAAGCAGTCCATAGGCTGTAGCAGTGGTTGCAATTCACAAAGGTTTAAGGCATGCTCTTGCTCTGAAACTGTGAATATACACTGAATTATATATATGTTGCAAAATTAACATTGTGTGCAAAATTAACTAAATGTTCAGTAAGTTGCACATACTGTATGTTAATTAACTATGCTGGTACCATATCTGAAACATCACATTTGCGTGAATTGATAGCCTCTAAGTCTTATTTCCAAGATTATGGGAAAGTGAAACTTGGATTTGTTTGTGATTAACTGAGACATAATTGAAGTACTGCATCCAATTTTTGGTACTGTATTGAGACTCATTTGAGAGCTTGCACTACTCTCATTTTCCTTGCTTTGGTACTCCGGAAATAAGACACCAGTAAGAACATTTTTGAGAACTCATTTAGTGATCACTCTGAGACTGAACCACACATATATTTCAGGAGTGAGAATTTAGATGAATGAGAAAATGCACAAAATCTTTAGGTTTGATTAGTGCTTACTTCCATCTAAGAGATGTGAATGTGATACGAAGGAGATCTCATCTTGAATATTCCTTTGTTCTGGGCAGCAAGGGACATTCAGCAGTTTGACCTAGCTATTTGAGATATTAAGACTGAAGCTACTGTCTTTAACTTCATTAGGCCTATTCCCTATTCCCCAGGCATCTTTCAAGCCTGACGCAACTTCTCAGGGGAAGGTTCTTCCTTCGTAAATCAAACCTCAGAGCTGTCCACCACTTCATGGAAACACACCTATCACTGAGTCTAAAAATTTATCATGAGTTTTCCCAAGTTTTCCTTGCAGAATATTCCATTTCTGTTGACCCTGTGGATGCAATAAAATCAGTTTATGAGGAGAAACACTGTTGCTCGGAGCGCCCTCATTCCAATTAAAAGAGACTACATGAAACATGCTTTGCAGGAAAGGTTTCTAAAGGCCAAAACGATAATCCACACTTTAAAGACCTGTTTCTGTTTCTTTCTCCATCCTTCAATTCAAGCAATTGTCAGGTTAAAAGCAGACCTTGAGCAGTATTTCACACATAAAACCTGTGACCTAGCACAAAGAGCTTGGGAATCTTCTTACTGCGCTGCAATTTAGAGTGACAAAAAACCTCAGTGAGACACCAGTCTCAGGATTGCACCTGGTGAGCATGCCTAAAAACCACCGTCCAAGCTCCAATGACAATTGGAGAGGCAGACCTTGGAGGTCAAGGTACTTGTTATGAGGGCAGAGACAGCTCTTCATCTGATTTGTCCTTCCCACAAATTATTTCAGGCTCTATGACCCATTAACTTCCTTATCACTGGGAACAAAATTTCAATTCTACGACTAAAAATGTAAAACACCGCTATTGTTCTTTTTTTTTTTTTTTTTACTTCAATAGCTGAACATTTTTTGTTTTTTTATACATATAAACTGAACCTTCTAATTTAAGTTTAACATTTTCGCGCAGAACTGTAGATGTCGGCGACTCAGTGATGAAATCATTGTAAGCATGTAACTGCTTATGTGGAGTACGTAACTATAGATTGAATATTCATGAGGAGGTGGTACCCTAGAACTCAGTGGCGGCTCCTGACAAAAAAAAAAATTCTGGGGGGGCAATTTTTTCGAATAATCACACCGATAGGCTATTTGTCAAATACATCAACAGACTGTGTCTCAATCTTTTTGGGCCAGTTAAATAAACTCATAATGATTGCCTGTTACGTCCATTAGGTGGCAACATACAACAGAAAGAGCTGGACAGAAGCTAGCTGGTTGGAAGTTAGTCATTTCCCTTTATTACTCCACTTTCCCACTAATTCATATAATTCAAAATACCCATTTTGTGGAAGTAACATGCATAGACTGAACTTAGAGATGGTACAAATACTGGTAGGTAGGTGGCAAGATCATCGCCTCAATTTACTTTATAGCAATGCCTGTTATGTCCACTAGAGAGCAGCACTGCAAGCACACAACAAAGTTTTCCTCTAGCTACTTGAGTTGCAATGATAAACTGTGGTGAAGAAAGTCACAGCCAGGAGCCGTCAACTCAAATGTAAAGAATGGTTTAGCACTACAGTTAATCACTTCACTTATTGATGAAGACGTGAAATCTATTTGGGTGGCTACACGTTCCTACAGCCAAAGTAAAAAAAAAAGCGTGACAAGACGGCGAGTTGCAATGAGGTCGTTGCAAGTTACTTAGGTGGTCACATGATCCCCGAAGCAAAATGTACACAGAGGTTGATCGCAACATAGTGAAAATGGGGAAATCTTGTGCTGCTGTTGCTTGCACCAATAGTAATGCCATTCAGTCGTCTGGAAAATACGGCAAAATAAGTTTCCATGAATTTCCACAAAATAAGCCCCTTTGAAAGATTGGCTTGTAAAATTAAGAAGAATTGACCGTGGAAAGCCTTACAAACCAACAAAACATTCAGTTCTTTGCTCAGAGCACTTCGAAAAAAGCTGCTTCACCTACCAGAATTTCACAAGTAAGTCAACGGTTTTGTTGCAATGAAACCTGGTTTTAAAGTGAAGATTTAAAGAAATTAGCGGAAAATATATATTCAATACAAATGTTAACCTTAAGCCTGAACACCCCTGTAACGGGGGCAATGAATTTGCATAATAAATACAGCATGTTTCCTAATAGCAACCTCATCATGCGGCATATCTTCTTAAAGCGAAGAAACTAGGCGAAAAGTTTGTGATGACCGTTTTTACTTAAACCGAACACAATTCAAGTAGGCTACCAAGCAAGTAAATAAGCATCATCTAGCAAAACATTAAATAAAATAAGATTAAATAATCAGTGCTCTATTGCCAGCATTTCTACTGAATTTGTGATATGCATACAAAGGATACCTCAAATGAAAAAGGACAGTCTACAGATTCCAACGATATAAGCCTTGTCATTTTAAATTGACACCACACTCAAAGAACAGCAGGCATACACTTTAAATGCTACAGAGATTAGCAAAAAATTTTTCTTACCTTTGATATTTTGTCATAAAAGCTGTTTGTGGGTAAATCTGCGCGTGCTATTGTTTTAGCCAGTTTATCTGAGAGTCCTCTCGCCATTATGCTATGCACTGGAGAGTATAATCACTTGAATGTTTTTTTTTTTTTTTTGTATTTTCGCTTTAATTAACCGCTAAATGTTCAACTGTTGTTTTCAAAGCCGGTTTATGACAGAGAATCCTTGCGCCAATATGCTCAAGTTCAAACACAGCACAGCTATACAAGTGCTAAATCGACCAGTGAATATATAGTCTGTTGAGCTAGTGTCGCGGATAAGGCGGAGCATTTGGACCTGAGGTTCAATATCCGGTTATATATGCGACATTTCAGAGCAAGGAAATACTTTTTTTTTTTTTTTTATAAATAAGTAATAATTAATCGATGCATTCCCATCCCATCAAAGCCATCTTCCTGAGTTACTTCGGGGATCACGTGACTTACACTACGGTTTCTGCATCCAGTGCAATGCCTTTATTCATCTGCAGGAAGTGATTAGCTTGCAAACTGCGTATCAAAATGCTTTTGATTCAGTGCATAGTCTGGCGAGCAGTTTCTTTGTTTTACACAAGGGTAAAAACCCAGCCGTCACCCGCTCCACTACTGAATGATATCACATTAGCTGTGGGCAACAATCATTATTCAGCGCACGAGAGTACAGTCCCCAAGCTTCACTTCGCATTCTGGATATCAGCAATTCACGAAACGAGATAAAGATCTCAGTCTATTCCTTCACAACCGCTGTAGCTGACAAGCTAAATATTTGCCACAAGAACATAGTCGGCTAAAGCTGAGGTTTTTACGGAAACTGGAATTACGATTATGCACCCTTCAATATTCACTAACGCTACTGGTGAACCCCTCCACTGCTCAATGTCAACTTGTTGAAAAGTGCGAACGTTAGCCTGTATAACTGCTAAATGTGTGGGTATCAATGTACATCCCGCGTGTGACCGTAGATAGACACTAATTACATGGCAAACCCTGGTAACTTCACCGGAAAACTAAACTGACCACTTGCTGACAATATCGCTTTCTGCCGGATTTCGAAAAAACATACTAGTTGGACATATCTTTGAATTAACGTGTCAGGGGACTGTATAATGTATAATACTGTGGGAACGGGATGGTCACCCGTCAGGCGCTTTTTTACGAAATGGCGTGGGCACACGTATATCCTCTTGGGTGGATACTTCAGTCTCCGCGCGGATAGCCACTCCAAGCACCTACTCGCTGGCATCGAGTGTAGACTGTAAGGTGCTGGGCAAGGGCAATCTTTTTCTAATCACATTGTGAATAAAGTACTCCGTTTCCATACAAACTTTTATCTTTTTTTGAGTTGTTGGTACCACCAACAACGGAACAAGTGGAGCCTGAACGCATTCAGCCTGCCTATCTCTCTTTAGTACAGCGAGCAATGAGGGAGCGAATTGCTCGCTCAATTGCAATTGCAGCGGAGGGAGCTGCAAGTAAGACATCTATCTTAAATCTGTTATTTTTCCACTCAGTGTACCTCAGTCTGAAGAAAGAGGGGTGTCTCACTAGTTTCCTCAACAGAATTAGCCTGACTTGCATCTAGTAGGCGCAGAATACAACATATGAGTAACACAAGTACAGCATTCTCATGTATTGAGTTGAGGAGAATGGGGTAATAATGAACTTACTTTTTGAAAGTGCTGTAGCTCCCTAACTAACCATTCTATGCCAAAGCCCTTCCGGTGTTAGATGCACTTAAGAAATATGATTTTTCCATTACAAATTAATCTGTGGAAAACAAATTTTCAGCACGTCCGTACCCTCATCAAAGGGTAATAACAGACACTTGGGGGTAACAACGGACGGTGTAAAAATGATTGTTCAATTAGACTAATGACCGAAAAGCTGTGTAATAAATGGGTAAATCTTTATTTAAACTGTCAAAGAAACTGAAAAATTATGAACCGTTGAAATAACATATAAAAACCCTGAATTATCACATAAAACAGAATGGCATCGGCCTACAAGTCATCGGAAATGTCCTTCCTTTACAACTATAAAATTAGAATATAATAAATGCTTTCCTGTCCCTTGAGGTGTCTAATGAAATTAACCATAAAACTGAAATGCCACGATTGCAAATGTTTATAAAGTGATAAGAGGTTTCACCAAAAAAAAAAAAAAAAGTCCGGTCACACTTTAGATGAAGTGTTGCTCATGAAGGCTTTATACAGCATGTATAATGCCTTCATAAATGAGACATAATGTCTTCATAAACCATAAAAAAGCAAATGTCATGCTTTGTAAAGGGTGAAATAACACATCCTTCTTCAGCATGTGATGTCATATAACTGACAATGTCACTTTGCTAGTGGCTAAATACTATAAATGGTGACATTGTCAGCTCAGTGACATTGTCATTGTCACATCTGGCATCACATGCTGAATAAGGATGTGTTATTTCACCCTTTACAAACCATGACATTTGCTTATGTATGATAAATGAAGACAATAGGTCTCATTTATGAAGACATTATACATGCTGTATAAAGCCTTCATGCGCAACACTTCACCAAAAGTGTGACCAAGGGCTCTAATTTCTTGGCGCAGCGCAGGGTGGCGCAGCGTGGCGTAGCGTGGCGCAGCCCACGCAGTGGTAATTTCGTCCGGTGCAGCCCGCGCAGTTGTAATTTAAATGCGGTGCAACACCGTCTTGCGCCCACTTGGCAATTTGGTAGACAGACGTGCGCCGAGATGGGTGTGGCGGCGTAGTAGGGGGAGGTGTCACATATTCATCAAGATGCAGTGACAATTTCGTAGCAAAAGTCTCCACTGAAGTTGCGCAGAGAGCTCGCCAGCTCCAACCTGGTTTACTTTCTGTGCAGTGGTAATTTGGCTGACCGGCGCACAGTGCGCACACGTCACCGAAACCTCACAGGCAGGTTTCCAGAATGTCAGGCACATTTCAATGCAATAAATAATTACAGCAACCATTATTTAATGTAACTACCTGAATCAGGACATAAATTATAGTATCTATATCGATTTTCCTGATGTCAGATGAAAGGCGGTTGGCACGCGTAATGGAAACTCGACCTGGCTTAATCAACGCAGGTGAATCGGTGATGCAAACTAACGACTTCACATCCTTCTCAGCCAACAACTAACTGCCTCGGCATCAGGCAGTGATATATATATTATAGATATATATATATAATGCTTGCGTTCTATGCTCAGTAAAGCCGCTTGCACACTGGACGCGAAACAAATTTTTTGCACGACTGATTACATTCAAAGGCCATGTTTTCCAGATTCATTTAAGAAGATTTTAGCGCTAAGAGCTTCTTTAGATCCTTCTTAAGGCTCCAGTAAGAAGCAAACGCGTTTCCCAGATTCCTTCTTAGCTTAAGATGATCTTTGTGAAGAAGAATTTGAAAGAAGGGTCTGGAGCACTCTTAACACCCTTCTTAGCGACAAAAGACTGCAGATACAGCCGCGTCAGGCAAATCAATGTGACACTAAGCAAGGAGATATTAATGCAGTGCGTACGGTTCGTCCTTATTTTATCCCTCCCCCCCCTTCATGCACCCCTACTACCCATTAAGCATTTAAAATGAGGGAAAAATTACATCTCTCCTCTATGGTTCCACCGTATTTACCTAATTTTTCCCTAATATTTCCGGTCTTCTATTTGACCACTTGTTGTACGCTCTTGAGCTGCGTCTCAAATCAAGTTGAAGAAGGTTTAACCGCATAATTTCACACATGTAATATAATTATTTTATTTTATGTTTTCATTCTTATTTTTCTAAGTTATTATCTGTGTTATCTTTATTTCCGTCCGTTTGTTTTCAGACATTCTGCTGCGTGTACAGTGGCATTACGCACGTTCATTTTTCACATTACACGCCACTTGCTACATCAAAACTTCATTTGTGTGCACGTAAGTATGTGGAACACTCGGTTACTCTGACATCTATTGATCAATTGAGCTCCAGTTAAGAAGGCAGTTAAGAAGGGCACAAAGACACTTGTTACGAAGGGTACCAAGAACGCCCCTCTTATCCTAAGGCTCCCTCTTAGCTGTGCTCTTCTTTGGAGCCTTCTTAACTCCTTAAGAACGCTCTTAACTGGGAAAAGCGGCCAAAATCAATCCAAAGACGCGAATACATGCGTGTATCCGCGTCTTTGCATTGACTTTGAATGTAATCTGTCGTCGAAAAAATTTGTTTCAAGTCCAGTGTTACAAAGCGGCTTAATACTATTATTGTCGCTTAGGTTTTATCGTTTTTAGTGGGGGAAAGGAATACAGCCTGATTGCTATGATCTCGTACTGAGTTATGATCACATATTGAAAAAAATAAATGTGTAACGTATCTTGCATTGTTGTCCCTGCATGTTAATCCCAAAATTTTAAGCAGCAACAGGGTGTAATAATAGGAACACGCTATCCATCGTTTCTCTTCCCAATGATGCAGGCAGAAGAAATAAATGAGCAACCGTCAGTATTTCATTCCAACTTCATAAGTTTGAATGATCTGGCGTAGTTTCGTTTTGAAATTCCATTCAAGTTAAGCTAATGGTAATAATTCGCGAATGCCCTAGCTAGCCAGCTAACTCATATTCGTAATGCTTAATATAGACGTAACGGTGCAGAAAACATGCCTGAAGCAGCAAAGTAAAATGCAACATTAACGCATCATGCAGATATAGGACAGAGGCTTCTATATTCCAACACATTAAAGGTGAGGAGAAGAGCTCATTTGACTGGTGAAGATTTGACTCGGCTGTGTTATACCCCAAACACGCTTCTCTCCTCCCTCTTTGCCACTTGCGCCGCAGGAGGGACCGAGGCGGGACAGAGGAGTACTTTTGCGCCAGGCTACGCCGGGCACGAAATTGCAACATACGCCTGGACACACCCCGTTGGCGCGGCGCACCCCCCATTCGCCGCGCCTGCGCCGCGCCTGGGCCTGGTTTACGAATTTAGAGCCCCAAGTGTCCAAAGCCAATGTTTCAATTTAGGGCCAAGGCATGTCAAGCAATTTAGACAAGGTTATACCATAGCCAGAGTAAGTGCATGATACAGTTGGGCTCAGTCTGTCAGCAAAATGCCAAAATCCGGTCTTCACTCATTTAAAATTTTGGGCAGGGACACTCTTTCTGGCCCACTGCGTAAAATGTGATCATGTCACTAACTTGCGATTTGAAATGCACTAATCAAAATGCAAAATAAACAGATGAACATTTGAAAAACATTCTAGCATCAGAACAGTGCTGTAAAAATCCTCTCTGCGCAGGATTTTTCAACGCCAGATTGGTGGGGCCGTGTTGATCTTGATGAAGGAAATGGCCCCTCCCTGGCATGCGGTGTACACACATGCGTTTGTTTCAAGGGAACGTGAGAAGTGACAAATACTGAATCCATGCAACCAGTAATGTCAGTACGTCACGCATTCCGTTATCCCCAGCGAAACAAACTATTCATACTCAAAACCAGAGTTTGAGGGTCAGATTTACCTTTCCATTGTATATTATTGTCTTCGAGAGACAAAACAATGAAATGCGGCTTTCCTGCAAACATATTTACCACCCTCATTTGCCCTCCACAAGAAGGTAAGCGCCATCTATCGGGAAACAGGAGAAATGGGCGTGTCCGTTATTACCCCAAGTCCGTTGTTTCCCCATTCTCCTCTCCCATGGAAGCTTCACTGGTACAAACCTGATTCCTATTAAGGTTACCCTGAACTACCAGAATGTTGTAAATCAGTTATCGGGGAAGGCAAACTTTGCGAGTGCGTTCAACAAAATGTCGGGAACACTGCACATCATGGCCAACGACAATGTGACAAAACTCTTTATGCCTCGGTGTGCGCATGCGCACAGCGAGCATACGGTACTCAGTCTGTGTATTTGTTTGTTTGTTTGTCTGTCTGTTACCATCATAACTGCGACAGCGTGTGCATCCAAGCTAAAGTAACAATGCCAACGAGTGACAAACACTGTTCTCTTGATTTTAAATGTGCCAGAATTTTGATTTTTTGTAGCACTTCATGTTTCAGTATACACGTTTTGTGTACATAATGTTAAGCCACACCCACATGATTTTGGCACAAGGACCGCACTCTATTGACTGTTTATGTATTCAAGCTTGCTTTTATGTTACTGTACAACTATTGTACATCAGTAGTGGCTAAGCAATACACACCGAGGCATCAGCACCTCTGGTGCTTTCATTATCCCGGCACTCCCGTAATACACTCAGTGCAAACTTAGGACAAGTCGCACACCATCCATTGAACGTCTTACATAGACATTACCAGCAACAGCTTTATAGGAACTAGTTTTGCCTTGCCTATCAGATCCCAAGTCAACCCTGAGTGGATCCCCGAAGCTCTTCTGGCCCATCTCAAACACACTGCATGCTGAAAAACTAATACAATTCCAAATCAAACCTTTTCATGGAGGCAAGGACGAGGATTCACTCCTTTTTGTCTGCTTTTTGAATTGTGTTTTATTTCAATTGTCAGACTGTTGTGTATACGAGTGATGTTTTCTTTATGAGTCATTCATCCATTTAAATGCTTGAATGTTGTCGGTTAAGCAATAAACTGTTTTTAATCTGTAATGCCTTTTTAAAACATTAATCATCATGAACTGTCTAACCTTTGTTTCAAAGGACTACAACTTAATTCACCACCCTCAGTAAGGGGGGAATCTAGCACCTGATTGACTGGACAATCATGTGATCAGATTTGGAGCAGGACCTCTTTCATTGTAACTGGACTCTGGCAATAAAAGTGAAGTCATAAAAGCCTTCGTCCAGTCAGCCATATCTCTCCCTTTTTTCTTTCTTTTCTTCTTTTCACTTACTTCCCACTATAGCGAGGTGAGAGACAGGAGCTGTGCAATGCACTTTTGTCAATTAGGGTACTCAAGGCTGAACTCCACTGGAAAAACAGACAAGACAATGAGTAGTCGGCGCTACAATCATAAACCACAATTTTCAAGTCGGAGGAAATGTGTTTTATTGCCTGCTAAATTGTTCCTCATGGGATCTGTTCTTCTGTTGAACTTCACATGTTGCTATCATCCAGTGACATGGCAACAGTTAAAAAGCAAATGCACAATGCTGGTGTCCCTTCCTACATAAATGTTCGAGGACCAGCCTCCATAACTTCTGCAAAAGAAAAGAACTGCAGACTCCTCGGACAAGAATGCACTAAAAATCATTGTGGGAACCAATTTATTAAAGGCTGCAAAGTCTTCAAGGACATTCTATATATAGCAATAGTAGGACTGACCTGAACATATAGGCACTATCTAAGGATTTATTAATTTCATTAACCTTTCATTTCCATGCTAATTGAATGAATTGACTGTATTGTGTATTGTGCTTAGAGTAGCATAATATCTGTGGCGTTTAAATGATACTAAGCTGGTACTAAAGGGTCCAAAGTGTGCCAAGAAAATATCCCCCATACCATTACACCACCACCACCAGCCTGAACCCTTGATACAAGGCGGGATGGATCCATGCTTTCAAATTGTTTACACCAAATTCTGACCCTACCATCCAAATGATGCAGCAGAAATTGAGATTCATCAGATTGGGCAATGCTTTGACAATCTTCTGTTGTCCAATTTTGGGGAGCCCGTGTGAACCTCAGCCTCAGTTTCCTGCAAGGTTGGATGTGTTGTGCATTCAGTGCTGCTCTTCTGCATACCTTGGTTGTAACGAGTGGTAATTTGAGTTACTGTTGCCTTTTTCCCAGCTCAAACCGATTTATCCATTCTACTCTGACCTCTGGCATCAACAAGGCATTTTCGCCCAGAGGATTGCTGCTCACTGGATATTTTCTCTTTTTTAGACCATTCTCTGTGAACCTTAGGGAATGTTTTGAATGAAAATTAGATCATTAGATCAGCAGTTGCCAATAAAGCAGTTTCTGAATTTTTGTTTGATCTCATCTTTGGGCATCAGCAACCTCAAACCTAAAGATAAATAGAAATAGAATTTCTTTGACAAAAAATGGATGGGGTGAGTGGGGGAAAAAAAGATTTATCATTTTACATGTATACCTGTTTAGATGTTACATTTATTAGGATGAGAATCGCTCGTTCATGTGATTACCTGGGGATACCAAAACATTGTTGTATTTGAGAGACCGGGGATCAGTCATATGTTGGCTCCCTGGCAGCTTTGCTTCTACTCATTATAAAGGCCCTAATTTACAGTGTGTTGACCATAAAGAGACTTCTTATAATCACTGGGCACTGTATGTTTGGGTCTAGACATTGTGACAGAGAAAAAGACTTTGTGCTGGGATAAAAGATGAAAGATCATTGACTATAAATCAAGGAAGGTTGCACTCCTGCTATAAAAATCCATTTATCAGAGAGCATTCACTGCACTCAGTCAGGAATGGGAATCACACTTTAAGATGGACAATGTTGCTCTTGAAAAGTACAGAGAAGTGCCCTGATTCTGACTCTGGACCCATTACACACAGGAGTAATGTTGTACACTTAAGGGTGGATTGCAATGAGATGTTCATTAAAAAAAGGACTCTTAAAGCAGATGAAGTCATCTAGTTTAAAGTTGATTTCAATCTGCTGGGTGGGGATTACTTGATGGAGATTTTGAAGTTCATCATTGAAGTATGTTTTTGACAGCTGACTCGGATTCTATGCAGACATATTTAAAAATGAACTCTTGATGCACTTTATTATTAATTTTCATTATTGCTATGATATGATACTGTGACTCTAATGTTGCATTCATATTCAAAGGTGTTTGGTTTTTTTTTTTGCTGTGTGCTTGACTTTGGTCATTAGATGAATCAAGATGCACTCTAAGTCAATCAGTCGAGCATGGTTGTGATTAGGTCTGTATGTAACAGTATTCTGATTTGGTTTAGGCCTTTTTATTCATTTCTGTTAAAAATATGTATTTTTTAGGTTTATTAATGATTCTGTTCAGTTGATTCTGTATTCTTTTCTTCCTTTTCCCTTGTTTCTTCCTCTCTCTTTCACTCGTTGCTCTGTGCCTGATTACTCCTCGCTTTCCCGCTCCTTTGCTTGCTCACTCACCTGTTCTGTGTTCCCTTAATTGGTTAAATTTCGTTTTGTTTTTTTTTTCCCCGGTGCTTCTTGCGAATTGTTTCTCCTTGTGTCTCTCTCCCTGTGGTTTATTTCACCTCATTGTTCTTTTTGGTCTCATTCTACACTTTGCCTCCTTCATTTGTCTCACTTCCACTCCTCACCTAGTTCTCCTAATCCCTGGCTCTTTAAGTACCGTACTTGTGATTAGTCTTTGCTTTCTTGTCCGATGATATCAGCGTTTATCTGCCCGCCACCTGTGAATGTTCCCGGTTTCTTCAGTTTTTTGTTTCTTTTCAATAAGAAATTTGGAAGTATTTTTGTTAGTATTTGTGCTTGGTTCCTCTCTCACGTCCCTCACTCAGTATGTATGACGAAGCACGATAAAGCAGAGTCGAGTGTTTCCGACAATTGAAAAAAAAAAATAGAAGAGGCCACCACTTTGACAGAAGTGAAAAGGTTCTTGTGGCAAAACAGCTCCCTCAGACTTTTTCCTTTATGGTTTATGGGTTCTTGTGCTCTCTAGAGACAGGCGAATCTCAGAGAATGTTTTCTACAGGTGCTTCAGCTGTGCTGCTGATCCACTGCTGCACCCACCCACTGAGAAAATAAAACTGAGAGTTAAAATTGGCCTATACTGATGAAAACGTACAAACACAGCTTTCTATGCCTTTAACCACACAAAAATTCACAAAAATGTAAAAAAGAATCACGAGAGAGGTATTTCCAGGCTATGCAACTTTTCATTCCAACACCAGGGCATTGCCAGCAGAGGAGCTGAAGTGCAGCTAAATATTGATGTTAATGTTTCCTTTGAAAAATGCTTACACATTCAAGGAAAAAAAAAACTTTGGCTGTAGATATTTGCTCTATTTGTCTTTTGGAGTGAAAGATGAATGTATGTTTGGCTAAGAGCATATTGCATGCCGAACACAGTGCCATAGATCCAGGTTCAGGCTAGAGATTTTACAGATTGAGTTTTCCGAGTCATTTCCAAGCCTGGTCAGGAGTGGCTTACAAGGGTCACATTTTCTGATTTTGGAAGCAGTAGCTGCAAAAGAACCCCCTAGGGCTGGACAGTGGTCGATGGAAGGGCCATTACCTCCAATCCATCTCATTTAATGCCAAGTGCTAAGCAGAGGTGCAAAGGGTAGCATTAGTAAATGCTTTAACTCTTGCCTTGCTTGTACAGTAAAATGATCTGTGTCAGCAGGTCTGACTCAGCATTCATCAGATAAAATAATATAATAGCAAGAACAAATCCCAGTTTGGGCACAGTCAATTATCCAGCTAAAGTGATGTGTAAGCTAGGAAATATACACTACGGCTCAAAAGTTTGGAATCATTAATCACTAATCATTTTGGAAGTTCTTGCTATATATAATGGTAAATTATATGAAACATTACATGAAACCAATGCCAATATGTATTTAAGATTTAGTTGTTATTTCAATGTTTAATGTTTTATTTAGTATGTCAGGTTTTTGGGAGCAAAATGGTTTTTAAATAATACAATTATCCATTTTATTGATTCCTCTTCAAATTAATGAGATTTAATCATTACTTTGCTCATTTTGGGCATTTGGGATATTACTTTTACTGAGTTATCATTCTCAATGGATATACACTGTATTTTTTTGATGATGGGATATTGTCAGAAACTTTGTTATCCATATCATCCCACAACAGCTTATAGGGTTCAAATAAGGTGAGTGATATATCCTGCTTTAATGGCCCCTGATGTTTTCCTTTCCAGAAAGTCCCCGCATGACTTGATTTATGTTCTGTGACGATTTCTTGCTGCTACAAAAACTTTCCTCCATTTAATCTATAAAGCCACCATCATTATGCTTTCATCAGGGCCAAGTGAAGAAACTTGCAATTACCTGGAATTAAATAATATTTTTCAAAGCTAGTGTAAAAGTGTAGATTTGCGCTCTTGCATTTTAAGTATTCACTAAAATATTTACTTGAATGTTTAAGATAATTTGTACATATGCAAATGATATTTGTTGTATTGGCAAATGAAACAAAAGGTCAAAAGAACAGAGTTCATGAATGAGATAACAGGCAGAGAGCATCAGGATTGACAGTGATAAATGGCCTACAGACAGCAGCAACCACAAAAATAATGAAGAAAATGATTAGTACGTTCAGACCGGTTGACGATTTGCAGAAAATAAGCCTGAATTACTCCCAGGCATCTGTGATGAATTAGGCTGGGTTCCCTTGCCTGCTACGGCTATATTCCAAAATTTTATCACTCTTTTACCTCAGTCTTATGACATATGGATAGAGTTGTTCTCAGCAGTTGTACTGCAGCATAGGGTTGACTGATGAGGCAACCTTCCCTATATTCAGCTGAAGACAGTTTTTATATTACTTTTTTCATTATCATTTCCCATTTCCACTCTTAGAATCTGGATTAAAAGCTACATTCAGATTACTGCCTATCTTATACAATGACGTCCATTTGATCACTACAAGAGATATTCTGAGACTATCCCAGTGTCCATGAAAAATGCTCATCCATCATGTCCAGCCGCCGGTCAGGAAACTGCAGCGCCGTAAACGCGTCCCTTTCCACATTCTTAATGTTCAAGCTGTTTTCGGCATAGATTTCCACTTTAGCTATAAAACTGACTGTCATGACTGAGTGCTGGCGTTTCAAAGTCATTACCAATAGGAAGATAGAACACCCTTTCAGGAAAAAAAAAATGGAAAAAAGGCTGTTTTTGCTCCATTCCCAAGGTCACATGAATAGGTTTCTGGTTTTATTTTCATTGGTAAAGTTTAAGAACTATTTTGTGCTTGTTTCATAATGGATGTACATTGTCCACATAATGGTTAAGGAGGGTACAATTGGGGAAAAAAAAACAAACATATGCGCTGTTTAAAACCTGGTGGCTGTAGTCAATCAGCTGCCTCTCAAATAACATGCCTCAGTCTGATGAAGACACAGCAAGGTCACTTTGAATTGTAATTAAATTGATGTCAGAAGCATCACTAGGATATAAAATCTTTGTTTACAGGAAAACATGAAAGACTGTTAAAAGTGTATTTGTGACTAAGGGATGATCGCAAAGCCTATGAGTTTTAGGGCCTAACCTATGTCACCAAAATAAAATGCGGGACATATATGGTTTATTTTCTACAGAAGGATCATTTATCAGCCTGCAGTAGATAAGCATGGAGGTAGCAAAGCAAGTATGCTGTGTGGTTTGTGGAAGTGAGACTGTATTATTTCAGAATTATTAAACATAGTCCTCTGCTCCTCTCCCTGATGGCCAGCTTTTGCTTCCAAGCTCAGTTGTCTCTACACTAGGCCCTCGTGTTTATTTAATGAGTCTTCCCCTTTACAGCACCCATTTTCAAAGCTACTGTAGTTTTGTGTAATCTCTGGACTACTTCAGCTCCCTCTCTCCCCTTTTCTTCATTTACCTCCAGCAAAAAAAAAAAAAACATGAAAGCACCTTTATAAAGGTCACAGTCTCCACAGAATATCAATTTAAACTCGCCAAGAGCGCCATTCGCCAAGGAGCTTAATTATGAGTCTGATCCTCATTCATCTGCAGCCTGGAGCAAAGCGCCAGTGGGAGGGGAGGCCCCCGGCGGGTCCCGTAGAGGACAGAAGATGCACCCAAGACTGGTGTGTGACATGGGGGCCCCTGCTAGCAGATTGATTGGGCCCTCTAAGAGTGGCACGCTCGTTGGATCAGCCCTCGCTTAGGATTTTATCAAAGGCAGAAAGGTCACATACTCTCCTGTAGTCTGTGGACACTTCAAAGTGTGGCGCTGCAGTTTCCAGCGCGCAATGATCAAAGCCTTTCATTTGAAATGCGAGTGTTTAAACAAAGGCTTTTTGCATGCACAAGATAGCAGTTACCCTGTTCTCGTGAAAATCCAATGGAGAAAGTTGCAAATTATACAGAGTTGATTTATCAATATTAAAATGGTCATGGATCTCACCAATCTTAGTGGTTTGCACTATAGGTTTTAGTCGGCTCATCACTTGCTGCTTTACCACAAAATCGCAGATCTCCATACATGTTTCTTTGGACTATCTACCACCATGCCAACTAATGGCACCACTAACTGGGATACAACAACAATGTAATCTGCTTATCAAAGGCTGATCCATTGCAGCAGGCCCTGTCTTTCACCATCACCGGACCATATCATTCCTCCACTTACCTCACCATGCAGTTGAGATGGCTATCTCCACTTGACTCAGTTGGAAGGGAGAATATCAGTCCTGTATCAGATCACTGCCGGGCCCACTGTCACCATAGCAACTGCCAAAGAAATTGACTCTACAGTCCAATGCCTGGATTATACCGCTGCCCAAGCTGTGGACCACTAGACGCAGCAGCGAGCTAAGCCCAAGGCCTTGGCTAGCTCCAATCCAAGCCATAAAGAGGCATAGTGGGAACCCTCCACCAGTCTGTACCCACCTCAGCCTCTGCAGCTGACCAAAAGATTTTCCATCCACTGATTACCCCCATCCCCTCTTTGCCTCTGGAGTCTGAGAGCTCGAGCCTCCACTCTGCACGGTTGTGTCTAAGCAGTCCACTTACCCTGTTGGCCATCGCCCCCCAACGACACCCCTTTTCTTTACGACGTGACTGCATGCAGTTTCCCCTTCATCCTGTGTGAAGTTCACACCCCATCCACAATACCCAATATCAGAGCAACCGCAGCCAGGCTAGATCTCAGCCTTCTGGGAGGCCAGCAGTACCTCACCGGACTGCTGCTAATTTCACTTCTCCGCAATGTTCCCACAAGCCTCCGACTATGCTAATGATCAGAGACAATAATTAGAAACTTGTGAGTCAGAAAGCCTCATACGCTGTTTCTCTGGTGCCAAAGTACTTGATATTGCAGGCAAAGTTCAAGACATAATAAAGTCCCTCCCTGTTGGCACGAATGATAATCGTAAGCTTCAGTTTGAACTTTTAAAGAGTGATATCACCCTTCTTTTTAATATCTCAATACAATGAGAATTTCTGTCTCTGGTCCAATTCACACTTTTGGCCATAGAATGGAGCATTTCTGCAGAATGAAACCCCTGGCTGTCATCTGGTCGCGATGCTCTCACTGTAGATTTTGTTCATTTTAATGTCTTCTTTGAATTTGTTACCTTCAAAATTCATCTGGAGCATAAAAATTCAGTATTAGCAATTTGTGTCTACAGACCTCCTTGTGCCTCCTCAGAAGACCAAGAAAAAGTAGCTTAATTTAAACCCTAGGGTCCCCCAATTGGGGGGCCCTGAGAACGCACCAGAAGAAACGGCAAAAAATGAAGCATTATCCATATAACAATATAGTCATGCTGCACATCAAATTAAACCGAAGAACCTCAGCTAAAAGAATATATATGCTATTTTTACATGTTCTAAACACAATTCCGACAACAACGGAATGAATTACCAAACACCAAAATCCCTACAGCGCCACCTAGTTAACCCACTCGCCACAATTTTGATGCTATTGCTCTGCTGCTTTATGCCAAATGTACAATCAATAGCTCAAATGAAACCAGAGACTCCACAGATTCCAATGATATGCCCCTCTTTACTCAATTTCAGAGCATCTGCAAGATATCAGCAAAAGAAGAGCAACAACAGAAATGGGTTCAGAAAAAACTAGAGTATTTACACATCTGAACAAATCTCACAAGTGTCCCCTTCATTTTGAGACCAAAATTATTCAAATAGCCCTTATGGTTGCAGAGATATGCCCTTTTCAAAGTTGAGGTCTAAAAAACAGGCTAGGGTTTAAAGGGTTAAATAATTATACCATTGATTAATCAGGAGGAGAACCTTGGTGACCTCAATTTAGACTGGCTTACCTTAGCATTTTAGCATATTTTATCTAAAAATACGATCTTTTTATAATCTTAATTTTACACATCTTCACATCCCTCTCACTCCAACCTGAATGATTTCAAAAATCAAGCATAATTCACTTTGTTTCAGCAAACCAACCAGAGAAATATCCTGCCTGTATTGTTTTAACATTGGTGTTAGTGATCACAGCCCAAGTGCTTGTATCAGAAATGGGAAACGGGGGGAACCAAGTACACATATAGTGGTCAGAAGAATTTTTTTTTTTTAATTTGCAATGATCAGGCCTTTGTAGATGACATTTATTTTAGTCCAGTCATTGAATCCTTCTAAATGCCTGATCCTGAATTGGTTTTAAGTTCTTTTACCAATGTTTTGAAAGCAGTTTTAGAGAAGCATGCACAATCTCTGAATATGTGTACATCCACTCCTGCCATTCAGGCCTGCTACGCATTTCAACAAAAGTTAGGAAGAAGTTAGGAATTTTGGACTAGTAATGAAGTAAAAAAAAAAAAGTGTAATGATTTGATTTGGAACCGCTGATATCAATAGGTGATTGCAATCATGATTTGATACAAAAGCTGAATCCAGGAAAGACCTCAACCTCCAAGAGCAAAGATGGCGCAAGTATCTCTTAATGTGTGAATCGGTTTCGACAATATTATGGATATCATGGATATCATTGCCGGCACATTTGCACCTGCTGCATCTACCACTTCCATTGTAGATCCTTCCTGAGTTCCATCATATTGCCAGGTTGGGTCGCAATATCAGCTTGAAAGTTTACCATTTGATTCCTCCAGTCATGCAAGTTGATACTATGGAATAGTCATCTTTGCCTTGTCTGCATCTGCTGGACGTGAGTACACACAAAAGTCAACGATCATAACATGAAGGTGAAGACTTACTCAAAACCTAAATAACCCATGTGAAAAACTAATTGCCCCCATAAACGTAAGAAGTGGTTGTGCCATCCTCGAAGGCAAGAACTGCAATCTGTGGGGGAATTTTGGCTTCCTCTTCTTTGCACGACTGTTTTCATTCAGCCACATTGGAGGTTTTTCAAGCATGAGTGCCTGTTTCAGGTCATGTCACAGCATCTCAATTAGATTCAAGTCATGAATTTGACTTGTCAACTGTCAATTCTTAATTTTGTTTTTTTTTTTTTTTTTGAGTCATTCCTAGGTGGACTTGCTAGTGTGATTTGGATCACTGTCCTGCAGCATAACCCACCTGAAGGTCAAGAACTCATGGCCAGAAATTCTCCTTCAAGATTTCTGGCAGGGGGCAGAATTCATGGTTCCATTAACGATAGCAAGTCACTCAGGTCCTGATGCAGCAAAGCAGCCCCAGACCATCACACTAGCCCCCACCATGCTTGACTACTGGCATGATATCCTTAGTATGGAATGTTGTGTTAGCTTTACGCCAGACATATCAGGACCTTTATCTTCGAAAAAATTCCACTTTTGACCCATCAGTTCACAGAATATTATCCATAAAGTATTGGGGGTCATCAATAATGTTTCTGACACATGTGCAAGCCTTAGTGTTCTACTTGGTCAGCAGTGGTTTTTGCTTTGCAGACAGATGCAAATCAGTAAACAAGGCCATGAGCTGCATAAGCGCACATGAAAACTGCCGACCCACATTGATCATGGTTTTACAAGAGGCTTCATTAAAGATTTCCATCGGCAAACTGCAGAAACGAGCATTTCCGCAGACAAAGGTAAATGCCCATGTTTTGTTTTGGCCACAGTGTTTTTACTGTGTTTGTAAGTTGGATTTCAACCACATTTTGACTTTACATGCGTAATCTACGCCTTTGGGTGACATGAAGTCCAGATCATTTGTTTCCCATTTGCACAAGATAATGCCCCAGACTCTGACCAGTGTTCTAGCATTTGTTTGACAAAAGGTGGAGGAAAACGAGCCGAATGCCCTGGCAAAACAGCCGGTCATTTCTGTGGAGACCCTTATTCGGTTAAAGTGCAAAAATAGTGCATCGAATCCTCGAATTTCCATAGAAAACTCCTTAATGTAAGACGCCTACTTTAACTAAATGCAAAGTGAGGACATATTAGCAACGATGGAATCAAATTTTGACTTGCAGTCGAGCGGCTTCACTTCATTTGATTTCTTGTTGGGCTGAACAGTTTTCAAACTTCTGAGCATGCATGATAATCATGACACAGCCCCTTTAATGAAGGCAAGTGAGACCTGCAGTTTTAGTATGAGTTCTTTGATGACCTCCTCGATGAGTTGTTGTGCTCAACAGGGAATTTTGCTAGGCTGGCCACTCCTGGAAAGGTTCACCAGTGTTCCAAGATTTCTCCATTTGTAGACAGTGGCCCTCAATATGGTTTGCTGGGGTCCAAAAGCCATAAAAATGGCTTTGCAATCCTATACAGCCTGATGGAAGTCAACAATTTTGTTTCTTATCTGTCCTGGACTTTTTTTAGATTGCAGCAGTATGTTTGCTTTTTGCCAATTTCACATTTCCAGGCAGGTTCTACCTGAGTGATGTTTAGCTTCAACTAAGCAGGTAGTAATGTAGGTGTGTCTGGTGAAGTTGAACCCTATTATCAATTATCAATTAAATCTGTTGAATTGGTGGATTTATCAACTAAGAAGGCAATTACTATTTCATGTATGGTCAGGTAGGGTTTGATCACTTCTTTTCCTTGAAAAAATGAAATGGCCATTCTAAAACTGCATTTTGAGTTTACTGTGGTTATCTTTGTCAAACTGTAAAATTATATTAATAATCTGAAACAGTTAAGTGTGAAAAATATGCAAAAATATTTTTTAAATATCTGGAAATACTTTTTCACAGCTGTGTATATCCATCAAAGTTAAACATAATCAGTATTTGTCGAAGTTCATTCAGTTCTTGTCATGTTCCAAACCAGGGAATTAAATGCAGAGTCAATGGCATCGGCAGGTTTATTGACAGCAATACGATAATGTTTAGGGACAAAACCCTGAAAAAAAAAGGTGGGTATGGATCCCCAGAGGAACAAAGCACAGTTCAGCGCAGATGTACTGCAATAGGTGAAGCTAGGCTACCAATCGCTGGCCAGTGGCTTCCGGGATACAGCCAAGTGGAGTGCACAATTTGCCAGAGCTAAACTGTATCAGAGGAGCAGACTTTCATTACTGTCTTTCATTACTGCGAGTCAAAGTTAGCCCGCTAATGTTTCTGCTGTGCTGTGGGTATCTGACTGATGTTCAGCGACTTGCGGCTAGAGACGGGGCGTCATCCTTGCGAGCTAGTTTGTAGCTAAAGATTTTATTAGTTATCTTTATTGTGCTGACGAAAGTTCACTAGCTATATTTGTTAGCCACAGTTAACATTTTATTTCATCAGTTTTTGCACTTCAGTTCTTTTTCTGATTTGGATTGGGGATTTTTGGGTGTAAGGCCTGCATCATCATAATAATTTGACTAATGTTCGATGGCTAGCTGGCTGCACTCGGCTAACAATTCTAGCCAGCGGTGTAGCAAGCTAGCTTGCTGGATGGCTATCTGTCGGCCACAGCGCCTAATGACAGTACTCTAGCTTGCTAGCTAGCTCATGTTTCTTTTCCTAATATAATCTCAACTCTTGTTAAACAACAATGCCAGTTTCAGAGAGAACGGAGGGGATTGGAGGACTGAGATGGCCAGACGAAAAAAGTTCCTCACACCTTGCGTAAGCGGTCTGCTTGTTACTTTAACATTAGCTAGTTTGACTTGCGCCTAGAGCCAAGGATGACGCCCTGCCTCTGGCCCAAGTTGTACAGCGCCGTGGGGTTTTGGCAGGCAAGACGTTTGTTTTGAAATCTCCCAATAAAATGTGTAGCAGAATAAGTTGTGACAATCTGTTTTATTCCAACAAAACAGAAAGCAGCTCATACAAGCGGCGTGTTGATTTTTTTTTTTTTTTTAACAACTGAACTAAGTGTCATTTGCACTGGGACAGGATGGACAATAAATGATTTCGACCAAATTAAAAATATTCTTGTGTTTGGCTGACACACTTACAGGTTGTTTTAAGTATCTGTCATTGTTTTTAGATATTGTTTACATACAGTCTGTGATATTTTCAGAAAAAAAATGGAGAGGAAAAATGTCAAAGTAACAGCCTTTTGTCAAAGAAAGGCAAGAATTTACAAAAAGGAATAATGCGGAGACAATTATGCTTGTGCTCAAGAAAAAAGACAGAGATGCTGACACTGAAAATGTACTTGCTAAGGTTAGAACAACACCCAGGGAAGATGATTCAGAGCAAGTTGAGGTCCAAGAGTGAGGGGGCGCGAAGACAATTTTTAAGTGCTTTGTTGTGATGGGGGAAAAAAAATCCCTCATTTTGCACATTACAGGAGGCATTTTAAGACATTTTTCTCATACCAACTTGTTCTTTAAGTGTCCAAAATTCTTTAAATCCAAATATAGAGAGTTGTAAACTGTTCAGCTGTTACAGACAAATTTAGTTTCAATAATTAAAACAAGCAAGTTAGGATTTTGTTCCATGTGATGTTAGGATTCATATTAATTTGTTCTCTCATTTACTTATATGACACTTATATGTCAGCTATACGTCAGAAGTCCAAAGACAGACTTCAGGTGTTAAAGTTGTTAAAATTGAGATAAAACAAATTGGGGTGATTTTAAAAGTTTTGTCAATTTTCACAGAAGCTTGTTAAAAGTTACACTTTAACAGTTAAAATAAATCTTTTGGGATAAACAGAATTGAAAACTACTTTCACCCCTGCCCCGGTGTCATGCAGGGAAATTAATCAATTAATTGCCAGGGTTAAGAATAAGATATTTTTGTGTCCTTAACCGAGCACATGATTAGAACTAATTAACTATAGATTGTTTCATATATATTTTGGCAGTGATTATGTGGAAGTGTTTTACCTATTTTCAGTTCACATTAAACCTTGCCGAACATAAAAATGAATACACATAGACCTGTTCTGTAATAAAATGATGATGCATGTGAGCATCCAAATAGCTATTCCCCCCCAAAAAATAATTGTAATTTCCCTCATGAGATGCTTCAAACTTGCCAAACAGCTTACCAATTTGGCTCAATTGGAAAATCAATAATGGCTTTTTAAAAAAAAATTGCTCCTTGTACCTCTTAAGCTAGTTGAACTGGATATCATTCAAAGTGGGGAGGTTTTGAGAGGTAGAGGGTTACAGGGGGGTGGCCAAAGCATTGGAAACACTGCCATAAACAGCAGCTTGATGAAGCTCACAATGTACTGTTTTTACAGCTGATATTGATTGATTCAATTATGCGGCAATTTTAAGTGCTGAAAGCTTTTAGTGAACAGCAACAATCCATCTGTCCCTGATGGAGAGCTTTCACTTGCAGTTCGAGTTAAGCTTATAGGATTGGTGTGTGCAGATGCTTCTTTGATCGCGGTTTAGGTATCTCAGAATAAAGCCATAAAGACCAATAGTTTCTAGAATATTGCCCAACCCCAGTTTTTGACGAAAGTTCGAATGAAAGAAGGTGTTGCCAGACATTGTTTGATTAGACAACATGGTTTTTCATTAACCATCTGTTTAATTTGCCTCCTCTGCATTGTATTGCAAGCCTTGTCCCCAATAAAAAATAGAGACTGGATTTTATCTGACACTATTTCCTGGTTTCTATTTGAATATTCACACCAGTCGTTTAATATGAAGCCCTTAGAATACTGCAGTGAATATCATATTGAGACATTATTCCCACAGTCCCAAAGAAATATATTATAAATATTATTATTATTATTATTATTATTATTAATAAACTTTTCTGCTATTTTGAAACACTCTAATGAAAACAAAATTTTTATGTTAACATTTGTAAATGTTTTGTAAATATTGTTGCCAAATATCTTTTAATTGCTGTTGTATTTGTTAAACAACCCCCCGAATTCAGTGATGGTCATATTTCAAGTCTTTTTAGACTGGAAAAAAAAAAATTTCATTTTTGTAAGAAAGTTCTGCAATCTTTTATGAACTTCATGTCATTTTCGGAAAAAAATACATTCAGGTGTTCCATTGCTGCATAATGTTGCCATATGGCAACGCACCCCAAAGTACCCCCCCAAAAAATAAAATCTAAAAAATAAAGTTAAATTTGTTTATTTGAGTTCATTTTAAATGATATGCAACACTGAAACATTTTTTCCCATAGTTGCATAATAAGGCGTGCAGTAGAGGGTTAAACAATATATATTAAAACAAAGTTCTTTTTATCTGTCTCACCCATAAGCTATAATTTGTATAGATATGTCCCCACCCCCCCAATTAGTAGTTCAGGCCACTAATGTATTGGTCTGCCATTCCGTGTCTCTAACTATGAACACTACCATGAGTGCCCTCCATAGTACAATGAGCCACCCACCACCAGCATCACTCTCCATCTGTCACATCCTGCAGACACTGTTCTTTGAACTATGAGTGTCACTCCCATGGCCTGCTCAAAAGAAATAGTTTTGGACTGACATTCTGAGGCAATTAACTGAAAGAAGTATGAACTGTAATGCATTGGATTTGATTTATCAACTTTTAACAGTGCATTTCATCCTGTACGGGCCTCGTATGAGTAATACCAAGACACTGAAATATCTTTCAGACATACAGGCACATGGTGTGCAGCTAAGTTTTGATGGGCTAAAATGGGGGACTATGGACTCTATACTGTGGATTGTAATTGATGTAATCGTTCAACTTGATCAGTCCATGAATCTTCGCAAAATGGTTTAATTCGGAACAGGCATACTGTAGGGGCTCTGATTAACATTGCACACAACTGGCGTAGTGCCGCAGATCAAATCTTGGTGAAAACAAAACTTGACTTGGCTTTTCACAAACATTTTATTGAATAGGTCATTGGTGGCTTTGGTCGACTATAAAAAATACTGGCACGCTACGTCCCCTTTGGAACTTCCTTAACAGTTACCTTCAGCGCCAGGCACAATGAGTGATGTGGGGACACTGCAAGTCTAAACCACAGCCAGTGCTAGTGGGAGTGCTTCAAGTGGCTTCTTGTCTCCACTGTTGTTTGTTTTAACACCTGGGATGACAAGTCACCCAGTGCCATCAATCTTGTGGAAAATGCAAATAACATCACAATAACAGAACGCCCAATGGCAGTTGCATGGGCAGAACTGAAAATAGGTTTGGGGCAAAGCATCAATGAAAACTGAAAACTTAGTTCTGATCTGTTCTCTGTCGTTTTCCTTAAATAGCCATATGTTCCATTGCAATGCAAATTTTAGTTTCAAGCAGCGCAATTTGAAATTGTAAATTAAAAAAACCCCAATGCAGAAAAAGGTGGGACAATGTAGAAAATGCACATAACAACACAAAGCAGTGATTTCTAATTTTTTTTTTACTCATATTTAAATATGTCCATATTTAAATGAACAGGCCCACGACTGGATGGGGCGAGAGAGGCAAAAGTGGGCCTGCAATGATCCTTTGATGATTTGAGCATCTACGTTCAGATCTGAAAGTAAAATACTGATTGGCCAATTTAGAACACGTGGCCGTGAGACATGCATAAACAAATGAAACAAGAAACAGTCCAGTGTATTCAGTGGGCTCTATGTACGGCATGCGTTAAGTCCTGTGCTAGTGTAGGAATGCTAGACATAATTTTGTTTAAAACGGCCTAAACTACATTAATTTTCAATACATTTTATTTTGTTTCTTTGTGTATTATATTCAGATTCATGTGTTGATGTTTACTGTACGTCATGACCTCAAAACGAGTGAAACTGTTTTTTTCCAAGATGCGAGGACTGCACTTCAAGACACTACTGCTGTGTGCCGCTATGTACAGCTTCGGCTAAGTTCAATTCTTTCCTTGGTTTCCTCACATTTCCCAAAGTCAGGTGCATGGTTAAGAAACGACAGGACAATTTCACCATTATGAATCACACCAGTCTGCAGCCGACATTTTCAGACTACAGACCTGGGTGCGTTTCCCGAAATCAGAGTTGCTAACTCACATAGTTGGGCCCATGGACGGTGAATGAACGAACTATGTAAGTTAGCAACTTTGTTAGGAACTACGCTTTAGGAAAACGCACCCCCGATCCACTGTATATTACGTTTGCACAATCTGAGTTTGGCTCCCGAACAAACAGCTTTTTCTCTAGCTGACGATGGTGGAGCTACGAATCTGGGGTTGCAATATGTCAGCAATGTTCTATTTCAATGCCCCACAGTGACATCAGCGTAAAAGTATTCACACATACTCAACTTACACCAGGAGCACAGGAATCAAATAAATGTTCAACATGACTGCGCTAGCTAAACCCATTTAGCAAAAGATTATGAGTGTTGCAGTGTTTTCAGCTTGAACGCAGACTTGCTTGAACGCTTGAGTTCTCGTGTCCGAGAAACGGTGGATTATCCAACTGGGCTAACCTACTGCGTTGTAATGAATAGATTAGATCTACTGTCTTTCCACTCACATTTTGTACCTGCTGCTGTGAAAGAGCAGGATGAAACTTACACATTGCACTGGTCCCAAAGAGCAGCACAGGGATGTGAGGGTGCCCATCCAATTTCCCCTAATGACCAACTTATGTTAGGGAGCGTATTGTGACAGTCCCTCTTGCTTATACACATGAGTGTGATGAGACTGCCTGAACATCTGTTTGCTATGTAGCATGGTCAACACGAGACATCACTGCGTGTTAATCACACTTAACACAGAGAGTACTTGGTAACTGAGATTCATCGCACAGATGCATGTCCAGTAAAAATTAGGAGCCCGTAACTGAAATAGTTGATGAGATAAAGCAAAATGTTGAAGTTTTTTGTGATATTTTGAGGCCAGTGACCTTGAAAAAATAGGTCAAGGTCACCTTTAGGCACATCATTTGTAGGCCTTTATGAGATGCATGTCCAGTAAAAATTAGAAGCCTGTAACTGAAATCGTTGATGAGATAAAGCGAAATGTGTTGACGGACGCACACACGCACGCACGCATGCACGGACGGAGCCCGATACTATAGCTCCCGCACCGCGAGTGGCAGGAGCTAAAAATACTTTCATCCAGGCTCATCAATTTCAAATTCACTGATCATTATCAGATCAATACTGAGAACAACTTGTGATTTGTCATTTTTCAAGAAAAGCTGTGCACCCAGATGCTAGTTGAACTTGATTCCAAGTTTTAATCACTTTTCAGGGGTAATAATTTCTCTGTGTGGCGTAGTTCTCCATTCCATAAGAAATAAACTTAGGAGGACTTTCTTTATGCTTCTTAGCATTTCTGCTTGAATGGATACCTCTTTTGCAGCCAGCAGCTGTTTATGCTTAAGCGTAAATGCACAAGGTTGAGTGCCCTATCTTTCCTGCTAACAGATCTTGTCGAATGACATTACTGTACATATGGTCAGTTTGTCCTGAGGCAGAGTTAATGTGCAGACAAAATATTTAGCACTGTAGTTAGAGAGAGAGAGAGAGAGAGAGAGAGAGAGAGGCAATCTGTCGGAGTCAGGAAAACCCTGAGACCTGTATGATTACATCTGACAGCAGAGGAAACATCACAGCTGGACCAAAGTCTGCATATGCTTCAAGGTTGTGTGAGGAATATACACAATTACCCTGGGGCTATGTGCCAGGGAACCCAGTGCATATGTATTAATTAATATTATTTTGCACTGGGAACATGCCTCTGTAATATCATCCCAAGCTATAATAATAAAAGGAATACAGGCTTACTATTAAATGTTCCATTTACTGGACAAACATCAATTTCAAGATTGAGGCCACAACTCCCACCAGTAAGTACAAACAAGTGCACGAGAATGCCATCTACTCTTCAGAAAATTATCAGTGGTAGGCTCATTTTTCTTTGAAAAGCAACAGGCCTAACATGTCATTGTATTTTTTCATCCAAATGCCAAATCTCTATTTTCACCAGGTGATCTTTAATGTGGAGAAGATAAAATGCAGAATATTGTAATTCACTTTTTTTTTTTTCCCATGTGATTTTGACATCAGCAACCTCTGGAGGAAGACTGCAAAGACAAATGAGTCATGGTTGATGGCTACTGCCAAGCAAAGCAAAATGTTTCATTTGCCTGTTGGCTACTGATAATACTTGCAATACTTGCAACAGTACATGCATATGAAAGAGATCTGAGATGTTTATTTTATTTTTGACTCGTTTATATGCATGAAATTACTACTAAGCATGTTTTGCCCAATGTTTAACATTTAGGTTTTGTTGATGAAACCTTTAGTTTCATGTCAAAATAACCTCACAAATACAGGTTGGGGTCCCATAACAGGTTAACCAAACACATGAAATCTACACGGAACTCAAGTAGTTAAATATGCCATACCAGAAGTAGCATGCAAATGTTGACAGGTATTCACTGTAAGTAACAAAGCGTAGTACCAGAACTGAAATCAGTCCATTGCCAAGAATCTATCTTGCAGGAAGGATTGAACTAATTCACCCTTGCACAGTTAGGAGCAGGAGATCATCTATCTCTGCAGGATTGAAAAGCCAGCTCATCTATCTCGGACACAGTTGGCACAAGAGGCTTCATTCAAGCAAGGCTGCTCCCAAACAGGTTAACCCTCTATTAACCACTGTAGCATATCTGCTACATGAAGTGAAAGGGTTAACAGCCTGGACACCCTGCTGGTTTTGTTTCTTATTGCCAAAAAAACATTTGAGAATAACTTGAATGGTCCGTCACTTTAATTTTTCAATTCGCATTATTACCTAATGTAGCAGATCTGCTACATTTTGGAAAGGTGGGCCAAAGGGTCGATTTTTTTTTTTTTTTACTATTTTTCCAAATATTGGCCCATTATCAACATATTTGCCTAGGGAAATGATTTTTACACAGTTGGAAAGGTTCTTGGTTAACAGAGGGTTAACTAGGATGTCATAGCAGAAGATTTACACTGGCAGAAAAAAAATCATCTTCTGAATAGATATGAGCACAATAAAGGAAAGGTTGATTTTAAAATTAAGTTATTCCTTTTTTTTTGGCAATCTAAAATTCAAATTTTATAATTCTGAACAAAATATCAACGTTAATGTATTTCAGCACATAACATCAAGTAAAAAAATAGCAAAAGTAACTTATCCCTTTAGCCATAAAACCAGGAAGATTGAAGGGATTGATTAGAGTGACTGGAAATTTTATTAATTTAGATCAATACAAGAAGTTGTTCAGAGATTTATTTACGTATGTGTGTATTAATGTAACAATTCTACTGTGAATGCCATCCATTCCTCTTCCTGTTCAGCTATTTGCATGCCTATTTGAAGCATGTCTCTTTTGATTGGTTTATGTTTTGTGTGTATTCCCCTCCATGGCCATGTCTTGTTTCATTGTTATTTCCTGATGTCGCTGTAACATGTATTTAAACCCCCTGCTAAATTTGCAAGTTGCTGGATTGTGATTTGCTTTATGTACTTAGAACCAGTCAGTATTCCCAGTAAAACACTTTGTTTTTTCTTAAGGGTAACTAGCATGGAAGCTCTCCTCTTTACTCAGCAAACTCGAACAAGCTTCCAAGCCTACTCAGGGTCCAGGATTAGGACAGCGTTCAAGTTAACCCAGCTCAAGTCAGTTCTTCTGTCCAGTTTAATAGTAACAAGCTCACAAGCCAAATTAGGCATGAGGAGTGGGACCGTGTTCTTCTTAAACCTTCTAAGTTTGTTCCTCTGTCCAGTTTGTTAAGAACAATCATAATCCTTCTAACATCAGCAGGATTGGAACCAAGTTCCCCCCAAGCTACTCTCTCCTCCTGTGGGACAGTTTAGCTCTGGCAAAATGTGGACTCCATCCGGCGGTTATCCTGGAAGCCACTGGGTGGTGATTGGCAGCCCAGATTTGCCTACTACATCTGTGTTGAGCTGTGCTCTCTTTCTCTGGGGTTCCATTCCCAATGAGCACCGTTTATAAACCTACCTATTGGATTGTACTCTGCCTCCACCTTTGATTCCTGATCTGGAACATAACATATTGATTTATTTCACATTTCCAAGAAAATATGTATCACTGTTATACTGCGTTTTTTTGTAGTGGGAAATCAAAGGGAGAAATTATGTAATTTACAACCACCGTGGGTTCAAACTACGAAGTGGAAAAACAATCAATGCCCATGCAAAAGTTCCTGTTTTGATTGCTCACTAGCATTACCACTCTAAGGAAAAGCAGCCGCTAATAATTCTGCAGCTCAATTTTTTTAGGTTTAATCAAAGACTGCATCGACATGTTGAATGATTTTAATGCATATTATGCTGGAAATTAACCTCACATTTAAACAGGGTTAAGAAGCATAGAACTACCCCACACACTGCGGTCTGAACAACCATTTTGCTATGTCATCATATTAGCGTGGGTATGAGAAATTGTCCTTGAGTGTCCAACTAGGAATTCCAAGTAGAGAGTGAATGGACCTTTCCACCCTGTCAATCAAGTGTAGAATAACTACCAATCAGATTGTCTAATCTTACTAAGGTCCTGCCTACCCTGAGAGCACCGCCACGTTGTCCCACAATCAATGCAGTCAACAGCTGTGTGTAATGGGCAAGGTGTCCGACTTTATGGAAAATTGACCTTAAATGCGCATGGGGAACGTATAATACTGACGAAAGATACTCTGCCCGGCAACAGGGAGCTAAAATAGTCCTTTTTCCAAGGCCAAAAACACAATTGGAAAAGTGTTTAAGATGGATTAAGGCACGTCGAAGGCCTCCCACACAACACAATGTGAACTAAATAACTTGGTTGCCACAGGGACCGAGTCGTGTATCTCCCCGATCCCCAAATTTCGGATAAAATGGCCGCCGGCAGCCACGTTGGACTTCCTAAATTGCCGAAAATCGGTCTTGAGCATTGTCAAATAAATATCTTTGCCTGTGCAAAATTAGAAAAAATTCCTGCGACAATTCCTAATAATTGTCGTTTCCAGAGCCCGGAACAGAAAATCTCCTCGGGCACGGCGGCGGCGGCGGCTCCGGAACTAAACCATTGTATCTCCTGACTATCGTCGTTGGGGAGATACAATAAGATCAACAAACAGAAATAAGTAAAGTTAGCTTGTCATTGAAATTGGTTCAGAGAAAAACGCCGATATAATGACCGTCTGCTAGATTAATAACTCTGTCTATTATCGCTAGTTTAAGGGTTACCCCTGGATTCCACCAGACGCGTATTTGTAGCGTGACGTGAGCGACGCTATTTTGCTGCGTCTTGTACGCGACTTCATGTTCTACTGAACGCGGAACGTCAGCGCAGCGTCCTGCCAGCTGATACAATCGACCTGCTCAGATTTTGCATATTTCGTCATTTTTACCGGCATATTTGTGCAACGACCTTAAATGCTTTATGTTATTTTTTCTGCTTTAATTGCATTTAATGTCATTTCCATCTTTGTTGTACTGTAGAACCTACAGTCCAGCCGCGAACGCCATAGATTAAAAAAAACTGTGCCCGTGTTTTTGTTAAAACAAAATCACAACTTTGAAAAGTAAGTTATAAAAAAATTTTATATCGAAGATTTGTGGCTGGTTTCTTTTAGTTAAAAGCATATTCCCCTTAATAGTTGCTTCCTGCCTGGCATGATCTGGTGTGCGATTCCCATTAGCACAAATGCTAACGTAGTTGGATCCAATAAATGTATATGGTCGAACTATGGGAAACGTATCCCTGTTATATTCAGATCAGCGCGACTGCGGCTCGCCAGCGGCAGAAATAGACTCGGCACGTATTTTCAGCGGAGCAGCGCGGAGACCGCTTCTGGGACGCTGTCGAGACGTGCCGTGGCGCAGCTGGTGGAATCACAACTATTGTCTAGAATGGCCGCAGATCAACTCCGGCAACCGTGTCGCGGCAGTAACGCGGCCAAGACGCTCCTGGTGGAATCAAGCCTTTAGCTGCATTGCCTAATATGATTTATTGCAAAGTCTGGCTAGCATATTGTCTGACTCATGGCCAACTGACATTAGACAGCACACTGGATCCAGTGTTATTTTTAGCTCAGTGATGGCAACAAACATATAAAAACTATTTATCCTGCTTTACACGTTGTAAGGGTTTGGGCCTTACTGCCCCTCCCCTGTCACATTCTTTCACCTCCACCTTGACGGGCAACAGGTGGAGCCCATTAAGGTGGAGGTGATTGCAGAGTATGTAGGGCTGGCAGTTGCCAGCCCCAAGTTGTCTCTGCATTTTACTTTGTCGTGTGGTGATCTGTGCTGCTCCCTGGTTTATGGTTTTCAGCTCTGTTCTGTTTTGTCTTTTAATTAAAGCTCCAGTTTTTTTTTTTACCAGCCTTGGCTTTTGAGTCCATCTCCTCTAGGCCCATGATCCTAGTGCCTGCCAGATTGCTTTTGGCATCTGGCGGGGCGCAAACTATGACAGAATGCAGAGGCCTATTCCGAGACTCAGCCAGGCTGGTGGAGTGCAGCGGTCCAGCCCATGGGACCGGTGGGGAGCAGCGGTCCAGTCCATGGGGCTGGTGGAGAGCCGCGGTCCGGTCCGTGGGGCCGGCGGAGAGCTGCAGTCCGTCCCATGGGGCTGGCGGAGGAGTCCAGTCCAGTCCATGGGGCCGATGAAGTGCAGCGGTCCAGCCCATGGGACTGGTGGGGAGCAGCAGTTCAGTCCATGGGACCGGCGGAGAGCTGCAGTCCGGTGCACGGGGCTGGCGGAGAGCTGTGGTCCAGTCCATGGGCCCAGTAGGGAGCAGCGGTCCAGTCCATGGGGTCGGCGGAGGAGTACAGTCCAGTCCATGGTGCCAGCGGAGAGCAGCGTTCCAGTCCATGGGACTGATGGAGGGTCCAGTCCAGTCCAGTCCATGGGGCCGGTATGGAGCCGTGGTCCAGGGGGCCGGCGGAGAGCAGCGGTCTGGTCCAGGGGGCCGGCGGAGAGCAGCGGTCCGGTCCAGGGGGCCAGCGGAGAGCAGCGGTCTGGTCCATGTTCCCTGGCATGCCTGGAGTCGTGCCTTGGGGGGAGGGTACTGTAAGGGTTTGGGCCTTACAGCCCCTCCCCTGTCACATTCTTTCACCTCCAACTTGACAGGCAACAGGTGGAGCCCATTAAGGTGGAGGTGATTGCAGAGTATGTAGGGCTGGCAGTTGCCAGCCCCAAGTTGTCTCTGCATTTTACTTTGTCGTGTGGTGATCTGTGCTGCTCCCTGGTTTATGGTTTTCAGCTCTGTTCTGTTTTGTCTTTTAATTAAAGCTCCAGTTTTTGTTACCAGCCTTGGCTTTTGAGTCCATCTCCTCTAGGCCCATTATCCTAGAGCCCGCCGGATTGCTTTTGGCATCTGTCGGGGCACAAAACATGACACATGTGCAGTATGATTCCTCTATTTTGCCTGGTTTGAATGTGCAGTATTGGGTGTAAGGCTTTTCTGCATCGAAAGCCAGCACTTCGCGGGTACTCTAGTGTCTCCACCCGTGCCGTTAAAAATTTTGATGTCACGGATATACCCTTCCATGATATAGTTAAGGCCCCTCCAGACGACTTTGCCGGACAAGTTCGACGCATTTGGTAAGAAACAAACCACAGTGTTTTCGGAATACACGCGAGAAAGTGGTGCTCAAATTTCTGCTGTCCTATGGTCAATGTGGAGCTGAGCTGCATTGCATGGGGCTCACAGCAACAGTAACTAAGAGGGACGGAGCTGGTTGGAGCGAGTCGGAAAGGTCCATTTTATTCCCAAATTGATGAAGAAGAAAGACTGACAACACAATGTTTACCTTACCCCGTTCGGATCCCCTTTCTAATGACCAACCAGAAAAATAAATGATCCATTTTTTCTCTCTTATGTTTGAATAAAATAAAAAGCTCAGTATTTGTAGGCCTGCATTTCTGTGACAATGAGTAAATACTGTATGATTAACTGCTATTGTGGTGGCATACTGGATACACTTGGGATGATTCAGCACAATCAGATTTCCAGAGTCCCACAGGAACAAGGGAATGACTTTTCCTGTCGCCCCCCCCCCCCCACCCCACAGCATTAGCCATGTAGGTACAAAGGCTTCTGTTCCCCTCCAGAAATAACTGAAGGAGAAAGTGGAACCCAATGAATTACAGGCTTTATTTACTCTCTGTAAAATAGTCAATTATTCAAATTTGAGTCGTGTGCCCCTTCTATTCTCCCATTACGTAAACCAATGGGATAAATTAATAGGAGGCAAAGGAAAAAAGGAATGACATTCACTAATTGCAAGAGCTTGGAATGGGGTGTTACATCCTACACACAGCAATTCACAGAGAAGTCAAAATATGCTTTTCTGAGCCTGAGGGTGAGATAGCAGTCTCTGATCTGTATTACTGCGTATGCTCTGCCTTGTGCCATCATTACTGCTTACCAATTCCAGAAGCTGTGGCGGTGAAAATGGGAGGAAAAGGGTGGTAGGACATCTAGGTAAAATCAGCATCATACAAATTTAAGGAAAAACCTTAACTTAAACAGATTTAAAATGCAAGGTTACTTTTATCTGCCATAGTATCATTTTGGTCCGTATCATAATGTATCATATCTTGACGTGTCAGGCAAGTCATAAACTGTATTATCCAGATGAAATTACAATGTCAGCATGTGCACTAAGAGTATAAGTGCAGTAATTATTCTTTGCCTTGCTGTGATTCTTTTGTAGAAGTATTTGTAATAGATAATCCTGGAAGGAGTTTGTTAGGAGCTTTAACACACAGTACCAAGAGCACGAACCACTCAATGTGGTTGCCCCCAGGAAGACAATCTTATGACTCACTTCTCATTCTTTTGAATTTAGCGTTCATGGAGAATGAATGAAGAAAAATATAAATTTGGGTCCAACTGAAAAATGCTTCAGGGAAAATTATTCCACAAAATATTTAAAGGGTAGCAGCAATGGTCCAGTATCTTCTGCATTTGTATTATATTCTCTAGTAAAAACACATTGCATCATTAACCTTCACAAGCCATCAACAAAAAGTCATTGAAGTAGCAAGTGGTGGACGGGAAGGACAACACCATTTTTTTCTCATTTTTGGCTACCAGTGTCCCTTCATGTGATGTCACAGCATTGACAGGTTTTTCAGGTTTTTTTTTTTTAACCTGACAAGTATATAAAGCTCTGAGTGACAGGATAACTCATCAAGCTTAAGTTTCGAACAAACTGTTGTCTGTAGCACTAGGTCACAAACAAGAGGTTATAATAAGGTGGGTACACAACCCTTCAAACCCATTTTAAGTTCTGACCTGTTTTGCATGATTTATTTTTATCAACATGTTTTCTGATAATAAGAATAATCAATTAGACACAGCTTCCTTCTTTAAGATTTTTTTTTGGGGATTTTTACCTTTATTTGACAGTTACAGAGTGGAGAAAGACAGGAAGGTTGGGAGGAGAATGGGGAAGAGATGCGGCAAATGACCCGAGCCGGAATCAAACCCAGGCTTTCCGCGAGAAGGACACAGCCATTATGGTGCGCGTGCTTAGACCGATGTGCCACCGGGGCTCCCCCGATACAGCTACCTTCTTAATGCAATGATGGGGCAATGAAATAATAGGCTGCATTCAATTCAGAAAAGTATACTTTTGCTCACCAGAGAAAAAAGCTAAACTGTGAAATTTCTGCATTACCTTTTTCTCACATTCACAATGCAGGCAATCTAACCTGTGCTCCATAATTGTTTAAATCAAAGGAAACAAAGACTTTCAACACCTTTCCACAATTGTGAATAACGCTGATTGAAATGCAGTAAATTGTACATGGAAATGAAGTGTATTATTTCTCATCTTACCTTAATGAGGAGAACTGGCAACACCTTATAATTTGGAGTATTTTCTGAATATAGTTATTAACAGACATGTACCATCAGGGTCAGGCAGCAACCTCACTTTTTAATCGCAGGTTAACTCTCAACCTGTTCCCACGTACGTTGCCTGATTAGCAATCATGCAACCTATTTACTAAATATTCAAGTTCAATAAGTAGCCTACAATGATTGAAGTGTGATAATGACAAGGATTAAAAATGTTCAGCTTCAATGCAAGATCGCAAGGAAGGAAATACAAATAATTAATTTGGAAAAAAAATCCTTAATTTTTCTTGGTAATTCTAGGTATTGTTGCAGCCTTTTTTCATAGATTATGAGAAGTGAATAAACTCCAGATACTTTTTAAAATTGCAGTAAAAACAGATGAGTGGAACACATCGTCTTAAACATATTTATCAAACACTGAACACAATATGAAATAAGTTTTAACATTTGTTTGAAATCACATTGTGTTTGTCAACTTTTGAACCTATAGCTAATGACTAGATAGATGTATTTACTGAGGAAGATGAGAGGGCTAGCTTACAGCTTACAGGCTAGCTTACTGTTGCTTACAGTCACTTTACACGGCTGAAGATATCTTTAAAGCGTTTTTTCTCACTTTCTACTTTAGCTTTAGAATCCTTTAACTTTGGCTGTGACTGAGATGTTTCAGTAATTCAAGAACATCTAGACAGGGGACATCCTCACGTTTGCTGAAGAGTATACATATAAAATTGCACCATGTGAAGGGTTTTTGCAGGCTGCCACGCATGTACAGCATAACTGTTATTGATAAATGTGATGGTAAAAGCTAAAAGGCCAGATATATAAGGGTTTGATGGCAAAATGCAATATATGCCATTTTGGGACAAGCATAATATCATTTGCTTTAAACTAGCACAAAATTACCCCTAATCATTCACCTAAAAACACAATGGAACCCATTTACTGGCTAACCAAATTTAACTGCTTGTTCGCAAAATGTGATATAAGATCTGCTGGCGGGTTTCCCGATAACGTTGGATCTCAGGATTAACAAATATTTTGAAGAGATTCTTAAGCAACGGACCTTCTCTCGTTACATGGGTTAGTTTAGAGGGAACTAAAGAGACGCTTTAGTTACAAACGTGTTTTAAACCCACGTTATTTTAAGATCAATCTTAAGAGTCATTTAAAGAGATTCTTAGTGTTAGGAGGCTTTCGGGAAACCCACCGCTGGTTGTTTCACTGCAAAACATGATAGCCAATGACATAACTGCCAGCTCTCACAAATATGGCATCAGTCTCACACTTTTTAGTGAAATATATGTTTGTACACCATGGACTGGCAATGTCATGCATAATAACAAAAATGAGAATTGACAAAATAAATTTTGCAAACAAAATCATATTTCATATTTCCAAGTTCCACTTTTTAATCAACCCATGCTGTACCAAGAGTGATAACTGATATATTAATTCACCTTTGATTTGCTCAAAATTAATTAATGTAATGTAAATTAATTAAAGTACCCATTCATTCCCTGTATTCCTAGAATGTGGACACAAGGTTTTCGGACAACAGCAATATGGCATTCCATGTATTGTCTATGGATGAAATGTTGAGTTTGAATGTTTTAGGATGATTCTTACTACAAATGTTATCGATTTTTTTTTTTTTTTTTTTTTTTTTTTTTCGAGTGAGTTTTAGAAAATCACACATAAATCACTCACCTGTGTGGTAATTTCATCCTTTCTGCACCATACATATTAAAGGACATCTCTACCATGAGTTCATCAAGGGGACAAATACTTTTTCACGGCTAAATTTTTGTATCTTACATTATGTGGAAGTAGAGTAGTACTCTGAAACAGGGTGAACAAGAAAACATTGGCCACGTTTACATGGACAGTTTAATTCTGCTTTCATTCGGAATGAAAGGCCATTCCAATTAAAAGTGGTCATGTAAACACCTCAATTGGAATGAAAATGGCCATTCTGTTTGAAAATTGAATCCAATTAATGGGGGTGGTATATTCCGTTTGTCATTCCGATTGAAAGAATCTTTCGTACATGTAAACACTCATTCCTCTTAAAGTTCATTCCGTTCTTTCTGCGCATGCTTGCTACCTTTCCCTTCCGGTATTCTACCTCCCTTCTGCTCCTCAACAGACAAATGATAATAATTAAAATGATGTGGTCATACTGCTGCTTCAAGAATAAAAGCAAAATCAGTCCGAAAAAGGCATTGCGAACATCATTCATGTTGTCGCTATCAGGAACGAAGACAGGCCTAATATTTTTCTTCCGGTAGAATAAACAGAAACACGTATACACCTATCTGCCCTGCTCCCTATCCAGTCAGAAGCCTTCCCAGCACCAAACTTTACGCGAAAGTGATTAAATGCGTCTTCCACGTAACCCCCATTTGGAATTACAATATCCCATGCAAACTCATAGGAAAAAAATTAATTCCGAATGTTTTCATTCGGATTAATTCATTCCGAATGAACAGTCGTCATGTAACTGCGGCCATTGTCATTTTTATCCCCTGCAATCACAGAATCCTGTATTTGTACCCAATCAAGATTATGACACAAAATTTAATTCGTCTAGAAAAACTAGTTTCTGAGAAAACCTTTCCCTACTTAGCCGGACTGACGGACAAATGGACAGACTTTGTGGTGGGTAATATGTATGATTGGGAAGAATATGAGTGTGCTAGCTTTCAGCTTGCCCACGAAATAAACGCAACTCAGCAAACTCATTAGCAATTCAAGTTCAGATGCAACGACCAATCAAGAGAGTAAATGGGAACAGGTTGAGAGGAGGTTAAAGGTTCCCTGACATTAAATAGGCTGAAATTGACATTTAGAACTTGCTATTGTATTTTTTTGCGATGAAAACGAAGATGCAAACGCTTTTCCATGAAAATTTGTTGTTTTTAAACTATTTTGGATTAATTAAACTAATCGGGAACACCCCCTTCGAAATGTCCGGAACTGGCCTTATATGGCAACTGATGTCACGCTAGGCAGCCAGCTGGTCAGATCTCACTCGCTCGACAAAGAAATGTACATACACTACGCTTTATTTACCAAAGCCAGCTGACAGACCCTTACAATAAACCACTGTTGGAATACCATAAAATTTACTACCAAAAAACTATAGTGTTACTGTAGTAATTGTATGTTTTTTTGGAACGCAGATATAGATTTGAGTGTTACTATTGAAATATTGTAGGGCTACAATAGCTAATGAAATAACAGTACAGAAATAAGCTATTGTAATACTATAAACTTCAGGATTATTCGCCAGGGCATTTCCCAGAATAGGTGGCGTTGAGCCGCTTTCACACCGGATGCGAGGCGGGTTTTTCGCACAACGATTACATTCAAAGATGTGTGTATTCGCGTCTTCGCATTGACTTTGGGTGTGATCTGTCGTGCGAAAGGTTTGTTTTGCGTCCGGTGTGAAAGCAGCTTTAGACACGCACGCAAGCTAGATGGCTAGCTGACGTTAATTTCCTGCTGTACGTAGCCAGCTAACTTAAGTTCAACATAACATTAGATTTTCATGAATTTCGATTATGAAATTATACAGCAAGCGTTCAGTCCAGTGTTGAGAGAACTGCCAAGTTACACACTAACTATCTACCTGCCAGTTTAACTAACCACCTTACCCATTTAGCAAGCTAACGTTAGTTTGTGACAGTTGCGTGTATTTCCCTCTATCCAATCGCCCCGGTCTCAGTTCAGGCAGTTAGCGAGTTTTATGAGCAGAGCGTTTCGCATGTATTCTCGTCTTTGCATTGACTTTGAATGTAATCTGTCATGCGAAAAATTCATTTTGCGTCCGGTTTGAAGGTGGTTTGGCGCTGCCTATTCTGGCAAATGTTCTGGTTAATAATCCTGAAGTTTAATGCCATAGGTGGTTAACTTTGATAAATTAGCAGGCGAGGGTAGCTGCCACAGCTGAAGAGTAACTGGATTATCGACAGCTGCCGTCACATTATGAGCCAGATGAACTCGGGAGGCTGTATCGTGATGCCTGATTGCCGGCTGTGCTGTAGGAGGTGGGCATCCATGATCACTGTGGAACTAACGCTGGCTTATAGGCTTGTAACATCAGTCACGACGTGCATACACAATTTTTTATGAATCGGCGAGTTATCTTGATGCCTTGTTGTACACTCATCATTAGATTTATACCTGAGTTTGGATAGTTGTCCTCATGTCCACTATGTATCCAGCCATCTAGCTACGTTAGCCTATGTAAAGCTTCTCGGTCGAGTTGACAGATGTCAATGTGGATGCGGCTGATGCTTTCAGTGGGCGTTTAAAAGCGTCAAGGCAACATTCGGAGTTTGACGCGACGCTTCGCGCCAGTGGGCGTTGGGCTTAACATGGTTTGTTAAGTGTAATTATTAGATAGATAGATGGAGAGATAGATATCTTGATTGCAGGCTCATACACTAAACAAAAACACTAGAAAATTTGTGTAAACAAGCGTGTTATGGCTGTGATATACTTGCTGCAAACAATGCAAACGCGAGCGCATTATGGCTGCCACGCGTTACCTGCGTTGGTTTGAGGCGTCAACGCGGCCGATCGCACATCTCGACGCGAGGTACCGCGACGCGTGCGCGAGTTGCAATATTGACATGGCCGCTAGAGGCGCTCGTGCGAATAAACACTGTGACCAGACCGGAACAGACAGACGGAGTCTGATGATGGAGAGTTTTGAGGACAAATTGACAGACCTGGTGCGGAGTGCCCCAAGTGGAGACCGCCAGTATTGTGCATTTTGGCTGTGTAGTGCTGCAACAAGTATATGCACACACCGGCACAGACGCGACCGGACGCGTACGCGTACGTTCGATCAAGCAGCAAGTATATCATGGCCCTAAATGGACCGCAGAGATTGCTATGGCAGAGGTGCTTTCCTTTGATGACGTCATAGGAACATGTGACTTACGTCTCGGAAACTTCCTACTTCTTCAGGGGGCAGGGCATAAGAGTGCAAAAAAATCACTTTTATTCCTTGAAATTGATGGATTTTTCAGCCATTTCAGAACTTTTGAGTGCATAGAGAGATATAAATAATCGTATAGAGCAAAATAAACCGACAATTGCAGGTGGTGTGCCTTATGTCAGGGAACCTTTAATCGTGCAGTTGGTAAGGATTCTGTCTCACTCAACTTACCTCCAACAGCATGTTACTGCCTCTCTCCACTGCCTCTCTTACATGCGTTCCTCCCCAGGCCTGTCCTCTTTGGCCAGACATGCTGGGTTTTGGAGTCACTACATTCAGAATAAGATCCAATTGTTCTCATCCTCGAAGCTCGAAAATGTGAGTCACTGTACAACTTGCTTTGAATTCTATGCAAAATTCCTGCCCGTCAACATGTCACCAATGAATTATAATAAAATCGTTGAGTGGTTAGCAAGCTAGTTAGCGAGAGTGCTAGGTAGTTATTTACAGTTGATTCAAGGTAGAAATTATGGGTGAAATGCTCTACAAATGTAAAATAAGCATTCAAAACTTGTTGGCTGCAACGCAACAGCAGAGCCAGTTCAACAAACACAAATGTCCATGACTGACTGACTGAGTTGCTGAGTGATGGAGTTAGCTCCATGCTTACACATTATGAGAATTACCATTAAGGCACTAATGGAAAATAGCATCGCGCTCACAATAATATGAACGGTCCAGCCACACACTAGGTTTAGTGTGATATTACCACAGCCAGATACCACAAAGTAGCCAGTATAATAATACTGGCTATAAACTCTAATGATCTGTCAGGTATTACTCCCAGGCTAGCTAACTAGCATGACAGCTGTGGTAACGAGGATAACTTTAGCCGTGTTTATTGTTTACGCTCATGGCATTCATATTGCTCATGCTAACATTGTTTACATGTAGCTAATAATGTGACATGTCTTTTCTAGCATGTGAATGATACATCAAGTGGTTGAAAAAGGTTTGCGATGGAAACTAATGATGCACTGCCTTGCACTCCTCTCCCAGTTCTATATTCTTCTTTAGCAGTCCGTGTTCATGTCCCTTACAGGAGTGGCTTTGGAGGGATCACTGAAACTAGGGGGAGTAATTTTCTCTGCTCGCAACTCTCAAAATCTGCCTTGTGCTTGCTGGTTTATCCAAATTTGCCTACCCTATTTTTAAAGGGATATTTCAACATTTTGGCAAATTTGCCTATTGCCATAATCCCTATAGTTATATGAGTAGGTACATTACCTTTAGTTATCCGTGCTCGTTGTTTTGAGATTCGGAGGGGGAAAGACGCGAGATGCTCAGCGAACATAACCAAAAGTAAACGGTACAGGTCCCTCGCTTCTTCAAAACTCATCAAAACACAATCCAACAGCTCCAAAATGCTCAAGTGGACAAGTTGTGACCGCGCATTCACCACGCTATAAAATAATAATGTATAATTACGAGACAGAGTTATTTTCAAGGCAAATGCATAACCAGAACTACATTCCAGACATACCGGCTGGGCGGAGTGATTTCAAATGTGTATGTTTAGTGCAGCTACTCGCAACGTCTGAGGTGCGCACTGCGCACTGTGTTAATCCGCCCAGCGGGTTACTCAAGAAAGTAGTTTCGAGCATTTGCTTCTTGTGTCGTAATGTTTCATAATTATACATTATTATTTCATAGCGTGGTGAATGTGCAGGTCACAAGTTGTCCACAAGAGTGTTTTGGAGTTGCTGGATTGCGTATTTGATTAGTTTTGAAGTGAGTTTTGAAGGAGGGAGGGACCTGTACCATTCACTTTCGTTATGTTCGCTGAGCAGCTCGCGTCTATCCCCCCCTCCCACCCCGAATCTCAAAACAACAGGCACGAATAACTAAAGGTAATGTACCTACTCATATAACCGTAGGGATTATAGCAATAGGCCAATTTGCTAAAATGTTGAAATATCCCTTTAAGTTGGTGAGGATTAAAGGTTGGTGTCATTTCTGTTACCATGCTGCAGCTACTTCTGTGATCACAAAAGAACTAAATCAGTGGCGGCCAATGAACAGAAAACAGGGAGGGTGTAAAACATGCCTTTAAACTGCTAATTAGTTTTGATCTGTTTTCAATCATTTTCCTCGATGAAAACACATTTCAATATTTGTTTTTTTTTTGAGAAGGGTAGCCTATTTCAGCAAAGGAAGCTATGTGTTTAACTTCCAATGTATAATTAATATTGTTGGAAAATCTGTTAATTATGGAAGCATATAGCTAAAAATATAAAAATGTAAATGCAATGTCAGAAATGCGTTTTCATATTCAAGATACAAGCGCATTATTTGTGTCATAATGAAAATGTAATCCTCCACTTTACGGTTTAATTTTCAAGTCCATGTATGCAATTTTCATTATAAATGGAAAATTAAAATACATCCCTTATTTGCATTTGCATTTTCAGGAAGTGCCACGCAATATCACTAATAAAATTAAAACAAAAGCGCTAATTTTATAAAGCAAATACATTCTCAGAAATGCTTTTTCGTTTCTGAGAAGTAATCGCAATATCTGCCTCATAATTAAAACTTTTGCCTCATAATTAACCACTTTTCTTTTTCATCTTCATAAGTGACTGCCGTGCCTGGCTTCCCATTTTTGATTTCATGGTCCCACGCACTTTTTCTAACATAAATCAAATGTTCATACATTCCCTCATTGGCTTTGTGAGAAGGCGGGACTTCCCCTCTTCAATTTGTTAGGGATTGGATATTAACAAATACAAGCGATCTCATTGGTTATCAACCCTTGCTGTACTTGGCAAGGAAAGACAAGCTTGTATCCCAAAAGCACAGATGCTAACTTACATAGTTGGAACCACTGACTGTGCAAATGAAAACAGGGCGTACATGGACTGGAAACTGTAAATGCAAAGTGGAGGATTACTTTATCATTTTTGTGATGGTACAAATAACGCGCTTGCTTCTCAAAAACAAAAAAGCATTTCCAAGAATATATTTGCTTTATAAGATTATAAAGCATTTTCATTTTCGTTTTGTCAGTGATATTGCACGGCACTTTTTGAAAATGCAAATGAGGAATGTACAGTATTTTAATTTTCCATTTGTTTTAAAAATTGCATATTTCATTATGATACAAATAATGCGCTTGAATCTTAAAAAATGCATTTTGACATTGTAATTTCATTTTTATATTGTTAGCTATTTGCTTCCATAGTTAATCAAGAATAATGATAGAAAACAAGCTAATAAACATTAGTTTCAAGGGATGTTTTCTGCTTCAGTTCAGCAGCTGCCACTGAGAGCAATGCTTTTTTCAATGTTTTATCATTTATTTTTCTTTTTTTTATGTCTGAATGTTTGTTTTCCAGCACAGATCATGAGTTTAGATTATTGTGTAGCTGGAGTAGGTGTATTTTCACTTTACAGTGCAGACAAAACACAACATCAATAGCAGAGCAGCTAATGACTGAGATTAATATCTGTAAGAAAAGAACACATTGTTCCTTTTCTGAGCTGCCTTTCACACGGATGTTTTTCATTACCAGCCTGTCTTGATTGATGAGCTTATATTACATAGTAGGACAGTACAGTGTTAGACAATTTCTACAAATCAGCAAGGTTCACTGGGGAGCACAGGGTAATTGACCTTTTTTTTTGCTTGGCTGGCAGACCACAGGTTATCCACAATGGCTTAGAATCTTGTGCAGAGGAGTTTCTGCTGAACACTCAATCAGGTCCCTCATCAGGAAACACAAAAAATGACCAAGCGAGGATCAGCACATTCTGTGGTAAAGTTCACTTGCGAGAGCTGCTGACATCAAAGCATTCAGCTTTCAAGTGTGCCTTCATTACTGCAATGGCTTCTACTTCCTGGACACCTTCACACAGAAAATATTGTGCGCTTGTGCAAGATTCTTAATTGACCCCTCAAATCAGTGTTCCTCAACTACAGTCCTAGGGACCCCACAGTCCAACTCATTTGTGTGCCAGCTCAGCAAAAATATGATTCAGATAATAAACAAATCCTGACCATCTTGGTGAGTTGAATCAAGTGTAATAATCCAGGGCTGGTATAATCATACATAATACTTTGGCTACTCCTTGAGTTATGAAACACTTTTGAAGAAGATTTCCTGGGGGCAAAATTAAATTTCAACTACAAAGAGACAATATAATTTCGTGTAATAATTTATTTTCATACTTTTCTTAACCGTAGGGGACCAAATATTAAATATTGCAGTTTTATTTTTCATTCTGGCACTCTAATGTCATGGATTAGGCTACTCAGTCTGATAAATATTTCCCATAAGGTAATTTTAGCTTTCTGTGTAGTTTTACTGCAGCTTGGTCTGTGTGCTTGGTGTGCTTATTTTGAATTGATACATCAATGATAACTTTATCAAGGTATTGTTCTCCCCTCTGAGTGGGGGGGGGGAGTTGTTACCCCCAACCGGAGGAGTTTAAGTATCTCAGGGTCTTCATCCCAAGCGAGGATTGGACAGAGCGGGAGATCAACAGGCGGATCTGCGCAGCATCTGCAGTAAAGCAGGCGTTGTTCTGGTCCGTCATAGTGAAGGAGCTGAGCTTAAAGGCAAAGCTCTCGATTTTCTGGTTGGTTTATGTTCCAGCACTCACCTATGGTTACAAACATTGATATAGTGAGTGAAAGAACAAGATCGCGAATACAAGTGGCCAAAATGAGCTTTCTTCGCAGGGTGGCTAGGCTGACCCTTAGGGATAGGATGAGGAGCTCGTATATCCAGAAGCTCAAAGCAGTACCGCTGCTCCTCCCCATTGACAGGAGTCAGTTGAAGTGGGTCGGGCATCTGGTTCGGATGCCTCTCTTGCAAGGTTTTCCAGGCATATCCACCTGGGAGGAGGCCCTGAGGCAGACCCAGGACATGCTGGAGGGATTATATCTCCTGGCTGGCTTGGGAACATCTTGGGATCTCCCAGGGGGAAGCTGGGGAGAAAGATGTCTGGACCAATTGCTTAGTGTGCTATCCCAGCAAACCCAGCACCGGATAAGTGGAAGAAAATGGATGGATGGATGGATGTTCTCACCATGTCCAGGAAGCTCGAAAAATCCAGCAAACAAACTAGATAGTCCGGTCAGCCATGACCGCATGGGTCTAGCCCCTGAAAAACAAGTGTAACACATGTCCATACCAAATATGAAAGTTATAAGTCAAAAATTACAGCCTGTACAGCATCCACAAGGAAATATCTGTTTCAGCACAAATTTGCGCATTATTTGGCCAATACTCTTGCCATGGCAACCAAATTCTATAGGTGTCATAAGTGAAATATTACACGTCTATACCAAATATGAAAGTAATCGGTCAAAAATGACAGCCTGTACAGCATCCACAAAGATGTATCTATGGACGCGAATGCGATTGCGGCGGCTGCGGCGGCAACGGCGGCGGAGAAGACAAGCATGAATCCATAGTAGCCGCCCAAATTCGTCCGGGGGCTACGATAATTGTAAAACACAATTCAATAAAAGTTCAATGCTTTAAGGCAGCGCTTCATAATTCGGGACACTTGATTCAGTGAATCGAGAGTTTGATTAATCAGCTAAGCTGATTAACTGAGTCATGCCATTGCTGAGCTGGAACACAGATGTGTAGGGTTGCGAGCCGTCAGGATGGAGTTGAGAAACTCTGCCTTTCCTATTTTCACCTTCATTTCCCCTTAAATACTTTCAGAGTTAGAAACAGCATTTTTCGGGTATTTGTTTTTTTTTTTTTGTTATAGTGGGGAATGTTACGTCCATATTCTGTTTCTGCTGATTGCAGGGCTTTACTGAAGGTACATTACGCTTATACTGAGTGATATACTGTAACCCAGAATGCTATGTTGTTCAGGCAGCAGCATTACATCCCACATATGGAATTGCAGAGTTAAAGAGGTAACCTCTATTATTAAAGGTTGTTCAGCAATAAAATTACATATGTAAATAACCTATCCATAATGTCAATATAATTATAGTATGCCATTAAAGCATTGTAGTCTTTTGTGTCGTGTGAATCAGCTTTTATCCCATCAAATAGAAGCGATTATCCACAAATTGGACCTCACATTTGAGTGGCTTTGTTCTTCGACTTTATAAGCCACCTTATTGCACTGGGGTCCCTTTCCATCTTACAAAAGTCAATCCATTTGACACCATCCCTAATTGCGAGGCTTTTCTCTCACCATTTGCCATTTTAACACCAATGCTGTAGTTTGACTACAGTCAGCAGGCAATGATAGATTAAAGGCTAAACCACTGATCAGCACACCAGGAGAAATATTCTGGTTCTGGAAGGGGAGAGAAAGCCCCTGCACAGCTATTTGAGCAGCGTAGTAAGAACAATTTAGAGTGGCTTATTGGAGGACTTCATGCCTTTAAACGGCATGAAGTTTACAGTAACCATCATCTTAATTTTGTTGACAAACCTTATTTAATATGACTGGCATGAATTATATGCGTTCAAAAAATTTATTGATTCCTTCCATTGAATGTATTAATATATGTAGATCATGTATCATTATTGTACTGTATGTTATTGTGTCATCATCAATGGACAATGAGCATAATTAATGGCGGGCGTACATTCGACATTGATTATAATGTAACTTTACTTTGGCCCAGTTTTGCAACATTTTACCACTAGGTTTTCCTTACTTCAGGTGCATATAAAGACTGAACAGAATTCAAAATGCCACAGTTTGCAGCTGATGCAAGAGACTCAAAAGAAACTGGTTGACTAAATTCTGTCATTGCACCCACTAATTTAAAAAAATTGGTTTATGTCACTGATGAGGAATGCCTGAGCTCCCTCCTTGTTTCAATACATAAGTATTACAGTGGTCATTGCATTATGTGCGCCCTCAACGAAGAGTCATTTTTGTGCAAACCGAGAATGGGTCGAAGGTCCACTGTTATGCAGCCATTTTTCGTCTTTATTTAATTGACAAAGGAGGAGTTGACTTGCAAAACCTGCTAAGTCAAGTTTTGAAAATAAATGAGTTATCTCCCTTAGCCTCTCTTTCAGGCACTTGCACATGTCTCACTGGTAGCTCCACTTTCAAAACCTACTAAATCATGTTATAAATTGTAACAGAAAAAGTGAAACTCTGTTAGAACCTGCCAAATCAAGGAGAAAAACTCTTGTCAAATTCTGCTAAGTCATCAGCCAATGTGGAAACTTTATTCCGTTTTCATTCACAAGAAGGGACCAATCACATTTGAGCTTTTATAACTATTCAGCTTTTGCCTTTTCTAACTCTAACTGGTTTGGGAAGTTCAGAAAAATGTGATGATTGTGATACCATAAAAGGGGGATTTGAACCCATGGACTCATGTTTATGTTGTCATTATCATAGCAGCTATTCAACCACTGTGCTGTCTGTAGCATTGAGTTGCATGTAGAGTGGGTCCTGAATCAAATACCTTCACCTATTGAGCAATGAGGCTGGTTTAAACACTGTCAAAGCCTGCTCAATTTCCACTCCACTTTCAAAACCTGCCAAGTGAAAACTTTGTGTTGCAAAATCAAAGTCATTTCTTAAAAAAATAACGAATTGTCTCATGTATTATGTCTGCAAGGCTAATAGTTTAAGTATAGTGAAAATTGGTATCTATGGAAGATATGGAATTTCTATGCATACCAAAAAATCAGATTTTTCTAAAAAATGGACCAACTTGACCAAGAAGGCTTTGCAAGTGGACTCCTCACAGACAACGTACTTATTCACTCAAAACCATCCATTCTTAGATACAATTTGCTTCAGTTTACACTTAATGCAGATTTTTCATTATTATTTTTAGTAAATCAACCCTGCCATTAAAAGAGTTTATATCAGGTCACGTAATCCATACATTATCAGGAAGAGATGGCTCAGTCAGCTTGGTTGATCTTTCCGATAGTTTCCAGCTACATATCGTACTACATGTGTATTGAGCTCATTTGCTGTGTCAGCTAGTCTGAGATCTGTCTATAAACCTTTCAAAGTGAACAATGCCAAAATGGTACATTGCTGGTGGATGGTGTCAGCCTTCTTGTCTTTCCCAAAGAAGAAAAAGCGTGGAAAATTTCACTGTAAACCCAGGTAGGGTGTTAGTAACAGAGTCAATGCTGCATGAAAAGAGCTACTGATAAAAGCAATAAAATCAGGGTGATATTGTTACTTACATGTTCAATGTTGATTTCTCAACATCATTACAAAATACTGGTCCGATGGCATCGGACCCTGCCTGTTATGATACGCATACTGACATTTTCATAAGAGCAAGCCTCGCGGGTCCGTATGATAGCCAATAGAACCAGTGTAACACAGCAAAGAATGTTGTGAGTTCTCGTTATTTGATTTCAAATCCAAGTATCAGATGAAATTTGAGAATATTTCTAGCACTTGATAATGATAATAACATTCATGCAAACAAATGAAATGTGAGATTTTAGACGGTTTTTGTCAAGCTCTTAGCTCAAGGACAATGTCATTGCAACTTTGCAGGCTTGTTTTAACCTCTTAAGCCCTAAGGCTCTGGTTCCAAAAAAATGGCATGCCCAAAATGAAATGAGTATATCTCTGCAACTACTTGGTCCATTTGAATAATCTTGGTATCATAATAAAGTTAACACCATTTGGGATTTCTTTTGGTGTAAAAGTCAGTATATATGTCACTGAGTCAGAGTAAATGAAGATGGAACACAGCATAAATGAAAGATCTCATTTTGTGCCTAACAAAGTTTTACTTCTATCCCTTATGAACTTAGTTGCAGTCTGAAACCTATAAAAATTACAGCACATAATCTCATCATTATCTGTGCCAAAGTTCATTCTAATGAAGCAAATCAGAGCAAAATTAGAGAGGAATGTCTAGGTGGCTTCTCCAAATTGGCAGTTCGGGTACCTTGTGTGCCATTTCAGATTTTCTTTGGTACCTGACTGTAAAACTCATTTAATTTCACTTATATGTCACTACAGGCATACATTCCATCCAAATACAGCCAGAGAAAACAAGCAAATAAACAAAATTATAAATACAAAGAACAAAAACCCCAGCAATTATTTATACGAGAATAATACTTTTACTGTCAAAATAAATGCATGCCATCGCAGGACTTGAACCCTGGTTTCCCAAACCACAACGCTTCGCCTTAATCACTAGGGTACATTAGCTGACTGATTTCCTGCCATCAAATTGCCGATATAAAGAGTGAGTCAAGTTTAGCGTTTGCTGCCTGTCTTAGTGCTTGTGCTTAAAGCCACAAGGATTCTCTGTCAGAAAAGACTTTGAAAATGACTGTTGAATATTTAGCGGATAATCATACCGAAAATACCACAAACAAACCAGTTAAGCGTTTTTATTGTCGTGCTCTTTAAGTACATGTAAATGGCCCATGGACTCAGCTTGAGGCTCCGGGAACGCAAGGCTCTACCTCAGGCTAGGTTTGTGCGATTAGGGCGCTTTGGAGCTCGTTGGAAACATCAGAGCCCGTAGAATCAAATGGCGACCCGCAAAGTCTTACTGACAGCATCACAAGCCGATCACAGAGAGCAAAATACATTGCAAGCTGAATGCTCAAGAGCTGAAATCCTTTGACGCAGTGCCCGGAAAAAAACATGCATGGAGACTGGAGGTCTAGTTTCGATATAACACGGACACATTGGGCTAACAATAGCAAGCACAAATTTACCCTCAAAAAATTTTTTATTACAAAATATCAAAGGTAAGAAATATTTTTGCTCATCTCTGTAGAATGTAAAGTGTATGTCTGCTGTTCTTTGAGTGTGGTGTCGATTTAAAATGACAATGCTTATATCGTTGGATTCCATGGACTTTCCTCTTTCATTTGATGGTTCTTTTGTATGCCTAGCACAAATAAAGTAGAAATGCTAGCGATTGAGCGCTGATATTATTTTATCCTATGTTTTGCTACATGCTTGTTTACTTGCTTGGTGCTTGAATTGTGTTCGGTTGAGGTAAAAATGTTCAACATGAGCATTTTGCAGAGTTTCTTCCCGTAAAGTGGATATACCGCATGACGATGTTGCTGTTAGGTCACATGCTGTATTTATGATGCGTAATGATCATCCCCAGTACCTGGGTCGTTCAGGTTTTAGAGGTTAATGAAAATGTGACTGGCATGAGACCCCACTAGCTCAGGGTTCCACTGAAAGATCGGTCTGTTTCAACGGTTGTTCCACTGAGACTGCCTCTGGCTCCTCCGACAGTCTCCACTTCTGCTTCTCCAAATGATGTCACCATGATTGCTTAATCACCCAAGATTCCAGTTGAAATTTCTAGGGGTATTCCCAAATCAATTTGCTAAATTCAAGTCATTTCCAAAATTAGCCATTTTTAGGGGAAACCAATGTCATATATGGGTACCTTGGTAAAGGATTGCCAATAAATAATCACATGCCAAAGAGCAGGCGTGAGCTTTACAGAAGACCTTCAATTTCATCAATATGCTGGTAGTCTGATGCAAACTTTATGGTTAAACAAGTGCTTTCAAACTATCCAGATTCATCAGACAATTTGTTCTTATTTGAGAATTATTCCTTTGGACAGGTGGCTGAGATTATGGCTACTCATATTGCATGCAGCTTAGTATGCCATACCCTTCTCCTAAAACCTAGAGGCAACACAGATTCATCAATGTGTACATGACAGTTAGGATTGCGTTTGACCTGGACTGTTGAAAATATTTTTGAGGAGCTTGAATAGGTCTGGTGAATTATTGCAGATAGCCCTCAAGAAAGTCAGGGCGTGGGCCTCTGCGTACCTCACAGCAAAGGTCTGACAAAGAAAAAGGCGAATAGAAGCTGAACTGCATTTACCACCAGCACAAATGGGAAAGGCTTCCAGAAAATTGGGCCCAGTAAGGCTATCCTCATTGAAATGACCTAATTAACAGATCTTTTTTTCTTTAACTTTGACACATGAGGAGTTCATGTTGGCATTTGCATTAATCGCAAAACACAATGAAAACCTGTCCCAGAGAGGTTTTATGCCTTTTAAAGACAATCAACTATCTTAACACTTCAAAAAAAAAATTACCCGTAGCTCTTCAGACCCCTTATGAATTTAAGATGATGTTGTGTTTTACTATTTTTTATTATTATTATTATTAGTAGTAGTAGTAGCAGTAGTAGTAGTAATGGCAGTAGTTGTAGTCGTAGTAGTAGTCAGGACATTCTATGAGTTTAGATTGCGTTTAAAACATGCTAGAACCAATGATTATGTCTCGTGAACTGCAATGGCAAAACTTCTCTCCTTGTCCATCTGCAGCATACATCTACATGTGAAAATTGCATATGGTTGTGTGTGACATGTTGTACATACAGTACTTTGCATGATGGGTATTTAGATCCTATCCTAACTTGTTTTCCAGCTTTTAATTATCAGTCTAAGGTTAAGGTTTCTTTTCTATTACTTATTTCATGACTTTCAGAGTACCTTGGCAGTTAGTCCTTAAAATTCAGGCACATTCCTTCCACAGACAATAATTTTTTCTCACCTTGACACTGTACGCTCATTCACTTAGAGTGCATAGCATTGTGGGCAGGCGCTAAAAGTGGCAACTTATTTATCATACTTCATCCAGGCAACAGACCGCATTTATATTGTAATCATGATATATAAGATATAGAAAATCAGGTTTGAGCTTTTACTTTTGCTGTACAATAGAATTTTCTCTTATGAGGTGACATTCACGGACTTCTTCACAGTATGTGGCTATGGCTTCTGTTTGAAAATACACTTTTGGTATCCAGAAATTTGCTTAGATACACATACAGTTAGGTCCAGCAGTATTTGGACAGTGATAATTTCCATAATTTTGCCTCTGTACACAATAACAGTGGATCTGAAACAAATCATCCCTGATATGACTGAAGTGTGAGCTTCCAGCTTTAATTTGAGGGGTTTCACAAAGTCTTGCATTAATTGTTCAAGAATTGCAGCCATTTTTATGCATAGTTCTCCTCATTAAGGTAGGACAATAAATAGAACGTGCCATTTTGATGCAAAGCCGCATTTCGATCATGGTTACTCAATTGTGGATACTTGCTGCTAATCTCTATCTCCATCTATCATTAATCATGTGCTAACAGCAAATGCAGAAGTTAACAAAGGACTGATTTATCTTTCATTCTTTTTTTTAAAGTGAGTAACATTTTTTTAATTAAATTTACCATTTAATCACCGCAACATTGCAGTATATAGAAAGCAGAGTGTTTACTACTAGAAACAGGCCAATCTTTCTTATTTCAACCCCAAATCATAAAAAGTTGGATTGGTAATGTTAAATTAAAACTGAAACTGGAAGCAGTGTTTTGCAAATTATCTTTCAGCAGTATTACACTGAAAACAATACATTCTTTGACGTTTCACCACCTGAATTTTATTGATTAGTTCAATTTTATTTCTAGCGACATATTTTTAAAAAGTTGGGACAATGAATATGTACCACTTTGTCATGTCGCCATTCCTTTTCACTGCGTTTAATTAATGTTTAGGACTGAAGACATTGACTGAATGCTTCGCATGTAATTTTTTCTTATTCGTCCTGCAACCAAGTCTTAAACAAGGCCGTCACTCCAGTATAATGGTAGGGAAACGCTGATACACTGGGGACAAGCCGGGACTTCAGGCTGCCCAGTCCGGCACCCACACCCTCTTTTGACTCAGAGGTGCATTTTTAATGCGTACATAATGCAGTTTTGTCTTGTCTTTTTGAAATATAATGGGGCATCCCTGGAGAAGATGTTGTCTTGCAGGCAGCATATGTTGCTCCAAAATCTCAGTGCACTTTTCAGCATCAATGCTTTTTGAGGAATGTTGTTTTTAAACCTTTTAATAATTTTCTCATGCGTCTTTGTGCAAATTGCCGATCCTCAGCCCATCTTCACTCTGAGTGGACAAAGCCTTTCCTGGATGCTGCTTTTGCACCAAATCAGGATTACAATCACTTGCTGACATGAGCTGTATCACATCATCTCATCATTCAGTTTTTTTTTTTTTTACCTCATTACTAGTCCTAAATGACCCCATCCCCACTTTTTCTGGTATGCGTTGCAGGCCTGAATAGATTTTTATCCACAAATAAAATTAAGTTGACCAAACAATAAATTAAATATTTTGTCTTCATATGGTCTACAATAAAAACAAATCAAAATACATTTAGAAATCACTGCTTTCTGTTTTGTAAGCTCATTTTCCAAACTATCCCATCTTTTTCTAAATTGCAGTTGAAGTTAAAAGTAATTTTTGTGCCATCTAAACTTTTGCTGTCCAAAAGTGACACACTCACTGGAGATGTGCTCTATATAGTGGTTTTCAAAATTGTGAATAAACTGTATGCTGCCAATTTTTGTTTTCTTCATTGCAATTTAAACAGTCACAAAGCTCTGGTTAGTGTAATGCAAGATGTGCTAAAAACAAACTCGGACATTATCAGAGTAGTAATCTTTTAAAGGCATAATTCATGAATAAAACATTATTCTTGACTGAATTTAATATTTAATTGCTGCAGCATTGCATTAACAAGGAAGTTGTGTGTTTTACTCCTAACGAATCGTTCTGATGACTGAAAACTTGTTAATCGAAGAAAATGATTCAAAACAGAAAACGGGGGTGTTTTTCGGCTTCACGGCTGTCACTGGAACATGGTACATTAGAATTCATTCAAAATATATATATATATTTTTTTTTTTCTTACAAAATTTTGCTTGACTAGTTTGTGTGGCGAGAATCAATGGAGAGATTTGTTTTTGGGCTCCACTGCAAACTGAGAAATGTTTCTCTAATCCAAGAGAGACAAAACAGGATCACTGGCAATGTGGTAATCACATTTTAGGCACTTTAAATCAAATCAATATTTACACTCTGTGCTCTCAGTGATTTCCATTGTCAGGCAGAGTACTGATTTGATGGCACTGAACTGTTAAGTAGGCTATTTTTATATATATATATATATATATATATATATATATATGTATTTAAAGAAAGGCATTGAATTATTCTGCGCTGTGCAAGTATTTTTATCATTTCTTGTTCCATCTTGTTCAATCAGTGAAGGCATGCACGGTGAACTCCATATATACTGGAAGAATTAGATTTTCGAGTGAACATGAAAAGACTACTGATGGCCTTTACTTGGGCCGATGAGCCTTTCACCTCATAACTTGCGCATGCATCGGTAACCGAGCCTACCTATCGCCCCGAGTAATTACTATAGCTGTGTACAGCAAAATTTTGGATTTGAAATTTAAAAAACCTGCTATTAACTTTCAGAGTAGATTTTTTTGCCTTAGTGAAAAAAAAAAGAAAAAGAAAAATTTGGGTTCCAGAATGACTGCTGGCTTTGCAGGTGTTCTGATTGCTCCGCAGAGCAAATACTTCCTCTGTGCAGGTATTTGAGTGCTGTCAGTTTATAGTTTTGATTCTAGGCCTTCACATCTCTGTTGTGGTCTATTATTGTGTTGCTCAACATGAGGACCAAAGTTGTGCCAATGCTGGTTAATGAAACCTTTATTTGGCTGAGAAATAGGAAGAAAAAACAGTCTGACTGATTCTAGGTAAATACTCAGAATTACTGGAATCATGTGTATGAAAAATAACCATGCAAACTGCTGAGTTCACTGCTGTTCATTAAAAAAAAAAAATTCAGTAGTTCAGAGCAGGAAAATTCTCACCATTTTGAAGAAAAATCCAAAATTCAAAATGCAGGTCAAAAACATCAGATTCTGCTCATCTGATCAGATCATTTCTGTCAGCACAGGGCTTCACAAAGTGCAGTGCAGAGGCTAACTTTAAGATGCAAACCACTAGTTAGCTGAGAAAGCAGGATGGCTATATTGCATCTTAATACGAAGCACCTAATGGATCCTGCAGAGGTCTGAGGAAAGGTCTTGCATACCTCATCTGTCCAAAAGGCACAACAATTATTAATTAGGCAGTTAGGTTCCACTGATTTGAACCATGCGCCTTACTTTGTGCTATAATCAAATGTACTCATTTGTGGCGTACCGCAAATCTGAGGCCTCCCCCACAACTAAAACAATAGGCAAAAAAATTTAGATTCACGCCAGATGTAACAAATGATGACTTATGTCTTTGAAGAAAAAAAGTCCTACTTTTGACTCACAAGTCCACTGACGGTTTTCCCAAAAGATTTAGGGGACGTCAAGCCTTTAGTTGTTGTTGTTGTTTGCAAATGTTAGATGAACCATTACAAGTCCAGTTAGTGATATTTTTTTTCCGTAGAATCAGGGTTAGATCGCTCTGCATTCCAATAGCCATCTCTGATACTGAGTGTTGAATCAGAAACACTGATCTCTCAGTCCCTCTGTTCCGCAGTAGACAGAGAATTTTAAGTGTGGTCTTTGATTGGCAGAAAAACCTAAATATTTTGAATGGGTTGAAAAGCAATGCACAGCTGACCGTACTGCTTCTGGACTGGTTAGCTTGCTATGTTTTACTCTGCAGTAGCTGTTTGGAAATTTGTTCACCTGCTTAGTTTGTTAGCACTTTTGCTGCTAATGTTAGTTTATAACAGCTGGGACATTCATCATTTGTGGCAGACTTCAACTTGGTATGCTGTGTAACGATGGCAGTGAAACTTCTGTTAGCTGATATTAGTTGTGGTTCCATGTGGTTCATTGTTGCAGAAAATGAGCTCAGTAATGCCAGCTAACTTTACAACCACATGGATGATTGAGAAATGAAACAATAAAGGTAGACGATCAACGGTTTGCCATCACTGCTGAGCCTAAAATTGTAATGCGCTGTAATGAAGACCACTGCGCGTTCATGTCGGGATGTGGAGAGGTGGGGTACTTTTAACTGCTAACTGCAAGAACAGAGAGTAAGTTAGCCAAAATGCTGAATTTCCTTATGGCACCTTTTAGTTCTTCTTGGTTAATTTTCACCTTACAACTCTCGCAAGGATAATCATTTTTCTGAGTTTCTTTCCAATGGTGGAATCATGAATGCTGACCGTATCTGAGACAAGCAAGGCCTGCGATCCCTAAGGTTTTTTTTTCGGGCTCTTTTGTGAGTTCCCATATCAGCATTCGATGCATACTTGCAGGAATTTACAGTATCTCACAAAAGTGAGTACACCCCTCACATTTCTGCAAATATTTTATTATATCTTTTCATGGGACAACACTGAAGAAATGACACGTTGATACAATGTAAAGTAGTCAGTGTACAGCTTGTATAACAGTGTAAATTTACTGTCCCCTCAAAATAACTCAACACACAGCCATTAATGTCTAAACCGCTGGCAACAAAAGTGAGTACACCCCCAAGTGAAAATGTCCAAATTGGGCCCAATTAGCCATTTTCCCTCCCCGGTGTCATGTGACTTGTTAGTGTTACAAAGTCTCAGGTGTGAATGGGGAGCAAGTGTGTTAAATTTGGTGTTATCGCTCTCTCACACTCTCATACTGGTCACTGGAAGTTCAACATGGCACCTCATGGCAAAGAACTCTCTGAGGATCTGAAAAAAAGAATTGTTGCTCTACATAAAGATGGCCTAGGCTATAAGAAGATTGCCAACACCCTGAAACTGAGCTGCAGCATGGTGGCCAAGACCATACAGCGGTTTAACAGGACAGGTTCCACTCAGAACAGGCCTTGCCATGGTCGACCAAAGAAGTTGAGTGCATGTGCTCAGCGTCATATGCAGAGGTTGTCTTTGGGAAATAGACGTATGAGTGCTGCCAGCCTTTCTGCAGAGGTTGAAGAGGTGGAGTCAGCCTGTCAGTGCTCAGACCATACACCGCACACTGCATCAAATTGGTCTGCATGGCTGTCGTCCCAGAAGAAAGCCACTTCTAAAGATGATGCACAAGAAAGCCCGCAAACAGTTTGCTGAAGACAAGCAGACTAAGGACATGGATTACTGGAACCATGTCCTGTTTTAAACTTATTTGGTTCAGATGGTGTCATGCATGTGTGGCGGCAACCAGGTGAGGAGTAAAAGACAAGTGTGTCTTGCCTACAGTCAGGCATGGTGGTGGGAGTGTCATGGTCTGGGGCTGCCTGAGTGCCGCCCGGCACTGGGAGCTGAGTTCATTGAGGGAACCATGAATGCCAACATGTACTGTGACATACTGAAGCAGAGCATGATCTCTGGGCAAGGGCAGTATTCCAACATGATAACGACCCCAAACACACCTCCAAAACAACCACTGCCTTTTAAAGAAGCTGAAGGTGAAGGTGATGGCGTTTCTCCAGACCTAAACCCTATTGAGCATTTGTGCGGCGTCCTCAAAAGGAGGGTGGAGGAGCGCAAGGTCTCTAACATCCACCAGCTGCGTGATGTCATCATGGGGGAGTGGAAGAGGATTCCAGTGGCAACCTGTGAAGCTCTGGTGAACTCCATGCCCAAGAGGGTTAAGGCAGTGCTGGAAAAATAATGGTGGCCACACAAAATATTGACACTTTGGGCCCAATTTGGACATTTTCACTTGGGGTGTACTCACTTTTGTTGCCAGCAGTTTAGACATTAATGGCTGTGTGTTGAGTTATTTTGAGGGGACAGTAAATTTACACTGTTATACAAGCTGTAAACTCACTACTTTACATTGTATCAACGTGTCATTTCTTCAGTGTTGTCCCATGAAAAGATATAATAAAATATTTGCAGAAATGTGAGGGGTGTACTCACTTTTGTGAGATACTGTAGTTGGCCAGATGCTCCAGGGATGATTCACCACTGTTACAAGTTCTTTCATTGGTAATAATGGCTCTTGCGGTGTGCAGGAGTCCCAAAGCCTAAGTGATTACTTTATCACCCTTTCCAGACTGATATATTTCAATAACTGTCCTTCTCATTTCCTCTGAAATTTCTTTGTGACAGACTTGGGACTCAGGGCTCAGCCGCCGAAGAAGTTCGGTTTCACGCAGTTTATTAAATGCAAGCTCCGGGTAAAGCAGTCTAGTTCTTTCACACACAAGAGGATTGTAGTACCAAGACAGTAGGCTGAATCAGAGTTGATAAACACACATTAGTCCAAAACCAGGTGGGCGGAATGCAATGTAAGGCAGCATGAAAGATCATAAGTCATGTAACAAGCAATAATTTGTTATCAACACCAATCTCGTAAGACCGTGAAACAAAGAGAATCAAAACTGGGAATCAGACACCAGTAATCAGATGCCAGTAATACAAGGAGACAGAGTCACAATGGGAACTAAATCTGAGGGCAATCTTTACACAGGGAAGTAGACGGGGAAACTATCGCAGCTGTAACACAGGGGAACAGAGCATGAGCGGCCTCGGCTACAAACAAGCAAATAACTTATGATGATTGCAAGGAATAGGGAGGGCAAGAGTGAGGCAGGAACAAAACAAAGACACATGAAGCAAAAATATAAAGGATAAAATGACAAAAAACAGGGGAATCATACAAAAAATTGTTATGACATGCATTTACATAAAATGAAAAATAAAATAAACAAATCAAGGAACTCTGACACTTTGGTTTGGGCACACTGTGACATCTTGTGGCCTGCAGTACATTGCTGGAAAGGTTTTATCCAAGTGATGTTCAATTTAAATTACCTAATTTGCTGATTGTGTAGTTAAGAGGGCGCTCTGCAAAAAATATAAGAAATCTGCAAGGGAATAAACTTTCTCATGGCACTGTATGCTTCCAGTATGAAGAAAGAGTTATACGCACATCACGTATAGGTGCAAGGCTATCAGATAAAACGTGTCAATGGAGAAAGGAAAGGACACCTGCACACTTACTCCAAGCCACCAAGAATTTTATTTATTTATTTTTAATTAGGACAAAGTTTCAATCCAATTCAGATCTTCGTCTGGTCATGACTAGACGAAGATCCAAGTTGGATCAAAACCTTGTCCTAATTTAATTTCAAAAAATAAAATAAATAAAATTTCTTGGTGGCTTGGAGTAATTGTGCAGGCTTCCTCTCCTTTCCTCACTGTGCGCTTCCAGTCCAATAAGAAATGATGGCATTGATTTTCGGGCTTTGTGCAGGCCAATCAGGTTCTTTTGCACCAATCTTGACAAATCTTTTACTGCAGCCCATAAGTTTGTGATCAGGGCATTGCCTCTCTGAAACAATAAGGGGTATTACCATAACAGTTAGTTGCAGAGAATCATCTACACTGTCATTGCAGTAAAATCCAGATTCTTTTTCAGTGGAAATTCACAGGGCATGTCAATGACTCTATGAGTTGGGTCACTGTAACCTCTGCTGCTTGCAATGTGATCTTGGACACCTTTTCATCTAAAATTGTTTTTATACAATTCAGATTTTTTAAATTTTTTTTTTTTTTCTCATGAAGTAATTTAACTGCTCAACTATACATTTTTGGTGAAGGACAAGGCTACTTTCAGGGCACTGAAATACATAAACAGTTGAACCCAGTTTAAGTCTAATTCTGTATTTCCCTGTCTTGTGCAATCTGATGCCTTTGGCCGACAGTTTCAGCTGAGAAGGTAACAATTGAGCAATAGTTTATTTTTAGAGATCAGTGAGCTAAAATACCTGCAATGCAGGAATGAAAAAAGTACTTTAATCAATACTTCTGCAATGTCTTCAAGCACCTCAGTTGAACATGATCTCTGTTTTTTGCAGAACAGCAAGATTTTACAGAGTGATGAAGAACACAGATTGCTGCAGACAACTTTTGAAAACAATGCTAAGTATTATTAATATTTTATGGAACATAAACTACTTCTGACAAAATTCTTGAGCAGCAAGGCAGCCTATGCAAATGCCTCAGACAAGCTTTGCGGCACCATTTTTCAAAATGATATTTGACACTACTTATTTTAGATACACTATGCTCAGTTGCTGAGGATTAAACATTCTCTCATTGACTGTATAGTGAGGATTCACTTTCCAGAGTAATACTTCTTTAATGATGTTTCACTTGGTAAACCAGCTGTTGTGCATTGAAGTGTCATTGACTGCTGCTGGGTCAATGCATGTGTTCATTGAAGTGTTATTGACTGCTTTTGGGTTAATGAATATTATATGAAAGATAATACATTCATCCATCTTAACCACTTCTTGAATGGCCACGAAAGGTTGACAGCTCTCTTGGATAATGGGTAAATTCTTGCAATCCTTGAATATGTAAATAACACAGACTGCAGACTTTGAGTCAAGAAGCCACCAATAAACAACTGAGGCCTAATTTACGATGCAGCAGGTCCACTTGTTGGACTCGTGCTGATAAGTCGCTCTGCTCGATGTCCTTCCCATGAGGTCCCCTTATTAACCCCTTTGCACAGAATACAAAATAAGGCAAATTTTTCTTGTTATGCATGAGCCTCTTTAGGTTTTATAATTCAGCATTTGTGTCACAGAGACTCTGGAAAAATATTCCAGTGAAGAAAGACATTTGTAAATTCAATTACAGAATTGTTTAGGAATTATATTTCGGAATTTATGGACGCCAGCGTCTATATCTGCGCAAAAGGCAATATGGATGCTGTGGGTTCTAGATCGAAGCCCCCGTATGTAAGTGCCTGAGATCTCTTGGTCAGTAGCTGAGCTGCAGCTCAAGTAGTCGCAAATACGTTTATTTGCTTTTAGACTGTGTACAGGCCGCCTTCCTCTCTCTGTTCCCCAGCTACCGCTATAATTAAAAAGCTACTCCACAGCGGTACATCAAGTTTACCCTGCCTTCCAGTCACCACTAATTTCTGCATCCAGGTGTGACAGCTGTCTCCACTTGACCCAAACCATCGGTTAACTGCAGGGACAGATCTCCACTCTCTACCAAATCAGGGAATGAGGAGTTCATTGATTCCGTCGTCACAATGGATGTCGCTGCCATTGACACAGCTGATGAGGAGCTGGAGCTGAACTTTACAATCCCGGTCGCCCAGTACCAGGCCTAGAACTGCTGGCTACCTCAGGGAGCCAAGCCTAAGAATCCAGTCAGCTCCACTCCAGTGCAGATGTCCAGGTTCAACGGCCACAGAATAAAGTTAGCACCTTATCTTCCACCTCCCTGCGTGTTCGAACTGAGTAACAGGAACCACTTCCTGAATGAGCGGGACTTTCCAAAAGCTTTCATCCAAACTCCTCGCAGTCATCACCAGACTGTGTACCAGTGCCTGCTGACCTCCCAGCTTTGCAAGGCCGCTTGGCTAAAGGTCCAGCATACAGCTCCATTTCGGTCCTCCTGCAAGAAGCTGTTAACCAGAGAAACAGCTTCATGCCCCCCTCATCTCTGTCAGTCAACTCCTCCTTCAACTCTCATAATCAGAGATTCGATTTTGAGAAACATTGGATTGAAGGGCGCCGACTGTTTGTCGTTTCCTGGCACCACCATTCTGGATATTATAGACAAAATCCCGGACATCATAAAACCCCACCTGACATTATCCACACCGGTACCATGACACTCTGAAACAGCAATCCGAATGACTAAAACGTGACTTTATCCGTATTTTTAGCTCAATAAAACAGTCCGACTATAGTATTTTCATCTATGGCCCAACCCCTACCTGTGGCTGGGGAATTGGACGGTTTAGCAGGCTGCTTAGCTTAAAAACATAGCTGTCCTTTGTTTGTGACTCAAACTACATGGGATTTATTGACAATTTTAATGTTTTTTGGGACAGGGGCATCTTTTCGGAGGAGACAGACTCCATCCAAACAAATTTGCATCCGCTTGCTCTACGCTTACACCATGTTCTATGGAAGTCCATAGTGGACAATATTCAAATGAAAATGTAATTCCACTATTGCATTATAATTTTCCACTTATGAATGAGTTATTTCAGAGAATATTAAATTAAAAATGCATTAATCCAATTATCACTTTCATTTTCACAAACACATATGGGAAATCTACAACCCCAATTCCGAAATAGTTGGGACAAAGTGTAAATTGTAAATAAAATCAAAATACAATGACTTTCAAATCACACCAGCCAGTATTTTATTCACAATAGAACAGAGATAACATAGCAAATGTTGAAACTGAGAAATTTTACAATTTTATCCACAAAATGAGCTCATTTCAAATTTCATGGCTGCTACAGGTCTCAAAAAAGTTGGGACAGGGGCCCGTTTACCATGGTCTAGCATCCCCTCTTTTTAAACACAGAGCGGAGGCGTCTGCGCATTGAAGAGGCAAGTTTCTTGAGTTTAGCCATTGGAATTTGATCCCACTCTTGTTTAATACAGGCTTCCAGCTGCTGGAGAGTTTTGGGTCTGCTTTGACGGACTTTTCTTTTAATCATGCACAAAATGTTCTCAATCGGTGAAAGATCAGGACTGCAGGCAGGCCAGTTCAGCACACGCACGCTTTTACTACGAAGCCATGCTGTTGTAATAGCTGCAGTATGTGGTTTTCCATTGTCCTGCTGAAATACAAAAAGCCTTCCCTGGAATAGATGTTGTCTAGAGGGGAGCATATGTTGCTCTAAAACCTTTATATACCTTTCAGCATTCATGGTGCTTTTTAAAACATGCAAGTGTCCCACACCATATGCACTAATACATCCCTATACTATCAGAGATGCTGGCTTTTGAACTGAACGCTGATAACAGGAGGGGTGGTCTTTCTCCTCTTTAGCCCGGAGAACACGACGCCCATGATTTCCAACAAGAATGTCAAATTTGGACTCGTCTGACCACAGGACACTTTGCCACTTTGCTACAGTCCATTTTCAATGAGCCTTGACCCACAGAACACGGCGGCGCTTCTGGATCATGGTCAACAAAGGCTTCCTTTTTGCATGATAGAGTTTTAGGTGGCATCTGTGGATGGCACGGCGGACTGTGTTTACAGACAGTGGTTTCCTGAAGTATTCCTGGGCCCATTTAGTAATGTCAATGACAGAATCATGCCAGTGAGTGATGCAGTGGCGTCTGAGGGCTCGAAGATCATGGCCATCCAGTAAAGGTCTTCAGCCTTGTCGCTTAAGCACAGAGATTTTTCCAGTGTCTCTGAATCTTTTGATGATGTTATGCACTGTGGATGATGAGACCTTCAAAGCCTTTGCATTTGACGTTGAGGAACATTGTTTTTAAAGTATTTCACAATTTGTTTTAAGCAAGCCTTCACAGCTTGGAGAGCATCTGGCCATCTTTACTTCTGAGAGACTCAGCCTCTCTCAGACATCCCTTTTATTGCCAATCATGTTACACACCTGATGCCAGCTAACTTAATTACTTGCTAGATATTCTTTCAGCTGATTCTTTTTTATATTTATTGCTTTTTCAACCTTTTTTTGCCTGTGTCCCAACTTTTCTGAGACCTGTTGCAGCCAGAAAATTTGAAATGACCTCATTTTGTGGATAAAAATGTAAAATGTCTCAGTTTCAACATTTGAAATGTTATCTATGTTCTATTGTAAATAACATATTGGCTCATGTGATCTGAAAGTCATTGCATTTTGATTTTATTCACAATTTACACTTTGTCCCAACTATTTCAGAACTGTGGTTGTAGATAATCATGAGCTTTTTGCTTCTAAATTTTAACACTTGCATAATTATAATATTATACAACATGTTACTCAGCCTACTCATAAAAAAGGCCTCATTTTAGACCTTGTAATAACCTATGGGCTGTGTGCAAATCTCTCATCAGTTGTGGATGTAGACTTGACAGATCACCTCTGTGTCTTTTTTACCATCAATGGTTTTATATAAATGGGTATTCTCGAACAAACTGTCAGGAAATGCTATTTTACCTCTCAAGTGGCCACAAAGTTTAATGATCTTTTACTTGACACTCCTGAAAATACCTTCCTCTTGTGATTTTATTTTGGATAGTTTTAGCAGCAAACTAAGGTCAACCCTTGACATTGTGGCCCCTGCACCTGCACCTCACTAGAGGAATGAGGCAGTTAGACAACTGAAGAGAAATTGTCAAAAAGCAGAGAGAACAAAAGAAATTAGCATTCAACTATCAAATTTTCAAGGACAGCTGACTATGTTTAATTAGGCAATTAAACATGCAAGAATTGCGCACTTTTCGAAATTGATAATCGACAACCAGAACAAATCCAACATCCTCTTCTCAAGCACTGACTGTCTAATTAACCCCATTTTTATAAATTCTAGCAGTATGTCCGCTAACACAAAATGTAAGGATCTTGCAGTCTATCTCCGAAGTAAAACAGACACTATTAGTTCAAATTTCCCTCCATACCAAAAGATGAATTTTGACACCCCCAGAACTGCTGTTCTTGTTTGTAGAAACACTAGAGAAGTTTATCTTGGTTAATGTTGAGATTCTTGGCAAAGTTATACCCCAAAAACATTTTGTAACTTTTTTTAATTAAGATTTACTTAACAGTGTAAATAATTATCTTCAGATGGGTGTAGTCCCTACTGCTTTTAAGACTGCTCGTTAAACCTCCTCGAAGAGAAACAATTTAGCTGCTTCAACACTTGATAACTAGATACCAGTGTCCAATTAACCATTTTTAAGTAGAATTTTGGAGAAGCTTGTTTTAATCTGTGGAATGATTTTATTAACTCTGAAAACGTGTAAGAAATACCAGTCTGGTTTTCAGGCCAATCATAGTACCAGAACCGACACTAGTCAAAGTTGTAAGTGACCTCAGGGCCAATATGGATATGAGAAAATCCTCTACACTAATACTATTTGACTTAAGTGCAGCCTTTGATACCGTGGACCACTTAATTCTTTAAGACAAACTTCATACTCTGATTGGCCTCTCTGGTACTGTTTTCAATTGGTACAAATCTTATCTTACTGACAGTTTTTAGTAAGCATTGATAAATGTTCATCTAAAACAGGGCTATTCAGCATTATCCAGAAAGAGCCAGCGAGTTTCAGGTTTTTCATTCCAACCAAGCAGTTACACATCTGATTCTTCTAATCAACCCCAAGACTCTTTGCTAAAGAGCTTGATTAGTGGAATCAGGTGTGTAACTGCTTGGCTAGAATTAAAGCCTGCACCCACATGGGCCCTTTCTGGATAATGTTTAATAGCCCTGATCTAAAAGTTATAAAATGAACTGTGGTGTCCCTCAAGATTCCATTTTCGGTCCTGCACTTTTTAACCTTTACATGCTGCCACTTGGAAATGTCACGAGGGGGCACAGAATCAATTTTCATAGTTATGCTGATTATGCACAGCTTTACATTGCAGTGTCTCCTGATGATCCAGGGCGAATTGATGCCCTTTTAAACTTTATTTTAGATATCAAGGTATGGATGGCAGAGAATTTTCTGCTGCTCAGCCAGGACAAAACTGAAGTCTTGGTCAGTGGTACTAAAGCTGAAAGAGAGAAACTCATTGCTAAACTGCGAGCACTGGCATTAAACCCCTGTCAACGAGTGTTAATCCTCTGAGTCATCTTTGACTTTGATCTCAGTTTTGAGCCTCACATCAGAAACATAGCAAAAAATGCATTTTATCATCTGAACTACACTGCTCGGTCAAAAAAAAGTCACCGTTTGGAAATCAATGAACAAACTCTATAATTGGATCATTATTGCAGTTATTAATATGTTTCAGCCGGCAATAATCATTTTTACCCTGACTGATGAAGCACGTCGCTACTCATTTCTTAAAAAATCATGTCGGAAGACACATCAGCAAAGGAAACCATGAATGACAAAAACAAGTATGAGGAATCATTTTCACAAACAAATTTGCCACCACAAAGTCCTGACCTTAAACACATTAAAAGTTATTGGGATGTGCTCAAGAAAGACCACCGAGTGGTTCAACCATTATGTCGAGAAGACAAGATCTCGGCCAAAAATTATGGCATTTCTGATCGAAAATAAATGTTCTGGCATTGCATATAGTTGTCAAAACAATGACAAGACGAATATGCACAGTAATCAAAGCTACAGGGGTTCCAACTCAATATTGGAGTGCGCGACTTTTTTTTTGGCCGGGCAGTGTATATTGCCAGAGTGTGACCAGTTCTCTCTCAAGCCAATACAGAGACACTAATACATGCTTTTATAATCTGCTGGAGTGGCTATTGTAATGCCCTGCTTTCTGGTCTCCCTAAGAAGTTATCTCAACTGCAGTTGCTTCAAAACTCTGCTGCATATGTGTTTACTGAGACCAGAAATAGAGCACACTTTACACAAATTTTAAAGTCCCCGCACTGGCTTCCTGTTAGCTTCAGAATTGATTTCAGATCCTATTACTGGTTTATAAGGCTCTCAATGGTCTTGGTCCTATCTATTCACCACATTTGCTTTTTATGTTTTGAATCCCTCAGAACCTTCAGGTCTTCTGGTACTGGCCTTTTAATCATGCCCAAGGTTAGAACAAAAACACACAGTGAGGCATCCTCTCACTACTATGGCCCACGTCTCTGGAACTGGCATCCTGAAGACCTGGGGGCAGCAGAGAGTGTTGATATTTTCAAAAGCAAGCTCAAGAAGTACCTTTTTAGTCTGGATTTCAATTGAACTTTATTTACTTATTTATCTAATTTTTAATATGTTTTATTCTATTTTACTGCTTGGTATATCCTTTTGTTCCATTGTATTTTCTGATTTTGCTTATCTTGAAATACCCTACCTTTTATTTCTGGTTATACTCTTTTTTGTGTGTCCTCTTCCTCCTCTCATTTGGCATTGTATTATTTTTGCACTTTTCATTTCCCATATAATAATAATAATAATAATAATTATTATTATTATTATTATTATTATTATTTCATCCTGCTTCCAGTATTTCCTCATGCAGATTTATCAGATTTATGATAGCATTTCCTATGTTCTTGTTTTGAATCAGTTCTTTTTTAATGAGTTTTTTTTTCATGCATTTGTCAATTATTACTATGTTTTTGAATTATAAGTCATTTATTGCTCTGTGGGTGGAGGGCTGGGGGGTTGGCGGAGTATTGTTTTTTACTGTTTTTATTGTGTGAAGCACTTTGAGTGCCATTATGTTTGGATGAAGTGCTCCATAAATAAAGTCTGATTGATTGATTGATTGATTGATTAATCGATTGATTTTTTTCCTCATCAGGATTGCTCATCAATCCATAGTAGGGCTCAAACACCATTCACTAGCACAATCTTAGCTATGGCAATTTAGGGTCTCCAGTGAACCTAGCACGCATGTTTTTGGGCTATGGGAGGAAATTTGAGTGCCTGGAGGAAACTCATGCTAACACGGGGAGAATATTCAAACTCCCCACATAAAGGCCCCAAGCCAGATTCAAACTCACAACCTACTTGTGGGGCATCAGTGTAACCCACTGTGCCACTGTGTCACCCATAAAACAAAAAAAGACTTCAAACTACTCATAAAGAAAATCCACCCATTCATCATCTAAACCGCTTCTTCCTCAACCCAATCACGAGGGAGCTGGAGACTGTCCCAGCAAACTATGGGTGAAAGGCCCGGACCAGCTCACCAATCCAAGGCTCATGCACCTTTACTCACATTCTCATACATATGGGCGATTTAGAGTCACCAATTAACCGAACACGCATATTTTAGGGCTGTGGGAGGAAACCGGATAATGTGTAGTAAACTCGCATGAACTCGGGGAGAACATGCAAACACCCTTGAGGAAACTGTGAGGCAACAGTGCTGTCCAATGCACTAATGTGCCACCCCAAAAGAAAATCTAGTTCTTGTTTTTCATTCAATTCGTATGTTAGTGGCGCATCTCCACCCATTCACCCTGTATAACCTCCAATAATTACATCAACCAAAGTACACTTAAAAAGTGTGTGTGTGTTAATAATACATTGTCAATGTGAAACTATCCCGTGCATCAAAGCACTTCTGGAAGCTATAGACCATCTGCTTTAGAGCAGATGATATAAATGAAAGATTGAAAGAGGACAGATAGCTTGCACTAATTAGATTTGTAGTAAATGCAAGCGAATGCAGAATTTCAGATGTCGTAATCTGTCCTGTTAATTTGGGAGCGGAGTCTTCTTCCCACCTGCAGCAGAAGCAGATAAACAGCTGGAGGAACCTCTTTTTCCTGAGGCGACAATATCGAGCATGAAGAAGCACAGAACACTTCTGCCATAGTTGAACTGGGTCTGCAGGTATGAACATAAGGTCATGAGTTCAAACTCATTTCAGAATGCTTGTTATGGCCCAGAAACTTTTCTAACAACTAGACTTATCTTTTTGAAAGAGTAAATTTGCAAGAAAAAAATATGCAGCATATGCAAAAAGAGTTGTTCTACAAATGAAAACTATTTCTTGGTGTATTACTCTCAGTTATTGCCAAGACATTTTACTTTACGCAGAATGACAAAAAAAAGGAGCTCAACAATGGCAAACACACATGTAATGGTTAGTTTGTAGATCATTTTAAAGTGAATGGATGTTTAATCTGTTGTGAATGCATCATTAGGAGACTTTATTTCAATGCCAGTAATTATGCATAATTGATAAACTGTTACATATTGAGAGAGGCATACAAAAATGTGCAGAGGATGCTGAAGGTCTTTCATATCTCTGCTGGGAAATCACTGCGGGTAAATCTGCTTTTTTTTTGGGAGTCACAGACAGCTCAGGTTTTTCTTAAAAAAAAACAAAACACCTTTTAATAATTCAAGCACTGCCCTTCACTCCTCCACTGCAGCATACAGAACACACAGTGTTGCTTTCAGTTCCAGCCAGCTTAATAATGGTAATTTTTAGCAAATGATTTGATGACTGTTAACAGAGCTAAGAATGCCAGGCCATTAATGGATTTGAAGCAATACCAGAGCATTAGCATCCAGCCCTGACATTCCTGAAATCTGCTACCTTAGGTTTGTAGTTGACAGCTGACAACTTTTACCCACCCTTACTTGTCACCTTCAGATATTTCTTGACAGTAATAAAGGTCATTATTGTTTTTTTCACAATTTTACACGGTGCTCAGAGAAACATGACTGCGGCAGGTGCCCCGATAAACGTAGTCGAGTGAATGCCCAGCAAAGCACAGCAAATGACATAAAATTAAGACAATTATAAAGTCTGCATCGCGGGGTTGATCCTTGATAAATTACTTTACACATTAATTTTGAATTAGATTTACCTGAATTTTTATTAGCAATTTTACTTAACAAGTGACACCTGTCCAGGCATTAGCCACCAAATATTTTGGCACTAAAATTAGGACTTTGTAAAAAGGTTGTAGTATCGACAGTACGAGGTTGAACTTTTGCATTGTCATCTTTGCAAGGTGTCAAACCAAACTAATTTTCAAAAATGGCTTTCAGTTAAAGAGATTCTGCTCTTCAACCATTTGAGTAAAGTTTGATTACAAATAAAAAAAAATGTGGAGTGGAGAGACAGATGGAAAAATATGTGTTTGTCCCAATCATGATGGAGCTTTCAATATACAGTATGTGGCACAAAGAAAACGTCGGCCAATTATTAAAATTGACCTTTGGCAGTAAGGCTACGTCTCTTGCTACTATGTGCTACAACTTGCTTAAAATAAAATACCTGTTTGTTATCTCCTTCAAGACTTTTGGGTTTTTATCATGCATTATACTCCAAAGAGCCAAAAAATTTAAACCAGTCACAGATGCAGCAAATTTTGTTAATTATTCAATAACAATAGCACATGTTAAGGTCTGCAGACAGATCTTAGATGGTAAGCAAACAGTTGATTCTTGTATTCAACGTGTTACATGTGGGAGAAATGGGAAACAAATTACTTTGACACAAGTCAAATTGCTATGGCCTGATGTGTGGGTTAGAGCATCTCTGAAGTCGCAAGACTTCTGGGGTGCTTCCATTCAGCAGACATGGGTACCTCTTGACTGTGGCCCAAGGAAGGACAAACCATGAACCCACCACAGGGTGTTGGCTGCCCAAGGTTTATCAATGAAAGTGGGCTATGAAGGCTATCCTGTCTGGTCCAAACTGACAGCAGGGTGACTGTGGCACAAGTTGCTGAGAAATTAAATCATACTTACAGATAGACTGTGTCACAACATACAGCGCATCATACCCTGCTGTGTATAGCACTTGTTAGCTTGCAGACCAATCAACGTGCCCACTCTAACCCCTATCCACCTCTAATAGCACCCCCAATTGGGCACCTGAGCTTCAGAACTGGACCTTGGAGCAGTTGAAGAAGGTCACCCGGTTCAGTGAGTCCCATTTTCTTTTACATCATGTGCCTTGTTTGGGTATCAGGGAAGAGATGGCATAAGGATGCACTTTGGCAAGAAGCCAAACTGGAGGAGGGATTGTGAAGCTCTGGGAAAACCAGAGTTCGGGAATTCAAGTAACGTCAGTTTGCTGGAGCTGTTTCGGCAGCATCAGTGTATGTCGGCTTGCGATGCACAACTGCTTTTCCCTTTTTTTGTGTGATTCTTCTAACTAGTGGTCTGGTGGGAGGATCCTTTCTTTGTGTCCTGCCCACACTGGCTGTTAGCATTCAGTGCTGAGTCCGTATTTGTAAAACAATTTGATTAATTTAAAAGAAATTCTTCTTTTTCTAATTCATCTGGGGAAAGGCATCAGCACTGCAGATGATGGTGTACAGCTGTACTCTGCAGGTGGATTAGTTCAACTTATGTCAAACTGTGGAGAATGTGAGTTAGGATTGTAATAATTCCATCTTTGAATAGACTTCACTTTAAACAATGACTTATGGTATTGCTTTTATAATTACAAATCAAAGCGCTGTTTGATTTTTTTCTTTCATGTTTGTTCAAATTGATTTGACATTTGAAAATGTCACAGTGTGATAGGTTAGCTACTTCTATTACTGCAGTTATAATTACATAGGAAAATGTACATATAGAACGGCACTACTGTCTTATCTAATGTGTGTCCATCCTTACCTCATATCAAAAAAGGAAAAATAATCAGTGTCCATCCAATGAAAAAGTGAATTGTGAAGTCTAATAAATGTCCTACCCAGTCTTTATGGCACATTTTATTATCCAACCTCGGAAATTCTAGACTACAAAACTGAACTGTGCATACTCAAGGGCCATGACCACTGATAGAAAAGCAACATGTTTGGTCAGATGTTCCTCTATTAGCCGGATTAGTTGAGGAGTTTGATTGACTGAAGTTCTGTCTGTTGCTATCATATTGTGTGGATGGATTCAAGTCTTAACTCAAACAAACACTGCTCCCCTATTCTATTTATTTATTTATTTATTATTTTTTACTATCACAATCATTTTCCAGTACTTTTTTCAATGTTTTTTTTCTCTGAGACTTTACACACTGCCTCATTGACAACGCATTTGCGGCAAAACAGTTAAATGTATGCTCAAAATGGCTTATATATACACCAACACTAATTTTCAAAATGCAAGGATACTTTGTCAAAATACACAAACCTTACCAAAACACTGCAAACACCTCTCAAAATCAAATAATTCTTTCAGAACACTTGCACATAATTATATTGGCAAAACCATGTTTCGTCGATATTATGGAATCATCATGGCCGCCGCGCTCACTGTGTATCGTTTGTGTTAACGTGATAACTCTATAAATATTTTACGGAACACCTGAGTTCCATCCTATTGCCTGACATGTTTGCAATATCACCATGAAATTTTGCCATTTCATTCTTTCACTCATGATCAACTATTGCTAAATACTACAGCAAAAATATCAATAGATTAATAAGTCATTAAATTAATCACTAACCACATGAAAAATATTTCAGTGTATTTTTCATTGTTAGTGAGTAAATATCAGCACTCTAAGCATATATAAGATTGGGTTCAGTTTGTGATAATTTAAGAAGTTAAAGAAATACGTTATGCAGTTAAGTGTATTTTTCATTATTTATGAGTACATATGGGCAGTCTGAGCATATGAAAGATAAAAATAGATTTGGTTTATAATAATTTGAAGGGGTACTGCAATGTTTGGACCAAACATTATTTTTAGTGGTATTACTCTTGTCCTCCATGTTGTCTGGGGCAATACTGTAGCTAGGCTTTCTTTTTGGGGAGCTTTCGCTTTGGGGCTTTTGACAATATACCCTTTGCTGTTGGGGGCAACAGCTTAGGCCGTGTTTGTTTCGATAGGAACATTTAGTCAATCATAGCACTTTGACATAGAACAGTGGTTCCCAATCACGGTCCTGAGGCACCCCTGTGTATGCTGGTTTTTGTTCCAACCACAATTGCAATCACTGGATTTTAACAAGCTGTCAGTTCATCTTAACCAGGTGCATTTATGTTTAGCACAGTTGTTTATCAAATGAAGCCACATTTGAACAAATATCCATACATATCATGAAGAGGAAAGAAATCATTATCCATATTGTGATATATTAGAAACAACTGCATGAAAAGAAGGTAAAAGTTTGAGTCCAGTGGGTTCCTAATTAGTGAAACTGTGGACACACAGTTGTGAAAACTAAGAACTTATTAGGCAAGCAAATGATAGTCAAACCTGCTTTGTAATATGTTAATGTCATTAAGTTCAAGCAAATTATTTATAAAGAATGCGAAACACCTGTCTTCAGCAACCTAATTTGGAGCTGACTGACTTTCTCATTGTCTAATTTGATCTGTTTAAAAATTTTGTCCCCTGAAATTGCTTGCAATATGGTAAAACAGACACAATATGTTCAAGGGTCTTTTATTCTTTATGGCAATCATGGGTTTTCCAGTCAAAACATGGCTTCAGATGGTAAATAACTGCTTTAAACATGAAATGCACTGAATTATGATAAATTAACAGCTTATTAAAACTCTGCAATGTGGTCATGGTTGAAACAAAAACCAGCATACAGAGGGGTGCCCCAGGACCGAATTGGGAACCACTAAAATAGAACAATAAGGAAAGACAGATGGCTTTACAGAAAATGCATTGCTTTACACAAGTCAGCTCTACCCTTATACAATAGACAGTATATTGATAGATAGTGATTGTTTTTGGCAAGTTGCTGTACTTTATGTTTTTTGTTGTTGTTGTTGTTCAGTGGAGTGAGTATATGCATTTTTTCAGCTTTTTGGCAAACATTTTGTGTCAAAAGTGAATGAAACATCACTATGGATTGCACATATATTAGAAGGGATAAGAAACAGAATTGCTGCAAGAAAGACTTTACAAACAATGATGAAATTGCAAGTGATCAAATACACTTTGTAATATAGCTGCTTGTTTCATTTGTGTAAAAAATGAAATACACAACCAAAAAAGGGTACAGATGAAAAAAGATACTCAGGCCTTTTATAATCTATCCGGTCCGCTTCATTTGGCCTAATGTTTTCGTCCACATTGCTCCTTATATTTTTCTCCCCGTGCATACGGAAAATATCTTTTAGTGTGCCTTGTCCACCCCTAGCAGAGTTCGGCTGTGATTACCCAGCATGCAGCACTGACTGCATCAAGGAGGTGGGCAATGCTCAAACAGCAAATGAGTTTGTGATAGAATGCTAGGTTGTTCCATGCTATCACAAATGTTCACAAGTCATCTCTCCCTGTCCCCTGTCTGTCTCTGGCGCCAGTCTTCCGCTCAGATCTTCAAATACAGGAGCCGGTGCTCTGTGCCAATTTAAGAGCCATTCTGTTAGAAAATGGCACTTTTTGAAGAAGTTGAGGAGTTGACCCCCCTGGAATTGAATGAAACTTGGCAGACAGGTAGATATGGTAGACTCACAGAAAAAGCCAAATTTTTAGGTCCGTTTCTCAAGAAGTCTGCCGGTGGCGCCACTTGGAAGCCACTAAAGTGGCTCAGTTTTGCTTTTGACACCACATTTTACATCAATTATTATGACTTAAGGGCATACAGTACCAGATGTGTTATACTTTTATCATGACCTGTCACACTTCAAGTCTGTGTAGACATCAGCACCAAGCTGGGTAACTATGTTATTGAACCAGAATTATTTGAGAAATCACAGTAAAAATTTAAAATGGGAATGGGAATAAAATAATATCCCAGACATATACCAATCAAGAATGCTTTATTATGTGTTTACCCACAACAAAACTATCATTTTCAGTTAATATTCCCTTGGTATCTTGCTGGGTTAGTGACAGTTACCATTGTGTTATTTCTTGTTTCTTCATGTCTTACTTTACGTTATTTGTTTTTTTTCTGCCTTTCATCTATTTTAGCATATTTGCTGCACTTATATGTTTCTGATCAGTTTTTTTCTTCTTCCAGTTGGTTGTCACCAAATTGTCAAGCCCTGACACTCTAAGATGTAAAGGAGTCAGGACATCAGGGGAACATAAAGGGATGTGCACTAAACACAAACAGGGAAACCAGATGAGAAGGCTACCTGCCCAAGTGAGGGAAAACTAAGGCATAAATACTCTTTGATAATGAGATTAACTGAAATGAGACAGGTGAGGATAATCAGGAAAGTGAACAACAGATAATTGAATAATTGATGAAGGGCAGGTAGCCAGGGTAATGGAATGCCTGAGGGGAGGGGCATTATACAAATCTCAATACTCAGTGCACTTTTTAAAAACTCTTAACCCAGGTAACACAGCAGCTGTTTATGTGGACTAAATTGCGGACAGTGTTTCATTGCTGTGACACAAAATGCATTCAATGGGCCTCATTTGTCAAGCAATATACAAAAAAATTTGTGTTTCCCCTGTGCAAGTGTTTACAGATGAAAAATGGGATTTATCAAAGTTTTCAGAGATGCTAGTTATTACAAACAAAGGAAATCAACAAGAACATGACAGAACATGTAAAGCATGCGCAAATGGCATTGCTCGTCCTCTGACTTGAATCTATATGTTTTGGTTGAACTACCTAAATTGAATATTGGCCACTGCGTTCTTGCATGCAAAAATAATCATAGAAAATAAGGAAACATTTTTTTTTAATTTAATGTTAATGTTTTAATGTTTGTTCTCGAAGAAGAGGGGTCTAAAATTAAATATTCAAAATGATAGTAGCATTAAAGGTTACAGGGTGTTATAAATGTGTTTAATGTGCCTATGATTATTTGGAGAGAAAGAGCATTAATCCACTGTGAATCCTGGCTTACAAGTGACAAGTGGCTGGTCATCTTATATTTAAAATAGTGAAAGCATAATAGCGGTGCATAAATACTGCAATAGGATATGCATGTGCTAGGCACGTGCGGTCAGGGTAGGCAGTGACTTCTCCTTTTTTATCGCTGGATTTTGTCAACCTGTTTCCACGTACTCAACCTGATTGTCAATCAATCAATTTGACCTCATTTTCTGGTCAATTAAGCCTGTAAAGTATTAAGAGGTGATAGGGACAAAAAGATTAATTTACCTTTATGCTTTGATTCGAGACTGCAAGGAAGTAAATCTTAATTATCTTAATCAACTCTCTCAGTAATTCCGTATATTATTTAGATCTTTTGTTTGTCAGATTATGAAAGAAGACTGAAAATAAACTCCCTATTTTTTAAAAATGGCATTAAAAAGTAAGTGTTTAAGGGGGGAAATATTATCGTAAACATATTGACCACACATTGAACACCGCATAAGAAAGGTTTTAATATTTGTTAATGGCATTGCATTAGCTTCCTCTAAGCAAATATGAACAAACTTGTTGTCTCGTGAGCATTTTAAATTCGATGCACTGAGCAATAATATCATGGATGGAAGTGGCACACCATTCTGCTGTTTAGTCTTGTAAATTAGTTAATCAATCCTCAGATTGCTAATCAAGCAAAGTAATAGAGTTATCGTTTGTTTAACGGTGAGGATTCTGCCTACCCTAACTGACCTCCGACAGCACCTCACTGGCATATGCACTTAAGTAAAATTACAAGGTGAATGCATTTCAGAACTTTTGCCTATACCTTCCAAACTCCATCGCATTTTGTTTCCACGCCAGATATCAGCCTTCCTGTGGCAGGGGGATCTGAGTATTTAATTCGTTTTCCCTGTAATTGAGTATTGTAATTGCTCATTCATTTTACAGATTCTGTTTCCAGTTTGTGTTGGCATTTTTGACTTCCAGTACTACTGCATGCAAAAGTAGAGCATTTTGAGAAATATTGGTGCATAATTGATTCAGTCCTTGAACTTATGATCTATTAAAATGCCTACAGTGAAGTGCCACTCTTATAATATGTGGAAAAAAAATATGGACAAAATGATGCGCTGTATAATGGCACCTATTGTTTGTGTTTTTGTGTCATTCTCCTATGAGTGACGAAGTGAGCTTGTTGCTGCGCCTTTAGTCAGTGATATGGTACACTGCATTGATTTTGAGACAAGTATCAAATGTATTGTTTGTCTTGATTTTGTGTGCAAAGAGGACTGTACAAAAAAAATGAAATATTGTGTTGTTGCAGCTTTTTCAATGTAGTAGAGAGCAAATGGACTTTTAAAAGTGTTCTTTTTTAATTTGCATTTTCCCTAATGTGCCAACTTTTTCAGTATTGGGGTTGTATAGTATGAACTGCTGTTCATTTCATAGCCAGCCAATAAAATTGGTTCAGATCTTGAAGTCATAAATTTTGAAAATTTGGCAGTAATTGGAGATTTGGAGTTGGTTGAGCTTGCGTGTAACAGAAATTCAAGAGTTTTCAAAATTGGTCCAGTGAATGTGTTTTTTGTCAAAGATACAAGAAGTGTGTTCATGGTATGGCCTGCAACAGACCGTTGCTGTGTTAAGTTGGTTAAAAGTTATGAAGATGATAATACGCAACTGATTAAAAGTAAAAAAAAAAAAAAAAACTATCAACTTTCTATCCATTATCTAACCTGCTTGTTCATGGACAGGTGGTGTGGACCGTGGCCTATCCTAGCATCAAATGGGTTTGTCTGTGTATGTTCGCACGTGTGTGAGTGTGTGTGTGTGTGTTTGTGCACGTGTAAGTCAACTTAAGTGTGTAAGTTTGTGTCTGTATATCGGCGAGTGAGTGATAATGCTATATGCAGTATTTTTGAGTGCGCTGGCAAAGCCACCACGTTCCTAAAGCTAATGGTGAGCATAGAGACCTGTGCTAATGAAAAGTTGGGAGCGCAAGGTAAGCAATTTATTCTTCAGGGACACTTAGCATTAATCCATAAACAGATTTAAGAATAGTGCATCTCTCACTGCGGGTTACAGAATCTGATAATTGAGAGTTGCTTCTTTTTTACAATGGCAAGCACATTTTCCAATCTCTGCAATAATGAAATATGACACTTTACCTGCAAGCAGCTTTTAGGGGAGATTTTAAAAGAGTAAAACCCATTGTTGATCATGAATTAATGAACCGTAGCGAACCGAAACACTAAAGAGGAATTCATTTTGGCGGCTCTTACACATCTCCCTGAGAAGTATGTAGCCAGGATGCACCTTAAGAGCTTCCCTCGAGGCAACACACGCAGCCTTATTTTTTAAATTGAAGTTATTTTATTTTTGTTTTTTTTTCCCCTTACTGTTATGTTTATTTTTGTCAAGCATTGTCAACTAGACCAGAGTAAATCCATGAAAAAAAAAGAATGCGGCTTTGGCTGTTCTTTTATTGCTCTGACCTTTAATATTCAGGCAAAAACTGCTGTTTCATTATGATAAGATGCATTGACAGATGCTCCCAAGGTCAGCATGATTACATAACAACAGGAGGCGATTTATATGGTCCTAAAATCATAATTTTAGATCTCATGGGCCTAATTTTGAGCAAGACATTGCTGACATCAACTGTTTTCTGAGTGAGGAGTGGAAGTTAGAGTTTCTGTAGACATAAAATTATCCTCAACTCAGCTAATACATTCTGAATTTTAATACTTGCATGGGATTTTCCCAGTTGTGAATGAAATTCCTCATTTTGTTTATCTTTGTTGTTTTTTTTTTGACTTTCTTTTCCATTAATATTAATTGATTACAATCAAAGTTTGTACATGCCCTTCACAGCACAGATATTTTCAAAAGCATATGATAACTATTGTTCCAAGTCATTACTTTTCTGTGACAATTGAAAATGATTTTACTTTGTTCCCCTTGTCCAGTTCGTTAGGAACAAGCTTCCAATCCTGATCCGGGTCCAGGAATGGGACCACTCCTCTCATGCAACTTCCTCATCCTCTGGAACAGTTCAGCACTGGCAAAATCTGCACAACATGTGGCTGCATCCCGGAAGCCACTGCTCAGCAACTGTCTGTCCAGCCTTGCCTGTTCCATCTGTGCTGAAGTGTATCCTAGTCTGGGGTTCCGCCCCCAAGCTGTACAGTATTGCTGTCAATAAACTATCTGTTGGATTGCATGTTTGTCTCCGCACTCAGTTCCTGGTCTGGACTGTCACAGAAGAGAGCGGGTACAGTATTTAGAGTGGAGCGAATGTATGGCAGGTTCTGGTCTTTTTTGGGGATATGTTGAAATTAACCCCTTTGCGCATAAGCCAAATATGGGTATTTATGCGTTACCCTATTTAAGGCTTTATTATTCAGGATTTGGCCTTCACAGAGATGGAAAATGGCTTAAATGAAGCAAGAAAATTGTAGCATTTAGAATTGCATCGTATTTTAGCTTCTTTTTATAAGTTTAGTTCAGAGTAAGGGCCACAAACACAAAAAAAATCTTCATGAAAATTCAGCAATGAAATTTAAAGAAAAATAAAAATAAAATACAAATAATTGAAAAATGGCTGGGAGTTAAAGCATTACAATTCTGGGGTCATAAACTCTTTGACCACAAGTGTACTTCATCTGACAGTGATTTTAAAAATTATCTACTTTTAATGAGCCAAATAAGATAGCACTTCAAGTGGCTCCCCAAGCTGTCAGAGCCCTCAAAATTATGCACTGTCAAATCATAAATAAAATCACGTTTAACACAAATCAACTTTTGACTCAAGAAGTTCAATATGAATGAATTATTTTCTAGTGAAATTTAGCATGAGTGTATTAATATAGGCATAGATGGACATCAGTAGTCACCAGTAACCTCTACAAAAATGTGCTTTTTTTCCATAATAAACTTTAGAGTTTTGTCGATTTCTCGACAAAGCAGCAACAACCAGCACACGTACTCATTAAAGGAACTGCTTAAGTTATGGTCAAGAGCGTTGACCCTGCAACGGAAAGCTTGCTATTTACAATTCTGATCCTCCAAGCCAAACGCAAGCTTCTATAAATGCTTTTCACACCCTATAAGGAGCAAGTATAACTTACCAACATGGTAATATCTAAAATATAGCTCACTTTAACAAAACAGACATTCCACTATCAGGAAAATTGCAGGCAATATGCTACTCTAGATTGAACAGAATCGGTGCTACAAATGTAGTAAGGGATCTACCGAAGTCCTGGAACTGTACTCATTTTAAACAAAGGAAAACCAAGGCATTCAATTTTGTTGAATGTGGTATAAATTCGTAAACATCGCCACACTGAACAAAATGCCACCGTATACAGTATTATTAGCAAAGGCTAACAGTTATTCATACTAACCAACGTGGCGAACAAGCTCTGTGATCATTGTGGCTATGGTAAACCAAAAATATTTTAAAAAAAAAAAAAACAGCTAGCCACCTAGCTAGGTAGCCATAGGCACTCCACATTACTCCATTGTACTCACTCATAATGAAGAAAAAGTCTTGAAGTCCTTGAAGTACATTGAAGTCCTCCTCCAGACAAACAGAGCAACAGGTTTTCCAGTACAAGGAACCCTTCAGTATTGTTCAATTCAGAGTAACTCCCATTATCCATGTCGGCATCAGATTGCCATCATGTAAATGCAACCTTGGCAATTCTGAGTTGGTTTTGGAAGTGTTTTTTTTTTCCTCTTTGTACTCACATCATTCACCTGCGACAGCTCAGAGAATACAACCTACCTTGCTGCTATGCAAGGGTTTCAATACTTTTCTGAGGGTCCAATCAAAGTCTTTCAATTACTGTGGAAAGTTTAAACTGTCTGGAGTTGGATAAAAAAGTGTCAATCAGTGGATAATTACTGGGGTATAGATCATGCGGGAGTGAACTATAACTGCGCTTTGCAGTGCTTTATGCAGATAAGCCTGAGCAAGCATTAGAGTTACTGGATTTCAGTGAGAGATCATATGAGGTTGTAAACCTCTGAATTTGTCAAGGGATAAATCAACACGTAAATCAACGGCAAAGAATCATGCATTTTTAATATCTGAAGACTGTAATTGATTGTAGAGTGATATAGTATCAATACCATGTTGAATTTTTGCCTTAGAAAACTGATTTTTTCACTACTTAATTGAGATACCTTTGGCCTATTATAGCTGAAGTGATTGCAACCAAGGACAAAGATTTTTTCTGGCGCAAGAGATCATTTTTATTAAATGCAAAATAAATACTATGGGCAAGTATATTAGGTAGTTTACACATCAGGCTGAGGAGTTTAATTCATACAATTCCTGGAAAACAAGGATGGGACTCAACTCGTCCATATTGTAAATCTGTAACAGGCACCACTTCCTCGTGAATATTCAGAAACCGTTTCGGGTGTGCCGACTAGTTACAGAATATTGTCACTGCATGCAGAAATAGAGCAGCTCCATGTCTGTGGGTGTCTACATTGCTCAAAAGTGTTAAGAAAAAAATACAAAGTGAAATTTCACAAATGATATAATTTCATTTAATGAATCCGTACTTGAAAGGGTCACGATTGGTAAGGAAATATATAACTGTCTCCTGTTTTTTGTGCAGTTCAACAATAGGGAGGGGCAATACCTACCAATGTTATAGATTCTACGTAGCTAAAGTCTACCACCAGTTGATGGAGATAGATTAGGCAGTTGATAATTATTGGTAAAGCATTGTCCATCAGATGTTTTCTGTCTTGCAGCAAAATATATTCTTATTATTTATATTCTTATTATTTTCATTGCTCTCTTTATTTACCCTCAAGGACAATTGCTGAATATGGAGTTTTAGGGGATGAATTATGGAAAGTTAGTAAATTTAAAGATTATGAATGGCTGCACCATTTGAACAATCATTCCTTGTTTAAAATGCGCCTCATAAACTCCATAAGCCTTTTTTTTTTCTGAAAGCATCTTGAGACAGGTGGATGGATATGTCTGCTCTTTTGATGGTCTCAAGCCATCTCTTTCCCCTATGCAGTTTGATAAGATGGTACCGTAAGGAAGAGTGTTAGTCTCTCCTAAAGTGTCTGGTCTTGCGTTGCTCATCACGTGTGCAAGTGTTTTTTTTAATCATGAAAGAAATGCATAACATGTTTGAAACTAAAATAAGTGCACTTTTATTGAAAACTTTCTTAAGACGCCTTATAAGCTCTCCTCCTACTTGACCATTCCTAATTCCAGCCATGCCTGCAGCACTTTGCTCCTCAAAATCAGTTCAGTTATATTTCAAATGCAAAGTGTGTGCTCCTGTTTCTGATCCAGTTTACAGCTTGTGACCCTTATAATTATACACAATATATTTATCATGGCATTTCTGCTGAGTCGAGAGTTTTACTCGGGTTTTTTTTTTTTTTTTTTGTCTAACCTCCGCAATAGTTTGGCCAGGTCTGGATTTTTTCAATTTTCGTGGGACTTCCTGGTATAAAAAAGGCAAATTGAAATAATAATACCCACTATAACGTCATTTATTTACCTGTAACTAGCGTTAGCTAGCATGAAGGGCATTGCATAATGACACCAGCTAGTTCATTCAAGCCTATTCTGCTGGTATGAAATATTACAATTGCTCATTTATTTTTTTACCAGTCTGCATCCTTGAGAAATGAAAACATGGATATCATGTTGCTGTTATTGCAACATATTGCTGCACAAAGTTTTGCATTTTTACACACATTACTAATAGACAACAACACAAGATACAGTACACATTGAATGTTTGAGCCATATTTCACTGTTCGTTTTCATTCGCTAGTTTAATATTTGATATCCAGTACAAGATCATTGTGATTTAATAATATTCCTTCTCCCCTCTGAAAATAATGAAACTTTAATGACAATAATAGTATAACTGAACAAAAAAATACAAGTACAATTTCAGTTTAACTTTAATTAATGGGGTCCCGTCATCCCTACTGTATTTCTGTTCTGCCAGACACAGGCCTCGGAAAAAGTTCATTTTCTCCAGATTTGTTGGTCTTAAAAATGTCATTTTAGCATCAGAATGTTTAGAAGATAATGTGGCTAGTGAAAAGGAAGTCAAAGTTTTACTTTAGTGGTGACTGAGCAAAAGAATTGGTTATAAGTAGTGCTAACGTTCAGTTCTCCCATAGGAATCAATATACTCAGGACCTGCCACTACTCTCCTGCAGGGTCGGGCATTCACTTGAGGCATATGGGGGTGCAGTGTCTTGTTCCTTTACTGCCTTTGGCAAGGGTCTCATTTAAGTAATATTTAATGGCTTAAACTTTGAGGCTCAGTAGAGGTCCAATAGAAGTCCACTTTAAAAGCATGTTACAGCATGATGTCGCTAAGTGCAGTAAAGCTTTATGCATGCATGCTCTGGAGGGAGATAATCCATGTGGGGCAACAAGTAGAAAATTTATACGCAATCAGTCAATAGGGGTGTGGTAGGACTCGGTTCATAAGACAGGTAATTAGGCAATTCTAATTTGAGTTTGCCAGATTTGAGTCTAGCCTGATTTGACTTTGAAATCCACTCTGGTATGAAAATATTCATCAGAGACTGGGGGTTATACAGCACCACTAGAGAGAAAAGGAGAGACAGAAAATTCTACCGGATGAAAAGAGGGCTAGTTGTAGCTTTATTTGTCTTTGTTATTTTAGTTTGTGGTTTTTACCCAGATCCCATGAAGATGAGAGTCAAAGCCTCTATTGTGCTTAGTTTTATTTTTTATCTTTTCACTCTCCCTTCTAAAACACCACGTAAACCCTGGATATCCAACCATGAAGAGTAGTAAAAATTTGAGTCTAGTCATGTCCACATCTTCTGTCCTCTTCAGGGATGTGTCATGGAGTGTGACTGTGGTTTATCCAACAGAGATCCTGAGTAAGATCTTTCTAACTATTGATGATGGTAATGGCAACTAATGTGACATTTCCGTTGGTCTATCAGACCCAGTTGGCATTAATGGTCTGAATGTGATCTTCGGTCTTGAACTTCTAAAATTCTTACTAGGTCCCACTTAAGCCACCAAGGTCCCATATGTTGGTCCCACCATGGTCCCATAAAAATGCATAATTTCACAGCCATTCCCTACCTACCATTTTGAAGAACTGGCAGTTTTCAGTGGACATCCGTTATATGATAATGAGCATGCAATTTCTGATAATATAACCATGGTATTGATGATATTACACTATAAAGTACAGCATAAAGTACAAGAGTAAATGATTTCATTGATAGGTTTATGCAAAAAGAAGGCTGTGAAGATGAGCTTGCATCACTTTTATTATACTGTTAAGAAAATTCTTCTGCTTCTTTCATGAGATATGAGGGGGAGTGAACCACTTTGAAACTATCCCCACTTTCTGGTCAAGATATCATAATATCCACTCACAAATGATGGGAAAGAGAGGGTCATGAGTTAAAGAAATTGCTTGGTAGCAAACTAGTCATACATTTGTCTGTTTTTTAATTTATTTCACATGAATGCGCAATGTAACAATTTTTATGTTTGGACATATGGGGGGGGATGTCAGCTTAAATTGGACATCCACAATATTCAATAGCTCAGATCAGAATATTACCCTCAAATTAAACACAGGAGAACAACTTCAATGTTAAATTTACTTAGTGTTTGTCATACTTTCTTGTCCAAAAATTTGGAAAATAAATTGAAATAAGTTGGTTTCCTAAAAAACTCAACTATCATGACTTCTTTGAAGTCTTTTTTTCTGTCTTGGTGGTGCTCCAATCACCAAAGTTATAAATAGGTGTTATACACACACCTTGGCTTGATATGGCATTTGCAAAAAAAACTAACACTAGGCTTATTTTGTGAATTTCTGCCCTGCCTTTATTATGATCCTAAATGCTTTTGTCTGTGTATATTAAAACATATTTATGCAAATCATTTCATTTATCCCTGAGTTTTGACCAGGACTGTAACATTGAAGCTAGGCATTAGTACTTGCTAGTATTAGGAAAATCTGATTTGGAGCCTTGTAACCCACTCAAAAATACCACACCTCTTGGCAAGTTAAAGTACACCATTACTGCTGTTTTTGGCAATAACATCCTGCCTGGCTGGCATGTGCCTTAACACTCTCTTCCCCTTGGATTGAGCTCTCCTGTGTCACCTGAGCTCTTTCTGCTTCTGACACCAGTGTGGTGTGCATCAGAGCCAATCTGAAAGCCAAGCTTCCATCTCTGTGCATTTGACATTATCGTGTTGCCAAAAGTCAGGATCAGAAAAGTAATGATTTAATGGCCTGTAAATCCTCAGAGTTTCTCCAAAGAATTTGAATCAGAGGATTTTAGACAGCATGGTAATCGCATCGCATCAAGCAACTAACCTATGGCAATGAGAAACCTTTCAGGGGCACAGTAAAGTGCGATTACAGAAGTCAGAGTCAGATGGTGTTTACAACAGACTATTGAGCCTAAGGTTTTAAGTTTGTTATGCTCTGAATATTCTGCAGTTATCAGAGACCTCACACAAACATACTCTGCTGCAGTTTGATGCATTAATTTTTGTGCTGTCTACTGCTACAGTATATTTCCTATAATAAGATGAGCATATTTCATCCATATATTCGCCCCTTTAGTTATATGGAAAGTACATATACTGGACAAACCTCCAGTATATTTATGCATATTGTACAACATTGTATTAATATTGCATCGATCAAGTAAAGAATGCAACTCTAGAAGCAACACTAGAAGCTTGATGTGCGCTCTCGTCGGCTCGCATTACTCTAGGTCATCTTGTTGCATTTTGGATAAACCAGAAAAAGTAAGTAGTTTATTCACCAACTTTTTTCCTTAAGTTCAAGATTAAACATACATGAGACCTCACATCTAACAGAAACTTCAAACTGCGATGATTATATTATTTTTTGAGATCATTGATTGACGAAGGTACAACAAGATAGATTTTTGTTCCTTGTATCTTGTGGGGGCTTCAACCATGACTAGACTACCCTGCAGATTTTCAAATGACTTACCTGACTGACAATACCAGACTGACAATGCATTATATCAATTTCTTTGTAGCGTTAGTGTTACATTGTTCTGACATCAAATAAACTCATATTGTATTCAAGTATCATTGTCAAATTTCTCTAATTTTCCAAGATTTAGAATTAAAACTATCCCACAGGCCTACTTTGCCACTCAGGCTAACTTCTCATTTTCAGATTTTGTTTTTGGTACCTTCGATTAAACTATGCAGGAAGCTTGAGGGCTATCTACAGCCATAGTTACCACCGCCCAACGAAGTTGGAGGAGGTTATGTGATCATTACCGTTTGTCTGTTGGTTGGTTGGTTTGTTAGTTTGTTTGTAAGCAGGATTGCACAAAAAGTTACGGATGGATTTTCCTCAAATTTGGTGGAATGATTAAGTATTGTTCAAGGAAGAGGTGATTTGATTTTGGGAGGTCAAGGTCAAAGGTCAAGGTCAAGGGCATGCAAAAGGTCAAAAACACATTAAAAACATATTCGCGCAAAGACTACAGGACTGCAAAAACACAGGGGTTGTTAGCTAATACTAACAAAAATAACATTAAGTACATTGGCGGAGGTACTTGCGCTCTCTGAGCGCAGATCTAGTTCATACTTTTGTAGCCAGCACACCAGTTGTGGACTGTTTGGACTGCTTCTGCGTGAAAACATTTGCTAGCAACTGCAGTATGCTAGCTACCATCCGCATCCAGTCACATTGATTATTAAATAATTGAACAAGACATGAATGCAGATGCAACCAGGCAGACGTCGATGTCTTACAGGTTCGAACACGTTCACACAAAGCGCCAATTCTATGCCTTTCACCATGACAAAATAAATGCTAGTTCTGGTTATTTTGTGCATTTGCCAGCAAGTAACGTGAGTGCTTTGAAATAGCAGCTTGTTTGCCATGTTCAATTCTGGCTGGCTATCTTAGCTAGCGCGAGTTAGCCATATAAGTTTCTCCTAAATTGAACAGTTATCCAACTATAACATTGCCATCAGCTAAGTCTTACTTGCCCACTGACCTCTAAATCTGTCTAATTAGTGGATATTTTTGGATATGCTTCCATAAGCCATGCACATTCACTCATTGCGCACTCCGATTGAAATAACAAGTTTTTAGGACTTCCATGCAACAAAGGGGAGAGTGGTGACATGAGCGACAGAGGAGGTGCTCATGGTCGGGCCGGCACAGAAATTTCGAAAGCTAAAACCAGGCAACAACAGCCGGTTAGATATGAACTGTATGGTGAAAAGAGACCTAAAAACAGTAGCAGACAGTGAGCTGAAAATTGGTGAAGCACAGAACAGCCCTTGAAAATAATTGTCAGTCTTGACCTGTTTTTTAAAATTATTAATTTCAAGCAATACTTAAACTCCAAAAACATTTAAAATTACACAGTGTGGTTAAATTTCGACCATAAGGTGACACGTGAAAGATAACACATCATTTTGACGCAAAATGGATTTCAATCAATGTTATTTTTATGAAAATATTTTCTGCCAGTTTTTACTTTCTTTGTTGTAATTGAACAATCTTTAAGCTAAGACTAGATAGTGCAGGATGTAGTTTTTCTTTTTTTTTTAAAGCAAATAAGACATTTTCTATTTAATCTTTGCAACATTAAACTGTGTTTAACTATCTGTGGCTTATTCTTATAATATGAAATTTTTTCTCACAAAAATGATTGAAAGCAGATCCTGACTCATTAGGTCTCATATTACCTTAATAAGGATAACGAGCTACACTTGATGGTCTTGAGTGTTTTCGGAGTTCAGGTAATTTCAATGTAAATAAATGATTCAAAGCAGGTCAAGACTAAGCATTATCTTCAAGAGATGATCTGAGCTTCACCTAGTTACAGTTCACCAGCCATCACTGCCTACAAATCACTCGCTATTTTAAAATAGGGCTATTTTACTGAGAAAAAAAACGCACATAATATTGCTCAGTGTAGCTGTAGATAATCTTCAGTTGCTCATAAGCACTGACAGCAGAAGTACAATATTTCCTGTGTAGTTTATGAAGAAAACATAAATACGATTGAATGCTTATTTATCTCATCACAGTATCAATTTGACTTTGAATGGAAATACTCAGCGAAATCATTGCATGTAATAACTGTAATTTAACGAATGGTGAAAATATGATCAAAATAAAACAAGTTTAGTTATTACTACATGCAAAATCATGAAAATGGACAGACTCTTTATCAGTTAGATATGTCTCATTGCTTGAGACTATACAGGCCTAATGAGGCACTAATGCACTGATAATAGCATTCTCTTTTTGATAGGACCGGATCCAGTTGGTAAGACAAGAAGTATTGCCTCAGATACATGTTCCACTTGGCAGCAATTGTTTGGAATGGAACAGATTGTGAAAAATCCTTTGCAAATGCCCCCATTGGACTTTCTTGGCACGCACAGAGAAGCGGCAGTTGGAGGGAGCCTCATGTATTGCTGGTATCATTGCTGGTCTCTGCCCCATTGCGGTCTATTTCAAACCCCCCCACTCCGCATTTTAATTTTCTGCATTGTACTGCATTGTATTACTTATTGGCTTAGTGTGTTTGCCAACCATCACACCTTGCTGATACTGCACTGTTAGTTTGAGGTCATCCTCATACTCCATAAGAGAAAGGAGTACAAAGTTTTAAAATGCATTCTCTCCCTCTGGCTATTGAACATGAATGCATCCCTCACAATTCGCCCTTAAATACAGTGTAGCTGAGATGAGAGGAGAACTGATCAGGTTAGTTTGCTTGTTATTTCATAGAACACAAGGTTTGTGGAATGTGCTAGTTTAATGTGTTCTTAGAGGAATTGCAATTCATTAAAAATAGCACAGATATGTTTAATTCCCCTGAGTTCAGTTGTTTGTTAGAAAAGTAAAGTTTGTTTTAGAATGAAAAAAGTAGCACAATGGCAAATAATTTGTTGAGTGTACTTGGAAGAGGTATTAAAAAGGGTTTTCTAAAAGAGGTGAAGAGGTAAAATCATAATTCACAAAACTCTCTTGTCATCAGAATTTTCAAATGTAGAGGAGTTGTTTTGATTGACGGAAAAATGCGGACGCTCATTTTGAACTGTGATGGACATAAATACACATAAATGAACACTGATTAGAGAGAAACTGATCATTGACATGAATATTTAATCAACACCATACTGGGGAGTACATGATGACAACATATAAAAATTAAAATCGCTCACTATGAAGTCTCCTGTGATCTGGAAAAACCTAGTAAATTTATCAGTGGCAAGGATTCTCGCAACTGAACAAAAACCTTTGGATTCTGGACTTCTCCTAACTGAAAAAAATAATAGAAATTTGATGTAGACAGTTCAAATAACACCAATAGCAAGTGTTTTACAATTTTCGCCACTCTTAATTACTGCAAATGAGGGTCAAACTCAGTTTCTCCCAAAAGTGACATATGTACTAGGTTTTTCCAGATCACAGGAGAAGTGTGAAGGAACAATTTTCTGTGGAAAAATATAGTTGCAGGTCAAGCCGCTTAAGTTTCTCTAAAAACAGAGTGCTATGACATTATGAATTTGTGTCCAAAATTTTGACTGGTACTGTTATTTAAGATGTTTTCATATGGTTATTTACAATAAAAAAAAAAAAATTGATTGATTTTGATTAGCTTTTAAGTCACATGTCACTAAGAACCCAATAAGCCTGATTGTCAATTGAATATTACATAATGTGACATTTCATCCAACTTTCTAGCAGCTGTTGTACTATTAATCAATTATTTTACACATTCTAAATTATTAATAATTTAATATAAGACAAAATTTATGCATGGTTTACAACCACCTCAATTTAAGTGTACAACCTGGCCAAAATTTTATGGCTTGAAGTTGAGCTCTTAGTTCCACAACAGGACAATCACAGTACTTTAGCACATTTTTGCATGATTCTGTACTTTTAACAGGTTTGGGATGCCCTTTCCCTTTTTATACTGCATATTTCCCCTTGTATTCACTGAGAGCCATTCATGGCTTTTCGAGGTTAGTGTTGAAGACCTTGACTGGCTTGCAGAGAACCCTGACCTCAACCTCATCAAACACCATTGGGATCAACTGAAAAGCAGCTTGGAGCCAGGTCGAATCATCCAATATCACTGTTTGACCTCACCAAACCGAACATGGCCGTACCGATCATTGCTAACTGACTGGACCGATGTGTTTCTGGCAGGATTGAAATCAAATCCCTGCAGCAATGTTCAAACATCTTGTGGAACTCTTCCCCAGGAGAGTGAAGGCAGGTAGAGCAGTATGTAAAGGGTGACCGAATCCTTATTCATGCCCATAATTTTGGAAGGAATTAGATGAGCAGGCGTCCACATACCCTTGGTCATGTAGTGTATATAATCTCAGTAAAGATGAGACTGAATAATATTACACAGGCTGTCTGAACATTTTTTCATCAATGCATTGCAGTTTGGGATTTTCATTGGACATAGGTGCAAGAAATCCAAGCAAAAACTGGAAGAAAAACATTGTATAGTCCCTCCAGCACAAGCAACGATATTAATAGGCTAACTGGGTGTTTTTGAAATGATTATTTTGAATTTTTTAAAATCCTTCAGCATCCTCTAAAATGAAGGTTTACCTCTTCAGTATGTGTCCTCTATTTGTGTTTGCATGAGATAAGGGAAAACACCTAAGGATCTTCTTTAAAATAGCATTGTGATTACAAGGTAAATTTGCAATTTTTTTAGTGTAACGTTAGACTGCATATAAAGTCCTGTCCCACAGGATGAACACAAGATGAAAAATGTTTTGGCATCATATCTTTGTAATTGCAGTGTAGACATATTAAGGAGTAGTGCCAATAGAGTGTTCTAAATGTAATTTGTAGAACATAATAATGAGCAGGAGAGCAGGAGAGCCATATTAGCATTAGCAGATATCAATTGTATCTGAAAAAAAAAAAAAAAACCTTTTTTTTTTGTTTTTTGATTTCACTTGACAACCAACCCTAATATAACAGGCTAGCATCTGGCATTTCGCCATCATTTTTTTTGTTTTTGTTTTTTTTGTCCACAATCATAGATATATGGCCAAATTCTCAGATTAATCTAGTTTTATGATATTTCAAGTATTTTTACAGTAAATCCTTGGGAAGGAGATAAGAAGAAAGCATGGCCAAACAAACCTCAATATGAGCAGTGAAATACGTGTTCGTCTCTTCTGTAGTTCGGACTTGCACCTCGACGGCGGAACTGATTTGTTTACCTCATGTATTGAGTCTGCCATTTTCAGCGTGGCGAAAGGCGGTTCAAAGTGTCAGGGTGTAACATTTTGCGCTGGTGTTTCATTTTGTAAGGACTGTTTGCGCATGTGAGTGAGTAGAGAGTGACTCATCTAGGTCTGAGCCTTTCTTTCAATGTTTATACCCTCGGATCAGTTTACTTAACTATTTATATCATTTTAGCACACGGAAAGTCACATATAATAAAATATGATTGCTTATTCTATCCCAGCCAACACAATTTTTTTATAAATCTCGCAGTAACCAAAGGGTTCATTCTTCCTTTTCTGCTTGCTCTAAATGTTGTTGTTTCACTTCCTGTCCATGCCATATCACTCGCACGGTCCTGTCATCTGAGCATATCGCTCCGTGTCACAAGCTATGATTACTTCCCTCTTCTTTTCCATTTCCACCATCCATTCCCCTGATATGCGGGGTCGGGCCTATATATTGATGCCTCCAACAGAATCATCAGGGAAAGGAGGCCAGCCTGGTGCAACATGCAATCTGTTTTCTGTTCAAATTCACCAGGGTGCCGTGATCAGTTTTGAATGAGCTCTTGTAGGACTCATTGGGCGTATGCGCAGTCTGCTGATGCCATCTGTTTTAAAATTGTACATTGTGATGGGACATGTCTCATATCCAAATGAATGAGTGGGATCTAAACACGGTGGTTTTTTTGCAGAATGTGCTGTAAGTGGTTGGATACAGGCAAATTTTGGCCCACAAAACAAAACTGGTACAAATAAAAATGGCTGAGTTCAAAAGGTATATATACTGATAATACAAATGGGTATATCCAGTATATCCATTGCACATACAAAAATAAACCATTATTATTATTATCATTGTTATTATTACTATTACTATTATTATTGTTATTGTTGTTGTTGTTCTTGTTGTCTTATTTAATAGAATATTATGTGTCCTGTGACTTAAAGGTTTGGAATCACAAGCCATTTTGACTAAAATTCAATGGAGAAACTTTGCAATGATCCAAAACATCCCCTTCAGAGATCAACTGATTTAAACTGCACTGAGCAGTTGTGGGATCACCTGTGCCATAATGTTAGTGACATGTGTACACCTATCAATACATACCTATGGGAAATGTTATAGTTGCAGAAGATTTCTTTTGATAATGATAACTTAATAAAAATAAATATTCAACATGCCTAAAATATGCAATGCTATATTGATACTTAAATGAGAAATCACAAATGTTGATAACAGTTATTTTTCATTTAACAACTTTTTTTTTTTACTACATCATGAGGAAAAGGTAAAAATATTTTTTTTTTCTTTACTTCATGTAGTTTACTCCTGAACAAACACTTTTATCAAAGAGAATAGCAAGAATTACTGAAATTACAAATTATTTCAAACTTTTGAGCAAGAGAGTTTATTCCTGTGAGGAAAAAAATATTTCCAGGACAAGTGCTTGACCTTTGGTAATAAGTTTGGACTATTCAACTATAAGGGCAGTTTTGACATCTCATGAAAATTGCTTTAGCTTGCACACAGTGCATGTTATTTTGTTCCTTCACATTGCTGAGAACTCATAATTGTTCATAAGCTTCTAATGGTGCCCTACACCTCTATTTTGTGCACTCCTGAAAATGAAGACTTTTGTTGACAATTTCAGGCTAAATCAACATGGAGAAAAATTTTCAAAAACATGAATGATATTGATCTCTTGCTGACATTCAACAGTGAATCATCTATTCAACACTGTCATATGTCCTGAGCCAAACATCCTTTGATGTTTTTAATGAAGTAGCCTTTATCTTTCACTTCTGTGTTTTGGAATTGACAGCTAAATACCCATTGCAATTCCAGATCAGCAGGTCCAGTTGAACTTCATCAGCCAGTGAAGTGCCCACAAACAAAATAATTAATCCCTTTAATGAACATTTAAGCAATAAGTACAAAGAGGGCAGATTTTGTTCTTGTTGAATTGAAGCACCTGTCTTTTTGAAGGACAGTGCTTATTTGCATGCATGTTTGTATAATTTAATTTTTCTCCACGATTTAATATCACATTCACTAAGGGACAGTGCTGGGTTGCAAAACTTGGCACCAAGTCAACACACAATTCCCAATAGGTAAAACTGCATCATAAAGAGAATAAAAATGTAATTTGTTTTATCTAAACTTCACCTTTTAAGTTGTGAGGGGATGATTATGCAGTTCTTATTCAATGACTGGTTTTCCTCCCTTAGAGAATGTAATTTAACATTTGAAAGCCTATTCTGCGAGACCTGTTTATTTTTGTTTCTCAATCTATCGGCTGTTGCCTTGACTCTAAAGAATAGGACAGACTTTACCTCTTGCTGTTGCAGGTCAGTGACATCATGTGGAATACATCATGTAAAAATGTATCATGTTTAAGACATACTCTGTCAAGCTCTTAGATGAACTGTACACTATGTCACATTTTAATTGATACTGAAGAGAACATCAAGAGTGGGTAATTAGATCCTGACTGTATTAATTTTATCAAACTGAAAGTTTGCCTTCTATCAGCTAGTATGGCTGTTGTAAACACAGATATCATTAATCAGTCTGCACCATCTGCATCAGTGTCTTTAATTAATTTATGCATTTTTATCATGTCGATTCATGTTCATTATTGCATTCTGTTTCCATTTTTCTCATCTTTCCCCATGTCTCCATGTGTCCAAGTTTACCTTCCTACTTTCATTTTTCATCTCAGTTTTCCCTTATTGAATCATTGCTTTGTTTGTAATTCTGCCCCTCTGTGCTCTTCTCTAGATTCTCTCACCACCTGTTCCGCAATTAATTCTCTGTCTTTATAGTCTCCCTGTTTCTCTTTGTCCCTCACAAGTTTGTCTCACTTGCTTTAAGCTCTGTGCCCTATGAATCTTCTGAGTCCAAATTCCAGTTATTTTTACTTCCTTTGGTTTTTGTTTTTTTGGGTTTTTGGATTGCCCTCTGTGTCTGATTGTCTACCTAATTATTATCCTGCCTGGCTTACCAAATTTTGGATTTTGGACTGTGTTTTCATTCTGGATTTCACTCATCTGGTTTTTGGATCCTTGTCTGTTATTCAACTTTGCCTCTGCCTAGTAATTATGAACTGCATTCCTACCTCTGGTTGTGAACTCAGACTGTTTGACCCCAATTTTGGCTGAATAAACTGTCTGCTGAGTTAATCTCTGACAGTCTGTATTGTTCACAAATGAAAGGTTTTAGCGATGCACTTTTTAAAAGTCATGGCTCAGATACAGACTATAGACAAAAAAAAAAGATGGACTAACTAGTGCTAGTTACAGTAGTGTGCAGTGATGATTATACACCATAGAAAATGTACTGTGAAATACTATCTGAGGCAATGAAAATAAAAAGAGAAATCATTCCAAGTATAACGAGGTAAAAATATGGGTAATAAACAACAACACTGAAAACCTCAATTTTTCATAACAATAGAAAGGTGTCGCAAATTTTATTTTGTTGATTGTTGCATAGCATGAATGCGTATATGAAGGCTCATGCCATGATTATTGATGCTAAAAAAATGTGTTTTAACTGGTTTGAGGCAATATTATTTTGTCAAATTATCTCCAATGGTCATTTGTTCCAGTATATAAGTTGAAATGAACTTTGAGCAATGTCACAGAGTTAAACACAATAGCACAACGGAAGGAGCTCTCTGAGATTGTTCATGGCTGCATTGAGACTGTAACCTGTAGATTTTAAAAGAAAAACATTGGTGGTTGACAGAACGACTACTCCATGATGATATTAATATCCCCAGAAGTTAAGAGTTGAAAGTAATAAGATCCACTATTTCCATGTTTTGAGTTAAAATGGTCTGATTGGATGTATTGCTGCCAAGAGCGGGCAACATCAAAAAAGAACTGAGTTTGCCAAGAAACTCAACGTTTGGACACCAATAGACTGGGTACAAGTCCTTGGATCGATGAATCAAAATTAAAAATTTTCTCATCCAAACGCAGAAATTATGTGCGCCACACAGTTGGAGAACATTTCAATAATGACTGTTTAACCCCTTCAGGAAAACATGAAGATTTTAATATTATGGTTTTGGGTTCAGTCTGCTTGAAAGAAGCAGTAGATCTCATAAACTCGAAGGAATCATGGATCAAAAGTATTACATCATCCTCATGAGGCAAGCATTGCCATCTGGAAAGAGGCTCATTGGTCAGGGATTTATTTTTTCCCCAAGATTATGACCCTACGCACATTTCCAAGTCGTGCAAGAATTATCTAAGTCAGAAAGAAACATCTGGTGACATAAAAGTTATGCCATGGCCTGCTCAGAGTCCAGACCTCAATCCGATTGAGCAAATCTGGGATTTGCTTGATACGAAGAGAAACAAATCTGTTGTAACATCAAAAGAATCTCTTTGGAATGAACATCAAACCATATGGAATGCTTTAGCGAGTGAGGGAAAAAAATTTGTCAAAACTATACTTGAAAGATTAAATGCTTTGGCACAGATCGGGGCGTGGCCACGCCCCTCGACCACGTCAGCTCACCCGCAACAGCCAATTCCCCTCCCCTTTGCTCTCGCTGCAGAACAAACCTTCAGCGCCCTGGACAGTGGCAGGAGAGCTATTCAGCACTCCCTAGACTCGCGGCACGCTGGACAATTCCCACCAGCTGCGAGTCATAAGGCTAAGTGGGCCTGGTTAACGGGCGCACAAATTGGCACAGCTATGTCTCATGTTAATCAGAGCTGACCACAGCTTAAAACGGAAAACCAGGCAGTTGTGAGGAGGCCGGCGAAGAGGGAGGACGTAAAGCTTTTGTCTAACTCGTATGTTTTTTTCTCCCCTGAGATTCTGTTGGTGGAGAGACTGGGGACTCTGACAGTGATCCCCCAAAGCCTGCACACAACCAGATCCCTTAAAAAAACCAGTGAACACCATCAACCAGCCAGCTACTGGGAGATATGCAGGCAGAACACCGAAAACCCAACAAATAAATTTTTCCTACTTTCCTATGTTTTGAAGTATACGCGTAGTTATTGCGGTTTTTTATGCTGCTGTTAATAAAATAACCGCCCAGTGGGCCGTCATTGACCCAATCTCCCGCCTAGTCTGTGCCATATTTTCTGGTCTCTCGCTACAGCTGTAATAAAAGCAAAGAGTGGCCACACTAGATATGGACTTTTTCTCTCAAAAAGGCATTATAATTTTTGTTCAGACCATATATTAATAGCTGTTTACTTATTTTCATCTATGTGATCCAATATTGGTTTCTGATTTATCTTCATTTTGTTACGTATATAATCATCACTGCATACTTCTGTATGAGAGTTACGTTGTAAATACACCGATGAGCCAAAACATGAGGTCCACTCCCAGATAATGCAAATAACGGTACTGCGTATGGGCTTTTGTAGCTGTAGACCATTCAGCGACCCTGTTGCACCTTCCTGGCCTGTCAAAAGTGCCTACAATGGCAATGCAAGCTTTAAAAAAGGACACTGAAGGAATGGAGGAGGGTTACCTGTTCCAGTGAGCCCTGTTTTTTTTTTTTTTTTACATCACGTACACAACAGCCGGGTATGTGTGCACCATTTACCTGGGGAGGAGATCTCAGAAGAATGCACTTCGGGAAGAAGAAAAGCTGGTGGAGGGAGTGTGATGCTCTGGGAAATGTTCTGCATTGAAAGCCTGTGTCCGGGCCTTCAGGTGGGCATCAATTTGACGAACTTATTTGGCGGCCCGGGGAGGAGCAACAGCATTCTAGGCAGGGGGGCATAATTTTTTTGGCCCAAAGTGTATGTGTACTCCAGATAAGAAGTGTGCTAAGGAGGTAGTGAAGCAGTTAGTGTGATAGTTTGTGTTTCTTTATTCAGTAATGAAATTATTTAGTCAGTCTTGTGCCTGCAGTACGCCCACAAAAGCAGTAAATGCAGCTCATTCAGACCCAAAAGGCAACATCTGCTGATACGACTCATTCACAACAGCTCCATGAGGATTTTAATGCTGGAGGGCTGGGGTCTGTTATGTTGTCTGTATTTTGGCAAATACTGAGACATGATAATAAATGAATGTATTCCTAATTTATTCAATTCAAATCAAATCCTAGTTTACTAGAGAAGCAAGTAAGCAGCAGTGAAGCAGAGAGTCAAGTGGAACAAGGATGGCAGCCTTAACTTTGAACAATTTATGCAACCAAAGACAGAAATGAATCCTTCAAAAGTTTTTCACTTCCACCTACAAGAAATCACAGAAACCCCTGTGATGCATATTGTATTCTTTGGCAAAATCGTCAGCAACTAGAAGTGGCTGTCATGCTGTTATTCTTGAGAGCATTCAGAAGTGCCACTGACAGCTGTATTTCCTTTGGTGGCATAAACGACTTTGAGCATGTGCATGTGTAGACGGGTACAAACTTGTGTCATACTCAGAAATTATGCTGAAGCATACATTTAAATGGCATCCTAATAAAACCAGTAAATCTATTGTCAGTGGTATCCATGTGACTCATCGTGCTGAGCAGCAGGCTGCTGGAGAGGAGTGGCAAATTTTTACAATCACTGGGATGAGTGGACATAAGAGGACAGACTGGGGCTTCATATGCCTTAAGAAGCGGTAGAAGGCTTCAAAAAAGCAAAGAAAACCATTTTACTTAATGTATTCTATCCCACGTGGACAGTGGAAGATAAAAAGACAAAAAAGTAACTAGCATCAAATTACATAGGTTGTTATGGTAATGGAGCCATCTTGTAATTCCTTCATTCTGCTCTTCAGAGGCTTTGTTTGTTAAAAAAAAAAGTGTAGATTTCATACTGAAATATTGCATATACTGTACCTAAAAAAAGAAAACAGCGAATGGTAATATATATATATATATATATATATATATATATATATATATAAAACCCCAATTCTGAAATAGTTGGGACAAAGTGTAAATTGTGAATAAAATCAAAACACATAGACTTTCAAATCACACCAGCCAGTATTTTATTCACAACAGAACAGAAATAGCATAGCAAATGGTGAAACTGAGAAATTCGACCATTTTATCCACAAAATGAGCTTATTTCAGATTTGATGGCGGCTACAGATCTCAAAAAAGTTGGGCTAGGGGCCTGTTTACCATGGTGTAGCATCCCCCTTCTTTTTAACACAGAGTGGAGGCTTCTGGGCATTGGGGAGACAAGTTTCTTGAGTTTAGCCATTGGAATTTGATCCCACTCTTTTTTAATACAGGCTTCCAGCTGCTGGAGAGTTTTGGGTCTCCTTTGACGGACTTTTCGTTTAATTATGCGCCAAATGTTTTCAATCGGCGAAAGATCAGGACTGCAGGCAGGCCAGTTCAGCACATGGACTCGTCTACTACGAAGCCATGCTGTTGTAATAGCCGCAGTATGTGGTTTTGCATTGTCCTGCTGAAATACACAAGGCCTTCCCTGGAATAGATGTCGTCTAGAGGGGAGCATATGTTGCTCTAAAACCTTTATATACCTTTCAGTATTCATGTTGCTTTTTAAAACATGCAAGTGTCCCACTCCATATGCACTAATGCATCCCCATACCATCAGAGATTCTGGCTTTTGAACTGAACGCTGATAACAGGAGGGGTGGTCTTTCTCCTCTTTAACCCGGAGGACATGACACCCATGATTTCCAACAAGAACGTCAAATTTGGACTCATATGACCACAGGACACTTTGCCACTTTGTTACAGTCCATTTTAAATGAGCCTTGGCCCACAGAACACAGTGGCGCTTCTGGATCATGCTCAACAATGGCTTCCTTTTTGCATGATAGAGTTTTAGGTGGCATCTGTGGATGGCATGGCGGACTGTGTTTACAGACAGTGGTTTCTTGAAGTATTCCTGGGCCCATTTAGTAATGTCAATGACAGAATCATGCCGGTGAGTGATGCAGTGGCGTCTGAGGGCCCGAAGATCACAGGCATCCAATAAAGGTCTTCGGCCTTGTCCCTTATGCACAGAGATTTTTCCAGTGTCTCTGAATCTTTTGATAATGTTTTGCGCTGTCAATGATGAGACCGTTGAAGCCTTTGCAATTTGACGTTGAGAGACATTATTTTTAAAGTATTCCACAATCTTTTTACACAAGCCTTCACAGGTTGGAAAACCTCTGGCCATCTTTACTTCTGAGAGACTCAGCCTCTCTAAGACATCCCTTTTATAGCCAATCATGTTACACACCTGATGCCAGTTAACTTAATTACTTGCTAAATGTTCTTTCAGCTGATTCTCTTATATATTAATTGCTTTTTCAGCCGTTTTTTGCCTGTGTCCCAACTTTTTTGAGACCTGTTGCAGCCAGAAAATTTGAAATAAGCTCATTTTGTAAATACAAATGTAAAATGTCTCAGTTTCAACATTTGAAATGTTATCTATGTTCTATTGTAAATAACATATTGGCTCGTGATCTGAAAGTCATTGAACTTTGATTTTATTCACAATTTACACTTTGTCCCAACTTTTTTGGAATTGGGTTTTTTTTTGGGAATTTTTCCTTTATTTGATAGTTATACAGTGTAGAGAGAGACAGGAAAGTTGGGGAGAAGAATGGGGGAAGACATGCAGCAAATGACCCGAACCGGAATCTAACCCAGATCGCTGCGGGAAGGACACAGCCTTTATGGTACGCGCGCTTAGACTGAGGACCCACCGGGGCGCCCCTGGAATTGGGTTTTTAACACACATATATTGCACACAAGTGCTCCACTTCTGGTTATACCATCTATAAAAGTGATAGTATGATAAGCCATACAAGGCATGCAGTTTTTCCACGTATGGGTTAAACCGACCTAAAACCCAGGTGCATCTATTGGAATGCTACATAATTATAGTCTAAAAACTCTCCCTGATCCAGGAACTTTGATTACCTGCAGCAGTATTGGAGGATGCATACAGCTGACTCCCAATCATTGAACAATTGCAGGGTTTACTGGGGGCACTGGCCATTTTCTGTGTCTCAATGCTGTGGGTGCGGTTCATAGTTGTGGGTGGCAGGAAAGGTGATGAGAGAAAGAGAGGGAGCGAGAGAGAGAGTAACAGAGAAAAAGAGAGAGATGTGTACTTTCTGATTATAGCCCTGTCTGTTTCTTCAACAGTAAGTTCTCTTAGTACCACTGTCTCACACTAGCACTTATTGAGTGTGTGCTTTGGCAGTGTTTCTTCACGCACACTGGCTGTGTGGGGTTGATCTTTTTGCGAAGGGTGGGAGTATTAAAGGCCTCTGGGAAGTGGTCCCTGGCCATCACTGCTCCCTGAAAATAGAATAACCAATAATGCGCTGGCTTCTGTGGACACCTGACATAATACCAATAAGAGGTATTCCCCACAGGATGGGAGGGATACATACAGCCTGCAGCTGCTCAACACCCCTCTCATCATCCACCAACCAGGGATGAATGCAGTTTTTGTGGTTGAGACAGTACTGCCATCCCTGGTGTCAGCAGCATAAGGCCACTGGGCGGAGTCTTACGAAGAGGGCCATCAGATTGACTTCTTTTCATGAGTATTTTATTTACTATATCCAGCTTGACCACTTTTCTGCTGACCTTCGTAGTTGCTTGGAAGAAGATTTTATAGTATGAAAACCTCGACCAATTCGAGACAGGAAAGCTGTCATTGATCACCCTAGAAAACCACGACACGATTGCTACTGGCCACACTAAGTGCACCGAGCAATTATCCTCACAAGTCATACGTAATGGAGGCCTTGCACTGGATGCAGAAACGGTAGTGTAAGTCACGTGATCCCCGAAGTAACTCAGGAAGATGGCTTTGATGGGATAGGAATGCATCGATTAATTATAATTTATTTATACAAAAAAAATTTATTTCCTTGCTCTGAAATGTTGCACGTATAACCGGATATTGAACCTCAGGTCCAAATGCTCCGCCTTATCCACGACACTAGCTCAACAGACTATATTCACTGGTCGATTTAGCACTTGTATAGCTGTGCTGTGTTTAAACTTGAGCATATTGGCGCAAGGATTCTCAGTCATAAACCGGCTTTGAAAACAACAGTTTAGTGGTTAATTATAGCGAAAATACAAAAAACAAACCATTTAAGTGATTATACTGCTGAGGTCTTCCAGTGCATAGCATAATGGCCAGCGGACTCTCAGATAGACTGGCTAAAACAATAGCATGCGCAGATTTACGGAAAACATTATATTCCAATGGGTGGAACCAGAAATGCTACCACAATGATTTATGAAAGCGGTCTTAGCCATGGGTGGTTAGAGTTAGGGTTAGGGTTAGGCTTTCATAAATTATGGTGGTAGCGTTTCTGGTTTCACCCATTGGGATATAGTGCTTTCCCAGATTTACCCACAAACAGCTTTTATGACAAAATATCAAAGGTAAGAAAAATTTTTGCTCATCTTTGTAGCATTTAAAGTGTATGAAAGAAAGCTTGAGTAATTGGTGCGCACTCTGAATAAAAAGACAAAAAAGTCTTTGCAAAAGATGTCATGGTTATGGTTTTTGGTCATGTTTATGTTCATGTTCAGGGTTCATGATTTTGTCTTTTATTTATTCTTTTTGGTTATTGTAATACTTTGGTTTTTAGTTAATTCCATTTCTCAGTTCCATTGCACTTGTCTCCCCTGTCTTGTGATCTAGTTGGTTCAGTCCGTCTTCCCGGTCTGTGTGCTCACTTACTTCGGGTGATTTAAATGTATTCTGGTGTTTAACGCATTCCTTCGATTCTCGTTTACTTCCTTCGCCTTACTGTTCTAATTACTAACAAAACTAACGTTTGTATTTTGTATCATAGTCTACTAACACAACTAATCCATGTATATAGATTACTAACTTACTAATGAGCACTCTAGTTAAATCTGTAAAGTTGCACCGCTACTAATTAATACTAATTCCCTCTCAGCAATCGCCCTGTTCTAGTCTCCGCCTCTTGCTCAGCTTTAACTATCTCCCCCTGCGTTTCTGCGAGATCTCTCGCGTGTTAATTACTTTCCTGCACTCGTTATCTGTGCACTTAGAACTCCTTGACCGGAGCTGTTTAAATGTCATAGGCTGTCTGCGTGATTCCCGTCCGTGTCTTGGCTTTCGCCAATTTTCGTGGTTAGGGTTTCCCTCATGTGATTCTCCCGTTGTAATTAGTTTGATCCATCTCACCTGCTTCCCGCATAGCATGTGACTTTCCTCCGTCTATTTAAGCAGTCTTTTCACAGCCAGCTCCTTGTCAGAACGTTGATCAATATTTCTTTGTGCAGAGCGCCTTGTATGCCATTGAGTATTGTTTCTCTTCTACTGGTTTGTCCGACTACGGTTCTTGTCATTGCCCTTCTTGTATTGTTTTGTCTTTTTGGATTTTGACCCTTTTTGTATGACCACAGTTTCTGTGTCTGGATGCCCTGTGTATGACCCTTGGCTTTGGTCATCGACTATGACTTTTTGCCTACCGTTTATGTACCTTTGCTCATCTGTCTTCCTGGTTCTGACCCCTGTCTAGTCGACGCTGTTTTTGGATTTCGTATTGAGGCTTGGCAATTCTTCTGTGGGGGGTTTTTTTTTTTTTTTTTTTTTTCCATCTCTTGCGAGTGGTTCCTGAACACTACATCACAAAAGCAACTTTTTTTTTAAATTCTTGGGCATTTAGAGTATTACCAAAAAAAAAAAAGAGGAGGCGGTGACTAATGCTACCCACACACCAGAAGACTTAGAAAAGACTATCAGCTCACATCTAAAGACTAGTGTTTAGAGTTTTTAGTGTCAGACTAAAGATTTTACAAACACTGAATCTTGTAGGGACACTATTTACAAGACTACAACTAGGTTTTTTAGCTTCCCCCCCATCTTGCATGTTATTGACTGTCTGGTTTCCTGATTCCGCTTTTGTCAGTGCTCATCTATTGGTTGTTTGTGTTACGTCACTGCGACTTGCGATAATAATAAACACGTTTGATATGATCCGCAAGCCCAAGACTAGGGAAAGACTGGTATGAAACGCAGTCACAGACTGCAGATTACTACCTTAAACTTAATGATCGAGATGACGGGAGCGCGCCGAGACTCCAGTTAGACATCCTAAAGACTGTCAGTTTTTAGTCAGGGACTGTGAAAATCGTTTGTAAGCCCAGCATTAGATAAAACTTTTACAGAGAGAAGCTTTTTGGATCTGTGAATGTGAAAGCTTGTTTCCTAAAGGGATGAAGATATAAACAACTCATGTTTTTTTTATGGATCTCATGTGTTTTGTGATTATGTACTATATAACTAAGTATATTAATGTTTTTTTAATGGAATAATTGCTTCCACTTACCTAGGTTTGGGTGTAGCCCCTCCCATGACACCTGCCAATTGTCTGATTGCTACTGCTCTTAATTGTTTGTCAGTGGTTTTTTTCTCCATGAGCATTGGGAATAGCAACGTGCTGAAACGTCTGCTTGTGTTCCCTATTTAAGTTGCTCCTTTTGCTAAGACTTTTGTCTTTTATTCAGAGTGCGCACCAATTACTCCATCTTTCTTTCATTCACTGGTTTTACGCACCTGAAGAAAAGAATTTACATCTTGAGCGCAACAATATTTTTTGATTTGCATTTAAAGTGTATGCCTGCTGTTCTTTGAGTGTGGTGTCAATTTAAAATGACAAGGCTTATATCGTTGGATTCTGTGGACTGTCCTCTTTTGAGGTATTGTCTGTATGCATAGCACAAATTCAGTAGAAATGCTTGCGATAGAGCACTGATCTTATTTAATGTTTTGCTAGATGCTTATTTACTTGCTTGGTACTTGAATTGTGTTCTGTTTAGGTAAAAATGAACTTTTCGCCGAGTTTCTTCGCTTTAAGAGGATATGCTGCATGACGAGGTTGCTATTGGGAAACATGCTGTATTTATTATGCAAATTCATTGCCCCCATTACGGGGGCATTCAGGTTTAAGGTTAATATTTGTATTGAATATATATATTTTCCACTAATTCCTTTTAAATCTTCACTTTAAAACCAGTTTTCATTGCAACAAAACCATTGACTGACTTGTGAACTTCTGGTACGTGAAGCAGCTTTTCTCGAAGTGCTCTGAGCAAAGAACTGAATGTTTTGTTGGTTTGTAAGGCTTTCCACGGTCAATTCTTCTTAATTTAACAAGCCAATCTTTCAAAAGGGCTTCATTATTTTGTGGAAATCGATGGAAACTTATTTTGCCGAATTTCCAGACGACTGAATGGCATTATTGGTGCAAGCAACAGCAGCACAAGATTTCGCCATTTTCACTACGCTGCGATCAACCTTTGTGTACTTTTGCTTCGGGGATCATGTGACCTCCTACGTAACTTGCAACGACCTCATTGTTGTTACCACATCTTCTTTCATTCAAGTGCCTTTTCCACGTTATCATGGGGTCAGTCAGCTCCATTACGTGTACAGCTCTTGATGAGTCAGACCACACAATCACATTTGGTCTCTCATTAGTCATGGCAATATATGCAGGAAAAAGTAGGTTCTCACCCAGCCAATCCCGGGCACCCATTTCGCCAACTTTCTACCGTGCGGTGGTCGCTTTCGCTGCAAATGATAACGTTTCGAATGTGACTACCAGGGCCCGATTTTTCTGCGTGTGCCTCGCCCAACTATATGTGCAAAGACCGATCGTTACATCTATTTTCCTCCAGCTGCAAGGACTAACCAATATTTTTCTACCAGGGCTACACGCAACTGGGCAGAGAGATGAATTTCGAGGGCAGCCTTGTATTAAGGAGTGTTTTTCATGTAAATTGGATGGCACCAGTGGGAGTGTAATTTAAATAAAGTTGTGCAATCTTGCAATCTTTCTGATACATAAACCAGACTGCACATGACTTGCTATAACCACATCTAAACTGAAGAACAACCTATTTCTTATTTCACCTGAAGGTGTCAAAAAACATATTAAAGGTTTAGACTGAAACTGACCATGAGGCTTCCATATGAAAGAAAAACAATTGAATTGGCCGATCTGAAAAAAAAAAAATTTTTTTTAATTTTCGCGCATGGTAGAGTTTTCTTTTAATTTAAAACTCGCGGGTCAGGCCCTTCTTCAAGAAACGAAAATATTTGGCGATCTTCAGTTGATAACATAAATTCAGGAACACAGCTTCGGCTAGCAAAGGAATCAACCATTCAACGCTTTCATTAGAGTTCACTGTGTTCGCTGACAGTGAATGAGATTTGTCAAGACGACGAGAGCGAACTTCGCAGACTCGGGCGCAGTTCATCCATACTGCAGTATTGCCAACTTTCACGCATTCGGCCTGAGTTTAAAGGGACTTTGTCAGCTGGGGCATATGCGTAGTAGAGTCCAGTCGATAAACACTTTCATACATGCAGTGCGATATCAAGGGAGCTGAAATATAAAACTGCAAGTTTATTAGTACGTGTGTGAAGTGTACCTTCGTCGCTGTTTTAAATACAGAAGATGGCCTGCAAACGCGGAGTTGCTAGAGTAACCGCATTTATCTTTGCCGAAACCCATGGAGAATAAATATACTAACCATCCATATTTCGTTGGGCGAAAACACATTGAAAGTGTGAGGTAAGGTAAACCTGTGAATTCGTTGTGGAGTTTCAATCTGTTTGCATCGCGTGCATCCTTGAGAAGTTTGGGGAATTTTTTTTATCAAGCAACTGTCTTGAATGTTCGCAGAACCTGTTTGCCACAATGTTTTGTCTGACATGCAGCTGTCATAGATCCAATCAACGTAGGCTAACTTAAAAGCAATGATAACGCTACAAAAACCCGAACTATGACAAACTGATGCTACGAACAGGCTCTACGATCAATAAAGATAGTTTTTTGGTAAAAATTTCATCAAACTTCTCAAGGATGAACGCGATATAAACAGATTGAAAAACGCTTACACGAAATCTCCGATGAACTTGAAATAGTTGTACCAACGTTTTCAAGATGCTCCGCTTCGTCGCGCGCATACGCCCGGCTGACATAGTCGCTTTAAGTGGCATATTCATGTTCCCGTGCTGTATGTCAGCAATTATTCAATCAGCACGTTTGTAAGAGATTCTCAGGCAGAACTGAAGTCCTTGTGCATGGAGGTTTATCAGTTTCACAAGCGTTACGGTGGATTTCACCACTAGTAACCTGGAAATCAATTATGACTCCGGACTTATCACACTTTTCTTTACTCTGGGGTTGAAAGCAATGGAATTGAATAAAAACATTTCAAATGGTCTTATTTCATTTAAACAATTTGAATGATCATGAGACACATGCATTACGTTGATTGAATAATTGCTCACTACGGCACGGGAACGTGAATATGCCACTAAATCTCACGCCAAAGGCGTGACAGTTGGCAGCCCTGGAACTCGGGCATGGTTAAGGTGTACTCGTACCGAATGTGAAAGCAACCATACTTGTGCGTGGAAGATTACTGTTGTGTGTTACGACTCTCTTGTTCTAACCGCAGTAGCGAAAAGATATCTCCATTCAAACTAAGAAATTCAATGCTTGCTGGAAATGTAGGCAGACAAAAACATACAATCACAACTGGATACTACATACAAAAACTGAGATTTATGGTATAATTTGTGAGTAGTTACATTTGCGTGGTTATCACAGAACAATAGAACGGTGCTGTGACACACTAAAGAAAACGCGGCTGCGATATTTCAATGTGCGGGACGTAGTGGGAAAGTCTGGCAGCTCAAGTTATGAGATTCAGATTCAGATGACTTTATTGTCATTGTTACTGAGTAACAACGAAATTTACATTCGGAGAGAAAGTGCTCCGGGCCGCTGCAACGCGCGTCGCGCCGCCAACTCCACTTTCTTCTTCAAAAATTAAGGTTGCGGTTAACACAGAAAAACATTTTTAACACATATTGATGACATCAGACATAATACACATCAGGTTTATAACACGACACGCTGGAAACGCGTAGGAATTTTTTCATGGGAATGGGGGGGGATGGGAGGTGGGGGAAGAAGGGTTAAAAAATGAAATTTTCATGAAAAATGAAAAATGCGGAGGCAGCCGGTGGCAGAGGGGGGGATTGGAATGCAGAGTCCAGAAGTCCTTATCAGGGGCAGAGTGTTCTGTGAAGTGTTGAATATATAATTGCCAGGAGGCAGGACACATTTTTGCTGAGAGTTCTAAACTTTACAGTGAAGAATTACAGGAGATATGTTTCATTGAAGTTTGTGGATATTTGTCATCCAAACAACCCAAATACTGTCCCTGTTTCATATAAAACTAGAAGGGCATGCGGTGGAGCGCATTTCTCCACCATGCCATATGTCAGTATTATTGGTTCTGGATTTACAATAATATTATCCAGATCACCAGCTTCAATGATCAATTCTACATTAGTGTAGATTCTATTTAATGCTAAAATTTAATGAAATTATCTTACATTACATTACATTACATAACATAAGGGACAATCATTCTATTCTGGTATATTTTAACTTCTTCTGAGAGCTTGAAAGAACAAGGCAATGAGATATGAAATTTACCAGTATGTCAAAGATGCATGAATATCACACTACAATGGCTAATGGCCTCGCAATGTACAGTATTCTACAAAGTCAAACAATCAATGGTTATGTCCCACTGACACCCAGGCGATCATGATGACTTAGTGGTTTGCAGACTGTGAAGTACAGGACTTCGACATTGTTGTATGCTCACATACTGACCAATACACTGTGTAGCAGCTAATATGTAGAGGAGCATGAGGTATACAGTACATATGGGTGCAAGCAATATTTTGTAAAAAAGTATTGTTGCCTTCGTAAATGCCAAGCATGCATTTGATATTTTGAACAGCAGAAAAGAACCAAAGAAATTTCTTAAATATGATAGATAATGCAATTAATAAAATGCTTTATTACTGGCAGCAAAATAAAGGTGAGCACCTCAACAAAAGGAGTCAAAGTCAATTACATGTGTGCCATTCTTTCATGAGTACAAAAGAACTCCAACATAGGAAACCAGTATTCGTACTGAAGTTGTCTCTTTTGACGGATTGCCACTCTTCATATCATGCTTACTTGCAGCTATCACATAACCCATGCATATGTTTAATTATCCCTCCTCAGACAAGAATACTCGGATGGCATTGGTCGAAAGCAGTCGCATGGAAACCCTGTATATACCCATATTACGTCTCCGAGCCCATACACGGCGTGCGAGTAGATTAGCTCCCTTAGCGTCTCTGGAGCAGCCGAAATGGCATGCATGTGGAAAAAAAAAAGGTCTTTGGTGGGATAAATTTGTTACACAGTTTGTTAGAGGGCCAATACGGAAATATATGGGGATCAGTGAATGGCATATTGGGGCTTGGCTGAAGCCTCGCCCAAGATGGCATTTACTGACCCCATATATTTATGTATTGGCCCTCTAACAAACTGTGTAACTTATAATACACTTAGAAGAACCTCTCTCATTGGCATATTGCAGATGGTCTGTGCATGTATCGCATGTGATAAGAAAAAATCAGGCCCTCAAAGTATTGAGACTCTACAGGGAGGCAGATGTTTTCTGATCTTCGAAATGCAGTGAAGGGAAGGCCAAGGAAGGATCACTGTAACATGCATCCCAGCTATTTGTAATGCTTCTGGAATGCATCACATGAGAATATAGCAGAGATAAATTATTAATGAAAGCCCCTGGATATTGTTGATGACGGATATCAATGACATTTGAGTAAAAATGAAGCTCAGAATAAGCTTGAGATAGAGTAGTGTTACAGAATCAAGGCTATGGCTTTATGCTTTTAGATCAGCTTTCTTGGCTGGATACAGTGTAATCTGATTAGGCAAGTCCAATTAGTGCGCATTGTACTAAGTCAATATACAGCGAATAGATGGAAAAAAGTGGGGAAAAGAATGCTCAGTGACACATTAGCTTGTTAGTTGAATTGACTATCCAGCTTTCTAGATACTAGCTTGCTAACTGGGCATTGCAGCTTGTTAGCTAATTAAGGACAAGAGCCCAGATTTGTCAGATAGCCAAAATAAGTTGTGCATCTCTTTTCCCTATTTCATGTCTGTAGTGGTGATTTAATCCTGCTATTAAAATCCATTCAACTAATGATTGAATTTATATTTATTTGTTTATTTTCTGATCTGAGACATATGTTTTTGGCAAAGGGAGAAAGAAGCCTGCAGATTTATTTATTTTTTAATTTTGTTTTCTGTTCAGAAGGACATATTGAATGTATGCTCAGTTGTTGGAAATGCTGCCTACCTTCATGTGATTCATCAGCCCAAATGTCAGCTATTTCTTGGATCAGCAATTTCTCTCACTGAGTATTATAGCCAGGGTGGTTCTGCTCACTTCAGAGCATATTTGTCCAAGAAACAAATGGCAAAGAGCTGATACTTGCCAAGGAGGCAATAGTTTTATGTAATATGTAGAAGTGTGTGTTTCCAGATACACTGAGGAACGCATTGTGCCTGAATCCCTTTTGATTAGGTACAAATTGTGATCGCATGCAAATTATAGGACTCCTTGTATTGGCCTTTAGTGACTCCAATACATAAGCGGGAAAAAAATGTTCTGCATTTCTCCCAATTTCTTTAAGTTTTAGAAATTAGCCATTTGGACTTGAATTGTAATGAAAATATAATAGTATTGATTGTCTCTCCAAAGAGCCAACATTTCAAACCAAGGCAAAAATAGTAAAACAAATTAATTCTAAAAACCCCATAGATAAGCATCACTGATGACCTTGTACAAGCAATAGCCTACATGACAGAAGTCATAGTTTAAAAGCGAAGTCGAGGCATAGTTTTTCACCACTGAGCATAGATTAGACCAGGAGGTATATTATCGTCGATAGGGAAGTTCAGTCAACCCATATAAAAATGGTGGGCAGCTGAAGATTTGATTCTTTGCCGTGGAACTTGTTGCATTACTACTCTGACCCCATCACTACCTGGAACCCTCTTCGACCTAAATGGAGGAAAACATTTTAGCAGGAACATGTAGTCACACACGTCAAGGTAGGTTGATGGTCCCATTTCAGTGCATAAAAAATTTTAATAGGAGCACATCAGAGGAGGAATATCCCTGGCTAAAGCTGGTGGAAAGGAACTTGCTTTTGGATCATGTCAAATCCTCACTTGCCAAGCCATATATCTAAGTGCATGTTGCAAGCAGATTTATGACTACCAGAAAATTTTTCTAGTAAGTATGCCGAGAAAAAAATAATTACCTGTATTTTTCTGCATTTTCAGAAGGTGGGCAGCTAGGAGGCCTGTTCTGACCACATGTAACAATTTATGTTATTGCGAATAAGGTCATTTGCTGATTAAAAAAAAAAATGCATATACTCTATTCTGTCAGACACTGAACAGTATCTACAACTCCAATTCCAAAAACGTGGCACACACTGTTATGAACTGACTGAATTTAACAGTTAAATTAATGCATTGTTTCCTGGTTATTTTACCTGTAAGTGGAGTCCTGCGTGCATTTAACTGTGTTTCACTCTTAACATACACGGGACTCTGCTGTGAACTGATTGTAAAATTACAGTTAAAATAACTGGCAAAAAAGGTGGCAGTTAAATTAACTGGCAAAAAATGTGCCAGTTTACGACAGTGCACCATGGAAAATGCAGATAATATCAAAAAATACTGATTTGAAAACTCTATTCGTGCTGTTCTATATTGAAAACAGTATAACAAATTATTTGATGTATTTAATTGCTTATGAAACATATATAGTGCAGTGAAAAGAATTTGCTTCCATCACACAAAAAAATGAAATGTTAGATTTACTTAATATTATTATCTGGACTGATTCTACTAAACTGAGATAAGTTCATTCCCCTCAATGTAATGAGTTCCAAAAGCACAACGAACAGCATTTACTCTCGCAGTACAAATCTGGGTTACAGAGAAAATACACCGCAAACATGCACCAAAAATAAATTTCGACCATCTTTCTGGCTGTCCAAAACACAAACACAGCAAGATACCAAGGCACTATTCACTGAAAAGAGTAGTCTCGTTGTGAGTAAACACAAAATAAAGCATTCTTGATTGGTATATGTCTGGGATATTATTTTATTCCCATTCCCATTTCAATTATTATTGTTATTTCTCAAATAATTCTGGCTTGATAACGTAGTTACCCAGCTTGGCGCTGATGTGGTGCTGAAGTCTAACCGGACTTGAAGTGTCACAGGTCATGATAAAAGTATAACATATTTGGTACTGTATACCCTTAAGTCATAATAATTGATGTAAAATATGGTGTCAACAGCAAAACTGAGCCACTTAAGTGGCTTCCAGGTGGTGCTATTGGCAGGAATAGTGAGATATGGACCTAAAAATTCAGCTTTTTCTGTGAGACACCTGTATCTACCTCAGTGCCAGGTTTCATTCAATTCCAGGGGGGTCAACTGCGCACCGAATGTCAATCTCTCATGGAATTGCTCTTTAGTGTTTCAGATCATCAAACTAATTTTAATATTAGACAAAGATAATATAAGTAACCAAGGGCTGTTTTTAAATGATGACTTCATTTATTGAGGGAAACGCTCCATCCCTAACTGGCCTTGTGTGTGACAGTAATTGCCCCTTTAGTCTCTAAATCAATCAGTTAATCTCTTTAAATTCTCTCCTAGAGCAAATTTCAACCCAAAGGAAAGTGCTTACTGTTCTTGAAGTACGAGAATATTACCCAAATTGAGCAGCAACCCTGGAAATTGAGTTTTTGTCAGGCAAAACAGAGTCTTCCGTTTTCTTTTGGCACTGTGGCACTGTGCCCAAGCCTTATTGGCCAATAAAATGAGTAAAGCCACAGCTAGATGCCTAACCAACTGCAGGATAAAGTATTGTGATACTGTGACAAAAAAAAATGAGAATTTTACTGGTGTTTTCTTGGTAATTTTAATGCGTGTTTCAACAAACAATTTTTAAGATGCATTCAGATTTACAATAGTTTAACAACATCCTTCTTCCTCGTCTTTTTCCCTATCTGCAACTGAATTTTCAATTCAGGATAGTCTTCTATTCCCAAGACTGGTGTGCATTTGTATATGCTTCCTTTGCTTCATTGACAAAATTTCCCCCTTTCAGAAAACATTGAAACAATTGTCATAAAAATTCATCCCTTGCCAACCATTTACCCACAGACTGTAGCTGTTTACTGTAGCTGTTTAGCTGTTTGTAGCTGTTTATTTTGAAGGGATTGTTACTGATTTTGAATTAGGGTTGTAAAAGGTATTAAAAAATAGTCAATGTATTAGCCGTCTTACTAGCTGAGAGCTCGCAGTCGGCATGAGTTAGTAGAGCCTGGCGGGGCATTGGACTTCAGTATGGCAGCCAAGCAGTAAAGCTACTGCTATGGATGAGGAAAGCTGTAAACGTTTTTAACCTCATATAACTGCACTTGGAAAACTAGCTAACCTTTTAATATGCTTTTAGTCATGGTAGAACAGTGCTTTCAACTGGCCACATTTGGATATGTTTCCTATTGCAAATTGATTTCATATTTATGCCTGTTATTTTTACATTTATTACCCCGCCTGCCAACGAAGTGTATATAAACAATATAATGTTTTCTTCGAAATCTACAGTGCAGTCAGTAATAGCATATTATTTTACCAACTTCAAATTTCAGTGCCCCCATCAGGCATGCTGGGTTTCTTTTGCCAGAAAGCACACAACATTGTTTGCGTTCATTGCGATGCAAAAGGTCCTTTCATGACATTTGTCCAGAAGTCCTTCTGTTTTCTTCAGTCCAGAAATATTTCCAAAAAAATTTATGGCTTTGTTTGGAGTGGCTTTTGACTGAAGTGAAATTAATTAAAATTAACAATGCCAATTATTGTTGTTCTTCAAACAGAATAAATAAATGCTTTACTCTCCCAGGAACAAATCATGTGGCTGCAAATCGATATAGACCGGTTCCCAGAATAAATAATCAGAAAACATGCATTTTTATGCAAAGCAGCAGTATGATATGTCATTTCATATCACGTTTTCCTATAATAACAGGAAAAATAAAATAAAATAAAAATAGGAAAATAATAATATTATTATAATTATTATTATTACAATGAAGGTGTGTTTTTAGTTGCCATTTAAAAATGTCCACTGAACTAACCCTTTGATTTTTTTTGCAGTGTGTTCAGTGGGATAGAAGCATATTGAAAAAAGAAGGATTAAACTCTGTTGCAGAGGACCTTAAGGGTTGTGGAGGGACATAAATGTACAGGGAATCTGATATATAAGAAGTATTAAAACATTAAGAGCTCTGTACGCAAGCAGAGGAACTTTAAAATCAATTCTTAAAGGTACAGGGAGCCAGTGTAGGGCAGCTAAAATAGGAATAATATGCTTTCACTTTCTTGTTTTTGGCATTTACTTTTTTTGGTATACCAGTAAAAAGATCATTGCAGTCATCAATCTGCTTGAAATAACGGCATGAATTAACTTCTCAGAGTCCCGTTGAGTTAAAAACAGGAAACTTTGGAAGTGTTTATTTGGTTGAAGAATGCTGTTTTGGTGCCCTTAACAAACAAGTCAAAATCTAAAATGACGCCTTGGCTTGTCACATTTGATTTTATCAGGGGACCAAAGTTTCCTAATCCGTTAAAAAGTGCATCGCTTTAAAATTATTTCTTTCTTATCAATCATGCGTCGATTAATTACAATCAGACGGGTAGTCAGGGAGCATAAGGCAGTTAGATTATTCAGTTCAAGGGAGATGTATAATTATGTATCATCAGCATAGCTGTGAACGTTAAAATTGTGTTATCTGATAATATTGACTAACGGAAGCATGAAAAGATGGAAAAGGATTGGACAAAGGCAGCTCCCTTGGGCAACACCAAGAAAGTATGCCATATTTTTCTGAGTTTCAATCTCCACGACTAACATAAAATTGTCTCCCTGTGATATGTTCGGAACCAGTTAGAGCGGATTTAGAGGGACCAACCCAGTTTTCAAGGCAATTAATTAAAATAGTCTGGTCAATTGTGTCAAATGCTGCACTCTAATCTGAAGTATAAAAACTTAAGTTGAAGTTGGCACCAATACTCAAAGTTAACAATCATTAATTCTTTTAGTTAGAGCAGTCTCTATGCTGTGCTTAACATAGATATAAAATCACTAGATGCCACGCACCCAATCTTGAACATTGTCATGCATGTGTGTGTCTGGCTGCCATACTAGAGCAGTACCTGTCCGCATAGACTGCCATAGCTTCATATGCAAACAAAGCCGAGAAGATACGTATATATTATATTTCTCGTTGGAAATGAGTATACTTGTTTCTAACGATGTCATAACAAGTGAAGTCTGTGCAGGAGCCCACATAGAAAAAATATATTTCCAAGACATTAGAAAGTGTCCTCTGAGAAATTTTTGCAAATGCCAGTAATGTGTGAAATCAAACCATAGGATTGCTTGAGCCTACCTATTAATGATACTTAAACTTAGGCCCACTATTGCTGCTGTTGTTGTTTTTATTTAATGGTTAGCTTCATGCTTCTTCAGCGCATCGCAATTTATTTCATCGCTCATGTTTCTTGAAAATGATTATATCAAGTAAAATCCACAAACACTGCATCCAGACTTAAAGGGAGAAATGAGCAAATGATGCATTTGACTTACAGGGAGAAGCATGCAAGTGTTGCATCCAGTCTTAATGATCGGTTCCCAGAATAAATAATCAGAAAACATGCATTTTTATGCAAAGCAGCAGTATGATATGTCATTTCATATCACGTTTTCCTATAATAACAGGAAAAATAAAATAAAATAAAAATAGGAAAATAATAATATTATTATAATTATTATTATTACAATGAAGGTGTGTTTTTAGTTGCCATTTAAAAATGTCCACTGAACTAACCCTTTGATTTTTTTTGCAGTGTGTTCAGTGGGATAGAAGCATATTGAAAAAAGAAGGATTAAACTCTGTTGCAGAGGACCTTAAGGGTTGTGGAGGGACATAAATGTACAGGGAATCTGATATATAAGAAGTATTAAAACATTAAGAGCTCTGTACGCAAGCAGAGGAACTTTAAAATCAATTCTTAAAGGTACAGGGAGCCAGTGTAGGGCAGCTAAAATAGGAATAATATGCTTTCACTTTCTTGTTTTTGGCATTTACTTTTTTTGGTATACCAGTAAAAAGATCATTGCAGTCATCAATCTGCTTGAAATAACGGCATGAATTAACTTCTCAGAGTCCCGTTGAGTTAAAAACAGGAAACTTTGGAAGTGTTTATTTGGTTGAAGAATGCTGTTTTGGTGCCCTTAACAAACAAGTCAAAATCTAAAATGACGCCTTGGCTTGTCACATTTGATTTTATCAGGGACCAAAAAGTTTCCTAATCCGTTAAAAAAGTGCATCGCTTTAAAATTATTTCTTTCTTATCAATCATGCGTCGATTAATTACAATCAGACGGGTAGTCAGGGAGCATAAGGCAGTTAGATTATTCAGTTCAAGGGAGATGTATAATTATGTATCATCAGCATAGCTGTGAACGTTAAAATTGTGTTATCTGATAATATTGACTAACGGAAGCATGAAAAGATGGAAAAGGATTGGACAAAGGCAGCTCCCTTGGGCAACACCAAGAAAGTATGCCATATTTTTCTGAGTTTCAATCTCCACGACTAACATAAAATTGTCTCCCTGTGATATGTTCGGAACCAGTTAGAGCGGATTTAGAGGGACCAACCCAGTTTTCAAGGCAATTAATTAAAATAGTCTGGTCAATTGTGTCAAATGCTGCACTCTAATCTGAAGTATAAAAACTTAAGTTGAAGTTGGCACCAATACTCAAAGTTAACAATCATTAATTCTTTTAGTTAGAGCAGTCTCTATGCTGTGCTTAACATAGATATAAAATCACTAGATGCCACGCACCCAATCTTGAACATTGTCATGCATGTGTGTGTCTGGCTGCCATACTAGAGCAGTACCTGTCCGATAGACTGCAATAGCTTCATATGCAAACAAAGCCGAGAAGATATTATATATTATATTTCTCGTTGGAAATGAGTATACTTGTTTCTAACGATGTCATAACAAGTGAAGTCTGTGCAGGAGCCCACATAGAAAAAATATATTTCCAAGACATTAGAAAGTGTCCTCTGAGAAATTTTTGCAAATGCCAGTAATGTGTGAAATCAAACCATAGGATTGCTTGAGCCTACCTATTAATGATACTTAAACTTAGGCCCACTATTGCTGCTGTTGTTGTTTTTATTTAATGGTTAGCTTCATGCTTCTTCAGCGCATCGCAATTTATTTCATCGCTCATGTTTCTTGAAAATGATTATATCAAGTAAAATCCACAAACACTGCATCCAGACTTAAAGGGAGAAATGAGCAAATGATGCATTTGACTTACAGGGAGAAGCATGCAAGTGTTGCATCCAGTCTTAATGATTGAAGTTGCCATGACTCCCCCCCCCCCCCATTACACAATGCAAGTTTGGCTGAACATCATTTGCTTTGTTTTTTAATTTGTCATTCACTCTCAAATTACAATTTTTTTGTGACCACATGTACCCAATTTCACAAATTTAGAAGGAAATTGATTCTTCAATTCATGCCATTTCTAATCTGTTATAATACTAATAAGGAACTCTTGAGGGAATGTGTAGCTATTTCCGACATAATGTGGCTTCAAAGGGTAATTAATCCTTATTAAGGTTAATAGTGCTATTAAGAAAAAAAAGAACACCACGTTAAAATTCTGGGATTGGAGTTGCAGTCAGAACAAGAACCAGCATACGCAGGGGGTCCCCAGGACCAATGTTGGGAACCATTGGACATATGGACACTACTTGTGTCCACAAAACAGACAAGCCACAGCTGGTTATGATACAGGCATTTGGAAGATTTCCAATTAATAATAAGCTTGGTATAAGGAAATAATTTGCCCAATACTGGAAACATTGCTTCAGCAATACAGAGAGCATGAGATTATAAAGTTTTCATGGTTTAAAAATGGCTTGAAAATTTTCACCTGCTTGACACACATAGTAATTACAATGATTCAACTTTTTTTTCTGCTTAATAATTGTAAGATTGGTTTACACATTGCAAATGTTTTTTGAACTCCAAGCAGCAGCTGCAGCAGTAAATACAAAGTATTACATCTGTGCGCCCAAATAAGTTATAATTACAGTTCCCTTGACAATAATTTTAAGATAAAATATATTTTGACCAAATAATATAAATGATAATTTACAGATTGTCAGTCTGGCACCCAGAGATGTTAAAAGGGCGCCAGGGCAAGGATTGGAGTTGAGGACCCAAATGCAGGGACATACATTTTATTAAATAAGAAGAGCAATATAACAAAAACAAATTCAGAACTTCTAGGAGAACTGAAAGGGAGTGCACACAACAAAAAGGGGAAACCGACCATGGCTACCTGCCCGTGTGGGGAAAAACTAGGCTTTAAATAAGGACGGGAATCTTAACTAAGAGGAAACAGGTGAACAACCATTAACTGAGGAGAACTGAGGATAATTGAATAATTAAGTAAGGGCAGGTAGCCAGGCAAAGGAATGCCAAAGAGGAGGGGCATTACACAGGTGGTGTAAGATTGACTAACACACCAATACATTTCACATGGATTTTTTTCAGCATTTCTGGACTTCCTGAAAGACTTGTGTTGAACATACTTGGGTTTTGACACAAGCTTTACTAACTGGGGGAATGCCCAGTACAGAAATCCATGGACATGAGCAATGTACTGAGGAAGGATAACAAGTAGACTTTAGACTCAGCAGCTAATCCGCATTCTGTCTCAGACTGAACTGCCTGACAAAAGACTGCTGTATTGTAGGGACCCTTCTTTAGCAAAGGCTCTGGGGCTGGCTCTGGGCCAGCAATCCAGTGGCTCCTCACGTCAATGGATAGCAATGCTCCTCTATCCAGACAGCCGGTAACACCTGGGATTGGGCCTCCTGCCAACAGCATCATCCTGAAACACCTGTGTATTTGCCAACTTTCTAAGCCAGGGGACAAAGCAACTGGCAACCATCTGTCCATGTGTCCACCTCCTATCGCTTACAGTATCCGATATGTGTCAACTTGCAAATGAATATGTTTAAATACACACAAGTCACATTTATGACAGCATATGTTTGATTGCGCTACATGAATGTAAGGTTAGTTTAGTTCATTAGTTTATTAAACAGGGGACATGCGCAACACAACCATTTAGCCAGAGTTAACTACATGGCAAATTTACATCTGCGGTCTCTGAGCAGGAAGATATTAAAACATAATAGTACAACGTTGTACAGTACATATAATACAATACAAACAATCAAAAGCAATGCAGTTAGGAACTAATTCAACAGTGCATTCCAAATAAAACAAAAGGTCAATGTATGTTTGATGAAATCAAGTTTTTGACATGAAGCAGGCAACTCTTTTATAACCCAGTGATTCTGTCACATTTATTGGTGGATGCCGATTCACATTAGCACATTTTACTGCCATCATGAAACACCAAAACAACCAATGCATCATTCTACAGGGAAGAAAGATCCGTGCAGTGTAACTGCAGAAAATTAACTGTGAGTCCTAAATCTTCAAGGGAGACTATTTCATCAACACTAAATTATAAATAGAGGGAGACATCTGTGGGAATTCAAACTATCTCCCTTTATTGACTGGAAGTAATACTTGTAAAATGGCCGTGTCCAATAAAGCAGAAAGTTGCCTCCCTGACTGTAGAAATAAATAAATCTATGAAAAGGACTCAAATGAAGAATGGAATAGCACAGGTTCTTTAGATGTGCTTTCTACAGTGCTGTATAATTGCTCCCTTTCCAATTTATTCCATTTTTGCATATTTGTCACACTTATTTGTTTTTGATCATCAAACTAATTTGAATACATGATGAAGAGAGTCAAATTAAGCACAAAATGCAGTTTTTAAATTATGATTTCATTTATTGAAGGAAAAAAGTTATCCAACTCTTATGAGAAAAAGAACCCCCCAGTTACTAAATCAAACAATTAAACAAATTTATTGATAGTTAGCTTCAATTTCACAAGGTCCACCCAGGCTTCATTACTGCCAGCCTTGTTAAATCTAAACATCTCTTAAATAGAACCTGACTGGCAGTGTAAAGAAGGCAAAAACCAGCAAATGACACTATAATCTAAAGAAATTTAAGAATAGATGAGAAAAAAAAGTTGTTGACATCTATCACTTTGGAAAGGGTTACAAAACCATTTCTACGGCTCTGGGACTGCAGAAAACCACAATGAGAGCCATTAGAAATTAGAAAACAATTAGAAAAAACTTGGAACAGTGGGGAAACTTCACGTGTGGCCGGCCTACAAAATTTCCTCCAAGAACCCATCTATGACTCATCCAAAAGGTCATACAAGGACCAAAGTTCTAAAGACCTGCAGCCTTACATTCATCAGTAAAAATCAGTGTTCATGACTTCACAATAGAGAGTCTGCACAAAAATAGCATCCATGGGAAAGCTTCAAGGTGAAAAATCACTGCGGACCAAAAACAACACAAAGGCACATCTCAAATTTGCCAAAGAAAACATCATGATGACCCTCAAGTCTCTTGAGATAATGCTCTATGGATTAATGAGTCAAAAGTGAAACTTTTTGGAGGACGTTACATCTTGATACATCCTGGAACATCTGGTGTCAAGCTAAGACAGCTTTCCACAGTTAGAACATCATACCAACAGTCGAACATGGTCGTGGTAGTGTGATGGTCTGGTACTGCTTTGCTGTGTGAGTACCTGAGTGACTAGCAGTAATTGATGGAACCACAAAATTAGCTCTTTACCAGAAAATCCTGAAGGAGAGTCTTGCGCCATCAGTTTGTGACCTAAAGCTCAGGTTTACATCGATGATCAGAAGCACACATGCCAGTCCACCCCTAAATTCCTAAAAAAAAAAAAAAAAAAAGGTTTGAGAGTTGTCTCGTCAAAGTCCTGACATGAATCCATTTTATTTGCTGCAGTATGACCTTAAACAGGCAGTTTATGCCATAGGCAGAATTCGACATCCTTGTTGGGTTTTCGGGGGGGGGGGGGGTGTCTGGTTGGGAGAGGTCCCCTAATAAAATTTTTTTTCATTATTTCACTAAAAACTATGCATTTCTCCATTATTTAGACCATTATTGCAAAGCTTCAATTAATAGCCTAAGCTTTCATGTACTTCATTCACTCAACTCAGCCGGCCTATTTTTGGGACAGGCGTCTGGGACAGGCCTTTAATTCCTTTTGCACAAGACTTGCTGAGTAAAGATGGAAAATACGATCAAACTGTTTACTTAAATGAGTAGGACTACTATTTGTTTAAATATTTGGGCTGTAGAATTGTCTCATTGATTAAACATCTAACTGATAGTTGAATGCTGAGTTTTTCTAAATGTATGAGGAGTACATCTTCCTGATGCACCCAGTCATCAAAATCTGATTGAAAAATTTGTTGAAGATATAATAAAAACATTTTAAATCATATTTTGGCAGATAATTCAAGATTTTTAAAAAGATATTCATTTTTTTCTTGGCATTTTGATCACTGGTTAAACAATTCCCACAACCACACAATTTTCCATAGACTCACTATAAACCAACAGTTTGCTTTCAATGTTTCTTTTTGCTGACAGATAAATTAGGCCTATCGCACAACATGTAATTTATTTTGTCAGAAAGCTAGTGGGAATCCAGGAACTGCAATTGGGAACAACATCAGCTAACCTACAGTAAAAAGTAAAAATGCATTGGTCATATTTCAAGCAACACTGCATTCAACAAGGAAAAATTGAAGCCTATGGGTTCCGAACCTGACCGCTTCAGTTTATAATTAGTCAGAATTGTTCACGATTAAGACAGCAGAACGCAACTAATGTCGATCAATATTAGGATGAATATAATATAAACATTGTATGGCGCTTGATCTTTGCTTTGCCTGCAAGGGCGCTTTATCTTTGCTCAGCAAGGAATATGAAATTTCAAGTTCATTGCCTGTGTGCTCATGGAGATGATATTTGAAAATTCTTCATTGTATAAATAAACAAAATTCAGTAAATCAGGTATTTTTACATTTTCAAACTCATGCTATTACGCTGAGACAGATTCTATTGACCTATATTGTGTTTGCGCTCAGAGGCTGTCGATGCGAGCCGCTTAGCCAAACCAATGTTAGATTAAGTAATAAAGTATATGATCACTCAAATTTAACCGAACAAGTTATCAATAAGATAACTGAGCAGTTTATGTTTAGTTTGCTTAACTGCATTTGTGAAATTCTCAAACTGCACAGATTTGTGTTTACAAGGATAATTGTTCTAAAAGCAGTGACCAATATTGCGTTCAACACAGATTAGAAAAAAATGTGAATAGGCCTATGGTTGATGGAATTCAGAGAAATGTAAATTTTTCTAATTGATGATGCAGATAATGGCCATCCATAAAATCTCATATTGTAGCCTTGTTATTCCATCATCATAATCATTATTAGGAATTACAAACCCAAAACCAGTGAAGTTGGCACGTTATGTAAATCGTAGATAAAAACAGAATACAATGATTTGCAAATCCTTTTCAACTTATATTCAATTGAATACACTGCAAAGACAAGATGTTTAATGTTCAAACTGAGAAACTTTATTTTTTTTTTGCAAATAATCATTAACTTAGAATTTAAAGGCAGCAACACATTGCAAAAAAGTTGGCACAGGGGCCTTTTTACCACTGTGTTACATCACCTTTCCTTTTAACGACACTCAGTAAAACGTTTGGGAACTGAGGAGACCAATTTTGAAGCTTTTCAGGTGGAACTCTTTCCCATTCTTGCTTGATGTACAGCTTAAGTTGTTCAACAGTCCGGGGTCTCCGTTGTCGATTTTACGCTTCATAATCGCCACACATTTTCAATGGGAGACAGGTCTGGACTACAGGCAGGCCAGTCTAGTACCTCGCTCTTTTACTACAGAGCCATGCTGTTGTAACACGTGCAGAATGTGGCTTGGCATTGTCTTGCTGAAATAAGCAGGGGCGTCCATGAAAAAAAGACGTTGCTTGGATGGCAAATCACTGTTGCTCCAAAACCTGTATGTACCTTTCAGCATTAAAACATCATGATGCCTTCACATATGTGTAAGATTGCCCATGCCTTGGGCATCTGGTGTCAAGCTAAGACAGCTTTCCACCAGTGAACATCATACCAACATCGAACATGGTCAGATGCTGGCTTTTTGAACCTTGACTAGCAGTAATTGATGGAACCTATAACAGTCCGGATGGTTCTTTTCCTCTTTGGTCCGATGATCACATGCGTCCCCAGTTTCCAAAAAAAAAAAAAAAAAAAAAGTGGACTCGTCAAACCACATGAATCCATTTTTTTGCCACTTTGCATCAGTCCATCTTAGATGAGCTTGGGCCCTTGTTGGGTTTTCGGCGTCTCTGGGAGAGGTGTTGATAAAATTTTTTGCTTTTTTCTTTGCATTGTAGAGTTTTAACCATTGCAAAGCTTGCAGATGTAGCGACGAACTTCATTCCTGACAGTGGTTTTTGGGACAGTGTTCTGAGCCCATGTGGTGATGTCCTTTACATACTGATGTGCGGTTTTGATGCAAAATACCGCCTGAGGATCGAATGGTCACTACTATTCAATGTTTGGTTTTCGAATTGTCCATTGATTAAACATCTAACTGATAGTTGAATGTGATTTCTCCAAATTCTCTGAACCTTTTGACGAGTCATCAAAATCTGGACCGTTGAAGATGATGAAATCCCTTTAAATTTTTTGGCAATAATTCGTTTTTTAAAAGAATGTTTTTTTTAAACTGGTTAAAACAATTCCCACAATCAGACTCACTATAAAAACCAACAGTTTGTTCACTTTTTGCTGACAGATAAATTAGGCCTATCGCACCATGTAATTTATTTTGTCAGAAAGCTAGTGAATCCAGGAACTGCAATTGGGAACAACATCCTAACCTATGAGTAAAAAGGAAAAATGCATTTATCATATTTCATGCAACCTGCATTCCCAATTAGCCCGGGTTCACCTGTGGGATGTTTAAATAAGAATTTTGATGAGCATTCCTCAACTCTCTCAATCTTTTTTTGCCATCTTTGTTTGCCAAGCTTTTTTTTGCTCAAACATGTTGCAGGCATCAAATTCCAAATGAGCTTTGAATATTTGCAAAAATTAACAAAATTTAAATCCTTTTCAAACATTAAGTAACAGATTGTCTTTTGCAGTGTATTCAAACCAATTTAGAATAATAAAGTATATGATCACTCAAATTTGCAAAAGTTATCAATAAGATAACTGAGCAGTTTATGTTTAGTTTGCAAATGCATTTGTATTCTGTGCACAGATTTGTGTTTACAATTTAATTGTTCTAAAAGCGTGACCAATATTTCAACTGGTTTTGGGTTTTGATGGAAAGAGACTGAATACTAATTGATGATGCAGAAATGGCACCTGAAATGCAATTGTAGCCTTGTTATTCCATCATCATAATCATTATTAGAATTAAAAAGACTGAATACTAGTAAGCGCAAACACCTGAGTTACCAGGTTTATTAGGTTTCGGGAGGCAAATATTGTTTTACATGGGTGGTATAGACTTTGAATCGTTCTCTATCTTCAATCAATGAAATGATAATTGAAAAGCTGCATTTTCAGTATAGTCCTGTTGTTTTTTTTTTGTCTTATATTAAAATTATTTAGATGATCTGAAACATTTAAATTTGAAAAATAAGCAAAAAAGAAGAAATTGGGAAGGGGTGAAATACTTTTTCACAGCATTGTATACGAAGAATTCCAATTTCATTAATACTTGCCCCACAGGTACATGTACCATATCCACATAAGCATTGCATCTTGATTTGGAAAATGGGCATAAAATGAACTGGCAGTCCTTTTGCACGTTATGCAATTCATAATTTAAAGATTTTGCTTAACTTCCTGGAGTCAAGGAGCATTGACATCATGGCCGGATCCAGGGGGGTGCAGGGTTGGGCTACGCTCCCCCAGATTTTTGCGCCCCAGCTCCTCCTGACTTACTGAAGTGTACTTCAGCCCATTGACTGTGTGCTTCAGCCAAAATCTAAAGATCGTTCAATCATTTAATAGCATTTTCCAAACGGATTTTCTTGATTTTTCTGATTGACTGGTTGAATATTGGCTACAAAGTCTGTAGCTCCACCTCCACAGTCACTGATAAAACTGATATCAACCAGAAGTTTCTTCCTACTCTCATCTCAGCTCAAGTAACTGTCAGGCATGTTGGATAGCGATTTCATTAACTTTTGATTGTACAATTAGCTTCTTCTATTAAACACTGATATTCCTTACCTTAATTTAAGCGTATACCTTTATTTGTACTCTTCATATTTCATTGTCGACATTGTCTTTCAGTTAACATAAATAGGTAAGCTAGTCCTGTTAGCTTTTTTGTTATTTGCGTACGAGTTTGTTTAAAGGAAAAAATAGAAAAATGATGCATCGATTTATAATCACCAAAGCATCTACTAGCTCAGACATGTCTAGTGCAAGACCCACTCAAGAGCAGGCAGAGCGCTAGCGTTAGCTTTTCTTCCTCTCATGGTGCAGAGAATAATGCTACTGCTGGTGATACAGTCAGCGAGCATGGTCTTAATGACAGGGCTCTGACGCAGTCAATGTTAAAGACGTGCCCCATGCGAATATTTCGCCAAGATCCTCGGGCATTCAACTCAAGTTCTTAGCGCTCTCGACCATGGTTAGATTACTCATTGAAACTAGATGCATATTCTGTTTTCCCAGTCGAAAGTTTGCGGCTAAGAATGGCAAAGACATCGCATTCACTAGACGAGGTTTCACTAATTGGAAAATGGCATTAGAGTCTGACTGAGGATTCAGTTGACTTGCCTCTAGCCTAGTGGTTCTCAAACTCGGTCCTGGGGGACCACTGGCACTGTGTATGCTGGTTTTCATTGCAACCACAAATGCAACCCTAGAATTCTATTAAGCTGTTGATTTGCTTTAATTAGTTGGATTGTTTTTTACCCTCCAACTTCACAATATGAGCGAAATGCTACGCCTGCCATGGGAAATGAAAGCCCCATGTCCATATTGTGTTTATAATGCTGAAATACAATTACTTGCTCAAGGTCTAATATATTTCTTAATCCAAGTCATGTAAAAGTAAATTATTGAGCCCCTATAGGTTACTGCACACATGCTTGAAGTTCAGTTTTTTTTTTTAACAATATAAACACAATACAAGTGCTGGTAATTGTCAATTGCTCTGCCTTCTAACTCCTCATTATCAAATAAATGGATGCAATTTAGTGACCATTCATCAATAATTATACTAATCAAGAACCCACTAATATTTTGAAAGTTATTGGTACATCTGTTTAAATTTCTCTCTTATTATTCTGCAGTTTCCCATATATCATGACATGAATATGAAACTTTAATTGTTCATAACATGCATAACTATTTTTGACAACATTGCCTTAAAAGGGCACTGAAGAAAAAGTAACAACTCATTAAAATTCTGTAGTTGCATTTGTGGTTGGAATGAAAACCTGCACACACAGCGGTCCCCCAGGACTGAGTCTGAGAAGCACTGCTCTAGCCATTGCCATGTACAAGTCTCATAATCATGGGCAGAAATTAGAAAGAGACCGGCAACTGGAGGAACTATTGCTCACCTGTTAGGCCCAAACCATACTGAGAGGAATAGATACAGTACTACATTAAAAGCATAGGAGAGACTGTAAGGTGTCTTGCTATTAATGAGTTGCCCCTCTGTGGAACCTTCTGAGAGTCCTCTGTCTATGAATGATGATTTCTGTGCTGGGCTTCTCCTGAAGCTGTTTGAGTACACACTCACAAAGGATGCTAAGCTTAGAGAGATCGCCAATAGTATACCTCAAAATGCAAAGTATACGTCTCATAATTTGCAAAATAAGATATTTGAAACCCTGGCAAAGTTGGTGGTGCTTCAGATTAAAAACAAGTATGACCATGCTGACACAACAGGGTTTTGCATTAAAAGTGATGGATGCAACATAGAAAATCTATTAGTTTTTTTTTTTTAATGTAATTCTGTCCTTCCAGTTTGACTTCACTAGCACTTACACTCAGCACTCTCCTCCTCTGGTGGTGTGTACTTACTCTTTTGTTTACTTGCGGTCCTTCAATGTAGCTTGCAATGCTTTCATCATTTTGTAAGTCGCTTTGGGTAATAGGGTCTGCTACATGGAAATGTAAATGTATAAACAAATACTAAACATTGTGAACAAGAAATGGCATAGTATTTTTTTTTTTTTTTTGTGAGTGTATGAGTGTTTGGAGGGACAGGATTAGGGGGGCGGGTTTAGGCCTCAGTATACCGACCACCACTGTGTACCATTACACCCCCCAAAAATTTTTACTGCACCTCCAGTCAAAGCAGGCTGCATCCGGCCCTGATTGACATCTGAAATTTTATGAGGCTTGTTTTATACTGGCTGGTACCTCTGTTTTTAAAAAGACTTATAGTGCTTTCACACCAGGATAGTCCGGGGGACTCGGATCGATTGGGCGGGGAATGCAAAAAAATTTCGCACCTTCATTTGGTTTGGTTCACTTTCACACCGCACTTTTGAAAGCGGACCAAACCGCCTGAACAACGTCGTGCAGTTACCACAGCTGCTCATTTGGGGCGGTATTGCCCGAAACGAGCACTTACCAGGAAGAAAAAAAAGCATGAGGAAAAGAAGAAAACCCGGCTCAATGATTGGCCAGGACCGAACAAGAAAATCCATCCCCTCCAGCTGGCTTGTTCACAATAAAAACAAACAATGGAGCAACACCAAATTTATGCAGTCTTGGGGTATCTGTTTTTACTTTGGTGTTCAACCTAATTGTTTTTTTTACAAGAAGCTGCCCAGTATGAGCAGCTGGCAAGGCAGCGAGCTATCTTTGGTTCACTTCCTCTCTTTGGTTCACTGGATAGGCCGTTTGTGTTTCCCACTGTAAGCGAACCGCACCAGTGTTCACCTGCAAGCAAACCAAGACCCACATTTTCAGGCGGACCAGAGTTCGCTTGTTTGGTCCGCACCAGGGTTCGGATGAGCTTTCACACCTGCCCAAAAGAAGCTTACTATCCGAGGAAACAAACTCTGGTCTGTTTAAAGCGAACCAAAGAGTTCTGGTGTGAAAGCGCCCTTAGTGATAATAACAAAAAAAGGGAATTCAATTTTAAAATATAGTTATTAATCAGTTTTTTTCAGTAGGATTGATCAGCCAAAAACCTTCGGCACACCTTACATAGTAAATGGTGAGGTAATCATATATTCATGAAAGAAATTAATGATTCCCCAGTACACTGATTTTTACTTGCTAGTTTTCTCTCCAAAATGAGTGTGACAGGAATATTAAACTGACTGCAAGCCAGTCATAACTTTGATGGCGGTCATTTTTCTGCTTTTCATTGCCACAGAATTTCACAAGGAGTATAATGAAATATACTGTGAATTTAACCTGTAAACAATTTCCACAAGTTTGCGCAATTAGCTGTGTAATGTTTGAGACCTAAACATTTCTTTCTGGCTCTGAACAATTTTGGATGTGCAATCAACCAGTTCACATGGCTTTTATTTGAGGGTTTGATACACTGTGTTATACCCTCTGCAAGTATTTACACACTTTTGTTCCATAATAGGGAAATTAAAACTATGTTTATTCATAACCTCCATATTTCCAGGAACCATAATTTCAGACAGTGTACCCTTTTCCTGTGGCGTCTGCCATGTTCAGTGAATAAAGTAGTAATGTTTAGTACTTTCTTCCTTATGTTTTACTTGTGTGACCCATTGCCATCTACAGTGCTGTGAAGACGTAGAAGTATGATAATAATAAAATGTAAATAAATTAACAACAACAACAACAATAATAAGTTATTTATTTATTTATTTAGTGTTTCAAAATAAAAGCCCTCAAAACACTCACATATTTTGCTGCATTCCCTCTAAAGTCAGATTGTAATTAAAAGGAAACTGCCCATTGCCACAAATTAATTTCACAAAGCATGATAATACACCACCTTAGAGTGTCATTGAGTGAGTATCGGGACATTCTGAAGAGGAATTTCAAAATTAAAGTCCTCTGACTCTGAAATGTCATATAACTGTGCTGTGGTCTGTCAAAATTTTAGATTGGAATTTAACCCCTTAAACCCGAACTCCCCCGGTACCAGGGGCGGACGTTACGCATAATAAATACCGCATGTTTCCTAATCACAACATTGTCATGCGGCTTATCCACTTTACACAAAGAAACTCGGCCAAAAGCTCACATTGACCATTTTTACCTCAACCGAACACAATTCAAGCACCAAGCAAGTAAATAAGCATGGAGCAAAACATAGGATAAAATCATATCAGCGCTGAGTCACTAACATTTCTACTGAATTTGTGCTATGCATACAAATGATACCTCAAATGAAAGAGGAAAGTCCACAGAATCCAACGATATAAGCCTTGTCATTTTTTACCGACACCACACTCAAAGAACAGCAGACATACACTTTACAGTCTACAGAGATGAGCAAAAAAAATGTCTTACCTTTGATATTTTGTAGTAAAAAACTGTTCGAGAATAAATCTGTACTTGCTATTGTTTGCCCAATGTGTCCGTGATATAACGGAACTAGATCTTCCAGTCTCCAAGCATGTTTTTTTTCCGGGTCGTTGCTTCAAAGATCTCAGCTCCTCAGCATTCAGCTTGCTTGCAATGTATTTTCCTCTCTGTGATAGGCTTGTGATGCTGGTAACCATTTGATTCTATGGGTTCTGATGTTTCCAACGAGCTCTAAACCACCTAAATCGCACAAACCTAGCCTGAGCTAGAGCCTTGCATTCCCAGTGCATCAAACTGACTCCATGGGCCATTCCCATGTACTTAAATAGCACGGCAATATAAACGCTTGACTGGTTTGTTTGTGGTATTTTCGGCATGATTATCCGCTAAATATTCAACTGCCATTTTCAAAGTCGTTTTCTGACAGAATCTTTGTGCCATTCTGCGTGAATACTGCAACCACAACAGTACAAGTGGGGTGACTGACGTGTTTTCTTGACTCATTCTTTATATTGGCAGTTCAACTTTGGAAAAATAGTCAGCTGCTGTAGCCTTGTGGTATGATTGAAGCACTGCAATCCGAGTGATCAGGGTTCAATCGCCAGTGTGGTTGTGTACTTTCTTGGGCATTACATGCATTTTACTTTTCTAAACAATGGCTGGGGTTTTGTTCTTTTTACTTTTTTTTTACATTTTTATTAATTTGCTTTTTTTTTACATAAATCTGCTCCAGTGTAGTCAAACTTCATTTTCTTTGTATGTATTATCTTTGAATGGGAAATTGTATCGGCTACGGGACTAGAAGAAATAATTACATTTAAAAAAATTTAAATTCTAAAAAATAAAAAGTGGCTGTAGTTGGATGGAATATATGCCTGTAGTGACATATAAGTGAAAATATGAAACAGCACACAGTCTCAGCTTGGAGAGACATTCCCAAACTAAAACTTCTCTAATTTTGCTCTGATTTACTTGGTTAGAATTAGCTTTGGCACAGATACTGGTGCTGTAATTTTTTAGTGGTTTCAGACAGCAACTGAATAATTTTAAGGCAGATAAAAGTAAAACTTTGTTTGGTGCAAAAAAGATATTTCATTTATGCAGTGTTCCATCTTCATTTACTCTGACTCAGTGACATAAATACTGATTCTTGCACCATGACAAAAATCCCCAAGGTGTTACCTTTATTATGATACCAAGATTATTCAAATCAACCAATTCTTTGCAGAGATATAGTCATTTCATTTTGGGCATGTCATTTTCAAGCCAGAGCCTCAGGGCTTAAGGGGTTAAGGGAAACTCCTTTTGCCACAAACTAATATCACAACTGCATGATAATACACCACTTCAGAGTGTCAGTGAGACAGTATGAGAACATTCTACTGAGGTATTTCAAAATTAAAGCCCTCTGAAAAATTTCTTTTTGCTGCCTTCCCTCTAATTTCAGATTCAAATGAAAAGGAATCTCCCGGATGCCACACACTAATTTTCCTATGGCATGATAGTGCACCTTTTAGTGTCACTCAGTCAACATTGGGACATTCAGATGTGATCTTGGATGACTCGCATGGCACTGTATCAAGAACTACCAATTATCCATGGGTGATATAACACATGGGCTCAGGAGTACTTCGGCAAATCTTTGTCAAGTACAGCAATTGGTAGTTACATTCACATATGGCAGTTAAAACTATAACTTTACTGTGCAAAATGGAAGCCCTCTTTTTTCTGAGGCATATTTTTCAAAATTGAAAAAAGAATAAAAAAACTTGGAACAGTGGCAAATCTTTCCAGGATTGGCCAGCCTACAAAATTCCTCCTCAGAGTTTTGCAAATCCACCTCCAAATGAATCAATGAAACAGAAATTAAGATATCAAGTCCTTTCTTGAAGCCCACTGAGATGATTTGGAAGGATCTTCGATTGGCAGTTCACTCTAAAAAACTATGGTTGAAAGCATTTCAGCCAAAAAGAGAGGGCCAACTCTACAGCAATGTGAGAGACAGATCTCCAGCTGTCAGAGGCATTTCCTTATAGTTGGAGCTGACTAAGGAGCCTATGCCAGCATAAAATGGGTGAGAGGCAAGATCGCACCTTGGATATTTGGCCAATGGATCACAGGGATCACACACCATTCACGTATGCACTTCTTCCTATGGGCAATTTACAGTCGACAATTAGCCTGACATGGTTGTCTTAGAACTGTGGGAAGAATCAGAATACTGGGAAACAAACACGGAACGCACGCAGACAGGAGTTAGCATGCTGTCCTGCACCTACTTAGAAAAAAAGTGATCATGGCTTGCTATTTATGAGAAGAGACAATTTTATTTAATTTAACCAAATGAATTTTGGTGTCTGTGCTTTCTAAAAAAGTTAATTTGTTAAAACAAAAAATTCAGTTGAGGAAACTTAAAACAATTAGATGTGCCAAATTGACACAGTATTATCACTCTGATTTTAAGTCTCAATATTTTTTCAGGATACAACCTTCTTGCTGTGAGGCAACAGCACTGTCCACATTGCTACTGTATTGCCCCTCCTCATGTTCCCTTTCTCTCATTTTAATTGTGTGCTTGCTTCAGTGAAACAGCACACTCTATTCTCTTACTTTTTCTTCTTCGTCCGCCCAAATTTGGACCATCAACTCCTCCTAGATAGTTTAAGCTATTGATTCCGTTCGAACTTTAAAAAAATCTGTTTAAAATTAGGTTGCATCTGAACAGATTTTTGTATTTTTATTTAGTTTTTGAGATATTTAATTTTAAATGTCATTTTTTTGGGGTCCTATTAAATCAAGCCATTTTTGTGCTGATTCATCAGATTCAGCACAGGTGGGCAGCAATATGCCTTCGCTGCATCGAGTCTGCCAAATCAAGAGAAGAAGAATAGGTAGGTCTGACTTTTCCTGAAGGCACCTGAGCGCAGCGCAACTCGCATAAATGCTGTCCAAAATAAGACTTTTTAGTAATTATACACACGCTAAAACTTTTCCCGTGATAGTAGAGGTTTCCCCCTACACATCCCTGCTGGCGTTATTCAGAAGTGTAAGGCCTACTTAAAATGCTGCCAAAGGTTAATGTTAAGGTTGGCTAATGTAAGGCTAAAAAAGTTAGCAATAGCCAGTCCCTAATGTCGGCTAGTGGCCGTTGGTCCATTATATGCCTGTTGCCATAGTTTGGAAGGGTTGACGTTTGCTAATATAGTAGCCTTAGGTTTAGTCAATCCCCAACAGATTAGGCCAATTATAGTTTGCCAAGTCAGTTTTCAAGTATGGTCAGTTTATTCAAGAAATGTGCTTCATAACTGTGTCTTGAAGGGTTGCGGATAAAGTCTAGTGTTTTTAGTGAGCTAGCGACTCAATTAACCTTGAATCTCGAACAAACGTGAATAGTTGAACAGCAATGCTAGCGCATAATGGGAGAAACTACCATCGCGATAATACTAACAGTCAAGCCGGTCAAGCCATATACTAGCTAACAGTTAGGCTTTGTCCTGCTGAGTCCTGTTTTGCCAAAGTCAATGAAGGAGACACGTTGATAGGAACAAATTGAGTTCAGTTTGGGAGAATAGTAAAGCCATTACCAATAAATTGCATGTTAGGTAATTGTTGCTACAATGCCCATGCTAGCCACGGATCAAATTTTTAAGACTGTTACTGCCATCCTTGCTAAGCCAGCAGGCATAACTTTTCCATACTCATTGAGTAGTTTAATAGTTAACATTAGCTAGCTATCTATTATGTCATCTGCAGTGATGGCAATTTCAACGCTCGAGTTGGCCCATTTTGAACACGCTCTGTGCACCGTGTGTTTGCAAGCTAACTATCTAATAATAGCACCGAAATAAATAGGGAGCCATGAGTAATATCACAATATGTGTTAACCATATCTTGCAGCTTGCTGTTTTTAGGTAGTTAGCTAGCAAACACGCAGTGCACAGAAATGAACGGAGAGCCACAAATAGTATCATTTCACTACTTGGCCAGGTCAGCGTTGTACAGTTCGGGACTGGCAGAGACACTGATAATGAGCTATCAGCAACAACAGGTGCAACAGTCTGCCACTATGGCCTGCCCTGTTTGCTCCAACATAAAGCTAATTTCTCAGCATGCAATGCGTTGACCTAGGTACGCACAAAGCCATAGAGAGAGAGAGATGCGTCAACTTCATTGACTCCAATTGACCATTTTTTTACAGCAGTGTTGAAGCAGAGCAGACTCGGTCATGATGCTCTTTCTTAAGGTAAAACGTTTAAATAATTACACTGTATAATGTCAGCATATCTGAGTCTTATTAATACATACAGTAAAGCATTTTACTGGATTATCCATGCTAAATTACATGATATATTGAGCATTTATGGACAACAAATTAGACCAGGATACTAGCTAGCTAGGTAAAGTTAGCAACACATAGTTTTACTTATTTATTTAACCCGGGAAGTCCCGTTGAGATCTGAAATCTCTTTTTCAAGGGAGCCCTGGGGGTTGAGGTGGGGAGGGAGAGGGCAATTTGCACAGCCAATTAGATCAGGGGATGATTAGATGGCAGGTCGAAAGAGCCAGGTTGGGACTTTTGCCATGACACCGGGGAACCCCCTACTCTTATCGAAGAGTGTTATAGGATCTTTAATGAGCACAGTGAGTCAGGACCTCGGTTTAACGTCTCATCCGAAAGATCAAGTCTCCTTCAGTACAGTGTCCCCGTCACTGCACTGGGGCATTGGGGATTATTCCACCAGAGGGAAGATCGCAACCTACTGGCCCACCAACACCTCTTTCAGCAGCAACTTGGTTTTCCCAGGTGGTCTCCCATCCAAGTACTGACCAAGCCCACACCTGCTTAGCTTCAGCCACGCGGCTGGAGCAGATCGAATTGTGGTATGGCTGCTGGCTACAACTAATGCTAACCATGAGCAGCATAATGGCTAATTGCAGATTCCATTCTTTCAATGTCATTTCATTCACCATCATGGAATTAGAGAAAAATGTTCATAAATGTGTTATGTTATGGCGGGGGGGGGTCAACCAACCATTCACGCTGAAGCAAGCACACAAATTTTCTTCAGAAAATTGAGCCTTTTCTAGTTTACATAAAGGTCTGAGAACTTGTGCCGTGAAAAAACATGCCGAGTAGAGGAAATCAGGAGGGGGGAATTGGGGAAGGACTGCTTTTTCAGAATATTGTATTCCATCAAATGCAAAGTATGTATTTGTGATGCATTCCATTGAGTCAGATGTCACAATGATCCATTTTTGTTGAAATTAGTTTTTACATTAAAGTCGATTTTGTGCAATTTTGGGTTTTTCATTGTTTCTCATTAAATGAAATCCCAGCTGTAATACCATGTAAATGTACTTGTAAAATTCAATCGATAAATATCGACTTGATGCTCTTAAACTTACAGTATGTCAGTGAATTTGCCTGTTTTAAGAGAACTTGTAAAGTGATATTAGCAATGGCATAGCCCACTGAAGACATGCCTCTCTCGTTTACCCTTTCCTTCTCGCCTCCTTCCCCTCCTACACGTTGTCACACATACAAAGAAAAAAGAACGGCGTGATGTCAAAATATTCAATCTAACTACATAAATGGCTTGAAAAATAACCTCCCTTGCAATGACCCAATCTATTGCCTTCACTACTGGCCAGAAATTTGGGAGCAAGGCCAATACAGGTCAACAATTTGGAGGCAACTTCAAGTTTCTGTTCACAATGCCTTTCTTAAAAAACAGTATGAAATCTATGGATTTTGGGATGTATTTACTGCATGATGAGACTTTTCTGTCATTGATATGCACCATTTTCCTCTATTTACCTTTAGGTACTGTATACATTGATGTTACCAGACCATTGCTGAATAAATGTTAACAAAAGAAAGGAGTGGCTTAGTTTTTGGGTTGAGAAGATTTGCAAGAGTCACAACTTCAGTGAAAAAGTAAAAAACAAATCACAGTTTGCATTATTCACTTTATGTCATGGTTTACAGCCCATCGGATGCCAACGGCAATCCGGCAGGCGTTAGGACCGTGGGCCTAGTAATATGGGCCTGATAATTTGAGTAAAAATTTATTCTTATAAGTGACTCCTTATATAATAATCATGTTTATTTTGTTGCAAAGTATGCCAATGAAACTATGATCTTTTTTTGGACAAATTTGATCTTGCTTCCAAACTTTTGGCCTGTAGTGTAATTTGCGGCAGAGAAGGCTTGGTCTCTGACGTCAGATTTTCTAATTACGTAAAATCTTATTGCAGGATTTACTGAAATATCTAGCCAGTGAGCTTGGTATTTACAACATCAGTTCGAATGAGAAAAACATAGGCTTTAAATTATTGATTCCTGTATGAAGAGCCCACGACTGATAAGCAGTGGGCCGAGCTGATGCCGGAATATTTCATCGCTCTGTTGTCGTTGGATTATGCGACACCTGAAAAGAATGACTCCTGCTGACTGATGTTGTCTGCCCACCGTCAGCCCCGCAGTAACAGATGGTGAACGACATTTTTCAAGCAGGAAAGTGTTCTGCTCTTGGCAGACCGTATGATTTCATCTAATATTGACAAAATTAACACTTATAACTATGAGCCAAAACATTAAAACCATTCAAAGAGGCAGCTAATAATCTTGATTATCTCATAATGACGGGGCATGTCTAGGTCTGCAGCAAGATCTTAGACGATAAGTAGACAATCGGTTCTCGTATTCAACTCGCATTGCATTCTGTCCAGCTGAAGATGGCATGTGCCTCTACTGCTATAGAAAAAACAAACTTAATGTGGGTGCCTTTAATTTTGCCCTTCTTGTGCAAGTTGGCCCCATTCTGTTTGTACAACCTTGCTGTTAACGCTTATTCACTTCAAAACTGGTAAGACTGAGAGCTAAATGGTGTACTAGTCAGCAGCCATGCTACCATTTAGCCCTCTCTGGCCTAGTGGTTGAAGCTTAGCAAGTGTGGGCTTGGTTAATATTTGGATGGGAAAGCATTGTTGCTGGAAGTTGCATTGATGGGACTGTAGATGGCGGCCTTCCTTCCAGTCAAATACACCCCATTGCCCCAGTGCAGTGATATGGACACAGTCCTGGATGGTGCGTGGAGCTGAGGTCCTGACAAATTGTGATCTTTAAAGATCCCATGACACTGTTCAACAGTTCCCTGGTGTCCTGACTAAATTCACAATTTGGCTCTTTCAATCTCCTATCTAATCATCCCCTGATTTAATTGGCTAAAAATTGTGATCTCCCTCTCCACCACAGCTGATATGTGGTGAGTGTTCTGCTAAAAAAATGGCAGCCGTGCATCACGCAAGTGGGTGCTAGTCTATAGTGGTGAGGAGAGGTTCTCCCAAATCACTGAAAGTGCTATGAGTACCAATGAGAAAGTAATATATAAATGCAGTGTTCATTCATTCATTCACTCACAATGATCTCCACCTGCTGACCACAAACGCAGTCATCAAGGGTGAAATTGCCCCTTGCTTGCGGACTGAATTTGCAATATATTCTTGCTCACAAAATTAAGCAGCTAACTTACATTCAGGCTGTTTGGCTCCCCACTAATGTGACTTGATATAATGTAAATGGGGCTCTGCTCCAGTAAATTAATTCAATTACAAATATATAGCAAAAATTCATAATACTTAGATTACAAGCGCAAATAGTGCAGTTACATCAGACTCCACCAGAGTATTAACAATGTTGTATGTGTTCATTTATTTTTAATAGCAATGTTTTCCAGTGTAATGAAAATTGGAGCTTTGGTACTGTATGTTTATACTCAGAGGTCAGCATAGACTAATGCATTCATGTGAAACACGGAGGTCCCGGAGGAAAACATAAATAAGATGGTATGTGATGGCAATGATGATAATTACTTCATCTGTTCATTTTGTTAGCAGTTACAGAGTTCCATTATCATGCAAATGAGATGTTACCAACTGGCAAGAGAAGGCTGTAAATGATATATAAGTACATTTCTGTAGTGAAGGATGATTTTCTATATGTCTTCCAGCCATTTCCTCACATTTGTTCAACATGCTATTGATATTATAGAATTCATAAAACTTAAATTATCGTTACTTCATAAGTTATACGAGAAAAATAAAACACTCAACAAAATAACTTTTTCATAACTTTTAAATCAGAAGGACAGAATAAAATGCATCATTAATACTTCAAGTTCATTACATATTCATGACATACTGCTCAATAATAATAATAATAATAATAATATTCATATAGCACCTTTGAAGCAATATGGCACAAAGTTCTTCACCAATGGGCAAAAAAAAGCAATTGTTTATAAAAAGCAATAGTACAAGGTAGGGAAAAAGTTTGGGAATTAAACATAATAGGAATAATACAGATTTTAAAAACAGACTTATACAAAATAACACCAACTGACTTTCAAGACGGTGTTAACAGTTTTGCTGTTGTATGCGAATGATGCAAAAGAATGTCTAAAAATTTGATTGAACGCTGTTTAAAATGCAAAAATCGTTATGGAATCGGAGGTACGCGGAAATGTTTGATTTTTGGTGTAAATGAATGTTTCCTGGCGCTATTGGTCGCTATTGCACACAAATGAATGCGTATTTTCTCGTAATGAACAGCAAAAGGTGTATAATGTCTCCCTGCAGATTATGCTGACATTTCACCCAATAGTACAAATATAACAAGACCATATTTTACAGTACATCAAGTACTTCATATGAAGACAAACTACATAAAGTTCTTGAGCCAATTATGATGATGATAATTACGATGACAAGGACTCGACGACTACAATGATGGTGAAGATAACCATGCAACTTATGCACCAATGAGTGTGGTAAAACAGTCCTAATGTAACATATTGTCATGTAAAAAACTTTGAAGCAAACTGTGAAGATTCAGTTTATGACAGGGAAAAAAATCTACCCGGATTAGAGCTGTCATGATTTTAACGTGATCACGATTATGAGTACCAACCGCAATTATTTTTCATCATTGCCATTGTATATTTTCATTTTTCCTTTTGCAAAATTATTTTTTTGAAAATAAATGCAAGTGTCCTGGTCATCCTACTATACATTCCTATAATTTCGCTGCAGTGAGAGAGCGGCGCAATTTGTATCAGAATGCAGGAAAGCTCTTTGAAGTTTAATGAACACTATGGCAAAGTGCAAGCGCTAAGGGTTAAACCAAATGACACTACCACTTTGCTGACAATCAAGTTATTTCAAAAGCAGCATTGCTAAAAAAGAAAAGATGGATTTGGTTGAGAAGCAAAATACCACTTCACCACTCTGGGTACAGTTCTGAGGACCTGATCTATCCAATTTGCTGAGAAATTGCATCAGTTAAAGGTGACAACATAACAAATCTCAAAATCATCTGAGCAAGCATGAAATACTGCGATCCCCCAGCGTGGAATGGCTGGTTCTGGCCTAAAAACGAAATGCAATGGAGGGATGGACAGATGGACAGGAAGACAGACGAGAGTATGAAAAGGCACATCTACTCGATAAGGTGTACCCATATATAAAATTTTGCTGAGAAATATTCAACGGATCAGGAGATGCGGTTTAGGGACAGGCAAATGAGCAGAAGGATAGACAGGAGTATGGGAAGGCACATCTGTACAGTGAGATGGGTCCATAATATGGAATTTCCTTCAGAAATATTGAACGGTTTAAAAATTCTGGCCCGAAAAGACGCGTGACGGACAGACAGACACACGGAAGGATAGCACTCATTCTTATTTTCCCATCTACTTCATGGCAGGGGATTATAATCCACATTTCAATCAATATGCTGAACCGGCTAAAATGTTACACTACCTACAGACCCACCCCTACAGCGTAGAGTGGATTTGTTTTCAGTTGGACATCCAAATATAAACGTGACAGTTCCAGATAAGGAATGGAGATTAGTTTGATTAGATGGTTTTAAATATACTGTAAGTTGTATACTATGATTGGTATCATATTTCCTATAAACATTGTTTGAAATTTAACAAAGCCTAAAAGAAAGAATTTTATCTTGAGTGGCTCTTGTCTCCCAGAGGATTTTTTTTTACTGGATACATGCAACTATTAAGCATTTGGCGCAGCAGTGGTATGAAAGAAAAAAATAGATGATTAGATTGGTATTTGCAATTATTAGCGTGATTTGTGTGACAGTAATCAACCAAATTTTTATAAGTGTGACAGCAATCCAGATAAGAGGATGACACTCACCTTATGGCTCCTAAGTGCACACAATGCAGTGCAATTTTAGTTAGGCATTTATCCATCTTCAAACACCTACTTAGATTTACATTTTACTTTCTTGAAAACCCTTCTGCCTAGATTTTGTGTCTTAACTCATTTCCTATGGAATACTTTTATATAAAATTGTTGCATTTGCACAGAATAGTTTTTCCTGAAAATTACACAATATAAAGTATTGAATTAGAGGTGGCCCATGACCGTGATCGTCAACTGATTTCGTGTTTTCATCGGACTGCAAATGGTCATCCATGCCGCTGGCACCGACTTAGGGAATGGTAGAATTCGCCACGCCGTTGGCAGCGGCTTGCCTTAGGGAATGAGTTAATTATCCAGGCTGATATTGTTAATTATATGAATAAATCTGAAAGGCTCTGGTCTCTGTCTCTCCCTATGTGTGAAAAAAAAATGGTTAACCATTGAGCAATGTCAATTCAGCTTATAGCTCATAATGTGCCTTGTAAGATTACTTTAATGGAATGCTGTAGGAGATATCACAACAAAGCAATTGCTTTGCTGTAGTTTTTCTTTCCTTATTCAACATATAAGGTTACTGTTTGAGCAATGCAGCTATGTAGGAATGCATTTAATCAGTGATTCTTCAAATCACAAAGGTTTCATCAGCACAATTATGTGCAATTATTTTTATTGGCAATTACTAGCAGGGCTAAGGAATAAACAGAGTATGGATATATTAACATGACTTACTTTGGGTGAAATGGTTTTTTGCATCAATAATTATGTCAGTGAGTGTTGTAATGTGGAAAAAAAAAAGCCATTAGATGGCAGTATTGACATTTTTTTTGTTAAGCCCAGTCTGGAACTAGGTTTTGGGGCATGTCCTGGGCATGCCTCAGAGGGGGCTGGAAAAGAATATATAAGGAGAAAAATTGAGAGAGTAGGGAGTAGGAGAAATTGCAAGGAGAAATTGTGGAAGGATACATTTGAGCAGACCTGTCACTCGTTTCAAGACCTGTGAAGCTTTTTGTGGATTTTTGCCTGTGTTGGAGCATTTTCCTGTCCCAGGACATCGCAACACAGCAGCCCAAATCAATTACCAGGGGACTGTAAATATCTCATTTTTTTTTATTTCAATCTTGGTCAGTAGGGTAGATTGTAAATTAGTTCTAAGTGTTTGTTTAATTAAATCTGTTGAAGTTTAAGAATTTTGTCTGTCATCCCTTGCTGTCCGTGACGTCATAACAAATTGGGGCCATAAAAAAGTGGGGGCTCGTCCGGGAGTGACCACTGTGTGAGTCATTTATTGAAAATCTAAAATTTCAAATTGTGAAATTGTTTTTTGAATTTTCCTAGATTTATATTGACAGATCAACAGCAATGGATGATTTCTTGGCATCACCAACCGTAGAGGTTTTGAAGTCTTTTAAAAAGACAGAACTGCTAGAAATATGCAGACAGTTAGAGCTGACAGATGTAAAACCAGCCATGTGAAAAGCAAGACTGGCTAGAGAGATTGTTGAATATTACATTGATGAAAATGTGTTTGCACCAGGAGATCTGGAACAGTTTCCAGTGGAAAATCCAAATGTAGAAATGGAACTTAAATTAAAAATGCTAGAAATTGAAAGGGAGGAAAAAGAAAAACAACGAGAGTTTGAGAGAGCAGAAAGAGAGGAAGAAAGGCAGTTTGAGAGAAAGAGGAAAGAGCAGAAAGAGAGAAACAGAGAGATTTCAATTTAGAAAAATTAGAGAAGAAAGGCTCCAAATGGAGCAACTAAAAATCAAAATGCAAGCTGAAAACAAATTTCATGCTAGCCAGGAGGTAAAGCTGGTGCCTCCATTCTTGGAAAAGGAGGTTGATAAGTATTTCCAGTGCTTCGAGAAGGTAGCTGAGAGTTGTCAGTGGCCAAAGGAACACTGGCCTCTGATGTTGCAAACTGTCCTCAAGGGTAAAGCTCAACAAGCCTATTCGGCTTTGTCTGCAGATGATTCCTCTGATTATGAGGTTGTCAAAAAGGTTATTTTGACAGCTTATGAGTTGGTTCCAGAGGCTTACCGACAGAAATTCAGAGGTCTGAAGAAATCTGACAATCAGACTTATGTGGAATTTGCTAACGAGAAGAAGGTTTGCTTTGAGCGCTGGTGTACTTCTATGGAGGTCAAGGATGATTTCAACTCACTAAAAGAGATGGTGTTAGTTGAAGAATTCAAAAACTGTGTCAAGGATGATATTAAGACCTATCCTTAATGAGAAGCAAGCACTGCATTTGCAATCAGCTGCCAAGTTTGCAGACAAATATGTTCTCACACATAAGTCCAAATTTCAGTCTAGCAGTAACAATAGATGGTCCCAATTTCAGAAGAAAGGTAACGGTGATACCCAAGATTCCTCACCCAAAGACAAAGACAAATCTGGTGATAGTGCTCAGAAATCCAGTCAAAGGTCTGATCAAAGTGTGAAAGCTGACAGTGACAATAGTGGTCTAGTTTGCAATTATTGCAAGAAATCTGGTCATGTTACAACTAACTGTTGGTTCCTTAAAGCTAAGAAAAAAAAAAAAAAAAGGATACCAAACCCAATGCCTTTGTGAAGACAAGGTTAGAAACCCCTGTAGTAGATGACCGATCTGCTAAATGTCCTGCTCCTTGTGAGGCTAAGAAGCCTGATACTGCTGACTTTGTGAGGGAGGAATTTCTTCCATTTGTGTCAGAGGGATTTGTGGCTCTGAATGAGCATTCTCCTCCTGTCCCCATATATATCCTAAGGGATACCGGAGCTTCTCAGTCACTTTTGTTGATGGACTCGGAGTTACGTGATGAGACCGCTTCTGGGGATTTCATACTTGTACAAGGTATTGAAGGGAGGACTGTATCTGTACCCCTGCGCTCTGTATTCTTGAAGTCAGATTTAGTTACAGGACAGGTAAAGGTGGGACTTATGTCAAGTCTACCTATCAAGGGTGTTTCTCTGTTGCTAGGCAATGACCTGGCTGGGGGCAATGTAGTTCCCCCTGTTCATCTTACTTCACAGCCGAGCACTGAAGATGGCGATGAAGACCCATCTCTGTATCCTTCCTGTGCAGTGACCCGTGCTATGGCCAAGAAGGCTCAAGAAGAAGATGATGTGGTGCCGTCCAGCACATTGAATAGTCATGACTCAGGTGGTTCGCCTCATGACTCTGTTCAGCCTACTATGGTTTCTCCGTTTGAGGACTTATCAGACACTTTTATCAGTTCTCTGTTCAGCCAGCCAGATGGGTCTGGTGATTTTGATGTGTCTGGAGACTTGTCTCTGTCCAGAAAGCAGTTGATTCAGGAGGAAACCAATGATCCTGAAATTTGTGTACTAAAGAAGAGAGCCCTTCCTGATGAAGAAATAGATGCAGTTCCAGTTGGGTATTATCTCAAGGATGGAGTGTTGATGCGGAAGTGGCGCCCTCCTGATATCCCTGCCAATGCAGATTGGGCAGTGGTCAAGCTAATTGTTGTTCCGAAGGTCTACAGGAATGAGATCTTAACAATGGCTCATAGTTTGCCTTTAGGAGGTCATCTTGGTGTTAACAAGACTGTTGACAAGATCATAAAACACTTCTTCTGGCCTGGACTTCGGAAAGATGTTTCCAACTTTTGCAAAACCTGTCACACTTGTCAGGTAGTTGGAAAACACCAGTTAGACCCACCTGTAGCTCCCTTACAGCCTATCCCAGCATTTGGGGAGCACTTCTCCAAGGTCATCGTTGACTGTGTTGGTCCATTACCCAAGACTAGATCTGGAAATCAGTACTTGTTGACAATCATGTGTGCATCTACCAGATTGCCTGAAGCCATACGTCTACGCAACATCAAGGCAACTGCAATCTCGAAGGCTTTGATAAAGTTCTTCACGTTGTTTGGCCTTCCCAGGGAAATTCAGTCAGATCAAGGTAGCAATTTCACTTCCGGATTGTTTCAGCAGGTTGTGTATGAACTAGGTACGAAGCAGATTCTTTCCAGTGCCTATCATCCAGAGAGTCAGGGTGCCTTAGAGCGGTTTCATTCCACTCTCAAGACAATGATGAGGACTTATTGTTATGACCATGAGAAAGACTGGGATGAAGGTGTTCATTTGCTGTTGTTTGCAGCTAGAGAAGCAGTGCAGGAGTCTACTGGATTCAGTCCGTTTGAGCTAGTGTTTGGCCATGAAGTGAGAGGACCTTTGCTATTGTTCACTGAACAATAGCAAGAGAAAGAGCCGCATATCAGTCTGTTAGACTATGTTAGCAAGTTCAAGGAAAGACTGCGTGCAGCTTGTGACCTAGCCAAAGAGAACTTGAAATCAAGTCAGAGAAAAATGATACTTGGTATGATCATAAGGCTAGAAGCCGTGAGTTTAAACCAGGAGACAAGGTCCTTGTGTTGTTTCCCTTGCAGTCCAATCCATTGCAGGCTAGATTTCATGGTCCTTAAGAAATTCTGACAAAAGTCAATGATCTCAATTACATTGTGAGGACTCCAGATAGGAGAAAGCCAAAACAGTTGCGTCACATTAACATGCTGAAGGCTTATCATGATAGGAATGTGAGGGTTGCAGCTGTCACTTCAGATCCTCCTATGGCCGAGACTTGTGAAGATGAGGGGGAGTTTCAAGATGATGAACCTAGAATTAAAGCTGAAGTTCTTTCATGTAAATTGTCAAATTCTGAAGTGTTGCAAAATCTTGATGTAAAACTCCAGCACTTAGAACCCTCACAGAAAGATCAGTTTGAGAGGTTGATCAAGAAATATAAAGATCTATTTCCTGATATTCCAAAGAGAGTTTCTATAGCGTCTCATGATGTAGATGTTGGTGATGCCGAACCAATAAAACAGCATCCGTACCGAATGAATCCTGAAAAGAGACAGATAGCTGAGAAAGAGGTTAAGTACTTGTTAGAACATGATATTATCAGACCCTCTAACTCAGATTGGAGTTCACCCTGTGTTCTAGTTCCAAAACCTGATGGAAGTACTAGATTCTGTACAGATTATCGCAAAGTCAATGCTGTAACTAGAACTGATGTGTTTCCAATACCTAGGATTAATGATTGTATCGATAGAGTAGGGCAAGCAAAGTTTCTGACCAAGATTGATTTATTGAAGGGTTATTGGTGTGTGCCTTTAACTGAGAGGGCCAAGAGCATCTCTGCTTTTGCCACACCATCTGGCTTATACCAGTATGAAGTCCTACCCTTTGGCATGAAAAATGCCCCAGCCACGTTCCAAAGGATGATACAGTCTACAATCGCCGGATTGCCACACACGGATGCGTACATCGACGACCTGATCACATGGAGTGACTCCTGGGAAGAACATCTGAAAGATGTAGAGACGTTGTTCCAGCACTTGACCCAGGCTAACCTGACTGTTAACCTGAACAAGATTGACTTTGGTTGTGCTACTGTCACATATCTTGGCTACGTCATAGGCCAGGGTAAGGTGGCACCCATAAATGCTAAAGTCCAAGCCATCATGGACTTTCCAGTTCCTGACAACAAAAAAAGCTTTGCGCCGCTTCCTTGAATGATCGGGTACTACCGCAAGTTCTGCAAGAACTTTGCTGAGATTGCTCTCAGTCTCACCAACCAACTGAAGAAAGGCGTAAAGTTCACTTGGGATGAAGCATGCCAAAGAGCCTTCGATCGCCTGAAGTCTCTGCTGTGTCACTTCCCCGTGCTCAAATCTCCTGACTTCAACAAACCGTTTTCTATGGCGGTCGATGCTAGCGACCAAGCTTGTGGATCTGTGCTCCTACAGAGAAGTGACTCTGATGACATTGAGCATCCCGTGGCATACTTCTCCAGGAAGTTCAATCGCCACCAAAAGAACTATTCCATAATTGAGAAGGAGCTGTTCGCTCTGGTTCTATCCTTACAACACTTTGAGGTTTATGTTTGTACAGGGCAAAAGCCAATGATTGTATATACTGACCACAATCCGTTAATGTTTTTGAGTAAGATGAAAAACAAGAATCGGAGATTGTTGAATTGGAGTTTGATTTTACAAGAGTTTGACTTGGAAATAGAGCATGTAAAGGGTACTGACAATGTAATTGCTGACTGCTTATCCCGTGTTTGAGTATGTGTATATATATCACGTGTTTATTAGCATATTGTATTATATGTATATATATATACACAAGTGTCTACTTAACTATTTTTGTATTGAAAAGAAAAATTTTGCCTTTATGAGTCAAAATTTTTCCCTTTTGGAAGGGAGGTGTAATGTGGAAAAAAAAAAGCCACTAGATGGCAGTATTGACATTTTTTTTGTTAAGCCCAGTCTGGAACTAGGTTTTGGGGCATGTCCTGGGCATGCCTCAGAGGGGGCTGGAAAAGAGTATATAAGGAGAAAAATTGAGAGAATAGGGAGTAGGAGAAATTGCAAGGAGAAATTGTGGAAGGATACATTTGAGCAGACTTGTCACTCTTTTCAAGACCTGTGAAGCTTTTTGTGGATTTTTGCCTGTGTTGGAGCATTTTCCTGTCCCAGGACATCGCAACACAGCAGCCCATCTCAATTACCAGGGGACTGTAAATATCTCATTTTTTTTTGTTTCAATCTTGGTCAGTAGGGTAGATTGTAGATTAGTTCTAAGTCTTTGTTTAATTAAATCTGTTGAAGTTTAAGAATTTTGTCTGTCATCCCTTGCTGTCCGTGACGTCATAACAAATTGACGCCATAACAAATTGGGGCCATAACAGTGTATATTAAATATGGATATTCTGATTAACACAATGAATTGAATAAAGTAAGTAGGCTATACCTACTTGTAGATGTTTTTACTTTATAAAATAGTACTATCACCAAGTACTATCAAAAATCTGTGTCCCATTACACACCTCCCCACATATTACAGTGATTGTCTATTTGACCAAAATGTATTGATTTGTTAATTTATTGCTGGATTTGTGCCTTTCAACAAACCCAAAGACATATGAACATGATTTATATGTCATGGTAGCCCATTTTCAGTCTCAGTAAATGTTTCATTTAACATTACATCATGACCATGAAAGCTGCTTTAAGGAGGTTGAGTTCACTAGAAAGCTCTGTGAAGGAAATGAAGCAAGTCATCATGAAGAAAGGGATTATATTACTTTTACCTTCCAACAACAAACCCTCACCACAGCTTTGCAGATGATTATGATGGTATGCATCTCTTTTAAGAAAAGAAAGACCTGACTCAAAGGCTCCAAAATGATGTCTGTATAATTAGGATCTCTTTGTTTAAGAATTTAATCATTTGAATCTGACATTTAGTTTTCGTGCGTATATAACGTGAACTATTTTAGCTAAATGTATACAGCAAGTTAAATTATAGTTCTCATTACAAAATTGTGCACCTACTGCAAGTTTTATCACTTTTCATTCAACAAGATTAATAATATAACCCATCAATCATTTAGAATGAAGTAGTGAGAATGACATTTTTTAAAGTATTTCATATACAATGTTTTATAAAATCTCCATCCTACTATATTTTGATTGGGTAATTTCAGTCTTTAGAAATTTGTTGACAAATTTTATGTTTTCTAAATAATGAAAAGGGTTTATAGCAAGAAATAGTCAATGGAGTAGTATACTGGAAATTTAGCTTTGGTCAGAATGTCCCAAATGTAAAAGACACTAGTCAACAGTGCTTTCTCATTCTGCATGTCATTCCAGTAACAGAAAGAGCAGGGCTTAGCAATATAAAAATGGATCCCTTTTAATGATGTATATCATAAACCATAATGATATTAAACTCAAATTTATGAGACATTTTGATCTGAGTTTAGAGTTTAAACTTTACAATGCAAGTGCACAATATTCTTTGCTTTAAGTGTATTGGAATTAATAAATGCAAGAAAGTAAGTTTAAGAATTTTCACCAACAGGTATTTGACCACTGCATAGATCATAATAATTATTCATAAAGCACCCTCTTTCAGTATAATGTGTCAGGCATTCCAAGACAAATAGTGACACATTCTACTGTCTGTTTCATGCCTATTTACAGAGTGTTTTCCACATAAATTTTGCGCCAAAATATGCAACTGGAACTCAATTCAGGATATGCCTAAGATTGCTTGAAATTAGAATTCATAAGCATGGATCTTAGATATGACGAGTTACCTAGTAGTTATACCATGTAGTCTGTTTAAAATGTATACAAAATGTCAATTTCTTATTGCCTATGTTAGCTGCCAATTACCGTCATGACAAGTAAAAGCCATCACTGTATCAAAGAGAACAGATTTCTCAGGCACTCAGGGTACCAAGAGTATCCCTTCCCCTTGGGCTCAACAGAATATCCAGCATTAGGTATTGAAAATAATTAGTATCATAGATTTTTTTCCCCAAACGTACCGATAATAATTATTAACCCCCTCCCCCCCCAAAAAAAAATATATATAATAATAATAATAATAATAATAATAATGCATTCATCGGAGATAAACTTAGGTTTCAGCTGACGTTGCAAGACATTTATTTTTCTCCTTGCCTTTCAGGGGTGCTGCATGCCTTTAATTTTGGACTAGGATTTTTTTTTTTAGTCCAAACTAAATCAAAGAAAGTCTTGGCTTTATTTAGTCAATGTTTGATATTGACTGGGTTATGGATTCACAACTGATTTCACTATGATTAAGAATAGGCATTCCTGGAGAATGACTAATTTGTGAAAGTGAAAGCTATTGCTTATTCTTGGTTTGACTCAGTTTTCAATGTCCCCTTCATCGTCTGTCTTGTAGAAAATATTGCCAATGCATAAGCCTACATGTTTGATAGCTGGGGGACTTGATTCATGAAATGAACACAAATGGTATTATGCTCATCCATACAGAAAAGTAGTGCGCAACTGTGAATGACTATAAAAGACTTTGATTTTGCAACACAAAGTTTTGACTTTGCAGGTTTTGAAAGTGGAGCGGAAATGTAGCAGGTTTTGACAGTGTTTAAACCACCCCCATTGCTCAATAGGTGAAGGCATTTGACTCAGAACCCAGTCTACATGCAACTCAATGCTACAGACAGCACAGTGGTTGAATAGCTACATGACAATGAAAACATAAACATGAGTCCATGAGTTCAAATCCCCCTTTTATGGTATCATAGAACTTGAGTCTGCATCCCCCATCTTGAGTTAGAGAAAGCAAAAGTTTCCATATTGGCTGATGACTTAGCAGAATTTGAGTTTTCTTCCTTGACTTGGCAGGTTTTGACAGAGTTTTGCTTTTTCCATTACAATTTATAACATGATTTAGTAGGTTTTGAAAGTGGAGCTATCAGTGGGACATGCGCAGGTGCCTGAAAGAGATGCTAAGGGAGATAACTCATTTATTTTCAAAACTTGACTTAGCAGGTTTTGCAAGTCGACTCCTCAAGTGTTTTTGCCATTTTTCCCAGGATTACTTCCACTGTCAATGTCTAGCAGTTACTCAACATTATTGTACAACGTATGTTATGAGTGTTTAGTGAAAAAAAAACCACACAAACATGCTCATTTGCCACAAAACTGTCACAAAACTTCTCAAAGTTTGCGAAAAAGTATCTCCTCCGCTTAGTTTTCTCTCTCTTTTTTTGTGTACACTTTGTGTAAGTGTGATGTAGCTGGGAAATCCTCTGCTGTGTGTGAATGGCTGTACCTCTCATTAACTGCGGCACCCTATGTATTATGTGAAAAGTGCAGGCTATCCACTTTCAGGAACCTGTGGATTTTATTTATTTATTTAATATATATATATATTTTTTTTTTGATACCATAATCAGTCAAGGAGTCATTTGACAAGCGCCAGTAAATTATGGCGAAACAATGATAGTCCCCCTGTTAAGGGGCTGATGCAATGATACAGCTATTAAATGGTAAATGCATTTCAGAAAAATGCTTTATTCACTAAGTATGTGTTTCAAAAACAGATGAGCTATTCTGCTAACTTCTTATGCGAGGCAGGCTATCTAACCTGTGCTTCATGGTTGTTTGAATTACTATGATGGAAAATGAAGATTTGTAATTTTGAGCAATGTTGATTGAACTTTGTTTTTTTTCTAAGATCACCTTAACGAGGACAACTGGCCACATAGGATAGTGCCGAGTGTTTTTGGAGTTCACGTCATGCTAATTTAAAAAGAAATAATGATTGAAAACAGGTCACTACTGATGAATAGTTTAAAGGGATGTTTTGTTCCCCCTTTATTTTCAGCTCAGCAGCCATCACTGATGTGTATGTGCAAAGCTGTAGGTTGAATTGTTCATGTAAAGGGCCACAAAATACAGGTATCTTATGAAAAGAAATCTGTTAGTTGAGACACATTTGTTTTTTTATTGACTTAAGTAGGCCCGTAAATCAGTCTTCAATACCATTTGAATAATTTTTATAGTTGCCGCAGTATGAACCGTGCTCAGTATTTGATCTCAGTGCATCTACCTCTTACAGCAACATGGTTATGTATAGAACCTGACAGTCAGAATCATCAAGATTAAGACCAGAAAAAATATTCATGCAGCCCAAGTCTGTAGAGTAATAAATTGCCTATTTTAGTTGAACTGGTGTTTAGGGTTTATTTCTCACCCTGAGGCCAACTGGAGGATACCTCAGCCTTAAATATTAATATAAAAGGGAGAATCAAAACTGGATCATGTAAAAGTATAAAAAATGCGGAATTTGTGTGTTTTGGCTGTATATGAATGTATTTTGAGCCTATATTAACACTTTCATACCTGAGTTGTGAGGGCAGCCACAGTTACTTCTCTCTTACTCTCACAAAAGCTCGGATGCACACGCCACACACACACACACACACACACACACACACACACACACACACGCATATGCACCAGCACACACACAAACACACACCTGTTTTCTTTGGAACATGTGCTGTGAAATTCATGATAAACCACTTAGACTTTCCTGTCTTCATAGAATAAAGGCCCTCACCGCTATGAGTTGGAGGGAGCTGTGGTCAAAAAAACAGCAGGGTGCTGGAGTAGCAGAATCGGGGAATTGGTGGAGGTATAGTCTTGAAACAATCACTCTGAATTTTCTGTCGGACTGTGTGCGGGATTAAGTTAATTGTGGTCAGACATCTGATATTTGGTTGGCATGAGCATGGAAAAAGCATCTCTGTTTTTGGTTATTTGTCCATTTCTATTAAGTTTAACTCATTCTTTACATGTGTAATATATATCTTTTTAAAAAACAGAAGGAAGAGATCCAAGTTACCTGGGGATGAGAGGAAAAACTCGTTTTTAAAAAAAAGCCTCATGATAGGTCTGGCATAGGTCTAAGCACTATTTCCAGTTTCAGTGATGGGTCCACCTGTTTTACCAATAGGCTACACACTACACAAACACCTGGAAATTTTCAGTGTTTAAATCTGCCAAGATTACAGCTCTAAAATATAATGCTGCAGCTTTTTGTGAATTACTTAGCTTGCTGACTGTTATTTGAATGCCACAGTAAAAGGGTGATTTTGGTGGGAGAGAGAGCGAGTGAGAGTGACAGCTAAGAGACCACGTGGGAAGGACAGGAGATGTGTTTAAATTGGCACAAAATTATAAAATTTAATTTAGTTGAAGCAGTAGTCTGTATTGAGTTATAAATTAATATGATCGATTCTGACAGTTTTTTGTTCAAATCTACTTTTTACTGTATGAAAAGCTTCTCTTTTAGGTCATTGAATCCCTTGCAGCCATCTGAGGGCCGCAGGACACATATGTTACCAGTGATGCCAGGCACAACATTCCTCTCCCGAGGGACACGTATTAGTGTTTTCAGGGTTGAATAGCCTGGAGCCTGCCTAATAGTCAACCTTTAATTTCATGAGGGAAATCACATCACATCACAGTGAAGCATACGGTTGAAAGCATAATTTTTATAAGCAAGTTTTGAATTGAGCGAGAAATTTATCAGAGCAGATTTAAGGAAGTTATTGCGAAAAAAACTCAGTTTTTCAATGACCTTGAACTTGACCCAAATAGGTCCAAAATGTGAATAAGTGTTCCTAGGATCATTGCACCCCTTTCCTGAAGACTATGGGTAAGTTGATAAACCTTTTTTTGCATAAGACTGCTGGCAAACACACAGACAAACAAACTGACAAGCAAATGTCACCAAAAACAATACCCCTCTGCCTTTGGGTGACAGGGTAATGAATCTGCAGCCTCTGGTTAGTTAAAACTGCATTTTCTGTGTTGTATAGGGGACAATGATTTACCTGAACTCTTTTAACTTGTCCGTCTTGAAACTTTTTTTCCATATTTGTTTGCAACCTTTCAATGGTTCATGTTTAACTCCCTAAAGCCAAACGTCCCCCAAGCGGTAATGCTGGCATCTTTGGATTTTCAATGGCGCGCTATGATCCTCCGACCCTTAAACGCATAAACACTTTCAAGTTGTTCCTGTTTAAGATCACTCTATTAATCATAACTCATTTTATTTACTGAATAATCAAGACCAATACATAAGCCTGTGATTATTAAGAAATTATAAAAACATGACAGAGATCAACAATATATGACACTGACGACGTCCTTATTAGTGATATTGCAGGGATAGAAAAAAAAATACTAATCAATAGTCCAACTCTTCTTCTGAATTCCATCTCCCGTTTTAGCAATCTTTTTCAGCAGTGCAACCTATTTTAAGATTGCACTTAATTGCACAAACGAGGAGACACTTCGCACATCTATTTCTAACGACAGGTGCATCGGGCTAGGATAAACAGTTCAAAGGAAACAAAGGTGTCCCGCACACTGTCTAACCTGCAAATTTGCAAGTTAGACAGTGTGCAGGACTCCTTTGTTTCCTTTGAAAAGATTGCACTTAATCAAAATCTTTTCAGTGTTCAAAAGAAAAGGGTATGTTTGCGGGGAAGAGCAGTTGCACACTCTTTGCAGCAATGCGATAATAATCACTTTATTCTTTGTCTTTTTTTAAATATATTTTTATGTTTTTTTGTACTTTTAATTGTGTTATTTTGCAGGAGATGTGTCCTTCAAAATTTTATATATTCATGTTTTATGCCATTTTATTTTCATTAATATTACTGTACAGGACTTTGGTCAACCCAGTTGTTTTAAAAGTGCTTTATAAATAAAGTTGGTATGGTATGGTATTAAATTACGAAAGCTTTGTGTCGAAGCGTTGGTAATTGAATAATTTAGTATATTAGTTATGAGTGCATCGAGAAGGTTCGATGCATGGCATGCATTTAAAATGCCATGCATCAAAATTTCATGGTCGCAAAATCATTTATGAGGATTTTATTGTTCAGCTTCTGGGAAAGGAGCGATTGCATGAGAGTCTTACAATATGAGATCGTAAGAACGGCAATTATCTAATTAATTAATAAGAAGCGAAATCTCAACCGAATCTAACTACCATCTTCAGCAGCCTTTACTACATAACTCATTCATTCATTTTCTATACCCGCTTATTCCTCACTAGGGTCGCGGTGCGAGCTGGAGCCTATCCCAGCTGACTACGGGCAAAGGCAGGGACCCACCCTGGACAGCTTACCAATCCATTGCAGGGCGATGTTACTACATAACATTCTACTTTAAGATGGAATTTTGAGAAATTTCAGTTATTGTCGTCCATGCAATCTCGCAGCCTTCCTCTTTCATGCAAAGCTATATGTCTAAATCATTGCAGCTTATTGATAGCCTATTTGCTCAGTAAACTAATTCAGTTAATAGTCGGAAACAGGTTTAAAGGTCTAGAAGATACAGCAAGTTTTGGTTTCATCATAAGCGCTCAAATTTGCTTTTACCAATTTGCCTTTATCTTTGTCATAACCCTCGTGTGAATGCCTTCTATGTCTCCTCCCATTCAGCAAACTGCATGACTATTTGAAGTAATGTGCTCTTTGATTGATTTGCATCTTGCGTTCTCCCTTATTCCCATCTGTGTTTTGTTTCATCGTTACCTTTCCCTGTGTATCGTTCACTTGTATATATACCCCCTCCTTTGAATTGCAAGTTGCGGGATTGTTCTTTGCTATGCGTGCTTAAAGCCAGTTAATATTTACCAGTAAAACTTTTTGTCTTTTGAAGTAAAATGTAACCCTTATTAATGTTACCCTCCTTATTCAGAAGGTAAATGATGATATAAAAATAAGCTCCCAAGCCTTTCTGAAGGTCTTCCGGCTCAGGACTGCGTTATTGTTAATCCTGTCCGAGTCTGTTCCTCTGTCCAGTTTATTAGGACAAGAATCCCTCTACAATCTTCAGGATTGGAGCTATGTTCCTCTTAAGCTGCTCTTTTGTGCCCTGGGGCAGTTAGGGTCTGGTGAAGTGCAAACTCCATCTGGCAGTCATCCTGGAAAGCCACTGGCCAGAGATTGGCAAAGCTTACTCTGCTTCACAATCCAGCCCTACTGTTGGATTGTACTCTGCCTCAGCACTTGATTTCTGGTCTGGACAATAACAATCGTACTGTATAAAAGCTGAAAGTGAACAAGTTATTTTGTCATTTCTGTGAAAGAAGCAGTTGTGTAAAAGATACAGTCACAGATGCATTTACACTCAAAAACAAGCGCCCCCCCCCCCTCGCCCCCGCAAATTATGTTGCCAAGAAAGACCACAGACTGAAAAACTATTTTCTATCTTTCTGCTTTCTATAAACTTGATGTCATGGTTTTGGAGGTTGGCGTTTGTTTGGGAGCTTTCTTTGTTACTCTCATCCGGGACGATATCGTTTTGCCCACATCGGATTCTTTGGCCAGCAGGCATTAATTGTGGGCGGCGCCCGCACTCTATTTAAGCCCAAGTTCCGCCTCGCCACCTTTGCTAGAGTGTCAGTGTTACGATTGCACTATAGCCCATAAGTTCTCTAGCAAGAAAGTTGGTTAGGATTTAGTTGCAAAGAGGAAAGTGTTAGTTAGTAAGGGAAATGATCTCTCTTTTCCTCTCTCTTCCTCTGTCTGTGCACTGTCTGAGTGCTTAATCTTTTGATCTCGGCTTCCGAGATTTTTCCTTTATTTCGTTTGGTCTAGCTCGCGTTGCTTCCTTATTTTTACTCGGGTGAGATTTATGTCCTTTGGAAGCGCGAGCCCCTCTCTCTTGTTTTGTCTGTGTTTGTCATTTTGTTGTGCTTCCTTTCGTTCCGGCCAGTGCATTTGGCGTCTCGAAACACCAGCCATCACACTTGAGCCATTGATTTATAATGACGAAAACTTATGATCTATTATAATTCAAAATCGTTAAACTTTTTATCAACTTTAATGCTGGAATTTCGTGCTGTTCCACTAAAAATGTTCTCTGCTGCGGTGACATTTTATCGATACACATACTGCCATTTCAATACCATGTTCATGCTAAAAGGTGCAACTTTTATTCTCCATTGCATTTCTGTTATAATGTGACTTTAAAAGGCAACTAGTTAAGCAAATAATTGAAAAGGATACAGCTTGTTCAAATTCCGGGATAGCAATGATACCAGCGTACACAGTGGTACTTATCCCCGACCAAGAGGTTGATAATTGTTTTGTCTGACAATTCGGCAAGTTTAGAGACCATCTCTCCTTGAGTATCAAACCTATTGTGTCGGTAAGAATATACCAACAAGGCACAATGTATAACAGAGTTAAGTGAAGAGCTTGAAATGGAATGGTTTTAAAAAACCAAGCTTGGACAGTACATAATATTTTTTGCTCACCACCATTTAATACAGATATTCTACCAAGTAAGTCTATGTTTAACAAATATTTCCCCTCCATTGGTCAAAATAAGCCATTATACTGCTGCAAGTCTGCCCTACTGCAGTCACCGAACACAGCTCTCTTTCTCCATGTTGGATGCATAGAACATCAAAGTAGCCTCAAGCAACCTTATGTACCCTGTTAGAACACTGCGCTCATTGTATTCTGCATACAGCAATCTTATCCAAAAGGCATTTTTCTTTCTTTAAAAAAAAGGTAAAATAGCATTTAAAAAATAAATAGATTAAAAAAGCCTGCTTTACCCTTAGCAATGAGATTAAAATAGAGCATAACATTTCATAAACATTACCAAAACAGTTTGAATTTATGCAAACATATTCGGCTTATCTCCATAGTAACACTGAAATGGCCGTGAAGCCCTATTGCTCTCCCTTCAGTTTAATAGATAATGAATTTTAGAGTTAAATCATACTGCAATTTCATTTCCCACTAGCCTTTTTTGACCTTCTTAGAACAAGGCATATTACATATAGATATGAGAGTGACTGTTAATGAGCATTTGGTACTGGCCTAATGCTTATTACCATCTAAGAAAAAACAAAAAGGAACCTTGTTAGTATTTTCAAAAGACTGCGCTTGGCATTTAGCCTCATAACCACACAAAGCACTTGGGACGATATCTGCTGCTATAGATCACATTTATTGCATGTGCCGGTGATGGATTTGATAATAAAAGGAAACATTACTATTGACATATACATGCTTTGTAAATGGTTTAATTCTGTGTTTCTATAGCTATTTATTGTGTATTGCTCATTGTCTTGAAGTTTTATAGAGCTGTAAATTATATTCACATCCAGAATTATTGGCTCCTTTGCTGAAAATGAGAGGAAAAGGATGTCAAAACTGTAGGCACCCATAAATATGAAAGAGTATGAAATAAATAAAAATATAATTTGTATTTTAGTTGGATTTGTAGATTGACAACTTTGTAGTTATTTTAGCAATCTACCACCCTACATTGAAGATGAAATTAAAAAATGAAGATGATCTCAAAGTGTAGCAGACTTTTAATTTAATTTGAGGCTATTTACTTACAAAATAGGCAAACAGCTTAGGAATTAGAGCACTTTTTATGCATGGTCCCCAATTTTTAAAGAACCAAAAGTAATGGGACATGTGATTGTGCAGCTGTGCCGATACCAGGTATGTGTTTTCCCTCATCTCATTTAATTGCTTCAAAAACAGAAATATGGTGTGGAGAGTTAATTTTAAGTTTGGAATTTGCATGAGGAATTTGTAGCTGTTACCTCTCAATATGAATTCCAAAGAGCTCCCAGTGATGCAAGCCATCAATATGCTGAAAAATCAAATTCAGAGAAATAGAAAAAACATCAGGCATGGTTAAAGCAACTATTTGTTTCATTTGTAGAGATGAAGAATGCTCCGGTGAATTCCGGAACACTAGAGGCCCACTACAACATAGCTCAATATGAATGACTTCTTCATATTCTATCAATTTTATTTGCATGGATTTTTATTCTTGTGTGGATTTTGGACCACTGTGTGTGTGCAGATGCAATTGGCAATTTGCATGTGGCCATGTGTGAAATATGTAAATATGAATTTTGATGGAAATATTGCATTAATCTCTTGAGTTTTAATGAATGTTTTCTTTTCTACTTCATTTGAATAGTGAAACTGAAAATTGATTGCCACCTTTGGTGCCATTTTTTGTCAAAAAGACAGTTTGATTACAGTCACCATTTAAAAGAGCATATCTTATTGAATATTTGGAGTAAGGGTAACAGTAATTGTTGTTATCAATATAAAGCTTAGACTTTTTTTCAGACACATAGAAAACCCAAAATATGGTGGCTCCAAATTGTGTCCATTGTGTTCCTGTTTTTTTTCTCTCTCTCTATTTCTAAAATAGCTTTGCATTCTACGCTCGGTCGCTTTGCCCTCAGTGTTCGGACAACTGATGAGTTGCTGACTATGCTCCAGTTGAAAAAAGAGAGAGAATGTTGGAAAGATGTGAGAAGGGAAATGAGAGAAAGTGGACCGGATGACAGTGGTAGATGATCGAGTCATGGAAAAAGAGCGGCAATTTATCAATGAAGACATGTCTACATAGCGGTCAGCAGTTGTTTGTTGGAGTGTATAAAGGATGAGAGTATTGTATTCTTTTTGGAACATAGGGAATAAAATCCTAACTTTGTCTATAGAAAGAATATCTGCAGCCATACTGCTATTGCACAGTTTTAGGCAAATGTATGTCAGATGTGTCTCATTGGGGCATTTTAGACCAGAGAGGACGTGGCAGATTATAATTAGGTGGCTGAAAAGAATATTTGATGGAAGTTAAAGCACAATTGTGCCTTTCAGTATAACCATCTGTGTTTTGCTATGGTGCATTGAATCCAAGATATGAGCTGTGTATCATTTTTATAAGCTCAATGAAACAGGATGTCTGATGGTTCAAAAGTCTTTTTTTGTGACTAACGGTCTTATAGGGAAACAGTTGGGAAGGGTTGACAGAGGTATGTAGAATAGCAATGCACCTCTTTTATTAGCAACATACAGTGACCTCCACAAAAATTGGCACCCATGGCAAATATTAGTCGCAAAGGCGATTTAAAAAATATTGCTGCTGTAAATCCTCCCAATCTTTTATTTAAAATATTAACAAAAAAATTAAACTTGGCTTTAAAGAAAGTGACTGAAAGAATAAATATTTATACTGTGTGCCGCAATTATTGGCACCAGTAGAAAATCTTTTTTAGAAAAATCTAATTGAATTGTATTGCCATTCAATATGCTCATTCAAATTTTATTTATTTATTTACTTATTTGAGTTCATGGTCATTATTAGGAAAACTTAATTGGTCAACCATGACTTCCTGTTCTTCTGTGGCATTGATCTGAGGTTACATATATGAGGTCATCCATGACCATGGTTAAGACAAAAGAATGCAGCTATGATCTACAAAAGAAAGTTAATGAGGTTTCCAAACATGAAATGGCTGCAAGAACATATCAGAAAAGTTGAAAATACCCATTTCAACCATCAGTTATGAAATTTAAGTTAAGAAGTTTCAGGCATTTAGCAATATTAAATGTCTACCTTGAAGAAGATGTGTGCCTATTTTCAATTCGGTTCAGTTTTATTTGTATGGTATTTTTCTTAGAAGGACTTTCACATAGACACTTCACTGAATAAAAAGGGCCACTGTCTGGCCTAATCCCCTAAATAGAAAATGAGGTTAAAAAAACTCCCAGTAGGGAGAAAAATCCTTTAAAAGCAGTAAGAAAAAAAATCCCAGAGGGAAGAAATCTCATGAGGAACCTAGCTACTGTGGGAAAGCCTGTCCTCTGCTGGCCAGCTAACTGATGAGAGTTGGATTAAAGTCTAATAAAATCACATAAGAAATCCAAGCAGTAGCATCTGTAGCTCCAAGATGTGGCGAAGCGTGGGTGTGAACCAGGAGTAGAACGGGATCTGGACAGCAACAGCCAGCGACCACACGGCAAGGGCCAGCTAGAGCTTGAGTGGTCCATGGAATGAAACGATCTAAAAAAAAAGGTTGAACCACTTATTGTACCTTTAACTCCCTGCACTTACTCCTAGCTGTATCGCTAACATGTCTCTAGTTCCCCTTGAGTTGAAAGCCAGAACCGTGCGCTTAAAACTAGCCGGAAGCACCATGTGGACCTCCCCAATGACTAAGGCAGTAACTAGTCCCACTGGCAATGTTGATGCATATTCAGTGCCATTGGTTTCATATGAATTTACTGAACACCAGCCACCAATACCATATGGACCTAACCAGAGACAAAGGCTGCAGCTAGCACAGCTAAAGCCAGCTCAGTCTCACCAGCTCCACATAGATTTACATAACTCCAGATATGTTACTTAAACATAGGCTGGTCACAATTTAGATGAAGTGTTGCTCATAAAGGCTTTATACAGCATGTATAATAAATGATGCCTTCAAATGCCAGATGTCATATAACTAACAATGTCACTTACCTAGTGGCCAAATACTATAAAGTAAGACATTGTCAGCTAAGTGACATTGTCATTGTCACATCTGGCATCACATGCTGAATAAGAATGTGTTTTTTCACCCTTTACAAAGCATGACATTTACTTACGTATGATTTATGAAGACATTATGTCTCATTTATGAAGGCATTATATATGCTGTATAAAGCCTTTACGAGCAAGACTTCATCTGAAGTGTGACCCATAGGTTTGACTAAAGACGCATGTTTGAAACTATTCTTCAAGGCAGAGGGTGTCTGAACCCCAAATATGTCTTGGGAGATTATTTGTAAGAAAAGAAACTCTTCCTTCAGTTATAATTCTGCATATTTTTGGAATTTTCAAATATCCAGCATCTTGTGAATGAAGCAATCTTGGAGGGGGTGAGTTATGAGAAGAGCACTAAGATATCCTGGACCCAATTCATTCAAAGCTTAAGTTGGCAATAATTTTTTTATTCAATCCTGAATTTGACAGGCAGCCAATGAATATTTTTGAGCACCAGGCAAATGTGTTCACATTTCTCACTTCTTGTAAAAACCCTAGTGGCAGCATTCTGCACAAGTTTAAGCTGTTATTTGAATCCATGCACTGTGAGGGGAATGGTTTGAATGGTAAAGGAAATTCACAGTTGGAGAATTGCAGACATTTATTGTACCATGGGGTCAGAGAGAATTCAATACTATGATCAGATACCCTCTGCATGATGACAAGCCGTTTGGGCAAGTTTCTTGAAGAAAGCCTCTATTGTCATTAATACCCGCAGTCATGCACTTAAAGTTTGTTACATGGTGCTGGAACTTCCAATGGAACTGGGCTTAAGGTCAGATGAGACCAAATTAGAGCTCTTTTGCAATAAACAGCAAAAGTGTGTTTGGCTTTAAAATAAAGATAGCGATTTTGGAAAGAATGCCAACCTCACTCTCAAGTAAGGTGGTGGAATTTTGAAGTTATGGGGCTGTTTTCCTTCTAAAGACCGTGAGCTACTTGTTAAGGATTGGTGATATCAACAGATTCTATCTAGTATCTAGTATTAGCAGATATTAAATGAAACACTGAATGCTAGAAAGCTTAAAAATGAGCCTTGACCCGGTCCTAAAACCAGACCCTAATCCAAAGTATGCATTGAAATTAAAAAAAAAAAAAAAATAAATCACTGAACACAAACCACCATGCCAGGCCACTCACCGAAACCCAGTTGAAAATCTGTGGGATAAACTGAGGAAAAAAGTCCATAAATTGTAGCCCTGGGAATTTGCAGGATCTGGATCAATTCTGCTGACAGAAATGATCAGATATCCCCTGCTATGTCCTCTCCAACCTCATCATTCATCACAGGAGAAGACTCAGAGCTACTGTCTTGGCAACAGGAAGCTGCTCAAAGTCTTAAATGAAGGGGATGCAATAGAGTACTAAAGTGATGACGTCACCGCTACTTAGCTTCTGGTGTCAGAAGTAAAATCCCTCTGGGAATTTATAATGGGGTTTGGACACTTTCTGGCATTGCTCGAACTCGAATTAATTCTAAGAGCGGCCTCGCTCCAAGATTAGCCTACAGGGTATACAGATTCAAATGATCACATCAAATTCTTAGTTTATTGCCAAAAATGATAGGCTTTTGCACTTGTAGTCGAGTTTGTAGTCCACTTCTCCGAACTACATATCTGCTGCACAAGTGGGCGAGTACCCCGTGATTTGTTCCAAGCCAATGAGGTACCTCAATTTCAGCCAACGTTCATAACGTACCATGACGGTAGCCCATCAGTGCCCTACATTGACGTATATCCATGCACCCGTTCCCTTACAGCGGGCTACTATTAGCTAGCTACATACCTAGAAATGAAAGGATCACAATGAATAGTTATTTCGCCATTTAGCTGGCTAGCATTAAGCTACGCTAGCGAACCACCAAGCTTGCCAGCTAGTGAGCTTATTACATCTTGTGCATATAGCTAAACCAATAGAAACTGTAAATGGTACCGTCACTTACTGTTATTTAGCAAGCTAGCTAGTATGATTATTCAATAAATATCATTAGCTTAACTAGCTTGTTCGCTAGCCTAGCTAGCGAGCTAGCTAAGTGAATAAAAGCAGTGAAGAGCCATTATTTGGCAACTTAGCTAGCGTTGAGCTGCGAGCATTTCACGAGCTGGCATTTAACTAAATGCGCTAGATATAAAGTTAGACAACTACCGAAGTCGGTAAATTAGCTCGCTGGCTAGGTTAGCCAACTGACAGCGAGTTTGCTGTCAGTTATGCTTTGACAAGGCTGATAAGCTCGTTCGCTGACTACCGAGTTTTTAAGCAAACAAACATTGGCAAAAAATGCCTGGCTATTAAAGTAAATTGACGCTAATTGTAAAACTTGATATCTAGCAAGGAAAGCGTAACCAAGTAGAACGTAGAGTGGCTAACTAATTAAGCAAGCAAACGGCTATAGCGAGGTGCTGGAAAATTCGAGATGGGCGACTTTAACTATTGACTGTATGAAACGCGTCCTGAACTCACTCAGCTCGGGAATCAGGAGGATCATGGGACGTGTAGTTTTTAGACTACAAAGAGGATCAGCATGGTGGCGAAAAATTAATATGATTTGAAATATAGCTGATTCCGGTCAAGAAAAATTATATATTTTTTTAGTCGGAAATATAATGCAAAATCTCGAAAAAGATGGAGGCTTGAAAAACAATGGGAAGTGATTCAAAAGTGAACTGAAAAAACAGTCTATGGGTAAAATGAATGGGAAATTTTACTTCCGACACCAGCGTGACGTCATCACTTTAGTACTTTATAATTGTGGAATACTCTTGTTTTTGAGTGAAATAATAGTTTCCTGACATTTACTTTCTCCACACAATCATTTTATTGCAATTAAAAGATATTTTTGTTAATAATTTGACATACTTGAATAACAATGAAAGCATTACTTCGTAAACATGTTTGGCCATATTTATCTGGGGTGCCAATAGTATTTGAAGGAACTGTATGACTGAATTTTATTGCATGCATTCTGGTTGATTTATGAATATGACTTTTGGAGGAGCAGTGTTAATCCAAGGTAAAGACAAATTATAGATAGATATTAGTGATCACATGCTGTGTGCTTATAAGGGGTTGAAGCAAAATGCGATATTGGAGTTTGAAGCCAATTTTGCGGCATTGTTTTGTGGTTATCAAAAATCCACCATGAATGTATGCATTGTGTTACGGGATTATTCTTAGTCATGGTCACAGGAAGCTGGAACCTCTCCCGGGAATCAGAGGTAGGAATATACTCATTGAGTGATCCAGTCATGTCATGGACCAGTATTTGCAAGATAATTTAGAGTCTGAGCCTTCAGTGCTTCACAGCCTGTCGTATTCTGCAGGGTCACTTTGCGCAGGGAACTTATTGGCATTAATCGCAAGTTGCTATATGAGGTACAATAAATCAATCTACCAATTTATCAATACATGGACACTGGAGTCCAGCAATCACATTTATGAGTGAGCTTCAAATGTCTATGTCCAAAGGAGTTCATAAATTTGTCAGTAACAGGCATGAAGTCATTACCACCCCCCCCCCCACATGGATGATCCAACTCATTTATATGTGGAGATTACTTGAAAACTGAGCTGAAAAACTCAAATACAAATCTTTGTAAAATGAGAAGAAAAAAAAGCATATTTTAGAAATGCCCTCCAACCAAGGGTCAATCTTTTTCTTGGTTACTTCGCAGTTACGTATGGCTGCAGGTGCTGTCAGCAGAAAAGAAACTATTGACTATCCCTCCAGGCAGACACTGTCAATACTGTTTCAGGGAACTGCAGAGAGTTTATAAACTAGCTAAGAGACATTCTGTCTATCCCTCTGGCATCCATGTTCTGGAAACATGCCAAATTTGTTGATTTAATGTTTCGGGTACTTTGCTGAGGGATGGATATTATATTCCCTATCTATACAAAACAATTCAATTAGCATTATGAAATAGTTTAATTTATTCATCCTATTTTGATAAACATCTCCCCTTGTAATTGTCCCAGTTGATAAATAGTTATGCTCCTTACCTTAAGGCTTGTGTAACAGATGGGAAGGGATTACGGTGACTGAAAAGAAAATGAGCCATTCATTTTTAAAGAGTGTACGTGAACACCTGCTTCACTATGGTATGCCGAAACAACATACCCCTGCGTGGAGACACTGCATTAAATACCTGTTATCGATTATTCAAATAAGTACATTTGTATGTGTAATTACATCTGCTCTACAGACCTGCAAGGGAAAGACAGTCTGATATCCAAAGAAAATGTAATGTGATGTGACTCATCAGAAAAAATGAATGGCATAAAGTATATATGCCCTCTGTGCTCAGTTTTTTTTCTAAATAAACATTTTTTAAAATTTAACAAATGAATATGTAAAATGATACATCCTCGTGAATGGATGGGCAGAAACTGCTTTTTTTTAATTGCAGTAGTCAGATTCTCCGTTGGAGTGTTTTTTTTTTTTTTTTTTAAAGCCTCTTGGTTCAGCTCATGCACTGCTTTTGTGACTACCGCTGCTATTGTGGTAACCAGTAAAATGAAATCCAGTTCCCGAATCCCTGCTTTGAATGTAGCTTTCAGTTGAGAACACCCTCTGGCTCCCATTCCTGTTCATAATCATTAGGGCTTCCCACACCTGTCTTGAGCTTGGAGATAAAATTGTCCTCAAATACCATGGGGGTTGTCTGTTCCAGCTCTTTGAGATGAGTCTTATCATCATGTGTTCATGTCCTTTACTCCTTATTCTGTCAGAGCCACTCTGCTGAAATACTCATATATTTCTGTGACATGTATTTGAGGTATTGCAAGACAGCGGAAGCCCTGCTGGTTTAAGAAATTGCACTTTTTAAACATTGTGCACTCGCTCAATGGCCTATTAACCAGCTTGAACTTGTATTCCACTGTTAAACCATGTCTTCCCCGGCAAACAATTACCTTTGAACCACCACAGCCTTGACTTTGCATTGAAATAATCTGCAGGCTTGTGTGTACGGCAGACAAAGTGCAGGTTAGCCTTTTTTTTTTTTTTTTTTTGCCAACCTCCTTTTTTATAGGCTGCATTGAATAGGTTGCACATCCTATTTCATATATTATGCTTCCAACATAAATCAGCAAATGGCTAGCATGCAAGCTGGTTGTATAATTTAAATTAGAAAACCAAAAGAGAATGCTAAATATCTCCACCTTATCGCTGTGGATGCAACCTTGTTTTCTGGAAGCACCATTTTTGTTTTTCCCCCACAAGACACATATTTTTTCTGCATTCTGTGAGCAAAAAGAAAATGCATCAACAAACTGCAATATCCTTACACAGCACTACAGGGTGGACTCTTATTTAATCAAGGCTTCATTGCCTCGCTGAAAACACTATCTCAGAGACTAAACAAAGCATTAAATATGAGTTGGAAGGGGATGGAATAAAAGTACACTGTGAGAAATTGAAAGCATACTGCCCAGACTTTCTCTGGACAGTGCCCATAAGAGCACTGTTGCATTTAATGGAATAACAGAATGATGACTGGCTGGTATTATCACTCTTGCTGCCCAGCTGGTGATTGATCACATCGTGCCAAGCCTGAAAAGCAGCAGAGCAGCAGTGGCACTTGCCTCTGATCAGAGCCATCCCACAGCTTACAAAGTAACTTTGGGGGGAAACTGCATTGCAACAATGTTTGCAGTACTGCTTGTGCTTTGCAAGCAGTTTTAAGAGTACTCGGTAGTCTAAATGTAAATAATTTTCTTGGCTATAAATGGGTTACTCTGCAGCAACACTGATCATCAGAAGTTAGAGAACAGTTTGTTGTATCCATCCAACTTACTAAGTGAATGCATTTTTACTTATCTTGTTGAGATAAATGGAAAATACATGCAATGCTGTAAGCCAGCTATTTACTGCAGGCAACATAAGATGTTCAAGATAAAAAGATTTACAAATGCTACCTAGCTGTCTAGATTGGGCTGGCAAAACAGAGCAAGTGTGTTGCTTTTCAGTGTGACTGTCACAACCCTCATTTGAATGCCTTTCATCTCTCTTCATATTTCGCAACTTATGTGTCCCTTAGAAGTATGTCTTCTTCGATTGGTTTGCATCTCGCATCTATTCCCCTCCCCAGCTGTATCTCATTTCATGGTTACCACCTAATGGTCCAGTGATGTGTATTGAAACCCCTTGCTCTGTGTTTCAAGTTGCTGGACTGTAATTTGCTAATTGTGCTCAGGAGCAGTCAGTATTCCTAGTAGAAACTCTTTCTTTTTATTAAATGTTAATGAAAACTTTAATGGCAGCGATTTCCAGAGGCTTTCCCCTCAACTCAGTGAACTCAAAAAAGCCTCCAAGCCCACTCAGGGTCCAGGATTGGGATTATATTCAAGTGAACCCAGCTCAAGTCAGTTCATCTGTCCAGTTTAATAGGAACATCCTCCCAAGCCTAATCAGGGTCCATTATTGGGACCATGTTCTTATTTACCCCTCCAAGTCTGTTCCTCTGTCTACTTTGTTAGGAAAAAGCTCCCAGTCCTTCTAGGGTCATCAGGATTGGAACCAAACTCCCCTCAATTCACTCCATCCTCCCATGGGACAGTTTGGCGCTGGCAAAGTATGCTGTCCACCTGGCAGTTATCCCAGAAGCCACTGGCCGGTGATTGACAGCTCAGCTTCACTTGCAACATCTGTACTGAACTGTGCTATCCTTATCTGGGGTTTCGTCCCAACCTCTTCCTCCGGGGTTCCGTTCCCAAATGACTGCATAAGCTGTCAACAAACTACTAACAGGATTGTACTCAGCCTCAGCACTTGATTCCTGGTCTGGAACATAACAGTTATAAAGAGGTCTATTGCATTTATTTTGCTTATTTTAATGACCTGTACATGGTTTTCATGAGCAGGTTTATTTGTCAATCATCTGATGAGAGTTGAAGTCTTGGATGAAGTTTGGTTTATACACTGAAATACAGCATTTAAAAATAAAACTAAAACAATAAATGTTTAAATATGAAAACCCAGTTTTACTCTTAACGTCTCGATTTCTGCCCTGGGGCCCCTAGAGTTCAGCAGTACTCTGAGAGAAAAGCATTAATCATGCATAATTAGTCACATTTTCTTAGAAAAAAAAAAGCATAGCATTGTGTTGCCTTTGTCAAGCAAGAAGAAATTCAGTACTCTTTACTCTAACAGAATGCAATCTGCAATCTCTGTATTTGCCCTCCATATCTAACCTCTGAAAACAGAAATAGTGCTCGAGATGCAGATTAGTCATATTTATATAAAAAAGTTACCAAATCCAATTTCTTGCTCACACCAGATGGCAATAAACTTTCTGGGTGCTGATCCAAAGCAGATCTGAATACAAACACCTGTGTCAATGCCAGCACACCTCAGCAATGATACCCTCTGTTTATTCTCCATACAATTTCGTGCAACAAGATGTTGTGTAATAGATGTAATATATCTCGAAAAATATGCTCAGAGCAGTCTTGAGAATTCCTCAACAGTTCCTCAACAGGAAAAAATTAGGAATATTCAACCAAATATATTGGTTTATTCATATTCTTTGCACCTTTGTTCATTTTCTCTGGATACAAAATATTTGAAGGCTGTTCAGAGCCTTTGGTCTGCACCTTTGCCTTCTTCAGTTGTAGTGGTGGATGCAAATTCCTCAGAGAAATCTAGATTTCACTGGCCTCATTTACATTGTCAGTGTAATGTGACCCAATTCTGATTTTTTGCTCTTATGTGGCACAGATCGGATATGCTCGTTGACAGTGTAAACAGGAAAAAGACTCACGCATTCGGATATTTTGAGATCGGACACAGGCCTCATTCATATGTGGAAGTAAATCAGATATGTATCGGATATGCGCCAATGCGACCGTCGTGTAAACAGGCTGATCGGATTTTCTTACACATTGCGTCTCTAACGTCATCAAATGAGCTTATTTAGCTTATTTTGTCGCATAAACAGTGAACGCACGGTAAATGAATGAGGTTTTATTATATTTGAGAAGCTGGCAGACTGAACATGGAGGCTGTCTCGCACCCAGACATTCCTATGAATGACTGAAGAGGCAATATTCGCAGCATATGCCCTTTTCCTTCTTCTCTGCCTAAAAATACCGGCAATGTTAGGCAAAGTTTTCATGCACCGCAACATTATCATCAAATATATCGTCGGCCTGCTGATAAAACCTTGTATCTTCAAAATGATAAACTTTACAGGAAAATAAAAAATAAATATAAAATTTAAAAAATACTAGAATAATATAAATATAAGTTAAAATATAAATAAAATAAAAAATGTTTAATTTTGCATGTAAGAATAGTGGACATACGAGTTTTTATTTCTTATCAATTTGGAGATACGAGGTTTTATCAGCAGGCTGACGATATGTCAGCATCATCCATTTTTTTGGTTTAGCAGTTAGCGCTTGGTGCAGAGGTAGGCGTGGCCTAAAGTTTAGTAAAAACTAAAATTAGGCATGGGCGATGTTTCAGATATTGTAGGCAAGTGTAATTGCGTGAATCAGATATGGGTCACTTGATAAAATACGTGTGACTGCACGGTAAAAAAAAAATCGGATTCAGGCAGCAAATCCGATCTGGGCATCAAGACTTACAGTGTAAATACGGCCATTGACTTGAGCTTCTTACTACTAACCATACTGAGATAGTATGAGCACAGTAGTTTTTACTGAGATGCTGTGTCTGATTAAACTGGATGGGGTTTAATTAATTGCAAATATCCATAGCAGTCTCAGAGTTTTTCTCTGAAATAAATAAAGAGGCTTGGTGGGCATGGAGAGTTTGTTCAGGGTGGGGGTGAGGCAGAGTCACAGACAGATACGAGCCAAAACATGGAAAGTGACATGCCACAATCACTCAGGAGGATGCAAATTTGACATAAGAGTGGGGCTGAATCCAAATGACCGTTTCCAGACTCAGCCCTCACACACTTTGCTTTTACTTGCCTGGACGCTGATCAAAGTGCTTGAATCATTTGGTGAAGTCTGCAAAGTTGAAGGGCAGCAAATATGAATGTGCTCATGGCACTGGACTTCAGACGTCACTTGTTACCACACATTGTAATTCCCCTCCCCTCTGGCATTCCTTCATCTGGCTACCTGCCCTGCACCAATTATCCACTTATTTCAGTTTCCCTCTAACTTGATTATGCCCACCTGTTTCCTTTTAGTTAATCACATTACCTTAAATATTTATACCTTAGTTTCTCCCCATTTGGGCAGGTAACCTTAGACTGCTTTCCCCTTTGTGTTAGGTGCACGCCCCTTTCTGTTCTCCTGAAGTTTGTATTTGTTTTGTGCTTGCTTCAGCAGAAGCAGCACATTCTATTCTCTTACTTCTTCCTCTTATTCTTTTTCTCCTTCCACCAAAATTTGTCCGACTAACTCCTCCTACACCATTTAAGCTATTGATTCCGTTCAAACTCTAAAAAAATTCAGCATGTTCTGAATTACGTTGCATCTGTACAGATTTTTGATTTTCGTTTTAGTTTTTGAGATATTTAATTTTAAATGTCATTTTTTGGGGGTCCTATTAAATCAAGCCATTTCTGTGCTAATTCAATAGATTCAGCTATTTTCTGCTATTTTTTTTTTTACTCTGTCATACTTTTAGCTCTAAATGTCATTCAAACTGCAAAATATTAAGTTAAGCTTGTATAATTTGTTCACTGTTCAAATTTATTGTAACTTCTACATTTTTTTAAATAATTTTTGTTCCAATACATTCTGGGAACTTACAGTGTGGTGACATCACTGTTAGAGGGACGAACAGCTGTAAAATCGTTGAGAAGTTTTCTCTTAAAATTGCTCTAACTCCCACAGTTTTTACTCTACATAAATATTTTTATATCCAAGTTGTAGAAAAATTGTGCTGGTCACGAAAATGTAACTATGCAAGCAATCAGACAGATGGTGTTGGCAGTATGAGCCAAAAAGCAACGGGAGCATCAACCGAAACTCCATTAACTCCTACATTAAACGAGACAAGAATATTCTGGTTGCGAAGCTGAAAAACACAGTTTTATAACTTGCTTGTGTTCCCACATTTTTGGCACTACACACCAGGGGCGGCGTTAGACTTGAAAACTCCGGAGCTAATATCCCTCCCTTTATTAACAACAATTAGTCCTGGCTAATTCTAGATGGTTTTCCTTTATTAACACGTTTTCCAATTCAAAAATAATCAAGTGGCAATTGAAGACACGGCTTCTCTCCCCCATGCGATCTAAAAGCGACAAAATGATGGGCTACATTCAGTACAGAAAAATAATTCAATTATAATTAGGTCTATGCACTGGCACTCGGCGACAGATTTCAGAACTCTTCAGCGAATAAAGGTAATTTTGGTGACTAGTAGTCACTAGTGGTGACTGTGGTGAACATTAAAGTGTTGCAAGCTCATTCATGCCCTTAACACTCCAATCGCTTCATGTCTGGCATTTTCAGACATTACTCTACGATGCCCCATAATTTTGATTTTGCGCTTTTCAGTGTTTTTTGTTTAACAAAAAGCACCCCTAATGTGTCGACCGGGTTTTACAGGGATTCGGGTCACAGGATTCCCGTGGGCCCCGAATCGTACGAAATCATGTGCAAAGCGCGCGTAAATAAACATGCGACCAGAATTCAGCCTAACCTGGTGTGTTGGTACAATACATTCTGTTTAGGAAGACTATGTAGTTCACCATTTCATTATATTTTCTTTTTTTTTTCAACAGTGCTTATAATTTGGGTGCTGCTAAATTTTTGTTTCTGAGCATTTAATAGATCCATGAAATCAAATAATTGAAGACCCCAAAAAGTATTTAAGTCACAAAATGTCCATTTCCAGAAAATTAGGAAAATCGAACTGTATAACTACTTGCCCAAAACACGTTTTGTCCTTACCTCAAGGTGTGTGAAAATGAGACTCAAGTACTTATAGCACAAGGCTGTTCAATTAAGCCCATGTGAATTAGACACAGGAAGATTGCAGCATTTATTTGCTTTTCCACCACGCTTGTATTATCATTTTCTCCAGCATTGTTTTGTCTTCTTGACTGCTTTTATTTTGTTACATCTTAGGTAATCCCACTGGCAAAGTCTGCATCCGAGCAGACTCTCAGGAGTCTCCCTCACAGACGTGATTATTTGCAGCCATTAAGCAGCCATTGCCACCTTGAACTTCACTGAAAAGTACCCGATAAGTCTCCCAATCTGCAAATGCAGGGAATACAAGACATTTGGATTCAGCTATCAACTCCCTGTAGATTGTACCACTTTTCAGCCAAAGTGATTTTAATTAAGTCTCTCTTGATTGATCTTTATGATGTTAATTTTCAAAAACTCTTTGCTCCACATAATTGAGCCCATCAAACAGTTTTGCTGGATATGCATCAACTACAACCCTAAATCATAAAAAACTGGCACATCATGGAGAAATACAAATTAAATCAAAAAGGAATGTTCTCAAAAGTCCATGCATTTATTGAAAACAGTACAAATACACATTATTTGATGTTCCAACATGCATGTAACTGCGTAATGAAAATATGAAATGTCCAAAGAAGCTGGCGCAGTTGTCTGTTCGCCACAGTGCAACATCACATTTTTTTTTTTTTTTAATCAGACTCATTAAGCATTTCTGCACTGATGACACAAATTGGAAAAGTCTAGCAAGTGGAATTTTTCGCCATTCCTCCATTATGGAGGTCTTTACCTGCGCAACAGTACATGGCCTTTGTTGCCATTTATTGTCCCTTATAATGTGCCATACATTCTGAATAGGAGACAGATCAAGGCCAATCTAGCACCCGCACTCTTTGCTTTTGTAACATGCACTTGTGATCCCCGCAGAATGTGGACTGGCATTGACTTTCTGTAAAATGTAGGGATATTTCTGGAACAGATAACACATAGATGGCAGCATATGCTGCTCCAAAATTCATACATGTCTCTCTGCATTAATAGAGCCATCGCAAATGTTCCAGCCACCCCATTTAATGCGCACTGACATACCACCATATTGTGACAGACTCTGGCTTTTGGACTTGATACTGATAACAGCTTCGGTTGTCCTTGTTGTCTTTGGCTTAGAGAGGATGCTTTTTTTTCTTTGTTTGTTTTTTTCTCCCAAAAATCACTAGAAATTTTAAATCATCTCATGAAATGTTCCATCAATGCTACTGTCCATCTAAGACATCAAGACCAGTGAAGTCAGGGGCGGCCTTGGACAGTGTTCATGGATGGTTTTGGCTTTGCAGTAGTGGAAGATGTTGACTGACAAAAGGTTAGCCAATGTACATCTAAGGCCATGATATGGTGTCTGTTATAATCACAAAGCAGTTATAACAGATATCACATGCACTCAGACATGGTTTTCATTACTTCATACCATGAAATGCTATGGTTATCTCAGAATTTAATAAACACCTTGCGAATTGAATATGAGTGGTCTTAATTAACTTGGGCAGAGAAAACATTTTTGGTTTTGTACAAGCTGGGTGCCAAACGGTTACAATGATAAGGACGCCTGTTTAACTTAACCTCTTTTACATTATTACATAATTGCAAGATGTCACATAATTACTAAATTACCTCTGCGCCAACTATTTTGGAGTCTGTTGCAGTCATCAGTTTTGAAATAAGTGCATATTTTGAATATACAATTCAATAAAAGCATCAAATGATGCATTTTTGTGATGCTTTGAGTATTTTAGAGGGTGAATAGAGTTTTAAAATCACCCCTTTTTGATTTTATTCACAATTTTCATCATGTGCCATCTTCTGTGGAATTGGTTTTGGACTTCCAAGGACGACTCTGCTGTAGTTAGACTGTCTTTACCGATTGTGTGTTCCTACATGGTTGAATGAAGATGTTTCAAATCCCCATACATAAAAGCCAAGGACTTGGAATGAGAGAATATACTGTGTGACCCTACATGAGCAAACCCTCCTTATTGCGGGGCCTTCGGTTTGGAATTTCGAATCAGTCATTTCATGAAATGCCTGAAATCTTTAGATTCATATTGAGGCATTATTGTCCTTCAGGGACAGAACAGACTGTGAATGTGTGCATGTGAACATAGCGTATGAATGCAAAAAATGAACAAAGTGACCCTTCATCTTGGAGGTCTGAATCTATTCTCTATTATAGCGTCAAAAAATGAAAATGCTAATTTTGTACCCATGCCTCTACAGTATGCATTGAGTCAGATATGCATTGTTTTTCTAACAAATTCAAAATGATAGAATACACAGCCGAATGAATAAAAACCATAGGCACCTATATTTTCAAGGGAGTCACTGCAAGAATGAATTTCAGAGCATATGAATTTTCCAGAGGTAAAGTAATGAGGCACTGTGGATAATCTCAATGTATCAAAACCCACTCGTCCATGTGTGCACATAAAATACACGAGGACAAAGAGTTGTCCATGAGTTATACTGCTTGCCAAGATGTCACACAACAAAATAACTTTGATCTTATTGATAAAACCGTTTTTCTTCAGGGTTAAAGCACTACTTTAACTCCCCTGGCATTTCTTTTGAGCTTGTCTGTTAAACTGATGTAAGCTGTGTTATGTTGTCCAGCTGAGTGTGTTACAGTAAATTAAAAGCATTTATCAGATGCTCTCACACAGAACTCCTGAAGATTCAAAATCAGTTTCCAATTCTAAGAGCCAAGTGTACAGTGAAGACTGTAGAAAAAGGAGTGTTGGTAATTTAATACATTAATTATTATTGCATCACAGCAAGAAGTGTGCAGCTGTGCTTCCCTGCAATTGTTGCTTATTCTTTTGATCGCTGAAAACATTTGATTGAGTGCAATCTTGAATTAAATTAGTGTACTGGCAGAAACTTTGGTTGGGGTTCCTACAATTCATTTTCCCCCTTCATTTCATATTGTCTTTACCACACGGACAGAAGCATGCAGTGTGTCTGAATCGCAGCCTTCTTTACATAAAACAATTCACTGAGACGTCTACCATTACTGTTGATGACAATTTATTACAAAAATGTAAATAATGCAAAAAATAAACAGGCAGTTCATTCATGAGATTTAAAATAATGCTGCCGCAGAACCCAACAATCTGCAAAAATGTTGCGGTGGCCGAGTTGACGTGGCATGAGGCTGAGATGGCTGAGGCTGAGGTCAATGACGGTATCTGTTGTTACCCGTCCTCTCGTCAGAGTATACCACCATCTTTAGAGGTAGAGCCCTCACTACCTGAGAGGGCGCAATCACAAACTCATATACACACAGATGAGTAAATAATATACAGGGAAAATGAAAACTTATAAATGGCTCCTACAATTAAGTTACACTCTGAAAAAGAGTGCTAAAACGGGAGATGGAATTCAGAGAAAGTATCTGATTAATTCATTATTTGTTTGTTAGTTTTTTCAAATCTGTACAATATCACTATTCAGTAAGTTGTCAGTTTGGCCCATCGGTGATCTATGCCATTTTTTAATAATTTCTTAAAGGTCCCCTGTTATGCTGTATTTCATTGTTTAAAATATGTCCAATGGGTCTTTAAAATAATGTTAAGAATTCAGTTACAAAAATAAATCACACACATCCAGGCCTGTCTGTGCTGGCCTGAAACACGAGCCCTTTTGAGATGGGCGGAAAGGCTATGCTAATGAGGCACTACTCTAATTGGCTGTCTGGCCGCTTCGATTCCGGGGGAGGGTACAGACTCAAAAAACCAGGAAACCAAGATGGCAGATATTTCAGGACAGCTCTTCGCGGCATGTCTAGCTGTGAGACCGTACTTGTTTGATCCCAAATCCAACGCCGAATGGGAGGAGGAAGTAATTGAAGTATTGCGGCAACGTTTACAGCGAGATTTCAATTAGAGGCAAGTTGAAATTTTAGTGTTTTGCTCGTACTGTCTTGCCTTGCATGCCTGTGATTGTAGCTGTATATATATATTTATATGTTATATACCCACTTAGCTATCCGGAAGAAACTTTGCTAAAAGCTCCTGTTAACCATTTCCACTAAAACAAAATGCAATTCTGACACTATTAAATGAGTTTATGGCAAAAACACACAAACGGTGTAAGCATTGCTTATGTGGAGCAAGCGAATCGATAACTTCTACCAAAAAGAAAAAATCTGTATCCGATCTTCACTTTGTTTCGGCTTTTTATTCGCCATAACAATTTTCAAAGTTGGATGAAATTCCGCCACGGCAATGCAGAGAAATCGTTTGTTATACCAGACACGTTACAGTGCGTTTCGCAATTGCTTTCACTGCAGTAGGATCAGACAGCTAAACCCACACCACGGCAAAGCATCCGGCTGACTCGGTCATGGGTAAGTAAAACCATCATTTCACAGCATCAGTAAACAAACCCAAACACGTAACCTAAGCTCCGCAAAGCCTACGTCTGGTCTAACTGCAGCCTTATCAGCCTAACTTTGCAGACACGCACAACACCTCTCTGGTGTAAGACCCACAAAACAATAGCAAAGACGGAAATTGCAGGGGCCGAAAGCTCCACGTGTTCTTTTGGCTGGCGTTAACTTGCGCAACCTCCTGGCTGGTGTGAATCGCAATAAAATGGATCAATTTTCTTCATTCGAAGAACGGGGCACAAAAGCACAACGGTTACAATTAATCTGACTCCATAATAAATTTATAATAATGAATTTAGTTATACTCTTGTTAAATATCTGACTCCAAATTAGAATTAGAATTCATAGTTTAGGGACACATGCGTGAATCTCGGGTCGAGTGTGCCTCGAACTCTTAAAAGACAACCGCCGTCACTCCATTAATGTTCCTAGGTTCTAACATCATGTCCGGATCCCAGGTTCGTTGGTTAGATTAGAGGTTGGAAGTCAGCCATCAATGCAACAGCGTCTTTTGGCGTGAATACAGCGAACCCAGATCTATGCACGCCCATGGGTTCCTTCAGGGAATTTTAACAGATAACCGACTTTTCGTCCATGGGTTTCCTTAAGGCTAAAATCCCAGAACCGGCAATACATAAACCCTTTATGTAAGTAGATCATGATTGTCTCTCCAACTTAATAAAACCAATTCCCATACCGGGCCGCTGGCCAGTCGTACCTCGGTTGGGATGAACCCCCTAAGTATCTGCCGCAACGGGGCTAGAAAGAATGTACATGTGTTAAGAGTCACTGAGACCACGCAAGCTTAAAGGAATAACAATCATTTATTCACCAGGTAGGCAAGAGCTTAAATCAAACAAATCAACGTTAAACCAATTACAAGTTACACACAATTTAGAAAGAGAGCATAAAGTCATACCTGGAGGAAAAGCTACACACGCACTGACGTGCGCGGGAAGTTCGAATTACGATATTCCAAAATTGAAAAGGACTACTCACGCGCTTACGTACGTGGGGACAGATCGGATACGATCTTCCCTGACTATATAGATTGGCTACATATGGCATAGGGATGCATATGGGAAGTCGACTACAATCTTCCATAATTAAAAGGACTACTCACGCACTTACATACGCGGGGACAGATCGGATACGATCTTCCCTGACTATATAGATTGGCTACATACGGCATAGGGATGCATATGGGAGGTCGACTACGATCTTCCATAATTAAAAGGACCACTCACGTACTTACGTACGCGGGGACAGATCGGATACGATCTTCCCTGACTATATAGATTGGCTACATACAGCATAGGGATGCATATGGGAAGTCGACTATGATCTTCCATAATTAAAAGGACTACTCACGCACTTACGTACACGGGGACAGATCGGATACGATCTTCCCAGAATGGATTGTTTCTCTGTCCTTTAAGCCAAACCACGTCTTTGATCCAGGTGGCATGGCCATAAACACCTGGAAGGGGGGTCGAATCCGATTTTTGGGTTTCCACCATTGGGAGGATGTAATAAAACACTTCAGCAGAGAGAGGAGAATAGGGTGATTACCAGAGAGGATTCTGACCAAATTCTCAGGAGTTTCCAAAAGGGAATGAACCATAATTTCAATGGGAATGAAACATACTCCATTCAACTCCTTGGATTCCCCTGAGAATAACAAGACCAAACATGATATGAATATATACTAATATGATGTAATTGTCATGAAAAAGTCTTAAGATGCATTAATATACAGGTAAATTGGGTTATAAGTCCAGAAGTGATTTCTTAGCAGAATATTGAACATATAAGCATATTATGAAGTTCTCAGGGGTTTAGATTATTTTAAACAGATTAATATAACTGGACTTTAACTTAAGAATAAGGACAGTAATATGACTCCCACAGGGGCATTGTGTCAGCCAGAGCTTTGCAACTACCCCCCCGGACAAAGTAACAGTAAGACCATTAACACCTTCCACATGCAGGCTGAGCAAGCCTCCTGGGGGGAAGTCCACAAAAGCTTTATTGCTATCTGGCATGGCTCTGGACCGAGCTTATCAGCCATTTGTCGCTTACAGTGTGGAATCATTTTTATATTGATTCATTTAATTATTATAAATTGTTTATCCTTGCTTGCTCTGGCTCAATTTTTCTTAGGCTATGGTAGTGTACTCTTGCCTGTTTCTGATTAGCCTAGGCCTTCATAGCTGTAGCTTCCACAAATTTGAACAATGCGTAATTGCTTATAGTTTATCTGGAGCCATGCAGTCCTGACAGGGCCAAGATGTTCTCTTTCTCTCTCAAGTTTATATGTTCTCAGGAAAAACAGTACAAGTTGAGCCTGGGATGCCAAACGATACGATGTATGCATACTTCGGGGCCGGCTTCACGTGGGCTGTGTGCGTCTGCAACATTCCTGTTGATACCATGATGTGTAAATCAGCTCAAGGGGGAGGAGGATGTCAAGATGGACTCTTACTTAAACCACAGCAAGATCCTTGTTGGTTATCCTTGCTTTTGCCTGTAACGAGAGTTCTCGCATGTGGCGGGGATCCTTTTTCTGCAGAAAAAGTAAACTGACCTTTGGCTTGGGAATATTAATTCCTTTGTGTCTGTCTGAGTTCTTTTTGAGAAGGTAATACCAGGAATATAAAATCAAAATTCCTACAACATTGGGGGCTACGTCCGGAATTCCAATACCTCACCTGCCCTCCCTGGAGAATCGGCGCCGAGACTGAAAACTGTGCGCACGGTCGTCTAGGAGACGTTGTGGAAAGACCTCAGCCGGGCGATTGTGAAGGCCCTTTTGGGTGTGTAGGAGGTCAGAAACGGAAGGTTCTCCAAAGTATGTGGTGGAGGTGCGGGTGAGTGACGGAATTTTTACTGAATTCGGCTTAGTTGCTGTGTGAGACAGAGGAATTAATATTGCCAATTATGGGATGGACGAACAGTAAGGGGTTGTTGTTCTTCTTCTTCTTGTAAGGACTGTTCTGGGACAAATGTTGGGCTGCCCCACGCATCAGCGTTTACAGATCTTACAGAGGTGCCGCTCAGAACCCAACCCAAAGGCACAGATGAATTTCACTGATTTAGAAATGGAACAATCTTTTGTAAAATGAAATACGCAGTGAATTCTTACCAGCCATTCTACACTGGTTACCTTCAACTGTAGCGGCTACGGTCAGGTAACGTTATGATGAAACTACCACCTTGATGCTAACTAAAGTAACACAAGCATACCAATCTGAATTACTGCATATAAATTAACCAGGAGCATTTTTTAATTAGCACGGAATGCGAACTAACATAAAGTAGTAACCAAACAGTCATCATAATGACAGAGACAAACGTTACCCTGCAATACAGGTTTCACAGACAGTAAGTTCCGTTACCGTGAACAGTTGTTCCAAGCATCCAAAATACAAACAAGTATAAAAAGTTAGCTTCAAATGAGGTTTATGTACACACACTTTCTGTTGAATGTCCCCTGATATTACCCTTGCACATTTAGAACACAAACATTAGCAACACTAACTTTGCCACGTTAGCCGCAGTGCTACAGCCACATTCAACAGGCTATCACGTCAGGTAGGCTTATGCTGCGTTTGATTTGGCTCGGAAGTTGGAAGTTGGGGCTGGGAATAACGTCATACCCGAGCTGACTGCGTTATATTAAGTAAGTCGGAAAACTGACTTGAGGTCAGTGGGGTGTTCTCTAGCCAGGATAGCCTTTATTAACTATTGTTAGCAACACAAGTTGATAACAACGCATTACTCGATGTTTTTCGTGTGCAAACACCGTAGCAGTAAGTCCACCGATAAACCCAATTCAATACATGTGTACGACTGATATACGTTGTAATAAAATGCGAATTATCCAGAATTGCAAATATAAAGTTTGTTATTACAGCTTTCTCTTACTTTTGATTCACGGTGGAGCCACCTTTAACTCGGATCTTGGGGTAGGTGAAGCATCTCTGACTTTTGGAAATCCGACTTCAGGGGGCATTCAAATTGGAATTTCCGACTGGGAGCTCGGAAATCCCGACCTCCCAGTACAAAACGAACACAGCATTATGCAGTTAAGCAACACAAAATGGTAAAACATATTGCTTCCGCGTCTGTGAGTCACGGACAGTTGCTACCAATCCAGGATTTATCTTCAGATATTTTAGAAAGCCTGCGTTTGAGGCCAGTTGTGCTAAGTATCGTTAGCGGTCCTGCTAGCCACCCATGACATGTTAGCTTCACTTACATTATTTGCTGTTATATCATTACTTACAGCTTGTGGCTCCAAGCGCTAGATTGATGCAACTGCTCCAAGTTTGAGAAGCAGCTGAGACCCATATCCAGCGTCGAATTATCCTTTATTGACAAAGCTGTCTTGGTGCAATGGCAAGCACAAACAGCTAACGTTCCCTTTGATTGTGGCTGTTTGCCACCAGCGAACAAAAAAGCTACCCACTGATTTCTGGTGGCATTGTCTTTTGGAGGATAAAATAGTTGTGCTTTTTTTTCGCACCCAAAAAAACACAGACGAGCAGCTTTGGGAGAGATACTGACAAAACTGCACCTTCTTCTTCTTTTGTATTTCCGGAAGTGTAGACGCTACTAAGGCGTAATATGATTTGCGGTTGTTTGTGTCTGTTAGAGAGGAAATCATGTTCAATAAATCATGTTCTCGGATTACGGCAAAACCCCTGTATCTTATGTTTAGAAACTTTACAGAGGTTGAGTATGGACATCCAACATTACAACATTACTTGTATTTACTAAAAGAAGGATCAGCATAACGGGTCCCCTTTAATAATTACAGGCAAATTTAATGGGCTTGATTATTCAGTTAATAAATTGTATGATTATTAATCAACCGATATTAATCTGGAAAGGCTTGAAAGCAATTATGCGTTTAAGGGTCAGAGGCTCACGGCATGCCATTGAAAATCCCGTGACGTCGGCTTCGCCACGAGTGGGACGTAGGGCTTTATTTAACTAGGCACTTGGGAATCTCAAGCTCAGCAGGCTTTGCGGCGAATGAAGCACTGCTAAATTTGCAACTCCAAATTTGAATATGGACTGGATGGGTCGATTTTTGACAAATGAGGTGCCATTTTGTTTGTGATCTCAGTCTCCATCCAACAAAATGCCTAATACTGCCACTATAGCATTTTGAAAACAAATTTGTAAGTGCCTACTTGAAAGGCAAGAAGGAAATGATCTCAGAGCCAAAGTGTCTGCTCTCCAGTAAAACACCAAACAGCTGAAGACAGCAATAATTCAATGATCTGTGAAGAATCTATGCACCAATACAATGACTGCTTTGCAGTAAAACCAAAAATGATTGTAGTGTAAAGAATCCCGTTACACATGCAAATTAATCTAACATAGATGCCAGCTAGGCTAGCTACATAAGCTAAAATATAAAGTAGTTCACTGAACATGCGAGCAGTGTGTAATGATCAAAGAAGCATCGAATACCAGATCCCAGAACTATTAGAAAAATGACATACAGCTAGTAATGTAAGTATACGGCTCAATAAAATGAATATGAAAGATAACTCACATTCTACTTCTGCATACTGTCATGTATTAGTCTAATGAATGGATTCTGCCAGCATGCTATGCCTTAGAAGGTTTATTACTGATGCACTAGCTAGATGTCTTAACCATCTCTTGCATATAGCTTGGCGTAACCGATCTTTAGTCTCTTGCTGTGTTACTCAGCCATCAGTTATGTTGAAGTGCCCGCTAGTGTCATTTTCTGCAAACAGTTAACTGTAGAAAACCTCACGCTTTGTAGAAAAGATGCTAACAATGAGCTGAAAAAAGGTTATCAACAAATTGCTTTACAACCAATATAGAATGGGTGGGGAGCACTAGCTCATGCAAAAACCAATTTAAGTTGAGAAAAAAGCACTAAACAAGCAGGAATTTAGCAAAAAATGAATCTCAACAGATTATGATTATGCGAGGGTTCATCAATGTCACTCTTATGTGACTGCCAATGTGTTCCTTGTACTCTCACTGGCTAAACCTTTTTGATCGAAAAAAAAAAAAAAAGAATCTCCAGTCTTTTTAGCTTACTGGCCCTATGGGCTATTAGCAATTGTTTTGGTTTTTCGGTTGTCGTCTGGAACATTTTTTAACCTTTTTCTTGGCCTGATGAATTTCCCCGTTAATTTGCTATAACATACTACCAGATTATATCTGTGGACATTTTTTTTGGATGTTTCATTGAATGGTTTTTGTCCATGTTATGGGCCTTTGAATTTTTGACCCAATGTTATAAGATAGGATTTCTTATTCTTATATATGGGATAGGACGAAGTCCTTGTGCATGGAGGGGTTGGAAGCATTTTTCAAAAACTGTATGATAACTTGTTTTCTAAATCAGGCAGTAAACTCACCTTGGTACCCTCAATGTACAGTGCCAGTGCCATTTTGATTGAATCGCCAGAGGTGGGTCTAGTGGGGGTACACAGAGGCCCAGTCTTGACTGAAGTTATTTTTTGGCACTTTTTTTTTTTTTTTCATGAAAGGGCCTGAACCGGTGCAGATAGAGCACAAGTTTGTGTTATTGACATATCAGAAGTCATACAAGACCTATATTTTAGCTACGTTAAAGTTGCCCTGAAATGACCTTGAAAGGTCAAACCCGAGGTCAACCAAAATGTAAAAATTTTCAAAGGCTTCTAGGCTTGAAAATATTGAAGACAGAGAATATTTGTGTATTCAACACTTATAGGAAGTCATATTTTAACTTTCTTTTGATGACCTTGGACTTCACTTTTGGTGACCTTTGAAGGCCAAAATGGTCACAGATGGAGCCTACGTTTGTATTAGGGACATATAGGATGTCATATGACATTTCATTTGGTGACCTTCAGCTTGACCTTAAATGACCTTCAAATTTCAAACTTTACATAGTGAAATTACAATGACTAGCATCACCAAAACAGTGCCAGATAGAGCCAAGGTTTGTATTGCAGACATATAGGAAGTCATATATGAACTCATTTGGTGACCTTCAGATATTGGATTTTCAATTACCTGTACCATCAAAACTGCTTCAGAGCTTAGGATTGTATTGCAGACATATAGAAGGTCATATACTTGTACCGTATGTGAACTTTCATTTACTGACCTTGAACGTAACCTTTGATGATTCAAAGGTCAAACTTGGTATGAAACTTTCATAGCTTGTATCATCACAGTAAGATTGCTTCCCGGGAAGTGACAGGATTCAGGGTCTTATTTTTATAATTTGGGTGCATTTTCATCATTTAAAGCACTGTAAAACTTTACAGAAAAAATAGCAAAAAATCAAAAGCATAGCTGGATCTATATGGGTAATTCTTTTATTAAACAATCATTTTATGTAAAGGTTGTGTTTCCCTTTAAACTTTTATTGTTTTCTAAAATCATGTCAGTACATTATCTCCAATAAATAGTGGAGTTAATTTGAGACTTGCTGCACGTATGCACAATTCTGTTCATCCATTTCAGTAAGTGACCCTGAAGAGATTCACACATTGTGTGTCTTTTATATTCTAGCGGATGCGAGGGTGACAGGAGAAGACAGCTATACCTGCTAAGGCACTCAGCTCAGTGTTCACACTTCCTCATCCACCCTGTAGATCAATCTCTTGGCTCAATCTTCGTCCTCTGAGGTTGTGCATCTTCCCATCTGAGTCCAGGTTGACATTTCCATCACGGAAACACCTGACAGGACATTCATTCTGAGTCGCAGGAGTTCCATAAAACTTGCGAATCATGGAGCCATCTATGGTTCAAAATAAATCAGTGTCAGACTATGTGCAGACTTTCACCGTGTAATTGATTTGTTTGACTGAGTATGTGCACTGTGCATACACAACACCAACTCAGAAAAAGTTGGGATAGTATGGACGATGCACATAAAAACAGAACACAGAGATTTCTAAGTTTACTTTGTCTTGTATTTAATTTCAGACTGAATGAAGACAAGATATTTAATGTTTTGTCTGGTCAGCTTCATTTCATTTGTAAATACACATCTATTCATGCCAACCAGGTCTTAAACACATTACAAAAAAAAATCGAGGGAATGCTTCTCAGAATGCTTTTTACACATCTCAAAAATCAAATGCCAGAAAAAAAATGTGTCATATACACTTTAATAAGCCTAAGAATAGTACGTCTGTATTGAACTATGATAAAAGGTTACAACAGTTCCCGAAAAACAATAAACTCTAGACTAGAAAGATGCTGACTGGTTGCTTTAGGGCATATACCAAGCACAACAATCCAGCAACTTTAGCTAAGGCAAATATACACCTCAGGAACACAAGGGAATGAGGGACACAATGGATGACACCAGGGCAAGGGGAGGCACACAGGACACCATACCAGTTAAAGGAGACAGTACCTCTAAATGACAAGCAAGTTACTGGAAAATTAGAGGTGACAATTAGGGAGGTAAGACATTTGTGACAGAAATCATTTAAAGGTTCACAAAAATTCCTCAAAGAAAAATAGAAGGGGATTTGGATATTTCATTCTCAATGGCGCATAGCAAAATAAAAGATTCAAGGAATCTGGAGAAATTTCTTTGTCTAAAAGGCAAAGGCACCAACTAGATCTTGGTTAAAAATGGGGAAAATCAGGATAGACATTAATCTCGTGAGGTAGCATAAAGTTGTTGAACCAATGTTGCGACAAATCCCTGCCATAAAGGCGATCCGACAAAATAGTAAAGTGTGTGACTGTTTTTTTTTGGGCCAGGCAGTGTAATATTGTACTTTCTCGGCTTTTATCTAGGGGGAGTATTAATAAATTTTGATTATTAGACTCTATAGCCTTTAATGAAAGCAGAGAATCTGTACTTGTGAATTGTTTGATTACAAATCTAAAATTGGGGGTCACAGAGCCAAATCAAGAAACAAATACTTTTGTCCAGAGCATGTGGAGCTCACTGGAATTACGATCAGGACCAGCTTCATTCCATATATGCTCAATATTTGACGGAATTGGCGTGCTGGCCATGTCTTCTCAGGATATGTACAGGTCATACCATTATAATTCCTTGGCTGGTCACTTAAAGTCACCTCTGTTCTGTGTTATCATTGGGGAGCACAAGGAAGTGCATTAACAATATCAACAGATAAGCAGTGATGTAGATCTTTCAATAAATACCTGTGTGATTCAAATAATCAGTAAAAACATACAAGTCATGGGTTCAGAATCGCTTTTTAGTAAATCTACAATATCTCAATGCAATTTGTGTTTGCTAGTCTTGGCTAAGCCTTGATTGTTTATATTTGATTGTGAGATAACACTTTTTTGCTCAACGACAACAAATAGAACATATGACAGAAAAAAATTCAAGTAGAAGACAGGATATTGTAAAGCTATTTCACGAAAATTCAGGCATTTAGGAATAATATTAGGTATATGTGTAATTATATAAAATTTACACATTAACTCAGAACACACCCAATGTCATGGGGGAGGGAAATATCGTCTACATCCACAGGCACAGACAAACAGAGAAAAACAAAGAACTTCTGAGGAAATTATTTCAAGTACTGTGACTGTATCTGGTGTCCACAAACCTGCCTCCACTCTCTCAGACTGAGTCTTCTGTGTGTGGTCCTGCCTCCAGTGCTTTTTGCCAATGTGCTCAGCCATGTCTGTTGTTCAAGTGTTACTTAGGATTAAATACTGATTATATAAACGCTCATGCAGAAGACATCATCGATGAGAAACAAACCTGCTGCAGGCAGCCAACCTTTCGTGGCCTGATTATATGGGCATGTCATAATTGTTTTTTGCAATTAAAAAATATACAAAAATAGTGAATCTTAAATTTAACAGCAGTTCATATGTATGCGGTAATGTGCGTGCTGTGCCAACAGAAAATATTTATCCCCCTGCCTCATTTTCAAAATCCTTCATGCACAATAGTCTCTCGATATTGCTTTAGCAAATGAGTTGATTTGGCTTTGGGAATGTGGTAGAGCGTGATATAGTAGATTTGCTGGGAATTGACAGCAAGCAAATCTACAGAAATTATGCAATGCTTTCATGTCAGTTTTCAACATCTTTAAGGTTGTTTTGAGCGCTAAGGGAAGCCCTTCCATGTTTTAGTCTGATATTTCTAGTAAAGCAGCCATTGACTGTGTCTGCACACCCACACACACACACACCACCCATGCACACTCTTCTGTGACTACTTTATTAGGTACATCTTTCTAATACCAAGCTGGATCCCCATGTTCCGATACCACAAAACAACTTAAATTATTCATAGCACGTGTTCAACAAGGTACTTGAAACATTCCCTGGAGATTCTGTTTCATGTTGACACAATGGCATCTCATGACAACAATATGATGCCTGCTGCTGCAGATTTGATGCATATTGGCTGACCATTCATGTTGTGAATCTCCCGTTCCGTCAAAAGATGCTCTGTTGGATTGAGATTTGGTGACCGTAGAGGCCATTGGAGTATACCGAACTCTGAATGCTGAATTATTTTGTATTCAAACAAACACGAACAGTGCTTTTTTAATAGGGGCTGAAAGGCTTTGATGTTAAAGTTATTTTTAAAGCTTCTGATATTTTGTCCATCCCATGAATATCTGATTACGGTGTGCATCTGCTCTAAGCATGGACTTTCTCAGACACCAACTTTGTACATTTTGCTTTGATGACAGCCATTCAGCATCAGTGCTAATTTACATTTTGCTGTGGTTTTTACTTATTTAACGGCATGAAGCAAACATCAACCATGTTGTAGGCATACCAGCAAAACATTTTTTCTGTCAAGCTGTCTCTAATTCCAATAGCAAGTATGGTTAAGATCTTACTTGGTGTCGAAAGTATTTTATTTAATTTTGATTTTTCACATTTCAAGAAAGCATCCATTTTGAGTTTAGTGTAAAGCAATTTAAGACTTTGTTATCTTTACCCAACACAGTTTTGCAGATAAATTGGTCTTCTATTGTAATAGTGAACTAGCTAAATTACTATGTACTGTAATTGAAATCTCATGGCTGATGCAAGTATTAAGAGGTGAATGGCTTGTTTATCTTTTCCGTTGTCTAGCTCTTTGTTCTATTGCAGGCATCATCAGTCATAAAGGACCGACAAAGCTTTTGGGGACTCCAGTAGTGTCATACAGAGAGTTCAAGTTCACGTTCAAGTTAAAATTTATTTATATAGCACATTTAAAAACAACAACGGTTCACCAAAGTGCTTCACAGTGTAAAATAAAATACATAACAAACAAAACAGAACATACTAGTCAAAACAAACAATAAATAAATGAGCCAAGTACCTGAGCTCAACTCGCGTTGAAGGCCAGAGTGAAGAGGTAAGTTTTAAGCAGGGACTTGAAGGTATCAGGAGTCCAAGCAGTTCTAATTTGAATGGGAAGGCTATTCCACAAATTTGCAGCCACTGCTGAGAACGCTCAGTCACCATGATTTTAAGCCTAGATCGAGGAACATCTAAGATCATTTGATTTGATGACCTCAGAGCTTTGACTGGGGTGTGTACATGTAAAAGCTCAGATAGATAAAGGGGCGCCAATCTAAAACCTTAAAAATAAGCAATAAAATCGTAAAATCAATCCTAAAGTGGACAGGGGATAAGCTGGTCTTCCTTTTCAAATGGTCATTGCCGAACTACTGTATTTGCAAGGGATGCATTTTTGCAAAACACATTTTGACAAGATAATGCGATTGCATGTGAAAATCCCTGTAAATAGATTCCATGAAAGGAGCACTAGGTCAAAACAGTGTAACTTCAGCCATACGGAGTTTGAATAACAAAAACATTTTTTACAGCCAGTTTTTGAACAGTGTTGAATGGCAGCCATTAAAGACAGGCGTGTGTGTGTGTGTGTGCGGGTGCGTGTGTGCGTGTGTGTGCGTGAGTGCGTGTGCTTGTGTGTGTGTGTATGACCGCACAAGTGTGCATTAAGTGAGATTTTCCAGTTTTCCAGAGTTGAACAACTGAATTTTAAGTCTCTGAACCATCTTACATTTTGCAGAGTGAGCTAAAAACTGAAGATGCACCTAGTTTCAAACAGATAAGTAAGATGAAGGGGGTAAACAGAAAGCATTGTTTAAGCTGGTTCAATAAAGGGCACAAGTAAAATATATGGGTTACCGTGAACTATTTCTATCATTTAAAATAAACCCCAAACAAGTAACCTAAATAAATGCAGTGCAAATGTAGATGAAGACATAGAAGTAATGACTTACTGGGCCAACCTTAACTAGGTGGTATGTACTAATCAACCTTCTGCTCTGGGCTAGCAAGCAGTTATCTTTAAAATCAGTTTTCAAGAAGATCACCGAAATAATATTCCATATCATAAAGTATAACGCCTTCCTCCCCCTGCAACAAAGTCAATCATGGCATTAAATTTACCCAATATAATATATTTCCATTTGTATGCCATTCTGTGCAAAGAAAAAAATACACATGTAGCTGCACAAGGAACCATACATATTATTTTACAGAGATTGAAAACACGGCATCTGCAAATTAATAAAACTGAATAGGATCAGCATAAATGGTAGTATCATTAAATGATACTAATAATAATACAGACAAGATGTGTAAATAACATACATAACACAAGTCCGTTTCCTAGTGCATAAGATTTGTCAGCAATGCCGCAAGACCAAATTGTAACAGTTGAGTGTCAGGCCTCATTTATCCTGGATGTGGAAAGCTGTAAAAATTATTCAGCAATGGCTCAGTAGCCAGTGTTTAACTTGAAAACAGATGAGGTGAGAGCCGTTTCTGCATTATAAACCTTTTTTGCTGCTGTAACTCCTGCCAGCCAGATTTCCCTCATAGATGCAGAAACATTCAATTCGGAATCATCACTGAGTAACAGTATCAGGGGGTCATGCGGTAGGCCTATTATCTCACCAATTAGGTCAGATATAACCTCTTTTACACCATGCCAGAAAACAGACACCTGACAGCAAGCCCACAATACATGCAACAAAGTTCCAGAGGAACCGAGGGAATAAGCTGACAAATTGGAATTGAAATGACACCTGCAGATAATCTCCGACGGCGTGTTAGGCATAACCTGTGGCAGACTTGAAAATGCTCTAATGGATGAGTTGGGCTCTAAGAAGCTCCAAAGGTATTCACCAAAATGCCATTCAAGTTTATCTAGCTATTATTTAATTTCAAATCCCTTTCCAAAAAGAGACCACAGGTAAATGTTTATAGGTAGCTTGGAGTGCATGTAAAAAATAAAAAGAGTGGGCCTTTAGACACCATGCAAAAATTACTGCCCCCCCCCAACTGAAAAGTCCCAGTAATTCTTATCTCATTGCAACAGCAAGCATTTAAAAATCTAATATACATGCAAGATGGAACAAATGAGGTCTGTACACTTGGTAAAGGACTTGTTTCATCTAGAGCACCTGCTCAATTTAGATTGTCCCTCCTGACAGAACATGCCCAGCAAGTCTACAAAATACAGCATCAACATGTGGAGAGGCGGTGATGCCACATCCAGCTAAGGATGGAATTTGCCAGCTGGAAACCATATAGAGGTGTGCCTGTCTAGAATCAGGGGATGTACTGTGTAACTAACCATGTCTCTCAGCCTTGGCAACTCTTATTTAAAGTTCTTGTAACTGTCATTCCTCCTAGTGGTTCCTGGTTCCTTCTTCATGATAAGACATACAGTTCTGGGTATGAGTGATGGGCTACTAGGTCATGAAGCAACAACTTCTTGACATCTGTCTGCTCTGGTTTCGAACCACAAAAGGGATAGGTGACCATGCCTGGAACAGGTGGGAAAAAAAAGTGAACTGAACATCCCCTTCAGCTAGTGAGAATGCAGGGCAAACTGTGCATTCTTAAAATATCCCTGAAACTGTTGTATCATTCAGCCCAATGAAAAAACGCATTAATGGTTCTTTTTATTATTATTTATTTTTTATCTATTTATGAGCGCAATGCGCAAAGATGCATCTCTGAGTAGAGGAAAAGACACGAAGTCACGACTCGTGCTGGCTAAAAATTCCACAAAAGATGGAGCTGATAACCTGGACAAAGTAACAGCAACATGCAGCTGCCAGCACTCATCCCCACTGGGCTTTGGTGATTTTCTTTAACATTGCAGATGTGTCTGCTGACAATTTCTGTGTATTGTGGACAGACAGTAACCAGTGAAATGATAGTTGTACCAATAGTTGGAGGAGCTGGGAAAAGTTCTAGTCATTCCCAAAATCCATAGATAACCTGGCCAACTGGACCCCAATCAGCTGCTGCTGTTGTCCTGAAAGATACAGCAAGGATACTCAAGCCTGCAGCCAGTCTAAATGCCAATGCAGGTGAAGAGACAGAAGTTATGCTTGGTCAGCCTTTCTTGAGAGGACCCTAAAACCAGTGTGACATATTTGCGCAATGCAAGAAATAAGGGAGGATGAGGTAAGATGTCCCTCGAGGTAAAATGTCCCCCCTGGTATCAATGCATCTATTGAGTGGCTTATTCATTTATTTATTCAGAGGTTTTATTAGGACAACTGCATTCGTGAGATTCCTTCAGTCAAGATAGTTTTGAGGTAAGTCAGTCAAATTTTCGTTCATTTGATGAAAAGCTATTTTAATGGTCATAATACATTTTGTATGAAGAGAAAAGAGTTTGGGGCTAAGAGCCCCCCGGGGTTCCTTTTGCTGGAAAAATGTTTTTTGGTTGGACTTTTTTTTTTAGTTAAATTATGTTCAATGTCTGCACCTATACCATGCTATTTCATCCCACCATAAACAATGTGAAGTTAATTTAAGTACAGGTAGCTCCGTGATGGGTGGAATTTTCAATTTAAATATACGGTAGGCTCGACAGTTCATTTGTTTGAAACTGCACAGCTCAGTGTTCAAGCTTAGGTAAGTGGCCCTCAGTAAAACTCAGTTTACCATTTCCTTGTGAGCTGTTCAGGAAAAAGATTAGGTAATGCACAACTACAGTAGAAAATCTTATCAGAAAGAAAAGTAAAAAAAAAAAAACTTCAATCACAAATATGATTCCTTCTTTATAAAATATGGATTTGTTGTGATGGGAAATTTGCAGGTAACACACCCATTGTGCGTTGTATGTGTTAATATGATGTTCAATGAAACAGTGAAGTTGAATGAGCTGAAACAAAAATTTAGATGAGTGTTTTTAATTGAACTTTCAGGTGAACTGAGTTTCCATTGTCTTGCTGTATGTATATGAGGGTTTGGATATTATTTGGATATTATTGACATCTCTGCAGGTATGTCTACTTACCCCCTCCTAAACCATCACATTTCATTTATTCCCCTGTGTGGAACAGGGCTGTCTTATTTTTCTTAAAAAAAAAAATGAAGCAGAAATCAAAACTACATGAGACATTTCATTTTACATTCACAACTCAAAGAAAAAATGAATAATTTTGCAAAAATATGTAATATTTTAAAATCTGTCCAGAAACATTATTTGCTCATGTCAGGGTGGCATTTTTGTCTACAACGTATTTCTGAAACTACTTTTACTCCATACAGCAAAAAAGAGGCAAAATTCTGCTTACATTGACTGTCCATGCATAAATTTTAATACAACACCGGTGTCAAAACCATCAGGAGGGTTAGTTTAAAGAGTTAATGGTGGATGGCTAACAGTTACTTGAACATCTACACTGCTACCCCAGGTCTCTAGAGTCAAAAATGGGGTACAGTTGGGGTGCCACTGTCTCATTTTTATCCGCACAGGGATTGATATTAGATTGTATACTTTCTTCTGCTGATTAAGTGTCACCTCAAGATAGCTGTTACATGTGGAAGGCCTTATCATCTTTTGAAGTATGAATCAATCAGCTATTTCAATGCTGAAACGTGTATTTCATGAGCAAGAATGCTCAGCCATGAATATCCACAAACATCCACATAAATAGTCTCGGTCTCTCTCCAACAGAAATTGCTCTTGCCTTCAAAGGAAGTCGCACCTTGCGTATTCACTTTCTCTGATAATAAAATCAAGAAGCAAGGATCTCTGAGCTTTGACTGAGAAATCATTATGAATAAGTCAATAAATTACATATAAAATGTTGATGATAATATTACTGAGATTATTGGTGAGAGGCAGATTCTCCTAGGGGTAAACAACCATTTTTGTTTTAAATACAAGTAATCTGATGTCTATGAGGCATTTTTCGGTGAGATGGTCACCCAAAACCCTCCACCATGTTTGAAAAAATAAGGCACGCGCATGAGTACCCTCACAACCACAAAATAGATGGGATCAAAGCGGTTCTGTTATTTTCCACCATCTAATGAGTTTATTTGGAGCATATATTATTTGATATGCTTCCAGACATGTTCAAATATTTTGTCTCTGTGGTGCAGGCTTGGGATCCCAAAGGATCTGTACCCCTTACCATAAAAATAATGAGTACAACTGTAATGTGTGTAATGTAGGACACGGCTGCTCTAGATATGGAAAATCTATGGTGTTCCATTACTTTCTGTATTTATAGGTGCTATAATATATGTGTCATACCGACAACTGAATTCCATTCAATCAGTGTTGTCATTTATGGGATTCCCATTGTAGATAATGCTTAAATTACGGTCTGTTGTGGCGCATTATGATTCACATTATTTAGCCATTACTCATAACCATTTCATAAACAGGTCATTCATAAACAGGAGCAAAATATTTTCAAACACAGTTACATATTTCTGTTCTATTATTGCTCAATCCTATTATGAAAAATGTACTGGCATGCGCCAAAGCAGTATTCTTTTCATTTATAATCATGGATAGATCTTGCATGTCTTAGGACATTATGTTTAACATTGCTTTATGTTGACATTTTCAGGAAACAGAGTGGCCTGACCTATTTTTCAATGCCTACTTTTGTTGGTAGTTTCCATTTTAACTTGATATTCACTGATATAATCCTGGAGTATTCCAAGTTTTTTCAGTGTTGGTGATATTCTTAACCCTTTGAGCCAGGAGGTTTTTGGGGGGATGGCTGTGATAGGATAAGTAAGGTATTGCCAGACAAGCTACAGAAGTATTCCTGGATTTTCGAGTGAACGTGATATTCCCCTTGAGCCCTTGGGATTTTCTGGGGCATGGCTGTGACAGGATAAAGTAGGGCCGTGAGTTGTGTTGGTAAAATTTGGATTGATGTTTGATGAAATAAACCATAAATGAACCATAAGCTCAAAATTCTTCTATACTGGGAATATTTCACTTTGGAAGTGCATTGAAGCTGACTCAAGCTGTGCACTCTATAGTTTCAGGTGATACCCATATTGGTGGTCTGGACTGAGCAAGATAATTTTTACGCATGTCTGTCAGTGTTTCACCCCTCTTTAAGCCCCTCCCCTACAGCACCTATGACACAAAAAGCTGCATCACTCTTGCCTGCTGCTAGTTAATGTCCGAACTCCACTCCAGTATCCTCCTGAATATTTTCCCACTGGCTGGAGGATATCCTGCCCCTTCTTGCTCTCCTCTCCTCAGGCTCAGTTGGCCGCAGGTGTGTTAGAATCAGAGCCAAGATACCAAACTGTCACAGTATCTATTTTTGCTAGCTGCAATTAACTATTTGGACTAAAGTTGGCTCAGTGAAATGCATTTTAGGAAGCAAGATGTCTGCAATTTCATAATTAATTACAGTTTTATGCTGTTGGCCCTTCAGCAATAATACGCACTCTGCAGAAATAACAAGGGTTGAAGAATGTGTTCATTCTCAAATTAATATGGTGGCCTTTATCATACAACTAACAGGATTATAATTATCTGATATTTTTGGACAATATCTGAGCTGGAAAACAGTGATTCAACAATGATTCCCTACCTTTCCTTAAAGGATTTATTTTCTCAAGATCATTTAGCCTGAACAGCTGCTGACAAGAGAAGAAAATGTAAAAAACATGCACTGTTCTTTGAATGTGTTTTTGACAGAGCTTTTGCCCCTGATAACTGGGAAAAGTGCCCTCAAAACTAAGTGTGTCTAATTCTTAGCACGGGTGACAAGTCAGGGTTTTACACATCATTTGCTTTTGAATTTTGCTTTGCTGCATGGGCTAGTGCTCTAAAGATAACATGCCGTTTGCTTATTCAAACGTGGATTAGCTCTTAAAAGCCTGACTGTAATGACTGGTCGTTTGCAGTTGTCCTCCACCCCATATGGCAGTATTCAGCTCAATGTCACATCTGGACTGGCACTGCATGGCCACTGCAATACACAGATGGTGTCTCATTTAAAATGCCGTATTTGCTTAGTAGGAGGCACACAGGGTTATAAAAAAAAATTTCTTCCCCCCGTTTGTTTTAAATATTAGATTCTTTAATAAAGAGTTTTTATTAATTGAAAAGCCAGTCTTTGCAGTATTTAAATAGCCAGAGTACCACCCCTTGAATGCTACGAGGTACATTTGCATTCCATTACATTCATCATAAAAATACTAGCCACTGTAATTTTCCAAATGAAATTCTAATAAACCGAAGAAAAGTTTAATGTCAAAATGTGTGGGACTTCATGGCATACAAAAATCCTCAAGACACAATGGCAGTGTCTCAGTGGGGATTTATATGATTACGTATTCCTTGAAATATGGGCAGTTGTCTCATATTCATTAATCATTTTTTTAACACAAATTCAAATTACGTTACTATAATGAAAAATAATGTTACTATTCTGTTGTCATACCTTTGATGGGCACTGCAATTAGTTATATTTCTAAAGTGAACTCAAAGTATGCATGACCATTAAAAGGGAAATTACACAGCTATACAACACTGCTTACTGTCATAGTAATCATTAGCTTGGCTTGCTTTTATTTGAGTCCCAAAGATTATATTCACAGGGAAGATTGCATATGCAGGCATGCACCCAACAGATTTTAGGACCATGGAGATGGCTACAATGTTGCCATATTGGCTTTCACCGTGTGCTTCCAATTTTCCAAATCAAGTGCAAACCAAGCAGGGATAATTAATTGTATTATTATTGGTTGGTGTATTAGGTGTAGTACATTCTTGCATGTTGAAAAGGCACTGTGTGCTTCAAGGTGCCTTTATAGAAAGTAAGCCAACAGAACAGAACTTGCTGAGAAGGCAGCGCTCGAAGTTTAAAGAAAAGCAACACAAAGGACAGAGAGGTACAGTAGGAATGCCTTATGAGTGGGTGTTCAGAAGTCAGCGGGATTTTTATGTTTAAACACTGAACCTTATTACTCTGTGCACGATCAATAAATAATTCTGCACCTTTTCGAGAGACAGAGCGCTTTGTAACAGCATGTATGTGTCATGGCGGCCCTCAGGGAGTTTAGCGTGCAGTGGCTGCTTGACATTGCATAGAGGCTGAAAGGGAGAGCGTACGTGCCGCCAATCTCACACAGTGATGTGTGTTGACTTCTTAAATTGTGCACTCGGAGACTGAAGTGGAAATTAATTGAATGCAATGCTGAACAGTAAACTGAACAGTAAATTCAATAACATTTCCAGCAGTGTTTTTTTCTTTTTTTTTGCATTGGATTGCCATAAACAAAAGGTTGCAATTCAAAATACATCTGCAGCTGAACAGAATGAGACTTCAGGTGTTCAGAGTTGCTATAAGCACCTTTCAGAGATATGGTTGTGTTATTTGGGTTAAGAAAAATATATTTGGTTTCACAATGCATTCTCATCCCAACGCGTCATATAGTGATGCTTTTTTCCCAAGCGTCGATATACAATAAAAATTAAGTCTTCGAACATCATTGATGCCATTGTTCTATGCTAACCCTAATCCTTACCCCAACCCTAACCCTAAATGTCAAATAAGGACACCAAAAAGCTCTATTTTTGTTGTATATCGACGCTTGCACAAAAGGCGTCCCTATATGACACGCTGGGATGAGATGATGTTGGTTTTCTAAACCTAAAATACTGTCAAACTGATGACTTTAAATTGCCAATAGGTCCGCCGGTGAGTGAATGGTGCAGGCAGCATGTGATGAATTAGCGAGGTGTTGAAGAGGTATTCCACGTGACTACAAGCAGTAACAAAATCCTGTAAATTAACTTGTAATGGTCCTTGCTTTTGAAGCTGAGAAAAACACAAAGACATTTTGAATTCAGAATACTGACATTAATACAGTATTGCTGCTTTCATTAAGAAATAAGGTAAGCACTACCCGAGGATGATTAGCGATTCCGCCTTTCCACAAACCTGTCATAACTTTGAAGTATTTACAATGCTCTAAATGTATTAGTTTTCTGGAGTGACATTCCGTTGGGGTAACTAAAGCCTTTTGGTAGACTCACCTTTTAATACTTAGTTACCTAATCCTGTGGCAGTTACTTTGCCTGATTAGCAACAGTTGCAAAGGCTAATTGGTAGAATGACAGTCAAATTTATTTTCGATAGCATTAGACTAAATAATACATTGCATCACAAAGTTATAAGGTTTTCATCAGTCTGTCTTTTGAATATTCTGATCTCATTAGCTCATAAAATGGCACAGATTTGCATAAATTAGTTTGCAAGGTTAATTAAGCAATAAGGATTGATAGAATTTGCTATATTTTGAGCGTGTTCACGGCTAAAGGGCTTTATTCGGCACAAAGCACAGCGGAGTGACATTGTGAAGATGGCGATAATCCAACTAAGTTCAAAAAATTAAAAACTTTTGCCTACTTCCATCTCTCGTTTTAGCATTTTTTACGTTGCTGATGTCACATCAATTATTTAAATGTAACCAATAGGCAATCACTTTATCATTTCTTTATGATTATAGGCCATTGAAAAGTTTCAGCAAATTAATCACAAAATTGTTATTTAGTGACTGAGGTAATTCTTACACACAGGTATTCATTTTTTACCAAGTGTTTTTTATACCAGTGTTGGTGAGTAACATTATCACTGTAAGTTAAGTTGTCTGAAAGTTAACAGCTGTATGATTCTAAAACATGTATGTGAACATGTTTTAGAATCATTTATAGTCAACTTAGTGAAATTAATTTTAAGCCTAAATCAATTCACATTATACCCTAATGCATATCCAGGTACAATGGGCTGCAGGTGAGGTATTTGGCTTTACAGAACAAATGACAGAGTACACCAAGTGCATGTTACTTAAGACCAAATTTCTTACAATGCCGCTGAGCTGTTATTAATGACAATGCATATTTTGCAGACAGCAGAATTTTCTGCTCCTGCTAACAGCTTCATGTGCCCAGGCATTGGTGCTACTGCAGGTAACATGCTCAGGTTGGGTGATTAAATGAGCTGAAAAGTGTAAACTTTGTTATTATCCTGCATAACTAGATACGTCAGTCACATAATTGAAGTAGTTTATACAGTGTATGAATGTGTACTTTATTTTTATCAGGGGTAGGCATATAATGTGTCTTTTATATTGAACTATTATAGCCCTCACTTGGTTTTCTGTTGAACATTGAAAAGCTGAAAGTGGCACTGAAGTATAGTTGTGCTACTAGGTAGATAATATTAGTCAAATTTTTTGAAAATGAATCTGGATAATCAGGATTTTTTTTTTTCAATCAGGATTTTTTTTTTTTTCCCAAACTAACTGGGGAGTTAGTTGAATGTGCGTTTGCATTTGAAATTCATGCCCGTGGTCATTACTGTGGCTCTGTCAGTATGATTGAGTGTGGTGGTGGGAGAGGTGTGCCATAATCATGTCTCACTTTAATCAATATGATGAATATGATTACCATCCGAGAATAAGAAATAATTACAAGGTTTGCTTTGTGGTCAACTGCAAGATAGAATTTATGTATGTAGTATGAAACATGAAAGTGACGAAAATGCAATGGCCCATTAGCACGGATTCATGTGGGCTATGTAAGTCCTGTCTTTATTAATTTTCAGTCAGAATCTGTTGAGCTGGGTTTACATTTAACGTTAATAAGCAGCTTTTTATGCCAGGAAAATTAAATGTGTCCTATTGCACCTTCAGTGTCAATTATAAAGTCAATTAATCTACATATGAATTAGAACAAACTCTGTTTTGCTTTGAAAAGCATGACCACCATGAAGCTCATTACTTGTATCCGACCATTGTCAAAATAGGACTTTTTTTTGGTGCCCTTATTTATTTCTAAACAAATTCAAACAGCATTTAAGAAACATTTTGATGACGCTTGAGACAGTTTGATAGTACATAAGACAGAACTTGGTAGCACACAAGGGATAGTTTCATAGTGCCTGAAAGAGACTTTAGTGGCATGTGACGGAGTTTGATAGCAAATGAGAGAGTCTGTCAGCGTGTGAGGAGTTAAATAGTAAGTTAGAGAGTTTCTCATTGGCTTATCTATTCCAGCTAAATTTCACCATTCCTGACTGAGTTAAATTACTTTCATTCATAAAGATTCACCCTAATCCCCCTGCTGCACAGAGACAGAGAGCATCACATCATAGTCTGAAAACAAAACCCATTGGACTGACTTTGTATTCCGTGATGGTGTATTCTTGTCCTTGCTGTCTGCAAGCCAAAATAAAAAAAAAAAAAATGCCCGAATTATGTTGTGTGACAGGATGCCCAACAAACAAAAAAATCCAAATCTAATTTATTATAAGATCTCGTCCACATAAATTCCTGGACTCATGGTTTCCCAGCAGAACTGTGCCGACCAGCTTCCCTTAGGCATGTTAGTGCTATTTCTTCCCCAGGTGAAGGGCACACATGTACCCAGCCAATGTACATGATGTAAAAGAAAATGGGACTTATTGGACCAGGTGGCCTCCTTCCACTGCTGCAAGGTCAAGTTCTGATGCTCACATGCCCATTGTTGGCACTTTTGAAGGTCAACAAGGGTTAGAATGGGCAGTTTCACTGGTCTGTGGCTGCAAAGACCTATATTCTGCACGGTGTGTAGCACCTTATGTTGTGATGCATTCCTCCCTCAACAGTGGCAGCTGGTGAACCAGCAACAGGGGAAGCTCAAACCCATCCCTCAAAAATAATGATAAGTCATCACCTGTTTTCAATCATTCATTTAAATTACCATTACAGAAACTTCGAAAACTCCCAAAATGATCAGGTGTGGTCAGCTTTCATTAAAGATGCTCTGACAGAATCATATAGCCATGACAATTTGGTCCAGGGTCACTCAGATCCCATCTAACACCTCGACCATGAGGACCGACTGCTTGTTTAACGTATATTTTTGCAGACCATGATGTGTGGCATTGTTATGAAATAATCAACATTATTTGCTTCATCTTTGAGTGGTCATAATGTTTAAGCTCATCGGTACATGAGACAAGCCTTTTTGTTCTTTTTGACTAGAATGGATTCCCAGTCTAATTTTTATGGTGGAATCACAAAAACTGACCTTATCTAAGGAAAGCAAGGCCTGCAGTACTTTACAGATTTCTCTGAGTTCTTTGTGACTTCTTGGATGAGTCCTGAATTTGCTTTTCGGGCATGGCCGACCACTCCCAAGAAGATTCACCACTAATCCAAGTCTTCACTGTGGTTTTCTGTGGTCAGTAATCCTTAGAAATTGCTTGATTGTCTAGAATGATATGCTTCAATGACTTTCATCTACATATCTTCCTGAATTTCTTTTGATTTTAGCATACTGTGCTGATCATTGTGACCTTTTAGTATATTTCACATCGCTGGTTCAATTCAAGTAAGTTGTGTTTACATCTAGGGGCTTGGCGTAATCAAGCCTGGCGGACTTGTCTAAATAAATCCACTCGTCTGTTATATTTGGTTAATTGGCTCAGTGAGTGACAAAGAGGGCAAGTACTTTTTGACACTGGGCCAGTTGGTGGTGAATCATTTTCGCTTCAAAAAATGAAATGATCATTTAAAAACGGTATTCACTCAGTATTGGCGCTGCACTGCAGAACAGTAGTGACCACCACAGTCCGGGTTCAAATCCAAGTCGTGCCAGTGCTGACTGTTGGCAGCAGCCTCATAAAACCAGGCTTTGCGGTACTAGGGCTACAGTCGATGAGGGTCATTGTACATTGCTCAAGGCGCTTGTCAGAAAAATTCTTAGCAGGTACATGGTTGGGTTTCTTTTGCCCTTGTTCTGAGCTTGTATTGTTTCAAGCTACAAGTGTGAAAGAATCGGCAGTTGACAGCTGTGTGTTTTGGAAGAGAACCATGAACTGTCTTGCACACTCCTGAGATGGTAGCATATGAGCAAATAGTTCACCGATTGGACACTCCAGATTTGGGTGGGATTGGTGATGTCAAATAAAAAAATAATAAAAAATATAGCCGCAAGCGGCAATTCCGGGGTTCAAGCCAAGAAAGACCATTAGTAGTTGAAAGCTTTAACAGCTTAATTAAAAACCACTTTAAGAGTATGTTGCAGGTATTTATGTGGACCTATCCTGCAAGTTTTGTGGCGATAGGACAAACAATTTCTGATTTTTAATCTGATTTGTGTAATACCACGCCTCTTTTTTTTGCATTTGCGGCGCCCCCTAGTGGTCAATTTGATTGAAACTTTCTGACTATGTTTCAGGTTCTTATGTGGACATATCCTTTGAGTTTTGTAATGATTGTGAAAACTACTTATGATTTATAGTCTGATATGTGTTATACCACGCAGCTTTGTTTTGCATTTATAGCGCCCCCTATTGGTCAATTTGAATCAAATGTTCAAGATATGTTCCAGGTACTTATATGAATATATCCTGTGAGTTTTATGGCTATAGGACTAACATTTGCTGATTTATAGTCTGATTTGTGTCATGCCATGCCCATTTTTTGCATTTATAGCGCTCTTTGTCGGCCGATTTGCATGAAACTGTCAAGGTATGTTTCTGGTACTTATATGGACATATTTTGCAAGTTCTGTGATGATTAACCCAATGGTTTGTTGACTTTTGTCCATTTATGTGCTAAGCCACGCCCCTACTGAAGTTCATTGGTCAATTTTTTGGAAACAAAATGGGATTTCAACAAGCCTTATGCAACTTTTGATAAACTTGGTCCAATGATGATCCACAGCGAATTTCAAAGAAATCAGACATACAGCCTAGGAGAAAATGTCAAAAATGTGTTTTTAAAAAAATTCAAAATGGCGGAAAATTCAATGTGGCGAACTTTAGGGGTCCCAGTAAAGTTGTTAAGTTTTGGACCAAGGCATGTCTCTACCAGGTTTTGTGTAAATTGGACTTACAGCCTAGGAGTTATGACCTTTAAAGTGAAAAACTGTTTTTCTTGAATTATAGCGCCCCCATCAGGCCGATTGAGTTTAAAATGCCTTCGGCAGCATTTACACACAACTTCCAACCAATGTGCAAAATTTCAGGTCTCTACCATTTACCATCTCACGGGAATTTGCAAAAACATTTCTGAAGAAGAAAATAAATAATAATAATAATAATAATAATAATAATAATAATAATAAACCAACACAAAAACAATAGGGTTTCTGCCCTACGGGCTTGAACCCCTAATAATAATAATAATAATAATAATAAACATAAACCAGCACAAAAACAATAGGGTTTCTGCCCTACGGGCTTGAATCCCTAATAATAATAATAATAATAATAATAACTAGAACTGCAAGCAGTTATGAAAGGGGGCCAAGCCTCCCCACGCAACTTGGCACCCAGGTTTCGCGGAGCCCACGGAATGCAAATAGTTCTATTTCGTTACCAGGAGGTACATTGCCTCCATATCATGGTCACCAAATTTCATGCGAATCCGATCAACTTTCATGTCACTTGATGTTTCTGTTTATAGCGCCCCCTATTGGCCAATTTGGGCCAAATTTGTCACAGAGCCTCTGGTTGACCTCTGAAACAAGTAAATTGAGTTTGATGTTTATAGCTTTTAGTTTGACAAAAATATGCAACAGTATGTGTTTTTTTAGTTAGCAGAAAAAATTGTTTATGTATAAGTACCGCATTTTTTGGAGTAGCAAAATTCTTTTGAGAACTTTTGATCAGGCAAGTCTGGAGATTGTATGTGCAAAGTTTTGTGCAGATGGAGCTTAAACACTAGGAGGAGTTTGAAAAAGTAGGTTTTTGATGTATAGTGACTTAGAAAGAGAAATATGCTGCGGGAGTGGGCGTGGCCTATGTCAGAAGATGCGACTCTATTTGGGAAACACGTGGATATAAAGTTTATGAATATATGATTTAAAATGTGGAAGTTACAGGCCAAAATGCATTTGCATCCATTACAGCGCCATTCAGTGAAGTAGACATACAATTTTTGGAGAAGGTGGTCAGTGTTCTATTCTATATAAACCCTGTAAATTTCACAGCCCTCAGCATAATACTTGAGTTGAAATAAAAGTTTTTTGTTTATCTTGTAATAAGCCACGCCCACTTTCACCAGTTGTGATGAACTTCTAGATTTGGCCTCGGGAGTGACCCAGCATCATACCCACCAAATTTGGTAAAAATCGGTGATGCCATTTAAGAGATATAAATTTCCCATATTTGGAGTGCCCCCTAGTGGCCAAAATTAGCTAAATTTGGCTCATACCCCCACAGTCACATGCCAACTAAGGATCTCAGATTTGGTGGAGTTACCTTTTATTTTGACCGAGATATGCAACTGTTAGCGTTGCTATAGCTAGCTTCAAAATTTTATTCGCTGATAATTTGCGCATATTTTGACCAAACAAAATTCTTTTGATGATTTTAGATCAGGTCCAGCTGAAGAGTGTACCTGCCAAATTTCACACTGATCGGACAAAACCCCAAGGAGGAGTTCGAAAAAGTAGGTTTTCCACTTTTCGCGATTTTGCAAAAAAAAATTATGGCGGAAATGGGCGTGGCCTAGCCCTTGTGATTCAGGGCTGTTCAGGGAATCTGTAAATATGAGGGTTTTGAATGTGCGACATATGATGTGGGAGTTATAGCCCAAAACGCGTTGCCCTTGGTTATAGCGCCCCCTGTTGGCAGACATATGTAATTTTTTGCGTCTGAGGTGAGTGCAGGGGTTTGGATCAACCCTCCAAATTGCATAACCCTGCCTTGCACAGTTTAGCCTGCAGCACCACTTTTACCAACGGAAAAATAAAAATAATAATAATAATAATAATAAAAATCCGAACAAAAACAATAGGGTTCCCAGCCCTTACGGGCTTGGCCCCCTAATAATAATAATAATAAAAATCCGAACAAAAACAATAGGGTTCCCAGCACCGCTGGTCCTGGGAAACGCGTATGCTTGCATACGCGTTTCCCAAGCCCCGCGGGCTTGGCCCCCTAATAAACCAGCACAAAAACAATAGGGTTTCTGCCCTACTGGCTTGAACCCCTAATAATTATAAACCAGCACAAAAACAATAGGGCTGAAAAAACTTTTACTATTGTATATTAATTATCAATTCTATGGCAGTCCATATGCTAAACTTTTCTATTTTTATTGCAGAGTTTTTTGTATTACAGGAATGCTAAAAAAGCAAATGAAATTAAATGAGTAGGATGATTTTAAGTTCCCTTCAACTTGAAAATCCAGAAACTTGTATATGACTGAGTAGTTTTTTTTAGAACAGATGGTTTTGTCATGACAACAGATGTTAATGTAGAACTTCCCTGTGGGGTTTTGGCACTATCTGTTGCATGTTGGCAAAGACAGCCTGATATTTTACATGACCAATTTTACAGTTCCATGCCATTGGTAATATACTGTCTTAAAATATGTGTATATCTTGGCACAGTTTATTATTTGTTACATACAAATTAATTTCTCTCTTTTCATGCTTTCTGCATCATTGAAAAAACATTTTCACTTGTTTTCACCTGAGATATGATGCATTTTGTCAGCATGCATACACTGAGTCAGTGCAAGTTCTTTTTTAACAGATATATCCCTTACGTAATGTGCATTACAGACATATGCTAAGCAAGTTTTTAAACTCCTCGCTGACTTTAATAATATAACCTGACATATAACAAAAACCCAGAGAACGAGTTGTCATGACCATCATGCTCAGGAACGCATGGAATTATGTTCCGCTCTAGTATTGCTGGTTTCAGCTTGTTGTCAATGGCACAGACTGTAAGACAGATGCAGCTTTGCCACTTATGATTCAGTTATTGCCCGGAGAAAGTAACGGTTCAAAGGCAGCATGATTACCATCTGGGATGGATAGACAGAATTAATTTTTACTGTACCATTTAAAAATGTATTCCTTACAAAAAATTTTTGTTAGGTTTCTCATATCAATATTTCATTGACTCATTTTCAAGAATTTATTAAACGCTGCATGACTGTAAATCATTTATTAAGTTTTCTTGTAGGAACATTTTAAAATCTAGCAAAACAGTACAACACATTTCAATATGTGTTGCTCTATTTCCTTTTCACAAAGGACTGCATAGGAGTCAAAATTTAAGCAAGGAAATAGAGCACAAATTGTTTCTCTGCCAATCAATGCAAGACTTAATGACTACTTTCAGTTGGACGGTGAGCTGTAAAATCTACCAACGGAAAATTACTTGTTATGATGGAGTTCTGTTATCTGGTAGAGAAACAAGATGTCGCTGCCTCTCATGAAATGCTGCCATTACCTCTGCATGCTGCTGCTCACAACTGCATTAATACATAGGGCTCTATTTTTGGTCCTTTCCAAATGGAAACACCTGGCTGTAACATTGTACACAATTTTTTTCCATCAGAAATGGAAAAGTTATTGCCATTGCCCAGTTTGGTCATTTTGTGTTCTGAATTAAAACGGTTTGCATCACAGTGGGTTCATATTAAGCATCAGGAGTCAAAACAGTTGATTTGTGGCAAAATATGATTATTTTATGATTTTGCTGTACACCATTTGGAAAGCCATTTGGACAGCCACTTAGAGAACTCTCTTATTTGGCCCCTGGACATTTGTAAATGTTGAATATCATGCTCAGATCTAACACAGTTGTGCTCAAGGAGTTTAAAGTGCACCTATTAAGTGATTTTTCATTGGGTATTCTTGTACTCTTGAAGTCTATCGAAAAAAGGTTTAAATGCATCATTGTTAGACAAACACTTGAGTTTTCTCATGCTGGCCATTTCTGCATTACCTGCCTGTGAAACGCTCTTTTGAGGTCCTGCCCCCGCCCTCCTGAACACCCCAGTGTGCTGTGATTGGTCAATCACTCACTTGTGATTGGTCCGCAGGTCGCGCGTGTTGGAAATGTCACGCCCCTTGCCATAAATGGATTTCCGCTCCAGAGTGTAAATGAGCTTTAGAAAGAAATACCGATGTAACCTTGTGGGCGTAACCCGCTTGATTCGAGGGCGTGCTGGACTATCTGCTTGGCGCGAAAATTCAAACGGTGACATCACCAATTGATTAAAAAAATGGCCAGAAGCCATTGGGGCATTTCAGTCAGCTCTGGAGCACTGCTTTTTGCGGCAGAAAATGTTGCTTCTGGAGGTGACTTTGAGTTGTTTTCTGACACAGACCTTTTAAATGTGCATAAAAACAATATGATTCACACTATGACACTAAAATAATGAAAAACCGTAATAGGTGCACTTTAAGATCCTGGAAATGTATTGTTTTACTCTCGTGCCATTTTTCGATTCCCAGTATTTTTTTTAACAACTTCAGTGTTTAATTTTCGTGGAGATTCTTTGTGTTTGCAGCCCTTATTCTGTACTAATATTATGACAGTAAACTTGAATAAGCAGGTATCTAAATTCTACAATTATCTTTTTTCATTTAACCCATTTCCCCACTATCTTTGATGCTCAAATCATGAATGCTTTAAACAGGGGAATGCATAAATTGCCTGATTTGGCTTCTGCGCAAAGGGGTTCGTCAAACTCATTACAGCGAGGGACAACTTCAATCTGAAGTGAACTGCAAATGAAAGAACTGCACCTCACATTTCACACAAAAAAAAAAAAATTATAATTCTTGGTCATTTTAAGACAAAACTGCACTGAATAATAAATTCTTAAACATCTGGCTCCAAGCACTCACAGAATTAACCATTTCTCCTTTAACGGCGACATTGAATGTCCCATAGCACTTCACAGCTCAGCAAATAATTCTCTGGTTAAAGTCAATCATCTGCGGAATCCCTGAAAAGCTAGTAAGGGGAAAAAGAAAATAAATAAAAGTAAAAACTTCATATTTTCTGAATCTGATGTAAATTTATTTCTCTGTTTATCTGTTTTTGCCAGGACAATTTTTTATCAGTTCCTAATTTTTTCTCTTTTTATTTCATTTGTTAAAAATTTTCTGAAGAATTTTACTCAGTGTTTGTTGTTGTAATACTCAATTTAGCTGTAAGAGATGGAAGTACACCACTACCCTACACCATATTTTTTAACAGGACTAAAAGCGTTCATGTTGCGCCTTACTATATCAGTAGTGTACCCTTTGCAGATAATTTATTTACATTGCATGACTTTCAGCTCTCATGTGTTGAGTGAGAGCTCATGCAAATGAGTCTTTTCATGAGCTCTCATTCCACACCAAACATTTCTCAGGCGTTTGAAATAAATAATTAACGCGAATTCTCACCTTTTGGAAATATAAAAGAATAAATATCACTGTCTGACTCAGCCCACATCTTCATTTGTCAGATACGCCACTAAAATATCAGCTTCTAATATCTCGCTGTGAACACGGAGAGCATTTGGCGAAGTATGCATACAGTTGATCTGCTTGCGCTGCAGTGCTGCATTTGACTGGAGGCTACTTTTTGTCCAACATTTTTTAGTGCACATGTGAACTTCAGCTGTTCGTGTACAAACAGTACAGCTACATTCCACAAAGGGGTGGATTATGAAGCAAGAGTCGTGGGTTAGGGAGGTATATTGAACCTCTAGACAGGGTTTTCCATGTCATGAAGGTAGCTTTTATCAACCTGCCACATTAACTTATGGTATCTCTGATTTCAAGTTTAAGTTTGTAGAGCCAGCTCATGTGAAGAAAGCCTGACTAATTTTGAACTTCGTAGTACACCCCTCAGGACTACTGGATTTACAAACAAGTGGCTAGATTGGAGACGAAAATAGCTGAGGTTAGAAGTAATATTCTTAATGTTAATTCACAACTATAACATCAATCATCAAATAAACTTTTTTTTGTTCTTATTACTGTATCTAATTAGCTGAGAAGATTAGTGAATATGATTGCATTGGTTTAGGCAGCTCAGTCAGTTTAGCCTTACTTTCAGAGAGAAAGAAAGAGGAGGGGAACCACTATCCTGTAGAGCCCATTCTCATCCCGACGCGTCATAAATTGACGCTACCTGACCAAGCTGACTGATGCAAGGCAAAAGGTTGCTTTTAGCGTCCTTTATTGACGCCGGTCTAAAACAAACCCTACCCCCTAACCCCTAACCTCTAACCCTTAAGCCGAACCCTAACCCTAACCGTCAAATAATGACGACAAAAGCTTCCTTCTGCCTTGTATATTGACGCTTGGTCAGGTAGCGTCAATATATGACGAATCTGGGATGAGAATGTGTTGATCCTGTATCATCAAGGCTGCAAAAACAGTTACAGGGCAAATAACTTTAGAACAAGCAGCAGAAGTAGTCTAATGCTGTAGCAGTGTTTCTCCTTGATTTTTTCTTTATACTTGGTGGTGTTGACTGTTACTGCTTAAATGTCAATAGTAAAATATGTGATTAATTTGGGGGGGTAATTTCCAGATGAAGTTGCTTGAATGTTTCTTGGAATAAAAAATTATTGGATTTCATATTTTGATCAGTCAACATCATCTAATCCAGACCACCACAGTCCTTTGTTCCTTGTTTCTGTCAAGACAGTTACCTTCACTAATATCAGCACCCTTGGTAAATATTACCTAAAGTGATTATGAAATAATGACCCTGTTTTTTTTTTTTTTTTGTCCATTTGATGTTAAATTCAAATATTGACAAAAAAATAAGTAAAGTGAAGGACAACTTTTGTCTGAAGTGAACTGCAAATGAAAGAACTGCCCCTTAGGTTTTGCAAAAAAAATGTGTATGTATATATAGACACAGGAATTTTTAAGACTCTTCACGATTGTGGGATTGCAAAATTGGAATGAATGCCATACATCTTAAAATCCAATAAATGGTAGTTAAGCTCCAAATGTGTCGGTGAAGGTATGGACTCTTTGTGTGCTTTCTAGCTTTTCAACTGTGTTAGTTATATTTTGCATTTATTTTTTATTTTTTTATGGTAGGCACCAGAGGCATCATGCCCTTCCAAGCTGGGGAGGCATGGGCCCACCACATTTTTGCTATCTGGATTTTTAGGTTGCCGGCCGTAGGCGTCGGCATCGGCATCGGCGTTGGCGTTGTCCATTTAAAGCCATATCTCAAAAACGGTATGATGAATTTTTTTTAAATTTGGGGATGTGATCAAATCGGTCATCGAGTTAATGCGGGAGCAAAAATAGTTTTGATTGAATCGTTTGTTTAGACTTGGCGGCCATTTTTATGTCGAACATTTAGGTGCAATTTTCTCAAAAACTGTCGGATGAATTTTTTTTTAATCGCAGCAATGGAATCAGTATCATGACCTGCTTCAACGGTGTAAACGGCATTTTGATTGAATCGCTCCTTCATAGCGCCACCTAGGCAACGTGTCTGGACTTCATCATTTTTCGGGGTGTTTTGTGCTATAACTCTCTTAATATGGCATTTAGAGCTTAGGTATGTATGAAGCAACTATAGGGAATCAGGTATGCCGAACATTGTGAGTCAGTCACATTTGACCTTGGGCCTCCAGGTCAAGGTCAAATGGCAAAAATGTGCTATAACTCTCTTAATATAGCATTTAGAGCTTAGGTATGTATGAGGCACCTATAGGGAATCAGGTATGCCGAACATTGTGAGTCAGTCACATTTGACCTTGGGCCTCCAGGTCAAGGTCAAATGGCAAAAATGTGCTATAACTCTCTTAATATAGCATTTAGAGCTTAGGTACGTATGAGGCACCTATAGGGAATCAGGTATGCTGAACATTGTGAGTCAGTCACATTTGACCTTGGGCCTCCAGGCTGCACAAAGGGGTTAATGGTATGTAGCTGAAGTGATTAGTAGAGCACCAATCCCTGTTTCAAATGCATGAAAATGAAATTAATTTTTTTTTCCTAATGATTGCATTTGGGAAATATGGTCAAAGTTTGGACAATAGTTCACTAATTCCAGCTAAACTTAGAAGCCATCCCCACATTTTGTTGTTTTTCCCCCTGGCTCGCAATCTAATTGTGATTTGTGATAGTGTAACATCCTAGTAGAATATCAATCCCTTTTCCAAATGTATGAAAACAAAGTGCAGTTAGTTACGAATGCTTAATCACAGTTGAAAAATATCAGTATAGCTTACTTTGCAAGATGCTAATTGGTAGTAGCAGCTAGTTGCTTTGACCAACAGCCATCTTTTAATTTGATTTCTTTGTCGTCTGCCTTGCTAGTCGGGTGTGAATTGTGATAGCATCCTATTCGTTAATAATGAAGGAGATGTGTAAAAGCTCATGGAAGTGAGGTGAACACTTTTTACCACCACTTTTATAAGTTTTATTTGCTAAACACTGAATTAGCTACATTTGATATCTCCTGATCAAGATGCAGAGGAAAATCTCGTCATTCTTGAACAAACACCAAAAAACCCCAGCCCTGTCCTTAGCTAGGAGGTTGAGAATATGACGTAGGTAATCTTTAGTGAGATTTATTGTTATAGCCTATTTTTCCTTTGTGGAAATGTATTTGGATTGAATTGAAAGATTTGTGTCCTCCTTAAGGTGACTATTTCAGACCAATCAAAGGATGATGATAATGTTGATGATAATAATTAGGCAGGTAAGGTTACTGATCTGTAAAGATTAATCGATGAAGATTAGTGAACAGACTTATAATGAATCTCACAACAACAACAACAACAACAACAACAACAACAACAACAGCAGCAGCAACATAATAGTAATAATAATAATAATAATGCCAAAGTACAGTGTAAGAGGCAGTCAATTTGCCTATTTGGTGGTATAAGGGAACAAAATGAAGTGGATTGATATATAAAAGCCAAAACAAAAAAGTAAGGACCCTGGAATAGAACTTGGAGAAAAATAGGGATTCCCGTTTCAGTTTTTTCAGACAGACGTTAAAGTAGGCATGAAAATCCTATGGATCTTTCAAGGAGGCTGAGCAGCTTGGAAAATAGGTTACTACTGCTCAGTCTGAGCCTTTATTGGCAATGAGGCAGACATTACAATGTGATGGCAGTACAGTCTCATGCACTCGTGGATTTTGTTTGAAAGTACTGCTATTACCATGGTGGCAGGTTTGTTTCACATGCGGCTTTATTTTCTATGTTCTCTAAATTATTTACAGTCAGCTCCTTTTTTAAGAAAAGTGGTGTCAATGTAGAAGCTGTTGTAGAGGTGAGTGAATGAATAAGTTTCAATCACCATAAAAGCACAAATAATTGAAATGGAAATCTCTTAGTAAATATACAGTATTTACCCTATTATAAATGGGAGATCAGTCATAAGTGAACTACAAAAACTGATTTAGTGAAGTTTTAATATAATCCCTCCAAAGTCTTTGAATATGTTTGCCAAATTGCAGAAAATTGCGTCATTTTTTTTCCCGCAGAAGGACCCCCATGCCCCCTGCTCGAATTGCCCCCCCAGAATTTTGGCTCGCCAGACGCCCCTGAAAGCCACCATACTTTTTTATTCCTAATAAAGCAGAAATCATCTGAGTTATTAATCTCTAAGTGGATTCAAATGAGGCTTCAGGGTCCAAGATTAATTTTAAGTAAGTATCCCACATGGACAGGGAGCTCTGGGAACCAGAGCAAGGATCAGTTTTTGGAGTGATATTTGTACTTATTTAAATATATTACATTACTTTACAATGGCACACAATATGGGAGTATGCAGAAAGCAGTCTGCAAGCTCATGATGAAGCTCACTATGTAGAAATGAAAGAAACAGAATTGCTAGTTGATTCCAAAATACCTGCTATAACTTTATGAGCACATATTTGTGTCTATTTGTTTGATTTGTCTTTTAAATTACAGTAGTTTGAAAAATAATTCAGTGGATAAAAATGAAAACGCTTACAAACTTACTGCATAATATGGTCTAAATGTAGATGTGAATAGATCAATATTGTATTGAATCTACGGATCTACAGTGCCCTTCACTAATGTTGACACCCTTGATAAATATTAGCAGCTCTAAGAGAATAGCATTGCACTACAATCTCCCAATCATGGTACAGGAGGTTGAGCGGGTGGTCTAAAAATCAGAAGGAGCCTGGTTCAATCCCTGGCTCCTCCAGAGAACATGTCAAAGTGTCCTTGAATGCACTGCTCCTGATGTGCAGGTTGGTGCCTTGCATGGCAGCCTCTGCCATCAGTGTGAATGTGAGGCATAATTGTAAAGCACTTTGTGTCAGAAGACTAGAAAAGTGCTATATAAATGCAGTCCATTTACTAAGTATATTCTCGTTTATATCATCCTTTTTTTAAAGTTTGCCTTAATGATGAAAAAACTTAAATGTCAACCACGACCTTTTGTTTTCCAGGGGTACAACATCAGGATACGCAGGGAAATGGCGTAGGTTTAATGTGAGAATTGGTAGGGACAGATATGCGAGTGTGCATAACGCGCGAGCTGGAAAATTTTTGTAAATCTGAGAACAGATACTGCCTTTTCTGCATACGGAAATTATCCGATTTAGTGTTTCTTTGTTTTTTTTCTGATGCTTAGCAAACTACCTCCATAATCTTAATAGATAGATGCCACATACATAAACTTCCATTTCTATTTTGTTGCCATTCAAATACTTTTGATTAGGTTTTTGAATACAAGTTTACAACTGCTACTAATGCTATGAACATTTATTATTAAGGTTAGCAATACCGGACAACTGAAATAATCTTACCAATTCATAAGTTTCTTAATTACATAATGGTATGTTTTATTATTAGAGAATGTTAAAATCATTATAGGAAACTTATGTCTATTAAGCATCTCTATGTGCAGTAAGGTGACTGCAGCCGAGATAAACACTTCAAAATGGACCACTGACCATCTGTGAATTGGACAAGCCGCAAACCAAGCGTTTTATTGGACTGGATCATGTTAGATTTACGATTTACGATAACATGTTTCTTTCATTTTCCCCACTGAGGAAAGGCTGGTCGGGACATTTTGACTTTTAAATGTTATATTTGTTGAAGATCATGAAACTAACTTTAATGCTTTCCCTATAAATCCATACTATAATTACCTCCGCCAACGAAGTTGGGGCAGAGTTTATGTTTTCACCCCTGTCTGTCTGTCTGTCTGTCTGAACAACATAACTCAAAAAGAAATGCACGGATTTGGCTGAAATTTTGTGGGTGCATTGCTATTACATCAAGGATGGACCCTATTGATTTTCACCGCGATCAGTGAAACAATATGGCCGCCACGGCAGCCATCTTGAAATCGTATGACACGCGATAACTCAACATTGCTCCCACTTATGAAGATTTGGATTATGCTGCCTTGGCGGAGTTTTGCACTCTACGAGTGCCTCTAGTTCATAATTAGGACCTCACCTGAAGTGCTGATACACCTGTATCCTCAACAGCTCGTTGACGTGGTTCCTGCATACAAAATTATACTTTCATAATAGCTCCATCGCGGGATTTCTAGACTGAAATTCACCTCATAATTTGATATATCCACCCGTGTTATGTCTACAACAGCTAGCAACCTGACTACTAGCCAACATGTGACAGAAACCAGGTTTAGTTCGCTACTAGAAACTAGCGAACATGATTAACTAACATTAGCTGACATTATTTTCCAATAAAAAGTAACTTAAGGTAGCTAGCAAGCTTTCACTGTTGTCGCTAACTGTTTCTGACTAGTTAGTTTGATCACTTCTGCCCTGGATGGTTAAAAAAAAAAGCTTCTTATGTTGCCTCTTTTTTGGGTGGCTTCAGTTTTCTTCCTCTGTCAACTGAGTGGCTAGCTGCCATTAGCTCGCTAGCTAACAAACTGAAGTTATATAATGGTTAGCTATGGAAAGGTACTGCAAGCACACTTAGTTATGAGAATGGCAGTTAGCTAGCCTGTTACAGAGCTAAACCGCACCTATTCAAGTTCCCAACATTACACTTGGCGTTCAGTTTGGCTGAATATTAATAGCATTATATGGAACGATATTTTTCTTTCTCACGCTCTCAGACAATGAAATTTCCGTAAAAGTGATACGTACCTAAGGTAATATCAAATATATGTAATGAGTTGGGCCATGGGAAAAGTGCTATAGTTGCGAGATGAAGAAAAATGTGGAACAAATGCCAAATTACGGTTCTCTTCAACGGGCAAGCCATTGCAAATACCATGTAATCAAAGCCAGCGATCCAGTTGCGCGTCTTAAGCTCCGCTTTGAACAAAAATGAATGTTCATGACCTGAATAGAAAGGTCAATTTAAACGTGGCTTTCAGCCTTCAGGTAGCCCCTCCCTTTCAACCAATCAATTGCTAGAATGCGTCAATAGGTTGTCATGGAGACGTAGCCTCGACAACTGGGTCTAATGTGGCTTACCTGGAAAGATGATAAAAATTAGTTCGCTGAAATATTGGTAGGGACAATCTGGCTTCCCAAAATATTGGTAGGGACATGTCCCTACCGTCCATACGCAAATCTACGCCATTGATGCAGGGTAATTTCCGTTAATTGCCCATCTAAGAAAAGGAATACCGGAGCGATGTGCATCAGAAAGTTGTTGAGCCTCATAAATGGAAATGGCTTCAACAAAATAGCTGAACATCCATTTTTACAATTAAGGTAATAATTCCAGAGTGTGGGGCATAGGCAGTTGTAACATTCTGCCAGGAAGAGCACAGTTGCCTAAGTTGAATGCACACGCTGCAAGGAGGACACTTCAAGTGGAAGATTAAACTTCATGGATCACTGTTGGAGAATGGCATATATTAATTACGTCTATGGGTCAGAAGATTTAAAAATTATGATCAGACAGCATCTACACACCTACAGAATATTTGCGAGATTTGCCCACAGTTCATTAAATGGTAATGAACCTTCCAAAGGAAATGCATTCTGTGGTCAGACGAGACAAAAATAGAGCTTTTTGGGGATAAAAATACCAGAGATGGGTTTTCCGTAAAAACAAAAATCACCATAAAGAACATCATCTTAAACATGTTGGTGGATCTTTGATTTTGTGCAGCTCTTATTATTCTGAAGGCCCAAGATGTTAGGAGGTATGGTATCATGGATTCCATCCAGTATCAGCAGTTATGTATGAAAACTGAACTGCCTCTGTCAGAAAGCTTAAACTGGGCTATCAATGCGTCTTAAAACTGTACAGTGGCCAAAAGCATGCATTGAAATCAATACAAAATTGGTAAACCAATCACTAACTTGAGGTTTCGCCGTGGCCTTGCCAGTCCTCTGACCTAAACCCAATATAAAACCAATGGTTCATGTTGATTGTCTATTGATATTGACCAAGGAATGTGAAGGATCTGGAGAGATTTGGCATGGAGGAATCATCACGCTAAGTGCCATGTCTTCTCCAACCTCTTTACACATGGAGGGGACTGGAAGCTGTTATTTTGGTGAGGGTAGGATGCACGAGGTATTAAATGGAGGGGATCCATTACGGCACACAAGTTTTTTAGAAAAATATTTGTTTCATGATGGTTATTTTCTTATAATGCTCGTATTTCAATTAATGGGTGTATTTTTTGCTAATATTCTGACTTAAATAATAAATGATATAAATGATACTAGCATGAATTCATTACCACTTTTATTCATATTTATCAAGGGTGCCAACGTTAGTGGAGGGCTCAGTATTTTCTGTGTTGAACATAAATATGCATATTTGGAGTGTCGACTAAATAGATTCAGAGAGATCATTACACTTTTTGAATAACATTGGATTTTTAATGGTGTATGCATGTTGTTACCACTAAAAAAATAGATATTGCATCAGGCCAGCAAATTATATTCATCAATGAAATTACTTGGGGGTATTTACATTGCAGGGAAGTATTTTTAAACATTTAAGCAGAAACCTTCTGAATCTCTTGGTAATTGTTCATGCAATAAAGCAATCTGTAAGCAGCATATGTTTAAAAACTACACACACTCACAACACAAGACAATGCACTAAATAACTATGTAAAACCTGGAACAGTTATTTTTGTGTCAGTCTATGTCCCAGATTTCACTAATCCTACTTTATAGAACAGGTCTCTGGTCCACCAGCTTCATAAAAAAATGCACTCCATGTCATTTCACTTGGTTATGCGACAAACTAATCTCTCCGCCATCATTTAGTATAATATTGAAAAAAGAAATGATAGGACAAAAGACTACAGGTCATTTTTTTAATTCAGTCTTCATTTTTTTCCAGATAGATCACATTGAACACAGCCATTAGACATTAGCAGTTGAGATAGTCCATACAATGTCTTTTCTTTTTATCACTTGCCCAGCGTAGCATGAAGTTCTATGGATTGATGGGGGCAGGATCTCTGGTAGGAATCCGATTAACCATTGGGAGCTAACAGAATCAAAATGTCAACAGAATTTAATTCCAAACCTGCACACTTTGACAATATTAACTATTTACGGGAGTTAAATTAAATCCTCCACACATATTTTATGTGCAAAGTTTTAAAAAAAGAAGACACAAAATTTTACATTGTAAAATTACGAAATTACATGTAATTAATTTGAACACAGGACTTTGGCCAAAATTGAATTTTACAAAATTGTATGAGTAAATAAAGAGTCTTGAGTCATAAGCTATGGAAAATCAAAGCTCATTTGAGATACATATATATATTTAAAAAAAACAGGCAGAAAATGAATCTCTCCCCGGGATATGTTGCCTATTGGAGCAACAATTTGTTGCTGTTGCACTACTCTTAGGAGCATGCCAAGCCAGTCCATTTTGTCAGCTTTGGATGAAGGTTTATCTAAGTTAGATCCACAAACAAGCATTGTCCTTGTATTGATAATCCTTTGTACCACAGAATAAGACTGAAAACACAAAAGGCAGTATGCTGGTTTAGGAAAACGGGAACAAGTAACACATTTTTATGCTGTGAAGTATCATTTTGGGGAATTAATTGTTTAAGATCAATCTTTGATTCCACTGCTTAAAGGAAAATAAACACAGGATAGGTGTATTTCATTTTGGTTCAGTCAGATTTTCCCCTGTATGTGTCAGATTGACAATGCGAGGCCTAATCTTATAATTTCACAAATGTATTTTTTTTGTGCATTTAAAGGATGGCACTGAATCATTGCTGATCAAATGTCATTAATCAATGCCTACCATACTGAATTCCTGTTCCCTTACTAAGATTTCCACAGTTATATGTGGCTGTCAAGTCAAGGTAAAAAAAAAAAAAAAAAAAAAAAAACATTTCTAATATCACATTTCAACACGCTAAAGTGAGCCCAGCAGGTTTTCAAGAACCTGGAAGTATGAAAACAAATGTAGCTGAAATTCTGCTTCTAGTGCTACACCACAAAATATAAAAAAAGGAAAAAATTTGTTTCATCTATAGTGAATGAGTATGCTGATGCAGTAAACACAACAATGCCGCAAATACACAAAATACATAAACTGCTCAAAAAGAACCTTGTTGGTCCTTATTTACAATAAACACATTCCTCTGTTAGCCTTTCACTGCTTCATATTCGTCAAGACCACTACCTCACAATAATTTACCTCAGTGCAAGTAATGCAGTGGCGTGTTTAACAGGGAAACAACTGTGTTGTATAAATGCCAAGACTTTTTTTCTTCAAAAATAAATAAATTACAAATTTAGCTGCCATAGAACAATGCATCAGCTTTGTAAATGTTCTCTTACAATCACACATGGTTCTGGCTTTTTCATTAACTGGCTCATTAAGCTTTGAACAGTTTATATATCAAAAGGCTACTATTCAATCTAAGGCAATACACATTGTCCTTAACGAATGAGCAACACATTCAAGGAAGTGCCAACATTACTTATCTCGATATATACTGCACATATCACAAGTTCAGAAGTGGCTGAAATTAAAAAAGAAGATAGTGTACAAAACAACAACAAACAACAGCAACAACACCAAATAAGTTACACTTGCTTAAATTTGCAACCCTAAGTAAAGGACAATTGTGAATTGTGATTAAACTGAATAGAGGCCTATGTCATTTTAACCAAACAGTAAGCAAGACTCAGGTCTGAAGCATTGGTACCCAATCCTGTGGGATGAGGGGCAGAAGAAAAAAAAATAAACTCATAGAGTTTGACAGCGACTAAGGCAACAGTTGCCAAATACAATATATGCCAATGTATATTGCAACACAACAATATAGTAATTTGATAAAATACACAATATAGCTTTTTATACACTTAACAATTTGGCTCATATGCACATTGCTGTAAGTCAATACAAATATGTAATTGATGTAAACACATTAAAGTCAATACAATTGCACACTAAATGGAATGATACAGACAATGCAAAGGGACATTTCTTTAATTTTGAAGCAGTGCATAAACAAGTTCACCACTTTAAGCATAAGAATATCGTTTTTTTCTAATTTATATATTTTTAGAAAATTTATAAATAATTTTATTCATATCTGGACATTTTATATTTACATATATATGTTCACAGGATGTAAGAAATGCCCCTAACATACAGTAATGTGATTGCTATTATGCTTGAACAAGTAGATATTACGATGAGATTGATGGAAGCAGAAAAATGAGATTGGCACAATGACACAGCTGTGATAGACTGCTTCAACCAACTGGAATGTTTTATGTGTTATATAAATAGACAGGAACAACAGTTTTCACACACATGAATGGGAGGTGAAGAACACTTACATTTTTTTCCCTCTTTACCTCTTCACCTGTGCTTCATCCTTCTCCTCCTGTTTAACTAAGAAAATCTTAGTTTTTTTAAATTCTCTCCAAACATCTATGCCACAAAATTTGGAGAAAAAAAAGTACATTTCTGTCTCATTCCAGTCATACATCACAGGCCAGGAATGTATCCGCCTGCCGTGATATGCCGATTGTCAAAAATAACCATTCCTTCCATACTCACTGCTGTTACCACACCCTCCATATTAATGGAAGGTACAGGTGAAGAACAGTGCGTAGAGAGACAGTTGTGAGCTGGTGGGCACTTGATGCTTACAAGAAGCCAGAGGCAGCATTTTTTTCTTTTTTTTTTTTTTTTTTTTTTATTAAGGTTCACTGTACCGCCAGGGATACAAACATCAAAATTCAGACTCCACAAAGCATTTTTTTTTTGTTATATATACAGACAGGTGACAAATTAATGGTTATATCAACAAAAACAGTCTTAAAGGTGTTGAGCCTTCCCAAGCTGCCTGATCAGCTTAATATGCCTTGGCATTGAGTTTACAAGTGTCGAACTTTACTGAACAGATAGTGTACCTTTCTCCCAAAAGATATTCCCTCGTATGGGTTTTTGATGATGGTGATGGAACATGCTGTTTAACACGTTGATCCTAAACCTCCTATATACTCTATGTTCAGCTGGTTTGAGATCTTGTGGTATATGCTTAGGATAATTTTCAGACTCATAAACCATTCAGTTATCCCTTGTGTCCTGTGGGGCTTGGGTCATTATCATCCTCGAGGAGACCATTCCCATCATAGTAGGAGTGCCTCATCACCGGATGTAAAGCTGATCACACACAATTATTTCCATTGAGTGCAGTGACCCTTCTGATTTTAAGGGGTTGATAGAACCCACACAATGATCAGAGAATGAATAGAAAAATCAGCATTAGTAATGTTTGTCCACACATTTTCCTTTAATTTATCACCCATCAGTATATATATACACATATATGATTTTTATTTTCACTTTCTGACAGGTGTGGCTCCACTTCCTTTGCAGTCCTGTAAAAGCCGGTCAATACCTCTGACCACATGATCGGTATCCGTGCCCTCTGGGGACAGTTGGGGGCCACTGTGCTCCAAGGCCTCCAGCACATCAGGTCCAGTCTCCCCTGAATGCAGTTCAAGGGTGGAGGTCAGATAGCAAGGCTCTCTCAGGTGCTTATTGGGCGATATGTACTGTCCGTCATGGGCCCCATAATGGCTACTTCCTGGGGGATTGGCCTCGCTGCACTCCGTGGGCCCGTTTCCAGTGTGGCACGAGGCCGTGCACGTTTTGGCGGGGCTGCAGGTGGGCGAGGGGACTTCCTGCAGCAGGGGACTCAGGGCACGCTTGGCTTTAAGGTACGGTTTGACATTTGCCACCAGGATGGTGTGGTCCCGTCTGTCCTTCCCAAAGGTGCAGAAAGTCTTTTTCCCATTGGAGCTTACTGTCTCGTAAGCCTCTGTCTCCATCACCGCCTCCATTCCTGCCGGGACGAACACGTTGGTGCGATAGTCTGTGCCTTCCGCCTGATTTCCTGCAGCAAGCTGTGGCATCCAGCACCTGTCAGAGTGCCCGAGCACTCTGCACTCATCTGTGCAATTAAGACATTCCTCTTGTTCTGAGAGAGAGGGAAAGAAAGCGAAGTTTATCAAGCAGGAAGACTTCAATATTCTGCTACAGTTCTATACTTACACGACCAGTAGTAAAGGCAAATGCCCCATTAAAAAAAAAAAAAACTTGCCGCAAGAGTCAATGGGTGTGGTTCAAGCATTTGGACGAATATCACTAAGTAGAAAATAAAATCGACAAAAAATATTAAAAATACGAAATATAACCTGGGCCATGGTATGGGAAATTCGTGATAGTTTTGTTGCCTGAGTTGTAAGAGAGATTTGAAACCAATCTGGAAGGGTCGGCGTTTCCGTCTCTTACCGTAGAAAAGAAAGAAAGAAAGAAAGCATTTTTAAAATAAATTGAAACCTCAAAGAATTGACTATAAGTGCATGCCATTTTATCAGGTTGAAAGGAACAATACTTCCATTAAAGTAAAAAAAATTATGTTGTGGAAAAAGGCCTGGAGTTGCACAGGAATCCATGGCCCTAGGGTTGAAAAAACAGCTCTTTTTCACCTGAGCTATTTTCTCAATGCTGGCCAAATGGGGTTGGTTGAGTCAATATAATAGAATAATTGAGATGGTCCTACCTATAGTATGTTCGCTACATAAGAATTTTTTTTCTTGCTCGTCTTCAGTTAATTACACATGGTGTCCTGAACTAGGACTTGTTCACCCAAAGATTCCCTGGAGCTTTGAATCCTAAGGTAAAGTGAATTACACTGTGAGCCATTGAGGAAATGGTTGTTCATACCGTCTCTCACAATCAGAGGTAACAAAATGACATGGGCCAAATGGGAACATTTTTGTCAGGTTACACTTAAAAAAATTGTGGCACTGTAGCTCACTTGGATACCTGGATTAATCAATGCACAGATTATAAATGAGATTAAATCAAGACCAGTTGATAAAAAAAATAGCAAAATTTGCAAGAACTGGTTTTGAGCATTTTTTTGGACCCATCCCCTTCAACTGATCCAATTTTGAGTAATAATAGGTGACATATCCCATACGGAAAGAAAATACATTTGAGATACATTTAGAATATACACTTCAAAATGCATTTCTATTATGTAAAAAATGGCAACTCCTTATTTTTTTAATAAATATGCTTTAAATATATTATTAATTAATTATAAATGAATTTCTAATATACAGTATTTTCCAACAGGGATGAAAAAAATATTTGAGATATATTTAGAATATATTTCAAAATGCATTGTAAAATGCATTTCAAATATGTAAAAACTGACTGCTTCATACTATTCTAATATATTTAGGATAGCCTAAATGGTAAATCAACTGCATATATAGTGCATTTCTAGTCACATGACACAAAGCGCTTTATAATTATGCCTAACATTGACCCTGACGGCAGAGGCTGCCATGCAAGGAACCAACCTGCACATCAGGAGCAGTGCGGGGTTCAGTGTCTTGCTCAAGGACACTTCAACATGCTCTGTGGAGGAGCCAGGGATCGAACCCCCTGAGCCAAAACTACTGTGTGATACTTGTACTATACTGTCAGAGTTTGTAAAAGAAACAGTTAAGGTGTCAGTAGTGTGACAGGTAAGCCTAACATAAATCTTAAACTCCATGGTAGCACAAGTGTGCTGAATTGGGGTCTTTTATAGTCAGGTACGCCATTTGCAGAATGATAAATCAAAATGAGATGTTGCATTTAGCAATTAATATTCTATCTTTTTGTACTCAAGAGTAGGGATTAATATTTTTCCTGAAAATGAGACATTTTCTATCCCCGGAAAAGAAGCACATTTTCCTGGGAATCCCGGGAAATTAACTTGTTTTTTAGGTATAATTTTGGCTACCGTTATATAACATTGGTCATAGTTCTGGCAACACCATACTTAACAAAGAGACATGTGGGTCCAAACATGACTGATTTAATGTATTATCTGGTGTAGGGATTAATATTTTTCCCGAAAATGAGACATTGTCTATCCCGGGAAAAGAAGCACATTTTCCCGGGAATACTTGTTTTTAAGGTATAATTATGGCTACCATTATATAACATTGGTCATTGTTCCGGCATCACCATGCTCAACAAAGAGACATGTGGGTCCCAAACATGACTGATTTAATGTATTATCTGGTGGTATATATAATAATTTAGACACAAAAACGTAATTTCAACATTAATCAATATTATAACAATATAAACTGTGCAAGCCGCATGCAGCTTGATGTTCGCTGCAGATGAGAGCGTGAAAACGCCAGTGATCTGTCGCTGTCTGACTGAACAGCCTCATGGAAATTATATTTTACAATTCATATTATCAACTAACGAAATTTGTTAAGGCAAGTAGTTTGGTGTTATCAAAGTCATGGTTTTGAGCTCAGATAGATTCCATAATCTGCTCGCATTCAGACGCTGCGGGTGCGTCTGCGGGAGGCCGGCACGGTGTGTGCCGCGGTGTCAGACTGTAGGCTTAATAAAGTCAGCGATCACTCAAAGTTAAAAGGCAAAGCTATAAAACGCATCCACTCACTGGGTGTGAGCTTTCAGATGGATTCTTCAGGAGATTTTTCTTTATTCAATGAGAGCCGCATTTCACCAAACCCAGCTGCATCTCTATCTGAAGTGTTTTACATAAAGTATGAATCCAGTGTTCTTGTAGTTTTGAGCTTTCACCTGGAGTTTTGTCTGAGATTTTAAATGTTGCAGTGAGCCGACTGTTCAGCCTCAGTCTTGCGCATTTGATCCCTCCCTCAGACAGCGCAGCGCTTCCTCGTTATTTTAATATTGTGGAGTAGGCTATTATGAAGTATTTCCACTCACAGCTGATGTCAGAAATCGTGTTGTGTTAGTTAAGTAGTAACTAGTGGCTCTATAATCTGAATTTGACTAACTGTGTTAACGGTCAGAAGTGTTTGAATTCAGGGCGTTTTGTGATTGTTAATCAATAAATTAAAGTACTATCTTTCCCTGCAGGCATAAACACACACAGCTGTTGAATATGTTTTAAGAAAGTAAAATAGGCCTACATATTTTCTAAATATATTCCATCATCTTATAAATATTTTTTTAATGTTTTTTTCCCAGTTTCCTGTTTTTCTATTTCCCAGGAAACAGGAAGTGGTTTGGAGGTCAAATCCTGGGAATCCCGTTTCCCGGGATTAAACCCTACTCAAGAGTTATTATGAGTTATGTTATTAAGGGTTATTATTTTATGCTGGTTGCACCTATGTCAGTAATATTATGCACTGACCTATCAGTATGCATTTCTTGAAGTGCTAAATAAACTGAAATGAAACATTCAATGTTGCCTGAATGCATTGATGGAATGCATTTTGGGCTACAGCTTCTTTGGCTGAAACACATTTTTAAAGACAGAAATACATTTTTGCATGGCTTTAAATGCATCCTCAGAATATATTCTAGAGATCCCATGCATACTTGATGTATTTTAAATGCATTGCGCCCAAAATAAATATAATTTGAATACATTTCCCATTATGCATTGGATAAGGTAAAATCACTTTTGCAATACAGCCACCATAGCAGAAATGTTTCAAATCAAGAAGCCAAGACAACAAGACTGAAGTCACATCTTAATTTGTCTCATGAATTTTGAGCATGCATTGGATCAGTTTGAAGTGGTGCAAACAAACCTTGGCAACCATATTAGAATTCCAATTAGGACCTTCAACAAATCCAGGTGTCCTGACTGACAGGACAGATGTCTGCAAATTTTTACCTTCATTGATCAAGAAGTTGTACATAAGGTTTTTAAATATTCATAAAATTTTGTGGAATATTCCACTGCCAAATCTACAGCTAACTTCAGCTAAATTGCTACTGAAGTAGTTGACATATGGGTCAAGAGGGAATTTTCAAGATGGCCGCCATGGCACCCATATTTAAAACGTGATCAGAATGCCCAGGAAAACTTTTACATTCTCATCATAAGAAATATGAAAAATCATGGGAACTTCAAGGAGCTTCTCATAGGAGCTTCACAAAGCTAGTATTTAAAGCAGTGTTTCCAGTGATTTGTTTACCTGCACATTTGTGTTACAATTCTGCAACTACTCTTTGTATAATAGTTTACACAGTGTTGGGGACCATGTGTTATTGAACAAATCATCATTGGCTCAATGAAAGACCATAGCTCCCAGGACTGAGAGAAGACACTTTTCTGAAACACATTTTCCTGAAGGTTAGCAGGGAGTTGGAGCTTAGGACCATCTGGGTTTGAATGTTCCAATTTTTTATAAACTTTACTTTGTGTTTTTATTTGAGCTCTAAAAGGCTGGTAGCCAAACATTAGTTCTGAAGGAACTTCTGAATTTTTTTTGCCAGTTCACCACAAGGTGCTGTGTCCACACCCAGGAGGTCCAAAGTCACCTTGCTAAAGGGAGAAGGGTAACCATCCAATGAGTTTGGAGCCATTTCATTTGGTCTCATGACATAAGATGTTGATACAGCTTACAGTGTTATTCGAAAACAGAGGAGTAGTTCTGCTGCAGTCACAAGTCACATCATCAATGAGGGCAAGTGAGTCAGTTCCAGTGACAGCTTTACTACATTACAGATGAGAGCATTACTTTGGATAAAGTGCAGTTCACAACTTACTCTATTTCCCTAACTCCACCTAACCTGGCCTTTCTGCAGTGAAGTCATGCCAGATCAGTGTTCTCTTTATGGAAGGATCTGTCACATCTATGCCTCCATTCGAGCGAATGTTCTTGATCTCTTTGACAACAGAAAATACATTTTTTTCACGATGGAAAGTATGCTCCTTTCATCCACAACAGTTGTCTTTTGTGTCTAAGGTTGTTTGCTATTGTTGTGCACTCCAGAACATTCTTGCTTCTAAACGAATCAAACACTAGATTTTGACAACCATTGCTTCTGCTGTCGCTTTTTAAATTGATTTCTCAGTGTCATAATGTGCTGCTGTACTGAAATTGATGCTTGAGACAACAGCAACAGAATTCAAGCATTAATGCAACACTTAGAATCAATATTTTTTTCTTATTTAATATAACAAAATGATGCAGCACCACAGAGAAATGGCTGATTAGCCAATTCTACAAACATGGCCCTAAGATATCTACTTCCTTGCATATTGCAAGGCAGGAATGGGAACATCACCAAAAAAACAAAACACAGCAGTCAAATTCAATTAATTTAGTCACAGAATTGGAATAAGAAACAATAGTAACTGGGACAAAATTAGGTTCCCAAGATGTTTTTGGGTTTGCAGATGAAGAAAAGTGTTTCTGCTGACAAAAAGTAATAATTCTTTTTAGTAGGTTGAGGAAAAATGCTCTCTGAATAAAGACCATAGCTGCAAACTGGGTCTGAATGCCACCAGGTTATCATTACCTTGGTTGACTGTGTTAGCATTTTGGAGGAGTGCAAATTTTTTACAGAATGATACCTTTCCCTGCCAGTGTGCCATAAAGTTCCAGGCATCACTCTGAATCCACAGAATCTCACAAATCCTTCTAGTAAATATGCAATTGTACAGAGCAGTTTTAAAGTAACTTTGTTGCATATATTCATGCATTCTTAATATTTCAAAACTCTTAAATTGCCCAAATACTACCCTTTCACTTATTTAATCTCTCACTGTAAAGCGTCTTTGTGACAGTCTATCTGTGAAAAGCGCAATACAAATAAATTGAATTGCGTTGAACTGAATTGAAATATGTGAAAAATTTAAGTAAGGGCAGAATTATTTCATCCCGATAATTCCAAATAGTCAATGCACAGAAAGCACACACTCCACACATTTCCTCGAAGGTAAACAAGCACCACCAGGCTATATGCGACAAGACTTGAAAGAGAAATGGAGAGAATTTGTGGGCTGCCTGTGGTTTGGTATCCTCCTTACTATGCAGCCCTCAGGAAGATAATGCAGAGAGCCCAAAGCCCCAATCTACAGGTAATGCACAGGGGGGTGTATTAAGGGCTCCTGCTGGATCTTTTATTAGCATCTCGTTTTTCATTTCGCAATCCCTCAGTGAAATGTACACACCTTTGCCGGGCAATACTCAGGTCCCTAAGCATTCTAGCCCACAGCATCGCTCAGTCCTCTTCCTCTTCTCCTGCTCAGAGGGTACATGGCGAGGGAATAATCTCTGAGAGGCCTACTTTAAAAATGCCAGCAGGAACGGAGTTGTGATGCCCACATTACAAACATCACAGATGCACAGTGGAAACTACATAAACAGTAAAATGGCAACATTAATAGCATTACTATAGTTTTGATTATCCACTACTCTTAGATCAAAAGAAGCATTTCAGCTTTGTTTTTTATTGTAATCTGATGTCTGGCAAAGCCAAATATACAGCAAAAAGACGAATTAAAACATCTCACAGTGACTACAAAATAATACCAGAAACTCAGAAAATCAGGAGGAACCATGTGTACAAAAGCATCTAGCCAGTACATTAAAAATTTATAAAATAAAAATCTCAGGGGGCTCTATGTCTTTTCAATAATTCAGCAGTCAGAGAAATCTTTAGGGTAGAATGATGACTCAAGAAATGAAAACAGTTGTCAAAAAGGCACGCATATGCGTAAAGCACAATCTAATATAAACAACATTGCGCTTCATTCTAGAAGGTGTTCTCTTTTTGCTATTTCCTCACAGCATTTTATGCCCTGTCAAAACAGGAGGACATTGTTATCAACATCCCCTATAACCATGGAGTCCTGTTTTCCAACCCAATCAAGGACATGACAACCAACAGACAAACACAAAATTTGATTAATTTAGGTAAACTAGTTTCTTAAAAAAACTGTCTCTACTCATCCAGATGGAGAGAAAGGTTGACAAGCTCAACTGCAACATCCTCCACGCCACTTTGCGGCAGGGGTTAATAACCATACATTTTCCATGCATTTTTACCTCCGCCAAGGAGATTACATGATTGGCCCTGTTTGTTGATATGTTTATCCATTGCTTATTTACGAGGATTATGCAAAACTAACGGCCATATTTGGATAAGAATCTTACCAGAGGTGGATCTCGGCTTGACTTCCGGATGTGGATCCAGGATTTTTTGAAGGATTTTTCACCATTGCGAGATTGCAAAATTGGGGTTTTTTCGTCAAATCTTCTCTCATACATAATGATTAGAAATATGAAAAATTGTGCGTGTGTGTGTGTGTTGGGGGGGGGGCATTATCTCAGTGATGATGAGAGAATATCACAAACATGATGCTGAAAAATGGGGGATGGTTCAGCCCTAGTGCAGGTTTGCAGTCTTGGATTGCTTCTGTTTTTGTTTTTGAGTTCAGAGAATTTACCATTGCTAAATGCATGCAGTTCTACAGCTCAAGTATTGACCACAATTTATACTAACTGAACATCAGAAGATTTTTTATTTATTTATTTATTTAGAATTGTAGTCAGAGAGATTGGAAATAATGTAGATTTTGAACTTCTGTTTGGTGAGAGATCTCGTTCCATTCCATGCAGCAGCATGTTCTTTCTTCATGAAACAAGAGGCAGCGAGATGAACAGGCCAGTTTTCCAAAATGTCATCAAGGAACTGGGCCTATTTTCGTCCCAGCGCTACTGTCTGGCTATGCTCTCCAGAAAAGATTAATGTTCTCACGAAGATAATGTCCTCCAGAAAATTAAAAAAAAAAAAAAAAACTAAAGAGACCTGCAACGTCAACAGCTGTACTATTACCTACCCAAAAGTGGCAAATTTTACGCCAAACAGTCCTAATATTAGTTGGCAGGTCACACAGCCCGACAGCTTTAACAGAGGAAGAAACAAGGCATCAATAACAAAGAAGTCAAAATGGAATCAGCGCTCCCTGGCCCGCAAAGCAGTTAGCACCTGTGTCCTTGCAGCTGGGCCAATTAGAAGTAGGCAGAGGGGACAGTGATTCTCCGTCCATTCCAATATGGGGACAGCTGGATTGGCATCCAAGTTTGTGTGGCGGGCTGGCACTGTACCTGCACACCTGGGTGCACGCACTCCTTCGCCGCGATAGGGCTGAGGTGCTAAATTCATTGGCATTTGGAGCAGACCAGGTTCTACCCAATTACGTGACTGTTTTGTATTCAAATACTTCTAAACAGTGAGCTCCTCCGGTTCATTGGTGCTTATAGTGCAAATCTTAAAAAAAAAAAAAGTATAAACCACGCGTACTGTTCTTCATGGGTGGCTCAGTTGTATCAGGCAAGCACAGATACATTGAATTATGTAATTGAGCATTATACAGTATTATTTGGAGCATCAACAAGTGACATGTTAACCGTACCAGTCATTAGCGTCAGACGTCTGTGCTCGGCCATGCCTATGCTCTCGCCTCTTTCTTTTCTGAAGTATGCATCCTTAATCAATTGCTATGATATTGAAGAAATCCTCTTTAGGCATGCCCGCAATGCTGTGCCAAAAAATACATCCCTACTGATTTAAGCATGTCTCTAGCTATTCTGAAAAATAGGACCAAGGGTCATGTAGCTTAATGGCAAGCAATCTTACTTTGATGCTATCAGAATTATTATTAAAATATAAAATTTCATGCAAAGTTTGACCTTTGAATCATTGAAGATCAAGTTCAAAGTCAATAAATGAAAGTTCACGTATATGACCTCCCATATGTCTCTAATACAATCCTAAGCTCTGAAGCAGTTTTGGTGAACTTTAAATGTCACTGAAGGTCAAGTTGAAATCAGCAAATAGACTTCATATCCAGATTTCTATGTCTCTTATACAAACCTAGGCTCTATCTGTGACCGTTTTGGCGATACAAGTTATTGTAATTTCACTATGTGAGTTTTGATTTTCGAAGGTCACCGACAGGCAAGTTGAATGTCACCAAATGAAACTTCATGTGTGACTTCCTGTCCATCACTAATACAACCCTAAGCTCTAACTGTGACCAAGTCACTGAATTCTCTCTTGGTCATGTTTGTCCTTCGACAGTCAATATGAAGGTCACCAAATGAAAGTTCATAGATGACTTTGTGTGTGTCTCAAATACACACATTGGCACTCTCTGTGACAGTTTTGGTGATAGGAGCCATTGTAATTTCACTATGTCAACCTTGACATTCAGTGGTCACTGGAGGTCAAGCTGAAGGTCACCAAATGTATTCATATATCACTGTGAGTGTCTCTAGTACACACATTGGCTCTATCTGAGACAGTTTTGGTGATACAAGTCATTGTTATTTCATTCTGTCAAGTCTGAAATTCAAAGGTCACCAAAAGTAAAGCTGAGGGTCACCAAATGACAGTTCGTATATGACTGCCTATATATCTCTAATACAAACCTAACCTCTATCTGTGACCATTTTGCTGATACAAGTGTTGGGGAATAAGCAGGACACTTTCACAGAGCATGTAAACACAATGGATATCCTTTTAAGACGTTGTTAAATATTGCAGCAATATCACATAGAATGGGGAGAGTCACCCACACCACTGAGAGATTCTCTCCCTGAGGCACTTTCCCAGTTTGCTTAAATACACTTTTACAGAGGTGAGGACATGTTGTTTGTCACTTATTCATCATTATCTGTTTAACTGCCGATGCCAGGTCTCTTTACTTTAGCCACAATGTGTTCTGGGCATTCATTCTGCAGTGTACTGTATGTCCAGATATTTGTTTTCTGTCTTTTTATTTAACAAACAACACACACTCTGACATGTGATGGGTCAATGACAAATAAGCCTTTTAAAAATGTTTTTTTTTTTTTTTTTATAAATCTTTAAAATGTACAGAATACATTTATTTGAAGTTGGAATAGTGTGTTTAAACAAGTATTAATGGTTGCACAACATTTACAGGTTTTAGTACAGTTTTAGACGGTAATTGCAATTTCACCTGCCAAAAAATGTCAGGTGGCGCAACCAAAAGTTTCTTGAAAAAAAAAACACACTTCCCTCTTATTTTTCTAAGTGATTTTTTTAGTAAGTATACCTGAGAGTGTTTACTCTGCCTAAAAATATTACTATTTTGCAGTTGAGCTGGGTATTAAAAGTAATTTATGGATTCTTTATTGTAGGGGGCGGGTATTTTGGTTTTCCAGCATCCAACTTTAGATTTAAAATGTGAATAAATACTTTGCAAGTTTAAAAAGTATATTTTGTATAGAATGATTATTTATTTCACAATTTCCAAACATTTGTTCACATCAATCTCCCATTTCTTGGTTTAAAGTAGTATTTTACCTGGTTGCACCACCTGACGATGCGGTTGCGCTGCCTGACATTTGCTACTAATTCCCAATTATTCAGGCATCTACTTGGACACCTATATAACCTTTTGACTTTGCTCGCTAGTTCATTCATTCATTTTTACAATACAATAAAGAGTTTTAGAATAAAATAACTTTTCATAGTTTTATATTGGTTGTACCACCTGACATGTAAACTGAACAAGTCTAACTATGAAGAGAAAGTAGCTATTTTTTTATCAATATTTGAGAGAGATCTACATACCTTTCACTCATCAATAAAGGTCACTTGGGGTCCTTTTGATGATGCAATATCCTGTTTACTCATCTCTCTCTTCAATTTCAAATAAAAGTTGTATGAATGCGGCTGTGCCGCCCTGACATTTTAAATATGCAGGTTACCAAACAAATCTGTTTTTAATATTCCAAACAATTCAAGAACAATGAAACTATGAAACTTTGTTTATTTGAAAGGTTTTCAATATAAACTTATGCCCCCATATTAATATTATATTAATTAATATTTTAAATTACATATTTAATACATTTCACATAGTGTTAACTTGCTCGGACGGTTGCGCCACCTGACATTTTGAGGGTTCGAGATGGCAAAAAAAAAATATATATCATTTTTATGATAAACTGGAAATATGTTCAAATTAAACAGGTTTTATAGAATAAAATGATGCTTATTGTGAATCATTTAAAATTATTTTAAACCAAAGTAGTGCGCTCGGACACAAAAATCTGCATGTCACGTCACTGACCCACACACGCGCGCACACACACATTCCAACACTTGATTTCTACCACCCAGTACTTCCGTGCCATAGTGCTTCTTCATTAAACAGAATACAATGTCTCAAGCAAAAAACAAAATAACCCATTGAGAGCTAATCCAGGTCACACAGAATACCAATCTGCAATAATAATTTTCTCTCACATAAGTCATTGAAATGTGAAGTTTGACCTTCAAAGGTCAAGTTCAAGGTTGCCCATTGAAAGTTCATACATGACCTCCTATAAGTGTTCAATACCCACATAAAGTATATTCCATCTTGAATATTTTCAGGCCAAGAGGCCTTTGAAGGTTATCTGAGATAAACTTTAACACTGCCAAAATATAGGTCATATATACAACTTACACTCTATCTGTAAGCATTTGGCCTCCACAGGCTATTTCATGAAAAAGTGCCAAAAAAATTACTAAGTCCAGACTGGGCCTTCTAGTATCTTCACCATACCCACTTCCAGCAAAAATCAAAAATGGCACTCAAATGGCAGTCAAAATGGCACTCGCACAGTTTATTGTGGGTACCAAGATGAGTTAATTACCTGATTTAGAAACAGGTCATTGAACAGTTTTTGAGGTAATAGCTTGCCAGCCCATAGGACTGGCAATCTAGAAATGCATAGCTAGCATCATCCTGTGTTAATTCAACCCTAATAGAGTCTCTAATGAGTCTAACTGTGCCATATGTATTCAAAGAGTGGATTTAACACAGATTATTTGACTGTACAACCATGTGGTCAGTAAGTTCAGTGTGTCTGAAATCTACATCACTCCTGCTGTTCCCTGCAGCACAATGTATTGCTCAGCATGGAAAAAAGGCCAGTCACATTCACGGGCAGCTTCAGCCATCGACAATGACACACAGGCGGGTTCTCTCACTGTGTATTACATCCCAGCATGCAACAAGAGCTTTCCAATATGCAGTGAGAGGCCAGTCAGCAGGCAGAAATAGAGCGTCAGAACAAATAACCCCTTGAGAAATGAAATAGGTGGACTCAACAGGATTCAACAGCAAGTGCTCAGACGTGGTTAGTCTACCTCCTTCTCCTCTTTTGCTTTCTATATCTTTTCAATACACTCAAACAGGAAAATCAGTTGTTTGTGTGTCCTTTTCGGAGGCAAAATCACAATACTTCATAATCACGCATCACAGAGGTTTGACTGTGACATGCCAAACCCACACAGAGATGCATGGATTGATCCCTTAAACAAAACAAAACAAAAAAAAACAACGTAATGCACGGCAGAGGACAGTGAAATTAATCCAACAATAATGCTTGAGATATCACAGCAAAAGCCCTCTTATAAATATATGTCACAGGGCTCCAATGGCGGCAGCGCATTGCCATAGCAGACCTTGGTACCAAAAATGAATTAAATCTGTGACACTGTTCTTAAGATGTTAACAACAGAATTAAAAATGATCATTTAGCCCGTAATTAAGACAAGGTCACCATAATTTATTAGCATCGCCATAACATCCACGTAGCCAATGTTACAAAAAATGAGAGGAATGCATTAAAATGTTCTTGAGATATTGGACCATTAGTCAGGTTAGAAATGGTTAATGGCCTGTAATGATCTTGAAAATTAGGTGAAGGTCACAAATACTGACTGGTGTCTGCGCATTCCCTAACATACCTTACCACACATTTTAAGAAATTCCATCAACCGGTTCTTGAGATGTCGCATTAACAACAGAGCGGGACGTACATACGTTCATAGAGATGCAGCTGAATACTATGCCCCCTGCTTTACGCTACCGCGCATGGTGGGGGACAAAAAAAAAAAAAAAGTGCCATAGAGGGATGAACAGACAGACGGACAGATGAATAGACAACAAAATTGACTGGTGTCGGCCAGACCCGGCGGCAGAAACAAATTCGTGGACGGGCACTAAGTGTACTCTAGGCGGCATAATGATTTTTCAACATTATGAGCAAAATCATAGTGGAAAGCCATTGTTTTTTGTTTTGGAAGGATATTTAACAAATAAAGCTTAATTTCATTCATTGTCAGTAGCGGAATTATTTTGTAACAAGTGTTCTTGGCATAGTCTGCGGAGCTGAACTAGACGACGGCCAAAATCCCATGCGGAAAGGCAACTAAAAGACTAGTTTCTCTCGCTCCTTAAAAACACTGACTTGCACAAAAACAAAGGCTGAAACGAATACGGGTCTCTCTCCATTTATGTAACTCTGCTGAACGACATAGGCATCAACATCCGCACAGCAGAGAAAACTCTTAAAATTGGAACAAGGGGCCGGCTGATGGCAGCAGCCTACTGCACACCGTAAATTACCACTAGCGATATGATCCATTCACATAAAGTATGCAATAGAACAGCCGTATCAAACCATAAACCTAAGCTATATGCTCCTCACAAAACATTGAAACAAACACAAAAATATACTCCAAATAATTAAGCTAAGCCTACTCCATGCTTTGACATTTGCAGTAACACAAACGCCCACATTATAGCCTATCGAATCGTGTTTTGCACCCACAAGCAACATTTGTAATAAAACAGTTCAGTTCATAAGAACACTGTACAATTCAAAATGACAGACTACAGGCTAGGCCCATATGTAGGCTAACAGTAAGGCTACCGGACTGCTTTTCTTGACTCAGCTCGCTCAAAGTCCGCATCTGCAGACAGACAGACAGACACAGGAATGGGGGCGCAGTGAGGTCGAGTTTCTAATGTTTTACAATACCTAGCCAGGACTCTAAAAAAATAAATAAAAAAGCCAAATGGCAACTTACCACTAGTAGAGCGGTAGGTGACGTTTTTCGACCAAGTCAAATCTTCTTAAAACATTGTCCTTCCACTCATCCCTGGACTTTTTCAATAAATACTTTAGCTTAGGTTACATGTCTAACTTAGCGACGCAATATGTTTTTTTATTTTTTCCCTCCAGAGTTCCGGGGAAGACATACTCCTACTCTGCCTCTGATTGGCTAAACCTAAGACTGACCGTAACCTCAACTTTAACCAGTCTCATCACCGAAAATGACAAGGAGCAATTTAGTCCAGTCGGCAGACAATGCCTCTCTCGCTCTCTCGTTTTCTCTTTCTCTCAAGGAGTCTGATGGCCTTACTGTTAATTTTACATATGTATGAGGCATAATTATTTATTTGATATATTTAATTTTAATTATTTGTTTTAGTGTTAAGGTTCGTCTATCACATTTTTTTTTTTCCCCATGTACGGGACTCTCGTCAGGGCGGGCACAGGTGACTCAGTGGGCGGGCCTGGACCCCCAATGCCCCCCCTTGCTGCCGGGTGTGGTGTCGGCGCATCGTTGAAAGATACCTGCATACCAAAAATGCAGAAAATTCGTGCGGCGGCTCTCAAGATATCACGCAGACAAACAGATGTTTTTAATACTATTCCATTTCATAGTTTTGGTGACTTTTCAATTATTGTAATGCATGCATTTAAAGTAAAGCATATACTCAAATCTTTTATCAGTCATGTGAATCAGATAATGATTTACGCAGGCTATTGTTGCAGCTGGTTGGGAATACTGCTGGTTACTGGTACCGGGTGAATGCTGACTTGTATTGTCATCAGCAGCTGCCGGCAACATGTGGGGTGCCAGATCTGGACGGATGAATCTGGCATAGAGCCGGGCCAGGGTTCAAGCCGAGTGCAGGCCAACTCCACACACCAGAACTAGCCCAAAATTAATTTTATTTAGCAAGAATGTGTAGGGCCGAATGCGGCCCACTCATGAGTTGTTGTAGGGAACACGTGTGAGTTAATTGCATTCATCTACTGTTTGAATAGAGCCAAAATTTCTCAATAACAATGGATGCATTTCATAGTTGCGCAGTGCTTTTCAGCGTATAACACAAATTACTGCACAGTAACAATAATGAGAGGGCTCACTCACCGATCAACAGTAATAGACACAAACAATTCAAGACAACCAAATTCAACTCAAAACTTAAACACTTCATCTTGCTGACGCTGACCTGCTTATTTAGGCTAAATTATAATCAGTTTTAGCCATATGTGAGGAGGCATGAAATAAGCAAGAAGTTAGCAATCTCCCAATAACAAATCCACAACAAACACACAGATAAAACTAATGCTAACAAGTCACAATGGATGTCTGCAACAACCTTTTAAAAATGTTTCCACAGCCAGAAATCCTAAACGATCTGTTGTGTTGACAAAGATATCCTGTGGCAAGCTCAGCCAAAACTTGGGGTGAGGGCTCAGTCCTAAGTGTTTCCCCATTGCAAATTCAAGAAAAAATTGTAGCATAAAATCCTGTACTGAAATCAGCACAGGGGACTTGCATCAGTCTGTGTCCACTGGGTTGCACAATATTGCAGAACTGTGCTAGCGAGCAGGTAAACTGTCTTCTTTTCCTCTGACATTGAGAATGCATGGTTTGACAAAATAATCAACTTGATTCTGGTTCCTTTCTCTCTCTGTCTCCACTTTCATCCAAGGGAATTCATTAGGCGATTAAAAGACAAGCTGAATCTAGCCCCTTATCGAGGCACACTAATCTAGGGTATTATGGTGTCATACATCCATGAAGGTTTATTACTGCTGTAAAAACAGCAAAATACTCATCTATCCAAAGTCCTGGAGACCTGAATAGGCACATCTTATCACACATTTTTTTTTTTTTTGTCTTTTAGATTTGAATATAGAGTGCCCTGAGCTCGCAATACAATGAAATAAGCAGTCTGTGATATTCTAATGAGTAATCCTCATAGGTAGACACAAACACGCTCAGTAAGAGGAAGAAAGATAAATTATTGATACAATTCAAAAAATGCTTGATGACCCATCTCATCTGAAGCACATAGGCCCTTCCGTTCATTAATTGACTACCAATATCCCTGAGCCATATTAAAATGAATTACTTGTATCATAGAAAGTTTGCAGTCATTTTGATGAAATCAGCTCATGCTTGTTCATCTTAAAATAGAGGTGAGGAAAAGCAGCCTTATACTTTGTGCAATCTGAGACAACTTGACATCCAGAATTTTTTATGAGTGTGAACAAAATGTTCTTAGATAGCAAAGAGGAGGAACTAAAAAGAAAATTAATAGCTCATAAAATGAAAACTGGCACAACTCTCACTCTTAATCTGACAGATATATGATGTTGATTCACACCTAAAGTTATGACATATTGTGTTTTTAATTAATAACTAGCGACTCAGTCGTGAATATGACACAGTGATTGCAGCTGATGTACAGTAAGCTGTTTTGTATCTACACCTCAAACACTGGCAGAGTGGGCCATTTAGCACTGCCTGTGTTTTTTGATCATAACCAACACTGGGAATTTAAGCCTGAGCAACACATCGAAAGCTAAACATTCTCAATATTTGTGCATGTATTTCATGGGTAACAGGCAATGGGGCGAACTTAATTGTATAGAGCTGTTGTATAGAAGCCATGCTGTCGTAACACGTGCAGAATGTGGCTTGGCATCGTCTTGCAGAAATAAGCAGGGACGTCCCTGAAAAAGACATTACTTGGATGACAGCATTTGTTGCTCCAAAACCTGTATGTACCTTTCAGCATTAATGATGCCTTCACAGATGTGCAAGTTACCCATGCCATGGGCACTAACACATCCCCATACCATCACAGATGCTGGCTTTTGAACTTTGCGCTGATAATAATTTGGATGGTCCTTTTCCTCTTTAGCCCGGAGGACACAACGTCCATGATTTCCAAAAAAAAAATTGATATGTTGACTTGTCAGACCAAAGCACACTTTTCCACTTTGCGTCAGTCCATCTCAGATGAGCTTGGGCCCAGGGAAGCCGGCGGCATTTCTGGCTGTTGTTGATATATGGCTTTTGCTTTGCGTGGTAGAGTTTTAATTAGCACTTGTAGATATAGCAACGAACTGTGTTAACTGACTATGGTTTTCCAAACTGTTCCTGAGCCCACATGGTAATATCCTTTACAGATTGATGTCGGTTTTTTATGCAGTGTCGCCTGAGGGGCCGACGGTCATGGGCATTTAATGTTGGTTTTCGGCCTTGCCGCTTACGTGAAGAGATTTCTCTCGATTCTCTTAATCCTTTGATGATATTATGGACTGTAGATGATGAAATCCCTAAATTCCTTGCAATTGCACGCTGAGAAACGTTGTTCTTAAGCTGTTGGACTATTTGCTCGTGCAATTGTTCACAAAGTGGTGTACCGCGTCCCATCCTTGCTTGTGAATGACTGGGCCTCTCGGAGATGCCCCTTTTATTCCTAATTATGACACTCATCTGTTTCCAATTAATCTGTTCACCTGCGGAATGTTCCAAACAGGCATTTTTTGAATATTCCTCAACTTTCCAAGTCTTTTGTTGCCCCCGTCTCAGCTTTTTTGGAACTTGTTGCAGGCATCAAATTCAAAATGAGTGAATATATCTAAAAAAACAAAGTTTATCAGTTTGAACATTAAATATCTTGTCTTTGTAGTGTACTCAATTGAATATAGGTTGAAAAGGATTTGCAAATCATTGTATTCTATTATTATTCACATTTTACACAACGTCCCAATTTCATTGGAATTGGGGTTTGTAAAGGATTGTTTTGATTTTGGTTGTTTCTACCAAAAAATTTATAAAAATTAATTTCACACATGTTGGTATATGCCATTTCTCTATAATTATATTGTTTATAATTTTTTTGTATTGCTGGTGTATTGACAGTCAGGATTGCCAGTAATTTTGGAGCCCACTGTAACGCTCAGATGACCACAAAAATGCTTCTGATACATTTATCATGCTGACGCGAAGCAGTCAGGTCACCAACCTTAAGATTCATTGGCCCGGTTCTGTTTCAGTACTCAATGACGTCTATCTCTTCTTCTTCAACCACAAGGAGATTTGCACTCTGCTGCATTGGCCCGTTCTCTCCTTCACTTCTGGTGGACAGAGGGTCATGCCATCTCTTTCACTCCGTCCAGAGTTACACATTGAATATGATGTCCCGACCGTTTTGAGATTTGCCGCTAATTTTCAGCGGTGTTTACTGCTCCAGACACAAGCCATTGGGCTTCTCACTGCCTTGAACATTTCAACAAACAAGCTGTTCTAGGACCACAAACAAACAACTGTTCTAGGTCCTTTAACGTTTGGCCTTAGTGCGTGCTGAATGGATTATCATTTTTTTGCACAGATTTTCAGTGCTGTTTATTGATTGAATATGTTGTTTTCACTAAATCTTCCACTGGCTTTTTGGCTTACAATTTGTTTTATTTTTTTGCACACACAGACTTAAAAAACCAGTTTTGTTAACGGGCACACTTAGGAGCCTGTCATCATTTCCAATCGTGGAGGAACATCGGACTTCTGTTTACCAACTGGGGACACTTCTTCCCTTTGGATTACAAAGTCTGGGTTACTTCCCACTCGGTGTGTTGCATATCTTATTCCTTTGTATCCCCATATGTAATTGCCGCAGCTTCATGACTCCTGCTCATTAACATTGCTCAAACTCTCAGTGAAAGTTAAACAACTGCAATGTTTTGGCATTGCTTTGAGTCATGCGCTAATCATTCTCATGCTGTTTGTCTCCAACAATGTTCATCCTAACTCAATGCCCCCTACTCATGGCCCCGCCGCATGTAATCTGCCATTTAATGATTTTTGCAAATGCAAATCTTTGGGCTTTTTGCATGTAAATATCCATAGTTTTTTGGCAAAACTTGCTTTCCTGAAACCTTGGGTACACACTGCCAATCCTGATGTTCTGGCTGCCTCTGAATTGTCGCTTAAGAAAAGCGTTTCTCATCTTGAAATTGAATCCTTGAGTTTCCAAAGGGCCCAACTCCAAGGAACACTCTTTTTCAAGAGAGGGAAAAAATATACATATTTTTTGCCCATATGTTATGTCCCATATATTTTTAGCTTATTTCTTTGCAAGAGAGTGTCATTGGGATACTTTTTGCTGAAATTACAAGAAAGTTTCCATTTTTGTTATAAGATATGCAGACCTTCAATTCATTGGAGTTGGGCCCCTTGGAAACTCAATGATTCAATTGTAATACTGGAATACAATGTCTTTTGTCAGTACAAATCCACTAAGGAAGGCGTAGTGCCTATTTTAGTAAAAGACCATTTGCAATGTTCTGTAATACTGTATATGTCAGTCCTGAAGCAATTTGAACTGTCAGTGTTAAAACTCAATCTGTCAAGAAATTTCGGTCACACTGTAGATGAAGTGTTGCTCATTAAGGCTTTATACAGCATGTATAATGCCTTCATAAATGAGACATAATGTCTTCACAAATCATACATAAGCAAATGTCATGCTTTGTAAAGGGTGAAATAACGCATCCTTATTCAGTATGTGATGCAGATGTGACAATGACAATGTCACTTAGCTGACAATGTCACCCTTTATAGAATTTCACCATTCGCTAATGGTGCTTTTCCACAACGTGGTACCGGCTCTACTCCACCTGCCTTGGTACTGGGTACTTTTCTGGGGGGTCGTTTTCCATTAGAGGATAGTACTGCCTCAGTGTAGCTGGTCGTCATAGCGGCGCAGCACGAAACTTCCGCGACGTCATCCTCAACACGACACACAATGTAGCTGCAGTTATATCAAGTTTACATTTATAACCCTCAATTTTATTAAAGATTTATGTGTTCAAATCAGAGGACGCGCACTACCGTCACCACGTTATGGCACTAAAGTCCGGCGAGTGTTGAACTGTATTTTCTGTTTAACATTGTCGTGTCCGATTCAGTTACATTAAATTGCGTACCACCTAACAACACAAAGCGATGATATCCGTAAAAGGCATGGAGAGCGAATGTACATTTCATCCTGAATTTGACAGCAAACAAATGGATTGTTAAAGCATGGGATAATTAGGTGCTCATTGCAGAGCAGAGGTCCTCGTTGCAAATGCGCAAATCGCAGGAGATGGCAGAGAATCAGAATTCATTGCTTTTTGATGCGTCATCTCATCTGTGATAACTTTAAGAGAGAAATGATTCGTCAACACCCACAAAGTTATTTTTCTGCGCGACTTTCTTAAAACAGGGGTAGCATCACATAACTTTCTCAAGGGGAATTAGTTCGGGGAACAGAACTGGACACAACGCCGTCACTTAATTTTGCCAAGAAACGGGGTCACAGACAAAGAGAAACACATTTCATGAATGTAGCAACTTTGGTGAACAAGCGAAACCGTGTTTGAAAGGTAAAGCAAAGCATGGTTTATTGAACAAGTTGCCTAAAACAATATAGGCCTAAGTTGATGATCATAATAACTGCGCTAATCTTGAGACTCATCAATCTAACTCGAATAAGATGTCCCGAGGTCGACTACAGAATCATCTTTCGCAGTGACGATTCTCTCTGACCAATCAGTGAGCAGTGGTGTTGTCACGTCACATTTTAGTACCTACTAGTACCCGGTCGGCTTTTTTTGGAACCCCAGGAGAGCAGGTACCAGAAAAGGTGGTACCAGGTACCAAGTGCTAGGTGCTATTTCCTTTTTCCTTTTCAAAGGAGGCCATTGCTCTGACCCAAACTGCTACAGGCCCATTTTCATCCTGCCCTGCCAGGCATAAGTTATTGGGAAACTGGTTCGTAAATAGTCTGGATTTCGGACAGGTCACGGATGTATCACCGGAAAAATATTATCAGTTGACACAGTTTGTCACTACATCTACATGTGCAGGTTAAAACTCTACAATGGAAAGCGAAAGCCACCTATCAACAACACCCAGAAACGCTGCTGGCTTCTCTGGGCTCAAGCTCATCGTGGATGGACTGACGCAAAGTAGAAAAGTGTGCTGTGTTTTGACGAGTCCAAATTTCAAATTGTTTTTGGAAATCATGGACGTTGTGTCCTCCGGATTAAAGAGGAAAAGGACCATCCAGATTGTTATCGACACAAAGTTCAAAAGCCAGCATCTGCGATGGTATGGGGATGTGGTAGTGCCCATGGTATGGGTAACTTGCGCATCTGTGAAGGCACCATTAATCCTGAAAGGTACATACAGGTTTTGGAGAAACATATGCTGCCATCCAAGCAACGTCTTTTTCAGGGATGTCCCTGCTTATTTCAGCAAGACAATGCCAAGCCACATTCTGCACGTGTTACAACAGCGTAGCTTCATAAAAGAGCTTGGGTAATTGACTGGCCTGCCTGCCTGCAGTCCAGACGTGTCTCCCATTAAAAATGTGTGGTGCATTATGAAGCGCAAAATACGACAACGGAGACCCCGGACTTTTGAGCAACTGAAGTCGTACATCAAGCAAGCAAGGGGGAAAATTCCACCTACAAAGCTTCTACAATTAGTGTCCTCAGTTCCCAAACGCTTATTGAGTGTTGTTTAAAGGAAAGGTGATGTAACAGTGGTAAAAATGCCCCTGTCCCAGCTTTTTTGGAACGCGTTGCAGGCATCAAATTTAAAATGAGTGATTGTTTTCAAAAAAAAAACAATGAAGTTTATCAGTTTGAACATTAAATATCTTGTTTTTGTAGTGTACTCAATTAACTATAGGTCGAAAAGGATTTGCAAATCATTGTATTATGTTTTTATTCTTTATTTACACAACATCCCAACTTCACTGGAATTTAGGTTGGTAGACTGTTTATTTTATTTTATATGCCGTCGCTGAGGCCTCTTGGCCAGGTAATCAATGTAAATGAGAGCTGGTTCTCAATGATTCATCTGGTTAAATAATGCTTAAAAAACAACTAAAACAAGGCAGTTCAGTGTATTGTACAGCTTGTATTTCTAAGAACATAAACTATTGGTTGCGTATTTGAAGAAAGACAGCCAAGAGACCATAGCACTGCAGCACTGATGTCTGGTCCAGTAATACTTGTATTTCTCAAGCAATATACTGTGCTTAATGTGTACATTTTTAAACAGAGAAAATATTTTTCTTATGGTTTTTAACACGCTTGGGCTCATTACAGGGCATCACCTTTATTACAATGCTGAAGTGTTGCACAAAACAAAAAAGTAGTTTCTAACGTCTCTCACAAAGATGTAGATTTGACCTCAGAACCCAAGGTCAAAGAAAAATCTAAGGTCAAAAACTGATGCAGAAATATATAGTTCCTATCAGTCCTTAATGCAAACCTGAGCCTGAAATGCAATAAGTAAGATTCAGGGCATTTTTCATCAAGCCAAAATCAATGGTCTAATCCATGGTCATCAACTGATTTGCAATATAAGTGCCTATCAGCCCCTAATACAAACCTAGGTTCTACATACAATAATAAGCAAGATACAGGGTGTTTTTCCTGTTTGACCTTGAACCCAAGGTCAAACGTCAAATCCAAGGTCACAAACTGATTTGCAATATGTGACTTCCTGTCAACTAATAATGCAAACTTCAGCCCTAAATGTGACAGAAAGAAATATATGGGTTATTTTGTATGGCTTTGTGCCATTTAAAACATTAATTATTTTGTAAATTAATTTCTGATTCTGATCTGATTTGCCTCAAGACAATACAACTACTATTGCCCATGCCAAATGTAATTAAAATTGGTTGAAAACAGTGACCAGCAGTTTAATTGCAAGAAACCTGCACAGACGCTGTGGAGGCAGATATGGCAGGGGCAACAGCTGAAAAAACGTATACTTAGCACCATTAAAAACGCATGCGTGAGATATGTACTGTATTTGTTGCAAATTGAAGAATCAAATTGGTTTTTATTGTTTTCCCAGTGAAATATGAGTTAAATAAAGAGAAGCTTGTGATCTTGTCATCCCAATGCGCACAGTGTGGACACGGTGAGCACTTTTATAATAACAAACATTGAGCTGTTTGTGATTTGTAGAGTGACGCTTGACTTGTTCTTTTGGGTGTGGTCATAGCCGATATAAATCCAAGAATGTTATGGCTTCAAGAAAAGGGCACGGCTAACGATACAGGTGATAAAAAGAACTACAGGCAGGTTTCAGCTGGAAAGAAGTGGCGCATCATCTGCACTTTTCACTGGTCAGCTATCGGTCAGTTGTGTGTCCGAGAACGGGAAACAGGAATTTCTCTGACCGACCCTGCTCATGGCAGCCACGAGTACGGTACGTCACACATGAATTTTAATGGCGCTAAGCTCTCTCAGAGCACATTTTAAATGGCGCAATGTGCGTATGAATCCATAGTATCCACAACTTTGTCCAGGGACGCTAAAAATATATGAGCCAACAGGAGACGTCATATTCCCCTGGCCCCAGCAAATCAGTCCAATGAATCAAAGTCCAGAAAAATTGGAAAAATTTTAATGTCACATACTGTAGAACCACAAGTGGTAATTATTCATTTTGTAGAAGTAAAGACATACCGTACATGTATGAATTTTGAAACAATTTCCAGTTCTTGGCACACCTGGCAGTGTTCCTTTGATTGGTCATTGCTAAGCCTGTTACTAGATCAGCTCTTAGCGGCCATGTTTTTTAAGACATCACTAGCTCATGGGAAGGACAGTTAGAAGCTTCATCAGTGATACAGCATGCAAACTAGAACCATTTGGGTCAAATGGTAGAAAGATATAGGCAGTTTCACATTGTTGCATCTTAAAGTGCAACCTTTTGGCAGGTCCTAAATGTTGTAATCATCAGCTTCATGTTCTCTAGATGAAATTCTTCAGTTATTTTATAATTGGACATTGGCGTCAAGAGTTACACCCCATTATAACTCGAGACCACGCCCGAGTTTATTGGTTTACTTTTTAAAGATATTGGACTTAAGATACGGTCTACCAAGTTCTGTAGCAAGTAGACTAACCATCTGGAAGGAGACTGATTTGAGAAACTCTAGTGATGGGCAACTCCAGTCCTGGAGGGCCGCAATGTCTGCAGGCTTTAGTGGATTAGATGCCCAGAAATCAGTGTGTGTGGACTTATTAGCCAATCAGTAAATAAAATTGATGGAAACACACAAAAATCTGAAGACGCTATGGTCTTCCAGGAATGAAGTTGACCATCCCTGGTGCAGACCAACAGAATCAAAAGAAGAAAAAAAAATCCTGAAACCTGGGGTTCAAAATGCATTTGCCAAAACATAGTTTGTTGTTATAGTGGCACCTTGTGGTCAATCAATTTAAAAATTCCAAAATAGCGAAAGGCAGCACTCAGGTTGTGGTTTATGAGTGTGCTCCGTTTTACGAAAAAAAAAATATCAAATGGTTATCAAAGTTAAGCTCCGGACAAAACTATTTACAGACAGATGGACGGATGGAGGGACGGACACAGCGACAGCTATATCCTCCTGCATTATATGCCGGGGGATTGCAAAATAAGCCTACTTTTCATTCAAGCTTTTTATATTATGTCATACTTGCACATCTGATGAATTCTCAGAAACCGAGATCTAAAAAGAAACATTAAATCACAACTCAGATGTCAATACTGAGAGAGGCACTGAAACACCATACACCATGACGCCTGTTCAGCATAATAACAATGGCATTGACATTTCATGTTCCTTTTTGGAAGAATACCCACTTTCGCCTTTCTTTCACTAATCCATATGCCTTCAGGCATCATACAACTTGTTCTACTTAAGTTATGCAGCACAAGAGGCGGGTGCTGTACTGTGAAGACAGTCACAGCAGCGGTAGTGTTGTTTGGCAGGATGTGAAGTGAGTGCTGGCAAACCCCCCATAGCTGGAGCTGTATTTGTGATGCAGCTCAGCCTCAAGTGCCCCACTGTGTTTGTAAAACTGGAAAAATATATGAAACGAATGAATTCATGAAACAATGATTTTGTTATATTAGTCATAAGTTGCACCCTGTGCACTAGGTATTACTTTGCCAAGCTGGCAGTTTGATTAACTCTCACTTGTATAGGATTTGCAATTAATTTTGGATGTGGTCTCAGCCAATCAGTACTAAGTGTTGGAACAACCCAATATACTAAACTTTTATTGTGGATACCATTGTTTTTACAAAGGTAATCATTTTGCAAAAAAAGTGATTAATTAATCTGACCAAAACAGTATTAGTTACAGTCTGCATTATGATTACAGATGATGAAAAGTTATATGCAGCAACCTTGGGAAAAATCAGATTTTCCAGTAATTTAAATGTTATTTACTATTGCAAGTGGGCTTTACATTGCTTATATTCATATGAAACTGAATAATCATGAACATAAAAAATGCATTCTTAAATCCTGTCACCACAGCCCCGAACAAAACAAAACCTAATTTTTCAGAAATTCATTATCCTCCTATTTCATCCGTCCAAGCATATTTCCAGTTAGCATATGAAGCAGAGATGTTTATGTGTTGCTTGCAAATATGATCAAATTAAAACAAGCTCTTGACAGGAAAGTAATATGAGCTTAAGACTTAGCAGAGCGATAATTGCTACAAATCCACATATCACATTTCTAACTTATTAAATTAGCCAGTCTTTCCCCAAGTGAGATTTGTTGGATTTAATAAGATCCAGCTGACCTTGGTGTAGATGCCCAGAGCAGCAGTAATCAAAAAGAAAACAAAAATAACACAGCCTGAAGCACTTTGTGGTTTAAAACACAGGAGATGGCCTGGTTATTCATACACAGATGAAAATAAAGAGCGTTTTGGCTGATAAATAGGGTGGAAGGTGAGTAAACTTGGGCTGGCTAAGTATAAGCTGATGTAAGCCCAATCATTGCAAATTGCAGATCCGTGGGCCACTGGAACACCTGTGCTGTAAACAACCTCAGATTACATGTGACCTCCTTCCGAACCGCGCAGCGGGAAAACCTCGCCACCCACAGAAGGCGGGAAACGAGGAATATCAGGCATTAACACAGCAGGGGAATAACCCCAGCTGCCCTCCCCACCCCCAAGTCTATTACACTGGGATTAATGGCACACTGGTCCTGCAGTTTGAGGTAATATCATAACCCATCCCCCCCTTTTTTTTTTTTTTTACTATATTCTGTGCCATTTTAAGCCTCTGCTCAATACAAATCAAGTAAACTGCCCCCGCCATTTGCGTAATGGGTTCTATCAGATTGACAATGACGCGGAGATTGTATTTTTACATATTGAACTAATCTGGTGAACATGCAAGTTATTCCATTTCCAAAACAATGTTGAATTTAATGTCATTCATAAAGCAATTAACTTTTCTATGCACATGGCCACACATTTAATGGCCCAAAAGGCACATTACTACAATACCTGCTTGTATGAACCCAAAAATGCCAACAATTTGACATGATTGGCCAGTGAACTATGACATGAACTCTTGTAACCAGCCGCCAGTGTAATAAGGAACAGACTCAATCGAGCCGCAGGGTGATTAGGATATTTTGAATCGTTGGACATTGAAATGAGCATTTCTTGGCTGCAGCCATTTCCACGGTGAGTAATTTTAATGAGCATTGCACAATCAAGCTCGGGATGTCTGAACAAACTCTGACAGCTACCACTGTGAGCTTTCCAGCCATGCAATTCTTTAAAACGGAAAGAGGAAAACACAGTTATACATTCTGGAGCAACACAACTCACAAGACGGAAAGAAGATTTTCAAATATAGGCAGAGTACTCCATAAAATTTGGGACACATACTTTTTTTCTCGATTGAGCAGAGCACTCTGCAATTTCAGATCCTCTGCATTCTTGCACCAGCACTCCCCATTTTTAGATTCTGGTAATGGCATTGTTATGCTATTTGGTTTCATCATGCAGAAATGGCAGCAGTGTTTTACATGGTTCCACTATTTTATGAGACTATTTTTCAAGGGACAAATGGATCTGCAGATGTCTCTGATCAATCAGGGATATTTAATTATTGTACTTGTGTAAGAAAGCATTCAGCATTGAATTTATCTTAAATAACACAACTATATCCAAAAATCTATGCCAGCTGGGAAAGGGATTAAAGGTAGATAAGAGCTGTAAAAGAGGTGAAACTAAGATGTAAATGAATTTGGCTTACATTTTTAAATGAAGCAGTTAACAAGAATTATATTTGCAAATAAGCTCAACAGGAAAAAAAAAAAAAATGGGAAAACCCATTTTTTAATTATGGTCATTTTCATCACAACAGATGTTTTTTCAACCATGCAAAATTCTTGATCTGCAAACATGCCCTGCTATTTCACATGCAAATTCAATACATTATGTAGACTTACTCATTTGTCATTTTCATGCTCCACACTCAAGATGATGTTCGCAGATGCCATTTGAGTAAAACACAGGTAAACAAGACAAGGTGCAACCTAGTATATGGCTGGGCCGCCAAGTGCTGTCTGAGAATGTGTGCCCAAGAAAAGGGTGTGCATGGACGATATTAAATACTAATCTGAAATTATAAACCTCCCTTCTCCCTCCTAAAAGGGCGCCCCCTTTAAAATTGTTCTGGCGAGTAAAAAGCCAAAAAAAGTGGAGGTTTGATTCGTAATTCTTTCCCTTTCTCTGAATCCCATCTTCCATTTCAGCATTTTTTTACATTTAAAACAGAAACATCTTCCTGTCGCACCCTATGAAACATCGGCGCAGAAGGACGTGACTTCGTAAGCCTAGCCATCATGTGCCGTTTTATGAGCTACTCGAGGTCTGCAGTCCCCAAAATAAACAAATAATCCTCGGACAAAATCCTAAATTTGAATAAAGTGATTCATCGCATTATATATGAATTACTTTTTTTAATTCAATCAACTATCTTTAATGAATGTAACTTGTCACTTTCGCCAACATAAACATCCAAGCAGCAGGCTAATCCCATAAATGCATTAAATAATGATAGCCTGATCATCGTTCCCTTTGGACTTATCATCAGCGTTCTTAAAATGCTCCAAAACCAGCGATTTTATTATATTTTCATCTTTTTACTGCGGGTGCGTGAAAGCCATTCTCAATCTTTCGGTAATGAGTGCATTCTCTCAAACATAAGCTGACGCAGTACTTGTCGCGATGACTGTGCCCTCTGGGTGGTATTCCTTCATGGCCCAGGAATTAAAACGATAAGAATAAATTTTACAAAACTGTCCTAGCACTATATTGATTCCTAGCTGCAAACTGCAACAGCATAGCGCTGATTAGAGTTACTTAAATCATAGGGAACACACGTAACGAATCAGAGTGCAGGCCTGACAACTTATGCTGACCAAGTTTTTCTTTTGCCTTTTCCTAGTTGCTCAATCCCCTCTTAACAAACTGTCACCATAGTTGTGCAGATAAATCAAAGAATACCGTCGGTTTCCTTAACACAATGCAACTTATGCCATTTTTCAAACAAACCTCATTGGAAGGATCTGTCAAATCACACCGTGCCGAATTTTCTTCAAGGAAATGCAATGCTTGATTGGAAGGATCCCAAGAGCACGGCAGCGCTAAAGTTAATGATCCGCTGCTGATGCTCTTCACCGGAGCAAAAAGCTAACTGGTGCTCGGTGCAAGCTATTGCAGTTACAGTATTGTTGCTTAATTCTATAATCTATAATGTTATTTTCATCACTGTCCTTTGCGTCCACGAGTAACGTAAGTGTTTGTATCAGTTGCTGTAGTTTTCTTTTAAATATAGTTGGAGTTAAGGTTTTAGACATAAATTGTACAAAACTGTTTTAACCCAATTCATATTTTTATTTTTCAGTCTTAATTTTTACTGTTTAAAGTTACTGTTACATTGAGAATGCTTTAAGTCTGCAGCCGCCACCGGGAAGTGCTGCAAAGGGAGGGGCACCCTTGTACACTTAAACACATTAAATGCGAATGACATCAACACCCGGCCAGCCAGCCAGCCAGCCAGCCAGCCAGCCAATCGTCGGCCAGCCAATCGTTGAAGTTCTTCCCCGCCGGCCGACCAACCGCTGAACAGCCAGCCAGCCAATCGTCGGCCAACCAATCGTTTAAATTCTTCCCCGCCGGCCGACCAACCGCTGAATTGATCACTAAGGCAGCCAGTCAGTGACTCACTCAGCGACATTCGCGTTTATAAAAATATTTTCTTCCACACTCCCTTGTGGCTTACAGGTATCATCTGATATCTTTTGAACTAATCGAACAAAATGCCACAGTCATTGATCAGACTGACCAATTGTCTATTTATGTTCTCCATTTTTGATGGATCCATTTTGCCTTCGTACAATGCCTGCAGCAATCTGAGTAGGAAGCAACCTTAGCCTTTATTGTGGGAGCAAATGAAGGAATACAAAGTATTACCACCCTTATCATTGAAGTATAAGAAATGCGGTAACAATATTAAATTGCTGATCATACATGGAAATGGTAGGATCTGGTATTTTCAATCAGTAAAGGATAATTTCCGCTAGTCTTCTTTTCCCAATTTTCACAGATCCTCCAGATTCTCTTCTCATCTGCATATGCATTCCTACTTGCAGGGGTCATTTGGATGAAAAAGATAAGGATGAAATCATGTTACAAATGTATTCTAGATAACTGTTCCCAGGTCAGAAGAAATGCAATGCTTATTCAAAACTGTCTTCTTCTGTCCTGACTGGATTTAAATCCGGACTAGTGCTATTACAGCACACTCAACCTGGTCTTAAGAAATGTTATATCACTACATTTCCACCTGGTTATCCCAGGAATCCTCTTTATTGTCAATATTTTCTACTTCTGAGAGAAATATAGATGGGTGAGTAGTGTTCTAATCAAAAGGATTTCGAAAGGCAGATAGACAGGCTTCTGGATATCGTGGCAACGTTCACTATGTGTGCCGACCTCCTTCAGAGACTGCGAGCCACGCTTTCATAATTGATTTATAAACAAAGATTCATTGGTAGGCTGCTCTGCTTGTTCTTGACATTAATTTGACATAATATGCAGTGATGGGTAAATATCCATATGGCCTGAACGGAATATCAAACCTGACCTTAAATTGTGCCCAAAAGATCCACCATGCAGATGAAAGGTGACATAGAATCAAAAACCGTTTTTACCTTGTCTATGTTGAATAACGGTAGTCTACCCGCATTCAAGAACATACGAAAAGTGCTAGACATTCTGAACATCTCCGTTTCATAGAAATTCCTCTTTTAAAAATGACCGCCAGATAATGGGCCAATCTGAACACCGCATACATATGATGTCATATGTATCTCATTGCACCCCCCAAGCCCCACTCTCATTCCATTTCCTCCCCTTCAAAATAATTTGCATACACCCACTCTCCCGCCCCCTACGGAAAGTAAATTGCAGCAGTGTTCGTGAAGTTCAAGGCGAAATGGCGAGTCGCTTACCGAGGTGTGCTCTTCCAGGCTGTGGAAGCAGTGTGCAAACGTTCCATAACCTTCCAACCGAAAGAAATGCACGAGATGCGTGGCTGCTGTTCATTTTTAATCTGATTCCCACAACATTCAACCACAGACTGTTACTTTGCTCAGTCCATTTCACTTCTGACAGTTTTACTAACCTGGCACAATTTCAAGCCGGCTTCTCGCAGCGTTTGGTGCTACATAGCGGAGCAGTTCCGACTTTGCGTCTACCTCAACAACCAGTACAAACTGTAAGTATCACATTGTTGTTAGATTGTTTTTGAAATGTTAAAAATAGAATATATGGGCTGCCGGATAGCTCACTCGGTAAAGCATCGCGTTGCGAAGCAGAAGTGACTATCACGTCGTGGGTTCGAGCCCCGCTTCGTACCAGCCGGCAGTGGTCGGCAGCTTTTTCAGAGTAGCGCACAATTGGCTATAGCGCTACAGGGCTGCAAATTGGGAAGGGACTGCCGGGAAGGGATTACAATAGTTGCCTTGTTCGTTGCTCAAGCACCTCCTGTTGGCCAGACGGGCGCTCGTCAGGAAGATTCTAAGCATAGTCATGTCCGGGTATCCTCCGCCCTCGTTCTGAACTTGCGAAGATTCAACCAATGAGTGTATAAGAAGCGGTGGTTGACAGGCGCGTGCTTCGGAGGAGAGCCGAGAACTGTCTACACTCTCCTGAATTGGCAGCAAGGGGTCGCATACGAGCAAGCCTTGTACATAGTTCACCAATTGGGCATTCCAGATTTGGGTGGGATTGGAGATGCCAAATTTTTTTATCAAATAAATTAAAAAAAAATAAAAAATAGAATATATTCGTTTTGCTTGTCTAGCCAATGTCATATGATGTGATTATCACTCAACAACAGCTTTGAAACGAGATCTGAAATAAATCCGTGAAGATTGTTGTTGCCAATGATCCTGCCATGCTCACATTAAGACGGTGGGAGGTCGGCATCTGTGCCTTTAGTTTGTGAAGATGTTTCGCCTGGTGCGTCAACACCAAAACGTTAAAGTAGCAGAGATGCCAAGTCTCAAGCATACGGCGTGGGTCTAGCACATTTTTTAGGATTATTCGCCGTAGTCCGCAATTATTCAATGAATGCTTATTAATGAGATTCTCATGCGGAATTAAAATCCTTGTGCCTTGAAGTTTCAGTTTCACTTGCGTAAAGGTGAATTTCACTGCAAGTAACATGGAAAGCGATTATGACCTGCTTCGCTTTAGGCAGCAAAGCCAGCCAATCAGCGTCAAGTGCTTGCATTTCATAATGAGGTTGCCAGTTAAGCCCAAAAGGTCGCCAAATAGGTGCAAAACAACGCGTTCAAAATCCCCCACCCTAAAATTGCTTTTTTAGAGAGGTTTTTAGGAAGGTTCTGAGGCATTACAGACCCAACCAAAATTTTGTTGTGTATATGTCACTTCACTGAACAAGGATAAATACCCCGTTCAACCATTCTAGGTCACCTTTAAGAGGGCTTAATAAATGTAAAAAATGAATAAAATCAAAAACCAGCTAAAAACTGTTTTTTTCTGGACCCTGATGTGGTGAACTAATATCAGGGAAAATGTGCAAATCATAGGCTAAATATGAGAATTATGGCATCAACAGCCAAATTTGTCTTCATTGGGACACGTACTCACACATGGCCGAGAATATGAGCCTTAGCCTCCAACAGAAGATGCAGTGTCAGAAACATTTGGCCAAAACTGCAGTGTGCCAGCCGCTATGACCGCATTAACGTCTGAGGAACAACCAAGAGCCCGAAAAAATGCATGGCATATATATATACTGCACATGCTGCACTCAGTAATGTGTTTCAAAATAGCAGGCCCAGTATCTTGCAGGATTCAATTTTTTTTCCCACTTGAGACACTTGCACCCACCCCATGTGAGATTACCCAGTATCTCACCCAGTGGGAAAATTCTCACAAAAAAAAGGCATATGCATGCAATCTAATCATTCATTCATTCATTCCACCTGAAAAAAATTTAGTGGCACAATCAAAAAATTATGCAGTGTAATAACAAATGGGACCCATAATATGGATGGTATTGCACAGTATTTATTTACAGCGCTCTGTCTTTCTGAGAATTGCAAGAAAACATAAACTCACTTGCAAAAATAAGGAAACCGTAGTCCAAAATGCATCACTACATCCACTGCAATACTGTATTTAGCTATTTAAACGATACTGCTGAAATATTTGTTTTGCTCTTCTGCATGGATATCTGCTAGCGTGTAGCCATGATTTTAGGCTTCGCTTGATGCAGACCAACCATCACAGGCTCTTCAGTGATTTATCCATTCCTTTACGATGAATACTCCAGTCTAAACCTCATAAAACCAGGGGACGCACATCTGGGTTTTCCAAATGCAACTGCTTTATTCAAACCTGTGGAAACTTTCAGCTATTTTCAATTCTGGTGGAGATCCCAAGGTTTTCAAAGATCCCAAATACAGTCCTGTGAAAAAGTATTTGGCCCGTTCATGATTTCTACTATTTTTGCATATTTGTTGCACTTAAATGTTTCAGATCAAACAAATTTTAAATATCAGACAAAGATAACTCCAGTAAACACAAAATGCAGTTTTTAAATGTTGGTTTATTTTATTGAAGGAAAAAAGCTGTCCAACCCAACCTGGCCGAAAAAGTAATTGCCCCTCATAAGTTGTTAACTCAACCAATCAAACAAATTTAATCAATATTTGAAGCCATAATCCATCCACACAGGCATATTCAAGGATGACAATGCCAAGATTCATCAGGCTCAAACTGTGAAAGAATGGTTCATTGAGCATGAGGCATCATTTTTGCACTTGAAGTGGCCACCTCAGAGTCCGACCCTTCAGCAATTGTAAGTCTGGGATGTGCTGCAGAAGGCTACATAGAGTGGTTTGACTTACCCATCATCAATACAATATCTCAGCCAAAAATGAACGCAAATCTGGTCAGAAATAAATGTTGTAACATTGTGTAAAGATTGTTGAAACAATACCACAAGAATGTGCGCCAAGATCAAAGCTAAAGGTGGCCAAACAAAATATTGTAGTGTGCAACTTTTATTTTGGATTAGTAGTGTTTATAAAAAATTTAAAAGACCTGGTGTGGTTCACTTTGAGGATATAGTGGGCTCCAAAGCAGGAAAGAGTTTTATAATACAATACCCAACAAGCCATAACTTGGCAAATATGCAACGGCAGGCCAACCATTTTATAAGTTAATGACATCTAATAATTTAGAATAATCCCTGAGAATTTCAAGCATGTAGCGTGAATATTTCAGAAGTAATGACTGACAGAACTTTGCAACTTCGTGTCAATTCTTTGTTCCTGTGCAGTGATGTGTGTTTAATGCACAGATTAAAACGTTTCTGGGCTCTATCCTACACCTGGAGCAAAGCAGCATCAGGCGCAACACAGCTGTCTTCGCTCATTTCAGACCTGTGCAGGTGTCTTTCTCCTTTCCACCCATGTTGCATTAAAAACAAATGAACTTGAGCCCATCTGAGAGCTCATGGGCACAATGGTATTAAAATGAGGTACAGTCAGGTGCATTGCTGGTGCATTGCGATCTAGAGGCAGCGGAAAGTGATTGCACGATTAACTGACAAAAACCTGGTATTAAGTCAATGCCGCAGTATTTTACCATGATTTTCAGGGAGCATTATTAGAATGGTACTATGTGCCAAAATTGGCAGGTGCATAATGTGCGTACACTCTGCTTGTTAAACACAAAGTGACACCCAGCAGCGCACAAACATGCAATGGTCTAAAAATAAAAAGATTACCATGTGAAAGATTATTATTGCTTACATCAAAATATGGAATCCAACTGTTATCATAGATGGTGTGCTCACACAATTTCACTTCGAACACAACCAGATCTCAGAACAGAAATGTTCTTTCCAACAGCTTGGCAAATCAGCCATTACAATGGCAATCACCCTAGGTGCAAGAGCACACTGCCTTCAAAGGGAATGGAAGATGGCACTCTGATTGGTTTTTTTCTCCTTACTCACAAAGCACGACAATGATTGATTAAGAGACCAAGAACAACCCCTCTGAACAATGCCCCTAAATTTGTGCTTAGATCATTCGCCGTTAAACTAGCAAAAGTGGATTTGGATACACTCTCAATGCACTGGCACCATACGCCTTCGACCCTGCGCTTGGATCGTTCAATTAGATCTCAGTCTCACCAGGATCCCCATTAAAACAGATGGAGAAAGCTAAGCTAGTTGTAGGGTGATAGCTTTCCAATTAAACTCGCATTACTGGAGACCTGCAATGCCTCAAGGTATTGACATGACAGTTTGATTAAACATACTCCTTATCTTAATTTAACAGGAATATAAAGCAACTAGCTGGAGGTTTCAAAAAAGAAAAGACTGTGTATTAATAGCATAAATTAATATATTAATAACAATACCTATCCTCTGGAATGGAGTAGTTCACACAGCTGAACAGAATAGGCTTGATGGCCATTTTGCGCATGTATGTGTAAGGTGTTTTTCTTTTTTTGGATGGAAAAAAAATACAGCATAGAAATGCAGCTCATTTTTGAAAATGAAAAAAACGTGGGAGAGATTTTAATGGCTTCCGTGAAAAAAAAAAAGTTTCAGATGAATCTCTTTAACAGCAATCACTATAATAAACAGCAGAGCCTTCAAATCAGAAAGAACGGTTGCCTGCAGCAGGGCTAGTGGGGGTGAGGAAAACCTAAAACCACAAGTTAAGTTTGCCAAGGAGTAAATGCAGATAAAGACCTCAGGGCAAAACAGCAGTGATTCAGCATCTTCTCCCAAATGAAGTAAGTACATTTTAAAGGAGGAGAGGCAGATTGGTGAGGAATTAAAGAATACATTGTTTAAAACAAGACAGGATCTCCTCAGTATTTACACAAGCTAATTAATTTATGCCTGAACTGAAAAGCTGTGGTGCCATATACCCACCTACTTTACTGCAAAGCAATGAAGAGTAATGTACAACCACAACCCTGAAAAAGTAGGCACATAGAAGAAAAAGCAATGAAATAAAAAAGGAGTGATTTGAAAAGTCTATTCACACTCCACGATATTGAAAATAATACACATCATTTGATGTGGTAACTTGCAATTGTCTTATGAAAAAATGCACTCGTTTCAAATCTGAAGAATGTAACTGACCCAGGTGTGGGGACAATTTAGGACTAATAATGATGTGACACGTTGCAATATTAAGACAATCTAAAATAGGTGAGGCCTAATAACTAAAATAATAATAACTTGTGTTTCCGGTATAAATAGTGTTGCCAAAAAAGTTTTGTATTTTGTATTCAAGTTGGAATAATTTTGAACTCAGACACTTTATCTATCAAGAATAAATCACATTGTCACAATCATTTAATGAAAAGAGATTAAAAAAAATTATTACAACTTCATGAGCAATAGTATAGTTGCAACCGCGAATGACATTGAATGTTCAAACACTAAATGTAGAGGAGAGGAATTAGCACTGAATTCCTAAAAGGTGTTCATGCATCATATATGGGTTCTTAAGACAGTATTACTCAATCTTCCAATCCTCAGCGCTGCATGATTCTACTTTCATGTTCCAACACTGAAATATGCCAAGGAAAATGTGTAATTAACATGTATTTCAATGCGTACAAATTCCAAACGGTAAAACAAAAAGCAGAAATCATTTCACAACAGTAATGCAAGAAAACCAATTAGTTCATGCATTATATATAAAAAGTGGGAAAATATAATGCATTGCAACATAGTGCATACACATCAGGCTACATACTTAATGCTCAGTTGAATTAGTATATTATGACCTCCTAGCACTCACTGGGGTGCAGCTTGCAAAGCCAGTTCAGGCAGACATTTCAAAAGAGGGCTTCATTATCATACACTCCCAAACATGTCCGCCACTGCTTTGGTCCTCAGCAAGGCTCCAAGGTAAAATATTCAAGCAGCTCTCCTGTTTTGCCTCTGTTGACCCCTCAGCTCCAGCAACCCCTTGTGGGTACTGAATATTCCCCTGTTGGGCCATTTGGGGGGGGGGGGGTGGGGGGGTATCCTGACACTTTTCTCCTCAAGCTCAGTTGGCCACAGGGTCTGTCAGGGTCAGAGTCTAGATACCAAACAGTCACAGTATAACTATTTACACATGTTGATTGAAATCTAATTGTGACCAAAAACGTCACCTCACAAATGTACTGAAATTCAAGGTGTGTGTCCATAAACACAACAAAATGTTTATTTGAATGGTGGAGTAGTAGATCACAGCCAGCCCATCTGGGAATCGTCCTCAGACGTTACTTACGGTTTCCCCCTGCAGAAAAACTACTACTCCCACTGCTGCCTCAGACCGAGTGCTTCCTTTTAGCAACAGATGCTGCCACTATTCCTATTTGCCATTTACTACAATGTGCCACAAGTGTGCAATCACAACCATTTCAAGATGCGACCAAAATCCATTTCAGATGCACATGGAACAAAATGTGAGGACTTGGTAGTTAGGCGGAAAGAGCTCGGGGGGGGGGATGTCCTGCTCTGGGAAAAGTAAAAAAAAAAAAAAAAAAAAAAGGATAAAAAACGACAGAAACCCTGAGTCAACCTAACTGCTTTGTTTTCTATCCTATCATTGTGCATTTTTTATAGTCTTGTTTTATTAGCATGATTCAGAGGAACCATTCGCTAGAACTATAAAATCTACTGATACGCTCACGATCAGATGCAAACGATGAAAACCCTGTCAAATAGAGGTGTACAGTGGCAACAGTTTCAATATTTCAAATGAAACAGACCTGAATATGAAGATTGCTCAGCAGGCCCATGGCAATTTCTGAGCAATTATAACAGTAGTTCAATTATTTTCCATCCGTCTCTCTCAATGACTATGAAACACCCCCAAATGCCATCAGTATGGTTCAGTAATTGAAACTTTATGACAGAAAAGTATTATCAATATTTCAACTTTCAACATAAATTTCTCACATCAGCATCCAAATGTTGACAACTCAGAAACAGAGAACTCAGTGGATACAACATAATATATATTGGTTTGTCAATTTCAAAACATACAGTGCTGTGAAAAAGTATTTGCCCCCTTCCTGATTTCTTATTTTTTGTATATTTGTCACGCTTAAATGTTTCAGATCATCAAACAAATTTTAATATCAGACAAAGATAACCCGAGTAAAGGCAAAACGCAGTTTTTAAATGAGGATTTCATTTATTGAGAGAAAAAGGTATACAAACCTACCTGGCTCTATGTGAAAAAGTAATTGCCCCCTAAACTTAATAACTGGTTGTGCCATCCTTGGCGACAACAACTGCAATAAAGCGTTTGTGATAACTGCCGATGAGTCTTTCACATCGCTGCGGAAGAAGTTTGGCACACACTTCTTTGCAGAATTGTTTTAATTCAGCCACATTGGAAGGTTTTCGAGCATGAACGGCCTGTTTAAGGTCATGCCACAGCATCTCAATCGGATTTAAGTCCAGACTTTGACTAGGCCACTCCAAAACCTACAATTTGCTTTGTTTTTTTTTTTAAGCCATTAAGAGGTGGACTTGCTGGTGTGTTTCGGATCATTGTCCTGCTGCATAACCCAAGTGCGCTTGAACTGATGGTCAGACATTCTCCTTCAGGATTTTCTGGTAGAGAGCAGAATTCATGATTTCACCAATTACGGCAAGTCGTCCAGGTCTTGAAGCAGCAAAGCAGCCCCAGACCATCACACTACCACCACCATGTTCGACTGTTGGTATGATGTTCGTTTTATGAAATGCTGTGTTAGTTTTACGCCAGATGTAACGGGACGCACACCTTCCAAAAAAGTTCAGCTTTTGTCTCTTCAGTCCACAGAATATTCTAACAAAAGTCATGGGGATTACCAAGATGTTTTTTGGCAAATGTGAGACGAGCCTTTGTGTTCTTTTTGGTCAGCAGTGGTTTTTGCCTTGGAACTCTCCCATGGATGCCATTTTTGCCCAGTCTCTTTCTTAGTTGAATCATGAACACTGACTTCAACTGAGGCGAGTGAGGCCTGCAGTTCTTTAGATGTTGTTCTGGGTTCTTTTATGACCTCCTGGATGAGTCGTCAATACACTCTTAGTGTAATTTTGGTAGGCCGGCCACTTCTGGGAAGGTTCATCACAGTTCCAAGTTTTCTCCATTTGTGGATAATGGCTCTCACCGTGGTTCGCTGGAGTCCCAAAGCCTTAGAAATGGCTTTGTAACCCTTTCCATACTGAAAGAGGTCAATGACTTTGTTTCTCATCTGTTCCTGAATTTCTTTACATCGCGCCACGAGTCGCTTTTTGAGATCTTTTAGCCTAATTGACTTTGCCAGACAAGTTCTATTTAAGTGATTTCTTGATTCAACAGGTCTGGCAGTAGTCAGGCCTGGGTGTGGCTAGTGAAATTGAACTCAAAAAAAAAAAATGTGGTTAATCACACTTAATTCACGATTTAACAAGGGGGGGGGAACACTCTTTCACTTGGGGCCAGGTAGGTTTGGATAGCTTTTTTCCCTTAATAAATGAAATCATTCTTAAAAACTGCATTTTGCATTTACTCTGGTTATCTTTGTCTAATACCAAAATTAGTTTGATGATCTAAAACATTTAAGTGTGACAAATATGCAAAAAAATAAGAAATCAGGAAGGGGGCAAATACTTTTTCACAGCACTGTATCAATTTTGTAAGACTGGTGCAGATATCGCGCGCATCAATGCTGTGGTGACTTTTTGAGCTGTTGTTCTGTAGTTTTTACCCACTATCCTATCAAGTCTCTATCCAAATACTCTGAACCTCAGCCACAGTTTGTCTCTTGCTATGGCTGACTTTTGGTACTGGCCATACGAAGTCATGTTTTTCGACAGATTTTCACTTCCGACCTAAATAATAGCACTCCCTGTTTTATGATTGAAGCGCCTGCGATCCAGGCATCAACCATTTGGCCCCTCTTGCCCTTTGATAATATCCTCAGCTAGGTTATGAGACTTACCAAGCAATAGGATGAGACCTCTTTCAAACAGACACATACTGCTAATTACCATTCCCAATATAGGAATGACCTGTATTACTGCTTTATTAATTGTCGAAAGAATACTAAGATGTTTCTCTGTGGTACTTGCTAATATTTCTAAACATTTTCAGTTTGTATTCTTTCACACTAATGAGTTCAGAAGTAACATTAAACAGAAGCAGAGTCCAGCCATTTTCAGACTGTAAGGTTGGTTAAGAATGAGGGATCAGAGCTGGGGAAAATTGAACGTACCAATTTACACAGGCATTATGACTCTTTACCTGCTATTAATTCTTTACACTCCTCAGAGGATAAATATTTCATAATATATTTTTATAATTTTGATATTTGTTTATATCAAAATGATATTATTTACAGTGTATTTGGGTTGAAACAGAAATATTGGCTTGCATCTTATTGCAATTAAACATACAAGATTCTATTTTCGTCCTTTCACAAATGACAATGCATGTTGCAGTAACAGTTATTCACAATTTCTTCCATCGCAAACAGCATTTTTATTGCCTTAGCCCAGTTATGTAGTTTCTTGCTCAGCAATAAAAGGGTCTGCACCACAATAGTTAACAACAAAGCTATTGATGACATTACTGTCACAGTCTGTAATTTGTCTGAATTTTTTTCATAACCTCTTCCTTTAGGGTCAGATGTCAACAATCTGATATTCATAGTAGTTATTTTTGTTTGTATGTCATTCATGTTTATCCAATTCTAGCCCAGCCTCACTATCAGTCAAGCAGAAACAAATCCATTTTGTTCCTTTTATAAGTTGTCGGATGTTATTAAAGGGTTTACAGAAGAGTAATAAAAAAATCATTATTTTCATTTTGTTTCCATTTTGCTTTTTTCTGTTCTGTTTTTTCTCACACATTTTAATTTCTTTGAGCACCACACTCTGCCCTCATATAATTATTATTGACCTGCGTCTTTGAACCTAAACTTTTTGTCTATTTTACAAACACGTTCTGATGCATCCCCGGGGGTTTACTTTTATTTTTTTTAAGATCTGGATTTGATAAAAACTATAAACCTGTTTTTGAACAATGTTTCAAAAGTATTCTTCATTAACATTTTTGGAGACTAAACTAATCAGGTTTCCATATTTTCAAAAATGGTTTGCGTACACACAAGCAATGGTTTCACTTTTCGCACAAGCAGATTTGTCTCATCAGCAAGTTTTATTTAATTATTTATTTTCTCCGACTTCTTGGCAAAGCCACCATTACAATAGCAACCCGCCCAGGTGCAAGCAAATCTGGCTTTTAAAGGGAATGGAAGATGAGAGTGTGATTGGTTTATTTCACGCTATCCCCAAAACACACCTATGATTATTCATGAGACTAAGTACAACCCCTTTGAACCATATGCCCTACTTTGTGCTCAGACTATCCGTTAAACAAGCAAAAGTGAATTTGAACACATTCCAAATGCACTTGAGCCATGTGGTTCAGATCATGCGCTTAGATATTTTCTTTGCTTAGTTTTCTTGCATGATATAGAGTTATCCTGCAGAAGTCAAAATACGTTGGTTAAAAAAAAAGTAAATAAGTATTAGTGTTCTGATTCCTTAAGTCACGTGTGCCATCAGACACGAGTGCTCAGATGTAAACTAATGCAACGCGGTGTAGGCAAATGCTACTTTGCTAATAGTCAGCAAAGGAGAACAGCTTCCCAAACTGTATTCCTCCTTCAAAGAGGGAAAAGTCCGAAACATAGGAGTACTTCTGATTCTGAAAAGATTCTGTGGGTCAGCTGAGGGGTGTACCACAAAGTAAGATTAGTGGGTTAGCGAGGTATATTGAGTCTAAAACTGGGGTTTTCAGTGCTAAAAAAGTGGCTCTCTCAAGCTCCCACAGTAACTATTGAAATGTCTGACTGTGCAATGAAATGTAAATGCAATGAAATCCTGGCTATAACTGTGCTTGCTTTGTATTGCACCCCTCAAGAAGAGGACAGCTTTCCTATTTTTGAAAATTACACGGGAAAAAAAAAGTTGCCGAGGAGTTGTCCAATACTTTGAATATGATCATGCATCTTGTTGATGGCCACCCATCACAAAATGACCAACTTAAGTTTAAGTAACAGTTCATGTGTGTGTCCTAACACTCGTGGTGTATTATCTGTTAACTGTCAGCAAGTTATAGCTGATTAATAACCTAGGTGAAGCTGGCTAGTGATTTTAATATCAGCGAGCTTGTTGGCTGCTTGACAGCTCTGTTTATTAGCTTGTTTGCCCTTAAATTTTTTCACACTGCGTGCACGCTTAATAGCCTATAAATATTATCCATCTATTTTAATACGCACAATTGTTCAATTCAAGTCTAGTCTAGTGATTAAACTTTCAATGCAATGTCATTAGTCAACAAAGCCAAACTTACAACAGAACACTTGTTAGCCTGCAGAGAACATTCAGTGGCAGTTTAACAAAAAGTTAATGTTAAAGTTTCCATGTAATATAAGTACAGTTGTATACAACACATTCCTGGGGTGTTTCTGTGTGTTCTCATATATTGTGCCCACACTGTTCTCTTGTTTCAGACTTTTGAAGAAGTTCATTATTTTTATTTGCATTAGCTTCCATTAAACCCTTTCGTAATGTTTTTCTCATAAATTGGGAATATGCCCAAATGAGATAATGAAGCGAATACATCAGAATGGGAAACACAGCACTGCTACCCAGCAGAAGTAGTGGCCAGTAGTACTAATTTTGAAAGCATAATGGAATTTATTTTATCTATTTATTGTAATGCTTAATCGGTAATTTGAAATTCTTTGCTCATTTCACTATTGTCGCGCTGACAGTGTTCTTTGAGTGCCTTTATGGTGTTGTTTTTTTTTTTTTTTTTTTTTTTGGTTTGGCAAAGTTGCTCTAAGTGTTTGCTTTAGAAGGTACGCAGGTTTACTGAGGTTGGTTGTTAATTAGTGTTTGTAAATTGAAAATGAGCAAAGATTGCTTTCATATTACTTTTAAAACTTGTTCTTTAAAAACTGTGGCAATGTTGTAAAAAAACAAGAAATAATAATGTTTATTTATCTTTTAAGCTGTGGTTGTATTGAGGTTTTGTTTTTATTTATTTTTTTTTCTTGATTGGATAAACCATGGTAAAATGGCAAGCAATTTGTGATTGAAAAATTCAGTATAGGCGTATACCCTTTTGCGACTTAAAAAGACTGTGAGACAGGGGCATAAAGCACAGGGGCCAGAGGCCCCTTGGACCCCATACTTCTGGCACCCTTGCTCGTTTAGCTCACTGGCTGTGACTCTTGGTTCTATTTCCAAGGCAGTTGAGCATGCTGAAGTCCAAATTATCAGCTGAGACTTGACTAATTAACTCCTTTCGTCACCAAATGAACTGGAGTGTTATAATGATGGACTGAATACCGTAAGTCAACAAATCCAATTTAAAAACAGGGCCACAAAGCATTTATATGCCACTCTGACAAGAAAGCTATCACTGGGTTTAAAGCCATATGAAGGGAGGCAGAATGGAAGGCAGTTGCTATGAAACCTAGCAGCAAGCCTGACTATATAGCATGCCAGTACACTTCTGCACCTGTGGAACCCATTGAATATGATTATTGCAAAAGTAAGGCCTTCTAAAATACAGATTTATTTTGATGAAGTGATGGAGGAAGCATTAATCATGTTTGCCAGGAAAATAAGCCGATCAACACGTTCAGTATCCAGACTGAGCAGAGCGCTTTTTGTTGACGATTATCCAGGCTGTCGAGAAGATGCATTCCAACGGCACTAGTGTTCCAGGAACACAGGTACTTCATGTCCAGTTTGGCAAGGTGGGAGCATTCTCTATTATCCAGTATTTTCCACCATGCATTACAGCTAATTACGATGCTGCCGTATCCTAACCTCATGCCCAAATCTTTTTTTTTTTTTTTTTTTTTTTTTTTTAATCAAATGCACCTGTTCTAAGGGGGTATTGCTATACACATTCCAAATCAAGCCAAATCAGTGTCACTGGATTTTTCAAACATTTGGCCACACTTATACAACACATACTCAACTATGAACTAATAGAATTGTCATAACATCCTTAAAAGAAACAATAACCATAAGCTACAACATCTGATTGAATACCTTTGCGCCTTGCTAATTAATGGAAACAAAGAAAACAAGAGCCTAAGTTAACTCCATCATCAGGCACATTGTTATTTAGAACAAGGACAGCCTTGTAAAGAGATGTAGAACGCCTACATGGCAGCCTTGTTAATGGCATGTTATTTGGCTAAAATTTTCCAATCACCACCAATATCTATAGAGAGATGGGTAGGGGTGATCGCAATACATGCCCATTCGGTGGTCTGGGTGCATAACTAAGTGGCTATGGTATCTTCAGAAGTGTAAGGCTGTTGAAAGTAATATCCCATGTTAGATATGTAAAATAAACAGTAAAATGGGAGCTAATTATATCAGCAAAACAGTTTTATTGATATTATGGAATTATCATTGCGTCTGCTTCCTCATCCGCGTCCACTGCGTCTGCTGCAGATCCTTTGTGTTAACGTGATAACTCAAAAAAATATTTCATAGATCCTTTTCAAATTTTAAATGCCTTTAGATTTTATCAAGACACAGAACCTGAGAGATTTTAGGCTTTGTAATATTATTATTTATTATTATTATTATTATAAATTAATTGACAAATAAATCTCCTGGAACACCTGAGTTCTATTATATATATTATATATTGCCTGATATGTTTGCAATATCACCTTGAAATTTTGTCATTTGATTCTTCCCGTCATGGTTAATTATTGCTTAATACTAAACCAAAAATACCAATAGATTACACAATAAATTAAGTAGTTAAATGTACATTGTATTACTGACCATGTGAAAAATAGTGATATGACCTTTTCTTTATTAATGAGTAAATATAAGAAGTCTGAGCATATGTAAGAAAAAACTGGGTTCAGTTTGAAATAATTTCATAAGGCTGTCTGGGACAATACTGTAGCTAGGCTTTCTTTATGGGGAGATTTTTTGTGGGGGTTTGCTGATGCACATCAACAGCGGAGGACTTGTTATTTGAACATAATTTTCATTTAACCCTTATTTAGCCAGGGAAACCCACTGAGACTGAGGTCTCATTTTTAATGGTGCCCTAGTTACATACAATACATTTTACAATCATAGAACAATACAACAATAAAGCAAATCATACAGGATCAAACAGGAACCTCTGAGTGTCAAAGTTCCTGAAAATTCTTTTAGATATGACACGAGTCTTTGTTTTTCTTAATTTCACATTTCTTATACATATAACAGGGCAATGGTCACTCAAATCTTGGGGAAAAACTCCATTAGTTGAATATCTTTGAGGCATATTTGTGAGAATAATATCAATCAAGGAGGATTTGGAGCTGCATTTCACATTCGGGCATGTTGATTTGGTTATTAATTGAGTTAAATTTAGATTAGTGTACATATCTTTGAACCTGTCCCATATTAGTTTTTCCCAGTCAAGGTTTAGATCACCCATAATTATCAATTCTGTAGCTTTATAGGAAGAAAACATGTCCACTAAGTTGGGGGGGAGCTGAAGGGGGACAGAAACCAAGTTCAATATGGCAGCGCACCCATTTTTGATGGAAACTGTCCTCCATCCACCACCAACTCAAATTTAAATTTCATCAGATCATTCATTCTCCTCAAAGCCAAACTAATGATGGTGGCCATACTGAAAATCACAGTGCCCCCATTTTCGAAAGGAACCTTCCTCTACCCTCCACCAACGCACACAGCAAATTTCTATTTGATTGGATGTTCCACGATTCCGCAATGATTTCTAGGACTAATAGCGTTAACGTGGTTGATATTGGAAAGGGGAATAACTTAGTTCTCAAAAACGCACAAATGCACCTTCATCCATATACAGTTGTGCAACTTTAATTTGGATAGAATCCATAAAAACTACAAGAAAACTTCATGGACGGACAAACAGATGGACAGAGGGATGGAGAGTACTAAACCATGATATGCCCATCATTACTGATGGAGGACGTAAAAATATCAATGTGCACACTTGCTCTCAATGAATGAAAGTGCACGTAATCAGAGAAATTCTCAAAGTGTTAGTTTGTAACACTGAGAGGATCCAGAGGTACATCACTTGCGCACTGACATTTTGAATCCAGTTGATAATTGTTAGGAAACAATGCAGCAGCTTTTATAAACTTTTCTGAAGGCATTCAAGACAAAATGTAGTTCAACTGCCAGAGATCAACATTAATTCTTGCCATTACCTTGCTGAAACAATTTCATAATGAAGAGCTACATTTACTTTTTTTGAAATAATTTGGAAAAAAAACTGCTGTTGTTACACAGTTAGGGTGCAAAGTTCAAGCTATTTATCTTGTTCTCAGTATATTTAAACATCTTCAAAGGGCTTTCTCAAGCTTAAACTGTGTGACAAAAGCAGGTGTCAAAGAAAAGAGGTCTGCTGGAAAAGTACCACATTGAGTTTATAGGATTATATTAGAACAGAATGAACAGATGTGGTGCTATGATAGCAAATGACAACAGAACATATGGTATCTGTTTTGGTACATGGTCACAGAAACTGCTCCCAACAGATGTTAACACCTAAAAATAATTAGAAGTGTTGATTTCAGAATGAAAAAAGCAGCAGTCATAAAACTTCATCACTAAAATGAGGGAAAACCGGGCATTTGCAGCAAGAACATAGAATGCAAACAACCTTGTTTCACATGACAATCTGTGGCAAAACACTTTGCCAACATTAAACATCTGTTTTAATTTGTCAGGATAACAGCGATATTTCCAATTTTGTAGGGCAAAAATGAAATGTCCACCAATGAGCATGATGATTGTTTTGTATCTAGTATCATGTCACCCAGTAGCTCAAAGGATGGAGAGGTGTTTCCCATTCCATTAACCCCTTCCACCCGAGATTTTCTGCGACGTGCTGTTGCAGGTATAAAAGCCCTTCAGCAACTTTAACTTAAAAATGCATGACTACTCCAAACTAGTTCCCATTTATTTTTCCTAACTAGCAACAAAGACAGGAGAGAGAAGGAATGCACATCACTTTTGGAGAGGTGCTGTCCACAGTGAACTGAAAATACACATTTATTAAAGCAGGGCAGTCACACACTTGCAGCCACAATGTGATAATGTATTACATTAACAACAGTTTTGAAGTAAATCTTCTTCAGGATACTGACATCAATGCATTGAAAAAGACTGATGTCAAAATATTGACCATTTTATGAATTAATTATCGCATCACGGTCACAAGAATGCGACTGCCCTTCTTCACATCTAATTACCACTCAAACATCAATCTGCTTGTTTGCAGAGTCTAATCATTAGAGTAACCGGCCAATTTGTTTTTAGCTGCCATTATAGTTCATTGCATCACAGAGTTATCGGGCATTTTCCTATTCGCATTTATGAAGACATATCATTTCAATATGTCTTTCTGAATTCCTGTAGCTCATGAAACTGCACGTACTTGTTAGCTAGGCTTATAAATGATGCCGCTTTGTACCAATGTTCATGATTCAAAACGCTTCAGATGATGTTTCCTATTTTAAATTTATTTTTTTTTAACACTGAAAACATTTTCACTAAGTGCAATCTTAAATTACATTGCTGATAAAAAATGCTAAAATAGGAGATGGAATTCAGAGCAAGTTCTGAATTAATTATTTGTATTTTGCCAGCCTTATAATATCACGTGTACAACATGTGCATTGTCAGTGTAGCCTACTGGTGATCTTTGTCATTTCTTAACAATGTTTTAATCATTATAGGCTCCTGTATAGGTCTTGATTTTTAAGTAAATTAAATTGTATGATTTTTAATCAGGCTGCGGTAATTGTTTTTTTTTTTTTTTTTTTGACAATTTTTACCCCAGAATGCATAAACTGGATCACTTCTGCACTTCTGTAGCAGGATCCCAGGAGAATGACGGGATTTATAAGAATGCCGCCACACAAATCTGTGATTTGTGGTTATTTTGAGAGTATGCGTTGTTTGCAAATAAGATGAAAATGTAGACAGCAGGGGCTACAATAGCCTATATGCAATGGAAGCTATTCACAAAACAAAAATAAAGTCAACTGCTATTCAGTGGAAAAGTATTGAAAAAGTGAATTAACAAATCCTGTCTGTAGATATAAAACACAAGATTGTAGAACAGAGCTGTTCCTGTTCTGCTGAATAATTTCAGTTTTACCACAGCCAGCTACCGCATAGCCTAATCCTACATTAAAGCTATTGTTTTTGGCTAAAGATAAGGGTAACATTATTGACGTTTGCTGACTTGTGTGTTATTGACTAAGCTGATGTGATGCAGGGGCCGAGGGCACCAGCTGGGTGTAAAAAAAAAAAAAAAAGTAGGTTTAAACTTTTGGACTGGTCTTAGCTATGCCCAACTTTGTGGCTTAAATTTACACCGAGTGTACCAAGCTTGACTGACCAAGTTAGTAGCTGAGCCTGATCTAATGATGCTCGTCCGCGTCAATACACGTGAAGCAAATATTGTCAACAAGAAATACTCAATACTATTCAGGGCACTCTCTAACTTCTTCCTTCAAACAAGCTAGCTAACAAGTTTGCTTGCAACAGATGCGTCAACCCGAAGAGAGGAAAATTGTTTTGCAGTTTACAAAATTAGATAACTTACAGAGATGTTTGCTTAGAATAGACACACTCACAGCTAAGTTAAACAACACCAATACAAAGAAAAACTATTAAAATCAAAATTGATCATCAATGGTTTCTGTCTAGTATGCGCGGTGGCTGAGCGGACAGCACATTGATTAATTCAAACTGGGGTTGCTTACCAATGAGAAACAGCCTGGTCAGGTCACTGTCTGAATAGAAGTACGGTAAAATTTTCCCTGACAACTCTTGTCTTAATGCACTTCCGTTATTTGTTTTTAACAAAACATGCTGCCATCACTGTTTTTCTTTTCTGGTTGTGTCAGTACAATTATTCATTATCCCATTATTTTTACAATATTCGCCAACAACTCTCATGGAATCCAGATGCTGTAATTGTTATTTACACACAATAACGCCAGTGACGGTTTCAATAGGTGATATCTATTGGAAAGGCATCCTCCCAGATAGACGCGTTCCAGTTAAATGAATGGGTATTTCAGCCTGAATTTAAGATGCGTCCCTGAAAAATATATCCCAGTTGAACACATCCCTATTAAAAGTGACTGCTTTAATGCTTGATAAAAGACTGCAATCGTATTTTTGGGGATTTTTTTCAGTCGAAGCTACATACCTGACAATTGAATTAAGCCTATGGGAGAATTTATGGGTCGTGCCTAACTAGGATGTGTCTATCTGGGCAGTGGAGCTATTGGTTATTATGTTTGCATTATGAATTGCCCTTGAGGAAGTCACATCATGCTACACAACAAAGTACATTTTGAAGAAAAAAAACCACCCTCATAATATTGTGTTGGCCCCCTTCATAAAGTTACAACAACACTGTCAACCTGACATCCACTTGAAATCCCAAACACAGGGTTTCCCAGCAGAACATCTGCCAGAGCATTATACTCCCTCCACCAGCTTGTCTCCCTCCCAGAGTGCATTCTGGTGCCTCCTCCAAGTGCCAAAATAGTGCACATGTATCCGCCCAATACATGTGATGAAAAAGAAAACTGGATTCACTGAACAAGTCAACCTTCTTCAGTAGCTCCAAGGTCCAAAGTACAACGTTGTAGCTCATATGCTCATTGTAGACGCTTTCGGCAGTGTTCTGAGGTTAGAATGGGAATGCCGACTGGTCTGCTACCACAGAGCGCTTAAATGCATTAGGGCACGGTGCACAGTGAGTCGTAACACAATCCTCACGGAAGTACCATTATAATTTTTTGCAACTTGTGGTACAATAGCCCTTCTATTGGTTTGAACCAGACTGGATAGTCTTCGTTGCCCCTGGCCCTTGGACCAACACACTGTCGCCAGTTCATGGTTTTTCTCCTCCTGGACCATCGTCTATATGTACTCACTCCCGCTGACTGCAAGCACACCAGAAGCCCTGCCACTTTGGAGATGCTCTGAAATACTTGTCTGGCCATAACGATTTTGCCCTTGTCAAAGTTGCCCATTTCTCCCACATCCAACACGTTGACCACGAGAACCGATTGCCTATTCACCATAAAAGGTTTGTCTGCAGACCTTGACATGTGGCGTCATTAAAAGATAATCAACATTATTAGCCTCATTTGTGAGTGGTTGTAATGTTGTTTTAATGTTTTGGCTGTGTGTATGTGTGTGCGTGGGTGTGTAAATAGAAAAATTAAAATACCGTATATGGCCAAATAATAGCCCGCGTGCAAATACGCGCCTGTGTGCAAAAAGCCGCATGGGGTCCTACCTCATTTTGCGTATTAAACGCCGGTTCAATTAAACGCCCGGGCGATTATTTGCACTATTGTACACTGAACAAAAATATAAACGCCCCATATCAAATATTGATGCCACATGGGGCTCTAATTTCTTGGCGCAGCGCAGGGTGGCGCAGCGTGGCGTAGCGTGGCGCAGCCCACGCAGTGATAATTTCGTCCGGTGCAGCCCGCGCAGTGGTAATTTCATGGCGGTGCAACACCGCGCGCAGCCACTTTGGCAATTTGGTAGACGGACGTGCGCCGAGATGGGTGTGGCGGCGTAGTAGGGGGAGGTGTCACATATTCATCAAGACGCAGTGACAATTTCGTAGAAAAAGTCTTCGCTGAAGTTGCGCAGAAAGCTCGCCTGCTCCAACCTGGTTTACTTTCTGTGCAGTGGTAATTTGGCTGACCGGCGCACAGTGCGCACACGTCACCGAAACCTCACAGGCAGGTTTCCAGAATGTCAGGCACATTTCGATGCAATAAATAATTAGAGCAACCACTATTTAAGGTAACTATCTGAATCAGGACATAAATTATAGTATCTATATCGATTGTCCTGATGTCAGATTAAAGGCGGTTGGCACGCGTAATGGAAACTCCACCTGGCTTAATCAACGCAGCTGAATCTGTGATGCTAACTAACGACTTCACATCTTTCTCAGCCAACCACAAACTGCCTATATATAATGCTTGTGTTCTATGCTCAGTAAAGCCGCTGGCACACTGGACGCGAAACGAATTTTTCCCACGACTGACTACAGTCAAAGTCAATGCAAAGACGCGAAAGTCGGACAGGGTTTTAATATATCTTCGGGTCCGAAAGTCATAAAAGTTCTCATTTTTCGAGTATTCCAGGAATTATTAGACGTGCAAACTTGGCCATATTTGTGTTCGACCTTCACAAAATGCAAATTGATAGCTATTGACTTTTCTTGGTCTTTTTTATTCGTGTTTTTTCTTCCGTTGAGATATACAACAGTCTTTATTCGGTCTCTCTTTTGAAAATTAGTCAGATGGATCGAACAGATTCACGCTTTTATTTCTACACCGGAGATAAAATAGTGCTTGTAGTCAGTGAGCAAATCAATTCCATGACCATTGACAGTGTGAATAAATTATCGCATGCACAATCAAGACTGTCCGAGGCGAAATGCAAAATACTCCATGTAAGGCAGCCAGCAAAAAGTAAAAGCATTAGTATGAGAACAGATTTGTTACGAAATAAAGAATAAAAATATATCACCAACAAACAGAGCATCCAAAAAAGATGGCCCGCAAATAAATAAATTGCAGTGTTCATTGGATGTTCTGTTTGTTGTTAAAATGTTTTTTTTATTCTTTATTTCGTTATCAATCTGTTCTAATCGTCCTTTTTTTTTTTTTTTTTTTTTTTGGCTGTCAGACACGGAGTATTTTGCATTTAATGTCCGACAGGCATTGTACATTGTCCCGCCGCCAATGTCGACTCACTTTATTGAGCAGAGCTTAAACAGAAACATTGATTGAAATTCTCGGTACTCATCTTGAAGAGCTGAGCCCTCTTATCAAAACATTCACTTTTAATATCTAAAACATTAAGTAGATTTGAAGAAATTAAAAACAATAATCGACTGTCGGACACGGAGATATATTAAAACCCTGTCAGACTTTGGGACACGAGACACTGCGTTCAACGCAATCTGTCGCGCCGAAAAAAAATTTGTTTCAGGCCCAGTGTGCAAGCGGCTTAATACTAGGCTACTATTTATTGTCACTTAGGTTTTATCGTTTTAGTGGGGGAAAGGAATACAGCCTGATTGCTATGATCTCGTACTGAGTTAAGATCACATATTGAAAATAAATGTGTTACGATCTTGCATTGTTGTCCATGCATGTTAATCCCAAAATTTTAAGCAGCAACAGGGTGTAATAATAGGAACACGCTATCCATCGCTTTCTCCCAATGATGCAGGCAGAAGAAATAAATGAGCCACCGTCGTATTTCATTCCAGCTTCATAAGTTTGAATGATCTGACGTAGTTTCTTTTTGAAATTCCATTCAAGTTCGCTAATGGTAATAATTCGAGAATGCCCTAGCTAGCCAGCTAACTCATATTCGTAATGCTTAATATAGACGTAAGCGGTGCAGAAAACATGCCTGAAGCAGCAAAGTAAAATGCAACATTAACGCATCATGCAGACATAGGACAGAGGCTTCTATATTCCAACACATTAAAGGTGAGGAGAGGAGCTCATTTGATTGGTGAAGATTTGACTCGGCTGTGTTATACCCAAACACGCCTTCTTTGCCACTTGCGCCAGCAGGAGGGACCAAGGCTGGACAGAGGAGTACTTGCGCCAGGCTACGCCGGGCACGAAATTGCAACATACGCCTGGACACACCCCGTTGGCGCGGCGCACCCCCCATTCGCCGCGCCTGCGCCACGCCTGCGCCTGGTCTACGAATTTAGAGCCCATGGAGTTAACAACTCTAAGTGAGCATATGCTGACTTTTACTTGTACAATAGGGATATTTCTATTGATTTGTGTACCATTTTTTAATCCATCTCTCTGTCAGTGAGCATTTTCTCAGTGATGCAGTGATTTCACTCAATACATGGGTGTGGCATTTCCAGACAGTGATCAGACAGAATGAGCAGTACCCAGACACTCCTTATACTGGGGACAATAAAAGGCCACCCAAAAATGTCAAATTTTGTCAAAAGTCATCATGCCTCAGATGTCTCAGGTCATGCGGGAACGTGCCATTGGCATGCTGGATGCAGGGATGTCCACCAGAGCGGTCTGCATGCAGTTCCTTGAAGCAGAGCACATTCCAGTTCTGGACTGGCCAGTGTATTCGCCGGACATGTCGCCCATAGAGCATCTTTGGGATGTTCTGGATCGACGTGTCCGCGACCGTGTTCCAGTTCCGGATAATGTGCGCCAGCTCCGTGTGGCCCTCCGGGAAGAATGGAATAACATTCCACAGGCCACGATATACAACCTGATGAACTCCATGCGAAGGAGATCTGTTGCTCTGAGAGACGCAAATGGTGGACACACAAGATATTGAACATTCAATTTCTTCAACCTGACCCCCAATGTGTTCAAAGGATTGTCACTCCTTTGCAGATGCCAATATCAAGATGTAATGGATGGTGATCTGAAGATTAGTCATTAACAAAAATGAATTTTGATTCGCTTCATATATTGCATAACCGTAATGTTAATAAAAACTCAAAAATTTGACATGGGGCATTTATATTTTTGTTCTGTGTATATCAACGTCTGTGTTACCCCGTGTTGAGGTAATACAGACGCTAAAACAAGCTTCGGTTTGTCTTTGTATGTATATCTGATGTCAATAAAGATGTGGGGGGAAAAAAATAGCAGATGGTCTTTGGCACAGAGATATTAAAAAAAAAAAAAAGAGGACAACGTCATTGGCTGGACCAAAGCATACACGGCAGAATAGCTCTGCCATCTTGTGTAAATGTAAATGTCCAATGAGACGCATATAAACAGTAAACATGGGTGTCGACAATTTTTTTTTTTTTTTTGGTGGGGGACTTGTTTTCCGTGTTCTTTTTCATCTTTTCATACTTAAAAAAGGACAAGAATAAAGAATTGTAAATCAACAATATTTATGCTCTATTATTTGGCACAGCTAAAGAATAAGCTCTACGATTGCCTTACCCTTTACATAATCGCTCAGTTACCTACATTTTCGATTCATTCAAAGAAAAAGTGTTCGCATTCAGCTGTGCCTGTGAGTCTGACCCAGGTCTATACATGGAAGAAACTTGTCGTTATATGCATATATGAATTTATATGTATGCTTTGTATATGAAGATCGGAGCAACTTCATTCTGAAGTGTTCATACCTACTTGTTGTCTTCATTTATTCCGTCTTTGCCCTGACACAATGGATAACAGGATGATATTGCGTGTTGCCCCAACTGGAATCAATGTAGAAGTCTCAAAACTAAAGTAGCCTATGTAAATGAAACCGCGCCAGTTTCAGTTTCCGCGAATACACTGTTAATAATAAACGAATAAACTGAAGCCTTTTTTGCCAGGTAATTTATCTGGCACCTTTTTGCCAGTTATTTTAACTGTAATTTTACAATAGGTTTACCACAGAGTTCAGCGCATGTCCAGTGTAAACCACGGTTAAATGCGCACAGGACTCCTCTTACAGTTAAAATGACAAGGAGACAATGCGTTAATTTAACGGTTAAATTCAGTCAGTTTATAACTGTGTAGGAAAGCCGAACTGGCCTGGTGCAGGTCGGTGCAAAAATAAATAATGGCCTGTTGCAAATACCTGCCTGGTTCTTATAAACGCCTGGGGTCAAAGTCGATTTTGCAAAATAAACGCCCGGGCTACTAAATGGTCATATACGGTAAGCAGTTTTAGTCAGGTGTTGGGCCTCCAAAAGCTGCCCAACCAGCTTAACAAGCCTTGACATTGAGCCTACATGGGTGAAATATACTGGAGGGATGGAGAATGTTTCTTCCAGATGTGCCCTCATTTAGTGTCCTGATGATAGTGATGAAAAGCACTGTTCAACACTTGTTCCTAAATCTCCCATATGACTCAAGCTGGTTTGGGTTTGGGTGACGGTGAAGGCATTGGCATATGCTTAGGATCATATTAATTCCGTAAAACCATTTAATGACACCTTGTGCCCAGCAGGGCTTGGACCACCCGGGAGAAGGCCACTCCCATCATGACAGGAATGTCTCATCACAGGATATAAATATGATCATACAGAATAATTCTCCGAGGATCGCAGTGACCATTATGACTTTGAGGATTCAAGTGGACCCTGACCATGCCAGAACAAGGCAACATTGTCACCAATATCCCCCGCCACGGTAAGAATGGTCACGGGGTAATGGGGAAAACTTGTCCCCATTAAACACCCATACACCAAGTTCAGAGTCAAGGGCCATAACTCCGTAAAAAAAAAAAAATTCTCGGAATCAATTGTTGAACTCATGCAGTAGGGTCATCAGTACTGGTCACACACAAAATTTCACCCACGAAGGTGCAATCGTTTCCGAGAAAACTTGTCCCCATTGCAAATCCCATACACCAAGTTGACGAACAGAAACAAGGACCATAACTCCGTAAAAATAAATTTCTCTGAATCAACTGTCGAACTCATTCAATAGGATCATTAGTACTTGTCACCCACAGAATTTCATCCACGTAGGTGCAATAGTTGGCGAGAGAACTTGTCCCCATTGCAACACCTATACACTTAAGCCCACGAACAGAGTCTAGGGCCATAACACTGTAAAAATGAATTTCTCGGAATCAATTGTCGAACTCATTCAGTAGGGCAGTGTTTCCCAAACTGTGTGCCGTGAGAGCTTCCTAGGTGTGCCGCGAGAAAACCCATTTTTCCTGATAGCCTAATAATATAAAATGGCTGAACTTACAGGATATAAAAATAACGATTCATGTCATTATCAATTCATTCAATTCAGTTTATTTTAATGCCTATTTAAAATTCCTTCTTGATATTTCCGCATCATGTATTCTACTGTACAATTCTTTCACGTGATTGGCCAATCACACATCGTCTAACGCGAAAAATTAAACATTCCCTGATAAAACTCAGCTAAAACAGCAGTGTAGGCTAGTTGAAACGCAAATGGATAAATTCCTGACCAAAACCTTGAAAAGGCCGTTCGACTAAGACCCTGAACCACCTCACTCCTGCTGCGCTGGCCAGAAAAAGAAAATCAAAGTGGTGAGCAGACTTTACAGTGAGGAATATCTGACCTATGGGTTTACATTCACCGGAGATCCCGCTACCCCAATACCACTGTGTCTTGCTTTATGTGCGTAAAAGCTGGCGAACGGCCATGGTGCCAAATAAATTAAAAATACACTTTTCAACCAATCACCGTTCTCTCGCAAAAAAAAAAAAAAACCGTGAATATTTAATGCGGTTGAGAAGACAGACGAAGAAACAAGCTAGTTTCATGATGAAACCGTGTCAGAAAAAGCATTAGAAGCTAGCTATCTGGTCGCAGAACTAACAGCAAAATCAAAGACGCCGAATCTCTTATCCTGCCAGCATGCAAAGCTATCGTCGGGACCATGTTGGGTCAAAATGCTGCCAATGAAATATCCAAGGTTCCTCTCTCAAACAATACAATTGGCAGACGAATAGGAGAAATGTCGGCAGATATAGAGGACGTTGTAATGGAGAAAATAAAAGGGAGTGGGAAATTTGCGCTGCAGATGAATGAAACAACCAATGTCAGTGGACATGCACAATTACTGGCCAATGTCAGATATGTCGATGGGGAGACAATTAAAGAAAATTACTTTTTTATCGAATTTTACCAGAGAAAACTACAGGTGAGGAAGTGTTTCGAGTGACAGCTGAGTATCTGGAGAAGTGGGGGCTGAACTGGAAAGACTGCCTAGAGTCATTTATTTTATGATTGCATGAAAGCCTGAAACCTGGTTGGAAAGCTCGAATGGTTGTCTCGTCACTCGGTCGCGCTGCGGGGTAGGTAGCGCGAGCGGAACGCTATAATATCATAGCGGTGTGCTGTGAGATTTTTTCATAGTAAACAGTGTTCTGCGAAAGAAAAAAGTTTGGGAAACACTGTAGTAGGGTCATCAGTACTGGCCACATACAAAATTTCATTCACGTAGGTGCAATAGTTTCCAAGAAAACTTGTCCCCATTGCAAATCCCATACACCAAGTCGACGAACAGAAACAAGGACCATAACTCCATAAAAATAAATTTCTCGGTATCAACTGTTGAACTCATTCAATAGGATCATTAGTACTGGTCATCCACAGAATTTCATCCACGTAGGTGCAATAGTTGGCGAGAGAACTTGTCCCCATTGCAACACCCATACACTTAAGTCCACGAACAGAGTCAAAGGCCATAACAACGTAAAAATTAAATTCTCGCAATCAATTGTCGAAGCCATTCAGTAGGGTCATCAGTACTGGCCACATACAAAATTTCATTCACATAGGTGCAATGGTTTCCGAGAAAACTTGTCCCCCTTGAACCCGGACGGACAGACGGACAGACAAGCGCCATTCCAATATCCCCCGATCCACTTTGTGGTGGGGGATAAAAACAAACAGAGGAATCTGCAGTTGTTATCTTGGTCCACGCATTTACTCAGGCTTTCTTCTTTAATTTGTCACCTGTCTATATCTGTATTTAAAGAAGAGCTGTAATGCTCACATTGGGCCTTTCTCAATCCAACCCCTCTCTCCTCGTGCTATGCATTCCCCCTCCGTTTGTGCATTTGCACGGAGGGTCTGCTACATTGAGTGTCATATCAAACCAATTAGTGCTGAGTGGAAGTGGCTGATGAAGCTCTTGGCAGCAAGTCTCCACCAATTCAGGCTTACAAACCACACTTCTTTCAAGTGCAGCACTTAATTTGAGTCCAGGATGGACATACTTGTATATGTCAGTTCCTTATTGCGATTTCTAAAGGACAAGTAATAAATGGTCTCACCTCAAACGAACATCTGAAAAGTTATGAAACTTGAGTAGATTTTGGGTTGGTCAACAAACGCGAAATTCACTCAACTCGCGTCGTACCTTTCATAAGCAAACATGATTTCGTGTTCTTTGCGTCTGGGTATCAAACCGACCCTGCACTGGCATCTGCGCTTAGTGGAATTTTCTCAAGCTCAATGTCCATGATTGTAAATGTGCTGCATTTTATCGATGGATTAAACATTTAAACAGTTTCAAGTATTTGTTGTTTTTCCACAACACTTCAAAAACTTCGGTCGAAGTTGAATCAGAACCTAACGTTGACGCATGGACTTGATACTCTGCCCCAAGTATTCATCCGCTTGGCCTGTCAAACTGTCATTAAGAATTTCTTTCCACCGCATGTCACTGCAATATTCTTTCAATCTGTTTTTCACGAGACTCCATAGTTTTGCCGCGTTTCGCATTTATGCTGACACAAAAAAAAACTGAAGATGTCTTCCTTGATGCTCAAAACGGACAATCAGTAAATGAACATGAATGCACCCCTGCAAAAAATAATAATTACCAAAATAAATAAGTAAAAAGAGCTGCTGTTTTGACACGTGACTGGTGGAGGAAACTTAAATTTGTAAAATCTCTTTTCTGAGGACAGAGTTCTCTCGTTTGTGAAAACCTACGGGGGAAAAAAAGGTTTTTAAACTCCCGAAAAAAAACTTTTCGGTCGGCGGCAATTTGATGGGTGGGTCGGGTTACGCCCATGAGACATTTTTAAGGATGGGAGGGCCAATCAGTGGCCAGCAGTCGGTTAACGTCACATTTTCAGCTCGACTCCGAGCCGAGTAGGTACTAAAAAAGTACTTGGTACCAGGTACTATCACCTAATGGAAAACCCGAAAAACTGAGTAGAGTCGAGTCAAGCAGAGTCGAGTAGGTGCTGGAGGAAAAGCCCTAAATGATTGTTCCAATATTACAATGTTTATATAAACAATTATTTAATTACATTATCATCTCAAAAATATTTTGGTGTGGAGATGTATCATTAAGAAACTAAACCGTCATATACAATGCAATGCTTCTATCGGCTGGCATGCTGATGGCGTTGGGCTAAAGGCAAAGGCATCCCAAAGTTCATATACGCATTTACAGCCTCCCCCTGAATGAAGTTCCCTCCATACCTGCGATGGGGACTTCACACAGAGTGACACTTGGTAGTGAAGTGCTAGAGGAGAGGTTTGGAAAGTTTGGAAAAGAACCATAGATCACCCACTGTGGATGTAAAAGTACAACCCCAATTCCGAAATAGTTGGGACGAAGTGTAAATTGCGAATAAAATCAAAATGCAATGACTTTCAGATCACATGAGCCAATATGTTATTAACAATAGAACATCGATAACATTTCAAACGTTGAAACTGAGACATTTTACATTTTTACTCACAAAATGAGCTTATTTCAAATTTTATGGCTGCAATAGGTCTCAAAAAAGTTGGGACACAGGCAAAAAAGGGCTGGAAAAGCAATTCATATATAAGAGAATCAGCTGAAAGATCATTTAGCAAGTAACTAAGTTAACTGGCATCAGGTGTGTAACATGATTGGCTATAAAAGGAATGTCTTAGAGAGGCTGAGTCTCTCAGAAGTAAAGATGGCCAGAGGCTCTCCAACCTGTGAAGGCTTGCGTAAAAAAATTGTGGAATACTTTAAAAACAATGTTCCTCAACGTCAAATTGCAAAGGCTTTGAAGGTCTCATCATTGACAGTGCATAACATCATCAAAAGATTCAGAGAAACTGGAAAAATCTCTGTGCGTAAGGGACAAGGCTGAAGACCTTTACTGGATGCCTGTGATCTTTGGGCCCTCAGACGCCACTGCATCACTCACCAGCATGTTTCGTCATTGACATTACTAAATAGGCCCAGGAGTACTTCAAGAAACCACTGTCTGTAAACACAGTCCGCTGTGCCACCCACAGATGCCACATAAAATTCTATCATGCAAAAGGGAAGCCATTGTTGAGCATGATCCAGAAGCGCCGCTGTGTTCTGTGGGCCAAGGTTCATTTAAAATGGACTGTAGCAAAGTTGCAAAGTGTCCTGTGGTCAGACGAGTCCAAAGTTGATATTGTTGTTGGAAATCATGGGCGTCGTGTCCTCCAGGCTAAAGAGGAGAAAGATCACCCCCCCGTTATCAGCGTTCAGTTCAAAAGCCAGAATCTCTGATGGTATGGGGATGCATTAGTGCATATGGTGTGGGACACTTGCATGTTTTAAAAAGCACCATGAATGCTGAAAGGTATATAAAGGTTTTAGAGCAACATATGCTCCCCTCCAGACGACATCTATTCCAGGGAAAGCCTTGTGTATTTCAGCAGGACAATGCAAAACCACATACTGCAGCTATAACAACAGCATGCCTTCGTCATAGAAGAGTCCGTGTGCTGAACTGTCCTGATCTTTCACCGATTGAAAACATTTGGTGCATAATTAAACGAAAAGTCCGTCAAAGGAGACCCAAAACTCTCCAGCAACTGGAAGCCTGTATGAAACAAGAGTGGGATCAAATTCCAATGACTAAACTCAAGAAACTTGTCTCATTGCCCAGATGCCTCCACTCTGTGTTAAAAAGAAGAGGGGATACACCATGGTAAACAGGCCCCTGTCCCAACTTTTATGAGACGTGCAGCAGCCATCAAATTTGAAATGAGCTCACTTTGTGGATAAAATTGCAAAATTTATCAGTTTCAACATTTGTTATGTTATCACTGTTTTATTGTGAATAAAATACTGGCTGGTGTGATTTGAAAGTCATTGCATTTTGATTTTATTCACAATTTACACTTTGTCCCAACTATTTTGGAATTGGGGTTGTAAATAATGCGCAAAAAAAGTTAGCAGTCTGCACTTAAACAGCTATTGTTTCCGCCTCAAACCCAATGTGCTGGAGTGGAGAGCCAAAACAACAACAGCAGTGTCACTGTCCAAACCCTTGGACTGTTGCACTGCATGCATGTCAAAACTTGAGGCTGATTCTGTAGGGTCTGCCATTACATAGCTTGCAAACAGCCCTTTGTTGCTTTTATGGGCATTCTCCTGGGCATTGAATGAGAAAACAAACACTCTTCCAGCATGCACCCACTTATGAATTCTATTCCAAGATTAGTTGGCACTACAGGCAAATCCATACATCAATTAATCACGAACTAATACAAAGCCTCTCATACATCTTCCATTAATTAATGCACTGCTCCCAATTTGGAATGCATAATTAATGAACTTTAAACTGCCACTTAATGTACTGTAAATATAGGAACATAAATAAACAAACAGACGCAACAGGAGGCAAAAATATTGAACTGCATTGGTTTTTAGCTAAAGTACAAAATTTACCAAAGGAGCAATTGTAATCCATCAACAGAGGTGTCCAATCTTATCCAAAATATGGATGCAGGCCTATTGATCCTATATTCAATATGAGTCCAACACTGGCTAAAAATAGTGAAACAATAATAAAAAATAAATAAATAAAATAAATAAATAAAGGTTATAATCCTAAATGAAACAACGTCAAATCCAGCCTGAACATAGCTTGTAGCTGCTTTTTAAGTTAGAGGATTGCACTAATGGGGTTTTTCCACACCTGTGCCTGCCCTGCTCCAAAAAACCTAAAACTCGCCTCTCGTCTGCATTATTGCCATAGTGAAGACAAGGCATAAAGAGTATAAATTACAACAGGATGAGGTAAGCCAAGCTTATGGCTCTATTGTCGTAAATCATTACAAAGTATTAAAGTTCAACTTCATTTTATTTCTATTCTTTTTCTTTCAACCAAACTTTCTTCCAAACCGCAGGTGTGGTTGGTCAGAGAGAAAACAGTTTCTATGTTAAGCTGCTCAGAAAATGGTCTGTGTATTATCTTGAGTAACCAGGCCATGATTGCTGGAAGGGGACATTGCTTTTGAATTTTTCAACTGTATTTTTTGGTGTTTTGAGCACCCCAATTCAAATGCTAATTAGTTCTATTCTGTTTGAGAGAAGCCAGAAATCTCTACCGTCAATACCTCCAAGACTCAGCGACTAAAACAGCACTTCTGGTAAAAGGCAAAAAATCTATGTTTTGATTTTGGTATGAACTGTCCCTTTAAAGGTAACAAGCTCAGACTTCATACTGAGCTAAAACAAAACCGCCTTTTTTTTTTTTTTTATTATACTGAAAACCTCAGTCATAAAGCAAGTGTAACTTGCATCTGTACCTGTGCCTTTATCAGTTAAACACATTTTAAAATATCTTCTTATCGTTATATGTATTACCACTCTATTAATGGTCAGATTCAACCATAGTACAACAAGAAAAATAAATTTAGAGGGTGGACTGCATAAATCAGTTTCTAAGTTGAGGTGAAATTATTGAAGTTGGACCCAGGGGTGTTTTCACTGCTGCTAAACTCTAGTATTTATACTCTTAGTGCCATGAGCATGGCTCTATAAAAGGGCTAAATTACAATCTCATTTTGCTGAAGCTCTGTGTGGAAGCTCAACTGCCACTGGGAAATGTAAGGACAGTTTAGACCATTTTAGAGAATGACTCAATGGCATGATGCGCATTAAAGCCTTTATGAAATAATTTTCACTTCTGCCTTTCTTTTAAATGGCAACTGAGTGAGAAGTGGGGTTGTTGTCAAATTCATTTTATTTCATTTAATTCAGGAAATGAATGTAGCACTTTTCAATGGTATTTTTACTCCTGTTGAGAGCAGAACAAAAGCATTGACACTGAATGCAACGACCAGGCCTTTTCACACTGTGCCCAACAGACCAACAAAATACAATTAGAGAAAGAAAAAAAGAAACAAAATTAAATTTTAAGTCGCCACTTTTCTGACAATCATGTAAAAAAGCAAGTGCCTTAATCTGTAATCATAATTTGTGGCATCATCCAAGGGAGAGAAAATTTGAGGAAACAATTTTTATTGAAACTGGTACAAAAAACTATGCAGAAACATAATGGCAACCCAGAGAGTTTTACAGAGCTTTCAGTTGTGTGCTCCCCTGAGACAAAACAAAAACAAAATGGGTTTACCATTATGTGCATTGACACCAACAGGTTTCATAGAACCCACCGGAACACTAAAGCAAATACTCAGTAAAAACACATTTTTAAACAGACTGCCCATTTGAAAATATTTATTTAATTTCAAATTATGTACCACCTGCTGGTTTTATCACTTATCGTATATTTGCAGAATCATGTGTGAGAACAGCAAGTGCAAATTCTTTGAGAAATCTTTTTGAAGGTAACATGCAATCAATGCAGAAATGGCATTAGAAACACTGAATGGTGATATTAACATGAATGTCTTTTGAGAGTGAGCCGCTTCATCATTTTCAGCCAAAAAAATAGTGACTCTGCATGATTGAGGACAGCAGATGTATCGTTACAGAAAAATTTGAGAGGTTGATGAGCCGAGATATTGTACTCATCTTGTTTCTACAGTACATAGTACAAAATCTTCCTCTTAATGTGAATAATGTATAAAGTCAGTGACAATTCAAGCAAATCAACCAATAAAATGACAGCCATTTTTAGATACAAATGCATATACAGTATAGACATCAAGCTACACTGTGGTCCATTCTGATTCTTTCCACAACAGCTAACAGAGAAGGAGCGGCAAAAAATAAAACAAGCACATAAACAAATAATCTTCACTTCATGCAGTGAAAATCAAGCACAAAATCCCAAAAGAGACCAAAATTTTTCCCTGCTGTCAAACTATTTCCGGATGTATTAGCAAACAGTAAAAAGCACCTTTGCACCTTTCAAATATGACTTCAGTTTCCTCAATCTTTCCAATTCAATAAAGGCCCTTGGAAGTGGGCCAGAGTGAGGAGACCCAAACAGACTTTTATTGGAAAGAGAGGCAGCTGCAGCCTGTTGACTGAGTGATTGTGAGTGTATTGATTTTCACTAGGGGTGGATGGAATAGTTACGACCTTTGATGAATTTTGGCCTCAATGTGGATAAACAAGCATGGTCTTTTTTTTTTTTTTGTTCTTTGTTCTCAATTTACAGGCTGTGTCATATGCATAGATGCTGCTGGGGGAACTTTCTCTCATTTGTAACAGGGCTTTTTAAAAAATATTTAGATTAAGATGTGATGGCTATCCTTCGACATCAAATCACTTTTGTAGGAACCTCCTGTTTAATGTAGCAAATAATTGAATAGGAGCATTTTGTAAATAGTATGACTTTAAACAAAGAGTTGCATGGGTGTACATTCCCAAAGAGAATCACACCATTCCACAGATTTAATTTTCAAGCAAATTTTTGGTTCATGTTGATGCATAGAATGCAGTGTATGTCGGACAAAAGAACAAGGGGGGCACCAGTATACCACGAAAATCATTGCGCCATATGAGTCACAGGTGGTTTCCCTTAATGACAGCGCTTAGACAAATTATTCAAATTCAATCAGTCAAGAGATCTCTATCATTCCCCGTGTGTGGTAAGTCATTTTTCATGTTTGAAAATTAAAGTTTTAAGGAATGATGCTCAGTGCTGTTCCCTGCTTGAAGTAAATGGCAGATCGTAATTGGTTCAGCTTATAAAATAATAATAGATTGTCTGGAGTGATAAACTGACAACACTATAATGATTTCATAAGCTAGTACTACAGAAAAGAGTCTGGCTGTGAGGGCAATGTGAGAGAGGCCCCACAGAGACAGGACTCCTGGGGTCAGTCAAGGAAAGGATCTCCAAAGAAATTTGATGAGAAGGCGAGTGAAAAAGTGGAATAGTAGCTTTCACCAAGTGGGAGAGAAACAGATAGAGACAGCAAGAGAGAGTGAGAGGAAGGTGGAGGGAGAAAAAGAGAGACATAAGGAAAGTGTGAGGGAGAGAAAATAAATAAAGCCTTTGGAAATACAACTCACCTTGCTCAAAAGGCTGCGTTTTAGCTGAAGTCGCTTTCAACTTAAGGGCCTCCTTGGCTGACATATCGCAGCAGGAACCTTTATTAGTGTCTTGGTCACTGTCGGCCTGGTCGCTGTCACCGTGGCCACTGTCCCGGAGACTTGCTCGCTCAGGGTCCTTAAACGTAGAACTGCTAAAAGGATGGAAGGAGAGATACTTTTAAAATAAAATAAGGAAACAGTGGCTCCTTTAATGGACTAATGTGAGTAATATGGTCTGACAGAGAGACACCAAAGGAATGCAAATGCAACGGTCGGACAACTTATTTAATCGCCCTTACCTTTGAACAAACTGCTGCCTGCTGCCCATATAATTGGACTCTGCAGGAAAATTGTCTGTCTGTGAAGGAGAGAGGATAGAATTTACATGTTGTGCTACACAGAGATGCCTCCTGTCGTGCAACAACATTTACTCATTTACTGCTGGAAAGTAAATGATTAATAATGCATAGTGGGGCCACACAGCAATCAGAACTGCACATTTAAATTATTTTAAACTTGCACAGGGGGTTTGTGGGTCACTCAATCCTAAAACATAAACAATTGTATTTTTTTTTTTTGTATAACCACGGCAAAGTTCAAAAATGACATATCAACCCTTGATTAAGATTTCACATAAATGTAATTTATGCTCTAAAATGGACTACTAATGAAAATGAGGCCTTGCTTGAGAACTGACAAATGAAGCAGATTATACTGGGGGACATATAGAGAAAAGAGTGTTTCTTGGTCTTCACTTGACAAAGGTCAGACCTGAAATTCTTGAAGTATTCAGATCATTTCAGCTACAAAAGGTCGGAAAATGCCATTTTTGAAGGAAAGTAACAGCGTGTTCATTATAGTCAAAAGCTTTGATAGCCTAACCGATGCAGAAAATAATTAATGTGAGTTGGAAAAATACACGTCCAATCATAATTTTATAATCGCTTGGTCATTTGGTACTTCTCACACTTAAGATTCAATTCATCAAATATGCTAAATAAATTATACTAGCACTCTGCCCGTGGGGATCCACGGGTTCTATTTTATGTAACTTCGTGCAGCATTATGATGTCATCACATGCACCTCCATGATGTCATCACGTTGCTATGGTGTTGCTATGGCGTTTCCATAAACACAAAGGTGGCTGTCACGCGACCGATGTTTTTATAGTAACTAAAACTAAGTAACCATCAAGGGGAATATGCTGCGCTGACATTCCGCGCTCAGTGGAACACAAAGTGCTAGACTCCGCTGGAGTCTAGCACTGATTGGCCGGACACAGTCGCCTGTAAGAAGGAGCCAAATAGTGGCGCTCACGTTATGCTGCAGATACGCGCCCGGTGGAATCTAGCACTGAGTGGCCGGACACACACACACACACACACACACACACACACACACACACACACGCACGCACACGCACAGAGGCCACTCGGCTATTATAATATAGATTTTTTTTTTTGGACCCCAAGTTCATATGCGTTGAAAACAAAATGGGTGTGCATGCATGTCGATGTGCGTGGGCAGTGGCGTTTTCTCAAGGACACCAAGGGAAGCCATGCTTCCCCAATTTTTCAGAACTGTAGCTGTCACTTCAATAAAATCCATTTGTTTCACAATTCTGGTAACTCTGTGCACTGTTGGTGCCATCTCTGCTCTTTTTATCAAGAAGTATTTAATGATTACTGAGACAGCGCCCCTCTAAATGTCATGAGGTAAATTTGCGGTGAAACACTACCGCACTCCTACTGTAGACTAATGTCTTGTCCCCAAACAAGCCAAACGAAGTTGGTGTCCCTTAGCAAAGGATTCACCAATCAGATAAGGTTGTCGTCATGCCACTACCAGAGCTCTTGCCACTGCCAGAGTGACAGAACTAAGCTAAGGGGAGCCAGCAGTGCTTTGGCTTCTCATCAATCAAATCAAAGTGTGTTGTTAATGTCATTGAAATGAAATAACCACGAGAAACTTTATAGCTATCGTAATCCCCGTTAGCAACATAAGCAAGTGCAGTTATGGAGGTTAATAATAAAATTTACTTTTTAGGTCTTTTTTATGATTATACATCAACTCAGTTTTAGGATTGATTTAATTATCTTTCCATTCTGGTAAGTTAACGTTACTTCCATTTTTCTGACAGACATAAGAGAACTTGCCTTGGATCTTGTAAAAGTTGACTGCACGGCCCAATCGATTATTTCGCTCTCCAGCTAATTGATTTATTTCAATTTTGTAGAAGTAAGAACAGTATGATGCATTTAGATTGGTGTGCTGTTAGCAGTGAAGAAATTGGTTAGGACTAGCTAATGAAACCAACTAGGTTAGGCAACGGCCTAACTATGAGGAGAATGTAACTTTGCCTACTGTAATCTACTGGTTCAGAATTATCCGTATTGAGTGAACACAAAGATTCGTTAATGCTTCAGTACACATACCGTAGGCTTACATGTACAAAATTTTCTGTATTGGGCGATCACAGGAATCCGTAAATGGAACAGATTATGTTCTGCAAATGTATAGTCGGATTGACGGAAGAACGCTTAATTAAAACATGATTCTGAGGTGTCCATTTTATGATCAACAAAGGTATCCATAAAACTGAACAGAGGATACACAGTGAATGAACAGAATTTTCTGTTTTTTACTTGAAAGAAATGTTCGTAAACATTACTGAAAGAAGTGGCTAAAATGTTTTGGTATTTTGTTTTGCCAAGACATTAGTTCTGTCCATTCTTTCTTACCGATTTTTTTCATACAGTGCATCATATGGTGCCTATTACCTACAGCTTACAAGGCAAAAGGTCATATCGCTTAGATGAGATGATCATTTCCGAAAATAATATATTGATAATAAATTGATGTAGATATTACATTTCTTGCTAGATGGCATTATAATCGCAAGGATAACATTATAGGTGACACAATTGTATAGCCTACGTATAGCTATGTAACTATGTCAAGCCACCAACATCTCCTGATCTCCTGATTGAGTCTGTGAATTAAAGCTTTTTTAATACATTATAAAATCTGTAAAGTGCATTACACTGGGTGCTCTAGTTACAATATATTGGCTGTTAAAGCACAATGTGTAATCACCCCCCCCCCCCCCCACCACCACCACCACCACCAAGAAAAAAAGGACATGGATCAGAGGTTTTATCCCTCTGGCTTCCTTAAAAATTTTCCCCATGCCACGCCACTGTGTGGGGTATGTTTTTTAGAGGAATACCTCACCCATAAAATGATCATTTGTATATCAGTGACTCACCCAACCTTGAAACTGTGATGAAAATTTGAGAGTTTTTCTCACATGCCTCCCTGGTTTACAAAAAATACAAAAATGAGAAAATTGTTCATGAATTGAAGTAAATGGGGACCATATTTAACCAAAAACCAAAAATATATCAAAACGTCAAGTTCCAAACTCTCTCACAACTCCTGGAGTATAATCCAGCCTCATTTATCCAGTCATTTGCGCAGTGCTACTCAAATATACTCATTTTCACTAAAATCATGCTATTTAAAACACAGTTTAATTTCAGTGGAGTTGGCAAGCAGAGTTCACACGCACGCGCTTGCCCAGGTGGCTACCCTGTCCTTGAGACTATTTATGCAGAAGTGCTATCAATAGTCAGGTTTTAGGGAATAATCATGTTTGCACTGCAAAAAGGGATTTTCAAGAAAGGGAAATTTACTTATTTTAAGACTTAGAACACTCATTTCTATCACCATTTTCTTAGTAAGACAAAAAAATTATCCTTGATTTGAGGTAATTTTCATTATCTTGCCAATGGGGTAAGTAAACTTTCACTTGTCACGCAAATATTGCTTATATTGCTATTGTTACACGTGGCCCCTAATTGATATACAAATGATAATTTCCTGAGTGAAGTAAACATTTAAAATGCAAGTCCAAACTCTAATATAGAAATAGTGCACAACTGCAGAAACAGCAATTGATATGTCCCCTGGCCTCTTCAAAATTGCCACAAAGATCTGATTGAACCAATAAATTATTTTCATACCTGCCAAGTTTTGAAAATCAAAAACCCTAGAGGACCAAGCGAGAGTCCGCTGGTTCCTTGTTGGGTCCAGGGCAAAGTCTTGATGGGAGGTTCAAGGGGACGAAGTCCCCCAAAGTTAAATTTGGGAGGGGGCTTAAAAATAACATCTCATGCACTCTATTGCAGTTGTAGCGGTTGTGTCTTGTACACAGTTCAGATGCACGGAGGACAGGAAGTTAAGGACTGGACTCAGATGCAAGGATGGACTTGGTTGTATAAACAAAATGGAAACGAGGTTTCCTTTAAATGAAGTGCTGGAATAAAACAATAAACAGCGCTTGGTTTGAGACTAACAGTGCAGCACAGGCATGTACTGACACACGACTTTGCAATGACTAAGTGCTAAGCTTGGTCTTAAATAGCACACAGCTACCGCGTGGTGCAAATGAACAGGTGTAGGTGATAATTGAACACTGCAGCGAAGTGCAGTCCAGGTCTTAATAGACCAGTGAGCTGAGGGCTGAGAGGCAAGGCCTGACACCAGTGTTGTTTCCTGAGAAATGAGAAAATTGTTATCCTACATTTTACCACAGTTTGGACCCCCTCCCACCCTGACTGATGACTATGAAATGCAACAATGCTTTTCAAATGAACAAATTATTTGCACAACAGCAGAACATGTACAACTACCCAATACTTACCATTTACAAACAAATAGATTAACTTCATTGTTTTATGAACTGTTGTATTCAGTTACTTCAATGTTCTCCTCCAGCAATTAATGCTGGTAAGTCATACAATCACAATTATGGAAAGTTTTCTGTCAAAATAATCACATCACTAACTGATGAAAAAAGAAACAGTCCTCATTACCAACAAGCCATAGAATTTTTTTAAACTACAACTTCTTCAAATGTCTTAACTTTGTCTTCACAAATCCAGGCCCCCCAGTAATTCAGTCAGTAAAGTGACAAATAAATAAATAATGCCACCCTGCCATTTTTGTTATCCAGGAAACAAAGCAAGTTAACAAAAGAAAAATGAAAATCAAGCCTGGAGTGCCAAGCATTTTTCTTCTTAAATTCATGGAAACAGTTCACGTCTTACAGTTCCACAGCACTCAAATTTGTTACTTTCCTGGAACTTCAGTTAAATTTGTTACTTTCCTGGAACTTCAATTCCATATTAAAACTCCAGAGACAGGAAATTAGAGGCAGCCTGCTCAGGTAAGTAATAAAATATTCCCATCAGATCCACGAACCCAGCCTCTGCTGTCAGTAAATCATCAGGCATACATTGTACACAACTCTGCACCAATTAATTGTTATGTGAGAGAATCTGTCATCTGTTTCCCATTCCACTTAAAGTAAAATTATATAGTATCTCATTTCTCATTTGATGCACTCTGATTATGTGAATCAAAGGAAGATTTGATCAAATTATTTCCATTTTTAAAATTCATGCGACAAGTTTATAAGCCAATCTACTAGTAAAATGTATATTTTAAAGGCCCAATATGTAATTATCTGCCGCTAGAGGGCGCTAATCCAAACAATAACAAGAGGCCAAGTTTGATGACGCAATGGGATCGCGTGGAATCTTGGGAGTTGTTGTCTACATCAATTTACACACACCACTGACAGCTAAATTCTCCGACGTGACTCAAACAGGAGCGGCGAAACCATGTACATGGACGAGGTAAGGTTATATTTCTTTACTTTCATATAACTTCATCTTATTTGATTCAAATTAAAAAAAAAATGTAAGGGATAATGATAGGTCGGCCGTTTACAGCACTTATGATGTGCTGCAGGTCAGAGGCTGAGATAAGGGAGTGGGGCCGGCTCATGTTGCCCATCTTTGTAGAGAATAAAAACAGATGTGAACACTCTGTTGCTGAATGCAAATGCTAAAGGTAACAGATATCGAGGAAATGCCACTGTCAGCTGGAAATGTACGCTTTCAGTTGCTCCTGCCGCTATTGCAATAGCTCCCTTAGCAACGATGTGCTCAACAGACCAGCTGGCCAGTGGTGATCTGTCGAGACACGCTGATAGACCAAACTGAATCGAGTATTCAAGGGAGCCGTGTTCTAACTGCAAGTAATGTAGCTAACGCAGCACTGACTTCTCATAACGCACGAACGATGTGCCGTACACATCAGCTTTCTGTTTGCCATGCAGCATCACAAGAAAAACGTAACGTTACTCCACTTCAAAACATTTATGTTACCATCTTGGCTTGAAACTCTTTGGCAACAGCAAAGCATGCGTGCGTGGAGGGTGATTTTCTCGGTCTTGTGCACTCTTTGCATTGGGAGTGACGTCAAATATGCGACGAAAAGAAACGGCCCGTGTCCCTACATTGATAATACAGATATCTCTGTCTTTGACAATCATTGAATACATCACAGAAAATGTAAGTACACAACACCAAAAAAATATAACATATCCATACATTTTATAGATCTTTGAATTGGGAGATTTTACATATTGGGCCTTTAAGGCTCAACAAGTTATGCTCTCCATGCAAGTTCACTCAAAGGAGCTCAAATACACTGTCAAAAAAAGTCTGATACGGTAACATTTTGTTGGCTTGCCTTGTGCTTTGACTAGGTACACATTGGTCGTGGCATCATTTCAGAAATCTCATGCAATGTTACAAAATTTATTTCCACTCCATGAAGTCTTCTCTAGGACATTCAAAGACTTTCGAATTGGTTAAGGCCACAACTCTAAGGTCGCCAATTCATGTGTGAAAATGATTGAACCACTCTTTCACAGTTTGAGCCTGATGAATCTTGGCTTTGTCATCCTGGAATATGCCAATGCTGTCAGTGATTAAAACCTCCATTAATGGGATAACCTGGTCCCTCAGTATATTCAGGTGGGTTTGCTGACTTCACTTTATTGTGGCATAATGTTGGCAAGCAAAGCCCTGACCAATGAGGTTCTTGCAAGCTACGTAGGTGGTCACGTGATCCCCAAAGCAAAATGCACAGAAAGGTTGATCGCAGCATAGGTTATTTTATTTATTTATTTATTTATTTAAAAGGGACAGTACGCATTAATAAACATCAGCATAATAATATACAAAATGTAAATGTGCCGAAGTTAGCAGAACTGCTAGTTTACATTCGTAGTCCCCTGGCAGGTAGACAAAAGATAACACACACAAGAGACAAAGTAGAAAACATAAATAGACAATAAATAAATATAGGACAATAAAATACATAAGAAAAAAGAGAATCCAGATGAGTTGGTCCTCCCCTGCTGCCTAGAGAGGATCAAGACACTGGAAAACTAAGATGCCTTATTAATGAGCGCAAATGATGAAACTACTCATGCTCGCAGTGCTGGTTTGTTATAAGCCAGTTTTTGAGATGGGTTTTGAACATGCTGTATGTAGAGCATTTCCGGATTGTGCATGGTATGTTATTCCAGATATTAGTGCCCCTGCCTGACAAAACCGATTGTCCAAAGGTGGTGCGTCTGTACTGCACCTCACAGTCTTCTCTTACAGTGGTTCTGGTAGTTATGCCACAAGTAATTTTCAGTTTGATGTATTCACCTAGCGGTGGTGGTGCAAGACCATGAAGTGTCTTATATACCACGCAGGAATATTTAAAAACCTTTAAATTTTCAAAACTGAGAAACCAATATTTCTCAAGGATACGGCAGTGATGATGGGAGATCGGTTTCCTGTCAAAAATTTTTAACGCCCTTTTATATAAAGATTCTTTGGGTTTAAGTGTGGTTACATTTGCAAGAGTCCAATTAGTAAAACAGTATTCAATATGGGAGAAAATCATGGCATGCAAGAACATTCTTGCTGTATTTACTGTCAGCAACGGCCTGATCTGTTTAAAGTTATGTAAATTAAATTTTATTGATGTAGAAATCTCTTTAATGTGATTTTTGAAGGTTAGGGAGGAATCAAGAATAACGCCAAGGTACTTAGAATCATTTACTAATTCAAGTTCCTCCCCTCTCAGAAATACATTTGAGTTTAGTGAAAATGGGGAGATCTTGTGCTGCTGTTGGTTGCACTAATAACGATGCCATTCAGTCGTCTGGAAAATACGGCAAAATAAGTTTCCATCAATTTCCACAAAAAATGAAGCCCTTTTGAAAGATTGGCTTGTTAAATTAAGAAAAAATTGACTTTGGAAAGCCTTACAAACCAACAAAACATTAAGTTCTTTGCTTAGAGCACTTTGAGAAAAGCTGCTTCAAGCACCAGAAGTTCACAAGTAAGTCAACGGTTTTGTTGCAATGAAAACTGGTTTTAAAGTCAAGGTTTAAAGAAATTAGTGGAAAAGATACATTCAATACAAAAATTAACCTGAAGTCCGAATGCTTCCAAGACCGGGAGCGATGAATTAATAAATACAGCATGTTTCCTCACGGCAACCTCGTCATGCGGCATATCCTTTTAATGCGAAGAAACTCGGCGAAAAGTTCATGATGACTGTTTTTACCTAAACTGAACACAATTCAAGCACCAAGCAAGTAAGTAAGCATCTAGCAAAACATTAGATAAAATAATATCAGTGCTCTATCGCAAGCATTTCCACTGAATTTGTGCTATGCATACAAACGATATGTCAAATGAAGGAGGACAGTCCACAGAATCCAACGATATACGCCATGTTATTTTAAATTCACACCACACTCAGAACAGCAGACATACACTTTAAAGTCTACAGAGATGAGCAAAAGTTTTTCTTACCTTTGATATTTCGTCATAAAAAGCTGTTCGCTTAACAGCTTAAATGGTTTAAATGGTTTGTTTTTAGTATTTTCGCTATAATTAACCGCTAAATATTCAACTGTTGTTTTCAAAGCCGGTTATGCTCAAGCTCGAAAACAGCGCAGCTGTACAAGTGCTAAATTGACCTGTGAATATATCTGAGCTTGTGTCGTGAATGAGGCGGAGCATTTGGACCTGAGCAACTGGGGTTCAATATCTGGTTATACATGTAACCTTTCAGAGCAAGGAAATATATATTTTTTTGGATAAATAAATAATAATTAATTGATGCATTCCATTTCCATCAAGCCATCTTCCTGGTTTACTTCGGGGATCACGTGACTTACACTACGGTTGCTGCATCCAGTGCAACGCCTCCATTGAAGCAACTCCAGATCATAACACTGCCTCCAGAGGCTTGTAAATTGGGTTTCATGTGCTTTCTTTCATATCCTGATGCACCCACTGATCTGGTATAGAGTAAATCTCATGAGACCATATGACCTTTTTCCTTAGCTCCACAGTCCAATCTTTATTCTATCTAGCAATATGAAGTAGGTTTTTACCAATTAGCCACACTAACAAGGCTTTCTTGAGGCTGTTCAGCTGTTTAATCCCAATCCTGCAAATAATTGTCACATTGCGTGGAAATGCTCTTACTTTTACTATTGAACATGGCCGCAAGTTCTAGTTTTGATTTTTATGATGAGACTTCACTACGTCTTAGTGATCTATGATCACAATAATTCATGACTTTTTTTCAGACTCATTTCTTTCAAAAAGTTAACAGTTCACCACTACCTTTCTAGGCTTTTAAAGCAAAAAACAACCTTCATCTGAAGTCAACTGCAAATGAACAAACTCCACCTTGGTTATTAAAAAATATTTTCTGGTAATTTTATGACTAAGCTGAACTGAATAAATATTTAAAAATCCAGATTGAAACACTCACAGAATCCACCATTTTCCTTTTAACAGTTAACTTCAAATGTGCTACAGCTGAAATCAAATTAGATTTAAAAAAAAAAAAAAAAAACTCCTCTTGAAGAACAAAATTGCCTGCTTTCCTGTGAGTGTCCTGATGTTCAGCCGAACACAACAGAAATTTTATAAGGAATTGTATCTACTGATAAAACAAATGCTCTGCTATATAATCAAACAAGCACGATTGTAGTGTAAACCTATTGTGCATGCATAGTAATCTAAAAACTAGAAAAGGCTAAATTTTCCGAAGAAAATTTGTGTGCTTGCTTCAGCAAGAAAAGTTGAAGAGGTTCGCTTATAAATTGAAGGTGCTTGGACACTGAGAGGCAAAGGAAATTGCTGAAGAAATGTTGAAAAACTGCTGAAATGTAAACACAAAAATTTAAAGCTGAAAGTAATAGTTTAAGGAATTCTGACTTTTCAGCTGCATCATGACTGAGTCTACTCCACTTCAACCCAGCTGTAAAAAAAATGGTGAATTGGGTCAATGAGGTTGATGCATCTCTCTCTATGGCTCTGTGCATATCTAGGTCAACACAGTGCATGCTGAGAAATTAGCTTTATGAAGGAGCAAACATGGCACGCCACATTGGCAGACTGCCACAGCTGTTGTTGCTTATAGCTCATTGTCAGTGCCTCCCCCAGTCCCGAACTGTACAACGCTGACCTGCCCCAGTCCCGAACTGTACAACGCTGACCTCGCCAAGTAGTGAAATGCTACTATTCGCGGCTCTCTGTTCATTTCTGTGCACTGTCTTCCCTGGCTAAATAGCTAATAACAGCAGGCTGCAAGACATCGTTACAACATGTTGTGATATTATTCATGGCTCCCTTTTTATTTCTGTGCTCTTATTAGCCAGTTAGCTCGGGAACACACAGCGCACAGAACGTGTTCAAAACGAGTCGAATTTGAGTTTTGAAATTGCCATCACTGCAGATGAAATAATCAATGTTATGCTAACAATGCTGATGTTAACTATTTAACTACTCAATGAGCATGGAAAAGTGACATCTGCTGGCTTAGCAAGGATGGCAGTTGCGGTCATATGGATAGAAGTATTTCGCCTGTTTTAGATATGATCGTAAATATATCAAGGTAGTATGAACAGTTGCTTGTATATACAGGAAGAGGAGCTGGATCAATTTTTTTCTGCTTTGAAATTTTTTACTGTAACGTGTTCTCATGGACCTGCCATGAGAACACGTGCATTACTTGTGCATTAACCAATTTAAGCTGACAAAACAGCACAAAACGAGTAGGAATTTAGTATAAAATAGGTTAAGCCTCAATCCAGACTTTGGCTTAGCTTTGGTCAGCCAATGTTACTGTCACATGACCACCAAAGCGTTTCTTAGCCTCTCATTAGCTAAACCTTTAGAGGGATGGAAAGAAGGTAATCTCCAGTTTTTTGATTGTTTGGTTATGAAATGGTAGCAAGAAGGGGGCATAAAAGCATGCTGTTCCAACAGATGGCAAGGACAATGAAAGACCCAATCAAAGTAATAAGAAACCAAGGGTCAAGAGGTCAGTAAACTTCAAGAATTTCAGTGACTGGTTGCATCTACAGGTAATCAAATCTAAAAATCAATCATAACATGCCACCTCCACAGATATAAACTTTCGGGAAATATTGCACAAAGAAAGTTCTTCATGAGCAAGCAAACAAAATCAAACATCTAGTGTCATGCCACATGTCAATGGAACTATAACTGGGAGAGAGTGAGATCATCAGATAACATTTTTTTGGCGAAACCTATTTGGAATCTTAGATGGAGAAGTTCAAGAAATACCTCATTCCTAAAGTAAAAATATGGAGGTTCTTTATGGATGTTGTAAGCGGCAGAGAACCTGCATGTTGGAGTCGTGCACATTCTCACGTACGCAGGATTACCCCATTATCTTAATGGCACCAGCACCTGGCAAAGGAATTTCTGTTTTGAAGGAGAGTATCGATAAGGGTTTTTACGACCCAAAAGGCACCCAACCTTATTGGCCCATGGCTGGAGTGGTCACGAACCTCTGGGTTAATGGTCAATGTTTGGTTTCTTCATTAAACTTTCTTCAACTGTTTACAAACACTGGCCTGTGCCGGACAATGCCACATTGCCATCATCTGGACTTTTCAGAGACTATACCAGCGAAATAATTTGCATTAATCCCCATGTACGAATTTTCAAGGACTTATTCTATCGATTTAAAATCCTGATTTCACCTGTACTGTTGCAAATATAACATGTATTTCTGTTATATTATATGATTAGTGCTGATTGTTAACATCAATACAAATTATCTTTGTAATTATGTACTGTACCGGACGTTTCATGACAAACAGTCGCGCAATCATTTCATGTTTGGAATCATTCTACTCTGCAAATTTTCCGAAATCACAAGGCATGTTTCGAAGAAATTAGAATTATACCAATCCCCAATTTAATGACTGAAAAGAACACACTTGCGTAAATTTCCCCTATGGAAATGTCCCTGCCCAAATTTCCCCCGGGGAGGGGCCACATTCCTGATTCAGCAAAGTCAATAATTTATGACCCCGCCATTGGAGACCCTTATAGAACTTAGGCATAAAAGATGAGAAAACAAACTATTCGGGGAAGACCGCAACCGACTTCCCACACGTGCATCTACATGCCGTGTGTAGCCAATAGTAGTTATGGAAGACTGCAACCGACTCCCCACACGTGCATCTACATGTGTGTAGCCACTACAATTATGGAAGATTACAGTCAACTTCCCGCACGTGCTGCTGCTGTAGCCGTGTGGAGCCCATATAGGTACACCACCGCTCAAAAGTTTGGGATCACTTGGAAATTTTCTTGTTTTCCATGGTAACACACATGAAATTAGTATGAATAGGAAATATAGCAAATGAACAGAACACGCTGACATTGTCTGAGTTAGAAATAATGATTTTAATGGAAAATGACAAATATGTACTTCAAAATTTGCCTTCATCAAAAAAAAAACCACCTTCACTGTTGATACTGAAACTGGTGTTTGATGGGAACTATTTAGCGCAGCTGCTAGTTGACAACCTGTGAGGCGTCTTTGTCTTAAACTACACACTCTCAGATATTTTTCTTCTTGCACAGTTGTGCATCGGGGCCTCCTCCTTTTTTTTTCTGTCCTTGTTAGTGCCAGTTTGTGCTGCTCTCTGAAGGGAGTAGTTGACAGCATGGTAAGAGATTTTAAGTTTTCAATTTCCCGCATTGAATAGCCTTCTTTTCTAAGCACAACAATAGACTGACGGGTCTCTTGAGGAAGTTCTTTCTTTCTGGCCATTTTGAGCCTGTAAACAAACAAACAACTGCTGATGCTTCAGGTACTAAACCAACCTCAAGAATGCCATGCTCCCTTTTGCGCTCCCTTATTAGTTCAACAGTTTTCAGCTGTGCAACACATTTGCAGAAGGGTTTTCTAATAATCAATTAGCCGTATAAAATGCTTAACTTGGATTAGCAGCCATACCAGGAGATTGATGCAGAGGACTGACAGTTGCTGATAATAGGCCTCTATGCAAAAATGTAGATCATTCTTTGAAAATCATCTGATTAATTTTAATTGTTTGTGAAATGGATAAAAATGTTTGTGAAATGGACAAAAACGTTTTTGAAATGAATGAATATGTATTTTTCTTTGGAAAACAAAGAAATTTGCAAGTGATCCCAAACTTTTAAGCGGTAGTGTATGGAGGATCGTGTAGCTTCCTACACGTGCCTCAATATGCAGTGTGTAGGGAAGATGGTAACTACCTCCCGCACGTATACTTTGTATGTGCGTTGCTGTGCCAGGTATGACTTCATTATTTCTTTACATTTCCTGTAACGGTATCATTCGGTTTAAGCTTGTGCCTGTCTGGCGAAATAAATTGTCAATTGCATTCTGTTGTGTGTTTCTGACTCTAACTAACTTATATCCTTCCAGCCCAGAGTCCTGTCTCCTAATTAGGTAACGTAGGACTGTAATCGCATGCCTGATCAACATGCTTGGTCTGCATTATAAGGTGGATTTTCCACGCTGCAATTGGTGTTATTTTGATTGGCTTCGAGGAGATTCCATCACACCGAGTAGGAATTAGTCCCTTGGAGATCTTAGAATTAGAACTCCAGGTCCCGGCGTGGATACCGTCACACCTTAGAGTTCCTCGTTTTGGGCCCCGATAATCCCTAGTCATAGCTATTTTCTATGTCAAATTATCGTGCTTAATAAGACCGCCAGCATCTGAGTTAATCCACCGAATTCAGCTGTACAGAGGTTTCTGGTCCTGCGGAGTAAGGTATAGACCAGTTGTGAGTCCGATGCACAATGGAGCTCTAAATTAATTAATTAATAAATTGGAGTGTGATCAAATTAATAAAAGGCATGGTTTAATTGTAACCGCAACTGATTAAAACTAAATTTCATATTCTAAATATTATATGGAGTCAGATAAGCTATAACCGTTATGCTATGCGCCCTGTTCCTTCGAACAGAGAAAGTAAATAAATTGACATCTGTTTTATCCCGATTCACATTGACTGAGGAAGAACACGCTATGCCTTCCCCTCTGGCTATTTCCGTCATTGGTATAGCTGTGAGGTGTTTACAATGTCTTGGGCATGTTTCACTACCAGTGGTCCATGGGCACCAATTTTGATCATTGGAATAATGAATTGAACCAACTACAGGGAAATTATGGATAAAAATGAGGTTGTTCCTACTTGTGGCAAGGAGTTGGTCAAAAGCGGACTAGTAATAAAGAGGATGGCCGGAAATTTCTATTAATATGCAGGCTGTAAAAAAGTGAATGGCCATCCCTCTCATAGTCCAGATTTAAATCTCAATGAAATCCCGTGGTCTGAACTGCTGAGAGCAGTCTGTGTGGCAAATCCAAGAAAGTTAAATGACCTTTGAAAATTTTTGCCACAGGATATTATTAAAAAATTATTCCAAACGCGTCCTCCAACCTTATCATGAATTATTATCATATGACTCATCTCTGTCATTTTCACCCTTGGTGCAAGTACTTAGCACTAAACCATGAGTGCCAATGATTTTGACACCCATGGTTTTAAGTAGTGGTGCAACGAGTCAGCCCCAATGCAAAATGGCCAGAAGTCACAAGGCATAATGTTCTGCCAGCAAGTCAGGGTGAGACATGCCTCCCTTATGCCTCGCTCACTTCCTTATGTAAAGAAAGTTCTGTAATAATAACAGCCTCGTTCTCAAACAAAATTTAGAGTAAATTTTAATGTTTCAATGTCATAAACATACATCATGAACGTTGGTGACTGTTTCAGATATGTGTTTCGGCACGATTACGACTTCAGCACCGGTGACAATGCCTGAAAGCTCAGGCGGGGCCTTCCTCAAGTTTTTTTTATGACAAGTGAATAAAGCATGATGAATCCAAATTTCACCATTATTGGCCCTGTGTGCTGCTCACCAGCATCTTGCTCAATCTCTCAATAGCACAATCAGATGTAACATAACGCAGCGTCAGCAGCGAATGAAACTAGCGACAGAGTACAGCTTTAAACAACCAGCAACGACGAAATACATGACACACATAACATGTGATAGCGTGCCCCCACGGTAAGAACAATACGTAGTAATGTCTGCGCATGGGCCATAAAAACAAAAGGCATACGTGTTTAGGTTTTTTGGAAGGTAAACACATGATTAATGTAAATAAAACTTATTCAAGGTGCACTCCCTAGTCAAGTCGTTTATCAAACCCTTTAATCCTTTGGAAAAGAATCGTTCAACGGATGCGACAGTCACAGGGATTGACAGGCATATCACTAACTGCCATAACCCAGCATTCCACACGGGCAAAAATTTCACATTCTTGAACTTCAAATCATCCATTATTCCCCATCTTGAACTTCATTTAGAGACGTAACGCAGGGGTATGAGTCAATAAATTATATGGTTGTTTACAAAAAACTGTTATGTAGTGACACTGTCATCTACAACCCCAATTCCGAAATAGTTGGGACAAAGTGTAAATTGTGAATAAAATTAAAACCAATGACTTTCAAATCACACCAGCCAGTATTTTATTCACAAAAGTACAGAGATAACACAGCACATGTTGAAACTGAGTAATTTTACAATTTTATCCACAAAATAAGCTCATTTCAAATTTGATGGCTGCTACAGGTCTCAAAAAAGTTGGGACAGGGGCCTGTTTACCATGGTGTAGCATCCCCTCTTCTTTTTTACACAGAGTGGAGGCGTCTGGGCATTGGGGAGACAAGTTTCTTGAGTTTGTTCATTGGAATTTGATCCCACTCTTGTTTAATACAGGCTTCCAGCTGCTGGAGAGTTTTGGGTCTCCTTTGACGGACTTTTCGTTTCATTATGCGCCAAATGTTCTCAATCGGTGAAAGATCAGGACTGTAGGCAGGCCAGTTCAGCACATGGACTCTTCTACTATGAAGCCATGCTGTTGTAATAGCTGCAGTATGTGGTTTTGCATTGTCCTGCTGAAATACACAAGGCCTTCCCTGGAATAGATGTCGTCTGGAGGGGAGCATATGTTGCTCTAAAACCTTTATATACCTTTCAGCATTCATGGTGCTTTTTAAAACATGCAAGTGTCCCACACCATATGCACTAATACATCCCCATACCATCAGAGATGCTGGCTTTTGAACTGAACATTGATAACAGGAGGGGTGGTCTTTCTCCTCTTTAACCTGGAGGACACAACGCCCATGATTTCCAACAAGAATGTCTATATTTAGACTTGTCTGACCACAGGACACTTTGCGAATTTGCTACAGTTCATTTTAAATGAGCCTTGGCCCACAGAACACGGCGGCGCTTCTGGATCATGCTCAACAATGGCTTCCTTTTTGCATGATAGAGTTTTAGGTGGCATCTGTGGATGGCACGGCAGACGGTGTTTACAGACAGTGGTTTCTTGAAGTTTTCCTGGGCCCATTTAGTAATGTCAATGACAGAATCATGCCGGTGAGTGATGCAGTGGCGTCTGAGGGCCCGAAGATCACGGGCATTCAGTAAAGGTTTTCGGCCTTGTCCCTTACGCACAGAGATTTTTCCAGTTTCTGAATCAGAACCATTTTTCTGAATCTTTTGATGATGTTATGCACTGTCGATGATGAGACCTTCAAAGCCTTTGCAATTTGACGTTGAGGAACATTGTTTTTAAAGTATTCCACAATTTTTTTACGCAAGCCTTCACAGGTTGGAGAGCCTCTGGCTATCTTTACTTCCGAGAGACTCAGCCTCTCTAAGACATGCCTTTTATAGCCAATGATGTTACACACCGGGGGGCGTATTACAGAAGCTTCCTAACTTGCGGATCCTATCTCAACTCATTGGTAACCATGGTTATTAGGGTAAGAATCTGATTTAGGAAAAAAGTCATTACAGAAGAACAGTTCCAAAGTCAAATTTCCCATCCTAACTTACGATAGGAAAAGTGTATTACAGAAGCATCCTAACTGCCAAAAATCGTAAGTGAACTCTCCTAACTGTAGGATAACCAATAAGCCTTCCTAAGTTTCAGTATTGGCTATGGCTGGGGTCTTTTCTTGATTTTATGTAACCAACAAAATGTCAACAGACGAAACATATTCACAGAGAGGCTAATGACAGACCCTAATGATGTGCATAGCTTTGATGACAAGATGCTAATTAGTCGGTACCGGCTATGATTTTGCATTTAGCCGAACAACTGTGGCCAGCGTTGGAGAGACCAATCAGGTGACACGGGGCACTCCTGATTGTATTGTAATTTACCAATGCGCTGTTTTTTTTCTTTCTTTTTTTTGCAAAGGGAGATTTTCAGAGTGAAGTCGCTGATCTGGCAAAAATATCTCAGCCAGCAATGTCACGCAACTTAACATGTAATTTAGCTTTGAATGCAAAGCCCATATGTAAAGCTATCTGAATACAAATGTAATATAGGAGATCAGTAAAGACAAGAAAACTGGCAACTACGTATTAGCATTGCAAAATTATAATATTACAACGCTGGCGTCAGTTATTAACATGACTTCATAATTTACTTTCCCGAGGAGACCAACAATACGGGCTTCCGCGGGGGTAAGTGAGGGGGCACAGGAGGAGCCACCTCCAGTTTTTTTCTGCTCTTTGGAAATAAGAGTTGCCTTCTTTTTGTATTACTAGTAAGGTTTAAAACTTTTTTTAATTGTGTCAACACTTCACTAGATGCTGGATGTGGCGGAGACGGTCTCGGCTATCTTTTCCCACTCTCTGTCTCTTTTATTTCCAATGTCAGTGTGTTGGAAAACTTCCCAAAAAGCACATCTTTGGATTTTTCAACAGATGATACCAACACCTCTAACTCATCCGTCTTAAAGTTTAGTGCCCGTCGTAATAACCGATGCTGGATTGAGTATTAAGGATTTCCTAACTTCAGATAAGATAGGATGAAGTAAGATAAGATATGATTCCTAAAGTAAGTTAGGATTTGTTTCTGTAATACCAAACTAGGAAAAATCCTATCTTAAACTCTTCCTATCCTAAGTTAGGCCTTAAGATTGGAAGTTTCTGTAATATGGCCCCTGATGCCAGTTAACTTATTTACTTGCAAAATGTTCTTTCAGCTGATTCTCTTATATATTAATTGCTTTTTCAGCCCCTTTTTTTGCCTGTATCCCAACTTTTTTGAGACCTGTTGCAGCCAGAAAATTTGAAATAAGCTCATTTTGTGGATAAAAATGTAAAATGTCTCAGTTTCAACAATTGAAATGTTATCTATGTTCTATTGTAAATAACATTGGCTCATGTGATCTGAAAGTCATTGCATTTTGATTTTATTCACAATTTACACTTCATCACAACTATTTCGGAATTGGGGTTGTATTTAGTAAATCAAGTTTGTATGTGATACCATGATGCAGACAGCTTAGTTCATTGAGTCCTATAAATACAAATGATATCAGTAAAGTATGTTAATCCTGGAAATGTTGATAATTAGTAGATATATCTTGGTGAGACAGTGCCTATAGAATGGATATTAAAATCAACCTTCATTATGCTTAGCAGGGCTCGTCTGTTCAGTCCCCCCTTCGGCTGCGGGCCCCAATGCAGCGGCATTACTTGCATGTACGGTAGTTACGTCACTGGTTTTAAGAGAAAAGAGGTCATTTAGTGAAAAAATGTAAACATAAAAATTTAAATATTCAAATACAACCCCATTTTTCAAAAAATTGGGAAACTGTGTAAATAAAAACAAAAGTCAATGACTTGTAACTAATTTTAACTCTATATTTAATTTTTATTGTTTTTGGAAAACATATCTGCTCATTTAGAATTTGATGTCTTTTAAAACATGTTTCAAAAAAGTTTGGATGGGGGCAACAAAAGGCTGGAAAAGTTGTATGATGCTAAAAAAATACACCTGATGGAAACTCTCACTGCTAATTAGGTTAATTGACAACAGGTCAGTAACATGATTGGGTATAAGAAAGAGCATTTTGGAGAGGCTGTGACTTTTGCAAGTAAAGATGGCGAGGGCTTCATCATTCTGTGAAAAACTGTGAATAACAATTTACAAATAACTTTTCTCAATGTATAATTGCAAAAAAATTGAGGATTTCATCATCTATGATATAAAAGATTCAGAGAATCCTGAGAAATCTCTGTACGCAATGGAAAAGGCCAAAAAACAGTACTTTATGGCCATGATCTCCAGCACTGCATTAAAAAGAGACAGGATTCGGCCGTCAATATGCAGATGCAGGAACACTTCTGAAAACCATTGTAAGCAACCACAGTTTGTCGCTGCATCCACCCATGTATAGAAAATAGTGGCAAAGCCAATGCGCCCGCTTGGCCAAACGTGGCCAAAATGGAACGCCCCCTATTGGCCATAGTATCGGTCCGATTGGGCTGAAAATCGAACTTGGTCAGGACCTTAAGACGCTTTATACACATATGAAATATGAAAAAGATCGGTGAAAAACTGAAGATGCTAGAGCGCAGACAAGCCAAAAGTTTACGCACGCATGCACGGGTGCACGACATACCACCACTAAAGACTCCGAGCATAGCATAAGCCCATTGGGCCTTTTGGCCAAGTGGGCAAAAAATTGGAGCATCTTAGCTTGTAGAATAAGGGAGCTAGAGCTGTTTGAAGTTTTGCAGAAAAGGCCCCCTGGTGGCCAAACCGAGAATTGCAGCATGCCCAAAATTGAACTGGGGCTAGATCTTGGGCCCATATACATGTATATGAAATATGAAAAGGATCCTTTGAAAAATGAAGGCACTATTGCGTGAAACAAAATCTGTGCATTTTACGACCTTTGACCTACATAACCTTGAAATTTAGGTCAAATCAAAAACCCATTATATATATGATGAACCCTTGGCAGCACAATACAGTAAATATTTGAGCATCTTAGCTCGTAGAATAAAGGAGCTAGAGCTGTTTGAAATTTTGCAGAAAAAGCCGCCTGGTGGCCAAAACAAGAATAGCAGTACAACCAAAATCGAACTCGGGCTAGATCTTGGGCCCGTATACATGCATATAAAATAGGAAAAAGATCCGTTGAGAACTGAGGGCACTATGGCGCTGAAACAAAACCGGCACATTTTATGACCTTTGACCTATATACCCATTAAAATTCAGTCAAATCAAAAACCCATGACATGTATGATGAACCCTTGGCAGAACATCCTAGAGTAAAAATTTGAGCATCTTAGCTTGTAGAATAAGGGAGCTAGAGCTGTTTGAAGTTTTGCAGAAAAAGCCGCCTGGTGGCCAAACCAAGAATCGCAGCACAACCAAAATTAAACCTGGGCTAGATCTTAGGCCCATATACATGCATATAAAATATGAAAAGGATCTGTTGAAAACTGAAGGCACTATTGCACTGAAAGTAAATCTGTGCATTTTACGACCTTTGACCTGCTTAATCTTGAAATTTAGGTCAAATCAAAAACCCTCGACATATATGATGGACTCTTGACAGCACAATACAGTAAAAATTTGAGCATCTTAGCTCATAGAACAAGGGAGCTAGAGCTGTTTGAAGTTTTGCAGAAAAAGCCGCCTGGTGGCCAAAACAAGAATCGCAGTACGACCAAAATCAAACTCGAGCTAGATCTTGGGCCCATATACATGCATATAAAATAGGAAAAAGATCCGTTCAGAACTGAGGGCACCATGGCGCTGAAACAAAACCGACACATTTTATGACCTTAGACCAATATAATCTTTAAAATTTAGTCAAATCAAAAACCCATGATGTGTATGATGAATCCTTAGCAGAACACCCGAAAGTAAAAATTTGAGCATCTTAGCTTGTAGAATAAGGGAGCTAGAGCTGTTTGAAGTTTTGCAGAAAAAGCCGCCTGGTGGCCAAACCAAGAATCGCAGCATGACCAAAATTGAACTCAAGCTAGATCTTGGACCCATATACATGCATATAAAATAGGAAAAGGATCCGTTGAGAACTGAGGGCACTATGGCGCTGAAACAAATTGGCACATTTTATGACCTTTGACCTATATAACCTTCAAAATTTAGGTCAAATCAAAAACCCATTATATATACATGCATATAAAATATGGAAAGGATCCGTGGAAAACTGAAAGCTGTATCGCGCTGAAACGACGTAACGCACGCATGCACGGACGCACAACAGACCACCACTAATGACCCTAAGTACAGCATAAGCCCCTTGGGCCAAGAGCATCTCCAACGGAAATGCAATAATATTCAAAAACATTAAGCTGAAACCATGTTGTCTAACTATCAGACCACAACTATTTAATTAAAAATTAAGAAAAGGTCTTGAAACCTTGAAATATCAAGGTGAGCTCTGGTAGAGGTGAGGTGCAAGAATTCAAGTATTCAGGATACTGAAATTATCTTCACTCAGCAGTGTCCAAATTTTTTCACTAAACATACAGCCTATGATATTGTAAATCCTGTGCATTTAATGTAATATTGAAATACTACAATTTCATGACTAAACACAACATGAGATTACACAAGGTGCAAGTAGTCTAATCTTCAGTGAGACAGAGATCCAGATAAATGTCAAGGCAATGCCTATATTCATACAAACTTTGCTATGGTCAAGTAAGATGGATCTGCACTTCTACACTGATCCTTTAATTTAGGATACATTCATTTACTGTTTTCACTATTTTTATTCACAATAGTCACAAACAGGTAAAATATTGAGTCCACATTGACTAAACTGTGGTGGAGATTCTCACAATAACACTTCATTACAATTACCACTAAATTGGTACGAACAAGTGTGTTATGAGTTTTAACATTCAAGTTACCAGCTAATTGCTGAAGTTGCTCTTCAAGCAGAAAATGTGCAAACATTTCGCGCCAATGTCAATTGGCATTTAACAATATGACCATTATTTATCTTCTGTGCCTTTTCATATCAATATCAGACATATGACAGAGTTGCTGTTGTCGCTGTGCCTAGATGATGTCTGCAGGGCTCTCAACTCTCACGCATTCTGCGTGAGATTTAGTGCTTCATTCACGTTCTCGTGCTGTACTCAGCAATAATTCAATCAACGCAATGCGTGTGTTTCACGATCATTCAAATTGTTTAAATGAAATAAGACAATTTGAAACATTTTTATGCAATTCCATTGCTTCCAACCCCTGAGTGAAGAAAAGCGTGAGAAGTCCGGAATCATAATTGACTTCCATATTACTAGTGGTGAAATCCACCGTAAAGGCCCATTCAGACCAGGGCGAAGCGAAAAAGCGGCATGGATTTGCAGAATATTTGCTGCACGAAAATTCTGCGTGAAACCATGCACACCGGACTCGGTGCGAAATTCCGCGATCTTGCCTTCCAATTTTTTGACAAACAAACAGACAAACAAATCTGCGGAATATTTAATCAAATTGGACCATGGGAGCATCAGCAGCGACGATGACATTTTTTGTTTGTACATCTACTTTTGCGTGACAGACGGTCATCTCCGTAGCCACCAAGCGTTTCCATTATTGATGTCCGGAGTTGGTCTTTCAGCTCGTTGTTCAAGTAATCATCCCGCCTCTAGTTATAGAGGACAGGATGCTGGAGAGCAATATTGATGAGACGCTGTCCTTTATTTGTCACCATACTATGCTATGTACTGAGTTTGCATCTAGTTTATGTGACTTTGCAGTTCAAGGTTTTAATGCTGTAACGTTAATAGAAACAAAGCATTTCATTGGCTAAAAGTCTAGTTTCGCAGATGGATTTTTGCAAAGCTTAAGTCCGTGCGGATGTTTTTTCTGCCGCACAAAACTTCCGCCTTGGTGTGCAAGCTTACATCAGAACCCATGAAATAAGCTTCTAAAAATATCCGTGCAAATAATCGGCACGGAAATTCGCGCTTGGTGTGAATGGGCCTTGAGACTGACCCTTTCTTTTCATATTGGACTGCTACCAAACATTTTGGTTAATGTTAACACAAAAATGCAAATTCAGGGTTCCCACTCTTTTCTTGAAATTATTTTCCAGGACTTTTCCAGGACATTTTCAGGACTTTTTCAGCTGCTACAGTACGAGTCAGGTTATCACAACATACACTAATAAATTCCACCCCCAAGCTTTGGAGAAGTGTTATTTTCTACAATTGTACCTTATATTTTGTACATTTAACCAGATTGCTTCAATGTTTATTCCTCTCCCTCTTTCCCTCTTTACTTTCTCCACAAAATATTTTTATATGTTCAATAAATCACCAAAACAATTTCCTTTAGTTAATCTGTTTACTGTTTACTTACAGTTTACTTTGTGCATCTGACACCTGCATTCTTAAAGTAAAAATCAAAATCACTGCAAAAATAAATCAAAAATATAAATATCAAAATCAAATCCTATCCTGCAGTGCAAAAAGGTCAATATAAAACAAAGCAAGAATAATATCACATTAGCTGTGGGCAATAATCATCATTCAGAGCATGAAAGTACAGTCCCCAAGCTTCAATTCGCATGCTGGAAATCACCGATGCACGGAACGAAATAAAGATCTCAGTCCAATCCTTCACAACCGCTGTAGCTGACAAGCTGAATATTTGCCACAAGAATATAATCGACTAAAGCTGAGGTTTTTTACAGAAGCCAGGATTACGATTATGCACCTTTCAATATTCACTAACGCTACTGGTAAGCCCCTCCACTGCTCAATGTCAACTTGTTCAAAAGTGCTAACGTTAGCCTGTATAACTGCTAAATGTGTGGGTATCCCGCGTGTGACCGTAGATGGCCACTAATTACATGGCAAAAGCTGCTAACTTCACCGGAAAACTAAACTGACCACTGGCTGACAATACTGCTTTTTGTCGGATTTCGAAAAAAAAAAAAAACATACTTGTTGGACGGATCTTTGAATTAACGTATCAGGTGACTGTATAATGTATAACACAGTGGGATCGGGATTGTCATCCGTCAGGCGGTTTTATATGAAATGGTGTGAGCACACGATATCCTCTTGGGTGGATACTTCTGTCTCCTTGCGGCTAGCCACTCCTAGCGCCGACTCGCTGGCATCGAGTGTAGGCTGTAAGGTGCTGGGCAAGGGCAATCTTTTTTCTAATCACCTTGTGAATAAAGCACTCTGTTTCCACACAAACTTTATCTTCTTTTTGAGTCGTTGGTATAACCAACAACGGAATAAGTGGAGCCTGAACGCATTCAGCCTGCCCTTCTCTCTTCAGTACAGCGAGCAATGACCGGAAGTAGGAGACCGTCTCTCGGTTCTCATGGCGCCAGCATACCCACAACCAGCTCCGCCCACCACCACCACTGCTGTTACGTTATGATGAAAGCACGTTAGGGCAAGCCCTCCCGAACCCATTGAGATTGCATTGAAAGGCTTTGCACTGGCGAAAAAATGACGTTATACGAGAGTCAATGAGAGACCCCTGGGGCAATTTTCAGTCTGAGTGAAATCGCCCCGAAAGGGGCGGGACTATTGGAAACGCTAGTTTATCCCGATTGGACAATGCCATTCAAAGGGAGATCAAGCTGTAGAACAGTGGTAGAGCCGGGGAAAAAAAAAAAATCTCTTTTTCTCGTGGCAGTCGTCGCCTAATCGCCCCAATGGACAATCCGCCTCTGATCTCACTCATGGATATATAAGATCTCACTTGGATGTTGACATCTAAATTACTTTCATTGCAAAGTAGCTAGCTAAAAACTGCATGAAAAGTCGGAGCTCTGCTCTCTGTGCACATACACAGTATTCTAATAGAGCTGAATTCCTAATGAAGTTTTTCTCATTCACATATTTTCTGTTTCTGCAGTCGAACAATGGAGCAAGAATGAAATACTGAGGAAAGCGTGGCCCAGTAAGACTACCTGTTACCCGTCGCCATCTCGGTTGTCATCATGGTCGCTGCAGCTCTACTGAAACCAGAGATGTATTTCATCTCAGAGTGCACAGCCAAACTGACGGCACGCCCACTACAGCTCTCCGCTGCTCCTCTGTCACTCAACAGAGGAGACAGAGAGAGGGAGAAAAACCTCACACTCGATATACAACGATACAGCAACACTCTTGAACTGAAAGTCGCTAGTTTTGGCGCTTCTTTGGAGAAAATAAATCCTTACTTCGGTCTGAAAAGTCGCTAAATCTAGCAACAAAGTCATATGGAAACACTGGGCAGTAGAACTGCTCTAAGGAATATGCAATTTGATTGGTTGGTAGCGTCCACGTGGGCGCTTGCCGGCCTGAAGCAGAGATGAAGCAGAGAAGCGCTACAGCTCAATGTTGCCCATTAAAGGCAGCTGAAAACAGACATACATGCGTAAAATGTTTAACCCGTTTGCGTTCACCCACAAGGCAGAGAGAAGCAGAGGGAGGAAAAATAATTTTCCAGGACAACTCAAGCTTTTCCAGGACATTTTACTTTTTTCTCATTTTCCATGTGTTTTCCATGACTGGAAAATTGGTCAATCATTTTCCAGGTTTTCTAGGTTTTCCAGGACGCGTGGGAACCCTGAAATTACAAAGAAGTAACTTACACTGATTAGTATGTATGAGTGAAAGCTAATGCTAACTCATAGCTTACCGCTGCTTCTTAATTTAATGTTTGTCAAACTTGAGCTGAGTGACAGGGGCAATTAATGTTCTTTCAAACTTTAATGACAACCATGGGGATTTGCAACTCAAAACGTTGACTGCCATCAAGCGGTTCTCCGTGTCTTCTCCAGCCCACCTGTCGCAGTGGTATTGTTGGAGTGTGAACCAGTGTTCATTCAAATTGTCATCTTCTTCTGTGAGCTTTAGTGATGATATATGCCTATTTGGCGCAGTACTGCCGCCAACTGTTGGGCATGGAATTGCATTTACCTATAATCAGATTGTCATTCTCGGAAAAAACGACAGATGAGTGACAGGACAGGAGCACTTCAGGGGGCCAGTTAGATTTCAGATGGGGCCAATACCCCCGTGGCCCCGCCCCTAGAACTGCCACTGGGCCCAGCGTATTTCAGCAAGTCAATGCCAAACAAGTTAAAAAGTGATCACAGCTCACTAATACCCCATATCCTTGTGCACTGAAGAACTTATGGAATATTTTCATATGAATTGGCACTGTGCATCTGGATGAAGTATAAAATGCATGACTGAAATATAAAAACTGATTATCAGTTTTTGAGAAATTGGTCAAACAACATTTGCAGTGGTAAATTTTCTAAGTTCAAAATATGGAAAACGAAAGTAATTTTTGAAAAAATTATCACATTATCATGAAACCTGGCACTGCACCTCTCCATGAAGTGTAGAATGCATTACTGCAATTTGAAAACAATCGGATGAGCAGTTTTTGAGAAATTGACAAACTAGTGCAGACGGACGGGTGGAAGGACGGACAGACATAATTCTTTGGTATATACTTTATATATGCCAAACTAATGCATGTGCACGCTGTTGTGGGATGCTGATTCAAGGACGTATTTTAACTGTTGTCGTAACAAGTGCACTTTTTTCCCATTCCTTTACACAAATTCTTTATGTATGGTTTTATGAGCCAGAAAAGCAGCTCAGTAAACAAGACCTTCCTGGTTAAATAAAGGATAGATTAAGAAAAAAAATGTTGGTTACAGCACTTCCTAACATCACCATTCTAAAGAAGTCCTGTGATAGCAATAGGCAGTAGTAATTAACCCCTTAACCTTTAACTTTTCGATTCAGTTTTTGCTTAAATAGATTCAAAGTCAGAGAAAGCATTTTTTTTCCTTTTTTTTTTTTTTACAATGTCAAATGCATATTTGGTACCTGCTAGTTGCCGCACTTCACTGAAGCTGCATCTCTCTCATCTTGAGAGAAATATACAGACTCAGGAGGCCATGTATTTATGGCCACAGCATTACATCAAATGGAAAATATCTAGAGCTTGTACATAATTTCATACACATTTCTCTGTAATTCAGCAAGACAAATTTGGGATTGATGGAAACCCTGGGATCTCCACTAGCATTTAAAGTAGACCTGAAGTTCCACATGTTTTCAAACAGCAGCTAGATCTGATGGACCCATATATGGGTTTTATAGGGTTAAGCAGCCAACAGAAGAGTTTGACAAGTGAAATCCTGAGAGTCAAATTCTGGTGGAAACAACAAAATGATACTTACAAGCATACACATAAATAATAATAATAATAATAATAATAATAATAATACAATTGTCGTTTTGTGTGACTGTGTTAAAGTGAAACATAAGATGAAAAGTAATATTCAAATAATGAAAATATTCATTAATTTTTCAATGGAGTGGTTGCTTCAAAAAATCTCACAAATACTCGTCAGCTCAGTTGGCAGCTGCTACATAAAGGCAAAATTGAGGAAAAAAAAGGAAAAAAAAGAGGAAAGTTGACAGCGAAAACAGAGCCTATAAAGAGGAATGGAGGGACACATTTGCGTTCAATTTACCCAGTTGTAGTAATGGAAAGCCCATGTGCCTCATATGCAAGGAAGTTATCACGGTTTGCAGAGAGTATAATGTAAAATGTATAATGTCAAGCGGCATCACAAAACGAAGCATGGCTCCTTCACTGTTGCTTATTCGCTCCGGTCTGCGGCACGAAAACGCAAAATTGTTGTGATTAATACTGCGGATCGGAGAGCAAATTTTGTGATATCAGAAAGTGAGGATGATGTCCGACGTTATTAGCCCCAAAAACACAGTCTGCTTCATGACCGTAGACTGTTCGTGACACAGGCCCCTATTTGAGGCATTGAGCTGATAAGCATATGGTCATCACTGGAGTACATTGGGGAGGCGTTACCAGTTAGTTTCTGAACCAGTATTTTGAACATCTGCTGCAGTGGACAAAATACTGTTCAACTGACCGCTGGCTAATCATCGGGACCCTAAAGAAAATAGACTATAAATCTACAACAAGAACCGCAGCTTTTCTCATCTTTATTGCACTCCATTAAAAATAAATCACTTTTCACCTGGACCAACCAGTCGCCGATTTCATACATGCTGCGTGAATAATCCTCAAAAATGCCGGACTTCACATCAGAGTGGAAGGGAGCATCCAATCTAATCCATCAAGATAAAAGATAAGAGATTGATGTTGATTCGAGCAATGGATGCATGCGTCCAGTGGCAAATGGTTTTATTTAGCTAGCTCATATCAACATCAATCGCTAACCTTCTATCCTGATGGATTAGATTGTATGCGCTCTTCCACTCTGATCTGAAGTCCCGCATGTACATGATTAGCGGCAAAGCATGTAGGAAGTCGGTGACTGGATAGTCCGGGTGCAAGGTGATTTATTTTCATTAGAGTACGATGAAGATGAGAGAAGCTGTGGTTCTTAGATTTATAGTCTATTTTCTTAAGGGTTCCGATAATTAGCCAGCAGTCAGTTGAAAAGTATTTTGTCGATTGCAGCAGATGTTCGAACTACTGGTTCAGAAACTAAGTGGTAACGTCTCCCCAATGTACTCCAGTGACGACCATATGCTTATCAGCTCAATGACTCAAATAGGAGCCTGTGTCACGTAGTCTACGGTCATGAACCAGACTGTGTTTTTGGGCTAATAAAGTCCGACATCGTCCTCACTTTCTGATATCACGAAAGCTCTCCGATCTGCAGTATTAGTCACCGAAGCCAAGGCCTAATGAATAGAGTATTGGACTTCTGCAGCAGACCAGCTGTTTTACTTGCTATTTAGCATATTGTAGAGCAATTTATTTGTGATTTACTCATTTGTCAAATATTTATATCTATAATCTTGATACTTTAAATGGCATGATTAAGAGTATCATACTTGTAAATTATATAAAATACAACGTGCTAAACATATTTTGTCAGCAAATATTTATGATTAAGCAACTCATAGCCTGATTGGAGGTGATGCATTCAAAATGTTATTTGATGGGTTCCTGAACTGATCTCATGTGAATATCATAATTTGACATTCATATGATAAGATAAAGCTGCCTACAATTTATTATGCAATAAAATAGTGTCTTTGCGTTGATTTGCGTACCGGGAAAATCCTTATGTATCCTACTTCGTGGGCCACCCCCATGATGTTCTCTGGCCCCATCTGGCCCCCCCACTAAACATTTTCTGCAGGTGCCACTGGCAATATAATACCAATATATAAGAAAGGGGACCGTACTGAGCCAGGAAATTACAGGCCAGTCAGTTTAACTTGCATTGCATGCAAATACTGGAATCTATCATAAAAGACAAGCTGGAATTATTTCTTTAACGTAATAATATCTTGAGGGATAGCCAACATGGTTTCCATAAGGGAAGGTCATCCCCTGACAAACCTTCTGGAATTCTTTGAAGAGACCACCAAGACTTATGATCAGAGCAGGGCTTATGACATCATATACTTGGATTTTCAGAAAGCATTTGATACAGTACCGCATAAGAAACTAATTTGTTAAAATGAGCTCCGTTGGAGTTACAGGAGGTATTCTGGAGTGGATTCGAAACTGGTCACAGGACAGAACACAAAGAGTGGTAGTCAGTGGAATCTCATCTGAGCTAGGTATGGTGGGGAGTGGAGTCCCTCAGGGATCGATGTTGGGACCCCTGCTGTTCCTCATCTACATTAATGACCTTGATAAGAATATTGAGAGAAAATTAGTTAAATTTGCAGATGATATTAAATTTGGAGGTTTAGCAAATAGTTTAGAGTCCACTAAAGTGATTCAGGATGATTTGGATAGAATCCAGAATTAGGCAGAAATGTGGCAAATGAAATTCAATGTTGTGAAATGTAAAGTTGTATATGTAGGTAATAAAAACATTAGACAGGATTACTTCATGGGAGGTTTAAAACTGAAATGTGCTCCACATGAAAAAGATCTGGGAGTGATTGTTGATCAAACCCTCACAGGTTCTAGTTATTGTGCCATAGCAGTTAAAAAAGCTAATCAGATGCTGGGATACATTGCCAAAAGTAATGAGAACAAATGCAAGGAGGTCAGACTTCTCTTGTACTGTACAACACATTCGTCAGACTACATCTGGAGTATTGTGTACAGTTCTGGGGACCATACTTTAAGAAAGATATAGAGAGTCTAGAAAAAGTTCAGAGAAGAGCCACTAAACTAATTCCAGGTATAAAAGATGAAAGCTATGGGAAGAGGCTGAAGATCCTTAATCTCTTTAGTCTTAGGAAAAGGAGACTTAGGGGTGATCTGATTGAGGTCTTTAAATATTTTAAAGGGATTAACATAGTGAATTACGTAGGATTCCTTCGACCAATTTTTGTTGGTAGAACTTTGGGTCACAAATGGAAGTTGACGAAGAGTAAATTTAGCCCTGATATTAGAAAATATTTTTTCACCCAAAGAGTAATTTCGATGTGGAATAGCTTGCCTGACCACATTGTTGAGGCAGAAACCTTGGGAATTTTCAAGAGCAGGCTTGACTTAAAGCTAGATACCATTGAGTCATTGAGTATCTGAAGTGATATTCACAATAGTAAAAAGAAACTGGCGAGCCTAGTTGGGCTGAACAACCTCATGTCGTTCATGTCTTGCCACTCATGTTATGTTATGTTAATAAATAAGAAAAACTAGCAAAAAAAAATGTTTAAAAAATAGTTTTCTACCCAATAAGTTCCTTGCCAACTCGGAGCTCCCACCTTGTTGGCACTGGGTGACCCCAGGCCCCTAATCCAGCTGATACCCGACCCTGTCACTAATCTTTCTCCCTGTCCAGTCACCAGTCCTGCTTCAGCTTCAGTCCTTAACACATTTTTGTTAACCTGCCTGGCCCAGGGGTGCCCTCAAAGAGCCCCGACCACACTCCTTCCTAGCCCTGCAGGCATTCAGATGCTCAGTCCAGATCCTGTGGGCATCCCACAGTCCGGTCCAAATCCTGTCATTGTCTCGTCGTTCAAGCCAAACCCTTCAGGCATCCTGTCCAGGCCTGGTTGGCATATGACCACCCAGTCTTGATCCTTTGGGCATCCAGCCATCCAGAGGCACGTTTCCCAATAAGTGTGCTAACTTAGTTCGTAGTCAATGGGCCCAATTTAGTAAGTTAGCATGTGTGATTTTGGGAAACAAACCCCAGTCCAGGTCCTATAGGCATCCAGGTCCTGCTGGGTGTTTTGCCATCCATTCCAGGTCCTGTCGGCATCCCACTGCCCAGTCAAGGCTTTGAGGGTGCCCATCCACCTAGTCTAGTCCCCGTAGGTGTTTCGCCATCCAGCCCTGCTCCACTGGGTGTGGCCCCATGCAGTCTTGATCCTGCAGGCGTTCCACTTCCCAGTCCAGATCCATTAGGAGTCTTGCCACCGTGTCCTGATCCAGCAGGCACTCTGCCATCTGGTCCAGATCAAGCAGGCACTCCGCAACCAGGTCCAGATCCAGGGGGCACTCTGCTGTCCAGTCCATGTCAATGGGGCACTCTGCCACCCAGTCCAGATACAGGACTACTGTGCCACCTGGTTCAGACCCAGGGGGTGCCCCGCCACCCGACCCAGATCTAGAGAGTGCTTTGTTGCTTGCGCAGATCCAGAAGACGTTCCTTCACCCAGCCCAGTTCCTGTGGGCGTTTTGGCACCCAACCGAGCTCCTGTGAGTGCTTTATCACCTGATCCAGCTTGTTGGACATCCAGCCCTGATTCCGGTGGTTGACCGCTGTCAGACAGACGCCGTACATACCAGCTGCCATGAGTAATTCCAGTGACATAGAGCAGATCTCTGTGCCAGGTGCCAGCAACTATTCAATTCGCAGTGAGCGAGCCCTTGTTCCAGAATTCAGCACTCACTCCAGTGGGCAAGCTGTGTTCCAGACCCCAGCACTCAATCCAGTGGGCAAGCTTGTGTTCCGTACCCCAGCTCTCACTTCAGTGGGCCCGCATTCTAGGTTGCTACACCAACTCCGGTGGGCAAAGCTTCATCCCAGGTCGCTATGTCCAATCTAGTGGACTAGTCCTCGCTCAAGGCCCTGGCACTCGCTCCTGTGGGTAGGCCCACCCTCCTATGCCTGAGCTCAGAGAGTCCCCTCTTCCTCCTGAGCCCAGTGGACCCCTTTCACCACCCGAGCCAGAGGGGCTCATTCCACCGCTCGGGCCTCCTTTCTCCACCCAAGCCTGGGGGCACCGGCCTCTGCCAAAATCAGACCAGTCCCATTCCAACCAGTCCTCTCCTGTCTTATTTTTCCCATTCCAGTCTCCTATTCCCTCCAGCCTTGTCCTCCCACCCAGTTTTGCTTTGGGTCACCAGGTGGCGACCCTCAGGTATGGGGTACCTGTCACGTCCCATTCCTCAGGTTTATTGTTTCCACCTAATCCAGTCGTACATTTTCACTTTCACTTTGTTAATTGTTTCTCGTTGTTCAAATATTGTCTTGTTCATTACCCCTGCTCTTTTATTGCATTTCTTTGCATAACACACCCATTCCCAATCTGTAAATTGTCATTAACTTCCTGGTCTTGATACTTTCATGCTTCAGGGTATATCTACTAAAGATCAAAGTATTTATTCATCAGGAAAAATATACCCAGGTTCCATGCTATCAATAAAGTGGCGTCTTTCAGTTTTTTCTTCACTCCTGTTCAGAGGTGCCCATCTGCCTACGTCCCTTGATCCTTTCAGGTTACCATCCCAGCACTGACCACATACCAGCCCCTTCGACTTTGCTGATTGACCAGTCCTCTAATTCCTGGCTGGTTCTGCTTGATCATGGGCCACATTGTTATAAATTGACTGAATTTAACAGTTAAATGAATGCACTGTGTCCTTGTTATTTTAACTGTAAGTATAGTCTTATGTGCATTTATTGTGGTCTACAGTTAACATACACGGAACCTCTGTTATAAACTGATTATAAAATTACAGTTAAAATTACTGGAAAAAAAGGTAAAAAGGTGCCAGTTTACAACAGTGCATGAGCTCTGAAAGCACTCTATTTTGTTTATGAAGGCCAACTTCAGTGTAACTTGTGTTCTACACTTCACTTTGTTCTGAAATCTGCGAAAAGATGACCTTTTGGAGACATACTGTTCAGGTACAAATCAAAATATCTTAGAATGATCCCTGGATCTACACAACATGACTAACAAGATGGTACTTGTCAAATATTAGGGCCATAAGTGATTGTCACGTGAGACCTAAATGATTTCCTCAGGTGCACTTAATGCTACCTTTTCTTCAGCATTACTAATGACCTATGACTGAATGAAGACATAAAATTAAGGGTTATAATGGCAACAGTTACTGAACTAAATGTCCCTCTCATTCAATTCTTATACAATTTCCCACATAAAAGAAATACTAATAAAAATATCCATGTTTCACACAACCCCTCTTAATTTGTACCCTACAGTATGTGTGGTAGAGGCAAGCCATACTTCCATTTATGATCACTTGCTGTGATTAAACACAGCAGTTATGATTTAGCATAAATGTATTAAACACTGAACAACAAACAAGAAGTTTCTATAATACTAATATCATTAGTTCCAAAAAAAAAAAAAAAAAACCATAATCCTCCATGAATTTAGTAATGCAAAAAAGACTATTGAACTCAATGGATATGTAAACATCATATTTGAATAAAGCAGCAACACTTTCGAAGTTTAAATTGTGAGAGTGGGATTGTCTGAACTCCCTAGGATTCTGCACTGCAACAACACTGGCACAGAAAATAATAATAGAGAATAAATCTTAGCAAAAAAAATAAATAAATAAAACCAAAGCAGCAGCAAGGAAAATAAAACCATTAAGTGCCTGCTAAAACTGGCACCTACATGGTGCTCATTTCTCTTGAACCATAAAAAAATCCTCCAAAAAAACTTGTCAACAGTAGGGAATCCCTTACATGGGGACATAACCAATCAAATGCAGGAAAGACTAAGAGGAAGGTATTAAAGCTAAGCACATTACAGTGAAAACAATGCCACCACCAACTGCATTTTGGTCTGTGTTCACACAGATTAAAGATGCTCAGGCAATTATCTTAATCGCTGAGGGAGAAAAGACACATGCTTTGGGAAGGATAGAGGGAGGAGTGAGCGACTCCCACAACAATATGGGAAATAGACAAAACATCCGTCTAAAGCTTACTTGCTTAAATAGGCAGTCTTTCTACATCAATAATTCATCAAGGCTGATGTGCCCTGTTTCTCCCAATACATTTATAGATGATTTCATGAATAATGCTGCAAATTTTCAGCGGTACTTTTTCTGCCTAAAAGAGATACTGATGCAATGCAAAATTGTGGGCAATGCAGGAGCAGCAATTTAATTTGCTTGTCTAAACAGCCAATACAGCAAAGCACATGCAGCTGCTTAACGCTAGTGTCAAAGATACATTTTTCTTCTTCATTTGGCTTTGAATTCCACAATTTTAGGTTTGTAATCACAAAAATTAACTGTATCAAGGATACAAATTGCCAAAAAGTAACAAAAATAGCCAGAGTTCTTTCCACAGATGAGACTAAGTTCTTGGTACTTCTTGGAAAGCTGTAACCTACATCCAAATTTTGTACCTTACAAAATACATATATGCTCATAAAATATCTCTGGTGCCTGCGCACGATTTGCACCTTCTAATATAGCCTCGGCATTTATGCGAGTGCTTCTGTAAACCAGGGTTTGAATGGGAGAGGAAAAGAAGAGAGCCCTTGGAACACTGGAGCGGGAATATAAAAAGAACGTCTTAGCACAGAACGAACTGAAATGAAAAGCATCTTGTTTTCACTTCCTGGTGTTAGGTTAGGAGACATAGATGGCCATGGTAGAAGCTTGGCTTTACGTGCTGTTTATTTTTGTGCCGATCTAGATATATTTTCTTGATAATTGTCTTACTGAAAGCTCCAACAATGACCCAGTTTGTTTCTTGGCAGAGGCAGCAAGAATTAGAAATAAAATACCCTGGCATTTCACTATGATGCCACATACTTTAACGAGGTTCCCAGGGCCTTTGGAGGAAAACCAGCCTCACATCACAGAACCCCCACCATACCTAACAGTGAGGATCAGACATTTTTCAGTGTAGGAAGCTCCTGAGAACTTGAAGTAAAATTTTAATGGAATAATTCCTTCATTTACACTTTGAACATAAACATTTCCAGGGATGCGAATAATTGTCACACATGGAGTCGTAAAAAAACTATTATTTTTTGATGAGATTTTTATTTTTTAAAGTAAATGAATCTACTTAAGTAAAGGCTAGATTGTTCTCATTTTTTTCAATGTCACATTAAGCTCATTTAACAAAAGCTGAATATCTTTTAACCCTTTTTACTCATCTTTTCAATGGAGCCAATAATTATGCAGGAGACCATATATCCTCGCTGTCAGGATTTAAGTTCCATCCTTAATAAAGTTCACTTTTAACCTCAGGTCATTTTTTTTCTGGCCAGTAATGGGCCAAGCATCCCTTGGTAGCATTATTACCCAAAATTCATAGCCAGTCGTCCACAATGGATCAAATTTCAAATGTACAGGTTTTAACCACAACTAAATTTTGAAAAAGGGTGGTGCAAACTAATACACCCTGGTAAAGAAGTAATTTGATGTGTTTTGCGTATTTATCACAGCTCCAAAAGTTCAACCTTTCTCCCAGACCCACTCAGAAAGTATCGCTGCCAGAAGTCACACGCCTCAAACTGAGACTCAACAACAACAGACTGAACACAGCCTCTGGCTCTCAGTCCAGTGTCACACTTTGATAACTCAAATAAGCAATGATTATTATCCGCATGATTAATAAAAAAATCTCCATTTCACCGAATTCCATCTGCTGTATTTGCCTTTTTTTTTTTTTTCTTCAAATTTGTGTTGAACGCAATACAGGCTATAGGCTACCGCTTTTAGAGCAGTCAAGCTTGCAAACACAAATCCGTGGTATTTCATGAGAATTTCTCAAATGCAGTCATGCAAATAGGCCTATGGCTAATAGGCCTATCGCTCACACTGGCAGCCTCTGGACTTGAACAAAACACCGGTCATTGGAATCAGTCTATGCTTCATAGAACTAGGCCTACGCTGTTGGCGGCCGACAGCAAGGGGTATATCCCCGAAATTCCCCAATCCTCGAAGCCCCCTTTATTAGATTTTCCTTTACTAGACCTACAATATGAGGCAAATTTGAGGTCTGTGTAAGTAATTGTTCCAGAGATATGGTCAAAAAACTGATTTTTTTCAATATATAGCGCCACCTGGTGGCAAACCTAGGAGTGCATACTTGCCCAAAATCTAATCAGTGCATCCTCTCTACCATATCTACCCATATGCTAAAAATGAGAAGCCAATGTAAAGTATTTTGTGAGTTATCGCGCTAACAGCTAAAATCTGCGGACGCGGCAGCAGGGGGTGGGGCGAAACAATGATATCCCCGAAACTCGTATTTCGGGGATATAATGACCTTGAAAATGCCAAATTACTTGCCGAAATAAATTCTGTTAGTTTGTGCGGTGAAGAATTGTCACATACCATTTCCATCCAAGAAAAAATGACACGTCTGCCCGACGTGCAGATCAACATGGTCTGCACGCAGAGGCGGACTTTGCCATAAGGCAAGGGAGGCAATAGCCTAGGGCCCCCAACATCCCCCCAAGGGGCCCCCTGTAGACCTAAAAAAAAAAAAAAACCTATATATATATATATATGGTTTCACTTATTTTTAACTCTTTCTTTATTAATCTCGTCATTCTAAAATCAATATGCTAAAATTGCGTCAAAGAATTTCATTTATTCAGGAATTGCTGGGCTAAGCTCCCCCCTTCTTATTACAATGGACTATTCCAAGAGCGCCTCCAGGGAATCACACCAGAGAAAACCATGGGTTGTATAGAACAACCGTGTTTGTTCACGTTCAGTAGCAAATCTGACACTGATCAAAAGCGGTGTTATTTAGGAAGAGATGGGTTGTTACATCCGTGAAATTGGCATTTGTAACGAGATCATACAAGCATTCTAAGGGAGTGAAGTTTTACTTCATAAAACGTACCAGAGCCGCTTAAAACAGCCTGGAAAAAGACCCTGCCAGTATCGATATGTACCCAGGGTTCTAACGTTAGCCTCGAACAGCTATGGCAGCCAAGAGAAATAAGAGGAGCGAGGAAGCTCTCCAGTTAATGTCACTCTTTAATAAATAGAACCCGCCCGATTTCGCCACTCACTTATATATAATAACTAAAATGAGATTCCATGTCCGTCCTTAAAAATGGTCATGGTAGCTATCTTACATTAGCTAACTAACAACGATCAGCTGCGATGATAATCTAGAGAAACCAGAGAAGACTAAGAGCACCCTGATGAACATTAGTCTTTAATTAATACACCTAAACCGAATTCACAATCCTGTATTAGAAGGCTTTTATGCTTCACCGGTTTCTCTTGGCTGTAATCGCTGCCTTGGCTGGCTATCTAGCTGGCTTCCACCAGAATTCTAGGATAACGCAATTATAAATCAGGGGAAGTGAGTCGTTCATTCCGCTCGGTAGTATTAAATTAAGACCAATGTTAATAACCAGGGGGCTTATATCTTTCTCCAGTTTCTCTTGGTTGTCGTAGCTGTACCTTGTTAGTTACCTAGATAGCTACCGCTACCATTTTTGAATAGGGATATGAGATCTTGTGTTGAGTTATTAGGGTAACATTTAAGGGAGCTAATTCGGGCAGGTTGCGGGGGCTAGTTTGATTGTGTGTTTTCGGCGTGGAGTCTGGCCTGACTGCAGTTATTTACTAAAGAGTAATGTTAACCAGAGAGCTTCTTCGGTCCTCTGATTTCTCTTGGCTGCCGTATCTGTTTGAGGCTAACTTTAGAACCCTGGCTTCATATCGATACTGACGGTCTTCTTTTTCCAGGCTGTTTTCAGCGGCTCTGGTACATGTTTCATGTGGTAAAACTTCACTCCATCAGAATGTTTGTATGATCTCTTGTTACAAATGCCAGCTGCACTGCTGTAACAACCCATTTCTTGAGGGGCGATATCTAGTAAATGGGGTCAATGATGGGTGGTGGGGGAGGGGAAAGGTGGCTTTATCAAGGCATGGTGGTTCAAAGATTAAAAAGTGTTATGTCGCTTGCATCTTTTTGTATTACTTTGATGAAAAGGTAATTAAGACTTACTGTAGTTACTTTACTGTGTTTTAGTGCTGTCTGTATTTTAAAAATTTTAAAAAAGAATTTAAAACTAGGAGTGAGATATTTGTATATTTGTTTTTAGTTTGTTTATTAAATGAGATTTGAAAAAAGGTGGAGGGCCCCATGCTTTTGTTTGCCTAGGGCCCCTAAATTGCTAAATCTGCCCCGTCTGCATTGTCTGCATGTCGGGCAGGCGTCTCATGTTTGCAGGGATGAGGCTGTTCTCGGCGGAGATCACAGGCAGTGAACTTGGAATTTCATATTCGCTAAACCAAATATCAAGCTGCAAGTGACGTTAATATTACAACCCCAATTCCGAAATAGTTGGGACTAAGTGTAAATTGTGAATAAAATCAAAACGCAATGACTTTCAAATCACACCAGCCAGTATTTTATTCACAATAGAACAGAGATTACATAGCAAATGTTGAAACTGAGAAATTTTACAATTTTATCCAAAATGAGCTCATTTCTAATTTGATGGCTGCTACAGGTCTCCAAAAAGTTGGGACAGGGGCCTGTTTACCATGGTGTAGCATCCCCTCTTCTTTTTAACACAGAGTGGAGGCGTCTGGGCATTGAGGAGACAAGTTTCTTGAGTTTAGCCATTGGAATTGGCTACATTGGAACATGGAAGAGTGATCTCACTCTTGTTTAATACAGGCTTCCAGCTGCTGGAGAGTTTTGGGTCTCCTTTGACAGACTTCGTTTAAATACGTGCTAAATGTTCTCAATCGTTGAAAGATCAGGACTGCAGGCAGGCCAGTTCAGCATAGGACTCTTCTACTACGAAGGCATGCTGTTGTTATAGCTGCAGTATGTGGTTTTGCATTGTCCTGCTGAAATACACAAGGCCTTCCCTGGAATAGATGTCATCTGGAGGGGAGCATATGTTGCTCTAAAACCTTTATATACCTTTCAGCATTCATGGTGCTTTTTAAAACATGCAAGTGTCCCACACCATATGCACTGATGCATCCCCATACCATCAGAGATGCTGGCTTCTGAACTGAACGCTGATAACAGGAGGGGTGGTCTTTCTCCTCTTTAGCCTGGAGGACATGACGCCCATGATTTCCAACAAGAATGTCAAATTTGGACTTGTCTGACCACAGGACACTTTGCCACTTTGCTACAGTCCATTTTAAATGAGCCTTGGCCCACAGAACATGGCAGCGCTTCTGGATCATGCTCAATAATGGCTTCCTTTTTGCATGATAGAGTTTTAGGTGGCATCTGTGGATGGCTCGGCGGACTGTGTTTACAGACAGTGGTTTCTTGAAGTATTCCTGGGCCCATTTAGTAATGTCAATGACAGAATCATGCCGGTGAGTGATCCAGTGGCGTCTGAGGGCACGAAGATCACGGGCATCCAGTAAAGGTCTTCGGCCTTGTCCCTTACGCACAGAGATTTTTCCAGTTTCTCAGTATCTTTTGATGATGTTATGCATTGTCAATGATGAGACCTTCAAAGTTTTTGCAATTTGACGTTGAGGAACATTGTTTATAAAGTATTCCAAAATTCTTTTACGCAAGCCTTCACAGGTTGGAGAGCCTCTGGCCATCTTTACTTCTGAGAGACTCAGCCTCTCTAAGACATCCCTTTTATAGCCAATCATGTTACACACCTGATGCCAGTTAACTTAATTACTTGCTAAATGTTCTTTCAGCTGATTCTCTTATATATGAATAGCTTTTTTAGCCCTTCTTTGCCTGTGTCCCAACTTTTCTGAGACCTGTTGCAGCCAGAAAATTTGAAATAAGCTCATTTTGTGGATAAAAATGTAAAATGTCTGGGTTTCAACATTTGAAATGTTATCCATGTTCTATTGTTAATAACATATTGGCTCATGTGATCTGAAAGTCATTGCATTTTGATTTTATTCACAATTTACACTTCGTCCCAACTATTTCGGAATTGGGGTTGTATATTCCTCCTAAATATTTATTAAAATTAACAGCATTCTGTTGCTTCAATAATCATTTATACCACCAAATATTACTCTAAAGTGGTCAGGTAGGGAATCATCCAATTTCTGTTCCTCCTTGATGAATATAGGCCAAGTGTTGCTTGAAATATGACCATGATATTTTGACTTTTAACTGTAGCTGAACTCATTCCCCAGCAAATGTTCTTGGATTCCCACTAACATGTTTTGACAGAATAGATTACATCTAATCCAATAACCTAACTGCCAGCAAAAAAATATTAAAAACAGATAGCAAATTGTCAGCCTATATTCTAAGGAAAATTGCGCAGTTCCGGTACTTGTTAAACAGCTAATGGAAAAATAATGAATTTCTTTTGAAAAAGTTTAGACATCTCAGTAAATATGTTGTCTGAAATGCTGTAGTTATTTATTTAACGAATTTCCCTCAGTTTTTGATCACTACGTGCATCAGGAACATTTTCCTGATCGCAAAAGACACATTTGTCGTCTTCCTGGAGAAAGATGAACTCTGCATTGCACCGTCAGTTGGCTGAAGGGGTCGTTGTTGTACAGGATAGTGCATTATAATAATTACAAGAGGCTCCTCAGAGCCTGTACTCGGACCGGGTCTAGGCCTGGGCCAATCATGAAAAATCTTGGCAAGACGACGAAGCAGGACAATCGCTACCCGAAAAAAAAAAAAAAAAAAAAAAGAAGAACGGAGCCGAAACTTAGACTCATGGCCTAACGGCCCAAGTAATAATAATAATAATAATAATAATAATAATAATAATAATGTATTATTTTTGCTGCGCAAAAACGTAAAAAAATATGATCTACCGTGAATTACATGATCTAAAATCTGAATATTAAAATAATAAAATAAATCAGAACCAAAAATCATCAATACAGGCTATTGTTACTTATAATCGTACAATTGAATGCACAGAATGGTTGTATCTAGTAAAATATGTATTAAAGGTAATATAATAGCCTATGAGTAACAATGGAGTATCATTGGAACCATCAGCAACAAAATGCAAGCCTAAAAAAACGTGCCTTTAAGCAGCTCTTAAATTTATTATGGCTGTCTTGCTAGCCCAAGTTCACAGGTAAAGAGTTTCACATCTGCTGCACAGCTGGTGCTGCGACCACAAATGCTCTGTCTCCTAGCATCTTCATAGTGACTTTCTTTAGCAAGTTCAGAAAATGTTGGTTGGATGACCTGAGATTGAAAGTATTTACCCAAACTGAAATTAATTTACTCAGATAGCCAGGCACAAGGCCATGCAAGGCTTTTAAAGTAACCAGGCAAATCTTAAGATCTACACAATACTTGACAGACAGCCAATGTAATATAAAAAGTTTTAGAGTAATATGAGTTATATCCCTGGCGAATTTATGTATACATACATCCTCCTCATGCAGGTTTCAGTATACAATAGATCCACCCAACCACGAGATAGAGATGACGGGGCAATTGCATTCTCATAGCATAGGGAAGATTTCTGTTCAGAGGAGCTGGCTTGGCAAACATTTGATGCAAATGACATCAGGAGTGTTACCACCTGGTGGTAGAATGCAGCAAAACCCCTAGGCTATTTTTCCTCATGTTTTCTTTGATCCAAACAACAGTGAGCGAAATAACTTTTCTGGCAGCCTGAAAGACATGCATACTTTCACCTGGAAGCATAATCTTGAAAAAGCTGGGAACACGTAAATTTGACCTTTAAACATTTTTTTTGTTGTTTGCCACCTTTCATTGCAAACAAGTGTAAGGGCAATTGCTAGCAACTGCTGTGTCTCCTATACTTAAGTGCCAGTTGTAGCAGGCACTTAATGATTTTATTTTCTTTGCAGCTGTTTTGATTTCTTTGCTAAGACCTAGAGGCACGCCTAAGCCGTATTCAGATAGAAAAAAGTGTATCTGAGGCAGTTCAGAGCAGCCTTGAATAGCTCCAGAAACCCCTTTCAGACAGCGAAAAATAGGCATTGCAGCTTCGCCTTTTCGCCGGCTTAAATCATTCACACAGCAACCAGAAAGGCGGAGTCGTTGCCAAAATGGCGGATACCTTCGGAACTCCGCTCGTCTCGCGATACCGGAACGGGAAGTGTGTAGACTGCAGTCCACATCGGCACTTCTCTCTGTCGCAATTATGACTGAGAATCGTGCTGATATGGACTTGTCGTGCTGTTACTCGTGCGATAAGAAACGACCCATTTATTAATACTTAATATAGTGAATGCATGCTGCGCATGCCCTAAATAGCAATGGCGGTGGAACATCTTTTTTCGTAACCAAGCGAGGACAGAAACCAGTTGAAAATTAGTATGACTGTAATAATGACTGTACAACGTTGTGACATGCATAGTGACGGGTACATAGAACACTAACCCGTAACTTTAACCCTGACCTTTAAATGTTCCAGTTGGGTTTCAACTGGTTTATATTCTTAGCTTGGTTACAAAAAAAAAATTCGCAGGAGTGTCATCAGTATCACTGCTGCCGCTGTTATATGCTATTACCACATACAGCAGCACTACAAATTAAACTATAAAATTTCTTGACTGGATGTAAGCTTGACGTTTCTTCGCTCCCAAATAGTTCGGTACCCAAACATTACGGTAAGCCGAAAAGGTTCTGATTTTATTCGATATTGATGGAGGCTAAATATGGTACTATTTCCAACACTGTTGCTCCAAAACAAACACCACAATCGGCGAGAATAACGCATTATTTACATTAGCAAGAAATCTGTGTTTACACAAAAACTGAACATTTAACCATAAAAAAGGTTGCAGAAGGTGACGCGTATCAGCAACTCTTTTTCGCCGGTGCTGAAACACATCAGGAGGTGTTTTAGGGCCGGCTCACTTTAGTACCCCTTTTCGACACCTTGCACCATTCAGACAGAAAGTGGAGGGGTTGCAGAGGTGTTTCAGAGCCGGCGTAGTCGCTCTGTTTGAATAGGGCCCTAGAGTGCAAACCTCCACCAAGGCAGCACAGTCCAAATGTTGCTGAGTGGGAGCAAAGTTCAGTTATCGCGTGTCATAGGATTTCAAGATGGTTGCCGTAGCGGCCATATTGTTCGCTGCCGTGGCGGCCATATTGTTTGACTGATTGCAGTGAAATAGGGTCCATCCCTGATATAAGGGTCAATAGGGTCCATCCCTGATGTAATAGCGACCAACCCACAAAATTTCAGAGATATCCCTTGATTAAGTTTTGAGTTATCTTGTTCACAAACAAACAAAAAAATGGCACTGATCACATGTACATCCTGCCAACTTCGTTTGGCGGAGGTTAATAATAATTATCTGTTTTTGTCTGCTAGCCACCATGCCAGAGGTCACAGCCTATAGGCTATATTCCTTGTTACATTGGGCCACTCTACCATTTTTCAGTGGTAATTTTATTAAAATATGGATGATGGCACTTCAGGCTTATTCAATATTGCTCGGGTCCATGTCAGTGGAAAAAAAAGGTCTATGACTCAGTCAAAAATGATGTTCTGTGCGGGTGCCCCAGTAGTAAAACAGATCGAGTACTCCATGTATACTGTGAAAATATCATAATACATTTACACAGACCATTTCTGTGCACAGTGTCTTGTGTATTTTGTGTTCCACCGAAAATTAAAACATAGACTGTGAGAATATTGCAATAAAGTGCCAGGACTAGCCAGGCTCACGTTTTCTTTGGTTGTCAGCAAATGAATGAAGCTCAGTCCAAAAGCTTTGCGTATGTGCAAATGGAATGCAGTGCAAGTGTTTTTTGACTTAATTCAAAATCAAAATAAAAAAATATACGATTTGGGACGACAACTATGTGGCTAATTTCCCATCATTCAAATTCTTCAGCCTTTTATTGGCCTTCATGCATTTCAGTTCAGTGGATCTCCCAAGGTGATTGTTGTTGATTGTCAGAAAAATATAATGCTCATCTATTCTGTGCTACTGACACGAAAACTGCATGAGATCAGTCACTGTCATGCTCCATCTCAACATAGAATTCATTTGAATTAATGTGCAATTGATTAAACAGTGCAGATACGCTGCAAATAATATAGCTTCCATATCGGAGCCAGATGCAACTCAACTCAGGACAGCATGCGGATGATGAACCAAAAAACAGCAAACTTGACCAGCATTGAGTCGATGCCACCTGTTTCAGATTTTGGAAGAGCTTCACAGCCCCCCAGGCTGAATTCCCATAATTCCTGCTGATTCTGAGCTGCTAAACTAGATTAGCTGGGATCCGCAACTATGGGGCAATAGAGACAGTAAATATGTTTTGGGAGTACCCAACTTGTATATAACCATTTAAGCCAGAAAATACAGTGTCTCAAATGGGCCTTCTTTTGGTCAACCGTTCGCACATCTGTCAGTTTGCCAGAACTTAGCAAATTACACAAAAATCCATATGAAAATTCAGCATTGAAGTTGTAAAAAAAAAAAAAATACTGAGAATCTGAAAGAGGCCAGGAGGTAAATCAATATATTTCTGGATCATAAACTTCTTGACCAGAAGTGTGTTAACATCTGAGTGTGATATTGAAAATTTGAACCATCCTAGTGACTCCTCAAGTGGCATTCCAAATGGCGTACAAAGAAATTATAAAACGGGTATTTTTCTCAATATGGGCACTACTAGTGAAATGCAGAGTCTACGTCCCTTATTTTTGAAATAATCCTACAGGGTTAGTTTTTTACCTATTAAACTATAGGTGTGTGTCCTTACTAATTGGATATGAAGTATCATGGGTGTATTCTCATTCTGTCCATCATTTTTGGGGTCAAAAAAGTGGATTTTGGGGCATTTTGCGAGTGTCTCAAATCTGGATGATATTTTTCAAACTTGCAATACTCAAATTATTTCAATTTCCTTTGGCTGGAAACTGTATGCACACATTAAAAGACACTGTGAGATAAATATCCTAAGCAAAAAAAAATCAAAGGTGGTGGTTTTCTGAGAAAAATCACTGAAAATAGGGGTGTCCAAAAAACCCCACTCAACTCCATAACCATCACTACACAGACTCCCCCTGGAGACAGAAGCTGAAATCACAGTATATGGCCCATGCAAACAGAACCTTTGTGTGACCCCCGTAGCGGGCATGTGGACTTTTTTCAAAACGGCTCCATGATTATTTCAACATTTCTCAAAGTTTTGGCATCCTGTGGTGAGTATACTTTTTAAACTCCACTCCGTTACCTTCATTAAAATCCATGGTAACGGTAGGACAAATTTTAAATTATGCTTTTGATAATACTGGTGCAAAACCCTCCATGGTATTGTAGGAAGTACCAAAAGTTACTGCACTGGTGCATGGAAAATTCCATTTTTCTGAAAAACACTCAACTCCTTAACCTCAACTCCGTTACCAATATTGGTTCTGGAGGTGAGTAAAATGGTAACGGAGTTGAAATTTTGGTATTAAAAAGTTAACAATATTGGTTCTGGAGATGAGTAAAATGGTAACGGAGTTGAAATATTGGTATAAAAAGTCACAAAAACCTGGGCAGGTATTGTTTTTTTGGTTTAGTTCTATGTTGTTAAAATGGGAGCAAATAACACAGAAATTGACTGCATGTGATTGTCATGACTGCGTGATAACAGACTGCAGAGATCCATTCTTTTTTTTTGAGTTTGTTTTACTTAAAGTGTTCGTTTACAGTGTTTAAGCAGGGTTCTCGCTGCCGCTCCTTATTCATTGGTGATGAGGAGAAAATTATGAGCAGTCGTCACAGTGGCGAATGTATTTGTTTAATGACGAATAAAAATTCTATGGCAAATAGTGGCTTCTTCTGCCCAGAGCATTCGAGGCTGTAGCCCCAAAGATGTCTTCTTTAGCCCCATATAGTTTATATGAATGCATAAATAAATAAATAGTTCTTCACTTTGGGCAGTGTACTGCATTACTGAATGTCCGTAAAACAGGACAGCACTTTCGTATTGTTTTATCTTCAATGAACAGAGCCAAGAAAGACCAATCAGAGAGGGATTTTACGGGAAAATGCGTCCAAATGCCGTCTTATTGGCTGACAGGTCTCTGTGGAGTTGAAAAGCCGAATGATGTTATCAGGCAGTCAGTCATGTGAGGGAGCGCATATTCGCAGATTTTAGTTTTACCTGTAAAACGGTGGAAGCTGTCATCCCCTCATAATGAACTAGGAAAACAATGCGTGTAAATTTCTATATGAGTCCCTAGTTACGTAAACGTTATTGATATGAGCAGATATGAGCGCATCTTTACACGTCATATATTAGTTTGATTAGTCTTCGACTTAAAGCTGTAGTATACGATTAGAAAGTTTGATCATTATTAATAACCTCATTTAGATGGTGGTTATGGTCCTATAGTACAATCTACACAATGTGAAGAGCAAAAAAAACGAAAAAAATCCATTCACTCTAGTGGCTGCAGGGCTGCAGAGACGTTGACCAATGTAAGCCATCCGGCCGGATGGCTTACATTGGTCAACGCCTCCTACTCTCATCCAGTCCCTCGCTCTAGTTGACACTCCCCGAGAGCTTGCTCTGACTCCCCGTGCTCCGCGTTCCGCCTCGTCCCCGCCCCCTTCCGCGTTTACGCTTTCCGTCTGTTTACTGCCGGCCGGCTTGTTGCTCTGGTAGAGGGGGTGTGTCTGGGAGTCTCCACGCGGACGGCCACACGTGCTCGGTGGGAAGGATCAGGGAGCACAGAGGGGAGGGGTGTGTGTGTGTGGGCAGGATGCTTTTTTCAAATTTTTCTCAACGTCTCAATCTTTCTCAACTGATTCTCAGATCATATACTACAGCTTTAACAATTGCTTGATGCGTACAATCATGTCCAGAGATGCCAGGTCTCACGCATTTATTAAGCTTATTCACCATAGTCCGCAATTATTCATTGAATGCTTAATGAGATTCTCACGCGGAATTAAAATCCTTGTGCATTGAAGTTTCCGTTTCACTTGCGTAAAGTTGCACCTCATCACAAGTAACATGGAAAGCGATTATGACTCTGGACTTCCCGTGCTTCTCTTTACTCAGGGATTGGAAACAATGCATGTGTTTCATGATCGCTTAAAGACCATTTGAAATGTTTTTATGCAATTCCATTGCTTTCAATCCCTCAGTAAAGACAAGCCTGAGAATTCCCGAGTCATAATCGATTTCCGTGTCATTAGTGGGGAAATCCACCGTAATGCACGCAAAACTGATTAACTTGATGCACAATGACTTAAATTCCGCAAGTGAATTTCTTCAGTGCGCGTTGATTGAATAATTGCTGACTACAGCACAGGAACGTGAATGCCACTAAGAGGAGAGACTCACGCCTAAGGCGTGAGACTTAGCATCTCTGCATGTCATTGTTGCCATGTTTTCTACCACAGTATGACTGGCAATTTCTGAGCTAACGTTATGCAAAATACGGTACTTCCAAGTTAGCTTTAAAGGCACAAGACAGTGCTATACAATATCTGCTTCATCATCAATAATAATGATCAAAATTTCGTATTGACAACAAACCGTTCCTACACGGCTGGGTTGGTTGCCGTGAACTCATCGCTGTTAAAATATGCCCCGGCCAGTGCAACAGTTAGCCAGTAAGGTAGTTTGCTGAATCCTCACTCAACCGTTCTCAAACTCGGTTCTGGGGTGAATGCTGTGCGCAATGGTTTTTGCTCGAACTGGAATTGCTATCGCAGAATTTTAACGAGCTCCAAGCAATTATTTTTCTTAATAAGTGGCTTATAATGGTGGTGCGTTTCACTCTTTTAAACTCTATTATGACTGAACTGGGTATGCATACAATGATTTTCAAAAACTCAGTGCAAGTAGCAGCAATGTGTTTGTAAAAGTAGACTACACCTTATGACCGAATGGATGCCAAGCTTTTGACCAATAACAATACGTGTTAATCTGCTAAGCGTGGTGTTGTAATTATGACTGAATTATGTAAATCCCCTGGCGCTTGCTACCGCTGTGGGGCTTTGGGTTTACCAGCTTAGCATCACATGGTGGTTTCGGACAGTACAGTAACCAGAAACCACTCCCTAGAGAGAAGTGGATGAGGGTGCCAGTACTGAGACTTGTTTGTTGCTGGCACCAGAATTAGTGATTATCTGAGAGGTTTAACATTTGAAACCCTAAACATTTGAGATTTACATTAAGGATTCCAATAAATTGTGCACTAAACATTGAACTCACCTCAAGTTCAATTGGAATCAGTTAATGGAAATCTTAAAAGTTGAACATTTTAAATAAACATTTGACAATTCCACTAATTCTGATTCCAACAGCACAAAATTTTGAGCTCACCCCAAGCTCAATTTAGCATTTTTGTCAGGCCTCTCTATTTCCCTTAAAGGGTGTTCCCCTCTTTAATTTTGGGATGCCAAAAATGGCTGCATCAATAAAAATGTTAAGGAAAAAAATAAAGAAATTAAGAGGGGCTATGTATACGTTAGCGCCCTCCTCAAGGGTGATATGGATTTCAACGCTCTCGCTATCGCTCGAGCGTTGAATCCATAAGACCCTTGAGGGAGGGGGCTAACCTACTTACACCACGTGGACTCCGAATGGACTTGTCCATGGCGTGTTGCACGTGCTTTCACTGCACTGCCAAAACCCTAGGTTAGACCGTCCAGTTGTCAAATAACATGTCTGGTTGATATTCACATATCAACCTCTGCACGTGCAGAGAGAAGGTTGCTACAAAGAAAATCAACCTGCCAGGACAATGGACATAACATACCCTAGTGGTGTAAGTGGAAGCTTTTTTTCAAGCGCCCGCACGCTTATCCCTAAAACAAATTAAATCATGCTAATCTGCCATATCCACTGCTTAAATCTCTTCAGTTTTGAGCTGATTGAGCAAAAAGTAAATATTTGACAGCGCTCTGAAATGCAATCTCTATGGATGTTATTTTCCGCAACCAGATTTTCCATAGTTTTCATGCCCTCTAAATCACAATTGCCGCACTGCTGTGATAAAGTCCTTTTATTTAGCGGATACAACAACACTCCCGCTACAAAATGGAGAAATAAAATTTTAGTTAACTTTAATTCCGTCCTGCTGAGAGCTCCAAACGTGAGAGCCACTTGAGCGCCTAAATTGACCTCCTGACACTTCCAAGCTATGAGCCGTAATCAACAACAAAACAAATAGCATCCATTCTAGACAGAATCATTAGCTGAAATCAAGCAAAAACCCAAATTACAAGAAAACGTTCTGTTCCAGTGGTTCTCAGGATTATTTTTTTTTGCGTGTGAGAGGCGATTTGAGTTATATATTTTTGCTCAGACGCGATTCCCTGTCTGCAAAATTAATTGTCAGGGCCAAAATGAATAACAAACGGTAGAATTACAGAACAAACTTCACGCACTTGTAAATTCCAGAGCTGTTCACATACTAATAAAATGAGAGAGAATTCATTTCTTTACATAACTTTACCCTGATATGCGATTTTTCAGCATTGAAGGTGCTTGTAGTGATTTCAGAACTGGAGAACTGCAGAGGAGCAAATTCCTCTCAGTCGATCAACATGACGTATGGTAACAATAACATGACCATAGGAAACCCACATGTCCCAGGTCTTCACAAACTGTGGTGCAAAGAGTTTTCTTTTTTGTGGCAATGTGGCAATCAAATCACCAAATTAATATTCCAATCCAAATATACTGAACTGGTTTCAGATTTAGAAATATTACCTTATTGACAGAACTGTATATCAATCAGTGTTAATACCAGCAATCTTTGGTCAGGGTTGACGGAACTCCGCACGAATGCTGCCAACGAAGAACAGGACTATGCAGAAATCCGTGCATGTATTGTGCGCGATATAGGTTTGCAACACCCTATCACCCACAATCAGTATAACCTCTGTGAAATGAACCCCCAGAACAAACTCAATCAGCTAAGTTTGAGCCTACTACGGGACATTTGTAAAGTACTTGACCTCGATACTAACTCAGTTTCTGCTAATCGCAAAGCCCCATAGATAGGTTCACTGCAACAAGTGCTGAAAGACTGCAGTTGCCAACAAAGTTGAGATGTCCATTTACTGCATTAGAACATACATATTCTTTTCACTTAACACTACCAGGTATTTCCCACTAACACTGTAGTACTTATCTAGCAACAAAGGGACGGAATTGTCAACAAAGATGCCTTGCACAAGATTTTTTTTTTTTTTTTTTTTTCGCCTCATCTCGTTCATTGTACCCGAAATTTTTAGCAACGCGCAGACCTAGCGCAGGTGGGTTGCCAGTGGTGAAGTAGGCACACATTTCATTTGTATGGCCATACAAACTGAGGCGGGTAATTATAATTCTTACGACACACATCTTTTCAGTATTTTCTTATTTACAATTTTATCCTAGAAAGAAAACTTTGTGCCGTGGTTTGAGAAGACCTGGGACATGTGATTTGTGAAGACCTGAGACATGTGGACCTGGGACTTTATTTTAGCAAATGATTCTGTCTAGAGAGGATGCTTTTTGTCTTTGTTGTTGATTACTACCCGTAGCTTGAAAATGTCAGGAGATAAATTTAGGCGCTCAAGTGGCTCTTGCATTTGAAGCTCTCAGCGGGAGTGAATTAGAGTTAACCAAAATTTTATTTCGCCTTTTTGTAGCGGAAGTGTTGCTGTATCCGCTAAATAAAAGGACTTTATCAACAGAAGCGTGGCAATTGTGATTTAGAGGGCATGAAGACTATGGAAAATCTGGTTGCGGAAAATGACATCCATAGAGATTGTATTTCAGGACGCTGTCAAAAATGTACTTTTTGCTCAATTATTTCAAAACTGAAGAGAGATAAGCATAGGGCATGACAGATTAGCATGATTTAATCTGTTTTAGGCATAAGCGTGCGGTCACCTGAAAAAACGCTTTTATGTGCGGACCCAGTTTTTAGTCGATTTCCATAGACTAATTTGGGCTCAACAGTTTCAGTCGTTTTAGAAAATAAATATTTGTCCAATCAACCTAAGATTTATATTTCTGTAATCAGTGACCCAAAAGCATTATTTGAGCAAAATTTGAAATTTTTCGATTTTTCTATCTTGCACGACCCCAGTCAATATTTACGCGGAGCCCCTCTTAAGGGTTTAAAGGGATTTCTATTGCCAGTCTTTTGAATAAATTCCATGTTAAATGCTCAAGGGGTTTTAATTTAGCTTTTATGGTCCACAGGGTCCCCATGATTAGAGGTTGGACTTGAATGGACCCAAAATTTTATATACAATCGAAAGTATCATGAAGAGACCTGTTATGACGCAAATATTTGAGGTTTGACCTTGTTCATGCTGCTTGAGTTGCTGTATTTTTTCAACTCTGTTACCTTATTTCAACTCCATAACCATTTTCTCAACTCCATTACTGTTTCAGCCAAAATTCCCAGGAACAAGACAAATTGGCCAAATGCAAAGTTATTTATCAGTTTCAATCAGCGGCACTGAAAAGGGTGATTTTCACTCAGTTTCAGAACTCTGGTATATCAGAATGTACCGGGAGAGAGCCTCACTTGAAAAAGTAACGGAGTTGAGTGGATCTGAGGACATGGCAAAATTAAAATGGTCTGCCGAAAAAATTCTGCTCTGGTTTAAGCCCTGCCTTGTGGTTTTTTGAGTACCTTAGGGGCAACCCTACCCCTGGGGGAAAAAAGAATCAGAATCAGACAACTTAAAAAAAAAAAAAAAAGACATCCAAAAAGTGCCCGTATTGAGAAAAATACCCAAATAATAATTTTTTAGCAGCTAGCACACAAGCGAGAAAAAAAACTTGTATAAACACTTTCCACGCCCTATAAGGAGCAAGTATAACTCACCACCACAGCAATATCTGAAGTCTATCTTACGTATATAACAAAAAAATATACATTCCACCACCACCTATCACTGCTCTAGCTGGAATAGCAATCAGTGCACCAAACATAACTGCGAGTATACTGAAGTCCTTGAGCTGTTTGCACAATAGAACAGGTCAGGGTAAACATAGACATTTGATTTAATTGAATGCGGTATCAATTCTAAAACAGATTGCTACTTGGAGCAGTGTGCTTCTATATTGAGTATTATTAGCAGTGCTAACTGTTATTGATTATAGCCAATGTAACCAACTCAGCTACAACATCATCATAATCATAGCGAAGGTGGAATTATAAATGAATAACAAAAACACTAAAGGACGAACTGATATATTCAAAATAATATTACTTACACATCGATGAAAAAGAATCCCATGATAACATAGGCTTTTTCCATCAGAGAATTAATGCTTTGATGCTCAGAGCCTGACAATTCCGTGCCCTTCTGACTCACTACCGAAGTCAACCTCTGTAAGATTTGTATAAAGCTTTTCCATCTCGTAAAAGTAACGTGAACTCTTTTCAGTTTGCATATGGTAGCATGTCTTTCAATGCACTCGCGTAATTCAAATGCACAAAGTTGAGAAGACATGACCTAACATACTGCTACGCAAGGCTTTATATCCTTCTCTGGCAGCCCAATCAATTTTTTACGATAATGGATAGAAGGCTTATAATGTCCTCTCTTGAATAAAACCCTTGCCATTCAACAGATTGTGACCAGGAAAGTTAATGCAGGCGCGAATTGCAGCTAGGCTTTTGCGAAGTACAATCTCATCAGGCAGTAATCAGACTGTACATCCAGGGCAGATCGTTTGAGGCGATTACAGAGTCCTGCGACGGATGTATCTTCACATAAATCAATGGTAGGGTAAAACATTGTATGCCACCTCCATGTATGGCAGTAGCATATAGAGTTACACTTGTCCGTCCATACATATGGGATGTTGTTTATCCGCTTCTCCTCAAAAACTACAAGACAGAATTCAACAAGCTTTGGTAAATGCTTTCCACATAAATCAAAGGTGTGCATCTCATATTTTTTTTGACAAAATTGGATAGTTTTGCAATTTTAGGGGCTTCACAAACTCTCAGTGCCTGGGTTATCTGTGTCCAAGGACACAAATTTTCTAGTTTTTTTACTGCCATACCTTTTGGCTATTGTGGATTTAGCTTGCTGCTACAATGGAAACTAAACTTTTTTACAGTGAAAGATAATTTTTATCAACTGCTGGATGGATGCTATTGGCTAATACGTTTGGCTGTTTGCAGATCGGGCTTGGCTGAGGCTTTTTATTCATACAATTCCTTGGCTACAGTGGTGGGACTTAACAAGTCCAAATTCTAAATAGTTTACGGGCACTGCCTCCTCATTAATATTCTACATGCATTTTGTGTCCACCCGATATTATTAGGATACTGCAACTGAGTGTATCAGTTGAGCCGTTCCATAGAGGCTTCCATCTACGTCTGTGCATCGTGCTTAATGAACTGAGTTTTTGGCATTAATAAAATATCTATACTAATGGTAATAACAATATAAAGATAATGCATGATCATTAAATGGTCTTGTAGCACTTATCCATGAAAAAATGGAACAAATACCCTCGTTCTCACCCTAAATAACAGTTATACCAGAGGTCGCGCTAACTGAATATTTTCCATCATTGACAAATTTTTTTTAACAATGACGTAGTATTCCACAATTATTCAATGAACGCTTATTAATGAGATTCTCACGCGGAATTAAAATCCTTGTGCATTGAAGTTTCAGTTTCACTTGCGTGAAGGTGGACCTCACCATGGAAAGTGATTATGACTCCGGACTTCTTGTGTTCTTTACTCAGGGATTGGAAACAATGCAAGTGTTTCATGATCGTTTAAATGGTTTAAATGAAATAAGACCATTTGAAACGTCTCTATGCAATTCCATTGCTTTCAATCCCTCAGTAAAGACAAGCGTGAGAATTCCCGAGTCGTAATCAATTTCTGTGTCTCTAGTGGGGAAATCCACCATAATGCACGTGAAACGGATTAACTTAATGCACAATGACTTGGATTCCGCGAGTGAATTGCTTCAGTTCGCGTTGATTGAATAATTGCTGACTACGGCACAGGAGCGTGAATGCCGCTAAGAGGCAAGAGACTCACGCCAAATGCGTGAGACTTGGAATCTCTGGTCCTGTATTCCTCATATTTTTGTAATATGATCATTTGCTCTTCATTTGTAAAATATGCTGCTCTGCTGCCGGTAGACGATTGGTCATATGCTACAAACGCAGTCTCTGTTAAGTGAACATGCAGATATCTAGGTCGGGAAAGCCCCGGTTGACATAACGAGTTGAAAAGCAGCTTCGTAGGACCGATTACGAGACTGCGGTTGTTAGGCTTAGTGAAGCTCAGCAATAACTGAAAGCATTGTTCATTTGCACACTGTTTCTGTGTGGGGGGATGAATCATTTGTGATGTTTTATAATGTTCATACAGCAGTAAGTTCAAAAATCCATGTTGTGCTGTATTTAACACAGTGCACAATGTGTGTCTACATAAATCACTGTCGGCATCAGCTAATGCGTAATCTATAAATTATTCTGTTTATTTCATTTTTAAAAAATAAACGATTATCATTTTAAAAAATAAAATTACAATGACGGATAATAATTGATTATGACGGAATTTTTATGCCCCTGTCCGTCACAATGACGGATAATCAGAAAGTGTAACGCCACCTCTGAGTTATACTTCATAAATAAGAACTCTGAAGATAAAATGTTTATATGTACAGTATAATATTTGTGTCCAAGATTGACTGCATCTGAAATCTACTTATTTCAAATGATTTCTCAGGAGTTGAAACAATTTGAAATGAGATATTACATCTGTTTTCAAGAAGAATTATTGGAAATGCATTAAAACATTTCAAAAACAAGTGCACTCAGAGAGTGCAGCATCTCCGCCATGCCAAGGCAACTCTGTGCATTAGTCATTTTCGTTGGCTGATATAGGGTGTTGTTGCATTCCTACGCCAGGTGGCAGCAAAACCCAAAAGCACGCCGATTGGAAATCCCGCCCATTGGAAAGACTTCAAATCTCTGCCAGTGTAGCTGGATTTGAACTTTGGCCTAGCTGCACTTTGGCCTAGATATGCCAAAATTTAATCACTTGTTCCTCTTGTGCTACTCTAAGATCCTGCAAAGTATGGTTAAAATCTATGAGGCCATTTTTGAGATATCCTGCTAACAGGCAAACAGACAGACAAACAGATAAATGCCGACAAAAACATACACCTCCTTGGCGGAGGTGTACAATAGTATGTTTCAGTTCACACTTTGTATGGTCTAGCAAGCTGAAAATTGATTTAATTTAAAATTTGTCTGAGGATACTTTGATATAGTGATTACTCACATTAGGCTTATTGTTGACATTAGTAGTAGCAGCTGTATTAGTAGTAGTAGTAGGCACAGTAGCAGCAGCAAGAGCAGCAGCAGCAGCAGTATTAGGTGACTGTCCTTGTTCCACATAAGGCATAAAAGCGTACTGAGGGCATCCATGGGTCGTGGCCAAAATCAGAAAAAAAAAATCACTTTGGCAGGGCACTTGACAAATCATGACCAACACCACAACAATTGTCTGGGCTGTTTGAATTGAAGACTTTCCATGCTCATGGCTGTTCTGAAAATTCATTTCAGAATCCGGCAGCCAAATCTGCCTCCAGAGAAAAGCCCAAGTCCAATAACTACACAGATCCCATCCAGGCTGAGCCAAGACAGCATCACAAGTGAGTGCAGTTGCTTTGTCCGGGGAACAAATGGATGCAAGCATCTTCATGCGCATCAACTCTGGTAATTCCAAATGTATGAAGGGGTTTCTGGGACTGTGGTTCCAACAAAGAGAGCAATAAAAGCAATTCAATTCCGATTCAGCAAGCATTGTACCCCAAAACTGAGGAACGGATATTGGTGGATTCCCAAGATTAGTTTGCCTCAGGGAGGTTTAAGGGAATTAATCAAATGATACACAAAACCTCAGAGTGCACATTCTTACCAACAAGAGATTTGCTCTTTCTCCCTTTAAAAACAAAATGTTTAAAGCAGTCAGAAGACTTCATGACTGTAAAACAAGGCTCTAGAAGGAGCAAATACAAATATCTGATCAAACAGAAGGCAGAGATTTTCATGTCCGCAGAAAATAATGGCTTTATTTTAGAAGTGGTACTTCACTACTTGTGAAATGCAGACACTGAGTATCCCTGACTACAACCCTGACTATACTGGCCATAAAATGTAATGTCAAATTTTAAATTAATCATTGTCAGACCAAGTGAAGAAACACACAGGTAAAAAAAATTTGACTGCACCAAACAATGAAACAAAGCTTGCCACAAAATTTTCATTGATCTATCTCACCATGTTTTTTAAATAATTTTTTAAAAACTAATATTTATTTGTTTATTTATTTATTATGAAAAGACCCTGCTGTACTAAAGCACATCCAACTAAAACCCCATTAATGCAAAAACCCCAGCTTGGACAAGTCATAGACGGACCGCAATTTCAGCCATAAAGGCCAACATCATTTCCACTTGGGACAGCTGACATTATATTTCTCAAGAGGCAATGCCAAAGAAAAGGCTGTAGTTTGAAAACAAGGAGCATAACGCCCTAAATTCCTCTGCCTCTGAGCAGTGTCCAATGCGGAGTCTTCTGAGGTTCAGAATAAATCGCCTGACTCCAAAACCCAAAAGAGATATTTCCACATTATCAACTTTCATAAATCATATTCGCTTTGATTTCATGCCTTCTATTAAATTGAAATGGCATGTCACAGTTTTCTATGAGATTTCACTGTGACTTGAATTTTCCAGTGCCACAATGATTGACCCGTTCTTTCAAGCACGTACATCTTCAGTAGGCCACATAAAAACCACACTGCTTCACCATGATATTAATGATAGAAAACCAGCCCATTTCTATGAAAATGTTGCTTTGGAGAGAAAATTGAAATAGGGTCATGAAAAGGTTCAAGAACCATATGCTCAATGTAAATTAGTTCAGAACGTTTCTTTTCCCAAGGACTTAATTTGATTAAATTTATTTATTTTGGCTGTGACCCTTCAGCGTAAGGCACAAGCTGACAAAAATATTTTCATAAATCTTCTCGCAGTCATTAAACAGACTTAATTTTGAAAATTTTGGCAAACTGAGTGTAAGAAAAATATTACAGTGTATTTGGCAACAATGTGATGAATGAGAAAATCAAGCAACTTGTTGGCTAAGGCAGACCAGGAGCATCAAACCAAGTTCTAACTGAATCAGCTGATAGTTAAGTTGAATAGAGATGGTCAGCAATCACAGCCGATTCAAATAACAGGGAAGTCTGTTTAAATTGTATCCCCCGTCTTATGTGGCTCCTTAATCCTCCATCAAATCTTGTGACAGACTGCTATTTGTTTGTATAGTTTGTCCAGCTAAACGAAAAAAAAAATGTTAGAGTTTCTTTGAATAGCAGAGGGCTACAATGGCACACAATCTTCATGGAGGAGTAAAGGCACTGAGCTGTTGACAGGAGGAATCATTTTTCAAACCACTCCACAATATACCCAAGTTCTTGACCCCCTCTTTAAAGGAATGCAACAAGAAAGACAGCATGTGCAGTTAGGTCCATAAATATGTGGAACGAGACACAATTTTTATCATTTTAGTTTAGTACGCCACCCTGATGGATTTGAAAAGAGACAATCAAGATGTTCTAAAAGTGCAGACTTTCAACTTCAAGTTAATAGTTTTTTTTGTTTGTTTGTTTGTTTGTTTTTTTTCCCTCCAGAATATTGCCTGAACCAGTTATAAATTACACCAATTTTATGCAAAGCCCCTGCAGTTTCAGGGGGTCAAAAGTGACTGTACAAACTGACATAATCAATAATTAAATTGTCATTTTTAATACTTGGTGACGAACAATGACTGTCTGAAGTTTGGAGACCACAGACATCAACAGACACTGGGTGTCTTTTCTGGTGACGCTCTGCCTGGCCTTCATTGTTACTGTCTTTAGTTCCTGTCTTACTGTTGGGGTGTTTTGCCTTCAGCAAGCAAAATGCATGCTCAATTGGATTTAGTTCATGCGATTGACTTATCAAAGGCAATACATTCCACTTCTTTGCCTTGGGTTTTTTTTGCAGTATGCTCCCAAGTCACTGTCCATCTGCACTGTAAAGCATGTTCAATTAGTTCTGATTCATTTGGCTGAGTCTAAGCATATGATATAGCCCTATATCATTGAGAATTCATCCTCCAGCCATTGTCAACAGTCTCATCACCAGAAGACACAAGGGAACCAGTTCAATTAGCAGCCATACATGCCCATAGATAACCATTTTTCACAGATGAGGTGGTATGCCTCAAATCACGAGCAGTTCCTTCCCTTCTCCATACCCTTCTTTTTCTGTCTTTCTGATGCAAGTTCATCTTTGTCTCATTTGTCCAGATGTTGTTCTAGAACTAAAAAGGCATTTCTAGATTTTTATTTGGCAAGTTTCCTGTTTGTCAGCCTTGGCAACTGTTTACATGGAAAAATCTACCCTCTGTATTTACCCTACTGAAGTCTTCTCTTGATTGCTGGCTTTGAAATTAATACACCTACCTCCTAGAGAATGTTCTTGATCTGGCTAACTGTTGTAAAGGGGTTTTTCCTGAATCATTATAGTTGATCATAGTCATCCATCATAGTTGTCATCTGTGGTCTTCCTGGCCTTTTAGTATTACTGAACTCACCAGTGCTTTCTTTCATTTTAAGAATACACAAAAAAGTTCAGCTGGCCATACCTAATAGTTTTCCTTTTTCTCTGGTGGGTTTATTTTGATTTTTTCAGCCTAATAATAGTTTGCTTTACCGCTCCTGACAGCGCTTTGTATTTTATACAGAGAGATGACAGCAACAGATTAGAGCAGTCTAAACACTCGGTGACGTTGCATGCTGCCGCTGAAGTGCTTCTGAAGCAGCCCTGAACCACCTCCGAGAGCACTCCAACTTCAGAGCGCCCTAAATTTTAGGCCGGTCTCATGACCCTTTCATACTGGGATTTAGAACGCTTCAGGGCCACCTCTGAAGCCCTCTAACTCCCAGTATGAAAGGGGTTTGAGAAGACTAACTGTTGCAGTTTTGACAGCAAAATGTTCTCTCATTCTTGGTTGATGTTGCATCTCAGCTGCTGAACACTTCATGGCCTCCTTTGTCATATTTTTTGTATATAATATGGCGAATATCTTAAATGGGTGACAAACTGGCATGCCTGCAGTCCAGACTAAACACCCAGACTCTTTTACTGCGGAGCCATGTCGTTCTAGTGCATGCGGGATATGGTGCTTGGCATTATCTTACTGAGGTATGCAAGGCCTACCCTGAAAAAGATTTATGGATGGCAGTATCTTTTGCTCCAAAACCTGTTTATATCATTCAGCATTAATGTTGTCTTTATAGATGTTTGAGTTAACCCGTGCAATGTGCACTAATGCACCCTCATACTATCATGGATGCTGGCTTTTGAACTTTGTGTTGATAACAAGCCGGAAGGTACCTTTCCTCTTTATGTTACTATGAGAGGTTAAAATCACCTTAAAGCTTTGTGCTACGTACAAGTACAATTCCGAGTCACTCGACTAAAACTGCTGCTCAGGAGCTGTTAAGTCACTCACCTGGGCCAGAGGTAGGGAGCTGTAAAGCACTCGCCTGGCTTTTTCAAAATCTAAGGACGCTGGCTGTGTGCTTTTTTTTAAAAGCACGATGAGCCTAAGTTACCACCGTGCTCAAAAATTTTGGGGCACACGCCAGAGAAATTACTTCAGCAGTGTAGAGCTCATAAGTCATAATTTTTAAACATCCACCACTGACTAAAACTGAAATTGCAAATGTAAAAGTGGGTGGCCTCGTGGGGCATTTAATTGCACCAACTCTTAGAGCTTAGACAATCTCAGGATCAAGTCCCACTGGGGCCTTTCAGTGTTGAACATTCATGATGCCTGATGATTGCCACTATGGAGTACTACACTACAACTGCCAAAATTTTGCCTTCATCCTGTAACCAAGAACCTTTCTGGGACTTCAACTTCAAAAGTTAAAAAAAATAAATAAACTCAATATACATTTCCAAATTTCACATCTGAATTGTTCCAAACCAGATACTTGTAACCTGTGATTCTGATTTTGGAACTTATTAGTTTAATGAAGTGGGTTTCTCCCTTAAACAAGGACTAGCTTCCACAAATAAAAATTGTGGCTGGAGCTGCTGATCGATGATTATCTTGTTGAGCCAAATTTACATGCATACACTCTATATCTAAAAAGGTATTATTGATTTCTTGAAAAAAAAAAATATCAGGCTATGATCTTTATAGATAGTCCCATAAGCATTAGGACAACAAGATACTTAGGTCCAAATTTACAAAAGGTGTTTAGCCAGCGTTTTTCTAGTCATCGACTAAGCTTAAAACATGGCTTACAGGTGCACAGCTAAACGCCCATGATAACCGCATATTACAACCGAGGATCATCACCCAATTGGTTGTCCGCGTCTAACTTGCCACATGGGTGTTGATTCTTTTGCGAGCCGATCGATGAGTGATTGTCCTGAGCAAGGACTTGACCTATTATGGCACATGGTCATCTTGGTATCAGTGTAAGCCTACGCCAGCGTGGAACAGACTGTTGCGGAGAATGCGTGACAAAAAACAGTCTGAAAATAGACAAAGTGACAATTTTACTGTGGACCAACAAATGGGACTTATATATTTAATTAAAGGCACTAAGTGAAGAACGGAATGGAAAGATTTATTTGAAAACAAGAAAAGTGGTATACATTAGCAACTAGGCACTGCACATACCAAGAAAAACACTAGTTAATCAAGCCCCCAAGGATGTCTAAATTTTGCCATTGTTTCTTGATCACAGGTGACTAAGACTAGGATAAACGCAACTTGGATAAACATGCTTCGTAATTTTGTGATCAACTTTGAACAGCCGATGATCGTCTGATCAGTCAAGTTAACACGCGTCTCAGAGAAAAACACCCTTTGTAAATTTGGCCCTTAGATTTCAGTCTTTTATAGAAATTTGCATAAAATACATAAATTTGGGAGCTTGTACAATTATTAAAACAAGGATTGTAGCTGTTGACTATTGTGTCTGAATTCAGAATTTATTTGTTTGATCATTTGAGGTTTACTGAGCTATTAATGCCAGAACCAAATATTCCCAATTTAACCGCGATACACAGAATCCACTGGAAATCTTTCCACAACTCTTCCATGTACTTACCCCATCTACAAATTTTAGTCCCTTTGGGTGGCAGGGGACTACCAAACACTATCAGCCGTGGCACCAAGGTGCTTTTACTCTCAATCAGTCCATGTGAGATTGTTTCAAGAAGTATGTGAGCACCTACACTGCCTGCATTTTTCTCCAAATTTGCAGAAAAGCAAAATCGTTCAACCAAGCTCGCTCGGAGCTGTTTACAAATGTTAACTTTTCTCTTTTCACTTACTCAACTGCTGACAGTGCAATGAATCGGACAGAGCTGGCTTGTACTATAAGGAAAAATGGCTTTCAAACTGATATTTCATATGCTTTAAAAATCGTCCCAGAACATCATTTGCAAATGGCATCTTCTTTACTTTCAAGTAGGAATCCAGTTTGTCGAGAAAGGATTGGTCCAGCCTCTCCCCCCAAATTTCTGGGTGAATGTGAAACTTAGTTAAAATAAGGAAACAATAAAACAAGAGTCGCTCTCACCTTTGCCATCTGAAATTTCCAATGCAAATGGTTCCTCAGCCTTCACCTGTGCTCATTCTGCAAGGATCGATTTAGGTCATCCTTCTGTATGGCCAAAAAATGCTGACAGATGCTGTGCCCTTTGAGGCTTTGGAAGGGGGCATTTTAAAAGTCATTGGTTGACTAGCACGTGGGCTCATTCCCACCACAGCTTGATTACTTATCTGCACTGCATAAAGTTTTTCCCACTGCGGTAGCTCCATACATACTGGGGGTGAAGTTTTTGGCAGCGCAAACACCCTGCAGTTCTGTTTATTATCAAAGCGGTCATGGTATCGATAACATCTCTCCATCTATCTCAAAATCATGCTAGGCATGCTTCCGGCAATGTCATTGCTGATTCTTTATCCTGTTCTAATTTCCAAGTATTCTAGAGTCTTTGCCCAGGAGCCAATCGAACACCAATAGCGGTTCCCTATCAGGAATCATTATCCCTCTACTAAAGCAATTCTCCCTGCAGCCATATTACGAGCCTGGGAGGTTTAATATGAGAATAGGTTTAGCTGCCTCTACCCTTTAATCCTATGATTTTTTTTCTTCAAAAATGTCACCGAGCATTTTATTCAAGTAACTTCTTTATAATAAGTTTGGTAATCTCAGGGTGCAATGATGTCTATCAACAACTTCAACTGGGCTGCCAGTCATTCTTTCAGTGTTTTCTACAAGTGTCTCAATGGTGCTGGCAAAATAAAAGTAAAAAACACCAAATGCCTTAACACGTCGTAAGCAATTGCACATCACTGGAGGTTCGTGTTCGTGCTTTGCTATGCCTATTATAATATGACATAGCATAATACAAAGTGTATTTTGAACTATTTTAAAATCCTTTCAATAGTTAACCATTCCACCAATGATCAGAAATGACCAAATCACTAAAACCTGGTACAATATGTCTACCCTCTATATCAGAACAAAGGGCCCAGGCGCAGATCTCAGATTAGCAAAATAGTCAGGCAGAGGGAACAGGAACATCGGAGGTCAGGCTAGGCGTAGTCAAAGGAACTTGTCTGAGGTCAATAACCAGGATGGAAAATAGAATGAATCAGAGCAAGCTGGACAGGTGCATGCATTTGAACTGGGATGAAAACGGAACTGGAAAAAGCCACTTGCCAGGACTGCAGACTCTGGGATGAGTGTCCCAAATAAACAGTAACATGCTTTCTTCAGATTCAACACCAAAAACATTACACAGCAATCCAGCAAAGAGGAGTTGGGGACCACAAACTTAAAGACACAAGATGACAATCAGCAATAGGGAACAGGTGTGAGAGAGAGCACAAAGTAATGAGGCTACGCTTAAGACTAAAATTAAATTATGAGAACCGATAACTGAAAAGAAAGAGAAACTGACAAAAATGACTGCATTGCGGGGGGAAACCATTAAGAAAATAGTCAGGCCATGAGAATTCCACACTGTGACCACTCTCAATGTGCAAAATACTTCTTATCCTCAGGGCTGAACTTACCCTTGCCCAGTCTTCTCATTAAAGGAGGAGACCGCACCTTGGCAAAGTATATTTCAGCAGAAAGTAGAATTCTTGAAATGTCTAAAACACATAGCTTTTTATATTTTAATTTGGCAATGATCCAGTGCGACGCATTTTAAAACCAGTGAGTCTTCAAATCGGCATCATTATCAGGGGGCAAACATTTTTACTTGGGGAATCTAAGGCTCCGTTCAGAATGCACACTGGTCCACTCGCTCACTCACTCTCTATATTTTTTTTCAATGTAGAACATTCACTACATAGTGCCCTATATAGTGGATGAGTGTACATTTCGAATGCATTATCCAATCAAACGCCAGTGCTGCGCTGCTTGTGGCGTCAGTTATTCTCTTTCATGACGTCAGTTGTTCTCTTTCCTTTCATCCGGGCCATGGAGTTGTTCAGAGAGCCTTCAGTAAGCTCACCCTTTACGGCTTGACTGCCTGCGAGCTGTTTTTATTTAAGCAGGCCTGATTAACAATCAAAAAATTTATCGACTGAGCGACAAAGACCAATACATGATCTATAATTAGATATAATAATGAAAAGGTGAATTCCCATTACCTACATTTATACAGTAATTGATATGGCATTGTAAATCCAAAACTTTCGCTGACTTCGCAGCATTTATTTTCGCCTGCCTTAGGATTGTCACACAGCTGTGCAACTTGCCTTACAGCTCCCTTTAGCCGTGACAACATTCAGAATATAGAACGGATTCTCGCAGCCTCGCAAACTAATTCACACAAATCTGTGCTGCTGAACAACCAACACAAATGCTGAAATTATAAAGACATATTGATATTTTATGACGTAATTTATGCTCAGAAGAAGACGCCTCATAATTTTGTGGTGCAATGCTAAACAATGCCATCAAAAGTAAATTAGACTGTTGTTGGTTTTTACCAAATAGTCTGAGCAACTGTGGCTAATCGGGAGATGTAAACTGTGAGAGGTTTTGGTTATGAAGCATTCAAAGGTGAGATTTTCGAAGATCAAATTCAAAATCAGAAGATTCCCCAAGTAAAAATGTCTGCCCCCTGATATTGAAGCCAATTTGAAGACTCGCTGGTTTAAAAATGCGTCGCACTTTATTATTATCAAATTAAAATATGTTTTAAGCACTTCAAGAATTCTACTTTCTGCTGAAATATACTTTGCCAAAGTGTGGTCTCCTCCTTTAACTTTGAGAGTAAGAGGCTACTGGTCTAAAGTAGAAGGCTGAGCCTGTCAAGCAGAATCATTTGACCAACGAGATATCCAGCAGGATGGCCCTTTTCATATACTTGTATGTATGATGTCATGCATAAAACATGTACGTATTGTGTGTCAAGCACTGACTTTAGAGAATGAAATACAGAAGTCCATAAAAATGATCTTAAATAATGTTTATTTTGTCTTTTGTATATCACTAACTATTCATTCTGCCACATCCCCGTTTGTTCGACAAGCATGGCATGGATTAAAACAAGTCCTCCATCAAATTCTCACAGTCTTATTCCTCATCATTGTCATCAGTACCAAGATCATCACTTTGATTTCCAGGAAGTTTAGAAATTTGTTTAACATCCTATCATAAAAAATTGTAACAAAATAAACACAGGTTGGTTATGAAATGTATAGTTTAATTGGCTGTTAATCAAACAATAAAAATATAATGCTGGCTGATTCAAATCGTACTGCCTAGAATACTATAGGCGTACCCTTTTACCCTGCAATAATAATATAGACGACAAAACACTGTCTTTCAATCAGTCTCCGAATTATGTTTATAACATACCAGTGAACCAAACTCACTACTGGTAATAGCTTTTACATGTGGGCAGACGACAGCACGTGCATTAATGCAGAAGTTTGAGTCCCGCTGTGATGGCCACTGCCACACAGTAGCAACTAGTGGTAAAATTGCACACTCTTCATCTCATCATTTTTAGTACACAGATTAATTTCACTTGCAGTCACCCACACCTCAAAACAATTCATTTTCAAGTTTATCCTTTATTTTGCATGTAATTAGTTAATTTTAGCCTTACACCATTTAAATAAAGTGCACACATTTTTACATTGTAAGGTTAGACGATTAATTCCTTTGTTACTGATCATTGTGTGTTTTGTTTTTTTAGTTACCGAGCATGTAGGTTGATCACTGCCTGGAAAGGGCAAAGGAATGTGGAATCCTGTTGCCAGCTCAAGCCACACCATGTGCTGCTATTGAAGGGGGGGGGGTTTGGGTTTAGTTAATATTCTTTTGTATTAGTTGTAATTAATTGTTTCCCCCTTGTGTCTTTCATGGTTTGGCCAAGCCACTATATATGTTCCCTTGTGTGTCATTGTGTTAGGTCAGTTTTGTTTAGTTAACATTTTGTAATGGTGTGTTCAGGTCCCACACGCGAGTACCAAAATTCCAAAAATCGTAAGCCTTTATTGCAAAATGGGTCAAAACCAGAAAACACAGGAATTGCCAAGCCAAAATCAGAATCCAAAAACGAAATTGAATAACAGGCAGGGGTTGAAACCAGAGAAGCAGATGTGCAACCGTACATAAAACCATAATCCAAAATCGTGGTCAAAATCCAGAAGGGTAGGTCATACACAGGGCGTCAATAACAAGAATCGTGGTCGTACAGAAAAAGGGTCAGAATCCAGAAAGTAGCAAACAAGAACAAGAAGGGGCAAGGCAATATCAAGGTCGTACAAAAAATGTCATTGTTAGAAGCAATAATCAAATGGCACACGAGGCTCTCTGCACTAGTGAAAATTGATCAACGTTCTGACAGAGTAAAAGCTGCAGTGAAGACCTTAAATAGACAAGAGGGAAGTCACATGCTATGCAGGGCCAGGTGAATTGGATAAGAACTAATAACAAAGTGAAATACACATGGGGAAGTCCTAAACACAATAACTGGCAAGCGCCAAGACATGGACAGGATTCACATAGACAACCTATGACAGATAAACGGCTCAGGTCAAGGAGTTCTATGCGCACAGATCAAGTAGTGCAGAATAGCAATTAAGCACGTGCGAAAGATTTCGCGGAAACAGAGGGAAATACAGGGAAAGTAAAGCAAGAGGCGGAGACAAGAACAGGGCGAGAGCTGAGATTGCGTTAGTAGTAATTAGTAGCGGTGTAACTCCATCCTATGCTTGTTAAAGGCTTCTCTCCATTTTTGCAAATTAAACCTATGCATTTTGCATTAATTAATGACATGTTTTTCTGGTGTCTCCACTTTTTTGGAAGAAGCTCTACAAAGTTGGTTACAATTTCAGTTTCACCCACCAGAAAATGCAGAACAAGTTCTACAACAAATAATATGGTTAAATTCTAATATACTTGTTGATAGAATGATGATTTTTTGGAAACGCGTGTTTGATATAGGTATTATTTTTATAAGGGATATAGTGAATGAGGATAATAAACTCATGTCCTACAAACAATTAACTAGTTTTTATGGAACAGTCTGTACATTGCAACAATATAATCAGCTTATTGGAGCTTTAGCAAGTGCTTGGAAATCAAAAATTATAAAAGGAACAGGAGGGCATTTAGTCTGTAGGCCTCATATGAAAATGGCAAATTGGTTAAATAGAATAAAGATCAACAAACATATATACACATTTTATTTAAGAATAAAGAACTTAGTCGCTGTGCCATACAGGATTCTGGACAGTTGGGAAAATATGTTAGATACACCAATCCCATGGAACCAAGTTTTCAAAATCCTTTACAGTACATCACTTGATCCAAAGATTAGATATTTTCAATATAAGCTAATATATAAGTTTTTAGCAACTAAAAAGATGCTAAATATATGGGGAATAGAGTCATCACCCCTTTGTCGATTCTGTCTAGAAGAAGTGGAGTCAGTAGACCATTTATTTTGGTACTGTCCTATGATAGCCTTATTTTGGATAAAGGTACAAGGCTGGATATCTGGATAGGTCAAATAATAGGGGAGCAGCGGAAGCCCTAAGTTGGACGAAACACAATTTCGTCAAAATTAAAAAAAAAAAAAAAAAAACTTAAAATTGTGACAGGCCATCACTTCAAAACTATTAGGGATATTGGTCTAATACTTGGTATTATTTCATAAGTCCACCAGAGGTACCTATATGAATTTTTTGAGAAATTTCTGAGGGGGTGACCCAGGAATTTTCTGATTTTCTGGATGCCTTCACTTGGACTGACCCAAAAAGTAGCGGTGCAACTTTACAAATTAACCCAAGTGCTCATTAGTTAGTTAGTAGTATGTACATGGGTTAGTTAGGTTAGTATATATAATACAAAATATAAATGTTAGTATATTAATAATCAAGGGGAGCAGGGCGAAGGAAGTAAACGAGAATTGAAGTAATAATGTGAAACACCAGAAACCACTGAAATCACCCAAAGCATTTAGGCACACAGACTGGGAAGACGGACTGTACCATACTGATCACAAGACAGGGGTGACAAAAGTGCAATGAATACAGAAATGGCATAAACATAAAAACCAGGATGTATAATAAGCAAAATCAAAGAATAAAAGACATGGCAAAACCAGAATCATGGCACATTTTGTTTTGTTACTTTGAGAACAGGTCTATTTTGTTGACCTCTTTTATAGGCCTGTTTATTAAGTTCCGGTTTTGTATTCTTTTTCAGTTCCTGTTTACTTCCTTGCCTCACTGCTTGGTCCCTCACACCTGCTGTCGTATCTATAATTTGGTCCATTCAAGATAACTACGAAGTCCAAATGGATTATAATGTGAGGACGCACAAGGCATCCACACATAATACAATTTATTTACAAATGTTACCCTCAACGTCTTCAGTTTTTGGATTTCTAGTAAAGCAAATGGCCGCCAGACTTCCTGCCTCCCACTTCGCCATTGTTTTTACTGTATGTCAGTCTGGAAAATGTAGGTCAGCTCGGTATTGCCAACTGAGTACAGATCTCAAAGTCAATTGGGAGTTAAAATAATGCACGCTATGGATCATGTTCGCACATTCATGGCATTGGTTCATCACAGGGTCAAACACATGGAAAATTGGAATGACAGTTTATTATTCTACTTTGATTTTTTGCAAAATATTCCTACCATCAACAGAAAGACACCCTGATCTGTAGCTATCCCGGGATGTTTCCACCTCAGTTTTACAAGACGGGATACCTCGCTCCCACTCAGAGCAAGCACGTTGTGTTTGTCCAAAGGTTAATTGAAACAATGATGTTGAGATTGAGGATGACTGAGAATCCCCACATGTTACTAACTGCCGACCAGACCGAATACCGGGAATCGATTTTTTTTTTTTCCCCCTATTCTGTTGCTGGGCTCAAATATAACTCATTAACATAAGACCAATCATTTCTCGTGTCAGAGCTGCATATATGTGGAATAACAAAGCCAGCTCGGACGGAAGCCATTCGGCACATATTGGCTTTATCAAAATAAATGCATAAATCTGTGTTTCATAGCTCGCCTCGCAATATCAGAACACCATTAACATGATTAAAATAACTTGTTGGGAATCTCCATCAGTGTGACCAGGAGACAACCATTTTCAAAGTAGCAGAACTGTTAGCTTTTATACGCGTTTCACTTCAGCTGCAATCGATGGAATTTCATCCAGCCAAGAGATTTTCATCTCACGCTGAATAAAAATAGAGATATGCATCCAACCTTCGCAATACTATGAGACTTGTAGTCTCCATTCGAGTCGTACTTTTGTTCAGTAGGCACAGATTTTGAGAGAGAGCCAAGAAGGAAATGATATGGGTCTTGTGCCACAACAAGTGGATAGTCTATGAATAAAATCCGGCAACTGCTGAACTTCTGAGAGTGTAAAGCTGGCGACATGATCCTAAACGAAATAAATGGAGCCCCTTTACCGTAATACACTCACATGTCTTTCATACTAGGTTTGTAGTCTCTCGTGGTACCTTATCAAATGCCTTCTGAAAATCCAAGTATATGATATCATAGGCTCTGCTCAGGTGATAAGAATTAGTTGCCGCTTAAAAGAATTCCAAAAGGTTTGACCGGCAAGACTGTCCCTTATGGAAACCATGTTGTCTGTCCCTCAAGATGTTCTTACTTTCAAGAAATAATTCCAACTTGTTTTAATGATAAATTCCAGCACTTAACATGCAATGCAAGCTAAACTGACAGGCTCGTAATTTCCTGGCTCAATTCAGTCCCGTTTAATATATTCTTATTAGGTTTCAAAAGACCAGCTAAGAATATCTGACAGTGGTTGACAGATGATCTCACCTGTGTTCTTGAGCACTCTTGGGTATATACTATCAAGACCTGGTGCCATATTTGTCCTTAATTTCATGCAATTTTGTTTTGTGCTTTGTCATCCCCAATCTGATTTTCTGCAGAAAAAAAATTATGTGCCTTGGAAATACCCTCTTGCCAATTCAAAATCTGTCCCCTCTTCAAAAAAAATCTCAACAAAGTAACTATTTAAGGAATCTGCAACAACCTTATTCTCATCCAGAAAAGATCAATCTTTTCTCTTGATTAACTTAACCTCTTCCACACATTTAGCTTCAGAAAGATGTCCTCACTAGTGCATGTAGCCCTATTAGCTTCCATCAGGGGAGTCTGCATCTCCCTACTCTTTTCACTCTCAAACCTCCCCACCCCCGAAGTCCCAAGCTTAAATAAGCCTGTGCTACCCTAAGCATAAGCTCGCCAAATGCAAAGGTACCTCTCTGATTAAGTTGCAGCCTATCAGGCTTGTATAGGTCACCCCTGTCCTGATAGTGGTTCCAATGCACCATAAACCTGCACTCCTCTTTCCTACACCAGGATCATAGCCACTTATTAAACCTCAATATAAAGTTCCGCTTCCCTCTGCTAGCATGTTGCAGAGGAAGAATTCTGGAGAGCATTCCCATGGAGGATGTGCCCCTAAGCTTTTCCGCAAATTCAACAATTTTGTCTTGCAGAACCTCCAACTTATTCTTACCCATAGCATTTGTCCCAATGTGGACAATGACCACTGGATCCTTCCCTGTTCTGGCCAGGGGTCAACATATTCTTGTAGGTTCCCTACCTGGGAACCAAGCAGGCAACACACCGTAGGAGACTTCTAACAGCATGAACAGACTATGCCAGCAACTCCTCCAATAACTGAGTGCCCCACTATAACAAACTCTCCTCCCTCTGTGAGGAAGAGGCTATCAGGGTGCACTGAGGCTCTTTTGTCCCCCAACATCTAGGGTCAGGGGCTAAATCTAGTTTCTTAAAGGGCTGGAATCAAGTGAACACCTAATCCTCAGAAGATGCTGACGCTGTACAGCATGCACACCCATTCCTGCACTTATGCCCACCTGTCAACCAACTTTTCTCCCTGCCTGCTCCAGGGATTCCCCCCTTCCTGGCTGTGACATGCAAACAAGCTTGTTTAACAACATACGACTTAGTTCCTAGAACTCAACCAGTTGTGAACTATGAGCCCATGAGATCAAGAATCTTGATCTTTAGATGCTCAATGAGCTGGCACCGGTGGCAGACAAACTCGCCCAATAAATCGATTTCTAGCAGTGCAATCATCCTTTAACCGTCACATACTTTCGGCCACATTTTAGCCCCAACCCATCACCCAATTTTTCCCTAAAAAAACTACAGAAAGTTCTACTGCCCTGACAATAGACCACAATAAACAAACCAGAGTAGCTTTGATTGGCAGTTGACTCAGAAACTATAACAAAGCCCATTTTAGCAGGGGTTTAGATAAATAATGTTAGCCCTAGCAATCAACAATGATTCCACAAAAAAAAATGCAGTTTCAAGCTATTATTCACAAATGGCTCACTTGATATTTATAAATAGCCCATGTACTATGTATAATAGTATCTATATAAATTACAACCCCATTTCCAAAAAAAAGTTGGGATGCTGAGTAAAATGTAAATAAAAACAGAATGCAATGATTTACAAATCATCAAACTTTATATTTAATTGAAAATAGTAAAATACAACTTATCAGATGTTGACATTGAGAAACCTTATGGTTTTTTGAAAACCATTGGCATTTTCAATTTAATGCCAACAACATGTCCCAAAGAAGTTGGACCAGAGGCATGTTTAACACAGTGTTGCATCACCTTTAACAACATGCTGAAAGTGTTGGGGAACTAAGGAAACCAACTGCTGTAGTTTTGAAAGCAAAATGTGTTTCTGTTTTTACTTGATATAGGATTTCAGCTGCTCAACACTTTGTGAGCTGTATCATATTTTTCTCTTCATGACGCGCAAAATATCTACAGTGGGTGACAGTTGTGGGCTGTAGGCAGGCCAGTTTAGCACTCAGACTCTTTTACCATGGAGTCATGTTGTTTTAGTTTGTGCCAAGAGTGGTTTTCAGCATTATCTTGCTGAAATAAGTGAAGCCTTCCTGAAAAAGAGGTCTGAATGGCAGTGTATGTTGCTCCAAAACCTGTATATATCATTCAGCATTAATGGTGTTTGCACAGATGTGCAAGTTGCTCATGCCTTGTGCACTAATGCACCCCCATACTATCACGGATGTTGGCTTTTGAACTGAGGCTGATATCAAGCTGGATGGTCCCTCTCCTCTTTATCTTAGAAGAAACAGCATCCTTGATTTCCAAAAAAGAATTACACATTTGACCAGCCAAATCACAGGGAAGTTTTCCATTTCACTCAATTTTAAATGAGCTCAGGCCCTGAGAAGGTAGAAGTGTTTCTCTAGCTTGTTTATATATGGTTTTATTTTTGCATGGTAGAGTTTTAACTTGCATTTGCGGAAACGGTGACGAACTGTGTTCACTGACAGCTGGTTTTCAGGAGCAGATCTCAGCCGATGCAATGATTTCCATGACAGAATCAGGTCTGATTTTAATATGCTGTTTGAAGGCCTAAAGAGCACAGCCAATCAATATTAGTTTTCGGCCTTGTCCTTTGCTTGCAGAGATTTTTCTGGATTCTCGGAATCTTTCAATGATATGATGTCCTGTAAATGATGACATTCCAAAACTCTTTGTGATGTTACACTGAGATACATTATTCAGAAATTGTTATTCACAGTTTTCCACAAAGTGATGAAGCCTTCCCCCTCTTATCTTTTGAAAGACTCAGCCTTTTTGGCATGCTCTTTTGCCAATTACAAGCTGTGAGACGTTCCAGCAGGCGTAATCTTTATCAATTTACAATTTCCAGTCTTTTGGTGCCCTCATTCCAACTTCTTTGAAACACGTTGCTTGCATTAAATTCAAATTGCGCAGATATTTTTCAAAAACCAATATCATTAAGTTTAAATGTCTGATATATTTTGTCCCCATATTTTTATTTAAATATAGAGTTTAAATGACTTGCAAATCATTGCATTCTGTTTTTATTTACATTTTATGCGGCATCCCAACTTTTTGGAAACGGGTTTGTACAAACAGCTTACTCAGGAATCCAATTGTCATAGACTAGCTTATCACAAGGTAACATTATCGAATGAGTGATCCATGTACCCCACAAACTAACCTCAAAATCCCAGATACCAACTGAATAACACAAGCGGTGGCAAGCTAGCTAGCAATGAACAGTTATTGTGACCAAGAAAAACTGAAGAGCAGTAAAAGCCCTCTGGTTAGCATTAGTCAACAATACAACTGAGAGCAAGTACCTACATATGGAACGAATTCAGGTTGTTGCAAAAATAATCAGACAACATCACTCACGTCGGCCAGTTAATTTCCAATAACAAGGAGAGAAACCCTTCAGAATAGCTAATTATATATATAAAAAATGAATGCATCACTGTCTATATATACATATGATATAGCAAGCAATGTATTTAAATTTCCTCCCAAAAGAATGAAAACCCACTAAACCCCAATCCTTCCCCATCCATGACATCGTATTTACGTGGCAGCTATGATAAGTGTGTTTAAATTCTCTAAAAGTAAAGGAAAGGCACTTCAGTGCTTTTTGAGTTATCTCCTTTAGGATTGGGTGCACTGAACCGTCCTTCTTGAAAAGAAAGGAGATAATGCCATTCCACAATTCCGTGCGGGACAATACTTAAAGGGATGACCATACATCAAGCCAATCACAAAAAAAACTAACAAGACAGGTGACAGACATGATCATGTCGCCTAGTATCAGTGCATTCGGATTCTCTTTGCAGCGCGGTTGTCCTCATGAGCTGGTATGAATTCCCCTTTACACCTTCTCTTTACCTCATGTTTTCAATCAAGGTTAAAGAAAAAATGTCAAGCATTACATGATAAGGCGTAATTTTGAATATTTGAACGCAGCCAAATTTAAATGTTCCTCCTCTCTCCACCAACTTTCCCTTCAACAACTCTCCTCGAGAACCACAGAAGTGTATATCAAGCACAAAGCAATCAAGCACAGAACAGGAGAGCCAATTACAGGTGCCCACTATAATTTCAACAATTTCCTTTTTGACCACTTTGGTCAGGTCCAGTCATTGGTGAATTTCAGTTGGCTGATGTCCTATTGCTGCCCAGACCAAGCCACTGCTTCAAGTCATTTTTGAATCCTAGCCATGGTTGGCTATGGCTCATTCATTGCATGACAGTCATGGCTTACCTCTGGCATTATCGATTAGGCACAAAAAATGTAAGTACAAACTTTGTAGGTCAGGTCATTGCTGTTCGGCGATTATAACTACAAAATGCAGAGCAAAAAAAAAAAAAAAAAACTGATAATTTCACTCTGCTCACCCAAAGCAAGTTTCTGGCTGTACCACTGTAGCCATTACTAGCTGAGGCTCTTCTTTCACATTCAAGTCTTTGCAGACCTAAAAACAATACATTGCATTCAGATACTGGCAGGCTGTAAGCCATGGCTGACTCAAACATCACATAGAAGTCTGTGCAGTTTGAAGAGACATTCCCAACAAGGACTGACGAGACATTGCATGCCTTGAGTCTCAAGCCCACATATAGTGCTGAGTTAACTGACAACCAAAATGACAAATTAATTTTCCAAAATGACTTTTAAGCTTTACATAAGCTTTACAGCTGCACTCCTCAGGACAACCCACTGCCATTCCTGGAGATAAAAGCGCATATGGACAGACCTGAGTAACACTGACTGAGGATTCCAGGCATTAGCTATTCTGTGTGGTCCTAATTCAGACCTCAAGCCACTACTGACACATTCACTGCATACACACTTTACACAATTAAAGCTATTGCTGGCTCATACACCGAACCACGAGCCAGTGCTGTCACAAGCATCGCATTCAGGTGTTTGCGGACCACAGGCCATTGCTAGCTCAAGCTTATTCATGCCATACAGGTCAAATAGCAACGGGAAACACTGACGCAGAGAGCCATGGATGTGCAAATGAGTAAAACAGAATCTGAAGGATTGTGACGAAGTGTTCAGGAACCATTCGCGAGAGCAGGAATTCCAAAAATCGTATGCCTTTGAGAGGAGGGTCAGGACCAGAAGACAATTGCCAAGCCAAAAACGAAATCCAAAAAGCAAAATCGACTAGACAGGCCAGGGTCAAAACCAGTAAAGCAGAAGTGCGACGGTACATGGACAGCAGGCCAAAATTGTAGTCAAAATCTAGAGCAGAAGGTCATACACAGGGCATCCAAAACCGTAAACGTGGTCGTACGGAAAATAGGTCAAAAATCCAAAAAGACAAAAACAAGAACAGAAGGGCTTCGGCAAAATCAAGGTTGGGCGAAACAGTCGTGGAGAAAGAATAATCGTTTGGCATACAAGAAGCTCTGCACAAAGGAAAATTGATCAACGTTCTAACAAGGGCTGAACAGCAGTGAAGACTCTAATAGACACAAGGGAAGTCACATGCTAGGTGGGGAACAGGTGAACTGGATAAGAACTAATTACAGAGGAAGGCACACATGGGGAAGTCCTAAACCACAACAACTGGCAAAAGCCAAGACACGGACGGGATCCACGCAGACAACCTATGACAGATAAACGGCTCCGGTCAAGGAGTTCTAAGTGCACAGACAACGAGTGCAGGAAAGCAATTAAGCACGTGCGAGAGATCTCGCGGAAACGCAGGGAGAGGCAGAGAAAGCAAAGCAAGTGGCGGAGACTAGAACAGGGCAATTGCTTAGATCGAATTAGTAATAATTAGTAGAGGTGCAGCTTTACAAATTAACCAAAGTGTTCATTAGTAAGTTAGTAATATATACATGGATTAGTTGAGTTAGTAGACTATGATACACAATATAATTGTTAGTATTATTAATAATCTAGGAAAGCAAGGCAAAGGAAGTAAGTTACGAGAAATGAAGTAATAATATGAAACACCAGAAACCATTGAAATCACCCGAGCACACAGACTGGGAAGACGGACTGAACCAACTGATCACAAGACAGGGGAGAACAAGTGCAATGAGACCTAGAATGGCAGGAACAGAAAACCTGAATATACAATAACCAAAAAGAATAAAGAAAAGACATAACCATAATATAAGGCATGACATCAAAACACATGACCATGACAGTGAGCTCCGCACATCCGGAACATGTGGGATAAAACAGGCTATGAATATTAATCAGCAGCGGTGAGCAATCTGATTATCTGTATACTGTAAAGGTCAACAACTTACTGACCTGGGGTCTGATAAAGTAATAACTGAAGGATCTAATATGGAGCTTGGAACTTTTTGTAACCATGGGGAATGGGTATTTGAGCAGCTATCAGAAGTGGACTCAGTACCATACATAGCTGCTAAATCTCATGTTAATTATGTATTGTGCTTATATGGCTGAGCTCAAACCTCACTTCCTTAATTGTATTCATATTTCCAGATTGCAGTCATATTGTCTTATTTTTGTATGCATGTGGATTAAGTCAGTCAAACATTTTGGCCACAAAACGGGTCTGACTATTGCCGAATTTCAAGTCATTAATGTCTTATTATTGCCTAATTAAGCAAAAACTTTGCCTTTCAGTCATTCCTGAATGCTAAACACTGCAGGCTAACCCCTAGATTCCACCGAGAGCGTCGCGGCCGTGTACTGCCGCAACATGATCGCCGGAGCGATCGCGGCTGATCTATACAATGCTCGTGTTTCCTCCAGCTACGCTACTGCATGTCTCTGCAGCCTCCCAGCAGCGACTCAGGAAAATATATGGCCAATCTATTTTTGACGGTGGTGAATCGCAGTCGCGTCAACCTCAAAAAGCATCGTTGCAAACTACGTCAGCAGCCTACACAGTTCCACCATACACAGTATAGTCAATGGTTCCAACCAAGTTAGCATCTGTGCTTAGGGGAAATGCACCCCAGATTGTGTCAGGCAGGAAGTAACTGTCAAGGGGGATATGCTTTTAACTAAAAGAAACCAGCCACAAATCTTTGATACAAAATTTGTATAATCATTTCTTTCACAGGAGTTAAATAGGTTTTAAATGACTCTTTACCTTCAATGAATGAAATCATTATTTAAAGGCTGCATTTTGTGCAAACTCATGTTGTCTTCGTCTTGTATTAAAATAAGTTTGATGATCTTAAACATTTAAACATGGCAAATCAGCAAAATAGAAGAAACTGGGAAGGGGGCAGATATTTTTTTTCACTGCATTGTAGTAAATGGACCTGCCTGCATATTGAAATGCTTTCATTCATTCTAGGACATGACTTGTAAATGCTTGTAAACAGAGCTACCACATCCAGATTCAACAGACACTGTCACAAAAATATACGTGGGCAGTGTGACGGCTGGTCTACCATTTTCCTCATATCAGTATAAAATTCAAGTCTCTCAAAATAACCTGAACCGATCCATCTTCCACTCCAGTAGTAATACAAGGTCACTTTCATTAACATGCATGACTGCTTTCACGATTAGACCTTCAACTGCAAATATTGCCACAGGATTACAAAGTTTTCTGGGCAAGCACTCTCATTTTTAGTTTAATTTAATTAAGAAATATGAAAATTCTTAAAAGCCTAAACAGACGAATATAACAGCTATTTTAAAAAAGACGAAAAACATGCCAAGCTTTTCTTCAGAGTGTCTGAATAGCACTATGAAATGAGCCAGGGATGGTGTAAATAGAGATTCCAGAGAACAGAGAGCACTTGCACTGTAAAAAGTGCAGAAGCAGTGCTGAACACAGATATTCTTTCAGATTGGCATTATCAATGTTATTCATAAACTTCTTTGATTGACATGCACCTCCACAAATCATTTATGCTGGTAGAAAAATTGAAATAAAGTACCTTTATGCAAGATATGCAAGACTAATGTAGCTAGGGTTTTGAAAATAAAAATGTCCTTATTACAAGTCCAGTTATTAAACATAGGTCCCCTGTCCAGTCATGAATACATGGAATAAGGCATACCAGCTGATTTGCCAAAATGTAAGTCTAAATGCTCTCAGATGTGGAGCTCACTTGCCCTTTGTGGACACAGACCTGTAAGGCTAATTAATACACCATGCACGCTGCAGGGGATTTGGGTCGTGATCAATTTGAACCATGCAATCCCAAGATTACAGGCCCAGCAGGAAACCTCGACTCATTTAACGCTCGTACGCTGCTCCTCCAAAGCAGGCAATGCCTCATTTTTTGAAACAAAGGTTCTCAAGGTGAACAGTGATGTGAATTAAAAGCATCAAAGGTTTGTTCTCAGAATAAATATTGACAATTGACACCACAAAATAATAAATATTAAAAAATCTCCTGTGATCTGGAAAAACCTAGTACATTTGTCACTTTTGGGAGAAACTGAGTTTGACCCTCATTTGCGGTAATTAAGAGTGGTGAAAATCTTAATACAATAGCTATTAGTGTTATTTGAACTGTCAAAATCAGGTTTCTATAATTTCTTCCGGTTAAAAAAAGTCAAGAATCCAAAGGTTTTTGTTCAGTTGCGAGAATCCTTGCTACTGATAAATTCACTAGGTTTTTCCAGATCACAGGAGAAATGGCAAGATTAAAGCCTAATCATTGGTTAATCACATAGTAGCCTTGCTGTGTATAACACCCCATGTCATTACCTGATCTAATCATTCATATATCCTACCATTGTCCAAGCTAAATAAACCATACATGAGTCATGCTTGCGCCATTTTAAAACATTTTACCAGAGCCAATTTAAGCTATTTTATTAGACTACAGTACACTTGCGCATGATGATGATAAGATGAGCAAATTCCACATAATGGACTATACTTCAGCTCCCCTATGCAACCTACTGTCAGGTCAGACGGCACAGTACTTATATATTTTTTTCATCGTGAGTTCTGAGCCTATGTGCAATGGTATGAGTTCATACTCAACACCTTAGCCGAACAACCATTACCTTTGCTTTTTCAGCAGTACAAGTAGCTGAAAATGTAATTGTTTGGGAGGCTAGGCATTCAGTTTTAAAAATCTCCTGCGAAACGGGTCTTAAAATTCAGATTCTGCATATTTACATATCCCTCCTAAAAACAGGGAACTATGGAGCCTGCTCCCCCCCGGAAAGCCCAGACTGCTCTGATTGGTCAGCTCCCGACAGGCCTGAGAAGGTGCCACCCACTATTCTGCATCAGCCTGCCGGTGTTTGTAACCAGAGAAGCTATGCCCTAAACGACTCGTATTTGTCAGTTGAATCAATGCCCGCTTGTTTTTCGCTGCGTCATTCTACACTTGATAGTAAACTTTACAAACTGAGTTACTAAACGAGCACAAAACTAAAAGACTGTGATGGAAGCAAAAAAGGGTGGTGGAAACGGCGGACAGCAAGGCAGGGCGACTCCAATCTGTTGGCTGCTCCCACACTGTCTGCTCTGGATAGTACTGTCAGCGGCCTGTTCGAAGGGACGCCCCATGGTGGGCAGGGATTTTGTAACTTAACAACCTATAAGCAGGATTCAAACTTATTTTTTTCTCTGACTGTGTGGAAATCTGATGTTTCACATAACCAATAACAAAGAAAGGCATTAAAACGTGAGTCTTACGGGTAAAACTTGAAAGTCATGTAGGCTCATATAGCAATGTAGTGTGTCGGTGAACTGAAAAAAAATGAGAGGAATGAATAATGGAATCTTAATATTGAACATCCGATTCTGATTCAACTGACAAACGCTGAAGTCGGGAGCAGCCCTGTTAATATGTGTGAGTCATCAAAAACAAATTTATCAAGTCATATTGGTATGGACTTAAAATTGATTAAGCAATCTTACATAATTTTGTCTAAACAGCCTGGTTGTCATCTAACATGCAGCTGAGCCATATATTGACAGAGGCTACAATTTAAATCTGGAAGCCAATTTAGGGCCAATTAAACAGAGGGTGTTGTTCTATTTCTTAGGCTTCGCCCTTTAAGGCTGTCGCTATTGGGTTTATCCCTCTACGCATGCGCAGTTCTGAAGATTTTCTTTCCTGCCATTGTCCTGTGCGATAGCCCCACTCAGGTCCGCATTCACGGTATATTACATTCGCATGACCTGAGTTCGGCTCCCAGTTTTTCTTCAGCGCAAGACATTGAATGACGCTGTTCTGAAGATGAGTATTTCTCGAAGAGCGGTACGCCTCTGCATGGAGTGTAGCAACTGCTACATTATGCCGTACGACCCTCACTCACACTGCAAAACGTGCCTCGGCGCGAAACATGCCGGGCTAGCCTTGTCGTCTCTAGCTTTCTGCTCTTTTTTTGCCCTCCTACCTTCGTGGGAGCTGCAACGGCGGGCTGACGCATTTATATTGCGTATTACAAGTATTGAAGATACTGAGGAAGCCAATGTGAGATTGGGTCCATCGTATGTTAGAGAGGCGGAGGATTATGAAGGGCAAAAATTCGCTAATTCTGCTCCCTTCTTAACCGCTTGTACTCGTGCTTCCCTCTTCCCACTGGAAGATTTGGAGGTCGGCGAGCAGAGAGCCCCGCTTTTGCGGACATCTCCTTTCTCGCCGCTTTATCAACGTGTTGCTAGTGAAACGCTGCCGGCAGAGCCTGAAGTCCACTCCCCGGGACTCTGTGTCCTGCGAATGGCGGACCTCGCTACGTGGAAGTTTAACGCAGCATTGGCTCAACTTGGCCGCGCCCCGCTACGCCGGCCAGCTTGTTCTCGGTCGAGCCCACCGACCGAACCACCGACAAAATACAGGAAGCTACGAGGAGCTGCGGGAAATGTGTGTTCAGCCTCTTTAAGTTCAGGCTACCTCACAATAATGAGGCAGCTTCAGAGAAAGCAGTTTGCCTCCATCTCCCCTGAGCATTCTGCAGCCATTTCTCTGCACACTCTCCACCAACCAATATTTCCCGCAGGAAGAGAGGAGACTGACAAAGCGGAGAGAGTGAGGAAGTGCACTTAGTTGGGTCGAGTAAATGTTCGCCCACAGTGCGCTCACGGCTTTTGGCGAGATCAGAGAGAAAATCGCTCTTTGCAGTGGCGCCCGGCAGCCCTTGCTGCCCCTGTGTTTCAGACCGCTTCCCACCATACCCCCACCGTACAGCCCCACCTCCCGTTACTGCGCCTCGCCGCTCCTCTTGTCCCGGCATGCATAATCTTTGCCCTGCATGCAAGTGGACGTACCCTCCCACCGAGCCGCCACGAAAGCAGAGGAGGCAATTCCTGCCAGCAGGGGATATGCAGTGTTGCCAACTCCTTAGTAAGGAAAGTCGCTATTGGCTGTCATAAAAGTCGCTAGAAGTTGCTAAACACCCTAACCGGGGGGGTAGTCGGCGTGTATTTTGTTGAGCGGGGGGGGACGTGGTTTATTTCGTTGACCGGGGGGGGAGCCGTCCAGTCCTTGAGTGATTTGGGACAAGGGAGGGGCTCACGTCAGCAACAAGCTGCAGAACGAAACTTGCTTTCACGTCCGTCGCCAAAACAGCGGAAAAGTCTCCAATAACACCAGAGAAAGTCGCTAGATTTTTCGCTTGGCGCTTTTGACAAAAAAGTTGCCGAGATGATTTGTAAAGTCGCCAGATTAAGCGAGAAAGTCGCCAAGTTGGCAACACTGGGGATATGTGTCCGACTTCTCATGTCGGTCCTTTTCAGGGCCACTCCCCTTGTGTTAAGAGGCAAACTTTTAAAACAGTTTGCCTCTGTCTCCACTGAGTTCTCTGCAACTATTTCGACATGTATTCCCCACACATCGGAGTCCTCTGCTACACGCAAACGAAAGGCAAAGGCCACCAGTTTGCGTTTAAACAACAGTCCTAACTCAGAGGTGAGCTCAGAACCCCCTACGCTAAAGATCGCAAGTCCGATCCTCAGTGATAGTGACTTAATTTTACAAGCTAATGTGAGCCAGCTTGACAATGCCGCTGTTGCAACAGCAACCGCACACTCCACGCCCGCCCATGCTACCCACACAGCAGTGCAGGCCACTGAGTCTGGGGAGGTCGGCAATGCTGCTCTTCCCGTCTCTCAGCCCTTTCTATCCTGCCCTTTCGTCAGCTGTGCTATAACACGCTATGGCGGAGAGGGCTCTGCTCTGACTAACAGAAACATCTGTGAAAACTATTCTTACATTTGCACGCCCGCTCTCAGGGCACTTCTCAGCGTGGTAAAAGTCTGTTTTTCTTAAGATGGCTGAGGAGAATAATAGAAAGGGGCTGTGTTCTCCAGTTTGCGTTCCCGCCTCCGCTATTCAGCGGAGTGATGTCAATTGTCAGGGCATTTCAGACAGAGTTAGAGGCTCTGACTTCGTACCTAACCGAACAGTTGAGGAAGGGAGCATCATCCGCAGTTCTCCCAGGCGAAGAGAGCGAAAGATTTTACTCTCATTGCTCTCTTGTGCCGAAAAAGACAGGCGGAATGAGACCGATTCAAGATCTGCTCCTTTTCAACAAGACAATTATGAAAAGACAGATTCACATGCGCACCGTAAAGCACGCATCGAAGTGTGCGTGTCACGTCGATTGGCTAAAATCCGTCGACCTAAAGGATGCACTTTTCCATGTCCCCATCACTCCCAGACACAAGAAATTCCCGCGTTTCTCTGTCAGAAGGGTGCAGTTTCATTACAGTCGCCGACTTTTCGGCTATTCGCTGGCGCCACGCATTCTCTCCAATCACGTGGCGGTGGCGTTAGATCAGCAATGCAGAGAAAGCATCAGAGTCCTTTTTTATCTAGGCAATCTGATTTTGATAGCAGCCTCAAGGGAGGTAGCAGCGCTTCACACTGTCAAGCCACACAGAGTGAATATGGCACTGACTGTGATGCGCCTACTGGGCATGATGTCAGCCAGTCATGTAATCACCCCCCGGGACTTCTTCACACGAGAAAAATCCAGAGGTGGTTTGCTCGCCTTCATCTCAACCCAGTTCGATATGGAAGGTGCCTGTTATTTATTCCTCCGTCTGTGCAGTCAGTCTTGACTTATTGAGAAAACCCCCGAATTATAATGGCCGGAGTTCCCTTGAGGAGAGTCATATCGCACATCACAGTGTTCACAGATGTGTCTCTCAAAGGTTGGGGGGGACTATGTCAGTCTCATGTGGCAGGGGGGGAAATGGTCTCAGCCCCCCTCCCAACACATAAACTGCCTGGAAATGTTCACAATGCTGAAACACCTTGCCCCAGTGCTGACAGACAAACATGTAGCGAGAACAGACAACATGATGGCGGCAGTCTTCATGAACCACCAAGGCAGCGATCGATCGATCAGCACAGCTTCTGGAAATTGCCAGAAGCATTCTATAATCGTTTCACGCGAACTTACTTTACGCTTTTCCCCTGGTTCCTCTAATTCCTCGCCTCCTGACACAGATTCAGGCGGAGGACTTGTCAGTCATACTGGTGGTTCCAAAGCGCACAAGTGCGCCATAGTTCCCGGCACTGATACAACTGCTATCCAGGGAACAGTGGAGAATCCCATGGTGCACGGATAATCTCTCGCAGCTGTACAGTGCGATCAGTCATTTCACTGTAATAGGTCAATGGTTATGGGCTTGGCCCCCGAGAGGAACGATTGGAGAGATTAGGATTAGCCCCTGAGGTGGTACAAACCATTTAAGGGGCAAGGGCCCCTTCAATCACTGCTTGTTACTCAGCAGTATGGTCTGCTCTTCAGCGCTGGTGTGAGGAGAGGCATATGGATCCAACATCCTGCTCTCTGCCACAAACAGTCTTTCCTCTAGCTACTAGTAGATAGAAATCTGTCCCTTTAGACTGTTAAAATATACGCCGCAGCCATTTCATCCTGCCACGAAGGTTTCGGAGAGAGATCTGTTTTTGCGCACCCATTAGTTAAGCGTTTCCTGAAGGGAGTCAGGAGGCAACGACCTATCATGCGCTGCTTAACACCACAATGGGATTTACCACCGGTATTACGTGCTCTAAGAGGAGCTCCTTTTGAGACTATATCCCAAAAACATGCTTAAATTTCTGTCCTGGAAGACAGCGCTCCTCTTCGCATTAACCACAGCTAAGAGAGTGAGCGATTTATGTGCACTTTCAGTCTCCTCGTCTCTTCATCAGAGGAGATGGAAGCGCCGCTTCTCTACGGCCAAATCCTTCATTCCTGCCGAAGGGCATTACTAGTGCTTTTAGTTCAAGGGCGATCTCTCTGGATTGTTTTTTCCCTCCCCCACAAAAGAATGAGGAGGAAGAAATATCGCACTGCCTCTGCCCAGTACATGCGCTATCCCATTACCTGGCACGCACAGCGAGCATAAGACAGACTCAACAGTTATTCGTACACTACAGAGCGCATTCTCAAGGGAAGCCTCTGACAAAACAGCGCCTGGCTCATTGGCTATGTGATACTATCACACAAGCATATGTCAGTGCAGGAGTAGATCTTCCGCCAGACCTTCGAGCACATTTTACGCGGGCCGTGTCCTCCTCCACAGCTCTCCTTAGAGGAGTTGCAGTGGCTGACATATGCGCTGCCGCGTCATGGACATCGCCATGTTCTTTTATTCACTTCTATCTACGCGATGCATCTGAGTTTTCAATGACTCACTCTGCATTAAGTGTAACTGACGGGCAGTGATGTTTCATGTTCTCTGCACTTCGCAGCTAGCAGATGTTCAGACTCTCCCATTACAATCATTTGTATGCTCTCGAGGGACTGTCACAATACGTAACGTTCATCCCTGCTCGCTCCCCAGAATAATTTGGTTATCATGGGCAGTTGGACTGCGGCCTTTGAAACCTGCTCTGCTCTCTATGGAACTAGTTACGATCCATAACTTTCGTCCCCCTCTGTCACAGCAGCAGGCCTGTAACGTGAATGGAACGATTGTGGATGTAATCTATTCATTACAACGCAGTAGGTCAGCCCAGCTGATGAATCGAGCGTTTCTCGAGCGCTAGAACTCCGGTTAGCATCAATGCTGAAACCACTGCCTCATATTTTTATTATCCCCTGCCACGAAGTGGATCGGAGAATATGGCGCTCGTCCGTCCGTCTGTCCGTCAGTCCGTCTGGGTTCAATGGGGACAAGTTTTCTCGGAAACTATTGCACCTATGTGAATGACATTTTGAATGTGGCCAGTACTGATTACCCTACTGAATGAGTTCGACAATTGATTCCGAGAATTCATTTTTACAGAGTCATGGCCCTTGACTCTGTTCGTGGAGTTAAGTGTATGGGTGTTGCAATGGGGACAAGTTTTCTCGGCAACTATTGCACCTACGTGGATGAAATTCTGTGGGTGACCAGTACTAATGATCCTATTGAATGAGTTCGACAGTTGATTCCGAGACATTTATTTTTACGGAGTTATGGTCCTTGTTTCTGTTCGTCAACTTGGTACATGGGATTTGCAATGGGGACAAGTTTTCTCAGCAACTATTGCACTTTCATCGGTGAAATTTTGTGTTTAGCCAGTACAAATGACCCTATTGCATGAGTTTGACAATTGATTCCCAGAAATTTTTTTTTTATGGAGTTATGGCCCTTGACTCTGAACTTGGGTGTATGGGTGTTTAATGGGGACAAGTTTTCCCCATTCCCCCATGACCATTCTTACTGTGGCGGGGGATATTGGTGACAATATTGTTGCCTTGTTTTTTCTTTTTCGCTAAAGGGGACTAGCGCAGTGGAGTTGTAACTTATTTTGACTCCTGCACTTGCAGTGTAAGTCGGATGTGTGTAAATGCTTTTACACTGGTGTCACAGTGGGGCAAAGACTACATCCGGCTTTGCCCTTTATCCCAATCGCAACAGCCTTAAAGGGCGAAGCTCATATGAAATAGAACGTTGGTTACGTATTGTAACCCCAGATTCTAAGAGTATGAGTGTAGCCCTTTACGTTAACCGCACCACGTGTTCAACCATCGTCAGCTGGAGAAAAAGCTGTTTATTTGGGAGCCGAACTCAGGTCATGTGAATGTAATATACCGTGGATGCAGACCTGAGTGGGGCCATCGTGCAGGACAATGGCGGGAAAGAAAATCTTCAGAACTGCGCATGCACAGAGGGATAAACCCAATAGCGACAGCTTTAAAGGGCTACGCTGATACTCATAGACTCTGGGGTTACAATACATAACCAATGTTTCAGTTACACTATAGATAACGTGACTTACCGAGGCAAGTTAAAAGAGAGCCAGTTTCGTGGCATTGAAAACCCAGGCATTAGGCTCAACATCCTGGTAATCATGGCCAGTGCTACACCCCTCAAGTGGTGTTTTAACAAATTTCCACATTATGTATTCCCACTGCTCTCATTTTAGCGCCACAGGAAATAAAAAGCGACTGCTCGAAAAAAAAAAAAAAAAAACTTGTTGTTTGGACTATGGATATCTAAGATTCAGCTAATGATATGCACCAGAACACGGAGTAATCAATACCACCAAAATCATTCAGCAAAACTCTTTATGTGGGATGTAATGAGTTCACTATATAGGGGACAATAATTCTTACAATCAATTCGGACAGCACTACAAAATGGCAAACCCACTATATAGTGCAAGGAGTCGTGAGTATATTTCGTACACAGCACAAGGAAAAAACAAATTACGACAAGAAGACAATGGTCGCTGCGCTCGACTTCCTTTCCGTGTGTCCCTATCTCCCACGAATCATGTCATCAGAAAGGGGCTACCTTCGTTTAGTCTTTTTGGGGATGTGCGCAAGTTTGAAAGGGTGTTCAAAATGCCTCTTTGCTCTCTTCCTTATTGAGTTGTGTACATATATGCCCGAATTCATAAAGGGTGATGATCACCCAATTATTTTAGTCACGTACAACTACTGTACAGTGGCTAAAACAGAAATACGCGTGTGGATAAACTCCTGTGACTAGCGCAATTCAGGTAGAACATAATCGGGTGTTTACCCATCCATATACAAGTCCCCGCTTAGCCGAAGTGTAGTGGTGTCATGTGACACTCTGCATGGCGTGAAGTGGTTTTTCCTGGAACATAATGCCTCGGTAACACGACGAACTACTCGACAACAGGTAGCCTGTGATACACCTCACGTGTCACCAACAACCATTTGGAATGCACCACATGCATAAAAGCGCAGGGCAGTACATAGTTGGTGTACTGGAAGAAGGGCATGGTTTCATCTTGTGGGATGGTCAATGTCTGCTTCGATTAGGTCTAGAATATAACGATATGATTCTTTGGAAATTCTGTATCGCTTGACAAATTTCGTGTCGCTATACTCTTCTAAAGGATTTGTCCTGTCTTTGAAAACCCTCAATTCGGCACCTTGCCTTTGGTCAGCCATCTCTTCCTGTGCTATTTCAATTATGTGCAAGAGATCCATGGTCATACGTCCAGCCACACAAGCAAGCCAACAGAGAATTGGTAGCTTGTACATGAGATAAACAAGCCCCTTGGGACGATTAGAATTTCTTTTGTTACTTAGACAGGTGTGACTAACCATGTATGTTGGATAAACAGCAGCTGATCTGATCTCTCTTTATGAATTCGGGCCTAAATTTGTCCACTCGATCATCACGTGTTTATACACTGTTTAGCCAAATTAACCGTGATCAAGGGAAAAACACCCTTTATGAATTCGGGGGATAGTGTTTTATTCATCATTTCCATGGTATTAGCTTTCCATAGGGGTATAATTTGCCCAATTTCTGATTTGTTAATACGTGGGTACTTTAAGGCAAAACGGTTGTGGGAGTTTGCACAACCAAAAACAGGTATTTGTAGGCTCCAATCAAGCGTGCTGGTTGGTAACTGGCAGAATTTATTGATGTGGGGGAGGAACATAACAATTCTCGAAAGCCATTTGATGCAAAAGTAGTATACGCCCATGAGTAGGGTTGCAAACCATTCTGTATTTTACAGAATTGTTCCATGATTGAAAATAATTTGTTGCGCTCCTTCACGAATCAATACGGAATGCCATTTGTTCCGTATTTTATGCCCAAGTAATGAAATTTATAATGAAAAAAAAAATTGCCAAATAAATCTTCTCTATAAATAACTTAAGAGTGGCCATTAGTTAAAAGAATTAAATTTCAGGCCTATTGGTCACTTGTTCAGCTTCACTTCGGCATCCGCGATCAGAGCTGAATCCAAAGGACAGGTAAATCAGGGACCCAAGCTTTATAGAGGCTCCCAAAAGATGATCAATTGAAGGTTGTATCAGCGATTCTGAGCCAAAACATAATTTGTCACGTACAGAAGATATTTTCTCACGAACTGTTCGCAGCTCGTCTCATGAATGAGCGGTGAAAAAATCTGGTCTCTGTAGTCCACCTACAGCCAGGTAGACACTGGGAAAGATACAAAAACTCGAGGTGACCTACCCACCTCCCAAAACATCAACAAAAGTTTTCCAACGAATCGGAGGGCAGGGTGGGTCTACTGCGCTAGTTCGTGCTCGTGCGCAACAAGTGGGTGGAACTGAGCAAAAACGAACTAGCAGTGGCACTCACATGAAGCATGGTGGAAGCTAAACCGAAAAAGAGATGCTCGAACGAGTGCATGTCGAGGAAAAAGGAACGCGATCGCAGCTATGCGAAGTCCCGAATAAACGTAGGGAAAGCATACCAACGTTTGAGAGAATTCCGGGAGTTGAATGGTTTTAATTCTGACGCCCAGGTCGCCTTGTTTCTACTGGACAGGTGAGTAGAGCTGGTGCTAACTCGATTGGATGTGAATTATAAATTGTCATCCCAAGCAAAATTGAGGAAAGCTTGTGTATTGTTTTTGTAAGGCTATCTTGCATAGCTCATGCTGGTCAGAGTGAATCAAACAGTAGAGAGATTGATATTTCCTTTTTGGAGTGAGTTAGCAACCTTTGCTAACTCTCAGTTGGCAAGCTAGTGAGTTTGCTAATTCTGTCTGATCAAACCAGAGTTTGTGTTTGCGTAATAAAATTTTTTCTCTAGTTAGTACTCAGAGTCGAAATTCGTCGATGAATGTATAACTGCCTGATAAGTTTAGCTAAAAGTGGTGATCAATGTGACGTTGTTAATACTCATATTGTAATGCCGCGCTAAGATACACGTTTCGCGTGTATTTGCGTCTTTGCATTGACTTTGAATGTAATCTGTCACACGAAAAATTCGTTTCGTGTCCGGTGTGAAAGCAGCTTTACTCAGACGTTTCACTTTAAGAAAAGCGCGTTCATGTTCCAAGCTCCTGAAGGGGAGGGGCGAGCGGCTCTGTTGTGTTTTGAGAGTGTTTCAACTGTCAACAATGGTGACGTCATATCGTTGATACAGCCTTTAAGTCCACGGCCATGTCAAATCTCCAATGCAGACCTCATGAACACCATCAATTGACAAAGCACAACCTTGTGTCTACTGTCGGAGGAGCAAAGGTAGCTACGCGCAAATTTATTTAAGTAGATTTCTGTGCACTTTTGGCAATTCACTAAGGAAGAAATATCCAGCTGAGTCAAAAAAAAGCAAAAAATCTTTGAGAGGTCAGGAAAAGAAATCAAGACAGTGGTTAGTGGTGTAGATAAAGACCAATTAATTTACCATGATTAGCCCGGTACAACGTAGCTTAGCCCCTAACTGGACAGCTCAGCTGATAGCAGACAACTGGCTAGGTTACTTGATGAATTGGCAAAAGGTTTTTGATTTTGCATGAAATGAAAAATTTTGCCTTTAGCCCCAGCTATCTTTCAATAGAATTTGTTTTTTTTGCCAGCAGTTATCCTAATTCCCCCAGCTTTTGAAGTATAAGCAGATTGTTCTAGCTGAAAGCGAAACTTATCCAGTTAAACTAATTTTTGGAACCTTTTATCCTTGCTAATTGGCTGGTCGGCTTGAATTTTTATAATGAATGCATTTTCACGAATGCAACAAGAATTTAATGGTCATGTCACTCCCCCAAAGGTCCGCATCTCCAGAATTCTGAGGGACCGGCCTGCTCACTCATCATCACTCATTACTGCCATCTGTGTCTAATTATCCCATTAGTGTTTGTAACCACATAAAAGCCCTGACTTCGAACCATTACAGTGTGAAGTCTCGTAAATTCTTGGCTTTTGCCGCAGCGTTTTTTGCATCCTTATGTAACCACTTTATATAGCTGACTTTGCTCAGCATATTTTTTGTACTATTTTGGAAACCACGTTTCCTATCTGTACTCGTCTTTTAACATTTGTGACTTTGCTAAAAAAAGGTAAATAAAGCCAAGCACCTCTTCACATTTGGATCCTGCCTTCTTTTTTGCTGTTTTTCAGGGCACATACAAAAGTGGACAGAAAACCATTACAGTAATGTACGATTTATTTTTCCACACAATTGACAATGAACATTTCCTATCTTTATTCAACTTTTTAAAGTGAAACTGCATTTCCATTCTATAAGGTGCTTTTTGATTTATGACTATTTGCCCTGATGGCAACCAGGCCTATTTTACCTTAGGCATTTTTGCAACAAAGCCCAAAGGCATACTAGCATGGTATACCTAATGAAGTGGCCGGTGTGTGCATGTTTTTATTATCTATTGGGGACTTTTTCCAGTGTAAACGCTGACCTTACCAGAACCAGCAGTCCATATGAGGACCAAAGCCTGGTCCTAAAACAGCAAAACGTAATTTCTAAGGCCATGGTAGAGGTTAGCAGTCAGGTGTGAATGGAGATGAGGTTATATATGTATATATGTGTGTGTGTGTGTGTGTGTGTGTGTGTGTGTGTGTGCGTGTCTATACATGTGAGGAAAGAGATGGTCAGGTTTATTCAGATTGGTTAGCCAATTACATTGGTGCAATATCCACCCATTATCTCAACCGCATCTTCCTCATCAAATTTGCGGGGGAGTAGGAGTCTACCCTAGCCAACTGTGGGCAAAAGGCAGGAACGCACCCTGGACAGCTCACCCATCTGTTGTTGGGTTTGCACATCATAAACTCACGCAGGTCAATTCAGATCGCCTAGCATGCATTGTTCTTGGGCTGTGGGAGGAAACTGAAGTAACCACATGAGCACAGGGAGAACGTGAACTGTAATTTTAAGTATTCACTTGTGAAAATTTCTTTTATTTGGCAATATAGAACTTAAAAGCACCTAAAACAAAGTGATAAAAAGCATATTAGTCACTGACAACGTGAAGGTATTAGGGATGTCCGATAATATCGGCGGACTGATATTATTGGCAGATATTTGCATAAAAATGTAATATCGGAAAAGATTGTTATCAGATTTTTTTTGCCAATAATGAAAACTGATAAAACAAGAGCACTCAAGGAGCGCAGTACCACGCCAAGGCAACTCTGTGCACTAGTTATTTTCGTTGGCTGATGTAGGGTATTGTTGCATTCCACTGCCAGGTGGCAGCAAAACCTAAAAGCACGCCAATTGGAAATCTGGCCCATTGGGAAGACTAAATCTCTGCCAGCATAGCTGGATTTGAATTTTGGCTCATATTTCAGCTGTACTTTGGCCTAGATATGCCAAAATGTAATCACTTGCATGCTGTTTTAGTCGGCCTTACTTGCTGCACACAGTTGTTCTGGTCCAATATTTTAGAATTTGAGAAGTAGTTAAATTGCCTAGGTGTAGGGGGCATTATCAGGATTATCTCAGGGAGACCGAAATCCAAACTGTTGAGACAAAATTAAAAAAAATAAATATGGAACTTTTTCCATAACTTAAGTTGAAGTAGTTTTCTTATTTTTTTCTTATTTATTGTTTACATTTGGAAAGCCTTGTTGCATTTATGAACACATCCAGTGGGGCATCACGAGAAAAGTTGACAATATGTTAATTCCACGAAGGGAGATATGTCATGTTTTCAAGAGAAGAGAAAAGACTTGCGACACTGTTATAGCTCCCAAAATAAAAATATGTACTTTAATGTAACATTCTAAAAAGACGTTAAAAAAGATGTTTAACGTCTTTTTAGAATGTTACATTAAAGTACATATTTTTATTTTGGGAGCTATAACAGTGTCGCGAGTCTTTTCTCTTCTCTTGACAATATGTTTTTGGACTCAGCATCTGAAAACTAGGATGTGCGTGTGTTTACCTCTCCTTAGATATGTCATGTTGCCTGAAATAAGTTGGGGGGGAAATATAGCCCGCATATATCGGTAATGGTGGATATTGGAATCAGATATTAAGAGTCAGCCAATATCGGCATATCGGATATCGGCAAAAAAGCCAATATCGGACATCCCAAGAAGGTATTTTGGTGTCTGCCCCCCCCCGGTTCCTTATTTAAAGTTCTCAAAGGTAGCAACCCCACCCATGAGTGCAGGATGAGTCATCAACATTTTTCAACTGTTTTCCAGGAAATGTAAATCTCCGTCCACAAAATGACTTTTTATTGTAATTGTTGGGCCAGACAATGGCCTGAAGGTGACATGCCGCACTAGCCATACATGATAAAAATACAAAAAAAAAAAAAAGATTTTGACTCCATGGGTACTTTAATGTTTATAAATGATAGGTACGTTAAGATTTACAAATGCTATATTCTTACCATTTTGTAACAAAAAGCACCTCATGCTGCAACAAGTACTGTATCTTAGAAACACAAAATACATAGATACTGAATTACTGCAAGAGTAGAAATTTTTATACAACCACTGCTGTAGATGGTAACATAGCCAGAACTGGCCAGTGATTTCATTCTTTTTACCCATCAAAATGTGCTTTAGAAGGAAACAATACATGTGTTGGCTAACATCAAGTAAAATCGGAGCAAAAATTCACCCATTCTGGACTTTGAATTAGCTTGGTAGCTAGTTGCCCCAGTGTCTCTATCTGAACATTTCTGGCAAACATGAACATTGCCTTGCAACATTGCTGGCAAACTGGACACATTTGTCGAGCTTTCTAAAATTGAACCATGCTCTGCCGCTATTGAACATAAACATCCAAAAATTGGCCATATGTTTCTCTATTGCATCTTGTGCAGCCTACATCACTTCACCGCTCAGTTCTGTTTAAAGTAATGTGGCCTCCCCAGTCTGCTTGCTGCAGTTGATTATGTTCTTTTGCCAAATCAACATTTGCATTTTATATGTCTGGTTTTGCAACTTCTGCAATGAATTTCAAATTTTATTTCAGCCACCCTTTATCTTACACTTCAAGCGATTCTAATGAAGGAAACCTGATTTGTTTAAGTAGATTCATGATAAGGTGATAAAGGGAACTGAAGAAACTGTGCACACTATTTAAAACAGTATGTAAATGAGTGCTTATTATAGAGTAAATGAGGATAGGCAATGTACAACCACAAGAAATGCCATGGTCCCAACTCAACAAGATGGCCTCTGTTAAGCAAACATTTAGCCTAGCCAGAAGGATCGATTCCCTCCGAGAACAATTTTGTATCATTTTGTGCCCTCTATGAGTGGCCCAAAAGTAGTTATTTGCTTGAAAATGAAGTGAGGAGCAGCTGCGGGAGTATTATTTGCAGTCCAAGGACTCACTATCACTAAATTCAACAAACACAAAAGCATGAATCTAAAACTAAATTAAGTGAACACAAACATATTTGTTTTTCAATAAATATACACATAATTGAACATTTATTCCAAAAAACATGGCCTTCACTTCTTGTACTTAAACCAAACGAGTTTGAAAGCATAACGGTGCCTTTTTATTACTTTTTCAGGTGTATGGTTCACAAAAATGCAAATAAATAAACAATCTTATTTATATTGAAGACCAGGGTATTAGAAGTACTCAAGTACATTTTTTGCACAATTAGGGTTAAGCTTGAAAATGTGTAGTATTTTCCTAACGAGGGTCACTCTATAAATAATTTTAACTGAGAAGATGCCCAAGTCTCTTCTCTCCAGTATAGAGGCAACAGGTAATTGCGTTTAGGAGCATAATAAGTGCCTAAGTCTGATGCTACAAGAGCCTTATTCTGGAAAGACCAGTTGCAATTTGTGATTCACAAGCTAACTGGCTGACGATTGACAGCCTCATCAGGTTGTATCCAAGTGCCAGAAAGAAAAAATAAACAGCAGCTAAATGGAAAAAGAGCAAGATTAATATTGCTAATGCTCGTGGTAAACCGTTAAATATGCCTTTCTTGCACTAGATACGCGGGTGTCATAATATTGTTATCTACATCAGATTACTAAAAGCACTCAAGTCAAGTAATTTAGGGTAGTGGGCTTGCAGGTCAACACTGTAATTTCAATTAGATACAGATACCTAAAATCTAGAGCAGCGTTTCTGTTTTTCCCTCTGCCTCTCCATCTGTAAGTCTCAGCCAGACCTAAATCCAGCAGCCACAGACCACTCCTATTCCCAGGGCTAAATGTTTAGGTTTTATAACATTTTGGTTCCAGTTTACTGCTAGTGTAATGATATCAGCATAGATTGTATGTGTCAGTGTGTCCGTATGTAACAGAGCATAACAGTTTTGTAACAGAATACTGTACTTTCTACTGGGACAGCAGTTGCAGTTGTAGCAGTGGCAGTGTGCTGAAGACTCGAGTTAAGCAGTTGTTGTGCAATATAATTTTTAATACCTTTTCTAATGCAATGCTCATTCACCTAACATGAACTAAAGAATGTTCTCATTCTCAGCAAAAACATGCAGCTGGCAGTTTCTGTAAGTGCTACGCTACGCTGATGAGGATTACCATATTCTTTACATCCTTGAAAGACCACAAGCACTAACTATCTGCCTGTGTTTGTTTGTTCTTCTTATGACCGACCCATAATAACATATATGACAGCGCATTCTCATCCCGGACTCATCATATATTGACGCTACCTGACCAAGCCTTGATATACGAGGCAGAAGGAGGCTTTTGGCGTCATTATTTGAGGGTTAGGGTTAGGGTTCGGGTTAAGGGTTAGGGGTTAGGGGGTAGGGTTCGTTTTAAACTGGTGTCAATAAAGGACGCTAAAAGCGACCTTTTGCCTCGTATATCGACACTTAGTCAGGTAGCGTCAATATATGACGCGTCGGGATAAGAATGGGCTCTATATGACCCCATGATTGCATACCTTCAACCCGCAGAGCATTAACTGCTTTTGAAAACTTTTTTTTTTCCTGTCCAAGTTCATTCATAATTTTCAAGCCAGATGTATCTACAGTGATGAGAAAAAGAAAGTTCACTCTATTTCAGCTCTATAGTTTTATGTATCAGGGCATTAAAAGATCAGCTGGTCCTTATCAGGTCCTAAACAGTGGTGTGCTGTCAGGGCTAGCAAGGCCTTCTCTGCTGGCCTAGATAAATTGGAAAAATTATATTTTCTTCATGAATACTTTCATTAAACCTGCATGTATTTTAGAAAGTCAATCAAAATCCTCAATCATCAAATCTAAGTGATTTCATTGCTTAACTCCAAGTTTTGCAGCTTCCACAGTGCAGACAGCTTATGTATAGGACAGCTTCGTCTTATCCAATCAGATTTCTTCTCTGCTGTCTCCAGGTCAAAACTGCTATCTCTACATGGCTCTGGTCTCAAGACCCAAGGCCATCAGAATGTATATTGCTTCCCTCTCCCATTAGAAGGAACGGGAAGATTTTGCTGATTGTCATATTTTTAACCAATCAGATTGCGAGTATGCCCAGTGGGGGCGTAATCTTTGACACAACAGAGTCATCTAGCTGGCCTTTGCCTACGTCAGGACGTTATGTGCTGACAAAAGGTTAGTTACGTTAGCTAGCGGAACAGTCTGTGCCGTAGATCTTGCATGAGTGGGCGTGTCATATGAAAGTAATGCAACGATTACAGCCAATTTTGCGGTTGTTTTGAGCTTTAGCGAGCTACAAACCCAAAATTTACTCAACGAGTTAGCATTGAGCTAACTCTGTCACTGCTACTCAAACAGTCTCTGAGTCACAGACATTCGCATTTCAACTAACAGTTAGCTAGCTGCGGTTTTTAAATTCACTGTCAACTGAGCAGCTATGTGATCTACGTGAGAACATGCATCAGCCTCACGCACTGGCATGTCTGGTGGTGACCATCCCGGTGTCTACTGCCTCTGTCGAGCGGTCTTTTTCAGCCCTTAAAACGCATCAAAACGTATTCGCGAAAAGTGACCGGGCAGGCTCGACTGTCAGCACTGACCTTCATGGCAATCCTACAGGAACTTTTATTGGAGCTCAAACGGACCGATATGCTGTACGACCGCATCATTGATCATTTTTTAAAGAAAGAGAGGAGGATGGAGTTCATTTTCAAATAACAAGCAGTTGTTGTGAGTTTAATAATTTATTTTATTTGCGTTAAGTTTTGGATTTTGTTTTAGATCGTTGCTTCTGGTGTGTGAATGATGTCCCTGGCTGTACCCTTGCACATTGAGGCACGAATGTGTTTATGCGCAGCAGCTTGGCTAGTGTCTCAGAAGTCTTTTCTAGATGGTCCGCGTGATTATGAGAGGTTGTTGCGAGTTTTTTCTTGTTTCTTAGGAAAGGCAGTGATTGATAAATGCAATATGGCATTGTGCTTTATGTGTAAATGCTGTCAGTGGGAATTTGTGGGGGGTTACGAGATGACGTCATGCTCTTGCCTTTGAGTCACAGCGAAGTTTAGGTTAATTGCAGGAGGGTTACTGAAGGCCAAGTTGTAAAATGCATAGCCTGCCACTGGCCCTAAAATTAGGTAAATCTAACCTCAGGTGTAAAACAAAACACAACAGATTCCACCGTGCTATTATTTATTAAAATAAAATTCAGCCAAAACGCAGGAGTCATCTGTGAAAAAGTAAGTGCACCCCATTATTCAGTAGCTTGTAGAACCACCTTTAGCAGCAATAACTTGAACTGTTTTCTTATGATTTTATCAGTCTCACATCGTGGTGGAGGAATTTTGGCTCACTCTTCTTTACAACATTGCTTCAGTTCATTGATGTTTGGGGGCATTTGTTTATGTGCAGGTCTCTTAAGGTCCTGCCACAGCCTTTCAATTGGGTTGAGGTCTGGACTTTGACTTGGTCATTGTAACACCTTGATTTTTTTTATTTTTCAGCCATTCTGTCATAGATTTGCTGGTGTGCTTGGGATCATTGCCCTGTTGCATGACCCAAGTGTGGCCAAGCTGTTGTACAGATGGTTTCACATTTGACTCCAGAATACTTTGGTGCGCAGAGGAGTTCATGGTCGACTTAATGACTGCAAGGTGCCCAGGTTCTATGGCAGCAAAAAAGCACTAATCACCACCCCTCCACCACCATGCTTGACAGTTGGAATGAGGTGTTCGTGTTGATATTCTGTGTTTGGTTTGTGCCAAATGTGGCCCTGAGCATTATGGCCAAACAACTCCACTTTGGTCTCATCTGTCCAAAGGACATTGTTCCAAAAGGCTTGTGGTTTATTTAGATGCAACTTTGCAAACCTAAGCTGTGCTGCCACGTTCTTTTTGGAGAGAAGAGGCTTTCTCCTGGCAACCCTTCTAAACAAGCCATACATGTTCAGTCAATTTCAAATTATACTGTTGTGAACTTTAAAAATTAACATTCTAACTGAGGCCTGTAGAATCCTAGATGTAGTTCTTGGATTTTGTGCGATTTCTCTGAGCATTGCACAGTCTGAACTCTAGGTGAATTTGCAACCGTTGTGATTCTTTTCCACTTGTGAACAATCTTCCTGAACGTTGAATAATGGACTTCAATTTGTTTGGGAATGGCCTTGTAACCCTTCCCAGATTGATGGGCAGCTACAATTGCTTCTCTAAGATGATTGCTGATGTCTTTCCCTCTTGGCATGGTGTTAACACACACCTAAATGCTCCAGACCAGCAAAGTGCCGATACATCTGCTATCATAGAGGTGGTTGCACTTGCTGATGATCAATTAACCCATTTAAACCGGGACAGCATGTGCGCATTTTAAGAACGTGTCGTTGCCAACACAGATATGCGCGTAATTTTGAAAGTACCTTAATTACTGTAAGTTTTGCGCAATAGAAAAAAAATTCCAACTGTTCCTGAAAGCTGAGAAGCTGTGCTTCAGCCCAAATACAGGTTACTATGGTAAACATGGCAGCATGATCCTCTGCTGGGATTTTTGCATTAGGCCTTAAAGGGTTAATCAAGTGCATTTGATCAGCAACAACTGGCTGCTAATTACATGCTTAATTCCTATAGAAGCAATAGGGGTGTACTTAGTTTTTCCGCACATGGCTTCTGCATTTTGGCCGAATTTTTGCAAAATAAATAATGACATGATAAAATCTGTTGTGTGTTGTTTTACACCTGAGGTTAGATTTACATAATTTTAGGACCTGATTAGGACCAGCTGATTTTTTATTATGTCCTGATAAAGCCATACAACTGAAAAGGGGTGTACTCTCTCTTTCCCAGGGCTGTAGATCTTAGCCAGGCGCAAAAACTATCAAAATCCAGTAGCGAAAATGGCTCTAATTCAAAATTGCCAATTGGCAAATGCTGAAAATCTATATGCATAGAGTTCAAATATCAAGGTTTATAAAGCTGTGGTCAGAACAACAGATTTTTAAATGGCAAATTTTATGGATTTATGGATTTACATTTTCAGACCCTTTGTTCTCAAAATCTTGTGACTTCAGTACTTAAAGCACCAGAGTTTTCAATTCAATTATTGCAATGCACTTAATTTATGTCTAATTGCTTGTCTGACAGAATTTGCCATCATTTTTATCAATCCTTTACACAGCATGCAATTCAAAGTTATTTTTTTCTCAGTAAGTAATATTCTCAACCACCTTAGGCCACATTAAGCAAATAAACAACTTGTCTGTTCCTGAGTAGTTCTTTCCACTCTGAAAGGCCTGATGGTGCAAATACACTTGATTATTTCACACACAAAAACATGTTTTGAAAAAGCAGACATTGCTTCAGCCCTGCTGTAAAAAGATGTTACAACCAAAGTAATAATGTGAACTGTGTTGAGCTTATAAAAAGGTTTCCAAATGCCCCAATAAAACTAATCTGATTTATTCATGCCCCCTTTCTGGACAGACATGGCCTAAATCAATAGTCCCCTGATCAACCCTTTGGGTGGCTGGGGACAAAGCATTTTCTGGAATTAGGTTTCCATTTTTGTTGCTATCTTGCTTTCCTTAAAATAAAAAAGGAAACAAACCTCTTATTTTCACATGGATTTTTTATGTTTTTGAAAAACATTTTCAGAGACTGGCAAGTTATTTTATTGTATCGTAAATTTACGCATTTATTAATCAGCCATTCATTAATTAATCTGAAATATTCTAATGAGTTCCTTATCTTTATGTTCCACTGTTGTAACTACAGTCTTCATATTTTCACCTTTTCACATGCAGAGCACACAGGCCACATATAGCCACACATCAAATTGGAATCTTCCCCAAGACTACACACCAGCTCTACCTCCATCTCTGTGTCAACATTGTATGTCAACAGTAACATAGACTATACATAAATGTATGGTGCTGTGAGGCCTTGCCTCCAAGCCTAAGAAAACCACCTCATCTAATTATCACCAGCACCTGCCGCTGATTAGCAGTGAGCTGAGGCAGTGTCTGTACAGTGAGACTGAGCAGGCAAAGTATTGCCTACACATACCTGCGCTGTGGTTTTAGCCCTCGTTGGACGTAGTTTCCGCGTGTCACGTATGTATCCCTCTATTTTAGCTTTTATTTAGTATTGTTTATTTTCATGCCTGTTTTACATTTAAAGGAACCTCTGTTCCTGTTTGTTTTGTGTTTCTTTGTCTTTTGGTTATTAAACTTCCCCAATCCTTCCTTGCACTTGAGTCCTGTCCCTAATTGTCTGTCCTCCGTGCGCTGGTACTGTGCACTGGACAGAATCCTGACAGGTGCTATGAAAAACATTTGCCCCCTTCCCAATTTCATCTATTTTTTAATGTTTGTCTCACTTTAATGCTTCAGGTCATCAAAATAATTTTAATATCAAACAAAAATACCCAGAGTTAACACAAAATGCAGTTTTTATATTATGTTTTCATGTATTTAAAAAAAGCAATTCTACGCCGACCTGGCCCAAAGTGAAAAATTAATTGTCATCTTAGTCACAAAATGTTCAACAAATTTTATTGATAATTAGGCTCAATGTCTCTTGACACCACACCCAGGCAAGATTACTGCCAGCCTGTTGAATCTGTAAATATTACTTGAGTAGAGCCTGTCTTGCAATATGAAGTAGCCAAAAAAACAGTACATAATGCTGTGACAAAAAGATATTCAAGAACAGATGAGACACAAAGTTGCTGACATCTGTCTGTCTGAATTGGGTCACAAAGCCATTTCTTAGGCTCTGGGACTACAGCAAACCATGGTCAGAGCCATTATCTACCAATGAAAGAAAACATAGAACAATGGTGACCCTTCCCAGGAAATGCCAGCCTACCAAAATTCCTCAAGAGCTCATTGATAACTTGTCCAGGAGATCACAAAAGAATCCAGACTTACATCTAAAGAACTGCTGGACTCACTGGTCACAGTTAAGGTCAGTGTTCATAATTCCACAATAAGATAGAGACTTTGCAAAAATAGCATCCATGGGAGAGCCTCAATGTGAAAACCACTGCTGACCAAAATCCAAAATAAAAACAAAGGCTTTCCACATATTTTCAAAAAACAAAAAAAAAATAAACATCATGATGACCTCCAGGGCTGTTGGGATAATATTCTGAAGACCGATGAGTCAAAGTGGACATTTTGGAAACATGGGGTCCCCTTACATTTGGCGTAAAGCTAACACAGTATTTCACAATAAGAATAGCATACAAGAGTCAAATGCAAAGGTGTTATTCTAATGATGCGGAGTTACTTTGCTGCTTCAGGACCTGGGTGACTTGCCATAATTGATGGCACCATGCATGCACTGTAAAACTGTGGAACATGTGACATGTTTACAATCTAAACACCAGTGTGTAAAAGCTAAATGCCTGGTGATCTTTTTGTAAATAGGTGTTCTCATTCAAAACACTGATGTTTATTGGATGTTGCGAGGTTTTTCAGATTTGATGAATACACTATAAAACTGGATCTAAACACTGTGACGTTTAAAAATAGCCCCGCAAAGCGGGCTTTACACCTCAGCCCCTGGATTATTTGGAATGAATATAAATTGACGAGGGCATTCTCAAATTATCCAATGGAATACAAAATACAAGATGGCGGCTGTGGCAACCACAATGGACATCCGAGTGCCGTCAAATTTGATAGGTTTCTGTAAGGTACACAAGACCAAGCAACAGAGCAAAAATGGCGTAGATTAACGAGGGCATTTTCAAGTTACCATGCGGAATAAAAGTCAAGATGGTGGCAGTGGGGGCCATACTGAACATCCAAGCGCCGTCAAAATCGATAGGCTTCTGTAGGTACACAAGACCAAGCAACACAGCAAAAATGGCTTTGATTGAAAGAGGCGTTTTTGAGTTATCGTGCAGAATTGAAATTCAAGATGGCCATTGTGGCAGCCATATTGCAACCGAAATCGATAGGCTTGTGTTGTAACTCTACCCCGATGTCCTCACCAAAAATCGTGATGATCGGTGATGGCGGTTTTCAGTTATCGCATGGAATCAAATGTGGATGGACGGACAGGCAGGCGGACTCCGTGCATGATGACAATACTTCACAGCCTCTTTCAGGGCTGAGGGGTAATAAGTGTTACAAGGAAGTGTTTAGCATATGTTCAGAACTTAAACATTTGGTTTTACAGGGTGAATACTGCTCTCCACCAGAAAATCCTGAGGGAGAATATCTAGCCATCAGATTTCGACCTAAAGCTCAAGGACATTTGGGTTATGCAGCAGGACAATGATCTGAAGCACAAAAGCAAATCGACCTTTGAGTGGCTCAAAAGAAACAAAATGAAGGTTTCGGAGTGGCCTATTCAATGTCCTAACTGGAATTCAATTGAGATGCTGTGGTATGACCTTAAACAAGCAGTTCCTGCTCAAAAACCCTCCAGTCTGGCTGAATTAAAACAATTCAGCGACAAAGAGTGGGCCAAAATTTCTCCACAGCAATGCAAAAGTGCTAGTCATTGCAAATGTTTGATTGCAGGAGTTACCGCCAAGTGTGGCACGACCAGTTATTAGGTTTTGAGGGGCAATTATATTTCACAATTGATACATATTTTGAATGACTCTTCACCTTCAGTAAATTAAGTGATCATTCAAAAGCTGTATTTAGAAATCACTTGCATTGTTTTGGTCTTACATAAAAATTAGTTGGATTATCAGAGATATTTAAGTATAGCAAATAAACAAAAATAGAAGAAATCAGGCAGGGGGAAAATACTTCTCCGTGGCACTAGACAGGGAATAATTAAAATTAAGGATACAAACCTTAAAGTTTCTCCCGTCAAATATTCCAATAACCTGATATTTACATCTAAAAAGGATAGTGCGAGGGGGCATAAAAATTCAACACATTCTTTCTTCAGAATGGGTCATTATTTTAAAATTTCAGCAGCCATAATTAGCACTTTATATTAGTCAGTGTCAGATACAAAGTTTCAGCAAAGAAGTAAACGAAATCTGATTTTGAATTAAGATGCTCCAAACTCAGTTTTGTACATGAATAAACTTAATCTGTGTATATGGGACAGGGCCTATTACTGTCAGGCTATATTAGATATCGGCTAGTTAACTACTTGTCCATAATAGTTATTCACCTGATTATGGCCGTGCAAAAACTAGAAATTCATTATTTTTCTTTAGATTGAACCAGAGATTAGTCTATTGCAAGTACAGAAACAGACCAGGCTTAGACTGACATGGCCTTCCACCCTATTGACCACCTGTGCTTTCTGACTGACACTGGCAATGTAAATTAAGGTCTTACATCATGTGATCAAAACCAAGCCAATTTACTCAGGTAGTTTTTATTTAAGTAAGCAGAAGTTAGCCTGACCATATGGCTTGGAAAGGCACAGTGTATCTTTTGATCAACAGTTTTTGAATGTTTGGAAAATGCCAGAATATTCCATGTTTGAGGGCATGCAAGAAAACATGAATATTCTTGAAAGAAAAAAAAAACACTTTTTTTCTGAGCACTCATCAACAATGTCTTGACAGAATACTAAGAATGTTGCACTCACAATGTTCTAAGCAAGTGAAGTAATGGAAGCATCCTTAAAATTTTCCAAGATCAAAGCATACTAGGCTTAGAGAAAAACAAGAAGTCCAAAACCAAGCAAAGACACAGAAGTTTTTTTTTTTTGGACTACATTAGACAAGAAGAGTTGAAGGTGTTCAGCCAGTAAACAGCTCTGACAGGACAGATTTAACATGACTTAATAGGCTTAGCCCTAAAGATATTCAGTATTTGTCAGAGGCTTAGAGAAGCCTCCACAAAGAGGTCTTAACCAAGAATGAAAGGAACAAACCTATTTGTTTTCTGAGGAGAATCTGAGCTCCCTTTCTGTTTGGATAATTGCATTCTTATTCGTTCAGGATGCATTTGGTGGCCCAAGAATAATTGTGCTTTTCAGGGTATCCAGTGTGCCACAACAATCGAGTTAGGCTTATGCGTAAGCCAATGAAAACATGGCAAGAACTGTAATGAATAGGCAACTTTGCATTTTGAATGGAAGCTTGAATCGATAAAATGTCAAATCCAAAACTACGGCCACAGATGCCTATTTGTTTTAAAACACTGTTTACCAGCTTATGTGTACTCTACAGAACACTGATAAGACCACATACTTTTTAAAAAAATTACAAAATGAAAAGGAAGTGAGTAATTCAGTATGGCAATAAATAATCATTGAACATAACCATTTAAAGACATATTCTTTTGAGGTTCTAGATGATATTTAAAAAGAAATCTGCTGAAAATGAATATTATGAATACACTGAAGGAACAGCAAAGCTTCAACAAAGTCAATTTGCAACCGAACCAGTACATCAATTCCCATCAAAAATAAAAGATACCTTTACATCAACAATGATACCAATTCACATCAACACCAATTTGTGAAACAATCAGAGCAATACACAGAATATGATTGTGGAAGGAAGAATTCTGGATGATAAACTGCACATAGATATTTCAGAAAACAGCACTAATTGTACAGCTGATAGAATCAAAATTGATTTGACTCTGCACACTAGACTTAATCCCCTCCTCTAACCCCATGAACAGGAGCTGAAAGATGGGGGTCAGAAAGTAGACATAAATTGGATTTCTTACCTGGATTATGGACATCCTATTAACTGGAGTCTCAGTGGTGTTAGTCACAGGGCTCGTGAAGCTGGTGTGACAGCCAACGTGTCCTTGAGGAACCGAGAGGGTGTTGGCAGACGGCTTAAGGTACATGACCTCTGACCTGGGGGAGCTGAGTGGCAGGCGTGTCTGGTACTGGAAATACATGGGGGAGGTGGCAAGCGAGGGGCTGCTCACCACATTCATGACGTTCATGGCGTCCCTCTCCTCCACCTCGCTCTGCACCAGCATGATGTCGTTCTTGTTGATTTTCTTCTTTTTGCTCTTTCCCATCTGGGGGTGAGAGTACTCAGCGATCCGGCAGTTGTAAGTCCTGATTTCATTTTCTCGTTTGCACTTGATGGCAATGGTGACCATGGCAGCCAGGAGCATGACGGAAATGACACTGAGGGTGACAATCAAGGGGAGGGACACGTCCCAGCTCCGCTGGTCCTCGGTGACTCTGGGTTCTCCCTCCGGCAGGGGACCTGAGTAGGCTTTGATAATTAGCTTAGCCACAGCAGAGAGAGTTGGTTTCCCATGATCTGTCACCTTGATAATAAGCTCCACCACTGGGGCCACTTCCTCCCAGGAGGGGTGAGCAGTCCTAATCTCTCCAGTGACTGAGTCAATTTCAAACAGATGCTCGTCATTCCCATCTGAAATTTCGTAGGTCAGACGACCACTTTCCCCATAGTCATTGTCCACAGCTCGAACAGTGGTCACAATGTGCCCCATGCCCGCATTTCTAGGCACGTGGAGTTCGACCGTATCATTTTGCAGTAGGGGCAAAACGATCACAGGCGTATTGTCATTGACGTCAAGCACACTTACTCTGACGGTAGCATTGCTATCCAGGTGTGGGGACCCCGAATCCTTCGCCAGAACCTTAAACTCAAAGTATTTTGTCTGCTCATAGTTAAATGATCTCAGGGCATATATGGCACCATTCGTGGGATTAACAGAAACGTACGTGTAAATAGACACGTCATCGACGTCTGACGGCAAAATGGAGTAAGACACTGTTCCGTTTTGACCCAGATCTGGATCATGAGCTTGAACTGAGCCAAGATATTCACCTGGGATGTTATTCTCTGGAACCTGCAGGAGGTAGACTGCTTTCGGAAAGCGGGGTGCATTGTCATTTTCATCTAAAATTTTCACTGTAAAAGACTTTGAAGAATTTAAAGGAGGGATCCCATTGTCTTTGGCAACGATTGTCAGATTGTATTCATCCTGCATCTCCCTGTCTAATGGTCTATCAGTTACTATGGTGTAATAATTGTCATAGTTTTCCTCCAGTTTAAAAGGCACATTGCCCAGCACTCTGCACTGGAGTTGGCCATTTCTCCCTGAATCTTTATCAGTGACTCTGACCAATGCTACGACCATGCCAGGAGGAGCCGCCTCACTGATGGCCCCCTGTCGAACAGAAACAAAACTTATGACAGGCCAGTTATCATTTCTGTCCACCACTTTAACAGTGACTTTGCAATGGCCTGGAATAGGGTTAGGACCCATATCTTTTGCCTGTACATCAATCTCAACAACTGAACTTTCCTCATAGTCAATTTCACCCTGAATCTTAATAACACCAGTTCTGGGGTCAATTGAGAAAAGCTCTTTGACCCTGTCTGGGGTATAACCTCCGAATGAATATACAACCTGCCCATTGTTTCCTTCATCTAGGTCTGTTGCATTTAAATCTATCAATACTTTCCCAATAGGAGCATTTTCTGGAATCTCTACAACATATGAAGACTGTTCAAACAGTGGACTATTGTCATTAGAATCCGTAACCCTAACATTGATTTGCACCGTCCCTGATCTAGGATATTCCCCTCCATCTGTTGCCGTTAATATTAGCGTGTGCCGACTTCTGTCCTCTCTATCTAAGGGCCTTTCAACCACTAATTCAGGAAACTTAGTCCCATCTCCCCTGGTTTTTACATCTAAAGAAAATATATTGTAATCATCTCGGGTGATTTGGTATGTCTTCAAGCCATTTTCCCCCGCATCTGGGTCGTGCGCGCTGGCCAGTGGGAAACGAGTACCAGGCGCAGCATTCTCGGAAATGTCAACATCGATCTGACCAGAGGGAAAGCTGGGCGAATTGTCATTTATATCCTGTATTTCCAACTTAATCATGCAGATCTCTTTATCGTTGGCGAACACTTCCATTGAGAGCTGGCACTTGGGGTTCCGCCGACACAGCGCTTCTCTGTCAATGCGCTGTTTCGTGTAGAGCAGCCCGCTCTCAGGATCCACATCGATGAGATGCGGCGCTGAATTTTCCAACACCCTGAAGTTGGATTTCTTGCCGCGCTCTCCTGGTCCAAGTCTAGCATCTTTGGCAATGTTCCCAATCACAGTCCCCGGCCCCTGCTCCTCCGGAACCGAGTAATTTAAGTTTTTCAATGTTAGGGCTTGTGCCCAAAAGAGGAGGAAAAAGAAAATAGAAAGATACATCCCCTTGCGCTGCGCGGATTTCTCTTTTCGATACGTCGTCGTTTCGACCTGTTGATTTACTCAGCAAACCTGCAATTCGAACATTGTATTTGTCATAGCTGGCGGTAATATTTTCATAAGCTAAACTGGATCGAATAATTCCGCCACATTTTTACGTTTTTCTCCATATCCTTACTGCCCCTTTACTTCCAAATGGTAATGTTGTACACCTAATTTTCATTCATCTGAGCGGAGTAGCCTGGTCTACGCGATATTTGTGATCCAGATCCACGAAACGAGAGTCGGGTACGTGCTCATCTGGAAGAAAAAGGGGAGATAACAGATGCTCGAATCACTGCCACAACATGCAATTAAATTACAGTACTTCAAGTTTTCCGATTATTTTATTTTTTACCAAGAAAACATCCCCATAAAAAGACAATGCAACCGTTTATGTCACCGTTGCACGCGTATCATTTAATGATTCAACCGGAGGATTTCCGTCTCCACAGATGCAAGTAGTGGACTGTACCAGATCTAGCAGAAAAACATCACTTTACGGCAATCCTGGCTTATTGTATGATGTTGACACACGTGCATTTTACTGAATTTCAACTAGAGATAGTCAACTCAATTACCCTACCCGTAAAACACAATAGCCTATTTGCGATGAATTTTTTTTTTTTTTTTTTAATTGTGCACTTCATAGCCAACAAATGTGTATCCCATTCGACAAAATAGCATTCATAAACTTAATAGGTACTGACAAATCAGCCAAAAATGCAGGTAACGCTGCCCCAAAGACCTTAGCCTTCTTTACATGTCCCCTTGGGATTGCAAAACTGTTGAATGCACTTCATAAACCATTTCTCTTGAATGGATATTGATATTACGGTTCACGTTTTATTTATTTTTTTTAAATGCGTCTTGGTACGCATTTGCAGCTTAGAACGCTTAAAATGATACGTCAAAATTACAACTCACCCGTCACATTTGCTCCGTAATTACATCTTAATTCCCTATATTCACCTCATGTTCTTCGCAACGAAAAACCCACGAGCTCCATAAGATATTGCCGATTGCTGGAAGTAGTTTTAGTTTTCCAGAAAGTATGTATGCAATACTTAAGACTGATTCTTTCAAAATATCCCCGATTTTAACGCAGAGGCATGTGTCATCGTGCAGTGTGTGATTCACGGAATTCTTCTGCAGAATGCGAGACAGAAATAATAATATCCGTATAGGGAGTATTGATCCAAAGCGGATAACCTCGACAACCTGATCAAATCTCTCTTTTGCTGCATTTATGCAGGTTACGACGAACTTTGAGACAGTGCACCGTTCCTAATAAGCAATATTTATATGGCAAATGCTGGCAGCCAGTAGTCCCGCTTGCCGACTCTCATCCCAAAGGACAATCTGGTCCTGTACCTTCCTTGTCATGTCAACTGTTGAAAACTGCAAGAATATTATTGCACTCGTTCTGAGCTTCCAAGCCTCTCTCACACTTCTTGGTGACTAACTCGCAGCGCATTCATCGTACATTAAAATGGTTACTGATCTGCTGCCAACCAATGAATGAAATAGGAACGCGATTTGTTTTCCGGTTTCCGTCCAATAGTTTCTGCAGCTTTAACGTTGAGGGAGGGATTTAAGAATCAGTCCAGTGAGTACGTGATTTGACCAGTTAGTAGTGGTGTTGTCACAGAGGACAGTTCCTGCCTACGTTTTCAGTCGGACTTCCAACAGGGTTATCAAGTGGGTTTGAAGTCAGTCATCAGCGTTTATGTGCCTTTTTTCTGTTATTACATCAGGCACTGAGTTCAGATGGCCGACAATGTTACACATGGAAATAAATGTTTCCTGTGATCAAATTCAGTCATTCAGTGCGTGATCTTGAAAATTGTCTTTTGGCTACAGCTTGCATTGCAATGAATGGCCCTGTCACTACACATTATGTTAATTCTCAAAGCCACTTTATTTGTTACATGTTAAATGGAAAATAGCTCCTGCTTTTCGATGTTTTTGACCCACACATTCATGCTGCAAACCCCCATTACACACCATCCTGAAAGTAATCCATTAGATGTAGATCTTGATCTGTGCAGGAGTGACTCTGCCTGTTACTGACATATTTGTGGCACCAGCATGACATGTTCGCTGTGACATGAGACATTTTTCTGTTGGAATCACTCATTTGTAAAAGTTTATTGTAAGATAATAGAGACACTAGGAGCAGTTCTCATGTGTGCTATTGAATTCATAATACGTTAATTAAAGATGAAATAATGTTAAATTGACATATTACTGGGTCAAATTATTTAGTCTAACTTTTGCATTCAAGATGTATCTTCATGTCATAAGGTAGCCTTTTAAAGGCAATAAGCAGTGTCAGGAATGTATGTTGGACTGTTAGGAGAGGACAGGTAATTGCAATTTCAAAGAAGTGACGTTGAGCTCCGACTTATGTAAGTCACACTCTGTAAAACAAACCTGAGCTACTGGTAATCAAATTATTTAATTTTTAATTAATTATTTTTACATATGTGTAGTCAAGAGATCTTAATGATAAAATTTAAAGTAAAATTCCACGATAGGAGAACACAGAACTAAGATGCTCAGAGACAGCATCCTGAAAATGGCAACAGAAATTGTATTCAGAGAAAAATAAGAGGCCCATGGGGCTTGTATTGCTCGCCTGGTTTGACACAGTAACAATTCTTTTCAGTTAGGCAGAATTATAAAGTAAACAACATCAGCCTTCTGTACGTTATGCCAACACAGTCATCTGCCGTAAGTACTCAACTGATGTTTAATCATAAACAATCAGTTATAGCAGTAAATGCACAATCAACTTGGTGTGAAGTCCCTGTAATATAAGAAAATGTGGGTTAGCGAGTCAGTCTTGAGAGTTCCACACTTAATGGATTTTTAATGCATGCAGTCAAAAAATGTTGACATTTCAATTTTTTCTGGACCAAGAATTTGAACACTTTTGGAAAGTTTGTTCCAAATCTACCCACTGCAACTTGTGAAGAAGTAAAAAATGTGTTAGCCAATCAGATTCCAGGACAATCGACCCAATACATAATGACACTTGGTCAGGGCTTAGAGGTCAAACTGGAAATACATATACAGTATAATGTAAGTGATGTTGAAAGAGATTTAGTCATTTAATGATAATGATGTAAATTTATGTTACCAGCATGATAGACCTTACTCTTTACTCCATATTTCTAATGCAAACTGAGAACACAGAGTAAAAGTAGAAAAGAAATCTACAAATTTCATGCAAATGTATGAATGTTACAACATTATGCATATTTTTTGTATATTTTATACATGCGTTTTTCCTTAGAATTGGCAACAAACATTGGCAAATGTTTGTTGCATTTTCAAAAGTAGAAACAGTTTGATACTTAAAGTGAAATTTGCAATTTGCAATAATCTTCAAATGTACAAGAATATATTATAAAAATCTCAAGACTGTCATTAACTGTCATCCTGTGGTTTTGGTAGATTGAATAAAGGACTTTTTCCAAAAAATTGAAAAAGTTTGTTATTTTGAATTCACACTATGGGTGAGGTGTTATTATTTACATGCCTTTAACACCATGGAAGTGTTGAAATATATTAGGCAAAATTATAGATTTCGGCTCTAAAATTGTAAGGTACTCTCCTGCAGCAGGGTTGCCAAGTTTGGAAAATAATTTGGAAATTTGATTTTTTTTTTTTAATTTTTTTAGCTCTCTTGACAATCAGGGATAAAAAATAGGCCCATTTTCATGGCAGAAATGGAAAATTCAGATGAAGTTGCCCTTCTATAAAAAAAAAATCTCAATTCTGTACCTTTATGATAATTTGAACACAGAAAAGTCACATTTTCGATAAACGAAAAAATAGCTGAAATATTTAGATAGCTGTAGCTCTGAAACTATTGCTTAGATTGACCTAAAACTTAGCACACATTAATTTCTCAGGTAGTACTACATCTATGATTTTTTTGAAAATTTTTTGAGATGGTGACCTGGGGACCCCTGGTTGATTTGGCATGGAGTGACTCTGAAGGATTATTTTTTCCAGATTTAGACCGCCTGATTATAAGAGCTATACTCTGGCTTTAGCCAACACAATTTGCTACCCCCGACTCTTCAAGATAACTTGCACAGGATAATTACAATGAGTCTGTACCTTAGTTCATAATAGAGACCACTCCTACAGCACATTACTTTGTTGACAGGAGCATTTCACGCAACTCATCATAGTGATGATTTACTTGCTTGACTTTCAGTAAAAGTCTAGTTTTCCCCAGCTTTTATATCACAGAAATAGCTAATCACAAACCAGCAAAAGCAATCAGCAGCAAAATCATAACGAGGCCTAGCGTCTGTGCTTACCCCCATCTGACAGTGCAATCATAATTTACGTTGTACATGATACTATGCAAGAAGGGCTGAATGATATTATGGTATTCCCCTTGTAGAGAATAACAGTGGGGAAACTTTGTACTAAACTAACTGGAGTGTTTTCCATAGTTGAGGAATAGTCAACTGATGACACCCCTTTTATCCAATACGCAAAGGTCTGTCTGAAATATACTCTCTGAAAGTACCTCCCAAGGCTGCATCATGGGAATTGAGCACCACGCTTTCTCCTTCTATTTTCCCTTCTAATTATTTGGTATTCATCAGCTGTTGTGCTTCTTGAGGGCCATTGTCTCTTCATTACATGCTGCTTTCTTTAATATCATGATTTTGAAGCATGCCTATTTTCTATGGGCTTTGATGATAGGATGTTTCTGCATTTCATATTATGGCTTGGAAATGGCCTTTTGTAGTCTGGAATCAGCATGGCACCTTCTTGACCCTAATGAATGACCCCCATTTCCCTGGCAAATACTTCTGGCCGCAATGTCATCTTCTGTTCAGTTTGCATAACCAGTGGGCTTCATTTAGATTCTCCTTGTTCCACAGAGATGTGAAGTATTGTTAGCACAGATTACAATGCAATATATTGCACCAATAAGGGCACGACTCCCATCAGGAACGCACAGCTGAATGAAAATGAAAAGAAGCACGCAAGTTTATACTGGAGCATTTGCATTATTTGACAAATAAAAAAGTTGAACTTCCTATGTGGTTCAAACAATATGGATGCGCATACCTACACATAGCTGACCGTCACTGCTTTATTTGTCACGGCCTGATTGTTTCCAAATTGTTCTTTACCCTCAGTCCAGTTGTCTGTGTCTGTTTCCGTCTGTCTTCTCTTATTAGTTAATCATTGTCTCATCTCTTCCCCTGCTCTCTGTGTTCCTCGGCATGCCTGCACGCATCCCTTCCCATAAATGTCCATTGAGTTTTTGTGCATTTAGGATCTGTCGCTGTGCTTTCCCTCTGCTGAATTGTCTCATTCCCTTCATTGTTTCTTAGCCAGTCTAACCAGTTAAAGCTCTGCTTGCCTCCATCATTGGTTAATAAGAAAATCTTGAAGAACTAAGTAACTATTTATTTGGGAATGTTTGCCCTGTCTTCAGTGTCTCTCAGACTGGAGAATTACCTCTGGTTCCTACAGCCAGGGGGTTGGAGTTGGTGCAACGTGCCAAGATTTCCAAGGACTGCTTTCCCGGTATTAACCACAGACTGACCACTGCTTGCCCAGTCGTCTTGTTCCTGATCGCTAATCGCCAGACCCGGACCAACTATGACCACACCTTCAGCCCATTCCTGCTCTACTTTATTTTTTTTAACATCCCTAACATTTTTAAAATAGATAATGCTACTGGACAGTCAGATTGAAAATACTCATTTTGTATTAATTAATTTCATTTTCTAAAAAATAAAAAATAATAGGTGCTACAGGCTACTCACGCAGCTCCCCTGGCCAGTGAAAAGGACATAGCAAGCAAAAAGACCTCAAATCACAACAGGAGAAGAGAATCAAAATTACGGAGTTATTGCCTACTACAATTTCCATAACTCATTGTGGCCACAATAGCAAGTACCATCATGAAATTTACCAATACGGTAAACATACTTGGATTACATTCAGAGTGCCCGATCAAAAGTCTTCTTGAGCAAATGAGCCAATGAACTAAAACGCCATCCATCATCTAATCTGCTTAGTCCTAGGCAGGGTCTCGGGGGTCTGGAGCTTTACCAAACATACTATAGGCTAGAGCTAGAAGCACACTAGGTCTACGTTTGTTGAGTTTGCTAAATAAAAAATAAAATTCTAAACCAGTGACATTGCCATAATGCACGTTAACTGTTGACCTGTTTCCGATTAAGAATCGGGCAGTTAATTGAATTATTTTACTGAGCAAATAGGCCACCAGTAAGCTGCCTTGCCATTAATGATGCAGACATCTAGCTTTGCGTCAAAGAGGAAGGCTACAATATGAGATTGCATGGACGGCAATTCACTGAAATTTCTTGAAATTCCATGTTGGCAAAGAATGTTATGTAGTAAATTCTGCTGAAGATTGTATTTAGATCAGGTTTAGATTTTGTTTCTAATGAAATTATTAGAAAATTGCCGTTCATACGATTTCATACCGAAGTATTCCTTCAACTTTCCCAGAAGCTGGACAATAAAGACCTCATTCATGATTTTGTTGCCGTTACATTACATTATTGTTATTTGGCAGATGTTCTTATCTAGAGCGACGTGCAACAAAGCGCTTTGACCTGATAAGGAGTGTGGAGAATCCCATGGGGAAGAACCATTGTAAATACCGCAAGTGAAATACCTGTGGAGGAAAATAAATAGTAAACAATTCATTTAGTCAAACACCATACTGTCAATAACTTAGTCTAGTACCAAATACAGCATTTAGTTGATGGGGAGAGGTAGAGTCTGAACAGATGAGTCCTCAGACTACACTTGAAGGCAGTCAGTGTCTCTGCTATCCTCACCTCTGTGGGAAGCTCATTCCACCATATGAGGGCCAGAACAGACCAGAGACATGACCAGGCAGCAACAGAATAGAGTGAGGGAGCCACCAGTCGACCAGCAATGGCAGAACGAAGATGTCTGGCCAGTGTATAGGGTTTGATGATCTCCTGTAGATAGGCTGGGGCTATCCCTTTGGTCACCTGGAATGCTAGCATCAATGTTTTATACTTCATACGACCCATGACAGGCAGCCAGAGTGGGGCAGTGAGAAGGGGAGTTAGGTGGGAGTGTTTCGGTAAGATAGCGGAGGCCAGCAGGCCAGCTGAAAGTGAGTTGCGATAGTGCAGGCGGCACAAGACCAATGCCTGAACCAGAAGCTGAGTTGAATAGATGGTTAGAAAGGGATGGATTTTCCTGATGTTACACAGCAAGTATCTAGATGCCCAGCTCATTGCTGAGATGCTCTCAGAGAGTGAGAGTCTATGATCCATCACTACTCTGAGATTTCTCGCATAATGAGAGGAGGACACCATAGTGCCTCCTACAGAAATGGTGAACTCTTGGACTAGAGGGGATCCAGCAAGGATGAAGATCATCTCTGTTTTACCTGAGTTGAGCTTAAGGTGGTGCTTATCCATCCAGCTCTGGATGTCCCTCAGGCCAGCTGAGATCCGGGCAGAAACTCAGGTGTCAGATGTAGAGAAGGAAAGGAAATGTTGGGTGTCATCAGCATATCAGTGATTAGACAACCCAGGAGCAGAGATCAGAGGACCAAGAAAATGGGTATAATTGGAAAAAAGAAGGGGACCCAGTACTGAAACCTGGGGGACTCCCGGAAAAAGGAGACAAGGTGCTGACACTGTTGCAATCCTGAAGGTGAGATCGGAGAGGTAGGACTTGATCCAGTCAAGGGCTTTACAAACATCCACAGCTGCCAAGGATGACGAGAGGATGGAGTGATTAACAGTATCAAAGGCAGCAGATAGGTCAAGGAGGATCAAGACAGAGGAAAGAGAGGGAGATGGAATTCAGGGAAAGAAGGATTAATAAATTAATTTTTTCCATCCACACAATATCACCATTAAGTACGTTGTCTATGTCGCCCATCTGTGATCTTCATAATTTCTTAACAATTTCTCAATAATTACAGACTTTTAGATTGGCCTTGGTTATTCAGCAAATAAATTGTGTGACTATTAATTGAGCGCACTTAAACAGGAACAGCTTGAAAGCAATTATGCATTTTAGGGTCAGAGGCTCATGGCACACCGCGGAAAATCCGGTAACACTGGCGTTGCTGCTGGGGGAAGTTGGGTTTAGGGTGTTGAAAGTGCATCGCGAAGGATGAAAACCAACCTCGTCACCATTTCTTTGTAAGATACATCCCTCCTCTTGTCATTCATTTTGGTTTGCGGCAAGGACATGTTTTACCTCTGTTTCTGACGAAATGGAATTACATAAATTAAATATATGCATTTCCTACACTTTACTGTACTTTACTGTAGATGGCACAATGTTGCTGGTTGAAGCCCCTGATGGGACCTTGGATTGTGACAAGATCTGGAGACGTGAAATTGGGAAAATGTGAGGTACCGTTCTGGAACCAAATGCGAGACCAGGAAGTTGCAGCAAAAGTGAGTTTTATTGAAGTTGGGGGGTAAACCCCCACAGGGCAGAAAGCAACGGTACAGAGTCCACAATCCAAAATCAGAGTCCCAGGGACGTAATCCAAACTGTACACAGGGCAGCAAACACTAAACTCTGAGTCGGGCAAAACAGGTTCAGTACACAAGCACGGGTTTGTCAGAGAGTCCAAAGCCAAAATCCAGTGGGCGTTAGTGATGGGACAAATGAACTGAGGCTTTGAGACGCGTCTCGAGCAAAAGTGGGTGTGTCAGGTGAAGTCTTACTTCGAGGCTTGCGTCGCTTCCAAAAGAATCACGTGACTGATGCCAAACGAGGCCTCGCTTTGTGGAGAGTGCGTCATTGGTTCATTCAACGTATCGCCTCCTTATAAATACGCCTCAAATCTCACGCCAAACTGTGGGTGTTGTCGGCGTTTGTATAAGATGGAGAGAGGTGTAGTACATTGGAGAGTTGTAGTGAGTTACACATTATTATTTTCCCCATTGTTGGACATTGACATGAGAGTGTCAGTTATTTCGTTTTTTAAATAATGTCACTCCTGTATTTGTGTTTTTGAATAAAAATGATTTAAAAAAGCAAAGTATCGTGATTGTTTCATTGCCATTTTAATTATGAACAAATATACTTACACAATTATGTCCATATACTTACACATGCACATACTATAGAAATATCCATTGTTTATTGTTACTGCACACAAGTTTTTCATACATTTCCGCTCAGGTCATGGTACTGTTCATTGACTGTCATATGTTGTTTTGCCCAGCAGATAGCAGCATTCAATGTTTCATTGAGGCCTCGAGTACTGAACCTTTTGGTGAAGCAATGGGCTGGAAAGCCTCAGTGATTCATGAGGCTTCATTTGACCATCACTAGTGGGCGTAATCCGAACCGTTAACAGGGCAGCAAACACAAAACTCAGAGTCGGGCAAAACAGGTACGGTACACGGGCAGAGAAGTATCAAAGAAAAAGCCAAAATCAGAATCCGGGACATTCTAGTCAGAAGTATAACACTAAGAGTACAAGGCATCAACAATCGCAGCACAGGGAAAACGTTCTGACAAGAGCTGTGAGTGAAATGACTGCTTAAATATACATAGGGGAAGTCACATACTATGATAGGGAACAGGTGAGCTGGATCAGACTAATTACAAAGGAATGAACATGAGGAAGTACCTGATTAGTACTATAAACAGTGTTAGTCTTGGTTAGTAAGTTTATCTAAAACAACAAACTGTTAGTATTGTTAGTAAAATAGAAAAGCAGGGTGAAGGAAGTAAACGAGATTGGAAGGAATGGTTGAAATCCCAGAAACCATGAAATCACCCGAAAGTGTGGCACACAATACTGGGGCAGTGAGCGATCACATGACAAAAGACCAGACAGGGGGAGACAAAGTGCAATGCATGGTATGTCACAAAACATGGACCGGAATATAACTGCAATGGTGGAATATGGAAGACATACACAGACAAAGCAAAAACAAAACATGGCAGAGCATCTAAATCACAATACAAAATACAAAGCATGGTCAGACAAAGCAGAATTCATAATCAAAACATGGTCAGGCAGGACAGGATCATAACAGAAAAACTCTGCCTTTGGGCCCTTGAGCAAGACTCTTAACCCCAAAATTACACCAGGTGCTGAAAAAGAAAAACATGATCTCAATGGAATTTCCCTCCCTGAAACTATAGTGAGAAAGTGTAAAATATCTTGGCATGGCTCCACAAGATAGATCAGTACCCTCTTTTTCACAAGAACCTCTTTTATAAGATGTTGACGCAAAACATTGCCCTTTGAATTGAAATCATATTAAGAACTTCCTGAGGCTGTGAATGTGTACTGTAGTTAGGAACTTGTATGGAGATAATAAAAAGACTTGTCACAAAACCGCAATGTTCTTGAGAATGATTTCTGTTGCTTAAAATGCTAAATACAATGTCTTGAGTCATTATGAAAAACAATACTTTAACCAGTTCTCTAAACTGAAAATACACATACTTTTTAAGAGTATTTGGAGCTGAAATCATCGATTAAAAATAAAGAAAATTGAAGCTCAGCCCCAACAATAGGCATTCTTAGGGGCCGATCACACCAAACGCGCTTTTTCGGCATGGAAACACGAGGCACCTCTGACCTGTTTTTTGAAGCCAACGTTGTAAAAAGGCGCTGGACGCATCTTTTTTGTATTGCTAAGTAACGCTCCTGTCACTCATCTTTGCGAACATTCTGAAATTAACCGTTTCAACGAACTAGTCAAAAGGGAACTGATTTCAGGTTTTTTGTGTTCATGGGCACTCGCTTTTGCTCTTTTTGAGAGTAGAAAACAAAAGAGATCAATCTGGGTCCAAAAAACTCTGAAAAAAAGAAAAAAGCAGGGGAATACCATCACCACATGATTGGACAGCAGGGAAAAGACTGAAAATGACGTGAAGCGCCTTTTTATCAAGGCGCCTCAAAATAGGACTGTGTTTGATATGAAGTGCATCAAAAAAGAGCGCGGTGCTTGGGGCGCTTAAACGCAAGCAACCAGTGCGCAAAAGCAGCGTCCAGAACGCGTCTAATCATTGAGAATATTAACAAAAAGGGCGCCCCACGCCGATAAAGCGCGTTTGGTGTGATCGGCCCCTTATACTTGTATAAAAAAGACTGTAACTTTAGGTTAAGGTTCAGTACAGTGTTGTGAGTAGAATACTACCATAAGTATTTGACTTTCCTATGGTTCAGTGTTATAATGTCTTAGTATATTTTGATAGTATTATTTGCGTGTCTCAGTTAGATTGTCACAGTTTAAAAGCATTTCTTAGTCATAATGAGTAGTGTTCTTGTGGGCTGTAATGCAGTGGTCAATATGGCCATGGCCACAAGAAAAAAAAATATGTTCTGGTATTTTCTCAGATGAGCTCAAGGTAAACCGTTGCTTTAGATCAGCCCAAAGAAAAAATGCTACCTGGATGCTGATGTACTTACTTAGCATGTGACTGGAAACTGCAGTATAGAGCACCTGATGAAGACTTTGATTATATTTTAGCCAGGGCCGGCTGCAGCCTGCTTCGACTGGTGATGCAATGAAAATTGCTGGGGGGTAGAGACGTTTTGTTGACGGGAGGGGGGAGATCGTGATTAATTTTGTTGACCAGGGGGAGAGATCGCGTTCAATTTTGTTGACCTGGGGGGGGAGATCGCGATTCATTCTGTTGACCGGGGAAAATCGCGTTTCATTCTAATTGAATTCGTATTACGCACTCCTTTTAATTGCGCTAAGATATACGTTAGTAAGTCAGGAGGCGCTGGGGGGGTGCGGTAAAAATCTGGAGGGGCGTAGCCCACCCCTGCACCCCCCTAAATCCGGCCATGACTTTAGCCATAGTGAGATTGAAAATTATATATTTATATTTTTTAAATCCTCTTTTTGTGTGAGGCTGTGATTTAATTCTGACTTTGACAATCACATTTGCCACATGAGATGCAAATAATGACTCCAAAATTCTTTGTAATATGTTTGTGAATGTGTGCTGAATCCGCTAGCAGAGGCAAACATCAACTGCTGCTGTGAGCACAGTGCGTTCCAGTTAGGGAACCAGTTAGCTTGGACACCAGTACAACTTGCAACATTGCAATGTCATTTACGCCTATCAAGTTTGTTAATATAATTACAGTAATCCAAATAAGTTAGCCTAATGTCAGACAATGAATGAATATGTACATAAGGTTACTTTTAGAAAAACCTTTTTTTAATTCAGTAAAGGGTACGTGTTAGAGTTACTATCTAAAAAGACGCAATTCATTTTTCACTTTCCTGCTTGCACTTGCTAGTGGACTCGAACTAACATGGAGGCGGGGACCAGCCCTTACGAAAAAGAAGTTCATTCAAGTGTGCTATTAGTATACTTCTTCTAAACTAAAAAATAAGAGAGTATACTTTCAGTTTACTTTTGATGTGCTTATCAGAGATATACATAGCAAAGTAATACTTAAAGGAGCTGTATGTAAGTTTGTGGCCAAAACTGGGACTACAATCACATTCAAAATACTGCAGAGTGCAGTATCCCCTCTCCCTCTCCCCCAGACGAGAGGTTGCCAGCTAGGTTGCCGCATCCAGCAAGAACGTCTACTACAAGGAGCTACCATGGCCACGTTTCAATATCAGCAATGATTTGCTCTCACAGGGTTGTGTTCAGTTCAGTTCAGAAAAGATCGAGACTAATGACTGACTAACTTTAGCAATGGTCATATTGGTCAACTTGCTCGTCCATACTATAATATGCGTAAAGAATGAATGAGGACTCATTTGACCGATGTACTGTCTCAATTACATTTCATATTGCCATAATGGCTGTGCTAATGTTGGAACGGTTTCCACAGCGTCTCAGCATAATACCAGAGAAACGGACTTTAATAATGCATTGCTAATGTCAGCAATGACGAGTCGCGGTTTTTATTTCTCAAACAATTTGTTACCTAGTCAATTCGATGACCCACCCGCATACGCACTAACGTACCATGAACGAACATACATAACGTTAGTCGACTGTAGAGAATATCTGAAATGTTCGTGCCAACATTAAATAGAATTAACTTCCCTGAATCTTACCTGTCCAGGAGAATATTAGCAACTTCGGCGTCGGTCTTCAAATTCTTCTCCGCTTTCAGCCTTCTCCATCTTTCAGGCATGTCCTAAACAGATCCTTGTTTTGTTTCTGACTTTGTCAAGACGTATTTCGGAATCATAACGAGGCCTTTTAGGTTTAGTAACGTCAGACATTTGTGCTCCGAGACGCTGGTAGCTGCAGCTCAGTGGTAACTGGCAACCTGGATGCCGAAATGCTACTGACTTCGTGATTGGGAAATAGGTGGAGGGCGGCGCAACAGGCCAAAACACAAAATGAAAACATCAACATTAGTTGTGGGCTGCAACTTCGCTTTTATAATGAGAATATTCTGGCTGGACTACTGTTGTCAGTGATTTAAGTATTTGAAATTAACATCATTCCTTAATGTTTGGTGATATTTCAGGGCCATTTCATGATTAATCAACATATTGCTTCTTTAAGTACACTTAGCTTATACTGAGAAGTACACAGAAAAGTCTAAGTATATTTGGCTTATACTTGTACCTAAACTTTTGATCGAGATATACTCAAGAAAAGTATAATAACTTATTAAAATATTCATGCCTAATGTTCAAGCATACCTGGCTTGCAGTTAGGCTACTATCAAAAGAATAAGCACATTAAAATATGTTTTACCATACATATTGGCTTCTTTGAAATATACTGCAGTATAGTTTTTATCAGTTTTTACTATCTCATGAACTTACATATTCCACATGTAAGTTTGCAGTAACAAGTCAGCTTTGGGGTTGCATAGCAGAGTAAATAGCGCATGGGTGGAGCTGAACTTGATTTTTATGCAGTGTTACTAACCCACACAGAAACAGATAAACATTTGTCTGATTTTATTTGAGAATAAATTTGACAATTCTTCCAGTATTGACAGACTTGATACATACCCTTACAAAAAAGAAGTATACTTCAAGTTTAAGCAACGTAAACTTAAAGTACCGATCTAGTTTACATCTAAGTTTTATTTTGTACTGCAAGTACACTACAAGTGAACTTTTAAGTATACTGGGACTTAACTAGTTGTATACCTCTAGCATACTTTTCAATTTTTGAAAGTTTACATTAAAGTATACTGCAAGTAAACTTACAGATATACTGCTAGTTTATTACTTATATACTTCTAGTAAACCTCTCAGTTCATGAAAGTATACTGTGAAGTATACTGGTAGTAAACTTAAAGATGAACTATTAGTTCACTAGTTATATACTTCTAGCACAATGTCTAATTTATAAAAGTATACTTTGAAGTACGCTGCAAGCAAATTCAGATGTACTACAACTTTACTTTTTATATACTTTTTAGTTTATGAAAGTACACTTTGAAGTATACTGCAAGTAAACTTATAGGTAGACTACTAGTCCACTAGTTCTATACTTCAAGCCCTCTATAGTTTAAATTTAGTTTTAAACTTTCAGGGAGCTAAAGGTTTTTTGTTTTCAAACTGCAAGTATACTTCAAAGTCTTCTTTAAGCTAACTTAACATCATCACAGCTTATGATTACTGCACTCTAAAATATATTACTGTTGCTATTCAGATATTATTTAACGTAAGTAGACAAGAGGTTACCTCATGTGCTCTATTAGTAGACAATGCTTAAGTGCATTCTGCTTTAATTTACAGATGAAGGTACTTATAAGAATTCACAATGAAACACATACTCAGGATAGAAAACAAAATTGATTCCTTTATAAATTAAATTTTCAAATGCAATATTGTATTGGATGCCAAAGTATAAGAACATTACAATGGCAACTTTTATTGAAATCCCAATTCAAAACAAATAATGCCTCTTTCTCTCATATGGAACCAGAAATATGCATAAAATATGAATTAGCAATGCCTTCAGCCTGACCAGTAGGCTGAAGAACTCAAGCGAAGGCTCATGAAATATATGTTTTTTTGGTTAATGGAGTTCTGTATCATTGTCAAAAATATGACTGACTAAAGGAAAGATGCAGCAGTGCTGTATACTTGAAAGATGGTACATTCTGTTGAATAAATGATTTAATCATTTTTAAACAAGAGTGTGGACATCAAAGCCCTGCATATTGTACCTGTACCAAACATTGCTGTGTTTTTGTTGAGATATCAGTTCAATCTAGCTGGCCATTATGTGCAGATTCACAGATAAATGTACACAGTATTTTCAAACATGAGATTAAGAAGACTGGAACTTCAGTGCTATCTGGTCTGATATGGTGACAATGAAATGTATGTACTAATTTCATAACTAGCAGCCATACCACTACTTGATATGCACAAGATGTGCGGCTGAAGCTAAGCAGGTGTGGGCTTGGTTAGTGCTTGGATGGGAGACCACCTGGGAAAATAAGTTGCTGCTGGAGTAGGTGTTGGTGGGCTAGAAGGTTTGGGTCTTCCCTCTGGTGGAATAATACTCAATGCTCCACTGCAGTGATGAGGATGTTCTTTTTCGGATGAGATGTGAAACTCAAGTCCTGACTCACTGTGGTCATTAAACATGCAATGACAGTCTTTAAGTTTCCTAGCAGTGTACCTCACAGTATACTTTCATGTACTGAAAAGTTTACTAGAAGTATACAACTAATGAACTAGTAGTATATCTGTAAGTTTACTTGCAGTATACTTAAATGTATACTTTCATAAACAGAAAAGTACGCTAGAAGTAATCAACTAGTTAACTCACAGTATGCTAAAAAGTTCACTTGTAGTGTACTTGCAGTATAAAATAAAACTTATATGTAAACTGGATGTGTACTTTATGTTTACTTTGCTTAAACTTGAAGTAAACTTAAAAGTATGCTTAAAGTTGGCCAATTTAGTCCCAAGTAGTATTTAATTAGTACACTTACAAGTATACCACTAGTACATTGACACTAGTACACTAAAAAAGTATACTTGGAAAATATACTTGACATTTACTTAAATTTACTTGAAAATATGAACTTGAAGTATACTTCTTTTTTTGTGAGGTGCCAACTGATTGACATTACACTGCCGACAGTGCTAGGATTCTGGGCAGTTAGGTTGCAAAACTCATCAGCAATTACTGCTCATCGTCGTTTGTGCCACCAAAATCTTCGGGTGCATCTCAATTCTCTTATTTCATATTTCCTCCCTCCTCGATCCTTGCTTGAACTGGAAGTTGTTCTGGATGTTCTATCTTGCTGCCTGTCTCAAAGCTCTTATTTCAGCTCCAAGGAGCACAGAGCAAGGAGGGAGGTCTGAGGAGCGATGACTGAGGTTACCTGAGAGCAGCCTGTCCGGACCACTTTCACCTGAAAGCCATGAGGTCACTTGATAATGAAAGACGGTAGCAGTAGCGGTGCAACAGATCAAAAAAGTCATGGCTTGGATTGTATTGCTTGAGTCATGGATTTGATCATTTTTAAGATCAGAAAAATAAAAAGGAGATAACTTTGCATTCCATTTTCTCTGTAAAAACACGCAAAGTTAGGAACATTTGGCTGTGGTCTTAAATGAAGACATCATTCAAGATGTTCAAAATTCAAAAATCTTCAAATAGCCCATAAAAATAAGCAATTGTTAAATGAAAGCATTTGAAATGTTCAATTGTTAAAGTGTAAAATGAGGCATGACAACTTTGCCCTTTCAAAATGGTAGAATGAAAAAAATAGCATGTGTTTACATCAACAGAGGCCTACCTTAAAAATCTTTTTTTTTCAAAATGATGCGGAAGTCTAAAATGTTAGTTCATTGATTATTCATTAATTTTCACACACAGTGAACGTTTGTGAGCAGGCTAAATTAGAAAATTTGTTGTTGATTATACCTGTCACTCAAACATAGCCAAGGCTGCTTTGAATGACATTCAGCTATTTGAATGTGCACTTACCACAGACAGCTTTCCTGCACTTCAGGCATTTGACGAAGGTTTTATTTTGTTCCATTGTGATCTGAAAAAACTATGTCATTATTCAAGACAACTGATAATGTATAAGAGGACGGAGATTCATGCAGATGCCACACGAAAATAAATGTATTTCTACATAGAGAAAAATTTTGTGTAATGATCATATATGTAACCTATAGCCTAACTGCCCTAGTTTTAGATCTGAATTCATCTTGGTTTTATTTGACAATGGGGAGTGCAGCACAATACAATTTCAGGAGTTAAAAGACTGGAGGAGTTTAATAAGCCTATTTTATGAAAACATTTATCAAAAATTTAAAAACAAACCACCATGGCTAAAATTTACCCCGTAGTGTTTCTGGCGTTAAAAAAAGCAATTGTGGCAGTTAAAGTGTATTTCACACTTTGGTGAATAAATTTTGCAAATAATCCTCAATTCTCATGCCTGCCAATCCATACGGATCACATTACTCCAGATCCAGCTGTGCGCCGTCATCAGAAAAGAATGTTGCTTAACGTGACACTTCAGAGGAAATGGCATCTAATTTCTCTAAAACATATTTCCTTGATTCTTCTCGCATTGTTTCCTGATGTGTCTCTGTGCATGCTCAATGGGAGGGACGAAGATACAAGGAAAAGACTCAAGTGAGGAAAATGAGGATGCAGTTGAAGAGAATTGAGATGCACCCCCACCCCTTGAGATTATTACTTGAAGAAATACATTGATGCATTCACTATTGAAACCCCCCCAAAAAAAAAAAAAAAAAAAAATTCAACAACAAACATACGTAAGTCTATAATGAAAATAAATGGGGTTATACTTTTTTAAGCTGGTCAGCCACCGTTTATAATTTCAGGAAGGCGTTATGTTCTCAGAAATTAAAGGCTTTGTATATTGGGCCATGTTCTTTGTTTAATAAGCACTAATGGAAATGGTATGTCTGAATGTCAGGGCACTCAACTTGCAGCCTTGGGGCCAGATGTGAACTGCAACAGCCAAATGGTCAGGCCATCGCCATTAAGCATTTCTCTCATTGTTTTCTTTGCTGAAAAAATCCAGTTGCAACCAGGTCAGCGTTCGAATGTTCTAAAAATGCATTGGTGCTACAGAGTATAATAACTAAATTTCTCTTCATCGTCTTTGTTCCTGTCACCCATTTTTATTCCTTCTCAATTAAAAAAATATTTGTTGATTCTGCGTGCGTTTATTTCTTTGTTGTGTTTTGTTAAATAAGGACATGATGTTCTAAAATAATGCAGGCATAATTAGTGCCCAGAGAAATTGGTGGGTTGTAATCTTGCTTTTTTTAAACCCTCGACCATCAAGGAGTCAAACGAGCCTCTATTTCAAATCTTGTCTCAAACGGTTATTCAGTTAATTGCAGACATCATCTCAGGCAATAATTCAGTCACCATGCAGACACATCACAGATTGGTATAAATTAAAGTGTCAACCCAGAAGGCATAAAACAAGTTTTATTGAGTAAGTAGAAAATTTTCTTTTATGATCTGCAATCTGCTGTTGGATGCTACAAGTGTTCTTTGCAGTGAAAATAATAATAATAATAATAATAATAATAAAAAGAAATAGAGTCAAGGTCTTCAGCATTTCAACAGAGGCGCCATTTACATTTTTAATGTAAATAGCCCATACACAATTTACAACTTTGGCTCTGTTTGCCACCACAATGGACGTGAAACAATCAAGATGTTCTTGAAGTGCTGACTTTCAGCATAACTTTGAGTGTTTTTCCGGTATGAACCTTGTAGGATTTACAACTATTTGTATACACCTCCCCACATTTCATAAATTGAATTGAAATTTTAATACTTGATAGTAAATGTACCTCATATAGCACCAGACTCCAAATGCAAATGTCGCATTTCAAACCAACTCTATGATATGCTTAGTTTTTGATATAATGAGTGAATGAACACACACCTGACCATGGAGCAGCTGAGCAGCTAGATGTCCGATTAGTTATGGCCCCTTTGACCAAATTAAAGAAAAAAAAGTGCTGCCATTCTTTGACAATGTCCAAATATTTCAGGACTTCACTTAATATAAAGCTAGCTAGGGCATTTCAACAAAAATGTATAATGTGAAATCATGTTATATTCATGCTGGTCTATCTTTCTGTATACTAGTATATTTCTTTCTGGTAATGTGTGAAAACTGGGAAAATAGACACCTACTGTGGAAGTTAGAACAACTGAGAAGAGCAGTGTGGCATTCCTGGGTGAATACTTTTTTCAGCTGTATGCCAGAACTTACAAAAAAAAAAAAAAAAAAACTTGTTTGTTCTTCTGAATTTCAGAGTGACTGTCCTTGTCAACGCTTTCATTTGACTTTACTACATTGATTCCGCAAACTTGGTGAAAACTCCTGACAGCCTACATAAAATGTGTTTGCTGCCTTTGTGAACTGCGCTTTCCTTTCCAATTTATTGGGATGTTATATCCTGTAAGCTTTGTTATTTTATGAGCCTTGTTATCACACGCAAGGAAGGGTCGGGCAAAAGCTCTGGGGACTGCTTCTGAGGCCCGAAGTGCAGTATATTCAATGGAAAATATTCTGAGGGTAGCATTGCATATATTTGATTCGATTAGGCTCCTGATCTGAGAAAGGAGGGGGTGGGGTCATTTACAGAGGGAAATGGAGTCCTGATCTTTCAAGATGTGTGTAAAATTTGGTGCAATGACCCAGAAAATAGAATGTTTTTGTTAAACAAGACACATGACGGTAATTAAAATTGTAGAACAAAAGTACAAAACAAGATAAATTAAGATTACCCTCTCCCAAACCCTTTAGACTGAAAAAAAAAAATAGATATACAGTATATATTTGGCTTCTTAAAGGGTTAGTGAATTTTGTATGTTTTCTTAAGCAACTGAACTTGTGACTTACTATGCAGTGAACCTTGAGCCCAACTCTTCTGCAGGCATGTTATTTCACGGTAACCACTACACTGCATCCGTTAAAGGCTAATGTTGGCACTTGGATGCTTGAAGATGTTGTCAAAGCATGTGGAGGAATGATCTCCAGATCTGATCACATCCAATGCTGTCCACAGACCACATGCCAATAAATATGACTGTACGCACAGTCCATTAAGAAGCTCAGGTATTCAGCTTCCTTGGGAAGCTGCAGGACCCTTTGACAGAGCCAGCTCCCCTCTAAGGCAGGGCTGCAGCTGGGACGCATTCCACTCCCTGCAGCTGCCACCCATAGCCTAGTTATGGGGCTAAATTTTAGCAGTCTAGCTTTTGACCCTGAGAGAAACCCCATGGGAACTCAATGACAGTATGTGCTTGCTTGGCATGCATAGGACTCTCAGGAGCCTATTCTGACAGCGGTGGGTTTTTATTTTTTGGCTGCGATTGGATGATGGTTATTTTATTGTGTTTTTTGTTCCATGAACCACTAAACCACTTACATGTCAGAGCATGTGTTTCTCATCCAACACCTGACACCGTGACCATCCCCAGTGCCATGACATGTATTGGTATTGCTTTGATTGTAAACCTGTCATGCTAATGTCCAGTATCCATTTGCTGCACTATTTTTATCTATATAGGAAAGAATCATGTTTTCTTGTATCTGGATCAATTGTGACAACCCTGTCAGGCCTATCCATGGGCATCAGTCTGTTAGTGTGTTTCATGTGTTCTTTTATATACTTAATTTTTCTCATTTATACAGTGACATTGGTTTGTTTTTTATTTGCCTAGATTTGCACACAGAGTGAATTGTATTTTTTTTCCTAATAAGATGCTCACAACTTGTGGAGATGTAGCATTTATGTACAAAACATAAAAAAGCAATTGTATATGATGACTGGTAAATTCCCCTGCTCAAGGCATAATATGTGCTATTTATCATAAAATGGTTTGTTTTTTCACTCAAACAGGAATAATGACAATTGTTCAAAAAGTGAAAAAAAAAATTATGTGGCAGTTTATAGCAATAGTTGCTCTGTGGTCAAAAGATAAGTCACAATCTGTGCTAAATAAGGGAATTAATCCCATCTGTATGCAATGTACCAATCTGATGTTGTACTCATTCATCTTGTTGTTTTCAGGGTTTCACTCACTCCACTCTTATTCAAAGTGTCATTGCTGTTTTGCACTGTTAAACACCTCAGAATGTGTCCCTAATTGTATAATTAGTCATGTTCCTGTGCTGACTACCAAACATTTTCTGATTTTCAGGAGTCTGAAAGGACAGCTGAAGGATAATTGTTGAAATTCATGGCAAGAACCCTGCTACTGGAGATACTTTCTCAAGATATTTTTGAACTTGAAGGTTATGATGACCCTTCATTGTGCAATTGTTCAAGAATTTTTTTTCATGCTGATGGCTAGTGTAAATTTTAGGTTCAAGAATACCAACTGTTTATAACACACTAATCAGTGAATGTGGTAGACCCTAGGAAGTTCTTGCTTATACACAATACAGACCCATTCACAAATATTGGCACCACTGATAAAGATAAGTAAAAGAGGTTTATTATAAATTCATCTTTTCATTAATTACTTTAAACTCACGCCAAAAAATGAGAAAAATCCAACTTTTAATTGAAGTCAATTACTTTGAAAAAAGTGCCTTATCAAGAAGTAATTACTTATATAAATAACAAAACCATATGCCACTATAATTGGCACCAAGAGAAATTCTTATGAACAAAATGTAACAAAAGTATTTCTCTCCATTTACATGTCACTTTTTTAAGTTCATCTGAGTGTTTGGGAACCATCAAGCAATAATCCGTAACTTCACTGGGGCATTAATATACAGTAAGGTGACACATAGGCTACATTTCTGTATTCATTCATCAACATGGGAAAGATAGAAAGATACCCAAATCAAATGAGTGAAAAGTGTGTTAACTATCAAAAATAGCTTCTCGTCTGACAGTGCTCATATCTATCATAAAGGTAATAAGCACAAAATTGAAATCAACAGGAACTATTACAAATTAGATACTGTTTCCGGCCTGCAGCTATGCAGCAAGCTGCTATACACTGTGTGTTCTGACACGCTTCTATCATGGCTCGGGTTAATTTTATCAGCAATTTGTGCAACCATTGCACTGTACCTGTCAAACATGCCTTACTCGCATTTTAGGTCTCTGGTGAAATTTACATGATTTTAAACCTCTAATAACAGCAAATGGCATGATGTAAGGCTGAAATGGTTTGATGGAAAAAAAAGATTGATTTACTTCAAAGGATAGTGGCCATAATTTTGGACTGATAAAATGTCAATATGTAGAAAAATAAGAAGACCAATAAATTCTTCCTATTTATCGAAGTGTGAAATAAAATCGAACTAATGTGGGACTTTTTGGATAGAGGTAGTTTTTCTGTTGGCCAGCAGTGGTTTAGGCCTTACAGGTCGTCCATGGATGCCATTTTTGCTCAGTCTCTCGCTTATTGTGGAGTCGTGAACACTGACCTTAACTGACCAAGTGAGGTCTGCAGTTCTTTAGATGTTACTCTGAATTCTTGTGCGATGACCTGGATGAGTCATTGATATGCTCTTGTAAGAATTTTGATTGGCCAGCCACTTCTGGGAAGGTTCACCACTGCTCTATGTTTTCTCCATTTGTAGATAATGGCTTTGACTGTGGTTCACTGGAGTCCCAGACCCTTTAAAATGACTTTGTAACCCTTTCCAGACTGAAAGATGTCAACAACCTTGTTTCTAATCTGTTCAGGAATTTCTTTAGGGCGCAGCATCATATGCGGCCTCTTGCCTACTTCACAGTTCCAGACAGGTTCTATTTAAGGATCTGGCTACACATTTGCGGTTTATGGCGCGTGTTAACGCCGCATGAAAAGCCGCGAAAAACGCTTGGAGGAGATGCAGCATAATACGCAGCGATGAGCTGTCTCCACCTTGGCAGACAATGTAGAAGATCACGCTATCTGCTTTTCTGCTTTCGCTCGCAGCAATTGGTCTGAAGAAGAGCTGAACTACTTTGCATATAAATGTCTCACAATATCGTTTCCACATCAGTGACATCAGTAGCCTGCACTGTATTTCACATTATTGTTGGGGTTTTCTGGGAAGAACAGGTTCGGTTATTAATGTACAAGTATTAATGATCATAATTAATATTAATAGAATTATTAATATTAATAGGATTGCTAATATGAGTTAATAGCAACGGGGCACCACCCTGGGATCAGGGACCAATAACCGATCCAAAATTTTAGTCTCAAAGGAATTGTTTAAGCCAAAATGTCAATATTAAAATATCTACATTTGTGGAATTAACAATGAAGGGTGAAATTCGAACAATGGACCTCCTGACCAGCTGTTACCGCAATAAACATGCACAAATAATCACAGGGAGCTGTTCAGAAATTATACCAGTTTATTTAACTTTGGTAACATTGATGGTAATCAGTAATACTTTAGTTAACAAACATCTATTATTTCTACAACTACCACGACAAACGGCTACATGTACAAGCAACTAAGATTGAGGGTAACAGACACTGCATGTGAGGGCACAAAGGGAACGAGGAAAGGAAAAGGGAGAGCAAGATGGCCAACGCAGCCACGTGAGTGGATACATCACTCGAAAAGAGGGCAGAGGAAACGGGAGAGCAAGATGCCCGACGTAACCACGTGAGTGGGTACGTCACTCGAAAACGACAACCGGGAAAGTCGAATAGGGAGGTGCGAGACCCGCAGTTCAGCGCGCTTTAATGGCAAGATGCGTGAGGCCAACTAAGTTGCGCTCCCATGCACTCCGTAGCCCACATTCAGGTGTGTGTTGCGTGTGGGTGTGGTGTGTGTTGCGGGTGGGTGTGGTGTGTGTTGCGTGTGGGTGTGCACGTATGTTGGTTAGTCAGAGAGAGACGAAGGGAAATAAAAGAAAGAGAGAGACAATGAGGCTCAGGCAAAGTAACGGGTTCTCGCAGCAACTGCGCTTTATCATACAGGAGCTCGACGAGCGAACTGGGGCTCGTTCGCCGTGATCCCGATTCCTTCGCTGATAAAGTGCAGTTAGCTGGCTTTATCCACTCTGCGGCAGACCACACAATAAAAACAATAGCTCACAGAATAAGCACAAACAGATGGCACAATGAGTAAAACACAGCAGACTCAGCGGTCTGCAGAATCGATGATAAGAACAGAAATACAAATTGGAACAAAAATGTAATAACACACTAATACTAATCTCTGCTCAGACAAAGTCCGTGCGTTGTTTGGCGGAGTTTCCTTGGGCTCCAATGTGACGACGGGGCTGGCGGTCGGTGCGTCCACGGCGAGGCGATCCACACGTGGGGCAGAGCGGAATGCAGCGGGTCAATGAGACAGCGTGTGTAGGCATTATTCTTCTCGTTCTTGAAGAATAACAGATGCTCCGTATCTCGTTCTTTTGAGGAAGGCCAGAATTGGAATTGCTTCACTGATTCCCAAAGTAATAATAAAAAAAATTAAACCGGGAAACTCTGCAGCTCTCCAGGGAGTGGGGACTGTGGCCTAGGTTAAAAAAAATAATACAAATGTTTGTGTTACTGACACCTCCTATAGCGACTCGCGTCACTGTGGAAAGGTGCAGTACGGAGGTGTGTTCTAAGTCTTATAATCCCCGTGACGTCATGGCTGCATCTTAGGGATCCCCTGGGGTGTCCACGGCTCTTGTCCAATGGGACAACAGAGTTTGAATTCAACCCAAAACTTCGCACCTAGGTGCGAGGCGCAAAGCCTGATGGGGTTTTGGCGGAATTCCATTGTTAGGCTTTGGCCTTTACATGTAGACCTTTCTTTGTTTGGCCATGTAGTGAGGCCCCAACAGTATGAAGCGATACATTGTTTATATGAAATTTAAATATTCCACGAAAAGACTGCAAACAGGGTGAGTGTCTCGTTAACTGACAGGAGAAATGGCAAAGTTTTTGTGTCAGGCCTGCACATCATCAACTGCAAAGCAATTCCCTGAATTCCTATCAGCTGGCTGTAGAAAACGCCTGACAGGACATGTCCCGTGATACGCTCAGAAACCCCTTTGGAGGTTTCTGGAATTTCACGTGGCGGTAACAGAGCATTCTTTTTCTCCGATCACGCAGATGTGTTGATCCGATCATTATAAGTCAATTACACCAAACAAAGGGTTTTAGCGCCGCAACATGCACCATAAACCGAGAATATGCTGCCAAACCCTAAGTGATTTTGAGATTCTACAGGGCTGGCAGTAATCATACCTTGGAACCCAATTGCTAATTGAAATTGTTTACTTGGTTGATTTAGTTATAAGGGGGCAATTAGTTTTTCACATAGGGGCAAGTACAGTTGGATAGCTTTTTTCTTTCAATAATTGGAAATTACTGACAGTCGTCAAAAAGAACAAACTTCTCAAGATAACACACCAAGCCACTAAAATCATGGGCCCCCCCACCCCAACCTATCGGACTGAATAACCACATCCCTTTTACGCAAAGCGCTCATAATCACGAGACCCAGACCACCCACTCTACCAGCGCTTTGCCCCCCTTCTTTCTGGCTGTAGGTTTAGGCTGCCTTTGTGTAGGAAGGGCCACTTTAGCAAAATCTTTGTCCCAACAGCTATATGAGCTCTTAATAAATAATGAGTTATTCTCTGTTATTTGCCCATGGTTTTAAATATGTCAGTCTCTGCTGCATGTTATATGTAATTATGTGCCTGTTTTGCTCATGTCTTGTGTTTTATTGGTTTTTCTTGGGTTTTATTTTGTATATTCTTGTCTTGTATGCATTGGCTGTGTGTGCACGTTTCTATGCACCTACTTGGAAAAAAGAATTTCCTCATTGAGGACAAATAAACTATCTATCTATCTATCTATCTATCTCTACAAAAAGTGTCTGTCTCAACAGGCCTTTCAGTCTTATTAAACATATTTACCACTAACGCAATTGAAACCTGTGTGCAAGAAGTACCGAAGTCACAAAATAACCCTTCTGAGATTTTAGGGGTCAAAGTTTTCAAAACATGTTGCAGATGATTTTTTTTTTTTTTCTAATGGTAGCATACTATGGAGCCCATTGCTGTTTCCAGGGGCTATTGATAGCTGACAAACCCTTTTTTTTGGGGCTCATGTGTCAGAAAGTTAATCAGAAAATTAGCTTTGGACTGAAGCTTTTTTTTCTGCTAATACTTGGACTTGAGTACTTTTTACCACTAAAAAGCTGGACGTTAGGTCATTCCATGTCAAATCATCCAGATTTTGAGAAATTTTCCAGGTCAGCGCCTCAAAAATTTTTGAAAAAATTCACGAGTAAAGATTCACACAAATTAAAAAAATGCCAAATATTAGGCAAGTATCTAGATTTCAAGTTATAGCCCTTCAAAGTTTGAACAATACTTTAAGCTTTTTGGCAAACCCATTTTCAGCCAACTTTGGCAACTTATTGCTCCAAATGGATTGCTTCTACAAGGCTGTAATTGGGTATACTAACCATACTCATCCCCCTAGAATCTGAAAATGGCCTTAGCTTCTGTGTATCTTGATCCACTTTTGTATGGTAAAGCCTCAAAATCAGCCGAAAACACAAAACGCCCAAAAAGGAGACCACATTTTATGAACTGTAACTCAGGAACTAAGATAAAGGCTAGAATTCATTTTTTATGATTTTATGATATATCTCTCTGTAAAAATGCAGTAATCCAAGTAATATCATTTGTAGAAGTACTTGGATTACTAAAATTATAAAATGTGGTCTCATTTTTGGGCATTTTGTGTTTTCGGCTGATTTTGAGGCTTTACCATACAAAAGTGGGTCAAGATACACAGGCTATTTTCAGATTCTAGGGGATGAATATGGTTAGTATACCCAATTTCAGCCTTGAATAAGCAATCAATTTGGAGGAATAAGTTGCCAAAGTTGGCTGAAAATGGGTTCGCCAAAAAACGTAATATATTATTCAAATTTCAAAGGGCAATAACTTGAAAACTATTTGAGATACTGGCCTAATATTTAGCATTTTTTCATTTTCTGTGAATATTTACTCGTGAATTTTTTCAAAGAATTTTGAGGAGGTGACCTAGAACCCCCCGGGATGATCTGATGTGGAATGACCCGTAAGTACTTTAACAGATGCAGCCAACTTTCCAGCCTTCATAATTTCCATTTTCACAGCTAGTCATGTAACACACTATATGATTTTGATTGGACAATAATGAACTTGGGTATTTCTTGCACTGCAGTTTAGTAAATTTGATAATAGCAACATACCAATACACAGGACTTGAGAACGTCTTCTGAGAAATCTTTGGGATCAGATGATGCTCTGGCTATTTTGACTTTTAATACTGGTGTGAGCTCTTTTTTTGCAAAATGTGACTTAAATACTTTTTGCACAAAGGTCTTCAATTTTTCTCTCTTAAGAGCAAAATAGTTGCTTATTTTAAGTTATGTATTTGACAAGTGAAATATTTGTTATTTCATTGACAAATAGAAAATGAGTTCAAATTATCTCGTCTCAGTAGCAAAATTTTTGTCTCACTGAGAAAATAGGTAATAGAAATAAGTGTTTTAAAGCTAAATAGGACAATGGACCCCTCCGCAGTGGATCTTCTTGGAGGCTAAGAGTGTGCGCTGGCGCGTATTGCTGCCGCTGCTCTCTGGCTCTCTCTCTTGCTTTTGCTACTGTAAGAGTCTCGATTTTTTTGTGACGGATTTGTTTTCTCTCCTGATTAACGCTAGACTGCCGGTATTCTGTTTTTCGGTATCACAGTAATACCATCAGATTATCCACAGTGGATGTTTCTCGGACTTTTATAGCCTACCTATGGCGTCCTGCTGGCTGTCACTCCTCGCTGGTCTGCCTCTGCTCTCAGGAATTCTCTGTCCACTGAGCCAAAACGTGGACTCTCAGGCTGTGTGCGCATTTTGTGATCGCCTGGTCTGCTCTGTTCCTCCTGGTGAATCCGGCGACAGCGCTACTCCAATAACCACTGTTGACCTACTGCAACTCCGCTTCCACTCCTATCCGTCACCCACTCTGTTCCTCTGCCCGGACATCGCTCGTCACCCTCGGCGTAAATACATCCACTGTGGTTCCTGACGGAGCTTTAACATTGATAACTCCACTACAATCAACTCCTTCTGGTCCTCATCTCGCCGCTAACCGAGAACTTCCCGTTGGAGGGTGAACCATGGTGTGTTAACCAGCCTAGCCAGGTCGGCTAACGCCAGTAGGAGCGATCGCATGGATCTCAACTTTGGATTATTCAATGTTTGGTCTCTTTCAGGCAAAGGACAGCTCCTCCATGATGTCATTACCGACCACAAGTATGACTTTATGTGTTCAACTGAAACTTGGCAACAACTTAATGACTTTTCACATCTGAATGAACTAACTCCTCCTGGGTTTGTTTACACCTGCCAGCCCCGTGCCACTGGCCGTGGGGGAGGTCTCGCGTTAATTCACTGCGAGACGTTGAAAGTCTCGCATGTTTCAGTCCCGGCCTCTCGGTCATTTGAGTCTGTTGCCATTCAACTGAATGACTCTACCCCGACCATAGTAGCTACTGTCTACCATCCACCTAAGCCCAATGTTGATTTTATAAGCGAATTTTCTGCTTTCCTCTCTCACATCTGCTCACTCACCCCTAACATAACCTTGCTTGGCGATTTTAACATACATATTGACAATACCACTAATCTTCTTACAAAGGACTTTACATCCTGCCTGGACAGTTTTGGATTATTACAGTATATTGATTTCCCCACCCTCTCCAAAGGGCATGTTCTGGACCTATTGTGCTGTTCTGACGTTATTCCATTAAACTGTTCCGAAGTCGATCTCCCCATTTCTGACCACATGCTTATTTCATTCAATGTTACTCTCACACTATTCAAATCCAAAGTATCACGTGTCATTTCATTTCGTAATATCAAGGACAGTAACTTAATAGTATTACTAATCTCCCCTGCATCAGTTATTCATCCACTCCTGTTGAATTGCTCTCTCATTACAATACCAGCCTTCACAATCTGTTGGATTCCCTGGCTCCTTTAAAAACACGGTCTGTCTCCTTCAGCCATTCTGCACCATGGTTTACACCTGAACTCCGCCAATTCAAAGCTAAAGGCCGTCAACTTGAACGTCTTTACAGAAAATTTGATCTCACTGTTCACAAGGATTTATATAACAATCACAGTCTCTGTTATAAGGGCATGCTCTACGCTGCAAAATCAAATTATTATGCCAATTTAATCAGTACCGGTGACAGGAACACATATGCACTTTTCTCTATAGTCAACAAAACTCTTCGCCCACCCAACTCTCTTCCTCCTCATTTTTATTCAACCGATTTCTGTAACTCACTTATGTCATTTTTCAACACCAAAATTGACAATATTCACCAGCAATTGTCACCCCTCACCGTATGCAGTTCACCCTTGCCAGCTTTCTATGCCCCTTTCTTCCGTCCTTTTTCAAGCTTCAAACTACCATCTGTTGCTGAAATTTCTGAATTTATTCGGAAATCCAAGCCATCTACTTGCCAATTTGATCCCCTTCCAACTACTCTGGTTAAAGCTTCCCTTCACTCTCTTTCCCCCTTAATAACTGCCATTGTTCATTCCTCCCTCAGCTCTGGTGTTGTTCCCCCATCTCTGAAATCTGCTGCAGTAACTCCCATACTCAAGAAACCTGGTGCAGATCCCAATGACTTCAATAACATTCGTCCCATCTCTAATCTCCCTTTCCTATCCAAAATCCTAGAAAGAACAGTTGCATCTCAGGTACATTCTCACCTCTGACAATAATTTATATGAACAATTCCAATCTGGTTTTCACCCACTTCATAGCACTGAAACAGCTTTGGTCAAAATCATAAACGACCTCCTTATAGCTGCTGACTCTGGACTGCTCACAATCCTCATCCTTCTCGATCTGAGTGCGGCCTTTGACACAATCTCCCACACCATTCTCATTCACAGACTTGCCTCCATTGAAATAGATACACCCCTGGCCTGGTTCAAATCCTATCTCTCTGGCCGTACTCAATTTATCCAATTACAAACATACACATCCCATCCATCCACCCTATCCACTGGTGTCCCCCAAGGCTCTTTCCTCGGCCTCCTTTTGTTTATCATTTACCTTCGCCCTCTCGGCCACATTTTCCGCAGATTTGGTATTCAGATCCATTGCTACACGAATGACACCCAGCTCTACCTGTCCACCAAACCCACTTCCACCCTCCCACCTTCTTCCCTCACTGTGATTGTCCTCAAGAAATTAGATCCTGGTTCTCCAATAACCTCCTAAAATTTAACAGTGATAAAACTGAGATTCTCCTCGTCAGTACCAAAAACAACCTCACAAAAGTTGACAGCTTCACCATTCCTATTGACCAGTGGCGGAGCTACAAGGGGGGCGAAGACACATCCCTTTTAGTCCTGGCTAGATCTCAATCATTTTCCTTTATTGACGTCTTTTCCAATTATTGTAATTGGCAACTGAAGACACGGTTTCTCTCCACATGCGATCTAACAGCGATTAAATCGCGGGTTAAATTCAGTACAGTGGCAGAACACAGAATTGGGTGGCACAAAACAGCCGTTTAAAACAATTATAAATCCTGACCTGTTCTCAGTCATCTTCATGATTAACAAAACGTTCACTCCGAGAGCGCTCAGCACTTAACAGGTGCTGCTTGTTCTCCACGATTAGGTAAGACGACAATCATTCATCTGGACGCGTATTTGCTGTATTTAAATCTACGTTATTCAAAATTGCATAGCCTAAAGGTCGACTCTCACGCAAATGGCTTGAGCCGCATGCTTTTTATAACCTAGGCTATTTAACTACCGAGTGCCACTGTTTTTTTTTTTTTAAATCAACCCACGAAATACCGAGAGTGAAAGTCCGCGTTTCATTGGAACACGGACCAGTTCAATCACGCGAAGCACTGGCCAATTAATAACTAAATTATTTTTCTGCACTGAATTTAGCCCATGATTTCATCGCTGTTAGATCGCATACGATGAGAAACCGTGTCTTCAGTTGCCAATTACGATAATTGGAAAATACTTCAATAAAGGAAAATGATTGAGATCTAGCCAGGACTAAAAGGGATGTGTCTTTGCCCCCCCTGTAGTTCCGCTTCAGCTATTGACAATTCATCAGTCTCCCCCTCCACCCAAGTTAGAAGTCGGGGTGTCATCCTTGACGGTACGCTTTCATTCCAGGGTCATATTAATCACATCACTCGCTCCGCATATTTTCACCTGCGCAATATCTCTCGCCTTCGCTCATCCCTCTCACCCAACAGTTCCGCCATCCTTGTTCACTCCCTGGTCACATCCCGCCTTGATTATTGGAATTCCCTTCTTTTTGGCTTACCGGTAAAGTTAATCCATAAACTTCAAATGGTCCAAACCTCTGCCGCCCGCATTCTTACTCTCATACCTCATCCATTAGTCACATAACACCTGTCCTACAGCAACTTCACTAGCTTCCTGTCAAATTACGCATCATCTACAAGATTCTGCTCCTCACCTTCAAGGAAATCAACAACCTCGCTCCCACATACCTGACTGAACTCATCCACCTCAGCACACCTTCTCACACTCTCAAGTCTTCTTCATCCATCCAACTCATTCTTCCACCCGCCCATTTAGTCACCATGGGGTCAAAAGCCTTCAGCCGCTCGGCCCCCCGCCTCTGGAACTCTCTCCCACATGAAATCAAGACCTCGATCTCTCTCACCATTTTCAAATCCCGGCTAAAAACTCACCTCTTCAGACAGGCTTATTCACTTTAGGCCTGTAGTTCCTTGTTTTAAATGATTTGCACTGCTTTTATTCTTAATGTATTCCTTTATTGTCTTCTCTTGTGTATGTGTGTGTGTATTTTATAATGTATTTTAATTGCTTGACTTCTGTATGGTGACCTTGAGTGTCTTGAAAGGCGCCTATAAATAAAATGTATTATTATTATTATTATTATTATTATTATTATAAAATACAAGATTGAAATGCTTAATAAGGTGGGCTTATTTAAAATTTTTTGCAGTGTAAGAACTTCATTTTGTGTTCACTCAGGTTTTCTTTCTCTAATATTAAAATGAGTTTGATGATCTGAAACGTGATAATAGTGCAAAAATAGAAGAAATCTCAAAGGAGGCAAATATTTTCTCACAGCTCTGTACTTTGCGTTGTTTTGGATAAAAGGAACTGCCAGATGAGTGTAATCTGTAATATGCAGCAGGGTGCCTTGGACTGTGTGTTGTGATTCGTTTCTCCCGTAATCGTCATTAAAATATTCTGCAACTTATGCCACAGAAGCCCTTTTGTCGGTCTGCACCAGATGGGATAGACGTGGTTGCACTCATCCGTCAATAAGCTTTGGCTGCTCAACACCCTGTTGCTTGCGGTTTGCCTCTGTTGGAAGGTACTCACCACTGCCCACTGCAAGCATCCCACAAGCCTTGCTGCTTCCCAGTCATCAGTCCTTGACCCTTGTCAAAGTTGCTCAGGTCTCATTTCCTCTAACAGGTTGAGTATGAGAACAGACTGTTGACTTTCCATCACTGTTCATGGACCTTAACGTGTGCCTTTTTACATAATAAACAAAGACATTTGATTAATCTTTGAGTGGTCATAATGTTTTGATTCGCAGGTGCATATATGCAAAAATTGGTACATAATTAAAGAATGTAAATTTAGTCAGATATCCTTAAGTTTAATCATTATGGCTCAGACTGTGACTACAGTAATCAATCAGTCCTCTCAGCAAGGCGGACAAGGGCAGAGGATTAATTCCTTTTTTGACCCATATTCAAGCATGTGGACAGCATGTCTCACACTGCAGACTGCAGCAGTCGTAATGACAACTATGATAACTTTGCCATTATCTTCTTTATTGTGCCTGTTTTTGAAATATTAACACACACCATAAATTTAGTTCCGAATGTATTCAGACTTACAGAAAGAGAGAAATAAACCTGAAATAAATCATTTAAAATAACTTTATCCCTGAATGGATTTCCACATTACAACAAATGAAATTACCAGAAGAAACATGGTCATTGTTGATACATTTGGAAGTATGGACATAAATAGCTGCATTACAACACAATCAGGAAATGAGATTTAAATTTAATGACAGCAGTCTTTCTTGGGGTAATGAGAGAAATTGTGTTTCTCGCACAGCCCATTAAAAGAGCCACAGAGGCGAATCTTCATGCAGCACAAAGTGCATTTTTTTTTATCTGCCAGGGAAGATTCTCAAAGGAGGAGGTTTCAATCTAAGTGCCCATTCCAGTAACATTTTCTTTTGCTCATTTTAACTTTCAGCTGCATGAGAGGCCTTATGATACAGCAAGACCTGCAATGCAGAGAGAGTTTAGAGCTTCCTTTTCTGTGCTGTGTTGAGTCTAGGCATTTCTAAATCAGAAAAAAAACTAGATTTATTAAACCTATTTATACAGTAAATTTTTTGGTTGGAAGTAGTATAATTGTTATTCTATTTATTAATTTGCTTACCTACTTAGTTTTTTTAAAAATAAATTCCATAATTCATCAAATGACATGCCAAAGCAGCTTTCTTCAAAATGCATGACTGCATGGCGAATAATGTCTCGATTTCCCTAATCTTTTAAGGACATTCAGCTGTTTACATTTATTTTTTGATTTCTTTACTCATACCAGACACAATAATGTGGGTGCTGGGAATATACAGTACCACTCATTGAGATGGGCACCGGCAACAGCCAACAAAGGTAAATAGTTTGTGTTTTTGTGTGTGAATTTGCATGTGTGTGGATGTATCATGCCACCTATCAAAATCAATAGAGCAATTCTCTTACTTGTGAGACAAAAAGTAGATCAATGATGCCCAATATTTTCCTTTTGACAATTGACTTGTTACCATCCACAGCGGAGTGCTCTTTGCGAGCTTGTGTTCATCGAACAGTTTAGCACTGTTCTCTTCCACAATCAATGTCCAAGGCTTTTTCAGCTATTTATTTGAGAGGATAGTGTAAAGCCCTGTTCCCCAAATCACAGTCCTTGAGGGACAAAAGCTGCTGGTTTTCCTGCCTCCCATTACCTAGAAGTCAGGGGTGATGTTAGTCTGGCCAATCATTTGCAATTGTTGTTCATTTCATTGCCTGGAAGGAAGGAAGGGAAATCTGAGCCAGATTTGAGGATCCCTGGCACAGGGAGTCAAAAAGAATGGAGAGTGACAAAGATTGGCGGTTGGATTCTAATCACCATCATTGTGGCTGGCAATGAGCATATGGATTGCGCTCTATTGACTGTGCCTGCGAGATATCCCAATGTTTATTCTCCTTTAACAACTGTGAAACACAAACACCTCTCTCCCTTAAGTCAGCAACTTTAAGCATTTGTACCTCTCAGTTGATTATGCATGCTTGACTTGTTGATTGCATAAATTAGATGTCAGCAGATAGGCAATAAGGACACAATGAGAGGAATGTAAATAATTTTTCTGTTGATTAAAACTCTAAAAAATAGAATATCAGCCTCTGGCAGCCGTCTAAATTTAAATAGATGCTTAATTTTGTCTGACACTGTCATGATACTAATGAATCCTTCGGATTGTTACATGAATACAATATTTTGTCCCCGTGAGTTGAATATTCTCTTGATCAGATTAACTTTTCTGGAGTTCTTACTGTCATGCCATTTATATGATTTTATTTTATTCATGCAGTATATACCTATGCTAAGTACTGTCTGTTGTATTTCATTCCAATATGTATATTACCTTTCATTTCAGGACATGTAGGCCCTTAAACAGCACGCAGTGAATAGCCATGTATTTCTTGATTGAAGTTTGTCAGTTGCAAAAAAAAAAAAAAAAAAAAAAATTATGACAGCTAATAAAATTTAAACACATCTGCTCTTTAATTCAGAGCTAATCGATGTGTGGGAAGCATCAGGCTGAATTCACCTTGTTAACCAATGGCCTCATTCAAGCACTGAAAATGAGTTGTAGCAAGACTATTTATTTATTTACTTATTTATTTATTTTATGAAATGTTTGTTCCTGTGTCCGCTAAATTGCTTAGCATAATACATTAATATTTGGTCATAATTAATTCATTAAAGCAAATGGAAAATTCAACCCCAAATCATGAAAGGTTATGATGGTATGTTAAATTAAAAAGAAAACTAAAAGAAGTGATTTGTATATAATCTTTGACTTGTATTGCATTGAAAACAGGACAACAGCACATTATTTGATAATTCACCATACACATTTTATTGATTTTTTCAAAATAAATACTCATCTCAATTTTGATTCTTGCTTTGTATTTCATAAAAAGCTGGGACAAATTTACCAATTTGTAATTTTTCCATTCCTTCTCATAACACTTAATAAACGTTTCCAGACTAAATACACCTAGTGATTAAATGATTCAGGCATAATTTTGTCCCATTTTTCCAGCAAACGAGTCTTAAGATTTGTGGCAGTATGGGGCTGTAATGGTCCAGACCAGGAATCAAGTGCAGAGGCACAGTACAGTCCGAAAGGTAGTTTATTGACAGCTTATACAGTAATTAGGGGACTGAACCCCAGAGGAAGAGGTGGGGACAGAACCCCCGGATTAGCATAGCACAGTTCAATGCCGATGTTGTGGGCAAAGCTGAGCTGTCAATCACCGGCCAGCAGCTTTCGGGATAGCAGCCAGGTAGAATTCTCGCTTTGCTAGCATTGAACTGTCCCACAGGAGGATGGAGTAGCTTCAGGGGAACTTGGTTCCAATCCTGATGGCCACAGAAGGATTGGAAGCTTGTTCTTAACAAACTGGACAGAGGAACAGACTTTAGCTGAGTTAACTCGAATGCGGTCGCAATCCTGGACCCTGATTAGGCTTGGAAGCTTGTTTCAGTTAACTAAATTAAGAGGAAGGTATTCAGGAACCGCTGTCATGAAAGTACAGGTTGCACGAGGCAAAGATGACGAGTTTCAATTAACAATATTGCAGACCAGTTTGCCATCTGTCATTTGTTGTAAATTAGTTCAGAACATAGTTATCAAATATGAAATCAAATTAATTTATCTGGTCAGCTTTTATGCAAATCAGAGGAAGACATTCATCAGAGTTGTTACAGTCGAAGCTGACCTAGCTATCATACCAGCTTAAAGCTGCTGATAGGGTCACTCTCGACCAGGGTACCATCAAAATGTACCCAAAGTGCAATTACATATATCGAAATGCACCCATATTTCTGTAACAATATTGTTTTGTACCAAGCCTGTATTGATATGTACCCAGAATATATTCTTGCTTTGCTCTCAAAAGATCTGGCTGGATACAAAATGATATCATAACAGAAATGTGTAGTGCCTTGGGTATATTTCGATGGTACCCTGGTTGAGAGTGATTTATCAGCCTAATGTCTCCAGTAAGTATTTTGAGAGGATGCTCTAACTCTACTGGATATTGGTTTTATAAAGATGAAACTATCAGCCAGTAAGAAATGGGCGACGCAATTTAAGCAAAGAAATTAGAAACCGTATCCGTCAATCTAGCTCTGTTTGCGCAGCCCACTTCAAATAAGATTACTTTATTCCTTGGAAGCAGAAACAGTATGGGGAACAGTATGGGCAAGCTTTTAAATTGAGACTGAAGAAGGGGGTGGTGCCATTTGTTTTTCTGGATCAGCGTGACCAAACTTCTGAGGTGATGGCGAAGAGCCTGTCAATTGAGGCTCAACGTGCTCCTGGGCTGGATGCGTCTTAGTGATTCATGGCACCAGGGGCGTGTACAGACATTTGAAACACCAGGGGCTGAGCCCCAAAGACAGGATGTGATTCGGTGCAGATTGGAATTAATGAATTTGTCAATGGTGTAATGAAGTCTCACACATGAATTAAATTAAATCCAGTGTATTGACCTAAAATTTTACATTTCAAAGAAGTGACTAATACAAAAGCTGTACTGCACATAAACATTAAGGCGACCTATAGCTAAGCAAAATGCCAATATTGGTTCAAAATTTTAGTTTTGAGGTAAAAACATGAAGTGGTCCTTCAAATAGTTCGTAATATGGAGTGGTGTTCCGAAGGAAACATTCGTCACGAACACTGTCTTCAAGGCTGGAACAGCTATGAGTGTGGTGACTTTCAATGATGGCCAACAAGGAATTGCCTCCATTCTTATGAAACATGGCACAAAGGCAGGGGCACACTCAATGAAAGGCTATCACGAAATTGACAGAAAACGTGTGAAACAAAGTGAACGTGCACTAGAACTTGAAAAAAAGAAACAAATGGATGCTGGACAAGCACGTAAAACTAGGGAAGAAACACAGATTGAAGAAGAGGGAGTTACTTATGAGGCTGGTGCCTTTTAAAGGAGGTAAAAAAAATCCTAAAAACCGCTAAAAACAAAATACTAAATGTATTCCTCCTGAGAACATTAATGTCAAACTTCGATCACATTATTACTGCCGAACTAAAGTCACGTTTTTCTAAAAATACAGATTTTCAACAGTAAAATACAGATTTCTCAGCAACTGTACATCCAATTAACTTCATATTTGGCAGTTTTCTTCACTTTGTGATCAATGTCTGTAGAGAGCTCTTTTTGCAGTATGTACCTCTGAATATGAGTAAATCAAAATATGCATATTTAATTAGCTGTTTCCCGCCGAAATTGATTTAGGGGGCTCAAAATCAATATTTGAACATAGAAACCTGGAAAAAAAAAAACCAATCACTGTTTAGTTATCTCAATAACTGTGTTTCTCTAAGTATAACCCCAATTCCGAAATAGTTGGGACAAAGTGTAAATTGTGAATAAAATCAAAACGCAATGACTTTCAAATCACACCAGCCAGTATTTTATTCACAATAGAACAGAGATAACATAGCAAATGTTGAGACTGAGAAATTTTAGAATTTTATCCACAAAATGAGCTCATTTCAAATTTGATGGCTGCTACAGGTCTCAAAAAAGTTGGGACAGGGGCCTGTTTACCATGGTGTAGCATCCCCTCTTCTTTTTAACACAGAGTGGAGGCGTCTGGGCATTGAGGAGGCAAGTTTCTTGAGTTTAGCCATTGGAATTTGATCCCACTTGTTTAATACAGGCTTCCAGCTGCTGGAGAGTTTTGGGTCTCCTTTGACGGACTTTTCGTTTAATTATGCGCCAAATGTTCTCAATCGGTGAAAGATTAGAACTGCAGGCAGGCCAGTTCAGCACACGGACTCTTCTACTATGAAGCCATGCTATTGTAATAGCTGCAGTATGTGGTTTTGCATTGTCCTGCTGAAATACACAAGGCCTTCCTTGGAATAGATGCACCATATGCACTAATGCATCCCCATACCAACAGAGATGCTGGCTTTTGAACTGAACGCTGATAACAGGTGGTGTGGTCTTTCTCCTCTTGGGCCCAGAGGACACAACGCCCATGATTTCCAACAAGAATGTCAAATTTGGACTCGTCTGACCACAGGACACTTTGCCACTTTGCTACAGTCCATTTTAAATGAGCCTTGGCCCACAGAACACGGCAGCGCTTCTGGATCATGCTCAACAATGGCTTCCTTTTTACATGATAGAGTTTTAGGTGGCATCTGTGGATGGCACGGTGGACTGTGTTTACAGACAGTGGTTTCTTGAAGTATTCCTGGGCCCATTTAGTAATGTCAATGACAGAATCATGCCAGTGAGTGATGCAATGGCGTCTGAGGGCCCGAAGATCATGGATCCAGTAAAGGTCTTTGGCCTTGTTCCTTACGCCCAGAGATTTTTCCAGTTTCTCTGAATCTTTTGATGATGTTATACACTGTCGATGATGAGACCTTCAATGCCTTTGCAATTTGACGTTGAGGAACATTGTTTTTAAAGTGTTGCACAATTATTTTACGCAAGCCTTCACAGGTTGGAGAGCCTCTGGCCATCTTTACTTCTGAGAGACTCAGCCTCTCTAAGACATCCCTTCTATAGCCAATCATGTTACGCACCTGATGCCAGTTAACTTAATTACTTGCTAAATGTTCTTTCAGCTGATTCTCTAATATATTAATTGCTTTTTCAGCCCTTTTTTGCTTGTGTCCCAACTTTTTTGAGACCTATTGCAGCCAGAAAATTTGAAATGAGCTCATTTTGTGGATAAAAATGTAAAATGTCTCAGTTTCAACATTTGGAATGTTATCTATGTTCTATTATAAATAACATATTGGCTCATGTGATCTGAAAGTCATTGCATTTTGATTTTACTCACAATTTACACTTTGTCCCAACTATTTCGGAAGTGGGGTTGCATATATATATATTTTACACACAAAATTATGATAAAAACTGTTCAGTGTCAATTTCAAATTTTGCGCCAATTCCACCAATTATGCGAGGTCTCTAATGTGGCACGAGACACATGATTTTGATCGTGGATATTGAATAAAGTTTTATGGGGGCATGGCGTGATTTTAGAGTCAAAACAAACCTTAGGTCCTCTCCTATTGGCTAAAGTACTGTGGAAGGCTGAGTTTATTATGCTTTATTGGATATAGTTTTAAAAAATTGCATGATGAAAGAATTACTTTTTTCTTGATAAAGGTTCAAAGATAAGGCAGCAAATCTACATTATTTTATGCGATTAAGGAAGAAAAAAAAGAACTTAAATGTGTGTGTGAATGATCAACAATTTCAACTGAGCAAGACTGGCTTTAAAAATTGCAAGCATAAGGGTCCTGTGTACTGATTTTGAGGGCCACAGGTTTGAAATACTGACATTCCACTGAAGCAAACCCTATAATTTAAACTGAAAATTATTTCCATTGCAAGTCTGAAATTCATATGCGCTGGATTTGCACACAGTATCATTTATTTTAAAACAGTATTCAAGCTAAAATTACAGGGCCCAATTTTCATGGCAACATGAGTGCAATTGCGCAAGTGTGCCAGATCACAATTGGAATTGGTAGTCTTTTTGGAAGAAAAAAGCATATTTGTTGCCGGTGTCAGGTTTGGTTGTTTTGCTCGGTACAGTTGCATACCCTTGCTGAATTTGTGAAATGTTGCCCTGTATTTTGAAAAGATGACTCATCATGCCAAAGACTTGTCTTTTATTCAAGGATAGTAATCATGTCACTTATCATCACATAGGTTTTTGGCTCCTTTAAAAATCATAATGATAACTAAAATCACCCAAACGGCCCTGACCATAAGTTTACATACCCTTAAATGTTTGACCTTGTTATAAAGACACAAGGTGACACACTCAGGTTTAAATTGCTATTAAGGGTTCCACACCTGTGGCTTTTTACACTGTTACTAATGTCTGTGTAAAGTCATTGAGTTTGTTAACTCCCGAGTTGATGCACTGATCTGGCTAGCCACTGAGCCATGGGGAGTGGAAAAGAGCTGTCGAAGGACCTTTGTAACAACGTAGTTCAAGATGGGACAAGGATATAAAAAGATATCCAAAGACTTGAAAATGCCAGTCAGTACTGTTCAGTCTGTGGAAAAAGAGGTGAAAAATTAGGGGATATATTGATACCAAGCCAAGGTCAGGTAGTCCAAGAAAGATTTCAGCCCAAACTGTTAGGAGAATTGTTCAGGACACAAAGAAAAATCCACAAGCAACCTCAAGAAGAAAAGATGGTGCGGTCATTTCAAAGAGCACAATTAAAGAGGTACTTGAACAACAATGAGCTGCATGGCCGAGTTGCTAGAAAGTTGCATTATTGCGCCAATCCCACGGAAAAGCCTGCCTAAAATATTCCAGACAACACCTTGACACGGCTCACAACTTCTGGAATACTGTGATTTGGAGTGACGAGACCAAAATAGAACTTTATGGTCACAATCATTAGCGCCATCTTTGGAGTAGCCCATGATTCTCACTGTAAAGCATGGTGGTGGCTCCCTGATATTTTGGTGTGTGAGCTCTGAAGGCACAGGGAATCTCATGAAAATTGATGAATGCAGCATGCTATCCGAAAATATGGGCAGACAATTTACCTTCTTCAGCAGGAAAGCTACACATGCGACGCACTTGGACTTTTGAGCATGACAATGATCTAAACCACAAGCCTATGTTAACCTTCCAGTGGTTACAGAAGAGAAAGGTGAAGGTTCTGGAACGGCCATCACACTCTCTTGACCTCAATATCATCAAGCTGCTTTGGAAAGATCTCAAACGTGCAGTTCATCCAAGATGACCAAAGAATTTGCAGGAGCTGGAGGCATTTTGCAAGGAAGAATGGGCAACTATACCAGCTGAGAGGATTGGGGACCTCATGGACAACTATCACAAGAGACTGTATGCTGTTATTGGTGCTAAAGGGGGCAATTCACAGTATTAAGAACTAAGGGTATGCACACTTTTGAACAGGGTTCATTTCATATTTTTCCCTTATTTCCATGTTTTATTTGATGATTGTCCCATTCTACATGACTTACAGTTGGATATGAATCCAACAATAAATAAAAAAATTTGTTTTGCCTGGCCAGTCATGTTTTCAAAATGTTACCTATTTTACAGGAAAGCCAGGGTATGAAAACTTTTGAGCACAACTTTTTATACATATATATATATATATATATATATATATATAGGCCAGCTCACAAATGTGCCCCCCCCAAATGTGTCCACAGGCTAGCAAATCTTATATTTTGCTTAGATCATTCCAGAACCACCATGAATGGATAGAGCTCACCAAGAGCCACTTGGAACACCCCACTTTTGTCGGTATGGGATAAACATTTCCCTGTCTTTTTTGCCCTTAAAGTTGGAAAAGTGGCCGAAAATGGCACTTTTTTGATGTCCATGTAGAAAGTGAAATAGTTCACTTTTTGTTTTTTTATATTTAAGTGTGTTCTATTTCTTTTTTTTTTTCTGTGCATAATAGACGTGTAGGCTATGTCTGACAGTCGGCATACGTCCCTATCGTCGTTTTGTGTATTGCGGTGACATTTAATAAATTGTCCACAAGGTACTGGTTTCTGACTTAGATTTTGCATTTAGCACTCTTGAAAAATAAAAAAAAGGTCCCTACACCCTAATAATCCTTCAGGATGAAGCAAATATATGGTGCATTAGGGCAATAAAAAAAAAAAACTCCAACCTACAGGGATTGAGTAGGATTTTTGTGTCCCCAAAAAAATGACCTTTTCAAGAAAAGTTTCTGACTTCGATGTATTTTTCAAAAACTGTAAAAGATATAGCCAAATGCAATTCAGGTATTGTTGTTGGCCTAAATCAAAGTGGAAATCACTATTTAGATCAATTATTTATTGAATAACGACATAGCTACAGCGCGCGAAGCATTTTGGTCAGTTTCTGACTTAGGGTTTCTGCCTTAGATTTCAAAGTCAGAAACCAGGGCATCTCAGGCAGAAACCAGGCATATTCGGCCAAATGTGGCCCCAGTCTTTACACAGGTGGTCAGGGACATGATATTCCATGTTGGTTTGACATGTTAACATGTATTTTAGCTGATTTGATAGAAAATACAACCCCAATTCCAAAATAGTTGGGACAAAGTGTAAATTGTGAATAAAATCAAAACGCAAAGACTTTCAAATCACACCAGCCAGTATTTTATTCACAATCGAACAGAGATAACATAGCAAATGTTGAAACTGAGAAATTTTACAATTTTATTCGCAAAATGAGCTCATTTTGTGCATAAAAATGTAAAATGTCTCAGTTTCAACTTTTGAAATGTTATCTATGTTCTATTGTAAATAGCATATTGGCTCATGTAATCTCAAAGTCATTGCATTTTGATTTTATTCACAATTTACACTTCGTCCCAACTATTTTGGAATTGGGGTTGTATAACGATGGCGTCGGTCGGGGCCCGACATCGGACCGATCGGCCCACGCTCTCAGTCAGAAACCGGGATCTCAGGAAAAAACTGACGTGGGGCGTGGGCAGCTGCTGTGGCGTGATTGGTGGCCAATCAGTCATAAACTTGGTCAAATAACATGCATCGGTGGTCGGGGACATGTTATTTTGTGTTTTCTAAACGTGTTGACTTGTATTTTTGAAGATTTAATCGAAAAATATAAGTGGCGTCGGCCCACGCTCTCAGTCAGAAACTGGGATCTCAGGCAGAAACTGACGCGGGGCGTGGCGGCCGCTGTGGCCGCAATCGGTGGCCAATCAGTCATAAACTTGTTCAAATAACATGCATAGGTGGTCGGGGACACCAGACAACACCTACAACAAAACAACAATAAGTAAAAGACAGAAACATGCAATCATCATAAAAAACTCCCGGGGCTCAGGCTAGGGGAACCTAGGACCCAAAATTTAAAAAAAAAAGAACTGTCAAGCAGCCTGTCCACCAGCCTACAAGTGGCATCTTCCATTGGCAAGTGATCAATTACCTACTTGAGACTCTTATTCTATCTATTAGTTAAGTATTATGGCAATAGCAAGTCAGTCAGGTTGAGTTTGGTACACTTTGACGGGTTTCTGACTTAATCGCGGTTTCTGACTTAGATTCAGTTTCTGACCGATATACCGATATTTTGAGCTAATAGACACCTCTTCTGGCTTGGTATTGCCTAGGCTACATACTTTTAAACCATAAGGAGTGTTTCTAGGATATTTTTGAGTTTTGATATAAGTTTTTATAGCATTTTTCAGATATTTGCAGACCAGAATTTCTTTTTTTCAGCAGAGACAGGATCCCGAGGGAAAAAAAATCATTGTAGGGTTTCTAATTTCAGGTGATATACCTCTGGACATCACTTATATACAATTATAACACTGATTGGAGGCTTAAATAACTTTATTATCACTGGTTATAGGCTTCTGGATGGATTATAGGCAAGCAGTAGGTTTTCGTGTTTCTGACTTAGACGCGCAAGGGTATAGGGAAATGCGTATAACTCACCAAATATTCCACCAATGACCATGATATTTGGTATTCAGAGAGTAGACATATACCTTTATCACATACAATTACCACTGAGAGCACAGGGTTGCCTGTATTAATTTTACATATTGTGTTAGAGAGCAGTTTGCACTCGCGCAGCAATTTTGCAGCCGCACGCTAAACGTACCACGACTTCAGGGCCATGGCAGGGTTGACAATCCCAACAGCATATTACCTATATACCATTTTTCCATCAGCTATACTATCCTTCTATACATATCAGGGCATTTTGAGAAGATATAGCTATATCTATGCATGTATGAGGCTTTAGAAGATATGCATGTCTTGAAACTAAGGCAGAAACCCAGCCCAAAAAATGAGTTGAGGGACCCAACTTTGACCAGGTACCACGAAAAAATGAAAAACGTCGCCGTCGCACGGCTTTGGAATATGATCCCACAACACCTATAGATTAAAAAACCACTCACAGCTAAGCTCTAGGGGTACTTTCATTATTTTTCAGTACCCGGGGGGAGTGGCGCACATTTCGCGAGCCTGGCCCATATATATATATATATATATATATATACACACACACTGCCCGACCAAAAAAAAAGTCGCACACTCAAATATTTATTTGGAACCCCTGTAGCTTTGATTACAGTGCATATTCGTCTTGTCATTGTTTTGACAACTATATGCAATGCCAGAACATTTATTTTCGATCAGAAATGCCATAATTTTTGGCCGAGATCTTGTCTTCTCGACATAATGGTTGAACCACTCGGTGGTCTTTCTTGAGCACATCCCAATAACTTTTAATTTGTTTAAGGTCAGGACTTTGTGGTGGCAAATTTGTTTATGAAAATGATTCCTCATACCTGTTTTTGTCATTCATGGTTTTCTTTGCTAAATACAGGCCAATAACTTGCCCGTTCCGAAATACTGTAACATCTTTTCCACCATCAGGGGATGTGTCTTCCGACATGATTTTTTAAGAAATGAGTAGCAACGCGCTTTATCAGTCAGGGTTAAAATGATTATTGCCAGCTGAAACATATTAATAACCACGATAATGATCCAATTATAGAATTTGTTCATTAATTTCCAAACGGTGACTTTTTTTTTTTGGCCGGGCAGTGTGTGTATATATTATATACAGTCATGCCCGAAATTATTCATACCCCTACTAATTTTTGGGTTTTTTCGAGATATTTTTTGACAAATCAAATTTATTCTTGCACAAATGACACAGTAAGTTGACATAAGGCTGTAAGAAGTACAGTAAACAATTTTACGAGAAATACAATACTTTTTGGTATTTTATTTGACAGATTTACAAAATATACCATGTCCAGAATTATTCATACCCTTTTCTCAGTAATTGATGGCAAAGCCTTTGTTCACAATTACAGCTTCAGACGCTTCCTGTGGTTGATCACAAGGTTTCTACACGCTTCCACAGGGATTTTGGCCCACTCAAAGTATTGTATTTCTCGAAAAATTGTTTACTGTACTTCTTACAGCCTTATGTCAACTTACTGTGTCATTTGTGCAGGAATTAATTTGATTTGTCAAAAAATATCTCGAAAAAACCCAAAAATTGGTAGGGGTATGAATAATTTCGGGCATGACTGTATATATATGTATATATATATATATATATATATATATATAAAATGTGTGTGTGTGTGTGTGTCTTTTCACAATACAGTACTGAGTAACAAAAGTGTGACACAAGCATGAAAATTTCTAAATCATTCAAGGAACAGAAAACCAATTTTATTCGATTCTTCACTGGTATAAGACTGGCATATAACAGCAAGAATGTGGCCACTCATGTCATCTTTTGTGGTGACTGATCATTTATTTATTTATTTATTTATCCATTTTTCCATTTATTCAGTTAGTCATTTATTGCTTTTCAGAATGTAGCCTTCCAAGAGTTAATACATTGTATGTAGCATGCTGCATTCCACTTAACGCTGCTGTAGTGCGTGCTGGTTAAGGAACTGGGTGTGTAACATGAAGAAAACAATTCAGAGCTCAATTTATCTGTAAAAATAAATAGGAGAGGCATGACAGCTGGCTGAATTATTACTTTTATCAGTGTGCATGCCAGTTGTGATGTGCATATACGAAATGACTGAACATTTCTGATGAGCAACTGAACATTGGTGATATTTGCGCAAAATATTTTAAATAAAAAAACCAAGTAACATAGTGCCAGCAATGCCAAAGACCATGAGAGCTAATTGCTTCAGTGAATTTCCAGCCTGCTAAATGAGATGCAGTAAACAAGCAAGTGAGTTGTAAGCCTATGGGTCCTTGAGGTGCTGTGCACCTTCACTGCTATGGAACACATAAACTAAGTTTGGCAAATGCAGCTGTAAATAGAAAGAACAGGGAAAACACAGAAGACAAAACTATTCAGCGTCCATTGTTCTGATATCTGGAGAAATGCTTCATAGAGAGGCCAGTAATGAAGTCTCACGTCATGTGCTTCATCTTCAGCAGTGGCACTACCACACTGTTTTTAATGGAAAATGAATGGGCAATCTGACTGGAAATAATGAAATTATTTTATTTATTTAACCTGTATTGGTACAGGGAAATCCATTGAGACATCAGTCTTATTTGATATGGTGTCCTGTTTACAACAGAAAACAAGACATTATTTTAAACGCTAGTACCAAAAAATTACTAAAATTGCATTGGACATGCCCTAATTTGCCATCTCCTTCAGTTACTGCTTGTGTTTGACAATGGTACCTCCTCTGTTGGTCAGGGGCCATTGTGACAGTACAGGATGTACAGTACATCGTAATAAAATCTTGCATCATCATTAATCATTCCTTTTTTCACTTTATGTTTATCACTATTTTTGAGGAAAAAGGGAATGTGGACTATAATACATGTTAAATGGGTCAAACTTCTCTTCCTTCTGAAGAGATTCTAGCACAGTTGGGTCACCACATAATTCCTGTCACTGTAAAACATTAGACCAATCAGACTGTTAACGTTACAAATGATTTTAAATAGGTGACCTAATAGAGATTCTAAATTTGTACCGCCAAAGTAAAATAAGAATGAAAGAGGTTTTTTTAAAATCACAGTTATAGTACCTCTTCTACCTCCTCTGAGAAATTATCCAAGAAATGTAGCACAAGACCAGACATTTTTGGAAAAAATGAAGTTAATAAAGTGTGTTTATTAATTACGTTTGAGTAATAAATCTTTTACTATGATAGTAGTATGAGGAATGAAAAAAAAGCTGTTAGGCTTCTTTTACACCAGCTGCCAGTGACAAGGAAGTGAGCACCACTCAGGTGTGCACATATAACAATTTGTGATCGACCCAGTATGTAAGCAATTTCTCAAGACCACATGCCCTTGTTGTAAAAAACATGTTCAAAAACAAGCATAGTTTTCTGTTCATCTAAAAATCTATACTACATTAAAATGATAGAGATTTGGTCCCATTCAAAACATCCTAAATCTGAAAGTTGAACATAGTCACATACTCGTAGAGAAATTTGAGCATTGCTTGCAAACCGGCAGGAGCATTGGAACAAAAGAGTATCATCTTGTGGAAATTACTGTGAAGGGGACAGACTGAAATACTGATATTTCTACATGATTCTTCAAGAAATCTTTATTCATATGCATGCACTGTCGGTATGAAATCTGTGGTGAAATTGAGTCGTTTTCTCACTCATTTTCTTTCATTTTCTATGGATGATTCAACACGCATGATAGAGCATGAAGCAAACCAACAGAATAAGGAAACTGTTTCTGGCCCACTCACATTCTCACAGTTTACTCACGTTCTGTAAATTTAATATTGTCCACTATAGTTTCCAATTGTTCAACCTCTGATAGAAAGCTAATGTGTAATCTAATTGATCCATTGTGGAGCCCTGCCATGTAGTATATACCATACACTGTTATAGACTTGCACCTTTTTTGCCAGTCAATTTAACTGGCACCTTTTTTGCCAGTTATTTTAACTATAATTTTACAATAAGTTTACAACAGAGATTCGAGTATGTTAAGTGTAAACCACAGTTAAATTCACGCAGGCCTCCACTTACAGTTAAAACAATCAGGAAACAATGTGTTAATTTAACTGTTAAATTCAGTCAGTTCATAACAGTGTATGCAAGATAATACCACATATCCACCCGTCTGGTGTCGTGATAACACGTAGAAGATTTGTGATAACATGTACAACATGAAGCTCTTCAATTAGACTCCATCAGCTAATAAGTGTTAATAAGTATAAGCCTCTTAGAGACTCTTCAAAAGTAAATATTATGCAACTTTCAATTTTAGATTAATTTTCAAATATGATTCATTTCTTATTTATATTATTCTGATTTTCACATGAACGGCAAATGCAGTCGATTTACTCTAGCATCAGGTGGTCAAAAGAAGAGAATAATTTTCTGTCCTGAAATATGCTTCACTGGCATTTACCAGGAATAACTTGGTGCTTGAGTACATCCCCTGCAGGAGCGAAGGGCTCATATATTCTATAGCACAATGAATAATCAATAAGATTCATATTAACTTTTAAAACCCATTAAAAACATTGGATGATGTGAAACTGCACTGGGTTCGCAGAGGTTTTGTGGTTTTTCAACTCTGTAGCTGGGGTTAGTCTCCTGAGACTTGAAGGGCATGGGGTCTCTCCTGTTTCACAGCACTTCAGAAAAGAAAACAGACAACAGTTGTATTTTTTTCTGTTCCTGATTTTAAGAGGAAACCAAAAAAATTCCACGCCCTGTGGCTGTTCAGGTGCAGAGTTGCACAGCCTTTACTTTGTTATGACCTCCTCATATAGTTGGCAGTCTGCCATCTGTATTGATTTATTAAGAATTTTAAAAAAGATTGAAACGGGGGAGTAATCTCAGGGGGCATGGGGGTACATGTCTCCGGAATATGGAAATCTTGCAATTTCACCCCAATAATGTGCTGTGATTGACAAAATATCAGTGAAAAAAAAAATACACGTATTCTTGTGAACAAGAGCATTTCAGTTGTTCTGTCTTCTTCAATCGTACTGTACCTGTGACTCAGATGGATTGAAGCATACTGGTAGCAGAAAAGCAAAAATAGGAAACATAAAAGACCACCTATCTACAACAAAATCAGCTAACTTTAATGTCATTAATAGAAGCAGGAGACTTCATCTCAGACATCTTTATAGAGCAATCCATAAAATGCATCCTCTCGTAAACATGGCAAGTTTTGCCTTGTTGGTCACGGAGGCTGCCATATCCCTCTCTTCAAGAGCCTAAGGTCTCTTCATGCTGCAAGGCTAGCTATGGTTTTAGTAAGGCTGAGTTGTTCAGCATTTTCTATATGACCCTATGCATGCCCTTATCTAATAAAATCACCTTACCTTTATTGGTGGCTGTGTGGGCGGACCACGAATCGGCCATCACATGACACCACTTTACCTCAGTTAAAGGATGTTCTCAAAAAAATAGCTTTCAACCCATCTCATCAATCTCTGTGCAGTGTCAAGAAAAACTAATTTTGGAAAATTGTGTCAACTATGAACAAGAAATTTACTTCCACGTGAGTATGTTTGATTACCTTCTAGCCCTAGCCCTCAAAAAGTCAAGTACCAGTAATTGCTTGAGATATATGAGAAATGAGTGCTAATATTGACCTGCATGAACTTCAAGCACCGTTCTAAATCAACATCATAAGTAGTGCAGGATGAAGTGGATACCACTGAGGATATCTGTGCAGAAGACTTCACAGTTTATGTCTGCAAAATCTGTCACCTGTCAAATATATTCAGTGCTGGGCACCCACTGACTGTATGACTGCCATTTTATGTGTTCTGGAAATCAGGAGGGTCACAGATAGGGGATAACCACAATATTTTGCACCTAATTTCCCCTCACAGAAGGCTATGAGGATTGATTATTTGATTGATTGACTGATTGATTGACTTAGTAATATAGTCATGTAGTTTTTATTTCATCACACAGAATTCTTAATTTTAAGGAACCAAGTGACAGTAACTGAAAAAAATGTAATGACTAGAACAGCCAAGTCCCAACCAAGGATTCTTAGAAGTGCATTAGATAGCACTGTGGAGTTAGTGGAATGTCCTCTCCTTTGGATACTTCACTTGTGATTCACAGCCCACTGATATGCAGCTTAAGCCAATTGGAAAGTATAGGTTTAAGATATGAATGTGTGAGTGAGGACTGTGCTACCTGTGATAGATGGTTTGATGAATTGTTTATGAAATAGTCCAGCAACCCCCCCCTTGCTCTCATCCCACCCCACATAACCTGTGATTGACAGAACAATTAATAATGAAGAAGTATGTTTATATTTAGTGACTGTTTCACCTCCACATCGTCGTCATATTCATTTTCATGTCATAGAGGAAAATCACCTTTGTAGCTTCCTCTCATTTCTTTAAATAGATGATGACATGTGAAATAATGGCTTTAGTCATTTTCTGAGCATTCAAATCTCTATGATCCTCCAATACACGGTTTTTCATTAGACAAAAAAGAAAACTGAAACAAATTAATTTAATAAATAACATGGATAGCTGGGGAGAACAAGTGTTGCAAAACCACATTTTCTGGTCAGAAAGAAATTATCATTATCTGGTTGAAAACCAGCTTGGAGCACTTATATTTTTACACCATCTGGTCTGAACTGGCAGAGGGGCGACTGCAGTACAAGTTGCAAATTTTTTTTTGATGGATTTGAGGAAGAATGTGTCACAACACACAGTACATCACACCCTGCTACACTCCCACCCCAGTCCACTCAAGAAATCCCCTCCGATAGGCAGGCAAGCATCAGCACTAGTCCTTGGAGCAATGAAAGAAGGTCACGTGGTCCATTGAGTCATTTTTCATCTTACATCATACACATCAGCCAAGTAAATGTGCACCGTCCAGCTGGGGAAGAGGTGCCACCATGATGCATTGCACTGTGGGATGATAACAAGTGAGTAGTGGGATTGTGATGCTCAGGGAAATGTTCTGATGCAAAACTCTGGGTGCGGTCATTCATGTGGACGTTAATTTTACAAAGCTGTTTTGGCAGCACGTGGAGGAACACAGCATATTAGGCTGGTAGTCATAATGTTTTGGCACACCGGTGTGTGTGATTGTGTGTGTGTGCGTGTGCGTGTGTGAGTGTTTGTATGTGTGTGATGAATGTGTGCGATCAGTATGAAAGCAGGTCAATCAATCGCAATGATATGAATAACCAGGCTTGGGGAGTAACGGAATACATGTAACGGCGTTATGTAATTAGGATATTAAAAAAAAGTAACTGTATTCCGTTACAGTTACACACAAAAAAGATGTAATTAAATTACAGTTACATTCTGTAAAACATGGGGATTACCGGATTACAATTGTAAATTAGTCTGTAATCAAGAATAACAAGAAGAAAATGAGGTCTAGAGGTAGAAGCGCACATATATTACAGCACTTTACGAGAGTCTCAGCACTCCTCCAGAACCCGACTATAATTGTCAGTTGCTAACTTGTCAATCATGGCATCCAGCTCTGTGGGTAAAAATCCATTCAACGGGTGGAAATTTCGGGATCATTTTGTATTTAAGGATAATGCGGGAAACAATGTCACTGTACAGTACAAGTTTTGCCTTCCTGTTGTCAAAATCCTGTAGGCCTCAACGTCCAATTTGGAGAAACATTTACAGGTAAGACAGACAATCCTGCTAGCTCTGCTAACTTACCCAATTTACCCGACCTGTAACTATTTCTTCCTAATGAAAATAGTTCTGGTTGTAAGTGTGATGCTGGTGAATGGGATGGTGTTTGAGCAAAAACAAGCTCCAGCGTGCTATAAATAGCTGTAGTTAACTTGAAGTTTGATTATGAAGTGTTTTTACCATTAGCTACGTAGCGTTAGCGTGATGAGCATCACTACTTCTACCGGGGAGTGCCCGCTTTTCCGACAGCCCAGTAGTCTGTGCCTAAGTAGAAAATAATGAAATAAAGATGCAACAAACCAATTTGGTTATGTTCTGCAGATAAAGCAGTTTATTTGCTTCATCTTTCCGGAACCTTTTATAACTAATTGTTTTCAGATGGAGATAATTGTAATATTTTCTGTTCTCACCGCTTTTTCCTTTCAGTTTTTTACTTCCTTCGCATGAAAAATTGCGACTATCTGCTACTCAGTCTTTGATATTTCGTGAATCCAAAATATACAACGGTACATGTAGTTACACTTTAATTCCAATAGATGGCAGTCTAAGACCATAAATCATGACACTGTGGTTTTGTAGATTCCTTAACCCTTTAACTGCCTGCTCCCTTTTGGTCGAGCACATTTTGATTCGCTGTATTAAATTGAAAGATGTGTTGAACTTAGCTGGATGAAGCCTTCTCCAATAATCATTTGCAGTTTGTAATGCTGAAAAAAAAATCTGATCCGCTAAGTTCAACACATCTTGCAATTAGAAATAGTGACTCAAAATGTGCTCTGCCGAAAGGTTGAGCAGGCAGTTAAAGGGTTAATTCTGATAGTTGCCATTTTTACGTCTGCCAAGGAGGTGATGTAATCGTTGGAATATGCTTGTTTGATAGTTAGCAATATTGCGGGAAAACTAATGGACAGATTTACACAAAATTTTCACAGTAGGTGGGAATTGGTCTAACTTAGATCCCATTAGATTTTGGGCTAGATCTGGAAGGGATTAAGCAGCTGGGGGGACTGCTGGGCCTTGGCGGAGGTATACGCTCACCGAGTGCTCTTGTTTCGGATATGGTATACATGGCATGTCTTAACATCAGTCTTCACATCAATACAATGATGCTTAGATGTCCTTTTTATATATTCTAGTACTATCTATCAAGACAGGCACCTGAATTGAAAATTCGGCGGCAAAGATACATCCTTTTATAACAACAATTAGTCCTAGCTATCTCTCTGTGTTTTTCCTTTATTAACACATTTTCCAATTATAGTAATAATCAAGTGAATGAAGCATTTTTTTCCCCGCAAAAATGCAGCGAGTAGAGGATATTTTTGATACTTAAAAGTGACATAGTTCTATTGTTTTACAAAATACACAAGTATGTATAAAGCACATATAAGTTACTTCATTGTAATTTATTTTCTCTTGTTTGTCCTTGTTCATTTTTGGTATTAAAGTAATCCAAAAGTAATGGAAAGTAATCAGTTACATTACTTTTTTATAGTGGTATTTGGATTATGTTATGGATTACATTTTTTTTACAGGTAATTATTAACTGTATCGGAATACATTTTTAAAGTGACCCTCCCAAGCCTGTGAATAACACAGTAAAACAAATGATCATTAGCACTACAAAGTGGACAAATTATCGTTTGCCTCATAGGATAATTGCCTAAGTCTTATTTTGGCCAAACTGAGATATCAGCTGCCTGTTCTTTCGTGCTGGTGAAAAAATGCATTTTTTCCTTTTCTCTCAAAACCTTAAATTCTCTTAAACAATAACAAACAAACAAACAAACAAACAAATTAACCATATCGACTGCTTGGTGCACAAAAATGTGAAGTATGTTTTTTGCTGTAACTCGTAAGTCAGATGCAAATCATATTTTTCAAAATGTTTCAAAGTTTTATATTGCTTTTTCTCAAAATGATCAGGCCACACCTGATAATGTTGAGAGTTTTTGGAGTTTCTGTAATGGTAATTTAAATGAATGATTGAAAACAGGTCTTGACCAATCATTAATTTTAAGGGATTGTTTTGAGCCTCCCCTATCGCCAGTTCACCAGCCGCCACTGATATATATATATATATATATATATATAATTTATTATATCATGGTCTGGGTGAATACTCTTTTCTGATTGGCTGGCAGGAGTTTATTAAAATTGTGGAACCGCACACGTAGTTCTGCCTACGGTAGTTTCACCGTTCGAAGTTCGAAATTCATCTGCTAGCCAACCTATAACCATAGCAATGTTAGAGCACTGGCATTTGGCTGGGTATAGCAGAAACCAAGCTTCTCATTAATCTCCAGTAAATTTTGCGGCGTTAAGTTACGTCCTGTGGGGTGGTTAACAATAGGTGCTCCAGCGATAATGACCGTAAATATTAAAGCAGCGAATTAATCACGCTTAATTCATGAAACGATAGTAACTGTGTATAGTTACAAAGGAAGCCAACATGTCCACTTCATGTATCAGCAACTGCTGACAGTTCGCTAGCTACGTGCTGTGACAACAGACTGATTTCAGCTCACTGGCTCTATGGAAACCGTTGTAAGTTCATTGTAATTGCGGGTACCAAGTTAGCTACAGTCTGCATAATCGCGCATAATGTTGTGGTATGCATAATCGCCGTTTCAGATGGAATCAGTTACCAGATCATTAGCTGGTAAAAGGATGATAGATTTTTTTTTAACGCATGCTTTCTTCATGAAGGTAAGCTGAACTAAGTTAGCTGGTTCAGTTTAACTTGGCCTATAGCTATATGAGCTATTGGCTATAAGAAGGCCCGGCGCCTAGTTATTGATTACCAGCTAGTTTTTTAGTGCAAAACTTTCACCAAAAATTTCTGAATGCTTTGATTTGATATTGCTGGCAAATGACCATGGTATAAGCGGGATAATCAACTCGTAGGTGTGCATCACGGTTTTAAGGCATTTCGCGGAGGCAACCACCCTCCGCCTCGCGTCAGGTGGTTATTCGCCTCCGTGTCGTGCCTTAAAACAGTGTGATGCACACCTACGAGTTGATTATCCCTTACATACATATATATATATATATATATATATGTGTGTGTGTGTGAGGCAGTGTCCAAATGGCCATTCATCCATGTGACCATTTTATTGATACAATAACAAAATGCTTGCAGTACGCGAGACTGATAAACACTACCTGTAAAAAAAAAAAAATTCACCTATTCAGAAAAAAACACCTGTACATCATAAGCACTTAGAGATGGAAACAAAATATTAAAAAAAACCCTTTGTTAAAAATAATTAAAAAGAAAATATCAAAATTTAGATTTCTCACTATACCCATCTTTTGTCAAAACTGCTGAGCACATTCATAATTTTGCAACAAGGAAAACCCTATGGTTCTGAAAGTTAGCACCGAATACAACGATGGAAACTTCCACAAAAATGATACGCTTGTGGTTTGCTCAGTCATGATTACTCCATTACTACATCAAATATTGTCCATATTCCTCTGTCCAGAAGTTTATTTAAATTTGTATATCCATTTTACTTTTCTGTTTTGTTATTGGTCCTTGTTGGTTTCATTTAGTTAGTTAATTGTGCTTTTATTTTCATTCCTTTGTGTTCGCCCTGCCTTCCTCCTTGTTAGTCTGAGCTTTTCTTTTGTGTTTGTTTTACTGTCTTGCTGCTTTTGTTCCATTTTTCACATGCTTCTATTTACCTTTCCTTTTCGTATAACATGTCTGCCATCTCTTTTAATTAGTTTATCTGCATTCTGGCTGTCAGCGTCAGTTTTGCAGAGTGTTCCCTATAAATTAATGTTGCAGGTTATATAAAAATAGTAGCCAGTTACGAGCTGCATGAATCGCCACACTGTGGATCCAAGGACGTGCCCAGGGATTTTTTTTTTTTTAAATTGTGCATTTTTTGGTGCATTTTTGTGCACCATAGACAGCTTAATTCATTAATTTTACAGAGGAAAGTTTTCAAATTTTCTAGATAAATATCACTTTTTTGCAATTTAAGTTTAAAACCTTTGAATGATTAAGCAGCATGCCACTATTTCATGCACAATGCTAACTAGCACAACAAAAATGAGCACAATAAATACTTAAAGCATAAATTAACTTGAATACAGCACTTATTTCTTTGAAGCATTTATTCAAACATCTCACATCTGAAGCCTGCTTTATATTGTTAAGTAAAAGTAAACTGTGCACTGTAAGTAAGTAAAAGAAACTGTACAAAATAAATAACACTAGCTTACAATTAAACTTTTTTCACAATATTTCCGCTCTTATCATGTATGACATGACATGCTTTCCTTTTAATGTCCATGGGTTTTCCTGTGGCATTGAATAATTAGCCATTTCTTATCATAACAACATGAAAATTCAAGGAACAACTTGAACAATTCAAGTAACAACTTGACCCATTTCTAAAGAAAACTGCAGCTATATCAATTAATGAAAACTGCACAGCATCCACTATGTCTTACTATGTCCACTGTGAATGGCAAAAGTTATTGAATATTCATCACAAGACATAACATCCTCAGATTATGGCATCTTCTCTGATGTCACATTGTCTGACTCAAATGTAGACACTGATCCAGAATCTGGTTGATCATTCATCCCAACTGAAGGTATTGCCTCACTCACCACATCAAATTTAGCCTCAGGGCTGTGGTCAAGCTGATCTAGATGAGCATGAGCCACCTCCGCCTCAAATGGAAATGATGTTGGTAAGTCATTGCCTTTATCATCTGATACAGGTATATCAATCTGAATGCCAATACTGATGACAGAGTGTTGTGGCAAACATCTTTGTGCTTTTAGTGTTTTCTCGACAGTGTAAATTTTTTTTAATCATAAGACGGCACGTAATTTATTCAAAATGATTTCATGGTAAAAATTAAACATTTAAAAGAAAACATTTATATGTCTTACTATATATATATATATATATATATATATATATATATATATATATACGTTTATTCTATATACATTAGTGTGCAGTGATGGTTATACACCAAACAAAATGAAGATATATCTGAAACCAAGTATTCAAGTATTTGTTTCATGAAATATTGGATCATAAAGATGAAAATAATTAAACAGATAACAATACATATACTCCTCACAAAAATTTTGGGATATTGTAAAGGTACCTGAAATTTTGTAACAAGTGTATGTGGCACTCCTTAAAGCTCTCTGTGAGAGATACCTTATTCGTGTTGCTCACAGAATTAATCAACCGTGAATGCACAACATTATTTCTTTTTCAACAGTACTCAGTGTTGTGTACAGCGTGTAGTGGAGTACATCTCAGTGATAAGGTTATTCCTATAAAAGTTTTTTTTTTCTCAGTCAGAGACAGTCAGCTGCTGTGATAATACAGTGATTTGTGTTGAATTGCTGAACTGGAGACATCTCACGGTGGAGCAGCGTCACCTAGCATTGGCCAGACTCCAAACAGGAAGTTTCAAGATGAGGTCTCTGCAGAGCTTGGTGTAAGTCAGAGTGTCATCTCTCGATTCCTTACAGGCTTTAGACGGGATGGCAGTGTTCAAGAAAGACAGGGCGGTGGGCGTCGTCATGTCACAACCCACCAAGGTAACCGGTACATTCGTACGTATGCCTTACGTCACCGAACTGTCAATGCCACACAACTGCAGATGCGTCTCAGAGAGATCAGGCGACTCAGAGTGTCCAGACAAACTATTCGGAACCTCCTTCACCCGCAAGGGTTGAATGCCAGACCTCCGTTGCAGGCTGAATCCCTAACAGACCGACATTGCAGGGAATGGCTACAGTGGGCAAGGCAACATGTCAACTGGATACATCGTCAGTGATCATCAGTGCTCTTTGCTGACGAAAGCAAGTCAAACTTGTTCAGATCAGATGGTCAGAGGCATGTTTGGAGACGATGGGGTCAGCCTTACGCTGATATCAAGTTGCTAAACATGAACAACATGGAGGTGGTGGTGTTATGATGTGGGCAGGCATGTCTAGTGATTTCAAAACCAATTTAATCATCATTATTGGGCAAATTACTGGCTAGTGCTACCTGAACAAAATAATTAAACCAATTATCGTGCCTCTACATCGCTATTACCGGCCTAGTTTTCTGTTCATGGGTGACAATGCCAGAGCACACTGTGCGCAAATCGTCACATCCAGAGGGCTGAAGCTCATTTAGAGTGGCCAGCACGTTCTCCAGACTTGAATCCTATCGAGCATCTCTGGGATCAATGAAAAAGCTGCATTCAGAATCACCCTCAGCCTCCGACAAACGTGCAAGAGCTCCAGGTGGTCCTGCAAGAGGAGCGGCAAAAATTCCCTAAGAATCGCATAAGGAGACTTGTGAACAGTATGAGAAGTCGTTGTCAGGTGGTGATTCATGCTAGAGTCGGTCGCACTCAATATAGAGCCCTATCACCCACCTCCGCGTTTTCATCAGGACATGGGCACTCCATTACTAGCTCGCTACGGACTGGTAGACTGCTTGTAAACGTTTGATTTTTTTTTTAAATTGGCTCAATGAAATTTTCAGGAAGAAGAATAAATGGTACATTTAATGTTCATTCTTCGATATTTTCTCTTATGTGTGACATAACCAGAATATTCCTATATTTTTGTGAGCAGTAAATATTAATTTTTCATTCAATATATATTAAAGTTTATTCTAAACATATATATAATATCAATCCTTTATTCAATATATATCAAAGTTAATTCGCTCTATATCAATGTTCATTCAATATATATTAATTTTTCATTCAATATGTATATATCAAAGTTGATTCTACATGTATCAGTGTTAATTATTTTTTTCATTCAATATATATCAATGTTCATTCTATATATATCAATGCTCATTTTAAATATATCCATTTTCATTCAATATCTATTAATTTTTCATATCGATTCTCATTCAATGTGTATAAAATTCAATATATAATTCCTGCTTGCCAAGGGTCTTATTAGTAAATACTATACCTTGATATTTGTACAAAGGAATGACACTCTTGTGTTATGTGAAGTGCAGGTGCCTGTAAGAAATTACCTTTTGCCCCTTTCTGAGATTATATCAACATAAGAGCCTAAAACATGGGTCACTTTAGTCCTGCAGATTATTGCATTTTGCTCTGAACGGGGGGGTCCGCTAAAGTACAAAGTACTGGGAGCCCAAAATAGATGGAACTCTCAAGGGATACAATTAGCAGACAATTGTCAAAACATTGCTGAAAAGTGCCTTTTGAATGTCAGCCTTGTTGTAGCGCAGCACTAGAATAAAATGACCATTAATTGGAAATGACGGTGTTCATTTAATACAGGAAGAGCATGGCACACATTTCTTTGAGTCAGCGGCATAAACCAGTAAAAGTTTTCATATGTAACATAACACTTCTCTAACGAGCTCTGTGAAAGCTTTCTGAGCTTTGGGCCCATGTGAGATCTAAACCTGAACCGCGGTTTTACAGTTAAGAAGCAATGTACTGTAGTTTAGGATCACTGATCTTGAAAATGTTGACCAGAAAACATCAAACAGATCCTGCCAATACTGATAGATTTTTTGAGAAAGACTTATCATGCTCAGGCCACCTTGGGAGGCAACATATTCACTTGTCTTTTCAGATAGTTTGACTTTCCACCACAAATATGTTAAAAATGACTGGTTTGGCTGGATTTGGCATCAATCAACCTCAAGTGTCTGGACAAGTGTCTTTGTCTGGACACAACCTCAAATCAACATTTGTACTTATGTTTTTCCTCCAGTGTACACTATGCACAGTTTAAGACTAATCAACTGCAAAACATTAATCACTGAAGAATGATTTCAATTTTTTAAATAGGAATACATGATTTTTTTTTCTTTTTTTCCCCATAGCCTGATGGGAGGCAGGAAAGATGTTTGGAGATTATAAATGAAAGCTTTTAAATAAATAATTGGAAATGACTGCAATGAACATTGCAAACCTGAGAAATAGTACACTCGACTGCATCCTTTGGAATTTTCATGTCATTTAAGCACAAGGATACTGTCATTTAACATTGTCAGAAGTGCACAGTGGGTAAGATCAATACGGAAGCAGGCTACACTTCAAGGAAAAAGGGATGAAATGAAATGGAAAAACTGCCCCAGGCGATGAAATATGTATTAAGATATTTTCTGTCAATCAGATTACAGGAAGTTTGTGCCAGAAAAGTTAAAGATCAATTTTTTTTTTTTGGTTCAATCAGAAATCGATATTTAGTATTAAAAGCACACTCTTGGAAAATGGACATTGCTATCGAGCCACACAACTGAATTCCACTGCATGAAAAAATGTGGCACAAGATGCGCAGTGTTTGAGCGAGCATAATGCATCTGAACAATGCGCACAGAAATCAAGTGGAATTATTTACTGCAACAATATTGAGTTCTGTAATGATAAATAGGTAAAAAGCTACGATCATGAATCAGAAGAAGTTTGGACGGTTTGTAATATTAAAAGAAACATGAAGTACTCATATCCCCCGCCATAGGACAACTAATATTCCTGAACAATAATGAGGTAACAGCAGGAAGCATCTCTCAAAAATGGAGGTTGGAAGTTTAAAAATGTACATCTATGCAATAAGGTGTATCTCCTAATTAAATTCCACTGGAAAATATTGAATGGTTTTGGCATTCTGGCCTGGAAATAAAATGCAACAGAAGGACAGACAGACTGACTGGAAGGTGGAAGAAAACCGTTGAGAAGTTCAGGCCCTGAAAAAAGCAAGATACACAGACAGACATGCAAAAGGACAACACTCTTTCCAATATCCTTTGTCCACTTTGTGGCGGGGGATAAGTTAGGTTGAAAACTGTGATTTGTAACTCACTGTTGACTTGTATTGTGTTGAAAACATTACAACAGCACATTATTTGATATTTCAACACATGAATTTTATTTCATGCACCATGGATGGTGAACTATCCAAATCCCATCGTATTTTCCTTTGAGGACCATTATTTAAAATCTTTCAAAGATCTTTTCTCCTTTTATGTGGGCAAATTGGGGATCCTCAGCTCATCTTTGTTCCTGAAGGACTTGGCCTTTCATAGATGCTGCGTTTGTTCTAAGTCACAACAATAATCACCTGCTGACATCAACTGTTTCAAATCAGATCATTACTCACATTTTTTGCCTCATTACTAGCACATAAATTGCCCTCGTCTGAACTGTTTTTTGAATGTGTTGCAGGCCTGAAAGGCAGGAATGTATTTGTGTTCACAAATAAAAAATAAATTGACCAGACAAGACATTAAATATCTTGGGCCCAATTTAAATTATTTAAGCGCACGGCCTGAACCGCATGGCGCAAGAGAATTTAGGGCGTGTCCAAATCTATTGTCGCTAATTTAACGGCAGGTTATCTGGGCACAAAGTAAGACACTTGGTTCAAAGGGGTTGTTCTTAATCTCCTATTTATTCATAGGCCTATTTTGGGCGTAACAGGAAATAAGCCAATCAGAGTGTCATCTCCCATTCCCTATAAAAGCCAGGTGTGCTTCCACCTTGGCAAATTGCTATTGTAAGGGCGGATTTGCCAAGTAGGAAGAAATAGTTATCTGCTGCGGACACGGGTCTACTCGTGCGCAAAGTGAAAGGGCACGAGTAAACTATTGCTGAAAGTATGGCAACCACAGTGATCAACACAAATGTTATAAAAATGTATTTTTTGTTATTTTTTAATTTATTTTATTCACCTTCAATTACAAAATACAAAAATAAAAGGATGCATACATGCAAATGTTTATTTACAATTTATTAGCCGATCATTTTTAATGTTCTCCAGCTTGGCTAGATAAAAATAATCTGTTCAGAACATTCATATTTTCAAGAATAAGATGACGCAATCTCTGTTATTTTTACTTTATATTCATTGGGTTTTGTTAGGTGTCACTGGCTAGTTTATCAATATGCCAGATTAGTGCAGTAAAAAAGCAGCAAGCTGCGTATTGCTAGGCTACATCGACTGTCACTAGCTCATTTTACCAGCTTCAAATATTTTGTACAATTACATTCATAACAATTTATTTATCAAAATGGCAGGCTAAGTAAATGATTTTGCCAACAGTTATGCTGAAGGTAGGGCATAAATTTACAATGTAATTGCACTATTCCGAGCATGGACTGTACAATCAGTAGTTCTGAGACCGTACCTCGGTGCAAGGCCAGTAAAGACAGCAAAATTTCACTATCTTGAGATACTCGTTCAGTGGCCCGGGCCAGCCCCCTAATGGAGAAAGACAGTTACTGTAAGTGGCTCATGACACAGGACAGTAGCCCGGGCCAGTCCCCTAGTGGAGCAGGAGAATTACTGCAGTGGCTCGTGCTACATGACAGTGCGGTTCACTAGATGTTACAGCCCCCACTGAGATTTTCAGTAAACATCAAAACATGCAACTTTAAGACAGACTGAAAATCATTTGTATGCCACAGCATGGCGAAGCACGGATATTGTTGCCCACCACATTACAGCCAGTCTACCGTTTTCCAAACAGATACTTCCAGTAGGATACTGCGGCATATGACAAAACACAGGGATCTTTCGCTGGTTCCCTAAGCATGACCGTGACTCCAATGGTCTGCATAGCGCCCAAATCACAGTCTTCTAGGGCATATTTGGGGTGAGCAAAAACAAAAGATTCTTGCCATGCGTGGTCAAAAAAATCTAACAGGTCAACATGAGGATGGAAAAAAATCCTAGAAAATAGTTTTAGCAGCCAGCTGAATCCATCTCACTATGAGTTCCAAGAATATTTTTAGGAGAACCATCAACCTTTATTTTTTGGCTGATCACAGAGAAGAATGTTCTTAAAGTAACTATGTTGGGACACCCAACATCCTGTTAAACATTCCTATAGATCATGTCTTCCAATCAGGTGTAAAATTGCTGTCTTTAATGTCAGGATTGTATATTTTAATAGGCCACATTCCATTTTTATCAAGTCTTGAAGTTTTTGAGAAGCCATGCGTTCAGCATCAGAGAAAATCGCATGAAGGTTTGTGAACTTCTTCCATTCTTTTCTACCTCACAAAGCTTCTTGAAGCTGCACAGATCTGTATAGAAGGCAGTTAAATATTGAAATCTCCTGATAAGTGTCCAAAAGTCTTCCATTGCTCACTACAATGACATCATACCAGGAGGCGCCTAAATGGACTCCATTTCTGTTGTCTCTCCCCTGCCCTCCCTCTAGTTCAGTGGTTCTCAACCTTTTTTGAGCAAACGCCCCCCTGACCTTACCATGATCCTTTGGGCCCCCCCCACACACACACACACACACACACCAGCCATTTCAATAAACTAGATAACTCGGTCACCATAGGGACCGAGTCGTGTATCTCCCCGATCCCCAAATTTCGGAGAAAATGGCCGCTGGCATCCACATTGGACGTCCAAAATTGCCGAAAATTGGTCTCGAGCATTGTCAAATAAATATCTTTGCCTGTGTTAAATTAGAAAAAACTCCTGTAATAATTGTCGCTTAGAGCCCGGAACAGAAAATCTCTGCTGGCGCGGCGGCAGCCCCGAACTAAACCATAGTATCTCCCGACACTATCATCGAGGAGATACAAATATAAAATTAAAGCTGCAAGCAGCGTTGAATGGGCCCTCGCACCCTTGTGCATGTTGGGGGTGGTGGTGAGATCCTGATGGGTGCAGGTGTGCACTCACGACTATAGGACAGGCCAAGTACAGGCACCAACCTGTGATGAAGATTCGAGCAAATCGGACAAAGCACAAAGGAGTTATGACAGATTGATAGTTCATACACCAGGGGGGCTTGTGCGTAACCAAATGTGTGCAGCTGCATTCAGGGCAAACCCTTAGCAAAATGTGAAGTTTCGAAACCGTCGGCCAATGTCAATGTAAAATATGGCATTTCCTGTTTCCACAAGGGGGCGCTATGGAGACATTTTGCTCCCCCCATAGGCGAGGCCCCTATCAGATTTAAGAGCTTGCCATCCTAAAATCAATTTTTTTATGATGATACATAAAGACATCAAAAACACAAACGTGCCCAAGGATTCATCTTAGCACTTGCCACAGGAACGCATAATTACTTGTAGCTTCACAGCATTCATAAAAGTAGCTTCACCAACTTGTTCTGCATGTTTTAGAAGTGGAATGAAGTTGATGGGTTCAACTATGTGTCATCAGTACATGTTAAAGTAAAAATGGACACTTCCTGTTACCACCAGGGGCGCTATTATTGAAGTGGGAAGTTATTATATCCTGACGCTTCAGAGCGGAGCACTCATCATGTCCAGCAAGATTGAAGCTTCTATTAGTATGTTGGCGTGACAGCATTTTGAAATTTTTTTGTGAATAGCCAAACTTTGTCACGCCCTAGCAGCCACGCCTTTTGACCTACAGACACGCAGAGCACAACTTTTCATCAGCTTGGTCTCTAGATGATCTGTACCAAATTTGAAGTCAATCGGTCAAAACCCTAAAGTTCATTTTGAAATTGAAAAATTCAAATCAAAATGGCCGACTTCCTGTTGGGTTTAGGGCGTGGCTTCAATGAGATTTTTTGTATGTCTGGGTATGATACACATGTGTATCGAATTTCGTCTGCCTACGACAAAGTATCCGAACTGGTCACTTCCTGTTACCACTAGGAGGCGCTATTAGTAAAGTGGGAAGTTATTATATCCTGACGTTCAGGGCGGAGACTTCATCATGTCCAGCAAGTTTGAAGCTTCTCTCACGATCAAGTAGGTTGGCGTGAGAGCATTTTGAAATTTTTTTTGGCGAAAACCATGTCACGCCCTAGCAGCCACGCCCTTTGACCTACAGACATGCAGAGCACAACTTTTGATCAGCTTGGTCTCTAGATGATCTGTATTTGAAGTCAATCGGCCCGAGGAGGAGTTCGTTTAAAAATTGAAAAATTCAAATCAAAATGGCCGAATTCCTGTTGGGTTTAGGGCGTGGCTCCATTGAGTTTTTGTATGTCTGGATATGGTACACATATGTATCAAATTTCGTATGCCTACGGCAAAGTAACCAAATTGGATACTTCCTGTTACCACAGGGGGCGCTTTAGTGAAGTGGGAAGTTATTATATCGTGGCGCTTCAGGGCGGAGCCACCATCATTTCCAGCAAGTTTGAAGCTGCTATATATGAAGTATGTTGGATTGAGTGCATTTTGAAATTTTTTTGGCAGCCAAAATTTGTCCCGCCCTAGCAGCCACGCCCTTTGACCTACAGACATGCAGAGAACAACTTTTGATCAGCTTGCTCTCTAGATGGTCTGTACCAAATTTGAAGTTGATCGGGCAAAATCTCTAGGAGGAGTTCGTTTTTAAAGTAAAAACTGGTCACTTCCTGTTACCACTGGGGGGCGCTATTAATAAAGTGAAAAGTTATGATATGGGGACGTTCCGGGCAGAGACATCATCATGTCCAGCAAGTTTGAAGCTGCTAAGATCAAGTATATGGGCGTGAGAGTATTGTGAAATTTTTTCATCAAGTCGCCAAATTTTGTCACGCCCTAGCAGCCACGCCCTTTGACCGACAGACATGCAGAGCACAATTTTTGATCAACTTGGTCTCTAGATGCTCTGTACCAAATTTGAAGTCGATCAGGCAAAATCCCTAGGAGGAGTTCGTTTTAAAATTCAAAAATTCAAATCAAAATGGCCGACTTCCTGTTGGGTTTAGGGCGTGGCTCCAATGAAATTTTTTGTATGTCTAGGTATGATACATTTGTGTACCGAATTTCGTCTGCCTATGAAAAAGTAACCGAATTTCCCTATGGGAATTTTGAAACGTGTTTAGGGGGCGCTATTTTGGCATTTTGCGTCGACCATGAACGGGCGCCCAAAAATATCGAATTTCGGATGTGGCCGGACGAATGTGGAAAGTTACAAGCGTTTTCAAGTTTGAGAAAGGGGCGAAATTGGCCCTTGAAATGTCGGAGGAATAATAATAATAATAATAATAATAAACAGCACGATTTCAATAGGGTCCTCCGCGGACGACTTGCAGTCGTCGCTCGGGCCCTAAATATGTCCATTAGAAACATTCTGCGCCATATTATGGCAACCAGAGGCAGCTGACATCTTCTAAAATAACATTAAAATTGCCCATGTGCTTGTTTAGGGTGAATATGGGTAAAGTGGGACAATTTCTGAAATTCCATGTTCCTATTAAGCAGATTTATTATAAGCATAGGAGACGTGCTGGATAAGAAAAAAAACTAACATATTAAAATTGCTTGTAATAATTAATAGGCCTAATAGTAATAATAGTAGTATATATTTGTAATAATAATAGAAGGCCTATATATTTTATAATAGTACATAATTGTTTTATTAGTAGCTAGTAGGCCTACACCTTTTGCTATTCATTACGAGAAAACACGCATTCACTCGTGTGAAATGGCAACCAATTTCACAAAGAAACATTCATCAGCGCCAAAAATTGAACAGTTGCGTATACCGCGATTTTGTAACGTCATTGGCATTTTAATCATTCATTTTTGGACAATCTTTACCGTCATTCGGCACTCAATAGAGAAAAAAATACTTTCATTTGCGTTATTATGAAAGGCATTAACACCGTCTTTAAAGTAATTTGCGACAATCAACGAACATTTAAAAGCACTTAACATTTTTATCACACCGTTTGACTTTCAATAACATTTCTGGACCGCGTTAGTGCGGGTAACACAAATATTCAAGCGATTGTACAAAGAATTGAACGTTCTCAACATTAAATCCACAAAAATCTTTTTTCAATTGAGCAGTAGCCTACATTTTGCTCATTGTTGCACAGTAATTATCAAAATTGAGAAGGCGTACCAAATCTTACATCACTGACAATGCAATAATGAGCAAAATGTAGCTTACTGTTCAATTGAAAAAAGATTTTTGTGAATTGAATGTTAAGAACGTTCAGTTGTTTGTACATTCGCGCGCTATTTCTGTTATCCGCACTAATGCGATCCAGAAATGTTATTGAAAGTCAAACGATGTGATAAAAATGTTAAACGCACTTTTATGTTCGTTGATTGTCACAAATGACTTTAAATACGGTGTTAACGCCTTTCATATTAACGCAAATGGAAGTATTTTTCTCTATTGTGTGCGGAATGACTCTAAAGAATGTCCAAAAACGAATGATTAAAATGCCAATGACGTTACTGAATCTGCATTATGCGGGTTCGAGATGAGAGCCGTCAGAAGCCGCTCTGGGGCTTCCCAACTCTAGTTACTTCGCCCTATCCCTACTAACCTCCCCTAAAAGTTGTGGTGGGAGGACGAAGTACAGTAGTTTCAGAGAGGGCCGCGCTGCTGCGCTGAGGTGGATTTGTTTATGGGGGTTACGACGGAGATCACGATGGTAGCTCTGTAGAGGAGTTGGGAAACCATGTAGAAAGGCTCTTAAGTTTGGACTTGAAACGTTCAAAAACATGATTTTTTTTAAAAAAGTTAAATTATCCAAATAATGAACACTGCACAAGCTAAGTTGTGGTAATTGTTGAGGCACCCCTTTCAGCCCTCACGTTCCCAGCGCCCCCCGAAGTTGTCCAAACGCCCCCGTTGAGAAACCCTACTCTAGTTTTATGCGCCACACATACTCATTCATTCATGCTTTACTTAGTGCTCAGAAACATGCATGCAGGAAAAGATACATACAAGCACAACAGCACACACACACACACACACACACACACAATGCATGATTTGTCCAGATTATGCCGTCATAAAGCTTCATGTCTCAAAGGCTCCTCTGATGTGGCTCAAGAGAAGACTGATCTTTGAAATTCTAGTACTGACCACCAATGCCAGCCAATGAAAAAATGACATAAGAAGCAAGTTTACTTAACTCAAAAACTGCTGTATATGTTGTATGTAATGTTACTTGATTGTTGGTCAGGCTTGCCTAGTACATACAAGACAATATATCCAGCCTCACGTCACTTTGTTGACTAAAGCCGCACAAACACACTGGATTGAGTTTGTGCATCCCTTTCGAGCCAACATTGCATCAGCAGGTTTAAATTATCCATGTAAATTTTATTCCTGAGTTAAAACTGTATATATTTTCTGAATGATTAGAATATTTAGTGAAAACTTGTGGTTTGGTCGGTGTCTGCCATCTTTCATGCTGTCAGCATAAGTAAAACTTTTATTCTGTTTGCTTAGAATGAATTTCTGTTTGCTTAGAATAAATACAAATTAGATTGTAATTTAAGTGGTAGGGCTCAGCAATAAATGTACCCTGGTCACCACACTTCTGGTGGCCGAGCAAAATTATTTCAGGGACTTGGAGGTTACTTTACAAAATATTGATTTATAAGCTCATTTTCCTTTCCTTCCAGGATGCTGAGTCAATCACACAGACCTGTGAGAAAACCAGTTGGATGAGATATTCGGGAGGTTACTGTGCTGCAGTAATTGAAATGCACCCAGATGGCTCTTAAATCAGTATTAGCTATAATGCAAACAACTCCAGCTTTTCCAGTCGAGGTCCACTGAAGTCACATGGTTATGTATTTTCAATTTTCACCCACCAACCTACAATTATGACTGGTATTTGCATTATTCTAACCTTTCCTCCTGTCTTGCATTGAAATTACATTATTGATTTTCCTAATCAATGTCTTTCTTCAGGGAAGCATTAATTCCCTTTTTTTTTTTTTTTTTTTTTAATATCAATTTATAGACTTTGTCTCTGCCAGTCAAGGGTTACAACCTTCCAGGGTTTAAGAATAGAATTACAATTATCTACCCTCCAATTATTCAACAGTATTTTCACAAGCAAAAATATATAATTGGATATGTAACTTATACCAGTACATACACATTATTAGGTTAACACTCCATCCTGTTACAAGAACAGCTTCAGTGGTTTTAAGATAAGTGCAGCTAAAACCATTATAAAACATGCAATACAGAGATGTTAAATACTCTGAATACAGTATGTAAAAAATAAACTTCCTTTATTTCCACACAAATGTCATTTTGGGTATTTTAGTTGAATAAGGGAATGTCCTGAAACCTGAAAGGGTACATTCGTCAATCCATAATCTATCCTGCTTCTTCTTTGTCAAGTTCAAAGGGGCTGCTGTAGGGGCATTTTACAATGGGTGAGAGGCTAGAATACCTTGGTAAAATCCCTAATCCACTGCAGGATACACTCATGCCATTCACTCACGCACTCATGTCAGTGAAAAATGTTGAGTTTCTAATCAGCGCAACATGTATGTCTTTGAAAGGAAGCCAGAGTCCCAGGAGGAAATGCGGATCAAGTCGATTTGAAGGCGAACTGTTCGTATATACAAGAAATGTCCGTTTCTTGTATATAAGAAGGTGGCAATATAAAACTGTCATTTCTTCATCTCCTAGAACTGTATAGTTCTGGTATCCTTGAACTCATAAAACTCATCATGTTACAATTGTATAGCTCCGGTATGCATGAATTGATAACACTCATAAAGAATACACTGTCATATTTTTTCTTCCTACAGCCGTTGAAGGCATGGGGTAGATTTAACTGTTCCATTTGTTCTTGCCCTGGGTTAAGGTTGGGTTTAGGGTTATACAAAACATCTTTCATAAGTGAAAATTGGGTTTTTCTGGTATATGAGAATAAAGTTTGCGTGTATGCTGGAATTGTTCAGACAAAACATTTCTCCTAGGTGTGGATTGGGCTTTACTGGTATAATAAAAATAGACATTTCTTATACATATGAGCAGTGCGCCTTCAAATTGACATGATCCAGAAATGCAGAGTATGGGAAGAATATGCAAACTCCAAGCAGAAAGACCCATTTGAACCCATGACCACCTTCTTCTCCATGCAAAGAGATTCAAATTCCACTGCAAAAACATGCAGCGATCTAAGAAATATGCTTATGGATTGCATTTATTGTTCTTGCACTATCTATTTCAGAGGTTTCCAATCCTGGTCTTGGAGAGCTACTGAATGCACTGCTTTTTGTTTTCATTTGACACTTAAGACCCAATTAAGCAGGTGAGGGAAGGTAACTCTGTAATCATCCACTTTCATTTATCAGTTAAGTAACAACAAAAACTTGCCCGTGGATTATTAAAATTTGTTCCTTTGAAAGGAACATTAAAGGTATTATGGGAAAATGATTACATGTAATAATCGGTTTCTATTGCCTATTCTTCTATTCAATTGAATGGACTGTAATGTAATTAAAAGTGAAAGACAACTCCAAACAGAGGAACTGTTTTTTACTTTTTAGTTATTACTATTGTAAACACCGTGCATCTAAGCCAAGGAGGGTCTTAGATGAGGCGAAAGGTCTCAGCGTGTTTGCCTAAACTGCCAGGGAAAAGAAAGTCTTAACGGTCTCCATTATAATAATGGGGTCTGGCTACAGCGTCAGCACTAGAACACTGCCTCAGGCCAAACGTGATGACATCTTTCACGATCTGCTTTTAACTGGCCTGAAACGTGTCTCGCGGATGCTGCACTCCTAATATCATAGCGGTTGCAATTCATCTGACTCCATATCAAATTTAGGAGGTAAACTTTAGCTGTAACCATTTGCGGTTACAATTAAATCATGCGTTTGCATTAATATTGATCTGCCTCCAATTTATGAATTTAGAGCTATGTTGTGCATCGGACCCATAACTGGTCTATACCTTACTCCGCCAGACTAAAACATCTGTACAGCCCAATCCAGTGGAAGAACTCAGAGGCTGGCAGTCCTATTAAGCGCAGTAATTTGACATAGAAAATAGCTATGACTAGGGATTACCGGGCCCAAAGCGAGTAACAACAAGACATGATGGTATTCTCATCGTTCAGGGGCCTTGAGTCTTTGAAGATCTCCGCCTAGAGACCGAGCCGACTCGGTCTTTACACGGAATCTAATCGAAGCCAATTTTAATAATACCAATCACAGCATGGAAAATCCACCTTATAACGCAGAAACCAAGCGTGTTGATCAGGCATGCGCTTACAGTCTTGCGTTACCCAATTAGGAGACAGGATTCCAGGCTGGAAAATATATGTTTGTTTAGAGTCAGAAACACACAACAAATGCAATTACAAATTTATTTCGCCAGGTAGGCACAAGCTTAAATTAGAAACCAAATTATACCGTTACAGAAAATATAAGGAAGAAGTCAAATCATACCTGGCGCAGCTCACTACTACACATATGCACAAAATGTACAATGCGGGAAGAATGAATACAAGCTTCCATAATTATATTCCGTCTGCACACGCTGCAAGAGCATGTGTGGGAAATCACCCAAGATCTTCCATGACTAAATTAGAGCTACACACGGCATGGAGATGCACATATGGGAAGCTGGTTGCGATCCTCCTCGAATAGTTTGTTTTCCTACCTTTTATGCCCAGACTCAAGACGCGCTTCCTATAGCAGGATCATAAATCATTTGGGTAATCAGGAAGGCAACCCCTCCTCAGAGGGAATTTGGGAGGGGACATTACCACGAGGAGAAGTAGAAGTATATTTCTTTCATACTTATTGAATGAGGATTTAGTACAATTTTAATCCCTTCGAAATATGCCCCATGCGATTTCGGAATCTTAGTGGAGTAAAATGATACCAAACACGATATGCTTGCACTACAGTTTGCCATGAAATGTCCGGCACAATACAGAATTACAAAGATAATCCGTATTAATTTTATTAATCAGCTCTTATCCAACAATATAACAGAAATACACATTATATTTGTTACATTGTGGGTGAAATTAGTATTTTCACACTTTGATCCCTCGAATCTCCCATTCCCAGGGCGCAGTTCTGTAGATCTCTGGTTGATGACCCTGTGGCATTGTTCGGCACAGGGAAGTTCAGGAAGGCCGTTTTAGGGTGAATTGGGGGACACCCTGATCGATATGCTCCCACGGTCCTGAAATATCTCTGCAGGATGCAGGTGTTTTTAAGACAATAGGGGGTAGATTTAATAGAGTCCTACAGAGTCTGTGAGAAACGCTTGAGTTTGGTTATTTCTGCATTTCACGGCCCACAAGTGTTTCTGTCAGGATGCATGGGCCATTAAGATAAGTTCACCAATGTCATGTGTCTGTGACAAGGGGCACACAGTCCTCCCTGCCTTCCCAGCGCAGCTCACACTACATACATATATATATATATATATTAGGGATGCACCGAAATAAAAATTTTTGGTCGAAACCGAAAGCCGAAAATGAGAAACGCTAGGCCAAAAACCGAAACACCGAAAAAAATTATTACGCCAATTTTTAGTACCATTGCAATTATCTCTATGACTGTGTGCTTACCTAACTAAAGTCAAGGCATTGCAATTGCATAAATTAATATTCATGCTTCAAAGAATAAATCAATTACAAAATTATGAATATATTTATTTACTACTGACATTCCAACAAAGCACAATATAAAATAAATTATAAATAAAATGTTTTACTTTACCCCACTTATGAATAACCTACAGGCCTAACTGACTGGCCTATTACTGGCTGCTGAAAAATTGTAAAATTAAATATGTTACGTGACAACACAGCAGCCCACTGATTGGTCAGAGAGAATCCTCTCTGCGAAAGACAACTCGCTTCCGCATTATCGCTAGGAAACTGGCTTCACTTGCCATCATTGAAACAGGTCTTCAAATTGTGTTTTTGAAACGTGTGTTGTTTTAGGCAGCTTGATAAATATACTGTGCATTGCCTTACCTTTTAAACAAGGTTGCGTTTGTTCACCGAAGCTGCTGCATTTATGAAATGCGTTTCTTTGCCTGTGACCCTGTTCGTAGCGAAATTAGAAGCAACGGTATTCCCCTAATTCCCCATGAGAAAATTATTATGCTGCCCCAATTTTACAAAAAAATTGCGCGGAAAATAACTTTACGGGTGCTGATGAAGCATTTTGTTCTAAGGAAAGGTATCACAGAGGAGATGACGCATCGTAAAGCGATAAATTCTAATACTCTGCCATCTCCTTCGATTTGTGCATTTGCTACGTGTTTTGCCTTCAATTTCGAAGTGAAATGTTTATGAAGCCTGAATGTCAAGCAAAGAAACAATTGTTTTGTCATGTGTTATTTGCTTCTTTGTTATGAAGGGAAAAAGGTAAATTAACATCCTCGGTGTGTGGTGATTCCATATTTTTTTCCAGGGGTTGTAGTTACATTATGGAATACTGATGGTACACAAATGCCTTGAGAATATTTTCCTTTTTTCTATGACTACTCTACGCCTTTTACGGATATCATTGCTTAGCGTTTTTAGGTGGTACGTTATTTAATGTGCAACCGCATCGGACACAACACCAGCTGCTATCCTATGCATCAGGACAATGTCAAACAGATATTACAATTAAGCACTCGCTGACTTTAATGCCATAACGTGGTGACCGTTGTGCGCGTCCCCTGATTTAAACACATAAATATTTAACAAAATCGACAGAATAAAAGTCCGAACAGGCACGTGCTGGCCGCGGTTTTTGCTTGCACCATCACAACATCTTTTTCAGCCGTATTGTTTCGGTGTTAAAAGTCTTTCGGCCGAAAACCGAAAATGTATTTTTTTGACATTTTCGGCCGAAAATTTGGTGCATCTCTAATATATATATATGGGTGGATCCAAGAGACGATGTTTGGGCCTATTTTAGGGTCTTTTTGACTTCAGAGAGCTACAGAAAAATAAATAATGCACCATTCTTCCTGTTACTAGTCTCATTTGAAAGAAAACATCCAGGGCTTTAGAGAGAGGGCAAATTTGCTTATGTCGGCCCATAATTTTGCAAGTTATTGAACCCCAAAGTTGAAAAATGGCTCAAAATTGGCATTTTCAGACCATTTTCACCTCATTCCAAGCCATGTATTGTCAAGCCAAATAGTGCTAGACCACCATAAACTTATTTTTTCCTTGGTGGGGGGTCATATCGAACATTTCCATGTGGTTTAGCCATGTCATGACCTACATTTTTTTTCCTATATCTTTTAATGGGAATTTCAACTCTTTGAAATGCGAGTGACGAAACTTTTAGACCATCAACTGGCATGCTAAGAATGTAGTCCTACTGTTCATATTACATCCAGCCAAGAGGGTCCCTATAAGGGTTATGTTCATAGAAATAATTTTTACATACATTGACCTGAGCCTGTGCCAGCATGAAAAAACTGTTTTTCAACACCAGCCTTGTCACTCGTGTTTCACTGACATTTACCTATATATAGCACAAATTGCTGCTAATTTCTATACTTTCTACCATCCAAACAAAATTACAGGGTAAATGTAGCAACCCTAAACGTATGATAATAAAGACAATTAATTCAGGTTGGCTCTATGGGTAGTTGCTCAGTGAGTGAAATGCGAGTGATCGTCCGGCGCCAAAAATGTGGCGAGAAGAGGAAAGCGACGTTCTGTTAACCGGCGAAGGTAACCTACATCCGGGTTCCTTCGTAAACAACTCAGAGGATCTTAAGCTTTGATTGAGGCAAGTCCACGGCAGATTTTACTGCAAAATATTAGAGAAATTTTTCAGAAAGGTAAGGAATTTGGATGAAATTCTTACAAAATATTGTTGAGAAGGTGTCTGGGTGTGCACATGTCTCAATTTGTACCGAAACGATGTATTTTGGGTTCTATGGGTTAAAACAGATTGGCCAGTGAAATTTCCAAGCCGGTATGGTCATTGGTTTGTGTGTACGTAGCTCGCCGTGCCTAAAGGTATTTGGCTACGCCGCGTCACTTGTGTTTCACGTACTACGATTATGGCTGCCACACACCTCTATATGCACAGCCCGGGAATTTTCACTAGTTAGTATTTTAGATAGGCCTCTTCTCTAATATCCTGACCAGAAGTAATGAACATTGTGCAATACCTTCACTACTGTTACTGGTACATTTTCCCATCGTCACTCTCATTTCAGTTTCTATTTTGTCGTCAGAAAGGACACCTCCACCCCATCCAGCCTATTCTTATTTCACCATAAGATGGCCCTACGGTACCCCTAACTTATAACAGCCAATATGTAGATACTGCATACTTTTTTTTTAGCCGAAAATTTCTGGGGGCTGTATTTTGAGTTTTGACTGGATATTTGGTAGAGCTGCGAAGATTCAGGAATTGCGATTATTCTAAGCGCAGTAAAAGTACATGCTCGCTTCTTACCTTTTTATGACACATGCCTAATGCGGCATTTGAAATGCTTTCGGGAAGAAAACTGATTTGAAGTCCGCTAATTACCAGCGAGGTTGGACAGCCTCCATCGCCTCGGCATAATTAGCTTACCTTAAATCAATTCCCGTGAACTTTGCCTAACTTGCGATAAAGCTATTTATTCAGCCAACTGACTAATCAAAACCAAAATGTGGCTCATCATGATTAAGAAGAGATCATGAGAAGCAAACAGAGCTAACCAGGCTACTGTGTTAGACTGAAAGAATGTCAATAATCTGAATAAATAGCAGACCTCTGCATTCCACCTCTCATCGAGGAATTTTGTATGTAGTATTAAAAAGATATTTCTTAAAAAATTTAATTATTGTAAGATGGCCCTGGTTGTAAGCGTTTAAAAATATAGGCTACGGGAAATGGAAAACATTCTGTGAAGCATTTCCAATGTGAATACGAGAGAGTATGTTTGCACTGCAGGCAATAGTCAGATGCACCAAAGATTTGACAATGCACGTTCAGGCGATTCTTTGCTGCAAATTTGTGGCCTTTATATTAGATAATTGCACAAGAGAAATTTAAAATAAAGTAACTCATAGCTCTTGATTTTATTTACTTTCTAGAGTATTTTTGGAGTCTAAATAACCGATAGTGAAGGTGGAAAACATTGTAAGTGTATCGAAAGTGACAAGTAAATTGTTCACGCACTCGCACGCAGCGTGGCGGAATGCAAAATTAGAAATAATCTAGCAAACACATTCAAGCAAATCTGTCGTGTTTCGTGGTTGTTTAAATTTCAAAATGTGACAAACAAAAATGATATCAAAATAAATCAGACTGTCTACCAATTTAAATTGTTAGCCTAATTGAGCGAATCAACTGTTTGATTACAACTTGAGCAAAGTAATTGGGAAGGAGGTGAGAGCAATTGTCGGGTAGAGGATGATGACTTTGCAGACCTTAACTTTGCGTTGTTCGGCACGTAATTGCCTGAATATGTTTGCTAAATTATTTCTAGTTTTACGTTTGGCTACGCTGCGTTTAACATGTCCCATTCGATAGGCTTCGCTTAAACACAATGGGCCTCATGCAGCAACATTCTCTTAAATTTCTCTTATATTTTCTCTTTTTTTTTTTTTTTTGCTAAGAGAAAAAATAAGAGAAATATACTCCGTATGCACCAAACGCTCTTACCATCCAAATCTGCTCTTACCCAGATGTGCAGAATGTTGAATCCCACTTGATCGTGAATCGGAAGCGCTGCGTCCGGTTGTTTCAAATTAGCATAATATGACACCCACTAAACACCATATAAGGGTAGGTGAGGTGCCGTGTGCAAAGAGCAGACTGCTCGTGGTTGCTCGAGGGCACTTTCACACTTGGTACGATTGTTCCGTACAGTGCCACAGTACGATTGTCCCCCCCTCCCCTCTACCAAACCCCCCCCCTGGTCAGCTTTCAGACTGGCAATATCGTAACATACCTGCTCGCATAGATCTCAAAATTCCGATTCAGCGCGTTGCATTATGCATCTAGGTGGTTTTTAAATAGGAACGATTTTGAAAAAGGAGGTGCCAATATATTTTGGGGGTTTTATTATTGAGAAAGGGGTTTAGAATATTAATACTGTGAATGCTGCGTGTCTCATAATTTGAGCTGCCAGACTTTCGCACAGCGTCCTGCACTTTGAAATATCGGTGCCGCGCTTCCTTTAGTTTGTCATGGCACTGATGTATTATTCTGTGATAACCAAGCGAATGTAACTACTCACGAATTATTTCATAAATCTCCAAATTTTTGCATGTAGTATCCCGTTGTGATTGTATGTTTTCGTCCGCCTACATTTCGAGCAAGCATTGAATTTCTTCGTATGAATGGATTTCGCCAGTGCATTTGTTTGAAGAGGAGAGCCGTAACACGCAACAGTAATCCTCCGTGCTCAAGTACGGTTGCTTTCGCATTTGGTTCGAGCAGCTATTCATCTGTCTCAGCAAACAGATCTGCGCGATCTCTAAAGACCCGCTGTCTGCGCAAGGCCTGGATGGCCAAAGCGTCCAACTGCAATAGGTAAGCCATTCAGAAGCAGAATGCGCGCAAGTATCCAAGGGTTTTTATAGCTTCGTCCTAATTAGGATCAACTGGCCAAACTCTTCAGCCAAAGAATTAAATAATAGAATCATTATAATTTCTCAAAAACTTTAAACAATCAAAATGTGATTACATGATGCATTTTTAATGTTTAGGTTTTAAAACTTGTGTTGCCGTGCACTGGACAAGCAATTTGTGGACAGAGATAACAGTTTTCTGTTTTCTCTTATCTCGGTAAGAGTGCTCTCGACCACTCGAAAAATTTTCTCTTACCTAAGAGAAGCGCAAAAATAAGAAAACATTGGTGCATCCCAGAAATTAATGGGCAAGAACAAAATAAGAAAAAATCGGGTATACGAACAAAAAGAAGAGAAAATGTGTTCTTATTATCGCTTCTTGCATGAGGCCCAATGTTTTCCACCTTCACAGTACGCTATGTAGTTGCTCAAAAGTAATCAAAATCAAGAGCTATGAATTACTTTTTCAAATGAATCTTAATCAATGATCAAATAAAAAAAAAAATGCTACAAATTTGCGTTTGCCTGAACGTTTCAGCAAAGTCTTCGCAGAATGTATCTATTACGTGCAATGCGAAAATAATTTCTCTCACTTTCACGTTCGATATGCTTCACAAAATGTTTTCTACTTCGCGTAGTATGTTTTGAAACACTTAAAAACCAGGACCATCATAAAATGATTTTATTTTTAAAAAATCTTTTAAATGATATCTAAAAATTCTACAAGAGGTGGAATTCAGAGGTCATTTATTCAGATTATTATCTAAAACGGCAGCCTGGTTAGATCTGTCTGCTTCTTATTATCTCTTCTTTATTATTATAGGCCACATTTTGGTCAGTTGGCTGAATAAATGGCTTGATTGCAAGTTAGGCAAAGTACACAGGAATTGATATAAGGTAGGGAAGAGCCGGTGCGAAAGTAACGTGGGATGAAAGTAATATGGCGATTTACTCGCAGCCATCCGCACTTCGATGCGTCATATTAGGTCAGCACGTGCAGCTCGCGACACTCTCCAGACCCGGGAAAAATCTTGAGGTTTCGACGCTTCCCCGCAGAACGAGACCGGAACCGTTTTCCACAGTGGTGAGTAAATTCAGACAAATGGTAAACTTTTTTGACTTAAAGATTGTCCTTATCGCTCCATGTGTCATATTTATGATGAAGTGATAGGTCATTTAGTTTTGTAACATATCCTGAAGTTTGAAATGTCAGACTTTTTCCACTTTAGAAGCAATCCTGGTTCTAATGTCTGGAGTCACTGTCGGGGCGGAAGTAGCAACGGTTACGTTCGTCCCTCTCTGCTAATGCGGCCGAATTTTCTGTTTTAAAGCTCATTTAAAAAATGTGTGTGTTATATTTTACCAACAGAAAATGCCAAGAGTTAGGGTCAGAACTACCCAGAGAGGAAAGGTTGACCAGCAGGTTTACGGAAGGGCCTTTTTTGATGTTCGAAGAGGCGAGAGTATAAGGAGGGCTGCAGAGGTGCATGGCGTTTGTCATGTCACCCTGTTCAGGTACTGCAAGAGGAGGGCAGAGGCAGGAGGGCAGCAGGCCAGAGCCCCAGGGTACAGGGTTTTGGCCTGAGTCCTAAAGAGGTTGGAGTAACACTGCAGACAGAGCTACACCACTATCGCCATTTGCCTAAGATAGCAAGCACCTCAGCTCCGGATCTGCCCCGGCTCTGAGGTGCTTGCTATCTGGGAATTAACCTCTTTTTTCATGCTGTTTTAGGTGCGAAAGTTTGCATATGAGCTGGCCGAAAATATTGGCCTCAAAACTCCATGTTCATGGGAGAAAAACCAGATAGCAGGGAAGGACTGGCTCACCTCCTTCCTCGAGCGCAACAAAACCCTGTCCATCCGTCGACCTCAAGCCACCAGCATGTCCCGTTCCACCAGCTTCAACAAGACCAACATGACAGCGTTTTTAAAAAACCTAAAGACTGTCCACACCCGCTATAATTTTGAAGCAAGGGACATCTGGAACATGGATGAAACAGGTAAAAATTTATATTTAGATAAATTAAAAAGCAACAGTGATTTGCAACAGCAATAATTCATTTCATTTATTATTTCAGGTACCACAACGGTTCAAGTGCCAGACAAAATCATTGCCACCAAGGGCAGCGCCAGGTCGGTGCTGTGACCTCTGGGGAAAGAGGGACATTGGTGACTGTTGCCTTTGCTGCCAACGCATAAGGCAACTTTGTTCCCCCTACTTTATCTTCCCAAGGAAGAAGTTCCAGCACCACTTCATCCGGGATGGCCCCTTGGCTGCACTGGTTCTGCCAATGGATCGGGGTGGATGCAGGAGGCCGATTTCTTGGCATTTTTACAGCATTTTGCAAGGCACACCCGCGTGACCCCGAGTCAAAGTTGCTGCTACTCTTAGACAATCATCCATCACACCTCTCTGTGGTAGCTATTGACTTTTTTGTAAGTCACATGGCATTGTACTCCTGTCTTTCCCCCCCCCACTGCTCCCACCGTCTTCAGCCGCTAGACCGAAGCGTTTTTGGTCCTCTGAAGCACTACATTAACAGTTCAGCAGACAATAGGGGAACTGCAAAGTAGCCAAATTGGATTTTTACGCGCGCAATGCATTATAGGAACTGTATGTCAGCGAGTGACTGACAGATACGCTTCAATACGAAAGAAAGCCTCGGTCATTACTTGTTGCGAGCTTGGATGCTACAACCGTCCAGGTCAGGGATCGACATTTCAGGTTCTGCGTTTTTCCCCAAAGACGCTAAGCTTAGAAATAAGTGGATAAACAATTCCGGTCGGGCTAGAAATAACAGAGAATTCAGCAAGTTCAAGCCCACTTCAGCACTCCGAGTCTGCAGCAGCCGTTTTGAGGCTGGAGGAAAACGTATGGTAAACACATCAACGATTTTTCCAGTCAAACACAGTTCTTAAAAACTGCCAAGGCGAAAAATCCTTAGAGAAGAATGCCCAACAACAGCCTCATATGTCGCCGATTCACACAGTAAGTAAAAGCGTTGTTTTACAATGTCAGTGCTGCTATCCATGCGAACACAATGAGTTGACAGTAGCGGTGCAGGGCAATCGCTGACAGTGCTTATACGACTTTTGGCGTTTCAATTTTATGAAATTATGTACGTTGCAGTGAAACTACCAATAGAAAGCATTTTTCGAGGATATAACTTCATGAATGGATCATACGACAGCCGCTCTTGAGCTTTTTCACCCACCTTCATCGCAAGGGCTTTTCAAAACTTCACATCGTATAAGAAAACACTGACTGGGTAAACCATTCATCGTTTTACAGAGAATGAAATACCCTTTTACGTCCGCCTGAATATGTGTTGTCTGATCGGGAATATCAACCGTGACAATGACTGGGGAGGGGAAAGGGAAAATGTGCTGACGCGAATCAATAAATAACTCAATAGATCCAAATTATGTCAAATAATAATGTTCGGTGTTATATCCCCAAGGATCTAAGCGAAAGAGCTCCATATCCAACCTCTATGTGTCTCGGCTTTTTATTTGCTATAACGATTTTAATAGTGTACACAAAAGTATTTTGGGGGGGGATGTTCAATATTGCAAATGCATATGCAGAGCATGTCCTAGCAACCCGGTGTGTCATCAATAACAAGGCTGCCTCCGTTACTTGTTATTACCACGTAGCTACCTTACCTCTGTACCAGGTCCTCCTTCTTGCCACTTAAATTTGCGTTTCGATGTTACAGCAATCTCTTCAATTCTGTGACAATGGCTGCTTCGAAGGGCGAGCGAAAATCGCGCCAGGTACATCTTCTGGGTTCAAAATAAGCCGAGAATCATCGGGTTCCGCAATGGTTGTATTTACCGAAGCCATGATAGAGACATACAACTCTTCCCATTATGCACTGCGCGTACTTCACTTCCGTGTGTGCGCAGTGAGACTTGCAGTTCCCCTATTGGATGCGAATAAACCCTGGAAGAACTTTGACCATCTACAACATCCCAAGTCTTGTGGCTAAAGCTCTGCCTCAAGCTGCGACAGCAAACAGCATTTCATCTGGGTTCTAGTGTACCGGTATCTGGCCCTTGAATCCAGATATTTTCAGTGAGACAGACTTTGCTCCAGCTTTTGTGACCGACCGTCCTGCACCTGCACCAGCACCAGCTCCATCCCCAATGCCAGTGCCAGCTCCATCACCAGCGCCCTCTTCATCACCCAATGTCCGCTCCATCACCGGCGCCCGCTTCCGTAAGACACCAGCAACCTAACCAGAGCCCATTTGAGCTGCATCCCCATGAGTCTGCCATTCCTCTAGATGGTGAGAGTTTGTGTCTGTGTGTGTCTTTAAATGTGCATGTTGAGCCTTGCCAAGCATTTATTATTTTTTTGAAATATTATCTATCCAGGTATGCTTGTGGTTCCAGGAACATCTAGTGGCACGCCAATACAGAGGTTCAGCCCAGAAAAGGTTCGCCCATATCCAAAGGCTGGCTCGAGGAAAGAAAATAAAAGAAGAGGCAGAAAGAGGTGAGCAGAGTGTCGTTTTTAACTTGTCTTGATTTTCTTGCTTGTATAAAAACAAGCTGATTCTGACTACCATCTCATTGAATGTTGCAGGTCAACAGCAATACTGACCGACACCCCAGTGAAAGCTGCCTTGGAGGAGGAGACTCGGCAGAGGGGCCTGAAGAAACAGTCCTCTTCAAAACGCCCAAAGAAGACGTTGTTAAGCAGATACACTGCAACCACAGTTTCTCGGGGCAATGAGGAGGGATGGCTTGTTTGTGGGGAGACATTTGCCTCATCTTTGCCTGGAGAAGCGTGGGTGCAGTGCATCTTTTGTCTGCTGTGGTCACATGAGGCATGCACTGAGGGTGCAGCTCATTATATCTGTCACAACTGTGATGAAAATGTTTAAAACAAATGTGTGATTGTTTTTGCTTCTGTTTTAATGTCATTTTTATGATTGAATTGAATAAATGAGTGCATTGTATATTTTCAATTGCATGTTAGCAAAGACATTGTTTGATTTTTTTCAAATGAAAAACGACAGTAATTCAAAAGATTCCAGTTAATTTGATCAGGTTTCTTTTGTCCTGCCTGTGCGCTACTTGCATCCCGACTGGAGGGGTCGAAAGTAGCAATGCGCAACTTCCATTGGACGGCAAACTATGCCGAAGTCAATATATATTGGGATGATTTTGCACCTGATATTGACAGAGCACACACAACAGTAGTTAATCGCTCCAAATTTTTTTTTTGGTCTGTAATGTTATCTTTTAAAATGACGTTTGTGAAAAATGTTACTTTTGTACCAGCTCTCCCCTAGCTAATTATGTCAAGGCAATGGAGGCTGTCCAACCTCGCTGGTAATTAGTGGACTTCAAATCACAGTTTTCTTCCCAGAAGCATTTCAAATGACCGCATTAGGTATGTGTCATAGAAAAGGTAATAGGCTAAGCAAGTACGTCTGTCTGTCTCGTGGTGGCAGTTACTTTTATTGCGCTTAAAATAATCGCGATTTCTGAATCATCGCAGCTCTAATATTTGGTCACTATCAGTCGCGGCTCGTGAACTGCCAACAGGGGAAGCTCAAACAATCCCTTAATAAGAATGATTGGTCACGACCTGTTTTCAATCAGTCATTTAAATTACCAATACAGAATCTCTGAAAACTCTCAACATTATCAGGTGTGGCCAGTTTTCATTTAGAACGTATACCTGTCAGCTCTCACGCATTTGTTGTGAGTTTAAGTGGCATATTTACGTTCCTCTGTTGTAGTCAGCAATAATTCAATCAACGCGTATGCAAGAGATTCTCGCGCAGAATTGAAGTCCTTGTGCATGGAGGGGTTGGAGGCAATGAAATTGCACAAGACGTTTCAAATGATCTTTTGTCGTTTAAACTACCGTGAAACACATGCATTGCTTCCAACCGCTGAGTAAAGAAAAGCGTGCGAAGTCCGGAGTCGTAATCGATATGCGTTGTAAATGAAAACTGGCCACACTTGTTAAAGTTAATGTTAACAGCTGGCCCATGCGGAGTCGGTGATGTCGTGAAAAAGAGTTAAATTTTATTTTCAAAGGCATGGTAGAAACCCTAGATGGGCCAGATATGTATATTTATGCCCTTAATTTAATAGTAGAACATATTTTGTATATATAGGAGTGATATGGATACAATCCAATGATGTATAGTGGTGCTGAGGTGGACTTTAGAATATGTTGTCAGAGGTGAAACGCCAGTGACGAACGAGAGGTTTTCCGAGGGTCAATGCAGGGCCTGACTGAGCTGTTTAAGTAATTTATGGATGGCAAAGGTTAACTGTTTTGTATAACAGACACACTGTAGGCAAAGTACAGTGATTTTGAAGAGTATCTGATCGGTTTTGAGGAAATGAGGGTAAAGTTAAGGATGTGAGTCAGTTTTTTCCAACTTTTACCTTTTGCGCGATACATTCGACGACGCACAATTCTATCAATTTTCAACCCTGGTTTTTGATTTTTGGTACACTTAAAGTAACATATTGTAGTAGTTTGTAAACAAAATTAGGTGTAGATATGACAATTTCTAATTGTACTTTTGATGTTCCGTTTAATTTCGTCACTCGCGTTTCACGCGTTTCGGAAGGTTTTACGGCACGTGCGATAAAAACTGACCCGTTAGGAGTTGGTGACTTGAATTAACCACTCCATAATGCCAAGATATAGGGCTATCAATAAAATAAAGTGTTATTAAGTAATACTGAGTTTGTTATTTTCAGGGCTCAGAGCATCAATAATTGGATCCACCCATATATGTATATATATATATATATATATATATATATATATATATATATAGTAACATATTATGCTGGGTTAAAAAAAAAACTCAATTTAAAACAAAATCGGCTGAGTAGACTTTGTCGGTTTTGCATTCCAACCCTTCACATACAACATTTATATATATATATATATATATATATATATATATATATATATATATATATATATATGTATATATATTTATTAATTGGCTATGTATGTTATTGCCCGCATACAGTAAAAACGGCCTGCCAATATATCTTGTTTTGGCCGACCTGTATTGGCCGAGTTCAGCACGTGCACAAGTAACCATTGGCAACTGTGGCATTTGCTCTCTTCAGAGAAGCAGAGGACAGTCGCGGACCTAGCATTTAGCTCTTTAATGAGTCTTGAAGTCGCGTACTTCAGAAGTCATAGTCCTAATATTGTCATGATAGCACAACATACTTAACCAATTGATAAAAATATGATAAATTGCTTATTTTTGCATTGCCTTGGTATTGGCCTTTGGGTCAGCGACCCTCATACGGGAATAAGCAATTTATATATATATTTATATATATATATATATATATATATATATATAATTTTAAGACAAAACTGAACTGAGTGATAAATACTTAAACATCCAGATTGAAACACTCTCATAATCTGCCATTTTCATGATAAGACTGAGCTTTAATAACTAGAAATGTCCTATAGCTTTTCAATGGCAGGGGCTTTAAAAAAATGCTCACTGAAGACTCAAAGTGTCTGCTTTCCCTTCAACGTGCTGACATCTAACAGTCAAACACACCTGCAGTTTAATGATCTGTGAAGAATTGTTTCCACCAATGCAACAAATCTCTGCTATATAACCTAAGAAACATGACAGCAGTGTTTTTTAAAAAGAAATAGAGAACTGGTTAGCTGTATGGCTGACACAGGGCCCAACCATCAGCTGGGTAAAATTATCTGTTTGAAAACGGTGGACATTGAACATCATTACAAACAATCTTAATCACACTCAGTGCTGATACAGTGGTTTTGTTGACCAGCTCATGGTGTTTGTTGACTAAGATAATTTTCATGTGACTTCGGGTTAAACAAGATTAAGCTGTATCTGGCAGCTGTCTGGTGAGAATTATTTGAAACCCTCCACTTCATAATCCATAAAATGTGTACGTGCATCATTGTGAAGTGCTACTTGAACTCCTCTGGCTTTTCCAGTCTGCATTATATTAAGCAGGGGAAATTTAATCTCCTAAATTACTGTTGTCTGCCTAGGGACTACAGATGCCAATTATCTTTTTGCCAATCATGGCACATCTAAGTTCTGACTTGTCTCTAAAAAAAAAAGAATAAATTGCTTCATACTCATTGAATTCATAAAGCAATGACACACAACAAGAGATATAACAAATAAAATTACATTTACAAAACTCATAAAGCCTTTATTTTCAACTGGCACACTTCACACAGTGATATTTATGTTGTTGAATCATTGTATAAGGATGGGAACAAGCCATTCAGCTCCTATTATTCAAAAATTATATGGCAACTATGGACAAGCTCAGAAAGTGCCAAATCACTATCAGCTCCCATTATGTTTGAAATTTATGCTGGCCACACACTTGAGGATTTTCAAATCTTAACCGATTTTAAAAACGTGGGAGACCACAGACATGAGGATATTTTCAACCGATTTTTAACATTATAATCCTCTGAACGCACACACTAGACGATTCACTCAGACCGCGAGACCACACACCTGCCGTTTGTAGTAACGATTTCACACTGGCAATTCCACAGATGCGGGATTTCGCATGTTTGGCGTGATCTCACGTGACTTCAGAAGAAAAACTGGGGGGGACTATTAATTCTGCTTTGATTTCACCGCCTTTTTCAGATTCCTTTGGTCTTGTTTAAGAATGTCCCATGAAGTAACAATTTAGGACAATTTAGCATATTGTTTCAGTCAAACTTTCACCATGTTTCCTGGTATTTTAGAGAGGCAGTTGATTTCTAAATACAATGCTCTGCCTGTATGTTAGGACCCACCTTGCATCTTAGGCGTTCTGGCTATTCTGTCATAAATCGTAAGAAAAAAAAAAAAACAGATATACATAAGTTCCTGTCAGAATAATTTTATTTTGGTGAACAAATATGATCTCTTCATCAATGAGCACCCGAGTAATTTACAATGCACAGCACTCATAAATAAATATGATCTGAGATTCCTGCATCAGTCATTCTCACTCATAGCACTCAGAGACAGATACATACCAATACAATACCTGACCAATTCCTGCATATTCTTTGAAAGAAATCACACACACACACACACACACAAACACACACACACACACACGCATGCATGCACGCACACACACACACACACATTTGTACTCCATTATTTCTATTCAGATTGTAATTGTTTGTAAACTCCTATTTAAATATTGTAAGCCAGTAGACTAAGCCAACTGAATATGACATATGATCCAAAATTTTTGTATCTCTGTGCAGTTTTGGTCATTTTAAAATGTCAAATATTGATTCATTCTTGCAAAACATGCTTTAGGTGTCAGGTACGAATGTTTTTACTGGAGATCAAGGTTACAAGGTTAACAACATTTGGAGGCCATCATTTATTATACTGGGAAAATTTGCACACGGAGTTGCACCAGTGAGATGAAAATCAATATCCAGTCTGCAAAATTCTATCCCAGCACGATTAATTTTATATGAATATTTCATAACCAAGCTCTCTTCAAAAATTTAAGAAGGAACTAAACGTTCTCGGATGGACTTAGGAACTTAAAAAAAGTTTTTAATGCCTGAATGAGATCAGATGGAAAAGGGGACCTGGTAAACTTCAGCTGACACTTTTTGTCGTCATTACAGTTATTCCATGATATTATCTGTTGAATACTACATTTTGACTGGTTGAAAGATGATCTTAGGGTGTGCATGATTTCCATACAACCACACACCTATGAATTAGTTCCATTATGACAAAGTGCATAAATGAATACAGGTAGTCCCTCAAAAGCTTTAGGAAAAAGTTTAACCAAACTAGGAGGCCATGAACAGTATCCTATCGTCATTATATGCTGCACAACCCCAAGTCAGGAAAACATATCCTCCTATTTCCCAACATAGACAATAACAAGTTAATTTGCCAGTTTAGATACTATAGACCTACCAATTCAAAGCCAGCTCGAGTCAAATGTCAAAATTTTAAAAGTGCTTCTGACATCAACGCACCCCTCTCCTTCCTAACAGCAGAAACCTTACTCGTCATAACTCTGAAAAACCTATCAAACACTTACTTATTAGACTACCTCCCCCTACGCAACCAATAACTTTTGACCATTTGACACTATGGATACTATGTTCATGCCTTCACAAATAAAAACATATGCGGCGGAAACTTTCCACACCATTCCAGGCATTGCACAAGGCATATTCATTGCCCTTGCCCAAATTGGTAGTTTCCTGTTCTAAAATAAGACCATTTGCTTCTCAAGGGGTTGGAATGCGCATATGGAGGAGTGTGTCAATGCATTTAGCTGGCGCTGTGCAATTTTCGTGTTTAAGTGCTTGTCCATCACTTGATGAAATTACTAGTTTGCTATGGCATTAACACATTCGTTTTAAAGGGAATGACTGTGGCTAATCTGATTGGCCTTAATGGAACCAAACTGCCATTACACCCACAGATCATTAAAGGTGCACTATGCAAGTTTGTTTACTTTCACTTCTGTTGCCATTCGAACTCAAACAAAGCGGAGGTAGCCTGCCCCTCCTTCCCATGCTTCCATAACTGTCAACTCTTGTCGGTGATTGGCCGGGACGGTTTGTTATGTTATGTGTTTATTTACAGTTTGTGACGCCTGTGCGGTCTCCAGAGCTCGGGTTTTTTTTACAGTGAATTTAGGGGCAGGCAGCTAGCGGATCATGGAGAGATGTCGGCAAATTGAGACAAAAAAATAATTGCGCAGAAAGTAAACAAACTTGCATAATTTATCTTTGTCCAACCCTTTTGACCATAGTGCCACAGCTGTGCTACCACCTTCTGTCACTAAATAACAGGAATCGAGTTTGATGGCCAGTTTTGATTTGTATACCATTAGCACTTTACCAACCCTGTTTAGGTCTTCAAAATAGGGTCGTATGTATAAATTTACCACATTGCCACCAACCTTCTAACAACATAAACTTCATCTTTCTAAGATGTAGTTTATGTTGTGAAAGGGTATATTTTAACTCAAACCATGATCTTTTCATTAACCTAACTAATTAGTTTTGGTGCCCAAACCTACCAAGTAGTTTTGGTGCTTTAACCTAACCGTTTAGCAACACTTTTAAATACCTACGGAAAAGTGCTCCATTTTGGTTGTATATCAACGTTTTGTGAGAGCGTCACAAAAGCATCACTATATATTGCGCCAAGATGAGAGTGTGATGTGTGTTGCTCGCGGGCTGATCATATTTTCAGCAAGGAACTACTTGCTCAAAGTGAAGACATAATCAAATAAGCAAATAAGCAGATACTCAGCAACCATGACTTGCAGTGAACAGCAGGAAGATGCCTGTCATTAGCAATCCCTAAAAGCCCATTAGAGGTTTAAAATTTATTGACTTGTATGTTTTTAAATGTCAGTTCTTATTAATAAGCATTTGCCATGATTGCAAGCAGGCAGGCAAGCGCAGCTGTCACCTTACCCTACAGATATCCCCTACCAAACTTCTGTTAAGGGACTAACTAAGCAACTGTGACAGCAGCCTATGGGGCAAGTTTTTGTCTGTGCATTCTTGGGCACTGTCACTCCATTTACTCCATTTGAGCAAAACGCTTCCAATGATAAAATGCTATTACTTTAATAAGTTTGCACATGAGTTGCATCATTATCATCCTTTTCATGCAGTAGATTTTAAGATATGTGTGCACTAAGTATTATCCTATAATAACCTTAAGAAGGAACTGTATGATGGCACTTTCCCACTGCATGTAAGCATTTCAGTTGGGCTTGGAAGACTTGACAGTTTAAGGGCTTGCTAAATGGACAACTTGCTAAATTATTATAACAGCTGCAGACAAATACGTATCCATACAAATGAATGCACAGCACAATTCGTTATGTTTTGTGCAAAGCCTTTTTATGTGTCTCTCTACTAATAAAGTAGTTGTCAACACAAAAGTCGTGTTCAGAGGTTTTTGTCATTCAGCAGTTTTATACTGTGCAATCAGTACCCTAATAATCTTTGTCATGGTATGGCGAGTGAACAACTTGTACACTGCTGACTTCACACCTCTCGTTTTTATGATTAACTAAAATAAGAACTTTAAAGTGGCTGAAAAAATTAATTGTTGCGCAATCACTGAATGAACATAGAAACAATACATTAAATCACATTTTTCACTTTTTATCTGTTATGGGGAATTTTACGCACTGCCACCAAATGCCTTGTGGTCGATATATACTTGTATAGCTATAGTCCACTGCAGTGCTCTCCCTGTGGAGACAATAATGTAATTTATTTTCAAGTTATTTTACATCGGAGGCTGTCCTTTGTTTTTCATAAGGTTGAAGTACTGTAAGGTGACCGTCTTTGCTCTTTTCCTTTTCCTGAGCATGCTTATGACATGCTGACATCTTATGAGCCTTCAAGGCATCCAGCTTGTAGTGGGTACTTGGTTCTTCAACAAAGCCACCATGACTGAATGCCCCATTCCTCTTTTGCTATGGCTTAGCCAGCTGAATTGCTCTAGCCACGGGGGTTGAAGCTTCTAGATCTATGTTTATAGGGAGGTACAGTATGTTCCGATAGAATTGAAAAGTGATGTCTAATGCCAACACAATTTTTTCAATTTTTTTGTGTCAGTAGACTGCATCGTTATTAATTTAGCCATACACTTTCATAAATTTCAAGCTGGTTATACTGAGAAACGAAAGTTCACTGGCTGCTTTACAAATTCGAGTTCACTGGAAATGAGTTGCTTACATCCTCGCCTTAACTCCATCAGGTCCAGAATTTATTCATTTATTTATTTTTTAACACACTAAATTCAAGTATAAACTTTAGTTGCATATTCAAGAAAAAAAAAAAAAAACTACATTGGTGTTGATAGCACTAGCAACAAACACAAGGCTAAACAAAAGTAGCACATAACCACGCAGACCCCTGGCACATAATATGCATGCATCCCTCTAAATGTCCCTAAGCATCCTAACTAAATTTCCATGAGTGAATGAGTGAGCAACCACGATTTACAATGCATTGACCACAACAACTGTTTGGGTGCCATGAGAAAAAGACAAATAAAAGGAAAAATTTTTCAGATGAGAAAGTAAACTCAGCCAACTAAAAGCGAAGGTCCTGTTCAAGCAGCATAAACAAGTCTGATTTAATAAAAAATAAAAATTTTCAGGACATATCTGTTCGTTGTGGACCAAAAAGATTTTGTGAATAGCTTGAGTTGCTTGAGTTCAATTTTCCATTCGCTCATATAGGGCTTCACCTCTCAATATTTACAACAATTGCTAAAGTGTTTTCCCAACAAAATCAATTTGCTTACCATAAAATCCAAGTTTTTATCCTTCATAACTACTCCAGCTTTAATCAACATCACATTTACATGGCTTAGCAGTATATTTTTAGATAGAAGCCAGCTCTGAAACACAAGCCAAAGTTCCTGCATTGATTTACACGAAAGGAAAAAATTGTTCAACAGTCTCAGTATGTCACTTACAGAATCCAAATGAATTGTTATTACAATTAAATCTTTAATGTGAGGAGTGATTGGATGGAAATATGTCATTCAAAATTTCAAAATTTACTTCTTTGGCTTGAGGAAAGATTGGATAGGGCAAACATTGTTTCCTAATTTTCCTGCCTCTTTGTCACTGTACTTTTGAAAAACATATTTTCTTTTCAGCTGATTAGGCTAGTATTTGTTGATGAAACACTTCTAATAATCTATTTAGTGAACTGCTTGATTTTTTCAATGCACAGTGGCCTCATTTCTGATACCATGCTGGAATACACCAAAAGATGTCGAATCATAGTTTTGAGGGGAATGGCCTGTATCACTTGAACATATTCTCGAATTGCCATCGGGACCTGAATGACCCCTACGATTCTTCTTTGGTTGTGCTTTCCCCGAAATTTGTAGGTTGCGTGAATGTTAGGTCATTAGAGCAGTTGTTGAATAATGCTAGACATGCAGTGATGTCATGTTGTACATTTTTGAGCCATTAAACTGTTTTGCCATGTCTGCTCCTTGGTGGCACGAAATTTTGGAGAGGTGGCCGCCTTTGAAAAAAAGAAACCTTGGCATATCTTTACATTGTGCTAAATTCTATATAATTTTTTCATTCAGCTCTATATTTACTGGCCATATGCAGTGCATGCACATATAACCTTATAATACCCTCAACCAATATTCTCGCAGCATAGAACATTTCCTCTAAAAAAGAGAACATTTCACCAAAATGATGAATGCCGTTCAATCACTTTAATCAAAAGGGTAATTGCTTTGCTGCACTCAAACAGAGCAGCTCGGCGCTGTGAATACGCAGGTGCATTTGAGCATCCCATCCAATTCTGGTCAAAGAATGAATTCCACTTGAAATCCTGTCCTGTCAAATGTTCTCGTCATTACCTCCCACTTGTGCTTCTCTATCTGATGCTTCTCCGGTTCAAGCCTGTCACATGCTGTACTGTGCACTTTGCTCCTTCTATTGATGGTCTCCCACCATCAGCTACAGCAAACAAGATTTACTGCATTTATTTATTTATTTATTTTAAACATGGCCACATCTGCGCCATTCACCTGAGACTGCAGGTTCCAATGCAGCATACCCATCGCATATCCAAAATCTCTCAGAAAAAATAATCATTCTCTATGCATCAGAAATGAACTATGTCAACACTTGATTCCGCTAATAAGCATCATTGGTGAAATAATACTAAAAAAAAATAACAATGACGGGGTCAGTTTTACGCATTGTTGATTATACAAGGGTGGCACATGCCCACGATTGAGCAGGTCAAATAATACAAGTTGTACTACGGAGTATAGAGCATTTAAAATTGGTTAACTACCCAAATTACAAAATTATACATAAAATTTTTTTTATGAATATTGTTTTGAGCTCAATTTAGAAGGAGGACCGCTAACCCTAAATAAACAAGCAAAACAAGCAAACAAATGAGCAAATACAGAAACAAGAATTACTGTAAATTAAGGAGGAGCACAAATAGTGAAAAAACTAATGAACATGTTGGAAACAGATCATATACGACTACATTGGACAAGACTACACAGCAGCCAACAAGGCAAGGTGATACAAGATGGGCCAGACATGATATTTATGTTTGTGTCAGTGCCAGTGCTTGTTTGCCTGTGTCCGAGTGTGCTGGATAAAAACTGGGACTTTTTGAAGCAACAAAAAAAGAAAAAAAATGTTAATTTTCTTCCTCTTTTTTGTTTTTCCCTTTTCCCCTTTTTTCTTTTTTTATTGTCTTACATGAGTACGAGCAAGTGACAAAATCATAAAGATAAATACAGAAAGTACAGACATTAACACCAGACATATCAAACAGATGAAATGACGTGATTGTGATGCAGATTTTTTTAGTTGGTGCTGGTTGTGGGAATAGTTTACTTGAATGCAGGCATGAATGGAAGTGGGGTATGTGAGTGGGTCATATATGTCAGACTGTGTGACTGTGATTAGAAAACCGTGCAGTTTTGTGCAAGGAGGAGGAGAGAATTGATGAGTGAATAAATAATATTGATGGATAGACTTTTGCTCATCTAATATTTGCAATCCAACAATGAAAAGACCAATGATAAAACAATCCTATAATAATAATAATAATAATGATAATAATAATACAACCCCATTTCCGAAATAGTTGGGACAAAGTGTAAATTGTGAATAAAATCAAAACGCAGTGACTTTCAAATCACACCAGCCAGTATTTTATTCACAAAAGAACAGATATAACATACTAAATGTTGAAAAGGAGAAATGTTACAATTTCATCCACAAAATGATTTGTGGATTTCAAATTTGATGGCTGCTACAGGTCTCAAAAAAGTTGGTACAGGGGCCTGTTTACCATGGTGTAGCATCCCCTCTTCTTTTTAACACAGAGTGGAGGCGTCTGGGCATTGAGGGGACAAGTTTCTTGAGTATAGCCATTGGAATTTGATCCCACTCTTGTTTAATACAGGCTTCCAGCTGCTGGAGAGTTTTGGGTCTCCTTTGACGGACTTTTCGTTTAATTATGCGCCAAATGTTCTCAATTGGTGAAAGATCAGGACTGCAGGCAGGCCAGTTCAGCACACAGAGTTTTCTACTACGAAGCCATGCTGTTGTAATAGCTGCAGTATGTGGTTTTGCATTGTCCTGCTGAAATACACAAGGCCTTCCCTGGAATAGATGTCATCTGGAGGAGAGCATATGTTGCTCTGAAACCTTTATATACCTTTCAGCATTCATGATGCTTTTTAAAACATGCAAGTGTCCCACACCATATGCACTAATTCATCCCCATACCATCAGAGATGCTGGCTTTTGAACTGAATGCTGGTAACAGGAGGGGTGGTCTTTCTCCTCTTTAGCCCAGAGGACACAATGCCCATGATTTCCAACAAGAGTGTCAAATTTGGACTTTTCTGACCACAGAACACTTTGTCACTTTGCTACAATCCATTTTAAATGAGCCTTGGCCCACAGAACATGGCGGCACTTCTGGATCATGCTCAGCAATGGCTTCCTTTTTGCATGATAGAGTTTTAGGTGGCATCTGTGGATGGCACGGCAGACTGCGTTTACAGACAGTGGTTTCTTGAAGTATTCCTGGGCCCATTTATTAATGTCAATGACAGAATCATGCCGGTGATTGATGCAGTGGCGTCTGAGGGCCCGAAGGGCTTTTTCAGCCCTTTTTTTTTTTTTTTTGCCTGTGTCCCAACTTTTTGAGACCTGTTGCAGCCAGAAAATTTGAAATAAGCTCATTTTATAGATAAAAATGTAAAATGTCTCAGTTTCAACATTTGAAATGTTAACTATGTTCTATTGTTGATAACATATTGGCTCGTGATCTGTAAATCATTGGGTTTTGATTTTATTCACAATTTACACTTCGTCCCAACTTTTTAGGAATTGAGGTTGTAATAAGAAGAAGAAGAAGAAGAAGAGGAAGAAGAAGAAGAAATTGGCATTGAAAATCTGGCAAATCCAGCAAAGTCAGCATTACAGCTGCATAAGGTACATTTCGGCATATCAATTTTATTCATCCTAACTTCGGAACCCTCATTGAGAAAATTTTAGCCAGTGTGCTTCAGTTGAAATGAAGATAATCAACATAATTGAATAACCCCGTGTTACACGAAAGGAAAGTCATCAGTTTATTGCAGTGAGCAAAGACTTGGTCTGCCAGTGATGAATATGTCCTGATGTCCCAGCACTGCATAGCTTATAAATGACCTTTACTGTCGCTAAATTCATGATTGACAGGTAACAAAATAGAGAATGTTACGTACTTTCACTGAGGACAAGTCATAGAATTATGAGGATGGGGATAAAGGAGGCTCTTCATTTATGGTCACCTCGTGTATTTTGAGACTCCCAGATTCGTTAGCACATGTAAGCACAGCCATAAATAATTCTGACCGAGGACCAGTTTACAACGTTTCTTAATTTTGCTGAGAGTGGGCAATATTCTATGATAGTTACCCCAAAGCAGTTTAAAAACTGATTGGTGATAGGATACTCTTGTTAAACTGATCCATTGCGACCATCAGTAAATGAAACCTTTTCTAAAGCGGCAGCAATGCTATTTGCAAGCTCAATAAACATACAGCATTTTGAAAACACATTTTTGCTTCAGAACATGGGACATGGAATTCTCCAGCTTTTATCTTGATGATATCAGACTGGTCTCTGCCAACTTTTATGAAAAAAAATAAGAAGTGCCTAAGTCAATTTTTGTCGTTATGAGAAAAACACAAAAAACTGTTGCATTTTTATATCAATGAGAACTAGGCATAAAATCTCAAAATGGGAAAAAAATGACTAAAGCACGTTTGTTGTGTATATATAGTACTGTGCAAATGTTTTAGGCACAATTAAGGGAATTTTGTATGGTAGATATGCTTGCAAAAATAATTAAATAAAAAGGTAAGTAGCCTTGCATGCACACACCTCGCTGGCCTCCCCTACAACTGCCTGGCTGCCTCTTTTGAGCCCTGGTCGGCTGTGATCACAATGGGCTGCAGCTGCAGCTCCTTCTGTGCTCATTACCCCGGCCCGCCCAGCTTTAAGACTTGCAGCTGGCGGGAACTGTCCATGGTGCTGCAAGTCTAGGGAGTGCTGTGTGGGTTTGGGCTCTCTGGCAGTTGTCCGGGGTGCTGAAATTCCAATCTTCAGCGGCGAGGAATTGCCTGTTGTGGGCTTGCTGACACAGTCGAGGGGCGTGGTCACGCCCCGGTTTGCCACAGTATATATGCATATAATGCACTCTTGTATATTTTCATGCATAGTGGCAATCAGTGGCCAGGCAGTTGTGAATTAGTGATACAATATGATACAATATGTGCAGTCCCAAATGAGACACACTGTCATGTTGGAAGTGTAGCACACTATACTTTAAAGGAAATTATGACAGTGTACTACCAACAGTATTAACACAGAAAATTAAAAATATACTGTTTAGAACATTAATGCCAGAATATTATGCTATTATGCAGAACTATGCTCTTGGACAGATTGTTTTAATTTTAAACAGTCTTCCAAGTGAGCAGTACATCCAGCTTTGGATATTGAAAATCCTACCCAGAATTTATACCCCAGATCCTTTGGATTTTGTAAATAGTGCAGTTTGTCATTCAACTGTTGGAATCAATTAATGAAATCAACTGATTTTGGGATGGAAGAAGCCTGATGCTTTGACTTTCCACCTTTGAGTACATTTTTGATTGATACAGTCAAGATATTATCTAACAATACGGTACATATAAAATAAAACTCCCAAATGGGAACACATGTTTGGCCGAATCTGGTTATGGAACAGATACGATCCATTCAGTTGCTCTTTCAAGACTAGCAGCACTCATGTAGTTTCTCTGATCTTTCTTCCATTATCATTCTTCAGGCATTTTCAGGCTTAACAGAAGTTCTGTCTCATTCTGAGGGCAGCAGCATTCTGCCTTATTGCCTGATTTGTTACTGTCCTGCAAAGGCAGGACATTTTGTGGGGTCTGAATACTAACCTAAGCTCAGATAGGTTAGCTAAACTATCACGTTGAACATAGATTCATGAAAAAAAAAACAGGTTGAACGAAAATGTGACCAACAAATTGAAGTCAGACACACTTTTTTTGAACAATTGCTAAATAATTTAACCTCCAAATTTTAATGAATAAAATACCAAATAACATGCAACATCTGTCTCCTCTAACAGTATTGGAGCAGAAAGGCCAAGTCCTTTGTCTTTGCAATACTCTGAATACTTTAGTGGTTGAGACCAAAAGCTCAATACAACACGTAAGTTCAGAATTGCAGCATTTATTTCTGGGTAGTTGCACCTAGATGTGTTAAAGTACTAAGCATCGTACTTTGGTATCATACCACCCAATTTTTAGGTGAGCAAGAGTATTGTAACAAAGAATATTTAAGTCAATGAATGTAAATTACTCTCAGTATTTGGCTGCATATCCCATGCTTGCAATAACTGCATCAAGCCTGCGACCAACTGACATCACCTAAATGTTGCAGTCTTCTTTTGTGAAGCTTTTACAGACTTTAATTGCCGCGTTTTTCAATTGATTATTTCAAGGGCATTTTTCCTTCAATCTCCTCCTCAGGAGTTAAAATGCATGCTCAGATGGGTTAAGGTCTGGTGATTGACTTGGCCCTTCTAACGTTCCACTTTTTCTCCCAAATAAAGTCCTTTGTTGCATTTTCAGTTTGTTTTTGGTAATTGTGTTCCTGCATGATGAAGTTCCTCCCTGTTAGTTGGGCCTTTTAACATCCTTGCACCCAAAGATGTTAAAAGGGTGCTAGGAGATAGATGGGGAATGAGGACCCAGGTGCAGGAACATAGAAGCTTCTTAAATAATAATAAAAAAAACTAATACAAAACTTCAGGAATAACATAAAAGGGAGGGCACTAAACAAAAGAGTGTTACACTTTAAGGCTACCTGCCAGTGGGCGGGGGGGGGGGGGTGATTGATTGATGATTTTAAACATCAAAAGTCGGAAAAATTCGTCTCCAGGGGGCACTGTATGCTGGATGCATGTACTGGCCATCCCCAGCAAAGTACCAAAGAAATTGTTTTTGAATTGTGATGCAAACAGCTAGTTTTCTCTGAAAATGAAGAGTTTAGCTTGGTACAATGCTGAGTGGATAGCTATCTGACCTAAGGTGCTGCTCTAAAAAACTAATGTTCTACCGACCAAGTATTCCATATTCCCACACATATAACAAAGTTCTGTCTTTTCACATATATAAAGATCATGCAGTTATACATAAAATTTGTTATCTCTTTGGAATAAAGCTGGGTTGGTTGTAAATTGGAAAAGATTGTTGGTGGTGATTGTAGCATTGTGTCAACATGCAAGACTTTTACCGGTAGTCAGTATAGTGTACAGTTTCGTAGTGTTAGTGAGTTTCAGATAATAACCAATTCTCTGCATTTTTGCATTACTATTAGAATCAGGAAGAGCAGGCTTCAGTATTAATTCTAGGATTTCCCTAGGGTATGGTGCTTGGGTATGAAAAAAGGCACAGCAGTCACATCTAGCGAGTGGTTATCCTGATAAAGGGCACAAGCAAGCAAGCAGCACCCTGCCAAGAAAAGGGCAGTTCATTTGTAGTGGTAATGTGCATGTCTTCATTCCTAACACCTGCCCATGATGCCTGGCCTACGGGATGCCCGCTGGTTGGGAGGGCAGGGTTTCTTTTACAGACTTCACATTTCCGTGCGTACCAAGCCATGGGTGTTGATGCAACTATTGCGCCATATAGGCTGCAGCTCGATCTTTAACTCAGAGACAGACAAGCTCACTATCAACGGCCTGCAAGCAGTCCTGTAGAGACCCAGGATGCAGTGTAGTAGGGCTTGCCTCGGGCTCGACTGGCTCCGCTGGTAACATCGACCCGGATCCGACGAAGAAGGCCATGGATGGCTGCTCAATGCCAAGGCCAAGGAGCACCTCTGGTGCGTACCACCAGGTGCCGCCAACCCACAATTGAATTCCAAAAACAGACTGACAGATAGAGCTAGTCACATGCTGTATTGACATCATTTCACTTTGGATAACATGAAAAGTATAAAACAGTTTTAACTTTTGTACTATACATTCTGTCTTCATGTACACGGTTATATGACGAAGATTTTTTTGTAGAGTTCAAATTATGGACTGTTATTTTATGCAAGTGTACGTATACTGTTGACGCATGTCTGCATACGTACTTACGGTGGTACGCCTTTTACATTAGTTTTTTTTTTGGCATTCAAAAATTTTGGAATGGTCATGTTTATAACATGCTGCACGTTTCTGACTGCGCTGCACCCGTACTTGGTAATAGCCCATGTATTGTGCGTTTGTAAAGCTCAAAGTCACCATCAGTTTACGACCAAACAAGCTTTATATCAAAGACATTACAAATTTTATGTATAACTGTGTATGTCCTTCATATATTTCAAAAGACAGAACTTTGGTATATGTCTGGGAATATGGAATATTAGGTCGGTAGAACATTAGCTCTTTAGAGCGCCACCTTAAGTCAGAAAGCTATCTACCCAGCATAGTACCAAACCAAGCTCTTCATTTTCTGAGAAAACTAGCTGAGTGTATCACAATTCAAAAAAAAATTTATTTGGTACATCGCTGGGGATGGCCAGTACTTGTATCCAGCATACAGTGCCCCCTGAAGGCGAATTTTTCTGAATTTTGATGTTTAAATTCATCTACACTGAAAATACTACCATTGAGATTTTACTAATGCTGTAATGTACCCCAAAGGGACTATGTATCCAGCGAATTTCAGATCTCTATCTTGCTGGGTAAACAAAATTATGCCACCTAAACATAGGCACAATCTGCTATGAAATGGTCCGTTTTGAGTTTTCCTCCAACTTTGGCTCCGTCTAGCTAGATACTACCAAAGAAATTCTTGATATTCCTGAAAACGGAGCTCCAAAAGCACAACAAACAGCATTTATCACCATGGAACATATCTGGGTTACTGAGAAAATATACCGCAAACATGCACCAAAATCAATTTCAACCATCTTTCCGGCCATCCATTGCACTAACCCAGCAAGATACTAAGGGAATATCAACTGAAAATGATAGTTTTGTTTAGGTCGTAATAAGCTGCTTCACAAACGACCTTCCCGGGCGTATTTTTTTGGAGGACAGGCTGGAAAATTCAGTGGTCTGATAAGTGATATGTTCTAAGTTGCATAAAAATGTAGGTGAAAATGCCAGGAAATAAAAGCTGAAATGCAGATCTGTTGTCTAACATACATCTATTCCCCTCAAAATCATTTGTTTTCGGTTGAATCGTAAAAATCAAAGGACCCTTGATGTGTCAATACTTTTGGACCACACTGAACTTTTAATTTGTACATGGGATCATCCCACTATCTTCTATTTTGACAGATAAATTATGAGATGCAAGAGATGCATGACAGGCATCACTTTTTGCTACATTTTGAATATGACTTGATGCCTTTCCTGTTACTACTTATGCAGACACTATTTTTTTTCTTATTGAACAACACATTTTATATAGTTACTGTAAGTCTTATTCAGCATCCCTAATGCTGAGTTACCGCTTGCAAATGCACACATACAAGATGAAACCAAACTACTGAAAAGCTGCTTCTCATCTTTCTCACATTTCCAGCCTCCTCCTTCATAAATAGGATAGTTCATTGTAAGCAGGATCTGTTTATATTGAGTTCAATAATTTAAACATCCTGAGTCAGAGGCTCTGCTCTGGGGGGGGGGGGGGTGTGCCGGGGAGTGTGATCTCAGGGACTGTCTGTGTCATGCTGTTTCAGATTGTTTCAGAGCATCACTCGTGCAGCGTCACTGCAAAACATAAATGCACAGAGTTCGGTGATTATGCTTAAATCTGGCGTAAGTGTCCAGCCTTAATTCAACCTTAGGCTTCTCTTTGGGCTGACTGACCCAGTACATCTGCCGATTAACAGACACATCTAACACGGCATCTCTCTTTCACATTCTCATCAGTACTATGTAATTTACCCTACCATTTCCATTAATCTTGGAAACACAAACAAGGTCAGCTAGCAGTATTCCTGATGAATGTCAGAATTTTTAATTTGTCCATTCCTCATTCACAACCCTGGGTAAATATCTGCTTATTGTGTCTTTGCTTCACAAGAAAAATGGCATAGCTTATACTTCAGGCAGCCCCTGTCTTGCAGCTGATCAGACTTAGGCTTATGTTTGGATCTTATGTTATTGAGAACAATGTCATACTTTTATTACTTTACATATTGCATTGACAGTCTTTAGGAATTTTGAAAAACAGCAAAAAAATGACATGGATGCATTTGTAAATGATTAGTAACAGTGCCCGTAACAGACAGTTGTAACCAATATACATTAGCTGATTAAGTAATTATTTGTCCAATCCTTTGCTGAGAGATGGGTTACATTGGGGAGAGATGGGTGGATTATTCACGGAAAACTGCGAACAAGCTACCAAACTGTGACAGTCAGTCAAGGAATGCCTGACATATTAATAATAATAATAATAATAATAATATAATTTTGACCAACTTGTTCAAGTCAACCCACTGAAAAAAATTCTTCCTTACTTTTGACTTTTCAGTAAAACATACTGAATATGGCATTCCCCAATGAGCTTTATGAACTCTAAGTTTTAATAAAAGGTCAATTTCTGACAAAAACTGACTGGCATTGCTGACATTTCATTGAGATTTTAAAAGGATGACGAAGGATCATAAATATTTGGTGATCTAATGAGGAATATCTCTGTTCATCAATATCATACCCCGTGGCTGGACATTAAATGAAATTCTCATAATTGTAGATTCCCAGAACAATGTTGAATATTTTGAATGCAAAAACAAAACATTGACAGTTTTTTTTTTCATTAAAGCTTCCTTATTATTTACAGTATGTGCCATTTATAATGATTTATTATGATCATTCAATTTCAGTGGCTCAGCTCATTGCTAGGGGGCTAATTATGTGCAAGAAAAGAACAAAGGAACCAACTCTAACCTTGCTAAATAATTCTTAAGGGTAGTTCTCTTTCAATAATGCAATTTACAAAATTGTGTACTTCAAAGATCACCAAAACTAAATACTAGATATTAAATACTGCATACTCAAGATACTAGATAATGAAAGTTAGTATCTTCAAAAAAAGAGAGACATTGAATGCACCTAAATAATCAGAAACACTGGAAGCCATTTGTCCAGAATATTACAGTATTCCAAAATGAGTGGTCTATGAACACAAAGAGCTGTTATTTCTACTTAACCAAAGTGAAGGTGTATGTGGCCTGTATCTGGCCTGTATCCAGTTTTTGCTGCTTACTATTGATCCTGCTATGGAGCCTCTCTATTTGTGTTTGTGAATTCAATTGCAATGATATATACTCTAGTAGTGTCGATTTAGCATTAAAAATAAAATCTCAGAGCATCAGTCGATGTAAAGTTAAGACAAGGAAATCCATTTGTTTTGTAAATTCCCATAAAGAGCTTTGCAATTTCAGTCGTACCAGCATGCTTTAAAGGCAATTTATGACACAACAGTGTCTGTTAGCTTGAAATTATGCTGCAATCTATGGAAGACATTACAGACAAGTTCGGCTAGATGTTGTTGCAGGACGAATTCCTGCAATTTTACCAGAACACCAGGCAGATATTAGTCTCATTGACCACCCCCTCGAACCCCCACCCCCACCTTCACCCCCCATGCATGGTGCCGAACAAGGCTCAGGAGTCACAAAACCTGAAAAATAGTTCCATTCTGCGGAACACATATAAATGACTGATGAAGCACATACATCAAAATGTTAGCACGTTCTGGAAATAATGCAACTTTTTTCCCACTAGAGCAAGGCGTAATTCATTGGACAGACATTAATGCTCTGCCAGTGCCTGAGCCCCAATCAAGCAGCGATCATGTGAAATGCACACTCTTTAATTTATTTATATATTTGTCCACATACGTCAAAAATATCTGGTTAAAAATATCTTGCAAATGAAGCCTAAGGAGAAACAGACATTGTAAATGCAATGACAGCTCACTCTTGCGTGGCTATGCTTCACATGGACTACCAATTAAACCACATGAAGAATTAGAAGAAAAGGAAGATGTACATTATTGTTGCTGTAGAACTGAATGATGAAGTGAATAGTCTTTTATGCAATTTATCTTGCTTCAGTGAAATTGAGAGGAAATAATTGTGTGACAGTTACAATCAAAGAGACTGCTGATGCCTGTGACCCCCATGGTACCAGAAAACAGACCCCCATGAAAACAGAAAAATGGACATGTGAAAATGGCTCGAGGGGAAAACCAATGAATGACCAGCCGGGGGATTTAGAGGGAAATACAAATGATGATATCAACGAAAAGGGGTTATGGGGGATGTAAGTTACTGATACTGTCATGGTTTAGGTGGTGTGCATGTCTTAAGGACTTTTCTTTGTGGCTCTCGTCCCGGGACGCTATCGAATACTTTTCCCAGCTGTTCATCAGGCATGGGCGATGCATTCCTCTAAGTCTATATAAGCCGGATGTCCACCACGCCTCCTTTGCTGGAGTGTCTGATTTCAGTTTCCACTACAGCCAGAAGATATCTCTAGTAAGAGATTTGTGGCGAAAGTATTCGTGGTATATTTGCTATTTATATTTCTTTAGGGAAATTTCCTTTTTGATTCCTTCCCTCTCTTTCTTTGGTGTTGCTCCAATTTTGGTGCTTTGTTCTTTCTCGGTTCTCGAGTTATTTCCTTATTGCTTTCCCTGTTTGTCTCTCCTCTCTCGCTTTGCTTCCTGGTTCGGATTGTTGGGCGTCCTTTCTGGAAGCGCGAGAGCTGTCTCTGTTGCCTCGTTTATATTTCTCCCTGTGGGTATTTTAAGTCCTTGCTGGTCTCGTTTTCTCCCATTGCTGCAGTTGGCCTCCCTACTTCTTCGGCCATTAAAGATACAGAAGGAGGGGGAGGGGGATGTGTTGAATTCTTTCTTCCTCGACTGTATGCACATTGGCCAGAATACTGATAAGATAGTCAATTTTATTCAAAATAATTTACTTTAATTCGAGATGTTTTCCATGATTTTGGTTGTGCAATAATGTGTTTCTATGAAATATCTTTTGAACTTGACTTTCCATCTTCAAATAAGCCTGAAAACTCTGAACACTGAAGTCATTATAACTAAGACAGTATTACCCCAGGATTCACTTGTTTCCCTTTAATATATCAAAGGCTCCACCACTTTTCGTCTGCTATCAACAGTCTACACGAATTAATGGCGGCTCATATGGTTGAAATAAAAGTCAGTTTTATTTGTTATAGGTCCAGTAGTATAGGTCCCCAAACGTGTCTATTGTTTTTATAATTCACTTGATATTTGATGTTGCCAGAGACAGTGCTTTACCAATAAAATTACATTGTTGCTGACATTTTTCATGTCTCTCTCTATAGGCATTACACCTAACCTCTGCATGGTTAAGTTTGGATGGGCTCAATTTATTTGTTGTGCCTACAGTTTTCAACAAAATATTTTCCTATATATCTGTATATTTTTACCTATATTATACTGGTAATATATTAACAAAACATGTATACATCATAATGAGGTGATTCATTTATATCTTTTAAAATTGTCTGTCTGGGCCTCAGTGATTGTAAGCACTGATTTCTTGATTTGTCACACCTACTGTTACCTTTTCTGGCTTCTGGTGTTTTTAATTGGCATTGTTGTTTCATTGGCTGGTTTTAATTTCTTTTTGTATATATTTGCCCTTTTTTCAATTTTTTTAATGAAGGTCCCTGAGTGAAATGTCATCTAATAAATATTTAGCTAGTACAAGAATGTGTGCAGGGACTTCACTTTTTTATTATGCAATACGCAGCACCTTTTATGCAGGTTTTCAATTCAGATGTACAGAGACTTTCATTGTCTGTAATATTTTATTCTAAAAACATTTTTTGTAACAATGCGTAAATTGTGAAGAGAAAACAGACAGCAGTGATGTGCGAATCCTTTAAACCATTGTATTGAAAAAAGAATACATAGACAAAATTACCTTTTTTTTTGAAGTAGCGGCTATTTTCAAAATGTGATGTCTGCCACTACTTTACAACATCACCTTTCAATAACACTCTAGTCATTTTTAACTTGTGGATATGTGTGGATCCTCTGAATCTTTTCATTACAGCATTGCATGTCATCAGTAGAATCCTTACATTCTGTGCAAAAGCACACTGAGAAATGTCGTTCTTAAACTTTATTAGCTCACGCAACTTTTGGCAAGTGGCATTAGAGTAATTTTTTGATTGACCATGTCACAGTTTTGATTGCAATTAAACCATATATGCCTATTTAAATGTTTAGAAATATTCTCTGTATAACAAATGCATTCTAAATCAAATTAGGCCTCTTTCCTCCTCTGCTGTGAACCACACAATCTGCAAGTTGAATTTTTTTTTTTTTTTTTTCTAATTCAGAGATAAACCGTTTGCCCTGGCAGTAACAAGTGCTCAATCAAAACTTATTTCTATTCCAAAACAATAACATGAGGGGTGGGAGGGATTACTGAGATGTGGGAAAATAACTGGGATGTGTCAGTAAAAGACCAGCCTGTATGATTGAGAGATTGGAATACTCTGATAAGAGTTCTCTCATTTTCTTGTTCAGTTTGCAAACAAATAAAAGTATAATTTGGAGGTTTTGCAGTGGATCTGTGTTTGAACTGGAAAATGCTCAGCCTGGCTTGGTGTGACAACGGGTTTTCCTCTAGCATGGCAAACATCAAATCACATTGCTGGTAAATGACTGATTTGTATTTGCTCATTTTATACTCAGTTTCAACTGAATCGCCTGTTATCTACCTATTTACCAGTGGGATGTTCCCTATGACTATTTTTCAGAAGATTCCTCAACTTTTCCAGTCTTTGAATTCTCCTTTGCTAATTGTTTTGGAATGTGTTGCAGACATCAAATTTGGAATTTGCACGTTTACAAAAATCAGTAAAGTTAATGAGGCGAAACTCCGCATTTTTGCACTGTTTTCAAACGTAGGCAGAAGTGGGTACACTTCCGCCTCACAGAAAGTAAGTCATAGTTTCAAATTTGGCTGGGACCTTTCTGTGTGGAGTTTTGCATCCTCTCCTTGTGTTTGTGTGGGTTACCTCTGGGTACTCCAGTTTCTCACCACAGTACAAATACTTGCATGCCAGGCAATTTTGACATTCTTATTTCCCGTAGGTATGAGTGAGGGAATGGTATCTGTGTCCTTTGATAGATTGACAAGCTGACCAGTGTGTGTCCCTGCCTTTCGCCCATTGTCAGCTGGGTTAGGCTCCAGCTCCCTTGCGACCCCAGTGATGAAGGAAGTGTTTAGATGATATATGGATGGATGGATGGATGGATTGATGGATATTGTCTCAGTTCCCAGTAATTGCTGCAGCACCATCAGTTGCGGCTAACACAACACTCTTGATATTAATTCCTCTTTCATTAAGCATCTTCATGATGGTTTCATTAGTGTCCTCCCCTTTAGTGTGGCTAGGGATTGGTGTCAGGCCATGGAAGTCTTCACAGAATTCCCCCTTTACTTTGCTGAACTATCTTATGAAAACACATAGCTGGGCTTTTTCACTGCTGTCTGTTGATTCATCTGCAACAAGTGAAATATATTTTGCATTCTTGATATCAAGAGTTCACTTTACTGTTTACTGTTCTCCTGGTGCTGTTGGATAGTGATATTTCTGTAAGTTTCTCTGGCATCTCTTGTTTCTCATTTTCCTCGAAAATTCCTAAACCATCTGATACAAACCCTCCTGAACTACTTCTGCCTCAGAAGGGCTTTTTGTTCTTGCCCAGCACCCAGGCCACTCAGAAAAAAGGTTTCAGTCGCGTTCTCTAGCTGTGTCATAGATCTCATGAACAATTCATCTGTCGCTTCATACGGAGACCTCAACTGTGCCAGTTTTGTTGCTCTCACCTTAGTGTTCTGTGGGTACTTCTGCTCGAAATGGCTGTGCTTGGTTTCATAATGACGTTTTTCACTGACACTCTTCACAAAATCAAATGCAAGGGCTTTGTGGTGGATTGGGGGAATGTGAATGCATATTTCTCTGTCCACTCCTCTTTCAATTCAGTTTTGGTTGTCAACTTTTCAGTGTGAATTTTTATATTGACATTTTCACCTCGTTAGCTCATACATTTGAAGCACGGATAATGTAATGCACTTGTCACAATTGTATTAATATTCGATTGACATCAAGCAAGCACAAATAGAAACTATACAGTCATGGCTTACGGTTCAAGTAGCTCATTCTCATTCAGACATATTCTTGCAACATTTACTCAGATTGTAGAAATTGTGCCAGAGAAAATGATGCACATCATGTATCAGCTATTCAGGAGCTGATATGATTGCAAATTATCCAGTAAAATGAACTTGCCCTGGACAATACCCATCACTCTTTCCAGCAATTTATGTCACCATGCCAACAATATCAACAGTAGAAAAATGAACCACAGATATTTTTGAAGTTCTACCGACTCATTTTTCAAATATTTTTCCAGATAAAATGTGGATAGTATCACTGATCTTCAGGTACACCGTGTTCAACGGCACTAACAATTCATTTATCAAGAGAAAATGTATTCCAGAATGGAAAAATTTACAATATTATTCATAATAAGGTACTGGGCTGGGTCTGAATTGACTCATTGGTCCAAATGTGGACTGCAGACGTGGACTGAGAAGCCCTTCACTGGCGCATTACCTGCCACCTGGACACCAAAACAAACTCATTGAGCTGTGCGGGTAGGACAATGGTAGCAATGGCCTAAAAGCTCATGGTACATAAATGAAGTATTCCCCAAAAAACGCAAACACAGATGTCAGTGTGGTGTGCCATGGCTGTCTGTCATTGTTTGGAATTCTTTGGACATGTTTGGGGCATGGCAGTTAGAGAAACAACATTGTGAGACGACATTCCAAGTCAACTGCTGGTATTGACATGTACCATGGTGTTGAAAAAAGTTTGTTTGGTGTGCTTTGGGCTATAGTGGTTGATTGTAATGTGGTTTTGCTTTATGACTGCTAATGATAATGTGCACACAGGAGGAGGGAGTAACTGGGAGGGGAGGAAGCGGGACTGTGTCAGGGACAGAAGATTTTGTCCCTGACCCAGCCATTATGCACAGTGGGCAAGCAGTACATTGTACATTGGTACATGGTACATTGTTACAAAGTCCAGGAGAAAATCCATATAGTCAGGCGTATATGGACAATGACACAGTTTTCATTTTGTTGGCTCTGAACATCACAGTACATTTGAAATCATGATGTGTTTGAAGATTTTCAGCTTTAGATATGGGTTTTGTCAATGATATTGAGGGGACAATGCAGAATTTACAACATAATCGTACATTTGAAGGACACATTTCAAAACATGATCATAAATGTAATTTTTAATCCTTGGCTGGAGATTCATTGCAGTTTGGATCTTGTACACTAGGATGTTTTCCCTAGTGATGGTCTGCCAGTTTATCTTCAGTTTCTGGTGGTTCTCAAGGAATTTCGCCCTCTTATCTGCCCGCAGCGATTGTAATGCATGCTCAACTTCACTCGGGTCAAGTGAATGACCTGGCCATTGAAGAAAAATCCCCTTCTTTGTCGAAAAAGTCTTGGGCTGTTTCGGATCATTATCCATTGCTATTGGAACACTATCCAATGAGATTTTATTTATTTATTTATTGAATCAAATAATAAATGATCAAATAATATATTAATAATAATATATTAATAAAATAATAATAGATTGCATTACATTTATTTAGCTAATGCTTTTATTCAAAGCTATGTAAAGTACAGTAATTGCCTAAACAGAATTATGAAAACAGCTACAAGAAAGCGCAAACATGGAAAAGTTGGTATAGAGCATCGATAAACTTTGTCAAGATCAGGTAATATGTAGACAAAATGCTTGGCGTACATCAGTTATATTCAGGAATTTAGAAAGGATCAGTTAGTAAACAAACTGAAAAATGCAATGGGAAGCAAACCCTGCAGAGCATGAACAGAGACAGAATACAGAAAAAAGTATTTTTTATTATAATGCTATACATTTCATAATTTGTCCTCCTACTGTTTTCAATAGCCATATCATCGTTCATTTGCTGCCATTCATGCACACAATATACTATATCACTGCCTCCACCAGGCTTTGCAGATAACGTGGTGCATTTTGAATCGTGAACAGTTACTTCCATTCTCCATACTCTTCTCTTTCCATCATTCTGTTATACATTTTTCTTCATCTCCTCTGTCCTTCAGATGTTGTTCCCCAACTGGACAGAATTTTAAAGATTTTTTTTGGCAAAATTCCTGTTTTTTATGCTTACAGACTTATGTGCACAGAAGATAATAGCCTTGTTCATGGGTTAGTTAATTTAGCATAATTATAAAATCTGCAACTTTGTTCCTGTTGTTGCTTCTCCTGTGGGCGATACTGTGATTGGAAGCACAAATCTTCCAGGTTACAACCAAACACATATTCCACAAGTTTACCTCTCGAGCAATTAATGGCCTGCAATGTTTCAATAAATGTCTACATTTAAACTTCACGCAAAGCCAACAGTTCATCTTTTTGTTATTAATAATTTCCCATATATTGCAATCGAGCTGCCATGGTGAAGTACTTGTTCACTTCCTGCATGGGCACTCATTACAAATTTGAGGACAGCACTACAAAATGACTTGTGAACAACAGCTTGTAGATCAATGAGGATCAAGTTAATAAAAAATGTTTTTAAGTACAGAAAATACTCTGCAAGTCTGTTTAAGTCTGTAAATAATGTCAGAAAAAAAGAACTGATTAACCTATCACTAAGTGAATTGGGGTCCTATGAATAGAGGTAGGGGAAAAAGTGCAAAACATCAATTCATTTTCTCATTATCTCCCAAAATGAATCGCTTGAGGAAAAGAGGGGTCTACAGGTGTGAACATCCAAAAATACTGCTGTGTAAGGTGACAATGCTTTATCACAAAAGTTAGCCATCGAAAGGACAATGCTCTTATGTTTGACACTTGAAAATCATAAATGGCCAAGTTTACTGCAAAAAAAAAACCCTAATAGTATTATTTTCATTTGTGCACTCCTCTGAGCATCAGTATACATCACCGTAAATATCCCAACCCAAGCAAGGTGAAAATTATTTTCTCTCAATTACCATCTTCTAAGCATTGATGAAACTGCTCCTAAATCACATTTAAGAAGTGAAACAATGACAGCATGGGTGCATCTCATACTCAGTCACTACAGCGCAGGCTCTTTGGCAGTATCTCATTACCAATTGTACAGGTTAAACCTCGAGGTGATTTCAAAGTCTCCTAATTGAACCTTGCTCAACTCCCCATAGATGCCCTATAATGCAAGCTCCCCGCTCATCTATTTCAAATAAGTGGCTGCCAGTCAGCCACAAGAGCTCTTAGTTTCATTGTTTCACTTAAATTATGGATTTATTAATTATCTTTTGATTATTTTCATTTGCTTTCTGAATAAAGTACCACCGTGGTGATGTTGTACTTGATGATGCTACCTGGGGTATGGCTCTATTCCTTTGGAATCTATGTGAACAATGAAACTTCAGTAATGCAGCCCCTATTACAAGATGCAAATGCAAGTCTTGATACAGAAACAAGTGCCAATACTGATAGAATGCACTACAACATCCAAGGAAACATAAAGGTTAGTTTTGCTGAGCAACTAAAAATAAATTACATGAAATTGTTCTCCTTGTTGTGAATAAGTCTAGTCTAAGGAATGGGGTATCAAGAGCAAGAATTAATTCTGGCAAAAACTGTCTTTTCAGAATTCCCTCTCAACCCCAGATAATTAATTTTGAGGCATAAATATAGCTTGATTCCCCACAATAGATAAATTCATTTACAGTAATTATCTCTAGAAGATTGTTCTGGTAATTTTCATTGTAAAACCAGGTGTAAGGCGTACACATACAATTCACTGACATGCTGTCAGAAAATTCTGAGTCTTTGATTTACTTCATGTCTATGGACTGTGGGAAGAAGTCTAGCATCAATGCCATCTAAAGATCAAGATTATAATGCTTGAATTGTTTTTAGATGACCATAGACCATGCAAAAAAGGCAGTACATTAGCTTACTGAAAAATCAGGATGCACCTGTAAAATTGTGCAAATATGATTATGTATGCCTGCCATTTTTTAAGAACCATCTAGGATATGCTATGCTGAATGCATTCCCAGTTTATAAATATCATTACCCATTAATTTATCACATTTCGCTGGAAGGCAGTAAGTTAGAAAAATCAATACAACGTGCATTGACCCAAGACATGCCAATGCATTTTAAATAGTGCCAGACATATAGAACCCAATTTAACATCAGAGTAATATCAAGTGATGCTAACATTGCACTTAAGTTGAAACTGTGTCCAGCACTGTTATGTATGACTGCACAGCCAGCAGCTTTAGCTGCTGTGGGCCAAATAAGAGGCTTAGTTGGCTCTTTTAAATATCGTGAATTGCATCCTTTTTTAAGAATTGTAAAAAGGCCAGAAATCACGGGCTGCGTTTTCTTCATGTGCCATATTTCACATCAAAAAGCCCATCTCAAAATTATACTTAGTGAACATGTTGATACTCTCATTTTCAAAAGAAAGATACTGCTGCAATTTATCTGTAGATAGTCAATTACAATAAATTGTGCACTAAAGGATAATTTGATTATGCTTGTCAGCCAATATTAATTGTGTGTTTTAATATTTGGGTCACTAGGAGTAAAAAATAAAAATAAAAAATAAATAATAATAATAATAAAAATAATCATCATCATCACATTCAGCAAATAGAAAATGAAAATGAAGAAAACAGAAGTAAAAGTAAAAGGAGAAAAAATATTTATGCTCATAACTGGTAAATGACAGAATGGAGATATTGGGTACAGCGCAGTCAAAAAGTATTTGCCCCCTCCTGATTTCCTCTATTTTTTTTGAGAATTGACATTTACATTTTTCAGATCATCCAACTAATTTTAATATTAGACAAAGACAACATGAAAAAAGCAAAATGCAGCTTTTGAATGGTCATTTCATTTATTAAAGGTCAAGAGTTATTGAAAACATATCAACCATGTGAGAAATTCCTAATCTCTGTCCTAACTCCTAAAAACATATCCAAGTTAGGACTCCTAATTTCTGTCAGTGACTTTGTTTACATGGACTTGAGCATCCTGGTTTTTATCAGATTTTTAAGTATCCTGAATTTGTGTTTGGGCATGTAAACATCATATCCTGATTTCAGAAACCAGGATATCCTGGTTCTAAGAAACCGGATTTTGCTAACTGGAGAACTCCGTAAGAAAACAGGATACTGTTGCATGAATACGCCTTACCACAGTTTCTGACATCTGCCAACTACTGGTGACATATCAGTAGAATGAGTGACGTATTAGCAGAACGAACATTGCGACAGCAACTCGAGTGTCTCGCTGTGAAGAAACAGTGACAACAACGTCCATAGTAAAAATTATTGTGAAAAAAATAGTATAAAAATTGTGAAAGGTAAGAAAGGAAGAAAAAATGTTTCATGTAAGTTAAAAATTATGTAGTTGGAATTACATTTCTGGCTTATAGTATAATAGAGTAAAAAATTGTTGAAAACTGCTGAATTTTAAACATAATGTCCCATTGTTTCTTAGGGGAAAAAAGGGTAAATAAAGTTGAATAAATCAAAAAGTATATAAGATTTTAAAATGTTGTATCGAAGCAACCTGCCCCTAAACAGATGAATTTTTTTCAGTTTGAATGAAATTTTCAGCTTAAGGTATGAAGGAGTAGCAGTGGCGGGCCGTGCATTTTACACCTTGGCCTTCAGTAACCCTCCCGCAATTAACCTAAACCTCACTGTGACTCAACGGCAACAGCATGACGTCATAACGTAACCCCCCACTAATTCCCAGTGACAGCATTCACACAAAGCACTATGCCATATCGCATTAATCAATCACTGCCTTTACCAAGAAACAAGAAAAAACTCCTGTTTTGCAACCAGTCACATCCATGCAGACTACCTAGAAAAGACTCCTGGGACACTAGCCAAGTAGCTGCGCATAAACACACACGTACCCCAATGTGCCAGGGTACAGCCAGGGATGACATTCACACACCAGCAGCAACGATCTAAAACAAAATCCAAAACTTAACATAAATAAAATGAAAAATTTATTAAACTCACAACAACTGCTTGTTATTTGAAAATGAACTCCATCCTCCTCTCTTTCTTAAAAAAAAAAAATCAATGACATGGTCCTACAGCATATCAGTCCGTTTGAGCTCCAATAAAAGGTCCTTCAGGATTGCCAGAGTAGCAGTGACAGAGTTAGCTCAGTGCTAACTCGATGAGTAAATTCTGGGTTTTTAGCTTGCTAAAGCTCGAAACAACCACAAAAATTACAGTACTCGTTGCATTACTTTCATATGACACACCCACTCATGTAAGATCTACTATACAAACCATTCCATTAGCTACCGTAGCCGACCTGCTGTCACCACATTACGCCCTGACATAGGCAGAGGCCAGCTAGATGGCTCCGCTATGTCAAAGATTATGCCCCACTTGGCATACTTGCAATCTGATTGGTTCAAAATATGACAATCAGCAAAATTGTCCCGCGCTTTTGAATGGGAGAGGGAAGCAATCTACATTCTGAAGGCCTTGAGACTTGAGAACAGAGGCACGTAGAGAGCAGGTTTGACTCAGAGACAGCTGAGAAAAAGTCTGATTGGATAAGCCGAAGCTGTGCTTTATAAAAGCTGTCTGCACTGGGGAAGCTGCGCAACTCGGAGTTCAGCAATTAAATCCCTTAGATTTAATGATTTAGAATTTTGATTGACTTTCTAAAATACATGCAGGTTTAATGAAAGTATTTATGAAGAAAAGGAGTATTTAGTTGACAAGAAATATGGAGAAGAAAGAAAGAGAAAGGATGAAAGAAATACTGGGAAGAACATGAGTAAAACAAAAAAATTGGCATTTTCAAAAATAGTCACCAATTGTCAGGGGCAGCCACATTGGACAATATGCGCATAGGGAACTTGGAGTGGGTAGGAACGTCCATCAAAATCACTCTCAAAAATGGATAATTCTTGCTAATGTTTGCAAAATTGTTCATTGATTGTAATGCCATTTTTCAATCAATCACATTGAGACATATCTGAAATGTTGCCAATTTTGACATGATGTGATAGTTTGGTAACCAAACCAAAAGGGGCTCGCCTAAAAACTAAAAACAAGAGAGACTGAAAGGCTAAACATTTTGACACAATTTTTTCACAGGCAGCAACAGAGAGCAATACTGATGTGCCAGTTTTAGAATGTATATTATAAAAGATTTGATGATGACCTTTCAGCCAAAAAGAAAAAAGAAATTGTGTGCGATAAGCTCAGTTTTCAGGGGAACTTAAGTGTTTGAAAAAGTAGTTGAAATTCCTCTAATTACAAGATTTTTAAACATGATTAAGATCAGCACTTGTATTACCCCTCACTTGGAATAATATAAATGATGAATGCGTTGGTACTGTTTGCAGTTCTGTGAACACAAACTCACCTTTTGAACTTAGCTGCAGCAGTCTACAATTCTATGTATAGTCATACAGCAGAAATGCAAATATTGAGATAGAAAATTACATTTTTTACTGCCATATTACTGTTCATGTTTGTTCCATATATAATGTGTTTCCCTGGACCTGGAATATGATTGACATTTGTTCCCCCATATTTCTGTGCACATTTCCTTATGCATAGATGCATGCATTTTGATACTCATGCCAATGAGAAAGTGTGGGCTCGATTTTCCAAGCACGCGCTAGGTCTGACAAAGCCTGAACGGAAAGATTGCTATGCTTGTTCTGATTATTCATCAGTCATAGGTGCTTTAAATTGGCCAAATAAAATACTTCTTGAGTGCATATTTGGGTTTCAAGCATTTATATTTGCCATGCCAGTTGATGTCCTTGGCATACATTGTTTCTGCTTTAAAATACTAAAAATACTAAAACCGAAAATTGGCCTGGCATTATTGTGTCTGATTTACTCTGTTTGTGCATGTATTGGCTTTGTACATAATGTAAAAAAAACTTTTTTATCACAAACTATAGGCTAATTTAGCTGGATTTAGATATCTTTTTAGATATCATGTTTGTTCAGTCATTGCTCTTCTTATTACTGTTTTTTAATGTGAGACCATAGTTTTGAAAGATTCTGACACATTGACTAAAAATTGATTGTAAATCATCCATTTGGAGAATAAAAAGTATATATGAAGAGTTGGAATGCAAAACCCACAAAGTCCACTCAATCTCTTTTGTTATTTGGAAGATGTAAAAATAGTATCAAAGTTCAAATCATCATAGATAATGTAATTATTAGTAGAGTGGAACAAATAACATTTCTAGGTGAGAAAATAGATGAAAAAATCTGCTGGAAACCTCATATAAGTTATGTATGCTCCAAGCTGGCAAAGAGTGTGGGTGTTATGGGGAGATATAGACAGTGGCTGAATTATCAGTCATTACTTATTTTGTACCATTCATTTGTATTATCATATCTGAGCTATTGCCTCGAAGTGTGGGGCAATACCTATAAAACCAACCTGATCCATTTGTGCAAATTAGAGAAAAGAGCCATAAGACTAGTTCACAATAAGAGATACAATGATCATACTCATCCGCTGTTTTTGAAAGCATCTGCATTGAAGTTTCAGGATCTGGTGAAATGCAAATCAGCACAAATAATTTACAAAGCAAAAAATACCAAACAACATCCAAAATCTGTTTTGTGAGAGGGAGGGTTGTAAAAAATATAATTTAAGAGGCATTTTTAATCTACAACAACAAAGTCCAAGAACCACACTGAAAAGTATGTGTATTTCTGTTTGCGGGGTTAAATTATGGATTAGTCTCGAAGTTGAGCTTAAATCCAGTAAAAAACCTATACCAATTCAAACGGAGATTCAGAAAAGGAATGTTAGAAAGGTATAATATGGAAGAGAGGAAATTAGAAGTCATTTGAAGGGAAGTTTTTGTTTTTCATTTTTGTTTTGTTTGCTTGGGAAAGAGGGTTGTACAGGGCGAGCTAAGTGTGGGTTCGTTTTTGTTGTTTTGGTTATTTACTTGTGACGACTGGGGTTGGAAATAGATAAGCACTGCTTCTTCCATCCCCATTTCAAATCAAGGTGATTGTTTTTATTGGCATCTTTGTCTGTTGTTATACTGTCTTTGTTATGTTGTTTATTGGTACCTGTTTGGTTTGAAATAAACTATTTGAATTGAATTTGAATTGAATAATAATGGTGATCATTGTGTACATGTTCTATATGTCCATAATGTTATAAAAGATCATCTGAAAAAAAAAAAAGATAAGTTGCTCATTGTGGAGGCAGGTCAAAAATATGTTTTGCAAATGTATTTCTTGGAATGACTGTTAAAGGGTTAACTAAAAACAACTATTAATTTATTGCAACAAAATGTATAAATACATTCAAATTTAGCAGCTTAGTAACAAAATGTATAAAATGGCAAGTCCTACAATGCGTACGGGTTCGCTAATAATAAGGCAACTATACCTTGTAGGCTGTGTAATGATACTGGGCTTAACCAGAGATGACCAATATATGTGGTGAGATGTTGTGGTTCTATAAATTGTTTTAAAATTTGGCTATAATAAAAAGGACAAATAAGGACACATTTGTTTCAACAGTTGGGTTATCAATAATTGAGAGGGTGTTGACTGTTGACAATAAAACATTTTTATTCATCCTCATTATTTTGGCAGTGGCACATCAACTGCAAAGCCATAAACTATAAATAAACTGGGTAAATCGGTTTTGACTGATGTGTTTTAAGACGTTTGATGCTTTAGTGTTCATTATCTGATGTAATTTCTTTTGCAGTTTTTTAGATTTGGATCAATGAAAAACATGCAACACCAGCCTCCAGCTTCTTCATTGACCCCACTATTTTCCAATCATGTTTGCATTTCTGTGATGAAATCCTGGTTTCCTGCTAGGCAAAGACGTAGTATATTATTCCTGATTCCTTTTTTTGGTGGTGGTGGGGGTGGGGTCAGACAGCAGTTATAGAGTTCTGGGGAGGGACTGTAGTCATGCTGTCATTTCTTCAAGCTCAGTCGGCCACAGGGTGCGTTGGGACCAGATCCTGGATGCTGAACTATCATTGTACGTATGTCTTTGTTAACACTGCAATTGCTCATTAAACCTTTACATTGAATACAATAGAGATGTGGTAATAAAAATTCAGATTAAGGCATTGGAGTCAATATTACTATGGGCCACAACATAACTGGGCTTTTCTGGCTGTTAGCTTGGCATTACATTTTAAGCATGCCAGCTGTCTTGAACGTACAACATGTTCAAAAGAAATGAGGGAACATTTTCATGAAATCATAATGTAGTATTCTGTTCAAACCTTCTTTTACCAGTTTAAAAGGATTATCTGAAACATAGTTGAATGTGCACAGCTACATGAATGTCATGTTTCTATAAATAGACTGATTGAAACAAGCAGCTGGGTGTTTAACTCATCCGTGCTTTTAGCATGATTGATTAAGTGCTTTTGGACGTGAGGTACCTTTTGAAAGTACTTTCATGGATGTTTTTTTTTTTTTTTGCCATGGTAAGTTACTGTCTATGGACAATAATGTGATGCTTATTATTGTAAACATTTCCCCAGTATAAGCCATGCCAGCTATTACAACTAATAGTACAAATGCCAATATGTGAAGTAGATGTCTGTGCAACAGTTTCAGAAAAATATGTGCCTGTGTAATGCACTTAGGATATGATTTATACTGTATGACATCCCTGGAATTATTGAAGACCTGCAACTCACTTTAGTTTTGGCTTAATGGAATGCAAAGAATAGTGATCATATCTACAACCCCAATTCTGAAATAGTTGGGACGAAGTTTAAATTGTGAATAAAATCAAAATGCAATGACTTTCAGATCACATGAGCCAATATGTTATTTACAATAGAACAAGCGTTCCCAGTCCTGGGGCCTCCCTGTGTATGCTGGTTTTTGTCCCAACCATAATTGCCATCACAGGACTTTAACAGGCTGTTAATTTGTCCAAATTGGGTGCATTTTGTGTTTAAATATGTTATCTGCTGTTTTAAGCCAAATTTTAATAGAAATATCCATTTGTGCCATGAAGAATAAAAGACCAAATGAAAGGCCCTTGCATATCAAGTTTTTTTTTTTTTTTTTTTTTTGTGTGGGCAAGCAATTTCAGGTAATAACATTTTTAAACAGGTCAAATCAGGTACTGAGAAAATCAGTAACCTCCAAATTAGGTTGCTGAAGACAGGTGATTAGAGTTCATTCAAAATAATTTGCTTGCACTCAATCACAAAACATAACATAAAACAGGTTTGACTCTGTCATTTGCTTGTTTAGTAAATTGTTAGTTTTTGCAACCATGTACCCACAGTTTCACCAATTAGGAACCCATTGATTTTTTTTTTCCTTTGATTGGGTACATTTTTCCCTCTTTTTATGCAGTTGTTACTCATATATTGCAATGTAGATGCGGAATTTATTCCTCACTGTTTGTATGCATATCTGTCAAAATACTGTTTGTCAAGAGAGGATAAATTGCTGCTCTGAACAAAAATGCACCTAATTAAGACAAATTAACAGCTTGTTAAAATCCTATGATAGCAAACCAAGGTGAAGCAAAAACCAGCATACACAGGGAGGCCCCAGGACCGAGTTTGGGAACCCCTGCAATAGAACATAGATAACATTTCAAATGTTGAAACTGAGACATTTTACATTTTTATTTACAAAACGAGCTTATTTCAAATTGCAAAGGCTTTAAAGGTCTCAGCATCGACAGTGCATAACATCATCAAACGATTCAGAGAAACTGGAAAAATCTCTGTGCATAAAGGACAAGGCCGAAGACCTTTACTGGATGCCTGTGATCTTCAGGCCCTCAGACGCCACTGCATCACCACCAGCAAGATTCTGTCATTGACATTACTAAATGGGCCCAGGAATACTTCAAGAAACCACTGTCAGTAAACACAGTCCGCCATGCCATCCACAGATGCCACCTAAAACTCTATCATGCAAAAAGGAAGCCATTGTTGAGCATGATCCAGAAGCACCGCTGTGTTCTGTGGGCCAAGGCTCATTTAAAATGGACTGTAGCAAAGTGGCAAAGTGTCCTGTGGTCAGACGAGTCCAAATTTGACATTCTTGTTGGAAATCATGGGCGTCATGTCCTCCTGGCTAAAGAGGAGAAAGACCACCCCTCCTGTTATCAGCGTTCAGTTCAAAAGCCAGCATCTCTGATGGTATGGGGATGCATTAATGCTTATGGTGTGGGACGCTTGCATGTTTTAAAAAGCACCATGAATGCTGAAAGGTATATAAAGGTTTTAGAGCAACACATGCTCCCCTCCAGAGGACATCTATTCCAGAGAAGGCCTTGTGTATTTCAGCAGGACAATGCAAAACCACATACTGCAGCTATTACAACAGCATGGCTTCGTAGTAGAAGAGTCCGTGTGCTGAACTGGCCTGCCTGCAGTCCTGATCTTTCACCGAGTGAGAACACTCGGCGCATAATTAAACGAAAAGTTTGTCAAAGGAGACCTAAAACTCTCCAGCAGCTGGAAGCCTGTATTAAACAAGAGTGGGATCAAATTCCAATGGCTGAACTCAAGAAACTTGTCTCCCCAATGCCCAGACGCCTCCACTCTGTGTTAAAAAGAAGAGGGGATGCTACATCATGGTAAACAGGCCCCTGTCCCAACTTTTTTGAGACCTGTCGCAGCCATCAAATTTGAAATGAGCTCATTTTGTGGATAAAATTGTAAAATTTCTCAGTTTCAACATTTGCTATGTTATCTCTGTTCTATTGTGAATAAAATACTGGCTGGTGTGATTTGAAAGTCATTGCATTTTGATTTTATTCACAATTTACACTTTGTCCCAACTATTTCGGAATTGGGGTTTTAGTTGACAAATTGTTAGAATGAGATGGTGAGGCGCTGTTGGGGGTTATGACCATTTTTAAATTGTTAATGAATAAATACACCTCACTCCTCAAACTGTGAATGGGCCAAACAGATGAGATTGTTAAGATTGCATGACACTGATCAGATATTCCTGTTTATTTTCTGTCATTGGCCATCATATCCATCAACAATGAGGTAACGCAAATCTGCTTAGTTGATACTATCACCTTTGTAAATTTTATAGCTTTTTGAATACTGAAGGCAATGTATCCTTGTCTCCATGGGCTGAGGAAAAATTTGACATTCATTATGAATCTTAAACTCTGCCACAGCTGATTATACGACCTCAATTCCAGGAGAATTGGCTCAGAATGTTAACAGCAAGTAAAAAAAGAATTAAGTGATTTTAATTTTTTATCTGCATTCAGTTGGAAATGTCTTAATAAAAATATTTTAAGTTTCACCTCATCAACTGTATTCATTTTTGTAAATAATCTTGAATTCCAAATTCAATACCTGCAGCACACTCTAAAACAATTGGAACAGGGGAGTGCAAAGACTATATAAGTTGCAAAATCTACAGAAAGCATCTGTTTGATGCAATCCACAGGTAAACAAGTTATCAATTATGATTTAATATAAAAACAACAGTCACAAAAGACTTGGTTGTTTACCAGCAAGATGGTTTGAGGTTCGCCACTTTGGCAAAGTTTGCATTAACAAATATTCAGTCAGTTTAAGAACAATATTTCTCAAAGCGCTATTACTATAGATTTGCGGATTTTGCCATCGTCAGTTCATAAAACAGAGATAAGATTCCGATAATCTGGGGAAACAATAGCAATCTCTGTGTGCAGATGAGGGAAAATATTAATACTGGTGACCTTTGAGCCCTCAGATGGCAATGCATGAAGAACATTGTGGTTCTGTGATGGACATAACCACATAGCAGACAGATCTAGCCCAGATCTGGCATCAAGCCGGCACTGCTGGGCTACTGCTGGCATGGCAAGTGGTATGTTAACCGGATGTGGGCCAGGTCTGGCAATGATGGCACCGTTCATGTGATGACATGCCACATGTGGACCGATTGTGTGGCCAGCACTGGCAACCCAGATCTGGGCCACAAAAGAGCCATCATTCTTTGCTATATGTGGGCCGAGTGTAAGAGCATTATGTGGGCCAGACCAATTCTGCTATGTGGAACTGCATGGGCTCATAAATGCTTCAGAACGCCTATGTCAATGAACACAGTTCATTGTGGCATCATCAAAAGCCAGTAAAGACACTACTGTGCAGAGAAAGCCATATGTCCACACCATCCAGAAGTTTCATCAACTTCTCTTGACTTTAGCTTATCTGAAATGGACTAATACAAAGTGGACAAGAGCGCTGTGGTTTGACAAGTCTGTCTTTCAAATTGTTTTTTGAAATCATGGACGTTGTGCTTTCAGAATAAAGCAGCAGAAGGATCTTCCTGACTCTTATGACATGAGCAAAGGCCAGCATTTGTTATGGTCTGGAGCAGCATTAATACTCTTGGCATGAGCAACTTACACATTTGTGAGGGCACAATTGACACAGAGGGGTACTCGCACATTTTGGAACAGGGAATATGCCCTCCAGATATCATCTTTTTCAGGGCCGACCCTGCTTATTCCAACAGGATAACACCAAGCCACACTCTGCGCATATTATTTCAATGTGGCTCAGTAGTCACAGAGGGAAGGTACTAGACTGGTCTGCCTGCAGCCATTGAAATCCATCGAAAACGTGTGTGGAATTATGAAATGAAAATACAGCAATAGAGACTGTAGTCTTACTAACTGAAGTCCCATATCAGGGAAGATATGAACACTCTCTGCTTCCCCTCAGCTACATAGGCCCAAGTTTCCTCTCATTGAACAAGCTGCCAAACTTAATGAACGAGCTAATGAAAAAATAATCTTTCCACTTCAGAACATCATTTAAAAAAATTTTGAGTTTGATTTAGAGTTTAAAGTGAGAAAAACACATATGTACATTATTAGGAAACTATAAAAAACCTTCAAATGAAATACAATGATTGAAAGAACATAATTATCATCATGAAATTTCTAAAATGATTTGTACCGCAATTACTTTGTGTGGCCTCCCACTACCGAGATTAAAACTCTGAGTCATTTCATACAGTGTATAACGAGGTTGCAGAAGACCAGGCAAGGGATCTGATCTCTAGCCTAGTCCAGACATGCACAGGTATTCATCAAAACAAAAAGCTTCCTGCAATTTCCAAAAAAATTCACCATCCACACAAAAATACAAAAACACAATTAGTTATTTCAACACTCACTCAGTGGAATAACATAGAGATATTTAAAACGGTAGTTGCTTTGTTTCTAGGCATTTTTATGAGAACAAGTACATTCAGTAAGTACAGTATTGGTATGCGATACTGATACCACTATTGGTGCATCCCTCATCCTCAGCCCCCGTGTCTGGCCATTCATCCTGGATCATCGTGCTATCACCTCACTGCTGCAAGACAACATGCCTCCAATTTCCATAAGACACTCCAGGGAGGACTACAATGTTGATGTCCTGCCCTGACTGGCATATTCCCCAGATATGAGTTCAATTGAAAACCTATGGGATATCTTAAAGCACTATCCTTCTGCACATGACATGCAAGCTCAAAACAGGAATCAGCTGATTTTGACTGGTGGCCAGTTTGAAGGGATGTTGTACCGAGTGCATTGCTGCTGGTGCCAGAGATGCCCTGTATTGACTGCAGCAGTGCAGTGTTCTTGTGACCTGTCTATTTTCTGGGTGTGCTGTAACTGAAAAATCACTTGTTTCTGTAGCGTTTAAACTTACTTTATTTTCCTCTCTATGATATATGTTTTCAGTTCCAAGATATTGATCAAAATGATTGGAACCTGGGTATTGCATTTCTTTTGCCTGCCAGTAAGTATCAGACATTTAACTAGTAAGCTTTGACAGAGATAGCCTAGAGCTCATTGCACCATGACCATTTGGTCAATATTGTGTCCACTGTATAATTCAACCTGATGCATCAATATTTATTTTGGGTACATTGTTTTCCATCAGAAAAGTAATGTGTTATACTCAGTGTCAGCATATTTACAATATAAGGATCATAACAATGTTAAACATGAAGAATATACAGGAGAAACAATGGTCTTCTGTATGCATAAGTAGATTTTACTGTTTGAATCTGTCACTTAGAAAAACAAAGCCAATACATCTTCCTGATTCAATTAAGGTGAGAGTGCTGACATCGGGTCCTGTTAATAAAACAGTTAATCTTGCATTGTGGCAATGAGGGTGACTAGCCACTACATGAATAAAACATTAGGTAAATACATTTACAGTTGGAAGCCAAAGGGCTACTTCTGACCGCACTGAAGTCATAGAAACAGTAAAGATTAGCAAAAGATGAAGAATCTTTAACCTAACCAATTTATTGTGCGCTCTACGTATTTTGGTACCTAGTTCAAAACGCTTTGAAAGATGTGGTTACAGTTCATATTTCCAAAATCTTATTCAAAATATTGATGAAAATCTTTTTAATGCAAAGAAAATAATTGCAGGTAAAAGATTCTAATCTTAAAAATACAGCCTCAATTCTGAAAAAGTAAGCACATCATGGAAAATGCAAATAAAATCAAAAAGAACTGATCTCACCCACTACTATATTGAAAACAGTACAACCGCACACTATTTGCTACACTAACATGAAATGAATTGCTTGTTGAAAATATACAATGTAATGACAGTAACAGAGGCCAAAAAAGTTGGCACAGTCGATTGTTTACGACTGTGTAACACTTGTAAGGTGTTGTCTTGCTTGAAAATGCAGGGACATCCCTGACACAGACAACATCTACAAGATGGAAACACATATTGCTCCATGATTCTGCATTAATGGTGCCCTTGCAAATGTGCAAGTCACCCATACCATGTGCACTGACCCACCCCCATACCATGACAGATGCTAGCTTCTGGACTTAATGCTGATTCCAGCTTGCGTTGTGCTCGTCTTCTTTGGTCTCAGAACATTGTGGCTGTTTTTTTTTTTCCCCAAGAACCACTTGACTCATTGTACCACTAAACATGCCTCCACTGTGCTACTGCCCATCTCAGATGACACTGAGCCAGAGAAGTTGGTGGCGTTTTTGGATCAATTTGATGTATGACTTCAGCAGTGGTGTGGATGCAGCAGTGAGTGGTGTTGACTGATGACACACAATAGAGCAGAGGTGGGCAACGCGGGCTCCACTAATATTGGCACAACTCTATCTGTATGTGAGTGCCAACTGTGCCCTATGTTATAATACATAGAATTTTTCAGTACTGTTACCCCAGATCTGGTAAATGCTATCGCACTGACTATGATTGTATGCAGGTCAGACTGTATGTAGGCATGATTGTATGCAGGTCAAAAAGTACTTCCACTGTGGTTCTGTGTCCATGAGATCTCTACTTAATGGGAAAATTTTCAAGGAGTCTAAAACTACATATTAGCAGACCCAAGTGCAGTATTAGGCTAATGACCTTGATTAACCAGTGGCAGGCCAGTTTAATAAATACTCTCATAATACCACCTCCCTTCATTTTTTTTGGAAATGGAAAAGTTAAGTCATGAATTATCTGCTTTATTCAATGTATGTTTTAAATATGGATGTCTTTCTAGCTCTCTGTACTAGTCTACTGGTTAATTGGAGCGTGCATAGCAAGTTAAGTTCAACCTCCAATAATTAGTGTTGTACCTCATATAGATCTGTCTGTCAAACATCTTCAAAAAAAAAAGGAAAAAAACAAAGAACGTCACTCACAAAGCTGGGTGAATAAAGAAACTTGCAGGAAATTGAGAGTGCTTCGATGTACTTCATTGAGTTTACTTTGTGATTGCCTCTGTACCTGAGGAATGGTGGATTGGATTTGTGGATGCACATACTTAATTTTAGCATTATGAAATTCAAAAATGCAACAATGAAGACCCTGTACTGATGCACACCTTCAGATTTGTTAGTAGGAAGAATTGGACAGAACTAAACTTGAAACATTCAATCACTTGGTGTCTTCAATCGCAAAACATTGACTGAGTGTTGTGAAAAGGGATGGCATCTCTACAAAACAGTAAATACCTTACTATCCCAACCTTTTTTTAAAAAATATATTGCATGAATCAAAATCGCAAATTGTTGCTTACAGTTTTCAGTTAAACATACAATCCTATCTTTGTCTGATTTGGGATTTTAGTAGAGAACATCACGCTCCAGATTTTTGGACGAGGGTAGCAGTACACAGGCTGGTAGTTCCTGATGTCAGAGAGGTCTAGGGAGAATTTTTTAGGAGTGGAGTAACTTGACCGATCTTGAGGGCAGAAGGAACATGTCCACAGGCAAAGGAATGGTTGATAATGAAAGATAGATAAAGATCAAGCTCACTGGATATAAATTGCTGATTTGGGGATGGGATGAGCTCTAGTGGACAGAAAGTAGCACAACAGGTTGTGATAAAGTGGTGTATGTCCAGGCCATCCAGAATCTTAAAAGTCAGCGGATGCATGGATTTGTTCTGGGGAGTGGGGAGCAATACTGGATAAGAGCATGAATTTCAGATGACAGTCACCTACCCCTCAAAACGGGCCAAGAAGTCAGATGTTGAGGGAAAGGACTGACAATGAGGAGGAGGGGGGATAGGCAGGAAAGAGAATGCAGTATTGAGTTTATGTGGGTTCGACATGCATGCATCACCTGATTTTGGACTTAAATATGTGGTCTTAGTGTCAGTCATTCACTGACATCCTCATGCACTGGAGGGATCACAGGGTGCGCATCATCATCAACATCTTGCTCTGAAGGCAGTAAACCTAAAAAAAATAATGACTGATTTGAATATTGTCAGGCCCAAATTTCTCACTAAGTGACAAGTTTATTTGTTTTCCTGTTTTTTTTTTTTTTTTATCTTTGTCTCTTTTGTATTCAGAATGAACATGAAGCGATGATTTAAAAGCGAAAAAAGTGAATGAATTAAGACCTAAAACACACCATTTGCATTAATTCAGAGTGCTATTAGCAGCTGCAAAGCGGCAGATAAAGCTGCATCGTGGTGCGCCTCAAAATGAAAATCCGGTTAAAGTTCTTTAATCAGTTCAAATAGATCTCTCTAACAGAATCAAAACCTCTCAATCAGCTTCTCATTTTTGTATATGTCTAATGGATTGCTTCTATCCCTAATTACTCACTCCTTCTGCTCTGACTTGGCGTAAGATTTACACCCGGTATTTGCCAGAATTAGACATAAGCCTAAATGGTGCAACCAGTGTAACTATTAGGTCCAACAAAACTGACTTGGCTTAACACCAGGCATAAGCCCTGTTGGTGCATCTGGTCCCAGGAGAAGTAGAAGATACAATCCTCTGCTAGAGAGCTCAAAAGAATGTCAAGCTCTTCTCAGAAGTAGTCAAGAGGACCAGGAGGACGGTTGAAAATAACAATGTGGATTTTAGCGGGATGAGTCAGTAATTGCATGTACAAAGTAATTCAAAGGAGGTGGTAGACAGGGAATGTATAGTAGAGATAGAAAATATCTAGGATGGAGAAATGAGCAGCCAGTGCCCTGAGCACGGGCAGAATCTCTGGGCATGAGGGAGAAGGAGAAGGCTTCTGACAAGCAGGAGTTATCGGGGGCATTACCGGGGGTGATCCAGGTCTTCTTGAGGGCCAAGAAGTGAGGGGACCTCATCTTGTTGAAGGCTGTAATGAGGTCAGCGTTTTAGCTGACTGACTGACAGTTCCATTCAACAAAATGATTACGGAATTTAATTTCTAATATTCCTTTTCAGTTCAAGGCAATCGTTTGGCCTTAACCTTCAGCATTTCCATTTCAGTAAATGCAAAAATTTAAATCGTGTAAAAATCGTCTGCACAGCTGGGCCATTTGTGATGCTTTAGAGAGAATCCTGGGCAGTGGTTCCCTGCCCAGAGGAAGGTTATGAAGAGTCTGTCGAGTCTAAAACTGATCTCAAGGCTTTCACACATGCAGAGACCCCCTGGGAGCAGTCGCTGGGTGTGGAGTGTGTGTGGATGTGTGTGTGTGTGTGTGTGTGTGCGCATGTGCTCCATGCATTTGTGTGCGTGTGCGCTTGTGTGTTTTTGAGTGTGTGTTTGTGCCTGTGTGTGTGCTTGTTTACGCCGCACGTGCATGTGTCCCCTCTGGACAGCCAGGCTGCAGCAGCTGGGCTCCGACTGTTATGATACGATTAAAGGTCATAATGGAACAGCACTGCCCTGGGAGAGAGTGTGTCATAAACAGCCCCAGAGCACTGCTCGCTCTGAGAGGCCTGACTGGAGCAGAAAGCAGGTCAGCCTGTTGCAATCCCCACACGTAGATTGGGAAAATATCAACATGTTGCTACATAAAGGAGGACCTGAACTAACCACTGGGTGTTTCATGTCACAAAACTATCCCAGATTTAGGCACCAATCTGTCATGGAATTCTCCCCAAAATGCAACAGTTTTGTAATTGTTGAAATTTATTGAACCAAATCAATAATACAGAAGATGAACCACAGCTGCTTTGACATATTCCACACGCACACATGGGGGAAAGTAGTTGATCTCTCTCCCTGTACACAATGCCAAAACCCTCTAATACACCACCAAAAGGATAGTTACAATAGAATACCAGCGGTCCAGCCATTGGTAAGTACAACACAACATTTACAATCGTGTAACATATAAGGGGGGCATCATCCTGAAAACTAAATGTGTGATTACCCGATTTCCCTGGTTGCAAGAGCTCAGTTAAGTCTGGAGTGACATAATGCATACACAAGTCATTTCAAAAAATAAAATAATCGGACAAAAAAAAAAAAATTGGATGGTCAATAAATAGTCAGTTAAAATTACCCTATGAATGTACATGTATAAGTTTAATATTAAATAAGAAAGGCAATTTTGAGGCATGACAGAAAGGGGGTACAACTAACAGACATTAAACAGGTGAAAGATGCGCTTTTGATGGTCTCAGCAGTGAGGTCACTAAAAAAAGTGAATAAATTAGAGTGGCAACGTTGCTGCGGTAGTAAATTTTTTCAGTTCAACTAGTTGCATTGTCATAGGAATAAAATCTTCAAAGAGAGAGACTAATTTTAGAGGCGACGATTGGTGATGAAAGTCCCGCTAAAGGAGAGAGGAGTGTTCAGCTGGCCCCCAGCGGCATCTCCAGTGCGTCACACACGCCTCCTCATGGACGCCGTTAGCCATTATATTGTTCTGAAGGTCAGGGTTTGGCGGTTAAAGCATTGTCCTTGGCTGGCTAAATATTTGATAAACTTCCTGTAGTTACTTATTGCTGTACTCTCATAATAGTCTGGAAATGTAACAACATAAATTTTATAAGCAACCGAATCATGGCAGGGATGGTGTCCAAAATGCTTGTAAATTATGCTTGTAAAAATGTAAATTAGCCCCTTTCCAAAATGATCATTTGATTGGTCAAATAACTCACTTCCATATTAATTACATTGATTTTCCCTCAATGTTCAGACAGTAATCTTTGAACACACATTATAAATCAAGGGATGGCAGTATACGCTCAGGTGGTGCAAGTCTATTGAGAAAACAGAAATGTTGGCTGTTGTTTGTCAGAGTAAAAAAGGCCTAGAAACGGCATGCTCCTCATCTCACTTTTTAATAAAGATTGTCTGAAGAAGAAAAGGCTTGAGTTAAGCAACAGGATAAATTGCAGCACATCACTGGTGGAACAGGTTGTGCGATGTGTCTCTGAAAGCAGCTGACCCTAGAATGGGCTGCTGACAGAAGTGGTATAAAGAGGCAGCACATTCTGATAAATCAGTATGGAGCCTGATTACATTAATTTATTCATTAAGCTATAGGCTGCGTAATTTACTGGCCCACAGTTGCATATGACCAGCTCTCGTAACTTTTTTTGAGATATTTCTTCAAATTATATTGCTTACAAATGGTAATAAATGTTACATTTCAGACTAATTGATAAAAATAACAAAACTAATTGATAGCTTTAGAATGTTATGTAGATCATTCAGTTCTATTTCCTTCAAATTCCCACAATTCCCCATATGCAAGGGTTAGTTTCTGAAAATATTAATTAAGTTTCCCATAAAGTTTTGCTTTATAAATTGCAAATGTCATGGTGGAAGATGTGTACGCACATTAAGCCATTTCTGTATGATTGCATCGTTTATAAATGAGGCCCAGTGTAATGTCTTCAACCAGTCACTGCAAGCTAACTAAATTTGAGAAAGCACTAAATGTGACTTCCTCCATTTCCATAACTAGAATATGTTGTAAGTACTTTAAGTACCCCTATAATCATACTTAAACAATAAAAACTTCAATACAAGCTCAGAATCTTTGATTACAGAACTGAAATTGTGCGGCACAGAACAATAAAAAAAGAGAGAGAGGCAATAACAAAATGAGGGACGCACAAAGGTGTTCATTTACAAGGTCCAGACACTTTATCCATTGATTCCTCATACAAACCTTAGTGAGCAGGAGAGTACATATCAGGCAGGATTCAGTTTTGCTATCACAATGGAGACTGACCCAAACTAATAAGAGGGTATAAGCAGCGCCGCATTCAAACACCATGCGCCCTGGGGCTAGCACTTTTTCAAGCCACTCCCCAGCTAGTTGCCTTTAGTTTTCCCATTTACCACCATGGCCATGATCATCATGCTGTTATCATACTGGTCATCATAACTAACCATAAGCCTTTGCTAATAATACTGACCATGGTGGAGTTTTGCTCAGTGCGACAATCTGTTTAAGAATTTATACCACATTCAGCAAAGTAGAATGTCTTAGTTTGGGCTATTTTATTTACAGATAGCTTGAGGACTTCAGTATACCCGCTATTACGATCCTTCCATTTATGCTCGATCTTGGGTAGCATGTTAGTTGCTTTTTTCCTGATGGTGGAATATCTTTTTTGTGTGTATAAGGTATATTTCAGATCTTACTGTCAATGACTTATGCTTGCACCTCATTGAGCTTGGAAACTGTTTATGCAAGATTATTGTATACTTATATGCTAGCTGAATACGAGCAGGTCAGCTGCATGGGTCCAGTGAAACTCTGTCTGATCATGTATGGAAGGTAACGAGAGGTTAGTTTGCCCTTTACTAAGATTACAGGGCAAGTGCAACAAAAGATGCATACTGTAGCATATGGAGAAAAGTGTTCAAAAATAGGGGAGTATGATTAGTTATCGATGTGTATGTCACTGCCCCAGCATGCGGTTTGTTCATTTTTACACATTTCACCATGTGTGCAGTATGCAGCCCGGTATTCCTTGTCAATAGTTTTCACTCTTTTTCTTCATTTTGCATGCCTCCTTAAGTCCCACCCCTCATCCATGTTATAGGAGGTGGTAACAGCACTCTGTCTCCTCAGAAGATAAACATTTTGACAGTAAAATAAACCACTCTTGTATAAGTGTGTGCTGGCCGATCGGGCTCTGGTGAAAAATTGACAAATTCAATGCTTTTTAATGGAGAAAAAACATTTTTTAGGGGTTCGGGAGTTTTTTTGGAGACTATTGATGTCTATCCATGCCAACTCATTCTCATCCCAACTCATCATATTGTGATGCTACCTGATCAAGCGTTGATATAAGACGCAAAAGGACGCTTTTGGCATCTTTATTTGATGCTTAGGGTTAGGGTTCGAGTTAACGGTTATGGGTTTGGGGGCTTTTCTTCACTGGCGAGAGCCAAAGGCATTGAAGAAGTTTAAGGTGAATGCGTAGTTTGCCATTTTTCTCCTTTATTGGTAAGCTAATGCATTAATGTTAGTAGCAGAGTCAATTAGCAAGCTAACCTATGGTGAATAATGTATTTTTTTAAGTTTGTTGCCTAAATAACTGTAATTATAGCCTATTATCTGTTATCTACAGCAACTGACAACCACGGAAACAGGAAGTTAGGTGGACAAGCAGGGATGAAGGGATGTCATGTTGCTTTCTTACCATATTGATAGATTTTTTTGCCTTACTGAGCAAAACACTAAATGAGATTTTAAGTAAAAATGTTATGAAGCTCAGCGAAAGTTCAATCAGGAAGACTCTCTTGAGCACTTCAACTCCATTTATTTTGCTATCATTCACATGCATGCTCACTCGTGAATCTCTGCAGTCATTGTTTGGGGCTGTCAATTGAGCTGTCAGCTGGTGTAGCAGCTGATTACCTCTATCCAACCGTGGCACACCACATTTGCATCGCTAGCCAATCGTTCTGCTGCTGTCTTTTTAAAATATGTCATTTCTCTCTGCCCTAGATTGCTCATGCTGCCATTTGCTGGCCCTCCTCCTCCCCAACGCCACCCTGCTCTCGTCAGACCTTCTGTACTGCCGCTCCAGCTTCGACAGCACTTCAGCCATCACCGCCACCAGTGTCTGGACTCTGAGGGGGATTTTCCTGCTGCTGCTCTGAGCCGTGCTCCTGCTCTACGAGTCTTCCCAAAGAGTCCAAGCACCAAAGACTTGTCTAATTCTAAATGTGTTTCATCCACTTATTCTCAACGCATAATAAATATTTCCTGATTTCACTTGAGTCTCTCCTGATTGAAATACTAAAATACATACTGAGGTGGACAATTAATTTGTAATCATGCAATTAATATTCAATATTTACCATTAATAAATATGCTAATGAGTTGCAAATACTATATATACATAAACACACCAATGAGCCAAAACATTTCAACTGCTCATATGAAGCAAATAAAAATTATTGTCTTGTAAGAACGGCGCATGTCATGGTCTCTGACAGACCACAGATGGTGAGTGAACAGTCAGTTCTCATTATCAACATGTTGGATGTGAGAGAAATGGGACCTATGCGACTGTTATAGCCAAACAAGCAGGTCAAAGGATTTATAAAGCAGCAAGCCTTCTGAGATGATCCCAGTCAGCAATGGCAAGTTCCTACAACCTTTGGTCCACTGAGGGACTAACCATGAACAGGGTGTTGGATGCCCAAGGCTACTCAAACACATGAGCAAAGAAGGATATCCTGTTTAGTTTGAACCAACTGAAAGCCAACTGTGGCAAAATTCACAGAGAATTTTAATGATATCAACGTGAGGAATGTCACAACACACAGTTCATAGCACCCTGCCTATATATAGCACTTTGTAGCTGCTTACTAATCAGAGACTCAGAATGCCCACTCTAACCCTGGTCTGCCTTCAAAAGCGCCTACAATGGGCACATCAGTTCCAAACTGGAACTTGAAGCAATTTTTTTTTTTTTTTAGTGCACAGCACATTAAAATGCTTTTATACAGATGTCTTGAAATACAGTTTGACAAATGGAGGGCGTTTGACACAGGCAATGATGTTCCCTCACAGGCAAGATTACACTTAGCCGAGATGCCTGTTTCACCTCTGAATGCAAAAATGTCAAAAACTTTCTCCACTTGACAGGAGACAAAAAATTTTAGTTCAGTTAAGGATCATATAAATTTCGATTTTATTCAGATTTCCTTTTGTTAAAGGCACAACTCTGGTTTGCAAAGTTACCCCTTATTACTGTGTTCATGATGGCAGTCCAAACTGCTATAGAAAGTTTTAAAAGGTTCTTTATAACATTAGTTCTCAGCATCAGTCCTGGGGACCCCTTTTATGCTGGTTTTTGTTCCAACTGCAACTGCAATCACTATTTTGAACAGCTGTTAATTTTTTTCTGTAGCTGGTCCTTTTCATTTTTCATTATTTACCCTTTTAGCTACTTTGCTCAAATGATAGCTGTCAACATGCAGCATAAAAATGGTGCTTCATTGCAAACATTTGTGAAAAGGGAACACACTTTTAACTGACAGAAGATTGTGAATCATCTGGGTCCTAATTACATTGGTGAATATGTGACTTTTAAAACTGTTACACAATGCAGGTTAATCATTTGCCTTATTATCTTCCTGGCATATAATAGGGGGATGTAGTTGTCAGCGCCGTCATCTGCCCGTCCATCTGTCCGTCGTGGTAATTTCGTTCCTGAGACAGAACTCGAATACGGTTCTGTGTTTTTTAACTAAACTTGCTGTGCGTATGTATCAGGTCCAAGACTGGCTTTCATATTTTGGCATTTCTGAGATTACATTGCGGTGAGTGGGGGGATATGTCATCTTCTGACGACTCCTGTTTTTAAATTTGTCCTTAACTTCCAAATAGCCCTTTTTTAAGTGAATATGCGTCTGCACTTTCGCGGATTTGATTCAAATTCATTCAATAATTTCATCACTTACAATTTTCCCCTCTTCTTATTGAATACAAAACAATTTTTAATATACTAAACTTTGAATATGGAAATCTTTAGGGCATATATCACCATTTCAGATGTACAGTGGCTTGAAAAGGTAAAATTATCGTTATTAACATGAAAAATACAATTAAGAAAAAAATAACCACTTGTTTAAATTCTGGGATTACAATTGCAGTAGGGACAAAAATCAGCATACACAGGGGGCACTCTGCAGGACCGATGTAGAGAACCACTGTTTCAGGAGTCAATTCATCGCATCATTTTTTTATGAGAAGAAATTACTCCATGTACAAACAAATGAATGCAGGGGCATATAAATGCAGCGGCCATAGATTTAGCTCCAGAGTCTGGGTGAGGTGACAAGAATATAATAATAATAATAATAATAATAATAATAATATTATTATTATTAATAATAATAATAATAAAAAGCAATGCTTCACATAGAAATAGTGGGCAAAAACAGTCTGATCCAATGCATTAAAATTCATTTGAAAGTGAATCATAACTCAATGGCTATGGTATTTTATACAATGCTGTACTTTGCATATCCTTTTTATATTGTGCCATTGTCGAACAATACTTTGCCGTGAAATAGGGGGAACAAAAAACCCAGGACCAGCATAATAATTCTTGCAGACATAAATCATGATTCAATGGCTTTGTTCTTGAAGCGCTGCTGGTTTTGAATCTCCTTTTTACACATGTGGCATTGTTTTATCAGCATTTGCTCAAAGTAAGCAGCACTTTAATGAAACGGCCGATTTGCATACCAAAGTGGAAATTAAGGGGTGGAATGCATTTTAAAACCCAGGCATACAATGACTACGATAATCTTGGTAAAATGCACCACACAGCAATTAGGGATAAATTAATCAAATAAGACAGACAAAAGCCCTGTATTACTGTGCAAATGTTAAACCTTATAAAAAAAAAGTAGTCTTTATGTACTGCATTTTATAAAAGGATGTTGCTAAAAATAAGTGAAATAATATGCTATTGCTATTCACTGTCAGTGACAATTTATCAGTCTCCTTATAAAATGTCATTGTCAACATAGGACTTGATGAGCTCAATCAGTATGTTTGCGCTTTGCCCTCAAAATTAAAATTAGCAAGCAGTGCACTGTCTCTAAGGCTTTAATCAAAGTCAAAACTGTTGCTCTGATAAATGTAATTAACTTTGTTTTATTTTCTCTTGGGGGTGGCTATCTTCAGACTGCATTCGACCTATTTGTCCTTATTTATAACACGGGACTACCCAGACTTTCTTTGGCAGTGATACCGCGAACACCATTCAGTAAATTAATCTAGACATTTAACTCATTGTGAAGGAAACAAGTCACCTTGAATCCTTACATTGTGATCGTCTTTTTAGTGTACGTGGGAAGTGAGCACATTATAGTTATTCTGCCGATTTCTTTTAATTTGCGCAAAGCAAGCACAGTAATGTTATTCATCCAATTGCTACTGCTTCTTATAATTCTTCTTCTTCCTCCACACTTCCACAATAAAGGGGCACTATCTTGACATGTGCATGCGCCAATCATTGCGCCGATGTTAAAATTGTTACTCTCAGGTTTTCAACAGATGCAAAGAATTCTGAGGATCCTCGAGTGCTTGGTGTCATTGTTGCTATTCTTGCACTCTTGAGTATTTTAGCTGTTTTATCATTTATATCGATTATTGTTTTGTATTTTTGAGCCTTTTTTTTTTTCTGAGTCCAAACCTGTTTGTGAATCTAATTCTTGCTATTGCAAGTCTCAGCTAGTTCGAGTTTTTATTTTTTCATAGTTTTGATGTGGTACCACAGTGGCAAAGATTTTTTTTTTTCTTTCCACAGGCATCCCCAATTGCTTTGTCCTGTTCTCTTTGTGCAGCAAGTGCTCTCACACTTGCTAGAGATCACAAGTTCCCTGCGGTTATAATTGTTAGTTTCAGCATTGCAAGGAAGTGAGCTAAAACAGCAATATTTTCAGCAATGAAAAGGACTTCACCCGAGTTGCCTCCTCTGGAATCGTTTCATCATTCGACACCATTAGCTCAAAGTAAATCGGTGTGGTTGTCCAATTATTATAGTTAACAAAACCTGAACAGCAAAACACTTTCAAAATGCTTTCAAACACACAGTTCAAAATATCCAGGAGATTCTCCTGGTAAATCTTTGAGTTTGTATTCTGAAAGTTCACACATGTACGCCTTATGACAGCACCTCTTTATATACTAACTGAACTTCTTCACCTACAGACCCCATTCAAACATCAAACATCATTTTCATTTGAAGATTTCTTTTTATTTTTCAGATTTCAAAACTTTTACATCTTTAAAAAAAAAATACAATTTTGAAACTTTTCCTCTCATTTGAACTGTGCACTTCTCATTTGAATGGTGGACCTTTAATTTATATTAGAGTGAAATTCTTCATGCATCATAATACCACTTACTCCAACCAGTTGCTCTGATAGCTTTGACTTGTATTCAGTATATGTTCAGTTAATGCTGATCTTTAACATCTAACATTAGCTGGTAATTTTTACCTGATGGTGGCTAATGTTAGCTTCCACTGCTGCAGTCAGTAAAAGACTGACTCCTAGCACTGTTTAAACCCTAAATTCATCTTTTCTCATTTCCATATTTAGAATTTTTTTCCATAAAGAATCCCTTTATAATTTATAATAGCTTACCTTGGCCCTCATTCAGTATTTGCTGTTCCATGACTGCAAATATTTCCCGCCCCTTTTCAAATCTCCACCCACCCCTCTGCCACTCACCTGCAGCTAGATAAATACTGTGCATACCTGCTTCCCTTTGGCTCTGCTCATTGAACACACAAACATCCACGTTTTCTGTTTTGCTAAATGCTGTATGCAAAATGACAAGTGAAAATATTGAATAATTAAGCCAAACATGTTCACACTGAAACCAATTCAAAACACCAAGAGGAGTGGCAAATTCTATAATAATAATAATAATAATAATAGATTTTATTTATAGAGTGCTTTTCACCTGAAAAAAAGTCACAAAGCACTTACACAAAATAAAAAAAAATTAAAAGAGATAAGAAATCAAAAGGCTAAAAACAGACAGAATCATAACATGAGGAGCAATCAACGGAAATTCTAAAAGACCAGAACATCAAGGGTAGGCTTTTTTGAACAGGAATGTTTTAAGATTTCTTTTAAAACACTCAATGGTCTGGGGGGCCCTCAGATGGTCAGGGAGGGCGTTCCAAGTCCTTGGGCCAGCGGATTGAAATGACTGATCTCCCATTGTATGGAGCTTTGTCCTGGGGGGTTTGAGGTAATGTTTGTCTGCTGAGCGGAGGGTTCTTTGAGAGATTGGGGTGAGATGAGGTCCTTCAGGTAGGCGGGAGCATTTCCATGAACACACTGGTAGGTGAGCAGAGAGATTTTATAGTCTATTCGGTGGTGAATGGGAAGCCAGTGGAGGGTGCGGAGGATGGGTTTAATGTGTTCATGTTTTCACACCCTCATCAGGATCCTGGCAGCACTGTTTTGTATATACTGGAGCTTTTGAAAGCTCTTGTCAGGGATCCTGATGAGGAGTGCATTGCAGTAATCGAGTCTTGAAGAGACAAAGGCGTGGACGAGCTTTTCTGCGTCTTGGAGGGTGAGGGAGGGGCGGAGCTTGGCAATATTACGTAGATAGTACAGTAAAAGGAGGTTTTGCAGAGGTGTTTAATGTGGGATTCAAATGTCAGGTTGGTGTCAAACTTAACACCCAGATTGGTGACTGTTTTGGAGAGAGGGATGTTGTGGCCAGAGATAGAAATGCTGGTTATGTATGATGAATGTATCTGGTGGGGAGTGCCGACAAGAATGGCTTCGGTTTTAGAGCTATTGAGCTGTAGGAAGTTGTGATTCATCCACGCCTTTATCTCATGCAGGAAGATAGAGAGTGCAGATGGTGATGGTGTGGTTGCAGAGGGGGTGGAACCAGTTTTAACGTAAAGTTGAGTGTCCTCGGCATAACAGTGAAAAGAAAGTCCATGTTTCCTATTGATGTGGTCAAGGGGGAGGATATAAAGGGTGAAAAGGGTTGGACCGAGCAATGATCCTTGGGGGACCCCACAGGTGATGTTATGTGGGCTGGATTTAGTGTTCCCCATGGCAACAAACTCAGTTCTTCCAGTAAGGTAAGAGTGGAACCATTTTACGACAGTGCTGGAGAGTCCAAGGGTGTACTGTAGACGATGTAAGAAGATGTTGTGGTCAACGGTATCAAATGCAGTGGTTAGGTCGAAGGAGAACAAGGAGGGATGGAGAGCCAGAATCTGCTGCCATCAGCAGGTCGTTTGTGACTCTGACCAGAGCTGTCTCAGTGCTGTGGGCTGTGCAGAAACCGGATTGTAATTTCTCAAAAAGGTGGTTTGCATGGAGATTGTCATGGAGTTGAGCAGCAACTATTTTTTCCATTACTTTGGAAAAAAAATGGGTGGTTGGAGATGGGTCCGTAGTTTGTCAGATCATCGGGGTCTAGAGTGGTCTTTTTGAGAAGCGGTTTGATAACAGCAGTTTTAAGGGTAGATGGAAAATGGTCAACTTGGAGAAAGTGGTTGATGATTTTGATGATTAGGGGACTTATGGCATGGACATTTGATTTTAGAAGAGATGTGGGGAAGGGGTCCAGGATGCATGTGGTGGGTTTCATCTCGCGGATGACAGCTACAACCTCATGCTGTGTGGTGTCAACGAAGAAGGAGAAAATGTGGGAAGAAACTGTCTCTGGGTTTTCAGTGGCCAGTACAGGCAGAGGTGGGAGGCTGGAGGGGGAAAGAGAAGAACTGATGGTATCCACCTTTGTGGTGAAAGTAGTGATGAAGTTATTGCATTGCTCCTTTACAGCGTTAGAAAATGAAGTGGTATGGGGTTTTAGGAGATGATTTAGGAGATGATGAACAGTGGAGAAAAGTTGCTTGGAGTTTCCAGGCCTATGGTTGATGATGGAGGAGTAAAACTGTGATCTTGCATTTGCTAGTGATTTGGAGTAAATTTTTAGATGCTCACGGTAATCCAGATTGTGGACAGTGAGCCCTGACACTCTGAAGCGTCGTTCAAGGACACACCCTGTCTCCTTCATTCTCCATAGCTCCTGAGTGAACCAGGGGGCGGAGCGTGTGAACGTTACAGTCCTTTTCTTCATAGGGGCATGGGAGTCCAGGATTCTTTGAAGACAGTTATTGCAATGATCCACTGAATCAGAAGTAGAGAGCAGTTCTGTGGAGGTGGAAAGATTTTGGAGGTCAGAGGTTAGAGAGGCTGGGTTTATATTTTTACGGTTTCTGAAACTGATTTGGTGTTTCAGCTTGGTATGTGGGAACAATAGCAGCAGGTCCATCGAGATGACCCTGTGATCAGAGACACCCAGGTCGTAGATGTGGAGGTTGGTAATATGGTTAGAGTTGGTGATAACCAGGTCAAGGGTATGCCCGCTAGTGTGTGTGGGGGCATCGACAAGCTGTTTGAAGTGAAAACAGTCCAGAAGCTGAAGAAATTCTGATACAGAATGACAGGAGGGGGAGTCGACATGAATGTTTAAACCTCCAAGTATGACAACATTGACTGATGTTGCGCAAATTGTCATAAGTAGCTCTTGTATTTCAGAAATGAAAACTGGGTTTGGTTTTGGAGGACGGTAGATGAGAAGCAAGGTTGTAGGGAGTGGGGATATGCATTTAAATGCTAGGCACTCAAATGAAGACAGCTTAGGCAATGACATGGGGGTTAGATCAAGTTTGCTGTGGTAGAGGCCAGCCAGGCCCCCACCATGGCCAGAGGTGCAGGTCCTTCTCTAGATAGCTACAACCAGGCGCGCAGGCCTCATTTAGTGAGGAGTACACCTCAGGTTGGTGCCAGGTTTCCGTGAGGTGCATTAAATCAAACCCCCTGTTCAGGATGTGATCATGTATAAAGCTGGCTTTGTTTGAGAGTGACTGAATGTTGAAGAGTTCCATTTTCAGGTTTAAAGGGCTGGAGTGTTTTAACAGAGGTCTGAGAACATTCAAATCCACTCCAGGTTTTCCGTTTGGCCTGGCGAGTTACAGTCTCGCGATGTTTCCCACGTTGGCGCGTTGTAGTCTCGCAATGTTTTTCCCGTTACTAGTTCCAGTAACAGCTGTGCTCTGATGACGTGCCAGAGGTTTGACGGTGCGCGCGGCGGACCAGATGGATGGTATGTAATATCCGTGCTGGATGACTAACCTATGACCACAGCCTCTGTGAATGTAGTGGGGCCGACGCAGGAGTCCGAGTTGTTCGATGACTGAGATGCAAGGTGGGATGGTGAAGGTGTTGAGTTTCAGCAGCTGCTAAGATGACTATTGGAGCATGATACTGAGTGTGGTGGCTGGAGACTCGGCATTAGCAGTTAGCCGTGGGCTTTGTGCATGAAGATGGATAGCCGTTATGCATACCAGGACAATCCACGTGAAGTGGAGGTGAATTGGGGACAGCAGGTGTCGGCAGAGAGGCGTAGGCTGAGGTGAACGGGTTAGCCAAGGCTGAGAGTTTTCATCAGTCGCCAGCCGAATGTAGTAGCCAACTGTGAAGACGACAGACTCCGTTCGGGGAGCCACGATACCTTCGGGATGCAGCCAGGAGATCTGTTCGCAGGTGAGACCCAGAAAGTCGGCTTGACAGCTGGAAATTTTCCAGCGGCAGGCCGCCGGCGTTGCAAGGTAGATCGTCAAGTGAGGCAAACAATCCACGAGGCTGATTATGATGACTTTGACAAAGTTTGTAAAAGTTCGTCGGTTAAGCTTAAATGCTTAGGAAAACGTAGCGGAAAGCTCAGTTTTAGCTTTCAGAGAAAAAAAGATAGACGAGATAAAACAACGGAGAAGCGGCGAACAGACAACGCCACCATCCTCTCCGCGTCCTTTTTCTTCAAAGGAAATTCTACAGGGTCGCAAACAAGTTGACATATCAGAGTGGCAATGTATTTCATGTATTTCTCGTTACAGTGTTACAAATGAGCCTTAAAATGAATATGAACCTTTCTCTCAACAGCATTATTGAACAACTAATAATGTTTGCCTAATTTTAGATAAATCTTGGCCCCGGTCGCCACCTCTGACGGGTTTGCTAACTTAAACATATGGGATAAACACCCATATGTGCTCGCAGCAAGAAAGACTTTGAACACCATAGGAAGCCTATTAAGAAAGGCATCTATATGTCTTATGTTAACTTTACCCCTGCTGTATGCTCACTGTGTTACTATGCCCACAGAGCAAGAAAACATTTAGTGCAGGGAAATACCATAGGTGCAGCAGCATTTCTGGAGCTACTCCCAGTGATATTTTGCCATGTTACTTTGGTCTCTGCCATGGCTAAGTGTCCTTGCTATGTCTGTATTTTGTGCTGCAGGTTGAAACCACACCAAGGGAATAACCGCACAAGCCACAAGTTGGTAGACAAGGTTCTTCTGTAACCCATGAAACCATGCCTGAATCTGTATTTTTGAGACTGTCCTTCGTGCACTGCAGTCTGAAAATCAATATGCTCAGCCCTGGCGGCAACTACTTATTTCACTCCTGATATGTATTGTTTGAATAAAAGAAAAAAACATACTGGACATGCAAATAAGCTTAAAAACTTGAGTTTCATTGGAAGGGTGTTTTTAACTCTTTTTTTTTATTATTATGCCCAAGTTTGGGGGCCCAAGTTAGCTGGGCTCTTGGATTTTTCCAGAATATGGTCATTCTGGAGGATTAGCTCATCCAGCCGGTCTTACCCATATGGTCATTCCGGAGAACTTGCTCATTCAGCCAGCCTTGAGCAGCCTGATAGAGTTTGGCTTACCTGGGTTTCTTAGCAGATTTATGAGTTTTTGCTTTTTCACTGCTACCTTCTTTTACAGCAGTTTAAAAAGGCCATATGAACCTGGCTCAGGTTTTTCTGTTGAACTGAGATCATGGTTCTACTCTGAATTTTTAGAATATTTTAGGATATTTTTCCCATCACATTGGTTTCATTTCTAATCCAATAGATGATCTGAAGATGGAAGTGGGAAAACCACATGAATTTCCGTTTTTTTCTCTCTCATGAAAACGGGAAAAACAAAATAACGTACCATATATTTGTTTATCCTGTTTTATCCTGTTATCAAAGAAGTTGAACACAGCTTTGAAAGGAGAATGGACCACTTTGGTGCAAACAAATCCATTTTCACTGCAGAAAGCGTTCTTCCCAATTACATGGGCATGGCAAATCCACCAAGGACCAAGTGGCTTTTGAAAGGGGTGGGAGATGAGACTGATTGGTTTATTTCATTTTATGCCCATAACACGCCTATGATTAATTAAGAGACTACTTTGCACTCAGATTATCTGCCACTAAATGAGCGAAATTGGATTTGGGCATGTTCTTAAATGTACATGTGCCACATGCTTCAGACGCTGCGCAAAGATCATTAAAATATAGCCCTAAATCTTTGACTTTAACACTGGTCAAACTCGCTTCTTCAACAAGGGTACACATGTTATTCTTTCAACTCTCTGCTAGCACATATTTTCTTCAGAAAACGCATATCTTGTTGAATTAATTTAATGAATCACGCATTCTGTCAATTCACTCACTCATGTTTTTGTCATACTGTGATGGAAGGAAAATTGCATTTAAATGTCTTTCACTCTTGGAGTCAGTCATATTTTAGCCCAAGGGCACCATAAATTGAGTGCAATTATGACAAATTTGACACTCATTTCACTAAGCAGCTTTCTGACTTTAGACAGAACTCTTCAGTTTGCACTATATCCAGAAAAGGCTTAAAAATTTGGTGTTTATTTCCCACAGCAAGAAGCTTGTGGGTTTGCATCTGGCCTGAGATCTCTCTGTGTGTTGCCTCCTTGTTCATGTTCATGTTTATGTGGTTTTCCACTGGATACTCAGGTTTCCTCCCGCAGTGCAGAGACATGCACTTCAGACTAAATGGGGACTCTAAAGTTGCCCTTAAGTATGAGTGTGTGAGAGAATGATGTGTGAGCCTGGCAATGGATTGGTGAGCTGTGCAGGGTGTGTCCCTGCCCTTAGGCCATAGTTGGCTGAGACTGCCTTCAACTACCCCATGACCCTAGTGAGGAAAAAACAGTTTAGATAAAGGATGGAATAGCTCTTAAGGGGATATTATGCCTGCACTGTCTTATTGTGCGAGCAGTTTCACTGCACTTTGCCCATCTGCGGTTCTTAAGGCTCCAAGTCCTTTGTCCTAAAAGAAAAGTGCCGTTCAAAAGATTGAAATCACTGAGAAACATCAAGATGTTTTTGACAATATTTCCATTCAAGGTACCATTATATTAATTTGAAAAAAATATACTCACGGCCATGAAAAAATGCAACACCCTGTAAGTTTTGTTATTTTTGTGTATTTTTTCCTTATGCATCACTAAATATTACTCACTGTTTATTGTTATTAACTGTTTCAACATAAATATATACAGTAAATCTTTTAAAATAAATTTCCAGGCGCTGCATTTTCTATGGTCATGAGCATATGCAACCAAGATGCTGGTTATGACCTAAATTACCATTTCTGTTTGAAGAAATTATTTTTCTTTTTGCATTGCATGCCTGAAGTACACCTCCAGTACAATCAGCCTTACTAGAGCAAATCATTAGCACCTTAACAGAAGATATTTTGCATGTATTGGCAGAATACATATCAAACGATATCACGCTGTATCCCAAGGTGTTGGTGAGGACTGACACTAGTGAACTGCATATCCAATGTGCTCAGTCTATACATTTCATGGAATGGTGTACACACATACACGCACACACATCCACGAATACTCATACACATACACACATGCAATACGGTGTCAGTACAAATGAGTGCATGATGTGATTGCAAGCGTAACTGCTTTGTGAAATGATTGCAATCATCACTGACGTATCACTTGGAAATGAGCATGGCAATTAATTTTATTACCTGAAATGGAAAAAAAATTCTCATGGCTCTGGCAATTACAAGAACCCACAAGTTGTATAGAATTATTATTCTTGTGAATTAGCGTTTCTCAAAGGGGGATGCACCATCCCACCAGCATTTTGAGGTTCTAGCAGGGGGGGGCGGGTAATGGTAGCATGACAGACGGAGGCATTGGAGATATTACAGGGTCCTTTTTCAACACTCAAGCCCACTGGGAAAGTTCATTTAAAGCCTTTGTGGACCAAGGGGGAAAAAAAAAAATCTCGCCACATTTTAATACACTGCGCCGCAAAACAGAGGGCAGCAAGCCTACACAACAAACCTGACAGTTCTGTGCATGGTTGCAAGATTGAGGACGTGCCCCATATTAGGAGCATTTACAAAAATCCATATTGTATTGAAGTACTTTTGGGGGAAGTAATTCAGCAGTCTGAAAAAACTGGTTACTTGCCTGAAGCACAGACTTTGTGTTGATGCCAGTGAGGTGAAGCGAGGCAGTGCAACCGGTGCTTCTCTCTACGGCTATCTTTCTGTCTTCCCCAAATCTTCCTGTGCTGTTTGCTGCCAAAAGGCTATCTTTTGCTCTCATCTGACCATATAACTCAACGCCATTGAAAGTCCCAGGAATGATTTACAAACTCTTGACACTTTGGTATGTTCTTGATTGATAGAAGAGGCTTTTTTTTCCCCAGCAACCCTCTCAAACAACTTTTATTGATATAGGCAGTGTCATATGGTAGAACTGGAGACACTGACTATGAGACTTAACTAACCTCTGCAGTTTTTCAGACGTGATCCTTGGGGATTTTTTTTTTAATTATTCTTAAAGTTATAGTTGTTAATGTTTGGAGAGCTAGCAAGATTTGAAAGTGGCACCTCCTCTAAGCTCCACCCCCTCCTCCCCCTCCCGCCAGTGCTCTGTCCAAAGCCACGCCCCCACAAACTTTAACGCGCATCTGACGGTAGGACTCAGCAGGGCAGAGGAGAGCCAACTCAGCCATTTCAGCACATTTTGGACACCAACCAAACTACCTCATGTCTCATTCACCTGTAAGTAAACTATATTATTATTGTAGCTTTCAAGCTAGCATGTTATGTTTATTAATACTAACCTTACACGTTTTGTGTTGTATGAACTCTCAAATGCACGTCACTTTTGATAAAAGCGTCTGCTAAATTACGTTGTAACAATGTAAAAGTAGCTAAGTTGGCAAATGTTACATATTTCATGAAATCAACAAATCCCCCCGAAGCAAAACAAATAATTACCTGTCCAACAGAAAGACAGCAACCTCTGCATCACTTTTCAGGCCCTTCAGATGCCTCAGTTGTCTCCACTGCTAAAAGTCTGCACCGATGTTGACTCTGGTTTGTCCTCTAGCTTTATCCAGAGCCTTTTTTGTTGCAGCCTTTTCTGTCTCCGGCTTTCTTTTCTTTGCCTGTTTAGCGGGGCGAGCCATTACAAGTATCGTTGGATGTGGTATTTTTGGCTGCATTTTCTCTGCCATTGTACCCTTTTGAACTTATTCTCCTGCTAACGTGGTATTTCTGCTGAGGAGTGTGCTGAATATTTCCAGCAACGGTGAAACGTGATGAGTGTGCACGCGGGGAGGAGGGAGAGACCGAGGGGGGCGTGGGCAGGACGAGACACGAAGGCATCTGATTGGTTCTTTCCACTCGGACCGAAAGGCAAGGATTGGTCAGCATTTTTACAGTCCTGCAGCTGCCACAGAGGTCTGATTCTTTTCGTTCCTTTTCCTGAATACATAATGTATTGACTACTCTCAGGATGAAAGGACCATTTCACCTAGTATAACAAAAAGTGCTTCTGAACAGGATTACCAACCACAGCTTAAAGGTCTCCTGTCACTTTAAACTGCTTAATTACTGCGCTAATAGTGGAAATAGGTATTTGCAACTACTTACAGTTTTCCTAATATTGATTTCCTAATTAGTGCAACTCAACAACTTTTAATTGCGCATCTTCTTTCCTGTGTTCTTTGTTCTTTCCCATAGTGATGAAAAAGTAATGGAATTTGGTCCATGTCACTTCATATGAATACTCCAGTGAGATAGAAGTCATGACTGACCACCTAAGAGTTCCTAATCAAACTGGTGAATTTAAAGACCTCATCCTGGCATTGATTAAACGCCTAAAAACTCATCTATAACATTAAAAATTTTGTTTCTATGAAAAAATCCATTCATGATTTCAAATGGCTTGGATATAACGCAACACCTTTGCCCTCATTTAGAATATGCGGATCTATAAATATGCTAATATTCCATGGCTACATTCAAATGTCCACCCAGCCTTGCCTGCAACTCGATACTGTACAAATTGGTTCGACTTTGACTCTGCTCACTAAACACGCAAACGTCTGCTTGTTTTCTGCTTTGCTACCTACTGTACTTTACATGCACGTTTGAAACAGAAAGCCATTTCAAAAATGAAGAAAGAGAGCAAATTGTATAGGGTCACCAAGATGTGTACTCTATCACCCTCTATCTTATGCCTAGGTCCCACTGAGGAAAAATTATCGGCGATGTGGAAATAGACAAATTTTCTCCCGATGGCTCCCGATGCTCCCAATGTTTTTGCCAAAGAAACGGACTAGTCCCATTTGAAATTGCACTTATTTGGCACTGATGATGGTCCGGTGAACGTTCACTGATGCTTTGGCTATGGTCACAAAGCTTCTGGGAATGTCCCTAGAACAAAGCCCGTGAAACATCAGGGATGGCTCCCGATGCACGGGAAAGCTCCGGGGTACCATTGCCGATAATCGGCAAAGGTGCCCTGGAGCTTCCCCGAATTTGAAACATCATAGGGGGAATATACCCGTAGATTAGGGGATGCATTGGTGACGACTTGCGAACCATCCCAGGTGCCTTGGGGAAGGGTTATTGGGGAGGTATATATTGTAGCGAGCTACAAGGTGCAACCAGCCTCTATAATTATCAAACAGTTTGGATGGGAATCCAGTGCGAGACGCCAAGCAGGGTTTGGGAAAGAACTTTTTTTTACTGAAAAATCCTCTAACCTCTCTGTGCACTCCCTGTAACTCATCCCACCACAAAAACTGATATCGCTGAAAAACTTTCTTTTTTTTAATCACTCGCATTCACTCCACTTTCTCCTGCCCCGAGTTACTTTGAACATTGTTTCCCCCTCTCATATTCCCCCTCTAGCCTTTATTTTTATGATTTTGTTTCCTTAATTTTTTCTCTTAATTTTGATATATAATTGAAGTTTGTTTAATGATGAGAAGGCTGTTGAGCATTGCTTTGTTTAGCTGACCACGACTTGCGTCTGGCAAGTGCATCTGGTTGTTATAATCTGTAGCTACTGCAGCGGCCCAATCTTTTCCTTTAGAAATTAATCAACTATTTTTATATTATTTTTTTTTTTATTGAGTGGCTGGATATACATATTTAGTTTTCTTGCAGGTGTCTAGGCTGGGGTCTGCAATTTGGGTTATTTATTTTCCGCGGATAAATGTGTTTTTTTTCCCTTAACCTGTTCATTTTTTCTCTTGATGTAAATAATGATTTGAGCAAACCGAAGTGCCTCTTTCTCTGTAGGGACAATACAAGTTATTTACTTTCTCATGGTTTTATTGAGGAGTTTTCCCGTAAGATGCTGAAGTGGAGCTGCACACTACTAATTTATTTTGGTCTAACAGACAACCTGGCGCCCAGACAAAACATTGATAAAATAACTGTGTTTGGCTACGCTATAATATATGCACATTTTGGGCTCAGCATCATTCTCTATCTGGCATGTACTTATATGAAATGTACTTACAGTGTGCGCGAATGCAAAATCCAGCCAATCAGCGCCATGGGAAGAATGCACTTTTCAACCGTTGCCGAAATTTCAGCGAATATTCGGGGATGCAACCCCGACATTGGGAATGTGTCACCTAAAGGTCGCTGAACTTTCGCCGAAGATTCAAATATCCCCGAAGGTCCCCTGATACTTCGGCGAGACATCACTGATGCTTCAGGGATGCCTCGGGGAAAACAATATTTTGCCAAAGCTCCGGGGAAGCATTCCCGAAGCTTCCCCGTGGCTCTGGAAAGCTCCGGCGAGGCCTCCCCGGCCTGTTTTTCCGACAAAACGTCGGGAACACATCGGGAAAAATTTCAATGCAAGCATTGAAATTTTTCACAGTTCTCTTGATGGTTCCAGATGGCTCGCGACGCTCCCAAAGCTTCCCCAAGACATCGGGGAACCTGTTCCCGACGCCTCCTGAGGTGCATCAATTTCAATTGGGAGTACATCGCCGAGGCAAAAAATTCCCAGTGGGACTGAGCCTTTAGAAACATAATGATAATAGATAACAAGATGGCAAACAGCTTCATAAACTATCCTTAAGTAAATGTTATACTACATCAAACATGAGATCTCACATTTGGCATGATATGCTATGTCACATTTGATGAAGTATTACATTACTTATGCATATCTTATGAAGGAATTTTGTCACATTAATGAAAGCATAATGTATGATTTATAAAGCCTCCATGAGAAAGCCTGGATTCATACATAAGCAAGTTTTATGTCACCCTTTATAGCATTTAGCCACCAGCTAACTGATATTGTCAACTATATCACATCTGGCATAACATGCTGAATAAGGATTTGTTATTTCACCCTTTACAAAGCAAGACATTTGCTTATGTATTATGATTTATGAAGAGATTATGTCTCATTTATGAAGGAATTATACATGCTGTGTAAAGCCTTTATGAGCAACACTTCATCTAAAGTGTGACCATCAATTGATTCTTCAATTCGCAGAAAATGCAGTAGATACCGCACCTGTGCTTTTTTAATGGCTCTGAATATATCTGTCAAAATGACAGAGACTGGAGGGGCAGAGGTACAAAGACTGACACCAAGCAGAGATTGTAGATAATAAGGGTTAATTTAACAAAGCATTCATCAGTCCATCAGTTGTCAACCGCTTGTCCGGAGCCAGGTCATGGGGGTAGCAGACTCAGCAGAGTAGTCCTGGCAACCCCCACCCCAGCTGTTTCCAGGCCAGCCAGGAGGTGTAATCCCTCCAGCGTGTACTGGGTCTGCCCTGGGGCCTCCAGCTAGTTGGTCATGCCAGGAAAACGTCTAAAGGGAGGCATCCAGGAGGTATCCGGAGCAGATGCCAGAACCAAATCAGCTGATAAAGACAAAGAAACTAAAATAGTAAATTAAAGGAGCTGTGTCACAAATACTGTGCATGCTCAGAACGTATATCCACAGTGAATCTGCTCGACTGCAAGTCATAATCTGATTCCATTCTTCCGCCCTCCGTCCATCTGATCCATCCACCAATCTGTCTTTGTTTTACATTGCATTTATACATGTTAGTTACTCGGGCATTATGCTTTTTATATAAAGGAGTTTTATATGGAAATTTGAGGAAAGCGCAATTTTAGCACTTTAGCTGAGGGATATTAAGAAAGTAAACTGGTTTGCTAACCACCAATAATCATAGGTGAAGAAGGTATTGTTCCTCTATGATGTTTATTGGCGATGACAAAGTAGATATTGACAATAGATAATTAGGCGGGCAAACACCTGTAACTTAACAATGGGTACAAGCGGCACCAGGCATGGCAAATCCTGCCCCTTGCACATATTTTTTCTGTTCAATGAGTTGATCCATTTTTTGGGTACATGTGCTCTTGGGTTTGACCTTTCAAGGTCACTCAGGGATATAGGTCACGCTGCCATTTTACTCAGTATAAATGAGTTCCAATATGTGACTAATAGTAACCAAGTGGCTATCTAGAGTAGTATTTGAGAAATGGCCTTCAGAAATGTCATCATCTTTGGTTTGACCTCTCAAGGTCATTCAAGCTCAAAGGTCATGGTGCCGTTTTAATCTCTATTTATACTTTCCTGTTTTCGTTTAATAGTTATCAAGAGGCTGTTTACATTAGTTTTTGAAATATAGCGTAAATTAGGTGATTCAGATCAATGACGTTCACCCCCCTAAACTTTTACCCCTAACAACCTTTGTGCAGTTTACACAATAACAATGCATAGGATTATAGTTTACAAAGTGAAAAAGGAAACTTTTGGCGTTGATGTAAATTGGACTATTTACAACAGAGTAACGGGCAAAAAACGATTTTGACCTTTTTAGTGACCTTTTAATGAACAAACTCAGGTTGGATAAATTTCGCAAAAGTCCTCTGCCAAAGGACTTATGTACAGAAGAATGGATGGACCTTTGGACAAACAGACAGAAGGACGGATGGACACAGCCTACCTCAAGAGGCTGTACGCTAAGCATGTTTGAAAGGCTACTGCAGTTTAGGAGATATTCTCCATAAATGGAACTGAGGTCAAGTTCTCAAGTTAAAGATCACAGAAATGTTCTGTTTAAGTTTGGGGTCAATTGTTATATTTACACTGGTTTCCTAAACTTAAACTTATTTGGTTTCTATGGGCTTCATTGCAGGGTCAGGTATTTTTTCAAAAGCTGAAAATTGCAGAAAGAGGTAAAGGTCATGGGGAGAAAGATCAGACGCAACATTCAAAAAGTAAAGCTAGAGGACACAGCCAACCTGCTTGGGCAATATTGAAAGGCCACTGTCAACATTGTCGGTGAAATGCTCTGGAAATGAAAAACAGCGATGGAGGTCATCGTTGAAAGGTCAAAGGTCAGAGATCACAAAAAAGGTAACAGACATGGAAAAACTAACTGATGGGGTGACAGGGGACTCAAAAGCGTTCTTGAATGGTCATTGCAAGTAGTTTGGGAGATATACTCCAGAAGTGGAACTGACGTCAAGGTCACAAGTCAAAGGTCACAACCTGTCCTGCAGAGGTTGTTGGTCAATTTCAATACTTGCATTGAATTTTTTTTACTAAACTTGGCAGGTTTCGATGTGCTATATTAAAGGATCGGATGATTTTTTAGAGAGTTGAAAATTGCGGGAAAAGGTCAAGGTTATAGGGACAGGGTCAAATGTCACAGATCAATAAAATATTCAAAGGCATAACAAGAAGATAGAGATAACCTATGCTAGCATTTTTGAATGGACACTATCAACAGTGTTGGAGTTATGCTCCTGAAATGAAAAAAGTGATGGAGGTCATCGATGAAAAGTCAAAGGTCAGAGGTCACATAAAAGCTTATAGTTATGGATCTTTGGTAAAGATCATAAATTCAGTGTAAAATGGTAAGGCTGTTACATATAGTGTCAGAGTAATGGATCTGGATGAACACATGCACAGACAGACACAACTAAATCAATACTCCCCTGGCCTACCCTTTGTGTGGTGGGGGACGAACAAGCGTGAGACGAAACCAGAGCAAATAAGATTGAAAAAGTCAAGCGACCCAAGAGTTACAAAAGGGTAGAGAACAGGAGAAACAAGGTAACCAAAGACAGATAAGAGCAAGAGTACAGCAATTAATGCTGGGAAATCAAGAGACAGCAAAAGGGAACATACAGACTAATAAAATAATGGAGAGGAAAGAACAAAGAAGAAGGGAGGTAACATTGGGGGAGTGCATGTGGACCAAATCCAACTAAAGGCATTTTTCTTTGGTGACAAACAAGGTAAAATGACTCACCTGATATTACTCAGGTGAAGGGTTTGTTGTGTGCCAAGGAGTTAGTGTATAACAACAACACCTCCATGGCAGTGGTGTAGTGTATTTTTTTGTAGTGGGTATACTGTGAAACTCGCACTCACCCGTCTCAGAGCAAATAAATAAATATTATATCTAAAATATATATCTATATATATATATATATATATATATGTGTGTGTGTGTGTGTGTGTGTGTGTGTGTGTGTGCGTGTGTGTGTGTGTGTAAATAAGCCTACCTCTATAAACAGAGGTATGGAAATTATTGATTTTTTTTATGACAAGATAATGAGTGCCCGAGCTTGAAAAAATTGCCTTGAGAGACTATAGGACTTTGGGAACATAGGCTGGACCCCGCTTAAATTCCATACATTAAACAACATTTTGTGACAGATATCTCTTTTTTTATTAACCTTTTGTTAATTAACACTAAACCACCAATAACAATGGAAACACAAGACACTTTTAATATATTTTAAATATAAAAATTGTGTACTGTTTATGACTGTCACTGCACACACGCCCGCCCCCCCCCCTCCCGCACACACATACACACACACACACACGAGCTCACGCGCAACATCAGAGTTATCACTCACCTTCCCTCCCATTCATTGAACCCCCGCACAAATGTTAGTCAAGTTAGCTAGTTCTCGGTACATTTAAATATATTAACAATCCAATGCTATTACAGTTAACGATAACGTATATTCTAATTTCACTAACTGGGTAACATTACAGTAACGTTAGCATCGGGCTCCTTCTTTGTATTGTGTAGGACAGCCTCAGCCTGTTTTTCTGCAATGTTAGTTTTTCCAACCTCTCTGTCATCTTCTGGAGCTGCAGTGTCACTTGAACCGGTGTTCTGACAATTCGTGCTGCCTAGTCAAAAAGTGCTACCGTAATGCAAAGCGATCATAAAGTTTTTTTTTTTCGCCTTACTATTGCAATATTAATCAGTCTACAGTAATAACTTTATTTACTAGCTTGTTATAACATAAGCAGATGTTACAATGTGTTGGACAAGTTTGTTCTAAAAGATACATGCCGCACGCCCTTATCATCAAATTTCTGCATTTTCAGGAAAATCCAGCTTGTGTAAATATATATACGCTTACAAGTCGAAAGGCGCACTGAAAAACAATGTTTTCATTATTTTCGAAGATATGATGTGAGCGAAGAAACAGAGCCCAAGATTTTCAATCTGCGTAAGCGCGGAACCGCAAGGTAGCATATTTTGATAGGTAGCAAAAATTGACAGAACACCGGCAATAGTCTCAGGGGCAAGTTGGGCAACTTTCTAAAAACACTATAAGAGGGTAATCTGCCATTGTTTCCGTTTCATAGGGCCTACTATATCTCTTTAGGTTATTCATTTGCTTTTGAGCAGAGAATGCTCACCAAGCAAGTTTGTTGCGGTTGCCTAGCAACAGGTCACGGACTTACAGGCGACGGAAGCCCCAGAGGTCCAAAAGTCTGTGCTTCAATCTTAACACTGACGGGGTCCGGGGTGAATTTAATGAATAAACGCGTTAAAGCTCTGTTACAAAATGAAGTTCTTACGTATCCTCGCACATTTTTAAGAGGGTATATGCAAATCATTGACATTTTCTAGTGGGTACACGGCGTATACCTGCGTATCACGTAGACTACACCACTGCTCCATGGGGAGGAATTGCAATGCTTTGCATGATAATAACAAAAGGGCAAGACTTATTGATGATGTTTAATATTTAAAACAAGTAATGAATCATTGTGTGTGAATATACATCTTTTCATTAAATCTGTGTGTCATATAATTAAACTATGTCCACTGAAAACAACAAAAATTTAGTCATAGCCATAGCCATTTATAAATGAAAGTCATCTCATTTAGCCATGTTCTGCTGTGAGGTGAACAGAAAATAACCTGGGCGAAGACTCAGTGCACATGACAGGACCGGATTAAGACGTGAGTGCCCCTAGGCATCAACACCTCAACTAAGAATCTGAAAATGATGAGAATGGCTTTGTCCCAATACCCATCCTAAGCCCTGTGGTCCTCCACAAAGTGCACTCTAGGGTAACGTACAAGAAATGTGCACTGAAAGTGCAGATCTTAAGTTTGCAGTTCTACTGCGGTGAACCACAATTTTCAGGGCAGAGCTGCGATAGACTTCTATATGCCACTCCCACGGCTCTTGCTTGGAAAGCATTGCTCTTTCTTTAGTCACTCCTTTATGATTGCTGGAAGCACATAAAACATCACAGTAACACTGGATTTATTGGTATTAGTGTTCAGCAAAGTACAATCTGATGCTCACTTTCAGGAGGGGCGCATTTGGGGTACATTGGGGGCACTATTTTTGCACCTCTCGAGAACATTAGTGAAATGGCATACCATGTGGTCTTGTGCATCCATGCAGGGAGGGTCAAGCGCCATATCGGGACAATGCATGGTTTTGTGTAATGCTCACCAAGGGTGCAAGTGGGCTGTTTGCTTCAAGGACGGGTTGCCAGTAATCCACCCGGGACAATGCAATGGTTATTTCCTCTGCTTTTGGATATTTGTCACATTGAAAAATTATCGAATTAATTTTAATATTAAACATAGATAACTCGAGTAACACATAATGCAGTTTTTAAATCATAAGTTTATTTATTGTAGGGAAAAAGCTATCCAACCCTACCTGGCTGTATGTGACAATGCCATTGCCCCCTTAGTCACTAAATCAACCAATGAAACAATTTTAATTGATTATTGGGTTCAATTTCACAATGCACACTCAGGCAGGATTACTGTCAGCCCTGTTGGATCCAAAAAAAAAAAAACACTTTAATAGAACCTTTCTAGCAATGTAAAGTAGGCAAAGAGCAGCACACGGTACCAGGAACTAAAAAAATTCAAGAACATCCCAAATGTATGATAGTGTTAATTTATACACCTGTGATGTTCAGTATAGGAAGGGCAAAGCCCCAAGGGAACCAAGAGAAAGTTATGTTTTATTTGTCCAAAGTAAATTAGTATGGATTTTTTCTTGATAAGTATTTACAAAAAGGTAACAATTTGACTATCATAATAGTTTACCAAATTAAGAGAAGCACAAAAGAGGAAAGAATGACTTTTTTGTTCAATGCTTGCGTAAGTTTGACAGACATAGCTGAATAAAATGCCTTTCATCAGAGACTTTTCAAATAAGCTGTTAAGTTACACCACTTAGCTGTTTAAGTCTCTCTCAGATAAAGAAAAGCGTGAGAAGTCCGGAGTCGTAATCGATCTGCTTTATAATTTACTGGCTGGGACGACACTGGGTGCACTTAACAATGATAGTGATCAGTGGCTGCTCGTTAACTGGCAATAGGGGAAGCTCAAACAATCCCTTAAAATTAATGATTGGTCTTGATCTGTTTTCAATCATTCATTTAAATTACCATCACAGAAACGCGAAAACTCTCAACATTATCAGGCGTGGCCTGTTTTCATTTATTAAGCATACCTATTACGACTTTGGACTTCTCACGCTTTTCTCTACTCAGGGTCGGAAGCAATGCATGTGTTTCATGATGGTTTAGATGAAATAAGATCATTTGGACCATCTTTATGCAATTACATTGCTTCCAACCCGTTTATGTACAAGGACTTAAAGGGGACCTATTATGCTGATCCTTCTTTTAATACATATAAGTAATGTCATAATGTTGGATGTCCATACTCAACCTCTGAAAAGTTTCTAAACATAAGATACAGGGGTTTTGCCGTAATCCAAGAACGTGATTTTGTGAATGTGATTTCCTCTCTGAACAGCTCATCCCGAGATCTTCACGAGATCTGGGCAAAACCTGACGTCAGGTTGTGCCTTCCAATTAATACAGACCTAGCCAGAGCCAATCACGGCGCTGGACCTGCCAACTCCAGAAACTATTCTAGCAGGCACAAACAACCGCGGATCATACTATGCCTTAGTAGCGTCTACACTTTTGGAAATACAAAAGAAGAACCGCAGACCATTTGAGGTACAGTTTTGTCAGTATCTCTCCCAAAGCTGCTTGTCCGTTTACTTTTGGACGCGAAGAATAGCACCTATTTCTGTTCCAAAAGACGATGCCTCCAGAAATCAGTAGGTAGCTTTTTTGTTTGCTGGCAGCAAACAGCCACGGCCAAAGGGAACATTAGCTGTTTGTGCTCAGCATTTCACCAAAGACAGCTTTGTCAATAAAGGATCATTCGACACAGGATATGCCTCTCAGCTGCTTCTCAAACCTGAAGCAGTTGCATCGATCAAGCGCTCGGAGCCACAAGCTGTAAGTAACGATATAACAGCAAATAATGTAAGTGAAGCTAACATGTTATGGGTGGCTAGCAGGACCGCTAAAGATAGTTAGCACAAACAACTGGCCTCAAATGCAGGCTTTGTAAAATATCTGAAGATAAAGCCTGTATTGGTCGCGACTGTCTGTGACTCACCGACGCGGAAGCTGTAAGTTGCTTTTACAGCATAAGCCTACCTAACTTGATGGCCTGTTGATTGTGGCTATAGCACAGTGGCTAACGTAGCCAAGTTACTGTTACTAATGTTTGTGTCCTAAATATGCAAGAGTAATATCAGGGGAAATTCAACAGAAGGTGTGTGAACATAAACCTAATTTGAAGCTAACTTTTTATACTCGTTTGTAATTTGGATGTTTGGTACTGTCCACAGTAACGGAACTTGCTGTGTGTAAAACTTGTATTGCAAGGGTTTGTCTCTGTGGTTGTTATGAATGCTCGGTTACCAGCTACTGCATGTTAGTTTGCGTGCCGCCGTTCTAATTAAAAATGCTCCTGGTTAACTTAGTAATTCTGATTGGTATACTTGTGTTACTTTAGTAAGCATCAATGTGGCAGTTTCATCATAACGTTGCCCGATTGTAACCACTACAGTTGAAGCTAACCGGACAGGTGCTGTATGTGTCTGCAGAGTTGGGCTGAAAAGGCCGCAGTTAGACCAGACATAGGCTTTGCAGAGCTTGGGATACGTGTTTGGGTTTGTTTACAGCTGCTTGTGATTGCTTCACTTATCCATGACCGGGATCAGCCGGATACTTCACCAATATCTAGGCTAGCTCTCTGATGCTACCGTGAAAACAATCGTGAAAGGCACAAGCTCTAACGTGTCTGGTATAACAAACGATTTCTCTGCATTCCGCGGCATAATTTCATTCCCCTTTAGAAATTGTTCTGGCTAATAAAAAGCTGAAAAAGGCAGAGATTGAATAGGAAATTCTTTCCTGTAGAAGTGATTGATTCGCTAGCTCCACATAAGTAACTGTCCATGCTAACGGAACTTACGGTCTGTAAAACCTGTATTATGTTCATAACATAACCAGAGCTCTCTCTAGCTGTTGCACTATCCATAAAGCTGCTTTCACATCAGAAGCGAAACAAATTTTTCGCGCAACAGATTAAATTCAAAGTTAATGCAAAGACGCGAATACACGTGTTATGGGCGTGTTAAGCCGTTTTCACACCGGACGCAAAACAAATTTTTCACATGACAGATTACATTCAAAGTCAATGCAAAGACGCAAATACACGCGTTATGGGCGCGTTAAGCAGCTTTCACGCCGGACGCAAAACTAATTTTTTGCGCGACAGATTACATTCAAAGTCAATGTAAAGACAATGCATTGACTTTGAATGTAATCTGTCGCGCAAAAAATTCGTTTCGCGTCCGGTGTGAAAGCAGCTTATCGCGCCCATTTTCCGCAAGCAAACGCTGGTCATTCCGACGCAATAAGTAAACCATTACCACGGGCAATTTCCGAAAAGGTCGTTTAGCCTGAAGCTTTAGCCCCTCCGTCATATACCAGCGCTGTTCGTTACTCCACGCTAACGACACACCACAGTTATGCACACGAACCAGCAGGTCCTTATAATACACACCGAAGCAGTCCATAAGTTATTGGTCCACTTTTTGCTGCTCCTCACTGTCCATGTTTCCCTCTAAACTCAGACCCACCGGATTTCTACGGTCTCCGGTCTACACTTGGGTATGTCGACCCGTTCTCCAAATGTGTCTGTATGGGGTGGATTCTAGCTTCCCCTCAATCCTAGCTATAGAGTAGAAACACCGGTGTACGCACCACAGTAGCCGTAGGTAGATAGCAAATTCGAGCTTGAGCTGCCAGACTTTTGCACAGCGTCCTCCACTTTCGCCGTTGCGTTTATTAGAACAAGTTCATTTCATTAGATCTATACACATGTACTGCGTTTGATTGCAGAATTTGCCCGTTGATTCCTTATCAGATGGCAGACGCGTCTAGGTTTCACTCTGGAAAGGGGGACCCGGAAAACTGTGTTCTGCTGCCTTGTCCCGCCCAACTCCGCCCTCCACAGAGCTGGCCAGTCAGAAGAAAGTGGGCATACGGGGAGTGGGGGCAATAGTGGAAGACCCGCCCCAACAAAGTGTGTCAGGCAGAGACTACAATGGACTACAAATGGGGTTTTTTGAGGATGGCAGTACGAATTAAATGAGGACCCTTTTTTGGACTTTGAAGGATCAGGAGTACTCTAGGGGAGTCCAAGATCAAAACATAAATTTGGAAATGTACCATAATAGGTCCCCTTTAAATTCTGCGTGAGAATCTCTTACATGTGCGTTGATTGAATAATTGCTGACTACAGCAGAGGAAAGTTAATATGCCATTTAACTCACACCGAATCCGTGAGAGTTGACAGGTGTGCGTAATTAATGAAATCTGGCCGCACTTGATAATGTTGAGAGTTTGCGGAGTTTCTGTAATGGTAATTTACATGAATGATTGAAAACAGGTCATGACCTGTTCGTCAACAGTGTTGCCTCAGCCAGTTTATCAGCACAGTTAACCTGAGCTTTGTTTGTGGTGAGCTATGAATGGTCCTGCCAAATATTTTATTGTTTTATCACATCAATACTGCCTTGAAAACCCCATCAAAGCAGTATTCAGCACTGTTAAGTGCAAGCAATCATCGGTAATGTTGGAACGGTGGATGAAGCATGGCAGGCTTCACTGTTTCACACAACAGTCAATTTTGAAAGTCAATTTGATTTTTAGAAATAATGAATGAACAAGACTAACTTAAACTTTTTGTGATATGCCCCCATAGTATAAAGCATAACCTGGGAGAAGGAAAATATAAATTTGTGCTGTTCTTTACTGATCCAAAATGATACCTTAGTGAGGCTTGAGCCAGATACTTATACTGCATATACATATGTATGTGTGCTGAACAAAATGAACATGAATGAAATGTATCAATCATTATCTGCTGATAATAATACAATGAACAAAAACTATCCCTGAAATCTCTCCAGTATTGTGAAAAGACACACACACACACACACACACACACACGCACGCACGAACGCACGCACGCTCACACACACACACACACACACACACACACACACACACACACACAGACACACACACACACATTTATATATGGTCTGCTCCTGAATAAAACCACTAGAAATATAATTAATTTGCATTGTTGAAGAATCTGTGGTTCAAAAAAAAAAAAACCCACAAGCCATGTACACTCAGTGTTACCTGACTTTCACAGATAACGCTGAATTATCAGTGTATGTAACACTGAATTATATTGTATTTATGTCTGATTTCATAGTACTCACATGCTCACTGCATGCTTGTTGGACTCTGATGCTTGCTCACTCTGTGTAAACCCCAGTAGACTAAACTGTTTGCATTTCTGTTGCTCTAAATATAGGTTGTCGCCCCCTTCATGCGGGGTTTGTGTCTTTGTGACATTTGTAAAGCATCCTACACCTCCATAATTTTGACTCCATGAGCCATTTTCCCAATCACAAATTCTAAGCTGCAAAGCTCTATGGGATATGACCATTGAAACACCCACCATGATTCATATGCCTCATCGGCTTTTTTGCATTTCTCGTGTTCTATTGAACACCTTTCAGTGCCAAACATTACTGCTGGCAGGGGTGAACACAGAATATATATATTTTTTTCTGGATTCTGTGATATAGGGTGATCTGAAGAAACAAACAAGCAAACAAAAAAAATCTACTGTAAGCTGTAGGAGGTGATGCTACAATTAAAGAAACATTGGAAGGCAAGGAAAAGAAATCATAACAAATAACAGCCTTTGTGTATGCCATGGGTAGAGTGAGAAAGTGACTAAAAAATATTCCTAAACTACGCAGAGGAGCATTTGCTTAATGTACTGTATGTGCAAATAATGCCAGTTCAAATTGTCATTATACTGTTATCACAACAAACAAAAAAAGAATCAAAACTGTTCAAACTCATCACCCTCATTGCAAAGCAATGCTCCTCTATTTTGCATCACTGAAAACTAATAAACCATGAAGTTTGCTGCAAAAGTAATAGAAACCCTTCAGTTTACTCCTCTGTTTCACATGCTTAATGCTTGATCAAGGACAACAAATCACAATTCCGTTTAACTTAGGAGATTATTGGAAAACTTGAAATGTTATACAGTCTTATTCTGCGTGCATTAGAGGCAAAAGTGCTTCTTCCTTTTCATCATAATAATTGTCAAGGTTGTTGATGATTATGATGATCTAATTCAGGGTGCTTTGGAAGTTGAAGGCCAACTGACACAGTTTAAGATGGGTATACCTAAAAATAGTGAAAAAAAAAACTGACATTAATTTTAGTATGGTCATATTTTGGTTTTTTAGTTTTTCCATGTCCTTTTGGGTGTTTTATTGTTTTTGTGCGTGTAAAATGTCTGTTAAGTTACATAGCCCAAAGTCAATGACAAAGGGACTGCAGCTCTTGAACTGTCTCATTTGTATGTCCAGCATTTTCTTCCGTTGCTTGTTTAAGTCACTATTCAATACATTTGCTTACTGCTGCACTAGCGGTAAGTTTGGCATGCCTCTGAATGAAGTTAGGTTTGAGTGGAGACTGGGAAGAGTTTGGTTTGTCCATAGCACCATGTACAGAAGACGGTGTTTTTTTTTTTCAGTGCAAAGGCAAATGCCTTTTTCATTAACTTCAAAAGGAAGACACAGTGAAGAATCAATGGTTAAAATAAATTTTTACTACAGTTCCTCAGCAGTACATCTCCATCCTTCCCTTCATTTCATGGAGCACTGTTTCCTGAGCCGATTTTGTCCAATCACAACAGAGTAGATTTGAAGGGAGTGAGCCTTAATAAGACAGGAGCCTAAACTTCCCATTTCAGGCATGGTTTTAGTTTAATTTATTTTTTTTGACAATTACATATACAAGTGCTAATAATGAAAACAGTCAACACGTGTATGAGACATTGTCTGAGATTACTCTAAAAAGTCCAGAACTTATTTCCATTCTGATGTTCATAAGCCCGAGGTGCTGCACACACAACCTGTGCAGCTGTAACTAGTTGCTTTTTGACCATAAACACATGCGAATGTTTGTAAAGATACAACAAAAATGAGAATATTAAATAGGAGAATGGGCAGAATATATCCCCTTCAAGAAAGATTTTGTGCATGTAAACTTATAAGGCCTAATATTACTCACATTTATATACAGATGTAATGATAAGTTAGTTTTTATTTATTGATTTTTGTCATAACGCACTTGCCCCTATGAGATGGCCATAATGACCACCTAGCAGCTGGTTTGACTGGCCCTTTAACAAAACTAGGCAGAGCTGAGGCCAGGAAGTGTTGGGTTAGTGTGTATCCAGTTGTAGGAAGGGGCGTGATATTTCCAACATATGCTTTAAGTGACTAGCTAATCACAACAGAGTGGGCTTTCAGTGAATGAGGGCTTAAAGGGAATCAAAACAGCCCATTTCAGGCTGAGTGAGCCTGTGGTGCAGTGCACATAGCACAAAGCCTGTACAGCTTTTGACGATGAAAAAAAGCATACAAATTGTTGTAAATAGACCATGAAAATGAAAAAAAAGAACAAGAAATCAGCATAATTTGGCCTCTTTAAACAATTCTGCTTTGAATTCTGAGTGTAGGTTTGTGAAACCCATGACAGGCAAGAAATTTCCTTATTTTATGCATTGAACCTGCTAATCCCCACTAAAGAGAGAATTTAAAAGTGAAAAATAATACTTGTTTTTGTTGTCGTGACTCAATTATTGTTACTATACAGTATTATAAAATATACAGTATTATAAAACTTTATAGATGTTCTATTTTTAACTCGTTCCCTACAGAATACTTTTATATAAAATTGTTGCATTTGTACGGAATACTTTTCCCGGAAATTACACAATATAAAGTATTGAAGTACAGGTGGCCCATGACCACGATCGTCAACTGATTTCGTGTTTTCATCGGACTGCGAATGGTCATCCACACCGCTGTCACCGGCTTACCGTAGGGAATGGTAGAATTCGCCGCGCCGTTGGCAGCGGCTTGCCGTAGGGAATGAGTTAATGCTGTATTTTAAACCTGCCTCATTTGACACTGGGAAATTGATTTTATCTCAGGCTAAAGCAGCTTTTAGAAATCAGCACCATTCACTTGAAATATTCTATTACATACCATCAGAATAACAGTTTTATTGTTTGTTCCCAAAATATTAATGTGACTAGTTCTCACTTATTATAAATGTTCCTTACGCAAAGGTATGTACCAGATTTTTTATTATTTTTTCCAGAGAGTTATTAAAAGGTCTAATGCAGCATTTGTTTTAACTGAACTTCCACTTTGGCATCCATTCAGATTTCTAATGGCAGATTTCCTGCACTTTGGCTTTATTCTTCTACTCAACAAAAGCCAGCTAAAGTGATTTGTTTTCCATATTCCCATTTTTTTGCCTGAAAATGTGAACCAATGATAATGCAATGTAGGGCTCGCGCCTTTTTGGTGAATTGTTTTCTGCATACAAATAATAGAATAGCTCTGTCACAATTCCCATCATTTATATTTTCAGGAGCAGTCTGTTGCTAGGATATTAGTCCCTGCCTCTCGGTGAAATGGGTTTGAACTTGTTCCTCAAAGGTTAAAAACTGTTGTAAAATACACCATGCTGGGCCTTATTTCTGCACTTTACAATAACATTACATTGGGCATCTTTGTTTCAGGAACACATTACCTAAAAATACCATGAAAATAAAGTTTTCTATGCAGTGGCAGCACCATGAAAGGAGCAGGAAAGAAAAAGATCAAGACTTCCTTTTTTCATATCATAAGTATATTAATTAACCATACAACTGAGGGTTTACATAATTTCAATATCTGATATGAATTTAAAAACTGTTAAAAAAAAAAAAAAAAAAAAGGGCAATGATTGATAGTCACTCACAAAAGCAATGTCTTCATGAAAAGGACAGAGTCTTTCAAAATAATACAACATCGATTACCAGTTATCAAATTTTTTTGTCAGCCAACTCCTGTGTTAATCATTAATTGCAATGTTTTCCTTAAACTCATATTTTTCACTTAAATTTTCTCTTAAAGCTGCAGTTGGTAACTTTGAGGAGAGAGAGGACTTGGCATAAAAATTTGAAAAAATGCAACTTTCAGATCCCTCCCCCTCCCTCTCCACTGCACTCCTAAGACCCTCCCCCAGAAGGCTGCCGTGCACGCGAAGGCACGCGAGCTGTTATGCATGCGACTGTGGAGAGATTTTGCACGTTCACATTATGAAAACGGCCAAGTTGCCAAGGCTAGATGTTACTGTTGTGAGCAGTCAACACTTCTGGCCAACAAACAGGCGCGTCGTTAGACCTAAAAATTCCGGGGCTAATATCCCTCCCTTTATTGAAAATAATTAGTCCTGGCTAATTCTAGAGGGTTTTCCTTTATCAACACGTTTCCAATTCAAGAATAATCGAGTGGCAATTGAAGACACGGCTTCTCTCCCCCATGCGATCTAAAAGCGACAAAATAATGGGCTACATTCAGTACAGAAAATAATTTGATTATAATTAGGTCTATGCACCGTCACTTGGCGACGGCATTTCAGAACTCTTCATTGAATGAAGGTAATTTCGGCGACAAGTATGTACACCTGTTTTTGCAGCACGGTCACTCAACTCGCTTTAAAAAAATAGACAGCTGTCCGATTGGAAAATGTAAATGGATGAAACCACATACTAGTCACCAAAATTACCTTCATTCGCTGAAGAGTTTTGAAATGCCGTCGTCGAGTGACGGTGCATAAACCTAATTTTAATTAAATTTTTTTTCTGTACTGAATGTAGCCCATTATTTTGTCACTTTTAGATCGCATGGGGGAGAGAAGCCATGTCTTCCATTGCCACTTGATTATTCTTGAATTGGAAAACGTGTTAATGAAGGAAACCCATCTAGAATTAGCCAGGACTAATTATTTTCAATAAAGGGAGAGATATTAGCCCCGGGATTTTCAGGTCTAATGATGCGCCTGCCAACAAACGAGCAGAAATAAATCATGTCGACATGAAAAGTAATCTACAGCAGTATGTATTCAGTGAAAACCCAGCACACGCTTATTTCAGTAAGCTACCCATTTTTTTGAGTACAGAAACTGTCGTGAATCCTGCTGAATGGCCAGTAAACCATGTATGACAGCACTTAGCTGTGAGAGCACAGAAATGTTACACATATTTATAAGGACAACAACTCAAACGATAAGACTGCCAGGTCACTTCATAAAGATATTTTCTGCTACTTTCAAATAAAACGACGCCAGTAACGTTAGCCCTAGCATTGGAAACAAGCTAACATTAGCTCGACAGCAACATCACAGAAACATCATATATGCATATATACATCATCATATGCACTATGGAGTACTGTAACAATTACAAGACGCTGGCCATTCGAACAGCGACTGTGCTTGTAAGCGACATTCACTCGCTTATTTGCAGAGCGAAAATGAATTGATGCCAGTTAGGGCTGGGGTTAGTTCTAGCTGTGCATGTGAGCGACGCCAACTCGCTTATTTGCAGAGCATTGCGGAGCAAAAATGAACCAACGAATAAAGCAGGGGTTTACCTGTCAAGCAGAAAAGTCACTAACTCTGCGTCGGTTTTTAATCCTTCCAGATCACAGAGTTCCTTCCACCTCTAAAAAGCCACTCCGATGTTCACTCTGATTTTATCCCGGGCTTTGTCAAATTCTTTCTTTTGTGCTTTTTTTTTCTTCTGGTTTCCTCTTCTTACTTGTCTTAGCCATGTGTGCTGTTGCTGGTAACGGAGGTATTGGTATTTTTTTCCTCGCTGATGGCTGTTGTTGCGCCATTAGTTTCTCTAAGCTCCTGAACCCTCTCTCGGAGATTTGAGCTTGACTGAGCACTGGCGTGAACTGAGGAGGAAGGGGAAGGAGGCTGTCCGCAGCGCGTGCATGTGCACTGTTTGACGGCTGTTAGACACCATCCTGGCTCTAATTGGTTCTTTTTGGCCGGTCCGAACGATGCTTTTAAATTGCAGTAGGAGCAGTAGGTGGGTTTAAAGGAGGTTTTTTTAATTACAGAGTACTGGTTTTATGTAATACTGTCTGTACACAGTGACAGTTTTAGCAAAAATGACAAAAAGTTACTGTTATAAGACTTTCCAACTGCAGCTTTAAGGGCAATCACACCATTTGCCAATGTACATCATGTTCTCGCAGCATCGCAACCCATTGCAACTGAATCTTTCACCAATGTGAGGCACATCCAATTAGGCAGCCATTTGTTTACCTTAATTTTAACTTGAAAAAAACCATCTGTTTCTGTAATATGTGCCAGCTACACATAATGGACGATTTGTCAAGCATGCAGAGAAAGGTAGAAGGGATAAATGAGCCAAGATCGCCAGTCAGCCCCACAGGAAGACTCATGCTGACAAAAAGTTAGCTCCAATGGCTGTGACTGTGCCCGCGACAGACAGTCACACTCAGAGAGTTATCTCACTGGTTAACTTTGGGAACCACTTCCACTGTATACATGAAAATTTTTCATTTCAGGCTTTTGGAAAAACATTCCCATTGTACATTTAGAGGAAGGAATATATTTGGATAATACACTTGTCCGTGTCCAGTAAAAACCAGAGAAAATGTGATTTTTTTTTGGTGCATTTTTTGGTAATGTTTCGTGGAAATAACGTGGTCACGTCTGAAAATTTTCCCAATGACCCCTAATTTTAATATTTGCATTTATATTTCCATTTGATAGAAACAATAGATATTTTCTTCATGCTGGCAAAATTATATGAGTCTGCTAAACTTGTATTTTCTTTCATGCAAGGATGTGTTCAAAAATAATCATATTGGGCTGACTTGAATCTGCATTTGAAAGGTGGTGCATCATGTATGTCTCTCTTTTCATGGATATTCTCTTGAAACATGTTTCTTTGTCCAGTTTGGTGCTCTTAACCCCTTCACGCAGAAGCCAAATCTGGCTGTTTATGTGTTACCATATTTAAGGCTTTATAATTCAAGACTGCAGCTTCACAGAGAGGAAGGGAACGGCTCAACAGAGTCAAGACACTTGTAGTATTTAAAATCCCATCGTATTTCAGTTTATTTTTATGATTTTGATGAGAAAAAGGGCTGCAAACTTGAAAAAATCTACATGAAAATTCAGCATTGAAATTGTAAAAAAATAAAAAATACTGAGAATTGAAAAATGGCTGGGGGTTAAAACTAAACATTTCTGAGATCATAAACTCATTGACCACAAGAGAACTTCATCTGAGCATGAAATTCTAAATTGTCTACTCTGTAGGAGCCAAATAAGACAGCTCTCCAGGTGGCTCCCCAAACTGTCAGATCCCCCAAAATTGCGCTCTGCCAAATCATAAAATAATCATATATTTAACTCAAATCAACTTTTGACGCATGAAGTTCAGTATAAAATTAATAATTTTCTAATTGAATTTAGCATGAGTTTATCAATATAGGTGCAGTTGGACATCAGTGGTCACCAATAACCTCTCCAAACCCAAAACATGCCTTTTCTCCATGATAAAGTTTAAAATTTTGTCCATTGTTCTTCAGAGTCCCACAAGACAGCACACATACTCACTAAAGGACCTGCTTATTTAACGGTCAGAACAATCACCCTGCAATGATTAGCTAGCAGTTCCAAAAGAACGGTAAAGGAACAAATAGAATTAAGGAGGAAAAACGCGAGATGTCCAAGAGCTGTAATTATATCGGTGCCGCTTTCAATGGAGAAAACTGAAGGAATCAAAGGGTTTAAAAAGTGATGCACAGCTAGCCTTGCTGCCACTGGACAGGTAAGCTTTGTTTTGCTCTGTTGTAGTTTTATCAGCATTGGATAGTCCTGTTGGTGGTTTTTAATCCAGCTAATGTCAGCTTATAAATGAACCGTCATCGTTTGTGGCCGACTACAGCTTGCTTAGCTGTGTAACGATAGCATGTGTGGCTATAGGACACTAGCTAGTTTTAGCTAATACCTTCAAAAAGCCCTTCATACTGAAGTTTCTGCATGGATGTAATGTGTCGCTGGTCCACGTATTCAGTGTGGCTTTCACACGATAATCACTGAGAGTGTCTGTTTATATTGTACTTATATTATAATCAAGTCGCTACTCTCCTTTGCTTCTGTCGGAAACCGATGCATGTTCCTGTGCCTGGCTTGGGGATGGGGGGCGGGGACTGCTTACATAAGCTTTGGACAAGAAACTACGAAAACGACCAAATCAGTTACAGCTGCTTTAACTGGGATTCCATGGGCTCACTATAGCTGAGGTGGTTGCTACATAGGACAATGATTTTTCTGTCACAAGAAATCATTTTTTTGAACTGCTTGATAGATACTATGGGCACATATAGTGAGAAGTTTGCACATCAGGCTTCGCTGAGGAGTTTAAGTCATGCAAATCCTGCATGGGACTATGTTCAGCCATATTCTAAACCGAGTTCAAGCTCAGCTTGCAAGTGAATATTTGATAACTGATCTGTTTGTGCCATCTGGTGATAGAATAGTGTAACTGCTTGCATAAATAGACAAGCTCCATGTCCGCTGGCATCTACATCTGTGCAGAGGGGTTAAATGATGTGTGATGGTTAAATTTGACAGAATTCAATTTATTTGTGTTTTTCTTATTACTCGGGCCGGTAGGCCACGAGTCTAAGTTTCAGCTCTGTTCTTTTTTTTTTTTTTTTCCAGGTTGCGATTGTCCTGCTCATGTCCCGCACGCACGCGGTTTCGCTGATTGGCCCGGGCCTAGACCCGGCCCGAGTACAGGCTCTGAGGAGCCTCTTGTTGTCAACTAATTTCCCAAATTGCAACATGGTGGCACCATTGTAGCTTGAAATTTTCCATGATGACCCCATGTGTTTTTTTATTTTTTCACAACTAAAGAAATAACCCTATATCTCCAGAAAAAGAATTTTTGTCATTTTGTAGAGCATATGTATTCTGTATCTGTTGGTCGCAGCCCTTTATTGAAGCTATATCACATTTATACTGAGAGAAATGGTGGCCAGAGTTATTGGTGCTCTTTAGTAAAAATGAGCAAAATGAGATGAGAAAAAATGTCTTCACTCTCGATCCTCATATTCTTGCGTTGAAAATATTCATAACAATCGAAACTTTATTTAAAGTAACATAACTGTAACAATATACTCAATCTTGAAAAAAAAAAAAAAAAAAAACATTTCTCTCAAGAATGCACAGCCCGGCCAAAAAAAGTAGCACACTGCAATATTTTTTTGGGCTGCCCTTAGCTTTGATGATGGCGCGCATTTCATGCCCCCTCATTTTCCCCATCCCTTATTTCCTTAAGTCCCCTTCCATTTTGTCCCTTGTCCCGTCATCCCCTCCAATTTGCTTCATTTCATGCGTTATATTATACTGGTGCTTTACTAGATAATACCATATGATAAATTCCAATGATAAAATTTCACATCCCAACCTTTCTCCTCCCCTTCCCTAATTCCATTTCATCCCCTTCCCCCTTGTTCCTCACCCCCTCACCCCACATGAACTAATTCATTGATGCACTTTGTTATGCAGTTGTTCTACTGGATAAGACCACGTGATAAATTCCAAAAATGAAATTTCCCGCTCATCCTACATCATTCCCTCATTTCCCTTGGTCCCCTTTCCATTTGTCCCTCGTCCAGTTATGCCCCCTGTTCGTCAGTCTCTTGTTTTCCTATCCCCATACAAATTATTTAATCAAAGCTTGTACTGGTGTTCCACTGCAAAGACAGCCTGCTTAATGCCAATGATGAAAAGATGCTTCCATCCATGCATGTACCCTCGTACTCTCACCCCTTCATAAATGCATATAATCAGTGGCGGCTGCTGAACATAAAACAGGCGAGCGGAAAACATACCTTGAAATGGATGATTATTAATCTGTTTTCAATCACTGTTCTTGATTAACACATTTTCCAACAATAGGAATAATCAATTGGCAGTTAAATGAACAGCTTCCTTTTTAATGAAATGTTAAGGCGAGTGAATAATCAATTCAATAAAAAAAAGTTTCAGTCACTTTCCTGAATAGGCAACCTTTCACGAAAAAAAAAAAAAACTGCTCTGAATTTTCTGATAACTTTTGTCATATCTATCAAACCTACACTTCATGATTGTTTGAATGACAACAAAGAAAACAAATATTGAAATGTGCACATTTTTGTGTCCAAATGAGTGTTTTATTCTCATCTTAAGAGACTCAGAGTATCTTTAATCAAGGAAAATGATTGAAAACAGATCAAGATTAATTATCAGTTTCAAGGCATGTTTTACACCATCTCTGCTTTCTGTTCATCGCGCCACTACTGCATACACCGTTTTTGTGATGCACTTTGTTCAATTACTGATCAACTGGAAATGGGCATGATTTTTCGCACCATGTTCCCAAGCTTGCCTTGAGTTCCCACACGTGTGTGGATAGACGTGTTATGATTGTAAGGTAACACGACTGAAAAAAAAGACCTTATTTCATTTTAGATTAGTGCAAAACCATAATGTACAAATATTTGGATTGTGACACAAGTTTTCTTCTTTTGACTTTCATTATTATTATTATTATTATTCTCAATAATATCAATTTTTTATTATTATTATTATTGACAAAATACTTTTTGAGACTATTCGAACATAAATCATTGGACTCATCACAAGGATAGATATCAATCTGAGTTCAATAGATAGCACAGTGCGTGATGTAAGGACAAACTTGCTCGCTGTCTCTGACTATGAAGGCAAATGGTTTGTTACCACGGAGTGCAATCAATAGTGCCAAATAGGGCGTAATCTGATAAGTCTGAGAGAAGCAATTACAGTTCTTTACACTTCACTAATTGAACTGTCAAGAGCACTAAATTCTGTACAGACCAAAATGACAACACAGGCATATTCTTAGTCTAACTTGCCCGTGGTATGAATATTAATGTCCGGAGTAATTTTCTCATGCATCCTCCAACTTTAGCTGCAGGCTATTGTTGATTACAAATATGCACTTCTAAATAATTGCTTTGGGGGAGACGGTTGGGAAATCCAAATGACAAACATGCTTGATGTAATTTCAGAGGTTTATCAAGCTTGCTCATTGCCACAAGTACGCATCTCATTCTTATTGAAAGCTATTTGAATATTCAAACAAAATAGATCATAATACAATCTATCCATGATGCACCCGTCTTATGCAACATCTTAACAAGACACTATCAAGTACTATTAGCAGTGAATATTTTTTGCATACATCAAGCTAACTTCACTTTTTTTCTTTTAAAATACAGAGAGTTCTATAGTGCTTGCAACAAGGGCATTTTTTTCCGGATTTGGCTCCTGTATATGTTTGATTCATATTCATGCAACACAACTGTAGTTATACTGCGAGAAGTGCAGATTTTAAGTTTTTATTAAAAGGGTAAGTTCATACATCTTGGATTCTCCACTAATCTAAACTAGCATTTCCTTTACTAATGTATTAAGCATTCATGCATTTATTTAGTCAATCTCCTGAGGGTGTGATGGCTGGTTATTCGAGACGCCAAATGCAGTGGCCGGAAAGAAAGGAAGCACAGCAATAAGTCAACACAGAAACCAGACAGAACAGGAGAGCGGGGCTCGCGCTTCCAATAGACATATATCTCGTCCGTGAGAAAATAAGGAAGCAAGGTGAGCCAGGCAGAACGAACAAAGGAAAGATCTTGAAAACCGAGATCAAAAACGATTAAGCACCAAAACGGTGCACGAACAACGAAAGGGAGAGAGGGAATCAGAGGAAAAGACTCCCTAAGAAACTAACTAACACTTTTCCTTTTTTGCAGCTAATTCCTAGCAAACTCTCTAGCTAGAGAACCTACGGGCTACAGTGCAAACGTAACGCTGACACTCTAGCAAAGGCTGCGAGGCGGAACTTGGGCTCAAGTAGAGTCTGGGCGCCGCCCACAATTAATGCCAGCTGGCCAAAGAATCCGATGTGGGCAAAGCGATATCGTCCCGGATGAGAGTAATAAAGAAAGCTCCCAAACAAACGCCAACCTCCAAAACCATGACAGAGGGAGTGTACTCATTGCAGGTTTCACACAATACCTGGAGCAAATGTACATAAAAAAAAAACTTATGTTGAGAATTATTATTATATTCACTGACATTTGCCAGGAAATCAAACTAAAATATCATAACACCACATGTCCCATGAACCGTACTGTCATTTTTTCATGTGATAATGCATATATATATGTCTGGAATTTGTCAATCAGCTTTCGGGGTTAATTACTTTATGCTGAAGCGAATAATTCAAAGTCATGCAAAAAACAAAAATCCCAAAATCGTACATTATTCAGCGAACCATGGGTGTCACTGTCACATCTGTACCGGGCTCTTCTTCTGACACGTCCCCTCCATACCAAGATTCCACTTCAGCTCACCAGAGTATTGATCACTCTCACCTGAGCACCACTGGACTTCCCTATTTGAGCAGTTGCTCTCCCCTCATTTGTACAGACCTTGTTTGTGCCTAGTCTCTCTATCTCATTGTACTGAAAGTATGTTGTATTTCCCAAAACAGTGCTTGTTTCTGGTTTAGATTCATTTGTGCTCATAGTGTTTTCTGTAGTTTTGGTTTTGTATATTTTTCATTCGCTAGATTCCTTAGGTTTTGTTTTTCTGTGCATTAGTTAACTGTGTTTCAGTTTCTGTAGCCTTTGTATTTCTGGTTCCTGTTCCTAATAAATTGAGAATGTGAGCAATCTATAAAAAAGTAACAATGTCTCTTACCGAGTGCACGGTCAGGGCAGACGTATAGCAAAAAAATAATCCAGCACTCACGGATGAAAGTAAAGAATTTTTATTTCGGCACGGGCAACAATACACGAACGTTTCAGCCTACTGGCTTTCTTCAGCGTGCTGTGGGTTCCTGTTCCTACCAGTTACTTCTAAATATATTCATTCATTTTTAATTTCCCTATTGTCTCCTATTCCTGTAAATAAAATATTCTGTAGTTCTCTCCATTCAGTTCGGCTCTTGGATCTTGGGTACACCGTGACAGTCACAGTCTCTGACTAATGGGCTGGAATTAAATAAGTCATAAGTGTTTGTGATTTTTTGTTGATTAGCTTGTACACTATTGTCAGCTATTACTTTCATTTAAAATGAGAGCCCCAATGACAATTATTTTTTTCCTAACACAAAAACATAATTAAAAACTAAAGAGTATATCTATGAAATGCGTCCATGGAAATAGTATTTATCTGCTTGAAGTATGGGGTATTTACCAGAAGTATAACCAGAGATTTTTTTGTGGAAGGAGCCAGCTGGGTTGCACTTAAATATACCACTCAACCAACAACCCCAAAGAATGAGATTACATCAAGGTCAGGTAAAATGGCCAATAAGAGTTTTTTTTTCCTCCCTCTTTTTTCCAGCCATTTAGTTTCAGGAGCTAAATGTTAGTCATAATTACATCCAGTTATATAAATGTTAACAGTAGCTACTGCAACAGGAAGGCCGAACATAACCAAATGATACTCTCAGGTGTGCAGCAAGATGACTTAAATATGGGGGGGCTGCCTAATAAATACAAAAGTGTGGCATCATTATCTATTGATTTATTTATTTATTGAAACACAGCATTGCTTGCCAAAGCTACTGCATGGTATCAGTGTTAACAACAAACCAACATAGCCTATCAGCTAATGGTGCTGATTAAACACCACCTGCACAGTGACTGTGCTGCCAAAGAACCCATTAACACGAGCCAATCTGCCATTACTGGTGCTGAATAAAAACTAGCTACACACAGTCAATGTTTTCATTATACCCCTGTACACCATAAAGGACACCAAGCATGGCCTTGTGCTCCAGGGTGCTGGCAGCAGAACATTAAACAAAGGATGATATATTCAATGCAACTGGAGTGTTACTGCGCACAGGCATTGCAGCTTGGTATGTCCACCACTTCTGGCTGGTGTTGCACCATAGCCATGCATTTTGATAGATTTCCAGGGTCAAGTACCCCATTGCTCCAGTTGACACTAACTGCAGTCTCTGCTGAACTGCCCATTATCGGATAAGATTTGGCTATGGTGTGGTCATAGGGCTGGTATTCTCTGCTGTCATGGTTGATTCAGGTGTCAGCGTTTTTAAATATAAATAATATGGACCAATGATGTAATAGTATGCATCTGCTCTCCCCTCACTATCCAATCAAATGCCGATGGAGAAAATCAAGTAAGGTCCTACATTGATGCTGGATTGCTGTGTTTCACTCAGAAATATGTCACATCAAAGAAGTTAAGTGCTTTGGATTAGCTGTTTCAGGTTGTCTTTCAAGTGTGGTGTCTGGACTTTGAGCTCACATTCAGTATTTTATTTCAACTCCAATATGCTGCGGTTGATCGCTTAAATAACAATAACTTTTTCAATGTTCTAATATGTATGGACCTGACTATACATGGACCCAAACAGGACACTTTAGCATGTTGGAAATACATGCTTTATGAATGCATATTACCCATGGGGTTAACTTGAAAAATTACCAATATGTCTACTGTACAGAACACTACTCTGAGATTAAATTTTGTTCTTTGAGAGGAGGTCTGAATTTTGTTCTACCCAGTCATGATTTCACATTTGGTTGAAGAACAGAAGGACATATAGGGAAGTGGCTGTTGTCAAGGGTTGATGATTTTCGTATTTACTGTGATGCAGAAGTGTTCACTGGACTGGTGACTGAGATAGTCATGTGACTCAGAGTTGGTTTCAGCCTTCTGAAATCATGAAGAAAAAGTCATTTTGGCGCTGTAACATTAAGACAAAGCAAGGAATTGAAATTTCATCACATGGTGTGCAGATAACCACTCATTACCACATGCTAAGAGATGTCTTGCTAAAAATCTACATGCACCTCAAGGGGCCAAGTCCAGACATCATGTTTAATTTACTCTAGAACAGCCATGAGGTCATTTTGACCTCTCTCACCTTTTAAACTGCGCACAACTCTGTTTGAATAACAACTCTATGTCCCCCAGTCAGTGACTTTTCCTAAAATGGTGTTATTAATCAACTTATGAGTTATGGGGATTCTGGAATAAAAGAGACAGAAAAAAATCACTGATTCGACCTCCATTACTCCTAATGCAAAACACTGTAAATGGACCATATAGTCAGCCTGGCTAGGCTGACTATATAGCTAGTCAGACAGACAGCTCAAAGCACTTGAAAGTAGCCTAATACTTCACATACGCCCATTTATATAACACACTCATACACTGACAGCTATGCAAGGCAGTCAACTGCATCTTGGTTGCCTAGCAACGCATTTTGTTACTTTTTGAATAGTGTGCAGGTACGTATATAAACCAGTTGCTGTCATGATGTCAGAATTATTTTGTTCTCCCATTTTGCAGATAGAAATTGTGATTGTTTCAGAGCCTTTCTCTTAGTGATTTCGTTTATTTAGTTAGTCGGGCAGGCTACCGGAAAAGGAATGGATCTGAGGAAACAGATGAATGTAAGTCAGGCTTTGGCAAAGCATCAGGACATGAGCAATGGTGAGTCGGATGGGGAAGAAATATCGGGGCTCAGTGATGTGTCTTGGTCCAGTGAATCCGCCTCTGATTTTGACCCTGAATGTCATCATGAGCCACCCCGTAAAAGGATCACCCCTGCTAGGCAAACCAAGCCTCTGATGCCAGGAAGGTCACCTAAACTTGATATTTATTCATCTCATAATGCTCAGGTTTCACAGCATAATTTCAAGTCCAAAGGTTATGAAACATTTCAAAATAGCCATAATAGCCAACAAAGCCAAGCTCTAAAGCTCTAACTTCTATACAATTCCACCAATATAAACAGAGCAAGCAATGAATTTACATTGTTATTTTATTAAAATAAAATAAAGCCTGATGTGGCAAAATTAAAAAAAAAGAAAGATTTTTTTCATTTATTTTTACATGCTATTTTAAAATAATTAACAACGGTTCCACTAACAGACTTCTAATTTGCAGTCATAAAGCCCGCAGTGGTGGGAGGTCAAAATGACCTCACGGCCGTTCTAGGAGGTACTGCATTGTCGGCCGTTCTAGTATTAAGTTTACTTCCTGGTCTTGTTGAGAGATCTTGTTCCCTTGTATTATGTGCAGTATTGTATCACTGTGGTTGGCTCCAATTTAGGTCCTTCAGCAACCTGAATCTACCAACAATGGTTCTTGTCCTCAGTCTTGGTCCCTCCTTTTGTATGCTGGGTTTTATTCCAGCCTCTATTGGCATCTCAGAATTTTAATAAGGTGTTAATTTTTCCTAATTAAATTATCCAAATTATCTTTTGTCCCAAATATTTAAAAAAAAATCTAAGCTTGAATTGAAATAAAATAATTTAAAATAAAAAAAAAAACATGTACGCTGCAATCATTTGCACCTTTAGAAAATCTTATTAGGAAAATCTAACTGAAGTATATTCTGATTCGTAATTTACTTCTTAGTTCACTATAGTGATTAGGGAAACTTAAATGGTTACCAATGACTTTCTGTTCTTCTGGAATATAGATGAGGCAACTCACTGAACACTGCGCCTTAGTCATCCACCACTGCGGTTGAGATAAAAGAATACAGCAATGATGGAAGACAGAAAGTTCCTGCGCTTCACTCATGTGAAAATTGCGATGATAAAACGGGTAAAAAGTTGATAATGCCCCTTTTGACTATCTGAGCACCTGACTATGCCAATTTTAAAAATTTACCTGGAAGTAGTTGTTTGGCTATTTTAAATCCAGGCACTGTGAGGGGGATTTTTTAAGTCATGAAGAAAACTCCAAGGATCACCGTTGGAGCATTGCAGTATGTCTAGGGGTCAGAACGTCTCCAAAACTACCACCGTGAACACAACCACAAAAAGTTTGTGATGGTTACCTGAAAAACCCTCGGTTGTCATCAAAGAAAATATACGTGCTCCCACAGTTTCCAAAACAGTATTTGAACGTCCAATAAGAACGGGTTCTATTACACCTAAATAGAGCTCTTTGGCTATAAACTGTCAAAATGGGTTTGACATAAAAATAAAGCTAATCATTCCATAAAGAGTGCTATCTCCACTTTGAAGAATTGCGATGGATCTTTGATGATGTGGGCCGTTTTTCTTCGAAAGACCTTAGGCAACTTGTTAGGATTAATTTTATTATAGATTCCATCAAGTTTCAGTCGAAAATAAATGAAAACCTTACTGCCTCTGCCTCACAGCATAAACTGGACCATGGTTGAATCTTCCGACAGGACCACGATCCAAAACTTGCATTGAAATCAACGCAAAAATGGCTCACTGACCATGGTTTCACCACAGCCATCCCAGTAGTCTGACCTAAACTCAATGGAAGAAGCATGAAATACTTAGATCTCCCGCCATGGAATGGCTGATATCTGGACTGGAAACAAAACACTGTGGAGGGATGGACAGATGGACAGGAGGATAGGCGGTAGTATGAAAAGGCGGTTTAGAGTTTTGGCCAGGAAAAGAACGCGATGGCTGATATTTGGCCTGGAAATGAAATGAGGTGGAGGGATGGTCAGACGTACAAGACGGGCAGACATATGAAAAGGCACATCTATGCAATATGAGGGTATCCAAATATCAAATTTCCTTGGGAAATATAGAACGGATTTCTGGCCCGGAAAAGATGCATGACAGATGGCCATGTGGACGGACACGCAGATGGACGGACAACACTCATTCCTATATCCCCATCCAATTTGTGCTAAGGGATTAAAACTGTAGGACAAGCTAAAGAAGAGAGTCCATAAGCGTGGAACACGGAATTTGAAAAACTTCAAGAGACTCTGTATTCATGTCTTCTCCAACCTCATTATACACTATTGGAGATGATGACTCAGACCTGTTACCTTGACAAAGAAAGGCTGCGCAAAGTATTGAATGAAGGGAGTCCAATAATTGTGGCACACATTTTTTAGAAAATATTTGTTTCATGACAGTAATTACTTTTTCCTTTTATTCCTTCATCTCAATTAAGGATATTATTTTTGTTTATATTTTGAAATAATTATCCAGAGGATAAACAATAAAGACGTTAATTCATACTTGCTTTTGTTCATACTAGTATTTACCCAGGATACCAATATTAGTGAAGGCAGTGTGCATGTCATTGTTATATTTGCAGTGGCTGAAGGGAGAATAGCGCAAATGTGTATTACACAGATGTTGATATTTGATTGTGTGAATTAGCTATCCCTATTCATCTAGCTCAGCTAACTGTCAAACAGTTAAGACAGATATGTACACAATTCAGGAAGGTTTCGCAATATTAATTTAAATTATAGATCAATGCAAAGATTTATGAATATGCATGTTTACGCTGCAGATGGGAACAATTTGTCCACCAGATTCATTTGAGTCACTTGGTATGACCAACTTACAAAGCCTGTGTGAAAGCTATCATGGCAGATTGCTGTTCCTTGCATAATGACATGCCACAGAGCATTATTCATTACATTCCCCATCCACGTTTCTTCAGTACATGTAGATGAGCCTCCAATAATTATTGTTTTTATATTCACAGGCTGGAATGTATTTAATTTGTTTCCAAGCAATACAATAAATTCATTATAACAAGGAGGAAAGATTCAGATCCCTGCCACGGTTTTGGCATGCTGGGATGGACAGATAGATAGGAGGATGGATGGACGTATGAAAAGGCACATCTACACCATAAGATGTATCTGAACATAAGACTTTGAGGTAAAATGTTGGATTATTTAGAAGTTCTGGCCCGGAGAAGAAACGTGACAGACAGACGTGCGGATGGACATTCCTATATCTCCCTTCCATATCATGGCGAGGAATAAAAAGTATCACATAACTATAGGACATACAATTTGCATCTGAGCACAGAAAATGTCTAAAGGGGGAAATGCATATTTTCATGACTAAATCTAGTTTTGCATGTCCAGTTCTTTGAAAGTTTGGCCTGGTAGAGGCGCTACAGGAAAGGATATATGATCCATAAAATCAGCAGGGGAACTACTCTAGCTCCAGGGATGATCACAGCACATTTTGACTGATTAGAACTTGGCTAATTAGATATTTGAAAAAGGTGGTGCTAAAGGAATGGCCATAGTGTCATCGGAATAATAGATTTTCTCTTTCGTGCACCAAGATGTTCACAGCAAAGTTGATCTGATTCCTATTCCAGCAGCATTACTAATTGCATTTGAAATTTGACTGAATGTTGGTGCGACAGTAAATGTAATCAGGCCTTAAAAATCGATAAGGTTTCCTCCTATATGCACCAGGAACATTGACAGTAGATTTGACAGGATTCCCATTCAACCTGTTTATGTTATTGCATTTGGAAAAGTTAAATTTGACCAACATGAAACATTACAGAGCCTCCATAATCAAAAACTTCCTCATCTATTTACTAAGACTATTGAAAGCAGATTTGACATGATTCCCATTAAAGCTGTTTGAGATTAAAATTTTTAAAAATTAAAAGTTTGGCCTGGTGGTGGTTCTGCAGAAAAGGTCATAGGCAGCATCAATAACTGCCCTTCTTTATAAACCAGAAACAATCCCAAGAACCGTTACATGATTCCCTTCAAACCTGAGTTATTGAATTCAGAAATTTAAAGTTAACCCTGGTCGTCGCACCGTACGAAAAGTCGTGGGATCATCCATCCATGCGCCAGGAATGAATGCAAGAATTTTCATGTGATTCCCACGAAAAGTTTTCTAGTTATTGCGCAAAAAACAAAGAATCTATGGCGGCCAAGGTAAATCTGAATCTCCAGTTCCAGTAATACAATTACAATAGAAAGAGATAATCTAAAGACAGGCGTCCTCACAAAGTGATGGCAGAGTTTCTTAGTTTCTTGTTTGCTAACATCTTCCCAATAGAGAAGATGGAACAGTCGCTGCTGTCAGCAGATCTCTAACTGTTTCCTTGAGCAGGCAGAATCATCCAGTCAGCCACCCACTTCATCCCATCAGCACTGTTGAAAGGCGGCTATAATAACTTTGGAGATCAATTCCTCACTGTGCTCATACGCACCTTGGGCCTCCTCTTTTGAGTTTATCCCAACCATTTGCATCCAGTCTGATAGTTTCTTTCCATTTTTAAGTTAATGTGGGAGTGACAGAGCAAAATTTACACATACACTGTACATACATCCAAACACTGCCAGTCACAAGTTTGGAAAGACCAGCAATTGTCGCATAGATCACATGGAAATAAAAAACTTTGTTTTACAGCAGGTCGATTATCCATACTCTGAGAGACTTTCTGGAAAATGTCACCACCCTCGTGCGAATGCCTCTTCAAATCTAGCACCTTGGAGTCTATTAGAAGAACTGACTCATTTGATTGTTTTGCAGGCTCCCCTTTCATCGGCTGTGTCTTATTCATGATTATCCTCCGCGCGTGTTGACATATTTATACTCCCTTCTTTGACTTTGCAAGTTGCTGGATTTTCACTTGCGAAATGCACTTTAGGACCAGTCAGTATTTGTTCGTAAACTCTTTGTCTTTTGAAAGTAAAAATCGTGACCTTTATTGATGGAAATTTTTTTGGAAGAGTTCTTCCTAATTCAGTTTTCTCAGAACAAGCTCCAAAGCCTTGCTCTCAGTTTCCAGGATTGGGACTGCTTTCCTGTTAGTCTGCTTAGTCTTTATCTTTACCCAGTTTATTAGGAACAAGTTCCCAAGCCTGCTACATTTATCAGGACCACGGTCCTGCGAGACCTCTCCATCCTGCCATCTGACAGTTTGACTCTGGCGAAGTGTGTACTCTATCTGGTGGTCATCCTCGAAAGCGACTGGCCGGGCACTGGCTACGCCTCCCCTTTCACATCTGAACTGTGCCATTCTATTCTCCTCTTAGCTCTGTCCCACTGTCACATTACTGTCAATAAACCCTACTATTGGATTGTACTCTGTCTCCGCATTTGATTCCTGGTTTTAATCATAACAGAAAGGAATTGAAAAAATAAGAAGTGACCAGTTCAGTCACCTGATTAAAACCTGTATTTCATAAATTTCATTAGGTGTGTCCATCTTCAATGACACCAATAGGATCTCGCGGTCTTTGAAAAGATGTTACTGTGTTTCAAGAGGGGCATAGTATTTGCCAGCATCAAGCAAAGAAAACAGCTAAGGAGATCGCTGAAACCACTAGAATTGTTTAGATTATAACCTGGAAAGATAATGGTGAACTGACAACTGTGCAGTAGAAATTAGGGATGCACCGATACCACTTTTTTAAAAACCGATACGAGTATGAGTATTTTATTTTGTGTACTTGCCGATACCGAGTACCGATTCCGATATTTATGAAATGTTTTCCAGGAAAATACAATGACAATTTCGGAGTACAGATTTTATTTTCTTTTTATAACAAGCCTAAAAGAGGCCAATATCAAACGATTCACACATGGCTATTTCCAAAAAAAAAAAAAAAAAAAAAAAGGCCTCACTGCTAAAAAAAAATCTTTCTGTATTTAGGCCCGACAAAAAAAGCCTTTTGAACTAGCACTGCCATCAAATGAGGCAAAACATTACTGAAGCTTGACAAATGAAAAGTAAACTCGCTGCATAGGCAAGGTAACACACCCAACTTCATAAAAAGTCAGTAGAACTATTAATTGGCACAGATAGTTTCTACGCACATTCATAGGCATTCTCAATCCAACTAAAGTCAATAATAGCTTTCCAAGCAAACAAGGCATCACTTAAAGTGTGTGGTATCGCAATATTTCAATTACACAAATGACAAATGAAAAAGATTTAACTTAACCACAACTAAAATGTTTAAGGTAACCATATGTTACTAATATATTTGTAGTAAAATAAGAAGATTCACAATTCTAAGTCTCTGTCTGTGTGATTGTGGGTGAGTGCTTGTGCGAGCTCGGCTTGCTTGTAAATATTCAATAACTGATCCGAGTGTGCCATTTAGTGATAGAATATTGTAATTGCGTGCATAAATTTGCAGCTCCATGTCCGCTGGCAGAAACATCTGCACAAAACGCTTAAGATACCTTGCCGAACACCGTTGTTCTTCTTGAACACGCCGCATCCAGATAATCCTTAAATGATGAATTATATACATATTTTAATTTGTAACGTGTAGTGAAGTGGCCAGTGTCAAAGGAACGAAGAAAAAGTATACTTTTTATCTTTTAAATGTAGTAGAGTAGAAGTCCTGGTAAAAAAAAAAAAAAAAAAAATTCAAGTAAAGTACAAATCCTCAAAAAAACAACTTAAGTACTGTAACGAAGTTGCCTACATGTACTTCTTTACTATACACCTCTTGTGTGTATGCACGTATGCCTGCATTTGATGTGATGACTATAAAGCTCGCTTTCTCGTATTTTTTCTAACTCGCTGTCTCCCCCTAGACATAGAGGTCAGATAGTACAACATACTGTAGCCTATGCGACCGTGAGCAGGCAGTTACCTTGCATCTTACATTAAGTAGTATCGGTACGTGGTATCGGCAAATGTGGACGAGTAGGCTACGAGTACGAGCATATTAACGCGGTATCGGGCAGATACCCGATACCGGTATTGGTATCGGTGCAACACTAGTAGAAATGATCTGACTGATCCTGATTGAAAATTTCTAAAATGCTCAGTGAAGTCTCATCTTTAAAAGAAATAAAGAAAAAAAATCAACAGTAGAACTCTATGTAGACATTGTATGTCTATGTTTACTTATGTAGGTAAGAGCATTTCCACACACAGGATGCAACAAGAATTTGGAGGACTAGGACTACAGTAAACAGCTGCGTGGCCACAAAAAAAGCCTCTGGTTAGTGAGGTTAAATGGGAAAAATGTGTTCAATTTGCAAGGAAGCCTGAAGGGATCATGTCAATTTGAAGGCACAGTGCTCTATTTGCACCTATGAGAAATGTTTCGTATGAACAACTCGAGCATACAAAAAATTCAAACTTTATTCAAGAAATGTCCATTTCTCGCATGTTAGAAAAAGCCCAATTCTCACCTACGAGAGATGTTTTGTATAACCCTAACCCTAACCCGAGTAAGAACAACAGGAAAAGTTTAATCTATCCCATGCTTTCAACGTCTGTCGGGAAAAAAATGACAGTGTATTCTTCATGAGTATTATCAATTCATGCATACCAGAACTATACAATTCTAGGATCGTGAGTATTATCAGTTCACGCTTACCAGAACTATACAATTCTAGATAGATAGATAGATAGATAGATATACTTTATTCATCCCCAAGGGGAAATTCTTGTGTCACAGCAGTACAAAAAAAGCAATACAGGTTAAACAAAGTAAAATCAAAGATAAGTGCATGAATATAAGATAAGAAGATAAGCAGAGACTCAATTTAGATTGCAATAAGAGCAGCAACAATGTACAATGAGAATAAAATGGCTAAATGCCATAAGTGCGAAATGGCAATATACCAGTGAGCAATGAATATTTACAGATGTACAATGACTAATGTAGTCTGGACAATACAGTATTCATATATAAATTCACATTAAAAATAGATTGTGCGCAAATTAACCAAGTGCAAATTATTATGTGTCCCAGTGCCAGTTGGCTAGTTAAAGCAAATTATTATAATACTTTATGGCGGATGGCAGGAATGACTTCCTGTATCCGTCCTTGTGACAGCATAGCTGTCTAAGTCTGTCAGAGAATGTGCTCCTCTGTCCCTACAGGAGGTGGTGGAGAGGGTGGTCATGGTTGTCCATGACGGATAACAGTTTGTTCAGTGTTCTCCTCTCCACCACCCTTTCCAAAGTGTCCTGTTTGTGACCAATAATGGAGCCGGCCTTTTTAATCAGTTTCTTGAGTCTGTTGGTTTCACCGGCTCCAATGCTGCTTCCCCAGCACACAACGGAACAAAACAGTGCGCTGGCCACCACAGACTGATAAAACATTTCCAACATCTTGCTGCATACATTAAAGGATCGCAGCTTCCTCAGGAAAGAGAGTCTGCTCATCCCCTTCTTGTAGACAGCATTGGTTTTGGACTTCCAGTTCAGTCTGTTGTCGATGGAGACAACCTAGGACACAAAGAAATGACAGTTTTATATTGCCACCCTCCGGCATGCAAGAAATGGCTATTTCTCTTATATACTAGCAGTGTGTCTTCAAATAGTCTTAGAAAACATAATTAGACGGAGGAGCAATGGAAAAAGGTAATGTGGTCTAATGAGTCCAGATTTACCTTTTTCCAGAGTGATGGGCATGTCAGGGTAAGAAAGGAAGCCCATTACGCGATGCACTTATAATGCATACTGCCCACTGTGCGAGCCTCTAGAGGCAGCGTTATGATCTGGGGTTGCTTCAATAGGTCAGGCCTAAGCTCAGCACTGTTCTGCAGTAATAAAATGAATTCAGCAGACTACCTGAATTTACTGAATGACCAGTAACCCATCAATGGACTTTTTAATCCCTGATGGCACAGGTATGCATTCCAGGATCACAATGCCAAGATTCATTTGGCTCAAATTGTGAAAGAGTGGTTCATTTAGCATGTGGAATTATTTTTACACGTGAATTGGTCAACTCAAAGTCCAGACCTTAATCAATTGAAAGTCTTTGGGATGTGCTGGAGAAGGCTTAACAAAGTTGTTCTACTCATTCATTGTCAATACAATATCTCGGCCAAAAATGAATGAAAATCAGGTCAGAAATTGTAACATCGACCCTTGTGTATAACACGTTGACTGTGTGCTGTGATCAAAGCTAAAGGTGGCCCAATAAAATATTATAGTGTGACACCTTTTTTTTTTTTTTTTTTTTTTTGGACGGGCAGTGTATTTTTGAACATATTGCTTATTAAATTCATCAGAGTTGAGGCTGATATTTGCAACTTGTTTACTTTACATGACGCGAGTCAATAGTAGCCCCTCAGTGGTTGGATTTTTTGGTTGAACACACTCCAATCAAGTTGGGCAAATCCATCAGGCTTCAAATTGTAATAGTCTTCTTTCCATATCACCTCCCAAATGTGGCTGTGCAAATTTTTTGAATTTCAAAGAACTTGAGACTAGACAGGGTGTGATGAGCATTTTTTCAAAAAAGTGTTGATTTTAATCGTATTCTTGTATAAAGAGCAGGTTCTGGAGGGGAAGGAGCCAGTCGAGCAAAGGAGTTATAAATAATAATAAATAATTTCTTTTACTTGAAACATCAAAATGAAAGTTTCTTAAATGCAGTGCATGTTTGTTACAATACTAGAGCTTACTTTAATCCTGGCTTCCAAATTGCTTTCATTGTATTCCTTTTGTGCAAATAACATATTTTAAGTCCATTGTCATGCCTATTGTGAAATGTTTTTTCAAAGCAAACAGTATTTTGCACAATATCAGAATTGATTTCACCAAATTAAATAACACTAGTTCATTGATGGTTCACGGCAAGGTTCAAGGCAAGAATGTCGATCGCACGTCATTAAAAAGAATGAAGTTTTGGACAAACATACTCTGCTTTCTCTGTGGTGCAAAGTATATATTTTGGTGCAAGTATTGTCTATGACATGCTCACAAGTTAAAATGGTAAAACTGTGCTTTTAAAGGTGTAATGTTCTGGTCAGACCATCCACATCCTGAAGGCCTGCTTTCCCTCCGTGGCTGCTAGTGCAAAACAGACAGTGTTCAGAGGTGTCAAATCACTTCTTTCGTTCCCTCTCCAACGTAGAACTAGCTTTGGATTCATTCTAATCACTAATTTTCAAATCGTTCTTCTTCTCTTTTCTTTTCTCACCCCCAGCTCCACCTGAGGGCAAAGCGAGGAAAAGGAGGGAGAAAGGAAGCATAGTTGGAAATAAAGGAAATGTGAATCTGTAAAATTGAATTCCTCGCTCCTTCAAATGACAGTTTGATGCAATGTCAGTGAAAAAAAAAAATCTCTTTCCACAAAGATGGTCTCATCTTCCTTGCTCTTGGTACGCATTTGGGATACTTCAAATCCGCATGTCCTAAGTCATTTAATGGATCTGATTCTCCTTAATGATGTCAGACTAAGACTTAGACCTACACCTTCACACTTCGACTGCCTAAACCCAGAGGGAAGCCTGATGTAGTGCCATAAATCATCATCAAGAGCTGTGCAAATGCTAGAGTTCATAAAGCTGGAGTGCAGTCCTTGAACTTCCATGCTAGCCTCCATTAAACCAATGCAGTTACAGACAGCTTTCCTCAGGATAATTTTCTGAAATGCTTGCATCCACTTGGCCGCATTTCTTTATTGCCACTGTTCAGCTGAATGATTTGTACCGCTCAATGTGTTACTTGCTGCTCTGCACCCATGGCCTTCTATTTATTCACTTTATATTCCTGCTCGGTTGTGGTAGATAAGAGCAACCAGCAAATGAATAAACAACAATGGAAATATCTGGTTCTTTTCGGCCCTCTTCAGAAGTATTCTATAGGGATGTAAGAGGACTGGAGAAGTGGAAAACATTCACATCCTTCCCCATAATTGAAAGCGTGCACTGTGGATTACATGGACACAAGATACTTTGAAAGAGCAATCACTGAAGATTCTGATATACAACTAAAGAACTAAAGTGAATGCACAATTTTTTTTTTTTTTTTTTAAGTGCTGGCTGATGGAGTCATAAATCTCATGCTGGCTTGACAGAGAATGTCCAGCTATTGGGACCAATAGCTTTTCCTATAGCACCTCTGCCTTATTTATTTAAACTGTTCACAAGGCTTTAGTGACTGTGGCAGTTCTGGCAGGGCGGACCTATTGAACTCCGGTATAATAGATGCAATTCATCAATGCATTTGAGCTGAACAGCTTTAATTAGGCCTTCCTGGTCATTTTGTCAATTTGCTGCAACACCAGAGGGATTCTAGTTATAACAAACTGCCATAGTGAATGTAAATTAGCGCTCTTCCACAGCAATTGATGTCCCCAGGTTATACAACAAATGTTAATACAGCCTGATAAATTTTTTTCATCAAGCCAGATCACAACTCAATCATACTGCAGTGAGATTAAGGCTTTTCACTGAAAAAGTTTGCCGACTCTTATCTAGGCCAGTAGTCTGCAATCCCTGGGCCATAGACCTGCTAACGGGCAATAAGGAAATGATAATTTTGAAAAATACAATAGCAGAAAAACTCTGTGATAATACAATCCACTATAATGTGATATCTGATATTATGCAGTCATTGCTACTCTCCTCACTTCTCTTTGCACCTTAATTATTTTTAATTGTATAAAAGACTTTACTAATTAAAACATGTTGGGCCTCATGCAAGATGAGATATAACACCAAAGTTTCTGTTATTTTTGTTCATATCCACAATTTTATCTTTTTTTGCACCCATTGATTTCAGGAATTCACCAATGTTTTCTTATTTTTGCTTTTGCTCTCAGGAGAAGAGAAAATTACAAGAGAAAATTTAACGGGTGGTCAAGAGCACTCTTACCAAGATAAGGAAAAAACTCTGGTGACCACGCCCACATCTCCAATCAAGTCTCCACTTCCTCATTCTATCTCGCCTGAGAACTGATTACATTCCTGTTTCTGTTCCTATTTAAACACCCAGTTCTGTGCAGTTGGTCACTGGGCATCATCATTAGTACTCCTGTGCTCATAGCTCCTGCGTTTCTTGTGATTCTCTCGCATATTTAGATTTTCTGTGTTCCTAGCTCCAACATTTCCCGGTCTTGTTACTGTCGCATATGATAATTATACCGATCTATTGTACTGTATATGTGTTTATTCCTTTGATACTTTACGTATCATGTACTGTAGTGATACCGTAGTTGCAGAATGTCACCCCGAGGCAACGGAATATTAAGGGGGGTAAAATACCTAACAAAATGCATTATATTATTATTCAGAGTTTTAAGAGACTGGAAAAAGAACTATTTTTCAATAAAAACCAAAATAAAGTAGCACAGGGTTAAATTTAATGCATGCATGGATAGATTTATTCATCAGCAATGCCAAAAGTTGAGCTGTGCGGGATAATCACAAGGGGATCCTTTGCCAATAGCTGCTCAGCTTTTCAGTATTTCCTGTCTGTCATCATATCTTTAATGACACCGGAGGAAGCCTTCCTCACTGCGATAATACAGCCCAGCGGATGACCAACTGGATGCACAGTGAAAAATTAGTCAGTGAAAACTCTGCAGTACTTAAAGATCTTTTTTTCCAGCAAAGTGTAATCTGGCCTTTCTGCTCTTCTAATCTGGGACTTTCTGTTCTTGTGGTTTACCAGTGATTTCCATCTTGCGGTCAAATGTCTAAGGTTAGACTGGTGTCGTCTCTGTAAGGTAATTTTGTCAAATCAGTTACCACATCCTGCAATGTTCTTGAAACTTTTTTGATGATTCAAAGTACCATTAGTCATCCATTTCAGTAGTCTACAATGTCATTCATTATTTTGGAACTCACCAGAAAAATGTGTCGGTACACTTGTATTTAACAGCATTTTGAACTTTTGATTGTTCAATCTCAGTATTGTCAAATTGCCAGTGTTCTGGAGAGAAACTCAAGTGCATCACATTGGACTTGACAAACTGACAATGCATCACAAAAAAAAACTTCTTTTAAAATCACCCCAAGCAGAGAACCAATGGCTTCACCTTTCTGGTAATTACAGTTAATCCAAAGGGGCAGCTTAATGACCACACTGTTTGGCGTCTGTAAACAACAAATATCCAGTGATGTAGAAAATCAGTGGAGACTTTGGGTACATTTCTACAAATCAGCTAAATGTTGGGAGGGACACAATTTGCATTGCCATATGCACACAGCTGCTGCCTGTTCTGTGAGGGAATAACGCACACTGCTGTGTTTGAAAACATCACCGTGCACCTGCATTCATCTTCATATTTTTGGCAGGAAGCAGGAATTTGAGGGAACAGCAGGACGGATAATGTAATGTGCCATTCCACGTGTGGGTAGTGCGGCATTTTGCTTCACAGTTGCAATTCACTTATTGGAAGATTTAAGCCCAATCAGCAAGGAGGAAGGGTTTTTTTTTTTAAATTTAAATTATGCATAACCTGACTGCTGGCTTTGAGCATTTTCCCAATGCGCGGTAATTACTGTTTCATTGCTTTAATCATTCATTTTATATTTCTAAACAATCTGCATTATTGACCAGAAGTCTGTGTGCAAGATCCTGTAATAAATATTTACAAATATGTATTACAATAGAGTTAAAGCACAGCAAAAGAATCCTGTATTGTTAGAATATTTTCTGTGTATGTAAATTTTTTAAAAAATAGATTAAATTAGAGAAGCAAGTAATAATTTTTCTCCTGTTTAATTATTTCATACATGCGCCTGGGTTCATTTTTTCCCCCTTAACTTTGACTAATGGATAAATATTAGCATTACTTTTTGCTCACAGCCATAGTTCACAACCATTTTGCGTGAATTAAGGAAAGTATGCCTGAAAAAGCCGCATTAATTTGCCAAGATCAGGAATTGTTACTTATTGCAAACAAAGGTCTAAGCGGGTAACTTAAGAACTAATAAGAACTGCCCACTAAGCCTTAAAAACTAAGATTGGTGCTTAACCCCTTTGCGCAGAATAAAATAATGCCAATTTTTTTTCCTGTTATGAATGAGCCTATTTAGGCTTTATAACTCAGTATTTATGTCACAGAGACTTTGGAAAATTATTCTAGCGAAGGAAGACATTTGGAAATTCAATTACAGAATTGTTTTGGAATTAATTTTCAGAATTTACAGACGCCGGCGTCTATGTCTGCGCAAAAGGGGGCAACAGGAAGCTTGTCTTGTTCGGGTACCGTACAGTGTATGGACAGGTTTCATGGTGAGGTATGGAGTGCACACCTCGCCACTATAAACAGGCCAGCAGCCCTATGAGGTGACAACCAATTAATGTTACGGAGAGATGGTAAGAATGTACTTGGCTGTGATGGTTACATCTCCCTATTATAGTCCAGTATGTGGGATTATTCCACCATTTAATGCATTTGGTCAATAGAAAAACATCAAGTCAAATATTTCCCACGATAATTAAAAAAACAGTCATGAGCAAAACCGGCTTGGCCAAACCATCAGGGGAGGTGGTCACAGACTCAAAGTGTTCAGCAAAGAATCAGGTGCAACAGGGCCAAATGTGGGCTCAGGCAAGGGAGTAGGCAATCAGTTCATTCATGATACAGGAGGCTCCATTGGAGGGAGATTAACAATATCACTAGCTGAGGGTGGTAAAATCACCAGCCCATTTAATATCATGCGTATTGGAGATAAACATATATTACAAATCAATATGAAAAGTAGAAATATGTAATCCAAGTGCATAAAATGTTTGTTTGAAAGACATGAAATATGCTACCGCTTGCAATTATTTTAATACAAACCCCAGGAAAATGGTGGGACAGGGTATAACTGTTCTTTCGCAAGAGCTTATTTAAGCTGACTTTGAGGTCAACAGCAATATCTGAAGAGATAAAGCCAGAAAGAAAGGTCTTGAATGCCTTCACATTTGAGTGATATCTGGCAGTTTTCTACATTCAGCTAGTGTCTTGCAAGTCTGCCTCAAGACATATCTTGAAGATTCCTTACAGACACAGCTCACAGTAATCCAGGGTGCAAGAGAGTGATCCACGAATGTCCAGAGTTATCTCTCAGTGGAATGCATATCAATGTCAAATCAAAGAAGTTTCCTGTTCGTTATTATTATTATTATTATTTTTAAAATACGTGATCGAGATCAAGCAACAGTTATGTAGGGCATGACATTTTCTCAATAAAGTGGTAGTGATGTATTGCTTCATTTCAATATTTTTCAGGAAGAGTGTACTTTATTGTTGTGCATGTTTTCATATCTTTGCAATTCTGCTAATAAAAGTGGCTGCATATTACAAGGGAAGGAAGAAAACAACTATTTAATGTTCAAAAGGTGTGAAACGGTTCTTGGGAGGAGATTTAGCCTGCTGTTACATCGTGATGAATTGTACTCATGCTTCAGGGTCTCTTCAGTGCACCTTTTTTTGGTGCTGATTGAGGTAAAACAAGAGAAGCACATCAGTTTTGCTCAAAAATGTAATAGGAAAAAACAGGCCTCTCCACCTTGCGCAACAAATAGCCTTTATATTCTAATGACACCAAGCTCCGTAACTCCTCAGTCCTAACCTGAGTGGTGTACTCATTAGCCAAGCCAATACAGTAATATTTTAAATGTGACTTTTGCAAGTCATACTGTTAGCGCACTGGCGGACATTTTGATGCCTGGGTGGATGCCGCATCTGCACATTTCAACTTCACTATCTGTCCACTTGATCATCAATGGGATGCAACTATCACAGAAAGAGATAAGCATTTTCCCTGCTGCTGTGAAATTTATATGAACGGCAGTACTAACATGCAGGCATACTGCGCACCGGCATCATCTCAGACAGTGAATATAAATCTGACAGCATATCTCTCAATAGGAAGCCATTACAATTCGCTGCTTAGAAGTGCTGCGTACTCTCCTAGATAATAAATTGTCACAACAACATCCAAGCTGCCAAATCTAGTGCGATAAAAAATGCATTACGTTATGTCTGCATGAAAGCAGCACCTGCTGAAAAAGTACATTATAAATAGCAGCAAACAAGAATGTTAGGTGATGAAGGGCTTTGTATACACAGCAGAGAGCATTCTGGGTAAGCTCTGCACACTGTTTTGAGCTTTCACATTAAGTTTCATAAGACGCTTCTTGACTGCCTGACTGGGAATCGCTGAAAACAAGTAAAGTCACTGTACTTTTCTAGGCCTGTGCCTGTCCCCTGGCACACAAAGGCTTGTAGACAGTGGCAGATGGCATGGTGATCATAGCCGCCTGCCAGGGGGATATACTCAGGCACCAAGCCAGCCCTCATTGGCTTTACCAAAAACAAGGCCTTCTAATCTAGTCTGGAGGCATGTCGGAATATTAGCTTCCACTGCAGGTCAACAATAATTAAAAAGAATATTTTAAACCTAGGATGCATGACTGAAAGCTTTACCTCCTTTGACCTGAAATGGGTCAAAATGACCTTAAATTGACTAATCGTGGTAGATTCATGATTTTCTATTTTTAATAGACTAAACATCCTAGTTTGCACATACTTCAAGATAGAGCCCTAAAATTCACCACACACACGTACTTGATTTTTTTGCATGTGTTGAACATATCAGTGACACATTGAAATTTAAACCATATAATTACTGCACCACCAATGGAAAACATATGGCATAGATTCAACTCATGAGTACATAAAAAGTGAAATGAGATCTTTGATTGCATGACTTAAGAACAAGGCTCATATACATGATACAAATGCTTAAAAATGAAAAAAAAAAGGAAAAAACAACATTCTGAATATAGTGTTAGCATAGCCACCTAGCACCAACTATGGGCCAAATGCAAACTATTTCTCGGCAGGCATGAACTCAGTGACAAAAAATGTGCATATATATTACTGAGCAAAAGTACTAGCGAATATCAGTTTTTTACCAAACAGTTAAGCGAGAACATGCAACAAAATTGGAAACAATAGTACACCATAATAAACATGCAACAAAATAATGCACATTTTTAGACAGCAAACATTTATACTGTATGTGATTAATGCATGAGTAAAACTGAGAGTGAGGCATTAGCAACAAAAAGAATGGCTGGACCTGATTTACTCAACGCATTTATGACAGGAAAAGTTGCTGTGTTCTTTGCAAATGGTGTCCAAACATCTCAAGCACAGAATGCATCTGAGCATCGCACACAGATGCACCCACACAGACACTCATGCCTCCACACATTAACAGAAACATATGGACACAAATGAGTACAGAGGCATGTACTGATAGTGACCTCAATCTCAATTATCAATTAGACATAAACAAGCTTCCGAATGGCTCACTTGGTTAAAGCACTGCATTGCGGAGCAGAAGTGTCTGGGTTCGGGCCCCGGTCAGAGTAACATGTGAGTGGTCATTGTGCTACAGGGATGCAAGTTGGGAAAGGATTGCTGGGAAATGTAATGTAAAATGGTTGCTTTTTTTTGTGGTGCCTCCCAAATTCGGGTGGGATTGAAGATGCCAAACTGAAAAAAAAGTCCTCCAGAGATTTTCTATGGAACTGTTTCCTATAGAAATTTTCTCCAGAACTTTTTTTCAATAGGACTTGAGGTACTAAAGTTCTATAGAATTCTATTGAACTGTCCTATAGGATTCCTATAGCACATTTTTTGCTGGGTATAGCCCACTCATTTGCATATTTTCACACCTTCCAGTACTTAAACAAACCAGTGTGTAAACTCTTGGCTTTCAATTTATGGCCTGCACTTGTGTGAGTGAACCACTGACCTCTAATTGACGACCTGCATCAACTTTTGACTGTGAGAATTTTCATTTTGCGCATGCACACATTTTTCTCTGGCTTTGTTGTTAAATAGCCTTACCCAGGGATTACACTAGACACGCAATCGGTCCATCAGCGGGTTTGGTCCGTGCTTTGACGTCCGTCAACACCCACTGGCTACGTTACACAGTGCAGCACAGCCGAATAGCTGGAGAAGCAAGACTGCCAAGATAATGTGGTAATTACAGAATTGCACAAGTTAACACAATGTATGTGGCATTAAATGCAACAACAAAGAGGAAAAAGATTGTTCTTCCCAACCAAAGGAGAAGAAGAAGGATTGACTTGCTTGGATTTGTCTCTTTTACAAGATTGTGTGCTTCTACTGTGGGTAAGTAGCCAATTCATGAATAAATGCTCTCTGTAAATTTCCTTTTTATGTTGGGTTTGTTATTTGTTTGGGAAGTGCTATGTAGACAAAGTTTATACATTTTCTTCTTATTATTGTTGTCCTAGCCTACAATACAAACTGCTGTCAAAATGGGGCATTTTATTCTGAAAATTAACCAAATATTTTAATTTTATATCAGTGTCTGGCTTCCTGTCTCGGTCGATCTGCTCTGTGCTGAATTGTCCCGCTGTGCTCCGACATCCGGCAAAAACAGAAGCCTTGTGTATCTGCTGCAGAGGGCTCCGGATTGCCGGACCTGCGAAGGCGGAGAAATGCAACACAGTGGAGCCAGTGGAGGCACACACACTGACCAAAGTGAAACCTATTAGCTCTGCTGCCGTGGTGGAGCAGAGATGGACCGAACACACATCATGTGTAATTTAGGGGTTATTTACAACCCGCATAATGTGCGTGAACTTTTGACCACGGAAATTTTCATTCTGCGCATGCATGTGTATGTTTTTGGCTTTGTAGTTAAATTACATTATATTGATGATAAAATAAAAAAATTTTTAAACAATTAAACATTTTCTGAAGTCCATGGAAGGCTAGGCCTATGCTAGATAAACAATTAAATTACTTCCTTATGTCTTTAAAAGGGATACTCTAGTTAAGACATTTTAAAAAAAGACAGCGGAGCAAGGTGGAATTAAAAAGGCGAATTAACATATGGTGAAAATCAAAAAGGCACCACTAAAAACAGTTTTAGATGAAACAGGTTAACTTAAAGATACAGATGATGGGCCTATTTAAAAAAGAACTGGTTGATCAGAATTAAGCTTTTGTCCCAACAAAGGCATCTAAGCCTAAGACACGCCCAGGCACATTTGTGATGTGGTGGACTAATGGTAAGATAAAAGATATTGTAGAGTTTCTGCCTTTGGTGGAGACATGTCAAAAAATGTTCAAGCACATTTTTGTTGGTGGAGAAAAAGGTGCAATATAAGTTGTTCTGGGGTGTTTAAAAAGGGGATATTCTTGTATTTTCCACAAAAAATTCTCAAAAGCCTTGCTGAGAAGCGCATTGCATTTCCGCAGAACTCTGACTCTCCAAAACCTTTTTGAAAAAGATGGAAGGTATCTAAAAAATTTGATGTGATATTCTAATGGCTTTTATTGCTTTCACTCATAAAACAAAGAGCTCATTAGTCTGAAACTCTCTTTGTTCTGAAACAGTTTATGCTTGGCAGATACTATTGATTCAGTGACGACCCCTTCTACACCAACAAGGAGCAAACATCCAGGTTCAAAACTTATCCAACAATGATTGTTGAAAATTAATTTTATGCTACGATTGTGCTATCTGCACATTTTCTAACAGATAGGAACGCTGTGAAACATCCATTGCAGGCTCTAATACTAATTGGGCTTTCCTTAGAACCACAACACTAATGAGAGAAAAAAAATGATTATCACTTGTTCAAATACTTTTGTTATGTAATAAAAATTCCCACATATTCCCTTGTTTCTGTCCAGTCAGAGAAAATGATGCTTCGCCAGTACTCTGGACAAAAATTGGTTGGTTTTCATGCATATCACTCTGGATTATTGGCCTACATGTACAACCCCAATTCCGAAATAGTTGGGATGAAGTGTAAATTATGAATAAAATCAAAATGCAATGACTTTCAGATCACATAAGCCAATATGTTATTTACAATAGAACATAGATAACATTTCAAATGTTGAAACTGAAGCATTTTACATTTTTATACACAAAATGAGCTTATTTCAAATTTTCTGGCTGCAACAGGTCTCAAAAAAGTTGGGACACAGGCAAAAAAGGGCTGAAAAAGCAATGAATATATAAGAGAATCAGCTGAAAGAACATTTAGCACGTAATTAAGTTAACTGGCATCAGGTGTGTAACATGATTGGCTATAAAAGGGATGTCTTAGAGAGGCTGAGTCTCTCAGAAGTAAAGATGGCCAAAGGCTCTCCAACCTGTGAGGCTTGCGTAAAAAAATTGTGGAATACTTTAAAAACGATGTTCCTCAACATAAAATTGCAAAGGCTTTGAAGGTCTCATCATCGACAGTGCAAAACATCATCAAAAGATTCAGAGAAACTGGAAAAATCTCTGTGTGTAAGGGACAATGCCGGGATCATCCGGCCCTCAGACGCCACCGCATCACTCGCTGGCATGATTCTGTCATTGACATTACTAAATGGGCCCAGGAATACTTCAAGAAACCACTGTCTGTAAACACAGTCTGCCGTGCCATCCACAGATGCCACCCAAAACTCTATCATGCAAAAAGGAAGCCATTGTTGAGCATGATCCAGAAGCGCCGCCGTGTTCTGTGGGCCAAGGCTCATTTAAAATGGACTGTAGCAAAGTGGCAAAGTGTTCTGTGGTCAGACGAGTCCAAACTTGACATTCTTGTTGGAAATCATGGGCATCGTGTCCTCCGGGCTAAAGAGGAGAAAGACCACCCCCCATTATCAGCGTTCAGTTCAAAAGCCAGCATCTCTGATGGTATGGGGCTGCATTAGTGCATATGGTGTGGGACACTTGCATGTTTTAAAAAGCACCATGAATGCTGAAAGGTATATCAAGGTTTTTTTTCCCTTTTTTTTCTTTTTTATATCCTGCCATCACCCCCCCCCGCTTTGGAGGACAACTTTATTAATATAGTCAGTTACATAATTGTGTACGAGTCCTCCTACCATCACCCAACAAAACAAAACACACAAAAAAAATTAAATAAATAAATGAATGAAAATAGAAATACAATACAATAACAATTACATTCACAATGCTTTTCTACCTTTTGCATTAGTCGTTATTGGCTCACCTATTCCATCTTTTATTAATCCCAACCTTCAGCCTCCCTTACTATATCCCATCTTTTGGCATAAATTACAAGTCCTGTCTCATGGGCCATCACACACTCAATTCTACTGTAATACTTGACAAAATTTTTGAATTTCTCAATTCTTAATGCTTCCACAGATGTCTACCTGAAAATAAATATTTTTGCTAAATATATAATTATATTACAGATTAGGTGTGTTCCTTTTGTTACATCACCAAGTAACACTTTAAATAAATCTAATTGTATACTATTGTACTGAGATACCCAGCCTTGTACCTTTATCCAAAATGAGGCTATTATAGGAAAGTACCAAAATAAATGGTCTACTGACTCCACTTCTTCCTGACAGAATCGACAAAGGGGTGATGACTCTATTCCCCATATATTTAGCATCTTTTTAGTTGCTAAAAACTTATATATTAGCTTATATTGAAAATATCAAATCTTTGGATCAAGTGATGTACTGTAAAGGATTTAGAAAACTTGGTTCCATGGGACTGGTGTATCTAACATATTTTCCCAACTGTCGAGAATCCTGCATGGTACAGCAACTAAGTTCTTTATTCTTAAATAAAATATGTATATATGTTTGTTGATCTTTATTCTATTTAACCAATTTGCCATTTTCATATGTGGCCTACAGACTAAATGCCCTCCTGTTCCTTTTATAATTTTTGATTTCCAAGCACTTGGTAAAGCTCCAATAAGTTGATTATATTGTTGCAATGTACAGACTGTTCCATAAAAACTAGTTAATCGTTTGTAGGACATGAGTTTATAATCCTCATTCACTATATCCCTTATAAAAATAATACCTATATCAAACATGCGTTTCCAAAAAAGTCATCATTCTATCAACAAGTATGCTAGAATTTAACCATATTATTTGTTGTAGAACTTGTTCTGCATTTTCTGGTGGGTGAAACTGAAATTGTAACCAACTCTATAGAGCTTCTTCCAGAAAAGTGGAGACACCAGAAAACATGCCATTAATTAAAGCGAAATGCATAGGTTTAATTTGCTGAAATGGAGAGAAGCCTTTATCAAACATAGGATGGACACTATTAAGTAATTTGCTAGAAAACCATTTCGGATTGAAGTAGAATTTTGGAATAAGGGAAGCCTTCAGTGAAAGATTTAAAGCTTTTAAGTTTAAGAGTTTTAGCCCACCAGATACATAATCATTGTAGAGATATGTATGTTTAACTTTATCAGGTTTATCAGTCCATATAAATCTGAATATCTTCTGTTCATATATTTTGAAGAATGATTCTTTAGGGGTTGGTAATGCCATGAATAAGTATGTAAACTGGGATACAACTAATGAGTTAATTAAAGTTATTTTGTCATAAATGGTCAGATGTTTCCCTTTCCAGAGCAGCAGAATTTTTTCGATTTTACTCAATTTCTTATTAAAATTAATCTTCGAAATTTCACTCATATTTTCTGGGATGTGTATACCAAGTACATTGACCAATCCATCTGTCCAATGAATTGGTAAATGACATGGATGAGTGAAATTTCTATTTTTCAGGGAACCAATCCTCAATATTTGGCATTTCTCATAATTTGGCTTTGTTAGAGATCAGTGATTTGTATGTTTTTTTTTAGTTAGTTTCTGGTTTTAGTTTGTTTCTTGTTAGTTTTTAGTATTGCTATTATTTATATATTTATTATATTTATTCGTTTTTAGAGCATGTATGTTTCTGGATGATTGCTCTGTCTCTGGTCTTCAGTGTCTTCATCTCGTTTTCTGTCTCGTGGCGTCTTTGTCTTTTTTTCATCACAGTCTCTTCCCTGTAATTTCGATTGGGTGTTTCCACTTCCTTCTCTCTTGCTGTTCTCATTGGCTATCCGCAGAGAGTAGTTTATTGAGGCACGGGTGTTTAGTTAGATTAGAGTTAGGACTCCATAAAGTTCCACCTCTCTCTACAGCTGTTCTGTGTTTAGCTGGGATTCCACTTAATTTGTTTTTGCGTTTAAAAGACCCACTTTTCCCTCAGCTTCTTGTCGACTCGTTTCTACCACAGCTCGTTCTTGGTCAGTCTCGTTTCTGCGCTATTTTCTCGTTTCGATTGTTGAAAGCTCGTTTCTTGTGATTCTCCCGTAAGTCTTGTATTTGATTGTTTGTATTATGCTAGAGATTGCGGTTTGGTTGATTAGTACTGTTCTCCCTGATCCCCATTTTGTACCTATCTGTTTAGTATATCCTGTGTTCTCCCTTATCCTATGCAACTCCCTTTTTCCTTCCCCTTCCATTCCCTTAGTTTCAGCCCCTTTGTTACTGTCTTTTTGTGCGGACTGATTCTCTGGTTACTGGATTATTTTGCTTGTCCCCTGACTTCGATTCTGCCTATTCTGCATTTCTGTTTGCCTGGCTATTGATCCATTTCTGTTTTGACCATGAGCTTAGTTAATCCCAATAAACGCAACTGCATTTGGAGTCTATGCCCGTTCCTTTCAGTACTAAATTCTACCAGTACAGACTCCAGCGGATACTGCTGAACTACAACGACTTTATCAACAACAACAGGTCGTCATTCAGCAGCAGCATCGCTTGCAGGAGATGAGAGCAACTCTACAGCATCTCACTGGGGCCCACCTTCAGTCCTGCAGTCGCACCGCAGAGGCAGCTCCCATTCGGGATTAGTATGACGGAGACCCCACCACCTGCAAAGCATTCCTGTCCCAGTGCTCGATCATATTCGAAGTTACAGCCCCTAACCTTTCCTACCTCACGCCCAGAGTGGCCTACGCCATCACACTTTTTGACCGGTAGAGCAAGGGACTGGGGAACCTCAATGTGGGACGCTGGCCACCCCCTGCACCCGCACCATTGAAGATTTCATGGCGGAGATGAGGGAGGTGTTTGACCGTTGTACTAAGAAGCCGGCTGCAGTGTCTCCGATTACGCCATCCAATTCCGTTCGTTGGCCGCCTCTACACACTGGAGCTAGTTTGATGTGTTCTACCGGGGGGTTGGCAGAGAACATAAAGGATGAGTTACGCGAGCTTCCATCTGATCTGCAGGGGCTCATTAGAGTGGCCATCCAGATTGATTCTCGGATCCAGCAGCGTAAGGGAGCGCCAGAGCCATTCAGAGCCCCGACGGTCAGACCAGCGTGGCAACTTTCGATCTCCTCGGGCGACTCTCCTATCCAGGAGACCGGCGAGCCCCGGGGATCGAGAACCCATGCAGGTCGACCGAACAAGAGCGAGCTAGGAGACTGCGCACGGGGCATGTCTGTACTGTGGGCTGGCGGATCATCGTTATCCAGTGCTGTCCCCTACTCAAGAAGGAGGGGGTGAGTGGGAGGATCGGACAGCTGGCTCAAGAGAACAACGATCCACGTAAGCTGGTTTCTGTCACACTACTTTTTGGCAAGCGATCATTGGCTACTGATGTTTTGTTTGATTCTGGATCAGACATCAACCTGATCGGCGCCAACCTGTGCAACCAGCTCCAACTCCAGCCCCAGAAGCTACCTCCACGCCTGCTTCCAAGCACTTGGCCTTTGTGGGCAACCGCTAGGTCAGGTGACCCAGGTTACGCCCCACTCACGCCTCATTGTCTCCGGCAACCATCAGGAGCAGATCCGCCCGTGTCATCACCTCCTCCTCTGCTCCCATCGTCCTGGGCCTCCCTTGGTTGAAACAACACAACCCCACCATCAACTGGAGGACTGGGCAGGTGGCTGAGTGGAGTAATTGCCTGCGTTCCTGCCTCCGCCAAGGCTCCCGCCATTGGATCCAGTGAGCCTCCAGTCACTCCGGATTTGTCCAAGGTCCCCAGTGAGTACCATGATCTAGCCAAGTCTTCTCAAAGTCTCATGCCCTGTCTCTGCCCCTCACAGACCCTACGACTGCGCCCATCGATCTCCAACCTGGCACAGCGCCCCTAAGGGGGGGATTCTCTGTCCCGTCCAGAGCAAGAGGCCATGGAGAAATATGTGGAGGAGTCACTGGCTGCTGGCATCATCCGTCCCTCTTCCTCTCCTGCTGGCGCTGGCTTTTTTTCGTTAGCAAGAAGGACGGATCTCTCAGGCCATGTATTGACTACAGGGGACTCAATAACATTACTATTAAGAATCGATATCCCCTTCCTTTAATGAATTCTGCTTTTGAGCTGTTGCAGGGGGCCACTATCTTCAAAACTTGACCTACGCAATGCTTACCACCTCGTCCAGGATTAAGGAAGGGGATGAATGGAAGACAGCTTTCAACACCGCTAGGGGGCACTACTGGTCATGCCGTTTCTAGCTAACGCCCCTGCTGTCTTCCAGAACCTCGTTAACGACATCCTGCATGACATGATTAATCAATTTGTCTTTGTGTACCTTGATGATATATTAATATTCTCTCGTTCCAAGGAAGAACACATACGTCATGTTCGTGCATGCAGCGCCTCCTGGAGAACCAACTCTATTCCAAGGCAGAGAAGTGTGAATTCCACTTGGACACAGTCCTTTCCTCGGATTTGTGGTCACTCCAGGAGGCATCCTAATGGACCAGAGAAGGTGAAGGCGGTAAAGGATTGGGCCACCCCTACTACACGCAAGGAACTACAATGCTTCCTAGGGTTTGCTAACTTTTACCGTCGATTCATTCGCAATTACAGTACCGTTGCTGCTCCATTGACCTCTTTCCCCCAAAGTTCCTTTTGTGTGGACCCCTTCGGCGGAGAAGGCTTTTCTGGAACTAAAGCAAAGATTTACCACTGCTCCTGTTCTCCAACAGCCAGATCCTGAAAAGCAGTTCATCGTAGGTAGACGCCTCTAACACCAGCGTTCCTGTCTTAACAAAATACACCCTTGCCCTTCTTCTCCCGCAGACTTAGCCCAAATTCACGACATCGAAATCGGGAGTTACTGGCGGTGAAGATGGCATTAGAAGAGTTCATTGGTTAGAAGGGGCTAAGGTTCCATTCCAGGTCTGGACCGACCACAAGAATCTGGAGTACCTCCGTTACAGCTAAGAGGTTAAATTCCCGCCAATCTCGTGGTCACTGTTCTTTGACAGATTTAACTTCACCTTAGCTTATCGCCCAGGCTCCCAGAACAAGAAACCTGATGCCCTGTCACGTAAATTTTAATATTCAAACCATCTTACCTAGTCGTGTTGTGGTGGGAGCATTAGTTTGGGAGTTAGAGGATCGAGTCAGAAGGTCACAACCTTCTGGGGGGCCACCTACTAACTGTCCCAAGAACCGCCTCTTTGTTCCAGACTGCCTCCGAAAGTTCTCCAGTGGGCCCATTCTTCCTGTCTCGCCTGCCATCCTGGTGCTAACCGGACCTTGGCCATGCTAACTCGCAGGTTTTGGTGGCCAACAGTCCGGAGAGATGTAAAGAACTTTACGACTGCTTGTCCGGGTCTGCGCCCAAAACAAGGCCACCCACACGGCACCAGCTAGTCTCCTGCAGCTGCTTCCGGTTCCTTCCAGACCATGGGCTAATATTTGGACTTTGTCACTGGTCTTCCGAAACACCGTCATCCTGACCATTGTTGATCGCTTTTCCAAGGCAGTACATCTCGTCCCTCTTCCCAAACTTCCCTCTGCCAGAGAGACAGCTGACTTACTTCCAACACGTAATCAGAATACACGGCATCCCCTCTGACATTGTCTCCGACCGTGGCCCTCAATTCATCTCACAAGTCTGGAAAGCCTTTTGTCAAGCCCTGGGAATAACGGTTTTAACCTCTGGATTTCACCCGCAGAAATGGGCAGACAGAGAGGGCCAACCAGCAGATGGAGAGTGTCCTTCGGTGCCTCACTTCCCGAGATCAGGGGGACTGGAGCGAACAACTACCCTGGGTCGAATACTCCATCAACAGCCTTCCCACGGCTGCCTCAGGTGTGTCCCCCTTCCAAGCTTGTCTCGGTTAAACCACCTCTGTTCCCCTCACAGGAGGTCGAAAGTTGATGTTCCCAACATCCAGGAATTTCTACAGAGGTGCCGAAGGACGGGGGAGGAAACTTCGTTCCGCTCTCCTGAAAGCTGCTGATGAGATGAGTTTTCTGTTCCACCGCAATATAAAGTAGGACAAAAAGTTTGGCTTTCTTCCAAGGACATTGCACTAAGGACTGAAAGTAGCCCCCATTTCATTGGTCCTTTTATGATTGAGAAGATCATTAACCCTGTCTCTGTCAAACCTGCTACCAGCCTCTATGAGCCGTATCCACCCAGTCTTCCATGTGTCTTGCATTAAACCTGTACTGTTTTCCATCCACACCCCTGCCCCCGACCAATCCTTCCCCCAAGGCTCATCGATGGAGGAGAAACTTACACGGTGCACATTGCTGGACGTTATCGAGGAAGGGGTCTCCAGTACTTGGTGGACTGGGAAGGATTGGGTTCCTGCTTGTCACATCCTCGAAAATCGCTCATCAAAGACTTTCACAAGAGGACTTTTTTGATAGAAGCTTAGACCAATGAGGTGGCGGTCATAGAATTCTGTTAGAGATCAGTGATTTGTATGTTTGTTTTTAGTTAGTTTCTGGTTTTAGTTTGTTTCTTGTTAGTTTTTTAGTGTTGCTATTATTTATATATTTATTATATTTATTCGTTTTAGAGCATGTATGTTTCTGGATGATTGCTCTGTCTCTGGTCTTCAGTGTCTTCATCTCGTTTCTGTCTCGTGGCGTCTTGTCTTTTTCATCACAGTCTCTTCCCTGTAATTTCGATTGGGTGTTTCCACTTCCTTCTCTCTTGCTGTTCTCATTGGCTATCCGCACCTTTTGAGGCACAGGTGTTTAGCTAGATTAGAGTTAGGACTCCACCCGTTTCCCCTCTCTCTCCTATCACCGTCCTTGCTTTTCTAGTTCCACCTCTCTACAGCTGTTCTGTGTTTAGCTGGGATTCCACTTAATTTGTTTTGCTTTTAAAGACCCACTTTTCCCTCAGCTTCTTGTCGACTGACCACAGCTTTCTTGGTCAGTCTCGATTTCTGCGCTTATTTTCGCTTCGATTGTTGAAAGCTCGTTTCTTGTGATTCTCCATAAGTCTTGTATTTGATTGTATTATGCTGTGAGATTGCGGTTTGGTTGATTAGTACTTCGTTCTCCCTGATCCCCATTTTGTACCTATCTGTTTAGTATATCCTGTGTTCTCCCTTATCCTATCCAACTCCTTTTTCCTTCCCTTCCATTCCCTTAAGCCCCCTTTGTTACTGTCTTTTTGTGCGGACTGATTCTCTGGTTACTGGATTATTTTGCTTGTCCCCTGACTTCGATTCTGCCTATTCTGCATTTCTCTGTTTGCCTGGCTATTGATCCATTTCTGTTTTGACCATGAGCTTGGTTAATCCCAATAAACGCCCTGCCGATGCTGAACTGCATTTGGAGTCTATGCCCGTTCCTTTCAGGCTTCAGCCCAGTTAGGTTCGAAAAGTCATCCAGGTCTTTTGTAAGGCTCTGTAGTGATGTATAGTGAGGGCTCAATAAAAAAATTGTATCATCAGCATACATTGAAATTTTTGTATTTAGACCTTGCATTTCCAAGCCTTTGATATTATTATTTGTTTGTATTTTTATAGCGAGTATTTCTATTGCCATAATAAATAAATACGGTAATAACGGGCAGCCCTGTTTTACCCCCCGTGAAAGGGCAATGGGTTTTGAAATATAAACATTATTTATAATTATAAAGATATAAGGTTATAGAGCAACATAAGCTCCCCTCCAGACGACATCTATTCCAAGAAAGGCCTTATGTATTTCAGCAGGACGATGCAAAACCACATACTGCAGCTATAACAACAGCATGGCTTCGTAGTAGAAAAGTCCGTGTGCTGAACTAGCCTGCCTGCAGTCCTGATCTTTCACCAATTGAGAACATTTGGCGCATAATTAAAAGAAAAGTCCGTCAAAGGAGATCCAAAACTCTCCAGCAGCTGGAAGCCTGCATTAAACAAGAGTGGATCAAATTCCAATGGCTAAACTCAAGAAACTTGTCTCCTCAATGCCCAGACGCCTCCACTGTGTGTTAAAAAGAAGAGGGGATGCTACACCATGGTCAACAGGCCCCTGTCCCAACTTTTTTGAGACCTGTAGCAGCCATCAAATTTGAAATTTGCTCATTTTGTGGATAAAATTGTAAAATTTCTCAGTTTCAACATTTGCTATGTTATCTCTGTTCTATTGTGAATAAAATACTGGCTGGTGTGATTTGAAAGTCATTGCGTTTTGATTTTATTCACAATTTACACTTTGTCCCAACTATTTTGGAATTGAGGTTGTATTTGTGTATCATAAACTGTGGTAACATTAGTCTTATTACTGTAAAGGATGTTACAAACACTCTCATTACAACCGTAAACATGGACGGGCAAGGAAAAAACACTGCTGGATTCCTCACACTTTGCACCATTGAGGAAACCCCAGTGTGATTCTAGAGAACACTCCTGTGATTGCACCACAGCATCCTGTTCTAACGTTCACACTTTTCAGCAAAATACTATTGAATTTCCCCACTTGCAAGGAACCACTGAATCAGCAAACTCCAACGACACAAGAGATCAACAGGTGGTTGATCTGCCAAAACGTATACATCTAAAACGTGCCTGGGAATCATTTAGGTTACTGTCTCCACTAAGTCATAATTAACATAAGCTACTGTCTTCAACAAAGTCATAATACTACATCTTTTATCGTGCCATCTTTTCCACCAGAAAGGAAAAAATGCACCTGGACATTATTCAAAATACAGTTTCCACCAAAATCATAAACTCCACAAATGTCTTTTATTTCACCATTTGTCCGCCACATCGTAAGTGTGCCTGTGCATGTAAAAAGGGTTTTAGATCCCTTTTTTATGATAAAAACTTTATTCTTATCAACCAACATTTTTTTTAAATAAGCCTATTGACCATTTCTTTAACTCACCTCTGTTTTATCTGATGCTGTTTTTGATAGGCCTATTATGTTAATTCACCATTTTTTAATTTCACCCTGCCCTGCTCTGTCTTCTCTAAAAATGTGTTTTTTATTTAGTGGAGTCCTTTTAAAGACTCTAGAAAACATTTAGTTGTTTGTTCATCTAGTGTAAGCCTATCCTTTTAAAGTCTTCAGAAAATGTTTAATTGCTTAAAACCTCTTTAACCCTGAGCCTCTGGCGCTAAAATGACAGGCCTAAAATGAAATAAGTATATCTCTGCAACTACTTGTCCATTTGAATAATCTTGGTATCATAATAAAGGTAACAATTTGGGGATTTCTGTCATTGTATGAAAATCAATGTATATTACACTGAGTCAGTGTAAATGAAGATGGAACATAGCAAAAAGGAAAGATCACATTTCTGCCTTAGAAAATTCTACTTTTATCCCTTTTAAAATTATTTAGTTGCAGTCTCAAAGCTCTAAAAATTACAGCCCAGAACCTCACCATTATCTGTGCCAAAGTTTACTCCTACAAAGTAAATCAGAATAAAATTAGAGAGGTTTTGGTTCAGGAATGTCCAGGTGGCATCTCCAAAATGGCCACTTGGGTGCACTTTAGGCATTGTGTGCCATTGGAGGTTTCTCAGCTACCAAACTGTAAAACTAATTTAATTTCACTATATGTCACTACAGGAGTACAGTCCATCTGATTAGAATATTTATTTATTTATTTATTTTTTTTTATTATTGTAACCAGTCCTGTATACATTTTTCCATTCAAAGAAAATGCATATAAAAGAAATGAAGTTTGACTCCAATGGAGCAGATTTATTTTCAATAAAACAAGCAAATAAACAAAACTATAAATACAAAGATAAGGAAAAATGGTAAAAAGTTAAAACAAAAGACACCCCAGCAATTATTTATACAAGAACTATGCCTCCGCTGCTCAAAAAAAACAATGCAACTTCAGTAGGGATTGAACCCAAGTCACCCATGCCAGCATGCAACGCCTTAGCCATTAAGCTACCTGGATAGACAAGCAGCCTACACTCACATCGCAATTCTAAACAGTGAGTAAGCATAAGACATCATGTACCCCAGTTCAGCGCTTGTATAGCAGCGCTCTCATCAGTACTTGCAGGTAATGGCGCAAGGATTCTCAGTTGGACGCAACTGTGAAGACTACTTTGAAAACGACTGTTGAATATTTCCTGGACAATTATAGCGATATTATCAATGAGCAACCGGTTTTGCAACTGTAGCTGCATTCATTTCTGCGTGCTTTGAGTACTGGGACGCACCGGGAACACAAGGCTCTATCTCAGGCTAGGTTTGTACTATTACAGTGGTTGAAGGCTCGTTGGAAACGTCAAAGCCCATAGAATTAAATGGCCGCCAACGTCAAATTTACAGCATCACAAGCCAATCATAGAGAAGAAAATACATGCATACATGGAAAATACTCAGCACCTGACCTAATTGGAGGCGGTGCCACGGGGAAAAAAAAACATGCATGGAGTCTGGCAGATGTTGTTTCAATATAACACGGACACACTGAACTAACAATAGCCAGCACAGATTTATCCTTGAAAACAGTTTTTTTATCATAAAATATCAAAGGTAAGAAAAAATTTTTGCTCAGCGCTGTAGAATGTAAAGTGTATGCCAGCAGTTCTTTGAGTGTGGTGTCAGTTTAAAATGACAAGGCTTATATAAGATTCTGTGGACTTTCCTCTTTCATTTGATGTATCGTTTGTATGCCTAGCACAAATTCAGTTGAAACGCTAGCGATTGAGCGTTGATATTATTTTATCCTATGTTTTACAACATGCTTATTTACTTGCTTGGTGCTTGAATTGTGTACGGTAGAGGTAAAAATGGTCAACATGAGCTTTTTGCCTTGTTTCCTCTTGTTAAGTGGGTATGCCACATGACTATGTTGCTATTAGGAAACATGCCTTATTTACAACGTATGATGTTTATTGATTGCACCCAGTACCGAGGATGTTCAGGCTAAAGAGGTTAAAAATATCTTTATTTTATCATCTATATAAGCCTATTTAAGTACAAAGCTCTGGAAATACACACATATGCTCAGAATGAAAAATCTTACAGTCAAAAATTAACCTATATGTGACACAGGTTGTACAAACCCTAATTCCAATGAAGTTGGGACGTTGTGTAAAACATGAATAAAAACAGAATACAATGATTTGAAAATGCTTTTTGACCTATATTCAATTGGGTACAGTACAAAGACAAGATATTTAATGTACAAACAGATAAACTTTATTGTTTTTTTTAAAATATACACTCATTTTGAATTTGATGCCTGCAAAACGTTCCAAATAAGCTGGGACAGGGGCAACAAAAGACTTAAAAAGTTGAGGAATGCTCAAAAAACATATGTTTGGAACATTCCACAGGTGAACAGGTTAATTGGAAACAGGTGAGTGTCATGATTAGGTTTAAAAGGAGCATCTCCAAAAGGCTCAGTCGTTCACAAGCAAGGATGGGGTGAGGTTCACCACTTTGTGAACAACTGCGTGCGCAAATAGTCCAACAGTTTAAGAACAATGTTTCTCTGCATGCAATTGCAAGAAATTTAGGGATTTCATCATCTACAGTCCATAATATCATCGAAAGATTCAGAGAATCTGGAGAAATCTCTAAATAAGCGGCAAGGCCGAAAATCAACATTGAATGCCCGTGACCGTTGGTCCCTCAGGCGGCACAGCATTAAAAACCGACATCATTCTGTAAAGGATATTACCATGTGGACTCAGGAACACTTCAGAAAACCACTGTCAGTTAAAACAGTTCATCGCTACAACTACAAGTGCTAATTAAAACTCTACCACGCAAAGTGAAAGCCATATATCAACAACACCAAGAAACGCCGCCAGCTTATCTGGGCTCGAGCTCATCTGAGATTGACTGACGGAAAAGTGGAAAAGTGTGCTGTGGTCAGACGAGTCCACATTTCAATTTGTTTTTGGAAATCATGGAAGTTGTGTCCTCCGGGCTAAAGAGGAAAATGACCATCCAGATTGTTATCAGCGCAAAGTTCAAAAGCCAGCATCTGTGATGGTATGGAGATGTGTTAGTGCCCATGGCATGGGTAACTTGCACATCTGTGAATGCACCATTAATGCTGAAAGGTACATACAGGTTTTCGAGCAACATATGCTGCCATCCAAGTGACGTCTTTTTCAGGGACGTCCCTGCTTATTTCAGCAAGACAATGCCAAGCCACATTCTGCACGTGTTACAACAGTGTGGCTTTGTAGAAAAAGAGTGCGGGTAATAGACTGGCCTGCCTGCAAACTAATTGTTAAACCATACATTAGAAAAGGCAGCCGTACAAAACATACCTCGCCCAAGCAACGTCAGTGCTTTTGTGTTGACTTAGTTTTTAACGAAAATAATTGACTTATTCTCTCTATATTTGAGGAAGCATAATATATCCCTGGCGAGATGCCGCACATCAAATTTGAAAACAATCAGATGAAAATTGATTTTATGGAAATTTTAAATTCTTGACCTGAGCCCCTGAAATTTTTTACCTGAAGTTTACTCCCTCCTGCTGAGAAGGGAGTGCCCCTGGCTTAGTGGTGCATATAAGCTGTATCTTTCGAGCTTGGTTTGCACTCAATCTCTAAATGAAAACAGAGGTCATGGGGAAAAAAAAGATTTTTGAACATGGCCTATATCTTTGTCGAGCTTATGCCTAATTTCTTCAAAATCAAATGGCTTTATTCTCGATCGTGGCTGACCTATGTAGCAAGTTTGGAAATGATAACTGCAATATTGTAGGCACTATGCTGTTAATAAACAAAGAAATAACAAACAAACAAACAAAATTAAAAACAATATCTTCCTTGGGGGCGAGGTCAATACAGAACTCACAAAATGCAAGTTGGGTAATTTTAATACTGATTTTATTTCATTAAGGAAAAAATGCTTGCAATCTGATTAGAAAATATGTTGCAATCGCAAACCAAACTGTGATATAATTGTTTGTGCAAAAAAGAAGCCATGAACAGACTGAATATTTTTGAATTTTCCCAATTACTATTGATGCAGTACAGTGAAATCAAAGCAAGCTTGCATTTTCTTTCAAATGCAGATAACCTACTTTTCATCACCATGCATAAGAGCATCTGCCAAGTGATTGTAATATATTGTAATTTAAAACTTGATTGAACTCACTCAAACTAGTAAACAAGCCAGCAAGCCTGCTGTCTCTCTTGCTGAGAAGTGACAAGGAATTATTAAAGTGAAATGAAGACACTGCTGTTTAGATCATATTATTTGTCAAGCAAACCATTTTAAGGAGCATATTATCATTGTTTCTAAAGCATTTGATTAAGTATGTTGGCTCAAACTGTCTCAAGAATTAATTTCAGTTATCAATGTAGTCTGGGTTTCATTCTCAATAGCTTGTCTCATAGCTGTTGCTGATATTGTTATGTGCGCAGCTTTTCATTACAAGTATATTCCCCATCCACCCCCCAAGAAACATAAAAATCCATAATTAGTGACATTATTTATTATTATCCATTATTATGTCATAAAAGAATGTATCAGCAGGCAAGAGATCAATGAAAGAAGGCTAGTCCTGTCAGAAACTAATAAAAACTGATGTATTTCCTAATGAATACCTCCAGTTTTGCCATCACAAATATGATTGAATCTGTGAGTGGCATAAAACAAATAATGTTTCTTTTTCTATTCAAACATGGTAACTATTCGCCATCTCATACATTAAAATCTTCTGAATGTCTCAGCTGCATGTGACAAAATGATCATATGTCTGCTCTCTCAGCTATACAAGTTCTAATTTTGCCCAGCCTTTTCCTGTATGGTTATGACACTTGTTACAGTGTGACCTAGAATAACTTTTTTTTTTTTAGATGAAATTTATTAGTTTTTAGAAGTGAAAAGACAAAAATGCTTCTCAGAAGGGTGCAGGAACAGGTCTCTAAAGCTTGGGTACAGGGTCACCATATACCACCTTCCTCACATCAATTACCACCACCTACAATAAATCAACAGTAGTCCATCATATTTATTGTTGGTCTTTTTGAAAGCTTTTTTGACGGATAAACAAAAAATAATATGATAGAAACAAATGACTGAGATTTATATACAAACCTGTTACTGCTGAATGGGTTTCTGAGGCATATTGGGCTCTAACTTTCACACTGCCCTACCCGTTGCCACTACCCGCTACCCGTGAATTACACATTCAGCAGCTTCCTCTATCCCTAAACGGTATCTTGCGGCCACACTACCCGCTATACATTATGCCGACTCCTTCATTTGCGCCTGGAGGTGTGCCTGTGGGCGTGTTTATGCGCTTTCCCTACAATTGCTAGCTTGACCACACACGTTAGGGAAAGTGTATAGTGGGTCCTCAAACCACCCGCTACCCATTTGGACTTTTACAAGAATGCGCCCAGGCAGCTTCAGTGTGTGTCAACTTGGACACATGTGGACGTGCACATGCGGCTCACCTCCCGAATTAACTCGCCTATAAAAAGCCACCTTGCTTTAGCCTCAGTTGAACCCCTGAGAAAATGGCAGAGATAGTACTAAATCGCCTTGATCGCCAGTTAAATAATAGAAGACGCCCAGAACGCGTGTACTGCCAGCGCACCAGCTACCTGGGCCTTTCAGGTAAGTCTGTATTGTTTGTATTTTGTATCAATCATTTTTTCCGCTTTTATAATAATATATAATTATTATAATATATATTAATTATATATTAAATATAATATTCTAAAATTATAATAATAGAAGTATTATTTCCCACAGAACGAGAATACGTGACAAAACTGAGCCTCTCCCATCAGGCAGTGACGGAATTTTGTCACCTGGTTGCAGATGATGGATACACCGCTGCCAGCTGTCCATATGCCTTGCCCGTTGCTGTTAGGGTTACTGTGGCACTATTTTTCTATGCTAGTGGGTCATTCCAACACCCACTCAGCTCAGTTGGAGGCATGACCCAATCTGCCATAAGCTCGGCTATAACTGCAGTCACTGCCAGCATAGTCCGACATGCCTGTAGGTACATCACTGGCATCCCTGTGACACCCGAGAGACAATGCAGGGTAAAGCGGGACTTTTTTGGCAAGATATGGGTTCCCTAGGGTTCTGGGTGCCGTCGTCTGCACACACTTTCTGATTCAGGCTCCGGCTTTAAACAGTGCCTATGTGAATTGTAAGGGAACCCATTCCATCAACGTCCAGGTGATTTGCGATGCATGGGGTTACATCTTGAATGTATACGAAAATCATCCTGGAGGTAGCCATGACACTTTTATAATGGAACAGTCGGTCATTCCTGCAGTCTTCCAGAGGGACCCCCCTCTGGATGGGTGGCTGTTGGGTGACAATGGCTATCCATTAAAGACGTGGTGCATGGTGCCATACATTACGCCAACAAGTGTGCGTGAGTTCGCTTTCAATAGAAAACACTTACGCGCACAAATTGTCATTGAGCGAACATTTGGCGTGCTCAAAATGCGGTTCCGCTGCTTGGACATGTCAGGTGGGGTCTTACAGTATGGTCCTCAGAAAGTAGCATCTTTCTTTGTGGCATGTTGTGTGCTGCACAACATTGTCCTACGCCATGGAATGATGCTGGAGTTTGAGGATAGATTATTACCGGACTATAGAAGGCGGCAAGCTGAAGTGCAGGTGCCGACTCCAAATGCTGATATAGTGCCAGCAGTAGCAGGGGCAATGAGGGATCAGCTGGCAGCGGAGCTGCGACACCACTAGTCATGTCATCTGCAGCCTGCCTGGTAAGTAATTTTTGCGATCAGTAGGCTACTAATAATGTAATAATACATGTCATTCATATAGCGTTTTATTAAATACTCAAAGTTGCTTTATAAAGAAAAAAGTGTGAATGGTTGCAGTCAATGTAGGCATTTATTTGGCTGTGGGTATTTTCTAAAATGGGATTTTGATCCTCCCCTGTCTGGATTTGACTTCATGCACGACCAAATTAACTTTGTCTTTGGAGAAACGTGCGACCTTCCTCTCTCCATCACGGGTTTCGGTTTGAGAATTTGGGATAGCGCAGCCTGCTCTTAAAGGCAATGGCACCTGGCACACTGATTGGTTTAACTGGCGTAACGCCCAAACCACGCCTATGCATAATATAACAGGTAGCGCGGGTTTTTTAGGGATATAGGCAGGTGTGCAAGATTGCAACTTTTGCGGGGGAATGCCTCTTACACAATGTTAAATCCCCAAATAATGGGTTTAGGGACTCTGACGTAATAGGGCCCATTGTCTTTTACTCCATCTCAGCACCTTCAGCAGATGTGAAAGTGACAACTTATACTACTGGATATCTATGGCTCACAGGATTGCCCATGGGTAGCTGATCTAATACGAAAATTAAAAATTTTATTTAAAAAACATTTTTAATTGTATTTTTTATTTTAAAAAGATAATTAATTATTTTAAAAAAATTATTTAAAAATTAGAATAGGCTGCTGGGTTAGCTCATTTGGTTATGGAGCCGCACTGTGGAGCAGCAGTGACTACCATGGCGCAGGTTCAATCCCCAATCGCTTTTTCAGAGCAGCACAAGGGTGCGTTTCCCAAAAGCGTAGTTTCTAACTAAGTTAGCAACTTACATAGTTCGTCCATTCACTGTCAATGGGTCCAACTATGCATGTTAGCATCTGTGATTTTGGGAAATGCACCCCAGAGCAACTGCAGGGAAAACTAATTGGGAAGGGACTGCAGGGATGGGATACTAAAATAGTTGCCTTATTGGTGGCTCACGTGCCTCCTGTTAGCCAGCCAGGTGCTCGTCAGTAAGATTTTAAGCTTGCTTATGTTCGGGTATCCTCCGCCCTCATTCTGAACTTGCGAAGTTTCGACCCATGAGTGTAAAGAAGCAGCAGCTGACAGGGGCGTGCTTCGGAGGAGAGCTGCAAACTGTCTTCGCTCTCCCGAGTTGGCAACATGGGGTCGCATACGACCAAGTCTTGCACAAACAGTTCTCTAATGAGGCATTCCAGATTCAGGTGGGATTGGAGATGCCAAATTAAAAAAAAAAAAAAAAAAAAATAAAGGGGATGGGAGGCACTTTTTACATTCGTTACTTTGTGAAAAATGAATAAAATCACGAACAAATGTTGTTATAGTTTGTTTAAAGTATGTGGATTATTAGCATAGTCATGTAAAAGAAAGTCATCATGGGCCGGGGGGCTAGAGGCTATTTCCTGATGAGCTGGATAGCATTAAGCATTCAGCACATCCACAAGCCCTGTCATTTGTTCCCCTACTGATGCCTTGAATTTTTTGAAATTTCAAAAGTGCTGAATATCTGGAAAAATTGCCCCTCACTCACCGGAGAGGCAACATGGCTACGTGTACAAGACCTTGTAACCCCATGTCTGAGCTATTGTCATGCCCTGCATTCAGGTTACTGAAATCGTTCTCGAATGTTGCTGCCTGCCTGGTCTTTGACAGTCCAAAACAGACACATGCTGTGGCACTTTTGAAAAGCCTTTCTTGGCTTCTCAAAGCTGTCTGCATTTGTTTCAAGTCTCTGACACTGGCAATCAAAACACAATGAGTTCTGTCTCCTCTTCTTTTCAGGCAGAGTCACGTAACACTCCGACCAGCCCTCTCAATTTAAAATATACTGGACAAAGAAAGTTAGGGATCACTCTGATTTTTAATATTGAAATATGATATGGAACATAATTTGAACTATCAAATATTTCAAATTCGAAAATTGGGGTGATCCCTAATTTTCTTTGTCCAGTATATTCCCACCATCTAGCATGCCCAACCGTCATGGCCCTGGCTGTGCCCTCATCCTCTAATGGTGAAATAACAGCCAGGATGGCACCTTCACTGGGGCAAAACTTCAGTTTGGAATGAAGCGTCAAATGCAACAATGACGTGCAATATTTATTTCTTAACAAATAAAAGAAAAATCAACTATTTTTTTCTCTCTTCATCTTGCAGATCATGGAGCAAGTGCCTTGAGAGTGTTGTAGAAATGTAATTACACCCATCTTAAATAATATTTTCTACACATGTGATTCATGACTGTTTCAAGTAACTGAATTAACGGAGTCATGTGGTTTCCATTATACAAAACTGTAAATTCACATGCCACATTACTAACACTTATTGGTCCCCACAGCTCATCGCACCCCAGTCTCCCATACATGATAAATCATTAAGAGCTGCATAGCTACTCCATGTTACATTTCATGTACACATCCTCTATGCAATATTAGACCACAAAACAAGAGATCATGAATGCTTTATCACCCAATGAAAAAAAATGGTGATGTCTCTTTGTGGAGAAAACAAAGGTTTGCCCAAGTGTGCATGAGGTTTATGGACATTCTTTATAACCAGTTTTGATAAAAGATATTGGGGCCTTTCATCTTCTGGCTCCCAGCTACTGAGCTAGAAAAATGATCTCAAAAATGGTTCCATTAGGCATAGCAGCTCCATGTATGCTAAAAATTGTGATTACTATAGACCATGTATTTATTGTGCTGTGGGACTAACCTGCATTTTGGATAATACTGTAAGGTGTCATCGTGATCAATCAAATTGTAGTGGCCAGTATTAATACAGTGATAGGAGGCTAATTCGGGGTTTGATGCTCAGCTAGGTACCCATTCTTTTTCAGGGCAATCAACAGCTAGCCCACTACCAAGACATCTGACTCAACTCATAAAAAATTTTCCCTCACACAGTTATTTGTTTATTAATACAGTCAGTGCAATTAGTTGAACCAGGATTCCTAATTCTGGATAAAAGAAAAGATTATGCTCACATTGGTGCCAGATAATATGAGGCACTCTTGTCCAGTTATTGAATCCAAGCACCGTACTTATCCTGTTTAGGGTATATACAGCATGTGCTAGTATATCCCTCATATAGAGCAAGAACAATCTCAGTGCCCTATTTTATTTCTACATTTTTTTTAATTTACCGATTTAGTTAACTTGGGAAAAAAATGCTTACCACGTTTTATTGATAGGTGATCTATATCATCTTGGGGTGTGAGCAGAGTTGACAATGCAGGACACATATTTGGTAGTGAACCCAGGGGCAAAGCTGGGAGAGAAATCTTGCATTATATGCCCTTAATCTGTCAGCTATTGTGAGTCGTAACTCATAAGTATTCTCTAATGCTATTCAAAGTGGCTTCACTGCAGATATCAATTTGAGGGGATAAACAATCCACAAACTTATGCGACAATGGAAAATATCATTTATAGGCTCCAACCCATATTTAACATTCATGAGAAAAAAAAAAAAAAAAACCTTAACTGCAATGACACCCTTTCAACAATTAGTCTTTGTCCTCTAGATAAAGCCTTGCCAGAAGAGCTGCATGAACTGTTTTATGAGAAAGGATTAACATTCATTTCTATATCCTGCCATATCAACCCTTTTTGTAATTCACGGATATAGCTTTCCTTGTGTGAAAAACCTTGATGAGCCATGTTTATTCATAGACTAACCTTTTTAAATAATAACAAGAGCTCTCCAATGAGAACCTCTCCAGCATGCTTAATAACTCATCATTGTCTCATTATTCAGCCCTCGTGTTACTTTCTCCACTTGAGATGCAAAACATGGATTGTAACGGCTCGTCTTAATGCGTATTGGTCTGGCTTGAAGTCGCCCCTGTGGAATGAGTGCGTAGGATAGCAGAGTGCAGCAAACACAGGTGCCTCCCCAGAACATGGAGCAGAGGCCTTAACTGGAGCCACAGTAATGAGCTAAAACCTCATTTTTCAGTTTCTTTTCATCTAATTGAGTTGCCTTTGCACATTTTCAGACCAAAGATAACATTATTGTTTTCTTTATTACTTGCACAGCCTTTTCTACTTTTCTACTATGAATTCAGGACCTCGGGGGATGGATTCTGCACTTCTACCTTCCCACTGTGTTCATGTGTCACTTCTCAGTACTTGAGTTTTCAGTGCATCTTTGTTTGCGAATGAAGATAATTATGGACCTTATTCATAACAATCTCCTCTATTAAAATAAAGACTATATTTTAGTTGATGGTGTGTCATGATCCAGTCAAAAAACCAACCACAGATTCAGAGTACAAGCCACAAGGAGAGTCCTTATTAACAGGAATATGGTAAAAGAAGAGGGAAGGTCCTTAACCCCGAACAGTAGAGGGGCAGTTCAGCTAAGTTGTTAATGACTGTAGAGCTTAGGGGCGTGTCCATGCCCAGGCCAGTGACTGTCTAAGAGTAGAAGCCAGATGGTGAATCCCCCTCGCCAGAGCAGGATTGCTGGACAGCAGAACCAAACGGTTTTGCAGGAATGCAGTCCCAATCCTGAAGACTGATTAAGGCTTGAGAGCTTGTTCCCATTGATAATAGTCCGAATAATAATTACATCTTTATTTATCATTAATTTACTGAAAACCCATGGAAGAGGAGCTTAGCTCAACACTTGAAGACAAACTCACTGGGGAGCTTTGCTGGCAATGAAGCATGACAATCCAGCAACCATACTGAAATCACAATGAACTTACAGTACATAGACTGGATATTTACAGAAGGAGTGAGGCCTACAAATGATAATACCTGGAAGCAAGCAAAGAAACGAGACAATAAATCAATAAAATGAGATAAAACCACAAAAATATATGCAGACTGTTGGAAAACAGGAGGAGCCGATTAAGGATTCATGAGGGTTCTGACATGATGTTTACAAAGACAACAGTTCTCTCATCTTATCCCTGAATTTTGGGGTGCAAATATAACCCACAGATGTTGGCTTATTATTCAAATATAAAAGGAACTGTATGGATCAAAACATTCCAGAGAGCCTAGAGCTTGGAGTTTCCAGTGGAAGTCTTCAAATGACATAATCGCATATTTCACATTTCATGTACAAACTGAGCTCAACTGCATAAGAAATTTCTATGTCTGTTCCAGCATCAACTTCATTCATTAGGAAAATGCATACGTATAACCTGGAACAAATCAAATAAAAATGCATTTGTTTGTCTCATTTCACAAAGTGTTAAGGTCGACATACGTACCTCACCGAGAACCCTCGCTTAAACGGCCAAAAAGAATGTTGTTTCATGCCAGAGACCTCTGAATCTTTCTGATCTGCTCTGAAGCACAAAACACAGGCAGCTTGAGAATCATGGCAAGTTTTCTAAGTTTAAGAGAGTAAACACGAATAAGTGATGTCTGCGACCAGTGACATTTATAAAGGCCAAGTTGAAATACTGACGCACTCTATTTGATGTGGAAAAACTTCTTTTATATTTTGTTCTGTTTCATACTATTTTATGTCAGTGCTGGACTGTGTACACCTTGATTCATAATTGAATTCATATTGAAGCACTGATTCCAGAATAAATTATAAAATTGAACCTTCCATTTATAAATTGTAGTTATAGTAAACTAATCATGTTCATAAAATAATAATTTTTAATTTATTGTTTGCCAAAATGTCCAAAATAAAAGAAGCCATTTGTTGGATTAGATTGAACTGGGTATTAATGTGGGTCCACAGTCACACAACACACAGAACAATGCAGATTAGGAAGATTGTTGTCAAGGGATAGTCCAAGGACAGAAATCTGTGGTCAATGGACTGGAGATAAAGCAGGCCGAAGTCATGGAAGCAAGCTGGGGTCAAAATCAGAAAAGCAGTCCGAGGGGATTTGGGACAGGCAAAGAAGGCAACGGTGTGGACTGGAAAGAAGCATGAGCAAATCCGCGAGACAAAAACATACACGAGGCGGGGCTGGAAAACACAAGGACCTGGCGCAAAGAGAAATAAATGCGATAGAGAAATGATTAGCTTGAGACAGTACAAAGGCAAACTGACAAAAAACACAAAAAAATTGAGAAACTTAAATACACAGAGATAAAGGCCTCTTTCATACACCCAGCACAAAGCGTGCATTTGCACCTAATATGCTGAAAAAGTGTGATGTCACTTTCGCTGGGGTCAACACTCACTTCCTTGACAATGGTTCACACTCGCAACATAACAATACATCCACTTGTACACTTAACACACGGCACGAAATACTTAAATATTTGACGATCAAAAATATGGTGAGGAATGCTTCCTGTTCTTTTATAATCAGCATATTTTGGGTTTAAGATCGCTGAAAATAAAGCTTAATTCCATACACAGACACGAGGACCATGGCGATAAACACTGTTCTAGTTCTTTACTTATGGTTTGGTTCGCTCGGCGTGAACCAGTTGCCATGGCTACGGCAAGTTGACCTCAAAATTCTGCCGCCACTTTTCCAGCGAATTGAGCGTTCATGGTCTTAAAATGAGGTCTGATCAGGCACTCTGCTGGTGTGTTGTTATCTTGAGGTAACATAAAGCTCATGCGCGATTGACCAACAAAAACCTGATCTGAAGTTAAAAGTCAGATTTTAACCACTATTTTAAGGGCACATTATTAAGATTGTATTATGTTCCATTTTAGGCGAGTGGACAACACGCATACCCACGGCTTGTTACTCACACAGGGACGAGCAGCAGCGCGCTGACATGCAAACCATTAAAAATAATAAAGATTACAATGTGAAAGGTTATTATCGTGTGAATCAAGATATTTAAAAAATAGATGTCATAATAGCGAGTGTGATCTTTGGACACCAGCATAACTGTGTGCCCGATCACTGAATGCTCTGATTTATTTTATTCCTGCAGGAAAATAGTCCATCAACATCCAGGTGATTAGGGATTCAGCAGGCAAGAATACATATTTAGGTATTCACAAAATATTTGAGATAAAGCCATGTCTCCTTCACGCTAGCGAACTCTGCCATTTTTGCAGTCTCCTTGGTGATCCCCTGATGGGACAGCTGTTAGGAGACCATGGCATATCATGCCTAAAACTGCATGAATTTCCATTCGATCAAAAAAGGGAAACGCAAGTCAGCTAATGTATTTGCATGGTCACCAAGTTGAAGTGACTGCAAAACAAAGAAATGTTTGAGCAAATTAGTGTAAATGAGCATGTGCTAATAGTAATTGAGATTTTTATAATAATTACTCACAGTCTTAGTTTCTGGTCAGCCTTGTATTTTTGTTTCCTTAGTTGCTCAATATAGAAAGAATGTTTGGAGCACTTCAGACGTTTGAGTAAGTCAGGCATAGATCGACCTGTTACCTGCAATTATCTCAAAATCAATTCTAAACCAACCTGACCCACGAAAACAATACCTGCAACCCATATTTCCCGCTTTTGTTCTGAAATACCCAACTCCACATGTGCTTATTATACAAACTAATTTACAGTTTGGCAGACAGGTGAAGTAACTGTAAAACGGGAATTTATGAGCATTAAAGTGAGGGATGAAATTGTGGTCACCGATTATAATTAATCCAATTATCTTCCATACATCCGACTTAGCCTTCAAGGATGAGATGTCAACAATCTGGTATTCACCAACAGTTATTTTTGTTCTTGTGTCATCTCGGTTGTTTGATTTGTTTCCCAGCCTCACTGTCAAGAATGCAGAAGCAAGTTCCTTTCACTCCTGCTGCATATTATTCATGGAGTTATAGTAGTGTACTCAAACTAGCATTATTTCATTTCTTTCGTCTAAGTTGTTATTTTCCTTGCTCATTTTCATTTCTCTCGGTCATTGCCCCATCCACATATAATTATGTTTTTACCCGGGTCATTCCATATGAAATCAACCAAATTCCAGGAACTTCCTAGTGTCATGGTCATGGATTTCTTTTAAATTTTTATAGAATGTTGTATATGGGGCCAAATGAAGAAATACCAAGTTTTAGCTCAATACCCCCAGCGGTTTTCATTTTCTGGGGGGGGTGTCAAAAAAGTGGGCGTGGCACCCTCAGATGCAGCAAAATGAATTATAGCTATTTTCATGGGGCCATACCTCAAAAACTAATACAGATATGGACTTCATTTTTTCAGGAATTATTAACCTTCCATAAGTAAACAATTTACAAGTGAAAGGAACAAAATTAACCAATTCATGTCTATGCTGTTGTCGTTCAAAACAGGCAGAACCCAAAATTTGGCACATTTCAGGTGGCCTTTTCACCCGAATAGAATGAGAAATCTCAAAATGCTATGTCTCTTATTGTAAGTGTACATACTCAGGTCTCAATTCGAACATTGATATCTTGTATATATTTTGCAGTTGTTCTGTGGTGGGGGCAATTATGACCCCCTGTCTTGGGGGGTAACCCATTTTTGGGCCGTTTTTTCTCAATGGGAGTATCCTCCGATTTTTATGGAACCTATATCATTAGAAAGCTCTTTGTCTGTGCTTTCACCACAAACAAGTTTTAAAGAGGTCTCTCAATTGCTTCATTATTAAAATTGTATCCAAAAGTTGCACTTTTTATGGTTTTCGTACACAGTGTGTTTGTACCTTTTTTATACATATTCATGTTCAAAATCAGCACATTTCAGAGGACATTGCAATCTCTACTGACAATTTTAGGTATTTACTGTGTCACTCATCAGATGACCCCACGACCCGATCCTCTAATTTAAGGACAGCACTTGGCCTCAAGAGACATTACGGCTTCAACTTCCAATCCTCCGCTTGATCCACTCCCCTGTACTGTTGGAAAAGTCAGCAGGTCTACAGATGACTGTCATCGAAAGACATACAATGCAAGGCAAGTTTCTTAAAAATGAGGAACCCGGTGAAAGTGAAAGTACAAGTATAGCCACATTTAGGTCTTATACAGTTCACATACTAAGTTGATACCTACCACTATGGATTTCAGACCTGAACAACTGAGCTGATGATCAGAAAGTGGTCTTTCCTCAACTGCTTTCATTTTGATTTTCAGAAAACTTCGACTGAAAATGCTTTCTGCCTTTGATCCTTGGGCAAAAAGAACTCCTAATCACGAGAGTCATTGGAGTCACTTTATTGAGGTTCAAAGACACTGGTATTGATGAGCATCTTCTGCAAAATGAACTCGAGACAGAGACTGCATCGGTTTGCCACCATCATGAGCAGGTTTTCTTGCACAAATATTCCTTGGCTTTCAATAAAATGAGTTGTCTTGATCCATGGAAAGTGCATAAAAAAGCATTTAAGACCAGGGTACCTCATTTTTAAGAAACTTACCTTGCATTGTGTGTCTTTCGATAACAGTCATCTGTAGACCTACTGACTTTTCCAACAGTACAGGGGAGTGGATCAAGCAGAGGATTGGAAGTTGAAACCATAATGTCTCTTGAGGCCATGTGCTGCTCCCAAATTAGAGCACTGAGTCGTGGTGCCATCTAATGAGTGACACAGTAAATACCTAAAATTTTTGGTAGATTGCAATGTCCTCTGAAATGTGCTGATTTTGTACATGAATATGCATGAAAAAGGTACAAACACACTGTGCACAAAAACCATAAAAAGTGCAACTTTTGGATACAATTTTAATAATGAAGCAAGTGAGAGACCTCTTTAAAACTTGTTTGTGGTGAAAGCACAGACAAAGAGCTTTCTAATGATATAGGTCCCATAAAAATCGGAGGATACTCCCATTGAGAAAAAACTGCCCGAAAATGGGTTACCCCCCAAGACAGGGGGTCATAATTGCCCCCACCACAGAACAACTGCAAAATATATACAAGATATCAATGTTTGAATGGAGACCTGAGTATGTACACTTACACTAAGAGACATTACATTTTGAGATTTCTCATTCTGTTCAGGTGAAAGGGCCACCTGAAATGAGCCAAATTTTGGGTGCTGCCTGTTTTTGAATGACAACAGCATAGACATGAATGGGTTCATTTTGTTCCTTTTACTTGTAAATTGTTAACTTATGGAAGGTTAATAATTCCTGAAAAAAATGAAGTCCATATCTGCATTAGATTTTGAGTTATGGCCCCATGAAAATGGCTATAATTCATTTTGCCACATCTGAGGGTGCCACGCCCACTTTTTTGACAGCCCCCCCCCCCAGAAAATGAAAACCGCTGGGGGTATTGAGCTAAAACTCGGTATTTCTTCATTTGGCCCCAAGTGCAACATTCTACCAAAATTTAAGGGAAATTAAAGACCATGACACTGGGCGTCCCGGTTGATTTCATATGGAATGACCCATCCACGTCCCTGAATAAAAAGTTTATTATTACTATTAAGTCGTTTCCTTGTTTTGTTCTCATGTTCCAATGCAGCGCCTGGATTTACGGTGTCTGAAGACTTCTTTAATCAGAATATCATCAAAACAATTTTGAACAATAATTGAAAATACTTTTCCTATGTGCTAGCATTTTTGGACATTATAGAGATCAGGTTTCAGATGTCGTTCACTTGCGTGACTTCACTTTGTGCACGAGTTTGTTTGTTTATTTTGTTTTTCCACCATAAAAGCCTGCTATCAGCTGGAGAGCTGTTTTTCAGCAAGGCCGTGCAAATTACATCAAAATAACAGATGAAAAAAAAACAACAAAATGAAACATATTTACAAATAATTACAAAAACAGAAAAAATAATTGACCAACATACAATCAAAGTTTTTACATTGCCAATGGTTCTGAGATAGAATGGAAGACTATTAAAAAGACTACAAGCAAAATAAAATGAACTATTACAAATGAAATTGGTGCGTGGTTTGGGTAACATAATTTGAGTATTAATGTTTCGAAGAGTGTAATTGTTTAATGACCTAAATTCAACATTCGAGGATAAAGATAACAGGGAAAGATTGTGAAGTAACCTGTAAATAAAGATGAAAGACTGCTTTTCTCTTTTTTTTTTGAAGTCGATTGACCTCTAAAGTAGAGAACAAAGTTTCCCAGTTGAAGCAGTTATCAACACCTAAAACCATTCTTAGACATCGATTTTGAATGATTTGCAGTCGATTTAGCTTGTTTGTATGACTGGTCATCCAGATAATGCAGCAATAATCAAAATGAGGTAGGATTAAAGTTTTGTACAATGAAAAGGATGTGCTTTTATCAATGAACTGCCTAACATGCTTCACTGCATGGAATACTTTAAGGGTTTTGCTTCTAACATATTCAATTTGTGATGGCCACATTAGGTTTTCATCTAGTATGACCCCAAGATATTTACATTCCAAAACTCTGTTTAAATGAGAATTTTGAATCATTAGATTTACATTGTTAAATTCACATAATTTTGACTTCGATCCAATTAACATGTATTGACATTTACTTACATTTAACAATAACTGATTGTATGTGAACCATTTTGCTAGTGATTCAAGATCTTCATTAATGGTTTTTTGTAAACATGAAGGATCTTTTGAGGCAAAATATATCCACGTGTCATCTGTGTAATGGGAAAGTGAACATTTGTTACCGGATTTATGCAAATAATTCAACATCAAGATGAATGGAAGTGGCCCAAGTATGCTGCCCTGGGGCACTCCACTCTCAACCACCCTACTTTCTGATAAATTTCCATTTACTGATGTTGATTGCTCCCTGTTTGTGAAATAGCTTTTGAACCAATCTAATGTCTGCAAACTGAAACTGAGATATCCTAATTTCTCAAGAATAACATCAAAAGATATCAAATCAAAAGCCTTTTCCAGATCCAAAGTAACAACACCCACAACATTTCCTTTATTGATTAATTTACACATTTCATCTGTCAGATTCCAAAATGCGGTTAAAGTAGAATGCCTGGAACGGAAACCATGTTGGTGAGAGCTAAGTATATTATTTTGACATAAATAATCATACATCTGATCAAACACAATTTTCTCTAAAACTTTGGATAATGCTTGTAACACAAATATGGGTCTGTAATTTAATAGATTTGTTGCATCACCATCTTTGTATATTAGTGTTACTCTGGCGTTTTTCCATATATCAGGAATTTTACCAATGTTTAATGATAGGTTAAAAATATATGCTCGCCCTGGTGGCTCATCGGTCTAAGCGCGCATACCATAAAGGCTGTGTCCTTACCGCAGCGACCTGGGTTCAATTCCAGCTCAGGTCATTTGCTGCATGTCTTCCCCCATTCCTCTCCCCAACTTTCCTGTCTCTCTACACTGTACAACTGCCAAATAAAGGAAAAATTCCCCCCCAAAAAAGTGCCAAAGGCTCAAAAATGTTATCAATTAAATCTTTAATGATGCTGGCAGGTATCTGATCCAGCCCGGTAGCTTTATTCCTCAAAATACCATTTACAACCTTCATTACCTCGTCAATAGAAATTTCTTTGAAGTGAAACGAAGATTTAGTACGTGTCATGTACTGTTTAAAAATTTTACCAAATTTCTTAGACCTTTTTCTCTTTACAGCCAAACCAACAAAGTGATCGTTAAGACAAGATGCTATATTTTTTGAACCTTTAACTTCATGCCCTTCGATAATAAGCTTCTGGATAGAGGTTTCATTCTTTTTCTTTGGCGTAATGCGCCTCAATGCTTTTCACATTGCATTTGAATTACCATAATTACAGGAAGTACTTTCAGAAACATATGAACGTTTGGCTTTCCTCACCATATCAGTTATAGCATTTCTTAGTTTTTTATACGATTTCCAATCCCCTTCTAATTTAGAGCAACGTGCTCGTTGCAATACAGGTATGAATTTGCTTGACCATTTTTTATATGCACTGACCAGGTCTGAATCATCTAACACATCATCCCAACACAATTTTTCTAAATCAGCTTTAAACTCTTCTAAATTGAGCTTTTTTGTATTGCGACAATAAGAAAACTTATGATGACCAGTTGTTGACTTAGCTTTTCCAATAGAACAGAATGATCACCAATAGATAGTGGAATAACATCACAAAAAGTTTCCTTATCATAATTTGACAAGTACAACACATCAATTAAAGTAGTGGATGACGATGTAATTCTTGTCGGTTTCTCAACGTGTTGCTTCAAATCAAATTCTTTGGCTAAACATTGAAGTCGTCTTGTTTGGGATGATACAGGTTTCTTTAACAAATCACAATTTAAATCACCATGAACAATGACATCTTTTGAAGAGAATTCAAATGATTGGAGTAAAGTTTCAAATTGATCAAAGACGACACTATGAGAGTTTGGGGGACGATACCAGTACACAATATGAAAGGTTTTTGTTTAGGCAGACACACTTCAATACACGTGAGTTCAAGACCATCAATTTGAAGATCATTTCTCGCACTGAATGAGACATTTTAATTGATATAGGTGATAATACCACCTCCACTTCCAGTTGACCCATCTCTGCAGAGAAGTGTTTTTTCCTTCTATTTGGAAAATATGTCCCTACAATAGCTATATATATATAAAAACTGCATTTTTTGTTTATTCAGGTTATCTTTGTCTAATAATAAAATTTGTTTGATGATCTGAAACATTTAAGTGTGACAAATATGTAAAAAAAAAAAAGAAATCAGGAAGGGGGCAAATACTTTTTCACAGCACTATATATATGGGTCATTCCATACTAAACTGTACAAATGTGTTACAATGGTGATGAAAATTCAAATACACCTTTTCCAAAGTTTTTCTTTGCAGTGGTGGAACCCCATCCATGGGCATCACAAAGAAGCAAGCAAGAAGATAAACCAAGTGATCACTTCATTTCAGTGACCCCATAATGTACTAAGGGTGGCAGGCGTTGTGGGTGTAACGAGGACACAAAACAGATATTGAATTCCTGAAAATCAGATACATTTCAAAGTCAATTCTTTTGTATGATAAATGGCCTCAGTCTATCAGTAACATTTATGGACAATTACGGCCAGTCAATGTTTTTCATGGCTATTGTCCTCAATGTTTGTATTCCGTTCACCTGGCTTCAGTGCAAAGCTTGTTCAAATTTTGTAACTGGTTACCTGTTGCTCTAAATCACCAAAGGAGTATATTATTTTATTCAGAAGAAGGCATTTCAAAGAATAAGAATGAAATAATAAATCAGGTGGCAAAGTAGGGTCATTTTCTCATAGACTTCAGTAGCATTGAACTTCTTTCTGCAACCACTGACGTCGCCATCTGCTGGCCATTAAGTATAATGCAAATTTTTGAGATTTCCGCATCGGCCTCACTTTTTAGATCCGGGTGCTGCGTCCATCTTTTTATACAGTCTTTGCGCAGGACACGATCTACGCATATTTCTTGATGTTGTTATGGTCGTAACACAATATTAGGACATGGAAAAATTTTCTTTTTTCAATCATTATTTTTGAAAGCATGGTTTATATGATTGTCTGACGCCTTGTGAAATTTTGATGCAGGACGTGAGTACCTTAGTTTGCCGCGGTCATCTTTACGCCATTTGCATACATTATGCAAATTAACCAACACGTGAGGATGCGACTGGTTACGCCCACGACGGTCATTTCAAATTGCATTTCTGATCAGACGAGTCCCGGTAATTTAATGCAGACAATTGAAACCGTTATTATGGGTATTTCTCTGCAATATTTCATGTTACTTTGTTTCGAAGTATCAACAGACATGTCATGAGCATTTCATGTAGTTGGCTGCCAAATTTTGTAACAAAATATGGCTTTCACAATGCCTTGGCTGACATCAGGACACCACTTTTTCTGCTGTGTTGTTGGACCGATGACTCTGTTTTTTTTCTTATGTATATCTTCAATCCAGGAGTGAATAAATATGAACAATGCAAATCATTTAATTCTCTTAGAAAAAAATTTATTGACCATTCTCATATAACACCGAGAATTGTACAGTTTAGTATGGAGTGACCCATATATATATATATATATATATATATATATATAGGATCACCCAATCTCCAATACCACTGGTAAGAGCACAAAAAACCCAGCAAAATGACAAGCTTTTAGGCTATATCTCAATTATTCAGGAAAGTTTTTGTTTTAAACATGATCAAAATGCAATACAAACACTGGAAATCATCTTAAATGACTATAACTTCCTTAAACTTCAATGGAAATTGATTAAAATTTCAACAAATAAGGAGCAATGTGCGCTCTCTCTCTACTGCAACCAAAGACATAAGATGAAAGTAATCAATTGATTTGGGATGGAGGCTGCCGTACCATTTTTTCAGTTGCTTTTGCAATAATCAATTTCAATGAAACTTCGTCCCATATTGCAGCTTTCATGTCTATTAGGAGTATTGTCCTTTTTGATTGGTTTGCCTCTTGCACGCTCCCCTTCTACCAGCTGTCTCTTATTCATGGTTACCCCTCCTCACGTGTTGACGTATTTATACTCCCTCCTTAGAGTTTGCAAGTTGCTGGATTGTCATTTGCTATTCGCACTTTAGCAAAAGTCAGTATTCGCTGGTAAAAGTCTAAGTCTTTTGAAAGTTAATCGTAACCTTCAATGATAACAATTTACGGTAGTGTCCTTCCTAATTTGGTCTATATGAACAAGCTCCCAAGCTTTACTCTTTGTCTCCAAGATTAGGACTGTGTTCCTGTTAATTTAGTCGCAGTATGTTCCTCTGCCCAGTTTACTAGGAACAAGCTCCCAAGCCATCAATGGTCATCAGGATTGGAACCGTATTCCGCTGAACTTCTCCATCATGCCATCTGACAGTTCGGCTCCAGTGAAATGTGCACTCCATCTGTCTGTCGTCCCGGAAAGCCACTGGCTTGGCGCTGGGAATGCCCACATATCTATTGAATATATATATACATATATATATCTGAATATATATATAAATATATATATATCTGAACTGAACTGTGCTATTCTCCTTTGGGCTCTATCACATTGTCTACCATATTACTATCAACAAACCCTATCATTGGTTTGCACTCTACATTTTATTCTTGGTCTAGATCATAATACTGTGAAGCTCTGTGGTATTAGTTTTGAAGCATGTAGCTGAATCTGAGCTGATCATGTTGCCCTATACAACTCATCATTTATCCTGGTGCTTTTGTCAGTTGTCACATCATCAATAAATACACTCTGGGGAAAAAAAAAAACAGACCAGGCTCAAAATGGCTAATCATTAAGCTTTTAAATGTTCTTAACAATAAATCTTTGTTGAGAAACTGACAGAGAATTGAAAAAATGCACTCCTGAGACCTTCTGTGTTACCATCAGGGGCGCCGTAAGGGGGGGGGGGGGGGCGGGTGTAACCATGGACGATTCTAGGGGCCCAGCATTCGCAGGGGCCCCACAGAGGATACTGTTTTTAATATAAACCTTTGTAAATAAAACATTTGGACACTTTAATTTTATATTTTAATTTTTGTAATAACTTGATCAATTTAAAATGAATTTGTTATTTGTTTCACAATTTTCAACTTTTTAAGAATAATCTCAGCATATGGGGCCTCCCTACTACTATTCATCTTTTTGTACGGCCCAAGTTACGCTACTGCATGAATTCGCCGCATGCATGTCAGTTGGTACCATTACGTACATCAGCCAATCACAGATCGGCTGTGGTACCATTGTACGTGCCATCAGCCAATCACAGCTAGGCTGTACTCATGCATCGATGAGAATGGCAACGCATTGGACATTGTCACTGTCAGCTGAGTTCTGCATGCTGCAAATTTGTAAATGCTCGTCTTACAATAATGATTTCAGTGCTCCATAATACGTGAAATTACAAGTACGTTAGCTGGTCTGCCGCAGAAGTCCAATAGTCTACTTATTAGGCCTTGGCTTCAGTGACTAATACTGCAGACTGGAGAGCAAATTTTGTGATATCATATATTCGTGATATACTGTTTTCATTACCAGTTTTTTATTTTGCTGTTTAGATTTTGCGCATTTCTAAGGGTAATGGAAATGCACCTAGAGAGGGAGGACAATGTCCGACGTTATTAGCCCAAAAAACACAGTCTGCTTCTCACCGTAGACTGTTCGTGACACAGACTCCTATTTTGAGCCTTGTTGATACCAGTTATGGATGCATGCGTCCAGTGGCAAATGGTTTTATTTAGCTAGCTTGTTTCAACATCAGTCGCTAACCTTCTATCCTGATGGATTAGATTGGATGCGCACTTCCACTCTGATCTAAAGTTCTGTATGTACATGATTAATCATGCAGTATGTATGAAATCGGTGACTGGTTGGTCCGAGTGCAAGATGATTTATTTTCATTTGAGTATGATAAAGATGAGAAAAGCTGCGGTTCTTATAGATTTATAGTCTGTTTTCTTTGGGGTTCCGCTAATTGGACATGTTTAAAAAAGACCAGAAATCGGCAAAAACGTATTTTTCCGAAATGCACCTTTAATATTAAATGCCGTTATGACAGATGCAGCAGCCCCAGGAAATCTTCCCTCAACCCGCCATACACAAGATACAGTCGAATGGGAGGAAGGTGAGCACTATAGGCTACAAGATGATACATAGCCTACAATAGTCCGTGAATAAAAGGCTTTGAGGTTAAGATTTCTGTAAACTGAATATTTTTGCAAACTTGCTAGGCTACCTTAGTGCACAATTATTGAAATGAACTGAAAAACTGGCACACTAAGACAGGTGTGTGAGTTAGTTTTATTTAAAATGCAAAGTTGATGTTTCCTTGCAGGTTATCCATGTCCAGCTCTTTCCAATCAAATAGTTAGCCTATATCACAGCTATGTGTAGCCAATGTAGCCTATAGCCCACTGTTAACGCCTATGACAGATTCTGAATATATGATTGTTATGGGTCCTTTAGAGTCAGGGCCAGAATTAATGTCAGCAGGGTAATGTCAGCAGGAGCAGGGCCTATTGTTTGTGTAATATGTGTGTGTGTACATATACAACCCCAATTCCAAAATAGTTGGGACAAAGTGTAAATTATGAACAAAATCAAAAAGCAATGACTTTCAGATCACATGAGCCAATATGTTATTAACAATAGAACACAGATAGCATTTCAAATGTTGAAATTGAGGCATTTTACATTTTTATCCACAAAATGAGCTTATTTCAAATTTTCTGGCCGCAACAGGTCTCAAAAAAGTTGGGACACAGGCAAAAAGGGCTGAAAAAACAATTAATATATAAGAGAATCAGTTGAAAGAACATTTAGCAAGTAATTAAGTTAAATGGCATCAGGTGTGTAACATGATTAGCTATAAAAGGGATGCCTTAGAGAGGCTGAGTCTCTCAGAAGTAAAGATGGCCAGAGGTTCTCCAACCTGTGAAGGCTTGCGTAAAAAAATCGTGGAATACTTTAAAAATAATGTTCTTCAACATCAAATTGCAAAGGCTTTGAAGGTCTCATCATCGACAGTGCATAACATCATCAAAAGATTTAGAGAAACTGGAAAAATCTCTGTGCATAAGGGACATGGCCGAAGACCTTTACTGGATGCCCGTGATCTTCGGGCCCTCAGACGCCACTGCATCACTCACCGGCATGATTCTGTCTTTGATATTACTAAATGGGCCCAGGAATACTTCAAGAAACTACTGTCTGTAAACACAGTCCACCGTGCTATCCACAGATGCCACCTAAAACTCTATCATGCAAAAAGGAAGCCATTGTTGAGCATGATCCAGAAGCGCCACCGTGTTCTGTGAGCCAAGGCTCATTTAAAATGGACTGTAGCAAAGTGGCAAAGTGTCCTGTGGTCAGACGAGTACAATTGGACATTCTTTTTGGAAATCATGGGCGTCGTGTCCTCCGGGCTAAAGAGGAGAAAGACCACCCCTCCTGTTATCAGCGTTCAGTTCAAAAGCCAGCAGCTCTCATGGTATGGGGATGCATTAGTGTATATGGTGTGGGACACGTGCATGTTTTAAAAAGCACCATGAATGCTGAAAGGTATACAAAGGTTTTAGAGCAACATATGCTTCCCTCCAGAAGACATCTACTCCAGGGAAGGCCTTGTGTATTTCAGCAGAACAATGCAAAACCACATACTGTAGCTATTACAACAGCATGGCTTCGTAGCAGAAGAGTCTGTGTGCTGAACTGGCCTGCCTGCAGGCCTGATCTTTCACCGATTGAGCACATTTGGCACATAATTAAACGAAAAGTCCGTCAAAGGAGACCCAAAACTCTCCAGCAGCTGGAAGCCTGTATTAAACAAGAGTGGGATCAAATTCCAATGGCTAAACTCAAGAAACTTCTCTCCTCAATGCCCAGACGCCTCCACTCTGTGTTAAAAAGAAGAGGGGATGCAACACAATGGTAAAGAGGCCCCTGTCCCAACTTTTTTGAGACCTGTAGCAGCCATCAAATTTGAAATGAGCTCATTTTGTAGATAAAATTGTAAAATTTCTCAGTTTCAACATTTGCTATGTTATCTCTGTTCTATTGTGAATGAAATACTGGCTGGTGTGATTTGAAAGTCATTGCATTTTCATTTTATTCACAATTTACACTTTGTCCCAACTATTTCGGAATTGTATGAAGAGTTTGTTTCCAAAACGCAATAAGTGCCAAAATTACAAAAATTGAGATAATACCACAGAATGATAGCCCGGTGCTTCTTACACATGGTGCAAAAATCCGTTTTTAGAAACTCATACTTTAAGGTGTATTTTTTCATGGTCAAAGTTTGTTTTTTTTTTTTTTTTGTGCAAATCGATTTCCAGTCATAGAGCCCAAAATTGCCAGTGGTGCACCTGATTACCATTTACCTGTAAATTTTTTCTGTTGTGAACTGTTGGGGAAGAAGCAGGAATCTACTTCACTGTGAAACTGAGTGGCTTTCTGCAAAAAGTCAGGTAACACTTTGGATTTCGTGGAGAATTTTGCATTAAGGTTTTCTTTCCACAATTGAAAAGATGTTTTTTTAAAGAGGATTGATGAGTTGTGATTTTTTGAGTTTCCTTGCTAGAAAAAGCTATCCTAAAGTTTACGCACAAGGCTTAAACAGTCAAAATGAAAAGCTATCTCATACTAAGTTACTTTATCAATTTGTTTATTTCTTGCTCATTTCCTGACCAATGAATTGTTGTTGGAACTGTTAGATGCTTCATATTTTGCCATTTTAGGCTTGGCTCTTTTTTTTTGCTCAGAGGTGTACAGTGAAACCGGTTCCATTGTAAGCCAGACATGCTCCACAGATGAGGTGATATGCTTTGAATCATAAGCGGTTCCTACTTTTTCTATACTCTTCTCTTCCTGTCATTCTGGTAAAAGTTTCTTTGGTTCATCTGCCCAAAGGACACTGTTCCAGAACAGTACAGGCTTTTTATATGTTTTTTGACGAACTTCGTGATTTTGAGACTTCGCAGTGTTGCACATCTTGAGGTAAAACTTCCATATTTACTCTGGTGAAGTCTTCTCTTGATTGAAGGCAGTGAAGCTGTTCAGAACACTCGCCATCTGTTGTGAGGGTTTTTTTCTTCACCAAGGAAAGTGCTACTGCCATTCAAAAATGTTGTCTTCTTGTGGTCTTACAAGCCTTTTTTTTGTCACAGATCTTACTGGAGTGTTTTTTGTATGTTCAAAAACAAACCAAATACTTGATCTGGCCATGCCTGATTTTTCAGATATTTCTGTGAAGCTTTCGTTTTGATTTTTTGAGCCTAAAAATGGAGCAGAAACCCAGAGCTGACCAGTACTGACAGCTATTTTCATGACTTTTCCATATAATTTATATTATGAATTTCATATTTTAGGTTTGTAATGCGGTTTCTCATCACGCAGAGACCGATTCATTCATATGCATTTCTTGTCCACCATAATCCATCGTGATGAAATTTATGCCTCAGAATAACGTTGTCCTCTAAAATATTGCATTAATTAATTGGACAGTTGACGTTACCCATAAGCAGGGATGAAAACTTCCAAAAGTCAATATGAATCGGCGTTCTCTTTCTTGTTTCGCAGTCACATTTTTGTCACCCAGTGTCGAGAAAGGACACATATATAAAATAGTTTTTGAGTTATCACGTTAACAGTAAGGATTTGTGGTGTGGACGCGGCGGTGATGATGATTCCATAATATCAATGAAAAGCGTTTCGCCAATATAGATAATAATTTAAAGGGGTACTGCAATGTTTGGATGAAACGCTCATTTTCTTGTGGTATTACTCTTGTCATCAATAATGTCTGGGGTAACACTATGACTAGGCTTTCTTTTCAGGGAGCTTTCACTTGGGGGCTTTCACCAATACACCTATTGCAGTCCGGAGCAAGTGAGTAGGTCTTGTTTTGAAAGATGCACAAGACCAGCACACTGATGTCAGATTGGGTGATCTAAATATTGGTCTAGGAACACAATGGATGATGTTGATCCAGGAAGTAGTAGTACTTGGGTAAATCACGTTGTGTGCTCATTGCCACCTGCGGCCCCCTCCCCCATGCCTTACTGGGCTAGAGCCGTGCTCACCACTGCCCCCTGCAATCACTTGGTCTGGAGCTGCACTGGCTGCTGTAAGAGGATGAGGCAGAAAGGCAGCACCCAGGCCATAAACAGACAGGACCAAAAGTGCCGTTGTCTCATTAAGAGCTACAATTAAATTGCTTAGCCCCTAGGCCCAGAGGAAGAGAGGAAATGAGGAACTGCATGCAAGTTTTTGGTTTTGTTCTTGGTTTGATATTTCCCATTCACTATGTGGCTGGACTTTTGATTTATTAGTCCTTTGTTACTTTGGTATTTTAAGAATATTAATTAAAAGCCCTGAGACCTCCTTTTTGACCATCTTTGGTTTTCTCCCTGTACACCGTGTGCTGCCATGGCCAAACCCAGCCTCCTACCACCTTCAACTCAATCTAATAAACACATAATCACCCAGCTCTGCAAGCCTGTATTGTGAATGCATGAAAACATCAAAGTCTTCAATTGAGAGTCAGCTCAAGGTCTCATCTTACCAGCACTGTTTCAAAGTAAATTAATCTGAAATTAAAACAGAAAAGCATTGCAAATATCTATTGAAATTCAACATAAATTTACAACAATAGCTCAAAATGTACGTAATAAAAAAGTTGACAGTGGATATAATTGTCCTGCCTCCATCTGCTCTAATGTGCTTTGGGAGGATAATGGTTCCAGTGAAAAAGAGAATCCAGAAATTAAATATAAAATGTGTTTCGAACACCATGCAGTCATTATTCATAGTTACTGAAAAAAGTGGGGAAAAACATTGATGTATCAATAAAACAACAGCTGGTGATATATTACTCTGTGTGTCAGCCCTGCGATGGCATGCCGAGTTTTACTGTAGGGAACACAGAGAGCATGTGGCGTAAACACCATTCTTTTCATCAGTTAGTGAAAAAGCTGGAGCCAGAGGACACAATTCTGTAGCAAAGCAGTGTTTTGGAAAATGTCAGGATACACTTTTGGAAGTGCAGGAAAAAAAAGCTCTTCGAACCCTCCACTCCTGCTGAATAAGATGCCATTTCCATTAGTGAACATATGCAGTATGAACATCACAAACGAGTAAGTTTGTGCAAATCATTTTGGCAATTACATTCATCACAGCAGATTGGCAAAAGCATAAGTTCTATTCAGTGATTATAAAACAGATTATGCAGTATTTGGACGCGATGTAATTTGTGTTCATTAACATTTCCCTATATTCATGTCTGTTTTTGCTTGTCAGAAAAATAAATAAATAAAATAAAAAGAGCAATCTGTTGAACATACATGCAAGTACAGTTAGTCTCCAAAAGTATGGCTACACACTTTTACATTTGGTGAATTTTCTCAAGAGTTTTCAGCCTATCAAAATTCTCCTTTGAGTTCAACAAAGACTCGTCCATGAACGCACAAAAGATCACAGACAGACATCTTAGTTACCGTGGTACTTACTCGCCTCATAAGGTCAACCGTCATGATTCCACCATTAGGACAAGAAATGGCAAAAATGGAATCTTGGGTAGTCCATGATCAGAGCCTTGAGCACTATTAATTTATGCAGAAAGCTGACAATCCTAAGTGCAAGACCAAGCACTCGCAGGAAACAAAATTACAGTTTTGGAGTGGTGATTCTGGACTTGAACCCCACTGAGATGCTGTTGCTGGACCTGCAACGAGCAGTTAATCTTTGAAAACCCTCCAGTGTGGTTGAATTAAGGCAAACCTGCATAGTTGTGTTGGCCAAAATTCAACCACAGCACTATAAAAGACTAACCTTCCATTACTGGAGGCATTTGGTTGCAGTTCTCGCTGCTAAAGATGACATATTCAGTGAGAAGGTTTAGGGGGGCAGTTATGTTCAGTGTGGGTGATATAGGAGTCTTCTGCCAATAAATCAAATTATCGGTTTAAGATCTATTTAGTGTTTCCTCTTTTTCTCTTTGTCTTATGCTGCATTCTGAATGAAGCTCTCACAGCATTTAATGTTAAAAATATGCAAAAAATAGAGGAAATCAGAAAGGAGGAAAATTCTGTGTCGTGGCACTGTATCATAAGTGCTAAATTTAATTTTACAATTCCATGCATTTTTGAGAGCAGAGTATTTCAAGAATATTTATTCATAATGTCACCCAAGTTCAATAAGGTTATTTTGATTACGTTTGCAAATAACCCACTGTGGGATTTTAAAGAGAGTTTGCTGTATTCCTCCGTACTTTTGTAAGTAGAAAAGTAAATGCAGGCACTTCTTAGTTGCAAAGTGGATAGTTTAATGGAGTAGAGGAACTAGTGGGTCTGTTCCCCAAGTACAGATGAACAAGAACCAACAACTGAGGGAAAATGTGAACACTTATAGCTGAAAGTTCAAAGGATGCAAAGGAACAAATGGTAATTTGCCTAAAGTGATAGGAGGTGGGGGGAGAGACAAACAAGATGAGGGGAAATTGGGGGTGGGGCTGAGGGGTGATGAGGTTAACCACAGGGCTGAAGGGTGATGAGGTTAACACACAGAGGAAATGATCAAGGAATTATATACAAGAAGCATTGGGGCCAGACAAGGTCGTGTATTGGCCCTCCACAATGTGCAAAACTTCAGAGGGCCTATCTGCTATTGGCACCCATGTTTTCCAACATTCCCTACTTTTTTTTTTTTTTTAATTAGAGGGGTGTACCAATAAGAATATAACAAAAATAAACTTTTACACCAAAATGTATGGAGAATATAAGTGGTAAAAGAAAAAACAGGTTAAACATCAAAAAAAATCTCAAGAGGCTATTTCTGAGCCATCCCACAGCTTTCTTTGCTATCAATGGCTACTCCAACTGCTTTTTCCTGATTATGACACCAGAAACACTGAATTAGATTCCTGGGGAAACTATATTCGCCACAAGTTTCAAGTTTCAAACTGTAGTTTTCAGCAGACCATCCATATTGCCTCAGAACTGTGGCCTCTGCCTGGGCCGAGCTCACCTTTGCTTTTGCTTTGAGCCTTGCACAAAATCACTCTCTATGAGAGGGCTCTTCCTCTGAGCATGGATACCTGCACACACATTTGATGAAATAGACAGCTTTCATCCCACAGGGTCAGTATGCTGATCTCACTGGCATTAGTGTAACTGTACACTATACACACAGTGTATTAGTGTATTAATGTATGAGTGATCCCCATCTAAACAGTGAAGTTTGGTGCGAAAACAGGATACAGGGAGTGACGTACATCACATATTATTAAATGGAAATCCTGTGAGCTGACTCAGAATACACCACTGAAACCTACATCCCCTTTTTACCCCACTCCATCTCCTCTTTTGGCTGAATGCAGATTGCAAAGGAGGTCAGTTAACACAGACAATTTAAACAACTCCAACCTTTAAACAATTTGCAGTACTGACTGCGCCAAACAATGTAATTTGTCCAAACCTTTCAGATATTAAATATCTCAAAATAATTATCATACGGAACAGTGTATAGAGAAATCAAAACTGGTGTTAAACCAAATAACATACAACAAAATAATATGAGACCCAATAACATAAATCAATTTTAAACAGTTCAAACCTTTCACCATATTGGTCAGTGAAATCTGTCCAAATCGTAATATCTTTCGCAATACTGATCATGCACAGCAGTGTAATTTGAGATACCAAAAATGATATGAGATCCAATAAACTTCATGAAAATAGCATGAGACCCAAAAAATATATACATCATCATCCCATCTTTTTTTTTTTTTTTTTTTTTTTTTTTTTTTTTTTTTAAAGGTCCAAAAATGATGCCTTCTCTGGGAATAGGGAGCAGAAGAACATTTTCAACAAGCTTTTTTTATTTTTTTTCCTTTTTCATGTTCCAAAACAGTGTTCTTTTACAGCATTTTTTTCCCCAAATTTATTTATTCTTTGACTTGAAAAAACACATACTTGTGTGTTAAGAAGGTAGGGTAACCCACCTCTGCACCAGTCTAGCTGCTTGATTTTTCCCTTTTCCTCAGAGGTTGAATTTCTATATTCTTATTTCTCATTGTCATGAGCATATAAATTTAGATGCATCATTGTTAGACAAATGAAATATATTAGTTCAAGCTTCAAGACCCATCTCCCCCATGTTAAACTGCCCTTACAGAAAACTGCATTATTACATTGAGACAATGTGTCCATTCAGTCCTTTTTTTTTTTTTTTTTTTTAGTCCTCAGTGGTGTGTGTTCATACAGTTCACCTGAGACACTGCCTGTGTTTTGTCATGGCTGATACTTCACCATTTTCCCCTTAAGCCTGATGTCCAAACTGCAGCCAGCGATACTGTCCTTGCTTGACACTGTGTACAGGCCATGAAATTCACAGGAACCTCCCTCTTGGTGCTGATGTCCAATAAGAGCCTGCTGCAGGGCATCAGGGACAAAGCTTTCATTTCCATTTATTCTGTAAACAAAGACCAAGTCTTGAGGGTATATTCTTATGCAGTTTAATTACCTTTTCACATTGGCATTGGTATCAAGGTCATGTTTATTGTACATTTTACACTGATCCCCATGATATACAAATATCGTCTTGGTCTACCATACTGTATCGCCAATTTCAAATTTGGTTCCCCAAGTTTGTCCATGACTTTGCAAATACCTTTCTATTGTGAACGATTGCGAATATGGCATAGGAATTTATTGCCCTCTGATAGGGACCAAAGTGCTGCAGAATTCTGGTGATGAATTATGCATAATTGTCCCTTCCTAGTCATTTTGGAAATCCTCATTGCGAGAACACCTGTTCCCAAAGACATGAGCTGCAGTAGTAGGTTCCCCATAACCTTGACATAGATCTGTAAATGTGGGGGAGCCCTCAGTCTGAGACTGTTCTGTCTGAGGCTCCTGTACACCCAACTGTTTTGGTCCTTTTCCTTCCTTCCCCCTCCCTTTGACCAGCACTGTCGCTTGGAATGGCCAACACGCTGGCAATTGACACACACACGGGGACTGCTACACTCCTTCTGAATGTGGCCTAGCTTCCCACAGTTAAAACATCTGACCTGGTCCCTATTATATGACAACACAGCAATCTTTTTTCTTTGACTTGTTGTGGGACTCACAGATTTGAGACTCATTCCATGCCATTAAACAGTCTTGGATATCTCTCCTATGTGCTGTCTGATTGGCTGTGCACCCAATTCCTATTAAACTGTAATAATAAATGTTGGCAAGTAGGGGACACGTGATCTTTGTATTTATTGATTACCAAACTCCAGAAAGCCGGGTCATCACCAGTCAGCTCTGCTCTGGCCCCCTCCAACTCTGTTCCGATTGTAGACACCAACAAATGTTCTTAGAAAGTCGGTAGGTGCTGGCCCTCCTTTGGTACAAATTCAAGGATTTTGGTCATGTCTGCAACCACGCGATAATTAACAGCTTCGCACATTAATCTCAACCTAGTCTCGTGATTCGAAAAACAACAGGACTTCCGTGACCATGCACAAATTCCAACGGAATCGAAACTGATGGAGGAAGCACTGATTGTAATAATTTACAACAGTCTTTATCTGTTAGGGAGTGCATTCGCTGTAGCACTTGCACCTTGTCAACAACTGCGGTCGGGTCGCTAACTCCATCCCATGCAGGTAGCTGTTGCTGCAGCGTATTCAATTCTGACAGAGTTAGGTCACGACACATCTCTCGGTCCTCATATTCATACGTGATCGCGCCATTCACGGGATTATGTGCCCCCCGTGTACGTACTCTGCGAGTGACTATTGGAGCAATTTTAGCACTTTTTGTCTTGACTGATTTAGTGCCTTTCGGAGGTCTAGCATTTCTTGGGACCGTTTTTCGGCAGTTGGAGTGAAGCGAGTCAGCGATAGCTGCGTTAGATTTGGTATGCCATTCCAGTTCCTCATCAATACTTTCATTCTCACAGTCTTGCTCAGCCACATCCAACAGGGAGCTGCCTCTGCCTGTCTAAGTTCCCAATCATCATCATCTGACTCATCCCCACTGAAGTTCCCAAACCAAGAGCTGCTATTCGCCGTTTCATTGCCAAATTTGTTTGCTTTTGCTGCGAATTTTTTCCTTCATCAATTTTAACTTCTGAACAATGGCCCGATCCTTATTTTCCCGGACACATTCCATAACTCTCTATATGCTATTTGTGCATCCCGTAGTTGTTCCTGAGTTTTACCCAGTTCCGCAGATGTGACATTCAATTTCTCCCTCAACTGACAAATTTCCTTTCGAAATTCTAAATGAGACGTGGCATGTACCATGCGCTCAGCAGCAGAGGCCTGCAACTCCCTGAATTTATCTCCAGTTTGCTTTCCAAACTCTCAATATTACTTAGCAAATCAGAATCTGCACGACTTTCTCCTTCAGTAACTTAATTGTTTGGACCATAGCCATCATACAATTAGCCTTTCGCCTTTTCTTGTTTTTCTCAGTTTCATTGCGTTTTTCACATGCAGTTTGAAGATATTCAACAACATCCACTTCCTGTGGTACATTATAAAAATTCTCCTTGCAATGCTTGGCCAAATATCCTGCGGCCCACGATTTCCAATCCTTTTCAGCCATTCTAAAACTCCTCATACAATGGACAAACTTACTTTTGGTACTTGAAAATTGTCCAAGGTCTGCGTAACTTTATATAAGCCCCTGCTTAGAACACCGCACACATGCACAGTCAATTCTAGCCACTTGTATTTTAAAACATTACACAATTTTCCACTATTCCTCTACAATATTACATGCAGAAATATTTCATACTCACAAATGTACGTGGTTCGTCCGTGCCCTCAAGTCCGTTACTCCTCAGTCGGGGTTGGTGAATGGATCCCAAATGTATTCCTCTTGCCGTATTCCTCTTTTGATTGCGGAGTTGACATAAAAAAAAGTGAAGTCCCCTTTCCCTGTAGTCCAGTATCAAAAAAGATCCCACCGTAATCAACCTCCCCAGTTTTTTTTTTTTTTTTTTTTTGAAAAACGGAACAAGAACGACAATTTGGGCTGGCTCGCCAATAATGTGGGATTTTAAAGAGAGTTTGCTGTATTCCTCCGTAAGTAAGTAGAAAAGTAAATGCAGGCACTTCTTAGTTGCAAAGTGGATAGTTTAATGGAGTAGAGGAACTAGTGGGTCTGTTCCCCAAGTACAGATGAACAAGAACCAACAACTGAGGGAAAATGTGAACACTTATAGCTGAAAGTTCAAAGGATGCAAAGGAACAAATGGTAATTTGCCTAAAAACAAGTGATAGGAGGTGGGGGAGAGACAAACAAGGTGAGGAATTGGGGTGGGGCTGAGGGGTGATGAGGTTAACACACAGGGCTGAAGGGTGATGAGGTTAACACACAGAGGAAATGATCAAGGAATTATATACAAGAAGCATTGGGGCCAGACAAGGTCGTGTATTGGCCCTCCACAATGTGCAAAACTTCAGAGGGCCTATCTGCTATTGGCACCCATGTTTTCCAACACCCACCATGGTATTTTGGGTTGGTGTTTAGGAGAGGTTGTTCTAACATAATATAGTGCAGATTCAGTTGCCAGTTTCTCAAAAACAATTTCCAGAAAAATGGGGAAATTCCACAAGACTGCATGTCTGAATCATGTGGCGGGATTTGGATTGTATCTGCAAACTGCTCTAGAGGCATCAGCAGCAAATGGGTAAAAAGAAATTGTGTGCGTGAAAATGATTCAGTTGACTGACTTTTGAGCGTGCTGTTTAGTGAGAGAGTAATGTTTGCTGTATTTGAAAAAAGAATAAAGAAATAAATAAATAATCAGGTCATCGTATTGTTTATATTTCAAAGTTCAGAGTACAGATGCTTTACAAACCCAAATTGATTGCAAAGGTTAAGTCATAAATAGTTGCTTAATGTAGTTGTAGTTATTTCCTCTAAATGTGAGACTCTTGCTATTTCAGGAAGACGTAAATGCTGCCGTCAAGCTGCTGCACTAATATTTAAAGTTCAGTCAATAGTGCAAAGGTCAATGAAACAGTAACGCAGCAGCAACTCGGTGAATCTGTTAAGATTGTTGCAAGTACTACCAATAAGTAATATTAAGCAGGAAGTTAATGGCTGGGACTGTGTTTACGTTAAGTCAGAGAAGAAAAGCACGGCATTTAAATAAAGAGGTCTCTTTCATTTACATCAGTGATAGCTGGTTGGTGGAAAAAAATAAAATAGGGGAGGCACAAAACATACTTTATAATCTATTTAAATTAACATAACGAGAACTCTGAATACACTTGACACTAGCAGGTGCGGCCAATTCTCCTTGTTGAGGGAAGACGAGAAATTGAACATCCTTTCGACGTGGAATCGCGTTCCAATTATCATTGTTCAACTGTAGACACTTGTCTCTGATATCTTTTCTTTGTTGTAGTTTAAGCAATCATTAATCACAGGTCAGGCAGCCTGGATTGCAGGATGTGCTAAAAGCAAACGCAGAAGTTAACACTTATTCATCTGTTCTTGTAAAGTGATGAAAACATTTTTCTGAATTGAATTTACTTTGTATTCGTAACAGTATTAAGAGACCTATGTGTTACATGCGCCGATGAATTAATAGAATCATTATAAAATCATTATAAATCTTGTCGATGTAAAAAAAAAAAAGTGATTGAAAACTGTTTAGACTACTTATTAGTAAAACTTTTTTTATGCCTCCTCCAATTGGAGCCAAGCAAGCAACAGCCACTGATCTACATATTATGAATTTTGCCTGAGGATTTTGCTGCACAAGTAATTAGCTATATATAGTAATGATAAATGGTTTTGACCATGTCAGTACACGCAACTAGTCGATGTAACACCATTTTACTAATATCGTACAGCCATTATAAGCTAATGTGGCAGGACCACGTCCCAAACACTGAAGTGCTTTCTCGTGCTGGACTCCCTACAATACACACCATACTTGGGCAATGCAGGCTGCGCTGGCTGGGACACTCTTGCCAAATGGATGACAGCTGCATTCTCAAAGACCTCCTGTACGGCGAGCTCGCCCAAGGCAGACGCCCCACTGGCCACCCACAGGTGCGATACAAAGAAGTCTTTGAGCGGGACTTGAAAGCTCTCGACATAAGCCTGGAATCCTAAGAGGAACTCGCTTACGACCGCACCTAATGGAGGGCCACCATAAAGCAGGGCCTCGAGGTCTCGGAGGCTGAAGTGCTGAGAATGCGCTTCAGAAGTCTGGATAAGTCCTGCATGGGCAAACCGTTATCTGCAATGAGGTCATTGCAAGTTACGTAGGTGGTCACGTTGTCCCCAAAGCAAAATGTACACAAAGGTTGATGCAGCATAATGAAAATGGGGAAATCTTGTGCTGCTGTTGCTTGCACCAATAATAATGCCATTCAGTCGTCTGGAAAATATGGCAAAATAAGTTTCCATCAATTTCCACAAAATAATGAAGCCCTTTTGAAGGAGTGTCTTGTTAAATTAAGAAGAATTGACCGTGGAAAGCCTTACAAACCAATAAAACATTCAGTTCTTTGCTCAGAGAACTTTGAGAAAAGCTGCTTCACGTACCAGAAGTTCACAAGTAAGTCAACGGTTTTGTTGCAATGAAAACTGGTTTTAAAGTGAAGATTTAAAGAAATTAGTGGAAAATATATATTCAATACAAATATTAACCTTAAGCCTGAACGCCCCCGTAACGGGGGCAATGAATTTGCATAATAAATACAGCATGTTTCCTAATAGCAACCTTGTCATGCAGCATATCCTCTTAAAGCGAAGAAACTCGGCGAAAAGTTCGTGATTACCGTTTTTACCTAAACCAAACACAATTCAAGTACCAAGCAAGTAAATAAGCATCTAGCAAAACATTAAATAAAATAAGATTAGTGCTCTATCGCAAGCATTTCTACTGAATTTGTGCTATGCATACAAACGATACCTCAAATGAAAAAAGACAGTCCACAGATTCCAATGATATAAGCCTTGTCATAATAAATTGACACCACAATCAAAGAACAGCAGGCATACACTTTAAATGCTACAGAGATGAGCAAAAATTTTTCTTACCTTTGATATTTTGTCATAAAAGCTGTTTGTGGGTAAATCTGCGCATGCTATTGTTTTAGCCAGTTTGAGAGTCCTCTTGCCATTATGCTATGCACTGGAAGACCTCAGCAGTATAATCACTTAAATGGATTGTTTTCATATTTTCGTTATAATTAACCGCTAAATATTCAACTGCCGGTTTATGACTGAGAATCCTTGCGCCAATATGCTCAAGTTCAAACACAGCACAGCTATACAAGTGCTAAATCGACCAGTGAATATACAGTCTGTTGAGCTAGTGTCGTGGATAAGGCGGAGCATTTAGACCTGAGGTTCAATATCCGGTTATACCTGCGACCTTTCAGAGCAAGGAAATACTTTTTTTTGTGTAAATAAATAATAATTAATCGATGCATTCCCATCCCATCAAAGCCATCTTCCTGGGTTACTTCGGGGATCACGTGACTTACACTACGGTTTCTGCATCCAGTGCAATGCCTCCATTATCAGAAAAACTAATCTTGAATCCGACCTGTTTCATTGATACAGTTCCTGCCAACCCATTTCCATTACCAAATGCAAAATCCCGCATTTCATTTGGAAATGGATTTATTTTTACAGTTTGGCTGACAAATGGCGTGGCCTTTAAAAGCGGAACTTTTAAGCAACAGAAAAAGCAATGGATGACATTGTCTTCACCATTTATAATTAATCCGAATTTCTTCCATGTATCAGACTCGTCCTTCAATCTTAAGACAAGCGGAAACAAGTTCTTTTCACTCCTGTTGGGTATAATTTTAGGGATTATGGAACGTAATTAAAATAACATTAGTTTTGTTTCTTTCTTGCTAGCTGTTTTTCTTGCTTATTTCAATTTCTCTTGGTTGTTCCCCACCAGCGCATAATTATTTATTTATTTGTTTATTTTTACCGGCGACCCTGAATTAAAACCTTTTTTTTGTTTGCTTGTTTTATGCACAAGTTGTAATGTAATGTAAAGTTCAACAGCGCCCCAGGGGATTCACTGTTATGATTTTTAACATCTGGATATGATTAAAATAATTTTGAGCAATACTTCAAAAATACTTTTATTACATTTTTGGAGATCACATTTAATCACATCCATTCTTTAAGAATTGTTTGCTCGCGCGCTTTCACTTTGCCCGCGAGCAGCCCTCATTCTGCTTTCCTTAACAGTTTTTTTTTTTTTTTTTTTTTGGCTATTTAGAAAACCCGCCCTTATAATAGCTATTCAACAAGGTACAAGTCCCCCTGGCTTTTAAAGGGAATGGGAGATGACACCGCAATTGGTTGTTTTTCCATGTTTCGCCCAAAATACACCTATGATTAATTAAGAGATTAAATCCAACTGAGCACTCAGATAACCTGCCATGTTACTAGCAAAAATGGATTTGGACACGCCTTAAATGCACTTGCACCACACATTTCAGACCGAGCGTTTAGATCCTTGAAATAGGGCCCTAAGACTTTATTCAATGCTGCTTTTGTGCCAAATCACGAAGACAATCACCTGCTGACATCAGCTGTTTTGAATAACATCTTTATTCAATTTTTTTCACCTCAGGACTAGTCCTGAATTGCCTCGTCACAACTTTCTTTTGGAAAGCACTGCAGGCCTGAATGGCAGGAATGGATGTATATTTACGAATAGGATTAATTTGACCGGACAGAAGATTTTATATGTGTTCTTCATACTGACTGCAATTAGATGCAAGTCAAGGGAAATTTTGAAATTACTACTTTCTGTTTTATGTACATTTTTCATTTAATCCCATATTTTCCAAGTTGGGGTTATATTTGCTGAAAACAGAAATCTAAAAACAAGGTTTATGAATGTCTGATCCACGGTCAATGTATTGCCCACCCTTAATGTTTTAGTGATACATCAGATTTTAGTGTCAGCATAGAAAAGCGTCTTTTCTTATCACATGCTAATCTATCCAGCATAGCAACTGCATTATCATATTCTTACCCATATTCAGCACAGGCAGAACTCCCTGATACCCTTATTTACTGCACTGAAGCATAAATAATAAATGAAGAATATGAACATCAAAAAATTTAATGCGTTATTAAAATTCAATAATGCATGGAAGGTAAAAAAAGAAAAATATCAGTTCAGTGTTTTAATGCAACAGTCTGTTTACTTTATGCAAGAATTTCCAGCAGCCAATTTGTTTTTGCTGTTTGTTATCTAAAATTTCAATTGCAACAGTAATTATGAAACAAATGCTTTTTTCCTTGAATTGATTCTGTTATTTGTTTGCCCATGAGTGAGATTTAATGCAAAATAATAAAATCTTTTTTACCAGTCTTTTATGCTTTATTATTAGTTAAAATATTGCTATTCTTACCATTAGATATCTTACTTTATGCTTTTCCAAGATCATAAAGCCAAAAGTGCTCATTGAGGTTGTACTTTATCTATGAAATTGGGAGATAATGAGAATGAACTTATTTCCCTGTTCAAAGTCCTGCAGGCGTCTAGGGATATTTTCTGCACGCATAATGATTGATCCGCAGAAATGTGGCACAGTACCTGTAAGAATTATTTCTGCCGATCAGTTTCTCCTCAAAGCATGGATGGGCAGTTCAGCTCCTGCTGGGCCTCTGCGCATACAGTGCTTTGTTTCCAACAGATTGACTAAATTAGCTAATTAGCACTAAAAACCAATTCCTATTCACACATTACCCTATTGTAAAAAAAAAAAAAAAAAAAGAAAAAAAATGATAATAATATCCTAACATGAAAAAGCAGATAATAGCTGTGATTCATGAGCTTATAAATAAATGTAGTTGTAAATGCCAGATTGTGGGTATGATTGGACTAATTAAATAATCAAGTACATAACTTGGCAGGAATGGAAACTTGCAAAGCTCTCATTGAACAGCCCTAGAGAGCAGCGCTCAGTCATGTCACACACTTGTTTCAATTTCACAATAGTACTACAACTTCACTGGATTGGTGCAGCTCTACAGATAAATTGTGAACAAAATTTCACTGTGGTTAATTTACATCTAAATAGCATTGTTCTATGGCTGAAGAACAGCTTTTTATCTCGCACTTTAATTAAAGTAATGATTTGCAGCCCTTCACACTGTTATGGAAAACTTGTTTATTTGTGTTGTGCTGCTCTGGATAAGAGCATCAGCTTACAAGTCAAATCAATTTGAAGTATAAGACAAAATACCAGCGCATGCCAGGATACTCTTGGCAGCACAGTTTGTGAAAGTCAATTTGAAGTATATTTCCATTCATATTTTACTTTTTTTTATCTTCACTATTATGATTAGGAAAACTTAAATAGTCACTCATGACTTCCTATTTCAACAGGGTATAAATACGAGGTGACACACAGACAGATTTTCCCCTGTCATTCATCACCATGGGTTGGACAAATGAATACTCTAATGTAGTGCCACACTCAGTCCTAGAAATGTGGCAATGTTTGTAAGAGCATAGCCAAAAAGTTATAAATACTCAATCTGAATATTATGGCAATAATTAAGATGATTAAGGCCTATGGAAATGTTAAAAATCAGTCTGGAAAAGGATATGTGCCCATTTTAATGCATATCACAAGAATAATTCAAAATGGTAAAGAAAACTCCAGAGTCCAGCTGAATAGGTCTTCAAACGTACCTATCTTCAGTATCGCAATGTATTTCTAAGTGAAACAGGATAGGATGGCAGGGCATGACGTTGGGATGAATTTGATGTGACTATTGAAAAGTGGGCATGTCATAACATGGAGAATGAAAGCATTTGTTATCACTATAACAACAAAATCATTGGATATTGCATGAAGTCTAAATTGCCAACATTAACTACGTTTACATGCACAGCATATTCTGATTAAGGTCCATATTCGGGTTAAGGTAATATTCCGAATAAACTGTTCATATGCTCTGAGCTATGGGAACATTCCGGTTTACATGTTAATTACATCTCCACCACCAATCTCAACATCGAGTTTTCAGCAAATATAACGCTCGAAAGATATTGTCATGGCTTTGGTCACCTTCAGTTAGAGCTTCAAAGCTGACATTGACTCCACTCTGGAGGTCAACTGTCATCACCAGTGGTCTCTGTCCCAGAATTTCATCCATGGCCGCAAAATAAATTAAACTGGCTGGATTAGGGCCGCTGGTATTGTTTTGTTTTGTATTTTTTTTTTCGCTTTGGAATATGCCACCCTCAGAGTTTCCCAGTGATGCTTAACTTCAGCAGTTCTCACAAAACCAGCCTCTCTCCACTTTTCGCACATCTTTTTACAGATATCGTTGTTACGGTGCTTTCGCCCATTGATACATTCCATTATATTCATGTCTTTCATTATCTGAATACATGCAGTCATCTCTTCGCTCCAAAAATGCAAATTCCTTGCGAATTGAACATGCACAGACATAATTGAATACTCTGTTCAGGGGCATTTTCCGATTAAGGTGTATACATGACCCAATATTCCGATTAAAACAGACTAGGGGTCTTATTACCCCGCCCCGCCCGAAGGGGGAAGGCAAGGGGTATTGTTTTTGGTTCGGTTTGTTTGTTTGTTTGTTTATTAACTCTTTAGCAGCAAAACTAATTGCCAGATTCACTCCAAATTGGGTTTAGGGATTGCCACTGACCCAGAATAGATGCCTATTGAATTTAGGAAAAGTAGGTCAAAGTATGTGCGAGGGGCGGGTATTGTTGTGCCTGGCACCACTTTTTAGAAATACTTTGATTCGGAAAATGACCTTAATCGGGTTACTGCATGTGTTTACATGACAGGCACGCAATCGGAATATACTCATATTCTGATTAATACAGGAATAATGGTGTGCATGTAAACGCAGTGAATGTAAGTTAGCATGCAACTTAACGTTACTTTCAGAGTAGGTGAGGTCCCGATGGTGTTCACCAGTGGGACAGCAGTAGCCATCTGGGAGGAAGAGACAAAGCCCATTGTATGCTCCAAACTGTTGCTAAGGTGCAGACCAACTTAAAATACCTGCCACATTATCTGGAACAGTTATAGATACCTCTTTCCTGAGACTGAGTAAATTCGATCCAGTTGGTGTGTAACTGTGGTTTTTTGAAGAAACTGAACAAAGTTTGAGGTGGCGAACACCCAAAGACTCACCGCCGCATGATCTAGCTCACTAGCCAACTAATTCATCTTAGCTATGTGCAGCTAAAAATGTGAGATTGATTGATGGGTGGATGTCATGATATCATTGTTTGAAACTGGTCAGTACAGGCTTACATAAGCACAAGTCTTATTTTGTTTTCAAAGAGGAAAACATGATTGGATTTTGATATAGGAATATAACGAAATTGATTTTTATGAACATATGTAAGAATTTATGTTTCTAAAATGGGCACACAATATGACTGTGAATGTGAAGTAAATGGATAAGAATGATGAGGCAAAAATAGATCTTTAGGGCAAGAAATATCATAGATGATTTTGGTTAGAATTAATGATACTGCAAAGAACCTCATCCCCACTGTGAAGTATGGTGATCTTTCATACTGGGGGGGCTATTTTTTCTTCTGAAAGCCCTGGACGTCTAGTCGGGATTTATGGTACAGTGCTGAGAAAAAGAATTTGCCACCTTCTTGATTTCTTCTATTTCACACTTACATGTTTCAGAACATCACAAATTTTAGTGACAACATTCTTAATCATAGTGGTATTGTAGGGATGGGGGGGAAAAAGAAACAAGTATTTTATTAATCCAATACTTTTTCCCTGAATTCCATCTCCTGTTTTTTTTTTTAAGCAGTGCAACCTAATTTATTTTAAGATTGCAGTTCATCAAAATGAGTTCAAAAGAAATGGCTACATTTGGGGGAAGCTCAGTTGCACACTGGTTGCCGCGATGCGATAATTATGAATATTTTAAATTACCAACACTTCTTACGTCAAAAGTATTGATAATTGAATAATTAAGTAAAATTGGTTGTTAGTGCATTATGGAAGTTCAACACATGGCATGCATTGAAAATCATTTAAAATGCATGCTAAGGGCAGGGTTCGAAATACTTTTTCAAGCCAGGTTACCCAGGGGGCAACTTAGGCCAAAAGCTACGCTGCCCATCAATATTTCAGGTTGCCCCAGTTTTAAGGCCATAATTTCTGCATATTTTCACCAGCTGACAAGGAATATATAAAAAACAAAATTACACACAAGCCCTCAAGTAGAAGTATACATTTATTGCAAACAATAGGCTATTGATAATCACATTCTTGGTTGTACTGTGCTTAACAATCAGCAAAATAGCCTGGAACTTGGGAGAAACTCTTACATCAAGCTTCTTCCTGTCTTACACGAAGGCAGATTTAATTCTCTACATGAACATGAGTCTGTCTCCAAAAACAACAAAATTGTTCATACCCCTCATAACAATTCCTTGATTTTGTTATGCGAAAAGCTGTTGTTCTTCATTAAAATACCGGTGCAAGTTAAGCCCAACGCTCATTGGAGGCGTGAGACGCGCGTCAAAAAATTGGTTACATTAATTTCAATGGAGCAACGCCCACTGGCAGCGTGTGACGTGCGTCAGATTTTTACTTATCGCCACTGCTCAATTTCTGAAGCGTCAACACAATAAAAACGCATTAGTCTTTTAGATTATTTAACTGTTTCACCTTGTCATGGTTAGTGGCACACATTTAGCGGCAACCTCACATGCAGTTGTCAACCTGCTTTTTAACCACAGTTTTGAAAGTAAATCTGTTATTTTGCGGGCATTTAAGTTATCAAGCGATCTACAGTTAGACAGCACCTAACTCAAGGTACACTGATAAGAACTAGCTAATTCGTTGCTGGGTAAAGTAAAGTGAATCATAATCTTAATTTACTAGACGGCTAATTTTAGGAGGAAAATTATGCCTGTATATAACGTAAAGTGCATAGTAACCTGACCGTCGCACTTTGCCATCACTTAAAATAAGCTTTATCAGTAGGTTTTTTTTTAAATTAAACGTTGTCTTGTTTAATATTTTGAGAGTGACACCCATGGCTTGCTTCTTGGTCCTGTTGTCATCCGTTAACATTGATGCAACTGACGCTGGACCACTTGCGTGAGGCATGCGCCCAAAACTAACTTGTGCGCTGCAGTACCTGAGTTTGTGAACAAGTTGCCCCAAACAAAATATGGTCTTGCGGCGAGATAACGCAACCTATATTTTGAACTCTGTAAGGGTCAAACTTTCATGGTGGAAAAATCATTTATGTGGTCTTTATAAGTCCAGCTTCTGGGAAAGTTGTAGGAAGGCTGCAATCTGAGATTGTATAAACGGCAATTCTCTCATTAATTAATTAATTAATTAATTAATTAAAAACAAAATCTAAACCGTACCTAAATACCATATTCAGCAGCTTTTACTACATAGCATACTGCTTCAAGATGGAACTGGTAGCCTGTTTGCTCCGTAAAAAATTAATTAGTGGGCAAGCTGGAAACTTGCACACTCATGTTCTTCCCGCTCTTTATTTCTTTCTTTCTTTCTTACTTTCTCTTTTTTTATTCTCTGGTTTTTGTGCTGACTCACTACTCCTACATACTTTAACCTAGAAAATTCATTCAAACTTGTTCTGAATCTTGTTGCTATTACATATCATCTTGATGTCTTTCATACTTTTGAGTTATTAATTTTTATTTCAATATTTCTGTCCCATAGGAAACAATGAAACAGATTTTTCAAAATTTAGCTATTTTCAGCTTTTTTTACTCTGTCATACTTTTAGCTAGAAATGTCATTCAAACTAGAAAATGTTAAACTAAGCTTGGATAATTTGTTTACCGTTCAGCTTTTTTGTAACTTCTATAATTTTTTAATTATAATTAAAAAATTTTTTTTTTTACAATTCATTCTGGGAACAGAGAGTGGTGACATCACACTTAGATTGGTGAACATCTGCAAAACCGTCAAAAAGTCTTCTCTTAAACTTGCTCTAACTCCCATAGTTTTCCCTCCGCATTAACATTTTTATACCCAAGTTGTAGCAAAAGTTGTGCTGGTCACAAAAATGTAACTATGGAAGCAATTTGAGCAACAGTTTTGGCTGTAAGAGCCGAAAAGCGATGGGACCGCTCACCAAAACTCCATTAACTCCAATGTTAAATGAGACAAGAAAATTCAGGTTGCGAAGGCTAAACGCACAGTTTTCTAACTTGCTCCTGTTCCCATATTTTTGGCACTATGAACACAATTTTGACACATTTTCCTCAGCAGACTCTCCTCTTTCGTATGGTACCTCCATTTCGTAGATTGGACTTACCATCTTTGAGTTAGAAGTCGCAATATGTAAGAAACGCCTTCGCTAAAATCTCGATTGGGCTAAATTATTCAGCCATTAACTCAAATGGCTCTGCATGACAGCGTAATTGTAGCACAGTAGTAGGGTGCATAACTTAGATATGGATCATTTGCAGTTCAATTCTGCCCTCTGCTGGGCTTTTTCCAGCCCTCAACATTATCATTGTTCGGAGACAAAGATTGATACGACTGTAAAAGAATAATTCTGTGTCAAACTCAGTGGAAGAATTTCCGATATCATAGTTGGTACAGTCGCTTAAACCAGCTCCAGGACAGTGCATTGAGCACCGTAAAGAACGGTCTTTTTTGCTGGGTGCGTCCAAGAGAGCACATTACAGTAAAAGCAGAAAAAAATTGCTCGAGATCCTATTCCAGCATATAGCTACCAGCAACTGTTTGCATTAGCTAAATATATTCATGGTCGTATCTGAAATTGGTGAAATATTGGTATCAAAATAGAGCTAGTTAAGTACAAAGAAGTGAAAGTGATGTGCCCAGTCGCTATTTGTTCATCGCTTGATATGACTTTTTCTTGAGTTTGAAAATAGCCAGGTTTAAGGCTGGAGTAAGCACACTGTTAAAAACTCGCACCTTTTTTGCCAGTTATTTTAACTGTAATTTTATGATCAGTTCATAACAGAGGTTCTGTGAATGTTAACTGTAAACCACAGTTACATGCGCATAGGACTCCGCTTACAGTTTAAATAACAAGTACCACATTCATATCTACACACCCGATCGCAATCTGGTGCTGCTGCGGATCGGCACTCCCGCTTAAACCCATTCATATCGACCAGAAAACACTGTATAAAAGTCATAGAATGTCCGGCATCAAATCAGCGAGACCCATTCATATCGAAATCTCGCCACCCTATTAGTCGTCATGGTATCGTTTTCCTAAACCGGGGCTGTGTCCGAATAGTCTTTTTTGCCTAGCAAATTTCCTAAATCCTAAAAAATTATCCGGAAATAATTACCTGGCAGCCATGATAAGGGGAGTCGAATTCTTTAAATGTTAAGGAAAGGTGTCTCAGTGCTTCCTAATTTACCTCCTTTAGCATATAGGGTACACAGAACTATCCTTTTCAAAAAGAAAGGAGATAACGCTATCCCACAATTCTGCGCAGCAGCAATATTTAAAGCGACGACCAGGCACGGCGACCTAGGCCCACCCACTCATTTACAGGCACACCCTAAACTTTTCTTTAAAAAAAAAAAAAAAAATAATATATATTGTTTTAAATACATTTCATGATTCAATTTATTAATGATTCAAATTTGTTAATTTTAAAAACGATTTTAAAAGGTTGGTTATGTTGACGCTTTAACTGTAGTCAACGTGGCCGCTTTTAAGGAGATGCGCTGCAGCGCAGCCTGCGCTTAAAAGATTCCAGAGTGCTCCTCTTTGGTCAGAACCAAGGAGAGCGGTCGCGGATAGGTAGCCTATGCACTGAAACGTTAAAAAATGCAACAAAATATTTAAGTAACATTAGCAGCCCAATTCGATATAAAAGAGATAATATAGTAGTACATCAGCTAGACGTTTTTATTAAGTGAAGATTAAAGCCCAGACCAAAGATTCGCGATGAGACGGGTTGAAACTTCCAACTACTTGCGACACACCGGTCTGTGATGTTCTGAAACCTGCCAGTTCACATCGATGCGATGAGATGAGAGGATATATCGTTTCCATAGCACTGACTCTCAGCACTTCCATTTTAACCGCCGGCTTTTTAGGCCTATTTTCCTAGTGTTGATGAGTTAGGCGCAACAGTTGCATTTCAGCTATTAAGAAAACAGTGAGGACAAACAGGAAAGAAAGAAAGAAAGAAAGACAGGGGCGATAATTTGGAGCTGTCCATGGCCATGGCTTAGGCAGAACTTAAAATTGGGTGGGCTCTAAACATCTCTTTAAAATTAGTTCTGACTATCGCAATCATATGCATTCAATCCGAAAGCAAGAGTTGCTTGTTCACTTCGTTAAGGCAAAATGACAATTGTTCATTTGGACGCACAATTTTGGTCATTTCAAATCAGTGGCGTAGCCAGAACTGAAAAATGAGCGGTCACACAACATCGCTTTACTATAATTATTAGTCCTAACTTGTTCTCGGTCATTTTCCTTTGTTAAAACAATTTTCCACTTATAAGAATAATCAATTGGCAACTAAAGACACGGCTTCTTTCGTGATGCGATCTAGGGCGACTAACCAATAGATGTAATTCAGATCAGAAAAATAAGTTACTCGTAAGTTGGCCTATGGGCTACTTTTCAAGAGGTAAACTGCTCTGGAATTTCTTTCTGAAAAACCTTTCTGTCTCATCAGGCGATCTAGCGGGTGCTTCATGATCGATTTAATCGTTTAAATTGAATCAAAGACAGAGATTTGAAATGCACAAAATTGCGCGTCCAAATGAATGACATTTTGCCAAAACGAGGTGAACAAGCAACACCTGATAGTGTGGAGTGTTTTTGGATTGAAGGTAATTAGAAAAAATGATTGCGATCGAGTCAGAACTAATAATTGTTTTAAAGGGATGTTTATTACCCACGCAATTTTAAGTTCTGACTGCGCCACTGGTCCATGGGTGCTTCAACGAGATACCGAAGGCGCTGTTGCCAATCTGTGCCAGGAGCTCGCAGCGGTAGACCTGCCCTCTTTTGTAAATTTCTCCCGGTTATTCCCCACGCAGTTCCAACCAGCTGACAGTTTGTAACTGACGTGACCAGCTGAATTCGCTACGAGCTGATTGGCTGTAGAGACGGATTACATGCTTTAAGTTCTAAAACCAGCCTCTTGCGATTTGACATGCTGAATCTCTGGTGACGCCACCAGCTGGCTTGAGTCGAGCTGCGACAGGCCAGTTCACACTGCTGCAACTCTTCCCTGCGACGTTCTAAGGCGGTCTCGTCTTGTCGCGAATCTTTGGTCTGAACTGGGCTTAAGTTTTATTAAGTGACCTAATCTTCGGAATTTAGGCCCACCCACAATTGGTCTGGCCCGCCCCAAACTGAAATCCTGGCGCCGTGCCTGGCGACGACCATTCATCTGGTCAATTGCGTAAAGAAACGTATATGATGGGCAGGGGACTGATGATTACGTTGCCTAGTGTAAGTGCATTCGGATTCTCTAATTAGCGCGGTTGTCTTCCTAAGTCGTTTGGAATTCCCCTTTACACCTTTCCTTTATCTTATGACATTTTCCACAAAGGTTGGAGAGAAGTGGTTAGGTTTTAGTGGATAGGACGTAATTTTTTGACTATTCGGATGCAGCCCGGAGCCTTGGCATGGGCCGGAAATTCCCTTTGCGTGATCGCACGCGATGCATTATGGGCATTGACCAGTTACATATGACCAGTTACATCCACGTTTGTCTTTGTTGGCCATTATTGCTGTGATTCAAAATATGCGATAATAAATAGTAACTTTTTACGAGGGGGAAAAAACCGATACGTTCATTAATCAAACTGAGGGTGAATGACGCTGATCAGTACACACACTTCCTGGACACCTGCGCCTTCGTTTGGCGCATGAGCGGAAAACTGTTCAGCGAACGCTGACCATTACCGCTCTGCTTGAGTAAATTTAATACGGTGCTGCGCAGGAGTGCAATTCATAGCGCACTTAATCCGGTGCTTCTCCGGTGCTGCCCAGGAGCTAAACCACCTCCAGAGGTGGTTAAAATTACTCCGTAGTAAACTACGTCGCAGTAAATTACTCCACCGTAAATCAATTCACATCAAACTTTAACCAGGTGCTGCTCTGGAGCTGCTGCAGTGCTGATACGGAGTGAAATGTCAATCTGAAATGGGCTAAGGAGACAGTGCGTTAATTTATCTGATAAACGCAATCCATTGATAACAGCGCAGTAGCACCTAGTAGTTCGGCTTTCCATAAATGGATTAATGCCACCATCTAACGTTACTTGCTAAATTATTATTATTATTATTATTACTATTATTATTATTATAGGCCTACTTTTTACATTATCGCTTGACTCTTGCTGGAACACGAGACCAATCACTTTACGGAAGTTTCTATTGATAAATAATGACACCTGAATTTACAGTGCTGCTCGTTGTTCTGGTCATCTTGCCTACCTAAGCTATAACGTTTCCTAAAATAAATTGATATAAAAATTTATAGATAAATATAGATACCAGTTAATGACATTGGTCAAAATATTTATTGGCGTGACGATTTTGTAGCCATCAACCTTTCTTCAATTTAAAATGTGCTTTTGATTTTAAAAGGAGTTCTGCTTCTTATTGAATGGACAATTAATGAACTCGTTGGAAAAGCTGAACAACATGTAGCCTTTTGTTTATTGATTTTTTTTAGGAAGAGGCTATTCGACCTGCAGTGCTTCCGAGCGAAACTTCAAAGAGTGGGCGGATCACAAAATTAAATCTCTCATTGGCCCAGCTGCTGGGCAAATAGCAGAACTGCTTCTCTTATCGGCCCCGCTGCGGGGCAGATAGCCTATGTCTTTCCCTCAATTCACCCCGCAGCAGGGTGAATAGCCACTTCCTTTTTTTATCTCATGCCCAAATAATTCCCATAATCTTCAGCAATATGTGTAAATATAATATTGATGCAATTTTTTGATAAATAAACTACTTCGTTCTCATACAATATTTTTCTTATGGAGCCTGTGTATTTTTATGGCAATGTTTAAGTAGGCAACGTCATCAATATATGTCGAATAAATATATGAAATAGGTTTGATGTGTGGTAACCTTGCATCTTGGGGGGATCTTCCTAAATCAGCGCTTCCATACAACTTCATGTCAAAAAATCCGAACTATCCCTTTAAACGATACAATAACCCACAGTCACAAATAATTTTAATTTTCAGAAGATTGAAACTCATTTCCACCAGTTTTAACCTCACATTGTCAGCAATCCGAACTTCACATTATCGCCAGCTTCCAGCTTGCCCGCGCAGTTTCCCCTGGAACTGCACTTTTCTAGTTCAATTAATTGTCCGATTCTTCGGACAAATCCTAAACTTTCCTCCAACTAAACGTTAAGGGCTTAGTAGTCCTCGCAAGAGTGACACAAAAGCACAGAACAGCGGCGGATGAGCTTATTAAGTAGCCTCTCCACAGCAGCAAACAATAAGCAATCAACTTCCTGATCAGAGAGCAGGATAGCCCTCAGGTGGCGAAGAAAATGCACAGCAGGCAGTAACCCCCCAAACAATGACAACATCTTAAATTTTAGGCATGTGAGAGGTTTTAACTGTTTCACTTATGTTTGGTGTTCAGAGCACCGGATATTTAACGAGAATGTTGACTGTTAAAAGTACTGTATTCAGAAATTGCACTCATTCCAATCAATTTCCCTTTTCCTCGGTATTGTGAAGTTTTAATGTCATGTGTATGTCAGACTTTCATCAACTTTATTTATAAAGGATAAGAATCAAGAGCTGAATTCTGTTTTACTCCTTGTTCTCCGTGTCATATATTACATGTTGTATAAAGATCAAAAACCATTCAGAGTGACAAATATGCAGATATATTTTCAGGGCACAGTAGCAAAAATACCAAATTCCATTGTTCCATTACCATATGTTTTTATAATTAGTATTTCAAGTATATTTAATAAAAATGTCACCCAGTCTTAATAAGGCCAATTCATATGCAATTGTATCCATCTGGCTATTGTTGCGTACGATTTCGGGACAGGTTGTGAGGACAAAATGGCGCTTCTCTGAAAAGCAATTGTGGTCTACTAGGCAGCACAACCTTCTTATGGATTTCTCTCAGGAAGTTTTTGTGAATATCTTCAATTTGATGCCCCTCTGGCATACATGACTTAGTGGCATCCGTTAGCAAACAGCCAATATGGCTGCAAAGTGGGAAGCTTTACAGATTCTTACACATAAAATGTGCTAAATTGAGGGCAAGGAAAGTGTCTGCAAGCTCATGGCATTGTCAGCATTCCAAGCACAACATTAAAGATGCCTTATTGGACAGAATGATTTATTTACTCAGTTCTGCTCCGTGAAGTGTTTTTGATAAATGGTCCAATTCTCATTGAACTGTTATCAAAAGAGAAAGAGAGAAAAGGAGAGTGAAAAAAAACAGTAAACAGTCGAACACCACCCTCCAATCAGTTCTTTCAGATGACAGCTTTAGATCAGAGAGCAGGTGTCTCTTCTCCCTTTCCATTACCCAAGGAGTATGCATTAAATTGATAGAATTTCTCATAAAAACACATTTTAAAATCCTGTTTTTTCTGTCATGGGTTTAAAAAGGCCATAACACAGTAGGCAATGAGAAACAGCACTGAACATGTGACAGCATATCTTGAGAATAAAGATAATTTACTGCTTTGAGGTAACTGCAACAAACTGAGCAAACCATTGAAGACAGATGTAGACTCCATGCAGTTCTGTTATTTCCACACTATCTCTGCATTCTGCCTTTTCTCACATTATCAACTGTATCAACTGTTTTTAAAAGCAGAATTTCAAAATATATTGTTATTATAGAAGTAACTAGTGGTAAAAAAAAAAAATCTATGCAACCATATAATGACTAGACATATAAAAAAATCAATGCAAACAAAACCACTCAATTTAAAAATGCCACATATCATTGGTCAGATTCAAAGATCAACAAATATAAATGTTCCGCAAATAAGCGAGGCATAGCATACACTAGCTTTCAATTAAAGGTTAAGATTTTATCTTATGTTATTTCCATAGGGGTGCCATCTAGGTATAAAAGCCCTTTGGTAACCTCACCTTTCAAAGCAGATTAACCTGAACTTGTCACAGCTAACTTTGCCTGATTAGCAACAGCTGCTACTAAATTGTAAAATGCACAATTTATTTTTGATAGAAGTATTGTACATTGCATCAAGATGTCATGCACTTTTCTCTGCACAAAAATGATGATATGGAATTAGAATCTCCGAAAGAGAAATCTGTAATGACGGTGGAAGTAATGAGACCAAATGCAGCGACTGCCAGAGTACAGGGCTGAGCGAGGAGATAAACTGCTGCACAAGAGAAAGAACACGAGAGCAGAACGAAGCCAGAGGCTTCACAAATAAATACATCCAAATGGACGAGAAAACTCCAAAGGCACCAAATACCGGTGCAAATAAAGGAGAGGAAACAAGAAAAAAACTTAAGACAGAAATTCCTAAGAATAAAAATAACTGAAATAGTTTGCTAAACACTAGAGTAAATCTTTCCTGGCTTGTGTGAACTCAGAAGATCAGACACTCAAGCAAAGAGGTGTGGTGAACTTCCGTCTTAAACAGAATCAGAAACAGGTGCCGCCATCTTCAATCAACCAGCTGGTGTAAGGAATTCAATGTCGTCCCAGATGAAAGACAAAAAGAAAGCCCTACACCAAACACAGAGTACACAAACCATGACAGGACCCCCCCTTAAGGAACAGCCCCAGAAGTTCCCCTAAAACACCGAGCGTGGAACTCGGAAATCAACGAAGGGTCCAAGATATCTCGGGAAGGGACCCAACACCACTCTTCTGGCTCATACCCCTCCCAATCAACCAAAAATTGAGCCCCGCGACCGACACGCCTTTCAGCTAAGATGCGCTGCACGGTGTAAACAGGCCCCCCTTCAACTATGCGCGGCGGCGGCGGTGGTTTGTCGGTCGGTGCCAGGACGCTTTAGCTAACAGGTTTAAGCCGGGAAACATGAAAAGCAGGGTGCATGTGCAAGGATCTAGGGAGCTGCAACCGGACAGTGACAGGGTTGATCTTCCGCACGATCTTGAAAGGGCCAATGAAGCGGGGGGCCAACTTCCGTGACTCTACCCTCAAAGGAAGGTCCCGAGTCGAAAGCCAAACCCTCTGGCCGACCCGATATGACAGTGCCTCCTATCGGCGGTGGTCTTCTGTTTCTGCACCGAGCGTAACAGAGACGACCGGACCCTGGCCCAGACCGACCGACAACGCCGAATGAAATAATTAACAGAGGAAACCTCCTAATCCCTCTCAGCCTCAGGAAAAAGCGGCGGCTGATAGCCAGCTGTGCCTCAAATGGGGAAAGGCCTGTGGAGGAGTTGCGTAAAGAATTGTGGGAGTATTCAGCCCACGCCAAAAAACGACTCCACGACATAGGATTATCGGCTGCTAGGCACCGAAGTGTATTCTCCGGGGATTGATTAGTTCTTTCAGTCTGCCCATTGGTCTCCGGGTGAAATCCAGACGAAAGACTCACGGATGCCCCTAGTTGGTTACAAAATGTACGCCAGAACTTTGCCTTAAACTGCTGGCCACGGTCAGAGACTACATCCTGAGGCAGACCATGTAGCTGGAGCACATGGTCCACAACAAGGAGGGCCATCTCCCGCACCGAAGGCAGCTTAGGGAGGGTGACAAAGTGGGTGGCCTTGGAAAAGCGATTGACAACAACTAAAATAACAGTGTTGCCGTCAGAAGCCAGCAGACCCGAGACAAAGTCCAAAGCAATATGGCTCCAAGGACGCTTGGGGACGGGTAATGGTCACAACAGACCCGAGGGAGGGAGATGAGAACCCTTGTTCCATGCACAAACGCAACAGGCCGCCACAAACTCCCAGATGTCCTTATTCATACAGGGCCACCAAAAGCGCCGGGTGAAAAACTGCTTAGTCCGGTGAACCCCAGGATGACCAGCCAAGCGGGAAGAGTGACTCCACTGGAGAACCTGAGAACGGACCACCACAGGAACGAACAAACAAACAGCCAAGCGGTTCCCCACCTGGACCAGAATCGGACCGCAAGGCCTCCCGAACTACAGACTCAACATCCCACAGGACGGGAGCCACAATCTGAGCTGAAGGAATTATAGGCTCAGGAACAGGGTCGCGACCATAGTGGTCATAAATACGAAACAACGCGTATGACTTGAGGTTTTTAGAGCCGGGGCGATAAGTCAACGTAAAGTTGAAGCGGTTGAAAAATAACGCCCACCGCACCTGCCGGGAATTACGTCGCTTAGCCTGCTGGATGGACTGGAGGTTGTGATTGGTCCAGACCACAAACGGGTGTTCAGCCACCTCCAACTAGTGGCGCCATTCTTCCAATGCCAACTTAACTGCCAACAACTCCCGATCACCAATGCTGTAATTCTGCTCAGCCGCAGACAATGACCGGGAAAAGTAGGCACAGGGATGCAATTTATTGTCCCGAGGAGAGCGCTGGGACAAAATGGCACCCACCCCGACCTCCGGAGCGTCCACCTCCACCACAAACGGGAGGGAGGGATCGGGCACAACAAGGATCGGCTGTGAACTAAACAGTCTCTTCAATTCCCGAAAAGCAGCATCAGCTGCTGGGGTCCAAGAGAACGGAGAGGAGGCATTCTTCTTGGTCAGCGCAATAATCGGGGCAGCAACAGCACTAAAATTGCGAATGAACCACCTATAAAAGTTCGCAAAGCTTAAAAACGCTGCACCTCTTACCGACTGTGGAGTAGGCCAATCCATAACCGCTGCCACTTTGTCCGGGTCCATACGGGCTGACCCTGCCAACACAATGAAACCAAGAAACGACACCATCTTGGCGTGAAAAAGGCATTTCTCATCCTTGACAAAAAGCTTGGCTTCAAGGAGGGCCGCAAGTACTTGTTGAGCATGTTGTTTATGCTCCGAGAGATTTGAAGAAAAAATCAAAATATCGTCAAGGTAGACAAAGATGAATTTCTCCAACATCTCTCGAAGCATGTCGTTAACAAGTGCCTCGAACACCAAGGGGGCGTTAGCCAATCCAAATGGCATGACCAAATATTCGTTGTGTCCGTCATGGGTATTAAATGCCGTTTTCCACTCATCCCCCTCCTTAATCCGAACTAGATTGTAGGCATTGCAGAGATCTAATTTAGTGAAAAACGACGCCTCCTGGAGTCGTTCAAACACGGAGTTCATCGGGGAAGCGGATAACAATTCTTAATAGTAACGTTGTTTAAGCCCCTATAATCGATACAGGGTCTCAGCCCTCCATCCTTCTTCCCTACAAAGAAAAATCCTGCTCCGGCAGGAGATGTAGAGGGTCGAATGAAACCGCTCGCCAGTGCCTCTTGAATATACTTTGGCATGGCCTTGTGCTCAGGACCTGATGGCGAGTATAACGAACCCCTAGGAGGTATAGTACCATGGTAAAGCTCTATAGCGCAGTCATATGCGCGATGCAGAGGCAAGGAAGAGGCCCGTTGCTTGCTAAAAACCTTGGCAAGGTCGGCGTAATCAGCGGGAACATTCGGAGGCAAACTAAAAGTCAGAGTAGCCCCCAAACTCCAACTCTTTTCAGGATCCGGAGCCTCAACCATTGACTCGGAGTCGGAAATATCCTCCGAAAATACATCATCCTCCGGCTGCCGCCAGTCAAATTGGGGATCCCACTCTAAATTATCCTCCGCCCTATCATCACCCTCAGGTTTGCCAAGTGAGACGCTCTCCTCGTCGTCACTCCAGGTATCCATCTCCCCCAGAGATTGGCGTATGGGGTGACATGAACTAGTTTGGTTACAGTGAGCCTTACAATTAGAACCCCATTGAATAATGGGACTATTATGGCTGCCCCAAAAAATGTGTGGCCTATGCTTGACCAACCAAGCATGACCCAAAACAATAGGATAACTCAGAGAATTGATAAGAAAAAACTGAACCCTCTTGGAATGACCACCAAACTGGATGAGGATAATCATAAAATCAGTGACCTCAGTAACAAGACCAGTTCCCAATGGATGACCATCCAGAGCATTAATAGCGCGAGAGTGCAAAAGAGAACGGATAGGCAAGGAATGCTTCCTAGCCCACCCAGCAGCCATAAAACAATCCATGGCCCCCGAGTCTAAAAAGGCTTCTACAGATATTTTCTGATCCTTAATAATCAACTACACTGAAATAAAAGTGCGAAAGGGAGATTGAGTCTGTCCCTCTAGCGCCCCCCATTCCGCTAGAGAGACTTCCCGTTTCCCTTACGCTCAGGGTAGAGTGGTCAGATATGTCCCGGTTTTTTGCACTTAAAACAGATTATACGCTTTCGCTCAGGATCACGAGCCTGGCGGACAAATGATCCGTCCACCTGCATAGGCTCACTGCGACAGGGCAATTCTATGGGCGGAGCTGGGGGTACGTGCGGATCTGGAATAGCACCCAAACATTCGCCTAGAGGAGGCTGCATCACTCATCCTTCTCTGTTAGGCTCACGAATGCGATTATCAATTCTAACTGCTGAACGAACCAGAGAATCTAAAGAAACAGAGGGTTCTAAGGTTGACAGAGCGTCTTTGACTGGTTCAGATAATGCATAAATAAATAAAGTCATAAGCGGGGCTTCCGGCCACCCCGTTTCTGTGGCCAGAGAACGAAATAAAATAGAAAACTCGGCCACACTCTCGCTCCCTTGGCGAACGTGTATTAAGCGAGCAGCAGTGTCCTGACCAGACACGTCATGGTCAAAGACTGAAATCATTTCTTTCAACAGGCTGTCTACTGAACTCACAACAGGTGACCTGGACCGAATGAGAGGCCTCACCCAAGAGAGAGCGGTGCCAGATAGTAATGACAGGATGAAAGAGACTTGTGATTCTTTATTGGTAAATCGCAAAGGTTGTGATTTGAAAAATATCTGGCACTGAGCAAGAAAATCCTTACATTTTCCGAGTTCCCCTTCATAACGGGGCGGTAGTTGTAATTTGGGCCCACGGCGGATTTGAATGGATTGTGCTTGTGGTACGTTTTGGGTGACTTGAACCGTTAAAGCCCTGATATTTTCCATAAGACTTAACAGAATATTCTCCTGCCTTTGCAACGCCCCTTCCTGAACAAGCATACGATCCGCCAACTCAGTTTGCTGATTATTTAGACTAACAAGCCCTTTGCCGTGACCAGCGAGAATAGTTTGTTGATTCGCAACCAGCTGGTCTAGCGGCATAGCTGCTGGACTTTCCATAACTGGCTTGAGTGTGCTGTAATGACTGTGGAAATAATGACACCAAATGCAGCGACTGCCAGAGTACAGGGCTGAGCGAGGAGATAAACTGCTGCACGAGAGAAAGAACACGAGTGCAGAACGAAGCCAGAGGCTTCACAAATAAATACGTCCAAATGGATGAGAAAACGGATGAGGCTTTAGACTGATGAGTTCATATTGACTTGGTGGCAGTAGTACCAGTGGCAGGGAAATAGAATGATTCAATAAAAAAAGAAGCATTATGTTGCTTTGTGACAAATAAATATATGTTTCGGATCACTGAATCTCCAGTACTGCTGGTAAGAGCACAAAAACCCCGCAAAAGGACACTTCTTTTGTCTATATCTCAATTATTGAGGAAACTATGGGCATTTGTCAGTCTGAGAAAAGGCTTAAATCAGGGAACATATAATTTGCCAGATTTGGCTTCTGCACAAAGAGGTTAACTTCCGCCAAACTCAATGGAAAATGATTAAAATTTCAACAAATAAGGGAACAATGTACACTCTCTCCACTGCAACCAAAGACTGAAGCTCAAAGTAGTCAATTGATTTGGAAGGGACGCTGCCGCTACCATTTTTGTTTTTTTCAGAACTTAGTTTGTTCCTTTTGCAATATCGAATTTGAATAAGATTTTGTCAATATAGCTCAGATACCCAATCCATATTACATAGGTTAGGATGTTTTTTACTTTCCTTCAGAAAACACTGTGAAGGCAAACTTTGGGCCTCTTTTTGTTGAATTCAAATTTGAATTAGAGTGTTGTTGACTACTGATTGGAAAAATTCAATAACGAGGGAGAAGCCATGGATGTAAATAATGTGGTCAGCCTAAAAATATAAGCGAAATTTTAAATGGGAATTTTTCCACCACATAGGTTACAGCGGCAATGACCACACTGAAAATTGGTTTGAAGCAGTTAGGTGATGATTTTGATTTGTCACGTAGCTATATTAATCTATTTCATTGTTTGCTTTTTTGTTGAAATATTGCATTGGAATTGCTTGACATTCTCTAAGATAAGCATATCAGGCATGTCTAACTACGGTGTATGACAAACATTCTGCTCCTCCCTAACTGATTTGAATAGGCTTCTGGTGATTTTGCGTTGTTAAAAAAGAAAAAAGAAAAAAGGGAAAATGTAGATTATCAATGAAAACACTCATACATCAATGAAATACAATATATGTTAAATGGCAATATAGCTTAGAGGTGAAACTAGAATGTGTTTTTACTCGGAAAAACAGACGTCTCCCCCCGGCCCCCTACCCTGCCTAACCCACCGGATGGATGGACAGGCGGACAGACAGGCATATACCAAAAGGCACCACTGCAGGACCCGTGTAGTAAGTATGCAAAGTTTCGTTAAGATCATGCAAACGGTTTAGGAGTTATGCTCTGGACAAAAATTCTTGAATTGTAGAAGTGAACTGCCATTTTATTTGAAAAACCTTTTCTCCTGTTTATTGGCCAGATCAGGGAGTCCAAATAGCTAATGTATGCATTTTTCTTTTGTTTTTTTTCGCGCATCAGAATCCGAATCGAGAGTTAGTTTCTATTTTTGTTTATTATGTTGGCCTGGGCTCACTCTGAAGCTATGCTTCACTGATTATTGAAGAGTGTGAATCAGAAAAAAAGTTAGAAAATAAAGTGCTCACTGTGCTTTCCACATTGTTGTCATGTCCATTTGTGTTGCGTCTGCATTCCCCTAGACCAGGGCGTAACAGAAGTGGGGGGCTCGTCCTTGCCCGTTTCTTCTCCCTTGTTCGGTGTGTTCTTGTTTCAGGTTGGCTTTTTTTTTTGTCTATGGGGTTGACTGTCATTGTTGACGTGGATGAGTTTGCGCAGAATCCCACTCTTGAAAAACTGGACAGATGCAGTAAGGCAGATTTGTTGTTGGTTGCCAATTTTTTTTGATGTTTCTGTGCCTTTGAACGCATGTAAGGTGGAAATTAAGCAGTCTTTGGCTGAGCAGTTGGTGCGTAGGGGTGTAATATCCCCGGTTGAGTTTCAGTTGCCTACTGTGCCTGGAGGGGCGCATGAAGGCGGAAAGCCGGGTATTGTTACAGCCCCGCAGCCTCCCAGTGGTCGGGTGGAGTTGGGGGTGGAGGCCCCTGCTTTCATCCAGACTACCAGCACGGATGCACTTGCGATGCTCCAAGCTGGAGTGGACACCGAGGATTTAAAGTTGGCTCTCCGCCTAAAGGAGGCAGAGCTCGAAACTAAAACGCATGAGGTGGAACTCATGAATCTCCGCATACGAGCTCAGGAGCTGGACAGACCTCTGCCACAGACTACGTCCGCCGCTGTGAGTATGCACCTTCCACCTACCCCTTCTGACCAGTTCGACGTCAGCCGACAAATTGCTTTGGTTATGCCTTTTAAGGAGAGCGAGGTGGATTCCTTCTTTAATGTCTTTGAATGTATCGCGGTCACTTTGCGTTGGCCCAAGGATGTGTGGAGCCTATTATTACAGGGCAAAATTGGTTGGTAAAGCCCAGGAGGTCTGCGCAAGCTTATCCATCGATCAAAGCTTAGACTATGACATTGTAAAATCCACAATATTACGGGCTTACGAGTTGGTTCCAGAGGCTTATCGGCAAAAGTTCCGTGCTTGTGTGAAGTCCGCATCTCAGACATTTTTGGAATTTTCAAGGGAGAAGACTGTTTTGTTTGATAAGTGGTGTGCGGCGGCTAGGGTTACAAACTTTGCTCAGCTCCGTGAACTTGTGTTGTTGGAGGATTGTGTTGATCGTGTTGGCTCAGCTACCTTTGTCACAAAACTTGATTTGCTAAAAGGCTTTTGGCAAGTGCCAATAACCTGCCGTGCCTCCGGGATTTCTGCTTTTGTTACTCCTGATGCCTTCCTCCAATACACTGTGATGTATTTTGGCCTTCGCAAAGCTCCCACTACATTCCAGCAGTTAATGAATACGGTCTTAGCTGGAGTAAAGAATTGTGAAGTTTATCTTGATTATGTTGTGGCTTATTCAGACACCTGGGCTGAACATGTTAATATTTTATCTGTAATTTTTAGGAAACTGGAAGATGCCAACTTGACCTTAAACTTGGCTAAATGTGAGTTCGGTAAGGCTACGGTTACCTATCTTGGTAAGCAAGTGGGTCAAGGTGAGGTACGTCCCCTTCATGCCAAAGTCCAAGCCATCCTACCGTACCCAGTGCCTGAAACTAGGCGTGAACTTCGTCGTTTCCTGGGCATGGCTGGATATTATCGTAGTTTTTGCAAGAATTTTGCTGATGTTTTCTGTCCCCTCACTAGCCTGACCAGTGAAAAGAAACCTTTTGTTTGGTCACCTGCTTGCCAACACGCTTTCGAGTCTTGTAAAGCCCTTCTCTGCAGCTCACCTGTCCTTGCAGCCCCAAGTTTCACCTGTCCATTCAAATTAGAGGTCGATGCCAGTGCCAGCGGGGCTGGGGCTGTGTTGCTGCAAGAAGACGAGCAAGGCATTTATCACCCAGTGTGTTATTTTTCAAAAAAGTTCAGTTCTTCTCAAGTGCATTATAGTACCGTTGAAAAGGAAGCTCTTTCGTTACTGCTGGCTTTACAGCATTTTGAAGTGTACATTGGTTCCAGCCCGTTACCTGTGGTTGTGTTTACAGACCACAACCCCCTGGTGTTTTGGAGTCAGATGCAGAATTCGAATCATAGGTTAATGAGATGGTCATTGTTGTTGCAAGATTTGAATTTGGAGATTCTTCATAAAAAAGGCACAGACAATGTGTTCGCGGATGCCCTTTCTCGTGTGTCAGGTCAGTCTTAAACAGATATCTAGGGTGGAATTTTGGATCTCAAGAAGGGGAGTGTGATGGCCCTGGCTGTATTTTGGGTTTATTATTTCGATTGCCATTTTGCTGTAACGAACTGGAGCTCCTGTCCCAATGGTCTAGTAGTCTGCTAATTGACAGGTACCGGATCCAGCACAGATTGGCTGAGCTACAGAGGTGTGGTCTTCGCGGATTGGCTGTCTCCGGGGGCTTGGCCATATAACTCCTGGATCTTCAGGAAGCCGGGAGGGTCAACGCAGGTGGCTTGGTGTTGGTGCTCCTCATCATTCTGGTTAACAGCATTTTTGTCATTATTTGAGTCTGAACTATGAAATGTGTCTGACACGATCTCGTAAACTTGTCTCCGGTAGTAATTGTTGTTTTATTCTGTATGATTCCTATCTAAACGAAAATATACTGAGATGCATTAAAAACGCATAATAAAATATATTGTTTTAAGTAGTGGTAAATCTTCCGTAGTTGCAAAACACGGTCTCGGGAAACTGTGCTTTTGGTAGTGAGAGTTGCCCTCACTGCTATCGTTACATTGGCAGTCAATTCAGCAGTTCTTATGCATTATCTGACATAGCAGAAGACGTTTTATGGAATGTGTTTTTCTGGCATCACAGATGACGCACTTTGTTGGGGACGACAGCTGACACATCTGGTCATTCTGTGTCATCCCTGCCGTCTGGATGCAGTCATTTAATGGACATTAATGCGTCCAGAATCTTTTCTTTGAGACTGGCCATCATTCAACATTCAAAATGTTTGATTCCTCTGAGATTCATTTGTTTGTGGTATTTGAAATGGGAATGATGTGACTTTGTTTATGTGTGTTTTTATTGGCCCTGATCTTCAACTTTTCATGTGCAAAATGATTTCTCCTAATGTGATTCACGACCATGATCCAGGGAACTGTGCTGCATTTAGATAATGATAATGAGGTGTTAAACCACGAAAGGATTTGAACCCAGACACTTGACATTTTTCAATGCTTACCATACCTGATGGTCATCATGTCAATCAGCAAAAGGAAAAACTATCAGTTTTCAAATTATACGATAGAAACCACTTTGCATTTTTAATGCCTCTCAGTATATAAGGAAAGCTTATTGCAGCTGGCTGACTGCATTGTTGTTAACATGTAAATTTGTGTTCTGAGACCTCTGTCGGTTACACTGCTGTTTCTGTGCAGTGAAGTTGCAGAAGTGAACTGCCATTTTATTTGAAAAACCTTTTCTCCTGTTTATTGGCCAGATCAGGGAGTCCGACTAGCTAATGTATGCATTTTTCTTTTGTTTCTTTCGCGCATCAGAATCCGAATTGAAGTTAGTTTCTATTTTTAGTCGAGCCCCCGAAGGTGGGCCACTGTAGGGGTTTGCGAGACTGTTATAATCACCTTGTGAGTCTGTCTGTCTGTCTGTGTATGTTTGTTTCCGGGCAGATATCTCCAGAACCACTTGACCGATTTCAATCATCTTTCACATGTAAACACCTTGGGCTGACCTCACGGCATGACATAAATTTCAGGCTGTTGGGCGAGACTATGAATTCTCTGAATGCTTGTTGTTTATTATGTTGGCCTGGGCTCACTCTGAAGCTATGCTTCACTGATTATTGAAGAGTGCGAATAAGAAAAAAGTGAGAAAATAAACCGCTCACTTTGCTTTCCACATTGTTGTCATGTCCTTTTGTGTTTGTCCGCATTCCCCTAGACCAGGGTGTAACAGGCACCACTTCAGGACCTGAGTAGTAAGTAAGCAAAGTTTCGTTAAGATCATGCAAACGGTTTTGGAGTTACGCTCCGAAAACAAAGTGGGAATGTCGATGCAAACGCGAACGGGAACCGAGCCTAAAACAATGTCTCCCCTCTCCCTCCGGGGGGGAGACATAATGAGATGTCCATGCAGGTGTGGATTTAGAAATCCAAAAAAAAAAAAAAATTTCAGGTGGGTGGCGGGTGGATGATTTCAGCATATATACAATTTCGGATGATGCGAGAGCCGATCTGCGCATTTCTAGTGCTCTCTGCATACAGTACTGCATTCTAGAAAATATCAAACTTTTGATGTAGTGTAAAAAATTTCTATCCTTCATCAACTTTTATTTATTATTATTGTGCCTAATGAACAACAGCCAACATATTAGCTATTATCACCAAAAACCGTAGTCTGGCTTTTTTATGGCAGTTTTCGAGCAGCGGCTTCTTCCCTGCCGAGTGGCCTTTCAGGTTATGTCAATATTGGACTCATTTTCCTAAATATTGACATACTTTTGTATCTTTTTTGCCTCCAGCATCTTCACTTGGTCCTTTGCCGTTATTCTGGGACTGATTTGCACTTTTTGCTCCGAAGTACGTTCTTCTCTTGGAGACAGAATGTGTCTCCCTGAGTGGTATGACAGCTGCGTTTTTTCCCGTGGAGTTTATACTTGCTTGGTATTGTTAGTATAGATGCCCAAGGTACCTTCAGGTATTTGGAAATTGTTGTCTGGGATGAAATAGACTTGCGAATGAAGTCAGGGCTATGCAAATAAAAACGACTATGCCACCAAGGGAGTTACCCCTCTGGAAATAGTATTAGTTTCTTTCGCAATTCACAGAAGCGCAGTTTTCCCCACCCAGGCACCTTTAACTAAATGAAGCAAACAGAGACATGGATTCAGTTCAAAGTAAGTACAAGCAAAACACAAATTAACCAAGGCACAAGAATCCTAAAATAAAAAATTAAAAAAATTTAAATTGGCTCAATACTATGAAATGGTGAAAGACCCCCGGGGGAAGTACAGTGACGATAGTTTATGGTTGATGCACATCACACACACACACACACACACAAGCACATGCAGACAGCGAAACAAAAGACCCCCCACCCCCCAAATGGGCTGCTAGAGTCCTTCCTGCTATAAAAGGATAGGCTAATATTAATTATGAAAAATCTCACAGCCTGGTTGGTTTGTGGAGTTAGGTCATACCATATGCAAACAGACAAAGTAGAAACACCGAATGCGATCGCAGATTGCTCGTAACAATGACTGGTTAGCGAGTTGGGCAGATCATGCATTAAATACTATTATTCGATTGCAACGTTCTGCTGGGAGGCAGGTGTTGAGAGCGAATTTCTTTGTGGCGGGATTTTCAAATAGGGCTGATTGTTAGGTATTGAATTAACTGTGGCTTTTTGGATAGGATTTAGGATTATGGATGAATGGATAGTGAAGAGATGGATATGGGGAAAAAGAAAAGGAAAAAGGGAGTTGAAAATGAAACTAATGAGGGGATTTTTGTTATCAAAATGAAAGCAATTGGAAATAGTGGGGAAATCAACTGTATTTTTCATTATAAACATGATAGCGGGAGATTTGAGGAAAGAGAGATTGGAGATGTAAAAGATGTGAGGATCAGCAGACGCAATATTGTCGTCATAGATTGTATGAATAATAGACAAAAGGATAAGGCTGTTAAACTAAATGATCTTAAACCTGTTATGTGTTTTCAAATGAGTCCACATGCTACCGTGAAGAGTGTGATAAGAGGGGTTCTGCTTTGTATAGAACCCGACCCTTTTTTCTTTATTGGAATTAGAGGTAGTGTGTGGAGCAAGATATTTGAAAGATTATGCACAAAGATGGTTATGCGCAAGATACCACGCTGAGATGCTAGAATTTGAAGAAGTTGCCAGAAAGAGTTTTTTAAATTACAAGAGTTATAGGGTGTGGGCTTTTGAAAGGGGCCCCACTCCATTGTTATTGGTGTCAAGAATTTGGGCTCTTAGCAGCAGTATGCAGAAAAGAGAGTTTCAGATGTGGAAGGTAAAGAGAGAGAAGATGCAGTGAAGAGGACTGTGAACCACCAAGAGAAAAGGCTGTCTGTTGCAACTGTGGGGAAATCATGCAGCAAAGGCAAAGCAGTGTGAACATAGGAAATTAGAAATTGAGAAAAGGACACAGGCACAGAATAAAACTAGAAAAGTGTTTGCGGGACACTGCAAAAACAGAGCAGCCCCTCCATTTCACCTGCCCATTTATAAGTAAATTTCATGAAGAATAATCAAATACATGAAAATATTCTGGCAACAAGAAGTTTTATGTGAGTACATCCATGACCATGAATGGAATTTGCCCAAAAGTTGCTAAAAGCTGAGTCCTGTTCTATACTTGTTATATACAAAGTTACAGCATGGTGCCATTAAATACTTTTAAGTTATTGTGTTAAGAAGTACTTTATCCGGCATGGCCAGATTTCATGACCTTGACCTTAAAAGTGACCAGTGATTAAGCCAAAACAATTTCCCAGCAGTATAATAACTGTGATTACAGTACTAAATGGGTTCAAGATAGCAAGAAAGTTAAAGATGCCTCAACAGTAATGCAGTTTTGCTTTGACCTTGACCTTGAGTGGAATGACACCCAAAGTTGGGTCAATAAGCTATTGTCATGGTTTAGTGTCCATTGTCCGGCGTCTGTCTTCTGGAACATCTTTTTTTTCGGCCTGACGAATTTTCCTGCAAATTTGCCATAATATACTTCTAAACCATATCTCCAGATATTGTTTTTTTTTTTTTTTAGATTTTTTGGCAATGTTAAATTTGACCACAGATGACTTTGAAAGGTCAAACATGAGGTCAAGGAAAATACTAACAATGTTAAAAGATAGGACTTGAAATTTCAAAAAATTATTTCTCAAAAACTGTTCAGTAACTTTTTTCTAATCAACGGAAGTGGGTCTAGTGGGGGCGCTGTACTTTTACATTGGGTCTTACTGCAGAGAATAGGCAAAATGGCCTGTGGAAGCTAAATAGTTCCAGATAGAGATTAAGTTTGTATTATCGACATTTAGGAAGTCATATATGACCTATATTTGGCAGTCTTAAAGTTGACCTCAGATGACCTTGGAAGGTTAAACTTGAGGTCAAGCAAAATGTTACAATTTTCAAAAGCCGAATTTTAAATGAGTAATTTTCCACCACATAGCCTACAGCGGCAATGACCGCACTGAAAATTGGTTTGCAGCAGTCAGGTGATTATGTTGATTTGTCACGTACCTATATTAATCTATTTAATTGTTTGCTTTTTTTGTTGACATATTGCATTGGAATTGCTTGACAGTCTATTAGATGAGCATATCAGGCATGTCTAACTACGGTGTATGACAAACATTCCGCTCCTCCCTAACTGATTTGAATTGGCCTCCGGTGATTTTGCATTGTTAAAAAAGAAAAAAGGGAAAATGTAGATCATCAATGAAAACACCTTATATCAATGAAATACACTATATGTTAAATGGCAATATAGCTTAGAAGTGAAACTAGAATGTGTTTTTACTCTGGCCCCTCGGCCCCCTTCCCTGCCTAACCCACCAGACGGATGGACAGATGGACAGACAAGACAGGCACATACCAAAAGGCACCATTGCAGGACCCGAGTTGTGAGCATGCAGAGTTTTGTTAAGATCATGCAAATGGTTTAGGAGTTATGCTCCGGACAAAAATTGATCACATCTGGACGGACAGACAGACGGACGGACAGACAGACACATACCAAAAGGCACCACTTCAGGACCTGAATAGTAAGTTTGAAAAGTCTCAGTAAGATCATGCAAATGGTTTTGGAGTTACGTTCCGAAAACGAAGTGGGAACGCTGACGCCAACGCGAATGCGAATGGGAACCGAGCCTAAAACCATATGTCTCCCCTCTCCCTCCGGGGGGGAGACATAATGAGATGTCCATGCAGGTGTGGATTTAGAAATCAAAAAAAATCATAATTTCAGGTGGGTGGCGGGTGGATGATTTAAGCATATAAGCGAATTTGGATGATGCGAGAGCCGATCTGCGCATCTCCAGTGCACACTGCATACAGTGCTGCATTATAGAAAATATTAAACTTTTGATGTAATGCAAAAATTTCTATCCTTCATCAACTTGACATTTATTGTGCCTAATGAACGACGGCCAGCATGTTAGCTATCATCACCAAAAACCTTGAAAGGTCAAACTTGAGGTCAAGCAAAATGTTACAATTTTCAAAGGCTTCGAGGCTTGAAAATATTGAAGATAGAGAGTATATTTATATTGAAAACTTATAGGAAGTTGTATATGAACTTTCATTTGGTGACCTTGATCTGGACACATAGTGAAATTTCAATTACTTCTATCACCAAAGCTATTAGGTTTGTATTAGAGGCATGTAGCAAGTCATATGTGCAGTTTCATTTGGTGACCTTGTACCTAACCTTCAGACACCTTCAAAGGCCAAACTTTACAGTGAAATTTAAATGACTTGTTTTGCCAAAATAATTACAGGTAGAGCCTAGGTTTGTATCAGAGAATATAGGAAGTTATATATGAACTTTCATTTGGTGACCCTCAGATTGCCCTCGAAGGTCAAACTTGATCTAGTGAAAATTCAATGATTTGTGTCACATAAAAGGTCAGAGATAGAGCCTAAGCTTGTGTTATAGACTTACAGAAAGTCACACATGAATTTTCATTTGGTGACATTCGGCTTGACTGTCGGTGGCCCTTGAAGGTCAAACTTGACATATTACAGTTACAATGATTTGTTTCGCCAAAAAGATCACAGACGGAGCCCTAGGTTTGTATTGCAGACATATTGGAAGTCACATATGAACGTTTATTTAGTGACCTTCATATTGACCTTCCAAGGGAAAATGTGACCTGGTGAAAATTCACTAAAATGGTCACAGATTGAGCCTAGATTTGTGTTACAGACATCTAGGAACTCATTTGGTGACATTCAACTTGACTGTTGGTGGCCGAAGGACGTAGTGAAAATACAATCCCTTGTATCACCAAAATGGTCACAGATAGAGCCAAGGTTTGTACTGGAGACATATCGAAAGTCATATATGAAGTCCATGTGGTGACCTCAACTTGACCTTCTGCGACCTTTAACATTCACAGTTCACTTATTGAATTTTCAATTAATTGTATCATCAAAACTGTCTCAGAGCTTAGGATTGTATTACAGACATAAATGAGGTCTTATAAATTTAGTGACCTTGACATTAACCATCGATGATTCTAAGGTCAAACTTCACATGAAATTTTCATAACTTGTATCGTCAATATAAGATTGCTTGCCAGTAAGCTACAGGACCCTTTTAGAGTAATAACTTTTTGAAATGGTAGCTCATTATTATTCCAGCACTTGGTGTTAACACATTCATAAGTTGTCAGCCCCCATAAAAATACAAAGAAGAAGAAGATGAGGAGGACGAACATCTTGCTGGACGCTGAACAAAAGAATGCCTCAACGCACCAGCCTGTTCCAGAGGTAAGACTGCTACACACTTCAAACAGTACTTTACGGCAAAACAGCAGCTATGAAAACCAAGACAATCGTTAATGCATACATGTATTAGGTTTGTAACCAGCATCCATCGCTTCGGAAGCAATGTTTTCCTAAGGTTCAACAATAAATAATACAATAAACAATAAATATTTACGAGTACCTGAATTTGTTTTTCCGCTGCGGGTAGGAATGGCCAAGCACTGCCGCTCAATCTATAGACCTGTAGAACAGACATCATCAGAACCAGTTCAACGTGCTGTGCAAATGGAACAAGGAAACAATCCTACCTTTCAACCTCCAGGAACGATTCAGAGGGGATCTCCAGACTGAGCCACGACTGAGGCAGCTAACACTTCCTTGCTTACAGGCCAGTGCTTGTTTTTTATAGCCACTTGAAATGATTGACTCTAAACAAACTAAGTGACAGACTGGTACAGCCTACCTAGCATGCTTGTCCGTTTCTGCATTTGGCTACAATTCAGAGTAACTCATGATAAAATATATAAATTTAGCAATCCTGCCACATGAAGGCCCACAGTTTTTGAGGTCTAAGCTGATTCCCCCCATTGTCTCAAGCAAAGAGGCACTGAGTTTGAAGTTAGGCCTGAAAATACATCCACCTGCACAACTCCAGTTAACTCAGATGATGTCAATTTGCCTATCAGAAGCTTGTGAAGCTATCTTCGAGAATTTATCAAGGCTGTTTAAAGGCACAGTCAACACAGTGTATTTAAACCCGTGACCCAATGGAATTGTGATATAGTTAATTAGAAGTGAAATAATCTGTCTTTCAATAATTTTTGGAAAAGTGACTTACACACGGTAGTTGTCTTAACTGACTTTCCAAAACCAAAGTTTGTTAAAAAGAAATCTACTAAGTGCTTAAAAAAAGGAATTTCAATTACTTCAACCAACGGTGTTTGTAAACTTTCGACTTCAACAGTATAACACTGCAGAGGTTTTATAAGGTGTCTGAGTTTACTTGTAAATTAGCTGATATTTCTATTATTGTTAGCCACTTTGCACATGACACAGCACATGTTAATTTATGTCAACATATCAGAGAATTGCTTGTGGTGCATGAAGGAGATTCTTTTTTACCACATGGCTTCCTAGAGAGTTCAAACACTGTCGACGATTTTTTCTATGAGTCGTGGAAATCAATTGTTTGTTTGTGTTGAAATGGGCAGTAGGTGGTGCTGCTTACAGTGAGTCTTACAGCTAGGGCAGCCCCAACCACTAGTTGGGATCCTTCTGTGGCACCAGTTCAATGTCAAGTATGTATGTGAATAGATTAAATGTGCATTTATATATCTTTTTTTCTTTGTCTTTTATTCATTTTAACTGTTTTATTAATAAATATATAGCATTTTTAACACAAATAAATCATATATTAATAATAATAATAATAATAATAATAATAATTATTATTATTATTATTATTATTATTATCATCACTTAACTCAGGACCTCACATGAGCACCAAAAGTACATTTGCAGAGAAAATTGTATAATTGCAATTTTGCATAGTGATAGTCTGCCAGTGTGTATTTGGTTTGTTTATTTAATGGCCATGGCATTGATGAAACACAGCTAGAACTGACATAGTATTTTAAATGTTCAGTCGATGCTCATTGAATCCAGCCACTGCCCATGTACGTATCAACTTTCCGAGACTTTTAATTATGTTTGTTGAAAACACTTAAAACCATGTTTTTGAAGTCATTTTCCCAAATAAGTGTCAGGCCACAAGTGTATACACAAATTTGAATAAATAAAAAAGTTGTTGTATGAAACATAAAATTATAACTGCCTATCAAAGACTGAGAAAGAGAAAATAAATGGCAGCTGAAATACAGCAGTCTTGTTCCTACCCTTTGACATGATGTGATAGGGCGACCGTGGCTCAGGAGGTAGAGCAGGTTGTCCAATAACCGAAGTGTTGGCGGTTCAAATCCCGCTCTGTCTGAGTCATGTGTCGTTGTGTCCTTGGGCAAGACACTTCACCTACCTTGCCTCCAGTGTCACTCACGCTGGTGTATGGCTGTGTGCGAATATTTGGTGGTGGTCGGAGGGCCCGTAGGCGCATACTGGCAGCCACGCTTCCGTCAGTCTGCCCCAGGGTAGCTGTGGCTACAAAACGTAGTTTACCACCATCAGAGCATGAGTGTGTGAGTGAATGAATAATGTATCCACTGTGAAGCGTCTTTGAGTGCCTAGAAAAGCGCTATATAAAACTGATGTATTATTTATTATTACATCATTAAAAACTTATTTCATTTCATGAGGAATCTCCTGGAGATCTTACACAATATAGTGAGTCCAAGTGTATGATCTTCTCATCATGCTTGTACTTTCCACTCATCCTTAATGGGCCCTGTCCATTTTTTATTATCATGTGCACAAAGAAAAAAAAAACTGTGCAGAACTTGGAGGGCCACAATGAATGAAATGCAAGTTTACCATGCCTCTTGTTTTTTCCCCTCTTAAGATCTTTAATACAACCCATTTAGTGGAAAAACAAAAATAAAAACTGACAAATGAAAATTTGTGTGAAGAGATGTTTGGAACAAAAAATGGATTGTACAATGAAATCCTTTTGTTAATTGAAATGCCAAATTCATTTATTTAACCTTTGCGGTGAGAATACAAAATAAATAGTTCAGTCTGTAAATTGTAAGTCTGACATGTATTAAAAAATAATATTAATTTTGATAGCTCAAAAACCTCTCAGAGCAGTATAGCTTCTAGTCACTGTTAATTACAATCAGTCTTCTGCTGCAAGCATTAAGTGAGGGAAAATTAGAGTGTGTGTGTGTGTGTGAGTGTGAGAGTGTGTGTGTACGCAGCTGGGTGTGTGTTAGAGAGACACAATGGCCCTCATTTATCAAACGTGCGTACACCAAAAAAATGGGTGTATGCCAAATCTCCCGCAAGGATCGACATTTATCAGTCTGAATGTGAGCGAACGGTCCGCAAAAATCTCACGCCAGGTCTGATCAGGCATACGCAGATTTGAAACCAGTGAACAACATGCAGGAACAAGCGCAGCTGTCAAAATGAGTCATAAACCATATGCAGCGATGTGGACGTCTGGATGTGGATGCTGTTGTTGCTCTTATTCGTAAAATGAATGAATAGGCTAAATAGATAAATAGGCTAAATTGATAAATGAATGAATAAATAAGACACCAGTGTTGAGAAATTAATTAAACTTATATTTTGAGACAACCTGCTTGTCAGGCCAGACGGCTGACAATTACAATCAATTTGATGAAGCGCAATGCGTGGCTCGGCAGATATGCAGTGTGGTATGTCAGATGCTCATCCAGTCAGATATATAGCTAGTGAACAACAAAAGAAACGCAAGTTAATTAAAGGCAGACCGGAAAATAAGTTTGCACGTAATTATTTAAAAAAATCTAATTTATTACTAGCGCATGCACATTTACTCTGGTTTCATCAAACTTTTCTTTATTTTGTGGTCACTTTGACTGAGTAACCATTAGAGTACATTAACTAACTAGCTAACTTGCGTTTCTTTTGTTGCTCAGTATATATAGGCATACGGACACTTGATCACATTTTCACAATGGCAGATCTTCTATTCTTAGAGGAATAAGCTTCTGTCCGACATGAGAGGAACTTTCGGCACAGAGAAGATCTGTTCCGGGAAAGTGACGGGTGGCTGCTCGTTTTGTGTGGCACCCAATAAAATGTCTTAATACTAATAAAAGTACAATGAAGAGTGATCCCTGCAGACTGTATTTTAACAATTACCCTCATGCAGCTCCGATCGAGGCGGTGGGGACTCATCCGTGTCCCCACCGCCTCGTAGGCCTATTCCCACGATGGAGGGGGAGCCCTGCTGCCACGCGCTCCTCGAACGGTGACAGCTGGAGGTTCGAGTCTGGTTGGCCTCCACCGGTCCGTGCGCCTGAGTGCCGCAACCCATTTTTTGGTGGCGATTTTAAAATCGGACCACTTTTTTTTTTACCTACATGTAAAGCATTTGAATTGTCAATTATGTAGGCTATACTATAACATGAAATATCATGGATCTATAAATTTAATATATTAAGGTCAATGTTATTCGCATTTATACGTGTGGCCAATGCTGAATTTTTTTCTTGGCCACACTTATAAGAGCGCCAGTTGATGACCATTCCAGTGCCGCTTATAGAAAGTATTGCTTAAAATAAGTTTGGCCAAGAAACAATTTTTAGCTTTGGACACACTTAAAATAAGTGTGGGCAATGGAGAAATGTGCATCTTGGCCACAGTGCGTCTAACGCGAATTTCGAGCAATTTTTGTGCTTGGACGCACTTAAATAAGTGCGAATAGTCACTTTGATTTATTAATGAATAAAATCAAACTTCTGCTGCACTCTGGTTTTCCACCCCAACGGTGTTTACCGCAGCAGCAATAGTTTTCCAAACTGCAGCCTGCTGGGCTCCCTTTATGCCACTCTTAAGGCTTCCAAATAAAATTATTTTGTTTTTCTCCACCTCAGACGTGATAATTTATATTTCCTCCGCAGTGAAGTTCTTTCTTCTTTGCCGTCTTTTGAGAGTCCATGTCGTAAAATGGGCAGGACTATGCCTTCCGGAGCATGAATTTATAGGGGCGCGTCATGTAAATTACGATGGTTTCAGCTGCCAGATTTATCAATGCCACGCCAGTTCTACACCGAAATCAGAGCATACACACTTTTAGGAAATCAGACGTGACACCTGGCGAACGCTGATATTTACACCAGAATCTACACCAGATCCTACGCAAGTTTGATAAATGAGGGCCAATGTATATTGGGAGTAATTACCTCCACAGTGTTGTGTTTAGTAATTGACATCCCACATCCCAGTGTGTTCTCTATTTTGCAAAAAAAAAAAAACCTTGGCAGGCCCGATTCCTGACAATTATTCCTTTTTTAGTGTAGCACACGCAACATGTACAGTAATACATTTAACATAAAAACAAGAAAAAGAACGAACAGTTATCATTTGTGCAATTCCACCCAGGTAATTTGAAATGATAATCATTACAGCTTGCTACATGTTGTATCATATGTAAAGTATCCAAAGACTATACTGTGATCATGAATTGACATGCAAGGTCAGTAACACTGCTAAGATATGATGTTGCATTCAAAAGATGATTGATTGATAATAAGGGCCTAATGCGTGCAAAGACGACATTCCTCACGCCAATACGCCACAGAAGCCACTTTTCACCTTTATGCTAAGCAGGATATATATGTTGATTCATGCTGAATATGCCAAATTCTTACCCAACTGTCTGCATATCACAATATAATGATTTGTCTGATCATTAGCTACTAATTTATGTGACCTCATGTCTACCCATGCCTCATCATCCTGTTTAAACCTGCGAGAAGCGGAACCTGGCACAGACTTCCGCTGCTGTAGCCTGTCCAGTTCACAGTTTAAATTGTTGTGCATGCAGAGATGTCATCCTGCACACCACTGTTTTAAGTTAGCCATTTTGAGCGCTTCCCGTCAGCATAGATGCCCTAAGTCTGCATATTCTCCTCTGATCTCTCTCATCAACAAGTTGTCCTTGGCGTTCTCAGGTTATTTTTCTCTGGCCAGTGAAATTTTGGGGAAAATTTGCAATACTCAATTTGACAATAGGGGCAATATATGTGTCTCTCTCAAAATATTTTAGTGTTCAAATGCAGTGGTATTGCTCCCAAATTCTTCAGGATTCCATGCTTATTAGTTCAAGCAGAGAGTTTCGTGTTTTTAGCGCATAATCCCCCAAAGGATTTTGCAGTAGGTATTGTGAGACTGAATAAGCTCTATCATCGCAGTGTCACGTCTCAGTTTTCAATATTCCCCTAGTTTCTCTTTTAGAATGAGACAATAATTTAAGGTGAAAGTACAAAACCCAAAACCAGTGAAGTTGGCACGTTATGTAAATCGTAGATAAAAACAGAATACAATGATTTGCAAATCCTTTTCAACTTATATTCAATTGAATACACTGCAAAGACAAGATGTTTAATGTTCAAACTGAGAAACTTTTTTTTTTTTTTTTTTGCAAATAATCATTAACTTAGAATTTAAAGGCAGCAACACATTGCAAAAAAGTTGGCACAGGGGCCTTTTTACCACTGTGTTACATCACCTTTCCTTTCAACGACACTCAGTAAACGATTGGGAACTGAGGAGACCAATTTTTGAAGCTTTTCAGGTGGAACTCTTTCCCATTCTTGCTTGATGTACAGCTTAAGTTGTTCAACAGTCCGGGGTCTCCGTTGTCGTATTTTACGCTTCATAATGCGCCACACATTTTCAATGGGAGACAGGTCTGGACTACAGGCAGGCCAGTCTAGTACCCACACTCTTTTTACTACGGAGCCATGCTGTTGTAACACGTGCAGAATGTGGCTTGGCATTGTCTTGCTGAAATAAGCAGGGGCGTCCATGAAAAAGACGTTGCTTGGATGGCAACATATGTTGCTCCAAAACCTGTATGTACCTTTCAGCATTAATGGTGCCTTCACATATGTGTAAGTTGCCCATGCCTTGGGCACTAATACACCCCCATACCATCACAGATGCTGGCTTTTGAACTTTGCGCCTATAACAGTCCGGATGGTTCTTTTCCTCTTTGGTCCGGAGGACACGACGTCCACAGTTTCCAAAAACAATTTGAAATGTGGACTCGTCCAGACCACAGAACACTTTTCCACTTTGCATCAGTCCATCTTAGATGAGCTTGGGCCCAGCGGCCGGGCGGCGTTTCTGGGTGCTGTTGATAAATGGCTTTCGCTTTGCATTGTAGAGTTTTAACTTGCACTTGCAGATGTAGCGACGAACTGTAGTTACTGACAGTGGTTTTCTGAAGTGTTCCTGAGCCCATGTGGTGATGTCCTTTACACACTGATGTCGGTTTTTGATGCAGTACCGCCTGAGGGATCGAAGGTCATAGGGCATTCAATGTTGGTTTTCGCCTTGTCGCTACGTGCAGTGATTTCTCCAGATTCTCTGAACCTTTTGATGATATTACGGACCGTAGATGATGAAATCCCTAAATTTCTTGCAATAGCTCGTTGAGGAATGTTGTTTTTAAACTGTTCGACAATCAGCTCACGCATTTGTTCACTAAGTGGTGACCCTCGCCCCATCCTTGTTTGTGAATGAGCATTTCAGGGAAGCTGCTTTTATACCCAATCATGGCACCCACCTGTTCCCAATTAGCCCGTTCACCTGTGGGATGTTCCAAATAAGTGTTTGATGAGCATTCCTCAACTCTCTCAGTCTTTTTTGCCACTTGTGCCAGCTTTTTTGAAACATGTTGCAGGCATCAAATTCCAAATGAGCTAATATTTGCAAAAAATTACAAAGTTTACCTGTTCGAACATTAAGTAACTTGTCTTTGCAGTGTATTCAATTGAATATAGGTTGAAAAGGATTTGCAAATCATTGTATTCTGTTTTTATTTACGATTTACACAACGTGCCAACTTCACTGGTTTTGGGTTATAAATTAACTTAGACCAGTGGTTCTCAGCATCGGTCCTGGGGACCCCTTCTGTATGATGTTTTTTGTTCAAACCACTATTGCAATCCAGAATTTTAACAAAGGTTTAATTTCTCATCGTTCACCATTCAAGTCTCTAAGGGTTATTTACCCTTTTGAGAGGCATTGTTATACAGCTATGCATGTGCTAGAAAGTTCCATAAATTATACTCTATTGCAAATGTTTTTTATAGAACCGAGGGGAAATTGTAACTGGTGAAACTAAAGAATAAATTGGCTTCTAATCGGTGGAAGTGTGGACACATGGACTCTAAAAAAAAAAAAAAAACACACTTTGGCAGCTCATGACAAATTAAAACCCATGGCAAATATTAGCAGGACAAAACAGCAATGTGTAGAAATATGTAAAAGACATTCAGCAACTTGATTTACCATCTTCTCTAATTCATTCAACATAAAGTGTACACCCCTTTTGCATATGCTTTCAATAAATCACAATTTATATCCTACAAGGCATACAGCCATTGCAATTTTTGACTAAGTGGCTCAAGATGGTAAAAGGTGCAGAAAGCAACTTTTATAAAAAAGAACTTTGTTTCATATTTGCCCGAACTGTCACTCTGTACTGACTGTGGTTCATGAGACATGTAATCTGCAAAAAAAAAAAATATATATATATATAATTAAAAATCTGGTATATTTGCCTCCTCCTATTGTCTCTAATAACATTGGCAAGAATCCACCGTGCCTGTGCAAAATTAACCAATCAGAGTCAGGAGGAGCTTCTTCAGCAGTGTTAGCCACTTCTTTTGCACATGCAGTTCAACCCCCTTCCTGCTGGCATGCTCTCTCCTTTGGTCAAGACAATCCTCTGTGCCCCTGTTCCTACAGGAGCTTTAAGTTGCAGTTAGTAATCATTTTTGTGTTTTATTTAGGAAAAATGTCATAATATCCTTTCAGCAATCAATAACTGAAGTGGTCACAATGTGAATTTGGATCTCTATATGGCAGACCCAGACAGTGAAAATTCAGAAATGTTGAAATCTCTCAGTCTGGCTACTCTTCCAGCACTCTATTTTCAACAACTGCATAGCTGTTCTCCAGCAGAGAAAAAGACCAAAGACCCTAGCAGAAAAGCTGTCAACCAAGAAAAAGGTGGAGTTTGGTTTTTATATCATGTTGGTAAGTAGCTTGCTAGCAAGCCTCCACAGTAGCAGCAGTGTGCACATTTATTTACAGTGACTGGGCTCCAGTTGTAATAATGCACAAGCAATCCATCTGTAACAGAATATCCAACGACTTGCAATAGTTAGAGAGTGTGGCTCTCAAAACTGGTGCCAACATGTGTTTGATAGCTTAACATAGCGTTGTAGGTTTCCAGAGCCTAGTCGGTGAGGCAGTGAAAATAATTGTCCGCATGAAGCCAGATCAGTTGCGAGTTAGCAAGGAGCTGAGAAGCAGCCTTTACTGTAGTGCGTGTGGAAGCAAACTAGCTAGCTTATCTTTCTGTTATCTATTCCCATCCCTCGTCCAGTATTTGGACCTGAAATGTAGTTATCACCGGAATCAAGGCTCTCATCTTGTGCTCTCTAATAATGTTAAAAAAAAAAAGTTAAATGATTTTAGTTGCCAGGTATCTTTAGTAACATGTGGGGCTAGTAACTAGGTTTGGTAGTTAATGCTAACGTTGCTTGGTTAACGTTAGTTGGCTCACTTTCCTGGCTGATATACAGCCTTGTTTCCTTACCATCTTTTACCTACCAAGCACAATTACAATGACTTTAAGATGATGCAGTATGTATGTCTGTGAGTAAGATATACTGTACATGCTTATTGTTTACTTTTTGTTATTACCAGCCAGTGTTTCTTACTTCGCAATAAGACATACTGGAGCTTCTCATGTGTTTCTGTGTACCTCATGGTGAACTAAGCTCGTGAACAAGCTTGGAGGGAGGAGCTACAGGAGGGAGAGAAGGAGCAGAAAGGGCATTTACGGTGGTGATTATGATCAAGATCTCTCTTTCTTGCGCTTTTTTCCAAAGTCATGTACAGCCACTTCGGACCAATGATTATTTCAATGTGAAAATAGTTTGGATGACCACAAAAGTCCAGTGACCTAAACCCTATTGAAAACTTGTGGGATGAGCTAAACAGGAGACAGCACACAAAGGGAACAAGTATTCTGCATGATCTGGATATCGTCTAAAATTCCCTGGTTTGCATTCTGAGTGGTGTTTCATTGCCATTTTGATTTCACTCCCTCAAGAGAGGTTATTCAAAGTAAAATGCAGACATGCCAATAATTGTGGCATATGTGGTTTTGTTAAAGCTATAATTTTTTTAAGATTCTTTAAAATTAAATTTGCTCAAATTAAAGGTTGGTTTTTTCTCATATTTTCCCGAGTGAGATTAAGCTAATTCACCGAAAAATGAATTTTTATAACCCTCTTTACTCATCTTCACAGTGAATGCCAATAGTTGCGGAGAGGAGTCCTCAAGTTCAGTTTGTTTAACGAAGAATAAGGACTATGAGGAGTGTACGTAAGTTGTTTTTTTCACACTCCTTCTACTGAGTATATGCAAGGATTAAACTCTTTCTGTATGGTCAGTATCCATCAAGATTGGTTAAGATCTTTAAATGTCAGGTTATCTCCCTTAACCTTTCCTCTGTTCATGCACCACCTCGTGGCTATATCATGTGACTGGCTTCCACTCAGGAATCACAAGCAGAAGAGGGATAGTCTTTGCAGAGAAATGTAGTATGTGATGTTTTTTGTGCTTTTGGAACAGAAGTGAAGAATGTTTAGGAACTGATTTATCTGATCCCAGTGGATGTGACGTTTTGTGAAGGTTTTGAAGACAACGTCACTTTTTCCTTAAACGTTGTTGTGGCTCAAATCCACCTGCTTCATCTCAAGTTGCAGTTAGTGTGCTTTTTGCATGTTAATAACTGAACTAAGATATACATTGATGAGCCAAAATATCTTGACTACTCAAAGATGAAGGAGATGACGTTGACTATCTCCAAATCGCGGCGTGTATCAAGGTCTGCAAATAGACCATTTACGGTAAGCAAAAAGTTGGTTCTCATAGTTGATGTGATGGATGGAAGAGCAGTCGGCAGCTGTAAAGACCTCAGCCACTTTGACATTGGCCAAAGCATCACGGACAAATGATTAGGTCAGAACATCTCAGAAATGGGTTGGCTTGCTGGGTGCTCCCAGGCAGTAGAGCACCTACCAACAGTAGTCCAAAGAGGGACACAAACCCATGACAGGGCAGTGGACACCCAAGGCATATTAATGCATGAGGGAAATGAAGGCTGTTCCATCTGGTTCGAACTGGCAGAATAGGCTAATGTGGCACAAGTCACAGAAAAGTTTAATTATTATTAGGGGAGGAATATTTAACAACACAGACCACTCATCACTGTCAAGAGCACCAACAATGGGCAGGCGGGCATCAGAACTGGACCTGAGCAATGGAAGACCGTCGTCTGATCTGAAGAGTGTCATTTTTTTCAACATCGTGTATGTTAGTTGGGTATGTCTGCAGCATTTGCTCAGAAAAGAGCTGGCACCAGGATGTGTTGTGGAGAGAATAAAAAAATAGAGGAGGGAGTGGGATATTTTGGGAAATGTTCTGAAGGAAACCCTGGATCTGGGCATTCATGTGGATTTAAATTTTATGGATCTTTCTTGCAACACATGGATGATTAAAAGCATTTTAGGCAGGTTGTCCAGATGTCTTGGCATATACCGTCGGAATAGTCATATTATGTGATGGCACCATTGTATAAAGAATTGGCAATCATTCTAGCGTAACATCGACAGTAGCAGTTAACTGTCAACTTGAAGCTATAATTTCTCAGTGTAGTTAAAACCTCCATGAAATGGACTTTACACTAGAACATGCTTCCACAATTTCACGTTTATCCGATTGAAAAAAAACATTTGGTGGGATTTTTGTAAGGAGGGGATTCCATTTGATTGACTTTAAATGTGGATGTGGATTCCAAGTTGTGATGGATTTGAAAATGTACTAAAGGTGTTATGTATGAGTATTTTATGTACAGCACTGTATATCATTTATAAATGGAGATTTGTTGTGCTGCCTTACTGGTCAGCTATTTGTTTATTTTGTTCATCATTTGGCACCCTCTGGTGGTATGTCTGTAGAAAAACATGATCTGATGCAATACCACTTGTTTGTGATGAAATAGACTAGTTCTTTCTAGAAGTTTCTGGCTTTTTCTTGCCTGGAGGGGGCCGGATCACCCAGGACTCCTGTAGATCTTTCCAGAATGTTCCTAGTCTATATAAATGCTGTGATTTTGTTCAGTTGAGGAGAGTTTTTGTTTTGGCATCAGAGTTACATAGTGGCATTAGAGTGTTATTTTAAGACTACACTGTGGATTATTTGTAGAAATTTTTGGACCTAATCATTGAAGAATAAATTTGATTAAGTTGTCATTGCTGGTTTTCTTTGTTGTGATTTTTAGTCATAACAAAGGACATTGATTGGAGGGGGAGGAATGATTGACAGACATATGGATATAATCAACACCATGCCTACTGGTATTCATTATCATCCCAACAAAAGTAAAATTATTTTTCCAGACAGTGTGGAGAAGCCATAATTTAAGCCAAAATTCAAAGTTTTGAAATTTTATTATTATTGTGGAAAATACTTCAGTCAGAATGCACTAAGTTACAGAAAATGTTCATTTTGCTTTCAGCTCGTTGTAAATTACAAAAAGAAATTAAAGCTGCAAGAAGCTGTGATCGGGCCCTCACACTCACGCGCGACCGCGGTGTGAAGTGAGAAGAAGAAAAAAAAACAGGAAGGAGTGAAGAAATGCAATGTTTCATTCATCCACTAGGTGGTGCTACGAGTGAAACCAGATGTGGGCTGGTGCATTCAGAGAGGGACCCTCATCACACATGTCAAGTTTCGTGCAAATCGGACAATGCGTGACGGATTTATAACGAGTTGACATTCCGTGGCGAAGGATTAAAACTCGCCGCCACCACGGGCAGCTGCAACATGACACAACACGTGTGTCACAGTGGAGATTAATCAGCTTGATGGTCAAGTGGCCACAAAATGTAGTTGATCAGGTCAGGAGTTTGGGGTTGCTGTTTGTCAATGTAAAATATGGCATTTCCTGTTTCCACAAGGGGGCGCCATGAGCGAGAGTGACTATGAGCATATAGAGGCGTTCAGGGCATGGCTCTTGTCATGTACAGAAGTTTTGAAGCAGTTAGGATGAAGTATGTGGGAGAGAGAGCTGTTCAAATATGCATGGCGAATCATCAAAAATGGCGGCGCCATAGCGACCACAGCCATCGACGTGGAGTAAAGCTTTTAATACTTTTTGATCACAAAGGTCTTGAGATGATGTTCACCAAATCTAAAGTTGATTGGACAAAATCTGTAGGAGGAGTTCGTTAAAATACACGGTGTGGAATGGCCACCATAATCGAAAATGAAAAGCCAAATGGCGGACTTCCTGTTGGGATTGGACCATGACGTCAAGAGACTTTTTGTGCGTCAGGACAACTTCTACATGCGCACTAATTTTCATCCTCCAACTCCAAAAAAAGCCCTATGAGGAGGGGTTTTAGAAAAGTTCAAGGGGGCGCTATAGAGTCATTTTGCCTCCCCCCCATGGGCAACACCCCTATCATATGAAAGTACTCGCCATTCTTGACGTGTGTATAAATTTTCATGAGGTTATGACTTTGATTGAGGCATGAAAAAGCCAAACGTAATTTGATGGCGAGGGATCGATAGTCACCACGCCGGCAGATGGACGCCATTGCTTGTAGCTTCCCAGCATTCATAATTTAGCTTCGCCAACTTGTCATGCATGTCTAAGAAGTGAAATGTTCCTGTTACCACTGGCGGGCGCTATGAGTAAGGCAGGATATTAATATATGGGGGTGTTCAGGGAAAAGCCATCATCATGTCCATGAAATTTGAAGATGTTAGTATAAAGTATGTGGGTGTGAGAGCCGTTGGAAAATGGATAGCGAAATCACGAAAAGTTGCCAAAGTTTGTCACGCCCTAGCAGCCACGCCGTTTGACCAACAGATATTCTTCACACAACTTTGATCTGCTTGGTCTATAGATGATCTGTACCAAATGGGAAGTCGTTTGGGCGAAATCCCTAGGAGGAGTTTGTTAAAATACAAGGTGAGGAAATCACCGGTAATCAAAAATTGAAATCAAAATGGCTGACTTCCTGTTGGGGTTGGACCATGAAGTCAGAGACTTTTTTGTGGGTCTAGGTATGATACATGTGCGTTCCAAATTTTGTTAGCCTATGACAAATTTACCCCAATCAGGAGGACTTTTTGAAATTTTCTTGGGGGCGCCATTTCGCCATTTTGCCCTGCCTTTTTGCACTGACTTTAAAATATGTCAATTTTCACCAGACCTGACAAGTGCGCAAAATTTGGTGAGTTTTTGAGCATGTTAAGGCCTCCAAACATTCGAAAATACTTGGTTAAAAATGATAAGAAAAAAAAGAAAAAGGAAAACAAAAAGAAAAATTCTAACAATTACAATAGGGTCCTCGCACTATGAGTGCTCGGGCCCTCATGATGAGTTAGGCTATTACGTTCAAGAGCCGGACTGATGATTATCACAGCAGTAGCAATACGTAAAAAAAAAGTGTTGAGTAACAAAAGCAGCTGCCTGTGTTGCAGACGAATTAATTCAGATTTAACTTCTAGAAGCATACCACTGCGCTACAAACATGGCAAAACCTCAAAGGAGTAATCAAGATAAATGGCATAATCCCAATACAGAGGTCAGGAGTAACACATATTAATGTAATCTGCCGCATTGTCACTGTGAGTGTTTAGACGTAAGTGCTGCCTCTGGGCATCATAGCATATCTACACATATTCACTAAATTTGGTTGCAATAGCAAAAGCGTTCAGGTTATATGATACTTTAAAATGTGTAGCTGACAAATCTGTATAAATTTTGTGAGGATGCTACTAACATCTTGCAGAATTTATGCCCAGAAGCATTCAGCCTGTTTTGAGAGCGAAGGCCAGACCTCTAAATGAAAGTATGGTAATCCGAAATACCGCATTAATGTATAGTTAATAAAGATTTTGTGAAGCTCAGCAACTTTGTCAGGCACCACTGCTGCATTCTTTGGTCTTGCCAATAACAATGGACGGCTTAGAGACAATGGCCAATTCGTCACCTCATATTTATACCCGAGGGAAACAGAAAGTAATCGGCAAATATTTATGTTGTCTAAATTGTTATGGTGAACTAAAGCATTGGTCTCGCTGGGGTATTTTTGCCTTACATATGAGCCTCTTATATATTTTTGAAAGTTTGCAGAATAATAGCTGCAAAGTTTGAAAATGCCCAAACAGAATATCGGCCCTCCATACCCATCACGTATGACCCTCAAAAAACCTCGTACATGCCATGTTAGCCTCTGATTTTTTAGGGGAAGTCACTATGTAGCTGCCATGAAGAGAATAATGCGCCGCATAAGACCCGTGTGTGAGCCGCGTAAGAGCAGAATAAGTTTTCATCATAAAAGTGGGCTTAGTTTCATCTAAACTGGGTAGTAAAAATTATATGCGCAGCCTCCCTCTCGACCCATCTTATCGAGGGACAAGACCTTTCTTTGGAGGTTCCTTTTATTCTGGAACACAGCTTACCTGAGTAACATCACCTTATTATTCACATCACCTTATTATTGCAGTTTGTCACATCATTATTCGTCCATACTTTTTCGGAGTCCATTGCAGGCATCAGATTTGAAATAAGCATATATTTTCTGTAAACAATTGCATTCATAAATGAGAGCATCAAATAATGTATTCTTCTATTGTGTTCAATGTATTAGAGGGCGAACTGACTTGTAAAATCACAACTTTTTGAATGTATTTTCATTTTCCATTATGTGCCACCTCTTTCAGAATTGAGGTTGTAAATCCATAAATGAGACAAAACATTAAAATCACTAACAGATGGACCAAATAACAATTTTGTTACAACCACCTGCCTAATATTGTTTCGGTCCACCGTGTGCCATCAAAACAGCTCTGACCCATCGAGGCATATACTCCACAAGACATCTATCCGTGTCCTGTGGTATCTGGCTTCACGATGATAGCAGCAAATCCTTTCAGTCCTGTACGCGCGTGGTAGGGCATCCGTAGTTCTCCGGCACATCCTAAAGATGCTTCAATGGGTTGAGATCTGGGGAATTTGGAGGGTATGTCAACTCCTTGAACTCTTTGTCATGTTCCGTAAACCATTCTTGAACAATTTTTGCAGCGTGGCACATTATCCCGCCGAAAGAGGCCACTGCCATCATGGAATAACATTGCCACAAAGGGGTGTACTTGGTCTGCAACAAGGTTGAATTGTGTGTTTAGTACTAATCACAAAGTAATATTCATATGAATGCCAGGACTCAAGGTTTCCGGGCAAAACACTGCTCAGAGGATCGCACTGCCCCCACTAGCATTCCCTTTGCTTGTAATGTATCTTGGTGCAATCTTTTCCCCAGGTAAATGACGCACATGTACCCAGCCATCCACGTGATGTAAAATAAAATGTGATTCATCAGACTTTGCCACTATCTTTAGTTCCTCTATGGTCCAGTTCTGATGCTCATGTTGCCCATTCTAGGTGCTTTTGGCGGTGGACAGGAGGCATGATGGGCGCTGTGACCAGTTTGCAGCTACGCAGCCTCATACACTGCAAGCTGCAATGAACTATGTGTTCTGACACTTTTCTAATATAGCCAGCACGAACCTTTCCAGCAAAAAGTGTGCAGCGGTGGCTATGCTATGGGATAAAAACAGATGGGCCAGCCTTAGCTCCCCATGCACATAAATGAACTTTGAGTGTCCATGACCCTGTTACTGCTTCACAAGTTGTCCTACCTTGGACCCCTTTTGGTAGGTAATTACTTCCGCATAGCAGGAACACCTCACAAGAGCTGCAGTTTTGGAGACGTTCTGACCCAGTTGTCCAGCCGTCAGAATTTAGCCCTAGTCAAGTCAATCAGATCCTTACACTTTTCCATTTTTCCCCCTATCAGCAGATCAACTTCTGGAACTAACCTTGAAATGCTGTCCAATATATACCACCCCTTGGCAGGTGCCATTATTCACTTCACCTCCCAATGGTTTTTATGTTGTGGCTGATCAATGTTTGTCCCTCTTAATCACAGAATTCACAAGTGTCCACAATGTGCTGAATAAATACTAAAACTTTCCTCACAATTTGGCGCAACAAAAAAGTTGTGGTGCAATGTATTACAGTGAAGTGAGGTGCTGACATAATTTTGTATTCAGGGACTTTTGTTTCCATGAATTAATTCAGACTGTGTTCAAGTCAGAACACAAAGAAGAGATTCGATGTTTGTCCCCAGGCTCATGTTTGCGCAAAATCAAAACTGAATACAGCTGTAAATATAGCCGCTCCCCCAACTTCTCACAAAACAACAAAGACGAGACAATGTGGTGTGCAATGTTTTATTCATTTGCAAAATGCGTACTTCTTAACACTGTGATGCCCACCAGACAGCATGAAAGAACGGTACAAATAAAATGACTTTTGGAGTTTCAGCAGGCTTCAAAGAAAGCCAAACAATTTCAAATCAATTCATCACTAAACAGCACCGAATTGGCTGATGAAAGGCAGGTACTGCTCTCGGTAAACAACGCCACAGGCTATAAGGCTGCGCAGGCTGCACTTACTAATCTGAATGTGAAAATGCCGCCTGCTCACTCTCTGCCTAGTCCTTGGGTAGAATACAAATGTGCCTTTTTAAAAGATAAATGTACAATAAAAAAAAGGTCTGGTCTGACCAGAGACATTCTAAATATATGGTTACGGGAAACTCCGACGCCATCTTTGAAATGCCCTCAGGCAGCAGGAATGCAACCAACAAGATATAGAGTCCTATCTCTCTGAATGGGGAGAGGCCTATACCTTGCAATATGGCGTATACATTGCCATTTGATTTCCATATTTGAGGACACTTTCAAACGGTTAACAACATGGATTCATGAAATTTGTTCGTAAGGACATAATTGCCACAGAAAAACAACGTTTTTCTCTCAGAGAAGCTTGTACACGTGCGCTATTCACAGCTCTATGTGACAGGAAGACCATAACATTTTATTCTGAGGCAAACTTAATCTTTTCTAAGGCCACAGTGATCTTAAACTGTTATATCAGCCAGAGCTGTTAAGAAAAGTATCATCGTGTGAACAGTATATGTAAATTCCCCATTTCTTAAGCATGTTTTTCAGGAGCAACCAGTGCTATGTTTGTCTATCGTGATGATGCATAGCTACAAATATAAGCATGAATCAGAGCACCTGAACTGCTATTTCACCCATGATTGTCTGTACAATAGGGATCAACTGCCAATCAAATGTCATCAGTGTTGAAACAGACAATGGTTTCAAAGTACGTTTTTGTTCTGATGGGTAAATTCCTTTGGTTTTAGGCCGAAATACTTCAATTGAAGAGATGTCTTGCATCGTTGTTGAGCTTCCAAACTGTTCAGTCCATCACAAATATCAGTTGTGCTATTGCTCAAACCTGAAAGTGTGATTGACAAAGTGTTTTACGTTGACGTGCGGCCAACTTTAGCATTTAAAAGTTTTGTATTGTGAAACAGTACAGTGCCATGTCTCTTAACATTAAGAACGTCTCTGGTCTTGCCTCTTCTTAAGCCTGGCCTTCTGTGTTCACCATGCAGTACACACTGAAAGCTTTTAATAGCTATCAAGAACCATGGAGAGAATAGACTGACCAGCTCAGTTTCTGATTTTCAGGCGTAATACCACAGGCTGTGACAGTGATATTTGTCTTGTTGTTAAGTGCACACCAGGGTGTCCACTGCAAGTGCAAGATTTTGTTACTATGCAGCTGTTGCTAAGCAACTGTGCTCAAGCCAGCCTGTGTAAATCTTTTATTTCTTGTTGGTGATGTTCAAGGCATATGCTGTAAATGATAAACCTTTTATGCTGGCAAAAGTACCTGATGTATTTTTCTTTTTCATTATTAATGTATTTCAGCTTCAAACCTGCCTTTCTCCATGTCAAAAAAGACATTTTTGGTAATGACATTTTTGCTGGATATATTTTCTGGATTCCTTTTCATAATTTTGTGCAGTTTACTTTGAAAATAAGTTCAACATCTTTCATTTAACAATACTGAATATCAGTATGTGCAATATTGATTGTCACTCAAAACTAAAATCACCACAGAAATTTCAGATATTGCAAATTAATTTGTAATTCAGAGCTTCCGAGGCATATTTGATATTAAAATAGAAGAGTCAGTGGCGAACTTAGGCCAATTAAAATTTAAAAGCACATTTGTTAAATCAGTGGAATTAATGCATTGAAACTGATAACCAAACTATTTGCTTACTGTGGCAATATTTTAACTAAAAACAAACTCCCATATCACAGCTTTCCATTGATAAGTAGACAACTACAAATTAAAAGTATCATTCTCAAAAATCCATCATACAGTAAAATCTCAGAAGTCTATGTTTTACTCATCCCACTGCACCAGCAAATGAGAATTAAATACAAAGAACGCACTTCAGTGTATTGAGAAATTAATGGCCTCATTCCAACAGCTCATTTTATTTTTCCTTGTCATCTTGTTCTCCTACGACCCAGATATCAGCCAACGTTCACCATATTTAAGGAAATGCCTGTTAGATAAATGATCCTTTGACAAGCCAGGCGTGACATTTCCCAAATTATTCTTCAGCTCGGAAACTCCAGCTTCTCTATAGCAGATACTGTCTCTGGCAGTATCTCACTCTCCCCATTTGCAACACATGCCACCTCTGAAAGAATTTGGCTTCAAACTGATGCTTCTAGGAGTCAGGATATACATCTTTTAATCCATATTTGTTTCAAAATCTTAGATAGACCAACCTCCAGACTAAAGGCTTCAGCATAGCTTTGCATAATTGTTCATTTAATGGAATCAGTCCCATCATAACAACATTAATAATTTTTCAACTTACATGCACTTCAAGCACATCTTACCACACGACTGTAAGTTTCCATTTGCGCATGAACCTGCCAAATTGTGACATTGTCCAATTTAGCATCCAAGTTCGAGCGCACCTTGAAAAACATTCACCAACCAAAAACAAAGACTCAACAAAGATCTTTAATTCATGACTCAAACAACAAAAAAAAAAAAAAAAAAAAAAAACAGGGCAACATTCTTCTGTGCACGTAACCTTGACAACCAGGCATAAACAATCACTGGTACTCAAGCTCTTGTATCAACACTCAGCCTACCGTCAACTTCAGTATCTTGGACATCCTAGCGCCCATCATTCTGTGTGTAGTGTGTAGCTAAACTTTAGTGTTGGAAATTGTCTTTCAGTTTGATCATTCATGTCATTTGAATCAGTTGGTTCAAAAGATTTATTTAGTTGCCTCATTCAGTTTCTTCGTTTCTACTTCTAAAAGGCTGCTCTAAGAATCTGACTGGAGGCAGTCTTCAGTTTTTTCACAGGAGCTTCCAACTCATTTCTTCTGTAGCAATTCCGGAAAGATAATCTAGTCTACCCCTTACTCTCAACATACAAACACAAATCTCAGCACTTTCATTGTAAACTCTTCTTCAGCAACGCTCATATTCAGCTTTTGCATACTGTTGTTATTTAATCTGTGACCAAAATGACTGATGACCATAGTGTTTAGAAGTATTTGCTGATACCAATATATTGTCTTGACAAATAACCACTCAAAGCATTACAAATACAATACACAGGTACACATAACTGTTACAGCCTCTGCCCAGCAGTGGTGCTGCTTTGGTCCCCATATCAAACAGGGAGTCACATGGGACAGGAGAGTGATGACCAATGTGGTAAATAAGGCTTAATCGCAATAAAGACACTTAATGAAAATCAGAACCAAATTAATGTGAAAAAATGAAGTACCACAATGAATATAATATAATTTGTTATTAACATGAAATAAAATCATACTGGACCACAGCATTAATCTTAATCATATCCACTGAGGGCTACTGCACTGAAAATAGAGGAGACAGAAAAATCTCTTATAAGGGATGAAACTTTTTTCAATCTCAGTCTTTAATTAACAATGCATTTTCTCTGAAACCACTCAACAGTATCAGTTGTTGCCAGTTCTTCTCATTATGGTAAGACAAGACATAGAACTTTTGTAATCTGTGCAGAATGTGGTTTAGCATTATCTTGCTAAAAAATGCTGGGACTTCCCTAGAATGAACAATGTCTAGATTTCGACATATGTTGCTCCAGAACTCATATATTGTCGCATCCTAGGCCTGTGTGTTTGTTCTTTTCCCTACAATGTGGCTCTGTGTCAGTTTGTTTTGTTTTGTTAATAATTGAGTAAGGGCAACAAATTGTCTCGTGGCTGTGACCCTCCAACTGTGTATTTCAGTGCCTTCTCCTGCACCTAATCCTTCTTGTATATTTGTGTTTTTAAACTCCAGTCTTTTGTCTGCCCCTTTGTCACGTTGTTGACTAGAAGTTGTTTTAACCCCTTTGCGCCGAAGCCAAATTTGGCTATTTATGCGTTACCCTATTTAATGCTTTATAATTCAAGATCTGAGCTTCATAGAGAGGGTGAATATGGCTCAACTGAGAAAAAACACTTGCAGCATTTAGAATTCCGTTGTATTTCAGCTTATTTTCATGATTTTGGTGGAGAAGTAGGGCTACAAAGATAAAAAAAATCTCCAGAGACATAGATCTCTCCGATAGAAGGAACCCTCCAGTCCTGTTTCATTCAGAATAATTCCCATTGACCAAGTCCTTATCTCATTTAAATGCCATAAATGTAAGTGAGCACTGCACGCCAGTTTTGAAAGTCTTTTTTCCTATGCAATCGACCTAACTTGCTGTTACGCAAAGGTTTATGTGCTTTTCTGATTGTCCAATCAATGTCTTTCAGTTACTGTGGAAAGTGTATATCCTCTGGAATTGGATGAAAAGTGTCAATCAACAGACCATTACTGGGAAACTTTCATATGGGCGTGAACTTTAACCGTGCTTCGCGCAGATGAGCCTAAGAAAGCAATTGAGTGACTGGCTATCAATGAGAATACTTAGGATATAAGGGAGCGCTAAATTTGTCGATGCAGGAATCTACACATAAATCCACAGTAGGGAATTACGCTTTTTTTTATGTGAAGACTATAATTTAGAATTTAATAGAATGACACTAGCGAATGCGTGCTCGGATTTGTAGCGAAAGATCAGCTTGGCTGTACTTGTATGATACTTGGGCATGTGCACGTATTCGTATTGTTATGTACAGATGAACGGTGGCGTTACATAATGTGAGTGTAGCCGATGCAAGCATTTCGCTGGCGAATGCGGTGAACTTAGCCAGGGTGTTCATCGTTAATGTCATAACGTGCTCGGATTTGTAGCGAAAGATCAGCTTGGCTGTACTTGTATGATACTTGGGCATGTGCACGTATTCGTATTGTTATGTACAGATGAACGGTGGCGTTACATAATGTGAGTGTAGCCGATGCAAGCATTTCGCTGGCGAATACGGTGAACTTAGCCGGGGTGTTCATCGTTAATGTCATAATGTGCTCGGATTTGTAGCGAAAGATCACCTTGGCTTTACTTCTATGATACTTGGGCATGTGCACGTATTCGTATTGTTATGTACAGATGAACGGTGGCGTTACATAATGTGAGTGTAGCCGATGCAAGCATTTCGCTGGCGAATACGGTGAACTTAGCCGGGGTGTTCATCGTTAATGTCATAATGTGCTCGGATTTGTAGCGAAAGATCACCTTGGCTTTACTTCTATGATACTTGGGCATGTGCACGTATTCGTATTGTTATGTACAGATGAACGGTGGCGGTTAACTTAGCCAGGGTGTTCATAGTTAATCTCATAATGTGCTCGGATTTGTAGCGAAAGATCACCTTGGCTTTTGAGTTCGCTCCAGACTGACTGAAACTAGCACTGCAAACTTGAGGTCTGGCTGTGTGAAACAAAGTAAGGCTGAATCGATCCTGTGTGAAGTGAAGAGAAATGATAAGGCCAGCGTTCATCTCACAGTAACGTAATGACGTACTATGATGAGTGACGTACGTTGTGCGTTACGCACTGCTGACAGAGGGAGAAGACACATCTCTCAAATAGTAGTAGTGATAGTGTCAAAATGTTGCTTCAGAAAACTGATTTTTCTTTACTACTTTATTGGGATACCATTGGCTCACTATAGCTGAAGTGGTTGCCACAAAGGACAATTTTTTCTTTCATAAGAGATCATTTTTTTGAACTGCTGGATAGATACTATGAGCAAGTATGTTGAGCAGCTTGCACATCAGGCTTAGATGAGGAGTTTTATTCATGCAACTCCTGGGAAACAGGGATTGGACTTAACTCGTCCATATTCTAAACTGTGTTCGGTTTGCTAGCGAATATTCAAATATAGGGCACTGGCGGCCCCAGATGCTCCCGCCGTTAAGATATAGAAAATGTCAAAGTTTTTGTTGACGGACGCATGCACGGATGGAGCCCGATACCAGATCTCCCGTGCCACTCGGGCGGCAGGAGCTAATTAGGAGCCTGTAACTGAAAATGTTGATAAGAGGAAGCAAATTGTCAAAGTTTTTGGTGATATTTTTAGGCCAGTGACCTTGAAAAAATAGGCCAAGGTCACCTTTAGGCACATCATTTGTAGGACTTTATGAAATGCATGTCCAATAAAAATTTGGAGCCTGGAACTGAAATAGTTGATGAGATAAAGCAAAATGTCAAAATTTTTGGTGATATGTTTGGGCCGGTGACCTTGGAAAAATAGGCCAAGGTCACCTTTAGGCACATCATTTGTAGGCCTTTATGAGATGCATGTCCAGTAAAAATTAGGATCCTGTAACTGAAATAGTTGATGAGATAAAGCAAAATGTCGAAATTTTTGGTGATATGTTTGGGCCAGTGACCTTGAAAAATGGGCCAAATTCACCATTAGGCACTTAATTTGTAGTGTCATGGCCCCAATTTGTTATGGCGTCACGGACAGCAAGGGATGACAGACAAAATCCTTTAAGTTCAACAGATTTAATTAAACAAACACATAGAACTAATCTACACCCTACACTACTGACCAAGATTGAAAAGAAAATAAAAAAATGAGATATTTACAATTCCCTGTAATGGAGATGGGCTGCTATGTTGTGATGTCCTGGGACAGGAAAATGCTCCAACACAGGCTAAAATCCACAAAAAGCTTAACAGGTCTTGAAAAGAGTGACAGGTCTGGTCAAATGTATCCTTCTTGCAATTTCTCCTACTACTCTACACTCTCTCAATCTTTCTCCTTATATACTCTTTTCCAGCCCCCTCTGAGGCATGCCCGGGACATGCCCAAACCTAGTTTTAGATTGCTTAACAAAAAAAATGTCAATACTGCCATCTAGTGGCTTTTTACCACATTACAGTAGGCCTTTATTAGATGCATGTCCAGTAAGAATTAGGAGCCTGTAACTGAAATAGTTGATGAGATAAAGCAAAATGTCGAAGTTTTTGGTGATATTTTGAGGCCAGTGACCTTCAAAAAATAGGTAAAGGTCACCTTTAGGCATGTCATTTGTAGGCCTTTATGAGATGCATGTCTAGCAAAAATTAGGAGCCTGTAACTGAAATAGTTGATGAGATAAAGCAAAATGTCAAAGTTTTTGGTGATATTTTGTGGCCAGTGACCTTCAAAAATAGGCCAAGGTCACCTTTAGGCACGTCATTTGTAGGCCTTAATGAGATGCATGTCCAGTAAAAATTAGGAGCCTGCAACTGAAATAGTTAATGAGATACAGCAAAATGTCAAAGTTTTTGGTGATATTTTTAGGCCAGTTACCTAGAAAAAATAGGCCAAGGTCACCTTTAGGCATGTCATTTGTAGGGCTTTATGAGATGCATGTCCAGTAAAAATTTGGAGCCTGTAACTGAAATCGTTGATGAGATAAAGCGAAATGTGTTGACGGACGCACGCACGCACACACGCACGCATGCACGGACGGAGCCCAATACCATAGCTCCCGCACCGCGAGGGGCGGGAGCTAATAACTGATCTGGGTGTGCCACCTAGTAATAGAATAGTGTAATTGCGTGAATAAATAGAGCAGCTCCATGTCTGCTGGCGTCTACATCTGCGCAGAGGGGTTATTAGCTCCCGCCACTCGCGGTGCGGGAGCTATGGTATCGGGCTCCGTCCATGCGTGCGTGTGTGCGTGCGTGCGTGCGTCCGTCAACACATTTCGCTTTATCTCATCAAAGATTTCAGTTACAGGCTCCTAATTTTTACTGGACATGAATCTCAAAAAGCCCTACAAATGACATGCCTAAAGGTGACCTTGGCCTATTTTTTCTAGGTTACTGGCCTAAAAATATCACCAAAAACTTCGACATTTTGCTGTATCGCATCAACTATTTCAGTAACAGGCTAGTTTCTTAAGACACTAGTACAATAATCTTGGATATCATATGGGGGCCGCACAATTTGAGGGCCTCGTTCCGTCCCCAAATTGTAAGGCCTCCGGACAAATGCTATGGAGGCTGCACTAGGCCCGTGTGATGCTGTCTACAATGTTTCAACAGGCTTATGGCCAGTAAAAATTTCTGTGACACATCGAGAACTTTTAACTCCGCACTTAAACGTCCCAATGTGTCGTACGGCAAAGAACAAAAGCCAAGGCGCCCACAGGATAGCCACAGCACCCTTGTAGCCGCGGTGAGATTTTGTCAATTTTCCCCAAAATTTGGGCAGGTACGAGCACCTTATCCCGAATCGGTAGATATGTGACTGAGGCTTTAGTAAGCAGTAGAGCATTGTTACAATCCAGCAACCATACTAGATAGAAAGAAAGCTTACATAGACCAAACCATCAAATGACAATACCTGGGAGCACTGAAGAAAACAAGACAATAATTCAATTGATGTAGATAAAGCCAAGAAAACATATGCAGGCTGCTGGAAAGTCAGAGGAACCAACTGAGGAAACTTGAGGGTTGTGACACACAATATCTTTTTTTACTTCCTCTGAATAAGCTGTGCATTGATATGACATTAAAATCTTAGCAGAACCAGTCTTTAAATTGGGTCCACTGCAAGGTCAGATACCTGATGTTAATGCCAGTGACAGAGTAAGAAAGTAGCACTCAAATGCATGCACAAAGCCACACCCTATGTGGCTCAACATTTCTGGATCATTTGTTCTTGCGACTTGCAGAACATAATTTATTACAGACTGCCAAGACAACAGGCTCTCAAGAAAAAGGTCTGGATTAGACCTTGACATAGCAGCAGGTCCTGTGGGTCAGATAATATGTTCTGAAGCAGTTTTGTAGTCTGGGGACATATACCAGTGCATCTGCATCATATATGCTAAATTGTGTAGGCAATTCCATCTAACTCTTATTTTCCTGAGGGTACAAATGTACCCATACTTGTATACAGGACCTTTGAGACAGACCTTTATAGACATGCATAATTTTCTGAGTGAACAAGTAAGTTTCTATGGACCAATAAATAGCAGTAAGAACAAATCTTGGCATTTACAGTAAGGTGGCACCTTCAGAGATTCACCTGAAAACAGAAAACACTGTAAACATATTATGTAAGCTATCACAACAGGTTTAACATTTTCCCCCCATTTTTTCGACACCAGACTGTCCATTTTATGAAATTACTGCTATTTTAGTACCACAAAATGTGTGCGTCTATTTTATCAACTTATTTGTAGAACAAAATTAACCTAGTGACCTACTGACAATTCAAATGCATTGTTGTATGCTGGTTCAGCTGTAAAATGTTCGTGTTTGCTTTCACCAACTTTTTTGCATGTAATCAAAAGTGTATTTGCATCCCAAAATTCATACGCTAAATAGAATGTGGAGTATGGTACTTGCAAATGCCTAATATTTGATTTCACCGTGAAGGCGACAGACTCCTTGGTTGTTCCATTCTGAAGGAGGCTTGATGAATGAAAGTTTTCATATTTTCATATGCTGTTATGAATATTTAGTTCTCAAACATGTTTCTGTTTTTCCCAAAATTCCCTCTGCTGGTTTTTATCCTGTTTAACTTTGTAAGGAGGAAGTACCCCCACACCCACCCCCGTCAGCCAGGCTTACAAATCTTCTCATTCAAATGTAATACACTTTCTTGCACATTTCCCACTTTCTAGCCCCCTCCTCCCACCCACCAAGGACAAATGGATATGCTGAACACTGCTGTTTCCTGTGTGATGCCAGTGGGAATTCCCTTTTCCAGCCCCTTTCTGCCAGTGTAAGGAGAGCTCACATAACTTTGATAAATAATTGACTGTTTATCTCTCAGTGCAGCAGCTGCAAGTGTCCTGCCATCTCTTTTATCACCCAGGCTGTCCCGTCTCAATTTTATAATCATGGGATCCTCTGTTCTTGTATGTCAGTTTGATCCCTGAGGACCATACGCAGAGTTGTAAAAATAGTGAGATCCAAAAACTCACTGGCCTTCTTGGGGGGGGGGATCAGGGGCATGCCCCCCCCCCAAAAGAAAAAAAAAATTTTTTTTTGTATTACCCTGTGAGTGTATCTCATGCTTTCACTCTGTTTGGAAAGCAAAAATTGGCTGTGGGCTTTAACTGCGGTAGTCTTTTCATTTTGTCTGAGAGAATAAAGTAAACACAGGATCAATTGATATTTATATGGAAGGATAATCTTGCAATAGAAATAAAAATACTTATCACGTGACTGTAGAACTTTTCTACATCCCAGCTCATTACATAATTTTGATGTCACCCTAAATGTGTATCGCGTTTGCAAAAATTTCACTGGCTGAGAAAAAAATTGCTTTGCATTACATCATGCTGTTAATATTTAGCCAGACTGAATACCAAGTGTAGCATTGATTAAATCAATATCGCTTAGTACAGTAGCAAGCTAGTTAAGTGCCACTCTCATAACTAAGTCAACGTTACTTAGCTAGCTAGCTAGCATGCACACAGCACCTTTGCATAACCAAGATGAAAAATTAGTTTGTTACCTCTCTTAGTTAGCCCTCTCTCTAGCTGCAATTCATATTGGCCTAATAGGAATGACCATGTAGACACTAACGGAAATTGCGTTTGTTTTCCTTTAAATTACACAATTCAGTTATGTGATAAACAGAATCTTGTGCTCTTAGTTGTCTCATAAAAGTTTGCAACAAACCCAAACTTTACTCAAACTTGTTTCATAACTTTAAAATGAAACAACTTTGGGTAACGTCATGTATATAGGGGCAACTCATTTAGAATATCAATCATTAAAGGGGACCTATTATGCTGATCCTTCTTTTAATACATGCAAGTAATGCTATAATGTTGGATGTCCATGCTCAACCTCTGTAAAGTTTCTAAACATAAGATACAGGGGTTTTGCCATAATCCGAGAATGTGATTTCCTGAACGTGATTTCCTCTCTGAAAAGCTCGTCCCGAGATCTTCATGAGATCTGGGCAAAACCTGATGTAAGGTTGTACCCTCCAATTAGTACAGACCTAGCCAGAGCCAAACAAACACTTCAATAGCATCCTCCCTGCGTTCGGGGTCGGATTCGGGATCAAACATGTACGGTCTTACAGCAATAGGTGCTGCGGAAAGCTGTCCTGAAATACCTGCCATCTTGGTTTCCTGGTTTTTTGGGCCTGCCCCCTGCCCCGGAATCGAAGCGGCCAGTCAGCCAATCAGAGCAGCGCCTCATTAGCATAGCCTCCTGCCCATTTCGAAGCGGCTTGTGTTTCAGGCCGGCACAGACACAGAGGCCGGCACAGAGGGAAGATGTCTCACTAAGCCTGAATGTGTGTGTGTTTTTTTTTTGTAACTGAATTCTTAACATTATTTTAAAGACCCATTGGACATATTTTAAATGACTAAATATAGCATAATAGGGGACCTTTAAACTGAACTTAAAAGAAAAAAACTGGTCAACTTTCGTTGAAAGTCTACGACTGGATGGTTGAAATTAATGTTAGTAGGCTACTAGCTGGTTAATAAACTCTAATGAAACTACTGCATCATAATGAATGGTCACTATGTAGCACAGCCGTGCAGGGGCTATTCATCATGCAAGCAGATGAATGGCACTGAACCACAAGCAGTGCACGACTACAATACATTAAAGGCAGCTAACATTCTCCTGTCACCTTCCCCATATCACGCTTAGATTCGACTGCCTGATTGTCCCCTCCCAATTTAAGTATTTCACATGACGACGTAACCAAAGAACCACCGTATTGAACAAAGATTTTGTAGTACAGACAAGCTATTGTACTGCACCACCCATCCAGCCACATAACACACACAATGACTGCAATCAGAAGAGAAATTGAACGAACTTGGCATTATACAGTATCTTTGTGAACTAAGATAAAGTTATTTTTAGGTTTATTTCATGACTTTTATTACACACCTTGAAAAAAATGCTGAGGTCCAGCCCTCGGTGACCTTTAATGGTGAAAACGGCCATGGTTTGATCAGGACAATAAATGTGACAATTTATTTCTGTTTGTTTCATGACAAACTGTAGGTTGTTTTGATGTGTTGTTGTAATTTTACTGCACCTCTGTGTTCTGAAGTGCCCTTGAAATCAAACAAACAAACGAAAAAAAAAAAATTATGATTGGAGTTGCTGATCCACTTACATGTAGCCCTTTTTCACCCTCAGAAACTTTCCTTAGTCCAAGTGGATATTCCGATGTAAATGGAGGCATTGTAGCCAAAAACAGAAGCATTTATTGCATAATCAAAGGAAATGTTCTTTATTGCAATCTGTCACAAAAATTTTCTGCGGACATTGCAATCTAAGTCTTTGGTTCATTGCATAGCTTTAAAACTTAAAGCAAAGTCCATAAATATTTGGAAATTTAGAAGTTGGAGTGAAAGGTCCGTAAATTATGCAGTATACTTCTGAAATGTTTCTCCTCCGTTTCAAGCGTCGTAAAGTAATTAAAAAATTTTCTTTTCAGCTGTTCCATGGCCAGGTATCTGTTATACCCCCATTATTTCATTTGCAGGTAAGTAAGAAAAAAAAGTTTTAAAGTTGATTTCAAGGGTGACATACGTATTTTGAATCTGCTGCTCACAACTCTCAATATAAAGTCCAATAGGATGAAAAATTTTTTTAAATCCACGAGAGAGAGAGAGAGAGAGAGAGAGAGAGAGAGAGAGAGAGACTGAGAGAGTGAGCAAAAACACTATTTATGATTAAATCAGCTATTTGGCGCATTCTTAAAATAAATGCACATTTGAGCTCAGAAACACTAAATGACTATGGGTAGTAATTGGATGACAGCACATTGACTGATCGCCAATTGGATGGCAACTCTCCACTGGCCGGCATTGGCCACATCGCTGCTCCTGTAAACCTCCAGATATCTGGCAACCACTACACTCCCTTGTTGCTCCTACATTCTCATCACACTCCTGTGGTCCTCTGACATCCCTAGCTTTTCTGTCACAACCCCAGCACTGACTGGAGCCTAGTACACCTAGGACACTGAGTACTAGAGTCTAGTCTGATCTATGCCAACCACTGCTCACTGCCAAACCCGCACCACAATCTCCAGTCCACCGATCTCTCCGAAGTGCTTCAAGACTACTGGGACAAAGCCCGAATGACCACCTTAACTCCTCATCATCCATATGACTGTACCATTGACCTCCTGTCTGGCACCTCTCCTCCTCGATGTGAGGGTGGGGTATTAGAGAACCAGACGCAAGAGGAAACTGTGTCTAAAAGCCAACAACAGGTTGTTAACCACTAAAATCCCTAAGGACGCGATTCAAACTGAATATCGATAAATCAAAACAACCCCAGCCAAAATGCTGGGCGAATTGGTGAACGAAAGAAAAGCTCCGCCTCTAAATGGAGTGATACCCTCGCCAAACGTGGGCAAGGAAGCAAAAATGAACGCTCATGAAAAATATACAATATATACAGATTTTGTATCCTCGAGGTAAAAATGCAAGTAAAGAAAAACGTACTTATGGTACAAAGGAAAGAACTCAAATGCACCCAGAAACTCCGGGACAACACCTGATGATGGCGAAAGAAAATAATGACAAAATTATGGAGATTCCACCCTAAATGTCCTCAACAATGAGGTCAGGTAACTGAACGACCAGAAGTAAATATCCGGAGCTTGACCAAAGGAGCCGATAGGCGTGTAGAATACTCAATAAGCCAAAGGTCCTGCTTGACTGCAGTTCCAGAGTATAAAGGCACTGCAGCAGACACTTAAAGGTGCGAGACGCAGCTCGATAAAAGAAAAACAAAACAAAAGCCCAAAACCCGAACACAGTCAGGAATAAATCCCCACTAGGACACCCTAGTGAACGAAACCACCCTCGGAAATCCCCTGCTGGGTCGCAGCCGAGTAAAACCAAAGGACCTTAAACTGGAATAAAAAAAGAAACCAGAGAGGGAGAAAATTCAGAATATTCTATGTTGTACCGAACAGGAGAATACCAGAGGTAACTAAGTGGGCACAGAATCATATAAATACTTTTTGAAGGATTCTGTAAATACCATCCGCACCGCGCTATACCATACCGGCTCTGTGTAAGGCTTGTTAGACACAAAAGCACTGACTGAAGGAAAGTCAGAGCTTAAATAGGGGCGCATCCCGAAAACAGCTGCCATGGATGAATGCAATCATGATCCTAATAGGCCCCAAGTGGCAGCACCTAGCCACTACACCCAGAACTATGACACTTGTGGCTGCCTGTTCTCCCTGTCATGCCCTGAAACAGAAGCTATGGAGTAGTACATCAGGGAGTCCCAAGCTGCCAACTTTGTTTTTTTTTTTTTTTTAACTTTTAAATTTAGTATCTCCAATCCCACCCGAATCTGGAATGCCCAACTGAAGAACCTTGCTCGTATGCAACCCCTTGTTGCCAATTCAGGAGAGAGGGACGGTTCACGGCTCTCCTCCGAAGCACGTGCCCATCAATACTGCTTCTTTACACTCATTGGTTGAATCCTTGCAAGATCAGAATGAGGGCGGAGGATACCCGAACATGAACAAGCTTAGAATCTTCCTGACAAGCGCCCGGCTGGACAACAGGAGACGTTTGAGCAACGAACAAAGCAACCATTTTATATTTCCCTTCCCGGCAGCCCCTTCCCAATTTGCATCCCTGTAGCGCAATGGCCAAAAGCTGCTGACCACTGCTGGTTGATACGACCGGGGCTCAAACCCGCGCCGTGATAATCACTTCTGCTCCGCAATGCCGTGCTTTAACTAAGTAAGTTATCCAGCAGCTCCCCAAGCTGCCAACTTGATCTGGGCATTATCTTCTCCAGTAGGCACTGGGATCTTCTTTGTGGGGAAGATGGATAGAGGTCAGTGCCTTTGCATTGATTACCATGTATTGAACAACATCACCATTAAAAGCCTGTGCCCCCTTCCACTTAGAATCTCAGCCTTCAAGTCACTCCAGGGGCTAAAGTCTTCATCAGAAACATCAGAAATGCCGGCCACTTTGTCTGTATCCGAGAAGGTTATGAGGGGAAGATTGCCCTCAACACCCCTACAGACTATTACGAATACCTAGTCATCCAATTGGGCTCTCAGTGAGTCTTTGAAAACAAAGTGAACAATGCGCTTTGTGACATGCTGATGCGTTTTGTATATGTTTACTTGGATGACACTCTAATCTTCTCATTAAATCTCTCAGAATACAAATACTATGTCTGACAAGTCCTGCAATGCCTTCTGGAGAATTGCCAGTTTATGACATTGTAGACCCCCAGCTCATCAGATGCTTCAAAAGGACTCATCCTCGCCAAGGAACTGGTTGGCTGACAGGAAGCAGCCGTGGGGGTGGGTACTGTCAGTATCTGAGAATCTGTATGTTGTATTTCTGTTTATTGCTAGTCTTTTGTATTTATTCACTATTATTATTTTTTCATTTAGTGTGTTCATTGTCAGCTTATCATTTCCTTTCCCCATTTCTGTTCTACATGTCTTTGTTTTCATTGCACTTCCTCTCCAGCCCTCCCCATTCTGTTTGATAATTGATTCCATTCATTCCGTTGTTTGTTGCCACACCCTCATTCAGACTTCCCAGTTCACACGGACTTGATTTAAGTTCACCTATTTTTTCCTTTATATAGATCCTTTGTCATTGTGAGTCTTGTATTTCCCAGCGCTTATCTTTCCAGTAATGATTAGTTTTTGTCAATGGTTTTTTAGCTCCCGCCGCTCGCGGTGCGGGAGCTATGGTATCGGGCTCCGTCCGTGCGTGTGTCCGTCAACACATTTTGCTTTATCTCATCAAAGATTTCAGTTACAGGCTCTTAATTTTACTGGACATGCATATCATAAAGGCCTACAAATGACGTGCCTAAAGAAGACCTTGGCCCATTTTTTCAAGGTCAATAGCCTCAAAATATCACCAAAAACTTTGACATTTTGCTTTATCTCATCAACTATTTCAGTTACAGGCGCCTAATTTTTCCTGGACATGCATCTCATAAAGGCCTTCAAATGACGTGCCTAAAGGTGACCTTGGCCTATTTTTTCAAGGTCACTGGCCTCAAAATATCACCAAAAACTTCGACATTTTGCTTTATCTCATCAACTATTTCAGTTACAGGCTCCTAATTTTTATTGGACATGCATCTCAAAAAACCCTACAAATGATGTGCCTAAAGGTGACCTTGGCCTATTTTTTTCAAGGTCACTGGCCTCAAAATATCACCAAAAACTTTGACATTTTGCTTTATCTCATCAACTATTTCAGTTACAGGCTCCTAGTTTTTCACTGGACATGCATCTCATAAAGGCCTACAAATGACGTGCCTAAAGGTGCCCTTGGCGTATTTTTTTCAAGGTCACTGGCCTCAAGATATAACCAAAAACTTTGACATTTTGCTTTATCTCATCAACTATTACAGTTACAGGCACCTAATTTTTACTGGACATGCACCTCATAAAGTCCTACAATGACGTGCCTAAAGGTGACCTTGGCCTATTTTTTCAAGGTCACTGGCCTAAAAATATCACCAAAAACTTCGACAATTTGCTTTATCTTATCAACATTTTCAGTTATTAGCTCCCGTCGCCCGAGTGGCACGGGAGCTATGGTATCGGGCTCCATCCGTGCGTGCGTCCATCCATGCATGCGTCCGTCAACAAAAACTTTGACATTTTGTTTATCTTAACGGCGGGAGCTTCTGGGGCCGCCAGTGCCCTATATTGAAGTTTGCTTGGTCCCTTGTGCATCGTGATTTTCTGGTTCAGACTTTGACTGGTTTTTCGATATATGACTCTGTCTCCTCCTAGTATCGGCATTTTCATCTTTTGGCATTCAACCCTTGGCTTATATATTGACTATGATTTGGATTCCCCTTCTTGCGCTGCAGGTTGCCAGATTGGAGCTGAACCAGACTGTCTGACACTGAGCATTCTATTAACTCCTTTTGCGCAGAACACAAATAATGCCAATTTTTTCCTGTTACGCATGAGCCTATTTAGGCTTTATAACTCAGTATTTGCGTCACAGAGACTCTGGAAAATTATCCAAGTGAAGGAAGACATTTTGAAATTCAATTACAGAATTATTTACGAATTAAATTTTGGAATTTAGGGACACCGGCGTCTATATCTGCACATAGGGGTAAATAAAATCTGTGAAACTGACTCTCTGTATGCACCTGGGTTCTGAGTCACAAGTCTGTCATTTACACTGTAGGAAACTCTCAAATCTTCATCCTGATGAACTAGTTCAGAACTACAGTTTATGCACACAAGTACCTTGCTATCCAGCACGACAGTTGATTATCTTTCTATACTCATATTAAAAATCTTTTCTCAGAAGATCATCATTCACTCATTCTGTTAAATGTGTCCTGGTCAAAATATTCTTCTCAATCTTGGATTAAAGCAACTTCATTCACGGAATCGTTCCCCAGCATATTTTGGATGAACTGGGCATCAGATACCACACTGCCATAAATGTTGTCACTCATCTCTGTGACTGGTACTCTGTAGTTAACGGGCCATTACTCCACACTAGGAAAAAATCCTCAGGTAGCAGATGATATCTGAAACCATTATCGACAAACCTATCCCAAAACTGCGCTTACAACTTGCATTTCCTCTGACAACAGTAATCTACATTCAGGCAAATTCAACACTTGGACACTCCCAAAGCCTGTACTGTCATTAGTAAGGACTCATTCCAGTTTGCTGCCCCTTGTTACTGGAGTGAATTGCAAAAAGCGCTAAAAAACCAGAGTTGCATCTGTATTTTCTTAAATGGGCAACCTTTATTCTTTCCTCTCCACTATATCTTAACCTCGCAAAAAAAATGTCACATAGGTGTATGGAAAGTTGCTGGGAGATAATAAGGGTACCTTGGGACATGCTTGAGAAAAATTGGTTGTCCTTTCCCACAATATGCATGAGCTCAATGGCAAAGGTATCCTTTAAAGTTTATTGGAAGACTTTGGGGCAGGAATTACTATTCAGTCGCTACTCTGGTCCATATACAATCTTTCCCTTTTTTCCCATAGTCTTGTGTTTCCCTGCTGGAGGGAAGCAATGAAGGAGCTAACTGCCTCCTTTCCTTCATGAAATGGACAATTTAGGCGTTCCTTGTCATGGTTACCAGCAAAATTATTTCCAGTTCTTGACTGTCATTGAAGAAGAATCCTTGCTCTCTAGAAAATTTGGATGCAGCTCAGACCTTCATCCAGTTATCCTCCTTTAAATACTATCTTCTTGGTTTACCTCCTAGTTTGTACCTTTCCGCAGCACCAACCTACCACGGACTTGCATTTTGTCTGGCTTGTGTTTTCACAGATTTCACATGATTGAATCAATTACTTGGATTTCACACACACTAGCTCCTCAAATCCTGGGTGGGCAAAGGGCCACAAGATTCCTCCATTCTTCTCCATGAGCAGCGAGAGACTGCACTTGACTTCATACGCTGTTAGTTAAAGTCTTCTTTAAAGGTGGTTCTCCAGGTTTTTTTCAGGGATCCTCTCCGGCATCGGCCATCTCTAGTGCTCCTTTCCGGTAGACTTTGGGTATGCCGAGCAAACCACAGCTTACGGTCCGTACCATTATCTTATAGGTTTTGTGTACTGTACCTGCATACCTGAGGACTTCTTCGTTGGTGATGTGATCTTGCTAAGATATTTCTAAAATTTTACAAAGGCACCTTGGATGGAACATGTTCAACTTTTGGGCCATTTTAGCTGTGATTTTTCACGTTTCACTAGTATACATTGCTGCATGTACAGCTACTGATAAATAGAGCTTCATTTTGATGGATATGTAAAATGATTTAGAGGTCCACACAGGATGCAGTCGAATAATGATTAAGGTTGCCTTTCCAAGTCAGCACTTGTCATTTGAATGGTTACCACCTTTATATGTAAACTGATGATCATGTTCCTTAGTGCCTCCTCATTTGTTCCTAGTACCTACTTGCGGTTTTGTGTGCTGTAATCCTCATTCATTGTTTAGTATCTCCTCGTTCATTCCTTAGTATAGGCATGGGCAATACAAATGAATAAAATGACAACATTTCTTGAGTTGCTGAGAACAAAGTTTTTATTATTTTCTAATGATTTTTTGCGGGTAAGTACAGAAGACACAGACGAAGAGTTTGCCAAAAGTCCAGCGCCTTTACAGGAAAGGGTCTCAGAGCCACAGGGTCCCAAAAATGGCTGACTTCAGCATTTTTCAACAAAACCCATTGTGAAAATTGGGGGGTGAAGCCTGAGGGCATTTTTGAAAATACAGTCTATTCAGAAATAAACCAGGCCAAATTATCCATTAGGGTACCCGAACAGAAATAATTGATGCTAAAGTCATCTACCCCTTTTCTGAAGTACAGCAGCGCCCCCTAGGTCCTTCTTAATGGAAAATGCATTGAATTTCACCCAATTATGTTCAACAAACATTAGGTTTTGCATTGATATTAAAAAATGGCATGAATGGGTTGCCTGTGAAGTTTTTTTGGATCAATGGCCTGCAAAAATTTCAAAATCATCGGTGGTAGGGCAAACATTAACGCTACTCACCCATTACTATATAAAATGCAGTGAAGTCGCTGATGCCGGCAGTTGTTTGCCCTTCCATTGCTACGAAATGAATCAAACGTTCCCCCTTCAATAACCCGTGGTGATTAAAAAAAAAAAAACTTTGCACTGTTTTTTACTATGTCCATATACCCTCCTCCCATGATAATTTCAATGGGCTACTGTGAATAATTCATAGTAAAACACAGTGACGTGCAGTTGGGGGTTAGTTTGGTGAAGCAGAAACCTCCCCTTTGCATGATTAGCAATCAGACGATTAACTAGTTTAGTAAGACTATTCGGCAGAATGACGGGCCAGTTTAAGTTTCCGCGGCGTTATTACTCAGTACATCGAACCTGAAATGCCCACTAGTCAGCAGATTTGCACGTACTTGCTTCCAGGAAGCCGAAGCAATGTCATCAAAAAATATTAAAACAGTTCGATTTATGCAGAGTTCAATGCTTAATCAATGTACAATGTATTCTCCTTTAAATACGCGCTTTTACATCCAAACAAAAAGCGGGCGCTTATTTTCAGTCTTCTTTCATAATCCGATTGACAAAATGTTTAAACGATATACAGAATTACCGAGAGCCGAGAATTTTTCCTAATTGATTATTCGGATTTCCATCCTTGCAGTCTCGAATTGAAGCGTATACGTGAATGAATCTTGTGACCGGTGGGCTTCAAAGGCCTGGCGCCGGTTTATTCCTTGGTATATTTTGCTGAAACTTCACAAATAGGGTCACAGGATATTCTGTCAACAAACTATGTAGGGTACAGTAAAAATACGCTCACCTTTCTTGCTATTGTTGAGAAGAAATCACGGCGAACTCGCGACGAACTTCACCAACCTCTGTTGAACTTATTTCGCATACCCTGGAGGTATAGCCTGGACGAACAGACTCGTAATTTCTCAAATTAGATGGCGATAAGCAAATCAGGGCCGTAGCTGGGATAAGACGTCGGCGCAGGCTATTTGAAATCTACCTCCTAAATGGTTATTTTTGCCACGCCGTGCACTTGAAAATTTGTAAACATGGCGCAAATCGAGGTCAAGCATTCATCCAACGGGCGAACAATAGCTCTGTTCAAATCGCGTTTTTGGCCGTAATACGCAGAGTTCATGTATGAAATGCGGGTATCCTATTGAAAAGGTTGCTTTTAATCAAACCATGGTGTTCTTTTTGTATGAAAATGGTATTTACGTCATTTTTTATAAGTTTTCTGAGGCTTGTTTACCGCCCCAGTTCAGCTGTTACGCATTCCATTAAAGTTTATGCAGAGCGTTTCCCATGCCTACTTAGTACATCCCCATTCCTTCCTTATTATGTTTTTGTGTTGTACCTTCTCATTTGTTCCTTAGTATCTACATGCGGTTTTATATACCGTAATCCTCATTCCGTTTCTTAGTATGTCCTCATTCATTCCTTAGTACCTCCTCATTAGCTCCTTAGTACCAACTTTTGGTTTTGTGCTCTGTAATCCTCATTCGTACCTGAGTATCTCCTCATTTGCTCTTCAGGACCTCCTCATGTGTTCCTTAGTACCTACTTGCAGTTTTGTGTTCTGTAGTCCTCATTTGTTCCTTAGTACCTCCTCATTAGTTCCTTAGTGCTTGTTACCACATGAACAAAAAACATTTATAAATGTTATACTCAATATCTGCCAATAGAATACCCTAAATCAGGGGTGTCCAATCTTATCCGTGAAGGGCCAGTGTGGGTGCAGGTCTTTGTTACAACCCAATGCTACAGCACCTGATTCAACTGATTAAGTGGTTATGAGGTTCAAGCAAGACCTTGATAATTAGAAGCAGATGTATTAGTGTTGGGCGGTCACAAAAACCAGCAACCACACTGAGTCTTTATGGATAAGATTGGACACCCCTGCCCTAAATCTTTCACATTGGTCCTTTGAGATTTGAGTATAGATGATTTCATCGCCCAGAAGAGTTTACAAAAAAAAAAAAAAATGAAGATCACAGATTCAGGTAAGAACAAAACCATGTCCTCTTACTCAATGATTTTTTTTGTCCAGGTCCTTAGCTTGTTGACTTCCCATGATCAGATATGACTACTTGAAATGGTTCAGTTTGTAATTTTGACACAATGCATTAATCATTGAGGCTGCAGATAAGATTTTTCTCTAAACCTGTGGTTTAAACTGAGATGGAAGTTCAATTTCCAATGAGAACTTGATTTCTCATGCTCATTTTATCCTTTGCCGTGGGATATAATGAGCTCAAATGCAATCGTGAGCAATTGTTTTTTCACCACTATTTTAGATAATTAAATTACAATCTTTGGTGGAAAAATCCAGATGAGCATGTGCTTAAATGTTTGTTGCTCCTTTACAGCTGGAAAAAAAATGAAACAGTATACTCTTCCTGTTTCTGATTAACTTACATCACTATGGAAGAAGAAACACAATGCACTGGTCCATCCAGGCAGGGGTTGTCCCGTGTGTAATTAACCCCCCCACCCCTCCAAGGTCCACAGAGCTGCCATAAAGTGTGTCCAGCAATTCCATTTTAGCAAGAATATCAAATCTGCCCCTTTTGTATGTGTATCTTGTTGGTGGATGACATACCAAACTAATTTGCATCATGGATACTATATATTCGGAAAAGCATTAAAATTCTCTGCTGAGGAATTCTGATTCTGGCAGGATTAGCATGCTTCAGGACATCGTTTCCAGTATTTTGTCAAGAAGATCTTGGCATCTAAACTTCCAGTTGTATGAGCTGATTCTGAGTTTTTCATTCCCATCCTTCTCTTCCTATCCAACAAATGTTTCGCTTCCATGTCGATTTGATGGCATGCATATAACATAATATAACATAACATGAGTGGCGAGAACAGGCCGTTCAGCCCAACTAGGCTCGCCAGTTTCTTATAACTATAGTGAATCTATTACTTCAAATACTCAATGACTCAATGGTATCTAGTGCTAAATCAAGCCTGTTCTTGAAAATTCCCAAGGTTTCTACCTCTACAATTTGGTCAGGCAAGCTATTCCACGCTGAGATTACTCTCTGGGTGAAAAAATATTTCCTAATGTCAGTGCTAAATTTACCCTTGGCCAACTTCCATTTGTGACCCCAAGTTCTACTAACAAAATTTGGCCGAAGGAATCCTACATAATTCACTTTGTTAATCCCTTTAACATGTTTAAAGACCTCAATCAGATTGCCCCTAAGTCTCCTTAACCTAAGACTAGGGAGATTAAGGATCCTCAGCCTCTTCTCATAGCTTTCATCTTTTATACCTGGAATTAGCTTGGTGGGTCTTCTCTGAACTTTTTCTAGAGCCTCTATATCTTTCTTAAAGTATGGTGTCCAGAACTGTACACAATACTCTAGATGTGGCTTGACGAGTATGTTGTACAAGAGCAGTATGACCTCCTTGGATTTATACTCAATACTTTTGGCAAGGTACACAGCAAAAATCCCAGTGTTAATTCAACTCCATAGAGTTTATATGAGACCAAACCATCCATCTTGGACTCAAATGAACTCTATTGGAGTTGAATAAACACTGGGATTTTTACTGTGTATCCCAGCATCCTGTTAGCCTTTTTAACTGCTAAGGCACAATGGCTAAAACCTGTAAGTGTCAACAATCACGCCCACATCTTTTTCAAGTGGAGCACATTCCAGTTTTAAACCTCCCATGAATTAATCTTGTCTAATGTTTTTATTACCTACATGTAGAACTTTACTTTTTGCTACATTAAATTTATTTGCCGCATTTCTGCCCAATTCTGGATTCTATCTGAATCATCCTCAATCACTTTAGTGGACTCTAAACTGTTTGCCAAACCTCCCAATTTAGTATCATCCGCAAATTTAACAAATTTGCTTTCAATATTCCTATCAAGGTCGTTAATGTAGATGAGGAAGAGCAGGGCAATATGCATTTCCTTAGTGGTAATTGCCAAATTCTGCTTTTGTAATTAATAATAAAAAATAATAATTTGCCCAGTAATTTTACTTTTCTGTTAAAATTGCACAGTTTTTTGAGAGCTGTTCTCTGAATTCCTTCTCATATGCATGTATTAACATTCCTAACTGCTTTCAGAATTTTTTTCTGAAAACCCTATGCCTGAAAACTTCTGAATCCCGTTAATTCCACTTGCAATCCTTCTCTCTCACTCATTTGTTCTTATCCTCCTGTATAGCTCTCCTTCACACCCCCTTTTTCCCTTTCCTTTAGTAGATGTGGGGGTCATCTACATGAATTAGAAAATATTTACAAAAATTGTGAATACTCTCAAATACAAATATAGCGAGGCATTAAAATTCAAGGGTTGCATTTTGCAGAATGGTGAATCACATAAATGAGCTCATAAATGGCTTCAGTTCCAGCAGTATTTAATTCAAAATGCACCTTTGATGGAGCACAGTAGTTTGACCCAAGCTGTTCAAAGCGATGTTCAATTGCAGCTTTGTAGCCTCCAGCTCTCTTATTTTCAAAACAAATTATTGGGAGACAGGTAATTCTCTTGGGATATTGATTACTCTTTAAAACTGCAGCATTCATCCCTTACCGAATCTGGCACTGATGATCTTCTCCTGAATAATCCCAAAGTGCCTGAAGTAGACAATAAAGTAGTTTACTGAAGTAAAACAGCCAATCCTGTATATTCCTAATTCTGGCTAAGGCGAAAAATAAACACAAACACCCTCAAATGAAGACCCGGCAGCTCCAACAGCAGATTTAAACAAAATGCATCATGTTTCTTCACGACCAATGTTAAACTCAACTTGCTTTAAATTTCAAGCGCAGCTTCAGGTCCCTTTAGTTAAACTCTGAATCTGTGTAAAAAAAAAAAACTAACATTTTCTTGCTGGGATGAAATCTGCTTATCTGCAAGCAAGATGCAGAAGTTGGATTGCATCCATTTTTTTGACAAGATTGTTTTGAGATGACAATGGCGCCACCGTGGCACAGCGTATAGCACTGTGTGCTGCCTTGCAGCAAAAAGGGTCTAGGACTGATTCCGGCATGTGGCCTTTCTGCCCAACAGTCCAAATACACCGCCTGGCCAAAGAAAAGTCTCACACTCTAATATTTTGTTGGACCGCCGTCAACTTTGATCCACGTGCATTCGTCCTGGCATTGTTTTGACAATCTTATGCAATGTTAAAACATTTATTTTCGACCACAGTTAGATCAATTTTTTGGAAGACTTGTATTGATGATGGGAGACAGTCAAACCACTCCATAAAGCCTTCTCCAGCACATCCCAAAGAGTTTCAACTGGTGAAGGTCAGGACTCTGTGGTGTCCAATTCATATGTGAAAATGATTCCTCAGGTTTGCTGAACCTGTCTGTCACAATTCAAGCGCGATCAATCATGGCATTGTCATCCTGGACTATGCCTATGCTGTAAGGGATTAAAAAATGCATTGATAGGATGACCTGGTCATTCAGTATGTTACAGTGGTCTGCTGACTTCATTTGATTGTATCATAATGTTAATGAACCTAGACCTGACAAGCAACACTAGATCATAACACTGCCTCTAGAAGCTTGTACAGTGGACCCTATGCATGACGTGTGCATTGCTTCATGGGCTTCCTTTCCAACGACGCTCCCATTAGTCTGGAATAGGGTAATCTGAACTCATCAGACCACATGACTTTTTTCCATTGCTCCACAGTCCAATCTTTATGGTCCATGGAAAATTGAGGTTGTTTTTTTTCTCAATTAGCCTCACTAACGAGTGGCTTCCTTTTGGCTATGCAGCTGTTTAGTCCCAATCCTGAAACTTCTTGTGACATTGTATGCGTGGAAATGCTCTTACATTCACAATTAACCATAGCCTTGAGTTCTAGTGATGATTTTTAAGGGTCTTGGTCATTTCCGATTGCGATCATTCATGATTTTTTTCTGACCTATTTTTTCCGCTAAGTTGATGGTTCACCACGGTTCCAGGTTTAAATAATACGTTGGACAGTTCTTAACCCAATTTTTTGTAGTTTCAGCAATTTCCTTAGTTGTTTTCTTTGCTTGATGCAGGCCAATAATTTGACCCTTCTGAAACAAAGTAGCATCTTCTCCAAAAGCACAGGATATGTCTTCCAACATGGTTGTTTAAGAAATAAGAAGCTTCTCACTGCATCATTTGGGTTAAATAACTTATTGCCAGCTGAAATATATTAATCAGTGCAGTAATTGCAATGGAAGGCTTTAACCTATTTGTTTAGTTAAATCCAAGTGGTGACTTTTATTTGGCCATGCAGCGCTCATGTCTGTATGTCACACTGTGATTCCTTTGATGAATTGGCAAACTGTCCAGGGCATGTTGCTCCCTGGGATAGGCTCCTTGCCCCTGCAACCCTATTCTGGAAAACGCAGGCTCGGTAACAGACAGTTTATGACAACATAGAAGCTTTTTCAGTTTATTCTCACAGTTAAAATTGATTTAGGATTTAAAGAGGTGTGTAGGAAAAATATCTGGACCTTGCCTTCAAATCATCTTAGATTTCCTGCATGAAAAAAAAATCAAGTCAAGGCCCCACAGTAGAAGAAAATATATTACTTAAGTATCACATTAAGGCTTTCTTACCAAAATGAAGTTTAACAGGTGCTGTCCAGTCTCAAGATAAATTCACAAGAAAATGTATACATTTATTTTATTTATTTAGCCTTTTTTTAACCAGAGAAATCCCGTTGAGATTGAAATATCTTTTTCAAGGGAACTCTGGGGGGTTGAGGGATAGAGGGAGAGGACAAATTGCACAGCCAATTAGATCAGGGGATGATTAGATGGCAGGTTGAAAGAGCCAGGTTGGGAATTTACCCATGACACCAGGGAACCCCCTACTGTTGTCGAAGAATGTCAAAGGATCTTTAATGACCACAGTGAGTCAGGACTTCGGTTTAACGTCACATCCGAACGACGGCATCTCCTTCAGCACAGTGTCCCCATCACTGCACTGGGGCATTGGGGATTATTCCAGGGAAGATTGCAACCTACTGGCCCACCAACACCTCTTCCAGCAGCAACTTGATTTTCTCATGTGGTCTCCCATCCAAGTACTATCCAAGCCCACACCTGCTTAGCTTCAGCCACGCAGGTGGCGCAGATTGAGAAGTGGTATGGCTGCTGGATCGTACACATCATGAATACAGTACGATTAATAAAAATTTGAACACTGACAACATTATTATTGTAGCCCCCGGACGAAATCAGGCGGCTACTATGGATTCACGTGTGTCGTCTCCGCCGCCCACTGCCGCTGCGTCCGTAGACACTTCCTTGTGGACGCCCTGCAAGCTGTAATTTTCAACCGATTACTTTCATATGTGGTATGGACATGTGTTACACTTCACTTATGACACCTATTGATTTTTGTTGCCATAGCAACAGTATTGGCCAAATAATGTGCACATTTGTGCTAAAACATACGCATTTCTTGTGGACGCTCTACATGCTGTAATTTTTGACTGATTACTTTCATATTTGGTATGGACATGTGTTATACTTCACTTATGACACCTATCGATTTGGGTTACTATGGCGACAATATTGGCCGAATAATATGCAAATTAGTGGCAAAACATAGACATTTCCTTGTGGATGCAGTACAGGCTGCAATTTTGGACCAATTACTTTCATATTTGGTATGGATGTGTTATACTTCACCTTTGACACCCACCGATTTCGGTTGCCATGGCAACAGTATTGGCCAAATAATGTGCAAAAAGGGGAGAAGCTGGCTTTCGGGGGCTACACCCATGTGGTTGCGGCTGACCGGACTGTCTAGTTTTAGCTGTCGACGACAGAATATTGGCGTTGAAATTAAATAAGAAATATGAGTTCATAGTGAGGACACTATGCTGCAGTTTGAGGGTTAACAAATCAGAAATTAGGAGGATGGTATAGGAATAAGAGCATTTCTAAGGAGGTCCTCCTTTTTATGGACCGAAAGTATTTGGACAATTGGATGTTCAGCTTCTCCATGACCAGGTATGATTTATTCCATAATAATTTCATTTAAAAGTGAACATAATAAAGGTCTACAGTTTATTTCAGGAGTTGCATTATCGTTTGGAATCATTGGTGTGAACTCCCCGTATGAAATGCAACGAGCCGTCAGTGCCAGTAAAGCAAACCATTATAACGCTTAAAAATCAAAACAAACTCACCAGAGAAAAAGAGACACCATGCAGGCCAACTGAACTTTTTGTTATATTCTTAAAAAGAAAGAAAGAAAGGTTGAGGTAAACCTCTTCACAACAGTTGCCCAGATCAAGGTCATTCTCTATGAGGTAGGCGTATCAGTTTCAAAGTCAGAAATCAAGAGAAGACTTCACCAGAGTAAATACAGAGGGTTGTGTTTCACATGTAAACTATTGGCAAGACTCAAAAACAGGAGACTTTCGACCAAAAAAAAAAATCTAAAAATGCCTGTTTGATTCTGAAACAGCATCCTATAGACAAACAAGACAAAGATCAATTTATATCCAAAAGACAGGAAAAGAAGGATATGGATAAGAGAAAGAAGTGCTGATGATCTGAGTCATGCCCACTTATTCGTAAAGAGTGGTTATGTATGAGCATGTATAGCTACTAATGAGCTGGTTTCCTTGTATCTACTGGTAATGAGACTGTTGACAAAAGCTGGAGGATGAATCTGAATCATATAAGTAGGGCTAAAACATATGCTTAGATTCAGCCAATTGCCTCAGAACGACTTGGCAAATATTTAACTGTGCAGATGGACGGTCACTTGGGAGCATATTGCAAAAACAACCCAAGAATTTTTTATGCAAAATGTTTTACCATAGACAATTCAATCATATGACCTGAATCCAACTGAGCATCTATTTCACTGTAAAATTCTCTAAAATTCTACTCATAATTCTGCACCTCAAGCACATCTTTATTTTTTTCTTTCCAAATCCATTGTGGTGACGTAGAAAATGAAAACAATGAAAATTGTCTCTCAGTCCAAATATTTATGGGCCTTACTGGATATACTGTATACTTCAGTGGAAGTGAGGTAATCACATTCATTGGTGAGTGATGTGAGGTTTACCTAGTGTCCACAATTAAAGAGTTCAGAAGAACATGATGATATTGGAGAAAAATCAATTGATTTCTCCCATGCCCCCTAAAATGATCTTTTTTGATAAATTTCACAAAAATACTTTTCAGGCGAATTTAGGTATGCAGGGTTGCAGTCTGCCTTCATTTTGTCAGCATCCCCATTATTATATGCCGATATATCAAAGCAATCTCCTGTGGCAATAAAAGAATGCATTCGGAAAGGAAGGATGCATGAATATACATATTCTATGCATAAAAAACACAGATGTTGTGTAAATGTATCAAGTGACACAGGAGAAAACCACTATTGTAAGGCTAAAGGGTCGGGTGATGTAACAAGTGTTTCTGTGTTGCAGTTCCTCACTCCCCCGTGTGGGCTGAAGGTCCCCTATTATCCCTGGTTTTTTTTTTTCCAATTTATAATATTCTGAGATGTCCAATGCTTTTTATAAGCTTTTTAGTAAAAAGAAAATAAAGAAAAATACATGATTTCTAGCCCCTCTGATTCCAGTTGTTGAAGTCCCCTGAAAAACAGGTTCTTCTGAGTGGCCGTTCCCTCTGTGAAATGAGCTCTGCTCTGACTGGCCAACAAAGAGAGCCATCAGCCCCTGACAATGTGCATCAGCACATGGCAACCATGTCAAAAAACCCCTGCACTGTTATAAACCGGCACCTTTTTTCTGGTTATTTTAAATCTAATTTTACAATCAGTTTATAACAGAGGTGCAAAGCAAGCAAAACTTTCTAGAAAGTCATCCGATTCAAAGGCCAGTGAGAAAAGTATGCAATGATTATGGAAAGGTGATGGGTGCATGCTAAGCAAGTTTGGGGGTGGCACTTAGCTACATAGGCAATCAAGCCATAGCCTGGAATCCATACTGATAAAGTGCTGGTCGCTCCCAACGGTCACTGACTTATCAGTCTGGCCTCAGTCGTATAGCCAGCGTTTAGCCCTTACGTCACTAATGAAGTGAATATTCATATTTTCTGCTCTTGGCGAGAACCACCAATCGAATATGAGCTAGCTGGCCAGCCACGGCATTCGTGAATGTTATTTGACATGATCTTAAAAATTAGATCGTGGTTTGCTTGCATTTACTCTTGGAGTGGTTGTTAGGTTTTGAACAGGATAATTTTGGGCCATATCTGCATTTTGTTTATTTCAGTGGGATTCCCCGGTATAATAAAAGCTAAATTAAATAACACTCAAATTACATAACGTATTTCACGGTAATTGGCATTAGCTATAGCTCAAAGGGCATGATTGCATCAGCTAGATTAAAGTGATACTCCACCCAAAAAAAATCATTTGTATATCAATTACTCACCATTGAACGGACAAAGTTGTTCTTCACCTGGCGCAACTTTATGGCCACTGGAGAGTTTTGAAAAATTATCCAAATTCCTTTTTTGCTGGAAGCAAATGGGGTCACGCAGTAGCAATGGGCAAACTCCACAAAATGTCCGTTGACAAACTTTCAAACCATCGTCCAACGCATCGTCCAGTATAATCCAAGTCAGCTTTGTCCTCTCGTATCCTCAGAACTCTAGAAACGCTTTATTTTTTCGCTAAAATAATAAAATACCACAGTAATGCTTCAAAAAGCTTCGCGCATTCAACGGAAGTCCCGCCTCCCGGCTCGTTCATTGCCCAGAGACTCTGCTGCCACTCAGATGAATACTCGTATAAACCACGAGGGGAGGCGGGACTTCCGTTGAATGCAGAACTGTGGTATTTTTATTTATTTTTAAGTCTGTCTAAAGGGGGGAGGGGGGCACCCTTGCGACTGTGAGCCAATCACAGATCTCGCATGGATTTTGTGCGAATATTTGAAAGTCAAACGCTGGCCTACTGAGTGAGGCCAGACGTACAAGCAAGTGACCGTTGGGAGCGACCAAAGCTTGATACGGATAGATTCCAGGCTAATCAAGCCACACAAGTTTAACAAAACCTTACGCTTGGAATTCAATTTAAATAGGCCTATTGACTGAAATCAGAAGCTAGTTTGCCTCAGATTCTCATTGAAAACAAAGCTAAGCCACTGCTTCTTTGTATGTTGGTCATTGCAGTCTATGACACAGTTCTTGGTATTTTTTCCAGAATCAAAGTCAGCCTTCTACAGTGACTCTCAGTATGCCTTTTTGTCCTGGTAACTTACCTGGACAAAGTTTGGACAAGAGGACAGAGGGGAGTGCGGGACTGAGCCACCAGGATGGGGTTTCAACTCATTTATTGCGTGAAAGAGTTGCCACGTGTCTGTTAAACAGTACATCAATAGCATCGGCCCCTAAGATGGCCAAATTCCTCAAAATTTTGCAGGAGCCCACAATGCCATCAATAGAAAAACTGTTTTACTCTCTCCATTTTGCTATTTTGGACTACCGAGCAGCAGGTTAGCTGCAGCAATATGAATTGGATCAAAATCATAACTAAATGAGTCATTTTTGGTTAAAGGTAATATCTATCATAGATCAGTATTGGACTGTAGGAAACAATATACTATAAAGTTAATTTTGATGATTCTCATGGGTAATATGAGGTAGTAATGATCCCAACAAATATCAACGATGTTCATTTTTGTTTTGCATAAGAAGAGACACAATAATTCAATAATCTTACTTCCGAAAACTGGTGTTATGTTTTGCCTGGCCCAAACCTACTCTTTGAACGTTATCTAAGCCTAAATCAAACAAAACATTGAATGCACCAATCACCATCAACTCAACCAGACAGAATGTGGTTATACTACACACGGAAATAATGATAGTAGTACTAGGGGTGGGTGGTAAAACAGTAGATGGTAAGAGACGATATAAATTTGGCAAAAGGTAGATATTTTGACTATACCGGCCGACCGCGATTGCGCTAGTTGATGATGTCATAACCTGCACCTGCTTTATTTGGGGTGCTCGTGGAAAACACAAGTGCAACGTCTATCATGTGTAGGCTACTTGGTTTGGATTTAAGGAGTCCGATCGTTGCAGGAAAACATAATCTGCAAAATGAGGTTGGAAGAGGTGGACTTGGGCACGGTTCATCCGTACTCGTACCAAATGTGAAAGCAACCGTACTTGAGCATGGAAAATTACTGTTATGTGTTATGGCTCTCGTTCTAACTAACGCAGCAGCGAAATAATCTCTCCATTCAAACGAAAAAATTCAATGCTTGCTCGAAATTTAGGCGGACGAAAACATAAAATCACGACTGGTGCCTGCACACAAAAACTCGGAGATTTATGGAATAAATCGTGAGTAGGCACATTTGTGTGGTTATCACAGAACAACAGAACAGTGCCCTGACAAACTAAAGAAAATGCGGCTGCGATATTTCAACGTGCGGGACGTACGAAAGTCTGGCAGCTCAAGTTATGAGAAAAATAAATTTTCATGGTATAAAGCAGTGGACCGCATAATCGGCCAAAAATGCAAGGGTGAAAGAATTCCATATTCAACTTCCACCAATATCGAAAGTAATCAGTTCTTTTCTTTTTCGGCTTACCTTGATGTTTGGCTACTCAGAGAAAGATTTGGGTGAGTAAAAACATCAAGCATCCAGCCAAGAAAATTAAGCGTTTAATTTCTCGTGCTGCTATACGTGGTAATCCATGTTACTGATGACACACTGGGTTGCTATTGCACACGCAGCATATGCATTTGCGATATTGTTATTCAATATTAATATTCTAAACCCCCTTTTTAATAATAAAACTCCCAAAAATATATTGGTGCCTCCTTTTAAATTCGTACCCCATTTCAAACCACCTAGGGGCATACTGCAACGGGCTGTATCAGAATTTTGACATCTGCAAGTGTACTCCGGTACAGTTAGATATTACTAGTGTGAAAACTGACCAGCAGGGGGAGGGGGGACAATCGTGCCGAGTGTGAAAGCGCTCTTAAAGAAGAGTCGCAAGTATGCATAATCCCCGACAATGGCACAAATATTGTGATAGCAGTGGAACTGAACGACTGGACAAGACTGCAGTGCTTTGGTCACAGGCTCCACCTCGCCACTGGTCGGTTAAAACAATTTTTTTGGTCTTAGTTCAACATTATATACTGGACAATTAGGGATCACCCCAATTTTCGAATTTGAAATATTTGATAGTTCAAATTATGTTCCATATCATATTTCAATATTAAAAATCAGAGTGATCCCTAACTTTCTTTGTCCAGTATATTTTAGTGTCTTACATTTGCTATGCAAATAGGTTGGCTTTCAAATTTGACACTAAGCAGTGGCATAGCCAGTACTTAAAAATTCCTTTACAACTATTATTAGTCCTGACTTGTTTTCAATCATTTTTCTTAATCAATGATACATTCAACCATCAAGCTATATGAACTAGAGGTGCAATGTTATGATTTCAATACACAAGTCTGGCTGCCACCTTAGGATGGGCGTCCTTGACAGCAAGGTGTATGTCTCTATCCACAATTTTTTCTGGAAATGCCTGACCACTGTGTCGCTGTCAACTGCAGTCACGGGAGAGGGAAAGTGGACGACATAACTTTTTCACAAGTAAGTTATATTTCGCTTGAACAATGGAGATTAGTGGCTTTAAATCATCAAACTGATACGATGTGAAGCCAGTCTTGACCCTAGCTGTTACTTAGGTAGTAAGCTGGTTGGTCCACAGTCACTCGTATTTTGATAAGGCAGGCACGTAGGCCTGTAAACTGTATGTGAAGTGGAAAGGGGTGCTCCCAATTTTTTTGCTTTACTTTTTTGTGTAAAATAAATCTTTTTCTTTAATTATATTAATTTAAAATATTTGCATCTTTATTTTTGTTATTTGAGAAAGCTCAGGAAAAAGTGGTGTCTGGTATCTTTTGCACGACAGAGTGATGTTTCTTTTTGAAATCTGTGTTACATTGTTATGGAGAAAGATCTCCTATTACACTTTCAAGTTACTTGAAAGGTTTCGTATTTTTTTAAAATAAGTTTTGCACGATAAATGTTCTTAAAATGGCATTCTATACTATTTTGAAGTGAGTTTATCGTAAATTAAGAATGCAGCTTTCTGCTACAATGTATCTGCTGTTCAGAAACAGTTATATTGAAATATATATATATATATATATATATATATATATATATGCCAAAGAATATATCGCAATATATATTGTTACTGTCTATGCTGCAAAATATACCGCAATATAAATTTTAGGCCATACCGCCCAGCCCTTGGTAGTACCACTCAATGTGGATGCTTCTGTTTGCTAAAAATGAGAAAACTTGTCAGAATTATGGAAAAAAATTTTAAGCACAAAGTAAAAAAAAACTACTCATGGAAAATGATATAAAGCACAGGGCCAAAGCTGTATTGGCTTTGTTCAAAACTGAAAAGGGGAATGTCCTTGAGTTGCTCAGTCCTGACCCTTATCCTCGGTGCAGCTCAGGTAAATGAAAACTTTAAATTGGAGTTTTGAGCAGTGATGTGCACTCAGGGTAGGCAGGGCATGCTGTGCATGGTCAGTGATAATGAAAATGAAAATGAAAGATGCCTTTGCACCTGCAATGTTTTCCATGTGTATTCTTTGGTTATCATGGTTTCATTATGTCCAAAATGGCTCCCAAAAAGAAAATTATTAAATAAAGACATGACAAAAACAAAAACCAGATAATGCCTCAGTCCTGTGGAGAATTTCATCAGGTCAACACTAGACTAGCATTTTAAATGGTGTGTAAACAAACTGGCCCTCTATGAAAAAAATAATAATTGCCCCCTTGGTCAGTGAATCAGCTAATTCACCTAATTAATTTTATAGTAGGGTGAATTTAGATTGGAAACACCCAGGTGCGATTACTGCTGGTTGTAACCACACATTACTTAGGACCTTTCCAGCGTGCAATATGCTGGGAGGTCTCATGCTGTGCCGAAATCAAGAGAGGGTTCTGAAGAAATGAGATAGAAAGTTGTTGAAATATAGTATATCAGTCTGGATATAGCTACAGTGCTCTCATGGTACAGACAAGGAACCAAATGCAGATTGCGAGTACAATCCACAAGGGAGTCTTTATTAACAGGAATACAGTAATAGAACAGGGAAAGGCCTTAGCCCAGAAGAGGAGGGGCAGTCCATCTTAGTTGGTAATTTTCATTTTTCATTTTTTTCATTTTTATTTGTTCCGCTCATGGCATTGGAGACAAAAAGAAATTCACAAAATATATTCAGCTCTGAGCAGTTTACATAACCCATGACGGAAAGGAGCAGGGAGAAGAAAATCTTATTTTACCTGCCCCTTATTCAAATATACAATCAGAAATAGAAAAGAAAAGATGGCCTGCCAATCACAGTTGCTTAGCAACCACTACGTATAGTTGTAAACAAACACAAAGGTCAAAAACACAATAATTTACAATCTGAGAAACAAATTATCTAACACCATCATATTGTCTAATTATTCTTTTTCTTTATACATTTTCTTAAATCTAAAGATATTCATACAGCCCTTTAAATCATTTGGCAAGGAATTCCACAGTTTTACCCCAGTTACAGAGACACACATCTGCTTCAACGTAGTCCGTGCAAACGGATGCTTAATGTTAAATTTCCTTCTATGTTGCTCATCTCCTAAATGTAAAACAAATAATTTCTGTATATTTTCTGGTAGTGTTCGGTTTTTTGCCCGGTACACAACTAATAAAGTCTGCAGTTCAATTAAATCTTTAAATTTTAACAGCCCTGATTCAATAAACAGTGCATTTGTGTGTTCTCCTGGATGTACCTTAAAAATAATTCTCATTGCCTTTTTCTGTAAAATAAATAATGATTCTAAATTACTCTTATATGTGTTGCCCCACACTTCAACTCAGTAATGCAAATACAGCAAAATCAAAGAACAATACAAAATCCGCATTGACTTATAATCCAACAAATACTTTGCTTTGTTGAGCACAAAAACATTTTTAGATACTTTAGTTTTCACATGTGATACATGATATTTCCATGTCAATTTATCATCCATTATAACACCCAAAAATTTGATTTCAGTCACTCTTTCTATACTTATTTCATCTATACACAGTGAAACATTCTCTTTTCTCCGATTTGCAAAAACCATAAATTTTGTTTTGTTCAAGTTTAGTGATAACTTATTGTCATCAAACCATTTTTTGAGCTTGACCATTTCATTTGCAATAGTTTCTGTCAACATACGCAAATCTTCTCCTGAACAAAAAAAATTTGTGTCATCAGCAAACAACACAAATCGTAATAATTTTGATGTGTCACAGATGTCATTAATATATAAAATAAAGAGTTTAGGTCCCAAAACCGAACCTTGTGGGACTCCACATTTAATCTTCATATGATCAGATGTAATACCAGCAAAATGTACATATTGTTGCCTATTATCCAAATAACTGCTGATCCAGTTCTGAGCTATTCCTCTTATACCATAAGTATGCAATTTAGATATGAGGATATTATGATCTATTGTATCAAAGGCTTTTTTTAAATCAATGAAAACCCCTATTGTGTATTTCTTACTTTCTAATGCTAATGCAATTTCTTCCACTATGTTCATTAATGCTAATGATGTGGATCTGTTTGCCCGAAAGCCATACTGACTGTCACTCAGTAATTTATTATTTTCAATAAAAGTATCAAATTTTTGTATGAACAGTTTTTCAAGTATTTTTGAAAATTGTGAAAGCAAGGACACTGGCCTGTAATTATTAAAGCTGTGTTTATCTCCTGTTTTAAAAAGTGGAATAACCTTTGCTATCTTCATTCTGTCTGGAAATACCCCAGAACGAAAAGAAAGATTGAAAATATAACTTAACGGTTTACTTATACAATCAATATTTTTTTTCACAATAATCATGTCAATCCCATCATTATCAGTTGACGTCTTATTTTTAGATAATGCAACAATAGATTTGATTTCAGTTTCACTCACTTCTCCAAAAAAGAAGGAGTGCAACACTTTGCTTTCTCCATGCCAGTTAGCCTCTATTTGCCCATCACCATGTTTTTTTTATAGAATAGGCAAGATTAGGTCCGACATTTTTAAAAAAAGCATTAAATTAGTTTACCGCCTCATTCATATTTTTCAACACTTGATTATTATCATTAATAAAATAACCAGGTTGGGCTATGGCCGCAGGTTTGTTCCCAATAAGACCATTAAGAATTTTCCAAGTGTGTCGAATATCATTTCTATTATCAATTAATATTTTATTATAATATTCTTTTTTGGCTAGTCTCATAATAGTTGTCAGCCTGTTTTTATATACCTTGTATTTCCTTTCAGCAATACTTGTTCTGAATTTTATAAAATCTCTATAAAGATTGTTTTTCTTTTTACAAGAATTTTGTAAGCCCTTTGTAATCCAAGGCTTTTTATGAAAATTGCATTTATGATTAATAATCTTTAATGGACACTGTTTATCATAAAGTGATAAGTAGGTATTCAAAAATGAATCATAAGCTGCATTTACATCTTCAACATAAACCCCTTTCCATTCTTCTTTCAGAAGCTCATTCCTAAACTGGTTTATTGCTTCATCACTTCTAACTCTAACATATCTTTTGAAACTCTGTATATCGTTTTTCTTTATATGACAATCATATATTACAAAAACAGGTAAATGATCACTTATGTCATTTATCATAAGCACACTTTTAACAGTGTTCTCCAAAACATTAGTGAAAATATTATCGATTAGTGATGAGCAGTTAGAGGTGATTCTGCTGGGTTTTGTGATCAGTGGGTATAGCCCTCTGCTATATAGTGCATCTAGAAAGTCTGACGTTATTTTATGTTTAGATGCATTTCGGAGGTCGATGTTGAAATCTCCACATATTATAAACGTTTTATTTTCTTTACACTTGCTAATTATTTCTTCTAAATGGTAATGACTGGAAAGGATAGGGGCGTGGCTGTCATGGGCCAGAGACCGGGTAGTGAATCCTCCTTGCAGAAGCAGGACTGCTTGCCAACAGAATAGAAGGGTTTAGCAATAGGGCAGACCCAATCCTAGAGACCGATGTAGGCTTAGGAGGTCTTCCCAATAAACTGACTCAGAGGAACAAGCAGGGAAATGTGTTCTCGCTCCTGGAGACCGACTAAAGGCTTGGGAGCTTGTTCCTATCAATTAGGCTCCGAAGGGCAATTGCATTTTTCTTTATCATTAATATACCGAAACACCCGGGAGAAGAGCTTAGGTCAATACGAGTAGACACAAACTGACTGGAATCTTTAGTTGGGTATGAATAATGACAATCCAGCAACTAGACTGACATCACCAGGAACAAGATTGGGACATTATCGAACGGGGCGAGGAATACAAATGATAACAGCTGGAAGCAAATTGTAGACAAGGCAATACATCAATTAATTGAGACAAACTGCAAAAACACATGCGGATTGCTGGAACAGGGGACGAGCCAATTAATGACATACAAAGGTTGTGACACCATGCCATTTATACGGCTCTGGGACCCCAGCGAACCACAGTGGAACCCAGTATCTTCAAGCGGAGAAAGCTTGGAACAATGAGGTATCTTTCTATGAGTAGCTGGCCTACCAAAATTTCTCACGAGTGCACCAGATACTGGACAGAAATGATATTCATGGGACCGATTCAAAAAGAAAACTATAACAGGAGGGACATGAAGGTTTGTCTTACATTTCCCCAAAACACCTTGATAACCGACAAGCCTTTTTGGATAATTTTCTGTGGACTTATAGCTTTAAATTAGAACTTGTATGACATATGTTGGTCCACTTATATCTGACATAATCCTGACAGAGGATTTTACAATGAGACCATCAAAGTAACTTTTAAACATGGCGGTGGTAGCGGGGATGCTTTGATGCTTCAGGGTCACTTTCCAAAATTGATGCAACAATAACTACGTTACATGGACGTGAGTATCCCAGTTTAGACCTGGTTTTGAAGTATCCTATTTTTATGTTTGTGCATGTAAACATCACATCAGGATTTGAGAAACCCGGATATGACCTTATCCCGGTTTTGAGAAACCCGATTTTGCTACCTGGAGAACTAAAGAAAAGGGGATACTGTGGCATGTATATGCCTTATCACGATTTGTGACTGCTGTCAACTATCAGCGCAGGTGCAGCCTCAATCGAGTGACGAATTAGAGGAACAAACATCTCAGCAGCAACGCGAGTGTCTTACTTCTGGAGCTACAAAGAAACAGAGTTTTGTTTTTCATGTAAACAGTCATTGGTTGTGGCTCATGGCTTTGTCCAACATACCTCAACAGAACATGGGCACAAACTTTTTACTGTGCTTCTGTGAACTTCAAACTGGTAAGCACCCAAGCCATATTCGCCACAACTGCCCAGTTGTACAATATTATAGCCACTCTCATGGGTAGCGGAACTGGTGCTCGGACAGTTGTTTCTTCTGGTCTCATGAACAGTTCAACTATGCCGCACAGCCGGTTGAAGGCTTCCCTATTCATCCAAAAGTTTTCTCTCCACTTGGAATTGGTGAACTCCGTGATGACGATCCTATCCCACCAGTCATGGCAGTGTGTCTTCACCCATTACTCTCTCGTTCTGCGCGGTGGCAGTAGCAGGCTGACACCAACCAGAATTGTGAATAAGTTTAAACTTTGCTGCCGCTCTTGTCTCCCGTTGCTGGAAATGAGGTGGATAAACCATATCTGCAACTCCATGTTGGCATTTTATAGTGCTAAGCCTGCAATTGGCCACAGTGGTCAAATTTTCCTCAGATATCAAATTGCTGCACTTTGTGTTGTAAAAAAAAAAAAACATCACAGGCACCTTCGTGAATAAGATCCCATTATCAGAAACCAAGATATCATGTACAGAGATATGAATAACCAGGTTTCTCTGTGGGCATATAAACACCATATCCCAAATATCATCAAAACCAGGATAAGGCTCATTACCAGGTTACTCAAGTCCATGTAAATGCAGTCTATAAATTCTACTCTCTATGAGAAAATTCTGAAGGAGAATTGCTTTTTCACATAGGGTTGGGCAGGGTTTGATGGATTTTTTCCTTCAATAAGTAAGATCATCAGTTAGAACCTGCATTTTGTGTTTACTCAAGCTACAGTATGCTTGTCTAATATTGAAATTAGTTTGATGATCTGAAATATTTCCGTGCGACAAATTAGCAAAAATACGAGAAATCGGGAAGGCAGTAAATACTTTTTCACAGCATTGTAGATAATGGATAGATGGATGGATAAAAGTGCTGAAAAGCCTTTTTCCTTCGATAAATGTTATAATCTTTAAAAGGCTGTATTTTGTTTTTCTGCCTGTTCTTCGGTTTCAGGTCACATTTGGTATTTATTGTCACAGCTGTGCAAAAATGGAAGACAGGACATACCTTGTGATAAAAGGCTCAAATTGAAATTCAAAAGATGAGTCATGCAAGACATTTCAAGAAGGTATTGTAAATATGTAGAAAAACGAGTTTCCATGATTGTACAGAAGTCGTGAAAAAAGGAGGTGTAGAATCAGCTCACTCTGCTCTCTTCGGTTCCTATTAGCAATCACTGAGCCTGCACAAAATTCCTGTGTAATGAACTTCCCACAGCCAATTTTGCCATTTGTCTAAATCCAAGTTCCTATAGGCCCCTGTTCTCCATTGACAGTAGGGCTGAGAATTACTGGATTTCCATCTTCCTTGACCTAGGAGTCAGGTGTGAAGACAGGCCAATTCGTAATATTTATTGTTCAGCTAATTTCCTGGGAGGAAAGAAACAGTATCCCCTTATATATGCACTCAACGGGCACAAAATTTGAGGCATTGTCCCAATACTCATCCTAAGCCCTGCATTCCTCCTCAAAGTGCACGTTTGAGGGACACACAAGAAATGCAGGCTAAAATTAAGGGTGAAAGGTTTGCACTTTTCAGAGAAGAATTGGAACAGACTTCTACATGCTACTGCTGTGACTCTTGCGTGGAAAGCGTTGCTCATTCTTCCATTGCTCCTGCGTGGTATCTGGGAACATTTAAAATGTCACAGTAACTCTGGATTCATGGGTAATAGTCTTCAGAAAAGAGCAGTCTAAGGCAGACTTGTAGGAGGGGCACACCAGGGGTGCATTGGAGGAACCCCTGAAGAAAATCATTAGAGAAATGGTACACCCTGCCTTGCAGGCCTGTGCGGGCATGAGTGGCACAAGGGCGCAAATGCAAGTATTTGGACAAGGGGTGAGTTTCAACCAACCCTCAACAACTAAACTCCCTGGCTGCAGTAACTATGAAATAAAGAACCTTTGTTATGAAATCTGATCCTCTGCTTAAGCGTATGAATGGACCAGGGTTTCACTGGCTGTTTTTGGTGTTCCTGGCCACAACAGATTCTTAAAATCAAGAATTAACAACTGTCAGAAGTGTTGGTTGGCTAACTTCAGACACATTAATCTTCAATTTGAAAAAAAAAAATAGAGCAATGTAAATTAATGAGAAATGCAATATAATATGTTCAATTTCTTATGTTAAACATTTTATTTAAAAGATGGTCCAAAAGTAAAATCAGTAGCGTCAGCTATCCAATGTCTGCTTTATGGCCAAAAACTGGTCATCATTTCTTTTTTCCATAGAGTAGCTGGTTTCAGAATGGCATGAATGTTCCATGGTTAATTTAGCTCTTCAAGGCATTGAAAAAAAACTCATGAATCATTTCTTATATTTTATTTCAAATAGGAAAAGTTGTAGCTGCGGTGACTTCAACAAAAAAGATAGTTTACCATTTAATGGTATTTTTTTTTGTTCAGAAAAAATGATTCTCAGTAATTGCGTAACTGCTGAGGAAAATTTGCCCCTGAGCCATTTAGAAATAAATATTTTGAAAAATAAGCTACCCTTAAACCCCGCAATGATGTGCCTACCATAATTTGATCTGTGATATATGAAACCTTTACAATTACAACTCAAACCTTTCCAAACCATTAAGTTTCTGATAAAAAATATATATAATTGCAAATAATTCTGTACTCATTTCCATTTCATTCGTTCACCTACAAGGGTGCTTTACCAATTTTCGACTGGCTTTATGTAATCACAGTGTGGTTTGTATATGCATATGTACAATGTTCAACTTTCCTCAAGGTTGCTTGGACTGAGAATTTTCTGTTCATATGCCATGTTTTTCAACAACCAATACAAATGTTTACCTTTGTTACTGGTGGGGCAGTTGAAATCACCAGATTGTGATTGAAAATATAGCTAAAAATTGTACTTCCCACAGTTTGATTTTTGTATGCCCACCTCTGTACATCAATTGATCTGTCTATAACCGTAGATAGGCCAGCCCATCAGATTCTAAATTAAAACATCCCGACGGCCATGTTTTCAACAACCAATACAATACCATAGCAATGTTCCTATTGATTTGGAAGAACAAGATTTTATGTTGGACTTTCAGGGCTACGTTCGAGCTGGGGGAAACTGATGCAGCCATTGTGGTAAATATGATGTGCTGCTGAAAATTTAATCGAGGGAAGTTTCTTTTGGATGAAGTTGCTGATTCTGCAGAGGAAGGGGACATGCGTCAGGGGATGCTGAAGACATACTTCAGGATCCTGAGAAGAAACTGCAAAAACAACTGAAGCCAGCGCCGCAAAACTGACATCAATAATATCTATACTAAAGTATGTGCAACAGTGACTGTTTTGTTACTAAACACAGCAGTGCGACAATCATGCAGTACACATTTCTACTTTTGAGACCTGACCATCTTGCATTCTGTGATGCTATTAAAGATTTGGCGTAATGTTTGGAGATCTGACCGGCTGTATGTGGGAGTTATGGAAGTTATTTAACTTTGCCCTTCAGCAGAGCAGTCTAGGAGTGGCTTTAGTGAGCAAAAAGCCCAGTGCAGTGTGGCTATTGTTGATCTGTACCTGTAGTGCAAAATGGTATACCACAGCACCTTTCCTCTGGTCCACGATATATAGCACCAATTGAATGAACCTCTTGCTCCCAGAGCTATTCTTGAGATTTTTTAGGTTTCACGGATAAATTCTTAATTTTATTTCTGGCAATAGACCCCATAAACTACACTGACGGACTTTAAAAACTTATAACCTGAATTGTAGCCAAACTCGGATTCAAATTTGTAACCATTTATTGACTTTACCCATAACAACTTCGACAAAATGTCAGATAACATCAACAAAAAAGAACGACAAAAGAATCAACAATGACAAGATTTACAACAAAATCAACAACAAAGATCATCTCCAATCTCAGTACCGAGTGTGACTGCCACGTGCCTGCAACAAAGCCATCACTTGTCTTGGCATGGACAGCACCATTATGTTGAGCTGTTGCTGGGGAATGGCCTGCCACTCCTGGAGAAGGGCTTCTTGGAGCTCTGCCCTCGTCCTGGGCGCTGGAGTGCGTTGCCAAACCCGCCGATCCAACAGGTCCCACACATGCTCGATGCACTTCATGTTATGTCTGAAAAGTGGTTATTCCATGACTCGCACACCATTCTGGGCCAGGAGCTGCTGTGTGAGCTCGTGCGTTGTCTTGCATGAACGTGACCTCAGGGTGGTCTGTGATGTAAGGCACGAAGTGCGGTCTGATGACAAGGTCAGAGTAGCGGGCTGCATTAAGATTTCCATTGATTATGACCAGGTCGGACCTCCAGCCGCACCGAATGGCACCCCAGACCATCACTGAGCCTCCTCCACAGCGATCTGTCTCAGCAATGCAGGGGGCCGCGTATCTCTCACCGCGTCGTCTGTAGACCCTCTGTCTTCCATCATGTCAGTACAGACAAAATCTGGACTCATCACTGAAGACAACATTCCTCCAGAATCGGTTGGGGACTCGTCTCTGACCATATTTTTCAGCCCAGCGAAGCCTGGTAGCCCTGCGCCGTGCATCAAGCTGCATTCCAACACATGCCCTGTGGGCTCTGATCCCTCACTCTGCAAGTCGGCGACTCACTGTTCTTCTGCTGATCCTTGGTCTGTGGATTCCTAGGGTCTTCTGAGCCGTCCTGGTGCAGGTTCGAAACCAATCTCTCAGGTGGACGAGGCGGATCTGACTGTCCTGGGCTGGGGTCATGACCCTAAGCTGACCAGGTCGGGGTCGATCATTGGTGCTTCCAGTCTCCTGGTAATGAGCCAGAAGGTTAGAGATTGTGGGTTGGCTTACCCCAAAACGCTGGGCGATGCGATTTTGGGATGTTCCAGCCATCCAAAGCTCAATGGCTTGATCATGTTGGGGTCTGGAAAGGCGAGGCATGGCGCATGTAGTGTCTTTGAACAAATGCTCTCGGGTTCTGGCCTTAATGACCAGGATTATATATATATATATATATATATATATTTTATTTATTTATTATAATTATAATTAAGGATTATTTTACGGCATTTGACAGCATTGCAATTGTGATCGGTGAAGCCGGACAAGGTTACTTCGCTAATTCCTCAAATCCTGCTCAACTGACACAAACAAAGTCATGACCTCACACACTGTTGTGTCTCCTTACTCAAAGACAACTCAAAAGGGTCGGTGTTATGACCATAAAAGCTTGGTCACCACGTGTTTTGAGGTGAGTACAAGGGACAGTTAAAAGTTTAAGATTGTTGGATCGAAGCGAAGGGGATGATGAATGTAAATGAATCAGATCTGTCAGATATGCGGGGGCCTGACTGTGGAGTGCTCTCTATGTGAGGGTAAGAATTTTGAACTTGAACCTAAAAGCAACTGGAAGCCAGTGGAGGGACATGAGTAGTGGAGTGATATGTGACCGTTTGTTTGACTTGGTGAGCAGTCGAGCAGCAGCATTTTGAATTGACTGCAGATGGCCCAGGGTGGATTTATTAAAGAGGGAGAACAGTGCCTTGCAGTAATCTAAGCTTGAAGTGACAAGGGCATGGATTAGCATCTCCAGCTCTGCATTGGAGACTACGGATCTAAGCTTACTGATGTTTCTCAATTGAAAAAAGCATGATCTGGACAATTGCCTAGCATGGGTATCCAACAACATTGAGTTATCAAAGATAACCCTTAGGTTACGAAGGTTGGAGCGGACAGCAGAGGACAGAAATCCAGTGCCCTGTAAAATAATAGGGGTTATATTATCACGGGCAACAATCAAGACAGGAGAGAGAACAGATGAAACGAGGACATGTTTTAAGCGACATGAGATGTCCTTTCCTCAGTTGCGTTATATGAAGCGAAGCTCGTGTCTGATGACGGCCTCGGCTGGATCTGTTGGAATATGATCCACGGGAATTGGCACGCATGTAAACCATGAATTAATCGCAAAATTTTATCATCAAAGTATGAAATACAGTTAAGCTGCTGAATGCTATATACCACAAAAAATGGCACAGGGGAGCCTAAATTTGAACTGTGGTAGCTTTTAAAAGTGTGATTAAATTTTTTCCATAAAACATTTAAGTTCTCCAGTTATTGACTCCCCCTAAAATTTTGTTGTGTTGTGCGCGACCCTATTGATAATATATGACGTAGATAAATTAATAGCCAATTTTAAACTCCGAATATCCGAATATCCGAGGCATTCCGAATATCTGTACCTTCATCAGAAAAAATGAATTAAAAAATCACCCTCCCCCGATATAAAATCCATTTATTTTCATATGCATCCACGAATCTCCGTTTCTTATCCATTGTAAGCTGTAAGGGATAACTTGACGTTGCTTTTCAGATCGCAATGGGAAAAAAAATAAAACCTCCACCGGATGCCTAAAAAGGTGGATTTCCACATACTCCATCTGCACCGCAAATCTGGAGTGACCGACGGCGTGAGCCCTCACCCACTGGATGCGTTTCTGGAGCGCTGCGCCACATAGCGGAGCCCCGTTTGGTGCTTTTAATTTCCTGTCTGGTGTAAACTGGTCTACGTTAATTGACGCGAAAGGGGAGCGAAGTCGCTGAAAAATAGACTAGGCGCGTATCTCTGGTGAAGCGGAGCGGCGCTTTTGGGACACTCCAGAGACGCTTCGCGGCGCGTGCTGTGGAAATGCAAATATTGACTCGAATAGGAGCTATTTGCTCCACAGTACGTGGCGCTGCACTGTGCGGTGCAGACGGAGTATGTGGAAATTGGGGGTAAAGAGCAAGACAGCAGTAGGCTATGTGGAAAATGCACCGTCAATGTGCTGAATGTCAGTTGAGGGACACGTATGATCACATATTCATATTGACAAAGGAGGGGTTACGTTAATATGCGATATTGGCCCACATGGTTTACATTATGGATAGGAAAAATGAATAATATATAAATACCCAAATTCCTGTCAAGCTACCCATACGGTCAAACACTTCCAAAAGATTTTGCGCGATAGTTTCCTTCTTTTGCCATGACTTTCGCTGGAAGTGATGAACATATGCGATTTTGTGCTAAATGTGGCAAAATACACCTATTCAAATAAAAATCTATACATGAAGGACCATGAAATAAAATATAATCTCTCTGAAACGTCTTTGTGTTGTAGTGAATTTGTATACTACTATGTTGTTAAAGTTAAAAAAGAAGTCGCTGGCTACTTGAAGGACCATGAAATAAAATATAATCTTTCTAAAATATCCTTGTGTTGTTGTGAATGTGTATACTATTATGTTGTTAAATAAAAAAAAAGAGTCGCAGGCTGCCGTGAAGTAAAATGTTAACGCATGTGTGGTAGAAATAGAGCAGGAATTCCATGCACTTGCGCAGTCCTGGTATTGCGTATGTACAGAACCGATCGGGCAGGAGGTACGGATAGGGCACTTGAAGCCATTATACACTAAATGAGGAACTGAACGTAAGCAGTGGCGTCGCCAAGGGGGGGCGACGAAGTTGCGATGCAACTCCCACGGACATATTGTGGCCCCCCATTTGAGATATGTAAATAAAGAGTATCTGTCTACCGTCAAAAGAGAAACAACACCCCCGCTGAATGCAAATGCAAGACAACCACACGCCCCCGGTCAACAAAATGAAGACAACCCCCTGGTCAATAAATTCCCAAATTTTTTGCAACAGAAACAAATTTTTGTGCAACAGATTACATTACAGATTACCCCGTTTGGAGGTCATCAAACTGTTGTAATGTAACCAGTTCCACTGAAATGCTACCTGTGAAAAGCATGTCAATAGCCCCAGAATAAAAAGTCTGGTGACGCCACTGAACGTAAGCAGAACATATACTCAGTCAAAAAAGAAACTTCACACTCGTTTGGAGGTTGATAAGTTGAACATACAAGAAAAGTGGTTTTAAAAAATGATTTAATTCCATTCTGTACCCATTAAGGATGGTGTACCATAAAAAACATGTTAATAATGTAACCAGTTCCACCGGAAATGCTACGAAAATGTAAGAGTGAAAATGATAAGTTACAACTTGATGAAAGCATGTCAATAGCGCATGCCCTCATGAGCTGCTTTCACAACTCGACGCAACGCGTCTCCTCATGGATTGAATGATGCGCCTGAACACAGCTTGGGGATGCGTCGCCATAATTGAACCAACATGGCACCAAGTTCCTGCAAATTCTGTGGAGGGTTCCTTACTTGACGGAGTCTTCTGCCCAACACATCCCATACATGTTCTATGGGATTAAGGTCGGGAGACCTTGAGGGCCACTCCATGACATTGATGCCAGCATTCCTAAGAAAATTCCACGTTAAATTGGCGTATGAGGTCTGGCATTATTGTGTTGGAATGTCAGACCTGGGCCATGAGCTGCCATGAATGGCAAAAAGCTCGAATGAGCACTTGATCTCTGTATCCTGCAGCAGTTAGGTTTCCTTGAACGACCATCAGTCGGAACGGGCAGGACCATTAAAGGCACCCCAAACCATAACACTACCGCCCCCAAAACGGTCCACTTCCTGCACACAACACTGGGCGTTATGTTCACCGTCTCCTCCAAATTCTAACTCTCCCATCAGCGAAGTGCAAAGTGAATTTGGATTCGTCATTAAAAACGACCCTATTCCAATCACACTGAGTCCATCTCAGATGTCGGTGTGCCCAGAGAAGCCGTTGACGTTGGTGTAACTGGGTTAAAATTGGTCCACGATATGGCCGACGTGCACGGAGACGAGCAGTGCGCAGGCGATTACGTATGGTTTGGGCAGTCACAAGACCTCTAAACAATTCATTCCTAGTGGACGTTGCAGTGAAAAATCGATTACGCAAATGATGTAAGACGATTTGTCGGTCTTCTGCTTGTGTCGTCACACGTGGTCTACCCGAACGAGGTCAGTCTGCTGTGGTGCCAGTTTGTTGGAGACGTGTCCGAAGATCATGGATAGTCCGTCGACTGCATCCCATGACCCTGGCAACGTCAGTGACCGATGTTCCCGTATTCAGCATGCCAATGGCACATTCTCGTTGAATGTTTGACAGTCGTGGCATTGCAAATCAGCGGATAATTGACTGTAAGAACTTATTTTTCCAAGATGTCACTCTACTGTGCTAACGTGGGCTCAATTGCACATGTCTCATAAGGTCACGTGACTAGGAACACGAGGAAACATGCTTTTACCTTGACGTATGCTCGCATGTGCTGCATGCTTGTGCGCGTCGGAGTTGCTGTGTCATGATGTCTTTGACAACGCATTTACCCCTAATAATAATAATAATATCTCTTGTATTAAGTTTCAAGAAAATATTTAGAAATTTATGAGTGTGAAGTTTCTTTTTTGACTGAGTATAGTTTGTCACCAATATACCAGTACACAACAAGCCCCACAGTACCAGAGTCTAATGGAAACTAATATATGTTGCGACCGATTTTTCTGCCTTAGGGTATGTGGGCGACTTTTTTTTTTCCCCCTGACAGATTTTGAGCGGTAGGCAAGAGGTTTTTAAAAAATAAATAATTATACATTTGCCTTTGTTTTACAAAAAGACTCCTTTAATACTCCTTTAACATTTCATTAGAAATGACAGGAGTCAGAGTCAGAACTCACATGCAGACAGAGATCCAGTTCACAGGTTTTAAGAATCGTGGGCAGGCAATCCAGGTCAATAACAGGCAATGAGACTTCGTTCAAAAGGGCACATCCAGAATCGTAATCAGATTATAGTCCAAAAAAATCAGAAAGTTGGTACACCAAAGGCAAATTGCAAATAATCTCAAAAATCCAATTCACAAAATTAATCGTGGGTAAGAAGTTGGGCAAGGCAGATTCAGAAACTGGAAAACAAACCAAATCATTCACAAGGAAGTCTCAGAAGATAAACCACTCGTATGCTAGCCACTGAGGAAACAGGCTAAGGCTAGGTTCGCACTGGGTTCTGAATCCGCTCAGGGGCCTGGACCAAATTCAGGACAGATAACTGATCGGATGCGCTGTGTTCACACTATTGTTTTCTGTGACAGTATCCGGTATCTAGGTCAAGATGGATAACCAATCGGAACGTTCCGAAGATGTCACGTGTTAGAAAGCTTGGATACTGACAACAACAATATGGCAGATGCAAGGAGGAACTGCTGCTTTTATGTATTGCGACACGAAATGTCAGAAAGAGAAGACGGCGACAGTGGGTAAATTTCATAAAAACACAGTTTTTTTCCACCTCAATGATAAGTTGTTCAACGCTTTCCACCATGTTTGTTTGGGTTAGTATTTTGATCGACGCTGACTGGTCAAAAGTAGAAATCCGTCCACGGATTTTCTCACCGGACCTGACAAAATGGGTCCGCGACCTATCTGAACTGATTCGGTGTCCGGTACAGAATCCATCCTGGTAAATGTGAACAGATGTGCACTTTAACACTAGAGCCATTAGTTACGAATTTATTCCCGAATTCGGTCCGCGCCCCTGAGCGGATCTAGGGCCTAGTGTGAATGAAGCTTAAGACAAACTTGCAAAATGCACTGGGGAGTGAGAGGTATACAAAGGGAAGCTGACTGAGTGATTGGATGGGCGACAGATGTGAAGGGGAGCTGAATGCGTGCAGGGAGCTGTGGTTACAAATTAGGAGCAAAGATACAAATAATGAGAAAAAGACGTGCATGATTGAGTGAGAAACAGAAAGCACATAGTGAGTGAGAGAATGGAAATGCTGAACTAATACAATCAACTGCTAAAACTAAACTGTGAAACATGAAAAATAATGAACACAATGACAAAGTACACATAAAACTAAATTAGACATGTTCATACCCTGAGAAGTATGTATTGTACTGTTAATTAAATAATGACACTTTTTTATGCAAGTATAGAAGGATCCAGCATCGTTCTTTCACCATGACAACTGGCATGATGTTAAAAAAGACTCATATATATGGCAAGTTTTAAACCAAAGTGATGTCATTTAACAGAGTGTTATATCTGGGTATTTTTGTGATGGGTGCACGGTTTTTAATTTCTACATTGTTCGATTATGTGTGGGTGGGATGATGGTGCAGTTAGGAGCACTGCTGCCTGATGAATAGAAGTTTATGGACTCAAATTTGGCGGAGCGCCTTTCTATTAAACCCCCTCAGAAATCAATTTTCTTGGGTGGGGGGTGGTATTATCACCATAATGTCTATCTGTACTTCTGTGTGTCTGTAACAAACTTCGAAAATGCACATGTGCTGTGCAATACCTCTTCGCACCACTAGTGGCTATAGCGTCGTGACAAACGAACGCAGAGGGAATATCTTGAAAGAGCTGTGTCAGGATTACTTTGCCTGCTCACAACTTTGAATAAAGTGAATCAGCTCGACTGCACGTCAAAATATTCGTCCATCCTCGCTAATTTGTCATCGTTTTGCATTGTATTTAAATATTTTAGTTACTCGGGCATTATGCTTTTTATATTAAAGAGTTTTCTATGGAAATTGTAGGATTCAAAGCACTATTTTATCACTTTAGCTGAAGAGTGTAAGATGGTTTGCCAGCTGCAAATAATCATGGAAGGAGAAGGCATTCTCTCTTCGCTCTATGCCTGACAAAATTGTGACCCTGGCATGTAAAAAAGCAGAAGTGGGTAGCTGCTTGTTTCGGAACAAGACCACAAACTGTCTGCACCACTTCCAAGATGTAGGCATGAGTCGTGTGAGAACATACGTGTGCATAGTTCCCTTATTTAACATTCCACATTCAAGTGCAATTGGAGAACCCAAATATATTTAAAAATGAACAAAAAAATTTCCTGATATCATAATGCTAGCTGCATTCTCCCTTGGAGAGTAAGGCATTGTGCGCCCTGTTAAAACTTTACATTTCAGAGGGTCCTTTCTCCAGCCTAAGTACTTAGTGCACCTGCATAACAATCATCTTATTTAATCAACACCTGTTTCAGTTAATATTCAATACATATTATCTTGGCAAAAGAGACATGATAACAATCAAGAATTTAAACAAATTTGTGCTCAAAATGAGAGAGAAATTAGCTTCTTCTTCAGTGGGAAAAAAATCCAAGGGTTTCTATGTGAGCTCATTCAACATAGGATTATTACTGTACATACTGAGTTCACATTTATTTTCAGTATAAATAGCTAAACTTTGCTTAATAAGGAGAACTGGCTGAAGTGAGCAAGGAAAACCAAGTCAAACCATATCACCTTTCCTCTCCAAAAGGTAAAGACAGCTTTCAGACTTTATAAGAATGGAATTTTGCACAGAAGATAGAGCAAAGGAGCTGGCTGCCAGTTATACATTGATTTGCATAGACAGTGATGAACTCTTTCATTCATGGCATGAATGCATAAAATGAACAAAATGGAGTGAAAATAATGTACTTGAAAATGACATCCGGCAACTTAAATTGAAGCTATTTGAATCTACTGAAGATGAAATGAACAAAACCGTAATTAAAAACAGAACTGCGGCAGTCACTCCTGTTCCCTGAGTGACTTCCTGGGCCATGAAATACAACTTAATTTCCAAAAAGTTGGGATGGTATGGAAAATGGACATAAGAAACAAAGCAGTGATTTGCAACTCATCCTTGACTGAAATACATACAAAACAAAGATAAGATTTTCTATGTTTTACCCTCACAAATTTATGGTGTTTAGAAATATACACTCATTCCACATTTGATGTCTGCAATGCACTCCAAAAAAGTTGGGACAGGTACATGTACATAGTGCTGTGTTATCTCCTCTGCTCAAGTTTTGGTATTTTTCCCCATTCTTCGTTGGTATGTCTTCAGGGTCATAAAAAACTGGGGTTTTAATTGTAGTATTGTAGTAGCGATTTGTAGCAATTCATCACACATTTTCAATGCGAGATTGGTCTGGACTGCAGGCAGGCCAGTCAAGCACCTGACCACAGTTTGATTACAGACCTACCCTGACATAAAGCATATACAATGTGATTTGATGTCATCTTGAAGACGACGTTTGTTGCCCCACATTGCGAATATATCATTCAGCATTCATGGTACCTACTAAGAAGGGTATGGGAGATTTGAGTCCTTGAGTACCAGTAAGTTAACAAGTTTTGTTTTCACCAGTTATCCTGATTAAATTAGCTAATTGGCTCTACTAGCAAAAATGAGTTACTCATTTTGCAGACATTGGATCACAGTAAAATATTTCTTTTAAGAACATAAAAACAATCTTTGGAGGTTATTCATGAGAGTTTAAGCTAATTAACAAATCAAAGTCCAGAAGTTGCCATTAAAACCAGGAACCAGGTCCTATTTGCCGACCTCTGTGTTATTTTGTGCAAGTTACCTATGCTGTGGACACTACCACACCCCTATGCCATCACAAACACTAATCTTTTGAACTTTACATTGGCAACAAATGGGATGATCCTTTTCTTCTCTTGTATGGGGAACACACAAAGTTTCAAATGTTGAAGCGCGAAACCACAGCACAAATGTCCATTGTGCATCTGTCGATTTCAGATGAACTCTAACCCAGAGAACTTTAACCGATTTTTAAAAAGTGGCTCCCTTGATGTATTGTATCATCTGAAGTCATGTTTGTAGATGCAAAAAGGAATGGTGTTTATTGAAAAAGGTTTTTAAGTTTTCCTAAGCCTGTTTGGTTATATCCAGCACAAAAGCATGTCAATTTTAAATGCAGTATCATCAGAGGGGTTAAAGATCAAAGATAGTACAATCTTGGACAATGATTGCATTTCAAGTGAAACAAATATACTCCATGTTTTTGATTGATTGGGTGCAATAAATTAATATCTAGCATGCAGATAACTTTTGAGTCTCATCTTCTGTTGCAAAGTGACATGTTCGGCAATAAGGGTAAAGCTGGTTGTGAATAATACTGCACAGGCCCCATAGCTAAGTTTATTATCATCAATAAATGGAAGCTTGCAAGTAATCACACTTATTTTAATTTGATGATATACGGATACATTATACAATTTTTATATTGACAGCTGTAATTATGTAAAGCATTATTGCATTTCCTACAAAAGACATAGTTGCCAAACTTACCATGCACTTTTGGTTCGTGGAACCCACTAATAGAATCACAAAATAGGTTGTGATTGAGTGTAAATGTAGTTCTACAAGTCCTATGCGCAAGGCTTTTTGTTTCAGGACAATACCTATTCTCTTCTACTATTTAATGTAGCGATTGCTCTGAACACATATAATAATGCCTAGCGCAGGTAAGAAAATTGGGCGCCAAATGTCTTGTCACGTACTATTTTTTATTTATTTACTTATGTATTCATTCTTGCCCTATTTTCAATTTAATGCCATGTAAAGATGCTTTCTCAAAATGCTTTCGCCTTTTATTTGCATTTTCCAAACTGTCATAATTTTTTGGAGATAAGGCTGCAACATTAGAGAGTCGCTGTTGTTGCATAAAAAGAGCAACTTCTCAGTTATATCATCGTTTCATCAGGTAATTATACCTCAGTCTATTTGGGCACAGAAAGAGTAAAATAAAACAGATTCTCTTAACAACCAAAACTGTGCTGGCCATAAAGGTGGGAGTTGACAACCACCACAATTCAAAGTGACAGTTTAATGTCAGGCATTTGGGATTGACCGCGTGGACACTAAAAGGTTCATTGCCACCCTGCACAGCAGGAACAGATGTAGAGCAGTGGGAACTGATGGAAAATTACTAGCACACCAAATTAAGATTGCAGGAGGTTCAGTCATCCCCTGCAGTGCATTTTACACAGAGCCTTGCAAGTGTTGTGTCACAAGCAAGGACAAGAATTATGACAGGGATTAAAGTCTGGCAGAATGATTTGAAATTTACAGACTGACTGATATGTTCCATGAGAAAATAATAACGAACACACCACTTCATAACTGCAGTATGCACAAACCAATTACAGTTAAATGGAAAGTACGTTGTAGTAGTGAATACATTTAATAAACAATTTGGACTGTAATATAGATAAATCCTGTATTCAACTAGCAATTCTCTCTCCTTTGATTGTAGTTTCGAGTAATATATTTAAGAATGTGTATTTACACGAATACACACTCACAGGGCGAAGCCAGTATTGGGCCAAGGTGGCAATGGCCCACCCACCCATGAAAATACAGTTGTGTGCAGTGATGATTATACACTTAACAAAATGAAGATAAATCAGAAACCAAGGACTATTGATTTCATATTGGATCTTATCACATATTTGCGGTACTTTTCCCATAGCCCAGTTCATGACATATTTTTGATATGAGGGTAATATGACTTTTAAGAAAATGTCATTGGCTGAGATCATGGGGAAAAAAAAAATCACTCCACCTTACATCACATGCTTTAGCCACACTGAATACCAAGTGTAACGTTTAGATCAGTATGGCTTAGCGCTGTAGCGAGCCAGCTAAGTACCACTCTCATGACTGAATTATAGTTACTGAGTTAGCTAGCCAGCGTGCATGAAGTACTTTTCCATAACCATTATGTAACATTAATTTGTTCGCTAGCTAGCTATTCAGTTGACTGAATTTAAAAATTATGGGTAGTTCAACCGCAAATATCTGCAACTCAAGGACTAACGTATCACAGTGATGACATTAGCTCAGTGCTATCATAATGGAAATTAGCTACCATAACTGCGCTGATGGAAATTAAGTTTGTTTTCCATTAAATTAAGTGATTCAGTTAAGTGACAAATTGAATTTTATACTCTTGGTCATGTCTTATGAAAGTTAAGAAACAAGTTAAGTAGATTTTGCATTTGTTGCTTGCTAAAGCTTGCAACAAACGCAAAATTTACTCTTCTAATTTCATAATTTTCATATGACATGCCCACTTGTGTAAAATCCTCTATACATGTATAGATGAAAATAAGTAAACACTTAACAATATACAGTAAAATAAAAATAATATTGTCTTTCTGAGAGAAAAGTCAATATCTAGTGTGGCCACCCTTTGCTTTGATTACAGCATTTAATCTTTCAGACATAGTTTTGACATTTTTTTGAATTTCCTCACCTGCTAAACCATTCCATAAGGTTTGAAGTTCATTCCAAAGAGATTCTTTTGATGTTACAACAGATTTGCTCAATCAGATTAAGGTCTGGACTTTGAACAGGCCATGTCATAACTTTTATGTCACCAGATGTTTCTCTCTGAGTAAGATACTTACTCAGAGAAAGAGAAAGTATATTGATACTTTAATCTATTCACTTCAGGTGCTGTTAATATCATCACAGAATTGTCGTGCTGTCAACGGCCAATTTTTTTTTTTTTTAACTTGTCATGTGCAGATCAGAGACACTTAATTTCTGGTTTTTTTTCCTCTATTACTACTATTTTTCAGTGAACCGGTCTCTTTACAATGCTTGATTGTGTTTCTTACAGTGCCGTGGCAGCATTTAACGTCCTCAGCATCATGTAAGGCCACAATGTGGCTACGGAACAATCTGAGAGAGCTCCTTCCATTGTGCCATTGTGTTAAAAGAGCCCAGTCTCATCCCAACGCGTCATATAGCGAGGCTACTAGACCAAGCGTCGATATAAAGGAGGCTTTTGGTATCCTTATTTGATGCCAGTGTAAAACGAATCCTACCCCCAACCCATAAACCTTAACCCAAACCCTAACCCTAAGCATTGAATAAGGATGCCAAAAGCTTCCTTTTTGTCGTATATCAACGCTTGGTCAGGTAGCATCACTATATGATGAGTCAGGATGAAAATGTGTTGGTTTAACACTGTGACGCTGCTTAAAGTTCATATCACCTTATATACGTACTGGAACAATCAGAGGTAATTTTGCAGAAAATCTTGTCTCAAACCAGTTTAAACAAATTTTTTTAGTATCGATAATCATGGAATGAGCCTTCAAGCATGCATTCAGGCTATGAAAGAGTAAAAAAAAAAGAAAGAAATTTGTGACACCTTGTAATTGTTACAAAAAATGTTGTTTACAATTTTTTTGTTTTTTACCCTTATTTTTACCTCAGTATACTAGTGGGAACGATTTTTTATTACTCTCATAGTCTACAGTAGTAAGTAATAATGTTGTAGGAAGAATTTTAATATGAGCTTGGTGTACAGTTCATAAACGCTTGAATTTTTGTCAATTTTTATATAAATTCTTAGTATTTATTACTTTTACCATTTTTATTGTACTGTAAGTCTAAACATAATTCTGCTTAAAGGTGCAATGTTTTAGTCAATTAGTTATCTATCTATCTACCCAATGTCAATATTTTTTCTTGACTAACATTAAATGAATTTTGAAAACACTCAACTCCATTAGTTGCGGCCAGTTCTCCTCGCCAAGATACTGTACGTCAAGAAATTGAACACTTTATGTGGAAGCAACAGTGTATGCATTTAAATGAACATTATTCAAACTTATGGATACAGTTGTTAATCATTTTCTTTGCAGTAGTTAAAACTTCGTGCAGTAATTCTACCAAAAAAAAATAAAGCCACATATTATGAAGACCATACCAGCTGCTAAGGTTGTGCAAGGGAGGTGCAAGGGCGAGGTGGGTTGATGCGGGGGGGGTTGCAAGGCCACCGGAAGTGGAAGAGTGGAGAGGTCTGGCTGGTGTGCACAGTTTGATAAAGTTCTAAAGGTACGCTGGGGCTGACCCCTCAGAAACCTGGTGTGCTATCACCAATGTTTTAAATATGATGTGAGCCACAACAGGAAGTCAGTGTATATCAGTGAGAAGGGGGGGGGGACATGGGAGTGTCTGGGTAGGTTGAAAAGCAGATGAGCTGCGGCATTCTGGATGAGCTGGCTGCACTTTCAAACCTATGGACAATGCATAGTCTCCAATTAGCATGTCATGCATGACTTTGGACTAAGGGAGGAAACTGGAGTACGAGGAAATCCACGCAAACACGGGTAGAGCATGCAAACTCCACTCAGTAGGGCCTCAGGCTGGATTTGAGCCCATGACCTTCTTGCTGTGAGGCATCAGTGCTACTCACTGTGCCACTGTGCTGCCCCCTTTCCTTTTCAGCATTAACCTTCATTGATTAAATGCTTTAGCATTCTGATGGTAAGTTCATCAGAACAACCCATGCAAAAAAGGAATTTTTTTTTGGGAAAGCCACGCGAGGACAGAAAATGAGTTGCTTAAGTATCTCATTGAACAATCTCTTTAATGGGTAGATCTAACGTTATTGGCAAACCCACCTCTGACACTGTTCAATCAGTAAATGTATTATTTTTAATCACAAAGTCTTTATTCCATAAACAGCTGTGTCTAATATGACAGCTTTGTCTAAATCTGATTTTTTTTCCCCATATTAACACTCTAATACTGATTTCAAAATGGTGACCAAAATATTTTTAAATGAAATGAATGCTTTCATTTTCAGAGATACTGATTTCAAAATAATGTCTCTACAAAAGAAGCATGCTGAGAATCATGCATTGACATCAAGGTTACTGAAAAATTGCCATTCCAGATGGTTGCATTGTGAAGAATTAATTGAATTTGAGGAAGGTTTCATTCAGGAACATGAAGATGAATATCACTGAATACCATGCAAAAAAAAAAAAAAAAAAAAAAGTTAATTAACTGACTCATAAATGATTGTGTTAACACCCTTTTCATGAGCGTCAATAACCATTTTCATTTTGCCTCCTATAATTGCAAATTTGTTTGCAACCACAAATTTCAGCCTCGGAAATTAAAACTCAGAAAATCTTGTGAAGCTGCTCACGCATTATTGACTGTCGGTTCACATTAGGCTCTCGTAGCTCTGACATGTTATTTTCCGAGGAAACGTGCAAGAAGTACATCTGCTGGGCCAAGGCAATGTGAGTGCAGGTGGCAGGACAGCAGCAGTCCCATCCTTTAAGCTTAATAACGATTGGCGCATGCGACTGTGTAGTCAAGTGGAACGGAGTGAAAATAAATTGTTATGAAAATAAAGGGGAAAAAATAAATCTGTCATTCTCTCACAGTGTGTGCAGGACCAAAGTGCCCTGCAGGCTCACTTTTCCTCCAACCAATCTCTTATCTGAATATGGTGAATTGGGTGTGTGCTTTTTTTTTTTTTTTTTACAACATCAAAGCAAAGTACTGTAATAAAAGGAGCACTCAAGCCTGTTTTCAGGAGTGCCAAAATCTTTTTTGATGTTTTGCAGGAAGAAAATATGCTGTACATTTTGGTTTGCACAATTCAGGAGCAGGTCGCAACATCGAGTAAAAATAACTAAACATTTTATGGGTAAGAAACAGCTCCATACCAAATTATCATTTCAGTTGGTGTGCCAGTGAAACAAATATATTTATTGATCTGCAGGCGAATGAAAAGATGGAAGATCCAAGAATTGTCTTCCTTTGTGTTCTACTTCAATTACACCACCCTGCACGTTGAGGAAAAAAATTCAGCTGATTTCCCCAAAAATGCATCATATTACCTAATTTAAGGATGCTGAATTGAAAAAATATAAGTAAAAAGTTTCTATCACTTATAGTTTTTTTCCACAAAATAAGCATCAAGATTTTCCTAATTATATCATATACATTGGTTTTTATGAACTGATCAAAACAGCAACAAATGCTATTTGGGTGTAGTGAAACACCCACGGATGTAGCAGAAAACTTCTGGATCATGTTTGCATTTTCTTCAGGCAGTGGCCATATTACTAAGCCTGAAATCAGGATTAGGCATAAAATCTTGACAATCATACATACCAGTGAAAATCAGACGAGAATTGAGCAAATAGTTGTCACCTGGCTCAGAGGAAGATGAAAATCATGTCTTTGTGGCAGTTTTTCTGGTGATTGAGGGATGATACAAGACTTCATAACCTTACAAGTGGTTGTCGAAAGTGAAAATGCTATGAAATGCACATCATACATTTTGAGAAAATGTGACATGCTAGAGCTAAGAGACACAATAAAAAATTAGCAAGAAACAAGTAATCCAAGATTTTTTTCAGCAAAATGAAGCAGGGTGGTGTGTCAGCTGTCATAATATCCGAGCAGAGTAGAAAAGAGTAGTAAATGTTAATAATCAAATAAATTGCCTTTTCAGACTTCTTTATTGTTCTTACCAAGCACTGGTGTACATAAAGATATTTACTGCTTGCTTTTTGTCTGTCAATGACCAACGTAAACATACCAGAGTGCACACACAGCAAGCAGAGCAATAACATTTTGTGAAGTGTTTGCTCTCTTAGTGACAGGGAGTTGTACATGGAATAAGCGATCAATCATGGGTTAGATTTTTCTATGTTGACAGAATTACAGCCTCGGACTGTTAAATTGCAGGCAGGGCAAGGTAAGCTGACAGGAGTGAGTACTTTTCAAAGTAATGGGTAATTAAGCAGCTGTACTGCTGCCAATTACTAGGAAATAAACCTGAACTCTTATGACAGCAGGTTTCAAGGAACTGAGAAAGGGAAAAAAAGTCCCAGCACTGGTTGGTTGTTTCGAGGTGGAACAAGCCATTCTGTGTAAAATGAGTGACTGTGGTATACTTATTGCACAGTTCTGTGTTCTGCACACTTTTACAAGTACACACAGTAAGGATGAAATATACTAATGTGCACACCCACACACACAGACATACAGTATTTATTACTCAGGAACATTGTTGTCAGCTTGAAAGAAAGACCATTAATTCAATGATTGAAAATTATTCATAGATCATCTCAACTGATAACATTTTCACCGTGAATGAGGTTTTTGCAATCTATGTATGTGGTCACGTGATCCCCGAAGCAAAACGTACACAAAGATTGATCGGAGCATAGTGAAAATAGGGAAATCTTGTGCTGCTGTTGGTTGCACCAATAATGATGGTATTCAATCCTCCGGAAAATACGGCAAAATAAGTTTCCACCAATTTCCACAAAATAATGAAGTCCTTTTGAAAGAATGGTTTGTTAAATTAAGAGGAATTGACTGTGGAAAGCCTTACAAATCAAAAAAATATCCAGTTCATTGCTCAGAGCACTTCGCGAGAAGCTGCTTCAGGCACCAGAAGTTCACAAGTAAGTCAATGGCTTTGTTGCAATGAAAACTGGTTTTAAAGTGAAGATTTAAAGAAATTCGTGGAAAAGATACAAACATTAACCTGAAGTCCAAACGCCTCCGGTACCGGGGGCAATGAATTTGCCTAATAAATACAGCACGTTTCATAATCGCAACCTTGTCATGCGGCATATCCTCTTAAAGCGAAGAAACTCGACGAAAAGCTCATTATGACCGTTTTTACCCTAACCGAACACAATTCAAGCTCCCAGCAAGTAAATAAGCATCTAGCAAAACATAGGATAAAATAACATGAGTGCTCTATCGGTAGCATTTCCACTGAATCTGTGCTATGCATATAAACGATATGTCAAATGAAAGAGGACAGTCCACAGAATGCAACGATATAAGCCATGTCATTTTAAATTGACACCGCACTCAAAGAACAGCAGGCATACCCTTTACAGTCTAGAGAGATGAGCAAACTTTTTTCTTACTTTTGATATAAAAGCTGTTTGTGGGTAAATCTGCACTTGCTATTGTTTTAGCCAGTCTGAGAGTCCTCGCACCATTATGCTATGCACTCGAAGACCTCAGCAGTATAATCGCTTAAATGGTTTGTTTTTAGTATTTTCCCTGTAATTAACCACTAAATATTCAACTATTGTTTTCAAAGCCGTTTTAAGACTGAGAATCCTTGCGCCAATGTGCTCAAGTTCAAAAACAGCTCAGCTATACAAGTGCTAAATCGACCAGTGAATATAAAGTCTGTTGAGCTAGTGTCGTGGATAAGGCAGAGCATTTGGACCTGAGCAACCAGGATTCAATATCCGGTTATACACGTGACCTTTCAGAGCGAGAGAATAATTTATTTATTTATTTTTGTATAAATAATTAATGTTTAATCAATGCATCCCCATTCAATCAAAGCTATCTTCCTGGGTTACTTTGGGGATCACGTGACTTACACTACGGTTGCTGCATCCAGTGTAACGCCTCCATTGATACTCACTCAGTCTAGTGTCAGTTTTGAGGTCAGATGCTTCCTGTATGGTATTTGGAGAAATACATTTTGAATATTACAGCCTCTCATTTATACTAAAACCACCTGTTAATGCAGTGTTTACATCATTATGTAAACTGGAAAAATAAAGAAAGAATTTCTTATGCTATAAATTTTGTAACCTGCGATTCACACTTGTTCTTGCCTATTGTCTTGTTCTTGAGACTGATGTTTACTTTATAATAAGTGCTATTCCCCATATTGTAGAACATCTTCAGGCTCTGAGGCATGTCTAAGATGCTTTATCTCCCTCTGTAGGGCTCTGTCCTTGTTTCAAACTGAATTTAATGTTTTGCGAGAAATAAATAAATATCCAACCCAGTTTTAAAATGCTCTTCATTTCAATAACCATTCTGAAGTGTTCTTCGGAATCCGAAGATGGCATTTATTGTCATTGGCAAATGCTCACTTTGGCTTTTTATTCCTGCAAATGAAAGGAAAACAAAAGTCAATTTGCAGTCAAAGCCAGGACTGCACACAAAAATGAATTGATTGCACACAAATAAGTAAGAAAAATAAGTCATGATGAATACCATTCAATAAATGGAACAATAAATTAAGTGCTGTAACTGCTATTTGTGATTAAATTTCAACTTGCCTTCTGAGTTTCTCAGGAAAGGCAAGTGGTTAACATACATGTCAAATTACATGAAAACTGTAGTTTACCATATTTTGTAAGTACAATTATTCTGCCCTTAATATTGTAAATGAATGGACAGGGGAGCTTTGAGAATGGCTATTAGCTATAAGAATGAGTCATTTCTTGTCAGTGTACCACATACTTATATGCTCTCTCAACCATGTGTACAAAAGAGATCGTCGTCAGGGAAAGGTCAGGCATTATAAACAGTAATAAAGATGTTACAGTGTTCCCACACTCCAACCAGTGCTGTAAAATACATGTATATACTGCAGGACCACATAAAAATAGGCATTTATTATTGTGCTGATGTATGCCAGTGAAGGTTAATACCAATATTCAATTCCCAAAATGTATATAAAACAGATTCAGCTTAAGCATGTTTGCAAAAATATAATTATATATATATATATATATATATATATATATATATATATATATATATATATATATATATATATATATATATAATGATGATTCTTCAATGATGATTCCACCACCTACATCTAAAAGGGGTCCTAATATATTACTTCTCCATATTTTTTTTTTTTTTGCTGAAAATGTATTAAAAAATAATATTGTAGGCAATGAGAACAAAAAAAATGCAATATATTACTTCTCTATATTTTTTTTGCTAATTATGTATTGAAAAATACTATTGTAGGCAATGAGAACAAAAAAAAAAAAAAACGCCATTCCCACAAGGTAAAAATATGGGTAATAAACAAAAACACTGAAAAAAGGTTTTGCAAACTATAGCCTGAATGCATGTTTTAAAGCTTATTCCATGATTATTGATGCTAAAAATTTGTTTAAACTGTTGTTCCAGTATATAAGGTGACATGAACTTTGAGCATGTGTCACAGTGTTAAACACAATGGCACGACGGAAAGAGCTCTTTGAGATTGTTCGTAGCAGCATTGTGGCCTCACATGATGTGGAAGATGTTAAATACTGCCCTAGCACTGTAAGAAACACCTTCAACCATCTCAAAGAGACTTGTTCGCTGAAAACTAGTGGCAATAGAGGTGAAAAAAAAACAGAAATTAAGTGCCTCTGATCTGTACAGAGCCCCCGAAGTGTCATGGAGGAAAAAAAGGAGAAAAAAAAAGAAAAACGTACTGGGGAAAAACACTGACTATAGTTTTGCGAGATCTTGAGTTAGTTTTGCGAGATCTTGTGTTTATTTTGCGAGATCTTGAGTTTGTTTTGCGAGATCTCTAGTTTGGTTTCCGAGATCTTGAGTTTGTTTTGCGAGATTTCACAAATCCAACTGTGTGGTATCGGTGTGTGAACTGGGGAAGAGCCGTCTACGGAGAGCTTAGCCAGTCCACTGAAGTTAGGTTGTAGTTCTTCATGTTACCAGCAGGCTACGCGAACACCAAGGGGACCTTGTCTATAAGCGCGTTCTTGAAAGCAGTGCAGCAGCTGCGGTTCTTTGCGCGCAGCACTGGTCAGGAGATTCCGTGCTGTCAGGCTTACATTATTACCAAGTTGATAAAGTGAGCACGTGTAACGACACCAATGTTTTCATTTATTGTATTTAATGAATGGCTTTGTTATGCAGCGACTCGACTGCTTCACCAATCTTTTATGTGTCGTTACTGAATATACAATATAGTAGCGAAGGCTGTTGTTAACGGGCGTGTATTTGGTAACTATTGAAGGTGACGCCCTATAATCGTGCAAGTAGCTAACAATTGCTTTGCTTTTTTCTATTAAAATGTTGTATCAAGATGCACCTAAACTGAGTTGTATATTTTCATTACTTTGAATATCTTACACCGATTCACGGCACTGTGTCATGTATTATATGCTGGCTACGTAGCTAGCTAAGTAGCATTGACTACTTCCATATGTGCACTTTCAGCATGGTATAAATTCAGCACAAAAAACTGCACAGCTCATAATTTATTTACCTTTGCATGCCCCATTCTTAATTATTAAAACAACAGCAGCTGTGCATACTTGATGTCATAACTTTTCAGCACGATGGGGACGGGCGTTATCATCCATCAAGATGAAATCAGGGCCAACAGCACCAGCGTATGGTCTTACCTACACATTGAGGATCTCATCCCTGTACCGTACCCCTGTTATCGTCCCTCTCCCCATGACATGCAGGTCCGTTCTGCCGTTCCTGCTTATTCCTCCCCAGACCATTATTGATCCGCCACCATAACGGTCGTGTTCATTGATGTAGGCATCATTAAATCGCTCACGTTGTCTTCGCCACACCCGTTGCCTCCTGTCAGTAAAGTCCAAGCAATATCGGGACTCATCAGTAAAGAGAACTGGAGCCCAATCGTTGCGTGTCCATGTGACATGATCGTGAGCCCAATCCAAACGGTCACGCCTATGACGCACGGTCAGTGGGATTCGAACACATGGCCTTCTTGAGTTGAGGCCGGCAGTATGAAGACGATTCCATATCGTCTGAGTGGATACCCTGACCCCCAAGGCATTATGAAGGTCATTTCGCAGGGTGGTGGCTGTCCAGAAAGGATGACGTCGTGCCTGAAGTGTGAGAAAGTGGTCTTGCCGTTTTCTAGTCGATCTCTGACGTCCACCCCCATGACGGTGTGCTGCTGTACCAAACGTTTGATGCCGGTTCCACGCTCTGTTCACAACGCTTTGGCTGACGTTAAGTGCATTAGCAACGTGACGTTGTGAGAAGCCAGAGTCAAGCATTCCGATGCATCTTCTCAATTGCTCTGAAGTCAATTGACGTCTAAGACGTTGAGGAGACATTGTTATAGCTAAATGTAATGCAAAAAATTTGGGAACTTCCAAATTTTCACCAACAAGCAACACAGGTCTGAGTTGAAATGGTGAAGTGTTAGTCAAAGCCAAAATGTGAGGCTGCACGCTCATTTAATGTCATGAAATGCACGTGCAAATGTGTTTTGTGTCTGACTGCATGTCATTTATCCAATATATTGTTCATCAGTGGCAGTTACCAAATTTGCATGTCATTTCACAAAAAAATTCCTATGAGCCCAATCAAATTTTGAGTAGTATAATTCCGTATTTAAACTCCACTAATATCGAATAAAGTCAGCACTTTTTCAGCTTACCTTGATGCTTGTGTACCCAGAGAAACATTCGGGTTGTAAAAACGTCAAACGTGAATTTAGGCAAGAAAATTTAGAGTTTAATTTTTAGTGCTAATAAACGTAATAGCATATAAGGGCAGCAGCTATGTTACGGATGACACACTGGGTTGCAAGAGTATGCGCAGCACATGCATTCACGATATTAAATATTAAAATTGAATTCCAAAGATTTGTGTGCACCCAGCAAAGGATTGGCGAGCTGTCCAGAGTGGTTCCTTGCCTTTCGTCTACAGTCAGCTGGGATGGTCTCCAGTTCCAGGTATAGAGAAAGGATGGATTTAATGAGCTTTGAGCATACGTACACTAAAAGTAATTTCACTTGTCAGAATTGGCTGAATACTTAGATCAACGTCATCTACTATAAAACTTATCAGTTCATGAAGCACGGGCAGTGCTCTGTGCGGTTGGGTTATGGTCTTGGATCCAGTAAAAATAGAGGAGGCTGCAAGCTAACAAGCTCGGAATGTTTCACTTTCTACGAATACATTTAGCTTTGAACTGTGTGGAAAACGAGATTGAACTGTCATCTAATAGAGCTGCAAGTCAACTGTTTTGCTGACATAGTTTGCGATGGTGAAAAATTTTATTTCCCTGTTAAATAAAAATAGTTCATCAACATTTTATATCCCTAATAGGTATATAAATTGTTTTTCCAAACTATATTTAAGCCGACTGCTATGTTTGACTGTTCAATAGAGAGCTATTGCATGGGTTTCGCAGAGGACATAGTTAGCTATATTTCCAGAGAACATTGGTCATGAACACGTGTCCAGTGCGGGAGTGCTTCGGGTGCGGACCGTTGTCATATATACCTCAGGCGTCAGCGCGTTCATGAGCCTCACACTACGCATGTGTGAACTAAAAGTCACTCAGCGCATGTCCGCGTGACTCCGGAAATAAGGCCCCATGTTGGCGTGCTGCGCCACTGAGTAATTTCCATTGAAATGAATGGGGCCCATTTTCAGTTCAGTATCCAGTTCTTATAACATATCCATGGTTTACTCTAGGATATTTTTTGCACTTGTTCGCCTCATGCTGGTAAAATAAGGAACTGCAACCTAATTTCAGTGGCTAAGCTCTCCGTAGACGGCTTTAGCGGTTCTCATACGTATTTTTAGATTTGCGAGATCTCGCAAATGAAACTCGAGATCTCGCAAAACAAACTCAAGATCTTGCAATATAAACACAAGATCTTGCAAATCAAACTCAAGATCCTGCAAAACAAACTCAAGATCTTGAAAAACGATAGTCAGTGTTTGTCCCCGGTACATTTTTTTTCTTTTTTTCCTTCATTTTTTTCCTCTTCCTTTTTTTTCCTCCATGTCACTTCGGGAGCTCCGTAGATCTGCACGACAAGTAAAAAAAAAAAAAAACCCTTGACAGCACGACAACTCCGTGATTATATTAATAGCACCTGAAGTGAATAGATGAAAGTATCAATATCAACTATTTCCAGACGTCTGTGTGAAAATGGTCTGATTGGTCGTGTTGCTGCCAAGAGCTGGCCACATAAAAGGAAGACTTGAGTTTGTCGAGAAATTCAAGGATTGGACACCTGGACTGGGAACAGATCCTTTGGACCGATGAATCAAAATGTGAAATTTTCCCACCCAATTTTATGCGCGCCATAGAGGTGGAGAACATTTCAAAAACGATTGTTTAACCACTCCAGTAAAACTTGAGGGTGTTCATATTATGGTTTGGGATTCAGTCTTCTTAGATTGAATCATGGACAGAATTATGCATCAAAAGAAGTATCACAGCATCCTTGTGAGACAAGCCATCTTTAAAAAGACTGATTGATCGGGGATTTTATTTTCAACAAGATAACCCTAAACACACTTCTAAGTTATGAGAATTATCTCAGTTTCATCCAATCAGGAAAATCTGTTATAATGTTGAAAGAATCTCTTTGGAATGAACTAGCGAGTGAGGAAAGAAAAAAAAATATGGAAAACTTTACCTGAAAGATTAAATGCTGTAGTCAAAGCAAAGGGTGGTCACACTAGATAGTGACTTTTTGCACTCAGAAAGACATTGCTTTTGCGTTTACTATATATTGTTATCTGTTTTCTTATTTTCATCTACAAACATATGATCCAATATTACATGAAATAAATACTTGAATAGTACTTGGTTTCTGATTTATGTTCATCTATCTTAATGAACAGATTTAATGGCTGTGATGATAGCTTCAAAGCCTTTGGCGCTTGGAATCTACAGGGAAACTTTTCAACTGAGGAGCCTCTGGACTGAGGCGCAGCAGGATAAATCCCCCCATGGAGTCCAGGTACTGGTGGTGGTGGTGGCTGATGACTGATAGGGGTCATTCCATACTAAACTGTACAAATGTGTTACAATGGTGATGAAAATTCAAATACACCTTTTCCAAAGTTTTTCATTGCAATGGTGAAACCCCATCCATGGGCATCACAAAGAAGCAAGCAAGAAGATAAACCGAGTGATCACTTCATTTCAGTGACCCCATAATGTACTTAGGTGGCAGGTGCTGTGGGTGTAACGAGGACACAAAACAGATATTGAATTCCTGAAAATCAGATACATTTCAAAGTCAATTCTTTTGTATGATAAATGGCCTCAGTCTATCAGCAACATTTATGGACAATTACGGCCAGTCAATGTTTTTCATGTCTATTGTCCTGAATGTTTGTATTCCATTCACCTGGCTTCAGTGCAAAGCATTGTTAAAATTTTGTACCTGTTGCTCTAAATCACCAAAGGAATATATTATTTTATTCACAAGAAGGCATTTCAAAGAATAAGAATGAAATAATAAATCAGGTGGCAAAGTAAAGGGTCATTTTCTCATAGACTTCAGTAGCATTGAACTTCTTTCTGCAACCACCGACGTCGCCATCTGCTGGCCATTAAACATAACGCAAATTTTTGAGATTTCCGCATCGGCCTCACTTTTTAGATCCGGGTGCTGCGTCCATCCTTTTATACAGTCTATGCACAGGACACGATCTACACATATTTCTTGATGATGTTATGGTCGTAACACGATATTAGGACACGGAAAAATTTTCTTTTTTCAATCATTATTTTTTAAAGCTTGGTATATCTGATTGTCTGACGCCTTATGAAATGTTGATGCAGGAAGTCAGTACCTTAGTTTGCCGTGGTCATCTTTACGCCATTTGCAAACATTTTATATTTATATTTAATTATTTAATATATTATTTTATATTTATATTTAATTTTACTTTGTTTCGAAGTATCAACAGACATGTCATGAGCATTTCATGAAGTTGGCTGCCAAATTTTGTAACAAAATATGGCTTTCACAATGCCTTGGCTGACATCAGGACACCACTTTTTCTGCTGTGTTGTTGGACCGATGACTCTGTTTTTTTCTTATGTATATCTTCAATCCGGGAGTGAGTAAATATGAACAATGCAAATCATTTAATTCTCTTAGAAAAAATTTTATTTACCATTCTTATACAACGCAGTGAATTGTACAGTTTAGTATGGAGTGACCCATGGGCTAATGAAGATGATGAACCTGCAAATTCTGGGCGGTGATGGGGAGGTGGAGGGTGCACACAATGGCTGCCTGCATATACTAAAAACAGAGAGAGAGAGAGAGAGCCATATTTAAAAAGACAGCAGTGAGAGGATAGGCCAACAATGTTGGTGTGTTGCAGTAGTATTGGAAAAATGTGATCAGCTGATGCCTCAGTTGAAAGCCCCACAGGACCCCAGTTGGAATTATGGGAGGAGTGACAGCAGATTGAATGAAAATAAGCTGGACGAAGCATGCTAAAGGAGAGTCCTCCTGACTCAACTTTCGCTTGAGCTTCATACAAATCAAATGCTGTTGACAAGCTTAAATTCAAATTTTAACCAATCCTCACCATTTGACCAATCAAACCAATGGCACGCAAACACCATCATGATCATAGATAAATTCAACTTTTACTAATTATACTGTTTTAAGGATTAGATTATGGGTGTTTTCACACCTGAAAGTCTGGACCAAGGTCCGTGTTTTTGTTACATTGTATACATTTGGTTTGGTCTGCTTGGGTTTCACGCTGTCATTATTGCAAACGGACTAACAGACTTTACATGACGAACCTACGTGATATTGTCATCAACTACGTGGCTTGCGTGTCTCTGTAGTTTACATTGATTACTCATTTGGCGTCGGGCGTCTGACGTCAACACGTTGAATAACGCGGGTCTTGAATGTTGTAAACAATGAATGAAACTGTCATTCCCACCATCATATTATTGTTGATTTTCTTGAGCGTCAACTCAATAGTAACGCATTTGTCTTTTAGGTTATTTAATTATTTCGCCTTGCCATGGTTGGTGGCACACAATTAGCGGAGGCCTCACATGCAGTTGTCGAAAACGATATACCTGCTTTTTAACCAAGTCGCAGTTTTGAAAGGAAATCCGTTATTTTGCGGACATTTAAGTTATTAAGCGATCTTCAGTTAGACAGTACCAAACTCAAAGGAGCACTGGTCAGAACTTAACACTGCTAAGTTATCTAGCTAGCTAATTCGCTGCTGAGCGAAGTAAAGTGAATCATAATCTTAATTTACTAGACAGCTAAATTTAGGGAGGAAATTATGTCTGTATATACTGTAAAGTGCACAGTAACCTGAACGTCGCACTTTGCCATCACTGAAAATAAGCTTCATTCGTAGGTCTTTTCAAAATTAAACGTTGTCTTGTTTAACATTTTGAGAGTGACACCCATGGCTTGCTTCTCGGTCTTGTTGTCATCCATCAATATTGATGCTACTGATGCTTCCATTGCGCGTTTAAAAGTGTTAGGATTTTGACGCGAGGATTCGCTTCGCAGCCAGTGGGCATTGGGCTTAAGCAGTGTATTCATTGTTTTCTGTGATTTTTGATGCCCTTTTCCTGCAGTATAAGCTATTCAAGTGTTTTTGATGAAATAACACGCCACGTTTAACTGCTTTCACACCGGACGCGAAACGAATTTTTCGCATGACAGATTACATTCAATATCAATGCAAAGACATGAATGCGCGCGTCTTGTATGTCGTAATTTCCTGTCATTGATACGAAGGTCCGAACCTTTCAAAATAATGCCTTCACACTGGGCATGAACCAGACCATGGTTCAGTTTGGACCAAGACCATCTCTTTTGGTCGGACCAAGGTCCGGCTGTTTGGTCCGGACCAAGGTCTAGGGGAGGTTCCACACCTATCACTTTGGTTCGGACCAAACAGAAAAGTCTGAAAGTCCGGACCAAACGACGTTTGGTCCCCTATGATGCCAAAAGGAAGCCAAGTTAAAGTACACAGTTGGTTGCACGCTAGTCAACGTGTATCCCTGGACCCCTGAAAGCAGTCGCTCCCAAAATTGATAGGCTTTGTGACCTTAACACACATAAGGCACATGCCAAATATGAAATGAATCAGTTGAAAATTTGTGGCATGAAGCGTGCTCTCAAGCAAATCTCTACGGACGCAGCATGATGATCACTGATCCATAGTATCCCCGACTCATCATCCAGGGATTCAATAAGTTAATTAAGTGTGCAAAATTTGCTAAACTTAGTTCTTGAGATTTATTTTCAGAATGAGAAACTGAACGATGTCAGCATTACAAATGGGTTCACTGTCCTCTACCAAGACATACTGGGACTGTGACCATTTCTGTGATTTCTGGCAACAACTGATGCCAACACATCCCTGAGCAAACTTAATGATTTTATTCTTTACTTGTCTCTCACTGAAAACAAAAAAAAATTGAGTGGCTTCCATCCTCAGCCCGGTGCTGGCGGGTATCCGATGAGAATCAGTGCAGTTTTCAGGCCACGTGGTCATTGGCTCGCTCGTAAAATAAGAGGGTCATGCTTCCGTGTCTCTTCACAAATAAAGCAGTAACTGTATTACCCTGGAGTGCTGTTCCCCCTCAGTAGCTTGCATGCATGGAATGATGTCTATCAGCATGCCCTTCTGGAGGTTTCTACGCCGATATGCCGGGCTCGACATCGAGTGCTGAGTACAGCAGGATATTGCTAAGCGATATCTGCCTGACACACTCTGACCACATAGAGACATTCATTTTCCACTGCAAAGCTAATAGAATTCCTTGTCCTCTCCATCTTTACATACAGCCTTAAAAAGGAATAAAAATTGAAAGACTGTGATACATGGGTTGAGTACAAACAAAATGCAGCACACAGATCACCTTGAAGCTGTTCTTATTGGAAACTTTCATTAAGGCTTTCCTCTCCCAATAATGCACTGATCAGATATTGCCTTCAGCTGAAGAACAGTACATCGATTGTATATGTCAAAAGCCTGCATCAGTGTTTACTGTCGCAATTATTTTCATGAAAGCTTTCATATAATGTCAGTAATTCCTTGATCTCTGCTGTAAGACTGAGTATAATCTGTTAATTTCAGGAGTTTATCCTCTCAATGACTTTAATATTCTTTGTAGATGTTTGCTATTGGTCATAACCCTGAAGCTGAAGCCAAATAGGAAGGTCAGAGTCATTTTTCTCAGTGTGCAAGGGACCACAGTGTATCACCTTCGTGAAATGTGAGCCGGCTTCTTGTTTTGTGTGTCCACTTGAATCAGATGATTTATTTTGTCATCTCTCAAAAATAGTAACTGGAGCGCAAATCTGCATTCAATCTCTAAAAGGAGCACAGCCTATGTCAAACAGAACGCTTATCCACTTTAGCTGGAAAGACTCTGCCTAAGTACTTTTCTGTGTCAGTTGTCTCTGCTTACTCCACATCTCAGCTGTAAGCCAAGCAGATGGCTAAACTGAGAAAAAAATTTCAGCAGAGACTGGCCCATAAACACAAGCTGTGAATTGAAACTATTAAGTCAAATGTCACTCTTGTGAGTTTATTAAAAGAATTTAACATTTACAGTGACCACAAGACACAACTGTTCAAGACTACAAGCAATAAGTGCTGACAACAGAACAAAAGGAGAAGTTGTATGAACAAAGGTTATAAACTATAATGTAATAATCAATATTGTATGTGTTTTGCAAAGTGTTTACTGCAATATATTTTCAAACTTCAATATTGGGCTTAATATGCAGTTACCTATGTGACCAATACATTTTGCAATTGACTCACTAACATTCCATGCCTCGATGAAAAAGAAGGGGTGTCTGGATTTTACCTGTCCCATCATTCAACACTGATCCTACATTTGACTCCCGTGGATTTCTAGGTGTGCACAGTCAACTGAACACAGTCCTGAGTCAATTGGACCACAGGAAATAGTCGGGAGCAAGACTAGCGTGTTCAATGTTCCTAAGAACCCCCAGAAAAGCCTTGGTTCCAAGTCACTACGAGTTTCAATTTCAGAGATTTTAACCTAATAATATAATAGGAAAGGCGATTATGTGTGAGAATGTGTGTGTGTGTGTGCGTGCGTGTGTGTGTATGTGTGCTTGTGTGCTTGGTCTGGAACAGTGTTTAGGTAGGTGGTATGTGTCAAAGTAACATCCACATGAATGGAAGGACCCTCTAGGTTTCCCAGCAAAACATTGCCCAAAGCATCACACTGCCTCCACTGGCTTGCCTTGTTCTCACAGTGCATCCTGGTGCCATGTCTTTTCCAGGTTAGTGACGCACATGCACCCAATCATCCGCATGATGTAAAAGAAAATGTGATACATCAGACCTGGACTGCCGTCCTCCATTGCTCTGTCATCCTGTTCTGATGTTCATGTGCCCATTGTAGTCGCTTTCGGTGGTGGACAGGGGTCAGCAGAAGCACCCTGACCGGTCTACAACTACGCAACCCTATATGCAACAAACTATGATGCACTATGTGTTCTGACTCCTTTCTATAAGAACCAGCATGAATTTTTTTCTGCAATTTGAGCTGCAGTAGCCGTTCTGTTGGATTGGACCACATGAGCCAGCCTTCCCTCCCAACGTGCATCAGTGAGCCTAGGATGCCCATGAACCTGTCACCAATTCACCAGTTTTCCTTCCATGGACCAGTCTTGGTAAGCACTGACCTCTGTAGATCGGGAACACCCAACAAGAGCTGCTGTTTTGGAGATGCTCTGAATGAGCCGTTTAGCTATCACTATTTGACCTCTGTGAAAGTCGCTCACATCCCTCTGCTTGCTCCTCTAAATATTTTACATTAAAAAAGAATTCATGATTCCAGTAACAGTGCAACCTACGGAGGGTAAAATGTTCAAAGAGTTGCTAAAATATCTCAAGATGTTTTCCTTTTTGTCTCCTCTTTCACCATATCCTATGTCATAATTTTGGCAGTGGTGCCATATAACATTTAATATGCCATGTAACAGTCATATGTGTATGTTTGTACTCTTTCAGGTATATTTGGTCAAGGGGATCACAGGATGCTGGAAGTGAAAGTAATGGAGAGGGCTTGGATACAAATGCTAACATCACACAGATCAAGGAAGGGTCAAGTCAAAGGTTGAATTGCCTAAAGGTGTTTTGTTCCAGTACATTTAACTGACAGCTATCTTTGCCAAGCCCAGTTCAGCCCAGCTCAACCTCACCGACTCCTCAAGCACACCTGTAAAACACTATTCAATTTGTTTCTGACTAAATATGGACTTATTGTGAGGTAAGCCTTGACAATCTGCTGTATAGAGTTCCTCCATTCTGTATCATTTCGGCTTTGGCTTTTTCACCTAACCACTAGTCCTGGAATTTCCTGTTTTTGACCTTTAGTTAGTTTTGGTACCCACTCCTAAGGCTGTACTTTGGAACTGGTTACTAAAGTACCGCTGATCTGGTACTGACCTGTTTACATCCTGAACCACAATTTTTGTCTCTGTTTGTGAAAACACTCGCAACCGCACTTTGCTTCATACGCAATATTTCTAAACTTTACTTGCTTCGTATATTTTGGAATACCTATGATATTTTTAAAACATAGCAATTGTACATTATGGTGCAGTATTTACCATTTTTATAGGCCTCTGATGAACGTTGAATTCATATTGGGTCCCTACAATAAACTTCAAGAGGCAGCCCTTGCATTCTTGCCAAATCATAGAGCAAGTAGTCAGACTATAACTGGTTGTCTCAACAAACCGTAAAAAATACATTATCAAAACTTGGCTGCAATGTCGCAAAAGTAGGATAACATTGACAAGACATTCCAACAGCAATGTCAGACCACTTTATATAAGATGGGAAAGACATTTACCACTTCTGATATGCTGCACAAGCTAAATAATTATCTGAATCATGATTATCATTTAGAATAGCCAAAATGGAAAATATGACACAACCCAAACACAGATCAAAGCTCAGGCCAGTAACCAAATGAAATTGGCAGACATCAGAGATGTGACGAGAGGTGAACTATAACACTGAAGCTATCAGGTCATATTTGATTTAAATGGTATAAACAATCCAAATATCAACAATCACAAGCACTTCTCATATTAAGCCTCCGATGAAAAGTGGCAAGTCTGAAAAAGGTAAACACCTGAAATGCCCAGAGGTCACGTTACAGACCCTGAGACACTTCTTTGAAATATTTTATGTTCTGAGTGGATAGGATCAAAATTGAGGTCTTTGGCCAGCGAGCAAAACATTATATTTTGCACAAACTATCGGACAACTCCAGCCCTACCATCAAGCATGCTGGTGGCAGGAGTGCGATGGGACTATTTTTCAGTGGGAAGGACCTGGAAGCTTATTGGCATTGTGGGCAAGATGGATGGAGCCAAATACAGAAAATCCTTGAGAATAACCTGTTTTAGTCTGCATCAGATCTGAATTTAGGGCAACAATTCAGAACAATGGTGAAAACCTACAACAAACCTATCAGGACGCTAATTAAAAACAAGGTCAGGATACTTACTGGCCCATATGAACAAAAATTTAAATTCCACAGAAAATCTGTGACAATGGATAACAATTCTAAAATACTGCATACTCTACACAAGCATAACAGAAGTTATAATTGTAATAGTGCTGTTGTGCATTATTGGCAATTACTAATAATAGTAACAATGCTGATAATATCGATGACCAAAGCGCAAAACCTCCTATGTGCAGAATTTTTCTGATTGGCGGATTTCACTTTGGATGAGCAGCCTTCCTTGTTCTCATCATCCAAAGTGAAATCCGCCAATCAGGAAAATTATGCAGATAGGAGGTTTTGCACTTTGGTCATCGATATAAGAACTATCTCAAGTCATTCTCAATTATGATACATGACAGATTTGTGTATATTACAAGCATTTTCACCTGGACTTGGATCTTTCTTGTTCACTCACATTTTGGATTTTGTAGCCTCCACCACCATTCTTTAGCACTCAAACCTCTTTAACCATAATGACACTTCCTCCCTGTATGGTGCTGGAGTCACTGTAGCACATAGATCATGAAAACCCACAATGAGGCACATTTAAATGTGGTTTAAAATGATAAGCCTGGGCGATGCACTGAAAGCACAACAGTGCAATGATTGAAATACCTGCCACACACTCAAGCAGCTGGGGCAGGAGACAAGTGTTAAACTGGGATCAATTACATATACTCTGGCAGAATTATGCTTCCTGACAGTGAGACTTTTATTTTAGTGCAGAGAAACAGCAAGGCAAGAATTCCTTGCCATCTTCTCTCTTGTTTCACCACCCATGAAGCCAGCATGCTACTTTTATTCCACAGAGAACGAGCCTTGTTTCACATGAAAGCAGCGTGTGAAATATGTATGCACCTTATTACCATATCCCAAGGAGAAAAGGGGCAATATGTACTGAGATAGTGTTGAAGGTCCACATTAATTTCAGTTGTCTTTTCAATAAGAGGAACTGGGGAGAGAGAGGTGGTTGAATCCATTTCCCCTGATATGCACTCTTGGGGGAATTGAGTCGGTTGACAACAGCCGCCTTTTAATAAATGTTTGCACGTGTTTAATCACATGCAGAAAAAAGCTACACGCAAAGTAAAAAAAAAAAGATAGGGGAGTGAGGATATTCAGAACTCGAAAGAGGAACTTTAAATGATGTTCCATTTCAAACTGATTCACTATGGCAGTGCTTCAGTTTGCTCACTCTGCCATGGTAAATAAATGTAGAAAATATTACATTTTTACTTCTGCTGAGATCATATTCATAAAAAACACATTTGTAAATTGGATGAAGATGATGCTGGAACATTGCTGTTTTTTTGCCCTGGGTGCATTCCATGCTCTGCGAACCCAACATACATTTGTTTGTTACCACTGTGCAAGTAATGACTCAATCCTAAAAAAGTTAGCATGGTTTAAAGCAGGAGTATGATCACAACTGTGATTAGAATGTTTGTAATGGAACGTTCGAATGGTGATAATACAATCACCATGGGAAACCCATAGCAGAGGAGGTCTAGAACACTTCCTTAGAAACTTGACTATACAAAAAAGCACAGTTCAAACACATAGGACCCTATTTTACTGATCTAAGCAAAAGGTCTGAAGTGTGTGGCGCACGCAAGTGCATTTAGGGCGCATACAAATCCATTTATGCTGGTTTAACAGTGATTAATCTGAGCTGAAAGTAAGGTGCATGGTTCAAAGGGCTTGTTTTGGGCATAACCTGAAATAAACCAATCAATGTCATCTCCCATTGTCATCTCACCTTCATGAGGAGAATTAGCAACACCTGATAGTGTGGAGTGTTTTTGAAGTGGATGAATTGCGAACAAGTCAGGACTAATAAAAGTTGTAAAGGGATGTTCTGTCCCCCCCCCCCTCCAATTTTCAGTTCTGGCGACGCTACTGCTCTAAAGAAACAAAGTGAAGGTTTTTGAGTGGCCTCATCCTGACTGAAATCCTATTGAGACTTTGTGGTATAACATTAATCAGGTGGTTAATGCTCAAAGAACATTCATTGTGGTTGAATTTAAATACATTGGAATAAATTCCTCCACAGTGACATAAAAGATTCATTGCCTGTTGATTGCAGTTTTTACCACCAAAGGTGGCACAACCAGTTGTTAAGTTTTAGGGGCCAATTATTTTTTTTTCATATGGTTCATATACATGTAGGTTTCAAGTGACTTAATACCTTCAATAAATTAAATGATCAATTAAAAGCTGCATTTTGTAATCCCTCATGTCATTTTTGTCTAATATTAAAAATAGTTTGCATATCTGCAACATTTAAATATAACAAATTTTAAAAATAGAAGAAATGAGGAAGAGGGCAAATCCTACCTCACAGCACTGTACAATGAGCACACCCTGGACGGTCCTCTAATCCATCACAGGGAATATATACCATTTACTAACAAACTCATTCCTACAGGCAATGTCAAGTATCAAATTAGCCTGAAATTTATGTCAATGGACAGCATGAGAAAAGTGGAGTAGCCAGAGGACATCCATGGATACAAGGGTTGAAAATTCAAAATTCACCTGATAAAATTCAAACCTACAACCCTATATTCTATTCCCATTGCTGCCCATATACGTATGCACCAGTGTTGGGGGTAACTCGTTATAATGTAACGCATTGGAATACTTTCAGTATTATTTCCTGGTAATGAGTAATGCATTAGTTTGCGATTCAAGTAGCCCCTAACTGAGCTACGTTTCCAAATGAGCCTCATGGTACTTTTTACTTTAAAAGTGATATTTGTCCTCTCTTTGCTGCTACAGTTAAAAAAGAAAATTAAAAGAATAAAATTTCCCTTGCATTTTGTACTCTGTGTATTTCCTGTTACTTATCTTCAGCCGGTGCATGAGCCAGGGGGCAAAATTTTTTTCTGCAGGTCAGTTGGTACCATTATGTACATCAGCCAATCACAGCTTGACTGTGGTACCATTATGTACATTCATTGTACATGCCATCAGCCAATCACAGCTCAACATGTGCATGGAGAATGGCGACGCATTTGACCTTGTCACTGTCAGCTAAGTTGCACGGTGGCAAATTTGTAAATGCTCATGTGACAATAACTATTTTAGCACTCCACAATACGCTTAATTACAAGTAAACTAGCTGGTCTCCTGCAGATGTCCAACAGTCTATTCCTTAGGCCTTGGCTTCGGCGACTAATATTGCAGATCGGTGAGCAAATTTTGTGATATCAGAAAGTGAGGATGATGTCTGACGTTATTAGCCCAAAAAAACATAGTCTGCTTCGTGACTATATAGACTGTTTGTAACACAGGCTCCTGGTTGAGGCATTGAGCTGATAAGCACATGCTCGTCACTAGAGTACATTATGGGGGACACGTTACCAGTGACTTTCTGAATCAGTTTTTTGAACATCTGCTGCAATCGAAAAAATACTATTCTACTGACCACTGGCTAATTATCGGAACCCAGAAGAAAACAAACAATAAATCTAAGAACCACAGCTTTTCTGATCTTTATCATACTCTTATGAAAATAAATCATCTTGTACCCACATAGCCAGCCAATGCTAAGGATCTACCCGTCACTGATTTCATACATGCTGCTCGAATAATCATCTACATGATTATAATAAATTTTAACAAAAATTTATTAAAATTATAATACATTTTTTGTACCCCCGCTACGAAGTAAGCGGGGGTTATAGGGCCCGCCCGCCCGCCCGTCCGTCCTTCCGTCCGTCCGTCCGCCCTTCTGTCCGGGGTCATATCTCAAAAACCGTTGGAAATATTTCGACCAAACTTTGTACAATCGTGAACCATGTCACAAACTATGCATCCAGTCATTTTCAGCTTTCTGGGATGTCATATTTTCTGAAACGTTTCCATGGAAATATTTTTCTACTTTTTTCTTATAGTGGACAATGGGGAACCATTTTCACAAACTATAGATGAATGAAATTTTGTTTGTAGGTGTCCTGACGATTTTCTGAACGAGTTCCATGGAACCGTTCCGAATTTTTTTTTTACGGAGTTATTGCCCTAATCTTTGATTCGACTTAGGAAAATGGGGACAATGTTTTCTCGAAACCATTATACCTAGATGAATGAAATTTTGTTTGTAGGTACTCCTGACGATACTCTTGAACGAGTTCGAAACCCAGTTCGAAACTTTTTTTTTTTACGGAGTTATTGCCCTTGAATCTTTGATTCGACTTAGTGCAAAAAATCCGCCGGATGCATCAATGGGGACAAATTTTCTCGGAAACTATTACACCTAGATGAATGAAATTTTGTTTGTAGGTACTCCTGACGATACTCTTGAATGAGTTCGAAACCCAGTTCCGAAACTTTATTTTTTACGGAGTTATTGCCCTTGAATCTTTGATTCGACTTAGTGCAAAAAAATCCGCCGGGATGCATCAATGGGGACAAATTTTCTCGAAAACATTACACCTAGATGAATGAAATTTTGTTTGTAGGTACTCCTGACGATACTCTTGAACAAGGTTGAAACCAAGTTCCGAAACTTTCTTTTTTACGGAGTTATTGCCCTTGAATCTTTGATTCGACTTAGTGCAAAAATCCGCCGGGATGCATCAATGGGGACAAATTTTCTCGGAAACTATTACACCTAGATGAATGAAATTTTGTTTGTAGGTACTCCTGACGATACTCTTGAACGAGTTCGAAACCCAGTTCCGAAACTTTTTTTTTTTTTACGGACTTATTGCCCTTGAATCTTTGATTCGACTTAGCGCGAAAATTGGCTGGGACGCGTCAATGGGAACAAGTTTACTCGGAAGTTACTACACCTAGATCAATGACATTTTGCTTGTGGGTACTCCTGACGATACTCTCGAACGAGTTTCAAACCGAAAGTTACTTAAACTGTATTTTTTTACGGAGTTATTGCCCTTGAATCTTAATTCAACTTAGTACGAAAATCGACAGGGAGGCATCAATGGAGACAAGTTTGTACACTAAATGGACCTTTTTGGTACTTGATTTGAATATGACTGCATATTACATTTCCATAGAAGCGTTATTTGCTATTGACATTCATTGAGCGACAAATGGGGAGCGGGGGTACGTGAGCTTTGCTCGCTTTTTTCTTGTTATTATTATTACTTTTATTATTATTTTTTGTAAGCCTTAAACTTGACCCAGTTTATTGCTTATTAGTTGGACGTTGAATTATGTGCTGTTGGCTATTACAAGATTGTACCCATGTATTTTTTTTTTCATACCTCTGAATCTGTGCAGTTTACTGTCAGATCGTTAGAATCTAAAAGGCTGCAGTGGTGTCACTTGTCACTGCCTCTGTTTTGTTTACTTACTGTATATACTTTAAATCATTTAGCTTTGTTTCTTTGCAGTTGAATTGCACAAACATAATTTTCGTGGTCTTAACACGTTTTAGCCAACGTATTGTTCTCGCCGATAGACTAGCTCATTGTATACAGAATATGCACTTAGTTCTAGAACACTCTTGATTTGATGTTTAATCATTATGAAACAATTGTTAATAAAGAGCTGCATGGGGATATTTTGTATGCCCTGGCGCAGATTAATGCACAGGCTGACCTAGGCTGCAGCCTAGGGGCCCCAAGTGCGCAGGGGCCCCGGATTGGCCAGACTATTTTTAATTGTTTTAAATTTACCCAGAGCCATGAATTTACCTAAGCAGAAACAACAAAAAAAAAAAACAACCTCTATTGGCCCATAAAATAAATATACAGCTGATAGGATAGATAAGACATTACATCTATCCAATCAGCTGCGGTGGTCACGTCATTTATTTTGATAGACGTCACTGCTTTTGCTGCACAGCATAGCAGCAAAGTGTCAGATAACATTAAAAAATATGACAGTGGAGAGCAAAAATGAAAACACCGATGTTTAAAAGAACAGCTCACCAACAGCTTAAAAAAAATCTCTAAATTGAGGGATAATTCAAGCCCTCATCCAGTCAACAACAAGGCGCAGAGGATGAAACACCTGCAGCGTCGGGATCCTTAGCTGTTGCCGCAGAGCTCATCTCCTCGGTAGGCTAATGGTTAATATTTCAGGGAATGGAAAAAGTAACGTTACACGTTAAGCCGTGTCTCCAATTGCCAATAGATAATTACTATGATCGTAAACATGTCAATAAAGGAAAATGATTGACAACTAGCCTGCAGGACTATTTGTTGTTAAAATAGGATGTCTGTGCCCCCATCCCCCAAATCCCAGTTCTGGTGGGATGGGACTGAACTCGTTCATATTCTAAACCGTGTTTGAGCTCGGCGTGCTTGTGAATATTCAATAACTGATCCAGATTTGCCATCTAGTGATAGAGTATTGTAACTGCGTGCATAAATTTGCAGCTCCATGTCCGCTGGCGATCACATCTGCACAAAGGGGTTAAAGGGCTACTTCTGTGCACTGGGTCCTCCGCTTGTTTATGTTTTCTTTGTAATGTTTTATTTCTCATTTTATGTAGCTGTGGTGGGGTGGTTATTTATTTATTTTTTTTAACTGTGGCGGTCCAACTACTTGAATAAATGTTAAGGAAACACTGTAGCTTTGGCTGTCTCTGTGTGTGTGTACGCCAGTTCACCTTAGTATTTGTGTGTGAGCTACTAAATTAATTTTCCGGTGGGGGGGGCACACGCACACAAAGAGTATGAGGTGGCCCATGACTACCTTTATCCTCAACTGTGTAAGCCATTCCTGTTATTAGCCTGCAGAAATAACGATTATGGGCTGCAGACTAGGCTATGCAATGATGGCTGAGTCAAGACATTAAAAGGTTCATTGGATAATTGGCACAGGAACTGAAAAGGGGTTTCACCGCAACGCAAAAGTAATCTAAAAGTTATCTAACACATTATCTTTCTCAGCAGGTAATCCAGTAATGTAACTAATTGGTTTTTAATGGCAGTAACGTGGTAATTGAACAAATTACTTTAAAAAGTAACTTTACCCAACACTGGTATGCATACAAATAAAAAGCTGAAAATAGGAGGTGGGCCATCAAGAATTTGAAGACTGCCAAATGATGCATTCTTTAGATACATTTGAGTGGACCTGAGTAATTTTTGGCCCGGCCCCTATAAACGCGAATGTCGCTGAGTGAGTGACTGAGTGAGTGATTAAGTTCAACGATTGGTTGGCCGGCGGGGAAGAAGTTCAGTGATTGGTCGGCTGGCAGGGTAGAACTTCAACGATTGGTTGGCCGACGACTGGCTTCAGCGATTGGTCGGCCGGCGGGCAAGTACTTCAACTATTGGTTGGCCGACGATTGGCTGGCTGGCTGGCTGGCCAGGCGTTTGTCACTCGTATCTCCTGCGGGGTATACTACAAAGCAAGCTCAACATAGAGAGGCTATATTTGAGTGAGCCGGCTCAACAAACCCTGAACTCGCAATCAGAGATGATTGGTACCACAACAGTGGTTGTAATCTTTGTTTGTTAATCTCGTTTTTGTGCTTTCAACACTGTACGCACTCCAAACAAAACGGCATTTCATGTGTCAATTGACCCTATTTCCGTTTATAAAATGACCGATCGCGTGCTGTATGTTTCTCCGAGGAAGCTATCCCTGATCCAGGATCAGTAACACTGCGGGTTATCTCCCCCCGCAGCACCAGGGGGCGCCGCCAGCAGCTTAATGGGAGACACATATGAAGTTTTACACTGATTGGTTGGACACTTGAAAGACTGCGTGATTATGCATGCGCATTCTCAGGTGGACACTTGGGAAATTATAATTGAGATTTATGTTAATGCATTCATGTTGGTTGATGTATGCACTTGTTCATTGGATGTAATGCAAGTGGTTGCTGGGTGATTAATAAAATTTAAAAAAAAAAGAAAATCTCATAGGAGGAGTGGGTCGTGATTGTGGACAGTTAAAGAATGTGAAAAACAGCAAAAAGCAACACTGTTGCTGCTAATAAGGCCAGAGAGGAATTCTGGCGGAAAATTGCTGACCGTAAGTCCTCTGATGAAGGACTAGTGGAAATCAATTCAGTTTCTCGGCCAAATCAAACAAAATGAAATTAAATTATAAAATGAACTTTCTTATCTCTGGGCCAATTCTCATGATCTTGCTGTTAACTACAAGGCCTTTTCGAGAGCTTTCAATAGGTCATAAATTCATTAAAATTAACTGCATTTCAATTTTTCTGTCACATAGTTAACCATATTCAATCATCACCAATGTCAAATAACGCTTTATGTAAACACATGACAACTCCTTCATTCGAACATATTTCTTGAGCGGTTTTACTCGAAACTGTGCATTCTTTGTCCATAACATTCCCAAAGACGAAACATGGGGAAAAAAAAGGAATCTTTGAAGTACGTTCTTACACCCTTACTATAGGAACTGCCATGTGTTTACAAAAGTCACGTCACATCCCCGGTTAGCACAACTGTAACGATAAGTTTATTGTTTCATTCAATTCAGGAACATACAAACATACTTTAACTGCTATCTACATCTGCTGCTGCTGTCTCTCTCAAATTCACATTCAAAATCAATGACTGTTACCCTTACTCTTGCTTTGTCTATTCAAATGTATAACTTGCTTTTGATATGTTTCCCTTACTCAAGACCCCCCCCCCACACCTCCCACTCCCACTACCTCACGCACTCTCACTCACACACTCTCCCAATCTCCCCACCCACTTTGTAAATAATTTACCAGCTCCAGCTCGTTACTACACTTGCACTTCATATAATTGCATGAGCTTTGCCTCATTTAGCACCCTTTTCTTGGGCCCACATTCTCATACAGCATTTGGCGGCCCAGCCGTATACTAGGTTGCACCTAGTCTTGTTTGTCTATGTATGCAATTAGGTTACATAAGGCAAGCATACTGGCAGTATTCCATTGAGCCAGAAGTTTTTCATTTATTTGATTACAAACTTTATAGATTACACTCACTAAAAAGTTCTGGTTCCAAACTGAATAAAGAACCATGCTTTCTATGCTGTGGTTAGTATGATGGTGTGTGTTTTAGCGCGATAAGGTCTCTCTTCAAACCATGGCAAATCTTGATTTCAGATGAATAAAAAGTCCGGGACACAAAGCACGCCATAATTCAGTCTTCAAATCATGGACATGATTCTCAAGGGTTAATAATGAAGAGGAAGAGTCCCTGCAATTACATGTTTCCATGGACACTCAACCCTTTAATATCTGGATAAACTGTAATTACTGTTGACAACTGTGGATTTTACATCCTAACTGGTACTGTGTGCATTAAGGTTATGGATGATACATTTATTCAGCACATTAATGCAATTATAAATTTCTGTTCGTGATGGTATGAAAATTATATTGAGGCCATTAATTGCAGTCATTTATGAGAGGCAAAATTTGACATTTAAATGAACTTGAAGTTGAAGTTGTTCAAATATGACAAATCTCTCTTAATCTCCCTTTTTTACTCTTGGATTTAGGCATATTAATATGCAGCTTCTCTAAAATTATTCACATTGAGATAATAGCAGACAAGAACTCAATAAAAAAAGTTTCACAAATAGATCCACTAAAATATACTGAATTATCTTATACATTTTTATGCTTGATTCAAAGGGAATCAAAGGGAGTCAATGGATGACTACTATCCATGCAAAAAGTTGAACAATATTTGATTCTGATCACACAAGAATTGTTAAAAAAAAAAACAACTATGCATTACATTTGAGCAACTGTTTCAGTATCAGTGGTGGCTTAAAGCATGTAGTCGATTTTTAATAATTTCCTGTCACAAATGGGACACATTATGATTTATTGTCAATCATCACACTAATCACTGCAGGTTTGAATAATCACAAGCTAAGTTGAAAAGTAATTAACATGTAAGTCTGTGCAAATAAAATATACTTCTTAGATTGTGAGGGAAATTAAAGCTCAATTCAAGCTTGATTCTAACTTTATAAACAAAAAACATGCCCCCCACTATTGATCCTTTTGAACATTTAATTAATTCTGGCCATCGTATTTTGTATTCCAAGAGCACCACATCCCGTAAATATTTTTTGTCGCTTATGTGGACCTTAATTGTATCCATAAAACATGTTGACCACTTGTTTTGAGCAAACTTAATAAATAAGTAAATACTCCCAACATATCTGCATTGGTAATAATGAGTTTTTTGCCCAACTGGTGTCTTGGCTGAAATGTTTGGATCTTAATTAAATTGCTGACCACTGGAGTCTTGTCATTTGCATTCCTCTAAGATGTGAATTCTCGTATTTGTATGTCTCTTATTGGGAGCAGGGTATCCATCTCCTGCTACACTCATCTTGGCTGATAAGGGCCACCACAGTGTTATCAGGTTCACAACACTCATTAGGGACACACAAACAGCCCACTTTCAAAGCATTCACTGAGGAGCTATAACATTATGTTCCTGTATCCTTCTGATGGGCTCATATATTGACTTATTCCAGAGAATTATGTTTGCACTTCTTTCCAAGGGACTTCTTTCCATTATACAGACCATTTATTACGTGTCATGAAACATGATGTCAGCATACTCATCTGATAATGCAGGTAGAGGAGTCAGGCAGAAAAGAATCCTATGTGAAGGCTGAAATTCTTAATTACCTTTGTGAAAATGCATAATTAGTTTCTTAATGTGGGCAATGACAGAAGTGTTACATCCTCTCACGTGGATTAGAATGAGTCATTTGCTCTGTTTATTTCATAGTCTTCAATTCCAGCACATTAGGCTTTGTTTTTTTATGTATTTTTTTCAAATAAATGTGCTGAGGAAATGTCAAGCTTCTTTAAGTGTAGACCTCGGTAATCACTCAGGGATTTTTCATCGTTTTGCACAATCTCTATCCCCACTTTCCTCAGAGGAAATTCTGTTGGTCTCCCTTCAACTACCATTAACAGTGTCTCACTCCACACCTCGCTATAACCTAACCTCGAGATCTCAAGATAGGTGCCTTAATGGTCCGGCTACCAGAGGAGATAGGCCTGGCAAAGTGTTTCTGGAGCAAGAGAGAGGGAAATGCACATTGTAGTCAGGGCAGTTTCACCATACAAACAAGGAAATAAGACACTTTACAATAAGGATACAACAATTAACATTAATTAACATTAGTTCATTAACTATCAGTCAATTAGCAGGTAACTAATGGGTTAGATAGCCGAATAAGCATTACGCAACCATATTTGAACATTTATTAATTTTCTGTGTGTCCCTTATCGTGAAGTTGAAAACATCCCTTAAGTATCCCCTATGTAGCACTTCAAACTATTAAACCATAATGTATAAATTAATACCTTAGTTGATGTGAACATCATTTGTAAATGATTACCAGGTGCATTAGTTAAATGTTAATTACTTGTTAGTAAATGCTTATTACTGCATTCACTAATGTTAATTGTTGTACCCTTATTGTAAAGTATTACCGATTTACTTCACTGAAGCAACAGAAAACTGCCCCCTCTCAATGCCAGGGTAGCCCGCTGACATATCAGGGTGTGATGTTTCCTTTCTTTTCTCAATTTTTTAGCAGTTTTTTAGCATTGAGATTACAGTGGGTGCTAAAAGTGTAATTTTAGAATGAGGAAAAATGAGAGATCTAGAGATCCGTTTTTCATCAATTACAAATGTGCAGGCTACTTAAAAGTTTTATGTTAGTAACTCATTCACAGCATGAACAATTCATTAGCCCAAAGCACATGGCTAAACTGAAAGATGATTAAGTACATATTAAAATATTATATTTCATGAACTATGACCACAACAGGTCAGCCTTTCCTCTCTTCTGCGCACACAGTCCTCACCAACTCAAGTTATATGCAGCATTCACTCTTGTCAAAAAGACCATATAGCTTCAGTCACATCTTTATTTTAGTCACATCACATTTATCCTTATAATCTATATATTTATCCCTTTTAAAGTACAGGCTCCATTCATGAATACGTCAGATTGTGACTGTTCATCAATATCAAAAGTGATGGTCCTGGAGAGCTCAAGGTGTTTGTATTTATTAAATCTTTGTATTAAATTAATTAACTTATTCAGGTGATTGCTCAGTTGCTTTACCTTGCCTAGTTTATTTGATTTGCATTGCCGGTCTGATTTACAGCCTGTACAGCTGTGACTAGTTGCTTTTTGACCATAAAAACATGCAAATGTTTGTAAATATGAACCTGTCCTCCAACCATATGCTCAAATAGGTCAATTATTCTCATTTACTCTGATTTACGACCCATAGGACCCATAGGATTCTCCTAAAATCGTGTCCCTACTGGCAGCAGGAAGGTAGTGTTACAGTTTCAGTTCCAGATACAGTTTCAGTCATATTTACACCTAAAATAATGGTTTGGGTAAGGATTAGGGTTGGGGTTAGGGTTAGAAATTATTATGCCTCGGTGCGCATGTGCGCAAGCGAGGTGTACGGTAGTTTGTTTGTGTGTTATTCATTCAGTCTGTTACCGGGATAGCCGCTACGCCGGTCAAAATCAAGTCCTAGAATATGGCTCTATGGGTTAAATGCCATGATCTCTCGGATTTAAATTTGCCAGATTTTTGAGATAGAGCTTTGTTTTCGAGTTATAGCACTATTTGATTACCACGATGGCTGCTGCGAGCGATCAAGACTTTAACAAAGAAAAAACTCTTCACAGTGGATCGCTTTACAACTTGTGAGTTCGATTTACATCACAGCAATAGTTACTGCTGATGGCAAAACTTGACAAACGGAGCATAATGCCGACAGTGATTCATGTAAACACACGTTGCGCACTGTGTTAAATACAGCACTACGTGGATTTTCAAACTTACTGCTGAATGAACTTTATAAAACATCACAAATGATTTCTCCCCCCACACAGTAACAGTGTGCAAATGAACAATGCTTTCAGTTATTGCTGGGCTTCACTAAGCCTAAAACCGCAGTCTCGCTAAGCGGTCCTACGAAGCTGCTTATCAACTCGTTGTGTCAACCAGCCACTGGTGGGTAAATACTTGAGAATAACCATGTTTCCATCCACACGTTCTTATGCGAATTAAGTCATATCGAATTAAAAATGCCTCATGGAAACTGTGAAATTTGATTTGATTTTCAAGATATCGACATTAAGTTTATGCGGTTGATCTCATCAGATTTTCTTCTCGATCAGTAAAGGGTTTATGCGATAACTGCTGATGGAAACGTTATTTGCCGAATAAATCTGCGACTGCATCGTGACAGTGTTTTGATGCCGTCGTTGTCTTCTGATAATGGTTTGCATGTTGCTAATAGCTGGCACATAAGCACTATTACAACTTGTGCAATTATCATCATTTGTTGGTAGACGCGATCCATTATTGCTAACTAGTTAATTTTGTTGGCTACCACACTACTTCTGTTCACTCGAAGGTTCTGCAATTCAGTGCGAAAATGAATGGAAACAGTTTAAAATGTCAGAAATCTATTCGATACACCGATTTGATCGCATAGCAGCAAGTGACGTCATTATGCGCAAGTTTTTATTCGCTTTAATGCTGTTAGGAGGAAATGCATTTCACTTCCTTTATTCGCGTGAATATTTTTGGCGAACTTCAGATAATTCGATTGACAAGTGGATGGAAGCATAGCTTATGTCAAGCATAGATGCACAGCTAGGGCACTCTGACATGTCCACACAGAATTTTATAGCTTCATTAAGGGACATACTTGTCACTGCTGTAAGCACTGAGGCATCAGCACCTTCAGTGCTTTCATTAGTATTAGGGTTAGGATTAGGTTTAGGTTAGGGATTTACTGACGGCGAAGCTGACGATGGAAACCAGATTGTAGTTATTCAAATGACCGCTAGAGGTTGCTTAACTCCTAAACGTACTTTAGGTCGTAATAAGCTGCTTGACAAATGACCTTTCTGGGCGTATTTTTTTGGAGGACAGGCTTGTTATGTATGCAGTTGTAATGATAAGGTAGTGTTTTTTTTTTCTGACAGTGCACTTGCCTGGGTGGGGTGGCCACCCAGCCCTGACCAAGTACCCCTGACTGCGGGCCGCGGAATGGGGCGAGGTCGGACAAAGAGGCGGGGACGGACATCCAGTATGCGTGGTCAATGACAAGAACAGCACTATCTGCTGGACAACTGCAAGAAGTACAAATACTCATCTGTACTCTATGGAAATCGTAAATGTATTTAAGTTAATGCATAAGTATGTTAAAATACAAATAAAAATGTACTTTATAAATATTTTATCCCTTACACATATATATGTGTGTGTGTGTGTGTGTGTGTGTGTGTGTATATGTATGTATGTAATATTTTAATCTAATCGCCCTGAAGGGGTTTTCTGCAATAATGACCAACTCGCCGTACATTATCCCTCTCGCAGAGAACGGAACGCAAAGTGCTTCACAATGACAACTATGATACCAAAGTAGCGCAGGAGTTGATAGGAGACACAAGAGAGAGCGGGACTGCATCCGAATAGTCTTTTTTGCTCAGGAAAGTTCCTAACTCCTAGAAAATGATCCGGAAGTATTTCCGTGGCAGCCACGATAAGTGTGTTCAGATTCTTTGAATGTAAAGGAAAGGTGCGAGAATGCTTCCTAATTTATCACCTTTAGCATAGGGTGCCATCCTTTTCGAAAAGAAAGGAGGAAATGCTATCCCGCAATTCCGCGATGACCGTCCATCCGGCCAATCACGAAAACAAACAAACATGACGGGCAGGAGGCGGGTGATCACTGTGCCTAGTGTAAGTGCATTCGGATTCTCTTATTAGCGCGGTTCTCTTCCTAAGCTGTAAAAGAGTCCCCTTTACACCTTTCCTTTACCTCATGACATTTTACACAGAGGTTAATGAAAAGTGGTTAGGAAATAGACGATAGGACGTAATTTTTTAACTATTCGGATGCAGCCCGGGACGAAAGGAAAACAGCAAAAAGGCGTGAAAGCGCGAAGAGGACACACAATGGCCCCGGAAGGACAGGGCCTCGACCCTGGCCCAGCGCGGGGCCCCGAGAGCTTGAGCAGGGGCACGCTTAGCCTTGGGCGCCGGGGAGGTCCCCTGGGAATGACCGGGGAGCAGGCCTGGCCCCCCGGAGCCGCTCAGGGCGGAAGCGGAAGGTGGCCGCCAAAAGTAATCAGATGGGGCGGGTTTGGGCCCTGCCGCGGCCACGCCCCGGGTCGAGCCAGGGGCCAGGCGAAAGAGCTCCTTCCCAGCTTCGCCCCACCACAAACCCTGTCCCGACAGCCAGCCGCAGGGTGGAGACATGGGTAATAATCCGACGGGGCGCGGCCGCCTTCCACGGGCCCCCCTGGGCCTCTACGGGGCCGTAGCCCTCCTCGAGGGGCCTCGTCCCCATCTGGCCCTGGCCCCGCGGAGGCACCACGGCAGGCGGCGACTCGGGCCCCCCCCCCCCGGGGAGGCCGGGGGCCGGAACGCGTTCGCGCCCACCGCGGCCGACCACCGCTGCGCCCCGGGTCCAGCAGGGGGTCCCCTGAAAGGGCTCCCCCCCTCCTTCACCCCCTCCAAACCCTTGATAGCTTGATAGTCCCCCCCCTCAAAGTTTTTGCCTCCTGCCCCCGCCCCGAGTCCCCCCCTCCTCGGTTTTTGGGACTCCCCCCCCCCGCGCCCAGGGGGTCGGGGTGAACCGGTCACCCTCTTCAGCTGGGTGGTCGTAATGTTCTGGAGCAAGGAACGGCTTAGGAAGCTAATGGCTTAGGAAGACAACCGCGCTAATTAGAGAATTCGAACGCAACTACACTAGACAACGTGATCATGAGTCCCCTGCCCATCATATTTGTTTCTTTACGCGATTGCTCAGATGAATGGTTGCTGCTTTAAATATTGCTGCTGCGCAGAATTGTGGGATAGCTTTATCTCCTTTCTTTACGAAAAGGATGGTTCTGTGTACCCTATGTTAAAGGTGGTAAATAAGGAAGCACTGAGACACCTTTCCTTAACATTTAAAGAATTTGAATCCCCTTGTCATGGCTGCCACATAATTTTTTAGGAGTTGGGAACTTGGCTAAGTAAAAAGGACTATTCGGACGAAGCCCCGCTCTTCAGAAATTCGGGATAAACTTGGGCCGTCTGACAACAATGTTGAGGGGTATTACTGCCACCAAATGGTAGGGAATGTGCAGTGTCCGTCAGGGGGCGGACATCAGGGGGGCGGGGACTGATGTCCTACACTCCGCAGCAAGGGCTCACTCGCCCTGACCCTTGCACAATCTCCATACCTTACAATGCAAGTAGGCCATTTGTTTGAGACAGGCTTGAGATCATCTATTGATGTTTCTGCTTTAGTATTTTGTAAAGATTTGAAAAGACATGTCTCTTGTGATCTGCCTTAATTGTAGGGTAATGGCAGGCATTGTTGAGCTGAATGGACTGTGCTCAGCATTATGTGATAATCTGACATCAAGGTGTTTGCATGCTAGCTGGCTGCCAAGCATCAACTTTGCAAGAGTCGGACAAAAGCAATGATCCTCCTCGGAGGTAGATAATTTACAGCATACAACAGATAAGCAATTTTTGATTGCCAATAAGAGTGCAGAATCATTTTCATCTTTTTATGTTCATTTTTCATCAGCTTGTGTGTTTTGCATCACAGTTCTCATCAGTGATCTCCAGTAGCTGCTCATTTTTGTTTCTGACTGCTAGTCTATCAGTCAGTTCGCCATCCTGGCGCTTTATATTTTCAGTGCATAATATCATTCCCCTCACACCTCCTCTTTTCCCCAGAGATCAGCATGAACTGGCTTGACTATCCCTCTTATCTCTTACTTTGCCAAACTGGAAGTCTCGATTGTTCTCCACTGCGTGTCCCCAGAGATGGGATAAACTGCCTTCCAAATGAAGACCTGCCATGCCTCACATCATTTTCTGTCATAATTCTTTTAGGCACAGCCCTCAAGGCATCCCATCTCATTTACCCCAAACTCCCTCCATCTTACCTATGTGTGAGTCACCTCAAATGATTCTTTCTGCTGCTTTGTATTTCTTCCAAAAACCACACATTATGGAATGGAAAATAATAATGCCAATGTCTACTCATATTGATATTATATCAGGCTTGATAAATGGAAAACTGCCATTTTTGCATTTACCACCTAGTACTGCCACTCATGCAGCCTTTGCTGCTATTATTATAAAGCACTATGTATGTGGTTGAGTCAGTCGTGGACAAAGATCCCCTCTGGGTTCAGAATCTTGTTTCGCGATAAACTCACACTGAGCTGGTAAGCATGTCTACTGTATCTCTACAAGCTAAATCTAGTAATGGTAGTAACAATCCCAGATTTGTAACTCTAATAATAAACAGTATTTTCGGTCCTCCCATTTTGCTTTTTTTAAACAATAAAAGAAAAAGTACAAGGACGACAAGGAAGGTTGCTGAAGAGACCTTAGTCTTTTATTGGCCCCATAATCCATTCAAAACATCATACCTGCGTTAAAATTCTTGCTGAAAAGACATTTCAGATGGATTTGTTATCAAGAGGAAGATAAATATAACCATAAAAACACCATTAATGTCAAACATATGCAGTCATTATGGAATAACTCACAGCATGATCCATGTAATATCCTGCTTGAGAAGGCAACGCTATCAAGATTTTGAGAAATTACACATCTTGTCATAAGTGAGAAAAAACCTGATGCTGTACAACACAGAAATTATAAATGGTTCTGGTTCTTATGAGAACTGCTTCATGCCTCTATAAGGCTTTCAATATGGAATCACAGCAAAAAGTACTTTAATTTTGTTCTTCCAATGCATGCTCCCACTTAAAAATATTATAAATCATCTTCATTTAAATTACCATTTGTATGCAAATGACGCACATTTGTAAATTTTTGTTCTGCTAAATGAACCCAGTGAACTGAGTGCTGCCATTGATTATCTTATTGACATCAAAATGTGAGTAGGTGAAAACTGAAGAAAAATAATTCAGAAAAAAACAGATTCTTTCAGTGAAAACCAAAGCAGCAACACAAAAACTGCACTCTTTGTTCAGCAGTCTTGGCAAATAGATTAAAGCAGAATTATGAATCTAGTTTACCTTATATCAGCTTCAAAATCATTTTTATGGTATATTGGTTTGTCATAGGGAGAATTGTTCATCCTTCATTCCTACTCTGAGGCCCACCAGTTCTGCCACTGTGTAACTTTGGCTGATCAGGTGCAATTACACGCGAAAAGTGCCTAACACTTTATGGCACTGGTTACATTATACCACCAACTATGGGTCTTCAGCTTGCTATAACATGAAGATAGGCCAGTATTCTCAGCATAAACGTCATGGCAGAGGCAAAGAGACCAAAGAGGACAATTACAACTGAAGCTAAGAAGTCAAAAGGAATAAAGCTTGGACTGTTTGTCAGAACTTTGCAAAATGAAAGACCGCAAGAGGGACGCTGAGCTGCCTTTCTGCTGTTTGACTAGCCAGTAATATTAGCTGGCTTGATATGGATTGCATGGTCACACTTGCTTGGTGTTTGGTTGTATTGGTTAAGTAAATTGCTAGGTTTTGATTATGGGCCAAGTCAGCCCATTTTGACAGAGTTTTAATCACAAGCTAAACCTTTTTTCAACATTGGTACAGGTAATAAGTGCTTTCGTGTTGGTTCCTGCCTCACAAGCTATGTTGGCTGGCTTGCCACTCAAGGTTACATCACTTCCTTTCAAGTTTTCAAGTTAGTATAATTAGTATAATCCAAGTTTTGTTCATATAATTTAGTTGACAAGCTGTTCTGTGTAAGTCAGAATCCCCCAACATTCCTACATCTTAAAGCCTGGTGTTAGCAGCATAGCTATCAGTCTCACGACTAACTGAAGATCAGAGACAAAACAACAGCAGACTGTGCATCCCTGCTAATATCATTTCTAAAAGTTTGTGTCTTAGACTATAATTTTATTAGTGCAATCCCTGCCTCTCAGAGTTTTGCAGTTTATCTGAATGCCAAAAGTTATCTAAGTCCACTTCCATCTCAGGCTAGCATGCAAATACATTTATTCATAAAGTTTGTCTGGTCTTTGGCAATCTCGCGCCAAGTATGCCTTGAAACTTTGCAACACTGCAAAAGAATTTCAGCTAATTTGTAATAAATTGCACTGTCCAGTGTGTATTATGTGCAGTGTAGCCTCTATCTTGTAGCCAACAATAGTAATTTGTTCAATTACACACACTCCACATTCACTCTATGTTAGTGTTCATCTCTGATGTCATGGTAAATAAAACAGCGCAAAGTCAGATTTGTGTAAAATCCTGTAATGTCGACATGATTATTTGGAATTTGAGGTCGGCTTTTCTGGTTCCAAATCCTTCAGCTTGTCAACAAACGCACGAGTACCTCTATCCACAAGGGGTGGGGAGTAGTCAAGACGTGACTTCTATTTATGACAGTGGTGTTGCACTCAGAAACTGTTGATCGTGCAGTTTCGCTAAAAAGAAATACCTATTCCTACTTCATGCGACTTTAAATCACAAGTTACTTACCTCGGAGTGATTTTAAAGTCTGATTTGAATTTTGATTTTTATTTCAATACGGTCATTAAAACATCTTTTTCTTAACTTTGGAATATTGCTAAAGTCGGGTCATTATGAATTCAAAAAGATGAAATGATCATTCATGATAATTCATGACCTGAAATTACTTTTCAAGCAGGATGACTGTACATGTGTACAATGAAAGGTGCTCCTCTTTGAGGCGAGATCAAAGCTAATTTGCAAATTATTTGAAAATCACATTTTACAAGGTAATGCATGTTTGAATGGAATTGGACCATACTCTTAATATAAAATGTTGCATGTAGATGTTAGCAATAATTACTAAGGCTCGGTATAATAATGTTTTTTTTTTTCATTGTATTGGATAATAGCATTTTCATTTACAATTTTGTGGCGCTTATCATTACGTACAACAACCAAACTTGCGAGCCAACTTTATCTAACTGCTGCCAGAATAACAGTGCTTCTGGAACATCCACTAGCAGCTAGCTTCTCAACAACAAGCGGCCCATCTGTAGCTGCTGAGCGATTTAGAAGCTTCTCGTTGCTTGCTGCATGAATGTAGCATTACAGTTGTAGACTCTGCCAGGGCACGTTAAAGCTGATCTGGCAGCTTGTGGAGGCTCAACACCCGATTAATTTTACCTATGCTGATTTTTTCATTAATTTTTCACCTGTCTGTATTTATGTATGCAGGCGTTATCATTTTTTTCTTCTTTTATCTGTTTTTTGTTTGTTTGCTTTTATTAGCCTCACTCTTATTTTTTGTATGATAGGTATTGGACAAATAAATAAAGTTTAAAGTTTTATAAAATATTAAAATCACTCACATTTAATGTAAAACATCTGGCAATGAGATAAGCATGTGTGACCACAGATTTTTTAAAAGCTGTAACTTTATTAATGCCTTAGATTCTTTACTGAAACTGCATTGTGTGGTATACCACTTTATAAATAGAACTATATGTTATTTCAAGAGTTTGATTTAGCAGAGAACAGCTAGAATGTCACTGCTTGGGGTGGAAAAAAGTCAACAATGAACTCACAGGTCTCTGCCATACGTAGCAGCAGGACAAGAAGCCAACCCTCCTGACCAAGCCACAAACCGCAAATGGTTTCAGGGAGCTTGAGGCATGCAGTGTGCCAACTAATTAGACAGCCCAGTCATTTAGATTAATTGATGGACCATATTAGTTTTCTCATTTCCTTTCACTCTAGGGAGGAAAAGGGGGGAGCAACATCTTAATTCGTGCTGCTTACCTACCCAATGGCGGAGGTTCTTGAAGGGCCTGCCCAAACAGCACCTTGAAACACTGTGGCCTACCCGAATAGCACATTATTATGAAGGCCAAGGACTGCAGGTTCTTGGGTGTCACTGCACTGACATTGAAAGGGACAAGTGGGTTAGTTGGGGATATGTGGTTGTTTTTCTTCATTCAGAATTCCCCACAGTCAATTGTGTGATAAACATTACATGAGCACTACAATTGGATCAAATTGCAGATAATGATCTTCAGATTTAATAATTCTTTGATCTCTGCTCATATGGTTGAAATGCAAAGTTCATATTAGACCTACACACAACAGATTTTCTTAATTTTGTCATGCCATCACCTTGATGAACGTAACTACCCATAATATTTTTTTACAAATCCTTTTCGCAAAATAATCTCTTATTCATTTTGAGTTTGCCTTATTAAACAAGATTCTGCATTTTACAAAAGAGAATACAAACAGAGAAAGAGATTTTAAATAGATTTGAAAACTTACATGTGCAGACCTGCATTGGTACCACGGTTACCATGGAAGATCTCTCATAAATTCACACAATATGCCCAGGCAAGCCCCCTATGAAAATGGAAATTCCACACTTGCAAATTCAACAAGAGAACTATCCACACTTATACATGCTGTAATAACCCCCTTACTCATAAAGGCCTCCATGGAGAAGGTTGGCATCAGCTTAAGTTCAATGTAACCATTAATTCCAGTAGCTCTGCTCAGAAAATCCATGGACCTGACAGTTACTCCCAACCCTTTTGCAAGCGACTTTCTGCAAATTCAGAATTCTGCTCCTGAATTTCCCATGTTTTTCTGCAAGGACATGGAGTTTCATTTCTTGCAAAGTAAATAAAATGGGCCATATTCCTTCCTTCCTTCCATCAAGTAGGTCAGAACTTGTCAGTTGTATTTGCCACAGCTCTCCAGCCTAGTATCTCGGCTGACTTTTCTTAAAAGTGTCATACAGGTGTAGAATGGTTGAGCAAACAGGTTACCAGGCAACGAAGGGTCTGTTTTCTCAGACCGAGTGCAGAACAGCACATACAGAAATGAATATTTTTCCCTGCTATTCCTAAATCCTCTGAAATACTTTGGCTTCCCCTGGTGGTAAAAGTGATTATCACACTGTTTGTTTATGGAGTGATGACATTATTAAGAGTTTGAGTTTGTGTGCGTGTGCGTGTGTGTGTGTGTGTGTGTGTGTGTGCATGTACACTGCCCTCCATTCACCATTATTTCTGTCACCCTTAGCAAATAGTAACAAAAGAAGATACGAATTAGTGCCAGTACTATTTATCCTCTTGATATTTAACTCAAAATATTCCCAAAAATAATTAAATTGAAATACAATGATTGAAAGAAAATAATAGTTACTATCATTAAACAAATGTTTTTCTCAAAGACGAGTTTTCTTCAATTATTTGATCCCCTTCTTTAAATCAAACCCCTATTATGAAAAATTTGGTACGGTGCGGAAAATGCAAAAAAAAAAAAAAAAAAAAAAAAAGTGATTTGAAAAGTCCATGTTGAAAAAACTACAATACATTATTTGATGCTCTAAATTTTGAATTTGTTTGTAAATTCAAAATATACATTTATTTTTAATCTGATGACAGCAACAGACTCTTAAATACATAGGAAATCCATGTCCATAAACATGATGTGATCAGTTGCAGGGGTGGATCCAGTACTTACGGGGAGGGGGTGTTCCAAAAGTGAGGCAGGGGTCCAGGGGAACAGCTGGTGATGCTGATGATATTTTATCTTCATGAGGTGCATTGGAGGCCTCTCCTGGTGTCTATTAACTATGCGTGCATGTGTGAATCTATTCATACTTTTCACATACCTTTGTCATAACAACATGCTGCTTGATGTAAAATAACACTGTTATGACACTGTTATCATTTCAAATAGTACTCTCACAACGATACACTGTTGAACAGGAAGAAACAGACAAAAAAAAGATATAATTACAGAATTTACATATGAAAACAGACAGCGAGGGACAGACTGAGAATCCAGAATTCCTTCAAAGGAAATTCTTGGAATTAGGAGTATATGGGAACCTGAACTTTAGATAACCTGCAACTTTAGCAAGCCTTTCTTATCCACAAATTCCTCTCTAGTTACGAGCTTTTGTTCCTGCTCCCGCTCGCATCCCCCTCCCCGCAAATGATATACGAACAGGGACTATTTGGAGGCTTCTGATTGGCCCTGGCACTTAAGTCGGTTTACCTCATCATCATTTATCAGCGGGATGAAAACAATGCATACCAGCTAATCAGCTTCTCAGGAGGGGATGCACACTCTTGGCAGAGGGAAGCATTGGCCCACCTATGTTTGGTCATTAACGTGATCACACCCACACCATGTCGCACGGGAGTCTTGACAACAAGATCAAGTTGAGAACAGAAAAGGTTTTGGAAAACACAGTGTCTAGAGATACAGCATTTTTATGGGTACGGCTGTCAATTTGAAGGGATTAGGATAAGGATTAGGTATTATGGTTAGGGTTAGGGGTCAGGGTTAGGGTTAGGGTTAGAGTTAGGGTCAGGGTTAGGTTAGGGCAGGGTTTGAAATTCGGACTGCCGTACCTCTCTACATTGAAATGCATTGGAAAACTGCCGTACCCGTAGCAACTGCCTTTAGAAAAACTGTTTATAAACGTGGACTAACTAAACGGCTTGTTTATTGATTATGTCATGGTTGCCGGACTGCGTTATACTGCTGTGTATGAGATCACGTATCGTTAACTCAGGAAGATCTTTGTAGATAATCATCATATTTTTGCGATATAATTTGGTTTTGCCCCAACTTGAGCAAGGCAGTTTGCTGTGATAGGCATGAACTAATCTGATATGATTTGTGGTGCTATTGTGCATTCCAACTGTACTAGCTTTTTGAGATGTTTGCTACCTTGCTAACTCTAAAACAATTACTGTGACAGCTGGCTAGTGAAGTTAGGGCAAAAACCACTTTCAACGCGATCACACCCACACCATGTCACAAGTGAGTCTCGGCAATAAGGCTGGAGTTGAAAACAAAAGAGGCTATAAGAAAACTTAATAAAAGCGTACTAACTAAATGCCTTGTTTATTGATTATCTCATGGTGGCTGGACTGTGTGAAACTGCTTTGTATTCAATCGCATATTATGTTACACTTTAGATTATACGGCCATCTAGCCAGCTAGCCAATGCTAACTTAGGGAAGTCTTATCTTTGTAAATATTCATCATATTTAAGCAATATGATTTGGCTTTTGCCATGACTTCACAAATGTAACGAAGTGCAATAGGCACAAATGTATCTGATATGTTTTTTTTTTAAGTGGGGGGGACCCATGGAATCCCCCCCTAAAATCTGTCCCTGAGTTGCAATGATAAGGCAGGGCTGGCGATAAGCGGTATCGCATCGCAAAATGCTATCAGTTTTTTTGAAATGCGTCAATCTGCAACGGGCTTTTGAAATCCCCATGGCATATTTTGCGATACAGATTTCGGATAATGTGAATAAAAGTTTTTGTCCAGTTTTGAACAAAAACAGGCTCCTACAGTCTCTAAATATCGTCCTGATTGGCCACCGCCACCGCAGTATGGTAAACTAACGGCGCAACTCTGAAACTATGGTAGCGAGTGGAATGACCCGATATATTTTCCAAACTCCGCGCCAGTCCCACCCACAGAACTAAAGAAAGCACTAGAGTAGACAACGTCATTGGCTGAACCAACCGCAAAATGTGAGACGTGTCTGCCATCTTGTGTAAGGAATCGGCGGGGGAATTGCGCAATCAAATGCTGTACGTGTGTATGCGACTAGATTAAAAGAAATGAAAAACACTGGACTGGTGTCACACATCAGCCTACAAGCACAATCATGATTTTATAAATTATAATTTTGTTTATGGGTGTTTGTTGTCAGGAAATTCTTAGTAGTTTGGTAAAATTCAAATAATTAGATTTAAATTAACTGTAAATATAAATAAAAGAGTTGTATAGTATTTACGTCTAAGGAATTATGTTTTCATATTTTGAACACGTCATGTACATTTGTATTTGTACCTTGAATTTCTGTAGTGCTGTTTATTCTAGATTATGACAATTTTTATTTTAATAATTACAATCCCAATTTCGAAACAGTTGGGACAAAGTGTAAATTGTGAATAAAATCAAAATGCAATGACTTTCAGATCACATGGGCCAATATATTATTTACAATAGAACATAGATAACACTTCAAATGTTGAAACTGAGACATTTTACATTTTTATCCACAAAATGAGCTTATTTCAAATTTTCTGGCTGCAACAGGTCTAAAAAAAGTTGGGACACAGGCAAAAAAGGGCTGAATAAGCAATTAATATGTAAGAGAATCAGCTGAAAGAACATTTAGCAAGTAATTAAGTTAACTGGCATCATGTGTGTAACATGATTGGCTATAAAAGGGATGTCTTAGAGAGGCTGAGTCTCTCAGAAGTAAAGATGGCCAGAGACTTTCCAACCTGTGAAGGCCTCCGTAAAAAAATTGTGGAATATTTTAAAAACAATGCTCCTCAACGTCAAATTGCAAAGGCTTTGAAGGTCTCATCATCGACAGTGCATAATATCATCAAAAGATTCAGAGAAACTGGAAAAATCTCTGTGCGTAAGGGACAAGGCCGAAGACCTTTACTGGATGCCCATGATCTTCGGGCCCTCAGACGCCACTGCATCACTCACTGGCATGATTCTGTCATTGACATTACTAAGTGGGCCCAGGAATACTTCAAGAAGCTACTTTCTGGAAACACAGTCCGCTGTGCCATCCACAGATGCCACCGAAAACTTTATCAGGCAAAAAAGGAAGCCATTGTTGAGCATGATCCAGAAGCGCCGCCGTGTTCTGTGGGCCAAGGCTCATTTAAAATGGACTGTAGCAAAGTGGAAAAGTGTCCTGTGGTCAGACGAGTCCAAATTTGACATTATTGTTGGAAATCATGGGCGTCGTGTCCTCTGGAGAGGAGAGGAGAAAGACCACCCCTCCTGTTATCAGCGTTCAGTTCAAACGCCAGCATCTCTGATGGTATGGGGATGCATTAGTGCATATGGTGTGGGACACTTGCATGTTTCAAAAAGCACCGTGAATGCTGAAAGGTATACAAAGGTTTTAGAGCAACATATGCTCCCCTCCAGATGACATCTATTCCAGGGAAGGCCTTGTGTATTTCAGCAGGACAATGCAAAACCACATACTGCAGCTATTACAACAGCATGGCTTCATAGTAGAAGAGTCTGTGTGCTGAACTGGCCTGCCTGCAGTCCTGATCTTTCACCGATTGAGAACATTTGGCCCATAATCAAACGAAAAGTCCGTCAAAGGAGACCCAAAGCTCTCCAGCAGCTGGAAGCCTGTATTAAACAAGAGTGGGATCAAATTCCAATGGCTAAACTCAAGAAACTTGTCTCCTCAATGCCCAGATGCCTCCACTCTGTGTTAAAAAGAAGACGGGATGCTACACCATGGTAAAGAGGCCCCGGTCCCAACTTTTTTGAGACCTGTAGCAGCTATCAAATTTGAAATGAGCTCATTTTGTGGATAAAATTATAAAACTTCTCAGTTTCAACATTTACCATGCTATCTCTGTTCTATTGTGAATAAAATACTGGCTGGTGTGATTTGAAAGTCGTTGCGTTTTGATTTTATTCACAATTTACACTTTGGCCCAACTACTTTGGAAATGGGGTTGTAAATGTTCATCTTGGTTCATAATAATTACCAGCATTAATTTACTTCACAGTAAAAATAGTCTGTACGATAAAAATCAGTCCCGAGTATTCACTCATTCGCAGCCTGAGCCAGGTGAGTGGCTTAGATTGAAACAACTAAAACTTACTAAACTCTATTCAGTTACTGAGTTACTACATGTTAGCTGTAAGTGGGACACAGTTGGTAAGTCCAAGTAGTTTTAATACTGCAATGCTACTGTAACTCAACTGCCTTGGTCTTCATTAGGCTATGTTGATTAGTGTTAGTACTGTTAGCCAAGTGTTCTAAGAGTTGAAATTAAAAAGTTAAAATGCATATACAGACATTTTTGTTAAGTTTTATTTTTGCTACACAGTGCTGAAAAATGCTGCAAAATGCTACAGACTTCGAGGCTGCGTAGCGTTTTGGCTACGCAATTATTTTTGCTTAATGCCAGCCCTGTAAGGTGATGTGAGACAGATCATATTAATTATTTGAGCTAATCATGTTTAAGTCAAAAAGAGCCCCCAAAACAGCCTAATCCCTCAAGAGCAAGTATGGGTCAAGCTTCACCTATTTGCCGACAGATTTGTTATCTTATAATCCATCACTCAGAGAATAATGCTCCCTAAAGACAAATTGGTAGGATTTAAGCATTTCATCCTCTACAGTGTGATATAATTAAAATATAGGAGGAATTTCAGTGCATAAAGGGCAAGGCAGAAAACCACTTCTTAATGCGTGTGATCTCTGATCCCTCAGTTGTCATTGTCTGAAGAACTGCCATTTGACTTTAATGAATATCTCTACATGGGCCATGGAAATACTTTGGTAAACTTTGGTCATTTTGCACCATTCGCCACGGAATCCTCTTGTGGAAGTTAAAGCTGTAGTATGCAAAGCCGAAACCATACATCAACACTGTCCAAAAACGCCACCAACTTTTCAGTATTCTGTGTCATCAGAGATAGACAGTCAACATTTCAAGTGGTTTTTGGAGAAAACAGACACCGTGTCCTTTGGACCAAAGCCGACAAGGACAGGCTCAGCTGTTACTTGCATCAGGCCTTAAAGCCAGCATCTGTCATAGTAAAGGGATGTGTCCGTACACATGACAGAGGTGACTTGCACATTTGCAGAAAGATATTTCAGAACTTTGGAGCAACATATGTTCCCATATAGACGTTATCTGCTCTGGCGAGGTCCTCCCATTTTCCACCAAGACAATGCCAAACTGGATTAAAGGATTCTGCACAGATTACAAATGCATGGCTGCATAAGCAGAGAGAGTGTGTGTGTGTGTGTGTGTGTGTGTGTGCGTGTGTGCGCGCGCGCGCGTGTGTGTGTGTGTTAGAATGGCCTCGCAGCAGTTTTGATCTGTCTCTGATTGACAGTGTATGGTACATTATCAAGCAAACTAGAGCTGGACTTGCGAGAGCCCATACCTCCGCCAGCATAGCTGGATTTGAACTTTGGCCTATATCTCTGATGTACTTTGGCCTAGATATAACAAAATTTAATCACTTGTTCCTCTTGTGCTACTTTAACATCCTGCAAAGTTTGGTTAAAATCTATGCAACCTCTTTTGAGCTATCCTGCTAAAAGACAGACAAACAAATAAACAAGAGCACTCAGAGAGCGCATGCCTCTGCCATGCCAAGGCAACTCTGTGCATTAGTTATTTTCGTTGGCTGATGTAGGGTATTGTTGCATTCCACTGCCAGGTGGCAGTAAAATCCAAAAGCACGCCAATCGGAAATCCGGCCCATTGGAAAGACTTCAAATCTCTGCCAGCATAGCTGGATTTGAACCTTGGCCTATATCTTAGCTGTACTTTGGCCTAGATATGCCAAAATGTAATCACTTGTTCCTCTTGTGCTACTCTAACATCCTGCAAAGTTTGGTTAAAATCTATATCGCTGTTTTTGAGAAATCCTGCTAACAGACAGACAGACAGACTGACTGACAAACAAGCAAACCAACCAACACTAGCAAAAACATATACCTCCTTGGCGGGTGAATGACTCCCGCCTAGCGGGACCGTTGTCGAAATCATCTGGTGCCTGACTCGAAACTTCAAATCTCCGCCAGCATAGCTGTATTTGTACTTTGGCCTATATCTCAGCTGTACTTTGGCCTGGATATGCCTAAATTTAATCATTTTTTCCTCTTGTGCTACTGTAACATCCTGCAAAGCTTGGTTGAAATCAACCAATAAACTAGAGGGTGTGTCCGGATGCCACCTACCCCGCCCGCGCCCACAACCTTCTAATATGGTCAATATTTTAGAGGTTTTTTATCTGTCAGATCGGGATCCGAATCTGAAAACTACTCATGGTTGTTGCCCTCCCTGGAGGGCTATAGTGTGTTGATGTTCAAGTGATTTATTATGTTTTTGATAGAGCTATTAAAGAAAATGTCGAAATTTGCCCTATCTCCCAATGTTCACAAAATTTTCAAAGTGATCCAGAATCCACAGTTTGATCCGGATCTGCACCAAAAACTGATCACTTCTCAGTCGGACCATTACCAACCCCTCTGTGAAATATGAAAATGATCCGACCAAAACTGCGGCCTGTGGGCTGTCCACAAACAAACACACACACAGATAAATAAATAAACTAGAGGGTGTGTCCAGAGGCCACATACCCCGCCCGTGCCCACGACCTTCAAATATGGCTGATATTTTAGAGGTTTTTTATCTGTCAGATCCGGATCCGAATCCGGATCCAGATCAAACTACTCATGGTTGTTGCCCTCCCTGGAGGGCTATAGTGTGTTGATGTTCAAGTGATTCGTTATGTTTTTGATGGAGCTATAAAAGAAAGTATAGAAATATGCCCTATCTCCCAATGTTAACAAAATTTTTTAAGTAATCCAGAATCCACAGTTTGATCTATATCTGCACCAAAAACTAATCACTTCTCATTTGGACCATTACCAACCCCTCTGTGAAATATGAAAACGATCCGACCTAAACTGTGGCCTATAGGCTGTCCACAGACAAGCACACACACAGATAAATAAATACATGGAGACAAACACATAACCCCTCCCGCACTTCGTTTATGGGCGGGGACATAATAAACAAACTGAAGCAAAAACATAACCTCCTTGGCGGAGGTAAATATGGAGCAATAAAGCAATGAATATAATTGTGCAGATAAAGACCTGTGTAATGGAGAAAAGGGTAAAAATTCCACTTTCTAGACTTGAGCAACTGGTCAACTAGTGTCTTCAGAGCCTAAACATTAGATGAGTGTGACTAAAAAACATAGCTGTTATGATCCCGACAAGGTACCAGACACAGATTCAGGGTAAAATCCAATAAGGTTATTTATTTGCAAGAAAGAAAGGCAGGAGGAGTGCTACTGGCGTCCCCCAAACCATTGGTGCTCATAGAAGGGAGTACTTCAAAAAAAAAAAGGGGTGGAAAACGTATGACCAAAAAAACAAAGGTAGTAGTAATGGGAGTGTAAACAAAAGTTCAATAACGAGATGTAGGTTGCCAAGCAATTGCACTTACCCAATCGTAACCATTGATCTTCTATAAAAATGCCAATGACACGTTCCCGTTTTGCTGTTTCAGAGATTTCGCATCGCCCACCACCTCCCCACTACCATCAACTTCTGACTCCGGCCTCTTCAGCATCAAATCCATCATCCCTATGACGATCTGATAACCCTGCTAGGAGGAGACGGCTTCGCCTCAGCACCCCTCCTTGCAGGAGGGTCCTCGAGGACGGAGTCATCGCCAGATACTTTATCGAATTCATTTCATTGTTAAATAGATCTTTTCCATTTTAATTCCAAAGTTTTCGTGATTGAAATACTAGTTGGATATTCCACTGGAAACCACTGCAGGGCCAGGATTGAGTTGTTCGAGTAAGTCAGTGGATCATCAGAGACGACCATCAGTATTTGGATCTCAGTAAGACTAATTAAACTTTCTAGCTGGTAGTGCAGTTAAGGTTTGTTATCACTGAGATTATATTTCTGAGCATTTTGGATTGTCCTTAATTGATGTTAATAAGCAATTACAATTGTGTCCATTTTTCCTATTTTTATCCGCTAGTCATTGTCAGACGGTGTACCATCCTGCATGCGATCTCTAACGTTATCTGCTGCTGAGTAACTTTTTCTGCGACTAACATGCCTGCATTGGTATATCTGACAGTGGATGGTAGAACAGATGAGTTGTATTGTGCTTATGAGCCGAGGATAGCTTATCCCCTCGGTTCTTAATTGTAGCTCAGGTTGCCACTTCTGAGAACTGAAAAGAAGGAATGAGGGGTGTTATACGTACACTTTGAACTACTTTGAATGCATATGCATTACCAGCTTACATTATTACTTTTGTAATCTACTATGCTTTTTATCATTTTATCATATGATAATGTATTTTCTTTTGTTTTATATAATAAAATGAATTGCATGTTCACTGGTTAATTGTTTAGAATAAATTATTTGGATGTTAAACATTCACATAATATCCAACTAAATATCAAACTAGCATTTATTTTGGCACGCCTTTCAACAAACTTAGGTAAAGTGGTGGCCGAGAAGTGTTTGTTTTCTGCCATGTCAAGGAGACAATGTTTTCTTTAGCAAAAAGGCTTTGTCTGGACTTCCAGAGGAAGACAAAGGGAAGAATCAGTGGTTTAAATTAATTTTTAACTCTAATTTCTCACCCGTGCCGCCTCAATATTTTATTTCATTCTCTTCATTGTATGGAGCATTGTTTTCTTTACCACGGTTAGCTAATCGCAACAGACTGGGCTTTATGGGAGGGGGCTTTATAGAGACAGGAGTCATAACGGCCCGTTTCAGGCTGAGTGAGCCAGGCTGTAATTTGGTGATTTTTGACCATAAAACATGCAAATGTTTGGAAATAGACCAGGAAATTGAAAATATACAGTAGTATGCACTGTGCAGTGATGATTATACACCACCACTTTTATCTTAAAGAGGTTCTAATATAATACTTCTCTATTCTCTATTTTTGGGTGAAAATGTATTTGGAAAATAGTATTGTGGGCAATGAGAAAAAAAGACATTCCCACAAGTATATTGAGGTAAAATATGGGTAAGAAACAAAAACACTGAAAACATCCATTTTTTTATTACGATGATTTTATTTGACCCTTGCATAGCATGAAAGCATGTTTTAAGGCTTTTTCCATGATAACTGTTGCAAAAAATTGTTTAAACTGGTTTGAGGCAAAATTATTCAGCAAAATTATCTCTGATGGTCAGCTGTTCCAGTATATAGGTGACATGAACTTTGAGCTGTGTCACAGTGCTAAACGCGATGGCATGACGGAAGGAGCTCTCTTAGATTGTGTGTAGCTGTATTGTGGCCTTACCTGATGCTAGTTGGTCACTTAGAAAAAAATTCTGAAGATGTTAAATACTGCCGTGGTACTGTCAGGAACACCATCAAGTGTTTAAAAGAGACCAGTTTGCTTAAAACTAGTGGCGATAGACGTGCACAACAGAAGAAAAGTGCCTCTGATGTTTGTTATCTGTGTATGACAAGTAAGACAAGGTCTGCAGTTGACAGTTCGCAGGCATGCTACTTGTCGTCAGTGGGGACAGGCACATTCCAACAAAAATTCTGATAGGACTTTGTCAAAAAGAGAAAATTTATTGAAAGTACGCAACATACAAGCATACATTGGGTTTGGCGACATTACATGGCTCTGTCCTGAGAATCCCTGCCCGTCCAAACATGGAACCGAAGCCAGAGAGCTGCGACTAACCCCCCCCCATAGAACAGAGCCTACAGAAACAATGACCTCAAAAGGAAGAGACAGTGACTGCGTTTACATGCACACCATATTCCGATTAAGGTCCATATTCGGGTTAAGGTTATATTCTGAATAAGCTGTTTACATGCGCTGAGCGATGGGAATATTCCGTTCACGCGTTAATTAGCATATCCACCACTTTGGCCCAATCTCAACATCGGGTTTTCAGCAAACATAACGCTCGAAAGTAATCGTCATGGCTTTGGTTGCCTTCAGTTAGAGCTTCAAAACCGACATCGACTCCACTCTCCTGGCCAACTGCCATCGCCAGCGGTCTCTGTCCCAGAATTTCACCCATGACCGCGAAATAAATGAAACTGGCTGGATTAGGGCCGCTGGTATTGTTTTGTTCTTGGCAGTGGCTATTTTTACGCCAGTCATGAGCTTACTGTAATTTGCTATTCTTATGAACTTCCGTATCCGCACACACAATAGGAAATTCGGCCTCGGCAAAAAAATTGTTACTCAACTGGGTTGAAAACATCCCGCTTTCGCTGCATGCCTTGTGGTTAACATTATTAGACCGGCTAGCCGGCTTACTTACTTTAAGTTACAGTCAGGATGTCCTCTACTCAAGTTTGGTAGGGTTAGTTATTAGCCAGCTAACTTTGCCAGCTTGCCATCTAACTCATTAGCCAACTTGTACTCTAAAATTTCTTGCAAGGACAAACTTTGTGCAGCTATCAGCTCTTCTCCACGACACAAATCACTACTGACTATTGATTGTGGAGAGTGATGACCTGACAGTTCCCCAAATATTAGCGAGCAAACGTTGAACCTAAAATTACACTCTCATAACTACCTAACCCATTAGCTAAGTTAAGCAACTAGCTAGAAAACATAAGTAATGTTACAGCTGTCCCACTAGCTAACGTCAGCTGATACATTATAGTTAATGCCGTGGTATAAGCATAGACTGTATAAATCAGTCTATGGGTTCAAGTCCAGATTTCCTACATTGTGCATGAACAAACCGAAGCTCGTAAGAATAGCAAATTGGAGTAAGATTATGACTGGCATAAAAATAGCCACTGTCTGTATTTTTTTTTTTTTTTTCGCTTTGAAATATGCCGCCTTCAGAGTTTTCCAGTGATGCTTAACTTGGTTGGCAGTTCACACAAAACCAGCCTCTGTCCACTTTCCGCACACCTTAAAGATATCATTGTTACGGTGCTTTCGCCCATCGATTTTATTCCATTATATTCATGTCTTCCATTATCTGAATGCATACAGTCGTCTCCTCTTCCCTCCAAAAATGCTAATTCCTTGAGAATTGAACAGGCGCAGACATAACTGAATATATTGTTCAGGGGCATTTTCCGATTAAGGTGTTTACATGACCCAATATTCCGATTAAAACAGGCATATGCCAGGGGTCTTATTCGGAATATTTTGAATCAGAAAATGACCTAAATCGGGTTATTGCACGCGTTTACGTGACAGGTACGCAATCGGAATATTCTCATAATCCGATTAATACAGGAATATGGTGTGCATGTAAACGCAGTCAGTGTTTTTTAATGGTAATTTCGTCATAAGAGAACATGATCAATGAACGCAACAATAGACAGGTGGAGCTGGGGTGGAGGAGGGATGTTGAGCTAGCGCACCGAGGAACAGCTACTCAGGATGGCGAGCTTAAATAAGCCCAACATATTACAGGCCAAGCATATCTTGTGACAGCTAAGTCAGATGACAGTCAAATGCACTCAGGTGACTCTCCAGCAGGTAGCGCCTCCTCTGTGTTAAGCAAGCTTGACTCACTGGCCTATCAGAATTTACATCAAAGCTCCATTTGACCAAACTGTCAACGGTGTCACATTATTTTTAGTGGTGGATTGCGCTACTTGCTCTGTGTACTTGTCCCCACTGGGAATGAGTAGCACGGCTGCGATCCGTTGTGACCGTCCCAACATGCGCTCTAAATGAAAAGATGCCTTCACGCCGGACCTGTCTTAACACCATACAGGAGCTGACATGGTCACGGCATCTCCCGGGAAGCTCGGGAACAGTCACCGTTGCTGTACGAAAGCAGTCTCTGAGATGCATCACACGAAAGCTACGGTCCTATGCACGCATTAGGGTTTCAGGGTTAGGTTCAATTACTTTTTTCAATTACAATTGATTGCAATTGTAATTACAATTACAATTACTTTCTGAACAGAATGTTCAATTACAATTACAATTACATTACTTAAAAAAAAATTCAATTAAAATTAAATTACAATTACGAAAGTAATTGATTGCAGTTATTGTAATTGTAATTGAAAAAAAGTAATTGAACCCAACGCTGGCACACATGCATAGTCTTACGTGGCTGCCCAGGCCGCGGTTGATCTTGGGTGTTTCCTGTCTGCCTATATTGCATTTGCAGACATAAAAAGTTGCACAATGCACTCCAAAGTGTGTCGCAACTCTAGCTGTTCTCATTCCGGCCATCAGCATTACAATCGCCTGATACCTGTTTTGTAGTGTCAGTCGTGGCCTCATGACTTTTCACAAACGTGAAGTTTTTATAGCCAGGGTTACTGTGGAGCAATGCATACATTTCTTTGCTTACTCTCCTTTCTGTGGATCATTTGGGGAGAATCGGACCATTATTGTCATCATGTGGTCTGCGGACTTACCCATTTGTTAGAATTCACCATTTGTGAGCTACTACTTTACTTTAAATATCCTTGTATTTATTTTTTCCTTATGACATTATTTGCACAAAATTCTGTATATTGTTGCTTGTTGCATATGTAACTGGAAATGGGCATAATATGACCCTTTTAATAAATTAATTAATTCTAATTCTGCATTTTCGTTTAAAATAGTAATTTCATGAGACTGAGGTTTTCTGCTAAACCGTATTGGTATTTTGAGGGAGCGTTATGAAGTTAACTCATTCCCTCCAGAATACTTTTATATAAAATTGTCACGCTTTGTACGGAATACTTTTCCTGAAAATTACACAATATAAAGTGTTGAAGTACAGGTGGCCCATCACCGCGATCGTCAACTGATTTCATGTTTTCATCTGCCTGCGAATGGTCATCAACGCCGCTGGCACCGGCTTACCGTAGGGAATGGTAGAATTCGCTGCACCGTTGGCAGCGGCTTGCCGTAGGGAATGAGTTAAACAGGTCTTAGTTACCCATCCTTGCTACCCATGTCATATATTGTAAAGGTATATCCCCGACATAAACATTATCAACACGTTTAGCCTCAGAACAATCCCAGCATTCTCTTCAGTAATTTTACAATTATCAGTCGAAGCATGATCATGTAATGCTTGAATGTAGTAATATGTGATACCTTTTGTCTATTGAAAGGCAAGTTTCAAGTCTAAATTAGTCCATTTGTTTCCCCAAAATTAACCAGAAGTCGCCATTTAAGGGCTTATTTTTCAAAATTTTCTTTCTGGGCAGCATTTCCCTGGATCTCCTACCTTTTTTGGGTCAACAACTGTAGACTGCATACTTTATTTCAACCACCAGCCACCACAGAGGGAATATTATATGCTTTCATTCATCATATTTTATACATCTTGTATAGTACACTACATAACATGAGCTACACTAACGCGCACACATTCCAATAATTACGAGTCAAAACTATAAATTTGCGTGATGAGCAGGGCCATCTTTCATTTATGAGTCATTTAATTTACTTTCATTCCCCACGCGTTTATCACCATCGTAATCGTGATGTTAATTAAAACAGAGCAATCAGGATGCTGCAGCAGCGTAACTTAGACACTACCAGTGATCATAATCAGTAGAAAACTCATTAAAGTTACACTCTTTGGCAAGAAAAGTGCTCAATTTGTATTTCTTGATTCCCAGAGTGTACAACTGTGCTGCCTCGATGAAGAAATTAAATTTCACTCTGCATTGATTTGTAAGTACATTGGAAAAAGGCCTTTGAGGCTGAGTGTGTTGTTATGAGCCCAAACCTGCATGCGGCGTGAACATGCCAACCATGTGGTCCAACCATACCTCAGACAGCAAAACCTAAATTTTAAGCTAGAAAGGAATAATAATAAATTTGCATCCTACGGGCATATTCTGTGAGGTAAAAAATGTAACAGATCAACCAAAAGAGTCCCCCACCTTCTTGCAAGCAGAGAGCATAATCAACAGATGGAAGTTGGACCAATGCTGCCTTCTGGCTTTATGGCTGGTGTTTCACTGGTGTGTGCTGCCTCGTTCAAACGTCCAAGTTATTGTCATTCATTCGTCCAACCAAAATCTCAGAAATGTTCAGGCCGTAGGTCCCCAGATAATAAATAATAAATAAATAATAAATCACTTTGTTGGTCTTGCTAGGGGGTATTTAATCTAAATCTGATACTGCCAAAGTAAAAATAAAATTTTTGATTCAAAGCAAATATTATCAATAGTGATAACAATGCCAACCCAAAAAGCAGGTCAGCTTTAGAGAGCAGTTGAAATTAATATTTTGAAAAAAAAAAAGGCTTTAATGTTTAGATTGAGAGAACATTTTCATATTCTTTGCAGTGGTTTGCAACCTTGGCTCTGCTGTGTTAACTTGTTTACATTCCAGTCTCACGAACGAAGCATACAAATGTGCCACAAATCAAAGGACAGAATTATGACGTGCGTCAGACCTATCGGTAAAATGATTTGATTTGTAGGATGAAAAAGTTCCTGCTTTTTGGTGTGAAAGATGCAAATATATTGACAAAAACAAAATGCATGCGCATACGAATTTGCACACCCATGGAAAGCAGGGCCGGCATGTGTTGTCAAAAGACTGATCAAAGAATATATATGTGATTGCAAAAAAAGGGCTTTGAGATTAAATATTAATTATTCCAAAGCAAATATTTTGCTCATGGAATAGGATTTACTTAATGTGCGTGTTTTTTTTTTTTACCTTTTGCTCTCAGACTCATTTTTATTACATGCGAAATGGGCTTTGATTGTGAGTCTGAACTTTTTGGGCATCAACTTAACATGCAAATTTTTGGGTGGAAGTAAAAGGCTTGCATCTCTATTAGCCAGTTTACTTCTGAATAACTGTGAAAGTGTTTGCACCTGTCCTTCATTCTTCTTAGGTGCCAAAAAGATCAGGCCTGATTTTTCCTTGTCATACGCAATTAATAATAAACGCTACACTGTGATGCATCATTGGGAGTAGTTCTTCAGTATTCATATTAATTAATGCGCTGGCAATTTGGTACCCCCATGCGGGCATGATGTATAGGATGGTTATCTCTCTCATGAGGCTGGGTAAACTTCACTACCAATATTGTCACCTTATGTGCACACCCTTGAGATGTGAGAGCAAGGTGCCTACATAATTTACTTTGTTTTTGTTAAGGGGCTTACCTTTATTTTGCTCCTTTTAGTCCAATGAAGCATTCTATTTATTAGGTTATCCATTAGATTAAGGAAAGTTATTGGGTGCATTTTCGGCATTAAGAAGAAGAGCGGAATTGCATTCTGCTTAGTCCGTCAAGTTATAGTCAGCGGTACATTATTGATTACAGTGCTTTCTGGAGTACAGTACACCCAAAAGAAAGCTAGGCTGCATAAGCTACTGTGCAATTAGTTAGGCCACTGTATTATGTCATCTGATTATCTTTAACATACCAGAGAATTTCATGTTAGTCACATACTGTGAACTATTGGATCAAAGCTATTGTGGCTTCTATCACTTGGTACCAAAACTATTCTCCGGAATTAAAATATATTGATTAAGGGGAGTATGAGAGCAGGGGAATTAATTTTTTGACTGCAATGGGCAGGGACATTGAATTGTTTGGATCATAGATGTTCATGACCTGCAGCATATGTCTTCGGCATATTTGAGCTCTTTGAGCTTGAACCCATATGCATCTCTGCCCTTAGGCAATTATGTATCCTCTTTCAATCGATGCAATCGCTCTGGAGGTTACAGTACACATTCTGTGTACCAGAAATGACTATTTCAAGTAGTGGGTAGAATCTAATACAATCCAGTCTCACTTTATGTCATGACTGACAGTTTTTCAATGTGCAGTTGTGTGGAATTTTGGGATCTCACCATCAACAGTCCATAATATAATGAAAAGATTCTGGAAATCTAGAGAAACTGGCACAATCTCAGTGTGAAAAAGCCAATGCCCAATCCCAATATTGGATGAACGTGACGTTTGAGCCCTCAGACAGTATTGCGATGCTTCTGCGATGGATATAATCACTTGGGCACATAAATACTTCAGAGGACCTCTGTCAGCGAACACCGTTTTCATGGCATCATCAAATGCAAGTTAAGATTCGACTATGCAAAAAAGGAAGCCATACATCAACACCAACACCATCCAGAGGCGTTGCCGACTTGTCTGGGCTCAAGCTCTTATCAAATGGACTGATAGGACCGTGGAAATGAATGCAGTGGTCTGACGAGTGCATCTTTGAATTGTTTTTGGAGGCAATGGATGTCAAGGTCTTTGGGTCAAAGAGAAGAAGACCATTCCATCAGTTATCAGCAGTGTGTTCAAAAGTCAGCATCTGACATGGTCTGGGGCTTCATTATTGGACTCAGCATGAGCAGCTTGCACATCTGTGAAGGCAAAACTGATGAAGAAGGGTACAAGCACATTTTGTAAGAACATATGTGCTCTCTAGGCCTCGTCTTTTTCTGGGAGGCCCGTACTTGCTTCAGCCGGACAACCACAAGTCACACTTTCCATGCATTACAACAGCATGTCTCGTAATCACAGAGTACAGATAATGCCAGCAGCCCGGACCTGTCTCCCATTGAAAATTCATTGACTCATTGATTATGAATTGCAGAATATGATAATGGAGACCTAAGATTGTTAACCAACTGATATCCTACATCTGGCAATAATAGAAACAAATTGTGCTTTCAAAACTCTAGTAATTAGCGTTCTCAGTTCCAAAAGGACTATTGAGTGTAATTCAAAGGTGAGGTGATGTTACACAGTGGTTAACATGCACCTGTCCCAACTTCCTTGGAATGTGTTGCAGCCATCATGCTTCAAAATAGCTATTACTTTCAAAAAATATTACGTTGTTTAGAGAAATATGTTTCTTATTTTGTCTTTGAACTTTTATCAGTTAAAGACAGGTTAAAATGATTTGCAAATTATGTCTTGCTGTTTTTATTCACATTATGCATTGTCCCAATTTTTCAGGAACTGATGCTATTGTTTAAACTATGAAAATACCCATTTTGACTGACAATGAAATAATGTAAAAGTTTTGGGCACATGGAAAAGTTAAAAACCTGCCTTGAAGAGGACATATGCCTATTCTGAGTTCCCACACTGTGGTGAGGATGTTTAAAGTACTAAAGAAAACTCTTATGATCACTGTTGGAAAATTGCTGATATCATTTATGTCTTGAGCTCATAAAATCTCCCAAACTATGTTCAGGCGTCATCTACATAACTACATATAGTTTGGGAGGATTTCCAGATAAAGCATTTACTGTATCTGTCATCAAAAACACAGACTTATGCTGCAACTGTTTGTCAGATTCCTTTGATTATGCCTCAACTGTTTGTCTGTCTGTTACCATCATAACTCCGTGTGCATCAAGAAAGTAACAATTACAAACACTGTTCTCTTGATTTTAAATGTGCCAGAATTTTGATTTTTGTAGCACTTCATGTTTCAGTATACACGTTTTGTGTACATAATGTTAAGCCACACCCACATGATTTTGAGGTCTGGACTGTTTATGTATTCAAGCTTGCTTTTATGTTACTGTACAACTTTGTACATCAGTAGTGGCTAAAATACACACGAGGCATCAGCACCTCTGGTGCTTTCATATTACAACAGATTTGCTCAATCGGATTGAGGTCTGGAGTTTGAGCAGGCTAAGTCATAAATTTTATGTAACCAGATGTTTCTTTCCAACTGAGATTATTCTTGTACAACGTAGAAGTGTGTATAGGGTCATTATCTTGTTCAAAAATAAAATCCTTGATCAATCAGTCTTTTTCCAGTTGGCAATGCGTGTCTCACAAGCATGCAGAGATACTTCTTTTGATCCATGTTTCTGTTGATTTTATGAGATCACAGGCTCCTTTCAAGCAGACTGAACCCCAAACCATAATATTACCACCTTCATGTTTTACTGAAGGGATTAAACAGTCATTTTTGAAATGTTTTCCAACTCTACAGTGCACATAAGTTCTGCGTTTGGCTGAGGAAAATTTTGAATTTTGATTTGCCTGTCCAAAGGACTTGTTCCCAGTCCATTGGTGTCCAGTCCTTGAATTTCTTAGCAAACTCAGGTAATTTTTTGATGTTGCCAGCTCTTGGCTATAACTTGACCAATCAGACCATTTTCATTCAGTCGTCAGGAAATAGTAGATCTTGATACTTTCATCTCTTCACCTCTGGCGCTATTAATATCATCATGGAGTTTTCGTGCTGTCAACAAGTGATTTTTATTTTTTTTTTTATATGTCATACACAGATAACAAACATCAAAGGTACTTAACTTCCGTTTTGCACCTTTATTAACCCTTAAATGCCCAACTATAGTAAAAGTTGAAAGAAAAATCTATGTATTCTGTTAATATGTCCTGGGGAGGGGCTAATAACAACCCAACAGCAATTTTTAATTTTTGTTGACCTTTGACCTCATTTTAGTTTTGTAACATATACGTCACAATGGGCATTTCGGGGACCTTATTGCTAAAATGACTTCAATGATAAAACAGTTGACATATAGCTGAAGTATTAGGCATAGCTTATTTTTCATTAGCTTACCTGTTTGTCTACTTTATCCAGTGATGAATGGGTGCTGATCTATCGTGTGGATTCCACCATGGGGGCGGCCATATTGGAAAGGTTAGCTGGTGCAGCCAGTGTAGTGTCAGTTCCACTTTTATGCATCAGATGGCAGCACTGATGGCCTAAATATGTCACTATGGGCATTAGGTTGCAAAATTTATGTGGGTCAGTGGTTTTGACAACCCCCAAAATCGTGTGACAAATTTGTCACAGGGGGCATTTAAGGGTTAACACTAGTTTTCGGCAAACCAGTCTCTTTGAAATGCTGGATGGTGTTTCTTACCATGCCATGGCAGCATTTAACATCCTCAGCATCATGAAAGGCCACAGTGTGGCTACGGACAATATCAGAGAGCTCATTCCGTCGTGCCTTCATGTGAAACACTATGACACTGCTCAAAGTTCGTCACCTTATTTACAGGAACAACTGACTATTAGAGGTAATTTTGCAGAATAATGTTGCCTCAAACCAGTTTAAACAAACTTTTTTGCGTCAACAATCATGGAATGAGCCTTCAAACATGCATTCAGGCTATGCAAGTGTCAAAATAATAAAATCTGCGACACCTTTCAATTGTAATAAAAAAAATAGTTCTAAGTGTTTTTGTTTATTACCCATATTTTTACCTCAATATATTTGTGGGAATTATTTTTTTGTTCTCATTGCCCATAATGGTACTTTTCAATACATTTCACCCAAAAATTAGAGACCCCATTTAGACAAAAGTGGTGGTGTATAATCATCACTGCACTCTACTGTATTCCGTCCCATGAATAACAAAAGGTCGCAAGTGACATTCCTGATGAAACCTGTTTTTCTGCACCACGAGTAGTACTTCGTGGTGCAGAAAAACAGGTTTCATCAGGAATGTCACTTGCGACCTTTTGTTATTCATGGGACGATTTGTTTTGATATATGTGTGAAATGTATTTCCATCCCTTCCAATAAAGAAACCAGGGCTCCAAACCCTGCATGATCCTTTTCAGTACAGGAGACAAGGTAAAATAGGCCACCTCTGACAGAATGATTCCAGAGGCTTCTGCTAATCACAAGCAAGCGGTAGCTATTCTGCTATTCTGAACAATGGGGAAGACAGGTGTTTTTTTTGTTTTGTTTTTGTTTTTTTTTTCTCCATATGTGTTGTATTATAATTCAACTCAAGTAAAGTGTTTGGAGTCTGGGTGAGCCAAAAACCACATTAATCAGGAAAAAAGGCTGTGCATTGTTAATGATGCAATCAAAGAATTAATATGTAAAACATAATATGTGCATTAGAGGAGAGAAATACGTATGCTCAAAAGGTGAATAGACCCATTAATGATGTGTATATTAATATTTGTGATCTCACTTTAGGGAAATGACTGCCTCTTTAGAAGTGATGAATATTAATTCATGGTGCATACAAAATTTTAAATTTTATTTTCATTTGTTTTCAAATATTTCCTTTTTTTCTTCATTTTTAAAGCTTTCTGCTTTGAATAAAACTTTCCCAAGTTACCATGGGATATGAGGCCAAAATCACTGTTCTTTTCTAGTTGCCATCACTCTTTTTTATGGTCTGATTCAAAGTTCAGTGGAGATCACATTTAACAATGATAGAACTGAATCTCCTGTGTTAAAACTTCATTTTGGGTAGTGCTGTTGAACTTTATTGATATACTCCTGTTTGTATCCATTGGTGTAAAATACTCAAGCCTCGAGGCGAAATGTAAACTTCTGAGTAAATAACTTTACATCCAGTAAAACAATGTTTCCCTTTGAGCACATCCAGCTGATGCTGGTTTCTGTCGTCTTCCACCCTCAGCACACCTGGCGAATTCGTTGTTCTTAAGGAGGAAACACGAAAAATACCTGGATCTGGCGAGTGTCCCCCAAGAAGATTGGGAAACGCTGGATGTAAAATGAATTCAGTTATTTCTGCAAAAGCCACTAGATGGAGGTAGAGGAATAAGAATATATCTGCATACAGTATCCTCAGTTCCAAGTACTAAGTGTTTCTTCTCGTGATCCTCTGCCATGCCTGTACTGCAGCCATGTTCAGCTCCTGCTTGGTCTAGGGACTGTTTGTATTTTCTCTTTAGAGTACTGAGTGAAACATGCTCTTTTTAAACTCTATTTCTAGGGCTTTTTCCTGCTTTAATTGACAGCATTTTATCGAGTGATCAACAAGCTGTGTCACCAAAAGACCCAGTGAATAATTTGTTAAGTTAGATTCAGATCAGGTGAGTGACTTTGCTAATCGATAATATCCCCGTTTTTGGCTTTGAAAACTTGGTGTTGCTTACATTTGAGATCATTGCCTGGCAACAGGATGCAGAACCCTTCAATGAGTTTGGAGGAATTTGTGCTTCAGCAGATAAGATGCTTTTGTTCACTCAAGAATTCTTTTTGTAGCTGCTATATGCAGCTGCACCATCTGTAAAGACAGTACCTGAGGCAATTACACATGCTGAAATCATAAAACCCCCAGCGCCGCGTTTCTCAGATAGAGGTCCTGAGTCGCTGTGATCATCCTCGCTCTTTCAGTCTGCCTCTTAATTATTCCCTGATTTAATTGGCAATAAAGCCGTCCTCTCTACCTGCCTCAGCTGAAACAAGGCATGTATTGTGGTGCAAAATTATTGACTTGCCTCAGCCACATGGGTGCAACACATTTGAGGATGTTGAGGTGAATTTCCCCTTCATCATAGTTAAGCACTTTTGGTGTGTGATAAGAGATAGCGTATTATTGCAGCCATCTGTCTACCTCGCAGTGAAGTCTCAGCAGTCCTATCTGAGTATTTTTTGATAGTAATCAATGATGCATCCACTTCAGTTCATTTTTGTACATCCATGGTTTATTTTGTCACTGACTACACTCAGTGAGTAGCCTACTGCATAAGGAACTTGATCCCAAGATTGGGCAGGGCCTACCTTTGCTCTCAGAATAGCATCAGTCTGGACCTGAGAGATATATGTTCATGAAAAACAAAACACATTTCAGTACATTCAAATGATTATGTTATCCTCCGTTAGCCTCAACACAGCAGTGCTGCTGGCAAAAGTTGGTGACCATAATTTAGGCTTCAGACACTGCAGATTTGGATTGAACAGATTTGTGTAAAAGTCACCAACCATATTTTGTTTTTGTTTTCTGCATACATGTTATATTACATGTTACATTGTACTTATTCTTTTTAATTTTGGAATCATTGTCAATGATTTCCAGTGAATTGTAATTAGTAATATTTACATTAAAATATCTAGTCTCTTCAGTCTGCCTGACATGGATGTCTATGAATAGTCGGAAGACATAGCAGTTCCCAGAGGTTAAGCATATAGTACGCAGAGGTAAACCGTACAGTAAATTCAACCCTGCAGCAAAAGGCCTTCTAACTGTAAATCATTAGAACTATACACTGAGCCACAGTGTGTGAGTGCCACACCAAAGGTTGTGTCCTGTTTAATTTCTTCTGGTACCAGGTAAAAACAATTTAGCACATTACCATTATTTCGCTTGTGCGTTTACCCAAAGTGACTGATAATTGATTAGAGTATGCAGGAATCAATCCCACTTGGTGCAATGCAGGATTAAAGGCTTTGGTTAAGGGCTTTGTTCAACAGCCATGTGGTTGCACTGTAGCTTCCCCTGAACCCATGTGATCGCCATCAGCATTGGGCCACAGGTTGTCACCCTTCAGCTGAAGTGCCATATTGAAGAAATGAAAAAATTAATACGGAAATTGCAAAATCTTCATCAATTTAATAAATAAATATCATATCAGCATACAAATTAAAATGTTTCCATCATGCAATCTGCAACATTGAAGCATTTTTTACATTTACATTTATACAATTAAAATTTATACTGAAAATTGTGTTAATATGTGCAAAAATCCAGGTAGGAAGTCCATAAATACATATATATACATGCAAATATTTACAGATTTAAATTACATTCAGTGTAACACACATATTTTGCCATGCATCAGTTTTTATGCATATACAGTATGATTGTATTATAAAGTATTGTAAAATATATTAACTTCTTTAATCCACGAGAAGGACAGCAGCTGTGCAGCATAGAGTGAATATACAGCATAGAAATATTGGATCCCTTCACCACAGCATTGCCAATGTTCATCCATCCACAATCTCACCCTTTTATTCCTCGATAGGGTTGCAGTGGGACTAGAGCCTATCCTAGCATACAATGGCTGAGAAGCAGGAACATACCCATGACAGTCCATCGTCATTTAAATACTGCACTACTCACTCTCACACTCATACGTACAGTACGTGTAATTTAGAGTCTCCAGTTATCCTGGCATGCATGACTTTGGAAATCCATAATAGCAAGGGGGAGAACATGCAAGCACCACACAAAAACGTCCAAGCCTGTCTGCTGCACCACCTTGCTGCTCGACTTGCAAACTTTACTTAATAAAAATGAGTTTGCATTTCAAAGAAGCTTAAATGACCTCAGTAACAATACCGATGCTGTGCTGTGATTGGTCATCTGGACGGTCCCTTGTCTCATTTGTGTGGTGGTAGTAGCTGGGAGATGGGATGGCTGTCCTATGATTCCTCTGTGATCTGTGAGGGCCCACCGCTTTGTGAATAGCCGTGCCATGGCCATGTTCTGTCCAGGAAGCTGGATTAGCAAAGGTACAGCTGTAGACCGGAGCATGGGAATATGCTATTGTGTATCGATTCCTAGAGGAGGTAGTGGTGGGATTCGGTACAACACAGTATCTTCCCTGCTGAGCAACATCAATGGTGTTGGAAGGTTGAAAAGGACCTGAAATGGAATTACAAATTCATTTAAATTCAGCATGAAGCAAGCAAACATACAAAGGATTTGTGGATCTATGAAACGGGAGTAAATAATCCAAAAAAATTTTTTAACTATCATAGCTCCAAGCAAGATCACCATTTTCTACAAACATCCTACCTCATTAAAACTGCATAAAATATTTACATTATAAAGAATTGGAAACACTGCCATTCATGCCAACTTTAGAAAGCCCAGGACATGTTTATTTTCCTTGAGACAAGCTCAGATATGGGTTGATTAAATACTGTGCAAAATTTTAGAGATTTAGTTCTGTTAGCGGCCATCACATTAAGTGCAAGTCCATATCAGAGCGCTTTATCCTCAAGCCGAAGCACTTTATTTGCTATTGCTGGTTTTTTGTGTTTGGCACTGGTTGTCATTATGTTTGACACATCTCACCGTGCCACCATAAATAGCTTTACCATTTTTTTAACTGAAGCGATCTAAAATAATTGGTTTCCCACCATCTATTTGGCCCCTTAGGAACTTTGTTCACATTCTCCTCTTACTTTGGAGACTTACCTTTCAAAGTGCTGCTCATTAGATTGCTTGAGAGCAGACATATGCTTCCAATTATCATTGACATTAATAGGAGTCACTTGAGAATTTTGGTTTAGAAACTTCAAATTCAAAGTCCTTTTTAAGGGTTAACTATAATAAATATTTTGCTTCTGCATCCTGTATATGCTCAGCTTAATAAGGTGGGTACAGATGTCAGTGACTGCTGTCTACTGAGGACATCATGCACATAAATATACAGGCTTTAAGATGCGTATGACTTTAGATAAAAGTACCAAAAATTGCTGACAGAATTCTGGGAAAAGGCAAGGTTCCGTGCTCAAATGAGATCATCTGTCCATCATCTGTCCACTTTTTTTCAAGAGGTCTGCAGAGTCTTTTACGTACTTCTAAGGAAGCTGTTACCAGGTCATTTTGTCTTCAAAGTGCACTAATGATTTCCATATGGCAGTTAAGTCTCTTTTTTGTGCCAAATATTATGGTCACCTAATATATGGGGGCTCGACAGGAGCAATAAATTAAAACATCGGTCATTTCTACTTGGCAAAAAAAAAAAAGTAAAAATTACCTTAAACAAAAGCTTATACCCCCTTTCCACAGAAGCTACGAATCCCACGAATCCTCACGAATGGGAAATTTAACCTATTTGTGGTTGAATCGTAATCAGTTCGAGAAGTTCTTAACTGAATTGTATTTCATTCTTATTAATTCTTGCAATTCGTGAGCAGTCGGGAATTCGTGGCAGAAGTTTTGAACTGTTCAAAAAATTCATGGAGAGTTGGTTCTTAACAAATTCGTAGTCTATTCTTAGTCTCCGTAACTGATTCGTAGTCGGTTCTTACGCATTCGTGCATATTCTTAACTCATTCGGCAATTCGTGAGTTCTTGGCTTGACCACGAATCACCTACGAATCTGTCACAAATCACACGAACACAATATTCCTAAGTGATTCCTAATATTCGTGCAGTATTCGTAATGGATTTTTGTAATTCTTACTCAATTCTTGACAATATCAGTGCAATTCGAGCCGAATCCCGCGAATATCCATAACTCTATCCTACCTGCATCGTAAATGCTTCGTACAGCATCACAAATTGGACCATAAAATTTGCTAAATTTCACGAATCCTCACAAATCTGAAAATTTATCAATTCGTGACAATTTGTGGGATTCGTGGTCATAGTGGAAACCAGGCATTAGGGAATACACTTTAAACATGCGAAGAATTTCATTACTAGCCTAAAATGATGAAGAAGATATAAATTTATCCCAACCATCATTTAAACAACTGTGCAAAGGTTTTAGATAACAACAATTAGCAAACAATACATAAAGTCTAACGCACCATTTTCCAATGTATAAGAATTTTTGGGATTTCTTCTGGATCCATCGCTGATATCAGAGCCACTGTCATTGAAGTCACTGTCTCCTTTTCCACTGTCCTCCACACTGAGCTCATCTGTGCTCCCAGGGCCTCTGTTAATATAGGCACGTACATCAGAGATATAGAACTTTTACATCACAAACATTGATTGATTGGTTTCAGTTCTGGCTTGTTCAAGATTATTAAATGAAACCAGAGAGTATGAAATGAAAACCATATTTTAAGATTTGTGTTCAATATTGCAAAATGTTTTTTTTTTTTCTTTTAATTTCGGGCTGATTAACGAATATGCCAGTTTGTTTACACATTGAACCTCTGTATTCCACAGTAAAAATGTTCTGTATTAAATCCGCTCAAATATAGTGGATTATCTACCAATTCTACTCTCAAGTAGCTTGTTTGAGTTGAATTAGCACTAAATATTTTGCAATTTTATATTAGCACTCAATTCATTAAATCAATAATTATAGCTAGAATTTGTAAGGGTACTCATTATTGCACCACATGAAATGCCAAATGTTCCCTCCCTGTGGTGAAGCCTTAGTTAAAATGTCAGATTGACTCACCTATTACAAATGCTTTAAATGTTATGCAAGGAGATGACATTTAATTAATGTTGCACAAAAGATTTCAAACAGAATGCGATCATTTTTTGACACATTAAATATTTACATAGCGATTGCAGGTCTCAGTCATAGGCCTCGTACTCAGTAGATATTGCTGACATGGGTGTGAAATTATTAATGTTCTCCATGTATATCAAGCATGAAATCTTATTTAAATTAAAATTTAACTTGTATTGGAAGCAACAAGAAATTGGGTCATTTTCAGAGAATAGCAACAGTTCAATGAGACAGTATGCCCACATGTCAAAATGCACAACTTTAATTGATATGCTTCATTATTATGCCTTACCGTAGTTGAGCACGGCATTGTTCTTCATGCCACAGGGACACTTGTTCAAAACGTTTTGTACAAAGGCCGTCTGGACCGAAAGTCTTTGATGTAATGAAAACCTGAGGACATAAGAAGAGGCACTTTAGGTTAGTGATACGTCTTCATAGTAATTGGTTTCTCATCGGTTTCTTTGCAACACATTATCTCAGATATATTGAAAACGTCATTTACAATATGAGCGATTGGTCTTACCTTAGTCTCAGAGTCGGTGCCACTCTCCTCAGAAAGGCAGGTTGACTCATCCACAGATGATGCAGTCTGGTTACTGACTAGACAACCAGCTTCAGATAACACATGTGGATCCAAGGGTTTGTGCATGTTTTGGGATTTTCTTTCTAAAAGGCCAGGGGAGACCCCTTCCTTGTCTTTGTAGTTTCTGCAGTTTCGGATGTGCTTGGAAGAGATAGCAACAGCGAAGATTGCTATGAGCAGTATGGCACAAACCCCGCCGAGCATGATAATAACAACAAGAGAAATGTCCAAGCTGAGATATTCCTCGTCATTTGATGGGAGCATGACAGTAATGTGGTCTTCAGATAGCTGCACTTCTGTGACAAGGAAGCGCACAGTGGCACTCCTGGAGAGGGGTAATCTCCCCTTGTCACTGACGGCTATCTTGATTTGCAGAATATCTCCAGGCATGTATGTGAGGCCATATTTTAAAACGATTTCTCCGCTGTCTTTGTTAATTGAAAAAAGCTTATTTTTATCCTCAAGAATTCTGAAAGTAAGGTCACTGTTTGGGCTTTCATCGGCATCTTGAGCTCTGACCTGAAGAGCAAGGTATCCATGTGGTGCATTATATGGAATAGGCACATCAGCCAAATCATTGTGCAAAACTGGATATGTAATATATGGCGAGTTATCGTTTTGATCTACAACTTTGATTATAATTGCAGCTGTACTTGACAGTTGTGGAGAACCTCTGTCAGTGGCCTCAATGTTCACTTCGAAGGCCTGTACTAGTTCGTAATTAAATGATCTAACACAAAATAAAGAGCCAGACTCAGGGTCCACAGAGATAAATGTAGACAAAGGTTGTCCTTCTAAGACGTCTTTGTCTAATATTCTGTAAACGACTTTCCCATTATCCTCTATGTCAAGATCGCGTGCTACAACAGTGGTAATATAAGAGCCTGGCGGCTTGTTTTCGATAACAGAGACTTCATAAACTGATTTGCTGAAAACGGGAGCATTGTCATTTTCGTCATGCACTCTAATAGTGAATTGCTTTATTGTTTTGAAGGGGGGAGAACCTTGGTCTTCAGCTTCCACCGTCAAATTGTACTCTGAATTTTTTTCCCTGTCCAATGTTGTTGTTGTCACAATTGTGACAGCACCGCCATATGCCTTCTGGAGCTCAAAATGCTCGTGCCCATGTAAACGAACGCGCACGTTCCCATTGGAACCGGAATCCCTGTCCAGAGTTTTGATCAAAGCTACAAAACTCCCCGCAGCTGCTACCTCACTAATGTAGGCGACTCCGTCAGTCATTGATGTCATTGGTTTGATGACGATTTCCGGAGCGTTGTCGTTCACATCGGTTACCTCAACAAAGACTTTGCAGACCGATGGGACTGCATTTATGCCTAAATCATAGGCTTGAATGTTCAGTTCATATGAACGCCTTGTCTCATAATCAACTGAGGCTTTTAAAGAAATTGCACCCGAAAACTTGTCTATGTGAAACACCCGCTCAATCTCTAACGGCGAATCTTTCACAAACCCGTATACCACCTCACCGTTAATACCGTCGTCCAGGTCGAACGCCTTCACTTTTAACAAAAGTAGACCAACGGCGCGTCCTCGGCAAGCTCGACTTTGCGCGAGCTATGCTCAAACACGGGAGTGTTATCATTGGAATCAAGTACTTTAATAAGAATGTTCATTGACCCAGAACGAGGAGGACTGCCGCCGTCTATTGCGGACACTTGAACTGAATAAGTGTCCTTCGCTTCTCTGTCCACCGCGTATAATAACACAAGCTCAGCATGTTTAACTCCATCCTCCCTGGTTCGCACTTCAATTCCAAAGTGGTCGTTTGAAGAAACTTCATAAGTCTTTATGTAGTTATTACCGACATCCTGATCCACCGCAATGTCCAGAGGGAATCTTGAGCCCACGGCCATGCTCTCTGAAATTTCTAAATATGATTCATTGTGTTTAAAATGTGGCGAATAATCGTTGATGTCTTTCACCTCAATTTCTACGTGAATGAATTGATACTTTTCCATGTAGAAGGCAACGATGTCGAAGTTGAAGACGCATCGAGGCAAAGTCGCGCATATCTGCTCCCGGTCTATGATCTCCTTGACAGTCAAAAGCCCGTCGGTAGGTCCTAAATGAATCGATGACGAGTTCACTTCTTCCATGAAGCGGAAGCTTGTTTGAGTTATGTTCCCTGGATCAATGTTCAAATCACGACACAGGTTCCCAATCTGCGTTCCGGGAGCGTCCTCTTCGTACGTCGTGTAAATCAAAGTTGTACATTGCACTGCACGAAGTACAGCCAGGAGCATTAAGCATATATTAACTAATTTATTTTGTCGCCGACTCATTATTGTTAATTGCAACAGAAAAATGATTAGCCTTAATAAATAAATAATTGCATACATACATTAAGTTCTCAAATACACATCTCTTGTAAAGCCCACCACTTCAGACTTCTCTGTAACTCTGAAAGTGGCAGTTCTCATTGGATTTAAGTCATGGTTTATGCAAATAAGTTATTCAACTGACCAATGACTTGCGTGTTGTCCACCAAACGGCTGTTGTTCCGTGCTGGGGCTAATGTTTCCTCGGTAAAGCGCATTTGTTCTGACTTTCAATTTGTTCTCTCCAAATGGGACCGTGAAACATTAGCAATACAATTTGAAAAAACATCCATTTATCTCAGCATCCAAGAAGAATGTGTAATCAAACGCGTGCCAGTCTTGGACTAAAATATTTAACATGGTGCAACAAGACGTCTGAAGACGGGGCTGCAGTAATGTAGGCTTTCCAGTATGAATGAACAAGGCTTAGGCTATTGCATGAAACCAACCCCCTGAGAACGGTTGATTCTATATCCAAATGTGGCCTACAGATTATAATGCTTAGTTTTAAAATAGTACACTGCCAATCAAAAGTTTGGAATCACTTGTGTTTTTCATGCAGGCCTAGATTAAATGGAAGAAATTTTGCGCAACAATGAGGCAATGGCCCATAGTATAAATGCAAACTCTGCAGGGACTTTCTGGAACAGGAATTTCAAAATTTTGAATGACCCGTTCAATCCCCTGGTTTAAACACCACAAAGCTGTTGTGGGGTCACCTGGTTCGTACAGTTCCCAAAGTGTAGCCATCTTCAAAGATACCTCCATGGTAAATTTTGCAGGTATCATTGGAAATCCATTGTTAATAAAACAATGTAATAAAAAGCAGCCCTGTCAATTCAGGTGAAACTGTTTACTGTCTTCAACTTGATGCCTAGTGATACATTTTATCAATCAAACCCAACATGTCCACTATAAACTTCAAAATATGTATTGTCATGACAATTACGTCAGATACAACATGTAGAGACAACTCAAACACGTAAGCTAAGCCTAGCATTTTCAATTGGACCTGATTCATGTTTTTAATGTAGCACAGAAACTTAAGTTTGTAAGTAGAACTGACTTGATTTTTTTTTTTTTTTTTTTACAGTGACCTTTGAAAAATAATGTCTAAAGGCCTGTAATTGGCAAAGCACTGATTAAATCTCATGGGGGGATACTTAAATCATAAAATCACCAAAATAGCTTTATTATCATATAATAATTGTTGCCTCCTCAAATACAAATTGGAAAAACATTTGAATGGTATGTTTCATTACAATTTAAACTGAAATCAGCAATTTGTGAATTATCTTTTACTTTTTTTTTCACTGAAAACAATACAACAGCAGATTAATTGATGTTTCTCTACATGAAGTATAACAAAGGAAAAACACGCGCCTCCGCAGATGAACAGTAGCCAAATCGGTGCCTCTTAGAATAGGGGATAAGTAATGAAAGTCAAAGAAAGAAATACTGGAGCACACGATTACTAAGGCAATTTATTATGGTGCAGGTAACAAGACAAAATAAGCACAAGATGCAGCTTTAAAATGATCATTTCATCCATTGAAGGTAAAGAGTAATTCAAAACCTATATCGTCCATGTGAAACAATATTTGGCCTCCTAAACCTAATAAATGGTTTTGCTACCCGTGGAAGCAATGACTTCGATCAAATGTTTGCAATGACTGACAATGAGTGTTTTATATCACTGTGGAGGAATTTTCGTCCACTCTTCCTTGCAAAAAGTGTTTTAATGCAACTACTGTGGAGGAGCATGAATGGACTGTTTAAGATTATTCCACAGAATATCAATCAGATTTAAGTCAGGCGTTTGACTAGGCCACTCCAAAACATTCATTTTGTTTCTTCTAAGCCATTTAGAGGTGGACTTGCTTGTCTGCTTTGGATCATAGTCCTGCTGCATAACCCAACTGCACTCGATCTTTAGGTCACAAACAAATTATGGCAAATTGTACTGTTCTAGAGGTAGCAAAGCAGCTGCTTCCATCAGTGTTTTTGACTGTTGGTATGATGTTCTTAATGTGGAGTGTTATGTAGGTTTTTAGCCAGATGTAACGGGACCCATGTCTTTCAAAATGTTCTACATTGACCCATCTGTCCTCTGAATATTATCCCAAAAGTCTTTGGGGTTGTTTTTGTTTTGCTCTCATATTGTGGAATTGTGAAAATTGACCTTAACTGAGGGAAGTGAGGCCTGCAGTTCTTTAGATGTTAGTCTGGGTTGTTTTTTGAACTCCTGGATGAGTCGTCAGTGCACTCTTGGAAGAATTTTGGTGGGCAGGTCACTCTTGGGAAGGTTTACCACTGTTTCAAGTTTTCTCCATTTGAAGATAATGGCTTTCCCCTTATTAAAATTAATATAATTCCAAGCCAATGGATGTAAATGGATGGTATTTTTGCCACCATAGCGCAGTATAACTATAGTGATACTATAGTTATTCAAACTACAGCAGTACAGTTGTGTGGACTGTAGAAATACCATCTGAAGTTATACTATAGTTACAATGTGATGGTTATAGTACTACACTACTTATACTGAGCAAACTATAGTAGTACTATAGTTATGCCAAAAATACTACAGTATTACTAAGAAATAACAATGGGATATTTCATAAGGGTCACCATGGTATGCCATTACCCTAGTGTCAAAGAGATGGCATTGTAACCCTTTCTTGACCAGTTGATGTCAACAACATTTTTTCCTCATCTATTCTTGAATTTCTTTGAATCTTGGCATCATGTGCTGCTTTTTGGCTTCTTGCGTACTTCACATTCCCAGACAGGTTTTACTGAAGTGATGTGGGGATTCAACAGGGCGATTAATCATGCCTGGGTGCGTCTAGTGAAATTGAACCGAATTATTAATTAAATTTGTTTAATTATTTGATTTAGTAACTATGGGGCAATTACTTTTTCATATAGAGCAGGATAGCTTTTGTCTGGCAGTAAATACAATCATCATATAAACCCGCATTTTGTGCTTACTCGGGTTATCTTTAGGTTGATGATCAGAAACATTTAAGTGTGACAAATGTGCAAAAATTAAAAGAAGGGGGTGGGGGCAAATACTTTCCTCATAGCAATGTATAGAAATGATCTAAAAATGTACTATTTCAACTGAAAAGCAAGATTATTGAGTGCCTAAGTGAGTTTCCCACATTCTCTCATCAAATTTGGGATTTTTTTTTTTCAGTTTCAGAAATTACTGTCAGTTTGACATTTCAGCCCACTAGGTTTATCACTTTGAGTGCATGAATCACTTTTAAGTCATTTACCTCAAGTTTGAAATTGGCCCAAAAAAAATGGTCAACAATGCTCTGTAGAGGAACAACATGAAATGGGTTCAAACAATGGGAGTTATCCCCCTCTGTAAATGTGACAGATCTCCCTACAGGCAGCCAATGCCTTGAAAGATTCATCCAATGTTTTGGATTACCAGTGGGACAAAGCCAAAGAATTTTCCTGTTGGAAGACATCACATAAGGTCCTGCTGTGCTCCCTCATCTTCTGTTATCATACCTCCTGTGATTGGCTGTTTAGCTCAGCAACAGGCAATGCACAGTGAATGTCTCCAGGCTAAGGATTCTGGTGAGGCTGATTAACACAGAAGGGCCACCAGTCTCTGGAAATGCATATATACACAGCTAAAAATAAATAAATTCAAGCAGAATACAAAATCACTATGATAACAAACTCAGCCAATCAGTTTTCCAAGTCTGTCTCCAACCTTTATCACTTTTCTACTTCTTTAATCTAAATTGCTGCAATAAGAGGGGAGCTGCTTCCCTTCCCCCCAGGGCCAAAAAGGGACAGTCACAATATCTTGAGGTTACGTTTAATGTAAGCCATTTGGGATGTCTGGGGGCTAGATAAGGCTTAGGCACCACCAGATTGTGGGCTGAATTTGTAACAAATGGGTGGGTGTGGGGAACAGATGTTAATGTGTCAGAACTGACAGACTGGCTGTGTTCTTGGTGTCATAGCACTTCTGGTGATGGGAGGGGTTGGGGCTAAAAGCAAACACTTTCCACACAGCCAAACTGAATATAGTGACCCCAATGTCATGTTTATGTATGTAAAAAAGCATCATAATGTGATACAAATATGTGCCACAGCCTAAGAAAATTAATTGAATGGGAATAATACAGCAAACCATTCACAGTAACAATTAACTATTTCTGGCTCAGTAACAATTTCACAGTAACAATTTCTGGCTCCTATCAAACTATTCTGAACTCTGAGATGATCTAACATTAGTATTTTACATTTGAATGTAAAGACTGTGACATGAAAAGCCACTGCATAAAAGTGATCTCATAGAGTTGAGTAACTTAAGTTTGGCGTTGTAGTTCAAATACTTTACGGTAAATATGGCATTTGATCATTAATATGTGGGTCACTCTCAAAAGATGCAGACTTTCTGAAGAGCAAAGTTTTTATACCTTGACCTTTGTTTTCATACATGAAAGCTTATGTTTAATATTTGTTTTGGCATCACTTCGGCATTGGCTGCATTGTCGTTCTTTTTTTTTTTTTTCTTACTTGAGTTTCTTCTGATCCAGATGTTTTTTCCAACCTTAAGTCATACAGTTTTGGTCATCATGCTTCTACCACAGTCATATATGCCTGTTCTAAGTTGAAATAGTCAGAACCAAACTTGGTTACCTGCTGTTAGTTTGATGCGTTTGAGTGTTCCTGCATCACTGTTGTAAATTGCTGTTTTAGTTCTGCAGCACAGAACATTGGCATATTTATGAGACATGATGCGTGACTGTCTGCAGTAATTGTAAAAGTAATAAAAGTTTCAATGATCAATATTCTTGATCTCCAGTGAGGTTCCATTACTTTGAGTCACTAGTGGTAGTACTGGTTATTGGTATTACAACCACAGGCCGTAATACCTGTCACTATAACCCAGGTGATAAATTTCCACAAAAGATGTATTTTTCAAGATGACATCAACAACATTACAAAATGCTGCTCATTAATCACACCAGCGTCAATAAATTATGCCATTGAATCCTTTTTTTCCTGCAAAAAGTCTTTTACATAAACGTACCAATGACACATTAATATTCAACTTGTTATAAGAAAGAATAGACAAATAAATTAATAACTTATTGACTATGGAGGAAAACTCGTCATTTCCTGGTTGAAACAGCCAATCATTCTACTGAAATTTAACCCTGGAAGCACTAATCCACAGTTTTTAAATTGTTTTAATTATTTTAGGATAGTTTCATTCTTTTCATGTACGTAATTAATAGACCTAATGCTTATGTTTAGCATATGACATTAAAATGAATGATATTTTTTAAAATGGCTGTAAATGCCTCTAATGCATGACAGCTGGCTTGCTGGACAAACTTTTTTTTTAATTCAAATTTGTATATTGATGCTTGCTTTGTGTGGCATCTTGAAAAAAAACTTTAACCATGTAATGACTGGTAAGTCAAGGGACAGGTTCTCACTTTATTCTCAAAATGACCCATTAAGTGATTATGTAGGCAGCACTCCTCTATTCATCTCATGAGATGTTTGTCCCCTTGCATCATATACTCACATCAATATCCCTTGAGAGAATATCTCATTATGTAGTATAGCTGCAATTATTTAGAAAACCTATTAAATTCAGCATATACAGACGCCAATATACATGCATAAGAAATCTTAGTTTAATAAAAAATATAAATAAATGCACTTATGTATTCTGTATTCTTAACAAATAGCTGTAAAAACAGTGTGATTCCAATTTAAAGTCCTCAATGAAGAGTACATGAAAGTCTTTGCAGATTGCTTTATTTTTGTTTACTTGGTAAAAGGGAAATAAACTAAAAACAAAATGCAGAATAGATCTCATTGCTGGTACTTTCAGCAGAATGCATGATTGCTTATGCGATGTCTTAGTATGTCAAGGAAAACTTGAACTGGATTTGTACAACAAAGACCAATTACTATAATGAAATGCAAGAGACATTTCATAAATATCAATATTAATTCCTCATGGAAAATTAATTAGGCTTTTAGGGTGAACTTGAAAAGACATCCAGTATCTCTGTTACTGTTTCTCGGTGGATTCATAGCAGTTAAATTAAACAGAGTACAAAAGACAGTGTGTGCCTACAGTATTTTTTTTTTTTTTTTTGTATGCCGCTTTTTTCTTTTTTGGTAGGCCTCAAAAGGCCTAACCTAATGAGAAATTGAGAGGGACAGAAAAAAAATGAATTGGCGTATGATCATATTAAGTCTTTTGAAAACAGGAGGAAGATCAAAAGACGCATTAGCATTCTGAACGATATTACACTTGGCTGCTTCTCTGTGCCCCTGCCTCCTTCTCTAACATCGTCCCCCCGCTGCAACCTCCTTCAAAGGCTGGCTCCGACAACCCAAATTTCACCCACTGCCGTCTGCTCTGGTTATTAATAAATGTTGAGTCTCCTTTCAGAGAGGACAAACACAGCTCTGGTCTTTTTGTTTGCAGCATCTGCAGAGCATTAAAGTCTGAGTTTTACAGTACATAGCTGCTATTCTATGGCCCCAGAAGCCTTGAAATGCTGCCTTTAGTTGCCACACTGGGCTGTACTGAACATAATGCAGAGCAATTTGATTCCAAAATTTAAGCTAAGATAGAAGAGGTGTTAAAAAACAAGGATAGGCTGACAGAAATTAAGTATGGAATAAAAAGCCAATGTGGGGAAGGCACAGAAGCATCCAACGCATCCAGTCTCATTATTGCAATCATTTTCATTTTTTGAATAATTAATTAGTTAAATATTCGCTCTATGAATCTTACATATCTTGCGAAAAAATATAAACCGTTTGATTCCAGATGTTCTTGCCTGAGTTGTTTAGTAGTGGTTTGTCGTTTGTTATGATAGTTTCCGGTTTTTCCTCTTAATATGTGTGAGCCTCTGCCTTCATGTCTCTTTGTTTTCTCAGGGAATTTATTTTAGCCAAGTCACCGATATTTTCTGCCACTATCATCACAAATCTCCTTTATCAGTAAATTCTGCCCGCACCTGTTTTCTCTCAGTTCCCATCTGATAGTTATGAAGCAGCACCACTGATTCAGAGGGCTGTTCACACTATGGCTTCGCAGTGCCTGCCTGAATCTTTCCCCTCCCCCTCCCTCTCTCTCAATGTGGTGTGTGGCCTGCCTCTACCTGGAGAGTACAGCACAAGTCTCCCAAACATTAGGCTTCACCACCAGCCAACTGGCAACTGTGAGGGTGTCAACAAATCTCTCCCATACGGTGAAGAATTTGGCACTAATGTAGGGCACCTGAACCAGGCACACAGAAACAAAGACATATGGAGAAAATACACCAAGCTTTTGGTACAACAGGGTGAAGAACTTATACAGTAAAATTGCATCATGGGAGCTGTAATATATTTTAAAAATTTGCCAGAATGACAGCAAAGATTTTATGGAGTTTACAAATGATACATTTGTGTATTAACAGTTGGCAAGGCATTATTAAGATTCTTGCCTAGGAAAACAAAACTTCAGCACTCATTGAAAAGCAAGACACTATTTATTGTGGGCAACACAAACACATTGCAGCAATATGCCATCATCAGCCATATTATTTTATATTGTAGGATTCTTGTCTGCCATTGGTTGTATTTTTCTGACTAAACAAGGAAATTTCATCCAAAACTAACAGTAACTTTACAACTGCAGGGGGCATGTTTATGAAATTTATGTATTTTGAATAACTCAATAGCAAAAAATTGCATTTTATGACAGTGATAGTTCAGAGAGTGTCTTCCCAAGGAAAACAGCCTCATAGATCGTAAATGCAAGTGGCAACAATGACTTCTATTACGTTTAGGTAATTATGAGCACAGCAAAGAAGAAAATGAGATGACATCAATATTTAGCACTAAGGTTTGCGGTAGGGTGGAGGTCGAGACAGTTGATTGGGCATATAAAACAACAAACTTTCCTCTAGCAAACTTGTTTGATTCTCGCTTCTGCAAGTATAATTTTTTAAAGTGTGAACCGTGACTTAAAAAAAAAAAAAAAAACAAGATCGCCTTTTCCTAACTTTGAACCCTAACCTTAACCTAACCCTAATATTAACGTAACTGTAAGCTTCTGGATGTAGTAACTTTAAACAAAATCGCAATGTTTCTCTATCTGTTTCATTTTTGAAGGTGCAATGCTGCTGTTCCTCCAGTAATCAAAGAAATAGTCCTCCCATGGAATCATTGTAGAGGGTAAGAACAAAGCCCCTGTGTGATCATTTTGGTCAAAGGATCCATTGATAGCTTGACATGAAACAAATGCATGTTCTGGAATTAAGCAAGGGATAATTCCCAACGAGGTGTCTAGTATCAGAAAATAATGGTTGACGTGGAGGCAACTGCCCTCCACGAAGTCCATTATTTTTTGATAATGGACACCTCAAAGGGCATTATCCCACTTATACCATGGTGTCTGGCCATAGAGAAATTTAGATTATTAGTTTATGTTTTTATGCATTTTGAAATCAAAATCAAAGTTTTTCTGAAGCCATAACTCTGTTTTTTGGGAGGTAAACTAGTCTGCTCAGCTCATTGATGCCGTAGGCTCAGCAGTGAGAAAGTGAATGTTATCCAGCAAGATTAAAAGTCAATAGCATTGCATATGGTTGACAAATAGCAGATATAATTACCATATACAAAAGTTATTTGTGTTTTTATTGCAAAGAAACCTGTCAACATTCAATCCTGCTTCACAGATCAGCACAAACAGAAATCGTAAAATTAAAAAAAAAAAAACTAACTTAATCCTTTTCATCCCTTCTGCCACATAAGACATCAACTAGAGTTCTTTGCTGTGTCCTGTTTTGTTCAACTTTCTGCAGCTGGCCTGAGTCCTTCCTGTTGTGTTTATCTCCCTTTCAATGGATCTTCTCCTAGTCTCTCGATGGAGGCTTCTTGATCTTTGGTTGTCAGGGGTCCATCTCAGGGCAACATGTGGGATCAATGTGATTAGCATCCTCATGACATGTTCTTAGGAGGTCCTCTTAGCGGATTGTTCTTGGCCAGAAGATTTTAAGTATCTGGCAGAGGCATTTGTTTTGGAAAACATTAAGCTTGTTGCATATGGATTGGACAACATTCTAAGTTTTATCACCATAGAGTAGTACCCTCGGCAAATTGGTCTCAAATAGTCTGATCTTGGTTTCTGTACTGAAGTTTCACACTGTTTTCAAACTTGCAAAGGCGTGTGTTGCCTTTCCTACCCAGGCTTGAAATTTAGCTTCATAGTCTCCCATCTATGATCACTTTGACCCTGCATAAGTGAAGACTTTGACTTCTTCAACTGTACAATCTTTTGATGGTGATTGGGAGTTGGGGTGAGCCATTGATTTTTATGAGTTTGGTCTTGCCTCGACTTTTTGGTTGTTTCTGTGTAGAGTTGGACTCTTTTCATGCCTATCTTTGTAAAGGGAAGAGGCACAGGTCATCAGCAAAATCTAGATCCTCTAAGCAGCTGTTCTGGGTCCACTTAATCCCTCTTGGTCTTTCATTAACTGCTGTTTTCATACACCAGTCAATTTCCATAATGAAGAGAAGTGGTGTTAGAATTCAGCCCTGCTTCACTCTTGTTTTTATGTTGAATGTGTCAGCTGCCCTGTTTCCGCATATGACTGCTGGTTGAAAGTCAGTGTACAGGAGCTTTGTGATGTTATCGAGTTTCTGAGGAATACCACCATGTCTTATGATCTTCGAAAGAGAATCACAGTGAATGCTGTTGAACGCCTTTTGGAAATCAATGAAGCTGTCATAGACCTGACTGTTCCATTCGACGGACTGTTCCAGGATTTGGTGAAGAGTAAAGACCTGGATGATACACGATCCACCTGAATCCTGCTTGTCCTTGCCTGAGGGGACTGTCCACTGATTTCTGTGGATGATGCAGGAAAATACGACTGAAGACTTTACATGTGATTGATAGTAAGGTTATGCCTCTACAATTGTTGCAGTCGGTGAGGTCTCCCCTCTCTGGTAATGTAACACTTTGTCCCAGTTTTCGTTCTTGTGGTGTTGTTTCCTTTGTACAAATTTCTTTGAATACCTATGTCAGGATGTGTAGGATTACCTTCTCATCAGCTTTCAGTATCTCCGCACTCACTCTGTCTACACCTGGGGCTTTTTTTTTTTTTTTTTCCACCATTGAAACTTCATTTCCGAGAATGAAAGGTTAGCTGGTTTTAAAACTAAACAATGGATAAATTAAGAGCTTTGCCATTTACAGAAAGAAATAAAGTGGATCAAAACACATACTTCAACATCATGAATGACGAGAAAATACTAAACATGAGTGTCTACCAACGAAGCTACATTGGCTGTAATGTAATGTAAATTGCAACCCTTGAAAAGTGAGTTAGATAAAAGAATGGCATTACAAGCAATACCAACACTTACAAATGCAATATAAAACATGCTCTCCTAAAAATGTTCCCACCACTACCCCCCTCACCAGAGGACACCTTTATTTGTATAGCAGCTACCTATCTATGTTTCAATCAAATCACCCAGCAATCTCTCGTTCCATGAGGCAGACTCTATCTATCTATCTGTTTGTCTGTCTCTTAACTGTCAGAAAAATAGTTACAACTAGTGCTCAAGCAGGAACAAATGTTAGCCACCAGACTGGCGCACATTGGGTATGCTACAGCAACTGTACCCCAACCCAGCCAGACAACATTTGTACCACTTAAGCACATAGAAGGCATGAAGTAGTTCATGAAATGGCTATTATCATACACCCTGAGTACATTCAGTAAAGTTGTTCACTCGAGAACAAACCTGTACCACCATTTCAACTTCATTTCCGAGAATGGGTGCATTAGTGCACATGGCAAAGATAACTTGCACATCTGCAAGACACCATTAATACTGGACAGGTTTTGGAGCAACAAACACTGCCATCCAGATATCATTTTCAGGGAAGGCCTTGCTTATTTCAGCAAGGCAATGCCAAACCCCACACACTGCACATATTACAACAACATGACTTCATAGTAAAAGTGTCTGGGTGCTAAACTGCACGTGCCTGCAGTCCAAATGTGTCACCCACTGAAAATATTTGACAAAGGAGGCTACAAAGCGCTAAAATCCTACATCAAGCAAGTATAGGAAAACATTTTGCTCTCATAACTACAGCAATCAGTATCCTCAGTTCCCAAACACTTAAAGAGTCTTGTTGAAAGAAGAGGAGATTCTACACAGTGGTAAAGATGCACCCACCCCAACTTTTGTGAAAAGTGTTGATGAGATCAAATTCAAAATAAGCAAGTATTTTTCACAAACCAGTAAGATTTCTCAGTTTCAACATCTGATATGTTGTCTTAGAACTTTTCAATTAAATATAGAGTTAAAATGATTTGTGAATCACTGAATTCTGTTTTTATTTACCTTTTATACAGCTTCCCAACTTTTTTGGAAACAGCATTGGGAATTATAAGTTGGTTACTCCAAGCTGATGTTTTTTTCTAAGAAACACTGGCAAGTAGATTTCATAATATTTTCCATATAATCATTATATCATCTCTGATCATATCCAAATTCCTTCTATTTCTGGTTTTGCAACTCCAAGAGTACGATAGAAAGGTATGCAATAGCCTACATTTACTAGAGTGTGGAACTTTTATAAAGTCCTTGAATGAATTATTGAAGGAAATGCAACAGAATTACTTTTGGGATTCACAGATGATCTGCCCTTTCAAATCCCTTCCCCAAAGAATTATCAAGGAGGGAGAGAGAGCACATATTTAACAGACATAAGAATAGATGTTTTAATATTTGCATATTCAGGCATTGGGGGCAAATCATTACACAGCAGGCACATATTCTGTGCATAACAAACTCCAATTTGAAAATATTACTCAAAATTCAATATGAGGAGCGATGCTGGAGTTGTCTCAAAGATTAGCTTTGAGGGGGAACTTATTTGGAAAGATTTTCCTTCTTTTTTGTGTAGTACTGAATACGGTTTAAGGATTACGACCCGCCTGGATCCACAGCGCGAAGAATGATTGGCTTACGGGTGGCAGCGGAGGCCTCAATTGTAGCTGCGAGAGTCGATGTATCCTGCTAGCAGGAGGAGGGTAATAAGACCCCAGCGCCATTTTGAAGAGCAGCTATTTAAGAAAGGGGGGTTCAGTGGAAATGGGATCTACTTAAAAATTAAACAAAAATCTCAATGTATTCTTAGGGAAAAGAAGAGATAAAAAAGGGCTCTTTGTGGATTTCTTAATAGTGTGTCACTGTTCTTGTGTTCTCCTGGAAGGCATCTGTAGAGGTCACTGTGCTAAATTATCTAAGTCATGCTCAATGCGCATCTGTTGTGCACTTCCCCATGCATATATTGTTTGTGATGTCCATAGACTGTATAAAAAAAATGGACGCAGCACCCTGGTCTGAAAAATGAAGTCCATGCGGAAGTACTGTAAAATGGCATTCTGTATAATGGCCAGCAGATGGCAACAGCGGTGGTTGCAGAAAGAAGTTCAATGCTATAGAAGTCTATGAGAAAATGACCCTACTTTCCCACCTGATTTTTCATTTAAATAATGATCTTTCACATTATTTTATGGTAGCTATAGCAAGTTTCAATTCTCTTTCGATATATCGTGATGTTCATTTTTGTAAATTATGGTCCCAAGTAGACTAGAATAAAGGATAAAGCCAGAATATGCTTTAGGGGCGTGGCTATCCTCTGGTCCTTGTCCGATACGGTCAGATCCACCTCTCTCGTCCCTCCCCGGATCTTGATTCTCGCTCTCGTCCAATAGAAATCACATCCGGTTTCAAAATGACAACATGGCGCAATTCAAATTGCCAAAATTGAGGCTTCCTTTATGGTATGCTGAAACCAATGGGTGATGTCACGGTAGCTTCGTCCATCTTTTTATACAGTCTATGGTGATGTCGGACACCCAAGCTGGGCTGTCAAACTAGCATTAAATCTACATTCAGGCATAAAAAATGATATAATGACATGCAATCTAATAAAATGGATACAGTGCTCATTTTGTGTGTATGCACACAGGTAAGCTTAATTTTACTGACACAATAAAACTAGCAGTGATTAAATTTTCTTAATGCTCTCTAAAAGCAAAGTGATGAAATAAGGTCAGATAAGCAGAGATAGTGAAGGGGTCTCAGGATAGTCATAGCAATTGGCCGCGATGTGGGGGAGCTGCCCCCAAGAATAATCACTGAATATTTCTTAACTTATACCACATAATATTGTAAATTAGTAGAATTAGAGGTCAAAATTAATTGTATAATAGATATTATATGAATATATTTACCTTTTTCAGAAAGTGTTAGCATTATATATGGCAGTTGAAAGAAAGCTTTAATCCACTTTCCTTACTCAATAATAATGAGGATGGCTCGGGAGGGAATTTTGTTATAACAACATAGACAGCATGGCTGTACGCTTAGAGGTATTTAAGCAATGAAGATCTAGCGAGATGGAAAATTTCATTTACCCGTGAGGGAGGAGAACACAGTGGGGCAGAAGGTGTGGATGAGTCTAAGCTGTCGCTGTGACTGCAGAATCTCTGTGATGTGAGGCTGGCAGGCTGCGCCAGCTTCTATTCCTCTCCATCTCCCAGGAACAGCCTTAGAAGAGGGGCAGAGAGGGTTGGGAGACTGCATGCATGCGTGTGTGTGTGTGTGTGTGTGTGTGTGTGTGTGTGTGTGTGTGTGTGTGTACGTGTGTGGGCATGAGTGCATGCATGTGCATGTACATGTGTATGTGTGTGTGTGTGTCTTCATGCACGTGTATGCTTGTGTGTGTGTGTGTGTGTGTGTGCAAATGAATGTGTAAATTTCTGTCTGTATAAGTCACTGCCCATAGGTGAGTGTGCGTATGTGTGTTTGTATGTCAAGGTGTGTGCACACATGCAAGTGTGCACTCGTTTATGTGTATGTTTGGAAGCGTGAATATGTGAGCTTGCATGCATGGCATGATTACATTTGTGCAAGCATGCATACATTATGGAATAAAGAAAGTGGGAGGTTGAAAATTGGCAAAACTGCCCAAGGTTTTCCTGGGAGTTCCACAGCCCATAATTGAAATGAATGCAAATAATTGCATTGACCCGTCCTAATTCTCCATTCTGCATCTAACATTTACTTCAGGGGTCAATGCGGCTTGGAGGGACAAGCAGAAGCTAAGAGCAAGGCCTTCTCACATCTGTATTTTTTTTTTTTTTTCAAAAAAAAAAAAGTCAAAACATGCTGACAGTATTGACAGTAGAGAGAATTCAGGGAGAGAGGGGGGATGACAAGTAACAATCCTCCCTGTTCTAGCTTTCAGATAGTCCACCAATTATTGGAAAAGGAAAACTTTTATGAGGAATTTTTGAGTGTTCTGGCTTGCTGAAAAAAGGAGCTTGATGGAACATGTGATATAATAAAGCAATTAGCTCCATGAGGCTGTGGTTGATTTTAGACCAGCTAAAGGGCGTTTTTTGGCACAAAGCGGAACAGAGTTCCTAAAACCTCCTCAGCTCCTCTAAAATCACAGTAAACCCATGGCCTCACTGGGCTTACTGCCTTTATAGAATAGTTACAGCATATTAAAAATGTCAAAGGCATAAATTTTCATCAAGACTTTATTTTATTAAGCAAATTGTTAAGCGCCATCCTTCCTGCAGAACATACTGTTCCTGACCTGAAAACAATAAAAATATGTTGCCATGCAACAAAAATAACAATCAGCTGGCAAACATATCAACTGCCGTTGGCTTTTAAGGGTATGGAGTGATATAAATGTGAACAGGTGTGTTGCATCATATCCGTCTTTCCAACTACAAACTGCTTAACCTGGAGAGTTGCCGGCCCAGGTTAAGCTTTTCCTGCCCTGGGGCTCGTTAAAGGTCTGGCTGCACATTTGCGGTTCACGGCGCATGTTACGCTGCGTGAAAATCCGCGAAAAATGCTCAGCGGAGATGCTGCGTAATGCACAACAGTGTATTGTCTCCATCTTTGCAGAAAAAGTGTGTGTACACACATTTTCTTATACATTGCAGTCTTGATACATTGGTGATTGCTCGTCTAATAGACATTAATTTTTCCTCTTTTTCGATGATCAAACGTTCAGTTTGGTTGGCTTCTTCCTTTCAGCCCATACTGCTCGTAACTGAACGCAAACAGGCAAAGCAAACAGCTGTTGGTTTGGACCAGACGGGATAGACTTCATAGCCCCTGCACATCGATGAGCCTTAAGCGCCCAAAACCCTGTCGCCGGTTCATAGTTTGTCCCTCCTTTGACCATTGTCAGTAGGTACTCACATTTACTGACAGGGAGCACCCCGGAAGTTCTGCCTCTTCAGAGATGCTTTGACCCACTTGTCAGGCCATAACAATTCATGCAATCGTCAATACAAAAGAACGCCCTGATGTTGCAGTCTCGCCCCATTTCCGAAGCTTTATGGAATAGTTTGGTGGCCGAGTCACTTTTGGTCTCGCGGAGCTGCAGAAGGCTACTTTAGTGCGCTTGATTACCTATGCTTGGCCATACAATACAGAGCGTAGAAGCCGTATTTATTCTTTGTGCATCCGGTACTTTTTCTTGGTTTGATTTTTGTGTTTATATCATTTGCAGGTTCTCAAGTCTAGCTGAAATGTTTTCAGTGAGGCCATGGGTCATTACTGTAAAGCTACCATGTGCTGGTCGCATGACAATAAGCGAAGAAACCTTCAGAAATACCCCTGGTTGAGAGATATCCACTTGCATAAATGATTCTAATGATTTGCACGTTAGGGATGTTGACACACGTGAATTTAGTGAAATTTGGATCGCGATCCAAAAATCAATCTTTTTTGCGGCCATTCACACACAGGGAAAATTCTCACTTGACGGCAAGCGAAGCACTATCAACATCCAAACTATGCAAGCCTGAAATTTGTCCTAAGTTTGACCCCAACTTTGGTCTTCGCACAGGCCCGAATGAGCTAGCTTACGGTCCCAAGTGCGCTTGTCAGGAGCGTTCCATGTCAGAGATCAAGGCACATAAACAAACGCACGCGCTGGTGTTTACAGTTAAACCAGTTACAAACCAGTCTTACAGCGACGTGTCTCTGGAAATGAGATAAGCTGCAGCAATACTTGTGTGACCAAGGCTAGCCTGTTACTGGTAAGGTTAAGGAGCTTAGAGCTCTTGTGTATGGGGCACAAGTGTTCACCGTGGCACCGAAAATCTCCGCAAAAGACGCCAACGGTCATCTACTGCGATGTCATCTAAGCGCAGCCACCTGCAAAAAAGTTTCATTGTTCATGTAAAGATTTTGGCCTGAAACATGGCTCTAGCAATAGAACGGAAAGAAGATGAGGAAGTTCGCAAGATCAACAAAGATGTGAAGAACTGTTTCAAATGTTCAATGTTTCAAACCTAAAACTCAATAATGCAAAAAGGAAGCCATTGTTGAGCATGATCTAGAAGCGCTGCCGTGTTCTGTGGGCCAAGGCTCATTTAAAATGGAGTGCAGCAAAGTGACCAAGTTTCCTGTGGTCAGAGGAGTCCAAATTTGACATTCTTGTTGGAAATCATGGGCGTCGCTTCCTCTGGGCTAAAGAGGAGAAAGACCACCCCTCCTGTTATCAGCGTTCAGTTCAAAAGCCAGCATCTCTGATGGTATGGGGATGCATTAGTGCATATGGTGTGGGACACTTGCATGTTTTAAAAAGCACCATGAATGCTGAAAGATATATAAAGGTTTTAGTGCAACATATGCTCCCCTCCAGACGACATCTATTCCAGGGAAGGTCTTGTGTATTTCAGCAGGACAATACAAAATCACATAGCCTACTGCAGGTATTACAACAGCATGGCTTCGTAGTAGAAGAGTCCGTGTGCTGAACTGGCCTGCCTGCAGTCCTGATCTTTCACAGATTGAGGACATTTGGCGCATAATTAAACGAAGTCCGTCAAAGGAGACCCAAAACTCTCCAGCAGCTGGAAGCCTGTATTAAACAAGAGTGGGATCAAATTCCAATGGCTAAACTCAAGAAACCTGTCTCCTCAATGCCCAGACGACTCCACTCTGTGTTATAAAGAAGAGGGGATGCTACATCATGGTAAACAGGCCCCTGTCCCAACTTTTTTGAGACCTGTAGCAGCCATCAAATTTGAAATGAGCTCATTTTGTGGATAAAATTGTAAAATTTCTCAGTTTCAACATTTGCTATGTTATCTCTGTTCTATTATGAATAAAATACTGGCTGGTGTGATTTGAAAGTCATTGCGTTTTTCGGAATTGGGGCTGTAGTACAGAGTCATCATCAGGCAATTTTTTATCGGAAGGTCAAGGTTAAGTGAAAAGCGCTGTGTACGTTGTACTCAGACCTGATAACTTATGCCTGTGGTGGAGCAAAAACATTGAAGGAGCACTGCCAAACAAAGAAGCATGAGGAGAAGGTTAAAATAAAACGGAGAAATTACGTGCTCCTGGGCACTAGTAGGCCAGCAAAGAGTCTTCCACATATGGATTACACCGGATGTTGAAGAAACTAGGACTCCAAAAGGTACAGACGACAACAAAACCCCCACTTGTATCAATCAACGACAGGTTATCTAATGCACAGGTATGTGTTTACTAATCTTTAGATCTAAAAATTATTTGGATCAGTCTGGAGATATAGAGGATGTTACACGAGTGGGTGTGTCATATGAAAGTTATGAAAAAAGTTGAGTAAATGTTTCGTTTGCTGCAAGCTTTAGCGAGCATAACTGAATCGCGTAATTTAAGGAAAACAAACGTTATTCCCATTAGCACCTTAATGCTAATTCCCATTATGTTAGCACTGAGCTGACTTTATCACTGTGATACTCCGTCAGTCCCTGTGCCATGAACAATTGCGGTTGAACTAGCCATGGTTTTTAAAGTCACAGTCAACAGAGTAGCTAGCTAACAAATTAATGATACGTAATGGTCATGGTAAGGCACGCCGTGCATGCTAGCTAGCTAGCTCAGTAACGATAACTTAGTTATGAGAGTGGTACTTCGCTGGTTCGTTACAGTACGAAGCCATACCGATTTAACCAACGTTACACTTGGTACTCAGTTTGGCCAGACGCAGCAATTTTTTACCCATGCTCTCAGCCAATTAAATTTTTGCAAAAGTGATATTACCCGAGCGCCTAGGGTAATATCAAAAATAATTCATGAGTTCAGCTATGGGAAAAGTACCACAGTTTCGTGATAAAATGCACTGGCCTAAGTTCATGTGTCGCATCCGTATGCGAAGCAAACAGCTGATCGGGGAGATGAACATCGTACCGGATATTGACATTCCACTTTGAATAATGGGATTGAAAAAACCGAGTTTCAATTCTCAATTTTGTTCACACACGCAGTGCACAGCAAATTTTCACAATAATTCCTGAAAAAGCGCAAGACTTACTGCGAATTCGATCGCAATGCAAATCGCGAAATTAAGTGAAATTTTTGTGTCCCCACACGCAAAAAATATCGAAATTTGCATTGCAATTCAAAAATCGATTTAAAAATCTCACTTTTTCATGTTGGTGTGAACGCCCCTATTATCAAGCATCTTTACGGTAATATGCTGATCATTTGACTCGCCTGTGCTGAAGCAGGCAGAGCTATAAAACATGCAGGAGAAGTGATGCTCCAGGAGAGGTTTGAAAAGCACTGATGGAGATGATAAGATTGCTACCGTTCAATGTTGGTATGTGCATGCAATGGACCTAAGCACAAGCAAGCTGCGTACCGGAAGTTTGGTAGTCTCGGAAGCATGAGAAATTTCAGCAAAAAAAAAGCTAGATCTGGAATTTTTTTTTTTTTTTTTGTATTGACGATTGCTCGAATTGGCCCTTGTCAAAATTGTTCAATTCCCATTTATACCACATCCAACACATTAAATATGAGAAACAACTGATTGCTTACCATCTAAGATCTGTCAACAGACCTTGACATGTGCCATTGTTATAAGATTTTGAACATTATTTGCTGCATCTGTGAATAGTTTTAAAGTTTTGGCTCATCCATGTACATTCTCAATTGGAAACAGATCAGCACTGCTGGCAGGCATGCACTACTTCAGCAGCCATGCACTTGTAGGCCATGCAGAATGCGGTTTGGCGTTGTCTTTCTGGAAACTGCAGGGACATCCCTGTAACGGATGATGCCTAGATGGCAGCATATGTTGCTTCCAAATTCATATGTGTCTGTCAGCATTAATGTTGCCTTTGCAAACATGCAAGTCACCCGAGCCATGTGCACTGACACACCCCCATACTGTGACAGATGCTGACTTTTGGAACTAACAGCCTTGGATGTCCTTGTTATCTTTGGTCCAGAGAATACAGCAGCAGTTTATCCAAAAACTACATGAAATGTTGACTCATCAGACCACAAAACACATTTCCACTGTGCCACTGTTCATCTCAGATGACAGCAAGTCCAGAGAAGCTGGCAACACTTTTGGAAACTTTTTTATGAGCTGAGACTTGACTCATACTTCAAGAAACTGAAATGTCTGTCTTGAAAGATGGTGAAATGTTGTACTACACTGATTTTACAATCCATGATGGTCGAAGGGTGAAAATAGGGAAAGGATAGCCCTACTTTATTAGCTCCTTGACATTCAATCATACAAGGAGCAGCATAATTCAGTGACAAATTCTTTGTCATTTGGTTCCGTTGGTCCAGGTAATCACCGGCTCTTAATCCAGTATGTATCTTACATGCTGAAGAGGAGATTAAAGAGATAAAATTCCCCAAAATAAACAGGAACTGATGATGGCTGCTGTGCAGGACTGGCATTGCATCACCAGGGTAGTTACCAAACATCTGGTGATACCCATGCATCGCAGACTTCTGGCAGTCATTGTATGCAAGGGATATCCAACCAAATATTAAAAAATGATTACTCCTTTCTACAATATGTTAAACCCCTGTTCCTCAAGTCATGATCCTTGAGGGGCAGAACACTTGTGGTTTTCGACCCTTTCTTTACTTGGGAGTCAGATGTGTTAAACTGCCAAATATTTTTTGCAAAAAAGGACTGTGGGTAAAAGTCAAAGTTCTTTGACAGGGAGTTGATTCAAGTCATATCTGAACCAGTTTCAAGAAAGAGTATGCAGCGAGCTTCACAAAGATCATATCTATGGCAGTGTTTCTTATGTTCAGGCCACCGTCTGTATGAAAGCCAAACGTTCCTGCTTCTGCCACGTTTGTGCTATTAAAAAATGTCTGGCTCCATGTTTTAGATCTAGTTATACTATCAGTCTGTTAGAGGGTGAACTGCCTCTGGCTTTCTCAATATGAGCGGTTTAACATTGAAATGAAATAAGCCTCCCTCCAAATGCACTGAATGTTTCAATATAGTATCCCTGTATTAAATGTCCTTGACTCCATCCTTACCGTTTTTATTCAAAATGGAAAGTGCTAGTCCATTACCTTGCCAATTTCCATACAATTTTCAACAAGGATCCTGTTGACATCGTCATGGAAATCTACAATGTGGAAACTGAGATCCTTTTCACCAAACCCCTATCATCAAATTCCTTATCAGCGGCGACAAAGAAATATATTCAACAGCTCTCCAAGCTTGTGAGCTGTAAGACTTGTTTTAAGTAGTCTGTGCTGGAGGGAATTTATTTGAATATTTAAACAGTGTCTGCGGTTTTGAGCACCTGAGATTCTCATCCTTTGTAAAAATCAAATACTTCAGTTCCTTTCACATTCTACCCATCGTGCAATGCCTTCCTTCAGGGAGAGTTCCCGCTGAAAATTAAAATATATATATATCAGCACTATCGGAAGGTCATTTGGCAGGTATTGATTGACTGCTCCATCTTTAGTTAATAACTTATGATAACACTTTACTTGAACCCCCAACATAAGGCTGACTTCACATTATCAAATGTGACATTTCAATATATTTTATGTCATTATATGACAGTGTTATATCGGGGGGGTTCAAGTACTGTATTATCAAAATTATGTTTCAGCCATAAAAAAATAAATTATGAAGCTTTCCACAAAGAATAGATACATATGGACCCAAAAGCAAGACCAAGGCACTGATATGTACATGTTGAATTTTTCCTGTAATGCAAGAGATGTATGTACAGGGGCGCCAAGTTCAGACATTCTGGGGCACTGTAAATAGTACCCCTCCTCATTTTCCATGCACTTTTTTTTCCATCACTAAAGCAAGGATGTCAGTGTGCTTACAGCCTCCTAATTCAGAGCACTGCTGGTGCACTCCTATGTTCCTGGAGCAGTTTCCGAGTGGTTGCACACAGCCTCCCCAGCTGCCGCCCTGCGCCTTGCGGTTCGACGCACCTTTATGTCATTTCTTGCATCATCGCTGGGAGCTGGTGTCACGGCGGACGGAGCCGTCGACCGTGAACCAAAGGAGGGACATTCTGTCACTCTCCATCACTCCTCTCCTTCCTCTCCCGCGCCTCCAGCTTAGTCGTTTCACCCTCCATTTTACCTCCAGCCGTGTGCTGCTCTTCACAGACAATTATATTTTCAAGCCTCTGAAGTCGAAGCCTCTTCAAGTGAGAGAAAAGTCAAAGATCATTTTTTAAAAAGGGCCAGCTTGAGCTGGAGCAGTAGCCGGTTTTCATCTCTCTTTCTTTTAAATCTTCTATGCTGAGAGGAGCGCTGCTCACTCACCATCTTCTGCTGATCGCCTCCATAGAAACGGCAGACTGAGGTGTTGTTCTTCTTCATTAACACTGAAGGCTGCATTCATTGTGAAAGGGCAGTCAGGTTTCCTCTGTGGGGAAAACAACCCTGGTAAAAGGAGTTTGACATGCTCTCATTCACAGATCTACCCTCTAAATGCCACTGAGCTGTTATTATGCGCTTGGTGCACAACCTCTATGTCCACATGCTTTATTTTCAAATAAACACTGAAGTTATTTTTGCTGGTGTTTCCTTAAAGAGCAAACGTAAATACAGTATGTGATTCCATTGATAGTAAAAATGTAACACAACCTGATTTCTGCATGTAAGTGTTGTTCCTTGATCGACAAAATGATGCTTGTCCAGTAACGTTATAGTCCACCAATGAATAGTAGCTCTGATACGTATCTCTATGATGCGCTTTCCATAGCAGATCCCCTAATCATTGGTGGGCTACAACGTTACTCCTGGATGAACATTATTTTGTTGATCATGAAACAACACTTGCACGCCAATATTACATTGTGTAAAAAATGTGTACATTATAATAAAAACATTTTTTTAAAAAAGGCTTACAGAAAATGCCAAAAACAGCCATAATACCCTCACACTTTGAAATGTTTTCTGTTAGAAAAAGGAGACCTGTTTGCTCAGGCAATCAGTAGCCTGTAATGGAATGCAATACAGACCCCCTCAGAGAGTGTGCGATCTTGTTGCCTATCTTAGCATCAAAAGTAGCTCTCCTCATCTTCACCTTCCAGAGAAATGTGAAATAAATTATTCCTTGACCAGTCTGGCCCTCATCCCTTCCCTGCCAACTAAATTCCGTGCTCTCCCCTGAAATGGCCCCTGTGAACACGGCACCTTGCATATCAGGGCTTTCCATCACGAACAGACATATTCACTTGGAACACAGAAGCTCCTGATGGAGACAGCCAGGGATCAGTGCTGACAGACTGCGAGCATCACTGATGCGCTCCTTCGCTCTCTGCATTTCAAATGAAGACCGGCTGCCCTGACACTTGTTTTCCCAGGCAACTTCCATAGAGATCATCATTGCTTCATCTTGTCCTGTGCTTAAATAAAAATCCGTGGTGCTCAGCCACTTCATTGCAAGGATGTTTATATATCTCTAACAACTGTGAGCGCATCAGTTACACATAGAAAGCATGTAAAATAAATACAGAAATAGCAACACTTTCTCTGCTTTTGTGAACTGTTTCCAGCTACCGCATTGCTTTTTTAAAGGCCATGAACCACCCCATTTTCCAAAGAGGGGACAATATGGAAAATGCAAATAAAAAAGAAAACACTGATTTGTAGGTCATCATCATCAACCTGCATTACATAAAATACAGTGCAAAGACAGATATTCTCTGTTTTCCTTCCCTATTTTAATGCCTTAGTTGGAAGTAAACACTCAATCTGAATTTTATGCCTGAAACACATTCCATAAAAGTTGGAAAAGGAATTCAATTCCCTGAATCTTTTAATAATATTACACACTGTAGAGGATTAAATCCTCAAATCTTTACAACACCACATTGATATACACTGTTTCAACAGTTGGATTATTCATCACAGTTTTTCTCAAAGTGGTGCGCTTTGACCACCTATTGCTTGTAACCAACCAATTATATTATGAATGCTTTGTACCCAAATAAGATGTTGTGACCTGTTCAGCCCCTTTGCAACTGTTTTTTTTTTTTTGGCATTCCTACACTTTCTGAGTCTTATATTGCCCTTGTGCTTTTGCAGGCACCAAATTTAGAATGAGCATGGAAAAAAAACAGGGTTGATGAGATGATGCATCATCTTGCACTGTTTTCAGTTAAAGGTCTAATTTAACACATTACAATTCACTGCTTTCTTTATTTATTTTGATATTCCACACCATCCCAACTTTTCTTCTAGAAATGGGTCTGTATATGCAGTTAATAAAAGCTCAGACCTAAATTATCTCTTATGTAAACTCATACAAATTCTTGTAAAAACCTGTACAAACTCTGCTAGGTTTTAAAATGAGATTGAGTACTTTAAGATGTTAGGAGGAGAAACATATGGAACATGGAACATTTAAGTTGAGGGGCTTTAAAAATATGGGGTTTTAAAAATGCCTAGTGGATGGTGAAGAAAAGTTTAATAGGTGTGGGTAACAGCTGAAACCAGTCTGACCTGTCGTCCCGTACACATTAGCAGTCAGGTCCCAGATGCTGTTTCCCAGGCTCAAGCCGACATATGGCTGGGGTCGAGGTCAGACGGATAAAATGTTGCCATGTGCCGACAATAGTTAACAACACGTGAATAAAATTCTGTAACACATCTTTACACAGTCACGAAGGACCACAGAGGGTGGAGAGGTGGGGGCTGGAGAGGGTGCAGCAGGAAACGTTTTCGACTGGCATCCCACCCCTTCCTTTCCACTTCATTACTGACATTGTGTGGGGGACGCAACAGGGCGTTTTGTGTCAACTCTGCAATCTGTGCCTTAGCCCGTTCCCTGCTTTCTAATTACTTTTGAATGGTGATTTAGAGACACCCCCCCACACATCCCGCATTCTTTCCTCTTGAGAATGTGGTCCCTTTCACAGTCCCTTACCCTTTGTGTCGGTGTGAACCCCCCACCCCACCGCCGCTGGCCCCCGTGGGTCTTGGGGTCACCCTGGCAGAACAGCAGAATAGATGAGACTCCGCTTAACACTCGTACTGCAAAACGTTCACAAGCAATTTGTAGCAGCAATGGCAGGAGACCATAATTCCCAGGCGGCACCTCTGATGACTCTGGTTCTTTTTTTTTAGGCAACCAGAAGCAAACTCTACCGGCTGGCACAATCCCCTCTTTGTGCTTCAAACAACAAGTGAAGCGCGTCCCATTACTGACTGAGGTTTAGTGTTAAAATGTCTTTCCACAAAAGCAATTTTTGCATTCTTTCCAAGAGAGTTTCATCACTCTCTTCATGTATATAATGTGTTTATTCTATCCTATATATATTACTAAATGGCACTGAAGGGCCTTCATTCCTATACATATCTTCAGATGCATTTGTTTACATATTAATAGTGTCTTATGCAGTCAAAATATGAATGGTTTGTACACAACAAGTATCAAAGATGAAAAATGTAGAATGTAAAAATGAATCTGGTTTGTCCTACTTCTGACCTGCGTTGAAGCAAAGCTATTCGCAAATTTCTCAAAAATTCCCATCAAAACTGTTATGGTCCAAACCAGAAATCAAGTGCAGAGGCAAAGTACAATCCAACAGGTAGTTTATTGACAATTTAAATGGTAATGAGGCGATGGAACCCCTGAGGTTGAGGTGGGGATGGAACCCTGGATTAAGATAGCACAGGTCAGTATAAATGTTGTAGATGAAGCTGAGCTGTCAATCGCTGGCCAGTGGCTTCAGGGATAGCAGCCAGCTGGAATGCAGACTTTGCCAGCACTGAACTATCCCACAGGAGGATGGCGTAGCTTGAGGGAAACTCGGTTCCAATCCTGATGGTCGTAGCAGGATTGGGAGCATATTCTTAAAAAACTGGACAGTGGAACAGACTTGGAAGCATTAACAAGAATGCGGTCCCAATCCTGGACCCTGATTAGGCTTGGGAGCTTGTTCCTATTAAGCTGGACTGATAAACTGACTTCAGCTGGGTTAAATTGAATGCGACACAGTCCCAATCCTGGACTCTGATTAGGATTGCAAGCTTGTTCGAATAAACTAAGCACAGAGAAAGGCTTTCAGGAACAGCTGTCATTGAAGTACACGTTGCACTTGAAAAAGACAAAGAGTTTTCACTACTGGCTGGTTCTAAGCACCAATGGCAATTTACAATCCAGCAACTTGCAATACACAGCAGAGGGTTTAAATACCCTCACATGGCGATTAGAGAATAACCATGTAAGAAGAGCAGCCTGGGGTTGGCAGACACACAAGATATAAACCAATTACAATGACATAGGGCTCAAGGACTCTTTGTCCCCGAACTTTTTGTCCCTGAATTTTTCATCCCAGGAATTTTCTTCCCCCAGGAATTTTTGTCTCCGGACTCTTCGTCCGCATGGATTTTTTTCATCCCCTGACTTTTGGTATCTACGTACTTTTTGTCCCCGGACTCTTCAGCCCAGGGTTGTTCGTCACCCATAATGCTTCGCTGTCTTCCTGCATTATAACCCTAACCCTTATATGATGGTGGGCCTCCTGTTATTCGTTTGTGTCAACAATGGTGGCACATTTCGTTATCATTAGGGAATGAAAAATCTGGAGAAGAAAAGTCCAGGATAAAAAGTCCTCGGGGACGAAGAGCCTGGGGATGAAAAGTCCATTGGGACGAAAAGTCTGGGGACAAAAAGCCTAGGGACGAAAAATTCAGGAACGAAAAATCCGGGGACGAAAGTCCTGTAGCCTAGAAATAGACCTAATAGACACGCAAGTTGCTGAATAGGAGGAGACGTGAAAGGAATTAACTCGAGGATTGTGACAACTGGCCCCACAGTACGACAAGTTACAACAATTTTTGAACTGTGAACTGTAACTGCCAAGAATGTCCTAGAACTCAGCGCTGATGGTCTATGATTATTACAAAGGCATTCATCTTGCTGGTACTGTGAGTGATACATAGTGTAAAATGAGCAAATATGTGTTTTAATCAGCAAATTGCAGAAAGGGTTATGCTGTCGTAATGCACTCAATAATTTTATTTTCTAAATTTGGCTCTGTTCTCCACGTGCTATAAATTAGGTTCCAGGAAGGTGATTTTAGTAATTTTCATGTAAGACCAATGTAGCTTCTTTTCTTTTGTCATAACCTTATATCAGGAATTGTTGTTTTAATCGTCTGGTCCTTATATTGACAAAGACCAATTATGGACTCCAAAGGCAAACAGAAGCCGAGAATCAAGACTAGTTACAACAGTTACACAGTTAGACAATTGTTTGTTAATGGTGATAATGGCCTTGCTCGTGCCAAAATGGTTGCTTATTCAAATTTGGGAAAACATGCCAATGGTCTAAGATGGGCAAAGACACAAGGATCAGTCCTCTTGGTAAAAAAAAAAATAAAAATCAGTCATTATTTTGAGTCGAGTACATGAAAGTCACCCTGTATGAAAGGCCTGGGGCCCTGAATCACTAATTGTCATATTTTAATGGCACTGATAACCCATGTTGCCACACAAAAGATATTGAACTTAGAAGATCAAACAATATTTGATTTAAAGTCAAAGTCTTATGAACCAACCCAGACATCATGAAAATGGCCCACAGGACGAGACACATTAACTTCAAACAAAATATGAAAAAATATATAATTGTTGCGTACATTACTGACAAAAGCCTTGCTCTGATTTCATCCCCAAACCACACTTGGCACTGAGTCATGAGATAAGTGTGCCAACATCACTGTGACAGTGCATTAAAATATGGATGAATGAACAGCACAGGTAGAGAGGGCTCAAAGGCACATTAGTGGCATCCCTTGCGGGATATTGTGTATTAAAATCATTGAGCAGTAGCTACATATGGGCCATATTTTTTTCAGGAGAACCGGGAATGCTAATCTCTCCACAGTTAATCTTTAAAGCAATGCCTTTTAGGCAGAGTAGTGCACTTCAAAAACATCTCCAGCTTCCTTCACAGACTGCAGCACTACAATTCTTTACTTTTGTTCGGACATAAATAATTTTTCCACTGCTGAACACAACAATGTACATTCAAATATAACACAGCCCTCATGAAAATAAAATAGTCCTGACACAGTTGTTTAATGGATAAAATATTGCGCCATTGTATCCAAGAATATGTCATGGCTCTTCCGATATAAAAGATTCATGTTTCAATATTTCAAAAAGATACAGTCAGATGCAAAGTCTGTTGATCATAACTGGGACAAGCTACGTGCAGAAGACAACAGAATTTTTACACATGCTTAATTATTCTGAATATAATGCAATTAAATTTTCATGATAGGACTGTCAAGGAAAAACGAGATATGTTCAATTCCTTGAAGACGTTGATGGGATTTCAGTGTGGAGGCATTTAATTTTTGCCTCCATGGACAAAATGGAAGTGACTGTGTGCACCACAGTAGGTGTGCATGCAGAAGCATTAAAAATGTAGGTGATACAGAGCTTGCACCTCTTAAATGCTACACATATCTCCCAATGTTTATTTCCTTTCTCCTGTGTCTTATTGAACTGGTATGCTTCAAGCTGAAGTAAACAGACGTGTAACCTACATTTTTGTCTTCAATAATATGCTTGCTGAATGGTATTACTTTAATGTAAGCTTGTCAAACATTCTAATCACTGCTCATTTCTTATTATGATCTTGTTTTTCTTTTGTTTTATATTTTCTGAAACTACCACACAGATTTTTTTCCACTCAGAGGCTTTTGAGGGAGAACTATTTAACATTTAGTCTGAAGAAACTGATCAAGATCTCCTGTCAATGTTAAAGTCAGTTTTCATTTCTTGCCTAAAAACACCTTCTTTTGAACAGTAAAGTAAAGGGCACATTGAGTGCACAATAAAAGAGATGCTCGAGCATTTCTCAAAGAATTTCTAAAACAGCCCTTACAGTGACAAAACAGTCTCCAACAGTAGTTCAAAGGCTTTGCAGGGAAAAAGGAACGAGGATTGATGTTTGTGCAGTGCACCCAGAATGCAACTGGCCCAGGGTCTAATCAGACACCCCCCCCAACCCAACCTCCTCCACTGCCAAGCGCCCCCCCCCCCCTTACTCTCTACACAGCCTGAGGATTTTCTCTTGCTATTCAGCCCTGAGAGATGAGCCTCGCTTTGTATTTCATCCCTGTGCTTTCTCTGCTCTGCAAAGTCCATTCATCCTGGGAAAACGTGGGGAAGAGTAAAAAAATTTGGACTTTTTTCCCCTCTGTTGGGGTGTCACACTAGAGCACTCCAAGCCCCCTTCTGTCAGTTCTCGATAAATTGTGTCCTCTTTGTCTCTTCTCTTGCCTCTTTCACGTGCTTTGACTGTTACTGAGCAAAGGCAAAGGGAAACATTGATTTTGTTCTGTAGTTCCCTCTCTAGAATCAAATAGTGTGCTGGGCTCAATGAAGGAGATTTGCACACAGTGGTTGGTGTACCCTATGGGACTACTGGAGAAATAGTCTCCAGGGACTAGTTTTTAAAATGAAAGGATTTTCTTTCAGAATAACACGGAATCAGAGAATGGTCCATTGGCCAAGCAGATTGCCGTCCAGTCTCCTAGTCTGGGGAGAGTCATGAATGTATCCAGCAGCTTTCCTGTGTGCATTAGATGCCGTTCTCCATTCATAGGACACCCATTCACTGCCGGAAAAATATCAAATTTCTGCCACCCAAAAAGAATATTTACCACCTACAATGGACTGCTTCCTCAGCCTGATGATTGGCTGGAATTTTGTTTTCAATATCATCACAGTGAAAGCTCCCTCCTACATTCACTAACGCACTGTACAGAATTCTTGCGTGCCATAAGCCAAGCAAAAAATTTGGCTTGGAGCTGAAAAAAATAAAGCAAATGTTAACCTCAGCACTATAGACCTATCAGGTGCTCTGTTACATCTGAAAAAAAGGCTTTGCTACCCCAAAAATGAGGCATGTACCTGAAGCACCATATACTTGTAATTTAACTTGCAAACAGAGAGCTACTGAGCATAAAAATCTTGGAGGCCATGTCAAAGGATGGAGGAGCTCTCCCATCGGTAACCTGGCTGTTGACCAATGATCTGGCAGGATTCCCCCATCCACCGGTTAATAAACTGAATATAGCAGAGAGAGACCATAGTGGTGAGGATGTTTTTTAAATAATTATTCAGATAGTATTTATTATAACTCCACCAGTTCTTTCTTCATTCTACTGCATATTAACTATTGAATTAGGTTGACAGTGTTGAAAATAGAACACACTATAGGCTATTGTCAATTGAACATTGACTAACGTGCTTTTTTGACCCAATCTGTCAAGTTGACAGTGATTAACTGATGTATGTTAGAAGCATAGCATCTCAATTTAAATTCCGCAGGATCATTTTGCCTTCCCTCTGAGATATTAGGAATGACGGGATTTGTAATTGTTGACTGTGAAATGTGCTATTTAAAAAATAGCCGATGGCATTCCCTTAACTAGAGTAGTTTCAAAGACACAATGAGCAGTATAATGAGCAGTATATATAGAATAAACCATGAAAGTCACACTCAACACTAGAATATTGAGAGTAACAAGTGATAGCATATGAAGAAAAATATGCTACCATTTTGCAGAGGTCTCATGGATGGTATGTCATATCACGCGGAGCGTGTTTCTATCATTCTGTCTGAGCAACACACCATTATACATGTTAATAAATATATTTCATATATTTTTTGTAGAACACTGCCAGTCTTACCATCTGAAATTCTTCCTGAAACCAGTCAGCTCATTTCAGCACTTCAAACCAACATAATAATAGAACTGCTCCCAGGGTTTCAGGATAAAATACAGGCCTATTTTTTCTCCCAGCAAAACAATGGAACATTATTAAACCACTGGAACAGAGCATGCTACTTGATGTGCATTGAAATTACTGAACATGACAGGTTTAGTTCTCTTAACTATATGGCACACCTCCTGTTTGCCATTCAGAGGAGTCACAGTATTTATGTTCGGTGATTAAACATTGTTTCCATGTGCCTGGGTCTAAGAGATAAATAATGGTTTCCCATTTGATGAACAGATTGCACTTTTGTGGTCAGGAGCATCCCTGTGGCAAATGTGCCCAGCAGGAGGAACTACAGGGATGTATTTCAGGACTAATTTACATAATCATCTGTCTCTTTGTAAAATGCATGCCACCCTTTCAACAGCACAGTCTTGGCACTTACCCTGTGAGCCTGGGCTGCCATGTTGCTTTTAGCAGAAGAATGCAAGCAATTATCACATTTTTAATCTCAGAAGAAATACATGTGATAAAAGCATATATAGGTCCCACCTGTAAAATTGAAAAGGGGCAATGACATCATTAGCACAGAGTCCCATTCCTCCTTTTTATAAATCAAGAAAACAATAGAGCTGGAATATAACAGCGCAAATTGTGTTTTCGCCACCTTAAATAAGATGGATCAAGGATAGGATTTGTCTGGAAGATTGTATGGAACAACCAGTTTTTATTTTCATTTTAGTGTATTGGTAGAATTTCCCAACCCTGTATTAGAATGCACTGCTTATCATTCTGTTCCTGATACTGCATCATTAGTACAAATTAAGTTGAATTTCCATATCATCTGAGGCTCTTCACTGCCACTCAAAATGCACTTACTCCAGAATATATTAAAATACTAATATGTGGTGTAGCACTTATCTAGTGCACTGGCCTATTTTGACTTCACATAGCATCAGAACCAAAGCACTGAAGCGTGAGGACAATAATCTTCCCATTTCCAGATTCACTGCCAGATGGGCCAGTAGTGCACATGGAGAAAAAAGTCCATGTCATGAGTTTATGTTACAAGGTCATGGTAGTAATTTGGATCATACAACTTTGACAATTTCCTGGCACCCAAGATCCAGCAAAGGCGAAAACCACTGCACTGGAAAGCTCATGGCAGTGCAGCTTCTTATAGGTAAGCAAGAAGTTATTAAACACACAGGTTCACTTGAGTAAATAATACGTTCTCATGCTATAAGACTAGACTTTTCAAACTAAAAATAAAATCAGTGTAAACCTCTCAACTGCAAATTCGTGGAGGTCTTCTGAACTGTAGGATAAAGCATTTTCTGTGTGCACACAACTGTGCGAACTATAGCAAATAATTCTATTAAGGTAAACCGGGGTAAGACGACCTCCTAAAGAACAATGTCTATTTTCTTTTAACTCATTCCCTACAGAATACTTTTATATAAAATCGTTGTATTTGTACGGAATACTTTTCCTGAAAATTCCACAATATAAAGTATTGAAGTACAGGTGGCCCATGACCGCGATCTTCAACTGATTTCGTGCTTTCATCGGACTGCGAATGGTCATCCATGCCACTGGCACCAGCCTACCATAGGGAATGGTAGAATTTGCTGCGCCGTTGGCAGCAGCTTGCTGTAGGGAATGAGTTAAAATATATATAATCTGAATAGCAAAATAATATCTCCATAAGAAGTACATTATGCTTAAATAAATACATTCAGAGAGTAGTTAAATCATAATAGACTAAGTTTGTTAATATGAAACTAAATGTGAAATCTTGTAAAGGGAAATCTTCCCTCAGGACCCGGGGGAGATGCCCCCTCTACAGCATCTTGCCTCACAAGTTATTTTTATCTATACAATCTTTGTATTTATTTCTAAGATTTACTTTATGTTATTTTTTGACATTACTCTAACGTAAAATAAATGTGACAAAACAAACAAAATTATTTTTGATTATTTTTAGATGTTTGATGATTGAATTGTGAATTGATAGGCCATGGACAAATCATAAGTGGAGAGATTTCTTTTTTAAAAATGTAACTTATATTTAAATTACTGACATAAAAATGCCACTCCATAAAAAATCAGGGAAGTGTGAACAATGTGAATGATTGGATTGTTTCAAATATTTTCAAATAAATAAAAATTCCACCCATCTACAAACACACACACACACACACACACACACACACACACACACACACACACATCCCACAACAATGTGTATACAAGCTCTAATTTGTCACATTACCACGGATACTTAGCCTACAATAGCGAAGAACTTAATCTGGCTGGCTGGCTAGTGCAACAGCAAGCTAATATTGCTGGCTAGAGCATCATTATTTTTACATAAAATCAGCTAGTTAGCCTTTAAGACTCATAATAATATATTTTTTTTTTACAGATGTATTGGTATTATGTTATTGTATTAAATTGTAGTGTACATACTTTGGCAGAAATCTAACATCAACATGACCAGACCATTCAAAATCATTTCTGCCCCTGGAAGGGCTTCTTACCCCTTATCATTCTTCTTACCCAAAAAATCATTCTCTTACATTCTCACATATTCAAAAAAAAAACCATTTGTGTTTTTTTTTTTCAAACTAATGGATTACCCTCCATATCACTCTCATATTAACAGTAAAAAGGTATGTGCTATATGTATAACCTTGTATAAAAACACAGAGGTTTTTGCACTGGCAATATATTACCTACATCAAATTACCTCAAAATCACGTCTTTTGATTTCCTCCCACTAATAAAATTATTTTGATGCTATTGAAGGACTTGTAAGGCCAATACCATCCAAGAAAAAAGCTGAAATGAAAATTGGCCACATCTAGTGGTCAGGGGGGAAATTAAAGGGTGGGGGAATCTTACTCCAGTTTACCCTATCCCCCAGTTTAGCTGTCCACCAATGGCCTTCAAATGGCTCATTTTGTAAAGGGGAATAAAGAATGCTTGTGGAAGAATAAAATAGGTCTGCACGCAAAGTAATTAGCAAATGCCATAGTACTTAACATACCTGTCCAATTTTAGTTCAGGCACCACATTGTTGGTCAAAACTTGTGTTTAAGAATAGGCCTACTCTTGTATGTTTGTTTTAGGAAAGCATGCTACCGATCACATATAAGTGAAGACTTCCATTCAATAAATGGTCCAGACTTTGTCTAATCATATGTCTTTTTGAGGAACAGAGGATGTCCTACTGCAGTTGTCAATTATACAGCATTTAACAAGGAAGACAATTTCATATCCTTCATCTTAAAAAAAAAGCTTTTGCTTCAATCCTTGCTCATAATCCAATCTACTGTCACTTTCTTTGAAAGGGTAGTTTTAATCCGCTAGTCTAACTTTTTTTTTTGACTAGCCTGGACTGCTTAAACATTCGTCTTTCATCCCAGTTCATGTTTTAAAATGTAGATCATGGTACACTGCCTGGTAAAAAAAAAAGTCACCACCTGGTTTTAATTAGGAAAATAGGTAAGAGCCTTCCATTGGACAATTTACTGCACTGATTAATATGTTTCAGACGGCAACAAGTTATTTAACCCTAACTGTTGCAGCGAGTAGCTTCTCAATTCTTGAACAAACAAGTTGGACACATATCTTGTAGTCCTGGAAAAGATGTTGCTCTGTTTCAGAGGAGTCAAATTATTGTCCTGCATCAAGCAGAGAAAAAAACTAGGAGGATTGCTGAAACTACTAAAATTAGGTTAAGAACTGTCCAACACATTATTAAAACCTGGAAGGATAGAGGTGAACCATCATCTTCCAGGAAGAAATGTGGTTGGAAAAAATCTTCAATGATCGTGATCAGAGATCACTTAAACATTCAGTGATATGAGATCATAAAAATAGTGCCACAAGCACTGTAGCTCACCTTGACACCTGTAACCTTCGACAAACTATCAAATATTACTTTTCACAAATTTTATTGTCTAAAGTGACAATGACGCACTTATATAGCCCTCCCCCTACATACACATTACACGTGTAATTAAGTTATAACATATATTTTAGACAGTGCTGGAGACTGCACTGGTCATATACTGCTCCTATATACTCATACATAAACACAGATAGTAAGCTAATGAAACAATTACAGTTGTAAAATATAACAAGTTGGTGATTATTGGTAAATATCCATTTTTCCATTTAAAAATTTTTTTATCGGCATATGGTGAAAGCAGGTGCATATATAGTGTATGGTTATTGTAGGTACAATACTGAAAATGTGTTATTCAACATGAGAAATGTCCAGATTTAATGAATTGATGAACATGCACAAATATAGCAGCATTTTGTTCATGACCAAATTCACTATCCCAAACAACAAAGAAATGAGACAAAGTCCTTCCTAAGTTCTTCATATGCTTTGTTGCTTACCAAAAGCTACCCACATACCAAATTGTAGCTCAATTTGTGCAAAAATAGCCAATCGCCAGCTCTATGTAGCAAATTCAATATGGCTGCCATGGCGGCCATATTGGAATCGGATCAAAAAGTCTTATATAAAGTTTGGTGTACACATTGACAGGAATATGTCAGCCAATTTTGGCTTCATTGGTGCAGTGGTTTCAGATAAAATGGTTACATCCAACACCAGAAATGTGGGTGTGGCTTAGTCCAGAAATCAAATCACAGTCAAATTTGAAATTTTCGGAAAACCCGTCAGATGTGTTTTAGGGGCTTGCTGAAAGCGACCCATATGCCAGATCTCAGCTCAATTGCAGCTAAAATGACTGAGATATGGGTTTACGGCCGGCATTTTTGAATCAGATTGGAAAGTCTTATTTGAAGTTTGGTGTCCTCATCAGAAGGAAAGTGCATGCCAAGTTGTAGCTTCATAGGTGCAGTGGTTTCAGAAAGGAAGATGTTTACAGACATCGAACGACGGATAACCAGGCCATGGCATAAGCACAATGCACCCTTGGTCTCAGGTGAGCTAAAAATCAACAGTAGGACCCACGGCTGTGTTTACTATAGAAAGTAAAAGCATTTCAACATGTACAATGCAAAGAGCACTCAAGGGAATGGAACCAAACAGCTGTATAGCCTTAAAACCACTGATCAGTGAGGCTAATTGGTCAAAAAAAAAAAAAAAATAAGGCTTCAATTTTCTAGGAAGCATAAATATTGGTCTCAGGAGCAATGGAACAAGGTCATGTGGTCTGATGAGTCCAGAGTCACCTTGTTCCAGAGTGATGGGTGCATCAGGGTAAGAAGAGAGGAGGATGAAGTGATGCACCCATTATACCTAGTGCCTACCGTACGAGCCTGTGGGAGCAGTGTCATGATCTGGGGTTGCTTTACTTACGTCTAGGCTCAGCAATGATATGTGCCCAAAGAATGAGGTCAGCCGACCATCTGAATATACTGAATGACCAGGTTTGTCCATCGATGGATTTTTTTCCTCCTTGATGGCACAGGCATATTCCAAGATGTTAATGCCGGGATTCAACAGGTTCAAACTGTGAAAGAGTGGTTCAGGGAACATGAGACATAATTTTCACACATGGATTGGCCAGGACAGAGTCCGGACCTTAACCCAACTGAGAATCTTTGGGATGTGCTGGAGAAGACTTCACGTAGTGGTCCGACTCTCCCATCATCAACACAAGATCTTTGCAAAAAATTAATGCAACTCTGGACAGAAATAAATGTTATGACATTGCATAAGCTTATCAAAACGATGCCATGGCAAATGCGCACCGTAATCAAAGCTAAAGGAGGTCAAACAAAGTATTACAGTGTGCAACTTTTTAGGCGGAGCAGTATATATTCGCATTCAATGTTTTAATGACTTCAGTAGTGACTAAATCACCTTAGCTGAGTAGACCGCATTGGTAAAAGTCAACACATGCCAAATGCTGAAAAAAAGTGTGGGATTTGAAAAGAAAATAAGGACTGAAGTTACACAAAATTTGTGTTAAAGTAATAACAGTTGGCCTACTTGCCATTTTACAGTCTAGCCTACCTCCACAGATTGGATATTGTAACAATTTCAATTCAATACAATTGTGTTCCAAAATCCAGCATGCTTGCTATTTTATCTGCGCAACTACTTGAATCTATGCATTGTCTAATGTGATTAATCAGGCTCATACAGGGTTGCCGGGTCAATGAGGAAATCCATTTCGAAAGGCTATGAAACTGGAAAAATTTACCCCAAATAGAATGGATTACTATGATGCGAGTTCCATCATCTATAACAACTACCCCTCTTAGGCCACGGTGCTGTGCAGCAGATTATTTCATATTACTCGTGTGTTTTCTCAAATATTTTTAACACCTTTGCTGTATGTGTCCTGTACTCTTGTCTGAATAAATTCCAGCATCAAGCACTACCTCTGCCCACCTCTTTCAGGGCTCATCAAGTCATCAATGACAGAGATGAAAAACATTTTCGGTTACAGCCGTTTCTTTAATAACTCACTGGCTACACTTAAACTGTAAAGCAATGATGTTATAAGCCCCCAAAAGTTACATGCCTATATACGTCGTACAAAAAACTCCATGAAACATACAATACGGACGTAGGCTCAATGCCATTCAGTTCAATTGTATTTTGGTAATTAGCCCATATAGCTGCGGTGAATGACAGTAAGCTAAAACATTTTGAGAGTTTGAGAAAGTTCTGTTTTTACTGAAAATGGCCTGAAATTTTGTTTTGGCAAACAGTAACAATGTCACACATTTCATTAACGTATAGGGCCCGACTTTTCCTGTCATATGCAATTGGCTCAAAGCCCAATGTACACTATTTGCAGTAGGAAAGTGGAGCGCACTGACACAGCACACACCCATAGACTGTATAAAAAGATGGACAAAGCAACTGTGATGTCATCCATTGGTTTCAGCATACCATTTAGGAAGCCTCAATTTTGGCAATTTCAACAGCGCCATTTCGTCATTTTAAAACCGGATGTGATTCCTATCGGACGAGAGCATGAATTGAAAATCCAGGGAGGAGCAAGGGGTGGATCTGACCATATCTGATGAGGACCAGAGGATAGCCACACCCTTAAACATATCTGGCTTTATCCTTTATTCAAGTCTATTTTAGACCATAATTTACAAAAATGAACATCATGATATATCAAAGGAGACTTGAAACTTGCGATAGATACCATAAAATAATGTGGAAAATCGTTATTGAAATAATAAATCAGGTGAGAAAGTAGGGTCATTTTCTCATAGACTTCTATAGCATTGAACTTCTTTCTGCAACCACTAACATCGCCATCTGCTGGCCAATAAATAGAATGCCATTTTAAGAGATTTCTGCATTGGCTTCACTTTTCAGACCTAGGTGCTGCATCCATCTTTTTATACAGTCTATGCGTACACCACATGTATCAACTTGCCTACCTTGTGGCATTTCTATTTAGAAGTGACGTGGATGTGAACAGGTGATAACTTGTGATTAGCTGCTATTTCCCTCCTCGGCTTATTAATTTTGTGTTCATGCTGTTCATACAAATGTACCATGTTTTTGCGGATGAAGTACATCCAATTATGCTGGTAGTAAGCTAATTGTTCAGCATTGGTCTGGCAAAAGCCATACGGGCTTTGAAGGGCTTCTGTGCGAAACCGAGCCGCAGCAGCACCTGGTGGACATTGCAGCGCTGATTACCATTGTTGCATATTTGCTCCAGCAGATGCATTTCTAACATTGCTAGTGTCGTGCAAAATCTGGTCTCCCCATAAATTCTGGTCCCCTCATGTGATTTCAGTTGCATAATGTGCTTCAAATGATGTGTCTTGCGAGATTTTCATATCGCTTACTGTTGAAATAGCATAGAATTAATTTAATTGAATTTCGGCTGCATGCATGTGGTATACTGTAGCCTTATTAGCAAGCTAGCTAGCTAGCTAGCTAGCTACCTTGCTACACTGGTGTGCTAGCTGTAACATTAAAGAGTTTGTTATCACTTTAGCTGTCAGCTAGTTAGCTGTTATTACAGTAGAAGCGAGCCAGCAGTAGCCTTATTAGCAAGCAAGCTAGCTAGTTATTTCAGTTTTAGCAAAAGACTGCATAACATTCACTAACATGACTTCTGTACTAATCACTGAGTTTAAATGCTATGAACTGGATTATTTATCTCCGAGAATACTTTGTTACTACGAAAATCACATAGATGACTCAAATGTTGTGATATGATGCAAACTGATGTGCAATATGCTATAAAAGTCATGTGGGGCGAGTAGATTTTATGGGGGTACGAGATTTTACATGACACCGGAACCCTGACGCGTCAGCTGTACATTGGGCCCAAAGACTATCGCAACCTATGCTGTGATCTGTTAATAGGAGTGGTTTTTCTGCTTAGGCCAATTTTTAAATACATTCAACAGCGATGCGACAGCCGTGGGTCTGCGTGATTGAGACAAGGGCAATGGTTTGGGTAGGCTAACCCTCAATACCAATACCATCACCATATGTCGGGCCTTTGGTGTTCACGCAAGAGAATTGTGAAATTTAGGGTGAAGTCAGGTCATTTGGGACATTAGGTAAGATAAGAGGAATGAGGTCTGATACATTTGGCTCTTTAAATATTAGCAGTGAATGACCAAATGTGATTTTCTATTGTTGTTACAAATGTCCTTTATGTGAAACAATCAGTTCTATTAGTCTGAGATGACTAGGAGGAGCAGAGCTAAGATTAAAAAAAGTCAACGGTGCCTGAACTTGCAAGGCTAGCTATGTTGTATGTTGATTTTCTCTTTTTGGAAAAAAGAGTACTGCAGCTAAGTAAATTAGGGTATAACATTTAGCTAAAATGGGACATTTTTCTGAAGTGTAACTTGCACGTTTCAGGGCTACTAGGTGCCATAAAATTATAATTTAGTATGCTATTGTATGTCACCTTGTCATATTACAGACATTTGTAGTGTTTGTTTGCTTTTTGCACATAAAAAATATTTAATATCATGCAGTGAGTCCGTGTCAACGACAAGAGTCCAGAATTACCCATCATTGTTACACACATGCAAGCACACACACACACACACACACACACACACACCTGTCTGCTGATATCTCTCAAACATGCATACACAAAGCAATTGTTTATGCATGTATGCGCACTAACATATCTCTCTCCCTCTCTCTTATACTTGCACACACACACACGCACACGCATCTGGTGGGGGAGGAAGCTATAGTTAGAGAGGGAATACTAACACCTTTAGAAATTATGGCACCAAGGAAACAGGCAGCAGAAGAACAGGAAAAGCATGGCAGAAAAGTTGGAGGAAAGTATAATCAGTAGAGGGAGGAAAGAATGAACGGTGATGTGAATGAATATACAAAGATGCTGGAGACGTTTTGTTTACTCACGTTAATAAGCAAAAATAGAATAAATCGGGATGGAGACAAACACTTTTTCACAGCACAGTACAGGTAGCTTCTTGTGATGCAAAGATTCTGCAGTATGTTGTGTACGATTTGAATCACCTTTCATTGTTCGTGGGACCTTCACAATTCAGTTTCAATATCGCCACTAAAATGGCTTCAAACTTCAGTTTTCTAAAAGAATGTTTCATTTGTAGTCTGCCATGGGCATTCAGTAAATAAGAGCATGTTTGGAAATTAAAACAAAGGGTGTTTACAATTAAGTGAGGTTTGAATGCTTCATCTTAATTGTGCCAAGTTGTTCATACAAACACAGAAATGGGCAAAAGAAAAAGGCAATTATGATGGTGGGTGCATTAGTTCATGCAAAGGTTAGCGGGGTTGCACAAAATTCTGGAGACAAGCAATTTCACCGAATCGTCACACATATTAATGGATCAGACGTTCACGCCCTATTGGCCCAGCAGTCATTTTAGTGAAAAATGGGAGGATCCACTTGTTATCACACCAAAAGGCCAAGCCTCCAAAAAAAAAAAAAAAAAAAACTTTAGATGCCACCGCCTGGCAATCACGAGACATGTTGCAACAATGGCCTGTTTTCCACCTGTTTCTAGGAGAAGTGCAAATGTTCTCAAAGAATAAAAGATGCATTTTCGTGGCTCTCTATAAGTTTGCTCTTGTACTACTCGCATGCTGATGACACGACTACTAGATTGTCACGATGATTACGAGTGGGAATAGCTGTATGATTAAATTCTGATTTCAGTTCACAACTCAATCCGAGTAGGTCAACTGGGCATTCGAAACAGCAAAAAAAAAAAACAAAAACAAAAATCAGAGCTACAAGGTAGCTCACTTGGTTAAGGCGCCTCTTTGGGGAGCAGTAGTGAGTACCACTGCCTGGGTTTGAACCCCGGTCTGCCAGTGCCGGTAATGGCTAGTAGCCCTTGCGGGGCAGCGCACAATTGGCTTTGTGCTGCAGGGAAAAAATCTGAGAGGGACTGCCGGGTTGAGATCATAGCATCACAGCAAGTGTTTGTTGCTCAAACGCCTCCTGTTGGCCAGCTGGGCGCTCGTTAGTAAAATTCTAAGCTTGCTAATTCTAAGCATGTTTGGGTATCCTCTGCCCTCCTTCTGAGCTTGCAAAGTTTCGAGCTATGAGTGTAAAAGAGGCAGCAGCTTAAAAGTGCCTGCTTCGGAGTTGGGCCGCGAGCTGTTTCGCTCCGCTGAGATGACGACATGGGGTTGCGTATGAGCATGCTTGTGAACATAGTTCGCTAGTAGGGCATTCCAGATTTGGATGGGATTGGAGGTGCTTCATTAAAGAAAAAAGAAAACAGAAAGAAAAAGTGCATAACCTCATTTGTCTGAAGGAGAGCATTTCCCTCATTGATATAAATCTGCGTTATGAAATAATTTTGATCCAAATGCAATGAATACAACACTACTTTTCTCCAGAAAAGGTTGAAGGAAAAGAATTCTAAGGAGGAATCTGAACGTTTCTTTTATTTGTTGAATTCGCATTAGCCTATGCCATTTCCTCCCTTCCTTCATTGTTGACTGCATTTGCAATGCCTATGAATTGGCATTTAAGTCCATAAACAGTAGGCTAAACAAACAAACAAACAAACAAACAAATAAATACGGCGGTTCCGATTTGCATTATTTTGCGAACCAGAAATGTAAAAAAAAAATTCAGCACTTTGCTCAGTCACAGGAATACGGTTGTGGATCAGAGCTGAATGAAGTGCCTCTAGCTATATGCGGCGCTCGCTCATTATTCAGGCTGAGCGCCAGAGGATTTAGACGAGAGTTCACAGATTACATCAGTCTTATGATCCCCAGGTTAAACGTGACGGCCTAATTGCATGGTGGGGTGTCCCGTTGGAGGCATCGACGTCTGTGTTATAAAATCATGGCAACCTATGGGGAATTAAAAATTTGGTTGTCTTGACGTTTCTCTCCCTGTTGGTTGCCATGCTTAAATAATACACGCGTCGATGCCTCCAACAGGACACCCCAACAAGCTATCAGACCGTCACTGCAAACTTGGGGTTCATAAGACTTTGATGCAGTCTGCTTACAGAAAACTCGGGCGATTCTGCTAAATTCCGACTCCGGGTTTCTTCGCCTGCCAGCAGGAAAGGTGAGAGAAAGATACATTCGCGGTGGCATGCATGTTAAAACCGCCTATAAACTTAAACCATGTTGAAACTATCAACCCTGTTCACAAGTCCTATTTTAAAGAAATCACTGTTGTAAACGACATGTCCATAATGAGGAATAAAGTGCATAATAATATTATATAGCATTATTGTCCGAGAATTAGAAAGACGACCCATTATCTTACCCTGTCTTTCAAATGAGGTGTAACGACGCTTAATTTAATTTATCATGAATAATAATAATAATAATAAGAGAACTGGCCTGGCTGTCGCTTAAAATACATGAATGAGGCATTAAATAAGGCGCAAAAAAGAAATAAAAAAATAAGAGATAGGGCAGATGGAAAATAGGCTTGCATAAAATGTGAAAACAAGCATTTTCTTCTATTTTCCAAATTCCCTCTTCGTTCATGGAATTCAGAAATAGGCTTAGAAGTTAGAACTCTTGAAAGTCCCGTTTCTTAATTTCAAAGCGGGGGATTGGTCACGCTTCATCTCATTTGCATACGGCTCACTATAAACTACCCCGCCCCCGCAAGTTTCGGACTTGTGTGAACGGCTTCGGAGAACGAAGACAGAAAGGAGCGCGTTTCAAGCTGGGAGTTTCTTTCCTGGTTAGAGACCTGCGTGTGCTCAAATTAATCTCGACAAAGGCTTTGTTCCAATAAACGGTTAAGCTATGAGCAGTGTTTGGCAAAGTAACAAAATGCGTCCGACGAGAAGATGGGCGTTTGAATTTATTTTAGTCTATGCTTTTTTTGCCTGGTCTTGTGATGGAAAAACGATTAAATACCATACATATGAGGAAGATGCTCCCGACACGGTCATCGGAAACCTCGCGAATGATATCGCCATAAATCCTTCTTTGGGTAACACCATCAGTTTCAGGATGATGAAACAATTCAACGCTTCTTTTATCAAATTGAGAGGAAGCGATGGGCAGCTGACAGTGGGGGAACGAATTGACAGAGAGAAAATCTGCAAGCGCACCCTTCAGTGTCTCATTACCTTTGACGTTGTCAGTTTTTCCAAGGAACAGTTCCAATTAATACACGTCGAAGTGGAAATCAAGGACATAAATGACCACTCTCCCGAGTTCCCGAACAGGGAATCTACCTTGGAAATTTCCGAAATATCAGCAGTGGGCTCAAGAATTCCATTAGATGTTGCTGTTGACGAGGATGTGGGCTCAAACTATATCCAAAAATACCAGATTTCTGCAAACAGTCATTTTACCATTGACGTCCTGATCAGAGCGGACGGGGTTAAATATGCGGAGCTTGTGTTAATGAAAGAGCTTGACAGAGAGACCCAGTCTGTCTATACTGTCGAGCTTGTGGCAACAGACGGCGGGAACCCACCGAAATCTGGTTCCACTACGATAAATATCAGAGTTCAAGATTTCAATGACAACAAACCAATTTTTGATCAGAACAATTTCTCAGTCAATTTGCTTGAGGACTCGCCGCTTGGGTTCCTTTTGTTGAACTTACACGCCGTTGACCCCGACGAGGGATTAAACGGGGAAGTTGTCTATGGATTTGGAAATCAGGTATCTCCTGAAATCAAACAACTTTTTAAAGTGGATCGTAGATCCGGAAGATTGACTCTTGAAAGCACAATTGATTTTGAAAGCAAGATAACATATGAATTCGACGTACAGGCATCGGATTTAGGTCACAATCCCATCCCTTCCATTTGTAAAATAATAATTCACGTACAAGACGTGAATGACAATGCCCCAGAAATCAGTATTACCCCCATGACCTCCTCCACGGCTGATTTCGCGTACATCAGTGAGGCGGCAGCTAAAGACAGCTTAGTGGCACTAATCAGCACCTCGGACAGAGACTCTGGCGCAAACGGGAAAGTTCATTGCACGCTATATGGACACGACCATTTCAAACTTCAGCAGGCTTATGAGGACAGCTATATGATCGTTACCGCGGCTCCGCTGGACAGAGAGAGGATAGCGGAATATAATTTAACCGTTGTAGCAGAAGATTTTGGATCCCCGCCGTTCAGAACTATAACCCAGTATACGATTAAATTAAGTGACGAGAACGACAACGCTCCTCTGTTTAGCAAGCCAGTGTATGACGTTTCGGTGATAGAAAATAATGCTCCTGGCGCATACATCACTACGGTTGTGGCAAGGGACTTTGATTTGGGGAACAATGGCAAAGTGGTTTACAAGCTTGCGGATACTGATATCATGGGATCTCCAGCCTCATCATTTGTATCTCTTGATCCAGCAACAGGTTCAGTCTTTGCACTAAGAAGTTTCAATTATGAGGTCATGAAGCATATGGACATTACAATCCAAGCAGTCGATGGCGGTGTACCCTCTCTGCATAGTAGCGCTGTCATCAGTCTAAAAATAGTTGATCAAAATGACAATGCACCCTCTATCACGCAGCCCGTCCTGAATAATGGATCTGCGGAAATCCCTCTTCTAAAAAATGCACCGTCAGGTAATATTATTACCCAGGTGGTGGCTAGCGATGCAGACGAAGGTGAAAACGCCCAGTTGTCCTACAGTATTGCTAAAGGCGAAGATTTATTCTCTATTGACAAATTCACGGGACAAATCCGGCTAAATCGTGCCATCCATTCTAATGTTAACGAATCCCTTACAATTTCAGTCACAGTAAGTGATAATGGGATACCCTCATTAGCTTCCACGGTTACGATTCGCTTCATTGTCACAGCTGGGGGCCCAATCAACACCATGGTCAAAAAGAATGCGGAGGAAGACCACTCACAGTGGGATACGTCAATCATAATCATTGTTGTTCTAGCTGGGAGCTGCTCTCTCCTTTTGCTAGCCATAATCTTAATTGCTACCACTTGCAATCGTCACATAAGGCGGAAAGACAATGGTGGTTTCCCCGACGAAGTGAACATCACCAGTGTGGAGGGAGCGAAAAACAATAGTGAATCACTAATCTCAAATCACAACCCCAACATGTATGAAGCTCGACCATATTCACCATTCGCACGTTCCAACACGGCAACAAGTCACTTATGCGAAGAGGACAGTCAAACAACGCAGGTGTTTGAGTCCGAAAATAGAACAAGGGTCTCGAAGCCTGAGGTGTGTTGCTGCTTATTAACTAAAATGTTGATGTGTGCAATGAGCTTTGTCTTTAATTATGGAGTGTTGCACAGTAAAATTTATAGTACTTTGGTAAATTAGTTTTTCTCTTGCAGATTATATTTCATTCCTTCTGGACACATATAGCACTGAGAAATAACACAGATCTTTTTTATATTGATGTGATGCTAGGCCACAAGATTTTAACCTGTTTATCTGTTATATCTTCTCACAGGGTTATTGCACGCTTCCTGGTTACGGAAAGGAAGTCATCAGACCAATAACAATATGGAAAGGGAATTCATATACAACCATCTCAGCTAGGGATCCTCAGTTCAGTGGAAAAGATAGTGGTAAAGGTGACAGCGACTTCAATGACAGTGACTCTGACATAAGCGGAGACGGCATCAAAAAACATGTTCATCCAGCTGATCTTCAAAGTAATAGTAAGCATTACTATTGAAAATGCGTCATTTAACCCTTCTCTTTGTTTAAATGTATGGAATGTTTTTGATGCGCTGCAATTAGCAGAGCTGCTGATGGGGAGTGGAACTGGGCCATTTTTTCCCGTACCCTGCCACTGGCCCAGACCGAAGAACATTGCAGGATAGGGCATTTCACTATAGTAGCCAAACATAATCAGTGGTGGAAAGAAGGACATTTTGTAATTAAGACTCTTGCAAATGGGAAAATATATTGTATAATTTCATCAATAACTTGGCTGGAAGCAAGAACATTAGCATTTGGTACTAATTGTCGAGAAGTCAAAATCATAATGGATCTAGTCTTGATGACTGAAAGTACCCACTGTTTTAGTAAGCCCCAGCAAAATACTGTACAGAATAGGTCTGTTTGCCGATAATTTATTTATTTTGCTCAATTGATTGATTATGTATTTACTTTCTTTTTTTGCTTGTCAGGTCTATGGGCGTGCACAAGTGAGTGCAGGGTCCTCGGCCATTCTGACCGATGCTGGAACCCAGTGCCTCCCCATGCCTCTCATCCTTCATGTGGACAGCAACATCTCTCATTTGACATGACAGCATCACTGCCAAGAGACAGTCTGAGGCGAGAAAACTATTACCAGGCACACATACCCAAGACAGTGGGCTTACAAAGCGTCTACGAAAAGGTTCTCCACAGGGAACGTGATTATGTCTTAGTATCTTCACCAAGACCTGACAAGGTACAAGAAATGAATGAGATTTCAATCCCAGTTTATGGGACTACAACAGAGTGTACCACCAATGATGTTTAATATAATCCATAATCAAAAGATTATAATGTAGCAGGGCTTTAACTAATATATTTGTCTTTATTAGAAAATATATGTCACTATTTCCGTATTTACTTTTGTAAATGTCCATGTAAGTCATTATTTGATTGTATACAGTCTGACTTTGTTAAAAATACTACGTATATTATATTGATTTTGTAAATACAGATAATATTTTTACAATATTGAAAGGCAAAAGATTTGTTAACTAATGTATTATTGTCACTTTTCAAATGCATGCTTACTACTTAAATGAAGCTGGAGCCCTTCTCTTACTTATGGGCCTTAAAGGCTACAAACATTGTTATCAATTTGATAACACATCCAGTAAAAGGTCCAGTGGGTCTACTCAAGTTTATACGACTCCACTGGGGCTCATTATTTGGCCCTGAACATGTTACTGTGTGGTGCATGGAATATTTGGAATGCACTATGTGACTGTGTTTGTTTTATATTTGCACAAATAAAGATCGGAATATCCTTTTACTGCCAGCTCCTATGAGTACATTTGACTTTAAAGGTATGGATTAATCGGATTTTCCCTTGCTATCAGCTTATGACAGCAATTGCTCCCTTTGTACATGCACACCAACATGTTGATACACAGACAGTGGGGGGCGCTGTTGATTTGAGGGTTGCATAGGATATTTTCACATTAAAATGAGATGTTGGTCTGTTAGTTGCCGGCATAATGCCTCCAATTGAAAGAAAATTACGTTATTGAGGTATCTTAAGTCACATAAGATGAAAAAAGTGCGTTCAAATCAAATTGTAATTTGGGCTGACAATTCACATGGGAAACCATGAAATTAAATTGTTACTTGTTTGATACTAATATGAAATTCAGAACCTCTGAAAAAAAAAAAAAAAAAAAAAAACATTACCTTGTAACAGTCATTTGTTTCAGTTGGTTTTCGTTGGGATTACACTAAAATTTGAATTCGCCTCAACACCACCTTTTTATGCTCTAGATGAATGAAAATAAACATGCCTGGGCTGATAGAGGCAGTACGATATCAGAATACAATTGACACTGAATCGAAATATACATTTCACTCCTAGGCAGTCTCTCATCATTGCTGATCCAGATAATAAGTAATCGGAAAAACGAAATAACGCATTCGTTTATCCCCTTATGAAAAATTAACATAGTCCCAAGCTATAGTTATCCTATAGTAAATGGATGGTATTTTCGCCACCATAGTGTAGTATTACTATAGTGATACCATAGTTATTCAAACTACAGTAATCCAGTTGTGTGGACTATAGTAATATCAAGGTACTGTTGACTGATGTGGTAATACTAGTTATAATGTGATGGCTATAGTACTACTCTAGTTATACAGTGCAAACTATAGGAATACTATAGTTGTGCCATAAATAGCTACTATAGTATCACGAAGAAATAACTATAGGATATTCTCATAAGGGTCCCGTGATCAACCAAGTTGAAAAAAGCTTAGGACGGAGGGTACGCGGACCAAATGGGGCCACATTTCCTGCTTGCGGATCATCCATGTGTCAAAATACCTTTCTTTCAAACGAATAGCGATTGTATGCTTTTATACTGCACCGAGGCGAAGTCAGACTTTTATACAAATGCTTAAAAAAGGTTTTGACGCCCCATTTTTGACTATATTGAACTTCTGCAAAAGATATGCTAATATAATCATGGAAGGGGCTCTACCTATGACTTTTATTTATTTATTTATTTATTTATTGCAAATCTGATCAACTGTGATATGATATGCAAACCGCACTCGTCCGCCTAAACATTGGGTCCTGGAAGTGAAGAACAAATTCCTCATGGGCGAATGAACTTCGCTTTTTGTTTCTGAGGGATATATTCTCACCAGCAGGCAATATAACACATTCAAAGTTGACTACGCACTTTCCTCACAATTTTGGGAGGGTCAAGTGAACAAGTGGACCGCTGCGGCCAGAAATCTTCCCGGAGCCATGGCAGAAACCTCGGAGAAAGTCCCAATAGCAAGGGCTGGACCTGAGGATGTGGAGCAGAGTATGCCACCTGTAAGTATGGCCGTTTGAAAGCCATTCAAAAGCAACGAATTCACTATAAATTTGAAGCAACTGAGAAATAAAAATGCAATGTAAAGCAAAATTAATTAAATAAATGAATTTACATAATGTGTGATCGTGAAACAGACATCACAATTTACCAACATCGAGAAACTGATGAACACGTACTATGTCATTTTGCTTGCGTGAGTATTGGTTGATTCCAAAAGTAAAGGACTAAAATCAATGTACACTGATGTGTTAGTTTTATGTTTACCCAGGAGCGACTCATTTTCAAGCGACTATGAGCGAGTAAACTAAGGTCACACAACGAATCAGCAGTACCCACATCTGCACGCAGTTATTGGACTACTGTGTCTGCTTTATATCTGTCCTTGTTACAATGTATTTGGCTAACCTATTTACTGCCTTTTCTTGTTTTCAAAGGCGTACACGGCTGTAACGGTTAAGACTTCTCGCCGTGGGCGTCTTCTCAAGATTGGAGCAGCGTTTCTTGTTGCGGGAGCAGCTCTTATGCTTTTCGGAGCTGTTGGCGCCTTATATTTCTGGAAGATGAACGACAAGCATGTAAGAGTTTGGTCTATTAAAATGTTTCTACTGTGGTTATATAAGAAGCTGTAGCTTAAACCAGTGGTGTGAAAGTTTGCTCGTTACATTTTGCCTCTCATCAACCTCAGTCTAATGGCCGTCTACTACCCCATGAACCCATTCCCAAAAGAAATGAACGTGTCTTTTCTTATATTTCCCAATTTCCATGCATTGTTCCTGATTCAACTGTGGCTTGGTATGAGGTAGCAATCAACGATTGATTAGTCTAACTTGGATTGGGGTCCATGCAGCGAAGTTTAAAATCACTGGAGTTGCTTATCGTTAGCCTCAAAGCATAATTGCCCGAGTCATATTTTTACCAAATCGAGATACCGGTTGCCTGTTATTTCTTGCTGGAAAAAATACTTGTTTTTCTGGTTTTTTTTTTTTTTTTTTTTTTTTTTTTTTACTTTTTTCCCCTCAAAACCTATAAAAAAGGAAATCCATTCTCTTACATTTAAACAAATAATTAATTAATTAAATGCTATGAGGCTAACATTATATCAGACTACACTGTTTTATTACTGCAGCGGTTCTCTCGCCAGGTTTACAACGTCAGCTACAGCATGAGCATCAACGGAAAGGTTGCGGAAGGATCCATGGAGATTGATGCTAGCAATAATTTGGAGAGATTCCGTACTGGAAGCGGGGATGATGAAGCCGTTGAAGTTCATGATTTCCATATTGTGAGTTTCCTCAATTATCAATTCTTTATTTAGAGCAAATAGTATGGCTACAAATAGCTAATTGTGTGAGGCAACACTGTTCAGGCTTGTCAGTTGCCGATAGGTATACTTAATGTTTTCATACATTGAATTAAGAAGACTGGCTCTATCTAGCTCCTATAAGGGCACAATTCAACTAATATGAATCTATGAATACTAGTGAACCATAGTGAACTCATTGCACTTCATGCATTGAAGCATTGCCATGGGAAAGAAAGATTTCATTGGGAAGAGTTCTCCTTCTCTCCTCATGTCCAAGAGACTCCAGGGATTAGGAGGGTACAAATATACATTGACTCCAGAGAGCACAACTCAATTACAATAATAGTGTGCCTATATGTTGTTGTTGTTGTTGTTGTTTCATTGGGCAATTAGTGATAAGTCATAATTTTGGGATAAATGTTTTTCCTGATCTCTCTGATAGTTTTCAATGATGACACATTTGGAAGTTTCAGAGCTCAATTTTGCTAATTATTCTTTTTTTTTTTAGGGAATCACTGGAATTCGGTTTTCTGGAGGTGCTAAATGCTACATAAAAACACAACCCAGAGCACATCTTCCAGCAGTGGAGACACTGAACAAGGAGTCCATGGTGTTTGACTTGGTTGTGTAAAATTCTTACAAATTTCTTTCCAGTAATATAAAGCATGCCAATCCCATATGATTCAGAAGCGCACTTACATAGGTCACATTCATTTTAGTTCATCCATCTATACTGATAGATCCCAGTGCAACTGTTGCTGTTGAAACAATGTCCCCATTAAGAGCTTTGTCATCAAATCATCAAACTAGTGTGGCAGCAAAAAGACCCAAGTAGAAATTAAAAATTTCCTACTGTGCTCAATAGGCAGAAGCTTCAAATTCTGTTCATTAGATCTTGTTTCATGAACTTCATATTGAGATAATAAAGTGCATTCTTCTCCCTACAGGAAGACCAGATCATGCCTGTCAAGTTCGATGAGGAGTCTCTTATTTGGGTGGCGGAGGACCGTCCTCTGACGGACAGCAGTTTCTTGAGCACCAAAATCCTGGAGCTCTGTCGAGATCTGCCAATCTTCTGGCTCCGCCCCTCATACCAAAAAGGTAGTTACAAGCTACACATTTTTGTTGAGCTGGGTATGTCAATGAGAACACTGTAATTCTTCCATAATGGCCTGACAAGAGGCTCAAGGAACACTGGAAAATGTGTTAACTAAAATAATTGTTTGTAACTGAGTAGGGAAGTTTAAGAAATAAAATGCAATACAGGGGATTTAACAGAGTATAGTGATTACTTCTGAAATCCTAAAATGTGATGTCATTTATGAAAGATGAAATGTTTATCTACCCTGGAGAATGCATCCTACAACATATCAGTTACACCGGCCCCATTATGAACAAGTGAACCAATTTCCTTGAGTAGCTGTAATTGCCCAGGCTTTTGATCTTGGGCAGTTGAGCAGCTCCCATCTTTCTCAATACGTTCCTCTTTCCATCACGAGGGTAGAGGTCAGGACTTATACCACCAAGCCAGAAGACAGTTTGCAATGTACTTTATAGTAAGCAAAACCTGTATTACAAATCTGTTTGGCTGACTAGTGGTTCACACCTTGCAATGAAAATCTGTGGTTATTAGAAGAATGATTCAGTTTTTGGTCTTTTGTTACAGTTATTTTCAGTGGTTTATCTGGTTGTTTTACATTGGTGAATGATTTTGAAATAAGTTAAAGAAGATTGATATTGTATTTATTTATTCAAATTTAGACCAACATTAAAGGAGCTGTATCACGATTACTGTGCATGCTCAGAATGCACATTCCAAGAAAGTGAATCTGCTTGACTGTAAGTCTTAATCTGATTCCATCCTTGCCAATCCATCCTTGTTTTGCATTGTATTTATATATTTTAGTTTCCCGGCATTATGCTTTTTATATCAAGGAGCTTTCATTACTTTAAGCTGTAGCCGAGGGATACGAAGAATGTAAGCTGGTTTTCCGTGGCCAGTAATCATATAAGAAGAAAAATATCCTTTAGATTTGGACTCACAGTTGAACAGATTTACTTTGTTCAAAGTTGCAAGCACGTGCAGTAATCATGATGTAGCTCCTTTAATAAGGTCACACATTGAAATAAAAATCATAAATTCTTAGAATGTATATGTTGTCATATTATTGATCCATTGTTTCATATTGGATCTGTAAGTTTATTAGATTCATTTGAAAGAAGTTTTTGTTGCTGAGAGTAATGATCATCACTGTATCTAAACCTAAGTAAGCCTTTGAATTGAGTTTTATTCGCATTGTTGATTGAAGTTTGTGTGGGGAAAAAAGATAAAATGATATGGGGAATTCAGGAGCTTTATTGTGTCGTATTGCATCAGAAACATTGGTCAAAGGTGCATGTGATCATTTTAATCAGATTCTTTAGCTTCATGATGGCCCGCTTTGCAGGCATTGATATTTATATGGCCCTCATGTTGAGAGACAGTGGAAACAGACTCAAAATGAAAATTTGACTCATAGCTTTCTTCTGCTGGAAATAATGATGAACCAACTCACAGGGCGCTATTTTGAAGACCGACTGTTATGCAATCTGCAAATGCAAGTGCTAACAGTATAGTAGGTCAAAAATGGGCACGTCTAACTTTATTTTGGTAACTTTGTGACAGGAGGTGATAGCGCAGTTGTGACGCTATTGTCAAAAAGGTTGGATTAAGACAAATATCTATGGGTGTGGTGGGGGTGGGGTTCCATTAACTCTTTTCTGATGGCACTGCCAAATCCTGGTCAGATAATGACTGGCGAGAAAGTTTATCATGTTATTTACCATAAAACCAGTGCATTAATGCCATTTTGAACCAGTAATATTGTCAAGTGAAGATCAAGCACCTAATATGCATTATGCTCCATCCTTCAGTCATCTGAGAACCACGCTCTGATGTAGAAGGCTAATGCATGTGGGCCTTTGGGAGGATTGAGGTCAATTCTCCAGGTAATGTGTTTTCTATGAAAAGATGTGGGGAATTTAAATCATCTACAAAACAGCGCTTGGGATATTAAAGCAAGGGCAAGACTGAAGTCAATTATTATCCCCCACCACGAAGTGTGAGGGGGATATAGGTTTGAGCTCCGTCCGTCCGTCCGTGCGTCCGTCCGTCCGAGATAAAGGGGACAGCTTTTCTCAGACACTATTAGAGATAGGACAACCAAATTTGGTGTGTAGCTTCAGACCATAAAGGTCTTGATGGAGTTCGAAAATGAGATGCGCGCGATTATTTTCTCCGCAGTTATTGCCCTTGATCCGTATTTTTGCACTCTGTCCACGGTATCTCTTAAGGGGACAGCTTTTCTCAGAAACTATTTGAGATAGGATAACCAAATTTGGTGTGTAGCTTAAGACCATAAAGACCCTGGTGGAGTTCGAAAATAAGAAGCACACGATTATTTTTCCCACAGTTATTGCCCTTGTGGCATTTTTGGGAGCCCCTGTTCATAGTATCTTTAAAGAAGACATTTTGGCGGGGGATGTTGTTGACCATGTCTACTTGTTTGTACTGTATTTCCCCCACAAAAAGAAAATACTGTATTTGCATATATAAAAATACCCCTTCACCCTCCCCGTCCCATTAGACAGCACCACCATTTTGTTGGCATTATTGATAAGGTACTGTCATATCCCGCCTGCATTCCATGTTGTGCTCATCCTCACTGGAATACTGATCACTGGGCTGCTCCTGTGTGTGGTTGTTTATTGAAATCACTTGTAACCCATCCTTCAATTAGCTCAGTTCCTGTGTATAAATACCCACCTCTCCCAGTTCTCCTTTGCAAAGTCTTGGTAGTCTCTAGCTATGCTGTGAGCAATGTGCTGCTGACTCTGTAATTACAGCTGGATATCGCTGTTTAACTTGTGAGACTGTAGTTCAGTCTTTACACCCTCTTGTATCCTTGCATTGTTATTTTTCTTGTTAATTGTTACCCCCATATTTGCTGGAGCTTTGCTTCAGTCAATTAAATATTACTTCCTTCGCACTTGGATCCTCACCTTTCATCCTCACACCCATCACCCAGTGCACTGGTGGCAGTACAGTTACCTAACAATGATGGTAATGGGAAGGCTGCAATTCAGTACCACAGAACTACTGTTGAGTGACAGTGTTTGCGTTGTAAGGTGGTTCAGGTGAGCCAAAATGCAAACGACACAAAAATTGTGCAGCCTCAGCTTCATGCATTCACTCATCTCCAATTGCGCAGTCCAAACCTTTGAGATGCAAAAGCTTTTACTTTAGAGCAGGACAGTACCAAATTGGGTGAAGGCAATAAATATGCTGTTTGTGACGGACAAAATTATGCTTAATGTTATCACTACACGTGTTTCTGTTTGTTTCGGTGGTACTGTGCAAAAGGAGGTGTGTCAATGCACTGTGCAATTTTCATGTTACAGACCTCATTTGCATTTTGACTTGTTCAAACCACCTTTTAACGCAAAGCCTGTTGCTCTGTGGTTGTTTCACTGGATTGAATCACAGCCAGTGAAGCTGTTAGCAATTAAACACTCATTCTTTCCTTCCCATTCTCATTTTCGTTACATACCTCGTAAAAAATACCAAAATAGTCCAGTCTAATGGGTGGGGGAGGGTTAAGGGTATTTTTATACAAATGAATATTTTCTTTTTGTGGGAGAAATAAAGAAAATTGCTTTCAGTCTTGTCCTTGTTTTAATGCCATGAGTGCCGTTTTGTAGACGCTATGGTTTACATCGCCCACATCTTTCTTCACAAAATGCATTACCTGGAGAATCAAACTCTGTCCTCCAAATTCCTCCAAACACTACTACATTGGAGCATGGTTTTCAGAGAACTGAAGGAGGTGACAATAATGCAAGTTAGGTGCTTGTTCCTCATCTGCTGAAATTGCCAGTTTGCTATAGCTTTAGCGCACTGGTTGTCAAAGGAATGACAGTAACTAATCTGATTGGCCTTAATGCAACTAAACCCCCACCGCACACAGGTAAATTATTTGTCTTTGTCCAACCTTTCTGACAACAGCACCACAGCTAAGCTGTCCCCTCCTGTCACAAAATTACCAGAATGAAGTTAAACATTCCCAATTTTGATCTGCAATACCTTTAGCCCTTATGTTAGCAGATTGCATTTAGGCTGTCAAAATTGGGTCCTTCAACTGTATTGATTTTTGAAGTAATGAGCAATTTCTGAATTTGATGCCTGCAAAGTATTCCAAAATATCTGGAAAAGGGGAATGCAAAGAATGAAAGGTCTGTGGAATCTTTAGAAAAAAAAACAACTACTCTAAACATTTCATGGATCGACTTGTGAATAGGTAACAGGTGATTCAGTTCATTGCATATAAAATGAGCAGTCACAAAAGGCACGTTTGTTTGCTAGCAAGTTGGTTTGAAGGTCACTATGCTGCATGAGCTAATAAACAGTTTAAGAAAAATATTCTATCCTGTGTGATTGGATGGAATTTGGGGATCTCTTCATCAACAGGTGATAATACTGTGAAAAGATTCAGAGAATCCAAAAAACTCAGAGCCATTTCTGTGCGTAAAAAATGAGGCTGAATACAAATTTGATCTGTGTGACTTTATAGCCCTCAGACGGTACTGCATCAAGAACGGACAAGATTCTTTTGTGAAAATGACCACATGGGCTCTTAAATACTTAAGAAGACCTGTCTCAGTGAACATAGTTCATTGTGGCATCATAAAATGGAACTTAAGAATTTAGTATAGACAAGGAAGCCAGATATCAACACCATTCAGAAGCACCACTGACTTCTCTGGGCTTGAGCTCATCTGAAATGGACAGACAGGGAAGCAGTAAGGAGTGCTCTGATTTAACCTGTCCATCTTTCAAATTGCCTTTTTTAAAATAATGGACATTTTTTTCTGGGCCAAAGAGAAGTGGACCATCTTGACTGCTATCAGCAATGTGCAAAAGCCGGCATCTGTCATGGTCTGGGGCTGCATTATTGCTCTTGGAAGGGGCAAGTTGCCTATCTGTGATGGAAAAATGATTTATGGTTTGGAGCTTTGACGTAGGGATTGGCAATTTGGAACAACATAATTGCCTTCCAGACATCACCTTTTTGCAGGGATGCCCCTGCTTTTTGCGGCAGGATAATGCCAAAACACACTCTGAATGTATTATGACAGCACGGCTTCTTTGTCACAAGGTGCGGGTACTGCTTGCTTGGATTGTTGACCAACTGAAGTCATATATCAAGCATCAATTGGTACAGATTCCGCTTTTTAAACTCCTTACAATTAGTGTCCTCAGTCACAAAATGAGTACTGAGTGTTGTTAAAAGGAGAGGTGATGTCACACATCAGTGAACATGAACCTGTCCCATCTTAATGGGAATGTGTTGCAGCCATTGCACTGAAAAATAAGTATTATTTTAAAGCTGTTATTATCAAAAAAACAGTGAAGTGGATGAGTTGAAACATGACTTACTGTATTTTGTCTTTGTATGTTTTTCAATTGCACACAGGTTAAAAGAGACTCGCAAATTACTGCAAGCTGTTTTTATTTATGTTTTACACATTGTTCCAATTGTTCTAGAACTGAGATTTTTCTACTTTAGGTCCCATAGATGGTGAGGACTATGTATACAAAGGGCTGCAATTCCTTCACCGTACATCCAATGTGGATGAAAATACCTTTAAATTAAATCCAAATTCTGCTATTTAAACTTACATAATGGATGTGTAGGATAGGTAATTAGGTATCTTTCATCGCTTGCTGTGGTTTCAGATGGACAGAGGAAAAGGAGGGACCTCTTACGGGTAAAGCGCCAGGCAGCTTCCCCCAGCTTTGAATTGCAGGCCTTTGAGGAGGCAGGGGAGGAGCTGAGCGCCATTGGCCGTGGTCAAGATGCCACTGCCAAGAGAGCTACCGAGGAGGATGATGACGACGATGATTACGACGATGATGATGATAATGATGTTGATGATGATGATGATAATGATGATGATGATGAGAAGGAGGAAGATAGGGGCTACAACCCCGAGAATCCTTACCACGTGAGTGTTGGACGGCTTTTCTAACAACGTGCAAAACTTCCAATCAGATGAGCATCTGTATCATGTGCATTCTGCATAAGCAATGTCCTAAAACAGCGCATTTGTCATATTTAATTTTCCTCCATGTCTCTTTAAGAACAGCACATTTTGTGATACCTCTGATACATTCTGTCTCAATAAAAAAATCCCCATTGTTCAAGCAGTAGCTTAGAGGATGCGCAGATCGTAACACAAATGTAGTCAGGTAAGTGTGTGAACATTAACACATTTTCTGAGAGAGTGTGCATGAGAAACATCACCAGAGTTGCCAAGTCCACTTATAATACGCGACTTTGGGCTTCTTTTTTCCTGAAGTCACTTGAAAAAATTACGAGTCGCGGGTTGCGGTTTTTTGGGCTTGTTTTTATAAATATGGTTGCTCATTAGGAAAGTCTAACAAGCGACCTCATTTTTATACATTTATGGTTGCTATTTCCCCCCGATCATTGAGTGACAATGTCTGCTCTCAGCTTCACGATTAATATCAGAACTGTAACGTAATTCGCCCTTCTACAAATCCCCACTTTGACCTCCCCCGCCTCCTCCTCGCGCTCATTGGATAAAAATCAACATTATGCTGCTGTTTGTCAATCTTGGCTTGAGTGAGTGACGCTATTCGCGTTAATTATATAAATATATATAAAACGTTATTACTGTAATAATTATTATAACAGTTTAAAAATGAGAATGTACACATACACACAAATAGTATTTTACATGCTCCCCTTAGTGCCCTTGTCCTTTTCTTCTGTAGGCCTATACCATATTAGTATTGTTTAACCCCTTAACACTCCGACGGCCCGCATACGGGCCCATCAGGGAAGTTAAAAACAAGAAAAGATTTCAATTTACCTTGAGTACGTCCTTTATAGGCATTTTAAGAAAATGTTACCGGAGTGGTTATGGGTTAATTTATATTGGGCTTGTTTTGGGCTTGTTTTTGAAGCAGCAGTTGCTTATTTATCTTGCCAGAGTTGGCAACCCTGAACATCACCGTGACAACTACAGCTGATTAATGTTTTATGTTCCCTGAGTTTATGCATACCCCTATCTTACAAAAAACAATGGCATATTGCATTATTTGCACATTGTTTATTATTTAACATTCTGTATGTAACACAGCTTGCGCTCTGTTCTGACATGTAGTTCTAGAAGCACCATTAGCGCCCTGAAGTCCACTCATGTAAAGTTTTAAAAGACACGGAAAGTCTTCTGGGGTCAATTTTAGAAGCTCTATCCCCAGACTGTCCATTTGAATCAGGCAGAGAGTCACCAGCCCCAAGCAATGATGGCAATGTAAGTTCAGTGGTTTACTATGCCATGCAGCGTTGCAGGCAGTAGTCTCCACTCCACTCTGGCTCCATTAGATCAGGCCTGCTGTGGGGAGCAGCTGTTTGCAGAGGCCCAGCTGCTAAGGTCACCCCTTAGAGGTAATGACTGTCACCCCTAGTCATTTCTATGGCCTCTTCTTTCAGTTGAAGAGACAACCCCCATTGTCCTCTTTGTCATTGCTTGTGATAACTCTAAGACATCACCATGAAATGTTAAGGAGGAACAGCACACATGGATGCATGAGGTATCGGGACTGTTGTTTTTCAGTGCTTGTTTTGTGTTGGTGCGTATTTTGTGTTCTTTTTCTTACTGCTGGCATTTGGTATACCATGTTAGACCTATACGAAAATAACATTTCAACATTTTTTTAAGCGCAACCTTCTCAACTGAGCAACACAAAAACACACGCACACACATCATGTGTGCATTCATGCACACACACAAACAAATGCAAAATATGATTCAGCACTGAACAAGGCCTTCTATCTCTTTACTCCCCAGCGCAATACGGAGGGAGAGGAGGGGACGATGGTATTTGACCCCATGCTAGACCACCGGGGAATATGCTGCACAGAGTGCCGTCGAAGCCACACCCACTGCCAGAGGATCTGCGAGCCATTGGGTGGCTTCTGGCCTTGGCCCTACAACTACCGGGGCTGCAGGGTGGCCTGTAGGGTTATCATGCCATGTCGCTGGTGGGTGGGTCGTATACTGGGCATTGTGTGAGACCTCTAGTAGTTTCTCTCTATTAGATGTGGGTCAATTTCACTATGGTTTTGGATTCAAATACTTTTCTACGCTTTACTACGCTTGTCCAGTGTATTGGCTCTTTTGAAGTTCTCTCAAAATAGTTCCAACTCTGCCTCCTAGACCTCTTTGTCAGCTAAGTTGCACCAGACAAAATCAATCAAGCAATGAAAAGTATTTGAACTGTTCTTTTATTACCTTATAAATGCTGATTTATTATATTTATCCAGGATTTGAATGTAAAAAGGTAAGAGAAAATACAAACAATGTATGGTTACTAATGTTATTGCTTTTATCTTAAAAAGACTGCGTAGTATGAAATGGCTTGGGCAATAATTAAATCTGTGCAATTGTCTTATATGTCACCATAAGTGCTGAATTAAAAGTATTCTAATTGTCATTACTTCGCCCCCAAATGTTGCTTTTGATGTACTAACAAAGCTCGTCTTTATTCCTGGTTATTCTTTAAAATCGGTTCTTAACCGGGCATTTAATTTGCATTGTGCTTGTATTAAGTAGAGGACCCACATGTGTACTGTAACTCTGAGTTCACAGATTATGTATATTATTCTGCAAATCCTGCATGAGAGTGTATCTTGTTTTATCCAGTTTTTTGTATGTTTGTATGAATGCTTCATGCGCTTTTGTGAAGATTGCATGGGTAGAAGGTATCACTAAGGTATGTACAGTTTTCAAAGCACAAAAAATGCTAAATAAATTCAGAATATGGTTTTGTTAATGATGACTGCATGGTCTGAAATGGTAGCTGCCCATACAGTTAATTACAGTTCTTCCTTTGATGTCAGATAAAGGCTTTAAGTGGGTGGAAAAAGCAGTTTGGATTCTAAATGAAGCCACAAAATCTCTTTCTGATTAGCAGGAGATATGAACATCAGATATGAATTAAACATTTAACAGACTGTCACAAGATTTCATCCGTCGCAGGCAAATTCATATTTATGCACTGGTGACACTTCACTTAAAATCACCTCGCTCAGTCTTATCACAGCAGTAGATTTGTACAGATGAAGGTAATTATTTTGTGCTTCAGCCTATTCACTGAAGTGGACTAATGCACAGTGACTGCCAGATCCCCTGAGAAATCACTTGGCTTGGAATGGAATTAAGGTTTGTTCATGTCCATGGGATTCTGATTAGCACAATTTTGTTTAGTTATCATTTCTCTCATTTAGGAAAACTACCACTGTGACACATTGTAATTATCCAAGCTTTATACATCCCCTGGCAAAAAATATTAGCATCACCACTCTTATTGGGCAGATCCACTATGCTGCAAAGTTCTGCGAGAGGAATTTAGCTCGTGTAAATTTACGTAGACCTACATATGGTAGTCAAAGTTGTAGCGCTCCGCAAGTGACTGTTAACTCCTTTGCGTGGAATACAAATAATACCAGTTTTTTTTCCTGTTATGCACGAGGCTATTCAGGCTTTATAAGTCAGTATTTGTGTCGCAGAGACTCTGGAAAAATGATTCCTGTGAAGCAAGACATTTTGAAATTCAATCATAGAATTATATAGGAATTTACGGACACCCGCATCCATATCTGCGCAACGGGGTTAAGATCTGCAAACTTGCATGGCAGTGGATCTGTGGTCACTTTAACATAAGGCAATGTGCACATTCCACTATGGAGGACTTTTTTCCATCATGCCAGAAAACTTGCCTGTAGTGTGGAATTGTTTAGCTTGAGATGAATCTGCAGTTTAAAAAAAATATATTGATATGCGTCTCTTAGATATTCTGATGTATTGGCTGCAGATTACTGCGTGCTGCATATTATTACATAAAGATATGACATATTATTTGGTTGACTTTTTTGTGGCACACTAGAAAACTTTTTTGCGCACCGAGTTCCATTTGCAAGTTAACGCAAGACTCTCAATTCAATGTTCTTACGGAGACTTTGGCAGCATTCCATAAAAGCTGAAAACCATAAAATTGGTTCGCCGTAAGCTGCCGCTTGGACATGAAATTTCAGAAGTAAGATTTCTTTAGGCGTTACATTAACGTGCGTGCATAAGCCAGTTGCATAGTGGATCTACCCTATTAGCGGATGTTTGTCCAGCTTTTTTATTTCATAGCAAATAAAAAAATCGCAAATGTCACACAAAACAATTTTTGTTTATTAACTTAATCTTCATTCCTCATGAAACACACCTAAAACAAATTTGACTGAATTATTTTATTTATTGGCGTTTTGTTTTTGTAATCTAGTAGAGGAAAAAATACGAATCACTCAGTGTTGAAGAAAAATTGTGGAATCATCAACAAAAACTTAGAATTAATACTTTTTGCTGCCAATTGGGCTTTTTTTTTTGTCAGTCTGAATTCTGTGAAGCATGGGCTTCACAAATGGAAAACAATTTTCTCAATCAAGCTGGTTCCAACTTTCTAGAATAGCAGTTGACAGATAAGCGTTGCAGAATGGGGCCTTGTAATGGACCTTTTTTTTTTATTTCCACCATAAATTTTCAGTTGGATTCAGATCCGGACTGCTGGCCATGTCACTGAATTGATATGCTTTTCCTGAAGAAAAGCTTTTACACTCTTTGCAGTGTGACAAGATGCATTGTCATCCAGAAAAATGATCATCACCAAACCAGTTTTCTTTTTATGGAATCAGAAAATGGTCCAGAATTTCAGCGTCCACCTCCGCATCGACTGTTGATGTAATGATTGCCATCTTCCGTGGTCCTTTACCTGACATGCAACTACATATCATAAATGAATAGGGAAATTTGCTTTTTTTCTTCAAGCAGTCATCTTTTCATGTTTCATTGGAACAACACCTGACAGAAGTTCCAGCATCATTGCCGTGATCAATGCAGAGTCGTAATTCATCACTGAATATCACTTTCATTCAATCATCCACACTCCATGATTGCTTCTCTTTAGGCCACTGCAACCTTGCTTTCTTCTGTTTAGGTGTCAGTGCTAGTTTTCGTCTGGCTTTTTTGTATGTGAATCCCATTTCATTCAGCTAATTTCTTACAGTTCTGTCACAAGCATTGACTCCTTTTACTGCAAATTTGTTTTTCATTTGTTGTGAATTTTCTATTTTCATGGCATATTGCTTTTGGTTTTCTGTCCTGGCGCTTTGACATCTTCTGTGGTCTACCTGTATCTTTTCGTTTTATAAACTTCCCAGTGGCGTCACCAGACCTTTTATTCTGGGGGTACACAAGGGAGGCACAACAGTTAGGGGAGGGGGCACGAGCCAAAATTTGTGTCTCGTTCGTTTTCTTGAGCGGGGGGTGGGGGGCGCGAGATACTATTTATTTATTTAAATATTTTAAATGGGGGGGCACGAGATGTCCGTGGGGGGCACGTGCCCCCCCCCCCCCCCCCCTTGGCGGCGCCACTGGTTAAACTTCCCATTTCGTTTATTCTTGCGCTAAATTTTAGACAGCTGACTAGGACCAACCAACATCGTTTGCCACTTTATGTGCTGAATTTTCTTCCTGGAGCAATTTAATAATGAACAGTTTTATAATCCTTTGCATTGTTTCAATCACCAGCTGTCTTGTTGGCGCCTGGCTTCCTCTCAAATAGTCCAGCTCCTCCTCAAAGGGATATTTCAACATTTTGGCAAATTGGCCTATTGCCATAATCCCTGTAGTGATATGAGTAGGTACATTACCTTTAGTTATCCGTGCCTGTTGTTTTGTGATTCGGGGGAGGGAGACGCGAGCTGCTCAGCGAACATAATTTAAGTGAACGGTATTATTTCATAGTTTGGTGAATGTGCAGGTCACAACTTGTCCACGAGAGCGTTTTGGAGCTGTCGGATTGTGAATTTGATGAGTTTTGAAGGAGCAAGGGATCTGTACTGTTCACTTTCGTTATGTTCACTGAGCAGCTCGCGTCTCCCCGAATCTCAAAACAACTGGCACAGATAACTAAAGGTAATGTACCTATTCATATGACTATAGGGATTATGGCAATAGGCCAATTTGCCAAAATGTTGAAATATCCCTTTAAGGTCTCCAAGCCCTTTCTTTTAACTGCAGACTAATTTGCATATTGAGATTTATGCTGGTATTTCTTTTTGAAATGACAATTACAAGGTGATTCCATATTTTTTTCCTGAACATTTAGTGACTCTTTTCCTCTAATTGATTATGAAGAAAACCCCATTAAAATATTGTAATCTAATTTGTTTCAGATGTGTTTCATGAGGCCTGAATGTTAAGTTAATAACAACTAAAATAGTTTTGTGTCATAGCTGAGATTTGTTTATGTGCTATGAAGTAGAAAAGCTGGATGAACATTCCATAATTTTTCCCAGGGGTTGTATAATCACTTTGTTCCTGGTCATTTTGATTCCTTGGATTGGTTGGTCAGATCCCAGCATACATAGCGGGAATACACCCAGTCCACCACTAGACACGCAAAACATTACTCAGACATAACTATAAGTGAATTAGACTCTTTAATCAGCTTATGGAGAGGATAAGTAACCTCAATTGCTGAGATTTAAACATAGAGAATCCATATACACCTACTTGTGAAACCATCCACTCGCAAACACCTGTGGAAACCGTACAAGAATACAACTGAAAAACAACTTGCACACATACTTCAGAAACCTCGCACAAGCATTATTAACTGATCGTGTCCCCCTAAATACCGATCAGTCATCGGTGGCAGGGACAGTCTGACGAGTAGGCTCTATGATAACCCTGAATACATCATCTGGTGGATAACTAACAGACTCTAGCTCATTGAAAACAGCTGTAGTGACGTGTGCTGCAGAAAGGCTGAAGAACCAGTGGTTCTTTGGCGATTGTTTACAAGTAAAGCAGCCGAAATCTGTGTAGAAAACTTGCTGGATTTCACTATTCGTTAAGTGAAGTCACTGAAGGGGCCTGTAACTTTGTTAATTGCTCCGTAACAATTTTCGCTATATTTCACCTATGTGTAAAATATATTTTTCAGTTGTGTGTTCATGAGCTTTTCCTGATGTGTGTCTGTGATTTCACAGATATGTATTCATGATATCTCAGGTGTGTGTGAGACTTTTGAATTATGTCCTGTATTGCCCCTCATGCAACCCCATTTCCAAAAAAGGTGGGATGCTGTGTAAAATGTCAATAAAAACAGAATGCATTGATTGTCAAATAATTTGAACTTTATGTTTAATTGAAAATAGTGCAAAGACAATATCTCAGATGTTGAAACTTTGATTTATTTTATTTATTTATTTTTTTTTTTGGAAAATATGTATTAATTTTGAATTTGATGCCAGCAACACTTTTCTAAAAAGTTGGCACAGGGGCATGTTTACCACTGCGTTGCATCACGTCTTCTTCAATCAACACTCTGGAAGTATTTAGGAACTAAGGAAACCAACTGCTATAGTTTTAAACGCAAAATGTTTTCCTGTTCTTGCATTATGTAGGATTTCAGCTGCTCAATACTTTGCAGCCACATTTGTCATATTTTTTGTTTCATAATGCAGCAAATAGTGTCAGTTGGTGACAGGTCTGGACTACAGGCAGAACATTTTAGCACCCAGACTTTTTCTACAGAGCCTTGTTGAAGTAATATGTGCAGAGTATGGTGTTTGACATGGTGTTGGTCAAATGAGCCAGACCTTCCCTTAAAAAGGCATCTGGATGGCAGTAAATGTTGCAACAAAACCTGTATATTTCATTCACCGTTAATGATGCTTTCACGGATGCTCAAGGTACCCATGCCATTTGTACTGATGCACCCCTATACTATCATGGATGCTGAACTGCTTGCTGATGACAAGTTGTATGGACCCTCCCCTCTGTAGCCCAGAATTTCCCAGTTTGATTAGTCAGACCACAGGGCAGTTTTCCCCTTTGCCTCAGTACATTTTAAATGAGCCCAGAGAAGAGTAAAGTGTTTCTGGATCTTGTTTATATATGGTTTAATCTCTCCGTGGCAAACTTTGAACTTGCATTTGCGGATGCAGTAACACATTGTTTTTACTGACAATGGTTTACAGAGGTGTTCCTGAGTCCATGCAGTGATTTCCACTACAGAATCCTGTCTGTGTTTAATGGAGTGCCGCCTGAGGACCTGAAAATCACAGCAATTCAAAATTGGATTTTGGTATTGTTCCATGTGTAGAGAGATTTTTCTGGATTCTCAAATCTTTTAATGATATTATGTACCATAGAGGATAAAATCTCCAAATTCCTTGCAATTTTAAGTTGAAAACATTATTCTTAAATTGTTGAACTATTTCCCCATGCAGTCTTTCATAGAGTGGTTAAGACTACACCATATTTACTTGTGTAAGACTTTTTATATCAGATCATGTTACTGAACTGTTGCTAATAGATCTAATTAGCTGTGAGATGTTCTGCCAGTTGTCTTGGTTTAGAATCATGCAACACTTCCAGTCTTTCATGGTGTCATCCATTTGTCTTGCATTTGCTCTCCTCTAAGTATTAAAATTGGACATATAATTTTTTTTCTTTCTTACAGCAACAAAATATGCATATGAACAATCAGAAAGTGAAAAGGACAAGAACAGACTGTTCATTTTGTTATGTTTCAACATGAAGGGAAGGGGTTTCTAATGATAAAATGGAGGAAAACTGGCAATCCAAAATGGTAGATCATCTTCCCTTGAAAGTCTTAACTATCCAGTTAGCCCCACCCTAGTGGCTCTTATTGACATAACCCGAGTAACATCAGTTCAGATGTGTGCATATGGGAGTTGCAGAAGCACAGCAGTAAATCAGGTCCATGCCAAAGTCTGTCTTTCTGGCTTCTTTGAAGTTTTCATTAGACTTACAAATCCACTAAGGTTGCCAGAGAAGGGTAGACTTACATGGGATGTCACTATAACTGCTCGATTGTAACATGACCAGCAATAATGCTGAAAAGTAAAAGCTAACTGTGGCAGACATCTGATATTGTAGTACTGACACCAAAAGTAAACAAAAAGTATTTTTGCGATTTTTTAATACAACATTATTTCAAATAATAAAGGAGAAGCATACACAATGTTCTTTGCACTGGTCAATATTTATCTTTAACATGACTGACCGATGACTCCAAGTGCTTATGTTTTCTTCATAAACACAGTTTAAAAGTTTAGTTTGGTGTTTGTTGAACCTGTGAGTTCATATTGGCTTATGCTGAAAACATTAAACCTGCTGGAAAAAATTAGAACACTTGCATTTGGCTGTGACACAAAGGTTAGCATAATGTTTACTGATTCCAGGCCAATTTGAATTTACTTGCTAATTTTTATGCCATGGCACTAGTGAGCATTAGCAAGCTGTAGATTAATTCATGTCAAATTATTTTCAGTTATGGCATGTGTGTTTTTGGCCCACACAAGCTGGGCACGCTTTATGATTTTGAATAGAATTACTGCTGAAACATATGCTTTCTGAAGTCAAAAGTCTCAATATTTTCACCTTTGATCACACAAGCCCAAACTAAGAAAATGCATCCTAATTGCCAGGTGAATTCCTTTCTTGCCAATGAGACAAGTTAGTGACAGTTCAAAGTGCATTGAATGCAAGAAATGGACAAAAGTGTGTTTGAAGTTACTGCAATCAAAGACATGGTCAGAAGTGCAGTTCACTAATATTGGACCTACTTCTTTAGATATGCACGTAGATACCTAGACACAAAATCTGTGAATTCTTACAAAACTCTTGTCAACCTCAATTTAAAGCTGTTCAGCTCTGGTCCGAACTAAATTTGACTCAAGTGCAACAAGTTGAATAAGCCTCTGTGAAGGAACCTTATCCTAAATCAGCAGGTCTTCCAAAGCAGACACATCAAACAAACCAGATGGAAATGAAGCAGGCACCTTTCCCTTGTGACCAGTTTTTTATTGTTTGGATAGTTTTAGAGCTGGGAGAAATGAAAAAGTTCTAGAAGCCCTGTGTCCTTCTATTCTTCACCCAATCTTTCCACCCAAATGTATTATTTTACATATAGAATGAAGGTGACAAGTCTCACAAGATGAAAAATCAACATGTCTGTTCATTTGTGATTTTGTAAGTCTGGCTAATTGTCATTAAAATTGGAAATGGTTATGGCTGAGGACTTCTAAAAGTTCGTCTTTGTTTAAAATCTGATACATTGATTGATCATTTCTTATGCCCTCTCTCTTATGTTATTTTCTTTTGAAATAAGTTTATCTTCCCACATATCATGACCTAAATGTGTCACAACCCTTGTGTGAATGTCATCTGTGTCTGCTCCCATTAAACTACTTGCATTACCTTCCTTATTTAGTTAGTAAGAATAAGCTCCTAAGCCTTTCCCTAGGGTTCGAGGCTGGGGACGGCATTCTTGCCAGCCCTGTCCAAGATCCTCAATCCAGTTTATTAGGAGCAAGCTCCTAATCCTTCCACAGTCATCAGGATTGGAACTGCATTCTACCTAAGCTACTCCTTCCTGCTCTGGAACAGCTTGGCTCTGGCAAAGTGCGCACTCCATCTGGCAGTCATCCCTGGAAGCCACTGGCCAGAGATTGGCAATGCCTACTCTGCTTCACCTACAACATTTGAATTGAATTGAGTCTTCTTCTTCTTGGCTCCGTCCCACTGTTGCCATGTTACTTTCAATAAACATTGTTTCCTGGTCTAGATCATAACAAAATGTGAACTTTAGGTGAGCCTTCCAGATGAATTCTTGCAAGAAATAATACTGAAATTATTAAGGAAAACCTAGCAATACCCATTCTTTCTCAAGTTTGAGCAACACCTTGTAGATTATTTATGAGATACACTGCTTCACAAGCTATTTCCAAATAAAGGAAATTAAAGCTGAAGTGAAAGCTCTAAAATATTCGTTGGCTATATAATATTTAGAATTTTTTGAGGCCTGCTCTGAAGGATCGTGACGGGCATGTCATAAGCAGGACCTCCTGATGGCCCGTCCGCTAGAGCTTTGCAGAACTTTTGAAGGATGCATGTAGGCTATTCAGGCCTGGCGCTAGAACAGGGAATTGGGGGGGCACAGACATGTCCCTTTATTAGTCCTGGCTAGTTCTCAATCATTTCCCTTTATTAACGCGTTTTCCAATTATCATAACTGGCATTTGAAAACACGGTTTCTCTCCATATGCGATCTAACAGCAATGAAATCATGGGCTAAATTCAGTACACTGGCGGAACCAGAACTGATAATTGGGGTGCACAAAACAACCGTTTAAAACAATTATTAGTCCTGACCTGTTCTCAGTCATTTTCATGATTAACAAAAGGTTCACTCCGAGAGCATTCCACACTTAACAGGTGCTGCTTGTTCTCCCCGATTAGGTAAGACCACAATCATTCATCTGGATGCGTATTTGCTGTATTTAAATCAATGTTATTCAAAATTGCATACCTGTGCAAATAGCTTGAGTCGCATGCTTTTTATAGCCTATTTAACTGCCAAGTGCCACTTTTTTTATCAACCCACGCAATACTGAGAGTGAAAGGCGATATTTCATTGGAATGCGAACCACTTCAATCAACGCAAAGCATTGGCCTATTAATAAGTAAATTATTTTTTTGTACTGAATTTAGCCCATGATTTAATCACTGTTAGATTGCATATGGAGAGAAACCGTGTCTTCAGTTGCCAATTATGATAATTGGAAAACGCGTCAATAAAGGAAAATGATTGAGGACTAGCCAGGACTAATTTGTTTTTTCATTTCGGCATGATTGTACAGTCGTTCCATGACAATTTCAACACAACATGTATCATGACCGAAAAGGGTTGCGGGAGAGAAGCGAAATCGCTTTGTCAAAGTCCGCCCCCAACTCCCAGAAAAACAGTTTGATTATGGTTAAGATATCATAAAGATTTATAAATCACAACAGAGCTGAGTGTCCATTTACACTACGATTTAAACGTCACAACATAAGATCACAGAGATTTATGAACATCATGAAGACTTTTAATCACAATATAGCTGAGTGTCTATAAACAACCCCTATTGTTTATGCCCGTTATGGTTCCGTTTAATTTATCCAATGCCATTTTGTTGGATAAGTTTATAGTTATTCAAACATGCACATTTCAAAAGATACTTAAAGTCCTTCAGATTGTCTGCCATTCTAATATTGTCTTCAAGTATGTTCCATGCACTGACTCCAGCCACAGATAAGGAGTGCTCACTCCGAGTCGATTTGACCCTTCTCGTTTGCAACAACATTCTGCCTCTTAGGTCATGAATACATTCACGCTGGAGAAATAGGCATTGTATATTTCTAGGCAATTCTTTGTGGTATCCTAAATATACAATTTGCAAGGAGTTGAATTTTATTATATCCTGCAATTTAAGAAACTTTGCCTTAATAAACAAATCGTTTGTATGAGTTCCATAGGGAACGTTATGAATAATTCTAAGGGCCTTTTTTTGGAGTTTAAACAATGATTCTATTGTATTATTATAAGTGTGTCCCCATACTTCAGCGCAGTAGTGTAAGTGGGGTGCTATGAGTGCTGAATAGATTATTTTAAGAGACTTGTGTTTTAATAATTTCTGCATTTTCCAAAGAATAGACACGCTTTTAGCTAACTTTCTTTGAACCAAGTTTACATGTGGTTTCCAGCTTAAGAGATTATCTAACATAACTCCCATGACTTTATATTCGTTTACCCTTTCAATGCTGGTACCATTTACCTTTAAGTCTATGTCGTCCTTTAGGCCTTTTTTCCCCAAATATCATAAATTTGGTCTTTGTGAGATTTAGTGATAATTTGTTTACATTAAACCACGTGTGAAGTTTAGACATTTCTTTATTAACCAATTTTGTCAATTGTTTGAGATCGACACCTGAGCAAAAAATAGTCGTGTCGTCTGCGAATAAAATTAGTTTTAAGATATCGGACACCTTAACAATGTCATTTATGTAAATTATGAACAACTTGGGACCTATGACCGAGCCCTGAGGAATTCCACAGGTAATGTCCAAACAATTCGATTTGCTATTGCCCATCTGCACAAATTGCGTCCTACTTGTTAAGTAATTTTTGATCCATTTTAATGCGGTCCCTCTTAATCCATATTTGTAAAGTTTTTCAATCAATATATTGTGATTTATAGTGTCGAATGCTTTCTTCAGATCAATAAATGTGCCTATAGAATATAAGTTTGAATCTAGTGAATCTTTAATCATTTCAATAAATTCTGTTAGGGCTAGTGCTGTCGAATGCTTTTTCCTGAACCCATACTGACTGTCACACAGTAGTTTGTGTTTATCAATGTACTTGTCCAATCTGTCATTGAAGAGCTTTTCTAGGACCTTTGAGCATTGAGGTAAAATCGAGACAGGACGATAGTTTGAGAAATCATATTTATCCCCACTTTTGTAGAGAGGGATAACTTTCGCTATCTTCATTTTATCTGGAAACACTCCGTAGGAGAAGGATAGATTGCATATATGCGTAAGTGGAGTTACAATTGCGTTAGTTAGTGTTTTCAGTAATTTCATATCTAATTGGTTTACATCAACAGATGTCTTAGCTGTACAATTTTCCAGAATTGATCTGATTTCAGATTTGGTAACAGGAGTTAATGTCATTGTGTCTTGGATTTCCTCATTCTTGTCAAGGTAGTCCCATCTTAGGTGTGAGGATTTAATACCCTTTGCTAGTTCTGGCCCAACATTCACAAAATAACTGTTAAAATTCTCCACGACCAATTCCATGTTCTCTACCTTTTTGCCATTTATATTAAAGAATGCAGGGTACTCCCTCCTCGGTGTCCTCCCAGAGACGTTCTTTATTATATTCCAGAGATTTCTGGTGTAATGTTTATTTTCTAATAAAAGCTTTTCATAATACTCTTTTTTATGTTTCCTTAGTAAATGTGTCATTTTGTTTCTGTAATTTTTGTACCTAATTTCTGCTTTCTCAGTTCTTTCTCTCAGAAACTGTTTATACAATGTATAATAATAATAAGGAACGTGTCTGTGCCCCCCCAATTCCCTGTTCTAACGCCGGGCCTGAGGCAATTTGTAATTTCCCAGTGTTGCCAGGGAACAATTGCACAGTGGCTTTTCTACTCTTCTCAACAAACTAGTGGAGAAGCACAATGACGTCTTCCAAGCATTGTGCGGCCATGTTTAGTCAATATACTATAAATGACCCTTATGCTAAAATGTCTGATATTTTTTAAATGTTCAGCAATGGGACAAATTCCATATCCAATTAACCAACTAGTTCCACTGACCTCAAGCTCCCTGCCAGTGAAAGACTTTGCTTACTTTCTTTGGATTTTTTTTTAAATATTTTGCATCATTTGTACAAACAATTCCACCAGACACACGAAAAGGGAGAGGAGAAGATAAACCTTCAAAGAGAAATTCCTGTGTCCAAGCACTGAAGCGCTTTTGTGTTTGCTTTTTTTCTCAGAGCCGAAGGCACCCAGGGAGCCCTTCAGCCCGGGAAACAAATAGGGCTTTGTGAGCGCTGACCCGCAGGTCCTGGCAGCCGTACGGTGAACCCGCACCTCTGTGCTAATGGAAAAAGACAGAACGCCAACTACGCCGTGGCTTCGGTGGGGGAGTTTCCATCTTTAATACGTGGGTCGCTAAACTTGCGCATTCTCGCTTGGCCGTACTGCCTTCAGTCCACTGTAAAAACAGAAAGAGAGCGGAGGAATTTCACAGGGTTGCTAAGGTGAGCAAAGACTGGCTAGCTTAATTTGCTTAGGCTAGCAGGCAATGCCAGTCTTGCAGCATCTTTAGATGATGCAATCAAACACAGGATTTAAAAAAATAATGCTGGCTCATTGAAATGTTGTGCCAAATGCTGACACAGTGGGAGAAAAACTCATCAGGTCATTAACTGGACCATAAAGAGTGTTAAATGGTTATAGAGACCACGCTCATTTTATTCACTTGGACACCATCTGCTGCACCGGTTTTATATTTTTTAGTGGTTCAATAATTGGTCATCTTGTGCTATTACTGACATGAAGATCCCATTACGGAAAATGTTTACTGTTCGTAATTGACTGAAAACTTGTTTCATCTCAGACAACCTGCTCAATTCCTTCTGCAGAAAGAAAGCAATTTACACTGAAAGTCTGAGCTTTCATTGTTTGTCCCCAATTTTTTATTTTTGTCTGCTACATTCCACTGCCCTGCTCTCCTTCCATATTGGTTATATGGCTGACATATACGACACTCTTTCCTGTTTTAATGGTGCAGTGGCCTGTCATTATAGCTGTTTTAAATAACATTTATAATATGTTTATCCAGCATGTGTGTTTATTCTCCATTCATTGCCATAGGGCCTGAAGTTATAGTCTGTTCCCAGGAGTAGGATGAAAGTTTCACTCAACTGAACAAACAAGGTCAGGCATTCTCTGAGGGAAAGTCTGAAAAGAGCATTGTGGGAGACAGTCATGTGCATTATCCACCCTCTGTGGGTACTGTGGCATACAGTCATTTTGAAATTGTTCTGGCATGACATTGACAAGCTATGCATCTGCAGTTTTCAAGGGCCTGGCATGTAGGGGAGCATTGCTTTGCATTACTCATGCCAAAATAGATTCACTGCTGTCATTTAATGCTGTCAGTTAAACTGTCTTTACATGACCTCAAACTTACTTAGACAAGTGGAACATGTATAATGCACAAAAAGCTATATGTGAGAATGGGTTAAACCTGCTGAGACCATGGCTGTGGTGCAGAGGGGATTGTGAGACATTTTGGACTCGGAACATGAAAGGAGCAGTTGTCCAAATTCACAGTGGATGTGCAGACAAAGTTTGTGGATAGGAAAGAAAATGAATTTAATCACTGGCAGTGAATGAAACAAGGAAGGCCTTGCTGCTAAGATATGCTACCCCTGGGGCGGGCTGTGCTCTTAAGCCCTAACAGTCTCATTATCCTCTCTCCACTTCTATCAGATCCTGGCAGCAGTATGTCACAGGAAGGCTCCTTTCTGCCACTAGGCATGAGCCCAATCCTCTCATAGCACTGTTGTTCATAATTGCCATATGGACTGCGTTTTAAGCCAGACTGAAGACGAAGAAGCCCTCCAGGCAGATTCCCCAGATAGCTAAATTAATATTTTATCTCATTTCCATCTAATTTGCACCAAATTATTATACAGCACTGAAAATTGTAATTAATTTATAGAACAGATCAAAAACAGGTTCATACTTTGATACAGGGAGCTCTTATTTTCATAATTTGTAAGATTCCTTCTTCCATGCCTTTTAATCTTTTCAGCTTTCATGACATATATAAAATCATCTACCATCATCAAATGTTGGACAAATTAATCACAGAAGAAATGCTTGTCAGGCTTGTGTGTGAAGTTTTGGTGGAGAATCTCTCACCTGTCATCCCACTGTTTAATTAATTTCATGCTGGTTAATTAAATTGGCACTGTCTAGGGAACTGTGGGGCCTATCAAGACAAATGATTTCTGGGTCTGGTTTGATCGGGGATTAATGCAAGGGATGCTTTCATGATGCCACCTTTATCAAAGATGACGTTGTAATATTCCTTTCAGAGTCATATTATAACCATTTTTGGACTGGATTGTAATGATAATCCATATTACTTATACATCTGACATTTAGCCATATTTTGGCTTGTTAGAAGTTGGTATTGTATAAAAACTGAAAGTGATGATGATGTTTCTGCCAAATTGAAATGGATAGACTCTAGACCTGTTGATTTTCATCGTTAAGTTTAGTTTATTTGACAGAAGATAGCATTTTGCTTTAAGGCCAAGGAACAAAATTTGGCCTGAGTTCAACAACAGGATGAGTACAGTCCAATCAAACCATAGAATCGTATCAGAGGCTTCATTAGGCTTCAGCCAGGCGAAGCTTCCCATGTGAAAACAGAATAACATGTTCACAAACCTTCATATTCAGAAAACAGCTTGTGAACACCCAACCGGTGAACTTGTGGACTATAAAATCATCCTGTGAAGAGGATCTTAGCAGGCAATGGTAATTTGAGCAATTTTGCAGTCAAATGTTTTGTTTTTACAAGAATAGCAAGCCCTTTTAACCCTTTCAGCGCCGTGGGCAACTATAGTTGCCCAATGATGCAAGATATCAAAATCAGACGCTGTCGAAAACCTGTCATGCGGCAACTTGTTTAAAAGAGCTCCTGGGAGCTCTTTTAAACAAGTTGCCGCATGATAGGTTTTCAACAGCTCAAGATAACAGCATTTTTAATTTCTTGAAAATGTATTCAGCGCTTAAAGGGTTAACATTTTAATCAGTAGCTGTAATATTAATTGTAGATATAAACAATTGCTTTTTTTTTTTACTTGTTTGAATTCAAAGTCAACATATTCATCATGTAATTTTGACTAGTAGCCATTTCTCATAAAACGTATTTACAACTCAGGTCTTACTAGTCAAAATGTTGATTCCTGATATTGACAATTTATTCCTTACTTGTGGAAATGTTCATTATAGATATCTGTGACTTAACTTGGAAATTTTCCTTCACGCATCGAAAAGCTAATCGTGAAAATTTGCAGTAAAGTTTTTTTTTTCAGAAACATTCAAATAAAACTTCCAAATTCACATATCATTTTTACTCTCACAAGCAAATTTGCTCTTTCTTCCATAGTAGTTAGAGTGGGTTCTCACAGAATTGGATTCCATTTGGGCACTGTACTAGAAAGACTATATCTCTGATTTGTTGTTAAGATCATTGATGTTTGGGCTTTGTTATCCCCAGCCACGAAGTGAATGGGGATGTAGGAATGTAGGATGTAGGCTAGGTCCGTCCGTCCACGGTCATACTTTTTTTCTGGCCTGGAACTCCTAAACTGTTCAGTATTTCTTGATGAAATTTTATGTATGGATACTTCTTATTGAGAAGATGTGCCTTTTCATACTTTCATCTGTCTTCCTGTCCCTCTGTCCATCCCTCCACTGTGTTTTGTTTCCAGGCCCAATATCAGGCACCCCAAGTTGGGGGATTAGACTATTTCATGCTTGATTTACATTGAAGCTGGCTTCCTGGCCACTTCTGTGACCTACTCGATGTGTTTTGGTTGCACAATTTGTGTGAGTGGTGTGGATTTCATATTATCTTGGTTGTACCACATTTTCCAATTTATTACATATGGATGTGTTGAAGTTCAAAGCATTTTTATTCTTCCATAACCACCTTTGCCACCCATTAACTTAATGATTCATTTTCTCAAACAGTTACTTAGTCTTCGTATCAACATGACTGATCTAATCTATTGTTTCACCAAACTTAGTGATATTAATTTTGCAATCATGCAATCAAACACAGGTGGATTCATAATATTAGTTCTCAAAAGTGATTCAAGCAAATACAGTACTTAACATACAAACCATTTATCTATTTACAATGATTTTACAGTTTATGCAACAATTATTAACTATATTTGTGAATGTGATTTGAATATAATATACAAGTAGTTCTATTAGATTTAGACATTACATTTTCAAATGTTCAGTCAGGCATCGGCAGTGGTTTAAAGGTTGAGCAATCCTAAAACTCAAAGGTTGAGTTTCTGGGACTACTTTTCCCATAACAAGGTGAGTAAACTGTTATGTTCTCCTTACTGCAGGGTGCAAAGTGGATTATGAAAATTGATGGATTGCAGAGCCTGCTGACCTTTGCTTGCAGAGAACAGCAGCTCATTTGGCAACTGTCAAAAGGGGAAATGTGTAAGTGTATGATTGATGTCAGCCATAGCTTCGTGGAGATGAAACCCTTGAGAAACACAGGGGTTGAAGTAGAGCAATTAAAAGTAAAAGAGCGCCCCTCTGTGGTGAAAAATAAGAAAAAAAGGCACAAAAGAAACTGAATCAATGCTGCCATGTTCCAGCCTGTTTCTATATCCTCCTATAAAATAAGGAACTTCTGTCTTCCATTCTGAATCCATTTTTTCTCCTCAATCGGTTGCCAATCTCAAACTGCACATGGGCATTGACCATTGGCATAGGCAGGGACTGACAAATCTGATTTTTCCATTTTCCCTCAGTGTTTATGGGCAAAATAAAGTTTTTTTTTTAGCAAGGCTGCGCATAGTTGTCGTGGGCGCATCCCCAGAAGTCTGAACATCGTTGTGGCGCTCCAGATAAGGACTAGAATTATAGAATCTCCAAAATTAGCACATTTTTTGGCACATTACCTCATTTCATGGTTGAGATGAGATGTGGTATGCATCGTAATGCCACCCTGACACTTGCATGATTTTTGTCCCCGCAATGCTGCGCAATGCGTCGTGGCAAGGCGTGCCATTTCGGTAGTACGCAACGGAGCCTTGTTTGCGCCCTGTTCGCGCACTGTACACGCGTAAGTTACGTACTGTCTACGCAATGCGCGGCCAAAAATTTGCACTATGCGCGAACAATGCGTGAACACTTCGTGAGAAGTTCGTGCCATGCGCGAATGGTTTGTGATGTGGGCGAACTATTCGTGATCTGGGCGTGCAGTGATCATGTGAACAACTCGTGACAACACCCTAACACGGCACGCATTGGCACGCAAGCAGGCAATTAAAAATAAAAAGGTTTCGATGTGAAAGATTATTGTCAAGATATTTTAAAAAATACTTGTTAGAATGATTAGTGCAATCTACGTCCCCACATCAGAGCATGCTGTAATGGTAGCTATTTAAATCATAAGGGATCCTATTCCATCTGGTAATTTGCAATTCAGCGCGTGAGGTTATAGGTAGTCGCAAATTATACTGGATAATGCCACAACTCCTTAATACTGGCAAACTCTGTCATTCATACTGTTTTCCAGTAGATACCCCTGGAGGAGTGGCTGTTCGATGACAATGGTCAAATAGAAAACCCCACATTTAATTTGAAGTGGCTTTATTATTATTTACATTTTAGCAGGCTAAAGAAGTAGCCCTAAAAAGCGGCATCTTCACGTAGCAGCAAAAGCAAAGTGGTCAAACGTCTACAATTAATCCAAATTTCTTCCATATAACGGACTTCACCTTCAATCATCAGTTAAGCGGAAGCAAGTTCTTTTCACTCCAGCTGGATATTATTCAAGGGGTAACGGTAGCGTAATCAAAATAACATTAGTTTTGTTTCTTGCTAGCTGTTTTTCTCACTCATTTTTATTTCTCTTGGTTGTTCCCCACCTGCACATAATTACTATTTTTTCAGCAGAGACCCTGAATTAAAAACTTTATTTTGTTTGCTTGTTTTTTGCATTAGTTGTATTGTAATGTGAAGTTCAAATGCTGCCCTGGAGATTCACTGTTATGATTTTTACATCAGGATATGATTAAAATCATTTTGAACAATATTTCAAAAACATTTTAATTACATTACTGGAGATTACTGTGATCAGGTTTCACTTAATGCATGAGCCAACCTCATTGTTCTCCAGATGAAAGTTTTTTTCCTGCTGCTCTGAAAATCTGCCCTTATAATAGATATTCGCAAAGGTACAAGCCCACCTGGCTTTGACAGGAACGTGAGATGACACTCTGATTGGTTTATTTCTTGTTTCGCCCTAAACACGCCGATGATTAATTGAGAAATTGATGGGCCACCCGTTTCAGACCATGTGCTTAGATCATTAAAATAGAGCCCAATATGATCTTTTGGCTTTTATTTTTCATGGAAATGTATAGCAATTTTGATTATAGCATGTTTTAAAAAAGTAAATATTTGCTCTAACATGAAAAGCAATAAAACAAGTTGGCAATAAACAACAACATACAAGTCATTATATGGAAATAATTGCCCACATTAGTGGTGTATTACAGCCTGTTGCAAAACGCAGGGTTGTTCACCACTTGTATGTCCAGTTATTGTTGTATCGGGATTGGCATCAAGTTTTTTTTGCTCTGATACCACAATTACCAAAAAGACATTTTTTGTGTTTTCATCCAAAAATTATGTTATATGGGCACAATTTACTTCTGCTATTATTAACTTGGGTTGCTTCAAAAAAGTAAAATAAAAATTGCAAAAATTCGCAAAAAATATTTATGGAACGAGATGAACATGCTTTTATTGGGTAAGAGCTAAAACAAATGTTTTCTTTGCCTTTAAGCGGCCTGATCTGGGGAAAATGAGCTGGGTAGTGCACTAAAATGGTGTTTAAACTAGCTGACTATAATAGAATTAGGAAACATTATGTGGGTGGAAAACTGTGAAAAACTGTAATATAGCTGAATGAGCAGACAGAATGTGCTTAAGGGTGAATTAATTCACTGCATTATGAAGTTAAATGGCCTGTGACATACCTGTGGCGTAAGCACAAAGCCCCCGCCATTGAAATGCATCAACCTTTGCCATTTTCTTTCTAACCAAGGATTAAGAGGAGAGGGGAAAAGATTGCAGGAGTTATTGAAACCAAGAAACATAGCAACAACCCATGACTGTTGGCTTGAGGGAAGGGGTTAAACGATCTGCTCATGTCTCCATCCCAATTAGTTATGTGCAGAAATTTGGGTTAAATCCTTTATGTCTGAGCCTGCATGAATGGATTTTTTAAAGGACTTCAAGGGCATGGAAAAGGATTGCTGCATGTGAAAATCACAAAAATATATCTTTTCATTGTTTTCCTCTCGAAGCATTTTAAGTATGTAGCACCTGTGTGAGGTAAAAGACTGGTGAAATTTATCCTGAGTAAAATTATGAACCTAGCTGTTCCGTAAGATTGTTTATTTTTCCATATGCTGTGTGAGGAATATTGTATTAACTCTTTACTGGTCAAAATAAGGATTTAAGATGCCAGGGCTTTTATCATTTATATGTTACAAGTGATGAATAATGTATTGCTTGGAAAAGAAGAAGCACTGCAATCCATTGCGCAGCAGCAGATGTAATGAGGTCATGTATTCAGAAGCATAAAAATCAATGCGCACATGCCGTTTTGATCTATTTATGTTTGTTATCTGTTGTTGCATTACCCACAGCAAGCACAATAGCATCATATCTATGTGTGGAGAATATATAAGGGAGAGTTTGTTGACTGTAATAACAGATATTTGTTGTTCTTAAGTGAAGAAGTGAAGGTGCACTGAAGTTCTGTTTTCTCATCTGTTTTGGTAGTGCATTTACCCATATCAGGTTCACATTCTCAATACAATTTTCAAGCCTGTTTTTATAATGGATGAAGTCTATTTCTGTAATATATGTTACCATTATTACTGCAAAATGTTCAATGAAATTTCACCTCAAGATAAAAAAAAAAAAAATCCATTTTGCCTCAACAGGAATTTATGCAGTAATAAAATTTTCTGGAAAAAAATTGACTGTCTGTGATACATATATATGCAGACTGAATACAATTTGAATTTGAGTTGAAAATGCAGCTCCCAATGCTGCGGAACTGGGCCAATATGATGCAAACTATTTATTTCGGATGTAACTATTTATGACAGCTATTTCTAAAACACAGTAAACAAGCAAATTATAGAGACACTCTGCAGTGCTGTGACTGACTTAGCTTTTTTATTCCCCTCCTTTGTGTTCCTTGTGCAATGATTTCTGGTCTCCAGTCATGGAAACACGGCATTGGAGTTCAGTTGAAAATCTGGCTACTTTTGAGTGAAAGCCTTCAAGCCAGCTAGGACATAGTTAGGCTACATCCAGGTAATAATTGATTTATATCAGGGTGCACTTAAAGTTTATTATGTTAAAGGATCTCTCAACTTAGAATTCCACCCCTCCAGATGACCAGATCCTGGCTTTTTTATGTAGATCAATTGAGTTAATGTCTTTTTATTGCACAAATTTCTTTGCCACAAGCAGTTAATCAGTCCCCACACTTTCGGCTGTTTTTATTTTCTTTAACGACCGCCTTGTGACTGGGTATAACTTACTGTTCAGAATTAATATGTTTGATAGTATGTTATATCTGTGTTATGTCCCTGCTATTATATCGACATGCCTGTCTCGTGGTGCACGTTCATCATTTTTTCTTTAAAAGGAGCTCAGTGAATATGGCAAAGAAAAGCCTGATTTGTTAAATGGACCAGTCTATGTTGGACATTTAATCTGGTTAACTCTCAATCTTGGTTTATCCCAGGTGGAGCTGGGATATTCCATTTTAAGATCGATTCACTCCCGTGCTGAGAGCGGCCAAGTTAAACTGCCTTCTCCCATTTTACTGGGAGGTAGCTCGCTTGTACAAATTTTTTGTCTGTCTCCCTGTCTCCCCTTTCTCTGCTCATGTCTCTTCAATGGTTCTATTGTGTTTACTGAAATAAACTCCTTTCTGTAGCAGAATTTCCTTATGTGGTCTCCCATCTTAGTTAGAAACTTATTCAGGTTATTACAGTGTGCCTGTTTATAATGGAATTTGAGATTATACATAAACAAATATTTAGAAAGATGACCCCAAAGCAGAAAAGGTTGGGATGCGATGTTAAATTAAAATTAAAACCGAATGCATTGATGTATAAATTATTATTGACCTGTGTTACACTGAAAACAAAACAATAGCAAATTACTTTTTTTTTACCACATTATTTTTTTATTGGCTTCTTGAAATAAACACATTTCAAGTTTGCTGTTGATTATGATTATGTTGATTCTGTCAACATATTTCAAAAAACATACTAATGTATTTACCTCTTTGTAACTTTGCCATTCCTTTTACCAACAATGAATAAATGCTTAGAATCTTAAGACACCAAGTGATTAAACGTTTTGGGCGTAATTTTTGCCCATTCTTCCTGAAAACAAGTTTTAAGGTGTGCAGTAGTAGAGGGTCTTTGTTGCATTTTACATTTCAAAATGTGCCACTCTTTCTTTATTGGTGACAGGTCGAGATTACAGGCATGTCAGTCAGCACCTGCTCCCAATTATTACGCAGCCATATTTTTGTAATGCCTGCAGAATGTGGTTTTGCATTGTCTTTTTGAAAACTGCATTGGTGTCCCAGGAAAAAAATGTTGTCTTTAAAGCATTACATTGCTCTAAAATCTCAGTGCACTTTTCCATCTGGACGGACAGAAAATCCAAGAGCAGACTACAGAACAGAACCTGAATTGGAATATTTTACTATAGGTTATGGTGCAGAATCAAAATCAAAATTCCAAAATTCCTTCTGGGTCCATGGTCAAGCGGACAGACTTCGAAATCAGGCAGGCATTTAAGAGTACGTAATCAATTTCAGTGGATGTAGTCAGACTCAGAGGCAGATGCAGGGTCTGATCGGAGAGATCAGGAACATACAAGGAAACGGATTCTTTCTACGGAAACAGAAATAAACACAAAACAGAACTGAAAAACGGCAGTAAAAGATGGCAAAGAAACAAGTGACAACAGAGCACAGACTAAATGAAACAGGGAACATATGAGCATGCAAACCAAATGAACTGACACAAAACAGGAGGGGAAAAAACGAAGTGGAGGGGAGGTGAGAAATGAGACAAGGGGAGAAACACTAACACAATAAAAAGAGCGGCATGCAGTCCAAGAGACACAGTGAGAAAGTAAAATAAATATATGTGGGACTGAAAATAAATGGAAACTGCACTCGCATGGAAACTTGGAAAACAAGACATGGAATAGGAAACAGGGTACGGAATCCTAATATTTCCAACCTTAATGTTCCTTCACAGTGGTGCAGTAACCCTTCCCTTGGGCATTAACTCAACCCCATACCATGACAAAGCATGGTTTTTGGGCTTGTTAATAACAGTCTGGGTGGTCCTTTTGTTCTTTGGTGCACAACACAAAGCATCCGAAAAAGACCAGACACTATGATTTGTCTGACCACAATGCATGTTTCCATTGTGTGATGGCCCATCACAGATACCTTTGAGCCCGAAGAAGTCCACAGCGCTTCTGGACACTGTTAGCTGAAAGTTTCCTTTTTGAACAGTAAAGTTTTAAACGGCATTTGTGGATGTAGCAATGTATGGCAGTACCTGACTAAGGTTTTTAGAAGTAATCTTGAGCCTATGTGGTAATATCACCTATAAATAAATGGCAGGTCTTGATGCAGTGCCATCTAAGTGATCAGAGATAATGGGTTTTCAGGTTAGGCTTAAGCCCTTGCCCTTTATTGAGAGATATTCCTTCAGGTTCCATGAATCTTAATTATGATATGCAGCACAGAAATATCCAAATCCCGTCATATCTTTTGATGAGAAACATTGTTTTTAAAATATTCAATGATTTTCAGACTTATTTGTGGGCAAATATGCAATCCTTGGCACATCTTTGCTGCAGAAGGCTATGCCTTTCTTGGATGCTGCTTCTGTAAAAATTCTGATTACAATGGTCCAATAAGACAACATTTCATATGTGTTCCCAGACCAAAGATTGTAAGGAAACCCAAAGTGTCAGGTCCAAAAGCTAGCATCTGCCATCAGAGGATGTGTCAGTGCGCATAGCGTGGGTGACTTACACATTTATGAGTGGACCAATAAAATTACATATTTTGGAGCAACATATACCACCATTTTAACATCATCTGTTCAAAGGACATCCCTGCATCTTCCAGCAAGGCAACACCAAGCCACATTTTGCATGTATTAGAAGTGCATGGCTGCATAAGCAAAGAGTACGGGTGCTAGTTTGGCCAGTTTGCAGTCCTGATCTGTCTTCAGTTGAGAATGTATGGCGCATATTATTATTATTATTATTATTATTATTATTATTAAGCAAAATATACTGCAACACAGGCCCCATCCTCCACAGCAGAAGACCTAGATAATGGAAGACTGGGGGAAAATTCTACTTGCTTGACTAGACCAACTGATATCTTCAGTGCCCAAACCATTAATGAGTGTGAGATATGGAGATGATATACAAAGATAAACAGTCAACTGTGTTATGCTTTTTACACTCTTTTTTAGTTCTTGTCACATTGTATATTTTCAATGAGCAATTAAATAGGCACATTAAACCATCAAATAGTGTCTTATTGTTATGCTTTTAATATACTAGAGGGATAAATGGACTTTTCAGATCAGTCCATTTTGATTTTATTCGCATTTGCAATGATGTGAAAACTTTTTCAGAAGTAGGATTGTATTATTTGGTTGCATTAAGTCTTTTATCAAACTTAATGGAAATTTTATTTATTTATGACTCAGTAACAGCAAACCTCAAGTACAGGATACGGTGGTTGAAGACGGTCAAAGGGTATTTGATGCAGTCAAAACCATGGCGCCTGTCCAAATGTTTTGACATTACGACAGAAGCCAGAGTTGTACCCACTATCACTAGTCCTTTGTGTGCAATTACTGAAAAATTTTAACATGATCTAGAAATGGGGGGATTCCAACTCTGTTGCATAAACCAGTTTTATGGACTAAGTGGACATGCGTGCACAATGTTTAGCTAAAAAAATACACTATTGGGTCACAAGTAACCTTGACGTTCCTGTCATCGTTCACATGGTCCAAAGAGTCATGCTTTCCAGTCACATGATTTCTTTGGACATTTCTAGAAAAAAAAAAAATAGAGAGGGTTGTTTAGTTTCTCTTATCCTCATGTTCTTAATTTTTTTTCCCCTGGAAGCTGTCTTCACTCTGATATGAGAGCTGGAGTCACGCTTCAAAATGTGGTCCAGTCTTGTGCTTTCTTGTTTGTATCGCAAAGAAACAATAGACAATGAACGTTATCCAAACACTGACACGCTGCTCATGATATAAAAATAATAATTTTTTTATAATGACTGGCATGGAGATGTTTATTGTACTTATACCAGTTACCACACACACACACACACACACACACGTGCTCAGCTATATTGTGTTTATATGCTGACCTTTTGCTTCTGCCACTTCTGCCTCTAAACAGCCAAAACTTGTGTTGCCATGTGCAAGAGTGCAGCCTTTAGTTCTGTTTTGTTCTGTTGCTACTGTGGTAACTGATTCCATGTTAACTAATTCATAGTTCCATTCAGACAGTTGATCTGTGTGTCATGGTTCTGTGTTTGATGTCATGCTTTATGTTCATGGTTATGTCTTCTCTTTTTTCTTTTTGGTTATTGTATATTCCGGTTTTCAGTTCCTGCCAGTTTAAGTTTCATTGCACTTGTCTCCCCTGTCTTGTGATCTAGTTGGTTCAGTCCGTCTTCCCAGTCTGTGTGCTTACCTGCTTCGGGTGATTTTAATGGTTTCTGGTGTTTCATATTATTACTTCAATTCTTGTTTACTTCCTTCGCCTTGCTTTCCTAGATTACTAATAATACTAACAATTATATTTTGTATCATAGTCTACTAACCCAACTAATCCATGTATATATTAGTAAATTACTAATGAGCACTTTGGTTAATTTGTAAAGCTGCACCTCTACTAATTATTACTAATCCAATCTCAGCAATCACCCTGTTCTAGCCTCCGCCCGTTGCTTTGCTTTCCCTGCCTCTCCCTACGTCTCTGCGAGATCTCTCACACGTGCTTAATTGCTTTCCTGCACTCATTGTCTGTGCACTTCGAACTCCTTGACCGGAGCCGTTTATCTGTCATAGGTTGTCTGCGTGAATCACGTCCGTGTCTTGGCTTTTGCCAATTGTTGTGGTTTAGGACTTCCCCATGTGTACCTTCCTCTGTAATTAGTTCTTATCCAATTCTCCTGTTCCCCACATAGCATTTGACTTCCCGTGTGTCTATTTAGAGTCCTCACTGCTGTTCAGCCCTTGTCAGAACGTTGATCAATATTCCTTTGAGCAGAGCCTCTTGTATGCCAAACGATTGTTTCTCCTCGATTGTTTCGTCCGACCTTGATTTTGCCATAGCCCTTCTGTTCTTGTTTTTGTCTTTGTCTTTTTGGATTTTGACCCATTTCTGCATGACCACGTCTGCTGTGTTTGGATGCCCTGTGTATGACCCTCTGCTTTGGATTTCGACCACGATTTTTTTGCCTTCTGTCTATGTACCGTCACACTTCTGTTTTTCTGGTTCTGACCCCGGCCTGTCTAGTCGACTTTGTTTTTTGGATTTTGTTTTTGGCTTGGGAATTCTTGTGTCTTCTGGTCCTGACCCTGCTATCAAAGGCATACGATTTTTGGATTTCCTGCTCTCGCGTGTGGTTCCTGAACGCACCGTCACACTGTGCTTTCTTAAATTTTTCATAAATCACCATATTAATCTTAATATTTCTCTCAAAATTCAAATATGTAGTCTTTGTGTATTTAAGCCATCACTTCTGATGTTTGCAAATTCATAACACAAAATGTTAGTAAAATTTAGCCTTGAATTCAAATGTAGTGAATTCATATAAGTGTGAAAAGGCTATCCATGTTTGGAACTACTTCATAGGTGTGCTGTTATCAGAAAATAATACACACCCTCAGAACATCCTTGATCCAATCAGAATTGAGTACTGAATCAACCCAAGGTTTTAATGAACTTATGGCCAGGGCTAGAGATGTCTTTCATGGAATGAGCAACCTGTTAATAGTACTACAGAACAACGCATAAATTATAGCAGGGAAATAGCATGTTGTCATGGCAGTGACTTCCGTTCCGTTCCGTTTCCTTTTTTCTTTTACTTACATCATAAATACACAATCCTAGCTTTAACAAGAGAACTTGGGACCATGCACTGTCATGATCTCTGCAAAAACAGTGCTTCAGAGTAACTCAACAGAGCTTCTCAATCTGTTTTTTCAAAAGATTTGCAAATGTCACCATAACATTAGAGGTCATTTTGGCATATGTGATTTCTCTTAGCCTCAGCTTTAGCATGGGCAATCAGGTGCTGAGGGCTATTTTCCTTCCTATCTGCCTCTTCTAAACCAGTTCTATCACCCTCTTTATTTGCTTCACACAACAACAGACAAAACCATTCAAAGGCATGAGGAATGCATCAATCTATGCAAAATACACATGGATCAAGCTGCCTGCAAAATTAAAGTACAAACTGCCTTGGTTTCACACACACTACGCTTCATCTCAGCGCAAGTTCTTAAGAAATATTCTTCATACTTACTTAACTTTTGCTGCAAATACTTTTATCAATTGTATCTTCCAGCACAATGCACAATGGAGAGAACTGCTGCGTGGCTGGATGCATTAAGTTATTTTAGACATGAGCTAAAATGAAAAAGGCACTGGAATCCATTGAATAAAAGCCTGGATGAAACAAGCTTTTAGTTAATGTTCGATGATTTAGATCCAATTCAGATTGGGCATCTACCAAAGTGCATCCAGTGGGTACTTATTTTGTGAACAAGAGGCTTGATTTTCTCATATATTGTTTAACCCGCATGCATTATTGAAGGAAAATACAACTTTCCATGTAAGGCACCCTGTAAATATGAGGGGGCATAAGCTGTCAATAAAACTGATGGAGATTTATGTGTCATGATCCAGACCAGGAATCAAGGGCGAAGGCTGAGTACAATCCAATAGTAGGGTTATTGATAGTCGTATGGTAACAATGGGAAAGTACCCAGAAGAAGAAAGCATGGGTCAGTTCAGATGCTGCAGGCAAAGTTGAGTAGGCATTGTCAATCGCTGGGCAGTGGATTTCTGGGATGACTGCCAGATGGAGTGCACACTTTGCCAGAGCCAAACTGTTCCAGGACAGCAACCAGTAGCTTATGCCTAGGTCCCACAGGGGGAAAATCATCGGCGATGTGGAAATAGACAAATTTTCTCCCGTTGGCTCCCAATGTTTTTGCCAATAAAATGGAGTAGTCACATTAGAAATTGCACTTATTAGGCATCGGGGATGGTCCGGTGAACGTTCACTGATGCTTCGGCTATGGTCACAAAGCTTCTGGGAATGTCCCCCGAACAATGCCTGAGAAACATCGGGGATGGCTCCCGATGCTCGGGAAAGCTCCGGGGTACCTTCGCCGATAATCGCCGATAAAAGCTCTGGCGAGGCCTCCCCGGACTGTTTTCCCGACAAAACGTCGGGAACTCATCGGGAAAAATTTCAATGCAAGCATTGAAATTTTTTGCAGTTCTCCCGATGCCTCCTGATGGTTCCAGATGGCTCACAACGCTCCCGAAGCTTCCCCGGGACATCGAGGAACCTGTTCCCAACGCCTCCCGAGGTTCATCAATTTCCATCGGGAGTACATCGCTGAGGCAAAAAATGCCCAGTGGGACTGAGCCTTTAGGATGAACGCGGTTCCAATCTCGATGACCATAGAAGTATTGGGAACTTGTTTCTAATAAAGTAGACAGAGGAACAGACTAGGATAGGATTAACAAGAACGCAGGCCCAAACCTGGACCCTGAGAAAGGCTTGGGAGCCTGTTCCTATTGTAAAAGGTTATGTTTTACTTTCAAAAGATGAAGAGTTTTACTAGTAAATACTGACTGGGTTTAACCTCTTCCACTTGGGACTTTCCATTGGAGGACCTTGCTCTCACCTCGCTTTAAAGCACATTACTTCTCAAAACTTGTTCCCATTTATATTTCCTAATTGGCAACTAAGCGTTAATTTGTATATTTGAAAGATATGTATACTTTCGATTTCCAGTTAGCTTGCATTGTTTATTGAGGCATTTTCCTATCCACATTAATGATGGCATAAAATTTAAATGTCTTTCGAGGCGTCTGAATTCTTGTCACTCACAAAACGGTATGCTATTTCTTTCTGCGTCAGTGTCCAATAGGCTTGATACACCTATGAAAACGTTTTCAAAAATGCGGTATTTAGAACTCCCCAGCTGGCTCAGGTCCACGTGTCAAGTTTGCTCATGTAAAAATAAAACTCCGTCTAAAACTAGTGACCTTACCTTAATCAGTGTTGGGGGTAATGCATTACAAAGAAACTAATTACTGCAATCAGATTTCATTTATCAGTAACTCAGTAATGTAGCGCATTACTTTAATAACTTCAGAACTTGGATTACAGTTACTAACAAATAAATTATCTAGTTACTTGCAGTACTTTAAATTCTTTAACTATCAGCAGGACAGGAGGCCAGAAAAACTTTTACCTCTTCTTCTTCCTTTTGAGTATATTGGCGATTGAGACCGAGGACAGAAAAACAAATCAGACTTCCTTTTTCATGCGTGTTTATGCCAGTACTGTAGCCTTGCACTTGACTCACTTTTCTGTGAAGTGCTGTTTGGGCTGATTTTTATAACTTTGCTGCTGGCTTTCCTGTATTAAACAGCATGAAAGAGAGATCTTGTGTGTGCCCTCCTTACTAGAATAAAGATTTGTGCTGCTCTGGGCATGTGCCAGGTTTTAACATAATATGATTAATTAATTAACTTATGGTGAATTTCAGATGATGGTGCTGAGTAATCCAAAAGTAATGTAACTAGTAGTGTAACTATTTACTGTCAGCAGTGAGTAATTAAGTAAGGGATTACTTTTTTAAAAAGTCACTAGTAAAGTGTAATGCATCACTTTTTTTAGAGTAACTACCCCAACACTGACCATAATGCACGTTAACTCTCAACCCGTTTTCGATTAAGAATCGGACAATTAACTGAATTAATTTACAGAGCAAATAGGCTGCCAGAAAGCTGCATTGCCATTAATGATAAAGACATACAGCTTTTCAAAGAGGAAGGCTAATATCAGATTGCATGGATGGCTATTAACAGAAATTTCTTGCATTTCCATCTTGAAGTGGAATGTTATGTACTAAATGCTGATGATGATGGCATTTAGATAAGTTTTAGATTGTTTTTAATTAATGAATTAGATAATTCTCATATTGAAGTCTTCCTTCAACTTTCCCAGAGGCTGGAATATATATATGGAATCAAATTAGGGCCAAAAGTTTTGTGCGTGTGTAAAAACATTTTGAACTAGTAGAAATATTTTGTGCGTGTGTAAAAAAGTTTTGAGCTTGTGAAATAGTTTTGTGCCTGTGTAAAAAAGTTTTGAGCTTGTGAAATAGTTTTGTGCGTGAGTAAAAAAGTTTCAAGCTTATGAAATAGTTTTGTGCGTGTGCAAAAAAGTTTTGAGTTTGTAAAATAGTTTTGTGCGTGTGCAAAAAAGTTTTGAGTAGGGATGCACCGAAATGAAAATTTTTGGCCGAAACCAAAAACCGAAAATGAGAAATGCTTGGCCGAAAACCGAGACACCGAAAGAAATTATTATGCCAATTTTTAGTACCATTGAATTTATGGCTATGACTGTGTACTTACCTAACTAAAGTCAAGGCATTGCAATTGCATAAATTAATATTCATGCTTCAAAGAATAAATCAATTACAAAATTATGAAAATATTCATTTAGCACTGCGTTCCAACAAAGCACAATATAAAATAAAATAAAATTATAAATAAAATGTTTACTTGGCCCCACTCATGAATAACCTGCAGGCCTATAACTGACTGGCCTATTACTGGCTGCTGAAAGATTGTAAAATTAAATATGTCACGGGACAACATAGCAGCCCACTGATTGGTCAGAGAGAATCGTCTCTGCGAAAGACAAATCGCTTCCGCATTATCGCTAGGAAACTGGCCTCACTTGCTATCACTGAAACAGGTCTTCAAATTGTGTTTTTGAAACGTGTGTTGTTTTAGGCAGCTTGATAAATATACTGTGCGTTGCCTTACCTTTCAAACAAGGTTGCGTTTGTTCACCGAAGCTGCTGCATTTATGAAATGCGTCTCTTTGCCTGTGACCCTGTTCGAAACGAAATTAGAAGCAATGGTGTTCCCCTAATTCCCCTTGAGAAAATTATTATGCTGCCCCTATTTTACGAAAATTGCGCGGAAAATAACTTTACGGGTGCTGATGAAGCATTTTGTTCTTAGGAAAGGTATCACAGATGAGATGATGCATCGTAAAGCGATAAATTCTAATACTCTGCCATCTCCTGTGATTTGCGCATTCGCTACGTGTTTTGCCTTCAATTTCAAAGTGAAATCTTTATGAAGCCTGAATGTCAAGCTGATAAACAATAATTGTTTTGTCATGTGTTATTTGCCTCTTTGTTATGAAGGAAAAAAGGTAAATTAACGTCCTCGGTGTGTGGTGATTCCATACTTTTTTCCAGTGGTTGTAGTTACATTATAGAATACTGATGGTACACAAATGCCTTTAGAATATATTGCCTTTTTCTATGAATACTCTATGCCTTTTATGTATATCATTGCTTTGCGTTTTCAGGTGGTACATTATTTAATGTGCAACCGAATCGGACACAACACCAGCTGCTATCCTATGAATCAGGACAAACAGAAATGACAATTTAGCACTCGTGGACTTTAGTGCCATTATGTGGTGACGGTAGTGCGCATCCCCTGATTTAAACACATAAATATTTAACAAAATCGACGGAACAAAAGTCTGGACAGGTACGTGCTGGCCGCGGTTTTTGTTTGCGTCATCACAATATCCTGTTTCGGCTGTATTGTTTCGATTTTAAAAGTCTTCCGACCGAAAACCGAAAATGCATTTTTTGCCATTTTCGGCCGAAGATTTTCTGTGGCCAAAAATTCGGTGCATCTCTAGTTTTGAGCTTGTGAAATAGTTTTGTGCATGTGTGAAAATTTCCTACCTTGCTGTGTTACAGTGAAGTTGCGGATGTGCTCAAATTTCCTACCTTTGCGTGCAACACTTTTTTATACGAGCACAAACCAGATTTATGAACCTCAAGTTACGAAATTATGGCCCTATTTTCACTTCTGTAGGGTAGACCAGCCAATCAGCACGTTGCCCACTGAACAGCCAATCAGTATGTTACTCTCCGTCACAGTAAGTCAAACTGTCCAATCAGTGGCCAAACAGTTCTGGCACTATTTCTCCCCCATGTTCCTAACGTTCGCCAGCTTACAGGAGAGTAGCTAGCTAGCTTGCTAACCAGCTAATAAATGTAACGTGAGTAAATCGAACCGTGTCCGTGAAAAGCACACATCAATTGCCCAACGCATTTCACTGTTTCTACATCTGGCCATTGCTGGTGAGAATATATGATTACAATGACATTACAGTACAATAAAAACGGAAATCACTGAGCTATGGATTTCTCCATAGACATAGGGGAGAAATAGTGTCAGAACCTTTTGACCACTGATTGGACAGTTTGACTGTGACGGTGGGTAACATTTTGACTGGCTATTCAATGGGCAACGTGCTGATTGGCTAGTCTACCCACAGGAGTAAAAATAGGGCCATGTTTCGTGACTCGAGGTTCGTAAATCTGGTTTGTGCTTGTAAAAAAAAGTGTTGAACGCGAAGGTAGGAAATTTGAGCGCATCCGCAACTTCACTGTCACACAGGAGGGTAGGAAATTTTCACACACGCACCAATTATTTCACAAGCTCAAAACTTTTTTACACGTGCATAAAATTTTTTTACACACACACAAAACTATTTTTCAAGCTCTAAATTTCTTTACACACGCACAAAATATTTCTACAAGTTCAAAACTTTTTTACACACGCACAAAACTTTTTTACACACACAAAATATTTCTACAAGTTCAAAACTTCTTTGCACATGCACAAAACTTTTGGACCTAATTTGATTCCATATATGTAAACATCATCAATGATTTTGCTGCCATGAAATTTTAAATTATTTTAAATGCATGTTATGCGCCAAACTTTCACGATGCAGTAAAAACCAATTCACTAAATTATTCAGTTACTTACGCTTCGAAGCAATGGTAATTTAATAAATTAACTATTATCATATTGTGTACAACTGTTTTTCCCCGCAAATGTAGTCTATTCTTTTGAACACTGAAAATATTTTTATTAAGGGGACCTACAGCAAAGCAAAATACCAATTTTGGTTCAAAATTTTAGCTTTGAGGTAAGAACATTAAGTGGTCCTTCAGACATATATTCACTTTCTGCCCAATTGGTCTTAAACTTGCTCTAAAATTGCTCTGAAATTACTCTTATACATTAAAAAGCACTTTAAAACCTTGATAAAAAATACAGATGATTTTCAACAAGAAAATAGAGATTTTAATTAACTGCATATTTGGCAGTTTTCTTCATTTTGTGATGATCTATGACAGAGCTCTTTTTGCAATATGTACCTCTGAATATAAGTAAATCAAAATACGCATATTTAATTAGCTGTTTTTTGGGGCGCCCCGGTCGCTCATCGGTCTAAGCGCGCGTACTATAAAGGCTGTGTCCTTGCTGCAGCGACCTGGGTTCGATTCCAGCTCAGGTCATTTGCTGCATGCCTTCCCCCATTCTTCTCCCCAACCTTCCTGTCTCTCTACACTGTATAACTGTCAAATAAAGGAAAAATTCCCCCAAAAAAAATCTTTAATTAGCTGTTTCCCACCAAAATTGATTTAGGGGGGTCAAAATCAATACTAGAACATAGAAACCTGGAAAAAAAGCTCTGTAGTGACATTAGGAATGTTTTTTCCTTCACATTACAGCTGAAATTATAACCAAACACTGTTTACTTATCTCTATAACTGCGTTTCTATATCTATATATTCATTAAAACAGCCGTTGCCATGGCTACCACTGATGTGATGCTACAGAAATTCAGTGTTTTAAGTTGCAATTTCTAATAGAATTATTTTGATAATAATTCTTAGTTTAAAAAAAGAATATCTTGGAAAAATGTTTGCTTAACTATAAGCCCCCTTCAGTCCAATCTTAAAGCAAATTCAAATGCACTGCTGAAAATATTGTGAAATTGCTAAAACGGGAGATTTACTTCAGAGAAAGTACTGAATTTTTTTTTTTCTCCATCCCAGCAATATCAACCATTAAGTATGTTGTCAGTGTTGCCCATCGGTGATCTCTGTCATTTCTTAGTACGTTGTAATTTCTAAATAATTACATGCTCATATATTGGTCTTGATTATTCAATAAATAAACTGTGTGATTACATATTAAACAAGCAATCTTAAACAGGAACAGCTTGAAAGCAATTATGCGTTTAAGGGTCAGAGGCTTGCAGCACGCGACGGATAATCCCGTAAGGCCAGCATTGCAACTAGGGGGACGTTGGGCTTTAGGGAGTTAAGCACATATAGCGAATTACAATCCAGCAACTTGCAACTCAAAGAAGGAGGTATAAATACTTGTCACAGTTATGAGGGATGACAACAATGAAACAAGACACAGCCAGGGATAATGAAGTACGCCAGGTACAAAACAATCAAAGGGGACATTACTTCTAATAGACATGCAAGAATTTCTTCTTTTCTGATGTTTATTGGATATTGGTGGTTACAGGACTCTTATTCCGTGGATTTTCCGTCCCCAGACTTTTCATCTCCAAATTTTTTGTCCATGGACTTTTCATCCCCATGGACTTTTCGTCCCCAGACTCTTCGCCCCTAAGCACTTTTCATCCCTGGACTTTTTGTCCCCTAATGTTAAAAAAATGCCGCCATTGTTGACAGACGAATGGACGAACAGACGACGGACAGATCACCATGATATTAGGGTTAGGGATGGTGTTATAATGCAGGAAGAGGGCAAAGCATTATTGGGATGAACCATCCAGGGACGAAAATTCATGGAGACGAAGAGTCCAGGGAAGAAAATTCCTAGGGGACGAAAAGTCCAGAGACAGAAAGTCCAGGGCCGAAGAGTCCCAGAGCCCTATTGGCAAACCACCGTACGTTCCTCATATCCTTTGGCTAAAGCACTAAAATAGTGTTTTGAATCCTCAAATTTCCATAGAAAATTCCTTAATATAGAAAGCATAATGCCTGAGTAACCAAAATATATAAATACAATGCAAAATAATGACAGAAGGGCAAGGATGGAATCAGATTATGACTTGCGGTCGAGCAGATTCACTGTGTTAGGATGACTGTTTTCGAAGTTCTGAGCATGCACAGTAATCATGACATAGCTCCTTTAAGGGAAGCTGGTTGCCAAAAATGAGAAAAACTGTGCCGCCCATCCTCTCAAACACTGGCTTCTACAACATCTTTTTGTGGACAAACAACGCATATATTGAAATTAATTAAATATGCAATGTATTGTTATTAGGGAGTTAAAGGCAGGGAGGGCAAGAATCTAAAGCTAGCAGAATTTGAAAGAAGCATCTCCTCAGGGCTCCGCCTAAGCCACCTTTCGGGGCTCCTTCCAAAAGCCACACCCCACACATAGTCGTGCACGAGCACAGCTGTAACTGCTTCACTGAGCAGAGAGAGGACAACAAAACTGCCTCATGTCTCATTCACTGGTAGGAAAACTCCTAATATTATCACACCTAAGATTATCGGTATCCGATATCAGAGGAAAAGCTAAAAATGTCCAAAAGGTTCAGCAATACAACACGTTATTTGTATAACATTTGACACACTGACTAACATGAATTGTGTATAGTAACTTCACACTTTATTCATCCCATAAATTATTAAAAATCGGTGTGATACAACCCATGAGATACAGGTTTGGTAACAAACGTTTGATACAGCGTTCTCATGTCGCGATATGTCAGATTCCATTCACTGACAAACATCAATAGGTTACAAGTGTAACTGTTATTGTTGAAGCTTGAATTTATGAATTTAATATCGAAAAGCGTTTGCATGCTGGCTCGCAAATTAGTCATCCCACTGACTTAAATAGACTGCAAACTAGAAGCTAACACTTTTTTTCCATTTTACAGAAAATACGACACCAACATTTATAGGATAAATAGGATCTCAAATCGTGAGCCCATCCTTCTCATAACTACAAAATAATAATAATAAAAGACAGGCCACATATCAGCACATTTGTGAAACGCTAATATGTAAACAACATATGTTCTGACTCCGGCAACCATATTACATATAACGTTACAAAAGTTAGTGTTTTGTGAGAAAGGTATATGCAAACATACATTAGCTAATGTGACTTCCAAGCCTGGATAGACAGGGAAGTTAACGTTACCATCGAGATCATAGACAATTTGTGAAAACAACAAATCCACCACCAAAAACAAAACAACATCTTACCTATCCAACAGAAAAACGGCCACTGTAGCATCACTTTTCAGGCCTTTCAACTCCCTAGTTGCCGCCAACGCTGAAAAGCTACACCAATATTGACTCACATTCGTCCTCTTGCTGTATCTGCAGCCTTTTTAATGGAAGCTTTCTCTGCTTCACACTTTCTTTTCCGGGCCTTTTCGGCAGGGCGTAACGGTCGCAAGTAACTGTGGCAGTGGTAGTTTTTGCAGAGTTTGCTCTTCCATTCTCTGGTAGGCTTCCAACAAAAACTTCTTCAACTTCTACTCAGCAAGGCTAGAGTACATGCGGGGAGGCGAGGAGGCTTGTCATCGGTTCTTTCCAACCGGACCATGAGAGACTGATTGGTCGGCGTTTATACAGAATTACAGCAGCTACAGATGACAGATATTTTTCGGTCTTTTATCAGATTTCCTAAGTTATTTATTGCTGTCAAGGTGCAAGGACCATTTCAAAAAATATTACCAAAACTGCATAAGTGATTATTTTATCTACTCTGCCTTTAAATTAAATACCACATAATAAAACTATGTTACAAAGGTAATACTTATTACCTGTTAATAGGACTTCAATTAGCCTGTTTTTATTCTGAATGTGAGGTGAGTCAGAGAAATCATCACATTTTCATGATAACAAGCATTTTACTTATGGTCCCATTTCACCATTCCTTTGTAATATTCTTCTTTTAGAGTGGAAAATTCATTTTCTATGTACCGCAATCAGAATGAATGGCCTGGAATATTTTTTGCTGACTTTTATAACAAGGTCCAAATGAATATTTCATTCAGATGTAAATTCATTTTGTGCTTAATCCATCCTCTTATTACAGCATAATGTCCCAGGAAGCAGAAATTGACAATCAGAAAAAAAATTCTAAAAAATATTACTCCAGATACTTGTCATAGACTCTGTCAGGACAGATCAAATTATTTTCTTTATTTGCCAAAAAATTAAAAAAAAAAAAGCCAGAATGGGTCTTTTTTCCTTTTTTATTTCAGATAAAATGTTTGCACTTCAAATTTTTGGTGGTTTTGCAAAGTCTAGCGGTGTTTATTGCAGTTAGGCATGGAACAGCAAAAGCGAGTGCTCAGCCCTCATTCTTAATAAACAATGCAGAAATAAACAGTGATAATTCATGGAAACAGTGGATAATACAAAAATATCATAAAATTCAATGACGGTGAACACTACATGAACATACGTACAAATTAAAATGGCTTAAACATGAAAGAAATAAGCACACCTCCCATAGACGTTTAATGAGGATAACTTTGGAGTCTCATTTAAAGTTGGCAACGGTCATGTTTTTTGTACAGTTCAACCACACCCTTATAAAAATCTGTGGTAGGGAGGAGATGGCAGGGAGAAACAGCACACAGCCTCCACAGGTAATTTACACAACAACCAATGCCAAATATATGCCTGGATGTAACAGGGCTAAATTTACACTAATGATGATGCACTGGAACGGTCATTGTGCTTTATTTATATAAATACCTTTAATTATGTGACAAATTATTCTATTTCAAAGGATATTCACACCTGCTTTACATTTTGGGCACATGTTTGTTGGTACCTACTGGTTGGAATCATAGAATAGATTATATGTTTTTCTCACAAATCATGGCAGAGAGCAGTATCTTTCAGGAAAATACCAAATATTGCCATGCTTGACCTCATTGAAATTACACTCTCACTGGTGCCGTCTAATTTACATGGAAACATCCACTAAAATAAAACTATACCCTCGAGAACCTAATTTTCACCCAGTTGCGCATTGCCTTGGCAGGAAATTACCGATTAGCGATTAGTCCTTTTAGCTGATGGAAAATAGGAATGAAGGAATTGATTTGCCATTGTGCGTATCATCAGACTTCCTGCGTACAGGAAAATCGGGTCAGTTATCGTGGCTTTTACTTTATTCACAATTAATTTATGGACGAGAAAAGTAAATTTTTTGGTAAGTGCTAGGTAACAATTTACGTATCCCTCAAAAAACATCTCTGAGGCCTTGTCCTAGAATCTCTACTTCAAAGCCTCCTTCACAAAACATCATACTTTTATATGCCTTTGTCAATGATTATACAGTATACAATGCCAAGTGGATAAGACCTTCAAGCTATTGTAATAAATCTCCAACTGTCTCTTGCAATACATTTTCCATAAACCCCATTTGGTTCAGCCTCTACAAAACCAAATCATTTTGGCCTGTCTGAAGTTTATGTCCGCGACTACTAAGCACAAGCTGGAGGAATCGCTTGCATTTCATATATATGAGCTTCATAAGCAGTGCATGCAACAACTACAGGTCACCACTTTAAAAAAAGTTGTCAATATACTTGCCTTGACAATATTTTATAAGGAATACATTTCAGAGTATGCTTACCCAGTACTGCTCATAAACATATTCTTCATTTAGTTTGTGTGAAACCAGAGTTTGTCCATGTGCTTCTCATTTTACATTGAATATTTTTCATTTGGCTGAGTAAACTGGATAAGTTAAAAAAAAAAGAATAAAAAGGGGTCAAAAAAACAACCTTGTGCTGATGGCTGTTGCATCTATCACCCAGAACTGTACAACAATAACCTTGGCACTGAGTTACTCAAAATAATTTTGATCAAACAATACACAAGGCATCAAAGAATGCTGACTGTTTTGATTAAAAAAATATGAGAATAGAGTGTTGTCATCATGGCAAAGAAATGCTCTCCACATGTCAATTATTTTTGATTGGACATCACAGCACAGCACGTGCCTGTGAAACAATTCAAATCAAGGACAATATAACAAAAAGATTCAACTGAAAACCTCCAGACATACTTTCTAAATAATGGTGATGAACATTGGAAACCATCCCATGTATGTATGGCTTTCACTGCTCTGTAGACCTTTTTCCTTCACTTGTTCATCCACAAAATACAGACAGGGAAATGCGCAGAATAATGAACATTTTTTTCCATTACCTCCTCTTACCCTTTGGCATTCTTAGCAAATGTGAAAGGCAGTAAGGATCATTAGTGCATTGCTGCAAGTCCTTTTGGGCAGATAGGTGTGCAGTTGGCTCAGAAAGTCAGAGAGCAACGATGCTCCCTTCAGGCAGATATGTATCTACTGCTGCCTCGGCAGTTGCTTTGCTCTGAGCCACGTTCATTTATCCTCGACTTCATGCAGGACTGTTTCTCGTCCAGCATCTCAGGAGAGGTGCACCAACAACACAGGCATGACTGTAGAAAAAACAATACATTTTGTCACATTTTGACAGAAACACCATACTTGCAACACTTTTCTCAAGATGCACAGAAATAGGACACAGATTAGTCCCTGATCCATTGTGAGCCAAATGGTTGAGCTGATCCTGGGTTGACACTCCTACTCTAGCGCACTAATATGGACTACAAGTGTCTCAATACAGGAAAAACACCACTTAAGACCAAAGTAGACAAATGCTGTACGTGGACAATACCACATCACCGACATCTGACGATACACACTAACATCATCATTATCATCATCATCATCATTATCAACATAATCATTACGATCTCAATCATCACCATTACTATTATTGCCATCATCTCATTTGCTGAGAGAATGACTACTTTCTGACCCCGCTGCAAACGGAAGGGGTTGATAACTCAAATGAAAACACATCACTAATATCTAAGGGCTTTGAAGTTCACAAGATAACAGTACAACTACTCACCCTGAAACAGCTCTTAAATTTTTTGCTGACCATGTACAGTGCAATGGGATTGATGCAGGAGTTCATAGAGGCCATGTTGATGCCAATGTAGTCAAGAACCAGGAAGAAACTATATAGTTAATAAATGATAGAAAAAAAATCATTTAATAAAAATCAACTTCTCAAGCTAAACAGCTTTGAAATCAAAATGAGTGTTAAACAAATATCCTTACCTCAGCAATTCACATCTATTCGGATCCTTTTCATCATAAATGGTCAGTTTCAAGATTCTGCTGAGATGCAGGGGCAGCCAACAGACAGCAAACACAAGCACCAAACAAAAAACAGTCTTTGCCACTTCGCGTCTCTGGGGGCAGTAACAAAAGGGCAGATTTCCTAGGGTTATCCATGGCTGTGCATTGCCAGAGAATGTACAGTAGAACAATAGCAATATGAATACTTTGGGAATGGAGGTCATTCTGAAATCATACATTTCTGCATGTTTGAAAATGAAGTGATATAATTTATTGTTTGACCAGGAGCAACTATTCATTCCATTGAATTGCAAATACACTAAAGCCTCAGTTAAAGCTCCATTCACCAATTTTAGCTGTTCTCGCTAATTCCTGTTTAGACGGTTGCGCCCCATCGCATCTCCCTCCCTCCTCCATGCCCTCCCATTCAGCCCCCTCCTGCTCTCTAGAATCATGAATGAGCATTCACACAGCACTGAACAGGTTACAGAGAGTTCGAACTCTTTGTCCCCTACTCAGGAGTAGTGAAATATGAAATATTTTTAGGCATGGCCAGACAAAGTCTTGTAAAGCTTTTGTGCTTTCTTCCTGTTTTTGCCAGAAAGAAGACAAAGCGCTGGGGTGTTGAGAACTGAAACACACATTGGTTCGTAGAAATAATTGCAGCCATTTAAACTCAAGACTGTGGAAAAAGCACTGGTTCAATGCCTTTTTACCAGCCACGATAGGTACAAGCCGAGATACTGAAGCTGATACTGTTTTCAGTTGATCTGTGGGTCAAAAGCTGTCTTGAGCATTTTTGCTAGTGTTTATATTACTGTCTGTCCGTCTGTGGACAACTCTTGGGAACACGGTAGCATCCAAACCTTTTGAGATGCAGCGTTCAACCTTCATTGGTAAACAGTTCCGACAAAAAGGAAGGCTGAGTTCAAAGATGGGCGTGTTCTGAGCTGGTGCAATCCCAGATGGTCTCTTGTTCATTTCATAGTTTCAACTGGATATGTGTGCAATAAAAGCCTGTATGAAAGCTGCGTTTCATCATTTTGATTTTATGTAACTCGTATTCACTTTTGTAAGTAATGCAATAAATGTATATATTGTTGTCAATATGCTACAATGAAACACTACTTTAACGTGCTGTCCAACTCTAGCCTGTATGTTTACATTGTTATTTGTTACCATGATCGCAAACAGTATAAAGGCAGTATAAGCACTAATCGACGGCCGATAATGACTGCTTATTCAAAGTGACACATAACCACATGCATTTTTCTGCTAATCTTTCTACAACCCCTATTCCGAAATAGTTGGGACGAAGTGTAAATTGTGAATAAAATCAAAATGCAATGACTTTCAGATCACATGAGCCAATATGTTATTTACAATAGAACATGGATAACATTTCAAATGTTGAAACTGAGACATTTTACATTTTTATCCACAAAATTAGCTCATTTCAAATTTTCTGGCTCCAACAGGTCTCAAAAAAAGTTGGGAAACAGGCAATAAAGGGCTGAAAAAGCAATTAATATAATATATAAGAGAATCAGCTGAAAGAACATTTAGCAAGTAATTACATTAGCTGGCATCAAGTATGTAACATGATTGGCTGTAAAAGGGATGTCTTAGAGAGGCTGAGTCTCTCAGAAGTAAAGATGGCCAGAGGCTCTCCAAACCGTCAAGGTTTGCGTAAAAAAATTGTGGAATACTTTAAAAACAATGTTCCTCAACGTCAAATTGCAAAGGCTTTGACGGTCTCATCGTGGACAGTGCATAACATCATCAAAAGATTCAGAGGACCTGGAAAAATCTTTGTGCGTAAGGGACAGGGCAGAAGACCTTTACTGGATGCCCGTGATCTTCGGGCCCTCAGATGCCACTGCATCACTCACCAGCATGATTCTGTAATTGACATTACTAAATGGGCCCAGGAATACTTCAAGAAACCACTGTCTGCAAACACAGTTCGTCGTGCCATCCACAGATGCCACCTAAAACTCAATCATGCAAAAAGGAAGCCATTGTTGAGCATGATCCAGAAGCGCCGCCGTGTTCTGTGGGCCAAAGCTAATTTAAAATGGACTGTAGCAAAGTGGCAAAGTGTCCTGTGGTCAGACAAGTCCAAAGTTGACATTCTTGTTGGAAATCATGCGCATCGTATCCTCCGGGCTAAAGAGGAGAAAGACCACCCCTCCTGTTATCAGCGTTCAGTTCAAAAGCCAGCATCTCTGATGGCATGGGGATGGATTAGTGCATATGGTGTGGGATACTTGCATGTTTTAAAAAGCACCATGAATGCTGAAAGGTATATAAAGGTTTTAGAGCAACATATGCTCCCCTCCAGGTGACATCTATTCCAGGGAAGGCCTTGTGTATTTCAGCAGGACAATGCAAAACCACATACTGAAGCTATTACAACAGCATGGTTTCGTAGTCTGTGTGCTGAACTAGCCTGCCTGCAGTCCTGATCTTTCACCGATTGAGAACACTTGGCGCATTTGGCGCATAATTAAATGAAAAGTCCGTCAAAGGAGACCCTAAACTCTCCAGCAGCTGGAAGCCTGTATTAAACAAGAGTGGGATCAAATTCAAATGGCTAAACTCAAGAAACTTGTCTCCTCAATGCCCAGACGCCTCCACTGTGTGTTAAAAGAAGAGGGGATGCTACACCATGGTAAACAGGCCCCTGTCCCAACTATTTTGAGACCTGTAGTAGCCATCAAATTTGAAATGAGCTCATTTTGTGGATAAAATTGTAAAATTTCTCAGTTTCAACATTTGCTATGTTATCTCTGTTCTATTGTGAATAAAATACTGGCTGGTGTGATTTGAAAGTCATTGCGTTTTGATTTTATTCACAATTTACACTTTGTCCCAACTATTTCGGAATTGGGGTCGTATTTTTCTGATAATACCTCTCTAGTTTTCTGATAATTTCTCTCTAGTTGTCTAGTAATATATACTGTATGTCTCTGTTCTTCTGACTTGATCTCTTTAAATCACAAGTTGTCGTGGTTTAATTTCCTCTTACGGAGCAGTCGCCAAAAGCGCTATAACTTTCAAAGCAACTACACTCTTACAGTGTCAGTGACGATCAAAGTTTCCGGAGACTGTCCAATTGTATTCTGGACGTTCTTAATGTAAGCACTGTTCATTCTCTGTATTTGTTCTGTATTCAACCAATTTCAAAAAATGCGCGGCTTTAGGCTGAGTATGAGAATAAGCATGCTTTAAACAACAGAAAATGTGCCATTCATGTTCTACCCTCATCTTCTGTGCAATAAAGACCATAATATTGATAAGGTCAGATATACTGTATGATAATCCTTCCGACCAGGTCATATCAAGTTGATTGACTACTATTATGGTAACAGAGATTGAAGAGGAGCTGAGGCAAAAATGAAAGTAAACGTTATGTTTATGATTTACTGGCAGTGTCAGTTACATCCAGCATTTAAAAGTGCTAAAATACTCCTAATCAAGAGGCCCATGGGGCCTGTATCTCTCACCTGGTTTGACATCATAGCAGTTATTTTCAGTAATGCAGCACTATAAAGTAAACATCAGCGTACTGTATGACATGCTGACAGAGTCCTGTTATCATCGACAGCAAGTACTGAAATCATGTTAAACCATAAATAATTAGTTGTAGCACCAGATGCACTATTCTATTAACTTGGTGTAGAGTCACTCTTATATTCAAAAATGTGGTTAGCGAGTAAGTCTTGAGAGAGCATACTAAATGGATTTTTAATCCGTGCGCTCAAAAGGTATCAAGATTTTAACTCCACGTGGGCCAACTCAGCAATTTTAGAAAGTTTGATCCAAATCTACCCATTTCAACTTCAGAAGTAAAAAATGTGTCAGCTAATCAGTTACCAGGACAACAGCACTGGATCTGAAATCAACACTGGGTCAGGGCTTGGAGGTGAACATTTGTAGCAAGTTTAATCCAAATGTACCAAGTGGGAAGAAGTCCAAAATTTGTCAGCGAATCAGAGGCTAGGGTAGCCATATTGGATCCCATGTCGATCTGAGAATATGAACACTTGGTCAGGGCCATGAGACAGAAATGAGCACCAAGTTCTGCTTCTTATCAACCACACCATGAACTGACTGAGTAATTCTATGCAGTTAGACTAATGCAGTACATTCCCACCTGCTTCAGATGGTCGGTCAAAGCAATCTGCATCCCGTTCTTCTTCCTCAGCATCTCACAGGTCATAAGAGTGTAGAAGATTGCTGTGCAGGCCAAGGGCATGCAGAAATAGAAGCCGAAGAGCCACCAATCCTTTGCAGCCTTATAAAACTGCCAAAATATGAGCATTAAGACAGATTTCACCATACATAGCAAATTTGGAAATCCCATACATAAAAAATCCCGCAGCATAAATCTTTAAGGACAGCAACTGTAGTTTGACGGATAAATATAAACTAAGGAAAAAAGTGATGAGGGGATATAGTTGAGTGAAAGTTTTTGTACAAGCGAAACCATTAAAGGAACAGTACGCCCAAAAATGCAAATTCTGTCATAATCTTGAGGCCAGTTGTACGGGTGAAGTTTGTTAGAGTATACTACATACTTGGAGGATGCAAGCACAACTCTGTACCAGCCTTCTCCAAAAGAACAGAAGTCCATGTAAATTAGTTCATTAAAGTTCCTTAAAGGCAAAAAAAAAAATCCAAAAATTACTATAAAATTACTTCATACAGTTCCTTCATTTGTTTTGGAGAGGGCAGCAACAGAACGGTTTATGGACTAGCAAACTTCCCCCATGTTTCAAATGGCATAGGGGTGAGTAGATTATGACAAAAAATTCATTCTTGGGTGAAGTGCTTGACAAGTCCTGTGGCCCTGTGTCTGTGTTTCTGCCATCCCTGGGGGTGGGTTTCTGTTAATTGGTTGATTGTCTCATTCCGTTATTTGCATTCCTCACACCTCTCTTGCACCTAGGACCAGACTTTGAAGACCCTGGGCTACAGTGATTGGGTGCGCTGCCCACTTCACCAACATTCTAAGCTACTGCAACCAATCAGAATTTGAAAGCAGAACAACGTAATCCTACATCATCATGGAGTATCTTCTTGCCATTTCACAGCGCAACATGCACCATCATGGGGTATCTTAGTGACATAAAGTCAATAAGCCGTTTCCACTTCTGCCTTCCCATACCCCAGTGATAACACATGGACTTTTGATCAGCCCAGAAAGCTCTGGTCTTCCAAATCTTAGATCCAGCCATCTCACATCCACCCTTTTGTGACACTGTTCCTTTAAAGCAGAAGAAAACTTCTTAATTTAGTTTTGAATCAAAACAGTTAGCTAAATAAACGCTGTACTCGAAAAGTGTACTTGTTCCAATGGTTTTAGCTGCTAATTTTCTGCTAAAGTTATCAAGTCTTAATTTTTCTCTTCTATGCATGTTACATAGCATAGTCAGGGGATACTGTATCCTGTATCAAGCAACCTGCCCCTCTCCCATCCCTTGTGTCAAATCATTCTGGAGATTCATCCTGTACACATGCAGCCAAATGAACATCTTCAAATACTATTCAACTTAAACCATCCAAGGGCTGTACAGTTGTAAAATTTACACGATTAAATTAGAAAGGGCACAAGACTCTTCCCACATGTTCAAAATGCTGATGAAGCAGTAACTGATTCTAGCTCTTCATAGTTCTACGGAAATTAAATTGAGAAAGGTCCATTGATGTCAGGGCAACATGTGGTAGCCTTTTACAGCACTGCCTCTCTAGCTATATTCACCAATGACATCATAACCTTTTGTACAGCAGCATGACATCAAAACCTACCTTGAGGTTAAAGGTACTCAATTTTCAAATAAAATTCATTGATGTCTCTTCACAATTGGCACAATCGCGATGATGTATACAAATTGAAAGTTAAAGCTGCAGCCCATAACTTCGGATAAAAGAGCAAGAGAGAGATATTTGATCATAAACACCACTGCGCCTCCCTCTCTGCTAATTCTCTCCCTCCTATACTTCCTCCCTCCAAGCGCGTGCATCGGTTCAGTTCAAAATAGCCAACAGAAACACAAGAAGAGCTCCAGTACGTCTTATTGCAAAGTAAGAAACACTGATGATAACAGGACACAAACATTAATCATTTTGCAACATGTAGCTCACAGATGCATACCACGCCATCTAAAAGTCATAGTAAATGTGCTTGCTAATCGAAAGATGAGAGAAACAAAACAAAGCTGTGTATCAGCCAAGCAAGCAAGCGAGCAGATGTTAGCTACCTACAGGACATTAGCAATAGCTGCCAAACCAAGAGAAACAAAGCTGTGCATCAGCCAACTAAGTGAGCAAACCAACATTACCTACATGATGTAGGCAATAGCTACCAAACTGAGAGAAACAAAAAACATGCAAAAAATGTGAAACTTGTAAAAACACGACCCATACCTGCATAAACTTGGATGTCTGCAGTGGGTGAAGTAGGCATATCCTCAGATGCTCCCCTTTGTACTCCATTGAAATCATGTCAAAAGCAACAGCTTCTGGCACTGCTAAGAGGATTGACAAGACCCATATCAATGTGATCTCAATTGCTGTCCACTTTGGAACACCAATTCCTTTGATGCGATTCCACGATACAACAGCCCGATACCTACAAAAATGATTGGATGAATTACCTCCAGTATGGATTAAAAAGCAAATCTGTTTACAGAACTGGCAAGCATTCAAAATTTAATAAAAAATGATAAGTTTTAGGATACCTGTCAATGCTCAATGCACATAAACTCAAGACTGTAATTCCAACAGATGCTTTCTGAATAAAAGGCACCAGTTTGCAGAGTCCAACACCGAATGGCCAATCTACAGCCAGCAGCTGAAAAAAAAATTGTTTAAGTTAAAAAACATAGACTCTTCTCTTTGGTTATTAATAGGGATACACCGATACCACTTTTTAAAAAACCAATACGAGTATGAGTATTTTATTTTGTGTACTAGCCGATAACGAGTACCGATACCGATATTTCTGAAATGTTTTCCAGGAAAATACAATGACAATTTCGGAGTACAGGTTTTATTTTCTTCTTATAACAAGCCAAAAAGAGGCCAATATCAAACAATTCACACATGTCTATTTCCAAAAAAAAAAAAAAAAAAAAAAAAGAGTAGGCCTAACTGCTAAAAATCTTTCTGTATTTAGGCCCGACAAGAAGTCTTTGAACTAGCACTGCCATTAAATGAAGCAAAACATTACTAAAGCTTGACAAATGAAAAGTAAACTTGCTGCATAGGCAAGGTAACACACCCAACTTCATAAAAAGTCAGTAGAACTATTAACTGGCACAGATAGTTTCTACACGCATTCATAGGCATTCTCAATCTAGCTAAAGTCAATAGTAGCTTTCCAAGCAAACAAGGCATCACTTAAAGTGTGTGGTATCACCATATTTCAATTACACAAATGACAAATGAAAAAGATTTAACTTAACCACAACTAAAATGTTTAAGGTAACCATATGTTACTAATATATTTGTAGTAAAATAAGAAGATTCACAATTCTAAGTCTCTGTGTGTGTGACTGTGGGTGTGCGCTTGTGCGAGCTCGGCTTGCTTGTAAATATTCAATAACTGATCCGGGTGTGTCATCTAGTGATAGAATATAGTAATTGCGTGCATAAATTTGCAGCTCCATGTCCGCTGGCAGAAACATCTGCACAAAACGCTTAAGATACCCTGCCGAACACCGTTGTTCTTCTTGAACACGCCGCATCCAGATAATCCTTAAATGATGAATTATATACATATTTTAATTTGTAATGTGTAGTGAAGTGGCCAGTGTCAAAGTAACGAAGAAAAAGTATACTTTTTATCTTTTAAATGTAGTAGAGTGGAAGTCCCAGTAAAAAAAAAAAAAAAAAAACTCAAGTACAAATCCTCAAAAAAACAACTTAAGTACTGTAACGAAGTTGCCTACATGTACTTCTTTACTATACACCTCTTTGTGTATGCACGTATGCCTGTATGTGATGTGATGACTATAAAGCTCTCTTTCTCGTATTTTTTCTAACTCGCTGTCTCCCCCTAGACATAGAAGTCAGATAGTACAACATACTGTAGCCTATGCGACCGTGAGCAGGCAGTTACCTTGCGTCTTACATTAATTGGTATCGGTGCGTGGTATCGGCAAATGTGGACGAGTAGGCTACGAGTACGAGCATATTAACGTGGTATCGGGCAGATACCCGATACTGGTATTGGTATCGGTGCAACACTAGTTATTAACACATGCCAGAGTGAGAGGACCGCACAAAATTGTGTTTTTATACTGCCTAGTGCCTGGACAGCACATAAGTGGACATTAGATTATTCCATTAATAATTTGAAATTTAGGGACTGACCATCATTAGAGCCCATTTAGATCCAGATCCAGTCACATGTGCTTTGTCCTTGAAATACACTAATTTTCAGTTGGACTATTTTAGTTTTTTAAAGAGCATTATGAAATTTGCTGAAAAAAGCAAACCCCCAGCATGTTGCTCGCAGCTCATACAAATGAAAATAACCTGGGTCTATACTGTATACACAACAATCAGCCATAACATTATTGCCACTGACAGATGAAGAGAATAACATTGATTATCTTGTTACAATGGCACCTATCAGTGGGAGGAATATATTAGGCAGCAAGTTAATACACTGCCCGGCCAAAAAAAAGTCACCATCTGGAAATTAATTAACAAATTCTATAATTGGATCATTATTGCGGTTATTAATATGTTTCAGCTGGCAATAATCATTTTTACCCTGACCGATGAAGCACGTCGCTACTCATTTCTTTAAAAATCATGTCGGAAGACACATCCCTTGATGGTGGAAAAGATGTTGCAAGTTATTGGCCTGTATTTAGCAAAGAAAACCATGAATGACAAAAACAAGTATGAGGAATCATTTTCACAAACAAATTTGCCACCACAAAGTCCTGACCTTAGACACATTAAAAGTAATTGGGATGTGCTCAAGAAAGACCACCGAGTGGTTCAACCATTATGTCGAGAAGACAAGATCTCGGCCAAAAATTATGGCATTTCTGATCGAAAATAAATGTTCTGGCATTGCATATAGTTGTCAAAACAATGACAAGACGAATATGTACTGTAATCAAAGCTACAGGGGTTCCAACAAAATATTTGAGTGTTTTTGGCCGGGCAGTGTATTTTGTCCTCAAAGTTGATGTGTTGGAGGGAGGAAAAATGGACAAGTGTAAGGATGTGAATGACTTTTACAATGGCCAAAATGTGATGGCATGACAACTGGGTCATGTGTAAAATAAGTACACATTCCGCATTTATGAATGTCTTGCTGAAAATGTGTGTATTTTAGGCCTATTGAGCCTATCTGTAACATTTCGACCGTGCACCATCTTCAATCAGCTGCAAAGATTTTTCGATCCAGTTAATATGACACTTCTTGGAGTTTCATTTGGTTCAAATTGTCTAACTTCCAACAGCAGTTTTGCATTAGCCTATCAAATTAAGTCCAACAGCTCCACCATTTATTCCCCAATGCATGACCAACTCACCTTGTAAACATTGATGGGTATGTCTATTATTATATGTATGAGGTCTCCTAAGCCAAGGCTTCCGATTAGAAAATTGGGTCCGTTCCTCATGCCTTTGTTCCGATAAATGATTCTCAACAAAGTTGAGTTCCCGATGATTCCAACAACGAATACAAGACAGGAAGCCACTGTGTTTATATATTTGAAGGTGTCTCTGATTTCTGTTTGTCCAGAACACATAGGTGGCTGTGGCTTGGATCGACTGGAGGCCACTGACCAAGGGTTAGAATTATTTGTGCTCAAGCCGTCCTCATCGCCTCCAGAGTCCCCTGTTGGGGCCGCTGGTCCTTGGATGGCGTCATGAAGAATTGGCCTTGCGTAGTCAGCCTCCTTCTGGGCGCAGACTGCGATAAGCGTTTCCAAGAGCGTAAATAATACTAAAAAAGTACGAGGCATTTTGTCTTTCTTGGTTACCTGGAAAAATACAGGAAACCAATTATGAACTGTGCATGAAAAATATCCCATGACATCAGTGGTGGTGGTAACGTTCGCCTACATAGAGCGCAATTAAAGACACCGTGTCACGATTATTGAGCATGGTCACAACTTTGAACAAAGTAAATCCGTTCAACTGCAAGTCAACATCTTCAAGGTATTGTTCTTCTTCTATGATTATTGGTGATGGCCACCAGCTTACATCTGTTGTATCCCTTGGCTAAAGATTAAACTAGTGCTTTAAATCCTCAAATTTCGACAGAAAGCTCCTTAACCCTAGTCCTGCCGATCGACGATATATAGAGGACCCACACTCATTACCCTGCGTCGACATATCGTTCCCTGGTAGCTCAGCAGTCATGAGGGGAGGAGGATAAACATTAGCCTAGAGGCAGGACAAGGGTTGATATAAAAAGCATAATGCCAGATTAACTAAAATATATAAGTACAATGCAAAACGAAGACGGACTGACAAGGATGGAATCTGATTATGACTTGCAGTCAAGCAGATTCACTTTTTTGGCATGTGCTGGGCATGCGCTATGAAAATGACAGCTCGATTGCGCATGGTCAAAACTTTGAAAATTCTTAGCCTAAGAAAGTGAATCTGCTCGACTGCAAATCAAAATCTGATTCCACCCTTGCCTATCCGCCTTCATTTTGCATTGTATTTATATATATTTAGTTAATAAGGTTTTATACTTTTTATATGGAGTTTTCGAGGATTCAAAACGCTATTTTAGCGGACAAGCCGAGGGACAAGCAGAATGTAAGCCGGTTTGCAAACAGTCAATAAACATAATAGAAGAAGAATACTTTCTTCTATGATTATTGCGGCTGACGAGAAGTTCACATTTTTCATAATCGGCTGGAGCGCTAAACTGGCCATTGAATCTTCTAATTTATATAAAAATGTCTTTAATGCAAAAAGCATAATGCCCGAGTAACTACAAAATATAAATACAATGCAAAACGATGACGGATTAGCAAGGATGGAGGTAGACTTTGACTTGCAGTTGAGCGGATTCGCTTTATTCAAAGTTGTAAGCCTGCGCAGTTATCGTGACACAGCTCCTTTGAATTTGGAAAACATGAGTTCAGGCAATGGATTTGCAAGATCCCATTGGACCAAACGCTGTTCAATACACAAATTACACATTGCTATCACAGCATACCCGTTTTTTTTTTCCTTCACTTTTTTCAAGAAATAAAGCTAATCAGAGACTAGTTTTTAGTACAGATATTAACAAGACATACATACATTGCACATATTAGAATCACAAGGTTTACCTTAAGTGTCCGACGACCCGGAAAAATTACTACTTAATTGGCAAAAACTTTTGACTGCTGTATTCTAATGTCTTATTCGGGCTCCATCGAGGCTGAATCTACTTCAAATGCCCGATTTAAAAATGGCAATTCTGTTTCTCCCCGGGGACGAACGTTACATTGGGTACCATTTGAAAGGCTTAATGTGCGCTTAACAACCTCTCACGCTCATCTGCAAGTACATATTGCGCAGCCCGTGCGTTTATCACTGGAGTTTCGTCAATAGCCATGCTGCCATCCTGCGGTGCGTTGACTGCACCCGACTGAACCCTCCAACAATTCAAAGTGTACGGTAAATTCCCGGTGAACATCAGGGCAAGGAATGCTCGCGCGCCACTGGGGACATGTGCTTGGCTTTGAACACACTCTCAGTTGTAAATAAGAGTAGCTTAATATACTTATTTCTGTTGGAACGAGCGCTTGAGTCCACACGGTAATTATTCGGCCTACGTTTATTTCAAGGAAAAATTTAAGCATGACTGAGCACATGACAATGACCCCTGATAAAATTGTATATATTTTTTTTGACTGCCTGCTTCTCATACACACACCATTTGATCTACCTCAAAAAACTTAACAGATCGCAACGATGATAAATTATGACAAGTTTACGACACTGCGTAGTTTCCCCATGTATTTTGGGCAATGTATTACAGGAAAAGAATGCGCTTAGAATGCTGTCTGAAGGAGTAGATAATAATTTGATCGCTTACCTCAATTAAGCGATTGTTCCGTGTCTTATTCTCTTAATAGGAGGTGCTTCTTCCTTTTCTGTTTTGGAGTGAATCCCCACCGCCATATAGTAGACAATAATGCAAATATTTACCATGAGCCTTCCTGCGCCTGAAACACACTGCAGTTGACACCCGAAGCTTCAGATTAATGTAACAGCTATGGCCGTTTAACCGGCGATGTGGACTTCTACTCGAGTTTTTTTTTGTTTTTTTTTTTTTACAGAGCCAGCTCGCAACTGGGAGAGTCAGCCTATTGTGAGGAGCGTTTGTCGCCGTCACTAGTCAATGCCCAATTCGCCCCTCTGGCACTCTACAGAAAATGACCCTCGTTTGTAAAAGGCTGCGGTTGATGTCAAAGTAAGTTAACAGAAAAAAATAAGTAGATAAATAAATAAATAAAAACTAAGAGAGAGAGACAGTATTGTGGTAATGATCATATGATCATCCTCCAGTCTAGTGTAAGCGTAACATATGTTGCTTCAAACTGCCCGTGCTCACATGACCAATATTTTATTCTGCTTTTTATAATATGTAGATTGATTTCCTTACAGTTGTTGTCGAGCAGGAAACACAACATTATGTACAGCTTTGTCTCTGTAACAATACAAAAAAGCAAACTGTGGAACAAAATCGTCAGACTTATAAGTACGGGTCAAATGCTGCAAGAGAGAAATGTAATTCATGAATGCAATCATCTAAGTATTTTCATATAATTAAAAGAGAAGTAATTATCTAAGTATTTTCATATAATTACCTCCGCCAACAAAGTGTGAAGTGGTTGGTCAACCAAAATTCTGCCCCAGTTGTGGACTGACAACTCATCGGGGAAGAAGAGAACCCAGGTGAACATCTATGAAACTTAACGTTCCACTTATCTCAGATTCATGATTAAGGGAGACCGGGTCCAGTTGTTACAAGTCCATGTTGTTACATTCAAAATAGTTCCGATAATAAAACACAGACGGCAGTCTAATTTTTCCTGCTGTTCCGCGAAGGTGACCCGCGTCTTTACATGACAGAAAGACGTACGTCGAAAGTCGCAGGTTAGTGTTTCAGAATAATGCTCGAAAAAGTAACTTTCTTGGTGTTTTGGAGATTTCGATTCACATCAGTTGTAACTGATACATACCCGAGATTTTCTAGATTATGAGAGAGGAAGACATTAGCCACTGTGTCATGACACACCCATGTAAAGATTGCTCTGGAACATTTCAAAATGTCGGGACAATGGCGAAGGGTTGCTGATGGACTAGTTGATACACCCAAGTTGTTACAGTAAGAAGCCCCAAAACCTGTAACAACTTGGGCAAGATAAAATTACCTCACTGAATGACTTTCTACCTTTTTGTATTTCAGAAAGATGCCTTGAAATTACAAACGAATAACGAAACGTGGCAATGCCATTAGAGAATGACTCAAGAGGTTCCTTACTGTGGCTTCGTGGGATAGTAGTAAGGCATCCCCCTTAACTTGCCTACTTAAGTGGGAAACACGTCTCACTTAGTGTTACAAAATGCCCCACAACCTGCAACAAACTACCCCTCCTGTAACAAACAACCCCATATATGGGGTAGTTTGTGACAGGTGACAGGGATCTATTTTTTCCTCACCAGCATTACGCATGCACAGAATATAGGGGTTGCTGCAGATCAGTCATGTAGTCTAATAAACTTTCTATCTCTACAGTGCATATTGATAACAAAAACCTGATAATGTTAATTCTACAGCCGTTCAAAGAAAAAGTGTAACAACTAGACCCGGTCTCCCCTACACCACTGGGTTATGAAATGAGAGAAAAGTCTGAGGCACAACAGCAAATCCAACATTGAAAGACTCAAAAGAAACCAAATTAGATTTGAGCGGCCCAGTCAAGTCAATACTTGAACCCATTGAAATAATGTGGCAGGACCTTAAGCGGGCAGTTCATTTGTGACCCTCAAATCAATTCTACACAGAAGGGTGAGCCAAAATTATTCTGCAGTGATAAGAAAGACTGATCACCAGTAATGGTAAGTATTAATTTGCTCTTCTTGCTGCTAAAATTGGTGAAACCAGTTATTTAGTTTCAGCAGGCAATTACTTTTTCACATGGGCTATATACTGCAGGTGTTGGATAATGCTTTTCATCCGATAAATGGCATAATAATTTGAAAACTGTTTCCTCATATTTCCCTTGTCTTATATTGTGTATGAAGATCTTAAAATGACAAATATACAAAAAATAGATGAATTCGGGAAGGGGGAAAATACTTTTTCGGGGCACTGTTGATATTTCAATACTTATTCTAATTCAGAATAATTTTTCCCATGAAGATACAAGCTGTAATCAATTTCTCTTGTGCATTTATGCCTATAAATATGTTTTTTACTGTTTTGTACAACACGCTCTCATCCCGACTCGTCATATAGTGGCGCTGCCTGACCAAGCATTGGTTTACAAAGAAAAAGGAGGCTTTTGGCGTCCTTATGTGACGTTTAGGGTTAGGGTTCTGGTTAGGGGTTAGCGGTCAGGGGAAAGGTTCGTTTTAAACTGGCGTCAAATTAGGACGTCAAAAGCCTCCTTTTTCTTGGTATAGGCCTATCAGCGCTTGATCAGGTAGCGTCACTATGTAACAAATCGGGATGAGACTGAGTTCTTTTGCACTGCTCAAAAGCATGCAGGTTGAGAAAGAAGGTTAAAACTCTTTGTGTGCCTCTCGTGTCTTTCTTCCACTTTACTTCTGTTGCGGACTCTCTAACTTTTAAGAGCTGCTTTTGCACAGAATCACCAGGCTTCTTGTTGGAGGAATAGATGACAGTAGTGCATGAATGGCCAGCAGTGTGCTCGATGTTGGCCAACTTCCTCCAAGCAATTCCTCGTGACCCTTTGCCTGCATATTAATGAAAAGAACTCACTGTTTGTTCTGAGAAAAATGCAACCTTATGATGCCTTGGAGATCTGGAGAAAGTCATTCTCATCATCTGTGTGAAGAGGTTGGGATAAATGAGAGCTAGCTTTCAGAGGAAGTTGAGCCATGTGGTCAACTTGTTTTTTTTAAACAGAGGTTTCTGGCAACTGCCAGATTGCTCTACGTAAAGGGTGTAAGTTTAGGATTTGGGCAGTCATTTTGTATTGATCATGCCCACACTTAGCTTACTGTAATGGACTCATTATGATAGTGTTCAATTGAAGGCCTGCGTGCAAGAAGTATTTAAGTCACAAAATGTCAGTTTTCAGGATGTTAATGGTCAAAGTTTTCAGAACATCCTGCTGATACTTTTTTCTTTCAAGGTAGCTTATTATGGACTTGTGCGCTAGGTCTAGGGGCTAAACATGGTTATTCACCATTTTTTTGTGGAATGATTCTCCTTTATTACCGAGAAATCGAGAAAAGTACACTTAACAAAAATATAAATGCCCCATGTAAATTATTTAGGTAACATGAAATGTGTTACCCTAAATGAGCTGATAATGTATTAATTGTGCAAAATGGTTATTTGTCTTGATTTGTATACAACATTTGTGTTCATCTCTGCCTGTGAGCACTTACTCAGTGATGCATTGATTCCACCCACAGCACAGGTGTGGCATGTGCAGACGCTGGTCAAACAGCGTGAACAGAACTCAGACACTCCCTAAAACTGGGGACAGTAAAAGGCCATCCCAAAATGTCAAATTTCATCAAAATTCACCATGCCACAAATGTTGCAAATCATGCGGGAACGTGCCATAGGAATGCTGGATGCAGGAATGTGCACCAGAGCGGTTGCTGCATAGCTGAATGTTCACTATCGGACAATTGGGCGTTTAAGAGTTTGATTTAGACAGACTGGCAGTACAGCAAATCGACTGCACCTTCATCGTTCACGTGTGACCATACGAGCACAAGATCGTCACATCCGGCTTCTCCACTTGCGTGATCGCCTCAGACCAGCAACACGCACAGCAGATGAAACTGTTGGTCTGCATAACAGATGTATCACACCTCAAACTGTCCGGAACCGCCTGAGAGAAGCGAACCTACACGCTCGTCGTCCTCATCGTGATCCCAACTGTGTCTACGAGTATCCCTGATTGCCATACGCCACTATCTTGCTTTAATGAACAGTAATCTGTTGCATATTGATCAATAAAATGAATTGTGTATGACTTAATATATTGTAAAACCCATAATGCTAATCAAAGTTTACACGTGTCAAATGGGGCGTTTATATTTCTGTTAAGTGTAGTTTTGGACTTTGGTACTTTTTGTGACAAAATGGCCAGACTAAGGTACTTTTTGTGGAAAAATCAAAGACTTGAGTACTTTTAATACCAAAAACCCTTCATTGCTTAGTTTTCAATACACACATGTCATTTTAGCTAAGCTTCCTTGCTTTTGTGGCTTTATGGTAGGCAGAACTACTTGTTTAACACTACTTTAACTTGGTAAAATCCAAAGTCACTTAGACAAATCAGAAATTAACATTCGAAATGCAGAAAAACCTAATTTTGAAGAACCAATAATCTTTCAAACACCACCTCCCTTCTACTTCAATGATTGCTTCAAAATCCTAACTTATGTAACGTTTATAACAGCAAAATCTACTTCTGGGAGTATGAACATTCCCTTGGTAACCATGGTAACCCCTCATTTCAGGCATTTTGATTGGCCAGTCATACACTTGAGCACTTATTGCACAAATTTTCTTCTCGCAGAAAATTTTAGTGGATTCCGAAAACACCACATAACAATAAATAGGGGTGAAGTACTTCTTTTTTTTCATTAACTTTCATTACGCCATACATTCGCCGTGACATCATTTTGATAAGCTTCTGCAATGTCACAACATTTATTTCTGCCCGAAGTTGCATTAATTTTTCGCTTGTATTGATGATGGCAGAGCTGGACCGCTGCACAATGTCTTCGCCAGCTCATCCCAAAGATTCTCAATGGGCTTAAAGTCCGAACTCTGTGGTGGTGATTTAATGTGTGAAAATGTTGTCTCATGCTCCCTCAACCACTCTTGCACAATTTTAGCCTAATGTATCTGGCACTGTCATCTTAGAATATGCCTGTGCCTTCGGGGAAGAAAAAAAAATCCATTGATGAAAAAACTTGGTCCTTTAGTGAATTCGGGTAGTCAGCTGACCTAATTTTTTGGGCACAAGTCCTAGTCAACCGAGACCTGCCCAATTGAAGCAACCCCAGATCATAACACTGCCCCCACAGGATTGTACGGTAGGCACTAGGAATAATGAATACATCACTTTATCCTCCTCTCTTCTTACCCAGATGCACCCATCACTCTGGAACACGGTAAATCTGAACTCATCAGACCACATGACCTTGTTCCATTGCTCCTGAGTCTAATATTTATGCTGCCTAGCAAGCTGAAGCCTTTTTTTTCCAATTAGTCTCACTGATCAGTGCTTTTAAGGCTATACAGCTGTTTTTTCCCAACTCATTGAGTTCTCTCTGCATTGTGCATGTGGAAATGCTCTTATTTTCACTATTGAACATAGCCTGTTTATTTATTTATTTATTTTTTAACGATTTGATTTCACCAAACGTTTAAGTGATTCCCGATCATGATCATTCAAGATTTTTATCCGACTACATTTCTTCCCCGGATATGACTGTTTACCACTATGCTTCCAGGTTTTAATGTGTTGGACAGTTCTTGACCCAATTTCAGCAATCTCCTAAGTTTTTTTATTTGCTTGATGCCAGCCAATAATTTGACCCTGCTGAAACAGAATGGGATCTTATCCACAACCACGGGGTATGTCTTATGACATGGTTTTTAAACAAATTAGAGGCAACTTGTTGCATTAGTTAGGGTTAGTTTGGGTTTTTGCTGGCTGAAACATATTTAATCACAGCAGTGATTATCAAATGGAAGGCTTTTACCTATTTACTCACTTATATCCTGGTAGTGACCTTTTAGCCAAGCAGTGTATGTGAATGCATTTACATTCCCCTACTGAGTAAACTAGATAAATGATATCCCCAAAATTAGAGTATCCTCTCCATCTGCAAAATGTATAGTTTATAATCCTATTGTTGGCGCAACAGAAAAAGGTATAGATTCCTGAAAATCAACAGCAAAATGCCTCTTGGGATCAGGAATGTTCACAGCAAATTTTTCCATAAAACCAGTTTGACTGATTGCATTTTTGAAGAACTGCAGTTTGGCCTAAGGGTGGTGCTGCAGGAATGGTAATCGTGTCACCAGAACAATAGGATTGCTCTTTTATGCTCCAAAGTTGATCTGATTCCCATATTAGCCACAAAGTTGGCCTGATTCCCATTAAAATTCCCTCTACACAGAATAGACCAAAGTGATACCAGTTTATCATCTTAGCAACTAAGTGAATTAATCACTAGAACCGCAAGCATTCTAACGCTAAATGTATCTCCTGGTAATAATTATTTCGCATCGCCACCTCTCCCTACCCCCCCCCCCCAGAAAACTTTCTTTCAAACAGACAGTAAGAGAAACGGCGAGTGTAAACAATGGATTAATATGCTCCCGTCAATTATTCTACAGCTGGTCTTCCAGGTGAACACGGTAATGATTGCTTAAATTTCCTGTTTTTGTGCTGTATAACGCAAAGAAACATGCAGAGTATTTTAATTGCCGATTTTGAGCTGTGCGATTGAAACCGTTTTGTTTAGTTTACATGGTGCTCCATGTAACTCACTTGGAAGAATAAAGCTGCTTTCACACCGGACGCGGAACGCAATTTTTTGCACGACAGATTACATTAAAAGTCAATGCAAAGACGCGAATACACGCGTATTCGCGTCTTTGCATTGACTTTGAATGTAACATGTCGTACGAAAAATTAGTCTGCGTCTGGTGTGAAAGTGGCTTAAATGTAAACGTGGAAATCAGTAAGAAGCGTGGACTCTTCTGTGACCAGTGTAGTTATAGACATATTGACACATTCTTGACTCTTCGGGGCTTTCGTAGTGGAAATGACACGCTTAGAGGAGGAGGTGCCAGAGAGTACTACTCGGGTGTTTGCATTCAATTAGCGCACCACTAGATGGGAGTAATTCTCACACACTGCGGCTTTAAACAGTTTTTCACAAATTTTATTTCCTGGATTTTCTGGGCGGGTCTAAAATCTAGAATGCATTGTATCAGTGGTTATCCGCTCAATCACAAAATCGCTACAACCATACGTAATGTATTTTGCTAAATAGCGAGCTAGTTACCAATGTTCAGTTTTCTAGCCACCAAGTCAGTTTTGCCGCCCTCATTGTCCCAAAAATGCATCTTCCCTGAATGCGGGAATTTAAAAAAAGCCCTGGTCAGCCCACACCCCATTTCCATTTCTAAAAAATGAAGACATGAAGAGCAGGTGGATTACATTTGTGAAGGGCCATGTTGATCTGAGTATCACCACCGACACTCGTCTCAGTGGTGTACATTTTACAGCAGGTCCTTTCACATACTTTCATTGGAGACAGCTGGGATTCACGCTGTCCACTGTTATTGGTAAATGAAATGGAACTATCTCCCCACCCGGCCTTTATCCTTCCCTTCCGCCGACATCTGGCACCGTCTTCCGCAGTAACATTCGCTATAGTGCCCACCAAAGAGTTTCCCGGTAAGTTACCTTGTGCGCATATATTTTAATTATACTAGTTAGCTAGCTAAGTTGGTAGTCCACAATAACTGCACTTAACTGTGTATGATATGCCACGCCTTAACATGGTTTTAAATTGTTTCGACGCGTAGCTGTAGCCGCATTGACAACCTCGGCTCGTTGCTGCGGTACTTCAATTTACTGCCTTATAGCAAAGGGCTATACTGACCCGTAAAAAATATGGGAAAGCTAGCTGGTAAACAGGGGTGCTGCTGATTTTTTGAATGAAATATGCACTAAAAAATTTACGGTTCTTAACTTATTGCCTTGAATGTTATTATAGTCACCTAGTGTATCCATGGTGCAGAAATAAAGTTTTACCTCCAGTTAATCTGAATGTCGAAAGTTACTGAGGCTATAATAGCTTGAAAAATATCCAAATGTCTGTATTTGATTAATTTATTGTTCATCAGAACACAAATTAGGAGAATTAAAGCGGTAGCATACTTTTGCGGAATCAAACTTCCACTTTGTTTGAAGCAATATTATGCTTGCCGTTTCTTAGCTAGCTAGTACACCCTGCATTCCTCCCGGCTCCCCATGGAAGCTCCGGAGATGTAGTCTGGTAGGGAGGTGGGGGTCCCATGCACCCGAAAGATATATTTTTCTCACTTAGCTTTTTGTAATCCTTAAGGTGTCTAGTAAATGATTTTTGATGTTAACAGCACAAATTTTTGTCCCATGTATGATTTTTTTGGGCCATCTTTTATGGCCGTCCTGGATTTTCGACTGCGAAAAATGAAAACTTTAAACCTACATAGCTCCTGAACCATACATCACACAGAGACAACTGACCCCATTCTCTTTCTGTCTTGACATGAGGAATTGAGAAAGATGGGGATTGCCATGATTGGGTCATGTATTGTACAAAAAAACTCAAATAAACAAAAAAACATTAAAATTCGGCAAAATTGGATCACAGAAACTCCTCCTCCATGTACCCCATTGATTTTTTTTAATTAACTTTGGTATATTTACAATCCCCAAGATGTCTAGTAAACAAATATTTCCTCCTCAATGAATCTCTCAAGTAACAGACGCTCCATGGCTTCACTGACTGTTTTGAGACAGAACAGTGCTTTTGCATATGCCTTCCCCTTCAGGACACCATCTAGACAGCCACTAGTGACGAGTTCTGCCTCAATGAGGATTTCAGTGTAGCCTGAGCCCTTGCATTTGCACCCCGTCACCATGCCCATGTAGTTCATCCCAGTATGGAAGGGTCCTGGGGTGACCAGGTGCTTTGCATACTCGTCTGGGAATTTCCAAATGAGAGGCAGGGCCTTCTTGCAACCACTAAGGTCAAAGGTGTTGAGGACATACTCCTGACCCTCCTCCATCGTGGCCTCCTCAGACTGTTTCAGCAGCTCCTTCAGGACTGAGTACTCTGTGAAAGTTTGGTTGATTGGGGTGAAGTAGTCGATGGTAGATCTTCGGGGGGGCTTGTCACCAGTAGCTGATACAAAGCCAGCAAACCCTGCGACAAGTTGCTTTGATCCACTGCTTCCCATCACTCGGACAAGTACCCAGATTCGATACTCTTGGATACAGTTTCAGTAGACTTTGTTGTTTGCTGTGGGTGGAGTAAAAACTGCTCCATCAGGGTATTTGGGCCCGACTCGGTTGTAAGTATGGACGGGGTCCAGGGTCTCCGGTATATCTATCTTCAGAGAGCGTGTCTTGTTCCATTCATAGAGAGGGAGCATTCGTTGTTTTTCCATAGAGGTGGTGGCATCAAATCCAGGTTTCACCTCCTGTATCATGATCCCACCGGTCCAGTTCACCACATTGGAGCCATGGATGTTTGTCGTTATTTGGTTCAGATTGTCCCACTCAAGATGAAACACATCGTTGCCTTCACCAGTAATAATTTGGGGACTGAGAGAGATGGAAACCTCATCAAGGGCCTTGGTTAGAGCGGTCTCAAGTTCCAAGCTGAAGTCATAGTTTTCACAGTGACCTAGCCTACTGAGAATAGTAGTCAGTTGTCTACTGCGATAAAGGTGACGTATGGTGGTGCATAGGAGGATATGCTTCGGCAACTTCCACTCTCCCTTTGTCACAGCACGGCAGATGTCCTGGAATAATAAAAAGAGTATTCAAGCATCTATAGTGTACACAAAACAAAAAGAATGCAATATTAAAAGGCTAAAAATCAGAGTACATATCAAGGTGGACTTATGTCATACCTGGCTTATAGACAGCACAAGTCATCTGGTCTTCTCACACTTCTCCATGTCAGCATCACCAGAAATGATGAGGGTCAGGAACTTCATGAGATCAGAAGGGAGGAGGTCATCCAAGGATGTGACCTCCAGATCATCAGCTGTAGGAGGCCAAGGTAGTGACTTTGACTCGCTGAATGTCTTCTTGATTGTATCACGAAGAAGCAGGGCCACATCTTCATACTTGTCCTTGCTCCCCAGCTTGTATGCACATGCCACTGCTTCTGAGACGGATAAGCTTGCATTGTATTCCAAGTTAAAGGTGATACAACCCTTGTCATTTGCTGCAACCTTAGCAAAGGCGATTCCCTCATGCTTCTCAAGTTTGGTCTTCAGGTTCTCACTTCTATATTCAGGATTGGGGAAACCATTTCTCTCCAACTCTTGGGTGTAGACAAGACGTAATGATGCAAGCTGCACAACCTTCTTCTGCTGTATCACAAGATCTTGAATTACATCAAGCACAGCAGTGAATGCCATCTGATGTGCTGCAGCCTTCAGATTCTGCTCTGTGTCACTGATAGGGTTGGTAGCAAGGGCGCGGGATGTGACTCGCTTATGATTAGCATATTTCAGGTTGAATGACTTGCGACATGACTGATGGTAATTAGCTTCTCTTGCAAAAAGATCTTCGCCTTGTATCATGCGATGTAGACGGTGAAGCCCAAGTTCCAAAGCTTGAGGCTCAATCTGTTTCCATGTAGGCTCCTTCAATGATCCATCCTTGTTCTTATATACTGCAAACTTGATGCATCTCTCAGTCTTCTTTCCCGCACTTTAACATTAAGCTTTCCACAAAAGATACACTCTGGAGGGAACAGCCGTGTGGCAGCGGATGAATGTGATTTACGAGGTGAGCGTGATGTTGAAGCTTCCTGAGAGGTCACAGTAGGCCTTCTCTGTAAGCGTGCCAGGTTCATAGTAAACCTTTGGTAGCAGGCTCGTTGATAACCAGTTGTTTCTAAATTGACACCATCAAGACTCTCTGGAATACGATTACAGACATCCTCCATTCGATTAGCTGAATCAGGAGGTTCTTGGAGACGCTTGTCACGAATGCTGTGTAGCTGAGCAAGTCTGTCAGTAGCAGACTCCCTGACTTGGCTGAGTGGTGTGAAATCCTTAGGCTCAATGCCACTTACATGTAAAATACAAGTAACAGGACGATGTGCTTCTGATCTGCCACCATCATCTCTTTTGGATTTCTTTGTTTGAGGAGCAAACTCTTCAGACTCACCATCATTTTATTTCTTGCGTTTTGACTTGGGCATGATTAGCAATGACCATTGATTTGCCTATTAACTATAGGCCAAGAGTATTACAGTATTGACTTCTACCTTATACGTCTTCAAGCTTATAATTTGTCAACTTGTTGCATAAGTATTCTTTGGACTCACAATCAATGTCTCCCTTCTCTTTTTTTGAGGATGATTAGCAAGCATCAGTTTCACAGATTAATTTTAATGCTGGCTGCTGTATCGTTAGTATCACATAATTGAGTAACCTAAAAGGCGGGAAGACGGACCGGCACCGCCTGCTTGTGTAACCACCAAGAAAGAAACCGGCATTGCCCCCTACTGGCAAGATTTTAGGCCTGCAGGCCAGGCAAGCTTCTAACCTCTTCCAGGGATGTCATTAACCATCTTTACTAATGTCTAATGCCAGAATGATACAGAAAATCGGGTCATTTGTCCCTGCATGATCTATGGTGGAGAAGTTGTAGAGTTTACTATTTTGTTTTTAATTTCAGGAAATCCAGGGTAGCAACCAATATAGCCAAAATGAACATACATGGGACAATATTTCAAGTTGGGATCTTCAATATTTGTTCACTAGACATCTTGGGGATTGTAAATATGCACTTGTTCATTTAAAATTATCAATGGGGTACATGGGGGTGGTGTTTCTGTGATAAAATTTTGCTGAATTTTAACATTTTTTGGGTTTATTTGAGTTTTTATGTACAATACATGACCCAATCATAGCAAGTTCCATCTCTATGAATTCCTCACATCAAGACAAAAAGAAAATGGGGTCAGTTATCTCTGTGTGATGTATGGTTCAGGAGCTATGTAGATTTAAAGTTTTCATTTTTCACAGTCAAAAATCCAGAAGGGCCATAAAAGATGGCCCAAAAAAACATACATGGGACAAAAATTTGCGCTGTTAACATCAAAAATCATTTACTAGACACCTTAAGGATTACAAAAAGCTAGGTTAGAAAAATATATCTTTTGGGTGCATGGGACCCCCACCTCCCTACCAGACTAATGGACCCTCAGTTAACGGCCAGGCTTTTCTCCAGCTAAATCCCCCAACTCTACGGTCAGCTACCACCACAAACAGAGAAGTTACGTGAGACACACTGTGCCGACAGATACAACTATCTGGTAACAAGACAAATTTTGTTTTGTTCTAACAGAGTTATTCATTGATAGCCTGACTTTAATTTGGCTTGGTTGTTAGTTAGTATTGCATACTTGAGTAAATGGTAGAATATACTATAGAGAGGAGGCGGTATCCTGTGAGATGCACTGAGATCGCGTAACCACAGAGGCGAGACTCGAGATCCTGGATCAAGAATGGCGGCGTCCTGTTGTTAACACAACAAGCTACCTGCTTTTCCTGCGTAAAATTTCAGATAGTTTCTATCCTCAAGAAAATATCAGTCCAAGATTCACAGAGAAGGACACCGTACACAACTCAGAGTGGAGGACCTGGAAGACTTCGTTGACAACTACTACTACCGTATTACAATGGAAGATAACACCAAGCCGGACCACCAAACTCCCAACCCGGCCAAAAGGGAAAAAAAAGGACTCATCCACAGACACCAGCGATTTACAAACAACTGATATACAGGTCAGTGTGCTTGATTCTATAAACAGAAAACTAGATGTTCTCGGCATGCTTCACCAAGAAATAGGCCTAAAAGACCTCTGTTCAAGTCTAGAATGTACGCACCACCAAATAGATGATCTTCAGATTGACAATACACAGCTCCGAACTTCCGTAGAACTGCTCACCACTCAGTTAACTGCTATTCAAAAAGAAAATAAAACTTTGAAATAAACCGTTCTTGATATCCAAACATGTAGCATGCGAGACAACCTAATATTTTCCGGTATTCCCGAGAGTACAACGGACAACCCTGAAGAACTACTCCGCAATTTAATGCATTCTGCTCTTAAACTCCCATCTGATACCGTAAATAAAATAACCATCCAAAGCATTCACCGTCTTGGTACCCGCATTGGGTCACGTCCCCGTCCTATAATCGGAAAGTCCGAACACTTTCAACAAAAAGAACTGGTGAGAGGTAAGGGGAAAGAACTGAAAGGTACAATATTTGGAATGAATGAACAGTTCCCTCAGATAAATGAAAGAAGAAAAATGCTGTACCCCATTCTCAAGCAGCACAGACAGAAAGGTGAACGGGCCACACTGGTTGTTGACAAGCTATACATAAATGGACAGCTATTTTGGGACTCTTCTATCACACCATGGCTCTACTCATAAACGGAAATGTTCACATAATTCAGTAATGGAAAAAAAAAAACTCACTGGTTAATTGCGAATCTTGCCTCTTGCCAAATAGCCCTCTCGTTCACTCCTGTATTATAGCTCTGCCTCTCTTTCTCTCTCCTATATTTCTCTTCTTATCTCACATATACACACTCCCTCACTCTCACACGCACACACACACTCTTACTTTCTCAGTTGATTTATGTGAATTTATGTCAAAATGTCTTGTATCTATTTTTTGTTGATTGTTTGTTTTGTCTGCATTATCTGTCAAGACTATTCATACGTAAACTGTATAAGGAACAAAAATACTAAATACCTCGCAGTAAAATTTGAAAGGACTGGCAGACCTATAATTCTAAACATTAAACCAGCATACTTCTCTTTATGCAACCTTTGAAGTTCATTAGCTGGAATATCCGGGGGATTGGGTTACCTGCAAAATGTACAAAAGTCATTAACCATCACCTTAAAATGAACCCCAGTTTTTGTCTATTTCAGGAAACTCATCTCACAACATCAGCACATTTAAAACTCCAGACAAAATGGATAAATCAAATCTTCTCTGCTTCATATAACTCCAAAAAAAGAGGTACTGCTATCATAATAAATAAAAAACTCCATACCACAATAACAGACTCAGATGGCCGCTTTGTCATCATTAATGGACACATTAAGAATGTTATAATAACAATTGCAAATATTTATGGGCATAATGAAGACAACCCACGCTTTTTTCATACTGTGTTTTCACACCGAAACAACTTTCCCGATTCAGTTATTATAGTTAGGGGAGACTTCAACACAACCCTTAACCCAAACCTCAACAAATCAAATCCTGGAAGGTCTCAGAATACATAGCACTCTCCAGGCATTATTAAAAAATTTATGGAAGATTTTGGACTTGACGATTGTTGGCGAGCCAAAAATCCATCTCTCAAAGAATCTATTCACCTGCTCACAAGAGTTACTCCTGCATTGACTACTTTCTTGTCAGCAATTCCGTCATATCTCCAATTAATAACCATGAAATTCACCCAATAGTCATCTCAGATCATGGTCTAGTCAGCTTTAATTTAATACAAGAAACCACCCCAACTCCTACAAGTAGGTGGTGGTTCAACACATCACTTTTCAGCAGACAAAGATTTCAATAACCTCATCACCAGAGAGTGGACATCCTTCATGGAAGTGAATGACTCCTCAGAAATCTCTCCATTGCTACTTTGGGAAGCAGCAAAAGCATTCCTCAGAGTAATTATCATTTAATACTCCGCACTTAAGAAAAAAAAGTAACAGGAAAAACAACAAGAACTGGAACAGAAACTTAAACATCTTCATTCCCAACATTCGCGCTCCCCCACTATGCAAACTCAAAATGAAATACAAAGAATTAAGGCACAGCTTGAAAATATTATACTTCAGCAGACACAATTTCTCATGCAAAGAGCAAGATTGAATTATTATGAGCACAATGAAAAATCAGATAAACTCCTTGCTAATCAACTAAAAAGAAACAAAGAAAAATTACTTATCACTGCAATTCAAGATACACAGGGGAATTTAATATATAATCCAAAAAAAAATTCAATTTTTTATGACTACTGTCAGAAACTTTATAAATCCGATAATACAACAGATATTTCCAACATGCACTCTTCTCTTGATAACGTTGAACTTCCAAAACTATCCGAAGAACAAGCCACTATACTAGATCAGCCAATAACCTCAGAAGAACTTAAGAAAGCCATTGTTTTTCCATGCCCAACAACAAATCCCCTGGTTCCGACGGCTACCCAATAGAATTCTACGAACATCCCTGGCAACTCATAGCTCCTCTGTTGAACAGAATGGTCAATGAAATCAAAGCATCAGGAACCATACCCACACACATGAACACAGCCCTTATTTCAGTTTTACTCAAACCTGGCAAAGATCCTGCTTCACTTCCAGCTATAGACCAAGAAGTTTGATTAATTGTGACATGAAATAATAAGTAAAGCATTAGCCAACCAATTAGACGTAGTTTTACCGACACTAATCCATCCAGACCAAACAAGATTTATAAAGGGCAGGCATTCATCCACCAATGTACAACGTCTATTCAACCTCATCAGTCTATCTCAGAGAAATCACCTTAACAGCATGCTTGCATCATTAGACGCAGAAAAGGCCTTTGATAAAGTCAACTGGTCATATTTATTCACTGTCATTAAGAAATTTGGTTTTGGGGAGTCGTTCACTCAATGGATTACAACTCTATACAACTCTCCTTCCGCATTACCAACAATTACACATCTCAACGCTTTACAATGTATCGTGGCACAAGGCAAGGATGTCCCCTCTCTCCATTACTGTTTGCAATCTTCATTAAACCGCTTGCAGCTGCCATTCGACAAAACATCTGTATTACCGGTATACAAACAAACCATTTTCATCATAAGATTAATTTACATGCAGATGATATCCTTTTAGACTTAACAACCCCCTCAACGGCCCTCCCAGAAATTTTCAATTTAATATCCATGTTCTCAAAAATTTCTGATTACTCCATAAATTGGTCAAAATCCAAAATTCTTCCGCTATGTGAGGGAGACTGGAAGGTTGTCTTGAAAAAAATACCTTTAACAATAACAACATAAATATTTCTGCCAAGCTGTCAGAAATGCTCTTAACTTCATACCATTACTAAAAAACATTGAAGAAGACCTCACCTGTTGGAACAATTTGCCCATCTCATTAATCGGAAGAATTGCAGCAATGATGACTATACTCCCCAAAGTAAATTATCTTTTTGCTATGACCCCAGTTCAACCTACTTCACATTGGTTCAATACTTTAGACTCCATCATAATTAGATTTTACTGGAAAAATAAGAAACCACGAATAAAGTTATCCACTTTACAGAAACCAAGAGACCATGGAGGCCTAGCTGCTCCAAATTTCAGATATTACCACCTTGCAAATCATCTTCAGTCTATACCATTTTGGATACTAAAGACACAACAATCACAGCACCCCTGGCTGGATGTGGAACAACATGACTGTCAGGACTTATCAATTTCAGTTTTTCCATTCCTCACTCCGTCAATTAAAAACCATATCTGCTTCAAAAATAGCGGCAACTCTGACAGCTTGGTGGAAATGCATCCGTATCACCGGTTATTCAGTATCGTTAAATAAATCTACCCCAATTTGGCATAACCCTGACCTTCAGATTAATAATAAACCACTATCATTTAACTCATGGAAAAAAGCAGGAATTACTCATTTGGATGATGTATTTGATAATGGCACACACATATCCTTTGAAACATTAATACTAAAGTATAATATTAGCAAAAACACCTTTTTTCAATATTCACAACTGAAAAACTGTTTAAAAGCAAAAATTAACATATCAAATAACAGCCTGGAAACACCCCCACTATTGACTCAAATCATGTGTATAGCCTCACAGAGAAAAACACTTTCAAACATGTATAAACTTTTAATAAAAACGGATAATAACCTCCCACGACCAGTACATGACTGGGAAACAGATCTCGCAGTTACCATAGCTACAGTCAATTACAGTTAATCCACCAGTATGCGCAAGCTCTTTAATTGAGATGATATTTTAATGCTAAAATATACTTATTGTTGTTATCCATGAATTTTCAAAAAAAAAAAAATACTTGTAGATGAGCACATTATTAATTGATAAAGATGCCAAATAACAGTTTTTTACTTGCATTTCTGAACATAAAAATTAATTTTAGTGGTCGAAGGCAAGAATGTGTGACTGTTGAAGGGTCCTGTCACTAGATATGCCTCCTAAAAAGTACGCGCCCTGGCTACCTTGCCAACGAGCCTGGATCTTTGGTGATTTGGTCAGCGCGTGTGACTCTTACCCGGGAGTTTGGGGTTCAATTCCCCGCCTGGGCCCTCCTTTGGCCTGCTACATTCTGGCATAACCGGCAGGATCTGGGTGATCCTAATGGATGGCAGAATGCGTAAAGCATGGAGCGTGGGGACACACTTCTGAAAGAGGGGGAGAGATATGACAGTTGAAGGGTCCTGTCACTACAAATGCCTCCTAATAAGTACGCGCCCTGGCTACCTTGGCAACGGGCCTGGCTCTTTGGCGATGTGGTCAGTGCGTTTTATTCTTACCCAGGAGTCTGGCATTCAATTCCCCGCCCGGGCCCTCCTTCGGCCTGTCACAAATGCAAGCTGTTATCAAGGCCAAAGGAGGCCACGCAAAATATCAAGTTTTTTTGGTTTATACGTGTGAATAAGCACTATTTAGATGTTTCAGTTTGTTTTTTGCATAAGAATTAACAATATAATTTTTAGTTTTAAACAAGTTTTTGAGAAATTTCAAAAATATTTGTGTTTTCTCATTTTTATGACAGGTGGTCTAATACATACTTTAAGCACGTATATATATATATATATATATATATATATATATATATGAGCCCCTAAGAACTATACCGGGCCAATCCATGTTGGGGTACTTTTCAGAAAATGGGACTCAAAGTTGTCAGCCTCCTGTGTCATCTAGAGCAACTGGCAACAAAAACGCTACACATGTTAAAAACTCCAGATATGTGAAATTATGCACATGCACTTTTTGCGCAGGTTTTCGATGCATAATCATCTTTTAAAGCGAAAGGTACCTCCCTTCTGAAGAGGAACCATCATCTTCTGATTCATTTGGGACAAACTCTGGGTCTCTGTCATCTTCCACTTCACCATCATCATCAATCATAGGATGCAATTCCTCATCAGTGAGATACCTAGCCTCCATGTTTACAATGAATTATGGGAAGGTTGTGGGATGGCCTATTATGGCTAAGGCAGTGCAGTGCATATGCACAGGGACAGAGAAGACGTTTGCTTGTATTAACAATCCATATGGGAAGATTGGCCCATTTAGGAAATGTAGATCTCAGTTTTCTGCACATGCTCGCAACCTCAACTGATTTTCGCCAAAAGTGCAGGATGGCCCAGTATGGTTCTTAGGGGCTCATATATATAGTTGCAATCAAAATTATTCAACCCCCATTGCAAATTGGGTTTACTGGCAAAATTTACAAACTTTCAGCTGTTTGAGATGAACAGATTAAACAAGAAGATTTTAAAGAGCTCAACACAACTAATATTACAAGTGGCTTCTCCAAATTTAACTCAAAATGCCACTTTTAATGACTACTGCAGTCTCAAAATTATTCAACCCCCTGAATAGAATCCGTCATAAGAGCATATTTGCAAAACAGGTATTGTCTCAAGCACACCTAATGCAGCTAATCAAGAGCTTAAAGGGGAACTCAGGGTTAAATCATAATGCTGTTTTATACAATCATAATTTGTAAATAAGTATTGTAAAATACAAAAATGTGGAATTCTTGTTTTCAAAGACAAGATAAATGAGGTTTTATTCCCCCTAATTAGTTGTCATCTGCTTCAACGGTCGCGTGATAATGACGTAACGTCGCCCGAGAATGACGAACCATCGCCCTTCACCCACAGGTATGCGCTGTTATTGTGTTGGATAGTGTGATTGTCCCAGTCCATTATTTTATGACAAAAGATCGTTCAATATGACCCATTGGCTAGTTGCACAAGATGGTGTTAAGTACTTTCTGAGATACGTAGGGTTGCTTCAACATTAACGGTTTGTTTCTGTTACTTATCATTCTATATCAGATGCTGAGCAGATGACAGGTATATCATCCCGGATATGTGATTTTAGCTATCCCTGATATTCCCAGGATTTGGCTTAATTAACCATGAATGATGTTCTGCAAGATTTGTCTCGATTACCCGTGACTGACATTTGTTCGTTGGAACTCTTAATGAGACATCAGCTGCTCCACCGAGAAACAAGTGGGTTTTTAACTAGCATCACATTTCCAGCCGTTCTCACTGATGACTGATGAACTGGCTTTAAGCAACAGACAACAAACGTGAAAGTATCTGGTAATTAATGTGTAAATATTCCATAACGTCAAAATGCCATTTTATAAATCTAACATTCGATTGACGCATATTTTAATATTGTCGATACTTCGTTTACCTTCCCACTCGGCGTCAGTTGCACTCTCAGGACCATCACTTCTGTAGCTATGGTTAGCTGAGTACATCTAAGAGAACCATAACAATGTAGCAGAACTAGCTAAGTAGTTGCATCAGAAAACGTTGAAGTGAATTCACTATAAAACCAAAACAATTAAGCCAAATCCTGGGAATATTGGTGATAGCTAAAATCACATATCCAGGATGATATACCTGTTATCTGCCCAGCATCTGTTATAGACTGATAAGTGACAGAAGCAAACCGTTAATGTTGAAGCAACCTGCGTATTTCAGAAAGTACTTAACACCATCTTGTGCAACTAGCCAATGGGCCATATTGAACAATCTTTTGTCATAAAATAATGGACTGGGACAATCACACTATCCAACACAACAAGAGGCTCCTCAGAGCCTGTATTTGGGCCGGGTCTAGGCCTGGGCCAATCGCGAAACCGCCCACGCGCATGAGCAGGACAATCGCGACCCTGAAAAAAAAAAGAAGAATGGAGCCAAAGCTTAGACTCGTGGCCTACCGGCCCGAGTAATAACAGCGCGTACCTCTGGGCGCAGGTAGACGTAAGAAGGGATCCAGTAGAGGTACGTTCTTCTTCTTCTATTGGCGTGTATTTGCCCAGTCCTATCTTACATTGCCGCCGTCGACTGGAATGGAGTGAGGGCCAGTTGTATTGTCAGTGCAAGACAGAGGATCCCCGGCGGAAACATTTCTTCAGTATATAACAGTGGCGGTCCGTTGGCAGAAACACAGGGCCAGCAATAACGCCACCTTTCACTGCTGAATGACCTCCACCTCCTGCAGTTTACCTCTCCCGATTAGCAACAGTTGCTCAGATTTATTGGTAGAACCAACGAGAGTCTAATTTATTTTTGAAAGCCTTGTTATACATTGCACTACGAAATTATACAGTGTTTTCTTCCGCACATCAATGACTACGTAAAATATCAATATGTCTTTATAATTTCTGCGCTCGTGCAGCTAGTGAAACAGGATAGATTTGCGTAAATTAGTAAATTAGCCAGACAAATTGCAATTTATTAGCCTCTTATGACGCAACCCTCCGCAGATGGAAGAAACTTGCCCAGAACAAGGACATCAAGGTCCCCTCCTGGAGCCAGACCTGGGACGGGAGCTCTTTGTCAAGCGCCTGGTGGCTGACTTTTTCCCAGGACCTGGCTGGGCTGAGCACAAAAAGGCTATGGGTTTAATCTCTTCAATGACTCACTCACCACGAGGAGAGGAGAAAGGGTCACGTGCATTGCGGATCGGGTGGCAAACGGGGGTGAAGACTTTAGTGTTCTGAGCCCCAGTTATGAAAACTGGCTATTGGGACGAGGAATATCACCACACTGGCGGGGAAGGAGTCGAAGCTTGTTCGGGAAGTTGAGCGGTACTGGCTAGGTATGGTCAGACTCACTTCTATGCGCAGCTCTAGCTCTGGAACTAAGCTCCTTGATAGGATTTGAACTCTCTACTTTTCTGGAGTTGAGAGGTGAGTGGGATTAGGCAGACGTGGGTGCATTTATGTCCCCTGAGGGAGTGCTCTGACTGTTGTTCGCGCTTACGCACCTGACAGCAGTTAGGAGCGTCCAGCCTTCTTCTAGTCCCTGCTTGGGGTCCTGGAAAAGGTTCCACACGGGAATTCCATTGTTCTACTGGGGTACTTCAATGCTCGCATGGGTAATGACAGAGACACTGGGAGGGGAGTGATTGGTTGATCTGAACGGCCTTCTATTGTGGCCTACAGAAGGACCTAGACAAAACAGCTATGTTTTGGGGTGAGGCTAAGGGGAGGGCCTATAACAGAAATGGATGGTGACCCACAGTGGATGCCCAATGTCCACCTTGGGACAAAAACAAAGTAAGTAAGAAATTATTATTCAAAAACCGCATTTTGTGTTTACTTGGGTTATCTTTGTCCAATATTAAAATTTGTTTGATGATCTGAAACATTTAAGTTTGACAAATATCCAAAAATCAGGAAGGGGGCAAGTACTTTTCACAGCACTGGGGTGTAGATGGGGGTCCAGATTCCATGGGGTCCTGATGGACTGGGGATATATAAAGGAAACTCAAGCTGCCTCTCCTCCATTTCACTGTCTGAGCTCTGTGTCTTCAACAAACTCTTCCTCTCTTAAATGCCTTCAACCTCTTCACCTCATTCATCCACCTCCTCCTCTCTGTTTGTATCCATTGCTTTGTCTCCGGCTTACCTCCTCCTCTTAGTTAAAACCTCTTCCACCCAGTATTTTCAGCAAAATTCTTTCAGAAGTCAAAAAAGCCCTTCAGTAACCTCGCCTTAAAATGCATAAATCAGTTCCAGTGTACTTTTCCTTATTATGAAAGAGAACGCACTCCAGTGTTGGAGCAGGGCAATAGCACACTTGCAACCACAATGCAATAATAATTCATTTATTCAATGACTAACAATTTCCATTGAAGTCTTCAGGGTATTGAATCATCCCTCAATGCCCTGAAGAAGATGTATGTGAAAACGTTGGTAATTTCATAAATTCATTCATTATAATCAAATCATGGCTACGGGCATGCAAGTGCCTTTCTTAACATCTAATTAGCAACCAAACTTTAATTCGATCATTTGCGAGGTCTAATCTGTAGAATAACAGGCTAATTTGTTTCTGGCTGGCATTGTTATTCATTGCATCACAGTTCTCAGGCATTTTCCTATCCATATTGATGATGACCTAATATGTCAATGTCTTTCGAACATTCTGAATTCCTATTGCTCATTAAATGGTAGGAATTGGTTCATAAGGGATGTTGTTTTGTGCCATTGTTCCAATATGCTTAAAGTGGTCGTGCCACAAGTTTTAAAATTTCCAGAAGCAGTTGTTTCCGCATATTTAAAAAAAAATTTTAAAAAAAAGGACCATTATTTAATGTGTTCAGTTTGTTTGTGAGCCACAATTATGAATAAAACAAGCTGAACAATTTTGAATAGAAAAAATCGCTGATGACAATGTAGCTTATCGGTAGCCTTTTTGTTCAATTCATTCAATTAATTTTCTGATTCTTAATCGGATAAAGGTTGAGAGTAAACCTGCAAAATGACAGTTTTATTCTTACGCAAGCAAACTTAACACATGGACCTGAGTCGGCAAAACTGCATTTTTAAAAAACGTTTTCTTAGACGTATCAAGCCAATCGGACGCTGACAAAGAAAACAAAAATACCATTTTGTGAGCTGTAGGAATTCAGAAGCTTCAAGAGAGATATCTGAAAATCTTTGTCTCATAATGCAGAGATCAACGCTACCAAAAGCTTTCAACAAATCATCGAAAAGGGCAATACAGACCGTCATGGCTGCAGTTACAGTTCTGTGCTTTTTTTCAAATCCTAATTGAAAATTAGACAATACATCATTCATTTTTAGAAATCCCTTCCATTGTTCACTGATTAACTTTTCCAGAACTTTTGCCACAGCAGGTAATTTATAGATGGGCCCATATTGTCAAAATGACTTTAACTGCCTCCTTTTAAGAGAGGAAAAGCATACAGTATATTTCCATATCTTGTGGATTTCATCAACTGAAAGACGAAAAAGTATCTTAAGGATTTGTCAATAAAATCTTAAGTGTAAGAAAAAAGTTCTCAATGATCAGGACTGGGAGCTTTCTTCGGGTCCAGTGGTATAAGTGCTCTATGCACATCCAAGACAGAAAATGGGGTAAAACAAAAGAGTTGACCTAAATGATCTTTTGCAAGGATCTGATATCTCCAAGAGATCTGGGGGATTTGAGACATTTAAAAGTGAAGAGTGTTCAAGCAGTGAGCCAGCAGAAATGAAATGCTGATGAAACATTAAAGAGTGGCTGCCTTATCTGTCATCACATTGGTGTCCTTGACAATACGAGTTGGCAGCTCCTTACTCATTTCAGATGGAAATACTGCTTTCCAGAATTTTTAAGGATTATTTAAATTCTCTGTTGTGATTGAAAGGCAAAACTTAGATAATGCTTTTTATGAGAGGTGCAGCGATTTTATAAATGCCTAAACAAGGGCCAATTGACATCAGTCCTTGCTTTTCTGGCCTTAGCCCATGCCAGGATTTCATCATGTTGGAGGTTAGTAAATGCTAGGGTGAACCAAGGGTTATCACAACCTTTTACCTTAAAGGAAAATAAAACCCCTTTTTTCAGTTCTTACCCAAAAAGTACATGTTCTCGTTCCATAAATATTTTTTTGCGAATTTTTGCAATTTTAATATACCAGGTAATCATACCTCAGACCTCTCAAATACAACTAATAAGCACAAGTTCGTGAGTGCCACCATTCCCATATTTTAGCCAATCCAAAAATATTTTGCGTGGCAGTGTCCCAGATGTTTTGACGCGCTTGGACACCAAGAAATCAGCTGATCTATATAAAGTGTATACAAATTAGTCTTGATTATCACTCGTGCTGCAGTTTCATTTTACACCGAATGAGTAAGGCCCGATATTACCAATCATTATGAGAATCTGGGCGATAAAATCAGTGGTAATGCCTCTGTGTGCGGCTGTTGATTGCTTCAACAAAACGGGAAACTCAGACCTCCCCGTAGCAGGCCCGGCACCACGAAGGCGCTCAAGGGTGCTTTGCCTCCTCAGTTGTATTTTCCGCCCCCTTAATTTAAGTTTTATGTACCCTATAGGAAAACAGAAAAATATTGGCAGAGAAAACGTGCTAAACAAGGCTTGCCATGGCTCTGAAACTGCTATTTCAGATCCATGGACAGTGCTGCTTGCTGTGCGTTGTCAGATTTAAACCTCACGGCACACTGTACGTGATGTGATTTTAAAAAAATCAAACAAACAGTTAAAAATTGACAACACCCAAACTAGCTAGCTTGCTAAAAAGTGTCTAACTTCACTGTTGTGTTAAGTAGCTCCCTTAATGTTAGCCAAAAAAAGCATGTTAGAAGATGGATATCAGAACGTGGCTTTTCAAGAAAAACAAAACACCTCAGCTGATGCTAGTAGCCTCAGCAGCAGCAAAGGTATTGCTGCGTCCGAACTGCATCAGCTAGCTCCACCAGCCGCAGATTGGCCACAACAAGCACAGTCGGAATGGACCCTTCCACTGCCTGCCCCAGCTCTGACTGCTCCTGTCAATCTTGGGACAGAGGAGCCATCCCAGGTCCACCTGTGACGCTGTACACAGTAAAAATCCCAGTGTTAAATCAACTCCAATGGAGTTTTTTGAGTCCAAGATGGCTGGGATGGACTCATATAAACTCTAGTGGAGTTGCATTAACACTGGGATTTTTACTGTGAAGGTAGTTATTTTGTTGTTTTTAGCAGTCATCTCTCGGTGGCTAGAATCGTTCATAAATTCTATTATTTTGCTTCATGTATCATTTGATTTTGAAATGGTAGTTGTTGTTTTTTAGCCAGATGCCTTCTAATGGTTGAATCAATTAATTTAAGCAAACTTACGACCAGAACAATTTTAGGTGGTGACTGGACAATATGCCCCAAATATTTCTATTTTATGTCTTGAACACATAGAAAAGGTGAGGAATCGTTCACATAGTCAAAACACCTCCATATCACCACCCGCATTCAGAAAAAAAAGTAAAAATAGGCATAACAAGAGGATAACCCAATATTTTACTACATTAAAAGATTAGCCCCCTCGCTATTTCTAATTGCCTCCTCAGTCAATTCATCCTGGCGCCGAGCCTGCCCCGTAGGCATAAGCTTGCACCCATTTCCCTTGGCTGAGCCTGACTTGTTAGGACAGTGGATGCACATCATTGGATTCAACCAGTGGCTGGGGTCACAAAACATCCCTCCATAGAAATAATTGGTCCTGGCTAGTTCATAATCGTTTACCCTTATTGACATGTTTTCCAACTATAGTAATAATCAATTGACAATTGAAGACGGCTTCTCTTATTTATTTATTTATTTATTTATTTTTATTTACTTATACTGGGAGTCCGATTGAGAGGAAGCTCTCTTTTGCAACGGAGCCCAGTAGCAAAAAACAGAAAACACCAAGTACAATAAATAAAAACAATGACTACATTACACATGTACATTCCTGCTTTGTGGCAGCCAATAAAAGACATTTAAAACAATCAATTGAAATAAGACTTTCCAACTTTAAAAACTGTTGAATCCTATTCCACTTCTGTGGAGCATAATACATAAAAGCAGTTTTACCCAGTTCAGTACGCACCCTTGGGACATCTAAAACCAAAAAGTCAAGAGTGCGCAGACCGTATTCCCCCTTCCTCACGTTAATCTAACAGTGACAAAGTAATGGGCTAAATTCAGCACAGGAAAATCATTTGCTCATAATAGGCCCATGCTTTACGAAAGGAAAACTGCTCTGAAAAATCTGCGCTACCTTTTTTGCACATCAGGTGATTTAACTTGCGCTTCATGATCGTTTGAATTGTTTAAATGAAATAAAAGACCATTTGAAACCTTGTCATGCAATTTCATGGCTTCCGACTCCTGAAAAAAGAGAAGCGTGAGAATTCCGGAGTTATTGATTTCCATGTTACTAATGGTGAAATCTACCGAAACGCACGTGAAACTGAAAACCTTCCTTGCACAAGGACTTCAAATTTGCATGATAATCTCTTGAATATGCGTTGATTGAATAATGACTGATCAACGTTCTAATGAACTATCGCCTTTCACTCTCCGTACAGCATGGGTTGATTAAAAAGTGGGACTTAGCAATTAAATATAATTTTGTATTCCGAATTTAAATTTTCAATTATCACTTTTGTTTTTATGTGTGAAATGATAACTATTAGGACTAATAACTGTTTTAAAGGATGTGCTGTGCCCCACCATATTTTCAGTTCTCGCTATGTCGCTGGTTTTATTTAATTTATCACCTCCGCACGCTCAAAAGTTCCGATGTCCGGGTGACGTGGCAAGCTACCCCGATTCCAACAAACATGGATCACAACCAACAACGTATGAATCTGATCTTCTCGAGCTGATATAGTCGTTACACAATTTTTCAAAAATTACCAAAGAATATATTGAATAGAAGGGGCAGTGTACTTTTATTGGGTAAGAGCTTCAAATCTTTTAAATGGAGCATGTTTACTAATAATTTGAGCAAAACCATCATGAAAAAAACACCAAGTTAAATCGACAAATCCAAAGAATGAAATTTTATACTCGTCTAAATTAAACAAATCATACAAAAATTTTCATATTTCATCCAAAAATATCTAGAGGTTTTGATTTTAGGACTGTGGAGTTTCTCAATGCTGCAATAACACTATGAGCACTAAGCACGTTGACACTGACACCCTCATCTGAGTATTTATGGGGAGCATTAGTTAAAAACAAATCAATGGGAGTTGATCTGTCGCCACCTCTAAGATTTGATTGAGTCGGACAATCAATAATCTATACTAGATTAATGCAGGTACACTGACCTGTCTCAACATATAAATCATGGTTTTTTTCAAAATTTCTGAACACTGACTATTTTGTAATTTTTTGACATTCCTTTACCTGTGAACACCTATTGGAAGGACCTGTAACCTCTTGCAGTCACAGATATTGATTAAATTTGATGAAACTGCATGAGACATTTTTAGATTTCTAGTTTGGTATTTCATTTCAGCCTTGTACCCCACTACCAAATGGGCATGGCTGGGTTGCAGACCAGTTCAGCTTCAGGTTCAATGGAAGGCTAAATTTTGGAACATTTCACAAGCATCAAAATTCAAATTCATGAGTATTTACAGCCAGAGATTGTTGTCACTCAGCAGGCCTATTGTGGTCTTCACTGACACATTAATTTAGTGACATATTTTTGTTTATAATTTCAATTACTTTTCATGAGGATAAACCATAAAACATAAATTCATTACCATGTTTGTTCATTAGAGGAGTGCTCTGTAAATCCCAAGGTGCCATCATTTCCAAATTATACTGATAAAAAAATGTTTAAAAATATAAGTTTGACTAAAAGATAAAATTAACAGCACAGTAAATAATCATAAAGGGTCTAAAGGGAATGCAAAAAAAAACTTTTTCGTAAATTATACAATTTAAAAAAAAAGCAAAGAAGCAGAAGCCACAAAGGGCCAAAGTTCAAACTTCATGCACAAAAAAGCAAATTTCATTTGTACTCATTAAATCCCCATGAGTTTGTGTCTTTCTTCCTCTGCCTGAGAAAACTGGGGCAATTCTATAGCAGTCCTGAGACAATGCAGCACATAAAGATCTAACGGTTTCTGCTACAGTATGTTACGTTTCATCATGGAGCGATTGTCCCACAGCTATAGCTCCCCTGGGATATGGAGTCCAGGTGGTGACTGTCACTGGCAGCCCTTGTAATAGCTGCACTGTTGCCATTCCAACCTGCCAAGCCAGCATTCCTGATAATGATGTGTGGGGCTTTCAATGAGTGCTGGCTGCGGGCGAGAAAGGCCTATTGCGATAAGCCTTGAAAGATGTTCTCTGGAGGAACAACAGAGAAAATCACATTAAGGCATGGAAAGAGAGAGAGAGAAAGAGAGAGAGAGAGAATGAGTGCAGAGTAAGAAGGAAATTACACAAATGATCTGAATATGTACTGCGCTCTTCAAGATGATTGAATGTAAATTGTGTCATACAGCAAAAATAAAGTCAACAGATAAAGGGGTATTGAATGGAATTTGAAATTTAGTACACCATCCTCTTCATTGTCATAATGCTATGGGTGCCTTTGCTTATGATCAGAACTAAAAAAAAATACACTCAGTGTTATATAATTGCCAGAGTCCAAATGTGCTTTCGCTTAGACATGCACAAATGCATGATTTATATTGTTAGAGAAGCATATTCCAGAAGAATACCACAATATTTAGATAATAAATATCAGACAATGATGCTGTGTCTGAAAATTTCATGTGACATACATAAAACACAGCATGAATACAGCCTGAGGCAGCATCAACATTAATCAAAAGGCCGAATCTCCATGTCAGCTGTTAAGGACATGCAAACTTTGGCTCATGTTCTTGGAAAGTGCCTAACGGTTTAAGATTGGTCTGTTGTAAAATTAGAGAGGGCCCAATTTCCCCTAAGTAGCTTTGCACCTGTTGACATAGTGGGGACCTTGAAATTTACACAGAAGAACAACTCCCATTAATGGATTGCAGATGAGGCTGCAATAGTCCTTGCATGCTATAAACACAAGGACAATCGAAACCTGCTCCGCAATTTGTCAATGGGAGTCGCTCCTCAGCATAAATTTCAAGGTCCGCATTATATCACCAGGTGCCCAGCTAGTTCGCCATTTCAAAATCTGTTCCGTCTCGACGTCACATGGAGGAGTGACTGCTATGAGATATGAAGGGCTCATCAACTTCAGCCAACCAGTTCCTTCATTACAAGCTTTGTTACAAGCTTCATTGTTCAATTCCCATGTCTAGCTCCAATCAGCTCAGACTAGCCCATCTTGGCGGTTCATATTCATAAGAACATATGACCTGTATCCAGCTGTAATGTGAATGCATCTGTCCTTCCAAACGGCATGCAGGCGCTAATTGATAGCCAAAATTTTGCACGAGTCATTTCCATAAATGACAGCAAAAAAACCATATTTCTGAGGGCACCCATGGTATTTAAACAAACTGAGAGAATGGATGCGATTATAGCGATAACATGGATGGGATTTTGTCCTGGAAACAGCAGTTTGTCAACTGTACGCTGATAAAGTAGCAAAGTCAAAAAAAAAAAAAAAAAAAAAGCCACATGGCTAGTCTCTGCGGTTTTAACAACTATTCCTGGCACTGCAACCATGGAGCTCAGTACATGCATACAGGCAAAAAGCTGCGTGTATTCCAATCGACCGTTCTGATTCATATCACATGGCCATGTACCAGACCGATCGAGGACCACATATGAATGTGACTCCACTCTGATTTAAAGATGAGATTTAAAGATCGGATTTCTGAGTCCACACAGTCCTGAAAACATCAGATATCCAACATATTAAGGAAAAATCTCAGATTTGAGTCACTTCAGCCTGGTAATGAGAACAAACTGGTTGTGATGTCAGGGAGGATAAATTCTAAAATGGCTTGTAATCGCTTATTGATTATGAACCTGGTGACATAACAGGGGGCCTTTAAGCACATCCACACATTATGTGATAGCTATGAGAGGGCGTGATAAAAAGAGCGACAACATAAAAGAGGAAGTTGCACACACAATTGACTTCTTTGTTTGCTTTTGTTAAACCATTAGCCTTTAATAAAGTGTTTTATTCATTTTGTTTAATTTCAGAAATTTCATTGGTGTCATTTAAAAAAAGACACATACATGCAGGTTGTTCCACAAGAGAACAATGGCATGTTTGAAATGGCATACTTGTTCACTAAATACTAAATACTAAATACTGCACCAGAATACACTGGATTCTATATGCTACTCTTCATAGGGTGTTATACATACAGTTCAGCTTCTTGTTGCTTTGCTCATTTTAGAATAAACTATGGAATTTTCCGCAAAACCTGTAATTTCAGATTTGAAAAATTTAAATGAACCAGTGTATAAGAATATACATTTTTAATTAAAGAATAAATTTTAAAAATTTATTCAAGTTTGGCATGTAAGTTGACTTTGGAATGACCCCATGGTATATAAGGCCAGAAACGCTATTTTGACTGCAACAGGGAGAGAATTTTAATTTCTTAGATCACAAATGTGCTACCACCTATGGAGAAAGATGTCTCAGACTTTCTTTGTCAGGTTAGAAATGACTGTCCCTGAAGGAACACTCTTTGACTGTAAATGCATCTCTGCCTCCTGGCAATAAAGAATCCCATGCTGTATCACACAACACAAATGTTACTACTCTGAATACCAAAAATTAAATTCTAAATTTAAGTGAGAGAATCAAATAAAATCCATAGACAGATAACTCTCAAGTCTCACCTCATGCCACAAGAGCCCAGTCTCATCCTGACTCATCATATAGTGACGCTATCTGACGAAGCGTCAATATACCACTCAGAAGGAGGCTTTTGGCATCATTATTTGACGCCAGTTTAAAATGAACCCTACCCCGTAAGCCCTAACCCTTAACCCAATCCCCTTCCCAAAGCATCAAATAAGGACGCCTAAAGCCTCCTTTTATGTCATTTATTGACATTTGTTCAGGTAGCGTCAGTATATGATGAGTCAGGATGAGAATGTGTTGGCCACAAACTGATATGCTTTGTATCTTACTTTGCCATTATGCACACTGGCAGTTGGGTACAGCTGGCTGTGAGAAACAGTACAACAGGTTCCACAGTCACTGCACAAATAACTGGATTCACCTTTGATGCAGATATGGTGTGAATTTAGTAAACTAAATTTGCAACAAATTCATTTGGAATGCAAATGTGATTCACATATGATATTTGCAGATAGAGTGAATATGGTGAAAACTGTCATGAATTATGAAATTCACTATTCATTTTCTATGGATTTACAAAAGTAGGGAAATATTTATACAATGTGTTAATTTGACATATTTGCACTAAAATTTAAAACTCACTGATGCTATAACATCTCTGAGTCTCCAATTCATCTTTAAGTGCATTTCGTACAGAGGAGCAGACTTAGTTTGGAGGTGAAATGAAGTGGCAAAATCAGGAATGTGCATGTATGTTTGCTTTTAAATTGGTATTTGTTTTGAGAAAATTACTTGCATTAGACTTTCAAAGCTTTTTTCATAAAAAGAATTCTAATACGCTATCCACATCAAGGCATTCAAGATGCAGCTCTTTACTTTGAACTGTAAGTTGGTTTGGAGTTGGTGTAGATGAATGCAGAGACTGTGGGTCAGTGCAATGGGTCGGCCATTCTGTTTTTAACTCTGTTCCAATCAGTCCAAAGAGGTAAATTATATTCCTCTTTTATAAAAGTTTTTCCATCTTCTTTTACCAGAAATACCTTCAGTAAGTGTAAATGTAAAGTCAGATTGCTTTTAAAAACTGAAATTAAGATTCCAAATGCTTTCAAAGCTGTGATTGGTTCCTTAAGTTATACATGTAGGGTACAAACCATTTGAATTTGAAAATCGCTTAATATTTATCACTTGATAATTTGACGCTAACATCAAAATAGTAATATATTTACTTATTGTGAAAATATGAAGCAAATGTGGTATACAACACCTCCACTAACTTTACAGATTTGATGTGAACATCATGTTTGCACTTAAATATGATCAAATGTGAAATAATGTGGCATTTATACTACATTCACACGACATTCACCTTAAACAGAATTCTATTTTTCATGCAGTGAGTTAAGTTACACAGTTCTCAATTCAAAATGTATCCTTGCGAGTAATAGCACTAATTTTACATTGATGATTAAATGATACAATCATGGATATTCAGTATTTATATTACTACTATTAATTACATGACACATTATTCATTTCCCATGATAGGCATCACTTAGGAGCACCAAGTTGAAGAAGGCGAAATAGGTTGCACTTCAGTTTAGACATGATTCTCACAAATCATACTTGGACAGACGTATGTTCCAGAAAAATACTCAGTATCAGCTTGCGGCACCTCATTTAAATGGCATTGTTACGACTCAAGTTCTGCCTATTATGTTTGCAGGGCCGGATTAAGGAGATTCAACACAAAAAGTCCCTAAGGCCACAAAAAAAATTTGATAGACGGAGCTTGGGACGTTATTGGCATTTATACTAGTGCCATCTAATTTACATGGAAACTCCACCTGAAATAAAACGATGCCATCAAAATCCAACATGTAGCATGCAGCACTAGTAGAAGATGACCAATTAGTCCTTGCTGCTGGTGAAAAATCAAAAGAGATGAAGTGATCTGTCTTTGTGGGCATTGCACTTGCAAGAAATTTGATCCTTAGTATATGAGAGTCCTGTCGTGGATTTTTAAGCCCTTTTGTGGATCTTTTTCCAAGTCCATGATCCATGTGGACTTTGCTTGAGGGAATTGGCCAGAATTCATAATGTTGTGCGGGGGATTCCCAAAAGATTTCTTGAAATCCCAGAAGCATGTGCCGACAAAAACAAATTGACATAGAAGAAGGCCGTCAGAAGAAGTTCAGTTTTAAGTTTAAATAGCTTGTTATTGATTTATAGCCCCCAGCATTTCCAAGTTTTGGTCCTTCAGTGGCATAAATACAAATATATTACATAATATGCTGCTGATATTCAGGGACATATAAATAATTTATTATGTGAGCATAAGACAAGAATCCCATCTCATCGAAAGCTCATACACACTCAAGCTCCCGCATTCTTTGACTGGGCGTCCTAATGATGTCATTCAGGGGCCGAAGGGGCTCAGGGCACACGGTGAATATTGGTACTGGGTCTAATTGATACTGATGGATGTCTAACATCAGGTCCTCTTTTGGCATAAGGACAACATTTTCAACGACCAGGGTACAAGTGGTAAGGAAGATCTGCGGTTCATTCACAAATTCCAGCTCAACAGGAACAGACTGGCCCTCTCTCTAACCGCTCCCATGCCATTAGCACTTCCCTATCAAGTGTCAGGCCAGGAGAAGCCTTTTTCACTACCACAGAGGGCACTCCTCACCAAAGGGGGAGGGAATAAATATGCATGCAAACTTTCAGATGCCCTTACCTCTATCTACCGGGATACTAAAGGAGTCATCACCATAGCTTCTGATATAGCTTCTGATGGACCAGTTATGGCATTCACCAGCACTCACATTTATATGATCTCCCATTCATCGTCTTGCTTCTGGTAAGGCAGACTGAGATTGGAAAGTCAGAATCAATGCAAACTCGCTGTCCGAGGGTGTTAAGCCTAATGCCAATGCCCACCGTAAGACCTGAGCCTTGTGTTATAAAGAGTTTAAATGATGTGACCTATGTTCCTCTGTTCCTGTGTATCAGAAGCAGATTACATGATGATGTTGTTCTCCATCAAACTGACATCACTTGAATTCCCAAAATCGGGGTTTCTCAGCTGAGCATTTCCCAGAATATCACACTCCCTCCACCAATTTGTCTTCTTCCCCTAGTGCATCCTGATGCCATGTCTTCCCACGTGATTGATGCACATGTTCCCAGCCAAAGCACAAAATGGGACTCACTGGACTGGCCTTCTTCAACTGCACCATGGTCCAGTTCTGAAGCTCAGGTGCCCTTTGGGAGGGTGCTATTAGAGGTTTACTGGGGTTAGAGTGGGCAATTTGAGTGGTCTGCAAGCTAAAAAGTGTAATACTCAACACATCAGGGTATAATGCAGTGTGTGTTGTCACAAAGTTCTACCATAAATATTATTGAAATTCTTGTGCCACAGTCCCTCTTCTCTTGGTTTAGACCAGGTGGGATAACCTACAACCTCAATTTCGAAATAGTTGGGACAAAGTGTAAATCGTGAATAAAATCAAAACGCAATGACTTTCGAATCACACCAGGCAGTATTTTATTCACAATAGAACAGAGATAACATAGCAAATGTTGAAACTGAGAAATTTTACAATTTTATCCACAAAATGAGCTCATTTCAAATTTGATGGCTGCTACAGTTCTCAAAAAAAGTTGGGACAGGGGCCTGTTTACCATGGTGTAGCATCCCTCTTCTTTTTTAACACAGAGTGGAGGCGTCGGGGCATTGAGGAGACAAGTTTCTTGAGTTTAGCCATTGGAATTTGATCCCACTCTTGTTTAATACAGGCTTCCAGCTGCTGGAGAGTTTTGGGTCTCCTTTGACAGACTTTTCATTTAATTATGTGCCGAATGTTCTCAATCGGTGAAAGATCAGGACTGCAGGCAGGCCAGTTCAGCGCACAGACTACGAAGCCATGCTGTTGTAATAGCTGCAGTATGTGGTTTTGCATTGTCCTGCTGAAATACACAAGGCCTTCCCTGGAATATATGTCATCTGGAGGGGAGTACATGTTGCTCTAAAACCTTTATATACCTTTCAGCATTCATGGTGCTTTTTAAAACATGCAAGTGTCCCACACCATATGCACTAATCCATCCCCATACCATCAGAGATGCTGGCTTTTGAACTGAACGCTGATAACAGGAGGGGTGGTCTTTCTCCTCTTTAGCCCGGAGGATACGACGCGCATGATTTCCAACAAGAATGTCAACTTTGGACTTATCTGACCACAGGACACTTTGCCACTTTGCTACAGTCCATTTTAAATTAGCTTTGGCCCACAGAACACGGCAGCGCTTCTGGATCATGCTCAACAATGGCTTCCTTTTTGCATGATTGAGTTTTAGGTGGCATCTGTGGATGGCACGGCGAACTGTGTTTGCAGACAGTGGTTTCTTGAAGTGAGGAAAATTTTACTGCTCAAAGCTGGCTTTTCCACAGCTTTGGAGACAAAATTGTGATTCTCAGTTCTACCTCATCTTAATTTCATTTAAGATTCTACTTCGTCTTATATGTTTCTCCTAAAATTCAGCAGGAGAAATAGGTGAGACAGGACACTGAGCAACAGGAGTCATGTTTGAGACTTAAAGGAGATACCTTGCTAAAGCTCAATTTAGTTTCATTTTTGATTTTATTTTGTCTCATATGTTTCTCCTAAAATTCACAAGGAGAAATAGGTTGAGCCGGAACAAAATGGTAAATGGACTGCATTTATATAGCACTTTCTAGTCACATGACATGATCCCTAAAGCGCTCTACAACTATGCCTTATATTCACGCTGATGGCAGGGGCTGCCATGCAAGGCGCCAACCTACATATCAGGAGCAGTGAGGGATTCAGTGTCTTGCTCAAGGACACTTTGGCACGTTCTCTGGAAGAGCCAGGGATCGAACCGGGAGCCTTCTGATTTCTAGGCCGCCCGCTCTACCTCCTGAGCCATGCCGCCCCTATAATAATATAGTGTACATATTACTTGTGTATATATATATACACACACATACGTATATTTTATATAAAAAAAGTTTTATGTATACATTATATATACACAAAAAATATATTAACACACACACAGTAATAACCAACAGTAATAACCAAAACAATAATCAAGTACACTTTTACCAATGTTGTAAGAAAAACCCTTTATTAGATTTTTCCGAATGCTTGGGCACTATATTTGAAACAATAGGCTCCTTTCTAGATGTTTACCTGCCAACCACATATAGGGCTGAACACGAAAATGAATCATTTGAATGCAAAGTTATGATTTACAATTTTTTTTTAGAAGGAATAATATCGCAATTGCGACATCTCATTACTTATGAGAAAATTTCCATGTGGATGTATTATTGAAGTCACCCTCAAAATGTTGATGAGATATCCAGTCAAAAATACTGTGATATTTGCTTGTCAGTGTTATGTAACCCTTCTGTTTCAGATGTCCTCGTTGTTTGTTTTTTGTTGTAGACAAGCATGTAATATCAATTAAAATGAGAAGTCTCTGCATATGTGTTTACATTTTCTTAGCAATGGTTTGAGGGAATATCTTAGTCATGCAGCTCCCTCTATAGATTTATTTACCACCAGATATTCATGAGTGCAGTTTAAAAAAAACAAAACATTAATGTCTGGATGAGAATTCATTTAGCGCTTGCAGAGAGCTCTTTATTTGCTCTGTCTGAGATCACCATGAGATGCATGAACTGAGTAATTAACAAAGACTTATAAAGGCTAGGATGAGAATACAGTGAGGTCAGTGGCAGAGCTCTCTGATCTCTCTGCCTGAGATCAAAATGAGGTGCTAAAGTGGAGAAAATCTGAGACGGATTTTAGAGCTTGATGAGATCTCTTTTGAAATGTCAAAGGAGGCTAATTTGAGCTCTAAAATCTGAGACTGATTTTAGAGCTTGATGAGATCTCTTTTGAAACGTCAAAGGAGGCTAATTTGAGCTCTAAAATCTGAGACTGATTTTAGAGCTTGATGAGATCTCTTTTGAAATGTCAAAGGAGGCTAATTTGAGCTCTAAAATCTGAGACTGATTTTAGAGCTTGATGAGATCTCTTTTGAAATGTCAAAGGAGGCTAATTTGAGCTCTAAAATCTGAGACTGATTTTAGAGCTTGATGAGATCTCTTTTGAAACGTCAAAGGAGGCTAATTTGAGCTCTAAAATCTGAGACTGATTTTAGAGCTTGATGAGATCTCTTTTGAAATGTCAAAGGAGGCTAATTTGAGCTTTTGTCTGTCTTTTTGCTCTGGAGAAAAAAGTGAGAAACAAGAGAAATAAGCTATAGTCTCACTCGGGTTTCACACAGATCTCATAGTTGTCTAGGAGAAATAAATGAAACATTTCTGAGAGCTCTTTTCTGATTTTCGTTTCCTCTATTCCTGGGCCCATTTAGTAAAGTCAATGGCAGAATCATGCTGGTGAGTGGTGCAGTGGCATCTGAGGGCCCGAAGATCACGGGCATCCAGTAAAGGTCTTCGGCCTTGTCCCTTACGCACAAAGATTTTTCCAGTTTCTCTGAATCTTTTGATGATGTTATGCACTGTCCACGATGAGACCATCAAAGCCTTTGCAATTTGACGTTAAGGAACATTGTTTTTAAAGTATTCCACAATTTTTTTACGCAAACCTTCACGGGTTGGAGAGCCTCTGGCCATTTTTACTTCTGAGAGACTGAGCCTCTCTAAGACATCCCTTTTATAGCCAATCATGTTACGCACCTGATGCCAGATTCTCTTATATATTAATTGCTTTTTCAGCCCTCTTTTGCCTGTGTCCCAACTTTTTTGAGACCTGTTGCAGCCAGAAAATTTGAAATAAGCTCATTTTGTGGATAAAAATGTAAAATGTCTCAGTTTCAACATTTGGAATGGTATCTATGTTCTATTGTAAATAACATTGGCTCATGTGATCTGAAAGTCATTGCATTTCGATTTTATTCACAATTTACACTTCGTCCAAACTATTTCGGAATTGGAGTTGTACATAGCCCTTGTTCATCGATGAACCTTAGGCGGCTGAAACCCTGTGGCAGGTTCATGGTTTGTCCCTCTTTAGGCCACTGTCAGTAGGTGCTCACATCTACTGATAGGAACACCGCGGAAGTCTTGCGATTTCAGAGATGCTCTAACCCAGACTTCTGGCTAAATGATTTGGCCCTTGTCGTTCAGTACCCGTTTCTCCCACATACAACACGGTTAAAACAAGAACTGACTGCTCATTTACTGTTTAAGATCTGAAGACCTTGACATGCCATTGTTATGAAATAATCAACATTATTTGCTGCATCTGTGAGTGTTTTTAATTTTTTTGGTTCATCAGTGTTTTTACAGTATATACGGTATGTTAAATTACAGTTAGAACAAAGCTGAGAATAACAAATTATCTTTGACCTGTATGAAGTTGAAAACAATACAGCGACAAATTATTTGCAGTTTCACCATGCGAATTTTAAATCAGACCCAAACAATATCTAATACTGGACATTGACAAGCTTGAGTCTGAAAGGTACAGCACCTCGATATATGCAGTTGCAGTCCATGTTTGATGACATCGAGTAGTGACATTTTATCAGCGGGCGAGTACCCCGAAAAGGCCCCGACTTTTACAACTCACCCTTGTTTATTGCTAGGATATTTCTTTCTCTTTCCCTGTGATTTTAAGAAGAGATCCTCTGCGAAGAATGTAACAAAAATGATCATACTTCTGTTGAAGTCATTGGAGGAGAGTTTGAATCCTTGCGCAAATGATCCACCAGCTTGTATTTTTTTTTTTGCCACAACAAGCCTCCAAACTCTAGATAAGTTGCATAACTTCTATTGCCTTTTGGGGCTGCTCTGTCTCTGATAAAATGTCATATTTCCATGCTGTGCAAATATGGATGGCAGCTGCACACACTGAGGCAGGAACCTTTCAGACTCAAACTTGTCAATATACAGTCATTAAATATCATTTGAATTTGATTTTTCAGACAACTTTTCAACAATATCGAATTATCTCCTGCTTACTTTCAACTTCTAGTTCAGACATAATCTGGGATGCGTTTCCCAAAATCACAGACCCAGATAGCAAGCACCTCCGCTCCGGATCTGCCCGGCTCTGAGCCGGATCAGCTGGTGTCGGCACAGAGCCGGGGCAGATCCGGAGCGGAGGTGCTTGCTATCTGGGTAGCTTACATAGTTGGACCCATTGACTGTGAATGGACTAACTTAGTTAGCAACTACGCTTTTGGGAAACGCACCCTTGTTCGGGTATCCTAGGTACATAAGAATGGTTGGTAATTCAGCCTATTGTATACCAGTGGCGTAGCCAGAACTGAAAATCGGGTGTGCCAGGAACATCCCTTTACAACTTCTATTAGTCCTGACTTGTTCGCAGTCATCTTTCCTCATGAACAATACATTCACTCCAAAAACAATCCACACTATCAGGTGTTGCTAGTTCTCCTCATGAAGGTAAGATGACAATCATTCGTTTGGACGCGGTTGAACAATTATTGCTCCTGACTTGTTCTCAATCATTTTCCTTAATTAAAATGTTTTACAATTATATCAATACACTATTGGCAATTATAGACACGGCTCAGTTCAGAAAAATAATTTACTCGTAGCCGCACGCTTTACGAAACTGCTCTGGATCTTCCGCGCTACATTTTTTTTTGGCACATCAGGCGATCAAACATGCTCTTCATGATCGCTTACATTGTTGGAATTAAATCAAAGATGAAGATGAGAAACACCTGTACGCAATTTTGAGTATTACTGATTGAAAGGCAAAAAAAAAAAAAAAAAAAGCGCGTCCAAACGAATGATTTCCATCTTTCATGAGGAGAACTAGCAACACCTGATAGAGAGGAGTGTTTTCGGAGTGAATGCATAGTTCATTAGGAAAGATGATTGCGAACAAGTCAGGACTAATAGAAGTTGTAAAGGGATGTTCCTGGCACACCCGATTTTCAGTTCTGGCTACGCCACTGTTGTATACTAGCTTTCACTGAGTCCCCAATATTTGACACAATGAGCTATTTTTATGGTACCTCACTGGTGGCAGTCAAGCAGCAACCTCTGGGGCTGAAAATTGGGGCTAACAAAGAAGTGCCAAAAATTGCTGTTCCTCGAATGGCCACTTGAGTCTGGCTGCAAAGGCGAGTGAATCTCTATCAACCCCCATGTTAAAAAAGCCCAACTTTACAGCAGAAATAAACATTTTTACAGCCCAGTTCAAAAAAACGGTTTGATTTTCTTTAGCTAGCTTCCCCCCTATGAAAACTGTGAGGGGGGTTAATTCTGATTTTACATCACAGTAGGGCTTAAGGTTTTGCATTTTTTGGAACGCCTCCCGTTACTCTACATCCGCTAATTGGCAAATGTGAGTCAATCTTCATTTTGTTTTTAGAAATCTCTGCTCGGACCTCAATAAAAGGCTCATTTTTGAGAAAAAAAAAATGGTAAATTTGGGGCATTTAATTAGCAGGATACTGTTCCTGAACTGTTTGGTCAGATGAATATCAGATTAGTTTTCAGTTGAGAAAATTCGATGAATTTGCACTATAATCATTACCGTCTTATAGTGGCTACTACACTACTCTGTATATGAATATTGGGTGAATCTAGTAGTATCCAATATGGTGCAGTATGTAGTGAACAAGTCAGTATGCGATTCTGAGCATGGCCACAGTTACCTTTAGTAATTGTTACAAATGCTCCTAATGTTCCCTACTATTGAATATTTACATTTCCAGACAGCCAATCATTATTCTGAATAACTATTGATGCTCAGTCCTCACAGAATTGTGGGATTCATACGAATTTCGCACAATTGCCTGTAGCTAATACTAAAAGATTTAATGCTACCTTTGAGCCAATGTCCAGGAATCCTAATTAATGGACTTTTGATCCCGGTTTAGGATGAGATATAATGAACCTTGTTTCACAATTAAAAAAAAAAAAAAAAAAAAACCAAGATACAGGACTTTATAACGAGGACAGGAAAACTTATTTTCAACTGCTCTGCACTTGGGCTGGATGTTGTTTGCCCTCAAATTAATGAAACAGTAATGGCTGAACCATTTTACTTGCATGCTTCTCCAAAAACTGCTTCTCATATGAGGCAGGAAATTGATAAGGATGGTTGTTCTATACTTTGGAAGTATTTGGACTAACTGTACTTTCAGGGCACAGGGATACTAAAGTATTAACTGAGGAAGTCCTGGAAATATTCAGCTAAAGAAAAGGGGGAGACAGGACCTAGAGTTGTGAGGCAGCCTGTAAGGTTTATTTTTGTGCATGTGTTGTATGCTTGCATGCAATTACTGCTGTTGGGGTCTCTCGCTGTTGGCAACATTACAAGTGATCAAAATATGATGAATCAGTTCATTCAAAGGTTGTTGATTTGATCTTAAAATGACCTGCTATAAAGCAAAACGTAGAACAGCTAAAACAAATAAAATAAAATTGTATAAAACAAGAAGGGCACTCGAACAGCTCAGACCTTTGACAAAGACCCATAGTCCACTCATCCAAATAGGCTGTTTAGTCACGATTGAGCTCAACTACAGTGTATTTGATTTTAAGATGGATGGAATCTATTCTGCTGGGACCCAAATGCCAAATTTTGCAATGCTGATGAAAATAAAAAATAATATGTGTACCCGGCTCATGATTAGAATCTGCTCCACAGTGTCAAGGGTTCTTGCTTAGCTCATGCGACACCCATCCATTTAGTTTCATGAAAATCGGGCCAGTAGTTTTTTTGACCTACTACAATTGACAGACAAAGAAACCGAACTGAGAACAAAACCTTCTTGGCAGGGGGAATAAAAATATGCAGGCCATGAGCTTGAAAGTTCATTGACAAGTAAACGGTGACCTCCAGTGGCAGAAATAAAAATTGCAACAGAAAATCTCACACTGGCTTGCTCCATGATAATTGGTCAGGTAGACGATATTGTGCTGATGGAGAGCTCCCACTAACTGATGTGTAAACCGTGTAAGATCTCTGTGTTTACCAAAAGTAGGATTGTGTAGTAGATCAACAACTCTATTAAGTCCCTACCATTCAGGAATGGAAATTTTGGACTTTAATAACGAGAAAAAGTACTGATTGGACCTCGAAATACATTTTTTTCAGTCCCCCTTCTTGATCTGAAGCAGTATGACAGTGAACAGAAAAGGTTTGAGACTACAATCTTTTATAAGCCAGTGGAACGCATTGTTAATGGCTGATAGTAATCATCCTAAGCATTTGATCAATATTTTCCCAGTTAGGCATTTTTTAAGAATGTGCAGAAACTTTAGCACCTATGAAGATTTCCAGCATAAATCTCTGGAGTGAGTGGGACATTGCAAGAATAGGGGATAGTTTTCCTCAGCAATCCCTGTTAGCCATAAAGTCCAAAGTCAAAACCCAATCGCGCATTAGCTTCACACATGCGCGCGCGCGTGCGCACACACACACACACACACACACACACACACACATACATATATGTATATATATATATATATATTTTTTTTTTTTTTTTTTTCTTTCTTTCTTTCTTTTCTTTTCTTTTCCCCCCCAAACATTTGGGTATACATCATACAGATGAACTCAGCAGTCTTACCGAGAAATTTGATTTATTGGCTTATTGTGTAACCGTTGGTATTCAGTGTAACACAATGTTTAATTATGTTTGTTTTTATGACAGGTGACTTTCATTTTATGGGTATTTAATGGTGTTTACCCTATTTGTGTTGACATACTGTATGTATTTTTGTGTCTAGTTTTTTTTTTTCAATTAAGGGTTGTATGTTTGCCTTTAGCTGAAGGAGGTAATTGCTGTTATTTATTGGATGAACTTGCTGAAGACTAAAAGAATCTATATGGCTCCACTATGTCTCTCTTATGTGACTCTGATCAAAACATCATAATGTATAAGGTTTTATGCCATATATTTTGTATCTGTGTGCTCTACTTTTTTCTTTCTTAATTGGTTTACATCTGAAAAGCACCGAATCATCCCTCTCACAGGCTGATGCCAGGTGATCTCCTTGTTGTGACTTTTAAGTTCTCGGTACATTACATGATGACACAGCTTGCATTCAATGACATCCTGCACCCAAAATGAAACATGTTCAGAGGTTATCACTGCAGAATGATGTGAGTATAGCATGACAGCATGAACACTGAGACTCATCCCGTCTCATCATTAATATGATTGTTCAACTCAGAGGAACAAAGCTCCATTATGAAATGATCAGCATTGCTCTTTATCATCTTTTGTAATATTATTATTTGTAATCACATCAAAAAGAGACCTCCTTGTGGGCCCACCACCCCACAGGAGAATAATAGGGGTTGGGTGCATTGTAGATCAGGTGGAAGACAAAACTGGATACCCTGGCCTTCTGGGCTCTAGTCATGGAAACTGGCTCTTGGGGCATGGAATGTCACCTCACTGGTGGGAATGAAGCCAGAGCTTGTGTTGGAGGTTGAGCAGTATAAGCTAGATATAGTTGGACTCGCCTCTATGCGTAGCACTGTCTCTGGAAGTTAACCCTTTGATCGGAGTTGGACTCTCTCTTCCTCTGGAGTGGCCTGAGGTGTGAGGCAGGGGGCAGGCGTGGGGATACTTACATCTCCTCAGTTGAGTGCCACTGTGTTGGCGTTCACTCTGATGAATGAGAGGGTCTCCGCAATGCGCTTGTGGGTTGCAGAGTGGAATACTCTGGCTGTTGTTTGTGCTGGTGCACTGAACAGCAGTTCAGAGTATCCAGCCTTTTTAGAGTCCCTGAGCAGCTTCCTGGAAAGGGCTACAACTGGGAATTCCGTAGTAATACCAGGGAGACATCAATGCTTACATGAGCAATGACGGAGAGACTTGGAGGGGAGCGATTGGGTGGAGTGGTCTGCCTGATCTGAACATGAGTGATGTTTTGTGACTGGACTTCTGTATTTGTCATGGAATAGCCAATAGCCGAATGCTCAAGCATAAGGGTGTTCATAAATGTACCTGCTGCTCGAGCATCCTTGGCCAAAGGTTGATGATTGATTTTGTAAGCATGTCATCAGAGCTGCGGCCGTATGTCTCGCACACTCGGGCGAAGAGAAGGGCAGAGCTGTCAACTAATCATCACCTGATGCAAAGCTGGATCAGAGGGTGGCGAAGACTGCTGGACAGACCTGGTAAACCCAAAAATGTTGTGAGGGTTGACTGGAAACAGCTACCTTCAGTTGTGGCCAGAAGGTTATTTGTGCCAGTCCTGGTCGCAACTTAAGAATCGTTGATGGACAGTGAGGCCATCAAGGTGAGGGTAGGTGGCCTTTCGGGCTTTTTTGGCCCCAGGGACTCCTGACTCAGCTGCAAGGTATCGGCAGGCTAGAAAGACTGCAGCCACAGCAGTTGCAGATGTAAAAACCTGGGTTTCGGAGGATTTCAGGGAGGCTGTGTAGAAGGATTATTGGGTAGCCTCAAGGAGGTTCTGGCCAAGCGTCAAACAACTCGGAAATGGGAGGCAGGGCTTCGCCTACGCCGTTTTCAGCAGTTGTTTTTCAAATGGGGATATTGTTTGGCATTGAAAGGAGCACTTTGAGAAACTCCGGAATCCAACACACTTGCCGTCAGGCAGAGGCACAGGACTTGGCCGGAGGTGGTCGAAAAGCACCGCCGTGGCAAGTCACTGGGGATGGATGAGATGCACTCAGATGCTGAAGGCTGTGGATGTTATTGGGCTGTCATGGCTGGTATGCCTGTCTAACATCTCCAAGATGTTGGGTACAGTGCCCTTGGACTGGCAAACTGGGGTGGTGGTTCCCATTTTTGAAAAAGGGGACTGGAGGTTGTGCTCCAACGATAAAGGATCACACTGCTCTCCCTCAAAGGGAATGCTTACCCCAAGGAACTGGAAAAGAGGCTTTATCCAATTATGGAACCTGAGTTCCAGGGGGAGCACTGTGGGTTCCGTTCTAGCCGTGGAACAGTGCACTGGATAAAAAGATACCAGGGGAGTCATAAGAGTTTTCCCATCCAGTCTACATGTGTTTTGTGGTCTTAGAGAAGGCTTACAACCATGTGAAATCCTGTGAGGGGTGCTGTGGGAGTATGGGGCTCCGGGACCACTGGTTCAAGCCATCTGATCCCTCTGCTACTAATGCTGAAGTTGTGTCTGCATTCTGGACACTAAGTTGGACTTGCTTCCAGTTGGTCCTGGACTCTGCCAGGGGTGTGCCTCGCCACTTATTTTGTTCCCAATTTTCATGGACAGGATATGAAGGCACAGCCGAGGCTTGGAGGGTGTCCAGTTTGGTTGCCTGAAGTTTGTGTCTCTACTGTTTGCAGATGTGGTCCTCTTGGCTTCATTAGGCTGTGACCTCCAGCATGCACTAGAGCAGTTCACAGCCGAGTGTGAAGTGGCTTTAGAAAGTGCCTCCAAATCTGCGGCTGTTGTTCTCGGCTGGAAAAAGGTGAACTGTCCCCTCCAAGAGGAGGTGATTGTTACCCCGAGCAGATGAGTATTATTTAATTTCAGTTCAGCTAGTTTATTGTAATTCAAACATGTTATAAACATGAAAGAACAAAATTTGTTACTCAGATCCAGCACAGAATAGTGTACAGAATAAATAACATTACGCAGTGTACTAGCCAAGATAGACTTATAATAAATAATTAATTAACCTTAAAGCCTGTTATAATTAAAACACATAATAATATATAGATCACATACTAATAAGTAGAACACATAGTTAAATACCAAGCAGCATGTTAATACATAAATAGGGCATCAGTGACTTTATGCAGTCACAGCAGTATAGAGTGCAGAAGACAATCTTCAGGCCAGGGAGTTCAGAAGCCTCACAGTCTCTGGGAAGAAGCTAAACTTCAACCTCATTGTTTTGGATTTGAGGCTGCAGCCTTCTGCCTGAGGGTAGCAGGTTGAACATTTCATGTGCCGGGTGGGTGGGGTCCTTCATGATACATGACACTCTGCTTCTGCACCTGCTGACATAAATGTCCTCCAAGGAAGGAAGGCCAAATTCATATAAGTATGTTTGCTAGGTTAACTGTAAAAGACATGCTTTATTTTAACCCTGTTCGAGTGAAAACAGCAGAGAATATACATAGCTCCCAAGTGACCCGCATCTGGTGGGTCCGACCCGCATTTGAATGGCAAAACCCGCGGACCCGCAGGCAAATTGAAAAACCCGCAATTTGCGCATTGCGGGACTTCCGCGTTATTTCTCCACCCACACGTAATAATGTGTCATGAATCAACAGAATGAAATTAAAATTCCACCACCCAGTCAATAAAATGATAAGGAAATCAATCGTTTTCTACCCCCCCCCCCCCAGCTAAAAAAAATGAAACGGAATCTCTCTCTCCAACCCCCCCCCTCCATCCCCCCCACACCAGAAGAAACCCCCCCATGATTTCATCGCTGTTAGATCGCATATGGAGAGAAACCGTGTCTTCAGTTGCCAATTACGATAATTGGAAAACGTGTCAATAAAGGAAAATGATTGAGAACTAGCCAGGACTAATTGCTGTCATAAAGGGACGTGTTTTGGCACACCCGCTGGCTACGCCACTGTCGTGCTGTCTACGCGCATGCATGACACCTACAGGGACGTGCGGTCATCGTGACTTCTCCTTTTTTATTGCTAGATTTTGTCAACCTGTTTCCACATGCTATGCCTGATCATCAATCAATCAATTTGACCTTTTTTCTTGTCAATTAAGCCTGTAATGATTAAGAGGTGATAGTGACAGAAAGATTAATTTACCTTTATGCTTCGATACGAGACTGCAAGGAAGTAAATCTTAATAATTAGGAAAAAATCTCAACTCTCTCGGTAATTCCGTGTATTGTTTTGATTTTTTGTTTATCGGATTATGAATGACGACAGAAAATAAACTCCCTATTTTTAAAAAATGGCATTAAAAAGTACGTGTTTAAGGGGGGAAATATTATTGTAAACATATTGACCACACATTGAACGCCGCATAAGAATGGTTTTAATATTTGTTAATGGCATTGCATTAGCTTCCTCTAAGCAAATATGAACAAACTTGCTGTCTTGTGAACAATTTAAGTTCGATGCACTGAGCAATAATGTCGTGGATGGAACTGGCACGCCATTCTGCCGTTTAGTCTTGTAAATTTGTTAATCAATCCTCAGTTTGCTAATCAAGCAAAGTAATAGAGTTATTGTTTGTTTAACAGTGAGGATTCTGCCTACCCTAACTGACCTCCGACGGCACGTCACTGGACACCTATCAAGAGTACCAACCCAGGGTGCGTTCAAAGTCACACCGATGCACACCGTTTTGTTACGGTTTCCGGGTTGAACGACCTGTTTCGACCAACCGGTGTGCAACGGGGTTTGAGGTATGTTTTCTCCTGTTTGGTGGGTGTGCCAGGGGTGTTATCCAATCAGCTTCAACGTGTATATAAACCGCGCCGTCTTAAAAAGGCTGTGGCACAATGAATCCAACAAGGGTATTGTACAAATGCAGCTCTTGCAGCTTGCTATTCAATGCCGTTGATGATATCACACAACATGTTTGTGGTAAGTAAAAGTTTAAAATGTATTTAACTATTTATTTAAAAGAACATAGTCAAATAAATTTTAACTAATTCTAAGTTATTGTATGTTTTTAATTCCATTAAAACTCTTTAGGCCTGATTTGTTAAGTTTTGAAAGCATTTCAACATTTAAAACAAACTACTTAATTAGCTTAATTGGTGAAATGTGTGATCCCTTTTCCGTCTCAGGAAACCGTTTGGAACAGGCTGCCTCAGTCCAGGCTCCACGAGGACTTCGATCTGTACCATTGACGCTGCCTCATGTGTCTTCAGCTCCAGAAAAACTGACTTTATCTCCAGCACCACTGAACTTGTCTATTGCTGGATCAGCACCTGCCTCAGCTCCACAGTCTGCACCAGACCCCAACCCCCAACACATGCATAAAGGTACATTTTAATTCAAATGTAATTCTATATTGATATAGACTGCATTTATGTGGGGACTAATATTTTTAAATTTTGTGTAGATACAAAGCCATGGACACATGAGGCCACTTTGCTCTTAATTAGCCTAATGAAGCAGATGGCTGAAGACTTCGAGTCTCCCGTACTAAAGAAAATTGATGTTTGGAAAAGGGTAGCAGCAGACATGGCTCTAAAAGGATACAACTTTGGAGCAGAGGCGTGCGATAACAAATCCAGACAATTAAAACACAGGTTTGTTCTGGTACTAGTGGGGTGGGGGGGTTTTATCCTGGAGTGGGGATTAGAGGCAATTTGGTGAGAATGTTTGCACATCTGTTCTTAGATACAAAACCATAGTCGACAACAAAAGGAAGACCGGCAGTGGGGCCACCAGCTGGGTGTATTTTTCTGCAATGGAGAACCTCTTGGCTCAGGATCCTAGTGTGGAGCCAGTCAGCACTGTATCATCATTTGCTGGTCAGTTTTTACATGTAATTTTTATATTGGACATTTTCAGTGCTTCATCAACATGAAGTAGTGCAGAAGATGAGTTCAGTGCAGTCTGCAAATTGAATGTTTATCTAAAATTTTATACATTGGATCTTGTTTTTATAATGTCACAATTGGCAAAATGTTTGCCAGAAATTCCTTTCACTACAACTTGGATACCCCCCAGGCTAATGGCTTTCTCCCCCCCCCCCCTTATCTTATCTTCACAAGATAAGCCATCAGAACCGGGGGAAAAAAGACAAAGCGCAAATCAACAGAGGCCCCTGAGTGGTTTGTGGCACACATTGCTGATCAAAGGAGGCACATGTCTGAGCTCATGGCCCTACAAAAGCAATCAAATGAGGTAGCAAGTGAGAGAAATGAAATCCTAAAAGAATTTGTTGCTAGTTTAACTAAGAAATAAAAACTTAACCATATTCTGCTGATGGTTGGGTTGTTTTGTTTATTGGGCTGTCTTATCAAGGGAGCATGCACAAAGTTACCTCAACACCAATATTGTATTGCACTGTAGTTAAGCTGCAAGGAAATAAAGGAATCTTGACTGAATGAAAGAAAGCAATGCTTTTATGAAATGAACAAACTTGGGGGGGGACTGGACAAACCAAATAAAATAAGTGAAACAGAACTTGGATCATCCTAAACCAAAAGTAAAGCAAGTTCATCCCTCTTTCTCTGACCAGTGCTATTTTCAGGGTCTGTTTGACAATCATTGTTGTCACTGCTGTCTTCATCACAATCCTCCATTTGGTGCCCTTCCTCTCTCAACAGGAAATTGTGCAGGACGCATGCAGCTCTGATGACCACTTGGACTTTTTGGAGGTCTCCCATGGGCAGATACTTGAGCCGCCTCCACTTCCCCTTTAGAAGCCCAAATGCCCTTTCAATGATGACTCTGGTTGAACTGTGAAGTATGTTGAATTTCTTTTGCCGGTGTGATAGGTGCCCATTAGCTCTGTATGGTGTGATGAGACATGTACTGAGTGGATATGCGGAATCTCCAAGCAGGTGGTAGTCGGTTCTCATTACGTTGTGGAGATGGTCATACAATGGGCAGTTGCGAAAAACCCTGGCATCATGCACAGACCCTGGCCAACCAGTGTACACATTGAGGAACATCATCTCTGATGTACACACTGCTTGTAGTTGAATGCTTGCATATCCTTTCCTGTTTATATAGCTGTTTCTGTTGAGTGTGGGTGCTGGGATGGGAATATGTGTGCCATCTATTGCTCCAATCACTCCAGGAAGCCAGTTTTTCCTGAAAGCCATTAGCTATGTTGACAAGCTCATCCTCTCTTGGCCACTGTATGTATGTACTCTTCAGATTACACAGAACCTTGCAAATTTCCAGGAAAATGTAATGGAGGGTTCCTTTTGACAAGTCAAATCGGTCTGAGACACTCCTGAAGCTTTCTTGGTTTGCCAGCAACCAGATGGAGGCCAGCAGTTTCTTAGGGGTGTCCAAGGTTAGATTTACTAAATAAGGACCAACTGTCTCACAAAGGGCCTGTGGAAAAGCAGTTGCAGCATTAGTTTATAGAAGTTTCTACATGACTGTGATGCTGTAGCAGAACACTGATGCAAGTACTATGTGGGAATTTAAAGTATCAGAATTCACAAGGGTAAATTTAGTTTACATCAAAAGGCAGAGTAACTTTCATATGAGCACAAGCCTTATGACGGTGTGCTGGGGCATTTTTTTGGGAACATTTTTATTTTTGTATTTTATTTTTTTAAAAGGCCCAATATGAATAAAGAAATATTTAACTCAGTCTAAAATTTTCGAAGTGGAAGTCTCCTCACCTGAAATGTTTGCCTTGTCATCCTGAAATGTTGGATCGCTGTAATAAGGAACCACATTTTCCACATACTCCTTCACTCGATTGGGATGTTCTCTCTTATTCTGTACGACAAAGGCCCTGACTGCAACATCCAACGTGTTTTGTATCATTAACACGTTGACTGCCAGCTAATGGCGGGTCAGGGCCAGCGCCAGACTTGAAAATTCGGGGGAAATTATCCATCCCTTTATTGACAACAATTGGTCCTGGCTAATTCTCGATGGTTTTCCTTTATAAGCACGTTTTCTAATTCAAGAATAATCAAGTGGCAATTGAAGACACGGCTTCTCTCCCCCATGCGATCTAACAGCAAATAATGGGCTACATTCAGTGCAGAAAAATAATTATAATTAGGTCTATGCACAGGCACTCAGCAACGTTAATTTTTTTCCAGCAAGAGCGGCATTTCAGAACTCATTTGCGAATGAAGGTAATTACGGCAAGTACCTACACCTGTTTTTGCAGCACGGTCACGCAACTTGCTGTAAAAAATAGCCAGCTGTTAGACTGGAAAATGAAAACGGAGGAAACCACGTATACTTGTCACCAGAATTACCTTCATTCGCGAAGAGTTCTGAAATTCCGCTAAAAAAAAAAAAAAAATTACCATTGCTGAGTGCCAGTGCATTGACCTAATTATAATTAAATTATTTTTCTGCACTGAATGTAGCCCATTATTTGCTGTTAGATCGCATGGGGGAGAGAAGCCGTGTCTTCAATTGCCACTTGATTATTCTTGAATTAGAAAACGTGCTTATAAAGGAAAACCATCTAGAATTAGCCAGGACCAACTGTTGTCAATAAAGGGATGGATAATTTCCCCCGAATTTTTCTGGCGCTGGCCCTGACCCGCCATTACGAGTTATCTCGTAGTTGGCAGTCAACGTGTTAAACACGCATTTGAGCCTATTTAATCAGTCTCCGAGAATTCTTCCACTAGAATGCACAGTACGGCCCTTTCGGCTGCCATAGTTGCAACGCTTGCGTGAAACAACGGGGCGTTCAGCACACTGTTTCCGTTTAAATATACGTTTTGCTACGTGTTGCCGACTTTGAACGCACCCCCAGTTTCAATACAAAACGTCCACTACTTTGAATTTTATATAGGGATGTATTACAGAAATTTGGTCTTTTTCCCCAAAAGTTTTGTTTTTAGTATCAGTGTGCACATATGAAACACTTTCACCAGGAAAATGAGCAACAATATCAAAAACCTTTGCATTTGACCTTTAAGCCATGGTCATTCTACGTCACTGTCACGTGACTGCCAAAGTGTTCCTCTGCCTCTCATTGGCTTAACAACAAAGCATTCCTCAGCTTCTGATGCTTCATTGTAAATGTTATTCAATTGGGATATTAGTCAGGCAGGCATGAGCACCTTTGTCTTAATGGCAGTGAAGCCAAACTAGGTGGATCCAGTGAAGCAGCACTAGTTTCTGATTTTTTTATCACATTTACTCAATCTCATAACTAGGGGTGGGACTTGTAAACGTGTACACATGTGCACGGTTAGTCAATCATAAACGTTTATTAAAAAACACTAACCGTGAACACGGCAGTCATCGGCTGCGTCCGAAAAGTAAAAAAAAAAAAAAAATTGTCCAATTCCTAACCACTTTTCTTTAACCTGTGTAAAACGTCATGAGGTAAAGGAAAGGTGTAAAGGGAACTCTTTTACAGCTTAGCAAGAGACCCGCGCTAATATGAGAATCGGAATGCACTTACACTAGACACAGTGATCACCCGCCTCCCGCCCGTCATGTTTGTTTGTTTTCGTGATTGGCCGGATGGACGGTCATCGCGGAATTGCGGGATAGCATTTCCTGCTGTCTTTTCGAAAAGGATGCTTCAGTGCACCCTATCCTAAAGGTGATAAATTAGGAAGCATTGTGGCACCTTTCCTTACATTTAAAGAATTCGAACACCCTTATCATGACTGCCATTTAAATACTGACGGATCTTTTTCTAGGAGTTAAGAACTTTCCTAAGCAAAAAAGACTATTCGGACGCAGCCATCGTCTCCACGCTCAGTTCCTCTTTATGTTGCTTTAAAGCACGATTGGTTAATAGCTCATTATTTTATCTCGCATATTGTTCACTCTATGTGTTTTTTTGTTTTTTTTGTTTTTTTTTTTTACATTTTTGGTGGACGTTCTGTCGGCCAAAAGCCTATATTTGCATTCACAATGTCATCCTCGCGTCTGCTCGTTAAAAGAAAAGCATATTGTCGGCCTGCTGATAAAACCTCGTATCTCCAAATTGATCAGAAAAAAAAAACTCGTATGTCCACTATTCTTACATGCAAAATGAAACATTTTGTATTTACATTTTCAATTATATTTATATTTTTATTATTTTCTATTTTAGATTTATTTTTTATTTTCCTGTGAAGTTTATCATTTTGAAGATACGAGGTTTTATCAGCAGGCCGACGATATTCATTTCGTTATTTGAATGAGAACACGTAAAACGCAGTTTACATTTCTTTTTGTTTTCGCTTTGTGCATGTAAAAAGTGTTTCTCAATTTAGTTTTTACTTAATCCAGCTGCTTTTCCTCCTCAATTACAATTCATTTTAATGACCCTATGAAACGTAACGATAGTGAGTCGCAGCTCCCGCTGTGAGTGAGGGACGCAGTTTGCTGTTTAAGTTCACAAAACAAACTGTAGCTACAAAAACAAGGTACAATAATAAGGACAATGGCAAAAAAGCAGAGCTAAACTATTAGAATTCATTCATGTTCATTTTCTTGCTTGTCAAAATGAGTATTTTTGTTTATGGTTAATTCATTTACATTGGTGAGAGGGCCTAATATTATTCATTTAGTTGTGATTTTATGCCTATCTGATGTAGGCCGTAATTTTGTATTGGAGTAACCTACAAATTCACTGTTACCGTCTATTGATTTAATAAACGTATCTGGCTGATCACTGCGTTAATGGTTGTCTGGACTGTGTCACTGGAATGGTGACAGTGCCCATAACGGTTGTATAGCGGTCAAAATCCACTAACTCTAAAGACACGTGTACACGTAATTAGGCCAATACGGCGCGTGTACACGTTTAGAATTTTTTGTACACGTTCCCACCCCTACTCATAACATACATCAGTGATTTATGACTCCAGACCTCTGAAACAATGATAAAATTTGAAATTTGCTTGAGGACTATAAATTTGCACAGCTCGGGGGTTAAGGTGAAACTGATTTTAGATCCATTTTCATGTGACTCAACATCCTCTTGTGTGTCAGAAATGTTTTTTTTTTTGTTGTTGTTGTTGGTGTTGGTTTTTTTTGGCAGGGTCACAGGCAGTAGTGGTCATAATAAAGGGCTTATGATCTTAATATGTGGATTTGACAAATTTGGGTTATCCCAAGCTATGTGTACAATTAATTAAGACCAGCATAATTTGTAAATAGAAAAAAAAACCCCAGACATTTAGTATTCACCAGTTTGTGACTTTTTTTCAATTCACAGTCTTCCCTGAACCTACTTGATTTGTCAGAAAAGCAAATGTACGAACTCTTGTCCTGTTGAGTTCACCGGGAAAGAAAACAAAGTCTATGTTTGCGGCTCAAAGTGCACTGGCATCACAATTTTACCTCAGACATGTACAGATGAATTTGGTTTTCATGTAGCGTTTCCTGATACCACATGCCCAAACATTCAATCATCAAAAAATTCTACTAGGAACAGTAATCTTCACACATCTGACAGGTAAATTTGCTGATTAAAAAAATAATAACTATATTTTCAAATGGGGCTACATTTCATTTAAAGGCAAAGAGTCCAGTTAAATATTCACTATCTTTTTTGGAGCAATGAACCAGCTCCAGCATAAGCATAGGCTGAATTAAGCAGTTGTGAGTTTCTAAGTCTTCTCAAAATGAGTATGACCGGAACATAATACATACGATCGCTACATGCGTTGAGCTATTTTCATATTTTCTGCCCTCATCCAGTGGCAGATTTTACAAATTTCATCGGCAGCGTTTTGTATTCCTCTATGTATATTCATTAAAGAGTTTCTCTGATAATATATATATATTATATATTATATATTTTTTTTGGATTGTAGTGGATGATGGGATCATAATGGCATTATTAATGGAATTATAAAATTTATGTTTTTAAAAAAGGACAGACTAAATTAGGGACTGTTGTAATTAAGGCAGTTGTTTTGCTAAGTTCCAGGTTGGTTTCCATATATTGAAATATCGGGGTTGAAGATGTATGCATATTTTGTTATTGCCCTAGTTTGTGAAAATCAACTGCAGCATATTATATCTATTACATGAATTGTGATGACTTGTTTTTCTTCAGTGGAATTTCCTTAGAATAACTTTATTTCAAAACAGGAAGCCAAAAAGGTTAAACTGAGACATGAGAAACTTTTTTTTGCTAAATATTAAAAAGGAAGGATACAATTGCACTATTTTTGTCAGACTTATAGTTTCATGTGCAAAAAAACATATGTATTCCCACAATAGTCTGATCTTGCATTTTCTGGAGAAAAGACAAAAAAAAAAAACTATGGTGAAACTGGCGCTGAAAATCATATTTTATTTACACAGCTGTCGTGATATTTTTGTGTAAACACACTGGTCTAGGACATCGAGACATTTTTTAATATTTTTGAAACAGGAATGATGGGACACTCACTTCATCAATAGTTTTGGCCTGTGATTGTTTCTTTCTCAGGTGGGGTGGAGAAGTTCATGATCAGACACAGAAATTATTTCCATTCCAATATGTCTATATCTTCTCTAGCTTTTACCTCTGATGACTCTTAGGTTGAAAAAGATAAATATGACATGTCCTGACATCGCGCAGTGTACCCTTTTGGCAAGTGGTTGGAGTTACCAGTTTGTTCTGGCTTGTTACAATCCCTTGAAATGATGAATAAATGTGTCCCTGAATGAATTGAAATGTGCATTTTTTCCAGTATGAATATGTACACTGAAAATATATTCTGTAAAGGCACTTACTCCCGTGACTGATGACTTGAGAGGAAGTGCTTTCTGAGTATGGGGGCGAAGTTTAAAGGGGGTGGACAGAAAGGGAAAATAAAAAGCCGGGGGTTTCATTCTCTTTTCTTTAGCAATCGAATCTTCCCATTGAACTTCTCTCCAGCAGATTTTGGCGGCATCACAATGGATGGGGCAGGGAAACCAGTAAGCAGAACAATTCTCAAAGAATATCAAGATGATATTGAGAGTGAGGAGGTGCATGACGACAGGGCCTTCTGGAGAAAAGATGGTAAGTAACAAAGCTGTAAAAACTTGTGCGGGAAAATGGGGTTAAAAGACAGCAAGGCTTGAAAGTGGGGCTGAAGATCTACTAATACAGGCTTAAAGTGCTAAAATGGCCATTCATGTATTCTGTGACAGTTGCTTTTTAGGTGATATATATTATTTAAGTCAGCAAACACGTATGAAAATTGCGAATAATATATGCCTAATGCATTTCTGTTTTTAGACAGCATTTTATTGCATTTAAAAATATTAAATTATATCTCATTTATGAAATATAGTAATCTACATTTTTTTTTCCATTTAACTTTCTCAAATTAATTTGCCTGACGCTGGGCATTTTTCTCAGTTATGCTTTGCCAGGCCTGTCCTGCAGCCATTTCCAGTTCCTGCTAGTTTTTGGACCTTGTCTTCAGCATGTAAAATGCGTTTTCAATTTGGTTCTGGTCTGTGAATTGGCTCAGCTAACAAAACTAAGCTTACAAAAAATATGTCATTGTCAAATGAATTATGGTGCTCAGCAGTATGTGTGTTTATGAGCATACAGTGCTGTGAAAAAGAATTTGCCCTTCCCTAATTTCTTTTTTTTTTTTTTTGCATATTTGTCACACTTTAATGTGTGAGATCATCAAACAAATTTTAATATTACACAAAGATAACCCAAGTAAATACAAAATGCAGTTTTTATATGATGATTTCATTTCATAAAGATTTCATAAAGAATGTTTTTAGGACTAAAAAATTTCACCCACACTTCCATCAGCATAGGAGTGAGTAGACAATAAGTGAATTTTAATTTAAATCCCTTTAACCAGAAGTTGAGAGGGATGTTAGAGCCACCTTGTGGCCAATTGTCATAAATTGTCATTGTCTCTCAAGGATGGCCAAATGGCATATATCACTGGACCAGTGGCAGAGCCAGAACTGGGAAATGGGTGGGGGGGAGGCACAGAACATTCGTTTAAAACAATTATTAGTCCTCACCTGATCTCAGTCATTTTCATAATTAACGAAATATTCGCTCCGAGAACACGCCACACTGTCAGGTGCTGCTAGTTCTCCCTGTTTAGGTAAGATGACAATCATTCATCTGGATGTGTATTTGCTGCATTTAAATCAGCACTATCCAAAATTGCATACCTGTCAACTCTTGCGCATATGGCTTGAGTCTCATGCTTTTTATATTTAATTGCCGAGTGCCACTTTTTTATGAACCCAAGCTGTACCGTGAGTGAGAGGCGACATTTAATTGGAACGCGGATTAGTCATTATTCAATCAACGCATATTCAAGAGATTTTCACATGGAATTGAAGTCTCCATGCATGGCAATTTTTCAGTTTTTAAAAGTTAAATTTAAACATTCATGATGCGCAAGTTAAATCACCTGATGTGCGGAAAAGGTAGCGCGGAAGTTTCAGAGCAGTTTGTCTTTCTAAAGCATAGGCCTATTAATAAGTCAATTATTTTTCTGTACTGAATTAAGCCCATTATTTAATCACTGTTAGATCGCATATGGAGAGAAGCCATGCCTTCAATTGCCAATGGATTATTACAATAACTGGAAAACGCATCAATAAAGGAAAATGATAAAGAACTAGCCGGGACTAATTATTGTCATAAAGTCTGTGTCTGTGCCCCCCAATTCCCAGTTCTGGCTCCACCACTGCACTGGACCAAAGGCGTTCACCAATGGAAGGAGATGCAGCCTGAAAGAAAAAAAATATGGCTGAATGTCTAGAAATGGATTGACTGCATGGCTCGTAATTTGGGCATTATTTTGTTTGGTTACTGCCCTTAAATGAGAGGTTATGAGAAATTACAGAGAAGAAATGTTCATATGATTTCTCATTAAGTGTGTTTATTCTTAATTGTCATTTTGGTCAGGCATATACTTGCACATGTGCCTCCTTAAACCTCCAGTTTTTATCTTGATTACCCAGCCAAAATGTGTATTGAGCATGATGAGAATCAGTGAGACAAACCAAGGTTGGACGGGGTTGTATTGACTCATGTTTAGGGTGTTTTCCAAATTATCTTTCATGATGTTTTAGCCTTGATGCCTCAATCTCATTCAGTGCTCAGGCCCACATTAGTTTTCTGCCCTCTACGACTTTACACTATATTTAGTAATATCGGCAAAACATCGTTTCGTCGATATCATGGAATCATCGCCGCCATGTCCATGGCAGATCTTTCATGTTAACACAATAACTATTTTATAGATCCTTTTCAAATTTTATAAGGCTTTAGATCTTATCAAGCTGATGAACTAGATTTGTTTTGGACTTTGTTTTTTAATAATAATAATAATAATAATAAATTAGCTAATTCATTTCCTGGAACCCCTGAGCTCCATCATAATGCCTGACATGGAAGAAATATCATCTTGAAATTTTGCTTTTGATTCTTTCACTCTTGATCTTGTATTGCTGAATACTACAGTAACTAGAAGGGCACTCGGTAGAGTGCATACCTCCGCCGCACTATATGTCAGCACTAGAATCTGGTATATGTTCTGGATTGCTTCCAAAATTGAATCAAATCATCCTCGGACAACCACCAACCATCCCTCCAGATTTTGTGCCAATCCGTTCATAACTTTTTTAGGTATCCTGTTAACAGGCAGACAAACAGACAATCAAACAAACACAGATGAAAATATAACCTTCTAGGCAGAGGTAAAAAAAAATGTCAATACATTAAGTAATTACTTTAGTAATTACATTATGATTTATGACATAATGTATTTTTTATTTTTAGTGGGTAAATATAGGCAGTCTGAGCATATATAAGATAAAAGTCTGTTCAGTCTGAAATAATTTCACGGTTTACTGCGATGTTTTGACAAAACACTCATTTTCTGCTGGTATTACTCTTGTCATATATGTTGTCTGGATCAATACTGTAGCAATACTTTTTCGGGAAGCTTTCACTTGTTATAGATTACATAGCAACCTCTTCCACTCCAGAGTTGCCATCGGAGGAACCCTGGCACGGCTCTCACCTTGCCATAAAGTGCATTACATCTCCAAATGTGTTCCCATTTATGTTTCCTAATTACCGACTAAGCGTTAATTTTTCAGTTGCGAGGATCAATCCATATCCATTTCCCCTTACTGCATTATTGTTCATTGCAACAATTATCAAGCATTTTCCTATCCAAATTCATGGTAGGGTTAACATAAAATGTCAATGGCCACGTTTACATGGACAGTTTAATTACGCTTTCATTCGGAATGAAAGGCCATTCCGATTAAAAGTGGTCATGTAAACACCTCAATCGGAATGAAATGGCCATTCCGATTCAAAATTGAATCCGATTAACGGGGGTGGTGTATTCCGTTTGTCATTCTGATTGAAAGAATCTTTCGTACATGTAAACACTCATTCCTCTTAAAGTTCATTCCGTTCTTTCTGCGCATGCTTGCTACCTTTCCCTTCTGGTATTCTACTTCCCTTCTGCTCCTTAACAGATGAATGATAATAATTAAAATGATGTGGTTAGACTGCTGCTTCAAAAATAAAAGCAAAATCAGTCCTAAAAAAGGCACTGCTAACGTCATTCATGTTGTCGCTATCAGACAAGCCTAATATTTTTCTTCCGGTAGGCTAAACAGAAACACATATACACATATCTGCCCCACTCCCTATCCAATCAGAAGCCTTCCCAGCATCGAACCTTACGCGAATGCGATTAAATGCATCTTCCATGTAAACCCCCATTCGGAATGACTATATCCCGTGTAAACTCGCAGAAAAAAAATTCATTCTGAATGGATGCATTCGGATTAATTCATTCCGAATGAAAAGTCGTCATGTAACCATGGCCAATGTCTTATATGTAACAGTTTGCTCCTGCCGGATGCTGAAGGCTATCCGGCGGGCTCTAGGACCGTGGATTTGGAGGAAATAGACTAATATGCCAAGGCTGGAGGTGCTGAGGTGGTTTTAATAAACAAAAGGTACAATATAAAATAAAAGGGAAACAATTTTCCAAATCATAAGAAAACAAAGGTGACTGTTAAAATTCCCACCGACCAGCAGTGGGAAGGCAGCTGCAGAGCACCTAAGGCTGGCTTGTGCCCTGCTCTGCAGCTCAGTAATCATGAGCTGCAGGTGAGTGTAATTAAGTGCAAGGTGAAGAATGTGAAAGTAGAAGGGCTGCAAGGGCCAACCCTTACACTTCTGAATTCCTGCAGCTCACAAAAAGTTTTTTTTTTTTCTGCGTTCACGGGAGCATTGGGAAAGATTCAGTCACAGATGATTTGATTACTCTGGAAGAATCAGTAGGGTAGTGGAATTTGGCTGCCGCATGGTTCGAATCATTCTGCTGGAGTAACGATCTGCAAAGGTATAAGGTAAAATTTCAGAGTCAAGGAGTGATTCAAAAGGTCACTGGCTTTTGCTAATCAATGAAATGGCATGAAGTTAGTTTGTACTTGTTCTTGTCCATGGTTATGATTCTCCCTCATTGAACCTTATTTGGTCACACTTTAGACGAAGTGTTGCTCATAAGTGTTGCTCATGAAATAACACATCCTTATTCAGCACGTGATGCCAGATGTGATACAACCAACAACGTGACTTAGCTAGTGGCTAAATGCTGTAAAGGGTGACATTGTCAGCTAAGTGACATTGTCATTGTCACATCTGGCATCACATGCTGAAAAAGGTTGTGTTATTTCACCCTTTACAAAGCAGGACATTCGCTGATGTATGATTTATGAAGACATTATTTATGCAGGCATTACATACTGTATAAAGCCTTTATGAGCAACACTTCCATCTAAAGTGTGACCCATTATTTTACTTGAAGAGTTAGAGAGACTAATTATACCCCCTCTAAAGAAATACCTTTTAACTCAACTACATTGGGGGTGACTTTGGCCCAGTATCTGTGACCGCTATCCCTCACAAACAATGAATTATGAAAATAAATAAACCCTCTGTTGTTCTAAAATGAAGGTTTTGGAAATACAAAGCAACTGAAATGCAATGGATAGCCAATTCACCTTGGAAAACAAAGACTTCTCCATTCAATCAACAATTGCTTGTTGGCTGATCTCAACAGAGCTTGACCCTTATGAAAGTGAGGTAGAAGTTTCCGCTGCTGTTATGATAGACCACAAAGTAGTGAAAATAAGACAGAATTTTTGTCAAAAATTGGACCAATAGAAGGAATGTGGGTTATTGAAAGTTCAATAGCTCACCTAAAGAAGTGAACAGCCGGTATCAGACAGCAATTACCTCACTGAAAATTTTTGGAATATGGCTATAGTAAGAAATGGATATGAAAAGTATTGGGAGTTTTTAAAATATGAAATTACAAATATGACCATTTCATATGGCAAAAATATACATGCAAAAAGAGATCCAGAATTGAAAAAATATAGATATCTTTGATTTATCTTTGGTTCCCTCCATAAACAATAAAAACCATACTTACAAATAGAAAAATGATGGCAGGAACTGGATGCAATTTATGCCAGCAGGGAAAGAGGGGCATTTTCGCACTCTCAATAAAAATGATTGGAGGAGAGTGACAAAAATAGCAGGTTTTTTTTACAAAGAGACAGGAGAAATTCAGAAAAAAAAAACGTAATAATCCAACTAAAAATTGTTGGCGCAATCTGTGAAGATAGTAATGTTTTCTCCAAATATACAGTTGACTAACCTCTATCACGCCATTGATTCCCACAAAAGCTGTAATATCCTGAATTCATTTAGTGATGTAAAAACAGCAAGTATCAATTTTAGTGAAAAATGCTCTCTAAAGGTTGCTTTAGAGGAATTTCTTTCAGCCATGAAAGATTTAAAAACAATAACTCACTGGACAATGATGGGCTTACCTCTGAATTTTAAGAAGTATTTGATTACCAAATTGAAAAATTTATACTCTCTGTTTTGGAGAAGGCCTTCTGTAATGGGGAATTACCCCCGTCACTGAGGTGAGGTCTCTCACCCAAATTCCCAAAACAAAGGAAGATCGCTTACTCGATGATAATTGGAGACCAATTATGCTCCGTAATAATGATTAGAAAATTATTGCCTCCATTATAGACAAGGAACTAAAGACTTCCCTAAATGAAATATTTCACAAATTTCAATGTAGATTCATGAGTGCCCATCATATTTCCAGTAATATTCGTCAAGTTATTGACTCGATCAATTACAGAGATTTACTTTATGGCACCCTTCTGATTTTGTTTTTAGATTTTTTTTAATCATTTGATTTGGTATCCTACAATTTTATTTTGATATGTTAATTTTTTCCAAATTTAATACATATTTTATAAAGGCAATGAAACCATGTACAATGGTAGCAATAGTGCTGTCAAACTGCCCTTTGGTATATCACCCAGATTAGACGTAAAGAGAGGAATTCACCAGGCCGTCTCTCCTTACTTCTTTTTATTGAAAGGGCAAGATCTCAATTTATTAATAACCTAACATCCATTTAAAGGCAATACTTTTTATGGTTGGTAAATAAAAACAACACCATGAGCTGATGATGCTACTCTCTTGTAGAAAGTAAAACTGTCATCAGTTTGTCATCTGCCATCAAAAAATTCTCTGAAATTTCTTCTCAAAACTCAACTTAAATGAATGTGCAGTTTTTGCTTCAAAAGACACAGTAGACGCAGAGATATCCAGTATCTCAGTAAAAGATACAGTGCAGAATTAGGGAATTATAATCACAATGGATGATTAAAAAATTGATGAATGATAATTTGGACCGTGTAATTGCTTCTGTGAAAATGAAATTAAACTCTTGGTGAGCTAGATATCTATCTCTCTGTGGTAGTGTACTTTTAAGTAAGGTGGCAGGCCTGTTAAGAGCCTCCTTTGTCTTTTCCTCCCTTTATGTCTCGAAGCATAAAACCTATTGTTTTATCATGATTGTATAAAAACATTAAAACGGTGAACATACTTGGAAATGTAGTGATCTGTATCATCACTGTTGCCGATTTTCCGAACTCACAGATAAAGCAGAGGGATATAGTGTCAAATCGTATGACTTATCTAATATTTAAAATGCAGATCATTGACATCTGGTCTAGCAATACAAATAATTTTGTGCTGCTAAACCCAGTCCCACTTGCAAAATGAACCATACTGGTGGGATGTCTAAGTTTGAACCTGATCCAAATTTTACCTGATCCTTAGTGATTAGCCTACTGTATTTTGCATTATTAGCAGATTAACATTGTAATTGTCAGCTCCCCCTGTTCTCAGTAAAATTCCCTGTGTTCTGGCCATTTCAAACCCTCCCTCCAGTTTTTGGGCCATGCCCCCAAATTTACATACAGCTTGAAAAGCCAAATACCAAATGGAAAACAGAAAGGACGAAACTTAAAATGCCAAACGGCAAATGCCAAATGGAAAATGGCAAACATAAAATTTATTTATCTATTTTAAGTTTCATATTTGGTTTTTCCCTTTTCCTATTACCAATGCCATTTTCAATTACATCTTTGCAATTATAGCTTTCAGTTTAAGCATTTCCATTAAAGTTTATGCATTTTGAATTTTATATTTTAAATTTGCTTTTTCAATTTACTTTTTCTTTTTAAGTTTAATTTTGTCCTTATTATTCCAATTGGTCAAGATAATAAATAAATAATAATCTTTTTAATTTTTTTCTATCTTAATTTTCTATTTGGACTTTTATTTTGAATTTAGATCCAAACATATACTCCATTAATTATATTCATGAATAATAGAAGGGACCAAAAGTAATTGGACATGTCGCTGTGCAGCAGTTCCATGACCACGCACTTATCATTCCCTCATTATCTCATTTACAAGTAAGCAGATCAAAAATTTTGAGTTGATTTAAAGTTTGGCTTTTGTACTTGGAATCTGTAGTTTTCAACAATCAAACTGAATTCCAAGGATTTATTACTACCAGTGAAGCAAGCCATCATAAGGCTAAAAATCAAAACAAAAGCTTCTGAGAAGTGACAAAAACTCCATTGGTGGCCAAATCAACTATCTGATACATTAATAAATGAAGATCAAGAGCTCCTATGAGCTCCCATAAATGACAACTATGGTGGATGACAGAAGAATTATTTCTTTGGTGAAGAAATATCCCCTCTTAACAAATCCCCTCACTTCACCGGAGTAAATACAGGGGCTTTACCACAAGACGTAATATGCTGGTAAATCTCAAAATCATAGTAATCAAAATAAAAAACATCTAAAACAGCCTGTACCACTCTAGAGCAACTTCCCATGGGCAGATGAGACAAAGATAAACTTGTACCAGAACGAAAGGAAGAGTGTGGAATGGGGAAGCAACTGTGCATGATTCAAAGCATACCACCTCATCTGTGAAGCATGGTCATCTGTGGGCATGTATAGCTACAAATGGAAATGGCATTTATTGAGGTTTCTGCTTACAACGGCAGTAAGATGAATTCTGAATTTTATTGGGCTGTATTTTTTTTTCACTCAGACTCAGCTAAATGCTTGAAGACTCATTCCAAGGTGCTTCACAGTGCAGATGGAGAATGAGTCAAATTACTCAGCAAAACCAAATCAATTTCCATGTCTTGATTTTCTGGCTGTCTGCATCAATTTCAGTTTTGTCAATTGGTTCTCACAATTATTATTATGACACAATTATTGTCTCGTTGTCTCGTCCCTCTCTTTGTGCGTTCCACTTACCCTTTCCCTGCACCTGATGCTCATTGTTGATCGTAGTCTCCACATATTTCAGTTCTGGTCTTTGTCTTCTCCTTTGCCAGATTGTTTGTCTATCCCTAATGTTTCAATCTACTTTCCAGCAGTTTTCTCAGAGTCTTCGCCTTCCCAGTTCCAGTTCCAGTTCCAGTTCCAGTACCCTCTTCTCCCCAGTGTTCATGTTGGCTGTTTCCTGCGTCATTTGTCTCTCTTGTTCCACTCATCGTTCCGCCGCTGCCTAACCTCCGCCTGTCCCTCAACTGCAATCTGCCTGTCCACTATTGCCCAGTCTAAAAAATTGGATTTCTTTTATATCAGACAAGATTTCTTGTCTGATACAAAAGAAGTCAATTTTTTTAGTTCTAAAATTAGAGACATAATGAATCTCATCCAACTATTGCCCAGTCTGCCCGTTCTCTGATCTACACTGTTGTTCCCAATAATAAAACTCCATCTCATTGTTCACTCGATCCAGCTCTTGGCTCCCTCTGTTCATCTAGCTCTGACCCCAAAAAATGTTTTATAGCAAGGAAGTGGAATGTTCTACTATCGCTAAGTCAATTACTTGCCCTGAATCCAAAGGAGCATGATTTTCTCTTGCTGAAGGGAAAACTGAAGAGAAAGTGCCCTAAGAACAAGCAATAACTGAAAACATCTGCAGTGAAGGCCAAGCAGAGCATTTCAGGTTAGAAATCAAGCAACTGGAAATGCTGATGGGTTCCACACTCCAGGCAGTCATTAACTGCGTAGGATTTGCTTCTAAGTATTTAAAATGAAAATTCAATTCATGACTTTGTTAGTTTGTCCATAAACCTTTTATCTCCTAAATCTAAGGGGTCGGTGTATAAAAATGATTGTAATTCCAACACATTTCTTAGAAAAACCCTTAAGTTAAACCTAGAATACTATCCCTTAAGCACGTCTTGATTGATTCATTTCACATCCATTGTGGTGGCATACAGAGCCAAAATAATGAAAATTGCGTCACTGTCCAAATTCTGACAGAACTATTTAATGTTACACACAGACACGTACACACACACACGCATGCACGCACACACACACACACACACACACTTATGATTGTGTGCATGATGTATGTTTCAGAATCCTTTCCACGACTTGGATTTGGTCATCCTGCTGGTAGATCCTTGTGGCACCCATTCACTGTTCTGTCAGTGTCAGCAATTCTGTTGCTGGCTCTCATTATCACTGTGGCTGTTAACAGTAAGTACAAAGTAGATGAGGTGCAGATAAAAAGCCTGGTAAGTGGTGATCCGTGGATGGAAAATCCAGATTTAAAAAGTCGAAGTCCTCTGCAATATTCAGTTCCAGTCACCTGGATTAGCTACTTGAAATGAAACATCAAGTGTAGCTTGTCCAGTCTTGCCGAAACCCTAGTAACCTTGACTGTTGTCGAAATTGAAAGTGGAATGATGTATAAAGTGAGCAATATATGTATGCCATGAATGGTATGGTGTTTACAGGCCTTTTCCGGAGGAAGTTGACTATGGCATTGGGAAGAGATATAGACATTTCAAGGAACAGTTTAGGGATGGTAATAATTTTTCAAGAGGTCTGTAAGCATGAAGACAAGCACAAAGTATTGATTTTCTTATTTAGTGATGAAACAATTTCAACATGGTCTGACTTGATTAATGAGATAAATCATTATTTTCAAAATTTGAGAAGACAGCTGACTGGATATCAAGAACAAGAAAAACTGAACACACTATCACCTAAAAATGCCAACATTACCTGCTGGGTTATTATGAAAAGAAATAATGCAAGCTGCAGCCAGCTGGCTTCCTATGAATAAAAAAAAAAAAAAAAAAAAATACAAAACAAACTGTGTTCACAGTGTCTAGGGTAAAGACAAACACAAAACAAATTTCTCTTGATGTGCAAACTTAGTTTCAGTTATGGAATAGTTATACTCTGGAAAAAATTGAAATACCTGATAATGTATTTGAAATAATTCAAGAAGAAGTATACTCCATAAATTTAAATAGTAGAAGCCAGTTGACTGGCTGCTACCTGAAAAAATTACCAACATCACCTGTTGGGTTATTATATAAAAAAAATAATGCAGGCTGCAGCCAACTGCCTTCTTGTGAATAAAGAAAATAAAAACATAAGTAAACATGGGTTGGCAACAGCACATGGCCCCAAAATGAACTATTGTGCTTGAAAAAAGAAAAATAAAATGTTCAGCCAAAACTTTTATGACGTCATAATTACGTCACACAATGTAATTTTCAAAAACTGATTACGGATTTGTGAAGTAGTCATTAATACCTTCATTTTGATATATTACTTGATATTGTAGCTCACAAAAACATACAAACATTTGCTGACCTCCAGCAACAGGCACTCCCCATGAAGGTGAAGGTCAATTGCTTATACAAACTAATGGTTTACCAACCCAGGAACAAGCTTACTTCTGAACAAATTTGGCATCATTTGGATAGAAACTGCAACCAGGAAAGTTTGTCAAAGAATTTTTATATATGACCTTGCAGTGACCTCGACCTTCCACCTATACTTCCAAGTTTCAGCGTGTCGAAAGACCTTACATGGATGTACTCGTATGTTGAATATGACTAAAATTTAATGAAATTTAGGGGTGATATTGTGACTAGAAGTGAATGCTACAGAAAAACAGACAAACATATAAACAAACAAACAGACATACAATTGAACCGACAGAGAAACAGAGTCTTGCAAAAAACAATTTTGGCAAAACTAACTTGCAAGTGATTCACTGTTGCTATGACGCCATCCTCATTAGAAGACTTTTTCTGTAGTGAACAGTTTTTCTGACTGGCGTAACGCTGAACATCAAGTGCAGTAACATTGCTAGATGTGTTTATGTATGATTTACTTTGTGTGCTAGTATATGAAACTCACACACAGTACCTACAACCAAGAGATTCAGTTTGAAAGTTAATGTTATGCCATGTGTAAATTATATTTATCTTCAAATAATAATGTAACACTTCACCACTAGATGGATGGTCAGAATCAGAATCTAGACGTGATAAGTGATAATAATGTAGCTATGTCTACATGTAAGTTTTGAGAATTGGATTGACTGGCCATATTTAAACCCAATATAGGCCTGCCGGCACCAAGTTTTACCACTAACATGTGACCAGGGTACATCCTAGTCATCTGGAAAATCTTTCATGTTTCACTGCAGCTAAGTTCTCATCTGACCGTTAAAACCACACCAACTTTCTACACAAAAAATGTTTCCTGGGTTGAGTTGCACATTACCAGAGCCATAATAATGTTAATTTAGCTAGAGCCATTCACAATGAATATGCCAAGTCTCTCCTTACATTGACAGATGAAATGTCTGACTTTCCTGTTATTTACACACTTTATAGAGTGTCAGTGTGACACGTATTGTACAAAATGACGACAGAGCGGTGGCCATGAAAAAAGCATGCAAGTGAGGCACTGAACAACATCCTGTCATAATTTCTGTCAGTTTATTTACATGATGGAAAACAATATCCACAGGTAATATGTTATTTTCTGTAATAGCCTGCTCATTGAAAGCCTGTGGGGGGCGCCATCTTAAAGGTACGCTAAGATTGAGGTTAATTGTGTGGGCGGGGCTTATTATCGGTCAGTTCGAAGGCTTGTATCTTCTCTGGCGTCCGCAGCGCACACATGCACGCGTAGCTCTTACGAAAACTAACGGTGCTTTCAATTGCACTCAGACAACAGAGTTGCATTTACAAACCTTTGGACATTGGAGTTTTGGTCATGTAAATTTCCGATCAGCAACAACAATAAGTGCCAGAGAAAACTGGGGATGACATCAAATCACGGGGGGCGTGCTGGGTGCCCCCTAGTGCAACCACAGTAGATCCGCCTCTGCCTGCACACAAGGTAGCAGACTTCATATTGATCTTAGCCTCTTTTGACACATCGCTGCACCTCATATCAGGCCTACCTGGGGCTATCGCATAAAAGAACCACTCCCATTGACTGATCACAGATGAAGTTGCAACACTGCTGGTGTATATGATAGGAATATTGTGCATATGACATGAAAAATATGTCAGAATCATAACTATATAAACATTAAGGAAAAAATAAAACAATAAGAAAAATTACACCTGTGGCTGTTTATATGATATTTACTGACTAAACTTGACAGAACCTGAAATCATAACTATCTTCTTTAGATGTAAAGGTGGACCAGAGGTTTACTACGCTGGAAAAGACTGTGGCCAACCTTACTCTTTCAGTGAAGTCCATCCATTACAAGATCCGGTCTGGCGAGGAAACTAGTGAGTCATCAGAATTAGCATAGGTTGTGGCACTGTTGACCTGCATATCCACACACAAGCATGCATACAAAAATACATTTGGAATCCTAATTGCAACATTTTAATATAGTGGGCTACTGAGCAAATTTATCCTCACAGAAGCCTAAAACAGATCTGGCATCTTGATGACAATGGCCATGCATTTTCCACGCACCACATCAAACAAATAAAAAACGTCAACTAATATGTCATCCTGTTATTGTCACATTAATGTTTCATCAACTGTATTCTTTTTACCCTTTTTTTTTTTTTTTTTTTTTTGCCTGTTGAGGATATGTCTTGTGGATAATTTTTTAATTATCGGTCTTAGAGCAACAAAAAATGTGCAGTGCTTTCACCTACATTACACTTGTGTTTCACCAAATGTATTTGACAATTTGGGAAAACAGCTTTGGCAACTCAAGCAATCGTGAATACAAAAAAAAAAAAAAAAAAAAAGCCGAATCTAGCTTTTTCGCTGAAATTTTTCCAGCGAATGCAATCTTCCAAGACTACCACACAGGCCCGGCGCTAGAACAGGGAACTGGGGGGGCACAGACATGTCCCTTTATGACAATTAGGATAGTCCTGGCTAGTTCTCAATCATTTTCCTTTACTGACGCGTTTTCCAATTAACGTAATTGGCAACTGAAGACACGGTTTCTCTCCATATGCGATCTAACAGCAATGAAATCATAGGGTAAATTCAGTATAACTGAGAATTGGGGTGGACGAAACATCCGTTTTAAACAATTTTTGTCCTCACCTGTTCTCAGTCATTTTCATGATTAACAAAAGGTTCACTCCGAGAGCGCTCCACACTTAACAGGAGTTGCTTGTTCATCCCGATTAGGTAAGACGACAATCATTCATCTGGACGCGTATTTGCTTAATTTAAATCAACGTTATTCAAAATTACTCTCGGCATTCAGTGAAAAAAGTGGCACTCGCCAGTGAAATAGGCTATAAAAAGCATGCGGCTCAAGCTATTTGCGCAGGTATGCAATTTTGAATGACGGTGATTTAAATTCAGCAAATACGCGTCCAGATGAATGATTGTCGTCCTACCTAATCGGGGAGAACAAGCAACACCTGTTAAGTGTGGAGTGCTCTCGGAGTGAACCTTTTGTTAATCATGAAAATGAGAACAGGTCAGGACTAAAACTGTTTAAAACGGATGTTTTGTCCGCCCCAATTCTCAGTTATACTGAATTTACCCTATGATTTCATCGCTGTTAGATCGCATATGGCGAGAAACCGTGTCTTCAGTTGCCAATTACGATAATTGGAAAACGCGTCAATTTTGGAAAATAACTGAGAACTAGCAGGACTATCCTAATTGTCATAAAGGGACGTGTCTGTGCCCCCCCAATTCCCAGTCCTAGCGCCGGGCTTGCCGCTGAACTATCCCATAAAGCATCGGAAATGGGGCATGACTGCAACATCAGGGCGTTTTTTTTTGTTTGTTTGTTTTTTTTGTATTGACGGTTGCTCAAATTACTTTGCAATCAGATTTAGAGTATTTACTACCTTGCTGTGGTGGGATCCATTTGTCTTGATATTTGCATCAATAGAATTTTTTTTTTTTTTTTTGCAAGCTTAACCAGCCTTCTCTCTTAGATGTGATACAACTGCTTGAATTATATAATCGAAAGGTATGCAGCAATTAACAAAAACATCTTCCAGCACGTTTTAATTGTAATGTTTCTTAACATTATTGTTTTGCATTCAACTTAACAACTATTTCAATTAAGACTGTGTTTTGTACTGAGAGTGTTTGGCTGCCAATGAAACCCGTGAAGGACATACTATGTCAACTGGTCTTTTCATCAGGTGAAAATGTCCACTCAGAGATCAACGCACTCAAAGAATCAGTGAAAGTTGCCGAGCATCAGCTTACTACTCGTATGTTTCATTTTGAATTACTTCTGCTCTCAGATCTCCTCTCATGATGCTGATGATTCTGCAGTGAGGTTCAGCTTTTTTCCTCACATTGGTGTTAATAAACTTTAATGACTCTGCTGTCAAACTGCAGTCAACAGGGAAATGAAGAGAATGGATGCACTGGCAACTCTCACAACTGAAATTTCTCAGATGAAGTGCACCCTGGAAAAAATTCAAAAAAATGGCAAGTTTCTGAATTCTGCAATAACCTGCATGACATTGTACGTATAATGATGAATTTCCTTGCTGCTGGCGATGAGAACATGAACAAATGGCTGAAATAATCTTTGCCTATCATCGCAGATATCTGTGCAAAATATGGATATATGATAGCCAGCATCATTTATTCTTTTCTTCAGGTTTACTTGATTTTCAGTTTTAACATTTGAACTTTTGTTTTCAGCATTGGTTAGGCTCTATTTTAGAGCCATAAGAATGTTGTGTTTAAAGTCAAGTATGCCCAATATGAAATCCTGCACAGAAAAACTAGTTATTTTTGAGAAGAGTGCTGACATGGCCATGCAATCATTGTAAAGTAATTACAAACCGGTCTGGTGCTCCTAACATGGGGCTTATTCAATAGACAAATTGAATCAGTGAATTCAATAAGGGCCCGACTCCATGTTGAAAATGTGTGTAGTTGGGCCTTTATTGAATTCACTAATTCCATTGTATGCCATTTTTAGCCGTTCACTCCACTCCACCATTCCTGTCAGCTTGCAATATGACTGCTTTTACCCTCCAGTCACTGGTGCAGGTTGCTGTCTCTCGAAATGGCAGTTCTATGAGTCCAGTTGCTTCTTCTTCTCTGAAGAAGGGAAGTCCTGGGACTCTGCCCGTGACCACTGTGCCAGCATGGGTTCCTCGCTGGTCATCTTGAAGGATGATGGAAAGTGGGTATGTGAGAAAATTGGACTTGGGGAGAAGTAGAGGAGAAATGGTGATTTGTATTACTGGGGTTGTATGATGTCAAATCAAGTACTTTAACCTTCACAACTAGGGTACCTTTGGTTATTATTTTGCTCTGCCCTTGAGTACAATAAGTTGTACATGAAGCAATGAATTTGAGATTATGGCACAGCCTGTCAGATTTCTGTGTATTTGCAACCATGTAGTGTCAATGGCTATGGAAAATTCATATAAAATCAAAAGAGTGATTTGAAAAGCCTTTTGACCCTCAGTTATATTGAAAACACTATAACAACACATTCTTTGATGCTCTAACTTCTGAATTACACGGTTTATTCAAAATATACAATTAATTGCAATCCGATGACTGCAATAGATTCTAAAAAAGTTGGAGCAGGGGCAATTTGGGATTAATAATGGTGTGTCAAATTGCAATAATATGGTGATCTAATACAAGTGATGTTACCAGGGAAGCTAATCCTGTTATTGTATAAAAGGAGCCTCCAAAAAAGGCCAAGTCCCTCAAGGGCAAAGATGGGTCAAGGGTCACCAACTTGTCAAAAAGATGCTTAAGCTTTTAATCCATCATTAATGGCATTCCCAAAATACAAATTGTTAGAATTTTTGCCATTTTGCCCTCTACAGTGTGTAATATACTTAAAAGATGGAAGAAATCTGGTCAAATCTCAGTTTGATAATGGCAAGGCTGAAAACCAGCCCTGATCTTCAATCCTCTGATGTCACTGTCTTTATAACTATCATGCAACTGCAATGGATATCACAGCTTGGGTTTGGAAGTACTTTGATGAATCTACGGTGCTGTGAAAAAGAGTATTTCCTCTTCTCAGTTTCTTTTATTTTTGCTTTAAATTTAAATGTTTTAGATCATCCAACTAATTTCACTATTAAACAAAGGCTACACGAGTAAACACAAAATGCAGCTCTTAAGTGATCATTTAATTTATTGAAGGTAAAGTTATTCAAAATGGATTTCACCCATGTAAAAAACACAATTGCCCTCTGAACCTAATTACTGGATTTGCCACCCTTGGTAGCAACAACACCGATCAACACCGATGTTTGTGATAGCTAGCAATGAGTCCTTTACATCACTGTGGGGGAAATCTGACTCACTCCCTTTGGCAGACTTGTTTTATTTCAGCCACATTGGAGGGTTTTTGAGCATGAACTACCTGTTGAAGGTCATGCCACAGCATCTCGATCAGAATTAAATCAGGACTTTGACTGGGACACTCTAAAACCTTCACTTTCTTTCTTTTGAGCCATTCAGAGGTGGACTTGCTTCTGCCATTGTCCTGCAGCATAATCCAACTGAACTTGAGCTTTAGGTCACAAACTGATGGCCAAACATTCTCCTTTGCGTCCTGAAGCAGTAAAGAAGCCGTACACTAGCACCACCATGTTAAACTGTTGTTCATGATGTTCTTATCATACAACCCCAATTCTGAAATAGTTGTGACAAAAGCCCTATTTGCACGGGATTAGTATTACCTGGGGACCTCTGGTAATTTATAAATTACCCCCCACCCCCCCACCTCTGTGTTTCCTGCGGTGCATTCACTCGGGATAAGCGAAGCCTTCATTTTACTCGTATTTACTGACATTAGGCCGCCGGATATGATGTCACGTGAAGGCTGTGCGTCGGCACATTTTGACAGCTGTTAAACCTGTGAACCCATACTTTATAAAAATGTCGGTCATATTATTATCTGATGGGTCACAGTAAACAACAGTACAACGTCAGTAAACACCATGTCATAAAGTAGCAACGGGACTGTGGGCATTAGTTGTCGGGATAACAGGCTGACATGCGTTTGTATTGAGCTTGATATAACAGTGGCGGTTCTAGAACCGGGAATTGGGGGGGCACAGACACGTCCCTTTATGACAATTAGTCCTGGCTAGTTCTCAATCATTTTCCTTTACTGACGCGTTTTCCAATTATCGTAATTGGCAACTGAAGACTCGGTTTCTCTCCATATGCGATCGAACAGTGATGAAATCATGGGCGAAATTCAGTACAGAAAAATAATTTACTTATTAATTGGCCAATGCTTCGCGTTGATTGAACAGGTCCGCGTTCAAAGAAATATCGCCTTTCACTTTTGGTATTGCGTGGGTTGATTTAAAAAAAAAAAAGTGGCACTCGGCAGTTAAATAGGCAGCGTGCGGCTCAAGCTATTTGCGTGAGAGTCCACAGGTATGCAAATTTGAATAACGTTAATTTAAATACAGCAAATACGCGTCCAAATGAATGATTGTCTTCTTACGTAATCGGGGAGAACAAGCAGCACCTGTTAAGTGTGGAGCGCTCTCGGAGTGAACCTTTTTTTAATCATGAAAATGACTGAGAACAGGTCAGGACTAATAACTGTTTTAAACGGATGTTTTGTGCACCCCAATTCTCAGTTCTGGTTCCGCCACTGTACTGAATTTAGCCCATGATTTCATTGCTGTTCGATCGCATATGGAGAGAAACCGTGTCTTCAGTTGCCAATTACAATAATTGGAAAACGCGTCAGTAAAGGAAAATGATTGAGAACTAGCCAGGACTAATTGTCATAAAGGGGCGTGTCTGTGCCCCCCCACCCCCAATTCCCGGTTCTAGAACGCCACTGCGTCTCAACATCTTCTGAAATTTCGCTCTTCTGACGGATTTGAGCTTGCTGTTTCTGCGAATAGGTCTCCATACTGTGTAGTGAGATGATGAGACTCTTGCATTTGCGCCTACAATGCTATCAAGACTGTCATTCATAATTTCCACCGCAGCCTCCATGATTCTACCGCGATAGAGGTATAAAAACGCGCGGAAAAAGGAAAAAAAAAGCTAGAACACATCCCCAAATCACTGACATGTCGATTCGCACAGGACTATTATTATCACATGATGTCTGTGTTTGGTGAAATATGGTAGGTAATTTGCGGTGGAATTTTTACTTTACAAATTACAGACATGGCGCATTCGCACGGGATTAAGATCGCAGACATCCTCCGCAATTATTACAAATTACCAGAGGTCTCCAGGTAATACTAATCCCGTGCGAATAGGGCTAAAGTGTAAATTGTGAATAAAATCAAAATGCAATGACTTTCAGATCACATGAGACAGAATGTTATTTTCAATAGAACATAGATAACATTTCAAATGTTGAAACTAAGACATTTTACATTTTTATCCACAAAATGAGCTTATTTCAAATTTTCTGGCTGCAACAGGTCTCAAAAAAGTTGGGACACAGGCAAAAAAGGCCTGAAAAAGCAATTAATATGTAAGAGAATCAGCTGAAAGAACATTTAGCAAATAATGAACTTAACTGGCATCAGGTGTGTAACATGATTGGCTATAAAAGGGATGTCTTAGAGAGGCTGAGTCTCTCAGAAGTAAAGATGGCCAGAGGCTCTCCAACCTGTGAAGGCTTATGTAAAAAATTGTGGAATACTTTAAAAACAATGTTCCTCAACGTCAAATTGCAAAGGCTTTGAAGGTCTCATCATCAACGGTGCATAACATCATCAAAAGATTCAGAGAAACTGGAAAAATCTCTGTGCGTAAGTGACAAGGCTGAAGACCTTTACTGGATGCCCGTGATCTTCGGGCCCTCAGACGCCTCTGCATCACTCACTGGCATGATTCTGTCATTGACATTACTAAATGGGCCCAGGAATACTTCAAGAAACCACTGTCTGTAAACACAGTCCGCCGTGCCATCCACAGATGCTACCTAAAACTCTATCATGCAAAAAGGAAGCCATTGTTGAGCATGATCCAGACACGCCGCCATGTTCTGTGGGCCAAGGCTCATTTAAAATGGACTGTAGCAAAGTGGCAAAGTGTCCTGTGGTCAGACGAGTCCAAATTTGACATTCTTGTTGGAAATCATGGGTGTCGTGTCCTCCGGGGCTAAAGAGGAGAAAGATCACCCCTCCTGTTATCAGCGTTCAGTTCAAAAGCCAGCATCTCTGATGGTATGGGGATGCATTAGTGCATATGGTGTGGGACACTTGTATGTTTTAAAAAGCACCATGAATGCTGAAAGGTATATAAAGGATTTAGAGCAACATATGCTCCCATCCAGAGGACATCTATTCCAGGGAAGGCCTTATGTATTTCAGCAGGACAATGCAAAACCACATACTGCAGCTATTACAACAGCATGGCTTCGTAGTAGAAGAGTTCTTGTGCTGAACTGGCCTGCCTGCAGTCCTGATCTTTCACCGATTGAAAACATTTGGCGCATAATTAAAAGAAAAGTCTGTCAAAGGAGACCCAAAACTCTCCAACAGCTGGAAGCCTGTATTAAACAAGAGTGGGATCAAATTCCAATGGCCAAACTCAAGAAACTTGTCTTCTCAATGCCCAGACGCCTCCACTCTGTGTTAAAAAGAAGAGGGGATGCTACACCATGGTAAACAGGCCCCTGTCCCAACTTTTTTGAGACCTGTAGCAGCCATCAAATTTGAAATGAGCTCATTTTGTGGATAAAATTATAAAATTTCTCAGTTTCAACATTTGCTATGCTATCTCTGTTCTATTGTGAAGAAAATACTGGCTGGTGTGATTTGAAAGTCACTGCGTTTTGATTTTATTCACAATTTACACTTTGTCCCAACTATTTCAGAATTGGGGTTGTAGAATGCTATGTTAGCTTTACACCAGATGTAACAAAACCCGTGTCTTCCAAAAACTTTTCACTTTTGAGTCAACGGAATATTATCTCCAAAGTCTAGGGTGTCATCAAGACATTTTTTGCCAATCGTGAGACAAGCTTTTGTGCTCATTTTTGTCCACAGTGGTTGCTTTGCAGCTCTCCCATGGATGTCAATTTTGCCCATTCTCTTTCTTATTCTGGAAATTTGAACATTCAGGCAGGTGAAGCATTAAGTTCTTCACATTTTCGTCTAGGTTCTTTTGTGACCTCCTGGATGAGTCGTTGATGCAGTCTTGGAGGAATTTTAGTTTGCTGGCCATTCCTGGGCAGGTTCACCTCTGTTCTGAGTTTTCTCTTACTTGAGGGCACTGTACTTCTAAAAGAGTGAGCCTAGAGCCCTTCTAGTATGTGTGTTGTAAATGAAATACAAATTTTCACGTGCTCTCAAGTTTCTTTGTGGTGCTCCTAACTTTTTCAACTTAGGAGCGCACATGTGCTCCCTGGAAAAATGTCAGTGTAGAGCCCAGTTCCGCCATGTTCTGCAGATCAAAGATAACAAGGATAACCCAAGCTGTTATCACCGTCAGGTCCAAAAGTCAGCATCTTTCATGCGATGGCGGTGTGCCAGAGTGCATGTCGTTAATGCAGAAAGATATGTACCAATTATGCAGCAACATATGCTGCCATCCAGGCATTGTCTGTTCCAGGGACATCCCTGTGTTTTCAAGCAAGACAACATCAAAACACTCACTTTTTTTCTGTCTTGATTACAAGAGCATGACACCATAAGCAGAGAGTGTGGGAGCTAGATTGGCCTGCCTGCGGTTCTGATCTGTCTCTGATTGAGAATGAATGGCGCATTATGAGGCAAAATATACAGCAAAGAATATCCTTTAGAATTGTGCAGCTGATGACCTACAAAATGGAGAAGTAATCCACTTGCTAGACTTGACCAACTAGAGTCTACAGTGCCCAAACATTTAAAGGTGCATTCACTAATTGTCCCTAATTTCTCTACATTGCACAACAGCTGCATTGATGTAGACATGGTTCTCAGCTGCTTCCACCAGAGCAAGAGTTGCTAAAGCCTTCTCCTTGGTAATGTAACAAATTAGCTAAATAAAGTTGTATGTAGACAGTTTGTATTGAACTCATGTGACACATTCTGTCGCAAAAAGAACAGATACATGGCGTGGTGGAGGTATAAGCTCCACCGACTGCCCTCTAGTTCTGTGAATTGTATTGTTCAGTGCAGGATGAAATTATGACAAATGACACAACCCTTATGTGTCCTTAATTGGTTCCTCCCACCTTTGCAGTAGCCTGCAAATGTTTTCTGGTCATGTCTTCTTAAATTAATTTATTAAATTAATTGATTTCCCCCTTGCTCAGAGGGGCAGTCATTTGTATGCCCTGCTCCTTTTCAGTGGCAGGCGGTGGACAGAGAACAAGGAGGGCGATAAACATGTCTTTAAACTGCTTATAAGTCTTGATCTGTTTTCAGTCAATTTCCTTGGTAAAAGACACTTGAAATCTCCCCTCTCAGGTGTAGCTAATTTTCTTCGTGAAGACGAGAAATGAAACGCACCAGTTGAACGCAAAAAAGAGCGCATTTTAGTCTTTTTCATTTAAACAATCATTACGCACAGGTTTGACGACTTGCTTAGGATGTGACAAAATTTAACGCGGAAAATCAACAGTGTTTTTTTCGTGAAGAGTTGCCTGTGAAGGCATGCGAATTAAACATTTTATAGAATTTATTATTCACTCACCTAAACATTTCATTATAAGGGAAACTAACATGTTGACCAAGAACAATGATTGAAATTGGGTCACTAATCTCATCCATTTCAAGGGATGTTCCCCCCCCCAGTTTTCCATCCACCGCCTGCCATTGCTCCTCATGTGTTATTGCCTGGTCTATATGTGTGCAGGACTAGGAAAAACTCGCTTGGGATTTTTTTTTTCCATTCTGAGATTAACGGGGTATCTCAGTGATATCCCAGTGATAGTGATATCCCAGCACTACTGTACTGTCAATTTACAACACTTTGCTGTGCACAAATTCAGCCAATTGTTTTCTCAAAATGAAAAACTTGGATCACTCTTTGATTTTGTTTGAAAATCTCAATGCTCATAAAATGACCCAAGTGACCCCTTTTCCTAGTCCTGCACACATATAAGCTTACTTTGTATCCAGTATGGTTGCTGGATTGTAAAGCTTTATACCCACCAAAGCCAGCCAGTCAGTTTGTGTCTTCTAGTTTTGTGTTAAGCTCTCCTTCTGTGTGGTCCAATAAATTAATGGTAGTGGAAAAACATAATTACTCTTAGGAGTTTTATTAATGGGAACAAGCTTCCAAGCCTTTATATCAGTCTTCAGAATTGGGACCGTGTTCTTGTTAATCCTGTTCCAGTTTGTGGCTCTCAGTCAGTTTATTCGGAACACTTCCCAAGCCTTCATCGATCTCCAGGATTGGAACTGCATTCCTGCGAAACCCTTCGGTTCAAATGTCAGGCAGTCCTATTTCTGCGAAGGGGATTAACCATCTGGCTTTTGCCCTGGAACGGCCACTGGCCTGGGTATGGACATACTCCAACCCTCTCCAGTCATTACCAACTTAGCTGGACTGCCCCCTTCTCAATGCCAGGCCATGGCATTTCCCTCTACTGTTTCTGTATTCCAATTAATAAATACTCCCTTAAGGACTTGACCCCGAATCTTCATCTTTTTACTTGTCTAAATCATAACACAAAAACGACTGTGCCAGAAGCGAGCCAGCTGAGTTTACAAAAATCTGAACTCCATAAGACCACTTCATTATTTTGGGTCAGCAGAATGGGTTACATTTTAATAAATAAATTTTTTGGACACTGTTGCAGTCATCACATTGCATGGTTTTAACAAGTGATTAAATTCATGAGTTGGAATATACAGGAATGGGTTGTACTGTTTTAAATGTACTTGTAGTAGAGGAGAGGTGTCAAACTCCTGTCTTCAAGGCCTGCAGTCTATGCAGGTATTTGCTGTGTTTCTTCACTAACCTAAAGGGTACCGAGTCCATGTATGGTACATTGCTCTCTAAGCACTAATTTGCTGCAAATTGGAAGGAGACCACAAAAGCCTCCAGGGCTGAAGTTTGTTGTAGAGGGTGAATGAACTTTTCAAATCAGGCCTTTGTTATTACCCCGCCCCACCCGAGGGGCGAGGGTAAGGGGTATTGTTTTTGGTTCGATTTGTTTCTGTGTTTGTTGTGCGTTTCTTTGTTTGTTAACACTTTAGCAGCAAAACTAATAGCCAGATTCACCCCAAATTCGGTATAGGGATTGCCACTGACCCACAATAGATGCCTATTGAATTTCGGAAAAGTAGGTCAAAGTATGTGCGAGGGGCGGGGTTTGTTGTGCCTGGCACCACTTGTTGTATTTGCCTGCTCTTTGATGAGGCAACTTTTTAGGAGTGAATGACAGTAGGCTACTGAATTTGTTTTTTATCAAGAGAGTAATAGAGATGGTCAGATAACAAATGGCATTTTTAGCTGAATGACAGACTGATGTCTCTCTATTCTATCCTTCCTGCTTTGACAGAATTGGGTGGCCCATAGGACCATGCCAAGATTCTACTGGATTGGACTAACAGATGAGAGGACAGGGGAGTGGGAATGGGTTGACGGCACACCGTACTACATGAACAGGAGGTGATTTCTTTGGTCCAACTATTGTTTTCCAAATTCTCTAAACTAGTCATTTTTTTCTTGAACCATCCAAAATTGCTTTGTTAATTCAAGTATAAAGTAATTAATTAATTATTAAAATTGATACGTGTGCTATAGACACTAGTTCTATGAAGTCAGAGCTCTCAAAGTGCAATCTTTCTATGAAGCACCATGGAAGCACCGGAGATTGCTTTGCGTGCTGCTTCTTTCCCAGTATGTCCTAGTTGACAAATGACATTTTCGCAAAATACAGATGAATTCCTGGTTACTTTAGATAAGTTTCCCAATAGATGACACAAAGGCTATTGAATAGAACTCTAATTAAAGTAGTAAACACATTTTTAGCAGTCATTCGTCTCACCTCTATTTTGAGTGCTTTGGTGTTAAAATATGTGGATAATTAACCTACTTTTTTATGACTATCACTTTTGCTATGGCTATCAAATCATCGCAAGTCAACAGATGACTCGCAAGTCAACACTCCTCAGAGACAGTGTAATATCCTTACCCCGGCAACATCCAGCTTCTCTCAACAAAGGCAAAGTGTGATTACGCTGTCATGAATATCTCAGAGAAAGCTCATGGTATCTTTCCCAAAATCTAGAAGTCGTAGCAGCAAGGATAGTTCAGTGTGATTGGTAGAAAAATGGGGGGGGGGGTAGAAAAAAAAAATTAGACCGAATGAACAATGGAGACTACATTCAATCAACAATCTGTATATGATCTCAAAGTATACAACAAATTACTCTAGCAAAAAAGTACAACCCCTGGCAAATATTATGGAATCACCACACATAGTGGATGTTCATCCAGCTTTTTTACTTCATAGAAATGAATTGAATATTTTTCATCATCAAGAAGAAGAAAAAAATATGGAAGCACTCAATGTTGAGGGGAAAAAAATCAAAGAATCGCAGTGTAATTGGCATTTCTAAAGGAAATACAAGCTTAAATCTGAATGTACAAGTTAGTTTGCAGTTAAAAGAGAGTGCACGCAGACCTTAACAAAGTTTTGGACTTGGCTAATGAGAAGAAACATGGCATCAACAAGAGAGCTGGCAATTGAAACAATGGAAAGGGTGATAAAACTGCTCCAAGAGGGAAATTTAACACAAAATTGTTTCCAGTAAACTGTGTCTAAAATTTGGTGCAAGTATAAACAAAATGGGAGGGTTATAAAAGGAAGACATACGGTGAGGTGAAAAAAGTATTTGCCCCTTCCTGATTTTGGTTTTTTTTTTTTTGCATATTTGTCACATTAAAACATTTCAGATCATCAAATAAATTTTAACATTAGACAAAGATAACCAGAGTAAATACAAAATGCAGTTTTTAAATTATGATTTCATTGATTAAGGGAAAAAGCTATCCAAACCTACCTGGCCCTATGTGAAAATGTAATTGCCCTCTAAACCTAATAACTGGTTGTTCCACCCTCGGTGATAACAACTGCAATCAAGCGTTTGCAATAACTGGCAATGAGTCTTTCACATCACTGTGAAGGAATTTTGGTCCACTCTTCTTTGCGGAATCGTTTTAATTCAGCCACATTGGAGGATTTTTGAGCATGAACGGCCTGTTTAAGGTCATGCCACAGCATCTCAAGTCCGGACTTTGACTAGGCCACTCCATATCCGTCATTAAGTCTTTTTTTTAAGCCCTTCAGAAGTGGACTTGCTGGTGTGCTTCGGATCATTGTCCTGCTACATAACCCAAGTGCGCTTGAGCTTGAGGTCATGAACTGATGGCTGCAGTCTAGCTCAGGAACAGCACAACTTATGCTATTATGCCAATATCCAAAAGAAGAAAGTTGATTTAACGCATTTGACGTTTTTGTCAATTTCATAAAACCATACATCAATGTCCACTGGATTTCCCATGGAAGGAGGTTGAGCTAGTCGATAGGACTTTGTTCAAATGTTTATATGTCAATGAAGATTGCGTGGTTAAAATCTTGTCTCGTTCACCAACTGTCAACCTTGTCATTTTCGACTCAAAAAATATGCTAATTTTGCGTATTTGCTTGGGGGCGTATTCAGGCTTTAATTTTTCAATAAACTGAGTCGACCTAAGGGTAGCAATGCATTTTGGTATTTACCACATGTCCATACAATATAACGGCAGCAACTGTTTTAGAATACCGTATCTGTTAGATGAGACAAGTACATTGCAAAGTCCTTAAAAAACTTAAGTGCAAATTTATCTCCCATTTTCAACAATTTTTAAAATGGATATGAAATATTCCTCAGTGCTTCTGATGATGAAGCCTAAAAGCGAGCAAGGCATAGATGACGTAGGAAAAAAATCTTGAGATTCTCACTGATGCGCAAGCAGATACTGGCCTCTAAACATTGGACCCGGAGCAAGAAAAATAGCCAAATGGGCGTGGTCAGCAAATTTCAATCATGCATATCTTGAAAGCTATTTCACTGTTATTTCTGAAATTTTGGTATATCACTATTAGTCCTAAAGGCTATTCGCAAAATAAGTTTCATGGAAATCAGAGGGGTCGGGGGGGAGCTTTGTTCAGTTTGGCGTGGAATGACCCAGTTATTAGAACCTTTGTATTTCATCATTTTTCAAGCATTTTTGCCCAGTGAAATTGCTTTAAATGTGCCTAAGACTTTTGCACAGTACCGTATATCATGCAGTAAGGGAAACTGCCTCACATAATCTGCCCATTCTCATTTAAAAAAACAATTCATCTTAACATAACATTGGTGAGAAAAGGCTATTCAGCCCAACAAGGCAGAATGTACCAAATGGATACTGACAGCACTAGATACTATCTGTTTTTTTCAAGCCTGGTCATGAAAACTCTGGATTCTCTTGAAATCATCATAAATCACCTAAGCAGAATCCAGTTTATTTTCTAAAACTTCCAATTTTGTATCATATGAAGATTTAACCAATTCACTTTCAATGTTGCTGTCAAGGTAATGAATTTAGACCAGGAGGAGCAGCAGTCTCAGCGCTGATCCCTATGGGACTCCATTCCTACTGTTCCCTGCTCAGATGAGGTCCCTCTAGTTAGTTCCCTTTATGTCTAGCCCGTATCCAGTTCTGAATCCTCTCTAAAGTACCTCCTACAAATCCATCTGACCTCAGATTAGGAATGAGTCTCTCATCCAGTACCTTATCTAAAGCTTTTTGGAAATCCAAATCTCTGATGCTATTTGCCCCTTTTCTTCTCAGTGCCCTCTTCAAGGAATTCTGAATTGTTCGGGCCTTCACTTTCAGAAATTGCTTTGGACTTCATAATCCCTAATCACAATATCAGCTAAATCATTGTAAGTACTGAAAATGCCTTCTGGCTTGTTAGACACCTGCTCTCGGGTAAAACTCACTGAAGCACTATTGAAGGCATCAGCAATTTCCTTATTCATAAACAGCAATGTTCCATCTTCAAAATACGCTTAGCATGAGTCAAACTCTAACTTTTCCCTTAAGTAGGTTCAGAGTGAGAAAAAAACTTTTTTTTCATATTGTAAGACAATATCACATACATATTCTGTATCTACTGGTTTCAGCACTTCACTAAAACTACATCACATGTATGTTGAGAGAAATATTCAAACCCAGAACGCCATGTTTTTATGGCCAAAGCATTAGATCAAATGGAAAATACCTAGAGCTTGTAGATCATTTTATACACAATACCCTGTAATTCAGCAGGACATAACTGGCAATATGGGAAACCTTGGGATCTCCACTAGATTACAACCCCAATTCCGAAATAGCTGGGACAAAGTGTAAATTGTGAATAAAATCAAAACGTAATGACTTTCAAATCATACCAGCCAGTATTTTATTCACAATAGAACAGAGATAACATAGCAAATGTTGAAACTGAGAAATTTTACAATTTTATCTGCAAAATGAGCTCATTTCAAGTTTGATGGCTGCTACAGGTCTCAAAAAAGTTGGGATAGGGGCCTGTTTACCAAGGTGTAGCATCTCCTCTTCTTTTTAACACAGAGTGGAGGCGTCTGGGCATTGAGGAGACAAGTTTCTTGAGTTTAGCCATTGGAATTTGATCCCACTCTTGTTTAATACAGGCTTCCAGCTGCTGGAGAGTTTTGGGTCTCCTTTGACGCACTTTGCGTTTAATTATGCACCAAATGTTCTCAATGGGTGAAAGATCAGGACTGCAGGCAGGCCAGTTCAGCACACGGACTCTTCTACTACCAAGCCATGCTGTTATAATAGCTGCAGTATGTGGTTTTGCATTGTCCTGCTGAAATACTCAAGGCCTTCCCTGGAATAGATGCCGTCTGGAGGGGAGCATAGGTTGCTCTAAAATCTTTATATACCTTTCAGCATTCATGGTGCTTTTTAAAACATGCAAGTGTCCCACACCATATGCACTAATGCATCCCCATACCATCAGAGATGCTGGCTTTTGAACTTAACGCTGATAACAGGAGGGGTGGTCTTTCTCCTCTTAAACCCAGAAGACACGACGCCCATGATTTCCAACAAGAATGTCAAATTTGGACTCGTCTGACCACAGGACACTTTGCCACTTTGCTACAGTCCATTTTAGATGAGCCTTGGCCCACAGAACACGGCGGCACTTCTGGATCATGCTCAACAATGGCTTCCTTTTTGGATGATAGAGTTTTAGGTGGCATCTGTGGATGGCACTGTGTTTACACACAGTGGTTCCTTGAAGTATTACTGGGCCCATTTAGTAATGTCAATGACAGAATCATGCCGGTGAGTGATGCAGTGGCGTCTGAGGGCCCGAAGATCACGGACATCCGGCAAAGGTCTTCCGCCTTTTCCCTTACACACAGAGATTTTTCCAGTTTCTCTGAATCTTTTGATGATATTATGCACTGCCGATGATGAGACCTTCAAAGCCTTTGCAATTTGACGTTGAGGAACATTTTTTTTAAAGTATTCCACAATTTTTTTACGCAAGCCTTCACAGGTTGGAGAGCCGCTGGCCATCTGTACTTCTGAGAGGCTCACCCTCTCTAGGACATCCCTTTTATAGCCAATCATGTTACACACCAGATGCCAGTTAACTTAATTACTTGCTAAATGTTCTTTCAGCTGATTGTCTTATATATTAATTGCTTTTTCAGCCCTTTTTTGCCTGTGTCCCAACTTTTTTGAGACCTGTTGCAGCCGGAAAATTTGAAATAAGCTCATTTTGTGGATAAAAATGTAAAATGTCTCAGTTTCAACATTTGAAATGTTATCTATGTTCTATTGTAAATAACATATTGGCTCATGTTATCTGAAAGTCATTGCATTTTGATTTTATTCACAATTTCCACTTTGTCCCAACTATTTCGGAATTGGGGTTGTACAGTATAGGCCGGAAGTTCCACAGGTTTGAATACAGCAGATGCCTTTGACGGAGTCATACATGGATATAGATTAATCATAGATTAACCATATAGATTAAGAGTTGGTCATTGGTTTTTTATTTCTGCACCATGGGAGTTACTGGTACTATGCACCACTTTTCACATGCATTATTCGCTTTCAATTGTTGACTTGTGAATGAACGGTCACATAACTTAAAAATGGGACCTATCCCAATTTTCTTGGTTATCTATAACAGCCTGTGGGCGGATTAATATGTGGAGGTATCAGGTCGGATTTTCCGCAGTAATGCAAAGAAAATAACATTATGCATGCACCCTCGTGTGTTGCCACTCTCCTGGAAAGCTACAAAGCTAGGGACTATCCTCATTTCTCTGGCCTAAATTTGCTTTCAAATAAAGTCAGTTAACTTGAAGAAATAACCAGCGGCACTCACCATGACACAGAGTCCAGCACAGAGTCCACTATAGCGCAAAAGTATGGTTTTTTAGAACAATAGCAAGGGCAAGCAAACCTTTCTTTAGGAAAGTGCAAGTTCATATTTTACCTGGTAGCGTTCATGCGAGGGTCAACCTAGGAGGCTGTGCATCCAAAAGCTGACAGGCAAAACTTTTTATCAGGTAATGTTACATATTTTAGTCTGAGTGCTGCATATACGGTGAAGGAACATTGTCACAGCCGAGCATGTGTGGTGGACGCTGATCGGTTCACCAGTCTTCAGATTCTTTTCAATGAAAGCGAGAAAATATTGCCTTGGAATACTCTTAATTTTTTGTTTTGGCTTATCTTTTGTTTACATTCAAACATACCATGTGTAAGTCAATATTATGTACAGTAAAATCAGTTGAGATTCGACAAGGCTAAGTCTCTTTCGAGCATCCATGGCCAAACATGGCAGAACACCAAAAAACATCACAAAGTTAGTGCAAGCAAAATCATCAATCGTCTATTGTGACTTCGCCAAATGGGAGAGGCATTAAGTGTCTAATGCTGGGAAGCAGCACAACCCCTCTGGACTCCTACCATAATGGAGAGTTTACACCAAACACAAAGTGAATTTTTCGTGAAGCCAGATCATAAACGAAGTCAATACAAAGACGCAAATTAATAGGCTACGCAAAATCGCTCTGGGCGATGTGTATTGTGCGAGAGATGCGACACAAATGGCATGAATGAGGAAAAATTTGCGTATCACTCGAGTTTAAAATGTTCAACTTGAGCGAAAAATCTGAGCGAGTATAGAAGTGTTCTCTAAAGCATCACCGCCACTGGCAGATAGCTAGCTAGCTTCCTACATTGGTTGAACTGCAATCACATAGCTGGAGATAATGGGAACAAACTAGCTGTAACAACTAACTAAAGTAGCACAGTTTCACAAAAAAAAAAAAATGTATCTAGTTCAACATCAGATATGGCAACATCATAACTTTTGTGAATACTTTTATTCTCAAGCAGGCACGATGTTCATAAAATAGTGTTTGAGATGTTAGCAAAGCAACATTATCCAAATATTGATAAAATAATCCAGTAATTAATTTCTCATACATAAATATTTATTTTTGCAGGAAAGCATCTGAAAAGGTTGGATAGAAAAGGAGTAAGAGCTTTTAAACCGTCAATGCACTACCAGTTCACAACCATTCATTCTGCCCTGTCATTCAACTTCAATGGCCTTTGAGAAAATCACAAGGGATCATAGGTGCAGTGCCCTATCCTTGATTTGATTCTAACCACAAAACAGGAAATGAATATCTGGGACAAGCAATCAAGCAGAGCAAAAGCAGTATTAAAAGAGCAGCTTGTTCATTACCACAAATATCTGTTTACCTATAGGAAGTGGAAACCAGGACAACCAGATGACTGGACAATGCATGGTTTGGGGGGTGGTGAAGACTGTGCCCACCTGCATGAGGATGGGAAGCTCAATGATGACCACTGCTCCCGGCCTTATCGCTACGTATGTGAATCCTCAGTGATGGCAGCACCTACAGCATGATAGCGCTCACACTGCGAACAAATAAAACCTGAAAACATTTAATACATAACTCAGACCTTTCTGACTGAGTATCTTTTGCTAAATGAAACAAGACACTTGTAGGATTTGGAATTCCACAGTATTTAAGTTTTTTCCTCATTTTCCTACAGAGTAAGGGCCGTAAACAAAAAAAAATCTTCATGAAAATTCAGCAATGAAATAAAAAAAAATACTGAGAATTGAAAAATGGCTGGGAGTTAAAACAATACATTTCTGGGATAATAAACTCCTTGACCGCAAGTTTACTTCATCTGACAGTGATAGTCAAAATCTACTGTTTATGAGCCAAATAAGATAGCTCTCCAAATGGCTCCCCACACCGTCAGAGTGCTTAAAATTGCGCACTGTTAAATCATAAAATAATCATATGTTTAGCACAAATCAACTTTTGACTCATGAAATTCAATGTACATTAATTATTTTCTCGTGGAATTTAGCATGAATTTAACAATATAGGCACAGATGGACATCAATGGTCACCAGTAACCTCTCCAAACCAAAAACATGCCTTTTCTCCGTGATAAAGTTTGGCATTTTGTCCGTATTTCTTCAGAGCCCAATCAGCCAGCACACATACTCTGCTTTATGGTCAGAATATTTACCCTGCAACAGAAAGCTAGCAGTTCCCACCTCCGAGCACGCAAGCTTGTACAAACGCTCTCCACACCCTATAAGGATCAAGCATAACTCATTAACATAGTAATATCTGAAATATACCTTATTTATATAAAACAAACATTCGACTATTAGGACAAAGCAAGCAATCTGCTACACAAGATTGAACAGAATCACTGCAATGAACGTAGCAAGGGAAATACCAAAGTCTCCGAGCCGTTCACATTTTAAACAAGTGCAAACCCAGAAAAAAATCTAAAACAAATTCCCACATTGAGCAAAATGCCACAAAATGCACTATTATTAGCAAAGACTAATGGTTACTCTTATTAACTAATGTGCCAAACAAGCTCAGTGATCATCATGACCATAGTAAACCGAAAATAAAAAACAGTTAGCCAGATAGCTAACTAGCCATAAGTTATCCATGCTACTCCATTGTACTCACTTATAATGCGGAAAAACTCTCCATCATTGAATTCCTCCTTCACAGAAACACAGCTATCCGGTACAAGGGTCTAGTCCTGTTACATTCAGAATGACTCTCACTGCCCACGTCCATATCACATTTCCATCTCGTATGTGTAACCTAAGCACTTCTGGGTTGGTTTTTGAAGTCTTTTTTTTCTATGCATTCATGTCATTCAGCTGCGCACAGTCGAGAGAATACGACCTAACTTGCTGTTACGCAAGGGTTTAAATACTTTTCTGAGGGTCCAATCAATGTCTTTCAAATACTTTGGAAAATTTATACTGTCTGGCATTGGATAAAAAACTTGTCGATCAATAAATAATTTCCAGGAAAGTTTCACGTGGGCATGAACTATAAATATGCTTCATGCAGATAAGCCTGAGTTAACATTAAAGTGACTGGATTTCAGTGATAGATTGCATGAGGATATAAGGAACCACTGCATTCTTCAAGGGACAAATCTACACATAAATCAATGGTATGGTATCATGGGTTTTTAATATCAGTGGACTATAATTGACAGTAGAATAATACAGTGTGAATACTGGGTTGAATTATTACTACAGACAACTGATTTTTCACTAATAAATTGGGATACCTTTGGCCTATTGTAGCTGAAATGGTTGCAACAAAGAACAGCATTTTTTTCTGTCGCAAGATGTTATTATATTATCTGCTGGATAGATGCTACAGGCAAGTATATCAGGCAGTTTGTACATCAGGCTTGGCTCAGGAGTTTAATTCATACGATTCTTGGGAAACAGTGATGGCACTTAACTCGTCCATATTCTAAATAATTTACAGACACCGCTTCCTTGTGAATATTCAGTAACCGTTTTGGGTGTACCAAATAGTGTAGTGATAGTGTAACTGCGTGCATAAATAGAGCAGCTCCATGACTGCAGGCATCTACATCAGCTCAAAGGGGTTAATTGAAACAAGTATGTGCATGCATCTACGTGTGCATGCGTTCACACACACAACCTCGAAAACACTCGACCTTCATGCCAAATTTGGTGGCGAGGCTTACCCACATCACTGAAAAAGGAACTTCCGCTGAATTCAGTAATATCTACCTGAAGAGTTGATGACAAGGTGTTCATAAGCCATGAAAAGAGCAGGCTTGAGACAGGGGGCTGGGAAAACCATCACTAATAAAAAAATGACTCTGCTTAGTCCAGTGATGACTGCAACAATTTCCTAAACAAACTATTGAAGCAATATTTTCACAACTTGAATATAGGGTTTAGTATGCAGTCATCAATGTGTACAATACATTTTGCAATTGACTCACCAAGTCCATGCCTGTGTGACGAAGAGGAAGTGTTTGAAATGAATCTTCCCATTAATTTGCTCTGAAAAAGCTACAGAACCACATAAATACAAATACATTTGAAACCAAAGTTTCCAACTACCATGATAATTTTGCCCCCAACAGTACAAGGGTCTGTTTCTGATAGTCATTTCCTTGCTTCCTTTTTGTGTATTTATCATTTTTAGCCCATGTTAAGTATAAGCACAGTAGTGTGCAGTGATGATTGTACACTTAACAAAATGAAGATACATCAGAAACCAAGTACTATTCAAGTATTTATTTAATGTAATATTGGATCATATAGATTAAATAAGTGAACAGATAACTATATATCGAGATCACAAAATAATATTCCTTTTGAGAGAAAAGGTCAATATCAAGTGTGACCACCTTTTGCTTTGATTACAGCATTTAATCTTTCAGGCATAGTTTTCATATATATTTTTTTATTTCCTCACCCGCCTAACCATTCCATATGGTTTGAAGTTCATTCCAAAGAGATTCTTTCAATGTTACAACAGAGTTGCTCAATCAGATTAAGGTCTGGACTTTGAGCAGGCTGTCATAACATTTATGTCACCAGATGTTTCTTTCCAACTGAGATAATTTTTGCACAACTTTGAAGTGTGTTTAGGGTTATTATCTTGTTGAAAATAAAATTCCTGACCAATCAGTCTCTTTCCAGGTGGCAGTGTGTGCCTCACAAGGATGCTATGATACTGCTTTTGATCAGAGGTGTAAAATCCAGGGGTCAGAAAGTAAAAATCCTGTCATGTTTTTCTGCCTCCCACAGAATGAGCTGATCACTCATTTTGGCTCTATATCCTGCCAGAAGTAAATCCAGGTGGCTGGAATAAAGTTCTTGAGAGGATTTTTACTTTCTGAACCTGGACTTTGCACGTCTGCTTTTGATCCATGATTCCGTCAATTTTTATGAGATCACCAGCTCCTGTTGAGCAGACTGAACCCCAAACCATTCTGTAATATTACCACCTCCAAGTTTTACTGAAGGGGTTTAACAGTCATTTTCCAAACGTTCTCCAGCTCTATGGCGCACATAAATTCTGCATTTGGGTGAGAAAATTTTGACTTTTAATTAATTGGTCCAAAGGACTTGTTCCTGGTCCATCCATTGGTGTCCAATCCTTGAAATTCTTGGCAATCTCAAGTCTTTTTTTGATGTTGCTAGCTCTTGGTAGCAACACGACTAATCAACCCATTTTCACAAAGGTGTGCGGAAATAGTAGATCTTGATGCTTTCATCTCTTCACTTCTGGCACTTTTAGTATCATTACGGAGTTGCCATGCTGTCAATCACTGATTTTTTTTTTTAGTTCTCATGCACAGATATCGAACATCAGCGGTACTTAAATTCCATTTTGCACCTCTATTGCCACTAGTTTTCAGCAAACTGGTCTCTTTGAAATGCTTGATGGTGTTTCTTACAGTACCATGGCAGCATTTAACATCTTCAGCATCATGTAAGACCATGACGTGGTCATGAAAAATCTCAGATAGCTCCTTCCATCGTGCCATCGTGTTTAACACTGTGACACTGCTCAAAGTTCATGTCACCTTATATACTGGAACAACTGACTATCAGAGATAATTTTGCGGAATAATGTTGCCACAAAAGTTTAAAAAAAATTATTTAGTATCAATAATAATGGACTGTGCCTTCAAATATGCATTCAGGCTATGCAAGTCAGAATAATAAAACTTGTGACACCTTTCAATTGTAATTAAAAAATTGATGTTTTCTGTGTTTTTGTTCATTACCCTTATTTTTACCTCAATATACTTTTTTTTTCTCATTGCCGACAATAGTATTTTTCAATACATTTTCACCAAAATTATAGAGAAGTAATAAATTAGGACCCCCTTTTAGACGGAAATGGTGGTGTATAATCATCACTGCACACTACTGTATTCCTGATACCAACTGGAGCTCTGTCAATATTACTTTTTCATGATATGTAAAAATTCATTGTATAGGCCACAGTAATTCTAATGTGGTACTTTTGTGAGAAATACTATGTCCATTATAAAATATGCACAGTGGGCTCCAACGATCTGCTTAGAGGAATGGTCCAAAATCCCCCCCAAATGTGTGCCTTAACCCTGTCAAAAATGACAGGAAAAGACTCCATGCTGTTATCCTTGCCAGAGGTGGTTGCACCAAGTACTAAATGAAGGGGGCCAATCATTATGTAACCTTGATTTTGTTGAAATTTATTTTGTATTAAATGATTGTTAAGGTGTTGGTTGTTTCCATCGAAGCATTAATAAAGTAAAGTATTTCACGCGTTGGTATATGTTGTTTCCCTATAATCATTTTTCTATTGAAGATGACTCACCAATAATACTGACAGTTTTTGTTTTATGATGATCAATGATGCCTATTTTGTTTTAATTAAATATGCAGTAAGGTCATTAAGTATCTGGACAGTAACACGATTGTCATCATTTTGGCTCAATAAGGTGCGACAATGGATTTGATGTAAAACAATCAAAACGTGCTTTTAGTGTCGACTTTCAGCTTTAATTTAAAGGTTTTGCGAAAATTATTGAAGGAACTCTCCAGATACTACAAACATTTTTATACATAGATCCCCATAGGTGCTCGAAACTAATTTGAAAAACTAAAACCTCACTTCCAAAGAAGTTGGAACATTGAGGAAAATGCAAATAAAATCAAAAAAGAGTGATTTGAAATTCAATTCCCCTCGACAATTTTGAAAACACTGGAGCAACATATAATTTGATGTTTTCACTCCTGAATGTACGTTGAATTTGTTGATTGAAAATATACACTTATTTAAAATCTGATGACTGTAACAGACTCCAAAAACATTCCTCTCCTGAAACTTTAGCAGGGGATACTAAACAATGGCCCTATCCCAACTTTTTTGAGACGTGTTGCTGCCCTCAAATTCAAAATGAGCAAATATTTTTCATGAAATGGTAAAATGTCTCACTTTCGACATCTGACATGTTGTCTATGTTTGATTGTTAATAAAATTTCAGTTTATGAGATTTGCAAATCATTGCATTCTGTTTTTATTTACATTTTACACAGCATCCCAACTTTTTTGGAATTGGGGTTGTATATTTATTTAAACAATTAGCAAAAAAAAAAAAAAAAAAAACAACAACTTCAGACAACAATGCAAGCACAAAAACAATGAAAAAATACAATCTTTTTTTTTTTTAAATGGTCTTCCAGGCTGGCAGGGGTGCTATTGAGGTGCATGGGGCAGAGGGACCTGTGGGGAGAGAAGGGACAACTTACCAGGAGGGTACCAACACACACACGCACTGCAAAAAGGTGGAATAAAAAAGTGAGCATGTGCAACTCAAAGTCTACACTCATACAAGCACAGATACCACAAGCAACGAAGAAAGTCCACATTCCGGAGCACTCTACTTCCCCTCTTTCCACTGGCATGGAGAGTCCCAAACCACTCAGCATTACAAGCATAAGAAAGAACAATAAAACAATGCAACTGGAGTCATGAGCGTACAGAAATTTTCAACTTGGAAATGGCGATTAGAGACAACAAGTCAATGTATGGCATAAAACACAACAAGCACAAAAGAAAGTAGGGGTAGCTGCAAATGAGCTGAAAAAATTCACGAGCTACTGGAAAAGGTAAAGTCTAATTCAGTATACTTAAATATCCTTAATAGTCTGCTTGTGATGTGTTTACCATCAGCTAAAGCTACACAATTGTAAGTTGGCAAAACATGAGCCAGTAATTTCTTTAAGGCAACAAATCACACCCGTGTCAGGCATCACGGGTCCCTGTCATTGGATCCTTCACAACCAGGAACTCTTAAAGTCCAAGGGAAACCTGGAACAACAACAGGTAAGATGTTTTTTTTCCTAACCTGTCTACTCCAGTCAATTCATAGATTGTGACGAATATTGTGTCTGCTGTTAGCTAGCTGAATGGCTGACTACACAGAAACCAGCGTTTTGCGCATCGATCCTGCTAGCCCTGCTACACTTAAAATGAATCATTTTGAGAACAATATTCCCCCCCAAAAAATTGGTAGGACTTGGGAAATCTCACCCTCCACTGCCCGCAATGTAATTGAAAGATGGAAGGAATCCAGCCGAATCTTAGAGCGTAAAGGCCAAGGCCAAAAACTGCTTCTGAAAGCATGTGATGTCCGATCCTTCAGATGTCACTCCCTTAAGAACCATCATGCAACTACGATTAGGACATGGGCTCTGAAATACTTTAGTAAACCTTTGTCAGTCTACACCATTTGCCATTAAATCCAAAGATACAGGTAAAAGCCTTAAAATGCAAAAGCAAACCCATTCACTTGAGACAATCTACGATGTGATCACTCCAGCTTACTATTCCTTCCCCCTTCCTTTGCTTGCACTGCACACACCTTTGAAATAAGCCTTTATTTTGATCTAATCTACACATCTGGGAATTTTTGTGACTGCATCTTTCACAGCTGTAATTCTACCACGGTGACAAAATCTTTCCTCAGACAGACAGATAGAGATATAATCAGCTGGCAAAGTACTCAAAACTGTTTATGTGGTAGTTCTTGCTAAAGTAAGTGTCCCCAAGACCACATTTTTCCATGATCCCATACGCACACTCACAAGGTGAAAACAATACAAGCCAATGCTGTCGCGGCTGGTAAGCAACACTGTCCAAGAGTGCTACTGACATCTCTGGGCACAGTGTCACCTGAGATGGACAGCAACTCAGAGGAAGCTTTTTTTTGTGGTCCAACAAGTCAACACTTCAATTTGTGCTCTCCAGACCAAAGAGAATGAGAACAAACCAAGCTATTATCAGTGTTGAGTCCAGAGGCCAGCATCTGTCATGGTATGGTGTGTGTCCATGCATATGACATTGGTGATCTGCAATCTGTGCATCACTCATGCAGAAATATACGTACAAATTTTGGTACAACACATGCTGCCATCTAGATGTACTCTATTCCCGGGACATCCCCGCATTTTCCAGCAAGACAACACCAAACCATATTCAGCATGGAAACACAGTGTATCTTTATGCGGCAAATTACAACCCATCAAAAACAAGATTACAATTAAAGCGATGCACATTTTAAAAACAAATGTTGTCTCCTATCAGATGTAATATCTATGACTCTTAAAAGGGCTGTGAGAAAGATTTAACAGGTCAAGATATACAGAGGGAGAGAATTTTCAGACATGGCTTTGTTTTCTTATGTTTTATTTCTGGAGAACTCACGAATTCACAAATATTAATTAATTTTAAATGGGAGATTTTGATAGTTGACTGACACCACAGGAATTTACTGTGTATACTGTATTTTGTTATTCCCTGAGCAGCATTTCACTGCGGCATTCACGTTCATTTCAGTATGTATGGCTTTATGTTCTTGCTAGGACGTGAGACTAACTTTTCATCATCACTATATATCATGAAATGGTTAGCACTGCTGCCTCACAGCAGTAAGGTTGTGGGTTTGAATCTGGAATGGGGCCTTTCTATGTGGAGTATGCAAGTTCTCCTCGTGGTCGTGTGGGTTTCCTCAGGGTACTCTGGTATCCTCCCACAGTCCAAAGACATGCTCAGGTTAATTAGAGACATTAAATTGCCCATAGGTATGAATGGCCTGTGAATGGTATGAGTTGGCACCCTGTGATTGATTGTCATACCATCCAGGGGCGCGTTTCCCAAAAGTGTAGTTGCTAACTAAGTTAGCAACTTATACCCCCGCCACACCGGATTGGCGGTGCCACTGCGGATTTTTGTCAAAATCGCCATCACCGTAGTGACACTGCTAGTAGTGTTTTCATAGTTTTCCCCAACCCGTCAAACGTGTTTTTCTTCGCGGTGCTACTGGGGAACCAGGGCGGAACGGGGTCACTGAGGACATGGCGATCCCACTGAGTTGCCACTACGGTTTGATGGCGGTGCCACGGCGATTATTGGCGGCAGTACTGCGGTGTTGGCGGCAGCGTTGAGGGGCCAGTGAGGTGCTACTGCGGGGATGGCGGTGTTACTGAGGTGCTACGGCAGTGGTGCTGCGGCAGCAGGGCGGCTCCGTGTCGGCTATAAATGGGAGATGGTTTTCGTTCAAAATTCATTGTAATATTTTGTCTGCTGATGATTTATTCCTATAGTGATGCCACCGTAACCGCCACGGGATCGCTGTAGGGTCGCCAGTCTACTTTTTTTGGCGATTGCACGGCGGTTGTACTGCGGAGGCACGACGGTGATGGAGGTGCTACCGAGGTCCTTGTACGGTGCCAAGGGGATCCCAGTGCGGATTGGCCCAACCTGCGGTGGCACTGTGGAAGTTTTGAACATGTTCAAAGTTTCCTCCGTGCCACCGTGGAGGTCTGCGGTTTTGACAGTTTTCTGCGGTGCTACGACAATCAATTGCGGAACTACTGAGGAACCATGGAGATCATGGCGGTGCCACTGCGGTTTATGCCGTACAAGCACCGCAGTAGCACCGCCAATCCGGTGTGAGGGGGGTATTACATAGTTTGTCCATTCAGTCAATGGGCCCAACTATGTAAGTTAACATCTGTGATTTCGGGAAACGTACCCCAGGGTGGGTCCCTACCTTTCGCCCGTAGTCAGCTGGGATAGGCTCTAGCTATCATACCCCTACATCTACAGTTACTACCCCTCTGTAGAAAGAGGTTAAAAGACAAAATGAAACACGGTGGACTGCACCAACTTTTTTGGACGTGGCAATCATTTTCAATAAGAAATTAATTTGATGTTAGAACATTAAACAATGTGTTTCTGCACTGTTTTCAGCATGGACTTACTTCCATTTTCCCTGATGAACCATCATTTTCCAAACTGGGGTGTCAAACAAAATCCACGCTTCAGACTGCATTTACCAAATGGCGACTCAAGTTACAAACACAACCGAGACAAAGCGCCTGATGACGCTACTCGGACCGAGTGCGTATTGAATACAGAGGACAAAGTGCTCATTCAAACAGAATTTGCGGCAGATTCTATGGGCTCAGCGCTCTTAAGAAGAAAAAAAAAATCAGTCCCGCTTGGAACATTATCAGAACTGAACGCAAAGGGAAGAAGTTCTCAAGGACGAATTTCATCCATCTCACCGCTGGAGTTCAATTCAAGAGATGAACAATTCCTGACTAAAATAACTGGTCGGAAGGGATTACACCAGAGGCGACATTTAAAAATTGCGGATATCAGAACAGTAACTGCGTCCACGCCGTTTAGGCACCTTTAATTTTAGACCGAATGGACAAGTCTTTAAACACTGCCTCGTTGTGGGTTCGGTTCGGGGAAATAAAGTAAACTAACACTTCTATGCGCAAGCAGCGACAACGATTGTGATCTTTCAAATCTGAATTTTCTCAAAATTTGCGGCTTGTTATAGCATATGTATTAGAAATCTTCCTGGTTTGGCGACGAGTCAAAATTGATTTACTGGAAAGAGGATGCTGAACGTGAAAAGTCCAGATAGTGAATATTTCCAGGATCCCGTTTCCCTCAATGTCGGCGGAGAGCTGTACACAACAACTCTGGACACACTCACCCGCTGCAGAGACTCAATGCTGGGTGCAATGTTTACTGGGCAGATTCCGCTACTCCGAGACAAGCAAGGAAACTTTTTCATTGACCGCGACGGAAAAGTATTCCGATACATTCTGAACTACCTCCGATCCAACAGCCTCGATCTTCCTCATGATTTCAATGAATTGGCTTTGCTTAAGAGAGAAGCTGACTTCTTTCAAATACGACCCCTACTGCAAGAGATATGGCGCTATGAGTCCGGGCCACACGGAATCAATTGGCGAAGTGCTGTGCTCAGTACAGAAGTGGATTCCGAGGTACGTGTATTGCACTTCAACCTGAAACGTGGTCCAGAGAATTATGAATTGCGCTCCTGCGCGGTGCGTGTTTACACTGCCAATGTATTCTGCACCTCTAGCGCGTTCATAGAGCTGCTCTGTACCCGTTTCTCATACCGGACGCGGGACGATATCATATCCCCGCAATTCAATGAAGAAAAGCCAAACTATCTTCGTATGGAATGGGTACCTCGGACAGAGGAACTGCCTCAGGACCAGTATGAGAAGCACAGCTTCCGAGAACTTATGGTTACAAACAAGACTGCTGCCTCATTCACGTCTGTAATTCCAGACACTCATGCGTTCATGGAGGAAATGCTGAAGTTTTCCCTGTCGGATGGCTTTCGTTTGGACTCCGCTTTCCCCGATCCCTCTGACATACTCAACTGCCGGTTGCTGCGATTTGCTCGGTATTGAAGCGGATGCTGCCCCTAGGAATACGAAGTTAAAATTTCACGGCACTTCTTTTCATGGACGGAAGTTGAGATTTGAACTATACGAAGTTACGTATATACGAAACTATACGAAAGGCGCTGCCAGCAACAAACTAATCTATTTATGCAATGACTGATACTAAGTGACCGTATTCTCCATACGGACTCTGCGTGCACATTTGTTTGAGAAATGTACTCTGTCGACCATTGTAAAAGGTTTGGCAATTTGCGCCCCCCCATTTTTTTCACTTTTTTTTTCCTTCGAGAGCATCCTTGTGAAGCAATGTTTTCAATGTGTCTTAAACTTTGTCCTGGTAGGGGAGGCTGGGGTCCGATGAGCCATGGGGACCAATGAGCCATATCACTATTTTCGATCAATCGATGCCAAAGGTGTTTAAAATAGGCAAAATAGTGATATGGCTCGATTATCCCCATGACTCATCAGTCAATGGTCAAATATTTTGCCTATTTGAAGCAGCTCTGTCATCGATTGATCGTAAAATAATGATATGACTCATTGGTCCCCATGGCTCATCGGACCCCAGTCTCCCCTATTCATAATTTGTATTTGTAATCGCTTGAATTCAAACTGAAACCTGACTGAAGTAAAAATAAATAGTTCCTTCACGTGATGTCCAACATCTCAAGGCTGCGTGTGAATAGTCAAAAAATTAAGTGCTATTGTCTAAGTCCTAACCACGTTTCTTGACCCTGAATGGAAAAAGTCATGAGTTTAAGGAGAGGAGTAAAGGGGAATTCATAATGACTTAAAAAGACAACCGCTCCGCTAAGTGAATCCAAATATACTCAAAGGCAATGAAAACGCAACACTCTAAATTTTGGTTTATTTTTGCTCAGGACCTGAGTAGTCCAATTTGAGTTCTTAAGTGACCATTGGGGTCACAATGTGTACCTTGTTACACATGAATGATCATCATGTAACTCAACAGTGTGAGTTGGAATCCCATCAACCCATATTGAGTACAACATATGGGATTAGGAGTTGTGCAAGTACAGTGGTTGAAATGAAGGAGGGGTTGTCTTCCCTATATAAAGGCATAATAAGAGCCACACAAAAAACATTTTTAAGTGTCATAATGCCACGTCTGTCGACTGAACAACGGAACAGGGCCCTGGGTATGCTAGAGGCGGGAGTAAGTGCCCGGCAAGTGGCTCACCGTTTTGGGTGTAGTACATCCAGCATCAGTACGTTTTGGGTGTAGTACGTCCAACTGGGACGAGCTCTTTCATGAAGAGTACCCAGACCTCAAACCAGGCAGCAACTCCAGAATGCACTACAGGCAGAGTGGCGACAACTTCCCCAAGACAACCTAAGACGCTTAGTCAGGTCCATGAGGAGACGTTGTACTGCCTGTGTGGAGGTTCGTGGGGGTCACACCCGATACTGACTGTTCTTTTGAGTTCATTTTTAAATGTGTGTTCCATTCAGTCTTGTTGTGATTTTTCATTTTCAACTTGTGCTTGTTATGTTTAATGCATCTGTTTATTATTGTCCAAATCGGCCCATTAATACATTTAATTCATCAAAGTCAACCCACCCAACATATTTGAATCGTTAAAATAAGAAAATAAATTTGATTCACAAAATTATTTGAATCCAAACTGGTGTTGCGTTTTCATTGCCTCTGAGGATACTTAGATAAGGCAACATGATCATACGCCTTTCTTGTTCGTTTGTTTGGGTGATATGGCGGATAGATGGTCGTCGCCATTGAACTAAATTACTAAGTAGTGGAGTACTGAGATGATTACGTCACAGCTATAGTGCCATGAAAAACTATTTGCCCCTTCCTGGTTTCCTTTTTTTTTTTTTTTTTTGCATATTTGTCACACTTAAATGTTTCAGATCATCAAAAAAAATTTAATATAGGACAAAGATAACCAGAGTAAATGCAAAATGCAGTTTTTAAATCATGATTTAATTTATGAAGGGGAAAAAGCTATCCAAACCTACCAGGCCCCATGTGAAAAAGTAACTGCCTGCACCCCCTTGTTAAATCATGAATTTACTGTGATTAACCACACTTCTTGAGTTCAATTTCGCTAGCCACACCCAGGCCTGATCACTACCAGACCTGTTGAATCAAGAAATCACCTAAATAGAACCTATCTGACAAACTGAAGTAGGCTAAAAGATCTCAAAAAGCAACACATCATGCCGCGATTGAAAGTAATTCAAGAACAGATGAGAACAAAGTCATTGACATCTATCAGTCTGGAAAGAGTTACAAAGCCATTCCTAAGGCTTTGGGACTCCAGCGAGCCACAGTGAGATCCATTATTTACAAATAGAGAAAAGTTTCAACAGTGGTGAACCTTTCCAGGAGTGGCTGGCCTACCAAAATTACTCCAAGAGCGCATCGACGACTTATCCAGGAGGTCACAAAAGAATCCAGAGCAACATCTCAAGAACTGCAGGCCTCACTTGCCTCAGTTTAAGTCAGTGTTCATGATTCAACAGTAAGAAAGATACTGGGCAAAAATAGCATCCATGGGAGAGTTCCGAGGCAAAAACCACGCCTGACCAAAAAGAACACAAAGGCTCATCTCACATTTGCCAAAAAACATCTTGATGATCCCCTAGACTTTTGGGAAAATATTCTGTGGAATGAAGAGACAAAAGTTGAACTTTTTGGAAGGTGTGCGTCCTGTTACATCTGGCGTAAAACTAACACAGCATTTCATAAAAAGAACATCATTCCAAAAATCAAACGTGGTGGTAGTGTGATGGTTTGGGGCTGCTTTGCTGCTTCAGGACCTGGACGACTTGCCGTAATTGATGGAACCATGAATTCTGCTCTCTACCAGAAAATCCTGAAGAAGAATGTCTAACCATCAGTTTGTGATCTCTAGCTGAAGCGCACTTGGGTTATGTAGCAGGACAGTGATCCAGAACACACCAGCAAGTCCGCCTCTGAATGGCTTAAAAAAAAAAGAGAAGATTTTGGAGTGGCCTAGTCGAAGTCTAGACTTAAATCCGATTGATATGCTGTGGCATGACCTTAAACAGGCCGTTCATGCTCGAAATCCCCCCAATGTGGCTGAATTAAAACACTTCTGAGAAGAAGACTGCGCCAAAATTCTTCCACAGCGATGTGAAAGACTCACTGCCAATTATCGCAGATGTTAGATTGCAGTTGTTGTCCCCGAGGGTGCAACAACCAGTTATTAGGTTTAGGAGGCAATTACTTCTTCACATAGGGCCAGTAGGTTTTTTGCTTTAAGAATTATATACAGTGGGCTCCAAAATTACTGGCACCCTTAACTGGCAGAGCACAAACAACACTTTAAAAATTCTAAAACAATATACAACCTCAATTCTGAAATAGTTGGGACAAAGTGTACATTACCGCTCAAAAGTTTGGGATCACTTGGAAATTTTCTTGTTTTCCATGGAAACACACATGAAATTAGTCTGAATAGGAAATATAGCAAATGAACAGAACATGCTGACATTGTCTGAGTTAGAAATAATGATTTTAATGGAAAATTATGAATATGTACTTCAAACTTTGCCTTCATCAAAAAAAAAACCACCTTCACTGTTGATACTGAAACTGGTGTTTGACGGGAACTATTTAGCGCAGCTGCTAGTTGACAACCTGTGAGGTGTCTTTGTCTTAAACTACACACTCTCAGATATTTGTCTTCTTGCTCAGTTGTGCATCGGGGCCTCCCACTCCTTTTTTCTGTCCTTGTTAGTGCCAGTTTGTGCTGCTCTCTGAAGGGAGTAGTTGACAGCATGGTAAGAGATTTTAAGTTTTCAATTTCTCGCATTGAATAGCCTTCTTTTCCAAGCGCGACAATAGACTGATGGGTCTCTAAAGGAAGTTCTTTCTTTCTGGCCATTTTGAGCCTGTAAACAAACAAACAACTGCTGATGCTTCAGGTACTAAACCAATCTCAAGAATGCCATGCTCCCTTTTGCGCTCCCTTAATAGTTCAACGGTTTTCAGCTGTGCAATACATTTGCAGAAGGGTTTTCTAATAATCAATTAGCCTTATAAAATGCTTAACTTGGATTAGCAGCAATCCCAGGAGATTGATGCAGAGGACTGATAGTTGCTGATAATAGGCCTCTATGCAAAAATGTAGATCATTCTTTGAAAATCATCTGATTAATTTTAATCGTTTGTGAAATGGATAAAAATGTTTGTGAAATGGAAAAAAAAGTTTGTGAAATGCATGAAAATGTATTTTTCTTTGGAAAACAAAGAAATTTGCAAGTGATCCCGAACTTTTGAGCGGTAGTGTAAATTGTGACTAAAATCAAAATGCAATGACTTTCAAATCACACCAGCCAGTATTTTATTCACAATACAACAGAGATAACATAGCAAATGTTGAAACTGAGAAATTTTACAATTGTATCCACAAAATGAGCTCATCTCAAATTTAATGGCTGCTACAGGCCTCAAAAAAGTTGGGACAGGGGCCTGCTTACCATGGTGTAGCATCCCCTCTTCTTTTTAACACAGAGTGGAGGCGTCTGGGCATTGAGGAAACAAATTTCTTGAGTTTAGCCATTTGAATTTGATCCCACTCTTGTTTAATACAGGCTTCCAGCTGCTGGACAGTTTTGGATGTCCTTTGACAGACTTTTCATTTAATTATGCGCCAAATGTTCTCAATGGGTGAAAGATCAGGACTGCAGGCAGGCCAGTTCAGCACACGGACTCTTCTTCTACAAAGCCAGGCTGTTGTAATAGCTGCAGTATGTGGTTTTGCATTGTCCTGCTGAAATACACAAGGCCTTCCTTGGAATAGATGTCATCTGGAGGGGAGCATATGTTGCTCTAAAACCTTAATATACCTTTCAGCATTCATGGTGCTTTTTAAAACATGCAAGTGTCCCACACCATATGCACTAATGCATCCCCATACCATCAGCGATGCTGGCTTTTGAACTGAACACTGATAACAGGAGGGGTGGTCTTTCTCCTCTTTAGCCCGGAAGACACAACGCCCATGATTTCCAGCAAGAATGTCATATTTGGACTCGTCTGACCACAGGACACTTTGCCACTTTGCTACAGTCCATTTTAAATGAGCCTCGGGCAACAGAACATGGCACCGCTTCTGGATCATGCTCAACTATGGCTTCCTTTTTGCATGATATAGTTTTAGGGGGCGTCTGTGGATGGCACGGCGGACTGTGTTTACAGACAGTGGTTTCTTGAAGTATTCCTGAGCCCATTTCGTAATGTCAATGACAGAATCATGCCGGTGATCACGGGCATCCAGTAAAGGTCTTGAGCCTTGTCCCTTACGCACAGAGATTTTTCCAGTTTCTCTGAATCTTTTGACGATGTTATGCACTGTCGATGATGAGACCTTCAAAGCCTTTGCAATTTGACATTGAGGAACATTGTTTTTAAAGTATTCCACAATTTTTTTACGCAAGCCTTCACAGGTTGGAGAGCCTCTGGCCATCTTTACCACTGAGAGACTCAGCCTCTCTAGGACATCCCTTTTATAGCCAATCATGTTACGCACCTGATGTCAGTAAATGTAATTACTTGCTAAATGTTCTTTCAGCTGATTGTCTAAAATATTAATTGCTTTTTCAGCCCTTTTTTTGCCTGTGTCCCAACTTTTTTGAGACCTGTTGCAAGCATAAAATTTGAAATGAGCTCATTTGTGGATAAAAATGTAAAATTTCTGTTTCAATATTTGAAATGTTATCTATGTTCTATTGTAAATAACATATTGGCTCATGTGATCTGAAAGTCATTGCATTTTGATTTTATTCACAATTTACACTTCGTCCCAACTATTTCAGAATTGGGGTTGTATTTATCGAGGAACTCAAAATACTGTACAATATTAATGTTCCAATGGAACCAACCAAAATCATTTGCTAATTAAATTAAAAATCTATTTCCTCCCAATCAAGCTTTCATAATTAATGGCACCCTCAAAGATTATTGTAAATAACCTCTACCAAAATTAAACCAGGTATTAGATAAAACTTAAATGAGTGGAATTTAATTGTTAAGGAACCCTATTGTGTTCCTATTTCACTAGGGTATAAAAATGAGGTAACACACATATCATATCTCTGTCATCCAACACCATGAAGAAAACAAAACAACTGTCAGTAAACAAGAAGCAGAAGGTCATAGATCTTCATAAATCTGGTAATGACTACAATAAGATTTACAAACGCTTGAATATGCCACTGAGCACTGTCAGGGCAATTGTCAAAAAATTCCAAAGATCTGGGTCAATTGAAAACCTAAAGGATAGAGGATGGAACTGCATTTTCCTCCCCAGGTTTCACCAGGTTTCAAGGTGCTTTGGTCAGTTTGGTCAATTTCAATCAGATACAGCATCGCCATGTTTGGCGTTGAAACAGAGATGCATACAAGGAAAAGCACCTCATACCCCCGGTGAAATATGATGGTGGGTCAGTCATGTTTTGGGGCTGTTTTAATTCAACAGGTCCAGAGGCACTGGTTAATTAATTAATGGCATAATGAATTCCATCAAGTATCAGGATATTTTGGCTATAAGTCTGGTTGCCTCCGCTAGAAGGCTGGGACTTGGCCATAGGTGGACTTTCCAAAAAACAATGACCCAAAGCATACCTCAATATCCACGCAAAAGTGGTTCTGTAACAACAAAATCAACATTCTGCAAAAGCTATCTCAGTCGCAAGACCTCAATCCAGTTGAAAACCTGTGGGCTGCGTTAAAGAGGGCAGTTGATAAACGCAAACCCAAGAATGTGAAGGATCTTGAAAGGATCTGCTTAGAGAAATGGTCCAAAATCCCCCCAAATGTGTGCCTTAACTTTGTCAAAAATTGCAGGAAAAGACTCCATGCTGTTATCCTTGCCAGAGGTGGTTGCATTAAGCACTAAATGAAAGGTACCAACAATAATGAAAGATTAATTTTGTTGAAATTTATTTTGAATTAAATTATTATGGTTTTGGTTGTTTCCACTGAAACATTAATAAAGAATTTCACGCATGTTGGTATGTCCCGTTTCTCTGAAATCATATTGTTTATATTTATTTTTTGTATTGTTTGTGCATTGCCAGTCAGGGGTGCCAGTAATTTTGTAACCCATTGTATGCACATTATGCTTTAATTCCTATAATTTTTTCAAAACATTTTTCCAATCCCATCCATTGAGTGTAGAAAATCTCTGTGTTGGAAGCGCTTTCATTACTGTTGATTTTTAGCAATGAAGAGCACACTCACCTGTTAGACCGCAACTGATACTTTGAATTGGGGCCAAACAAACTTAAAGGATTGCTGGACTGAAAACTGATCTTGTGGCCTACATTCTATTAGAAGTTTCACCACAAGCATCGATCTTCAATTAGATAACAAGGCAGCAAAAATGAGCCGGACAGGTCTCTTTCTGTTGTGAGCACTTTCTGTGCGTGGTGCGTGGTTCACATTAACTCAACTGTCTTTTAAGACCAGTGCAGAAACCGCACCATGCATTAGTCCTAACACCAGTAAATGGAATTATGAAAAATCTGGCCAGCTCTTCATCATACTTTAATTCTGCTTTGCCTTGTGAGGCCAAAGCATTTTATAACTTAATTATTAAGAACATGACCTGTAGTTGAGGCAGAAATGATCAAAAAACCAACTATTCTCATCTACTGCAGGGGTGTCAAACTGACCCGTAAAAGGGCCAAGAGGCAGCAGGTTTTCAATCCTACCAAGCAGAAGCACACTTGAAACCACTGATTTAATCAACTGATCTAGGCCCGCACAAGTTGTATCAGGTGTGCTTCTGCATTGCTGGAGTGAAAACCTGCAGCCTCTTGGCCCTTTTACAGGTCAGTTTGACATCTCTGATCTACTGCCATATTATTAAAACCAATCAACAAAAAAAAAAAAAAAAATGAGTTTCATGACTGCTGTAAAAAAATAATGGTTTGGCAATATTTAAGAAAAACGGAACTCAGGAATTTTGTTTTCACTTTGAAAGTTGAATTTTATTCCAAGATTTCCATTTGACAGTAAAAAAGATTCACTATGGACAGGTATGAAAATAATTAGAAACAAGAGGCATTGAGGAATTTTGATTACATTGAAAGCTGAACTTTTTTTCAAGATTTGTATTTGACAGTATGAAAGACTCACAGTTGATAGGTGACATCTGTGGTAGGCAGGACAGAACAAAAGCTTTTGAAAATGGGAAAACAATGGAGAAAAGAATGCAGGAATTTGTTATGCTACACTTATGATAAAACAGTAAACCATTGTTTTCATTTCCTGTACTGAAAGAAAAAGCCCACAGCATTTGTCTCCCCCACACCCTGAACAACAATACGCTTTTCTCTTATTTTCAGAAATCCTTTTTTTCAGTCACCAAGCTTTAACCTCTGGACCATCAACCCCCCCCCACCACCTAGTTCTCCCTCTCTTTTTAATATCTAGCAGCCTCCTACCTCAGAGGAGCCACTCGACAAAACACTTAATACACTTACAGTGCTGTGAAGAAGTACTCGCTCCCTTCCTGATTTCTTTTATTTTTCTGTATTTTTCACACTGAAATGTTTCAGATCATCAAACTAATTTTAATATTAGACAAAGACGACTAAACATAAAATGCAGTTTTTGAAACATGATTTCATTTATTGAAGGAGAAAAACCATCTAACCTTACGAGGCCTCAAGTGAAAAAGTAATTGCCCCTTAAGTTACTAAACAAATTAAACTAACTCAACAAATTTTGTTTAAAATTGGGTGAAATTTCACTGGACATGATAGTTGCTTGCCCCGTTGAATTTAAACATAACTTAAATAGACCCTGTCTGGCAGTGTGATGAAGGCAAAAACAGCACACGATGCTGCAATCTAATGAAATTCAAGTACAGATGACAAAGTCATTAACATCTATTAGTCTGGAACAGGTTATAAAGCCATTTCTTCGACTCTGGGACTCCAGCGAACTGCGGTGAGAGCCATTATATACAAAAATAGAAAAGTTGGAACAGTGGCAAACCTTCCCAAGAGCGACTGGCCCATCAACATTTCTGCCAGAGCGCAGGAGGTCACAGAAGAACCCAGACAAACATCTAAAGAACTGCAGGCCTCACTTGCTTCAGTTAAGGTCAGTGTTCACTATTCCAATAAGAAAGATATGGAGCAAAACTGGCCTCCATGGGAGAACTGTAAGGCGAAAACCATACTGACCAGAGACACAAAGACTCATCTCATATTTTCCAAAACATCCTGATGACCCCTCAGACTTTTGGGGTAATATTCTGTGGATTGATGAAACATAAGAGCCAATTTTTGGAAGACTTGGGTCCTGTGACATCTGGCGTAAATCTAACACAGCATTCGGCAATAAGAACACCATACCAACAATCAAATATGGTGGTGGTAGTCTCGTGGTTCAGGGTTGCTTTGCTGCTTCAGGACCTCAGGACTTGCTATTATTGATGGAACAAAGAATTCTGCTCTCTGACAAAATATTCTGAGGGAAAATGTCCTGCCATCAGTTCGTGAACTCGAGCTCAAGTGCAGTTGGGTTATGCAGCAGAACAATAATGCAAAGCAGACAAGCAAGTCCACCTCTGAATAACTTCAAAAAAATTGATAAATAAAACAAAATGAAAATTTTCGGGTGGGTCAGTCAAAGTCCTGATTTGAATCCGATAGAGATGCTGTAGCATGACCTTAAAACAGCAGTTCATGCTCGAAAACCCACCAATGTGGAAGAATTAGATCAATTCTACAGAGAACAAAGGGCCAAAATTCCTCCACAGCAATGAAAAACTCATTACCAGTCATCACGAAATGTTTGATTGCAGCTGTTCAACCAAGGGTGACACAACCAGTTATTAGATTTTGGAGGGCAACTACTTTTTCACATGGGTGATATAGGTTTTGAATGACTCTTTACCTTCAATAAATAAAATGATCAATCAAAAGCTGTATTTTGTGTTTACTCACATTGCATTTGTTTAATATTAATATCAATTGGATGATCTGAAACATTAAAATGTGATGAATAAGCAAAAATAGAAGAAATCAGGAAGGTGGCAAATCCTTGTTAACAGCACTGTAGATCTGGAAACGTAAACATTGTATAAAATCTAAGTCATTTAAGGTGCAGTGAATTAGAAAAAATAAAAAATGAAAAGTGGCAAATAAATAATGCTTCAAAACAAACTAGTTTTTTAAAAGTGCAGGCAAAAATGAACATAATACTAATATTAAATACTGAAAGGGAAAATAAAATAACTATGCATCAGTAGTGCTTTCTCAGTAATAAATTTAGCCTCTGAAAACTCAATTTTCAGACAAGCGTCAGAAAAAGACATTCGTTCTCTAGTTATGGCAGAAAAATGTGCTTAGACCTCAAAGGGCAAACAAATGAAGAAGTGACTCCTTTTCTGATAAGAAGTTTTGAATTGAATCTGTGAATTCAATACAGGCCCAACTCCACTAATTTAATGTGTGGAGTTGGGCCCTTATTGAATTTACCGATTCAATTGTATGGCACAAGCAAGACACAGCTTAAACAAGAACTTGGGATCATACACACAAATATCCACAAAAATGGTCATATAAGTACACCAATACTGAGTGAGCAGAATAAAATAGCTGCACGATTGTAGAACATATGCAACAATACTGTCTTTGTCTGAGTTCCTTGGAGATGTCAGCTGCCCCCTCAATCTCTCAAGGGAAATGCACGGTTCAGCACAATCTCCACTCTGCCACTGCCCAGCTGACACAGCTGCAGGACGCACACCAGCCTCTGACCAGTCAGCTGAGTCACCACGGCCATCAGATCAGCTTAAAATGTTTGTTTTGGGGGACAAGAGGAAAAGCATGTTAGCTGGTACTATGCTTAAAGCCACTGTTCTCAAACTAGCAAGACAATTCTTGTTGAATAATTATTAGCTCCCACCGCCAAGCGGTGCGGGAGCTATGGTATCGGGCTCCGTCTGTGCCTGCGTGTGCGTGTGCGCGTACGTCGGTCAACAAAAACGTGGACATTTTGCTTTATCTCATCAACTATTTCAGGTACAGGCTCCTAATTTTTACTGGACATGCATCTCAGAAAGGTCTACAAATGATGTGCCTAAAGGTGACCTTGGCCTATTTTTTTCAAGGTAACTGGCCTAAAAATTTCACTAAAAACTTCAACATTTTGCTTTATCTTATCAACTATTTCAGTTACAGGCTCCTAATTAGCTCCTGCCGCCCGAGTGGCGCGATGGTATCGGGCTCCGTCCGTGCGTGCGTCCATCAACAAAAACTTTGACATTTTGTTTATCTTAACGGCGGGAGCTTATGGGGCCGCCAATGCCCTATATTTAGCATTAAATTAATGTATTATAAGTACACAACCTACAAAAGATAGAGTGATCCAGCAATGAAAAACACAAATGACTCCAATATTTTGAGAATTGTGTGAAACATTTTACTCTGAACATGTAGTATTGCATGTCATGACCTGAATACAGTTAGAATTAAACAGTACTTTACTTGAATAGCATAATAATAGAAGGGAATGTCAACTAGGACTTTCTGAACAAAGATTCATTCATCTTTTCCAACAAATTCATTGCAGGGCGTCTTCAAGAAAAAAAGTCTTCAAGAGATGATTCTGAAATAATGATGAAGTGGAAGGCTAAATTGTAGAATTATTTGTACTTACAATGCCAAAAAATGCCGATCACTAGTGTGATTGCATTCGACAGATCATTGAATAGGCTCCCTTGGTCATGTCTTTGCATATTACTGCTTTATGCACACCTTGAACTTCCAGCTTCAGTTTCCCCAATGACTGCACTTGAGACTCCTTCTGCTGAGGAGTGTAACTTTCTATATGAAAGGACCAGCTCATGAACTGATCGATGCATTCGTGCTTATCGAATGAGAGGTACTCACATGGTGCAGGAGGGGGCGCAGTGGGGGAGAATCCCCCATGGGAAAGGATGGCCTCCCAACTGTTGTTGTGCGAGTGGGGATAGGGGCGCCAGTGCAAGTTCCCAGGGGAGCAAGGGAGAAAAAGTGTGTCGATGATGACGCCATCAGTGAGGGCTGAGAGAGGAGCAAAGGGGGGAGTGAGGGAGAATTTAAATGACATTCAAAAAATTGACAGGAAGAATGTGAACTGAAGGGAAGAGCGGTTAAGGAAACAGCAGAACACGATGGAAAAGGAAGTTTGTTTGAAGGAAAGAAAAGAGACTAAAATAAAGGATGCTGAAGACAACAAGAGCATAATTAATGCAGATTGCACACTAGAAACATTATACTCGCAGTACCCTTGGCACAAGAGAAGGACAGAGTCACAAAACACTTTGACAGCAACAGCCAGGCAGCACAGTGAGGCATTCCATCTCTTGCCAACTAGGTAATGGTGAAGCCAGTGCAGTTCAAAACATTCTACAGTGGGAGAAACAGGGTAATCATGAAGACCTCAAAGATACCTGCCAATATAGAACGACGACTAAAACAAGTAGTAACACAAATAACTAATAAAGAACAGTATTGCTTCATTCCCAACAGACACTGGACTGCAAATATTAAACACAGTTAAAACATAGATAACGTGCATAAAAAAGAAACTGCATTTATGATTAAACTCAATACAGAGACAGCTTCTATGGCCATGAATACCTGAAACAACAAGAGCATTTGATTTCCACTATTTAAGTAATTTGTTTCTTGCAAGCAGAATATAAAAGACAATATCCCAATAATGGTATTCTTTAATAGACAAGAAAATTTGTGTCCTAGGACACGGATGCCCCCGCCACTGAGAGTTTGTGAAGCCCCTAAAATTGTGAAATTATCCATTTGTGTCAAACAAAATATGAGATGCACACCTACGATCTATGTAGAAAGCATTTACCAAAGCTTGTTGAATTCTGTCCAGCAGTTTTTCAGAAGCAGATAAAGAACATCCCATATGTATGGACGGACATGGGTAACTCTATATGCGCTGCAGTGCAGTAATTCTCACCTTTGTTACCGAATCAACCAAATGAACAAATTTAAATGATAATTGGTTTCCATTTCACTAAAAATGCCCAAAAGTGATTACTGCCAGCTCTGCTAAATCCAAACATCACTTAAATAGAACCTGTATGGCAACGTGAAGTATGCAAAAAGCAGCGAACGATGCTAAAATCAATCAATTCAAGAACAAACGGGAAACCAATTCACTGACATGGATCAGTCTGGAAAGGGTTACAAAGCCATTTCTTTAGCTCTGGGACTCCAGCGAACCACAGCGGCCATCAGTTTGTGACCTAAAGCTCAAGCACAGTTTGGTTATGCATCAGGACAATGATCCAAAGCAAACAAGTAAACAAACCTTTTAGAAGCTCGAAAGAAACAAAATGAAGGTTTTAGAGCAGCCTATTTAAAGTCCAGATCAGAATCCCATTGGGGTGCTGTGGCAAAACTTTAAACAATCACTTCTAGCTCAAAAACCCTCCACTGTGGCTGAATTAACCCTTTGCTGCATGTTGTCCAATATTTTGGACATAAGTTAATTGGGGTTTATTTTCTCTAGGCTCATAGATACCCTGAAAACACAAAATGTACATTTTACTGGGCATTTCCAGATAATATTTTCCTCAATAGGTACCTCTCTTATTAGTCTCATGATTTACCACAAACGATCACAATGGCTGTATCCAAAAGTAAGAGGTAAGTTGACGAAAGTCAGAAATAGTCTTCTATTGTTCAAGTTTTGATCAGACTTTTTTTTGTTGGGGGATGGAAATACATTATATAGCACAAACTGAAAACAAATAACCTATATAATGCATGTCTATTTGTTGGAATACATCTGAGTTTATGCTCTATCAGAAATATTGGACATTATGCATGCCGAGTGAACAGCTCAAATAAGCAACATCCAGAATACAGATAGATCATCATGCATGTCAATGACCAGATTTCTTCAACTCCACATTATTTCTGTCACTCCGCAATGCATAATGTCCAAAATACAGGATGACAGTGTACATCCCACAAGCATAATGGCATAATATCCAAAATAATGGACAGACAGACCATCCACTTGCACCCCCCACACACACACAAAATATTGCACCAAATCCCAACAAATGGTCCAAGGCATTTGTACGTACTCTATGCATCAAAGGGTTAAAACAATTCCGCAAAGACAAGTGGGCCAAAATTCCACTACAGCAATGTAAAAGATTCCTTGCTTGTTATAGCCAGTGTTTGACTGCAGTTGTTGTCACCAAGGGTGGCACCACCAGTTATTAAGTTTATTGGGGCTATTATTTTTTCACTTGCGATATTGGTTTTGAATGACTCCTTATCTTCTAAAAATGAAAATATCACTTAGATGCAGCATTATGTGTTTACTCATTGTCTAATATTAAAATTGGATGAACTGAAACATTTATATATGACAAATCGGCAAAAATAGAAAATCACAGAGAGACTTAAATTTGTATGCGGCTTTATTGACATTATTTTAATTAAAGTGGTAATGGTCCAGTGTGTATGGAAAAAATGAATGGGGTTTTTGAAAATCAGTGAAAATAAGGTCCATGATTAAGTTAATGCTTAGAAAGCCATACAGTTTTGTTTATTGTGATAATGTGGTTGAATTCTCCTAATCTTTTAAAAAATACAAGGCTTTGAGACCGTAAAAGGCGAATGTTATGATCAATATCTTAAGGTTGAAGTTATATGAAAATATATCACCCAGTAGTCTCAGATCATCAGCACATTCAAACGTTGTCCATACTTGTAATTCAATTATTGTGCATGATAGGCACATCATTAGCAACAAGCGCATTTTAATGAATACTGAGAGTTTCACTTTCAAGTGGATGTAAGGTAATGTGTATGTTATCCCAATAAAAAAAATCTACACCATTCTCAGGCAACAAGTTTACTCATAAAACATATTTTCTCTGATTTTCAAAAAAAATCCCATTCATTTTTCCAGTAGACACTGGAGCTTTGGAACCAGAAGTGGAAAAATGTCAACAGTGCCGCATACGACAAAACAACAGGGCTGGGCCCATACAGAGAAACTCAGGAAGGAGGCAAATACTTTTTCACAGCACTGCAGATATGAGTGTGTGAGTGAATTGAGTGTGTGCCCTGCAATGAAGTGGAAAACTAACCACGTTGGATTGCTGCCTCTCGCCAACTGGACTATTCCCCTGGCCAGGAATAAGCTAAAATAATAGATTTATGATTTACTACAGGTATGCAGGAATATTTGCATGTGAATTATACATACAGGGTTTTTTTTTTTTTTTTTCATTTGTGTTCATCTCTTCACATCATCACTTACTTCACAAGAGAAATAAGAGTATAAGCTATTAAAGTGTGCAATTTCAGAGGTCTAAAAATGAATTATGTTGAAGAACTGCAATTTAAAAGGATCTCTGACAGGCTGACTGCAACTTCAGAGATGAAAGACTCAAATTAGTTTTCTAGTACAGCATGCATACAAATCTGGCTTCAGAACATCACAACATTACTTCTTCATTTTTCAGTTTTTGTTAAGAGCAGCACATCCTAGTTGAGGCAGTCATGTCCCCTTTGAAAATAAATTCAAGGGGGGGATAAATAAAATTAAACAAGATCAGCCATTAAATCATCTAGGCAGGAAGATTTCAGTTGTCAAGCTTATTCCTTCCTCAACATCCACTCAAAATACACTGAAGTCATGTAAATCGTTTTTAATCGTATATTAATGTCCTTTATCCAATGTCCATAACTTAATTGCCTAACGCTAGCTTAGATGAAGTAGTGGCAACTTTAAAAGAGAGCACCTTATTGCAAAAACTATTACTGTGTTGGGCCGTTGAAATAAAAAAAGAAATAAGCAACTGCACCACTAATTAGTCTTCAGTTATAATTTATACCTTGACTGCTGTAAGGGCCACATCGGTACTGTACAACTAGATGTGAATTTGGGTCCGAGCCAAAGGCACTTTTACTGAGCGCTTAGTTTTTTAACGATTAGTGATAGAGGTTCTACTGCAGTCAGGTGTAAGTATTTTTGGTATGCACTGGCAGTGTACCTTATTTTTGAAACATACTGTATATGTGATTAAGCTAGTGACAAAGCCTGACAGACCCTACCTCTGAGAGTGAAGGTGTAGTGTCCATCATAGCAGTCTGCCGGAGCAAACGTGTCCAGTTTTCCTTTGGGAAGGGTGTCCTGGAGTCGGCCTGGCTGCAGCCCCACAGCTGCGACCTGCACAGCTCGACGCTGAGGGCAGAACTGCCGTGGAATAGTCTCGCTGGCTGCTCGTGCCAGGCCCATGGTGCACCTGCGGGGGGACGAGGGGCTGGCAGGCGCAGTGATGAACGATGCGTTTGAGCTGCTGTCCTCTTCATCATCTTCGCTCTCACTCTCTGCAGTCTTACTCAGAAACTCCATCGAGGCATCCCACAGGCTGAAATCTGTCTTACAAACAAGGAGGAACAGATAGTTCTGACACTGATGCACCTACATTAGATGGTTCTACATTGACACATATGTAAAACAATTCACTAAATTTATGACTGAACATGTTCCTGTGCATTTACAGCTGCTTTTATCAGAATGATTAGAAAACATCATATTTTGGGCGCTATACTGGTCTCGAACAATGAAGCACTACAGCTAAGTACATACGTCTTTACTAGTCTCGGTGAACACTTTTCTGTCCATCTATTGCCCTTGCTGTGAAATACCATGATGACAGTGTGCCTTTCTGGGTGGGTTGGTCCTCCAATGAGGTCATGTCATGAAAATTATCAGCGTATTATTGTTTTGACCCATTTCATCCAAAACATTTCTGTTCTGACCAGCTGGAGCTTGGTGCTAAGCCTACACGCACTTTCCTTGCAATTTCAATGACTTAATATTGGTCATGCCTTACAAATTCATAAAATGTGAATTTATTCACATTTGGCAAAACATACACATTCTTTCCATTTCCAAAAAGAACTGAATCAAGCTAAAATCCCAATGCTAAAATGCAAAAAAAAAATAAAAAAGGACTGATTTGAAGAGTACATTCACCCCCTACTTTATTGAAAACAGTAAAACAATACATTATTTGATGTTCTAATGTGAATTTTCCAGAAAATTTACAACATGATGACTGCAAAAAAATTGTCCAAAAAGTTGGCATAGTGGACGGTTTACCTCTGTGTAACATCACCATGCATTTTTTTAATTCATTAAGCATTGGTAGGCCATGCATTTGTAGTCTGAGCAGAATGTGGTTTGGCCTTATCTTACAGGACAATGCAGGTATGCCCCTGGAAAAGATGATGTCCAGATGACAGCAAATCATGCTTTGAACTTTGTACTCATATTTTGCATTTATGGTGCCCTTGCAAATGAGCAAGTCACCCATGCCATGAACACTGACACACCTCCATACCATGACAGAAGCTGGCTTTTTGACCTGATGCTGATAATAGGTTGGCTTGTCTTTGTCGTCTGGTCCAGAGAACATGGCGGCTGTTTTCATAAAAAAACCACTAAAAATATTGACCCAGTGGACAACAAAACATGCTTCCACAGTGCATCTGTCCATCCCAGGTGACACGGAGCCCTGAGAAGTCGGCAGTGCTTTTTGACAGTGCTGATGTATGGCTTCTGCTTCGCATAGTAAAGCTTTAACTTGCATCTGTAGTTGCAGCAGTTAATGGCGTTGACTGAAAAAGGTTTACACTGCAAAACAAATCTTACTTAACATTGTACTCTTGTATGTTGAAGTGAAACACCAATTTCGGTTACCCGTTTTTTTTTCTCAGTAAAACAACAATTCTGCCAATAATTCTGTAAGAAAATTTTCACTCATTTCCAGCTTAGTCTATGGGGGAAGAAAATTTTACTTGTTAAGCACATGATAACTTAAAATAAATCAATATCTCATACCCGTGAGAAAAAAAATAAGAAGGTAAGTCTTATAATAAGACTAAATTACTTGTTAAGACTAACACTTTTTGCAGTTTACCAAAGTATTTCAAAGCCAGTTTTGTGATATCCATGACTGTCACCTGATGGTTCTAAAGACACTAAGGTCAGAGGGATCGTAAGTCAAACACATTCAGAAGTCGTTTTCAGCTTTGCTCTTTATACACCGAGAATTTATTGGATTCCTTCCATTTTTAAATTATATTATGCACTGCATAGGGTGCCACAAATTCTACTGATTTATCTTTGGGGAAAGTTGTTCTAAAAGTGATGGACGACAAGTTTATGCATCTATCAGCTATCTAGCCAATCAGAATCCCCTTGCCATCTGGAGCCCCTGGGTTTCAGCCAAAAGAAGCCCATGCATTAACATGACCCAGAGTATTCCTTATAATCATAACACAACCATTTGTAATGAGCAAGAGAATCATTGCCTCGTCAATTCACCAGGGCCTCACCTCTGTCTGCATCCTCATCTATGACAGACTGCTGGCTGGGGTGGAGAGGCAAGGCTAGCCTACAGGCATGGAGACAAATTAAATTAAATGGAGTTAAATGGAAAACGCATAACAAACCTATAGTGAAGCCCTAAAGAATTGGTAAAGAGGCACATCATAAACAGGCTGTAATTCCTGCACTGTTAATACAATGGGTTACATTCACAGACGTCACAGATTTATGTGTACATTTTCTTCCCTATGCCCCCATACCACTACACTTCCAAACAATGCATTATAACTGCAACAAAAATATACACAACAAATTATTTGCTACAGCGTTTATCCATCGGCTTCTGATTTCATTTTAGCACGTGCAGTTTGGAAACTCCACACAAAAAACTGATCCTAAAATATGCAACAGATAGCTATCTGGCAAGTAAGCTACTCAGCCAGCTACCAGCTAGTTCCCACACAGTTTTTAAGCATGACGCCACAAAAATGAAAGTAATCTCGTCTATATTTAAAACTGCACCGTGCTCTTTCTCTGACAGGAGTCCGGATCCTGGTTCCAGAGAGAAAAAAGGCCAGAGCCCGTGTGAGTTGGGGCTAGCTTAATGAAAGAAATGGTTAATGGAGGAAAAAGATCCTGGTTCCAGGAGCCTAACTCCCAGCACAGAAACAGTACAGCGCAGTTTCTACCACAAAAACACAGATCCCAAAATATGCAACAGATAGCTATCTACCAAGCAATTAAGCTAGGAAGCAACCAACTCACAATTTCTTGCTTCATCTCTGTCTAGAACCAGGATCCCACCTCCCAGCACATAAAGAGCACAGCGCAGTTTCTGCTACAGAGCTTACTTTGATTTTCGCAACACCACGCAAAAACTTGGTCCCACAATACGCAACTGATACCGAGCTAGCTAGCCAGCTAGTTCTTTTAGGGGGCTAGTACCAACTACTCAGTTTCTTTCTTCATCCCTCGCTGGAACCAGAAACCTGACTTTGAACTTTGAAAAAAGTAGGCAATACTGTTAGTTATCTGTGATAGATACATGTTCTTGGTGCAAACCACCAATGTAGGTAGCCAATGTTTTGCTAAAGGCCATGCGATGACACAGTTAATGTCTATCAGCGAACAGGCTGCTATAGAAAAGTGTGACTCCATGTCAGGGACAATATCTCTCCTATGACACTACATTTCCCTACGGTAGTTTTTTTTTTTTTTTGCTTAGCGCGTAAGTTTCCCCGGTTTAAAATAATCAGGGTTTCATCATAAAGAAGACCTTTGATGACCCCGATACACAGAAAGGATGTATTTACACTATGAGAGAACCACAAGCTAGAGAAGAAAAATAGCTAAATGCTTTCTGTGGTTTGCCCAATGATGTCACATGAATATAGCCAAAAGGGATGCAAACACCTGCAAATTACAATAGAATTAGCATTCATATTGAACCATGAACAGTAATCCAGTACTAAAGCCCTTTTAAAAAAAAGTGTCACAGTACAAATATTTATGGCCCTCTATGTAGGGCAAATATATCAGTTTTTCTTTTTTGCACTGCATTTACATTTGAAGCTACACACTGCAAAAAATGATAAGATAAAAATACTAGGTAAGATGAATTTACTTTTTTTAAGACTTAAAACACTTATTTCTATCACCATTTTCCTTAGTAAGAAAAAAAAAAATTTTGTTTTGAGTAATTTTTACTAGCTTGCCAATGGGGTAAAAAATTCTTGTTTTCAAATAGTAACTTGTTTTAAGAAAAAAACTTAAAATAAGTTACTATTTGACTTGACAAGTGAAATTTGCTTACCCTATTGGCAAGCTAGTAAAAATTACCTCAAAACAAGAAACATTTTTTGTCTTACTAAGAAAAATGTTGATAGAAATAAGTGTTTTAAGCCTTAAAATAAGTAAATTCATCTTACCTAGTATTTTTATCTTATCATTTTTTGCAGTGCATTTGTTATATATCAGAAGCATTTTCTTGTCCAATAATGATAATATTACAGGCTTTTTGTATTTCATCTACAAAAATGAATGTTAATTATTTTGCAAATAAAAGTGAAATTGTTTAATTAAGGTTTTTTTTTTTCACATCGTTCCTACATGGCCAAACGTACATATGTGGATTACAAGGATCGACTTGAGGGTTGGCTTTGAGCCAGATCCTATTGTCCAATATGACTTTCCAACTTCACTAATGCAAGAATGAATGCAAATTCCCACGACAATGCTCAAGTTTCCCGTAAAATGCCTTCCAAGTGGAGTGGTACCTGCAACCACAGAGGGGGGAAAACGCCACAATAACGCCAATGAAATGCACTGCTGAATCAGCAAGTGTTCAAATACTTTTGGCAATACAGTGAATATCAAATGGATTTAAATAAGACAAAGCTTATTAGAAAATTACGTAGCTTTTATCATTTTCAATACATGACATTGCTTCCAATTTATCCCATATTCTAATCCTACATGAGGGAGAAAAGTTGCATTAAGTATGAAAAAAACAAATCAGTGTATCATTATGAGTCACATAAACACCTTTTCCCAGGGGGTTCTGCAGCATGAAACAGTCTTCTCTTTGCTGACTTGCAACTGCCGAAGGGCCCCTGCCTGAAACATCAATCAGAGGCAATCAGTTCACCATACCTGCACATGTGCAGATCTAGGCTTAACATTTTCCTCACTAACCACAACAAATAAAAACCTATTTCAATACGGGTTTGCCTTACCACACTCTGAGCCTGGGAGACCTGGGGCTAAGAGTGACAGAGGAGGGTGGAGACGGAAGAGTGCCAGGCGCTCCGGAGCTAGTAGACGAGGTTGAGGATAACTGGGCTGTCCAATTTGTAAGAGCAGAACAGTGCTCCTCCTGACAATGAGGGGACAGGGATAAGGGTGAGATCACAAGGCTGAACCTTGCTGCATAAGCATTTTCACAGTCTTAAAAACAGAAAACTGTATTTGTATTCTTTTTCACTTTTATTGATCCATACCGTTCCTATCGCAGTGGACTTTGAGGAGTCAGAGCAAATACTTATAACACTGTTGAGTACTACGGGTTTTAAAGGAGCAGTATGTAAGATTTAGTGCCATCTAGCGGTTATGTCATAGATCGCTGCATTCGAATAGTCAAAAAATTATATTGTGTCATCTGATTGCTAACCACGCGGGAAAACGTCAAGAGGTAAAGAAAAGGTGTAAAGAGTAATTCATAACGGCTTTGGAAGACAACCGCGCAAATAATAGGATCCGAATGCACTTACACTAGACCATGCGTCTCGTGCGGGTCATGTTCGTTTGTTTTCGTGATTGGCTGGAAGGATGTTCGTCGGTCTAAGTATTGTTGCCGCATGGTATTGTGGGACAGCGTTATTCCCTTTCTTTTTGCAAAGGATGGTTCAATGCACCCTATGCTAAAGGTGATAAGTTAGGAAGCACTGAAGCACATTTCCTTGACATCCAGAGAATTTGAACACCCTTATCATGGCTGCCATGTAAATACTTCCAGGGCCCGGTTATTCAAAGCTCCATTAATTTACTGGCTGGTTAGCACTAACCACCTGACATTATGACCTCTCTCTTCAATACTCAAATTAATCAGGGGGAAACCAACAAAATGTACCAAAAACATACAAACATCTGTGCTTTCATTGAGAGATCTAGATGCAGTGGTTTCGACTTAACCACCAGTCAAAATTAACGAAACATTGAACAACCCGGCCCTGGTCATTTTCTGGGATTTAGGAACTTTCTTAAGCAAAAAAGACGATTCAAATGCAGCCGGGGGCAGACAAGTCCCTAGGCCCACTGCACAGGCAGTGGGGAATCTCACCTGACCAGCTCTGACATGCGATAGGGCGATGATGGTGGCCTGGATTGCGAGCATGCGGGTCTCTCTGTACTGCAGCTTCTCAGCCTCTCTCTTCAGCTCCACTCCAGTCTTCAGGCCCGGCTCCCCTGAGGTGCACAACAGGAACAGGAACAGGACAGACCAGACAAATGCTGAAGTACACTCTGAGGACAGCATTGTCTTCCAAGCTGCATCTAATCTGCGCTGAACAAAAATATAAAGGACAGGTAGTGGACTAAAGAGAACAGAAAAAAAGTGTTATTTACCGTTTCTGTCCCTCATGTACTTCTCCAGGGAGACAGGAAGAGGCGGATAGGTGAAAAATCCTCCAATTACAGCCCTGCAAAGCAGCTGGGTCTCATCTACCGTCTGCACCCATTGGATGAACTCCCTCACAGGCTGCAGCCGCCGGTAGGGCATAGTTGAGTGGTGGCCAGAACCTGAGGGTGGAACGGAGAAATTAGTGCGTGCAAGTCAGTAGTGGCCAGGGTTGGGTTCAATTACTTTTTTCAATTACAATTACAATTACTTTCTGGAGAGAATGTTCAATTACAATTACAATTACTTTTCGATAAAAAAATCAATTAAATTAAATTACAATTACGAAAGTAATTGATTACAATTACTGTAATTGCAATTGAAAAAAGTAGTTGAACCCAACCCTGGTAGTGGCATCCCGTTTAACTAGTGACATATAGCGTTGGAGCATACACTGATACAGTAACCTCTACACTGGTCAATATTGGTATCTAAAAATGACCAAAATAACATAATAAAACAAAAAGAAATAATAATGGTAAATCTAACCGCAGTGGTAATTAATGAGGTCCAAGCAATATGAGGCAATTATAAATTTTCGAGCTGTGAAGGCACAGATTGTATCAAGTTTTGAAACAATATCCAATTCATGGCATATAATTGTACATGATATTCCTAGTCGCGCAAGTTTCATGTTGATTGGTCATTGCCATGCCTGTCAAATAGCACTGTTACCTGATGAAATAATAGTGGCCGGGCACTTCCTGAATGTTTTTGCTAACTGTTTCCCCTCAATCCAGCTGTCCAGGCCAGTTTCCAGTGCAGTCTTCCATAAATAATTAATTATTGTCACGTTTCATTCACCTCCCCCATGTATCTTTGCCTACTTTCATGCTCCCTATTTACCAATTGTTTATTGGTGTGGTGTTAAGGGGAGGAGAAACCTTTTGGAAAAAAAAATTGTCATTTTTGGATAGAAATCATTCATACTTGGTGTATTGACAGTATATGACCTGAAATACACAAAATATGAATTTGACCTAATTTGCATAATTAGGTCATGTGATTCAAGGTAGCCGCCACCCCGATTTCACCATTATTTCTTTGCCTTATATCTCAGGACTGAAGCAAGATATTTGAATCAGGTTTTTTTTAATTAGATTTAGTTATGTTTACACCTTCTTCTGCACTAGAATAAAGCATTTACACATAATACTAGAGATTTAGTGGGGTAAAAGAGGATTTTGCCATTTTTCGCCCCCTCGATATGAAATATAAATCACCAGAACTCACAGACCCAAAGTGCTAAACCAAAACTTTTAGTTCAGTAGACTTCCTGATATGTACACAGACTTCTGTCAAAATTTCATGAGAAAAGCTCCACAAATAAGTGAGATATAGTGCCTTAAATGATAGCAATCAGGGCAAAAATCGGGTTTTGAGAAAATCCAGGTTAAAGTCAAAGTACACCTACAAATCATTGTAACAGTCAACTTAGAACATTAAAATGCCCCTGAAGCATAAACTTCTCCCTCCTGCTCCCTCTGATTGATTGTCCTGTTCTTGAGCAGATTGAAGTGATTTTTGGGTTTCTCCTCCCCTTAATTTAAGTTCCTGTTTTTTTGTCTGTACTTTGTTGGATTGTCTAGTTCTCCTCATTGTGCCTAATGCCAGTTCCTAGTCTAGTTCTCTGAATTCTTCCATCATTGGCTCTCATCCAGTCTGCCCCTGACCATTCTCTTACCAAGCTCCTCTTTCGTTTTTATATTTCCTTTACAGCCAATTACGGCAGCATAATTTCTCATTGAAGTGCCTTGTGGCTTTTTGTGGATCTGCGCCTGATTCCTTCTGTGAAGTTTGTGACAACAGCCGTGTTTTTTAAAAGATGTCTTTTACTCATTGTAAGGACTATTAGAAGCTTATTTGGAGATAAAGTATGCAAAATTTGAACCACTTAGGCCAAATGGTTGAAAAGACAAAGGCAATTTTATATATTTGCTTCCCTCTGTCCCACCTAATGGCCAACAGCAACCAAATTTTATAATTTTCTGCTGCTGATCCTATAGACGCAAAACTAAAGTTTTGTGATGGTTGTACAATACATTCAGTATTTACACCCCAATATATCATGAGGCCATGCTCACAAGCTTCATTTGCTTACTGTGCCACAGATTTTAACGTAGCAACGTTCTTTATGGTGGAATTTAAGATCTTGATCTGGAGAAGATGTGTACAAAATTTCAATTTAAGTAGTCACACTGCTCAAGGGTAGATTTATTTTAAAAGTCTTTAAAAAATTCCAAATGGCAGAAAATTTTATATAGCATATCACTTTGGTCCAAACAGCTTTTGTATTCAACTGAAGCCAGGGAATCTAGGTAGAAAATGATTCTGAATCAAGCCCGAACGATTCTAGCGCAATATCCCAAAAGGCATTTTGGCCCTCTATAGCGCCACCATCCCGCAAATCAAAGTAATTTTGTACTACAGTCATTTTCATCCAGGTTGCTCTTTTTCACATCCTTAACATTCACATGAAGTTTTTTGTTGGAAAATGATCGCAAAGTACTGAAATTTGATTGGCTGATGGCAGTCATCTTGTTTGTGTAATCTTGTTCTTCTAATATATATTCATAGCTGCCTTGACCAAACTGTAGCCAGCAAAACTTTAAGTTGATCGGATAGTATGTTTAAGAGTTAGGACCATTTATTTAATGTAGCGCCTACAGATTGATTTACATCAAATTCAAATTTGGAAGGCTTTAGTTGCATGGCCTGTGATGATAGGACATTGCATTCAGGAGTTATAGCTCATATATCAATAAAGGCCAAGCCCACAAATTTCATTGGTTTACTGTAGCCAAAGCTTTAACCCCTTAAGCTCTCATTTTTCACTTTTTTTCTTTAAGTAAGTTCAAAATTCCTTATTTTGTACAGCAATGTCACATACATATTCCGTATCTGCTGGTTACAACACTTCACTGAAGCTACATCACACTTACAGTCGTGTGCAGTGATGATTATACTCTGAACAAAATAAAGATAAATCAGAGACCAAGTATAATTTTCAAGAATTTACTTCGTGTAATATTGGATCATATAGACGAAAATAAGTAAACAGATAACAATATATAGTAAAAATAAAAATAATGTCTTTTTGAGAGAAAAAGTCAATATCTAGTGTGGCCACCCTTTGCTTTAATTACAGCATTAAATCTTTCAAGCATAGTTTTCTCATATTTTTTATTTCCTCACTCGCTAAACCATTCCATATGGTTTGAAGTTCATTCCAAAGAGATTCTGTCGATGTTACAACAGACTTGTTTATCTTGATATCAAGCAAAGTCAAGTCAATTCAATTCAATTCAATCTTTATTATCCCCCAAGGGGGCAATTTATGTGCAGCAACCAGTAGTCAATAGAAAAGGGATCACTCACACAAGCACACGAACAGGATGCTACATAAAAATAAATTAAAGAATAAATTAAAGTCACATTGAATTTAAAAGGGCAATTGCAGCAGGGATAAAAGAGTTCTTCAGTCTGTTTGTTTTACATCTTGGCAGAGCATATCTACGACCCGAGGGAAGCAGCAGAAATTCCCTAAAAAAGAGACGGGTCGAGTCTGCCAAGATTTTTTGGGCCTTTGTCAGGTCCCTTACCTTACACAGGTCTGACAATTCATTGAGGGCCATCCCTGTAATCTTTTTACAGACTCTTACAATGCCTTGAAGTCTGGTTTTGTTCTGAAATGAAAGAGTACCAAACAAGCTGATAAAAGAGGATGTTAAAACAGATTCAATAAAACAAGAATAAAACATTTTCAGAAAAGTACTGTCCGTATTAAAGCCTCAAAGTCTGCAAAGAAAGTACATGCGCTGGTGAGTTTTTCTACAAACTGCATCCACGTGGTGTTCAAAGGTCAGTTTGTCATCAATGACAGTACCCAGCTATTTATATTGGTGAATAATTTCCACAGGCTGACCTTCAAAATAAAGGGAAGAGGCGGGTGAGGGAGATTTCCTAAAGTTAATGACAATCTCTTTTGTCTTAGAGACATTCATTTCCAAGAAGGATGCCTTGCACCAGTCAGTAAATTCAGACACTGCCACACTGTTGTGTGGATCTCCGCTGCTGAGCAGAGACACAATGACTGAATCGTCAGCAGATTTTTAGATATGGCTCCCCTCCTGCCGGCTTTTACACGTTTGTGTATAAAATATATCAAAGGGAAGAGGACACAACCTTGGAGTGAGCCGCTGAAAGAAGTGAGGACGTCTGAGAGAACGCTGTTCACTCTCACACATTGGGGCCTCCCCGTTCAAAAGGCCATCAGCCAAACTATGAGACCGAGGTCAATGTGGATGCTCTATAGCCTTTCTGCAAGAATATGAGGCTGAATACAGTTAAAAGCTGATGAAAAATCAACAAAAACGAGCTGCGCAACAGTCTTTGCTCACTCTAAGTGGAATAAAATCACATGTGTCAAGGAGAGTGCTTGTGGCGTCATCTACACATCTACCTGGCCTGTAGGTAAATTGGAGCAGGTCCAAAATTTCATGGTCCATACTCAGAAGAGCATCATTTACAATCCCTTCAAAAGACTTCATAATTAGAGACGTAAGTGCTACAGGCCTGAGGTCATTTGGTGTTTGGGTACAATTATTGACCAAAGACAAGGACCCCGCTGGTGCTGGAGTGACAAAGTAAAAAAACAGAGGATGTCAGCAAGCTAATCAGCACAGTTCTTCAGTAAACGACTTCCGATGCCATCAGGGCTAGGGCTTTTCCTTACGTTTACTGAACAAAAGAGTCTCTGGACGATAGTCCAGTCAACAAGTACACTGTTCTGGATGAAAGCAACACTCCTAAAAGCAGACAATTCATCTCCAAAATCATGAACATTAAAATTGTTATAAAACAAGTTCAATTCATTGGATGATTCAAGGTAGGATTCTCCATTAAAGGAGATGGGACACTTCTTTGACTGCATCCCCGTCATAGATTTCACCCCCTCACATGCAGAGCGTGAATTACCAGATGCAAACATATTCACAACTCTGTGCTTAAACTTGAGTTTAGCAAGCTTAAGCTCCTTTTTATCTTGCTTCTGAAACTCCCTGTACCAGGCCACGTCCCCTCAATTAAAGCTGATATTACATTGGTTTATAAACCATTTCAGGGACTAAGAGACCCATGGTATCTTGTTTTCATACATGGAAAATGTTTTTTGAGGCATGACCAAATCCTCACAGAATGTGATATACGCTGATACTGCCTCTGTGAGTTCATCCGAATTTGTGCGAGAGTTTTAAAAAATATCTCAGCCCATGCAGCTAAAACAGTCTTGGAGACACGCAGTACCCCGACCAAAGCAGAACTGAACGACGCTCTGGCTTGTTCCTCCTTAGGAAGGATTTGTAAGACGGAACCAAATATACAACACTATGACTGCGTCCAAATAGTCTTTTATGCCTAGGAAAGTTCCTAACTCCTAAATAATGATCCGGACATAATTACATGGCAGCCATGATAAGTGCATTCGAATTCTTCAAATGTTAAGGAAAAGCATCTCAGTGCTTCCTAATTTACCTCCTTTGGCAAAGGGTACACAGAACCATCCTTTTCAAAAAAGAAAGGAGATAACGATATCCCACAATTCTGCACAGCAGCAATATTTAAAGCAGCGCCAACTCATCCTGCCAATGGCGTAAAGGAACGTATACGATGGGCAGGGTACTCATGCTCACGTTGCCTAGTGTAAGTGCATTCGGATTCTACAGTTAGCGCTGTTTTCTTCCTAAGCTGTTAGGAATTCCCTTTTACACCTTCCTTTTACCTTGTGACATTTACCACAAAGGTTAAAGAAAACTGGTGAGGAATTAGTGGATAGGACATAATTTTTTGACTATTCAGACGCAGCCCAAGATCAGATGCACCAAGTGGAGCTCTGGACAGGGATGTATAAACCCCTTTAACGGATCCATAACAAAGGTCCAGACATTTTGTCAGTCATGTAGGACAAGTCACATGCTGATAAAAGTGGCATAATGATTTTCCAAGTTTACAGTGATCACTAAGTTCGGTGCATCCGGCGTGAGCCCCTAGAACCGCTGCCCTGTTTTCACCACAGCCTGTCACAGGGAAATTAGAATGGTCGTAGGGATTCTGATAAGTTCAATGTCAGGAGTCCATAATGTTTCCCAAACAAGTACTGTTGTACACCACTTTTTATTAACATAAAGACACAGACCTCCGCCGAGTGATTTACCGGTCACTGTGGCGTCTCTGTCGAGACAAAAGGGCTCCCCAAATCCCTCTACTTCCACATCGGAATCAAAGTCCTGATCTTCGAGCCAAGGATCCATAAAGGCCAGAAGACCGGCGTTTTTATACTCTGACAGAAAATCCCAGATTTGCTCAATCAGATTAAGGTTTGGATTTTGAGCGGGCCAAATCATATCTTTTGTGTCACCAGATGATTCTTTCCGACTAAGATAATTCTTGCACAACTTAGAAGCGTGTTTTTGTCTTGTTGAAAATAACCGACCAATCAGTCTCTTTCCAGACAGCCATCTGTACCTCACAAGGATTATTCTTTTGATCCATGATTCCATGGATTTTTATGAGATCACTGGCTCCTTTCAAGCAGACTGAACCCCAAACCATAATATTACCATAAAGTTTTACTGAAGGGGTTAAACAGTCATTTTTGAAACGTTCTCAAACTCTACGGCACAGATAAATTCTGCGTTTGGGCGACAAAATTTTGAATTTTGATTCATCGGTCCAAAGGACTTGTTCCCAGGGTGCTGGTGTTCAATCCTTGAATTTTTTGGCAAACTCAAGTCTTTTTATGATGTTGCCAGCTCTAAGAAGTGGTTTTTGGCAGAAGCCCATTGTCACACAAGCATCTGGAAATAGCAGATCTAGATACTTTCATCTTTTCACTTCCACCGCTATTAATCTCATCACGGAGTTGTCGTGCTGTCAACCGTGGATTTTTTTTACTTGTCATACACAGATAACGAACATCAGAGGCACTTAACTTCCATTTTGCACCTCAAGAGCCACAAGTTTTCAGTGAAACAGTCTCTTTGAAGCACTTGATTGTGTTCCTTACAGTGCCATGGCAGCATTTGACATCTTCAGAAATTTTTCTAAGTGACAAACCAGCATCACGTAAGGCCACAATGTGGCTAAGAACAATCTCAGAGAGCTCCTTCTGCTGTGCCATCATGTTTAACACTGTGACACTGCTCAAAGTGCATGTCACCTTATATACCAGAACAAATGACCAACAGAGGTAATTTTGCCGAATAATGTTGCCTCAAACCAGTTTAAACAACTTTTTTTGCATCATAATCATGGAATGAACCTTCAAACATGCATTCATGCTATGCAAGAGTCAAAAAAATACAATTTGCAGCACCATTCAATTCTTATTAAAAAAAATTGATGTTTTCAGTCTTTTTGTTTATTACCTTTTTTTTTTTTCAAAATTATGCTTGAGGGAGTGATCTTTATCATTCAATACAATAGTATTTTTCAATACATTTTCGCCAAAAATTCATTGAGAAGTACGTAATATATAAGGACCCCTTTTAGATGAAGTGGTGGTGTATAATAATCACTGCACACTATGGTATAATGAAAAAAATATTGGAACCAAGGATGCCATGTTTTTATGGCCATGGCATTATATCAAATGGAAAATATCTAGATCTTGAGCATCAATTTATACATTTATCCCTGTAATTCAGCAGGACATATTTGGGATCATTGGAAACCTTTGAATCTCCACAAGAATTAAAAACCTTAAAGGAGCTGTGTCACCATTCCTGTGCCTGCTCACAACTTTGAACCAAGTGAATCCGTTCAACGGCAAGTCAGAATCTAGAAGGTATTTTTCTCCTTCTATGATTATTGCTGATGGCAACCACCTTACATTCTTCGTATCCCTTGGCTAAAGCTTAAAATAGTGCTTTGAATCCTTGAATTTCCATACACGGCTCCTCAATATAAAAAGCACAATGCCAGAGTAACTAAAATACTGCAGTCCCTGATCTTAACTTACCTACCAAAAAATGGTCGCCTTGAATAATTATGACCAGTAATCCGCTTTCCTGCAACTGAATGAATGAAGTAGTGCACTGTAAATTCGTCACCATAAATAAAATAGAATTGAATGAAAAAAGATCGTCATTTAAAATTCATGAAAATGAAAAAAAAAATACATATTGCTAAAGGGAATTTTGCACTGGAATCCCACCCACACTACGCAGCCCTTGCGTAGCGAAGAGCATGAAGCATCCTGCAGTCAACTGGCCAGTACACTGCCTTGATTGTCGCATGGTTAATCAGCCTGAGAATGCTGGGTGCTTCCGCTTTAAGGCGGATGTTGACTCTTTGCGCCTATTGCTACAGTCGGTATTAAATAATAGCATTCCTCAAAATCCTAAAGCAGACCACATGCATGTTTCACATTACACAAGTGAATTGCCATTGTTAGTGTGACAATGGGATTAGTAGGGCCATGTGCCAACTATGCGCTGGCAAGGATGAAAGGAGTCAGTTTACAAACCACAATCCGATAATTACACTCTACCAAGAGATAGCCAAGTCCAGTTCCGGGAAGGTGGATTACCGGTCATTATTATTCATGGCAGTCATTTTGTGGCAGTTCAGTTTAGATCAGGGACCACAGTATATAAATACAAAGCAGCACAAAGATGGATTGGCAAGAATGGAATCAGATTATGACTTACTGTCAAGCAGATTCACTTTCTTGGGTTGTAAGTTCTGAGCATGCACAGTGATCGTGACACAGCTCCTTTAAGTTCTACAGGTTTGAATACAGCAGCTGCATTGATGGACCCATATGTAGGTCAAATGGTTTTATGGGATTAAAAACAAATTAACAATAATAATAACAAGAATGTGTTTTTACTCCCCCCGGCCCCCTTCCCTGCCTAATCCACCCGACACACTGACAGACAGACAGGCAAATACCAGAAGGCGTGACTGCACGACCTGAGTAGTAAGTTGCAAAGTTTCGTTAAGATCATGCGAACGGTTTTGGAGTTACGCTCCGGAAATGAAGTGGGAACGCGAACGGGAACGGGCACCGAGCTTAAAACAATATTTCTCCTCTCTCCCTCCGGGGGGGGCATAATAATAATAATAATAATAATAATAATAATAAATAATATCAAACACAATAAGGTTCCAGCACTTTGTGGTTAAACCCCTAAAAAACAGGCCATGTCAGAGGTGTTTTAAATAAGTAATATCAGCGTCAAACAGCCGAATTTAAAGATGAACCTGCTCTAATTGGTCATTTGCTCTATCCTTATCCAGAAAGGGCCAGTGTGGGTGCAACCTTTTATTCTAGACAAGGAACTACACACCTAATTCGACGAATGGCCAATTCCATTGTGACGGGCGTTACATTTGCACACATTTTTTAAAATTTGCACCAACTTCACTGTCAACCATAGTAATGCAATATTTGGACTGTGTGTGCTACTACAAGTCAACCACATGCTCTATCAAGATTTACAAACTTAATGCCGAAAATACTGCTTTAATCATTGTTAATCATATGTTACTTAGCTGTGACGGGCGTTACAGCTAAAAGACATTGGGTTGAAGCCCATAGACATGTTACTGATATCTCTGTGAACTGTGATCTCCTTTAAATATAAATGATGTTTAGCATTGTGGAGCATGTCTGTAGGATTCTCAAAGCTAAGGCAGTAAGACAGTTTGACCATACTATTTGAGTAAAATGAACACTTAATTCACTGTGACGGGCGTTACATACTTGTGACGGACGTTACACTGTTCAAATAATCAGGTGATGTACAATGTTTCTGTGGTTGGTACCTGTCATTCACCACTCTAGCATTCCTTATATGAGGCACAGGCAATCCCCAAGGCCCAGTGTCCTAATCCTTTCTGTTTGCTACATGAGCAGGGATATACGTGTGTCTTTGTGCAAGCCACTCTTTGCTAGTAGTTTGTTTACATTTTGGCGAGTGAAAAAAATTGCCTCAATACTCTGAAATCAAAGTTCTAGAGATGAAAAATGTTGGCTTTGTGCCTTTTACTACAATAGCAGTTGAAGTAGCACACTTGGGCTTGCTGAGATTTTTGCTAAAACAATACTGAATCTGGTTTTCGCTGTTCTCGACATTCACGCTGCCGCTGAGCTTCAGATTTCCCCATACTGAAGATCTACTGAAATAAAGAATAGAGAATTTTAAGAATAACTTGGAAACACACCTGTACAAGGAAATGATCCACAGCGCTTGACCAAATACCCTCATTACATGTGGAGAGTCAAGTGACTTGCACAAGGACGTAGGCCTATCAAATCCATAATCCCACTGAGCTCAGGTAACTTCAATGAACAGCAAGCATAATGCATGACTTCACATGCAGGTAGGCGGCTGGTTTTAGCTCCAGCCATGCCAGCAGTGGTGTACTTCAGGACACTGAATAGTTGTAGACCAGTGGCGGCTGGTGAACTGGCGATAGGAGAGGCTCAAACCCATTCCTTGAAAATAATGATTGGTCATGACCTGTTTTCAATCATTCATTTAAATTATCATTACAAAAGCTCCGAAAACTCTTAACATTATCAGATGTGGTCAGTTTTCATTTAACGCACACCTGTCAACTCTCACGCATTCGCGTGAGTTTTAGTAACATATTTACATTCCCCTGCTGTAGTCAGCAATTATTCAATCAGATCATTTATGTAACGATTCTCTTTAGAACTGAAATCGCCATTGCACTGGAGGTTTATCAGTTTCACCTGCGTTATGACTCCGGACTTCTCACGCTTTTCTTTACTCAGGGGTTGGAAGCAATGCATGTGTTTCATAGTTTAAGTGAAATAAGATCATTTAAAACGTCTTTATGCAATTCCATTGCTTCCAATGATCTTATTTCATTTAAACAGTTTAATCGATCATGAAACACATGCATTGCTTGAATAGTTGCTGACTACAGCAGGGGAGTGTAAATATACCACTAAAACTCATGCATGAGAGTTGACAGGTGTGCGTTATTCATGAAAACTGACCACACCTGATATTGTTCAGACTTCCTGGAGTTTCTGTAATGGTAATTTAAATGAATGATTGAAAACAGGTAATGACCAATCATTATTTTTAAGGGATGGTTTCAGCCTTCCCTATCGCCAGTTCACCAGCCGCCACTGTTGTAGACTTTGTATTCTCGGGCTATTTTCAAAACTGACGTTCCCGACAATACTTATTTTGTGATAAAAATATTATTACTTTTACATAAAAGTTCACTTGTAACTTACCTTTCTCAGCATATACAAATGTACATTGAGGAAATCGAAAAAATCACTGATTTGTTGTTCCTTCTGACTGCTTCACTCTTCCATGTTTGCTGTCTGCACCGAGTTGACCTGGTATATGACCTTGTTTACTTGCATCTGATTGATATTCAGCCAGACTGGCCTGCCACCTGGCATTTGCTGTTTGAACTTAAAGTCAATTCACTGTCCAAATTGCTTTAAAAGCAGTCATTCTGTGATGTAAACTTGTGATGTAACGCCCGTCACACCACCCTTTGTAATGCCTGTCACATTATATTTGTAACGCCCGTCACAGCGTTACATAATAACCACAAAATGAAAAACAGCAAACACCATTTTATATCTATACCTACCATCAAGCTAACTTTGTATGTGGACTTTCATAAACTTCTGCTTACTTTTGTGTCACCTGATAAAATTTGTTTGTTAAAATGTGACGGGCGTTACAATTCAAGTTTCAAAGTCCATGACAGTAAATCTGTACTTTTTCTCGAAATCATGGCATGCACCGTAAAATTCAGACATAAAATAAGGTTAACAGAGTTACTGCACTGACAACTAAGGAAGAAGTCTGAGTTTTGCATTTTTATCAACCTGAGAACAGGCAGCTGCAAAATGGACATTTTTGGTTATGAAAAAAGACAATTCAGTAGCAGTCGACATTATTTTGACCACGTCCCCAAAAAAATTCCCAGGGGTATGATCTCAAAATTACTTTTACATTTTGATAGCCCAAATACTATATTTAATCCACAACAAGGAGAACATCTGTTTCTATCAACTTAAAAATTTAGGTGCCATGTCCCCATTTACATGGAACTGGCCAAATCAAGGCTTTCGGCAAAGGCTCTGGGGTTTGATCTACAAAATCAGGTGTGCAACTGCTTTGGTTGGAACAAAATCCCATACTTACACCAGCCCTTTTAGGATAAGGTTCAGACCCCCTGACTTACAACACGAAGATAAGGCCGTATAAATGTCAACTTCAGTCAAAAAATGACATACTTGATTTAAGATTTCAGTATGGGATATCCCAGTAATCATTTTATCCCCAAGGAACATCTTGCAACATCCTTGCAAGGTGAGACATCGAGGGTTTGGAGCACAATGGTGATATGTCCAAATTTTGTGATTTTGAGATTTTTACCTCCTGTCACACATTTCTATTGGCTAATTCTTGAAGCACAATAATTATATGTCCATGCGCCTCAGTTTTAAACAGAATTCACATTTTCATTGTGTGGTATGTCCAACAAAATCTGCTTATATGAATTAAATATTGATATTTTGATGAATAAACATGAATAGTATTACAGAATCATCTGTCTTCCATTGCAAACAAACGTAACTTCAATCTATCACCATTGTTTTATGTCACATCAAGTGCTAGAATTGTTGGAGCACTGAGGTGACATGTCCATTTTGGCAATTTTGGCCATGATGTCGCAGTACCACACTTATGAAAACTTACATGTTCAGTATACTTCTGAACCATGCAGTAAAAGAGTAACTGACATAAAAATGATTTAATGATGTACCTGATTTAATAGAACATTTGCAAACCTAAAAATCAATTTTTCTCAAAACCTCTAAAATGGACATATAACCATTGTGCTCCAAATCCTCGACATCTCATCAACAAAATCTCCAAACTCAGGAATTATAAACAAAATTTCTACAAATGAGAGTAAACAAAGAAAATCATTGCCAAGAAAAATATACAATTCTTTAAAAATGATAATATACCAATTACATGAACAGCAAAGACCACACATAAATGCATAATAATTTAACCAATTTAAACAATGACAATACGCAGGAAGTAATTCAGGTCACTTTTGCAGAACTACTTTTATAGTGTGCAAAATACTGACAAGTATTTTATAAATGCATTGTAATATTAGCATAATTACCGTATAACTAATTGCAATATGGTACAAATTTTAAGGCAGAATGTTGGTATTAAAGGAAAGAGGTGTTAATTCTGGATTTGTAATGCCAAAATTATGGGTTTTACCTGTGCTGTACACCTGAGTGAGGTCAGTATTGGTCAGATACTGGAATGATGTGGCCTTGTCAGAACTGACCCTCACCACTTGGACATTAGTGCATACCAGGAGGGTCACTGCAGAAAAAATAAAGTACAAAGCCAAGCTAAGACAGAGACAAAGTAAACCGGAAAACAGTTGTTCAGGGACTTGCACAATAATAACTAAATCACACAAAATCGAGACATTGCTTGCAATGATTATACTTATCAGAACATTTTACAACCTGGAAATGACAGCTTAACTAATGCCCTGGTTTTTAAAAACTTCCCAGTGTGTTAGTTATTCTTACTTGGGTGAATGTTATAGTGTATCTCTGGTTGGGAAGTGGAGAAAAGTTTCACCATGATTGGCTGTTCCATAGTTCCATCATCCAATTGCAGCCACCGGTACTCCCATAATTCCATCCCTTGGTTGTCTTCAAAAAACACAACTGTTTTGTTAAGGGCTCAATCCTCAAGTTGTTGTATTGCTTTTTTGGCTCTGAATCCATGAATGCATTTATTTTCTTACACTTTAAATCTCATCTCTCAGTCTCACCCTTCTTCCTGGTGCGTTCTGGTCGACCGACAAACACTACGAGACCAATAACATCACAGGTGCTCCCCACAGGACAGTTCAAAATCTCCTTCCTATTGAAATAAAACAGGACTCTTAATAATTGCATGATCTCGCATTGAAAAAGAAATTATCAGACAAACTAGCAATAAATAATTTGATGGTATTCAGCTGATTGGAGACAGGAGTAAAGAGTATATATGTGCTAAACCCACAGAAGAAAGCATGAGGGCTGAATAATACAAATCCTTAAAATCTTAGAATAGGGCGTCAACAGAGATTTTCCTCCTGAGAAAAGAAAGTGCAAATGGTGTAGATAGTTTCATGAATCTGCCATAGATAGTATGAGCAACAATTTAGCTACCAGCAGTAAAAGGTTTAAGGGGTAAGAACAGTTCAGATTATTTCATCGAAGGTAGATGGTGTAAAAAGTGATCTACTTGCCCACAGAAGAAGGTGTAAGGGGTGTGTGGCAGACACCACTGTGGGAGGACTTCCGTCTTTGGTATTATGGAGATGTCAGCTGACGGATTCCTGGAGTTCAAGCTGATCTCTATGATTTACAATACCAAAGACAGTTCACAGTTCAAACAACAAAGAAATAACAACATCATTACATTATTAAAATATAACAGCCCATAATTTAATTCATCATTAAAAAGCATAGCCCTAGTAACTTGTATGTCTACATCCCATGGGATGAGTAAATTCCCTGGCCCATAAGGCCATATTAAAAAAATTAGTTGGTGATCATCCCCGCCCGACTGGCAAAAATGGTGCCGATCCAATTATTATTATATACTTTTTTTTCATCAAAAAAATGTCTAGAATTGCATAAGAACGTGAAAAATGGTGTGTCAGTGATTCAAACTTTGTGGTATTTCGATTCAACTGGGATGGCTATCCGGCCCTCTAGCGAGCGTTCATTGAACCACGCCGCGTATTCGTAATTATCTGAACAGTCTTCAGTTTAAACGCGTTTCCACCAGTTTCAGTCTTTAAAAGAATATTTTAAGAGCCATTCCATGAGAAAATGGCACTTTTTGAAGAAGTTGACGAGTTGACCCCCCTGGAATTGAATGAAACTTGGCACATAGGTAGATACGGATGTCTCACGGAAAAAGCCTAATTTTTAGGTCCGTATCTCACTTTGCCTGCCGGTAGCGCCACCTGGAAGCCACTAAAGTGGCTCAGTTTTGCTGTTGACACCACATTTTATATGAACTATCATGACTTAAGCATACACAGTACCAAATATGTTATACTTTTATCATGACCTTTGACACTTCAAGTCCGGTTAGACATCAGTACCACATCAGTGCCAAGCTGGGTAACTACGTTATTGAGCCAGAATTATTTGAAAAATAACAATAAATATTGAAAATGGAAATGGGAATAAAATAATATCCCAGACATATACCAATCTAGAATGCTTTATTATGTGTTTAATCACAACAAGACTATCATTTTCAGTGAATAGTACCTTGGTATCCTGCTGGGTTAGTGCAGTGGATGGCCGGAAAGATGGTCGAAATTGATTTTGGTGCATGTTTGCAGAATATTTTCTCAGTAACCCAGATATGTACTGTGGTGGTAAATGCCATTTGCTGTGCTTTTGGAACTCTATTTTCAGGAACACCGAGCATTTCTTTGGCATTATCTACAATGTCAAGCTAGACAGAGCCAAAGTTGGAGAAAAACTTAAAACGGATTTCATAGCAGATTGTACCTATGTTTAGGTGGCATGATTTTGTTTACCCAGCAAGACAGCAAATCTAAAGTTCTCTGGGTACACAGTCCCTTTAGGGTACATTACAGCATTTGTAAAATCTCAATGGTAGCATTTTCAGTGTAGATGATATTCAACATCAAAAGTTGAAAAATTTCACCCCCAGGGGGTGCTGTAGGTTGGATGCAAGTACTAGCTATCCCCAGCAATGTACCAAAGAAATTGTTTTTGAATTGCAATACACACAACTAGTTTTCTCTGAAAATGAAGAGTTTAGCTTGGCACTATGCGGGGTGGATAGCTATCTGACCAAAGGTGGCACTCTAAGAAGCTAAACCTCTACTGACCTAATATTCCATATTCCCAGACATATAACAAAATTCTGTCTTTTGACATATATGAGGTACATGCACAGTTATACATAAAATTTGTAATCTCTTTGGTATAAAGCTGGGTTGGTTGTAAATTGGAAAAGAATGCTGGTGGTGATTGTAGCATTGTGTCAACATGTAAGAATCTCACCAGTAGTCAGTACAGTGTACAGTTTTGTAGTGTTGGTGCATTTTCAGAAAATAACAAATGCTCAGCATTTTTCCTTTGCTATCAGAATTAGTGAGCAGGCTTCAGTGTTAATTCTAGGATTTCCCAAGGGCAGGGTGCTTAGGTAAGAAAGAGGGCACAGCAGTCACGTCGAGCGAGTGGTTGTCCAGAAAAAGATCACAGAGTTTGCAGTAAGCAAGCAGCAGCCTGCCAAGGTAAGGGCAGTTCATTTGTAGTGGTAACTTGCATGCCCTCATTCCTAACACCAGCCCATGATGTCTGGCCTACGGGATGCCCGCTGGGTGGTAGGGCGGGGTTTCTTTTTCAGACTTCCCATTTTGGTGCGTACCAAGCTGTGGATGTTGACGCAACTATTGTGCCATATAGGCTGTAGCCAGCTATTTAATTCAGAGAGCTCACTATCAACGGGCCGTAAACCGCCCTGTAGAGACCCAGGATCTAGTGTAGTAGGGCTTGCCTAGGGCTCGACTGGCTCCAAGGGTAACATTGACCCCGATCAAATAAAGAAGGCCTTGGATAGTTGCTCAGGGCCAAAGCCAAGAAGCACCACCAGGTGCCACCAACCCACAGTCCAATTCCAAAAACAGACTGAGGGATAGAGCAAGCCACATGCTGGGTTGACGTCATTTCACTTTGGATAACATGAAATGTATAAAACAGTTTTAACTTTTGTACTAAACATTTTGTCTTCATGTACACAGTTGTGTGACTAAGATTCTTTTTCAGAGTTCAAATCATGGACTGTTATTTTATACAAGTGTACGTATACTGTTGATGCATGTCTGTATACATACTTATGGTGATACTCCTTTTACATTAGTTGTTTTTTGGCATTTATTTATTTTTTTGGACTGGTCATGTTTCATAACTTGCTGTACATTTCTGACTGGGCTGTGCTTGGTAAAAACACATGTATTGTGTGTTTGTAACGCTCACAATCACCACCAGTTTACAACCAATACAGTTTTATGCCACAGGGATTACAAATTTTATGTATAACTGTGCATGTACTTCATATATTTCAAAAGGCATGACTTTGGTATATGTTTAGGAATACGGAATATTAGGTCGGTAGAACATTAGCTCTTTAAAGCGTCGCCTTTAGTCAGAAAGCTATCTGCCCCTAGCTCTTCCCAATTTTCAACATTATTATTGGGCTGCAAACGCACGAGCCATGACCTTCTGGAAAGATTACTCCCCTGGGGATGTGGCCAAAGTCTTGGGCCCCCCCAAGTGGTTACACATGGAGGCACACGTAAACTTGAAAAGCTCTCTCCCTGCAATGTTCTCCTCCAAGGTCGATTCAGTCAAGAAGTTGGCATGTAATAGCTTCATCCTCCGAAACTCACTAAGAATCCCGACTCAAATCAAAAAAGTTTTTAAAGTACCCACAACCTCACTATACGCCCCCATCTGTAATAATCATAACTTTATCCCAGCTCTCTTGGGCAAAACTTTTTCGGTGTGGAGGGAGGGGGGATTGACTACTATTAAAGACTTATACTTTGATGGTTGATTTGCCTGCTTCAACCAACTGAAAGCAAAATTCAACCTTCTACATTCTCATTTGTTTAGGTACCTTCAGGTGAGAGATTATGTTCGTAGCGATGTCCCCGATTTTCAAACATGTCCTGCTGAACATCCATTTTATAAACACATGAAACGACCACCTGACTCGACGAAGTTAATATCGGATTTTGTCTTGTTTTTTGCGGCCCAAACAGTACCATCCTCCAATCGCAAAAGAGATGCCTGGAGCACAGAGCTTGATAGAGACATTTCTGATAAGGTTTGAGAGGAAGGGCTGAGCAGAATCCACTCATGCTCAGTCAATGCCAGGGTACAGCTTGTACAGTTCAAGGTGGTGCATAGACTGCACTACTCGAAAACTAAACTGAATAAAATCTTTCCATCCGTCTATGTGATCGCTGTATGTCCGCTGAGGGTAATCTACCTCACATGTTTTGGTTTTGTCCCAAACTAGGTAAATACTGGACAGATATTTTCAGTTGGTACACTAATGTCCATGGGAGGGAAATTACCCCTGACAGCCTTTTAGCCCTATTTGGTTGCTCGGAGATAAGTCTTGAACTTCCCTATAATGAGCAGCGAGCCCTTATGTTTGGAATGGCAGTGGCCAAAAGAATTATTTTGAAAGAATGGAAGTCCACTTCCTCACCATGTTTTAAAAGATGGCTCATTGAGATGGTCTCTTCTTTGCAACTCAAGAGACTCAGGTATAATAGGTCTAACTCCTTAAAGAAGTTTAATAAGATTTGGGGCCCTTTTTTGGAGTGTTTTAATAGCACACAAGGTAGTTTCTCTAACTTGTCCCCTGAATTTGATTTGATTCTTTCTGAGAGTTTGTCTCTATTGTTAATGTCTTGACATGGTGTGAGTATGTGTTGATGTACTACTGTATGGCAACATTTTGTTGATGTGTGTAAATGTTGAAAAACTTTGAAAACAAAATATTAAAAAAAAAGAAGAAAGCTATCTACCCAGCATAGTACCAAACCAAACTCTTCATTTTCTCAGAGAACTAGCTGTGTGCATCACAATAAAAAAAAATTCTTTGGTACATTGCTGGGGATAGCCAGTACTTGTATCCATCATACAGCACCCCCTGAGGGTGAAATTTTCCAACTTTAGATGCTGAATATCAACTACCCTGAATATACTACCATTGAGATTTTACAAATGCTGTAATGCACCCCAAAGGGACTACATATCCAGAGAATTTCAGATCTCTATCTTGCTGGGTAAACATAATAATGCTGCCTAAACACAGGCACAATTTGCTATGAAATGGTCCGTTTTGAGTTTTTCTCCAACTTTGGCTCTGTCTAGCTTGACATTGTAGATACTACCAAAGAAATGCTAGGTATTCCTGAAAATAGAGTTCCAAAAGCACAACAAATGGCATTTACCACCACAGTACATATCTGGGTTACTGAGAAAATATACTGCAAACATGCACCAAAATCAATTTTGACCATCTTTCCGGCCGTCCATTGCACTAACCGAGCAAGATATCAAGGTACTATTCACTGAAAATGATAGTATCGTGAGTAAACACATAATAAAGCATTCTAGATTAGTATACATCTGGGATATTATTTTACTCCCATTTTCAATTTTTACAGTTATTTCTCAAATAATTCTGGCTCAATTACCCCCAGTTTGGCGCTGATGTGGTGCTGATGTTTATTCAAGGCTTGAAGTGTCTATGGTCATGATAAAAGTATAACATATCTGGTACTGTGTATCCTTAAGTCATGATCGTTAATGTAAAATGTGGTGTTGACAGCAAAACTAAGCCACTTTAATGGCTTCCAAGTGGAGCTACCGGCTGACGAAGTAAGATATGGACCTAAAAATTTGGCTTTTTCCGAGAGACATCCATATCTACCTATGTGCCAAGTTTCATTCAATTCCAGGGGGGTCAACTGCGCACCAAATGTCAATCTCTCATAGAATGGCTCTTAAGAAAACCTCCCCCCGCCTCACTTTTTTATGCCCAAAAGGATGAGCACCAACTTTTTTTTTAATATGGCCTAAAGTAAACATTCACCACATTGCGGGAATCACACGTTTAGCTGTCAGAATGACTGGCACCCAAAACAATGATTGAATGTAAAATCAAACAAAGTTAAACTGGCAGTATTTTTTGCTTAATAAAGCTCATTGAAGGCTACTGAAACAATATTGTATCTTTCCATCACTTTCACTAGAATATAAAAATGAACTGGAATGCATGCAGTATCTGCTATCTATTGCCATGGAAAAAGCAAAAGAACCATCAATGCAAAATAGACATTGCATTTAACCTACACAAGTTACATAGGTAATGAGGCAAAAGTTAAGGTAGGTAGACACTCCCAAACACATTTATTTCTCTTTCATTCATAACAATTTAGTACCAACATTATATGAACAACTACTAAATACAGAATTAAAGTGGTGGCTCATTTACATTAATTATGCTGATTAGGTCCCGAGATGGCTACCGCAATGTGGAACTTGATGAAGTACCTCAGGCAGGATATCTCTAAAACTTTTTATTACTTTAATCTCAAATTTTCACAGATCATTTATGACTATATAGTGCATGTTCTGATCAGAGGGTTTTCAGAAATAATATTTCTGTGAAAAAATATTGGCATTTTAGTTTTTTTTTTTTTTTTTTTTTATTGGGTACCTAATTACCACAAAATCTAGAGTTACACAAATGATTTCTTCAAAATGCCAGATCAGTCCATAGACATGCATCTGGTGAACTTATATTCCAAGTTTCATAATGATAGCATGAGAGAAAGAGGAGAAATGGTGTTTGAAGCAATGCTTGGCAGGTCAAAATCAACTTTTTGAGAAATTGACAAAAAACAACAGATGTCCATATTTTTGATAGTCCTATCAAGTAGACACACTATGAACTAACTGAAGGTTATATTACGAAAATGTCAAAAACAATTTATTTTAAAAAAAAGCCTATTTTGGGAGTGTCTACCTACCTTAAGTATGCGTAGAATCAAAGCAAACTGGCCAAAATAAACAATGAAAAGGATACAAGTTTTCCCCTTAAGCAGTGAGGAAGATGGTAAAGGAAACAATAAAGTACCCAAGGAATTACAGTGAATTACCTGCATCTTGGGGCCATCATGTCTAAAAAAACAGCCATAACATAAAACCTCTGCAGCAGTAAACCTTTTTGAAGGGATGCATGCAGAGAGCTTTAACTCAGCACAAGAAACAAAGCAAAGCATCCAAAGTTTGTCAACCATCATATGGACTGTGACTGGAACAGAATACAATTGTCAAGCGAGACCACAATAGAAATTTATGGCCATTAACACTACTGGTGTGTTTGATGGCAAAAGAGGACTATGCACAAGGAGAAGTGCCCACATTCATATAGGGAGGGGGGTAATTGATGTTTTGGGCATGTTTTGCTTCTAATGGTTAAGCTCAAAGGTAAGCTCAATGGCAGAATAAATTCTGCCAATTGCTGAGAACCTTTGAGGGTAAATCAGGATGTCTCAGCTATGATACTGATAATTGGCATGAGGTGGATTTAACAGAGAAATGTTAAACTGTCAAGAACATCTATGTTTTGCATCGGCCATCTCAGGCCCTGGACTTCAACCACATCAAATCCTATGATCTGAACAGGAGAGACTGTATATTACAAACCCAAGGATACCAATGATCCGTAACCTCTCTTCATGCAGGAATGCTCAAAATTCCTCCAAGCATATTCTGCAACCTTATCACAAATTACAGGAAGAGAATCAAAGTAGTCATTTTTTTCAAGGGTTGTTTGCACTAAGTAGTAAGCCAGGGGTGCCAATAGTTTTGACACCTATGATTTCCTCAGGAAAAAAAATTTATTCATTCAACAACATTGAAACACATGAACAAATGAAATATAGGAATATATTTTCACATGTTCGAACTTAACATATTAATTACTTAGTGTTTTCTTTTTTTAACATGTTATCTTCTTTATTTTTTATCAACAATTCTGCAACCCACTGTGCAATATTTAATAAACAAATACAGAACTATCAGGATTTCAAACTGTTAAGAGAAGATTCAGTTTTAATTGCTGGATGTGAAGACACCCCACAACGCATGCTGGGACAATGGAAAAAAAGAGATATTATTTTAATTAAAATTACTTTATTAAATTATTACTTCCAGCATGTTCAAAATGTTTTCTGCCATTTATGCTAGTCTTGTTGTAAATCTGGCTTTTCTCAGCATAAAATAGTATAGCTTGGATTGTAGTGAGTGGCAATGACAGGGGCAGCTGTACCAATATCATCCTTGGCTTTAATTCCTGCCCTGCTGTTGTAGCTCGGCTTAACTCTGTAGTGGGCCAGCTTTAGGGTGGAACCAGGGTGTACACAACGATACCAGTCCATACAAAGGGTGTTCCACAACACCACAATTGCTTCACCCGATCTGTCAGCCACCTCAAGCACTGCCTGAGGAAGAAGGAGAGGGAACAGCAAGAGAAAACATATGAGTTTGCGACACTCTGAAATATAACTTCAGACCCAGAAGCTTTTGTAATAACAGAATGGTACAAGGGACCTTGTAGGGACACTCGCAGTTACGTTCCGCCTTTCCATAATAGAACAACCGGGACTTGTGAAGAATGCGTACGACAAGAATCCCCTTTATGGCTCGAGATCTACGCAGGAACGCCTGTCTGACCTCTTGCAGGGTGACGGTAGGCTGCAGGTCTGTATCACAGATGACATGAGAAGGTGAGATGGCAATACGTAGGTCCTGGCAACATACACTAACTTCATTGAGTCGGCGCGTTTGGTCAGTAGGAAAACATTTACTAGCAATAGCATGGTAGGAGTGATACCAGATCATCAGATGGGACTTTCTTGATACTAAATGATGAGCGGGATGGTAAACAAAGGCGTTACAAGGAACCATGTCTAACTTTTCGTTTCACGCGGTAAGAAAGGAACTTTGCACTTCAGTTTCACAGCAAATAACAGACGACAACGTTATTACATTTCCGACGACCGCGAGAGCTAACTTTAGTAGGCTACCATTAGCAAGCACTGTCACGTTGCTAATGTTAAACAAACGGCAAACCTTCGTGGTTTTCGTCGGAATCTGATGCTGAATTAGTTATTGGTTCTGTGGAGGTAGTATCTTTCCACATTCCACCGAAAAAATCTTGGTTATTCCACATAGGCAGGTATGAGCTTCTCCGGGCCCGCAAAGGGAGATTACTGGGTCGGATGTCTCCCTCCATCCCAAACCATGGAAGGGTATCGATGTCAATTTCACAGAATGCCTCAAGACCAGCATCAAAACCGGCCTCTGTATCCACCTCCAAATTCATCACCCGATATGTAGGACATCGGTCCTCATCATTTTCTTCCTCCAGCCCAATAACACGACTGAAAGTGACATTCCTGAGCTGACAACCACACCGTAGTTCGTTCTTTTCCACTAACGAATTCAATCCTGGGTGTATGGTGACCCGTAGTTTACAGTCACCGTCGCTAACCGTGGCATCGTAGAGGCAGTCTGATGCGTGAATAGCTTCGGGAAAAAATATTCCAAACCCCGTGTCTTTCGTGTATCGGTCAATAGACAATACAAAAAGCGACTCTCTGCATGTTTTGGCACTTTCAGAATCTGACCAACTAATGTTTGGCCACGAAAAAGTGCGTTGCAGCACACAACCTGGACGAACTGCCCCGGCCATCTTGGCCGAAATAATAACATTGCGAGGCATTATGGGAGTGCGCGTTCCGCTGTCACAGTCAGTGTGCATATTGTGCAAGACCTTGGGAACAGCCGAATTGCACGAAAAGGATGACTCGTTCTTGGACATCTTCGAGTGCTGGGTTTGTTTCTGAAATTTAGCGATTACAGGATATTAGTTTGAGGTGACGGGCCATATTTATCACATTGAAATATCTACGCGTGCCTTAAAGAAGGAAAGGTTCCTGAACATATTGTGTGTGATACTTTATTGCAATCATTCTCAGGACATTTTTAAATGAATCAAATTAGACTCTACGATAATCATTAAGCACCGAGTCAGGTTGCTAAACAGTTCATTCAAAATAATTATCTTGACCTTAACATAAACATGACACAAAACAGGTTTGACCATCATTTGCTTGAGTAATAAATTGTTGGTTTTCGTGAATGGGTCCATGATTTCAACAGTTCGGAACCATTTGGTCATTCACTTTCACTGTTTATTTTTTTTCTCTTTTCATGCAGTTGTTTCTAAAATACCACAATGTGGATATGGAGTGGATTCAGTCAAAAAGTGGCTTAAGAGGACAAATAACTGCTTTTAACATAAGTGTTCCTAATTAAGACAAATTCACAGCTGGTTAAAATCCTACAATTGCAGTTGTTCCTGGAACAAAAACCAGCCTACATATGGGGGCCCCATGGGCCATGAGGACTCAGGGTGTGTGTGTGTGTGTGTGTGTGTGTGTGTGTGTGTTGGGGGGGTGGATGTGCAGTCTTCATGAATGTACATAGTAATTATGGTGGCTCACTCTAAAATGTACAAATATGACACAATTTATCAACAAGCTTTATAATCACGTTTGGTGGGATGGTGAATTGCAGAATCACAATCTTGCTGTAAATGTTGTCACATCTGGAGATACTGGGAGCATCACCAGCTCATGTTTCTTTTATTAGATACAGCTTTTCCATTGCACCATCTGTTCTTCTACTTGTCATAGGAAAAACCTTTTCTCACACCAAGCCAGGCTAAGGATTGTCTGGTTCCAACACAGGTCCACTGCAAAACCTCCAAATGAGACTTTGATTCATTTGCAAACCAAACAAGAGAATTGAAGAACTCTTACAAGAGAACTCAAACTTTCAAATCATACAAGCTGGTTATTGACACATCTCAGTAATTTTCCCACTTCTCCGCAGGCCCCCTTCCCCCTCACATGAGACACCCTGTCCAACGGCCTTGCAATGTTATTATTCTGGCTTAGAAATAGGTTTTGACTTGGACACTTGGTAATGCTGGGGCAAAGACTTTCTAACTTATCTCTGAATTAAAGACAAAAATATTCATCTTGCATACTGTGTCGCACATAAGAAGAGGAGAGGGACGTAATTTGATTTAGAATGCATTGTTATTAAGAGTATATGCACTTCATGCACTTTAGAAAAAGGGGGGAGTTACAGACTACGTTTAATTTTCAGTTTGGCTCAACTTTTTTGTCATATACAGAGAGTTATACATAATTAGGTCTTACGTTGGATAAACATCTTAATTTTTTAAAAGGAACTCAAATTTTATCGGATTCTGCAGGGAGGGCTCTAGGAGCTGTCCTTAACAAAGTTAAATTTTGTAAGGATCTTGGTTACAAAGCTTACACACAGCTTTACAATTTCTGTGTTTGTCCCATCTTGGATTACGTCGCTGGGGTCTGGGAGTACTGTAAAAATACAAAAAAGGGAAGTGGTACACAATAGAGCCATGCATTGCTTTCTTGGTGTGCATAAATCTGCCCCAAAACTCGCAGTATGTGGCGATATGGGTTGGGAGGCATGTGAAGTGCGACATAAGGGTGACATGGTGCGACTGTGGAACAGACTGAAAAAAATTCTTGATGAGGTAGGTTCCCACTTTATATATATGAACAAACTATTGTGTAATGTTAAGTTAGTTAAAATAACGCTGTTGGAAAATTATAAATTAAAATGGGCTGAGGAAGTGTTGCATAAACCCAAATTAAGAATATATTGTTTAATTAAGACTATTTATCGTCCAGAGCCCTATGTCACCCTTAACCTGCCTAGAGCACAGAGGTCTGTATGTGCACAGCTGAGAAGTGGTATCCTGCCTCTAGCTCTAGAAACAGGACGCTTTCATTCTATCCCTGAGGAGGATAGAAAGTGTCTTCTAGGTGACCTAAATGAAGTAGAAAATGAAATGCACTTTCTGTTCTACTGACCATTGTACAATGCTCTTAGATATAATCTCTTTTGTAAAATAACCGGTTTCCGTATCTGATGAACTAAGACTTCAATACCTGTTTGCAGAACAAGTTTTTCCCTTAGCCCAGTTCTTGTTAAATGCATACCAACAGCGTAAGAGGACTCTGTGTGATGTGGAATGTGTAATTTTTTTTTCTTTCTTTTTTCCATTTCATGTCTGCCATTGTTTATTGTGTATTGGTTACAGCTCATTGTTTATTGGTTACTGCTTTATTGTTTATTTGGCAGTGTCTTGAAAGCCCATGTGGGCTGGGCACTCTGGTGGTGCATGACGCTCTTGAGAAAAAAAAAAAAAAAGTCAAATCAGATCAGTATATTTCTAATAATTTAAATTGGCATATATGGTTAAGTAGTAATCAAAACTATCACATGGTCAATCAAAAAATTACTCTATCATACTCCAGCAGTTCAACTCAATCTGTACTGCACGTCATACCCCAACTGTGGCTTTGATGACGCTGCCTCTTCAGATATGCCTTGGTCTAAAATAGGCAGTCTTTTTTTCTTCCCTCTTTACATTTCCTTGCCCTCATTGGAAAATTTCTCATTGGTTTCCTTCATGAAATGCACAATTCAGACACTACTCATCAAGGTTACCAGCCAAACCATTTCTGATTCATGACCGTCAGAGAGGAAGGTTCCTTGCTTCCCAGAGAATTCACCTTTTGAGAGACTGTTAATGCCTTATCTGGCATGCACTGACTTTCATTTTTCATGCAAAGGACAAGAAAAAAAGTCTGCACACAGTGGCTACTGGGTGCATATATAAATGTATAAATATAAACATCGGGTGCATATAAATGTCAGGTCATCTATTGACACTAATATGTGGCACCAATAGAAGATGGCTGTTGTGCTGTGGAACCTGTGGAAATAATTTACCAGCAATCTCAATCATCTTTATTACCTCCACCAAAGTTTCAAAAGTAGTTTTAAGTGCTTTTTCAGCAACTTACACGCACAAATAGTAACTGAAGCTGGATTGACTCTTAACTTTTCTCCCCTCAATGCTGTTGGGGCCTACAGCAAAAGGCTTTCCCAAGCAGTCAAAATGGCTGGTCGAAAGGAGAAAGAAAAAGACAATGTGCAATATGTCTCACAATAACTGTTGCATGACCTACTTGGGCAACAGAAAACTTTTTATAAAGAACTCCCACAGTAGCAAGCAAGAAACTTCAAAATTTGTGTGCGCACCTTTATGGACCCTGCTAACACATGAATGGATGACTTTTTGAAAGAGCTGCAGGAACTAATAATCAGCCAACAATTTACAAAAAGGGAGGTGGATGACTTAAAAACTGCCAGTGTCAGTCTGTCATTGATCTGTAATTGGAGTAATGCAGACATACCCAAACTGGCAGATTTAATTATTGTAAAAGATTCCAAAGCTGACTTTTTTTGATGGTCAGTCCAAGCATCACAGCGCAATTATTGATGTTATCCCTGGATCCGGGAACAAAAGGTGATTAGCATCAAAATTGAGGTGGTGGCACTCTTAATGGACAAACTGGGCCTGGTTCGCCACACCATTGGGATAGAACAAGTTCAACTGGCTGAAAAAGTGTCTGAAGCAGCAGATGGCATCCATAGCAGACCTCAAACACTAATGGTGAAGTTTCTAAGGCTTAAGGAAAGAAGCAGAGTTTTAGTTAATGTGAAAAAACTTAAAGGATTAAACATTTTAATTAACGAGGACTATCCTGATTCAGCTCAGCAAAGGACAAAGAAGCTGCTTCCAAAGATGACAGCTGGTTGAGAAACAGGGTACATTGCTTTTTTTTTTAAAGTATGACAAGCATATTGTCCACAAATGGCATTAAGGAGAAAGAAAGGGATTGATTGATTGATTAATTGATTGATTGCATTTAGCATATTCATTTTAAGAAAAACACCCACTTTACATTAAATGCTCAAATTTAAGGGAAAGTCAGGATAACACAATGAAGCCCTACGGCTTATTTCCATTGTGGTCCCTTTGCGGACGGGGGACAGGCAAGGGAGGGGTCAAGACAGTGAATGTGACATGTCAAGAATGACACAAAAACATGAATCAAAACAATACAATAAAATGCAATGCAATAATCACCAGTACCAATGCTGATTGTCAGCAAGTTATTCTCATTGGTGAGTTCAATCTCAACCTCAATGCTTCACTGGACAGTGCTTGGACTTACACATCACTCAATTAATAAAACTAATTCAAACTCAATACATCAGAAAGAAATAAATCAATAAGTCAACTTTACTTGGTCACCCCCTCGGCAGATAATATATTGCACTTTCTGTACATACCAATTAAAATAAATTAAGTTCATTATCATCATCAGTACAAAACCAAAGGAAATGAAATAAATACCAGCTATTATCAAACATAATATCCTGGGGGAAATATCCAACCTCTCAACCAATTTTTAAGCTTAAGCTTGAAACCTCCCAAGCCGTTTATGATTTTAAGGTTAGCTGGCAGTCTGTTCTGCGGAATTACTGCCACGTGCAGGAAAGTCTCCTTCCCCAGGTTACTTAAGCTTGGGAAGAAAAAAAATAGAGGAACTGCCCCAAGAGGAATAGCTGTGAATATCCCTCACCCAGATGAAATATTTTTTTTTTTTAGATATTGAGGAACAGCACCATGCACAGTCTTATGTTCAAAATGAGAAGAGTCAAGGTGAGTTCTCATTGGGAGATTCAAAATAACCCTATAACATCAGGTTTGACTGGGGAATACAATGCAGCGACATACTGTGAGATATAACAGGGCTGATGGGCACACAAATCATTTCTCTTTCAGCAGTTATTGGATTTTAGAGGTGTGACGACCCCTCCTCCCTGCACCAGTTCTTGTTCCCTTTGCTGCTGCTCTTTTCTGTGTCTGCAGGAGGGTCGTTAGTGGGATGGGCCACACCTGGGCCCGGTGTGCTCTGCCCCTTTGAAATAGCTGCCTCAGCCTGCAGTCATTCTCCCTTCTCCTGCTGCCACCCGAACTGACAACACCTCAGCAGCATGAGACCCTTTTGAAGATCTTTTTGTTTCCTTTTCACAAATACATTCACATGCACCCATACATGCTCCACACCACTGATTCTCAGGTCTTTTCTTTATTCGCTTGTGTTTTGTTAAATAAATTAAGTTTTTGTAGCCCGCAACCTTGTGTCTGTCTCCCTTTATGTTGCAGCCAGCGAGCAGGCTGTAACAGAGGACCAAGCCCATTAAATTAAGTGCTTGCATTGTCTGCATCACCACTAAGTGAGTTCTGAAAATCTGTAATTTTTTGCATTATCAGAGTCACGTGACATGTCACCGAGTAAATCCAGATGATATGACTGCCAGGTCTAGCCTGTAACAAATTCCAACTAAAATAGGCTTGCTCCTCTGTGAAAGAGTATCTAGCAACCCTACTTCAATTTGTTCATCAATCAGGTCTTCTCTCTGATTAAAACCAATAACTGCTCTTACATAAACACACTCGCCTCCGCATTTCCGATCACAATCTTGCAACTAAAACACAATTCTCAATTTCAGAATCCTTAATTGAGTTATCCAGCTAAGACTGACTAATACATAGAAGTCCTAAGCAGTTGTTTTTGCAGATGAGTTTTGACTCGTTCATCTTGGGTAAAAGGCTTCTGACATTCAAATGAAGCCCATGCAGTCCCCTCTCGGAGAAAAACGAGTGAGAATACAGAGGCTTGAATCCAGTTGCATGGAAGTGTGTTCAGTATCATCTCTGCAAGCCTCTGTAATGACAAGATCACCCTACGTGATCGCGGTCTGGGGTGCATTGATGTTTATCCCCAATAATAGCAGGCAGATGGATATTACTCGACTGTCGGCTTGGTTGTTTTGACATATACTTCCTGCCTTGCTTTTTCACTTGGTCGGAAACCAACTTTGACGGAACTTCAAGAGATGACATGCTTTTTACTCACCAATGTGGCATTAAATTGTAAACAAAATTAAAAATAATAATAATATTAATTTAAAAAGTAGCAACTGAACTGAGTTATTTTTTTTAACTCAACATTCTATAGATCATTGCAAAGCCATATTTTCACTAGCCATTTCATCACAATACTATCTCAGGGTGTCACCTCACTCCTCATATTTTGCAGATTTTGATGTTTCGTGGTTTAATATTCAATGACGCTATAGAGGAAGGACTCGTAATGTGTCTGTACATAAACTAGAAACTCTGATGTACCTTTCCACATAGAGACTTTCTTTTAATTCTCTCCTGGCTAGACTCTCTTTCTGCTCATTCTTCCAAAACGGTTGAAAACATTTTTAATCTTATGAAATATTCAGGTTATTGGAATGCATCTAATGGCTCCACTATCACAAAATAACTATTTGTCTGACTAGTTTCTACAGAGTGCACTTTTTTTGACAATTTTATTCCACAATTTAACTTCATAAATGGCAACAGGCTACATAGTATAGGAATTAGTTTGAGGGTGGTTTCTGTGCTACCAAAATAGCACATTCACACTATTATGTAAGAGGAGGTGTAGTTAGTGCACTGGGGTACTGGCTCCTGAAAATGAGACTTTGCATTTGTAAAGATTGAAGTAAAAATCAATTATTTCAAATTCATTAAGTTGTAATATTATCACTGGATTTTTTGATCAGTGAAATGCCATCTCCATAAATAACAGAGTCAAGTTCTTCAGAAGTATTCACATTTCAGAGTAATTTCAAACTTTTGAAAAGTAATTTCCTTTAACCTGCATTTAGTTCCAAAAATTCACTGAGTATCAAATGACATTCAGCACATCAAGCTTTTCTCTTTGAGGTGTACACTGAAAAAGTGGAAAACATCTTTCCGAAATTAAAATGTAATATTATGTTTGTCAAGCTTATTTGGACAAATTTACCACAAATGAATTTATTTTACCAGGTATGTTATTCTCCATGACAAAACATTGCTTGGTATACATACTAAGAGGATGAACCTGGATATTCAAAGATTGCAAGTGATACTTATCATTCCCATCTCAATACCCCCTTACAAAAAACACACAAAGTCCTTCTCTACTTTCAGCAGGCTCGGTGGTCCACTGTCTGAATTTTAGCAAGTCTCTCTAGATTCAATTCTCAGAAAGTTTTGCGTTCTCCACTTTAAAACTAAATCCCAAATATTGCTGGAGGTAAAATCCTCTTCTCTATATGCCACCCCCTGATTCCAAGTGTGTGTGCTAGTTTGTGTGTGTGTGTGTGTGTGTGTGTGTGTGTCCGCGTCTGGGGGGTTTATTACTGCAATTAACATATAAAGGATTACCAGCCTCCTGCCAAGTTGTGGTGCAACTGGGTTTATGGACAAACCTTTTAAAGAAATTTTCAATCAACCCAATGTGAAGCCATAAGGTGCTTTATCTGTATCCTAAAAACTAAATCATAGTCTGTTACCCAAGTTGGACAGAGTCATGCTGAATGCGCCAACTCTTAGCCATTTTTACCTTCTACACTTTTCCTGTTGCTTCCAGCAGTGTTCACCAGTCTTTTTGCCCAGTTTTCCATCTCTCCCTGCTTCCATCACTGTGGCAGTTCCTTTTCCTTCTTCTGCAAATGGGTTCTTCTTTTTTGTCAGAACTCTATATTGATGGCTCATTTTGGTACTATGACCTGTGGTAATATATATTAGTTTACCTATTTTATATTCACAAAATACATTGGCTAAATAAATATACATATTTTGCTGTTAGAAAAAATAATGATCCCAAGGCACGTGGGCAAGGTATTTTTTCTGTCCCATTAGAGTGACACTGCTCTGTTCAGAGTCCTGTCTCCAGGTTCAGGCCTTCATCCCTTACAGAGGTAGGCAAGTGAGTGGGGTTGGGCTTAGCCCGCAAGTTGAGCAAGGTGCCCTGGTTAATGGAGTTGAATGAGTTGCGGGAACGGGCAGAGGCAGCACGTACAGCCTTACGAAAGGTTTCTCCAGAAAAGTAGTACAGCAGAGGGTTGAAGCAGCTGTTGGCGGTAGCCAGACAAAGTGTTATAACCAGTATCTTCTGTAGGAGCTCTGTTAACCAACAGTCCTGAGGATTGCTGCTATCTTGCCAGATCACTGCATGGAGATGGGCTGTACGAACTATGTGATAGGGCAAGAAGCAGATGAGAAAGGTGGTCAGGACCACGGCAACCAAGTGCACTGACCTCTGTCGTTTTACCAGCATTCTTCTTAGTACCGTATTCTGGGTGGTCAGCCTATGGATGATACAACTGTAGCAGACCAGGATGATCACAAAGGGGATAAGGAAGCCGAAGACCAGCCCGACATAGTTCAGAACCAGAATCAGCTTCCAGGTTTTGAGTTCTCTGGGTTCAAAACAGCGGGTCTTCCCCAAACGCTGGTGAGTCCCAGAGAAGAGGAATGGCGTGGAGGTGACTGCTACAAACACCCAGATCCCCAAGCAAACCCAACATGTTCGCCGGACAGTAACAAGGGTCTTGCTCTGAAGAGGGTGCACCACGGCCAAATACCTTAGCACACTGAGCCCAGTGAGGAAGAGCACACTAGTGTAGAGGTTGACATAAAAGGCGTATACACACCAGCGACATAGCCATTCCGAGAAGTCCCATTGGCCATCCTGCAGGTAGTAAACTAGGCGGAAAGGAAGTGTCAAAGAGAAACTTGCATCCGAAAATGAAAGGTTAATCATGAGGACAGTGTTGGCAGACCTCTTGGGTATGAAGTGGAAGAAGACCAACAGGGCCACTGAGTTACAAAGGAAACCAACAGGGCAGATTAAACAGTATGTGATGGTATAAGCCAGGTACTTGAAGCGGTCATTGTTTCCACATGTTTGATTAAGGGAGGAGGATGTCATCACAGGTGGGTCGGTGATATTCGGTGGATTGGAGGGGTCAGAGGCCAGCCAAAGAGCTAAAGAGATTGAGGAATGTAAGAACAAATTTCATTATACAAAGAATAATTACTTGTATTCCCCCCCACAAAAAGACAATGTTCACAATTATAAAAATACCCCTTCACCCTCCCCTTCCCATTAGCCTCCACCACCATTCTGTAGGCATTGATTATGAAGAATAAAACAAAAATGATAATGGGAAGGGAATGCCATGCATTTATTAGTGAGCAGCTCCACTGACTGCGATTTAGTCTCATGAAACTCCCATGGAGCTACAGCATTTAGTTGTACATTAAAAGGAGCTTTGGGTGGGTCAAAACACAAATTTGGTCTGTGACACAAGAACTACAAATCTCCAGCTGTATTTTGCATATCATCATCACCATGTGCGTTTTTGTTTGCGAAGGTACAAAAATAGAGCCCGAGATATTTGATGTTATGTCTGGTCTACTTCATTTTAAGTAAATTATGCATCCATTCCTGCCATTCATGACTGCAAAGCTTTCCAAAGAAAGTTGTGGTGGGGGAAATTTAGGACTAAAAATGAGGTTTAAAAAAATGATAAATGATGTGATTTGAAACAGCTGAGGTCAGCAAGTAATTGTAGGCATAATTTGGCACAAAAGCAGCAGCCAGGAAAGGTCTAGTCCCTCAATAGCAAATATGGGCCGAAGAACATCAATTTAGCCACAAATGTGTGAGAAAATCATTGAAAGGTTTAAAAATAATGTTTGTCAAAAAACATGGAAATGGATTTGAATATTTCACCCTCTTTCATGCATAACATAATTAAATAGTTCAAGATATCTTAAGATTTTCATGCGCAAAAGTCAAGGGTGCGCGCTTACGCAGAATACAAACCATATTCGATCACTCAGACGGCACTGCATCAAATACTGTCATATAGGCAATAAAAGCCGCATAAGCTCAGGATTACTTTGGCAAAGCTTTGTCATAAACTAGAATATGTAGTCACATCCACAAATGCCAGTTAAACCTTCAGTATGCAAAAGGGAAGCTTTAAGTTGACAATGTCCAGAAGCACCATCGACTTCTCTCGGCTTGGAGGCATCTGCAATGGATCATCACACAGTAGAAATGTGTACTGTGGTCAGACAAAACAATATCAAAATTTTATTTCGGAAGAGATGATGCCATTTGCTCCAGACCAAAGAAGATAAGGACCAAAGAAGATAAGGAGGATCCAGAAGGTTACCAGCAGCAAGTCTGAAAAAACCCATTCTCGGTCATGGTATGGGGTTGTTTCAGTGCCCTTGGTAAGGGTACCTTGCGCTTCTAGAAAAGGACCATTAATTCAGAAATATGCACTGAAATTTTGGAGCAGGATAGGCGGCATTCATGACCACGTCATTTCCAGGGAGGCTAATGCATATTTCAATGAGAAAATGCAAAACGCATTCTGCACACATTCCACAGGCGTATCTGCGTAAGAGGAGGGTGCAAGTGCAGGAGTGGCCCGCTTGAAGTCCCAACTTGTACCCAACAGAGGACATGTAGAGCATCTTAAAATGAAAAATGTCACAATAATGACCCCGTATTGTTGCACACCTTCAGACTTTTTAGGACAAAACTATACAAGACACGTAATCACTTTGTATATTCAATCCTGAGTTGAGATCAGGAGTGCCAACATTGCAAAGTGGTAAATACCAAAATGCTGCCAAAGTCAAAATTTAAAATGTGTTTATCTTGAAAAATCTATCAAATTCATGAGAAACAACAAATAAAATGCTGTCATACGATTTTTTAATATAATAAAGGTCAAAATAATTTAGCAATTACTACTTTCAGTTTTCATTTCAATTCTGCATACTGTCCCAAATTTTCCGGATCTGGGCTAGTATTTCAAAGATACAAACAATCCCATTATTGCTGACTTCAGAAATGTCTTCCTCCTATGCTACAAATATGCCACACACAAAAAAAAAAAAAAAAAAAAAAATCCATCATATAGCTTACATCCGCGGTCACGGAAATTTGTTCTGCTCACCCATCCTTGATTTGGGAATTTTATTGATCGCCATGTTGTATTTTAATTCACGGATAAAGCGTGGTCGTAAAAATATTGCCATGTCAGTTGCTATTACGCTTTGCGCTGAAAAACTTGCTGTTACTTTTCTCAAAGTAAATCACCAGTCAAAATACAACGCACTAAAATGGAAATGATTTTTTTCTAATTAAATACATTATTAGCGCGGGAAAAATTCGTAACAGTCTTTTAAATTCGGTTGAATTCTAGGAACATTGTTGGCTTCTTACTGACCTGTCATCTCCACGATCTAAGTAGCTCCATGACAGCTTCAAGTCGTGAGGAAATCAGACTCGTGACATAACTGCGGCGACAAATTTTCAAAAGCTTATCAAAACAAAATTTTGAAAATCTCACGCACTCATACGGACTGAATCCAACATCAGAAGACTAAAGATTGAGTTAAATAACTACTTTTACTGGTATACTTAACTCGTGAAACAAGCTTCATGAATTCCCATTGTGTCCTGTCACATTTCGTATTGCAATGCCCAACTCAGACGCACCGTCGAGCTTTTCGTTTCGGCGGTGTTGTCATCCCGTTTTCAAATGCTGGAGAAAAAGGAGCCCGCCCTTTGTGAAAGCAACATGCATATATTGCAAGAGACAAAAAAATGGGCATGTTGTAAAATAAACTGGCTAGGTATAGGATGATGCCATTGCCTGCGGCTGTCTCCCAACCCTAAATTTCAGTTGTCCCCATAAAAAATTCATTTCGACTCTCGTGCGCGCCAATTTTCTCCCTTTCGTATGGCTCTTTATTTTGAAGTCTTCCCTTTCTCTAACCATGTCAGGCACCCTGAACTCTCATTTTTGCCCCTCTGCCTCAGTGGTACAAGCTTGAATGTTCCAGGCTAATCTTTACAATGCTGTAACTGGCTGTGAAAACCAAATATTCGGTAGCCAACCCAGTAAAGTTAAAATTCTCTGGTGACAACGCTTCCACTGGACAGGCTTTTTTCTGTTGACAATGTTCCAAACTTATTTGCTCGTCATATCAGTATCATTTAACGCCTTTGCTCAATACAGTCCTTATGAGCTGGTTTCCTAACCTGACTGTAATTCACCAACAGCAAAACTGAACATCAGCCAATTTAACATTTCAGAACTGTACGGCAACTACATTTGCCACGAACCAACAACCACCCTGGAAGGACAATAATTTAACCCATTCACATCCAGTCATAAACAAGTGACACCCTTGTTAAATCGATCGGAGCCAAAAGCTGACTAATGGCGTCACTACTCAATTGCCAACATTTCCTCAGGCGGAAAAAAGAAATTGCTGCGCTCACCAGAGATAAATTTAACGGTAAACATGCCAAAAATACAATCTAACAAATAACACTATTTCGATAAAACTGCATCATACCAATGCAGTTAAAAAAAAAAAATCAATACATTTTTTAAATCGCCAAATATAGGCCTGTAGTTGTCCGCTACACTGTAGCGGTCACGTAAGCCTACAGGCTTTCTCGTCAGTGTTGTTGAGCACCATCCCGTCCCAGTGAAAACAGCTGGTAAAGCTTTCACTCAGTGCTTTTTTCATATTCATCACATGCCAAGGACTAATTGTTTTCATTAAGGGATGTACTGTGCCCACACAATTTCCAGTTCTGGCTATGCCACAGTGCCACAGGCAGCTAATTTTCAGAGGGGTTTGTGCTCCATGTGCGGTTCATCACTGCATTTTCCAAAAGGCAAGGGTTTTCTGCCCTTCCAGGACAGTCCTCAGGAGAGAGACTATTAGAAGTTGTTTGTGAAGGTGCTGTTCTTTAAGAAATCAGCTGAAGTAGCATATTTAATGCAGTTTTACTGATCCCATATATCTATGTACTTTATTTCTGTATTTTCAGCATGTAACAAGTCAGTCAACAAAACATTCATTTTGTGATTGTAATAGAATGTAAAATACATGGGTGGGATTGGAATTAGATAATTGTAAGGCCATTTCATTCATCCAAATGATTTACACTGTATTACACCTGTTAAGAATCTGAAGAAGACCTTGTGAGTATTGAATGTATATCAACCTTCAGATTTCACATTGTTAAATCTGGATGGGATTATGATGGGTGGTAAGACTATTTAACTTATATAAATCGTTTGACCTTGAAGACGGCCAAGTAACCAGCGTCCTACCATTTTAAGCTGCGTGATGTTTTTTTTGCATGCCATGTAAAATATGAAAGGGAATAAATATGCTTAATAATTTCCTGCTTTCATCAATCTTACCACATACTGTTCCTGATGCATTCTTGGTTTTCATAGAGCCATCATGAGATGGAGAATAAGATGAAAAAGATTTCTAAAGATAAGGCAGGAGCAGGAAAAAAAGAGGGGCCTTGTGTCTTGTTTTCAAAATCAACTACCTATTTAGAAAAAAGTCAATCAGCCAGAACAATCACAGCTAGAAAAACAACCAGAGCAGCAGCCAGAATGATCCTTTTTTTTTTTCTTACTGGCCCTCTGGGCCGATAAGCTATTGTCGTGATGTGGTGTCCGTCGTCTGGAACATTTTTCATCTTTTTTTGGCCCAATGAATTTTCGTGTAAATTTGCTATAACATATTACTAGACCATATCTCCAGACATTTATTTCGGATTTTTGGTTGCATCATTTTTGTCCGTTTTATAGGCCCTTGAAATTTTGGCCCGAATGTTGAAGATAGGACTGAGAAATTTAAAAAAAAATATTTCTCAAAAACTGCGTGGTATATTTTTTTCTAAATCAGGCAATCAGCTTACTTTGGTACCGTCAATGTACAGTGCGAGCACCATTTTGATTGAATCGACGGAAGCAGGTTTAGTGGGGGCGCTGCACTTTTAACTTTGGGTCTTATGGCAAATATGCAAGATGGCCTGTGGAGGCCAAATGGTTGCAGATAGAGATTAAGTTTGTATTATCGACATAAAGGAAGTCATATATGACCTATATTTTGGCAATGTTAAATTTGACAACAGGTGACTTTGAAAGGTCAAACTCGAGGTCAAGGAAAATACTAACAATGTTAAAGGATAGGACTAGAAATTTCAAAAAACTACTTCTCAAAAAATGTATAACTTTCTTGTAAATCTGGCAATTAACTCACCTTCATACACTTTATGTACAGTGCGAGTGCCATTTTGATTGAATCAACGGAAGTGGGTCTAATGGGGGCGCTGTACTTCAACATTGGGTCTTATGGAGAATGGGCAAAATTGCCTGTGGAAGCAAAAAGGTTGCAGATAGAGATTAAGTTTGATATTATCGACATAAAGGAAGTCATTTCAGCATATCCCACGTCTTAATTAGAAAATGCTACATTTGGACTAAGGATTAATTCTGAATATCAAAAAGGAATATGCGGTTTACGTGACTTGTATCAAATTTTGAATGTTGTCATATTCGGAATAATAGCGGAAAATTTGTGTGCATATAACCCCACACATTGTTCAAAATGGCTGTCACCCTTTTATGCAAGATACGAGGAAATTCACAAGAGGAAAAAAGCAGAGAAAGATTAACTCCTTTTACAAGTCAACCAGTCATGTAAGTGGAATTAAAGTGACGTGGGCTTGCGGAGTCCTTGCTTTGGAAGCTAGCATTCAATGTGCCCACTGGCACTGATTTTGTCTGAAGAATGGGTAGGTTGATTTGGACAATATAGGTCAGTTTTCCTCCAGTGTATATCATAGATGAAGTTAGAATAAAGAGAATCAAAGTCTTATTCTTTTTATTTTTGAAAAAAAAAAATAAAAATTTTAACAGAAAGGTTATTGCATAATACCACAGTAAGACAATGCCGGTGAATATACTATCTTGGAGAAGGGAGTGATGCTACAGTGTAACTTTTGAATCCAATATTATTTTCATGAGGTGGTGAAGAAAATCTAGGAATTTATGGTATTCATTTTAATTTGGCCTGTTGTGGAGACTGGAGTGGGGGCTGAAGGCGGGGGTTGCGGTGATCACATCCCACCTCTAGAACACCATCACTTCTTAAATCACTGCTCCGAGCCTGGTTAACACAAAGGATTTGGGGGGGGACATGGCGGACAAAGACGAGGCGGCGATGAATCTTCCATAAGTACTGACTTGCATGACAATCAACTGGCAAAACTCCAAGCTGATATTGCTCACATATCAGGCAATATGATAGGACTCTGATGTTCCATGAAATTAATGGGTTAATCAGTTTAATATTACTAATAATACATGGCCCAAACTCAATCGAGTTCTCAGTCTTGATATTAAATTTGAAAAGGATCTATACAATACTTTTTAAGTTATCACCTTAACACGAAGGATCTGCGGTGTTGATGATTCCATGTCGGCAAAACCGTATCACTAATATGCTGAGATGGCATATTAAGGTGGGTAATCCCTCTAAACATCAAGAGCGCCTACTCAAGAAAATTAACAGCTTGTCGAAATTCCTTGGAAAGAACCTGCAGGAACATTTCAAGACTGAGTTAGGGAACCACTCTTCAGCTTAATGTTGGAAAATGACCCCGCATTAATTAGACCGTTGAATAAATTGCTTTTTATGCTGCAAGTAATTTCAGGCAATAACATTTTTTGCAGAGATCACCTTAAACACGGAGATAATCACCAAGCAACAAATTTCGATGAACTCAAGTTTACAAAATACTTGGCGTGAAGTATATTGCACCCACAGTGGTTTGATATCATTTGCTTGTGTAATAGTTTTTGAAACTGTCAATTAAGTTGGATGAGATTCATTATGTGTCTAATTTTAGAATTAAAATTTGACTCCTTTTAAATCAGACAAGAAAGCGTAGTTCTGCATTCATACCTTGACATGTTTCGACGGGAAAGTGGACACTTCTGAGGAAGATGGGAGTTCCCGTCGAAACATGTCAAGGTATGAATGCAGAACTACACTTTCTTGTCTGATATAAGTCAAATTTTAATCAATTAAGTTTTCACCCAGGAGGAACTTAACCAAACAGCGAACCAATCAAATCTAGATCTGCGGTGGATCCTATAGCGTTTCGGGCCAGAGCTGGTGAAAACTCAACTTGGAAATCGGCTGCTGTCTAGGTACCAATTCCTTAATCTTATCAGCTAAGGTAAAAAAAAAAGTTTCCCACTCTTTACATACTTTTTCCTATATATACACACACATATCACAATGTGGGTTTGGAATTTTTATTCTTAAAATAGCTTTAAAGGGTAAAAAACTGCACTAAACATAAAATGTACTTAAAGCAGTGAGATCCAGACCATGGTGAGGACGCAGAGCGTGCAAGTTGGCTTCTCGCAGGCGGTTACGGACTGTCTGCGTCGTGATGCGTCTGTTGTGCAGACCAACGGTCTCATCCGCTGTGCGTGTCGCTGATCTGAGCCGATCCCGCAAGTGGACAAGCCGGATGTAGCGATCTTGTGCTGGTGTGGTCACACGTGGCCGATGTGGATGAGGTCGATTTGCAGTACTGCCCGTCTGTCGTAAACGAACTCTCAAACGGCCTATCGTCCAATAGTTAACTTTCAGCGGCACAGCGACCGCTCTGGTGGACATCCCTGCATCCAGCATGCCAATGGCACATTCCCGCATGACATCTGAAGCATGACGACTTTTGACAAAATTTGACATTTTGGGGTGACCTTTTATTGTCCCCAGTATAAGGAGTGTCAGGGTACTGCTCACTCTGTCTGATCACCGCCTGGAAATGCCACACCCATGTACTGAGTGAAATCACTGCATCACTGAGCAAATGCTCACTGACAGAGAGATGGATTTAAAAAAAGGTACACAAATCAAGAGAAATATCCCTATTGTACAAGTAAAAGTCAGCATATGCTCACTTAGAGTTGTTAACTCCATGTGGCATCAATATTTGACGAGGCGTTTATATTTTTGTTCAGTGTAGATTATATTATGCGTGTTATAAGTGCATCCCCTGTAACCAGTCACCTTGAAGACATTTATTGCTCCAAAATCTGCATATTTTTCAGCTCGAGTGATACCTTCACAGAAGTTCAAGTAACCCCTGCCAAGAGCACCAACATGATTCCATGCCATTGCAGAACACGGATTTTGGTCAGATGCCAGCAACTCTGGAAGCTCAGTTTCCTTTTGTCTGGAGCAGTGTTCAATTCTTCCAAAAGAGAGAAAAAAAAAGACCTGAAGCATTGATTTTTGTCTGAGAACAATGCACATTTTCACTGTGATGGCCCTTCGCAGATGCCTCCATGCCAAGACAAGTCGATGGGGCTTCGAGATACTGTAAACATAAGGCTTCCTTCCTTCTGGACCAATTAAGTCAATTGGCATTTGTGAATGTAACATATTGTAGTACTCGACAAAGGTCTGCTAATCCTGAACCCATAAATGGTGGTTCTGAATGGAGTGCTGCTCGAGTGATCAGATGATTTTTTTAATCTTAAGCTTGCACTCTTGCCCTTTAAGGGACAGAAATTCCTCCAGACTCCTTGAATCTATTACTTTATGCACTACACAAGGTGAAGTACCCAAATCCAATCCCAGAAGTTTTGACATAGTTTTTTGAACCATTCAAATAATTTTGCCTCAGCCCATGTTTGTCCCTGAAGAACTAGGCTTGTCCTGGATCTTGCTTCTGTACCAAATCATGATTAATATCACCGGCTGACAACGGCGGTTTCAAATCACGTCGGTATTCAAATTTTTACCTCATTACTAGTGTCTCCCCACCCCCCAAAAACAATACTAAAAAAAAAAAATAATAAACCCCAAAACAAGTCACAGCTGTCACTTTAAATGTGATCTGGTTTCGTCTGAAACTGCTCATGGGCATGAGCATTGGCGCACGCAGGAACTGAAATCAAATCAAAGGAAATGCAGATATCACTACTTTCTAAACTACTTATGTGCACTGTATTTACATACCGAACCAACCTTTTTCAAGTTGGGGTTGTTAACTAGTGCATTTCAATCATATTCTAGTAATGACCACAACACACACAATTAGAGAATCGTATTTATTAATATTGGCAAAGGTAGGGAATGTGTTCAATCTCACAGCAAAAACCAGGTTAATTACACTGTGTCATCAGTGACATGAAACTAAAAGGTGGCCTCCACTTCAAAGACCTTGTTATCATAGTTGTAGGGTGGGGCTGGGAGGAGGGGAATGTGATACAAATAACAGTATGAAAATGAAAAGTATAAAATGTCATTTAAAAGAAGTCAACATCCTCAGGGGCATCCAGGTCACGGTATTCAATTATGTTACGAGGATCACCACGGAACATTCTAGAAAAAGAAGAGGTGAGGGGAAGAGACGACATTTACCTCATTTTCATAACATCATTTGTGTCAATTATTTGATCTTAATTGCTCTTGATCAATGAAAACATCAAGAGATCCACACTAGTACACACAGCAGGTAGGCAATGGTCCAAGTTTCCTGTAGCACACATTGTACCCATGGAGGCTTCTGTGCAGTTAAGGCATGTGGGAGTAGAAGGTCACTGCTGAGTTTACCTGTTGTTTCGAGGTTTTCCAGGGTAACCTCCATGACCCCTAAAGTTATCATAATTTCCCCTGCCCCCTCCAAACTGGTTGGGAGGATAAAGAGGACCTGGAGGGTAAATTGAGAAAGAGACTAAAGCTCAGGGCAATGAAACACATTTTTACTTAAGCTGCCAAATCTTGCGCAGAATTCTCTACCCATTATATGTAAAAATGTACGTATTTTAGTCATTTTTTGGGATATGTACATCTGTTTTCCCACATCTAAATTAGAATTTATTTCGCAAATCTTGAAGACAAATACAGCTGGATAAGTTTGCTTCGTTAAACTAGGCCCATTTTGTTATGCACTTAAGGTACTAAAGGACATCGGGGGGCAATACAGCACAAGCACAGCAATTACAGGCCTACCAAAGAAAACGGCCAAGCTGTAACAAAAGGTTGTCAGATGTCTACCTTTTTCAAATTACCAACAACACAAAATCGAAAACATGCCACATTCCCGCTAAACTTTGCACCACAACACTTAAAAGTTGATACATTTTCACCAGAACCAAAAATAAATAAAATTAATTTTTTTTTTTAAAAAAAAAAAAAAAAAAAAAAAAGCACACGGCCTCTAACAAACCCAGAGACGAACCAAATGAGTTTTCAATTGTGTGTTGCTGGTTCATTGAAAAAGGTAGACATCTGACAAACTTTTGTTACGGCTTGGCCGTTTTCTTCGGTGGGCCTGATTTCATTCTCTATCAGCATTGTACATTGATGTCAGGCACTCTACTTTCCTCAACACAGAAAAAGTCATGGCAGAATATTAAAAGAATTTTGCACAATACACCAATCTTACCGCCAAAGCCCATAACAGGGGGCCGAGGCTGTCCGAATCCCATAAGTCCCTGTGGCGACTGATGAGGGTAAGGCAATCCAGGAGCATGCACACCTAGAGGAAAACCAGGGGTGTCAACTGCAGATGTATCATTACGACTGACTGGTAAAAAGGGACAATTCCTCTCCCTGGAACAGACGTGTTCTGTGCCAGGATCGCTAGGAAACTGAGCTCACTTAGATGCAGCTTATACCAACATCACGATAAGCGCATCAAACAGCAGCAGCAGCTGTTCGAACAAAATGAAACTGTGTACTTCGTTTAAAAAACGCCCACTGTAAGCAAACGTAAAAAAGTTCCTGTTTGATTTCTCAAGAAAGGCAAATAGTTTAGGCGATAATTCCAGGAACCCGCTTTCCATTGTGAGACTTAACTCCAGCCATTCACTGTAGTCTTTTTTTCCATTGTAAATCCCTGAAGCTGAATGGTGGAAGGGCAGGGCATGTATGAAAGACAGCTCAAGACAGGTTCATGAGAAGTGTAACCACTTCATGCACGATGTTGACTCTGGGCGATGACTCACCCTGTCCAGGAGTGGGGGGAGGCGGGGGGGGTTTGGGTTCAGGCAGAGCAGGCCTCTTGGCATCTACCAGGAAGTTATTAAAGAAAACCACCTCCTTCTTCACCTCTTCTATCTTTTCCCCATGCTTGTTCAAGATGTGTTTACGCACAAACTCAGGACCCTGGGAGGAGTGGAAAAACCTTCCAATGAACGATGAAGTTATGAAACTGGAACAGTACAACTACAACTACGACACAGCATGCAGAATTGCAGAAAAACCGACCCAACAGACCTACCTTGAATTTCTTGCCACTCAGAGGACAAAGCCACTTGTCTTTGCCAAGCTCCTGAGTATTGGCAGATAGGAACTTCTCCACTTCCTGCTCAGGGTTCTTTCGGCCCATTTTATTGGCTTCTTCCTCGGACAGGGTTTCTTTAACGGTGAACAGCGAGCTCAGCTTTTCCTCGAATGTTTTCTGCCATTCTGCGACTGAATAAATCATGAGGGTTAGATCTACTCGATCACATATGAAGCAAGCAGGGAAAGCAACTTTTAAAAGTCGATCCTAAACTCCGAACTAGTGTCCATGAGGCACTCATGCCCCCACTACTGTTGGGTTCCTCATAAATTCTTCCTCTAGTGAGGGCAAGCTGAATAAAAAGTATGATGTACACATCTTCAGGGTCCCCATAGGACACATGTGCGAGCAGAATAAAATTTGGTCATGAGTTTTTGAGAAGTAGATGCACAACATCACCCATCAGGCGGTATGGACGTACGTATGGATGGACGGTCACAGAGGGTAACCCTATATGCCCCCAGCCATGTACAGTTCAGGTCAAGTTCACATACACCTTGGCCAAATACATTTAAACTCCATCCTTCGCAATTCCTGATCCAAGTAAACATTCCCTATCTTCGGTCAGTAGGGAGAACATGACACGTCAGACAAATAGTACAGAGTGTCATGGATCTCAGCTTTTATTCATCATGGATCAAAAGTTTACATACATGTGATATTTGGGAGCATTGCCTGTACATTGTTTAACTTAAGTGGGTCTACCTCTCACAGTTTGAGAGGGTGCCAATCTAGCCACTAGGAAGGCATTTAGCAAATGCATTACATAGCCATTACGGAAGAAACGGCTGGACGACAAACACCACAATTCAGGCAGTTTGGGAGCAGCATTTTCTGACAGAGAGAATAATCCCCTTCGGTGTTAACTTTGGGCTTTGTAACTTTGCAGATATTTCATATGCACAAAACCAAGAATTTTAATGCAGCTGCTTGAATAAAAATTCGAAATCAACACTTCACAAGCCAATTTTGAACTCAGCCATTTCAAATTTTTTGTGTTGGCATACAGAGCCAAAACGATGAAAATTCACCCAGCATGCAAATATTTATGGTCTCAATAGTACATGTACATGACTGAGCTTACCCTCCCCATGGGTAATGCGATTGGGTGGGATGGGCCCACGAACGTGGATGATACCACAGCGGTTGGGCATCTCATCCTCATTAGGGTACTCGCAGGTGTTGTAGTAGTCGATGGAGTGGACCAGCCGCAAATACAGCAGCAAACGGTCCAGGACCTGCGGAGGAGGGGTTAGCAAAAAAGAGGAAGAGAATTAGAGTGTTACACCAAAGTATGAGGAAGTTTCTCTCAAGCACAACACATTAACTGTTCAAACAATCAAGCTGGGTAACAAAAAATTTCCCCAGCTGAACAGGCAGAAAATCCCCAGAGAAACGTCAGGAATGGGGCATGCAACTGGCACCACCAGGTGGCCAAAAGACAACCGAGGTTTCATTCTTCCCAATTTTCATTCACTTTTGGCATCTTTATAAAGGAGTCAGTTGGCAAACCTTGACCAGTTTGTCGTCCCTTTCAACAGTGATCTCAGTGGGGTTTCCCTCCTTGCTGCCATCTTCAGGATCAGCACCACTCGTCCCACCCAACAGCTCCTCCTCCTCCGCGCTCACCTCTTCAATCAGGTAATCAGTGATGTTCTTCAGGATGGGGTTCTGAGCCGGGAGCTCAGCTCGGAGCTGGGGGGGGGAGGGGTGTACTTTTAAGGAACCATATAATAGAAAATACAGTTCACCTGCACAGTGGTAGTTTCCAACACACACATCAACCCAGAGAAGGCTGACTTTGAAGACTGCCTTGTCTACTTTACCATTTGAAACATGCAGTTTGAAAGCAGTTCCTCCTTTTTTCCAAGTCACAAACCTGCTCACGCCAACCAGATTAGTCTGTGCCAAACTCAACCTGTCTCTCTCGCCATCCCTCATAGCACCGTTACTTTTTTCATGTTGGTTAACATTCCAGAATAAGTTCATTTACATCTGCCTAGGTGTTAATGGCTGGTAGCTCTTTTCCTTGGTCAAACAGAGATGAGCACATTGTCCTGGAGAGGACTTCCGACTACTATTCAACACCGTCCTTCAAACAGGAAAATGAAATAAATTAAAAGAAAAAAAAAGAAAAATCACAGGTAGAACACACCCAAGATGTAATTAATGTAATAGGGGTTATTGCCGAGAAGTTAATACGTCTCCCTTTAGGATGTCTTAGTGTAGTAACTTCAAAAAATACTCCACTGCGCCCGCTTAGTCAAACACGGCCAAAATTGAACTTGCCCGAGATTATCATCCGGTATACACGCATATAAAATATGAAAAAATGATCCGTGAAAAAATTGAATCGCTAGAGCACCGACAAGGCAAAAAGTTTACGGACACACGACAGACCACCACGAAGGCATCTAACCACAGAATAAGCCCGACTGGCCAAGAGGCTAAGTGGGCTAAAAATAAACAGATCTTTAAAGAAAACTGGGAATGTGGAACGAGAGAGCGCAAAAGGAAGCTGCAGAGTTCACACCCCTGAAGCCGGCGCATCATCATCATCATCATCATCCCTCCGCCTCTGGCCCCACAGCTTCTCTCGCTCGTCCAGGGAATGGATCAGCTTAGCCGCCAGCTTGATGTCGTTGCGCAGGACCTGCTTGTGCTGGGTGATCCCGTTCACATTGCGTACCCTCCGAACCAGGTCCCGGTTCACCCCGGGGGCCAGCTCGCAGTCCCGCAGCTAAACAGCAGAGCACACTCATTCAGTCAAAGATCAATGGCAAACAATATACATATGCATTAGAACTGGAATTGTCACATTAAGGGTCACATGCAAAGGTTACCATCATTTGCCCATTTATGGTCAGGAAAGTTGGTATTAATAAATATAAAAGTGTTTTAGGACTGACACTACAATGAAATATAGCCAAAGTAAACTGCTCATAAATAACCTTTCAGCAATAGACAGAAAATGCTCAGAAACTTTCAGAAATTACAACCATTGAGTTACTGGAGCCAGGCCAGTCATTAACAGCTAGTCACTAAATTGCAATGAAACATGGCTATCTGCATGACCATGGTATATTGTGTGGCAATTCTGCAAGACTCAAGGCATCAGATCGTGTACATTTTTTCCACATTTTCCATCTGAGCGAGCGAGCACTTCTCTCATATTAACACACTGCTCCTTCGTGTAAATAAACACAAAGCAGAGATCCTTACCAAGCAATATTATAAAATATTATTTGGAGCACACTCAAAAGTTGTTGTCGAACAAGCTAGCTAAGAAGTAAGCTAGCTATGGATAACACCAACCTGAAAAATAAAAGAAAAAACATGTTCCCCTCCACAACACCCATGGAAGCAGAGGCGCTGCCACTTTAATTCTTTCACGCAATACCACAATTAATGTGCTATATTTCGAAAATGAGGTCTTATTCCCTGAAAGTTTTGTTAGCCTCCCATAATGCCATATGGCGCTCTTAGTTGTTCAGACCTCTTCAAACATTTGTTTTGTTTCATTTGGTTGCTATTATATCTTACCCAATCAGAATAAGCCATATATAACCCCAATTCCGAAATAGTTGGGGCGAAGTGTAAATTGTGAATAAAATCAAAATGCAATGACTTTCAGATCACGTGAGCCAATATGTTATTTACAATAGAACATAGATAACATTTCAAATGTTGAAACTGAGACATTTTACATTTTTATCCACAAAATTAGCTTATTTCAAATTTTCTGGCTGCACCAGGTCTCAAAAAAGTTGGGACACAGGCAAAAAAGGGCTGAAAAAGCTATTAAGAATATTTAGCAAGTAATTAAGTTAACTGGCATCAGGTGTGTAACATGATCGGCTATAAAAGGGATGTCTTAGAGAGGCTGAGTCTCTTAGAAGCAAAGATGGCCAGAGGCTCTCCAACCTGAGAAGGTTTGCGTAAAAAAATAAATAAATAAATAAATAAATAAAATTGTGGAATACTTTAAAAACAATGTTCCTCAACGTCAAATTGCAAAGGCTTTGAAGGTCTCATCATCGACAGTCCATAATATCATCAAAAGATTCAGAGTAACTGGAAAAATCACCGAGTAAGGGACAAGGCCGAAGACCTTTACTGGATGCCCATGATCTTCGGGCCCTCAGATGCCACTGCATCACTCACCGGCATGATTCTGTCATTGACATTACTAAATGGGCCCAGGAATACTTCAAGGAACCACCGTCTGTAAACACAGTCTGCCGTGCCATCCACAGATGCCACCTAAAACTATATCATGCAAAAAGGAAGCCATTGTTGAGCATGATCCAGAAGCGCCACCGTGTTCTGTGGACAAAGGCTCATTTAAAATGGACTGTAGCAAAGTGGCAAAGTGTCCTGTGGTCAGACGAGTCCAAATTTGACATTCTTGTTGGAAATCATGGGCGTCGTGTCCTCTGGGCTAAAGAGGAGAAAGACCACCCCTCCTGTTATCAGCATTCAGTTCAAAAGCCAGCATCTCTGATGGTATGGGGATGCATTAGTGCATATGGTGTGGGACACTTGCATGTTTAAAAAGCACCATGAATGCTGAAAGGTATATAAAGGTTTTAGTGCAGGGGTCAGCAACCTTTACTATGAAAAGAGCCCTTTTGGCCCCTCCACCACGAAATAAAATTCGTCTGGAGCCGTAAACCTATTTTACCCTTAAAATGAAGATAAATGTATTATCGAGTTTTATATATAGGTGTACTTATACTGTACAGAAGGATTGGAACTTGTTCAAAAGCATCTATTGTTACTTTTCATTTTTATTATTTTTCTGATATTTTAATTTCCATTTTTTGTCACCCACTGTAAAAGAACTACAGTTTGTTGGCATTTATGAAATTATAAAACAATAAAATTTTGACTTTTGCTGTTTTTAGGCTACCTTATAACAAAGGAAAACCTCAAACTATTAAGAAAAACACTGGCATACGTAAACCTATTTTGATATAAAAACAGAACCAAGGTGGTCTATTTGAGTCCTTCCCTTATTTGTGGAAAATTACTAAAAAGGAAGCCCACTTTGAAATAAATGTGACCCTGCCTGTGATAACCCAGCTAAAGTTATTTACTGATGAGTAACAGTTTTTTACACAGTCACTCTACATGTAAGGAATATTCTGTGAAATAATCAATCTGATATCTGTAATATTGACCGAGTAAGGTCATTTCAAAGTTTTGGCAGGCATGACTTGTCTTCAAACTAGGCTGGTTTGCTTCAAAAGACGTTAATCAACAAATGCAAACACTTCATTTCTGAAATTCCCGTGGTGATACGACGCAATCCATGCAGAAATCCGTACCTGTCTTAAATCGCAACTCTTCTACCATACCTTCGACTGACCTGCTTTATGATGGAGCGCATTATCGTCGACATTCATTTTCAATGGTAGAAAAGTTGTTCCTAAACCGAATGACACCCAAACTATCAGGCGTTTATCCGCCGAAGGTAAACTAAAAGCCGGTTGAAAACCAGGCTTGTGGAAACCAACTTCCGCCATTTCTCCGTAATTTGTAAACGAAGTGTCAATAAATTCACTAATTTTAATATGTATAATGTTAGAAATTAATTTTTGAACACTATGTTTCGAAACCCTGATGTGTAACCTACCCATTAAAGCTCGGATCTCATTTTTGTTATTTTTTTTATCACAGAGACTACTTGACGGTCTTCATCTCAACATTAGATCAGGAGAGTTTAGCCGGGTTTTCACGGGCTGGGTCACAAATATTAAACGCTTTTTTTTAGTGTCACAGTATCACCCCGATCTCCAAAATAAGCAATATTTTGTTTGAAAGAAAGAATAAAAATAAATTTAAACAGCCGTGATTCATTAATTTTTTTTCAAAGCTACAGGGAGCCACTGTGGAAGGGCTGAAGAGCCGCACGCGGCTCCAGAGCCACGGGTTGCCGACCCCCGTTTCAGAGCAACATATGCTCCCGTCCAGATGACATCTATTCCAGGGAAGGCCTTGTGTATTTCAGCAGGACAATGCAAAACCACATACTGCAGCCATTACAGCATGGCTTCGTAGTAGAAGAGTCCGTGTGCTGAACTGGCCTGCCTGCAGTCCTGATCTTTCACCGATCGAGAACATTTGGCGCATAATAATACGAAAAGTCCGTCAAAGGAGACCCAAAACTCCAGTATGGAGGCCTGTATAAGAGTGGGATCAAATTCCAATGGCTAAACTCAAGAAACTTGTCTCCTCAATGCCCAGACGCCTCCACTCTGTGTTAAAAAGAAGAGGGGATGCTACACCATGGTAAACAGGCCCCTGTCCCAACTTTTGAGACCTGTAGCAGCCATCAAATTTGAAATGAGGTCATTTTGTGGATAAAATTGTAAATTTTCTCAGTTTCAACATTTGCTATGTTATCTCTGTTCTATTGTGAATAAAATACTGGCTAATGTGATTTGAAGGTCATTGGCCCTCATTTATCAAACGTGCGTACACCAAAAAAAATGGGTGTACGCCAAATCTCCCACAAGAATCGGCATTTATCAATCTGAACGTGAGCATACGGCACTGAAAAATCTCACGCCAGGTCTGACCAGGCGTACGCACATTTGAAACCAGCGTACAACATGCAGGAATGAGTGCAGCTCTCAAAATGATTAATAAACCACATGCAGCGATGCGGACGTCATGCTGTTGTTGTTCTTATTAGTAAAATGAAAAAATAGGCTAAATAAATAAATAAATAAGACACCCGTGTTGAGAAATTGATTAAACTAATATTTTGAGACAAACTGATTGTCAGGCCAGACGGCTGCCAATTACAATCAATTTGATTAAGCGCAATCCGCTTCCTAATAAAAGTACAACAAACAGTGATCTCTGCAGACTGTATTTTAACATAATTACCCTCATGTAGCTCGGATCGAGGCGGTGGGAACTCATCCGTGTCCCCACGCCTCGTATTTCCACAATTGAGGGGGAGCCTATCACTGCTGCCACGCGCTCCTCGAACGATGACAGCTAGAGGTTTGAGCCTCTCCACCTCAGACGTGATAATTTCCATTTCCTCCTCAGTGAAGTTCTTTTTCTTTGCCGACTTTCGAGAGTCCATGTCGTAAAGTGGGCAGGACTATGCCTCCCAGAGCATGAATTTAAAGGGGCGTGTCATATAAATTACAGTTGGTTTCAGCCACCAGAGTTATCAACGCCACGCCAGTTCTACACCGAAATCAGTGGCGTACACACTTTTCGTAAATCAGACGTGACACCTGGCGAAAGCTGATATTTACACCTGAATCTACACCAGATCCTATGCAAGTTTGATAAATGAGGGCCAGTGCGTTTTAATTTTACTCACAATTTACACTTTGTCCCAACTATTTCGGAATTGGGGTCGTAGATGACATTTGTTTGTCACCTGGCACAGCAACAATCAAATTTTGACATTTTACCCGCAATTTTTAGCAATCCAAACGGTGGAAAATGCATCTGACAGCCATTCAGACGCACTGGACTTGAAATAATTCTTTCTAGAGCACGTAAACATAAAATAAATCTGAGTACCAGGTTGCCAAAAGGAAGATATTTTTGTAAATATGCTAACACTCCAGAGTCACAAAAGATTTGTTATGATCCCTTTATAATTTTACAAATTAAAACCAATCAGATGCACATCCAATGTGTCCTACAACTTTTCTATGCAAGAATCTTGTATAGCTACTCTTTGCTGTACAGAGCTTTTTGTGACATTGCAATATATGCAGCAGCTAACTGGCTGAAACTGCCTCAGGAGTGGCCCGATACACATTTAATTCCCACGAGGTAAAGGGTTAAGGAGTTTGGAATCTGACATGATGCAGGACGGCTGATCTTTAGAGCCAAAGCTGGAAAGAAAACATGGGGGGGGGTGGGGGTGAGGAGCAGAACAAAAAAAAAAAAAAAAAAAAAAACAAACATCTATCCCCATCTCCAGCTGACAGGGTATAAACTGAGAGAGGAGCACAAGATTGCAAATATTTTCTGCAGCACCCACTGCTAGCCTGCCCAGTTCTTCAGAGAGTAAACCCAGCAGCTTACAGCTGTTAATTCACGATTAATCATTCGCCACTCCAAGCTATATAAATAAAATCTACTACCTCAATTGATTTTCTTCCAAATAAGGGCATAAGACTTCCATCAAGTTGAAACATCTTTCCACTGCTCACGCTTGTGTAAACATAGCGTTCCTCAAGTGAACTTCCATCGAATTTCCAATGCTGAAAAACCAATTTCCTTGTACAGCTGTGGAAGTAAAATAACAAGTAGAGCGATTGCTGGGTGTCCATCGGACACTCCCGTTTACTTGTGTTTGTGCAACAGCCATGTGCAAATACGATTTAAGGGAAACAAGACGACATTTCCATCAATAACCCCCCTGTCGCCATGGAATCCTGTTCCTGAAGCCAAGCAAGGTCATGACAAGGAAGAAGCAATTTCATTCATCGACTGTGTGTTAATTAGTTTGAGAAAACATGTCCCTGCTTATCCGCACGAACAAGTTCCATTGCAATATCCCCCGATCCACTACGTGGTGGGGGCTAATAATGCCATGGCAACACCAAACATTACATAGCCAATACAGATCTCTCTCTGGTACGCAGACTCAGCGATTCGTTTTTCAGTGCAATATTGAGCATACCTGAGAAAGCATGTAGCAATCAATCATAGCATGAGCCAAGTCTTTGAAGAAGCAATAATTTGGTAGAAGGAATAATCATCCAGCACAGGAACCATGGAGAAAATGTTTAATAAAATCTAAATCTACACACATTTAGGAAATAAGCAAATAGTAAAGCAGACTGCACTAAATCAGCACTCCCAGTCACAAACCTGTGCTCAGTATACCACACATGTGTGATGAGACCTGACCTGCCCAGACCAACATTGCCAAATGCATCAGACTTACACGTATGTTCTGAAGGTTCCAACAGGTTTCCTTGATATTCACACTCCGATCAAACGTCACCCAGCAACGCCGGAAAAACCTGACGGAGAGGACAAAGAGCCAAAGTCAGCGTGATTATCAAGCAAGTACCACAGGGGCAAAATTAACAGCCCTGAAAACTGTAACAATCAATGGAGGAAAAATTAAAACTGAGCAAAGCCACCACAACATGTAACCTGAGGAAAACACAGCCGTTACCTTCGCTCCGGCTGAGGGTCAGACAGCGCCACGCGCATGAAGCCCTGGTACCTGCGGCACAGCTGCAGAGGGGACATAGTCAAGTAAATGCTATGGTGTGAAAGCTTTCCTTTTTCTCAACACACAAGCTCTTCTACTCAAGCCCAAAGAGCACAAGCACACTGGACACTCACAGCGATGATTTCAGCCTTGGAGATGTTTGGTGCGATGCTCCTCATGAACAGGGAGCAGGTTCTGTGCAGCGGGCGAGGTCGAGGAGGAAGATCTTTTTTCTCCTCCCTCTGTCTCTCTTTCACCTCCTCTTTACGCTCTTTGACATCTGCTGCATCGTTGTGAAAGGAAAGAGTGGGAAATTGGGGGGGGACACCCCTTCATAACACATTTAAGCCTTTACAATCCCCCAGTTTCACTCTTGTAAATACACTGAAAGCCCGCTTGCAGCTTGGGCCTACCTCCCACCATCATAGAAAGAGCAAAAACATCTTCCCATGACTAATTTCTTTCACAACAACACTGTGGCAGACCAGTCATCATAGGGCATCAAACCCTATGTCCTTGAATGTTCCACTAGTTTCTGGGATCAGCCGCTTAACTGGTTCCCATAACGGCCCACAGATTTTCTCCAAGGCCGCACACTTGGCCAGGTCCCCTTCTTCCTTTACATGCATCCTCAGCTCAAAGTTTCTCCAATGTTGTGTCACAATTCTTTCCTGAGAAATCTGTTCTCAATTCCCTCTTAAACCAGGTGTCTTAATGCACCTCTGCTTGCCTCACTGTGATCAACTGGACTGCATACATCATACGGAGCAAAAGCTAACCAAGAGTCTGTTCAAAATTATCCAACAGAATCTGGTTAAACAAACTCACCGATCTTCAGTTATATTTGCTCACAAACCAATTAATAAGTTCAATTGGAATATTAATGCAAAGAGTCTGCTCCTGCAGAAATGGCTGTAACTCCATATTTAAAGCATGCAGTCATGACAATGATTTTGTCCCACTATCAATCAAGAATAGGAAAAATGCTAAATCAAAGCATCACTGACCTCAGCATGAATGCTGTAGCTAAACTTTGTGGTGATTACAGCTAAAAACAGTTGCTGTCCTGAGATTCACACATTAAATCTGTGTATTCCAGAGATTACATGATAAGCAACAACAACAAAAAAAAAAAAAAAAAGCATAGAACAGGGTTTCTGTGGTTCACACTTCCCCCAATACTGTCACGGGATACAATGAGAGGTTAGAGGAACATCAGAAATCTTGTTTACCTAGAAAGGTCACACATGACTCCCTTACCTGCCCACCTCCCCATGCTAATCGCTAAATTCATGCTGTCAACATTAGATCCAGCTGCACAACTTTACAATCTTTCTTTAAACGCTGGCACACATCCACTGCAGAAAGAGTCCACTACGCATCTCTTATAACCCCCTCCATTACTGCTGCCCTTATTCTGACACTTACCCTCACCTTCCTCCTCTTCCTCTTCCTCCTTGTCCTCCTCTTCCTCTCGGTCAGCTGGTTTGTCAGAGGAGTGGGAGTCCGAGTCAGACTCGCTGTCAGACGCGCTGGCTTCATCCTCGCTGTGCCCACTGTGCTTCCTCTTCCTCTTCTTACTCAGCTGCAGGAAAACAAGAGCTTTGACAGTTACGCCATGTCCTCTGAGCACGAGAAATTACAGGACAACCGACAATGCTGGGAAAACAAAGTCAGTTCTGATTAAAATATAGAGTTTTTGTCACATGTGACAACCCACAAAAAGACTGGCAAACAAGGTAGAAGTCAACTTAAAGAGTTGATGGCTATACCTCCAACGGCCATTGAAACAAATTCCTTAACATTTGATCAACGGTTTCTGCTTGGATGAGCTTGACCTTTAACCCAATGACTTCCAAAACCTAATCACTTCTGCTACCCTCTACGGAGATACCATGTCTGGTTTGGTGAAAATCCATCAACTCTGCACACGTGACAGATGAACGGCGAGTTGGACTGAGGAATGATCAGGAAACAGTGCATTTCCTGTCCACTGTACGTGTCAGACGCATAAGTGCACCAGGTGAGGATTCAACAATATAAAAGCATCAGAACCCAGACTCATCAAAAACTTGCTGCAGTACAAATTACTGTACATCTGTGGATACATCTTAGAGAGCTCGCTGGCCACCGAGCAGCAAATTAGCACCTGACCACTTCCACAACAAAGGGGGATGTTGTATCTTTAAGTTCATGTGTATAGTGATTTATGTTCATAAGTTTGTTTTTAACCCACTATGAATTAACTTACAGATAAATACGATTAAATACTAAAAGAAATGGATTTAATTCATTTCTTATGAGGTAAAATATGTACAGTACTTTGTTCGACCGCTAGGCGGCAGTAGTGCTCTATGCTTTGAGCACAGACAAGAGGTTCATTCTATGAAACAATAGAAGAAGTTTACTGCAGACGAAATGAGGAAATGAACACATTAGTGCAAAGAAAAGATTTTATTTACACATTTTATTTACAATCTGTAATGTTCCTTCTTTATTTAGTAAAGAAAGAAAGAAGCAGCCTCTCGTCCATTTTGCCGACCTAGTTAAGTCCCCACAGGGGAGATGCCTTCATTGAATGAACTGTTACCAGGAGAAGATACGCAGTCCACCCAAATAAAGTGAGCTCTCAGCTGATTATCTGCCCCAAGTGCAGAGAAAGTCTAAAGCTTCCAAGCACGCTCCTGGTACCTGCTTTGCAAAAGATTACAATGGTCAGATACTCACAGATGAGTGAGCAAGCCAACAACGCCCGCTCAGATATTAATACTGTGTATTCACAATGGCAGCCGCCTCAAATTTATCCCCAACACATGCCTCTTTGCCTATCTCAGCACTATCCCCGCATTCAAATGGCTTCAGAAAGACGACTCAAACATGAAGTGTTTTTTTTTCGGCTCTTAAGTTTCCAAATCTGCCTTGTGCTTTCTGGTTTATCCAGTGTTGCCTACCCTACCTTGAACAGCATTAGGTTATCCGTGCTGCTCTGCAGTTTCAGAGTCCAAACGCATGATGAGTAGCATTTGAGTAGCCAAGAGAAGCATAGTAGTTCCGAGGGAAGTGCTTTAGCGGAAGAGCACACTTGCCTTTTTAGGCTCCGACGCCTCTTTCTGAGGAGTCCCCTCCTCTCTTTGGTCCTCACCACCAGCTGTCACTCCATTTTGCTTCTCCTCCACTTCAGCACCACCACCACTGTCCCCCTATCAGAGGTAAAAAAGCAGGAGAAAGACAAGCATCAGCCAGTAAGACCCATGAATATTTTCAACATTTTTTCAAAGACGAAGAGGCACCGCTCAGTATGGGATCTGAATGGAGAGGGCAGAGATTCAGACAGAATCAGGTCACCTTCTCTTCTTTGTCCTCCTTGTCAGCAGGCGGTTTGCGGTCGCTGTCTGCACCCTTCTGCTCCTCCTTCTTGCTGGGATCTGCTCCCGTCCCGGCAGCCGCGGCCCTCTCCTTCTCCTCCTCCTCTTCGTTCGGCTGCTCGAGGATGCGCAGGTCGTGCTCTGTTCCGCCCTCCATCTTAATGACAGCTGCAGGGGATGAGAGTTTACAGGCAGTGCAGCCACAGCCGCAGGTCAGCAAGAGAATCTGCAACAGCCTGGAGCTCAAAGCTGCAGCCATGAATCACTATCAAGACCACAAATGGCATAAAATGACATTTCAGGTATTTATCCATCCGTCCTTAAATTGTACATTTCTGCTATTACACAACGCATACTACATGGGGAAGGGGACAAAAAGAACTTAATGAACGGAAAAAAAACAAGATTCAAGACAGAATTTCATTGCAATAAATTATAGAATTTAAATATTTCAATTTCAATCAACTTGCCCCAAACCATTTTCTAAGACGCACATAGAAAAAAACTGGGTAAACGCTAGCTTTGAGTCAAGAACTAGTGTAATTTCAGAGATAAACAAACCAGTCAGAGACCTCTCCCCCTGCCAAAGCTGGGACAGGCACAAGTTTGACGAGCGGAGGACAAAACGTTCAAAAGGCTGAACTAGAGGATAGGTCCAAAGCACACACGCAAGTTCGAAAGGCCACAACCCAGAGTGTTGGTAATCTTCACTGGAAACTATCCAAACAGATGCAGGTGCGTACAGACACGGCCGAAATCAAGTCCCCAGGGCTAACGAGTTGAGAACATCGTCCCCTGCATGCGCACTTGGCAGGCAGACCTAGTGAGCCCACCTGCATCCAGGACCTTAATGATGGCTGTGGCACGCTCGATGTCCAGAGAGATATTATCAAACCAGCCATTGTCTAGCAGGAACATGTAGACCCTCAGCCGGTTCTCTAGCGCAGCATGGGCCTCTGCCTTCCTCTGCCCAGACTCAACGGGATGGTACTTGGATCGAAACCTGAAGTCCAGACATCAGGAGAAATGCAAGAACGAGGGGGCACGGGGGACAAAAAAAGCAAGTGAGACATATACAGCTAAATACATATAAAGGAAGTATAAAAATGCTAGAACATGATCACTGAATGATATCACTGCAGGTTAAGAGTTACAACACCCATATGCACCCCTGAATTATAAAGATGAATTAATTCTGCCATTTTCAGAACAGAAGACACACTTAAAATACAGACCCTTATTCCATGCCTAGGGGAATAAGTGCATTTTGGTTGGAAATGTGACATTTTGTTTCTGATAATTACAATTTTAAAGAAAAATTACAAAAAAAAACAAAAACAAAAACATACGAACTAAAAAACCCTGATTCGTTTAAAAGGCTCAAGTGAAGGAATGTGGGAATAAGCAGTTTGTAATTCTGTTTTTTTGGGGACATTTTACCTTTTTTCGCACTTTACCAAAACACATACACAAAGAGAGGGTTTCTTCTGTCAGAAAGAGCTCCACTTCACCCTCAATTGTGTTTTTTGTGTGCAAGTACAAGCTTTCTGTGATGGGGGGTTGGGTTTGGAATCTGATTTCACACGGCAAACAGAAAAACATAAAAAATAAAAAAAATCAGCACTCTGAAAAACGTTATTCTCCGCACCGTGTGGCCACTTTTTGTGTCTGTCTATCTAGGACCCTGGAACTGTGTGTCTAAAGCCACTGCATTGTGCGCAGTGCAGGCCCTGACTTGCTAAAACTGGGACTTGCATGACGTTCCACTGTGCCATATCTTCCAACAGCCTTCTTTTTGGGCAGGAGGAAAGGAGGGAAGAATGGGTGGTTTTGTTAATGGGGGGAAAAAAGCATTTAGTATCACAAATTATGACATCGACATTCAGTGTAAAAAGCAAATCCGAGAGAGAACTGAAACACGCCAACATAAACGCCCATTTGGTCCTTCATTTCACTGGTTCATCATTCACAAAGTAGCACAATAAAATCCTTCAATTACAAATACACTTGTCATTTTGACACCAATAAGGGACTTAAAAAATATATCACTAACCAACCACTTACTAATATAAGTCCTAACCAATCCAGTCCTCACCAGACATCCTGGTTTTTACCACTAAATTTTTACCACTAAAAAGAGAACAGAATAGGTCCAAATATCAGCTCCGTGCAGAACCTCGTCCTGACTAAACCCTCCTCAATCTTGAGCCTCGGAGCCAAAATCACACCTGACAATTGATTATTCTCTGAAATCAAGAATTCTCCTCATTCCGCATTAGAAGCTTTTCTCACAGGCTGCAATCAACTGCTTCTGAGAGCTGCTAACCACTTCAGATGGCTGTTCCTTAAGGATGTGTCCAATTCTTTAACCCATTAAGACCTAGGGCACCTCATGATGCATGCACTTTCTAAAAATTATATATATATATATAAAATATATATATGATATATATATATATATATATATATATATATATATATATATATATATATATATATGTGTGATATTCATGTCCCTTCCGTTTTTAAAGCAAGTGCAACGCAGATGTCGCATAAGTTCTTAATGGGTTAAGGCAACATTACCTTGCAAGAAATCACCTTTGAGGAGGCGAAAAAATTAATAGAACATAGTAAAGCCCTTGAGGTTTGGAACTGTGACAGAAATATTAGAAATAGTGAAGTGGTAACAACAGGTTGAGACCCATCAATTTCAAACGCGTCACTCCCACAACTTCTACACCAAAAACTGAGGAAAAGTTCACCTCCATTAGATCTGGCCCCAGCACCGACAATTTCTGTGTCAAGTTTCACTTCAATGCCATTATCATTATTTTTTGTACGGCTGCTATTTCACCTCATGAACTTTTCTTTAATGGAGGCTGTAAAGTACTTAAAAAGAACTAGAGCTTCAAGTGAACCCACGCACTTCTAATCTGACACATTTGAGAAAGGGGTACAAGGCTGAAATTAAATACCAAACAAGTTTCAGTCCTACAGATGCTCTGTGAAAAGTCTGATAAAATTTGATATTTGAGCCTACTACGGGTTCTGGGCTGTTCACGGGTGAAGGAATGTCAAAGGTCACAAAAAAGCCAAAAAAGGCCTTTTTTTTAAAGAAATCGTCAAAACCCGTCATTTATATGTTGAGGTATGTTGAGTCCCACTAACATGCCAAATATCAGCTCTACATAAAAGACCTAAAATGGACAACTTCAGTTTTTCAATTTGACCACCATGCCACAGCCACTTTCAAGGACTAAGGCTGAAATGCAATCCTAGAGTAGTTTCCGTGCCAAAGATGTTGCACACCAAGTTTTGTCGAATGTGATAAATATTTGTGACCGCTGGAGGTTACAGGTCAAATTTTTTACGGATAACAGACTTTACGACGTCTTAACTCAGCTGAGCAATGACCAAGAGTTACTAGAATAGACCAAAATGATTTGACTTTAAAAGCACTTCCAAAATGAAAACTGTGGATTACAAACATATGAGAGGCAACTGCAAGGATCACGCCTGTGAGAAAAGCCAAAAAGTCTAAAAGTATACATTATTCCTTTAGTATTTCCATGTCAATCCTCAAATATGAAAGACCAACTATTTATTAAGGAAACAGCCAAATATTAAAAAATCCTTCACAATGAAGAACACATAAAAGCAATCTTTTGTCACCAATGAAAATGCTCCCACAGCTCCAAAATTACAAAATGTCCCCAAAGAATCAATTCTGACAAAACATGCTAAATACGTAAAGCAATTGTAATCACTCTGCGCCCATGAAACTATACTACAGATTACAAGCATTCTCAAGTTTGTTGACTGCCAGGTTAGGCACTGGTTCCACACTCCCTGAAGCAGTTTTGGGGGGTGGGTTTGGGGATTATCGTACCACTCTTCGTCCTTGTGAGCCAGGAAGAAGTCCTGCATCTGCTGCCTGCGGAAATCGATCTTGTAGTCATTGTAGCGCTTGACGGCTTCGGTCTCATCCACCGAGTCATCCAGGGACAGCAGGAACTCCTTGAAGCTCTTCATCACTGGGGCGGGCGGGCCCATGTCCATCTCATGGATATTACCCAGCCTGAGGGGCAGTACAGAGGGATACAGGCACAAATTCAGATTATAGAAGATACCAGTCAATCAATCAATGAGCATTAAGTGAGTGTTAAATGATCCTTTGGAGTTCCAGTCTGTGAATGAATCAAAACTTCCAACAACACTTGCCAGCAGAATCCGTTACTCCCACCAAACTTAACACACAGGCGACACAAAACCAAATAATCTACCATCTTGTTTAATAAAACTAATTTAATTAAATTATCTAAAATGCAAATGAAGTGTTCACAAAAAACATATTAGAAACAATGCCATACCCAGTTAACATTCCAGCATCATGGAATATATTATGTAAAAATCACTAATGTTAAACACACACACAAAAAAAAAAAACTCACAATACGCACACACACAATGGTAAAAATGCAAGTAGGAATTCGTAACCCTCAAAACACCACTAATCCCTCCCCAGCATCACCTGGCCTGGATGGGAATGCCGTGGTGCTGCTGGATGAGGTGCATGTCAGGATGTCCCCAGGGCTGAGGCCCATGTGCTGCTGGAGGAGCATAGCTGGGGCCCCCACCGCCCCCATACGGCTATGTCGTAACCCCCATGGTAGTGATCCACCCTGCGGTCATCCCTGATGGGTCATGAGAAGTCGGAGGAGTTTAGTTATGCTTGGCCAGACAGACATTAAAGAACACAATACAGAACAGGCAGACATGAAGGTGCAGAGACGCGTACCAGTCCCTCCTCATGCGCTTCTGCGGCGGGCTCATATCGTGCCTGGGCGGCGAGAACCTCTCCCTGCGGCCTCGCTCGTAATCCCGGTACTCACCGCGGCTGCGGCGCTCCCGCCCTCGCTCCCACTCTCTAGCAGCAGACGGGATGCATCACAAACATTTTAGCTTTAAACGTTTGGAACTTCCGCATTTCCAATTTTAAGCCCTAGAGCGCTAAATGCAGCCATTGTTGCTCAATGATGCAAAATATCAAAATCAAAGTTGCAGAAAACCTATCAAGTGTTGACTAAACAAGTCGCCACACGATAGGTTTTCAACAGCACAAGATAAATTTATATTTTAAAAAATTTTTATTTCAGCACTCTGATGGTTGAAGTTTTCAACAAACTCAAAGCTCCAGATAAACATTTCACTTACACACACACATTTAAAAATTGGATAGTGCCGTCACCGTCGCCTACTAAACTCCCAACCTGACACCAAAATTTCACCGAACACGAACTTCACATACACGAAATAGGTTTATTGATGTGATGGAATCCACAACGAAACAGACCTTACAGGTTTCCTTAAGTTCATGAAATGGTTCATAAAGCTGAATTGAATCACTCACCTGTCATTCCAATCATCTCTGCGTCGTTCATCCCTCTCTCTAGAGCGGTCATAGTCACTTCTTTCACGGCGAAACTTATCTCTCCGACGGCGGTCGAACTCATCATCGCTGTCTCCCATTGCACTAAAAAGGTGGAACAAATTTTGCTAAAGCAACAGACTGAAAAACACAACTGTCATATATTGCCATTCTGTGTATAAGTCAGAGATGAATTTTCATACTAACCTGTAGAAACAGCCATTGAGCTCAACTGCACTGACCAAACACCAATAAGTAACACCTGTATATTAATACAATTCCTCTGGAAATAGAGACTTATACAACTGCAACAAAAAATGAATCCTGCACAGTGGTTAATTTTTCTTTTCATGCCAGATTTTACAATGGGGTCATTCCATGTGAAATCACTCAAATTTCAAACCCTTTCCCAGTTGACATCATAGATTTTGCTAGAAGTTTTCAGAGTGGCAGTAATGTCTTGAGAGATTAATTGTATCAATTTTAGTAGCATTATGAAATTGGGGGGCATGATTCAACATAATGTACTGAAAAACAAATTACAAAACAAGACACAGATGACAAAGTCAAGTTTAGATACCGCACCAGTGGTCTCAAAACTATTTTTGTTCAAGCCACAGCATCTCAAGACAATAGTGGATCAATAAACATGCCTAGAATGTTTTGCTAAGCATCACATCCTGCACTAACCTATTATTGGTAATAGCCTACACTAAATAATTTAAAAGAGAGAGGCTATCTGGTGGATATGCGATATGGAGTTGCGAAATAACATTGCATATTCTAATAAACTCTCTCCAGCAGAAAATATAACATTTCTTAAAATTATTACAAGGACGATCTAGGGAGGGAGAGACGAAGCGGTGGTACGATCCGATCATAACCTGATCCAGCCCACACGGAAATATTAACTTAACTGAAATGATGGTTTAGGTCACACGCCAACAGCTGAAAGACACCGGGGCGTATAATGTGGTTAATGCAGCTGTTTGCTATTAGTAAGCAACATATTTTTAACGACTTGGCGCAACTAAATTAATAGGCAGTGGCGGCGATTCGGGGCTATATTTACAGTAAGTCCGAGTGGGCAAGTGCGGAGCCGGGCAAATCTATGATGAAGGACTCGCGTTTGACAGGCGTCTCCGGGCAAATCCACGATGACGGACAGGCGTTTGACAGATGTAGGGAGCAATTTTGATGATTTAGCCACTGAAATTCAGTCAAGAAAATTTATACATTTATAATTTATAAAGAATACTTTAATTTCTTGTGCTGCTATATGTGCCATGTTAGAGTGATGATGACATACCGGGTTGCTAGGGCAAGCACAGCATGACATTCGCGATATTAATATTCTAAAGCCCCTTCTCAGGAATAAAATCCCTCGAAACACATTGGCGCCTCCTTTTAAAATCGTACTGGCAAATAAAAAGCCATAAAAAAGGCGGAGATTGGATACGGAATTCTTTCGACGCTCGAGTCAACTACTCCTTTCTGTGTATTTCCCCATTTAAAACTACCTTGGTGCATACTGCAACGCGCTGTATTGGAATTGTGACATATGTGCACTCGGGTATGGTACGATATTACTGGTGAGAAAGCTGACCAGCGGGGAGAGGGGACAATCTCACTGTGGCACTGTACCGAACAATTGTACCTAGTGCGAAAGCGTCTGAGAGTTTTTATTAAAAACAAACACTCCGCCGTAGACCGCAGTTCAGCGTGCTGAGCTTGGAAGCTGCCAACACAAGTGTAGACACGTCAGTGCGCACGCGCGCCGTAAATCTAGCCCCGAATCAGCGTGTACGGCGCCGTAGATATAGCCACTTTAATAACTATGAGGTGTCGAGGGAGTCTTTATGAGTAAAAAGTTCCCAGCTGAACGGAAGGAACGCATCTTTGAGCGGAGGGGAGTCAGTTCCTCTCATTAACCAAAAGGATTCGTTCAAAAGGAAAGAATGGTTCACAAACCACCCACCACTATCACTTCAGAATTCCGTTAAATATGTTGGACTGAATTAATTTATTGTTCTGTACGAACCCACAATTCTAAGTTTGTTTTTTTTTCACGTTTCTGTAGTTAAGAAATTTAGCTAGCTAACTGTTCGCTAGCGACCTTAAGCCGCTTTCACACAGGACGCGAAACGAATTTCTCGCACAACAGATTACATTCAAAGTCAATGCAAAGACCCTAAGAAACGCGTGTATTCGCGTCTTTGCATTGACTTCGAATGTAATCTGTCGTGCGAAAAATTCATTTCGCGTCCGGTGCGAAAGCAGCTTTCGACACGCAAAGGTGGCGATTCCAATCTTGGAGGGTCGGAATTGTTCCAACCAATTGGCTAACATGATACAATTAGCGAGCTAGATGGCCATCTGGCTCCACAAGTAAATAAGATTAGATTACAGTAAAATGACTCAGTTTTCGGGACATAAGTCTTCTGTGGTCATTCACAAAGCATTTCAACAAATGCAGTTAAACTGTACAATTTGATACAAGTTTTGGCTGGCTACCTAGTTAGTTAAGTAGTAATTAAAAGGCAAGAAGATGGCATGAAAGCCAGGAGCAGATAGGACCAGTGTTGCCCACACCTCCGCATGGCTCGTTTGCAACTTAATCTTATTCGCTATTACCTCACGTTAACATTAGCCAACAGTAACAAATCACAACAGTTAATCAAGTTAAAGCCCTCGTGTCGTGCTTACGAGCTGATTAGATGACGGGTAAGGTTGAATAAGCCTTCAGACAGTAATGTTCGTGTGGAACTCTATATAGCTTCGCAGTCTGTGATCAGTTTCCCATGCCGCCTACAGAAAGTATTGTTATCGGTTTAATACCCGATAAAAAGCTGCTGCGCCACAGTCCGTCCTTAAGTCCCTAAGCAAACATTATCTAACTAACTAGCAATTAACTATCAATATTGAAAACATCGGGCGGTCACCAGCCACTTTTACTCTTGGCATAACGCTAGCTTGCTAACTAATCAGGGAAGATACAGCAACACAGCTAGTATGCGTTAACGTTACACGTATAATACTCGGCCAGGTCATGCTGTAGCTAGCTAGTTAGCTAACGTAACGCATTAGCTCTGCCCAGGCCTAGCGTAACATCGGCTTCTTCAACATCCTAACTAGCCACTGAAATCGTGAGCTTACCTTTTTAAACATTAGTTAATCTTAGCAACGTAAATGATGAGTCCTGATCGTACTCAGCTAGCTAATGCACTTGCATGCGAAAAAGTAACATACCTGATATGAAATACTTGAGTACGCTTACTCCGTAGGTGCAACGAAGACAGCGTTTCAGAATTTTTTTTTTTCCTTTTTCCAAGGCAAGAACTCCCGCCACTTCCTTTCTTGCTTGCTGGTTTCTATTGACCTGCATGTGTCTTCGTCTTCGTCTTCTTCTTCTTCTGTTCGGCCCTGGCAAACTTTGCGATAAAAAGCGAAATGCTGCCCTCCACAGGCGAGCTTTAACTATTTACATTTTTGCATACAGTCCGGTAGAGTGAAGATATTTCATCGCTGCTCTCCCCACAGATTGAAAATTCCGCTCTGTTCCAAAAATAGATTTACGTGAAAAAACGGACTAGCCCAGATGTGACAACTCCTTGTAAAATTGCTGCCTTTCACTTGATTATTTACTGCATGAAGCCATGACATGTTGAACTGTCTCCAGATTACCACACTCACACAGACCATCCGGATGCTTCCCAACAACTTTTAAACTGCTCGCAAGACCACAACACCCCAGTCTCAGTCTGGTTAAAACAACATCATCTTTCTGCCCAGATGTTACACTCCACCTCTTGCTTTTAATCGAGGACTGCAGTGAGAAATAATGTCGACCCCTCTGCTCTTCCGTCCACTCCTTTTGCCACTGATGCTCTAGTTTTATCTTACAGATGCTAAAACTTTCACACTTTCCACTTGGAGTGTTCAATTCAATGTTTTCTCTTAAAAGAGATTCTTTTGCCAGCTTGCCGGCAATCTCATTTCCTTCTACCCCAGAGAGCCCAGGCACCCACACAAAACATAAATGACAATCTGATTTTTCAATTCTGAATGAACAACACAAAATTTCCAAAATCAAATCAGGGTGGGTCCTTGATGCTCCACCTTTCAAAGCCAACAGAGCAGCTGCAGAATCTGAACAGATGATGCTTTATGGGGTTTTACACGCTCGATCCACCATAATGCACATAAAATGCACTTATAATGCACTTTCCCACATCTTTGACACCTGTACACTTTCCTCCCACATACTGCAACCACATGTCCATATTTCTGACACCAAAAACATCTAAGTGGAGCCCTTTGGTATTCTGTCACCTAATAACTAACAAAGTTCAGGAAAACCCTCTCTGGTTGCTCCCTACTGAATTCAAACAAAACAGACCTGCTTTCCTGATCCTTTCCTTCCCTGCAACTTTTATGCCGCTATGCTCCACAAACTCCTTCCACCTCTAAAAAGGATCTGCCTTTACAGAGATTGGGACGCCACTAAGAACACCTTTAAAGGTTTTCTTCCCTTTCATATTAAGACAGGCTACTCTTTTTAAATCATATTGCAGAATTTTAAAAGCCTTGTCACATTGTTTGGTGGTTCAGCATTCCATAATCACTATTCTACCCTGCGTCACCCTTACGGTTTTCATATTTCCAATTTCTTTTTTCACAAATTTCCCTACTTCATGTGCATCCCTAAAAAGACCTTTTGCATCACAAGTCACAACCAACCGCCCTAATTCCTTCAAAAAAAATGGCTCCCCTTTGTTTTCATCTTCACATCCTTTCTTCCTTCTCATTTTTACATCCTCAGCCACATAAAGCTCCATTTTTTCCAAATCCGTTCATCCGCAATCTAAACACTGAACTGAAGCCATGCAACAGTCAAAAACTGCAATTACGTTGTAGTAATACAGATTCAATCCATGTGGTACTTCCTCGACTCCGACCCCCATTGATCGTCATCTTGGTTTGTGGTAGTCTATATGATTATGAGGTGCATATAATGTGTGAATGTTCTCAATGAGAGAAATTACTTAACACTAAATAAATAAATAAATAAATAACTTCTATTAACTTCCCTCACTCCTAAGCCCACCTCTTCTCCTCCTTAATTGCACTTTCCTGTAATCAGACCTACCTTTTCCATAATTCCTAGCATCCCTTCACCCTTCACAACTGATGCACACAAAAACACTCTTGCCCCATTCACCACTATTTTGATTCCCTCTATTATACTTTCAGTCTCACAAGTACAATCTAATATCATTGCAATGTGAGCCATGCAACTTCTCCTATCCATCCTAATGACATCACCATCATATTCCCAGTAGTCTCTTCTACAGCCAGAACTCTGGACTGCTATTTCCCTTCCTTCTCCTTTTCGATCACCACTCTCTTAATTGCCTCTGCATGAGAAATTTTACCCTGTACACTATTTCTTTCCACCTTTATTTTTTTTTCTCACACTGCAGTGAATCCATTTCATCATTTCCCCCACAGAGAAACCAGATTTTTGGAAAACTACAGTGACCCTCTACACACTCATCTTTTGCATACTTTCTACACCCGTGCACCCCTCTGCTACAAACTGCTGCCTCATGCCCATACTCCTGACACCAATAACACCTAAGTGAAGCCCTTTCATATATCCTCACCCTATAACTAATACAGTCTTAAACACCCTCTCAGGTAGCTGTGTTGCACTTTGGTAGTGCAGAGTAACTTTCCTGCGCCATTCCCTCCATATAGTTTTCCATCTGTCGTGTCTGCACACTCCCCCCTGCGAGAAAGAATCAGTCTCAACTGAAAGTTGAATGCTACTGATTACTAGCCTAGTGATTAGTCTTTCCCTCATTGAGAACCAGCGATCCCGCAATCAGCGAATTCAATAAATTTACAATTTAATGTATTGTACAGAATAGAAAATTCCAACCAGTCCTTCAAAAGGTTTAGGTGTCATTGCATTGATAGACCATGCAAAAAGTGATAACCTGCGAATCAATGGATTTTCTTCAAACTCCTACCATAGACTGGTCGTGGGCTAGAATGAGGGCAGGTAAAACCTTTCGGTGAATAATCATTCTGTTCAGGGGTAAGGGGCAATTAACCCTTCCAATGCATTACCAATGCAAAATTTTTATGAAATTGACAAACTTTGCCAATTATTGGCACAATACTTGACAGTCAAGACAGACTTTACTTATAGGTAAACTGCAGCAGACATTCTAGGCTTTCTAAAAAAATATGAAATGTTGCATACTGCAAGGCATTACGGGTATATTAATCCCTTAAAAAAGGTTAACCCCTCAAAATCATAAAATAATGCCATATTTGCATGCCAATATCCCAACTGCCACAGGGAGTTGGGCGACGGTTTTCCCAGAGGAGCAAGTCCAAGTGTCATTTGATCATTCAAAAAAAAAAAAAAAAAATTCTGGGCGCTCATTTAGGTTTTGATATGGAGCAATTTGATTGACCCCATGTCCTTATACTTGTCCGCAAGCCATAATACCATGTTTTGTGGCTGGATATGACTGTAGATTACTTAAAAATGCCTGCTAGCCTATAAGGAGGCAAGTCGAGGTCATCCCCCATCTAAACAGCCCCACCACCACCTCACACCTGCTTCTCAACTGGCTCTACAGCAGTAGCAGTGTTGGACTGCCCCTCCCATTGGGTTACAGGACTCCCAGATTTTTCGTCCCCTAATGATAAAAAAAGTGCCACCATTGCTGACAGACGGATGGACGAACGGACGAGGGACAGGGTTAGGGTTACAGATAGGGATAGAGATAGTGCTATAATGCAGGAAGAGGGCAAAGCATTATTGGGGATGAACCATCCAGGGATGAAGAGTCCAGGGACGAAAAGTTTATGGGGACGTAAAGTCCACGGGAACGAAGAGCCCGGGAACAAAAATTCCTAGGGAATGCAAAGTCCGGGGACAAAAAGTCTGGGGACGAAAAATTCAGGGACGAAAACTCCAGGGACAAAAAGTCCGGGGAAGAAGAGTCCTAGAGCCCTGTTATTGACACTTGAACACATTCCGAACAGATAGTTTCAAAAAGGCCGCGGGGAGTGATGAATCTCAGGTCACTATGCAATAAAATGCGGGTTTTTCAATGTCTCTCCTGCCATTGCATGCGGTGTAATGTATTGCTTTGAGAAAGTGTGACAAGTCCATTCAAAGCCATTGTTCGGAGCTAAAAGTTCCTCTTAGAGGAGAACATGGAGAGAAGGGCTCACGACTCCCACTGGAGAAGGAGTGTGACGACATTGCACTGTGTGCTGGGCTATTCCATGCTGTTGACAAGGACATCACTATCTGTCCAGCACATAGATACAAGCTTGGCCTTGACTGGAAGCCGTCACGGAAGTGCCAGCACCCCTTCCACCATTCAAGTTGTCGGCCGCGTTAATGCATTGATGCAGCCACATTGTTATCCCATAGGCAAAAAGTAGCCTGATCAACCACAAGGTCTATGAGAAGAGTAGAGACTGGAAGGAAGGAAAACCCTGGGGTGGTGGCCAAGAAAATCAAAGCCTGTTTTGTGAAAGAGGACTAGCTAACTACCAAGCAGACTTCAAGCTACTTCTCCCATCTCTGTCCAACAGAAGCGTGGCCACTTGACCAAGGATAATACTGATACTCCTTTAGATGACCAGCACCTGTTAGCCTCCTCCATGACAGCAAGATCGCGACTGCGGGCAAAGGTCATTGAACTGGTGGATCTGTGAACTCTTAGTAATTCTGGAAGAGTTCAAATGGATTCTGTATCATGTATCATATAGGCTGACAACGTGGATACTTCAGTTGTCTAGTAAAGTTTTTTGTTCATTCTTGGTGTGATTTTCTATGGTACCATTATCATGATTATTGGCCGAACCTGGGCATACTAGCATCATCTTTTTTTGTGGAATTACAGGACCTGTCGGGCCCAACACTGCTTTATATATTTGATCCTAAATATTTTGAAATGCAGATAAATTTCAACAGGTTGTTTTGTCCTTTTGTTCTTCACTTCCTAATGCTGGCTTCTCTGGCGGTCTGGTAGTTGCTGTCATTCACAGCCAGTCATTCTTGAACTGCTGGGTAATAGTGGCACCACTCCTGCTAACATGGTTAAGTCCAAGACTGCCTCATTACTGGACTCTCTAGACTCTATTTTGACAAGACCCTAAGTGTGAAACCAGCAGAAACATAGTGTTCAGGTCTATATTGGGTTGTTGCCAATCTGTTCATAGAGAAAGTAATTAGTCAAAGACAGTCTATGCCATATGAAAGATTTACAGAATATTGGATTGTGCATGGAAAAGTGCCTGACACGGCCCTTTCCCAGGGAAACGGCCATATTTATGGTAGAATACCCTTAGTTTTCATGTGTTGGCATTATAATTGAATGAATAAGGCCAGGGCAGACAAAATAACATTGGTAGTGATACTTGTTTAGTGTACAGGTTTGTAGTTCCAGATACAGCATATAGGTGGCAGCACTGCAAAACGTTGAAATATCCTCCTAATTTCTGGTGCTACTACGAAGTACGGAGTTGAGCGGCCAGATTTTTTATTTCTGATTATGAAAGAGCAAGTAATTAGCCACCATTTCCACCATGATTTGTAGTTTCTACCCCTGTAGCAGTGGCAGATGACTTATAAGCTGTCGAATAGGCCTACACACAATTCCAAATTTTGGGGTGGGGCAAATATGTTGACACATAACTGGCACATTTGGAAAGATTTTTTGATCATTCTCACCAGTTTGGTAGGCCATCCTGTGGGCAACATTCAGGCAAAGGGGCCATGTTGAAAGTTTAGCCGTTTTATGTGGAGGATGACCCAAATTAACCCCTTGAAATCCTTCAAAAATGGTCCAAAATTCATTTTTTGGTGATTACTCCAACAAAAGCAAATGGATGACGCTCATATTGTAGGTTCATTAATAACTTGGCAAGGTGCATGAGTATACCAAATATTGGCAAAATCGGCTGACCCCGGGTTATCACCCTTTGCATGGTCTATCCATGCAATGACACTTAAAACATCTGCGAATGTCAGCATTTTAAAGCAATTTTTAAAACACTTCTTTTCATGACGATACACAGCAGCAGTATTCTACTTTGTAAACAAGAATTACATTGGCTGAAAGTTTTGTAAGGGACCATCTCATTGGATTTGGACTTGCGTCCTTCTGTTATGACTAATGTGGCTGAAGTGTTGGACTTGCTTCCTTCCGCCATGTCATTTATAGCTTAACCAGAATATGTTTTGGAGAAGTGAACCTACTGGTACATAATACTTCCTTGAATCTAACTATTTATTTGACCCAATTTTGACAAAATATGGACTTGCTTTCTTTGGTCATTTTTACAACATAATTGACATATTTCTCATAGGAATAACAAAACCATGGTGGACACAATCAACGATACATGAAAGAATGCAATATGTATCAAAGAAAGTCATCAGGAAACCATTTTAACATACGCAGATCTGTCTGTGACAGGACCTGACATTTTAGGGGTGAAATGCATATAAAATGTATTCTATTAAAGCATTGAAACATGCTGAGATGGCATGATTTGTGTTTCTCGTAGTTTCCCATGCCTTCCATTTAACTCAATGCTCATATTCAAGACAGATCCTTGTTTCCTCACGAGTTTTAGAAGTGGATATACGTATATGTTTCTGGTAGATTGTCCCATGTATATTTACCCCAGTTTGCAGGTAGGGGACCCTTCTCCTGGAGAGCCATAACCCCGCATGTTTTAGCTATTGTTCTCCTCTAGTGCACCAGATTCAAATGATTGCCCCATTATCAGGCAGTTGAAAAGTTGCAATTATTTGGTTTAGGTGTGTTGGAGACATATCAACACCATACAGGGCCTAGTGCTGCACTAGTGACTCAGTTAACACCACTCAAACTGGTTACCAAAGTTTTTTTAACAGATGTCTTTTCTCCTTGCACTTCATACACTGTAGATTTAATCTTTCTCTCATCCATCCCAAGCTTAATCAAAAGCCTTCCTTACCGCATTGTAATACATCTACAAATCAAAAAATGCAGCAATAAGCCTTTCTTGTAAACCAGGACTTGTGTCCGACTCAAGATGTGTCCAAGGCTCACTGTGAGCTTTATTTTCTTTACAAAGGACTAGAACAAGTCATCGGTTAGCATGGTTATGTTTCCTCATGTTTTGAGGAAAGAAAGAAGCTACAGAATGACTGAAAATGCCCGTGTGTGCAATTTTTTTCCTTATTCATGGTGCATGACTGAACAAAATAGTCATCATCTTCAATCAAAACCATGAAAAGCAGAATATAGTTTCTTAGGGCTGGATTGAAACAAAAAGGTCTCTCTACATCTACCCTTTTTCATGGAACTCTAGTTACCCTTGGGTGATCAAGAGTAGCTGGTTACCAGCAGACTGCTGATATTCCAGCCAGTATTTTTGTATAAACACCAAATCAGCCATAACATGACTGGTGAAGGTGACTGGTGAAATGAATAACATTATCTTATTACAATGGCACCTGTCAGTGGGTGGGATATATTAGTAGTAAGTGAACATTTCTTCCTCGAAGTTGATGTACTGGATGGAGGAAAAATGGTCAAGCCCAAAGATTAGAGTGACTTTCACCAGGGCCAAATTGTGATGTCCAGAAGACTGGATCAGACCATCTTGAAAACTGGAGCTCTAGAGGGGGAGTTCCTGGTCTGCAGTGGATAGTGCCTACCAAGAGTGGTCCAAGGAAGGAAAACTGGTGAACCAGTGACAGTTTCATGGGTGGCCGAGGCTCAATGATGCGCATGTTGAGTGACTGTGTCTCAAATTGCTTAAAGGTTCATGCTGGTTCTGACAGAAAGGCGTCAGAGAAACACAGTACTTCGCAGTTTCTTGCATATGGGGCTGGGTTTCTGCGGACCAGTGCCCATGCTGACCCAACCACCGCCAAAAGTGCCTACAATGGGCACGTGAACATTAGAACTGGACCGAAGAAGGTAGTCTGGTCTGATAAAACACAATTTCCTTCACATCAAGTGGATGGCTGAGTGCGTGTGCTCTGCTTACCTGACGGGGCACCAGGATGCACTATGGGAAGAAGGCAAGCCAGCAGAGGCAATGCGATGCTTTGGGCAATGCTCTGCTGGGAAACCTAGAGTCTTGCCATTCATCTGGATGTAACTGACACATACAACCAACCTAAACACTGTTTCAGACCAATTACACCCCTTCATGGAAATGGTATTCCCCAATGGCAGTGGCCTCTTTCAGCAGGATAATGCGCCCTGCCAAATGGCTCAGGAATGGTTTGAGGAACTCAACAAGTTCAACGCATTGACTTTGCCTCCAAATTCTCCAGATCTCAACTTAATCAACTATCTGTGGGATGTGCTGGACAAACAGGAATGATCACTGGAGGCTGCACCTCACAATGTACAGGACTTCAAGGATCTGCTGCTATCCTGATGCCAGATACCAGGGCACACTTTCAGAAGTCTAGTAGTGTCCATGCCTCAATGGGTCAGTAACCGTTTTGGCGGCAAAAGTGTAACGTACACAATATTAGGCAGGTGGTCATCATGAAATAGTCGATTGATGTAGTGGACAGCTACCAGCTTTAATAGCAAAATAAGTTCCAAGCAAATAGGCAGTCAAATTTAGCCATCTTTTATCTGTGACATGAGGGAAAACAGATGAAACCCTGTTTATCCTGCATTCATTACCCATGCTAATATTCCGAGATATAAGATTATGGACCATCAATTAATTACCAACATTCTGTAGAACTGAATTCCGTTATATGAGTAGAATCAATAAACACTACATACACTTCAACGATCCAGCCCACTTCAAATAACTCCAGCGCAATAAGATTAGAAGGGCACTGGGTGTGCATACCTTCGCCTGCACCATGGTTTTTGACCTTAACCTGTGAAAATCTCATCACCTCTTACTGTTATCATATATAATCTTATGGCAAAGTTTAATAAAACTTAGACCAGAACTTTCAAAACTCCTGCTTACAAACCAATGGAGGTAAAAACAATCTCCATCCAACTTCATTGGCAGTGGTGATAAAGCAAAAAATGCATGCAAAACAGAGAAAAAACAATCATGCAGTATTTCTGAGAAAATATTTATTTGTATAAAACCCTTGCATAGCATCTGTCCAGTGAGGCAGTGGTATGGTTATACTATGGCTACTGATGTTGACAGAAAAGCATTTTCCTAAAATCCTTAAGCCTACAGGACATTACAAGTAAATATGCCATTGAATTTAATGCAAGACCACTTGGTTTGTTCCAAGACAAACACAGGGTGGGTGGGGGCTTAAACAAAGTATAAGATATATGAAAGAACATTCATAGTGCAAGTAACAAACCTTAAGTGATACAAAAATGAAGAACAGTACACCTGTAGCCCACTCAATAGAGACCAAAGGTAAATCTGTTCACTCACGGAATCCATCTGCTTAATTTTCAGTGCGTTTTGATAGACAAATTCAGGCTTAGCAAATTTCTTAGCCCTTTTGTGACCAACCGTAGAATTGCATTTTCAACAGTCATAAAACAATTTGATGCAAACAAAGGTGTTTTTCGAATTTAAAATAAGACAAATACAAGGTCAATATGGCTACAAACAATACAGAAGTCCATGTTAACTACACATTTCCGCAGAGGGCTATAATTTCAACCAAACAAAAATCATTTTCAAGTACCAATCAATTGTTCATAAGGACAAGCCAAGTGCGTACATTTAAAAGATTATGCGCAAAAACATACCCTTTGGCATGGAAGACAATTAGTGACCTAAATGAAAATGCTACAGTGACAGTGAAGAGTAATACACTGCATAGCATTAGCATTTTCTTTAACACAATGATGCACATATACCACTCCATATGTAAAAATAAAAGAAATGTTATGTTGTATTGCTTTATCGGGCATGACCTTCGTAGAAAACAGTGGTCACGGTGTGAATTACAATGGTATCTATTGCAACATCATTTTTACATGAATCATGTGCCAATGTAGTTGAACGGAATAGAATACAGGTTCTATTGTTTTGCTCATGTTGTGAAACAATAGAACCCGAATTATATTCAGCGTGAGTGTTGGTAATAGAACACATTTAAAAACAAGATGCATATTGAAATGTATTAAAATATGGTGTGATAAAAGTGCATGATTGCATTTTATCACCTCAATGAAAATCTTCCACAATTGGGAAACAAACTACCTGGAAAATGCAGGTAATTTTCATACAATATGCAAAACTCAACCAAGTTTCTGAAATGAAAAATACAGCATGCATGCATATATTGTGGTTCTGAATTGAAAGAATGAAACGTATAGCTAAAGTACAAATTGCAGCTATACAATGGCTAAGCACTAAAAGCTCTAAAATACAGTATAATACTAATTACTGAAAACGTAGAATATGGCTCTCGACAAAATTCCTGGAATTCAACAGGTTTCGTAATATCAAAGCCCTCATGCACCAGGCAACTCATCCATCAATCAATTAGTCATTTCTTTATGTCTTAAATATTATTCTATGGGATGATAAATTCTGTAAATAAGTGTGTAGGTCAGTATGTGTAGGCAGAGCTCTTTACCACCTTAAAGCAACTCAATTGGAAAAAAAAAAAAAAAAAAAAAAAACCCCACCAGGTTCCTGATCATGCCATCAACCAATAAATGAAATGTACTACTCAACATTTAATAGGGATCTTGAATATTTTGTACCAATCAGCTGCCATAATACGTTCAACTAAAACTAATGCCATCTATTTATATGACAAATGATTACATCATGCTCTGACAGGCATTTAAAGAGACAGAAAAGGAGATTACATCATAAAAAGGCCTTTTGGCCATTTTTGATGAAATCATCCAGTTCTCTGATCTAACTTTCAACATCAATTTAAGTTAATGGTGGGAGAATAATTAAAATTCAATAACAGGTATGGTATCCCCGTGCATTAACGACGCTCTGACAACCACGAGTCATGCTCATCAGCCGAAGAATCTCCTGTTGAGGAAGACGCTGCCACTCCTCCTCTAGGGCCATCACAAGCTCGTCCAGCGCAGCACGCATGGGAACTGCATGCCCCAACATGTCCGACATATGCTCAGTGGGATTTAGGTCGCATGAGCGCTCAGGCCATTCCATTCTCACAATTGCCTTCTGCTGCAGGTAATCTGCCACTGCCCTAGCCTAAGGTGGACGAGCATCGTCATTCATCAGAATAAACTGAGGGCCAACTGCACCAGCAAATGGTCTAACGATGGGATGGAGGATGTCATCCCTGTAAGGAGCCGCAGTCAGCATTCTATGCCTGAGGACTTGGAGAGGTGTTCTTCCACCCATGGATATGCCACCCCAGACCATCTCTGATCCCCCAATATATCGGTCATGCTCAGCGACCTGTTGTCTCTGGAATGCTTCTCCAACATGTCTCCATGTCCTTGCGTTTCGGTCTGTATGGTCGAAACAGAAACGAGACTCGTCAGTGGAGAGCACTGGCCTCCAGTGATCCAGGGTCCAACTGACATGATCCGTGGCTCACTGCAAACGCTCTTCAGCATAACGTCGCATCAGAGGCACCCACAGAACTGGTCCACGTGACCATTATTCTGCCTCATGAAGATGACACACAGTTTGTGTGGAAACATGCACACCAGAAGCATTCTGCAGATCATTTCACAGCGGTGTTACAGTTTGCATTGGATGAAGTCTTGCCTGAATGACCAAAAACCGATCATAAGCAGCCCCAGTTGCCCTTTGCTGACCTCCCCCATGCTGCCGGGTTACATTTCCAGTATTTTGATAGCGGTTCCATAGGAAGGATACCATGCTCTGTGAAACTTTTGAAGTTTGTGCCACCTATTCCTACATCCCACCTTCTTCCAGCATTCCCACCCCCCTTTGCCATGTCTTCATTGCTCAAACAGCATCTTTGGAGATGCCTTTGCATCCTTTCTCACAATAAATCAATTAAAAAAAAAAAAATAAAATAAAAATTTACAATAAAACAGGCTGTCAGCTCTGATTGTCGTAAATACAAACACCCACTAGCACACCAATGGACAGCAATGTACACGTCATGCACGTGCAAAATGTGATTTCTGATGCATATGACAATCAAGATTTTTTTTTTAAGGAGCCATAACTTATTCATACACTCCAGTTTGTTTCCCCAAAATGTAATAATCCACTGATCAGTTTGTCAAAACATCCAATATCCCTATCAAATGTTGAGTAGTATATTTATGAACTCCTCAGAAATCAGTTTTCTTCCATCAATTATATTTGAAAGGTTATGCTATAAATAAGCTGTTAGCCGATCAAAATTAGCATAACATCTGAATTTCTTAGTTACAAGAAGTCTGATCTAATCCTATCTACTATAGTAATACCATATTGCTGAATAAAAATCTCTTTCACAGTTTGTAAAACTTAAGATTACTCATTGTAAACTTGAGAGTAAAAGTAAGTAAAGGATAGGATATTAACCAAGCAGGGAGTGGGTAATGCAGATAGTTCCTAGGGTTATCACGCCAAAGGGCCGGCTGGTTCTTCATGGCTGGTGCTGACTTGTCGGGCATGCTCATCACAAGCCCTGCCTGATGCTCTGGATAATCTGGAATATGGCTGCAGAAAAGAGAAACATTAACAGATATATTTCATGTCACCTTTCTCGAGCCACCTTTTCAACTGGACAAAATTCCAGATTGGAGACATGGATGAAAAACTAAAAGTGAGCAAAAATGCAACTGCTCGAAAGGAAACGTAAATCGTTTTCCCCCCATAAGCATGTCTTGTGTCAACTCCCTAAAGAAAACAAACTAACCAATACTGCATTTTTCAGTGGAATCAGATCTTCAGGTGAAACAGATGAGAGCATGTTTGCAAACAGAAGATTGCTGTACGCATTGCCCTCTTATCCAACTTCAGCGGCAGCAGTAACCACAAATTATTAAATATGAACACCCAGCCATTTCAAAACGGGTGTGCTTTTAGGTCAAATTCAAGATTTTTTTAGCAAACGGACAACAACTAGGTAAAAATAAAAAATTCAAAAATATTCATAAGGTAGAAGTCATTCCAAAGCCTTTCTATGCCTCCAACTGCCATAGCTTCATACGCCCTGAAAGTTTATTTTCAGTCCCCTCATACAGCTGACCATATGTGACCTTGACCTTTGATCTGATGATCTTCAGAATCCAATCACTTCAGCTACCCTCTGCAGGGAGTCCCCAATTCTGATTTGGTCAAAATCCATCCACTCTTTCAGTACATACTGCGCAAACGAGATCAGAGTGCGGGACGGACGGGCGGAGAGATGATCAGAAAACAATACGCCTCCCGCCCACTGTGCAGGGCAGAGGCATAGAAAAGGGGCATTCCATTACACTACAGAGCGTCCAATGCAAATGAATGGCAAACAAGGATTGTACTCATGATATCATATAATGACCAGACTCACCTGATCCACACACCACAAAGACAAAGAGTGCCAGAAGCCAAGGACCCACTGGTGACTTATCCTCATTCACCACTCTCTGAAACAATAAAGAAAGAATTGGAAATACAGAACAGATGTTAAGAACTACATCAAATACAGCACTTTTTAAAGTATGAGAAAACACATTCTGCGCAAATGGAACTGCATGGCAACTGATTCATAATATTCTGGTAAACTAAGGCAAGAGCAAAACATGCCTTATTCTAGCTATTCGGACTTAAGAATGCATTTACACCAACGAGCCAAAATATTAAGCCACTCACAGACGCAGCGAATAATATTATTTCATAACAATGGCACATGACAATGTCTGCAGACAGATCTTTGATGGCAAGCGAGCAGTCGGTTCTTATATTCAAGGTTCATCAATAAACCAGGGCTATGAGGCCTATCCTGTCTGGTTCAAACTGACAAAAGGGCGACTGTGGCACAAGTTGCTGAGAAATTCAATAAAATTTAAACAAGGATTATGTCACAACACAGTGCATGACAGTGCACCCTGCTGTGTACTGTTCTTTTTTGCGTGCAGACCAGTCAAAGTGCCCACTCTAACCCCAGTCCACCTCTCATACTGCCCCCCAATGGGCATCTGAGCTTCAGAACTGAACCTTGGAGCAGATGAAGAAGGTTGCTTTGTCCAATGAAACAAATTTTCTTTTGCATCAAATGCTTCAGCTTGGTGCCTGTGTACGATATAGCTGGTGAGGAGGTGGGTTAGGATGCACTGCGGGAAGAGGACAAGCTGGTGGAGGGAGTGTGATACTCTGGGAAATGTTCTGCTAGGAAACCCCCACTTTGGGAATTCAAGTGATGGCAGTTTGATGGAGCCGTTTTGGCAACAAGGGGGACCTTCAGTATATTAGGCAAAAGGTTTTAATCTTCTGGCTAATCGGTTTATAGTTTTAGTTGGGCTGAACGGCCTGTTCTCGCCATTCATGTTATGTTATAATTCACGCAATATAATCTCATGTTGAAAGGCAAACAAGCAAGTGTGTGCTGCTGTTTTAACATTTTCTGTAACACTGCATACTATGCTACACACCATGCAATGACATGACAGGAACAGATTTTAACAAGGTCGAGCTTGGCTCTGTATTCGCCAACTCCTAATTCAAAATTTTCAGTCCCACTAAATTCGGCAGCAGCACCATTTTCTATTTCTTCCCGATTTCTATGGCTCAAATTCGTAATCCGCAAAATATGACAGTGGTATCAGAAGCGATATCACAATACCAAAAATCCTGAATGATGAAAATTTTTGGTTATCGTTTTCAAATTAAATTGTGACCCCGTGAACAGTTTTAGATTCTTGAGATTTTAAGCATGAGGAGATAGAGCCACAACAAGTCAAAGTCGCTGCAATCCTGCAATGGAAACGTTGGTATTCATTGTCCACGCTGTATCAAGTGTAAAATTTGGAGCGGCTGTGCGCTGGTTTACGAGTTAGCAAGCGGTTATCTAGCATTTGAACATTTTTTTTTCGTTAAGCTGCTTACACACAGGACGCGAAACGAATTTTTCGCACGACGCGTGTATTCGCGTCTTTGCATTGACTTTGAATGTAATCTGTCGGGCGAAAATTCGTTTCGCGTCCAGTGTGGAAGGGCTTTAGTGTCAGAACATCTCGAATAAATTACGATTAGTACCTATTTAAGAAGGCCAATGTGTTCTCGCGCGGACAAGTTCATAACAGTGCAGGTTACGGTCAAAAATCAATTGCTAGAATCATCTGCGACTGATATCGAGTGACCGTGAAATCACAAAGCGATGAGTACCAAATGTTCATAAACTAGCTAGCAAGCTACCTAGCTAGAAATATGAAGCTAATTTTACCAACATGATTGGAACCGCAAGCGAATTGCTAAGCGATTAAATTTCTCCCCCGCTATTGTAATTCCCATAACTTGTATCAAGCAGCTGAAGAGCTAGTTGCTAGCCAGATTTTTTTAATAAGTTACCGTTGTTTTCTGGACGTGTCCGCGCTGAGTGATTGTCTTGCTGTGTTTTTCATTGGCCACTTTCATTCGCTGAACCGCCGACATGACGCAAACTTAACGGTACAAGCTTCACAAAAATATGATCACTGTTCTCGCTCCTTCTTCAAAGGTTAGATTTTGTAGCAAGAAAGAGTAGCTATGTAATCCGACTATCGTCTTTATGGTACAAGAACGTGCACTAGCTGCCGTCTCGGTCTCGAATGATAACAGCTGCAAGTTGCGGAAGAGGAACTGGGCGTGACGTCTTCTTCTTGTTTTAGGGCGGATAAATTGCTTCTTTCATAGGTGCATACCGCCACCAACTGTACAGAATTATGTACTATATGCTATTGAGTTGCTTTACTTAAAAAAATTCCACTCACTGAATTCTATTTAACCTTATCTCCTTCAAATATTCCACTAGAGGTTACGTCTCTAGAATCCTCTATAGAATCTGACCACCACCGAATCCTCTTTCTAAAATTCTCTGTATTCCCTCACAGTATCTAGTACACCCAAAATCTCTCTTGCTGCATCCACCACCATCTTGATTATCTCCGTTTTACTCTCTATCTCGCTAGCACAGTTTAGGACCGTTTAGGACCATTGAAATAAAAGCTAAAAAAAGCTTGTTCTTCCAATCCAAATCTCATTTTCCTCATATTCCTTTTATTTCTTTTCCAGTGGCTGCTCTCTGGCCTACTCTTTCCCCACCGTTTCCTTTTTTGCTCACGACTCTCTTAGTTGCTTCCGCAAATTAAATTTTGCCTTGTGCTCTTGTCCTTTCTACCTCTCTGTCCATTTTCATTCCTTCACATTGCACTAAGCCCATCTCATGATTTTCCCCACAGTGAAAGCATGCTTTTGCCATTCTTCATTCATCCTCTATACACCCCTCCTGCCCACACCGTCTACACCTGTGCATCTCTTTTCTACAAACTGCCGCCATGTGCCCGTACTCCTGACACCAGAAACAATGCAATGGAACCCTTTCATACACTCTCACCCTATAACTAACATAATCTAAAAATATTATGGTGGTTCTCCGGTGGTTCACAATTGAACTCTAGTAGCACTGACCATTTAGGCTGTTCCTTTGTCACGTGATGGATATAGGATCCTTTTATTACCAACATTTAGATGAAAGTGCACTCTCAAAATTTTTTTTTCTTTTTCAAGAAGCAAACGCATCATTTGTTTCATTATGAAAATTTTATCTTATGAAATACAGATGTTTATCAGTTTGTTAAAGTTCGATGGTAGCTGTGTAACATAGAGCATGCATGCATAGTGGTTTAAACATCATTTTACAAAATATTAAAACAGAGATACTCACTCTTTTCCAGAATGAGCTGGTGTTGGTGCAGGCTTTCATTAACCAACCAGTCGCACACCTGATTTTACTAATCAACCCTTAAGGCTTTTGCCATAGACCCTTGATGAGTAGAATCAGGTGACTGGTTGGTTAGAATGCAAGCCTGGACCCAAACCTCCTCACTTATTTGTCACCATTTAGTATTGGTCTTGTCTTTGTTTCAATGATGCTCTATGTGTATATTCTATAAGACTGGACAGCGAAAACTATCCCCTGTCTGCGATGCCGTTTCAGTTCATTGTTGAAAAACTGCATAATTTCCTTGCGCTGCTGAACACTACAAGGCGTACGCCAATATATTATACTGACCTACCGACACAAAACAAAACTGTGTGGAAATGAGGTCACACACGCATTACTGAAAGATCAACATTTAAAGCAGCCAAATCTGGGCCAATAGTTTCGTTAATTTGAAAAAAGTACGCTAATGAAAAACTGAAATACGGAACTGAAAGCTCAAGATTTCATCTTGAATTTTGAAAAATACAACAATGTGTTCAAACTAAAAATAAGCGTCAGACAAGTATTTTCGATTTGAATATAATTTTGATTCAATTCTGGAGTTTTTAGAATGTATTTTTTTAATTAACTTTCATATTTTGATTTTTGATGTCAAATTTTTTTATCAGTTCCAGGTTTTATGTTCTCAGATTCATACTAAATTTTTTTAGTTTCAATTTTTTTTCAGTTTCAGATTTTTTTTTTCAGTTGCAGATCTTTTTTCCACAAACCATATTTTTCCAGTTTCTGACTTCTGTCCTTGATCTGGGGTGGGGGCATTTTATCAACTGAGAGGGCTGTGTAATCATGTGTGACAGCTTAATTATGAAGGCTCAGGACCTTCCTAAATGCCTTTCGGAAATGCACCAGATGGCAAGGTAACATTGGTACAATGTTATTCTCTCATCTGAATGATTATTTTTGTAACAAGTTAAATATCAATGTACAAAGCACATTATGGTATAAACATCAACCTATCAATGAGAATTGACATCTGATACCTTTGATACCAACAACATTGAATGAATATTTATTTATAGTTGAGTTGGAGATGATCTCTGCCAGTTCTTTAATATTGATTCCAGTTACACTGAATAAACTTTGATTTATAAACTTTGATTTATGGTTGACTAAGAGATAATCTGTCTGCAGACCACACAATCATCAAATAATCATTTATTTATGGTAATTTAGTCATTTAGATCACAGTTTGTGAGCATGTCAGTCTTGTTGTGTCTCTTGGTCCGGCCTGCACACTGTTGTCACCACTCGTAAACTTGACGGAAGCTAACGAAAGGAAGCAAAAGTTCAATCACTCTCCCAGCTGCATAAGCCTTGATTAGCTGCTCCAGTTATCACTGATCCACTGTGCGAGTTTAAAACTCAACCAGCACTGTGTTGCGACAGTGGGCTCCAAAATTACTGGCACCCTGACTGGCAATGCACAAACAATATTTAAAAAAATATTCTCGAAAACATATTTATAGGTAAACTCTAAATAAAAACACATGAGAAATACTGTATGGTATTAATTTTTGAATGATCTGGGGTGGAACCAACCAAAATCATATACTGATTTAATTAAAAATCAATTTCCTCCAAATTAAGGTTTCACAATTAATGGCACCCTTAAAGATTATTGTAAACAACAACTACCAAATTCAAACAAGGTATTAAATTCCACTTATTTAAGTTTTATCTAAATATTAAGGAGCATTGAGCCATTACATCACTTCCTTTTTCACTAGGATATAAAAATGAGGTAACACATATACAACATCCCTTTGTCATCCAACACCATAAAGTAAATAAAGCAACTGTCAGTTCAAAAGAGGCAGATGGTCATAAACCTTCATAAATCTGAAAATGGCAACAAGAAGATTCACTAACAATTGAATATGCCACTGAGCACTGTCAGGGCAAATATTCAAAAACTCCAAACATATGGAATGGATGAAAACCTCAAGGATAGAGGGTGCAACTGCATTTTGCCCCCCCAGGATACTGAAGAGGGCAGTGAGAGAAGCAACAAAATTGCCAAGAATCACTGTGAAGGAATTGCAGGCCTTGATGGCATCTTGGGGTCACCAGGTTTATAAAAGTGCCATCAGGCGCTACTCCCACAGCCACAGGCTCTTTGGAAGGGTTGCCAGAGGAAAGCCTTTTCTGACCGGAAAAGACACAGAGGCAAGCACTTTTCCAAATGTCATTTAAATTATGACTGGTATAAGGTGCTTTGGTCAGATGAGACCAAAATTGCACATTTCGGTTAGATACAGCATCAGCATGTTTGGCGCTGAAACAGAGATGCATATGAGGAGAAGCACCTCATACCCACGGTGAAATATAATGGTGGGTCAGTCATGTTTTGGGGCTGTTTTAATTCAAGAGGTTCAGGGGCACTGGTTAAGATTAATGGCATAATGAATTTCACCAAGTATCGGGATATTTGGGCTGACAATCTGGTTGCCTCCACCAGAAGGCTGGGACTGGCCGTAGGTGACAAAAAAACTCAACGTTCGGCAATGGCCAGCTAAGTCGCCAGACCTTAATCCACTTGAAAACCTGTGGGCTGAGTCGAAGAGAGCAGCTGATAAAGGCAAACCCGAGAATGTGAAGGATCTTTAAAGGATCTGCTCAGAGGAATAATACAAAGTCCCCCACAAATGTGTGCTTTAACCCCATCAAAAATTGCAGGTAAAGACTCCATGCTGTTATCCTTAGCAGAGGAGGTCGCACTAAGTACTATATGAAGGGAGCCAATAATTATGAATTAATTATAATAATTATGATTTTGTCAAAATTTATTTTGTATCGAATGATTTTAATGATTTTGGTTGTTTCCATCAAAACATTAATAAAGTATTTCACACTTCGGTATATTTCGTTTCTCTATAATTACATTGTTTATACAGTGTGTGTGTGTATATATATATATATATATATATATATATATATATATATATATACTTATATATATATATATATATATATATATATATATATATATATATATATATGCATGTATATATAGTTAACAGTTAATTCGAACAAGCTACCAATCCGAATCAGGGTCCAGGATTGGGACTACATTCCTGCTGACTCTTGCAAGTGTGTTCCTCTGTCCAGTTTGTTAGGAACAAGCTCCCAGTCCTTCAACGGTCATCAGGATTGGAACAGAGTTCCCCTCAAGCTTCTCCATCCTGCTTTCGGGCAGTTTGGTGCTGGCAAAGTCTGCACACCGACTGGCTGTGATCTCAGAAGCCATTGGCTGGTGATTGACAGCGCAGCTTTGTCAATATCGTCTGTACTGAACTGTTCCGTCCTAATCCGGGGCTCCGTTCCTGCCTCTTTCTCAGGGGTTCTGTTTCCTTCACTACCGTACAAGCGATCAATAAACTACTGGTTGGGTTGTACACTGCCTCCGCACTTCATTCCTGGTCTAGACCGTAACAATTATTTGTATTTAGTTGATTTTGAAATATTTATTTTGACATGTAAACCTTATAATACATTTCTTCTGAAGTATTCATATTAGACATACACAAGGTAACTTTTCAAAGCCACACATTACAATAAAGTAGGAAGAATCTGGCTGGATTGTTCTGTTAATAAACATAGTTTTGACCTCATTCCAGGTTTTAGGTTTGAGTTCTTATATCAGTTTAAAGTAGCATTCTTGGTTATGATCTCTCAAAAGTAAAGCTCATGTCCTCATTCTGACAAGGTAGTGTACCGGGTCAGTAACAACACTTACACTATTGAGAATACATGACACTTTACAGTCAGGCTACTTCTTGAAAACAAGTATTGCAAGTCAAGGGCTTATTTAATGCATATATAAAGCTGCTACACGAGTGCTGATAACTTCTCTTTGGCACTGGCCCTTTGTCAAAGACTGGTAAACGTTGTATGAAGTGTTAAGTACTCAGGTCTTTCTGTCAGAATTTCAGTAAGGAAAGCAAAAAATAAATTTAGTACCAGAGGTTACCTTAATATAGGATGATTTATTTTGGTAATTGATTGCTGTAGGACCAACAAGCCCAAATATATTAAGTTAAATAATAACAATAAAACAGCTGCAGTAGCTTTTGGCCATTATTATGGAAAAATAAAATGCAAATTGTTTGTTTTGAAACAATTCTAAGAATGCATAATAAATAATATTCATACAAGCACAACACACCACCGCAAGTTTAAACTCATGTTGAATTTTGGTCAAGGAAACTTTTAAAGTGGGAATTCCCCACATGCTCATTTTACACACAAATGACAGAAAAAACAACAATACAACATGGAAAAACAAACAAAACAAAAATAAAATCACACCAGCTTGGTACAACGCTGGGAGTCAGTCTAAACACAGAAAGGTCTTTAGACACTGAAGTGTCAGCGTTCTACACATCACAGTTTGCATTTCAATGGCGAGTTCAAAGAAAATTACTTTCTGCTTCTCAGTGCAGTACAGCAAATTCTTGTCAACTGAAACAATAAAGCACCGTACCAGTAACTCTCGCATATCATTAAAATTTGAAATCAGTGCTAAAACTTCTTCATTCAGCTTTTGAATTGAGAAGGTCACAAAGGGTGAAAGGATCCAGTCTGTCACCATACCCCCTGGAGATGGGCTGCTTGACCGTGACCTCTCCCTAATAAAACAAGACAAGCCCTGTTAGTTCATTTCTCCTGTAATTCAAAGCATGAAATATGAGAACTGTTTTTGTTCATAAAATACAGGCATCATGATATTTATAATGAAATTTCCAAAATGTCCCTTATTGAGACATCTTAAATGAAAACACTCTGGATTAGCAAATTTACTAACATCCAGTATTTACATATTATCTTAATCCCAGGCACATATAATTATAAAGGTAAAGATTGTACCTTATGCTTCTCAGCAACCCAGTCCACTCAGAATTCCAATTCGATCCATCTTCAATCCAAAACAGCCTCTCCCAAAACTCTTCCTGGTTCTGCCCCTGAACTTTGTCTGGTGGCCAATAAAGTCCAAGAACAATCGGGACGCATTCCTGGGTGCAGGCTCCCCTTTAGACAGACCTAGGCCACCCTGCAAAGCCATGGATGGGTTCTCGCCTGACCCCTCATTGACCTCCGGTTGGGCCAGGAGAAGCGAGCTGATTCGAGTACCAAAAAGACGATTTAAAATCTGCAAGAGGCAAGAAGAAATATACTTTTGGGCTCAAGAAAGCATGGATGAGACATGTAACATGGCATCAGACATGGAATGTTTTTTTCTTTAATTTTTAGGGAGAAAGCGTGTTTGAACCTAACAATCTTGATTAATTTGCATAAAATATTTTTATGAAAACAGACAAGTGCATGCTTACTACTGAATAAATTACTAATCGATGTAAGTAAAAGTTGATAAAAGATACAATTATTCTGTTCTCTTGCTTCATTCCTCAATTTATGCAGAACATAAATTGCACTACCGGACAATTTTTGGGTTCATTCTAAACATTGTGACTTTTGTCAGAGATATTTACAGAATAAGCCCTTATTAGAATAGTATTAATGTTCTTTTTTCTAAATTATCAGTCAGTGTTTTAGGACTAATTTGTTTTCAATTACCTGTCATGATTGATATGATTACTAAGAACTTTGCATCGGAATTTTGCAATCTTACATTTTAAAGGGTTCATTGATCATAATGATCAAATATAAAATGCAGTACTGCTTTTTCTTTTACGTATTCTCTCTGGAAGGTCATAGAGCCCTCCAAGCTCAAATGGAAACAGCTCTGAATAACATCGAATGGTAAATTCACAAATTATATTGGAATTGTGGCTCAATTTTATTGTTGCTCATGGACTTGAAAATGGCTTGCCTATTTATCTTTAGAGCTTTGGCACCTATTGAATAACAAACAAGGAACTGCAGACATTTACGAGCAGAACACAATAATTTCAGTTCAAGCATGGTGTGTCATACTGATAACTCTGTAATGAATATGCTTGTTAGTTTGGATCCATCACAGATAAAGAATTGATTATTGTTGTTATCTTTTCACAGTCTTCATGATCACATAACGAGCTTAAATGGCATCAACATAATTGCAGAGTTTCTGATATTCATTATAAATGACTGATCAATGAGATCTACCCATGGAAAAGGGAAACTGTGATGTTAACACTTACCTCGCTGTCAGATCTTTGTAGGGATGGTCTTGACTCCACCTGCATGGCCACAATGAGTAACATTAAGAATAAAAAAAAGAAGCGGCACGAGGAAGAAGAAACCATCTTTGTTCAGACAAAAATTGAAGCAAGACAAAATTTTTTGAAAAGTTATCTTCACATTAAAAATAATGTTTGTCATATATTAAATTTGCATACAGAGAGGCTTTATCCTGGTTTGTTCCTGGAACTCTGAATTTATATGTTTATATTTCTATTTGCAGAATTGTATTCTGTCCTGTTGGGATTCAGGACTGGTCCAGTGTTTGGAGAAGGAAAGATCCAGACCTGCTTTAAAGGCTTTTGCCCTGACGTCACATGTTCTCAATTGTATCTCTTGGAGACCATTTATCCCAGTCTAGGTCATGTCTTTCATACCAACCAACCAAGCCACTCCCAAGTTCTCCACAACCACAACACTACTGAACAAGCATCACTCTCCTTCTCTATTTCCCTTCCTTTTCCTCTGGCCACCTTTTCTCTTGTGCCCTTGTTCCATAGAAAAAATCATCTCTCTAAACCCTTTTCATTTTTGCCCATCAGCTATGAAATCTATCTGTGACATTACTCTGATTTTGGATCAGAGTAATTGCTCCTTCCCAAAATATATTCCTGTTTCTCCAGTGGTCTTCTTAGCTATTTGTTTTCCATCAACTGTTGGTATCAGCAGCGTGATGTGTCTTCATTAATTAAAATTTATTGGTGCTCACTTGGAACTGCACAGTAAAATTTTCATTAGAGCGTATTATCTCCATTTTAATGTGCTGTGTTGCGGTTTTGTTTTGTTTGACCTGAATAGCTCAACCATGGCAAGTATGGATTTATGACCCTTGTTAAAGCACTTGCACTCCCATAACTGTGATGGAGCTCGCGCGTCTAATAGCTTAAATGAAGATAGTGATTTATCAATTTGGCTTGTCCCTTGACATGATGAAAGTCTCTTTGGGAGTATTGCAAGAGGAGTATAAGAGTTGGATGTCAGGAGAAGTGTAAATGAAAGGTGAGAGATGTTGTGAACTTATCAGACCAATGGAGGGACTTGTTTTGAAAAGAGGTATTTTGAGTCACCTTCATACCTTGTCAGTCAATAGTTCGGGAAAGGTAACACAATTACTGCTCGTTTGTTCTCAGATCTATAGGTCAGACCTCTGGCTGTTGTTAAGTGCAAATAATCTTCAACCAAGCAAATTATAAAATGACTATTTTAAATTATGTTCACAATTTCAATTGCTTTTGCTCCTGTAAAAACGGGGCTATTTGTAAACATTCCTGGATGGATCACTTGAAATGTATTTGCATGACTTTCGATTAAAGCTGACAATTGGCGCTTTCACCGCATATCAAGCATTTTATATAAAATCCAGTGTGCTTGAGGGCGGAGCCAAAACAGCAAAAATTGTGTCACTGTCCTCTAACCTTTAAGATAGTATTACACACGGACTTCTGGTATATTGCATTTTATTGTTAATACATCTCAGCTTAGTGTCAGATCTTGAAGGTCTGTGACTTGAGAAAAACTGAATTTAAAGGAGGGGATATAAAAATGTAACTTAAAATTCAGGGATATTGACATCGGTCGGCATTTAGTGTCAATATTGTGTTGATTTAGAATGAAAGAGTAGAAATGTATTGAGAGATAAGTGGGTCAGCAAATAAGATGGAGCAATAGTACATGAAGACTCATCCAGTGGAATAACAATTTTAATCCTTGTGTACAGCCTTTTATTACAAAAAAAAAGAGTTCATTCTTGACAGTCGCAACCTCTGACCTGCACTGGTCCGCCCCTCATAAAAATTCCCCTTGGAAACGGTAGACAACTGAGAAACTATGTCCATCCGGGTTTTGAGAGAACTAGACCCAATAGTTCTACATCTGCTGCAAGTTACCGTAGAGATAGCCAATGGCTGATGCACCTAGGCGTTTCAAGTTATGCTCAGCGCTAGACATTTCCGAAGTCACAATTTACTGATTATTGAGTTTCTATTTTCATTGCGTAATTGGTAATTAAATCTCACTCAGGGTTATTACTCCTTATGAGGGCAGTGGTCCAGTTGTGGCACTCCTCTGCATTGCATCTCACTCCACCTTCCGATGTCCACAGATAAGTGCTTTATCAGATCGGTTGTCCAAAGAGGTACTCCCCTTTTCTCGAGAAATGGTGCGTGATGCGAGCACTTAAAAATGAACATTTTTGGAACTAGGAAAATAAACACCAATGCAGAGGTCAAATCAACCTCACTGCTTGTCTGTGAGCTATATCTTTCTTTAATAGGTGCAGAGAAGAATTCATCTTACTCTGTAGTTCTCATTAACAGAGCTACTTAAAACACAACGGACTGGACCTGCCGCCTTTTTGATTGGGCAGGTGCTGACTTTGGGGCAGAATGAAGGCTGCAGGCTCCTTGGGAACCTTGAGCACCAGAAGATTTCTCTTCTTTCATGCAAGGTCTTCATTCGTTCAATCACTCCTTCGGTTGTGTGTTTCAGTATATTTGCAGCTTCCAGTTGGCTGATACGGAATCTGTTTTTGTTTTCTTCGAGAAATCTTTGAAGTGTGCAGCTGATGTTCCAATTGATTAACGGAGCCAAATTTAAAATCCAATTTAATTTCTCCATTCCAAATTTATCAACAAAACAGGTTGGTCACCCGCGACCAATGGGTGTAGCCCCTGATCGCCCAAATTTTAATTTTGACTTATTCTGACACAAAATTGTCTATTATTTAGTGAATAATGTTACCATGGCAACCAAAATCGATAAACGCCGTGTCCTAACCACTGCATATATACATACCAAATATAAGAGAAACAACTTTAAATTTGTGGCTTGTAGAGCGTCCACACAGAAATCTCCACGGCGGCGGATGCGGACGCGTGACGAGGCCAAATCCTAAGTAGCCCCGACTTTGTCCAGGGGCTAAAATGATGAATAAGGGCATTCTGAAGTGATGGTGCTTTGAGAAAATTACTGCATGAATCAATGTACATCATATTCAGGTTTGTTGCCACATGTAAGGCATACAAAGCAATTAATTATATATTTAACAACATTCCGTTTATGGTTAAAATGTGCACCGACTGTTACAATTGTAGCCTACTACAAAAAATTCACTGCAGGGCTTGTTAGCTTGGAATATACGCTGAGGCAAATGAAAATGGACTGAATGCAAAGGGATTACGCACTGGGGAATCATGGGGGTCCTGTGCTAGTAAAATAAATTTAGCTAGTCATTTCTCTCACTTTTGTGTGAAATGATTCGGCAGGCAAATTTATAACAGAGATTGTTGCTAATTAGATGGTCAAACAAATGGACAGAAAATAGAGTTTGATTCATTGGAGTATTTCCCAAGAATTGAGGCAAATCCTTCTCAGACTTTTGTCTAATTACTGAGAATATCATGCAGCGTCTATGCAATGTCATTAGCATACGTTGAAGCCTTTTCCTATTTAAATTAAACAGGGTCAAGACTCAAATAAATTTTCAATGACATTTCAATGACATTCTAATGACTACTCAATTCTTTTCAATGGTGTTAGTCCAATATGGGCTTACCTGGTGGCAGAGGCTGGACTGGGTGGTGTGGGCAGGGCCTTGATCAATTAAGTGCGAGGTAACAGAGCCAGAGTCCCCCCTGTGCTTCCTTCAGTTGGTTTAGTTTTGGGAGGACACTACCTGCCAAGAAAGGGATGTTTTCAACAAGCTTAAAGAGTCCACGCTCAGCACTATTCCAGCTGACTCCTTTGTGTCCCAGCCATGATCCACCATGATCCACCTCTTGGAGTGCTTGAAATCACTTTTTACAAAGCTAACACATCATACCACTGTAAGATCGAGCCAAGTCAAACATGGTGGTAGTGTGACAGCATTGGGATGCTTTGCTGCTCAGGGCCTGAGTGATTTGCCATAGTTAACCAAAACTTGAATTCAGCAGTCTAACAGAAAATCCAGGAGGAAAATACTTGGTCATCAGTCCATGATCTGAGGCTCAAGCATCATCTGGGAATGCAGCAAGACAATGATCAGCAGCACAAGAGGTGTAAAAAAAACAAAGATTTTTGCGGTGGCTAAATAAAAGTCCTGACTTCAACCGACTGAGCTGTTGATAATTTTACTCCTGTTATCTTACAAGGGATTGGATCTCTGTCCTCTGCTGTCCGCTCCAACCTCCGTTACCTTGGGGTTATCATTGATAACTCCATGTTGTTGGATACCCATGTTAGGCAACTGTCCAGATCATGCTTTTTCCAAATGAGAAATATCCGCAAAAAAAAGATCTGTAGTCTCTAATGCAGAGCTGGAGATGCTAATCCATGCTCTTGTCACTCCATGCTTAGATTATTGCAACACGCTGTTCTCCATCATTAGTAAATCTGCTCTGGGCTGTCTGCAGGCCATCCAAAATGCTGCTGCTAGACTGCTCAACAAGTCAAACAAATGGTCTCACATCACCCCACTACTCATGTCCCTCCACTGGCTCCCAGTTGCCTTTAGGTTCAAGTTCAAAATTCTTACCCTCACATATAGAGCAGTCCACGGTCAGGCCCCTGCATATCTGACAGATCTGATTCATTTACTCTCATCATCCCATTCACTTAGGTCCCACAGTTAAACTTCTAACTGTCCCTTGCACGCACCTTAAAACATGTGGTGACCGAGTTCTTATGGTCATAGCACTACCTTATGGAATGCTCTGCCCATGCCCATTAGGTTTGCTGACTGAGTGGAATATTTTAAAAGTCAATTAAAGATGTACTTATTCAAACAAGCGTTTGATTAAGATGCTGTCTTTCATTTGTATAACTGTTGTTTTCTTTGCTTCCTTTGTATGTATTTTGTTTTTTTATCTATTGCCACATTCTACTGTTTATTTTCTTTCATGTCTGTAAAGCACTTTGTGACATTTGTCTGTGAAAAGCACTATATAAATAAATTTTAGTCTCTTTTTTTTTTTTTTTTTTTTTTTAACTGAGGCATGACCTGAAAAACAAGCTGTTCATACTCCAAAAGCTGTCCAATACTGCTGAATTAACACAGTTTTACAGAGAGTGGGCCAAAATTCTTTCACAGCCATATAAACAACTGATCTGCAGCTATCAAAAGTGTTCACTTTTCGTTGCTGCAAAAGGTGGCATGACCAGTGAAGTTCAGGGGGGCAAGTACTTTTCACATGGGTGGTTATAGGTTTTGGGAAAACACTTTTCCTACATTGAATGAAAATATCATTTAAATTATAATTTCCTTTTATTCTATTAAATTTTATGTGAAGATATCTGATTGATGGGATAAATGTAAAAATGTACAGGGGCAAATACTGTGGATGCACAACACTGACATAGAGAAAGTAATTTAGTTTTGCAGATTGATGCATCAGCTATTGGGGAGCATCGCCAAACAAGTGGACTGAAGTAAACCATGAGAGCCATTTGCTGTGGATATCTGCTGATACGTGAAGCGAAACTTGGCAAAAAGATGTGAGGCCATGTGTCGGGGAGATTGATGGAATCGTGTGAGAGATGCCTCAGATAATGGCAAATGTATTGTGTTCACTCTTCCCAGGACTTAGTTATGACGTCAAGAAGATGGCAAGACACCAAGACAACTGGGCTCAATAGACGGTATTGATGAAATGCAGATCAGGGGGTGTTGCACTAAATCCAAATTTGTCTGTGTCTCACAAAGGCACAGAGAGAGGTTCAGTCAAGCTTGGCAGTTGTAACCAGTAAAACTAAATTATCCCCCCAATCGCCCACCCCCGACAACCACCACAACAAACCCCTTCCCCCATTACTCACTCTGCACAAAACCAGCTGGTTTTCTCTTCCACCTACTTTGTTCCTATGCGGAGATTTGACTGTGAAGATTAAGCAAATGATGGGAGAACAAGGTTTGGGAAACGGAGGGAAGGAAAGGAGGATCTCCATTCAGACCACCCTCTCCACAAACTTACGTCTCGACCAAACTCTGACGCAGAATGGCTCATTTTCTCTGCATTTTTCACCGTACCAAAGGGTGAGGCCCCGTGCTTGGAAGTTTATGACTAGCCGGGTGGCAATTCCGGGCTGATAAATGGCAAATACGCTCAACACTCAGCATCTTTCAACCAAATATAAACAGTCAGTTGCAGGTCAGGCAAGACTGTTGGCAGTAACAATGTGTCAATTTTGCTTTGCACTTGTCTGTGCCAGAGAATTTACTGAAGCCATACACATCATCCGTTTTCAAGGGTAATCTATTGTTGCACAATGGCTCCTTTTTTGATGAAATGAATTGTCACGTCAACTCTTTACTGCTCGAATTAGAATTAAAAACAACCATACAATTGATGGGAATTGATTCTGTTCTTTAAGTTTCCAACATTGAAAAACACCCAGGTCATATGCATTTTCTGCATGGGCTTATAGAGCACCATAGCACTTCAAGATCCACATTCATCCACTGATGGGCTTTTTGAACGTAAAGATTCATGAAGCAGTTCCTTTCATGTACAATAAATGAATTTTGCACTGGTCCCTTTGTCTTTCAGTCACCATGACATGAAAAAATCAATTTCAACTTTCACAATCAAACTGGGTTAGGATCTGTTTTTTTTTTTTTTGTACCGTCTTGCTGAAATAATGAAGACCTTCCCTGTAAAAGGCATTTGGATGGCAGTATGTGTTGCTCCAAAACCTATAATATACCACTCAGCATTAATGGTGTCTTTGCAGGTGAGCAAGCTGCCCATGCCATGAGCACTAATGAACCCCCGCACTACCAAGGATGCTGGTTTTTGAATGGTGCGCTGATAACAAGCCAGATGGTCCCTCTTCTCTTTGGCCTGGCGGACACCATGTCCATGATTTCCAGAATTTCACATTTTGATCGCTCAAACTACGGGACAGTTTTCCACTTTGCCTTAGTCTATCTAAAATGAGCTTGGGCTCAGCAAAAGCAGCAGCATTTCTAGATCTCATTTACATATAGTTTAAACTTTACATAGCAGAGTTTTAACTTGCATTTCAGGATGTAGTGACAAACTGTTCACTGACGATGGTTTTCAGAAGTGTTCCTGAGCCCATGCAGTGATTTCCACCACTAAATCCTGGTTTTGGTTTTCAGCTTTGGCACATACACACAAAGATTTCTCCAGATTTTCTGAATATTCTAAATACTATTATTAGGTACCGTAGATGATGAATCTCCAAAGTTTTTTCAATTTTGCATTGAGAAACGTTACTCCTACATTATTGAATGATTTGCACGCGCAGTCTTTTACAGGCTGGTGAAGCCCTCGCCATCTTCACGTTTGATTAATTCAGCTTCTCTAGGACACTTTTTTTACCACGTCATGTTACTCACTCATTGCCAATTAACCTAATTAGCTGTGAGATGTTCCACTAGGTGTACTTTTCTAGCATCATACAGCTTTTCTAGCTCTTTGTTGCCCCATCCCAACTTTTTTGAAATACGTTGCTGACATCAGTGTCAAAGTTGGAGGATATTTTTCAAAAAACAACTAAATTTCTCAGTTGTAACACCTGGTATGTTGTCTTTGTACCCTTCTCTATTTTAGAGTTTAAGTGATTTGCAAATCATTGCATTCTATTTTTTACATTTATTTACATACATGGTGTCCCAAATTTATTGGAAATGAGGTTATAGTAAGAAGTGTCTTATCGACAGCATCTGATGGTCAAGATGATGCCTGAGAGACAGAAAAAAGTGTGATCAGACAGTGATTTGTACCTGTCGAATACGTGTTACATGCGTAATTCTGAAAATAAATCAACATTTCTGCTTCTGTTATTTGCTAATCTGGTGGTTTCAATGGAGAACCAGATTATTTCTAATACCAAAAAATTTACTCTAACATATGCTTCACCAAGTACATGAATTATTATAAGTTGTTAAACTGTAGCTACACGCCCAATGACCATTGCTATGCAACGCACACCCCTACTTTTAAAACCCCAGGCTCTTTTCAGAAGTTTATGTTATTTACGTCAGCAGAAACGCTAGCTGGTTGTCTATGGCAACCAAAGCTGGACTCACATGGTATTGTGCAGGAGCTAATATTTAAATTATATTACCCATTTGACTCAGATTTAAATTACATTTTGCGGGACACTTTTTTTTTTTTTTACCTCAACACGTGATGCAGACAAGGTAATCACCTTCAAAACATGGAGAAACTGTTTACAGCAGAAATTGCAAGTCTGTCAACTGACTTTCACAGAATCTGTAGCAATTTTCAAAACAAACAAAATTTGAAATTTACTCCCTTATCACACCATAATGACAATTGATGTGAAAGGACTTACTATGCACTAAAAAGGGAAAGATCATCTGAACAGCCTCACATTGCTTGGCTCCTCCTCTTGATAATACATTTCAATGTTGTCTAGCAAATCTTGTATATACAGCACTTGTTATCGAAGACTGTCACAAGGAAATTACATTTTACAGAAGAAAAGCAGTGAAAGAAAAAAAGGGGCACATGCCACATCTGAACAATGCTCCTAAATGACAAGCAAATGAATAAAAATGTGGATTGCGATCCACAATCATGTAGCTGTGCAATTACTAACTGTGACCGGCAGCCTGCCTTTACCATTGTACATTGGGGAATGGTTCCAGGCAGAAGGTTAATGTGTCAGGCTTGTAAATAAAGGGTCAGCCCAAATGCAGATCAAGGTAATCAGGTTTATTAACCGAAAAATCCTCACACGGTCTTGACAAATGTTTGGTTAGAACAAAGGGCTTCTTGCAAGAGCAAACCAAAATTGAGAACAAAAAATCTCAACAAAGGTAGATTTCAAAAACAAGCTGTTCCCAAAAAACAGGCTTCCAATATACATCAAAGCTCAGAAAACCAGACGGTCACACAGAGCATATCACAAACACTTCAACAAAGACTGAGACAATCTCACAGAGAAGGGCAAATGTCAGGATTAAATATGCTGGGTATAATAATGGAAAAGAATTCAGGTGAGGGAAAAACATGGCGGGAAACTGACAAAGATATGAAATAGAGGCGGGACTACTAGGACACATGGACATCAGAGAAAAAGCCAATGACGCAGAGAAAAAAACTAGACCGCATGCTCTCTAGTCTTGGTGCATTCCGCCATGGTCATATAGGCGCCAGTTTCTAGTCAAGGCAAAATGCACAGTAAACACCCCTGTTCAGAGATAAATAATCCAAAATAAAAGGTTGCTACAGGGCACTTTTTCAAATATGGACATGCTTTTAAGTGAAAGCTTTCAGGATATAACCAATATCAAAATAAAGTAAACTGATAGTTAAAAAACTCAAATATTTGTCCCTAAATATCAGTAAAACTACGGTTTGAGAGAGAAATAAAAAAAACATTTCTGCAGGGTCTTGCAAGACCACGCCTCCAGCCGTCCAGCTCACCAGTCTACTAAGACCTGGACTGCACTTTTCGCATAATTCAATTATCACCTGCACCCGTTTCTCATTTCCACTGTGCGGCAGCAGTGTGCTATTTAAGGCCGAGCTCCGCATTTAGCATGGGTGACGGGAATCTGGCACCATGCCGGATTTCTGGTGTGCGGCGATCAGCGAGGGAAAAAAATAAAATGCGAGATACATGCATGCAGAAAGATCATAGACAGTAGACCTAGATGGGCTTTGACAGACCTCTCACTCTCAGCCTATGGCTTTCGCTCCCAACCAGTCCAAAGCGTGGATGTATTATTAGAACTGGATACTGAACCAGGGATGAGACGCACGCCGACAAGGACTTAGCGGTCAAGCTGATATTGCAAGTCACGTGATGCCATGGGGGGGCAAAAAGAAATTTTTCCATAGGCAACAATTGAAAAAGACACTGAAAAATCCGTGAATTTTTTTTTTTTTTTCTACCACAAATGATCAATATATAATCTGTTGATTTTTCTCTTTTAAATCATTGGTGCCTTTTTCATGGCAACGACAGGCTGCATGAACACCAAGGGGGCCTTGTCTTTAAGCGCGTTCTCGTAAGCAGGGCAGCAGCTTCAGTTCTCTGCGTGCAGCACTGGTCAGGAGATTCCATGCTGTCGGCTTACGTTATTACCAAGTCGGTAAAGTGAGCAGGAGTAACGACACTAGTGTTTTCATTTATTGTATTTGATGAATGGGTTTGTTATGTAGCAACTCGACTGCTTCACCTATCTTTCATGTGACGTTACAGAATATACAGTAAGATAGCAAAGGTTGTTGTTGGTTCACTAAGGTTAGATAACGGGCGTGTATTCGGCAACTATTGAAGGTGACATCCTTTAATCGTGCATGTAGCTAACACTTGCTTTGCTTTTTCGTATTAAAATGTTCAAGATGCACCTAAACTACATTACATTGAATATCCTACACCGATTCACGGTAAGCCTACTGTGTTTTGCTGCTTCATGTATGTTGGCTACATACTTAGCTAAGTTGCATTAACTACTACGTCTTTATGTGCACTTTCAGCACGGTATAAATTCAGCCCAAAAAAGTGCAAAGCTAATCATTTATTATCCATTGCATGCACATTCTTAAATAGAACAATTGCATATGTGCATACTTGATGTCGTAACTTTTCAGCAACTTTTAAGATTGGCCTACTTTATATTTTGTATTTTATTATTTTATGCATGCTCATAAAATACAGAGACCGTATTGTGATGGTTCTGCCCTGCAGTCCCTCCCCCTCCTGCTGTCTTCACCTCCACTTCAACGAGCAACAGGTGTGGCTCGTTGAAGTGGAGGTGGTGTAGAGTATTTAGGAGCTGCACTGCCAAATTGGCAGTGCAGCTGCATTCTGGTGTTTTTAGCTCCTTGTGTTGCTGCTGCTCCCCTGTCTGTTTGTTTTTTTTAAGTATATTTATTAAATATCTTTCTACTTTTTGTAGCAGCCTGTGCGAGTGGGTCCCTTCATCAGCCTTTGGGTACATGGTCCCAGTGCCCGCCGGATTGCATGTTGCATTCAGCGGGACTAAACCATGACACGTATTTGTTGTTCAGCCTTCATTAGCTAGAAGTGTTGAGTGGGTTGGAAACGCTGGACAAGATGAGATGTGAGCGACACACTGTTAGTGAGCATCATCAGTGTATGAGAGTGATGCTGCGGAGATTCGCTGATGCAGCTGAACTCCATCTGCACAGAGAAAATACGAGGCTCCCAGATGAAAGAAACAGATGAGAACGAAACAAAGATCGACTTAATGTATATTTTAAAACTGCTGATTATGTGAGGAATTTGAATTTACTAATTCTATGTAAGGGGAAGGAAAAGAATTCCATATTCAAACTCGACTAATATCGAATAAAATCAGCAATTTCGGCTTACCATGATGTTTGAATACTCAGAGAAACATTCGGGTGCGTAAAAATGTGAAGTGTACATTTAGTCAAGAAAATTTAGAGTTTAATTTCTAGTGCTGACAGACGTGGTAATGGCATATAACGGCAGCAGCTACTGATGACGCACCGGCCCACATGGAAAGAATCTATATGAACATATATGCGCATATATGCAACCTATATGCGCATATAGGCCAAATTCAGGTACATATATGTGCTTATAGAGGGCATATAGGTCTCCTATATAGCTCATATACCCAGTGGCAGGTTCTGTTCGTCATTTTAAACATGCTGATTCTCAAATTTGTGTATTACTTTCCTGCTGTTGAATGGCATGCTTACTCATGGCTATGTACCAACTAAGCTCACTGAAGTTATCATTGTACCTATTGTCAAAAGTAAATCTGGAGATCTCTCAAGTCCTGACAATTATCGTCCAATAGCACTAGCTACCATGATATCTAAAATTTTGGAAAGAGTCATGCTTAAACGTTGTGAAGTATTTTGTGCTGACAATCAATTTGGGTTCAAGAAATCTCACTCCACTGATATGTGCTTGTTTGTATTCAAAGAAATTGTTAGACATTATATGGTTAATGGAAGTCCTGTATTTGTTTGCTATCTTGATGCTCGGAAGGCATTTGATCGTGTTCATCATTGGACGCTATATAAAAAACTGATTAATCGAGGTGTACCACTTTACTTGGTCCGCTTATTAGCTGACTGGTATGATAAACAATTGTTCAGTGTACAATGGGGTGCCTCTATGTCATCCACTTTCCAAGTATCTAATGGTGTTCGTCAGGGAGGAGTTATGTCCCCTTTCCTATTTAATGTATACATGGATGATCTAACTAAGAGGCTCAATGAGGCCCATGTGTAAATTCGGTAATGTCACAGTAAATGACTTATGTTTTGCAGACAATATGAGTATTATTGCTCCTTCAGCTATAGCGCTGCAACAACTACTGCATATATGCCAAGACTATGCAAGTGATCATGACATCATGTACAACCCTAAAAAGTCTGTATGCATGTTATTTGAGTCTAGGAATGTGAAATTTGACACCCCACCTGAATTCTATCTGAGTAACCAAAAGCTTGGATATGTGTCTACTCATACATATTTAGGACATACTGTAAATAATACCTTAAATGATAATGATGATATAATGAGACAACATCGAGCACTCTGTATCAGAGCTAATATGCTAATAAGGAAGTTTGCAGCCTGTTCACTGGAAGTCAAGCGTGTCTTATTTCAGACGTATTGTACTAATTAATACTGCCCTGCACTATGGTGTAATTTCACTCTGGGATGTATGCGTAAGATGACAGTTTGCTATAATAATGCCTTTAGGTGGCTAATTGGATTAACCAGTCGCCATAGTGCATCAGGTACTTTTGTCTCTAATCATGTAAGATCCTTCCCTGAACTTATGAGAAAAAATGTATATAGTTTTCACCGTAGGATAATATCGAGTTCCAATTCTCTTGTGAATAGCATACCTGTAGAAGGAATTCATGTTTCTAAATTAGTCAAGCACTGGAACAGATTGTTATATTGACACTTGGCATGATCAGACTGTTTTACTGATCTTGCTTCTGAAACGTGTACAGCCAATTTTATCTAATCTAGTATTTATGTACTTGACATCTCATTATTGTACCTTTCTCATATTGTTCTATATGTTCTATGGATCTAGTGTCTGAAATAAAGACTTATTATTATTATTATTATTATTTTTATTAAACCTATTGTATAGCTCATATCTCACTTTTGCAACTGTCATACATGATGCCTAACTCATATTTTTATTCTCAAGGTAATATCTGCATATTAGTTCAAAGTCCCTTACAGAAATAACAAGAATTCCACGCAATAACTTATTAATTGCATGTGAAATTGGCATCACATTTGATCCTAAATACATGTTGACATGTGACAACGGCATGTTATGTGTAAACCAGTCATTATTAACTATGGCAAGTGAGAGGAGAAAAAAAGCTGTGATATCAACACAAATATCTAATACTGTTTGTTACATTTTTTTCCTGAAACAATTACAAGGTCATCAATTCTTTCTTGACCATACTTATTTCCATTCTATGAAGATTGAGTTGTGTATTGTGGAAGAGAAGGAAATGTATAAAAACAAAATGGTTTGATTATGTTTATTTCATCAATTAAGCATTTTTTTTCAAGTTTAAGTCACTGCCAGATTCACCACATTAGATAAAATTGGATTCACATCATTACAGCTCGTACACATCCACTGAAAGGTTATACACTACACTGTTGCATCCACTAAATACAATGTTTTCTATCTTGTCTGTAATGCAGTTTCTAGATGAATATGGCTCAGAGGTCCTCAGTCTAAAAGTAGCAAAATAAAACAAAAATAACAAAATAAAAGTACACAGAAGAACATACATTCAAGTAATCATGCCTTTCAAAAGTCATTTTCATCCCCTCATCTATTTGAGCATTTCAATATGGTTAATGAATTTGAAGACAAAGTCTACATTTCTGTTCACAGTTTTAATGAACAGACACTTGTCTTTTATTTGAGATGCTTGTATAGCAACTAAAGGTCCCAGACTTTTTCCTACAGGAATGAAATAACAAGGATTCCCACACGGAAAGAACCTATATAAACATATAGGTTTTAATCTCCACCTTGTGTCAACCAGCAGTGGTCGGAAGCTCTTTTCAGAAGTAGCGCGCAATTGGCCAATGCACTACAGAGATACAAATTGCGAAGGGCCTGCTGGGAAGGGTTTTGTAGATTAGAGTTCCCCTAGGCGGTCCTGTTGGCTAGACGGGTGCTCATATATAAGATTTTGACCAGCATGACATTGATTGTTGCGCCCCGGTGGCTCATCGGTCTGAGGGCGCGGACCACAAAGACTGTGTCTTTCCTGCGGCGACCTAGGTTAGAATTGGATTTGGGTCATTTGCTGCATATTTTCCCCCCATTCTTCTCCCCAACTCTCCTGTCTCTCTACACTGTATAATTATCGAATAAAGGGAAAATTCCCCCATAAAAAAAAAAAAAATTATTGATTATCTTCCACCCTCATTCTGAGCTTGCAGAAGAACTTCCCTGTTAAATAAAAATAGTTTATAAACATTTTATATCCCTATATATAAACTGTTTTTCCAAACTATATTTAAGTCTTCACCGAGTGCTACATTTATTTATTATTTTCAAAAAAATGTCTTGCATGTTTTAAAAGTGTGTTCATCAGTTAGTAGGTAAGTTCGAAAAATCATTCTAGATATAGAGTTAGTCGTCCAATGTGAATTCAACAGCAGTGGAAAAATTAGATTTTTTAGTGACATTAGTTCCGCATTAAATTTCTATGATGCTCAGTTGGCACTGGACTTCTTCACTGAGACATTCAACTCAGTTGTTAATGCTCATGCTCCACTCAAAAAGATTAGAATTAAAGACAGAATAACTCCTTGGTTTACCCCAGAGTTGTCCACTGAGTTTAAATTGAGAAACTCAGCCTGGGCTCTAGCTAGAAAATCTGGTGATCCTAGTCACTGGCTCTCTTTCAGACGAGCTCGTAATAGATGCACGGCAGCTGTAAGAAAGGCTAAATCTACTTACTATCTGAATCTAATAACTAATTCATCTTCTAATCCAGCCAAGAATGGAAAGCAGTAAACTCCATAAATGGAAAATCTAGTGCCTCACTTCCTTTGCATATTAAATTAAATGACTGTAAAATTGCTGATCAAAAAGAGATTTGTTCAATCTTTAATGAACACTTCATACATGCCGGCCACTTATTTGAAAAAATCTACTCCGATCGTCCCAGTGCTCCTGATACATGTGTGGGTAAAATGGATTCCACTTCCTCTTTCACCTTCCGACCCTTCTCATCTATTGACGTTCTGGATGCTATGCAAGTCATAAATGCCAGATGTCTGACTGGAGAGGATAATCTTGATGCTTACTTGATAAAATTGGCAGCTCCATCCATCATTGAACAATTAACTCATGTTTTTAATCTCTGTATTGCCTCAGGTTGTTTACCTATGGCCTGGAAGACTGCCCATGTAACTCCATTACATAAAGGTGGCACCACTAATGAGTTAAATAATTACCGGCCAATTTCTAAGCTACCATATTTGGCAAAAATTTTAGAAACCTTAGTTAACGCTCAACTCAAATCCTACCTCTCGTCTTATTAAATTCTCAGTCCTCTTCAATCTGGCTTCAGATCAAATCACAGTACAATCACTGCTGTCACTTTGGTTACAAATGACATATTAACTGCGTTAGATAGAAAGAAGCATTGTGCTGCCCTTTTTGTAGACCTTTCTAAGGCATTTGATACTGTAGACCATCATTTGCTCCTACAAACACTTTCAAATATTGGTATGGATATTACTGCTTGTAAATTCTTTCAGAACTATCTGCATGAGAGGCGTCAGGGCGTGAAGGCAGGAAATTTCCAATCAGAGCTGTTACCCATCTCAAAAGGTATACCGCAGGGCTCGATTTTGGGTCCTGTCCTTTTTACTTTGTACATAAATGATATTGCCTCTACACTAAAAAACTGCCAAGCCCATTTTTATGCTGATGATACGATTGTCTATTGTATAGCAGATTCTGTACAACTGGCAACTGAGAGACTCCAGATAGCATTTAATGCCCTGCAAGAGGCACTCTTAAGCCTTAAACTCGTTTTAAATGCAAGTGAGACTAAATTTATGCTTTTTACAAATGCAAAAAATATTGACCCTGATTCATCACCACGGCAAATGGCTCCTCCATTGAGAGAGTCTCAGAGTACAAGTATCTTGGAATATGGATTGATCATAAATTCAATTTCAAATATCATATTGGTAACCTTGTCACTAAACTCCGTCAGAAAGTTGGCTTCTTGTACAGAAACAAATCTTGCTTTCCCTTGCAGGAAAAGAATTGTGGAAGCAACTTTCTTGTCTGTTCTGGATTATGGAGATGTAATTTATAGACATGCTGCCGTTACAACATTAAAGCCGCTCGATTCAGTTTATCATTCCGCCCTTAGATTTGTCACAGGTGCAAGTTATAATACTCACCACTGTCTTTTATATGATATGGTTGGTTGGTCATCTCTTGAAACGAGGCGAAATAGGCACTGGTTGTTGTTTATACTGAAAGCACTTCTTGGTAAATTGCCGCCTTACATTTCCATGTTACTAACGCAGTATGATAACCCTTATCCTACTCGTTCAAATGACTGGCTTATGCTTGACGTCCCTTGTGCTCGGACTGAGCTTGGAAAGACTGCCTTCCAATTCTCTGCTCCATATTCCTGGAATTTTCTACAAAGCACTTTAAAACTGGACTCTCTTCCATCATTTAATCAGTTTAAGGCCAAGATCCAAGACTTATTGGTATCATCATGTGTGTGTTTTGATTAATATTTAATTAATTAATTAATTTTTTATTCATTGTTTTGTATTCCCCCCTTTTCTTTGGATGATTTGTTGTTTTTATAATTGTCCATTTGTGCACTCGGCCCCACCAGAAATGAGGGTCTCCCTCAGTGGGTTCCGAGTTTAAATAAAGGCTTGAATTGAATTGAATTTTCTGTAATAATATTGTGCTGAAAATTCTGATCAATCCTTATAGTGGTGTCCATTGACGAACTTGGGTTACTAATCCAAGAATAACCCATCATGAACCAAGCTTGACTTTAGAGCCATTGTTTAGGCCCTGATGTCCTAGTTATGAGGCAGTTACAGCCCAAACCCAGTCTTATTACATCACTGTTGAAAGCTCAGCTCAAACTTCCTCATGCCGACCCACGAAATGCAGGATGTAGGCCCATCAATGACCCATTCCTCATTACCCAACCTGAAGAAAAATTTTCAGGCCTGAGAATTTTTTTTTTGCAATAACCCCTGATTTGGTCATTGCGAAGTCTCGTCTCTATATACCAGTGTTGTAATCCTAGTCTGATATAGACTTATTCTCTGTGTTTTGCATGTATAAAACTCTAAATCTAACTTAGTGATGTTAACTGTTTTTATCCAGCGCTTTATATTAAGGAACCTCGCTTCCTGTTTGTTTTCTATTTGTAATACATTGTTATTGCAGTCTATGTTCAGTGTCTGTAGTAATAGGGTTTATTTTGGAACCTTGATTCCTGTTTGTTTTGTATTGCTTTGTTTGTGCCTTCTGCTGTGCAGTAGGCATAATAAACAACCAAGTCCATCCTTGCACCAGAATCCAGTCCTCAACTCCCTGTCCTCCGTGCACCTGAACTGTGTGCAGAGCACTACCCTTACAGGTCTGCACGGTTTTCACAGCCAACAGCGCAACAAGAACTAACCATTTTGACACACAAATCATATGCATCCAAATTGGTTAAAGCTCTACATGCTTTGTTTTGCCATGACTGGATGTTAAAGCCAACTTACAACAAGAGAGGGGGCTTTGTGCGGTCTACTTTTTCTCTACGTCCAGAATATGTACACTTAACAGCCTGCACATGGCCCCTGAAAAAGTCCAGAACACAGATCCGGATTTTCTGCTTATCTCATTGCCCACACAGCATATCCTCTGTCTTCCTGTACTGATGACTTGTGAGGAGAGCTCTAAGATTCAACTATTGCACAGCTTTACTGGTGCAGTGTAAAGAGAAATAGTGACTGGCAGCATTGTTTGCCATCTTCATAGTATTTTGATTGTAGATTATGCACACTGTGGCATCCATAATTTTGGCACCACGGGCCAACTGGATACTTATTGGAATATCCATTGTGCAGCTCAAAAAAAAAAAAAAAAACAATGTCCCTGCAAAGTAATTTTTAGTGATTTCATTTCAACAAAATACCATAGGGAAAGATTGTGATTCAAGAACATAAAAGAGGGCAATAAAATCTGGTTGAAGTGTTTCATTAGGCATCATTATGCTTTCTGTTACACCTGCAACATTAATAAAGCCAGAATATTTTTTTTACGTTCTCACCTAAGAATTTTATACCATTTGACCTCCACTTTAGGATAACTCCATCTAGTGGTTGAAAACCTTCACCAAATATCCAGCAGAAGGACATTTCATGGTTATCAAGTGTACCTATTACAATACTGACTCAAGTGCACTCAATCCATGTAATATCAAGCAATATACAAATTTAATACAAATCAAACTAGACCATTCAGAGCTTTGACCATACAGAGAGAACTAGTTGGTTAACTGACAGCGAAGCCGAAACTATAAAGTTCTGCCAACCAATCTATCGGCGCCATGTTGTTACTCAGCCATGGAAAATGAGAGCGCGCTAGTGCGCACCTATAAATACCTAATTCACTTTAAGGTATAAGCATGAAACTTCATGCAAATGTAAGATGTACCATGGGGATTATTTTTAAGATTAGCAGAATTCTAAATTTTGCCTTGGAAAGTCAAACTGGTGGACAACTAGGGGTTTTTGTGCACTCATGACAGTATAAAATTCCATGTTTCTTGTTATGTCAACCAGTGGATCAGATTGAAGGCTAGGCTAGCCTAATACAGGCACACTGTATGTGAATATGGTAGGCACTTCACGTTTTCACGGGCAGAATTTTTTCTCAGAAGTTTGACTCAATTAACATGTTGTTCAGTTTCCGTGACTATAAATTGAGGAAAACTTTATCCAACTGTATCCGTTATTTTCTTCAGTGGGTTGGCCTATCAAGCTAGAACTGCACATGGGCATTGACCAGTGCTATAAACAAGGACAGACAAAGCAGATCTTCCCATTTTCCCAAAATTTCCTGTGCTGTGAAAAAGTATTTGCCCCTGGCCCGATTTCTTATTTTTTTGCTTGTCATATTTAAATGTTTCAGATCATCAAAATAATTTTAAAATGGAACAAAAACAATGTTAGTAAACACAAGCCCTGCAAGCCCTCCACAGATGCCGGCGTCTAAATGAGGCCGTCATTGTTATTGCTCCTGGAACATGTAACGGTAGATTAAATGTTCATGACGAGGTGGTGCCCAAGAACTATTCAAAAAATGGGAGTTCTTATGTCTAAAATGGTGAAATAAATGTTGCATGAATCACATTGCCGCATAAAGGCTGATCTGCTACCAGCTCGGCATATGTGGCCACAGAAGCTATGTAGGGTCCAAAATTAACTCGCCAATGGCTGGTAAATTTTAGGTCTGGCGAGTACGTTCTGGAGACTACCCACCACTGCAGCTGGCAGGAAAAATATGAACAGGCAGGGTAAAAATGTGCTGCAGAAAGCTGCTGGGTGCTGTCACAAAACGCATAAGTCATTTGAGATTCACAGATGATTCCTCGCGTGCCCTTAGCGCAGGTCTCTGTAACAAAAAAAAAAAAAGTTCTGCTCCGAGAGCCCGGAAGGAAAGCCCCCAGCCGACCTGCGTTGAGAACGCTCTTATGTTTTGTAGTGTTTGTCGTCTCCATGCGAAACAAAAGGCCAAAGGCAATTCATTTGTCTGCTATGAAGGTTTGCTTCACAAGAAATCAAAACTTCATCTCAAACGTGCATCAGTCTCCAGGGCTCAGGCTCTGCCCCTCCAGGCTACACCATCGGTCAGGGCCCTCATAAAATTGTCAGATGCTACAACTAGGAAGACGGCTATTCTTTTTCGGACTGCACACGCTATTGGACAGAAAGCTAGACCATATTCGGACTTTGTATGGCTGCGCGAGCAGGTTGATGTAATATGTTTTATAATATGCAAATGTTACCCACCAAAAAGCTTTCCTTGCTAATTTTGTTTCATCGTTTTGTTAGCTCTCTAAGTAATGGCAACACCTAAGGTACCTAACTAGTAACGTTATCTAGCTGGTTTATTCGCCAGCTCGGTAACATTAGCTAGCTAGCTACCATTTTTATTAGCTAATCATATTGTTAGCTAATTGCTTCTTTTTTCTTTGCAGTTCTTCATTACAGAATACTGAACTCTGAACTCACTGATTCTTCCATAATTGTTTTTAATTGTTGCACTTAAAGGCAAATACCACTGAATTCATTAATGTATTACGTTTGCCAGTCTTGAAACCGTTATATTAATATTTCAGGTGTCAGGTCTCACCTTCTGCGGTCCAGCACGTCGGCCGGATCGCAGCCCCACTCATTATTCAACCAGAATCACCCTTTTCTCATTACTGCTGAGTGTTAGCAGCATGTATAAATGCCAAAGCTTAAGCATTGGTCCCTCGCTAGTTCTCGTAAGCCATATGCTTGTAAAGCTTTGAGCTCCGTTTCGCGTACTTATAATTGCTAAACCAAACCATTGATGTAAGTGCTGTGTAGTGCCAGCACTAGTTCTTCACGGAACCTTGTTTTCATTTTTCTTTAACTGTTATTGTAATACAAGTACCGTTGTGTTGGTACATATTGTTTGTATTACCAATAGTTTGTTTTTTGGAACTGTGATTCCTGTTTTGTTTGTAAATTTTTTGTATGCCTCCCGCTTGCGTGGTCGGAATAATAAATAATATGACCAAATCCACCTTTGCACATGAGTCCAGTCCGCGTTTTCCTAGTTAGCAAACAAACTAATGTTACATAATGGTAATGGGAAGGTACTCTGTGCACACGGGCTAGCTAGCTCATTTCACAAAAATTTGCTGGCAAGACGGCGATTGTATTGTATGCATGCTGTATGTCGCGTATATGCTGAGCAGCCAGAGTAACGTCATAGCTAATCACCGAAAAAGAGAATGCTCTAATAAAATGGCACACCCCATTCAAGGTAGAATAGCCTGTTTGCTTGCACCCTTTGTTCGATATTTGAATTTCATGGGGGTTGAATCACCTGGAAAAGGTTAGAAGTTGAATTTATTGTTATCTGGGAATAATTTAAGCGGCAAATTGTTTTGGATGATAATGTCCCTTTAAGCCTTGTCCACACATACACAGGTATTTTTGAAAAAGCAGCATTTTCAATGTGTTTCAGCCTTTCATCCACTACGTTTTGGTGTCTGACTACAGACCATTTGTTAAATGCCTTCCAGGGTGAAGACTAACCCTTAAATGCCCAACTGTAGTAAAAGTTGAAAGAAAAATCTATGCATTCTGTTAATATGTCCTGGGGAGGGGCTAATAACAACCCAATAGCAATTTTGAATTTTTGGTGACCTTTGACCTCATTTTAATTTTGTGACATATATGTCACAATGGGCATTTCGGGGACCTTATTGCTAAAATGACTTGAATGATAAAACAGTTGACATATAGCTGAAGTGTTAGGCATAGCTTATTTTTCATTTGCTTACCTGTTTGTCTACTTTATCCAGTGATGAATGGGTGCTGATCTATCGTGTGGATTCCACCATGGGGGCGGCCATATTGGAAAGGTTAGCTGGTGCAGCCAGTGTAGTGTCAGTTCCACTTTTATGCATCAGATGGCAGCACTGATGGTCTAAATATGTCACTATGGGCATTAGGTTGCAAAATTTATGTGGGGTCAGTGGTTTTGACAACCTCTAAAATTGTGTGACAAATTTGTCACAGGGGGCATTTAAGGGTTAATAGAAACTTTATCTCTATAAAGAAATAAAGTTTCTTTAATCTTCTAAGGCATTTACGGACCATTTGGTAAATGCCTTCCAGGGTGAAGATTAATAGAAACTTTATTTTCACTGTTTATGTGTGGAGCAGGAAAACAGAGTTTTTGGCCTGTGACACCAGAGTGTGTGCACCCTATAGTGAGCTTATAAGGCTTATGATTGGCCTAAGTGGTCTTGCAGTAAATTATGCCATCGCTGCCTGTGGGATTGGCTTGTACTTGACTGCACTAATTGTGTTTTTGCGTTCTAGCATGGACAGCATTTTTCTTCTTCATAAACAGAGGAAAAACCCTGTATTTAAAAATATCTACGTACATATGGACTTAGCCTTTACAATCCGTGGCTGTGTTCTCAGTTAAAAAGGCTATCAGATTCTAATAGGCCTCCTGCTACAGAAGTACACTGATTAGAATCCACGATCCTTCTTAGCATTCACAAGCCTACATACAATTTGGGAACTCTGGCATCATGGATTCATCTGCAGGCAAGAAAGCTGATATATAAGGATCAGCAACAAGAAACATATAAACAAGGATGGTTTTATTTTGCGTAACATGGCAATACAGCTCAAGGCAACATGGATCGAAGATAAAAAATGGAATTTCTTCAAATCAGAGAGTGCTGGCTAATTTCTTGATCTTCCCAATCCCCCCTGTCCTCAATTCCCAATCCCTTTTGAAGATCTGGGGATCTGAGGGAAAGGGAGGAAGAAGGTGGGCCACCATTTTAGATGAGAACTTGGGAGGAGGGGGTTTTGTGTTTAATGGACCTTGGGATGACGGAAGTCTTTTCCAGCAAACTTGGCTTTGTCTCCAAGCTCCTCCTCAATTCTGTAAAGATGGAACCATAGGGACACTTTTTAACACCACTGTACTAAAAGGCATCTTGTTTCTTCATGTAATGAGATATGTGGCTTACTGCCATCATATGGGTCAAGTAACATCTAAGTTGTTTGTAAGATCTGGATATGTAGCACTCCAGAAACTAGAATTTTTGTGAATGAAAATTTCCTTTTAGTCAGGTCTAAGCTCACCTCATCATTTGGTTGTATTTTGCCAGACGCTCTGACCTGCAGGGTGCACCGGTCTTGATCTTTTCATGGGGCAAAAAATGAACAATGGTCAGATGAATGGGGAGACCAACTAGAATTTCTTCACTCAAATGTAATGGATGTTTGAAAGAGAATAGGTACCTGTCCAGTACACAAACCAACGACCAAGTCAGCGATAAATGTATCCTCTGTCTCTCCAGAACGGTGGCTGACCATTACACCCCAACCATTGGTCTGGGCCAGCTTACACCTGCAACACAGTCATGTTGCCATCGGTCGGTAAATGCCATCCACCTGAAGATTTATTAATCTTACAGTATATGATCTCAGTGGTGACTGATACTCAAGCATGAAAATGCAAACACTGCAGCATCTGATCATTATGCCTGAATTGCATCTCTGGTTATGAACGCTTCTGTCTTAATGAGAGTCAATGGCCGTCATCTCAATGGGCAGTCTCTCAGGCCTCAAGTACTCACGCTTTGATGGATTCTGTGACGGAGCCAATCTGGTTGACCTTGAGCAGCAGGCAGTTGCAGGCCTTTTTGTCCACAGCCTGCTGGATGCGCTTGGGGTTGGTCACGGTCAAGTCGTCTCCCACCACCTGAATATCCACGGAGGAAGTGAACTTGGCCCAGTGATCCCAGTCATCCTGGTCAAAGGGGTCCTCAATGGACTGAACTGATGTTGGACAGAAAAGGTAATGGATGAGTGATTATGACAGAAAACATTCATGGAATGATCTAAACTGATGTTGAGTTTGTACAGTATTCAGCTGGTGCATTTGTTAGCTCAAAGAGGAAGGTTAAGTATTGATAAGACCACATGCATTTTTGTTCCTGTCTAGTACCTGGGTAGTCCTTGATGAAGCTCTTGTACAAATCCCCCAGCTTTTCACCCGAGATGTGGCGGGCAGGGTCATCAGGAGATTTGAAGTCCAAGTCGTATTTGCCATTTTTGAAGAACTCTGATGCAGCAACATCCATCCCAATGATGATCTTGTCAGAATATCCAGCCTTCTCGATGGCAGATTTTAACAGCTCCAAGGCTGGGGAAGAGATGTGAGAAGATGGCTCACAAATACTGTCAAATGACTGAAAATAGTTGATGTAATTCAACATTGAAATTAGCAATCACAAAGAGAAACTGCAGCATAGGTTTCATCATCAGATTCCTTGGGCTACAGTCTGATTGCCCCCAAAAGCTAAATGCTACTTATCCGCACCCTCATTGTTCTCCAGGATATTGGGGGCAAAACCGCCCTCATCTCCGACATTGGTGGCATCCTTGCCATATTTTCCCTTGATGACAGACTTCAGATTGTGGTAGACCTCAGCACCAATTCGCATAGCCTCGTGGAAGTTGGCAGCACCGACAGGCAGGATCATGAACTCCTGCATGGCCAGCTTGTTCCCAGCATGGGAGCCACCATTAATGACATTGAAGGCCTGAGGAAGGAAGAGCAAAATAAGATGAGTATGCTTTCATTTGAAAATATTGCTTCTGAAGCTCATTATCTCATATTACTCATATCCTACTTTTCTCAGAAATCTTATTGAGTAGCAGGACAATTACCTACAAAATATGTCTGAATATGATTTATTGATTAAAGGCTTGACTGCATTCTATATTCTTCAAGGATTTCCTGGCTCTCTTGATTTACCCCAGCCACACACACACTCACACACACATAAACACACACGTAAATCCTGTTTGCATCCAGCACTCACAGGCACGGGCAGGATCACATCTTTGTGCCCGGCAAGGTCAGCAATGTGGCGATACAGAGGGACGCCCTTCTCTGCAGCACCAGCCTTACACACAGCCAGAGAAACTCCCAGGATGGCATTGGCACCAAACTTAGCTGTTAAGGGAACATGAGTGGGGGGGTGGGAGGGGAGGGGGGATGTGTAATTTCAGCACTGTGGCTCTATGCACAGTAAATATAGTCTGGAAATGATTTGGGAGTGATTTCAGGCAAGATATTTGACCCTGTGTTTGCTGATAGCTGCAAATGAACATTTCCGAGTCAACAGGAACCCATTGTCTTAAACTAGGGGTCCTCACTTTTATCCAAAAAAGGCCAGTATGGGTGCAGGTTTTCATTTTCAACCAAGCAGTTACACAACTTATTTTACTAATCAAGGTCTTTAGCAAAGACACTAGGGGTTAAATGGTAAAACCAAGTGTGTAACTGCTTGGTTGGAATGAAAGCCTGCACCCATACCAGCCCTTTCTGGATAGGATTGAGACTCTGTCTTAAGATTAGAACATTGTTTTACTGAGTCAAGAAAGATACCCAGACATCAGTTGTGCAGCCAAAGATAATGTGAGATGGCATGATTCTTGACCAATATCAGCACTATACAGTTGAGAGTGTAGAAGTGACAGTTTTACTCACACTTGTTTTCAGTTCCATCAAGCTCCAGCATGAGCTGGTCAATCTTCTCCTGCTCAACCACACTCAGCTTCTACTTGAGAAGAGAGATTTGAAATGTGATGGTCTGACCCAGGTATGTGTCCAAGACTTTAATATGGATCTGTTCTCGCAGACTCACCTTTTCAATCAACTTTGGGGCAATTTCTTTGTTGACGTGATCAACAGCTTTCAGCGTACCTTAAAATTAAAAAGAGAAATTAAAAACATATTCAAATAAGGGTAACACTTTACAAGAGGGGTACATCAGTTATTGCAGTAATAAGAATTAACTACCAATTAACTAACAGTTAACCAGTGCATCAGAGAGCTAAATAAGCATTAGGTAACCTTAACTTACCATTTATTAAAGCTCTAAGACATCCTTATTTTAAAGTTGAAGACATCCCTTAAGTATCCCTTAAGTAACACCTCAAACTATCAAACTATTCAATAATGTATAAATTAATACCTTGGTTAACATGAACATCATTAGTAAATGATTAGTAGACCCATGAGTTTACTGTTGATTAACTGATAGTTAATGCTTCTTACTGCATTAGTTAATGTTAATTAATGTACCCTTATTGAAAAGTATTTACCCAAATAAGGTTTATACATATTTTTGAAGAATAAAAAACAGGTGATGTATTTGCAAGCTGATTGTGGCCCCCAGTACTCGGCTGTGGTCTCCCTCACCTTTGCCCAGGTAACGAGCCTTGTCACCATCTCTCAGCTCCAGAGCTTCATGGACACCTGTGGAAGCACCGCTGGGCACAGCGGCTCTAAAGCGTCCTGACAGATACAGAGGGGCACAGGATACAGGAAGGATCAGAAAGTTGAAAAGTGGTGAAAATGGTGTGAAATGGCAACATGCTTTAAGAGTTCTTTGTGAGTAACTTCATGGGTGCGTGGTTGAATGTGTGTGCATGCTCGTGTGATTGTATGTATGCATTTATAATATGCGTGTGCATTTAACATTTGTGTGTGATTTTTGCAGGTATATTTGTTTGAACTGCACCTTTGGCTGTGTACAGGTCCACCTCCACAGTGGGGTTTCCCCTGGAATCGAGGATTTCACGGGCATGGATCTTTGTGATTGACATCTTGACTGTGGAGAAACAGATACAGTACATAGTAGGAGAAAAAAGAGTGAGTGGGCTATGTTGTAAAGGAAGAGAATGCAGTCACATTTTAATCATTCACTTGTAACTGCAAGCCACTGAAAAGCCATTAACAAAGCTGTTGCAGTTAGGTTTTTCACTATACGTACACCATCACTGACCGGACTGTCTTACTACATTGTCTTTGAAACCAAAGGACTGGGAAAATAAGAGATGAGAAGCTGACCGTAGCATATCGTCAAGGAGACCAACAATAAAGGGCAAATTTAGGGGAGCATGGTACACATTTGTTCTGCTCGGGTCTTATTATCAGTCTGATGGAGGGTTGCTGGAGTTCCTAGTTTGAGCCATAGGAAGAGCATGGGTACCTGAGGCCTTGTCCACACTAATATGAATAGTTTTCTAAAGGATATTTTCTGCCTCGGTTTAAAGAAAAAAATTCTGACCTCATTTGACAAAATATCTCCGTTACATACGAGAATGCAAAAACTACTACAAATGCTCAAAGTGTGGCGGACCACTAGGTGGCAGTAAAGTCTACACTAATGATGCGTCAAATACCAGAGAACATAACATAAAGCAACAACCGATAGGAGTAAATTGAGATGTGATGTCATCATTTCCAAAACGCTCTGCTTTACATATCCATGTGGATACACGGGAACTGGAAAAACAATCCAAAGAATTGAGAAAATCTCAACTTTAGAAGGCATTTTCAGTGACCTCAAATGCCATTTGCGGGTGGGCAAGAGGCAAAAACGCATAGAAAATGCCACGTTTTCAAAAATACCCATGTACGCTTGGACAAGGCCTGACTTACATCTGGATAGGTGAAGTCAGGGAGACTACCCTCGATGGGCCCTTGTGCTGAAAGCTGAAGTCGGGAAGATTGCTCGACCAAGAGGACTTAGATTTTTGAACGAGTACAACTTTCAAGCCCCTCCCCTATTTGCGCTGAGATCCAAACCAGTCCTTCCCTCGATTTTTCGTGCACATCCGAAGGCACGTGCTAATGATCTGATTGGTTAATTGAGCTGGGAGTAGTAGAATTTTGCAGATCGCTTTACAGGCTGTGGGTGGAGATAAAGTCTCGGATTTTTTTCTAAAATCACCTGATTCATATTCGCATGTCTAAGCATAGTGACAGTTTCAGTAAATACGACCAAAAAAATCTTCCTGACTTCAGCTTTAAGTCCAAAACTCCTTTACAGGCTTTACTCCTGTTTTTATCTTTCATGTGATATGATTGCTCTTTTCAGAAACCATAGAGGAAATATGGCTTTGCTGTGTGTTTGCACGTAGAGCTTGGTGACCACATCTCTTTTTGCCTTTATGCTCTATCACCACCCGTTACTTTTGCCCTCTGCATTCCTGCCCGTCCTGCTACACTCTCACTCTCGTTAGATGGTCCCGTCTTACATTTCTTACATACTCTTACTCCTCTATGCAATCACCATTTCCACAGTACCACTGTCAAGTTGGCAGTCATGTCTGCAGACACCCTCTAAAAACTATTTTAGTACCTCTGTCTTCATTGCTCTCATAGGCAGTTTATTAATAGTTTTAATTTTATAAGGAGTTGTGGCGGGGGGGGGCTTTGCCCATCCACCCAGCTTTAACCTTGTATCATCCTGCTGCCTTCTATCATGTGCCCGCCCCCCCGTACACATACAATCTATAAATTGATTCCAAAGCAATTCACCGTGCTTTCTGAAGACACTGTGATGCCACTGTGCAGTGCCATCAATTCAGTAGCATAACTGTTCTGAAATTGGACTCAAAATAGTCAGTGATCAGAACTGTAATAGCCCAAAACTCAGAGGCCAGACGACCTCCTAAAACTTTGGGGCGGAGGAGTGGCATCTTGCAAATCATAATTTAGTCTGACCTTCTCAAACCACTTCTTGAACCTTGATCTTTCTGTGACAGATGGATGACCTTTCTGTGTAAGTCTGCAGTGATTGCGGGTGTGTCAGTACAGTATTACAGAATTACAATTTGGCAGACGTGCAGCAGGCTGATATTTTTACACCAATGAAGCCACGCCACAAAGGCCATCAGTGCATAGACCAGAGGAATATTAAGCAGCTGATGTGCTGAAGTGAGTGACTGCTTGTAAGTTTATGTTCTTCTTTTCAAAATGACAAATTTCAGCGGACTTTTTAGAAGGACAAAAGTCATAGCACAATTATTGTTATTTGGTAAACATAATCCATTTGAGCTAATTCATTATGACATAAGTTTTTGGTGTTTTTTTTAACATCCATTATCTATTTTTTATTTGGTCCAGCAACAATCATTAATTTTCAGAAACTTTGTGAAACTCTTATCAATGCCTACCTAAATTTAAAAGAATCTATTTTTTCTGTAGTTATTTTTTGATGGTTGCAATCATACAGGGAATGATTTGAAAAGACAGAAAAATGAGACGCTGACTGCACTTAATAGCACAGTTGGTGACAGCAACACAAAGGCACTTAAGAGTTTGTAGCTTTCAAAGCAATCAGTGTGCACAATGTGCAATTTTACATTCAGATGCCTGAACTGAGACATTATTGCTTCCCTCTGTACAAATGGATGTCAGCAGAAAAATGTGTCGCAATTTGCTACACTGAGTCCCAAGGCTTCCACCCTTTGTGGTCACTGAGGTCCCTAGTACTCTTTCTCAATGAAGGGGCAAGAGGGTGGGATCAGAGTTATCAAGCATATCTCTGTTCACTTCAACCTGCTGATACCGCACTTGCCAGTATATCAAGTGCTGAAATTTAACATTGAGAGTGAGGAAGGGCAACTAAATGCAAAACAGTTAAGACCAACGACTCATGTAATAATGAATAAATTCATATGGATGACAATTTCTTGATTACAATGTTTGTGCTATTACCTTTTACTTTCAGATGGGATTTCACAGAGAAGTGGAGCAATGCTGAATGAACCCTATACTGTTTGTGACATTTAAAGAACTCTGCTTCCCCTGCTCAATGTGCAGACGTCATTACCATAGAAAATCAATAGAAGCAAAAGCCAGATTATTTTTTCCTGTGTGATTTCTGGAAAGCGCTAACATTTGCTTCATGTTATTGCAACATTGATGCATGTTTGGGTTTAGATAGTCAAGTTACTGCTATTTAACAGGACGGAAATAAGACTGATGGTAATCTTCATATTAATTAATCTGATATCCTGTAGACCACCACTTTAACTTTCCAATATTATTATTTTTAAAACAATACAGACACAGAGATATCTAATAGCTCTGATCATTATATTTCCTTTGTATTTTTAGATGAACTTGCATGCAGTTAGATTATTTTTAGAGTTCTCATTATAGTATTCAAAGACAAATAACAGAAACCCAGGATTATTCATGCTGTAACCATTGAAGTTCCCATTGTATGGAAAGCTGAACAATAACATTTGAGGTTACGCGGCATTTGACATAGCATAAGCGTGTTGCAACTGTACTTTGCTCACACAGTGCTTGTAAAGGGTACTGATCAGGAAATTGTGCAACATGACTGACTGTTAGAAACATGTAAATACCTTAATGGAACCACTGTCGATTAATATTTAATATTTATAGTCCTTGTTCATAAATCATATCCTAGATGTGAAAAAGAGCAGCTCCAGAATTTATTTACCTGCATACATTCAAATGATTTAATTTGCAACTTTTTCTGTCACGAGTGAATCAAACATTGCATCATGTACTGAAGGTCATCTAATCTGAATTTTGTTCAAACTGTGGTTTTGTCATGATTACCTTTGTACAGTGACCTCAAATGTACTCTATAAAAGCCATGTCTGTTCATTATATGATGAAACGTTTCAGTTCTTCTTTTTTTTTGAAAGTAAACTCTAAAAATACAAAACTTTAGTAACCTCTGGTTACTTATCTGTTATTTAATGACTGTACAATTGACATAGCAATGTCATGTGGAAAAGTACTCCCAGCTCCAACATTATGCAATTAGTGTTTAAAGGCACTGCACTACACTAATGCATTCAAGTAGTTATATTAGTGTGCAATAGGAAAACAATATAAAAACGGATTTACCTGAGCTGAGTGTGGTTGGCTAAAAAGGTCTGCTCAACTGTCCAGCTGCCTTCAAAGTGTTCACTGCTTGCTCTGTCCCTTCATTTATAGGTGTCCTCTGTGCACCATCTCCTGATATGGTAAAGGCCTTAGGGACCATCTACAACTTCCTTTGTTTTTCAAACCTTGCGTGATTGTTTTAAGGGTAGTGTTGTAAAATTTATATGGAGACAGTGAAAACATCACTTTTTTGTTTTTGTCTTTTTTACACTGACTGGACTTGTTGTATTAAAAGCATAAAACAAAAGGAGCTGAACCATATTTAAAATTAAACAGACTCTTGGTAGACAATGTATTTCATATGTAAATATTTTCTAAACATTTTATGTGCACATCTGAACAAATATGACACTCCCCTGGAGCCGCTTGACCATCGAAAAAGGTCAGAGTTCACCCAGTGATGGAAATGTGACACTACTTTTGGGTTCGAACTTAAAGGGCACCCCAACTCTCCCTATCTCATGCACCCCCTACCCTTTACCTTGTGGCTAAAATTAACATTTCCTCTGAGTGATAATCAGACCTTGAACCTGCAAACTTGTATTGTAAGCAAACTGTAACCTTTGCATAGCCAGGGAGGTTAAGAAACAGGTAATGAATAGTGTTTTCCTAGCCTGAGCTATCAAAACTAAACGCGAGCATGTTCCTCCTTTGTCTGCATGTACTCAGTCCCTCTCTCGGATTCCCAAGTTTTGCAAGTGGCTCAACTGCACACCTGAGCCTTAGGTCAGGGGGAGGGAACCCTGCTCCTGGAGATCTATAATCCTACATATTTTAGATGTCTCCCTGCTCTAACAAATCTGATTCAAATGACTGTAGCTTGTCAAAAACTGGAGAATAGCCATTTCTCGATGCGCAGGCTGCATTTATTGGCTGCTACATCGTCGCGGACTGTTCCATTATGAAGGTGCCTTCGAATACCGCTGAGAAATGCAGCCTTCGTCTGCCCTGTTGCCAGATGGAAATGTCAACTCATTTGCACTCCGTTTCCATATTGACAATTCCGTCTGATATCAGGCAAGATGAAGGCACATTTCTAGCTTGTATTCAAAGGCGCCTTCACAATGGAACAGCCTGCAGAGACAAGCAGCCCAGAAGTGCAGCCGACGCTTTGAGAATCCACCAATGAGAAAGGTGCTTGATAATGACGTAATAATTTGAATCAGGTGTGTTAGAGAAGAGAGACATCTAAAACCTACAGGGATATGGCTCTGTCCTTTTGGACAAACATAGTTGAAAAACCACATGAAGCAATTATTGCTAAAATTATTCCCATTTGCCAGGGATATTGTGAGCATCATTAAATTGTGTCTGAACAGTTATACCCCCAAACAAAGTGGTTTTTAAAAAGGTGAATTTTTCAATGCTGGGTCGGCTCTCTTAGTAGAGGTGCTGCCTGTGAAGCAAGAGTGAGCATCACTCCGAATCAACCAGAGAAGCAGCTCCTGATGGTCGCAAGTTTTGGTTAACTGCAAACTGTCCGTTGTCCGTGCTTATTTGCGATAGGTATTGGGGTAAGACACAAGCCCAAGGTAATATCTCTCCCCCCACCCCCCAGCCTTTAATTCCCTTCCTGACCACTAAATGTGGCCCATTGTAATTTCAGCTCTGTGGCCTCACTCATCTTTGAATAGCATCAAAATCAAAAATCATTTTACTGATGGGAGGAAATCAAAAGAAGTGGTTTTGAGGGTGATTCATTTAATATTGTGACTGTACATAAGCCTTGGTGTTTTTTTGTTTATTTTTTTTGCAAGGTTATACATATACAAACCGTTTTTACTGTTAATATGTCAATCATATTGTGAGATATCGTTCAGGAACCAGTCGCGAGAACCAAGCAGTGCAGTAAAACTGGATTTTATTAAGGAAGGGGGGGAACCCCCACAGAGCAGGAGGCAACAGTACAGAGTCCACAATCCAAAAATCAAAATCCAGAGGGCGAAATCCGAGTTGTTACCAGGGCAGCAATCACAGTACTCATAGTCGGGCAAAAAAGGGCTTGATACACAGATGCAGACAGTAATCCAAAACAGAGCCAAAATCACAAAACAGGGACGGTCCAGTCAGAAGTGAATCACAAAGAATACAAGGCGAAAACAAGCGTAGCACAAGGTAAACGTTCTGACAGGGAACTGCTGTGAAAAGACTGCTTAAATACACTCAAGGGAAGTCACATGCTATGATTGGGAACAGGTGAAGTGGATCAGACTAATTAACAAGGGAGCAAACACGAGGGAGAACCTAACCACATGAAATTGGCAAAAGCCAAAACGCGGACAGGGATCACAGGACAGCCTATAGACGAACATACGGCTCCGGTTAGGGAGTTCTAACGTGCACAGATAATGAGAGGCAGAACAGAGTTAAACAGGTCCGGAGGATCCGCTGAAACGCAGCAAAGTAGATTGAGTGAAGACAAGCGGCGGAGACTAGCATAGGGCGAGTGCTGAGAGCTCGTTAGTCAATTAGTAAAGTGCAGCTATACAATCCCTAGTGCTCATTAGTAAGTTAGTACTATATACAATGTTAGTTAGTGTTAGTAGATTTAACTAAAACAACAAACTGTTAGTATTGTTAGTAAAGACAGAACAGCAAGGCGAAGGATGCAAATGAGATTAGAAGGAACGATTGAAAACCCAGAAACCATGAAATCACCTGAAAGCATGGCACGCAATACTGGGGCAATAAGCTGTCACATGACATAAGACCAGACAAGGGAGACAAAGTGCAATGCATGGCATGGAGCAAAACAAGAATCAGAATATAACTGTGGGAAATGGATAATGGTAGGAATACAGACAAAGCAAAAAGAAAAACATGGCATGGAACAAGACACTGGCAAAACATGAACAGAACAGAACAGAATCATAACACATATGGAGGGTGATCAATTAGTTTGAACAAAAATTAACAAATACTTTTTTTGTAATATGTGAGAGAGAGGGAGGAGGATTTTTTAGGGAAGAGCCCCCCCCATCCCGATGTGGGGTAAGAATGCCCCCATGGGCATAAAAGATTTTGAATAGTCTAGCCTTGCTAATGTTGGATTACTGAGAAAGTATGTACACTACAATCTTATACAATAACATAATACCAAACCAACAATTTTAAATATCAATGGTAATGAAGTTATATATTTTCTAAAAATATTTTCTGAATGTGATTTGTCACGAGCCCATCAATTCAAAAGTAACGGGCAATAATCAAATGTTTCAAAACAATAAAAAAAAAAAAATTCTGAGTGTTTTTTAACATTGATTTTGCAGTTAAGAGCAAAGTCAAAAATTTAAAACAAATTTAGTGTTATGCATAAATACAAATTTTGAATAGATCAAAGTGACTCCAACCAAGGGCTTCTTCCCTTGGTGAGGTGGGGATCTACCCTGGACCCTGGACTTTTCGTCCTCGGACTTTTCGTCCCCATGGACTTTTTGTCCCTGAAGACTTTTTGTCCCTGGATTTTTCTTCCCCAAATGATAAAAAAGTGCCACCATTTATGACAGACAAATGGATGGACAGAGGATGGACAAATCACCATGATATAAGGGTTAGGGTTAGGGATAGGGATCGAGTTATAATGCAGGAAGAGGGCAAAGCATTATTGGGGTCGAACAATCTAGGGACGAAAAGTCCCCAGGGACAAAGATTCCGGGGATGACAATTCCTAGGTGATGAAAAGTCCGCGGATGAAAAGTCCGGGGACAAAAAATTCTGGGACGAAAAGTCCATGGACGAAGAGTCCTAGAGCCATGATCCAGAACAGGAATCAACTGCGCAGGCAGATTACAATGCACTAGTAGGATTTATTGAGAGTAGTATGATAACAGTGGGACAGAGCCAAGAGGAGAATCGCTCAGGTCAGCTCAGCTCAGCTTATGGTGAAGTAGTGTGGGCGTTGCCAATTTCTGGCCAGTGGCTTTCCGGGATGACCGCCAGGTGGACTGCACACTTTGCCAAAACAAAACTTTCCCAAGGCAGGATGCAGTAGCTGAGGAGGAATGTGGTTCCAATCCTGATGACTTTAGAGGGATTGGGAGCTTGTTCCTACAAGCTGGTCCGAGGAACAGACTGGGAAAAGATTAACTGCAATACACTGCCAATTCTGAAGACCGTGAGAAAGATTTGGAAGCTTGTTCAGATTACCTGAATAAGAAAGGAAATTTCTGTAAATAACTATCATTAAACATTCGTTTACGTACAATCTGTAAGAGTTTCACCTGAAAATACAGACTGGTTCTAAGCACACAGCAAATAAGAATCCAGAAACTTTCAACTGAAAAGAGGGGGCATTAATACATCACTCACACATGAGGTGGGGTAACAATGGAACAAGACACAGCCGGGGATTAAGGGAGCATTCTAGACGCAAACCAATCAAAGGGGACATTTCCTCTAATAGACACACAAGTTCCTGAATCGAAGGCGACACAGAAGGCATTCACACAAGGGTTGTGACAGTACATCTTTGCACGTATTTACATTGCATTGCCCTCAATACTTCAGGATAATACTACTGTAATATGATGTATACAGTGCCGTGAAAAAGTATTTTCCCCATTCCTCGTTTCTTATTTTTTTACATATTTGTCTCACCTAAATGTTTCAGATCATCAAACAAATTTTAATATTAGACAAAGATAACCTGAGTAAATACAAAATACAGTTTTTAAATGATGATTTCATTTTTTAAGGGAAAAAAGCTATCCAAACCTACCTGGCCCTATGTGGAAAATTAATTCCCCCCCCCGTTCAATCATGAATTAACTGTGATTAACCACCCTTGTTGAGTTCAATTTCACTAGCCACACCCAGGCATGATTACTGCCAGAATATTGAATCAAGAAATCACTTACATATAACCTGTCGAACAAATTGAAGTAGGCTGAAAGATCTCAGAAAGCGATGTATCATGCCGCGATCTAAAGAAATTCAAGAACAGATGAGAAACAAAGTCATTGACATCTATCAGTCTGGAAAGGGTTCCAAAGCCATTCCTAAGGCTTTGGGACTCCAGCAAACCACAGTGAGAGCCATTATCCACAAATGGAGAAAACTTGGAACAGTGGTGAACCTTCTCAGGAGTGGCTGGCCTACCAAAATTACTCCAAGAGTGCATCGACGACTCATCCAGGAGGACACAAAAGAACACAGAACAACATCTAAAGAACTGCAGGCCTCACTTGCCTCAGTTAAAGTCAGTGTTCATGATTCAACAATAAGATAGAGACTGGGCAAAAATGGCATCCATGGGAGAGTTCCAAGGCGAAAACCACTGCTGACCAAAAATAACACAAAGGCTTATCTCACATTTGCCAAAAAACATCTTAGTGATCCCCAAGACTTTTGGGAAAATATTCCGTGGACTGACGAGACAAAAGTTGAACTTATTGGAAGGAGTGCGTCCCGTTATATCTGGCATAAAACTAACACAGCATTTCATAAAAAATATCATACCAACAGTCAAACATGGTGGTGGTAGTGTGATGGTCTGGGGCTGCTTTGCTGCTTCAGGACCTGGATGACTTTTCGGAATTGATTGAACCATGATGGAACTCTCAACCAGAAAATCCTGAAGGAGAATGTCCGACCATCAGTTCGTGACCTCAAGCGCACTTGGGTCATGCAGCAGGACAGTGATCCGAAAGACACCAGTAAGTCCACCTCTGAATGGCTTAAAAGAAAGAAAATGAAGGTTTTCGAGTGGCCTAGTCAAAGTCCGGACTTAAAATCTGATTGAGATGCTGTGAAATGACCTTAAACAGGCCGTTCATGCTCAAACCCTCCAATGTGGATGAATAAAAAACAAGTCTGCGAAGAAGAGCGGGCCAAAATTCCTTCACAGTGATGTGAAAGACTCATTGCCAGGTATTGCAAAAGCTTGATTGCAGTTGTTGTCACCGAGGGTGGCACAACCAGTTATTAGGTTTAGGGGGCAATTACTTTTTAACATAGGGCCAGGTAGGTTTGGATAGCTTTTTCCCTCAATAAATGAAATCATCATTTAAAAACTGCATTTTGTCTTTACTCAGGTTATCTTTGTCTAATATTAAAATTTGTTTGATGATCTGAAAACATTTAAGTGTGACAAATATGCAAAAAAAAAAAAAAAAGAAATCAGGAAGGGAGAAAATACTTTTTCACAGCACTTTATGTATTGTGCATCATTTCTGCCCCCAAGAGCTGCATTACTTCGAGTCAGGCTAATACTAGCGTGATGTGATATACCTATAGTATACAATATTCACACCCTAAAAGCAGCATACCCCGCATATATCAGACTAATGCTGGGGTAATACAAAAAGCCTTTAGCACACTATTCCTCCCCCAAGAGCTGCTTTATTCCGTATAAGTCAGGCTAATGCCAATGTAATATGATATATCTATAGTGCACTATTCCTTCCCCAAGGGCAGCACAATGATAAATATATAAGACTGATGCTACAGTAACATGATATACCACAGTAAATGATTCCTGCTCCAAGGGCAGCATTACCCTGAATACATTAGGGTGATGTTAAGGTAATTTGCTTCACCTACATTACATTATCCATGCCCTCGGAGCAGCAATACCCTGTCTTTAATGGACTACTGCTAAGGTAACACAATATAATTACACAAAAATATCCCTGCCCCAAACACAGCATTAAACTGTATTTATCAGGCTGTTGCTGGGGTCACATAATACACCTACAGTACACTATTCCTACTTCAGTGGCAGGATTGCACTATAAAAATCAAGATAATGTCAGGCCAACATTATATGCCTTCAGTACACTATTACTTCTACAGAAGCAGCACAATCCAGTATGCAATATAACTATTTCATACCCAGTATGCTACAGGCTGAAACAGTATCAGTAATATTTGTTCAGCATGATTTGTACTTCTTTTCTAACTACTCTATGATGCAATTGGCAATAAACAATTATTGATTTCTGGACTAGCCTAATCATAAGCAAAGGCATTGTTTTGTAAGCTTGCATTTTAGCATGCAATATTCAGTTACCATTTTTCATTTTGTTTTGTAGTTCGGTACATTATTTTTGATCACTTTTGAATCATCTAGTTTGATCAGTGTGAGCTACGTTAGTTAGTTAGCTACAGTAATGCTTTGCAACAGCTACAACTCACTTTTAGTTAATTAGGCTCAGATAAACTCACTTCAGTATTAGTTTACAAAGTTTAGGTTTACTCACTCAACCACTAAAACATACTAAAATAATAATAACCAAAAAATAGCTCTTACATTTGCAAGAAGTGTAGTTCTCCGCTTAAGTACCTCCAAGATCTTTCCCTCCCTTTTTCAAATGGACTTGAAAATCTTGGGTTCTGCCTCCTCCTTTATTTTATTTGTCATCTTACTGGACCAGTCATATTGCTCTCTGCCCTGATATGCGTGATAGTTGACAGGTATTCAATTTTGAATAACGCTGATTTAAATGCACCAAATACGTGTCCAAATGAATGATTGTCATCTTACCTAAATGGGGAGAACTAACAGCACCTGATAGTGTGGGAGTGTTCTTGGAGTGAATTTATTGTTATTTATGAAAATGACTGAGAACAAGTCAGGTCTGATAATTTTTTTAAAGGTATGTTCTGTGCCCCCCCATTTCCCAGTTCTGGCGCCGCCACTGCAATAGACTCTTATCGTCCGGCACTCTGAATATCATAAAAAAGTGCATCAGCTGTTCAAACCCCTCTCTTATCCAACATGTGAAATAAATTTATTCAATTTTATTTATTAATCACCATCAAGGTATTTAAAATTAAATTGCCAAATTTGTTGATGGGCAAGCAACTTGTTGTATCCACCTTCATTAAAAAGCACAACTCAGAGACAGGTTCCAAAGTAGGAAATTTAATAAAAGTTGAAACAGAACATACAATGTCTATGTCTACAGATGAGGGTCTCCTCCCTTAAACAAGAATTACACAAACACGAACAAAGAAAACACCAAACCGAAGCTTGCATCTCCTGAAATTGTCCACAGAAAGTCCAAAATCAAAGTTTCAGTCTCATAAGACAGCTAGATTTTCCAATGAAGAAGGCAGATATCAATCCCTAAATCCACTGCACAGATGTCAAACTACAAGTTGGTTTTAGTTTGGAAAAAGCCCTTGTTGGTTTTCTGAGTGCCAGAAAGCCCCAGGTACAGAGCAAAGGCCCTCATTTTTATGTGTTTTGAAAGAGGGGAAAGAGAGGCATCCCCCCTCTTGGTGATGAAAGCAGGCTGTGCTGACTGGCGGAGTTGTGGATGTCTGAAGGCATGAGAAATGATAAATTGTCTTCCAAGAAACAGGCCATTCATGTATTAAAATGCCCTTATCATGTTCTTAACATAGTTGAGCACAGTGGAATTTTTTACATAGACATTCATGGATTTAGTCTCTTTCTAATGAGACCACACATGAATATGGTAGCTCAGTAATCAATTACCTCTGAAAAGTTTTACTGCTGATCCTGAAAACATAAATGACATGGGCGAATCTTGGGGCAGAATTCAGGAATACAAAACAAACAAAAAAAAAACTGAAAAAAGGGGGAAAAAAATAAAAATGGTACATGCTCTTATCTTGTTGGTGGTCACAAGTTTGTTACAATGGTGTTCTTTGATGTCGTAGGAATTGCAGGGGTGTACACTCATAGTTTATGACCCTTTGTTTGATTCTCATGGCCCTGAAAGGGTTATCAGTGGAATGTCTACTGCAGTATGGGCCAGGGATTGAGCAGACTAAATTCCTATAGTTAAGGGGGGACAGGACCCATCACCAGGGAATGCACAAGTCATTACCAATTAATTATTCAGTCCAAATCTGAAGTTTAGTCAAAACCTCCAGAGCTAAACACTAGTTGCCCAACACTCACAGCGGATAAAAAATTCAACTCACAGCAACTCCACAAAAGCAGCCTAAATCCACGGGAAAACCATGGTCCTAGCAACCCTGCTACGTGTATGTCCTCAACAAATGACAAAAAACAATGCTTTCTCCACACTTGTCACCATTGCCATGGCAGCTTGTTTTTTGAGTGGCCATTGCTGAAAATAATCCGCAAACTCAACTCAGACTTTGACATCCACTGGCCAAGATGGGAACAGTCATCCAAAACAATTTATTTGCCAAATGATTTGAAGATGCTTGAAGACAATTCCTTTGTCCGACACAAGGGGCAGAGTTTGCTATCCTAAACTGGAGCTAGAGGAACGGTCTCATGTAGACTTTGGTTGCCCAACAGGTGTGCAGAGTGGTTTGCCTGAATTCGTTATAGCCCTGTGTGGTTTATATTTTTTGCTTCTTATGTTATCTGCACTTTGTTTATTTAGTAAGCTATGTCATCAGCATTTGGCTCCTCCATTTCTTTCACTTGTCGGGTGCTCTCACTCTTGCCCCAGGCATCGGCCTTCACAGAGGGCTACCTCAAAACACAGCGAAGATACCTCATCAGCCTCTTTCGGCCCTGAAATCCCAGCTCGCATCAGATTTTTTTTTTTATCCTGTTTTCCTGCTCTGCTTGCGTTTTCGTACCCTGTTACCATGGCCCAGACAGTGCTTGCCAGTGACCCTATTCCCAGGCCCAGAAAGGTGGTCTTCCCCTGTCGCCCCTGCTCCAGAACCTGGAAGCCGTGACAAAGCCTTCCCCTGCCACCCCTGCTCTAGTGGAAGCAATAAAGGGGCGCTTCAGTGGATTTGGGCCCTGCCTGCCTCATGTGCATCCCTGGCCCCGGCTGCTTCCAGTGTCCAGCCCGATGGGGTCTGCCTGCTTCTGGTGTCCTTCTGAGGGCGTTCCCTCCTGAACCCGCCCTACTACATAGGCATGGGCAACGCTCTGCATAAACTGTAATGGAATGCGTAACAGCTGAACTGGGACGGTAAACAAGCCTCAGAAAACTTATAAAAAATGACGTAAATACCATTTTCATACAAAAAGAACACCATGGTTTAATTAAAAGCAACCTTTTCAATAGGATACCCGCATTTCATACATGAACTCTGCGTATTACGGCCAAAAACGCGATTTGAACAGAGCTATTTTTCGCCCGTTGGATGAGTGCGTGACCTCAATTTGCGCCGTGTTTACAAATTTTCAAGTGCATGGCGTGGCAAAAATATCCATTTAGGAGGTAGATTTCAAATAGCCCGCGCCGGCGTCTTATCCCAGCTACAGCCCTGATTTGCTTACAGCCATCTAATTTGAGAAATTACGAGTCTGTTCGTCCAGGCTAGACCTCCAGGGATGTGAAATAAGTTCGACAGAAGTTGGTGAAGTTCGTCGCAAGTTCGCCGTGATTTCTTCTCAACAATAGCAAGAAAGGTGAGCGTATTTTTACTGTAACCTACATAGTTTGTTGACAGAATATCCTGTGACCCTATTTGTGAAATTTCAGTAAAATATACCAAGGAATAAACCGGCGCCAGGCCTTTGAAGCCCACCGGTCACAAGATTCATTCACGTATACGCTTCAATTCAAGACTGCAAGGATGGAAATCTGAATAATCAATTAGGAAAAATTCTCAGCTCTCGGTAATTCTGTATATCGTTTAAACATTTTGTCAATCGGATTATGAAAGAAGACTGAAAATAAGCGCCCGCTTTTTGTTTGGATGTAAAAGCGCGTATTTAAAGGAGAATACATTGTATATTGATTAAGCATTGAACTCTGCATAAGTCGAACTGTTTTAATATTTGTTGGACATTGCTTCGGCTTCCTGGAAGCAAGCACGCGCAAATCTGCTGTCTAGTGAGCATTTCAGGTTCGATGTACTGAGTAATAACGCCGCAGAAACTTAAACTGGCCCGTCATTCTGCCGAATAGTCTTACTAAACTAGTTAATCGTCTGATTGCTAATCAAGCAAAGGGGAGGTTTCCCCGACTGCACGTCACTGTGTTTTACTATGAATTATTCACAGTAGCTCATTGAAACTATCATGGGAGGAGGGTATATGGACATTGTAAAAAACAGTGCAAAGTTTTTTTTTTAATCACCACTGGTTATTGAAGGGGGAACGTTTGATTCATTTTCAGTAGCAGTGGGAGGGCAAACAACTGCGGCATCAGCGACTTCACTGCATTTTATATAGTAATGGGCGAGTAGCGTTAATGTTTGCCCTCCCACCGATAATTTTGACATTTTTGCAGGCCATTGATCCAAAAAAACTTCAACCCATTCATACCATTTATAATATCAATGCAAAACCTAATGTTTGTTGAACATAATTGGGTGAAATTCAATGCAATTTTCCACTAAAAAGGGCCTAGTGGACGCTGCTGTACTTGAGAAAAGGGGTAGATGACTTTAGCATCAATTATTTCTGTTAGGGTACCCTAATGGATAATTTGGCTTGGTTTATTTCTGAATAGACTGTATTTTCAAAAATGCCCTCAGGCTTCACCCCCCAATTTTCACAATGGGTTTTGTTGAAAAATGCCGAAATCAGCCATTTTTGGGACCCTGTGGCTCTGAGACCCTTTCCTGTGAAGGCGTTGGACTTGTGGCAAACTCTTCGTCTGTGTCTTCTGTACTTACCCGCAAAAAATCATTAGAAAATAATAAAAACTTTGTTCTCAGCAAATCAAGAAATGTTGTCATTTTATTCATTTGTATTGCCCATGCCTAGACTACAGAGCTGTGCTTACTGTAATGCCTTCCTGCTGTTCCCTCCAGCTACCTGCTTTATCCAACTATACTCAGGCCTATTATTAATTGTTCACATTTAGTTCTTATTAATTATTGCTTTCTGTCGATTTAAATCTCTGTTCCCCTCTCACAGGCCGGTAGCCTTATATTGTAACACCCCTTAGTTAAAGAGCCCTGAGTTTTGGTTTCTTTGTCTTTCATTATAACCCTATGTAGTTTATATTTTTTGTTTATGTTATCTGCACTGCATCTCTCTCTGGGACCTGAGTCTCAAATCCCGATAGAAAAGGGTAGGTTATGCTGTTTTTTTGTAGGCTATAAATGTTCTCATTGAAAACTATCAATGTAGGTTGCTAATGTTGTGTGCTGAAAGACTGTGATGATAATTGTCTTTGTCTATCAGCAAACAGGGTAATATTGAAAAGTGTGGTTCCACATCAGAGACGATGTCTCTTTTATCATAGCACATTTCCATGACTGAGCTTGTAAATTTCATCACCCTGGTTTGAAAAATAATAATCTTAATGGAAGTGAGGATAACAAAAAATCTCTGTATAGTAAGATGCATCACTGTGACATCTAGACCACTTCTGCCCTGAATAGATTTTACCTTTAACTTGCGAAATATGGGTCTAACTCAAATACGGGAAAATTAGAGTTAGACCACTATTACAATCAGTGACTCATTTATAAATTGCAAATTGAGATTTCAGCAAAACATTTGAAGGGCTTATAAGATATGTTTTCTCATAAATTATTCAACAGTATACATAAATACGGAAAGAGTAATCAGCAGATTAATCAATAATGATCAATACTCCGGTATGAGCCGTGAGAAGTAGACGCGCTCGCAACTTGCTCCCTTTACCACGTATACCTTTACCTTTTAAACCTCTATTTTGCAAACTTATATAGTTGCAACAGGCTGGTGTGCCTTAGTTTAGCTCCACTATCTCGCGACAATGTCCAAAACTAGGGGAAAACTAGACAAGGATGCTTCTTCGCCACTTGCTAGCATTACCATGGCAGAAATTAGCTCTTTGTTAGACGAGCACAGAAAAGCCCTGGCCACTGATTTTAAATCGTCCTTCGACACTTTGTCAACTACCCTGGATGATTTGCGCTCTGCTGTGTCGGACCATGGGCAGCGGATTGGCTCTTTGGAGGATTAGAGAGTCAAGGTGGCTGATTTGGAGGGACGCAGCAGACGACAAAACATCAAGATCATCGGCCTACCTGAGTCCATTGAAGGCACACGTCCAACTGCTTTTTTTTCTCAATTCCTGGTCGACGTTTTTGGCGCGAATGTCCTCCCTTCACTGCCTGAGCTTGACCGTGCCCACCGAAGTCCGGCACCTAAGCCCGCGTCCGGAGCTAAGCCCCGACCTGTTATCATACGGCTCCATCGCTTCCAAGTAAAGGATCTGCTTGTACGCGAATCTCGCAGAGGAGGCGACCTGTTTTACAAGGAGCACAAGATCCGCATCTACGAGGACTACAGTGCTGACGTGCTAAAGCAAAGAGCCGGGTTTAAGGACGCTATGGCAGAGCTGTTCAATCAGGGATACAACCCATCTCTTCTGTACCCAGCCAAGCTCCGCATCATTCTACCGAGCGGGGAGAAGACTTGGATCCTGTCTGCCACAGCCGCTGATAAGTTTGTCCGGGACTTGCAAACAGATGCGTAAGCTTATTTTCTCATACTTCGTGTCTTGTTTAGACGTTATGGGCTTATTTCAATGCATTTGTCTTTTTTGCATTGTATTTCTTTGTATCGTTATCTAACATCTGTTGTGCACCATTCTGTCTCGCTAAGCCTACTGGCTATGCGACTGAGATAATTAAGCTCACTTTCCTTCTTCCTGGCTTTATCAGGAGTGCTGTTTGCCAGTGCCCCATGTCTCTGTTTAGTAGCATAGCATTGATTGATATGAGCTTCACCCCATGTTCCTTGTTTAGCCATTACTGTGGGCATAAAACTTGCGCCATCCAATCAATGACTGTTGCTACACTGTTATAGAACTTTATTTTCTCACTGGAGAGAATGCATAGTGCATAGCCTATTGTTTGAAGCTGCAAAATGTATGTTGTACCCCAGCCTACTCATTTTCTCTTGCATCTAATTTGGATAAACCTTTCACACCAACTGAACTTAAGAATGCTCTGATGTGCATGCAGAATGGCAAATGTCCAGGCCCTGATGGCTTTCCAGCCAAATTTTTCAAAACTTTTTTGGATAAACTGTCCCCATTGTTACTCAACATGCTCAATGATTCAATGCAAAATGGCATTCTTCCACCTACATTACGACAGGCTACCATCTCTCTCATACTTAAAAGGACAAAGACCCGCTGTTTTGCAGCAATTATCGCCCTATTTCCTTACTTTGCGCAGATGTCAAACTGCTAGCCAAGATGTTGGCAAGACACTTAGAGGCTGTTCTGCCCACTATCGTTGATACCGATCAAACAGGATTTGTGAAGGACAGGCATTCTTTTCACAACGTACGGCACCTGCTTGATATTTTACACTCAACCTCAACTTCTCACACCCCTGAACTGATCATTTCAATGGATGCTGAGAAGGCATTTGACCGGGTAGAATGGCCCTACCTGTTTTGTGCACTAAAAAGCTTTGGCTTTGGTAATACATTTATATCATGGATTAGGCTCTTATATACATCTCCTCTTGCTTGTGTTCGCACAAACAATGTCTACTCTAATTATTTTTCTCTTAACCTTGGCACCCGACAGGGCTGCCCTCTTTCACCGTTGTTGTTCGCCATTGCCATTGAACCTCTGGCGATAGCCCTCAGGTCCAGTCAGATGCTTGGTATCTCCAGGGGTGGCTCTGTGCACAAACTTTTCCTGTATACCGATGATCTTTTACTCTATGTTTCTGATCCTGACCGGTCCATCCCTCTAGTGCTTAAAGTGTTCAAAGAATTCGGTGAAATCTCAGGTTATAAATTAAATTTACATAAGAGCGAACTTATGCCCATTAATTCTGCAGCTGTACAATATTCCTTATTAAAATTACCATTCAAGATATCCCAAGAATATTTTAAATACCTGGGTATCTGTGTAACTAAAAACTACTCAGATCTATTTAAAAAAAATTTTTCCCCTCTTCTATCAAGACAGTCACAAGATTTTCAACCGTGGTCCATTTTACCCCTTTCTCTGGCAGGACGTATAAACTGTATCAAAATGAATGTGCTGCCCAAGTTCTTGTATTTCTTTCAATGCATACCTATCTTTCTACCTAAACCCTTCTTTCACTCACTTGATACTTTAATTTCTCAGTTCATATGGAGCAAAAGCACCCCTAGACTCAGAAAAGACATTTTACAGAAGCCCAAGGCGCTTGGCGGTCTGGCTCTGCCAAACTTTTTATTGTACTACTGGGCAGGCAACATAAGAGCAATGTTACACTGGTGTCCCATAGGCAGCCAACCCCCTCCCTGGCTGCAGACTGAGTTATCCACTTGCAGTCCTTTCTCCCTGATGTCTCTCTTGTGTCTTCCGCTGGCTTCATCGCCTGTTTCCCACTCTAGCAGTGTAGTTGTTAAAAACTGCCTTAAGATTTGGACTCAATTCAGACGGCACTTTGGGCTACAGGCAACCACTGTCTTGATCCCAGTGCATTCCAATCCTCTATTTCCTCCATCTTTGATGGACAAGACTTTTTGAATCTGGAATGACCATGGTATTACCTCTATGAAAAACCTTTATATTAGTGGCACATTTGCTTCATTTAGCCAGTTATCTCATGCATTTGATTTGCAGTCCACTCATTTTTTCAGATACCTACAAATCAGAGATTTTGCCCGTAATCTTTTCCCTGACTCCCCCAACCTCCCTCCCTCTACCCTTACTGATCGCATCCTTGCAATTAACCCTTGCCTCAAGGGTGCTACCTCAGTTTTGTACAACACTCTTCTTACAAACCGGGCCCCATCCTCTGATGCGTTGTGCGACACATGGTTGGCGGAGCTTGGTGTTGCGATAGGCCCTGCAGTTTGGGAGCATGCTTCGAGCTGGGTTCACTCTTCATCTATTTGTCCGCGTCATGGAGTTCTACAATGTTGAGTTTTACATCGAGTACACTGGTCTAAAAGCAAACTTGCCCGTATCTACCCTGGCACTGACCCAAATTGTGACAAATGCCACCAAGGACCAGCCAATCTCAGTCACATGTTCTGGTCACGTCCTAGGTTGGGGCCTTTCTGGTCACAAATTTTTGACACACTCTCGGCCATTACATCTGCCAACATTCAACCCTCCCCACTAACTGCCCTTTTTGGTGTCCTACCCACTGACATTTCGCTGCCTTCCTACCTCACTCAGCATGTTGCCTTTCTTACGCTAATTGCAAGGCGTGCCATCTTGTTATGCTGGAAAAACCCCTGCCCCCCCCTCATACTCTCAGTGGCTAAAGGATGCCCTGTATTTTATGAAGCTGGAGAAAATCAAATGCTCCTTCTGCTTTTGTGATTCAACATTTCATAAAATCTGGCAGCCCTTTTTAGATCATGTCAAGTCGCTTCACTTAGATTTTGATCCTGATGCCTAAACCTCACCAGGGCCCACCGCCTGGCACCTTTCTGTTCTGTCAAGTACCCCGTCCCTCCAAGCACATTGTAGAATAGTAGCCACCCCCCCCTTTTTTTTTTTCTTTCTTTTTTTTTTTTTTATGTATACGTTTGTGTGTTTGTATGTGTATGTCTCTGAGGTTGTATGTACGAATGTGTTTGTTTACATGATATTATATGTTTTGCACTCAGAGTGCTGTGTAGTATTATTGTATGTATTAAAAAAAAGAAAAAAGAAAGAAAAAAGAAGAAGAAAAATGAAAATAATAGTTGCTTTCTGACAGACATAGAAGTACTTCAAAAACACTAAAATCCTGCTTTTACATTCATGCATGAGTAATAATAATCTAATGATGTAATACATGGTACTATAAGATACAGTTGCGAAGTTTTGATACTTTGAGTACTGTACATTTTCCTGATGACTTTTACTAGTAACAAAGTGTTTTTGCAGTGTGGTATTAGTACTTTACCTCTGCCACCACCACTGCGTAGTGAATGATAATCTCTCAAATATCCATTGATTTGAGGTGCATTTTTATTCTGGTCTGAAACATTTTGTGTACAATTAGAGGTCACTGACAGTGGTTGTTTTCGGAAAACATTAGCTTGTTGTATCATTGAGTCTCTGGGCCAGGATGTGTGATATGGTGGAAATCCTGTTTGATAGTAAATACAAGTGAACATAAACTGTAAGATAATGCCTTGATACTGTTGCTGTTGGTGCAGGAAAGTGTTTTTGCAATAATAAATCCTGTATGATAGAAGGTACCTACAGTTGTTGATATTGTCTGTCTGGTTTTGGTCATAGGCGGTAGTCTGTCAGCGTATATCCTATATAAGCTGCAGGTGTTCCTAAAAGAAGATAGCCTCTGCTAAAAACCTATGACGTTAATGTAAGACGACTTGATTGCGTGTGTGTGTGTGTGAGTGTGTGTGTGTGTTTGGGGAGGGGCCACCTAGATTTTGTGCCCAGGGACCTCCACATTTTTTATCTGTGGTTGAATGTCAGAACAGGTGGAATCAAACACAGGATCAGCAGTATAACCAGAGGGTGTTTCATTAAGGCAAACAGAGCAGAAGGGGGAAGGCAGATCTTGGTCAATGTTCAGGTCCGAGGTCGTTACCGAAGAATCAATCTGGAGGGAGCGGTAGGGGAATGATGCTGGTCGATGAAGACCATGACAGGGAAACCACCGACTACAAGACAAGAAGAAGCAGGGACTTGGTACTGAGAGTTACAAAGAACACCCAGAATATGCAAGAAAGTGAGCAATACATGAATGAAGGTCGACAGTATGGCGTAGCGGAAGATGAAAACCAGGAGCTAAAATTCCCGGAGTCTCCCATAAACAATGAGGATGAGGTGGGGGAGAATGCAGAAGAATGCACAAAGAGAGAGGCAAAGCCACAAGACAATAGTGGAATGAGAACCCATGTAGGGAAACAGACACAGACTGCCAGACTGTATGAACAAGATGAACACATTGGAACAGGATAGTACAATTTTTAGTGTTTTTGTAAAACTAAAGAGTGAGCAGTAGAGAGCAAATTTGAGCAAAGCAGGGGTATAAATTTTCAAAGTTTTGATTTAACACGTTGACTGCCAGCTAATGGCGGGTCAGGGCCAGCGCCAGACTTGAAAATTCGGGGGAAATTATCCATCCCTTTATTGACAACAATTGGTCTTGGCTAATTCTAGATGGTTTTCCTTTATAAGCACGTTTTCTAATTCAAGAATAATCAAGTGGCAATTGAAGACACGGCTTCTCTCCCCCATGCGATCTAACAGCAAATAATGGGCTACATTCAGTGCAGAAAAATAATTTAATTATAATTAGGTCTATGCACAGGCACTCAGCAACTTTAATTTTTTTTCCAGCAAGAGCGGCATTTCAGAACTCATTTGCGAATGAAGGTAATTACGGCAAGTACCTACACCTGTTTTTGCAGCACGGTCACGCAACTTGCTGTAAAAAATAGCCAGCTGTTAGACTGGAAAATGAAAACGGGGGAAACCACGTATACTTGTCACTAGAATTACCTTCATTCGCGAAGAGTTCTGAAATTCCGCTCTCGCTGGAAAAAAAATTACCATTGCTGAGTGCCAGTGCATTGACCTAATTATAATTAAATTATTTTTCTGCACTGAATGTAGCCCATTATTTGCTGTTAGATCGCAAACCGCCACAGGGACAAACAAACAACCAGGCGGCTCCCCACCCAGACCAGAATCGGAACACAATGCCTCCCGTACCACAGACTCAACCTCCCACAGTATGGGAGCCGCAATTTGAGCTGGCGGAATTATAGGCTCAGGAAGAGGATCGCGGCCAGAACAGTCATAAATACGTGACAAAGCGTCAGGCTTGATGTTTTTAGAGCCAGGGCGATAAGTCAACGTAAAATTAAAGCGGTTGAAAAATAAGGCCGGCCGCGCCTGCCGGGAATTACGCCGCTTAGTCTGTTGGATATACTGGAGGTTTTTTTGATCGGTCCAGACCACAAACGGGTGTTCAGCCCCCTCCAACCAGTGGTGCCACTCTTCCAACGCCAACTTGACTGCCAACAACTCCCGGTCACCAATGCTGTAATTCAACTCCGCAGCAGTCAGTGACCTGGAGAAGTAGGCGCAGGGATACAATTTATTGAGAGCGCTGGGACAAAATGGGACCCACCCCGACCTCAGAAGCATCTACCTCCACCACACACGGGAGGGAGGGGTCAGGCATAATAAGGATAGGCTCAGAGCTAAAACGTCTCTTCAATTCCTGAAAGGCAGCCTCCGCTGCTGGGGTCCAAGAGAACGACAAGAAGGCATTCTTCCCCGAAAGCGCGATGATAGGAGCAGCCACAGCGTTAAAATTGCGGATGGACCTCCTGTAAAAATTAGCAAAGCCTAAAAAACGCTGCACCTCCTTTACACTCCGAGGAACGGGCCAATTCTTGACCGCTGCCACCTTGTCCAGATCCATACGAACCGACCCTGCCGACACAATGAAACCGAGGAACGACACTGTCTTGGCATGAAAAATGCATTTCTCAGCCTTGACAAAAGTTTGGCTTCAAGGAGGGCCGCAAGCACTTGTCGGATGTGTTGTTTATGCTCCGAGAGAGTTGAAGAAAAAATAAGAATATCGTCGAGGTCGACAAAGACGAATTCCTCCATTATCTCTCGGATGACGTCGTTGACAAGTGCCTGGAACACGGAAGGGGCGTTAACCAAACCGAGCGGCATAACCAAATACTCCTAGTGCCTGTCATGCGTATTAAATGCTATTTTCCAATTGTCCCCCTCACGGATCCGAACCAAGTTATATGCATGCCGAAGGTCTAGCTTGGTTAAAAAACGACGCCTCCTGCAGACGTTCAAACGCAGAGTTCACTGAGGGAAGAGGGTATCGGTTCTTAATGGTGATATTATTCAAGCCCCTGTAATCAATTCAGGGTCTCAATCCGCCATCCTTTTTACCCACAAAAAAGAACCCCGCTCCAGCAGGAGACGTGGAAGGCCGATTAAATCCATTAGCCAGAGCCTCCTGAATATATTCTCGCATGGCCTTGCGCTCAGGCCCTGACAGCGAGTATAACAAACCACTGGGGGGAGTGGTACCAGGGTAAAGATTGATCTCGCAATCGTATGAGCGGTGGGGAGGTAAAGACGAGGCCCATTGCCTACTAAAAACCTCCACGAGATCAGCATAGTTGTTGGGAACGTTGCGAGGCAAACAAAAGTTCAGAGCAGCCGCCATATTCTCACCCTGTTCGGAATCTGCCGTCTCTATTACCGACTCGAGTAAGAAAAATCCTCTAAATCAATATCCTCCTCTGGATGCCGCCAGTCAAATTGAGGATCCCACTCCAACCTCTCCTCAGCTCCATTTTCTAGATTAGGAGAGTTAGGTGAGACAACCTTCTCATAATCACTCCAGGCGTCAGCCTCCTCCATAGGTTGACGTCTGGGACGACACGCCAAACTCTCACTGCAGTGAGATCTACAATCAGTGCCACACTGGACGACCGGATTACTCTGACTGCCCCAAAAGATGTGTGGCCTATGTTCAAGTAGCCAAGAATGTCCTAAAACAACAGGGAAAACTGGGGAACTGATAAGGAGAAACCGGATTTCCTCTGAATGACCGCCAAAAGGGACGAACATAGTCAATAATTCGGAGGCGTCGGTTATAAGCCCAGTTCCCAACGGGCGACTGTCCAAAGACCTGACAGAGCGTGAATGTGAAAGAGGGCGGATGGGGATGGAATGTTTCCTAGCCTACTCCACATCCATAAAACAGTCTATGGCCCCTGAGTCCAAAAACGCCTCCACAGGTATTCTCTGTTTCCCCACAGTCAATTCTACTGAAATAAATGTTCGGAAGGGAGATTGGGTCTGCCCCTCTAGCGCCCCCCATACCGCTAGAGGGACTTCCCGTTTCCCTTAAGCTCAGGGCAGCGTGGACAGATATGTCTCGGTTTGTTACAATAATAACAAATAATACGTCTGCGAATGGGCTTATGAGCCCGGCTCTCATATGAGCGAGCCATCAACCTGCATAGGCTCACTGGGAGTGGAAGTTTCAGTGGGCGGAGTTGGAGCTGTATGCATGTTGTAAGGGGTATTAACCTTGTTGTTAGCAAGAGCCCGTGCAGTATGTTTCTCCTTGTTTCGTTCGCGGATACGATTATCAATTTGCGCACCGCAGTACGAACCAACGAATCTAAAGAAACACAAGGCTCCAATGTCGCCAGAGCATCCTTAACCTCCTCAGCCAAAGCGTGAATAAACACTGTCATAAGAGGTGCCTCTGGCCAAACTGTCTCTGTGGCCAGGAAGCGGAAAGAAATAGAAAACTCTGCGACGCTCTCAGAGCCCTGCCTTAGATGCATTAGACGCGTAGCTGCGTCCTGACTACAAACATCCTGATCAAAAACAGAAACCATTTGTCTCACGAGAGTCTCTGCTGAATTAACGACTGGCGAACCAGATCGAATGAGTGGCCCCACCCAAGTGAGGGCTGTGCCGGTAAACAGAGATAAAATAAACGAAACCCGTGATTCTTCATTAGAGAACCATGAGGGTTGCACTTTAAAAAATATTTCACATTGCGCAATGAAATCTTCACATTTTCCTGCCTCGCCTCCATATCTTCAGGGTAACTGGAGTTTAGGCTCTCGGGAAGATGAACGGATTGTGCTTGTGAAACATTTTGTGTAATTTGAGCAGACAATGCTTTAAGACTCTCAGTGAGACTTAATAAAACGGTTTCCTGTTTCTGCATGGCTTTTGCCTGTAGGCGAATTCTCTCCGCCAGCTCTGCCTGTTGATTGCCAAGACTAGTAAGAACCTTGCCATACCCAGTTAGAACTGACTGTTAGTTGGCAACAATCCTCTCTAGCGTATCTGCTGCTGGCGAGTCCATGTCTGGCAGGAATGTGCTGTAATGGCCGAGGAAGTAGGGAGGCCAAATGCAGTAGTGTGAGAGAACGAGACCAGCAAGGACTTAAAATACCCACAGAGAGAAACACAAACGAGGCAACAGAAACAGCTCTCGCGCTTCCAAAAGGACGCCCAGCAATCCGGACTAGGAAGCAAAGCGAGAGAGGAAAAACAAACAGGGAGAGCGAAAGGGAAATAACTCGAGAACCGAGAAAGACAAAGCACCATAAATTGGTGCTACGCCAAAGAAAGAGAGGGAAGGAATCAAAAAGAAAATTTCTCTAAAGAAATATAAATCGCAAATATACCGCAAAGGCATACGCCATAAATCCCTTACTAGAGACAACTTCTGGCTGCAGTGAAAATTGAAATCAGACACTCCAGCAAAGGAGGCGTGGCAGACATCCGGCTGATATAGACTTAGGTGAAAGCGCCGCCCACGCCGATGAACCAGCTGGGAAAAGAATCCGATAGAGAGGGAATTCGATATCGTCCCAGGACGACAGCCACAAAGGAAAGTCCTTCACACACGCATACCACCTAAACCATGACACTATCACTGTAAGTGACTGTTGCTAGTCCAAGTCACTGATATTTCAAGCACAAGCCGATACAAGGGTGACAAACATTCGTATCTTACGTACAACCTCATTTCCAAAAAAGTTGGCATGCTGTGTAAAATGTGAATAGAAATGGAATTCAACTATTTGCAAATCATTGAAACTCTATATTTAATTGACAGTCGTACCAAGACAACATATCAGATGTTGAAACTGACAAATATTTCTGGTTTTTGAAAAACCATATTCAATTCATATTCAATTTGATGCCAACCACGTGTTTAAAAAAGTTGGAACAGGGGCATTTTTATCACTGTGTTTTATCACTGCGTCACCGTTTGTTTTAACAACTGAGTTTAAAGAGACTGAGCAGACTACAACCCCAATTCCGAAATAGTTGGGACGGAGTGTAAATTGTGAATAAAATCAAAATGCAATGACTTTCAGATCACAAGCCAATATGTTATTTACAAGAGAACATAGATAACATTTCAAATTTCGAATGAAACTGAGACATTTTACATTTTTATCCACAAAATGAGCTTATTTCACATTTTCTGGCCGCAACAGGTCTCAAAAAAGTTGGGACATAGGCAGAAAAGGGCTGAAAAAGCAATTAATATATAAGAGAATCAGCTTAAAGAACATTTAGCAAGTAATTAAGTTAACTGGCATCAGGTGTGTAACATGATTGGCAACAAAGGGATGTCTTAGAGAGGCTGAGTGTCTCAGAAGTAAAGATGGCCAGAGGCTCTCCAACCTGTGAAGGCTTGCGTAAAAAAATTGTGGAATACTTTAAAAACAATGTTCCTCAACGTGAATTTGCAAAGGCTTTGAAGGTCTCATCATCGATAGTGCATAACATCATCAAAAGATTTGGAGAAACTGGAAAAATCTCTGTGCGTAAGGGAAAAGGCCGAAGACTTTCACTGGATGCCCATGATCTTCGGGCCCTCAGACGCCACTGCATCACTCACCGGCATGATTCTGTCATTGACATTACTGAATGGGCCCAGAAATACTTCAAGAAACCACTGTCAGTAAACACAGTCCACCGTGCCATCCACAGATGCCACCTAAAACTCAATCATGCAAAAAGAAAGCCATTGTTGAGCATGATCCAGAAGCGCCGCCGTGTTCTGCGGGCCAAGGCTCATTTAAAATGGACTGTAGCAAAGTGGCAAAGTGTCCTGTGGTCAGACGAGTCCAAATTTGACATTCTTGTTGGAAATCATGGGCGTCGTGTCCTCTGGGCTAAAGAGGAAAAAGACCACCCCTCCTGTTATCAGTGTTCGGTTCAAAAGCCAGCATCTCTGATGGAATGGGGATGCATTAGTGCATATGGTGTGGGACACTTGTATGTTTTAAAAAGCACCATGAATGCTGAAAGGTATATAAAGGTTTTAGAGCAACATATGCTCCCCTCCAAATTATGTCTATTCCAGGGAAGGCCTTGTGTATTTCAGCATGACAATGCAAAACCACATACTGCAGCTATTACAACAGCATGGCTTTGTAGTAGAAGAGTCCGTGTGCTGAACTGGCCTGCCTGCAGTCCTGATCTTTCACCGATTGAGAACATTTGGTGCATTATTACAACACCAATTTCGAAATAGTTAGGACGAAGCATAAATTGTGAATAAAATCAAAATGCAATGACTTTCAGATCACATGAGCCAATATGTTGTTTACAATAGAACATAGATAACATTTTAAATGTTGAAACTAAGACATTTTACATTTTTATCCACAAAATTAGCTTATTTCAAATTTTCTGGCTGCAACAGGTCTCATAAAAGTTGGGACACAGGCAAAAAGGGCTGAAAAAGCTATTAATATATAAGAGAATCTGCTGAAAGAAAATTTAGCAAGTAATTAAGTTAACTGGCATCAGGTGTGTAAAATGATTGGCTATAAAAGGGATGTCTTAGAGAGGCTGAAGTAAAGATGGCCAGAGGCTCTCCAACCTGTGAAGGCTTGCATAAAAAAAATTGTGGAATACTTTAAAAACATTGTTCCTCAACTTCAAATTGCAGAGGCTTTGAAGGTCTCATCATCGACAGTGCATAAAATCATCAAAAGATTCAGAGAAACTGGAAAAATCTCTGTGCGTAAGGGACAAGGCCGAAGACCTTTACTGGATGCCCGTGATCTTCGGGCCCTCAGACGCCACTGCATCACTCACCGGCATGATTCTGTCATTGACATTCCTAAATGGGCCTAGGAATACTTCAAGAAACCACTGTCTGTAAACACAGTCCGCCGTGCCATCCACAGATGCCACCTAAAACTCTATCATGCAAAAAGGAAACCATTGTTGAGCATGATCCAGGGGTGCCGCTGTGTTCTGTGGGCCAAGGCTCATTTAAAATGGCCTGTAGCAAAGTGGCAACATGTCCTGTGGTCAGACAAATCCAAATTTGACATTCTTGTCGGAAATCATGGGCGTCGTGTCCTCTGGGCTAAAGAGGAGAAAGACCACACTTCCTGTTATCAGCGTTCAGTTCAAAAGCCAGCATCTCTGATGGTATGGGGATGCATTAGTGCATATGGTGTGGGACACTTGCATGTTTTAAAAAGCACCATGAATGCTGAAAGGTATATAAAGGTTTTAGAGCAACGTATGCTCTCCTCCAGATGAAATCTATTCCAGGGAAGGCCTTGTTTATTTCAGCAGGACAATGCAAAACCACATACTGCAGCTATTACAACAGCATGGCTTCGTAGTAGAAGAGTCCGTGTGCTGAACTGGCCTGCCTGCAGTCCTGATCTTTCACCAATTGAGAACATTTGGCGCATAATTAAATGAAACATCCGTCAAAGGAGACCCAAAACTCTCCAGCAGCTGGAAGCCTGCATTAAACAAGAGTGGGATCAAATTCCAATGGCTAAACTCAAGAAACTTGTCTCTTCAATGTCCAGACGCCTCCACTCTTTGTTAAAAAGAAGAGGGGATGCTACACCATGGTAAACAGGCCCCTGTCCCAACTTTATTGAGACCTGTAGCAGCCATCAAATTTGAAATGAACTAATTTTGTGTATAAAATTGTAAAATTTCTCAGTTTCAATATTTGCTATGTTATCTTTGTTCTAATGTGAATAAAATACTGGCTGGTGTGATTTGAAAGTCATTGCGTTTTGATTTCATTCACAATTTACACTTTGTCCCAACTGTTTCGGAATTGGGGTTGTGAAAGAAAAGTCCGTCAAAGGAGACCCAAAACTCTCCAGCAGCTGGAAGCCTGTGTTAAACAAGAGTGGGATCAAATTCCTATGGCTAAACTCAAGAAACTTGTCTCCTCAATGCCCAGACGCCTCCACTCTGTGTTTAAAAGAAGAGGGGATGGGGCGCCCCAGTGGCTCATCTGTCTAAGCGCGCGCACCACAAAGGCTGTGTCCCTCCTGCGGTGACCCGGGTTCGATTCCGGCTCGGGTCATTTGCCGCATGCCTTCCCCATTCTTCCCCAACTCCCCTGTCTCTCTCCACCCTGCAACTGCCAAATAAAGGTGAAAATCCCAAAAAATAATCTTTAAAAAAAAAAAAAAAAAAATTCTCAGTTTCAATATTTGCTATGTTATCTCTGTTCTACTGTGAATAAAATGCTGGCTGGTGTGATTTGAAAGTCATTGCGTTTTGATTTTATTCTCAATTTACACTTTGTCCCAACTATTTCGGAATTGGGGTTGTAGTTTAGAAAGCAAAATTTTTTCCCGATCTAGCCTTATGTTGCATTTCATTGCTCAAAGCTTCACAGCCTCCTTTGTCATTTTTTTCTTTCATAATGCGCCAAACATTTTCAGTGAGTGACAGGCGTAGACTGCACACAGGTCAGTTTAGCTCCCAGACTCTTTCACTACGGAGCCATGTTGTGTTAATGTGTGCTGTCTTGTGTTTGGCATTGTCTTGCTGAAATAAACAAGGCCTTCCCTGTAAAAGACGTCTGGATGACAGTGTTGCCGCAAAACCTGTATACTGTATGTTGGTTGAAACAGCTCATTTTTCTAAACTTTAACCCTGAAAGCACTTATCCTCAACATTTTGTGATTTGAAAATGAATGTTTTTGAAATTGACGCCAATCTTACGAAATTTAAGGACAAATGTTCTTTTTAAAGTATTTTAATTACTGTATGCTTGCTCAGACATCCGGGAGCGGCTCAGAGTAGAACTCCGTGTCGAGAGGAGTCAGTTGAGGTGATTCGGGCATCTTGTCTGGATGCCTCCTGGACGCCTCCCTTTAGAGGCTTTCCAGGCATGTCCAACTGGGAGGAGGCCCCGAGGCAGGCCCAGGACATGCTGGAGGGATTATATCTCCCGGCTGGCCTGGGAACGGCTTGGGGTCCCCCGGGTAGAGTTGGAGGAAGTGGCTGGGGAGGGGGGTGCTTGGGCTTCTCTGCTTAGTCTGCTACCCTCGCGACCCGGCCCCGGATAAGCGAAAGAAGATGGATGGATGGATGCTTGCTTCATATTTTCATGTACACGATTGATAAACCCCATTGTTACGTCCGTGGACATATATTGGGGCGGCTTGTCCGTTGTTTTGGTGTTTTTTCTTTCTATCCAGCAAATTTCTCAGGTGATGAAGAGCGAATGTCATATAGACCTGCGCATCACCAGATTGCGTATTCTCCAGGGGTGTAATGGGCACATGGTGAACCATATAGCCTTCTCTCTGAGTGTAGAATGGGTGCATGATGAACCTTCTGGTTCTGTATGAATTCTGCGTATTTGGTGAACTTGTTACAAGATCTGTTACGAGTGGGTGCCATTTTGGTTTGGTTCCTTTACTCTTGATTTTGGCAAGAGAGGTAGGTAAGTTTACGGTCTTTTGATTTCTGGTTAGGTAAATGACGTTGTGTCATTTTGTAAGAATTTTGTGCGTGTAATTTTGGCATTGTCCATTCCAGTGGTCTATTAGTCTTAAAAAAGGAAACTGCTTGTAAGCAAGACAATAAAGACTTTGTTGATTTTTTTTTCTTTTAGTGCTTATATTGCATGCCTCTGCATTTTCTGGGGACGTGAGAGGGTATTCTCACCCATTGGTAGTTTTATGTGTAGCTCGACCCTGGACTGGGCTGTCACACCATACTTATATTTAGCATGTCACATTAAAAGAAATAAGGAGTACTTTTCCAGTGTCTGTAAATGACTCTAAAGCATTTTAGGGGTAAGATGTTTTTCCAACACTTGCCATTTTTATATAATTTGGAAGAAAATTATTTAAAAATAAAAAGTCAAAGCATGTTTTATTGCTTAAGAGATTTTTCAGTTATATATTGATGTTTATTATGTGGTTTGTTATGTGGCAATCTTGAAAATATTTTCAACTTCTTTGTTCAAAAGAACCCTAACTCCAGTGAAACAAAAACTAAAAGACATGCAAAAAATTATTATGGTACAAAAAAAAATTGACAAAAATCTGCAGGCTTACTAAACTGCCGAAGGGCACACATTTTCAGTGTGAACTGTAAATTGGATATTAGATTGTCTTCTTCACTAACCTTTGACATCATCAATGGGTTCCTTCAGGAAATACATTTAGGAGCCCAATAATCATTGGAGCCAGCATCTCACTGAAAATCTATAAAGTGCTCAAATACTACATAAACAAAAGTCACAAACACCTATTGTATTTAGATTAAATATTTTTTATTTCCTAGTACAAGGGCATTTGGAGTCTATTTCACATTACAATAAAATCAGACATTCATTGAAAAGCCAAGTGATTAAACCTCAGGTAGGAGAGGCAGGGATAAAGGAATTTTCGCTAACAGTAGCTGTTGGGGTGGGAGAAGAATTACATGTTACATTTTTTGAGGTATTCACTCATTTTATGAGCTTTTTCGTGCAGTTTACCTCCGGGTACATTTGGCGCTGCTCGCAAGATGATTAGAGCTGTAGGATGAATAGAAACTTCAATTAGCAAATGAAAAACAACTGCAAAAAGACACAGATATCTGAGATTTTGATAAGCCATGGTCTGCTATCTCATTTGAGTGTAAACGTGAAGTATAAATGGAGCGAATGCAATAATAAATCTTAAACTAATAAGAGAAAACATGAAACGCCACCCACATTGACCCCTTATTTGGATAGTATCCCGCGTGAACAGAAGTGCAAATATTCCCTCTCCTTAATGACATTGTACACCTACAACACTGTACCAACCAAATTTAAACATTCAAAATGTCAGAATAACAGCACATCAGGTAAGGAAATATCTATTTACTGACTTGTGCTCTATTTCAATTTTACATCTCGGTTGAAGTGGTAACCACAAGTGTGGTCTCTATATGAAGACAATAAGAAAACATAATAAAGTCCAAAAAAAGGAGATTATCAGAAAGTAAAATGGGATCAGTAGAGAGGGAATAGCAAGAAGAACTACAAGAATAGAAAAATAGCAGACAAGATGAGAGAATGAGGTAAGAAGGAGACGTATTACATGTGTGAGGCAGGCAGAGGCATACCGGTCTTTGACTTGGCAACGACAACGTTGTAGGTGGCTTTTTCCTGCTCTGTTGGTTTGGTACGCATGTCCATTGATGCAAGAATTTCGTCAAACAGGTCGTCCCTCAACACTGTGCACTTCATGCCAGCGATTTTAGATCCAGTTGCAAAAAAAATACTGCCGATCATTGCCAGTCAGCTGACGAATTTCATCTGCCTGCAGGGAACAAATACATACAACAAATATAAAATATTGGAACACATTAGGAACAAAGACTTCCATACACATGTATATGGCTCAGGATAAACCGTGGGAAAGCTCATGCCATGGAAGATTGGTTGTCTCAAAAATAATTGGCAGCCTTACAAAATAAGAGCCAAACAGGCTGCAAAAAAATGTCTTTGGTGTTTATCCCCATGGCCTTTCACTCAAAATATTCACAAAAGCCTAACATTTTCAGTGAATTAAAATTATTGAAAGAAAAATTAAATTGACATTAAAATCAGTATTTTTCTCCAAAACATGTGCCATAATTACTGGCATCTATAGAAAATCCTACGATTAAAATGAAATAGAGATATATTTCCATACATATTTTACATTTATACCTCCACCTGATTGATCAGGAGCTCTTAAGTGGTCAACCATGACTTCCCGTTTCACTGGGATATGAATATGAGGTAACTCAGGCCTAATTCACATTGTCATGGTTGACCCAAGAAAACAGTGATGATGTGCAATGAAAAGTTATTGAGCTGTGTATATCAGGAAATTAATACACAAAAATATGGAAACAGGTGAAAATACCCATTTCCATAATCAGAGCAATAACTAAGAACCCTAAAGCGACAGGAGATGTTAAGAACCAGCCTGGAAGAGGATGTGCATACATCGACCCCCCACACCATGAGGAGAATGGTTTGGCTGGCTAAGGAATGGATTACATGGATCACAGCTGGAGACCTGCAGAGGTTAGTTGACTTTTGGAGTCAGAGAGTCTCCAAAACTACCTTCAGAGGCCACCGACATCAACACAAGCTGTTTGAGAGGGTTACCAGAAAAAGGCCACTGTTGTCAATCAATCACAAACTAAAGCCCCTACAGTTTACCAGATGTTACAAGGACTTTTAATGGGATTGAGTTATATGGTTGGATGAGACAAAAACAGAGCTTTTTGGCCACAAACATCAAAGATGCGTTTGGCAAAGATAAAAGACAGCCATACAGAAAAGCACCTCATGCCCACAATGAAGTACAGTTGTGGATCTTCAATACAAGCCCTAAACTTTATGTTATAATCCATGGTATCGTGGACTCTATTACAGCAGGTATTAAATGAAAACCTCAAAGCCTCTACAGGAAGCTTAAAATGGGCCGTGATTGGACATTCCATCAGGACAACAATCTAAAGGCCACCTCAAAATCTATACAAAAAAGGTTCATGACTGCAGAATTAAGGTTTTCCCATGGCCATAACAGTCCCCCGACTGAAAATAAATTGAAAATCTGCGGGATGAGCTGAAGGGGAGTGTCCACAAGCATCAACCTCAGAATCTGAAGGATCTAGAGAGATTCTGTAAGGAGGAGTGATCTCATTTCCTTCAAGTGAGCTTGAAAGGTCAAAATGGCCGACCTTCATATTTTGAGGCTCCGTAACTGGGAAACCCGCAGAGATAGGCCCTATGTTATGCTCAATCACAAATAGACAACCATATATGGGGAGACCAATTGCACCATGCCATTGACCTTCACGTGGAGTTGAGGGCGCGGGCGGGGTGATGTGTTCTTCTGGACACACCCTCTAGTTTATGTATTTGTGTGTGTGTGTGTGTGTGTCTGTTTGCACTCTACAGGCCACAGTTCTGGACGGATTCTCTTGAAATTTGGTAGGGACAATCCTTTGGTGGAAGGGAAAAAATGATTCGATTTTCGTGAAGATCGGGCGGGGTGATGTGACCTACCAGACACACCCTCTAGTTTATTTATCTGTGTGTCTGTTTGCACTCTAAAACCCACAATTCTCGAACAGATTGTCTTCAAATTTGGTAGGGACAATCCTTTGCCGGAAGGGAAGAAACGATTAGTTTTTGGTGAAGATCTGGATCAAATCCTGGATTCTGGATCAGTTTGAAGATTTCATTAGGGCGCAGGCGGGTGATGTGGCCTTCCGGACACACCCTCTAGTCTTCTCTTCAGTATTTCAGCAGCCTCTTATATGCTCAATATTGTATACAGAACCTCCAAAATCGGTACAGTTAATGTTGAAGAGTCTATTATCTATTAAGAACTGAGTTTGAGATGATTGTATTTATATTTTCCTTAATATTCAGCCTCAAATTTCTTTTCACACTGAGAAGTCACAATATTTACCCATTTTCACCCACCATTCTTGCCATGTGGGACAGGAGCTAAAAACACGAAACTGGTTTGTAATGAAACTACATTTACCAAACAATAACATACTTCAAACTGCACCTTATGCAATTGAGTGCTTATATTTTTAATTTGCTCTTGAAATCAGGGATTTGATGATTTCCTTACCAAAATTTACTTTTCACAACTACTTTGAAATTACTTCTAAATAACCTCTACCACTCAAACTTGTTCATTTAGTTTTAGTTCATTGAGTTTTTTTTTTTTTTCATTTCAACTGGAATCATTTTGGATGCACATACTGTAGGCTGCTGAAATTATGAAAAAATTAGAGGGTGTGTCCAGAAGGTCACCCCGCCCGTGCCCTCAACACCACGTGAAGGTGAATGTCATGGTGGAATTGGTGTCCCCATATATGGTTTCTTATTTGTGATTGAACATCACATAGGGCCTATCTCTGGTGGTTTGTCAGTTAAAGAGCCTGAAAATATGAAGGTCGGCCATTTTGACCTTTCAAGGTCACTTGAAGGTCAAGGTCACAGTGGCATTAGATTCCCCATATATGACTTCCTTTTAGTGTTCAATAGTAACTGTGGGTCTATCTTGCGTCATTTGGCTGCTGGAGCATTCAGAAAAGTGGTGATGCTAAGTTTGACCTTTCAAGGTCAGTTGAAGGTGAAGATGATGGTGCCATTAGATTCCCCATATAAGACTTCCTATTAGTGATCAATAGTAAGTATGGGTCTATCTTGCACCGTTTGGCTGCTAGAGCACTCGGAAAAGTGGCGATGGTGAGTTTGACCTTTCAAGGTTGCTGAAGGTCATAACGTGGTGGTAGAAGAATCTCCATACCCAATTTCCTACTAATGATTAATAATAACTACATACCTATCTCCAACCAATTTCAAGTTATAAGCAGTGGAAAGTTTGCCCTATTTCCCAGTGTTAAAAAAAAAACTTCAAACTGATCCAGAATCCAGGATTTGATCCAGATCTTCACCAAAAACTAATCATTTCTTCCCTTCTGCCTAAGGATTGTCCCTACCAAATTTGAAGACAATCCGTGCAGAATTGTGGCCTGTAGAGTGCAAACAGGCACACACACACACACACACACACACACACACACACACACACACACACACAAATAAATAAATAAATAAACGAGACAACCACATACACCCTTCCGCAACTTTCGTTGCTGGCGGGGTGAATAATTCAGTAGTGAAAAGTTCCTGATTTTGCCACCGGATGGCGGCACAGAGATGAGTTAGAGCACGGATCTGGCCCTAAATTCGTAGTATACACTACAAGTTCTCTAATGCCAACCACACACTAGACAAAAAATCATAGATGACCGGTAGCTCTTAATAATAAACGTGGATATAAAACGTACGTCAGGTGCTCTTGGAAGACGGGAAAATAACTATTTGAAACTGAGAAGGCAATCCAGGCACTCGCGTGTGAAAAAAGGAAGGAAAAATTGATTAAAAAGCCTTTATTGTGGTGGCTAGAACATTAAAAAAGCCAACATGTTTCAATGTTTGAAACAGGGTCAGGTTCACACCACTGGTCCACTTCTCATGGAATGACTCAAACATGCAGTGAGAGAGAAATAAATGACAACAATTCTCAGCTCTTTGCATTTCCATTCTTTAAAACTGAAATTAATTCAGACAATTCTTATATTGCAACCCTTGTGATATGCTTATCACAATATACTCACATATTTATTATAATTTCATATACTGTGCAGCCCTACTTTTGATTATTAAGTACTGCAGAAACATTAGAAAAATGTACCTTGACCAAGCTATTCAAATTAGTTCAGTGCATCAGAAAATTCAGGGTGATGCAAAGTCCAGGAAAGTAAGGCAGGTTAGTTGCTCTCATGATGTGATAAGTCATTACGAAATGCAAAGCAAGAAATTCAGATACAAGTTCTGACTGAACTCTAAAATAATGAATGTTGCAATATATTCAAAGTGTAATCTCAAATATGTACCTGAAGGGTACACCAGCAGAGATCAAGGTGCAAGCTCCAACTAGTCGGAAAATTTTGGATCAAATTAACTGTGCCCCGTGGGAGATATGCCTACTCCACCCTGATAGACATTCCAAAAGCATGTCTGCCCATTCAAGAATTAGAATTTCTTTATAACAACATCAGGGATGAAAACTCCAAATATAAAAGTCACTCCTTATCTCTACTAATGTCCATTAAGCCTTCAGCTCAGCATCCAAATGACATTTGGCTTTATTTTCAGAGTCCTTCTGACAAACATCTGCCGTGTTTAAAGTAGGATACACTTCCAGGTGATTCATAATTGGTGTGCCATTTTGTGGATGAATACCAGAGTGTAGAACAAAACTGAACATTAAAAGGAGTAAATTCCAAAATTATTAGCATCAGAAAGGTACAGAAACAGAATCATTTCAATAAATGTAGATACCGATCTCACAAGAAGACCCTCACACTACGTATCAATGACTGCGGCACACAGACAAATTCAGAGTATAAAATGAGTGGACTTTCCCATTGTAAAAGTCTACTCCTTCAGCTTAAGATAAATAGTTAAAAAAGGTCAAATAAAAGTCATGAAAATCCTTCATTAAAGGCTTCAACAGCAAGTGAACACAGTAAATGCAGTTAGGAAAGTAAATACCTATTTTATTTAATTTCACTGTCCTACCACTGGCAATGCTCAAAATCTAGTTCCCAGTATAATACAAGCCCTCCTAACACAACCAGACCAGAGGCATAAGTGACAGCTGAATTGATTTATTCAGTGAGTGTTTATTAAATGCTGTAAGCTATGAGAGAGAGAAAGTCAATATTGGCTGGCATGTCGCAAGGAAAAAAGTGCTTGAATGTCTCGATAACCAAACTCCCTTCCTTGCTGGCTTTTGTAGCACATGTGATCCCAGGAATCGCTAAAAGCAATAGCACTGGGAATTCATTCACTGAACTGATACATTTGCCAAAAAAAAAAAAAAAAAAAAATTAAGGGCTGAAAGAGTGGGTGGCATGCGATTAGATTAATTTCCTCAACTATGTAAGTACCCACACACATCAAAATGCTTCCGAAGGAACAGCATGAAGTTGCACGCATCATTAACACTAAACACCAAATTTTAAATAATAGTTTATGCAGCCCGTATTCAAATTCTGATCTGGGAGCACTCTCTACTGGGAGGATCACACACAGGCTTTATCAGCCGGAGATTCAAAAAATGAGAAATGGAATCCATCCAAGTTTTCTTTCAGCACAATTAGTTTAAATAGCAATATAAAGAAGATTTAAGACAATTTTGTCGGTCATCTATCCCTAACTTGGAAGTGCTGGGAGATTTCGTGATCTCACGTCTGGATGCACTTGATAAAAAATGTTTCCAGCTGAGGCAGTATAACGAGGAGTTTTTGAGCCATGAGTGATATAAAGAGAATACATATACTCATTAAATTTGAGACTAAAGGCAAAATTAGCAATTCATACATTAAAACAACAAACACTGAAACATTGTCTAAACTCATAAATGCATTCAGCAATAAATTAGCAACTGTAGGCGTTGATAAATAAGTGACCAATTAGATCACAGTTGCTTTATTTATAACCCCTATTCCGAAATAGTTGGGACAAAGTGTAAATTGTGAATAAAATCAAAACGCAATGACTTTCAAATCACACCAGCCAGTATTTTATTCGCAATAGAACAGCGATAACATAGCAAATGTTTAAACTGAAAAATTTTACAATTGTATCCACAAAATGAGCTCATTTCAAATTTGATGGCTGCTACAGGTCTCAAAAAAGTTGGGACAGGGGCCTGTTTACCATGGTGTAGCATCCCTTCTTTTTAACACAGAGTGGAGGCGTCTGTGCATTGAGGAGACAAGTTTCTTGAGTTTAGGCACTGGAATTTGATCCCACTCTTGTTTAATACAGGCTTCCAGCTGCTGGAGAGTTTTGGGTCTCCTTTAACAGACTTTTCGTTTAATTATGCGCCAAATGTTCTCAATGGGTGAAAGATCAGGACTGCAGGCAGGCCAGTTCAGCACACGGACTCTTCTACTACAAAGCCATGCTGTTGTAATAGCTGCAGTATGTGGTTTTGCATTGTCCTGCTGAAATACACCAGGCCTTCCCTGGAATAGAGTCGTCTGGAGGGGAGCATATGTTGCTCTAAAACCTTTATATACCTTTCAGCATTCAGGGTGCTTTTTAAAACATGCAAGTGTCCCACACCATATGCACTAATGCATCCCCATACCATCAGAGATGCTGGCTTTTGAACTGAACACTGATAACAGGAGAGGTGGTCTTTCTCCTCTTTAGCTCAGAGGACACGACGCCCATGATTTCCAACAAGAATGTCAACTTTGGACTCTTCTGACCACAGGACATGTTGCCACTTTGCTACAGTCCATTTTAAATGAGCCTTGGCCCACAGAACACGGCGGCGCTTCTGGATCATGCTCAACAATGGTTTCCTTTTTGCATGATAGAGTTTTAGGTGGCATCTGTGGATGGCACGGCAGACTGTGTTTACAGACAGAGGTTCCTTGAAGTATTCCTGGGCCCATTTAGTAATGTCTATGACAGAATCATGCCGGTGAGTGATGCAGTGGCGTCTGAGGGCCCGAAGATCACGGCCATCCAGTAAAGGTCTTTGGCCTTGTCCCTTATGCACAGAGATTTTTCCAGTTTCTCTGAATCTTTTCAAGATGTTGTGCACTGTCGATGATGAGACCTTCAATGCCTTTGCAATTTGACGTTGAGGAACATTGTTTTTAAAGCATTCTACAACTTTTTTACTCAAGCCTTCACAGGTTGGAGAGCCTCCTGCCATCTTTACTTCTGAGAGACTCAGCCTCTCTAAGAAATCCCTTTTATAGCCAGTCATGTTACACACCTGATGCCAGTTAACTTAATTACTTGCTAAATGTTCTTTCAGCTGATTCACTTATATATTAATTGCTTTTTCAGCCCTTTTTTGCCTGCGTCCCAACTTGCTTGAGACCTGTTGCAGCCAGAAAATTTGAAATAAGCTTATTCTGTGGATAAAAATGTAAAATGTCTCAGTTTCAACATTTGAAATGTTATCTATGTTCTATTGTAAGTAACATATTGGCTCACGTGATCTGAAAGTCATTGCATTTTGATTTTATTCACAATTTACACTTCGTCCCAACTTTTTCAGAATTAGGTTTGTACACTGAACATATTTATTTACACTTATAAAAGCTTTTGTTCCCTGAAACAGCTTTACTTATATTGAAATATTTTCTTGCACGTCCTCTTGATAACCACTCCTTCCTTTTAACAAAGTACTGATGGATTGTGGGATGCACTAAGCCCTTAATACTGCTTTGAAGCGCCATTAAAATAAGGGCTCATAAAGTGTGGAGGAATTGCTCCTGAGCTTGGGCGTTTTCAGACTTGGGACAGTCTTCTGCACTGACTCGATGGCGCATGAATGCGCACTCAACACCGCAAGACTGCATGTGCAGGTATCCGGACGCAGCCTTGGTATCATGCCTCAAGATGTTCAGATGGTTTTGAGGGGCCTAAAGTGCCACGACAAAACCAACTGCACCTGTACTGATGCCTTAAGTTGGAATGGAGCCCTGCATTTGTATTTTATGTAATGGAACTACAAAACTAGTCCAACTGTTGAAATGGAATGAAAAAACTATTTTTAAAAAACGTAGAAATTAAAATCTGGAAAGTTGTGCGTGCATAACTATTCATCCCTTTTATACGGTGGCCGATAGGGGCAAATGCGCTGCTACGGCTAGAAACCGCTCCCGTACTTTTGCTATGAAATGCCTAAATAAGATCTGGTACAGCCAATGACCTTAATAAGTCACATAATTAGTTGTTACAATAAAGTCCACCTGCGTGCAACCTAAGAGTCACATGATTTCAGTATTAACACTCCTGCTATGAATGGCCCGAGGGTCTGTAACACCACTGGGCAAGGTATTGATTGCAAAATGAAGCTCTCTAAAGCAACTGGGACGTGCAGCAGGTTTGCGCGAGTAATTGGTTCACTACTTGCGGATTAATATGATACGCTACATACTGACACCTGCTGGACAAAAATGTAGTGTGAGGAGAATGAATTCACTTCAGTGTTTCAAAGGGCACTAAATTGCTCATTGGTATGAGTGTGAGAGTGAATGGCGTGTGAATGGTGTGTGCGCTCTGCGATGGATTGGTGAGCTGTCCAGGGTGTGTCCCTGCCTTTTGCCTCAGCTGGGATAGGCTCCAGCTCACCTGCAAGCAAAATGAGGAAGAAGCGGTATAGAGAATGGATGGGATGAATGGATGTTGCAAAGGGAAATGGTACACATCATTTCCATCATATCTATGGTGATAACTCGTGTCCTGTTTTGGTGGGGGCGAATATACCGTGTGTATGGCAGTTAATGTGAGGTAAGAGGGAAAAAATAGGATACATTACATGGATAAAAGGACAAACTACAGTTGTTAAGTGAATAAATTTAATTTGACAATGAAGGTTGGCCTACTTAGGGGCAGCCAATATGTGCTATTGTTGGAGAAGTAACCAGGGGGGATAAGTGCTTTTTTAACATTGTATGGGGTGCGCTTATATAAATGTTTTGTCGTGCATGTGCCTAGTGGGGGAACAGGCTTTATAAAATGATCCCAAACCTCAAAACATCCTCTTTCCTTTGCTAGGTCTATTTTCTAAAGCACACATAAAACCACTCAGTATCTCAGACAACTCAGCACGTCAACTTCTTCCAAATTCTGCAGGGCAAAGCCCGAATTCAGGTTTGCGATTTTCAAATCAGATACTGAAGCAGTCACGTGACTAGGTGCGGAATGATGCGTCGGATGTCACTGTTCAAGTGTTTCTACCAACAAGAGTCAAGCATCGATACAACGCTCTGAACAAAACTGCGTTACTTTTTTTATACGCACTTCAGGGCTTCAATATCAAGGGTGACATCACTAAAGCAAAAGGTATCACTAAGCAATTGGCAACATGAAGACCAAGGGCCTCTCCAAATGGGACATGGACAAAGTTGTGGAGAAGAACAGATCAGAGTTGGGTTCTAAAAAAAAAACCAAATTTAAAACATCCTAAGAAGCACTATTATGACCAAATGGAAAGAATATGGAACCAGCTCAAACCTGGGAAAAGAAGACTGCCCATCAAAATTCACACATCTGGCTAGGAGGGCATTGATCAGAGATACAAATAAAGACACCAAAGCTAACAGAGAAGGAGCTGGAAAGGTCCACATTGGAGTTCAGAGTATTCGTCCATGGACAACTTTAAGCTGGACATGCCACGGAGCTGAGTTCTACGGAAGAATGGTGAGAAAAAAGCTGTTTTTTTTTAAAGAAGAAGAAAATCCTGCAGACACATGGTGCACAATGCGCATGCATCCCTCTCTATGTGCTTACTGAAAGTCCGTGAGTGAGTGAGTGAGTGAATGACCACAATTTGCAATGCATAACCCAGGGCTGCAGTTGGCAGCACAAAGGAAACAAAAAACATGCGTGGAGTTTGCTTAACAGTATATGATACACTCCCCAACATATGGAAGAAGGTTCTCAAGTCAGATGAGACTAGGCATCATGGAAGACGCTGATTGTGGTGCAAACCCAACACTTCTCATCAACCGGAAAATACCATGCCTCCAGTGAAGCATGGTGATGGCAGCAACATGCTGTGTGGAAGCATTTCATCGGCAGGGACTGGGAAACTGGCGGGAATTTCAGGGAAGACTGATGACGCTAAATACAGGGCAATTCATGAGCAAAGCCTGTTGACTGAAAAATACTGCTAAAGCTACATTGGAATGGTTTAATGGGAAACATTAAAATGTCTTAGAATAGCCAGGTTAAAGTCCAGACCTTCATCCAGTTGAGAATCTGTGGCATGACTTGAAGTTTGCTGGACACCAATACACTCCATCTCATTTGTAGGAGCTGGAACATTTTTTGCTTGAAGAATGGGCAAAAATCCTACATATGTGCCCAGCTAATAGAGACATACCTTAAAGACTTTCAGTTTTTACTGTAACAAAGGGTGGCTCAATAATATATTGATTTTAGGAGGGGGCTGAATTCTTATTCATCCTATGCACACTCAAGATTTTTTTTTTTTTTTTTGTCTTCATTACTGTTTCAGTTACAATTTAAAAAAAAAATGTAATTGGCGAATGCAATAAGGGCCCAACTCCACACATTTTCAACATGGAGTTGAGTCCTTATTGAATTCACCGATTCAATTTGCACCTCAAAGACCTTAAATTGGTAAGAATTACACGTAAATGGAATGGTAAAAAACCCCCAATTTTTTTTTAATTTTCCATTTTTCATGCCACACTGAAAAAATTGAGACTTTGGATCAAAGTAAAAAAATTGCATCAACTTGTTACAGCTAAGTTTTTTAGTTTTTCTCAATTGAAAATTTTTTTACAAAGGTAATTTTTTTTCAGTTGAGAAAAACTAAAAAAATTAGCTGTAACAAGTTGACGCAATTTTTTTACTTTGATCCAAAGTCTCAATTTTTTCAGTGCACAAAATAGGAACGATGCCAAGGGGAGAGAATACTTTCCTAAGGCATATAAAATATATGCATAGACGGGCCTAGCAACGTATGAAAAAAAGCCAGAAAAAAAAACATTTTAATAAGGTTAAGGCCACTAGAACATTTTAAGTGCACCTTGGAATGGATCCAACAAGTTTCGGGTACTTTAAGGGAGGGATGGAAAACCATCCTTCCAAAATATAATCCCTCATTTCGCAATTTTTTGATTATGGCGGAAAATATTTCAAATGTGTTCTAATGGGTTGAGATCTCAAGATTGAGATGGCCATTGCAGTTGATTCACATCATAATTTATCACCCATCTGTACCAGGCCTACCAAAGAAAACAGACAAGGTGTAAAAGTTTGTCAGATGTCGCAAGGCCTGTAACAAACCCAGAGACGAACCAAATGAGTTTTCAATTGTGTGTTGCTGGTTCTTTGAAAAAGGCAGACATCTGACAAACTTTTGTTACAGCTTGGCCATTTTCTTTGGTAGGCCTGTGTACAGTGCTGTAAAAAGTATTTGCCCCATCCTGATTTCTGTTTGCTTAATGGCATATTTAAACTGAACATTTCAGCAACTTATTAGGCAAACCTACTTTGCGTCAAATTTATGTTATTAAGTTCGTGCAAATTATTTTGAAAAAACTCAAAATAAATGTCTTCAGGAACCTAATTTGGAGCTCACTGATTTTCTCAGTGTCTAATAATCTGTTAAAAAATGTTACCAGAAATTGCTTGCATACTGGAAAAACAGACATAATTGTGTGTTTAAAGACCTTTGATTCTTTATGGCATTCATGAGTATGTCTGTCAAAATGTGACTTAAGACAGCAAATAACTGCTTTAAACATAAAATACACCTAATTAGGTCAAATTAACAGCTCATTAAAATCTGACAGTTGCAATTGTAGTTGGAACAAAAGCCAGCGCACACATGGGTGTTCGGGAACCACTGCTCTAGATGTTAGTCTGGGTTCTTTAATGACCTCCTGGATGAGTTCTCGATGCACTCTTGGAGGAATTTTGGTCAGCAAGCCACTCTGGGAAGGTTCACTACTGTGTAGATAATGGGCCTCACAGTGGTACACTGGAGTTCCAGAGTCCTAGAAATTATGTTGTAACCCTTTCTAGACTGGTAGATGTCAATGACTTTGTTTCTCTTCTGTTCTTGAATTTCTTTAGTTTGTGACATCATCTGCTGCTTTTTTGCTAACTTCACAATTGGACTCAACAGGGCTAGCAGAAATCATGCCTGGGCATGTCGAGTGAAATTGAACCAAATAATCAATTAAATATTTTCAATTAGTTGATTCATTAACCAAGGGGGCAATTACTTTTTCATACTGGGCCAGGCAGGGTTGAGAATTTTTACATGAAAACATAATTTAAAAACTGTGTTTTGTGTTTACTTGAGTTATCTTTGCCTAATATTAAAATTAGTTTGATGATCTGAAATAGCCTATTTGTGTATGACAAATGTGCAAAAATCAAAGAAATTGGGAGAGAGGCTGAATACATTTTCCACAGCACTGACTTTTTTTGTAAAAAAAATATTATATATATATATATATATATATATATATATATATATATATATGCTGTCTTACATTTCAAGGAGGATCTTTTCAGCATTTTGAGCCATTCACGCTAGCTGATGAGGAAGTGAGCTGAAGGAAGGCTACTGTTTTAGCTACTGCCTGGGTCTCGTGATTGCAGTTTTGCAAAACCATATTACCAAATAAGGAATCATTTAAGAACCCTACTGCATTTCAAGCCTAGTCAGAAACAACAGTGCTCTATAGCGACTAATTAACTTTAAATGCACCAATGTGTCCATGTCAGGATATTTAGCTAATAATACTTTAAAATAAATTCATTTTCAAGTGTAACCATCAGAAATGATACTTCTTTTGCCATCCAAGTCTCAGGCTGCATCTGAACTCTCTAAAGCGCAAGGAACCTTCCTCACAAACGAACACGAACCGGAAACGGTTTGGCTGGAAGCCATGAAAAGGAGCACTGAACAGTCAATTTCACGAAGGAAAGGCGGCAATTAGTTCATTAGTTGCTTCCTTCCAGCAAGGAAACAAAGGACGAACCTTGGAAGAAATGACAAAACGAACATGGACTACAGTCCTTTGCACCTCTAGCAATTTGAAACGTCTTTCAGTCCCGAAGTTTTCAGATAAATTGCGAAGGCTATCTTCGCCATCGAACTCATGACCTATTGCAGGACGGGACATCCGATTTTCTCAAACATGCCGAAGGTGGATTTAAAATCTGTCAGCAATTTACCCTTGACCCAGGTGATGTATTTTTAGCGCGGTCAAGGAAAAGCGCAGCGGAAAGGGAAAAAGCCGTCAATTTAAGAGAATTAAATTGCTTTCACACCGGACGCGAAACGAATTTTTCGCACGACAGATACATTCAAAGTCAATGCAAAGACGCGAATAAAGCGGCTTTAGGATGCAGCCCCAGTATGCTGCGGGATCTCCAACAATTTAGCATCTGTAATCTTGGTCTACCTCTGATTGGGCCGCAAACTATTTATCAGTTGTCCGAATAGCATAATAATTTACAACAAATTGACTCATATTAAGAAAAAATAACAATGAGTCTTCAATTATTTGCCTCGAATTTTACTGTAGACTTTCATTGAAAATGAAATTTGAATGATCTTAACTGGAGCCAAACGCAGTAGGCTACAGGTCGTGCGACAAGAGCAGGAAATCAGCCTTGGCAGCGCAGCTCGATTTTGACAGTCCTTCCGCGGAGATATAGGTAGCCTACGGCAGCTCGTATTCATCCCTGAATCCCTGACAAATGCAACATATCTAAATAAAGCTATGCCGTGTAATCACTCTAGGTAGCCTTTTAATATAAACATGCTTAGTTTTCTGACTTTTGGCTTGATTTCACGCTCATCACAATGTCACCATACAGTAACTAAACATACACAATTTAGATCTAGCCTATAAAACGTATGAGAGTCATCGCAGAAAACATTACACGTAAATCAGCATGTAAAGTAGAAGGTTATTCACGCGGGAAATTTTTGTAATTGAAAGGGAAATGGTAAAGTCAACTTAATATTGTAGATATTTTGTGATAAGAATAATTACAAAATAGACTTAACAACTTTACCGTGATAGTTTTCAAGGTTCCGTTTGGGTAGGCCGCCCATACACTTTCGCTGCCTGGCTGGTACCCCACGATCACAGCGTCAGCCGCGACACCATCATCCATCAAACTTGTAATATAACTTTCCCAAGACATTGTTGGCGTGGTCCCTTAATGGCTCCTGATACGACCGCTTAAAGGGCTGCAACAAACTGAAAGACACGGGGACACATAAACCAGACAATTTTACAAAATTGCTGGAGAATCAAGAAAAAGCCATTTAGACAAAAGAAACCTGGAATTCATTACTCAGAACTACAAATATTAACCGTGTGTATTTTATTGGCTACAAATTTCTTTACACTAAAACAAGTTTTTTTTTTTTTTTTTTTTAAATCAAAATGTACTCGATTTTCATAAATGTGCAAAAAGTATTTGACTACCTGCAAGACAGTCTTGACTTCAGAAACGATGTGAAGTGAGATAGAGGAAGTCAGCCAGAATTTATATTGGGCCGTTGCACGCGCCCATCTCGCAACACACTTCCTCAAAGTTGTCTGATGGGAGGAGGACCTCGAGGGCAAGAAAAACAGCCAGGTAAAATTAGGTGCGCAATTATTATTGTCATGCCTATCATGGTAACCGCCCTATAAAGAAAATGCATTTAAAACACCTTGGGTTATAAATGTAGCCCACCCACAGTTGCTCATACAATATACGTACAAGAGAGGGATTCTTCCACTACATGTCCATGTATCATTAAGCAAGACAGCTTTATCTGATGGAGGATATTTTTGGTCATAATTAAAATTAAAAGTCCAAATAGAAAATTGTAAGGGATAAAATTGAAAGGATTATCATTTTTGTCACTCAACGAGGAATAATCCGAACATAATAAAACTTAAAAAGAAAAAAGGAAATTGAAAAAGCACGTTTATAATGTGAAATGATCATCTGAAAATGTGAAGTGACAAGGAGAAAAGTGAAAGTGAAAATGCAAAAGCTCAAATGGAAATGCTCGAACAGAACTTAAATTGAAAAGATTGAATTGAAAATGGCAATGGAAACCAGAAAAGGGAAACATCAAGTAAGAAACTCAACATGTGAAATAGAAAAGCTTAAATGGAAATCCTGAAGTCAAAAGTAAAAAAAAAAAAAAATGTAATTATATATTTTTGCAATATAATATCCTCCCCTACTTTAACTTGGGAGGACGTCACACAGTACACAACAAGGTCTAGAACCAAAGAGGAAGAATGAGGAAAGAGGCCGTAGGCTTCATGTTTGAATTGTTCTGCACTTGTCCATGGTTCAAGTTCGTGTGCAAAACCACAAAAACACCAGTTGCTTGAGTTCTGTGCCTCTGGACAATTCATTCAGATTGTATACACAATTGCTGAAGGGGTCTTCATGGTAAAGTGTAGAAATAACCATAATAATGTAAAAACTAAGAAATAACATACTCAACATGATTTAACCTCATAAACTGTAGTATTTTGATTAAAAAAAAATTACATAGTTGCCTTGGAAATGGCACTTTAATGACAACATCTGAAAATATTTTGTGGCACTGATATTTCAATAACCCATGGTCAGATTTTACTCAAGTTAGTCTCATATGAAAGGGTTAAGATAGTTCTATGAAATGAAAGGATTTTTTTTGTTTGGAACATTTATGAATATTTAATGAGCTCTGTTATGCAATCATAACGAAAATCGCTATCATCAACTTGCTTCATTTTCAAAATGAACCCCCTAGGGATGCACCAATCTAGAAAATCCTACGTCATTTCATATATCTCCAACAGATACAACTTCACTCCAAATTTCAAGTCGATCAGATGAATATTAATGATTTTATGAATGCCACAAGGTTAAAAATCAGTAAAATTGTGATTTTCGGTAATTTGCATTTAAAGTCACAAGTAACAATTGAGGCAGAGGAAGAACATAGATTATTGGTGTTTACTGGCATCTCACTGCATTCCTTTATTTATTTTATGTGAAAATCAAAAATATTGAAATTTTCAGAAAAAATTTACATTTTTACCATGAAGACCCCTTAACGAAAAAGTCTGGTTTGTGTGGCTTAAACTCCATCTTAAATAAGTTGTGAGCCAACTAACATAATTATGTTCACATGGCTTGTAGCTCATTTGCTGCTACACTATTAGCTAAATTAAAGTAACAGTGAAAGCAGAGAGTAATATCTTTGTTTAAAGTTATCTTAATTAATTGGAGCCCAATGCTTAAGCAGTTATATCTTGGTGAGTCAATAATGTTAGCTTATTCAATGTTTGAGTGGCACAAACACAGAATTTAAGTGGATAGAACGGCTACTCCCACTAAAATTATCGTCACAGGATGGTAAGTCTGGCAGCCAGTTTTACGTGTACTGCCCAGTACAAAAGACCAATCTTAAAGGTGCCCTATAATGTCACCTGGTGCACAGCTAATTAGCCATTACGATCCATTTCAAATCTATCCTTTGTGACAGTATATGGGGGAGGGCATCACCCAGAATAATGAAGGAAGGACTGGTTGAATGAAGTTGATTAGTTTTTCCTATCCCTGGTCAGCCCCCTCACCGAATGATGTCACAAAGAAACATATTATGAAATGCTTGTATTGAAGAATTGGCTTTTCACCCAGTCATATGATAGGGGACCTTTGATCTTGCACACTGTGCCGCAGATGCCCACTAAACGGTGGCAGAAAGCCATTCAAAGGTCAACTGAAGTGCATGGTGTTTTGCTTGTTGTAACCTCTGGCTGTCTTTCCTGATGTTAATCAGCAAGTTAAATGAATTCAACACAGTCATATAATATCTGCGCTTTGTCATCTTGAAAAAATTAAGTATAATGGCAAAGTTATGCTTCACACTATAACTGAAAAAAGAGATCCCCTGTGCTTGCCATCTTGTCAATATGTGTTTGACCCAAATTCATTGGCCACATGTACGCTTACCTATTTACGCACCAAATATGTAATTTATGTAAGATGAATGCTTATCGATCGCTCGATACATGCAATCATGTCATTTGCTGCCACGTTGAAGAGCTTATGTACCACAATGATGGAGATTTCTGTGCTATGCGAATGGTGGTACTCTCAAGTTAGCTTAAATAGCACAAGACAGCGCTGTGCAATTTGAGGGTCATTGTCAATAGAGAACTAACCTATACATTTACAGCAAAGTTCTTGCATGGCTGGGTAAGTTGTGTTTCAACTCATCGCTGTTACAGATTTGTATTTATTCAGACACAGTGCAATAGCTAGCTTAGCTAACAAGTAAGGTAGTCAGCTAGCTTGCTGTAGCTTAGCTTGCTAACGAGACTTGGCACTTAATGGCTGTCACTAAACTGAATGCACTTTTACAAAGCCTCAGTAAATAGTTGTTTGCTATGGTGATTTCCTCTTAATGAAGCAAAGTAATTTATATCCTTACCATTTAAAGCCGAGGTTAATGCTGTAGACAGGCAGCTGCATTAGCTAGCTAGCTGATATTTAACATTAAAGTAGTTAAGCTGTACATGAAGATGTGCAGAACAGAGAAAACAAGCACATTGGTAGAGTTGACATTTTTTATTGGATGATATTTTTTGAACAAAACTATATTTTGGGTTCCTGCCGTTGCCAGTCAGATACCCAACTGCACAAAATGATACGTTTATGTTGGTAGCACCTAGATTATGCCTTTCCTCACTTGCTTTCTACAGCTACAGCTTTCTTGCGTCGCGATTGGTCAGATTCTGTTCATTGCGAGCGTTACCCACTATTTGACGATCTACAAAAGTCAACTAGATGAATGATTCACTTGCTAGCATGTTAACGCTTTTCACCAAAACAAATTTAAATTTAACTTCAGACCGTTTCCATGCTGCAAGCTTGCTAAAATCAGTCCGTGGAAGTTTTTCTATTTCTGATTTTCTTGAGTTTGATATTTCCCTTTTCTTATTTCCAATACCATATTCAATGTCATATTTACAATTTAAGATTTTGGTTTCAGTATTTCCCTTTAAGTTTTTGCATTTTTTATTTCACTTTTTTCAGTGTCACTTTGCATTTTCAAATTTTTTTATTTTTTTAAATGAACTTTTTACTTTCCTTTTTTTAAATTTCGCTATGTCCTGATTGTTGCTAGCAGTGTAGTGCAACAATAATTTAATTTTCTATTTGGGCTTTTAATTTTTATTATGACCATATCATCTAAGCAGCCATGAGAAATTTGCAGTGGTACGGCTTTGTGCATGAGGCTTGCAGAGGCAGGCAATTTGGTCAGAAATGTACAGATCCAGCATGATACATGCTGCTGCAGGTTTCAGGCAGAGGAATTTTCAGCTGTGTGTCTCTGAGTAAGAGAGTGTTTTTGGGCAGCTGTTAGAAATCAGCCATGAAGAAGATCTGGAAAATGCACCTTCAGAATCATCTCTGCTGAATTGTTGGCACCATTTATAAAAATTAAGAAACACAGCTGATGACCTAGTTTACATTCGTTAAAAATGATTATTTCTTGATGAACATTTTTCTTCTTCAATGTGGGATTAAAGTAATTCACCTAAAGTTGAATTTCTTATAACACTTTTTACTCATCTGTTTCAGGGGTGCCAATTTGTTAATTGAAAAACACTGATTGGAATAAAAGTGCTTCTATTTGGAAACAAATATGGGCGGCATGGTGGCCAGCACTGTTGCCTCACAACAACAAGGTTGTGGGTTTGAATTTGGCTTGGGGCTTTTCTGCACGGAGTTTGCGTGTTCTCCCTGTGTTTGTGGGGGTTTCCTCCAAGTACTCTGGTGTTCTTCCATTGTCCATAGACATGCATGTCGGGCCAATAATAACATCTAAATTTCCCATAGACATGAGTGTGTGAGTGATAGGTGCATGTGCCCTGTAATGGATTGGCGTACTGTCCAGGATGTGTCCTTGGCTTTCGCCCATAATTAGCAGAGGTAAGCTCCAGCTTCCCCACAACCTTAGGGAGGAAGAAATGGTTTAAATAATGGATGGATGAAACAAATATTTTTTCTCATAAATATGCGTGCAACAATTATTGGATCCCTTAATACTTTGTGCAGCCTCCCTCTGGCAAAAAAACAGCCATGAGTTGTCTTGGAAAGTGTTTAATGAGGTTAGAGAAGACATTGCACGGAACCAGAGACTGTTCCTCCATGTCTAGGGTCTACATTTATGATCTGTCCTCTTCAGCTTGTCCCACAGGTTTTCTTTTGGGTGTAGATCAGAGAACTGGGATGGCCATGGCAAAATGTTGATTCTGTAGTTGGTTAACCATTTTTGTGTTGATTTTGATGCATGCTGTGGACTGCTGTCCTGTCGAAAGACCCAACCATCAACCACTTTAAGCTCTCAGGCAGAGGCAGTCAGGTTCTCATTTTAGCACTGACACTTGATAGAATTCATGACAGTCCTAACAAGAGGAAGAAAAAAGTCCTATGAATTTAAAGCTCCACCACTGTACTTTACAATAAGGATTAGGTTTTTTACTGAATGGACATTTTTGATTTATTACCAAACCCATTTCCAGTGTTTTTTTTTTATTATTTATTTTTTACCTCAGAGCTCTACATAGATCTCATCTGACCTGAGAATCAGCTCTATTTTGGTCTCAACTGACCAGAGTACTCGTACCCATTGGAAGTTCCAGCATCATTAGGCAAACTGAAGGCGCATTAGTTTGTTTTGTTGATGTTTTTTTGTTGCATCCCCCAGACACCTTGTAAATGAGAAGATGGTGTTTGATCATAGTTTGGGAGACTCTCTGACCCCAAAGGCATAATTAATGCCTGTAATTCTCTAGTAATGATCCTTAGAGTTTCCTTAACCACTTGAACTATCCTCCATACAGTAAACACTGGCATTCAAAATAGGCACAGCTTCTCCCAGGCAAATTTTTAACTTTGCCATATGTATTACCCTTCATAATCATTGCCCTGACAGTAGAAAAGGGTACTTTAAACCTTTTTTTTTTTGAGCTATTTTTATTACTGCGGTGCGAATAGCGGAACTGCTTCTCTTGTTGGCCCCGTTGCGGGGCAGATAGCTGATCTGTTTCCCCCAACTCACTCCGCTGCGGGGCGAATAGCCACTTCCATTTTTATTAGCCATTCCCACGTCTATGAAGCAAAACAACTTACTGACACACATCAGTGTAGCACTTCGTTATCTTATGCTTAGTTCCCACTGTTGTGCGCTCTGTTACGAACGCCACGATTGGCCATTCATAGCTGATCGTGAGACTTTTCTGAAGCTGCTTTCATACCGGAAGCGAAACGAATTTTTTGCACGACAGATTACATTCAAAGTCAGTGCAAAGACGCAAATACACGCGAAACAACGTGTGTATTCGCGTCTTTGCATTGACTTTGAATGTAATCTGTCGTGCGAAAAATTTGTTTCGCGTCCAGTGTGAAAGCGGCTTAAAATTTCAGGTTTGGATACAAGGGGATGCGATGATCACGATTGACAATTAATCTTGTTGATCGTAGGAAATTTTTGAACCGTCCAAAACTTTTCTACGATCAACACGATTGTCACGAGTCACGACTGACCTCATGATCTGATAAGATCTGATAGGATCACCACGATTACTCCACGATTAAGACCACGATTTCAATCGTGCCACGAATCGTGATAGTGGGAACCTAGCATTAATGATTGAGATGGATGACAAAGAGATCATCATCCGCGTCCTGTTTATATCCCGGGGAAACAGGAGTGTATGATTGACCATTTAACCCATTACCACTCCGGTAACATTTTCTTAAAATGCCTATAAAGGACGTACTCAAGGTAAATTGAAATCTATTCTTGTTTTTAACTTCCCTGATGGGCCCGTATTCGGGCCGTTGGAGTGTTAAGGGGTGAAGTTTTCCAAGTCATTACGGTAAGCTTAAAAAGTATAATATGAATGAGAATATACTGATATTTGATTTTTCTTTGAAGGGTTTCCAATGGTCTCAATGATTGTGGCACGTTTTTGGGGAGAAATATTTACATTTATTTTCTCTCGATTCTAGATTAGATTATTGTCACTATTTTGAAAGAGAGATTGGGGGAATTATGAGCAACCAAATTTTTTGAAAGCCGAGTCAGATAACACTTAAGAAGGGTGCCAGTACTAGTCGAAGGCACTGTATGTGTATGTGTATATGTACTGTATATATTTGAGCCAATAATTTTAATACCAATAAAGAAAATGCTTACTTAAAAAATAAAGACACAAACAAGAAAATATGCAAATTGCAATAAATCTTAATAGATTTCCTTTAAAATCCCCATGTCCAAAAAAAGTTGGAACATGGTGCAAATTGTGATGTTGCATTTAGAGTACCAGCTTATTTCAGTTTATTTTCATAAATTTAGTACAGAATAAGGGCTAGAAACATAAAAAATCTGCATGAAAATTCAGCACTGAAGTTGTTAAAAACTACTGGGAATCGAAAAGTGGCTCAAAGGTAAAACAATATATTTTTGGGATCATAAACTTCTTGACCACAAGTGTTTTACATCTGAGGGTGATATTCAAAATTTCCAACTGTCCTAGAGCCAAAGAAAAGCATTCTAGAAGTGGCTCCCTAAGTGGCTTTCCAAATGGTGCACTGTGTAATCATAAAGTAATCATATTTTACCCCAAATCAACTGTTTTCAGTCATGATGCTTGATAGGAGTACATGATTTTTCAAGTGGGAGTCAACATCAGTCCATCAACACGTGGGGATATACATCTGTGGTCTCCAAAAACCTCTCCATACCCAACAAATGCTTTTTCACCAATATGAAGTATTGAAATTTGCTCATTTTTCACCAGAGCCCCATTAGCCAATGTGCAAAGTCATAAAAATAACTTATTTTACTGTCAGAATATTTAGTCTGCAAGAAACTGTCTGCTGTTACCATCTCCTATGATGTGGATGAGGCATTTGACTTTATGAGGCATGCAAAATGAAAAAAAGTGAGAACCGTTCACGACGAACACCAGCCAGCATATGCAGTCCAGTAGTGACATACTCCTCCATAGGTTATGCCAACCTGGCCTGCTAGTATTCACCTATCACACGAGTGAACAGCAGACTTATATAAACACTTTCCATGCCATACAAGGAGCAAGTTAAACTCACTACCGCAGTAATATCCAAGATAAACCTTATGTGTACGCACAAAAAAATATATTCCACCACCAGGAAAAAGCAGGCAATAATGTTATTCTAGCTAGAATAGAAATCTGTGCATAGAGCATAACAGTGGGGTATTAAGAAGTCCTTGAGCTGTTCGCATATTAGCGTAAACCAAGACATTTGATTTTGTTAAATGCAGTAAGATCGCTGCACGGAGCAATATACCACTATATTCTGTATTATTAGCAAAGGCTAATGGTTAGTCATAATAAACAATGTAACCAACTAAGCCACAACAGTATGATAATCATGGCAGCTGTGATGGTCCTGCCCTGCAGTCCCTCCCCCCTCCTGCTGTCTGCACCTCCACTTCAACGAGCCACACCTGTTGCTCGTAGAGGTGGAGGTGCAGTGTAGAGTATTTAAGCACTGCACTGCCAGTTTGGCAGTGCAGCTGCATTCTGTGTCCTGAGCCCTGATGTCATTGTTTTTTGCCGCTGCTCCTCTCGTGTTTGCTTTTATCTTTTAAAGTAAAGATTTTTGTATTTTTACTCAGCCTGTGCGTGTGGGTCCCTTCATCTCTTTTTGGGTACATGGTCCTAGTGCCCTCCGGCTTCGTGTCTTCAGCCGGTGGGGGCAAAACCATGACAGCAGCGGTGAAAATCAGAAACACCAAATGACAGACTGAAATATTCCAAGTAATAACATATAATAATACTTACACATCAAAGAGAAAGACTCCCGCGATAATATTGGTTTCCTCATCCAGAAAATCAATACTGTAAGGCTCAGAAAGCCCTCCAGTCCTGTCCTCTCCAGACTAAATATCGGTGTTTGTGTCTGTAATTTGAGTATACTGCTTATCCATCCAGTAAAAGTAACGTGAACACTCCTAGGTTGCGTACGGTAGCTTTTTTTTTTCTCTCAATTTGCTCAAGTAATTCGCACGTGCAAATGCAAACGTGCGACCTAACTTGCTGTTATGCCGGGCTTTATTTTCTTTTTCCGGTTGCCCAACCTATTTCTTTCAATTACCGCAGAATGTTCATACTGTTCTCACTTGGTCAAAATACTTGTCAATCATCATATAATTACTGAAAAAGTTCAGTGGGGGCATGACCTATAGCTGTGTTTAACGCTAATGAGACTATTTCCGGTGTAGCAGCCCAGATGAACTCCCCACCAGACTATACCCGGGTATAATCTACCCTAAGCCAAAATATACCCGGGGGTATAAAATCGCCTAGCCTGGTTTATACCCCAGGGTATATTTTAGCCTCCACCAGACTGTACCCCCCTCAGCCCAGTTTAGTTTATACCCCCTTGTGTTTTTCATAAATAAGTTTGTATTCCAATATAAAGAGTCTCCCTGGGGTATAAAATGGCCTAGCCTGGTTCATACCCCAGGGTATATTTTGGCCTGGGCCAAACTATATGCCCCCCATCAAATATTTGTACTATGTTGTTCAATATTTTGTGACTGAATGTGGGCAGTATAATCTGGCCTGTGGGGTATAAACTGGGCCAACCCACTTTAACCCCAGGTATACTCTGGGCTTGGGTTATACTTTTGTCTGTTAAATAGATGGTAGGGTAGTATGATTTGTAAATTTCTGATTTCTACAATGGACAATAGAATGATGTAGTATCAATACCATGTTTAATTTTTTTCTTCAGAAAGCTGACTTTTTTTCAGTTGTAAATTGCCAAACCTTTAGGCTATAGTGACTTTAGCTTGTTATGACATAAACCAAAATTTTTAGTAGCAAGAGATCATTTTTGTCAACTTCTGGATGGATGCTTTTGGCAAATATCTTCGGCCGATTACAGATCTGACATGGTTGAGGAGCTTTATTCATACAATTCCTGGGCAACAGTGGTGAGACTTATCTCCTTCATATCATAAATAGTTTACGGGCACCACTTCCTTATGAATATTCAATATAAATTTCATGTCCATAGGATAGTGCAACTGAGTGCATCAGTTGAGCGGTTCCATAGATGGTAGCATCTAGGTCTATGCAAAGGGCTTAAACTCTATAACTAATTGATAATTGTGCAAAGCCAACATATCAGATTTTGAGACAGAGAAATTTAATTTTTTTTTTTTTTTTTAAATATATGCTCATTTTAAATTTGATACCTGGAACACTTTTCAAAAATGTTGAGACAGGGGCAGGTTAACCATTGTGTTGCATCACCTTTTCATTTAACAACACTCTGTGTTTGGAAAGTGAGGAGAGCAACTGCTGTAGTTTTGAAAGCAAAATGTTTTCACATTCTTGCTTCATGTGGGATTCTCAGTTGCTCCTTTGTCATATTTTATTTTCATAATGGGCCAAATGTTTTCAGTGGGTGACAAGTCTGGACTACAAGCTGGCCAGTTTAACACCCGGACTCTTTTACAATGGAGCGATGTAGTTTTGATACATGCAAAATGTGGTTATGCATTGCCTTGTTGAAATAAGCAAGGCCTTTCCTGAAAAAGACAGTGTCTGGATGGCAGCATATGTTGCTCCAAAACCTGTATATATCGTTCAGTTATTCATGCCGTGTGCACTAATGTACCCCATACCATCTCGAATACTGGCTTTTTAACTGTACTCTGATAGCAAGCTGGATGGTCCCTCTCCTTTTTAACTCGGAAGATACAGCATGCGTGATTTGAAAAACGAATTTCGAAACGAGTTCTCCTCTTTGCCTCAGTCCATCTTAACTGAGCTTGGGCCCAGAGAAGTCGGCAGGATCTTGTTTATATATGCTTTTATCTTTACATGGTACAGTTTTAACTTGCATTTGTGGATGCAGTGACAGACTGTGTTCCCTGACAATGGTTCCAGAAGTGTTCCTGAGCCCAGGCAGTGGTTTCCTAAACAGAGCCCTGTCCGTTTTTGATGCAGTGCCACCTCAGAGCCTGAGTATTCAATATTGGTTTTTGGCCTTGTCCCTTGTGCAGATTTTGCCAGATACTCAGAAACTTTCAAGTATATCGTGTACTGTAGTTTGTAGATGATGAAAACTGTAAATTATTTGCGGTTTTACGTTGAAAAACGTTATTCCAAAATTGTTGAACTAGTTGCCCAGGCAGTCTTTCACAGAGTAATGAAGCCCACACCATCTTTACTTACGAAGGACTCAGCCTCTTTGGGATGCTCTTTTTATATCCAGTCATGTTACAGACCTGTTTCCAATTAAACTAATTAGCCGTTAGATGTTCCACCAAGTGTATTTTTTTGTTTTTTATCATCATATAACTTTTCCAGTTTTTTGTGGCCCTTGTCCCAACTTTTGTGAAACTTTCTGCAGGCACAAAATTTAAAATGACCAAATGTTTTTCAAAAAACAATAAAATCTCTATTTCAACATTTCATAGTGTTTTTTTTTTTTTTTTAACTATTTTCAATTAAATGTAACCTTAAAGATTTGCAGAACATTGCATTGTTTTTATTTATTTTACACAGCGTCCCAACTTTTTGGGAAACTGGGCTGTATTTTGAACCATATACAGGTTATTGACTTTTGTTTATATTACGTGACCTTTCTGAACTTGACTGATAGAAGTTGCCTCCTTGCGCCAATGAAATGCAACTTAAACTTCTGGCTGATATCTTAGATTTAGTGAGAACTTCTTGTGCTTGCTGCTTCTTGCAGGCACAGGGGAGGACGCAACCACATCCTGTTTGTCTAACTTAAATCAGCATGACAGTTCTTCAGAGCTGGAGGAGGTGCAAGCCACATGTTGCTGTCTCTGTATGCGATTGGCGAAATTACTTTTGATAATGGCGATTTCGATTGACATTGGAAATGTGCAGTGTGGCAATACTCACTGTGCACGACGAAGGAATTATTGTTTCTCTTTGCACACATGAACACAAAGAACTTCACAAATCTTAGAACTGATACGTCTGATTTGCTTCGAACTTGTCTTAATGCTCCAAAATATGTGAGATTTTCTATACATCATGCCCCGCAAAGGTATGCAGTGTTATTGCTCCTCGTATGCATGATATTCAGACCAATCCTTTGAGCCTTAAGTGACGTGAACTTCCGCAAACCTTTTCACATATAGCATGTAAGGATGCTGAGGTATTTGATTTTCAGTTCATGGACGCAGCGTGCATTACTAAGGATCTGACACACAACTGTTTATTGGTACACTGTTGCTCCAGTTTCAAGTGTACATTTTCAATCATGGTTAAGGCTTCTCTCATTATTCTTTCATTGGCAAGCCCAACATTATGAATCCAGTAATTTCGCTTAACCAGACAAACAAAAATATATCTGCATAAGGGTGTTCTCCCTAAAAATTCTGGAGCCGACTCCATTTTAAATTTGTTCCATGTATTGCTAATGCCAAAATGAGTCTCAATAGCTACATACTGAATTTGACTATCATTCACAAAAAATGGAGACAGGCAAACATCTTGTGTGCAGATCATCATAAATTAATGGTCTTTGCTGGTACCAGAGTGCTTTTTATTGCTGCATTCACTGTAACATCCCAGCTAGACATGACTGTGCTCCGGTCCAGTGCCCTGCTGTGTGCTGTATTCATCAAAAAGTTGAACAAATGCATTCAGAGTCCCTTTATCATCCTTCATTCTGAAAAAAGCGAAGCGACTGTCAAAAGATGTGGGTGGCGATTGATCTTCGCAAGTGAAGTAACAGATTATATAAAGTACACAAAAAATATACTGACCAGCATTAAACACACACCACCTACTTTCATGGCCAAAATACAAATTATGCATGTTTATGATGTGTAATTGTCATCAAAGTGCATTAAGCCTCCTGACAAGATGGCAAAATGCAAAATTAGGTCTTTGACGCGTTTTAATGCCATTTCAGGGCGAAAAAGCTAAAATCAAGATTTTTGTCACCAGGGCAAAATGCAATGATGTCTTTCTGAGACTGTTCATGAAATCTGGTCTTTCAAAAGGTGGCAAGGCAAAAGCCACCTTAAGTCAGTTGATAAACATCATCATTAGATGGCTAATGAGGGGAGAACTTGATGATAATGACTAGCAACACATCCTTAGAATGTTGGGAGCGCACATGAGCATCTGTTCTCTTGTTACATGGTAGCATTGTCATTATTTCATCACTGGGAAGATTGACCAAAAGTTTGGGGGTATCTGTGCTGTGCCTGACTGTCCACAGTTTGCCAGCCACGGTGTAAATTAAAGAATCGAGATCATTCAACTGGAGTCCATCCGGGTAACATGCATCGTCACAGCCGATCAGTGACTCGAACGGCTCACCAAAGTGATGTCAAAGGGGTTGAGCGTCCGAATCCACAGTTACATTTCACCTAACAGCTGCAAAAGTGGCCTGTTAAGCCCCCACTTTAGCCCATTTTCAACAAAACCACCGCTTGTAGTTCTGTTTAAAAGCAAGGGTTACTCCCAACTAGAAGCAAGATATCTAAACCTAAATTGTTTGGTCTGTGTCCAGTTAGATCATTAGAAACATCTATCTGATTTTGTTGTCATCGCTGCTGCGGACGCTTACAGTGATGTAGGGTGAAAATGGGCTCAAATAGGGTTGTTACATCCCACCTCTGCAACTTTCAGGTGACTTCTGACTCTGGATTCAGACACTTGGTTCTCTTTAACATCACCTTGATGAGCTGTTATTGGTCGCTTGTAATCAAACACTTGTGTTTCCTAGATGGACTCATTTGGACTGAACTTGATTATTTGATTCACCTCATTGCTTATAAACTGTGGACAATCAGACACAGCACAAATACCCCTAGAAGTTGTGGGCAATCTTCCCAGAGGCCGAATAATGACAATGCTGCTGCCTAGCGATGGCAGGGACGCACACCCACAAACACAACTTTCTAAGGGTATGTTCCTACTCATTTTCATCAAATTCACGCCTCGTAAGCCATCTCATGATAATGGTTAACAACTGACTTAGAGTGGTTTTTCACTTGCAATATTTTTAAACACCAGATCGTGTGAAGAGAACCAAAATAATGTCATTGGATTTGCCCTGGTGACAAAAATCTTGATTTTAGATTTTTTGGCCAGCAATGGTATAAATACCTGTAAAAGACCTAATTTTGCGTTAGGCCCTGGTCAGGAGGCATCAGACACTTTAATATTACTTACTCATAAACATACGTACATAAATTGTGTCTTGGCCACGAAATGAAGTTGGTGCATTTTTAATGCTGGTCAATATATTTCTTGGCACGGGCGGAGGGTGGGGGGGATACTAACAAATTTGAGGCATCTGAAAAAGAGGGAAACTGATAAAATAAATGAAGGCAGAATTGGACTCAAGTAAAGTTGGGCTGCATGATTAATTGAATCATGATTTTTTTTTTTCTCGCATAATCCATGTAATTGACCTTTCCGATGCACAGAATTGAGCTCCGCCCCCCAGCTACTTTCGCTATATTCTACAAGCTTTGCAGCTCAGTTTCAAAATAGCCACTGCACAGCAGAAATTTGACCACCACTCTCTCTTGCATATTCAGAATAATACTGTGGTACATTTCTTGCTGAATATGTCTAACTTGTCCAAGAAAGTTCAACAGAGAGGTCTTAACTATTATACTATGGGATATTTTTGATTGAATTGGTGGAAATGTCGAAGTCAGCAAAGTGCTGGCGATCCATGCAGAAACATCAAACCCCACATAAACTACACATTGAAATCCAGCCAGACAAAATACTGGAATCTTAATACACCTGAAAAGCAATAGGAGTAGTTTTTTTTTTTTTTACAGATGGATAATATTATCGCTAGAGTTTTCATTTTGGGTACGTAAGTAAATACATTTGTCAACTACATGTTAAATCTCCAACTGAAAATGTCTGACTGGTTTTTTTTAAGTACGACAATATTACTGTTAGTAACATTATTCTCTGACTGCTCATTTTGTTTCATTTTACCGCAAAGCTATCTGCAGGGCACACACATAGGTCTAATGGATTTATCAACAATGGCACAAATCAGGTATTTCAGGTGGATTTTGTCTGCACTATAACCAATTAACTTCTCAGTTAATTTTACTCAACCCAAAATGTACATTGGGAGATTGGGTCACTTTCCTCGTCTAAGCTAACATTAGCAGAATGTTGGCTACCTATGCAGCCAGCTAGCTAACAAAACCACAAAACTTCACCTGCTTGCTTGAAGCTGGACATGCGCTATGCAACGTTTAGAAATGCTGTTGTTTCATCCAGCTCACACTGCAAAAGTAGATCCTCAGTGATTTAAAGCCAAAGCTCACAGTTTATGTGCTGACATTGTATGGTCTGATCGTCAAGCCATTAATTGAGTGTTCACACTGTATGTTCCATTGGCTCTGTGGACCGTACTGGCCATTTACTGAGTCAGCAACCTTGGTTATTGCACACACTTTATGATCGCTTCGTCATTGGGTCAATATGGTGGCACTATCGGAACAGACAGGAGCTTAAAAAGATAAGGCAATCTGATTGGTTATTATTTTAAGCTTGATTGACAGGTCGGAAAGGCCACCATTGGGTGAAGAGGTGAGCTAGCACCTTTTCTTTTCCTGGAATAACACCTGATGTGGACTTAAACTGACAGCAACCAAATGTCAGAGGCCACCTGAAATGCTTCCGGTGGAGGGGGAAAAAATTGTATTGAAAAGTCAGCTGGAAAAATTCCATCACCTTTAAATGCATTATTAGCCTACCCTCAACCTGTTCCCATTTACTTTGCCTGAATAACAATCAAGCAATTTATTTAACGACTAATCAAAATCAATATGTAACGTATAATGATTCAAAAGTGATGAGAAGCAAATAGTGCTACTATGTGAGATGGACAGGTATTCTTCGAATTTTTCTCATTGCCTTTCTGGCACAAATTTAATGGATATAAGAAAAAAAAATGGAGGCAGGATGCTTCCTTTGGGGGCGGGCGGGGTTGCTAACCTTACCAACTTTTTTTTTATTTCAGTAACTCATAAGAAGAGGCCAGTATAAACCATCTCATTTTTTTTTTTCCAGCAGTACATGAATAAAAACACACCTACCACCATTTTTATCACCAACTGGTTTTTTGCCAGGATGCTCAGTTGGAGAACTCCTATCTGAAGAAATGAGATAAAAAGATTAATTGTTCAAGATAAATGGATCCAGAAAACAAATTGTTTCACTAGTCTCCCTGCCCATCTCATTCTGCCCTAGTTCTGTTTCTGCTGTAGAACGAAAGCTTTCTCAAGAGTGGTGTTTCCCAATTTTTTTCAACCACATCACTTTCCACATATGCAGAATCTGAATTTACCAAATATTTAGAATCTCAATAGTGAGCAGTGATTTAATTTACTGGTATGTCTTCTAATTACATTTAATTCAGCTTTAAAAAATGTGATTAATTTCAAGAACTTTCAATCAATTCAAATTTTTATTTTTCCCTCAAGGCAATGCTCAACTCAACAAACTGCATACTGGTCGGAGAATGCTGTGATATTGGCATTTCTACTACAAATAGACCAAGTTTCGGCTGAAAAAGCGAAGGCTCAGCTCCAGATACAAAAGCAGAAGAGGAAATAAAGGTGAATGAGAGCCTGTTGTTGTGAAACTTCTGAAACTGTCCCACTGAATAAAAATGCTCTTATAATCTCTTCGCCTCGCGTTCATGCTCTGATCTGCTCTCAGAATGCGCTTTCAGCAATACCAACAGTGCTGTTAAAAAGTACTTGCCTTATTTCCGATTTCTGCTATAGGTTTTCATTTTCCCCCTTTTATCCTAATTTGAACACACAGCCAAACTGTTTAGTCCAGCGCCTAATCAGGCCTATGTATCAATTTTAAATTTTACATTTTTTTTGGCTACCCAGTAGTTTGCAGAGTTGAGATCAAATTTAATTAATTTAGTCCTTGGACCAATATCTACCCATGTGTAAATTTTGGTGCAGATCACAATATTAGTCTTTGGGGTAAAGTTGGTGACAAACAGACAATTACACAAACACAAACAAATGAACACATAACTTCCTTCGCAGGGGTAAACATAGCTGTAAATCATGTTATTCAGGATCTGATAGGTTTACTGCAAAACACAATTTAGTGAATGAAGGTTGGCCATTACAATAAAATCAATGGCCATACGGTCAAAAAATATGCGTATTTTCTGAGGTCATAAATGACCCCACACAACTTTCCATTAGTCTTGGCACACACATGAAACAAGAATAATTGATCAAAATCCCTAATTAATGAAATTAGATCATTTAAATTTTCTCCGTCATACATAATTGTAGCTGTGTGGATATGATGTACACTAAAATAGTCATTAAAAAATAATTATTTGCATAAGACATAGTGGGGTAATTTTAGTTGCTAAAAACACGAGGTTGCTGGAGGGATAAAATTGGTAATGGTACCATTACGGTATTGAAATCCATCAATCAATTATCCCACCTGCTCCTGGTCAGGATCAAAGGCACCACACACCATTCTCTAACGCACTTAGCAATGGTCAATTTCCAAGTGGCATGTTATTGGACTATGAGAAGGAACTGGAGTATCAGGATGAAACCCACGCAAACATGGGGAGAACATGAAAACTCCACACAAAAAGGCCCAAGGCTGGATTCAAACTCTCAGCCTTCTTGACGTGAGGCTAAGGTGCACTCTACTGCACCACTGTGCCGTCACTCAGGATGGATTTTTTTTCCCCTCAAACCGCAATTCTGATGTAAATTACATTTTTTTCCCTCATCAGTTTTTTTTTTTTTAATTATACAGAGCTCTACAAATGCATTTAATATACTGATCAAAACTTCCAACGCAACATTTGAAATTTCAAAATATTTTTTGGTATGCCTTCTTTTCTAACAAATTTCGGGCTTTATATCCAAACAGCACCTTAAAAAGCTCATGAAGTTTTGTTTAGTTTTTCATCGACAGTCCGTTCCACCTAAATGCACACAGCTGAGATGTTTGCCACACCACTTAGGCTGAGCAGAACTCACTGACCAATCCTTATGAAACGTGGCCAATAAATAGCCAGAGGAATGGGGAACTTAAATATTCCTTGGCATTCTTCTGGTGCAACTTTAGACCATGGGACGTCTTCAGCAAAATCAGCGAGAAAGAGCCATCAGCATGCTTGCTGGAGGAATGTCACAGAGACGTGTTGCAGTGGATCTGGGTGTCCATGCGTCGACCATTTCGTGTCTCCGGAGGCAGTTCCATGACACAGGAAGCACAAACCACCGTCCACGTGCTCCCAGGTCACGTGTAACCACCCCTCAACAGGACCGCCATATTAGTCTCCAGCACCTCTGTAATCGCTTCCGACCAGCAACAGTTGCTGCTGCTCAGACCAGAGGTTGTCATCAGAACAGGATCAGTGACCAAACTGTATGCAATCGCTTGCGTGAAGCTGGACTGAACAACCGACGTCAACATCGTGGTCTGGTGCTGCTCGTCGTCGTGCACGTCTGCAGTGGGCAAGGGCACATTTGAGCTGGGATGCACTCAGGTGGTGCAGGGTCTTGTTTTCAGACGAGTCCCGGTTCAAACTGAGCATGGGTGACGGCCGAGTACGTGTTTGGCGTAGGCGAGGGGAACGTGGTGCCGACGCCAATGTCTTGGAGCATGACCGCTGGGGTGGACCAAGTGTCATGGTGTGGGCTGGAATAAGTGCCAGATACAAGACAGACCTGCTTTTCATCGATGGAAACCTGAATGCAGCCCATTAGCGCAACAACATTTTAGCCCCTGTGGCTGTTCCTCTTGTGACTCGCTACCGCTTGACGCTGCAACAGGACAACGCGAGACCACATGTCGCCAGGGCCTGTCAGGATTACCTGAGGCAGCACAATGTTCAGTGTCTTGATTGGCCTGCATTTTCCTCAGATTTAAATCCAATCGAGCAACTTTGGGACATTCTGGGTCGTCGGTTGAGAAGGCGTGATCCATAACCCTCAACCCTCCAACAGTTAAGCCAGGCTCTCGCTGAGGAATGGGACTGTATCACACAGGCGGAAATACGGAGCCCGATTGACTCCATGCACATGAGAATTCAGTCTGTGTGTGACGCTAGAGGTGGGCACACCAGATACTGACTTCGGCGATCCAGAATACCCATTCAAAGTGACTTAGCAAATTGGAACTTGGACTGTTATTCCTCACTAATTGTTCTAAAACAGGGCTCTCCAAATCCGGCCCTTTAATCCAAATACAGTCCTGGTTTTCCTTCCTTCCCGGCAATTAAGTGAACAATTAATGCTGCCGATTGGCCAGATTGTCATCTCACCTGACTCCCAGGTAAAGGGAGGGTGGAAAACCAGCAGTTCTCAGCCCTCGACTGTGATTTGAGGAGCCCTGTTCTAAAACATGGCATTAAACTGAAACTTGCAGGCACATTTGAGAATGCAACTTTCCTCATAATAAAATAGCTTGTATTAAAATAAACCTGAGCGTTGCGTTCAAGTTTTTTTAGTCAGTGTAGTTTCCCTGAATGAGTAAGATCACAAAATTCTAAAAAATTTACGCAGGACAATCTCCCTTCTTCAAGCCTACTCACCCTCCATCAATATGAGTGCATCAGGAATTGATGAATAAACTGGGAAAGGACAGTTATGGATCAGAATACATCTGCAAGTGCAATTCTGGCCAACAGACAAGGGCCTCTCATCATGGTCTCCACGCTGATCAAGTAGCCATCATCCAATAGCCCACCTTTGAATTCAAGCATATACTCATTTATCATAGACTTCCCCATAAACACGGGGAGTCTGCCCATGTGATACGAGCGCGAGACACGAGGTTGTATCAGCCGGCCAGGCAAAAATCCTGTATCAACCGTATCAGCCCGCTGGGCAAAATCCCGCATCAGCGGCAGCAACCATTGTCACAGCAACAGTCACGAGCGTCGTTGGCAACGCATCACTTCAGACGCTGATAGACGCTGTCATGGCGGAGACTCATGAATTCCTCAGCGGCTGAAATTTCTGAACTGGGCTATGTTATAGCAAAGGGAGTGTGATACAAAATTATTTGCAAACAGCATGCTTAATGCTGCATTGCATTTTGTAGCAATATTCATGCGAAGGGCTGTAGTAAGTTTCATGCGTAAGCTATCGTAGAAACGCAAATTTATTACCTTAATGGAGAAAATCGCGTTTGAATGCTACCTAGCTAATTAGCCATTTCATTGACTTGAAAACACCGCTGACTGAAAGCAAATGCAAGCGCTCGAGCTAAAGTTCTCGGGCTGATACTGGGGTCTCAGGTTGACATAGCGTGTGATATGAAAATGCCTATATGATATTCTCTATATACCACACACAATGAGCACCACCTCAGAGAGTAAATCTGAAGGGGTGTGCAGATTTGGAGCAGGCAGACACAGTGCAATGGCACAGAGCAAAGGGCCCATTTTAAATTAAATCCCAATCACAAACTGGTGGGTCCAAGTATTTTTTTACATACATTTATACATACATTTACAAATATTTAACCTCTAGCACAACCCAGGATATGCAAGTCTCTGAATGACAGTAGCAAGACAGGTGGGAAGAGTGAGGGTTCAACAACTTCTTCATTCTAACCAGCAGGGAAAGATCCAGACAAAGGTAGAGGACTAACAGATCAGATATTTTGCCCTCAACTAAAGTTTGCAGTAAAATACACGCTTTTTGAATCCAAGGTTTAGATGGCAATATCCGTAAAGCTTACAAAAATCAGGCTGTTTTTCCCACGCCAATTCCCCCACCACACATACAGACAAAAGCAAAGACACAGTGATGAGACTGACTCATCACATGAAGCAAAGACGGGTTTTCAGGACAGATCAACATAATGCCCCAGACACTCCTTGACTTGTCTGTAACCACAGTCATGAACACACAAATAAAAAAAAACTTTAAAAATGTGTAGCATAAAGCTCTCAGCCTCAGCCGTGTTGCTAGAATGTTCTGTCAGCCCACTTAAAATCTTATTGGTTTTAGCCCTGTTCTTCACAGCACCACTTTCAGCTTCATCGATTTATGTTTGTGAAATAATTCAGTCAAGCGTTGACATAGCTTGAGCTTTCTCACTCTGAGCTCTTTGCAACAGTCCAAGGGCTAAATAACACAGTATTCACTGCTCACCGTACTCCAGAATGAGGACCAGCAGGCTTCGGGTACGACATCCTCAAACTCAACAGAGAGAACACGAGTCATCATTAATTGATAATATTCTCTTTATGTTACAGACTAAGGAAGAAACATACAAAACATAAATATTGATGCAAGCCAGGGTGAAGCTTGAGGGGCCAGGATGTGGCAAGTCATGAGGAGACAAAAAGGTCATTGATACCAATAAAAAATGAAAACACTTCATTAGTATTAGCACACAGTATTATAGTTAAGTTGGTCCCCATTTAGAAAACAAGAACCAAAATTTTATTCTTCTGAGCTACTAGTGTCAGAGCTAGAGCTATTTTTGTATTAAAAATCTTACAGTTCTCCTGACAATTACAATTACAGTTCTCCATGAAAACAGATCAGAATGGTAGTGATGAAAGGACAAGATAAATTTAATCACATCAAAGCGGAATTAACCCAAAATCTAGAATAATGTAATACCATATCGTAAATTAAATTCCAGGAAACTCATCAGTTTTTTTTTTTTAATTATACAGAGCTCTACAAATGCATTTAATATACTGATCAAAACTTCCAACGCAACATTTGAAATTTCAAAATATTTTTGGTATGCCTTCTTTTCTAACAAATTTCGGGCTTTATATCCAAACAGCACCTTAAAAGCTCATGAAGTTTTGTTTAGTTTTTCATCGGGACAGTCCGTTCCTCCTAAATGCACACAGCTGAGATGTTTGCCACACCACTTAGGCTGAGCAGAACTCACTGACCAATCCTTATGAAACGTGGCCAATAAATAGCCAGAGGAATGGGGAACTTAAATATTCCTTGGCATTCTTCTGGTGCAACTTTAGACCATGGGACGTCTTCAGCAAAATCAGCGAGAAAGAGCCATCAGCATGCTTGCTGGAGGAATGTCACAGAGACGTGTTGCAGTGGATCTGGGTGTCCATGCGTCGACCATTTCGTGTCTCCGGAGGCAGTTCCATGACACAGGAAGCACAAACCACCGTCCACGTGCTCCCAGGTCACGTGTAACCACCCCTCAACAGGACCGCCATATTAGTCTCCAGCACCTCTGTAATCGTTTCCGACCAGCAACAGTTGCTGCTGCTCAGACCAGAGGTTGTCATCAGAACAGGATCAGTGACCAAACTGTATGCAATAAACTATGCGTGAAGCTGGACTGAACAACCGGCGTCAACATCGTGGTCTGGTGCTGCTGCTCGTCGTCGGCACGTCTGCAGTGGGCAAGGGCACATTTGAGCTGGGATGCACTCAGGTGGTGCAGGGTCTTGTTTTCAGACGAGTCCCAGTTCAAACTGAGCATGGGTGACGGCCGTATGCGTGTTTGGCGTGGCGAGGGGAACGTGGTGCCGACGCCAATGTCTTGGAGCATGACCGCTGGGGTGGACCAAGTGTCATGGTGTGGGCTGGAATAAGTGCCAGATACAAGACAGACCTGCTTTTCATCGATGGAAACCTGAATGCAGCCCATTAGCGCAACAACATTTTAGCCCCTGTGGCTGTTCCTCTTGTGACTCGCTACCGCTTGACGCTGCAACAGGACAACGCGAGACCACATGTCGCCAGGGCCTGTCAGGATTACCTGAGGCAGCACAATGTTCAGTGTCTTGATTGGCCTGCATTTTCCTCAGATTTAAATCCAATCGAGCAACTTTGGGACATTCTGGGTCGTCGGTTGAGAAGGCGTGATCCATAACCCTCAACCCTCCAACAGTTAAGCCAGGCTCTCGCTGAGGAATGGGACTGTATCACACAGGCGGAAATACGGAGCCCGATTGACTCCATGCACATGAGAATTCAGTCTGTGTGTGACGCTAGAGGTGGGCACACCAGATACTGACTTCGGCGATCCAGAATACCCATTCAAAGTGACTTAGCAAATTGGAACTTGGACTGTTATTCCTCACTAATTGTTCTAAAACAGGGCTCTCCAAATCCGGCCCTTTAATCCAAATACAGTCCTGGTTTTCCTTCCTTCCCGGCAATTAAGTGAACAATTAATGCTGCCGATTGGCCAGATTGTCATCTCACCTGACTCCCAGGTAAAGGGAGGGTGGAAAACCAGCAGTTCTCAGCCCTCGACTGTGATTTGAGGAGCCCTGTTCTAAAACATGGCATTAAACTGAAACTTGCAGGCACATTTGAGAATGCAACTTTCCTCATAATAAAATAGCTTGTATTAAAATAAACCTGAGCGTTGCGTTCGAAGTTTTGGTCAGTGTAGTTTCCCTGAATGAGTAAGATCACAAAATTCTAAAAAATTTACGCAGGACAATCTCCCTTCTTCAAGCCTACTCACCCTCCATCAATATGAGTGCATCAGGAATTGATGAATAAACTGGGAAAGGACAGTTATGGATCAGAATACATCTGCAAGTGCAATTCTGGCCAACAGACAAGGGCCTCTCATCATGGTCTCCACGCTGATCAAGTAGCCATCATCCAATAGCCCACCTTTGAATTCAAGCATATACTCATTTATCATAGACTTCCCCATAAACACGGGGAGTCTGCCCATGTGATACGAGCGCGAGACACGAGGTTGTATCAGCCGGCCAGGCAAAAATCCTGTATCAACCGTATCAGCCCGCTGGGCAAAATCCCGCATCAGCGGCAGCAACCATTGTCACAGCAACAGTCACGAGCGTCGTTGGCAACGCATCACTTCAGACGCTGATAGACGCTGTCATGGCGGAGACTCATGAATTCCTCAGCGGCTGAAATTTCTGAACTGGGCTATGTTATAGCAAAGGGAGTGTGATACAAAATTATTTGCAAACAGCATGCTTAATGCTGCATTGCATTTTGTAGCAATATTCATGCGAAGGGCTGTAGTAAGTTTCATGCGTAAGCTATCGTAGAAACGCAAATTTATTACCTTAATGGAGAAAATCGCGTTTGAATGCTACCTAGCTAATTAGCCATTTCATTGACTTGAAAACACCGCTGACTGAAAGCAAATGCAAGCGCTCGAGCTAAAGTTCTCGGGCTGATACTGGGGTCTCAGGTTGACATAGCGTGTGATATGAAAATGCCTATATGATATTCTCTATATACCACACACAATGAGCACCACCTCAGAGAGTAAATCTGAAGGGGTGTGCAGATTTGGAGCAGGCAGACACAGTGCAATGGCACAGAGCAAAGGGCCCATTTTAAATTAAATCCCAATCACAAACTGGTGGGTCCAAGTATTTTTTTACATACATTTATACATACATTTACAAATATTTAACCTCTAGCACAACCCAGGATATGCAAGTCTCTGAATGACAGTAGCAAGACAGGTGGGAAGAGTGAGGGTTCAACAACTTCTTCATTCTAACCAGCAGGGAAAGATCCAGACAAAGGTAGAGGACTAACAGATCAGATATTTTGCCCTCAACTAAAGTTTGCAGTAAAATACACGCTTTTGAATCCAAGGTTTCGTATGGCAATATCCGTAAGCTTACAAAAATCAGGCTGTTTTTCCCAGGCGCATTCCCCCACCACACATACAGACAAAAGCAAAGACACAGTGATGAGACTGACTCATCACATGAAGCAAAGACGGGTTTTCAGGACAGATCAACATAATGCCCCAGACACTCCTTGACTTGTCTGTAACCACAGTCATGAACACACAAATAAAAAAAAAAACTTAAAAATGTGTAGCATAAAGCTCTCAGCCTCTCAGCCGTGTTGCTAGAATGTTCTGTCAGCCCACTTAAAATCTTATTGGTTTTAGCCCTGTCCTTCACAGCACCACTTTCAGCTTCATCGATTTATGTTTGTGAAATAATTCAGTCAAGCGTTGACATAGCTTGAGCTTTCTCACTCTGAGCTCTTTGCAACAGTCCAAGGGCTAAATAACACAGTATTCACTGCTCACCGTACTCCAGAATGAGGACCAGCAGGCTTCGGGTACGACATCCTCAAACTCAACAGAGAACACGAGTCATCATTAATTGATAATATTCTCTTTATGTTACAGACTAAGGAAGAAACATACAAAACATAAATATTGATGCAAGCCAGGGTGAAGCTTGAGGGGCCAGGATGTGGCAAGTCATGAGGAGACAAAAAGGTCATTGATACCAATAAAAAATGAAAACACTTCATTAGTATTAGCACACAGTATTATAGTTAAGTTGGTCCCCATTTAGAAAACAAGAACCAAAATTTTATTCTTCTGAGCTACTAGTGTCAGAGCTAGAGCTATTTTTGTATTAAAAATCTTACAGTTCTCCTGACAATTACAATTACAGTTCTCCATGAAAACAGATCAGAATGGTAGTGATGAAAGGACAAGATAAATTTAATCACATCAAAGCGGAATTAACCCAAAATCTAGAATAATGTAATACCATATCGTAAATTAAATTCCAGGAAACTTACTGCAACATGGATCAAATTGTTTGAAAATTCTTGAAATTGTTGGAGTAATGATCAATGTACACATTCCTATAAGGAGTTGGGACCTAAATTAAACAAGCAAATATTTGGCAAGACTACCTTAATTTATTTAAAAGTCCAGGCATAACAGTCCATTCTTTGACTGGAAGCCAACCACAGCACCTTTTAATGCAGTACAGACAACAGAATATTTAGAAGGGAGGGGTCATTTCTCAATGGAATATTTACACACACACAAAAGTTGACGGACAAGAAATCCATTTTCACGACATCTCGGGCAGTCTGCAAACCGTACATCTTTATGCTCACGTGAGACCTGTGTGCTGCAGAGCGCTTTGCATGAATTCATGCATCAGATGCCTCCAATATCAGTCGCAAGCATAGTGGTTTGACTGCCCTGCAGCTGAGATTTTATTAATCCGCAGTCAGATCTGCCCGTCCACAAACCTGCAGTCACGCGCAGAAGTAAGACCCCTCGGCTGGAGCCTAATCCTTCAATTACATGACATTTTTAAAACTGCATCAGACACTGACAAATTGCCTAGGGTAGTCCAAAATTTCATTCAGTAATGTACAGAGTAAGAAATTTTTCACACCTGTTCTATCCAGACCACCATACTGGTCTTTACAGGAGTGACATATTCAGAGAGAGTAACGCAAACAGAGTAGAGTCCGAAAATTTAGGCTGGTCCCTGAATGCCAATTTAAAGGAATCAATTCAAATCATATAAATAAAATGTTTACAGTTCTTTTTGTACTGTTCCTTTGGAAGTCAAAAATGGAAGTTAACAAAAGGAGAATTTCGCACTGTTATCAGGAAGTGCTTTTTCTGCGCAGAGTGGTCATATTGTATAATCGGCGCATGATGTGCAGGGTTGTGCATCAGAAGCAGACATTCTGGGATTTTCATGGTCAAACTTGACAGACCAAATGCGGTCTGGCTCTTAAGTATCAAATTTTTTAGGCACATTTTACAGGTATGAAAATGCTATGCCATTTGAAATGCCAGGTTTCAGCAAGAAAATAGATTCAGACAGGAATCCAAACTGTTGTCCAAATGAAATATGACCTCAGTTCAATTGTTGGCACAAGCCTGTACATGCATGTATGGGTATACGAAACGCAGCAGGAGCAGGTCTGAACACAGAAATATGTGGTTTTATACTCTGTTCACGGCGAAGAACCCTTCACATTTTCACATTAATATGCAGTGGCAGTCAGGTATACTGCATTTCCATCATCACCACAAGTTTTCATCACAGCGCAATTTTACCGGTAATGCATTCCACTAGTTAACTTTTTTTTTTTTTCAGGGTAAGACTTGCCCATAATGAACCTTCCTTTTTAGAATACAAATTTACATAGTCCTACTGCAACAGATTACATCCAGCCTCTACAAAACATTCTCCAAGGGAAGAGAAGAAAACAATTACTTCAGAGTAGATCGATTCTCAACCCAAAACCACCTTAGTGAAAACAACAATAAAAAATGAAGACGTTTTAGTGTGGAATAGAACAGGTACAATTGGATACGAAAAGAACATAAAATAAACACAAATCCACTAAAACAACCACAAAGATAAAACAGCAAAAGACAATACTATGTTAAGAAAGTCAAGCATGAAGGTAGTGATCTTGAAATGGCAAGCAGCAGCATTAGTGGAAAGGCTGTGCTAGAAATTCTTTCAGGAACAAGTTGCAGCTTGTCCATTTTTAGGCAGAAAGCAGAAGAAACTTGTAACCATGACAACAAAATTAGGCCAGCTGCCTGCAGTATACTTCATCACTTCACCCAACCCCAAAGGTAGACGGTTCTTCAGTACTCAGACAATACAAAGGCCACATAAACACCGAGTCCAAATAATAAAGGTTTATCAGTATTAAGGAGCCAAAGAGCAGGCAGAGGACTTATCTGAGTGCTACTGAGGACCAAAAAAAATCCACTTTAAACCAAAGCAAATCAAATCAAAGGGAAGAGGCAAGAGTAAAAATTAAATTTGGAAAATAGGGACAGGGAAGAGCAGCGCATTTCCCTCTAAAAGGCGCCACTTTTCCATATCCGGGTGTATACATGTATGTGGTGTTTTTACACAAAACAATTGGTCCCCGCTGACAAGTTTAATCCAGTCTCCCTGACAGGTGACAATTTCAGTTAAAAAAAAAAAAATTAGTATTAGCTCTCCTCAAACAATTGCTGGATTCCACAGAAACTACATCTGCGACCCCTCTCATATCCCAGACTGCGCATACACGGGGTATGCAATGCCATATCACAAAGCTCATTCTATCTGAAAAGATGTAAAGTGGAAGGAAATACTGATAGAAGTTAATGCGTAACTAATTTCAGAATATTTTATACCCAGAAAAATCCCTATGTGCTTGTAAAAAATCTCCACCGATTACATCACAAAAATTTGAACCCTGAATTAGCCAGAGGGTTATATTTTTTATTTTATATCCCACCGTTAAGATTATGGCTACTTTCTGCTAGAGGCATTGATGCAGATTATGCATGCACCTTGTCCACAAACTTCAAAGGGCCTATAACTGTTGAGTTAGAACAGTGTTAGAGGCAGGGACAAAACAGGGTTGAAAGAGTGAGTGGGGACAATGAAGGATGGACTACGTTTGGCGATGAGAGGAAAAGGAAGCGAGGACAGCTGATGGGACGTGAGCCGCAGTGGTTGAAGGAGTGAGAAACCCTTGTGAGCAATGGAGAAGAGAGCCACGCGACCAAGGTAACTCTTGGGGGAGGGGACAGCACAACAGAGAGCCCTTTCACTGGGCGAGGCCCTTCACACCCCAATGGCACCGCCCCTCAGGAGGCGGGCGGTGTCACCGTCTGAGAGACTGGTGTCATCGCCGTCTGTTTCCGAGCTGGCAGAGTCCTCCTCCGGGGAATAGTAGCCCTCGTGGCGCAGGATTGGCGAGTCGGAGCAGGCCGCCGGACTCAAGCACTGAGCTGCCGTTAATGTGGCAGCGTAGGCCCCGGGGCTGCCTGAGGAGGGCGAGCCGGGGTTTGAGGGGCGAAGCAGCGGAGTGCGCTCTGACTCCGCCTCAGTGCCGCCATCTTCGTCGCTGACTACCGCCCCGACACCGGCTGCCTCTCCATCGGAATCGGACTCTGAATAGTCCGGGTTGGGGCGGGTAACACGCTGTTTACACACGGGACAGGTCTTCTTGGTTTGGGTCAGCCACGGATCCACACACTTACAGTGGTAGGCTGAGAGAAAAAAATGTATTATTCACAAGGATACTAAAAATTTATGTACACAGAAAAAAAACTAAAGACATAAAAAAGGTAATTATACTCCTGGAGAATGGTCCAAAAACATACCAAGAGAAAATGAACAAACACCCAGAAAGAACAAACTCTGACAATCCGTCACCCCCCTTCAAATTCAGGTTTGCCCGAGAAAACTTCACTTGCGGCCCTGAGGTGTGTACTGACAGGGCATACAGGCCCATGACATGAACATTAAAATATGAATAAGTGCATAAAATGTGAATAAACAGTACATGGGCCTCAGGCATGCAGCAGTACTTGGGCTACTAGCTATGCACTAGAATTGCTAGGACCAGAACATTACAGTTATACATTGTGGCCTAACCACAGTACCACACCAGCCAGGTGAATGTTCTCAGCAGGCATCTTCTTTTTTTGATTAAGAAATAAACAAAAAAAACTTATACTGAGCCAAGCCAGTTATCAGATCCTATAAACAGCAAGTTATTTGCGTCCTGCTCCACCTGGAAATTGAGAGTATTTTAAAGGCAATCTTTGTGAAAAATGAATTTGCTCGTTTTCTGTCTGAAAGTCTAAAGCAGGGCTATTCAACAAGGGACGGTGTGGGTGCAGGCTTTCATTCCTACCAAGCACTTACACACCTGATACAGCCAATCAATCTCTTTAGCCAAGACTCTTGGGGTTGATTAGTGGTGTCAGGTGTGTAAGTGCTGCGTTGGAATGAAAGCCTGCACCCACACCGGCCCTTGCAGGATAATGTTGAATAGCCCTGGTCTAAAGGAAACATAAGTAAAAAACCCAACCCATTTTATATGGCCAGTAATTGTCTTTTTAGTACGTAAGCAGTTAAAGAAGTATGAATTTAGCGTGACTTTTTCATCCATGCCAATGCTTAACGGAGAACCGACAGGTCATCTGATAATACAAGTCTTTGTCTTAGAGGGAAATGGAAGTGATTAGCCTTCCTTATATCACCAATCAAGAAGGTTCCATATATGGAAATAGCAAAATACTTGGAAATTCCGATTTTATCATGAAATGCCCTTTTCAAAGCTTCAGTATTTCACCAAAACAAGTCATTTCTCTGTTGTCGCCTCAGTCATTTCGGCCTCCTGAGCATACATTTCATGCTGGTGAATGAGCAGCTGTACATGAAAACACGACGGATTACCATGTGAACAGGGCAGAATCCTCAGTTTATCACCATCTTCATACTCATCAAGGCAGATGGCACACACATCGTATTCATCACCTGTGAGACACAGAGAGGAGACTCCATTCAAAAATACAAAATTCTGTATTTACTATAGAACTGCATTTAGCAAATAATTTGGAGGGACTTAAAATAACCCACACCGCCTCAAAATGCGCAATATACAAGTTCCATGTCTGGTATATGCGTCATACTTGGACCCAGAATGCAAGAAAATCAAGCAGCAATCCAAATTATAGCACATAAATCTCTACAGTAAAATATGTATCTAGAGAACGGAACATGCTTTTTTGTCTTGTGGACATTTGGACCATAGAAATTATGCTTCTCTGTTTTGCTGGCTTCAAATTTTCTCCTTTAAAAAAAAAAAAAAAAAAAAAAAAAAAAAAAACCTTACCATGAACAAAATTTCCATTAGTTGAAGAATTTGTTCAGAGGTATAACAGGCTTGGGATGACAATACAGAAAAAGTTCAGCAACGATTGTTATTGGGCCAACGTGGTAACCTTCCTGTTTGCCTTAGAATCTAGAGCATTTTCATGTTGGTAATCTCACACCCAGTTCCTGTTGTAACGACTTTGAGAGCAGCTTGTCAAGTTCCTGACTCATTTTGAGACCGAGACAAAAAGAGCAAGAGGAAGTGGTCAGAACCAGCGCACAACTCATTTTGTCTGCGCTCCACTTACATCTCTTTCCCTGTCTTTTTCGTCATTTTCTTTTTTTAAGTTAAGCAGACATTGATTATGAAGACTGACAAAGAAAAAGTCAGTCGAATTTTGTGGTACGTGTGCACTCAAGACCATCGTGTAGGCAAATAGGAGAAACAGGGGTAATAAGTAAAAAAATTTAAAAGCAAGCTTAAGAGTGTCCATAAAAAATTACATTCAGAAAAAATGGCAAGGAGGGAGGCACTTCACTTGCCTTTAGAGCATCAATTTTAATATTTTGACCATTTTTGCGGTAATATGTTTACATTTTCGTCACATATTCTTGTCCGTGTCGTCCATCTTTGTTTTGGGTCAGTAGTCTTGCGCAGATGCTCTCCCTTCAGCAGTAATATACACGTAAATCCTCATTGATAACCATGCTGAATTAAACAAGTCAGATCATCGACCTTTCTGACCTGTCAATCAAGTGTAGAATAATAACCAATAAGATCGCCTTATCTTCTAGCTCTCGGCCTGACCCGATTAGTGCCACCATATGGTCCCATGAACAAAAAGAGATCATAAGCTGTGTGTAATAGGCGAGGTTCCTGACTTTGTCAATGGCCAGAACAGTGCAATGGAGCCGATGGGACGTACAGTGTGAGCACTCCGGTCACAACTTGATGATCGGACAGTACAACGCGAGTACATGCACCATGACCTTTGGCTTTACTTCGCAGACGGATTTATTCCTGCCGTGTGAGCTGGATTAAATCACAGCATTTCTACACTTCGCACAGTGTATCTCTAGCCTTAAGAAGGCAGGTGAAGTCTTGTGGTTGTTGGCAAGCTGACTATATAGGTAGCTAACATTCTGCAAACATTAGCTTGGACTAGGAAAGCAACTCTTTTCCAAATGCACATAGTGGATGGTGTAATATTAACTGAGAAGTTAATAGTTATAATGTAAATCCATCTGACATACTCAATTTGTGCAATTGTCAATCAATTCATTAGACCAATTAAGTGTGCGCCCTGCGGATAGCTTTGAGGGAACATGAAACAAAATGAGCTGTCAAAGAGTAATTTAATAACGGTAATACTGTTGTATTACATGTTCACAAAAGCATGTAGTTGCATCCCAAAATGAAAACTCCGATGACAGTACAATCCATCCGTATGAAAATCTATTTGCCCTACTTCACATGTGTAGTAAGATTCCACTATTTTGTCTAGCTACATTTCAATGTGTAGTTTATGAGGGGTTTGACTTTTCTGTATAGATCGCCAGCACTTCGCTGTGACTCAGACATCTAGACCCATTCCGTCAAAGATACTGATTTCATGCACATATCCTTAAGTAAAATAATTAACACCTCTCTGTAAAACTTTCTAGCGTAAGTTAGACCAATTTGGCAGGAAACTCACCGCAATATTATTTGGAATACGCAAGAGAGTGAAGGTTAAATTTCTCCTGCGCGGTCGCTATTTTGGAACTGAGCTGCAAAGCTTGCGGAACAGGGCAACAGAAGGGGGCAGAGCTTACCGCTGTGAGAAAGGTCCATTGGGCGAAGAGAATGTTACCTAGTCTTGTTATCACCCTTGATGATTTCATCAGTTAATGCCTAAAGTTTTCGAGCGCCTTTTATTGACCGGGTTCACTTTTTAAACATTAGGACAAAAATGTATTCATAATCGTATGAGAAACAAGCAAAGTACAAGCTAAAGCTAGATATATTAAAAAATGCTATTGATGGATTTCCAAGGATTGCTATTCTCTTCTGAATACTATTTTTTTTTTTTTATCGTGAGCTTGAAAATAGCCAGGGATGTCCAGTGTCATGCACACTGCCCAACTGAAAGTGGTATTTCTTTTATATTTTCATAAAAGCCAACCCATTTCCTGATGGCTACTTAGCACTAAACTTTAGAAGTTTAGCTTTTCAAAAATACCTCAATGACCCCATCTACTGCCCAATGTATTTCATTTTACAATATTTTCGAAGCTGACCAACTGCATGGTACCACAAATAAATTATGATAAAACCGGTGTATTATTCATCTCATCATCTCTAATTTACATAATATTGATACGATATGGTATAAATTTCTAAATATAAGAATGAAGTAGGTTTTTCTAGCCAGACACATGAGTACTTCTGCAGCACTGACATTTCAATGGGTAACAGCAATAATTTACCTCAAATAAATAGGAAATAAGAAAGGTTGACAGTAATATTGCGTTATAATGGGAGTTCAATAATAGCTAGGTGCTTGAATGATGGCTTTGTTTGCCTGGTCCAGGGGTGTCAAACTGGTCCATAGAAAGGCTGAGGGGCTGCAGGTTCTCATTCAAAACAAATAGAAGCACATTTTACACAGCTATTCAACGATACATACTCGCCATATCCCCAGGGATCATCAGTGCAGGGGAGCATGCAGCACAACAATTTAATTAGCTCTTAATCATGTAAGTAAAACTTGGAGATTAGCATGTCAGTAGATTTATGATAACTAGCTTTTTAAACGTTAAACTATGACTGCAATTAAAAAAAAAAAAAAAGTGAAAAAGTAAGCAGAGCTTACCAATACCCCCGACGTCCCCAATCATGCTTTTTCTGTTGGCGATTATAGAAATGATCACATTCCGAAAATCAATTTTGACAAAAACAACAACACATCTATGACACTTAGCACTGCACCTCTCCGTATATTAGAAACTATGCGCGGCAAATTTGAAAAGAATCCATTAAATAATATTTGAGATATCAATCACACAAATTGACATTGAACCCACTTGAAAAGTCCAAAAACAGGAAAACGGCAATATTTTTGTGAGAAATAATCCCAGATGGCCGACACTTTGCACTGCACCTCTCCCTGCGGTAGAGAATCTGTGTGCCCAATTTGAACAGAATCCAATGTACAATATTTGCGATATCGATTGGACAAATTGACATCGAACCCACTTGAAAATTTCTAAGTCCAAAAACAGGGAAACGGCAATATTTTTGTAAGAAATCATCCCAGATGGCCGACACTTGGCACTGCACCTCTCCCTGTGGTAGAGAATCTGTGTGCCAAATCTGAAAAGAATCCAATGTATAATATTTGCGATATCGATTGGACAAATTAACATTGAACCCACTTGAAAATTTCTAAGTCCAAAAACAGGAAAACGGTATTATTTTTGTGAGAAATCATCCCACATGGCCGACACTTTGCACTGCACCTCTCCATATGTTAGAAACTATGCGTGGCAAATTTGAAAAGAATCCATTGAATAATATTTGCGATATCGATCGGACAAATTGACGTTGAACCCACTTGAAAATTTCTAAGTCCAAAAACAGGAAAACGGCGATATTTTTGTGAAAAAATCATCCTAGATGGCCGACACTTTGCACTGCACCTCTTCCTGTGGTAGAGAATATGTGTGCCAAATTTGAAAAGAATCCAATGTATAATATTTGTGATATCGATCAGACAAATTAACATTGAACCCACTTGAAAATTTCTAAGTCCAAAAACAGGAAAACGGTATTATTTTTGTGAGAAATCATCCCACATGGCCGACACTTTGCACTGCACCTCTCCATATGTTAGAAACTATGTGTGGCAAATTTGAAAAGAATCCATTGAATAATATTTGCGATATCAATCACACAAATTGACGTTGAACCCACTTGAAAATTTCTAAGTCCAAAAACAGGAAAACGGTATTATTTTTGTGAGAAATCATCCCACATGGCCGACACTTTGCACTGCACCTCTCCATATGTTAGAAACTATGCGTGGCAAATTTGAAAAGAATCCATTGAATAATATTTGCGATATTGATCGGACAAATTGACGTTGAACCCACTTGAAAATTTCTAAGTCCAAAAACAGGAAAACGGCGATATTTTTGTGAAAAAATCATCCTAGATGGCCGACACTTTGCACTGCACCTCTTCCTGTGGTAGAGAATATGTGTGCCAAATTTGAAAAGAATCCAATGTATAACATTTGTGATATCGATCAGACAAATTAACATTGAACCCACTTGAAAATTTCTAAGTCCAAAAACAGGAAAACGGTATTATTTTTGTGAGAAATCATCCCACATGGCCGACACTTTGCACTGCACCTCTCCATATGTTAGAAACTATGCGTGGCAAATTTGAAAAGAATCCATTGAATAATATTTGCGATATCGATCGGACAAATTGACGTTGAACCCACTTGAAAATTTCTAAGTCCAAAAACAGGAAAACGGCGATATTTTTGTGAAAAAATCATCCTAGATGGCCGACACTTTGCACTGCACCTCTTCCTGTGGTAGAGAATATGTGTGCCAAATTTGAAAAGAATCCAATGTATAATATTTGTGATATCGATCAGACAAATAATGTCTTCGGACGGAATTACGGAATGACAGAATGACGGACGGACGGAATTCTTGGTATATAACTATATACTCCCGACATTTCGTCAGGGATATAAAAAAGAAAAACATCTATTTCATGTGCATGAAATTGATCCATGCCGCGTGTCCAATTATTGCAGGCAAGTGAAATTCTCATTCGGGCAAGCACATTTTTAAAACCTTAATGCTAAGCACTGCTTCTGCTTTCACAGATTCAAAAAAAGTATCAGGACATGCAGATTTACTATAGTGCGGCGCTTCTGAGAAAATGTCACACAGGCACGCCACACAGTACCGATCAACAATCACTTTCAGTTCAGCTATTATTAACATCGAAAGCATCCGCTTGTGCACATGAGACGAGATGTTCATTTCTATTTAGTACAGACAGCGAAGATCATACTCTAGTCATGAAACATAGCCATTTTCCGCAGGTCACAGCACACACCTCATTCCGGTGTGGCGGTTATATCAGCCAACTTGAGAAGAAAATGTCCTCAGAAGGCTTTGGTAGCCATGATCTCCACTGAAAACATCCATGAGCTGTGCGCTACCATTCAGAGACCATCCACATCATTAACAGATGCTACAGGCCAGAACAGCAGGAGTGGTGGAAGAACTTTTGGACATATTTTTTGTGTTCTACGATTAAGCAATTCTCACTCTTTCATTAACGGTGCCTGAGCCCGAGGACAAGTTTGCAGCCTGTCGCATCACTATAACACAATGCCCCATCTTTGATGATGTACTCCAAGCCAAAGCTATATCTGGATTTAATAAGGGTAAATCCTAACAACGAATGACTTTAATCCTTTCCACCGCATTCATTCCTTAGGCGGCCTAATTTTTCAGAGTATTAATGTTATTTTTAAGGAGCAAAGTAACTCTATTCTTAGTCATTTTGTCACTTCCCTCCGTAATTGCCAAGTACTTTAAGAGCTACATTTAAGGGGAAGTAAACACAGTGAAAGGGAGTGATGGAGAACAGCGACTGAAAATCTTTGGCATTTTAAACTTCCACCGAGCAGTCAATGGGGTTACTTCCACTATTCTTACAATGGGACATAATAGAGACCAGGCAGAGACAAACAAGGCTTTTCCTGGTCCCATTCTTAAGAAGTTGTGTATTCCAACGAAAGTGCCTGATCGAATAACTCATAACCGCTCCCATTCAACAGTTTGCCTTCTTGAAGAATTTTGACATAATTTCAGAAACTTTGGAGGTACATTTTGTAATTTAAACCATGAACAATACTCCAAAACGTTCAAGCCATTAGCAATACCTTTTTTAGTGAACTGGACATACTTAAGGGGTCAAAGCATCTTACTCACACTTAAGGGGAATCAGATTTTAAGAAATGATAATAAACATGATGCTGGTTACGGCGATATGTCAACACTTATGCATGTTTAAGAAAGTGCATTATACAAAGAAACATCTCGGAATGAACTAAATTGACCCTTTCAGCGCTAGTCGCGGCTATAGCTGCAATAACCATAATCATCGCGGCTGCTGATTGTGGCAAGGAAGTTTGCAGCCACAACTGCTAATGTCCCACATAGGAAATATTTTGAGCAGTGTGTTGATATGTTATGAAAAATAATTTAGCACTTCGAGGGTTAATGCAACACTGCAAACTAGTCATGCCTGTATATTAGGAAAAACATCTTATTTTGATTAAAACTACACAGCCCGGTCAACCGCGACTGCGACCGCATGGGTCTAGCCCCCCCCCCCGTGGGATATCTTGAAAACTTTGACCTCTAGAGAGTTCACAAGCTATACACTGACACGGGCGCATGAAGTTATGCTTTATTCTGCCAATTCTGTTGCCATGGCAACCAATACTGATATCTATCTCACCTCACCATAACCAGTGTTCGAAATAAGCGGTTATTTCGAGTGATATAGTGAGCTAATGCCGAGTCCGGTAAGAAAGGGAAATGCAGTGTCATGAAGACCGGTCTTTGCCTGAGATTGTGATGGAAGACGGGGCTCAGAAATATGAAATAAACGGCACGCTAATGCAGGGTTCCCACTCTTTTCTTGAAATTATTTTCCAGGACTTTTCCAGGACATTTTCAGGACTTTTTCAGCTGCTACAGTACGAGTCACGTTATCACAACATACACTAATAAATTCCACCCCCAAGCTTTGGAGAAGTGTTATTTTCTACAATTGTACCTTATATTTTGTACATTTAACCAGATTGCTTCAATGTTTATTCCTCTCCCTCTTTCCCTCTTGTACTTTCTCCACAAAATATTTTTATATGTTCAATAAATCACCAAAACAATTTCCTTTAGTTAATCTGTTTACTGTTTACTTACAGTTTACTTTGTGCATCTGACACCTGCATTCTTAAAGTAAAAATCAAAATCACTGCAAAAATAAATCAAAAACATAAATATCAAAATCAAATCCTATCCTGCAGTGCAAAAAGGTCAATATAAAACAAAGCAAGAATAATATCACATTAGCTGTGGGCAATAATCATCATTCAGAGCACGAAAAGTACAGTCCCCAAGCTTCAATTCGCATGCTGGAAATCACCGATGCACGGAACGAAATAAAGATCTCAGTCCAATCCTTCACAACCGCTGTAGCTGACAAGCTAAATATTTGCCACAAGAATATAATCGACTAAAGCTGAGGTTTTTACAGAAGCCAGGATTACGATTATGCACCTTTCAATATTCACTAACGCTACTGGTAAGCCCCTCCACTGCTCAATGTCAACTTGTTCAAAAGTGCTAACGTTAGCCTGTATAACTGCTAAATGTGTGGGTATCCCGCGTGTGACCGTAGATGGCCACTAATTACATGGCAAAAGCTGCTAACTTCACCGGAAAACTAAACTGACCACTGGCTGACAATACTGCTTTTTGTCGGATTTCGAAAAAACATACTTGTTGGACGGATCTTTGAATTAACGTATCAGGTGACTGTATAATGTATAACACAGTGGGATCGGGATTGTCATCCATCAGGCGGTTTTATACGAAATGGTGTGAGCACACGTATATCCTCTTGGGTGGATACTTCTGTCTCCGCGCGGCTAGCCACTCCTAGCGCTGACTCGCTGGCATCGAGTGTAGGCTGTAAGGTGCTGGGCAAGGGCAATCTTTTTCTAATCACCTTGTGAATAAAGCACTCTGTTTCCACACAAACTTTATCTTCTTTTGAGTCGTTGGTATAACCAACAACGGAATAAGTGGAGCCTGAACGCATTCAGCCTGCCCTTCTCTCTTCAGTACAGCGAGCAATGACCGGAAGTAGGAGACCGTCTCGGTTCTCATGGCGCCGCGCATACCCTCAACCAGCTCCGCCCACCACCACTGCTGTTACGTATGATGAAAGCACGTTAGGGCAAGCCCTCCCGGAACCCATTGAGATTGCATTGAAAGGCTTAGCACTGGCGAAAAAATGACGTTATACGAGAGTCAATGAGAGACCCCTGGGGCAATTTTCACTCTGAGTGAAATCGCCCCGAAAGGGGCGGGACTATTGGAAACGCTAGTTTATCCCGATTGGACAATGCCATTCAAAGGGAGATCAAGCTGTAGAACAGTGGTAGAGCCGGGGAAAAAAAAAAATCTCTTTTTCTCGTGGCAGTGCGTCGCCCAATCGCCCCAATAGACAATCCGCCTCTGATCTCACTCATGGATATATAAGATCTCACTTGGATGTTGACATCTAAATTACTTTCATTGCAAAGTAGCTAGCTCAAAACTGCATGAAAAGTCGGAGCTCTGCTCTCTGTGCACATACACAGTATTCTAATAGAGCTGAATTCCTAATGAAGTTTTTCTCATTCACATATTTTCTGTTTCTGCTGTCGAACAATGGAGCAAGAATGAAATACTGAGTGAAACGTGGCCCAGTAAGACTACCTGTTACCCGTCGCCATCTCGAAGCTGTCATCATGGTCGCTGCAGCTCTACTGAAACCAGAGATGTATTTCATCTCAGAGCGCACAGCCAAACTGACGGCACGCCCACTACAGCTCTCCGCTGCTCCTCTGTCACTCAACAGAGGAGACAGAGAGAGGGAGAAAAACCTCACACTCGATATACAACGATACAGCAACACTCTTGAACTGAAAGTCGCTAGTTTTGGCGCTTCTTTTGAGAAAATAAATCCTTACTTCGGTCTGAAAAGTCGGTAAATCTAGCAACAAAGTCATATGGAAACACTGGGCAGTAGAACTGCTCTAAGGGAATATGCAATTTGATTGGTTGGTAGCGTCACGTGGGGCGCTGTGCCGGCCTGAAGCAGAGATGAAGCAGAGAAGCGCTACAGCTCAATGTTGCCCATTAAAGGCAGCTGAAAACAGACATACATGCGTAAAATGTTTAACCCGTTTGCGTTCACCCACAAGGCAGAGAGAAGCAGAGGGAGGAAAAATAATTTTCCAGGACAACTCAAGCTTTTCCAGGACATTTTACTTTTTTTCTCATTTTCCATGTGTTTTCCATGACTGGACAATTGGTCAATCATTTTCCAGGTTTTCCAGGACGCGTGGGAACCCTGCTAATGAACTGAGCTATTGAGTTGCAGGAGAGTGGTTTTGGTTAACAGTTGTTTAGCTTGGCAGGATAATTTATCGTTTTATATTTTATTGAATGGTTCTGAATATCACCTGTGCGATAAATAAAGCATTATTTAGCGTTATTCAACTTAATGTGCGTGTATGCCAGTAATTTTTTTAATGCTAATGATAGTATACGGGACAACTAAAAATTCTTGCTGACAACCTGATTTTTTTTTCCCTTATTTCGAACACTGATAACATAAGCTGACACCAAATGTCAAAGGAATCGGTAAAAAATTGTGCTCTGTTGAGTGTCCACAAGAAAATCTCTATGGACGAGGCACAGCGGTGGAGACGACAACCAAGAATCCATAGCAGCCACCAGGCTTCATCCAGGGGCTACAATATTGTAAAACAAAACAGATGACTCAACTTGGTAGACCTAAGCTAATAATTTTCCTCAACCAGTCCTGGCTTCATTTGCAGAAAGATGCTAAAGAATCTGCACAAACTCTTCAAGTGCAATTTGACGTCATCTTTCATGGTCTCATACAGTTTCGTGTTGACTGAGTAGGTGCAAGATTCTCACAGGGTAATGTGAGACAGATAACTTGGATAGAAAACTGATAACTTACCCGCACTAATGGAACAAATTGTTCCAACTGTTCCTGCTACTTTCAGATTTTTCATTTGGTCTACTGTATGCAATAACGAAATGATACATCAGTGCACAGAACCCCACAAAATGTGGGTCTGGTGAAGTATTTTAAATCGCAGCGACCAGCATCTAGAATACTTGTAAAACCTTGAAAACGCAGTGAAGCCATCAACACAGATAAATAGTCTAACCACAATACCGAGAAAGCTGGCGAATGATGGACAAAGCAAAGAAAATCAAAAAAGACTGATCTGAAAAGTCCATTCACCCTTAGCACTGTTGAATACACAGCAAACAACACATTATTTGATGTTTCAATGTGAATGTAAAACCTTATTGAAAATAAATAATATGACTGCAACAAAATCCAAAAAAGTTGGCTCAGTCAACTATATACCATTGTGTAACATGCCTTTTAATCCCACTCGTTAAGTATTTGGGCACCAAAGACACTAGTTGGTCATGTTTAGCAAGCAGAATTTTTCCTCATTCCTCCATTATGCAGGTCTTCAGCTGCACAATTGTACTGATCTTCCTTTCTTTCACATCACTATGCACCACACATTCTCAATCAGAGACATATCGGGACTGCAGGCAGGCCAGTCTAGCACCTGCACTTTCTGCTTACTCAGCCATGTACTTTTAATTTGCACAGAATGTGGTTTGGAGGAGCCTTGCTGGAAAATTCCAAAACTTCCTCAAAACAGGCAGCAGCGTATGTTGCTCCAAAATTTATACATGTGTTTCTATAATAATGGAGGCCTTGCAAATGTGTAAGTCACCAATGCCATGTCGACCGACACACCCCCAAACCAATATAGACGTTGACGTTTGGATCTGACACTGATAACAGCCTGGGTTGTCCCTGTTGTCTTCGGTCGAGAAAATACAGTGGGTGTTCTTCCAAAAACATTTGAGATGTTGGCTCCCTGGACCACAAAATGCACTTTGACTGTGTTACTGTCCACCTCAGATGACACCGAGCCAGAAAAGTCAGCGGCGCTTTTGGGCAGGGCTAATGCAAGGCTTTGAATTCATGTAGAAAACCTTTAACTTGCATCAGTGGTTGCAGCGGCAAATGGTGTTGACAAAGGTTTACCAAAGTATTTCCTAGCCCAAGACCTTTTATCAATTACATTTGTACAATGGGCCTCATGACACTGAAAAATGAGGGATCGAAGATCAGGCACAGTCAAAAGTGGCGTATAGCCTTGCTGTTTACACTCTGGGAGTCTTACACGCAGTGGGGGGTGAAAGGCCCAAACTCTTACGTAATTGTCATTGGGTAACCTTGTTAAAAGCTAACGCGTGTTCATAAATTGGTGAGCCTGGACACACCTTTGCTCTTGAGGGAATGGGTCTACTTAAGAGGCTCCTTTAATACTTTAACATGATCAGCTGAACCCTGTTTAACATCATCTGCTTCATATCACCTGATAATTGCAATTTGCCATATAATTATTAGTGCATTAAGTGCCCCAGTGCCAAATTTTTTTTGATTCTGTTGCAGTCTCCTAAAGTCAAATCCACTAATGATCCTTACGGTGCACATGTACCCATCACAAGGAATCTGCATTCCAAACTTTAAGCTGCTATGGTCAGTATTTTTGGAAATATGACCCAGACAAGGTCACTTTGCCAAGGTCAAAGGTCAAATCCACGAATGACCCTTACCTTACACAACTAACCCTCACAAGGAACCTACCTATCAAATTTGAAGGTGCTGTGGTTAATACTTTTGGAATTATGGCCTGGAAAATTCTGAAGTTCAAGGTCACTATGTCAAGGTCAAGGGTCAAATCCACTAATGACCCTTACGTTGCACAAAGAACCTGCATAACAAATTTGAAGCTGATGTGGCCAATAAGCCTGGGAATTTCTGGAATTTTTTCAAAATGGGAACCCGACGATTTTTCGGGCGGGTACCTGAAAATCACTTAAACGAACAAAAAGCTGGTATTTTTGATCTAGACCTCTACTAGCCCACTGCCCCGAGAAAAAAGTCCAGATGAAAAGCAGTCTCCATAGGACACTTCTTTCGTGATTGACAGTTGAAATAAACCATGGGCAGAAAAGAAAAAGAAAAACAGAAGGAGGAAATTGTTGAGACAAGATAGAGTAAAGATGGAGAGTGAAGAAAATATGCCAGTGCCATGCGTCTATGAGGCATGCACGTCCGTGCTCATTGTTTACCTCAAAGTTTCAAACACGTTTACGTACACTAGAGAAAGAATGACCGAGAAACAGATAGATAACGAAAAGCTTGTTCGAGGTAATAAGTATTTCATTGTCAACTGTCAAGTATGAATAATGTCTAAGTCCGAATCTTGTAAATCACATCGTGATCGACAGTGTAGGCTAGAGGAATTAATTCGTAAACAAACTTCACAGCTCAAGCAGGTCAACGTCCGTCCGATATCACTTCAAAGTCGTACACGTACTTACACACACACACACACACACACACACACACACACACACACACACACACACACACACACACAGAGCGAGTCTAGTCCCTGATGGATTGATCAGGTATTTTACGAATACGATATTTTACTTTCCAAATGTATTTCCAAAATTAATTTACTATATAAAAGTGTACGGATGTCCAACTGAAGTCATTATTATCATTATTAAGTATTTCATTATACCATTATAACAATCCCATCGTCAAAACTCAAAATCATATCTGCAGCCCCGAATTTCCCATCTCCTCATTATCATCATCATTTGATAATTATTCCATCAACTTCAATCGTTACCAAATCGCCATATTCATCATCACTATTACTATCAACCAGGACTATCAATCACAACGACAATAAATATATCATGTAATTAGTATCAATATCATCAAAATTCATCATCATAACTGTTGAAAAGAAAAAGAAAAAAAAAACCATGACGCCGATGAGATCGAAAGGCAGCTAGCGAGCACGAGCTGACTAGACCAAGGAGGTAGGAATTAATACCTCCTTGATTACATAAAATCTCCGAATTGCCACCGATTGATTCTCCATCTGTTTCCCATTCAAGTAAGTTGATAAACGAATCGCTGGCGCACGACAGTCGTGAGCTAAAGGAATAAATAATGTACATGTTATTAGCGAATGTCTGGGTGATGCCATGAATGATTATCCATCATTTTATCGTGTGCACAATCAATGTACTGATTTTCGGGGAACGGGTATCGCAATTTTCTTCCCGGGACCCGAACCTTTCGGGCGGGACGCGGGTACCCGGGTTTTAGTCACAAGGCTAGTGGCCAACACTTCCGGAGAAACGGCCTGGACAATTTATGGAGCTGCCACCCACCTGCCCTCCTAGACGTTACAGGGTATAACAATACCCCATCAGCCCATAAAAGGCTGTGGGGTCAAAACAGCTAAATTCTGGAAAATTACAAAAGTTACCCAAAAGATTCTGCTTCTCTGCCATTCTACCTTCATGTACACTGGGTACAAAACATGAGAGGGTCGGCAGGCAGTGCGCTCTGGATAGAGTTACTCACAATGATAAACAGTTCACAGGAATAGAGAGATAACAACACTTCCGAGGACCAACTTCCTTTTGTCATATTTGCAGCTGATGGGCAAGCAAGCGGGGAGAAGTGAAGGAAGCAGAACAATGTCAGGATGGAGGGGAAAGAACTACCAGTAACTTCAGGCCTTCACTAAATGCAAATCAAGAGACTGATGGCAAAAAAGACCACATTGAATCAAACATCCTTCGCAGGAAAGATAAGCTTCATGTCGGAGTGGTGAAGCATAACTGTATGTATCTGCCTTCTAAGCGTCAGCGTTTCAGCCGGAAATGTAGCTAGCCGGGCTGTACCACAAGCTATGCTCAACTTGTCTGGTGAAAGCGGAGAGTCTTTGGTAAAGTCAGAGTTGGGCTTTTATCCCCTTATACGGCTAGATTCTCAATTAGCATTAAAAAACCATTCTTTCAGGACTATTTGGCTCTGGCAAACTGGGTAAGTGCTCACTATAGCCCAACAACTTGCTAATCAACCAGTAAGAGCCATCCTATTAAGTTTTCAGGAGAATTTTGGTCTTGGCCGCTTTTTTTATATATACAGTATCTAAAAAGCATGTGACCAATGAAAGGAGTCAGGTTTTCACATTTCAAGGGAGAGCTTTGATGGCTTATTGCAAAGCAAGTGGCTAATGTCTGTATGTTTCTCTACGGGTAAAATGTATGAACTTTTCATATCATAGTCTCCATTACAGTCTGCATTATGAACTGGTGTGCTGTTTACTCAACTGTTGTGATGAAACTATGGATTTTCTATTATTCTGTGAGCACCCACCACCAGCCGACAAGGCACCACAGAGTAACACATTCAGACCTTTGAGCTCGAAAGTTCCACCTCTCGTCTCTCACTTCCTCTCTAGGATTAGTTGCTATCTGCTGATGCATGGCAAGAGAGACCAGAAACTCAGTTTGCTGGCCAATCAGAGCACAGGTCAGTATCATAAAGGGGACACCCACTCAAAACTGTTTTTCAGAGGGAGAGAAAGACTTTTTCGTGAAAAAAAAAAGTTCATAAACCTCCCTTTTGGACATCAAAGAATATAATGTCTTGCCAAAAAACGGCTGAATATGGAAGCTTTAAACAAAATGCTCCAATAACTTTCTGGAACAACAAAAGTGAACATAAAAAATAGGACCAAGGGTCCTGTAGCTTACCGGCAAGCAGTCTTATAGTGATGATACAAGTTATGAAAATTTCATGTGAAGTTTGACATTTGAATCAATGAAAATCAATGTCAAGGTCACTAAATAAAAGTTCACATACATTTATAAGACCTCCTGTAATACAAACACAATCCTAAGCTCTGAAGCAGTTTTGGTGATACGAGTCATTGAAAATTCAGTATGTTGATTGCGAACTTTAAAGGTCACACAAGATCAAGTTGAGGTCAGCAAATGGACTTCATATATGACTTTCTAAATCTATACAAACCCTGGCTCCATCGGTGACCATTTTAGTGATACAAGTCATTGAATTTTCACTAGGTCACACTTGACCTTTGAAGGTCAATACGAAGGTCACCAAATGAAAGTTCATATATGACTTCCTATATGTCTCTAATACAAACCTAAGCTCCATCTGTGACGTTTTGGCAACACAAGTCATTGTAATTGTATTATGTCAAGTTTGACCTTCAAAAGGTCACCAACAGTCAAGTTGAATGTCATCAAATGAAACATCATATGTGACTTCCTAGATGTCAGTGACACAAACCTAGGCTCCACCTGTGACCTTTTTAAAGATAGAAGTCATTGAATTTTCACTAGGTCAAGTTTGACCTTCGAAGGTCACCAAATGAAAATTCATATATGACTTCCTATATGTCCCCAATACAAACCTACACTCCATCTGTAATGATTTCGCCGATATGAGTCATTGATATTTCACTGTATAGTTTGGACTTTGAAGGTCACTGAAGGTCAAGTTCAAGGTCACCCAATGAAACTTCATACATGACTTCCTACGTATATACCCACAATACAAACCTAACCTCTATCTGCAATAGTTTTGATGATAGAAGTAATTGAAATTTTACCATGTGAAGTTTGACCTTCGAAGGTCACCGAAGGTCAAGTTCAAGGCCACCAAATGAAAGTTCATATATGACTTCCTATACGTCTCCAATACAAACCTACACTTTATTTGTAACGATTTTGCTGATATAAGTTATTGAAATTTCATTGAAGGTCAATGAAGGTCAAGTTCAATGTCACCAAATGAAACTGCATACATGGTTTCCTATATGCCCACAATACAAACCTACGCTCTATCTGTAATAGTTTTGGTGATAGAGGTCATTGAAATTTCACCATGTGAAGTTTGACCTTGCAAGGTCACCGAAGGTCAAGTTCAAGGCCACCAAATTAAAGTTCATATATGACTTCCCATAAGCGTTCAATACACATATGTTCCAAATCTTCAATATTGTCAAGCCTAGAAGCCTTTGAAAATTATAACATTTTGCTTGACCACAAGTATGACCTTTCAAGGTCATCTGAGGTCAACTTACATACATCCAAAATATAGGTCATATATGATTTCCTATATGTTGAAAATACAAACTTAATCTCTGTCTGCAACCATTCAGCTTCCACAGGCAATTTTGCCCATTCTCTATAAGACCCAATGTTAAAGTACAGCGCCCCCACTAGACCCACTTCTGTCGATTCAATCAAGCACATAAAGTGTATCAAGGTGAGTTGATTGCCAGATTTAGAAAAAAAAATTTATCACAGTTTTTGAGAAATAATTTTTTGAAATTTCAATCTTTTAACATGGTTAATATTTTCCCTGACCTCGAGTTTGACCCTTCAAAGTCATCAGTGGTCAAATTTAATATTGCCAAAATATAGGTCATATATGACTTCCTGTATGTCGATAATACAAACTTAATCTCCATCTGCAACCATTTGGCCTCCACAGGCCATCTTGCATATTCATAAAGTACAGCGCCCTACTAGACCCACTTCCATCGATTCAATCAAAATGGGGCTCGCACTGTACACTGACGGTACCAAGGTAAGTTGATTGCCAGATATAGAAAAAAATTTATCATGCAGTTTTTCAGAAATGATATTTTAAAATGTTAAAATATTTAACATCGGGGCCAAAATTTCAAGGGACCATAAAACGAAAAAAATGATTCAATCAAAATTCCGAAAAAAAAAGTCCGGAGATATGGTCTAGTAGTATGTTATGACAAATTTACACGAAAACTCATCTGGCCAAAAAAAAGATAAAAAAAGGTTCCGGACGGCGCCCCGGTGGCTCATCGGTCTAAGCGCGCGTACCATAAAGGCTGTGTCCTTCCTGCAGCGACCTGGGTTCGATTCCAGCTCAGGTCATTTACTGCATGTCTTCCCCCATTCTTCTCCCCAACCTTCCTGTCTCTCTACACTGTATAACTGTCAAATAAAGGAAAAATTCCCAAAAAAAAAAATCTTTAAAAAAAAAAAAAATGTTCCGGACGACGGACGCCACACCACTGCAATAGCTTATCGGCCCATAGGGCCGGTAAGCTAAAAAGAGGGTCAATAAAGCTTAGAACTAAAGCGATATTTACAACTGCGTCAAGTGTATAAATCTGTTATTATTAAACTTCCTAAATAATAGCCATCAGCAACAAGAGCTGGAAATGCAACACAATGCATTGCTAACTTCAGAGAAGCGAACATTTCAACATCTTACATACAGACGTTTTTTGGTTATAAAAACTGCATGAGAAAAATTATTTTTACATCCAGAAACAAATGTCTAAATGCCATTGTTTAATGGCTTTAGAAAAACTGGACTCATTACTCGCATAAAGCATGAGATTTTTGAACTAGAGACCTTAAAAATCCTGACAAATGCAAATGGAGTGATGACATTACCTCTGAGACCTATAAGCACATGAAATGGCCTGAGATTGCTGGTTTCCCCCACACAGCTCAGGACGGGAGATTCTATCAAGTATTTTCCACCATTTACTGCAACATACCTTTGGTTACAAGCAAGGGCATGCACACTCAAACCCATACATACTGGCATAAATGGAGACACACATATTCACGCACGCGCACACAAAGGTTTTTCAGATTGAACACAGGCACTGTGGAGAGAAGGAGCAGCGAACACACCCATACTGAGATCATGTTTCACCTACTGCAGCAGAAACTCTGGGGCCGAACACTGGGAGAAACATATGTCAGCCAAGGCATCTAACATGGCCTTTGATACAGACACTTCCCTCATTATGAAATTACCCACTGGTATAAGGAATGTCCCTGAGCATACAAAGCAGGCACCTATCCTGCAATCTGCAACCAACAATTAGCAACAACCTAGTAACATTCGTGACCTCCGAACTTTGAGGTCATTCAAGTACTTGGTCTGACCTTAGCAAAACTATGCAAAGGAATTATATATGTAGTCAGGTGAAACACTCCCACAAACATACAAAACTTAAAATGCTACTTCAAAACCGGACGGGCATGAACACGTTATACATTTAATGACAGGGATATTGGATACTGGTCCGTTACCGACCAGTTTTTTGCCGTTTTTCACCCAAAATAAATCAAATGAACAAAATTGCCTATTTTGTTTTTTGAAGTACTAGGGAAGACCTACACAAAGCCATTTAAATTGTAACTCTATCTTACTTAGTTTTGGAGCTATGATACAAAATACACCAATTTTGTAACTCCGTTACCTCGTGACCTGGCCCCATTGTATTCTACTTCATGAAGGTAACACAAGAATGGAAACTGAAAAGAAATAATTTGCTCCCATTGTTTGATGTCAATGACATGCAGGATAGAAAACAGGAGTAGAACAGCATGAACAATGCCTTGAATGCAGGTATATCAGTTTATGTTTACTGTGTGATTTTGCTCAAAAAGCTGCATGACAGTATCACTGTGAAAGTAAACCCACTCAAAAATGCAAAAGCCAGCCTTGTAACAAAAAAAAAAAAACTTTTTGTTTATCAGGTCTTTATCAGCATCCAGCAGACTGCCAGTGACCACTGCAATAAACCATATGCAAATTAGCATGCAGATGCCAGTGTGTACGACAACACATGCCCAAAACCACACGCACACACTCGAGCTCATGAACAAACACAAGCACACGGCACCAGTCAGAATTAATCTGAAATTAGAAGCAATTAGCATATTCATTTACAAAATGCAGAAATTCTTTTTTTTTATCTTACAGGAGGAACTCAGCACCAAGTAGCAGCAGAATGTGTGCGTGCATGTTTAACACGTTTAAATAAGGGGTCAGAGCACACATCAATGATCATAAAGCATAATTTGTTCTCCTAGAGGCTCAAGTCAAGAGCCAAGCAAAAGAAGCACAAAAATAAATGACGAAAATGAATGGAAAACATGCGTTTGAGTGACACAAGGAGTATGACACAGGAAGTAGCACCACATCCGTTATGCTTCCCGTCACTTTCACTCAGCTACTGTCTCCAAACGCACACATTTGTGCACATATCTGAATGTACAAGCAAGTGCACACAGGCGTGCTCAAGCATACACAAGCATAAAGCTACTTAAGACTAGACAGAGCATATTCTTAGGATAATGCCCAAATTGTGCGTACATTACCAATTATATTGACTTATTTTTTTCTAGGTTCTTTCTCATTGTACACAAGGATGCTCAAAGGCAAAGAGTTTGATGCCTCCACAACAGTAACCTTACATCTGCTGAATGTCAATCGTTCATGTGGGAACAACATTTGATCAGATTTAGTCACTAAACTCACTTGCATTCAAGTTCCTACATTATTTACCAACCATGGGGGCTACATATAAGCAAACATCCTGAATACGTCAGGCCTGCCTACTTCATATTTATTCCGAAGCACTGCATGCTGATAACCACTGAAATGACAGTCATAAAAATACTATTTGTTGACTGAAGTAACCAGAAAAAAATACACTTCATACAATATACAAAATGATAACGCAAAAGGGGCATTCTATTATTGGATTGAAAATGTTTTGACCGTTTGTGTGATATTTTGCAAAATCAAAGCTACACTGTGGATCTAACAAACACCATTTTTTAAGTTGAGACAGCTATTCCCAAGATACGGGCGTTTGAAGTCTTTTTTTTTTACTTGTTATTACTGTAGTCTTTGTGATAAGGAATTACATTTGAACTAATTAAAATTAAAATACTTGAACATTAATCAAGAATTCAATTTTGACCAGTTTTAATGCAATGAGTGTCATTTAGGCGTTTGAATGGAGGTGGGTAGCATTTGCATTGCGACTCTCTTACAGGGCCAAGCTCTAGAAAGGAAAATTAAGAATGCCATTACTCACTAAAAAAAGCCAACAATAATTCTATGATAACCTCAGCAGAGTGGAATAATGTACAGAAAATCATAGAGTAGCTTTATAATTATACTACTGCAGTTATATGGTTAAACACTGATTTGAAAACGCAAACACACTGCCTGCTCTCTGAGTTCTTCAAATGCCTACCTCAGGCATCTAAAAATGGGAGGCAAAAACAAACTAGTTGCAACAGAATTCTCAAAATATTTGAGTTAAAAGCAACTTCCAGACATCCAAAATAAGTCTGCCACAGGAACAACCATTGATCTAAGGTTTGATGTGACAAAAGCTTGGCTGCTGAATGCAACTGATGTCCACATAGACCACATCTGGTCACACAAACCAATTTTAAACTCATAGTATTAGTTTGGATTAAACCTGTGTTAGCTTTTCAAACAAAGGCAATTCAGCCAGATTCCAGTTACTCCAATAGTATGATTGGAAAATGAGTTTGATTAGAATAAGATAATGAAACAAAGCATAAGCAAAAGCACTGAATCAATCTTCTGTAGAGGAGGAGCAAACCTTATGTAACAGCCATATTTGAATAATCGCCTCCTCCACGCAAGCGCAACAAAACCTTTGTGAAGGGGAAGAACCGCACCACTGATCTGTCTACGCCTACTGAGCCTTTCCACACAAAGACCAAGCCCTGCAGCACTGGCTGCACATAATGAGTAGACTCCCTTTCCCAACAGACTATACAACATGCGATGCATAAGCAGGTCAGTGGTTGTGGAAGCCTAAGCAAACATTTCAAAAAATCAAAACTTTAATCAAATTTACTTGCATTCAAATTAAAGCAACCATTTTTTGTGCCGTAATACTTTGTTTAATATTTACAATATCAAGACGGGCCTAACCATAGGCATCTTGACAAAGGTCTTGTGGACAGATCTTGGTCTTATTCATTTACAAGGCCTTTTTTCATTCGCCCAGAACACTGTATGCCATATAAGGTACTGCGCATTTGCAGGAAGTGGGGAAATTCGTGCTTCAGCAGTTCTGTGAGGCTGCCCTCTGGCGGACAACATGAAAAATGCAGAGATAAAGGTAGAATCAGTTGTGAGGTGGGGATGTGGGGTCACCTTTCTTAAACTTGTGAACAGGAATCTTCTTCAGTTGCTCCTTGCTCAATCGGTTCCTCCGCATCCTCTTCCTGTATTGCACACAGCGTACGATCTGAGCGAGACAAAGATTAAACGTACAAAGCTTGAAGGACACTGTTGATATAATCACCCTCACAAGTGACTGGCAAACTGCATTATCACTCTTCTATCTCTGTTGCAGCACAAACTGTGCAATTCTTGCGGTAGCCAGGCTGGGTCAAAGCATTTGTGGACACCTTAACTCTACAACAGGTCACATATTTTCAAAAATTTTACATAAAAACAACACTGTTCAGTATGACTAAGGAGAAAGCACACCAATCACCCCACTCAAATTTTATATTCCCGTTTCATTTACCCTTTGACATCCAGCTTTTACAAAACCAAACATGACTGCTCTGCCCAGGTTAATTAAGACCAGATATCAAATATGCTCAAAGTTTTTCTTAAATTCTAAGTTAACCATAGCATTTCAAGGACCGAAATAGCAAAATGAAATGTTGCTTATACATTTCAGCACAAGTTGGATTCATTTATTTACAGTAAAATGTAGCAGATTTTACATATTGAGAGCAAATATTCAGATGCAAGATCAGTTTGAATTTTAATCTTTGCTGAAGACGCAGATTAGCCAGGTCCAGTGGGTAACTGCTTAGTTGGAATGAAAGCCTGCACCCACACCGACCCTTTCTAGATCACATTGAGGACCCCAAGGCAATAAAAAACATGAAAAAATCAAATTTGGGCAGAGGAGGCAATTAGCATAATACGGAAATTTCCGTATGCAGGTGCGAAAGGGTTACTGTTGGTCACTGACAAAAACAAAAATCCGTCTCCTAAGGAGAAATTTCATTTAAAACTGAATACAGTCCAGTATTAGGCTGAGGGACTGGTCTGATTAGCTGACGATGTGTGTCCCCACTTGGCGGCCACTGTTCTTGAGAATTTTTTCGCAAGTCAGCTATTGAGAGCATCTTCAAAGTTCCAAAGGAGAAAACTGAAATGTTAGCATCTAAGTCCTAGGGAGATGTAATCGTCTTAATTGTCAATTGTGAGTAGGAGTAGAGGCGATGAGCTTGAGGGAGTTACAGACAGCACTGCGGGGCTACTGCTCTTACCAGGACGGTGATCATGACGAGGATGATGATACCCACCACTCCAGTGAAGGGGATCAGATAGTAGGACAGGGGGAAGGAGAACTCAGGCCTGAGGATCACATAGGCCCTGCAAAGCACATGCCACAGTTAACTGCCTGCAGCTACGAAGCCAACACAGCTGACCCATTATGGTTCGTAAGGTTTGTCTGGTCGGCAGCAGGGTGAAAATGCCCAAACAAGCAGCTGGATGCGACTGAAACCGTCTACGACACTGCATACAAACTCCATCTATGCAAGACTGAGGGGTTCTTCAAATTCCTCATGTCTAACAGCATCAGTAAACATGGCGTCATGTTCACATGGTTCAAAGGTTGCATCCTAGTTATATTCAACAGTGATGGGAATACAGACTGCCCTCCTGCCCCAAAGCCACAGCTGAGTGTCAAATATCTGCCCTGGACTTGGCATGAACTCAACTGCACTTGTGCCCAGATGGGGATGAAACACAAAACCCTGATGTGGTCTGGGGTTATGTCCAATGAATCCTTATGTGACCTCTTAACCTTCCACGGTCACAGCCGGTGTTCTGACAATTTGTGCTGCCTTGTCAAAAAGTGCTACCGTAATGCAAACGATCGTTAAGTCTTTGTTTTTGCCTTGACATTGCAATAGGAATCAGTCTACAGTAGTAACTTTGTTATTTGTTAGCTTGGTATAACACAAGCAGATGTTACAATGAGTTGGACAAGTTTGTTTAAAAAGATGTATGCCGCACGCCATTATCATCTAATTTCTGCATTTTCAGGAAAACCCAGCGAATGCATGCAAATATATATATACGCTTACAAGTCGAAAGGCGCACTGAGAAAATGTATTTTTATGATTTTTGAAGATATTGAAGATGTAAGTGAAGAAACAGAGCCAAAGATTTTCGGTCTGCGCAAGCGCAGTACCGCAAGGTTGCATATTTTGATAGGTAGCAAAAATTGTCAGAACACCGGCATTCACTCTTACTATGTAGTATTTACATCTTTTTTTACTGCACCAGGAGCGAGCTGATACGTTCACGTTCATATGAAATTTTGAGCTTGTACAGCCGGGTTCGGTACAGATTGTGCATGAGATTTTCCATTTGTGTACAAGATCGGCAAGTGGTGCGGATTTAGAAGTGTGTGGCAGCGCTTAGGGCGTGTGACAGAGAGCATGCCTGGCGTTCGACTCCCTCACCCGCTCTCAGGAATGACGTAACTCTTAAGCAGCTGGGAGGCCATGTAGCTGGTGAAGACTGATGGAATTTCAATCTGCTGTACAATGCTCTCTGCAAGAAAACCAAAACAGCAACAGTCTCCAACCCCATTCAAATAGTCCACTGACTTTGCCAGCATAAACAAATTTATTCAACTATATTTCCATAGTCTGTATTTCCATATGAAAACACAGCCAGTTATTGAGAAGCACCTCTAACTACAGGGCATGATTTCTGCATTTAATAACACTAAGGATTTAATGTTGAATATCTCATCAGCAGAAAATGCAAGTAAAGCAATCGCTGACAGCAAAACAAGGAGCATAACAAATAAGTAGACAAAACATAGTAATGCCAGTCATAACATGGGTAAGTTGTGTTGAGGTAAGGCACACCTAGGTTGCAGAGGTGCTTGCAAGAAAAGGTATTCACTAGCCTTCACACTGGTCTATTTTTAAATATTAAAGATACCCCATGCAACACAGCTTGAGAGACTGGTGGCCCTGGCAGCTGCAGATGGATTATTTTAGACTGCACCACCACAGAAACGAAAGCGAGAGACCACTGGATGATCAGAATCGTCTTCTGAATGAGCGATTGAAAACTCAAACTGAAAGAGGGAGTAAAAGGCTGGAGCCACACCATCGTTTGATTCCATGTTGAGCAGGACATCCGAGTTCATGTTGTGAACGATGGCTGCACTGTACCCTGCCTGCTGGGCGTGCAGCACCTGCAACAGACAGGTCACTTAGATGTGCACAGGCGCGACACTTGAAAAGGCAATCACACTAAAGCTGCATGTCCAATATTCATGGTGAGAGTTAGACTGGCTTCAGAGCTAGTTTCAGAACAATAATGAGCACACCATCTCAACACAGCCTTTTTCCATATATCAACACAAAACAGTCATTTTACATATAAGAATACCTGCTGAATAATTTAATTTATTTTACAACCCCAATTCTGAAATAGTTGGGACAAAGTGTAAATTGTGAATAAAATCAAAACGCAATGACTTTCAAATCACACCAGCCAGTATTTTATTCACAATAGAACAGAGATAACATAGCAAATGTTGAAACTGAGAAATTTTAAAATTTTATCCACAATATGGGCTCGTTTCAAATTTGATGGCTGCTACAGGTCTCAAAAAAGTTGGGACAGGGGCCTGTTTACCATGGTGTAGGATCCCCTCTTCTTTATAACACAGAGTGGAGGCGTCTGGGCATTGAGGACACAAGTTTCTTGCGTTTAGCCATTGGAATTTGATCCCACTCTTGTTTAATACAGGCTTCCAGCTGCTGGAGAGTTTTGGGTCTCCTTTGACAGACTTTTCGTTTAATTATGCGCCAAATGTTCTCAATCGTTGAAAGATCAGGACTGCAGGCAGGTCAGTTCAGCACATGGGCTCTTCTACTATGAAGCCATGCTGTTGTAATAGCTGCAGTATGTGGTTTTGCATTGTCCTGCTGAAATACACAAGGCCTTCCCTGGAATAGATGTCGTCTGGACGAGAGCATATGTTGCTCTAAAACCTTTATATACCTTTCAGCATTCATGTGCTTTTTAAAACATGCAAGTGTCCCACATTATATGCACTAATGCATCCCCAAACCATCAGAGATGCTGGCTTTTGAACTGAACGCTGAAAACAGGAGGGGTGGTCTTTCTCCTCTTTAGCCCGGAGGACGCAACGCCCATGATTTCCAACAAAAATGCCAAATTTCGACTCGTCCGACCACAGGACACTTTGCCACTTTGCTACAGTCCATTTTAAATGAGCCTTGGCCCACAGAACACGGTGGCGCTTCTGGATCATGCTCAACAATGGCTTCCTTTTTGCATGATAAAGTTTTAGGTGGCATCTGTGGATGGTACAGCAGACTGTGTTCACTGACAGTGGTTTCTTGAAGTACTCCTGGGCCCATTTAGTAATGTCAATGACAGAATCATGCCGGTGAGTGATGCAGTGGCGTCTGAGGGCCGGAAGATCACGGGCATTCAGTAAAGGTCTTCGGCCTTGTCCCTTATGCACAGAGATTTTTCCAGTTTCTCTCAATCTTTTGATGATGTAATGCCCCGTCAATGATGAGACCTTCAAAGCCTTTGCAATTTGACGTTGAGGAACATTGTGTTTAAAGTATTCCACAATTTTTTTATGCAAGCCTTCACAGGTTGGAGAGCCTCTGGCCATCTTTACTTCTGAGAGACTCAGCCTCTCTAAGACATCCCTTTTATAGCCAATTATGTTACACACCTGATGCCAGTTAACTTAATTACTTGCTAAATGTTCTTTCAGCTGATTCTCTTATATATTAATTATATTATATTTAGTTCAGGTGGAGACGGAAGGGCGACAATGCTTCTCTCAAGCTTGCTCCTTACGGTCCATGCAAGGCTAAGCCAGGCATACACTGTGCACATTTAAAAATGCAGTGGCTTAATCCAGCTCATACAGTGCGAATTGATCCTCTGCGATGTAACGCCATTGCCCACGATTTATGTGCCCACATTGTACGGTCCAAAGGTCAAGCCACGATCTGAGTGCTCGCACTCAACATCCCGTTGGCCTCTGAGAACCATTCAGGCAATTGATTCAAAGATTCCTCTGAAAGCTAAGTTGTTTGTGAGAAGGATAATACATCCATGGCTAGAGGAGGTCTATAATTCACAATTATTCTAACAAGGCAGAGGCATCCAGCCTTCATTGTCTGTGCCACCCACAGCTCCAACACTCCTTAAAAGAAGAAGAAAACAAACAAAAAAAAGAGGTGGCGGAGCACATTGACTATCTGGTGGCTAGGTAGGAGGAGACAGTATGGATTGTCCATTTGGCTGAGAGAACTGGAGGTTATTAAGCTAGCAAACATTTCGTTTCCACTGTAGCCAAAAGATTGTACATTGATTTGAAAGCTAGCCGCATTGATTATTACACCGCTCGGAACATTTCTTTTTCTTCTTTGCTGCACAGTTGCTAGAGCCATAAACCACACATCATACTTTATGACTACTTGCTAATGTTAGTTTCAGTAATAGCCAAACTCTAGCCTAGCTGTGTGCGCATCAGTCTGATCAACATTGTAAGTTTGCTTTATGATATAAATTTCCCAAAATAAGCTTCAACAGACCGAAATATCCTACTGCCCGAAAGCTACAACAATATCACTGCACATTTATGTCTTGTACTCAAAGCCGAACCGTCAGCTTTATCATGTCATCTAGCTTCTGAAATTATCTGATTTCAAAAGACCTCTGTCTATATTTATGTATTAATTTAGACACACAATATTGAAGGGGTTTTGTGTGGTCATGGCATGTTCAGACACTCCGTTTGCCAGTTTGCACAGGCACAATGAGGTAAAAAAAAAAGAGAAGGCAATATCCTCGGCAAATTGACTTGTGGGCCTCAGCTTCAACTGCGCAAGAGCCAGACGCCGGCCCACCTAAATTTCCGAAATTATAGAAATTCATCTGAACATTCAATGGCTGGTCTCGAGCAGTTGATTAGGTTTGGCAACCTGTCGTGCAATCCACAGGAAATGATGCCGAACAAAGATGAAATTCAGTCAGAGTTTAAAATGAGTCATGCCGCTCAAAACTGGGGCCAGAAACAAGCTCAAATCATACAGCGCACGCCCGGCTTTGGCTATATACAGAGGTTAAACTGGGTCTGGGGAAAGGTCATATACTGTTCAAACATAATGCTGTGAGAACCAGCCACCTAGCTGTGAACCCTGAACCATGGCGCCTTTGCCGCCATTTCGAAGATTCTGACTAATGCCAGGCAGCTCACAGGCGCTTGCTGGAGGAATGGCATGTTAGAGTTGCCACGTGAAAATGAGTGGATATCCAACAGAAGCACTCGACTCCCCTGTGTTTTGCTTTCTTGACTATGATGTTCGAAAAACCAAACTAAAAACAGAACTACATGACTTAAATCATCACTTTTTAGACAAAATTTTGGCGCATTTCGCATGTCTTTTATATCCTTAGATCCCATAGGTTAATCCAAAGTATTTCAGCATGTGTTTATTCCTCAAGGCGACTCCTTGACCAGTCTTCCCGGTCTATATTTACAGAGATTTTTATTTATTTATGTATTTTTAGCTTTTTCGTGCTATGTTTTGTTTGTGGGAGGGGCCCTTGTCGTGACTTGCGGGGTGGGGGCTCAGATTTGTGGTGCGCTACTGAAGGCTGCCTCACCTTTAACAGAAAGATGAGTGTCTGCATTTGGAAAATCATCCCATTGGGATTTCTAAACACCTTGACAATTATGATCAGAATGATTGAAACAAATATGGAAGAGGTGCTCCTATTTCCAATCCATTTTACAGGCCACAAGTATATGTACACAAAGCAAGTATTGTCTAAGGAGGCTTGTAGTATATTACTGGTATCCCCATAGGAAGCGAGACATGAACGGCTGATGAGTGTCCTGTCATCCATTCTACACTAACTCATGGTACATGTCCACTTGCACACGTTTTTCCTCAAACTGTGCTGTCTAGTGACGCCTGACAGAGGGTTTTCGTGCAAAGTTAACATCACCATATCTGAAATGTACACTGAACAAAAATATAAACGCCTCATGTCAAATATTGATGCCACATGGAGTTAACAACTCTAAGTGAGCATATGCTGACTTTTACTTGTACAATAGGGATATTTCTCTTGATTCGTGTACCATTTTTTAACCCATCTCTCTGTCAGTGAGCATTTACTCAGTGATGCAGTGATTTCACTCAGTACATGGGTGTGGCATTTCCAGACGGTGATCAGACAGAATGAGCAGTACCCAGACACTCCTTATACTGGGGACAATAAAAGGCCACCCTAAAACATTCAATTTCTTCAACCTGACCCCCAACGTGTTCAAAGGATTGTCACTCCTTTGCAGATGCCAACATCAAGATGTAATGGATGGTGATCTGAAGATAATTTTGATTCGCTTCATATATTGCACAACCCTAATAATGAATAAAAACTCAAAAATTTGACATGGGGCGTTTATATTTTTGTTCAGTGTAGTTCTTTTTCCCCTTCTGTAGTTCTCATACCCCTCTCACACAGTGGTGCCAACTAAGATGATAAAATCACATTTTAAGTCACACAAAGCCAGTTTGAAGTCATGGAGTTCATTATTAGTAGTACTTTGTAAAATAGGATGCAAGACAGATGCTCGTCATGAAGCACTAATTTCAAAGTTAAGGAGATGTGAACCAAGCTGACAAAATCATATATGAAGTCACATGCGGTAGGCTTAAAATCATACGGTCAATTATTATTACTTTACACAATGGGTAGCACAGATACTCATCATAAAGCATTGATTTCAAAGACAGAGATTCAAATCAAGCTGACAAAATCGCATATTAAGTCACACCAAGCACGCTCAAAATCATTCGGTCTAAGTGGGTAGCAAGACAGATACTCGTCATAAAGCACTACTTGCAAATATAAGGAAATGGGAAGCAATATCACAAAACCGCATAGTGTCAAAGTAAATAAAAAAAGCAGATCTAAATTCATGCAGCCGATATTTATTTTTTTCTAAAATGGGTAGCAAGACATATTTGTCATAAAGCAGTGACTACAAAGATAAGAAGCAGATATTTCGCCATTAACTTGTCCGGCTATCCCACGTCTTTTAAGATGGATTAGCTGATCTTGACAGAGGTTGCCATGTTACAAGAACAGACCTGATTGGCTATTGCCTGGCTGAAGCAATCCTAATTTGAATCAAGCTCAGCATTTTAAGCTTTTTATTTACTCAGGCAATCAGTAAGTTAGCTCAAGTCTTGTGCTGAAGTGATCAAATTACATCCAATCGGTTAATTCATATCTTCTTTCCGTTAACCCCAATGGAAAACGTCATGAGGTTAAGGAAAAGTGTAAAAGAGAATTCATAATGGCTAGGGGCAACCGCACTACAAAAAAAATTCAAATGCACTTAGTAGGTGCCGTGATCATGCATGTCTTGCCTGTCATGTTTGTTTTTGTGATGGGCCGAATGGAAGGCTGAGTGGAATCGTGGGAAAACCTTATCTCCCGCAATTTCGTAAAGGATGGTTCAGTGGACTCTGGTAAGTTTGGAAGCACTGAAGCACCTTTCCTTAACATATAGAGAATTCAAACACATCATGGCTGCCACATAAATACTTCTGGGTCATTTACTCAAGAGTTAGAAACTTTCCTAAGCAAAAAACACTTTTCAAATGTGGCCCAAGCCAAGCATTTCGTCTATCTATCCATCCATTCATCCATCTATCAATCATCTATGTTGAGAACAGGAAATTACCCAGAGGCTTCTGGGTATTGCATCATGAAAATGAGACGACGCATGAAGTGAGATCATTTGACAGAGTTGGGTAGTCAGTGTTCTGAGAGTGTTTCCTCGCTTTGCAATCCCAAGAACCTTTGTACGGCTCTACCTCCTGTCTTTGCCTCGATCCCACTGAGTAGACAGAGGATGCAACACTCAACCGCACCCTGCTCGCAACGTGCCAGTGAACATGGACCATCAAAGGTGATTGATACAAAAATTCTATGCGATTCGGAATGATTTCCCTCCATCTAGCGTGTCTGAGGAAAACTGAGAACTGCTCGTAGCACACATCCTATGGGTAGCTATTGTAATGGAATTGCTTCATTTCCCTCGTCACTGATGCAGACATAAGTGACGAGGGAAATGAAGATAGATATATATATATATATATACACACACAGCGCTGTGAAAAAGTATTTGCCCCCTTCCTGATTTCTTACTTTTTTGCACATTTTTCACATTTAAATGTTTCAGATCAAACAAATTTTAATATAAGACAAAGATAACCCGAGTAAATACAAAACGCAGTTTTGAAATGATGATTTCATTTATTAAGAGGAAAAAGCCATCCAAACCTACCTGGCCCTATGTGAAAAACTAATTCCCCCCCCATTAAATCATGAATTAACTGTGATTAACCACATTTTTTGAGCCCAGTTTCACTAGCCACACCCAGGCCTGATTACTGCCAGACCTGTTGAATCAAGAAATCACTTAAGGAGAACCTGTTTGACAAAGTGAAGTTGGCTAAAAGATATCAAAAAGCAACATGTCATGCTGCGAACTAAAGAAATTCAAGAACAGATGAGAAACAAAGAAATTGACATCTATCAGTCTGGAAAGGGGGGCAAAGCCATTTCTAAGGCTTTGGGACTCCGGCGAGTCACGGTGAAAGCCATTATCCACAAATGGAGAAAACTTGGAACAGTGGTGAACCTTCCCAGGAGTGGCCGGCCTACCGGAATTACTCCAAAAGCGCATCAACGACTCATCCAGGAGGTCACAAAAGAATCCAGAACAACATCTAAAGAACTGCAGGCCTCACTTGCCTCATTTAAAGTCAGTATTCATGATTCAACAATAAGAAAGAGACTGAGCAAAAATGGCATCCATGGGAGGGTTCCAAGGCGAAAACTACTGCTGACCAAAAAGAACACAAGGGCTTGTCTCACATTTGCCAAAATACATCTTGATGATCCCTGAGACTTTCGGGAAAATATTCTGTGGACTGACTAGACAAAAGTCGAACTTTTTGGAAGGTGTGCATCCCGTTACATCAGGCGTAAAACTATCATATCATTTCATAAGAAGAACATCATACCAAAGGTCAAACATGGTGGTGGTAGTGTGATGGTTTGGGGCTGCTTTGCTGCTTCAGGACCTGGACGACTTGTCGTAGTTGATGGGACTATGAATTCTGCTCTCTACCGGAAAATCCTGAAGGAGAATGTCCAACCATCAGTTGATGACCTCAAGCTCAAGCACACTTGGGTTATGCAGCAGGACAATGATCCGAAACACACTAGCAAGTCCACCTCTGAATGGCTTAAAAAAAAACAAACTGAAGGTTTTGGAGTGGCCTAAGCAAAGTCCAGACTTAAATCTGATTGTGATGCTGTGGCATGACCTTAAACAGGCTGTTCATGCTCAAAAACCCTCCAATGTGGCTGAATTAAAACATTCTGCAAAGAAGAGTGAGCCACAATTCCTCCACAGCAATGTGAAAGACTCATTGCCAGTTATCGCAAACACTTGATTGCAGTTGTTGTCGCAGAGGGTGGCACAACCAGTTATTAGGTTTAGGGGGCAATTACTTTTTCACACCAGGCCAGGTAGGTTTGAATAGCTTTTTCCCCTTAATAAATTAAATCAAACTGCATTTTGTATTTACTCGGGTTGTCTTTGTCTAATATTAAAATTTATTTGCTGATCTGAAACATTAAGTGTGACAAATATGCAAAAGAATAAGAAATCAGGAAGGGGGCAAATACTTTTTCACGGCACTGTATATATATATCTGTTGCCTCCTTCATCAGGAAATGTTTTGCTAACATTACAACCAGTTAATGAAACCAGCAACCTGCCAGACATGGAAATAGCTCCAAACAAGGAAAAAAAAAAATCATTGAAAATAACACATTACAGCTGTTTAAGCTGGGTTTACACATAGGCACGATGCGTTACGAATATCATTTTCCCGTCATTCGTGGCACATTCATGATATTTGTAACGTGACTTAACGCATCTGAATAGGGTTCTTAACAGTGTCGGTTCGTGACATTCGTGATATTCGTGGAGCATGTTTTTGGCTGCCAAAAAATCTTCCACGAATGTCACGAATCACCCTCGATTCATGGAGTTTGCAACTAAGCATGTCGATTCGAGGTGACTAGTGGTGATTCGTAATAGAGCGTGACAGCATTCGTAGTGTATTCTTGATGGTTCTTGGAGCCCATACTGTCACATTCTGTATATTGCGGCCGAAAATAGCGTCCACAGTGCATAATATGCACTTCAGGGGTGCTAGACAGCGACAATTTTCACCAAAAGTAATGACAAAATGCATAAGGAACGCAATTTTAAAGCTGCCGCGATTTATAAAGCCAGTCGGTCCCAGGGGGTGGTGGTGGGTGGTGAAAGAGCAGGAGCAACCAGTGTCAGGTAGAGAATTAGAGAGGACAGAAAAGTACATGTATGAGCCGATATTAGCTGAGGTGGGGGGGGTGATACAAGCAGATGCAAAAGTATGTGGACATTCCTTGGTCTGATTCTGTGGAGCCATATATATACCAAATTCGCCTGATTCGCAATATTCGTGACAGATTCGTGACCGAACGTGACGATTCACAATGGCGCGCAGCAGCGAACAACACTGCGGGACAATATTCGTGACCGTGCCTAATGTTTCGTGTATTTCGCCAGCGATTCGTGCCATTAATTGTAACGCGTGGTAACGCGACAGTTCGTGACGGCGCGTGACGCCTCTGCCCCAATCATCAAATTCAATTCAAATTCGTGATCCTCGGTCACAAATTTAGATTTGTGGCATTCGTGACTTGTCGTCGTTATGTGTAAACCCAGCATTACCTTTCATCATTCTGATCAACATTTGTGTGATTTTAATAGCAGTTTGTGCACTAAGCCTGACAAAATAAGTCTCGAAGCAGAAAAAAAAAGCAGCAGGGGGTCTGGAATCAGAGTGGATTCATTCATTTCATAAAACTGAGGTCCATCTGCTCTGAACTGACTTTTCCATACCCCTATAAACCAACTTCTTGATCACCAATTTCCGTCGATTTTGAAAAATATTCACTCAAATACTAAAAATCATGTCCTGTCCAGTAACTCACGACCATTACCTAGGACAAAGTTTGATTTTTATTCTTTGATTATGCACATCAATTTATTAATTTTTCATGTCCTATGGAATGAGCCTGTGTATACATTTTATCGGCAATGAAAGTTTTCCTGCGTGCTGCTGTGAGTCGGCTGATTTCCGCAACCAAATCTTACGTGTCCACAATTTTGTATGCAGCATCGACTGCTAAGTGAAAAGGGAATTACGATAAACATCCTCTGAATCCATCCTTACTCTTGATCATCGTTCAGCAATTAGCCATCCTCCCGCAAGGTAAGACGATACGGACTGCTATTTTCATGAATTTTCCCAATAATTAGCATTATTGATTTCATATTTTTGGATTATAACGCGATTTCTTATCATACAGTGACAGATTCATTCGTACCCATTTCTCGTCCACTGTAATCCATCGTGATGAAAGTTATGCTTCAGAATAACGCTGTCCCATAAAATATCGCATGAATTAATTGTACAGTTAACCTTACCCGTAAGCAGTGATGACGACTTTCGAAATTCAATATGAATCGGTGTTTTCTTGCTTGTTTCACGGTCACACTTTTGTTACCCATGGTGAAAAGACACAAATACGATACTGCGTAACCAAGTAAAATGTCAGGAAAGTAGTGGTGCAACGGATCATCGTTGATCCGTAATCCGTACGGATCCCTCTTCACGGTTCGGTACGCACATGATCCGCGGATTGGTTGATGGGGAAAAAAAAAAAAGGTTGTGCTAGGGGTGTGACATTATTGAATCGCGATGATCGTAAAGCGAAATGAGACAACTCGCCGCTATGGGGTGTGTGTACACAGTTGCGTCCCATTTCTTCTTGAAACATACAAGCGGTCTGAAATAAACGACAATCATTTGAAGTGCTTCCAGGAAGATAATTCAGATTAGAACTCCTCTAATTGTCGGCGAGGCTGGGCAGCTTCCATCACCTTTTAAGGCTCAACTGGCCAACCCTAGATCTGCTCCCGTATAATGAGCAGAAATGACAATCAAGCAATTTAGCCTGCTGCCAATAATGATTATGAAGTGATAGAGAAGAGCTGACAGACACAACTGCGCTACAATGTTAAATTGAAAGAATGCTAATAATCTAAAGAATTACAAAAAAAAAAAAAAAAAAACCTTGTCCAAAGCCCATCTCTCATCGTAGCGTTTTAGATGATTTTTAAACTCTTGCACCCTGGACTTGCCATCGGAGGATTACCAAGCCCTGCTTTCACCATACCTTCTCCAAACCTGTTCCCATTGACGTTTCCCAATTAGCAACTTGGTGTTAATTCGTTTAGATATGAGAATCAGTCCGTAGAATTACCGTCCCGCTCCCCTTATATTGCATTGTTCATTGCAATTATCAAGCATTTCCCCATCCACGTTAATTGTGACATAAAACAGCAACATCTTTAGAAGCTTCTGAATTAATGTAGCTCACAAAACGGCATATTTTTTTTCTGTCTGTGTCCTGCTTGATACACCTAAGAAAAATTTCGACACTGAACAAAAATATAAACGCCCCATTACAAATTTTTGAGTTTTTATTAACATTAGGGTTACGCAATATCAATCTGCAAAGGAGTGACAATCCTTTGAACACGTTGGGGGTCAGGTTGAAGAAATTGAATGTTCAATATCTTGTGTGTCCACCATTTGCGTCTCTCAGAACAACAGATCTCCTTCGCATGGAGTTGATCAGGTTGTCTATCGTGGCCTGTGGAATGTTATTCCATTCTTCCCGGAGGGCCACACGGAGCTGGCGCACATTATCTGGGACTGGAACACGGTCGCAGACATATCGATCCAGAACATCCCAAAGATGCTCTATGGGCGACATGTCCGGCAAATACGCAGGCCAGTCCAGAACTGGAATGTGCTCTGCTTCAAGGAACTGCATGCAGACCGCTCTGATGGACATCCCTGCATCCAGCATGCCAATGGCACGTTCCCGCATGACCTGAGACATCTGAGGTATGATGATTTTTGACAAAATTTGACATTTTGGGGTGGCCTTTTATTGTCCCCAGTATAAGGAGTGTCTGGGTACTGCTCATTCTGTCTGATCACCGTCTGGAAATGCCACACCCATGTACTGAGTGAAATCACTGCATCACTGAGTAAATGCTCACTGACAGAGAGATGGGTTAAAAAATGGTACACGAATCAAGAGAAATATCCCTATTGTACAAGTAAAAGTCAGCATATGCTCACTTAGAGTTGTTAACTCCATGTGGCATCAATATTTGACATGGGGCGTTTATATTTTTGTTCAGTGTATTAAATGCGTTTTTGCCGACTGAGGTCCAAGTGTTAAGTTTGCTTTCGTAAAAATAAAACTGTCGACAGCCAGTGACATTACCATAATGCAGGTTAACCCTCAACCTGTTTCTAATTTAGAATGGGACAGTTCTTTGCGTCAGTGGAGGGCTACAATGAGATCGCATAAATGGCAATTAACAGAGTTTTCTTGAAATTCTACATTGTAGTAGAATATTAAGTAGCAAATGCTGCTGAAGATGTTGTTTAGATAAGGTTTAGATTTATGATTAACTGGATAATTGCTGTTCATACAATCTCATACAACGGCCCAGAAGCCGGACTATAAAGACCCATATATGATTCTGACAACATGAAAGTTTGATGCATAGCTTGCATTTGAATTGATTTTACATGCATGCCGTGAGGTGAACTGTCACAATGCACTAATAACCAATTTACTAAATTATTCAATTACCAACGCTTAGACGCAAGAGCGTTAGTAATTTTAAAGGCTACATTACTATCCCTTTGCGGCATCGTGTGCAGCTGCGCTTCCCCGCAAAAGTAGCCTATTCTTTTGGAAACATTTTGATGAAGTGCAATCTTAAATTAAATTAGGTTGCACTGCTGGAAAAAAAAAAGGCAAATACGTGCTGTTCAATGGCTATTTCAGTTTATAAATGCGGCATTCCAGTGGATGGTGATCCACTGACATGGTGGAAAAGCAATGAGTGTAAATACCCCCACATTGCCAAGATGGCAAGATGCTATCTCGCTGTGCCTGGCACTTCAGTGCCCAGCGAGAGGGTATTCTCTACTGCAGGGGACATAGTGACTGCAAAGAGGTCTACACTATCCCCAGACAATGTAGACACCCTTATCTTTTTGTAAAAGAATTTAAAATTATAAGCAGAGGTATGGTTTGCTTTCCTTCTTTTCTTCTTTTTTGATGATGTGGACATAGGCTAGTTTTTAAATCACTGTCCATGTTTAAAGAGAAGGTATCATGAAGTGTCATGGCTTAGTGCACTTTAAGTTGTTTTTCATTCATAGTCTATGTTTAAAAGAAGAAGGTATCATGCCTTCAATTGCACTTTAATTTGTTTTTAAATAATTTAAAGTTTTTATTTTTTATTTAATGGGCAGAAGAGTTTTACAAAATAAATGGAGAACAAAGTTATATTTGTCTGTCTTTTTTTTTTTTTGTTGTTGTTGTTGTTGTTGATCCGAAAAGTGATCCGATCCGTGACTCAAATCCGTGATACGATCCGAACCGTGAGTTTTTTGATCTGTTGCACCCCTACAGGAAGGTACGCAGGTATAAACAAATAGATACCGCCCAAGCCTACTAGATATATATATGAGGAAAAAAAAAAAAAAAAACAGTGCAAATGTGGCCTCACAGAAATGATTTCACACCATAATTTAAAAGAGTAATGCTGGCTAATTTACTGGAATTTAAAGGGTACAATACAACATGGTTTTACCTGTATTCACTGAAAGAAATTGGTGACTTAAGAATAAGCCTCAAGTGGGGCATGTGGGTGTGTATGCATAAAGGGCGACTAAAAAAATACCTTGATATCAAAATAGCAGTCAAAGCGCTGGATAAGAACGATGAACTTGGTTAGGTTCCCAGCAATAGGAGTGAGTGGTGTGGGCGGAGGCTCAATGGGGACACAGGCGTTCAGTGGCCGAGACTCCACCAAAACCCCCTGAAGAATACAGAGAACAAGACATGTTCACTGCAGTCATTGCACCATTAAAGGATAAGTTCTCTATTTTGCACTTTGAGCCCCGTTTCTGGGTTGTCTAGGATGAAATAGAGTGTTTGACACCAAAATTTTGATGATTGGTTTAGTCTCGAGTATTTGGCTCATTTAGAATCGCCCCTGCCATGCTTCAGAATGGCTGGCTATGGGAATTCACAAAGCTGTCCTTAAAACAACCCTAAACGTTCGTTTTAAAAAATGAACAACTCACCGAGTGGTTAGTGGTGTTCGTTGATGTTTTAAAAAATATATATCGGCGCAAAATATGGTTTCCATCTGTGTTATTTGCTATTGTGGTACTATTTTTTCAGATAACTCACAACCGTGTATAAACTTCAGCTCGATATTTGTCTTCCAACAGAAGTCAATGGGGTTTACGAAATGCCAAATTAAACAAAACAAACTGTATTTCGCTACGACACTTGTTTTGGAACATCAACGAACACCACTAACCACTTAGTGAGTTGCACAGTTTTGAAAACGAACGTTTTAAGGGTTGTTTTAAGGACAGCTTTGTGAATTCCCATAGCCAGCCATTCTGAAGCATGGCAGGGGCGATTCTAAATGAGCCAAATACTCGAGACAAAACCAATCATCAAAATTTTGGTGTCAAACACTCTATATCAAACTAGACAACCCAGAAAGGGGGCTCAAAGTGCAAAATAGTGAACATATCCTTTAAACTGAAGTTCTCATGTAATTCTTCATCCTAGCAGCCCCAGGACTTAGGGAAGTTCTAACCAATCAAGCCTCAATGACTCTTTAACGACATACCTCATGCTTTTTTTTTTTTTTTGCATTTCAGGACAAAAAGTTCACAAAATTTCCCAATTGTAGTTAAAGTTCAAGATAAATTTAACTTCCCTCAACTCCCCACTCTGCTTCTTTCACTTACCAGCAATCCATCTTTTGGGAGCTGGTTTCCAAAAAGAGCTGGAAGGTCTTCAAAAACCATGGTAGTCCTGTTATTGTAATGCTATAAGACAGAGCAATTGGATGCTTTTGGCAATTATGTCAACACTATGATAGGCGCAAGTGATCAAGTATAACACATTTTGATCTGATTATACAAGGTATGAGACAGTGGCTCAGAATAAGGCATACTTTTCAATATAAGCACACAAAGAATCTGCCTTTTGATTCCTACCACACCTTAGAAAAATTGCACCATGTTATAGAAAGTGAGGGATAAAAAGAGGGGACAATGCAATCACAGAGACACACTTTTCAAAGAACACAAGAGGCACTGGTAGGCATAGAAAGGGACTCACTGCATAGATGTATGCATATCCAGGAGAGGGCAACAGAGTGAGGCAAAGGGTGATCGTCATCATCAGCAGGTGGGAACACACACCCCAGGAACTCCAACATGCCATCCCGACAAGGGGTGGGGTCACGGCGCCACAGTAAGAGAACTGCCTGGGTAGGATGACAGGGCTGATTGGGGAGAAATGGCCAGGAGTCAGAAAACAGATCTGCTGCGCCAGAACTCCCTCGTGAGACCACAAAAACATTCACCAACAGAGTGGTTCATTTACCAAAGCTGCATTACAGAAGAACACAGTCACTAAACAGGACAGATGAAAATGTGACTGAGCATGGCTGAATGAATCATCAAAAAACAGCTTACAGAAACTGTTAAAACTGATGTAAGCACGAGACAATTGCAACATCATTGCTAAATACATTACCCTGCAGTTACAGCCAAATGGCCAAAAATTTCCCAGTGCCAGAATGAGCGTATCTTCAGTAATATTGAGGAAGCCCGAGCACTCAGCAGACTGGGAACGTGATGAGGACCAGGGCTCGAAATAGCGGGCGCACAGGTGCACGTATGCACCCGGTTTTCGGCAGGTGCACCCAAAATTTAAAGTCGGATGCACCGCGTGCACCTAGTAAAAATCTGCCCCCGAAAAAAATCCTCTTTCTACAAATGCGTTCATCCTTACCTGAAATGATAAATTTTATCGGTAAGGGACGAGAATTAATGACAAAATCGATGGGACTACAAGACTGTGGAGCAAGTTTGGTCTGAGGCCGCGTATGTGTTATCATTGGCTGATCGCGTAGTGTATATTTCTCATCAAAGACTTTCGCTGATCCAGGATCAGGGAGTTTGTGGGACATCTGCCCACCACAGACACGGCCACCACAGACACGACCCCGCATCAATTGGATTGCGGCCTAACGGGAGAAATAAATGACGTTTTACACTGATTGGCCCAATCCCAAACCGGCCCCTATCCACTGGCACTTCACTACCGAGTGTCACTCCATATGAAGTCTCCCTCACTGCTATGAAGGGAGCTAAGGGGGAGGGTTTAAAAACGTGTTTAAACTTTGGGATAGAGACGACCGGCACATCCGGGTACTTCGCCAAACGTCAAGGCCGCGCCCCTTTTTGGGGGATAGAAAACCTCAGATCCCATTGACCCTAATGTAATTTGATGTGTTTTCAGGTGTAAAATTTATCAGATTTATTTAACTAAATTTCCTGTTTATATTCATTTATTGATATGTCTAGCGATTATTTTGCTACCTTGCCCGAACCTGAGCGTTCGCGTTATCTTAATAAATTAAGGTTGATCGGTCCACCCACTTGCCCCTTCACTACCGCGAATTTCGAGTTCTGTGTCAGTTTGGGGTTAAGAATAACTAATAAATGCACATAATGTTAGACCGCAAACCTGACTCGGTTGGCTGACGCTATTTTACGTTAGCTAGCTCAGCAATTAAAGAATAAATAATAACACGAGACAAAAATCATAGCGAATAAACCTATTAAAGTATAGTACCAAGTCTTACATATTATAGGGTACTTACGTTACTTTCTAAGTTTAAAAAAAGAGTGGCATGGCCTGTTATGAAGCGTTTCCCACACATATAAACATGGGAAGACACTGGATACATAGCTTTTACTCTTCATCTTCTCTTAACTCTCCTTTGTGGATTCTTCCCTTTTCCAGGTAGGATGGGAAACCTGAGGTCCGGACTGGTCATTTTATTGGAGGTGCAACCCGGCACACAACAACTTTTGGGCATTTTACTGCTCAATTATCGCGCTTAATTTCTCATTGATTTCAATGCATTAGAGCGTTTGTTTTCCCCCAAAAAGGGGTGCGGCCTTTGCGCTGAGCTCTTGATGACGTTGAACCGGTCGTCTATGCCCTCTCTGTGGCCCTTCCCCTTCATGCAACGGGAAGCGGAAGTAATCATCACCATGCCTACCGGTGACGATAGGTGCGTTGCATTGTATACGACGGTCAAGTTCCCTAATTATACATTTCTTACCCAACATATTTTCAAGAGGGTACTGTAATTAAATTCAATTTATATTAAAAATATTGAATACACAGCATTGACAAAGATGAAAGTGTTTGTGCATGAAATGGCACGTTGTGAAAAAGAGCAATCATTGATTCAATAAATAAAACTACTCCCTCAGTGTTTTCTCGGGTGCACATCTGCACGTACATTTCAAAATACAATGTAACCTTTAGTTCCGTGATATGCACATGAAATAGTCAATCAAATGTCCGTTTGAGGTTAGGTAATGTTTTACTTATCTTTCGGAAATAGCCGCATGGAACTGACATTTGTAGATATGCAGCGTTTCTTCCATCCCGGACACAAAATAAGTGCTGCACTTGAAAGGAGGGTGGTTTGAAAGCTTGCATCGGTGTAGACTCGCTGCGGAGGGTTAAATCAGCCACTTACACTCCATGGAGATTGGTTTGGGATGACACTCAATGTGGCGGACCCTCCGCGGGAACGCGCAGACGGAGGGGGAGTGGATAGGGCGAGTGGATAGGGACCGATTTGGGACTGGGCCATTGGGTAGACACTTGAAATTATGCATGCGCATACTCGGGTAGACACTTGGGAAATTGTAATTGCGATTCATGTTTGAAGATCAATTCATGGTGGTTAATGTATGCACTTGCTCGCTGGATGTAATCCAAGTGGCTGCTAGATGATTAATAAAATCTTACAAAAAAAAAATCTCCTAGATTAAATATAATCTAGGAGGAGAGGGTCTTAATTATTATGGAGTTATGAAGAATGTAAAAATATAAAAAACAGCAAAAAGCAGCACTGTTGCTGCTATTGAGGCCAGGTCCTATGATGGAGTAGTAGAAAATTACTTCAGTTTCTCGGCCAAGTCAAACAAAGTGAAATTAAATTATAGATAGAATATTATCTGACGGTGATAAATAACAACAGTACCCCCAGTTTTACCCATTTCTTCGCTTTTTAAAGTATTTTTTCCATTATTTTTCTTATATACAGCACGATTTTTATAAAATCCTATCCCACCAATAATCCTAACCTGTTGCACCATTGCACATTTGCAGTAGTCCTATGGCATATCAAAGAATAGGAGTTTAAGAATATTTGTTTATTCATTTTGTACTGCTGCAAAGCGGCTTTTTTATTGAATAAGCAAGTTTTAGACTGAGCACCTAAACACGCACGAGTGCACCTATTTTCAAAATCTGGGTGCACAAAAAATCCTAATTCGAGCCCTGAGGACTATTTCCAGAAATTTCACCCAAAAACTACATCAGTAGAAAAGCCAACCAAAATCCAATTTGCGCATGTATGGTTGAGTAGAGGACTAATGTATATGATTAACTGCCGCCAAACACCCTGCCTGTGTGAAGCTGCTTTCACACCGGAGGCGAACGCGTTTATTCGCGTCTTTGCATTGACTTTGAATGTAATCTGTCGTGCGAAAAATTTGTTTCACGTCTGGTGTGAAAGCGCATTGAGGCTTCCACTAACCCATGATAACATCACCAGCATTCATTACACAAAAGACATCTCAAAAAAAAACTAAAACTAAAACTAAAGGCTAGAACATAATGGCGCACAAATGAACTGAAAATTCATGGGCACAAAGCACAGCTTTGTGAATAAAGTCTGAGCATGGGCTTAGTTTAAACACACAATGTGAAGCTTTCAAAAGCATGTTCACGGAAAAAAAATACATTTACCGCCACAAAAAAAACAAGCCTTTCTTTGTTCACTTACTTATTTGTTCAAATGATTAACCAAGCCACGACAGGAGCTCAGCACCCTCATATTGTACCTGTACATTTTCATGCTCCAGTGAAACAGGAAGTGATGTAATGGCTCAATATAGCTCCTTAATACTTCAATAAAACTTAAATAAGTGGAATATAATAACTGCTTTAATTTTGGTAGATGTTATTTACAATATTCTTTAAGGGTGCCATTGATTGTGAAACCTTTATTTGGAGAAAACTGATTTTTATTTAAATCAGAAAATGATTCTGGTGGGTTCCATTGGAACAGTATTTCTCAAATGCTAGTATTTAGAGTTTATAAATATATCTTTTGGAATTTTCCAAAGTATTGTTTGTCCATTGCCAGCAAGGGGTGACAGTAATTCTGGAGCCCACTGTATATACCAGAATACATAACAAATAATTGATTTGCTCAATAGGCCAACTAATAGTGATATGTAAGATACCGGCAAATTACATTTAGATAACATTCATTGCGTTCATGAAAAACTCAAGACTTCTGTTTGCAAAGCTTACTGTTGGAAAAGAAGTGTGTGTTGTGTTCAATCATGATTAAATGGGCTCAACTGACTAAGATGCTTTCCACTTAAAATGTGAGCCTTTCAGAGACTAAACTTAAATCAAATCTTTAAAAAAAAAAAAACTAATCGTTATTATTCTTTCATAATCTTTAATTCCAAAAAAATTTTACTACAAGAAATGGAATTAAAAAAACTTTAGATTTTGTTTCTAAATAATGATGCCAGTCATTTCTGTCCAGACAATCTCCTATTGGAGAGCTGTTACCAGTCACTATCACTTCCTAATCCTTAGAGGCAACATACTGGTATCTATCATTCAGTATTGCTTTTATTAATCAGGCAAAGTACTCAAAAACACGCCAAGAGTAATTGTTGACAGGGAAAGTTGATGTGAACCCACAACATCTCTGTTATAAAAGAATTAAAATATTCTACACATTTTTTTTCAATATAAAACAAGACTTTTCAAAGTGTTGACTATTATTCAGCAATTTTCTCTCTACATATTTGTTGATTATTATTATTTTATAGAAAGTACTGAGTGTGCTGCTGGGTTTTTTGGCAATTGTTGAGATTTACAGTCCAATTTAAAAACTGGTGGGTTTTAAAGGGTTAAGTAAGCCTGTTTCGAGCCAGTGGCCCATCGGCCCGGTGCTTAACCCCGATTTCTGCGGCATGCCGCGACTAGGAGTATTACTACTCCCCCTGGATGGGATGCCAGTCCATCGCAGGTACTCCCCCAGGTCTTAGACAAGTTTCCCTGACTAGTTGCTGGTACCCATTTATACACCTGGGTGGAGTGAGGCGTGGAGTGTGGGAGTAAAGTGTTTTGCCCAAGAACACACCGCGAAGGCTGTGGCCGGGGCTTGAACTCAGGACCTTATGATCTCAAGTCAAGCCTACTTGACCACTGCGCTACCGCGTCTCCCAGGGTTAGACCATTTAAAGGGTTAAACCATGTCCTTTTACGTGGAATTTAAGACAGCTTCCTAGATTGACATTAACACTGCTCGGCATTTCGTTCTTTGGTTATTAAAAGTATGCTTTACACCGGGGGGTGGCCAGGGCTGTAAACAGGGTGGGCCCAGAACGTCCACTGAAACCCATTACTAGTCCCAAGTTGTTTTCAATCATTTTTCTTTAATTTCTCTTTCCTTCCTTGCCAGAATGTTCTATATTGGTCAGTTTAATGGGTTTGCTGGTTTGTTTGCTTACTTGCATCCACTCTATGCTCTCTGGTCAATACCTCTCCTCACTGAACTAGGTAAGTAGGTCTCAGTCAAGACTAGAAATCAATTGTTTTCCATGAAAGCGGGTTGAAGTTCAAAAAAATACAGACAAAAGTTCAAAAATAGTTTTTCAACAGTAACTTTCCACAGAACGGTCCCAGTGACTGTTCTTTGCATACCATATCATTATTGTGAAGCTTCATATCAAGGGGGTCACCCCCCTCTTAGTGGTAGGGGAGCGAAAGTCAAGGAGGGTCAGGTGGAAAGTCAATAGTCAGTAAAATTCAACATTCATCAGATTGTCTTAAAATTTGACAGAGGACATTTGGTCAGAGATATCTTCATGTCAATCAAATATGGTGGAAATCAGTACATTCACTTCCAGTTTTCATGACAAAAGGGGAAATTTGCAGATCTCTGCTATTGTTTGCTAAAGCCACAGTTCAGGAGATATTTCGATATAAATTCGATGACACACAGGAATTGGCCATCAGCAAGTGACTTGATGACCTTGTTCAAAGGTCAAGGTCACAGCAAAAACGGGAAACAGATTTCCAGCCCTGACTTCCTCAAAAATGGTTGCACTGACTTGAAACCTGGCTTACCATACTCAGTACTGCTGCAAAAAAGCTGTCAACGTCTCTGGGCTTGCCTTAGTGTCATCTGAGATGGACAGTAGAACATTGGTGGTGTGTTTTGTGGTCTGACAGGTGATTATGTCAAGTGGTTTTTTTTTTTGGGGGGAGCTACTATGTTCTCCAGACCAACGAAAACAGGGAGAACCCAAGTAATTATGTGCATTAGATCCAAAAGCGTCTATCATGGTATGAGGGAGCGTCAGAGCACAGGGGTACAGGTGACTTGCACGTTTGTACAGGGGTAGTGGAGTTTTCACATCAGTCCTTTTTTATTTTATTTCCATTTCCTTGATGTACCAACTTTTTCTGAATTTGGGTTACACACACAGGCACACAGAGCACCATAATTCATTGGAAGACAGCTGCAGTACAGGCGTGGCAGAGCACCCCCCTGGAAGATATCTGGCGTCAAGTGATGTCTATTCCCTTCAGACCTCAAGCAGTCATTACATGCAAATAATATGTGACCAAAACAAATGTTTATTGTATTCTACATTGTGTTAAACTGTCCACTATTTTTGATCCACCAGAAAAAAAAGGGGGGGGCAGTTTATTATGAATGAAAGGTGCAGTCATTTCTAAACAGGTCATCTGGTATGGATGAAAACACCCTCAGATTAAAACTGTCAGTCTGCACTTCAACCTCACTGTCACTGTATCCATTCAAACTCAAAGTGCTAGAGTACAAAACCAAAATAACAAAAAAGTGTCACTAACCACTGAGTTACAGAGCTTGCTGTATGTGTACGCGTGTGTACATGCATACAAATGCACACAAATGTTCACACTAAAGATGTGACCAAGTTGTAGAAAAGAGAATTTATTGGGGGATTTTAATAACCGTGTGATTATCCCCAGAAAAGAATTTATAGCATTCTTCTTATTCACGGCATGTGAGTATACATGTCGAAATGAGGCTTAAGATGATAAATAACTGCCCTAAACGTCCAATGCACCTACGTAAAACAAATAAACAGCTTATTAAAATCCTGCCATCTCAACTTGAACAAATGCCAGCATACACAAGGGTGCCCCAGTACGGAGTTTCAGAACCACTGTCAAGTAACGACATTTCCCCATATTTTGTCAACCAGATGACACGCTCGTATAAAAATATTATAATTGAACACATGGGGTAAATACAATAAATTGAACTAAAGTGCGAACGGATTCATAGTAGTGGTTAGCAATGCTGTCAAATCAAAAGGAAATAAAATCGCTCAACTGAGCCGAATGTTTAACGAGCTGCATGACCGAGGGCCCAGTTTTGCCTTCGCACAAATGACTCCGAGCAACAACGATATAAATGTAAGGGGGGTCAAAATATTAGCCAGCTAGCTAACGTTCATAGGCAAACGGTGAGGCCTGTAATGAATCTAAATGGCTAGCCGTCCAAGAACAAAAAGACTTAACCTTAATCAAGCAATGTTCTGGCAGAACACGCGTAACAGCGGCCAAAAAGAACATCTTAGCATTTTAGCTGAAGCGAGCAAAATGCTCAGTATAGCCAGCTGTGTAAAGCGAAAACTAGAGGCATAACGTCAGATAAGATTCATAGCTAACTTCCGAGGGAGCTAATGATCTAGGAATTCGACGTAGCCACAATGCAATTTCGTCAACAATATTTAACAACCATCTAGCTCGCTAGCCATCTATGCGAGCCAACGTTAATGTCACAGGTTTAACGATGACGAAATTAACAGCAAGCTAGGTAGCAAATAATAACAACGCTAGCAGCAAAGTAAATTGGTTGTCTTCGTCATTAACGTGCATTTCAAGGGCGTCATACTTTTCTCGAACCCAAATACTAAAGCTGCTTTCACACCGGACGCGAAACGAATTTTTCGCACGACAGATTACATTCAAAGTCAATGCAAAGATTGCATTGACTTTGAATGTAATCTGTCGTGCGAAAAATTCGTTTCGCGTCCAGTGTGAAAGCGGCTTAATACAGTTGCATTTACGCCAACTACGGAGTGCGCTGCGTGTGACAGTTCCTTTGGCCGGCCAAGTTAGCAAGTAAGCTAGGAAATCAAACTGTTAGCTACGTAGGTAGCTAACTTCGCTTGCTAGATAACCCAAATCCCCTTAAGTTAACGTGACATAGCGTAAGGGCGGATCACTGTCCACCCACTGCCAAAGAACTGAACTGGACGAACAGATCGCCTGTGTTGTCAGCAAAGTTAACCGAGATTGCAAGCTAACTCACTTATATAACTATAGTTAGCACTAGCTTCAGACAGCTAACGATAATTCATAAGCTACAACACCGGAAAAAGTTCACCAATGTTATCTAGCTAGCCAGCTTTAAAAACAAACACATTCAGTGCAGCGGGTCAGATAACACGATCAGTGAAAGCCTAGGCAGCTGTTGTGTTTTCAATGGCAACTTAAGACGTTTAATTTGTTCTGCGGTAACTTGCATCAATAGCAATCAAGACTCTGCTTCGTTTCCTGTTAAAAAAACAAAATGCGTCCAATTCGAAACTTAACCAATTAGCACTGGCTTGCTAACGTTACCTTATTGTCTTGCTGACTTGAGGCTCCTTGAATTTAGCTATTGCTAGTCTTGTTGATCTCGGAGCCAGTTCGCTCCGTCTCCGAAGTCCAGTATTGTTGTCCGCTGCTTTGAATCGATAACCTTTGGACGTCAGAAAATCAGTTTAAGGACGCGATTTTCCACAGAATTTCTTAAGACGGTCTGGAAATTTTTACCGTCCCATATTCAATCCTTCCGGACTGTGTTGACTCGTCAGCTAAACGGCTTTATTTGAACCAAGACACCTTCCTCTGTAACTAATTGTAAGCTAGCTTGCTATCTCATTCCTCTGTTTACATTAGCTCAAGCAGGATTTCCAGATATCGCGGGAGAAACTGTCAAAAGAAGTCCTTCTTCTTCGTTTAGTTTTGTCTCACTTAAACCTCTTAGTGTATTACCGCCGTCTACTGGAATTATAGTATTTGCTACTCTCTCTACTCGGTGCTCGACCCCCACCAAATCCTTTCTCCAAAATTGCCAGAATTTCATCTCCCTTCACAACAGTCATCTCGAAAGTCCCCATCGCTGCATGCACCACCATCCATATTCTTTCTGTCTTTGTTTCAATTTCACACGAAAATTTATCCCCATAACTATGAATACTAAAAATTTTATTTTGTTCATACTTGCACATTCTACCTTGTTCCTTCTTTATCATCTTCACTGCATCCTGCCTTTTCCTTACTGCTCCCTTTTCAACCCTTTGTAGCCTCCATATATGACATCTTCTTATGTGCCCTTTTCTTTTCCACCTCAATGTCTGATTTCCTTGATTTGCATTGTTTAGCCCTTGCTTCATGATTAAACCCACAGCAACAACATACAGCCTGCTCTTTCGGTAGCTCTCACTCCTCCAGTGTGCATCCGTCTTTACCACTCCTACATCAATAAGGGATTTTATTACGTTGTACATATTGCCATCACATGGCCATATTCCTGACACCACAAGCAGCGGAGTTGAACCCTCTCAAAGGTCCTCACCCTTTAGCTAACATAATCTAACTAAACCCTATCAGGTAACAACTTTTTGAACTCCAGCATCACCACGATGCTATCTTGCTCTTTACTATTCCAATAACTTGTCAAGTGCCGAGCAGCACAGACTCCCTCCATCTTCAAAAGAATCAGGTTTCACAGAAAATGTTATACCCTTGATAACACTCTTCACAGTAACTGGGTGATTCATTTGAAAACAACATGCATACATTTTCAAATTCTTTAATTTTTTTGTACTTTTCCTCTCTGTTTCCTTTTATTGCATTCTACAATTGCAATTGGCCTACCACTACTGCCTACCCTCACCAATTTTATGTCTCTGATTTCTTTCATTTCTTCCTCAACAATTCTCCTAACATAATGATTGTCAGTAAAAACGCAGTCGATTTCCCAACAGGCTCCTTTCACTTTTGTTCTAACAACAAATACAACCCCAATTCCGAAATAGTTGGGACGAAGTGTAAATTGTGAATAAAATCAAAATTCAATGACTTTCAGATCACATGAGCCAATATGTTATTTACAATAGAACATAGATAACATTTCAAATGTTGAAACTAAGACAATGCACATTTTTATCCACAAAATGAGCTTATTTCAAATTTTCTGGCTGCAACAGGTCTCAAAAAAGTTGGGACACAGGCAAAAAAAGGAAGCTGAAAAAGCGATAAATATATAAGAGAATCAGCTGAAAAAAACATTTAGCAAGTAATTAAGTTAACTGGCATCAGATGTGTAGCATGATTGGTTATAAACGGGATGTCTTAGAGAGGCTGAGTCTCTCAGAAGTAAAGATGGCCAGAGGCTCTCCAACCTGTGAAGGCTTACGTTAAAAAATTGTGGAATACTTTAAAAACAATGTTCCTCAACGTCAAATTGCAAAGGCTTTGAAGGTCTCATCATCAACAGTGCATAACATCATCAAAAGATTCAGAGAAACTGGAAAGATCTCTGTGCGTAAGGGACAAGGCCAAAGACCTTTACTGGATGCCCGTGATCTTCGGGCCCTCAGACGCCAATGCATCACTCACCGGCATAATTCTGTCATTGACATTACGAAATGGGCCCAGGAATACTTCAAGAAACCACTTTCTGTAAACACAGTCCGCCGTGCCATCCACAGATGCCACCTAAAACTCTATCATGCAAAAAGGAAGCCATTGTCGAGCATGATCCAGAAGCGCCGCCGTGTTCTGTGGGCCAAGGCTCATTTAAAATGGACTGTAGCAAAGTGGCAAAGTGTCCTGTGGTCAGACGAGTTCAAATTTGACATTCTTGTTGGAAATCATGGGCGTTGCGTCCTCCGGGCTAAAGAGGAGAAAGACCACCCCTCCTATTTTCAGCGTTCAGTTCAAAAGCCAGCATCTCTGATGGTATGGGGATGCATTAGTGCATATGGTGTGGCACACTTGCATGTTTTAAAAAGCACCATGAATGCTGAAAGGTAAATAAAGGTTTTAGAGCAACATATACTCCCCTCCAGACGACATCTATTCCAGGGAAGGCCTTGTGCATTTCAGCAGGACAATGCAAAACCACATACTGCAGCTATTACAACAGCATGGCTTTGTAGTAAAAGAGTCCGTGTGCTGAACTGGCCTGCCAGCAGTCCTGATCTTTCACCGATTGAGAACATTTGGTGCATAATTCAATGAAAGGTCTGTCAATGGAGACCCAAAACTCTCTAGCAGCTGGAAGCCTGTATTAAACAAGAGTGGGATCAAAGTCCAATTGGCTAAACTCAAGAAACTTGTCTCCTCAATGCCCAGACACCTCCACTCTGTGTTAAAAAGAAGAGGGGATGCTGCACAATGGTAAACAGGCCCCTGTCCCAACTTTTTTGAGACCCGTAGCAGCCATCAAATTTGAAATGAGCTCATTTTGTAGATAAAATTGTAAAATTTCTCAGTTTCAACATTTGCTATGTTATCTCTGTTCTATTGTGAATAAAATACTGGCTGGTGTGATTTGAAAATCATTGCGTTTTGATTTTACTCACAATTTACACTTTGTCCCAACTATTTCGGAATTGGGGTTGTATATCTACATCAGTGTAATTTTCAATTCCCTTTTCTTTTTATTTCCTCATCTACCTCCCCTGAGTTCATTCGTCCATGATCAAACATCCTGTTGGAAGATTATTCTGAAAAGTTGACGCCAAACAATCCATCCGAGTTCAAAAATTTGCAAAAAGAACCAATCCATAAACGCAAGGTATCTAAAAGTAGCCCAATCAGGTGCCACCAGTTTGTGGCACTGAAATGAATGGTTTGTTGTCCTAAAACCAGGAAGCAAGATTTCCATCACCAGATTTCTAATGGGTTTGTTGCGAAGGGATAACATTTTTCCATTGACAACAAAATCAGTTGTCAACCAAATTAGATGATGTTCCATGTTTTGTTCTTCAGGATTAATTACATAGTCAAACATCTCAGTCCTGAATTTTGTAGCTGTCATGTGCAGCAAGCACCCCATAAATCACTATATAAGAACTTCAACAGTAATGTCACGTGTGCTGGGGCTTGCATGAAAATTTAGTTTTATATTGCCCCAGAAGTTACCATTTTGGAATGTGTCACAGGCATCAAATTTAGAATGAGTGTTTCCAAAAAACAATACGTTTGATAAAGTAAATAATGAACTATTTTGTCTTGTATTGTAATCAATTTGATGCAAGTAATTTTCCGTGCTGTCCCAACTTTCTTGAAAATAGGTTTGAACATCAAAAATTTGTTTCTACTTCCTAAAATACACTGTATCTGTCACAAGATGCTGCTTTTTCACATGAGCTAGCAGAACTGAACTAATCGTGAGCAAGGCAAATGCTCATAAACCTTTTATGTCACATTACTCCATCTACCTTGCTGAACATGTGATCAAGCACATAACTGAGTATGTCTGTTGAGCAAAAAAAAAAAAAAAAAAAAAAACACCATGCTCACACCCTAAGGTAAAGGGATATCAAGAACATCACCAAGGGTGCACTTGAGGTATGGTAGCTGTGCAGTGTAAACTATTATGAACTGCAGAAGTTCAACAGATTGCGCAAGAGTGACAAGAAAAAGCTGACTGCCTTGTTATCACTGAGTTACAGATTTTTTGTGCACTTTCATGAGGGTTGTGCCACCCATCCTCACTGCTTGATCACTACAGACTATCCCTAACTGCTCATGGGGGAAAAAAATGTTGACAAAATGGAGCAGGTATTTCTCGCCACCTACTGGCGTAGCGACAGTTTACACTTTAAATCACCAGTGGTCTTCGAATCCTGGGCACATTAAATGGGCAATACCAGTCTGATCTGTACATTAAGAGGGAAGTTTTATCTTTTATTTTAATTATTTTTTATTTTTATTGAAAAAGGATTATGAAAAAATCACAATAAGAAATACAATTCACATTTTTTGGATATGCAAATACAAACAAGTAATAGTGAAGAACATGACCCCACCTCCCATCCCTCCCACTAATCCCACCCCGACTCAGCTCAACATGGCCAGCACATAAAAGTACCTCTGGTTATTCATGGCTGTTCAGGCACATGCCCAGTTGGGCAATTACTTTAAGTTTTATCTATTTTTAAGCACACTTGGGTACTGGTCTTTCACTGTAAGTGTGCACTGCTGATGCAGGTACAGAATATTCAAATTAAGTGACTCAAGATGCCATAGAGGTAGACGCTCCTCTGGACTTACTCCCAGACTCCTCTTAACTTACCCTCAGTGACTAAGGGTTCCCCTCGCTATTGATACCATAAAACTGGTCATTACGAATGGTTAAAGAAGAGGCTGGTACACAGAATAAGAGATGATCAGCTTAAACATGGTCAGCTAACAAGAAAGCAAGTTGCACCATGTATTTAGGAGAACTGGTCCATCTACATCTGGTGTGCTGCTGCATCTGAGTACTGTGTTTTCTCCAAAAATACAACATTTTGGCATGTCAAATGCAATTCAAATCTGGGAAGTCCAATCAGCAAACTGAACGAAAAATCTTGAGAGAGTGCAGAGCGTTTGTGCATCTTTGCAGAAACCTTCCTGTCATTGGCTGATTCAAGAAGCCTGAATGCTAAGCTAATAAACAAAAAAACTGTTTTGTGTCATGTCTGTGATTTGTTTACTTGCAATGAAACAAACAAACAAAAAAAAGTGGGATGAACATCCCCTGTGTGTGGTGACCTCATAATTTCTGCCAGGGGTTGTACACTTGACCAGAAGTGCCTGTCAGCCCATGCCAAGCTTTGCTTTAAAGTCTACAAGTGAAGGAAATAGACCTTGGAGAGCCTGTTCATCCACTTGCGAAAAATGGAGGCGAGCACAGCGCGAGGCATGAGGTGGGTGTAGTATGGGGTGACACAGACTGAAGAAGCCCCCAGTAGGCACCACCTTACACAGTATTTCCCAATCAGTTAGAAAATGGGAGCGCACAAATATACAGTACATATCACAATAATACAGCAACAACAGTCATGAGTTTACCATATAGCAAAAGTTGGAAATCCCCCTTCATAATATAAAGAACAGCACCTGTATGAAAATGGTATGTTCTTCACTGTGGTAACCCAATAACCAGTATTATCGCAGTGCTGTCAGAAGGGTATTTGCTGCGTGACTGGCACAGGCGAAGTCCTGTGAAATTTTTGTTACAGCCACAAGTTGATTGGAGAGCGCTCTAATGGACTGGCGAAGTTGCTGGAGTTCATTCTCCTGCTGACCAATCTGCTCACCCTGGTACCTCAAGGCATCAACTGGGCTTGACATATCCAATGTTTCCATTAGTGGCTTGATTGTACTGTAATGATCCACATCAGGGGTCAGGAGTCAGACATGCAATTCAAGTGGTAGTTTATTGACAGTAGTACAGTAATGATTGGGACAGAACCCAGGGAAGAATAGGTGAGGATGGAACCCCAGGGTAATGACAGACAGTTTAGCACAGTTGTAATAGGCCCTGCTAGGCTACAGTTGCCAGCCAGTGGTTGCCGTGATGCTGCCAGATGTTCTGTTAGCTCCGACAGCACTGGACTGCGCACAGTGTGGGGGTTGTTGCTTGAGAGGAGCTTGATCCCAATTCTGGACCCGGATCAGGGTTGGAAGCTTGTTCCTGACAAACTTGACAAAGAGAGCCAACTTGGAAGGGTTAAGAAGAATGCAGTCCCAGTCCTGGACCCTGATTAGGATTGGAAACTTGTTCTTAAAAACTGGAGTTGATGAACAGGCTTGAGGAGAGTTAACTTGAACCTGGTACCAATGCTGGACCCTGATCAGGATTGAGAGCTTGTTTGAATTAACTAAATGTAAATGACAGCAAAGGTTACTGAGAGAATAGGCTGTCACTAAACTATTAATTACATTAGACAAAGATGAAGAAGTTTTACTAACATACATATGACTGGGATTTAAGTAGGAATGTGACTTTAGAATCTAGCAATGTGCACATGAACTAGAAGGCTTAAATATTCGTCCCTTGCTCATTAGGAAACGACCATGTAACGAGATTCAACTGAGCGGGGAAAGATGAACAAAATATAATCCAATCACAACACAAATACACCTAATAGACATGCAAGCTGCTGATTTTCGAAGAGACACACAAGGAGAGACACACAAGGAATACTCACGAGGGTTATGACACATCACCATACACAGTACATTCAAATGATACCCCCAATACTGAGTTCTTTAAGTCAAAAATGACAAAATCTCCATGAAAATGAGTAAACTCAATTTCAAAATTTCAGATGCAAAGGTTCTCATTATGATAATAATGCCTGCCAAGTTTGGAAACAATCCACCTTATGGTTTATGAATAAAGCTCTGGATAAATTCAAGCCCCCAATACATAATTTTCTGAGTCAAAAATGGCAAAATGTCCATGAAAATATGTTGAGCCATTTTCAAAATTGTAGGTGCACAGATTCTCATTATGATAATAATGCCTGCCAAGCTTGGAAACAATCCACCTCATACACAGTAAAACTTTGGAACACGTGTCGTGTTTATAATCTAAACACCAGTGTGTAAAAGCTAAATGCCAGGTGATTATTTTTGTAAATAAGTGTTCTCATTCAAAACACTGATGTTTATTGGATGTTACGATCAAGGTTTTTCAGATTTGATGAATACACTTTAAAACTGAATCTAAACACTGTGACATGTTTAAGAAGTGTTACAGAAAGGTGTTAAGAATATGTTCAGAATTTAAACATTTGGTTTTACAGTGTAGTTTAGGAATAAGACTCCGGATAAATTTCACCCGCAATACTCAATTACTCAAGATCCAATACTCAAAACAGTTATTCACAGCTGCAGTCCCTCCAAATGTCAAAATCCAGGCGGAAAAAAATAACAGTTGAATAGATTAATATCTTCATTGGTTTTTAGCTCACTGTGGACAATATTACTTTGGCCAATACCTCAATGATGGAAATATTTCATTTTCAGCGGGGTAACTAGGAACGTTGAATCGCCCATAAGAGGCCAAATGAGAGGGGAGCCTGATGCTTGCAGAGTTTCCGAGACGGCAAAGAAAGTGATGGTACTTCGGTATTATTAGAGTTTGAAAGGGAATTACCAGATGGGTGTTATTGGACTACGTTAACTACAGGGTGAGGGAATTTTGAAAGGACTCCACATAGGTATTTTTGGTGCCAAGAATCCGGACATTTTGCAGATTTATGCAGAATATGGGAGCTTGAATGTAAAAGGTGCGCTAAAGAAGGGTGAACGGAAGACGAATGCGAATTGCCGACAGAAAGAGCTGTATTCTTTCACTGCAAGGGAAATAATGAAGCGGGAGCAAAGCGGTGTGAGAAGATTGAAAGTGAAGTAGAACGAACACGTATTTACAGCAAAATATCTTATTTGGAGGCAGCCAAGAGAGTGAGGGAGGAAAAAGGAATAGTAAGGAAAGAGCAGAGTACAGAGCAGATGGTGAGAAAAGAACCATGACCTGAGAAAGATCATATAAGCATGGACAAAAGAAGGTTTATTGCGTTCATGGCCATGGCTATAAATTGCGCTAGTGAAACTGAATCAAAAACTGCTAGGATAAGGATGGTTTTCAATGCCGCCAGGGAAATCTTTGAAATATCTTATGTAAAAGGGAAAGAAATTCGGGGTATTTTAGAGAAAGGATTCGAGGGAAGCCAAGTAGCGAGTAGTTAGGCAAGACTAGATTCATGACAGGGACCTTTGGACATAATGTAAAAAATAAAAAAAACAAACAAATAAAATAATAATAATAATAATAATAATAATAATAATAAAGTACATGGCGTTTAAAACCAGAGGGAGGCAGTAATGCAATTTAAAGTACAGAGGTACTTATAGCGTAGCTAGTCGGCGGTAATACACCATACGGTTGTTTCGCACTAAAACTCTGCAGAAGAAGAAGAAGAGAAGACGCAAACCCGGACAATATCAGTGGTTATTTGTAACGCTAGTTAGCTATAGTGGCTGATGGCTGCTAGTCTTGAGAAGATGAAGAATTGAATTAGGGGAATTTCGAGCAAAGTTATGCAACGTTATACTGTAATGACGACTATCGGTAGCCTTATTTTTTAGTTAATTTGATGAACTTGAGGACAAGGCGATAGCTGAATCAAGTAAGTTTAGTAACGCTAAATTGTGGCTACGATGGCCAACTTGGCTAGCTCTACTTCCCAACTTTTCCATAAGTAGCTATCTCTTATAACTATTGCAAGAATTAGTTATTACACCACTGATTGCGGGTGAATGTTGAGAGCATACGATTATGCTGGCTCGGGAGCAGGCGGCATTAGCATTGGCATTCAGTAATGCTGCCTGTTGCTGGCTAGTCGCTAATGTTTACATTCCCTTAATTTACTATAGCTAGATGTGTAGGTTTGTAGGCTGGTGGTTGATAGTGCCGTCGTTTGCAAGTTAGTTGAAAAATATTGCCTTTTTAAATCGCGTTAGCCACATAACTAACTGTCATCTTGCCCAATCCTGTCTACCTTTCTCAGATTTAGATAGCTAGCCAGCTAAACTTACCGATGTTTGATAACCCTTATTAGTTTGATTGTGTGCTCTTTACCCGGATGTTTCTTGGCAACTAGCAGTGCCAATGCTTGATCTGATTAAATATGGCTAGCGTTAACAGGAAGATGAATATTAATATCGTTAGCATGCTGTGGGCCTTACTTCGCTAATGGTTCAGTGTCCCTCTGCTTATCTCGAGATCCAGACTCATGAGTGCATGAACATATGAGTAACGTTGCCGTTTGGTTGAATGAAGTTATTTTGTAGGAAACGAAACCAGGTACTTGAGGACGCAATTAAGCATCCTGAGATGTTGTTTATTTGAGATGTTTAATCTGGGCAAGACAGTATGCCCGTTCCTTCAAGCTATTCTGTTTTTCGTTCACAATTGAAAATTTATCCAAGATGTGTAATCTTCTGTTCAAGCTAGCTGAATTAGCCATGTAGATACTGTGCTGGTTACCTGTAATTGGGTTACTTCCGATTCCTTACTGCAGTGTGCTATTTAATCTGTTTCCGCTAGATGGTAGCATTGTAATCATCAGTTGGGAACTTGACCAGCCACCGGACCTAAAGAAAGGCTCTGAAGATGAGACGCCGTTAAAAATCATGCACCCGGGCCAGAGCAGTCCAGATGACAACCAGGAAACGGGCAGAGTAAGAAAAAGGGACCGGCATAACCCCAGCCCCTCTGTGTCTGTTGTGGGACACCCCAAATCACCGGACAGCCTACCTGTGTTCCTTTTCCCAACAGAGCTTGTGTTCTACGCCCAGGATCGCAGCTCGCACAGAAGGGTTCTGACCTTCTACAATCCTTACAGTTTTGCGTTGAGCTTCAAAGGTGAGTATTTGTGATGCAGTTTATGGGTAAGGAAGTGTAAATGAGTGGCATGAGTTGAACATAGAGGAAAGGTAATGTTCAAACTGGCAATGTCAGTATATGGGGGTGTTACAGATTCAGGTGTTTATATTCTTCTTAGTTGGCCAGAGATGTTTGCATTGTCCTCTTGCCATAGTTGTCATAATGTTTATTTTGGGAATGCACATGGCTCTCTCCATACTAAACTGTGCAAATGTGTTACAATGGTAATGAAAATTCAAATATATCTTTTCCAATTCAGCAACCACCGATGTCGCCATCTGCTGGCCATTAAATAGAATGTAATTTCCGCATTGGCCTCACTTTTCAGACCCGGGTGCTGCGTCCATCTTTTTATACAGTCTATGGTGATAGCGCACAGATTGTTTATGTTTTTATGGTGGTAACACAATATTAGGACACGGAAAACATTTATTTTTGCAATCATCATTTTTAAAAACATGGAATATATGATTGGCTGACGCCTTGTGAAATTTTGATGCTGGAAGTGAGTACCTTATTTTGCCGAGGTCATCTTTACTCCATTTGCATACATTATGCAAATGACCCCCCACAGGGATGGACGTAACACGTGAGGACGCCACTGGTTACGCCCACGACGGTCATTTCAAATTGCATTTCTGATCAGATGAGTCCCGATAATTTAGTGCAGACAATTGAAGCCGCTATTATGGGTATTTGTTTGCAATATTTCATTTCACTTTCTTTCGAAGTATCAACAGACATGTCATGAGCATTTCATGAAGTTGGCTGCCAAATTTTGTTACAAAATATGTCCTTCACAATGCCTTGGCTGACATCAGGACGCCACTTTTTCTGCTGTGTTGTTGGACCGATGGCTGATTTTTTTCTTATGTATATCTTCAACCCTGGAGTGAATAAATATGATCAATGCAAATCATTTAATTCTTATACATTCTTATACAACACAGTGAATTGTACAGTTTAGTATGGAATGACCCATATGTCATTCTCGCCCTCATACTCTTATTGCTTTTCTGTCCTAGTGCTCTGCACAGCGCCTGCTCTCTACAATGTGGTCGAAGCTGAGGGTCATGTTAGGGCCAGGTCATGTGTTGATATGTGAGTAAATTTAATGTTGAATGCACACACACACACAGTGCATACACTCTGTGTCACTCATTTTCTTAAAATAATCGGTGGGCTCCAGAATTGTTGGTACCCCTGACTGTAAAAGCACAAATTTATGGGGGGAAAAGTAATCGCATTGTAGAGATAAATGCAGAATGCCAAGATAATGTAGCTAACCGAAGCCATATATTTATTTAATAGATATGCAAATTCATTAAAATCTGATGATAAAAAACTGATAATAATCTACACCCATGGTTTAGTATTTGGTGCAGCCACTTTTGGCAAGGATAGCAGCATGGAGTCTTTTCCTGTTGTTTGACAAGGTTAAGGCACACATTTGGAGGGACTTCGACCATTCCTGTGTGCAGATTCTCGTAAGATAAATCACTTGAGATGCCCATTGTGAAACATTGATTTTTTTTTTTTTTTTGTATATCAGAATAATTTCTGTATGAATTTGAGGTTTACTTTGGGTCATTGTTTTGCTGAAAAGTTCGCATACAGCCAAGTCTTGGTAGAGGCAACCAGATTGTTACCCAAAATGGCCTGAGACTGGGTAGAATTTTTGAAGCTGTCAGTCTTAACCTGCATTCTTGGACCTCCGGAATTAAAACGGCCTCAAAACATTGAACCACTACCATATTTTGAGATGTCTTTTGATTTGATTGGTTTCAATGAAATATCATAGAGGTATAACACTTCTCACTTTTTAGCATTTTTAGTCTATCTCTGTAATGTTGCTTTTAATTTAGTGTAGTATTTTTTGTGCCAATTTCCAATTAAGTGCCAATAATTCTGGAGCCCAGGTGTTCAAGTCATCTGAGTTGGTGCCATTCAGTGGCTAAAGCTGTGTGTGTGAGGGTGTTTGGAAATTGTGAGCAGTCACTGGTGCTCAAGTAATGGAATGTACTGTAATACAGAAGTGCTGACTTGGCTTTCCCCTTGTCCTCTCAGCGTGGTGCGAAATCGGGATGTCAGTCCCAGGAACTGGGGCCGAAGGGACCGCTTTAGGCTGGAGGTGTGGGGAGGGGGGCAGCGGGGGACCCGGGAGATCTGGGCTGAGCTGAAAGGGGGTGAAGCAGAGGAGAAGTCCCTGAGCTCCCCTCAGGGAAGAGTGGCGCCTCCTGGAAGCTCTGCAGCCGTGTTGCCCCCTGGTGTATTGATCCCCGACAGAGGTAAGGCGCTGAAGTGAGAGAAAGGACAAAGTGCTAAGCACTGAGAGATGGAGAGAGAACTGGGAGGAAGGGAATTGGAACGGGGATAAACGAATCTGGGATGGCAAAACAACAGTCATAGAAAGGAACATCGGCCTATGCGTGTTGTGGCCATAATTCTGGAAACACTTTGGGTGGGTGGGTGGGGGGGGGTTGAGCAAATATTATTCTAGGACTTGCTTCCATGCCAGTTTGGTTCCTGAGCTCACTAATTTAATAGCCTTCCTTCATACTCAGAGGGACAGGAACAAATGAGCTGGGTACAGCTGGTTACATATTATGGCTTAAAGATTAACTTTGTTTTGTAAGAGGGATGATCAGTCTGACACTTTAAGCATCAGGCTGCTCTGATTGCTACTGTGTTATAAGGCAATTAGGTGTCTGAGTCAGAGTCTGCAGGGGATGACATCATGAAATCTAGACAGCTCTGGCAACAGAATGGGTAAAAATGGGCTTTTATGCTTGTGGCTTGTTCCTTAAATAAGCCTGTACTCCTGTGTTCCTGGTCTTGTGGCGGTAACCGGTTGTTGTGCTACTTTGGCTTTTCGCTACTGCAGTTTCGCTACCATGTCCAACTCCTTTCGCGCCTATAATCAAACAAAGTGTTTGTTGCCGATTTGGTCTTTGTTTAATTGTCCGTATTGAGTCAGAACCCGAAAAAATATTCTTGGCTGTAAAGCGAATTGTTTCTATGAAGTTATATTGCTGATTCCTAAGTAATCATGTTCTTAACTTGCATTTATCTATAGTAGCGAACGGACTTGGACGTAGTAGCGAAAGTGCAGTAGCGAAAAGCAAAAGTAGCGAAACCACCGTAAAACCCTTGTGGTAGGTCTGTAACTGCCTTTGTTTGGGTGCTGTCATTCCTTTTGAAGGCCTGTGGGTGGTTTGTGATTCGTTTTTTGGAATTTCTCTCTTGCTCTCACTCACATATTTCGGGGTGTAAGATGATTTCTGTGCTTTCCTGCTTTGTGTGCTCTGCAGGTCGTGACCCCTCCCTGTTTGCTCTGTACATCATTATTGGGCTGGTCTGCATCACTGTCCTCATGCTCCCTTTGCATAGTGAGCCTAGTCCCTTGGTTCCGGCGCACATTCATGTCACTGTTATGCAGAAGCTGGTTTGTGCCTACATATTGGGTAAGAAACTATCATGGCTTATTAATGATCAACATTAATCTATTGGCGAAGTGCCAAAAAATATGTTAAGAGCCAGTTTTTCTAAGAATCAGACAGTTAACCATTAGGGGGTGATATATGATGGTCTCAGATTAGCCTAAAATTTTTTTGGTGAAAGATGGTTGGTTCAATGGAAAAACTGCTAATTTTTAGGTGCCAGTACCCTTTGGTTTCTTTTTTAGGGGTGCCAAAAGGGCCATAGATTCAGAGAGGAGAAATGAGTGCTGAAAAAAATTCAGTTTTGAAATGCAATTATATCATTGCGCCGACAACAGCCCACATTCATTATCACATATGTCAATCTACTGTGTGTAGGGCTCGCAGTAATCTGAAAATTTTTGTGGGCTGGCGAGGGTGCGTCCCACAGGGGGCGCTGCAATATGCTACCTTTGGCCGTTTGAGCAGTAATATCAGGGGCGTTTCCAGACTGTGCCCTCGACAGCCCAAGACGGTTTATTCAAAATATGATACCATGGGAAGTCCTTTACATAATCAACTCAAATTAAGCATGGGATGTTGAGGGCGCAAGAGTATATGTGGCACTTCAGTCAAGGAAAAAGTGAAATTTGGCATTTTGGGAGGTCAAAGTTCTCCATGCGCCCTCATCTGACTTTGAGAAAACCTTTTCTGTTGGGTAGCCCTACATGTCTGCTAACTGTGAAGATTACTCTGGGGCTTTGCAATCAAAGCTAAAAACTGACTGGGGGGAAAAAAAGTTTTAATCTGTAATTAGTAATATTATCAAAATGTTGCCCTTATTTTCAAACAATATAATGTATTGTCATCGCTAAATAAATGTATCAATTTTTTAAATGGATAAAAAATATTTGGTGATTTCCAAATAGGCTTCGAATGAATTCATTTTAGGAAAGTGAGAGGATGGCATTTTGCCCAGCGTGAAATTATTTTTCGATTTTCTCATCTCTGGTGTTTTCCTGTTTCTTTTTTCCCTGAAGTGCAGCACATGGTACTTCAGGCCATAGTAGATGAGGGGGAGTGTGAGGAAACGATTTCTCAGATGTGATCACAGTCGCAGACTCTGACACCTCATCAGCTGCCATTTAATTCAGTGAGAAAGGCTGCCGTGAGCAAAAAAAAAAAAAACAAAATAAAAAAAAGCAGTTTATCAGTTGGTTGATCCTGAGGCCTTACCTGAAGGCTGTAGTATATCAGGGCATCATGATGGTGCAGTGCTTAAAGATGATTTCCTCACAAGGAGGAAGTTCTAGGCAGATCCACCAAGTACTGTCATGTTCACTTGTGATCTTGAGGGTTCTCTGCCCAACCGATAGACGGGCATATCTGGTTAGGTTTACTACTGCCCTTGACTTAAGCGCTGTATTGCTTCCCACTGCTTCCCAGATGCTGTAGCTGTGGGCTGCTCCTTAGGGTCTAGGATGGGTCAAATGCTGAGAACAATTACTTGCAATTTCAGTTCTGTACATGCATGTCTTATTACAAGAATTACTGAAATTCAGTGCTAGTACAAATAAATTGGCTTACAGTCCTTGTTCTCTCTCATCTTCTTAAAAATCTGCACAAATGATCTCCATCACTATCAATTATGCACATTTTTCATAAAAACAGGAAGTGGGTCCAAAAAAAAATTTTCAAATGCCAGGAAACTCCTTTTTACTTGAGAACTGTGATGTTATTGCACTCAAAGTCTTTATATGGTTAGATTCTGAGACATCTTATCTCTAATTGTGTACATTTCTTGTTTCTGCGCAAGTTCAAAATGAATTCCTTGCTTAGTTTTTATGCAGGGTTAGTGGTAATATGATACAACCTCGACTCCTTTGAACATGAAATCCTGACCTATTTCTTTCTCTTTCCATCCTTTCACTGCCTGACACAGGTCTGCTCACAATGGTGTTTCTGCGGTGATGGAGGACACGTGGTAGGATGGACTCAAAATGATGACTCAAAGTGGATGTTTTGTAATAGAATCTGGTGGATCATCACAGACTGCTGGTTTTCTCAAAGACTGAAAGTGTCCAGAATCGGACCTACTAATTGGACGGTGCCTGAGGGGGTGCCGTACCATAATGTGGCCAGTTTTATCCAGCAGATGAATGACTGGAGTGACATCTCAGAAGGGACTTGAACTCAAAAGATGGGTCCAACACTGGGACTGACGACAGGACAGAACCCCATTTTGTATACCTGCTAGAAGATGCACAGCAAGCTCTGGATCCCAGCTAGTGCAGTGGCATGTAGTTATATCACTGCAAATTTACTGATGTAATGTGGCCAGTTTATTTCACGCTATCCTTGGCTTTTATATGCCAGGTCAGAAATTTGCCTGCCTGCAATTGACTGGACTTTGTGGGGCCACTCTTGGGGGCATCAAAAATGTACAGTTCATGAACCATGATGCTACCAAATTCTAAAACTTCACCGTGTCACACGATCATTTTCACCCAAGTGCTCTTGCTTTTACTGAGCTGAAATGTTGCTGCTGTTCTATTCCATTTTAGTGATTTCATTTGCTGCTTCAGCACATGAGAATTGTTGCCTGTGGCTTTTTGAATTTATGGACCAAAACATCTGCATGTCAGCTGCTGGTGCATGATCATGCAGCATGTATGTGTCCATGGTACATTGCTGCTGTATATAATCTATGTGTAAAATAAAGCTCTATTTTTATTCTAACGAGATGCTGTTCATATTTCCAAATAGAAAAAAAATACGTTTAATTAAGGTAATCTGTCAAGATAAATATACGGCTTTGTTTTTGACTTATTTTTTTTCCAGTGCTTTCCTGAGATACAAAGATGGAAATAAGAATTATATGAATGATAAGGCATTAACATCAAAATAATTTTGAACAGTTTACTATGAAATGCAGAGAGGTGCATAAATGCCTTATGTACACTCTAGGTCACAAAATTAGGCGAATCAAATGGTACAAAAGTATGGTGTGACATGCACATTGTTCTTTTTTCTTCATTGCTTAGTGCTATAGATGGGTTACAGGTCCAAAAATCTATGCATTAGATCACGCTCATTGTCAACGACTTGTTCATGTTCTGGAACACCAGCATTATGTATGTGAGGTACTGAAAATTAGCTTGAACTTTCTGTTATTCTTGACATTCAATGACTATCCTCAGAATCAATGGCAACAAAGTGTATGCCTTTATTTAAAAGGCATACTGTTGAATTTCACCTCTGAATAGTTCATGAAAAAAATTCAAGGAATCGAGATTTCTCAGAAAATTTCTGTGCGAAAAGGGCAAGGGCGCCAACCTGAGCAGAAAATCCATGATCTCCGATCACACAGGCGGCGCTGCATCAAGAAACGTAATTTACTTGCTAGTGATAAAACCACCCAGGCTCAGGGTTACAAGGCATATACTCTCAAGCAGACCTGGGGTCGGATTGTAATCCGGATTACGATTAAGATTGTAATCGTAATCACTAATTTCGATGGGTTCGTAATCGTAATCATAATCTCTAATTTTGCAGGGACTGTTGTTATCATTTATTGTACAAGTTCTTATTATTTCACAAGTAATTCTACGATACAAAAACAGTGTTTAATCATTTCACATGCCATTTTATAAATATATAAATGCATCAATGTACATGTACCAGTATAAAGATCTCTCCACGAAGAAATCTTAGTCTAACCAGTCGTAATCATGATTGTAATCTAGATTGTAATCGTAATCGTAATCATAAATTCTAAACCCTTGTAATCGTAATCATACATTTTTGGAGGACTGTAGTCGTAATCGTAATCTTTAAAAAATGTCTCACAATCATCGTAATCGCACTGATTATGCGTAATCCACCCCAGGTCTGCTGTCAAGTACTTCAATGCGAAGTTTAGTCTTATTTGAAGAAAGAATTACACAAAATTATGCCTAAGTAATGTTTTACCTTATACCTACAAGTACCAACGTGATGTCTTCAGTCCTTAAAGATTTACTTTGTGTTGTGAAGAGGAATGGCAGCATTAGACAATGGTAAGCGCTTTGCCGCCTAAACTTCATTGAAATTTGTTGAAAAAATCAAAATTGAGATTTTTTTTTTTTTTTTTGAAAAATTGATAATTCATGCGGTAAAACTTCAAATAATGTGCTGCTGTACTGTTTTCAACATAATTCAGGTGAAAGATAATTTACAAATCACTGCTTTCAGTTTAATTTGACATACTGTGCTAGCGTTTTCTGATTTCAGGGTTCAGGATTAATCTGTACGTCTGTTAGCAGAAATAATTATTGAAGCTGATACCTAAATACGTTAGTAAGCTTGAGCTGCACACCTTGCTAAAACATTACATAATCCCTGATGTGATGACTGTTTTACTGTGCTCTCCAGAATTAGTGGCACCCTTGGCAAATATGAGCAAATCAGGCTGTGAAAAAATGTTTTAGCAGTTTATCTTCTTGGTCTTTCACTCAAAATAGGAATACAAGATCTTACACGAGTCTATGAAAGTTAGGCAACGAGTGAATTTTCAAGCAACGAACCTAAATTTTGCTCAGTAAGATTCATGACTATCATATGAGACAACCAAGAGCATAAGACTCTGTTTATCACATAACTGAATCACATAATTTAATAGAAAACAAACATTTCTGTCAGCGCCTTAATGGTAATTCCCATTATGTGTTTGCATTGACCTAACTCCATCACTCTGCTACTCTGAGTCACAGATATACGTGTTTGAACTAGCAACAGTTTCTAAATTCACAATCAACTGAGTAGCTAGCTAACAAACTAACATTGCACAATGATTATGGAAAGGTACTGCATGCACGTGAGCTAGCGAAGTAACGTTAACTTAGTTATGAGTGGCACTTATGTCGCTCGCTACAGCCCAAAGCCATACCGATTTAACTTACGTTGCACTTGGTATTCAGTTTGGTTATATATTAACCAATATTAACAGCATGACGTAACACAGAGCAATTTTTTTCCCCGGGCTCTCAGCCAATGAAATGTTCGCAAAAGTACTACGTACCTAGGGTAATATCAAAATAATGTGATGAGCTGGGATTAATGAAAACAACGGCAATTATGTGATGACCGAAAATCTTTTCACTTCACTGAAGTAAAATTATGCACGTAAAAAAAGTTGACATTAACAAACTATTTACCTCTCTAGCCTGAGACACAAATATTGGCGCCCCTAGAAAATCCTATGATTAAAATCATTGTGACCACTGGCTACAGGAGCTAAAGGCTATATGTAATTAGGTCTGACATTGCAGCCAAGCATATTGATAAATCTTGACAGCAAGTATTTGAAACTGACTGGAACAAGGAAAAAGACAGCAGTGAGTCATCCACAGCTCTATTCTACTGCATACGGTTTACTGGGCTCCATTTCCAATGATCCAGCTGCCAACGATCCAAAAAAATAGCACTATGTGGCGTCTTCATTTGCATTGTGTGTCATTCTGGCCATGTGCATTGTTTTTATTCATTGGTATCATGAAATCCGCCGATTATGCTCAAGGCTGCATGTAAATGCAGAATTTGGCTGCCTTAACTTGAAGCCCACTTTAATAAATATTAAGTGGAGATGCTTTTGTTATCTGTGGAAAAACAAATTATGAACTCCTCACAAATATAATATTCATCCTCATTCTTAATAATAATTCCTAGTATGTGCCTGATATTAGTTAATTGTTTATTGTGCCTACTAAAGTGGGGGAAAAAGCCTATTTTATTCCCTTAAAAAAGATTCAGGTAAGACTCAGGAATGTGACTTACTTCAGGAAGACTTTATTGAGTATCTTTAGTATAATGCTGCATGTCACACACTATCCACTCCTTAAAACCCCAGAGCTCTTTCTCACACTATCCCTCTCTTACAGACATACACATTCACTTAGAGTGAACTGAGAACGTTCAGCGGCTGTCAAATTACATGCGTAAGTCTATATTTTCCTCAACTTTAAAGAAAAAAAAATTGCGTAGGCAGGCTTACCTTACTGAACTTCTTTAAATCTATAGAACTATGTACAAATAAATATTCTACAAAAACTTTTTCTAAATTCTTAAATTTAGTTCCTACAGGGTGTAAAGGGGAGATGGAAGGTGGAACAACGGGCAAGACAAGCTTGTGGTGATGGGTGTGATAATGATATGGGTTTAGGGTAAGTCACCATCCGGAACTACTGTATTTGGGTGTCACTGATAATAGCAATGCCCGACCAAAACATTTGTATTCAAATATACATGTTCCATCTCAAACTGATTGTCTTTCAAATACATTTTCTTTGCAATGAAAAATTATTTAGTGAAGTTCTATTTTCAGTAGTTGGAAATGTCTGCATGTACATATACAGTACATGCAATCTGTTTGCAAACAGACAACTCACAGTTGCAAACCTTTAATCGCCCCCCAGAAAGGAAAAGGGGTAAGGGGACAAATATGAGAAAATACAGGTAAAAATCATGTCAAATGGGCAAATTCACAGAGCTGGAGAAGAATTGAGATGGAGAGGGGGCCAAGCAGTTGCTCACATAGATTTTTTCCTATTTTGAAATTTTAAATTCTGCAGATACATACCTATACATAAGGATTATATTATTCAATAAGAAGATCAACATAGTGGTACTGTTTTAAAAGGCAAGCAAGGTACATTCAATGCAGGGCTGTTATTTTTTTTTTCTTCTGCGAGACAATAATATATATATTTTGTTATACAGGCAAAGTTATTAGGAAGTGCAATAAGAGTTTATACACAGAACACATCAATTGATCGTCATCCGCTATTTTTCTTTTCATTGTCATGTATTACAGAGAGTGTGCAAGTCATTATGTCCATTAGCTTTTTTTCTGAATCTCTCAAGCCTTTTCAAAATCAGAGCTGAGATACAAATGTATGGCTCATGACAAGAAGTTTGTGGAATCTACCTGTCCTTCGATTTCCCAAACTGCTTTGCATTTCCTGGCAGCACATTAATTTGCATCTATTGATGAGTCATCTTTGCCTGCGTTGAGAAATGGGGAAAATATAGCGTAAAATATACTACTGTGGTCGACTAACATGTCAAACCTTTTCAGTTGAAGTAAATCCTGTCTTCATATATTCCTTCAGCCTCCTAACAGGTTGAGAATAACAAACAACACTGATTTTTTAATGTATCTTTTCTAGAATAGAGACAAATCTGAAATGAAATTAATGTTTCACAAATAAGTCAGTAATCCTTATAGGCCAATCTCTGTATATGTTTAGAAATTCCCCCATCCTCCTCGCAGCACTCATTAACATGCCAAGAGAAATACTAGAGATGCTGATAAGAAAATTAAATGAACATGAAGAACATCCTGACTAACAAGGTATCTGTCATACAACCCATCTGCAGAAAGTACTCTGTTGCAAACACCACACCCCATATGATCATTTGGGAAATCAAATGCCAGTTCCGTATACATTATTCATATGTTTAACTCATTATGGCATACATTTTAAAATATAATGACTGCAAAACCTGCATACATGCATAAGATGGAGCATCTAGATTTGTTGCAAAATAATAGTTAAAATAATAAGAACTATGCACTGGTATAATCTCAAAATGCTGACTATGAACAGGAAATAATGATTGCATTAGAAACCATTAAGAATTACATCTGTGTTTAGTCCAACAAGAACAAATGGCTCTCAAGAAGGGCTGGAAAATGGCAGTGCATTCTGGTTCAACTGACTGGAACCCAAGGGAGTTGCAGACCAAAACCTTTCAATATTTATGAACAATTTTGTGTTCAGACATTCAGAGACCAGGGTTGTTTGGTTAATCTGTTTACACAGTTTTAACATGAACACTGTTCAAATGGGAATAAATACATAAATTAGTATCCATGAGCAATGCTCAAATAAGCAAATTTTATTCTTTGATTCCACTGAAACCTAAATTGAATCTGATATTTATTCAAGACTTATCTCATGAGTATCTTTACCATACGGGTAACTGATCCTGTGAGCTCCAGTAAAATTGATCCATATCTCATGGGGTCAAATCTCCTGATTCCACCAAACAAAATTCAGTATACAGGCCAAAATTCTGACCAAATCTTTATGTTTTTTATCCATAACATCTGAGCACTCATAGCCTTCACCTCTTCAACCAGAACTCCCCCGGATTTTCTGACACATTTTCTGTGGCATGCCTTCGGAGGTATAGAAGCTTGTCACCTTTCAATGCATGATTGCTCTCAAACTGTTTCCATTTCGGATTGCCTAATTAACGATCAAGCAGTTTATTTACTTATTTAGTTTATTTACTGAATAATAAAGACTGATATGTAAGCTCATAATGAGAAATAACTAAGAGATCACCAATAGGCCACCCTGTCAGTGTAAATGCAGTACACCTGATATTGCAAGAATGGCAATAATACAAATAATTAATTAATCCAATTCATACACTGAATTCCATATCCCTGAATTCCATACTGAGGATGGTTCAATACCCTGAAGAAGAATCGAGTCAAACCAATGGTAATTTAATAAATTAATTATTACTGCATCATGGCCTCTTTCCGAATTAGGAAAATGAAATGGCAAAACAGTTTGGAGTTCACTTGCATTTTAAGGTGAGGTTATTGAAGGGCTTTTATACCTCCAATGTCACGGCACCAAAAATCCACGGTGGAAGAGGTTAAACCAAAACAAAAAGTTTAAAAGACACAGTATTAACTTAAAGGATTCCACTAAATCTATAAATAATTGAGCATTGCTCAATCAATTTGTTTGATACACTGAGTTGCGTCAAGTACTAAAATGTCATAAATCCTTTGATAACCCAACAAACATTATTTTCAGAGAAAACATGGTCAAGGTATCTGATGTACTTGCACGTAGCACCACCTGTCATTTACCATGAACAATGCTGACCCATTTCAGTGCCTTTCTGACTGCTACAACTCAGTGGTATTGACAACTAAACACTACATGAGCACACATCGGCTTTGTGTTACAGTCTGCAGCCAAAACCTGTGAGTCCTTTGAAGCTCAGACGGACATTTGGAAAATTCTAGTGACGTTGTGCCAACTGGAGGGTTGTGAAAATCTCAGCTTAAGTCCAACTCAGGTCTTCATCAGTTAACCGGAGCCATTGACTGCATCAATAGGCAAATAGGCAGTTCCTGGAGTACATAGGCTGCTGTTGGAACAGAATTCCCAAGGGCAACTAAATGTCGGAAGAGAATCCCAACCAATAATCATGAGAGTCCCACAGGCTGTGTTTTGGAATACATGATGTAGATCAGCCCGACATGCATTCAGAGTCTGGGTTCCACTCCTTCAGAATTTGGTGCACTGAGTCCCACACAGGACAAAGGGAGTCTCTGAAGGCCAAGCAGTTCTCTGTTGCATTCTAGAGTAACTGTATTCCCCACTGTGTTGCCGAAAAAGTTTCAGAACACGATGACACAAACGCTGTCTCGAAGACTCAGACAGTTGTCTCTTTCGAGAGCACTTCTTTCCTCTGGAAGTCAGGATGCAACTAAGCGCGTGCTGCCTTTCATCTGACTTATGATTGGTCAATAAAAATGTAGCTCCTCCCCCCCATATTTGCCACTATTAAAGGGACATGCGAGCAGGTACAAGAAAGGAATTAAAATATTGTGATTCAGTTCTTGCAGTGGATCGAAGAAATTGGAAAAGAGAGAGCTGAAGGAAGTCACTCAGACTCCCATCTGGAAATAAAGGAATCCATAGTTCTCAGTTTTCCTGTCTTCTCTCATTGCATTACTGGACTTTTTTCCCCATCTTTTATTGTGTACTTCCACTGCCTCAGCTAGAGCATCAGTTGCTTCATTTGTATTCATATACATACACGATGTAAGTAGATGTGCTGCAGGATACTGGAAGCGTGATGCTAGAAAAACATGCAATTTGTTTATAAAGATGGCAGAAAAAAGGATGATTCTGCCCCCTCTCTTCAGCTGTCTCTCCCTCAGCTTTGGCTCCTCTCTCCCTCTCCCCCAGTCTCTCTGCCTCTAAGCCTCTCGTTCCTCAGGCACGCGATTCCTTCTTGGAGTGTGGCTTGTTTCCCAGGAGGGAGTCCATCTCGTTCACTGTCTGAGGCGTCATCTGAGACAGCACCTAAGAGAGGAGAGGAGACATGGAAGTAGAGGAGAGTGAGGGCAGGGGAGGAGGGACAGTGGTAGATAGAAGAAGGACTGACAGACAAATGTCCTTGTGCTATTTAGCTCTGCTTTTCAATATTTCCAAAAATATTATCAAATTAAATGTTTGTCTGGACACTAAAGCAGACTGAAATTGAAGTTTGACAAAACCGAAAAGAAAAGACAGAAGAAGACAGACCCTGGGCTGGGTTCAAATCCACAGCTTTCTTGCTGTGAGGCAGCGCACTGCGGCGGCACCATATGCTATCATCATGCACACTGTATAATAATACTGCACCCATCATTACTTCTATGCTGCTACAGTATGACTACACAATTTTGGGCGAAGTCGTTTCTTTCACTGTTTCATTTAATTCACATTTGTATACTCCTGTTACTGCATATAAAATATATATGGTGATCAAATAAATACAAGTCATTCCAATGAAAGTTATTTTTAAACTTAAAGTGGCATTTTAAGTGACAGAGTGGCAGTGGGGGTATCAGGAGTTGCTTCCTGCCACACTCCACTCACATCCTGCATGCCTCTCACATTTGACTGCACCATCCAATCACATCAGTGTCTAATGAATGCAGCTCAGCAACAATAACAGAGCGCAGTCACACCCAGTGCAGTATGACCAATTATATTTCAGCTCAGTGCTGCCTCGACAAGGGATTATGCTATGAAGAAAATTCTGTTTTTACCATTCAACAATACATTGATAACAACTTTAAAAAGAATTGACTTAAAATACACAGTTGTTTTTATGTACAGTTTAGGTGAAGCTAATGAAAATGCTGCTCCGGTTTCCAAGATGAGAAATAGATGTATCAAAAACTCTGCAAAATGGTGTGGAAAAAATAGTCAAAAACTGCATATACATGTGGCCCTGATTCATGACAAAAAAGTGGCAAATTTCCATGGTAATCAACTCACAGCAGCAAGCTCAAAAAATTAGGGGAATCTGACGTTTGCCAGACTTTCCTTTTCTTTTTTTGCTGAATCTGCATTAAATATTAGTAACTGTCAATTACTCATCAAATGTGACACTAAGCTTATTTTTTAATGTTCATCAAAATATTACTTATTGAAGAAAATAGGCAAGGGGAACACTAAAATAACAATGTTAACAAGACCTTATGAAACCAAATGCTTTAGTCACAAGACCATGGCCTGTGCTACCTCAGTAACCAAACCAGACATAATACACAATTGCCATACAGAGCTATTGATAAATAACAACATTGGAGAATGAAAATGTTTTTAATATGGACAAGAAAATGAAATAAAATAAGGAGGCTTAAATATGAGCCAGTTCGAAGAGTAAAATTTGAAGTTTGACAGTGTAATAGCATTCAGAGTTTGTTTTTGTGAATTCATCTTTAAAATGTCTGGTACTTCTCACCCTGGACAGGTATATTATGATCAGTATAGTGTATAGTCAATTTAAGTCAGCCAGCTATCAGTATAAATCACATAGAACACAATACAGTGTATTTATACTGCAGGTTATGACAGGGAGTCAATGTAATTTAAATGGAGCTCAGCATAGTATGGTATCAGTGCAGGTTATGGAAGACTGTTCACGTTACACATACGCATCCCAGTGCAGTGTGTTATTAGCACAAGTTAAGGTTACCCGTATGGAGCCCAGATTCTCCAGAAGCTGGTCAGTGTTGGAGACTCCCATCAACACAGAGCTCACTCCCTCGCTACGCAGACACCAAGCTGAGGGAGAGAAAATGTGCATGATATGGAGTGAGAGAGTCAGAGAGATCTGTGTTGCCTTGATTCAGAGAGCATTATTCAAAATCAGAATTTAAAACAACAAAGAAGTAGGAGAGACAGGTTAAATGTCAAGGGAGCCAGAATGAGGCAATAAGTGGAGTTAATGACTGCTCCAGGCTCAATGGTGACAGAGGGCTTGAGGAAATTGGTAAAGGGACATAAATAGACCTAACAGGAAAATGAAAGATTGTTCATAGAACGATGACTTGCTGAAATTCCACCCACTTACGTCAGAGTGACGTCCTCGCGACCCCTTACCGCTAGAACCGCATTGCGTTGACATAAAGAATAGTGTTAGTTTCGAGTCTCTAGCTTAATTAGAATCAAAGTTTTGGATCAAAATGTGTTTTCGACCTTTTGTGTGACCTTGGCCTTTGACATAGAAACTTCAAAAGTATAAGTAACCTATGCTAACATGTCTCCAAGTTTTGTTAAGATTGGTGCAAGATAAATGGCAAAAGGGTATGTAACTAACAAACTGACAGACAAACAGACGTTTAACGAAACCGACTGACATAATGTCATCAGAACTGAGCAATAATCAAGAAGGGCATAGAATAGACCATATGCCACAAAAAAAACACACACGTGCGTGTGTGCTCACACACACACACACACAAGCAGAACATGAAGCAAACACAAATAGTGTAGAACCACTACGTTTTTGGATGTAACAACATTACCGATGGCCAGCTGTGCAGCTGTGCAGCCCAGTCGGTCAGCCAGCAGATGGAGCTCTTTAATCTTGGCCAGCTGTCTGCGCCCCTCCTCACTGTTAACTCGCTCCTTCAGCCACTGGTACCCCTGGCGCACAAACAAACACTTCAGTTATTCTAAAGACGCATTCATATCTTAAAACCGCTGAGGGATGACCATGTCACATGATGAAAAATCATCGTTTGTTCATTCTTAGCACAACATTTAAGAGGGACAAACAAGATTCTATCTGGTATGTAAGATGTCAATAAGTGGCTGTCGACTGATTATTAGCTGGGATCCGTTTTTATTTATCTTTAATCAACTGCAAAAACACTCAACGCAATCAGGTATAGCCAGTTTTCCTCATTAAGGTCAGAGGAGATATTTATATGCATGCAAAATTGAGCACACCATACTCAACATTGATCAAAATTGTGGAAGCAAGTGGCTAATAAATGTTTTAATTTAAACAATCAAGCACCTGGTAGATCGCCTGCATTGCAGGATGAGCTACACACTGACAGGGTAAATAAAAAAGTTGTTTATCTCTTTTTCATGGACCATATGTTTTGAGATATCAGGACCATCTGCTTTTCTGAATTATACCTATTTTTGAAAGCTCCTTCCAGCGCATCCAGAAAAACATAACGCGTTGCTGAATACCCCTCGGCCCGGACAAGATTTCCTGCCTCAAGGTCACAGCGCTAAGGTCAAAGGTGAAATCCAGCAAAAAACGTGACCTTGCACATCAATGTGTCACAGTGAGTTACCATACCAAATTTGGTGAAGCTGCGATCAGTAGTCGCTGAGTACTGACCCGTACAAGATTTCCTGCCTCAAGGTCACAGCGCTAAGGTCAAAGGTCAAATCCAGCAAAAAAATGTGACGTTCCACATCTATAGATCATTATGAGTTACCATACCAAATTTGGTGAAGCTGTGAGAATGAATTGCCGAGTACTGACCCGGACAATATTTCCAGGGTCATGGTCACAGCGCTAAGGTCAAAGGTCAAATCCAAAAAAAACCTGACATTGCACATCTATGGGTCATAGTGAGTTACCATACCAAATTTGATGAAGCTGCAATAATTAGTTGCCGAGCACTGACCCGGACAAGATTTCCAGGGTCAAGGTCACAGCGCTAAGGTCAAAGGTCAAATCCAGCTTAAAACCTGACCTTACACATCTATGGGTCATAGTGAGTTATCATACCAAATTTGGTGAAGCTGCAATCATTAGTTGCTGAGTACTGGCCTGGACAATGTCACCCAAGCAAGATTTCCAGGGTCAAGGTCACAGCGCTAAGGTCAAAGGCCAAATCCAGCAAAAAACCTGACATTGCACATCATTGCAGATCTGGATGGGTCTACCTTCATTGCGGCCCGTGAGCAATCTGGCACCCCATCACTGTATTTCCCAGTGATCAGCCCACAGGCCAAGGGGGACCAGGTCATGGCACCAACTCCTGAGAGAAACAAACACAAACACACCCAAATTACACACCACATACAAAAATTACAACTCCAAATTCCATATATGTCGGCATGTTGTGGAAAATGCAAACAAAATCAAAAAGGAGAGAAATGAGAAGTCCATTCACCCACTACTATATTTAAAAAACCACAAAAACATTACTTACTGCTTAACTGGTGAATTCAACAGTTTATTTAGACTCCAAGAAAGGCAAAGGGGCAGTTTAGGACTAATAGTGATGTAAAATGTTGAAATAAGGTAATGTGAAACAGGCAATATTATAACATTCCAATATAAAAGTAGCCTCCAAAAAAGACTTAGTCCCTCAAGAGCAAAGTTGGGTCATGGCTCAACAAATGCCAACAAATGTGAAGGCTTATAATCTGTCACTTTGAGAGCACAGTTCCCCAAAAAAAAAAAATCAGTAGGATCTTGAGCATTCCACAATTTCACATTCCACAATTAATACAATTAAAAGGTGAGAAGGAATCCAGTTGAACATTGGTGCGTATTAGCCTGACTCCGCCAGCCTTCATACCTCCGCTTAATTTCATTTCGCTTCAGTACTCAGTCTGGTCACTCGGAGCTCTGCCTCGTTTACCACGGCAGAAAATACGCCGGACCAACCAACGAACAGAAGGCATGGCCGAGAGCCATGACGTCGCCGTTGCGCCGAGTTTGAAATTGTAGTCTCCGAAATCAACAATGGCTACGGACATAGACACACGGGAGGCCATTCGCTCTGTCGTGGAGAAAATCCCCGGTATCAGCGACTTATAGCCACAACAAGATGAATGTTTGGTTGGTTTTTTTGAATGGAAATGATGTTGTAGCGCTACTCCCTACAGGTTTCGAGAAAAGTTGTCATATCTACTTAATATTCATCATGACACATATGAAATAGGCACCCTGTTCATCTCTGTGAGACAGCCGAACCACCTCAGCTAGCTTGTAGCTTCTAGTGTTACATTGCTCGCGAATTTCACACTATTTAAATGAGCAGCGAACTTTTTAAAAGCCGTGTTTTTGTTCATGTCACAAGACCTATTCGCTGTCTCAGTGTTATGTTGTCATTATCCATGAATGAAATGGCTGTCTGAGACAGCCAAACGCTTAGAGCCAAACTATGTCACTATAAAGTTAGATAGCGAGCTGGGTATGATGTTAGCGCCAGTATGGTTAACGGTTCAGTTTTCGTGTCAACGCAGATTTCGTCCTAATGTAAATAATGCGTTATTTTCGCCGATTCTGCCGTTCGGGTCTCTTACGTTTTTTTTTGTTTTTTTTTTTAATAGCAGCAGTATCGGCAGGAAAAACGATAACTCAACAGTTTGTTTCTTGTAAGGAGAACAGACAGAGCACCTTTGGTTCTTTTAAGTGAATGATTGAAGGCTAAAATTTGGTAGATGGGCATATGTATGGGTACAGTATTAACTTTAATGTACTGATCAGTTTGTTTTCGCTGCATTCCTGGTATGAAGGACTGTGTTTACAGTGGAAGGACTAGGCGGCCGAGCTGGCGCATAACATACGTCATCGCCAAACGTTAGTGATTAGTTTACGGGTACACCAATGATTTTAAACTTCTGACAAGCGCCCACCCACCAGGAAGTAAACATTTGTCAATGATGAGTGTCCAGAATCTGTGTACAAAGCGAAGCGAAGTAGCAGAGTCTGGTTTTACCAGGCTAGGTGCGTATAGGACAAAATCCAAAAAGTCACTTCCAAATGCACATGATCTCTGATCTCTCAAACGTCATGCAATGATGCAACTCTAATGGATATGAAGCGAAATACTATTGCAACAAAGGCCCAGTCCCAATGCACAGCTGAAGACCTGCATAACGGAGGAATAGAGGTAATATCAGCTTGCTTGACTTGGTATGTCCTCTACACAAACGCTGAATGAGTGTGATCAAAAGGCAAGGTGATGATAGTCAGTGGGAAAAAGCCCATTGAGGCAACTTTTTTGGGTCCTATTGCAATCAACATACTGCATATTTTTAATTATCAAATACACATGTTCGAAAATAATATGTGTAGTTGTACTGTTTCTAATCTAGTAGCGCGCGAGTGGACTTTGCAAACAAAATTAATAGGGACAAAAGTGACTTTTCCATGATGTGACAACTTGGGGGGTTTGACTTACTGTACAAGCAACCAAAGAAAACATTGCCTAATCTTTCAGTGTAGGAGTTTGAAATCTATTCCTTTAAGTAAAAGTGTATCTACACCATACCTTCATCTCTGAGACTTCATAACAATTCTGTAGTAAAGTCTGGACGATGCATACAGCTAACTTACAATGAATCATTGTAGGTAGCACAGCAATTGACACCCATGTATAACACACAGTGGGTGATTGATTGACACAATGAGCCTGAGCACGAAGTTGGAAACTGACCAATCTTGTGGTAGAGTTCGGGGAGCTGAACCTCAACTTTGTCTCGCTGGAAGTAGTGGTACTCAGCCTGCTCGCACACTGGAGGAATCAGGTTGAACTGCCGTGCGACAGAGTACGCCTCCTGGGATGGAAACAGTGATATGATTAGTGGGACAGATAAGAGGGCAAACAGCCCACCGGGACGCTCCAGACTGCGCTCCAATCAGCACGATAACACCACTCATTTATTCAAGTCGCTGAGGCACTGATACCTCCCAGATACCAAACAGCTGGCCAGAATCGTCAGTAATTATTGTATAACAGAGCTGAACAACCTGGCACATCCTGCCTAACATTCACAGGCGCTGAACAATGAAAACAGACTTGTTATTTCTTTCTGAATGACAGTATCTGCCAAGTAAAAACAAAGACAGCACTGAATGGGTTTCATGCTACTTTAAAGGACATAAGGTTCCCGTAATATATAAGGTCGCGCTGTTACATGAAAGGTAGCACAGTCGTTGTAGTTGAGCATAACTACAACAACAGCATACCGTTCCATGGGCAGCTTCAGACAAATGCATGGGATGTGTGAGGCTCATAAATCACTCCCAAAGAGTAACATTAAAAGACAGGAGAGCAGTGGGACACAGTGACACCTAAAATACTGAAGCAGATAGACTGGGCTCAAACAAAGGGCATTGTAGGGGGTAGTTGTAGGACTCTGTTAGCATTTGAGAGCATTAGCTTTTAGCTTAAGGTGAAGGATACATTAGTTTACAAAACAATGATGACTAATGATAGTGGACGAGTGTCCACCGCAAAGCAGATATGTTAGTGGTTTAGGCACTTGAGTATAGTGGTTTTTATGCTAGCTAATAACTAGAAACACTAACGTTGCAGCTCAATAACAAAATAACCTTTAACAGTCCGCGGCTTTGAAAATCTAGGCAGAGCATTGCCAATTTAATACTATGTAAATAAAGTCTGTTTTCCATAATTATTCTACATTAAATAATTTAGCATCTTTCCTTTCCTATGAAGGACTTAAACTGCCAAAATCAAAAATAAATAAAGAAATTAATAAATAACTCAATAAACACATTGATATGCCATTAAATGAACCAAAAATAATGTTGAAAATAAATGAAGGCAGGACATTCTAAAATATGAGAAAAATTTATATTTCTGTTTTAATTGCTTTTCCACGGTCGAGTCACATTATTATGACCACCAGCTAATATCCAGAGTAACCGCCGTGTGCAGCCTGGACAGCACCTAGATGGGCTGGGAGTGTCTCAGTAAGGTGCTGGAAGGTTGTCACAGGTATCTGGAGCCATGCTGACTGCATTGCATCCGACAGCTGCTGGAGGGTGTGTGGTGGAGGATCCATAGAGCGAACATGACGATCGAAGTGGTCCCACAGATGCTCGATTGGGTTCAAGTCTGGGGAATTAGGGGGCCACGGAAGTACTTGGAAATCTTGTTTGTGCTCTTCCAACCACAGTCGGACATTTCAAGCATGTGACACTTCACATCGTCTTGCTGAAAGAGCCCATCCGCCCCAGGGAGAAAATCAGCATGTATGGGTGTACGTGATACATGACAGCAACTAGTGATATGTTTACAGAATACCTGCAGTACACCTTATATACCCACCAAGCCAGCTCATGACACGCGCCTTATTTTCAGTGGCTATACTCTGCTGACATCAAATGTAGGAGGTGGTCATAATAATGCGACTCGACCATGTATTTATTCCCTTATTTATTTACGTTCAATTTCATTTATTAACGTATTAATTTTTGAATTAATTTTCCCACCAAAAGCAGAAGGGGTATTGTTTTCGGTGGCAATTGTTTGTTTGTTTCCATGTTTGTCAGTCAGCAGAGTGGTGGTTTGCTCAAACTACACAAAATTTTCTGGATTTTCCCACAATCAACCAACGCAAACAACTTTACATGTAGAGAAAATACTCCTTGAGGTGTATTTAATGGCATATTAATTTATTCATTGCCTTATTTATTTCTTTATTTATCTTCGGTCTTGGGAGTTACAGTCCTCAGTACTCTTCCTATATGGCACACTTGTGGCCCAAAAGAGTGCAGGAGAAGTGGAGACTGTGAAAATCTACAAGGGTACCACAAGGGTACAGGAGAGCACAGAACCTCTAATCAGAGGCATTTTCAATGCAGCAAAAGCAAAGATCCTCCCATGCAAAAAGCACACAGACTCAATGCTTAAATATGCCTTTGTCTCAAATAATGATGTGGATAAAGAACAAAAAGTGTGCTTTGGAGAATCATAGAAATTTGTAAGGAATGTGTTTGTTTATACTGCTAGTGAGAATGGTGAATAGTGCTGTGCAGGGTGAAAAATAGATTAGGTGGCTGGGATGACAGCACTTGGGGGACTATAAGAGTAGGGTTCCTGAGGGCAGCTGAGAGCAGGGTACCATGCAACTATGTTGCCCGCTTACCATGATCTCCATGGCACTCCAGCGAGAGGTGCCCCAGTACATGGCCATTCCCTGATTGATCACAAAGGTCATGGCTCGCACCACCTCTGAAAGACAATGCAACACCTGTCACTCACATGTCATCTGTCACATGATGCGGCATGCTTCAGGGGAAGGAGGCTGATGCAGTTATTTTTGTCACATTGGAACTCATCTACCGAGTTTCCAAACCAACAGATGCATACAGAGGAAGGACATCCTCCCAAACAAGTTAAATTTATTACAATTTCAGTGACATCCACCACTTACCCCTCTTTCAAAGTGTTTCTACTTTACTTTAACGCAACATCCACAGTAAATTATATTCCTGCTCTGTCCTCACAAGCTACTCATCATTTCTGTTAGAACATGACTGATTAAACTGTCAGCATTACTGTGATTTCAAATTCAGTTTATCTGTTTTAATAGCAAATTTCACAAGTGTGCTGTGAGTTCTGAGATTATTTTTGTAATGTATAATTTCCCATTTCAAGAACCTCAAGGCAATATGGCAAATAGCCATAGAAAAATAGAAATTCAGTAATGCAATCCATGGGGTTCAGCATACTCAGTGATCCCCAGGATGAGATTGAGAAACAACTGATATACTGAATCAAGAGGAAAATATCTGTTTCCAATGAAGAATATTCTGTTGAGCCACAGCTAATAGGAGACAACAGTGGAATAGGCAAACCAAACTGGAGAAAGTTTCCAGACCATAAACTTATCCTGGACAGAAGCGAAAGACAGTGAAAGAGTATCCTCTCTTCTTTCGACTAAAGAAACAATGATAACGAAATAGCTTCACAGAAAAAGTTGATAATTCTCATTACCATGTAAGCCCTACATATGAGCTGCATTAACTACCCATTCATGGCATAGCCCAGAAAACAATTCAGAAACCTGAGGTGAGGACATGCAGTGCAGTCCCTGACTTCAACATTCCTACAGTGTGACATGCCTTCATAGTGAGGCAAGTTCATCTAAAGTATACCACGGACATATTAGCAATCACACTTTTTCTGCTTCTTGCTTCTGAATGCTGTCAATAATCAATGTTCCATCACCTCACCCTACCCGCCTCACTGCTGGTAAGGAGCAAATAAAAACGAGATGTCTGACTCTGTTCACCTCACCACAGCCTGACTTCTGTCCTGAAATAAAGAAAAACCCAACAGCTGAGAAGCCAGGGGCACATCACCAACTTTCCACAGTCTGAGCAAGTAATTTGCAATATACCACGGACATATACAGAATCACACACACACACACACACACACATTGCGCACATACGCACGAACACACACGCAAAGGGTGGGGGTTTTAGTGCTGACCTTCCATGGGGCTGTTGACATCAGTGCGGTTGGCAAATACAATGTCCACATACTCCAACTGCAGACGGGCCAGGGAACCCCTCAGGCCTGGGAGAAAATGACATCATCGCTGTCAGTGCCAGCCTTATGCATGACCTCTGTGTTTACTACAGCTGCCATGATTCACCTCTGCATCCATTCCATGGCATCAGCACAAATTATCCCAATGAGCCCAAGCTGCAGCCTGATAATGTGCAATAATTTTTCCAGGTCAGTGCCCATGTCCCAGCACTTTTGGGGTTCTGCATTTATTCCTTACCAAAATACACTATGCACAAACTTTATGAGCTATGAGAACTGTTAGACTTCACATGTGAGCCATTGATTCAGTTCCCACACAGTGCTCAATAATAAGAGCAGAGCCTTTCACATTGATGAAATCTGAGAGCCTATGGGCCCCTGGTGTGATATCTGGAGGAACTAAGCCTGAGTTCATAAGGGATTCAAGCAAACTTAAACTTACTGGAGCTCTGGCAAAATAATAACTGAGCCCTTCTACCCTGAAGAGCCAGTCATAATGAAGATGAATAGCCCAGACACACACCTGCAATTATAGAGCCCAGCCTGGACTGTTGGTGAGCACATTTAATGCATGATCCACTTGGGGGCCACAACCTCCCTTATGTTCACTGCTTTGATTAGAGTCCTTCTGGTTAATTTCCTCTGACCTGCTTTATGGATGATACAGTAGTCTCATAACAAACCTCTAAGGCTTGCCAGTAACAGGAGCAGCGCTTACAAATTAAGAGCTCTGACTAAGGGGATAAGAGCCGAACTACAGAAACTCTGTGGTCATCCACTTCTGAAGGTGACTTTGCGATACGGCTCCGGCAGTTATACAAAGACTATCCTAATGATTATTAATGACTGGCCGTGTCCCTGGTTTTGTTTAATAAGCAGGTATATAGCCCCTTTTAAAGAAACCAGGCCTCCATCAATCCCGGTCATAAGCCAAATTAGAGACCAACTTGCCATTTGGCTCTAAGATTCCTGAAAAGATTTCTGCCGGACAGCTCCTGGAGGCAAGAGTAAGACATAACAACAGAGAAGCAGCGCCGCTCTGAAACTGCTCTTGCCAATGCTTAACTTATATGTGCTTAAAGGCAGGGTAGGTAAGAATTTTCAGAAGTATTGTTTTGTTATATGTTTTAGAAGTGTTTTAGTTATATTTTTTGAAATTCTCTAAAAAGCCCAATAGGAATCGAGAAATGAAATGGTTTGAAACAAAAAATTGAATAAAATCAGGTACCTGTAGCAGTCGCAGCACTATAAAAAGTCTGTCATATGATTTATTTTGGCCTGAATTAAATGATTGGACAGCCTACCTACCTGTTTATCTAACCAATCTATCTGTGTGCATTCAATCTCCCTGCCCTCGCAACTCATTGCGCATGCGCGGACAATGTTGATAAAGCTAGGGAATTCATACAGATATGGTAGAGAAAGTGCAGCCAAAATTAACAGTGCCACAAAGCAAGAAAAGAAAGAAAAATCAAGAAAAAAGAATGACTAAGAATAATTTGGGTAAATAGCCCTGCCTGCCGCATACCCTCCTCCCTGGGCCTGTCCTCTTTGACCAGATGAGCTGGGTTCTGGTCTTGCTATTCAGAGACAATTATTCTTATCCTGGGAACTCTAAAATTTGAGTCATTGTACGAACAGCTTTGAATTCTATGCTAAATTCTGGCTTTTCAATATGTCATCGATTGAATTTAATAAAATTGTCAGGCAGCTAGCATGTTAGCAGGATAGCCAGATAGGTACTACCAGTTGATTCAAGGGGAAAATTATGGGTGAAATGCGCTACAAATACAAAATAAGCATTCAAAATATATTGGTGCTGTGCATTATCCTAACTTTGTTGGCTGTACAAAACCGTGGAGCCAGCCCTACACATCAGAATGTCTGTGACTCACTGTCTGACTGAGTAGCTGAGTGATGGGTTTAGCGCAATGTTAATACATAATGGGAATTATCGTTCAGGCACTAATGGAAATTAGCATCAAGATCACAATAATATCAAGGGTCCAGCCATATATTAGTTAGGTTTCCAACTAGTCTTGTTGATTTTATCCTAGCTAGTTATGAAATGTTACCGCTTCCAGGGTCCGCTAGGTGGCCAGCATGGGATTGCAGGGTATAAAGTCTTATTTTCTTTCAGCTGTTACTCGAATGCTAGCTAGTATGACCGCTATGATGACAAGGATGATTTCAGTCTTGTTTATTTTTTATGTTCATTGCATTCATATTGTTTATGCTAAACAAAGTGACTTTTTTCTAAGATGATACATAAAATGGTTGGACAAGCTTTGCGAAGGAAACTAATGATGTGTTGGGGTAGAACTCCTCTCCATTCCCTGTTCTTCTGCCAGATGTAACGCAGTGCGTGTTCATGTCTTTCAGGGGAGTGGCTTTGGATGAATCAATCAAATGAGCGGGCATTTTTTTCCACTCGCTACTTTCAAAATCTGCATTGTGCTTGTTGGTTTATCCAAAGTTGCCAACCCTCCCTTTAACTTCACACACAATATTAAAATCAAATGATCATTCAATTTCACTAGATAGGCTTTGGTTTGCTGTTGGTACCACTTAATAGTTTGTTTTTTGGTGAACATATTTCCTTAGCTTCTCTAACATGTGGTGTCCCTCAGGGATCAATTCTGGGCCCTATCTTGATCTAGCTTTACATGCTTCCACTCGGATACACAACTAAGCAATTTAGCCTCATCTCTCACAATTGTTGTTTAGATGATAGGCAGCTGTATTGAGCCATTGGTGACTCAGAGTTCAGCTGTTTCGGTGCTGTGCAGCAAGCAAAACCTGATTGGACTTTATCAATTAATTTATTTCATGTTCTGGATTTACCTCTATGTAAAACTGCCAAAGGAATTCCCTCCTCGTATAACCTTTGGTGAAAAAAACTCAATTGTGCACTGCCCCCGCAGGGCTGCCGACAGCAGTTGTTGCCACTGGTCTGTTATGACCCAAGACCCTGATGCCCACTCATGCTCTGCGAACTGCACTAGGAACCCAGCAGCCCCATATAAGACACCCATACTCATTTCTGAATAAATTGTTTTGTTCTACATTAATATTTCCAAGGTACAGGTTTATTTTAGATGGCAGGGACAATAACGGAAAGGTGCAAATTGCTGACTGGGTCATGTACAAGCTACATGTCATGCTTGACACCTCCCACGGTGTTGTGAAGTGTACATGCAATTAGGGAGAAAGAACAAAGCTGTGTAATTAGAGCAGGGATGTGTTACGAAGGGTTCTGAGATAATTAGGTTACATTCCCAAGGGTAGATGGTGAAAATGATGCTCAATTGTTTCTGTGTTCTAAAAGATGGGTTTTCACCCTGACTGGGCCTTCCAGAGCCTTGAGGAACTGGGCCTCACCAGCTCCACACACAATGATGACAGCAAAGGGAGACTAAAGGCACAGGAAGCCGTGTAAGCACTGCTGTTTTTGGCAGTGGTTTCTGTATTGTGACTTTTTGAGGGCTGTTGGATTAGGTCTTACTGGGGCATAAAGCAGTCTGGAACTCAAAGTTTATAGTGAACACTTTGCAGGTGAGAAAAGGAATAAACATGGTATCATGCAGCAAAGAATGGAGAGTGAGCATTATTATGATGATGATGATGATGCCAAAGATAATCATGGTGGGGACACACCTTCAATGATGTGTTTTCTGGACAACCCTCTTTCTGTCTCTGCCCTGCAGGGGGACACAGGTACTGCCATAAGGCTCATGTCAAATCAAAGAATCAGCAATGCTTTCTCATTTCATTCCTTTATACAGTAAATGCTTTATATTCAATAAAGGCTCATGATAAAAACTGCACTTACTTTAACATTTTATCTTGTTAAGGATGATAAATTCCTCCATTATATAAAAAGTTCTTTCCAGATTAGTATTATACAAAAAGAAACTTCTTATCTCTAGATGAGGAGATGCATAATTAAATATATACCCTATCTAGCTGCTTAAGCAGTCTGTGGATTTATTCCAAGTAATTTGATCACAGTCCATTTTTTCATAAACTTTCTGGAGATAAAATCACTTGGAAGGTACACACTGGTTACATGCACTTCAGACTGGGATGTGCACAAGAAGTACTGACACAAACACTACATTCTTCCACAACAGGCATGGCTGAATAATATGGTTTAAATTGTCACAATAGAAATGGTCACATTTTTTAATCAATAAGAACAATTGTCAAAATATTTGAGTAAATAATTATTTCCAAGAAATACAATTAAAGAGAAATATCTTTGCAAAAGGTTCACAGACTAGTAGATTTACAAAAGAAAGGTAAATTTACTTACTGTCCCCCCCAGTAGATTTTAGTGGTTATTACGAAGCTGGACCGTCTGTGGAGGAGACAGGGGGAGAGTGACAGTGTGTGAGACATGCAGACAAACAGATATAAAAACATAGGGCAATAAAAACATCAGGAGAGAAGCACAAAGAAGTCACCAATTATTTACAGCTTTTTGCCATTACTGCTTTCATCACAAAAATCGCAGATGCAGTGCAGACAGATAAATCAAAAGGGAGCTATAAATATATGAGATGCACCTCCATCCTTTCTTCTTAATGATGTTTCCCAGGGTAATTTCAGCCCTAAAGAGCAAGCACAGGAAAAACAAATATACTAAAAAAATAAATACACTGAAAATTGGCACATTTTTTAATGTCCTATCAAAATCTATGATTATAAAGTATGAAAAACATGACATAGATCTAAAGTCTGGAGGTTGATAATACGATTGAATCATGCAAGTTAAGATCAACAAAAGATTCATCACAGACCTTCCTGATGCATATACTTCTGCAGTGTCAAAGAGGTTCACACCATTTTCATAAGCAATGGTCATCACATTCTCTGCCATCTGAGAAGAAGACAACAGAGGTCAGACAAACTGAGATTCAAAAACAGAAGATACCAGGGAGACACAGTGAGTCTCATTTGAAACAGATACAAAGAGAAGCACATTAGCACTTCTCAAAAACACTGATATATACAGATGGACACTGAGACACCTCTGAAAAAGAGATACACTGCAAAGAATACTGACACTCCATCCCTAAAACAGAACTACAGACAACAATTTGAGACCCACCAAACAGAGATACAAAGGAAGGCACAGTAAGACCAGGACTTACTTCATCTGTGATTTGGGAGCCAAAAGTCACCCAGGTGCCTGAGAACAGAAGGAACTCACATCTCTAATTTGCACAGATCTGAGCAACAAAAGTCAGGCTACACACATACAGTATATACAAACGCCCAATTCACAGCCCCTCGTCACTACCAAACACATTCATGCAACACACACACACACACACACACAATGGGGGGTGAAACGAATTAAAAATCATGCGCACCAGTACCTCAAATGCATATCTGCAAACCTAACCAGCACTTTACCAAACCTAGTAACCTGGTTAGGCGTAAGAGCAGGAGTGGTGTTGAGTGAACTTACAATGGTCAGGTGCACTGTACTATCAAGCAACATTTGAAACATTTGTTACATGTAGAGGCAGGTGTGACGCTGTCACGTCTAGTAGTGTAGGGTTGAGCGAGGCTGATATTGTGAAACTTGACATGACACCTGAGACTTTTCCTCTAATCCCTTGATACACTCTTCTACAGAGGTTGTATTTATCCAGAGAGAGAGAGAAAAAGAGATTAACTGTTGGTTATAAATCATTTCAAGTAAATGTTATTTTTATTGTTTAACATGTAGCAGCAATGTAAAAACAACATTTGTTTATAAGCAAGGTGTGTGACTTCCACAAGGACCTCTGTGCCAAGAGCTGTTTGCTTAACTAGTCTTCTTTATGACGTAGTGACGAAATATTTGTCATCCCCTGCCACAAAGTGGAGTGAGGGATATTTGAAATGAAGCTTGCCCGTTCTTCCATCCATCAGCCCAACCGCCCAGATAAGTAGGGACAAGTTTTTTGCAATAACTAGTTTACAGAGAAGACTGAAATTGCGAGTTTGTATGTTACTAGGCCTGACCTTGATTGAGTTCGAAAATGGGATTCCATAGTGACAGGGGATATTGATGACAATGCCTTCTTTTTAATTATGTCATTAATTATCTTCAGTTACATTACTAATTCCTCAGGGACAACTTCTCAAACCCAAAATTTGGCAAAGCCTGAGCAGGAACATGTAGTTACATGTAGAAGCAGGTCCAAATCTGTGGCATCTAGTGTGGCATATCAGTGCAAGGTTGAGTGAAGCTGATGCCGATAGGAGCGAAGCACTACAATACTACAACTGACACCATACCTGACACTTGCGTAGCTGCAGACAGGTCAGAATGCCCATGCTGACCCTTGTCCTCAGCCAAAAGTGCCAACAATGGGCACGAGAGCATCAGAACTGGACCACATATCAACGGAAGACAGAGGCCTACTCTGATGAATCACGTTTTCTTTTACATCTTGTGGATGGCCAGGTGTGTGAGCGTTGCTTACCTGGGGAAGACATGGCACCAGGATGCACTACCGGACGAAGGCAAGCCAGTGAAGACAGCATGACACTTTGGGCAATGTTCTGCAGAAAAACCTTGGGAACCTTACGGAAATGTTGTTGCAGACCAAGTACATCCCTTCATGGGAACAGTATTCCCTAATGGCAGTGGCCTCTTCCAGCAGGATAATGTGCCCTGCCACACTGCAAAAATGGTTCAGGGATGGTTTGAGGATCACAACAAAAAATTCAACGTATTGACTTAGCCTCCAAATTCCCCAGATCTCAATCCAATCGAGCATCTCTAGAATGTGCTGGACAAACAAGTCCGATCGTTGGAGGCCCCACCTTTCAACTTACTGAACTTACAGGATCTGCTGCGAACATCTTGGTGCCAGACACCACTGCACACCTTGAGAGGTTTAGTGGAGTCCATGCCTCAACAGGTCAGGGCTGTTTTGGCAGCAAAATCAGGACCTACACTGTACTAGGCAGGTGGTCATAATGTAATGGCTGATCAGTTTATTGCTAACCTATAACGCATTTTCTGTTAACTAGCTAATTAATAGCGTAGTTCCACTTTCACCCAATAGAGTATACCATAGGATCACAATTTCATACACAAGACTGGAGTCCAGTTCATCATGAGCCAAATGGAACATAAAAAGGATGATACTAGTTTATTCTAATGCTAAAAATTATTTTCCGATTTGAAAGGAGTGTTGGACAGGTATAGCGATTGCAGTTTACACTAGCAAATTCCAGTTAAATTGAGTCAATTAATTAATTACTGTGATTAATACACGACTTCTCAATTTAACATTTGACATCAGTGACTGCAGTTATTACAACTCACCCTGCATTACTGGACAAAATTTCTGTCATACATAAATAACCATAGTTTCTTATGTTACCATTTTAATAAGCTAAGTGATGACAGCAGTTACATTATTTAACAGTGTCTCCTACAGGTGGCTCTGCAGAATAATGACAATCTGAACTTTTACTTCACAACTTTTATTTCCTGCACTATAAGAATGTAGCATTGCCATACAAATGGGTAGTATATGTTCTTGTACACTAAAATAACTATTATAAACCCATCTGTAGACCAAGCTGGATGTGGGAAATAAAACTGATGGCAACATAATAATACTAATAATAGCGTTAAGTATAAGATCGGTAGGTATGTAATGATAATACTAACAGTAATGTTCCATGACAGCATGCCCAGAGAGCTTGATTTTCTTCAGCTTTATCAGAATATTGTTTATTTTAGAAATTACCTCACAACACCTCATTCTGTTAAAGGCCCTACATGGCCTTTTTCAGTGAGAGGCCTTTTACTCTGAAATTACCTGTCTGAAGAAATCAGGCAAGCTTTAGTTCAATCTTTGGCTTCTTTTTTTTTTTTTTGATAAATTTTCTTTTATCTGATCATTCTGTCACAGTTTGATTTATTAGATTATTTTAACTTTTATCATATTCTCATACATATATTCACGATAAAAATGAAAATTTACTTGAGATTATCAACAACAAATAGTTAATCTCTTCTTCTTTCTCTCTCTCAGGAAACATACTACCTTCTTAGAAGAGCATATCAAAGGATTAGGCCGAAGTGTTAGGTGTCGCGTCAGGTGTGGTGACACAGTCCTTCACACCCCTCAGAATCAACTTCACTAAATCCTGCACTAATACATCATTCTAGACATAACAGCACGACACCTGCCTCTACATGTAACCAGAAATTTTCTATTTTATAAGCGTTACCTATTGTGTCAGATGTTGCTTGATAGTGCAGCACACACTGTAGCTTCACTCACACCACACCTGCTCCTACACATGACCACGTTAATCTTATGTTGGATGTAGTGTTGGTGTGGCAAACAGTATGTGTGTATATGCTATAATGTGTAGCATAGCTGTAGCAGAGGCGATCATGTTTATGTGTTAACTTTACACCTAAATGAAACGGAGTCTAATTGATACGAACAAGCTCCCAAGCCTTCAACTGGTCTCCAGGATTGGGATCAAATTCCTGTTTCCTGCCTGTTCCTGAGTCAGTTTATTAGGAACACCTCCCAAGCCTTCATCGATCTCCAGGATAAGGACTGCATTCCTGCTAGACCCTTCGGTCCTGTTGGCAAGCATTCCTGCTTCTGCGAGGGGGACTCTCCACCTGGCCTCTGCCTTGGGACGGTCACTGGCCTAGACGCGGACAAGCCCAACCCTCTCCAGTCATCACCAACTTAGCTAGACTGCCCCTCTCTTCTGCTCTGGGCTGAGGCCCTTCCCTCTTTTAATATCATATTCCTGTTAACAAAAACTCCCCTGTGGATGGTACCCTGAATCTGCCCTTGTTCCTTATCTGGATCATAACTCTGGTGACTTTTGATTTGCTTCACCCCCATACGCACACAAGTACACCCCCAAAGCACTTTCACACTCCACACCACCCATGCTCCAACGACATGTTGTGATAGGGCCTGGCATGTGGGGAGAAATAATCCAGTAATCCTCACTGAATATATATTTAGCTAGAAAGTCACATACAATGTCATATTGTTACATGTCATTCAGGCATGGTGCTGGGCAGCATAAGCCACCGCAGGCATTAGACCAGTGATAGGAGCTTATTCAGTCCCCACTGGTGGACATTCTTTATATGAAACATGTCAGTAGACCTCCAGCAGCACAAATGCAGTTACGCACAGAGGGGCAATGTAAGGCGCCCTAGTTCAGAGTAGATAAAGATGTTTCAAGGTTTACACATGCTTTGGAGCCTATAGTGGACAGTCTTGCGCAAATTAATTGGATAAAGCAGGCTGGAGTGGGAAAAACCAAACAACAAAGGTTTTCAGGCTTTTTATTACTTTAATAGCAACTACATTCAGCACTCAGTACGAGATGTGTCCTCCACGGTTCTTGATAAGCTGTTCCACCCATTTTGGCATGGAGCTGACCAGGTTTTTGCAGGTTGCCTTGATTTCTTTGTCGTGATGCCACACCTGAACAACTGCATCGATGACTTTGGCTTTTGTAAGGCAGTCCTTTTGCTGCAGCCTTGACTTGATGATGGACCAGAGATTCTCAAAGGGATTGAAGTCAGGTGAATTACCAGGCCAGTCCAACACCGTTACAGTACTGTGTTGCATCATACAAGTCAAGGAAATTAATGAAACGTGGCTAAAAGGTATTATGCAGTGCACTCCATTCATCTCATTCAATTGACAAGCACCTTTATCCAATTAATTTGCACAAGACTGTATGTCTTTCAAATATCTATGGACACCATGGTGCTGCAGTAGTGCTACAGTATACAGCATAGTATAGAGTGCAACAGGAGCTCTTTGCCTACCTAGTCCGAGACAGGAAACCCTGAGACCTGACTTCCCCAGGTTCCTGAAACACAAAATGAGATCAGTGGTTAATTCAGCTCATCCAGTCTGACCCAATCCACCAGATGGATGTGGATAAAAAGGCCAGTGAATCCAAAATACAGTACATTGCTGGAATGCATATTAGTGTTGCTGGACACACTTTCTGGGCAGACATGATTAGCCTTCTTTGCCATCAAAACACAAGCGTTTGCCTGCCATTGGTATATCCACATTTAAAGTGAGACCCTCTCCCCCTAAACATGAAATATGAATGACAGACGTAAATCTCCTTTGATAAATGTCGAAGCATTACAGTCCCTATCCAGAAGACAAAAATATTTCTTCAAGGGTGAATCATTACCAGACAAAAATAAATTTAGCACTGAAAGACTAGGGGTATTGGCAATGGATGACAGAATGCAATTCAGTTATTCTGAGGCTGGTCATTTCGCAAAATAATTGTGAATGAACCGTGAAACTACAACACTTTGGCTCTTATAAACTGCAAAGTCTCAGCCTCAGTCCAGTACATGCTGTCAGCCCAAATGTGCAAACATTAATCCGCTCTTGATCTTCAGTGTACATTAGTACCATTCTCCCCCACAGATGCCAGAAAGCCCCATGAGTCACATTAAGGCAAAGGCAGGGATATACAGTGCCTCTGTGGTAACAACACAGCCTCACTGCCACAGTTGTGGTTGTCCAATGGTAGCTTTACCATCCTGAAGGTTTTATACTCCATGCAAATAGCAGATCACCAGGAAGTGGGGTGGTCACCATTGCGCATCATTGCCACAAACTGCAAACGCCAGTCCTGGAGGTTTGCAGTCTCTGCTAATTTTTGTTTTTTTTTTTTTCAATCAGCTGCCATACCGAAAACATTATGCACAGACTCTTTACTTAATCCATGACTTAAAGAAAGTACTTGAAAAGAGAAACACCAAAAACCAGAATACACAGCAGACACTGCAGCACTTATGTTTGAGATCCTAGTGTTATGTACATTTGGCCCCTGTGTCATTGTATACGACCGCTGACAATAATCACAGCAGCAATAACTGACAGAACACGATGCATGTGGTCACATCACTCACTGATGACACTGAATAACACTGAGGCACATTCATATTAACACCAATATTACCAAACAGGTCTCAGTAACACCCTGGCTGGGGATGATTGTACCTTATACAAACGCATCTACAGAAATGTTGGGACGCGGTGTAAAATGTATAAACAGAATGCTATGATTTCTACATCATTTAAACCCTACGTTTAATCGAAACTGGTTCAAAGACAATGTATCTAATGTTGAAACTGAGAAAGTTATTTTTAGAAAAATATTTGCTCATTTTGAATTTGATGCCAGCAACGTTTCAAAAAAGTTGGGACAGGGCAACAAAATATTGAAATGTTAAATAATAATAAAAAAATGCACCGGGTGGAACATCTCACTGCTAATTAGATTAATTAGCAACGGGTCAGTGACATGAATGGGTACGAAAAGGGCATGTCAGAGAAGCTGTCTCTTAGAAGATGATGAGGGCTTTACCACTCTGCGACAAAATGCATGGGAAAATTGTTCAACAATTTAACAATGAAACTGCAAAGAAACTGGGGATTAATCATTTATTGTATGCAATATCAAATTATTCAGAGAAACCGGAGAAATTTCTGTATGCAATGGACAAGGCCAAAAACCAATATTGAATAGCCATGATCCTCAGGCCCTCAGGTGGCACTGCATTAAAAACAAACAGGATTCTGTGGAGGAAATCAATGCATGGCCTCAGGAACACTACTGAAAACCATTCTCAGAGAGCATAATTTGTTACTGCATCCGCAAGTTAAAACTGTATTATGTGAAGAAAAAAAAAACATAAATAAACAAGATCCAGAGACGCTGCTGCCTTCTCTGGGCCTAAGCTCATTTATGATGGCCTGAGACGAGGTGGAAAACTATCCTGTGGTCTGACCAATCAAAATCTGAAATTTTTTTTGGAAATCTAGGATGCCACGTCCTCTAGACTAAGAAGGAGAGGGAACATCCGGCTTTCTATCAACTCGCAGCTAAGAAGCCAGCATCCATGATCGTATGGGGTAGCATTAGTGCACGTGGCATGATTAATTTGCACATCTGTGAAGACAGCATTAATGCTGAACTGTATATACAGGTTTTGGAGCAACATATACAGCCATCCAGACATGTTTTTCTGGTAAGGCTTTGCTTATTTCAGCAAGAGAATGCCAAACCACATTGCGCGCGTGTTACAACATCATGGATCCGTAGTAAAAGAGCCCGGGTGCTAAACTGGCCTGCCTACGGTCCAGACGGGTCATCCATTGAAAAATTTGGTGCGTAAACGTGACAAAAGAGTCTGCAAAAGTGTTGAGAAGCTGAAATATAAAATCAAACAAGAATGAGAAAACATTGTGCTTTCAGAACTACAGGAATAGGTCTCCTCAGTTCCAAACCACTCACAGGGTGTTGTTAAAAGAAGAGATGATTTAACACAGTAGTAAACATGGCCCTGTCCCAAGTTTTCTGAAACAAGTTGCTGGCATCAAATTCAAAATGAGTGGATATTTTTCAAAAATGATAAAATCTCTCAGTTTCAACATTCGATATGTTGTCTTTGTTCTATTTTCAAATTGTTATAAAATTTCAATGATTTGCCAATCATTGCAGTCCGCTTTATTTACATTTTACACAATGTCCCAACTTTTCTGGAAACGAGGTTGTAGATGACACACCACAGAATTATCAGACAGAATTTTATAAGAGAAAAGGTGTACACATTTCTGAAAAATATTTGCTTAAAATTTGATCACTAAAATACACGTTTCTAAATTACACATTCAAACACAAAGTTCAGTTTGTGTTAGAGCACTAAGCACACTTCAATACTTCTAATTGCATCACTGCTTCACACCAGCAGACAAATGTTAATACCTTCATGTTCCAGCATACTGTTTTAGTGAGAAATAAGCCCCTGGTGTCACAGCTTGACACCACAGCCCTGCTGTAGTACACAGTGCAGGCTATAGTAGGAATAGACATTGTTGGGGAAGTTTCTATGGTGTATTTTATCCAACTCACCAACTGCTTGATATAACAGTGATCAACTAAAATAAAAGCTACTTAAATAAAGTAATGCCATGTAAATGAAATGAGGCCATGTAATGGAAAACAATCACCTTTTGGTAACAAGACCAGGTCAAAACTTAGTATATGGCTGGACCTTTTTTGGTACTCCCATGTGCAAAATTGCAGGCAAACTGTCACAGCACAGGCAGTGGTTCGGTCCATAATGTTAATTCCTGCACGACACAGGCCGCTGTTGACGTAGTTGGTCAGTCAGGCCCAAAAATACTGACAAATTTGTAACTACGAGGAAAAAAATAATAATATGAAACCAAACATAAAAATTAAAGGCACCACACCATATAAATACACATGATCACAATGTTTGTGAGTGAGAATGCATAGAAAATTTTTGTATATGGTGCTCTGTCTGTTGCGCATTGCACACTGATTAACTCAAACAAGAATGCATAATGAGCAAAAAAAAAAAAAAAAAAAAGAGAAATGATTAGTCATAGGCCCTGAGGCAGGGCGTGTTATTTGAATGACATTGTGAGCCATCACTTAAAGTTTATGTCCGAGAGGCAACTGCTTTCTCAGTTAAAATGCTGCACCAAAGGCTTAAAGGATGCTTCAACACAATACTTGGCCGGTATGGCAGACCCATACTTTCAGAACCCGCAATGACAACAGAGGATGTCAAGTTTGTATGGAATGTTTTTAAAGACAATGGCAGATTCTACTTTGGTTGATACAATATGCACAATAACCTCATTCTCATTGACACACCGAAAGCAAAATGAGAGGAACAACCAAGATACTGTATGTTTTGACCTCCTGTCCATGGGATGAATGTCATTTCATCCAAAAAAAACCATTCACAACAGCAGACGGAAAGGACTCCAAGTGGGAATTATTGCTTCATCTGGCAGGATATGTACCAGCAGCAACTATGATTTAATCTGGAGTTATTCACAAACTGTGCAAAATATCTATGGATAAGATTAGAGCAGAGTTTAGAAGTAGCTGCAGTGCTTCCTCTGGAAGTGGGCGGCATAGAAAATAGTGCAGAGACTGATGCCAAAAGGGGTATAATATTCTCTTTTCCTTTAAGGAACTCCTACTGTTCAATAACCTTCCAAAGCATGTAAGGGAATCAGATGCAGCTTCAATATTTAACACTATCTCGAAGCACACAAATTCACTGAAGTTTCCAACTAGTTACAGTACAGATTCAGAACTGCTGAAGTCTATGAGCATATTCTGCTGTGGGCCAACAAACCGTACAGGCTGTTACCGCTCAACAGACATCACCATTTCTTAACAGACAGGCTGCTGGGAGGTGGGTAGAGCTCTTGCCTTTCTGATGCCCATGTAGGTTAGCTGTTTCAGGCTTAAAAGTTAAGCAGCCACAGAAAACACCAGGTAGGGCAGATTATATACTGTACAGCCCAACACACTCTTTCTTTCTATCCACAGTTTCTCCCTAGAGGCTAATTTATACATTAGCACTGCATCTACACAGAGCCTACGCAAGAGAGAATGCAAGTGGCCAACACCACAGGTGTCTGCAATGCTTTGCAATTACAGCGCCAAAACACTAATGCAGTGCAATCTGGTGAACCAATCACAGTTTTTGCAGTCTGTGTCATCGCAACTTGTAGACACATTTCTGGGGAAGTGCACGACAGGCTACAGCGTAGGGAATGCAGCATGTTGTACCTACGGTGTAGTGTCACAAACCTCGTGTGAATTCCTTGTGTGTCTCTTTGCTTTGCAGCTGCTTAAGTGTCTATTGGGCGTCTGTATGCTGAGATTGGTTTACGTCTTGTGCGTGTCCCCCCCACGGCTGAATCTTGTTACTCGCTCGTTTCCTAATGAGTACCCTATACCCTAGAAATAATACCCTAATGACGGGTATTTCTAGTTCATATGCTGGTTGCTGGATTGTAAAGCTGCATTTGAACTGAAAACCCATTCATACGTATGTTAGTAAAACTTCTTTGAGTTATTTTAGTGACAGCCAAGGTCTCTCAGAAATCTTTATTGTCATTTAGTTAATTGGAACAAGCTTACAATCCTAATCAGGGTTCAAGATCGGGACCGCATTCTTCTTAACCCCTGCATGTCTGCTCTTTTTATCACGTTTGTCCGATACAAGCTTTCAACCCTGATCTGGGTGCAGCGCTGGGACTGAGTTGCTCTCAAGCAACCACCCTCCTCTTTGTGGGCAGTTCAGTGCTGGCTAATGCTTCAACATCTGGCAGCATACTGGGAGCCAGTGGCTGGCAACAGCAGCCAAGCATTGCCTATTACACCTGGGCTGAACTGCTCCTCATTCTCTCCGGGGTTCCATCCCTGCCTGTCCTCTGCAGGGTTCCGTCCCCGTCTTGCACCATACTTCTGCCAATAAATTACCAACTGTATTGCGAGTCCGTCTCCGCATTTGACTGCTGGTCTTGACCATAACAGTGTGGATTCACTGCCGAAGTATAAATCAGATTCCACTCTGATCTTTGTTTCCCACTCTTAGTAATAGGGCAACTGGTCAATGTCCAGAGTCACCCTAAGAGGTTTTCACACACCTCCAGTGTACAATCCCTGAACTTCCACCCTGCTTCATGCACAATGGTAAAAACCAGTCACCAAAAAAACATGCCGTAACTGATTATTAAAAATTTTTCGGGAATGCTGAATGCTTTAAAATGCATGAAAAAAAAAAAAAAAAAACTAGTTGTGACTAAAATGCATTGTTTGTCGCGAAGTTGTAGTTTAATTGATTAATTGGTGGGGCAGCCTTTTTTTTGAAATGTTCATCTTAGAAACAGTCGCTTGTGGTCTATATATATTACGCATATACTGTAAAATGTACTGTTATAAAGGATTTGTATGTCCTTGAGAATTTCAAAAATGGTCAAAGTTTTTTTGAATGTCCTGTTCTGAGAAGGGGCTATGACGTGATTGTAACAGCGTAGCCAGGGATAGGAAGCCGTGTAACGACATCAGCGTATCCGACTGATCCGAGGTTTAGCGCACTTCATTCCATGCTAATTAACCGCGCCAGCTGGAGCCAATGGTGGAGCTGCTTCAGACCTGCAGCGGAATACAGAGGCAGCATTTTCAGCCACGTGTTTTTCCACATCTCCTTTCATCTCAGCTGAAGCGCCCCGATGTATGCCGCCAGCAGTCGCGCTAGAAATAGCCCAATCGAATAAGACAGCTTGTCAAATATTATTTTTGTACAAGGGGATGAGCATTTATTTCATTTCCGCCCTATTTTTATTTGGTCAGGTGAGCTATTTTTAGGATTTACATAGCACATCCAGCTGAGAACAGCAAGTGTGTGGGCTACCATTATAATGAAATTAATATAAACAGAGATTAGGTGGGATTTTAGGCATTACTTCCATTAATCATGTGCAATCCTCAAGAGCAACATCCCCAGGCATCCTGTTTTATCATAGATGACACACCGAAATAATACAAGATCACTGAAATACGTATTGCATGCTTAAGAGAAGCCAAAATAAAAAAACCCATATTCGTCCATGGAAAACGATATATAGACATTGTATATGCGATCAAGGGTTTGCTTTTAGATTGTGGGCAGATTGAGTGAGCGAGACTGTGGTGTGTGTGAGCATATGTTTGCATAGGTAGCAGGCAATGGGGTCACAGCTTTTTTTACTGCATGCATGTTTTGCTTGTGTATAGAGGACAGGAAATCTGGGAGTGTGTTAAGGTCACTGATGAGGTAATATTAGGCACTACGGTGTCAGTGCAGCTCAGACCTACAATACATAAATTGTTCACACGCCACCGCGGTCATATGCATAAGGTATATAGTACATAATCCTGCCTTAGCATACGTCACATACTGAATATCCAGTCATGTGTACGCAGTCACCACAGCACGGTACATTTGTTGTCATGCACAAGATATCGTGCATGCAAGCTAATGCACATGAGCAAGGCAAAGTCACACATCATGGTCACGTATGTATCTCCATATCTGGCATTTCAAATTGATTTATATTATGATCCCTTGAGTCAAATTGAATTTCGACATCGAGTTGTAATAGGTATTTAGGTTATTAAAGGTATTTCAGTGTGGATCCAAAACTTGTCACAATATGGAACACAATGGGCTCTAGTTTTGTGCCTTTGCAAACAGAAAAGCATGTGGCAGAATTGTTACTCACAATTTTGTCCATATCAAAATGGAGTATTCATTGCCTTAGTCCAGTTTGGTTGTTTTGTGGTCTGCAATAAAGGCGTCACAGTGGGTTGAACAGCACATCAGGGGGTGTGTCAATGAATACAACTGGTGTTGTGCAAGCTTTGTGTCAAAGATGCACTTTGTATTTTGACTCACCCAGACCTCCGTTACATGCAAATGCCATCGCACTATGGTAGTTTCATTGGAATTAATCCCAACAAGCAGAGCTGTTTTCAAAAAAACTTACACTATCCATGGGGTTTCCTTTTGTTTCTGAATTATGACTTTCGTTATTTACCCTATAAATAATGCCTTCCAATAGCGGTAGGGTCGAATGTGAGGGGAAGGGTCAAGGGGTATTTTTACACATTTAAATATTGCCTTTGTGTGGGGGAAAATACCAATACCTTCAGTCTGGCCCTTGTTTCAATACCATGAGTATTGTGTTGTATACTGTTTAAATGGCCCCCATCTTTTCATACAACATGCATTACCAGGTAAACCGATCTCTATCCCCTGAAACAAGTAGATCTGTTTCCTCTTGAGAGAAGCATTCCTGGTATAGCTTATCAAAGTTAGGTGCTTGTTTCTCACCAGACATGATGATGCGGCTCGTTCGCAATGGCGTTAATGCACTGGCTTTAAAGGGAAGGACAGCAGCTGATCTGTTTGGCCTTAATAAAAACCATAGCCCCACCACACCCACTGGTAATTAATTCATCTTTGATCAACCCTTTAGGTAACAGAGTCACAGTTGCGCTACTCCCTAAATTACCATGATGAAGTTAGACACGCCCGGTTTTGATCTGCCATTCTGTTTGCACTTGCATTTCTGACAGTGTTTCGGTCATCAAATTAGAGCCCCAAGAGAAGGGATTACTTCTATGCAGGGCATTGTGGGACAAGGACTCCTAAAGGCATCAAGACAGAGGCCACTACTCTTCTTAATTTGCTTATATGACCAAGACATTGAAAGCATTGAAAGTAAACTAATTTGGAATTAAAACAGAATTAAGAGGTTTAGATAGAGGCTTGGAGTATACAAAGGTGATTCCAGATGAATTGAATAGAATCCAGAAGCAGGCAGGAGCCTGGCAAGTGAAATTCTAAATTGCTCAATATAAAGTTCTGCAAGTGGAAAATAAAAACATCAATCAGGATTACTTTATGTGAGGCTCAAAATTGGAATGTATGCAACTTGAAAAAGACCAAGGAATACTTGTTAACAACAGCCTTTCAGGCTCTAGCCACTGTGTTGCAGATATTAATAAAGGCATACAGGGTCCTGGAATATACATCTTGAAGAATTGAAAATAAATCAAAGTAGGTCACACTTATCTTGCATGATACCCATGTCAGGAAACACTTTGAGTAGGCTCTGGAAAAGGTTACAAGAAGAGCCACAAACTTAATTCCTGGTTTTAAAGATCAAAGTTATGAGGAAAGACATAATAGTCTTAATCTCTTCTGTCTTCTTGAAATAAAACTTGAGGGTGATCTGATTAAAGTCATTAAATGTGCACAATGAGCAAAGTTAACCGTGGAGGATTATTTAGGTCAAGTTTTGCTTGTAGAACTTGGGGTTATAAATTGAAGTGAGCAAAGGGTAAAATTAGCACAGATATTAGGAAGTATTTTTTATGTAGAGAGTACAGTGTGGAATTGCCAGGTCATGTCATCGAAGCAGAAACTCTGGGGGGCTTTCAAGACCATGCTCAACATCGTGCCAGGCACTACAGCTCTTTAGAAGTCACACTTCAGAGGTAGGAGAATGGTGACTTTTGTCGGACTGAATGGCTGTCTTCACGGCTAGTAATTAACATGAGCATTTTTTTTCAATTCATAACATAGCCAACTACTCAAATTATGCTGACTTCACACTGGGAAAACAACATTTCTTGAAGACAGTTGGATTGTTAGGAGTTGGGTACTCATGTCTACACACCCATGTTCCACTTAGGAGCTGAGGACCAATTGACCTATGGCTAAGCCCCGCCCTCAAATGCGATGAGCCTATCACAGTACGTATTCTCTCCCCATATACTCGGACATTCTGAGCTTGAACTGCCATTGAAATGCATTTCGGAAACTCCAAATCGTTGGCTTTTATGGGGTTTTAAAATGTTTCTAAGCTAAAAAAAATGGTCAAACGCTGTGCTTGGGGTAAATGTAACTCCAGTACGAGGTATCCCGAGAGGCTGGGCAATGGGGTGTATTTTATACCATTCCCAAAGCCACATCATAACTGAAAGAAGGGTCTCTTCTGGATAAAGCTTTGTGGAAGACCCCACTATCAGCTTAACGTAGCTAACAAAGGTCAACAAGGATGTCTACATTTGTTCCAAGCTAAGTCAACATTGTGTTTAAGGCTACATCTTGTCACTTCGCTGGAGATTAATGTTAAGTTATCTTTTGCATCGCTAAGTTAGCTAACGTTAGCCAAAGTGAGTAAACTCTATGGCTAACTTCAGTGCTGACGGACGTCGGCTTAACGTGAGCTCCTGGCTGCGTTGTTCACCATGTCACCTTGTTTACTTAGAAGGAGTTCAGTCATGTCAGGTTAGATTTCTTAAATTCGGTAGCAATAATAATACGTAAATTAAATTTATTACCCAGCAGTGCACGAACAATGCTGATCCTCTATCTTTTTGTGTGAGAGGGTGACAGAAACGAGACGCGGTTGATCGTGTTTGCACTGAGACCTGAAAATTTTAGATTCTAATTTAAACTTCTCGTTGACCTTCTCCACTCTAAATTAATTAATATATCCCTCCAATGCATAGTGTAACCCTTTTTGCTGACTTCTTGATGATATTTGAGCCTTCTATCGCCAAAAATCATCGACAGCATACTGAAAAATATCTCCGACTGTGATACCCGCCTTTAGCGCCTGTTCAAAAATCTTGATTGTTTGTCCGAGTCAGTGGAGGGGGCGGGGCTTAGCCATAGGTCAATTGTAGGCTGTCCAGTGAATCTGAAAGCCCCAGGCTGATGCGGTTTTAGGATGTGGTTTATGTCACAATATCCACAGGGTTGGCCTCACAGCAGTGCCGAAGTTTTGCACACAGGGATGGAGACAGTGACATACTGCCGCCATACATTGCACCTGCGCTAGGCCAGCGGCTGAAACTGTGCAGACATTAATTAACACCACTCAACCCCCCCTCAAAAAACTGACCTCATGTTACTACAATCCTCTCTAGTTCTTGCTGGTCAGCAAAGTGCTCTCTTTCATCTACCCACTTGATTTATAGCCAATTTGTCGATGGAGGGCGGAAAGTGTAGTTATGTGGCTTGCTGACTCAGCTCACAGCTGGCTTTAAAATAGGCCAGCACCTGTATCACCAGCAGGCCGAATACAGGTCAGCATAGGGGAACAGATGATGGAAAATCACCCAGACTCTGGGTAAAGGGAGCCAGCAGGGCACACAGACTACATGTGAAATAGGGTGCAAACATTCTGTTGTGGAACTGATCCAAACTCAGTCATGTTGAGGCTCATGCCAGCTCTGTTCAGACAAGGTGCTACGTCTTCACACTCCCTGGGCTGCACATGCCCAGGCCACAAATGAGAATAACCAGAGCCTGGCTTAGCATCAAACTGCCCAGAAGCTTCTTAAACATAGTTCTTTATGCAATGTTTCTTGTTGGCAATGAAATCAGACAGTGGAGAGTATCAAAACTCCAGTGGAGTGCAGAAGGCCAGAGCAGTCTGAAGACCTACACGGAATATCTTTTTACTCTCCTGACATGTTTCAGCCCAATACTGTTCTGTTGTGTCCCACTCTTACTGCTGTCCTGCCATGTTTTACCCCAATACTGTTCCTTCCCACACGGAAAGAACCTATATAAACATATAGGTTTTAATATAGGGCCAAACATAGGTTTCGCATATATGCGACATACATAAAATTGGCCGTTTTCATATATTTCACATATATGCGAAACCTATATGTGGCCCTATATTAAAACTATAATTTTTTTTCCCCGTTTGGCATTTCCAATCGCGATTGAATCCGAGAGATCCAATTAGGAAATCACGTACAAGTATTTAAGCTTTTTCTACATTATGTGGCCTTATGTTGACAACTCAGGGAAGTACAATTGGTTTGCAATCCTCCTCCAAACCCCACGTTTATTTGAAAAACTTCTTTCTGCATTGACAGTCTGCAATGTCGTAAACTCAGAACGAGGACGGAGAAAACTTAAACCATTGTTCAGTCAGAATCAATTTTATCAGCGCCCGTCTGACCAACAGGACACGCCTAGGGGAGCTCTAATCTACATAACCCTTCCCAGCAGGTCCTTCGCAATTTGCATCTCTGTAGCGCATTGGCTCATTGCGCGCTACTTCTGAAAAGAGCTGCCGACCACTGGGGGGGATTAAAACCGATATGTTTGTATAGGTTCTTTCCGTGTGGGAATTTAAGAATCCTTGTTATTTCATCCCTGTAGGAAAAAGTCTGGGACCTTTAGTTGCCACACAAGCATCTCAGATAAAAGACAAGTGTCTGTTCATTAAAACTGTGAACAGAAATGTAGACTTTGTCTTCAAATTCATTAACCACAGTGAAATGCTCAAATAGATGTGGGGATGAAAATGACTTTTGAAAGGCATGTTTACTTGAATGTATGTTCATCTGTGTACCATTATTTTGTTATTTTTGTTTTATTTTGCTACATTTAGACTAAGGACCTCGGAGCCATATTCATCTAGAAACTGCATTACAGACAAGATAGAAAACATTGCCATTTGGTAGATGTAACAGTGTAGTGTATAACCTTTCAGTGGATGTGTATGAGCTGTAATGATGTGAATCCAATTTTATCTAATGTGGTGAATCTGGCAGTGACTTAAACTTGAAAAAATGCTTAATTGATGAAATAAACATAATCAAACCATTTTGTTTTTATACATTTCCTTCTCTTCCACAATACTCATCTTCATAGAATGGAAATAAGTATGGTCAAGAAAGAATTGGTGACCTTGTTAATGTTTCAGGAAAAAAATGTAACAAATAGTATTAGATATTTGTGCTGATATCATAGCTTTTCGTTTCCTCTCACTTTCCATAGTTGATAATGACTGGTTTACACATAACATGCCGTTGTCACATGTCAACATGTATTTAGGATCAAATGTGATGCCTATTTCACGTGTTCACATGCGATTAATAAGTTGTTGCATGAAATTCTTGTTATTTCTGTAAGGGACTTTGGACTAATATGCAGATATTACCTTGAGAATAAAAATATGAGCTAGGCATCCTGTAAGACAGTTGCAAAAGTGAGATATGAGCTATACAATAGGTATGACAAACAGAACCTGCCACTGGGTATATGAGCTATATAGGAGACCTATATGCCCTCTATAAGCGCATATTTGTACCTGAATTTGGCCTATATGCGCATATATGTGCATATATGCTGCATATGTGCGGCATATAGGTTGCATATATGCGCATATATGTTCATATAGATTCTTTCCATGTGGGTTGTCACAACATTATGCAAAACCCTATAACTATACTGAACAACAAAAGAAACGCAAGTTTTTCTGTGTGGTTTAGACAAGGGGGTATGCGTCCTGTTGAGTTTTCCAACAAAATACAGAGTAAAGTTGGTGAGCTGTACCCAATGGAGCATGAGTTTGCAGACAAACACCATCACGTGTGATGGCGAGCACGTGTATGAATTAACGGAGGTACAGCATGTTTTGAGCAATACCGCAGCGTCGCCAAAAATTGGGAGTGGCGATTTCGTTAGTGTATCCGGGGTCTATAAAAGCAAACAGTAACATTCGACATTTACCGCATTTTCACGATGCCACGCCTCACACAAAATCTCAGGGAACGCGCCATTGGTATGCTTCATGCTGGTACGACGGGTCGCAATATTGCCAGACGTCTTAATGTTCACGAATCAACCATCAGTAGGCTGAGGACGAGGTTCCGGAACCTCAGGTTCCGGATTTGTCGCCCATAGAGCACTTGTGGGACATTCTGGATCGTCACGTCCGTGCCCGTATCCCGGTCCCAAACACAGTGGGGCAACTCCAGAATGCTCTGAGGGAGGAATGGCAGGCGATTCCGCAACAAGAAATTTGTCATTTAGTGGGTTTGATGCACAGAAGATTGGCTGCATTAATTGCAGCACATGGTGGTCACACCAGATATTGACTTTGACCTGATCCAGAACACTAATTTCTCTTCATTTCTGTTAATAAACTCAAACACACTGTCACTATCAATTTAAAAAAAAAACGTCCGCACACAACCAAAAAGAATTCTTCCATATAAAGCATACTAAACTATACTTGCGTTTCTTTTGTTGTTCAGTATACTTCAGACTACCTTACACCATTATCACCATTGACAACCCAGCCCCATTGTTGCTCCACACCACAGCATTACAGTGAATGAACACACAGACATATACACACACACACACACACATTCTTGGCAGTTTGAAAATGGCCAATCTCACCCAAGAACAAAAGGTGCATACATGCTCACTCTCATAATAGCAATCCCTATCTTTAAACTCGACATCCATGCGCAGATCAGGCACACTCAGCTTCAAGCAACTGAACAGTGTGCACATGGCACACCAATGTACAGAGTGCTGCAGTGCACCGAAAAAGAAGGGCAGAGAGCAGGGACAGCGGAAATAGATCAAGAAACAAACTGGGAACATAAAAGAGGCAAAGGCAGAAAGGAGGGCTGGGATAGAGGGATAGACTGAACCATAAATAAAAGAAGAAAAAAGCAAGAACACATGAGTACCGGAGACGAGGAAGCAGGGACAAGACTCAGAAAAAGACTGAGAAAGGAGAAAACAGTTTAACTGTAAAAGAATGAGAAAGATCTGGATCACTCTCCCTCTCTCTCTCTCTCTCACACACACACACACACACACACACACACACACAGGCACACACACACAAATGTGCAGCTTATGCGATCGACAGATGCTGTCCATCTCACCCAGCTTCCCTCCATGCAATGGCTCCCCACCCTAACGACTCACTCCGTCTAATTAGTCAGCGTAAGCATTTGCAGTGCATGCAGAAAAGCTATGGGGTGAATTGCGCACCCTCACTCAAAAACAAACGAGCAGCCCTTAAGATACAGCTCAGCTCCTAGTAAGGGGAGGGAAAAACAACTCGACAGAGCTTAAAGGGCACATACAGGCCACATTCACAAGCTTACATATCAACAGGCAAACACACGGACATCCACACACAGACATGATAATCAGAATGGGCAGTTCACTCTAAGTACAATAATAGTCTAACTGTGTTTATATGTTTACAATTATGACAACAATTTTGCACAAGCACATTATTAGGCACAATGATTACATGTGCCTGCTGTGATTATCCCAAGAAATGATGATTACAATGATTCTAAGCTCTAAAATAGGGGGTCAGAGGCAGTTGAAAGGGAGAGGAGGGGAACACTGGTCTTCTGAGGGGGCGGAAGTGATTGGTGTTCCACTCTCACCCAGTCTGAATCAGGCAGTAGAAACAAACCACCTTTCTTGAGAAAGAGCCAAGATGTTATATTGACCTCCAGAGCATTCAGTCACTGATAGCCATCAACAATTAAGGACTGAATGAAGAACGAGACATCTTCAAGGTCACGTGTCTCAGGAGGTTACAACAAAAGCAGCAGCAAGGCTGCAGCCCAAACTTGGAGAAGATCAAAACCCCGCAGGTGTGAACACAAATACAAATCAGTTCACAGCAGTCCCCCCTCATTCCAGCAGTGGGGGGGTAAGGGGTTAGCTGTTTGGCTGCTGTAATGCAGGACCGTAATACTATGTGAAGGTCATCCCTGCCTGCAAAGCTCTACTGTGCAGCCCTAAAGCCAGGCTAATGCTCAAAGCCTCATTTTACAGTGTGAAAATAGGGTGGACATTGCGCGGTCTTATGTAAGTTTGCTCAGAGTCAAGGGCATGCAGTATCGTTTGCCGGAGAAGTGGATTTCCTCTCATTCACATGCGTCTCAGAAGTAGATATCCCACAGGATCCCGTGAGATGCCTCCAGCCATCCATGCTGAGACAAGAGGAAACTACATACGTATGTGAAAGAGGGGTTCTTGCTTCCATATCAGCTACTGACAAATAATTTCAGCCAATAGAATCATTTATTCAAATGGGTACCTGCTTAACAGGATGCCTTTTGTTTAAAAGCCACTGCAAAAACTGAAAAATAAGTGGACCTTACCTAGTGCTTTAATCTTGTATTAAGACGTAAAACACTATTTCTATTACCTTTTTTTCTCAGTAAGACAAAAATTTGCCAATGGGGTGACATCATTTTGACTTATTTCAAGATTTGCCAATGGGATAAGAAAATTTTACTTGTCAAGCACATGGTAACTTAAAATAAGCTCATTTTTTCTACCTAAGAGAGAAAAACTAGGAAGTTAGGTCTTATATTTAAAAGCCAAAATGACTTGTTAAGACAGACACTTTTTGCAGCGAGAAAGCTTCTAAAAAAAAAACCCTATTGACTGACTGTGAAAGAAGTTTTAGTTTTAAACATCTTAAACATCAACTTTAAATGAAGGCTCTGCTTTTCATGGAGCCCAAACTTCCCCAGTTCAATTACCATCCAGTAATAAATTAATTTTATGATTTCTGGGACGCACAAGAGTAGTAAAACCTGTTTAAAATATGGATTCACTCAGACCTGGATGATTGGCTAACATCGTCAACACCCCACTTTACTGGCGATCAGACTTCAGTGTGAGAACTGGCTGGAGCTTATCGGCTTAGGCTCCATGATTAAACCAACAGTCCCAAATACACGAGTTGCAGGCAGACAAATTAAAACCAGCTGACCTTTCCAATCCCGCACAAATGTGAGTGCTGATTTGTAGCTTCAGTGCTAGCACATGGGAAGACCGCTCAGAAGCAATTATGCAACTAAACAAATCAGTCATGATTGTAGCATTCGACCAATGTTGAGCTCTCTCGTGCCAATGACCTGTGTTGACCTGGCTACACAAAGGATACAAAACACTCTGTTTAATAACTAAGGCCATATAAACCAATACAGAAAATGCAAAATAAGATTTGATTCTATGCCCGAGTGCTTTACCGGGCCAGAGTTAACCCTAATTCCTCTTCTGTAGAGCTTGCTTAGTGTCTAAATCCCAGATAGTAGAACAAAACGTCCCCACAGACAGCCATTAAGCAGTAAGCAAAAGCAAATGCAAAGGTTTGAAAGGATGTCAAACAGGGGGATGCATACAATCACGGGGCTATGATGTCATCCCATTAAATATTCACTCTGCCACAATATAAATGGGCCTGTGGCACATTTATAGCCATATATTAGTTTAGAGAAAGGCTGGCAGGTCGTGAGTGGCCAAAGTCAGCCTAAGATGAAAAACCGAATAGAACTAATTAAGTCTGAATTGAAGGGACATGAATTCAGCTGATGAAACAGGTCAGACTGTTGGGTAGTGGGTCTGACAGACTGAGGCCGGGCAAGTGCTCAGGCCAGTTGCACAGTTTAAAGGAGTGTCAGGGGCGCAAAGATAACAATGTACCCCATGCTGAAAGGAAGTGGCAAGAGGTCCGTCCATCCATACCTTATCTTGGCGTAAAGCTATGTACATCCGCATCGGACCATTGTATGTATGAACGGCGGTCTCGAAACAACTTGGTTAGGTTTAGGCATGAACATTTCTAGGTTTAGGGATGGGGTTAGGATTGCAGTTAAGGTTAGGTTTAGGCATCGAAGCTACTTGATTAAGTTTAAGATTTGGACTGGGGTTGGCATTAGGGGAACAAATACAACTTCGACCAGACATTCTCTGAAAGTGTGGTAGGGTCCTGGTTAGACTGACTGTCTCGTAAGTGGAAACGCCCCACTTTAATTCCCACCTGATATATCTTTTTCTCATGTTTAATGATGTGGTCAAGTACTGTCAGTTTTGTTTTGAAGTTTATGGGGATACCTACCGCATCAAAACTGATGCCGGAGGTCTATTTTCCCGTCTCTATACTGACGCCCCGGGCATCTGCCTAAACGTTGCTTTATAATGCCGAACGTATGAGATGGAAATACCATACATATTTTTAGGATGCAGGCAACTGATACGGCTCCTACCCTTAGCCCGAGGACTATTGATATGAGTCCATACCCGCACCCACAGCCATGCTGAATAGCCCCATTTACTTGCACAGTTGTATAATTATAAAACGACTGGAAAAGTATCGTTTTTTTTTTTTTTGGGCAGACTGATACTGTGCAAGTAACAGTGCAGATGAGAATCATGGCAATAAAAAATGCAGTGACTGAATGCCCCATGCGCAAATAAGCAAACACCAAAATTACTGTGAGATTGTACTGCATAACTATGAACACAAAAGCACCAGCAATGAAGGGAAATGGATGTAGGACAGAGTTACTGTCGTGCATCTTCCAAACAGAGGTGAATAAGCTAGTAAGCAGTCCAGTCAGCACAAAAACAACAATCTAAAGTCCTCTTCATATACATCTGATTGTCAAAACACCTTCTGATCTCCTACCAAATCCAGTGTCTCTTACAGAGCACTCTTCTTCTACAGGATGTCTGGCAGCCCCCCCCGGTGGGCTTACTATTACTCCTCTACCCACATTTCTGTCACTACAGCAGGTTTAGCTCCTCACTGAAATAATGGGTAACTGAAGTCTCCGTTTCCACCAGGTCGGACTTTAGCCTTTTACCTTCCTACCTATCTCCAATCTAGTTGTACAACCACCGAGGAAATATACTAATCAAATCTGTGAAGGGCGACCATGACCTTCAATACTAATTACATTCTGAAAACCACAAACGTAAGCACCCAGAAAACTATAGCCACAAAATCAGTTACAGGTAATTTAGCAAAGGAATGCTACAAATGAGTTATCCCTGACTGGCAGTTACCAGCCAGCACTCACCCTACTCCAGCATCATTTACAGCAATGTCCAATGAATAACACGGCACTCGCCCTTCCACCTCCTCACCCCCATTGGGTAAAAAATTCTGCCCCAAGCCTGGGATCAATACAGGCTGTGAGTGACTATACTTAACGAATAAAACTGGGGTTTCTCGAAGCTGAACCTGAGATCAGTTGTCAGGGGCAGAAGGTATCTGGAACAGAGATGTGCTTTAAGGGAAGCAGCGACTTCACCTTTTATCACAGGATTACTCTCAACCCGTTCCCACAAATGCTGCATGATTAACAATCAAGCAATTTATTCACCACGTAATCAAGTCCAAAATGTTGCCTATAATGATTGAGTTGCGGTAATAACAGAAATTCAATTATGTTCAGTTTCAAAGCAAGATTGCAAGGATGGAAAATTGAAAAATTCATATTAAAAAAAATTCAACCTTCTCAGTAATTACATGTATCATAGCTTTTTGTTAATTGGATTTTGAAAGATAAGAAAATAAACTCAAAGAAATTTTTTAAATGGTAATAAAACGCCTGTGTTTACAGTGACAAACATCATCTTACATGTATTGACCAAGCATTGACCGCAACATAAAAAAAGGCTTTAACATTTGTTTAAAATGGCATTTCTTTACTCTACTGTTAGCCAATACCAAACAAATATATGTAAATCTCAGCTGCCTCATGAGATTTCAAGTTCGGATACAATGGGCCAAAATGCAGTGGAAATTGGCCAGTCATCCTTGGTAAAAAAAAAAAAAGTATATCAATTGTTTTATTGCTAATCAAGCAAAGCAAAAAGGAACAGGTTGGCAGAAGCTGAATCATGTGTTATAAGGTGACTCTAACCTGCAGTATCTACGGTGACCTCTTCTTTCTTTGGCTCCGCCCACCCCACCAGTCTCCACCCACTCACCTGTACTTCATGCTGCTGTGCCGCCCGATCGTCTCCTTCATGTGGGCGTGACCCTGAGTGACAGTTCGTGTTGCCACCACCGCCCTGGACTTAGTCTGTACCTGTGAGGTGTGGTGGCCATTTCCTCCCTGGCCACCCCCTCCCCCTCCTCCACTTCCTCCACCTCCTCCACCACCACCACCCCCTCCTCCGCCGCCTCCCCCTCCGCCCGGTCCACTAGGGCAGCCACCACCAGGTGGGACGGTACGAAGCCCACACAGCCGGTCCTCGCTGCTCCGGCTCTTCAGGTTGTGCTCCGTACAGGCAATGGACACCTGCATCCTGACCACTCACTCCCAGTCTCGCACCACAGAGAACGGGGCAGCGTGGAGCAAGGACTGCCTCACCCCAGCTCTTTCCCAGCTGGCTCGCTGCTGCTTCTTTCGGAATGGGGTGGTGCCTGCGTGATGTTACCTATGCTGTGCAGGCTCGTGTACTGTAGGGATACAGTCCAAAGTGGCACACTAAGCTGTCTCTTCACTCGTACAGCTAGCTGCCAAGGTGGCAAGGGTCCAAGCCTCTGTAAACGGGCACACACAGGTGGTGTCTGAGCAGAAAAGATGCTGCGAGCCGCACCTTTCCGATGCAGGTGGGCTCACAGTGTACACACTACTGGCTCCTTCACTAGCATGCCCATGCTTGCCTGATGAGGACTAGAGCAGATCGCCATGTCTGGTTCTGAGCTGGTGGAGCTACCATCTAGTAGACGCTCCAACGAAAACCTCTGGGACCACAGCCCCCGGACCTACAGAGCAGGCTGGCATGGAGATTAACCCTCAGTGGTGAATGTGCTGAAGCAAACTGTTCATGCAAGTAAAAAAAAATGCACATGCATATCCAGCTGCTGAAGGAAGCTTCGAGAAAAACGCAAGAATGACCAGAGATTGGGAACGTGACAACTGACAAATGGGTAGAGAACTAAAACATTGCTATACTACATCAAAATTCAGTGCACTATCACCTGACATATCTAAACCCTAGCTTATTGGACGGGCAGACTGACTTCCCCAGCGCGCACAGCACCGGTAAGACGGACAGATCCGCGAAATTCTTCTGGCTGATCCCCTGTCGCGTAAAAAAATGCGCACTGATTGATTTCTCAGAAAGACAGTGGCGAGATGAACCTACTGTGGTCTGCCACAAATTAGCATTGCACACATGTCCTGGCACACAAAAAGTCCAGAACACACACACAAGAACACGCGCACACAACTGTAACACTTACTGACACTGCACTGCTCAATCATGCCACAGACAACTAGCACTGTCCCCGGTGAAAATCACTGAGAAAATGTTATAACCTGTGATCATTTTAAACCCGCTAATAGCGAGAACTCATTGAGTTCATACTGCCAATATCCAACGTCAAAACGCCCATACACACCAGCCACTATTGCTAGCTATCATTTTGAAAATGAATTGAAACAACTCATAAACGCGCAACCCTGGACATATTTTGTGTCAGTGATTGAATATAGAAGGTTTCCAATCAACTATCTACGTAGTTCCCGCCAGATCCAAGAAAATTCAAACTCCACTGCTCTAAGCCAAGCTTAAACACATAGGCACGACGAAAAAAATACTGGCGATACCGAAAAAGCACCTGCTTGATTCTGATTGTCGCTTCCTCTCTCTTTGCTCTTCAGATGCAAGGAAACCTGTTTTTCTGCGAATAGGCGAAGAAATATTCCCGTAAGATCAGATAAATTCCAACATCAGGCGTCCAATGCTGTACTCAAATGCGCGCTGCTTCCCTCGCTTTTTGGTTGCGCTAAAGGAATCGCCTTCTAAACAGCGAAAGGAGCCGTATCCGCACGCTCGCGCACATAGACGCGCGCTACGAATTCCTGTGATGGCTTGCGCTTAGCTGCCTTCTTCTTGGCCACATGTACACAGGAACGGCAGAATGGAATTATTATTTTAACAAGGACCACTCCCTTCAATACACCGGTCTGCGGTTTAGTCTCCCTCCCCCCCTTTTCTCTGTCACTCTCACTTTACCTCCTCTTCCTTTCCCTTTCGACGTATACACCCCCCTCCCTGCCTCTTCCCCCACCTCCCGCTACAGAAATACAGGCTTGCAGTAAAGCGCAGTGTTGCTTAACCGATCTTGCCTCTGCTCAGAGGAGGCAGCGATTGTGCAGTTGCTGTTCGGCATAACCGACGCAATGAGAAATTGACAAATTGGGATTCAAAGAAATTTTTATGTGATGAAGAGAAATAATAGACAAGGTCTTCTCCTCCTCAGTTCTGCCAGAACCGAATCCTCTTATGCCATTTAATTGACATATGGAAGACAGCCCTTAGGGAAGAGAATGCCGTAGCTTATCGCAGCCTAAACATTTAATATAACAATTGTTTCATCACAGACTTACAAATGCGCAGTGTATTCTATGTTCAGTGCGTGAAAGTCTAAATTCAATTAGCCGTGATCTGCATTTTAACAAAGCTTACAAATATGCATATCAATGAATAAAAACAGATTAGTATCAAAATAACTAATTTTAGGGCTTTGTTTTGGTAAAGAAAAAGGCAGACTTGCTCCCCTATTACATTATTCATATGTGCAGGAAAACCATTTACCTCATGATAAGTGACACTGATATTTGAGATGGATAGAACGTGTGGCACAAAATTTACAAGTACAAGCCTAAAAACAACTAACATTTTCAATACTATTCTTTAAAAAAAAGGTTGAATGTTCACTGAGTCTGGCAATGAATCTAGTCACATTAACAGACAATGTTTGAATATGATTGAAAAGTATTAAAAAGGGTTTTTTAAAATTCATAATCAAAAGACAGCCAACCGAAGAAAGATAGCAAGAAGACTATATATGTTTATGACGGATCAGGAACTTTGTTCACCTAGTTATTGCCAAGCACACGTGTTATAATACGTGGAAGGGTTCCCAAAGTTCTCAAAATGTTCAGAGTTGGACAAAATAGCTGAGGCCATTGGCTTTGGCTACAAATGGGTTGCACATAAAGTAACCCAATCAAAAGACAGGAAGCATGTCCATGATGCTCCAAAAACCTAAAAAATTTCCATCAAAGTCCAGAAATTACATTTGAATTTTTTCAAATACTCTTTTAGGACTACTCAAGTCCATGAGCACGGAGGTAATCATTGAAATCCTGAGTACTTGGTAAATGCTTTTTTTGAACAAGCTAACAGTGAAAGCAAAATTGTATCCTGTGTGATTCTGGATGTCATTGTTTCAAAGGGGTTTGTATGGGTTTGATCAGATGGAGACCAGAAATTCTCATTTCACTAGCAAGGACCACGCCACAACGATGTGAAGTTAAAGTTTTAATGAATTGTGCAATTGAGAGGGTGGGTATGGAAGTGATAGAGGGATGTTTTCTTGAGGTTGTCTGGGGGACATGTTGAAGACTGGGTGGGGGTTCCGTCTTGGCGTTATCCACTCGAGCTGACCTCGAGCCCCCCAGACGGTACCTGAAAGAGGCATGAGAGAGGTATGCATCGGGTTGAACTGGAGGAGATGAGTGGGAAGAGGATGAAGGGATGAGGGCAGGGATGTGGATGGGATGAGGTATGAAGGGATGAGAATGAATGGGAGAGGATAAGGTAGGAAGGAGATGGATGAAGGTAAGGGGAAGAGGGGTGGGTGGCTCAAGAGATCTGAGCCAAACGGAGAGGAAGGGGCTGAACAGGTATAAGTAGGCTTGTCAGGTGATTGAAGGTGGGGTTGAGGCGTGGCCCTGCTCCCGAACCTAAGTTAACTTATTAACTTCATTATCTCACTGTGGCTAATAATACAAATGGCTGGTGGATCAATAGTGTTCTGTTCATGTATTTTTTGTTGAAGGTGTCTCCGTCACTGAAAATACGCTCATCATGTGTGTTAGGCTTCATTAAGTCAAACGTACAGCATCAACACTAGGAGTTCATCAGAGTTCTCTGATGAAGGCAGTTGTCCTGCCGTAACATTGGTTTTATTAATGTCTTGATTTATGATAATTTTTTTTTTGCATCGGAGCTACGAGTGTGCAGCCAGCTTTAGTATTTTCATGCTTGTTTTCATTGGCTAGCACCTCATCACCTCAGGTGTGTGTTTCTTTCACCTTGATTCACCACTTGCATTGTGACCAGAACAAGACCTTTTGAATATATTTCTCTAGTGCTGGCCTCCCTATACTGGCTACCAGTGAAATACAGAATTGATTTCAACATACTGCTGTTAACTTATAAGGTAAGTAATTGCCCAGTAGCAACATATCTTAAAGATCTACTTGCTCCCTATTTTCCCCTAAGATTTCTTTATTCACAAAGTTCAGACGTTCTTGCCACTTCAAGAGTAAATTAAATAACAGTGGGGGTAAGAGCCTTTTGTCATCAAGCCCTTTTCTTATGGAACAATCTTTCACTTGATGTACGGGAAGCATGCAGCCTCTCACTCTTCAAGTCTAGACTCAAAACCTACCTCTTTAAGCCTATAGCTAGGCACAGAGTGTGGTGGTAAAAGTCTTTGGTGGACTGGACTGTCTTTGCTGTTGCCCTTCCATAACACTTGTTGTGGCTGGGAAGGGACTTTACAGCTTTCCCTCCTAATGATGCAAACTGTCTATATTCTACTCCTTAGTTATGCTGCCATAGGCTTAGTCTGCCGGAGTTTTTCCCTCTGACTCGCCATGCAGCCATTCATCCCAATATTTCTGTTAAAGGACAATGCATGGTCTCTCACTAACACTATACTCTCTCTCTCTCTCTCTCTCTCTCTCTCTCCACATCCCTCACTACCCTCCTCCCCTGCTCTGTGGTAGCATCATAACCATGAGGCTCTTCCCTACTGCCCTCTCTGGTGGGGCATCATGATCAGCACAACCACACAACACCTCTGTGATGCCATAAAAAACCATGGACCCTCTCCGGACTGGCCTAACTCTGCCCACTCCTGGACTTTCTACCCCAGTCAGCCACACCTGAATTCAGACTCATCACAGGTGTAGCAGCCCAGATTAACTCCCTGCTAGACTATACCTGGGTATAATCTGGCCTAGGCCAAAGTATACCCCTTCAATATTTTGTGACTGAATGTGGGGGGTATAACCTGGCCTGGGGAGGTATAAACTGGGCTAGCCAAGATTATACCCCGGGGTATAAAACAGGCTGGCCCACTTTAACCCTGGATATACTCTGGGCTGGAGGTACTGTATACTGTGGGCTGTTATACCAGACCATCAATACTCCAAGCCCTATTTGACCCTGGAATCAGTCTGTACTACTGCTGCACCCAAACTCTTTTGTCCCAACCAAACTGAAACCCTTTTCCCTGGCCTGCATTGTTTCTCATTTTGTATTTTTAGCTGTGTAAACTTTTTTATAAGCTTGCATGCATTTAGGCCATATAATGCAATTTATGGTTCGGCTTGGCTTGCGCTCTTCCCTTCCCTGTGAAATGTTGCCCCTGCTTCCTGTTTCCACATCCCCACTTGTCCTCTCCAATCTCAGGTCTTCTCCTTTTCTTTCTCTCCTCATTTCTCCCAGGCCAACCTCAGCCAGTGGGGTCTGACTTTTTGGAATGCAGTTCAACCCAAAGGTTCTTCCTACTAGGGGCTCTCTCCTTGCCACTGTTTGCTTTTGGCTTGATCCCTGGGGATTCGGGCCCTGTTCTGTGTGAAGCGCTTAACTTATCAAACTTATTTATGGAACGCACTAAACAAATAAAATTGAATTGAAAAATGCACCATCAAATACACAGATACACATATAAACCTGAAACTTAAAAAACACAAAGACACAAAAAAACAAGTGTGGACCAAGATATAAACTAAGGCAGAGGCTTAAGACAAGTAAGAATCCTTGAATATGACCTTGAATGGATGATCGGTTGTAATACTTGCTGAGGAATTAACAGTATGGTGAATGCTTTTACAGTTAGAGACATGAACCATTGGGCCATATGGTCCTCTGATATATGCTAAAATTAAATCAGACAGTTTGTGCTTTTATTTGAGGACATTTACGACCCCAACTCGGAAAAAGTTGGGATGGTATAGAAAATGCAAAAGAAAATTGAAAGCAGTGATTTCTAAATTTACTTATACTTGAATTTCATTGCAGAGAGTATGAAGTCTTGTCTAGTCAAGTTCATTTTATTTGTTAATGCCTATCCATTCCTGCCATTCAGGCCTGCTGCACATTCCAAAAAAGTAAATTTAGGATTAGTAATTATGTTAAATAATTTGTCTAACGATGTTATTTGAAACACCTTTTGTCAGCTGGCGATTGTAATCATGACTTTGTACAAAAGCAGCAACCAGGAAAGGCCTAGCTCCTCAGGAGCAAAGATAGGCACAGAGCTGCCAATTTTCACTCAAATGCATGAAAAACAGGGCTCTCAACTTTCACGCATTCCGCGTGAGATTTGGTGCTTCATACACGTTCTTGTGCTCTAGTCAACAATTATTCAATCAACGCAATGTATGTGTTTCACGATTGTTCAAATTGTTTAAATGAAATAAGACCATTTGAAACATTTTTACGCAATTCCATTGCTTCCAACCCCTGAGTGAAGAAAAGCGTGAGAAGTCCGGAATCATAATTGATGTCCATATTACTAGTGGCGAAATCCACCGTAACGCATGTGAAACTGATAAACTTCAATGCACAAGGACTTCAATTCCACCTGAGAATCTCTTATAAATGCGCTGATTGAATAATTTCTGACCACAGCACGGGAACGTGAATATGTAATTTAAACTCAAGCCGAATGCGTGAAAGTTGAGAGCCCTGAGAAATCATCAAAAGGTTTAAAACAATGCCCCAAAAAGTAAGACAGGAAGTGATTTGGATACGATGCCATCTACATTGCAAGTACTGTGTTAAGTACCACAATATATTAGTGCACCCACAAATGTCGGGTAAAACTTTACTGTGCAAAAAGAAAGCCTTATGTTAACAGTTTCTAGAAGGGCCGTTGACTTCTCTCGGCTCGGAGGCATCTGTGGAGGATCATTACACCGTGGAAATATGTATTGTGGTCAGACGATTCAGTATTCTAGGTCTTTTTTTGTTAGATGAAATTGACGATGTGTGCTCCAGACCAAAAAAAGAGAAAAACCTTCCAGTCTGCTACTTATAAGAAGTCCAAAAGCCATGCTCTGTTATAGCATGGGGTTGTGTCACGGCCCTTGGCAGGAGTAACTTGCACTTCTGTGGAGGCATCATTAATGCTGAAAAGTACACTGAGATTTTGGAGCTACACGAATATGCAGCCTTCCAGACTTCTTTTCCAGGAATGCCCATTCATTTTTCAACAACACAACCGCAAAACCTTTTCCTGCAGGCAGTGCAAAGGCATGGCTGAGTAAGAGGATAGTGCGGGTGCTAGACTGGCCCACCTACAGTACTTACCTGACCACAATAAAGAATATGTGACATATTCTGAAATGCAAAATGCAAAAACAAAGAAACTGTGCTGTTGCATACCTTGAGACTTGTTTGCAGGAAGAATGGGACAAAATTAGACCTGAAATACTTTATCACTTGGTGTCTTCAGTCCCTAAACGTTTATTAAGTTTTGTAAAAAAAAAAAAAAAAAAAAAAAAGAATGGGATAATTCAAAAGTGGTAAAGACTTTATGGTCCTGACTTTTTAAAAATATGCAGTGAGAATAAAAATTAAGGTGTTCATTTTGAAAAATCAATGAAATTTATGTGGTGAAACATCAATGCGCTACTGTATTGTTTTCAAGGTAATACAAGTTAAAGATAAATCACTGTTTTCAGTTTTGATTTTAACATACTGTCCCGACTTTTTCTGATTTGAATTGTATATTCAAAGGCAGAAGTTGTACCTTATTGAACCTCTTGCAGCAATTTATCCTCTGCATTTGAACCATCCAAACTAGGAGCAAGTGACAGTTACAGAGCAGTTCAAAGGCCCTGGCCTCAGTCAGGGGAAAGAGGGGAAGAATATGTCAGCTCCATGCAGAGAGGACCAGGCCAGATGGGACTTGAACCCCCATACCTTCTTATTTGAGACAAAAAGATTAAGTACTTCAAACTAAGTATCGACACAAATTGAATTGTGAAAGAATTGCCGCACATTACAATTGTGTGACAGTCCAAATACTCTCAGACCACCCAGTATAGTAATTACAGTCAATATGAAGTTCAAAGTAATATTATAGTGCCAAAAAATAAAACATTGTAAAATACAGTAATAGGAACATTGATTCACACTAAGCTTTAGACCAGCTCTCAGTATTAGTCATTTAGCATGAATCTAAGTGTGGGGGTGTGTGTTAGTACAGTACAGTAAACAGATGACTTTGCTTTAGTTATCTGTGTATGCCTGCATGTCTGCCAATGTTTGGAAGAGTTACTCACACGTTATTTATAAGCAGTGTATCTCTCTCGGTCTCTCTCTCTCTCTCTGTCTATCTATCTTTCCCACTCCCTCTCTCTCTGCCTTTGCGTGTGCTCATGTGTACATACATGAGAGGATGAATTAATGTGTGCGTAAGTGTACATCTTATGTGCAACTGCAGTGTGTGTGAGGGAGAAATAAGACGTGCGTGCATGTCTGTAAGTGTGTGAGTATGTGAGACTGTTCGGGAGAGGGAAATGGAGGAGTGGGAGCAGTCTTCAGCAGTGCTGACTCAGTGAGAAGTGAAAAGATTGACTGTGTTGGTCCCCGAGAGAGAGAGAGAGAAAGAGGTAGAGAGAGATGGAAGAAGACAGTAAATCTCAGTACATCTTTTGCAGGAAACAGTTTTCTGTTTGGTACAGGACCACTAAACCTCTATTGCAAAGTGCCTGTCATGAGGACGTATGCACACATGCTAAAACACACATACACGCAAACCTGCACACACACACACACACAGAGGCACACACACACATGCACGCACACACACACACACACACACACATGCACACGCGCGCACAAACACACACGCACACACTCATCAGCGCCCTAATACAGCCTTGCTGTTCTACTAGTCAGTGATTGTTTGATATCCATGAGGCCAATGGGCGTGCCAACAAAGATCCAAATTTAATAGCACAGCTGTCTCACACTGAGAGGGTCATGGGTTTAAACCCAGCCTGGGGTCTTTCAGTATGGAGATTGCATGTTCTCCTTGAGTTTACATGGGTTCCCTCCGGGTACTCTGCTTTCCTCTGAAAGTCTAAAGACATGCATGTCAGGCTAACTGGGGACTCGAAGTGGGCCGTAGGTGTGAGTGTGTGAGTGTGCCCTGCGATGGATTGGCGAGCAGACCAGTGTGTGTCCCTGCCTTTCACCCATAGTCAGCTGGGACAAGCTCCAGCTCCCCAGCGACCCTAGTGAGGAAGAAGCAAGTTAAGATAACATGGTTTCATTCTAACACTCATTCTCGGCCATTCTAGGGGGGAGCTGCAGAGAGCCATTTGAAGGTCATGAAGCCCACCTGTGTTGAGAGCTATTTAATAAGCCGCCTCCTCCATTTTCAAGAGGATACTTTTTGTACCTGGTTTCTCTGAGGCCTCCCTGTTTTGAATTCATGTTCTGTCTTTGGTTATTTAATGTGCTTAGTTTAATTACTTTTTCATCTTTATTTCCTTTTCTGATCTTCCTTTATGCTATGGTTCTTGAGCTGGGCTGTAACACACACACACACACACAAACACACACACGCACATCATATATGAAGACCACAATGGAAAAATGATCTGAGTCACATTTTCACATTGTGGAGAAATGACGAATTAAAAATTAAAAACGATTTTAGAAACAAAGTACTGAAAAAATATGCAAAAATATGAAATGTATACAATATTATAATAATATATAATATTACTATATATTATTATAAGTATTATAGTTATATGTATAATATATAAAATATGCAAAAATGCAAAATTTGGACTCTGATCGTTTTTCATTTGTGGTCTTCATTTGGATAAACATCTGCGCAAGATGAATATGCTGATGCATCGATGAAGACAAGGAAAGACAAGCACAAAAACTCCACAGGAAAGCATGTAGAGTATGCATTATCATTAATTTTAAAAGCCGACATTCATGGATCTGCGTGGTTCAATAATTCTGTTCAGCAGTGAGGAAATGAAAAGACAAGATATTGTCGCCAAACAGTATGCTCAAGATTACCCTCCGGTGGGGAATATTTGTAATTGCATGGTTTACAACTAGTGACACGATTAACCGACATCAGTTTCTGCCCAGTATAATCACTGAACCTCATTCTCCAGTCTTTTTAACGCATTATAAAATATGCGCAACACAAAAACCAAACAAAACGTGTCTTGAATCTGAATTACACCACATATTTATGATTTGAGGCCTTTCAAACTGCCCTCATTCACATTTGATCCAGGTGCATAGAATTTGCTTCATTTGCAACCATTTTTGCACCTTTATCCAGAAGTAGCATGACTAATACTCATTGTGGAGAATGCTGGTAAATGATCCCTTGTGGAGAGCTGTGGAACCATAAGTGGGATGACAACGAGAGCTACAGGATGAGAGGGTCAAAAACGTTATCACATGCCTCTCATAGCATGATTGGCTCTAATGCCAGTCATTTCTCTCCCGAAGAGGCATAGTAAGGGTAAATGTAACGGTAAATACTGACCGTGGTGAAAAAAATGTACCGGACCATTACAGATTGAAGGTGTATTCCTGTGTTGGGTTTTCCATTTTTCAGCCATTCCTTTCTCATGCCTTGGGTCAGTGTCCTGATCTAACATCAGTCTTAACCCTATGCACAGATCTCCTGGCAACTGAAACAAATTCTTCTGCAGGGTCTACCAGTATTTGGCTTCATTCATCTTACTTAATAGAATGATGCTGGCAGCACTATACTTGTTGGCAGGGAAAGTGCAATCTGGGTGATGGGCTTTGTTTGGTTTGCACTAAAAATAGCACCTCTCTCTCAGTCAAGGAGCTCTGCCTTAAGCTCATAAAACCACATCTCATAGCAAACGGTGGGTATATTATAAACTTTGCTTTCTCAGAAGTGGCTTTTGTCCAGCTGATTACCCAAGAAAACAAAATCAGCAATTTTTCAGTAGCTCTTGCTTGGAACGATATGTTCTTGAACTCTCACTGTTAGTCACCTCTGATGAGTCCTATTGTTTTGCCCCTTAGCTCAATCAGTCAGTGGCCTGATCTCTGTAGTATATGGGTTAAGTTGGGTTGCCCCCCACAAAATTAATGTCTGCAAACTGTTCATCTTTCGGTCTGAGAAATATAGAACTCAAAGCAAAAAGGTCAGGCAGGCTCTGGGAACAAAACCGTTTAATGTCCTTTATTGCTACTAGATGGCTCTCACAGCATGTGACGAGAGAATGGATTGTAGAAGCAGGATGGGGGAGCAGTCAGTAACCCTGAGCCCATTCAGGCACATTTTATCAGTATAGAATGTAATAATGTATCTCATTCAGTGAGTTATGCAATTCCTCTGGATATCTTTCCACCAAAGAAATAATAATAATAATAATAATAATAATAACAAGAGCAATCCGAGATTTCTGATCTCCGCCAAGGGATGATGTTGATACAAATGCAAGATCTTTCTCTTTGGAAGATTTCAGGACCACCCATGTGACAAGTTTAAATGGGATTTTTGTATGTTTGAAGCATCCATTCTCCAAAGCCGTCATCAAAGTACAGAGCGATCACATGATCTACCTCTGGTGAAAATTTCATGAAGATCCGTCAAGTAGTTTCCGAGAAATGCCACAAAAATTGTAAATACAGATCCGGATCCAGAATCCAGATCCGGATCCGGATCATCACAAAATTTTGTGGAGTCGTCCCTGGACCAAGATCTACCTCTGGTGAAAGTTTCATGAAGATCAGTCAAGTAGTTTTCGAGAAATGCCACTAAGATTGTAAATACAGATCCGGATCCGGATCCAGAATCCTGATCCGGATCCGGATCATCAAAAAATTTTAATGGAGTCGTCCCTGGACCAAGATCTACCTCTGGTGAAAGTTTCATGAAGATCCGTCAAGTAGTTTTTGAGAAATGCCACTAAGATTGTAAATACAGATCCGGATCCGGATCCAGAATCTGATCCGGATCCGGATCATCAAAAAATTTTAATGGAGTCGTCCCTGGCCCAAGATCTGCCTCTGGTGAAAATTTCATGAAGATCCGTCCAGTAGTTTCCGAGAAATCCTGTCCACAGACAGACAGAAGGACAGACGGACAAATAAATAAATAAATAAATAAACCGACTCGATCGCATTATCTCCTTGGCGGAGATAATAATAATAATAATAATAATAATAATAATAGTAGTAGTAGTGGTGGTAGTAGTTGTAGTAGTAGTAGTAGTAGTAGTATTGTTATAAAAACAAATTTAAAAAATTAAACATAGTAAAACTTTACTCCTGATCTTCTGTTGTCAAATCTCTCTCTAAATCTTTCAGATTTCTGTCCCCTTCCACAGTCAAACTGGCATAAATTATTATGTATCGATGAACTACAGCTAGTATATGCATATTTTATGTATATATTAAGATGAGCATTGGTCAACCATTAAAAGCAGCAAACAACACTATGCCAGCTGTATTCCAGAACTTCCAGAAACCACTGTAGTTCATTTTACCCAGGGCTCCTGGCTCCAGGATGCCAGAAGCCATCACTGCCTACCAAAAGTAACTACAGCAGTTAATCAAAACCAGGGCTCCTGGCACCAGCAAGGTGGGACCATCACTGCCCACCTACAGTAACCACAGCAGTTAAATTTAACTGGGGCTGCAGGCACTGGGATGCCACGGGCCCTTGCTGCTCTCCTAAAGTAACCACAACAGTTCCTTCTGACCCTAGGTCCTGGTACCAGGATGCCAGAGGCCCTTGCTATCCACCCACAGTAACCACAGAAGTAAATTTTAACCAAAGCTTCTGGCACCAGGATGCTAGAAGCTTTCACTACCCACCTAAAGTAACCACAGCAGTTCATTTTAAGCAGGAATCCTGGTACTGGGATGCCAGGGGGCCTCAATGCTCACCTACAGTAACCAAAACAGTTCCTTTTAATCAGCATTCCTGGCACTGTGATGCCAGGGGCCCTCGCTGCCCACCAATGGTAACCACAGCAGTTCGTTTTGACCAGGGTTCCTGGCACCGGGATGCCATGGGCCCTGCTGCCATCTCTGAGTTGCAGCAGTTCTTCAGTCCTAAGTGGGCTTCTGGCACCGGGATGCCAGTGCTCCCAAGTGCCAACTTTCAATAACCACAACAGTTCCCTTTAACCGGGGCTCCTGGCACTGTGATGCCAAAGCCCCCTTGTCACCTACTTCCATCAACTACAGCGGTTGTCTTCACTGGAGCTCCTGGCACCAAAATACCAGTGCCCCCTGCTGCACACTTCCAGTAACCATAGTAATTTGCCATAGCAGGAGCTACTGGCACTGGGAATCCAGCACCCAATATTTCAACTTCACCCTATGCTTCATTCCTCAAAGGCATGCCTCCATCTCTTTCAATATAAATCGATCTTTTATTCCATCACTCTTGGACCTCAAGTAATGTACCATTACTGGAACCTCCCACAATGGTATCCCAGAACACTTACCATGGGCTGATAGTCCTCCAAAATGTATCACCTCTACATTTCCTCCGATCTTAGAATCGCCCAATCTCGTCTCAAATAAATGGAGGTTTTGGGAGGTTTGTCATGCCTGGGTGCTACAGCTAGTTCCGTATCGTATTTTCCCCAAACTCAAGGGCGACAAAGCAGAAGAGCTTCATGAGAGTTCTTATCTCACACATCAACCATATTTTCTTCAAAAAACTTTCAAACACATCTTGTTGGTGGTGTGGGCCTTGTGAGTGAATTAAAGCTTTCTAGAGGAGTTTCAGAAGTAGGACCACACCTCAATCATACACTTTCAGAACTTCCTATAAATACACACCTAACCCTCTGTCTCGTTCCGCTTTGCATTATGCGCCTCTCCTTGCCATGCCTTTCCTTTCTTCTCTCCCATCTCCTCTCTTCCTGTCATTTCGGTAGGGTCCAAGGGGGGTTCGAATCACACTCTGCGCTAGCTAGACTTCTTCACCCAGTGCATCCTGGTGACAGCTCATCCCCCAGTAAGTGGTGCACAAGTAGCTGGCCAATGCACACGATGTAAAAGATTACAAGACTCATTGGACCAATTGCTCCAAGATCCAGTCCTGTGCCTATTGTAGACGCTTGCAGTGGTGAACCAGGCTTAAAATGGGCACTACGATTGATCTGCATCCATCAAGCACTATACGCAGCAGGCAACACCCTGTGCGTTCTGACGCATTACTCACATAAGTAGCATGGAAATTCTCTGCATCTTCTTCTTCGGTTGTCCTTCTGGTTTGGACCAGACAAAATAGACTTCATGCCCTTATGCATCGATCAGCCCTGGGCACCCAACATCCTGTTGCTGGTTCATGGTTCATACATCCTTAGACCTCTGTAAATAGTTACACATCACTACTGACTGGCAGCACCCCAGAAGGCCTGCCCCACGTCGGAGATGCTCTGACCTATTTGACTTGCCATAACAATTTGGCCAGACCACGAGAACTGACTGTTCGCTTACGTTTTAGGTCTGTCTGCAGACCTCAACATGTGCTGTTGTCACAGTTACAAAATAATCAACATAATTTGCTTCATCTGTGAGTGGTTTAAATTTTTTTGGCTCATCAGTCTATGTGCACACATACAACCTCAAAAACTCTGTAATTTAAATTTTGCCAGCAGGCACTACAGCGGTGCTCTGTTGATGCAGGACAAGCTCAGAGGACCTCTTACCACTGATATGCACTAATCTTGGAGGGCCCTGGAAATTCACAATATTTTCCACAATTGATTATTTTCCTGATTTACTCATAAAAAGTGCCACAGATGCAGATGTCTCCAGGAGTAAACAGAATAATGAGCTGAATCAAGAGGCCCCATATAAATTGTGATATTAATGGGAACAATTGACCCCAGACAGCCAGAGGAGTGGAGAGCAGAGTCCTTTGGCTTCTTACAGCAGCAGGCTACAAAGCACACACTGAGTGTTGAGCAGCATTCTACATGGCAGCAGAGTCTGCTAGAGTCAAAGTGAATAATATTATTCTACATGGAGCGCTAGAGTGCAGTATAGTAGGGATACTGTGCCAAAGTTGGAACATCATGTTACATACTGAATGTTATTGTATCCAGAAGTCCTGTCCAAATATTTCTCTTACTGTACTGTAGGTTGATTACTTTCCACTGACATAGAGAGGGGTTCATACAGTGACCATGCTACAGCAAGTGACACTGACAGGTGGCAGCATCCGCCAACCAGCAAAGCGCCACTGCAAAAACCCCAATGACATATGGACTTAAGAATGAAGACTAAATCCATCACTGATGCAAATAAATTGATAATTCATGATGAGTCTCATGCCATGCCGCAACCTCACGAAAATGCGATTATTTTTCAGTGTGACATACACCGATATTTAGCCTCTCTATTCCATCAGATTATTGGAACTAAGAATCTAAGATGTTTTTCATTTGCTTTTGAAAATTAACACAAGCTTAAACATTGCATCTGTTTTAGTGTAATGACAAATTGAAAGAAATAGTAACATTACACTTCAACTGGACAGTTGATACACCTAAAAGTACAACATTCAGTGTAAGGTCCATGCACCTGTTCTTGAGCCACCCTTGTTTTACTTAAGTCTTTGAAAAAAATAATAAATGGAAATTTGCTTGTTTCAGCCCAAGTGTTTTACCTGAACTAAAAGTCAGGTGGTAATTCACCAGCACACTGCCCACCTTAACATGCTATCGGCTACTTTGCAACAATATTGGATGGACAAAAAATAACGGATGTGTAAGACAATGAAGTGAATAATTCATTCATTCATCTCCCATCCCCCATTCCTCAATTCTATGGAGGGCTCCTCACCTATACACCATTGCAGTGCGGCTTGCAACCGAGTCAGCCAGTGATAGGCAATACTCGCGCAGGTAAAGCTCCAAACGTCGATGCTCCATCAGGCGCTGTGCTGCAGCGAGAATCTGAGATGCCAGGCTCCCAGGCTCACCCTTCGGTCCCGGGCCCTGTCCAGCCCGTCCCCGCGTCCCCAGCTTTGCCACTGTCAACGCAGGTTTCTTAGGCTTCTTGCCAAAGCCATATAGTTCATCCACAGTGTATTTGCCCCCTTTGGCTCCAATACTGGCTCCAGCTGCCCGTCCTGCAAACATGGCTAAGAAACCTATAGACAAACTCGTCAAGTTCTTGTGAGGTATAGTTTTTCCTTACTCAAATGGGAAGGAGAGAGACATCATAGAAACATGGACGTTTGGTAAAAAAAAAAATGACTTGGACAAAAACATTTTGGAGTCAGCATATTAGATTTGCAGATATCATGGAATTTGCAGATGTCTCGCCCCTCGTGTCAGTCTGTTGTGAATCCTGCAGCGTCGGCCCCCGTCGAAGTTGCGTAAAAGCTTTCTGCCTCAAAATTTATTGACAAAACAACTACTTTTTTTGTTTTTAAAATTTTTTTTTTAAAATAGGTAAAATAGATAACATACAAATCGCATTAATGACAATGTCAGAAAGAAAAGAAGTTGCTTGAGTCCGTTCAATGTGTAATCCTTCTGTCCGAGATCCTGAAGTGAAGGCAGACCATTGACTTCATTCACTCTTACGGCCCAATGTTCAAGGTCTTAGTCCAGAGGACACTCAAAAAGTTCATGCTATCAGTCTCGATTGGCTGAAACTGTCCATTGGTAGTGAATAATAAGGATCAGGCAATAATCCGTCCTTTCTCTCTCCCTTTGTTGTACATAAATAACTCACCCTTCCTCTTTCCACAGTCCCCTCAAAAATCTATATTAGAGAATTGACCCGATGGCACTTTTATAAATGCAAATGGACACATCTGTAAGAGTCAGTAAAGTGGAATCATCTGCAATCCATTTGTCTCTATCTGTAATTCTCATTCTCTTGCTTTCTCTCTCTGTCAGAAATGAATGACAGCATGGGATTAGCATAAATATCTTTCTGTTCATAAAAGGTTTAAAGCCGCAGCATGCGTTGGCCCAGATTAGCAGAGGATGGGGAATAAAGGGAGCATGTCCGGGCAGGGCGCCCTCTCCTCCCAAACACGCTGAGCATTGTGGGATTGATTTATATCTATCTGGACATCTACAAGCGCCTTGGCATGCAGGGGACCAAAACCTATTGTGCAAGACCACAGGTGAAACCAAAACGAATATACTGACATACTGTTAAACATGCCAATGGTAAGACAAGATAACTATACTCTCAGAAAATAAAGTACATCACTATACATTAAGGAGTTCAATGGCTCGTCACTAGGGCAGTACTCTATTGTAAGAGACATATACAGTTTTAGCCCCTGAAAGGATTCATATATTTACTTGAATATCCAATAATTAACCATTGGGAGTATATTAGCGTAGACTGTACCTTGAGTGACAGATGTAAACTTTCATTATAACCCTATTTTTGAGTATGAAAGGCATATCAATTCAGCTAACAGCTTCAGTTCACTCTGGTCTCTAATTATCGCTAATTCCGTGTCTGTGAGTTGAAGCTAGGGCAGGCAGTGGTAGGCAGTATTGCTTCAGGGCATAGATGTGCTGTGTTGTGGTTGGTGGTCGATCAATGTTTCAATTGCAACCTCAGGAATGAGTGAGCAAGGCACATGTGGACCGTGTCAATGCTTCCCAATGCTACTTCTTTTCACCATTTTTCTAGCGCCATCCTCTCCCAAAACTACAGTGCAAAGCCGCTTCCTGAAAAACACCTTACTCTTGTTTGATTTTGCCCTTTTCCATGAGGCCGCATCTGAATACAGGTTATGCTTATTTATTCAATTATGACAGACAACTGGTAAAGCCTAAAACAGTCGGAATAGGGTACCATTGACAAACGAAAGTTGAGGCGGATGGATTCATTGGCAGAACACCTGTATTGTGTACATGTGTTTGTGTGTGTGTGTGTGTGTGTGTGTGTGTGTGTGTGCATGTGCACATGCACACATGTGTGTGCGGTGCAATTAAAGCATTTATGAATAAACATTTTGCACTGCAGAATGTTTTAATCTAATGTGCAACTGAAAGGCAGTCATTGATTGCACAATAAACAGATCAAACCCTGCACTGAGCTTGCCATACTTATTATTCCCAAACACTGACATTTAAGCCCTGACTATGTTTATTAGTGATTTCTCTAAAGCTCTTAAATTGTTTTATTGAATAATTCGTGAATACCAGACTGGATTTGGCGATTTACAGGCAATGAAATTCTTTTATCCATGAAATTGGTTTCCAGAAGCACATTAATGAGCAGTAAAATCAACTAACAGTGAGTTTTTTAACTGACAAATTGGTTCCTCATCCCAATACATGCAAATAGGGAGGAAATATGCGACTTAAATATTGTTCTTTTTATTTGACCATACAATAATTTGCCAATAAATATTCTTTTGATAGAGTGTTATTTTGAACTCTAATAAAAACAACAGTGAGATGAATAGTCTTGGCTTCAGACCTAGGTCTTTGGCTCGGTTGGCTAATTGTTTTTCTTGCTGTGTGAAGTGGTCAGTTAAAGACAAGGCTGTGCAAGCTTTTCCGAAAGGGGCCGGAGTGAGAGCCGGTTTTTGTTTCAACTAGTGTTAGAAGGAAATCCAGTATAATAATATATTAAAAAAATCACTTTTTCAGTTCTTGAAGACATACATTTCAGTATCCGGAGTGCTTTTACCAACCGCCATTGGTGAAGTAGAACAGCCCAGTCATTTTTTTTTTTTTTTGTGAGCTGCCTTTTTCATATAACATGGTATTCGGCATGACATTCAGATTTGGCTCCTCTTCCAACATTGCATGTAGGCTCATGAGAATTGTTCTGCCCCTAATCTGAATATCTCCACCCATGGCTTATTTCTTATCGAAACATCCCAGCATCAATCGGTAAAACCCCATAACTACCAATAGCCAATGTGTGCTTTCCATTTATTGTCTGACTGATGTACACTGCCTGGCCAAAAAAAAAAAAGTCACCGTTTGGAAATTAATGAACAAATTCTATAATTGGATCATTATTGCGGTTATTAATATGTTTCAGTTGGCAATAATCATTTTTACCCTGACTCATGAAGCGTGCCGCTACTCATTTCTTAAAAAATCATGTCGGAAGACACATCCCCTGATGGTGGAAAAGATGTTACAGTATTTCAGAATGGGCAAGTTATTGGCCTGTATTTTGCAAAGAAAACCATGAATGACAAAAACAAGTATGAGGAATCATTTTCACAAACAAATTTGCCACCACAAAGTCCTGACCTTAAACATATTAAAAGTTATTGGGATGTGCTCAAGAAAGACCACCGAGTGGTTCAACCATTATGTCGAGAAGACAAGATCTCGGCCAAAAATCACGGCATTTCTGATCGAAAATAAATGTTCTGGCATTACATATAGTTGTCAAAACAATGACAAGACGAAAATGCACTGTAATCAAAGCTACAGGGATTCCAACTAAATATTTGAGTGTGCGACTTTTTTTTTTGGCCGGGCAGTGTATGCTACTAACCTGGATCAGTACAACACAGGGCAGGCAAAGAAATCAGTATTGAAGGGGTCCTGTTATACTTTTTGGAAGATACAAAGAAGCGGTAGTTTTGATTTACTGTTAAGAAGAATCCGTACCTGGCTAGTGAGGGGCCATTCCATCTCAAATGGACCAGTAGCCTGGCATTTGTAACCACCATCTCTCAGATTGTCCTGATTTTTCCACCAGCAGTTGCTATATGTACATGGACAAAAATCCCAAAATTTTGGCTGCCAACTTTTACTGGTTACAAAATGGCAGCCATTTAAAAAATTGCCTGTTAAGCGCGTCGCGACGTGCCCTTCCACTTTTTTCAAACACTATTTTCACAATAAATCAAAAACTATAGCACCTATTGGCACCAAAATTGGCAGTCTTATTTAATTTTTCATGCCGATTCTGAATCTGCAGTCAAATAAATGATAGCTCCTATGGTTCCGAAACTATTGGATGAAAACCCTTTTTGGGGGTACCGAACTTTGGCCCCCCTTATCTCAATGCTGACACCTCATATCAAAATGGAACTTGTTTTATGCTCATCATCATCACTTCATCTCTATGATATCAAAAAGTTAGAGAGCTGTTCTGCTTTGTTTTGATGTAATTCTCTAAAACATAAAATAGATATTTTGTGAAAACAATATCGCCATGTATACACACACGTACAGAGTATATAGTTGTATCTATAGGGATATTGCAAAACTATGGCAAAAGGTCAGCAGTTTGTAGTCTAGTAATCTAGCATGGATTTGATCTGCACAATCTGTACCCAGGTACCTTGCTGACTCTGTAAGAGGTCACATAAATAGCACTTGTTTACTGCCTTGATACAAAAACATAGCATCAGTTGAAGTGGGCTCTCTCATTCATTAAGCCAGTGGCCTTCAACGTCGTTCCTGGGGACCCACTGTGTATGCTGGTTTTTGTCCCAACCGCAATTGTAATTGCAGATTTTTAACAAGCTGTTAATGTCTTAATGAGGTGTTTTTCATGTTTAGAGTTGTTAATTAGTCTCTTTCGCCAAATGTTACATAGAAACATCCATACATGCCATGAAGAATAAAATACCCTAGAAGATAGTGTGATTATATCTATACTGCAAGAAATTTCAAGTAATATAAAATTTCAAACAAATCAAATTAAACACTGAGGAAATCCATGAACCCCAAATTAGGCTGCTGGACACAACTGTTTCAAGTCATTTCAAAAAACTTCAGGAGAACTTAATTAGATTAACATAACACAAAACTGGTTTGGTTTTTTACCATTTGCTTGTGGAATAAATTTGTCATGATGTGCCAATCAGTTTTCAAAAATTAGGAGCCAACTACATCTATAATTTGATTGGTTACATTGTTTTCTCTTGTTTTATGCTGTTATTTCCAATACATTGCAATGCGGGTATGGTATTTTTTATTCTTGATGGCAAACATAGATATTTCTGTTAACTAGTGAGTTAAGAGGGCACATAACTTCTCTAAACATTAAATGCACTTCAAAGACAAATTAACTGCTTGTTAAAAATCTGCAATTACAATTGCGGTTGGAACAAAAACCAGCATACACAGTGGGTCCCCAGGAATGACGTTGAAGACCACTGGCTTAATGAATGAGAGAGCCCACTTTAACTGATGCTATGTTTTTGTATCAAGGCAGTAAATAAGTACTATTTATGTGACCTCTTACAGAGTCAGCAAGGTACCTGGGTACAGATTGTGCAGATCAAATCCATGCTAGATTATAGGCTACAAACTGCTGACCTTTTGCCATAGCTTTGCAATATCCCTATGGATACTACCATGTACTCTGTACATGTGTGTATACATGGCAATATTGTTTTCACAAAATATCTATTTTACGATTTGGAGGATTATATCAAAACAAAGCAGAACACCTCTGTAATTTTTTGATATTATAGAATTGAAGTGATGATGAGCATAAAACAAGTTCCATTTTGATATGAGGTGGCAGCATTGAGATAAGGGGGGCCAAAGTTCGGTACCCCCAAAAAGGGTTTTCATCCAAAAGTTTCCAAACCATATGAGCTATCACTTATTTGACGGCAAATTCAGAATCCGCATGAAAAATTACATAAGAGTGCCAATTTTGGTACCAATAGGTGCTATAGTTTTTGATTTATTGCGAAAAAAGTGTTTGAAAAAAGTGGGAGGGCGCGTCACGATGCGCGTAAAAAGCAATTTTTAAAACTGCTGCCATTTTGTAACCAGTTGGAGTTGGCAGCCAAAATTTGGGGATTTTTGTCCATGTACATATAGAAACTATCGGAGCAAAAATCAACTAAATCTATGACAGGGTGGTGTCACCCCCTGGTCCATTTGAGCTGGAATGGCTCTGAGGTAAGTGTTTCCATCCTAGTGTAAGCTTACTTAAATGTGTAAGGCTTGGTTGCTTATGTCACTTGGTAGCTAGCTGCCTAAGAGCCAATATCAGATCTAGCTAACTTAGCTAGCATCCATGCATTACCTCTCTGTAATCATTGTGGTTTATTAGCTAGTTAGCGACCTAGCTAGCTACTAAATTGTGTGTGAGTTTAGAAACCGCTGCTAGTTCAGTCAGAAGCAATGTACGTGACATGATGATAAAATAAGTTATTCTGGGTTATTGTTTTTATTAAAATTCCATTTATTTTTGACCTCTTCCACCCCGGACCTGCCATCGAAGGGATTATAGCCTTGTTCTCACCTCATCTTGCAGCGCATTACTTCTCCTAATCCATTTCTATTTACGTTTCCTAATAAGCAACTAAGTTTTTATTTGTTCAGTCACGAGGAGCAATTGGTAGAATTACTGTCCATTTCCCTTAGCTTGCATTATTTTGTTATTGAAATAGTTATCAGTTATTTTCTTATCTACATTAATAGTGACAGTCAATGTCTTTTGAAGCTTTTGAACTCCTGCAGCTCACAAAACTGTATTTTTTTCTGCGTCAGTGTCCAATCAGCTTGATACGCCACAGAAAATGTTTTAAAAATGTATTTTTTTCTGACTCAGATTCGTGTGTTAAGTTACCAATAAACTGTTTTGCCATTAAAGATTAAGACATGTAGCTTTGCATCAAAGAGGAAGGCTACAATATGAGATTGCATGGACAGCAATTAACTGAAATTTCTCGAAATTCAATCTTGAAGTAGAATGTTATGTGGTAAATGCTGCTGACAATGTATTTAAATAAGATTTACCTATTGTTTCTGATTAATTAATTTGATAATTGCTGTTCATACCATCTTATTTTGTAGCCTTCCTACAACTTTCCCAGAGGCTGGACTATAAAGACCTCATCAATGATTTAGCTACCGTGAAAGTCTGATACATCACATGCAATTTAACTGAATTTCAAACTTTTGTCGAACTTTCGCAATGCACTAAAAACCAATTTACTAAATTATTCGATTAACAACAGTTCGACGTAAGAAGTGTTGGTAATTTGATAAATTAATTATTATCGCATTGCAGCAGTAAGTGTGGAATGGCGCGTCCATGCAAATATAGCCTATTCTTATAAATGCTGAAAAAATTTTGATTAAGTGCATTCTTAAAATAAATTAGGTTGCACTGCTGAAAAAAATAGCTCAAACAGGACACTGAATTCGGAGAAAGTATTGGGTTAATTTTTTTTCTCCATCCCTACAATATCACTTTTAAGTACGTTGTCAATGCAGCCCATCAGTGATCTCTGTCATTTCTTAATAATTACAGGCTTACATACTGGCCTTGATTGTTCAGAAAATAAATTGTGTGATTGTTAATCAAGCAATCTTAAAAAGGAACACCTTGAAAGCAGTAATGCGTTTAAGGGTCAGTGCCTCTCCACATGCCATTGAAAATCTTGTAACGCTGCCTTTACCGCTAGGGGTGTGTTGGGGTTTAGGATGTCAATGGAGTTGGTTGCTGCTATGGATCATTCTTAATGTTAGAAACTGAATTACAAAGGTTGTCAAACTATTATGATGACTGCATGTCACATTTCTGTGAATGTAATGACCATGTTTGATTAGTCTGCAGATGTTAGCTACCTTTCCATTCTCATAGTGTAGTTTAAAATATAGCTAGCTACTCATTCAGTCATCTGAATTTAGAGAATTTCCAGTAGTTAGGGATTATGAAATCGTCACCCTGCATAGACACGTTGGGTCTGTTCACTGGCCAAATAGAACACAGCGTATTGTAATGAGGGGACGCCCACTCAGAACAGCCCAGTTTTCAGAGGGTTAGGAATGCAGGCATCAAATTACCTAGAAATCATGGATTTTTTTCTTGGATATTTTATAGACTTCCCTTTCAAATATCCAAGAATATTCCAACTTGAAAGTACCATAATATGTCTCCGTTAAAACAACTGATTGAACTAATTAACCGGTCATGTTTCTCAGCAAAAACCTTAATAAATAGATTCAACTTAATTAGTGTAGGGCTAAAACAAAAACCTGTTCCTGTACTGATCCAGGTCTGGTAAGGTTAGAAGCCCCTGGGATGGAAATATGGTTTGAAACCTGCAGTAAGCGTTGGACAGTCGATGGCTGTAAAATGAGTTTGGTAAACATGCGTAGGAAAAAGGGCTATATCAAAAATGCCACTTGATTCTTTTCAGGTAAGTAGTCTAAAACAATAGTATTCCATTTTATAAATCAAATTAGCACTTTGCTGGTGATGCTGTGCGCTTTTACGTATTCAAATATCTAAATGTGTCAGTGCACGTACCCAGACTGATTTACATGCATGGCAGACACACGGATCTCACCTGAGGAGAGGGTTTGCTCATTAGGCACATGAAGTGCAGAACAGCAGTATTTTTCACACACGGATCACTAAGGTTGTGCTAAAGCTTTGCATTGTCTGGGGAAGGTCTGTCGCTTTGGGCAAGGTGTTCCACTCAAACACAGTGCAGTGTTCTTGGGGAGAGTGATGAACAGTAAATGGGCATGAGTGTCCAGAGCAAGATCATTAGCTATAGTACAGTATGTTGTGATCTGAATTCTGAGCTCAATTTCTTACTTCAAACCTATTCAGGATTCAGTCAATGCTCATGGAGAGGTTTGGATGTTCTTTAACCTGAGAAGCTTCACAGCAGACCAAATATTTTGTGTACAGCATGTATCAACTATCTTTAAATATTGCTGACAATACAGGGAAAGATTGATTGTCTATTTTACAAATAATGCTATGTTTCCAGTCTTTATGCAATTCTATCAACTCAATAAAAAGCAACACCACAAAAAAATGAAAATGAAGTAAAACAAAGAGGATGATTTATGTTGATTAAGCACGTTTTAATAATTTGTAACCGATGTCCACAACCAGTAACCTTTTTTTTTTTTTTTTTTTTTCAGTGTAGCCAGTGTAGCTGGCTCACTTTCATTCTGGGCAATGCAAAATCAACAGCTAATGGATGCAAATTTCCACCTATCCACTGACCAGCTTTGGATATTTTTCATGTCCACATGGAAGAAAATGATAATAGAGCAGATTGAAATGAATAAGCTGAAGGACCTCCAGAGATGGATGTGTAATTGTTTGAAGAATAATATTGTTAGCCACTTCTTAAACAAAGCTGATATATGAATTTGAAATTCAAGCAAAAGTACCACTTATTCTTGTAAAGCAAAAACCTGGTTCCTGTTGACGCATATCTGCTTTTACTCCATCAGCATGCCCCTCATTCCACTGTCTTATTAAACATTTAATATGTTTTCATAGCATGGCTATGAGAAAATAAGAATTGCACGTAAGCCATCTTTACACATGCCCACTGAAGAGCTCTCATGAGTTTCGATTTGACACTGACAGAATCTGACAGGTCTGCTTGTGGACTGCACACATGAGCATTCCATACTGTACAGTACTGCAGAATCCAGTTCTACAATCAGAGAGCGCAATTCCTGAGTTATTCAGCTTCGCCAGTTGATTCGTTTCATCTCCCTGTATGTTTTGTTGCGTGTTCTACTATCGTATAGCTGGGTCTTTTTTGTGGTTGTTGTTTTTATTTATTCAGCCTGAATGCCTATCCCGAGTGTCAAGGTCCATTCAATGACAGACTAGGCAGAGGCAGCTTTGAAGAGAACTGATCATCCGGATTTATATTGCGTTCTATAATCGCTCCTTTAATTGTCCACAAGCACACTAACAGCTGGGCATTACTAAATCTTCATTCCATTTTCCATAACAGTTACACCAGCCTCAGAGCAGGGGACTGTGCAGCCTCAGCAGGAGTTACGTAAGGTTATTGCAGCATTGAATAAGTTGATTACCCAATTTCATCACATTTTCATCACACTGTGATGCTGAGCCTGACTTTTCACTGCTCTTCAGGCTGAGCAAAAAGAAAAGTGCAACTATAGAAAAACATGAGGGAATAAACTTTGCCACTGCAAACACCTTCCTTTAAAAAAATTTTAAAAACAGCATTATTGATGGACAAACATGAGTGAATAAACTTTACCACAGCACAAACTTCCTTTAAAAACAGTTTAAAAAAACAGCATTATTGAGGGATAAACATGAGGGAATATACTTCGCCATTGCAAAAACTCCCTTTAAAAGCAATCAAAAAACAGCATTATTTACAGATATAGGCCTACATGAGGGAATGAACTTTGCCAGTGCAAAAACTAACTTTAAAAAACAAAAAAAAAAAAAAACAGCATTATTACACAATGCCACCCATGATTTGTGACATTATGCATCAAAATAGCCTCTTGCAGGATAGCATATCTCTTTTTCCAATTTGCCAGCAGACTGATGCAGCTAAATTGAAAAGATTTTCTTCTGTGCCCTTGACCAAGGTGCCTCACCTGCTTCACTGCAATAAAAGCCATGGGAATAAATCTGTGGGCTGGTAAGTCAGTTCAGATAAGCTTCAGCTGAGTTCATTAAAATGCAGTGGCACACTGCTGACTCAGTGTAGAAAAAGTGCTCTCTTTGTGGGCACAAGCGTGGCACAGCGACCACCTCAAGAAAACCTCTGAGAATCGATGTACTTCTCCTAGACAGGTTATATAACTCCATTCAAAACAAGAATCATGTTATTCTGCCCATGCATGGTACCCCCTACTGCCTTTTTCACATTTTAGATTCTAAGCAGAAAAGACGACTTCAACTGATAATTCTACAAACAGCCGCGCTGCCTGTGCTTTGCTGTCTGCAAACTTAACTGCATTTTTAGTCAAAAAAATCATTTGAATTTTATGTCACAGTGCTCTTGCATCTATTCCTGTCATTAACAAACCTCAATGTGCATTACGGTGTGGGGTTTCTCAAACCTCCCCCTTGCACATGAGCACATATCTGGTAGCTGTAAAGAGGGTAGCTTTCATTTATGCTGTAGAACACTGGAATGATCACATACAGACTGATGGTGCAGTTCATTGTAGTGTGTACAATACGTAGTACAACTGTCCTAAACATTCTCAGAACCTCTAGCATTCCACTGTTTAAAAAAGGTGAGAAAGCCAAAGGCCAGTCATACTTCACAGTTTTCACAAACAAACATAAACCAAAAATATTCAATTGGATTATCTAAGGAAAAGTGAATTTAGTCAAGGACTACGCCTAAAACCAGCCCAGTGTCTTCACAAGCTGAGCAGGGGGTCAAGGCCTTGATGGAAACAAAACATCTCAGTAAGACTCTCTCCCTAGAGAAAATTGGGATCCAGCTGGGCTGATTATTTGCATGACAAATAAAAAACACATAAATGGCAGGTTTTTTCATCACCACTTTTTCATAGCAATAAGCACTGAGGCTGTAAGCCATAATGATATGAATGAATTTGACGCAAATGTTACTGCATGTTCAATGGGATTTGAGTTGACACACTATGCATGTTTGGAAATTGATGGGATTGAGCCATTTTGACAACTGAGGACAACTGAACCATCCATTAGTCAGTGAGGCTGTCTTATGGGATTGAAAAGCAAATATGGACATTACTCCACCGCATACCATTATTCTACTTTTTCTATTAAACTATTTAGTCACTCAGCATTTTTACTTATACTGGTCCTCTGTAATCTGCTGGGGTACAGAGGTTGGCTATAATGTGCACTAACCTCATACACTTGTCACAGCTCAGTATATTTTGGCATGTATTTTTAAATAGTTGCTTGCATCTTTACCACTATTTTACTGATGTTCATTTATGGAAAATAGATATTGCTTATTGACCTAGAGGACAGTAAAAATACTGCTGATGTCTTTGCTTTCTGCTAATTAGATATCAACCCAACTGAAAAATTGCCTCTTATTAGGTTCTCATTTCATGGATTTTTTTTTTTCCCCGAAAAATATTGCAGTGTAACTTCAGGTTCATTGTTATAATCAGAATTCACTACTGTATCTTTCAAAAAATCACTAGGTTTAGTAATAGAAAAAGTTTGGGATGGCATCTCAGATATTGTGCTGATAAGATACAGTAAATTTCTCACTCCATGAAATGAGAATTCCACTTGCTTTTTCTCCCTTATTTTATAAACACATTGCTTTGTTAGATTAGTTTTTGCTTGCATTGTTCCTGAGGAAGGAAAATTATAGAAACAAATAGATGAATTATTGAGACAAGATTTTGCCTCTGGCAGCAATTACCTGATTCAATCATATCTTTTCTCTGCTGACTGTGAGCTGTAAACCAGAACTGAGCAGGAATGTGCTGAAGGTTCATGCCAGTTAAAAATGTTAAAGATTGTTCCAAAGAGCGGCGATCAAAAGCAGCAGTATTCAGTTGCATCTGAAAAGGGTGTGTGCAGGGTCAGGTTTTTAGTTCTGCATGTTGACATCCCATTCAGCATATTACTTCAGCTTATTCTTCAACCAAGACTCTGATACAGCAGGTAAAATCAGGTGTATCAGTGCGCAGACAAACAGAGACCTGCACTCTCACTGGCTGTTTTAAGGCAAGATATCTAGTGTTTTAATAGTAAATGCCAGCAAGGAAAGCAAATAACTCTCAATTCAAACTGAAAGCACTAAATTAGGGATAAATCCCTGATATATGTTGCATATTGCTGATGAAAGCCAGAAATCCTAGCGGAAAATGACTGTGGTTCAATAAAAATCAAATGGCAGAGACCCCATCGAGCATTATATGTGATTATTTGCTGTAATCTCTCTTCTCAGCCACCTACCAAAGTTTTCCTGTTTTCATCCTTACCTCCAGGTTATCAGAGGTTAAGTTAAATATTTTCCGACTGGTGTAAAGCCCTGGACCTCGAGTTAATCCAGTAGCCATAGTCGCATGCTGCTGGGAAGGGCATGTGGATAAATGGTCAACACTAGAGGAAATGCAGGGAGAGATCTTTTATTTCCATTTGTAGTTGAGGATTCCCAGGTCACGTTTACCCATCATTTGTGGGTTAACCACTGAAGCAAAAAGGCGAAAATGTGTTCAACCAATGACCAATTAAAAATTCCAGAACAATTTGTCATTAGTGAATTTTGACCTGTGGATACTGCCTTAATGCATATTTTTCTTGCCTTTTGCAGTGTCAGTGTGTGGTGCCACTGTGGAGGTTTAAATATTTTAACATTAGTGTTCGCTCCTGTCAGTCCCTTCTACTTGGCTATATGCCTATCTGCCATCAGCTCTCCAGTGGCTCAATAATGCATTTCACCGTGCAATGCCACAGGGCTGCTTGTCAGTGTGAATGACCCCCATGGGAATAAAATGACCTCTGTGCAAAAAACTGATGGCCAGTATAATTAAGATATTTTTCTCTTGGTACTGCTTCCACAAGAGTAAAGTAAAGCTGAATGTGTGAAAATGTTCAGGTGCAGTAAAGACCATTATTCATTCGACAATGAATCATTTTGGTTCTTTACTGTCGCACTTTGAATCTGGAAGGATACAATGACAATGAGGTTGAAGTGCAAACAGTCAGCTTTAATTTCATCCATATCAGATGAACTGTTTAGAAATGAAAGCACCTTTCATACATAGTACCCCCATTTTCAGGTGCATCAAAAAATATTAGACAATTTAATATAATGCTGAACAATGCCGGGCGGCATGACTCAGGAGGTAGAGTGGTTGGTCTAGGAATCAGAAGGTTCCTAGTTCGATCCTTGGCTCCTTCAGGAAACGTGTCAAAGTGACCTTGAGCAAGACACTGAACACAATGCTCCTGATGTGCAGGTTGGCGCCTTGCATGGCAGCCTCAGCCATCAGGGTGAATGAGTGGCAGAATAGTAAAGCTCTTTGGGGTCATGTCATGTGACTAGAAAGCGCTATATAAATGCAGTCCATTTACCATCCATTAACCATTTACCATTAGGCTGCTTATCCTCTGCATGCAATGACTCCCTCAGGTCTGTGGTCTGTGTAGACATCAGTAGATGCAGAGTTTCTTCCCTGGTGATTCTCATCGGCCACCATCTTCAGTTCTTGCTTGGCTCTGGGACTTGTCATCTTTAATCTCCTCTTCAACATGTGAAATGCATGGTCAGTTGGATTCAGGTCCAGTGATTGATTCTTCCACTAGAACCAAAGTAACAAACAATGTTTCACTGTCCACGGAATTGTGGTGCTCACTGCATAAAATTATAATTTAATTTTCATTTCCTTTCAGAGAATAAGGAACTTTAATAGCATAAGATTCACTTTATGTAATTGTGAATGACTGCAAACAAAAGCCTAAATATCCACAGTGCCATGACTTCCCTTTGTTTTTGTATATTTGTTGTGCTAAATAATTTTAGACCTTCATTAAAAAAAGAAAAATGTACTTTAAGACAAGGAGAATGCGGGAACTCATTATACTGTTTTTAATAGGTCAGTTCAGTCATTTAAAGGCAAGGTTATCCACAATATCACTCAAGAAAAAGTACTTGCCCCTTAAACTTAATACATGATTGTGCCACTTTTTTTGCAGCAGCAACAGCAAAATCATTCTTTCATGGTATCAGCTCCCTCTTCTTTTCAGAATTGCAATAATTTTAGCCCCATTGGCAAGTTTTCTTGTATGATCTATCTCAATTAAGTGAGTTGCATTAGGGTTCAAGTCATGGCTTTTACAAGGTTACTGAAATATTGACTTTGTTTCAGGTGTTTTGGGTGAATCAAGTGAATTAGTTCTTGTGCTTTGTGTTGCTATATAACCCAGATGTGCTTGAACAGATGATCAAAAAGTTATGACTGGTTATTCTCTTTCAGGATTTTCCAGTAGAGAGAAGAATTCATGGTTCCTTCAAAGCCCTGAAGCACCAAAGCATCTCAACACTATCACACTAGCAGTACCATCATGTTTGACATTTGTTATGGTGTTTTTATCATGGAATATTGCACAAGTTTTACAACACACATCTTCTAGAAAGTTCCACTATCCACTCATCAGTCCACCAAACATAGTCCCTAAAGACTTGTGGGTCATCAAGGTGTTTTCAGCAAATATGAGACAAGCCTTTAATTCCTTATAGTTAGCTGTGGTTTTTCACCTTGCAACTCTCACTTGGATAACACACTTGCCCGGTCTCATTTTTCGCCCACTCTCTGGTGGAATCATGAATGCTGACCTTACAAGCGACCACCAAGACCAGCAAATTCTTAGATGTTTGCATGGGTTTTTTTTGAAGGCTTCTCGGCTGAGTTGTTGATGGGCCCATAGAGAATTTGGGAGGTCAGCCACTCCTGAAAATATTCACCATTTCAAGTTTTCTCAACTGGGAGAAATGGCTCTCACTGTTGCTAGCTGGAGTGAATTTATTTAGATCCTGGCATACTAAGCTGCTTGTTGAGATTTTTGAGCGAGTGATAGTGAAACGAAGCTTTGTGAAGCTATGAACCATTCTGCCAAAGAGGTTAGAGAAACTGTTTATTTCGTGATACATTATGTGCTCAATAAGTCTTCTGCTGCTCAGAAAAAAGAACAGGCAGAGCAGTAGTAACTACTACGGCACGGGTTTGATCCCCGGTCGTACCAACCAGCAGTGGTCGGCAGCTTTTTCAGAACAGCGCACAATTGGCTAAAGCGCTGTGGGAATGCAAATTGGGAAGGGACTGCTGGGAAGGGAAATTAAAATGATTGCCTTGTTCGTTGCTCAAGCGCCTCCTGTTGGCCAGCCGGGCGCTCGTCAGTGAGATTCTGAGCTTGCTCTTGTTCAGGTATCCTCCGCCCTCGTTCCGAACTTGCGATAGTTTCGACCAATGAGTGTAAAGACGCAGATGCGATTGGAGATGCCAAATTTTTATAAATTAAAAAAAAAGGAACAGGCAAAAAAAAAAAAAAAATTACTGCAAGTCATCAGTCCAGCAATATGACTGTACTTTCAAAGCCTTCAAAGGGGAACAAACCCAGGTGAAGGACATGTGTGTACTATGGTGTTATGGAGTAACACAAGCTTTAATTTGATACATCATTCACTTATGCAGCCCCCCTGATTTCCCAGAAGAGTTGTGGAAGTAGAACCCATATAGAACAAGCAGAAGCATTGTCTGCTCCATATAGGAGTAGACATGTTTCGCCTTTGAACTCTGACCCCCCACGTAGTTGTGACACGTCTGTGGAAAACTTGTCTCTGAAGTCACATACGCTATCCCCTTCGTACAGTGTGCAAGAAAAGTGTGTTTTGCCAGTCTATTGGCTGCTCGAACTGGTGTGGAAAGTGCCCTGGGGAGACATTTCAATATCAATATCAATTCCATTTTTGCAATGTTGCGTAAGTTACACATTCACGTGCGAGACATACTCCTATGAATTGTGCAAGTTACAGTAGTCTATCGAGAAGACCCAGTGTTTTTAGATGCTGCATTTGACATTGTCTTTTCGTTGCGATATTGCCGCGTAAGACAACTTAAAGTTATCTAACAATCAATCAATCAATGAACATGCTGTCCACAAAAACATCACAGAACCCTGCAGTGCAGGCGTGCAGTTCCGCAAAGAGTGGTCTTGTGGTTGCATATTTTTTGTACAACATAGTTTTCCTCCAAAGCAGATATCACTTTGGAGAAATTTGTGTGACAGAAGTTTAAGGTGTTTTTTTTTTTCAGACTAATCTACAAGAGGTTTGTCCTGGGTTCCACTTTAGTTTAACCAATGTCCAAACTAGTAATGAAGAAAACTCTGGGTGATTACATTTTTTCCCTAAGCAGGATACATTTATATCAACAATATTACTGTAAATCACTACATGAAAAATTCATTAAATGAGTATATCAGTCTTTTTGAGAAGTTACTCAAATTTTCCAGTTCAATATCTGTGTGCTTAACCTAAAGTACTGAAATTCACTAAGCAGAGCTGAGCGCTTGTGTAACCTCTGATTAAAGAACATCCAGTGAAATAAAAAGACTGAAGAGCTTTATTCATTTTTGCAGCTGTTTCCAGACCGGGGCAATCTTTTTTCTCCGGTATTTTATACACACACAAATCTTGTTCCCAAATTTGAACTGGTTCCCAAACCAGTCACATGGTACAGACCGACAGCGGGGCTTCACACATCATCAGTAACGTCACAAGATCTAAAACAACACAGGCTTTGATTGGTGCTCTATGGTAAATTTCTGGCATTACTCGAAGCCTCGTACCCGGTATAACATCACTATTTTTACCGTGACTCATATTAGCGGGAAAATTTCTATGTATTTAGGTGATTTTCAAATTCAACAGGGCTGGAAGAAATCAAGCCTGCATGTGTCTCATCTGATTTATCCCAATTATGAATTAAAACTGTCTGATTGTGTGACTTCCCACACAAAGCTAGTTGGTGTCGGATCATTTTTTTTCCAAGAGTAAATGTTATGATCATTTTGGTCTGTATTTTATATTAATGCAAGTTTTCTTTGTCCTGTTACATTCAACTGGAATATTTGAAAAACCAAGTGACAACTTTGCAAAATAGAAGAAACCAGCTAGAGAGAAAATACTTTTCATGATGCCATTTCATGGGTTTTCCAACCTGTGATGTGGTAGTATCTGCTGGCTGCTGTATGTGCTTTTTTCTGTTCATACGCGGTTACTTCACGCACCGTATGATTACCCCATGTGATTGGCACTATGTTTTCAGAAGATTAAGCACAGCAGAGATTAAAATACAGGCCTCTTCATCCTGGATTATGTCAGATATCGGGCAGGAGGTCTGAATCATTGCAAAGTACAAATTTTTTTTTACCATCTTCCAAGGTCAAATAATGTACAGTAATTCTGGGCTGCCTAAGAACTCAAAGGGGCTCACATTGACATCTCCATCCACTTTGGCTGAAGCAAAGGTACACAATGAGGGCTCGAGCAGTCACCCAGAGCAGTGAATTATGAGGCAATGTGTGGAGACCCCATCCACATGGTCAACAAATTAACATGACGTTTGTAGTCCTTAAACAGATGAGGGAGTAAATTATAATCCTCACCATCCTCATCAAGGATTTTAGGCACAAAAGACAAACTAATAGAATAAAAAAAAGGCTTGCTGCTCCTTAGATGGCAATCTACTCAGACTTTCAGTTCAGGTCTTGCAGTTTCTTTTCCTTTTATGACAATCTTGGCATATGGTCTCCCCCTCTCAGATTTTAACAACAAAGTGAGCCATAGAGTGGTCTGACTGGTGAACTAGAGCGATGTTGAAAGTTGTTTCCCACATCTCTAAATGGCTGGTGTTTCAGTTGCAATGTTGCTGCTTAGCATACATAGCTTTAATGAAAAACATGCTGCACGCATGTATAATGGAAGCTCCTCTGGTTCAGGGCGTGCCCTAAGCACATAAAACATTAAGCATACAACGTTGTTTCAGCATGACAGTAACACACGAAGAAACTAATGGAGTCACTGGGCAGAAGTAGAAAATTGCAGAATGACAAGAGTGTGTTTGTGGGATCACTGTTTTTAAAAACTATTGCAATTCAAACTAGAGATTGTTTTTAAGGCAAAAAAACAAATTAAGACCACAATGGAAAAATGATCAGTCACATTTTCACATTGTGGAGAAATGATGAATTAAAAATTCAAAACGATCTTAGAAACAAAGCACTGAAAAAATATGCAAAAAATCTAAAATATAGAAAATATTATAATAATATACATAATATTATGATATATTATTATAAATGTTGTAATAACATATATAAAATATATAAAAATGCAAAATTTGGACTCTGATCATTTCCCTTTGTGGTCTTCAAATGTCTCCCCCCACCCCAACGCAAACCCCCCACCCCATTGATGTTCACAAACAGTAAAAGGCACATCTACATACAATGTTGAAAGAGTGTGCTAGGCTTCATGTAAATATCTTACACGGTTTCTGAGTTACAGCCCGGAAACAGTGGGACTGCCATCACGAACGTGGACGCGGATGGGAAACCATACAAAAACAATATGTCTCCCCTCCCTCCTGGGGGGAGACATTGATGGCTTCTCTGATAGAGCTGTATTATCACCAGAGCAAAGGACTCTCAACTGTCGCATCTCAAACAAACTGTTTCATTCTCAACCTTTATCCTGCTGAAAACCAGTGATTACAATCTACAGTATTTCTTTACTTTCTTATATGGATGAAAACATATTGATTTAGTAACCTTCTCCTGTCACCGGAAGTTTTATGTACAGGCCTTATTTGTTACATGCAAAAAGAAGTAAAAAACCCAGACACTGGATTAAAGCTCCCAAACCTTTATTGACTATATGCAACATTTTGACCACTCACAGGGTCTTCATCAGGCAAATTAAATATTTTAAGTTACATGTGAATCCAGCACCGGGCCTAATTTGGATGAGATGTACACACAACTACTCCTCTGAACTTATTTGTTACATGCATGTTCTTCTGATGTATTCTACCTGTGCTTTTGATTCCACGTTTATTTAGACAGTTTTTTTTGCCAGATATCTATGAATTTTTTTTTGAAGGCATGATGAAAGCATTGGCTAGTAGATTGATCTTTTGATGTGAGGAGGCGTTTTATAAAATGCTGGTGTCTTGAAAACGAGCCATAACACAATGATGACTAATATGTGCAGCCAAGACACCAGATGCTTTGCATTTATGAGAAGTGCTTGTTAAAGACCATATCAATTCATGAGCAAATTTCATGAAACGAAAAATTATAATTGGTTGGGTTGGTGCATGGAGTTTAGCAGCACTTTGCTTGCGCCCATGGTTATACAGTCTGAATTAAATAATTATGTTTTTCTGCCTTGTTAAAAAAAGCAAAATTTTGAATAGTTTGCCATTCAGACCTGCGATTTTATCTGGAAAAATGACTTCATTTCAGGATGTTATACCTGACAGAAATGTGATATATGGAGACCTTGCTTGGGCCAAATATTCCCTGATGGTGGAAAGACACTGAACATTCTGAGGTTAGCAACTCTTTGCTTATTTTCTCATTGTTATTTGCATTCTTTCAAGTGCTATATACTGTCACACAGTTGGACCATTTTTTGCCGCAAATTGTCACACATTTTGTGTCACACATTTTATGGATAAAATATGTTTGCATTGTGCATAATAATACGTTTTTAGCTGGATGTAATGTTGTTTTCACAATCTACTGTGAGAACATGTATAATGCTGGCATTGAATTACATCTCTTTTAACATAGAAATTTGAGGACAAAAAATCTATGAGAAATTTGGTGTATTTAAATGTATGCATGGGTAATATAAAGTGCTTTTTTTTTTTACTGAGGTCAAGCTTGATCTTCAAGGCATTTTCAATGCAACACCTGCAGCAAATCCAGGTTCAGGGTATAAATGTCTTCCCCACTGTTTTGGCTCAGTCAACTGGATTTGCTTTGTCTGCAAAACTCTGAAATCAAAACTAATTAGTGAAATCAACTAAGTTCATGGTTGTAAATAAACACATGGCAGGGCTTTTTACTTTCTGACCACAGGATTTTCCACCGTTGCCTATGAATTCTTCCAGCTTTGCTGTGGTTCAAAGTTGTAATTACCCTAGTAGTTTCACAGTTCTTCATTTAAGAGTGAATGAGGACAGGATGTCATCCCAGTTAGATATAACAGTAGTAACAAAGTGCTTTGCGTGTGAGTGAGTCTGCAATACCATGCTGACGGTAGGGAGAGTGTGCGTGTGTGTGTGTATGACGGTGGGATAAGCTGTGCCACTCTCAGTACACAAACCTAAACACACCAAGGTTGTTATGTCACTATCTGATGAGAAACCGTACGAATTGGGGGCTAATCTGGCTGTTGCATAACTGTGCCAAGATGTTCTCAGTGCTCAGGGCCAGAGAACTAGTTTTCAGAGGGATTACTCCTGAGTCCTGACAGCAATTATCCACACTTATACAACTGGTCAGCTGAATAATCATTTGTGATTGGTTAAAGCACGTTCTGAGGATGTTCACCATTTTCCTTTAACTGCACACCTATGAAGTAACTCCACACGAGAGCCTTTTGACACTTCAAATCAATTCCAGGCTAAATTTAACTGGCAATTTGAGCCATAAAATTGCAATCACCTGATGCAAAGGATAAAACAGTCTAAGACAATATTTCAGTTTTCCAACTATTAATATCTTCGGTGAGCATGGTGATTATGACAAATTGGAGAAGGCACAATGTGACGACAACTGTCCGAATGGAACTATGAAACAGTCAAGTCAGTGACCACAGCTCTGGCATGGAAACAAAACGAAACAGAAATAGTGACTGCACTCTTGCATATAGTTTCGGAAGCTTTGGCTGTTTCGAAGAAGCATACTTTGATTCTGATGGCAGTGAATAGCATCACGAATCAGAACGCAGGCTAAACGGGGATCACAGACAAAACTTCTAAGGGTATCTTTAAGCCCTTTGTGCAGATGTAGACACTAGCGTCCATGGAACTGGTCAATTGATGCACTCAGTTGCGCTATCATTATAATAACAAGTAGACACACAATGTATATTGTATACTAACAAGGAACTGGTGCCCGTAAATTATTTATTATCTGGACGTGAGAAGTTTCACCACTGTTGCCCAGAAATTGTATGAATAAAGCTTCTCAACCCAGCCTGATCTGCAAGCAGTCTAAGATATTGGCCAATACTACTCCATGGTCTGAACCGGAATATGAAGCTGAGGCGATTGGGGTGAACAGGGCAGATTCACAATCTTGGACTGGGACAAAGAAGATACTATGAAAAGCGTTACTTGCCAGGACCACACAGCACTGTGTATGGAGTCCCTAATAAACAGATTCTTTGAGCAAGAGATCAACACCAAAAACGAAAGACAACAAGGAAGACGCAAACCAGAAACTTATATGCACAAAGACAACCATTAACAAAGTGAACACAAGTGTGCAAAGCACGGTGAGCAAACATAAGGGGAGGGATAACAAACAAGACAATAATTGAACGACAAGAAACAACAAAACATTGCAGACACTGACATAGATGACTAGACTGCAGGAAAAACAATTAACTCTACATTCAGGGTGTGACAGAGTTGTCTGCATATAAACACAATTTTTGGATGAAGACACAAAAGTTATGTCTTTAACTAAGTATATGTGTGTCATATAAAGGCAGCAAACAACAGCATGCTGGTTATTGTACGAAAATAATTGCACTCCAAAGTGGATAAACGTATTACACCACTTAACCCTTGAACTGCCTGCTCAACCTTTTGGCAGAGCACATTTTGAGTCACTATTTCTCACTGAAAGATGTGTTGAACTTAACAGATCAGATTTTTTTTTCAGCATTACAGACTGCAAATGATTATTGGAGAAGGCTTCATCCAGCTAAGTTCAACACATCTTTCAATTTAATACAGCGACTCAAACTGTGCTTGACCAAAAGGGAGCAGGCAGTTAAAGGGTTAGGAGTGCAATTATTTTTGTATAAAGACCAACATGCAGTTTATTGCTAACAAAAAGACACATACTGACCTGCAGAAAATTACTGTATCCTCTACTAATACTGGCACCCTTGCTAAATATTTGCTTATAGATTTGCTCATTTGGATTAAGATATGGACTTTGAGCAGGCCAAGTCATAACTTCTATGTCACCATGTGATTCTTTCCGACTGAGATAATTCTTGCACAACTCAGAAGTGTGTTTAGGGTCATTATCTTGTTGAAAATAAAATCCCCAACCAATCAGCCTCTTTATAGATGGCAATGTATGTTTCGCGAGGATGCTGTGATACTTCTTCTGATCCATGATTCCGTTGATTTTTATTAGATCACCAGCCCCTTTCGAGCAGACTGAACCCCAAACCATAATATAAAATATATTACATCATATATGTAATATAATATCATGTTTTACTGACGGGGTCAAATAGTCATTTTTGAAACATCCTCCAACTCCACAACGATGGAAGTTTTGCGTTTGGGTGAATAAATTTTGAATTTTAATTCATCAATCCAAAGGACTTGTTATCAGTGCACTGGGGTCCAATCCTTGAATTTCTTGGCAAACTCAATTTTTTTTTGATGTTGCCAGCTCTTGGCAGCAACACGACCAATCAGACCGTTTTCACAAAGGTGTCTGGAAATAGTACAACTGTAGATCTTGATACTTTTTGGCGAGACCAAACCGGTCATCTGACCCTCAAAACAGCTGAACTCCAACACATATCATGATTTATGTCAGTTCTTGCCCCTCTTAAACCTCCTCACTTCCATTATATTAGAACTAATATTATTAAGGGCCATCAAGATGGCAAACCACACAATTACTGTTCCTAGGTAGCTTGCTGGTTCATAGCTATAGGTTCTTCAGCTATGCTCGGTCGAAGATAGTGGCTAGCATATAAAAATAAATAAATATATATTTTGCCACAATGTAAATTCTTGTTGACAATGAACAAAAAAAGACAGACACATTTGCTTGGGGATATCAAACAGAATCTCAAAATTAATGCCTGAAAATAGCAGAAAGTACTTTGAAAATAACTTTAAAAAATGTATACGGCTGAAATTGGGATTTTTATTTCTGACACCAGTATAATGTCACCTCACTGCACTTTTACCGGTTTTTCTCTTATACAGTCGCCATGCATTCATCTTCCTTGACTTTCAGTCTTCCTCTCCCATATACAGAAATAACAGAAATTAGCAATGTATTTCTATAGGCAAATGTACAACTATTTTTGCAGACATTTCCATTCAAGTATCTTTGTCATGGAGCATTCACCTCCGTTTATCTTCATAGGTTCTTAGCAGGATGGATGAGCTTTTCCTGTGGGTGCCTTCCTATACCATAGACAAATGTTCAGCTCATGTATCCATTAATACTGGCAGTATGAGCCAATATTGTACCTAACCAAGAGTGCACACACAGGCATCTGCAATGCAGCAGCCAAAAACTCCAAATGCTCAGGGCTATTTTAATAATCTTCTCTGTGTGTCATCGAGTCTTACATGAGTGTGCATCCCTCTTGAGGATGACTCAAAAGGGTAAAGCTGATCAAAAGATTTCTTGGACAAGATTGCCATTTCCCTCAGGATGTCAAATAGCACATTCAAGAAGTAAGTAGCCAGCATCTATATTTAATGTACAAAATAGCAACATAGAGCACACAAGGGCCCGATAAATGTACTAATGAGTGAAAATACAAAAGGTAAGATAGCAGCCTGTGAAATATACGGAATTGCCTGCTAGTGAGGACAGCTCAGGGTCTTAATACTGACATCTGTTGCAGACATGGCATAAAACTGAACTCAAGTGACAAAGGTTAAAGATGAAGCTTGGGAAGCTAACTGGGTTTTTAACTGTCAACAGCTCATTCTACTGAGCCTGCATACTATAGCCAAGATGTACGACACATTTCAAAGAACACGAGTATTCAACCTTATCCAGAAAGGGCTGATGTGGATGTAGGCTTTCATTAAAGTCATGCTGATACACACTGGGGACCATGTCAGTTTGAAGGTGTGCTCCTTATATATACAAGAAATGTCCATTTCTCGTATACCAGAGGGTGCCAATACAAAACTGCAATTCTCTTGTCTCTTATAGTTCTGGTATGCATGAATGGATGATACTCACGAAGAATAAGCCATCATGAGATAGATTCAACTGTTCCTTTAGTTCTTGCTCTTCAAAGTTGCCACTGCTGTTGGACTCATCCTTTGCGCAATTTTATAATAATATAAACTGACGAACTGATTCATGTGTAAATTTATTGTATGCTATAATTGTTCATATGAAACATTTCTCGTAGGTCTGAATTGGGCTTTTCTGGTTCACGTGAAATGGACATTTCTCGTACATACGAGGAGAGTGCCTTCAAACTGAAAAGATCTCTCACAAGATTGTACAAGAAATGATCTTTCACAAAGACTCAAGGAGTTGATTAGTAAAATTAGGTATGTTACTGCATGGCTAGAATGAAAGCCTGCACCCACACCAGCCTTTTCTGAATAACTTTGAATACTCCAGGCATAGAAGGTACTCAAGGAGGCTTCAAATGGACTTCCTGAAGGATTTTTATGAAAGAACTTCAAAGTATCTCAGTGATAAGCATAAATTGAAATGCATTTTGCTCTAGTGTTTTCAGGTACATTCTGAATGGTAACTGCTGTGGTACTTACTTCTCCTCCCTCTTTATTTCAAATTGGGAGATGCAATAGCACAGTGGTCAAGTAGGTTTGACTTGGGATTGTAAGGTCCTGAGTTCAAGCCCCGGTCACGACCTTCGTATTGTCTTCTTCGGAAAAACACTTCACTCCCACACTCCACGCACCACTCCACCCAGGTGTATAAATGGGTACCAGCAAATAGTCAGGGAAACTTGACTAAGAGCTGGGGGAGTACCTGCAATGGACTGGCATCCCATCCAGGGGGAGAAGTAATACTTCTAGTCACTTCATGCCATGGAAACCGGGGTTAAGCACCGGCCCGTTGGGCCACTAGGCTCGTAACAGGCTTACTCTTATTTCAAATTGACATGCTGGTGAGAACAGGTGATAAAATGTTGCATTCTAATTCAATTCAATAATAAATTAGTTTAGTTATTGAGGGGACTACAAACTATTTTTGGACATTTAATTGCTCTGACCATGCATGGGGCACTAAAAATATAATGTAGAATTCATTGGCCTTAATTTAAACAGTAGCTCATACACAGGTATTTGCTGGGTCATTCCATATAAAATCAACCAAATCCAAAAAAAGCTCCCACCTGACCTACTCAGAATCAGGTGATTTTTAGTACAATAGCTTCAGTATATTTAATGAAGCCATGCAAAAATTCACCTTCATAATGTGAATGTTTACTCAGTTACAGGCCCTCAAAATACATTGAGGTGGGTTGAAATTTTGAAGGGTGCTATTTTTTTCTGCATTTTTGAGCCCTCATAACTTCATAAGTACAGGAGATAATCACTTGGAATTTTCAGGGATGAAAAACCCATTTGAGCTCTGTTAGAAAGTGCAGTCAAATCAATTTTACATCCACTCCAGTCGTCATAATGTAAAGCCATAATCTTGTTTGCGTTGTGGCACAATAACTACTCAATTACTTTGGGGCCTGACTACGAATGTTCAGCACAGCAGCTAAAATCACAAATGTTTTAACAGCCAGCCTGAGAAAATATCCACTGCAAAGTTACTTAGAAAAATTATCTAATATGTTCACTGCGTTTCTAATCAGAATATGAACGGAGTGTTTTGTCCAGGTACTCCAACAAGACTATCTCAATCCGTTTTGTTAAGGAAATGGCCTCAATCCAGACACAAGCCATGAACATAACATAGCCATGTCCGCACTGACCAACGCTTTTCAAATAAAACCAGTTCACACACACACACGCACACACACACAACAGTCATGCATTTACAATATTTATTTGTTGCATTTAGGAAGAGGAAACATGAAGCAAATAAGGAGAAACAGCATGTATCTACAGGCTCTGTGTGAGTTAATTCACTTGGTTTCCTGTTGCAATTTTGTCTTTGAATGTCAATCCATGTGAGATGGTCACACCTTGTGCAGCTAATTCCTCCCTCAGCATAAGAGACTGCGTGCTTGTGCATGTACTCAAAGCACAGTCAGCCAGTGAGTCCTTTTCAGGCTCTACTGCAACTGCTTAACCCTGAGAGCGCAGAAATAAAGCTTCAAAAAATCATAAATTACAATTCTCTCGAGCTGTTGAAAACCTATCATGTGACGACTTGTTTAAAAGAGCTCCCGCAGGAGAGCTGTTTTAAACAAGTCGGCAAATGATAGGCTTTCAACAGCTTTGAATTTGATATCTTACATCATTGAGCAACACTATATGTATTTGGCGCTCTAAGGGTTAACATACATCTCATCACTCAAGCATCTCACTATTTGAAAAGACAGTGAAAATCTCAGAAAACACAGGGTAGTATAAGGTGAGGCTGTGAGCGGTTTGGTATTCTCAGCTCATATCCCTCTCTTCTTCAGGTGTTTATTTTCCGGCCCTCAGTCTCCCTTCAGCCGGCCCGCGCACTGAAGAAGGGCAGGGATTTGATGAAGGACTCGAGCCTGCTGCTGAACAGTTCACTCTGTAGAGTCTCCCCCAGGGGACACAATGGGTTCTTCACAATATACTCCACATAGAGCTGCAAACACAAGCATGCAGTATTGGCATACTGTGTGCACAGCATTCAAGGTCCCCTTTTACGCCACCAGGTGCACAGCTAATTACCCATTATGAGCCAGTTCAAAGTCTTCCCTACCTCACATCACAAGGGGGAGTGACCACCCAGAATAATGAAATCTGATTGACTGCTTGGCTGAAGGTGATCAGTGCTTCTTGCCTCCGGTTGGTTACTTCCCCATGTGATGTCAAGAGGGGAAAAAATTTTGAAATGGCTAGTAACAACTAATTAGCTGTGCGCCTGGTGACATAATAGGGGACCTTTAAGATTCTCTGCATAATACTGAAAACAGATTACATTTCCTTTTCTAAATACATAGGCATCAAGTATCAAGGCATTCGACAATGCACATTATTTCCATGTAATGGTAATGTTTTTTTTTTTTTCTGTAATGACAGTTTATGGCTCTTTAAACCTGGATTGATGGCGCTGTGTATGTGCACTAAAACTCAGCTTAAATGCATTTTATTGTACGGTGTTACGTCTCAGCTTTGAGAAACATAAATTATGTGAAACTAACATCACTTAAAAATTCAGGGATACTCTTGACCTCTTTACAGAGATTTTGTGAGGTAAAGCTTAGTGATTGCACTGCAATATACAGTTAGGTGCAGAAGTATTTAAACAACGACGCAATTTATGTAATTTTGCCTCTGTACACCACAATAATGGATTAAAACAAAACCATCAAGATGTGAAGTGCAGACTTTCTGCTTTAATTCATGCGGTTTTGAAAACATCTCGCCATAATGTTTAGGAATTGCAGCCATTTTTATACATAGTGCTCCATTTTCAGGGACTCAAAGGTAATTAGACAACTGATTGATAGTAAGTTTCATGAACAGGTGTGGCCTGTTCCCTCCTTATGTCATGACCAATGAAGCATGTAAAAACATGCTTCATTGGTCATGACTTAAGGAGGGGACTTGTTCTAAGTGTTGAACTTGCGTTTGGTAGCTTTTGATGGGAACTCTCAATATGCCATCCAAAGAGCTGTCAATGCAGGTGAAGGAGGCCATCATTAGGCCAGAAAAACAAAACTATCACACAGATACCAGAAACTTCAGCAGAGTCCAAATCTACAGTTTGGTACATTCCTAAAAATAATGAATGCACTAGAGAACTCAGCAACATCAAAAGACCTGGAAGACCTGTGTTTTACAAATCAGAGATTCACCTGTATTGTAATACTTTGCCAAAGATACAATAGCATCTTGCCAATTTAATACCATCTAACTGAGATACTATATGATTCCAACCACTAGCATTTGTACACCAAGTATTTTTACCTCCACCAAGGAGGTTGTGTTTTACCTTTGGTTTGTGGCTGTGTTTGTTTGTTAGCAACAATATGGAAAAAGTTTTTAAGAGGTTTTTATAATCTTTTTACCAGAGGTGTGTCTTGGCCCAACTAAGAAGTGATTTCATTCTGGGAGTGATCCAGATCAAAATCTGGATCCAGGAATTTTTTATTTGCTTGAGTGGTGGTACATAATAACACTACTTGTATGTGTCCCACACGTGGGGGACTGTTTGGTCTATGTGGACATACGCACTCTCTGAATGCTCTTGTTCAAGTTTTTGAAGCAGTCAGAGACGCAGTAAAATGTACTGCATTCAAAGTGGAGAAAAAAACTTGCATAAATACCAAAATAACACAAATCAAAATAATCAGAAGACCATTTAAAAAATGTGGTCTCCTTCTCCAGCCTCCTTCTGACATTGAAAAGTATTCAACACATTCTGAGTCTAACATGCATCCACACACACAGCGGTCCTCACAGTGCTGTAGATCTGGTGCAGGATGTCCCGGCAGTTTGGCACACCCAGGTCAGTGTTCATCACAATCTTCACCCCAGTTGGCGTCTCATAGTAATGCAGTTTGTAGCGGCTGGTCTGGAAAGCCAGAAAACCATCCTTCCTGCGAGCATGCAGGAGTCAAGGGAAAATGTGGGGAGAGGAGCACAGCCCAACAAAACACACAGTGGTAAACACAATGTACTGCCTTCGCTAGCTCAGTAACTGTAGAGTAATATCTGAAATGGCACTTTAACTTCAGTGGTTCAGGAACTATGGAGGGAGGAGATGACTGGAGGAAAGGGGGTTGTATTTTTTGTGTACTGGCACCCACCTCATTTTCCAGATTTGAGATCAGGGATTTACTCACAGTAGTCATATATCATCTAAACCACCTCTTCCTCACTAGGGTTGCAGGGGAGCTGGAGCCTAACCCAGCTGTCTATGGGCAAATGGCAGGGACAGATCCCGGACAGCTTGCGAATCCATTGCAGGGTGCACACAACATTCACTCATACACTCATTCCTACTGACAATTTAGAGTCTCCACGCGAACATGAGGAGAACATGCAAACTCTGTACACACACACACAAACACACACACACACACAAAAAAAGGCCCCAGGCCAGATTCAAACCCACAACTTTCTAGCTGTGAGGTGACAGTGCTACCCACTGTGCCAGCCCCAATCCATAATCCACACATCAAAACCCACAAAATAAACCATACTTCGCAAAACAGGACCCAGTTCTATTCATTCACGCAGAAAAAGAAAATGCTCCCAAAATTGTTGTCTTTGTGAACAAGACAGATTAATCACAATATATACCAAGACAAAGACTAAGTCAGGGACAAGCACAAAGATGAACACCGAAATGCAGTACAGGAGTGAGAGGCAATGGTGAAATACTCCAACCAAGTAACTTTAACCTGAGGAAAGCAAAACTCTGGAAACTCGCAGCACATAATCCCAAGAAGATTATTCCACAGACCACCACATAAAAATAACCACACCACACTCATTCTGAGCCACAAGCACTGATCAGCCTGCCAGGATACATATCGAGAGGAGACATCTTGCTGACAAAAGACCGAATGGAAAACAGCATTCCATACATCAGTTTATACTCCTGCGAAAGACATGGAAGAGACAAAGTCATTTCAATAAATCAGAGACCACAAAATTTTTCAAATTTATATACATCACTGAATGCGCCTTTAAATATTTCTGGGGATACCATAAGGAAAACTTACTTATTTAAATTAGATACAGGAGCAAAACATTGCAGTAATTTCACCAATAATACAAAAAAAAGAGAGAGACCGCACTCTACTCTGCCTCATAAAAGCAGATTGCCAACTTTAAATAATAAATTAGCCTAGATCCAATCCCAGTTACCTCTTGTCCTCACTGCTAACTAGAGAACAACTGAACATGCAGCCAGTGTGCTACATACTACTAAAGCACAAGTATCTAGTGCAATATCAGATTCTGATTGTGCAGCATGAAAACATTTGACTTGCCAAAACATGAGCGATTTACGTAGTAGTGTGAGTAACATAGAAAAAGCTTGAAATGGTAAAGATAAATGGAAGAGAACACACGTGCTAATCATTTGCTAAGGCCTAAGAGAGCCAAAAGAGGAAAACCATTTCTCTGTTTTGATACCTCCTCCTTAGAGATTCCAGCCTGCTTCTTCCGATTCCACTCACTATAATGCAGACACGTGCCATTTCGGTCAAAGATGTACAGATTATGTACAGTCATCTGGTCAGAATGAGAAAATGCGAGAATACAATTGATTCAGTTTATCCAGTACATCCCCACTCAACCTACAATACTGAGCACAATACTAGTAGTTTTAAGATAATACACCGTTAAAATTCCTTTCTGAAGGACTAGCAAAGTAGGGTAGTTTGCGGTAGGCGTTGATAATAACGAATTTCGAGACAGGCAGACGAATACGTTCAGTTCTCATTTCCATATTTAGCTAAGTACGCAAGTATGTTATCTACTTTAGTGACGGGATATAAAAGATAAATTACATAATTCATTATTTCACAGAAGAATATAACATGTTCACTTTTCTTATTAATACATACCTAGCCCGCGGCTGTTTTCTGCAATTAGCCAGGAAATTTAATTTGCACTAACACCACTCTAACAACAACCAGAAAATATACCTACATGTGAATTTAGCTCAGAGCAGTTTTATTAAAACTTTTAAGAAACGTAGAAGTACGAGCGCTGCTCTTTTGCTGTGAAATGTGCAGGAGCTAATTTCCCTGATGACAGCTATCTAGATGATCACATAGCTATATACCAGCAAGGCAAGACAATTGTTTTCAAATTGACAGCTGGCTATTGATGCATATTTGGCCTTGTAGTTCAAATCGAACTTCAGGCCGATTTCTTTTATCGTTGCAGTTTGCTATCAATTAAAGACTGAAGAAAACAAATCAGTCTGATCGAACTGATTCTTACCTCTAGCTTCCTGTTTGACTATCGTAATAAACGCAAAGATGCCTTTCGTATTGCCTGTACTCTTAGATTACATTTTCCTGTCAAAGCTCTTGAAGTCAATAGAAAAATACAGCAAGTCCACGGAGAGTGTTTAGAACAATGCAGAAAGCTTTGAATAATACCCGTTTATGAAGTCTTGTTTATTCATACGCCACTGTAACTTATCTACTACACCGGCATTCATGCCAGCAGCTTGGAGCCAAAATGGAGCCTAAAGGATACAGTTTCTTGTAACGCAGTCACACAATGAGAGAAAATGGCTAACATGAATCCGTGGCAAATAGGATGTTTTACTATAAGTTTACAAATGCTTTTCCGGTGCATACTGAGAAATATTACCTTTCGGTAATTTAGAAGATTGCAATAGTTAAAATATTAAGCGTCACGCGAACTTCCCGATTGGAAAGACATTTGGATCACATGACATAACAAGTCAATCACATCGTCAAGCCCCAACGCATTCATTTACGCTATCTGCGTGCTATGAGGGCGACATTGCAACGTATTCCCCTGGATTGCAATTCTCAGTGAAAGTCTACTCCGCTAGCTACATGGAAACATGATGGCGGCGACGACGGCAATGAATCGGATACAGCATCTCTCCGGTTCCAATAATTTGGTCCCGGACTGGACAGCCAAGGAAGTCAGCACTGGGGTGAGCCATTTTAGTACGTGTTGGTAACCGCCAAAGCGTTTAAAATGTGTTCCACGAGTTGACAAGGGAAATGGGAACTGCACTCCCACTACTTCAATGACTGGGCTCTCTGTTAGCTAGCCCTGAGACAGCAAATCTTGGAAGGTAGCAAACTACCTATTGCTGTCGCGAGCAAATGTTATCTCGTTTATTGTCCATTAGAAGAAGATTTACCATTCTCACTAGAAGAACCCAGGCGAAGTTACGTTTGATAAGTTTGAGGAAAATTTTTTAGAGTTTTCTTAGAACTTAAGGGGTCTTCGGGGTAAACATTTCAATTTTTTTTTTCTCGAAAATTTCAATATTTTTGATTTTCACATAAAATAAATAAAATATATAAAGGAATGCAGTGAGATGCAAGTATATACCAAGAATATATGTTGTTCCTCTGCCTCAATTGTTACTTCTGACTTTAAATCACAATTTTGACTGATTTTCAACCCTGTGGCATTTATAAAATCATTAATATTCATCTAATTGACTTGAAATGTGGACTGAAGTTGTATCTGTTGGAGATCTATGAAATGACGTAGCATTTTCTAGATAGGTGCATCCCTAGGGGGTTAATTTTGAAAATGAAGCAAGTTGATGATAGCGATTTTTGTTATGGTTACATAACGGAGCTCATTAAATATTCATAAATGTTCCAAACAAAAAAATCCTGTTTCATTTCATAGAACTATTTTAAACCTTTCATATGAGACTAATTTGAGTACAATCTGACAATGTTATTGAAATATCAATGCCACAAAATATTTTCAGATTTTGTCATTTAAGTGCTGTTTCCATGGCAACCATGTAAATTTTTATCAAAATACTACATTTTATGAGGTTAAAAATCATGCTGAGTATGTTTATTTCTTAGTTTTTACATTATTATGGTTATTTCTACACCTTACCTTGAAGACCCCTTAAGTCAAATGGCTAGCTGACTCCTGAAGCGACCAAGTGGCTTGACTGGCTAGCTAGCAAACCTAAATCGTAATGTATGGAACGTCACTGTATTGAATGTACTGGCGACGTTCCTCTCTTGCAGACCACGATTATGGCGGTGGAGTTCGATGGCGGAGTTGTGATCGGCGCAGATTCTCGCACAACGTCTGGGTAATGGATCCTGATGGGAAGTTGTTGATCAGTGTACGTCACGTTAAACTGATCAACAGTTGTTGATCAGTTTAACGTGACGTACTTAGATCTCATCTCACATCGCGCCCAGCAGTTTTTCTGCCTCTGCATCATGCTAATCTACTGTTGCTACCATGTTGATACCAAGTGAGTTGATCTCTGATGAGTAAGTTTCCAATCGTGTTAAATCACTGATTAGTTAATCGTGATTTCTGATTAGTGTATGTTGGCGCCGTAATAATTGGTTGTGGAATTTGTAAAATTTAAGCATTCTGTGGAAGTCTATAGCAGGTCAGAGATGCTGTCCTTTTGGAAATGAAATCCAAGTATGTACCTCGTATTATATATGTGCTCTCCTCTAATCCCTGTTCTACAGTGCTTACATCTGCAACCGAGTGTCTGATAAACTGACCCCGATCCATGACCGCATCTTCTGCTGCCGCTCTGGTTCTGCAGGGGACACTCAGGCCATGGCAGATGTAGTCACCTACCAGCTGGGCATCCACAGGTGACATCTGCAGTGTTTCTCTCCGTGTTCTTAACCCTCACACTTAAGTCATCTTATGAATCATCTTTGCTTCACAGGAAAAATGTGCCACATTAATCCCTTCTCATGAGTTTTTAGTGACTTCTGTATCAAGAATTGGGATGTGCCATCTCTGTCTCTTTATGCAAGATGTGATCTCACACCAGCTGTGGCATTGGCCATTGATTTATGTGTACTTCAGCTGTCCATGCATCTCATCAACCTGGTAACTGGAATTGTCATTTTAAGCTGAATTACTGTGAGGCCTTATCAGCTTCATGAATAAGGGGAGGTGCTTTCAATTACGCTGCACATATTGAATTGATGGATTTGATGGAATTTGGTCTGCGAACCCTCCCTTATTGCAGTTCAATTGTATTTTGAGTAATGACTGTCCAGGACCATGTCTTTTTATCTGACCGTATTTCCTGTGCTGTGATTGTTTCAGTGTTGAAGTAGGTGAGCCTCCATTGGTGCAGACTGCTGCCAATCTGTTCAAGGAGATGTGCTACCGCTACCGAGAGGAGCTAATGGCTGCAATCATTGTTGCAGGCTGGGATAAGAGGAATGGTGGACAGGCAAGTGCTCCTTTTTTCTTAGTAGTAACCTACTACTTCTGATAGAGCATCAGTGCTTATTTTAAGTTATCAAGTAATATGTTGTCATATGAAAAGTGTTAAATTTTGAAATTGAATTCATTTTCAGCTTCGTTCAGATATCTTCTTTTGGTAGTGCGGTCATGTGTACAGTCATGAATGGCCTACATGTCGTGTACCACATGGAGTATAACCTCACCCCCACAGGTGTACGCGGTTCCTGCAGGAGGGATGTTGGTGAGACAGCCGGTGTCTGTGGGTGGTTCTGGCAGCACCTATATCTACGGATATGTGGACTCAAACTTCAAACCGGGCATGACCAAGGAAGAGTACCTGCGCTTTACCGCTGGAGGTGAGAGCGCTGAGGAAGGGCGGCTGTGGGACAGTGGCCTTCATTCCTGGTACTGGAGAGCCGCAGTGGAGGCTAATTTTTACTGTCACTCAGGTCTTAACTGATAAATTAAAGCAGTCTGTTATACAGGTAACTCGCCTTTCATGGTTACCTAGGTCCAAACTGATTGTTGAAATCAAGGCGAAAACCAAAATCGGCAGAACCTGCAGCTCACGAGGACCAAGAATGAAGAGCACTGCTTTTATAAAATTGTATGGATATTGTGCATCAGTTTTTAAGGACTCTAATCATTCTCTTTGATGTAGATTGTATGAATTTGTGGTAGATGAAATCTGATTATGCCACCCCTTCACAATCTTGCATGCACACAGATATTTTTTATTTATTTTTTTTTTAGAATTGGTTCAAGATTGAAACAAAATGATGATGATGATGATGATGTAACGGATGTACTCTGTAACAAGTGAATGCCCTTTAAGGTGTCAGGGTCAGTTGTGATGTGGCCTAATATTTTAAAATAATAGATTTTTGTGTTCTCTTTGCTTAGCTCTTTCTCTGGCTATGGAGAGGGATGGCTGCAGTGGTGGGGTGGCGCGTTTGGCTACAATCTCTGAGGAGGGAGTGGAAAGACGGGTAATTTTGGGGAATGAACTGCCCAAATTCTCTACTGTTTAGCTGAGAAATTGGGAAATTGCTCCAGCTATTCTACTGATTTCTTTGTTTTGTAATGTTCTTTGATGTAAAAAGAAGCAACGCATTTTTTCCAATAAAACTGATCAATGCAAATATATTGAGCGTCTTTATGGTACTTCTGGATTCTATTGATTTGACCCTCCAAACCCTTTCCCTGGAAATCTACCATTCCATATGTTTTCACTTTAACTCTTAAGGCTTGTCTCATTCAACAGTGAGATAGTTGTTGAGCTTTACAATTGTTATGCAGAGGTATGCCAAATAAGGGTTGTTATGAAAACTTAAGATGGTAAAACTCCACAAACAGGGCTGGGCAGCCCAGCAACAGAGGTTTTCTGCTCCATCAGTTGTTTGGGCAAGATTTTTCCTAGCTTTTCAATTTTTGGTAAAATAAGAGTTGTTGTTTGGGCCTTTATCCTATCAATAATCAAGATTAAACGAATTAACAATGGAATGCTGCAGTCATCTGTGAAAGCTCTACTTTGGGTAGCTTTGATGCATAATTGGAGTCACTGTTGGAAGGTGGGTTAAGCCATGAACTTGGGCTTTTTAATGACCTCAACTATGGACACCTCTTGACTTGATTGCCGTCCTCCGATTAAATTCTTCTGTGTTCCCAAAAATGAATATTTAATACACGAGAAAAAAAGTGAGACCAAAACAAATTTCTTGGCTTTTGGATTGCTTTTATTAGAATCATACTGAAATGGATATCTGAACATTCGAAATAATTGGTTGTGCAAGAGAAGATTTACATTTACATAAATAACCACATACTTTATTTTTATAATCTTCCAGCAGTGAAAGCTTGGGTGTAGACTTAAAGCCAACATGCAGTAAACTAATATCTTAATATGAATATTAAAAAAAAAAAAAGAATCATTTACTAAACCGTTAAGAATGAATTACTTGGATGGCCATATGGCATCCAGTTGAAATGCTTTCTTTCAGTAACTGCACAGACAAAGCAAAAGAGGGCATGAAATGGTACAACACACTCATTTTAGATGGCTAAGTTTAATATTGGTGTAAATCCATGAAAGCCAGCGTTGGTGAAAGTTCAACATGTTAAGCTTTGTTGCTGCAAGTTTCAGTACTCGGGACATTGCTGCTGTGAAAAATATTGGTGATGGGTTCGCCAATGTGGCTAAAGAAGTAATGCTTGAACTGGGATGGCTTCTTTGTCCATGGCCTCTTGACACAAATTAAACAGATCTAGAATGCACTCCGTGTCTCTCTGGCCAGAATAACAGAGTTTCCTTTGACCCATATTTTTAATATATATATATATATATATATATATATATATATATATAAGTGATGGTGCTGAAATTGACCCATTTAAAAAATTTGATGCACTTGAAAACATACTACTCCCATTTCATATTACTGTCTTTATTGGTAATTGATCGTTATATCCTTTAGTTTATGTATTTATTATTTAAAGTTTAAAATGAAGTGGTGAGCAGATTTTTCAATAAACTAAAGCTACCTTTGGGATTGTCTGGTTATTATTTCAATACACTGTAAACAAACGGCAACCTACAGTTAAGTTATTTTTCCTCACATTCCAGCACACACAGAACAAGGCAGGAATTTTGCCTGGAAAGGTGACCAACCCACTGGAGTTTGTGCTATTCAGGACCTCTTTAAATCAAATGAAAGTAGCCTACATCTTTTAGATTTGCATTTTAAAATTGGGTTGCCTTTGAATGATTATAAATTCTCCCATTGAATGCTCTCTCAATTTACAACTTCTTTACAGCACAGACATTAAATAGATTGACCATGATCTTACACCCTTGCTGAAGGTCAGGCAGCGGTGGTTTAAAAAAAATAAAATGCAGTAAACATACATTTTTCTTGAATGGTCACAGCTGAGTCTCTGAAATGATGATTTTGGGAGGGGAAGAGCCATCTCCACCTCTTGGACTAGAATCAGTGCCTCTTGCAATCAAAGGCATCAATGACCACCAGTCCTCCTCCCTTGTATCTGCTCCCGCTCCCTCTTGGTCTTTTAACAGCCACTCTCCTACGATCCACTCATTTCCAATAGACGATTCCCTGTCTGTACTCCTTCTGTCCCGTTCTTCCCCATTTACCCGCTCTTCTCTTAAGATCAAGCTGTACCTTTTTTTGGGCTCGCTGCTTGTCCTGTTTCTCCCTGACCATCCTTGCGTCACTCTCTTTCCTTGCTCATTTGGAACTCCTTCATTAGCCCTCTGGCTTAAATCCACTTCAGTCAATCCTGTCAACTCTTGTTCTCGTCTTATGACCTTGTAGATTGTCTTTCTGTGAACCTGTATATTTTCTACACTCCCAATATCTAAAGTACCAGCATCATGTCCTGTTGTACAGTCTTGACATGTATACTCAGGTTTAACTCCCTCACATTCTTCCTCCCCCTCTTTTGTTTGCTCGGACCTGTAAACAAAAAGCACTGAGCGAAATATAGCTTGGACCCCCTCACCACCCTCAAAAGGCAGCGAAATTGCCCCAGCCTGATCACTCGCTTTCCCTTTAAGGTTCTCTCCATTCCCATCTGTGTCTGCCATCTGTCGACTGTAATACCCCAGCAGCTTCAGAGTATTTCTCCTCCGCTCCTGTTTCTTTCGGACAAGAGGCAAATAGACCCTTAGGTAAGCTCGAAGGGCCCAAAGAAAGATTAAGCACAGCCAGAAGATCAGTAAGATACACAGAAAAAGGTAGCCAAGGAACAGCCACCAACAGTAATAAACCACTGGCCTCTCCTGTATCCCACTCCCTAATCCCACGTAGCCAGTGCTGACAGACTGCTTTGTGGTCCAAGAAGGATCAGTTGCAGTCGGATGCCGTGTGGGTATGGATGGAGGTGTAGATTGGGGGGCTGATGGGGTTGTCAATGGAGTCGTTGATCTGGGTGTTGACTGAGTTGTGAATTGGGAAGTGGATTTGAATACCGTTGTCGGCAGTTGGAAAGCTGCGGAAATCGTGTTAGATTCCTCTTTCATTACTGATTCAAGAGATGTCTTAATTGTGGTAAAGTCATACCAAGAGGTCCACATGAGGTAATACATAGTTGTTGTTAAAAACCAAAATGTTTTGGCTGAAGTGGTGGGAGTCTGAGTGGGTATGGTCGTTCTGATTGAGGTCTGTGTTATGTCAGTGGTTGGGATGGATGCGTGAGCTGAGGTTTGAATGGGTGTGGTGATAGTGGTCTGGGTGGATGTGGTGGTTAGCGTAGGGGCAGTTGTGGTAGTGTCAGCCTGATTATTAAACACAGTGCTTGTCTGGGTAACTTCAGGTGTCTGTGTCAATGGAAGGGTATGGGCAGTGGAGAGGGTCCATGTGGTGGCTGCAGTTGTGAGCGGCGCTGCAGTTGTGAGCGGCGCTGCAGTTGTGAGCAGTGCTGCAGTTACAACGTAAGCTACATCACCAAGGGTTGGGCAGTATTCATCCTTAGTCAAATCAATGATGGCCCGATCTTTCAGTTGATTTGGGCTGTCACACACCACACTCTCTGGGTCATTTACAATATTGGATGGACCTGTATGGACGTAGACATTGTGACCCTGATCCTCCAGCCAGCGTGACAGATAGCCTACATCACAGTTGCAAACCCAGGGGTTCTTGGACAGATAGACGTATGGAATATCAGATAACTTGGAAAAGAACTTATCTGGCATGACCTTGAGACGATTGTCCTCAACATCAAAGGTCTTGAGGATTTTGGTGTTAATTACGGTCAGCAGTGGCAAAGGCAGCACCCGGATGAGGTTTTGTGAGAGATCCAGAACCTCCAGTTGCTCCAGATCCTTGAAGGCGTCCTGGTTCAGGGTGTGAAGCTGGTTGGCGCGCAGGTAGATCTCCATCAGCTTTGATGCAGCAGTAAAGGCAGATGCAGGGAGCTCCTGAAGCCTGTTACCAGAGAGCCAGAGAACCCTCAGAGAAGGGAGGATCATGTTTGATGTGCTCTGCAGTGCAGACACTTTGTTCCGGGAGAGGTCCAACTCATGTAACTTGTGGAAGCTCTGGTAGGAGGACCAGGACAGGGACACAAAGTCATTGTCTGTAAGAACTATGACTTCTGTGGCTGGATCGATTGAAGATGGAACACTGCTCAGTGTCATCGCAGTGCAGTTGACACGTGGTCGGTGATCCTTATTCCTGTCACTATGACAACAGCTAATCATAGTCAGGCAGAAGTTATAAAAAATCAGGAGAAAAAAGGAAGACTTCATTTTGATGATGGTGATGACACCTGCCAGGAGAGAAATAAATTGCTATAATGCTAGAATAATTTAAGAAATTTTATAAATGGCAGTTGATAATAAGCACTTGATTGGGGCCACACCAGGGGCAACCAACTATCTTAGAGCTGGCAAAATGATGTATTTCACTTCGCTAGAATCGCTTATTTCAACATACATGTTATGAAAAAAGGCATGAATTTAAAATGATTAAATGAAAAGCAAAAGTAATTGGAGTCCAATGGCATGACTCATACTTGTATGTGTGCACCAGGTTCTATAACACAATCATTAAGAGTAAACAAAAGGACGCAGTAGTTCACAGATTCATTAAGTATTTAGCTACAGGACACATTGTGCTTTAACTGATGGGCCACTGAATTTAAATTTGTTACAAATACATATGGAATATTGAACATTTTACTCCTTTAAAATGTACAGAATTTCATTTCAGCAATTTTTTAGAGTATGAGAACAGCTGTGAGAGGGGGCATTTGTAGTGGAAATTTGAATTTCCCCAATCTCTACCCTTAATGCTAAAATTTCAGCACACCAATGGAACATTTGCTAAATTACAGTAATGAGTAGTACTACTTTTACTGTGTTAAAGTCATCAGAGCTTATGATGTTGTCACATCTAAACAGGTTTTTGATGAGAAATCATGGCACTAAGCACTTCAGTGTTCAACATGGCAACAACGAAGAGAATAAATAATTCACCCTCACTTTGTTAACAGAAAAGTCCATAACACTTTCGAAAGTTGAGCGGTTTGGGGACCATTATTATTATTAATATTTTTTATTATTATTATTGTGGTGGTGTCAGTCTTACATTGTTCATACAATATTTTTGGCATAACCTTTAACTGAAGGCAAAGAGTGTACACTTCAAGCACATCTTGATTCATTTCATATCCATGGTGTTGGTGTAAATAGCCAAAGTGGTGACAATTGTTTTCCTGCCCAAATAATAATGGACCTAACAGAGGGTAAAGGAGAAATTCTAAATCAGTGTTTTCTGTTTTTATTTGTGTCCCACCTTTTTAGGAGTTGAGGTTTGTATGCAAAATAATGAGTAAATGCTTCCATACATAACAACTTTTAGTTGGAGTAAAACCTGCTTAAATTTTACTTGTCAAAGGCTGCAATTACTGACATTAGTATTCATTGAAATAAACAATTCAGTAATAACCATCTGAACATGCAAATCGTTCACATGGAAAAAGGACTGGTGAAGTGCTGGTATAATGTTCACAAAAAAAAAATTATCTTCAATAGATCTGTGACAGAGTCAAACATATCATAAATATCCTGAGTATATGACAGTGTCATCAAAATCTGTCAACAAGGAATTTTCAAAAATTACTGCATAATTACTGATTATCAGCAGGTGAAAGATATATCATTAGCATTCCAGTGAATTTAAGATGTGACACCGACCACTGAAATTAGATTGCCATTTATTGGCCGTAGGGTAGGATAGCCTATTATACAAAAAACAACCTAGCTTCTAGCTTATTTGCTCCTCTCATATCCAAGTAAAAGGGCTAGCTAGGGGGATAGCTCATTTTTTGCTCTGCAAGGAAAATACTGTGGAAACAATTTCCCAAATTTTGCCGTCATAAGACCATCAAAAGACCCAACAATACACTCAATGTTTGCTGTCACAGGTTAAAAGTAGACAATACCAATTGTGCTTACTTTGTTCCTCTTCAGTTTTTCCCAATCATGTCTTCAAAATGTAATTCCATAAATCGACAGTTATCTTAATTCTACTAATCTTTTTACGTCTATGTTCTCCAAAAAATATCCGTTAAAGGGTGCCAGTTTACTGGTTAGGTTTGCAAGTGCATTCTCAACCATAATATTTTATTCCCTGTTGTTTCCTCATTTTAGGAACAGAGTTGTGTTCCCAAGAGAATTATCACAGTTCCTCCTCATCCCCTTGTCACTCACGCTCCCTGATAAGAGCGCTATGGATTTCAAACCCACTGTACTCTGCCAACATAAATAGCAACAGCAAATTTTACCAACAGCCCTGAAGTGGCAATGAAAAAGCCTATCTGTGGCCAACACACTGATCGTATGAGGCATTGTCATCATCAAAAATAGATCAAGAAAACCACACACACACACACACACACGATGTATGCGGCATCGAAAGTCAGGAGTTTCTGCCATTTAGGTTCCTGTAACTAAAGACAATGATAGGACAGATGTGGAAGAAGCTCAGATGAGTTCACCTGCAGGTTTTGGTTTCGTTTGAATCTTGATTCATAACCTATTTATTTCCACAAAATATTTGAGATTAGCCCCAATGAGGCTAAAGAGTTGTTAAAGTTACTGACCGTGACCCTTTATTTTTTATTTTGTCAACTTGTAACAAGTACTCGTATTTATATTATGTGTAATTCAAAATGAGTGAATATTAAAAAAAATAAAATAAAAATAAAGTTTATCAGTTTGAACATTAAATATCTTGTCTTTGTAGTGTACTCAATTGAATATATACTGGACAAAGAAAATTAGGGATCACCCCAATTTTCGAATTTGAAATATTTGATAGTTCAAATTATGTTCCATATCATATTTCAATATTAAAAATCAGAGTGATCCCTAACTTTTTTGTCCAGTATAGGTTGAAAAGGATTTGTGAATCATTGTATTCTGTTTTTATTCACGTTTTACACAACATCCAAGCTTCATTGGTATATGGGTGGGTAGGTTTAAGGGGATAAACCATTGGAAACTAAATCCATAAATAGAGCTATACATCGCACTGTAATCCCAACTGATTTTGTACAGCTGTTCTGACCATGGAGCTTTGCCCCAATCCCATCAAATAATTCATCACATGGGAAGGTTTTGCTCATTACTAAATATCAATATATTACACGCCAGAAAACCTGCCCTTGTCATGGTTTCAATAGCAGCAAGAGAACACATAAAACAAATATTGAAACTTGTTAAATGAATAGTTCTGCAATTTGGCCATCCAGGAATATAATGAGTTAGCATCAGTCACCCAACGTGTCGTCTAATTTGTTACTAAATTGCAAACAGCTCAGTTCTGCCTCTCTCTCTCTCTCTCTCTCTCTCAACACACAGTATGAGAATTATTTTTATACTTGGATGAAAATCCTTTGCAGTCGATGATTACCTGAACTTTGGACCCTATGGACATCACTAAATGCTGAGTTTCCTCGCCTGAGATGCTTTGCCTGGCCCTCAGTAGCTGTCTTTTCGTGGGTCTTTCTGTCATCAGTTTTGTCTCCAGTTAGTGAAGAGCAAATCAGATGGGCTGAGGTCTGGTGACTGACTTGGCCATTCATGAATATTCCATTTCTTTGCCTTGTTGCTTTCACAGTATGTTTTGGCTCATTATCCATCTGTGCAGTGAAGCAATGTCTTATCAGCTTTGCAGCATTTGGCTGAATTTGAGCAGACAGTGTAGCTTGGTAGACTTCAGAATTTATATTGCGACCTCTATCAGCAGTTACATTATCAATAAACATCAGCTTCTGGTACAAGATGATTTTGGTTTCATCTATCCACAGAATCTTGTTTCAATACTGTTCAAGCTTTTTAAGATGTTTTCCAGCAAAGTCTAATTTTGCCTTTCTGTTCAGGGTTATTAGTGGTTTGTTCCTTGTGTCAAACCCTCTATATTTACATTCAGGAAGGCATCTCTGATAGTTGTCATTTTCGAAATGACCTATCTCCATAAGTGTGTTCTCGACCTGGCTAGATGTTGTGGAGGGGTTTTTCTTCACCAAGGATAGCATTCTGTCATCATCCACTTCAGTCGTCTTCTGCAGTCTTCCACATCTGATGTTGCTGACCTTACCAGTACATTCCTTCTTTTTTTAAAGAATGCACCAAACTGTTGATTTGACCTCTCCTAAAGTTCCTGTTGTCTGACAGATTAGTTTTTGTTTCTTTCAACATAATGATGGCCTCGTCCAAGCGCATCAACGCCTCTTTGGACCACATATTGACAGCTCCGATAAACAGCTGCCAAATGCAAATTCAACAGGAATAAACTCCATACCTTTAACAGGCTTAATTTATTATGAAATAATGATTGAACCACACCTGGTGATTAAACTTATTTTCAGTCAATTGTCCAATTACTTTTGGGTTTCTGAAAGTGGAGAAGTACATGTAAAAATAGCTGCAATTCCTTATGGTTGATTCAAGTTTGAGAAACCTCTTGAAATAACACTGAAAGTCTATACTTCAATCACATCTTTTTTTATTCGTTTCAAATCAATGGTGTACAGCAGCAAAAAAAAAGAAAAAAAAGAAAATGACATCACTGACCACATACCTCTAGACCTAACTGCATATGACTACAAGAGACTGTAAAGAAATTGGTGAATGGAGAAATTTATGACCAATGATGATTTGACATTTGCAATAAAAAGATGTTAGACGGGTGAGTGAATCGTGTAATACCATGAAAGGAGCCACAAAAAGATGTAGGGCTGGTTTCACAGACATGGATTAAGCTAAGTCCCGGACTTAACTGAGTTTTGTTTGGAGAATCTCCATTGAAAATTGAATTTAGTCTGAGAGTAAGTTTAATCTGTGTTTGTGAAACTGGTCCGTAGTCTCTCAGGAGCAAGAACGGGTCTAAGACTCAGGAATTCATCAGGAGATGTATTCTAATTATTCATCACTTTGAGAACATTCCATCACCATACCATTAGCTGCTGCATCAACAGATCCTCAGCAGTTAAACCCTAGTCACACTAGAGGCGGAATGAGCCGGAATGCCGTCGGAATGAAAATTCTTTATATGTTCCTGGATATTCGATGTGCGTAATAAAAAAACTCTGACTGTATTTTGAGTGCATTCCCAATATTCGGGCCCGTTCTTGTGGCCGGCCGGAATGTTTTGCTCATGCTCAAAACTTTCCAGGTGCATTCGAAGTGGAGAAATATCGAACGGCATTCGAAGTGTATTCTAACTGCGCTCTGACTGTATTATAAATATTCTTACGGCATTCCAACAGCATTCAAAACATTCTGATTGCATTCGAGGGAGAATCGAAACGGCAAGCCACGTCAAATCCTGCCAGAATGCGCCTCTAATGAGCCAGAATGCACCTCGAATGCATTTCGATTGCTGCAGGAATCTATTTCGATATTAAAACAATTCAGCTGGAATGTGCTTCAAAGGCCGTTGGCATCCTTCGATTGCCGCTGGAATCAGTGGCGGCTGGTGAACTGGCTTAAAAATAATGATTGGTTAAATTACCATTTCACTTAAATTACGATTACAGAAACTCCGAAAACTCTCAACATTATCAGGTGTGGCCACTTTTCATTAATAACGCATATCTGTTGACTCTCACGCATTCGGCGTCAGTTTTAGTGGCATATTTACGTTCCCCTGCTGTAGTCAGCAATTACTCAATCAACGCATATGGGACACTCGTGTTACATTCTAAGTACATTCTGAGTATTCGAGCTGCATTCTGTTTGAATTCTTGGACGTTCCATCCATATTCGGCGGCCATTCCGGGAGCGTTCTGACTGCATTCGAGGTGAATTCGTACAGCATTCGAGGCACCTTCCAACCAGACTTCGGGTGGAGTTCAGGCAGCAATTGAACCGCACTCGTACGGCATTCGAAGTGTATTCTAAATATTCTGACTGCATTCTGACAGCATTCTGAATATTCCTACTGTGTTCCAACTACATTCAAGCTGCATTCGAGAGCTAATACACCCAGAATGTACAAGAGTCATTTGAGGCGGGTTCGAAGTGCATCCTAAGTATTCGAGCGCAATTCTTTCAAAGCTGTGAGAATTTTGGTCAATTTGAAATTCCCGCTGGAATGTTGCGCCAATTCTTCATTCCGGCTGGTTCTGCTTGATTCTTGCTGATTTTGAATAAGCGTGACGGGGGCTTCAAATGCAGAACTAAAGCCATATATCAACAATGTACAAACAATTTCTCAAGATGATGAAATGGTGTTTTGAAGTCCGACAAGTCGTCATTTTTCTCGGGAACAAAGAGGACGAGGACAATCCATGTTGTAATCAACGTCATGTCCAAAAGTCAGCAGCTGTCATGGTTTTGGGGTGTGTCAGTGCACAAGGCATGGATGATTTATACAATGTACATTGGTGAAGGCATTATTAATGCAGAAAAATATGCATGAATTTTGGAGCAACATGTGCTGCATATGAGATATGGAGATGTCCCAACATTTTCTAGCAAGACCACAGCCAACAACAATCTGATGATGGGTAAATGGCTATGTTAAGCAGAGCATGTAGGTGCTAGATTGACCTGCCTGCTGTCCCGATCGCTCTCTAATTGAAAATTTATGCCACACGGTGCTGCAAAATATACATCAACAAATGCCCCGTGCTACTTTGCAGCTTAAGACCTCCATAATGGAGGAGTAGGGGAAAATTCAGCTTTCTAGACTTGAACAGTTCTCAGTGCCCAAGTACTTCATGAGCATGATTAAAAGGCACGGTGAGGTTTCGCAGTAGTAAACATTCGACTGTGACAACTTTTTTTGGACTCTTTTGCAATCATCCCATTGCATATTTTCAATTTTCAATGAGCAATTTAACACTCGTTAAAACACCAAATAGAGAGTTTGAGAGATTCCTTTATGCTCCACGATAAAACAAAATTGTTTCACACGTCCACAAATCAGCCATTCAGAGCAGAACAATATGGAAAAATTGTAAAGCACCAAGCTAATAAATAAGCACGCCAATAAATGAACAAAAATTACACTAAAATAGAATAAAAATAAGTAGTTTAAATTTTAAAATATATTTAGAGGAACATTCTCTTCCGTGGATTGAATTAGGGGCAAAATGACCATGATCTAAGCTACAAAGCTCAGCACAAAGGGGACAACACAAAAACATACCCATCCACGACACGGCCCATCTGTTATACATGAAAGATGCATTATTAATACGTCCACCGAGGAAATGCGCTACGGCTCAAATGAAACATATCCAAGCTTAAACAGGTCATGGATACCCACTCAAGACATCATACACAGTTAATCCAGTATGTCAGATCTCCGACCTCTTGAGCTGCAGGAGCCCACCACTTGCTGGTAATATGAGCAGCAGATGGATAGTCCTCCATTTGTAATTTCCTTTCTTAAGCCAGGATTAAATGAATCCCATCCTCTATGTTAAAACATATTCACTAAGCTTGTTGTCTGGGGCATAAGAAGTGCAGGGGACCTGAGTCCTAATGAGAACAATCTTTTAATCTGCCTTTCGACACTGCATTTCACTTCTACTCCAATGGTTGCCATTGTCTTGTGAAGGAAGGCATCTTCTGAAAAATGCGCCACTGAACTCAAAAATAAAAGAAAAGCCGCAGTGTCTAATTGCAAAACAAAGTTCTGAAGGAAACGCTCAGACTGATTCTATTCTCAACTGGGCCTAGAAAAAACAGAAAACTCACAGTTCATCTTTGGTCATTTTTACTCATCTTTATTTAAGTTTCATGTTTTCAAGCTTGGGTTACCATAGACTTATACAGTTGTACCTCTCCCAGTCTTTCCCAATCAAGAAAAGCAAGTAAGTGAAAGGCCAACTAAAAAAAAAAAAAAATAAAGTAAAATAAAAATAAAAACAAATAAAGGAGACCGCTAGTGTAGGTTCTGACCACTGTAGGTCAAGTTCAAGACATGAAACTAAGTACATATTAGGCAGGGAAGAAGTGGGGTTCACTGGTTCCATTCATTGTCCAGGAAAACCACACAAAATGGCTGCAAGCAGACATGCTCAAAACAACACAGTACTGAGAGGGAGAAATTATTCAGTTCAGTCATAAGCAAGGCCCTCTCTCAAAGACCTGAAATCAAACCTTAGAGCAATTGTTTTTGTACTGATTCTTCCCATTACGTGATCCTTTCATTTGAATTAAAACTCAGTTAATGGTATCCCTCAGTCAGAACTCAGGCAGGGAACAAAGTAAAGAAACACCGGTTTCTATAGCAGCTTCCCATGCGCTGGCCAAGTAGAGCAGTTGGCATCAGAGGGCATGAAAAATTACTAAAAAAGTAATGGTACAAAATCATTACATGGAGGTACGCTGGGAAAGAGTGAACAGTAATATATTAAAAATGTGAAAAACACACACCAGGTGGGGTACAAGCAGGCATTGGGGTGCAGCGAGTTCAACTGAAATGAAAGCAAAGAGGGAAAGTTAATTATAAAAACGAGCATAAACCCAGAAACTCAGAAACACGCTGTAATAGATTGTCCTAAATTACAAGAAAATATAAAAGAAAGCTCACTTCGTTCACTGCAGTATGGCAATACATCATCCTTCCTCCACTGCATTTGTGAAATTGCATTATGTGGAACAGCCCATTTAATTCTGAACATTTGCCCACACAGAAAATTACTGTCAACTCATTCTTTTAGTCTTGTCTGTGCATCTCATGCACCAGCCAACAGCACACGTTCATGGTCTTAAATCAAGTCAAATGAATCATTCTCATATGGTTCAAAAGATCAGAACAGTAACTTCCACTTTTGTTTGGGGGAAAAACCTCCACTCGCACCTAAGTGAAGCACCGATTCATCCAGTCAAACAGTAATGGTTTAAGTCCTGGCGGAGCTCGCCTTCTGACCGATGCAGTCCAGTCTGGTGGCTGTCTGAGACCCAGCGGCGAGTCACAGTATAATAGAGTAACATTATCCCAGCTCTCATAGCATGTCCGGTTGAGCAGGGAGTGACTGCAGCATCCTACCCTAAAAAAAGGGGATGATTCCTCGAAGCCTCTCTGCACTCCAGCCGCTGGTTCTAAATCATACCCACCCAGCCGTGTGCTCAGCAGTTACACAGGTCTGACACAGCCATAGATTTAGTCTAAAATACTCCATCATGGAGAAGCTTGGTAAAAAAAAAAAAAAAAAATCTGAAAACGCCAACTCTCATTTCAACTCCCACATCACAGTCCCACTTCCCCAATCACTCTTCCCCAATCCACTCCTTTCACATCCGCAGACCAATAATTAACCTCGCATTTGACCAATTCTACTAAATATCAACCCACTGATCCACTAAAAGCATCAGGTATGCACAGGCCAGTAGGCAGCTCTTTCAGCGATTACTAAGTAAATTCATCAACGTCCTATGGCACTGTACCTCTGAAGTCATTCAGGTCCAGTCTCATCTCTCAGAATTAAAACCCTTTTCTAGAACCAACCACTTATAGGGCTTTTCCACTCGCACCTACTCGGCTCCACTCAACTTGACTGAACTCGGTTTTTAGGGTTTTCCATTAGGTGATAGTACCTTCTAAGCGAGCTGAGTTGAGCTGAAAATGTGACGTCAACAGACTGCAGGCCACTGATTGGCCAGGGAGTGATGCTTGCTATGATGACCCCACCCACGTTGATGTGGTACTCAATTGTAATGGTAAACAACCGAAACCGAGCAGAGTCGAGTAGAGGCGGGTAGTGCTAAAACTGTGTAATGGAAAAGCGGCAATAGACTCTTCCCAACTTTCAAGGCACACTGAATATCGAGCGACACTGATTGGAAATAACCCACAATTTTCTGAAAAAACCCCCACAATGTCACGTTTCCTGGTTTTCCATAAAGCATCTTTCAACCCCCCCCCAAAAAAAACTACACTTTACAGTAACTTGTACATCCTGCATCTGATTCCCTCAGTCTGTACGGTTTTAATTGGTGCTGGAAACCAGCACAGACCAGGGCCATTACCTGCTCAGGCCGCTCTCAGCAACACCACCTTTTCCAATGCACTCATACAGGTAAAGCAAAGCCTGGTGAGCGTAGTTTGGCGTTGGCCTTCCTATGTGGGTACTGTCGTTAGCTTGGTTCTTGCCATCTTGTATTGACAGTACACAGTTGGTGTAGCTAACGAACTCCCAGTACAGAAATGTACTCACTTGCTCGATTGCCACTCACACCTCCACAACCCCATCAGTGAACAGTCCAGGCAGCTGTGTTCTGTTTCACTGTGTACTTGCACCCAAACCCCCTCACAATTGTGCTCACTATGATGATGAAATCCTGCAGGTAGCAGTAAAAACAGCAGGGCTAATTTGTTAAGGAATATATCGGTCATTACTGAAAAGGGAAGTCCAAACTTCAGTGTCTCGCAATGTAGTGTCACAGGGGAAAGAACAACGTAATTGCGAGCAGCATCCTGCTCCGATATTCAGAGCGATGACGTAAAAGCACAGCACCCCCACTAAGGGAGAGGGGACCCACAGACACACGGTATAAAGGCCCCCTCTTCCTCATGTCAGCCTACTCATCCTCCTTCACTCCACGAATGCACACGTCACGCTTCGCACCACTTCCATATGGCCGCATGTAACATGTTCAATATCGTTTCATTTAAAATTCAATTCAAATGCATTCCCATGAGGAAAAACAAAAAAAACACATAGTTTATAAGTTGCTGAGTTAATAAAATTTTCAGCAACAATAAAAATGAACAGCTAAAAATAAACCATTTATGGATTAAATAAAACAAAACGCTGCACCTAACGGCAACAGAAATGCAAAGCTTGCGGATGTTAGTGTTGTGAGGACTCTACGGTGCGTCTAATGATTTGAGGTCACGTGATTGTGGTGGCCAGGACGTTGAAAGGACTCCTGGGACCAATGAAGTATAAACAGACGTGCACAAAAGGCAACCCATTTATGACCCCACCCAACACCTCTGTCTTTACGGTCACCCATTACAGTACATCTATACCTCCCAGAGCACTGCAGAGGCAGTGTCACTCGGTCTAAAAACAAAAACAAACAAAAAACTATAAAATCAACAGCAACTCAAGAGTAAATCAGCATCATGTTACAGTTAACAGACAGACGTCCTCAAGCCGAAGCGAACCGGGCCGAGTCACAGCACTTCTGCGGGACGGCCGAGCCAAGGTCCTCCAACATAGGACAAAAAAAATTTCTTTGGGCTTTTCAGTAGCTATATGTTAATTTATCCCGATTCCCTCCCCTCCAAAATATTCTACAGCAGCTCACGGTAGACACACAGATCTCGCACAAACCAATATACAGACACAGCATTCAGATAGATGCAAATATCAGTCTCCCATACTTTTCAGCAATACATTGCTGAATATGCCAAATATATACCAGCACGTCTGCTTGTCCGATCTACACAGTTTATAGAGTAGAATACAAGGTAGAATTCCCAGGGCTGAATTCCCTAAAACTTTTTGCCAGTGCAAAACATTTTAGCACGCGCAAAACCAGTGATTGATGGAAAACAAATAACCTGTCCAATCACTGGCCACATCATCAGTTTTGCGAGGATAAACAGATTTCAAGCGTGTAAAAAGCCTTAGAGAATCTGGCCCTGAGTGCTTATTGTCCAGGGCTTGGCGATGTGAGAAGGCGGGTATTGCTGTATGCATTTTGTTGCTTTAAGGCGAAACTCACTCCCACAGAGTGCTAACTGTGTATCCGCCTGTCCTAACTATGAGAAGGCAAACAAGAGAAATAAGACAGACTTCTTCCTGGAGCCTTCCTTCTGGCAGTGTAGTGATAAGCCAAGCCATTACTTAGAACTTGAGTGGCTTTAGTGTCGCCAAATGTGTTCCACGTACACAGTGTTCTCCTAAGTTAACTGGCACAAATTCACCCAGTTCCACAGATCTGAGACCAGTTCTACCGGTCTTTGGATCAGTCTGCTAATCTGCTTATTGGCTTAGCCTCAAAATGGACACAAACTCTTAATATACCTTTGCTCAGGCCAGCCAGAATAAATACCAAATCATCCAACAGCATCCTTTCCATTCGCGCCATGTCCTTCTGAGAGCACCTACTGTGAGCGTCTACAGAGATATTTGAAGTGCGTGTGCATGTGTGTGTTTCTGTGCAAGAAGCACCAGGTGGAATAGAGGGGACAGATTTGGGGAACACATGAAGAGAAGAAGAACAGAAATACGCATGCGTGGGGAGTAACGCCGCCCGTGTGCGGATGTGACCAGAGAGGAGCAGCCTCCCCAGACGATCAGCAGCAGAGCAGCGTCTTCACACCGGCGTCTCCCTGCTCTTCAGGTCCGGAGCGCTGAACTGCCGACGCATCCGGGGCGGGGTGGTGTAGCCCTGAAATTTGGGGTTGGCACCCCAGCCCCCACCTCCTCCTCCTCCTCCAGGCCGCTCCTGGGAGTTTTGCAGTTCCCCGTCCGGCAGGTAGCGCCCACCTCCGCGGGGGTGGTTGAACGGCGGCTGCTGGTTGTAATAGGGATGGTGGTAGTACTGATGGTACCCCAGCTTGCGTTGGTCGGGGTATCCCCCTTCCCGCGACCGGGGGTGCCCGTCTCGCTCCTGCCCTGGGTTTGCGGGTTGCCGGCGGTAACGGGGCCGGCCCTGGTGGGTGGAGGCTTTCGGGGAGCCGTTGGGGCTGTTGGAGTTGGCGTGGTTGTTCTGGTTGTGGTTGTTTGCATTGTGGCGTCCGGTGGAGCCGTCCAAAGAGTTTCTCCTGTATCTCCGTGGCTGCTGCTGCTGCTGCTGTTGCTGGGGGAAGTGGTTACTATGGTTGCTGTTGCTGTAGCTGCGCTGGTGCCAGGCCCGGTGGGGGCTTGGCGTGCGCATGCGGGGATGACCCCCCCCACCCCCGGGGCCCATAATCACAGGCACGTGCCCGGGCAGCGGGAAGGGGAGGGGCAGGAGGGGCATGGAGGGGGTGGAGTTAGAGGAAGGGGGTGGAGGAGAGGGCGTGTTTTTCCCACTACCCTGCTCCTGTGCGTCTCCATCTCCCGACGCCTGCTCTCCCTCACCTCCCTGTTCTCCTTCCCCATCTTCTAACCCTCCTCCTCCTCTTTTCTCTGTCTGGCCGTCCTCCCCTGCTGTAGCTCCCATCATGAAGGCCGTGGCGGGGCCCCAGGAGTAGCGGTGCTGCGGGTTGCTCTTGAAGGGGAACTTGAGCTTGCAGTCCTGGGGTGGGATGAAGCGGCCGGTGCCGGGCAGGTGGGTGGGCGGCCCCTCGTTGGCGCTCCTGCGCAGCCGCTTGGTGATCTGCTGCTGCTGCAGGTTCTGCAGGCGCGTCTGCTCCTGCTTAAGCCACCGCAGACGGCCCCTGCGGAAGGCAGGGTCCTCCTCCATCAGTCGAGTCACCCGCACCTCCTTCGGCAGGTCCTCTAAGGAGCTGCGCCCCCCCTCCTCGCTCTCCGCTCCGCTCTGGGACGCGCCTCCGTCCCCATTCTCAGCAAGGAGGTCCTCTAGAGATCCCTCGTCCTGCCACAGAGAGAGCAAGAGTTAAGACAGCAGCCAGACCACCTTCTGCCTTACCTCTGCCAAACGTTAAAGCAGTAGAGATATCTGCAGATAAAGCAAACGGGTGATCCAGGGTCAGGCCACAGGCCAGTTTGAAAAAAAAAAAAAAAAAAAATCCACTCATAGGCTAGGCTAGAGTTTACCTACAGCTCTTTTCCTGACATCAATCAGCCAGTTGTTTCAAATATCAGGCAACAATGCCAACTACAGAAAAATAATGAATGAAAAATGAACATTGCATTTATGTAGCACCTTCTCATAGATATGCAAAGTGCTTTACATTCATGTGGGGGAAATCTCATCTCACCACCACCAATGTGTAGCACCCACTTAGGTGATGCGACGGCAGCCATTTTGTGCCAGAACGCTCACCTCAAATCAGCGTGAGGTGGAGAGGGAGAGGACAAATTGCACAGCTACCGTAATTATATCAGGGATGATCAGGTGGCAGGTTCAAAGAGCCAGGTTGGGAATTTAGCCAGGACATCAGGGAACCCTTGACTCCAGTCAAAAAGTGTCACGGGATCTTTAATGACAACAGTGAGTCAGGACCTCAGTTTAACATCTCACTCGAAAGACGGCATCTCTTTCAGCACAGCGTCCCCATCACTACACTGGGGCATTGGGAATTCTTTTACCAGAGGGAAGACTGGTAAAGAAGATCCCCACCAACACCTCTTCCAGCAGCAACTTCATTTTCCCAGGCGGTCCCTCATCCAAGTACTATCCAAGCCCACAACTGCTTAGCGTCAGCCACGCAGCTGGAGCAGATCCAGTAGTGATATGGGCGCGCCGCTCACAATACCTTTCAATGAACAGCTTACTAGAGTTTAAGCACATTGCCTCACAAAGATCTCATCATTAAAGATAAACTCTCACTGCCGAGCAGTAGATGCCCATAGGTTTTGAGGGTATTTTTCAACGGTCTTTAGATTCTTTTTGCAGTAACTGAGAATATTACGCCTAGGAATACCCACAATTTTTTAAGTTTTCATCATTTTCCAACATCCATTCATTATCTATACTGCTTCTTCATCACTAGGGTCACGTGGGAGCTGGAGCCTATCCCAGCTGACTATGGGCCAAAGGCAGGGACACACCCTGAACAGCTCGCCAATCCATCGCAAGGCGCACACACCGTTCACTCACACACTCACACCTACGGGCAATTCAGAGTCTCCAATTAGCCAGACACACGTCTTTGGACTGTACTCAAAAAAAAAAAAAAAAAACTCACGCGAACACGGGGAGAACACACAGGCCCCAGGCCGGATCCCAACCCAAAACCTACTTCCTGTGAGGTGGCAGTGCTACCCACCGTGCCACTCTGCTGCCATTTTCTAACGTACCTCATGTAATACAATGTTATGAACAGTAAAGTCAGTACAGATTCAACTTGGGTAAGTTTCTAATGAGCATCCATGTCCAGACCTACTTGTATTAGTGTGAATGGAGTTAAGATCAAGGCCAGAAGCAGGACTCCTGACAGCGTAAAGTCCGAAACTGACAATCAGAACACAGGGAAAAGAGCAAAGCTGCTTTCACACCGGATGCGAAACTAATTTTTCGCACGACAGATTACATTAAAAGTCAATGCAAAGACGCGAATACACGCAAAATGCGAAATGAATTCTTAATAAAAAGTGCGGTTCATTGTGTTTCACGGGCCAAACTTTTTTGCATACTGCAGTCTGCAGATTGCCCACGGTAGAGGGCAATTATGTAAGCAGGTCCTGCAGGCTGCAAAAACAACAGCCTGCTCATCAACATTAAGCAGCCATTTATCCAATGTTCAGGTTGGGTAAATGGCCATGACCATGCACTTAACAATAAAGGTCTGCATCAGGTCCTCCACTGAGGATTGGGGAAAACTCTGATCAATAATACTGTAGAAAGAGTGCATGACTTCATCTCTTGTGTTTACCATTTCACTAGCTCTCTGTATAAATCTTGAGGCTTTCCCACTCAATGCAATACAAGTACAGCATGAACAGAATTCTAGGGCATACATTATTAGCTACATTCATTTGAGATGATGGCAGTATTAGTTTTTGGATACAAATTTCAGACACAATTTTGGCGCAAAGTTAAATGCCAACTCATTATAAAAAGCAAAAATAGGATTTGGTCTTCAGTAATTTTATTGCAGACTCTGAGAATGTGTTCGCAGTGCAAATGAAATGAGCAGTGAAATGGTGGTATGGAGAGCCTCGGTTCCACAGTCCTCCTTCAGCTCCCCATCACACACACTGGGTCACGAAACCCTGGGCTCTAAAAGCTCTGTAACCCCTCTTACCTCCCTGACTCCTGCGGCCCCCCGCAGAGAACAGGCACCTGCACGTGACTGCCCAGCATTCCAACCAATCATCAACCCCAGGAACCTCAGCCCCTGAACCGCACTGTCCCACTGAGACTCATGAGCCACCAATCATTAAAGAGCAGCTCACTCCCTCTGCAGCATATATCAACTCCGACTCTCACTTTCATGCATATCTGTGACTGTCAAACTATGCATGTGTGTGTGTAAGAGAAAGAGAGAGAGAGAGAGAGAGAGAGAACAAGTGTGTGTCAGTGCACATGTGACAATGTGTCATAGAAATTGAGAATGTAACATTGTGTTTATGTGTGTACATGGGAGGATCTATGGGCGTGTCGTTGTGAGTGTATACGTGTATGTGTGTTGTATGAGTAAGTACGAGTGTTGTGTGCTACATTACCTGCTGCCCCACCCCGGGGATAATGCTCTCCATCTTCACCATGCGGTCGCGCAGCGAGCGGATCTCCTCATCCTTCATGTTATTCTGAAGCTTCACCTCCTGCAGGATGTCTGTCAGCTTGTCGATGTGCGCCTTCAGGTCATAAACGCCAGGCTTGCCCCCACCGCCCCCTTCGCCCTCGCCCCCACCAGTCTCCTCGCCCGGGCTGCGCTCCTCGCCAATGCCCACCGTGTCCCAGACGTCCTGCGCCACGCTGCGCCAGGTGTCGCGCTCCTGTGGGTCGCGCTTGGCGTACATGCGGCACAGCTCCTTCATCTTGACGATGGCCAGCGCCTCGATCTCCTGGCGCGAGTGGCGGAAGTCACCCAGCGCCACCTCGTAGCAGATCTCCTTCACCGCCTGCATCTTCAGGTCGGGCAGCGTCACGCGTTTGGGGTCTTTGCTGATGCGCCGGCGCTGGGGGATCTGATAGACCCGTAGGGGCTCACGCTTCTTACCGCTGCTCGGCAGCCCGCAGCGCTTCACTATGCTCTGCACCTGCGGGAGGAAGATGGACGATGTTTGTGTTACATCCCGACTAACATGGGGAACTCTAAAAATCCAATTTAATACAAAAAAAAAAAAAACGTTAGCATGCTTCACTATGCATTGTACCAGAGAGAGAAAGATGACCAATGTTCGTGTTACAACCCAATTACCAAGAGGAACTCTAACAGTCTGATTTAATACAACAATTAGCTGACACAAAGCACCTTGGCATGCTTCACTATGCTCTCTACCCAAGGGAGGAAGATGATCAATGTTCGTGTTATAACCTGACTAACATGGGGAACTCGAACAGTCTGATTTAATAGAACAATTAGCTGACACAAAGCACCTTAGCATGCTTGACTATGGTCTGTACCTAAGGGAGGAAGATGACCAATGCTTGTGTTACACCCCAATTTCCATAGAGAACTCTTAAGAGTCTGATGTAATATAACTAGCTGACACAAAACACATAAGCATGCTCCAGTAAGTCCTGTAAGGAGACAGGATGACCAATGCGCACATCACGCACTGATTATAATTATAACTGCTGTGAGGCCCTAAGAAAAGAAAATGAGCTTACACAAAACCACTTTTATGCTTCACTACAGACCTGAGAGAGGAGGACTAGTATCGCCATCAAACCCTGATAATCAGAGACCTCCAACAGCTTTATTTGTTACAACAAATAGCTTGCACAAAACCCGTTTCCATGCTTCACTATGCTGATGCTGATTTTTTTAAGTACTGCAGCTAATACAAAACCTTAGAAAAATGCAAACCTAACAAGCATGAAATACTCAGCTCCTTTGCACCAAGATAGCTGATATCTGGCCTGGGAAAAAAAAAAAAAAAAATGCATCTACGCAATAAGATGTATCCATACGAAAAATTTTGTTGAGAAATATGCAACGGAGGACGTCTGGCCTGGAAAACAACAGGATGGCTATCTGGCCCAGAAATGGAATGCGGTGGAGGGACAGACAAACGGACAGGAGGTTAGAGGTATGAAAACGCACATCTACGCACTATGATTAATCCATATATTAAACTTCATCGAGAATTATTGAACTGTTTACGAGTTCTGGCCTGGAAAAAATGGGATGGGCGATATCTGACCTGGAAACAAAATGCGGTGGACGGACGGACAGAAAGACAGAAGGACGGACATTTTAGGACTTCTGGCCCAGAAATGAAGCATGACAGACACACAGACACAACTCACTCCCACATCCCCATCCACTTCGTGGCAGGGGATAATAACTCAAAAATTGACGAGTGCAAAAAAAAAACAAACAAACAAAAAAAAAAAAAAAACTGAAAATTTTTTCCTATTTACTGAAAAAAACTGACCGGTAATTATTCAAGCCCAATTAATTCAGCAAACAGTTATGAAAAACTGTGAGCAAGCTGTTCTGAGAGACTGACGGTGGGGATTGTGACAGCAGTGTCTGTGAGAAATATGGGCGGCGTGTGCTGGACAGTTGGAGTGTGCTCCCTGTCACTGACCTTGTTGGCTGGCAGCTTCTCTCTGAGGGAGGAGATGAGTCTCCAGCTCTCCTCACACGAGCGCTTGTCCGAGTCATCGCCACTGTCCGAGTCTGCGTACTGTCAGGGGGACACATGGGAGCTCACACAGGAGACAGCAAGCTCGCAGCACTGTGCGCGTGTGTGTGTGCGCACATGTGTGCGCGAGTCACTTGCCCCTTCCAAGTTTCATCTATTTTCACTTATTTGTTATATTGAAATATTTCAGATCATCCAACTCATTTTAATATACAGGGATGAGAATAAGAAAAAATATTTTCAGCTGAAAATTAGTCGGGGGTCTGGGGGCCACCGGCCCCCAGCCAGGTCCAGGGCGGACCCGGTCAGAAGGTTCAGGGGCAAAGCCCCTGAAGCCCCTGAGTTTTAGCCAATTTAGACTACAAAAAATGCTCTGAGAGTGCTCAACTAATGAAATTATTATGTACATCAAACTGATCCAAAATGAAGCTTCTAAACTTCATATAGCCAAGAATTATGGTGCCATTTTGCTGATGCAAACTGGCAGATTTAAGCACTTAAGTCAATACTTAAATCATCATGAATAGACTAAGTAGTATTAGGTTAATGTTTAACAAATTTATTCTTAAGCATGCAGCATGGAGTTACCTCTTTTGCTGTGAAATCTTCCTCCCCACAAATAGTCATATTTCTGTGTTTTCTCCATTATGAACAGCATAATAAATTCAAAATGTCACACACATAACAACAGTTCTTGTTTTCATCAATGAACATATTTACAAGTTTACATCATGTTTCAGTAAGAAGCATTCCCTTCTCCTTTATTAAACCCAACACAGTCTTGAACGAAAGTGCCAAACATTAAAGGGCATGAGAAATGCTTCCGGAAAAAAAACTTGAATGACATTAGTATTTTTCGGCGACATGCTGCATGGAGCCAAGTAAAGGACTACAGAATCGTCTCCTTTTAACCAATTAGGCAACTCTAATCCTGTCCCTGTTTACTTTGCTCAATTAGCAATCAAACAGGGGATTCGCTTATTTACTTTGCTGTATGAGTAGAACTCTTTATTAAGACAGCATGTTTGATTGCCGCATTCTGAAAGTTCAATGGCCGTAGAACAGCACAGAACACGTATTTGGCCATTTCGTGTGATTGCGATAATTTATAGCTCACATTCACGTTTCATCCGCTTTACAGAATGTTATCCACCTTGTGCATTTTTTAGACGCTTGAAATCCAGGGCGATCTGAAAATAAATCTCTTTATTTTTATTTTATCATTATAGATCTCCTAAAAATACTACAATGAGAGATGAAATGCTGAATTGGGATGTGGCGATGTTGAACGAGGATTTTTTTAAAGTGTGATGAGACCACTTGCCGTCATGGGGTGTGTAGGCAGTCGCTTGTAATTTCTTGAAACATACACACCTGAAGCGGCTTAAACGATTTAAAATGCCGTCGGGAAGACGCCTGAGTTTAGATTTCGCTAATTGCAGGTGCTGCGCCCTTCCATCAATCTGCTCCTGTGTACTTGGCCTAAATAACAATCAAGAAATTTCAGTAGCCGTTAACGATTAAGATGTGATGGTGAAAAGCAGACAAACCTAACTGGGCTACGGTGTTAGATTGAAAGAATGCCAATAATTTGAATAATTAAAAAAAAAAAATCTTCCTCTGAATTAAATCTCTAATTGTATCATTTTAGGACATTATTCAAGATTAATTTTAAAACAAATTTGTCATAAGATTGCCCTGGATTTTAAGCGTCAAAAAAAAATACTCAAGGTGGAAAACACTCTGAAAAGCGGATGAAACGTGAATGTGAGATATGAATTATCACAGTCGCATTTAAATGGCGTGGCAATGGAAATCGTGTTCATGCAAATCTGTGCCGTTCTATGGCCATTTAAACTTCAAAATGCAGTAATCAAAGATGTTGTCTTAATAAACAGCTCTGCTCATTAAACTTAAAGAGTAAATGAATCCACCATTTGATTGCTAATCAAGCAAAGTAAATGGGAACAGGTTTACTTTTCTTAGAGTTGCCTAAGTGGTTAATAGGAGACTATTCCGTTTTCATTTGCTTGGCTCCTCTCAGCACGTAGCCGAAAAATACTGATGTCAGGTCAAGTTTTTTCCAGAAGCATTTCCCACGCCCTTTGACGTTTGGCACTTTTGTTCAGGACAGCACAGGGGTTAATAAAGGAAAAGGGAAAGCTCGAATGTTCGCCCCATGGCAGCAGGTGGTGTTACTACGCTTAAAAAAAAAACTGCGATTCAGAATCGTTACACCCCTAGTGCTTACATATATCGTCTTTCTGACCTGTGGTCGTCTGTTTATTAGACAAATAACGAACATAGATTGCAACCATATATGCCGTATACAACTTCCGGATTAGGTACCCCTGTAAACCGTGTTTGGCTCTCCGATTATATAACTCGTTAAGAATCTTTGCGTGAGAGCTGGAGCTGGTCAAAATGCGGATCTAACCCCCCCTAAATATTTTCTCCTCGGATTTAGACGTTTCGGAAAAATGACCCAGAAGCTGACAAAAATCGCGGAAATCCGCGGATCCGCGGAAAATTCTCATCCCTGAATATAAAGCAAAAACAACGTGAGTAAACACAAAATACAGCTTTGAAATGGTCTTTGCATTTATTGAAAGTAAGGAGTTTTTCAATACCTATGTCACCCCTGCGAAAAAAAAAATATAACTTCCTCAAAACCTAATAACTAATTGTGCCACCCTTGGTGGCAACAACCGCAGTTAAACATTTCCAATAACCGGTAATGAGTATTTTACCGCCCTGCAGAGAAATATGACATGCTGTTCTTCACAGAATTCTTTTAATACAGCCATAGTCAAAGGCTACAAACTTGAAGTGCTTGTTTAAGTCATACCACAGGATCTCAAAAAAATTCCAGTCAGGATCTTGACTAGGTCACTCCACAACCTGAATTTTCTTTCTTTTGAGCCATTCAGAGGTGGACTTGCTTGTGTGCTTTGGATCATTGTCCAGCTCCATAACCCAACTGCTCTTGAGCTTTAAGTCTCAAATTGATGGCAGGATATTCTCCATCAGGATTTTCTGAGAGAGCAGAATTCATGATTCCATTATTTGCAGCAAGACGCCCAAGTCATGAAGCAGCCAAACAGCTCCAGACCATCAGACAAGCAGTACTTCATTTGACTGTTGGTAGGATGTTCTTACTGTGGAATGCTGTGTTAGCTTAAGGTCAGATTTAACTGAACCCATGTCTTCCAAAAAGTCCCAAGTCCAACTCATCAGTCCATGGAATATCGAGTAGTTTTGGGGGTCATCAAGATGTTTTTTGGCAAAAGTCAGACGAGCCTGTATGTTTCTTGGTCAGCAGTGGTTTTTGCCTTGCAGCACTTCCACATGCACCATTTTTGCCGTCTCTTCATTATTGTGGAATCGCTGACCTTAACTAAGTTCATAAAAAAGTTTAGAAATAGTTTATCACAGACTGTATACAACGGTGGATGTACAGTTGCTTCTTGGGTCTGTCTGTGTGAGTGTGTGCGTGTCAGAGAGTGAGAAAAGTGAGATGACACTCTGCTCAGGATCTGGATAGGTTCTCTCACCAGTCTGTGTTGCTCCAGTAGTAAGTCAGCATCTTCCTTCTCTTTGCGATACTGCGTCTCCACATCCTGCAGTCTGAGAGAGAGCCAACAGTAAATAAGAACAGACCCCTCAAGCCATCATAACTGTCCTTAAACTAGAACAAACATCCCACCAACTCTGAAAACACCACAAAACGCAAGCTGCTCCATGCTTACTGAAAAAAAAAAATGTTACCAATCGTGTTCGCCTAAGTACCCAAACTCATCACAAAAAAAATCTTCAAGTCCAGAGCCAAGACCTCTGCCTTGACTGGTGTCCCTAACTTTTCCTACTTGTTTGTCATTTTGCAACTAATGAGTCTGACAGCATTTCAATTACACAAGAAGCGAAGTTCCCAACACCTGTGGAGGATACTACTTTCTTTGCAGTCCAGTGCCTAAACAGTCCCCATTATATTCAGCACGACCCACACTACTACAAATCCTGAGCAGACTGAGAAATAACCAATTTAGTCCACAGGAAAAGGAGCCACTTTTTCTGTAGCTAAATTCAGACTCCTGAATGCCTGCCAGGAATATAAACTTGACATTACAGGAGGATATCTCAGAGTTATTTTCAGGAAACTCAGGGCACTGTTGGCAAGCAGGTCACAAATGTGAAGGGTTTGGTTTGGATGAGGGATGATGGCAGTGTAAGGAGCTGTCTTACCTCTTCTCCATCTCCAGCTTGATGTCAATACCCTGTTTCTCCAGCAGCTCCTTCTGGGCGTAGTTCCAGTCCGCTGGCTCCCCCTGCTGGTCGATGCAGGCACTGCGCTCACGCTCCAGTCTGGCCTGCTCTGGGTGGTTGAACCGAAACACATGGTTCTTCCCCATGACAATGCGGTTTCCTGATTGTGGGGGGGGGGGGGGGAGAAAAGAGTGTCACAGAGGTTTAAACAACATGGGCAGTTGATCACTAATCTTAAATATTTGTTTGGAAGTGATGGCTGGGCCAGCACAATAAATCAGAGCACACAGGAGCCTCATCCAGGTGTGCTGCCACCACCAATGACCAGTTGTGCAACACTGGAACACTTTGTGCCCCAGGTGCATGTTTACAATATTAGGTTTCACTTTCTCACTGTATCAGCAGGTTTCAACACTGGATTCCTGCAATGTGTTGTCAACTTCTCCACCCACCCACACCCCACCAAACTCACACATGAACACAAATACGCAAACAGAGAAGAACATAGACACAGGCCCACACCGCATGGTCATGAATTGAGAAGGTTCCGAAAACTGACCATGGAATCAACTTGATTACATCCACTCAATTAATCCCAGCAATTATTCTGACTTTAAAATGAAACATGAGACACAAAATGCTGTGAACCCCCAGGACCTCATGAGGACACCCTGCCACACTGAACTTCACCCACTGAGAAGCACTTAGTTTGTGAAATTTGTATAAAACTTCAGAAAAAAAAGTCTGCGGCCCTTCATATGATCCACAAACACCAGCTGCTGAATCACATTTCAGTGCTCCGGACTCTGGCAGTGTGGTAATCAGTGACACACGTAAGCTCTGCTGGAATGAACTGCACAATGTTGATTCAGGACCTCAGCTGCGTTTTGTGAAGAAATGTCGCCCCCTGCTGGAGTGAGACTCACCTTGCTTGAGCACCATGGGTTCAGTGATCTGTTTCCCATTGACATAGGTCTCAGCTCCCTCCAGGGGCTCCAGTGTCACATACACTGAGGAGAGAAAGGAAGACGTGGCGTGTTAGAGGGAGCAGGGGAAACAAAACTAGCAGCTCACAATCACGAGGGAATGCAGGGGGACCAGCAATATCACATCCACGCGGTCCAGCCAAACACAATGTGAGGGAATGTGGACCAGACAGGACAGAGTAAAGCACAGTAGCACTTGACAGGAAGCTGGAATAATGCACACACTCAACAATACCTGGATTACTTCCTGGCAAGCTTTACCAAGAGAGTAAGAGAAAGAGAAAAGAGCATAATCATATGCTTGAAATCATTGAACAGTTTTTCCTGTATGAGTACTGAATGTATAATGCTGTGCAGGGTGAGTTTAACTGCATTGAGAAAGAGAGAGGGTAAAGGAGAGAGAGAGAGACAGAGGGGGTAGAGGGAGAGGAGGAGGGAGGGAGAGAGAGAGAGAGAGAAAATGAACTGACTAGGTCAGTTTACAAGTTACAGTCCTTCTTGAGAAGGGGTAACACAACTTCACACACACGTATAGCACTACTAAAGGCAATAGGAGGTGTAAAATGGCTTTGCAGCAACCCTCACCCTCTCCACTGTCGTTGACCTTGCTGTAGAAGACGCAATGCTGCTCGCTAATGAACTGACCACTCAGGCGAATGTCCACGTCCTTCTGCCCCACCCTGGGGAAGCACAGAGTGAACAGGCACACAGTGAGGTAAGGGCAGGGTATGCGCTCAGACCAACACACATGCCATACTCCATCTTCCTGTCTTCAGAAACAACCTTAACTGATATGTTCAAGTATTTCCCCTTGCTCTCTCTTACACGAGTCAATATTCACACATAAGCAGCTTGTTTTCCTCGAGGGCTTTTCCTTTTGGGTCTGTATGAGGAATGTTTTTTTATAATACAGCCTAATTCACTGCCATGTGTTCACTGAAAAGTGGTTTACAATTCCAAATGTGCTAAAATATTCTTATCATTTCAATCAACCAACTCACGCACAAATGATTAACTGCAGCATGCTCAAATGGCTTCAGCGAGAGTTAATTGCCTAGGCTTACATCCAGACAAACATTGTCACTTACTGAGAATGAGAATCTAAGGCAGGGAGTGGCAGAACATGGCCCAAAAAACACTCCTGGATAAATATTCAGAGCCCATTAGAAGATGCTAGGGTGGAGGTAGGATGATAACAGCAGGCAATAGTGATGCAGCAGCAAGTAATGTTAACCAGCAGCAGCTGAAAGTGATGCAGCACAGCAGCAAAGAAAGGGAGTCCTGCAGCAGGGACTGGGCAGGATCGCTATGGAGTGTCATTCTTATATTCATTCAAGAGTGCGGTATTTCAACTTGAGAGCAGATATATCAATTTCATGCGTAGATGGGCTATTTGAGTGCGAGAGCAGAATTTTGGGGGAAATCTTTACAAATTCTTCACATGAAATCGATATGTCTGCTCTCAAGTTGAAATACCACACAACCTGAATAAAGCCAGGAATGAAACTCCACAGATAGCAACTTGTGTAGCCTGCCGTACAGAGGAGCAGAGCATAGACAGGAATGTATGAACGTGGAGAGTGTTTATGAGAATGAGGACATGGAGCCTGGAGTTGCCTGCCTGAACTACTTTTGCAGCCTGCTACATGAACAATGCTCAGATAGAGCCCTGATCGTGCAGTGCATGTCAGACCTTGTCACACCCTCCTTAATGTAGTACAGCAGACACTCGGACATCAGAGGGTCCTCATTCAGGTTCACCAGGTGGGGCGTCTGTATGGGGACAGGAAGGACATGGTCACACAGGGCCGGGGACTTCATCAGGCACTTGGACAGGGAACATGCAGGCAGACCTGCCACTCACCCCTTTGGGAGAGAAGACTCCCACCGTTCCCCCGTCCTCCTTTATGGACACGCCCATCTCCGCCAGCAGGGCCTCTCTGAAGAGAGGAGGAAAAACCGAAGAGAGAGCGAGTGTGGACGTCAGAGATGTGGAAAGGAAGAGGCGGAGAGACAAAATGAGAGTTCACTGAGGGAACAGGCAGGTTTAGCACCACGAGCAGAGCTGTATCATGTAACCAGGGTTTCCTGGGTAACAGTGGAGCTTAAAGTTGAGCTGTGCACCTACAGGACTATTAAGTACTGTGGTGAGGGGCATATGAGTGGAGCAACTCTCATATTTTTCCTGGGCTACTAAGCAGAGCCACTGAAAGGGACCTGGCATTTGCGGGGGACAGCGCGTAAGGAGACCCATGGCTATGTACGAGTGAGGGTGGGGCAGGGGGCGAGGGGCAGCACCTCACCTCTCCAGCCTCATGGACTCCGTCTTCCTCAGCTTCTCCTCCCAAGTCTCGTTCAGCTCTGCGATGATTTTTTCCGTTTCCTGAGACACAGCCGGAGAGCACACAGTCAGAGGAATATCCAGGAGAGGCAGGAGAGACGTGGCAGGAATACGGACAGCATAAGTGAGAGACTTCAGGTCGAAACTGCACCTTTAATCGCTCCACAGCCTCCTCCTTGCTGATTGGCTCCTCGAGGGCACTGAACTCGGCTGAAGGGTCTATAGTTGTGTCAGCAGTGCTGGTGTCAGACTCGGGGGCGGGGCTGAGGTCAGAGCCCGGGGCGGGAGGCTGCTGGGAGGGCGAGGCCTGGTCACCAGCCATCCTGGGGCCTGGGGCAGGAGTGGCCACGCCCCCTGTACTCACCCGGTTGTTGTTCACCTCCGTACCTGAGGGTGAGATCGGATACGACACTGAGTCAGGAAAACGAGCGATCTACAAGGATCCTGCAAACAAAAAAAAGAATACGATAGTACCAGCAAAAATGAGTAATGAATTATTTTAAGAGAATTGAGTGAGCATACACTACCAGTCAAAAGCTTTTGCACACCCCAATATTTTCTGTAATTGTTACAATTTCTTATATTTTGTTCTTGTGAAGTAGTCCCATATTGGTTGTATAACAGAGAGGTAGGAAAACTGAAGCCCAATGTGTAAGCCATGTATACGACAAAACAACCAGGATCACTCATTTTGTCAATATTTAAGCAGATGAGAAACGATGGTCTAATCCAGTGCTACTCAAACCTCTCCTGGAGAACCAACTGTCCTGCATGTTATAGATCTCTCCCTGCTCCAGCACAGGTGATTCAAATGATCTACTTATTATCAAGCAGCTTCGGGGGGCTGATAGCGAGCTGATCATTTCAATCACCTGTGCTGGATTCCTTGTGGATTTTTCTTGTAAATTTATTAGCTGTAATAAACAAGTATTGGGTTCCAGTGATATCTTTGGTGCAAACATACATGTAAGATAGACTTGACAAGATCTTAAGGTATGCAAAACTTTTGACTGGTAGTGTATGAGCAAATTTAAAGGAAAGTGTGTCATGTTCGTAAATTGTACATACAATGAAGATAATTCACAGCATATTCAGCCAGGGTATGTGTGGAATAGACCCTCGGCATTTTGTGTGCGGTTTGTGCTGTGTGCAGAAACAGTATGTGTGAGTATATGCATGTACTGGAGACCGTGGGGATATGCATATGTACTGGAGACCGCGCATTCCACTGCACAGCTGCGGCAGTACACACCCGCGGCAGTGATCAGCTCGGAGCTCAGGCCCTGGGAGAACAACAGCTCTCTCAGCCGGTTCACCTCCTCCTTCAGCTCTCGGATAAGTCGTGCGTTGGGGTCTTCGTTGATCACGGCGTTACAACGGATCTGTTTCGCTCGGTCTGCATACCTGAAGAGGATGAGAGATTGGGGTGGAGACGAGCAGGAACAAACCTCGCGGGCGAAGATTGGATCAACTGCTGTTCAACAACATTTAACTGGATCTAATGGAAAAACAACCCAGCTATGACTGATGGAATAATGGCCAAACCCCAGAAATTCTACAAAAATCGTCCTTTGAAAAGTAACCATCATCAGAAAGCACTTAATTGCTCCACCAAAGGTTAGACACAGGCAACCCATTCTCATCTATGCTCTCCATGATGCTAAGTGCATATTTTGTGTTAATAGCTTTGTAAGAAGACCGAGTCAACAGCAGAATGTACTCAGTAGTTCAGTTAGTCAGCCAGGCATATGTGACATGAGTCGAGTACCTCAGAGTGCTGAGCGTCTCCTCATAGTTAATGTCCGCTGGACTGAGGGCCGCAATCATGGCTGTGCGCGAGTTCCCACCTGAAGGACAGACAGGGCCACGGTCAAAGGAAGAAGTACAGAATAAAACACAGATAAAAAGTCAAATGATACCACGCTGAGTTCGAAAGAAAAGGTGCGGGGATCAAATGAAAAGTTACAAGGTTCAAACCAAAAGGAAAGAGGTCAAAAAAAAAGGCATGGGGGTAAAATGAAATGGCACGGGGGCTCAAACAACAAGACATGGGATTCAAACAAAAAGGCACTGGGTTCCAACAAAAGGCACGGGAGTCAAACGAAAAGGCAGGAGGGTCAAACAAAAAGGAAAGGGGTCACATGAGAAGGCACTTGGGTCAAACAGAAAGCCACAGGGTCAAACCAAATGGCACAGGGGCAAACAAAAATGTACAAGGTTCAAACAATTAACAGGGGGGCAAACAAAGGCATAGGGAATAAACAAAATGGCACGAGTTAAAATGAAAAGAAACAGAGTCCAATGATCAGGAACTGGGGTCAAAAGATAAGGCATGGGAGTCGAACAAAAAGGCTTGGGGTTCAAACAGAAAGGTACAGGGTTCAAAAAAAAAGGAAAGGGGTAACACGAAAAGGCACAGGGGTCAAACAGAAAGCCACAGGGTCAAACAAAAAGGGAGCGGCCTAACCAAAAGGCACTGGACAAACAAAAATGTAAAAGGTTCGAACAAAATACAGGGGGGCAAACAAAGGCACGGGGAAGAAATGAAAAGGTACGGGTTCAAATGAGAAGGCATGGACTCAAACAAAATGGCACAGAGTCCAATGATGAGGCACGGGAGTCAAACGATAAGGCAAGGGGGTCAAACAAAGAGGAAAGGGGTCACAAGAAAAGGCACAGAGGTCAAACAGAAAGCTACAGGTCAAACCAAAAGGCATGGGGCACAGAAAAAGGTGAGTAGTTCAAGCAAAATACAGGAGGTCAAACAAAGGAACAAGGAATAAATAAAAAATGCACAAGTTGAAAAGAAAAAGGCCCAGGGTCAAATAATAAGGCACGGGGTCAAATGAAAAAGCCAGAAGGTCAAATGAAGAGACGCAGAGTCAAAAGATGAGGGATAGGGTCAACAAAGTGGCACAGAGTCAAACAAAAAGGCACAGAGTTCAAAAATAGATGAAGGATCACTCCTAAAGGCACTGGGTTAAACATACAAATACGGGGTGAAACGTAAACATTCAATGTCGAACATAAAGAAATAAGATCAAAGGTCAAGACAAAAGCAGGTACAACTTAAGACAGAAAGTGAAACAAAAGCACAGGGTCAAATTCAAAAGCAAACTGTCAATCATTAAAAAAAATCAAACAATGTCAGGCGTAAAGACAAGGAAAGACACACTAAAAGACGACAAACACAGAAACTCACAGAAAACACATGGCCATACAGCAACACAAACGGAAATGGATAAATGGTGGAGCGACATCAGGAGTCAGATTTGAGATTTAGGACCAAAAAAAGATAAGACCCAAACCACGATCCAACAGTAGGAGCTCTTTATTGGTCATAATTGGAGGTCCATGGAAGAAAAAAGTAAAAGAAAAGCAGCAGGGGAGTGAACATACTCCAATACATTTTATATTAGCTTATATTCAGGTTTCACGCAACTTTGTAAGTGTACATAAAACAGGACAACACTTGAGATGAGGCCCTCTTACCCAAATTTTCCTTCAGCAGCCAGGTGAGCACAGAGTCTCTGTACGGGATGAAGTCAGATTTCCTTTTCTTGCTGCCTTGCTGTAAGGAGGAGAAGCGACAGGAGTGAGAGGTGGGGGTGGGGGGGGGGGATGAATGTTTAAGAAGCCAATTTCTCTACATCGGAGACAGCAAATCACTATGGATTAGAGTGCCAGTTACTTGAAGGTCTCCAGCGTTTGCAGGATTTATAACTCAACATCAGAATCAATATTTTCTTGTTATGAAACAAATCTATTTCATACAGAGTTCTGGCTTCACCAGATCTTTGTGCGCTTCAAAGTTCTCTCTCAGAGAGCTTTTACAGGATACATTTTACACCCTTGCCCAACAAATCTGTTATTATTCCAAGCAGTTTGTTTTGCAACTGGGCAGAAAGTGGATAAATGGAGAAATCACAACAGAAGTGATACTACGGCTTGTGAAAGAGTCTGTTTGTGTGGGAACATCCAACCATGACAGCAAGCTGTAAAACACGTTTTGGAGTTTTTGCTTCCTACCCTACCATTTTTCAATAAAAAAGGCTTTCAAATGCAGGTGAAGTGTGGAAACAAAGATATGCAGTTCGGTGCGTGCATCAAGACCAAGTCAAACCAAATTTATTTGTCAATCGCTTTTTGAAGAAAACCATCACAAAATACCTTTATAACGTAGTGGAGAAAGATAAAACAAACATGAAACTGCTCAGATTAACTGCACATAATTTCGCATTTTCTGCCTCCCGAAAAATGTCCCCCCAAAGTAATCCTTATTTCACCCACGAGTGGGTGAGTTAGTAAATGAGAGTGTTAGTGACCATAATTTGCAATGCACAGACTGAGGTGGACATTTTCACGTGGGGAGAAAACAGCGAAAGTCAGACCTCAAACCCCAAGAACACAAGGCTCACCATTTCAGCCAGGGCTGAGATGACCTTCCCCAGAGTGGTCAGAGATTTGTTAATGTTGGCTCCTTCCTACAGGGGGAGACAGTGCACACTCAGTCAGATAACATCACATCGTTCTTGTAGTCAGGCTTTTGAATCTAAGCCCATTACACAGATACTGATTCAAATTGCAGATTTTAGATCTAATCACAGCCATTATGAAATGAGTAACCGTGATTCTGTAACTCTCACACTGAGAGGAGCCAGTCCCTCACCTTTAATCTCATGCCCTTTGCCCCAGAAGAATCGGCTCTCTCACTTCCAGCCAGATCCACAAGGCTAATCTTGCTGACCTGAGCATGAGCAGAAAATCAATGATGAAACAGGTAGGGCAATGGAGAACCAAACAGAGCAGCAAGAATACAATCACACACTGGGGTCACTCAAATCGCTCAATTTTCACAGCCTTCTCAACTTCTGCTGCTCTCAGCTCCATCCAATAAAGAGATGAGTAGAAGAGTGAAGAAACAGCAGTGAGAATGAGGGGGATCAGAGGAATCTCAGTTCGTGAAGTGGAATGACCATGCTCCTTCATGTCCGAGAGATGTCTGTGATCGGCAAGGCCGGCGTGAGGCAGATGCAGAGGAGCAGATTCATTGGACAATCATTTTTACTCCATGCATTTTGGAAAAGATTCTCCCACAAAGGATGGTCATTGCGTTCTGCACTTGTTGCCTTGGGGAAACCTCCTATTACTTTTTCCACAGCTCCCTGAAAAAATTGTGAACGCCTTGCTATTGGGTCAGGCACAAGGCCAGAAAGGAAGGAGTGAAAGAATAAGTCATTCGAATGAGCCCCTTGAGGGAGGGTTTACTCGCAGTCAACATCAATGGACAAGAGCAGATCCTGACAGAGCCATGTGAACCACAAGGCAGAACTTCCATAATTCCACCACCAGGGAGTAGGGAAAAAAGCAAAACTTTCTCACAACAAAGCCAGCATGTATGGACATGAAGGTCCCCTCTGAATGCACACACAATGCAGAGGTGAAACTCGACCCCGAGAATCTACAGCCAGCTCTGCGTGACCTGTAGCACACAGATAGACAATTTACAAAACTTGATTTGAGTTCCAGTTTGCGAACACATACCTTCTCTGTGTCTAGATTAGTCATCTGGTCATGTCTCCGCTGAGTGAAGACGATGGTGAAGACGGCGTGAGAGCGACTGCTGGTCTCGTTCATGTTGGTCGCAGCCACAGTCCTGAAACAGAGAAAGGGAGAATTCACTTCAAAGAGGTGTACAATTTCCTTTGATACCTGGAACTTGAAAATCTATGTCCAGAACGTGATTTCAATTTCTAGTACTTTGCACTTATCCCCAGGATTTACCAACAAAAACAAATCTAAAGCGAGCACTTAAACTAATTTGTGATTTCAACTGACGGTCAGTTCACATCAGTGGAACAAAACAGCACAAGACCTTCTGATCCCAGGACTCCCCTCTGTTGACATCAGTCACTGTTATCCCATCTAAAACTCTCCTAATGATTTGGAGGGGTCTGCAGAATTTCTGCTATTATTTGCCAATTGTAAGGATTTAGTGGGGGTGTACACACCGTAGAAGGTGGAATTTTTACTCCAGCCATTTTTGCTTATAGTAAGCCCCTGATCAGAGCCAACCAGTTTAACACACTTGAGCGGCCTCAGCTTTGTGTAAAATGCCAGTGTGCCAGAGCCCAAGCAGCTATGAGGACTTAAGTTATGTATGTTTTGATGTAATAAGTGTAAGTGTATATTAGTGTAAATATAGTTAACCATTCATAATTGACTATGAGCAGTCTGTTCATAAGGCCATTAAACAATAGTTTGCTGTGAAACTTGTGCTAGTGCAGTGTCCTCCAAAGTAATTAACACTCATGATAGAGAGAGGAGCATAGAATGCACCAACTGACCCCAAGGGTCATGTTAAGGTTAATGGAATCAGGAATCACAAACACCAGCAAATGCAAAACTATTTGGGCCATGAATCTGGCATCTCCATCAGGAAGCTCCCACACGGCTGTAAATGAATCTTTCAGTGAGACAATGACCCCAATCAGACCTCAAAATCAATCAAGACAGTGTCAGCGCACCATTCTTCAGCAGTGGCCTTCTGTTCTCATCTTCGGCAAAGTCCATTGAGGGTAGCGCCTCCTTTACATGCAGCCTGTTGAAGTCAGCCAGTTCCAAGTACCCAGTTCCTTTGTCATTCAGCAAAATACGCAGCATCCTTTTGAAGCGAACACAGGAAAGTTGCACGCTTGATGTTACCTGGCCTTATTACCGCAGTCCATGAGGTCGGCGATGTCGTTGAAGTTGGTAACAGCCAGCTTGGAGAGGTCCTCCACATAGGGGCCCATGATGGGGTGCTCTCTCACCCTCAGGGAGCCTTTGCTTTTTGGGTTGAGCAGGTCACGCACACGCTCGCAGTAAATTTCCATATAGGACACCTGCAGGACAGGTATGGAGGCGAGAGGTGCCTGACATAACCAGTGAGAGCTCAGGCCAAATTCTTCTCTTGAACCCATTAATGCCTCCCCCCCCCACTGTTTTGCAATGCTCAGTGTCAGTTTTCTGGAACTACAATAGTTTTAAATACCAGGAGCGACAGTTAAAGTCTGCATTTAAATGCCGAGTTAAGAGGCATCTAATCATGTACGTGTGATCTAAAGGGTCAGGCAGTGGCTTTGGCACACCAAAATGCAAATGAAAGGTCATTTATAGAATGGCAACTTGCCGAAATCGTGCGAAGATCTCTGAAACAAAATGAACAGAATGGAGTTGGTTTCAAGTCTCTGGCTGTAATAGTAGCAAAGTTATGAACCAAAATGTGGTTTTAATGTTTTTGGTGACCTTGACCTTTGACCCAAGAACTAAAAAAAGTATAGGCTTCTGGCGACGAACCTCCACTATCATATGGTGAAGTTTCATGAACATATACGATACGGAAGGGCTAAAAAAGCATGTTACTAACAAACAGACAAACAAATAATAGATCAACATTTAGTCTATGCACAAAGGAAATGGTTTAACAGCAAAACGAAAATAATGGTCATTTTTGTAAAATACGACTTTGACGTCAGAAACACATGCATTGCGTCACAACCGTTTGGCCAATTGGGCTAAAATTGGGTGTGTGAGGTACTTGAACAATGGGCTATTTGATGAAATTATAAAAATGTAGAAAATCAAAAACTGAAAATTTTCACCATTTTGTGACGTTATTTTGACGTACTTGACTGGAGGATCGTCTTCGGGACCCGTAACCGCTAAAATGGGCTACGTATGGTGAACAAAATGGCGTTGGATTCAAGTCGTTATCTCAAATACAAACAAAGTTATCAACCAAAATGTGTTTTTGACCTTTTGCCTGATATTGACCTCGACCTTGAAGTAATGAGAAACAAAATCAATAGGCTTCCGTTTGGGACATGCCCGATAAGAATGATATAGAATTGAAGGTAATCAATGCGAGTTAAAGGGCAAAAAAGTGTGTGAGTATCAAACAGACAAACACACAAACACACAAACAGACACAACGCAACCAAGTAACATACTTGCCGATGCCGATTGCGGCAAGTAACAAAACTGGAAATATTACACACAAAAACATAAATACTGAAATAAAAGCATATGCCAAATATCTACACTTTCTGCTTGAAAAGTGTGACAGAAATGGAACCAAAGCATGATAGAAAAGATTGAAAATGCAGGAGTCCTTTTGGCCAACTTCAGGCCAAAAGACTCAGTTAGTGTATTAACCCTTAAAAGCGCTAATCACTGCTAGATTCACACAAGGTGCAAGATCTATGAAGCAAATTTTCAGATTTCAGCTTTCAAAAGGTAAACAATTTTGTCCATTTTCAGTTGGTCAATTAGTAGGCAATGACCTTCAGAAGGGTTCAAAGGTACCTGTGAGTCCTTCTGAAGGTCATTTGTCAACTAAATAATGAATGATTAACCTGCGGAGGGATAGGGTGGGTAAAAATTAGGCACTTGAAGGGTTAATGGAAGAGCGTGTTCATTGTGCTAGAGGAAAAACGGTGGATAGTGCCTCACAGGCAGGGGATTCTAACCTCCACAGAGAAAGACAAGTCTGGGCTGGCGTTGTCCACAGTCCGTTTGAATAAGTCTTCACAAAGCTGTCCCAACCCAAGAAAAATATACTGCATTATGTAATCACACACAATTGAACAAATAATTTTGCATTCATGGCGTATAATTGGACAGAATCTCTAACATAAACTGTTTGAAGGACAAGTCTATCATCACCTATTCAGTTAGCGACTCATCACATTCCCCTCAGCTTCCATACTGTCACCTAGTAGAAATTTAGCTACAACCAACTGAAGATTTTTTTAAAAGGTCTAATCTTCTGTTGATGTAAAAGTACAAAGGAAAAAAAAAGATCATGTTGGGTGCACAATGAATTTACAGTGCAATCCATACTCTGAGGAAACCATCTGTGCACTGACAGCACCTGCAGCATCTCCCCAGTTACCCCCATTTTCTGGTGTCTTCGTTTGGCCCTGTGCAAGCAGCGAGACTTGAGCTTTAGCGTGAAATGCGCTGTGATCATGCCACATAGTACCTGTGGGATGATTCCCTGCTGGCCAGGCTCCTGTTTACCCATCATTGTGTAGGACTTGCCAGCACCGGTCTGGCCATAGGCAAAGATGCAGACGTTGTAGCCCTCAAAAGCATGCAGTAGCATCTCCTCTCCAATGTCCAAATACACCTGCCTCTGAGAGACAAATGTTGGGTCCTCTGGCTGAAGAAACAGCGAGACAAAAGAACTTCACAAACATGAAATCTACAAACATATTTTGTATAATACGTATACAGTAATAACATAAACATCAACAGACATGTTCATGAGCACATTATTAACATTTATAAATGCAAACGTCAATAACTGCAAAGGTATGTCAAGTCACCACAGATGCAGCCTGACATTACCATGACATACAACAAGCACAACTACAGTCATAGACAAAAGTGTTTGTGTCAATGTAGACTTCTGATAGATTTGCATACTACATGTCATGCCTGTTGGGTCTCTGTATAATCAACAACTGAAGTAACCAGCTTTATAATCCATTAAATGGTATCAGGTCAGTCGGCAGAGCTGTACTCCATGGGCGGAGCTTGGCGATTATGCCCAAGTGTGATGTCGCCACCATCCTTTCAGTAGCCTGTCACAGGCACTGCTGGAGTCCATGGAAAAGATAGAATGGCCCGGCAGTATACTTACTGTTGTGTGTGACCAGTATGAGTAGTCAAACGTGAAGTTCTTGGCCGCATCTTTGGGTTGCTTGGGATTCGAGATGCCTGCAACGACATAACCAAGAGTGATCTGCTTAGGGACTAGAGTTACAAACTTCGCATTCAAAAGAGAGCCTCCTTAAGACTTGAATACACACACGCATGCACACAGGATCTTATTCATAACCCGAGTTCAAAGACCTGACAACAATTACCCACGTGGCCCAAATCAGATCAATGGCGACCAATTAAAGGCTTTGTAAGTTCAGTATGGCAATTATGAGCTTGGCTGGAGAACGACCAGGAAACAGCAGTACAGAGATAAAGTGATATGACTGGAGGTTAAGAGTGAGAAAAAAAAACAACTCGATTTGCACTTCTCATTCCATTCCTGTAACGTTACGGAGGTGAGTCAGCTCGGCTGTGTCAGTGATTCGATTACAGGGAGGTTGATGTCATATGTCCTTGGAAGGAACCCCGTGGGCATGTGAGTGTGTGTTTGTGATAGTGAGCCATAATCTCTATCATCTGCGGGGTGTGAGAAATCGTCCCCATACAGACAGAAGATCACGGGGAAAAACCACTAACAGCATTCAGACCTCCACAGCTCACTCACACACTTCCTTGAAACAGTTCCCCTCAAATCAGTGACTGCAGACAGAAAGTGGATCTGAGTGAGGGGGAAGGGAGGGGTGGGTCAGAATATAGCTACAGTCTAATCGGACGGGATGTTCTCAGAAAGAGTGTGAGAGAGGGGGCCAGAAATTTAACTGCACACCAAAAGTAAACAAACACCACTGGAGTCAATGGGAGAGCAGTGGGAGAGAGCAGAGAGTCAGCGAGTGAGTATTTCAGACTATAACTGCACCCTGAAAGGCATTCTGGGCCGGCGGTGGCTCCCTTCCCAGCGCACACATGTGCCGTGTTGAGGGCGGTTATCATGGCGACGGGACAGCGGCACGCACTGGCTCCCCCTCCTCGATCTCGCCCCCCTGCTATTTTTAGATCGAGGGGTGCAGCTGGCCTCTCACTCCGCTCCCCTCCCCGGGGCAGCCCGACAACGTGGTCTGGCAACGACGCAACCGAGCCTGCTCTCCCAGCACGCCTTGCTATCGCGCATACGCAAAGACAAGCGCTCACACTCCCATGTGTGCAAACTATTTCGCTTAGCGCTTCACCAGCATGTATGGCTATTTATTCAGGCTACTCAATGCAGCCCTGGCAGCCATTTTCAGACCAATACGACCCAACCAGAGAGAGACCTGCAGTCAGTTCAATATGTAAACGTACACTCTGCAATTTAACTGTTGCAATCTATTTTTATTCAGACTACAAGGACCCAATGCAAGCAGTTGATTTCCACAGTGTTTGCCAATGCAAGAATTAGACAGTTGGACACACATTATGAACTAACCTTGAAATGAATTAAGTTACTTTTCATGACAATCTTTCCTTTCGCAGAAGCGAGTTTCAGGTCAGACGCAGAAAACAGACACCAAAGAGTGAAACCAATGTCAGAGTGCTTTAAAGTTGCTGCACTTTCACTTTCCCCACTGTTTGCTAATGGGAACAGCAAACACATGGAAAACCTGGCCCACATGTGTCAGTGCTCCCAGCTCACCAGGTCTCCTCTTCAAACACAGCCTGCCTGACTGTCGGGGACGTCGGCTGTGTGAAGTTAAACTCTATATCACAGACCGGACACCCCGATTCCGGCCGGCCCTTGGGAGAACACACGCCCAGCACAGAGGGCACCGCACGCCCACTGGGATCTCAGTCCTGATTGGTGCAGCAGAGTGCCCGTTTTGGGGCTGAGGGAGGGGAGATGTGAGACGGATGGTGCGGATGGCCTGGCTCAGGGAGCTCCCCTCTCTCCAGATTCCTCCCCCCCCAAAATCCCGCACACAGGCCCAGGCCCGTCTCCGGCCCCCGTCCAGAGCACACGGCCGAGTGGGGGGAGGGGGCGGGGCTGGAGCGTGTGTGTGCATGCATGCACAATGGGGCAGGGCCACACAGCCACGCCAGGCATGTGCCCTCATCCTCCATCATCTACACGCTAACGGCTTCAAATTACATCTGGCTGGTGCAGCACGCATCTCAAATATTTCCCGTGACTCAGGCAGGGTATTGTGAAGAGTTCACCAGGCTTCGCAGCCAACGGCTGCACCTTCTCCAAAACATTCCCATTCACCGACCATCCGCGGCTCGTGATAAACATCCAAAAGTACTGTGTGATGCTGTGGCCTCTCTTCTTCCTGCAGAAACCAGGTTCAGAGAACCGCAGCACAGCTGGCTCGCTTCATTCTGAATGGCCTGTCACCGGGTGACCTTGAGTTGTGGTTTAAAATGGGGGGGGTACAATATGAGGCCGAGCCAGAGTTTCTCTGCCACCTCCTCTTCACTTCTCCTGCTTACAGAATTGGACTACTGTGCTTGTTTCATGTATAAATGCACATCTGGGCATATATCAACATTATCAATTTTGTGATATTAAAGTATCATATCATCAGTGATCAAAATATTGCAATATGGCACAAGTGGTCCGTTCTGGTTTTAAAGGAGGAATTTCAGTAAAGGGATGCAGTTGTCTGTGCATATAGGATTGTTCCAGCTATTACACCTGCTTGGTCATCATATCCTGATGAATCATTTATCAATGAATGTTTATCAAAAATGTCACCGAGAAAATATTTTGAGAAAGCACCAATATTTATCCCGACAATATCACCACAATATCAATATTGCGGCATTTGGTAAAAAGATATTGATTGATTTTGTCCATATCGCCCAGGTCCATGCACATTTGCTTCCAGATTGGAACCTCAGGCTTGACTTTAGGACACAAACTGCAACAATAGCTACAGTAGTTATAATACAGCCATTCATTATACTTGGACATGATGCCAATACATTGAAGCACTGTATGCTTGTGTGCCACATATACATCCAAGAACGAAAAATAACTGAACATCATAAGTTTGGGTTTGTAGTTTTAAGAACTACTGAAATCACTGTACCATGGGTGGACTTACAATTATTCAGCAGTAGGGTCAATTGAAACCTCAGCTTCCTATAAAAAGAAAAGCTGATCTGTGGGGAGGCCAGAGGGGCAGATTCACTGGGCGGTTAAGACTCCCAAATGAAACTTCAAACAATGCAAAGGCAGCAAAAATTAACTGACAAAAAAAGAACAGGCTTTTCAGGAGAGCTCTGGTCTGTTCTCTTAAACTGTGAGAAGTGTCAAACTGAAGGCAGATAGAGTTTGTTCTGCTATTGTTTTTGTCAGCAGGCACCTAGATCAGGTGTCTCTCCTGCTCTTCTCGTCTTTCCCATTGGTGCAAACACAGATGGAGGGGTGGGGGGAGGGGGCACAATGAGACTGTGAGAGAGGGAGAGCGGATGGATGAGTCACAAAGCCAACATGGCAGGTATGCGAGTCCCGCCCTTTTTCTAACAGCATTTAACCCTCCGTCCCCTGGCTATGAGCAGGCAGGCGGTTCCCATAGACTACCCTTGTGTGCGTGTGTGTGTGAGTGTGTGTGTTTGTGTGTGCGCGCGCGCGTGTGTGGTAATAGAGCGACAGCAGGCCAATGGCCCAACTGAAACGCCTTTAGAAAAGACAATGAAGAGAAAGGAGGGGCGGGGTTGCAAACTAAAACCAAATGATGGAAATTCTATTTCAGCAGGAAGAGTAAAGACTTTTACTACCGACCGGCCACTGAACATTACTCTCAGCAGTAAAATGAAAACAGCTGTACAGGCCAAATAAACATGGTCGCTCTCTCAACTGGGAGAAACTATTTGGGCTTTGAGCAGTTAAGAGATTGCCGGCATGTTTTAAGCTGCATACCAGTGAAATGCACTGTGGAAGAAACAGGAGAAATGACAGGATAGCAGATCTGGGGGAGTCCAGGCAGACAGAAGAGAAACAGTAAAGCCGCTTTCACACCGTACGAGAAACGAATTTTTCGCGCGACAGATTACATTCAAAGTCAATGCAAAGACGCGAATACACGAGAAACGCGTGTATTCGCGTCTTTGCATTGACTTTGAATGTAATGTCGTCTTTCGCTTCCGCTTAAAGCTTGGATTAAGAGGAGGAGGAATCTAATAAAAATTAGAGGAGGTTAGATAGAGAAGCGTTTTCTGTGCCCTGTGCTTGGAACAGCCTGTAAAAGCGGCTTAACTTTAGAATCTACTTATTCTCAGCTCATTTAAAGCCATTGGGAAGTCAAGGGGCCTAAATCTGTCCATAAGTGGGACTTATTTTTGACTCCTGTTTTTATTTTTATTTAATAGTATTACTCCCAAGCATATTTCTTCTACGCAGTGTGAACATGTATCATTTAGTTCAAGTGGCAAAGTTTTCATGCGCTTCTATGCTGCAACACTGTTACCCAATTCTAATGGAACATGACTGATTCTGAAATGAACAGATGTAACAGGTTTCTGGGATGGACTGATGATTAATGAGAGAGAAGAGTGAATAAGTGGAGCCACATAGCAGGAATGTCAACCAGTTATCAGGATCATATGAAAGGGTTATGGGTTTCACAGGGGCGTGCCATTCCAAGAGCAATGGGGGTGATAGAAAACGTGTCTTGACCGGAGTTGCGCCATCTGTCTCCTGCTATGCAGGGCAAGGGGAGCGTCAACATTTCAACCATAGTCTAAAAGCACAAACACACAGATGGCAGTGGACCCAAAACAGAAAACATGAAAACAGAGACAAGCAAATGTACAGACTGACACAAACACAAAAACACAAACAGGCATGCACAGAACTATGACTTTTTGCATGCACGGTATGTTTGAGGTCTCTCCACAGATTTTCAATAATATTCAAGTCTGGGGACTGTGATGGCCATTCCAAAACCTTCAACCGTCTTTCCTGGAGGTACTTCATGGAGGATTTTGGGGTATGCTTCGGGTCATTGTCTTGCTGGAATACCCAACGTCTCTTCAACTTCAATTTCTGGACTGAGCTTCGAACATTAGCCTCTGGAATGTCTTGATATTTGGTGGAATCCATTCTTCCTTCCACCCGCACAATACTGCCTGTGCCCCCAGCTGCTACACAACCCCAAAGCATAATGGATCCACCTCCATGCTTAACTGTTGGCAACGTGTTCTTCTCTACAAATGCTTCACCCTTTTTTCTCCAAACATACCTTCTTTGGTTGTGGCCAAAAACTTCAATTTTGGTTTCGTCAGTCCAAAGCACATTGTTCCAATAGGCTTGAGGTTTCTCAAGGTTCCCTTTTGTATACTTCAGACGCTTAATTTTTTGTTGAGGTCGTGGGGAAGGCTTTTTTCTTACAACTCTGCCATGTGGGTCTTTGTTGTTTAAGGTATGCTGTATTGTTGTCCTGTGAACAACTGGACCTGTGTCTGCTACTCTTTTTTGCAGCTCTTTTGCAGGGATGTGAGGGTTCTTCTGAGCATTTGTCACCAGATCTTGGGCTATCTTAAATTTTTCTTGGTCTTCCAGATCTTGCCTTGACTTCAATTGTTCCATTTATTTTCCATTTTCTTATCATGTTTCGGACAGTAGAAATGGGTAGTTTGAAACGTTGCGAGAGTTTTTTACATGTTAGTGGAAGTGAATTATCTTAATTTTGACATCCTTGGACAACTGTTCAGAGGAACACATGGTTTTTAACACCAGCCAAAACAGCCACCACAGTCGGATACTTTAGAAGGCATGGAGTTACTTCAGAATATATAGTTCAACCCTGGAATTATATTCACCTGACTCATTGAAGCCCTAACAAGTAAATCACCTGGGTCTGGGCCTTAATAATCATCTTCTTAAAAGGTAACAAAGAATAATCCAAAAGGGTTCCCAAACTTTTGCACAGGGCCCTTTTTCCTCTCTTATCATTTAAGAACTCAGAAAAATTAAAACAAAAAGAAACCTTGCTTTTAAATTTGCAGAAAGGTGTCATGTTTAACTTTGTAGCATGTAGTGTTCAGGTTTGCTTTAAATCACTTGGAAGATTAATTGTAACAGACATTTAAACCAGGGGTGCCCAAATTTTTGCATCCCACTGTACAAGTATTCTGGCCATACTTCAGGTCCGCAAAACTGTTGAGCTGCAAGACCCACAAAACAAGATTGAGCGTTATTACAAATATAGTATCTCCAGCCTTTTCTCCTTTACATAGGCCATGAGCAGCAAGTCTTTCAAAAGGTCTGAGAGGCTGTCATACAACTCACTGTAACACCCTCACAGAAATTCCAATGCAAAAAGAATCCTAAAGGGGGCACTAAAACAAACAGCTGAGATTCAGCGGTGTATGTTTTGAACAGTTTGTTACCCATTAGATTTTTGTCATTTTGATTTCTGATCTTCTTCTGAAGCTCAAGCTCAACTGGCAAAAAAGTTGGTGTGTATAGTGTTTGACATTCATAGCATTGTTTACAGCAAGTAAAAAGCGCTGTTAAAGAAGACCACATTTATGTTATTTGCTGAAATGCTGATTCTTTTTGGAGCAATCACCATTGTTTCATGAATCGGCTAATCAACTCGACTATGCCTGCATGGACTTGGACTTCATGTGTTCATCCAACTCTTGACTTGGTGTAGCCGTTTGCCATTCCCTGCAGGCCTGATCCTACTAAATCCCATGGGTGGAGTGGGTTTACTTGTTTTTAATCCTTTTGTGGGAAAAAATAGAAAAAAAATTAAGAGCATGTGAGGTGCGGCATATGCCCCCGATGCTCCAGTTGAAGAAACTGTACAGAGATTGTATGCAAAGGCTGCAAAGTGGGCACAGCAATAGAGATTAACAGCATCTCTCTGTACTCAGATGACGCGTTGCTTGATGATAAAAAAAAAAAAAAAAGAACCCTCCTCTGCTCACCCCCAACACAGAGCAAATTCAAACCGGACTGGATCATCCATTCTCCTTAAAAATGATGGAAAACAGACAAATAATTCAAAATGGCCACAGCAACAGCCATACTGAAAATCGCAGCAAGGCCATTTTGAAAAGGGAACTGTGGAATCCCAACCCCGACAGACACAGCAATTTTGATTGAATCATCTGTTCCTCTCAAACCTGACAAAAGCCAAATTCAAGATGGCTATAGTGGCAGCCAAACTGAAAACTGCCGCGCACATTCTCAAAATAAACTTTCCCATCCACCACCAACGCACAGAGCAAAGTTAAATTTGATCAGACCATCAATTCTCCTTGAAATTGACAGAAACCAAAAGTTTACGTATAGATGCCCAGACAGATTCCCAGACACCCAACCAGAGTCTTGACATAATGCCCCCAACTCGTCACCTCAATGCAGTCTTCTTCCATCTCCATTTTTTACATTTTCAATAATATTTATATAATTGGAAAGGGGGGTAATTAGTCTTTATTTTGAGATCATGTCTGCCAGGATTACAACCCCTATTTTGGCACATTTCAGGTCCATCTCATTCAATCTCCAGATATTTTTTAAGAAAGTGAGTCCTACCCCGGTCTCACTCCATTCTATCCAATCAAGTTGTCACAAGTGAAGTTCTCCATAAAGCTCTCACGTTGTAGGTCTTCTGGGTTCTACCCGGTTTTCCTTCCACGTCAATTCTGGAAGCCGTTGTATAAGTCAAAAATAGTGCCAAGGGCACTGTAGCCCATCTGGATTGTTTATACTTGTCCAGGCAGTTAAATAACGCCATGAACAAACTTTGGTGTCTTCATGGGTAGGAACATATGCGCCAAGTTTCAGCTTTATCGGTCCACTGGTTTCAGAAAAGAAGATGTTTACGGACAACGATGACAACGATGGACAGATGGCCCATGACAAAAGCCCACCAGACCTTCACTCCAGGTAAGCTAAAAATCTATAAAGTATGGCTTAAAAACCAAGCAAATAAATATAGTGTTGCTGAGGGACCAAATTCATTCCTAGGATTGCAGAAATATTGCTGATCGCAGCAAAAAACATCAATCGATCATTCAATCAAGCAGTCATTCATTTATTTCTTGGTCTTGTCAAGCCAAATATCTTAAACAGTAATAATGGTCATTACGGACTGCCTTGCTTGACTGCCGCATCACCTCTTCCCATGAATGATGTAATGAGCTCAAAGTTTTCTGCTGCCGCATGGATTTGTTCTTAGGCCTTAAATAAGAAGTCTGGCAAGCCTGCTAGGAAAGGTAATAATGGGTTTTACTGCACCACCTCCATGTGCAGCTCGCACAATAGTTGGGATTCGCAGTCAAATTATAGACGACCTTTTGTGAGCACCAAGCTGAATTCAAGGCAAGGAAAAAAAAACAAAAAAAAGACTATGAAAGGAATACAATATCTAACCCCTGAAAAGAACCAGGATTTGAGGTTTAACTAAATATAGTACACAGTGGAACTCAGTGCCAAAACCCTTCTATCAATGCGTTTTTCTCCATTTAAATATTTCACGAATATCAACGTAACAGAACTTTTACCCCAAGGTATTTTTTTTTCCTCCCTGAAAATCCATCCTTTCATAGAAGTGCAATCTTCAAGGCAAGAATCAACAAGAAGACCTAGAAATCATGCATTCTTAGGTCATTGGACGAAATGACACCAATTCAAAGTTCCCAAAAGTCTCAGAAAGTGCTATTTCCAAGTGACAATCTTTCATTTCCATAAAAATTCTCAATCAGTTTCAAAGGTGGATGTTTGTATTAACCCCTTTGCGCATAACATGAGGCAAATGGATGCATGCATTTCCCTAAGATCCCACTTTGAGGGCAAAATGGGTCAAATTTGTGCAGTGGCACCCCATTGATTTTGGCGAAGTGAAACGACTCGAAGCTGAACCACACTGAGACCGCAGTCAATCACACTGATGTCATGAGCTGGGCATTCTCAGACCTTGTTTACAGGACAATTTTAGAGCAGCAATCAGTGTATTTCAGGCGACAGAAGAGTCACAAAAAAGGTTTTTTACATCATTTATAAAATGAAGTTTTCGATTATTGCATATTTCTTCAAACAGCTTAAACAGGAAAAAAAATCCTTGTCATATGCAATTTATATAAAATGCCTTCATTTGAAAAGCATCTTTCATACATAAGGAAGCAATATAAAGTGCTCCGAAGTTGATGAATCTTGGCCTGCTGGGTCGGCTCACTCAGTAAAGGTGCCACTCATACTGCATAGTGCAGTACAGTAAAGGTGACTGCCAAGGTATTGGACCAAATCCAGCCATGCCAGTGCCAACTGTGCTCAGCAGCCTCACGAAAGCAGTACATTATTGGCTTCCCCCTGCTCAGGGCAATGGGAGGGATGCAATCCGTTTGGGTTAGTAGCATAGTTTGTAGCTTAATAGCCTCCAGCTGGCCATCCGGGCATTCATTTGTTACATCCTTTGCAGACACATTTGGTCTCCTCTGCCCTCATTCTGACCTTGCAAGGTCTGATGCTGCAAGGGAATAGAAGCGGTGGCTGACAGGCCTGTTTTGGAGGAGAGCTGTGGGTTGTCTGCACTCTCCAGAGATAACAGTTTGAGTCACACAAGAGCATGCCAAAACCTAATTTGCTGACTGGACAGCCCAGATTCGGGAGGGACTGGAGATGCCAAATTTAGAAATAAAATAATTAATTAATTAATTAAAATTAAACATTGATGAATCTTATCCCTGCAAGTATTGCCACATGGTAAAACTTTCCCTTTGTTGGCCAGCTGAAGGATCTGGACTGCAAACATAAGCTGGCAAATGCATCCCTACAGCAGGCTGCCTGCGGTCTGATGAAAGAGGAAATCTGACAGAAAAATTTATGCCAAATGTTCTGTATCTGAGCTTGGGAGCCTGTGTTAACTGCCCTGCTGCGGATCTGGATTCAGTGGGACGTTGGTCACTTTGTTTAGATGCCAATAAACCACGCAATGACAGCATGAGGTTTATGTTGCATCCATCTAACCATTACCAAACCCTCCAACTCCTGGGCAGAGCTGCAGGAGGCCTGGAGCCTATCCCGGCTAACAGTGGGCAGCAGGCAGGACCACATCCTGGACAGCTTACCAATCCATCGCAGGGACTGCACACAACTGACACAAAGGTGCAGGAAAATTACTGTCTCCACAACAAGCCTGGTGGGCACACTTGCGGACAGCTTTTCACAGAAATAAGAGTCAATGCTGTTCCACTCATTGCAGATGGCTTTAAACAGTTGAGGAATAGTTTGACTAGAAGTTCAAGTGAACCTAAAACTCAACTATTCTGCCATCCTGCTGCGTCCATTTGGGAATGGGGTAACAAGGCTGAAATTACGTACCAAACTTGAAAGATGCACAACATCTTTTGTCAAATTTGATCAATATTTGTGACCATCAGGGATTATATCAAATTGTTTACGGATAATGAACAAAAAAGACAGACGACAGAGCTTGCACCATATTAATAACTCAGCTGGTGAATGACCAGTTGATTTAAAAATGTTTCCCAGTTAGTCTGTGTCTAATGAGACCAAAAGTTCTCAAAAGAGCTCAACATAGGCCTGATAGACTTCTTCTCAAACCACTTTTTGGTGGCCTTTGCAGTGAGGGCAAGAGCATCGTCTTGTTGAAAAATAACATCTGATAGTTCCTCCTGGAGAAATAACCCTTTGATTGTAGGAACCAAGCCTCCCGCAAAATTCTCCTGTACTCCGAAGCATTGATTGACTTTTCACAGAAAAGCAACTCAAAAAATGGCGTAACTTCACATTCACTATACTATAATGCAAGTCATTTGTAGGTATTTAGCAACATCTTACCTGACATTTGGGTACAGCAGTGCCCTTCAGAAAGTGTCGATCCAGCGTATTTGGCAGTGGTTTTACATACATATCTTCAGAAAAATGATCACTGCAAACACAGAATTGTGCCAAGGCTGCCCATGGAGTGTTGATGTCCATATTTACGGCAACCAACCACAGCTGTCTAATGCCAACATGATTCACTGGAATACGGTGAAATCTATATGGAGACTTTGTCAGAATAGCCAGGAAAAGCACCAGCGCGTACCATTTTCATACTCCAAAGTGAAAATACGACCTGATCTCGCAATTCTAACAGCTATCCTCCGACCCAAACAGCTGATTTGCGGTGCCAACGCAGTGTGCGGAATGCTCAGGAATACCAGAAGTGCCGCGGTTAGGGAAATATAGTGCCTAATAAAAAAGGAGGCCGTCTGACGGCACAGTAAAGCAAAGAAAAAAACTAGACATAGCGTACACTTGAACTGATATAGATTTTTTTTTTGGGTCAGCCTACTTTTAGGTGGTTAAAATACTCGGTTTCTGGTCCCATCCACGACTAGTGTCATGTTTTTTCTCCTGCCGGGTTCTCCTAAACTGGGGGCCTGCCAACCACCATCTACTGCAGGTAATACATTCACTATGCATAAGAATCTGATACAAGCCCACTTTAAAAAAATCCAAACTATCCCTTTAAGACCATTAAAAGCCAGGATCGCACAGTTCAGATTTTGAGGTTAGCGTAATAAACATTTGCAGCTGATCATTTCTTCATAACTTGATACAATTTTTTGCACATACTAAGCACATACACATACTCTGCTGTCTAGAAAGCAAGGCTTTTTCCTGTAACTTGTTTCCTTGCAGGAAAGCCGTTTTTAATGTGTGCCGAGTCTGAGATTTTTGTCATTCCTTTAACAATTAATTGTTATATCAATACATTATTCACTCCAACTTATCCAAACAGCATTTCAGTTTTTCACTTTCCGATAAACAAAGATCCAAACTGCTTCTGACCTATTAAAATGTGCCCTTCATTCATGAAAAGGGAATCTTGAAACAAGGCTGAAATAATTGCTTGTTGTTTATCAGAATGTATCAGTGCTGACTGGTATTAAAAAGACACCGTTTTGAAATGTACTGCTTTCATGCTCAGTCCAATGACAGCACTGAGACCTTGTGACACTTACAGGTGGAGCTGCCTTGCATCTGGATGACACACTTGGCATCGCGGTTAGTCTCACGGGAGTTGAAGGGCCGAACCCTCACCGCCACCTTCACAGAGGCGGAGGCCATCTTGGTCATGGGGCGGGGCAGTGAAAGTGTCGTGACGATGAGACCCTGGGGAGCAGAGGCTGGAGTCACTATGTGATGCTCAGAAGGCATTGAAACAATATTGATCAAACAGGATTCAGCACACAGCAAAATCCACCATGCAAAAAACCTAATCCAAGTTCTCAAGGAAATGATCTGTTCACAGTATGAAGGGACAAATGCTAGACTAGATGTGACTAGACGATGATCATTTACAATAGAACAGTATGCCGCTTTCTCAATCAGCTCTCAAATTTTTACGTTGTCTGCATTTTTTGTCCACAATGCGTACTCGGCACATCAAACATTGATCCAATCATGTACATATTCCTGTGTATCAACTAATTTCAAGACGTCTTTAGCACATTTCTGGGCACAAGTTTTAATGAACGACTGATGAACAGACACGTGCATACAGTTGTTAACATAACTAATAAAAACAATTCACACAGCACACTCGAAGTGCACGAACCACAGACGTTTTTATTCCCTTTATTTCAGTCAAGACTAACTGCAAATTTGTTTTTTTTTTTGTTTTTTTTGCAAGGGTAAAAGTAGAAATGTGATTTTATCACAAAATCTAAAATTGGACTGGATGAAAAACTGAAACAAGGAAATTAACAGAGAGACAGAAACTGGTATCTCACAGTTCAGACCAGACTTGAGTGACAAAATAACCCAGAGCACTGGTGCAGAAGAACCCTCAGACCTGTTCCCCCCTCAGGCATGTTCCCCAGCTCCTGAACCCCACAGCTCCATTAGATACAGCCCCTCAGCTCCGGCCATTTCAGGTTTTACCAGCTGCAGGATGAGTGCAACTGCGTTCAGCTAGTGGTATCGAGCGACAAGATACGCAGACAACAATGTGGACAGGAATGTCAGTGGTGTGACGACAATGGCACCATTATACACACCGAACACGTGGCCTGACTGGGGAGGGGGGGTTGCTGGGATCATGTAGTACTCTGAAGATTTGTACCCTTTATGTGATATGCTAACTCCACAGAATTACATCAGAAATTTAATGAAATAATCATAGTTTTTTTCCCCCCAGAGTCATAGTTTGGACTGTAGTCTGGCAGAGATCAGTGCACTTATAATCTTTTTATATAAAATCATTCAGGATTTCACTAGCAGCGGGTCAGGTGCACTGTGAAGCCATCCATAACCCTGTTACCTGTACTATGTGCTCTGCTGAGAGCCAATGAAGGCAAATAAACAGAGCACAGGCCCTGAGGAAGTATCTTTAAGATTCTGCCCAGGATAAAGCCCAGAAAGCAGGGCTGCCTTTGTAAAATGAACTTTGGTGAAGTTCCTCATCCCATGACCACCCTTGGCATCAATTTATCAGTGCAGACAAACAAGAGCATCACAAATGGGGTCAATAATATATGAAATGTATCAGGGAATAATGAGAAGTTACCCAGAAAAAGAAGGAGAAATATGTGGAACAAAGATGGAGAGCAAGATCACAAGGGAAAAGAGAAGAGTGCATGAGAAAGAGAGTAAGGGTGAAGAGCAGAGGATGAAGTGTGCATGAGAAAGAGTAGAAGGGGGCAGGGTGCTGTAAGAGGGGTGTAAGGAAGGGTGAATGTGAAATGGAAGAAGGGTACATAAGAAAGGGTGTGAGGGAGCAGGGCACAGGGCACAGGGTCCCAGGCGCAGAAGGTAGAGGCTCTGCCATTACAGCACAATGCTGCTGAAGCCCTGGTTCACTGCTCTCTCTCTCAGGACCTCCCCAGCCTTACACAAGGAGAGAATTGTGTACACAAAAAAAAGGAGGGGATGGAAGAGGAAAAGAAAGACAGGATGGAGGAAAAAAACCATGCCTGTTTCCTTAGTAACACCGAAGGACATACGGAGAGGTGCTACAGTACAGAGCAGGGGGAGGCAGCTGGAATGTGAAGCAGGGTATGAAACTAACTTTTTCCGCCATTGTCCCGAAACCTGCTTTCAACCTTCCCAAAACATACACTGAACCACCCGCCCCATATATTATCAAGACCCCCAATCATCCATGGCGATTCTCATATTTAAGACCGCTAAATATTATATGTTATTAATTGCTTATTTCCGTATTGCCTTGGTATTGGCCTGAGGGTCCCCGTATTGGCCCGAGGCCGCAGGCCAATGCCTAGGCAATGCGAAAATAAGCAATGTATAGTATTTTTATTAATTAGTTAAGTATGTTGTGCTATCATGACAATATTATGACTATGACCACTGAAGTACGCGACTTCAAGACTCATTAAAGAGCTAAATGCTGGGTCCGCGACTGTCGTCTGCTTCTCTGAAGCGAGCGAATGCCACAGTTGCCAATGGTTACTTGTGCACGTGCTGAACTCAGCCAATACAGGTCGGCCAATACAAGATATATTGGCAGGCCGTTTTTACTGTATGCGGGCAATAACATACATCACCAATTAATAAAATGCAATATAAAAATAAACTGTCACTGTAAGTATTGAAACAAACAAGCACAAATGATTGAGAGCTCCTTTTTATTTCTCTCAGTGCACTTGTTATGCATTTGGAAAGTATTAATTTGTGCAAGTCACCAGTGAGTTGCCAGATCCTTATCCACTAGGACAGAAGAGGAGCAGGTAATAAGTTAGTCTTAAAGCAGATAAGACGAGGAACAATGAAAAATAACTTTCCCATCATGTGACATGGCTTAGCTAAGAACTTAAATTAACTGAAGCTGGAGTTTGTGTGCCAAAGTAAAGGCAGTGACTCTTAACTGCCATTCCCTGCAAGACCAACAAAAATGAAGAATGAAATACATCCAGTCAAGTCAACCAATAAATGGAGTCAGCTGTGCATGTTATCTAGTGTCCTGTGAACAGCACAGCTTGCCCTCATGACCTACCAAAGCAGCAACACAAGAGTGCCCACAAATCCGTATTGCTGCTATCCTCACTGAACACCATGCCAAGTAAAGAACTTAACATGACAGATGGAAGTGCAGGAGCAGCAATGTACTACTCAATCATTGAATAGATTATGTTAAGCTAATGTTAGATGCCCATGCAAATTATTAGTTATCCAAAACTGTAGACTGGCATATGAAGATATTTGGCCCTTTTGGGATGAGACTGCTTAGTTGAGCATAAATATGCCACACGTAAGCAGAATCCAGAGTATTAGTTGTACATGATAATCGGCTGTTTCACTAATTTGTTTTTTCGCTACTGTACTTCGCCTACTGCTCACTGTACTTTCACTACCATGTCCAAGTCCGTTCGCTACTATAATCAAACAAAGGTCAGATCTAAGATTGCTGAGTATTTCTTTGAAGTAAGTCGATCGTAACACATCAGCTTACTGAAAGTAATAAAGTAATAAAGCTATAGGAAACCTTCTAAGTAAACTCTTTTATCAAGATTCGTTATGAGCACAAGTGAAACCAAAAGTTGGATAAGTGAACAGACTCGGGTGCACAAGTGCTTGTTGCCGATTCAATCTTTATTTGATTGTCCACACTGAGCCAGAACCCGAAAAAATTCTCAGCTGTAATGCGAATAGTTTTTTTTTTTTTTTATCAAGTTTTACAACGGATTCTTATGTAATATTTATGTTCTTAACTTGCATTTATCAATAGTAGCAAACAGACTTAGACATAGTAACGAAAGTACAGTGCGCAGCAGCAAAAGTACAGCAGCAAAAAAACCAAGGTAGCAAAACCACCGTAAACCTATTTTATTATTATTTTTTTTAATTTGGCGTCTCCAATGCCACCGGAATCTGGAATATAAATTAGAGAACGATGTACACAAGCTCGCTCGTATGCGACCCCATGTTGCCATCGGGGGAGAGCGAGACAGTTCGTGGCTCTCCGCCGAAGCACGCGTCTGTCAGCCACTGCTTCTTTACACTCATAGACATGGAAACTTTGCAAGTTCAGAATAAGAGCGGAGGCTACCCAAACATGAACAAGCATAGAATTTTACTGATGAGCGCCCGGCTGGCCAACAGGAGGCGCTTGAGCAACAAACAATGCTGCAATTCAATGATCCCTGTCCAGCAGTCCCTCCCAATTTATTTCCCTACAGCGCCAATTGTGCGCTGCTCTGAAAAGGCTACCGACCACTGTCAGCTGGTACGGCTGGGGTTCAAACCCGGGTCGTAGTGGTCACTACTGCTCCACAATGCGGCGCCTTAACCAAGTGAGCCATATTAAAGCTTCACTTAGATGTGAGAATAGATTGAAGAGACTTTGCCAAAGAGAAAACTATTGGATGCATACATTTGATGCCCTTACATATGGATTTCATGTCATTTCTATAATTCTGATTTAATGCTGATGTCTCAAGATATGTCTAAAAACTTGAATTTTCAATTTCTTTTCTGTAAGTACTTGGTTCATTTTCCATTTTCCTTATTTACCTATTTTATCATTTATTTTACACATCTAAACTACAGTTGTAGTTTCTTTTGGTTTTCACCTTACCCTCTCGCCCTTTAATTTCATTGCCGAATTATTCTGTGACCTTGACATGTTAGTGAAGATTTTTTATGCAGATCATCAGGTGACACAGGGTTTCTTTGCCATTGCTTAGAAAATCTATAGATGCAAGTCTTGACCAGAGTTCCTTTGTTGCCCTAATGAAGACTATATACGTCAAACATGTTGGCTGGCTTTTTTAACCTGTCTAGCCATGAAATAATAAAGGCTTTTTTATTTTGTTTCTTCTGGACTAAAAATATTTCAGAGAGCCTAGAACACCCAAGTTTCTCTCCATTAGTAAACACGGGCTTTTGATGTTCACTTTTCCCCATCAACTGCTTATGGTAACTTCAGCCTTGTCAGGACTGGTAAAGTTAGCAAACACCAGGTTTTGACACAAGTTTTTCCATAAATACCAAATGGTAACATTAGAGGATTCAGAGGGCTCCTCAGTCCAGTTTCTGTCCTATTCTTGCCATCTTAAGCTTATCTTGAGCCTCACCTGAGCTCTAAAGCAGTTTCTGAGTAAAGTAAGTTTGCAGATACACATGGCACTCAATTAAAAGCTTTGGCTAAGATGCTTCGCGAAAGACTACTCATATCTTTGCGACAAGCGCAGAAAAAAGTTAACATCTCTCTCATCGTCCCGCAACAATTCCAATTGACAATTACAATCATCCAAAATAATTTTTTTTTGTAGCAAGGAGACGCTGAGACACCATTAATTTCAAACCCTGTCACAGCCGAAACAGAAAGATGGAGCAGTGGAGATGTGTGGCCCAATAAGAAAGATGGAGCAGTAAAGGTGTGTAGCTATAACAGACAGGGAGAGCAGTAAAGATGTGTAGCTTGAACAGACAGGGGGAGCGGTAAAGATGTGTAGCTCGAACAGACAGGGGGGAGCAGTAAAGATGTGTAGCTCGAACAGACAGGGGGGAGCAGTAAAGATGTGTAGCTCGAACAGACAGGGTGAGCAGTAAAGATGTGTAGCTCGAACAGACAGGGGGAGCAGTAAAGATGTGTAGCTCGAACAGACAGGGGGAGCAGTAAAGATGTGTAGCTCGAACAGACAGGGGGAGCAGTAAAGATGTGTAGCTCGAACAGACAGGGCGAGCAGTAAAGATGTGTAGCTCGAACAGACAGGGGGGAGCAGTAAAGATGTGTAGCTCGAACAGACAGGGGGGAGCAGTAAAGATGTGTAGCTCGAACAAACAGGGGGGAGCAGTAAAGATGTGTAGCTTGAACAGACAGGGGGAGCGGTAAAGATGTGTAGCTCGAACAGACAGGGCGAGCAGTAAAGATGTGTAGCTCGAACAGACAGGGGGAGCAGTAAAGATGTGTAGCTCGAACAAACAGGGGGGAGCAGTAAAGATGTGTAGCTCGAACAGACAGGGGGAGCACTAAAGGTGTGTAGCTCTTAACAGACAGGGGGAGCAGTAAAGATGTGTAGCTCGAAGAAACAGGGGGGAGCAGTAAAGATGTGTAGCTCGAACAGACAGGGGGAGCAGTAAAGATGTGTAGCTCGAACAGACAGGGGGAGCAGTAAAGATGTGTGGCTCGAACAGACAGGGGGAGCAGTAAAGATGTGTGGCTTGAACAGAAAGAGAAAACAGAGGAGATGTGTGGCTCAAACAGAAATGGGGAGTCATGGAGAATTATGGCATGCGCAGGAAGAAGGGGGGAGCTGAGGAGATGTGTGGCTCAAACAGAAAGATGGCTCAGAGGAGATGTGAGCCTTGAACAGATGGAGGAGCAGAAGAGATGTGCGACTCAAATAAAGTGGGATGAGTGAGTGGTTCAGACAGAAAGATGGAGCAGAGGAGATTTGTGGCTCAAACAGAAATGGGGACTAATGGAGAATTATGGCATGCGCAGGAAGAAGGTGGGTGAGGTCACATGCATGGAAAGGGAAGCAGGGGAGGGGGTGCGGGCACTGGAGTCAGTAGTGCTGTAGCTCAGTCAGATCTCACAGTACAGCAAGAGCCACAGAGCAGCAGCATCAGATGCTGTCAGGCAGGCTTAAAGGGCCCAGCTCTTCACATGGACAAATATTTCAGGTTAAATATTCCAGGATGGGGAACCAGAACACAGACTGGACAGGCTACCGCTCCACGGCAGGGAAATTCATATGAACTAAATAAACTACAACTGTTCTGTGGGCTGCAAGAGGAAACCTATGGGGATACAAGACAAATCAGGCAGTGCACAGAAAGGCCCCACATAGAACAGATTCAAAACCAGGATCTGCTTGCGGTGAGGCGACAGTGCCGTGATTGACCATGGCATCCAGGACGGCAATCAACAGAGTGAAAATAGGACACCGTGCTTGCGCAGGCTTGTTGGCGCATGCATGCGCATGTCCTCAGTCCCTTGTGGCGGCGCTAGGAGTCCAGCCCACTGCACTGTGACCGCGACCGAGAGCCACACTGCTGGCAGTCACGCCATCCGAATAAACAAATAAAAGGCCGTCGTTATGGTCCGCAGCAATGCTGTACATTGTGTCAGCACACAGCTTGCTTCTCCCCGGTCCACAGCGAATTTGCAGCAGTAGTGTGACCTTGACTGTCAGCAGGGAGTCGTGACACTTTAACCGTTTCAGGAGTGGAATCACAAACGTGTCAACAATGTTTTTAACTGAACAGTCTAATGCTGATTAGACAATCACAACTCTTCATTCAACAGCAATGGCGTTTTAGAACACAGAATTCAAAATAAAAACAATGTATTCTCATAGCCTACTCCTCAAATCCTTCAGTGCCAGGCAGTTTGCCCCAGTAAAAACATTTGGATGGGGGTCATGAATGAGCTGACCTACTGACAGCACTGATCTCTGAGAAGAGGGAGGGGGTGGGAGTGGTCCCAGTGGGAGCAGGCCCCCCGTATCTCTGCTGGTAAATGCGCTAATCAGCAAGACTCGCGGGACTATGGTATTTCTTACAGTTTCAAGAGGTATCCCCACAGACAGTTAATTCCTCAAAACAATGCACCATGTAAGCATAAGGTGGTCGCTGGCATTCAAGAAAGAATCATCTTCAACCAAATAGCAGTCTCTCAGTAAACACCGTGGGGCTTTAAAGGCCAAAAATGCTTGTTTTGGAGTTCGGCACTCCAGAGGCTTGCAAGTTTTAAGATACAGCTAACAATTTTGCAAAGTATTGGGCTAAAATTCTACTGCAGAGCTGACCAGGCAACAGTGACATTAAAGTGTCCAACAGGTCAGGCTGGATGCATCAGAGTTCCAGGAGGTTTTGCAGATGATTCTTGCGGGGATGGTAATGGTTGCCGTTGCCATTGCTGGGATGGTAATGGTTGCCATTGATCAAGCCAGACAGAAAGAAATGGGCTAAACCGTGGCTGCTGTTCGATTGCGGTCCAGTTCACTCGCAGCCAATGGAATTCCTTCCTTCAGCATCACAGTTCACACCAACATACTGGCACTAGCCAGCTAATGACCAATAACCCCAATACATTTTCTCAAGTGTCATCGACAACACAATACCATCGCCCGTGCTTTTCCCTAAGACTTTTTATTAGCTCCACAGGAGATGCTTGGCAGCAGAGCCAAAGAGAAGATTAAGTGCTGACAGATATTTAACCTGAGGGCAACAGTCACGGACTGCACTGAGCAGAACTGTTAGGACTGTTCTGGGGAAGCCTTCACCCAACAAGAGGGCAGCCACACCTGGTGTTGTGACTGACAGAGTGGAAATAGGGGGGAGAGAAACAGGAGGGAAGGAGTGTTAGAGCGAGAGAGCGTGAGGTGCCAACCAGAGTAGCCGGCGGCAGAGACAGGTGTTTCCGACGTGTAAGGAGCACAGGTGAACAGCGCTGGCAGGCTGCCAACACGTAATTACAGCACCACAGGACATGCAGACAAGCGGAGCTGCCAAAAGCAGCACGGACTGCGGAGACACTGAGCCTGAGACTGAGAGACAGCAGTAAATACAGTGCGTGCAGACACTCGAGAGGCTGCAGTTAAGCCTGGAGTAACGCACTAGTATTTACCAAACCCGAGCGCCAGTCCCTCTCAAGCACAGCCTGAGTCCATCCAGCGAACAGCGAGCACCCCCAATCTATTCTTAGACCCATTCTACCTCGACACAACTTGCGTAACACACATAGTTGGCATAGCGCTCATGTTTTGGAGCCGATCGCAGCACACGGGTTGTAGTGTGCTGTGGAAGAACATGAGAAGAGCATGGTCTCTCACACAAGCAGCATCGCTCTGTTCTTCCCTGACGTTAGAACGGTTGTAAACAGAATTAAATAGGGAGGGGCAGGGGTGCTTGCTCGTTTACAGCATAATCAACCATTTTCAGAGACCCACTTGAATTTCCCCATGTTCTTGTAAGACCCTGCTGCGAGATTATGGGTCAGAGCACCACAGTGCTCCCATTTTCTAAGATTTTAATCGATTTAGAAAAGTTCTGAGTAAATTGATGGGTTCTAATCAAAAACATAATTTAGGAGGACTAAGTACACTTAATTGGGAATGAGGCGTGTTCTCCATAATTTCAGGAGCACAGCCTGCTCCCAATAAAGATGTTATTGTAGAGCCCAGTTGGTATCGGATTAAAAGGCTTGGTTTTGGTCAGAAAGGATAGTAAGCCACCAGAACTGAACCACAGTGGCTGAGTCCAGCAGCTGGCTCCAATATTGCAGATTATGCAACACTTTCACAGAAAGTCAGTGGTACTATAAAACAAATATGAAGTAATATAACATAACATGAGTGGCGAGAACAGGCCGTTCAGCCCAACTAGGCTCGCCAGTTTCAGTAAATCGTTTTTCGCACAAGAAAATATATGTGCTTTTTATTCATCTATATCTAACCTTTTACCAATTAACAATTTAAAATGCTAAGTAGCCGCACACTCGTAACTCTAATGAAAAAAAAACTTATTGAAACATTAGCAAAAGCAAAATCAACATTTCAGTAGCTATGAGAGTGCGGCTGCTTTTACCATTTTTATACTTGTGTTCACTGATTGGCATCTCATTACTACAATCAGGCATTTCACCTACTTACCCAATTTTCAATTAAACCATTGATGCCCTTTGGACAACAAAAATATTTTTGGATACTACCCCCTTCTGAGCTGGATACGTCACCAAATCTTACATGCTTGGAGGATGACCTGGACTTCATGGCTCTAATGCACAGGCTGCAATTAGTACAACATGGAGGCACCAGAAAACTTGCGCGATCTGAAATGAGTTTCACAAAGTGCGATGAAAGTCAATGTGACACATCATAGTCCAGACTAGGTCCACATTTCCTACAGTCCAAGGTCATAACACAGGCTAACCTCAGTAAGGGCAGGAATAACTGAACACAAAATAAAGAGTTTAAAAAATGAAACAGCAACTCTTCTTGAAGCTGGAGCAGGTTAAGCTTAAGCCTGTCCCACGGGTATTCATAACACCTGTATGTTGCAAACTTTTAGTTGAGAGACGGGGAATCATCTGAAACAGATGGAAACAGCCCAAGCAAAAGGAATATCTTAAAATCTACAGAATACCTGCAGGCCAATGTCAAGTTAAATTTAAGTCAAAAATGTTGAGAAAGTAATTTCAACTGACAGCTAAGTAAATGGACATGCATGTTAAGGAAAGGTCTGCATTCAGAGACTTTTGTATGTTGCGTGTTTTACACACTATGATTGAAATGGTGTGAGTACATTAATTTACGCACATTTACTCACACAAAAAAAAAAAAACATTTCAGTCAAAATATCATAAGGTAATATGTTTGCAGTATTTATGAGCCAGCGAGTTGAAGCATAACCATTATAGCCAAATGGGATGATCAGAGATGATGGTAATGGTGAACCTTGCATAAACAAGGGGGAAAAAAATGCAACAGCTAACATTTTCTAAGCTGAAAAAAGTTTTATGGGAAAATCCAACAATACCGAAGTGTCAGACATCCTTTGTGCAGTTTGAAATATGGCAAACATTTACTTAAAAACCAGTGGCCTGGGATAACTATAGGGTCTACTCCTTTTCAAAATCGTCTTATTAGCATCACAAAGAACAGCCATGCAGCCTCGCAAAATTTAGCCGAGCACGATTAACTAATCTAACGGCAGTTTTGGCCTTTATTTGAAGCTGTCTACAGGCCAGGACAAAAACTAAATGTTTTACCTCTCAAATACAATCAGGGCCACCATTGCAAGAGACACCAACAAAAAAGAGCAGAAATTAAATGGAAAAATTTTGTGATGCACATTAGAATTAACGTTTTTCTTTAATTTATCTACCTGCACACAGGAACTGAAAGCTCTCAAAGCTATAATAGCAGGATAAGTTTCAAATCAAAATGAGTGAATGAAGAGACGCACCAAAGCTATTCCAAGTTCTGACCAATAGCAAGTGTGCATACAAAGGACAAGTGCCATGTATTCACAATGGACACAATTTATGTCCCATTCTCTTCGTGATACGCCTCGCGAGCAAATGAGATATGAGCTGAACACGAGTTAGGTCTCAAGACTCTCCTTACGGGTCTCTTTAAGTAAAGGTGTGGAAATAATTCAAGGGTAATTCATTAGTGCCATCTGTGCTCACTCATGAGCAGTTGTCAGGAGAGGCCCAAGTAGTGAGCACAATTTCTTCGACAACTGTGAAAAGCATTGATATGAGCATGGCAGGTAAAAACACTTTCAGAGAAGGAGTACGGTGACCCTAAGTGATTTACAGATCAGCTTAGTGAGATATCATTATCCCTTACAATAAATAAATACAATAATCAATGACTATACAAATTTGAGAACCATCCTTCATTTTAGCACAATTAATGTAGCACAATGAAATGTAAAATGTAACCAACTACCACAAATGTTTTTTTTTTTTTTTTTTATAAAACACTACAAAAATCTATCTAAGAAAAGAAAAACATCTATCTGGTTCACAAACATTAACCTATGGTCTATGGCTAAAGGCACAAAACAAGCCTCATTGCTTGAAACATGGCTTCGATGTTCAATGAATAGGAAAGTCAGACATAAGCCCAACGTACAACGGTCCATTTATTCCAACACCATTGTAATGGCAACAAAAACGGTAATAAAAATGAGATGATGAAAATCAAATTTGAAATTTTGCTTAAAAATAAGCTCAAAGTTAATCCATGGGAATGATCTTTGATTTGTGACAAATAGACAGATTGTCTCAAAATGTTGCTGTTCAGCCACTGGTCAAATTAAGAGGAGCAACTAATCTTAGCAAGCAAGGTGATAAGTGGACTCGAAATTCATATGTAAGACTATTACAAAAATCATACTGACATGCATGTATCAGAATCCACTCCGCAACTTTGCAACCTTGTATGTGATAATTGCCTGGGAAGATGAAAAACACTCATCTTTGATCATGCCCTAAATTATAAAACAAAAGACAAGCAAAAAGAAAGGAAGAGATATTTTCTTTGAGTTAAAACAGTTAGGTACTGCTTTAAGGATAGCATACATTGTGCCAAATAATACGATAATTTAACAATGAGGGCATATGGGTAGGCAGACTGTTGAAAGTGAAAACATCACAATGCAACTAACAAGACCATAAACTTTCATGTGTCTCGCATGGATAAACAGAGAATAGGAGTAGCAGGACGCGGAGCCAGCTGTGCTCCTGTAAAAGATCAGGGTTGCTGTTCATCTGAACAGGAAAAACAAGCCCTTGTAGGTCACATGAGAGAGGAAAAGGAGGAGGAAACCTGCCAGCCTCCATTTCTGATAGGACACAGAGTTATGAAACATCTGCTTCTGGGGCTTTCCAGCAGATATGAATGAAAGGTGTGAAAACGTGTCCGTCTGAAGGGCTTCCAAGGAATCAAAGGGGCAGGGGGCTATTGTTACACCTCCCTACCCTGAACACCGCAATTACTGAAATGCTCTCAATGCTGTGGGGACTTGGGAAGAACACCTTAACAATAGCACCGGATGGCAATTCAAAACACAAGCACATCCTAAGACTCTTACCGCTAGGTTGCTGGTATTGTGCATGAATCGTCACGTATAGTTGCAATCGCTTTCAAGGTCATCAACAACACAGACCCGCATGGGATCTGAACAGATGGTCAGCGTGACATTTGTATAGTGATATGTCAAAGCCTGTAAATGGCTATTAACCACACATGATGGCAGCTGGAATGCCTTACAATGATCTGTATAAAATATCATAGGCCTACTTTGAAATTCTCTACAATGTTTCAAGAGGTTCATGCAAAATTCAGTAGTAACAATAAATATACAGTTGTGCTCAAAAGTTTGCACACCCTGGCTGAATTTGTAAAATAGGTAACATTTTTTAAAGAAAACATGAATGGTCAGGCAAAACACACTTATTTCTTATTGGATTCATATTCAACTGTAGGTCACGCAGACTGGCACAATCATCAAATAAGACATGGCTATAAGGGTAAAAAATTAAATGAACCTTGTTCAAATGCGTGTATACCCTGAGTTCCATATGTTGTGTATTGCCCCCTTTACCATCAATAACAGCGTGCAGTCTTTTGGGATAGTTGTCAATCAGGCCCCCAATTTTCTCAAGTGGTATAGCTCCCCATTCTGCCTCCAGCTCCTGCAAATTCTTTGGTCATCCAGCATGAACTGCACGTGTGAGATCTCCCCAAAGCGGCTCAATGATCTTAAGGTCAGGAGACTGTGATAGCCACGGCAGAACCTTCACCTTTCTCTTCTGTTACCACTGCAAGGTCAACTTGACCTTGTGCTTTGGCTCATTGTCATGCTGGAAAGTCCAAGAGCGTCCCATGCCCAGCTTTCCTGCTGAGGAATGCAAATTGTCTGCCAGTATTTTTTGATAGCACGCGGCATTCATCTTACCTAAATTTTCACAAGATTCCCGTGCCTTTAGAGCTCACATACCCCAAAACATCAGAAAGCCCCCACCATGCTTTAGGGAATGGTATATTTTTCACCATGGGCCCAGTTGATAAACATAGAAGTTTCAAGAGGAGTTGGGACGCAGTTTAAAATGTAAATAAAAACAGAATGCAAAGATTTTCCAATCATTTCAATTCTATATTTAATTGAACATAGTACGAAGACAACATTGCAAATATTGAAAATGAGAAATTTTATTGTTTTTTAATAAATAGCTGCTCGATTTGAATTTGATGCCAGAAACATGTTTTGAAAACACTGGGACAGGGGCCACAAAAGACTAGAAAAGTTGTATGATGCAAAAAAAAAAATACATCTGGCGGTACAGCTCACAGCTAATTAGGTTAATCGGCAAAAGAGGAGTTGCAAAATTGGGGGTTAAAAAAAAAAAAGCCTCCCAGAGAGGCGGAGTCTTTCAGAAGTAATGATGGTGAGGGTTTCACAGCTCTGTGAAAGACTGCATGGGTATATAGGTCAGCCATCAAAGAATAACGTTTCTGAACATAAAATAGCAAAAATAAAAAAAAGGGGGGAATTAATAATGTTCAATATATATCATTAAAAGAGTAAGAGAAGCCTGAGAAATCTCTGTCCACAAGGAACAAGGCCAAAAACCAACAGAGAATAGAAGTGATCAGCAGGACCTTAAGCAGCACTGCATAAAATTCTGTCGTGGAAATCAGAGGATGAGTTTAGGAATGCATCTGGAAACCACTGTCAGTGAACACAGTCTGTCGGTGCTTCCACAAATGCGAGTTAAAACTGAACCATGCTAAAATAAATCCATATATAAACAAGATCCTTAAATGCTGTCGCCTTCTCTGGGTCCAAACTCATTTAAGATGGACTGAGACCCAGTAGAAAACTGTCCTGTTGGCTGACCAATCAAAAAGTGAAATTCTTTTTGAGAATCTGGAAGCAGCACCCTTTGGACTTAAGAGCGGAGGGACTGTCTGGCTTGATATAAGTGCAGGTATAAGAACCCAGCATCCATGCACAAGGAGTGGGTAACCTGCACATCTGTGCAGACAAAAAAACATGCTGAATCAGCGCATGAATTATAGCACGGCCTAGCGGCAATTGCTGTGGTTGTCTCCCTGTGTGGCCGTAATGCCCAACTACTCAAGCAGCCAGTGCGGCCGTGGTGCCCAAAAATTGCCCAAAGTGGCGATTTTCGACCCAGCGACTGAGCTGTGCGGCTCCAGTCGTCACGGAGCGCTGGACATCTGAGCACTTTGTGCAACTAACGACACGCCCACTCACTCATGAATAAGGCAACGTTGGTATCTTACAGTCATACAACCTTCCGGCTTGAGAAAAATCAGCTCAAATTATGTTCTAAGCAAAAGCAATTAAATACTGTTGGTGTCAAGTATAGAAGTGTTTTTAGGCTGGATGAAAACGGTGGTTGTACAACTTTCCTCGACAGAAACTAAACTTTGAGAGCGAGCTGGAGAGAGCATTCGCTTACAACGTTAACCTGCGCAGTGCATCTCCTGCTGTGCCAGACTGCTCAGCAGTAGTGGTCCGTGGGCCGTAAAAAGACCATCGGAAACTTCATCTTTCAATGCCTGATAAACAAAAACCTCTCGCAGTTTACTTTTCCAGGTAGCAACAGTTGGTCAGACTAATTTGTTGAACTACGGCATTCTAATTTATTTTCGATAGAATTGTTATACATTGCACCATAAAATTGAAGCGTTTTCTTCCTAACATAAATGACGACGTAAAATATCAATGTCTTCATAATTTCTGTACTTGTGTAGCACAGATTTGCGCAAGTTAGTTTGCGAGGCTCATTAAGCAATAAGCCCCGAGAATCCATTCTAGATTTTGAATGTAGTCATGGCTAAAGGGCGTTGTCTGGTATGATGCACAACTGAGTGACAACTGTGACGATGGTGAAAATAAATGCCGCGAAGTCACCCAAAGTTTTGGATTTTAGCATTTATACCATCATCCTTAAAATTCCAATTATATAAATGTTGGCAATAGGCATTAACTTTTTCATTATAATTTCTGATTATTGGTCATGTATTGGTCTTGATTGTTCTGTCGATAAATTGCTTCAAGTTAAATAAAAAATTTAATTTAAAAAAATTATAAAATATCGGTTTTCAATGTGCTCCTAATTATTGATTTATACTGTTTTATCTACATACAATGTCATTATCAATTATTTTACTTGCAAAATTGATTAATTTAGTTTTGGCCTTGGTGCCCTACATTTTGGCCATGATGCCCAAAATTTAAAAGGTCAAGTGGCCTTGCCCTAAAAATAACTTAATTTGAGGCCTGCTGAATGATATATACAGATTTTAAAGCAAAATATGCTGCCATCCAGACAGTGCCTTTTTCAGGAATGTACCTGTTCATTTAAGCAAGACATTGCCAAACCACATTCTGCACATATTAAAGCAAAATGGCTCAGTTGTAAGAGAGTCCAGGTGCTGAACTGGCCTGCCTGCAGTCCAGACCTGTCACCCAATGAAAACGCTTTGTGCATGATGAAAAGGAAAACATGACAAAGGCAGCAGTGAAGTCTTGAGCAGCAGAAATCCTGTATCAAGCAAGAATGGAAAAACATTTTGCTTTCAAAACTACAGCAGTTGGACTCCTCAGTTCCCAAATGCTTAGAGTGTTGTTAAAACGAGAGATGATGCACAGTGATAAACATGCAGCTGTCCCAACTTTTTTAAAATTTGATATACTGTCTTTGTACCATTTTCAGTTAAAAAAAAAAAAAAAAAAAGGGGTTTAAATGATCTGCAAATCATTGCATCCTGAGTTTATTTACATTTCATGCAGAATCCCAAATTTGCTGGAAACAGGGTTGCAAGTGTCAATGTCAGCCTTGCAGGCTTTCATTAGACTGAAGTATCTGTATTTAAGACATACATCTGAAAAGCACTAAGGAGTGTTCTTTTCCTGCAGGTAAAGGCCATTTAAACCTCCAGAGGGACAAATTGCTACAAGCTGCGGCTAGCCTTAGAACACTGAATATGAGGTGGCCATGGGTTGTCCATAGAAAGTAGGTTCCAAAATGAGTGCATCTTCAAAAATAATGAAAAGTAGACAAAAAAAACGTCAAAAATCAAAATTGGACCACAACACTGCTCCCTATTTCAATCCAGCTCAAAACGAAGTTAGTTTGAGCATTCTGCATTCATGGTCACGCCCATGTGTCAGGGGGCGTAGGGAAATCCAGCCGACACCACCACATTAAAATAAAATGTACCTCTGTAATTAAAATGTTTCCCCTGTAATGAGGTCCCTGCTAAAGACACCGTTTAAACAGTCTTCCTCACGCAGATGGGAAATTCCTTCACCTACACACACTCAAACCCATGAGTCTTTCGAGGGCCTCCATCTCCTTAATATAAGATGCAGTACTGCTTCCTGAGGCTGCGGTGAAACTGTCTGGACTCCGGCACAAATGTCAAACCCACTCTCACCTGACACAGGTAGACTCCGCAGTCACTCTGCACCAGAGCATGACCACACAACACAGATATATTTTCCCAGTTATCAACTTCACAAACAGCCACATCCAAGTGCAATTTAGGGGCATTTTTAACTTTCCAGAATATTTTTCTTAAAAATATAATAATCTTCACTTGAGAGGGTGCATGAGAAAATACCCAATTAAATTCCTACGATCGCACCAAGATAGAAACGATAGATGTTCGAGTCTGAGAGATAACAGTTCGTTTCAGATAAATCGGTCAGAGGGATGACCCAAAACTCGCCAAGAAAAGACAATAGAACAAGACCTTAAATAGAATGCATTGCCAATATGAAGACTAACCAGGGGTGCGCTTCCTGAAATCGCAGATGCTAACTTACATAGTTGGGACCATTGACTGTAAATGGGCAAGCTGCTAACTTAGTTAGCAACTATGCTTTTGGGAAACACACCCCAGCTCAAGTTAGTATGTGACAAAAACCAACATTGCCATCAAGTACTTAACCAGAGGTACCATCACCAGATGGTAATTAATGTATTTAAGTATATATCTATTATATACTATTCAAAAAAAGTAGGGGATATTTTATTTTGAGATCAAAATTTTCACATATACAAAGGGATTTGAAACCATGTTGTATAGTTCCTTACTGAGGAAGCATTTCCAAAGAAATTCATCACCCAAACACATCAATGACACTCTCACGATCTGCACGGGATGTATTGATGATCAAGGGGGTTGTGCCACAAATTTGCATGACTCTGAATTGGAAGGTTAGAGCCACTGTAAAGGAAGATTTTGAAGAGAAAGCATCAGATTATCAGTGGTTGAAGTCGTTAATTAAACAGAGACCATGCGCCGTCTAACACAGGAGGAGAGGTTACGTGCCCTTGGCATGCTACAGGTTGGCACAAGACAGGTCGTTGTGCCAAGGGCAATGAATGTTTCCCAGTCTGTCATCAGCAGATTATGGTCCAGACATCGTGCTACAGGGTCTGTTCAGGATAGACCACGATCCGGTCGACCAAGGGCAACAACTCAGGCTCAGGACAGATTCATCCGCACTATTGTCTTGAGAAATCGTATGGTAACAGCAAATCAGATAAGGTCTCAACTTCAAAGGGATACTGGCTTGGTAGTGAGTGGCCAGACCATCAGGAATCGTCTGCACAGATTTCACTTACACGCCCGACGTCCTCGTGTCATTCCCTGTTTGAGGGATCGTCACATTAGGGCCAGACTCCAATGGTGTCGCCATCATCAACGCTGGGATAATCGCCGATGGAACAACGTAATGTTCTCAGATGAGTCGAGGTTCACTGTTGACTTCCTTGACAGACGCAGGAGGGTTTGGCGCCGACGTAACGAACGTTTCCATGACGTTAGCGTCATTAGACATGATCCGTATGGGGGTGGATCTGTAATGGTGTGGGGAGGCATCACTGCTGCCGGCAGAACAGACTTGCATGTTGTTGCTGGACGTGTCACAGGGCAGTACTACCGACAACATCTTGGCACCCCATGTTGTGCCGTTTGCACGCCGTTATGGCCGCCGTTTCATTTTCCAAGATGACAATGCCAGATGTCATAGGGCCAGGATCGTTACAGATTACCTCCAGCAGCAGAATATCACCACATTACCATGGCCAGCACTCAGTCCGGACCTTTCCCCCATCGAGCATGTCTGGGACATGCTTGGACAGCGGCTACGCCAACGTCAACAACCTCCTGCCAATGTCCAAGAACTTGCTGCAGCATTGCAACAGGAATGGAATAACGTTCCCCAAAATGACCTGGGACGTCTCGTTAGGAGTATGCCACGCCGAATTCGAGCTTGTCTAGCCAACCGAGGGGGTTTTACCCGCTACTGACTCCGTTTCACAATGGTGGTAAATTTGCTGTGTGACCCTGTGTTTGTGTCGACCCTTATTCTGGAGAATCTGTCCTTTACTGACTGTACACAGGGTTTCGAATAAATTGACAAATGTTTCCTTAATGTTTTTATGTCATTTGCTTCCTTCCTGACCTCATGATCTGCATTTCATGGTACTTGTAAATCCAATATCCCCTACTTTTTTTGAATAGTATAGTAGCCTAACTATTATTTGACCACTAACAGAATGTGTGCATTTTTGCTTCATGAAAGTACATAAATGCAATTTTCCGAAGCCATTTGATGGCATCATGAAGACAGATGCATTTACTTGTAATAGTGCAGTGTGCGCTTAAGCAACTTTTCATATTAAGTCTCCCACGGCTATGCCTTTGGTGCCTGATTTGGCATATTAGCATTCAGCTGATGTCATTTATCCAGTCAGACCTGGTATTTCACAAGATGATGAGTATAGCTTCACATTATGGGGCCAGGTCACGCGGTAATGGAGTCACAAATTGGTGTATTTTGTATCATAGCTCCAAAACTAAGTAAGATAGAGTTACAATTTAAATGGCTTTGTGTAGATCTTCCCTAGTACTTCAAAAAAACAAAATAGCCAATTTTGTTCATTTGATTTATTTTGGGTGAAAACGGCAAAAAACTGGTCGGTAACGGAGTTACAAATCTGTAACTCCGTTACCGACCAGTTTTTTGCCGTTTCACTTCCTTAGTGGAATCAGGCGTTGTAGCCCAGGCTGTAACAAAGACCTGCACCCAAAGAGGCCCTTCAAGGAAAAGACTAGACAACCCTGACCTATGGGTTAAAGGAAGAGCAGTCACAGTTTAGTTGAAGTGTTGCTCATAAAGGTTTTATACAGCATGCATAATGCTTCATAAATGAGACATAATGTCTTCATAAATCATACATTGTAAGCAAATGTCATTCTTTGTAAAGGGTGAAATAACACGTCCTTATACAGCATTTGATGCCAGATGTGATATAACTGACAATGTCACCTAGCTTGTGGCTATATGCTATATAGGGTGATATTGTCAGCTAAATGACATTGTCATTGTCACATCTGGCATCATATGCTGAATAAGGATTTGTCATTTCACCCTTTACAAAGCATGACATTTGCTAATGTATGATTTATGAAGACATTATGTCTCATTTATGAAGGCATTATACATGCTGTCTAAAGCCTTTATGAGCAACACTTCAACTAAAGTGTGACCGGAAGAGCTACTGCATACTCTCATATTTTCTGAGGAGGCAACAAAGCTGCTAATCCAAAGATCGAAAAACGTCAAAAATGGAGCCTAAAATGTGCCCTTTTCCCATTGATACCTTTAGCAACTGACAGAAGCGCTTGGGCAAACCGGCTCTCAAACAAAGACTAGGTCTGAGATCATGCTAAATTCAAACAAATATTTGAGGCACTGAGTGAATGCCCTACTGACTCCACCTGTGCATTCACCACACCGAAAATAGTGTAGGCTATATCAGATACAATGAACCACACTTAATATTTAAAACTAACTACATTTGCCAGTTCAACTAAACAAAACGGTTGCGTTGATCAATGGCCAATACAAGTCATAAGTTTCCACTTAAATACATAGCCGAAATTCAGATTTTAAGAATAATTTGATTCAGGAGAGTATTATTTCTACAGAGCTTCTCTGAGATGTGGAAATGAAGCAGCTTTACAGGAATACAGGATATAAATAGCTTGTTGTAAAAGAACAAGCTTGAATCACTCTCCCCAACCCAAAGAGAAAAGTAAAATAGAAATTAAAAGGAAGGGTTACAGCAATCTTCAGAGGGAATAAATCTCGGGGAGGAATCTGGCTTCTGAGGGGGAGGGGGCCGGCAGTGTCAGTATTTAAAAATCAGGCTCAATAACTACAGGCGCTGAAATTGCGGTATTCACAAGCACTCCTATATGTGCAGCTAACCTACAATGTAAAATCTCAACGCTGTTTTTATTATGAAAATGAGTCTGAAACACACTGGAATTTCATAGCGAGAGAAACAGAATGATTTATCAGTTGTGTGTTTCAGTCTTTGATGACACAGCACACATACCAATTACACAATAAACAAGCCATGCATTTTAAAAGCATCCACACAGTAAGTAAACATTCATCATAATCAATTAGATGGTGATCCATGAAGTTTGTCACGGCTGAACAGTCCAATGCGACAAATGTCTCAATAAAGTGAAACGGCAATTACAAATAACTGTATTTAGATTACCTCACCATCATTATCACCACAACTCTGAGACTGCTATAACCACAGCATTATGCAGAGTAGAATTAAGACAAACAGCAAAGGGAGATCCGCAGCTGTCCAGTATATTTGATGGTACCTCTTAAGTTGTCACACCATGCATTTTATAGGGAATCGCACAGAACCCAAGTCTCATATGCGCTGTATTGAAGTGCAGAAGAGATGTAAATGTGTCAAGCTATAAATCTGTGCCTAAGAATACTTGGGGTCGCAATTGCAGTCTGGTTTAAAATAATTTTAATGATTCATAATAAGCATCATTTTACTCTACAAAACCTGTTTAATTTGAACGTATTTCCAGTTTATCATAAAAATGATATATATTTTATGTTTTGCTATCTCAAACCCTCAAAATGTCAGGTGGCGCAACCGTCCGAGCAAGTTAACACTATGTGAAATGTATTCAATATGCAATTTAAAATATGAATTAATATAATATTAATATAGGGGCATAATTTTATATTGAAAACCTTTCAAATAAACAAAGTTTAATAGTTTAATTGTTCTTAAATTGTTTGGAGAACCAAAATACCCGCCCCCCACAATAAAGAATCCATAAGTTATTTTTAATACCCAGCTCAATTACAAAATAGTAATGTTTTAGGCAGAGTAGACACTCTCAGGTATACTTACTAAAAAAATCACTTAGAAAAATAAGAGGGAAGTGTGTTTTTTTTCAAGAAACTTTTGGTTGCGCCACCTGACATTTTTTGGCTGGTGAAATTGCAAATACAGTCTAAAACAGTACTAAAACCCTGTAAATGTTGTGCAACCATTAAGACTTGTTTAAACACACTCTTCCAACTTCAAATAAATGTATTCCATACATTTTTAAAGATTTATTAAAAAAATTTTTTTTTGCAGAGTTAAAGAGCAACCAATTAAACTGTCACCAAATGACAAAATAAATAAAACTACATGACAACAAAACTAAAGGAAAAAGCAAAAAAATTAAAGGCCAACAGACAAACTGTCAAACTGATGCTGATGGCATCACAAAACCTCACTTGTTAAATCTACATATCAGAACCAGATACAACAGGACAAACAAACCCCTTTGTCAAGGGGTATCGCGTGTGGTTTGAAACTTGATTAAAGATATGCTGACTGGATCAATACCAGCTTGCCCAAGACATGCTTAATCATTTAGCTACATCACTGGAGTCAGAATCTAGTTCTTGAGAGCCTCAGCGCAAGCGAGCTTTTCATGCCTTTTAGCACTTCAGTGATTCGGGATTGAAGTCACAGTTTATTCGAGACCTAAGGTCCGGCTGATCAAAGGAGATCACAAGAAAACCAACAGACACTGCTGCTTTCCAAAAAAGAGGTTAAGCAACAGTAAGCTACGCAAAGCTTAACAGATCTCTGTCAACAAACTACCTTGCTTCATCCCCCAGTTCAGCACAAAGTGCAGAGTCAGATTGTCAGCACCGGTCAGCTCCAAACCTGGTCAGCAGATGAACATGACCCATCAGCTACAAACAGTAATCGTGCTCTGCCCCTATCCAATGCCTCTTTTGTTTACAGACACACCACTGGTGGGCTCAGTTTCATTACACACACAGGATTACCCAGTTACCTGGATAACGTCACTGAGTTGTACCCAGACCCCCCCGCCCCTCCTTAAATTCAGAATATGGACTGAAGTAGGGCTAGGCGGCATTGACAAAATTGACAATCACAATATTTCTGATCAAATGCGGAAATCCTGGCTATACTGTAGGGATAACAAGTGGTGCTTTCGCCAAATATTTAGTGTGAGATTTTTGATGAACAGCCATTTGTAATGTGGCTATGATAACCAGGCAGTTATAAGCAACAGCTAGAACAGATGCAGAAAACTGCATCCCTTTACTGTAATGCAGCTTTTAGAGCTAGAAAAGACAACACTTATGTCATATCACAATATCCAAAATCCCAGACAACATCTCATATCTCATCACAATAATGATACAATATCAATATACTGTCCAGCCCTAAACTGAAGTAACAAGAGATGTTTTGGATCATAACCTGATGTGGCTAACTCAGAAATTCTGCTTCCCAAAATATCCACTACGAGCTCCAAACTGCTGCTTGGCACCTTCCATCAGGGTAGTGCTCACATCAAAGACTATACTTCTGGTTTGGTTTGATTTACATTTCATCAGCCACTATGAAGAACACCGAAAAAAAAAATCTGCCTTGACTCGAGTACTCGTGTCAGGCACTTCCCAAATATCAACAGCAGTGCCATAGCTTCTAAGAAGTGCTTGTGTTGACTGTAAATTTGCAGTCATCCCTTCAGACAGTCTTTAGATTAAGAAAAGACTGGACTGCCGAGAAACATTGGAATGCTCCTGCTGGGCAGCTTGTGGGGGGTGGGAGTGTGGTTACATCACAAGACAAGCATTTTAAATACGACTGTTTAGTTTGACAAAACTTTCAGCAGTGTTCAGCAAATTAAATCACAAAGATGTCTAGTCTCTTTTTACAGTGGATTTCTTGGTGCTTGCACAATTTTCTGAATTCAGTTTTGCTTCAAACCTCAGGAACTCAAACATGATCTTGAATTGATTGAAAAGCATTTGGTAGCTATTATCAAACCCCCTGCTAAATAGCAGCACCAAGACCAAGAGTGAATCGAATACTTCGTGACATCAAATGTACAAGACCAAGTGTATGCACAACTCAAATTCTTGCGTTATTGAAATATGAGACCCAAACTTTGCAGAGAGAGAGAGACCATATGGAATGTGAAAATGAATTCTCTTCTCTCCCTGTCGGCTGCCGCTCCAGCTGTCACAATGCTGGGCCAGTCAGCCCAGAATCCGCCTGCGGTCTGTACGCCCTGCGCTGACCGCACAATCAGGAACCCGTCCCTCAACCACATACCTACATCCTCTCTCGCTGTTCATTTGCTAAAGATAGTGGCAGACTGCAATCCATCTCTTAAAAGACTCACTGCCGCAAAACATATAGACATAACTGCTCGCGGCCGAAATCAACAGAGAACAGGCCTAGTCAATATGACCTGACGGTTACCAAACAAATAACAATTACAACCCACAATCTGACAGCCTCAAAGCCATGAAGTCGATATATTTCCGCAAAATATGTGCAAACGACTGTTGAATGGTTGGGGGAAAAAAAAGAAACACAGCACATGGCAAGAAATGTGTCTTCCATTGAGAAAAACAGCTGCTTTAACTTGGGTAGCTAACGTCAGCTTACGCTTTACAAAAGCTACGCCAGATGGAGTAGATGAAGTTAGCCAGCGAATTTAATGTAAATGTAGCTATAAAACTTAACACACTGACGAAATTAAGTAACATACTCATCCTCGTTTTTCGCGAATGAAGGGAACCTATAAACAGCTTTGATCGCTTTGCCCTGTTCACAAAAATGATCGGAAACAATGCATCAATGATTTGGACTCTCACGGATACCATGACGGATGTTCACTCCGCGTAAAAACCACATGGACAGTTTGACTTCGAAGGGTCAATTCGCGTTCTTGGCAGAGTAAATCCGCTTTCTCACTGGACGCGAAATAAATTTTTCGCACGACAGATTACATTAAAAGTCAATGCAAAGACGCGAATACACGCGAAACGCGTGTGTTCGCGTGTATTCGCGTCTTTGCATTGACTTTGAATGTAATCTGTTGTGCGAAAAATTCGTTTCGCGTCCAGTGTGAAAGCAGCTTATGTAAATTTTATTTTTGTGTCATTTGTGTGAATTTTATTTTAGAGTGATGAAGCAACTGCGCGAATACTATTTCGTTGTTGTCACAGGTGAAAGCGCATGGTAAACTAACCAACGTTTCCACAGGGAAATATCAAGCCAGTGACGTTAAGTGACCAAAATCACTTTTCGTCCAGGCACATGTGACGGGCTGTGATAATGTCAAGTCACAAGTAGTAGGTTAGCTAGCCGAGTGAGCTAACGTCAACTCGCGAACAGAGTATCCAGCTCAGTGGTTTCCACATTCCTATCAGAAGTCGGGTCAGTGTTGGACACGAGACAGTCGGGTACCGTTAGAAGAAGAAAAAAAGACTTCAGGTTCTGCTGGCAAACTTGTGCAAGGCTTAGGTAACGAGATGTTGTCCAGCAGCTAACTACATGAACAAACTTAATAGTTAGGCTAGAAGTCCACTTACCTTCTCAGAAATGGAGGACTGCCCCTTTCCTTTTGTTTAATTCTTCCCGATACTCAGTTCGCTTTAATAATGTCCATATCCTCTACTTTTAATCGAACCAGTGAAACATTTCTTGAGTACAGAAATGGAAAAGCTAACTTAATAAAACCACCCCTTTCTAAGACCTGGTACTGACCTCCTGTCATCAGATTCGAACAGACGGGACACGGCAATGCCAGGCTTTGGGGGGTGCAGGGGGTAGTGAAAAAGAAAAAAGTTGGGTGGGGGCACTCCGTCTTTAAAAACTAAAATCTCCTGGCACAGTAAATAATACTTTGTTAAAATCAAAGTAATAATGAAACGATAACTGTGATTCAGGAAACAGCAAACATAGTTTAAAACAAAACGGAAAAATAAGTTACATTATAAACAGGACGACGGTCGGACAGGAGTCGAGTCTCCGAAAAAAAGTCAGACAAAATGTTCAATCTGTTTCTCGCTCTGGATCAAGCCACGAAAACGGTGACCTCGCCACTTTCTTTGTAAGTGGAAAAAACAATAAAAGGCCTAATTAATAAATTGGGGATGTTTTGAAAGTAGGATATTAAAAATAAAAATAAAAATAAAAGAACAAAATGAAGCCGGCAGCCGCTGTGTCCGCGTGCGGCCCGTCTGTCTCCCTTGCCCTGCGCCCCCCCTTCTCGCTCAGCGGCTCGAGCCGGTCGCCATCTCCCGCGTGACGTCAAATGCTGTTGAAGGACCATGGAGGATTCTTAAAGTGGAAGCGTCTGAACTCTTGGGATAAGGGGAGTTGTTGGCTTTTTGATTTTTACCGTCTGTGATATTGTCTGAAGAGGGATTTATTGATGCATATTGGGAAGCTTATAAATATATACGCTACGTGCACTTTTTTTTGTTTTTGACATCTGTAGGCCAGCTTATTCATGCAAGTATCCAATCAGCCAGTCATCTGACAGCTGTGCAATACATAGCTTCATGTACTGTAGATACAGGTCAGGAGTTTCAGTTAATGTTGATAACGGGAGAGGCCCATATCGAGTTCCACTCCTGTCAGCCTAGTACTGAAATTATATGTTGCAGTGGGCTCAGTTTCTCAAAAACTGGGCTAATAAAGATGTGATAAGAGTAGACTGGGCTGATGAATGCCAATTCTACTGTGACATGCAGATGATAGGGTCAGATTTAGCATCAACAACATGAATCTATGGACCCAACCTGCTTTAAGTCAACAGTTCAGATTGCCACAAGAGGAGCAATGGTGTGGGGAATGTTTTCTTGGCACACTTTGGGTCCCTTGATACAAATCAATCATTGTTCGAATGCCACAGCCCTGACCATGTGCATGCTTTCATGGCTACTTACAGCATGATAATGCACCATGAAACAAAGCAAAATTGATCTCATCTGGTTCCATGAACATGAAAGCGATTCAGAAATTTTGTGATGGAATTGTAATAATATGGACCAGACTCTGAAAGGAATGTTAGTACATGCTATGAGATCCGTGCTGCTATGAATTGACACAATTTTGACAGCAAAGGAAGGCCCTACTCAGTATTAGTAAGGTGTTTATACAACCCCAATTCCGAAAATAGTTGGGACAAAGTGTAAATTGTGAATAAAATCAAAACGCAATGACTTTCAAATCACACCAGCCAGTATTTTATTCACAATAGAACAGATATAATATAGCAAATGTTGAAACTGAGAAATTTAACAATTTTATCCACAACATGAGCTCATTTCAAATTTGATGGCTGCTACAGGTCTCAAAAAAGTTGGGACAGGGGCCTGTTTACCATGGTGTGGCATCCCCTCTTCTTTTTAACCGAGTGGAGGCGTCTGGGCATTGAGAAGACAAGTTTCTAAAGTTTAGCCATTGGAATTTGATCCCATTCTTGTTTAATACAGGCTTCCAGCTGCTGGAGAGTTTTCGGTCTCCTTTGAGACTTTTCGTTTAATTATGCTCCGAATGTTCTCAATCAGCGAAAGATCAGGACTGCAGGCAGGCCAGTTCAGCACACGGACTCTTCTACTACAAAGCCATGCTGTTGTAATAGCTGCAGTATGTGGTTTTGCACTGTCCTGCTGAAATACACAAGGCCTTTCCTGGAATAGATGTCATCTGGAGGGGAGCATATCGAGGGTTTGGAGCACAATGGTGGTATGTCCAAATTTTGTGATTTTGAGATTTTTACCTCCTGTCACACCTTGCTATCAGCTAATTCTTGGAGCACAATAATTATATGTCCATGCGCCTCAGTTTTAAACAGAATTCACATTTTCATTTTGTGGTATGTCCAACAAAATCTGCTTATATAAATTAAACATTGATATTTTGATGAATAAACATGACTAGTATTACAGAATCATCTGTCTTCCATTGCAAACAAACTTAACTTCAATCTATCACCATTGTGTTATGTCACATCAAGTGCTAGAATTGTTGGAGCAGAGGTGACATGTCCATTTTGGCAATTTTGGCCATGATGTCGCAGTACCACACTTATGAAAACTTACATGTTAAGTATACTTCTGAACCATGCAGTAAAAGAGCGACTGACATAAAAATGATGTAAATGATGTACCTGATTTAATAAAACATTTGCAAACCTAAAAATCTATTTTTCTCAAAACCTCTAAAATGGACATATAACCATTGCACTCCGAACCCTCGATATGTTGCTCTAAAACCTTTATATACCTTTCAGCATTCGTGGTGCTTTTTAAAACATGCAAGTGTCCCACTCCATATGCACTAATGCATCCCCATACCATCAGAGATGCTGGCTTTTGAACTGAACGCTGATAACAGGAGGGGTGGTCTTTCTCCTCTTTAGCCCAGAGGACACGACGCCCATGATTTCCAACAAGAATGTCAAATTTGGACTCATCTGACCACAGTACACTTTGCTACGGTCCATTTTAAATTAGCCTTGGCCCACAGAACACGGCGGCGCTTCTGGATCATGCTCAACAATGGCTTCCTTTTTGCATGATATAGTTTTAGGTGGCATCTGTGGATGGCACAGCAGACTGTGTTTACAGACAGTGGTTTCTTGAAGTATTCCTGGGCCCATTTAGTAATGTCAATGACAGAATCATGCCGGTGAGTGATGCAGTGGCGTCTGAGGGCCTGAAGATCACGGGCATCCAGTAAAGGTCTTTGGCCTTGTCCCTTACACACAGAGATTTTTCCAGTTTCTCTGAATCTTTTGATGATGTTATGCACTGTCGATGATGAGACCTTCAAAGCCTTTGCAATTTGACGTTGACAACCATTGTTTTTAAAGTATTCCGCAATTTTTTTTAAGCAAGCCTTCACAGGTTGGAGAGCCTCTGGCCCTCTTTAATTCTGAGAGACTCAGCCTCTCTGAGACATCCCTTTTATAGCCAATCATGTTACACACCTGATGCCAGTTTACTTAATTACTTGCTAAATGTTCTTTCAGCTGACTCTCTAATATATTCATTGCTTTTTCAGCCCTTTTTTGCCTGTGTCCCAACTTTTTTGAGACTTGTTGCAGCCAGAAAATTTGAAATAAGCTCATTTTGTGGATAAAAATGTAAAATGTCTCAATTTCAACAGTTGAAATGTTATCTATGTTCTATTGTTAGTAAAATGTTGGCTCATGTGATCTGAAAGTCATTGCATTTTGATTTTATTCACAATTTACACTTCGTCCCAACTATTTCAGAATTGGGGTTGTAAATAAAGTGTTTAGTGAGTATAAATGGCACTGAAATAAAGGGGAATAAACTCTAATATTATGGAATTTTCTATGAGTAATATTTGGGATAAATTGACCTGAGCTGAAAACCATCTTGATCACCATCTTGACTGAATTAATACACTTTCAAGAAACGTGCATATCCGAGAAAACGATCAGACTTTTTTCAATACATTTAGAATGATAAATAGATATTGTTACTTTTCTTGAACTGCCTGAACGGGTGACTGCTGGAAAACTTAATAACAGCAAATGTGAAGACCTTAAAGCTGATTTGCACGAATGAATATGGAAGAGAAATCTGTTGTTATGAATACTGTTTTGAGCTTCCAGATTTCCGTGGTTATTTAGATGCAAATACAGTTAGTTATGATCCTTTCATTCAGGATGTTTGCAGATGAAACAATTAGGTCTCTCAGTGGTCTAAATATTATATGAAGACACACGTTCTGTAGCACATGGGGAATGGATGTCATTACTGCAACATTTTTGTACTGTATTAACCTTGCATTAAAATCCTGCTGACCATCCAAAGATGTTGTATCACAACCAGTGATGAAGCCTACTGAAAAGACTCCACTGCAGAATTTGCTTCCCAAAAGTCAATGGTACACATTTTATGGTTTGCAGAGAAATATGTAACAAATTGCATTTCATGGCTCAAGAACCAAATCTGTGTAAATCTGCCATAAGATCTACATGTGGGTGAAAAAAACTTATTGAGCTTACAAACGGTATTGTAACATTACATGCAAACTATATTGAGAAACAGATTTCACGAAGCAGCAGACAAATTTCTGGTCTGTATACGTAAATGTAAGGGTTTTGCCCTGCAGTCCCTCCCCTGTGGCTTGCTCTCACCTCCACCCTGACGAGCTGCATCTGTTGCTCATTAGGGTGGAGGTGATGGTATATAGGGCTGGCAGTTGTTAGTGCTGGTTGTTGCTGCATTTTGGTTTTTATACCCTGCGTGTATGTGGTGCTGCTCCCCTCTTTTGTAACTGTGTGCTTTAGTCTATTTATTAAAGTCTTCTGGCGTTTGGGTCCTGTATTCTTTTTAGGCCGACGGTCCTAGCTCCCGCCGGATTGATATTTGTATCCGGCGGGAGCGAATCCATGACAGTAAAGTAACATAGCTGTTAGCAAGGTTTCTTTTTCTGCAGTACTTTAAGATAATACTACTTTATTATTATGGATGCTGCTTTAAAAATGTTAGAAAAGTATTTTATTGAGGGTGGAAGCCTAGCTCACATGAAGTTGAATGTCAATAGCTGTGTGGAGGCTCTGGGTGTGCAGGATACCAGGTGCTTCCTGCCCCTGTTCCCCCACCCTCTGCACACCTCTCACACAACTCCAGCACTGCAGAAACAAAAGACAGTGTACAATGACCTTTCAATTCCACTCTGACCAAACCTATTCATGAGTCAGTAACCCATTTATGCCTGCCAGTGCATAGATGAGTTGATATACTTACATTTAAAGCCATTCTGGAACAGCATTATCTCTTTACCTGTGAAATGATGGAAGTAATGGATGAGTTTCCTTATGACTAAGGAAAATTATAGTCTGTTTGAATGCATTATTGCAATTTGTACTCAACTATAAACCCCCAGTTCAGAACAAAAAATTATCCACACTGTCAGTAATGGTGTGATAAGTCAGAAGAAACTTTCAATAACTTTTTAAAATTGAGGTAAATGTGTCCATGTTTTTCATCCTCATCAGGTCAAACTCCTCCATGAAGTGAAATAATGTTTGAAATGCTCACTCTCAGTGTTTTGGTTTTATTTTCATTTTTATATCATTTTGGTTCAATTAAATATACTTATAAATTGAAAAAAAATGTGTGCACTGATACATGAACGAGATACACAGCGATTAAAAGAGGTCAAGCAGCTGCAGCAGAGGTTGCATGAACTTGTACTGAAAGTTTAATAAAGGAAAATAAAGACATCGGAAGAATATGGCTCAAATTGTGGCACAAAGACAACTGATCACTATTGTGACAATTTTAGTTTGCAAGCGTGTTTATAAAAAGGCCCAACTGCATCTTGTTTTGTGGATTTACCCCTATAAAACATACAGTGCCTGACAAAAGTCTTGTCGCATAAGGACATAGTAACTAAAAATAGCATATAACTTTATTTCTAACCAATCAATTGTTACAATAAATGGTCCATTTTAATGTCAAGGGCTTTCACATTAATAATTTGGTGCAAAATGAAACCGTCAAAAAGTGTTCTGATGCTCACAGCTTGGCTAAGCCCATAACATCTGTTTTTGCTAGGACAAAAGTCTTGTCGTCTCTTCAGATGATGCAACAAATCGCAGATTAGAGTTTAACCTATGACAAATACTGTAATTAACACATTCCCAGATGTGTATAGAAATAAACCCAGCACACCAGACTTTCATATGAGGTGCGACTAGACCTCTGACAACATACCAAAGATTCAACTGCAGACCAAAGTGCTGATCATCAAGAGCCTGAAGACTGAGTCTGCTGCTGAGGTGGCAGACATCTTTCATGTATCCAAATGTCAAGTGGAGGGGATGAGAAAAAGATTTGAAGAAACTGGTGACGTTCATGGCAAGCGCAGGTCAGACAGACCCCGGTATGACAACTGTTTGAAAGGACCGTTTGTTGCTTCAACTGTACAAGGCTAGCCCTTCTTCAACTACAGCGAAGCTACATGAGGAAATGTCACCAAAAATCCCGGTATCTACAAGAAGAGTTTGTCAAATTCTCTCTCAAAGTGGTTTTCATAGCCAAATTAGTACACAGAAGTCTGCATTAAACAGAAAACAAAAAACCTGCATTGCATTTGCCAAGGCCCACAGCTCGCAGAAAGGACTGATACTGGAAAAGTGGCTGAAAGTTTATTTTTCAGGTGAATCATCCATTGAACTGCATGCCAGTCGCCGTACAAGACATATTGGAACCCTCATGGACCCAAGATTCTCCAAGAAAACAATCATGTTTGGTGGAGGAAAAATCATGGTTTGTTGTTACATCCAGCAGGGGGGTGTGAGAAAGATCTGCAGAGTGGATGGCAACATCAACAGCCTGAAATATCAAGAAGTTCTTGCTGCCCTACTTATACTGCTGCTCCTTCTCATTCTTCTGCCTCCATGTCACAGTTCCTGAAAGCGAAGAAGGTGAAGGTACTCCAGGATTGGCCAACCCAGTCACCTGACATGAACATTATTGAGCATTTCAGGGGTAAGATGAAGGAGGAGGCTTGGAAGATGAAACCATAGAATCTTGATGAACTCTGGGAGTCCTGCAAGACTGCTTTCTATGCCATTCCAGATGATTTCATCATCAAGTTATCCCAGTCATTGCCAAGACGTATGGATGCAGTCCTCCAAGCTCATGGGAGTCATACGCAATATTAATTCTTTTTTCCAAGGCACCATGGCTTTATGTTCTGATATTATAGTGGCATATTTGTGTATTCAAAATAAAGTGTATGTATGATTTCCACATTTTTTTCAATGCGACAAGACTTTCGTCCAAGCAAAATCTGACCTTTCTATACAAATTAAATTATAAAACTCAATCAATGACACAAAACTCTATTTTGGTATATTTCGCATAATCTAGAGGGCTTTGCCTTTCATATAAGCCATTTTTGATTCCAATTGATCAACTACAAGTCAGGTTATTATTTGTTGTTCCTACAACTTGGATAAGTGACAAGACTTTTGTCCGGCACTGTACAGGCCCATTTACGGGTCAATCAAATACAGCTGCTTTGTTCAAACCTGTGAAACTTCAGAACTAGTTTAAATTCTAATGGGGATCCCCAGTTTCCAATGATCCCAAATATATTCTGTTGAGTTTCAGAGAAATGTGTATAAAATTATACACACGATTTAGGTATTTTCCATTTGATGTAATGCTGTGGCCATATAAACATGGTGTCCTGGGTTTGAAAATTTATCTCAATATAATTTACCTCCCTCAACCAGCAGATAGAGAGTATTTATGTGGCATAGTCCTACAATATGAGAAAAATGAATTTTCTGACTTTGAAACTACCTAAGGGAAAAATACTGTGAAAAGTTCAACTCTAAGGGTTAATATTTTTTATTACTTTTTTCTATTAAGCTATGTCAATAGAGACGGTTAAACTTTTAGAAGTCTTTTATTTTTTTAGGTATATTATATTGTCATCCGATACCAGATGTCCACCTGTCTCTTAATCAAGACTTCAGGCGCGACTGCTCTCACTGGCATTCTGTACGCGGTGGTGACTTAGTGTTCCTCTGTCGCCCCCCTATGGACCGATGCAGCACTATTGGGGAAAAAAAAATTCTGAGGAAGCATTCGGTGCGGCGATACAATTCTCTCCGATTCCATCGGCTACCCTCTCCCATCAGTTGAATCACTGTCCAATCACAAACGCACAATCAAAACAGCAAAAAATATAATTTCTGACACCTTTAACTCTGCTCACCACCTGTTCCAACTAATACACTCCAGGAGGCATCACAGATCTATGCGTGCCAAAACATCCCATAGTCACACCCTGACACCCGAGGATGTTAAGGAGGGTGCCAGGGCAAGGAGCAGAGAGGATGACCCAGTTGCATGGACGTGGAGTTTATTAAATAAAAAGTGAAGGAATAACTAAGCAATACAAAACTTTAGGAGAACATAAAGGGGAGTGCACAAAACACAGCGGGGGGATTCAGACAAAGGCTACCTGCCTGAATGAGGGAAAACTAGTGCAGGGCAGGTAGCCAGGGGAAAGGAATGCTACAGGGGCGGGGCATTACAACCGTTTTAAAAACAATTTTACCCCACCTCCATGAGGACTAAATTCTAGCACTGACATTGATGAACCCGCAATTTAAGGCTCTTATGTTTTCCTGTAATTACTGTCTGTGTTTTTGTATTGTGTTAATCATGTATATACTGTCTGGAGTCCCAGTCATGTGATGCTGCTGCCTATGTTGTTTTTGACACATTCATCAGAGCTCATCTACAGTAGTACCAAAAGAAAATTCCACCGACCTTGGTTGAGTGGTCAGTAATGAATGATTCTGAGATGATTCCCTCAAGCAACTCCATCCACCTCTGGGATAGTTTGGTGCTGGCAAACAGTGCATTCCGCCTGGCTAGTATCCGAGAAACCACTGGCCAGCGATTGACAGCTTAGCTTCGCCCCCAACATCTATACTGAGCTGAACCATGCTATTCCAGGGTTCCTTCCCCAAATTGACGTAAAAGCTGTCAAACTACCTATTGGATTGTACTCTGCCTCTGCACTTGATTCCTGGTCTGGATCGTTACAGGTGATCATGAATGGGACACAGCTGATGAAAGGAAACATGCAAGACATAAACTAATCAAAAGAGACAATACTTCTAATAGACATGCAAGTTGCTGGAAGGGAGGAGACACAGAAGGCTTTCACACAAGGGTTGTGATAGTGCCCCCCAGATGGGTGCCACCTGGCAGCCTAGTGGAGGACCCTGGACACCAGTGGAGGAAATGACCATCCAGAGAGGGGTCTGAGATGTTCTGCTTCAGGACCCAGGAATGCTCCTTGGGCCTGTGCTCCTCCAAATCCACAAAAAATGGGCATCTGCGTACATTATGCCAGACATCCAGGTTCTGGCACATGGTGTGGATGGGGTCACCATTTGAACCTGAGAGAAGGTGGGGAGTGGGAGAGAGGACTGCAGGGAGGCAAAGACATTGGTTTAATTTTTGAGAAGTGAAATACAGGGTGAATATTACAAAGGGAATGGGGTAGGAGGAGCCTGATAGTGGATGAAGATTAAATTCTTGAAATGGGGAATGGACTGATGGACTAAGGGGTGAGCTTCTTCAATGTCTGCCAAAGCAGGATATCTTTTGTGGCAAGCCAGACCTTCTGTCTCACTTTGTAGACAGGAGCTGGTGAGTGCTGACAATCCAGTGATTACTGGAAGCCTGCACGGGTACTGGCTAGGTCACCTCCATGACCTCTGGAAGGGCTATCCCCGGGAGATTGTGGGACTGGAAGGGTGCTGGCAGTGGTACAGTTGGGACCCTCAGGCAGCAAACGAGACCAGGATGGCTTATGTTCCCATCTGCCCCTGAGTTGACTATAGTCCGTGTGGTAATAGGGCAACCCTGCTAGGTGAAGTGAACAGGTAAGAGTGGACAAGTGCATGAATCAGCAGCTCCAGACAGCACCTCTCTTTCAGATGAAACTCGCATTTGCCAAAAAGGCCATTCAGCAATAGCAAGGTGAGTATTTCCACAATAAACACATAATTTCAACTTCATTCAGTGCAGCCTTTCTTCAGGGGCAGCTTATGAAGCTGGGCCTGGTTGACAGCCATGGGTTCCAAAGGAGCCAGATGGTATGAAGCTCCAAGTTGAGCATCTTGAGATCTAGACAGAATAGGTGCCTGTAGCCTCGCCCGCCAATCTAACCACCTCTCTTGCAGCTGGACATCTATTTTGAGCGCTAAGTCTATGAGGTTGCCCTGAACTGTGGGAAGGACACAGGTGGCTAATTCATCCTGGACCTGCTCTGCAAGCTGAATAAAAAGATGTTGTACAGTACCCGAGTATCCCAGCACATGGAGACAGCCAGGGTATGGAAGTTGATGGAATACTTTGGCACTGACAGGTTGCCCTGGCACAGCTGGAGTAAATTCCAGGCAGTGGTGTGGCTGGTGCGGGACTAAACACCTTCCTGATCTGTTCAGCAAAAGCAGCAGTTGAAGACACTAGAAGATCTCCTGCCTCCCAACAGATGGCAACCCAGTCCCTGGCACAGCCAGAGAGGTGAGCAACGACAAATGCCACCGTGGAACATTCATTCAGGAATGAAGAGCTGCCATTGTGGGAGTCCAGCACTGCGAGGTCTAGTTCCCATGAGGCAAGCACCTGAGGGAGGGTCTGCTGCAAAATAGAGCTGGCTGCTTGAGCCGCACCGATGAAGTCCCATGAAATACCTTTGACAGCCACAAGTTGATTGGAGGGGGTTCCAGTTGATAGGATTGAGCTACTGGAATAAGGTTTTTCTCTCACCCCAGCCACCCACCCCCCCCCCCCACCCCACACACACACACACACACACACACACACTCATTCCCAGCCCCCTCCCCTCACTCATACACACTCACATCAATATCCTCCCACAGTGAGGGGCGCCTGGCACCTGGTCACACTTGGTAATTGGTGTATTGTGCTCAGAAGGAAGGTATATGATCAAAGGTAATATCAACATCCTGTAAGTTTGGCTGGATGTTTAAGGGAAGGTGTTACATCCACCACTTGCTCTATCACTGATCTTGTACTTAAACCCCGAGATGTGAACAGTGTGTTAGGATTCTCTCATGAATGCTATGGCGGACGCTAGAATCCTCCCTTGCGCATTGTAATAAAAAGCCTTTTCAATTGGAAAGTGGTCATTGGTGTGTCACTTCATCGGTCCCGACTTGACTCCCACGACAGAAAACAGTCTTAACAGATGGCGACGAGGATGGGATAGGAAACATCTCCTGGTTGGACCAACGATAATCAACTTGAGGGTGAGTATTTTTTATTTTACCATCCTCATTAGGTGTTGATTGTCCTTGAGCCAATTATTAGAGTGACTCCTATTATTTTGATAAAAAATAAAGTGTGGAATGGGGCGGTGTTGTGATTGAATCACTGATGATCTTTAGGCATATTGGCGTCGTTACCACTGAATTTTATGGAGTTGGGTTGTACTCCCTGTAAGAGGACACATTGGTGTCATTAGTCAGTGGCCATAGTGGAGTCGGGTTGGACTCTCGTAAGAGGACGCGTTATGTCATTGCCTTTGAGGCATTTGGAGGTCTGGAGACCTTGAAAGATTGATAGGGCAGGAGCCGTCATTGCCGGGCATTTGTTGATAGGACGCGGAAGCGTCACTGCCATTGGGTTTTGGAGTCGGGTTGGACTCTCGCAATAGGACTTTGTCGTTACCACTGAAATTTTGTGGAGTTGGGTTGGACTCCCCATAAGAGGACATTGTCGTTACCATTGGTATTTGCATAGCCTGCTGTTAGCGAGTGCTGACGAGCCTCGCTGCAGTAGTTGTAGGAAAATAGAGTTGTTCGAGGAACTGTTTGGACCGTTTTGCCATTTTCGTAAAAAGGGAGTTTGCTCTGGTAAACTTTTGAGTTGTGTGAAACTGGGCTGTGTGGCGAGCGGGAATGCTGAAATAGAAACCTTGGTTATTTGCCAATGTCATTGAATGCGTGAAAGTGCACTGATTGTTGTCTGTTTTGCTGTTCCGTTTTCGTACTTCGTCTGATAACTGTGTGTAAAGTTGCTGAAGCATGTGAATGTCTGCAGCGGATTTGTTATATTGTTATGCTAAGTTTGTGTGTTAGGCTGGGTTATACGAGTACATAATATACCCTGCATTGTTCATTTTAGCGATATACAGTATATATGTATGTAGATAGAAAATGATATAAATTGCGTACATAATATAATGAACTTGTGGAGGTTCCGGTTCCGTAGGATAAGGACCGTGAACAGTACATGAGCCCAAATACTCTTGATAGTCCATGAGCCCGAAATAAGGGACTTTTATATAGTCAATGAACCCGAGATAAGGGGGTAATGATAAAATAAACCTTATAATTACTAAAATTTTAAATACACACTGCCCTACCATTCCCTTTCGACCTGATGATAAAGTACAAGCACATAGTTTACCTTTTTACCCTTTTAAACGCGCTTACACATGGGGACGTAGCTACCGACAAGTATAAATAATACACATAAGCGTCTGTAGTCGATACCCATAATAGATAATAAGAGTTTTAACTGTCTGAACTAAGAATGGAGAGGGAGATATTGGCCGAAGCGGTTCAGAAAGCCGCTCTGGAAGCGATTGTACCGGGATATAGTAAAGCAATTAAAGCTAATCCCCATCTCCTTTGAAAGCAAACGCAGATTAAACTTTAGCAGAGGCTATGAATAAATGGTGGAACAGTCGTAAAAAGGGCAGTGAGAAAAACAAGGAAGCTGTGGTGTGTGTTGTCTTGAGCTATGAGAGCACTGTTTTAATGTGGCAATAATGTGGGTTGTTTTTTTAAGAGTTTGCTGTATTCCTCCGTACCTTTTAAGTAGAAAAATAAATGCAGGCAGAACTGGTGGGTCTGTTCCCCAGGTGCAGATGAACGGGAACCAACAACTGAGGGAAGGTGTGATCACTTACAGCTTGAAGTTCAAAGGATGCTTAGGAACAAAAGGGTAATTTGCGTAGAATGATAGGAGACTGGAGGGTGATGAGGTTAACACATAGGGCTGAGGGGTTACTGAGGTCTTGTAAATATGCCTGTGATGGAGGAAATGGTATGTAGCATCAGAGGGATTACGAATGGGATTTAGATTGAACTAAAGGATGGAAATGTTAAATAGAGAAGAGGGGTTTTGACGCCAGGTGCTGGGATACGGTACAGTGGAAGATGGAGGGCCTTGCTCAGAAACGGGGGAAGTGGCGCACTGCTCATAAGCCAGTGAGACTGAAAGCCAAATGTAAGTAGGGAAGTGGTGAAATGGAGCGGGAAGTAGGTTCTGTGTGAATAAGAGAGAAAAGAAGCATGAGGATATTACTGTAAATTACAGTAATTTCTGAGAGACTGTAAAGACCCATGGTGTTCATTGTTGCCAGTAGGTGTGTAGTAAAAATGTCAGAATAACGATCCATGTAAGATTTAAAAAAAAAAAAAAAAAAAGGGAACCATCTAGGCAATTAAAAATATCAGGAGGTTGTTTCTGAGCCATCCCACAGCTTTCTTTGGGTAGAATGTACTATAGCATGGCAATCTCCTCAAATTGCTGAATTATATGCTTTTGCTGAAGCCTGTGAAACAATGACTGACTATAATGTGAATATCTATACAGACTCTAGATATGCCTTTGGGGTTGTATATGACTATTTGAGTTTGTGGGTAAATAGGGGCTCAAGACCAGCGTAGGGGCCCCAATACAAAATGAGGGGGGTAGTGAACAAACTACACAGAGCTGTTCAGAGACCAAAAGAGGTAGCAGTGTTGAAAGTAAAAGCCCACACCAATGGGACTGATCCTCACACTGAGGGTAACAGGAAGGCAGATGAGTGGGCAAAGATTGCAGCCAGTGAAGGGAAAGTTGCCTCGGTAGCGGCTTTGCAAACAGAGCAAGTGAAAAAAAGGAAATGTTCTTTTAGAACTACAGCAGCTGCAACATGAAGCCCCCAGAGCTGAGAAAATGGCTTTGGATGGGGAATGGTGGGAAATTGGGGCAAGACAACATTTGAGGGGCCCTGAAGGTGCTTATGTTCTGCCCAGTAGTATGATGGGGAACAATGATCCATTTATACCACTCACTAGGGCATGATGGAGTGAAGCGAATGCGGCACAGGATGGCACAAACATGCTGGCATCCTAAATTGAGTGTTAACATTCACAATTATGTTCGCAGGTGTATGACGTGTGCGCGATGCAATCCAGGACCCACCATTAAGACTAGGATGAGACAACAGCCCCGACCCACCCAGCCTTTCTAGGGAAAGACTGGGTGACGCAGCTACCATCGGTTCTCCTCTCTATGAGAGCAGGACCAACTGACCCTAACTCACTTTCTCCCTTTGAAATGCTTACAGGCCGACCCATGAGGACCCCTGGAGATCTGTGCATTGGTGGTGGTGATTTGCATGTGATGGGTGACCGTCTTGTTGAATATTGCAGACATTTGTCCCAGTGTGTCTCACAGGATCACAGGACAGAACCAAACGCAGGAGAGGACAACGTGGAAATGTGCCAGGTAGAACATGGAGACCAGGTGCTGGTGAAAACCTATCAGAAGAAGACATTTGATCTATCTGGTCCGGACCACACACTGTCACACACACACAACCCCATCGGCTGCCCGGTGACTGGGATTCCAGTGTGGATCCATATCACACGTTTGAAAAATATCAGGTGGAGACACAACATGGGGCACAATAATCCCCGTCTCGCCCTCCGGCTCCTGGAAGCCAGTTCTTTCATGTTGTGTCTAAAGGCAGACACACGTTTCCAAGAGTACACAAATGTGCACCAACTCAGCAGGCTGCAGCTGGACCTGGGACAACCTGAGGAGTAGTTAACCTGACTGGATGGGGCTCCATCCAGTGCAATAAGGACATTTGGAAGGTGACAGATTGTCATTTTTTGGGGTATAAGGAACCCTGGTAAATTAGTAGGAGATCTATGTTGTAGTGTTGTTGAAGGTAACGGATCTGGTGTATTAATCTGGAAGGATCCGAGAGTGTGGGTTGACACAGGATTAGGTTGGGAAGAGGCTATTAGAGTACATGAAATGTTCAATATCAATTGGAATAAATGGCAGTGGGACTGGAGGAAGATGGTTGCCCCCACTCCGATGGCCATACATGAGTATGCCCTTAAATTGAGAGGTGAGGCCCGTGCTACATGTAGCCCTCCAGGGAAGCCCGGCACATGCCCTGTATTGTATCCTGGACCAAAAATTGGATTAGCTTCTGAAGGAGAGCCTCTGCCTGCTCTGGTTGGTGTGTCAACTCGACATTCTCATTTAATTATTAAAGTGAAACACATTATCTGGCCTATGAATTGTTCACATTTTACAGAATTAGAACAATCTATCCAAACCCTGATCAATTTTATGTTACAGCGGTTGCCAAAATGTTATAAATATGATGTACATAGATATTGCAGGATGGGTGGGAGCCACTGGCTCAACAGTGAATGCCATTTCAATGGCAATAGAATCTAATAACCGTGATTGGGCTGACAATCTGTTAGCAACAGGCACAATATCGGTGGCAAAGGGAGGACTACTTTCTAACCAAGCTACTCGCCATCTTGCTTCTGCTACGCATGACACTGGGGAGGTGATCACTGTTTTGCTCCAGCATTTACTTGAAAATACTAAAACTTACAAAAAGATTCTATTGGTAGAGCATGTGCATAGGAGGGTGGAGGAGATGTGTTACAGATCTGGCATGGCATTCAGCATGGAGGTGGCAGCTCTGATAGGTGACCTGCTCGCGTCACATGTACCAGGGTGGGTACGGTCTGCAGTCCTTCTGGAGGCTGAGTCAGCTCCCTGGGTGGCGGCCGGGGAGGGGTCCCTATCGATAGTCAGGGCATGTCATGATGGCGAGGACATCCGTGGTGGTGTTCTAATTCCAGTCGGGCGGAAGCCCATACTGAAAGCACAACCCATACACCCGCTTCCATTCCCATGTAACGGACATGTGTGCCGAAAAGCACAATGTCAAATACATCATCACTGACAACAACAGAAACATCGCCTTTTCGAAGACCAATGCTCTACTGTCGGAGGCTGGGTACTATGCACAGCCTCAATTGAGTCAGGACAAGCCCTATCACATTCAGTGGGACCTGAACTGCAAATACAAGTATTACCTGAATCTCCTGGAGCAATAGCAGTGAGAACCAACACTACCACTTGGTGCGGGTTTGGGCCCTTATACTCTGGTCCAAAGCTTTGTGCAATGACTAACACTTCCTACTGCATTAACCCTACTGGCACATCTATCACTATCGGCTCCATTCTAGTCGCTCCCGATGTCACCACTAACACTTCTGTTGCAGCCTTGGAGAGCTGGGTGCTGGACCACAATAATTATTTTGAGAGAGCTCTGATGGCGGTCTCTGACAGAATTGAGAGGATGGTTAAGGAAAGCGGTGCTAGAATCAAACATGTTCTGATTTCTACTCGGGAAGCAACAGATGCTTCTCTCCGGGCTGATGAATGTTATCATACTGCAGCAAAAAAGGCAACAACTGTGACCCACTGGATAACAGGTACAAACATTTCTGGGAGTAGTGTCCCTTGGGGACGACTTTGGGTGGTATTATCCCAGGGTGTCTGGGGACTTAGTATTGTAGGCTTTGTTTTAGTTATTTATATGTATTATAAATTAAATAGGCTAATCAGGAATGTACAGCACAGTCTAACATTTGCTTATCTGACCCATTCTCTTGCGAATGGTGGCCTAACCGGTGTCTAAATCATGGTGGGTGGGACCTTAGCTCACCACCAATACAAAATGAGGGAATGATAGGATTGAGCTACTGGAATAAGGTTTTTCTCTCACCCCAGCCACCCACCCCCCACCCCCACACACACACACACACACACACACACACTCATTCCCAGCCCCCTCCCCTCACTCATACACACTCACATCAATATCCTCCCACAGTGAGGGGCGCCTGGCACCTGGTCACACTTGGTAATTGGTGTATTGTGCTCAGAAGGAAGGTATATGATCAAAGGTAATATCAACATCCTGTAAGTTTGGCTGGATGTTTAAGGGAAGGTGTTACATCCACCACTTGCTCTATCACTGATCTTGTACTTAAACCCCGAGATGTGAACAGTGTGTTAGGATTCTCTGCGAATGCTATGGCGGACGCTAGAATCCTCCCTTGCGCATTGTAATAAAAGCCTTTTCAATTGGAAAGTGGTCATTGGTGTGTCACTTCATCGGTCCCGACTTGACTCCACGACAGAAAACAGTCTTAACGCTAGAATCCTCCCTTGCGCATTGTAATAAAAGCCTTTTCAATTGGAAAGTGGTCATTGGTGTGTCACTTCATCGGTCCCGACTTGACTCCACGACAGAAAACAGTCTTAACACAGTGGACTGACAAAGCTGGTGGAGTTCTTCCTCCTGCTGACTAAACCACTCACCCTAGTACTTCAGGGTGTCAACCAGGCTGGGCATCTCCACTGGTTCCATTCTTTCGGTTGGATTATACTGTTATGATCAAGACTAGGAACAAAATGCAAAGTCAGTGTACAATCAAATAGTGTGGTTTATTGATACTAGTTATTTGGTAATGACCAGGGACGAAGTTCAGAATGACATTGTTCAGTTCAAATGATACAGGTTTGAATGCAAAGGGCGTGTCCATGCTTGGCCAATGGCACACTTTGCCAGAGTAGAACTGTCAGATGGCAGGATTGGGGAGTTTGGTAAGAGCGCAGTCCCAATCCTGATGACCGCAGAAGGCTTGAAAGTTTTCTTAATGAATTGGGCAGAGGAGCAGACTGAAGAATGATCAATAGGATCACGGTATAAATCCTGGAGACTGAAAGTAGGGCTTGCGAACGCATTGCTATAAATATAACTAGCGAGAGAGCTTTTGTATTTGACTGACATTTGTGATACGAATAATTTCTAATGACAATGAACTTTTATCAGGAAGATACTGACTGATTACTTAAGGGTATACAGCAAGCCACTTTGCTTAATTTAACTCTCAAAGTAAGGAATATACTTTGTATATATGCAGACACATGTGTGAGGCCATGGGAAACACAAATGCATAACAGCTGGCAAGGGATGCACGGGGGATGTAAACCAATCAAAGAAGACGATATATCTGAAAGACACGCAAGCTGCTGGATGGGAGGAGACAAGAAAAGGATTCAAACGAGGATTGTGACAGTGTTTGCAGGAATGCAAGCACAAAGTCACAGGCTCACAGCTCCAATAACCTGCACACTACTAAAATACATTTATATGATATACTTTATTGAACCCTGGGGGTAATTTGTCCTCTGTATTTAATCCATCCTATAGTTGGGAGCAGAGGACAGCTACAGGGACCGACTCCAGTTCTAATGCCAGGTCCTTGGTCAGGGGCACTAGTTGGAGGGTTCCTATTATGCATGTTTTTTTGGATGGGGGGAAGCAGAGTACTCGTAGGAAACCCATGCAAACACAGGGAGAACATAAAAACTCCACGCTTGAACTTGGAACCTCCTTATTGCGAGGCAGCAGTGCTAACCACTGTGTGCCACCACCAATATCAGGTATTTGATAAAGAAAACACAATGATGAGTAACATGCCACTATTGGATCATTGCTGTATTGAGTTCACATTGTGAGCATATTGCTCCGTTACCAGAGTGGTAACTGTTTAACAAAAAAATGCTTATCCAAAAGAATTTTTCATCATATATGCCTCATCATTTTTTCTTTATTCCATTTGCTTTCTTTGGTCTGGTTTCAATGGTACAATAAGTCAAAGCGCAATCAAACTATTCATTAGTCTTGAAATATAATGTCTCATCAATGTAAATGAGTGTCTTAACTCAAGAGATTAATCATGATTCAATCCTCACACTGACCACAGATAAATTTTGTGATTCAAGCTGAATAATAAGTTGACATATCAGTGTACTGTCCAACTCTTACTCAAATAATTATCGCATGACTATATTGGGAGATACACACAATGCTGCTACTACTATATTAAACTGTTCAAACCCATTAATGACAAATCATTAACCTAAATGTTCCAAATTGAACATAGAATCATTTTAAGGAGGAAATTCAGCTCTTGTAGCTAACAAAGGAACAGGCCTATTTCAAAAATGGAAAATATACTCAATTAAAAAAAATATTATTAAAGAAAGTGAGTACAACCCTCATTTGTATAAGCTAATTTTAAAAGGATTCATCCCTTGTCCAACCAGGAGGGGGTCACCACCCCCCCAACAGATTTTTTCCTGTCGCACAAAAACGTTAACAGATATGATCTAATGCTTCTAGGTAATTGTTTATTCATCCTTTGCGCTCATTTTCATGAAAAAACGATGAGGGTACCTCACCCCCCGGGGGTAGAGTAGGCTGTAAAAGTCGAAGGGGGGGGGGTCAATTTTTAGCGTCAATTTTTGCCTGTTTTTGATACAAAAAATGCTAAATTAGTTGCGAATAGTATGCTATGACATGAAAAAACATGGATTTTTGTATTTTTTTCAGATGACATCTATAATGACGTCATTGTGACGTCAGTGCTGAAGTTTGTGATGTTTGATTCTTGTTTTGAAAGAGAACATATGTACCAGACATATTACTGATATTATAAGCCTTGTTCTATCATAGGGAAAAACAAAGTAAAGAAAATGTGAAAAATGTTCAGAAAACTATTTGTTTTCTCTTTGTGTTTTTCCCAAAATGAGTTATTTATGACATCATTGTAATGTCAAATTTATGTTACTCATGAGTTTATAACATTTATAGTTATACTAAAATATTAATTGTAATATCAGTAGCTCTAGAGGTTACAGAAAGTTACTTATTTTCATCTAAAACTAATAAAAATATAAAAAAACATGGATTTTTGTCATTTTGATGTTTTTTCCTAATATGGTGTTAGTTATGACGTCACTATGACGTCATAATGTTGAAATGTGTTTTATTTGTACTTGATTTAAAGAGAGGATATCTGTAGCTGTACACTGATACCAAGCAAGATGATGTTTATCGCTTAATTTCAAAATAATCAGGCGGCCTCCCCGGGTCGGGGTTGTAGTAGAAAAACCCTTGGTTGGACGAGGGTTAAAACAATGATTCAAAATGTGATATCCTTAAGAAATTTATGAAGTCAGACCAGCATCGTCTGAATGGAACCGTCTGTGGTGGCAATGGGCTGAAAGCACAGTAGGGGGAGACATTACTTAGTGGAAAATCAAGCTGAGACCAGCATGTTACTCGTTCTGCATAAGCATGTATGCCATCCCTCTGACAAATGTAGTCAATTACAGTAAAACCAGAACATTCAAGTTCAGATCATTAGGTAGAAGGGTTTTGGGGTACATGCTGCTTAAGAGGATAAAAATCTGTTTTGCGCGTTTTTCTTTTGTGTGTGTGTGTGTGTGTGTGTACATGTTGATATCTTTCCTCTCAGGTTCAGGGCTTTATAAGGATATGCGGAGGGCCCTCCCTAAAGACCAGTTTACACAGGAGCTGCGAGAAGTCACTGTTTATTTTACTAGGTTGGCTGAGGAGGAACTCTCTCGCTCTCTCTCTCGCTCTCCCCTCTCTCGGTCTCGTCGTCTTCTCTCTTTCTCCGCATTTCTTAGCCTTCTCTCAGGTGTGAAACCCCTCACCCTCCATCACACCTCCACAGTAATAAAATCAAGAGCCAGGAATATCCAGCAGATATTTTATTCAGGTGACAAACAGAAATCTGATCCTCACTTTTCAGATGAAGATCAGACCTGGATACACCATCCACCCACCTGTCTAGGAATTCAGCTTTCCTTTGATTTTCTTCTTTGAGTTGCATTTTATCCCACTTGCTTTTTCAACAGAGTCATTAACACTTTTGACGCTCACCCATTGGAGTCCATCTTCCCTGCTTGTCCTCAAGAGTGAGAATGCTGATTCAGGAGTGCGAGAGCTCTGTTTGCAATAAAACCTGTTCCTTCATACTATATTTATTTATAAAGGTACCCTTTGACAAACAAGTTAAATCTCCCCTTTGGCTACATTCATAGAACTTCTATGGCTGTTATTCCATCATACCCCTGATATGAAACTGCAGGTAACGGATGTAATGGTCTGTAGCCAGATATGGAGTTGACTTTTAGGGCCACTTATATGGACTTTATTTTGTTGATGAGTGACTGTTCAGATTGGTGGATGACATAAGAAAAAATAGGCCCAAGCCAGCATTTTAAAGGCAACAGTGGTGGACCTGAAATATTCGACCTGCTGGAGGATACAAGCCAGTGTGTGAGGTGTGAACTCAAACAAGAATTTTGCTCTTTATTACAGCACCAGGAACCTGTCTGGTTACCACACATCATTAATCTCAGAAGAATAGGGACTACAAGGGAGAGGTTTACAATTAGAAATTTGGGCAAATTTCACTTTTAAGCAAAACTGCAAAACCTAAGAAGGGATCATCAAAAAATGGTGTCTGAGTCATAATTTGAAAACACAAAAATATATTAGAATATATAAATAGATGAGAATTTATGGCTTATCTGGGAATGTCAACAGAAACAGAGATACATGGTGTGGCCAGTGGATGGATGAAATATTTTCTGACACCAATACAAGACTGGAAGAGCCAACTTATAAATACTATTTCCTTGGGAATGTGTTTATACAGGCTAGATTAGATACGATGTAATTATTTGAACCCAGGGGGGTAATTTGCCCACTGTATTTGACCCATCCTAGATACTTAGGAGCAGTGGGCAGACTCAGTGCAACGCTTGAGGACCAACTCCTATAGAGCATGTTTTTCTGGGTGGGAGAGAGAGTACCTGGAGAATACCTACACGTACACAGGAAGAACATGTTAACTCCACTGAGAGTGCTCCTGGACAGCTGGGACTCAAACCCGGAACCTCCTTATTGTGAGGCAAGTGTTAAGCACTGCAGCACCATGCCTCAAACTATTGCATTTCAGGAATACAATATTTGATACTGTGGGAAAAAAAAAAAATCACCAACAAATGGGATGAATGCAAGGCCAATGAAGTATGTATATGTAATACAGGTGCCACGACTAGACATCACAAAAAAAAAACGGTTTTTTTTTTAGACCGGTGAGTTTCTTTTAAAGCGTTGCTGTTAGGCAGAAAAAAATATATGACCAGGAACGGCATCCTTTCAACAAAAGGTTCAACATCACCGCCCAGCGGCACTGGGAAATTCACCCTCAAACAATAGACCATAAAGAGAAAACACAGGTAACCTTTCTTAAAGAGATTAAGACCCTTTCCAAAACGAGCCTCCTCATGAACGCTGAGTGTTGGACATTAAAATATTAAGGCGGATTTGTCATGGTTCTGGTTTTTGTGTTCATGTTTTATGTTCATGATTATGTCTTTTCTTTATTCTAATTGGTTATTGGATTCTCAGGTTTTCAATTTATGCCATTTTCAGTTTCATTGCACTTGTCTCCCCTGTCTTGTGATCTAGATGGTTCAGTCCGTCTCCCCAATCTGTGTGGCTACCTGCTTCGGGTGATTTCAATGGTTTCTGGTGTTTCATATTATTACTTCAATTCTCGTTTACTTCCTTCGCCTTGCTGTTCTAGATTACTAACAAGATTAACATTTATATTTTGTATCATAGTCTACTAACCCAACTAATCCATGTATATATTACTAGCTTACTAACGAGCACTTTAGTTACTCTGTAAAGTTGCACCGCTACTAATTAGTACTAATTCAGTCTCAGCAATCGCCCAGTTCTAGTCTCCGCCTCTTGCTTGGCTTTCCCTGCCTCTCTCTACGTTTCTGCGAGATCTCTCGCACGTGCCTAATTGCTTTCCTGCACTCATTATCTGTGCACTTAGAACTCCCTGACCGGAGCTGTTTAATTGTCATAGGATGTCTGCATGAATCCCGTCCGTGTCTTGGCTTTCGCCAATTGTTGTGGTTTAGGATTTCCCTATGTGTACCTTCCTTTGTAATTAGCTCTCATCCCATTCACCTGTTCCCTGCATAGCATGTGACTTCCCTTCTGTCTATTTAGAGTCCTCACTGCTGTTCTGACTTTGTCAGTACATTGATCAATATTTCTTTGTGCAGAGTCTCATGTATGCCATTGATCATTGCTTCTCTTTGACTGTTTCGTCCGACCAAGAATCTAGCCATAGCCCTTTTTGTCTTGTTTTGCCTTTCAAGATTTTTGACCCATTTTTGTATGACCACGTCTTTTGTGTTTGGATGCCCTGTGTATGACTCACTGCTTTGGAATTCGACTATGACTTTTTGCCTACTGTCTATGTACCGTTGCACCTGTTTTTCTGGTTCTGACCCCGGCCTGTCTAGTCGACTTTGTTTTTGGATTTCGTTTTGTGGCTTGGCAATTCTTGTGTCTATTGGTCTTGACCTGGCATTCAATAAAGGCACACGTTTTTTGGATTTCCCTCTCTGGCTTGTGGTTCCTGAACGCACCGTCACAGTATTACAATGGATTTTGTCCTAACAGGGCATGAATACATGATTACAGACTGTCATTCTTCCAGCCACTTACTTTTTGGACAGATCAAGTTTGCAAAGATTTGGCTTTAAACTTGCGACAGTTCATTATTTTAGTTATCAAATCTGTATTTTCATTTCAGATAAAACTAGAGATTACAGAAGATGCATCTGCTGAAATGAATCAGCAATGCTGAATGCGGGAAATTCTATGAGTCACTTCATGAAATCAAAACAAAATAAGCACTAGACTGTTATGATCCAGACCAATAGTACAATCCAACAGTAAGGTTTATTGATAGTAATACAGCAGAATGAGAGACGGAGCCCAGAGAAGAATGGCACAGTTCAATTCAGATGTAGCACACAAGGCAGTGTGGGTGTAGTTTGTAACCAGCCTGTGGCTCTCTGGGACAACGATTAGATGGAGTGCACACTTCGCCAGAGCCGAACTGTCAGATGGCAGAATGGAGAAGTTCAGCAGGAACACGGTCCCGATCCTAATGACTATAGAAGGCTTGGGCACTTGTTCCTCATAAATTAGGCAGTGGAGCAGACTCAGAGTGCATTAATAGGAATGTGGTTCCAATCTTAGTTCGAGAGTAAGGCTATGGAGCTTGTTCCTATTAATAATTATGATGTAGTCTTTAATTTCCCAAATTGCTGGATTTTGACGGCGATAATGCCCCGAATTGATAACTTTTTCAGATTGGGGTGATCAGCATGGTCTTCGTAAGGTCGCAGAGCTGTATGAACGGGGTGTAATGAAGATAAACCGCAGTTGGCACAACTAGAGACATAAGAACTAAAGAGGCATTAACTATACTGTAGTCAGGACAGTCCAAGCCATTCAATGAACAAACTGGTTCCAGAAGGTGGTATAAAAGCCATAATCCAGGGCAGCATTGCGGTCAGTACCAGGAAAGCAATCCAGGGGTACAGGGCACACTGGATAGTGCTCACTCACAGTCTACAAAGTTTGGAGGGACCAACACTCTCACCACTTTAGGCATAGCTGTAAAGGGAGAAATCCCAATAAAACTGTTACTCGGTTTTTAGTTACCAAAAACATGGACATAGTGAAGAGAAAACAATCCAGTGAGGAATGAAAGCAAACCAGGGACTTACATAATACACCGCAAACAGTAAAAAGGTAGAATGAGGGCACAAAAGGGAAGGAGAGCATGATAAAATAATTAAATGATAAAACTAATAGTTGGGAACAAAATGAAAACACAGACCAGGGTAATTCCGCGTCAAATCACCAGAAGGCTCCCGACTGACCATCTCAGATTTGCTTCATAACTTTTTGTTTTGATGCCCTTGTTACTAATAATTACTGTGCAAAATTTTAGGCCAATATCTCCACTAGTTTTAGAGATATTAAGCCAACAAAAAGGGGGCGTGGCCCCATATTTAGCGGTAAAAACGAGTACTACAATCAAACATCCATAGTTTGACGGCTAATAACTTTTGAACTGTTCACACTAAATGGTTTAAATTTTCACACGATTCTTTGATATAATAAGGCAGGTCCAGCGCCGTGATTGGCTCCGGCTAGGTCTGTACTAATTGGACGGCACAACCTGACATCAGGTTTTGCCCAGATCTCGCGAAGATCTCGGGAAGAGCTGTTCAGAGAGGAAATCACGTTCACGAAATCACGTTCTTGGATCACGGCAAAACCTCTGTATCTTATGTTTAGAAACTTTTCAGTGGTTGAGTATGGACAACCAACATTATAACATTATTAAGATGTATTAAAAGAAGGATCAGCATAATAGGTCCCCTTTAAACATCAAAAGTTGGAAAAATTCGCCTCCAGAGGGCACTGTAGGCTGGATGCAAGTACTTGCCATCCCCAGCAATGTACCAAAGAAATCTTTTGAATTGGGATACACGCAGCTAGTTTTCTCAGAAAGGGAAGAGCTTGGTTTTGGTGCTTTGCTGGATAGATAGCTTTCTGGCTAAAGCTGGGGCCCTAAAGAGCTAATGTTCTACCAACCTAACATTTCATGTTCCCAGACATATTCTGGCTTTTGAAATATATGAAGCACATACACAGTTATACATAAAATTTGTAATTCCTTTGGTATAAAGCTTGTTTGGTTGTAAACTGGTGGTGACTGTGAGCATTACAAACGCACAATACTCGGGCTATTACCACGTACAGGTACAGCGCAGTAAAAAACATATAGCACGTTATAAAACATGACCAGTCCAAAATTTTTAAATGCCAAAAAAGAACTAATGTAAAAGGCGTACCACCATAAGTATGTATGTAGACATGCATCACCAGTATACGTACACTTGCATAAAATAACAGTCCATAATCTGAACTCTAAAAAAAAATCTTTGTCACACAATCGTGTACATGAAGACAGAATGTATAGTCCATAAGTTAAAACTGTTTTATACTTTTCATGTTATCCAAAGTGAAATGGTGTCAATACAGCATGTGACTAGCTCTATCTGTCAGTCTGTTTTTGGAATTTAATTGTGGTTTGGCGGCACCTGGTGGTGCGCACCAGAGGTGCTCCTTGGCCTTGGCATTGAGCAGCCATCCATGGCCTTCTTCACTGGATCCGGGTCAATGTTACCAGCGGAGCCAGTCGAACCTGAGGCAAGCCCTACTACACTGCATCCTGGGTCTCTACAGGGCTGCTTAGAGGCCATTGATAGTGAGCTTCTCTGTCTCTGAATTAAATAGCGGGCTGCAGCCTATATGGCGTAATAGTTGTGTCAACACCCATGGCTTGGTACGCACGGAAATAGGAAGCCTGTAAAAGAAACCCCGCCCTCCCAACCAGCGGGCATCCCATAAGCTAGACATCTTGGGCAGGTGTTAGAAATGAAGGCATGCAAATTACCACTACAAATGAGCTGCCCTTTTCTTGGCAGGGTTCTGCTTGCTTGCTAGGATTTCTGATCCCTTTATCAGGACAACCACTCGCTAGGCGCAACTGCTGTGCCCTTTTTCATACCCAAGCACCATACCTTAGGGAAATCCTAGAATTAACACTGAAGCCTGCTCTCCGATTCTAATAGTAATGCAAAAATGCAGAGAATTTGTTTTTTTTTCTGAAACTCACCAACAAAACAAAACTGTACACTGAACTGATACTGGTAAAAGTCTTGCATGTTGACACAATGCAACAATCACCGCCAATATTCTTTTCCAATTTACAACCAACCCAGCTTTATACCAAAGAGATTACAAATTTTATGTATAACTGTGCATATACTTTATATATGTGAAAAGACAGAACTTTGGCATATGTCTAGGAATAAGGAATATTAGGTTGGTAGAACATTAGTTCTTTAGAGCACCAACTTTGGTCAGATAGCTATCCACCCAGCATAGTACCAAGCTAAACTCTTCATTTTCAGAGAAAACTAGCTGTGGACATCACAATTCAAAAACAATTTCGTTGGTACATTGCTGGAGATGGCCAGTACTTGCATCCAGCATACGTGCGTAGAGGCCGTTGATAGTGAGCTTCTCTGTCTCTGAATTAAATAGCGGGCTGAAGCCTATATGGCGCAATAGTTGTGTCAACACCCATGGCTTGGTACGCATGGAAATGGGAAATGGCAAGCCTCACCTTGCAGCCCGACGGAGCGTACTTGCAGGGAGGGAAACAAACTGGCCACATTCTCCATGGCCAGGTTGCGGATGGAGCCCAGCGGGCCTCGGCAGAACAAACTGAACCAAACGCACCAAACAAAACTGAAGCACTGAACAGACTGAAGCAAAACTGTACAGAAGCAAAACTGAAGCACTGAACAGACTGAAGCAAAACTGAATAGAAGCAAAACTGAAGCACTGAACAGACTGAGGCAAAACTGAACAGAAGCAAAACTGAAGCAAAACTGACGCAATGATCCGACAGAGAACAAAAGGAGACAACTGGTATATATAGACACAGAACAAATCACACGAAGACACACCTGGAGTGGGGAGGCACCAGGAACAGGAGGGAAACACTGGGATTGGTTAACTGACACAGTGAGGGGTGTGGACGGCAAGAACACAAGGGCAGGGCTGACGAGACTAAAGCTGGCCGTATACTTCAAAAGACGCAAGACAAAAAGATGTAAGAACACCCCGGTGAACAGGCCCTGGAACACCGAATGCAGTATACTCCGCAAGAACAGCAGTTCTGTTTATACCACTCCATGTCGGCAGAACGCGCTTAAGCTGGCCGTAAACTTCAAAAGACGTAAGACAAAAAGACGTCAGAACACCCCCATGAACAGGCCCTGGAACACCGAATTCAGTATACTCCGCAAGAACAGCAGTTCTGTTTATACCACTCTATGTCAGCAGAACGCGTTTAAGCTGGCCGTATACTTCAAAAGACGTACGACAAAAAGACGTAAGAACACCCCGGTGAACAGGCCCTGGAACACCGAATGCAGTATACTCCGCAAGAACAGCAGTTCTGTTTATACCACTCTATGTCAGCAGAACGCGCTTAAGCTGGCCGTATACTTCAAAAGACGTACGACAAAAAGGCGTAAGAACACCCCGGTGAACAGGCCCTGGAACACCGAATGCAGTATACTCCGCAAGAACAGCACTTCTGTTTATACCACTCTATGTCAGCAGAACGCGCTTAAGCTGGCCGTATACTTCAAAAGACGTACCACAAAAAGACGTAAGAACACCCCGGTGAACAGGCCCTGGAACACCGAATGCAGTATACTCCGCAAGAACAACAGTTCTGTTTATACCACTCCATGTCGGCAGAGCGCTCTTACTGACGGCGAGTTCCCAAGTGAGAAACAGCTTGATGCAGGAAACTAGGAAACACACAGCGCCACAGTAGAAGAAGATGGTCATTTTAACTTTTATGAAAGAAAATTTACAATGTAAAATTGTTTCAGATATTCTGGAAACAAAAAACTCCTATGATCCTAAGATATCCTATGATATTGCGTATGATATTGCGATATAAACGTATGATATAAACGTCAAACACGTAAATGATCTGTTGGATAATTTTGGCGGCAGGTATTAGTATGTGTTGAAAAACACTGGCTTGCCCTTTTTTGTGGAGAGTGGCTGGCTTTGGACTCCAGTGTAAAAACACGGAAGTGTAAAAAACAGCAGTATTTTCCGCAGCTGATGTAAAGTGAAAGTGAAGGACAGAGATCTATTTTGATCAAACTTATACATCAATAGTCAAACCACTAATTCTGGTGGCAGTGGCGATGTTGAGGCTGTTACATTTAATATACGGGGAAACGCTGTGATGGTATTAGTTTCCCCCCAGCAACAATGGCCTTCTTCAGTCGCACATGTGCCGCATTTGCACAAAGGAGTTTTTACTCACATATGCGAGTGAAATGCTCGCACTGTAGAGCCCTGTCCATCAACAAGCTCGGCGACTCTTCCAAGTGCATGTTAGCTCAAGATGTGTCTCCAAGGGCACCAGAAGTAATGAATGAGCTCCCCTTGAGTGTGAACTCTGCGCTCTGACCTCAGCGGTGACACGCCCAGCCATGTAATGTCATAACCAATCACGGGCTGGGGAGGGATCAGAAGTAGAAAAGACAAAAGTTCGGCTAGGATATCTTGCACAAAGCACACCGAAAGAGGGAAACACCGCGTCTTTTGTCTTACAAGACGTCTTTTTACCCCAAAAGTTCTACTTCTTCTGAAGTATACTGCCGGCTTAACACAGGCCAGGTGTGCAGGGGAAGACAGGCTGGGAAGGGCTACGGGGAAACAGGAGGGCCACACAGAGCAGGGACAGAAAACCAAAACACAAGAAACACAAGGAACAAGAGGCCAAAACAGAACTAAAACCCCAAAACACAAGTCCATAACGTAAAGAGTCCCAAACCCAAGGAAAACAAGAGTCCAAAGAACAGCACCATGACAGGACTACCCCTATTCAAAAGTTCCACCACACAATTCTGGCCCATTCTAGGTGTTGTCCAGAATCTTCCACAAGATGATCCTGTTGTAATAGGTCCCTTCTGTGGTGCAAAAGCGCCAAACAGCCTCGATGAGTTCCTAGAGGATTTTGTGACTGAGCTTAGCGAACTGGAGAAAGGTTTTGAGTTTGATGGGATGCAACTGACATTGAAACTCACAACAGTGGTGTGTGATGCTCCTGCCCGGGCTTTTGTGAAATGTGTCAAGGGTCACACAGGCTATCATGGTTGTGAGAAGTGCACAGAGGAGGGCATGTATTTGGAAAATCGTGTGACTTTTCCGAGGACAGATATTCCCCTAAGAACAGATCAGGATTTCTGTGAGAGGAAAGATGATGACCATCACCTTGGCAACTCACCTTTGGAGAAGACATCAGTGGGCATGGTTTCTGGATTTCCTCTAGATTACATGCACCTTGTGTGTCTAGGTGTCATGCGCCGCCTCCTCCTTCTGTGGCTCAAGGGTCCCCTCACTTGTCGACCACCTGCTTTCTAAGTTAGCAGGCTGACACAGAGGCTTGTGGAAGCCCGTCACACCATCCCCATAGAGTTTGCTCGTAGACCTAGGACAGTGGTAGAGATTGATCGGTGGAAAACAATGGAGTTCAGACAATTTTTACTGTATACTGGTCCAGTCATGTTAAGAGATATTGTGAGCTCGGCTGTGTACCAAAACTTCCTGTTGCTATTTGTTGGGATATACATTTTGTCCAGCAAAGCCCTCATTCATGACTACTTGGACTATTCAAATGAATTGCTCATTGCATTTGTAAAGCACTTTGGAGAGCTTTATGGTGCAATGTACATGTCATACAGCTTGTACAATCTTGTGCATCTTGCGCACGATGTTAGGCAACATGGAGTTCTGGACACATTCAGTGCTTTCAAGTATGAAAATGCGTTGCATAAACTTAAAAGGCTTGTTAGGAAGCCCACAAGTCCACTTACCCAAATTGTGAGGAGACTTTCTGAGGGGTCCAAGTACACCGGCAAAATGGAAGAGTTTGGGCTCAGAAAGCCACACACTGCAGGCCCCCTCCCGCCATCAATTCACAGTGCCACACAGTACAGGGAATTGAAAACAAAAAATTTCGCCGTCAAACTTGATAGGGCCAACAGTCATGTTAACATACAGGGTCATGTTGCAAGGGTAAAAAACCTAATATCTCTTGGGAATGAGGTGCACATTGCATATAGCACATATATGAATCAGGAATCTTTTTTTGAGTACCTGCTGTCGTCAAACACAATTGGCATCCACCTGATAAATGGTCTATCGAGCACAATTAATTACTGCAAGCTGGACATGATAGAAAGCAAGGCATTCCTTGTGCCATACGAGAGGCAATTTGTTGCCATTCCCCTTCTACACCGTGATTAACTGCCCACAAATGAAGTTATAACTTGTTTATCTAGAGTAGGAATTGGCATAGATCATCGCTGGTCACCCAGCCATTTAGAAAACCAGGTTTCAATGAGTCAATACACTAGGATTCACATACAATTTACCATAACTCTAGATTAGATATGTTTCACAGTCGATCCTGGACTCATTAAAAGTTTCACTATTTTTGGAAGTGTAATGTTCTGTCCAGTCTGAAGTCCATTTTTACAAAATACACACCCCTTTGAACACCAAGAGCTTTGGAAAAATTACAGAACATATAGCTGAGCACCCAAACATCTGATCCACCTAAATCGCTCTGTACTGTGGCTTGTACAGCGACCAAACCTCTCACAGATTCTGCCATCATTAAAGATATAACTTAGGGACAACATGGTTACAAGATAAATAGTGTAAAATGTGGTAGTAACAAATTAGTTTGCTAGTTAGATAACAGTTCAGATATGCAACCTTAGTTGGAATTACGAGGGTGTGTAGGAATGAGCACACTTTGCTTTTTGGTTTGCCTAGCATAGCAATGTACATTTCAAGACCAAAAAAAGGTCCTTCTGAGACAGAGGAATACTGTAAGACTGCTTTAGGGTTCATAATTCAGGAGCCGATGGCAGTCCACTAATCACTGTATATAGTTTAAGAGTGAGTTTCAAAACCACTGGCAGTGACTGTGAACTTTGTCTTCCAGAGACAGTGTTATACAAGCACATTTCTGTTGTCATTTATATCTATTACTATTATTATCATTTTATTTTGTTTTATTTTATTTTATTTAGTTATTTACTTGGAGCTTTTCTCACTTTGGTTTTTCTCTCTGTGGGGCTTGCGGTATTGGTTTTGTGTCTACTAAGTAGATTAAGATGTATCAAATAGTGGAGTTTGAGGAGGAAAATGAAACAGCACCTGTTGCAAAGATGTGGTTTAAAGATGGCCGAGTGTGGTGGCCTCCTTTCAAGGACCAGTCTCGACTCTTCAGGAGCGTGAGGAAAATGGAAGTCCCACAGCCAGACCAGGGATGGGTCCAGCATCAACCCCGAATCCTCCATGAGACAGGTAGGCCTATTCGAAATTATCAGAAAAATGTCTCTTGTTCATTAACCCTTTGTTCACACTGGACGCGGAAGCGCCGCGAAGCGAGAATTTGCACGCAAGCTGGGGTTTTTGTGTTCACATCAGAGGCGTAGCTCTCCGCGCTGGTCCGCTCTCTCCACACACAACTGACAAATGTGTTGTATTTATCAAACTGTGGGAGAAAATCAGGGGAACTGAAACTCCAGAACAACAGGGAAAGGGGGAAATCAAAGGGGTTGGCAGGTATGGGATGCAGATCTGACCATTTCTAGTGCATTTTCAATGTTTTCTTGAGAATTCGCTTGAGAAGCGTGCAGAAAACAGACCAGACGCCAAAACTATCGATGCGGATTGCGAGCCGGTCATGGAGCTCCGCGCTGCACTGCGGCGCATCCGGTCTGAATGGTCCAATCGGTTAACATGGGCGCCAAAAGGAAACTGGCTGCACTTCCAGGCACTTCCGCGTCCAGTGTGAACCCAGGCTAACACAGAATTGGTAATTACATAGTTATTGCTGAAAAAATTCACTCAATTCCCAAATGGGGGAGATATGACATTAAATTTGGTAATAACAAAGTTACAGTTATGCTGGAACATTCCATGGATTAATTACCTTGTTCTACTCAGATTGTTTTGACACTCTTGTCAACAAGTGGAAAAAATCCTGCTTCACTTCTGACCTCAATTCTGATACAGAGCCCTGCAAAAGAAAACCAAAGTATGTATTATGTGTGAAAATTTTAAAATTGTGTGTTACTGTTCTACTTCACAAATCTTTACTAATGAAATGCATTATCCTTGCAGAAAAAAAATACACGCTACTCATCATCAGAGGAAAACTTTTCGGACGCTGAACAACTTCCCAAAAAATTTAAAAAATCTAAAAGACCACAGCCTCCAGCACCAGCACCACCTCCACCATCACTTCTCACAGGCAGTGACCAATGCAACTCCAGACAGAGGGGTAATTTAAGGATGCAACGAAAAAAATGCAGGAATTTTTGCAATTTTTATGGTACTAACCAGCCTAATGTTCAACAAATATTCTGACAAAATCAACAAAGCAGTGTTTTCTCTATTTATTTCCCATGTAGTTCCTACCTTAAGACCACAACTGACTGTTAATGGGAATCCTCTGAAAAATTCAAGTACCTGTATGTTTCATGTTTCAGTCACTATTAATAATAAAGATGAATATGAAAAAATATATAAGAGCAGACACACCTTTTAAATTTAATTTAGTCATGTCATTACTCTCTGCGCTCCCGTTTCTGCATTGGACAAGCCAAATGTTGACTGTCAACTCTTCTTAATATTGTGGCAGATGTTATGGCCAACACTGCAGCACTGCATGGACAAACACCAGCCAACCAGCGAGAGGACGTCCATAAGACTGTTCATATCAGCAAAGGTAACAGCAGCTGCTACACAGAACTGCATAAACTGAATAATTTCATCATCATGCCTTTAATGTCTCTTGGTTGCAATAAATACCATAATTTCTTTAGTGATGGCTCAGAGTGGCACACCATGTCTTGGTGCTGATCAGGAAAGATGGCCAAACGATGCTGACCATGATGCTCTATCCATGCCATTTGGTAAACCTTCTCATACTGTAACAATAGAAAAGCTGTGCTTGTTAAAAAGAGGCAACTGCATTTGCATTAAGTCCTCACCCTAAGTTAGGTGGCAAATATGTTAAGTTTATCAGTGGTTGAACTGGGCTGTTTTGTGTTGCCTCCAAAGATCACTGCAAAGATCTCGTCTTTTACTGATCCTACCAATAAATTAAAATTCTTTCAGAAAATTTTCAGTACTCCTTATATCAGAGAGAAGATCAGGGCAGCCAGTCAGAGGTCGGCCACAATATTGTAATGCATACTCCACAAGGTAAGACGTCTCAAACAGAAGCACGTGCAGAGCATTTCAGAGAGGGAACTCTTGTAAGGGTCCCCTTACGGGGGGGGAGGGGATTGCTACCACTGCTGACTGTTCATAGCCACAGGCTTCTCTTGGAAGCAACTTTCCTGAGGTTTACTGCTCAGCCCCAGAGGGCCTGACAGCTCAATCGGTTCCTTTATAACTCTGTAGTTAGACTAGTTTTTTTTGTTTCCACATATAATCTCAACATAAAATTATTCTTCAACTACTATAACAAAATGACGGATGAAGTTGTAAATGGTGTGATTACTGCTTCAGTTTTGCTATCAGCTTACTTTTCCTGTACATGCTCTCAAGTCTTTATTAAATTCAAGTAAAGGTTTATATGACACAGAAATCGAGAGTCCCCAGCAGAAATGTACCCGTTTGCTGGGTTTCTCTTAAATTCTTACCCCAGTAATGGAAACCAGTAACCATATTGACAAAACATTTTAAGGCTAAAAGCAGCTCAAAGCAAACTGATTTAGGAGCAACTACCAAAAAGAAATGGATGTTACAGAACATAAACGTAATGTGCACCTGAGAGTGATCTATAGATCAATTTATAATCTGTACATGGAGCACAGATTGTACAAGTATGTGTGTTTTTCAGCAAAACAGGGATGAGTGGCAGCCTGATACAAGAGCAAACAGCAGTTTGTGTGACCATAAAGACAGCAAACGCTTAACAATAATAAAAGCAGTTTTTGAATTTCAGCGACATGAAGCTCGCTGAAAAATTAAACTGTAGATGGCAGTTTGATATATTAATAGTAAAAAGTGCTGCAGCCCTTACTAGCTATTCCATTATCATAATTCCCTCACGATTATGTCAATGGATTTTTAAAAGCTAAGTTGCATCGGAAGTTTCAAGAATGTTGATGTGATTACAAGGTGGACTGCCTGCAGCAGCCCTCTAAGGATTGTTTGAGATTTGGTTTTAGTGAATTAGGAGTCCTCTTCTCTACCCCTGACTTATCAGATTCAGGAGCTGTTTTTAGTGCTAAGACATTTTGTGAAATACTCTTATAGCAAAAATTTAGAGCTACTTTAAGCCTTAAGATGTTTTGTCAATGCAGCCCCTGGCTTCTCCTTTACATGGCATTTCAGAAGTCCTAAAACAGCCTTATTTGGTCAGTTATCCAAATACTTGAGTGCATGTAAACACACTAGTTGGCGTGTGTACCCAGGTGTTGCAACACGCTTACGAGTTTCAACACACGGAGAGCGGTGCAGCAACAGTTTTCTGTCTTATGTGAGTCATTGAATTACCATGAAATGTCGTCTTGGCTGTAATACGGATTACTTACCAACACTGATTTCTTTAGCCATGGCTCAGACTATTACAACCTGGCACACAGCTGGCCACAAGAGTTGGCAAGATGAGGCTGCACATGACGCCCTGTCCATGCATGCCCAGTGGTGGTAAGCTCTCTGATGCGGTGCAGGATAAGGGACAAAATTAAGACTACTGAGAAGTTGATGGAGGCTGTATCCTTGAAGAAGCCAGCTACTGATGTGTCCAATGATAAGCCGGCGCTGGTAACTGAGAGGCTGGCGTTGGGAAATGAGTAGCTAACTATTCAATCAACCAAGGTGGAAACTCATGTATCTAACCTAGCAACCCTCTGGATTGGCTACTGGCTTGGCTGGTCATTAGCTTCCGAGGCAGGTAACTAGCGAGCCGAGGCTAGAAACCCATTCGTTCGGGTACTGGCCTGGCTGGTCATTAGCTTGCGACGCTGGTAACTTGCACAGCGAGGCTGCTAAGTAGCATGAAAAGGCAAGCAAGCTGCTGGACTGGCTACTGGGTTTGCTGGTTACTAGCACGCCGAGGCTAGCAAACCGCTGGCTCAGCATGCTAGTTATCAGCCTTGGAAGCTAATGAGAAGCCAAGCCAGTAGCAGATGGGGTGGGTTGCTTGCCTTGGCGTACTACTTACCAATCTTGGTGTGCTAGTTACCAGCCTCCGAAGGTCATGGCCTGCCAAGCCAGTAGTCAATACAGTGGAGTGCTAGCCTTGGCATGCTAGTTACCTGCCTCGGAAGCTAATGACCAGCCAAGTCAGTAGCCAATCCAGTGATTGATTGATTAGTCAGCTTCTCATTTCCCACCTCTGGCCGCTCAGTTACCAGCGTTGGCTTAATCGCTGGCCAGATCAGTAGCTGACTTTGGGAAGGATATGACCGCCACCAACAGTAGTCTTAATTTTGTCCCCTATCCTGCACCATACTCTGAAAAAGTACAAGCAAAAGGGGTATTAAGACATAGCCATGGCTCCTTGTTGCTGTGATTACCGCTCACTGATACACACTGCTCTTTATGTCACGTGCACTAAGGCAGGCTCATGCCAGAAACACGACAGTTTTTATCACTTAAAGGGTAATTCTGGTATTTTTGAGGGTGGGCCCTATTTTCCCCCGTGTGGGTCTAAATGATTAATAGGAGCAAAAAGTTTTGGAATCAGTGCATTATTGAATAAAAATGCTATAATTGGAAACCGCGAAACACGGCTGCAACGTAATCCAATGGGGCAACCTCTTCGCATCGAAGTACATCCGCTTGAAGTGCTTGTCTTGCCACTGACAGACTCAAATTATTATTGGAATTGCCAGTGCTTGCAAAAGTTGCTGAAACTGTTTGCCAGGCTCCACTTGGCCTGTACTGGAATGGAAGTTACACATTGGCTAAAGGGCTGTCACTTTATTTTATGAAGTTCGAAAGTTTGTCTGAGGGTAATGAAACTCAAATGTTCTAACAGTAATTATTTATACTATTTTCAAATTGGGAATGCAGGATCAAAGCCTGACAGAGCAGCAGACCATTTGAAGCAGTGTGCCTTGACTTCCAGCAGGTGGCAGTTTCACAGTGTCACTTTGAAGTTAGGCCTTGTGCTTGATTATAAAATACTGTTCTCTACAAATGGAAGTAGCTAGCGAAGCAAGCCAGAAGGATTCTTCAATATAGATGACAAAATTATTGCAGTCTTTTTAAAAACAAAAGGATGAAATACCATGATAACATATCTGAATCACCAGCTGTTAGCAGCCTGCTACTCCAAAATGAGGCAGCAGGTACATCAGACATTTAATACACAATGTTAGCTATTAGCTAGCTAAAGTGCTCTATAAATAAAATGTATTATTATTATTATTATTATTATTATTACTATAAATGTATTATTGTTAGCACTTATTCACTCAGTTAAGTCAATGGAGCTTCTGGAAACTGATAATAAAAGGTTTTCTTTTTACACAGTAAAGTTTTTTTCATGGACATATTTGTAGACGTTTGCCAAAGAATCCTGAGCCCATGTGATTATATCATTTATAGATAAATGACTGCTCTCGATGCAGTGCCCACTGCATGATCAGAGATCAGGGGTATTCAGGTTAGGCTTGTGCCTTTGGCCTTTATGCATAGAAATTCCTCCAGTTTACTTTAAACGTTTTAAGATATTAAGCACTGTAGATGGTGAATTATCCAAATCCCTTCAGATCTATCTTTGAGCAACATTATTTTTATCCCTTTCAATGATTTTCTCATGCATTTGTGAATAAATTGGCAGTGCTCATGAGGTCCATCATTGCTCTTGAAGGACTAGGCCCTTCCTGGATGCTGTTTTTGTACCAAATCATGATTAGTCATGTGTTAATAGCAGCCATTTCAAATCACACCAGTATTTTTTTTTTTTTTTTTTTTTAAAAACCTGATTACTAGTCCTAAATTGCCCCGTTGCAACTTTTATTTGCATTGCTGGATGGAATGGCAGGAATTTATGTATATTTCCAAATAAAATCAAGTTGACTGGACAAAGCTTAAAATAACTTGTCTGCAAACTGTTTGCGATGCAATACAAGTCAAGTTGAATTAAGAAATTGCTGTGTTCTGTTTTAATGCACCTTCTCAACGCCATTCCAACTTTTTTCCGAGTTGGGGTTGTATATATTCTCAGTGAGAGGAGACCAGAGAAGGTTAGTTTAAAGTGTTGAAGCACCTGTTCTTTCTGTTGCTCTTTGTTGTTTGGTGACCATGCAGATCATATTCAGTTCTCATTAATCATTCAGACCAACACAAGGCTAAAATGCAAGAGTGAATACACTTGAATGCCATCACTGCATAATCGGCCTTGTGTGACTACAGTGTTTGAAGTCAAGGTGTCTCATTCGGCCAAGCCACTGCTCTTAATAATGCATGACATTGATCATTAAACTATAAAATTTATTGGAATGTAATACTCATAGTAGCATAGCCTTGGGGCCATTTCATAGTTCCTGCATTTGGGCTAGCCAATGTCATCTGCATAGGCTATCGTGCACCTCTCAATATCGCAGCCTTTTCAACTTGTCCACTCCCGTCATTTCTTGGTGCCCACAAGAGCCACAGCACCAATGAATTATTTTGAAGAAAAATTGGTAGGCAAGGCTGCATGCTCACTTGTTTTGCTCGCCCAAAATGTAACAATAATTATGAGTATGTGGAACGTCGTGTTGGGGTAAGTGTGTGTCGAGTCTGCTTTTACTATGAAATCAAAAGGTCTGTGGACAGGCTGATTGTGGACTTGAGTGCACATAATATTTTGATAAACTGAAAAAGCGTTACTCGACTTTGGAGTCATTCTGGAACCCTTCTCGTTCAAACTCACATCTCATTTTGAGACTTGGTCTTACTTTTTGAAATATTGCTTCATAAAATGAAAGCACCAGAGGTGCTGATGCCTCGGTGTGTATTGCTTAGCCACTACTGATGTACAATAGTTGAACAGTAACATTAAAGCAAGCTTGAATACATAAACAGTCAATAGAGTGCGGTCCTTGTGCCAAAATCATGTGGGTGTGGCTTAACATTGTGTACACAAAACGTGTATACTGAAACATGAAGTGCTACAAAAAATGAACTGAATCCTTTTTCAAAATTCTGGCACATTTAAAATCAAGAGAACAGTGTTTGTCACTCGTTGGCATTGTTACTTTAGCTTGGATGCACACGCTGTCGCAGTTATGATGGTAACAGACAGACAAACAAATACACAGACTGAGTACCGTATGCTCGCTGTGCGCATGCGCACACCGAGGCATAATGAAATATTCTCATGCACAACAGATATAAGTTTGACTTCTAGACTAACTTTGACTTTGTAACTGTGCTGTAGAGGCATGTTACTAAACATCTATAACCCCGTTTTCAAAAACTGGAACTCTGTGAAATGTAACGGAATGCAAAGATTTGCAAATCATTCAACCCTATTTTTAATTGAAAGTAGTTTATAGACAACATATCAAATGTTGTAATTGAGAATTTTTTTGAAGTATGTGCTCCTTTTGAATTTGAGGCTGGTAACACGTTTCAAAAATGTTGGGACGGAGGCAACAAAAAATGTATGATGCAAAAAAAAAAAACACACCTGGTGGAACTTATAACAGCTCATTAGGTTAATTGACAACAGGTCAGTAACATGATTTGGTATAAAAAGAGCATCCAAGAGAGAGTGAGTCTTTCAGAAGTAAAGATGGTGATGGCTTCACCACCTCATGAAAGACTGTTCAGGGGTTGGGAGGGACAGCAAGGCCCATGGGCCAATAGCCCGTGTCATGGAAAATCAATGGGCGATTTTCAAAATGTATGGGCCATTCCCAAAATTTAATGCGCCTATAATTTTAACCGTAATATACATTTAATCAAAATGTATACTGCATATACATTCATACATTTTGCTTTGTATGTTCAATGCTAAAAACATCCGGATACGTACATTTTGCTTTTAATGTTTAGCATTAGAATATTGCTTAAAACAAAAAGAATTGTTACTTAATACGTAAGACAAGATAATGTACTCAAATACAAAAGAGGGAAATCGGCCGTTTCGGTTTCAATCGTTTGGTAAAACTACTGGCTGTGGCATTAGTCTGCTGATACACTAGTAAGTGGCTCTAAGTTGATAGTTTTTGACTTTATCCTCACAGTTCACTTGACTACCACCTTGTAGCGGCACTGGCAGCATCTCTACATTGACGAGTGTGAAAATTAATTGACACAGAAGTAATCATTGCTAGAGGTATAGCCTGTCCCACGCGGTGATACAACCCTGTGCAGTTTTCCTAACACACAATTTTTCAAGTTTTCTCGGGTGAATTACAAGAAAACACATGACACATCAATGGTTCCAGAACTTATTTATATATCATTGTTATTAAATTGGTGAAGTGTTGCTATTGAAACTTCCATACTTCCCATGATATTGAAGCTTGAAGTTGGTTTCAGAACAAATCTTGTTGAAGAAAATACAGATTTTGGCTTAAGATTGTGACACCTAGAATTGGCATACAATTGATTTAATTGCAGTTTTTAGCAGTGCTTTGATATGTCTTTCAGCATTGAGAATTTCATTTAGCCACCTTTAATACACATGAAGTTATGAGGGCTCAAAAATGCTAGAAAAAATGACGCTACTGATAAAGCACAAAATTTCGATGTACTCCCGAGTACTTTTAGAGCCTGTAGCTCAAAAAAATCTTCACAAGATCAATATGGTGAGGATTCATTAAATATACTTAAGTGATTGTACTAGAATAATCGAGGAGGGTCTGTCTGCAAGCTGCAAGACGGAGGCGTAAATTGTAGTAGGAGGTGTGTCTTGTACTTTTCTAAATCGCGGTACACGCGAGATCTTCCACGAAGTCGAAGTTAGAAGCAGAAGTTAAGATGATGTCGGTAAGTTAAATAACAAACCTTAAGTGGATTAACAAGAATTAATGTTTTGTTTTTAAAAGCTTAATGAACTCTAGAACTGGGACAGCCTACTTGTGCTACCGTTCAACATTCTTTACGAAATGTTCGAACGTTTACTGTTTTAACGTTAGAAGAAACCTCAGCCTTCGCCTTCGTGCTCGCGTCCGAACCACGGCTATGGGTGTTATATTGCTTAATTATGCATTTAGCAGCCGCCCTAACCCAAACCCTACGTGTCTTGTAGTGGGCGTGTCGGATGAATGGGACCGGTCCTGAATGGTGTGGTGGGCGTGTCCTGTAGTCTTGCAGGACGCAGACAGATACTATTGGAATAATCAGCTGATTCTGAGGGGGTCAGGTGGGAGGCACTTGTAGATTTTATACGGAATGATGCAATATATTATTAATAACAAAGAAATGGCCAAAGAAATAAGTATGATAAAGGAAATCCACGCATAATGCCTCAAATCGCATATTAATTGTAATCCTGAGTGAACATAAATGGTTCCCTATCGTAAAAACGTACCCTCCGCGGTCACCTACCGTTTTAAAGCGTCTTCACATTAATAAACAATTAAATTGCCCTAAAAATGCTATTCTTGGTGTGCAACCACGTGATTAAATAGCATGCGCCGCCATGTTGGATGATATACAAATCAAAAATGGCATCTGGTACGAACAATATCAGTGATACATCTCCAAATTTTTCAAAATATTATGACTCTCTGGAGTCCTCTGCCAAGTCAAGATACAGAGAAAAGGTTGAAATTTGTGGTTTTGACCCATATTATGTTAAAGCCGTCTGATTAGATGGAGGATTTGGCAACATTACCAGTGATTGAATACCCCGATATCGTGAACCATCTCCTTATTCAAACCTCCTGGGCAACCAACGCACAAATGAAGGCTTATAAGAGTTTAGATGCGTATAACTTTTTTGTGTCTGGCTAGGTTGGTATTCTTCTCACTAAAGAAGTGAAAGAGAACAGAGTGCTGGTTTATGCTCGGGTAAACCATTCTCAAAGAACTCGGGAAACACCGCTCAAGCCGTGGTTTGTGAGCGATACGAATGGCGATGTGATCCTCGCACATTGTGATTGCATGGCTGGATTAAGCGAGGCTTGTTCTCACATTGGAGCTTTGCTTTTTGCGACTGAAGCTGGATATAGAATCGGGAACTGGAGCACATGTACTGAAGTAAAAAGCAAGTGGCTGCCAGCGCACGTAAACAAAGTGCCGTATTTGTTAGTAAGCGACATTGATTTCAATGAGATGGGATTCTGAAGAAACTCTTGTCTTTATCACGAGTAGCATTATTGCCGCAATAAAAAACCGCACACAAAGTAGGCATTGTTTTCTTTTAAAAGGAAGCGCAAATCCGAAGAAAATCACGAAGCGTCGCAGGAGCTCTATGGTAAAGCGCAGCCATCTTGGTTGTTGTTATCATCCATCATGGCGGCCTTCCTGTTTGGAAATTATGCGTGACGTCACGTGCACACCAAGAATACCTGCCCGGTGAATGTTCCACTGCATGAAGTTTTAAATAGTGTCATTGCATCATACAAATAAATGATAGCCTCCATGCGAAAGATGCAAGTTTTATTTGGTTAATTGGCTCTAAATTTATCCAATAGATTCGGCTAGTCAAACTGCAATGACCAGCTTCTGTAACCGCGCTCTGAAGCAGTGTTGCCAGTTTGGCCCAATTGGCCTGGTTTCGATAGAATTGTGCGGGCAAAAATCACCTTGGGCGGGGGGACGCATTTTGGGCTGGTTTGGGATGAACTCTGCGGTTTTATTTAACATCCATAATTTGCTTTTGTTAAAGGTGCCCTGTATAATGGCAGCCAAAAATTAAATTCATACTCTACACACTCTTAAGAAAATGGGGGCAGTATACCTGCAGAAAGTGAGTTTGTCCACCCGCGCGTAACAATCAAGAAACGGCGCAGTCCCTTCCCATCAAGTCTACTGTCCACGCTCCGCCCCCACCTTCCCAACGACCCCAGAGCCATAGCCGACTATCTACAATCCAAACAGGGCTGCTCTGCCTCCAAAACTCCGAGATATAAACACATGAATGAACGTCAGTTGATGTCAAGTGATTCTGTACTATGACATCTTCAAGCTACTCCCCTTCACCCGTTCCAGTAAATATGTCCAAATTACGTGTCATTGTTCATTCGAAATAAATTTATTTGCTAGACAAGAGCAATCCGAGATTTCTGATCTCCGCCAAGGGATGATGTTGATACAAATGCAAGATATTTCTCTTTGGAAGATTTCAGGACCACCCATGTGACAAGTTTAAATGGGATTTTTGTATGTTTGAAGCATCCATTCTCCAAAGCCGTCATCAAAGTACAGAGCGATCACATGATCTACCTCTGGTGAAAATTTCATGAAGATCCGTCATGTAGTTTCCGAGAAATGCCACTAAAATTGTAAATACAGATCCGGATCCAGAATCCAGATCCGGATCCGGATCATCAAAAAATTTAAATGGAGTCGTCCCTGGTCCAAGATCTACCTCTGGTGAAAATTTCATGAGGATCCGTCCAGTAGTGTCCGAGAAATGCTACTACGATCGTAAATACAGATCCGGATCCAGAATCCTGATCCGGATTCGGATCATCAAAAAATTTTAATGGAGTCGTCCCTGGCCCAAGATCTGCCTCTGGTGAAAATTTCATGAAGATCCGTCCAGTAGTTTCCGAGAAATCCTGTCCACAGACAGACAGAAGGACAGACAGACAAATAAATAAATAAATAAATAAACCGACTCGATCGCATCTCCTTGGCGGAGATAATAACATTCGCTGCTGTTGAGCAAGCTAGCGTCAACGTAACGATATTTGTACCCAGCTCTGTCAGTGTATTTATTTACAAATAACTTATTCAGTTTTGATTCCCTCCATTTGTATTTTGTGCATGGAAGATTGAGAGAACTGTTCTCTTCACAAGTGGTTCTTCACTTGCTTACATGGTAATGATAATTAGAAGCTGCCACATTTAACTAGAAGTCCCAAAAGTTTGATACCTGTACTGTCATTGTTTCTAAAAACAATAAGTGTCCTGCTTGTGGGAGTAGTTCACACTTTCTCCTTACGATACTGTCTTGGTGCCAAATGATTGTTGGCGAAATTTTCCACGAAAAGGTGAGCATTATTATAGTACATTGATTAACTATGGGTCATTCTCGAGATTACCCCACCCCTGTACAGACACCTGCAAAATTTATATTGGTCAAAACACATCAACAATTTTTGGAGTGGTCGTTCTACTATGATAGAGGAATCGGTTAAAAAAATAGAAGAAAATCCAAGGTGTGCCCCTGGAGATATGGGGGTTTGAACAGGTGGCAATGTCGTGAGCATTTTGGCTTTTTTTTTTCCACATTTGGCAAGGTACTGACTGCAGTTGGTGATGAATTCATGGTGAATTCAGCCTGATTTATATTCAGCAGACACAAATGAATGGAAGAAATGCCAGAGAGCCTATGCTAGGGTTTATATTGGGGGTGCTGTGGGCACCTAAACATGAAACTGCCTGAACAAAAGGCACTTTTGGTGTCCTCATACCTCCACAACCAAGAAAGATAAAGTAAAATGGAATCCATTTTCTGATTTAGCAGCATAACATTAGCTTAGATGCAAAGTTTCAAACCTATAGGTGCAATAATAAAAAAGTTATGCCATGTTAAATACAAGAAAAATGTCAATTGATGTGAATTCCTTAAAAAAATCGACACAAAACTGACGGACAGTACCCTTAGAAAATAATTCACCGAAAATTCATTTTTGGTCCGAATGAGCTGAAATTTCGGATTTGCCAGTGATATATATTTATACAGCTGCATACAAAAAAAATTAGCAAAATTGAGGTGGTGGTGGTGAGACCCATTTGATGATCTGACATGGAATGACCCCTATGCATGTGATGGGGAGTACAGTAAATATAGTTACTGATGAACCCACTGGACTGCACAGATAGATCTACTCCATGTTGTAAATTTCCTCAGTGAGACTGTGGAAATGTTTATCCTTTTCTCTTGCTCTCTCTGGTATGAGCTCCCAGTCGCTCCTCGCATGTATTTGGTTATGTTTCTCTCTCGCCCTCTGTCTCTTGTAAAAATGTGGTAGAGAACTCGGGAAGATTCTGCACCTACCAGTATGGTATCTAGGCAACAGAGGACGGTGGAGAGGGAGTGGAGGGGGAAATATGTATAGAAACAGAATGCAGGGCTCAGTTGGCTTCTTCCACACATCTCTGGGTTGGCTGGAAGGGCCTCCAAATTCCCTGCATTTATGTTTACTGGATCTGCTGTCAATTGTGTGAAATATAATTCTGTATTGGGCTGATGCAAGCGAGAGCCAGTTTGAAGGTTTTTATGTTCATAAGCTTGTGGTGACTGTTTTATGCTTATTTATGTTTATGTACATGTAATATATAAAATTTCTGTTGTTATTCAGTGTTCAAGTTTGGTTTCTCACTGGCTTGAATCTGTGCCCTTTTTTGTTTTAACCAGTTGGGTGCTGTCGCACATCTTGTCGAATGATTGTAATGGGTCCTGGTCCTGACGAGGGCATCAGTCTGTGGGATTGCAGTTTTGCAGTACCATGTTTGTCTCCCTTTTAAAAGCATGCTGTGCTGATCCAGTGCAAGAGACCCGCAGGTGTGCACTGACCGCGTCTCGTTCTCCCGTTTCCCGCAGGGTCGGTGTGTCGGCCACCCTGGAGCATGTGAGCGCCTCCTGCTGCCGGGAGGAGCTGTACGCCAGCACTGCAGCTTCACCGTGAACAAAAAGGAGAGCACCACTGAGTCCGGTGAGAGAGAGAGAGAGCACGCCCGCGTCACCCTCCCGCGTCGCCGTAGCGACAGCCCGGTAAACACCCGTGTTTGCCTCTGTATTCCGCTGCAGAGAATAACAATCAGATGAAGGTGTTCCTGCCCAACAAGCTGCTGGAGCGCCTGCCCCGCACCTCTGCTTTACCCAAGGAGAGACTGCGCTGGAACACCAACGAGGTGGGGGTTAAACGACTGGGGAGAGGGCTGGTGAGGAGAGAGAGTGAGGACGGAAAGATGAGCCTGGGTGTAGTTGGGTTGTGTGAGGACAGGGCACTAGGTTTTGCCAACCCTCAGGGGATGCAGATGTGTTTTCTTTCACAGATTTGCATATTAGCTCCTAATTCCTATCACCGGTCTCAGGAGAAGATGCTACCTGTCCACACGGGGATTGTCGCTGGCCAATTATCACCTGAGCTGGAATGAAAAGCAGTAAATTGTCCCCCTCTTGGGGACCGGTGTCCTTGTGGTTGATTGTGTTTCAGACTTGCACTTTCATTTGACTTGAAATATGAGAAGGAGGGAAAGTGGATGTGCTTTAGCGGTCAGTTTAGTTTGTGAGAGGTGTTTGAGGAGAGGACATTGAAGGTTGTGAAATAGGTGAGATGACGAAGGGTCGCTGAGTGATGATAAACTGATGAGAATTACCGCAGGGGGATAGTGACCTCCTGTTACCTCTGAATGTTTTCCAATGATTGTTCATGGGAGGGCAAGAGTTTTAATTACTTGCTGTGATGGTTCTGCAATTTTTGACATTTTTTGTGACAACACGTAGCAGCAGAAAAAAGGTCATGAAATGTTTTTGAGGAATTTTTTCATCTCTCTTTTGTGATATCTGGGGTATCTTTAGAATTATGAGGAACTTCAGGTCTTTGGCCTCAAATATTCTACCTTGATGACACATACAGCGAGCACCAAAATTCATTGGACAGTGACACATTTTTAGCTCTCCTGGACCAACTTTCTCGTGGGAGTGTGCCATAGCCTTTTTGCTCATAGCTGTCCTTTTTTGGTGTCTGTCAACATCCTCTCCTCAGAAACTATTGTCTCAATGCAGGATAAACATGGGTGTCAACTTCCTACCAATCAGGACACCAAACTTAACATAAAGAATTCCCGTCTAATTTCAAATATGGCTGCCATGTTCAGAGAAGTTGAATGGTCGGGTCAACTACAGTGGCCGTGGAACTATTTTAATCCCCCACCATGAAAGATATGGGGATATAGGAATGGGTATTGTCTTTTCGCATGTCCATTTGTCCAGCTGCCACCCTGCTTTTCCTGGCTAGAACTCTGAAAATGTTCAATATTTCTCAACTAAATTTCATATATGGGTACATCTGGTGTGGATGCGTGTTTTCTTACTTCTGTCTGCCGGTCTCTTTTTTCATAATGCTTCCAGGCCAGATATCAGACATGCCGTGGCAAAGGAGCTGTGTGTTTCATGCTTGTTTATTTTGGCTCTGTACTATAGCACTTTCAGTTTGAAAGGATAGAGTGACAGTGCGAAGTGCAGACTGTCCGCTTTAATTTTGTTTCCATGTGTATTGGCTGACCAGCCTAGTAATGGCTGCCCATCTTTTTTACATTTTACCCCTTTTTGCTTCAGACAGTTTAACTTCATGTAGAATAAAGTAATCTTTTTTAAAATTTTTTTGGTTGGATATCCTTTTTATGCAATTGCTGCTTGAAGTCTATAACACACAGACCTCTCCAGACACTGGGTATGAGCCCTGGTGATGCTCTGCCTGGGCTGTACTGCAGCTGTTTTCTGTTCCTGCTTGTTTTCAGGACTGTTTGCCTTCAATCTCCTCTTCAGCTTGTTAAAATCGTGTTTAGTTGGGTTCTGGTGAGTGACTCGACGAACGAAACCAAAATTTAAACATAAAAAAAGTGTTGCTGTCCAATGAATTATGGTGCTTACTGTAATTATTTCACTGACATGATGGACTGATGACCCAGAACATTATGACCGCTTGCAGATGAAGCAAATAACATTAATCATCTCGTAACCATGGCGCATGTCAGGGTTTTTAAACAGAACAGTTGGTCGGTAAGTGAACAGTTGGTTTATCATGCTCTGCGTTTTAGATGCAGGAGAAATGGGAACTGAGTGACTTTGTTGTCAGTGAAACCGTTATGGCCTGATGACTGGGGCAGAACATCCTGAAGCTGCAAGGCATGTGGGTTCTTCCCCAGTCAGAAGTAGTGAACACCTACAAAGAGTAGTCTGAGGAGGGACAAACTAGGGTGTTTGGCAGCCAATACTCATCGACTTACAAGTGAAATGAAGGCCATTCAGCCTGGTGTGAACTGACAGAAACTCTACTGTGGCTCAAGTTTCAGAAAATTTGAATGATTGCTACGGGAGGAATGTATCACAACCCAAAGTACAATGCACTGTGCAGCATATGGGGCTTTGTAGCAGCAGATCGGTCAGTGTCCATTCTAACCCCTGTCCGTTGGTGAAAGCACTGAAAATGGGCTCAGGAGCGTCAGAACTTGATCATGGAGCAGTGGAAGAAGTTCACCTGGTTTGATACATCCAGGTTTTTTTTCTTCAATCATGTACTTTGGCCAGTTACAATTGTCTAGTGAAGAGGCGGCTCCAGGATACACTGTGGAAGAAGAAAAGCTGGTGGAGGGAGTATGATGTTCTGGCAAATGTATTGCTGGGAAAAGTTAGGTCCTGCTACTCTCAGAACCAACAGCATAGGCAGGTGAGCATGATGTTTCAGCTCATTCTGTGTATTTACTAAAGTGAATGCATTTGCTTGGTGGCTCTGACATGTTAACAATCCAACTACAATGATTTTTTTTTGTTTGTTTGTTTTTGTTTTGTTTTTAAATTGGTTTGAGGCAACATTTTTCTTCAGGATTACCTCTCATGGTCAGTTGTTCTAGTATATAAGATGACATGAACTGCAGTGTCACAGTGCTAAACACGATGACATGACGGAGGAAGCTCTCTGAGATTGTTTGTAGCCGCATTGTGGCCTTACATGATGCTGAAGACGTTAAATGCTGCCATGGCACTGTAAGAAACACCATCAAGCATTTCAAAGAGACCAGTTCGCTGAAAACTAGTGGCAATAGAGGTGCAAATCAGAAGTGAAGTGCCTCTGATGTTCATTATCTGTGTATGATAAAAAAAATTAGCAGTTGACAGCACCATATATCTGTGATGATATTAATAGCACGAGAAGTGAAGAGATGAAAGTATCAAGATGTACTATTTCCAGACACCTGTGTGAAAATGGTCTGATTGGTCGTGTTGCTGGCAAGAGCTGGCAACATCAAAAAAAGACTTAAGTTTGCCCAGAAATTCAAGGACTGGATACCAATGGACTGGGAACAAGTTATTTGGACTGACAAATCAAAATTCAAAATTTTCTCAGCCAAACGCAGAGCTTATGTGCACTGTAGAGTTGGAAAACATTTCAAAAATGACTGTTTAATCCCTTCAGTAAAACATGATAATAATATTGGTAATATTGTGGTAATATTATGGTTTTGTGTTCAATCTGCTCGAAAGGAGCCAGTGATCTCTTAAAAATTGATGGAATCATGCATAAAAAGAAGTATCACAGCATCCTTGTGAGGCACACATTGCCATCTGGAAAGAGACTGATTGGTTGAGGGCAGTGGCGGTCCGTCAGCAGAAACACAGGGCCAGCAATATCCTCACCTTTCACTGCTTAATGACCTAAACCTCTCACAGTTTACCTCTCCCGATTAGTAACAGTTGCTCAGACTAATTTTCTGCAAAGTCAGCAAAAGTTTTGGATTTTTTGCATTTATGTTTCCATCCTGACAATGTTGTATCAATTATATAAATGTTGGCAATAGGCATTATTTTTTTCATTATCATTTCTTATTAAGGAAAATAGATTAATCTTGGTCGTTCAGTCGATAAATTGTTTGATTGTTGATCAGGCAAACTTGAATGAGAACAGAGAGAGGACAGTCGAGTGGTAAAGGGTAAGGATACTGAAGCCCCTCTGAACATGTGACCGCACACCCACCGCTGGTTGGGTATTATATTTTCAACAAGATAATGACCCCAAACACACTTCTAAATTGTGCAAGAATTATATCAGTGGGAAAGAAACATCTGGTAACATAAAAGTTGTGACTTGGCCTGCTCAAAGTCCAGACCTTAATCTGATTGAGCAAATCAGTTGTAACATCAAAAGAATCTCTTTGGAATGAACTTCAAACCAAGAGGAATGGTTTAGCACCTGAGGAAATTAAAAAAAAAAAAATTAAAAAATATATATATGTGAGAGCTATGCCTGAAAGATTACATGCTGTTTCCAAAGCAAAGGGGTGCCACACTAGAAATGAACTTTTTCTCTTAGAAAGACGTTATTTTTGTTTTTACCGTATATTCTTATCTGTTTACTTATTTTCATCTATATGATCCAAAATTACATGAAATTAATATGTGAATAGCTCTTGGTTTTTCATGTATCTTCATTTTGTATAAGTGTATAATCATCACTGCACACTACTGTATAGCTTATCTTTTTTTCTTGCAGGAAATCGCCTCCTACTTGATCTCCTTTGAAAGACATGAGGAGTGGCTTTCCTGCACACTCAAGATCAGGTGACTGCTCCTCCTCGCTCCGCTCCCATCTCTTCACCTCATACCCCATGAATCTTTAACATCTTTGCAGTGTGAGGCAGCAGGATTTCAGTGTGATTATTTTTCAACACCGCCTCCTCTACAAAATTTGTTCTGAAAAATTCTGTTGTCTGAAAGTTCAGCTGGCGGTATTTACATTTCACTTGTTTGTAATGAGCTGTAATGCGCTCAGCAGAAAGCCTAGCCTGTACCACATACAGACAGCATGATGGTGTGTACATTTATCCAGAATCTTTGGCCTTCTTCATGAAAATGAAGAAAAAAGGCTGTCTATAGAATAAACAATAATTTGTGTGCTCATATTGATTGGAAAAACCATATCCTTTTATTTAGATAAATGCATTCTGGTGTTTCAGTACTTTTATTGAGCTGTCAAACTTACTGTCACTGCGTGCGTACAAACACCGATTATCGGGTTTGCACTGATGGACTGTCCTCTCCAGTTGAGACTACAGGTTTTCATTGACACTCATGCCCAGAGACTGAGAGCACTATAGCAGAACATGGATAGAACATTGAACCATTCCATAGAGCGTTTATGTGTGAATTCTCTTGCTGTTTTTTTATGTTCACTCTCCTGCTGGACAATTCGTCTACATTGAAGGCTCGCCTTTCTTTTTTTTTTTTTTAAGATTTTTTTTTTGGGGAATTTTCCCTTTATTCGATAGTTATACAGTGTAGAGAGACAGGAAAGTTGGGGAGAAGAATGGGGGAAGACATGCAGCAAATGACCCGAGCCGGATTCGAACCCAGGTCGCTGCGGGAAGGACACAGCCTTTATGGTACGCGCACTTTAGACCGATGAGCCACCGGGGCGCCCCCAGGCTCGCCTTTCTTGAGGAGATGACCGGATGTTCTGTCAAAACATTTCTAGTAGTTGATGGCATCTTGTCTGAATTTTAATTGGGGATATGATCTGCTGATCGTTTTATGAATTTTCTTCTGTCAAATGTTATGATGGACTCAGAATGTCCGTGATGGTCTCATCTACAGCAGTCTCTCTCAGTCATAGTAGACGTGTTTGCTTTTGTTTCCTGTGTTCAGTTTAGGCTCTCTGTCAGCAACCCTTCCGCAACATTTCCTTCTATGGAAGTGGCATGTCATGCTTGTTTTTAAAACTCAGTAACCTCAAGATGCTGTCTATTGCTGCAGTTCTTGGGCCATGATTCAAAATCTCTTGATTTCATTTTGCCATCTGTGGGAACAACATTCACTTGTGTCCTCTTCCTAGCATTTCCTTGTGTTTTACAATTTTTTCTTATTATAGCCTTCATTTTTAACTATTGATGAATGTTTGAACGCATTAGCTCACATGTGAAGGTCAATTGCCACATGTGTCTTTTGAATTTATTGCTGCACCCTTATGTTGCTCTGGGAAGTATGTAAGTTACTTTGAATTTAATGTAACAGACTATTGAGTAATATTACACTAGAGGAATGTTGTTATGCTTTATATTGTCACAGCTGTGATTATCTGCAGCACTCAGCATTCAGTCTCTTGACCTTTGTGATCATCTGCGACAGAATCATTGCTTTCACTATTAATTATAACAGTCAGATATTGCAGTTATGCACAGATCGTGAAGCAATACTGTATTGAAAAACAACTGGTAGTTCAGACAAGATGTGATTGTATATGTAGTTTTTTTTTAATGGTACAATTCCATTTCAAGAAATGTTGGTACAAAATGAAAAATAAGACAGTGATTAGTAAATTTCTTATATACAGTTAAGAACTATGCAGAGACAAGATAAATTATGTTTATCTTTCTCAATTTATTGTTTCTCTGGAAATAAACATATCCTCTAAATTTCATGCCTGCAACATTTCCCAGAAAAGTTGAGACTTGGGTGTGTTTCCGTGTAATTGTTTGGGGAGCTGTGGATACAAAAATTACAGCTTGTAGAGCATCCACAAGGAAGTGGCTATGGATGTGGACACAGCGGCGGCGGAGACGACAAGCATGAATTTACAGTAGCCGCCAGATTTCATCCGGGGGCTACACTTACAAGAAACGCCCAGAAAATGTAGCATTAGAGTGTTTAACAAAAACTAACGGCAACACAAGAGCCAGCTCAAATGCACCCATGACACAACTAAGCGAGGACACTCCCCTCTATTAAGGAAGTTCAGCTTCAGTCACTGGGTTTGAGGATCAAACACAAAGGTCTCTGATCTAAAATCCAATCCACCAATATAGAAGCTGCTACAAATATACCTTTGTGCAAATGCAGCACTGCAAACATGAAACTACTAAAAACCCTAATGTTTATCAGCACTTATGGATTAGAGTTCGCTCTTTACCTCAATCAGTCCAAACTCAACAACTGGTGATAAAGTAATTACACCAGTCTGCTATTTCTAGCAAGCACTCGTGGAAGCCTCTCCTAATCTTGACTGAATGCGCAACTGCATTTGCCTTAAGTGAAAGAACTTTCAGCTAAAGTGAACTGCAAACAAAATATTACAAAATATGCTACAAAATATTGCAAAATATTTTTTTGGTCATTTTAAAACAAAACTGAACGGAATGATGGGGGTGCCACGGTACACAGAAGTCACTTTCCAGTTCGTACCCTGGTTTTGAAGTAATGGTTCGTTATGTTTTCGATACTGCAGGGGGAAAAGAAAAGCAAAACTAAGAATTGCTTTTTACTTCTTATGAAGTTCTAAACAGAACAGGCATTACAGTGTTTTGCATATCAGAAGCCACTAAACAGTAGCTAATTAGCCATACTAGTAAACAGTGGCTAATTGGTCATAATTTCTTGAACAATGCAATTTTATTCTTAAATAAAATAATAAAAAAAAGTCAATATTGCCGTAACCTAATCACAAAACTTCTGAAATAGATAAGAAATATTATAAAATAATGATCCATTTAAGTGCAGCAAATAGACAACTGCACACATCAGCAGTTTTCTGTCTCACGTTGATTCAGTGGGACAGTCTTGGGCCAGCTTAAATTCATCATGTATGCATCGTTTTTTTTCCCAGGCATATTTTCAGCCAAGAGGGATAAAATATATGGCATCCTGGCCAAGCAAACTATCAAACATGCGAAGGTCTCCGAAAGGTTTTTTTCTTGTATCTGTGATTTTCACACTGGAAGGACATTAATGAGTCAACATGTTCAACTTACTGTCAGGAACATATGCGATTTCAGTTAACCAGTGCTGGCATGTTGCAAGCTGCAGACCTGGGGAACGTTTCCCGAAAGCTTAGTTTCTAATTATGTTAGCTATGTTTCAAACTATGTAACCAAGTTGCTAACACCAGGAAATGTTAGAGACGTAGTTTGAAAGTAGTGTCTCGGGTGGGCATTAAGAGCCAGACAAAAACCAATCTTTATACCAGTGAAACGGTTTCGCCGATATTATGGAATCTTCATCGCCGAAGCAGCCGCCGCTGATCACCTGTGCTACCACGATAACTCAAAAAGTATTTTGTTGATCCTTTACAAATTTTATATGCCTTTCCATCTGCTCAGGACTGAAAACTGGATTGATTTTGGGCCTCGTGTAGTTCATAATAATAAATGAATTACCCATTAACTTCCTGGAACGTGTGAGTTCCATCATATAGTCTGATATGTAAGGACTATCAACTGCTTGAAATCTGGCCATTTGATTCTTTCAGTCATGCAAGGCGATACTATGGAATCATCATCACCGCTGCGTCTACATCCGCTGTGTCCATGTCCGCCGCGGATCTTTCCTGTTACTTTTTTTTTTTTTTTTTTTTTTTGCAATTAAACTATTCCGTTTGGTTACCAGGCTACAGATGAGGCATCTCCTTTGCCATCTGTTCTCCCCATGCCTGTAGTACCGCTGGCATATTTGGGATTATTGGCACAGGCTCATGCAGGTCAGCATCAGACCCTCCAAAGTTTTGTTTATGTCTTGGGAGACATCCAGGACACATTGCTATCTTAAACACAACATTCCTCAAAGTCCCCTTTCAAGTCTAGTCACCTTTATTTATATAGCACATTTTAAAACAACTGTGGTTGACAAAGTGCTGCATTAGTTACATAATAAAAGCACAATTTGTAGTACAGAAACAACAGCTTGAACAGTAAATGTGATAAAAACAAAGAATGTTCAGACCCTCTGAGGGCTGTATTATCATGTTCCAACTGAACTATTCAAACATCTGAGGAGCATTTTCAGCACTCGGATTGTTCTTGGGTCTGGAAAACTTCAAAAACTTCATACAAGCATTAGACCGTGAAATTCACTTCTGTCAATGCAGGCCTGAAAAACATATTGCTGTATTTGCTTTAAAAAATGCAGGTATTTTCGACTGCTTTTTCTTTGACATAACCAGGTATGCTGTTAATCCACCTCCCGCTCGCGTGTAAAATGTTCAGTTACCTGATTCTAATTTGTGCTAGTTTTGCGCATGGTTTTTGTAGAATCCTTTTTTAATGGAACAGCATTCAGAGATGTTAGGAATAAATTATTTTCATTATAAAGGGATGGCAAATGTAATAAAGGAGTTGCAGCGTTACATTTTATGTTTATGATAACGTTTTGCTTGAATTTTTTTGGGGATTACAGGTATGTTAAATCAATTTCTTGTCTGCCCAGTGCGGTGGGAGATCTGACAGACTTGGTGAGCTGCACCTGTATAATTTCAGGAAAAAAAAAACAACTAAATTTTATGCTCGGTGGAGGGTAAATTCCTGAAATTCTTAAGAGACCACACTGAGGACTGTGCTTCTTAAACTTTTGGATGATTCAATCACAGTTTCTGCAAAGTGGGAAGGCTTGACCACACACAGCTTGCAAACAGCTGGGCCTTCTGTGCGAGCTCCCTTTAAATCCAAGCAGGATCGCTTAACCTTTTCAACACTTGTACTTCTGTCTTTTTGTTTTTGTCTTTTTTTTTTGTTTATTTAGCTTTTCAAATATCACCCCTGTTCCTATTTTTTGGAATATGTTATTGGTATCAAACTAAGAATAGGTTTGTAATTCCAAAAAAAAGGAATTAAATGAATGAATGAACAAATAAATAAATACATAAATGAATAATAAAAATGTTTCTTGTCCGGTTGTATTACAGGTCAAAGATGATTTACAAATCGCTGCTTGAATGTCTTTGTCCCAACCATATTGGAAATGGGTTTGTACTTGCAGTGTTAAAATGACAAATTGTTCTTCTTGTTTTCTTTTAATTCTGGTCGAGGGTATGAGAAGGTTTAAGCATTGAGAACAGTTGTACACAAATATTGCGTCATTACAATGAAGCCCATCACCTCCATTTGGAAAACTCTTGTGCGGAGGAAATGTAGCATCATTGCACTTTCATGTTGAAAACTTGTGCGTGGAAGTGCACGGTGATCATGGTATTGAAATGATTACCTTGTGGTTAAAGATTGCACTGAAGTACGATGATAATTGTTATGTGACTGTATTTATTGGCAAGCTTTCATCCCGTGTGTGATACTGCGGTGTTAGATTGCTGGAGGAAAAAAATGCCACCTACTTAAAAATACATAAATTAATAAATGAAGGTTAAGGATTGAAAAAATGGGAAAAAAAGAATAATTTATAATTCCATTTTTGGAATAATCTGCAAAATGGTGAGGCTGTTGGAATCCAGTCCTTCAGCTTTATTACCTTTAGCTGATTCTTGGATGGAACTTTCCCACTGTTCTCTGTTGGCTAAATTTAACAGGTGTTTATGAATTTGCATAGTCCTCAGTTTATTTGGTTTGTATCATGCGCAGCAGCACTTGCAAACAGGCAGAGCATTAGTAGTTCTGCCATATGTTGCACAGGTCATGCAGGCAGCATAATTCTATTTGATTCATTAACGTATAATGCAGTTATGTTATATTATTGATCACGTAGTGTGGTAAAAACCTTTCGGCTATCCTCTTTCAAACTGCGTAATGTGTGCTGTTTTAAATTCACTTTGGAAATCAAAGAATATTGTTTGGGTTTCTTGGTATTATAACCTCATCAACAGTCATCTAATTATCACGATTTCAGAAAATACGGTACAGGTTGCAGACTACATGATTTTAAATTACTCGGTATATAAACAACGGCTAAAAAAGAGGTGGTCGCTGACCTCTGCTTATGCTGCACATTCTGAACAATCCATATACCAATCCATTTTTATTTGTACTCTGCAGGAGTTATAAAACTGCCCCTGGTACCATGTTGTACGATGATGATGATGGTTCTCTTTCCTTTTAACGTCTATCCCTCTGATTTCAGGCCCCTCAATGGCTCCATCATACTGTACAACAGGAAGAAGGTAAAATATCGAAAGGATGGGTACTGCTGGAAGAAAAGGAAAGATGGAAAGACTACAAGAGAATCACGTTACGCTGAAAGTTCAGGGCATGGAGGTGAGCTCCCCCTGCTGGACAGGTTTTGCACAATCATAAGTAAAAGTCTGCTTAAAACTGCTTACAAGTCTGGAGTGGGTTTCCTCATTACATTGGATTTTAGGATTAAAAAATATGTTTAACAAGTTTCTTGAGAAATGGATGTTTGCTCTTCATGTGGCTTTCAAAAAAAAAAATTTTTTCACATGGGGTCTTAAAATGAACTTGAAGTGCTTATGTTAAATAGTGGGTAGTTGTCAAATCAATGAGTTTGCTAATTACTGTTTTTTTCTGATCAAAACAGAAAAAAAAATTCTCTCTTATTGCACTATGCACTTTCATATTTATGCGAACGGTTCCATAAATAATGTGGAGGAAAGTATTAAATTATTTGGGATTAAAGTCACCTCTGACTGTGGGATTAATTCTCATAATGTTACTGTGCCCTCTTGTATTCTTCTGCACCTTTGGGTTTTGTGCCAAACTTTTTGAAGCGCACCCCATACAATTCAGAAGATTACCTCAGAATGCAGGGGTAGCAGTGTCTTGACACTTTACTGCTGTTTGTTTTATTTGCAGAACACAATTTGATAAGTACTTGCTGGAGAATGGTATTTGGATTAAAACGGTCAAGTAAATCAATATGGCAGTAATATGCTCAATGATTGCATGATTATTCTGAATTTTATCAGTCAGATAAACTGTGAGAGATTTGTTCCTCTTTAACTTGCGATAGATGCTGGAATGAATGTAAAATATGTCTCACTTGTGTTGTCATTGATGATGGTAAGTTACTGTTATCAAAGCTGGGAACCCATTATTAATGTAATGGAAAACACCCTATTACGAATTTTCCAAATTTGGGGAAAAACATTTGAATTGGCTAAAATGTCTAACAATCTGTTTATTAGTTTCATTTACAAAATTGAAATGGTTGTTTCATGGACTGAAAACATTTCCCTTTAGCTGAGTAGGACTCTGATGAATTGTTAAAATAGATAGAATGGGCTCAATAAACAGACCAAAATCACTCCCATTGTAGTGCAGCTAATCAGTCCTCCTCTCTTCCTTTTTTAGTGTCTTTATGGTTGCTATGTCCATTCTTCCATTGTCCCAACATTCCACAGGAGGTGCTACTGGCTGTTGCAGGTGCGTACTGAAGTTATCATCTCACCTTTCCATTTTATGCTCAGGAACATGCAAATAATACTGAAATCTGAAGTGCAGCACTGCTGTCTTTCTAACCAAAACTGCAGTAATATCTACATCAGGCAAAATTTTCTGAAAAAAATTGTTCTTGATTCTGCCTGAGGAGTTTAAAAGGGTGAATTGCATAGGTTGCATAGGTAGTTGAGGAAGTGTATGCAATAGCAGTAATAGTTACTGTATCCTCGGACGAGTCGGGAGCATTATGGATCAGTGATTATTACATTGCTTCTGCTGTCGTGTTCGTAGAGATTTCTTGTGAGCTCACTACCGGTCTTTGTTCTTTATGGATTCATTTCATATTTGGCATAGACCTTCTGTGTGGTAAGTTCACGAAGCCTATCGATTTTGGGAGTGATTGCTGTTACGACCCCTGTCGTATTTCCATGCAGTTACTGATCTTTGCTCTGGCTATGACTGTCATGAAAGAATTCTGCATCGTTCCTAATTGAAAGTTTCCTTATACGGGTGCAGCACCGTTTTAAGGTTGCTGTTTGCAATTCTCAGCTGGAGACTAGCTCTTTGACATTGCACTTAGCGTTTGTGGACTGTGAGTATTCTGTTGCCTTTGGTGTTGGACCGCTTTGCCTTTGACTGATGATTCTCGCCTTCCCCTTTTTCTCGGTTTGTTTGGATTTTTGTGCCTGACCCTTGGCCTTGGTATTTCGGCTCGGATTCTTGCCTTTGCCCGTCAATCTGGTTGTTCGGTGAATTTCCGGTGTTTGACCTTGGTTTGCGCAGCTGACTACCTCTCTCGTCTTGCTCCTCTGCACGCTGCTTGGTTACTGTGGTTAGCTAGAGTGTTCCCTGTTGGATCTACTAATCCTTCCACTGGGAAACATCTTTGTTATTTTGCTTTTTTATTTTTGAAGGTGACACTGGGTGGAAACTTGTTTCCGTTGAGGGTACACTATTCACTCTCTCAGCCTTCACTCGTGGACTGAGCGTATGGGAGTTAAGTGTTTAAAAGCCACACTGTGCCTGGCTAACCTTTGGAGACTAGCTGTAGTATTAATTTAGCTTAGGTTAGCCAGTGTAGGGGCCGTAGCCTCTGATCAGTGCGCAGTTTTGTCTTTATCGCAGTTTTCCCTGCCCGTTCTTCCCTCATTAGTCTACCTGTTGCTGTCTGACTTTGACCGGGTCCTAACAATTGTTAGGGCGTCCAGGGATACACGTCGACCTTCAGACAAATAATGGTCTAGTTAAAACAGTGGTTCAATTTAAGTGTCTAAAGTTGTTAATAGTTTGAATGATATCAAAAAGTTGAACTAAATTTAAAATGAGATGAGTCAGCAAAACATTTTCGAAGAGGATTGGGCTTAAAGAGGGGCTGAAAAGCACTCATTTAATATGACCAAAAGAACTACCCGCAAACTCTCTGCAAACAAAAGGTCACTGCTTAACGCTACGAATCAGATTGCTTAGCTAGAGAAAGTAGAAAAATCCTTTTGTTTAAATTGTAAATATGATGGTGTTTGTCTGAATTTTGTGGATCTAAACAAAAAAACGACGGATAATTTTTTAGATGGATGTATTTTGAGATCGCTCCTGTCTGTCTATTGGCCCGTCCACAATTTTGTGCTGTCACTCTACGGTCTATAGTTTTTGTTGGATTCTTTTCATTCAATTTGAAATTCAATTAGTGAATGGCTTGTATATAGCTTATTCTTCCTCATGGCACTGCTTTGGGCAAATCATTTTCTTTTTTTTTTTTTTTGGGGCAGTAGTGACATGCAGAGGATCCCTATTGATTTTGATGATGATCGAGAAAAAATTTTACGGAGCTGTGGCACTTGGCTTATCCCTATACTGTGGATGGTTTATATGTTGGTTGTTCTCACTCTACATGGCACATTTTTTGCTGTATCCTTCTCATTTGTGTTTGTTGGGTGAATAGTGGTATGAAGAGGGGTCATTCCGTGTCAATTCACACAAAACAGGGAATCAGCCCATGTGAGTAGTCTCAGATTTCCCTCAAAAAATTTCTAAAAATATCTTAACATGTTTTAGGAAGAATTGCCAAGTTTTAGCTCTTAATTCCTTGTAGTTTTCGAGAAACAGGCATTTTAAGAAGGCATGTCGTGACCATTTTGGACACTAGCGAATGGTGCACTGAAGCCGAAAGCAATTTCAAAGGCCTAAAACTTCAATACTATAAGAGATAAAGGGATGAAACCTGGCATACTGACCAATTGTTGCCCTGGCTTTCAGAATCTGGCATCAGATTTTTTCTATCTTCGATAGATATCTTGTTACAGGTCCGTGAAAACTCAATTTTCATTTGCAACTAAAATGACGGTTGAGCGTGTTCACAATGCTGGTCATCATATGTTTAACACCAGGAGAGAAAAATAGACCTTTCTTTATTCCAAAAACTTCTAATTTTTTTTAGAAGTACATTGCAACTGAGAACAAGTGGTGTGGAAACAATGTTTTCACTGGAACTATCAATTTACGCTTCATGTTTATCGAAAATAAGCTTAAAATTGATATTCCTGCCACATTAGTCATCACTGAACCACAAAGCCGAATGTTCACACGGAGGAAGAAGACCAACTTTTTAAGTTGGTTTAGGGTATGGGCAATTCTATCATAGGTAATCAAATGAGGGGTTCTTTCTCATTGAGTAGTCCGCATTGAAAACTCCATAACTTTGTCATTTGCAAGAAGCTGCATCATTTCATTTTATGTTCCAACTAACTGCTGCGCAGAAAAAAGAGAAAACTTCATTCTGGTTACTATAACTTAGTGGTGCTAAAGCCCCATGGAAAACATTTTGCCAGGAAGTCTACCATAAAGCAGGCAAAATGGATTAAATATGTGTGACGGACAGATATTGTGGGACAGTGGACATTTGATGGCCAGACACTGTGGGACAGTTTTATCATCAGCAGTAAAATCCACAACAAACAAAAACTATTATTGTATGCAATGAATATTTTATTCAGAAGAACAACTACTTGAACACTGCGCATACATCTGGCACCCTTCAACATGACTATCAGGCCTCAGGTTCATAGACAGTTACGAGATCACATTATTTTGAATAAACACTGAGATACAAATGAGGAAATAAAAACAACTGCTCAGCTAACTTCAATGACCACATTAACGGCAAACAGGTGAAAGGGCTCAGGTGGATCAAACTACACCTATTAACATGTCAAGCACATTACACAGCATTGTTCATACCACTGTGATGGACAGACACTGCGGGACATTCCCACATTGGGAATTTGTCATTTCTGGTCTTAAAAAAAAAACGACAACTCTGTTAACTTCAATGACCACAATAACATCAAACAGGTTCAGGTGGATCAAAGTACATCTTAACACATTACATAGCATTGTTCATACTACTACTGTGATTGACAAACATTGCGGGACAGTACCACATTGGGAATTTGTCACACGACGAATTTAAATCCAATCCTGATCGAACATTTGAGAAAAATTATGATACCAGTTGGGACTAGTATCAGTTCATCTTAGTAGCAAACAGTCTTATAAAACTAAGAACCTCAATTATGTCATCTTGAAATGCAAAAAAATTGTTGAAAGAATTGTTTCTGGCTTCACTCTTGGTTTTGGTCAGCTCATCCAAACCTCTGTGGTGATTGTTGGATTTAGGGTCTGCCATTTTAAATGGGACTAGTCTGCGAGCAGGCTCTCTTGTTTGCCATGGGAGGCGCGAGTTGCGACAGGATTGGGGAGAGGGAGGGAAAAGAGTGCCTGCACGAAAGCCAGGGGTTTTTGAATTCCGCCCCTAACAAGCTGTCAATGTGGTTAGACTAATTAGGTCTATGCGCTGGCACTCAGCAACCGTAATTTTTTTCTTTTTTCCAGTGAGAGCGGCATTTCAGAACTGTTTTGCGAGTGAAGGTAATTTCGGTGACAAGTACGTACACCTGTTTTTGCAGCACGGTCACTCAACTTGCTGTAAAAAATAGACAGCTGTCCGATTGGAAAATGTAAAGGGATGAAACCACGTACTAGTCACCAAAATTACCTTCACTCGCTGAAGAGTTCTGAAATGAATGCCAGTACATAGACCTAATTATAATTAAATTATTTTTCTGTACTGAATGTAGCCCATTATTTTGTCGCTTTTAGATCGCATGGGATTGCCACTTGATTATTCTTGAATTGGAAAACTTGTTAATAAAGGGAAACCATCTAGAATTAGTTATGTTTTAATGTTGGATGTCCACACTCAACCTCTGTAATGTTTCTAAACATAAGATACAGGGGTTTTGCCGTACCTGAGAATGTGATTTCCTGAACATGATTTCCTCTGAACAGCTCGTCCCGAGATCTTCAGGAGATCTGGGCAAAACCTGATGTCAGGTTGTGCCGTCCAATTAGAACAGACCTAGCCAGAGCCAATCACAGCACTGGACCTGTCCACCCCGGAAACTTTTCTTGCAGGCTCAAACAACCGCGGATCATTTTACGCCTTAGTTGTGTCTACACTTCCGGAAATATAAAAGAAGAAGAAGAAGAAGAAGAAGAACTGTGGATCATTTGAGGTGCAGTTTCGTCAGTATGTCTCCCAAAGCCGCTTGTCCGTGTTTTTTTGGATGCGAAAAAAAGTGCAACTATTTTCTCTTCCAAAAGAAGATGCCACCAGAAATCAATGGGTAGCTTTTTTGTTTGTTGACGGCAAACAGCTACACTCAAAGGGAACGTTAGCTGTTTGCGCTCGGCATTTCAGTTGCATCGATCAAGCGCTCGGAGCCACAAGCTGTAAGTAACGAAATAACAGCAAATAATGTAAGTGAAGCTAACGTGTTACGGGTGGCTAGCAGGACCACTTATGATAGTTAGCACTAACAACTGGCCTCAAACGCGGGCTTTGTAAAATATCTGACGACAAAGCCTGGATCGGTAGCAACTGTCTGTGACTCACAGACAGGGAAGCAGTAAGTTTTACCATCTTGTGCTGCTTTACTGCATTAGCCTACCCAACGTGATAGCCTGTTGAATGTGGCTGTAGCACTGCGGCTAACGTAGCTAAGTTACTGTTACTAATATTTTTGTCCTAAATATGCAAGAGTAATATCAGGGGACATTCAACAGAAGGTGTGTGAACATAAACCTCATTTTAAGCTAACTTTTTATGCTTGTTTGTAATTTGGATGCTTGGTACAACTGTTCATGGTAATGGAACTTCCTGTCTGTAAAACCTGTATTGTAGGGTAACGTTTTTCTCTGTCGTTATGATGACTGCTCGTTTTCTAACCTATATTAGTTCGCGTTTCGTGCTATCTAAAAAATGCTCCTGGTTAATTTATATGCAGTAATTCAGATTGGTATGCTTGTGTTACTTTGGTTAGCATCAAGGTGGTAGTTTCGTCATAACATTAAAGTTTGCAGTTAGACCAGACGTAGCCCTTGCGGAGCTTAGGGTACGCGTTTGGGTTTGTTAACCGCTGCTGTGAAACGATTGTTTTACTTATCCATGACCGGGGTCAGCTGGGTACTTTGACGTGGAATACGAATCTTTGCCACCATGTAATGGATTTTGGTCTCACTGCAGAATGGCACTTCTTTGCAACATCCCATGGGAAGAGCCCTTGTGACGGTATTGGAGGGACTGTAAAACATTTAGTTGCAAGGGTAGCCTCCAAGCAACAGTTGAAAGCCACATTCTGACTCCAGAGGACGTGTTCAAGTGGCATGGGAGAACATATCTGGGATCAAATTCTTCTTCATCACAAGCGAAGATATTAGTCGCAATGAGCAGGTACATGACTTGGATAAACGATATTCAGCATCAAAAAAAGTAACAGGCACTCGCCCTCACCACAGCTTTGTCCCGGAAAACGATGGACAGCTTCAAATGCAACGAGTGTCAGGAGACACTTTGTTCACCACCGTCTCTGTTTTCTGTTATTCCTGACGTGTCAGAAGAAAATGTTTTAGACACCTCAAAATACCAACCTGGCCAGTATATTGCCTGTATGTATGATGGTGAATGGTTCGTTGGGAATATTGTGGAACACTTTGAGGAGCACAGTGATGTTCTTGCTAACTTCATGAAGCGGAGAGATTCGACTTTGACATGGCCTCCAGAATCAAGGAAGGATATATGCTACATTTCATTCCGTGATATACTCTGCTGTATCAATGCTCCGGAAGTCCATGGACGTAGTGCTCGGCAGTATACAATTTCCTCGGACGATTTTGGAAAAATTCAAAGACTACTGAAATAGATAACTGTTCTGTGACCATGACTTTTTGCAAACCTTCCACTAGTTTCTTTAGTTTTCAAGGATTGTGTGTGATTATTCATTGACCGATCTCAAAGACTAGTGAGTTTTTTGTGAACATGATTGTTTGCGAACCTTGTATTATTTTGTTCTGTGGCCGTCTTTCGAGGATTGGTGATTTTTCATTGACTGAGGTTTATGGTTTGATAACAAATGTATAGTAGACTACTCAAAGAAACATCTTAAAGATAGACTGGATTATAAAAAGACATAAGAAGAACCATATAAGACACTTTAACTCATGTTCAGGCGCAGGGTTGGAGGAGTTCCGCATATGCAATTAGTAAAAACATGCACTTTTTGAAAAATCTAGAAAACATAGTAGACCAAGAGTACCAAAGCTGAATTTTTGATATTAGTAAGCTAACATATGTATCTTTCAGTGGTGAAAATTTGGTGGTCCTGGCTATTTGCCCACGTGGTGAATTTGCCCCATCAAGTTGGAACTTCTTTCATTTTGACAACCTGTGCAACCAAGTTTGTGCCCCCATAGTTCTCTTGTTGATGCCAACAGAGATTTATAACTTCTTGTATTTATAGATATTTACCCAAATATTCTACAGAGGGAAAATGGGGAGCCTTGGTCAAGTATTACAGAAATGGGGGCAACTCAAAAACACAACTGGCATTTTAGTTGCAAATGAAAAATTGAGTTTTCATGGACCTGTAATAAGATATCTATAAAAGATAGAACAATTATGATGCCAGATTCTGAAAGCCAAGGCAACAATTAGTCAGTATGCTAAGTTTCATCCCTTTATCTCTTAAAATATTGAAGTTATAGGCCTTTGAAATGGCTTTCGGCTTCAGTGCACCATTCACGAGTGTCCAAAATTGTCACAACATGCCTTTTTAAAATGCCTGTTTCTTGAAAGCTACAAGGAATTAAGAGCTAAAACTTGGCAATTCTTCCTAAAACATGTTAAGGTATTTTTAGGAATTTTTTGAGGGAAATCCAAGACCCCTCACCTGGGAGGGTGTGTGAATTGACACGGAATGACCCAGAGGGTTTCCTATTAATTTTGGTGATGCTATATGGTATGTCAGTATTTGTTGGTGAACAATTCCTTCTTTAGTGATGTGGTTTTCAAGCTTTTATATTTGTTACTTTTGACAAGGACTGAGAACTGTAGTCGTTCTAGATAATGGTGAGGTCAATTTTACACCTATTATTAGTGAAATAACATCTCATTGACAAGGCTAGCATGTGAGCGTATTACCACGTTTGGCATGGCTATCTTTTAAAGGTCTGCTATCATGTCACCAGGCGCTCAGCCAATTAGTCATTTCAAGCCCTTTCAAAATCTGTTCTTTTTGATGTCATAAAGGGGACAGATCACCCAGAACAATGAAGGGACCAATTAACTTGGTTGGCTGAAGTTGATCAGTTTCTCTTGCTCCTGGGAAGTCACTTCACCATATGATGTCCCAAAGAAACAGATTCTGAAATGGCTTGTTATGACTAATTGAGGGTGCTCTGGGTGAGATGATAGGTGACCTGAGGGGAAAAAAAAAAAACTGAACCCATTACTATCTGTGTTTTTTACAGTGTGCAACATATTATCTTCTGAAAACTGCATAAAACTTGAACTGTGATATCTCAAGAAGTTCAAAAGTGTGTAAAAATTGTTTCACACTGACAAACTACCTTTCATGCTGGCCTGTTTAAAGTTTGAATGAAGTTTATAGCAGGAAGTACAAAGGCAGAGGAAGACTTTAATAGGTTTCAAAAAAGTTGAATATTTTCAAGAGTATAAAAGAGTTGAAAAGTATACAAAATGCTAAAAAATAAGCTGAACATTTCAAAAGCTAAATGGAGTGTTTGCAGGAAAGTATGATAAAGGAGAAAATGGTGAAAAGTTTACTGAATCAGCAGAAAATCACTGCATTTAAGAAGAAAAATGACCTTTAAAAATTAAAATCAAAAAATTCCAAATAATATCAAAAATCTGTACAGAAGCAGGCAACACCTGAAAATGCTGAACATTTTAAAGTTTGAACAGGAATGATCAGGAATTTTGATGCCTTGACATTGCATCCTGAGTTTGCTTTGATATATTTCCAGTATTGTTGGCATTAAACATTTGTTTTAATTTTAATCAGATGTTAGTTTTAATATCTTAAATCATTTTGCTCTGGGGATGCAATGAGAGCAGGGGTCTTCATAATGATATTTCATCTAGACTGTACACGCATGCAGACACGCGCTAAAAGTAATTTGTTTAAATTTGTGATTATGAAATAAACATTAAATTGGTGTTAGTTTGCTCATGACCATTTTGTCCCGCCCCAGAATCCGGATATTGTGCTGGTGCACTACCTGAACGTGCCATCCCTGGAGGATTGTGGGAAGGCGTGTGGGCCGCTGCTGTGTGCGGTGGCTGACCGGCGGGACAGTCTACGTTGGACCCGAGAGGAGCTGCTCTCTCAGCTCAAACCCGTGTGTGAGTGTCTGATCACAATTTTAAAATGTAGTTTAACATATTAATTAATGCAATTTAGAATGTGTTTTCGATCGCTCATGCGTTCACTTTCTATTATTTGTGTAGTACTCAAGTTGAATACATGCCAGCATGAAATTTTCATTGAGAGTAGGCAGTGAATGACATGGAGGCCTTAACCTCTCAAAGCCAATGGACCCATAAATGGGTCCATAAAATTCAGCTGCTGTATTCAAATCTATGGAACTGCAGGACTATTTTTTAATTCTAGTGGAGATACCAAGGTTTCCTATGATCCCAAATGCAGTGGATAGAAAATGAATACACCCCCCTTCAATATTTTTGTCTTGTTGTGTCACGGAATGTAAATTTAATGAATTAAAATGGGTCTTGTTTTTCCCTGACCCAAAGAACGCAACATACCATATGAATGTAGTGTCTGCCTCTTTGCAGAACTGTTCAAGCTGGGAGAGGTTTGTTGGTTTGCGCTGATGGACAGCAACCTTCAAGTCATTCCACAAGTTTTCAACTGGATTTAGGTCAGGGCTTTGGCTTGGCCATTCCAGCACATCCACCTTGTTCTTTACAAGCCACTCAGTGGTACCTTTAGCCTTGTGCTTTGGGTCATTGTAGTGCTGGAATATGAATTTTGGACCCATTCTCAGTCTCCTTGCAGACTTCTTCAGGTTCTTCAACAGAATATCCCTGTATTTGGCCCCATCCATCCTCCCTTCAATCTTGACAAGTTCCCCAGTCCCTTTAGATGAGAAACATCCCCATAACATTATGCTGCCACCACCATGCTTCACAGTCGGGATGGTGTTTTTTTTTTGGTGATGAGCGGTGTTGGGTTTTTGCCAAACAGAGTTTGGCATTCATGCCAAAAAGTTTTATTTTGGTTTCATCAGACCACAAAACGTTTTGCCAGTTTGTTGCAGGTTCCCGAAGGTGTTCTTTTGCAAATTTCAAGCAGGCCTCCTGGTGGACCTTTTTGAGAAATTGCTTTTTTCTTGCTACCCTTCCATACAGGTCAGATGTGTGCAATGTCTTTGATATAGTTGTATGATGCACAAGTTTCCCTCTGTTGGCCATAAAATCCTGGAGCTCTTTCAGTGTTGCCATTGGATTCTTGGTAGCCTCTCTGACCAGTTGTCTTCTCTCCCGGTCATCCAGTTTAGACAGACGCCCTGATTTTGGCAGACTGTGAATGGTGCCATGCACTTTCCATTTCTTAATTATGGTCTTAACAGTGCTCCAAGGTATCTTCAAAGCCATAGAAATTGTCTTATATCCCTCACCTGATGTGTACCTTTCCACAACTTTGTCACGGACTTCTTTTGCAAGATCTTTGGAGCCCATGCTTCTGGCTTTCAGTGACACTGCTCTTGCATACTGAGGGACCATGGTAAACAGCTGTTTTTATTCATGTCATCAAGTTAATTGCTGCGATTCCACACAGGTCTGGGGAAATTAGCTATTGTTTGGTCTTGAAGGCAATTTGTCATTTCCTGAGATAGTTTATGGGATGATTCAGTAAAGGGAGTGGATACTTATCAAACCAATTTATTGCAATTGTTCATTTTTAATCAATGTTAAAAATTTAATTGGTTTATCACTTTGAAAAGGTTAAGTACTGTATGTGGATTTGTAGGAAAAACACATAGATTATTTGCACTTTACTTATAGGCTATATGTCAAGTAAATCTGAAAAAAATGTTCAGGGAGTGTATTCATTTTCTATCCACTGTATATCCTGCTGTATTACTGGGAAATTTGAAGGAAATGACAAACAAGATCTAGATATTTTCCATTTGATGTAATGCTGATGCCATAAAAACATAGCATGCTGGGTTTGAATATTTCCCTCAATATTTGTGATGTTGCTTCAGTGAAGCACTGCAACCAGCAGAGACAGCATATGTATGTGACATTGTCCTACAATATGAAAAAATGCTTTTTCTGACTTTGAATCAACGTGAGGGAAAACTTGAGGGAAAAATTAAGGAGTTCATTCATGTTATAATAAAATGCATGTATGTATTTGTATGTGCAGTTCACAGCATCAAATGGTCCTGCAGCAACAGTAATGGCTCCTCAGAGTTCTCCATTGAGCAGCTGGTGCAGCACATCCTGGATTCGCAGCAGACCAAACCCCAGCCGCGCACACATGCCTGCCTCTGCAGCAGCACCCTGGGTAAGGGGGGGAGGGGGTGACGCAGGATACCGTCAGAGCGAGAACTGGCTGGGAAAGGATCAGGAAGATGAAAAGGGTACATGAAGGGAGCGAAAGAGCCTGAGGTGGTGGGTAGGAATGAGAGAGGTAGAGTGTGAACGAGTCCAGAATATGAAAAAGGACAACCTCTGCATCGCTCTTCATCCCCTTACACTGCTGCAGCCGACGCCATCTCAGAAATACCCTCGTCTGAAATCTCTTTTTGTTTAGACCTTTGTTGTCTCTCTCCTCTCCTCCAAGGTCTTCACTCTTTCGGCATGTTTTTTTTTTTTGTTTTACTATACACCATTGATGGCGAAGGAGGTATTGCAAAAATGGCACAAGTTGCCACTGCTCTTGAAACGGCTTCTGTATGCACGCTGCCGAAACATGACGCGTGGTATGTAGATAACCCTTGTTCTGATTGGCTTTTTATGTGCTAGCCAACCCTGATTGGTTGTTGGATTCAGACCAGGTCTAGTTTTTGTAAATACCTGATGTTAAGGATTGTGTGCTCACTGACACAAATTGGGAACCCTTTAATTAGATATTATAGTAACATACAATGGTGAAAACGGGTTCTTTCAACCAAAGTTGTAATGACGTGATATTACCTACTGCAGCTTTAAGTGATTGACCCCCAATGATATCAATCCTTACCTTTTTGTCCAGTGTTTCTGGCTCGGAGGAGAATTTTCTGCTGTGTCTGTGGACTGACTCTTCCTCACTGACCTTTTTCCTTTCCGCCTCACCAGCCTCCGCAGGAGCTAACATTCCGCACCGCTGCAACAGTACCAAACACCAGATCATCTCCCCCAAACTACCCACTCGGCTCTCACCCTACCCAGCCCTGACCGAGGTCCAGAACCTGGCTGCGGGCGAGGGAAGCGGCAGTGGGAGCGGGCAGGAGGGGGGGCAAAGTGAGACGCCTGGGGGGCAAGAGGTCAGGTCAGCTTCAATCCTGGTCAGCAGATGAACGTTACCCATCAGCTGGAAACAGTAATCTTGCTGTGTCCCTATCCAGTGCCTACTTTGTTTATAGACACACCATTGGTGGGCCCAGTTTCATTACACACACAGGATTCAGAATATGGACTAAAGTAGGGCTAGGCGACATTGACAAAATTGACTATCAAAAAATTTCTAATCAAATGCTGAAATCATGGCTATACTGTAGGGATAACAAGTGGTGCTTTCACAAAATATTTACAGCGTGAGATTTTTGATGAACAGCCATTTGTAATGTGGCTATGATATCCAGGCAATTATAGGCAACAGCTAGAACAGATGCAGAAAACTGCATTACAGTAAAGGGATGCAGCCTTTAGAGCCAGAAAAGACAACACTGTCATATCACAACATCCAAAATCACTGACGATATCTCATATCTTATCACAATATTGATGCAATATCAATATACTGTCCAGCCCTAAACTGAAGTAACAAGAGCAGTTTTGGATCGTACCCTTATGCGGCTAACTCAGAAATTCTGCTTCCCAAAATACCTTCCCGGTGGTTTCACCAAGAGCTCCAAATTCCGTTCTATTCCTGAGAACCAATTGTATTCGCATCCTTACCCCTGCATCTAATATTGGCCCGAACATTTCTCTTTCCATATCACTCTAAAACAATTTACTGATTATTGTCCCCCAACAAACACACTCATATGTGCACACACACAAATCTCACACACACACACACACGTACGCGCATACACACGCACACACACACACATACTCCGCTAAGGCGAGTTTGCTTTTATGTTTTTTTTTTTATTCACGATGTTGTAGGGTGTCTCTAATTCTGTTATTAGGAAGTACATCCATATCTGTAATTGTTCTTGTTATTATCATCATTCATCATTATTATTCTATACTGTTTTTTTCTCTTCTCCTTCTGCTGTCCCACCTTGCTGCGTTTGATGTGATGTTAATTTCTACAATCATTATTGTTATTATTATTATTATTATTATTTCCATTATTATTACTACTATCACTATTTGTGTTATTATTATTCCTGTTTTCTTTTCTATTTCCTTCTCCCCCCATGGGAAACATTTGTTATTGCTGTTGCTATTATTATTATCATCTCTGCTTATTTCTGTATACATGCATCCATAACCTTTAACCTCCAATCCCTTTTATTTTTTTTATTTTTTATTTATTTTTTTTTTTCTTTCCCCTCCCGCTTTTTTCCTTTCTCTCCCCCACCCCCACCCCCACCCCCACTGTAACATCAGATGGCGTTCTGTCGGTTATCTCCAGAGCGGGCGGCATGAGGGAAGAAGGGCTGGGTCTCCTCCTTTCTCCATGCCACCAACTCCAAACTACCTCACACTTAAACAGCTGCTATGAATCATTCCAGTTCACTGCGGGTGGGGGCGCGCTCTTGGATGGTCCGCCTTCAGCTATGGGCCTGTGGGCTTGCTTGCCCAAGTCTCCTGCCTGTGAGCAGTCTGGAGTGGACAATCAGCTAAATCCGGAGCGAGGCTGCAGAAGGAAACTTCCTCCTGAGAAGAGGACTCTCACAAGAGTGAGGGGTCCACGTGAGCTTCATGTTGGGCCGGGTATGAATCTGCCAGCGCCACACAGGCCGGTGGTGAGCCCGCGACCCTCATGCTCCGATGCGGCATGGCCGCCTACTGCACCACCATGGCGCCTCCATCCCATGACAACAGTCCAACTTTTATATAAATAACCATCATAGAGAAACAATAATCTGGATGACCCAGTCTGACTGACCCTTCTGACCCGCTCTGGAGCTCCCTGACAGCGCCCTGAACCTCACCTTATTTTTATTTATTCTTGCTATCATTATTTTTTTCCCCTTTTCTTTTCTCCCTTCTTTCTTCTCCGTTTGTTTCACCATTCTTTACATAATTATTATTAAAATTGGTTGTTGTGTGGAGAGTGGTGAAATAGATGGTGAAATAAATAAATAAAAATAAATAATTATTTTCCCCCTTTTACCTTTTTTCTCTCCCTCTCCAAGTCTCAATTTCCTTTGTTTCCCCGTAACTAATCCAACCACATCATTTTTCTTTTTTTCTTCTATCCCCCCCTTCTTCTTTTTCCATCCCAAACCAGTGGAAAGCAAGCACACGCACAATACTCAGACTACGGACATTCTCCCATCAACTCCGAGCTACACCCCTACAAACTGTTGACTAGCCTGTACACTCTGTTCTTGTCTTTTGTTCTTGTCAATGTTTTGTTCAGTCTCGCAATAAAAAAAAAGAGTAATAAACTATATGCAGCGAAAAAAAAAAAAAAAATCTGTCTCGACTCAAATACTCATGTCAGGCACTTCCCAAATATCAACAGCAGTGCCATAGCTGCTAAGAAGTGCTTGTGTGGACTGTAAATTTGCAGTCATCCCTTCAGACAGTCTTTAGGTTAAGATATGGTGCATAACGCCTTGATTGGTGGAGGTTGCAGCGAATGTCGGTTTGGTAATATCGGAGAACTCCAGCAGGAGGCGTGAGATGTCATCAGCAGGAGAGAGGGCGCTAGACAGCTTAGTTGTGGCTGTGCCGCTGTGCTGACATGATAATGAACTGAAAGTTTCAGTGTTGACCAGCCGACGATTCCCAACATTGACCAGCAGGTTGTTGACGCACAGGAAGTCAGCGCCCAAGAGTGGGTTTGACACTTTAGCCACTGTGAATTCCCTGGAGAAATTCTGGCCAGCGAAGCATAGTGTGACAGTGCGCTTGCCGAAGATGGGTATTGCGTTGCTATTGGCAGCTTCAAGGGCGGGGCCCTGTTTACCTGCTCGTACGTCTATGGCCATTGCCGGCAGCACGCTGACTTGGGTGCCAGTGTCACACAGGAAGTGGCGGCAGGAGATGGAGTCCAAAAGAAACAGTAAGCCATTTGTATGGCCGACACTCACGGCTGCTAATGAGTGCCGGCCGTCGCATTTCGCGACACAGAAAAATTACATGGGGGCACGCACTTCCTGGCTTTGTTGCCAAATTTCCTATGATAAAAACATAGACTGGCAGTCTTGGTACGGCAGGTTGTCATGGCTGTGGAAACAGACGGCGTTTCCAGGGACCAGTCAGCATTATTATCAGTACTGCTTGCAGTGGCAGACGTGGCTGTAAAACATGTCCTTCCCGCAACGAAAAATTTGTCTGCTTCCTTAACGAGCTGACGGTAATCCTGTATAGTTGAATTGGCCAGGGTTGATCTAACCTGATCTGGGAACTGTTGCAGGAAAATTTCTATGAACAAAAAACATGGCTGGTGGTTTCCGAGCAGGGCCAGCATGCGGTCCATCAATTCGGATGGCTTAGAGTCACCTAGCCCAGGCAGGGAAAGTAGCAAACGGGCGCGCTCAGCTTTGGATAAACCAAAAGTCTCTTTAAAGGGGACCTATTATCCTACATTTCCAAGTTTATATTTTGATCTTGGACTCCCCTAGAGTACTCCTGATAGTTCAAAGTCCAAAAAAGGGTCCTTATTTAGCTCATACTGCCATCCTCAAAAAACCTCATTTGTAGTCCATTGTAGTCTCTGCCTGAAATGCCTTGTTTGGGCGGCTCTTTCGCTATGGCCCTCCCTCCCCGTGTGCCCACTTTCTTCTGATTGGTCAGCTCTGTGGAGGGCGGAGCTGGGCGGGACAAGGCGGCAGAACGCAGTTTTCCGGGTCCGCCTCCCTGGTGTGAAACGTGAGACGCGTCTTCCATCCGATCTAAGGAATAGGCGGGGAAATTCCGCAATCTAACGCCGTGCTTGTATTGATCTAATGAAATGAACTTGTTCTAATAAACGCAGTGGCGAAAGTGGAGGACGCAGTGCAAAAGTCTGGCAGCTCAAGCTTGAATTTGCTATCTACCTACGGCTACTATGGTGAGTACAGCGCTGTTTCTACTCCATTGCTAGGATTCAGGGAAAGCTAGAATCCACCCCATATAGACACATTTGTAGAACGTGTCGACATACCCAAGTGTATACCGGAGACCGCAGAAATCCGGTGGGTCTGAGTTTAGAGGGAAACATGGACAGTGAGGAGCAGCAAAAAGTGGACCAACAACTTTTGGACTGCTTAGGCGTGTACTATAAGGACCTGCTGATCCGTGTGCATAACTGTGGAGTGTCGTTAGCGTGGAGGAACGAACAGCTTCTGCGCTGGTATATGACGGAGGGGCGAAAGCTCTAGGCTAAACGGACTTTTCGGAAATTGCCCATGGTAACGTTTTACTTATTGCGTCGGAATGACCAGCATTTGCTCTCGGAAAATGGGAGCGTTATGGATAGTACGCGACAGCTAGAGAGGGCTCTGGTTATGTTGTGAACATAATACAGGTTTTACAGACCGTAAGCTCCGTTAGCGTGAGCAGTTGCTTATGTGGCGCTAGCGAATCGATAACTTCTACAGGAAAGAATTTCGTATCCAATCTTCGCCTTTTTGGCTTTTTATTATCCAGAGCAATTTCTAAAGGGGGATGAAATTACGCCACGGCAATTGCTTGTTATACCAGACACGTTATAGCTTGTGTGTTTTGAGATTGCTTTCACCGCGGTAGCATCAGAGAGCTAGCCCAGATATTGGTGAAGTGTCCGGCTGACCCCGGTCATGGATAAGTAAAGTGATCAGCAGTAAACAAACCCAAACACCAAACGATGGTGAAATGCTGAGCACAAACAGCTAACGCTCCCTTTTCTTCGCGTCCAAAAATAAACGGACGAGCAGCTTTGGGAGAGATACTGGCAAAACTGCACCTCAAACGATCTGCGGTTCTTCTTTTCTATGAATCAATCATTGTTCGAATGCCACAGCCCTGGCTACTTTCAGCATGATAATGCACCAAGAAACAAAGCCAAATTGATCTCATCTGGTTTCATGAACATGACAATGATTCAGAAATTTTCTGATGGAATTGTATTAATATGGACCAGACTCTGAAAGGAATGTTATTACATGCTATGAGATTCATGCCGCTATGAATTGACACAATTTTGAGAGCAAAGGAAGGCCCTACTCAGTACTAGTAAGGTGTTTATAAATAAAGTGTTTAGTAAGTGCAAATGGCATTGAAGTAAAGGGGAATAGACTCTTGTATTATGGAATTTTTTTTGAGTAATTTTTGGGATAAATTGACCTGAGCTGAAAACCATCTTGATCACCATCTTGACTGAATTAATACACTTTCAAGAAACGTGCATATCCGAGAAAACGATCAGACTTTTTTTGAATACATTTGGAAAACTTAAAAACGACAAATGTGATAAAAGACCTTAAAGCTGATTTGCACAAATGAATATGGAAGAGAAATCTGTTGCCATGAATACTGTTTTCAGCTTCCAGATTTCTTTGGTTATATAGATGCAAATACAGTCAGTTATGATCCTTTCATTCAGGATGTTTGCAGATGAATCGATTAGGTCTGTCCATGGTCTAAATATTATATGAAGACACACTTTCTGTAGCACATGGGGAATGGATGTCATTGCCGCAACATTTTTGTGCTGTATTAACCTTGCATTAAAATCCTGCTGTCCATCCAAAGATGTTGTATCACAACAAGTGATGAAACCTACTGAGAAGACTCCACTGCAGAATTTGCTTCCCAAAAGTCAATGGTACACATTTTATGGTTTGCAGAGGAATATGGAACAAGATGCATTTTATGGCTCAAGAACCAAATACTGTGTAAACCAGCCATAAGATCTACATGTGGGTGAAAGAAACTTATTGAGCTTACAAACGGTGTTGTAACATTACATGCAAACTATATTGACAAACAGATTTCACAAAGCAGCATACAAATGTCTGGTCTGTATACTTAAAGTAACATAGCTGTTAGCAAGGTTTCATTTTCTGTGGCAATCTAAGATAACACTACTTTGTTAAAATGGATGCTGCTTTAAAAATGTTTGAAGAATATTTTATTGAGGGTGGAAGCCTAGCTCACATGAAGTTGAATGTCAATAGCTGTGTGGAGGCTCTGGGTGTGCAGGATACCAGGTGCTTCCTGCCCCTGTTCCCCCCACCCTCTGCACACCTCTCACACAACTCCAGCACTGCAGAAACAAAAGACAGTGTACAATGACCTTTCAATTCCACTCTGACCAAACCTATTCATGAGTCAGTAACCCACTTATGCCTGCCAGTGCGTAGATGAGTTGATATACTTACATTTAAAGCCATTCTGGAACAGCATTATCTCTTTACCCATGAAAGAATGGAAGTAATGTATGACTCTAATCACAGAGACAAATAAAAATTATAGTCTATTATTTGATTACATCATTGCATTTTGTACTCAACTATAAACCAGTTCAGAACAAAAAATTATCCACACTATCTACAGAAATGGTGTGGTAAGTTGGAAGAAACTTTCAATAAATGTTTTTAAAATTAAAGAAAATGAGTCTGTGTTTTGAATCCTCAGGTCAAATTCCTCCATGAAGTGAAATAATGAAATAATGTTTGAGATAAAACATTATCTAAATTTTTTGGTTTTCATTTCATGTTTATATCATTTTGGTTCAATTAAATATACTTATAAAGAAAAAGGGGGTGGAGGGCTACGGCGTTCAGATATAATTAATTAATAAAACATAATAATTGGAAGGTGCTCACTGGTTGAAAAAACAAGTCTTCAAGAAAGTAGTGAAACCAAGGCACTCTTCTTCTAATAAAAAGCTTTAATGAATAGGCTAGTTCATAATGGAACTTATTTAAAAAAACATTGCCAACATGTTTCGGCCTAACACACAGGCCTTCATCAGGACTAGAGTATAAATTGAAAAGGACTTATAAATTGAAAAATGTGTGCACTGATACATGAACGAGATACACAGCGATTAAAAGAGGTCAAGCAGCTGCAGCAGAGGTTGCATGAACTCGTACTGAAAGTTTAATAAAGGAAAATAAACACATCGGAAGAATATGGCTCAAATTGCGGCACAAGGACAACTTATCACTTTTGCAACAATTTTAATTTACAAGCATGCTTAATGCCAGCAATGTGTTTATAAAAATTGCCCAACTACATCTTGTTTTGTGGATTTACCCCTATAAAATGTACAGGCCCATATACAGGTCAATCAAATACAGCAGCTGAAACTTCAGGACTAGTTTAAATTCTAGTGGGGATCCCCAGGTTTCCAATGATCCCAAACATACTCTGCTGAATTTCAGAGAAATGTGTATAAAATGATATACATGGTTTAGATATTTTCCATTTGATGTAATGCTGTGGCCATATAAACATGGTGTCCTGGGTTTGAACATTCATCTCAATATAATTTATCTCCCTCAACCAGCAGATAGGGAGTATTTATGTGGCATAGTCCTACAATATGAGAAAAATGAATTTTCTGACTTTGAAACTACTTAAGGGAAAAATACTGTGAAAAGTTAAACTCTAAGGGTTAATATTTTTTATTACTTTTTTCTATTAAGCTATGTCAGTAGAGACGGTTAAACTTTTAGAAGTCGTTTTTTTTTTTTTTTAGGTATGATTATATGCATAGGAATCAGATTGTCATCCGATACCAGATGTCCACCTGTCTCTTAATCAAGACTTCATTCGCGACTGCTCTCACTGGCATTCTGTACGCGCTGGTGACTTAGTGTTCCTCTGTCGCCCCCCTATGGACCGATGCTGCACTATTGGAAAAAAAAAAATTCTGAGAAAGCGTTTGGTGCGGCGATACAATTATCTCCGATTCCACTGGCTACCCTCTCCCATCAGTTGAATCACTGTATCACAAACGCACAATTAAAACAGCAAAAAATATTATTTCTGACGCCTTTAACCCTGCTCACCACCTGTTCCAACTAATACTCTCCAGGAGGCATCACAGATCTATGCGTGCCACAACATCCCGTTGTCGCGCCCTGACACCCCAGGATGTTAAGGAGGGTGCCAGGGCAAGGAGCGGAGAGGAGGACCCAGTTGCATGGACGTTAAGTTTATTAAATAAAGAGTGAAGGGATAACTAAACAATACAAAACTTTAGGAGAACATAAAGGGGAGTGCACAAAACACAGCGGGGGGATTCAGACAAAGGCTACCTGCCTGAATGAGGGAAAACTAGTGCAGGGCAGGTAGCCAGGGGAAAGGAATGCCACAGGGGCGGGGCATTACAGCCGTTTTAAAAAACAATTTTTCCCCACCTCCATGAGGACTAAATTCTAGCACTGACATTGATGAACCTGCAATTTAAGGCTCTTATGTTTTCCTGTAATTACTGTATGTGTTTTTGTATTGTGTTAATCTTGTATGTACTGTCTGTAGTCCCAGTCATGTGATGCTGCTGCCTATGTTATTTTTGACACATTCATCAGAGCTCACCTTCAGTTGTACCAAAAGCAAATCCCACCAACCTTTGTCGAGTGGTCATTAATGAATGATTCTGATTCTGAGGATTGGAACCAAGTTCCCCTCAAGCAACTCCATCCACCTCTGGGATAGTTTGGTGCTGGCAAACAGCACTTTCTACCTGGCTAGTATCCCGGAAACCACTGGCCAGTGATTCACAGCTTAGCTTCGCCCCCAACATCTATATTGAGCTGAACCATGCTATTCCAGGGTTCCTTCCCCAAATTGACGTAAAAGCTGTCAAACTACCTATTGGATTGTACTCTGCCTCTGCAATTGATTCCTGGTCTGGGTCGTTACAGGTGATTATGAATGGGACACAGCTGATGAAAGGAAACATGCAAGACATAAACCAATCAAAAGAGACAATACTTCTAATAGACATGCAAGTTGCTGGAAGGGAGGAGACACAGAAGGCTTTCACACAAGGGTTGTGACAGTGCCCCCCAGATGGGTGCCACCTGGCAGCCTAGTGGAGGACTCTGGACACCAGCGGAGGAAATGACCAACCAGGGAGGGGTCTGAGATGTTCTGCTTCAGGACCCAGGAATGCTCCTTGGGCCTGTGCTCCTCCAAATCCACTAAAAATGGGCGTCTGCGTACGCTATGCCAGACATCCAGGTTCTGGCACATGGTGTGGATGGGGTCACCATTTGAACCTGAGGGAAGGTGGGGAGTGGGAGAGAGGAATGCAGGGAGACAAAGACATTGGTTTAATTTTTGAGAAATGAAATACAGGGTGAATATTACAAAGGGAATGGGGAAGGAGGAGCCTGATAGTGGATGAAGATTGAATTCTTGAAATGGAGAATGGACCAATGAACTAAGGGGCAAGCTTCTTCAATGTCTGCCAAAGCAGGATATCCTTCATGGTGAGCCAGTCATTCTGTCACACTTCGTAGGCAGGAGCTAGTCGGTGATGACAATTCCCTTGGTTTTGGAGGACAAATAAGTGATGGAGTAGTATTAAAGTACGGGCTCTTCTCTAGCGCTGGTAGGCACAGCAAACCAGGACTTTAGCAGAGGGAACTACCACTTCTCACTCCTCAGATTGAAGGAAAGGGGGTTGGTAACACAGACAAAATTGATGGGGAGACATTCCCAAACCAGCCACAGGTAGCAAATTGTGAGCCAGGTCCATTCAATTTAGAAGACAGAACCAACCGGCGGGGTCACCATCTCTAAGGCAAAGAGCATAGCATAGAGTCTTGCCCAGCCCATGGTTCAGCCTCTCCACCTGGCTGTTGGTTTCTGGGTGGAACCCGAGGAAAGGCGAGGGGTGTCACCCACCAGGGTGCAGACAGCCATCCAGAAGCGGCTGACAAATTGGTGACTGCTGTCGGAGATTACCTCTTGGGGCATGCTGTGAAAGCAGACTCCATGATGCAGGAGGAGCTTGACAGTCTCCTTGGCTGTGGATAGCTTAGCCAATGGTATGAAATGGGCTGCTATAGAAAATTGGTCAATGATGGTGAGGATGACCATGAACCCACCAGTGGGAGGCAAATCCATGACAAAATCCTAAGCTAAGCAGGCCCATGGCCAGTTGGGAACCTCTGTGGGCTCTAATAGACCCCAGGGTTGTTGGTTACTTAATTTGGAGCAGTCCACACAGTACAGGCTGCAACAAACTCCTGGAATAATTATTACTAAAATAATTATCACAAGACTATATTGGAAGATACACATTATGTTGCTACCACTATTTACACTGTTCAAACTCATTAATGACAAATCATTGACAAAAATGTTCAAAATTGAACATTGAATAATTTTCGAACCGTCATTACTTTTAGATCCCCCACATTACTGTAATTAAAATGACTTTAACTTGAATGCATTGATTTGCTCAATGGAAATATCCCATTCGGTAGTTAATAAAGGAACAGGCCCATTTCAAAAATGGAAAATACAATCAATTAAAAAAAAATTGCCGTCTAAGAAAGTGAGTACAACCCTTATTTGTATAAGCTAATTTTAAAATGATTTATAACAATGATTCAGAATATGATATACTCAAGAAACTTACTAAGTCAGACCAGCATCGCCTGAATGGAACAGTCTGTGGTGGCAATGGGCTGAAAGCACAGTAGGGGGAGACATTACTTAGTGGAAAATCAAGCTGAGACCAGCATGTTACTCGTTCTGCATAAGCCTGTATGCCATCCTCCTGACAAATGTAGTCAATTACAGTAAAACCAGAACATTCAAGTTCACATCATTAGATAGAATGGTTTAGGGTACATGCTGCTTAGAGGATAAAAATCTGTTTTATGTGTGTTTCTTTGCGTGTGTGTGCGTGTGTGTGTGTGCGTGCGTTTGCATTTGTGTGTGTGTGTGTCTGTGTGTCTGTGTGTGTGTTTGTACATGTTGATATCTTTCCTCTCAGGTTCAGGGCTCTATAAGGATATGCGGAGGGCCCTCCCTAAAGACCAGTTTACACAGGAGCTGCGTGATGTCACTGTTTGGTTTGCTAGGTTGGCTGAGGAGGAACACTCTTGCTCTCTCTCACTCTCTCGCTCTCTCCCACTCTATCTCACGCTCTCCCCTCTCTCTCGGTCTCATCATCTTCTCTCTTTCTCTGAATATCTTAGCCTTCTCTCAGGTGTGAAACCCCTCACTCTCCATCACACCTCCACGGCAATAAAATCAAGAGCCATGAATATCCAGCAGATATTTTATTCAGGTGACAAACAGAAATCTGATCCTCGCTCAGATGAGGACCAGACCTGGATACACCGTCCACCCACCTGTCTAGGAATTCAGCTTTCCTTTGATTTTCTTCTTTGAGTTACATTTCATCCCACCTGCTTTTTCAACGGAGTCATTAGCACTTTTAACGCTCACCCATGGGAGTCCATCTTTCCTGCTTGTCCTCAAGAGTGAGAATGCTAATTCAGGAGCGCGAGAGCTCTGTTTGCAATAAAACCTGTTCCTTCATACTATATTTATTTATAAAGGTACCCTTTGACAAACAGTTTTAATCTCCCCTTTGGCTACATTCATAGAACTTCTATGGCTGTTATTCCATCATACCCCTGACATGAAACTACAGGCAACAAATATAATGGTCTGTAGCCAGATATGGAGTTGACTTTTAAGGGCCACTTATATGGACTTTTTTTTGTTGATGAGTGACTGTTCAGATTGGTGGATGACATGAGAAAAAATAGGCCCAAGCCAGCATTTTAAAGGCAACAGTGGTGGACCTGAAATATTTGACCTGCTGGAGGATACAAGCCAGTGTGTGAGGTGTGAACTCAAACAACAATTATGCTCTTTATTACAGCACCAGGAACCTGTCTGGTTACCACACATCATTAATCTCAGAAGAATAGGGACTACAAGGGAGAGGTTTGCAGTTAGAAATTTGGGCAAATTTCACTTTTAAGCAAAACTTCAAAACCTAAGAAGGGACCATCCAAAAAGCGGTTCTGTTAAGTCTAAGGCTTCATAATTTGAATACACAAAAATATATTAGAATATGTAGAATACATAAATATATGAGAATTTATGGCACATCTGGGGATGTCAACAGAAACAGAGATACATGGTGTGGCCAGTGGTTGGATGAAATATTTTCTGACACCAATACATGTCTGGAAGAGTCAACTTATACTTTTTCCTTGGGAATGTATTTATATAGGCCATATAAGATAGGATGTAATTATTCGAACCCAGTGGGGTAATTTGTCCTCTGTATTTGACCCATCCTAGATACTTAGGAGCAGCGGGTAGCCTCAGTGCAACTCTTGAGAACCAACTCCTATAGAGCATGTTTTTCTGGGTGGGGGAAATTGGAGTACCTGGAGAAAACCGATACGCACACAGGAAGAACATGTTGACTCCACTGAGAGCGCTCCTGGCCAGCTGGGACTCAAACCCGGAACCTCCTTATTGAAAGGCAACAGTGTTAACTGCAACACCATGCCTCAAATTATTGCATTTCAGGAATATAATATTTGGTACTGTTAAAAAAAAAAACATTTGGCAAGAAATGGGATGAATGCAAGGCCAATGAAGTATGTAATCCAGGTGGCAGGTCAAGACATCACAAGAAAAAATAGCCTTTTTTGACCTGTGAGTTTCTTTAAAAGCATTGCTGCAAGACGGAAAAAAATATTTGATCAGCAACAACAACCTTTCAACGAAAGGTTCAACATCACCGCCCAGCGGCACTGGGAAATTCACCCGCAAACAATAGACCATAAGGGAAAACAAAGGCAACCTTTCTTAAAGAGATTAAGACACTTTCCAAAATGAGCCTCCTCATGAACGCTGAGTGTTGGACACTAAAATATTAAGGCATATTACAATGGATTTTGTCCTATTCTTCCAGCCACTTACTTTTTGGACAGATCAAGTTTGCAAAGACTTTGCTTTAAACTTGTGACAGTTTATCATTTCAGTTATCAAATGTGTATTTTCATTTCAGATTAAACTAGAGATTATAGAAGATGCATCTGCCAAAATGGAATCAACAATGCTGAATGCGGGAAATTCTATGAATCACTTCATGAAATCAAAACAAAATAAGCACTAGACTGTTATGATCCAGACCAATAGTACAATCCAACAGTAAGGTTTATTGATAGTAATACAGCAGAAAGAGAGACGGAGCCCAGAGAAGAATGACACAGTTCAATTCAGATGTAGCACACAAGGCAGTGTGGGTGTAGTTTGTAACCAGCCTGTGGCTCTCTGGGACAACGATTAGATGGAGTGCACACTTCGCCAGAGCCGAACTGTCAGATGGGAGAATGGAGAAGTTCAGCAGGAACACGGTCCCGATCCTGATGACCATGGAAGGCTTGGGCGCTTGTTTTTCAGTGGAGCAGACTCAGAGTGCATTAATAGGAATGTGGTCCCAGTCTTGGAGTTCGTGAGTAAGGCTATGGAGCTTGTTCCTACCAAATGAACTAGGAAGAGGACTTCGGTAAATGACTATCATTAAAGGTAACAATTAAATTTCAAAAGACAAAGGTCTTTACTAACATATACTCACTAGGGCTACGTGCATATAGCAAGTGACAATCCAGCAACTTCATAACTTAAAGTGAGCGATATAAATATGTTAAACACACACGTGAGGAGGGTAAAACATGAATGGGAGACAGCCGGGGATCAGGGAACACTCAAAACACAAACCAATCAAAGCCGACGATTCTAACAAACACACTAGCAGCTGGATGGGAGGAGACACAGGAGGCATTTGCACAAGGGTCATGACAATAGAAGACATAAAAGCATTTTTTTAATTTTACGATTTTTGGAGGTTATGCAATATAGTCTGTTGTGTTTGAGAAAGTGTTGAATTGTTCCTGCTCATGTAGCAGAGACAGCTTCAGTATGTCTATGAAATGAAAAAATGTAAAACACTTATTCTACAAAAACAAGAAAACACTTACACTGAACAAAAATATAAACGCCCCATGTCAAATTTTTGAGTTTTTATTAACATTAGGGTTATGCAATATATGAAGCGAATCAAAATTCATTTTTGTTAATGACTATCTTCAGATCACCGTCCATTACATCTTGATATTGGCATCTGCAAAGGAGTGACAATCCTTTGAACACGTTGGGGGTCAGGTTGAAGAAATTGAATGTTTTAGGGTGGCCTTTTATTGTCCCCAGTATAGGGAGTGTCTGGGTACTGCTCATTCTGTCTGATCACCGTCTGGAAATGCCACACCCATGTACTGAGTGAAATCACTGCATCACTGAGCAAATGCTCACTGACAGAGAGATGGATTAAAAAATGGTACACAAATCAAGAGAAATATCCCTATTGTACAAGTAAAAGTCAGCATATGCTCACTTAGAGTTGTTAACTCCATGTGGCATCAATATTTGACATGGGGCGTTTATATTTTTGTTCAGTGTATGTTATGAGCTGCAGTAAAGGAATCTGGTGCAGACCCACAGAAAAACCCTTTGAGCACTTTTAATAATGAAGATAAACCGCAGTTGGCACAACCAGAAACATAAGAACTAAAGAGGCATTAACCGTACTGTAGTCAGGACAGTCCAAGCCATTCAATGAACAAACTGGTTCCAGAAGGTGGTGTAAAAGCCAAAATCCAGGGCAGGATTGCGGTCAGTACCAGGAAAGCAATCCAGGGGTACAGGGCACACTGGATAGTGCTCACTCACAGTCTACAAGGTTTGGAGGGACCAACACTCTCACCACTTTAGGCATAGCTGTAAAGGGAGATATCCCAATAAAACTGTTACTCGCAAAACACAACGAATGAAGGACAAAATACAGAGAAAACAATCCAATGAGGAATGAAAGCAAGCCAGGGATTTAAAAATGCACAGAAAACAGTAAACAATAGGAAAAAGGTAAAGCGAGGGCACAAAAGGGAAGGAGAGCATGAGAAAATAATTAAATGATAAAACTAATAGTTGGGAACAAAATGAAAACACAGACCAAGACAGCTGGACTGTGGGAAAAATAATAAAAAAGAAACTCAGTACATGACAAGTTAATAATCTAAATGAAACTCAAAGTGCTCAAAGATGTGCTGGCAATGATATTGCACTGCATTGAGTCCTTAAAAGCTGTACAACAACTTTGTTCCCAACTTGGCCTGATGACTTTGGAAGAATACTTTTGTGACTGACTAAACTAAAACTGAAATAACAAAATAAGTATTTAAAGTATAGATTCATGTACATATTCATTTGAGAATTATGCTTTCAACAAAAATTTGTTGTTTGCAAAGTATCCTACAAAATCAATTTTAAGAGACATAAACACAGCCATCAGAGTGAAATTTAAATAATTTCCAAATCAAATATTGTCATTTGCTTGCAGAAGATGCACAAGAATTGATATTACAAGCAAAATACTGTTGCTGCAGTCTGCATTGCCTTACATACAGTTGAGTGCAGTGATGATTATACCACCACTTTTGGCCGCAGGGGGTCCTAATAAATTACTTCTGTGTATTTTTTTGGTGAAAATGAATTATAAACTTCGATTGCAAGCAATGAGAGCAAAAAAAAAAAAAGTAAGAAGAAAGAAAGTATCAAGATCTACTATCTCCAGATGCCTGTGTGAAAGTGGTCTGATTGGTCGTGTTGCTGCCAAGAGCTGGTAATATCAAAAAAGACTTGAGTTTGCAAAGAAATTCAAGGACTGGACATCAATGGACTGGGAAAAATGAACTCTAGTAAACAAGTTGAGAGAGTGGAGTCTAAATTACGTAAAACCAATGAACCATCGCAATTGTAGTCATGAGAGACTGTATCTTATGTCTTCGCTGACCCCTTCATAGAACTCAGATAAATGCCTTCACACTGACAAACACCAGTAACATTGACCAGACTCGGATGATGTTGAGGACATAATTCTGGAAGTGGAAGCGGCTTGTCTCAGCTCCTCAAAATAATTCTAATCAAGGTGGATGTAAAAATAAGGCTGCAAGTGAGAAATGTCATGCCCATCCTGCAGTGAATGATGCTTCTGCACAGAATGTTGCTACCAGCCAGAGCCAATCATGATATATGGGCCTTTTACTTGATGCTTATACAGTGGATAGAAAATGAATACACAGCCCTTCAATATTTTTATGCCTTGTTGTGTCACGGAATGTAAATTTAATGGATTAAAATGGGACTTGTTTTTCCCTGACCCAAAGAACACAACATACCATATGAATGCAGTGAAATTATTTTAATTTGAAAAAAAAAGAGTGCATTTAATGAACAAAACTGAAATTTCCTAATTTTTTAAGTATACACCCCCCTGAGTCAATACTTGGTGGAAGCACCTTTGGCAGCAAGTGCAGCTACCAATCTTTTTGGGTAGCTCTGCAGAAGGTTGGCACACCTGGACTTGGAGATCTTCCTCCACTCCTCTTTGCAGAACTGTTCAAGCTGGGAGAGGTTTGGGGCGCCCTGGTGGCTCATCGGTCTAAGCGTGCGTACCATAAAAGGCTGTGTCCTTCCCACAACGACCTGGGTTCCATTCTGGCTTGGGTCATTTGCTGCATGTCTTCCCCCATTCTTCTCCCCAACCTTCCTGTCTCTCTACACTATATAACTATCAAATAAAGGAAAAATTCCCAAAAAATAATCTTTAAAAAAAAAAAAAAAAAAAAAAGCGCTGGGAGAGGTTTGTTGGTTTGCGCTGATGGACAGCAACCTTCAAGTCATTCCACAAGTTTTCAATTGGATTTAGGTCAGGGCTTTGGCTTGGCCATTCCAGCACATCCACCTTGTTCTTTACAAGCCACTCAGTGGTACCTTTGGCCTTGTGCTTTGGGTCATTGTAGTGCTGGAATATGAATTTTGGACCCATTCTCAGTCTCCTTGCAGACTTCTTCAGGTTGTTCTACAGAATATCCCTGTATTTGGCCCCATCTATCCTCCCTTCAATCTTGACAAGATCCCCTGTCCCTTTAGATGAGAAACATCCCCATAACGTTATACTGCCACCACCATGCTTCACAGTCGGGATGGTGTCTTTTTGATGATGAGCGGTGTTGGGTTTTCACCAAACATAGCGTTTGGCATTCATGCCAAAAAGTTCTATTTTGATTTCATCAGACCACAAAACGTTCTGCCAGTTTGCTGCAGGTTCCACAAGGTGTTCTTTTGCAAATTTCAAGCGGGCCTCCTGGTGGACCCTTTTGCAAAATGGCTTTTTCCTTGCCACCCTTCCATACAGGCCAGATGTGCGCAATATCTTTGATATATACTGACCAAAAAAAGAAACGCAATTACGTAATCCGGTGCCAAATGTAGACAAACCCATTGAGAAAGATGCTTTTGCTCGGAGTCATTTTTGGAGGTAAATACTTCTACCATACAAATTTTCGCGGTCACAGCGCGTATTCTGGAGCCGCCATTCGTCCGAAACCAAACAATCGGCAGTGCTTGGGTTCGAGTACTACCATTGTCCTAACACTCCCATTTTTGTTTTGAGTTCCTCGTAGACACCAGGGCCTATAAAATCCAACCGAAAATGAGTAAAAATCAGACGGGTTATAATGCCACGACTAACGGAAGTTCAATGAGAACACGCAATTTGGATGCTACAGGCCGGAAGTCAGGTAGATAGAGTTGCCTGTCAATTTGGCGTGCATTCTGCAACAATTAGTCGCCTCAGAACCAGGTTTAATGCCACTGGACACACGTCCGATCGCCTCAGATCCGGTAGGCCACATGTTACAACTCCAGCGTCTGACCGTCGTATCACGACCGACCGTCTGCTACACACCGAACCAACCTTCATTTTGTTGAAGGAAACCTCAACGCCGTCCGTTGCAGCAATGAAATTCTCCATCCAGTCGTCCTTCCGTTTGTCCAACATCACCGACTGACTTTCCAACAAGACAATGCGCGTCCGCACGTGGCACATATCTGGTTGCTTCGGGCCAAAAACGTGCAAATCCTTCCCTGGCCAGCGTTTTCTCCAGACCTTTCACCTATAGAACACTTGTGGGACATTCTGGATAGAGCGATCCGGAAACGTCAACCACCGCCAGCTACAGTATGTCAGCTAAGACAAGCACTGACCAAAGTCCACAAGCAACAATCAGACATCTAGTGATGTCTATGAGACGCAGGTGTACCGCCGTGCACGACGCTAACGGGGGACATACGAGATACTGATAGTGTCATTTGTGTTTCGTAATGTCGAACTTCACCTTGTTAAATAGAAGCCAACATGGCGATATTCCAACCCGATTTTCTGTTATATCTATTGTCTGAGATTCCCTCTTTTATTTGATACCAATGAAGTGTTGATTAATAACAGTTACACTCGATAAAATCAAGAAATAGAAAATTGCGTTTCTTTTTTTGGTCAGTATAGTTGTATGATGCACAAGTTTCCCTCTGATGGCTATAAAATCCATGAGCTCTTTCAATGTTGCCATTGGATTCTTGGTAGCCTCTCTGACCGGTTGTCTTCTCTCCCGGTCATCCAGCTTAGATGGGCGCCCTGATTTTGGCAGACTGTGAGTGGTGCCATGCACTTTCCATTTCTTAATTATGGTCATAACAGTGCTCCAAGGGTATCTTCAAAGTCTTAGAAATCTTCTTATATCCCTCACCTGATGTGTACCTTTCCACAACTTTGTCACGGACTTCTTTTGCAAGATCTTTGGAGCCCAGTGACACTGCTCTTGCATACTAAGGGACCATGGTACACAGCGGTTTTTAGCTTTCAGGCCCTATGGGCTGATAAGCTATTGTCGTGGTGTGGCGTCCGTCGTCAGTTGTCTGTCGTCCGGGACATGTTTTATCTTTTTTTTGGCCAGATGAATTTTCCTGTAAATTTGCCATTACGTACTAGTAGACCGTATCTCCAGATGTTTTTTTTTTTTTTTCGGATTTTTGATTGAATCATTTTTGTCTATTTTATGGGCCCTTGAAATTTTGGCCCAATGTTAAAGATTGGACTGAGAAATTTCAAAATATTATTTCTCAAAAACTGCGTGATAAATTTTTTTCTAAATCAGGAAATCCACTTTCCTTGGTACCGTCAATGTACAGTGCGAGATCTATTTTGATTGAATCGATGGAAGTGGGTCTATTGGGGGCGCTGTACTTTATGAGTATGCAAGATGGCCTGTGGAGGCCAAATGGTTGCAGATAGAGAATAAGTTTGTATTATCAACATTTGGGAAGTCATATATGACATATATTTTGGCTGTGTTAAAGTTGACCTCAGATGACCTTGAAAGGTCAATTTTCAAAGGCTTCTAGGCTTGAAAATATAGAAGATTGGGAACATATATGTATTGAACACTCATGGGAAGTCATAAATTAACTTTCATTTGGTGGCCTTGTACTTGACCTATGGTGACCTTCGAATGTCAAACTTCGCATGGTGAAATTTCAATTACTTCTATCACCAAAACTATTACAGACAGAGCTTAGGTTTCTATTGTAGGCATATAGGATGTCGTATTAAGTTTCATTTGGCGACCTTAGGTGACCGTCAACGGCAAAACTTTACAATGAAATTTCAATTACTTATATCAGCAAAATCTTATCAGATAGAGCGTAGGTTTGTATTGGAGATGTATTGGAAGTCGTTTATAAACTTTCATTTGGGACCTTCATATTTACCTTTGAAGGTCAAACTTGAGCTAGCGAAAATTCAATGACTTCTATCACTAAAAAGGTCACAGGTAGAGCCTTAGTTTGTATCACAGAGTTAAAGGAAGTCACACATGAACCTTCATTTGGTGACCTTCAACTTGACTGTTGGTGACCTTTGAAGGTCAAACTTGACATAATACAATGTCTTGTATTGCCAAAACAGTCACAGATGGAGCCTAGGTTTGTATTAGAGGCTTACAGAAAGTCATATATGAAGTCCATTTGCTGACCTCAACTTGACCTTATGTGACCTTTAAAGTTCACAATTGATTTATTGAATTTTCAATGACGTATCACCAAAACTGCTTCAGAGCTTAGGATTGTACAAAGTATTACAGGAGGTCTTATGAATGGATGTGAACTTTTATTTAGTAACCTTGACATTGACCAATGATTCGAAGGTCAAATTTCACATGAAATTTTCATAACTTGTGTCATCGCTATAAGATTGCTTGCTGGTAACCCGCAGGACCCTTGGTCCTATTTTTATTCATGTCATCAAGTTAACCCCTTAAGCCCTGAGCCTCTTTTTTGAAAATGACAAGCCCAAAATGAAATGAGTATATCTCTGCAACTATTTGGTCCATTTAAATGATCTTGGTATCATAATAAAGGTAAAACCATTTGGGGTTTCTGCCATGGTGTAAAAATCAGTGTATATGTCACTGAGTCAGAGTACATGAAGATGGAACACAGTATAAATCAAAGACCTCATTTTGCACCAAACAAAGTTTTACTTCTATCCCTTGTAAACTTAATTAGTTGCAGGCTGAAACCTCTAAAAATTTACAACACAGAATGTCACCATTATCTGTGCCAAAGTTTATTCTAATCAAGTAAATCAGAACAAAATTAGAGAGGAATGTCTAGGTGGCTTCTCCAAATTTGCAATTCAGATACCCAAATCAGATTGCACAGATATTAAACTGTAACGCTCATCTAAATTTCACTTATATGTCACTACAGGAATACATTCCACCCAAATACAACCAGTTCTTAATTTTTAGAATTGATAATTTTTCTATTATTATTATTATTTCTGCCAGTCCTATAGCCTATACAATTTCCCATTCAAAGACAATAAATACAAAGAAAAAGAAGTTTGGCTCCACTGGAGCAGATTGATTAAAAAAAAAAGAAGCAAATTAATAAGATTATGAATACAAAAAGGGTTAAAAAAAAGTCAAAAGAATGAAAACCTTAGCAATTATTTATACAAGCTAAATGGCACTGTTGTCTTAGAGCACGCCTAGTCAGGGACTCAAACATTGGTCAACTGTGTTGCAGCCGTACACCCTAACCACTAGGCTATATCATTTGACAGCAACAATGCTTTCAAATTGCCAATATAAAGAATGAGTCAAAAAAAACAAGTCACTCACCTTGTTTGTACTGTTGTGCCCTCAGTATTTACGTGTTTCTGTCAGAAAACGACTTTGAAAACGACGGTTGGATATTAAGCGGATAATTATACCGAAAATACCACAAACAAACCTGTTAAGCATTTATATTGTTGCGCTATTTAAGTACATCCGAATGGCCCAAGGACTCGGTTTGACGCACTGAGAACGCAAGGCTCGAGCTCAGGCTAGCTTTATGCGATAAAGGTGCTTTAGGGCTCGTTGGAAACGTCAGAAGCCATAGAATCAAATGGCTACGGGCAAAGTCTTACTGACAGCATCACAAGCCTATCACAGAGAGGAAAATACATTGCGAGCAAGTTGAATGCTGAGGAGCTGAGATCTTTGAAGCAATGCTCGGGAAGAAAAACATGCTTTGAGACTCGCAGATCTAGTTTCGTTATAACACGGACACATTGAGCTAACAATAGCAAGCGTGGATTTACCCTCAAACAGTTTTTTTTATTACAAAATATCAAAGGTAAGAAATTTCTTTGCTCATCTCTGTAGACTGTAAAGTGTATCCCTGCTTTTCTTTGAGTGAGGTGTCGGTTTAAAATGACAGGGCTCATATCGTTGGATTCTGTGGATTTTCCTCTTTCATTTCAGGTATCGTTTTTATGCATAGCACAAATTCAGGAGAAATTCTAGCCATTCAGCGCTGATAGGATTTTATCCTATGTTTTGCTACATGCTTATTTACTTGCTTGGTGCTTGAATTGTGTTCGGTTGAGGTAAAAATGGTCTACACGAGCTTTTTACCTAGTTTCCTCACGAAATGTGGATATGCCGCACGACAATGTTGCGATTTAGAAACATGCTGTATTTATTATGCGTAAGCACCGCCCCCCCGGTACCGGGGCATAGGGTTTAAGGGGTTGATTGCTGTGATTCCACACAGGTGTGGGGCAATTAGCTATTGTTTGGTCTTGAAGGTAATTTGTCATTTCCTGAGATAGTTTATGGGATGATTCAGTAAAGGGGGTGGATACATATCAAACCAATTTATTGCTATTGTTCATTTTTAATTAATGTTAAAACTATTTTTTAATTGGTTTATCACTTTGAAAAGGTTAAGTACTGTATGTAGATTTGTAGGAAAAACACATAGATTAATTGCACATTAATTACAGGCTATATGTCAAGTAAATATGAAAAAAATGTTCAGGGGATGTATTCATTTTCTATCCACTGTATCTGAAACTGCGGCTACCACTTCTTACATTTAGATATTCGATTGATACTCATTTTGTTTTATAGGACATTCAGGCTGAAGGCAACTCCACATGGTCAATAGGGTCTTCATCTCAAGGTGAGGCATAAACATGCTTTATCTGTATCAAGGACAGACAATATTAATTGTTAATACCCCTCTTTCCAAAAAGTCGTTGTGCTAGCATATATTTAACCTTAATTCCACAAGAATTGAGACAGTACGTAAAATACAAGTAATACAAGTTTTTTATGAATATAAAAGAGGTTTCAGAGTAATTGGTCATTTTAATGTTATTTTTACTTTCTCCATTCTCAGCATATTAATTTTAACACTTGCGTTTGATGGCATCCCGAAAAACTGGAAATTAACAGAAGAGAAGAATATGTAAAGAACTAGAGTGTGGAGGATGTGTGTTTACTTACACAGTCGCTATGCTGCATATTTCAGTTTGCAGGAGCAGCCCAATGTTGACATACATGGTTTCCAGGGTGTGACAAGTGATACCCAATCAGTCATGACTACTTGCTAGTCCTCTGTACTCTCTGAGATGGACTATCTGCTCACATTACCTCATCTGTCAAAGACTGTTGACACATTTTGTCCCAGGGAAAGAAGTATATTCTAGTGCTCCTGCTCCCATCGTCAGTCTTCAGGCAAGTATACGCTATAATTTGTCGCTGTCATGGCTTTACTGATACAGATTATAAATCATACACGCTCTGTAGGTTCTTTTGACAAACAATTTTGGTGTAAATTTATACCAGTTACTGTAGGCTCCAATAAATCCAACTTACAATGCCATTCAGTTCTCTGTATTTCTGTTGATCATTTGGGTGCTGTAGGTGCATAGGACCATACACTGCTTTCCAAGACACAACAGTATGTGAAGTATCTGTCCTTATGCAAATTGACCCAATAGCATAGTGTATGAATTGCATCACTGATTTTATTCACATGTAGCAGTGTGACGTAATCACATGCAGCATCAATGAGAGGGTATGCTTAGTTCTGTTGACAGGCTTCTGCAGTTACCAGTTACTCATCTCTGATGTTGTACATTGTGGATGGTGCGGGCCATGGATGGAAACCTGCAACCTGTTGTTACTCATCGTCCAAAACAATGCTATTGTATCGTTTTTGTGATTTTGTCATGTGTGAAATTATCTGTTTGATTTTGTATGGTTATATCGACAATCTATTATGCACAACCCCAATTCTGAAATAGTTGGGACGAAGTGTAAATTGTGAATAGAATCAAAATGCAATGGCTTTCAGATCACATGAGCCAATATGTTATTTACAATAGAACATAGATAATATTTCAAATATTGAAACTGAGACATTTTACATTTTTATCCACAAAATGAGCTTATTTCAAATTTTCTGGCTGCAACAGGTCTTAAAAAAGTTGGGACACAAGCAAAAAAGGGCTGTGAAAGCAATTAATATATAAGAGAATCAGCTGAAAGAACATTTAGCAAGTAATTAAGTTAACTGGCATCAGGTGTGTAACATGATTGGCTATAAAAGGGATGTCTTGGAGAGGCTGAGTCTCTGAGAAGTAAAGATGGCCAGAGGCTCTCCAACCTGTGAAGGCTTGCATAAAAATATTGTGAAATACTTTAAAAACAATGTTCCTCAACGTCAAATTGCAAAGGCTTTGAAGGTCTCATCATCGACAGTGCATAACTTCATCAAAAGATTCAGAGAAACTGGAAAAATCTCTGTGTGTAAGGGACAAGGCCGAAGACCTTTACTGGATGCCCGTGATCTTCGGGCTCTCAGACGCCACTGCATCACTCACTGGCATGATTCTGTCACTGACATTACTAAATGGGCCCAGGAATACTTCAAGAAACCTCTGTCTGTAAACACAGTCTGCCGCGCCATCCACAGATGCCACCTAAAACTCTATCATGCAAAAAGGAAGCCATTGTTGAGCATGATCCAGAAGCGCCGCCGTATTCTGTGGGCCAAGGCTAATTTAAAATGGACTGTAGCAAAGTGGCAAAGTGTCCTGTGGTCAGTTGAATCCAAATTTGACATTCTTGTTGGAAATCATGGGCGTCGTGTCCTCCGGGCTAAAGAGGAGAAAGACCACCCCTCCAGTTATCAGCATTCAGTTCAAAAGCCAGCATCTCTGATGGTATGGGGATGCATTAGTGCATATGGTGTGGGGCACTTGCATGTTTTAAAAAGCACCATGAATGCTGAAAGGTATATAAAGGTTTTGGAGCAACATATGCTCCCCTCCAGACGACATCTATTCCAGGGAAGGCCTTGTGTATTTCAGCAGGTCAATGCAAAACCACATACTGCAGCTATTACAACAGCATGGCTTTGTAGTAGAAGAGTCCGTGTGCTGAACCGGCCGGCCTGCAGTCCTGATCTTTCACCGATTGAGAGCATTTGGCGCATAATTAAACGAAAAGTCCGTCAAAGGAGACCCAAAACTCTCCAGCAGCTGGAAGCATGTATTAAACAAGAGGGGGATCAAATTCCAATGGCTTAACTCAAGAAACTTGTGTCCTCAACGCCCAGATGCCACCACTCTGTGTTAAAAAGAAGAGGGGATGCTACACCGTGGTAAACAGGCCACTGCCCCAACTTTTTTGAGACCTGTAGCAGCCATCAAATTTGAAACGAGTTCATTTTGTGGATAAAATGGTAAAATTTCTCAGTTTCAACATTTGCTATGTTATCTCTGTTCTATTGAGAATAAAATACTGGCTGGTGAGATTTGAAAGTTATTGCGTTTTGATTTTATTCACAATTTATACTTTGTCCCAACTATTTCGGAATTGGGGTTGTACTACGGTGTGTGCTTATTTGACCCAGATGAAGTTAAATTCATTAAATCATGCTTGAAGATCAACTATTATTGTTTACCATCCAATTCAACTAAATCCCGCAATCAATTCTAATGGACAGTGCAATCTGGATGATTATTGAATAATTAAGTGATTTCAGTTCTGTAATGAAGGTCAGGTTGATTCACTCTTGTAAAAAGTCTACCTCTATCCAATCATAACAAAACAAGTAAGTTGCCCGTAAGGGCAAAAGATCAACTTTAGTTGTTTAGTATTAAACTGCAATACTTATGAAATTCATCAAATTCGGAGAGACTGGTCCTTGAACACATAAAAGATTCCAGTCAATTTTCCAAATTTGAGTCTTTTATGGTTCTTGAGTTTTAGGATGACAAAGGATTTGGTAACATGAGCACATTGCTGGCTTACTGCCAACTAAAGTTGGAATAAATCTGAGTATGTATTCAATTATATATAACTCCAATACCAAAAAAAGTTGACAAATCAGGGAAAATGTAAATAACATCAACACGGACCTATCTGAAAAGTCCATTGGCTCTTAAGTATACCGAAAGCATTGAAACATACAGTATTATGATGTTCTAACTCAGTGGTTCCCAAACTTGGTCCTGGGCTGTATTGTGATCAAACACAGATCAGCCATCATATTAAAACCTTGTGCTGCCAAAACAGCTCCATCAAACTGATGTAATTTTATTTTCCAAACTCAACGTTTTCAGCTGAACATTTACCAGAGTATCACACTCCTTCAACCAGCTAGTCTTCTTCCCACAGTGCATCCTGAGGCCATCTCTTCTCAGGGAAGTGGTGCTCACATACCCAGTTGAAGCAAATGATGTTAAAAAGAATGGGACTCATTGAATTAGGTGACTAACTGAACCAAAATCCACTTCTTTAGCTCAGATGCCCATTGGAGACACTTTTAGAGGTGGACTGGGGTTAGAGTGGGCATTTTGACTGCTCTGCGAGCTAAAAAGTGCAATATACAGCAGGGTATGATTCCCCGTGTGTTTGGTCTGTGGCGTAATAGGTCAATCAGGTCCAAGACAAACAAACTGAAAGGGAGCATATTGCCACCTTTCATAGCAGAGACGGACATGTTTCGGTCAATTAATCGATTTCCCGTGCATGCATACTGGGACAAGGACAGTTGTCCAATTAAATGGCCTAATTGAGCTATTACCATAGCTCGACTTAACTGTGCATGTAAACATACTGAGTGGGTTGCTAATTAGTGGAAGTCCAGACACCTGGTCACCAATCATAGCCATCTGATAGATAATGAGCAATTCAAAGACAATATAAATGATCATGAGGCAAACCTGCATTGTATTGATGTTTAAGAAAGAAACATAATGCCACCCAAGTTAGGAGCTTATTACCTCAGTGGTTAATGTTACTTCTTTTTTATGTAATTGTTTGCCATTTTGCAAGAAGCACAGTATGAACTTAAGGATTACAGATATTCCTTGCAGTATTGCATTTTTCTGGCATAATGTTCATCAACATGATAAGTAACCTATTTAAAAATTAGAAGCACATACTCAAAAAAATAACAAGTTTGTCAAAATACTTTTATTACAATTGTGGTTGGAACAAAAAACAAACAAACAAACAAAAAAAAAACCCAGCATGCACAGGGGGCACCCAGGACCTAGCTTGAGAACTACTGAGTGACGTGAACTGAATTGGTTATTGAAAATGTGCAATGTATTGATGACAATAAAGCCTAAAAAGTTTGCACTGTTATCCAATGTGTAACATCACTGTTTCTTTTAATGATGCTCATTAAGCACTTGGGCACTGAAAACACCAGTTGGCCAAGTCTAGCAAGCGGAATTTCCCCTGATTCCTCTATTATGCATGTTTTCAGTAATGCCACTGCACAGGGCTTTTGTTGCAGTATACAACCTTCATTAAAGCGCTATATGTTCTCAAACAGCGACAGATCAGGACTGCAGGTGGGCCAATATAACACCCGCACTCTCAGCATATGTGGCCATACACTTGTAATCCGTGTACACTGTGTTTTGCTATTGTCTTGTTGGAGTTGTCCCTTGTGGGGACGTCCCTGGAACAAACGACGTCTCGATGGAAGCATATGTTGCTTCATAATTAGTACAAAGTGGCAGAGTTCTCCAGTTTCATGGCTTCACTGCTTGGATGGTGGATTGTAAAGTGAAAGGAAGCATTGATTAAGAGACGACACACAGTGCTTGCGTAGTTTCTCTCAGACTCATTGCATGTTGCTGCTGTGGCAAAGATTGAGAATTGTGATTGGGAATTCAAAATTGGAGATAAGAACAAAGCAGCACTTAGATTATTATCCCCCTCCACAAAGTGGTGCGGGGGATAGAGGATTGGGTTCCACCCATCTGTGACACTTTTGATGGAGAGAAGTTTTCTGAAAAACTATGAGAGATAGGAGTTTAATTTCATATGCCTGCTTCACCAGTCATGATCGAGGTTGAGTTTGAAAATCAATGTTGCAGCTTTTTTAAATTAATGGAGTTATGGCCCTCGGATCGAAACGTCTTACTTTGTGTATTGCATCTAATGGAGACAAGCTTTCTCAGAAAGTACTTTAGACAAATTATGGAAACTTAACACATTGATTAAAGGCCCTTATGGCCCTCGATTGTGGCAGGGGATAGTGATTACCATGTTGTCTTGTTACCTCCGCCAACGAAGTTGGGGCGGAGGTTATGTTTTCGCCCCTGTTTGTTTGTTTGTCTGTTTGTGAACAACATAACTCAAAAGGTATTGCACGGATTTGTCTGAAATTTGGTGGGTGGATTGCAATTACATCAAGGATGGACCCTATTGATTTTCACTGCGATCACTGAAACAATATGGCCGCCACGGCAGCCATCTTGAAATCCTATCACACGCGGTAACTCAAAAAGTAATGCACGGATTTGTCTGAAATTTTGTGGGTGGATTGCTATTACATCAAGAATGGACCCTATTGATTTTGACCGCGATCACTGAAACCATATGGCCGCCACGGCTGCCATCTTGAAATTCTATCACACGCGATAACTCAACTTTGCTCCCACTCATGCTCATTTGGATTGTGCTGCCTTGGCTGAGGTTTGCACTCTGCGAGTACCTCTCTAGTTATTCTTAGCATTCTTATTTAAATCACCAGAACATATTTTTGATGGCAGGCCATGATCCAATACTAATGCAATCATTATGATAAAGCTTGAATTAATTGGATGATTACAACAGATAATCAAGATAAACAAACAAGAAAAAAACTTGGTTTTGTTTTACACTCCCCCCATTACCTTTTGCATTATCCTTCATTGTCCCAAATGTTTTCCCAACTTTTTGTGTTTGTATTAATTCGTTCTGGGATGATAATTTTTGCTCACCTATTTTGTTCATGACTGATATGTCTTCCCTTTCTCTTCATGCTTCGGTACCCCTTTGCGGGCTGGGTTTACTTTCTTCAATTCTATCTCCCTTTCCTCCCTCTCTCTTCTGTCACTTTCTGCGCGGTGACGTCAGTGTTCATAAGAAGATGGCGGCGTGTAAGAAGGCGGAAGGTGAGGGGGATTGGGGGGTTCCATAGCGTTTGTGTATTTCTTCTTTCCCGTTGTACAATACGTCCATCCTGAACAAGCCCCTTTTTATCTTAGGCTGAGAGTGTTTGTCAATGTATTTCACCCCTTACTTATTGAATTCTCTGAGATTTCGCACAAACGTGAGGCATGCTAGCTGTCATTATGGAATATTGAATATACTAGCTAACGTACTAGCTTGCCAGCCTGCTATTTAAATAATGGAAATATGTGTATTTCAAATGGTCTGTCCGGGTTCCATTTACAAATAAATTTAAATATGCATATGGGTTTATGCATATTCTTCGTGTGATACATTTTGTGTGCTTTTCACTATACAGCGCATTCTCAATTGCATGTAGCCAGCTAATGTTAGTTGTGGTCGCTGGCTAATACTTAAAATGGTTTCTGTCAGTCCGCTATGGGTACGTTAGGTGAATTGATCCCCTCCACCGGAGATGGGGTGGGGGGCTTCGGACGGCGGGGCTTTGCTCACGACAGGCGCCGGATTGGGCCTGCGTGAACAACTAGCTAGATCCACATTTGCACGTTATCGACAATGAATGTTGGAGAAATATCGCCTACTGTACTTATTCGAGACATGAGTGCATTGCAGTGGCGGCTCGTGAACTGGCAACAGGGGAGGCTCAAACAATCCCGTATAAAGAATGATTGGTCACGACCTGTTTTCAGTCATTCATTTAAATTACAATTACAGAAACTCCGTAAACTCTAAACATTATCAGATATGGCCAGTTTTCATTTACAACGCATAACGTTACCGATTACGACTTCGCACGCCTTTCTTTAGTCAGCGGTTGGAAGCAATGCATGTGTTTCGCGATCGTTTTAACTGTTTAATGAAGTAAGATTATTGGAAGCAATGGAAAGGCATAAAGGCGTTTCAAATGATCTTATTTCATTTAAACGATAATGAAACTCATGCATTGCTTCTAACCCCTGAGTAAAGAAAAGCGTGAGAAGCCCGGAGTCGTAACGCCGGTGAAACTGATAAACCTCCATGCACAAGGACTTATATTCCGCGCGAGAATCTCTTACATATGCGTTGATTGAATAATTGTTGACTACAGCAGGGGAGTGTAAATATACCACTAAAACTCACTCGGAATGCGTGAGAGTTGACAGGTGCGCGTTATCAATGAAAACTGACCACACCTGATAATGTTGAGAGTTTTCGGAGCTTTTGTAATGGTAATTTAAATGAATGATTGAAAACAGGTCAAGACTAATCATTATTTTCAAGGGATTGTTTGAGCTTCCCCTATCGCCAGTTCACCAGCCGCCACTGGTGCATTGGTAGGCATCTGGCCAGGTTAGCTTGGCTATTAAAGCAGTGTGAGGTTAGATGCTTGCATCCTTTTATTCGGAGCAATTTGGAATGAAAGTTTCTCCACAGCTTCCTCACGATTAAACTGTCAGTGACAGAAAATTCATTGGTATTAGCCAGCTAGTTAACTTGGCTAGCTAGCCGTTCTAGGTTGCCATTGTATGTAGCGAACTATCATGTTGGCGAACTGACAGATGTGATTATTACGGCTTGATTTAACCGGATAGCCTTCATGTAGTTCGTAAAAACGTCGTGAATTCTGGTCGCTGGCTATTATTATGCAAAAGTTAAATCGGGCAGCTTGAGAACTGTTAGCAATTTATATTCATCCATTTTTGTCAACAAGCTGCCGTGATTAACTTATACGATTATTTTGTGTAATCGTGGCTAATTTAGCTTGCTAACGTTGGTATGCTGGGCAACTGAAGCTGACGGATTGCCAGTTAGAATGAAACATTTTTTGCTGTGCACGAATTAATTCATACACTGGAAGGGTCGCTCGGGATTTGTAACGTAGCTGCGCCTTGCTAAATGGTATATTGAATATAAATACATTAGCTATAAAAAATAATAACTTCAGCCAAATGCTCCGGAGGATTTGGCAGGTTGAGTCGCTAAACGTTTGCCAAAGATTGTTTATCCGGTTTGCTAATCACCTCAAGGAAAATGCTAATTTCGCGAAGATGGCAGAGATGGGCCTTTCACGAAAACATCACCGTAAATTTTACCTGCTGTCCAGCATCTAGCTATGATTTGTGGTGTCAGTGGGCTTAACATTTTATAGGCGTTTGTGTGATATGCCTGTAGTGAAAGCAGTCGTCATGATTGTCACAGGCTATCCGACTTGAGAAAGTGAGATCATTTTTAAACTCCTATTAAGGTTCAGCCGACGTGTCATAAATGTATGTATTGGATTGTGCGTTAGCTTGGGAATGGAAAACTTTACGTCAGTGACAACACCAGTACCATGAAGAGTCGTCTAAGTACTTGACTATTTTTTGTATTTACTTCGTCCGTTCTCAAATTGAATCCATCATTGATAAGCTTACTGGGAAAATATCAAATGAAGGCAGTGGTTGCTAAAACGGAAAGCTGCCAAAGCAGAAGAATAACAGGACAACGGAGTTTTGAGATGGTTTTCATGGAGTACATGAATCTTTAAAATTGAAGTCGCAGTTTCACAGTCGTTTCCCCCATACGTTCCCGGAAAAAGGAACGCAACTGACTGGAATTTCATGTTTTGAAATCATGCTCAATCTTTTTTTTTTTTTTTTTTTTTTTTTTTCCCTGGTAGGGCCTACCACATTATATCAACCCGGAATATTCGGAGAATAATGCTGTCCTGGGATTTTTGCTTACTATTGTGTAAAGAGACGTGAACACTGAGCAACAGTTTTTTTCATTGGTATTATAATGTAGCCTAATGTGGGCTTTTGCGCACATATCAGGCATGCATAATACATTATGTTGGGTTTGATGACAGGTATGCGGTATGTTTGTAAATAAAAACCCCACAAACTGGAAAAGTTTGGATTGTATTGTAAATCAAAATTCAAACTGAAACCAATGATTTATATCTTTGAACTGTGGGTTATCGTGTTGAAAAAATACAACAGCTGAGCACATCATGTGATGTTTTGCGGCATCGATATTTTTTTTCTAAGTAAAAACTTGTTTCAATTTTGATTTTTGCAACATATTGCAAAAAGCGGGGACAATGAATTGTTTACCACTTTGTAATGTTCTCACTTCTTTTCACAATGCTTAGGGATGGAAGACACCAAGAGCTGAAGTGCTTTAGGCAACTTTTTTCCCCCAGTCCCATGTCCTTAGATACGGGGTCTTTGCACAGTTTGCATTTGAAAATGCACCACATGTTCTCCATTAGTTTCCATTAGTTATGATTTGGGACTTAAGCAAAGCCAGTCTAGCATCCGCACCCTTTTCTTACGCAGCCATGCTGTGGTAATGCATGCAGGTTTCAATTTTGCATTGTCTTGTTGAAAAATGCATGGGCATCCCTGTAAAAGTTACTGTCTTGGAGGCAGCATATGTTGCTCCTAAATCTCAGTGTTCTTTTCAGCATTTACACTGTCTTTACAGAAGTGCAAGGCATCCTTGCCAAGGGCACTGACTCAACCCTATACCATGACAGAGCATGGCTTTCTCATTTGTTGCTGGCAACAGCCTGGACGTTTCTTTTCTTCTTTGGTCCAGAGTACACGGCGTCCGTTTTAGAAAAAGTATTGATTCATCGGACCGAAAGACACATTTCCACTATGTGCTTGTCTATCACAGATGCCTCCATGCTCATTTAAGTTGATGGAGCTTCTGGAAACGGGTAATAAAAGGTTTCCTTTTTATTCAGTAAAGTTTTGACATTTGTGGACATTTTATTTAACCAGATGAGTCAATTGAGAACAAATTCTCATTTACAATGACGATCTGGGCAAGAGGCAACACCAGAAGCAATCACAAAAAAAAAAAAAAAAAGACAAACATAAATGACAGACAGACATATGAACGGGTACAGTGACATCATTACAGTGAAGTTACTAAAAACAAGTGCAACGATCTTTGACTGTTGAGTGTATCAGATTTTTGAAAGAGTGGAGTTGAATGAACAAACTAAGTTTTAGGGTCTGTTGCAGAAGATTCCAGTCATTTGCGGCTGAGAACTGGAGAGAGGAGCGGCCAAAGGAGGTGCGGACTTTGGGGACAAGGAGATTGATGAGATTACTGGAACGTAAATTACGATTAGGGGTGTGAATGTTGAGTAGTGACTGTAGATATGGAGGGGTTTTTCCAATGAGAGTTTTGTAGATGTATGTGAACTAGTGGATCTGTCTGCGTGAATGGAGTGAGGGCCAATTAACTAGGGCGTAGAGGCCATTTGCCAAAGAATCCTGGGCCCATGTGATTATATCACTTATAGATAAATGTCTGCTCTTGATCCAGTGCCCACTGCATGATCAGAGATCAGGGGTATTCAGGTTAGGCTTGTGCCTTTGGCCTTTATGCACAGAAATTCCTCCAGTTTACTTTAAACTTTTGATGATATTAAGCACTGTAGATGGTGAATTATCCAAATCCCTTCAGATCTTTCTTTGAGCAACATTTTTTTATCCCTTTCTATGATTTTCTCATGCATTTGTGAGCAAATTGGCAGTGCTCAGTCCATCATTGCTCTTGAAGGACTAGGCCCTTCCTGGATGCTGTTTTTGTACCAAATCATGATTAGTCATCTGTTGACAGCAGCCATTTCAAATCACACCAGTATTATTTTTTTTCTAAACCTCATTACTAGTCCTAAATTGCCCCCTTTGCAACTTTTTTTGCATTGTTGGCTGGAATGGCAGGAATTTATGTATATTTCCAAATAAAATGAAATTGACTGGACAAAGCTTAAAATAACATGTCTGCAAACTGTTTGCGATGAAATGCAAGTCAAGTTGAATTAAGAAATTGCTGTGTTCTGTTTTAATGCACCTTCTCAACGCCATTCCAACTTTTTTCCGAGTTGGGCTTGTATATATTCTCAGTGAGAGGAGACCAGAGAAGGTTAGTTTAAAGTGTTGAAGCAACTGTTCTTTCTGTTGCTCTTTGTTATTTGGTGACCATGCAGATCATGTTCAGTTCTCATTAATCATTCAGACCAACACAAGGCTACAATGCAAGAGTGAATACACTTGAATGCCATCGCTGCATAATCAGCCTTGTGTGACTACAGTGTTTGAAGTCAAGGTGTCTCATTCGGCCAAGCCACTGCTCTTAATAATGCATGACATTGATCATTAAACTATAAAATTTATTGGAATGTGATACTCATAGTAGCATAGCCTAAGGGCAATTTCATAGTTCCTGCATTTGGGCTAGCCTATGTTGTCTGCATAGGCTATCGTGCACCTCTCAATATTGCAGCCTTTTCAACTTGTCCACTCCTGTCATTTCTTGGTGCCCACAAGAGCCACAGCACCAATGAATTATTTTGAAGAAAAATTGGTAGGGAAGGCTGCATGCTCACTTATTTTGCTCGCCTAAATGTAACAATAATTATGAGTGTGTGGTCGTGTTGGAGTCCGAAGAAATGTGCGTCAAATCTGCTTTTAGTATGAAATCAAAAGGTCTGTGGACAGGCTGATTGTGGACTTGAGTGCACATAATATTTTGATAAACTGAAAAAGCGTTAATCGACTTTGGAGTCATTCTGGAACCCTTCTCGTACAAACTCACTTCGCATTTTGAGACTTGGTCTATTCTTTACGAAATATTGCTTCACAAAATGAAACATTCTGTGTGAGTCTTTCAGAAGTAAAGATGGTGATGGCTTCACCACCTCATGAAAGACTGTTAACAACAATTTATGAATAATATTTCTCAATGTGAAATTGTGAAGAGTTTGGGGATAATCTAAGGTACATAATGTCATTAAAATACTCAGAGAATTTAGAGAAATGTCTATATGTAAGGGACAGTGCCGAAGCCACTATTGAATGGCTGTGATGTTTAGGCCCTCTGGCAGCACTTCATTAAAAACAGACAGGATTCAGGAGTGGAAATCACTGCACGGGTTCAGGAACACCTCTGAAAGGCATTGTTAGTGAACAGTTTGTTGCTGCATCCTCAAATGCAAGTTAAAACTCTACCATGTAAAGATTTCTCCATATGTAAACAAGATCCAGAAACATTGCCTCCTTCTCTCGGCTCAAGTTCATTTAAAGGAGGAGACAACACCTCGGCAAAGAATATTTCAGCGGAAAGTAGAATTCTTGAAGTGTCTAAAATGCACAGTTTTATCAATTTTAATTTGGTAATGATCCAGTGCGACACATTTTTAAACCGGAAAGTCTTCAAATCAGCCTCAATACCAGGGGGCAGACATTTTTACTTGGGGAATCTAAGGCTGCGTTCGGAATGCACTCTTGTCCACTCACTCACTCACTCTCTATATTGTTTTCAATGTAGAACATTCACTACACAGTGCCCTATAGAGTGGGTGAGTGTGCATTTCGAACGCATTATCCAATCAAACGCCAGTGCCGCGGTGCTTGTGCGTCAGTTATTCTCTTACGTGACGTCAGTTGTTCTCTTTCCTTTCATCCGAGCCATCGAGTTGTTCAGAGGGCCTTCAGTAAGCTCTGCCTTTACGACTTGGCTGGCCGCAAGCTGTTTTTATTTAAGCTGGCCTGATTAACAATCAAACAATTTATCGACTGAGCGACCAAGACCAATACATGATCTATAATTAGAAATGGTAATGAAAGGTGAATTCCCATTGCCTACATTTATATAATTGATATGGCATTGTAAATCCAAAACTTTCGCTGACTTTGCACATTTATTTTCACCGTCCTTGGGATTGTCACACAGCTGTGCAACCTTACAGCGCCCTTTATCCTTGACAACATTCAAAATAAAGAACGGATTCCCGCAGCCTTGCAAACTAATTTCCGCAAATCTGCGCTCCTTAACAAGCGCTGAAATTATGAAGACATATTGATATTTTACGTCGTCATTTATGTGCAGAAAACGCCTCATAATTTTGTGGTGCAATGCATAACAATGCTATCAAAAGTAAATTAGACTGTCGTCGGTTTTTACCAATTAGTCTGAGCAACTGAGGCTAATCGGGAGATGTAAACTGCGAGAGGTTTAGGTTATTATGCCTTTTTAAAGGTGAGGTTTCCGAAGATCAAATTCAAAATCAGAAGATTCCCCTAGTAGAAATGTCTGCCCCCTGGTATTGAAGCCAATTTGAAGACTCGCTGGTTTAAAAATGCGTCGCACTGGATTATTACTGAATTAAAATTGATATAACTATGCATTTTAGACACTTCAAGTACTCTACTTTCCACTGAAATATACTTTGCCGAGGTGCTGTCTCCTCCTTCAAGATTGACTGAGGCTAGGTGGAAAACTGTCCTGTGGTCTGACAAGTCAAAATGTGAAATTCTTTATGAAAATCATGGACGCTGCATCTTCTGGGCAAAAGATTAGAAGAATCATCTGACTCAGTTTAGAAGGGTCATCTTCTGCTACAGTTCGGAAGCCAGCATCCTTGAATTGTATGGGGTGCACATTTGTGAAGACAACATTAATGCTGAACAATATGTACAGATTTTGCAGCAACACATACTGCCATCCAGATGTCTTTTTCAGGGAAAGCCTTGATTATTTCAGAAAGGTGATGCCAAATGCCACATTCTGCACACACTACAATAGCATGTCTCCATTATTAAAGAGTCTAGGTGCTAAACTGGCCTGCTTGCAGCATAGACCTGTCACCCACTGAAATACTTGGTGCCTTTTGATACAAAAGATGTACAACCCCAATTTCGAAATAGTTGGGACAAAGTGAAAATTGTGAATAAAATCAAAATGCAATGACTTTCAGATCATATAAGCCAATATGTTATCTACAATAGAACATAGATAACATTTCAAATGCTGAAACTGAGACATTTTACATTTTTATCCACAAAAATGAGCTTATTTCAAATTTTCTGGCTGCAACAGGTCTCAAAAAAGTTGGGACACAGGCAAAAAAGGGCTGAAAAAGCAATTAATATATAAGAGAATCAGCTGAAAGAACATTTAGCAAGTAATTAAGTTAACTGGCATCAGGTGTGTGTAACATGATTGTCTATAAAAGGGATGTCTTAGAGGGGCTGAGTCTCGCAGAAGTAAAGATGGCCAGAGGTTCTCCAACCTGGGAAGGCTTGCGTAAAAAGATTGTGGAATACTTTAAAAACAATGTTCCTCAACGTCAAATTGTAAAGGCTTTGAAGGTCTCATCATCGACGGTGCATAACGTCATCAAAAGATTCAGAGAAACTGGAAAAATCTCTGTGTGTGAGGGACAAGGCTGAATACCTTTACTGGATGCCCGTGATCTTCGGGCCCTCAGATGCCACTGCATCACTCACTGGCATGATTCTGTCACTGACATTACTAAATGGGCCCAGGAATACTTCAAGAAACCACTGTCTGTAAACACAGTCCGCCGTGCCATCCACAGACGCCACCTAAAACTCTATCATGCAAAAAGGAAGCCATTGTTGAGCATGATCCAGAAGCGCCGCCGTGTTCTGTGGGACAAGGCTCATTTAAAATGGACTGTAGCAAAGTGGCAAAGTGTCCTGTGGTCAGACGAGTCCAAATTTGACATTCTTGTTGGAAATCATGGGCGTTGTGTCCTCCATGCTAAAGAGGAGAAAGACCACCCTCCAGTTATCAGCATTCAGTTCAAAAGCCAGCATCTCTGATAGTATGGGGATTCATTAGTGCATATGGTGTGGGACACTTACATGTTTTAAAAAGCACCATGAATGCTGAACGGTATATAAAGGTTTAAGAGCAACAGATGCTCCCCTCCAGACGACATCTATTCCAGGGAAGGCCTTGTGTATTTCAGCAGGACAATGCAAGACCACATACTGCAGCTATTACAACAGCATGGCTTCGTAGTAGAAGAGTCCGTGTGCTGAACTGGCCTGCCTGCAGTCCTGATTTTTCACCGATTGAGAACATTTGGCGCGTAATAAAACGAAAAGCCCGTCAAAGGAGACCCAAAACTCTCCAGCAGCTGGAAGCCTGTATTTAACAAGAGTGGGATCAAATTCCAATGGCTAAACTCAAGAAACTTGTCTCCTCAATGGCCAGACGCCTCCACTCTGTGTTATAAAGAAGAGGGGATGCTACACCATGGTAAACAGGCCCCTGTCCCAACTTTTTTGAGGCCTGTAGCAGCCATCAAATTTGAAATGAGCTCATTTTGTGGATAAAATTGTAAAATTTCTCAGTTTCAACATTTGCTATGTTATCTCTGTTCTATTGTGAATAAAATACTGGCTGGTGAGATTTGAAAGTCATTGCGTTTTGATTTTATTCACAATTTACACTTTGTCCCAACTATTTCGGAATTGGGGTTGTATTAAAGGAGGCACAAAGTGTTGTGGAGCTGAAATCCTCTGTCCAGGGAAAATGGGAAGATATTTTGCTTTCAAAAATACAGTAGTTGGACTCTTTATTTCCTAATTGCTTACAAAGTGTTGTTAAAAGAAGTGATTTAACACAGTGGTAAACATACCCCTGCTCCAACATTTTTGAAACATGTTGCTTGCATCAAATTCAAAATGAGCATATACTGTATATTTTCAAGAAACGGTAACATATTTTAGTTTCAACATCTGATATATTGTCAATTAAACATATATTTTCTAACCCTTGCTTTCTGCTTTTATATGCATTTTACACAGTGTCCCAACTTCATTGGAAATGGGGATGTAGGTTACATCCTGGTATAGTGGTTTTTGCTAATAGAAACCTGACGGAAGATTAGTGTACATAGCGTTTTACATGGCTTAGCTCATGGGATTGTTTGTGGTGACACTTGGTATGCTTTTGTTCAGCATTGAAGAAGTTGTGTAATTCTGGTAAACTGCCTCACTTGTCGCCTCTGGGAGTTGGAGTCTACATCTGTTGTCCTGCTTTCCCATCTCCTCCACTTCCTAACCCTGCCAGCTGAAGCACCCGTAAAATGTGTGCCCATTTTGACTCAAAGTTTCACTTTCTATCAGACAGAAATTCTGAAAGGCTTAATGTATTGTGTTTAGAATTTAATCCGGGATCTGATGTTGATGCAGTTACCTGGGTGTGCCAGTCTTCTAAAGAGAAGACTGGTGTGCCATGCATGAGGAATTGAATGCATTAATAAATTAGATGGCAATGGAGGCTGGAATTATACCAGTTCCCAAAAAAATTCAGGGACAAAATTAACTGTGGATGTGTCCTGTATAGATGATGCTGCCCTTCTGTTAAGTATGTGAGTGGGTGCATTTTGGTGTGAGCACATGGAGTGTGATTTTTTGCACTCGGCTTAAAATATGAAGAGGTCAACTTAGGTCACAGGGAGCTGCTTTTGCTGCTGTATGTTTCACATGAAAAGAGTAACTTCTCTGCTTTGCATAGAGCTGTCAGAAAGCAAGGGCTTGCTCTTACTATACACTATAACAGGGGCGACCAAACTTATCTGTAAAGCATATGGGTGCAGGTTTTTGTTTAAATCTCAGTACATTTGTTTAATCTCGTAATTGAACTAATACACTGATCATGATTTTGTTCAATCATGATCTTTGATATATTAGAATCTGGCCTCATGGTGCTGGTCTGAGCTATTACAAAACCCTGCACCCATACAAGCCCTTTTTGGTTGAGGTTGGATATGCCTGGATTGCATGGTTCAAACAATGTTGAAGAGCTTTCACAGCATATCTTTAGTGATAACGGTCAGATTTACTTCAGACTGGACTTCTCGTGACAGTTATCCCCGGAGAAGAGCCGCTCGCTACAATGATATAGTGCCTGGTTCTTTAATACTTGCGGCATGAAGGAGACAGCGTTCGGGAATATGCAGGCTATATGTTTAAAACAAGCAGGAATTGAGCTGGTTTGAAAACCTGCACCCCCCTCTTTGAAAGTTTAAACTGACATAGGAAATGGTTTGAACTGCAGAGCCGCATTCATCACTAGTTAGAAATGCAAAGCAGATGTTTCTTGAGGTTTCCGGTGTGCTTGTTAGCTGTGTCACTGTTCCTTATTTTTGCAAATGGCCTGTGTCATTGGCGCGATGCAACACTCTCTGTTAGGCCTTAAGGAGATTGAAAATTGAATTGTTTGAGAAGAGTGGACAATTGTAAATTAGCTTAGAATGGGGAAAATATGGAATTTAAGTTGAAAACAAAGTTGAAAAGTACCGTAAATCTCTAAAATGAAGGTGGAAAGCTGCTACGGTTTAGAAAGGAACTGCTGACAAAGATATACTTTTCTAGATTGGGTTTGTAATTAATGAAGTTGATTCATTATGGTCATATTATGCCTGAAGCTGTGCTTATGATGCCTAATGTACCCCATGCACACTTTCCAGCTCAGGGGGCTAATTAGCTTTTGGTGAATGATGTGTGCACTGCAGAAGACCTAGTGTTCATTTCTTTGGTATTATTGTGTGCATATTGACAGCATTGTAGTCGTATGGCTAATTGGACTGGGGTATTATCAGTGAGGGCGAGTTTCAGGTTCTTACGTGGAGCTTGACCCAGTTACTCCAGTCCCTGAGGGCTGATTTACTGAACTTTCCATAAATTCTGTCTGTTATCACCATGCCTTTTACCTCTCTGAGGCTGTGGCCCAGTCTCTATATTATGATATAAATTTAAGGCAGAAAGTCTCTCCACTATTGGCTCTGCCTTTCAGTCTCTGTCTGATATCTTAACATAATTCAAATGCATTCAAATTTCCGATTGGGTTCATTGGCTTGGCTCTGGCACATCTGTGTAGCCAAATGAGGTGAAACGATGAGGCTTCAAATGATGCAGCATATCACAAGAAGGGTAGCAGGATGGGTGCAGCATCTTAAAAGCGTACTCCGTTAGATTCTTTGAATGCTTGTGCATCCTACTTCTGCCACTGACTTTGCTATGCATGGTGTTTTTTAGCCAGGTCTCGCTGTTACACTCTTGTGTCTGTTTGAATTGCAAATGTGGTGCATGGAGAGTTCTCAAGTTTGATTGCGGTGTTGTTGCCCACACTCACGCCTGTCCTGTGTCTGAAATACACTCATTGCCTGATGAAGCAAATATCAGCTTTATGGGGAAGGTTTTTTTTTTTTTTTTTTTTTTTTTTTTTTGGAAGGTGACTGTTGTCATGGTTATTGGCAAGCCCTGTTGTCTTTTTCTGCTCATTGAAGAAAGGAATATCAATGCAATTAGCACAGTGGCTAGGCTACAATATTTTGGGTATACCCATCTGGACTCTTCCAAGTACAACTGTAAAAGATTCACCGGGATTACAACTTCTTTTCATGGTCCCTTTATTGTGAAGCTCAGCTTTTAAACATTATTGGTCATCGTCTTCATAAGCAAAAATATTTGTACCCAACTCTGTCAGTGTATTTATTTACAAATAACTTATTCAGTTTTGATTCCCTCCATTTGTATTTTGTGCATGGAAGATTGAGAGAACTGTTCTCTAATAAGTATTTCCTCACTTGCGTGCATGACATTAATTGGAAGCTGCTACATTTTACCAGAAGTCCTAAAAATACATTTTTTAAAACTGAGTCTGATACCTGTACTGTAATTGTTTCTAAAAACCATAAGTATCCAGCTTGTGCAAGTAGTCTACACCTTTTCCTTGCAATATTGTCTCTGTGCCAAATGATTATAAGTGAAATTTTCCACAAAAAAAAAGTGAGCATAAGTATTATAGTTCATGGATTAACCATGCATGTGATCAGGTAACAGTAAATCCAGTTAATGATAGCTATACCCACCGGACCGCACAGACAGATCTGCCCTTTGTTGTAAAGGAGGTTTTGCAGGCTAGAGACAAATTTGCCCACAGCCCAATTTGAACCATCTTCTGGTTATATGTACCTACTTGTGGGACTGTCCAGAAAATAGATTTGAAATGTGAAATTTGCATACAGGAAGTGAACTGCAACCTATTTAGTGATTTCAAGATTTTTGTGGGGCAAGGCCTCAAAAAGTCCATATTTAAACCCATAAATGATTGTTCTGAAAAACCAGATGATTTTTAATAGCTACACAACAACATGACAGACATTTTCATACCAAACATAAGTATATATGTGAAAAACTGAAGAAGTTTCAGACAATTTTCCATTGAAAAATGCATCTGTCTTGACCAAAATTGATGCAAAATGTAAAGTTTATCTTGGAAAAACAACCAGGCTTCTATGAAAACACACCTAAGATATTTTCACAAAAGTTGCCTCATATAGTTAGCTAAATAATGTGCGAGTGTCGTTAAATTGCGAGTCCAGAAACATGGATCCGGATTGCGAAAATTGGAACCATCCCTGTATTAAGAAATTATTACTATCTCATTTGGGTGTCAAAATAGGTCACTAAATAATAAACATGGAATGCTTGTTATAGATACTCATCCAAATTAAGAGTCTTGGGGCCTGATTTACTAAGACCTTTAGCACATGCAAAATCTTTTCGTCCATGCAAAACCAATAACATTGCCCATGATTGGCCAGGGTACTTGCCTTGCATCAATTGGTGGCAAGGTTTCTGGTTTTGCAGGGGCAAAAAGATTTTGCATGTGCTAAAGGTCTTAGTAAATCAGGCCCTTAGAGTATATCAGGGGTGTCCAATCTAATCCACAAAGGGCCGGTGTGGGTGCTGGTTTTTGTTACTTCCTGACCCTAACACACCTGATTCTACTGATCGAGGTCTTGATTGACCCTCCTGATCAGTTGTATCAGGTGTTGTGGCACTGGGATAAAGCAAAAACCTGCACCCACACCGGCCGTTTATGGATAAGATTGGACACTCCTGGAGTATATGTACATGATTGACGAGACATTGGCCTTCCGGATCATTCTGGATCATAACTACAATACATCTGAAACACATTTGTCTTTTTAAGATTAGACAGATATAGATTGTTACTTTATATTATAGTTGTATGTTAATTTATTAGGCGATAATAACACTTTCAGGATCACCTGTAATTGTGATAAGATCAATTAACAGTGGTGTATTCAAGCCATTTTTATTATATACTACATATTTCTCAGAAAAGCCATTTAGATGTTGTCATAACCTGTTGTACATTGTATAGGTTCTATATCTCCCAGGGCTTGTTTTTACTCCTCTGAGCAAAGCGTAGTCTGCGCTTGTGCTCACGCTTCAATGATTTTGTGAACCACAAAGCATTCAACATTGTTGTATGCCAGGGGTAGGGAACCTTCTCCAGAAAGAGCCACTGTGGGTGCAGGCTTTCATACCAACCAAGCTGCTACACACCTGATTCTACTAATCAAGGCCCTTAACAGACATTCCAGAGGTTGATTAGTAGAATCAGGTGTGTAGCAGCTTGGTTGGTATGAAAGCCTGCACCCACAGTGGCTCTTTCTGGAGAAGGTTCCCTACCCCTTGCAGTTATGATCCAGAATGATCCGGAAGGCCAGTGTCTCATCAATCATGTACATATACTCTAAGACTCCTAATTTGGAAAAGTATCTATAACAAGCATTCCATGTTTATTATTTAGTGACCTATTTTGACACCCAAATGAGATAGTAATAATTTCTTAATATAGGGATGGTTCCAATTTTCGCAATCCGGATCCATGTTACCAGTCTCGCAATTTAATGACACTCGCACATTATTTAGCCAACTATATGAGGCAACTTTTTGAAAATATCTTAGGTGTGTTTTCATAGGAACCTGGTTGTTTTTCAAGATGAACTTTACGTTTTGCATCAATTTTGGTCAAGACAGATGCATTTTTCAATGGAAAATTGTCTGAAATTTCTTCAGTTTTTCACATATACTTCTGTATGAAAATGTCCGGCATGTTGTTGTGTAGCCATTAAAAATCATCTGGTTTTTCAGAACAATCATTTATGGGTTTAAATATGGACTTTTCGAGGCCTTGTCCCACAAAAATCTTGAAATCACTAAATAGGTCACAGTTCACTTCCAGTATGCAAATTTCACATTTCAAATCTATTTTCTGGACAGTCCCACAAGTAGGTACATATAACCAGAAGATGGTTCAAATTGGGCTGTGGGCAAATTGGCCTATACCCTGCAAAACCTCCTTTCCGCTGTGAGACTGTGGAAGTGTTTATCCTTTTCTCTTGCTCTCTCTCGTATGAGCTCCCAGTCTCTCCTTGCATGTATTTGGTTATCTTTCTGTCTCTTGTAAAGACGTGGGAGAGAACTCGGGAAGATTCTGCACCTACCAGTACGGTATCTAGGCAACAGAGGACGGTGGAGAGGGAGTGGAGGGGGAAATATGTATAGAAACAGAATGCAGGGCTCAGTTGGCTTACTTCCACACATCTCTGGGTTGGCTGGAAGGGCCTCCAAATTCCCTGCATTTATGTTTACTGGATCTGCTGTCAATTGCGTGAAATATAATTCTGTATTGGGCTGATGCAAGTGAGAGCCAGTTTGAAGGTTTTTATGTTCATAAGCTTGTGGTGACTGTTTTATGCTTATTTTTTGGGAAAAAAAAAATTTATATATATATATATATATATATATATATATTTCTGTTGTTATTCTGCATTTAAGCTTGGTTTCTTCCTTGGTTGAATTTCTGTCCTTTTTTGTTTTAACCAGTTAGGTGCAGTCGCTCATCTTTTCGAATGATTATAATGGTCCAGACGAGGGCATCGATCTGTGGGATTGCAGTTTTACAGAACCATTTATCTCCCTTTTAAAAGCATGCTGTGCCGATCCAGCGCGAGAGACCCGCAGGTGAGCACTGACTGCATCTCCCTCTCCGTTTCTCACAGTGTCGGCGTGTGGGCCACCCTGGAGCGTGTGAGCGCCTCCTGCTGCCTGGAGGAGCTGTACGTCAGCACTGCAGCTTCACCATGAACAACAAGGAGAGCACCACTGAGTCCGGTGAGAGAGAGCGAGCACGCCCGCGTCACCCTCCCGCGTCGCCGTAGCGACAGCCCTGTAAACACCCGTGTTTGCCTCTGTATTCCGCTGCAGAGAATAACAATCAGATGAAGGTGTTCCTGCCCAACAAGCTGCTGGAGTGCCTGCCCCGCACCTCTGCTTTACCCAAGGAGAGACTGCGCTGGAACACCAACGAGGTGGGGGTTAAACGACTGGGGAGAGGGCTGGTGAGGAGAGAGAGTGAGGACGGAAAGATGAGCCTGGGTGTAGTTGGGTTGTGTGAGGACAGGGCACTAGGTTTTGCCAACCCTCAGGGGATGCAGATGTGTTTTCTTTCACAGATTTGCATATTAGCTGCTAATTCCTATCACCGGTCTCAGGAGAAGATGCTACCTGTCCACACGGGGATTGTCGCTGGCCAATTATCACCTGAGCTGGAATGAAAAGCAGTAAATTGTCCCCCTCTTGGGGACCGGTGTCCTTGTGGTTGATTGTGTTTCAGGCGTGTGCTTTCACTTGATTTGAAATATGAGAAAGAGGGAAAGTGGATGTGCTTTAGCGGTCAGTTTAGATTGTGAGCGGTGTTTGAGGAGAGGACATTGAAGGTTGTGAAATAGGTGAGATGATGAAGGGTCGCTGAGTGATAATAAACTGATGAGAATTACCACAGGAGGATAGTGACCTCCTGTTACCTCTGAATGTTTTCCAATGATTTGTTCATGGGAGGGCAGGAGTTTTAATAACTTGCTGTGATAGCTCTGCAATTTTTGACATTTTTTTGACAACACGTAGCAGCCTTTGGGGAATGGACAAAAGGTCATGAAATTATTTTGAGGAATTTTTTCATCTCTCTTTTGCGATATGGGGTATCTTCAGCGTTATGAGGAACTTCAGGTCTTTGGCCTCAAATATTCTATCCTGATGACAACATACAGTGAGCACCGTAATTCATTGAACAGTGACACATTTTTAGCTCTCCTGGAGCAATGTTTTGATGGGAGTATGCCATTGCCTGTTTGCTCATTGCCATTTTCTTTGGTGTCTGTCAACATCATCCCCTCAGAAACTGTTGTCTCTGTGCAGGATAAACATGGGTGTCAACTTCCTACCAATGAGGACACCAAACTTAACATAAAGAATTCCCGTCTAATTTCAAATATGGCTGCCAGGGTCAGAAAACTTGAATGGTTGGGTCAACTACAGTGCCCGAGGAACTATTTTTCTAACTATTTTTATCCCCCATCATGAAGTGGATTGGGATATAGGAATGGGTATTGTCTTTCCGCATGTCTGTCTGTCTTGCTGTCACCCTGCTTTTCCTGGCCAGAATTCCAAAAATGTTTGATATTTCTCAACTAAATTTCATATATGGCTACATCTTGTGTGGATGCGTGTTTTCATGCTTCTGTCTGTTGGTCCCTTCTTTGTAATGCTTCCAGGCCGGATATCAGACATGCCGTGGCGAAGGAGCTGCATGTTTCATGCTTGTTTATTTTGGCTCTGTACTATAGCACTTTCGGTTTGAAAGGATAGGGTGACGGTGCGTTTGAAGTGCAGACTGTCCGCTTTAATTTTGTTTCCATCTACAAGTATATTGGGTGACCACTCTAGTAACGATAGCCCATTCTTTTTTACATCGTCCCTCTTTTTGCAGGCTTCGGACAATTAGACTTCATGTAGAATAAAGAAATCTGTTTTTTTTTTAAATTTGGTTGGATATCCCTTGTATGCAATGGCTGCTTGAAGTCTATAACACATAGACCTCTCCAGACAGTGGGTATGAGCCCTGGTGATGCTCTGCTGGGCCTGTTCTGCAGCTGTCTTCTGTTTATGCTTGCTCTCAGAACATTTTGCCTTCAGTCTCCTCTTCAGCATGTCAAAATCATGCTTAGTTGGACTCTGATCCGGTCATTGACTCAACTAACTGAACCAAAATAACCAAAAAAGTGTTGCTGTCCAATGAATTATGGTGCTTACTGTAATTATCATTTCAATGACATAATACACTGGCCCAGGACATTTTGACCACTTACAGATGAAGCAAATAACATTAATCATCTGGTAACCATGGTGCATGTCAGGGTTTTTAAACAGAACAGTTGGTTGGTAAGTGAACAGTTGGTTTATCGTGCTCTGCGTTTTAGATGCAGGAGAAATGGGAACTGAGTGACTTTGTTGTAGGTGAAACCGTTATGGCCTGATGACTGGGTGAGAACATCTTGAAGCTGCAAGGCATATGGGTTCTTCCCCAGTCAGAAGTGGTGAACGTTTACCGAGAGTAGTCTGAGGAGGGACAAACTAGGGTGTTTGGCAGCCAATACTCATCGACGTACAAGCGAAATGAAGGCCATTCAGCCTGGTGTGAACTGACAGAAGGTCTAATGTGGCTCAAATTACAGAAAATTTGAATGATTGCTATAGGGGGAATGTATCACAACCCACAGTACAATGAACTGTGCAGCATATGGGGCTTTGTAGCAGCAGATCGGTCAGTGTCCATTCTAACCCCTGTCCGTTGGTGAAAGCACTGAAAATGGGCTCAGGAGCGTCAGAACTTGATCATAAGAAGTTCACTTATTTTGATGTGTCCGGGTTTTTTTTTTAAATCATGTACTTTGGCCAGTTAGATTGTGTAGGGAAGAGGCGGCTCCAGGATGCACTGTGGAAGAAGGAAAAGCTGGTGGAGGGAGTCTGATGCTCGGGGAAATGTATTGCTGGGTAAAGTTGGGTCCTGCTACTCTGAGGACCAACAGCATAGACAGGTGGTCCTAATGTTCCAGCTCATGTAGTGCATTTTCTAAATTGAATGCATTTGCTTGGTGGCTCTGACATGTTAACAATCCAACTACACTGATCTTCATTATGTTTCGGCATTGTGCTGTTGTTTTTCCTATTGCTTGCCAGTTGCCTTCAGCCAGAAAAGGAGGGTCAGTGATGGCCAGTTGGGGAAGAAAAGGTCAAGAAATATGGATTACAGTTGTGTGCAGTAATGATTATACTCCTCCACTTTCTTCTAAAAGGGGTCCTGATATATTACTTCTCTTTAACTTTTGGTGGAAATGTATGAAATATACAATTGTGGGCAATGAGAACAAAAATCATTCCTACTATTGTTTTGAGGTAAAGATATGGGTAATAAACAAAAACTCTGAAAACATCCATTTTTTCATGACTGCTGAAAGGTGCTTCAAATTTTATTTTTTTGGCTCTTGCATAGCCTAAATGCATGTTTGAAGGCTCATTCCATGATTGTTGATGCAAAAAAATTTGTTTACACTGGTTTGAGGCAACATTATTCTGGGGGATTACCTCTGATGGTCAGTTGTTCTTGTATATAAGATGACATGAACTTTGAGCAGTGTCACAGTGCTAAACACGATGATATGATGGAGGGAGCTCTTTAAGATTGTTTGTAGCCACATTGTGGCCTTACTTGATGCTGAAGACATTAAATGCTGCCATGGCACTGTAAGAAACACCATCAAGTGTTTCAAAGAGACCAGTTTGCTGAAAACTAGCGGCAAAAGAGGAGCAAAACCTAAGTTAAGTGCCTCTGATGTTCGTTACCTGTGTATGACAAGTAAAAAAAAAAAAATTGGCAGTTTACAGCACCTCAGCTATGTGATGATATTAATAGCACCAGAAGTGAAGAGATGAAAGTATCAAAATCTATTATTTTAAGACGCCTGTGTGAAAATGGTCTGATTGGTCGTGTTGCTGCCAAAAGCTGGCAACATCAAAAAAAAGGCTTAAGTTTGCCTAGAAATTGAAGGATTGGACACCAGTTGACTGGGAACAAGAGCTTTGGACCGAAAAATCAAAATTCAAAATTTTCTCTGCCAAACACAGAACTTATGTGCACTGTAGAGTTGGAAAACATTTCAAAAATAACTGTTTTACCCCTTTTGTAAGACATGAAGGTGGTCATTTTTATGATTTTGTGTTCAGTCTGCTCGAAAGGAGCCGGTGATCTCTTAAAAATTGACGGAATCATGCATCAAAAGTAGTATCACAGCATCCTTATGAGGCATGCATTGCCATCTGGAAAGAGACTGGTTGGTCAGGGATTTTATATTCAACAAGATAATGATCCTAAACACACTTCTACGTTGTGCAAGAATTATCTCAGTGAGAAAGAAACATCTGGTGACATAAAACTTATGACTTCGCCTGCTCAAAGTCCAGACCTTAATCTGACTGAGAAAATCTGTTGTAACATCGAAAGAATCTTTTTGGAATGAATTTTAAACCAAAGGAATGGTTTGGCAAGTGAGGAAATAAAAGTGAAAAAAAAAAATATGAAAACTATGCTGATTACATGCAGTTACCAAAGCAAAGGGTTGCCACACTACAGAGTGAGTCAAAAAAAAACTATACACTTTTTAAATGTCCAATTATTATATTCTGTAGCAATGTATACAACATCTTCTTACATGTACGTTTTCAGCAGTTCTTTCTGCTTCTTTTGATACCAGTTTGCACCTTGTTAGATTAAACCCATGACTGCTGTGGAACAATTTAAGGAGTTACGTGAAATTTCACTTGTGCCAACTGATCAGGCTCTAATACAAAGCAATCAAAACAGAATTCCCTCTGTGAAGTTTTAAGTCAACCTAAAACATTTATGGCACGTTAGGAAACTGATGCCGAAAACTCCGCAGCACATTTGTAATGTTCTATGATATTCAGTGACCAAGAAGGCCCTTTGCCGGGGGGTAAACTGTGGACGCACCATGCTTGGCAGTGCCAGGTCATTACGACCAATGCCCAGGCAAGATTCATATGCCTGTTTTTAAGTTCAAATGACTATGCAACCCATTATGACATGCATGGTCAATTTCATATCCAGCCCTGGTCAGTTGGCGCAAGTCAGATTTCACCTGAGTCCCTTAAAGCTGGAGTATGCAATCTTGGAACAGCAAGCAAGATTTGAATGTAGCCTCACCTCCAAACCCACCCCCTCCCCCAAGTCTCTGACCAAAGCCACACCCCCTGATTCATTGCTGCGGTAAAACTCCAGAGGCCGGACGTAGACACAGGTTAAAAATCGCAAGGGAGGGGGCGGCCCGCTGCGTGTGCGCGAGAAATGATTGACATTGTCAGTCACTCCTCCTGGCTCTGATTGGTTGTTTTGTCCTGGTTGCCGTGAAATCTTGCAGAAGGAATTAGAAGCACTAGATGGAGCCAGATGACTCTGATTTTCTCAAAGGTCATCTGACTCACATCCCACTGTCAGGTCATAGTAACAGTTTCAACAAATATGACAAAAAATGATTTTTTTAAAAATTGCAAACTCCAGTTTTAATTGTCCTCTGTGCAGTCATGCCTGAAACCTAATGAGGTGTAACTGGTACCAATATCAGCAGAAAGATCTGAGGCAAAAGTTTAAAATATGTTGCATAGAAGTATATTGCTACACCATCACAAAACGACCTGTTAAAAAGTACTTTTTTTTTTTTTTTTTTGGACTCACTCTGTAGAAATGAACTTTTTCTCTCAAAAATGCATTGTTTTTGTTTTTTTACTATATCTGTTTACTTATTTTCATCTGTATGATCCAATAGTACATGAAATAAATACGTGACAAGTTATTCGTTTCTGATTTATCTTCATTTTATGAAGTGTATAATCATCACTGCACTCTACTGTATAGCTTATCTTTTTGTCTTGCAGGAAATCGCCTCCTACTTGATCTCCTTTGAAAGACATGAGGAGTGGCTTTCCTGCACACTCAAGACCAGGTGACTGCTCCTCCTCGCTCCGCTCCCATCTCTTCACCTCATACCCCATGAATCTTTAACATCTTTGCAGTGTGAGGCAGCAGGATTTCAGTGTGATTATTTTTCAACACCGCCTCCTCTACAAAATTTGTTCTGAAAAATTCTGTTGTCTGAAAGTTCAGCTGGCAGTATTTACATTGCACTTGTTTGCGCTCCGCGGAAAGCCTAGCCTGTACCACATACAGACAGCATGATGGTGTGTACATTTATCCAGAATCTTTGGCCTCCTTTATGAAAATGAAGAAAAAAGGCTGTCAATAGAATAAACAATTAATAATTTGTGTGCTCATATTGATTGGAAAAACCATATCCTTTCATTTAGATGAATGCATTCTCGTGTTTCAATATTTTTATTGAGCTGTCAAACTTACTGTCACTGCGTGCGTACAAACACCGATTATCGGGTTTGCACTGATGGACTGTCCTTTCCAGTTGAGACTACAGGTTTTCATTGACACTCATGCCCAGAGACTGAGACCATTATAGCAGAACATGGATAGAACATTGAACCATTCCATAGAGCATTTATGTGTGAATTCTCTTGTTGTTTTTTTATGTTCACTCTCCTGCCGGACAATTCGTCTACATCGAAGGCTCTCCTTTCTTGAGGAGATGACCAGATGTTCTGGCAAAACATTTCTAGTAGTTGGCGGCATCAAAACATGCCTAAAACATCAAAGACTTATCTCAGTTTTAATTGTGAATATGATCTGCTGATAGTTTTATGCATTTTTTCTGCCAAATGTGCTGATGGAGTCAGAATGTCCGTGATGGTCTCATCTGACTACAGCAGTCTCTCTCAGTCATAGTAGATGTGTTTGCTTTTGTTTCCTGTGTTCAGTTTGGGCTGTCTGTGAGCAACCCTTCCAAAACATTTCCTTCTTTGGAAGTGGCATGTCATGCTTGTTTTTAAAACTCAGTTAACCTCAAGATGTTGCCTATGGCTGCAGTTCTTGGGCCATGATTCAAAATTTTTTGATTTCATTACTTATCATCTTCCTTGCCATCTGTGGGAACAACATTCACTTATGTCCTCTTCTTAGCATTTCCTTGTGTTTTACAATTCTTTGATTATAGCCTTCATTTTTAACTACTGATGAATGTTTGTACCCAGTAGCTCACATGTGAAGGTCAATTGCCACATGTGTCTTTTCAATTAATTGCTGCACCCTTATGTTGCTATGGAAAGTATGTAAGTTACTTTGAATTTAATGTAACAGACTATTGAGTAATATTACACTAGAGGAATGTTGTTATGCTTTATATTGTCACAGCTGTGATTATCTGCAGCACTCAGCATTCAGTCTCTTGACCTTTGTGATCATCTGCGATGGAATAATTGCTGCCACTATTTATTTTAACAGTCAGATATTGCAGTTATGCACAGTTCTATTTAAAAAAACAAAGAACTGGTATTTCAGACAAGATGTGATCATATATGTAGTATATATTCTTTAAATGGTACAATTCCATTTCCAGAAATGTTGGTATAAAATGAACAATAAAATGGTGATTAGTAAATTGTTCATATAGAGTTGAGAACTGTGCAGAGACAAGCTGTTTAATGTTTATCTTTCTCAAGTTATTGTTTCTCTGGAAATAAACATACCCTCAAAATTTCATGCCTGCAGCATTTACCAGAAAAGTTGTGACATGGGTATGTTTCTAAGTAATTGTTGGTCAGGGTGCTACAAAGATGATTTTTCCCTCTTGTCCCTTATTCAACAAATGACAGACCATGCAGCAAGATAAAATGCACCCACATTTATCTTAATGATATTACTCCAGCGTTTGGTTGTGCTGTGGAACTTCCAAATAACATGCTGCTTAACCAGACAAACAAACAAACACCCACCAACTGAAAGTAGATGATAAATTCAGCTGCAAGATGGCACTGTAAGTTTGAACAGATCCTGGCAAACATAATGTTGAAGATTATAATTGGATTCTGTAGCACACAAACCAATAAGATGGCACTCACAAAGTGATGGACCATGCAATCAGCTGAAGTAATCGATAGCATGACTCCAGCACGATTGGGCCCAAATGAATTTCGACATGTGTAATACGATCAGGAGGTGAACGACATCAATGTGCGTTGTAAACCCTGGGCCAGAACTTTGTTAACTAACATGATGCTATCGTGTTTATCAATTTAATATTTGATTTACTGTATTAAACGATGGCACATGGTGTGATTCGGGCCTTCACTGTGCTACTTGACATTTTTCTGCCAGATTATCTAGGCAAAGTAAAAATCAAACTAATAAAAAGTTCAATCGGATGGCAAAGCAACAACTTACCAGTTTATGGTCTCCGCAGATAACGGTATGTTTTGCAGGCGTCCTGTTAGTTCCATTGTGATTAATGATAAGTTTTAGTCAGCAGATAAATCCACTATCTGTGGTGATTAAGATATGAATCTTCGTTTGGGAATGCGTGAAAAGATCACGCAACCTCTTTTAGAAGACGCAGTGTGTTGCTCCAGAATGCATGCATGTCCTTGAGCATAAATAGTAGCTTCATGATGTTGAAGTTACCCTTGCTGTGGACACTAACACACCCCCATACGATGGCAAATTTTGGCTTTTGAACCTTAAATTGGTAACAACCTGCAAGGTTTTTTTGTTTGACCTGGGGAACACAACATCTATTATTAACATATTATTACCAGTTTTAAAAAAAATTGTCTGGTTTTACAACAGCCTGTGTTTCCACTTTGCATCTGTCCATTTCACATGAGCTTTAGCCCTGAGAGGACAGCAATATTTTAGTAATATCAGTGTTTATCCTTAGTCAGCTGCCTTGGCGTGGTGAAAGCTTTATTACTTGTTTTATCCTTTGCCTTTTACTACATATTAGCTATATTCACAATTTACAATATCACATTTTCTTTCAGTACTTAACCCCTAACAAATAACTCTTGAGGCTGTATTTTCACAGTCTAAACGCACGGTCCAGAGCACATGACGTGAACTTAGGTTAGTTTATCAGCAGATAATCTAAGCGAAAGTAAGGTGCATAGTTCAAAGTCTGAGCGATTGATCATGGCACTTTAAATTTCTCAAGAGAAGTTGGACAACCAGAACCTGAACACAAGGGCAAACGCTGGAAGCCCATGGGGCCCCTACACTCCAGCAACCACAGCCAGATAACACACAAAAAAATACTCAAACCACTGTGGGAGAACCTTCCTGATACTGAACTAGACCGTCCGGTTGGCTGCGACTGCATGGGTGTAGCCCTGATAGCCAGCTTCTCCCTTTTTGTGCATTATTTGGCCAATACTGTTGCCATGGCAACCAAAAACGATAGGTGTCATAACTGAAGTATAACACATGTTCATGCCAAATATGAAAGTATTTGGTGAAAAATTACAGCCTGTAGAGCGCCGACAAAGAAGTGTCTACGGACGCGGACATGGTGGTGCCTGCAGCGGCGGCCGAGACGGCAGCATGAATCCATAGTAGCCGCCCGATTTGTAGTCCGGGGACTACAATTACTAGAAACACTCAGAAAATGTAGCATTAGAGTGATTAAAAAAATGTAAAATTTTTTTAATTTACTCCTCTATTTTTTTTTTTATTATTATTATTTTTTAGTGTATTGTATTATATTTTTATCCCTGCCATGAAGTGGATCGGGGGATATTGGAATGGCGCTCCATCCGGGTTCAATGGGGACAAGTTTTCTCGGAAACTATTGCACCTACGTGAATGAAATTTTGTATGTGGCCAGTACCGATGACCCTACTGAATGAGTTCGACAATTGATTCCGAGAAGTTCATTTTTACAGAGTTATGGCCCTTGACTCTGTTCGTGGACTTAAGTGTATGGGTGTTGCTATGGGGACAAGTTCTCTCAGCAACTATTGCACCTACGTGGATGAAATTCTGTGGGTGACCAGTACTAATGATCCTATTGAATGAGTTCGACAGTTGATTCCGAGAAATTTATTTTTACGGAGTTATGGTCCTTGTTTCTGTTCGTCGACTTGGTGTATGGGATTTGCAATGGGGACAAGTTCTCTCGGAAACTATTGCACCTTCATGGGTGAAATTTTGTGTGTGGCCAGTACTAATGACCCTATTGCATGAGTTCGATAATTGATTCCGAGAAATTTTTTTTACGGAGTTATGGCTATTGACTCTGAACTTGGTGTATGGGTATTAAATGGGGACAAGTTTTCCCCTTTCCCCCGTGACCATTCTTACTGTGGCGGGGGATATTGGTGACAATGTTGCCTTGTTATGTATGGACCATGAGTCTGAAATAAACTTCGAACTTGAACTTGATTAACAAAAACTAAACGTAACCCAAGAGCCATCACAGCTCAAATGCACCCATGACCCAACTAAGCGAGGACACTCTCCTCTATTAAGGAAGTTCAGCTTCAGTCGCCAGGTCTGAGGATCAAACAGAAAGGTCTCTGACCTAAAATCGAATTCACCATTTTAGTAGATGCTACAAATTTACCTTTGTGCAAATGCAGCACTGCAAGGTGAGTTGACTGCCAGATTTAGAAATAAGTTATCAGACAGTTTTTCAGAAGTAATTTTTTGAAATTTCTAGTCATGTCTTTTAACATTGTAAATATTTTCCTGGACCTCATGACATATTGACACAATGAACATTTTGGAGATCAATTTTCTGAAGACACAGCGTTTCGATTCTTGAGCAGTGTCGGTACAAATTGGCAATTTATCCCCAAAGATGAATCCAAAATGGAATCAAAACACTGTGTCTTCAGAAAATTAATTGATCTAATGTTCATTGTGACAGTATGTCATGAACATTGTGGTCTTGAGAGATCAAACTTCCGGCTCGCTCCCAACTGGACTCTGTTGCTCAGTTGGTAGAGCGGTGAGACGGTGCTCACTCGGGTTCAGATTTTCTGATCCGGTGTTGAGCAGTGCTGGTATAAATTCGAAACTCTAACAACAAACCGAAATCAAATCATCAGGAAATGCTAGAGATGACAAAACCCAGTCTTTCAGTATTTTTATCGGTGAAACTGTTTCGCTGATATTATGGAATCGTCATCGCCGAAGCAGCCGCCGCTGATCCCCTGTGCGACTGCGATAACTCAAAAAGCATTTTGTAGATCCTTCTGAAATTTTATATGCCTTTGCATCTTCTCAGGACTGAAAACTGGATTGATTTTGGGCTTTATATAATTAGTAATAATAAATTAATTACCCCATTAACTTCCTGGAATGTCTGAGTTCCGTCATATTGCCCGATATGTTAGGAATATCAGCTTGAAATTTGGCCATTTTATTCTTTCAGTCATGCAAGTTGGTACTAAGGAATCTTCATTGCTACCGCGTCTACTTTGTCTGCATCCGCCACAGATCCTTCTTGTCACTTTTTTTTGGCAATTAAACCATTCCGTTTGTTTACCAGGCTACAGATGAGGCATCTCCTCTGCCATCTGTTCTCCCCATGCCTGTAGTACCGCTGGCATATTTGGGATCATTGGCACAGGCTCATGCAGGTCAGCTTCAGACCCTTCAAAGTTTTGTTTATGTCTAGGAGACATCCAGGACACATTGCTATCTTATGCAATACACAACATTCCTCAAAGTCACCTTTCAAGTCTAGTCACCTTTATTTATGTAGCACATTTTAAAACAACTGTGGTTGACAAAGTGCTGCATAAGTTACATAATAAAAGCACAATTTGTAGTACAGAAACAACAGCTTGAACAGTAAATGTGATAAAAACAAAGAATGTTCAGACCCTCTGAGGGCTGTATTATCATGCTTCAGCTGAACTATTCAAACATCTGAGGAGCATTTTCAGCACTCGGATTGTTCTTGGGTCTGAAAAACGTTATACAAGCATTAGACCATGAAATTCACTTCTGTCAATGCAGGCCTGAAAAACATATCGACACGAGACTGTGTTTGCTTTAAAAAAATGTGGGTATTTTCAACTGCTTTTTCTTTGACATAACCAGGTATGCTGTTAATCCACCTCCCGCTCGCGTGAAAAATGTTCAATTACCTGATTCTAATTCATGCATGTTGTGTGTGTGGTCAGTGAAGGGTAAACAATCCTTTTTTAATGGAACAGCATTCAGAGATGTTAGGAGTAAATTATTTTCATTATAAAGGGACAGCAAATGTAATAAAGGAGTTGCAGCATTGTATTTTATGTTTATTTTAGTGTTTTGCTTGAATTTGTTTGGAGGTGACAGGCATTTTGAATCAATTTCTTGTCTGCCCGGTGTGGTGGGAGATCTGACAGGCTTGGTGAGCTGCACCTGTATAATTTTAGGAGAAGAAACTAAATTTTATGCTCGGTGGTGGGTAAATTCCCGAAATTCTTACGAGACCACATTGAGGTCCGTGCCTTTTAAACTTTTGGATGATTCAGTCACAGTTTTTGCAAAGTGGCGAGGCTTGACCACGCATAGCTTGTAAACAACTGGGCCTTCTGTGCGAGCTCCCTTTAAATCCAAGGAGGATCACTTTACCTTTTCAATACTTGTACATCTGTCTTTTGTTTGTTTTTGTTTTTCTTTTTTTCTTTGTTTATTTAGCTTTTCAAAATTTTCCAAGTCATATATCACCCCTGTTCCTATTTTTTCAGAAGATGTTGCTGATACCAAATTAAGAATAGATTTGTATTTCAAAAAAAAGGAATTAGATGAATGAATGAATAAATAAATAAATAAATAAATAAATAAATAAAAGTGAAGCTCATATGGTCAAATATTTCTTGTAAGGTTGTATTACAGGTCAAAAATGATTTGCAAATCACTGTGTGAATTTCTGTGTCCCATCCACATCGGAAATGGGGTTGTACTTGCAGTGTTAAAATGACAAATTATTCTTCTAGTTTTCCTTCAATTCTGTTAAATGGTGTGAGAAGGTTCAAGCATTGAGAACAGTTGTACACAAATATTGCCTCATTACAATGAAGCCCATCACCTCCATGTGGAAAACTTTTGTGCAGAGGAAATGTAGCAGCATTGTATTAAAGCCCTGCACTTTCATGTTGAGTGTGGAAGTACACGGTGATCATGGTATTGAAATGATTATCTTGTGGTTAAAGATTGCACTGAAGTACGCTGATAATTGTTATGTGACTGTATTTATTGGCAAGCTTTCATCCCGTGTGTGATACTGTGGTGTTAGATTGCTGGAGGGAAAAAAAATGCCACCTACTTTAAAATATATAACTTAATAAATGAAGATTAAGGATTGAAAAAATGGAAAAAAAAGAATAATTCATAATTCCATCTGATGATCTTGGAATAATCTGTGCAAAATGGTGAGCTTTTTTAGAATCCAGACCTTCAGCTTTATTACCTTTAGCTGATTCTTGGATGGAACTTTCCCACTGTTCTCTGTTGGCTAAATTTAACAGGTGTTTATGAATTTGCATAGTCCTCAGTTTATTTGGTTTGTATCATGCGCAGCAGCACTTGCAAACAGGCAGAGCGTTAGTAGTTCTGCCATATGTTGCATAGGTCGTGCAGGCAGCATAATTATTATCTCCGCGCTTCCGAAAAAGCGAGGAGATCTTGTAATACAGTTCGCTGTCTGTCTGTCTGTCTGTCTGTCTGTCTGTCTGTCGGTCGGTCGGTCGGCCGGTCGGTCGGTCTGTCCGTCCGTCCGTCCGAAACAGTAACTCCTCCTAGGCTGTTAGACCAATCAACCTGAAACTTTGGTGTGTGTAAGGTAGTGACCCAGAGGGGTGCACAACGCGTTTAGAATTTGATCCCACTCTTATTTAATACAGGCTTCCAGCTGCTGGAGGGTTTTTGGTCTCCTTTGACAGACTTTTCGTTTAATTATGTGCCAAATGTTCTCAATCGGTGAAAAATCAGGACTGCAGGCAGGCCAGTTCAGCACACGGACTCTTCTACTACGAAGCCATGCTGTTGTAATAGCTGCAGTATGTGGTTTTGCATTGTCCTGCTGAAATACACAAGGCCTTCCCTGAAGTAGATGTCGTCTGGAGGAGAGCATATGTTGCTCTAAAACCTTTATATACCTTTCAGCATTCATGATGCTTTTTAAAACATGCAAGTGTCCCACACCATATGCACTAATGCATCTCCATACCATCAGAGATTCTGGCTTTTGAACTGAACGCTGATAACAGGAGGGGTGGTCTTTCTCCTCTTTAGCTCGGAGGACACGACGCCCATGATTTCCAACAAGAATGTCAAATTTGGACTCGTCTGAGTCACTTTGCTACAGTCCATTTTAAATGAGCCTTGGCCCACAGAACACGGCGGCACTTCTGGATCATGCTCAACAATGGCTTCCTTTTTGCATGATAGAGTTTTAGGTGACATCTGTGGATGGCACGGCGAACTGTGTTTTGTTTCTTTAAGTATTCCTGGCCCCGTTTAGTGATGTCAATGACAGAATCATGCCAGTGAGTGATGCAGTGGCGTCTGAGGGCCCGAAGATCACGGGCATCCAGTGAAGGTCTTCGGCCTTGTCCCTTACGCACGGAGATTTTTCCTGTTTCTCTGAATCTTTTGATGATGTTATGCACTGTCGATGATGAGACCTTCAAAGCCTTTGCAATTTGACGTTGAGGAACATTGTTTTTAAAGTATTCCACAATTTTTTTACGCAAGCCTTCACAGGTTGGAGAGCCTTTGGCCATCTTTACTTCTGAGAGACTCAGCCTCTCTAAGACATCCCTTTTATAGCCAATCATGTTACACACCTGATGCCAGTTAATGTAATTAAATCAACAGTCAACCAATAATCAAGCTTTTCAGAGAATACAGTACAGGTTGCAGACTACATGAATTTAAATTACTCGTGATGTAAACAACGGCAAAAAAGAGGTGTTCAGTGACATCTGCTTATGCTGCGAATTCTGTATAATCCATACCAAGTAGAGCAGCGGTGGTAGTGTGCACATCCCCACCGGTGAGGTGCAGGGTAAAAGGGCTAAATACAATAAGAAAGAATGAGATGCCCGCACTCTGCTTATACTCCCATGTGTTTATTGTGCAACGTGCCTGAGGAATGCCTGAGGAAGACCCAGTCGGGTCGAAACGTTGCACAATAAACATATGGGAGTATAAGCAGAGTGCGGGCATCTCATTCTTTCTTGATCCATATACCAACCCATTTTTTTTTTTTGTACTCTGCAGGAGTTATTAAACTGCCCCTGGTACCATGTTGTACGATGATGATCGTTTTCTTTCCTTTTAATGTCTCTCCCTCTGATTTCAGGCCTCTCAATGGCTCCATCATACTGTACAACAGGAAGAAGGTAAAATACCGAAAGGATGGGTACTGCTGGAAGAAAAGGAAAGATGGAAAGACTACAAGAGAGGATCACATGAAACTGAAGGTTCAGGGCATGGAGGTGAGCTCCCCCTGCTGGACAAGTTTTGCACAATCATTAAGTAAAGGTCTACCTACAAATGCATAAGAGTCTAGGGTGGGTTTCTTAATTACATTGGATTGTAGGATCAATGATAATGTTTAACAAGTTTCTTGTGCTATGGATGTTCGCTCTTTATATTGCTTTCAGGAAATTTTTTTTTAGATGGAGTCTTAAGATGAACTTAACAAAGAGCTTGTTCACAAAATGTAACCATGCTGAATTGCGGGTAGTTGACAAATCGGAGAGTTCACCAGTTACGTTTTTTTCGGATCAAAACAGAAAAAATTAACTCTCTCTTATTGCACGAAGCACTTGCATATTTGTATGAACGGTGCCTAAAAAGGAAAAGACACAAATTCTTCGGGATTTAAGATTGTGGGATTAATTCTCATAATGTTACTGTGCCCTCTTATATTCCTCTGCACCTTTGGGTTTTGTGCCGAACTTTTTGAAGTGCACCCCATACAGTTCAGAACATTACCTCAGAATGCAGGGGTAGCAGTGTCTCGACACTTTACTGCTGTTTGTTTTATTCGCAGAACACAATGTGTGAAGTATATGCTTGAGAATGGTATTTGGATTAAAATGGTCAAATAAATCAAAATGGCAGTAATGTGCTCAATTATTGCACAATTATTCAGAATTTTATCAGTCAGATAAAATGTGAGAGAATTTCTCCTCAAACTTGCTATAGATGCTGGAAAGAATGTAAAATATGTCTGACATCTGTTGTCATTGATGATGGTAAGTTACTGTCGTCAAAGGTGGGAACCCATTCACTAACGCAGTGGATAGCACCCTGTTGCAAATTTTCCAAATCAGGGGAAAAACATTTGAATTGGCTTAAATGTCTAACAATCTGTTTATTAGTTTCATTTACAAAATTGAAATGGTTGTTTCATGGACTGAAAACATTTCCCTTTAGCTGAGTATGACTCACATGAATTGTTAAAATGGATAGAATAGGCTCAATAAACAGACCAAAATCACTCCCATTGTAGTGCAGCTAATCAGTCCTCCTCTCTTCCTTTTTTAGTGTCTTTATGGTTGCTATGTCCATTCCTCCATTGTCCCAACATTCCACAGGAGGTGCTACTGGCTGTTGCAGGTGCGTACTGAAGTTATCATCTCACCTTTCCATTTTATGCTCAGGAACATGCAAATAATACTGAAATCTGAAGTGCAGCACTGCTGTTTTTCTAACCAAAACTGCAGTAATAACTAGATAAGGCAAAATGTTCTGAAAAAAAAAAAAGTGTTCTTGCTTCTGCTTGAGAGGTTTAAAAGGGTGAATTCTGAGTTGCATTGGTAGTTGAGGATGAGTGTGTGATAGCAGGTATAGTTATTAAATCCCTGGACGATTCGGGGATACTATGGATTAGTGATTATTACATTGCATCCGCTATAGCGTTCTTAGAGATTTCTTGTGCGTGCACTACAGGTGTTTGTTCTTTACGGATTCATTTCATATTTGGCATGGACCTTCTGTGTGGTAAAGTCACAAAGCCTATTGATTTTGGGAGTGATTGCTGTCACGACCCCTGTCGTATTTCCATGCGGTTACTGATCTTTGCTCTGGCTATGACTGTCATGAAAGAATTCCGCATCGTTCCTAATTGATAGTTTCCTTTTCTGGGTATGGCGCCTTATTAAGGTCACCGCTTGCCATTCCCAGCTGGATACTAGCTCTTTGACATTGCACTTAGCGTTTGTGGACTGTGAGTATTCTGTTGCCTTTGGTGTTGGACCGGTTTGCCTTTGACTTATGATTCTCGCCTTCCCCTTTTTCTTGGTTTGTCTCGATTTTTGTGCTTGACCCTTGGCTAGTCGTATTTCGGCTCAGATTCTTGCCTTTGCCCTTCAGTGTGGTTGTTCGGTGAATTTCCGGTGTTTGACCTTGGTTTACGCAGCTGACTACCTCTCTCGTCTTGCTCCTCTGCACGCTGTTTGGTTACTGTGGTTAGCTAGAGTGCTCCCTGTTGGATCTACTAATCCTTCCACTGGGAAACGTCTTTGTTATTTTGCTTTGTCATTTTTGAAGGTGACACTGGGTGGAAACTTGTGTCCGTTGAGGGTACACTATTCACTCTCTCAGCCTTCACTCGTGGACTGAGCGTATGGGAGTTAAGTGTTTAAAAGCCACACTGTGCCTGGCTAACCTTTGAAGACTAGCTGTAGTATTAGTTTAACTTAGGTTAGCCAGGATAGCGACCGAAGCTTCTGTTCAGCGTGCAGTTTTGTGTCTGTTGCAGTTTTCCCTGCCCGTTCTTCCCTCATTCATCTACCTGTTGCCGCCTGACCTAGTCTGGGTCCTAACATTGGTTACGGCGTCCAGGGATACACGTCGACCTTCAGACAAATAATGGTCTAGTTAAAACAGTAGTTCAATTTAAATGTCTAAAGTTGTTAATAGTTTGAATGATATCAAAAAGTTGAACAATATTTATAATGCGATGAGTCAGCTGAACATTTTAGAAGAGGAATGGGCTTTCTAGCTCTAAAAGTGGCTGAAAAGCACTTTCGTAATTGGTACCAAAAGAACTACCCGCAAACTCCCTGCAAACAAAAGGTCACTGCTGAAAAACTATGAATCAGATTGCTAGGTTAGAGAGAGGAGAAAAATCTTCACATTTTAATAGTAAAGATGATGGTGTTTGTTTGAATTTTGTGGGTCTAAACAGAAAAAAAAACAACAGCTAATTTTTTGGATGGGCATATTTTGAGTTCGCTCCTGGGCAATTCTGAGCTATCGTCAACCGAATGTCCCCTCCGTGACAGACACTAAAATGATCCCCAAATGGAAATGGAGGGAAAAATGGAGATTTTTCCTCCCAAATATAGTTGTGCACTATTATACCCATAAATTGTAAAAACTGCTTTTTAACCCCTTTGCGCAGAAGCCAAATCCGGCTATTTATGTGTTACCTTACTTAAGGCTTTATAATTCAAGATTGCAGTTTCATGGAGACGAAGGGTATGGCTCAACTGAGTCAAGACACTCGTAGCATCTAGATTTACATCTTATTTCCGTTTATTTTCATGATTTTGGTCAAGAAAAAGGGCTGCAAACATAAAAAATCTTCATGAAAATTCAGCATTGAAATTTTCAAAAATACTACAACACTGAGAATAGAAAAATGGCTGGGAGTTAAAACTATACATTTCTGGGATCATTAACTCCTTGACCACAAGTATAATTAATCTCAGCATTAAATTCTAAATTACCAACTCTCTAGGATCCAAATAAGACAGCTCTCCAGGTGGCTTCCAAAACTCTAACATCCCCCAAAATGGTGCACTGTCAAATCATAAAATAATCATATATTTAACACAAATCAACTTTTGACGCATGATGCATCTGTTTGCTTTGATGTATGTCCACTGTTGTTGGCATTAAACATTTTGACTTAATTTCAATCAGATGTCAATTTTAATATCGTAGATAATTTTGTTTTGGTGATGCAATGAGAGCAGGGATCTTCATAATGATTTTCATCAAGACTGTAGACGCATGCAGACAGGCGCTAAAAATAACTTTTTATTAATTTGTAATTATGAAATAAACATAACATTGGTGTTAGTTTGCCCATGACCATGCATTGTTGATTTTTGTCCCGCCCCAGAATCCGGATATTGTGCTGGTGCATTACCTGAACGTGCCATCCCTGGAGGATTGTGGGAAGGCGTGTGGGCCGCTGCTGTGTGCGGTGGCTGACCGGCGGGACAGTCTACGCTGGACCCGAGAGGAGCTGCTCTCTCAGCTCAAACCCATGTGTGAGCGTCTGATCACAATTTTAAAATGCAGTTTAACATATTAATTAATACAATTTCAAATGCAATTTCGTGTATTTTTAATTGCTCGAGCATTAACTTTCTATTATTTGTGTAGTACTCAAGTTGCATGCATGCCAGCACGTAATTTTCATTGAGAGTAGGCAGTGAATGGGATGGAGGCTTTAACCTCACAAATTAAATGGAACTATAATTTGGTCCATAAAATTCAGCTGCTGTATTCAAATCTATGGAACTGCGGGCCTATTTTAAATTCTGGTGAAGATACCAAGGTTTCCTATGATCCCAAATATATCCTGTTGAATTACTGGGAAATGTGTATGAAATGACTAACAAGATCTAGCTATTCTCCATTTGATGTAATGCTGATGCCATAAAAACATAGCATGCTGGGTTTGAATATTTCCCTCAATATGTGTGATGTTGCTTCAGTGAAGCACTGCAACCAGCAGAGACAGCATATGTATGTGACATTGTCCTACAATATGAAAAAAAAAGCTTTTTCTGACTTTGAACTTACATGAGGGAAAACTGAAGTGAAAAATTAAGGAGTTCATTCATGTTATAATAAAATGCATGTATGTATTTGTATGTGCAGTTCACAGCATCAAATGGTCCTGCAGCAACAGTAATGGCTCCTCAGAGTTCTCCATTGAGCAGCTGGTGCAGCACATCCTGGATTCGCAGCAGACCAAACCCCAGCCGCGCACACATGCCTGCCTCTGCAGCAGCACCCTGGGTAAGGGGGGGAGGGGGTGGCGCAGGATACCGTCAGAGCGAGAACTGGCTGGGAAAGGATCAGGAAGATGAAAAGGGTACATGAAGGGAGCGAAAGAGCCTGAGGCGGTGGGTAGGAATGAGAGAGGTAGAGTGTGAACAATTCAGTCAGGGAGGGAAGTGGGACCATCTTTATGGGGATATCCTCTAAATATTATGTTTATACGTACAGATTGAGATTGCTCAATTAGAATCACTTGAACAAGAGAGTAATTTATTGAAAGAAAATCTATAATTTTACAATTTTATCGAATGCTTTTATCTAAACTGTCATACAGTTAGTGCTTTGGATGAAGTCATTGAAGCAGCTACATCCAGTGCTGTGAAAAAGTATTTGCCTCCCTCCTGATTTTTTTTTTTTTTCTTTTTTTGCACATTTGTCGCACCTATATGTTTCAGATCATCAAGCTAATTTTAATATTGGACAAAGATGACCACAGTAAACAGAAAATACAATTTTTAAATGATTATTTCATTTATTGAAGGGAAAAATGCTATCCAACCCTACCTGGCTGTATGTGGAGAAAAGTACCTTCCCCCAATACTAAATCAAGCAATGAAACCAATTTAATTGTTAATTTGGTTCAATTTACGAGACACACGCAGGCATGATTACCGCCAGCCCTTTCTAATCTTTAATCTTAAGATCTTGTTAATCTTTTTAATCTTTAATCACTTGAATAGAACCTGCCTGGCAATGTGAAGTAGGCTAGAAGTAACGCATGATGCTACATCCTAAGAAATTCAAGAACCAAAGAGAAACAAAGTCATTGACATCTATCAGTCTCAAAAGGGTTAGAAAGTGATTTCTCAGGCTCTGGCACTCCAGCAAACCACACTGAAATCTTTCATCTACAGAGTGAGAGAACTTGGAAAAGGGTGGGCCGGCCGCTCTTCCCTGGAGTGGCCAGCCTACCTAAATCCTCCTAAGAGCGCATCAACAACTCATCTAGGAGGTCGTGGACTAACATATGAAGAACTGCAGCCCTCACTCGCCTCAGTTCAAGCCCGTGTTCACGATTACATTATAATAAAGACTGGGCGAAAATGGCATATATTAGAGAGCTGCGAGACAAAAACCACTGCTGACCAAAAAAAGAACACAAAAGCTTATCTCAGATTTGATAAAAGACATCTTGATGACCCCCCAAGACTTTTGGGTTATATTTTGTTGAATGGAGAGTCAAAAAATAAACATTTTGGAAGGCATAGGTTCTTTTACATCTGGCGTAAACCTAGCATGGCATTCCGTATTAAGAACATTATACCAATGGTCAAACACGGTGGTGGCTGTGTGATGGTCTGGTGCAGGTTGGCTGAAGGAGAATGTGCCAACCTGTGCGGTTGGGTTATGCAGTAGTGCAATGATGCAAAGCACACAAGCAAGCCCAACTCTGAATGGCTCAAAAGAAAAAAAGACTGAGGATTTGGAGTGGCCTAGGCAATGCCCTGACTTGAATCTGATTGAGATGCAGTGGCATAAGCTTAACTGGGCAGCTCATGCTCGGAAAACCCTCCCATGTGGCTAAATTAAAACAATTCTGCTCAGAGGAGTGAGCCAAAAATTCCTCCTCTGTGATGTAAACCAGTTATTGCAAACCACAGTTGTTGCTGCTAAGATTGGCATAACCAGTTATTAAATTTCACGCGGCAGTTATTTTTTTCACATGGGTGATAGAGGTTAGTTTGCTTCATTTGGCTGGCTGGGTTATACATCAGCAGTGCACAGGTGACTTGTTGTAGTGCTACCTGTCTGGAAGGAAAAGGACAGCCTCCGCATCGCTCTTCATCCCCTTACACTGCTGCAGCCGACGCCATCTCAGAAATACCCTCGTCTGAACTCTCTTTTTGTTTAGACCGTTGTTGTCTCTCTCCTCTCCTCCACGGTCTTCACTCTCTCAGCATGTTTTTTTTTTTTTTTTTTTTAACTATACACCATTGATGGCAAAGGAGGTATTGCAAAAATGGCACAAGTTGCCACCGCTCTTGAAACGGCTTCTGCGTGCACGCTGCCGAAACAGACGCGTGGTATGCTGATAACCCTTGTTTGTACAGAGTCGTTTTGATTGGCTTGTTATGTACTAGCCAACCCTGATTGGTTGTTGGATTCAGACCAGGTCTAGTTTTTCAAATACGTGATGTTAAGGATTGTGTGCTCACTGACACAAATTTTTCTAAAGGAAAAATTTTCTTAATTAGATATTATAGTAACATACAATGGTGAAAACAGGTTCTTTCAACCAAAGTTATAATGCCTTCTGCAGCTTTAAGTGATTGACCCCCAATGATGTCAATCCTTACCTTTTTGTCCAGTGTTTTTGGCTCGGAGGAGAATTTTCTGCTGTGTCTGTGGACTGACTCTTCCTCACTGACCTCTTTCCTTTCCGCCTCACCAGCCTCCGCAGGAGCTAACATTCCGCACCGCTGCAACAGTACCAAACACCGGATCATCTCCCCCAAACTACCCACTCGGCTCTCGCCCTACCCAGCCCTGACCGAGGTCCAGAACCTGGCTGCGGGCGAGGGAAGTGGCAGTGGGAGTGGGCAGGAGGGGGGGCAAAGCGAGACTCCTGGAGGGGCAGGAGGTGGTGGTGGAGGTGGAGGCCTCGGAGGAGAGAGGAAAGGCCCCGGCCCCCTCTCGCAGGCCCCGCGCCCTGGGCCTGTGGTGACAAAACTGGCAATTCGCAGCCCGGCGGTTTCCCAGGACAGTGTGGGGGTGACGGGGGTCTCCTCCCCCTGCTCTGCCTCTTCCTCATCCTCGTCCAGCCCACCCCAGCCCCATCGCTCCACACCCCTCACCCTGAGTAACGGGGGCTCCGCTGCCTGCAACGGTTTCTACAGCGACCGGCGGGGCCTAGCCACAGTCTCGCTCCCTCAGAATGCTGTCATCGTTATGACGACGGCGATCGGCCCAGGCGCCGAAGACTCAAAGAGTGAGCTTGGCTACGGTGGCAGCGGTGTTGCCCCCTCCCACCTCTCGCTCACTCACTCGGGCCGCTTGGTGCTTTCCCCCATCCCGCCCAAACCCGAAGCCCCCTCGCCCCCTGCGGTGGGGTCCCGCGTCACTCTGGCTGCCTCCACTCCGCAGAACACCATTACAGCCACAATCCCACCTGCCAGCAGTGCCCCTGCTGCCCACTCCATCTCCCCAACCCCAGGTGTGGCCACCCTGAGCCTCACCCTGCTCTCCAGCCCAGTCATCGGGGGCCTACTGCTGACGGACCGGCTCATCCCGGGGGCTGACCCTCCCGCGTCCCTCCTGCTCCCCCTCGCTCCTCCCCCCCATCCACATGCCCCTCGCCCTCTCTTTTACCAGCCCTGCCCCCTTCAGCCACGTCCCCATCCCTCGCCCCACCCTCTTTATCCCCACCCTCTCCCTCCGTCACCTTGCCCAATGCCCCGCCTGCGTTTGACCCCGACTCCTTCCTCAACAGTCCCAAGCAGGGTCAAACATACGGGGGTCCGTCACACCCAGAATCCCTCTCCCTGTCCCTCACCCTGCCTGCTTCCAACTCCTCTCACGGCCTCTCCTCTCCCTCTCCGCCTTCCTCCTCCTCCCCCCAGGCCCCCTCTCTCACTCTATCACTCTCCCCCACCTCTCCACCCGCCTCCTCCTCCCCTCCGTCATCCCTGTCCTCTCTGTCCGCTGAAACGGAGCGAGGGAGGAACGAAGAGAGAGAGGCACACTCCTTGGCTCTCCCCGCCACTTCCACGCCTTCCTCTGGCCCTCTGTCGCCCTCGCTTTCCTTCTCTCCCTCCCACTCCAGCACCCCCCTCATGCCCCTCTGCCTGGAGTCCTCGCTGGGCCTGGACAGCCTGGGCGTACTGGGGGCTGATGCCCCGGACCAGGAGCCTGAGAGGGTGTCCCCGAGCCCGGAAAGTGAGGACCGGAAACACAGCCCCAAACCATCACTCCATGAGCCCCAGCCGCCGCTGTTGACACAGATGGTCACACCCCAGCCCCACAACACCGCCTCCTCCTGCACTAACGGGCCGCTCCTGCAGTCGCCGCAGGAGCCCCAGTCTCACTCGACTGCCCAGCCGGGGCACCAGGCAGAGTGTGAGCCGCCTCAGCACCTGCTCGGCCTCCAGAACAAGCTGCAGCCCTGTCCCGACACTACGGGCCCCCAGCAGCAGCTCGTCCTGGTTCCGCCCAGTGCCCCGGGGCAAGGCCCGGAGACGGACTGCCAGCAGCAGCTGCTGTTCCTCCACAGGCAGCTCCAGCAGCGGGGGCAGCAGCTCGTCCTGCTGCAGCCTGAGCCGCCGCAGCTACAGGCCCTGCAGCCCAACGGCAAGCTTCTGCTCATGGAAGGCAAACCCAATAGCGTGGCAGCGCAGCCCACGTCACCGGAGGCTATTTTACGAGTGAAAGAGGAGCAGTCGTCCCCCTTCTCGCCGTCCTCTTCCCCTTCCTCCTCCTCCTCCTCCTCCTCCTCATCCTCGGGCTTGGAGTGCTATGAGGCAGAGGAGACCCCCATGGACACGAACAGCGGCGGAGAGGGTGGTGAGATGTGCAGGGAGGACCCGGACCTGTCTGTCATGATGCAGAAGAGTGGGGGCGGGTTGGAGGAGGCGGGGCCTGGCAGCTCCGCCCTGGAGATCTCCTTCGACAGCCAGTTCCCTGACCTGATCTCCGAGTTCATCACCGAGGATGAGCAGCGAGGCTCCACGCCGGCCCCACCGCAGCCTCCAGCTCAGCCCCTGTTCCCCACTGGGGTGCGTTACGTCGTCCCCCAGCCCTCCCCCGCATCCTCCTTCCTGCCCTTCCCCACCCTCACCCCTTCCTGCCCTCCAGCTGGGCCGGGGGACCAGGTGCGGCGTCTGGCCACCATCACGGATTTTTCCCCCGAATGGTCCTACCCAGAGGTGAGTCCTAGGACAGTGTTATAGCTTTAGCCTCTAGGGTGTGAAGTTGGTGCTTATCTGGACAGTTCACCCAATGGTGAAATAAATATTTAGTTCCATCATCTGCATGAAGTAGAATTTGTTTCTCTCTTATTGTTTTACTGAGCTGTGAGAGTTTTCTGAGTCTTTGCTGCAGCTGGGAACTTGTATGGATTGACTACCGTGGTGCAGCTGGTCTAGGGATAGATGTGGTTGCCTTGGTGGTGAACTGCTGGCCAATGGACCTTTCCGACCTGTCAATCACATGTAGCAAAACAACCTATCAGATTGCCTCATCTTACTAAGGTCCAGCCTACCCCGATAGCACCGCCAAATTGTCCCACACTCAATGCAATCTTTAGCTGTTTGTAATAGGCCAGGTGTCAGACTTTTTCTGAAAGTGGTTCTTGGATGCGCTTGGGGAGCCTGTAATACTGACGAAAGGTACCCTGCCTGGCTACGGGGAGCTCAATTAATCCATTTTCCAAAGCCAAAAACGCAGTTGGAGAAGTGTTTGCAATGGATTAAGACGTGGATGACCTCACACGCAACTCAAGGTGAATAGGATCAACAAACACAGTGGACTTCTGCATGCTACAAGCCAGTAGTTATTCTGCTGAGAGCATGATTCATTCGTGCCACCAGCACAGACATTTGCAACACTGGATAATATAAAACGTTTAGCCAGATGGTGAAGGATTTTGTAACAGCATGAAGTAATCTGCTTAGAAACTTTAACGTGGGAAAAGTTGGCTGGGTAGCTAGCCAACTGACTCAGAATGTCAGTCCCTTAGCCGGAATGAGTAAAGTTAGCTTGTCATATAACGAACATTAGATTAATAACTTGATTATGTCTAATGTGGCTAGTTTAAGGGTTAGCTACATTGCGTAATATCATTTATTACAAAGTCTAGCTGGCGTGTTGCCTGACTCATGGCCCACTGGCGTTAGACAGCATACTGGATCCAGTGTTATTTTTAGCTCAGTGATGGCAACAAATGTATGAAACGACTTACCCTGCTTTACACGTGCAGTATGATTCCTCTTTTTTGCTTGGTTCGATCAAAATGTGCAGTTTATTGGGCTTTTCTGCATTGATCACCAGCACTTCGCGGTTACTCTTGAATCTCCATCCGTTCCGTTCAAAAAAATTGATGTCATGGGTATATCCTTGCATTAAATAGTTAAGGCCTCTCTGGAAGCCTCTGCCGAACCAGTTGGGGGTATTTGGTACGAAATAAACCGCAATATTTTCGGGAATAAGGGCGCGAGAGTTCTGCTGAAACTTTTGCTGTGCTGTGGGAACTGAGCTGCAAGGATGTGGGCCTTAGCAACAGTAACTAAGGGGGGCGGAGCTGGTCGGAGCTAGTCGGAAAGGTCTATTGGGTGGTAATGTTCCGTAGCTTCTGTTATTAGCTAGCTTCACAGTTGTGCATGTAAGCTAACTGGCTGGCTGGCCTGAGAATTTGCTGTTGATGCAGTATTTTACAGTGCTACAACTTACAGCTTGACAATAAAATCATAATTTACTGTTCTTTACCTGTGGTCTATTTGGCTTATAATCTTGAACCCTCGTTAGATAATCCTACCATCCCGTATGAATGATGGTATTGTAAGTTCCAGTCAGTATTCTCTCCTGAAACGAAGCGTTTTGGCCTGTATCTGAGGTCAGAGAGACGTCTGTCCTGGGTGCAGTTGTGGTTCTTTTTGCCTGTGGGAGTTCGTTAATTGGCTGCTGCTGAGATGATTCAGTGTAGGAAATCGATATAAATGAATTTTTGTGTTTTTGGGTAAGCTTGCTTTTTGTTGCACAATTTCATCATGCTTTTAGGTGGGTCAGAGCTCCCTGAAACCCCTGATGTTGTGCTGGCAGCTGTAGGACCATTACTTTATCACCGCTAAGCTAGAGCTAGTCACCCAAGAATAATGATGTGTATGGTGTGGAGGGAGCTATTGTTGTTTGTCGTACTTCTAACTGCCTTAATGTAATGAATGGCTGTATTCCTGAGAGAAATATGAGTCTGGTTGGTCCTTAATACAAAGTCAAGTTATGTTTTGTCCGATGTTGCTGTACCCAGATATCAAGGTTTACTATAAAGCATGATTTTTGTACTAGAAGTAGAGGTTCTATTATGAGCATGGAGGAGGATTTGTTTTAACGCAGCGACAAAATAAGTAAATAAATCCTGCTTATTGCGCCTTTAAGGCCGTTGTTACCTCCGGCAAAGGTCATCCCACACCAAATCAACAAATTTTTGGGTGGTTCCACGCACCTCGGATTTTGATTATACCCGCACCAAATGTTTCAGAGGAACAAGTTTCAAATGTTGGCTTCATATTCTGAATATGTTTTGAGAAAATGCAGCTTAAGTAAGACAGGGTTGGGACAAAACTGACACGTAGCTGGCCAGAGCAAAATATTTACTTTTTTTAAATGATTCTTGAATTCTGTCTCTGGGTGTGGGCGGGGTTGGAGTTTTTGAAAGCTTATTGGGGAGGATTTGTTTTTGATTGCAAACACGACAGCAAAGCAAGAAATGAAATCCTGCTTAGTGTGCTTTTAAGGACGCCGTGCTATTTCAGTGTTTGAAGTTTTGTATGCAAACATGTTTATTATTCATTCACATGCAGCTTGCATCAGCAACACTTGTTTTGGGCCCTTAAAGCGCCATACTGGCATTAAATGGAAAAAACCAGTAAGTCACATTTCAGACATTTCGTGAAATATGGGGAAAGCAAATCCAACCCCGTCAATAAGGCCATGCCTTTCGCCATTCCTTCGTTTGGTGTTCTTTGGAAACCTGTGCATTATTTCTATACAGTTCCAGTTTGAAATGATGCAGAAGAAGCTAATAAGTCCAAAGTAACTTCAAAATCATTTTCTCAAAAATGTGACTTACTAGCTTTTTCCATTAAATGCTAGCGTAGGAAACGCATTTTAAAACACTGCCAAGCAAGCAGTGAGCGCCATGAGAAGATGGATGAACTGAAGACTAACATTTTTTGGCTTTTCATTTGAATTCTGCTTATTTAAATGTTGGAATATTTTGAGACATGCATATCTCTCTGAAGATTATATTGTACTCTGTTTTACTGCTGTGAATATGTGATGTCCGGGCTTGTATGTATTGGTACAGGCAAGCGTGGATAATGTATGTTTTGAAGTGATTGCATGGCTTATTGTGGCATGTGTATATGATGTCACTGCTGCTGTGGAGGTCGTGTGATTTGCTCATTGCTCCCTCAGGGTGGGGTGAAGGTGCTGATTACGGGACCCTGGACAGAAGCGACGGGACGGTATTCTTGTGTGTTTGATCAGAACACCGTTCCAGCCACACTGATCCAACCTGGAGTTCTGCGCTGCTACTGCCCTGGTGAGTCTCCACACACAAATTGAATCGTTTAGTTTAATATCAGTTCTGTATTGTTCCAAAGGGACGGGCTACGCACCCATTTTAATTTAATGCTCCTCATCAATTAATGAAGCTTTATAGTCGATGACAATCTGTGTATGAGAGGAACAGTTCAGTCTTCAATAATCATTATCGCCACAAGGGGGCGGGCCTGTCAAGCAATAATTCACATACTGTTAGGCGCACAGTCTATTGTAGTTGCACTCCTCATTATTTTATGTGGAGCATTTGACTTCTCATCACTTTCTCTGTGTTTTTGCATAGCTTACGTCTTTCCTGATTTTGTCTCCCAATTGCTCTCCCCTTTTCTCAGCTCATGAGGCAGGGCTGGTGGCCCTGCAGGTGTTGGAGGACTCGGGTGGGGTTTCGTCCTCTGTGCTGTTTGAGTACCGCGCGCGGAACGCTTCGTCGCTGCCCAGCTCACAGTTAGACTGGCTGTCCTTGGACGGTGAGTGACTCATCACCCTTCCATCCCCTATTTGGCCCACTCACTGCTGAGCTCCAATCAGTGTCCACTGGGGGAAAACTAGTTAAGCCATCATCAGACATCAGTCTTGCCCACAGGATTAGGGGACAAATACAGTGAAGTCCGTGTATATTTGGATGATGACAAAGTTTGAGTTATTTCAACTGTATACCTCAGCAAATCGGAGTTAAAATGAAATGATGCCTATGAGCTCTAAGTGCAGAATTACTGCTTTAATTTGTGGGTACTCTACTTATTTGTTGGCATCCAATTCAAATCAGGTAAAGTTTAGGAATTAAAGCACTTTCTATATGTGCCCCCCCCCCCCCCCCTTTTTTTTTTTTTGAAGGGACCATAAGTAATATACTGTAATTGGCTGCTCAGTTCTTCCATGGCCAAGTCTGTGTTGTGTTCTCATTATTTCATTATTTACACAGATGTGAGGTCTAGAGTTGTGCTCAAGTGTGGCCTTTTGGAATCTGATGCTATTAACAATATAAAGTCCAAAGATCTGTCACTAGCAGTGAAAGGAAGCCATCATTAGGTTGAAAAATTAGAACAAACAATGGGAAATGACAAAAACATGAAATATGGCTAAATCAACTATCTGAAACATTCTTAAAAAGAAAAAATGCACTGGTGAGCTCAGGAACTCCGAAAAGCCTAGAAACCCACCAATAACAACTGTGGTGGATGACAGAAGGATTATTTTACTATTTATTGAAGAAACACCCGCTTAAAATAGTTGGCCAGACCAAGAACGCCCTCCAGATAGGCGTATTCCTGTCAAAGTCAACAAATAAAAGAAGAGTATTTTACAGGATATAAACCACGAGTAAGACTCAAAATAGGAAGACCAGATTTTTGTCGGTCAAGATATGTCTAAACAAGCCTGAACAGATCTGGAAATATGTCCTTTAGACACATAAGACAAACTGAGTACCTTATGATCCAAAGCAAATCGCCTCTTCTGTGAAGCATGGTGGTTTGTGGAGGTAGTGTTGCGTCATGGACATGTATGGCTGCCAGTTGACCCAGTTATATTTTTAACTCATCTGGAAAGAAAGGTCTGATGGGCTTATGTCATGGCCTGCTTGTCCATCGTTCAAGTTCGTTCATTGTCTGTAAGCATAATCTTCTCCAAAACCACCCGGCGGATCAACTTAAAACTGGAGGGACATGTTCCTATCCAAGAGCACCCCAAGCTTTGTTCAGGCATTCTGAACCGATTTCAAGTAGGGCCGCTAGGCAGGCGTCTTGAAAATGCCTATTTCTGCTATATCTAAGGCAGTTCTGCGCCAGTCAGGCTGAAATTTGGTATATAGGTGCTAAGTAACAAGACTCATAACCTTTAGTATGGGTATTGTCATGCAGCACGTTTTTACCTTGCTTTGACCTTTGTCATTGTGCCATGACAATGAGTAGTTCTGTCGTCTATAAACATTATCTTCTCCAAAACCATCTTGCCGATGAAGCTGAAACTTGGCATAGATATTCCTATTCCTGTATTTCCTTCAGCCCAGATTCGGCCCACTGCCTCAAAATGTTTTGGAAGGCACTTTCAGTGCAGATGGACAGCCACCCAGCATATGCTGTGAAAGCAACCCTCGGCTTTTTTAAGACTCAAGAAGTGTTATGTAGTACAACCCTACTCAGAAAATGTTTGGGACAGTCTGGAAAATGCACATTAACACAGAGAGCAGCGATTTTGTAAATTTACTTCGACTTGTATTTCATTGCAGGCTGTCTGAACACAAAACATTAAATGTTTTGTTTGGTCAGGTTAATTTTGTTTGTAAATATACGTTCATGCCTGCAACCTATTCCAAGAAAAGTTGGGTGACAAGGTAATTCAGGACTAATAATGAGGGAAAAATTTGAATAGAGACGTGATTTGAATCAGCTGATGTTGGCTGGTAATTGTAAATCTGATTTGGTACAAGTGCAGCCTCCAGATGAATGAGTATTTCAAGTCTTTTTTTTTTTTTTTGAAAAAATGAACAGCACGTGCTCCTGAGTAAAGTTGAACATGGCGATCTACAATGGTACCAGCAAAGTCCAAGCGCCATGCCATGTACTGTCATCGTATGTGGTTATGTTAAGTTACTTGCGCTCCTGTGAATGCCCCCTTAATTATGAAAAGTACACTGAAGGAAGACATCCAGTGTTCGGTGGCTTTGCAACCAAGTATTAGAAATGGCAATGTCATTTATGAATGTGCTAGTTTGTCCCATTGCTTTTGAGTCCCTAGAATTGAGTTATGTATAAAAATGGTTCCTCCGGATCACACAATATTTTTGGTAAAACCCTTAAGGGGTCTTCAGGGTAAAGTGTAGAAATAACCATAATAATGTAAAAACTAAAAAATAAACCTACTCAACATGATTTTAACCTCATAAAATGTAGTGTCTTGATAAATAATTTACATGGTTGCCATGGAAATGGCTCTTTAATGACAAAATATGAAAATATTTTGTGGCACTGATATTATATAATAACCCATGGTCAGATTTTACTCAAATTAGTCTCATGAAAGGTTTAAGATAGTTCTATGAGATGACATTTTTTTGTTTGGAACATTTATGAATATTTAATGAGCTCTGTTATGAAACCGTAACGAAAATCTCTATCATCAACTTGCTTCATTTTCAAAATTAACCCCCTTGGGATGTACCTATCTAGAAAATCCTATATCATTTCATAGATCTCTAACAGATACAACTTCAGTCCAAATTTCAAGTCAATCAGATGAATATTAATGGTTTTATGAATGCCACAAGGTTGAAAATCTGTCAAAATTGTGATTTTCGGTAATTTGCATTTAAAGTCACAAGTAACAATTGAGGCAGAGGAAAAACATTCTTTGTATTTACTGGCATCTCACTGCATTCCTTTATTTTATTTATTTTATGTGAAAATCAAAAATATTGAAATTTTTACCATGAAGACCCCTTAAACCTGAAAGTTTGTATCTAAAGCACAACTTTATGTGCAACTTTATTTTTCCATTTCAAATCACTTTAGTGGTGTTCAGAGCCAAAACTATTAAAATTGTGTCACTGTCCTAATACTTATGGACCATACTACAGCCTGTTCCTGGTTAAAGCAGCTGCCAGTCCGCCTGTCTTTATTTCAGTGGGCACCCCTTGGCATTAAATCTATGCCGTCTGTCATCATGATAATGAATAATTGTTCAGTTTTGTCATCGGTATTTGAAAAGAACATTGTGCAGTCATCCTTTTTCTAAGGCTGAAATATTTTACGCTCGCTTCGTAGCAAGTTTTGATTCATTTTTTTTTTTGCTAAGATGTACAACCCTGAAAATCTGTCAGAAAAGTGGCTGGTTATAGCTGTTGTGGGACAGATGGAATCTCGGAGCAGAAGAGAGTACGTGAGCATCATTAATGGGCATGTGCACCCCGTAGTGCCATGAGGACAATGTATATCACAGAGCACATGATCTAAAGGTAGTTCCACAAATATGACCATTACTTCTATTTACTTTAATGGCCTGCAAAGATCCAGATCTCAATCCATAGCGCACCTTTCGGGTAACGATTGGTTTGTAAAATTATGTATGTGTGTTGTATGCTGTTGTATTGCAGTACGAACCAAAACCGATGAGGAATGTCTCCAATATGTGCTTTGAAGATTTAGGCATCCAGTATTAGGCTGGTGTACCCATACCTGGAGTGCATTGCTTGAAAGTGTGACTTCAGGCAGGACTGTACACAGCTTTGTAGGTGACTTCTGCCGTCACTCAGCACTGCCCTACCAGCCTTTGGGCAATGTGAAAAATCGTCTGTGTATCTCTAAGGCAGTGCGTGCGTGCGTGCGTGCGTGCGTGTGCGTGCGCGGCTGTTCGGCACGGCTCTGAATGACCCACTTGTATTAAGCTCAGTTCTTGCCCTCTTGTCGCCCCGATTAAAGTGGCTGAATTAGATCTTATTATCACATCAGCTTCAGATTACCTGACTGCTGCTGCCACAGGAAGGATTACATACACACTCTCAAAATCACTCTTGCGTGCTGACATTTGCTTCTTCATTCACCACACACACTGTCCTGCAAACTCAGACACCTCATCAGTATGGATATATGTATTTACACACATGGACACGTAAATGAACAGACACACAGGCTCTCTCTCTCTCTCTCTCTCTCTCTCTCTCTCTCTATCACATTTAAATGTTTGAGATCATTAAACTGATTTATGATATGAGACAAAGATAACCCAGGTAAACATAAAATGCAGTTTTTAAATGATGATTTCATTTATTTAATGAAAAAAGCTATCAAACCCTACCTGAGCCTGTGTGGGGAGAAAAAGTGCCCCTCTCGTAGCCACAGCAACCAATTAACTCTTTCATGCATGGAGGTCACTACAGTGTACAGCTGTTTAAAAGTGTTTTTTCTCTATATATGCCTGCAATTTTGGGCACTGCTGCATATTAGTAAAAAAATCCTGACTGAGTTTATCATAATTCATGCATGAGAGGGTTAAACATATTTGATTGATAATTGGGTTAAATTTCACTAGACACACCCAGGCAGGAATACTGCCAGCCCTGTTAAATCAGAACATCACTGAAATAGAATCTGTCTGGCAGTGTGAAGTGGGTAAAAATCAGCACCATTATCAACAGAAATTCAATAACTGAAGAGAAGGAAAGTAGATGACATCTACCAGACTGGAAAGGGTTACGAAGCCATTTCTAAAAGGCTCTTGGATTCCAGCATGTCATTGTGGGAGCCATTATCTACTAATAGTGAAAACTTGGAACATGGCATCCATGGGAGAGCTACAAGGTGAAAACCACGGCTGACTGAAAAGAACACAACGCCTCATCTTACATTTTCCAAAGCACATCTTGATGACCGCTGGGATATATGGGATAATATTCTGTGGACTGATGATTCAAAAGCAGAGCAGTTAAAAAGACTTGGATTGCATTACATCTGCCATAAAGCTAACTCTGCATTCCACAATAAGAACATCATAGCATCAGTGAAACACAGTGGTGGTTGTGTGACGGTCGAGGGCTGCTTGGCGGCTTCTCGAACTGGGCGTCTTGCCATAATTAATGAAACCATGAATTCTGCTCTTCGCTAGAAAATCCAGAAGGAGAATTTCTGGCCTGCGGCTTGTAACCTAAAGCTCAAGCGCTCTTGGGTTATACAGCAAGACAGTGATCCGTAGCCCACAACAAAATCCACCTTTGGATGGCTCAAAAGAAACAAAATGAAGGTTTTGCAGTGGCAGAGTCAAAGTCCTGAATTGAATCTGATTGAGATGATGTGGCATGACCTTTAACGGGCGGTTCATGCTCAAAGACCCTTCAATACGGCTGAATTAAAACAATTCTGCCAAGAAGAGTGGGCCAAAATTCCTCCATAGTGATATGAAAGGCTCATTGCTGTTCATCGCAAAGGTTCAATTCTGCAAACCTTTGACGGTAGCAACTGCAATCAGTTACTAAGTGTTGGGGGGGCAATTATTTTTTCTTACGGGCGATATAGACATTCAGTGACTCTTTTCAATAAATGAAATAATCATTTAAAAGCTGCATTTTGTGTTTACTCACGTTGTCTTTGTCTTATATTAAAATTAGTTGGATGATGTGAAACATTTCAATATGACTAATAAGCAAAAACAGGACAAATCAGGAAGGGAGCAAATGCTTTTTCACAGCACTTTATGTGGACACCTGTATATCCTCATTCACTCACACTTATACTGGCTTGGATTTGCACTCATTCTCACTGGGACGAAGGTTTGAGAGTCCTCCAGAGAACTCAACTGAATTGCACTGAATAATCCTGGAGACACAAGTATGGTTAGAGCAGTGCAGCAATGTTGGCTTTAGCCATAGCTGCAGCCACTACGCTCCCTCCCTCCCTCCCCCCCTCACCCTGGCAGAGGGGCAGGCGTGCAGATGGAGTGGAGCAGCGGGGGATTAGAGTGCCAGGGCCCTGTATGGAGCGTGTCGAAAGCTGGGGGATAAAGTGGGATTCCTGGGAGGAGAGCGGTGGGCAGGGGAGAGGGGGCAGTTATTTCAGGCTCCGCTTTTGTTTCCTGTCATCTCTCCAGCTTTTATTAACCCACTCTCTGTCCATCTTTCCCTTTGTTTCTCTTTTGCTCTTGCATTTTCAGTTAAAATTCATCTTTGACTGCTGCCATGCTACACTTTCCTTGGGCACTTCAGTGTGGCTTCTCGGTTCAGCCTAATAAAGCATCTCAGGTTTTGCTTGTCCGAAGAATTTTCTTTTTGTGTGAACTTCTGGAAGTTAAACTACAGAATGAACCTCTAGAGTATTTTACCTAGCTCACTATGTGCATCATATATAGTATAGCCTAACGGAAATGAATTAGCTCCCCTTCTGCCGAAGTGCTGAATGAATGGTGGGTTTACAACCTCCTTTACTGGTCAGGAGACGTGGGTCCTTTGTAGGGCTGACCCCATTTGGTTGACCGATCGATTGTTTGGTTTATAGGCTGTTAGTCGAGCAGTATTTGTTTTGGTCGAGCAATCGCAAAATAATGCATATCGATAGAATAATCCATACTCGATGCTGCGGGAATGGCACTGACAGTCCTTCACTCTTAACCAGGCCTATATTCTCTTTACATGAGTTATATTAGACAGCTTAGGTATTATTGATGTGAATAATTCAGCAAAACTAGTATAAGCAACATTTTATGCTAAATGTTTTTATACTCAACAAAAAAATTTCAGGACCACTGAGTTTTTTTTTTTTTCTTCTTCTTTCTCTATTATTGTCTCTTGTACTGAGCTTCCCAAGATGCTGTCAAGCTGTGGTGAGGGCTAAAGATGGTCACTCAAGATTTTGAAATGACTGGACATAGTCTGAAATTTTGATTTAATGGTCTGGACTTGGTGTGATTCTTCCCTGTGGATTCCCTGTTTTGGAGTAACAAAGCCATCTGATCAAATGTTTTGATGCACTTTGTGTCTTGGATTAACCCCAATGACTTACACGACACTTGGGATTCACTTCAGTTTTTACATTTCCTATACTCAGGTCAAAATCGAGTGTTCCTAAGCTTTTTTTTGTTCAGTGTATAAATATAAAACTAATATGTGCCAGACGCCTGTTCATGCCTACATTGTATCCTTCTTACACGCACGCAAATTTGCCTATTAATTGTTGCCTAAATTTACCCTTCAGGCAAGATAAGTGATATAGATATATTTTAATTGCTTATTTTGATTTACTCTTGGAGCATAATGTTTAAGAAAAAATCTGGAGCATGGCAGCATTTCGGTTTAGTCGCAAACTATCAAAAAAACTGGAATGACTTCGCAAGCAACGATTTGCTTACCTCAGTTCAACTACGAACATGATCTGCCGCTTGAAAATGGTAAATCAGCCAGCCTACTTTATATTCTTTCCTCACATCATTTGCTTTACATGTGAAAATTTTACATTGAGCTGTTATACTGTATGTTAGCTGTTTATAAAGCGTATAATGCGAGTTATTTATAGGTTATTGAATTTGAGACTGTATTTATCGGTGCATTACCAAAGCGTCATGAGCAATCAAGCTGCAAATTCATGTTTAACGCATATTTGGAGCTGAAGCCCTTAGGTATCTTTGTAAAAAGTAAAGGAGATAACGTTAACTGATGCGCTCGTTGCAGAAGCCAGTCTGACTAGCCTAATCCAGTTGGGAAATTTAGAACCCACTAACTAAATAAAACTTGTATTTTCTGCACATTTAATTTATCTACATAACGCAATTACTTCATGTTAAACTTCACGTCACGGAGCATACAATCTATTTGAGATACGTCGCCTACGATAAAGTGATATTTTTGCAAAAGAGATTTTAAATCTCGATGGGACCAACCAGATTTATGCAATAAAACAGCATGTGCATTGGAATCTGTTGTTAATCGGTCAAATGAAAGGATCAGCCTTTTCTGTGGTCTTACAGCAACTTCACAAGTGTAATGACGGAATCTGCCAGGACTGCTTGAAGAGGAGGCTTGGAACAGAATTTAAAAATTTCGACCAGTGGAATGATTGGGAAAAAATGGCCAACTGTTGGTCAACCAGGATTTGTTGTGGTTGAGGACAGCCCTTGTCCTTCGTGTTTGCAGTGGTGACGGTTGTTGGGCCGTCCAATTCCTGTCCAAACGTTGACCAAATGCACAATCCACTGATGTATGTGAAGAAGTGGAGAGGTTGATCAATTCTACAAATGTTCTTGAGGGATCAGAAGGAGGGGGTTTGATTTTTTCCAAAGCAAAGTTTAACCCCTCAGCCTTGGTGATTGATGGGAAGGAGCTGTTTTCCACTGTCATCACCCTCTTTACCGCAGCCAGACACTGCTCTCTCACGCACAGTTTACACAGCTATCCTTCCTGGGAATTCCCACTGGTTTCTGTTACACCAGTAGCTGCATTTTCTCTAGTTTTTCAGACTCAAAGTATTGGAGAACTGCTGTGGGAATATTAAGTGCTCTTGCTACCTCATTTCCAACCAAAAGGGCCACATATTTCAATGTTTTTTTTCGTATCAAAGAGCGAACTGACTTCTTCACGTTAGCGTTGTTTGGGTAGTTTTTTTTTTTTAAGAGCCATTTTATGCCTAAGGAAAGATGATTGTAAATTGAATTATTACTGCGCCTCAGCAAGCAACATTTTAATTGTTTTTAGTAGTGGGTGATAATGCAGGGGTAAAACATGACACCGGCAAAGCAGTACGTTTGAAGGTTATTCAACTCCATGTAGTTCTCATGGCTCCTAAAATGTTAATTATATCTACGCTACGTTTGGACTGGAATGAATAAGCACTAGCTCTCTGGGTGTGTGTGCATTTAATTTGGACGTGTGTGTGCGTTGCAGGAATGAGTCGGCGAGTGTGGCAAGTATGCTGGTGTGTGAGTGTTGATGAAGTGTACAGCTCAGCCTGTTGCTATTCTTGACCCACTGCTAAACCTATTTAAACCCCTGAGAAAGGGGGGTGGGGGTGTGGAGGGGGGCCAAAGACGTCAGCGTCTCATTTTATCTGACCGCGCAGAACTCACCATAGATATCCGTACGCTTCTCCCTCTTTTTTTCCGTTGCTTTTATCTTTACCCTCCCTATGTTGAGTTCTATCTGAAATTCCTCTGACCCTCCAGTACCTCTCTTGAGTTACACTTACCATGCCCTTCCCATTGTCCCCTCCGTGTTTCCCATATGATCTTCCTTTCCCCTCCTCTTCTGTCTCATTGCTAGCGGGATTGCGTTTGTGTGCGTTCGCACCCTCTCTCGCACGCTCTGTCAATCTCTGGTGCTCTCTCTCTCTCACACCCCCCCCTCCCTCCTCTCTCTCTCTCTCTCTCTCTCTCCCCCCCCCCCCTTTCATCCCCTGTTGGCTGTTCCTTGGCTTGTGTCTCCCGGCTCAGTCCATATAGCAGCTGTCAGGAATGTAAGATGCATTGGAGGGTCATGTTTGAGCCAGCGCCGGGACAGAGTCACACCGACCCCAGGGCCAGCCCGCAGTCTCCTGTTGCCTCCTAGGCTGGGACTTTCCAATTGGTAGAGCTGCTACCATTGGATTCGTTTGGATACCAGTTAACAGGAATACACTCCTGAAACTTGCTTTATTGGACCGCTGCTTTTCTTACTCTGTTCTGGAGCTCTTTTCCCTACGTTTGGGCATGTTCTTGTCCTCCTCTTCAGCTGTTTCTTGTTCTCCCCCTTTCCCTCTTCCTTTTTTCCTCTCCCTGGGGTACTTAAGCTGGTGAGGGATCCCAGACAGCTTTTGCTGCCCCACGCACCCTTAATCCACTTGATTTGGCCGGGGTGCCGTGTCTTACGTTAAGCCGCGTCAGTCGCATGTGCTTTTCCTGCTTTCGCTTGTTAGCCGCGATGTCGGGACGCTCGTTCTTGTTCTGCGTGTTTCTAGGCTGAGGGCACGGGGCAAGGGCAGGTCTGATTGGGATCACCAACTTCCTGGAAGACTACCTTAAATTGGTCCATCCTCTATTCCCTGGTGTTCCTGTCTGTGCTGCCCCCTGTCCTACCGCTCTTGTTTATACACTACTCTCGTCCTCCAACTTCTTGCCTGCGTGCCCATGGATTCTTTCGGCTAACTCTTCCCTCCACTGCTCTTTTGCTCTCTGCATTGCTGGAAAATGTTAGCACTTTCATGCTGTGCTAACGCTCACGTGCTAGTAGCTGGCAGTTGAATCTGTTGCCATTAGCAGTTTGCTCTGTGAGGTTTTGAGTTATGCGTCCTGTCCCATTCACATTCTGGGCTTAATAACTTGGACTGAGCCCTGTTCCCCCTCACTAGACTGTTAAGCAAAGATCCATGTACCTTTTCCCTGTCCTCTGCGTCGTGTCTTGACGTCTTGCTGCGGAGATGGTTTCCTCATTTCTCGATATTCAGAAACAATAAAATTCTCAGGCTGAGGGGAGTGCAAAAGAAAAGATTGTGGAGAACCACAGAGGATAGAGACACGATGTGGCGATAAACGGGACGACATATTTTTGGGACTGCTCTGGGATTCCCAACCCCACCCCACCGTCCACACCCTCCCTCCCACGTTGCTTTAAAACACTCGATTAGCAGAGTTTGAAGCGTCAGGCATCTGGACTGTCTTTCAGCTGAGATGGAGAAGGCGACAGACAGCAATGGCGTCGGTAGGCACGAGCGCCGTGCGTTTGTGTGCGTGTGTGCGTGCGTACAGTGAACCTGTCTAGAGCAGACAATGTTATTTGGAGCATTGTGTGAAGTTAGAACTTGTACCCTAGAAAATGCAAATGCTTCATACTTTGACAAACTTCGGACTTTGTATATGTAGTCTGCTGCTTTTCTTATTCTCATTCAATGGTCCTATCACAAAGACCTTGGCTGTGAGTTGTGTTGAGTGCCCTGCTGAATGACTGGATTCTCTGCTGCCGACCTCAGGGGGCCAGAACATTCCAGGTTTGCTGTTATATTAATGCACCCCCTCCCCCTTTCATTTGTCTCGTGTGAGTGGATGCGGTGATTGAAGTTGGGAGTGGTGTTGGGAAGGGATTGTGGAACATTTTCCCTCATCACGCTGCCCTGCTTTAGAAGGCGTCTGAGCGGAGTGGTGAGACTGACGCATCGGCTTCCCTTTGTGAAAATCAGTGTCAGAAGCAGCTCTGTGGCTTTATTATTGTTCAGCTGAATGTACACATTTATTTGCTCTCACATCATGCATAGTGTACATCTAGATAGTATGTCCAAACACTTTACTCTGGCTTTAGCAAGTTAAACTACCATTTCGCTGTCAGCTGGATGAAACCATGAATTGAGTGGGCCCTGCACATGGAAAGGGTGCAGGGAAACCAAGAATGAATGGTCTTTTCAGGTGACCTGAGACTTTGTTTCTGGAACCACTGTTGTCAACTTGCGTATAAAATGTCTGCTGTCAAGGAATTATCACTTAATAAATGTGTGCAAAAAGGCTGCACAGAGTACTAATGGGGTGCATGGGGCTTAAACTGCTTACCAGTCTAACTCTAGTATATTTAACATTGCGTGAAAGCACAGTGCATAATGTTTAATGTAGGTTCATTTATTAATATTTTTTAGTGAATAAAATATGGTCTCCCAGGTTGCAATTTAATTCTGCCCCGCCCCACATCAAACAGAACTTCAATCACTGCGCTCTGATACATAATTAAAGGTCTGACCTTCACTCTAGATTCAGGCGAGTGAGAAAACGGGATGTCTGCCAGATTCCTAAAGGACAAGAATACTGTTCCTAGGTGGGGCATTGCAATTGTAGCCCGTAGCAAGGTAGTTAGAGGGACAGTTCACTCAAAAGTACGTTTCCACTTACCTGGCGTAATCCACAAATGATTGTTCACTTGAATTGTAGATATTTTCGATAGTTGCCGCTCTTTGTCCTCATTGCGAATGAACCTTGCTGACTCATTTTTATGTTACTCAAAATGTGAAAAAATGTAAATTCAAGAAATACGACAGCAGCACCTTTTTGCAAATTCCATGATTACAGTTGAGTTGCCCTAGAGCCTAATTTCTGTCTCATTGAACTGCTACTTACGCCAGGGAGTACCGACTGTGTGGCCTTTAATCTGGCGAAACGTCATGCTGGCAGACCGGCATGATGTTGGCCAAATGTAAGTGAAAAAAATACGGTCATTATATTTTTTGGGTAAATTAACGCTTCTACATGACAGGCTGAAGTTAATATCGTGCTGAGTGAATGGAATGTCCGCTAAACAATGTCAGCTGTGCACGTCTCTCTACATAAGTGCATCCACTAAGTACCTGAAATGTGCGGTGAATGTATTTCAGAAATGAGAAATGACGCAGCTTGGGCCTATACACTGGTGCATATATGGGAAATGCCGGTCTGTGCCAGTAGACCAAGATGTTGTTCCAGGGCTCAGATCCCATCACCTGTTATTTTTCCACGGCCTGGAAGGTCACATTTTATCAGATGTTCTACCTTGCTGTGATCTTTGAGCAGAGGTTCCTGTTTTACATTTTCCATTTGAGGCGGAGTCCTCTGTAGATGCCTCTGGCAACATCACAAGGCACAGTAGCACTAGTGCCAGCGTGCGTTTGGCATTCGTACTGGGCATTGAAAGACACATAGAGGAGTGTTAGCCTCCGATTTGGCTCTCTGTTCTGAGATGTAACCAACTGCTTAAAAGTTTGGTGTCTCTCTCGATTTTCTCTGTTAAATGGAAGCAACGGCCCAAGACGTATCTAAACCATAGGGCCTCTCTGGGAAGGGAATGACATTGTAAGGAGTGTCCAGCTGAATCATTTGGGCAATTCTGAGGTATTGTCAACCAAATGTTCCCTCCGTGACAGACACAAAAATGATCCCCAAATGGAAATGGAGGGGAAAATGGAGCTTTTTTCTCTCGAATATAGTAGCGCAATATTATACCCATAAATTGTAAAAAATACTTTTGAATGCATCACCAGAATTTTGTTTGGGGGAGGGTTTAGTGTTTCATCACACAGGGGACATTTTGTGAAAATACCTCGGAATCACCCACCTAATTTATAATCCATAGGGCTGTCAACTATCACCTGGGTCATTCTGTTTGCGAAGGAGCCTATCATTTATAACGCTCCTATGGAAAATATTGCAGTTTACATGGAAATCCATTGAGCGTAGTAGCTCGGTAAATTTAATATCCCGAGTGCCTAAAATTTGCAGACCAGTGATTAAATCTTACATGGACAAATTGATGAGAAATCACTAAAATTGATGTGCTATTTTTCATTTGAAAACTTTTTTGCCTCCAAATTACTTGAAATGGGAAATTCAGTGTATTTAAATAATTCTGGAAATTGTTTAATACATTTTTTTGATTATCAACTATGATACAAACACTATTACTGAATAAAATGTCAAAAAATGACCAGTGTTTTCAAACATCTGACCGGCATTGTATGTGAATTTTGGAGACTGCCGTTAGAGTGCTTGCTGTGGCATTGCATGGAGATGTAGACTGCTCACGGAGTGCGCTGTCTTCACTGTGCCTGCTGTGCATCCATTATAGAGCAGTCGTGTGTGTTTCTACACTGTGACCTTGTATCCTTTGACTGTGAACTTGTGACTGTGTGCTTCCTGACTGGAGTTCCTTGCTGATCTCTCTGACTAGCCTCGGCTAGTTTTCTGCCTTTTGCCTTCGTACTTCCCTGGTGTTGATGATTAGTTGTGAATTCTTTGTTGCAATCTTTTGCTTAAACTATTATAGTACACTGTAATGGTTAAACCCAGTAAAATATAAACAGAATATTTGGTGTTACCAATTTAGGAATTGCTTTGTCACTCAATCTATCCCTAATTCTGAGTCTGCTCACTTTATGACCGTTAGCTGTGTTACAGCTGATGTTCTCTGTCAGTGACGGTGCTCTCAGTGAAATGTTTTGTTTGAAAAGCAGCCGTTGTGGAAAGTTCTATCAAAAAACCATTTTTACTGCTCTTACTTTTTTTACATCATTGGAATGTTCAATTAGGAACAAACACGTATCTGTGATCTTGTGCCTTAAAGGTTTGGTTTTGCTTTTTTCTGACTGTGTCCTGACTGATTTTCAGATAACCAGTTCCGCATGTCCATCCTGGAGCGGCTGGAGCAGATGGAGAAGAGGATGGCAGAGATGACTGCAGCCAACAATCAGCAGCAGCAGCAACAACAGAGACAGCAGCAGCAGCAGCAGCAGCAGCAGCAGGGCTCTCAGAACACCACCCAACAGCCAGCGGCTGGGACTGAGGACCGAGCTCAGACGCAGGTACTTCGAACAACAGTCTGTGAGATGGGTTAGATTTGCACGGGGTGGTCCGTTATCATTGATTTTCGGCCTGGGATCTGCTTCGCACAACATATAGGGGGCGCTCCAATATGGCCGCAATCCATTTTCATCACTAGTTTGCACCCCTTATACTCTGTGCGCTATCAGTGCCCCAGAACTATTACAACTGCACGACACTGGTATGTAGTTAGACTATCCATTACAGGTGAGAAAAAGTTGGGATAATTTATGCGCACACCAATAGGTGGCGCCGAACATAGCGAAATGGTAAAATTTGGCATATTTCAGTGCCACCTGGTGGTGTGCGCGGTCGACCGACAGGGCCAAGGTTTGTTGCATAATGAAGTATGGAGATCACCCTTTTAGTTTAGGAAAGCCATTTCTTAGGATAAGGACTACTGTCCATAATAGGTGGCGCTTTACTAACAGATGTACTGGTACACGCATAAAGCAATATCCACTCAAAATTGCTCATGATTGGTCAAGTCATGAAATGCGCAGCCACTATCCCGAGGATATGTTTTCATGAATTATGTCTTTAGCCTTTATCAATGAAATTCCAGTGACAGAAATCAGGAGATATTATTTGCGCATGTCAATATGAGCTGCTATAGGTGCATTTCGATGCTGTGTCCCAGTAGAACAGGCCCTGTGATAGACTTGACCTCATTTCAGGTAATGATTACTGATTTTTTTAAATCATCTCTGGCATATTTGTGGTTTCATTAGTTACATCAATTATTGATTGAGGGCACCACTAGTACTTCCTGTTTACTCCTTTGTTATAGACTATTGAAAAGCCACTTTTTCTATCTGAGGTTTTATCCAGAATCCTCCACGTATGTGAATGCCCTTAAAGTGCCAGAACTGGCTTGGATGAATATGCAAACATTCCCAATGTATATGAAACTGGCATTTTTTTTCATAAAACAACTTCTTGTATAGTTACAGACCCATTTCATACAGGTGGATAGACTTGCATGCGGACTTGGCTTGAGCGATATCCAACATTAAATATCTCGATATTTGCAGTAACTGCAAGTTTAAGGATGAAGGACATCTCATACAAAAGTATTTCCTTGGGATTTTCACTGCGCATTTCAGCTGGACCAATCATGAGCAATTTTGAGTGGATATTGCTTTATGCGTGTACCAGTACATCTGTTAGTAAAGCACCACCTATTATGGACAGTATTCCTTGTCCCAAGAAATGGCTTTCATAAACTAAAAGGGTGACCTCTATACTTCATTATGCAACAAACCTTAGCCCGGTCAATCGACCGCGCACGCCAGCAGGTGGCGCTGAAATACGCCAAATTTTACCATTTTGCCATGTTCGGCGCCACCTTTTGGTGTGCGCATACACTATCCCAATTTTTTCTCACCTCTAATAGATAGTCTAACTACATACCAGTGTGGTGCAGCTGTAAAAGTTCTGGGGCACTGATCGCACACAGAGTATAACGGGTGCAAACCAGTGACGAAAATGGATTGCGGCCATATTGGAGCACCCCCTATATGTTGCGCGAAGAAGATCGCAGGCCGAAAATTGCTCTTTACACTGACCATCCCCCCTACAATTCAATTTTCCAACTTTTACTTTGGGATAAAGTTCGCGCAGTGAATAAAAGCAACCCAAAAATCAAATTTTGGTAATTTGGCATTTAAGGCCCTATTTTGGCTTGCACTTGATTGACCCCTAAAACCCAAACCGGTGCAGGTAGGGCCATAAAATTTAGGGATAGGGTAGGGACATAAAACCACCAAATGTTCAGCAAAATTGAAGAAGGTGACTATCACCACCTGCCTGAACCTTACAGACAATAGCTCTTAAAAGTGGGACATTCTTGAAGACATGGGTCCCATTACGTCTGCCACAAAGCTATCACAGCATTCCAGAATAAGTACATCGTGCCAACAGTTGAAAATGTTGATAGTAGTGTGAGGATTGGGGCTGCTTTAGGACCTTGGCGAATTGCCATAATTACTGGAACTATGGAATCTGCTCTATACCAGAAAATCCTAAAGAAGAATGTCTGGTCATCAGCTTATGACCTTAAGCTCAAGTGTAGTTGGCTTACGTGGCAGGGTAATAATCTGAAACACACAAGCATGACCACCTCTGAGTGGCTCAAAAGACGCAAATTGATGGTTTAAAGCCCAATGCCCATTGGCAGCAAAGCAAAGCGTTGCGTCAAACTCCAAACGTTTTTTAACACCCACTGGAAGCGTCAGTAGCATCAATATTGACAGCTGACAACAGGACCGAGAAGCAAGTTACGGGTGTCACTCTCAAAATATTCAACAAGACAACGTTTAATTTTGAGAACACCTACCGATAAAGCTTATTTTAAGTGATGGCGAAGGGCGATGTTGAGGTTACTGTGCACTATACGTTATTTAAAAAAATTCTAATTTAGCCCTCTGGTAAATTAAGATTATGATTTACTTTACTTCACCCAGCAGCAAGTTGGCTAGCTAGCCAAGTTAGCAGTGTTAAGTTCTTACCAATGTACCTTGAGTTGGGTAGCCTACTGTCTAACTGCAGATCGCTTGGTAACTTAAATGCCTGCAAAATGACTGATTTCCTTTCAAAACTGCGAGGTTGTTATAAAGCAGTTATATCAGTTTCGACAACTGCATGTGAGGTTTCAGCCAAAAGCGTGCCACCTACCATTACAAGGAAAAATAGTTAAGTAACCTAAAAGACAAATACATTTTTATTGTGTTGACGCTTGAGAAATAGAACAGAGGCGAAAAATGAAAAAATTATGCACATCAACACGCATCACACGCCGCCAGTGGGCGTTGGGCTTTAGATGACTTAATTGAAAGCCTTGACTTGGATCTGATTGCTGTGGCATGACCTTTACCGGCAGTTCATGCTCAAAAACTGTCCAATGTGTCTGAATTAAAACAAATTTGCACAGAAGAGTGGGCCAAATCTGTACATTGTTTCGAAATTAACTTATGTATGATCTTAGAGCAGTAATGACTTACTTTTTTTCCTGATGAAAAAATTACAAATGTCCATGGCCTGTGAGTGTGAGAGTGAGAGAGGGGGAGGGGGCTTCGATAGGAGGTGGATCAATTGAAGGGTTCAGAAAAATAGGAAGTTTCTCTATATCCTTTTTTTCTGTTGGTAAGGTATAAAAATATAACAAATTACCGTTGCTGCTGCATAAATGCAAGGTTTTACATTATTTAAGTACAAGCCCCTATTCCAATGAAGTTGGGATGTTGTGTAAAATGTGAATAAAAACAGATTACAAAGACTTGCAAATCCTTTTCGACCTATATTCAACTGAGTACACTACAAAGACACGATATTTAATGTTCAAACTGATAAACTTTATTGTTTTTTGGAAATATTCACTCATTTTGAATTTGATGTCTGCTACACGTTCCAAAAAAGCTTGGACAGGGGCAACAAAAGACTGGGAAAGTTGAGGAATGCTCAAAAAACACCTGTTTGGAACATTCCACAGGTGAACAGGTCAGTGTCATGATTAGGTATAAAAGGAGCATCCCTGACAGGCTCAGTCATTCACAAGCAAGGATGGGGTGAGGTTCACCATTTTGTGATTGACTGCGTGAGAAAATAGTCCAACGGTTTAGAACAACGTTTCTCAACGTGCAATTGCGAGGAATTTTGGAATTTCATCATCCACAGTCAATTTTATGGCTCATGCAGCTTCCCTTTAAACTACATGCTATTAGCTGTGGTCCAATCACCAACGGGCAGCCTATATCACAGAAGGAGTCCAACACACAGAGAAAAACAGCAATGATCCCAGGCATGAAAACAAAATAAGTATAAATACATACACATGACTTGGTCATAACACATCAAAAGATTCAGAGAATCAGAAGAAATCTCTTCACGTGAGGGGCAAGGCCGAAAGCCAACATTGAATGCCCGTGACCGTTGGTCCCTCAGGCAGCACTGCATTAACAACCAACATCATTCTTTAAAGGATATTACCCTGTGGGCTCAGGAACACTTTGGAAAACCATTGTCAGTGAACGCAGTTCGTTGCTACATCTACAAGTGCAAGTTAAAACTCTACCATGCAAAGCGAAAGCCATATATCAACAACACCCAGAAATGCTGCCAGCTTCTCTGGGCCAGCTTATCTGAGATGGACTGACGCAGAGTGAAAAAGTGTGCTGTGGTCTGACGAGTCCACATTTCAAATTGTTTTTGGAAATTATGGACGTCATGTCCTCCGGGCTAAAGAGGAGAAGGACTGTCCAGATTGTTATCAGCACAAAGTTCAAAAGCCAGCATCTGTGATGGTATGAGGATGTGTTAGTGCCCATGGCATGGGTAACTTGCATATCTGTGAAGGCAGCATTAATGCTGAAAGGTACATACAGGTGTTGGAGCAACATATGCTGCCATCCAAGCGACGTCTTTTTCAGGGACGTCCCTGCTTATTTCAGCAAGACAATGCCAAGCCACATTCTGCACGTGTTACAACAGCGTGGCTTCGTAGTAAAAGAGTGCGGGTAATAGACTGGCCTGCCTGCAATCCAGACCTGTCTGCCATTGAAAATGTGTGGCACATTATGAAGTGCAAAATACGACAACGGAGACCCTGGACTGTTGAGCAACTGAAGTTGTACATCAAGCAAGAGGAGGAAAGAATTCCACCTACAAAGCTTCTACAATTACTTTCCTCAGTTCCCAAACACTTATTAAGTGTTGTTAAAAGGAAAGTTGATGTAACACAGAGGTAAACATGCCCCTGTCCCAGCTTTTTTGGAATGTGTTGCACTGGGCATCAAATTCAAAATGAATGAATATTTCCAAAAAAAAACAATGTTTATCAGTTTGAACATTAAATATCTTGTCTTTGTAGTGTACTCAGTTGAATGTTGGTTGAAAAGGATTTGCAAATCAGTTTGTTCTACTTTTGTTGCTAGTGCTAACTATGATCTGTTTGGTTCGCTGATGTTACCGTGTGTTTATTTTTTTATGCCTCTGCATCGGCGACCGCCGTGGTCAGAGGCGCTATGTTTTCAGGTTGTCTGTCCATCCTTATTTTGAGTACAGGATATCTCTTGAGCACATGGAGGATATTTACTCAAATGTGACACAAATGTCCTCTTGGATTCAAGGATGAACTGATTTAATCTTATTGGCAATGTGTCAAAGATCATTGTCTCATTGTTGTGAACGCAATATCTCCAGAAAACCTGGTGGGAGTTTCTTCAAATTTGCCACAAATGTCTGCTTTGACTCAAGGATGAACTGCTTAGGTTTTAGCAGTCAAAGGTCAACGTTGCTGTGACGTCATTATGAATACAATGTCTCTGGAATGCCTGGAGGGAATTTCTCCATAAGTGGCACCAATGTCATTTGGACTCAAGGATGAAATAATTAGATTTTGGTGGTTGAAGGTCAAGTGAGCTCTGAAGTCCATCTCATTGTTGTGAATGTGATATCTCTGGAATCCCGCGTGGGAATTTCTTCAAATCAGGCACAAATGTCCACTTACACTCAAGGATGAGCTGATTAGATTTTGGTGGTCAAAGGTCAAGGTCACCCTGACCTCAAATCCGTCTCATTCTTGTGAATGCTATATGTCTGGAATACCTCGAGAAAATTTTTCTCAGTGTGGCACAAATATCAATTTGGACTCTAGGACAATATAATTAGATTTTTATGGTCAAAGGTCACTGTGACCTGAATTTTGAATTCATACCAGGAATTTGATTCTTTTTTTTTTGTTTGTTTGTTTGTTTTGTCTTGGTGAACTTACACACTAAACGACATGCAGTAGAATAACAACAAAACTGAGACAAGGGGGAGAACTATGAATTTCATGCTTGAGAACAACAAAAGGAATGCTTTTCTAAATACCCTTGACTATGGAGGTTTGCGTACCACTGTAGCTGAGAAAACGCAGATGTATACAACCGCATGGTGGTATTTCTAGTGGTTAAATGGCTAGTCTTAGGGAGGAGCAATGCTCAACCTCTCATTTTCACTATTGAGCAAGCTTTCCAGCGCCTATGGTTTGTATAATGATGCTTCATTTCTGAGTTAAATGCAGTTCCCAGAACTTACAAGTTGCACACTAGTAAATGTTGAATTGCGAAAGTCTTAATACACTACAAAAAAATGTGTTGCCATGGGGTTTGTAAGCGATATTGCACCTTTTCTTTTCCTAATTAAACCATACCTTCATACCTGGCACTGGCGCGGTCCCAAGGTCGGTTGCCAATTGAAATGCCTCCTGAGAAAAAAACTGAACTCCTATAAGAACAGTTCAGTCATACATATCAGTGACAGGCCAATCAGAGGTAATATGCTGGGGTTGGCGGAGTCCTCATCTTTTAGCCAACGATTAACTGTAACCTGTTGCTGTTTATTTTTTTTATTTAGCCGTCAAACAATTGATTTGCTCAATCGCAAAGACTATGTAGTAGACTGGCAATTTTTTATTTAGTTGGCATTATTGTTCTCTGCTTTCTGAACTGTTCAAGAAACAGCATAGATTTGTATGAATGTGTTTGCTGGGCTAAGTGTATGCTTATAAAAACAATTCATGTCATTAGGACTTTTTAATTATTATTGGGTATACATTGGTTTCGATAATTTGATAAATACCTTGATTGTAATTCAGGGAAAGTGCATGGGAACAGGTTGAGAGTAATCTTCAAATATGATTGCAGTGATGCAGCATTGCTGGTGACTAGCTGACTTCTTGGCACAATTTTTTCTTTTGATGCACTTCTTCTGGCACCTGACGTTTCGTTGACTGTTTGTTTAAAACCACGTCTGAAATTGAGGTATGGATGAAGTGCACCACAGTCGTCAGTCTAATAATGCTGAAAGAATTATCACAGTGCAGTATCGCGTGCCCGAAAGACGTCTCAGTTGAACTCAGTGCAGTTCGCCACAGATCAGGATTACTCATGCAACACATTGCATATACAGAGAACAGAGGTGCAGAAGGGTGCCACCTTGGCTTGGTACTCGTTGACAGGCAGGCATTGGAATGCATTTTTCCATGCAGATACCACTGCAGCGGTTATCTATGGATACGCCTCCCAAAATTAGATGGCGTTCTCACTCCTCTCCATAATTTTTCCATGTTGTTTCGCTGTGAGGGAGTGTTAGTGGAGCTCCAGTGGACGTGTTGAGAGAGTGAGAGATTGGCCTGTGTGGAAGAGTCACTGTCTCCAGAACATGACCAACTTAAACCCTTTCAAATCCTTTAATAACTCGTCCCCCGCCCTCCCTTCAGCCCCCATTATATTTTCTGTCCTTTCCCTCTCGCCTCCTGGCATTCCCTGTGTACCCCCCTATTTTACCCCTCCGCCGTATGAACATTTATAGCTGTCTCTTCATGCGTCAGAGGTGGGGCGGGGAGGGGGGGCGCGGCAGGATTGGAAACACGGAAGAGCTGTGTGTTCCAGAACTGGGGGGGGGGGAAAAGGAGAGGGAGGGGTTAGTATGGCAGAGGCTCGGCACATGTAATGTTTCCCGTCCGCCAGTCTGCAGTGGAAAACTACCTTTAGTCCTCCAACTGTGAAAGAGGAGAAAGTGACAAAAAAGAAAGGGGGAGAAAAAAGGGTGGGTCTTGAAGGGGGGAATGAGGAATGAAAGGATATGAAAGGCCTGGAAAGATTGAGCAAAGGGGGATAAATTTCACTCTGCCAGGAGTTGGTGTTCTGCCTTAGAGGGAAAACTTGATGGCATCATTCTAGCAGTGGTTTTGGCGCATGTCCATACTGTGTCGCTGTAATGTTAGAGATTGCCTTGCATTGTACTTGGAGGAATTCAAGCTATTCACACAGGTTTGTAATACATGTAAATTCCATGAGAAATTACATTTTATACATTTTTATCCACACGGCGAATAATGCGAGGGGATATAGTCAGGGGTGCGGTTGTCCGTCCGTCCGTCCGTCCGTCTGTCTGTCTGCGAACATTTCATTTGCGGAGCATAACTTGAAAACCATTCAATATTTTTGAACAAAACTTGATGTGCACATTAGTCATGACCTGTAGTGGTGTCTTTTGTTAATCCGAAGTTGATAAATTTTGTATTTTTTCTGATTTCCATGGAAACATTTTGAACTTAGAATTTTAGGGGGTATGGTTTGTTACCAGAGCAGGTGGCATTTAAATTCTTTTAATATGTGGGGCCGGGGGGATACACCATCTCCTGATGGCTCTTGTTAATGTTTCTCCTCAGTATGACTGTATAAATTTGAGTTTTGAGCTTTTTAACTAGAAGTCAATATGACACATAGTTTCAGACAATTTGTATTAACCCAGAGATTTATATTATGGTTTCTGTTTTTCCAAACTGTAAATTATTGCCCTTGAACTCCTTTGCTTTGAGTTGTCAAGGCTGAAATTGTATTCAAATGGACTGTCTTAGTCCTTGTTGTATCTGTAGATATGAAAATTTTGGTTCCACTTTCTTTGCCGTAAGTGAAGGTTATGTGTTTGACTGGCTGTTTTGTGCTTTTTGTGTGTCTGTCCTTTCTCAGTCCGGTCCCTGGTTCGAGCGGCGCATCGTGGGGCTCTGTGAGCGCATGATGGCGGGAGGCCGATGGGGAGGAGGAGGGGAGAGACTGTTACATTCCGTTCGCCACAGAGGGATGACCCTTCTGCACCTAGCAGCTGCACAGGGATACACGCAGCTCATACAGACCCTCATACACTGGAGGTACGTATCATACTCTCATACACGCATACACTCATTTGCACAAACACACAGCTCAGACACACTGTCTTACACTGCAGATCGGCCAGGTCACGCGGTAACGGAGTTACAAAATTGGTGTATTTGCTATCAGAACTCCAAAACTAAGTAAGATAGAGTTACAATTTAAATGGCTTTGTGTGGGTCTTCCCTAGTACTTCAGAAAACAAAATAGGCAATTTTGTTCATTTGATTTATTTTGGGTGAAAACGGCAAAAAACTGGTCTGTAACGGAGTTAATGTGCTCAGATGCATTCATTTGCTCACATGTAAACAAATCTCTACTCTTGCACATTTGTATACATGTCTCTAGGCACACACACAATCAGACAAAGGTGCACATGCTGTTGCGTACACTGATGAGTCATAAAATTAAGACCACTTACAGATGAAGTGAATAATTGTGTACATTTTGTAAAAACAGTTCATGTAAAGGTTTGGGATGTTATTAGACTGTAAGTTGGTCCTCATAGTTGACGTGTTGGACATGGGAGAGATGGGCGAGCACAAAGCACTGAGCGACTCTGACAGGGGCCAGATCACTGGATTGGGTAGGGGCATTTCTGACAGGGCAAGGCTTGTGGGGTGTTCTTTGTCAAAAGCAGACAGTACCTGCCAACAGTGGTCCGAAGGAGGGAAGTCCTCAAATTGACGATAAGATATGTGGTGCCCGAGGTTCACTACTCTGCGAGGGCAACAAAGGCGGTCATGTCTGGTGTAAACTAATGGATGGGCTTCTGTGGCACAAGTAACAGAAAATTTTTGCGATGGTTTCAGAGCGAATGTGTGATAGATCATGGGGTTATGTTGCTGCCAAACCGGTAAGAGTGCTCATGCTAACCTCTGTCCACCATCAAAAGCGCCTACTGTGGGGCCCTCAAGCGTGAGTTTGGACTTTTGAGCAATAAACATGGTTGCCTGGTCCCAAGTGCCCTGTTTTTTTTTTTTTTTTTTTTTAAAGATAATGTACTTTGGACAGGTACATGTCTGCTGTTCACTTGGGTTAGAGATGGCATGGCTCCCAGATGCATTGTGGAAAGAAAGCTGATGGAGGTAGTGTGGTGCTCTGGGCAATCTTCTACGAGGAAACCCTGGGTCTGGGCGTTCGCATTGATGACAATTTAACGTTTACAAACTGCCAAATTGTTGTTGTGGGCCAGGTGCATTCCTTCATGGCAAAGGTGTTCCCTGATGGCAGTGGCCTCTTTCAGCAGGGTAATGCGCCCTCTCACAGCACACAGATTGCTTGGTAAAGGTAGAAGAACATGATGGAGGCCTCAAAATTTCCCAGATCTCAGACCGATTAAGCACTTGTGGGATGTATTGGAGTGACTAAGTCCAATACGTGGCAGCTCCACTTCACAGCTTACAGCACTTAAAGGATCTGGTGCTAACGTCTGGGTGCCAGACACCACAGAGCGCCTTCAGGGGTCTTTCAGAGTCCATGCCTCTGCAGCTCTGAGCTGTTTTGGCTGCACACAGAGGACTAACAGTGTACTGGCCGTGGTCATAGTATTTTGGCTCATCAGTATAAATATTTTTATTAAGCGCACACATTCAGCTGTTTCATGGTTGGGGAAGAGAATTGAAGCAGTATGGGTAAAAAGAGTCTTTCTCTCTGTCTGTCAGAAGTGTAAACGCAGACAGTTTGGATCTTGAACAGGAGGTGGACCCCCTCAATGTGGATCACTTCTCCTGCACTCCACTGGTGAGTCCACTGGCTGAACAGTGATTACAGTTATACCTAACGTAACGTGGAAATGTACTGAGCCTAAAAGTCAGTCAATTGAGTGTGAAGGCTTCTCTCCCCTATCAAACATCTAACCATTTGCCATTTTTTCTCTCATCTCTCCCATAATCTATTATTTCCTTCACCCTGCCAACTTTATTATTATTGCCAACTTTCCTTATGCCAAACAAAAAAAAAAAACCTGTGTGTATGGTAATGTCAAAGATTTTAGGTTGGGTCGGTGGGTGGGATATTTTTTTTAAAGAAATTTTTTAGGTCTTTTGTCAAACCTGACCCTGATTATTTCCAAAATCTGTCCTAGACGTTGAACCATTTCTAAAGGAAATTATAATGATCAGATCAGTTTCTCCTTCTGGCTTTTTTTGTAAGAGCTGTCACAGGCGTCTGAAATAACAGAGCTGCTTTAACTTCTCCAACATTTAATGTTATCCTGACAAATTATGTAGAGCTAAAATAAATTGCGAACACTAGAGGCGGATGTGAATCCATCTGGGTCCGTAGCTTGCACACAGCGTTCACCATGCAGTCGACTTTAAGGCTTTAAAGAAACTCAGGGATACAAGAAAAATGAAATATTTGTGTACAGTGTCTCCTTACGTCAATTTAGAATCAACAGATCTCATTGGCTATTGCAGAGGCTTCTCTTATGAACAAGAGAAATCTGGTCAAGTGAAGCATGGTTTGCAAAACAAAGCGCTAATGGCAGATTCATTCAGGAAAAAAAAATTTTATATATCGTGAGGTGGTGAGAGCTGATAACACTTTTGAAAACTAAGGATATGTTCAAGTAGCTTATCACTTTCATTTTCAGGTTCAAGTTGTCCTTGAAAACATACCGCGACATGATTACAACGTGTTACAACATTAAAAGGGGACCTATTATGCTCTTTTTTTTCCCCAAGTTCGTTATATGTCCAGAAGGGAGGTTTATAAACTTTATTGCAGCAAAAAAAAAAAAAAATCCATGATTTCTTGACCATTTGACTGTCATTCCTCACACTTTGAAAAACAGACTGGTCTGAGTGGACATTCCATCTTTGGAATGAGGTCTCTTCTGATTTGCTTGAAGTCTTCATATTCACGTGCAGAATTTTATTCATCTCTCAATGTTAATGTCTTTCTGTCCGTATTAGATGTGGGCATGTGCTCTCGGCCACCAGGCGGCTGCGGTGCTGCTTTACCGGTGGAACAGCCTTGCCTTGGGGATCCCAGACTCTCTGGGGCGGCTCCCGCTGGCCGTGGCTCGATCCCGTGGCCACACCCGCCTGGCCCGCTGTCTGGAGGAGCTGCACACCCAGGGCGTGACCCCCGAACAGCCAGCCCAAGCGGAGCCGGAGGGGGCCGACTGGGGCCACACCAATACCCAGCCTCCACCTCCAGCACCTCACCTGCCCCCCTCCCCTCTCTCTACCAGTCCTGACACCGGTAAGGGCGCGGAAAGCTTGCATAGGAAAAAATGGATATTAAATGAGCAGTTCAAGATTTTATGTAATGAAGATTGAATTAAGTGTCCTTTTTTGTTGGCCGGCTTGGCCTCTAAGCCATTTGGGCTTATGCTGTGGTTATATGCCTTCGTGGTCGTGCGTCTGTAAACTTTTTGCCTTGTCAGCGCTCTAGTGCCTTCAGTTTTTCGCGGGCTGTAGCATCTTCAGGTTTTCACAGATCTTATTCATATTTTATATGCACATATATGGAATGAAAATCTAAGCCGAGTTCGATTTTGGCCATGTTTGGCCAAGCGGGCGCAGTGACTCTGCCACTATTTTTTTTTTATCTAGTATCCTCATATCACTTGTCTGGAATACTGTTGCCCTCAAACCCCGAACTTTAATTGCTAATGCACTTCAGCAGTGATTGATTGAATTATAGAAAGATCATTTTCTCAGTTCATCTTTTCCTCTCTCCTAATATCCTTTCCTCACTCCTCTCTCTCTCTGTTTTCTCCTCCCTCTCGTTGTCTCCCAGGTCTCAGCTCCTCCAGCAGTATCCCCTCTCCCAGTGACCCTCCATCTCCCTCTCCCAGCTCCGCCTACTCCAGCGGCTCCATTCCCCTGTACAGTCCCCCGGACCCCATGGACACCTCTGACCCCTCCCTGTCGGCCACCTCGTCCCCCTCCTCCCTCCCTCTCTCCTCTCCCTCCCCGTCTCTCCAGCTGCCCCTCTCCCTGCACTCCTGGGGTGAGGCCTGTGAGGCAGGAGACCCCAGCCTGTCCGCCAGCCCTCACGAGCCGGCCTTCCTGATGGAGTACGAGCCCACCTGCAGCCCCTCCCCGCCGTCAGGGCCCCCGCTGTCCCGACACTCCGCCTTCGAGGCAGAGCTGCTCAGCTACAGCGAGAACGCCGAGAACGAGGACTACCTGCCCGCTGTGGAAGAGCTGCAGGTGTGGGACAAAGTTATGCACACTTCTCTACAAACTCTCACTCTTTTCTAGAGACTTTTCTCTGCAGTACGAACTTGTACACACCTGTAAAAACTTGCACACACCTGTATAAACTCGCAGTCTTTTATACATACTTACACACTACAGTACAAACTCTTGCACTCCTGTGCAAACTCACACTCTTTTATACAGACTTATACACTCTATTACAAACTCGCACTCTCCTATACAGACTTGCATACACCAGTATGAGCTCACTCACTATAGTACAGACTCGTACTCTCCAGTACAAAATCACTCACTTTTTTAAAATTCTCAAGATCTTGTGCAAACCCATTGACAGACTGCAATGGCATACTCTCCTGTATAAACTGGCACACTACTATACAAGACTTACTGTGCAAACACATACACATTACTGAACAAAGGCACGCATGCTACTGTACACTCTTACACTCCTATATAAACTTGCATGCACCTGTACAAGCCCTCATTCCTGCACTCAACTTACTTACACCTGTACAAACTCACATGTAGCTTTATAAACTAGCAGACAAATTTCAGTTCTGCTGACCCAGGAGTCCAGTCTTCTGATGTGAGTGTACTCCAGTCACCTGAAGCTACTCTTTGTTTTCAGTCACGTGATAGTGACATTGGTTGCGATCTGCCTTCTATATGCCCTCCAAACTTAAACAAACCGATTGATTCCTGTCCTCTGTTAAAGTTAAGGGTGGTTTTGTGTATTGTGATTGATTGTAAGCGCAAAAGAGGCAAGCGCAAAGTGAGCTTCAGTTCTATAACAAGAACTATTGCTAGTCAAGTAGAGTTGTGAGAAGAATGAATAAGGGAGAGAAAAATAATTAAGGAATTGAGGCAGACCAAATTCTACAAAGGGAGCATGTTTGTGATCGTCAGTTTGTTTCAGGGAGCCCACAGCCATCTGGGATGGGGAAGATATTGACAGGGTAATTTTCTTTGAATCATCGATGAATTATCTTTCCAGTCACCAAAGCCACAAATCCAGTCACCACTTTGTCGCATGCTTCCAAACTTCGGTGGTTCTTTAACTGATCGGCCATGTTTAAACTTGTTTGTTTGACCAAGTAGCCAAACAGATGGGACAGTTCTATTGGCAGCAAGCATTCAGGATTTATTTTATCACTAGGAGTATTGATCGGGTCAATACCAACGACGGAAAAAGGATATATACAGAGATATCAAACCATTTTGTGGCTTTGCTGGGAAACTGAATCATTAGACTGCACAGGAAAGTTTCTACTGAGTCCCTCGATCTCATCTTTTCTCTCTTTTTGAGCATAAATTCATGGAAAAATCATAAAATAGAACTGAGAATGCAACAAGTCAATAGAAATGAACTGCTAGAGTCATACACATAGAACTCTGAGGGGCAGAAAAATGAAGGTTGTTCATATTTCCTCAGGCCAGATGTCACATCTGGTGAAAACAGACAATATTTTGTGCGCTACCCAGGTTGACATGGCAACCCTTGCGGAGCAGATAATCGAGGCCACGCCTGAACGCATCAAGCAGGAGGAGTTCCCCAGAGGGGCGGAGTCTCCACTGAGGGAGAGGAGGGACAACACTGCCATACACGACACCATGCCCTGGCTGGCCACCTACCTGGACACAGTAGACACTTTGCCTGCCCTGTCCCCACCCAGGTACCGCCCCTCTGTTTCTGTTACTCTGCATTCCACTTGTCTCCTCTGAATCCCTGTTCATTGCCGTGTTTTGCCTGTGTGATATTACTTCATTCTCTCTGATAAGCTTACTGTTCAAAAATATGCAGTTCATTTTAGCATTCGTGTGATTTACCTTTTTAACCCTAGTCCTGCCTAGTGTTAATGCTTATTGAGGACTGGCATACAGGGTAATGGCTAGTGGGGGACGATATATTAATGACCGGCTTACAGGGAAACGAGTGTGGGTCCTCTATATATCTGCGACTGGCAGGACTAAGGTTACTGTTGTTGTGGTAGTAGGTGTCAAGGTTTTGCTGTTTGCCACATATTCACTTATTTTCTCTGCAGCTTTAGTTCCACAGGGGCCTGGTTTGGGCCCTCTCGTTGTTTCATTTTAACTTTTTCTTTAGACATCTCATGCATGTCCTCCCACAATTTTTATGTGGATATGTGTGTCAGTGGTGTGCCATCAGATGTTTACGGGGCCTTCAGTTACCTCAGCTTTTGCTGCATGATTGTTTCAAACTGTTCCCATTTACGTTTGCTTGATTAACAATCAATCTGTTTGCTGAATAATCAAGAACAATACATAGTCTGTAGTGATTAAGAAATGATAATGGTGAAGTGATTGCCTATTGCGAAAATGCTAAATGAGAGATGAAAGTCCGCTGAAATTGGGGATTTTTTTGCATTTATTGGGAATATTGCTATCCTTAAAATGTCACTCCGCTGTGTGTCACGCATAACAGTGCCCTTTAGTTGCGACTATATTCACAATACAGCTTGGCCTCTGGTACCTACTGCATAATATGCCTTCCTAACTAATTTCTGCAAATCTATGCCCTCTCATGAGCTACATCAGTTTGGAATATTCAAAAATTATTTACATTTTACATTGTTATTTTCCAGCAGAAGAAAACACCTTGTAACTTTGTAATGCAGTGTACAATAGCCCGTGCTGTGGAAAATAAATGTGATTCATTCCACCACTTAGACTACGCAACTGTTGCTTATCTGGTGAAGCAAACTGCAAAAGGATTTGATAATTAAGTACTGAAAGGTGAGGTTACCGAAGGTTTTGGATTCCGCCGTTAGACTGTCTTTGATGTGTATGTGTGTGTTCATGTTTGCATGGATGTGTGTGACACTAAGCACCTCAACAGCTATCCTCCCTCCCTCTCCCCAGGCGGGACAGGTGCGTTTGCCCTACTCCTCCCCCATCCTCCCGATCTCCTCAGCCCCCCTCGCCCCTCAGCGCTCTGGCTTTGCAGCGGCTTCGCCCTCCCAGCAGCGCGGCCTGGGCCGAGTTCCTCAATGCCTCTGCCAACGGTCGCATGGAGCGTGACTTCGCCCTGCTCACCCTGACTGACAGCGAGCAGCGGGAGCTGTATGAGGCTGCTCGCATCATTCAGAATGCCTTCCGCAGATACAAGGTACAGTCACCGCTCCTTACATTCAACAGACCTGTTGATGGGGTAACCTAGTTGAGTAACCCATTGAGTAACCTAATCACATGATTTTCGGGAGACCCTGCAGTTTGTACCTAAGAGCTGATGCTCAGTTTAAATCATAAGTGTAGTGAAGCCCTCTAAGACTGCGATCTTGATGGCCTGGGCAAACGCGAGCTGCACATAATCTTACCTGTACCTTCATACTTCCATATCCTGAATTTTTCCGTTTTAGTATGGAATATTGTGCATGTTGCTATATTGGGTTAGTTGTAGTTTTCCTTTTCGAATATACCGGTATAAATAATAGGAATTTACAGTCTAAGACAATGTGTGATACTGAGACTTGCTCTATCCTTTAATGTGCGAGATCACAAATACATAATTAGAATGTCAAGTTAACACTCTAATTCTAATGACATGCTCATTACTGTAGATGGAGATGGAGTTCTTGAACACTGAATTTTGAAAACCGGAACATTCCAAAAATTTTCACTCTTCAAAGCGTTAAATTTAATTGCAAATGTACATGCATTTTTCTAGGTGCAATTTTTTATTCTACCCCCCGTCCTTACCCTTTTCTGTACCTTGTCCCTTTTTTCCTCTTTTGCCCCTTCCCCTGCCACCTTTTTTGATGTCCCAGGGCCGGAGGTTGAAGGAGCAGCAGGACATGGCCGCAGCAGTCATTCAGAGATGCTACAGAAAGTATAAACAGGTGCGTGGAGTTCATGGTTCATTTAGTAGTCCCTCGCCCCCTGCTGGTGACAGTGTGCTCCTGCGCTGCTCTTCTATCTATCAGCCAGGCCATGTTCAACAAACAGAATTATCCCACAGGGTCTATCTGTGTAGGACAATTATATTTCCTCACCGGCCCTCCGTATTTTTCTCAAATGGGATGTAATTTCTTCACTTCCCTTGCCAGTTTCCGACAACTCCTTTTGTGTACTCAGGAAGGACCGGATGTCCAGGATTTCGTCATACACGGCGCACATTTGCGCAGGCATTGCTTTTCTGTTGAATTTACATACCATTAGTAAGTTGTTTTACAAAAAAAGTCTGGTGTTTCCTGCAGTCGCATCCTTTAAGATTGGCTGCTGTATTTCTTGGCCTTTTGACCTTTTCCGTTTGCATTTTCTTTGTCTTCTGGTAGTTTTGGCTGGGTGGTGTTCTCATGTTCAGGTAACGGGCAGCCACAGTGCACACAGTGTCAGCAGATTTTCAAATCAGGGATTTGCTTTGGGTATAATTCAATTCAAACTTTATTTGAAATTCAACTGAGGGTCCATAACAATAAAAAGAGAGAAAAAAATAAGACATACAAGATAAAACTGCAACAATTTGTAATTCAATTTTAAAAAAATTCATATGTAGGCCATCTCTCAAGTGTTTTCTCTGAATGGATGAGTGTTGAAAGCAGCTTGGTATGAAACCTGTTTGAGTGTTTTTTTTTATTGTAAATTGAAATTCAACATTTTCTCCAACCGAATACTTGTCCCATTGCTTGAAAGAGCACTCGTCTAACTGTTTTGTAGTTTTTTTTTTTTTTTTCTTGCAGTCCGGACTAAAAAAGTTGTGCATTGGAATCAATTTGGACAGCATTAGGCTGTTGTTTACTGTGTTGTTAGTCTTTTCTGAAATTATGGCTGTACCAAATAGTTTGAAGCTTCATTCATAATGTTGACAATCAAATTCTAAATCAACAATGGAATGCTGCAGCTTTTCTCTTTTTTTTTTTTTTTGCATGTATTCATTGTATTTAAAGCCGGTATTTCTGCACAGTTGGAGACAAGGATAAGACTGTACTAATATTATTGGTATTACAGTTTTTGTAGAATTAGATTTTGCCGGTGCCTGCGTGGAACTGCTTCTGTCTTTCGCGATCTAAACATTTTCGATAACTCTAGAGCAAACATAGCCTGAAGTAAGAATTCCACTAGTAAAAAATTTATTGGAAAAAAAGACAGATTTAATCTGATCCAAAATTTGGAATGTTTTTATCTTAATAAATATTATGTATGTGTACTTAATGCCGATTACATTTTAACCCTTTAAACCCTAGCCTGTTTTTTAGACCTCCGCTTGAAAACTTGCATACCCAAATTGAAAAGGGCATATCTCTGCAACCATAAGGTCTATTTGAATAATTCTGGTCACAAAATGAAGGGGACACTTGTGAGATTTGTTCAGATGTGTAAATACTCGTTTTTTTATGTATCCATTTCTGTTGTTTCTCTTCTTTTGCTGACATCTTGCAGATTCTTTGGAATAGAGTAAAGAGGGGCATATCATTGGAATCTGTGGAGTCTCTGGTTTCATTTGAGCATTGAAATTGTGGCGAGTGGGTTAATTAGGTGGCGCTGTAGTGATTTTGATGTTTGGTAATTCATTTCATTGGTGTCAGAATTGTGTTTGGAGCATGTAGAAATGGCTTATATATTATTGTAGCTGAGGTTCTTCTGTTTAATTTGATGTGCAGCATGACTGTATTGTGACATGGCTAATGCTTCATTTTTTACCTTTTCCTCTGGTGTTCTAGGGTTTAAAGGGTTTAAAGCCAAATTTTTCACTGCTGTCAAAAACTGCTCTTCTGTTTGCCTCATGCACAGAGATGTATTAAAGGGGTGGTCTGTCCTAGCTATCTTCCTGCGACATAAATTGCATGTATGAAACCACAGTAATGAAAATTTCAGCTATTTCACCATTTCAGCTCTTGCTCCATTGTAGTAAATTACTTAAGTCCTTACAATAAAGATCATGTTATTTATCTGCATTCGCTTGGCGCTTTCATACCAAGAACCGCCGTAAAAAGATGCCATAGAAATTGTCGGTTTTGAAGCATTTTAAGTATGCTGATGGCACAAAACGGCGCAATTAGGCTATTTCATCATTATTTCATGCCTTTAGTGGATTGGCCTGCTACCTGCATGTAGGCTATTTATGTTGATGAAATTGCTACAATCATTTAAAGTTTAAGTTAATTTAATGGAACAGTAATTGATTTGATGCAATGAATCATTTTATTCAAATTGATGATATTGTCTAAGGATTTTTTTTTTTTTATTCATTGGGGGGTTATGACGTCCTGTATAGCTCAAAAACGGCACATAATTGGGTTTATAAAGGACACTATTTTGCACCAATGTTTCATAGGGTTCGACATGACGACATGAAAATGTTTCTATTATAAATGTAAAAAATGCTGAAACGGGAGATGGAATTCAGGGAAAGTTTCGGATAAATTAATCACATGCAGAATTGTCATCCTTACAAAGTCACGGGTATTAGGCCTATATCTTCAGGTACATTTTCAATGTGGTGTATTGGCGGTCTCCTGGTCATTTCCTTATGAGTAATTTCTTAATTGTTATATGTTTATGTATTGGTCTTGGTAATTCTGTGAATTGATTGTTAATCAGGTGTTCTCAAACAAGAGCAGGTTGAGATCCATCATGTGTAAAAGGTTGGGAGGCTTCTATCTGACAGCACTCAGCTGAAGATCCTGTAATGCCAGCACTACCAGAGGTTGGGTTGGAAAAGGTTGAAGCAAATCAAGCACCAAGCATGATAGCTTTTTAAGCAACACATATTGGCCTACATAACACAGGAATCTACTTGGATAAAATGTTGAAAAAATGTTTGACTACCATGCGATCATCAATTATTAATTTTTTGTAACTGGTTATGATTTATCTGGTGAATACTCGCTGATTTGAGTACTGGTTTGCACCCCTGATTTAATATTTTCTCTTTTGCTGTCATGTGGGACTAATATAAAATCGGGAAACTGGCCATGACTTGATGAAAACAAGAAAAATATGCTTCTTACCTGTTGATAGATTTTCTAAGCATGAGATAAGACATACAGCTCCCAATTCCCCACCAGATCATTGAGACACTTGGTTTGTATTAATGATCTTATCTAATCTTCAAAACGGTACAGAAGTTCTCCGGTTATATTTTTTTCTCTTAATAATAGAATTGGTGCTGAAATGTGTGAAAGTCCTTATCTTTGGCAGTGATTTACTCATGTGGCTGTGATGGTTCCCAGTCGTAATTTGAGTTGTGTTTAGACAGTGGGGAGTAAGTGTTCAAGATGCATTATCTATGAAAGCTGCCTTGTTTGTATCGTCTAGTGTACAGTGTTATTTATGTTTGATGGAAATTAACCTTTTGAACTTGCAACTTTTCAGCCAGGTGTACAGCGTGTGTTTTTGTTACTCTCCTGCTGCATGCTGCTGGGGTGCCTGTGCTGTGTGTGTGTTTGTGTCTGTGTCCCTCTGTGCTTGCCTACTCTTTTTTTTTCTCTGTGTGTGACTAACCCAGACTAATGCTCCCGGTCTCTCTCTCCCTCTCTCTCTCTTTCTCTCCTCTCCACCTCTTTGATTCCTCTTGCTAGCTAACATGGATAGCACTGAAGGTAATGTCTGACCTCTATAGCTGCTTATTGCCTTCTCAGCTGCCTGTTAACTGCAGGGTTAGGGGGTTGCTTGGCTGAAGGAGCAGCATTTAGATGCACTTACCTGTGCACAGACTACAGTGTCTTGTGTCCGACATGAAGCCAACAGTGTGTTAAAGAGCCTTTAGTCTAATCTCTTCGAATAAGGGGCCTGTTGGTACTATAGGTACGCTGCCTTCTGTAGCATCCTTTTGCTGGTCTTAATTTACATTCATTTAGAATGTTCAGTGCTACCCCTATTAATGTACTGATGCGCATTGTTCCTGTGCTTTAGTGTACTTGTTCAGTGAACTGTTTGTCAGCCATCTGTATGGTTAATGTGCTGTGTGTGTCAGTGAGAGGAGAGTGTAAGGATGGAATGAATGACTTTCTGTACTCCTTGTGTATGTATCTGAAGGCGTCACATGGTGTTCCGATTCATGATTTCTCTCTGAAATGTATGTCCCTCCCCCCTCCCTCTCATCACGGCCTCAGTATGCCCTTTATAAGAAGATGACTCAGGCAGCCATCTTGATCCAGAGCAAATTCCGCAGCTACTACGAGCAGAAGAAGTTTCAGCAGTCTCGCCGTGCTGCAGTCCTGATCCAGCAGTACTACCGCAGCTATAAGGAGTACGAGCGGCTGAAGCAGGGTCACCGTGGGACAAGTGCTCTCAACACTAAGATCAAGTGAGGAGAAACGACCAGAGTGTGCTCAGATCTTAGAGTTTTGTGTGCCACTATAATCAATGCACTGAGGGAAATCGGAGCAAATACCGAGAGAGCCGAAGGGGAGCTTCTTCCTGCTTTAACCCATAGAGCGCTAAATGCAGCTATTGTTGCTCAATGATGTAAGATATCAAAATCAAAGCTGTTGAAAACCTACCATGTGGCGACTTGTTTAAAAGAGCTCCTGCTGGGAGCTCCTTTAAACAAAATGCCACATGATAGGTTTTCAACAGCGCGAGATAATTGAATTTATATTTTCTTAAGAATGTATTTCAGCGCTCTAAGGGTTAATAGTCCTTGGTGCTCCCCATCATCCTGCTATTGCTACCACTGGCTCCTTAGCATGGAACCATTTATCTTTTTATCTTATTTTCCACTTTTCTTTGTTGGTGTTCCCGCATTTAGTTTTAGTGCATGACAAATATTTCTTCATGTAGGAGAAGCCCTGCAGATCTAAGACTGAATGGTAGGAAATGTACTGTAGACAGAATGGAGGGAAATGTACTGTAGACAGAATGGAGGGAAATGTACTGTAGACAGAATGGTAGGAAATGTACTGTAGACAGAATGGAGGGAAATGTACTGTAGGCAGAATGGTGGGAAATGTACTGTGGACAGAATGGTGGGAAATGTACTGTAGACGGAATGGTGGGAAATGTACTGTAGACAGAATGGGGGGTGGGTGGAGGAGAGGTATGGGTGGGAAGTGCCTCAGTGTGAAAGCCTGCCAGATTTAGGTACTGATAAGCTCGTTTTTCACGTTTTATCATCCACGGTTTATTAAAACCTCGCCGATTTCGCTGCCATAGTACTGGCCAGACAGTACTCACACTACGGAGTACAGCCAAACAACATCGTTATCTCTCCTCATCCTTTTTCGGTACACTCCTCTTTTTAGGGGATCCTTTCTGACGAAGAAGCAGGACCAGGCAGCTCGGAAAATCATGAGATTCCTCCGCCGCTGCCGGCACAGGTAACGGTTAGCCTGGCGCTGAGGTCACGTGCATTTAAATGGATGTGCTTGTATGAGTCAGCAGGCTGTTGCAGTCTGATGAAGTCTTCTCTTCATTTCTCCACAGAATTAAGGAGCTGAAGCAGAGCAAAGAGCTGGAGAGAATGCAGAAGAGAGGCCTCACCACCTAAAGCCCTCTTCATCCTCCTCCTCCTCCTGCTCCTCTGACCTCTCTCCATCCTCCCTGAGGGAGAGCAGAGGATGGTTTGGGGAGACGATGCACATTTAAATGCAAGCAAATGCATACACGTGCAGATGCATATACACGACCACACGCACACACACACACACAGGCACACAGTCACTCTATCTTTCTTACACACACGCATGCATGAGCGCAGTGTCTCAGTCTCGCTGTCTCTCACATGCACGCACACTCACACACACACCGAAAAACACACACACATAGTCTCTGTCTCTCTTCCACTCTCACATACACATGCGCGCGCAGTGTCTCTGTCTCTCTCTCACACACACAAATGGGCATTCACACACGCACACACATGAATACACTCATCTTTTCAGTCCTTCTCCCTAACACGCTCACCAGCACGTACACAGTCTCTCACCATCTCTCTCTCGCACACACACACGCACACGCACACGCACACACACACACACACACACACACGCACACTCGTGAGAACGCACATATACTTGCACTGAAAGTCATACTCCTATACCCCCCCCCCCATGCACCTGTATTTCCACCTCTGCTCTCTGTCCATCACTAATGAGAGGGAGGTATGAAACCGCAGCCCACAGCTCCTCCCCCCCAGCGGTCTGCCTCCCTCCTGCTTGCCCAGAGCCAGAGCCTCCTACACGTGTGTGTGCCCTCACTCTCTCCATCCTCTTCCATCCCTAATGCCTTCATGCACCTTCTCCTGAGGAGAGACATTTCGAAGAAACCTTTGAAAACAAGAGACTCCCAGCCTTATTTTTCCTCTCTACATCTAGGATAGAGCGCTAAAGCGGACAAGACTGTCCTGCATACAAGTTGCTTTAAAGTTATTAATTTTTTGGCATTTTTGTTTTTTACTACTGTTCGTTTCTTTTGCTTCGCAAAACGAGACCAGACCGCAGCTTGTTCAGAATGTATTGTACTTTCGAGGTATACATGTACAAACATATATATCCATATATTCTCTAGATATAAATTATTGGTATCATTAACATTATATATTTATTGAAATGACTTTTTGGGGCACGTTTTTTAATGCTCTACTTTAAGAAAATACTCCCATCAGTTTTGATTGAATGACTGACACTAATAGCGATTTTGACACATTGCCTAAAATTATTGAAAAACACTATAAGTCTTAATATCATTATCACAAAAGAAACAAAATTTGAGGCTTCCCAGTCAGCCTGTCTCAATGTGAATTGCACATGTCCGCAAGTAAGACTGAGTGCAAAGCTCATTATTTTCCCAAGTTTTTAAAACCGTCTTGAGTCTCTCCCCCTAGCTTTGTGTCCATCGCATGCCTGCGATGGGACTCAGTTTCTCATTTTTTAAGATGATTTTCTGGAGAACACATGCCAGTAGTTGGCAAGCACTTTTTGTCACCGTTTAGAAATTCTACATAACCATGAAACATGACCGTAACTGTCTCGCCCCAAATATACAGCACTTCACAATGGTCTTTCTGCTTGGAAGCCACAGTGGAGTAAATCTGACTGTGCTCTTGGGTGAAATCGGAGTATTGATGTGTTAGTTTGTGAAGCACCTCCCTTGCTGAGCAGTTTGCTCTCAGGAAGTCCCAGGCTGTTTCTTTATGTCTGCCTCTTGTTAGCTGGTCCTGTGTAGCTCCTGCTTGAATTGCATGGGAGACGTTATCCAGTGATGGCTGCTGTCTTTGCTGTAGTTTGTGTGACTGCCCTTAGAGCCCACCGCTGACAGCCTGGGATGGCCAAATGCGCAGCAAACTGCTCTGCGCTGGAGAGAATTATGGGATACATAGAGGCTTATCACTTGCAGACAGCTGAGAATTTGGCTGTGCTCTTGGTCATGGGCAGGTCAACCAGAAATACCTTTTTGTTTGGTTTATTATTTTTGAATCTTCTATCAGCATCCTCACTTATGAAGATGGATTAGTGAAGCCTTGAGCTGAGATGCTGAAGATCCATATTCCCAGAGCAGGGTCTGTTGCCTTCAGTGCAGAGTCAGATGAAGACTGTTGAGTCTGATTGCTAACAGCGTCTGTGGGTTTGCACGGGGGGCAGTGCACTTAAATTGAGTGTACTTTACAGTGTCGACTCTCAGTTCTGCTCTTTACAGCTTGATTAGCCTTGATGTAAGAGATTTATTGAAAGAAAATGCGACTCGCTGGGAGATCCATAAAGTTAATTTGTCTCCATCTAACCAGAGTACCCTTTAGCTCGGATTGTGATTCTAGTTTACCATGATAGAACAGACCTCAACAGGTTTGTTACATTTGTGGTCTTTAAAACTTTTAAAAATATCGCTTCAACATTGTTAAAACACAACTGCTTTGCATTGGTTGCGGCTTTTCTATGGATATCCAGTTTGGTGTATTTCATAAAAGGAGTTTTTGATGAAGCTGTTCTTCAAATTGAACTCTGTGGATGTTTGCGATCTTGTGTTGCATAGATGGTATTCTGAATACTTACATTTTTGGAAGAAGTAAAGGTCTAGATGTCTTAATATTCACCGGACCAATGGAGCTATAGCGTATTCCACACAACTTGACTATTCTCGTTTGAAGTCAAGGCCTGATTTTAACGGGGTTCTTGTTTGTGGCATGTTGGAGTTCATCTGGTAGGATTGGTTGGAGTGGAAGCCATATGTTTTAAAATCCGTGAACAACCGTCCCAAAACAGAACTGAGCGTTGATGGAGTGAATACAACCATCCCAGAACAGAACTGAGCGCTGATGCTGTAAAGTGACTCCACTCTGAGGGTTTCCAGGTGTTGGTCATTTCCATTGCCCAGTTAGACAAGTCTCCACATGCGGTCATATATACTTGGGGGTGGGGGTGGGAGGGTTGCGTTTCGGATATGGGGCCGTTCGGAGGAATTGCCCTGATAAGGCATTTTACTATTCCTCCTTGCATGAGGATTTGTTGGCTGCATGTAACTGTAACAGCTTTCCCTTTGTAGCCCAGTTATACTGTGTGAATGCCTGTGCAACCTTGTTTTTGTGGAAAAAAAATATCTATCTGAAGGCGCAGTTTGGATCTGATGGGGTTGAACAGGGTCAGATTAGAAGTTCCAAATCCTGATCTCTGAGTTCTGGGTCATACAAGGCTGTCCCGACAGGGTTGTTCTCCTTAGGACAGTGGTAGAGATAATCCAATCTGATTGGTAATTCCTGGCACTGCATAATTATAGACATATCAGAGGGAAATAGAGGCGTCGTCACCTCCGGTGTTGGAGCAGGTGACCACTGGATTCGGATGCGCTGCTTTCCAGTCTGACAAAACATTTTGATTATCAGTATAACAACAATATCTTAAAATAGCAAGTTAGCGAGGATAGTCTGCTTTCTAGTCGTGCACTGTAAAAAAAAATGGGCCCAAGAATTCTCTTAGCTATTGTAACTGTAGCCTGGTGCCCAGTTTTAGGAGCGATGGCCCTTATAGCAAATGAGAAAATGTTTTAATTTGCCACTAACACGAGGTCCTTAACGTTCAGCACTTTTACAAGCCCATGTTTCATAGTTGGAGCTTAGAAAGAGGGATGCAATGATCAGTCCCTCTGGAATCATTAGCTTCTTATGTGTAATGCACATATGAGGATTATAAAGGGAGCGATTTTTACAAAGTTATAATTGTTTTTAAATGTGCAGTGCCTTGCAAAGCTCTGTCTTGTCTATAGCTGACGAGTTGGTTTGGTTTGCCACCAGTGAGAGGAGAAGCATGTCAGACATTTTGAAGTCTGTACTTAAAACATCTTCAAGACCAGTAGAAAATTCAGTTTTCGACACGGTACAGTTTACACTATTAGGCATTGTATGGAATCCCATCCTCCTCCTGCTGCAGGGGTCTCAATCCCAAGTGGAAGGAGTAACTTCACATAAATGAAAATTGCATCCTTTGTTTACACATCAGTCCACAACCAGACGTTGTAAATATAAATTTATGGTTTATTTATTTATTATTATTTTGCGGGGTTGGGAGGGCATGGGGTTTATTATGTTTCATAACGAGTTTACAGTCTGGCAATGCAAGAAAGAGGCACTGCACCTTTAAAGAAGCCAAATATATTGAACTAAATTATACTGTAAAAAATATTGAAAGTAGGACTAGAAGATTGTATGATGACTGAATTTTAACTGATATGCATTAACTTGTACATAATGTAAAATACGAAGACAGTTGAGGATATATTTAAGATAAAATAATGTGCTTGCTATATTGAGAAAATACTGTTCCTTGTTTTACCAATTATATACTAGTGAGGATAAAAACGCATGTTCATATTCATAGTTTGTTTTGAACTTTGCTTTTTTGGGAATGACTATGAGTTATCAATACCATTTAATATTTAATACGCTTTGCATGAGTTTGTATCGGTTTGCATTGGCTACAAAATATCAGTAATCACAATTCTATCTTTTAATGCTGGTGTTTGGAAACATCTATTTATATAATTTAAAACGGATTTGGTTGTTTGTCTCTGTAAATTGATTTAAGATATTTGCAAATGATTGTTCAAAACTGTTTTAATATTTCATAATGATGATAATCATAATTAAAAAATAAAATCAAAAGTTGTTTTGTTTTGTGTTTTCAACTGTAACGCTGAGGTAAATGCGACCCCTTGTGGCGTGCTTGCCGTCACAAACTCAGCTTATGTGGAGTCGTTTTGGTTGGCAGACTTCTCTTTACATTGAGCCATATAGACAGAACACTGCAAAAAAAAAAAACATGATATTTTAGGGGGCTTTAATTTTGAAATTACTCATCAAAAAGTCTTGATGCTGTCTGGTTGACACCCTGAGATGTACTATCATACTTCAGTGAAATTCCCCTGTAAACAAGTTTTCTTTTAATCTTAATTTGAATTTAGAGTGCTAAGTATTTCTTGAATGATAAATTCACTTCCCGGATCTTAAGGCAAAACCATCCACACCTGCACAACTTCATCTAAGGCATTTTGGTTTTGAAGCCATTTTTGCTTCATCTTTATTATCTTTCTAAATCATTTGGATGGTTACTGACTTCAATTGTTTTTGCACATGCACCGTTGAATTTGGATCCTTGGTATATTTACTGAAGCCCTTCTTTTTTTGAAGTTCTCTCTTTTTCTTCATTAGAGTATACTGTCGGATCCGTAAGTCTTGGGGTAGAGCCAAAATTATCATTATTTTGGTTCTATTCAGCACCACAGTAGATTTAAACCACTGGGAGGTGCTTGAAGTGTAGACCTTCAGATTTAAAGATAAAATTATAAAAATTACGGGCTCAAAAGTAATTAGACAACTAACTTTTACTTTGTAAATCACAAAGTAATTACAAAGTAAATTACAATGTCATTTTGTATCTTTGGGTTCAAATCCCTTGCAGTCAATGCCTACCTGATATCTGGAACCCACAGAATTGCCAGATGACCACATTCCAGGTTCTTTTTTGGTAGTGCTCTACTAGGCCTTCCCTGCAATGGCCTTCAGTTCCTGTTTGTTCTTGGGGTGTTTTGCTTTCAAGAGGTGGACTACATGCTCAGTTGGACTCAGGTCTGGTTAATGACTTGGCCATAGTTGAACATTCCACATACTTCTCTTAAGATAGGCATTTTTTGCTCTTGCAGTGTGCTTTGGGTCATTATGCACTCAGGCAGAGAAGCACCATCCAATGAGGTGATAAATGGCCCCATACAACTGAGATTTCATCCTGCTGTGTTTACCTGCTTTGTCAAGCAGCCATACCACTATTCGATCTGCTCCAGCCGCGTGGCTGAAGCTAAGCAGGCGTGGGCTTGGTCAGTACTTGGATGGGAGACCACCAAGGAAAGCCAAGTTGCTGCTGGAAGAGGTGTTGGTGGGCCAGTAGGTGGTGATCTTCCCTCTGGTGGAATAATTCCCAATGCCCCAGTGCAGTGACGGGGACACTGTACTGAAGGAGACTCCGTCTTTTGGATGAGACGTTAAACTGAGGTACTGACTCACTGTGGTCATTAAAGATCCTGTGACACTCTTCGATAAGAGTAGGGGGTTCCCTGGTGTCATGGCTTAAGTCCCAACCTGGCTCTTTCCACCTGCCACCTAATCATCCCCTGATCCAATTGGCTGTGCAAATTGCCCTCTCCCTCCCCACCTCAACCCCCAGGGCTCCCTTGAAAAAGAGATTTCAATCTCAACGGGACTTCCCTGGTTAAATAAGGGTTAAATAAAATAAAATTAAAAAAACATCATCAGTAAATGCAAGGGTACCAGTTCCTTTGCCAGCCATACATGCCCAAGCAATAACATTACTTCTGCCAAACATTGTTGAGTTGGTATGCTTCAGATCATGAGCAGTTCCCTCCCTGCTCTACCATTGTCTCTTCATTGTGGTACCATTGCATCTTTCCCTGGGATTTTTTGAGAATTGCTCAGATGTTTTATGGCAAACTGTAATCCGATTCAGTCTTTGAGCCTTACCTATAGTTTTGCATCTTAAGATAAACTGTCTGCATTTACTCCAGTGAAGTCCTCTATTGACTCCAAAAAAAGTTAGGAAAAGGGGAATTAAGGACTAATGATAATATGAAAATTTTAAACAACAATAAGATGATGTAGAACAGCTGTATTGAAATGTTGAATATGTAAACTAATCCTGTTAAAGGAGCCTCCAAAAAAGACCTAGTCCCTCTAGAGTGAAAATGGTGTCTGGGTTTATGCATTTCCCAACTGAGGCGAAAGATTATAATCCATCATTTTGAGGACACTGTGTCCCCAACAACAAATTGGTTGGATTTGGGGCATTGCATCTTCAACAGTGTGTAGCAAAAGATGAAAGGAATCTGGTTGAATTTGAAAGGGCACTGCCAAAAGCCGCTTCTGAATGCGAGTAATCTCCAATAAGACGTCACTGTCTTAAGAACTGTGGTGCGCCTGTAATGGATATCACAACGTGGGCTTGGAAATACTTCGGTAAACCTTAATCAGTCAACACCATTCATTGCTTGATCCACAGCTGCAAGTGGAAGCTTTACTATGCAAAGCCAAAGCCATATATCAGCGTCCAACAGCACCACCGGTTCTCTTGTGTCATCATCAGAGATGCACATTGGAAGCATGGTTTGTGGTCCGTCAAATTAACATTACAAATGGTTTTTGGAAACTGCTGCCAATGTGTTCTGCAAACCAAAGACGACAACGAGAGCCTAAGCTGTTGTCAGTGTCAGGTCCGAGAACCAGCATCTGTCACGGTAAGGTGCATGTCAGTGCACATGGCATGGTTGACTTGTGCATTTGTAGGGGCACCATTAATGCATAAAGATTTATATGAATTTTGGAGCAACATGATGTAATGAAGATTTTTGTCTGTTCCAGGGACATCCCTGCATTTTCCTACCAGAACTTATTACACTCTGCACAGATTACAAGTGCATGGCTGCATAAGCAAAGTGTGGGTGCTAGATTGGCCTGCCTGCAGCCTGATCTTTTACTGATTGAGGATTTATGGCATATTATGAACAACATTATGACATTCTGGCAAGATTTCAATGCCTGTACAACTTTCCAGCCGAAGACTTGCCTAATGAAGGAATGGGGGCACAATGAAGCTTGCTAGAGTTGACCAAACTAATGTCTTCAGTGCCCCAATCCTAAATGAGTCTGATAAAGATATGGAGATGTTACACAACTTTTTTGGACACAGTTGCAGTCATCACATTTTCAAACATTTATATTTTTGAACATCAAATGATATATTTTTATACAGTTTCCAATGTAGTAGAGGGTGAATGGACGAGTCAAATCAGTCCTTTTTGATTTTATTTTCATTTTCCATCAAAATGCTTTAAAATGGCGACAAAAACCTGAAACATGCAGAAGGAAACAAGCAACTACTGTTAAAACAGATCAAAGAATGGTCAGAATGGCAAATATTCAGCCAGTCTTCACCTCCAGAAAAATCAAAGATGATACAAAATTGCCTGTAAGAGCTGTTACAGTCAGAGGACATTTGATCAGAGCTAAGTTCACCGCAAGAAGCCCCCGTAAAGTACCATTGGTGAGAAAACAGCATGTGCAGAATCAGTTAAAACACAATGATTGGCCCAAAGAGAAATGGCGTAGCTTTCTGTGGACTGATGAGAGTAAAATTGTTCCTTTCGAGTCTGGTGGTTGTTGACAGTATGTCAGACTACCCCCGGTTCTGAATTCAAGCCACAGTGCAGTGTGAAGACAGTGAAGCATGGTGGTGCAAAAATCATGGTATGGGGATGATTTTTACACAATGGTGTTGGGCCTATTTATCATATACCAGGGATTATTGATCAGTTTGAAAACATCTAAATATTTGAAGAGATTATGTTGCTGTGTGCTGAAGAGGAAATGCCCCTGAAATGGGTGTTTCAACAAGACAATGACCACAAACAAATGAGTAAGCGAGCAACTTCTTGGTTTCAGACAAACAGGATTGAGGTAATGGAGTGGCCAGCTCAATCCCGTGACCTCAACCCCACTGAAAACTTGTGGGGTGACATTAGAAATGCAGTTTCTGTAGCAAAACCCAAAAATTCACAGGAATTGTGAAATGTAGTCTGTTCATTCTGGATGCTAGAGGTTGGTTGACTCGAAGCAATGCAGATGTGCAGCAGTTATCAGAAACAATGGTCATGCGAAATGTAGAATTTGAGTTTGAAGAGAAAATTGTTGACACTGTTATTCTTTTGAACAGCTTAATATTCCTTTTCTTTGCTACCTGTAAAAGAATAACACAGACTTGATCAAATTTGTTAATGCTTTGATTTGGAATTGAATGGGTAATGCTTCCACTACATTTGAAATATGGAACTGAAGGATATTAAAAAAAATATTTGCACTTCATTCACATTTTTTGACACTGCTGTTTTTTTGAACACAACTATACTAACGGGTTTAAAATGAAAACCTTACTGCCTCTGCCAGAAAATTCCATGGTTGATTTTTCCCATTCGTCAATGAACCAAAGCATATCAACACAAAAATGTGTCACTGACCGCAGAATCAAGGTTTTGCCCAAGCCATCCCAGTCTCCTAATGTTGATCCAATAGAAAACCTTTGGATGAGCTAAGGTGGAGAGTGAATTTGAAGCATGAGAGATTTTGCATAGAGGAATTGTCTCAGGTCCATGATGGTATCATCTCCAATCTCATTCACAATACAGGTATAGTACATTCAGAGCTGTTATCTTGGCAATGGGAAGCCCCTCAAAATATTAAATGAAAGGAATCCAATAATTTTGGCATGTTTCTGAGAAAAAAAATTCAATGATATCGGTTATCTTTTTTCTTCCAATGATTGTACATACGGTTATACTTTTGTTAATATTTTGAGAGGATAAACAATGAAGGCACAAATGAATAATGACAATTGTTCATGAATGCCATGGGTGCCAAATAGTAGTGAAGGGCACTGTTGTAACCTGCGAAGCAGACTCAAAGGCATTTATTGCACCTCATATCTTATTTCTCATTGACTGTTGTAGCTCACACTGTGTTTTGCTCAGTCAGTTGATGGTATGAAGACTCCTACTATTATATTTCTGGTGAAGGCGTTATATCATTAGCCCTGGCACAGATTCAATTCCACACTGTGGAGTGCTCCACTATATCTGGAGCCTTGTGGCTTTCAGCCTTGTGGTGATCATTTTCTCCACTTGGGCTATTCCTGAAGTTATAACTAATTTTACCAAGAGCTGCAGGCACGCAATCTCAAATCAGAGTTGGGAGGAACAATCTATGAAATTAGGAAATCATAATTTATTATTGATTGAACAGGCCTAGCTCCAGGGGAGGTTTTATACTGTATATTCAAAACTCCCTTTAATGTACAATTAAGGTAAGCTCTGAGCATTGTCAAAATTTTATTCAGTATTCAAACACTGCAAGTGGACTTTTCTTATCCCATTGGCAAATCTAGAAATGAGTCAAGATTATGTCACTGCATGGGCAGGATTTTTTTTCTTACTCAGAAAAAGTAGAAATGAATGTTTTAAGTCTGCATACAACTTTAAATTGCTTGGTAAGATGGATTATTTTTCATTTTTTGTAGTGAACATTTTTCCCAGTTGTGTGTGCCTCATATGACAAAACCTCTAGAGTCAGCTTAGTGACACTAAAGGGCACTGTTGCCTTGCCTGTGGTTTTCCTGCCCAGGTGGGGCACGTTAAAGATTGATCTGTGGGAGGGGGAATCAAAGCTGCAGGTTAAGGTTTCTTAGGGCTGGTATTAAACTGCACCACAGGCACAGTGTATAGCATGAGAAATAATGATTTTCAGAACTCTTGCTTCCCAGCCTTCAGTCTGCCATTAGTCAACCTCTGTTTGGCTGAGAATACCCTCTCCTCTCCTGGCTGGCAGTGGTGTCTGGGGGCTTGTTTCTGACCACTGTGGCCAAGTTTTGACAGACTGTTGAGCTGGAAGTATTACTTTGACCTGGCAATGTTGTTCGGGGATAATTCAAAATCAGTCCCAGTGTCTAAATGTACTTTGTACATAGGAAGGGCTGTAATTTCATGTGGTACACCAAAATGTCAAGCCATCATTAGGCCTGAGTAACGGTCATTGCTCTCATGCTGGAAGCCACTAACTGCTGGTCAGGTTTAGTTTCTGGAAGGAAAGGGTCGGAAAGATCTGTTATTGATCTATTCACTTGAAGGGGGGTTTACTTGCCACCCCATGGAGACCATTGTACAGAACATGTTTGCGGTGGCACCGAGTGTTGGTGAGGGATTTTGACCGATTACTTCCTGGTTGTAGGTTCAGAGTGTTTGTTTAAAGCGTCTATTTAAAGAGTACTCTGCATGTGATAATTTATGCTGCGTAAGTAATTCTGAATGAGTATAGGTTTTCCACTTGCTTCTTTATATGCGCAGGTTATGCTTTGTAAATCCCAGTGCTTAAGGTGAACTCCTTCAAGTGAGCCTCATCTCCCCATTGTGAAGGATTACAGTTCTGCATATTCTATATATTCAAGCTATTGCACTGGCAGTATGGTCTCTATGTGGTGTTAGGAGTACAGGCGAGACATGACAGTCATTGAATATGTACTGGCTTGTGGATGGAGAAACGAAATCCAGACAAGTGCTCTTTCTGCCTCAGTTTTTCCACCTCTGCCACATTCATAAGCGTGTGGGGGTTGAATCTGGATCTGGACCAAACTTAAGGTATCTGACAAATTCTGTGCAAGCTCCAGAGAAATAAAAGTATGTCCAGAGAAAAAAAGTATGGCCTGTACAATTTGCCAAGTTCAACATGTCCAGATTCCTCCCATATGCCACAACATGATTTGCTGTCCCAGTTTTATGAGTAGCTCCCTCTAGAGGTTTGGAATTGACTTGTGCCCAAGCTCTAATACGAAACCTTGAGAACTCAAAATTGGAAAACCTTTCATACATTTTCTGCATCTCTGTACTTTTTGAGGATCATATCTGAAGCTTCTTTTGGTTGGAGATGAGCAGATGGTTCGAACAAATCTGTGTTTTTAATCATACTGGATTGACCTGTAAGTGTAAGCTCTCCAGGCAATAGTCTGGATTAGGCTGCTCCTCGAAACTTTCTGCCAATGTTCTGAATGTATACATGCATGCATCCAAACTAGTGGTACCAATAACTTAGTCCCTCTATTTTGTTCCCTATGGTGTACTGTAAAAATACTTATTAATAATTTAATACTCCACCTTGTTTTATCTGCATCGGCATATTGTTTTTGAACAATTACCCCTAATGAAAATATCCTAGTTATATCTTTGTAATACTAAACTATTTTTGGCGTAATTATAGTATCACTATAGTTTGCATAGTATGACTAGAATAGTTCTATAGCCATCACATTATAACTAGATGTAGTATTACCACAGTCAACAGTACCATGATATTACAGTAGTCCACAGAACTGTATTTCTGTAGTTTGAATAAATATAGTATCACTATAGTAATACTGCACTATGGTTGCAAAAATACCATCCATTTACTCTAGGATAACTATAGCTGCAACCATAGTAATTTTTCATAAGGGACATAATAAACACAAACTGTGTTTAGCCCCTGCAGGTCTTTCCACCAAATGTTCATCCGCATGTTAGGTATATGGTCACCTGTGCATTTCACCATAAATGATAAGCTTTACTATTCCTCACAAATACACAACACTCCATTATACTATATACCAAGTCAGGACAAAAGAGACAGATGATAATTGACCTTAATAATTGAGGTCATGGTTACAAAAAATAATACCTAAATGTTTTAACATAACACTCAGCACTGTGGAGGCAGTAATCAAGAATGTGAGACTTGTGCAATGATGATAAATGTGCCAGAAGGAGGAAGTGAAGGTAGTCCTAATGGAAGCTGAAGAACATGGTAATGGAACCAATGCGCTCGAGGGATAATGATTCAAGAATTGCTGAGATATTGGTTGCATCCTGAGGGCAACAATTCTCAAAAACAAACAAAACACAACCTCCATAGCATATATATATATTGTCTGAAAAGCTAAAAACCAACCGTGACAGCAAGAAAGTGCTATAGACAGATTATACCGGAATGAAAATGTTTAGCCATATGCACCGTCTGCATATTTGGTGGAAAAAGAGAGGGGCATAGTACGAGAAGCATCTCATACCTATACACTCAAACACTGAGGTGAAATATTTATGTTTTGGCCATTTTTTACTGCCAGTTGAGATCAATAGCGTAATGAATTCCATCAAGTATGGGGAAAATTTGATGAAAAATTTGGTTGTCTGTGTAATACAGGGTCACTGGAGAAATAGTCACTCCAATTTGAAAAATGCACAAAGAACGTTGCTTGCGGCTTAAAGGGAGAGATGGAAATTGCACCTCTGTATCAAGGAGCATCTGAGTGCATCAAGAACTTATTCAACTTTGTATTGCAAAATGAGGTCTTGATCCAGGGCAGATGGTGCTAAAGATGTATAACTAGAATGAGAAATCCACAGTTCTGACTGATACAGTGGAATGCATTAGAGTTTCATAACTGACCTTTTTTTGGCATTTATGTCATTTGTGACCTTTTTCACCCCAATGAGAGGATGGAGGGAGCTGGAGCCATAATAACCTGGTATTACTCCTCACACCTCTCTCTTCCTTTCTCCTATTCCGAAATGCAGGGCGTCATTGGCCCTTTTGCCTGTCAAGCAGGAACAAAGAGGGTAGCAAAGCCAGCACACATTCACACATGAGAGAGGCCTGTCTTCTCTCCGACCTAAAGCACTGAGACTGTTAATATGTGTTTTCAGTGAATCCCAGTTTGGCTTAAAATAGTGGGGAAATTATACAGGCTGATGACCATGTAGCGGTCAAAAGAGGGAACAAAGTCTCTCCATTTGACCTTAAGTGCATACAGCATGATTGCCTGCACTACTCTTATTCTGATAAGAAGGTCTTTGCAGGAGATTACAGTAGACAATAAAGCAATTATATACTGTGATCTCAGAAAAACAATGACTTCCAAAAACAGGAAGGATGGGAGCTTCATAGACTTAAAGGATTATTTTATAGGATGACACTATAATAATAATATGTTTTTGTAGCTAGTGATCCTGGGAAACCTGGTGATCTGGGATAAGTTTCTTTCTTTGAACTGGTACTGTGTGGACAGTGTGGTAATTATGAGGTTGATAGATGCCAACAGGATGAAGAGCTTGTGAAAAATATAGTCATCATTACAACACCACTATTAATCACTTGAAACTGTTCTGGAAGTTCTTGTTTTAAGGACATGAATTTTTTGATATGAAAATTTTATTACCAGGTCTTTTCACCCTCAACTTTATATTACTATGCTACTGATCTAATCAAAATATAAGCTACTAACTAATTACTATTCACCATCATTTTTCACTGTATGTACGACTACAGAAGCATGTGTTTATGTGTCAATATACTTTTCTCACAAATCTCACAATTTTGTTCGAATATACAAGATAAATATTTGCATTTATTTGATGCTGTAGGAATTTGACCATCACACTACATTTGGATTTTGGGGTGAAGCAGACATTACCTCAGTCCAGACAATTCACGCAAGGAAAACAAGCCTAGAAACACTGAAGTGGAATTTTAAATTAATTGAATTAATTTACTTTTTGGAATGGGCTGAATTAGACTTTATTGTGCGTGATATGTGGTGGGAATATTAAGAGCCTCGAAATAACTCTGCTACTTAAGTTGAGCACTGCATAGATCATTGTCACTTGCTGAGCTACAATGGTTTGTTAATAAATCTCTATCTTCATCTCCATTGCTAATGTATATCTTACTGGATGGAGGCCAATGGAAAATACCCAGGGAATGTTTTTGTTGGCCAGCTGATAGCCCAACATGTACAGTGCTATATGTCTAAATGAACACTTGGGTGTATTTTCAGTGAAGGAACCCGGACTGCCCTTGAAGTTGTCTCTCGATGCAGTGACACAGGAGGTTTGCTGTGGAGAATGAAAGTGGCCCCTTCCCTTCATTTATCCCCTGCGCTTTGGAAACAGGTGACCCCCATTGTTTGCCGGGTCACGCTGGTGCTCCGGGAGGAGAGGCAGCATTCCTCAGACCCCCAGCACAGAGGGCTTCCGCGAGCGCGGGGCGGACCGCTCAGCGTGCAGCCCGTGCCCCGCGATTGTCCCCTCGTTTGTTTACCCAGCTGGCCCTCTGCCAGGCCGCCATCCTGCCTCACCTTCGCCCGGGGCATGTCTGCTGCTGCCCGGCCGAGCAAACGAGGGAGCCAGAGGACGGGAAAGGAGCTGATGAAGAAGTGATGAGTGAAATTGAGAGTAGGGGGGATTTCATATTCACTACAGGGCCAGTGACTGTTAGGGTATGGCCTAGAGACAGAGAGGGTCAGCATGGAAAAAAAGGTAAATGACAGATAACTGGGGTTGAGGGCAGTACAGCCCAATATCCCCGCTGCAGAGAGATTGTAAAACTGGCTGGTTGCTGTTTGGCACCAGCCTGATGACAAAGGAGACAGTCTGGTCACAAGACTGCCACCATTCCGTCTGGTGTACAGAAGGGGTCACAGCCATTCAGATGCCTGTGATTACACTCAATGGCTCTCATCCTTTCCCACTGCAGACTGTGCCAGCATTGTGCCTATTTTACCTCAGTGCAACTCAGCAGAATTGAACACAATAGTCCTGGGCAAGGATATCAACGCAAACACATGCAACCAACCACACACACACACACACGCACACAACCACACTTACTCACACGTGTGCTCACACACACACACACACATACACACAGACACACTCTCTCATACACACGCACTCACACACAACCACACACACTCACGCACACCCACACACATGCACACACACAACATACACACATTTTGTGTTTTCATGTTTTGCTGGGGCGTCACATAGACTTATACTCATTCCCTAACCCCTCACCCTGACCTTAACCATAAACACAAAATGCTTAACATTAACTCTAACTTTAATCAAACCCAGAACTTAACCCCTTACCCTAAAATAACTCTGTTACCTTGTGTGTACCAAAAAATGTCCCTTAAGGATGGAAAAATCTGGTATTCCATCACGTGTGGGACATTTGGTCCCCAGAAGAGGTAGGAATACCTGCCTGCACACACACACACACACACACACACACACTCACACACAAATACACCTTTCCAAAACTTTTACCCCTTAAACTAAACAGGAGACTAAGGAGAGGGTTGAGAGTTAATAAAACATTTGGGAGACGGTGTCCAGCCGATTCGTGCTTTTTAAAGAAACCTGTAGGCAGTGGAGAGGCTTGCTGGCAAAGGGCCTGTTTCCATCTGTGAAGTTCAGCAGAGGTTGCAGGCAAACTCAAGGCAGATTGGGAAGCCGAAGGGTCCTGGGTCCCCAGGGCCAAACCTCTCTGGGTTATTTCACTAGGCGCTTGCTGTCCTGATGGCACATTTCGAATAAGCTCAGGGTGGATCATTCTCAAACCATATGGGTGTCAATCACCCTCCCCCCCTCCACCTCCTTCCCCACACCCCATGCAAAATGGTGTCTCATCGTTGCCATGGAAATTTTAGAACGACTGAGTCTCCAAGCACTCCAAGTTTTCAGTCTGAACGCGAGCACAGATATGAGAGGAGAGCTGGCCTTTCCACTCCCTTTAAATTTAAGACAGTCAGTAAACTGGATTGGTGAATGGTGATGGGGTGCTAGGGATGTCTCTTTACACATTTAAGATTGTATTCTCTCAAGTTTTGTTTTCTAAAAGTCTTTAAACTCTTTTAGGTGTTGCACAGTTATCTGACCATGTTTACAGACAGAGCTTTTTGAACACACTAAATTTCTCACCAATTGCACACAAAGAATCTGCATCCATTTTTTTTAGCCTAGTAATCTTGGCATGCTATTTTTGTAAAAAAAAATTTTGAGAATTGCATGACCCGTTTTTTTCTGTGAACATTGAGAATCACAGCCTAACTTTTTGTGGATGAATGGTGCCTGTTTCTCAGCTCCTGTGTGCCTCAGACAATTGAAACACTAGAGGGGGCCATAAACCCAATTTGAATGTAGTTCGTCATTCTCTGGCCACTGCGTTGTCTTCCCTCCCATTTCCCCCCTTCTCCATTTTTTCACTCATTCTCTTGATATAAAACTTTGAGTGAAACTGAACTGCGATCCATCAGTAAAGAATGCTCTCCTTGAAATCCCACACCGGTCTGGAAACTTTACCCGAGTGGAGACGGTAGCTTACCTCTGTGAGTCAGATAAAGAGAGGGATTTTGCACTACAATCACGAGCAGTAGGCCTGTCACTGTTATGATGTTCACAGAATTCCACGGCATGCAGTGACAGTTGGGGCATGTGTGTTTGTGTGTGTGTGTGGAAGTAAGTGTGTGCCTGAGTGCTACTGTGAGTGACAAATGAGTCGTAATTGATCCTTATTCTGAACCATCATGGGAGTGACAGGAGGACAATGCGGTGCAACAAAGCAATGAGAGAGAGAGAGAGAGAGAGAGAGAGAGAACAGTTGAAAAGCAAGTTGTTGATAGACTGATTGAGTGTGAGAGGCAACAGCAAGGTGAGAGAAACAAAGCATAGCCATGGATTGGACTTGGTAGATTTTAGGGAGAAGAAGTGTGTGTGTGTGTGTGTGTGTGTGTGTGTGTGTGCACGCATGTGTGCTTAAAACAAAAATAAGGTCATAATCATTCACTTTCATAAATTTTCTCAAACATGACATCTTGCGCATTGACTGACAAAAAGATGTCCAGGGAGGGAAGACTCAACGGACCCACAAACAGCAGAGAAAACCTACAGCACAGGGGCAGTGAGTTAGCACCTCACCCTGACAAACAGGCTACACATTTCTACATATCTAGATAAACCTGCCATAAAATTCTTAACCCTGATATTAAATTCTGTAAATTTTGGTGAGAACAATCCCCTTATCATTTTATTATTTGCGCAAAAGTATTATAATTCAAGTTTTCAGATGTTTCTTGCCAAGTATTTATAGTCTCTGTTGTGAATCCAGAGCTTTGATCAAGTTTCATGCTATCTTGTTGCATGTAATTAGCTGGTCTGAAAATAATCATTGACAGTTTTGGCATTATTTATTATATACATAGTGAATATCTTTGCAAGATGCACTTGTGCTCCTTTGCATTGGAAGTGGCTATAGATTATAAGCAAGTGTAAATTTAATTATTATAATACTGAAGCCTGTGCTGAACAAGTTTTGTTAGTTTGAATGATCACTTTTCGTATGGCAGGTTTTTTCTCCATCAATAATTAGATTGAACTTAAAGAGAGAATTTTTTTTTTTTTGAAAAAGGACTTATTCATATTTCATTTTTGTTACTGAATGCATCATCATTAAGAGTCTGATAGATGGTTGACTAAAGTACTTTATGTGAGAGTTATATTACACAAAGTGAATGTGTTTACTCCTTAAAGATAATACACCCAAAAATAAAAAGGCAACATTTAGCTTGATTCATTGACTCAAAGATGCCGTTTCATTTCATTTCATTTCTCTTGACAACGCATTACAAATGCAAAGTGCTGCGTGCGTTAAAGTTTATGGCGTGATAAAAAAAATGTGTGCGAAGCGAATGTCAGCAAATATGGGGGTAAAATTTGGCAGGGAAGAGGATACTCTGCACACAAGGGCACAGAATGAGACAGATATGCAGTTTGAGTCTTACACTGTTCAATTCCTGTATCAGTGATTTTGCAGAGCCTTTAAAAAATGCTTGGCCTCAGTATAAATATCATACAAGTGAAGTGGCTGCTGTTTGCATATGACCTCGTCCTGCTGTCACCCACTGAACTAAACCCCAGGGACCTGCTCATGTGCTTCTGTCATAATTGGTCTTTGGAAGACAATTCAGAGTCAATATGGGGATTATGGTCTTACAAAGGCCAACACTGCTCTAGAAACATACCTGTAAGATGCATTTTTCATTTTTTTGCCCTTTAGCACTCCCAATAAGAACTCCATTCCCTTTTCTGATTTTCAATCGGCACATTTTTGTAAACATGATGAAATATTTATGTTGTCATTGCAACATATAGGGGTAAATTAGAACACGAGTGCCTTCGATTTCTTTCTGCGCATTTTCATTTCATTTCACTGACACTTTTCTTTGTTTGTAAGAAATACTTTTAATTCCCTGAACATCCCGTATTGCCTTAAATTGTCTTCGGTCATCTTAGGTTGTCGAAAGATGGATTTGATTTATGGGTGAAACTGTACTTGGATGATTACCTTGGACTGAGGAATTATTGTGCAGCAGAGCCACAGTGGTCTGGCATTGAAAACATTTAAAGTGAATTTCAGCGGAGCTGTTGAATATCAAAATAAGATTGCATAAAACTAAACATTTCTATTATATACTCAGATTTATTGAGAGCATAATCAGACTGATTCAAACTATATGCATGTGAATTATGGACTCCACTCTATAGGCAAGACCATTATAAAGAATAAAAAAATAAATAAATAAAATAATAAATAAAAACATCTTGCAAACAGATCTGCGTCTCCAACAAAACCTCTCTGCACCAACAGACAAATAAAGACCAGATCACTCAATGCCATGAAGTAAACATTATATACTTGATATGACATCTCAATTGGAAAAAATCCAGCAAACAGTGTTCTTTCTCCCTGTCAGGGATACATTACAGAGGCTGATTCTCACTGAGTCTAGGCTCAGTCATACACCCAAGCAACTGAAAAAAGACAAAACACAAGAGCAGTATGTTACCCAAATAAAGTCTTTTATAAGCAGTGAAGAGTGAGGTAAAGCATGCTCTCCTCTTATCCTGTGAAGGAAATTATGAAATGTAGTGAGGAAATAACAGAGACAGAGATAATAACAGAGATGTTTTCTATATTTTTATTTTATTTTTTGTTCTTTATTTTTTTCCATAAATTTCATGGTCAATTGATTTTTTTTTCTGATTATTAATGCATTGGCAATACACAAAAAGTTTGCTATAACTGATCATTTAAGTAGTTCTTGCCATTTTATTCGATAAAAGCATTTGCATGATCATAAATTATATGAAATAAACACCAAACTGTATGTTCAGATGCTAAGTACTTTTGGACCAAGACCTTTTTAAATTATTAATAACACAGTTATCTATTTTATTGATTTCTCATCAAACTGTCCTCATGGGATTTATGCACTACCTTAAAAACTTTCTTCAATATACTAATACTATATAGTATAATATTATACTAATTTTAAAAAGGTATCATTCTCACTGGATTTCCACGTGAACTGTGATTTTACCCATTGAAGTGTCAATATTAAAAACTGAAGTGTCTTTAAAGATGGGCACATTGAACAGTCCAGGTCATTCCAACAGCTCTATGGGTTTTAAATCTGGTGTTTGAGCTGGTCACTCCACACCAAAAAATTGAGACTTTGGATCAAAGTAAAAATACTGTATTCATTTGTTACATGTAATTGCTCTAAGTTTTCTCAGTTGAATTTTTTGTTTTAAACTAGTCAACTTTTTTTTTTTTTTTTTTTTAGAAAGCTCAGAAACCTAAGTTCATCTATTGGAATTAAATATAATTTTCTCGTCACATAAATAGCAACCTGTGATCACTTTCTTTAGTGCATATTTTGTCACTTCCTCCCCAACCCAGTTTTGGGTTGTAGTCTTACTGTAATAGAAAGTTTCCTCTGTGTGATCTATGTGAACATGATAAGTAATTCCCAACATTTGAGGAGTGTTTTATTTCATACCAAAAAAGAAAAGTGAAATTACTGAGATAAAGAGCAAGCATTCAATGTGTTGAATGTTTTCAGATAGTTGGATTTATCTCAAGTGATATGCAAGCTTTATATTTCAATGCAAAATATACAGCAGTGGATAATTTGGAACTGTACACTACAGAAAAAACATTTCAGGTTAAAGGAGGAAAATGAAGAATGATCATATAGTGCAGTCTATTCCACTGTATAGGCATATGATTAACAGATCTAAAGAGAATATGCAATTAGAGGTAGAAATTAAGAGAGGAACTATCCTTGCAACTGTCAAAAGACCATTAAAGTACTATTTAAATGTTTTATGTTGAAAAACTGCTCCCAGAACATCTCGCAAACTGTGGAAAAATTCTTTTTGATCATAGAATTGGCTGTTTAATACCATGAGCACAATTGTCATTGTTTTAGTCATTAATGAAATCATGAATGCCTGCATACTAAGGTGTATAACCTGCAGCTAATTCCAAAACTTTTATACTGCCATTGTCAGGAGCTGTTGGAATAGTTGGAAAACCAATTTGGATTGCCGCAAAGATGATCAAAGCATTCATTATGATTTATTTTGGATTCAATCAGAACCTCCCCCTTTCTCTCCTTCAGCAGTTAGCCAGCGTGGTAACTAGGTGTTGTTTCCAGTTTCAATAGAAGTCGAGAAGTCATCCGTCCAGCATAAATCTACCATCCAGCGGTGTGTTTGTCTTCCTGCAGGATATGTGTGGAACTCAGAATCGGCGAGGATATGTGGTGCTTTGATCTCGCCCAGTTTGAGCCCCTGGCTAAAGCTTTTCCCCTGGCCACATTTCAGACATTGGCAGATCCGACGCCTTCATCGCAGCCAGCAGTGTCTCAGAATGCTGTCATATATTTTCTGAACAAATGATATAGGTTTGTTCTGAAAACTAAAAATGTGCCAGCAGTCATTTTCAACTAATTTCCTTTCTTTCCAGACAGTCCTCCATTTGAACAGTTGTGTAAATTCATGTATAGGTCATGTAACGCGCACAATGCATGTAAGTGGAGTGGGTCCTCGACATCTTCAAGAAGAAGAATGAAGATTTTATGGCATGAGATCTTTGGCTGTGTCCTTGCCAAGCCAGTTGAGCTTTAGAGTCGAAGGATGAGGCCACGTCTCCCCTGACTAAATCGTCTGCCTTTGCTTTTGACTCCCGCTGATAGCTTGTGGGCAGAAAAAAATGAAAAACATGGCAAATTGGCAAAGATTTACACACTGGATTTGTAATCTGATTCGTTATAGCATGTTGTTCCTTGTCCCTCCGGTTGCCTCACCCTATCGCCTTGCCTTGCCATCAATGCCAAGCCTTACGGACTTAATGAACTACCTTTCATTGATAATGAATGGGGATGATGTCACCATCATTTCTTATTGGAGGATGTGCGGCCAACACATATGATTGCCTTGCTCATACATCCCTAAAGTGTTGCAGGAGCATCACCTATTGGCCATGCCAGAGCCCTAATTCTGCCAGGGACAAGCATCCTGGTTGTTTGTTGTCCTCTTGCCCTCATCCTAACCTCAGAGCATGCCAGGCTATCTCACACTTTCTCTCTCCCCCTACAGGATGACGGAAACAATTAATCCAGCCAAGAAGGTGGGAAAACAAACTTTTCTCTGTGTGAGTCAACAGACTGAGAGAGAACAGCTGCAAAAATAGAAGGAGGTATAGGGAAAGAAAAAGGGAGAGCGAGAGGAGAAGGATTGCGGTGGTATTCATGGACACGCTCGAACAACAACATAACACACATGGAGCGAAGCCTCAAACTATGCATGCAGTTAGCCCATAATGTGGGTTCAGTTATGCAACATTATAATAACATTCAAAAGAGACTGATTGAAAGCATCATCCCATGTGATGTTAGTTCCATACGGTATATAGGGAATGGCTTATCTTCCCCTGAATGTGAAATACTGAATGCGTTATGATTAAAAAAAGTAGTACATCAGCATCTGGTGTTAAAGATTCCAAGGCAAAGTTGTGTTAAATGTCTATGTACTGACTTTTGGGTCTATAAATGCGACTTAGGGCAGTTTATCCATCCCCTCCCTCCCTCCACACCGACACAAAGTAGCATTCATTATGTGACCGAGTGAAATATGATAATGTGAACATTACCCTCTTTCAGTGATGCAAGGTAATCAGGTAATACACTGCCTGCCCAAAAAAGTCACCACCTGGATTTAACTAAGCAAAAAGGTAAGAGCCATCCACTGGATAATTACTGCAGTGATTAATATGTTTCAGCTGACCAGTTATTAGACCCCAACTGATGCAGTGAGTAGCTTCTCATTTCTTAAACAGATATACTGCGGTCATGTAAAAGATGTTACTCTGCTTCAGAAGGGTCAAATTATCGGCCTGCATCAAGCAAAGAAAACAACCAAGGAGATTGCTGAAACTACTAAAATTGAGTTAAGAACTGTCCAAAGCATTATTAAAATCTGAGAGTGGTGATTGATCTTCTAGGAAGAAGTGCTTGCGGAAAAAACCTTGAATGATTGTGATTGGAGATCGCTGAACCGTTTGGTGAAGTCAAATCATAAAAAAATCAACAGTGGAACTCGTGCCTATGTTAAATTGCGAAAGAAAGAGTATTTCCACACACAATGCGAAGAGAACTCAAGGGATTGTGATTAACCTCTTAAGCCCTGAGCCTCTGGCTCAAAAATAACATGCCCAAAGTGAAATGAGTATATCTCTGCAACTACTTAGTCCATTTGAATAATCATGATATCAAAATAAAGATAACACATTGGGGTTTTTTGTCATAGTGCAAAAAAATCAGTATATCTGTCACTGAGTCAACGTAAATGAAGATGGAACACAGCATAAATGAAAGATCTCATTTCCGCTGACAAAATTTTACTTTTATCCCTTTGGAAATAATTTAGTTGCAGTCTAAAACCTCAAAAAAATTACAGCACAGAATCTCACCATGATCTGTGCCAAAGTTTATTGTGATCAAGTAAATCAGAGCAAAATTAGAGAGGACTGTCTGGGTGGCTTCTCTAAATTGGCCATCTGGGCACACTTTGGACATTGTGTGCCACTGGAGGTTTCTCAGATACCAAAGTGTAAAACTAATTTAATTTCTCTTATATGTCACTTTAGGAATAAATTCCATCTAATTAGTATCATTTAATTTTTTTTTTTTTCATTGCAACCAGCCCTGTGTACATTTTCTCATTCAAAGAAAATACAAAGGAAATGAAGTTTGACTCCACCGGATTAGATTTATTTTCAATAAAACAAGCAAAAAAACAAAACTAGAATACAAAGATAAGGTAAAAAATGGTAAAGAGTAAAAACAAAAGACACCGCAGCAATTATTTATACAAGAACTATGCCAACGCTGCTCAAAGAAACAATGCAACTTCAGTAAGGACTGCACCCAAGTCACCAAGGCCAGCGTGCAACGCCTTATCTAATAAGCAACCAGGATAGACAAGCTGCCCGTACTCACATTGCAATTCAAAACAGTGAGTCAACATAACACGTCATGTACCCTGGTTTAACACTTGTAAAGCAATGCTCTCATTAGTGCTTGCGCGTGATGGCGCCAGGATTCTCAGTCTGACGCAACTGTGAAGACTACTTTGAAAATGACTGCTGAATATTTTGTGGTCAAGTATAGCGATATTATCAACAAGCAACCGGTTTTGTGACTGTATTGCAGCATTCATTCCTGCTCATTTTGAGCACACGTGCGAGGCACATGCACCTATTAGACTCACCAGGAACGCAAGGCTCTATCTCAGGCTAGGTTTATGCTATTACGGTGGATGAGGGCTCGTTGAAAACTTCAGAGCCAATAGAATCGAATGGCCACCCCCAAAGTCAAATTTATGGCAACACAAGTCAATCACAGAGAAGAAAATACATGCATGCAAGAGGAATACTCAGATCCTCATCTAATTGGAGGCGGTGCCACGAAAAAAACATGCATGCAGACTGGAAGGTGTAGTTTCAATTTAACAGGGGCACATTGGATTAGCAATAGCCAGCGCAGATTTACCCTCAAACACAGTTTTTTTTTAATCACAAAATATCACAGGTAAGAAAAAATTTTTGCTCAGCGCTGTAGAATGTAAAGTGTATGCCGGCTGTTCTTTGAGTGTGGTGTTGGTTTAAAATGACTAGGCCTATATCGTTGGATTCTGTGGACTTTCCTCTTTCATTAGATGTATCATTTGTATGCCTAGCACAAATTCAGTAGAAATACTAGCAATTGAGTCCTGATATTATTTTAACCTATTTTTGCTACATGCTTATTTACTTGCTTGGTGCTTGGTTTGTGTTCGGTTGAGGTAAAAATAGTCAACATGAGCTTTTCGCCGAGTATCTTCTCATTAAGTGGATATGCCACATGACAATGATGCTATTAGGAAACATGCTGTATTTATTATGTGTAATGATTGCCCCTGGTACCGGGTTTTAGAGGTTAAACATCTGAGTAGCCTTAACCCATTCAGTGCAATACCCAAGTATGCTCAGGGTAGAGGTTTGATGCCTCAGTGCCACACCCTAGTTAACTTTGGTTTTTATAGTTTCATTTTCTACCACATGGTGGCAGCAGTTCCTTAAGTACAGCAGAACTCGGGTGATTTCGTCAGTTAGCGGGCCACCCATTGAGTTTAAATGCATGAGTGGATGTGTTTGGTTTAGCTCCTGTTTGGAAGTGGTAGCTGGCAAGATCACAAAATAGGCAAAATTGTCATCTAATCGGACAAACTCACTCATCAGTGCCAAAGTAATGTGAGGAAACATTATCCCATTGTTTGCATGTACTGTAATAACGACCAGCTAGGTAGCTAGTTTGCTAATTAGGCTACAGTTCACTTGTACTGTAAAATTTGCAAGATGGCCAGATAACTAATGCTAAATGCAGCATAATATTCTGAGGAGCTCATATTTTGGAGCGATATTAGCTGACTAACAGACAGGATATCTGGAATTGGCTACAGTCAAATTAGCAATTGGTATATCCAGCTGGTCCAATGTTAGTGTTAGCAATCGCTTCAACTACAACAGTGACGTAGCTGCTTTTACAGCCATAATTATATACTATATTTATTACTAAGGGACCAGATTTCCAGCACCCTAGTGTGAACAAATGTATGAAATGGTACAAGAAAGTATTTTTTTTTACGTAAGACATTGTTATGTACAACTCCTGTGTAATGTGCAAAAAGCTTGACAAATCCCTCCGCCTTCTTGAATTTTGAATTCAAGTCCTCCATACCCTCCTTGAGGAAGACCATGTTGTTTGGGGGGGTGGGGGTACGTCCTTTCAGAACCCCCTTCGTCTTACAGACAGACACTTCTCTTCCGTCATTCCAACTATAGGCAAAGAGCAAAATCCCACAAGGATGTATAATGTATGTTCTTGCAATGTCAGGTGAAAGGAAAGCCAAAATGAAAGAGTACAGATTGTGAAGTGGCATTGCGCATTGACCCATGTTTCCAGTAATTTCAGTCAATATTGAATTTCTAAACTTTTTCCGAAAAAAGTAAAAGAGATAAAAGGATTTTGACAGCAGAATTTTGAAAGATAGACACAGGTGAAATATTTAGGATATATACTTGAAAAACAAATTCACAAGAGATTTTTAAAGATGGCAGAGTGATGAGTCAACCTTCTCGTCAAAAGAACTCGGCACAGGGGTGCTGACAATGAAAAAAGACCTTGGCACTGAAAGGGTTTGGAAGACCACTGATCCGAGAGACTAATCAAAAAAAAAATTGCTTCAATTTGCTAGGGAGCATAAAAATTGGAATATGGAGCAATGGAAAAAGGTCATGGGGTCAGATGAGTCCAGATTTATCCTGTTCCAGAGTGATGGGTGCATCAAGATACGAAGAGAGGCAGAGTGATGCACCCATCATTCCGAGTGCCTACCGTACAGGTCTGTGGGAGCAGTGTCATGATCTGGTCAGATTTAGGTTCAGCCATTATATGTGCCCAAAAAATGAGGTCAGCTGACTACCTGAATATACTGAATGACCAGTTTTTTTGCATCAATGGATTTTTTCTTCCCCAATGGCACAGGCATATTCTAAGCTGACAATGCCAGGATTCATTGGGCTCAAATTGTGAAAGAGTGGTTCAGGAGCATGTGACATCATTTTCACGCATGGATTGGCCACCACAGAGTCCAGACCCTAACCCCATTGAGAATTTTTGGTATGTGTTGGAGAATCCTTTACATTGTGGTCCGACTCTCCCATCACCAATACAAGAGCTTGGCAAAAAAAATAATACAACTCTGGACAAAAATAAGTGTTGTGGCATTGCATAAGCTTATTAAAATGATTCCATGGCAAATGCAAGCTCAAATCAAAGCTATAAAGGGACTTCAATGGAATATTAGAGTGTATGACTTTTTTTTGGCCGGGCAGTGTATGATAAACTTTTTATAATTTCAGAAAGGTCACAAGTTGCACAGTGAAGAAAATATAATGAGATCTCTATGAGATTAATCACATACTCTGAAAAGCACATACACATTAATGGACTAAGTAAGCAAGTAAATAATGAAATAAATGACTATGAAATAATAGAACCTTGTGTATGTATACCAAAAAAAGACTATCTTTCGTTTTTTTTGTTGTTGTTTTTTTCTGTGCAGACCCCCAAAATTCAAACAAACATACGTTTGCTAATAAAATGTGCGGACTTTTCTCTTCTCTGTTGCCATGCAATTTTTGACATTGTTTGATTCAGTTTTAAAGCAGTGACTGTTTCTTTTCAGGGAATTTGCAATTAGTTCTTTTGGTCTGATTAAATCCATTTATTTTCATTTTTTTTTTTTTTTTTGCCATTTTTCACCCCTCACTGCTCTCTTATACTTCCAGTTAGAAGTTCCATTCCACTTGTAAAATGTTCAGCTTTGCACATTAAGAGCACAGTTAAACTTTTAATATATTTTACACTTCGCATAACTTTCGACAAAAGTCTAAACTGGACCACTGTTTCAACAGCTATGACTACCTTTACATATACTTCCTAAACTACTTCCAATTCACCCTTTTAAACTTTTCCTGCAAAAGCAACCACACGACTTTTCTTCAAAAAATTTGGCCTTTTCTAGTTTATTTTACTCCTCCCACAAGGCTAAATTTGGCAGCCATTGTTAAAAGATGCAACAATGTCACCTAGCAATACAACGCTGGTTAGCACGTCACCATTATTTCTTGGTTTTCATCTTACTTTAACCTGCTAGTTGTTAACATTAAGTTACACTGGGTTGTTAATGCCTTATAAACCCAAAAAAACACTTGTGCAGTGATACGCACTCATATGCAAAAATAGCTAATGGCAACAAAATCATGACAATAGATAAAGACATTCAGTGTAATCCACAGAACATCAAAATAGTATCTCTTTACATCTGCTTTACCCCCTCACTTTTAAATTCCTTATAATTCTTGTCTTTTCCTATTGTAACAAGCTCTACTTATGCTAGGCAAAATCTAATTGTTCTATGATGACAAGAAAATTCTGGGGAGGTCTTGCTAGCGGCTGTATTATTAAGATCCCAGGTTATGTGTTTTTATGTAAAATGCTAGTGAAACTCAAAAAGATGGTCTTTTAATCTGTATCTCTCTTTATCTTTGCTTCGCTCACTCTCTCTGTCAGGAAATTTTTGGGGTCAGGTACAACCAACCGCAGATAATAGCACCCCTATTACTGTCAATTAAGTCACATCCGCAAGTTTGGGGTGGAGAGGTAGATGAAGCAGACACAAGCAAGAAGGGGAAGACTAGAGGCAGAGGGGAAGATGTGGTAATGTGCGATTTTGAAGATGGCTAAAAAGCGAAAAACACTGAGTGACGTTTTAAGCATGAGTATTGATGGAATAGAAGGAAGACAGGAAATGAAAATGGTTGCAATAGCTGGGAATAGGAAGAAAGAGGATGAGGAATGAGGACAGGCCCAAACAGCTAAGATTAAGAAAGAGTGAAATAACCGCACAAAATATTGCCTCGCTCTGCGGTCTAACTCCCACCCGGTACCCACACAGACCAAGCCCCATTAATTATGCAGCCGTGTCTAATTGCTAATTGGTCTAGGAAAATCACTGACATGTGTGTTCATGTGTGTGTGTGTGTGTGTGTGTTTAATGCAGTGTAAACTGCTGAATGCCGAAATAGCTCAGTTGGTCAAGGGAACAATAAAAAGAATAAAACTTTCCATATGACAAGATGCATATTGTTATGTCGCAAAGTATGCCTAAATATGCAACAAGGGATTTTCTGGAGAACTTACATCAACTAAAAAAAAAAAAAGCCATGTGAAAAGTTTGAACATAACAAGGCCTCTAATTAGCTGGACTTACTGACTTTATCATAATTAAAAATTAGTTTTAATTAGAACAACTGAAAATCATAAAACAATAAAGAACAACCAATAAAAACTCAACAAATAAAGCAAAAGGCAGATAGTGCAGAAATAAAAGTGATTTTTTTAATTAAAAAAATCTGAAATAAAAAGTTTTTTAGATTTAAAGTACCAGGGACAGTATAAATATAAACAGGTTATACCCTTATTCTAATGCTCTTGTTTACTTCCACTGTGAATTAAAAGCTGAATGAATACATTTTAAACTGTATTTATCAATGACTTAATATAATAAATTGTATAAATATAATATGCGGTAGATCAAATTTTTCCAACTGTTTCTGATGAGCATTCATCTGTCAAACATTGTCAATATTTTAATAAACTGGATTAAAAACAGACCTGAATCTAGTCAAGAGTGTTTGAACCTGGAGTGCTGTCCTCATCTCAGCTACCAAAATCTAAACTGAAGATGAGGACCACAGGCTTTCAACAACAATTAAATCTTTTTTTTTGCAATCAACTAAGTAAACATAAATCATGAGGGCACTGCCGGCCTTTACCACGGTGGACTTCAATGGACTGACAAAATGCAAACAGGAAGTAATCATGAAGTGTGGGGGAGTGGCTGGGAAATAGCCTTTTTTTTCTTTTAAGAGTGCACCTTGTTCTTGCATCACACAAAAACATCACTCATTTCTAAGAAAAATATTGACCTAAACCTCCCTGACTTTCAATCATGAATAAGATAATGCCCCCAACTTTCAGATTAATTCCAATGGCTTTGCACTTTGACCCCTCCACTGTTATTTACATTTATGTTCAAGAATTTTGTAATGTTCTCTCTCCAATCAGTGCTCCTCTGCCTCTCCCACTAGAAAACTCTGAGGACATATTGTATATTATAGCAGTAGATCACAATAAAATGCAGGATTTTATGACATTTTGTTTTCATTGAACAAAAATTGAACTATTACAAAATACACCATCAAAATGTCTTTTTTGGCTGATATCTTTCCTTATGAGTAGTTGGTGGCTTCAACTGGAGGTGTGCACAGTGAGTCGCCCACACAATTTTCTGGTAGTAATTTTCCGTCTAAACCCACAGGAGTCACTTCTGTTTATATTTTACAGATAATCGCAGTAGATTATCTTCATTTATCCCTCCCAAGTCTTGTCATGATGTCAGAAGTTCGAGTTCAGAATTTGTTTCCAAGACTCCAATACCCAAACCAGCAGTAATGTTTAAGTGACTTCCATCCACCCAAATGCACAGTCAGGTTCTAAGCTACAGCACGACTTTTGCTAATTTGTCAGAAATTACATTGTCATTAGGCCACAACAAAAATCACAGGACTGAGAATACGCATGAGAGGAATCTCACTCTAAATATCATCCTGTCTTCCTGCACTTTAATCAGTGTCCATTTACAGTAAAATGTTCCTGTTATTTGAGACTTAAAATCTTGTTTTTTCCTCTCAAGTTGAATATCTTAGCTTATTTTAAGTAAGCAGTTGCTTGGCAAATCTTCTCATCAGCCAAATATTACTCCTAAAGAGCAGTGTTTTTGTCCTTAGTAGGACACCTACACACTGATATTGTGCTTACACTCGACTTCATGATCCCAAACAATCATGCTAGGGTCATTTTGTTGTAGTGCTTACTAAAATAGATGGGCAACTCCCGTCCTGGAAGCCTGCATTGTCTGCAGGTTTTTGGTGTGTTTCCACATGACTGATTAATTTGAGTCACTCATTGGCTACTGAATCTACACTTCTTGTTTTACAGGCAGTAATTGGCTGCTGATTGAAAGGGGACCAGGAAAGCTGGCAGGCAGAGCGGTCCTCCAAGATTGCAGTAGCTCATCCCTGAAATGAAGCAATAGAAATATGTCTTATTGTTAAGTTTTTGCTCTGTTTCTGAAATAACAGATCATTTGACTGGTTGTTTAATACAACTACCAAATGCTTTTTAACAATAGCTACCCCGAGCTTCCTAAATGCTTGAGCAGCGCATAAAATGCCTGTTCTGGTTAAGAGAGAGGAACTTTGACGAGGAGGTGCCAAGCTGTGTGTGAGCGCCAGTGATACTTAACGGGGCCGACATGAGGTCTAATCACAGTTTTGAAAGAGAACCCGTTTCTCCGCCACAGAAAATATCATGCTCTTGGAGAACATTTGACATGCATGCGTATCGCTCTTAGATAAGCATACCTCTGAACACGAGATGGGTTGAATAATATTGTTCCAGATTTGAGGGTGGTGGACGAGCACTGTAGTTTTGAAAGGTGGGGGGGGGGATGGTGGTGGCTGCATGGATCATGCTGCAGAGCCAATCTGGTTTCCATCAGAGGTCCTGTCTCCATCTTTCTCTCCAAAGCCCTTCCGTTCTGACTTTTACCGAATCCCTATATTCCTCTGAGACAGAGCGAGAACTGTTACAATCTCTCTCTCCGGTAAACCATCACCTCCTCCCCCTCTTCCTCCTCTCTCATTCTCTCCATTCCTGGACAAATATCTCCCAGATGTGTCCCGCACAGATCACAGGGAGGAGGGCGGTGGGGGCGGGGGTGTCACAGACAGAGATAGACACTGAAAGAGGAGAACAGTAATGGGACATCAGACTGACATATAAAAAGAGGCACAATCTCCAACACATGCAAACGCACAGGACCGCGCGTGTAGACAGACAGACGCCTTCGCCCCCATTTCAAAGTGTGCCTCCTTGCTGCACCACCACTTGTTTGTTCATGTTTTCCCAGAGCGGTCCGGAGTTCCCCTCAAAGGCTGTAGCACCTCCCCCCTAACTCTCAGGGGTGGCAGGATTGTCTGCCCTTTCACACGCCATTCACACCTCACCACTAAAAGTAATATACAGGTGTGAGCACTACTGTGCAGGTGGCTGAGTCTTGTGGCCAACACAAGAACGCGAGAACACTCCCTGAGCTTCGTAACACGTATTATGCATCCCCCTCTCCCCAGCCATTTGAAAACCACCCCCTCGTAACAATATACAATATAGTCCTTCCGACTCAGACAGTGGCACCGCAACAGGGCTGAAATTCCTATATGATTCATACAGTATGGGCACTAATACCTGTTGATTACAGCTGATAGTCTCTACTTTAGCCTCATATTCATCATTGAAGTTACAATGTTTTGGAGCACAAAATCCAACAACATTGTTTCCCTTCAAATATGTTCGAACCTCTGCACCTAATACTTCAGACTGCATTAAACCTGACAGAGTATAGTTATAACCCATATCTATAGGATCATGCATGTGGGTGAATCATCAGATGAATAATGAGCACAATGAATCACATTTATTGTTGTTGACTCCTTCCCAAGAATTCAAAGCACATAAATTAGCCAGCCTTTATGAAAATATCCTATAGTTATTTCTTAGTAATACTATAGTATTAATGGCATAACTATAGTATTGCTATAGTTTGCATTGTATAACTACAGTTTTGCTATAGCCATCACATAATAACTATAGTATTACCACAGTCAACAGTGCCATGATATTACTATAGTCCACACAGCTGTATTGCTGTAGTTTGAATAACTATAGTATCACTATAGTAATACCACACTAAGGTGGTGAAAATGCTATCTATTTACTTAGGGTAACTATAGCTTGGAACTGTAATAATTTTTCATACTGAAGTTAATTCATTTCATCTACCAAAACGTTTCCCACCACAGGTGTGCATTTCCCTGAATTAATTTGACACAATAATGGTCACCATAAAGCAAAAAGGATTGAAAAAGGAATGAGGAGGAGGATCCGATTTTGAGGGAATCTGAAAGGATCCTGACACTCCAGTCTTCAAGTGGCTGCAGTCAGTTAGAGTGTTGGTTCTGCAACTAATTAAAAATCATAGGGTTTGATTCACAGATACAGCCAAATGCCTAGTCCTGGACTAAATTTTATTTTGACGGGTGATACTTCATGAAAACCCTATTTACTCCTGGACTAGGCTTAATTTGTGTTTGTGAAACCAATCTGTCCTCTCCTACAGCACTGGTTCTACTGATGGCACTCAGACACGGGATTTATCACTAGGCTTGCACAGATTACTCTTTATCAGGCAGTTTTTACAACATCAAGTTAAAACTAGGTTTTCCCAGGGTGTTTCCCATCTAAGTGCTAAGTAAGTTCAACAACATCAAAAAAGCCCAGGAGGGTGGAATGACGACTCATTTGAAAGGTGAAATATCCTTTCCATCATTCTCTTCCCTTCTTTTGGGACAATTTTCCTTTTATTCCTTTATCTCATCCCTGTTTTGTCCTCTGCCTTAGTTTGCTTCTTTGTACAACAGTTGGGAAATACAAAACAAGACATGTTTTTCAAAAGTAGGTCATTAGTGGTCCTGGAGATAATCCAGTGATGACTCAAAGTTTTAGGATAAATTGTGTTAAAAGGCATCCTCAAAGCGAGGTGGGGGTGGGGATTATTGCCAGAGGAGACTGGTAAGTTACTCCAGGCTGGCTTCCCCTGAAACTAGCCCAACAGGGGGCATGGAAGAGCCAGCGGTTATTTACTCTGAGACAAAATGTAGAAATGAACCGGGTCATCCAGAGGGAGGGCAAGGCAGAGGGAGCGAGGGAGGGAGATTTACGAGGAGAGAGATAGCGAATGAGACATTTTGAGGAGGAGGACAATACCTTAATCCAGCTCTCACATTAAAACTTTGACACCAAAGCAAGGCAGGGCCCTAACTGAGATAAGGGCAGTCGGGCTGAACCAGGCGAACATAGCAGTTGCTTGAGCCAAATCGGATCACCCTACTCGGCAGGTTAAGCCGAGTCAAGCTGCGGACATGCCCTCCCTGACACTGCCTCGCTGAAGAGCGCACTGGTGCATCTATTCTGACAGTCCAGAGGCACGCCTCGCACCACTATCTCTGGACAGCCCGCACTGTTATGTCACTCTGACATCACACTTGTGTTATGTGTCTTATCTTACATGTAATTTGTCCTGTTCTCTCTCATATGATTTGTAGCCTTGGCAAGGCTTGTTGAGCTGTAAAGGAATTTAAACTAGACCTTGAAAGAGGGAAGTATGGGGGGGAGAAAAAATAAGCATAACTCTCTCTCTCTCTCTCTCTCTCTCTCTCTCTCTGTTTGTGCGTACTGTCTGCATGTATGTACGTGACAAATAAAAGATACTATGTAAAGAAATTTAGGGTCGACCATTTTGTTATTTTAGCTTGCTGTATGACTTGATATTTAGGTTGAAAAAGCAGGCTGCAATCAATCTACAGAAATTCTGTTTGTGTTCTTTTAAACAGAAAGACAAATTATCCATGAGCCATGTTATGCAAATTTTTGGAACCGTATAGCATTCAGGATGAAGTTTGAGTGAGGAAAGGATGCAGAATAAAGGAAAAAGTAGAGGAAAACAAGAAGCCACTCACACCCTCCCAGCAGCTCTCTCAGAGACAGGAAGTTAGGAACAGGAAGTCTGAGACTGTGTGCACCATGCTCAGCAGGACATGAAAGGCTTGGCTCCTCCCGCTTAGGGTCAGAGGTCAGAACAAGGAGACTGGCCTTTCACCTCTAATCTGACTTTCTATTTTGCCGTTGGGTTTGGTTACAGATGTCAAGCAAGATGACATTTTTCTCTCTTTCCCTCAGTTAAAAAATCATTGGTGTTCATCATTGTACCTGTTAGCTGTGCTTGCCTTGGTGTTGAAAATGTATTTTTGTAACGGTAGTATAGCAACCCAAATTTAACAAGATGCTGAAAGACAGAGCGAGAGAAAGAGAGTGAAAGAAAGAGTGAGAGAAAGGGGGCCAGAGAGGGATGACGCCAAATGTAAATATTTGAAGTGAAATTAGGTCTACAAATGCTGTTTAGAAATGCAGATGTTATATGTTATGCCAATAAAGTTGGCTTGGATTAAATTAAATAGAAAGTAAAATATAAACATCTCATGTAAAATGGACGCCAGTGCAGATGTCGTCACACTAATACAGACAGTCTTTGTTGCTCTTAACCCCTTCCCCACTTTGAATGCATGTATACATCCTTTTTGCAGACATGCATCAACCCAGTTTGTGTATATATATGTCCTAAGAACAACAGTTTGACCTAGAGTCTGGTTGTGCAAATACAACCATGTTACTTACACTGGTGGCTGAGAAGAGTCTGGAATTGTCTGGTAAAGACTACTGACAACAAGCATTCGCTCATTTCCCAGAAAACCCCACTTGTTTATGCTTTGAATGTCAAAATGGCATGTTGCCCTTGTGTCGTGTATATGCATCAGAGGAAGATACAAGCAAAATTTTTGCGGATGCAGACTTGGAATATGACGAAAATTGCGAAGACAGAGATTCATCTGTGTCAAACGGTTTAGAGGAGAGTTCTGAAAAAGAAAATACGACCTGGTGCAATCTACTAAGGTTCATTATTGTTCTCATCTTCCAGAGTATCTTCATCTTCCACTTCCGTATTTTCTTCTTCTCTCCTCTAAACCTTTCGGCACACCCCAAAATTTCATATATAAACTTCCTCAGAGGGAAAGGGGTTAATGAGTGACAGGAATAGAGAGCTGGGTGGCAGTCTCTGCTTGTTTTCATGGGGCTTGGCATGTAGCTAGTTGATTGCTGGCTTGAATCTCAAGTGGGAGCTCTCTTATCAGTTGCACAGAGAAGGTGCAATGCGTGATTACTGAGTTCAGGATTTTGGTTCCTTGAGAGCAAGACCCAGCTGTGTATAAGGTAATAGTCAAATATACACTCTGTATTTCTCTGAGAATTTATCAGTCTGATAAGTTTAGCCTTATGTTTAGTCTTGACTCTTCAAACCCCTTGGCGAAAAGCCAATGCAATGTTTTGACATAACTGTCGAAAATGAACGTAGAGTGAGTCTGCACACTGCATACAGTTCTTCAGAAAATGATTATAGAATATAACAGAGCAATGGTGCGCAAAGCCTTGTTTATGTATATGAATATCTGTTTAAGACCTGAAAACATAAAGGATACTTTAACCAACATAATCATGCTGTCAATTTTGCATTTATCATGAATATTTGCCCCCGCGTGATGGATTTTGATTGTTTAGTATTCATTTTAAATCAAGGTAAACCCACAATTTTCTATTGGCACATATTATTATTTACATTTAGATTAATTTGAGTTCCAAAACTAAATATTATGAAAAATACACTAAAATGGCTTTTGGATAAACAAAATTTGATTCAGTCAATGCAATTTATAAGTTGGCGTGCAATTTATTCCAAGTTTCCGAGAGAAACATTGCACGTACATTTAGCCATATTTCTACCCCAGTTTTGAATCATCGCTACAGTAAGGAATGGTGTCATAAACACACAATTAAATTTTGGCTAGAACAATGAAGTAAACCATATATACAAAACACTGGGAAACACAACACTGTGCTACTTTTTTGTGGTAAGAACAACAAAAAATAGCTCAGAGAGATGGAGCCAGGAGGGACACTCATTGACGTTAGAGTTCCTTGATGTCCCACACTGTTTGTTGCAGAGGGCTTATAATGTGGGCACATTTCCTCAAATAAGATACCAAAATCAAAATCTCCCATACAAACACACATCCCTTGACCTACACACACCCACACACACTCATGCGGTCTTACTCCCACCCACACCCCACACATACACATCCCGACATAAACACACATGCACGTACTGTATTTATCTATGCGCACACATACACACACACACACATACATACATACACATCCAATGCAGGGCTACACTGTCCTTGGCAGTGTCCCAGCCTCCATTGTCCAGTGGTTTCCTGGTGCAGGCTTAGCGTATTGGCAGCAGATGTGAGCTCGCAGCCCCCTCCTCGACAGGAAGCACAGCACACTCCAGCTGAAACTGGACGCTGATAATTACCGTTCGTCTGCCTCCGTCTCTGCAAGTCCTGCTTTCCAATCTCCACCGCATTTAAGGATAATCCTCTCCCCTCCACCCGTCCTCCCCTCTTCCTCTCTCACTCACTCACTCTGTTCTTTCCCAGCAGTCCTTTACTCCTCTCTTCTTTTCCTTATTTCTCCATTCTGCAGCGAGATTATTCTCTCTGAAAGCACAATGAGAGAAACCAAGGGCAAAGATAATGTGCGTCTGTGAACATTCGCTTTTTCTCTGTACTTTTATGTTCAAATTCTCACCGTTTAATGGCAAAGTACTGTATCTGAGCTTATAAATTATTTTCTTGTTTTCCCATTGTTCCCGTTCCCTACTGTGGGCCTTTCACCTCCATTCTATTCCACTTTCCAATGTAACTTGGCAGCCAGAATGTGCGCAGGGGGGATTTCTGGCCACGTTTGGTGGAAGAGCTCCATATTTCCCATGGCCAGGCTGTATTTTCAATTTGCCCGTGAAATGAGTAATGGGGCTGCTACCATGTCCTTTAATCTTCTCACACTCGGATCCAATGATCATCCCTCAAGCATCCGAACAAAGTGCGCACCAGCATGCCCTGTTACAGTAGAACAATGTCCCTATGGCAAGAGAGCAGCCATGACTCAGCCCATACCGCATTCATTTATATCTCATCTCTCCTTACAATGTGTCCCACATTGTTGCAAAACGTCTGTTACATATTTATTCTTCTTCTTCTTCTTCTTTAAAAAAACACACTCTCAGTGACCACATTAGTCATTTATACTGCTGAGGCTTTCCTGGAATGGATGAATGTACAAAGTTTTGCTCAACCCCACATTTCAAACCTACATTCTAACAGTTTCAAATAAAAATACTTTCAAACCGCTAACCCGTACTGCTGAACTAAAGGACCAAAATTCTCCAAACACTTTGGACCTCTTTGCAGGGGAGGGATGAAATAGAATGTCATGGCACCAGGAATTTGGATAATGTGTGTGGTCATGGGAGCAACAGCCGGCTATTTTCCGCTTGTGTATAGGCACGCCGACCCACAATGCCCCTTGATCCTTCTTTTATTTTTTGCCCGCCTTTCAAGTTACTTGTTTGAAGTGATAAGAGGAGGAATTGGTTGAATCATAAGTACATATTTAAACCTCAGTATCTCCATTAGGCAGAGGTTGCAACATTCCTCACACTTATGGGTCGCGCTTCTGGGCCCTGGGGTCATAGGTTCGAGGACGGGTTGGGGTCTCCTTTTGGACACTGCAATCACTACGTGTGACTATCCAGAGGCTCCCTTTAAAGATGAAATATGTGCACTCATGGCGCCATTCCAAGGATTTTCCTTGCTAGATACAGATAGCGTGACTGGCGAGCTAAAGCACACGACATTTGAAAAAAGTTTTCCCAAACAATGAAAACTGAAATATAGTTGGTGTTCACGCCGTATTATTGAAATGGAAAAATAGGGGACGCGAGCTGTGCTGCTTTTCTTCTGACATAGTTTCTTAGAGTTTGAGGACGGCCTTATGCCTATTGTATATAATTACATTACATTACATTACTGTCATTTAGCAGATGCTCTTATCCAAAGCAAAGTACAAAAAAGTGCTTTTGAAAAGACAAGGAGTGCAAAGAACTAAATGGGGAAGTACCATCTAAAAATACTAGTCGTGATAATACATAAGAAAGGACTTTGCTTGGTGAAATACCTGGGGAGGAAAATAAGATAATCAGCTAAAACAATTCATTAAGCCACCAAAACACCATTCTATCAATAACTAAGCCAAGTACCAGTTACTGCATTAGGTAGTGGAGGGAGATGTAAAGTCGGAAATAATAATAATAGTAATAATAATAATAATAATAATAATAATAAAATAATAATTTCACATAAATGCGGCTGAGGTGACATAAAATAATTATTCAACACCTGCAAAAAAAAAAAAAAAAAAAAAAAGCATTGAGCTTGCGTATCATGTTTGGCTTTTTAAAATGCTTGTTGTTTGATATGTAATGAGAGGCTGCTTGACATTAGCTCGGGTTTTCTTCTTTGTCTCAGAGTAAACAGCTGGGCCTGCTTACAGCAGTGGACAAACACCACTAACTCATTACTCCCAGTCACTAATTTTCTCCGAGTGTATGAGAGGAGACGATTCTTTACTGTAATTATGGTCTAAATTTAAGGAGTGAGGCTGGATGATCCCATATTAGAAAGCTTGCTTTTGTTCTGGGCTGAAGCACAAAACGTAGCTGTGGTTGCTGCAGAGAGAGTGATTTATTTGTTTGTGTTTCTGACAGCAGACATGATAGCACTATGGGACTGCTTGTCAGGACACTGGTTTTGAATATATCTGTGCAGCTGAGGCTGTGCTGTACATGTCCTTCTGGTGTTGCGAGATGAGGCAAGCGAGCTGGCTGCTCAAGTTATTTCTGAAGCCAGGAGAGACTCACCGAGACAGAGGAAGAGAGGAAGTGAGAGACAGGGATGGAGTGAAAGTGGATAAGGGGATGAGTAATGTTAAAGAAGAAATGAAGGAAGATTAACCCTTTCCCTTCAAAAATAAAACTTATTATTATTATTATTATTATTATTATTGACAGGACATAATAGTGCTATGGTTACAGACAGGTTGGGTAAATGACATACGTTTTGAAAGCTGCCCAGGATCTCTAATATTTATACTTTTGACTACTTTGAACTTCACACAGAATTGTTCCTCTCACTATTTTGCAGCCAAAAAGATGTGAGATTAAGTTTCTCAGGGAAAAACTCAGGAGGGAAAGGGGAAAATTAGAGGAAGGAGACGCTATGGAAGTGACCGTGGAGGCGAGTGGGAGAGAGGGAGAGAGAGATCTCTGTGTCTTTAACCACAGCTCTGTTTGTGTCGTGTCGTATTCTGTTGGAGCTCCATCTCTTTCTTGGTCTGTCCGTCTCTCAGGCTGCGGTTTTTGGGGGAGGAAGGGGGTCATGTCCACTGACCACAAATCAGCCCAAACCGCAACCCAGAGTGACTGACACTCAGCCTAAGAATATCACCTTCTTTCTTTCACTCGCATCCTCTCAGTCTTTCTCTTCTCCTTCAGTTCTTTTGTCCTTCCTCTGCTCTTTTCTCCAAGCTTTCAAACTGAATTTCCTCTCTTGCACCCCTCTTTTAATTAAAGGCCCTTTCCTCACATGGCCGATAATCTGGCTTTCCTGTGTCCCTCTTGGGTTTCATCTGTTTTGTTCCGGTCCAAAAGTGAGTTCTGTTTTCCTCTCTTTCACAGCGCCCCCCTCCCACCCCAGAACTGTACATCTCCTGTCTCTGAGTCTCGCCCGCCTGCTCTCTCCATCGCCCTGTGTTTCTGCCTCTTTCCACCACTTCAAAAGCAAGAACTAAAAAAGTTAGAAAAAGTAAGAAAAGCCTAAACCTAGTGAATGCAATGCCTTAAACACAGCTGGCTTACACAAACAAAAACATCTGGACCCACAAACACGCCAAACACACACACACACACACATATATACACGTAAGCTCACACACAGGCACACAAACACACACACACAAGCACACACACACACACCTACACTCACACGAACACACACAGACACACACACACACACACACACACACACACATATATACACATAAGCTCACACACAGGCACACACACACACACACACACACACCTACACTTACACGAACACATGCAGACACACACACACACACACACACACATATATACACATAAGCTCACACACAGGCACACACACACACACACACACCTACACTTACACGAACACACGCAGACACACACACACACACACACACACAGAAGCAGGGACAGGTTTCTTATTATGCGTTTCATTTCATCTGCATTTGCTGGTCCTAATAAACACACGTGTTGCTGGTGAAGATCAAACTGAGAAATACATGCTGTAAATGGACCTGAGTTGCATTTGGGGTCATTATGCTCCTTGTTACACATACTTGCCACACTGTAGAATACCAATTTGAGGCAGAAGGAGGCAAAAAAGACTGAAATAGTTTTGATCAGCATCTCATTCATAATTGATTTGCACAGATTGGGGGACCACTGCTTAAACAGAGCGCACCAATTAAACATGCAAATGAGCCATTACCAAGGGGCTGGGAAAAATGTAATCACACACCCACACATACCCTCTCTCTCTCACACACACACACACACACACACACACACATAATGCTTTTGCCTGAATTTTAGGTTTCTGCAGTTCTGAAATGCTACAACAGTTGTAATATACTGCTCAGCTCACCCTGCCAAGTAGTTCAGGGAAATGGAATGTTGGGCTGAGGGATAAAAGGACCTACATTAATAAATACCTTGGAAATAATCCAAACCACAAATTCATAGTTATCAGCAAACATCAGTCCATTGCTTAATAGTCCATTCAGTAATTTATCAACTGTCTCGAAACATTGGTAGAGAAGTGTGTGGCATGTAAAATTTCCGCAGAAACGGTCAGAACGGCATGGAGAGAAAACACAGCAATTACAGGCCTATTAATTCCATGTTTATTCAACAGAATGAGTCAGGCACTATAAAGACGGTCGGGACTTCCTGACACACGAAGCGCGCAGGAGAGAAGGAGACATTGTTTGACAGAGAGGTAATGAGAAAGATGGGGAAAACAGACAGCCAATCCCACCCCCCAACCTCCCCTCACCCCCTTCTCCCTCCAGATGAAAAATATGGGATAATTATCAGGCTCCTGTTGCAGGCCATGGCATTTGTGTCACAGTAATAGTATCGGACACAACTGCCCCTCTCGGTCTACCCGTTATTACCCGCTCCCGCCCTAACCCTGTGCCTGTACCCCGCGGCTCAGTGCGGCGCCCCAGCTTCCCTTTGTTGAGGTGATAAGTGAGTGCAGATTGCCGACCCGTGTGTGCCCCCCCCCCCCGTGCTCCCCGTAACCCCCCGCATCCACACGATCCTCCCATCCACGCTCTCTTCGCCCATCGCCAGCCCTTATAATCTCCGCGGATCCCATTCCTTCTCTCCCAAACCCCCTCCCTCATCCTCCCATCCACAGAGCCATCCCACTCTTCCACCGCAGGACCCCTATACTCTAAGTCCTCTCGTCTGGTCTTTATCCGCCTTCTCTCTCCCACCATCACAAAATCCCCTTACACTCCCTAATACCCCATCATTGTCCTCCGCACCCCTATAATGCCACAATACCACCATCAATAAAGGCCTGCTGTGCTGTCCTCACACATCTTTAAGCCCCCTCTAATGTATCTATACACCACCTCACACCCTCTTATTGCCCCAGTCTTTAAAAACCTACTGTAGGCCTTACCCAGCCTAACCTCCCCCTCCATCCCTGAAGTCTTACTGTACCCCCCCCCCATTATAATCCTCATCTCAAAAGCACCCCCCCCCCTCCTCATTACCCCAAATCCCTAGAGTCCCAGTGTTGTTTGGAGCTATACAGCTGCGAGACAGATGTTCGTCCTTATTGCTGGAATAATGAAACACGCTTCATATTCATTCCGCTGTCCTCCGCTCCCTGCAGAAGTCTTTCTATCTCTGCAGACAGCTCTCTGTGCTCCTGACAAGCATGTTGATGGAATTACAGCTCCTCCAATCAACATACTCATCCCTAGCGGGTTGCACTCTCTTCAGTCTCTAATGATGGAGCTGAATATCCCCCCCCCATCCATCCACCCCCACCCTCGCTACTTTCCACCATGACCAAAAGTAAGTTGCACAAGACAAACCACTCAGAGGAGGGCTCCTATTTGTCTCCCTGATCATATGTTCGAAAAATAAAATCAAGTGACCAAAATAATAATACTTTTGCGGTTTATTCCTCAGGCTATCGCAGAAAGTGGAATTCCCCATTTCTGAGATAGTCTGACCGTGGTGCCAAAACTAGTTCTGACTCTTAAGAATTGAGTAAAAACATACTCCTCCTCAAAGTGTGCTTTTCCATTCAGCAGTGGAAAGTGAAATATTACTCAAACATCATGCAGCATGAAAAACACATTGAAGCATTTAGCTCCATGTTGCCGAGGACCCCAATAAATAGGCCTTTCAGGGTTACTGGCAGGACATGCTTTGAGTACATGTTTTAGGAGGACCCGTACAGCAAAGTGGTTCCATGTCTCTCCTCTTCAGAGTCCAAGATCGGCTTCTCCATATGGGTCCAGCAGGTTCCCATGAGTCCTCTTGGTTCTGCAGCAACTAAGCCTGATCAGCTCCTTCATATAACGATAGTACAGTTCACTCCAATTCTGAGCACTGGCTTCCATCACTCAAAACTGCATGAAACAACTGAGCACGGTCTGTTCTTTGACCAAACCCCATGGAGACCACCTGAGAACACTCCGTTCGTTAACCATGTCATACGCCAAATCCAGACCCTCTCTCAAAACCTCATCAAGAGTCATTAAAAGCAATCACACGGTGTCAATTACCCATCAGCTCATGTTACACCTGAGGGAATCTGCCATTTTCATGATAGTCCACTCGCAAACATGAGGCGAGTGAGATGAAATTAGAAAGCATAATTATGTCAGAAAGTACGCCACATGGCTAATACATCGGTCAATCACTCATCGCTCTGTGATCATTGGACACTCAGTGCTCTGAGTCAGGGCCACATCTGGTCCCCGACATGCTGGAAAAAATTATGCTCTGATAAATGTGTTTTATTCCCGGCATAAACTTGTAATGACAGTTAAACTTCCTCCAAACGATATCCGCAATTTTCATTGCTCTTGATAGTTGAAAACAGCTGAATGCTGGTGCATTGATGGAACAAATATTTTAAGCTTTATGTAAAGAGGAGGAACTGTCTTAGGTCACATGCATTACAATATGTGTGCATATGCATAGCGGCTTACAGACACATGAACATGATTACACACAAACACAATTGAGCCCCTAAGAGCCACACTGGGCCAACCCATGTTGGGGAACTTTTGAGAAAATGGGACTCAAAGTTGCCAGCCTCCTGTGTCATCTAGAGTATCTGGGAACTAGAAACACTGCTTATGTTAAAAACTCAAGATATGTAGACTTACGTGATGCTCTTCTTATGCAGGCTTTGGATGCCCTTCTGTTTCATTTAAAGTGAAAGGTACCTCCTTCTGAAGCGGAACCATCATCTTCTGATTCATTTGGGTCAAACTCTGGGTCTCCGTTATCTTCCACTTCACCATCATCATCAATCATAGCAAGCAGTTCCTCATCAGTGAGATACCCAGCCGCCATGTTTACATTGAATTATGGAAAAGTTGTGGGATGGTCCACTATGGCTAAGGCAGTGCAGTGCATATATACAGTGGCAGAGAGGACGTTTGCTTGTATGAACAATCCATGTGGGTAGATTGGGTTGGCTCATTTAGGAAATGTAGATCTCAGTTTTCTGCACATGCTGACTACCTCAACTCAATTTTGCCAAAAGTGCGGGATGGCCCGGTATGGTTCTTAGGGGCTCAATTACAGAGGATAGATAAGTAACGGACATTACTTTCGATTTAGTCATGACATAATAATTGAAGTCAGTGGAGCAATTGTGTATGGCTTTAGTCTTCCATACTATGCCTTTTACCTCTACTCATTTAGTTATCCTGAGAGCCGTGGGATGCTCTTAATCGATAGAGTGGAATGCCCCAGGTAACTCATTCCAGCCTGAGTCCCAAAAGTTCTCAACCAAGAATTCATCTAACAATATTTCTGTAGTTTTCTTGGTATTTCACGCAATTGAACTGGTAAACATTAGCTGACATGGATAGGTAGGTCGTGGACAAACAGTATTTGTTTAAGATCCGCCTGCAGACCAGAAGAAAATGCCTCATTAGCTGTGCAGCGGTTAGAGGTAAACACTGTGGAGAGAAAATACTGAACACACTCAGTGCCGATCTATCCCAGAGGAGACAGGGAGATGTTAGGGGTTTATAGTAAATAAAAAAAATAGGTAATACTAAGCATTCCATTCGAACACTTGTAAATGCTCATGAAATGTATAAACCCAGTGTGGTAATGGGCCTGGGTGCAAGAATTGAAGACCCCATGGGAAAAACAAGTGTCGACGCACATGACATGTTTTGAGAAAACTGAATTTTTCACTTTGAAACCCCATCACCATTGTTCTTACTGAGCTGATACACCATCCACTTTTACACTATAAAGATGACTCAACTGACTGGATGTCAAATTTGCATGATGATGTGGGTCATTTTCGTTGACATTATAACTTTCTCAGGAAATATACTCCCTTACGGACATCACACATTTTCATCATTGGAAACCTTAAAATAGTGGTATGAGTTGAATTGATGAAATCTGAAACTCATACTTCAGCTGTAACATAGAATGCTGTTGTACAGATAAATGATTTAAGATAAGTTTTTTTTTTCTACTTTTGTTGTTTTTTCCTGGATTTGATGGTCTCTCGACTATGGTGCCGATTTCATTGCATGTCATTCATGGCTGTGAATTTCAGGTCCAGGTGTGTCAAGTTTTGTAAAATATCATTGATAGATTAAAAAAGGTACTCAAAAATTCAGTTGTTTATTTTTCAAGCAACAGCTAATTTTGCAAAAGAAAATCACATGCTCCCCAGATTTCTATGTTACACTCCCTATTTCTCTTAGGCCCCATAAAAAAATATTAGTTTATCATCATTTTATCAAAAATAAATGTGACGCAGAAGGGCAGATTTTCAAAATTTTTTATTTATTTATTTATTTATTTATAGAGGGCAGCACGGTGGCACAGTGCAAAAAAGTTGTGGGTTCAAATCTGGCCTGGGGCCTTTCTGTGTGGAGTTTGCATGTTCTCCACAGTCCAAAGACATGCATATCAGGCTAATTAGAGATTCTAAAGTGCCCATTCATATGAGTGTGACAGTAAATGGTTTGTGTGCCCTATGATGGATTGGGGAGCTGCCCAGTGTGGGTCCGTGCCTTTTGCCAATAGTCAGCTGGGATAGGCTCCAGCTCCCCCATGACCCAAGTGAGAAAAAAGCGGGTATAGAGAATGGATGGATTTTAATATAGAGCCCTTGTCTTCAATAGATAAATGCATATTTAGTCAATGAAATTCTCAGTAAACTCAACAAACGTTTATTTTTATACAGATACTTCAGTCAATTTACTCAGGAGTTTGCGACATTTTTCTTGGTTTCTAGACCCATGTATTTTCTGGTACTCGACTGAGAACAACACAGTAACATAACTTTTCTAGTAAACAGCTTAAAAGTCTGTCTATGGGTACATTCGTGCGACTCATTCACTTTCTCTGATATCGTTAGATAAATAGCCCAATGTAACATGTTTGATTTTTTCTCAATAGGCTCATGTGACATGCAGCTGCAAGGGTCTGCAACCATCACGAGAGTAAGATTTTGCCACTGGGAGGGGCTATAGTGACGGCAGTTGAGTCAAATGACTACTGATCTCTACTGAACTGCTACCACATGTAAGATCAACTATCAGAATGAAGCGACATGTCATCAAAAATGTCATGCTGATTGACAGTAGGCCTAATCTATGAGGATGAAAGAACTGGCCATGAATACCCTGCTGCTACTTTTTTACCAGCTGAAGACCTGCAACAGATAGCTGCAGCCTGGCATTCTCGCGATAGTTCATGGTTCATCGTGTGAAAACTGCCGGTGTTGTTGGAAATATTAATCCCTCGGGAAGATGGGTCCCTCCAGGTGACCTCGGTCACGTAACTTTATGTCAGTGTGCATCATTGTGCATCAGGACAGAAGTAGCTGACATTGACATTACAGAGTACTGAGGTGACTGCATCACACGGGTGTCGGAAGTAAATGTTCTCATTCATTTTACCCATAGAATTTTTTAAAAATTCACTTTTTAAGTACTTCCCATCATTTTCAAGCCTCCATTGATTTCAAGATTTTGCATATTTCCGAACTACACATTAAACCATTTTTCTAGACTATGGTCAACTATAATTTTAATTATTTTAATTTTTCGCTGACATGCTTACTCTTTTTACAGTCTAAAAACTACTTGTTCCGCAATGCTCCTGATTTCCAAAGAGATACAGGGGCGCATTTTGCAACCAGAACCAGAAACATGTTTGTAGTTCGGTTATTGGTTGAGCGTTTTGGCAAATTTGGTTCTGTGTGAATGACATCATTGTTTCAACCAAAGAACCAAAGGTTGAGGTGGGTTCAGCACCATTTTCAGATGCTGGAAAGGAAATGCACCTGTATTTCGATGCTTAATATCACTCTGCATTATCACAACACGACCACGTCCATGAACAATTTTTAGTCTGACGTTTTCATGCACGTGTGATCATGTTTCTGGTCATCCATTTGACGTCCCAAATGTTTCTGGTTCTAGTAGTGAAAACATGTCCCCAATTTACATATGAAATTTACTAGCACCTTGGTGAGACAGTGCTACATTGTGGTCTACTTATTTATGTCAACTTTGCTAGATGTAAAGCTTGAGCCAATTTAAATGAATAGCCTTGTATCTTTGGCCAGTGTTAGTTGTAGTAAAAACTAGGTTGCTAGCGGACAAGCTTATCAGTCCAGTCAATGTGAAACTGTCCTAGTTATCTATGCAGCAAAATGATCATTTGCTATCTGGTGATCTAACTCCAGTTAAGTGGTGAAATAACCCCTATTCACCATTCTCTCAGAATGTATATGCAAAAATACTTAGCCAAGCCAGAAAACTAGCTAGCTAGCTACCTATACTAGCTATTTTGCTGGCTTAGGTAATTGGATTTGGTACATACAAATGCTTTCTAGCTAGCGAGCAAAATAGTCACAATTCACTGTTCAATGCTGGCTAAATAGTGAATAAATCACTATTCGCTGTTCTTTATCCATTTATATGCACCAAATGTAACTTGGTAAGCCAGCAAACTAGCTAGCTAGCGAGCTGAGCCAGCAAAGTAAGCAGTTAGCTAACTATTTTGCCGGCATAGGTAGTCATATTTCGTCCATATAAATGCTTGCTAGCTGGCTAAATGACCATAACTCATTCTTTAACTGTTCTCTGTTCTTTATTGATTGAAGTGAACCCAATGTAGCTAACTAGCTAAGCCAGCAAACTAACTGACTAGTTTGCTGGTGCGCTGGCTTAGCTTATATTTGCGCATGTAAATGCCAACTAAATAATCACAACTGCTGTTTTCGCTGATTTAACGCTAGCTAAGTCTAAAAATAATCAATATTCACCTTTCTATATTGATTTCTATTCATCACTTGTATGCGAGCGATTAGTAGCCGGCTATGTAATAACTTTACTTAGTAGCAGGTAATGCCACTGATTGGCTTCCGTCATGTAATGTTTGCTGGAACTGAGATACCTTGATTGGCCTGGAATAAATAACGCTCCTTGCGCATTTGTGTAGTGGATATGTAGTCGGAAAAATGGACAACAAATTGGACTGCTAATCCAAAAGCATCGCATTTTTGACAATAAACAATGAATTTGATGGGATCGCTAATATTCATATACTTAGTACACTAATCTCCAAGTGAACCAGCTCATAACATTAATTCTAATTCTCATATGCCGGAAAGTTTCTGAATCCACAATGACTGAAAGCTTGTTAAAGGGTTAGCTTATTCAGATTTTTTTCCAAGTAGAGTTGTATGAGACTTAAATGCTTTTGATACTTTCTTCGTCCTCAGCAGTACATTGCTTTGCTCCAATACTGATGGCCGGTGCTCCTGCCAGCCTCTACACACTGATGCCGACTGCTATCTATGAGCGAGGTAGGTAATACATGGACTATGGTTGATTACCTCATGGAACCCCACTTCAAAAAAAATCAGAGCTAACCCTTCAGAATAAGAGAAATACAGTTTATTTGTAAAACAAATCTCCACTATCATGTGTTTTAATGTTAGTTCTAACTACCTAGCTAGTTCGCTAACTAGGTTACCTGTCACTGAATCTGAATTTACTAGTTCGCAAGCTATCTCACTGGCTAACTGTTTCTAGCTAGTTAGCAAGATTCTGTAATAGGTCTTATTAATTAGCAACAAAAATCAATGGCAAAATAGTTCTTTGCTCTGAACATAACATCGCTGCCAACAGCACATTACACTGTGCTGTGAGTAAATACATTTTTACCATCGATTTCTGTTGCTCCCTAAATTACAGTGGCCTGTTATGGAATCTTGCTAAACATCGCTGCTAACAGAACCTGATGCTATGTTCAAGGCAAAGACCTTTTTACTGTCAATTTTCATTGGAGTTTCAAAATCACTATGGGTTATATTCAGTCGTACTGGGACATAGCAAGTTATTCATGTCTAATATTAAGGTCATATCTCTTCTCGACGGTTGCACGCTATCTCTGCACAATTCCCTAAATTAAGTTAGCAGGCGAATACGTCTCTTTAAGTTGCTGTCAATCACAGCTGTCAATCAAAACTTTACGCTCCCTTTTTAAAGAATTAAAAAACAAAATAAAACCGGACTTACCAGAAAAATGTACACTTGAACATAAATCAGCATGGTAAGCACCACTTAAAATGACACATACTGTCTTTGAAAATAATTATTTGACAAGTACTTTCATTTTTTTTAGTGAGGCCCATGTTCCATCCACTAACATAGAGTGGGTAAGCCTATAACCTGTACTGCAGCCAGTCACTAGATGGCAATCAAGATGCTTAGACTCACTTTTGAGGAGCTATTAGGTCATCCATCTCTATATCCAGTCAGTGGTTAGTGTATGCCAGATAGCCACGAAACATAACTAGCTTTCCATCACTCTAACGTTTGCAAGTTGTTAAATGTGCTGTCATTTGAAAATAAAACAAACTCGATATATTTTGTCATCGGTACCTTTGTTGAAACTATACAGCTAGTTTGCTCGCCTGGTAGCTACCCACCATCAAAATTCAACCTTATATGCTATGGCTAATGTGGCTCACCAATCTAGAGAACATGCTTCTTGGGAACATGTTTTCTAACTAAAGGCAACATAGCATTCACATGCTTGTATGACTTGGCTTGATGTCCGTAGCCGGCTGGCAGCCGGTTGGTTATTCCTTTCAAATGTTAATGAGGCAATCCAATTAAGCCAACCACTACGCTATTTTCACAATAATACATGCGTAATACACGTAAGTAATGGAAATCAATGCACATTCTGCAACGGAAGTCACAAGGGGGAACAAATTCTCCCTGGGGAACAATTTTTTCCAAAACACCGGAGCTGCAGGAATCCAACATCACCTAACAATGGAAGTGTCGAGTACCTGCATATAACCGTGGGAGGATATGACAAAGAGTAACATACACTGAAAATGTATTAAAAAATTGAGAACATGTAGCCTACGTTTAGTTTGATTACTGTTTGGAGGCAAAACACCAAAACTAGCTTGAAAGTCATGCTCATGACCATAAAGTGTGGAATTTTATTTGGATGAAATAGTGCAACATTTTTTCATCAGTGGCAGGCTTAGCTGGACAAAATGTAAAGAGCAAACTGAGGGCTTGAAAAGACAATACAGGTATTGTTTGAAGCACAATTTGCAGTCGGTTGCCTGAGCCTGCTAATTTGAATTCAGAAACTATTTAATTATCTCCATGCCAGGAGAGTGCTTTGCAGTATACACCAGTGTGTACAGATACATCAGTGAAAGGCACACTATTGTGCTCCAAGACCATTAAAAAAAATAGAATTCTGTAGTGGTTAAAGCATAAGGGTAAACACTCGTTTATTAAATGCCATACATAAGTTTCCATTTGGATGGGATTCAAATTATAAGATGACTTCTGTGGTTAATGAAAACCAATAGATAATTATATCCCCAAAACTTAATTTTTGGGGATATTATGGATTTGCCTCGGATGCTGGCACCGCTACAGATCCTTTGTTCTTGTACAATTATGACAACTGTTTTATGGGAATTGAATGAAATATCTTGTGTTCATTCCTGGTGCATAGAGGACAAGCCCAATAAGTTTTTGTGTCCCTATGACCATTCCTATAGTGCCACCACCAGGTCGAAGTCCACATTAAGAAATGCAGTCTCAAACAGTTTTGATGGGAGTTTCTGATGCAAAGGGCAGTTACTGATGGTGGTCACTCCATGACCTTTATTGGGAATCATGCCAAATCTGCTTTTAACATTGCTGGTGTATAGAGGAGGAAGTTACTGATATTGGTGGCTCTGTAATGTTTCCTGTAGCACCTCCACTCGGCCAAATCTAACATTTACAATTGCAAGAACCTGACGAGTTTTGATGGGAATGATGTCATACTTCTTGTGATCATTTCTGTTGCACAGGGAAGGGCTGTATTTAATGTTGGTCACCCTATGACCTTTGCAGGAGAGCCAGCACCAGGCCAAACTTTTAATTAAAAAAAATTGCAATACCTTGAACAGCTTTCAGCCACTTAACTACATTCAACAACATTAATGTTTCTGAGTCATAGCTAGCAAAAGCTGGTCAGAGAATATTAAAAAGTCAAGAAGGTGACTGCAAGTATGCAAATGGACATTTGACAAGGACTGTTTGGCCTTCCTGTCTTCAATGATGTGCCATTGAAAAATTGAAAGAAGCTGAATGCCTGTGTTGGTAGTGCCAACAAGACTTATGCCTGGTCTTGAGTTGGCATGATTTTAAAAGCCTAACTTCAAGACTGTTTTATTGACTGATGTTAAACTCTATCTTCTCCAAAACTGGGTGTAAAATCTACTTCTTGCCAAAGGTATGCGCAAAGTCCACTTCTTGGCCATTTCCAAAGAAATGGTCAAAAATACAGGCATTGCCAACCGAGTTGTCGAAATGATGCGTCTGATTTATTATTTCTACGACAAGAGGGCCTTCACACTGGAGAGAATTATGCCTCTTTCGGAAGTTTTACCTGATAATAACCTTGGGGGAGATTCCAATTCAATAACAGATTTTATTTTTGGTCAATATTGCTTATGTGATAGCCTACCTGGGGACATTAATAGTCTGAAGTAAGCAAAAGCATTCACATGTGTTGCGACTTGAGAAATTTCACTCAGCAACTCACTCTGCTTAGCAGTTGTTATAGTTACATATGTGTTCACATGAACACGCCCATCTAAGGCTGGTCTTAAGCATGACTTCAGTTGGTGCAATGAGCATAAAGTGGTCTCTCGGAGGTGGTCTTAGCCAGGCCCAATTTAAAAATGAAGACCCTTTATGGTTGAGTCCTGTTGGTGCAACTGGCTCCTGTTGCTTTATCAATATCTACAAACCCCTCATAAATATAGTTTCTTTGTATGATATTGTCTGCTTCTAAAAATAAACATACCAAAGAGATGAACATACACACCCAGGTCTCACAGAGATAAATATCCCATCTGTTCAGCACATGATAGCACTCGCTATGCTTTCATCCTAACAGATGGCATTAGTTTGATCATGTCAAACAAGAATACCTGTGCCCTTCAGTCAAACCTTCAAAGCACCATACTGTTCATGAGTCTTGAAATTTCCAATGCTTATCTGTTCACAAGTTTATTTTTTTAAATTTCATTTCAAATTCACTTAGTGGTTTTCAGCAATTCTGTGATGGTTTCAGTAAATTTTGGTACTCCTCTATGAAGATTCCATTTTTCTAACATAATATAAGATGTAAGTGGTTGACCATACGGAAAGCATTTAAAGTGGGGCTTGTATGGGTTTGCCCAAAATACAGTATTTAAATTGCGGTAAACAAAAAAATTCTTTTCTGAGGGACCCTAATAAATGTAGAGCACTGTAATGTAAATATCTGCTGGTAATGGCGTGGAGAGTGGAGAGCTTTGCGAGAAGATCTGGCAATCGACACTGGGTTCGGTTTGAGTGGTGCTCATCTCAGAAGTTATCCTAATAAAGCCTTCAGTACAGCTGTCTGTCCTCCCAAAACCCTTCCACTTTAACACACCTCGAGAGATGTGCGTACACACGCACATGCGCATATACATACACCCACACACGCACGCACGCACGCACACACACACACCCACACACACACACACACACACGTGCGCGCACACATACAAGCATACACACACACACATACACCCACACAGACACACACAGAGACACAGACACACACACGAGTGCACACACACAAGCACAAACACACGCACACAGATGTTGACCCGTCCCTAGAGACTCGTATTTTCCAGAAGTGGACAGACACTCTGATGATGATGAACAGGAACAATAAAAGGGTTGATAGAGGCTGATCGTGAAAGCAGATGCTACGGATTGAACTTATGATTATCTCCCATTAACAGAAGCAGAGTTTTCTAAGGACCCTCTGTGGGTGACATGGTCATTCACACTTGACTGCGAAAAATAACAACAGGAGCCCAAAACAGGGATGGTCTGTGGGAAGAAAGTGATCTTTTGCCCCATAAAAATAATTATTTAAAGTGGACATCAAATATGGTGGTTTCTTTTGGTGGAAACTTGACTTGTTTATGCATGTCTATTTATATCAATGTGTTTGTATGTGCGGGTGCTTGCTATGAACAACACTTATTTTGATATTTTGTTTCTTGTTACAATTTTGTTTGAATTGTATATTCTATTTAGCATGAAGACTGTGATGGATTTCAAATTTGAAAATACTATATAGAGCAATGTGAGAATCCAGCTCCATTAACCATAAAACTGGAGAATCCAGTTTTGATTAACCATGTCCATCCATTTTTTTTAAATAAATAGTGTCTAATATGGTTGAATCTAAAGAAAATTAACACTTATCTGCTGGTTGTTAATAGATAACTGTTTTCTATAGCATTTTATTTTGTATTGGTCAATCATTTAGTTAATGGACAGGAGCCAGCATAGTAAAATGTTGACTGAGGGTGTGGTATTACAGTGAAAACTACCTGATTGGTCACTTTCTGTATGAAAGGCTACTGACCGTCTGGAAACCTGATCCTCCTTAAAAAAAAGATTGCATGGGTTACCATAGGATTAGCTGTGATCATCATAATGTAAATGATAGGCAGTCTCATTAAGAAATATTACTGCAAAGATCTACAGCTTGGTAGACTTCACATCTTAATAAAGACATATTTGAAAATATCAAACAAAAAAGTCCACAATGTCCTTTTTTAACAATTTGCTAGGGACCATTTTAACGATTTTTCAAAATGTGCATTTGCTTGCAGGTATAAAATCTCATCTACATACACGTACACACTCTCATAATTTATCCTTTCCTTTCAGAACCGCTTTTTTTTGTAAGCTGGCATTGACAAGCTACCACTAATGTGGGAAAACTTACAGAAAATATATATCTGCAATTAGGTATAAACTCTCACTCAAAGATGTAGCCATCTACACGTGCACACACACACACACACACACACACACACACCAACTGTCTGTTTTCAATCTGGCAATGCAGTCTAATAGGGGTGCGCACCTGTGCAGCATTACCCTGCCTTCTCTATCATTAGGAACTGGATACCGTACCTGTGGGGGTGGAGTGTGAGTGTGTGTGTGTGTGTGTGTGTGTGTGTGTGTGCCTGTGTGCGTGTGTGTGTATGGGGTGGGGGGGGGGGTTGAATTGTCTGTGGATCAGTCCCAGACATCTTCAGCAGGAAACTGGACGGAGAAAAAAGGAGATAATTAATGCTAGCCTGGTCTGTGCTGGATTTATGGGCTATAACATTACAGACAGAATCAACAGAGAGACAAATGTTTAATATGAGTATGCTGTGTGGAGCTGTGTGAGCACCTCCACATCTGTATATGAGAGCAATGAGCTCAGCGCTGACTCTTTGGCCTGCCTCGTATTTTTTGGTGGGATGAGAGGAGTTTTTACAACAATTTGGATAATGTCCTCCCCTCCCACATGCTTGTATGCTTGTATGCAAGTATAGATGATGTGGTTTGGGTCTGGTGCAGTTAGCATGAAGACTAATTAGGGGAAATGGGGGATATGGAGGGATCACAGATGGGGGACAACATCTGATTGTACATGTATGGTACTTGAATTTAAAAACATATACTGTAATTCATAACCCAGACTGTACAGTACTGTGAAAAAGTATTTGCCCGCTTCCAGATTTCTTTAATTTTTTGCATATTTTAAAATGTTTTCAGATTATCAAACTAATTTCAAAACTAGACAAAGATAATCTGAGTAAAGGCAAAATGCAGTTTTGAAATGATAGTTTCATTTATTGAAGGAAAAAAGCTATCTAACCCTACCTGGCCTGATAAGAGAAAGTATTTGCCTCCTTAATTGCTAAATCAACTTTTGGGTTCAATTTCAGAAGACACATCCAGGCAGTATTACTGTCAGCCCTGTTGAATCTAAGGATCGCTTATATAGAACTTGTCTAGCAATGTGAAGTAGACGAAAAGTAGCATGTGGTGCCGCAATCTAAAAACAATTCAAGAACAAATGAGAAGAAAATTTATGTATATTGATCAGTCTGTAAAGGGTTACAAAGCCCTTTCTAAGGCTCTGGGATTCCAACAAACCATGGTGAAAAACATTTTCATAAAGTGGAGAAAATTTGAAACAGTGCTGAACCTTCCCAAGAGTGGCCAACTTACCAGTATTCTTCCAAGAACACATAAACGACATCCAGGAGGTCATAAAAGAACCAAGACTATCATTTAACTCCTTAAACCCAAACGATCTTGGTACCTGGGGCAAGCTTGGAATGGCGCGCCATGAGCCTCTGCCCCTAAAATTCATAATTGCTTTCAAGCTGTTCCTGTTACAGATTGCTTGATTTATAATCACACAGTTTATTCATTGAATAATCAAGACCAATATATAAGCCTGTAGTTATTAAGAAAGTATTATGAAATGAGAGAGATCATCGAAGGGCCACAATGACAACATCCTTAATTGTGGTATTGAAGGCATGGGGAAAAAAAAAAAAAATATATATATATATATAACCCTCTTAACTGTCACCTGCATGTTCTCACATTTGGCCCGGATTGGTATACCACATTACAAATGCTCCCTGCTCCCACATATAATGGTTCTATTACACATGCATGGTCTCATTGGAAAGATAAGACATAGAGGTGTTCAATGAAATGCATCATAAAATGTTGTGACTTTGGGACAAACAATGCGGATATCTTGATTGCACAGGTTCTTACCTTTCAAACAAGACCAAATGGAATGGATAATACATGGTTTGACCATCACAACACATCATTGATGATGTGGACTGACAAGTTTCATTGCATTCAAGTATGTGGTGTCTATGTTGAGAAATTGATTTATTACCTCTGCAAACGAAGTTGGGGCGGAGGTTATATTTTCGCCCGTTTGTCTGTTTGTCTGTTTGCGAACAACATAACTCAAAAAGTAATGCACAGATTTGTCTGAAATTTTGTGGGTGGATTGCTATTATTTCAAAGATAGACCCTATTGATTTTCATCGAGATCACTGAAACAATATGGCTGCCACGGCAGCCATGTTTAAATCCTATCACACGCGATAACTCAACTTTGCTCCCACTCATGCACATTTGGATTGTGCTGCCTTGGCGAAGGTTTGCACTCTACGAGCGCCTCTAGTTGCATTTTTATGACTGACATAGGCCAAAAAGGTGGGTAGAAATGAAATCCTGAGCTTCTAAGCTTTCAAATGGTATATCGTTTCCCTGGATTGGTTGAGGATTTAAGTCAAAGTTTACAAATGAAGGATTCAAAATTTGTTTGAAAATTCTGTAGGGCCCTAATTTATTGCCCAGTGACAGTTAACAGGTTAATTAACAATAATTAATAATCCATTACTTTCCCTGAATTCCATCTCCTGTTTAAGCATTTTTTTTTAGCAATGCAACCTAATTTATTTTACGATTGCATTTCATCGAAATGTTTTCTGAATTCAAAAGAATGGGCTACATTTGCGGGGAAACGCAGTTGCATACTGGTTACTGCAATGCGATGATAATTGATTGATTAAATTACCAACCCTTCTTATGCCAAACTGTTGGTAAGTGAAAAATTTAGTAAACTGGTCACTAGTGCATCATGAGAATTCGATGCATGACATGCATTTAAAATAATTTAAAATGCATTTCATGCGTTAAACATTCATGGTTGCAAAATCATTGATGAGGTCTTTATAGTCCAGCTACTGGGAAAGTTGTAGGAAGGCTGCAATATGCGATTGTATAAACAGCAATTATCTGATTAATTAATTAGAAATGCAGTCAAGCAGCATTTTCTACATAACATTCTACTTTAAGAGGGAATTAAAAGAAATTTCAGTTAATTGCCGTCCATGCAATCTCATATTGTAGCCTTCTTCATTGACGCAAAGCCATATGTCTTAATCATTAATGGCGACACAGCTTAGTGGTGGCCTATTTGCTCAGTAAATGAAATCAATTAATTGTATGATTTTAAATTGGAAACAGGTTGAGAGTTAACCTGCATTATGGTAGTGTCACTGGCTGTTGACAGAGTTTTATTTTTTCATAACTAAACTTAACATGCGGACCTGACTCGGCAAAGCCAAATTTTAAAAAATATTTTCTGAGATGTTAGTTAGAAGAATTCGGCTGTAAATTTATCAGTGTACTCCAGTCTCTGTTGTCCTTTGAAAGTTCGTTGTCCATGAGTTAAAGGAATTCAGAAGCTTTGACATATTAGGCGTGTTATGAAATTGGCGTGTCATGTCACAATTAATGTGGATAGGAAAATGCTTGATAACTATTTCAATTAACAATAATGCAAGCTAATGGGAAGTAGACACATATTCCATAGATTGACCCTCGCAACTGAATGAATTGACACTTAGTTGTTGTTGTTCATTGTTTTATTATCAGCAGATAATGATTGATGCATTTAATTCATGTTCATTTTGTTCAGCACACATAAGAGAAATAGTGAGGATAAAACTACCACTTGAACCCAAGTAGTTTTTTTTTTTAAATTAAATTAATTAAATTATTTTTGGTAAGGACACCAAAATGTGACATCAAAAACAACTTTCTATCAAGAAGGATGTGGGAAATTAAAATTAGGAATTATCACGTGCATTTGCCCATAAGTTATTTACTCACGGTCCAGTGAATAAATTCGTTACAAAACTTTTCTGGTCAGAACACAGGACAATATCAGACTGAAATTATCGGGTTACGGTTGTTGCCGGACGTGTTCGCTTTGCTAAGGACTGTTACCACAGCAGGCAGGTCTTGAGTGAGTGGCTCTTCTCAAATGTACTGCTACTCCATAGAACAGACTTTCCTTGCGCCGATAAACCAACTTCTTGTCCGCTTATTTCCGTAGATTTTGAAAAATATTTACTCAAATCATGTCGTATCCAGTAAATCACGGCTGCTACCGAAGACAGAGATTGATTTTTTTCTCTGCTTATGTGCATCAATTTTTTGATTTTTAATGTCCTACAGAATGACTTGGTGCGCAAATTTTATTGGCAATGAAAGTTTTCCCATGTTCTATTTGAGCCAAAAATCATTGTAATTAATTTAAATGAAAAAATCTACCGAGGTTCAAGTCCTAGATTTATCCTCACCATATCTCCTATGTGTGCTAAACAAAATGAGCATGAATTAAAATGCATTGCTGGTAATAAAACAATGAACAACAACTATTCCTAAAATCTGTCCAGCATCGTGAAAAGACACACACACACACACACACACACACACATACATATATATATATATATATATATACTGTATAGTATAAAAAACCCATGCATATAAGCAAGTATCTGTGTATTACTCATTTGCATATAAGATAAATTTTTCATTGAGCATTTAGTGGTTTTTGTTCTTTTGTCAAATGCCTAACTATCTTGCAAAATGTATCAGACATTGACTTTAATTTTAAGCTAAATATACATAGGCAGCACTTTTTTTTTTTTTTTTTTGAGTTTGCTCATTCTTCCCATGTTCGTGTGGGTTTCCTCCTACAGCCCAAAATATGTATGCTGGGTTATTTGGAGACTTTAAACTGCCCATAGGTGTGAGAGTGTGAGCCTTGCAATGGCGAGCTGCCCGGGGTGTGTTCCAGCTTTTCGCCCATCGTCTGCTAGGATAGGCTCCAGCTCCCCCACAACCCTGATAAGGAAGAATCGGTTAAGATAAATGTTGGATATATGAAGCATGAGTTCAATGTTTAGCTGAACGTACAGGAGATTTCATACAGGTACGATACATATGATGAAAAATGTAACTGAGTGTTTAAAACATTTAGCAAAATAAATGGAACATTCAGTGAAATATTTAGCTGAACACTTCGGTTTATTATGTCATTCAATTTTATATTTTTCTCAATATTTCAAACATTTAATTAAATCAACATTTTGTCCTTAAATGTTTGAAAAGAGATATTATTGTTAAATACAGGGGAAATGCAGAGGAAAATAGCATTAAAGTAGCTTTAGATGTCACATTTGGCTCCCCAGAGAGTGGAGCTATGTTTTGTGAGAGTGTTTGTGAGTGTATGCACCGCACTAAATTGATTTTTTGTTGAGCGTGAGCAAGTTAATCCCAAAGCATGATCCCTATGGAGACTCAAAGATCCACAGACATGGAATTTGCATTCTGGCCGAAGCCTGTCTGACCTCGGGAGTGCTGCTCCGGTAATGACGACAGTGGCAGTTTCCTGTGTTTCATCACCGGAATGAAAAGTGTGTTAAAAACTTCAACTTTTCCTGCAACAACAAGACAAAGCTAAAGATATATTGTGCAGGCCTCAAGGTCCATAATCACTCATTCCAAGACTTCACAAATAGATCACTGTTGATGGTTTGCAGCGCAGTGAGCATCACCCCTAAATGCAGGGTGCTTTCAATGACAGGTCTAAGTATTACAGACTGCTCTTCAGAGAATCCTAAAATCAGCATGGAGTTCTGGGTAGAGAGTCTGTGCTGAGTGCAATTGAGGATGTGGGCAGGAATCCTGTCTATTTTCATTATCTTGTCATACTGCTTTTGAGCTAATTTGTTCATATAATAGTGATGGACACATGTTTGAACAGCCAAACTATGCTCCCAGGACACAGATCTCACTCTTTCGAGTTTGTGCTTGGGTTTCTAATTGTCCCTCACTGTGTTTTTGGACCCGTAAGATACGAGGCCGTCCTGGGGGTAACTCTGTGTTTTATGAGGTCATGACCTTAACCTTAAAAAAGGGGCTAATGGAATTGAACCGAGCCCCTGTGTTATGTCAAACAGAGTTCCTCTCCAGGCAACCTAGAAGTTTTGTGCTCCAAAAAACGTGGGACAAATAATCCCCCTTGGCTTCCTTGTTAATTTTTTTTTATACAAGTTGTCTTTCTTCAATTTGTGCAGATATAGACACTGGCGTCCGTAAATTCCAAAATTTAATTCCTAAATATTTCTGTAATTGAATTTCCAAATGTCTTGCTTCACTGGATAATTTTCCACAGTCTCAGTGATACATATACTGAGTTATAAAGCCTAAGTAGGCTCATGCATAACAGGAAAAATTTGGCATTATTTGTATTCTGCGCAAGACGGTTAAACTTGTTTTCTTTTTAATTCCTTGTCATTTCTTTTTTACCAAATTTAAAGACTTATTTATAGTTGCCCAAGTGGCCAGTTCCACACATTTAACTTGACTCTTAAATACCCAAAATTCCTCCACCATTCTGTTTTTGTCTGTGGATCTTCACATTGCCTCCACAGCTGATAAGACTTCCTGGATATTGTCTCTGAGCCAATCTGCCTCATGTAACTATCAGTGAGGCTGGACAGATCTTTTCCAACAAGTTGGATTCTTGAGTGTGAGTGTGTCAATCTGTGGAGGAGAGTGTGTGACTGATAGGCAGGACACAGATGTGCTGAGTGACTCAATACATTGATCAATATGTAAAGTAATTAAGCAGAAGATGCCACACGTTCTGATTCACTAATGAGCTGAAATTATTTGAACGAGCTTTGTTCGGCCCGTCAGCACCGAACTGGAGGTAAGAGATAGAACAAGCTGGCGAAGGGAGAGGGGAGAGGGAGCCAAACAAGTGGAGCAATCGGGATGGGAAAAGACACACGCAGAGACACTTTTTCAATCTAAACCTTAGCTTATTAAAGGGAAAAAATGAGCAAAAAAATCTTCCCCTGTCGCGAGGAATCATATTGCATGGGCTGTCATTCACAGCAGCGCACAATGCTACGCTATGTTAGCTGGCCATTAGAGGGGGGAAGGGGGAAAACTAAAAAGACAAAGAGAGGTAGAGACAGAGAGAGGGAGAAAGAGAAAGATTGTGAGTAAGTAAGGGAAGGGGAGCGAGAGAGAGAGAGAGAGAGGAAGGGGTTCTGCAAAGAAAACACCAGTAGTAATGAAAAGAATGAAAGAGTTGAGGGGACAGAAGAAGGAAAAGGGAAATGGGGAGGCAGGCCGAAAGAGGTTATTAAGGTTATTAAGTTGCTGAAAGAGTCCCCTCTTTAATCCTATTACGCAGGAAATGAAAACAGACATTATTAGAGAAAGAGAGAGAGAAGAAGAGATGTGTGTGAGGGGCAGAGAGAGGTATGCAGTAACGTGCCCTTTGCCGAATACATATAATTACACAAAACAGGTATTTTGGTGCAATTATTTAAACACTTAATCTTTCTGTCAATCTTCCTACCTGTCAGTGAGAATGACCAGCCTGTCAGCCGGACTGACCATCCAGCTATCTTCAATCAAATACAATCCCTCACCTAGAGGGCGAAAATGGAGAATTTCACTACGTAATGTACAAGGAGAGGAAAAGAGATAGAGGGGTGAAAAATAGATCCCATCTCATGGTTTATTTTTCAAAGAGCTCGTACAAGCAATGCAGTAACAGATGACTCACTGGGCCTTCACTTTTCCCCGGGCCACAGCCCAGGGCCTGGAATATGAGCGTCACATCAGCGCACTCTTTCTGGACCCAGACCAGTAAATGCAGTCATACCAGATGAATACAAAACCAATACCATCATTTTCAGATTGAATTTCTCTGGAGATAAAGTGGCGCATGTGAGCCTAAATGGCTGCATCATGCAGACGCTGTATGAGACCTGTGGTGGAATTGGCGCTGGGACTCATGGCTTGCAGGGCAGGTTCCCGCTCAGATCTTTCTTGTGTAACTGGCATCATCGGCCATGCTAGGTCATGCTAGGTCAATGCTGAATGTTTTGATGCACCATATTTGTCTGTCCAACAAGATATATAACTTAAGGTAGGTTCGCAATCAGAAAGTCAGTCCTTGATGCATGAATGGATCTGAACATAGAACCATAACAAAGGTGGCATGGCACCATGATGGTGCAGTAACTGGTCTTGTGAAAAGATTTCAACCTGTTTCAATCCTGGATGAGCCACTGCTCTTCAAACAATACAGAGGAATAGGAACCTCAACTGAAGTCTTATATTGATATACAGTATATTTCATGGTCACTTTGCTTGGCAAATCTTTACAATTCTGGTTAGGACCACATCTGGTCTGACATCGCTAAAAAAAAAAGATGTTGAATCTTAAGGAATTTTCCTGGTCAAATAAAAGTTAAATAAATAAATAAATAAATAAATAAGGACCAGCTTTGCCACCAGAACAGCATGAATTCTTCATGACAGTGCTGGAAACACTCCTCAGAGAATTTGGTGAACATTGACATGATAAGATCATGCAGTTGCCCCAGATTTGTTGACTGCACATTCATGCTGCAAATCCTCCACTCCACCATGTCCGGGAGATACTGTATTGCATTGAGATCTGGTGACTGAGGAGGCCAGTTGAGCACACAAACTTTTTGTCATTTTCCTGGAACTAGCTTGAGATTACTTTTGAACTGTGACATGGTGCATTATCATGTTGGAAGAATCCATTAGAAGGTGGGTAGACTGTGTCCATAAAGAGATGCTCATGGCCAACAGCAATACTTAAGCAGCTTCTGGCATTTAAATGATGTTCAGCTGGTATGAAGGGGCCTAATACATGCAATGAAAATGTCCCTGAGGCTATTACACCACCTCCACCAGCCTGAACCATTAACACAGGGCAGGATGGATTTCATGGATTCACATTGTTTATGCCAAATTTTGACCATACCATGAGCATGTTGCAGTAGAAATTGAAATTCGTCAGTCTGCACTGTGTTTTTCAATCTGCTCCTTTTGTGAGCCTTTTCCCACTGTCACCTAGATTTTCTGCTCTTGGGCTCTGTCAACAAATAGATGAGTATTTTTGAAAACAAACATTTTAATCCGTTTCAGTCTTTTGTCAACATGCAAACTGGGTATTCGGTCACTGAAAACTCCAGGGTGAAAATTTCTAAAAAATCTGTTTTCACTGTTTACATGAGGTCAGGGAAAACTGAGTTTGTGGCGAGTGACGTCAGAGAGTGTGCACCTTATAGCGAGTTTTGAAAGCTTGTGATTGGCGTTCATGGTCTTATAAATTTAATTTAAATTTTATCATCGCCACCTGAGAATTTGGCATGCTCTTGTCAGCGATTTAATTGTGTTGTTGTGTTTTTGTGTGGACAGACATTTTTTTGAAAAATGAAAAAAGAAAAACCTCATTTTTAAAAATACACATGCATGAGGACTAGGCCTTAACTGACAGGATAGGAATCTGGTGTGGTCTTCTGCTACTGTAGCCCTACCCCTTCAAGGTTTGTGTGTTCTGATTCTCGTCTGCATAGCACTGCTATAACATGCAGTCATTGGAGCTACTGTTGCTTTCCTGTCAGCTTGAACCAGTCTGGCAATTCTCCTCTGGCCTCTTTCATTAACAAAGCAAACCTTTTCATCCCCAGAACTCCTGCTCATTTTATTTTATTTATTTTTTTACTCAATTCTCAGTAAATTCTAGACTGTTTTGTGTGAAAATCGTAGGAGATCAGCAGCTTCTGAGATACTCGAACCACCCTGCCAGGCACCAACAATCATTCCACAATCTAAGTCACTTAGATCACATTTCCTCCCCTTCTTATGTCTAATCTGATCAAAAGCTGAGCCTCTTGACCATGCCTGCAAACTTCTCAGTATGCAGCTGATTAGTTATTTCCATTAGCCAGCAGGAGTATAGATGTACCTAATAAAGTGGCCGCTGGGTGAAATATGAAACTCCCATGAGGTTGTTTTAAATGGTTAATTCAGCTTCACTTAAGTATCATTCATTTTCTTACATATTCTATTGACATTTGAACTGACCATGAATGCTCTTCACGCAATGTTTTTCAGATATGACTGGTCCTTTAAAATGCTTTATGATGCCATATTTCCAGAATGAATGGAGGGAGGATGAAGGTTCTCTTAAACACTGAGGGATAGTCTTACAAAGAATGGCAGAATTTAACTTGCTGTTGCTCAATTACTCATTTGCGAATAATATAGAAAATATAATTCAGAGACTGTTGTAATTATGTCCTTAGGTACACATCCATGGGCGTTACGAACACTGAGGACACCAAGGTCTATCCTCTGTAACATTTTCATCAAATTTCTCTGAATATAATACTTTTCTTCTCACCCAAAAACTCATCACCTTGTTTTTACAATGCTAAAGCCAGAATGCTAATGGTTGATAATACATGCAAATTCAGAGGTGAAATTCTGCCATGAATACAGTACAGTGTTCATTTTAGATCTGATGCATTAGAATACAGAACCAAGATCCCAAACATTTTTCACTGCCCTGACACATTTGAAATTATAGCATTTTGAGTTGCATTAACCTGGAGCTAAGTGATCTACTAAACGCCACGCCTCATATTCATAATGTGGGTTGTTTGTTTGTTTATTTATTTATTTATTTATTGCTTAGAATAGCTTTAGTTGAAGTAAAAATTTTTGTTTTTTTTTCATTTTTGAAGGTTCAGACCCCCATTTTTATTCTTTTCACATGTCAGTAATTATATCTTAATATTAGCCAAAAGTTGAATGGCTACATGATGATGTTAGTGTATGCACCATCTGCAGTTTACTTATGTGTAGCCAGATTAACTGAATCATGCATATTAAGACATGATATTGAGACATCAAAGCATGATGACAACATGAGTTGGATTATTTAATGTCATTATCATTTCTAAATAATTTACACAGCTTTTTAAATAATTTATGCAAAGGTACACTGGTTACCATCTGCTGCTCAATTCTCAACATTCTCACCAGTGATTTAAGTTGATCTGTTGGCAGTATTATGCTTTGTGGCTATGCCCTTGTGATGCAAAGAAACTGCTGAATGAAAACAATGTGTACGCTAGACTGATGTCTGAGATCCAAAACAGATGAGAAAGAGAAAAATATGTTTTAGATGTTCCAGTTTCCATTGTGTATATAAAGAGTGAAACATTTTCTTAGCTCCTTTGGGTTGAAAGACTTGACAATGATTTTAATAAGAGGAGAGAGAGACAGAGGAGAAGAGGGCAGGGAGGGGGAGAATGTGTAGAAGAGTGCAGAAAATCAGACAGCCCTCTCTAGAAACTCAAAGCGGATAATTTATTACATGCACTGTATGTATAAAGCAGACAAAGAACAAAGGCTTCAACGGTCACCATCCTTGGGGTGTGAAACTTGAAAAAAAAAAATGAAACTTTTTTTTTTTTTTTTTTTATTCAGAGCCCAGTCATCAGCAAAATAATTTGAGTGGAGGCTGGATGCTTCTCTGTTATTGCTGGATTCATGTAAAACAGCCACATAGACGAGGAGGTCATTAAAGGAAGCGAGGTTAATTGCTCTAGGTTAGAGTGACATTCTTGTTTGCTTTTTTTTATTTTTATTCATTATTTTTCAGTTTTAGTGGGGTAAGAACTCATGTACAAGACATACTTTTGCATTGAATCAACAGTTTGGGCCTGAAGTTATGATCACAAGACATTTTACTTCCCACTATTTTCACAATGGATCTTTTTATTGCTATTTTTCCTAATTTCAGGTTTACCTTTTTTTATTGCTGATGGAGCTGTCTGTTCCATTGAGCTTACCAGAATATTCCCGGAGGTTGGTAAAACATTGTGAATTCCTTTTAAATGTATAGAGGCAATATGTTGTCCTTCCTCAGAAAGTCCTTTAACTAATTTAAAAAACTTGGGATTTCTTGCAACTCAATATGCTCAAGCTATTTTCTATGTGAAAAAAATGTTTACTTTATTGCATAGTGCATTTCTAAAAACTAACAAACCAAGACCAGGAAGCAAGAGTCATAAATGCATCATTCAGTTCAGTTTGAAAATGATCCCATTCAAACCCATGAGGGTTTTTGGCTTTGCAAATGTTGGATGACCGCATATTTTCAGGTCCTGAGAGACAAGAAAGAGAAATTGAAAAATTGATTGCCAGTCTAGTTATTAAATGATGCCAGATGTGGGTTTTTGTTTGTGTTTATTTAATCATTTTTCTTATTTATTATTTTGAATTTTATATTGATTTGTATTACATAGACCTATGTTTAAGAACGTGTTTTTTTTAAAGTGCGCACTTTTACACTAGATCCCGCTATCAATTTCCTCTCAAGGTAGATGATTGAACCCCAGCAGAAAATTTTTCTTTCCACAACTGGGAGACACTAACCACAATCTGGAGACATGAACAATTTCAGCACAGTGAAGTTGGAAGCCAAGTCCTAGGACATAGCCGGATACTGCGCAATGCAAATGTTGAAAATTCATGATCGCCCAGCCAGGATCGACCTCAAACGCTGTAAGCAGAATTATGAAGAATGTAGACAAGAAAATGTCTGAGACAGAGACCAAAACCAGAGAAAACTAGAAGACTAGAGCATTTGAGTCCACAAATGAAATTTGAGAAAAGTGTTGACGGCTTATTGGCTGTTTTTGATAAAGATATATTACTCTCACTCACACTCTGGAAAGCTGGACTGTCTCACTCATCTTCTTTTATCTCATCCCTCTATCCTTCCCTCTCTCTGCCACACTCAGGCATGCCCTTCTCCCTCTCTTCTTTAGAGGAAGGCTCTAACAGGAAAACGTGTGAAGAGTGACAGAGGCAGAGAGGGAGAGCGAATGAGAGAAATGGGGAACAAGAGAGCGGGAGTCAGAGTGAAAGAGTGAGAATGAGAGAGGGAGTGAGAGACAGTGAGAGTGAAAGAGTGAGGGAGTGAGAGAGAGAGGGAGAGAGAAAGTGGGGCAGTGAGAGACGGGGAAGGAAAGCGAGAGAGACTATTGCCGGCAGAACACAGAGCCGGACCCCGCTGCGCATTCCCCACGGGACCCTCCGGGTTCAAGACGTCGATCTCGTTACCACCAGAGCGATTGTACTGTGTCCGCCACAGCCTACAAACCTGACACACTGCAGACCCACAGCCATCCATTACCCAGAGAGAGAGTATGGGCAGAGGGGGATGGAGAAAAGGGGGAAAAGAGGGAGAGCATGAGAGAGAAAGAGGGCAGCCGGAGGGTGGGGTATTGCCAGACTAACAGAGATAGGTGGGGCTGAGAAGGAGGGAGAGAGTGAGAGAGTGAGAGACACACGAAGAAGAGACATAGAGAGGGTTGTAATGAAGAAGTGTGAAATGATGAGAAGGGTAATTCACAGGCGATCAGGTGTCGGCCAGAAACAATGACTCTGAACTCTCGCCCTCCGCACACACAAAGACGCTGCGCTGGAACAATGCTAGCCCGCTGACGACAGAGAGAGGTGTTACGCTGCCGACAGTGCTGAAAACAGAAAGGAAATGGATAAGCTTTAACGGGTCCCTTCTCCCTCATTTGCTTGTTTGCATTTAGGTCACGTGATGTCTTTTAGAGCAGGAAAAAGAGAAATGTTCCTTTATCCTCAATGGCAACTTTCTCTCTTTGTTTTTACTGCTCATGAACTTTTCTCGCTAATATTGCAATTACTGCCTCTTATACCCACTGCATATCCAATAAGCACTGCCCTGGGGCAACTGCAGGCTTTTCTGTTTTTAATCTTCCACTGCAGAACTATGAAAAGTAATAAAAGCAGAGCTTGCAAGAACAAAAGCTCCGCATTAATAAGGAAGTGCTCAGGACGGCTATTTACTTTTCCTGAAATGCCACACAACTGACCGTCAGTGCCCGCAAGAGAGAGCAAGATAGGCCTTGAGGACATAACAATGACCACAAAGATGAGAACATCCATAATCACTGGGGAGGAGCTCTCTGAGCGCAGAAAAAAACTAAATGTGTGTGGTAGGGCGAAAACATAAAAATTCTTGTGCAGTGGGCCTATTTTGCAGAATGTAAGCACATTATTTAAAATTGTAAAATCATATTTCAAATGTGATTTTAGAATATGTTTTGCCCCCAAAATTATTTTATGCATAAAAATTAGTGGAATTATATGGCTTGGATAGATTTTTTTTTGCAATGCGATCACCAAATCACAGCATGGTGAGTTCTGGAATTTTCTACAGTTGCAAACCTGTTTGTGAAGGAGCTTTTGCAGTTTATTGTGTGCTTATCTGAGTACTTCAGTGTGGCTGAGCATAATTGTCTGGGTTTCGGTTTGGTTTGTGAATGTGCAACTGGGTTACAGCATAACTGTTCCCGTTTGATCTTCATTACATCATTTTAACAGATGCTCACTCAGATTTTGTTTATCTGTTTATTTCACAACCGGTTCATACGTTTGTATATCTTATTACTGAGGCGATTCATGCTAAGTACATTGCTTAGTACAACAGCACTTAAAACTTGAAAGTCAAACCCACAACCTTTGGTGTACGTCCACAAACTATACAATCCACACACAATATTGTGTTTGCATTCATTTATACTTTCCTGTTTTCATGGGTGACCACTTTTGCGTGTAAGTGCATGTGTTACCACATTTTTGTTTGACTGTATGCATATACAGTATATATATGGTGAGGGTACGTGTTATGTTTACATGTAGGGGAGGTCTGTGTGTGTGACTGCCTGTATAGTTTATGTTTCTCGACATTTGTATACATCGTGTGTGATTGTTTGTGTATATGCCTCCACGCATATAGGCAACCTTTGTAAATTTCATTGGCTTCATCAGAGGGGGCTTTGCCTCAATTATGAATTTAAAAAATTTATAAAAATTCCTGCTGTGACAAAAAAAAAAAAAAAATAGCCCACCCAATATATGAATAGGGGGAAATTAAGCCTGCGGTTGGTTTTTGAAATGGACTCTCAAATTGCAATGACAGCCTTTGCCTGCTTGTATCTGTATGACTGTTTGTCTGTTTGTGTTTTAGATGCTTTCCTTGCGTGAATGCTCTGTTATCGGAGTATCAGTGAGTGTGAACAACATCGGAGAAGCGCTGTATTGTGGCTGCAAATCAGTGGAGCAAATCCTAGCATGACTGATAAGACAACAGGTATTTATCAGGATATGAGAAAGGTTGCAATGTGCTTTGCTTTTCTCCTTCTGAAAAAAAAAAAAAATCAATGCATTGTACTCTGTTAGTATTTGGGGCCATAAGGGCAATAATATCAATACAATTCACTCAATAGGATGCAAATCTGCTCAAATTTGAGCTTACCATCTGCATTTTAATTTGAGAGAATTTAGGCCATATACAAAAAAAAAAAAAAAATAGCTGGCTAGCATCCTTCGCATTTCAATTTTTAGAAGCGGGTGGGAGGTTTTTATTTTATTATTATGAGAGTTTGAGATGCAACAATTCCAAAGCACAAGTAACATAAAGATTCAAATCAGCCTAACCTAAAGTGGCGCAGTGATAGCAACCGAAAAGATCTTCTGCTGCATAGACAGGGAGTCTGAGCATTTTTCTTGTTTTATTTTTGGTCCGGTTTCAATTTATTTTTTTGAAATAAAAAACAAAATGTTGAAAATTTGAGTTGGGAGGGTTTTTCTGGTGTGGGCAGGGATGCGAACGAACAAATTTATTTTTTATTTGGCCTTGCATTCATATCAAACCATGTTCCATGAACTGGGATTTTAGCCCTGTCTTGTTGTCCAAAAACTTATAGACCTCACTTATGTGGAGGAATGTATTTCTTCTTGATTACTTGATTTTTATGACAATGGAAACAGTTTCTGATTGGAAATCCTACCCGATACATCAGTTGGGTGCATCTGAATAGAGATGAATTGAAATACCGTAATTATTTTTATGCAAATTGACAACATATGGGCATGCATTTAAAAGTATATTTGGGGTGCCTGCATGCATGAAAAAAAAAAAAAAGTGTCTCAAAAGCAGTAGCGGGAGTTTTAGCACATGGTAATAAAGTTTTATTGCTTAAGTGCTGTGTCATATCAGTGCAATGGATTCATTGGTGTGATAAGGAGGGTGTACATTTATGAGCGTCTGTGTCTATGGTCTATCCTTTATCTGTTTCCTGTCTGTGTACTCAGCTCTGCTGAGAACGAAGAAACAAACAATCCGGCTGCTAAGTTAGATACTGTAAGATCAGGATGAAGTTCTGGAGACCGAGGCAAAGTAAGAGCAGGTGTGTTTATGGTCGCCTCCTCTGACTGTCTGGCGTCTCTATTGCTTAGCATTAGCATCTTTGTCTGTGTTTAGCAGACTGAGAGTGTGGAAGCAGAGGGGGCTGTGTTTGTATGTACATACTGCTCACTGTATGACTGTTTCTCTCTGATCTCCTCTCTTCCTCTCCGCTTGTTATTGCCAGAGCCACAACACATCCTCTTGTTAAGCCCTCCATTCAGAAAACAAACTCTGTAGTGGGCCACTGAATCTCCTTCCTGGGTGGGTATATACTTGTGGATTTGTGATTTTTCATATAAGCCTTGCAGTGAGGTCTAAGAGTTTGGACAGTGACACAAGTTTTAAGGGCTATGACTCCAGTACTTGTGGACCTCACATTGTGGACCTATTTTATTTTGTGGGGGCAAAAAAAAAAGCCATATAGTGTGTATAGAGTGCAATAAGGTGTTTGGATGTAATGTGTCACTGGTAGAGTTTGATATGAATAGATGCATTTGCTTGTTATATTAATTCATTTGCCTAGTTGTGTTTGTTTGTGTATGTGTGAAACGGTTCAGGTGTTCAAGAAACAGAGGTCTCTAACATCAAAAATATACCTTGCGGGATAAAGCATGGCGTAAAGAAATACCTGAGTAAATATTGAGCAGAATAGTAGGATTTAAAAGACAGCAGATGTTTCAGTGAAGGGCCTTCCCCAGTGCTTCTGTTTGTATGCGTGATATATCCTCTGTTTATTATATCAGCATAAATCATTCATTTCCTCTTAAGGTGGGGTGCCCATATCCCCTTATGCGAGGAAGCAGTAAGCATACGGGCTGCAGACAGACAGCCAGACGTACAGACAGACAGGTGAGTAAACAAGCGGGCAGTTGGTTGGCAGTTGCAGTCTCCAGACTCTCAGGTAATCCAGATAGCTTTAACATCGCTCCGCGAGATCTGCCTATAGAATGTGTGTACAAGGATTGGGGGGGGTTCCATCTTTTCAACTTCTGCTCTAAAAATCTCTCTCTTTCCCTGGCTTTCAAATGCACATGTTTATATGGGACTCACTTTGAGTATTTTCTGGTAGCCATCAAATTGAATTGCGCACAGCATGAATGACAGGTTTTGTTTTTTTTTTGATAGACTGAAACTTTATAGCTTACCCTTTGAGGGATGTGAAAGACTACATATCTCAACATTTCTATTTCTTTGCACTAAAATCAATAACAAAATTCTGGTATATAGGACAGAAATGAATATTGGTAATAAGTATTTCATATATATGCATTCACTCCAGTTTTTTTTTCAGCTATCGCACACATTTCACATCAGTGAGTGTTCTTGCATTTGTCATCACACACACAGACACACACTTTCAGTCCCAAAGGGTATGTGGTTAATGGAATAAGGGCCTCAATTACATAAATGAACAGGAGTTATTACAGCCAATTAAGGGAACCATTAGAATCAAGTGGTGTTTGAGGGTGGTGCTGTAGCAGGGGGCTGGCAGTTGTGTCTGGGAATGCGGAGGGAAAGAGGGAAGGGGAGAGGGATAATTGGAGGAATAATATTGTGACAGCGCGTTTGATGGATGGGCTGCTCAGACTGAAACGCAGATGGAACTCGATGCGTCTGAAGCGGGCCGGACCCTGCGTGGCCCAGGCCTCTCCGCGGCTCCGCCTTCGTTGTTATTGTTAGTGGAGGAGCGAGGAGTGCTGTAGCAGCAGGTAACAGTGGGATCATTCATGGGCCCTGCAATAAAAGCCACAGTGCTGGCCCTGCAGTGGGTGGCGAGGGAGTAGCTATCAGCGCGGTTATCACCGCTAGTAAAAGCACAGGCTGTTTGTGACACGTGATGCCTCGACTCTATAGCCACAAAATGACTCCCTTTTGACAAGCCAAGGTGTTAAAGTTGCCTAAGAACTGGAAATAAATCAGCCCGGTGAACCCTGACAACCTCACCGGTGATTTGGGTGAGTGGAGAGGACTTAGCTTTGCTTGTATCTGGGACGACCTTAGCCCGCTAACACCAAATGACCAGTGCTGGCTCATTGATTTTCAGTTATGCATTATTAAAAAGACAGGCATTGTAATTGCTTTTAGCACTCTCTGACACTTTTTTCCAGCTGTGCTGTTTCTGTACTTACACTACAACATACCTGTTACTGCTATACTTAGAAACTATAGTTTTGACTGTAATTGAAGGCTCAATATTCCATCAAAGCAACACAACTGATGCACAAACGCATACACAGAAAGTGTACACTGGAAATGAATAAGGGAAACACATGACTGATAGTCCACCAGCAGGAAAACAGGCAAAATGGTGATAAAGAGTAGAGAGGAAAGGGGCAAGGGTCTCTGGAATTTTGTTCATTGGTGTATGAGATCCTGAGCGCCCTCATGCATGAGAGGGTGTACGGGGTCAAAGTTCAGGACCTTGGAGTCCTAAAAAAGTGATGGGTCAACAATGTGACCCCAGCCAGATGTCAGGGGAGTGAATGTGTCGGTAATTACTTGAGGGAGAGGACGCGCGTGTGTCGGAGGGGCAAGCGGAACGGCCGACTTCAAGAGCAGTCGGGAGTAAAGGTCTCGGCTTGGCCAAGGTGCGCTGCGAGGTAGCCAACAACAATACCGTGCCGAGGTATGTTTTTTCCTCCCTTCTTTTAACGACCGGCGTAAAACCTTTCAATCTCGAAAGAATCTGCTCTCCCCGCGCGGCCCTCTCTGTTCTGTTTCGCGGCGAGTTATGGAGGAGGAAATGGAAAAAGAATGGAATTGGACGCAAAGTGCCCACAAAGACAGCAATAAAAACCATGTGTCAGATTGAGGAGCAGGGAACATGAAAGGCCCACAGCCACTTAAAGCAATCTGAGCCAGGTGAGCAGGCCTTCCTTACACTGCAGTCTCCCAGCACAGACCTGTCACAAACGCTTAGGCCTCTACTGTGCATCTGAGATAATGCTGAGCTCCCACCCCACGACCCACTGCTCCTCTGCATTTTGGAGGGGGGGGGGGGGGGGGGGGGGTCCATGAGGGAAAGATGTAGGGGGCGGTGGGGTGGAGGTGGAGGTGTAGGTGAGAGCAAAGGGAACTGGGTTCTGTTACCCGTGGAGACAGAGTGAGGGGTCAAGGAAGGGGTGGGCGAATGGAATCTGGCTTTGACTCTCACACACACATATCCACACATGCGATCACACGCATGCACATGTGCAAACACACGTAAATCCTGCTTCAACAATGGAGGGAGTTGTCAGTTTCAATTGTTGGCAGAGAACTGAAGCTGCACAGCACTGGACTCCACATCTGAGATATTTAATGGAACCCCTCGTCCTTCCCAACCAACACTTTACCATTTACAGTTGTAGTCAGACACAGAACATACGTGTCCTGCCCCCCCATTCTAAACCCTATCACAGTCCAAGCCCCCATTTCCCCCCCTGCCGATTCTTCAGCAAGCCCCTTCGGATTCTTGTCATTGCGGTTACAGCACAAGTTTTCAATTACCCTTTAATGGTCTCAAACCCCCTTGGCAGGGCCCCACGTAATATAAAGCTAGATGAAGCTGGTCTTATTTAACCTCATGTCCACCCCTAATGCAACTCCCTTCCCCAGCTCCTCGCCTCAGAAAAAAAAAAAACATTAGCAATCATTACATAGCTCTACTAAATACATCTACCTCCCTACATCGTAAATATTATCTAATTACAATACACACGAGTGCTCTGTCAGTGTCTGAGAAGTCGGTGGCAGAGGACACTGAAATAGCATGTTGGGCAGAAGTGTAACTGCGGAGAGTGAAGTTTGACTGCATTATTATTAATAGTGCTTGGCTGTCACATATATCTGAGGTGAATTAAAGGATTTATCCGGCAGTGGAATATCTCCTTTTATAAAAACATCTCTACCGCCTCACTGGCTCCTGAGGCTGTAAGTAGCTGACATAACCTTCATCTAAAAGCCTTCAGAACAAGCAATAAAAACCTCGTCCCTCATGACAGTGCTCCAGAGGGGCATCAATCTCTTCAACAACAGTCAGCAATGCTTGAATATTGCTTTGATATTATGCAAACATTGACTCACTACATATGTATGTTCAGTGGGTTTACCGTAGCAGTGCTAAAATGAGCAATTCAAGCTTTACCCTGATTTACATTGACATTATAGAATAAAAAGTAACAAAACAGTCATATGCTCTAATGCAGTCTAAAACTTTAACTCAAGAAAAAGCAACATGCTAAATTAGCCGTAGCAGGAATGCAGATGCTGAGCCTGCAATATTCATTACTGCCTGTGCACAGAAATATGTAACCATGGTTTTAGACCTCTTCCTCTACCTCTCTGGACGATACTTAAGCATAATTTGTATGATAAATTATGTAAAATCACAGCTTTTCTTTCAAATTAATGTTAAATGAGGGGGTGGAGCAATTCCCTTCCCTGCCCACAGCTAACTCCACCCCTCTGCTCCTCGGTCAGTCATAAGGCTGCCAGACTACAGCTTCCCAGAATCAAAACCAAATGTTTCCTGAGTATTGAGTTTCTCAGTTCACACACACACATACACACACACACACACGCACACACATGCTCGCACTCACACACGCCCGTGCGCTTGGGAACAGGCACATCGCCCTGCGGTCTTTTCCGAGTAGTGGACACAGCTCAGATTTGTCAGACACACACGTACGTCGTCCCTGGTAATCACCAGTCCAGCTGCTACAGGTTTTGCCCATCAGACCTTGAAATCATGGACTCGGTCGGCATTCCGCCCAGAGACAAGAAGCAGGTGTTTCGACACTCCCGACACATTAAAGTTAATTGGGAACAAACTCTTGTGAAACCTTCAAAGACCCAAAGGCCCGGAGTTCCCATAAAACAAACCAGAGGTTTGTTTAACTGATCAATAATTAACAGCAAGGTAGATGTGCTTCCACTCTTCGGTAATAACTGCGATTACAGCAGTTACGGAGTGAACATACTGGGCTGAGATTTCCCAAGCCTTGTGTTGTCTTTGTGATTATCACATGTAGATTTCTTGATGGCTTTCCAAACATTGTCCGCGCACGTACATCACACAAACTACCCATTTAAAACAGCTTACTGCTGGTTGTTGGAGAGCTAAGTGATTAAATTGGGTAAAGAGTTTCGATAGTTTGTTAATACATGACCCTTTACACGCTAATGGATAACAGCATGTGCTTAAGTCCATTCAGGAGAATTGGAAATGGAGGTTTCACACCATGAATTCAACAGAACAAGCTGCTGTGTGGACTGCACCACCTCCCAGGTCCTTTTCACAGGGGTTACAGAGCATGAACTTGGAAAGAGTTCACAGTTCAAGGGTCACCAGTGCAAATAGGACTGGGTCGGGATTTACTATTAAACTGACGCCTGCTCAAGAATAAATTGATGGGACTGATTGATGGTTTTGGGAAGGCAGTGGTCATACATCACTGATTAGAGTCACGGGTGATTTACCTCGGCCAGTTTGCAGATATGAATGATTACAGGATATCACCTTACTACTGAACATTAGGTGATGGTTGCATAGTAATTGTTTAGAGATGCAGGGCTTAATTTTTATTTGGATTTGTATCAGTGTGTTTGAGTGCAGTTCCCATTCAGAGCATAAAAAGAACAAAAGAGGCAGCAATACAACTTTATAGAGGAAACTTTGGCTCTTTGGTGGTTTTGAGATTTGGGGTCAGTATATTGACTGTGGTCTGGCTAATATTTAAAGGTAGGAAATGGCCAGACTTCCAATGGCAAGCACTTCTCAACCAAGAAAAACACACACTAGAAAAATAATGTGACCAAAGCCAGCAAAAAAATTGGATTATATCAACTCATTTATATACATTCTCATTATGGCCTCATTTTTTCATGCAGCACTTCAAATTATTTAAAAAAAATTCTCCCACAAAGGAAGCAGTTAAAAATCTATTTTAAAATAATCACAGGTTAAAAAGTACAGTGACTTTATACAATCTCACAGCATTACATGATGCTAAAGACATATGAAAAGGGCTTGCACTCCAATAAGTTCTTCCCAGGAAGACAGAATTGGAAAAGGAATAAATGAAACCCAGTTCAACAAAAACACACGCTGCTCAGGTGAGAGACTCCCGGGTGGAAAACGTGTGGGTTTCGCCCCGGCGGAATGGTTTCCGTCATTGTTTTGAAACTTAATCTCATTCTTTTCCCTATTGGGAGGAAAAACATTGAAATATTTTGCTCCTTTTCTCCTGTTCGTCCCCCACCCCCCCCCCTCCTTGGCCCCCCTCTCCGTTTCTCTTTCCCCACTCAACCCTGAGGGGCTCTGAAAGCTTGGGACTGGAGCTGCAGTAATGGAGGGGCTGGGGGGAAGCTGGGAGTTTTTGGGGAGGTTGGTTGGACAGACACACTCCCTGTTCTACTGCCCTGTTCCTCCCTCATTAGAGCGAAGCCCCGGGGCCAGAGCACAGAGAGATGAGACTGCGTTACAGGAACAGCAGGGGAGAGATAAGGATCCCCACAGACAGATGGATGAGATGTGTGGACTGAGAGAAAGATGGATATGAGTAAATAAAGACCGCTGGACTGATAAATGGGTGACTGGGACAACAAAAGTAAAGGCCATGAAGGATGAACAGATAGCATTGGTCAGGTGAAGATGAGAAGATACACAGATGGGTTGAAGCCAGAGTCCACAGAAAGAGTAATTGATGGATTGCTGGGCAGATAGATGGGTAAATAATTATTGTATACACCCCAAGAAATCAATAAACATACCTCTTTTATCCCCTTGTCAGTAGCATTGTCTTTTCCTTCTCTTTTTCAGCGTTAAACTCCTTCATCTGGAGTTTGTTCTCTTCTCAGCATCAACTTCTGTTTTGGCTTTTAAGGCTTCTTTCTGTTGATTAAATCTTTCATTTGTCACTTCATATTTACACAAAACTGGGACATCTATCTCCATTTCTATTTAGCTAAAATGTCTGACTGAATTCTTTAGATTATGGAATAGATATATGCAAAGGTTTTGAAGGAACAGCACTACTTGCAGATGTTCTTTTACAAACTGATAAACATTTTCCCGTGAGTGCACGCATTTCAAAGGACAACCCCTAATGCCCTTCCACTCCAGATGTGGTGTCCATAGATTATTCTCGACAACCCCACTCACACAAACACACGCCCGCGCACACACACACACACACACACACACACACGCACGCATACACACACACCCACACACAATCACACATAGCATTGCATTCCCTCTCAATCACTGCGTCTCTTATCAACCTCCCTTTGCTCTCTTCTCAAGCACACTTAGGAATTTGGAAGCACAACAAAAACAAAATGAGGCCTAAGAGCATTCAGACAGAGCTGGGTATCTGTGTTTTGGCAGTCTGACTGATCCAGTTGGGATGCAGGTATTGTAAAAACAAACACCTCGAGCAGTGTGGAGAGGTTTGAAATGTGCTGCACCTACTTGTGGGCAACAAATGAACAACAATTCAATTCATAATTGTTAATCTGCAATTCAAAAAACAAAACTGCTCTTTTTTTCACACATACACACATATACATGCACACACACATACATACACAGAAGCAGCAGATATATTCGTTCAGAGCGAAGTCATACAATTAGGCATAAATTCTCAGAAAACTGAGTGCAACTGCTTGTGCACGCATGTACACACAATAACACAGCTGTTATTATTATTTTCTTTTCGGAATAGAGCTTCAGGCAGTCAAACACGCAAACCCTACATCAAATCTCACTGTAGATCTTGAAGAATATCCAACAACCTATGACGCTGACCGAAAAGCTCTATCGTATGAAGGGTCAATTTAATCTGTATTATTAATCAGAAACAGGAAGCATGCAGTCAGTCTGTCCAGTGAGAATGACTCCATGCATTCTGAGATCTGAATTTGCACTGACTCACTCCTGGACACCATGAAATCATAAAGCAAGCAGAGTTGCCTCTTGGCAATCGTAGTAATTACTAAAGAGGTTGTCTCAATCAAACACCTTAAAACTTGCTATCATTTAAATGTTGTAGTCATTAATGCATAGTTCTCTAGGTTTTATCGTTTTTATTTCCTCCACCAGTATTGTAGAATGTTTTTTACCCCCAAGCAGAAAATCATCAAGCAAAATCCTCTAATTACCTCTGCCTGGGAGGTAACCTGTATTACCTTTGGTTTGTGGGTAAATGTGTTTTTTTGTTTGTTTGTTTGTTTGTTTGTTCATTTATTAGCAACATTATAGCAAAAGTTATTGACTGATTTTTTCTGAAATTTTACCAGAGGTGTGTCTTGGCCCAGCTTAGAAGTGATTTTATTTTGGGAATGATCCAGATCAAATTCTGGATCCAGGAATTTTTTTATTTACTTGTGCAGTGGTTCATAATAATGCTGCTCGTATGTGTCCCAGACATGCGAGGGACTGCTGGGCCTTGGCGGCGTGCTCTTGTTCCAAATGAAAATGGCAGGTTTTTGTTGTTTGCTTGCCAGAAAAAAAGTTCATAAGGATGGCCACAGACCTTTGCAAGACTTCTTCTGAGGGCTGCAAGATTTATAAAGGTTGTGGCAGACAAGAAAACACTTCACACCTTTTTTAACTCACATCCTGCCATCCTGAATTTCCCAGATGATTGTAAGACTCCAACAGTGTTTATATTCTGTAATTAACTAGGCCAAACACAACTCAGTTTAAATTCAGCTCAAGTTATTCTGTTCCCTTGGCCATTTCAGGTTTTCTGCAGCAGTTAGTTCTCTGGAGCCGCTGATTGCCAGGCTATGCAGATACGTACAGAGATGTCGACGCTTTCAGCTGGAGGGCAGCAGTATGCAGGTTTCCCAAAGGAGGAGGTACAGAAGCTCCTCAGGATCTGTGTGGGGATTCTGGGGTCCTGAGTAAAGTGGTAAATATTGTTTATTTATTCATATTTTTGTACTACAAAATTTTCAAAAGACCTGTTTTAATTCAAAAGTAAAATTACTAATGTGGTTTAGCCTTCTACTCCTGTAGTGCCTGTTGTAAGCAATTCTCACATAAGAGGCATAAAAACAAAAGATCAGGAAAATTTTCATACCATGCCCCACAACTTCAGCCAACTGCTCGGCATGTTATATTTTTATGATATAATAAAATACTGCCACTCGCCAGTTACGTTTTTACAAAAGGTTTTGATACAAAGTAACTATTTATCTTGCATGTGAAACAGTTCATTACTGAAGGGAGTTCATTTTAACTAGCACAGAACATTGGACAAATCTGCATAAATGAGGAAGTACTGCATCAGATAAATACCAATAATATGATTGCAATGGTGTTGGAAATGCTGTTACAGTGGTGTGCAGCGATGATTACACACCACCACTTTGTTTAAAAGGGGTCCTAATATATTACTTCTCTCTAATTTTTTGGTGAAAATGTATTGAAAAATACTATTGTAGGCAATGAGAACAACAACAACAACAAGAAAAAAAAAAAACATTCCCTCTAGTATATTGAGGTAAAAAATATGAGTAATAAACAAAAACGCTGGAAACATCAATTTTTTATAAAAATTGAAAGGTGTCGCAAATTTTATTTTTTTGACTCTTGCATAGCCTGAATGCATATTTTAAAGCTCATTCCATGATTACTGATGCTAAAACATTTGTTTACACTGGTTTGAGGCAACATTATTCTGCAAATTACCTCTGATGGTCAGTTGTTCCAGTAAACATATAAGGTGACATGAACTTTGAGCAGTGGCACAGTGCTAAACACGATGGCACGATGGAAGATCTCCCTGAGATTGTATGTAGCCGCATTGTGGCCTTCCATGATGTTGAAGATGTTAAATGCTGCTGTAAGAAACACCATCAAGCATTTCAAAGAGACCAATTCCTTGAGAACTAGTGGCAATAGAGGTGCAAAACAGAAGTTCAGTGCCTCTGATGTTCGTTATCTGTGCAAGGCAAGTATATATATATATATATATATATATATATATATATATAAAAAATTCGCAGTTGATCACACGACAACTTCGTAATGATATTAATAGTGCCAGAAGTGCGGAGAAGAAAGTATCAAGATCCATTATTTTGATGTTGGTTTATATTGTTTTTATTTGAGGCTTTTTTTTTATTTTTTATTTTTTTTATGAATGTTGTGCGTGTGGGAGGGAGGGAAGGGGGGACCCTAGAGTGGGTTGACATGTTCCTTTTTTTCATAATGTGTGTAGCTGCACCACACTTTGTCTTTTATTGACAGAAAACAAAAAGATTTGATCACAAAAAAAAGATCTTCTATTTCCTGACACCTGCATGAAAATGGTCTGATTGGTCATGTTGCTGCCAAGATCTGGCAACATCAAAAAAAGACTTGAGTGTACCAAGAAATTCAATGATTGGACACCAATGGACTGGGAACAAGTCCTAAGGACGGATGAATCGAAGTTCGAAATTTTCTCACCCAAAGGCAGGACTTACGTGTGCGATAGAGTTGGAGAACGTTTCAAAAATGACTGTTTAACCCCTTCAGTAAAACATGGAGGTGGTAATATTATGTTTTGGGGTTCAGTCTGCTTGAAAGGAGCTGGTGATCTCATAACAATCGATGGGATTATGGATCAATAGAAAAATCACAGCATCCTTGTGAGGTATGCATTACAATTTGGAAAGAGACTGATTGGTCGGGGATTTGATTTTCAACAAGATAATGACCCTAAACACACTCTTAAGTATTGCAAGAATTAGCTCTGTTGGAAAGAATCATCTGGCGACATAAATATGACTCGGCCTGCTCAAAGTCCAGACCTTAACCCGATTGAGAGAACCTCACATACTCTCAAAAGAATCTATTTGGAATGAACTGCGAACCATATGGAATGGTTTAGTGAGTGAGGAAATTTTAAAAAATGTGATAGTCATGCCTGAATGATTAAATGCTGTAATCAAAGCAAAGGGTGACCATATCAGATATTGACCTTTTCTCTCAAAAATACATTATTATTTTTGATTTTACTGTATATTGTTATCTGTTTAGTTATTTTCATCCATATGATCCAATACTACATGAAAATGATACCTGGATAGTTCTTGGTTTCTGATTTTGTCTTCATTTTGTTGAGTGTACAATCATTTCTGCACACTACTGTATAACTTTCATCGGCTCAAATTTTGCAGCCATTTAAATTTAGTATTAGTGATATGTGTTGAGGAGCAATACAAAACCTCATTAATACTTTATTTTGATATCAGTGCTTTTATAATTATTTCTGTATATAGACTTTTTGTATGAAATAAACTCATATATAAACAAAAATTAATTTTGAACTTTGTATTTCTCATAGTAAAAATTGGCATCATTATCGATTCAATAGATTTATATTCATGTAAAATGAACAGCCCCTTAAAAACATTCAATCCAGAGGTCTACTGGACCTACATAGAAACCTTCTGGACATTTGCAAGCTGTAATTTGTTTGTGCTCATGCCATTCGTTTCCGTTTCCATCATTTTCCAGGAGTGTCTCTTGACCACATTTTCCTGGGGTCACAGAATAATTTTTCCAGTTTTCCCTTAATTGGCACGGATGTTTAGTTCTTTGATTGGCCTTGGAAAATATTTGCGGTCAGCAATTTGTGACAAAAAGAATTTCATGTAGCATTTTGCAATTTCCATCAAACTTGTATGAAGAAATACTAACTGAATGATAGATTTTGCACAGCAAACACTGGCTAACTAGGCACTAACAGTTTGTTCATTTCATTTGGAAAATGGAGTTTGGGGCAGATCAACATTGTATCATGTGATAATAGACGCACTTGCCAGTTTTTACTATATGCCGTCAATTTCTAATTTTACTAAGGACAGATGACTGGCTCAGAAGCAGGACTGAGAGAAACGCATTTTCAGATACTCAGCCTGTCTGCTAACAGAGAAAAGGCAGACTGTCAGAGAAGACATATCATTTTTGTTTAAAAAGCATGATTATGGCCATGAGTAATCCTGAAACAATCTTGGCAGCTATCACATTCAGGATAATGACAGCTACCTTCATTGTGAAATCCCACATGTGAACAGCCTCAAGAACCTGATGAGTTCTCCATCCTAAGAGATATTTATTCTGCTCTTAAAACAGGAAGTTTTAATGCCCAGTGAACATACATTGCAGCAGTTACATTAATATATAGTCAATCTCTGTGGTGTCAACTCTGTCGTTATTAGCATCCGTCATGGACATAAGCAAAAATGGCAGTGTAATAAAAACAATGAACATAATGGCTCATATTTTCAGCTGAAACAATTGGTGGAGTTAAATACACTCAAATAAATATTGTACCCCAAAAAGCATATTTCTTTTATAGTGAAATTTTTTTTCCCAAAAACTCTGGAGACAATGCCTCCAAGTTATTCGAACAGGACATACAAAGTAGGCCCTAACGGAGAGCTACCCACAAATTGCAAGACCTGAACTTTGCCAAATATTATTGGAACTATGGGATCATGGGTTCATTGATGCTTTAGTGCTGTTTTGCCATCAAAGTCTCCAAACTTGAACCCCAGTGAAAACCTTTAGTAAGAATGGGAGGGAGAAATCCACAAGCCCAAACCCAGGAACCTCAAGAATCTTGAACTGTTCTCCTGGGACAAGCAGCCACGGAAACCTCCACAAGTGTTCACCAAGTTTGTCAGATATCACAGGGAGAATCAGAGCAACTATGCTGTCCAAAGGAGGTCCAACCAAATCGCAATCAAAGAGTTGCAAAAAAAAATTTGAAGCTCATGTTTGGGAAAAATAATTTACAATAATATTTATTATTTTTGCATTAAAGTAAATGAGATGTCTGGATATTTGAGGCCAAAAAATGAGTTTTTTATGCAATATTTCTTTCTGCAAATTCTCTGCAGTGGAGTCAATATTTCTTCAGTTGACTGTGCCTACACACACATGTATCACACATGTATACTTTTTTTTTTATTTCCATTTAATTTGTTGCACAAGTTTGAGTTTGCATATGGCATTATACTCTGTACGGCATGCAATTTCCTAATATGCGTACAGAATTACTAATGATGCTCAAATCTCTTCACATGAACGAGATTCTGAAAAATAATTGAATTTGCAGATGGACCGTTAGCTATACTGCTGTACTGTGCAACCTCTTTTGAAACTACATTTCCCAAGGTTAACTTGGGCCACAGATTTTCCATGAGCTACATATACTGATAATACGATGGATGTATAAATAGTCTGTGCCAAGGATATAAACACTGAGGCATTCGTACGATGTGCACAGCTCCTATTCATTAGCTTACCACTGGTGGGAGGCATGAGGACATACTGCAGCTGCTGGCCTGGGTAACGTCACAATTTTAATGCACACGGATCGTAAATATTTCTATATGTTCCTCAGTGATCAAAGAGCCCTTCGCACGTCTGTGGTGGGTTGCATTAGGTGCCTGGGCTGCCAGCTGAAAAGCTGAGTGGTGCTGCACACTGCACCCGCACACTGTGATGGATGAAGACTGCTCCACTGTGGGTGTGTGTCAGGTTGGACACACATCAGGGATCGAGGAGGCAAAATGGAGGGAAACGCATGTTATCAGACGCTTCAGTGGCATCAGGATGCAAACCGGCTTGCCGCCTCTACCAGCGCCTGGTATTTTCAGAAAACAACAGCAACTGTCAGAGGAATGCAAAGGGAGGGGAGAATGGGGAGAGAGAGGTGGGGGGAGGCTCTTCGGGGACAGATAAAGAAAATCACTCTCTGGAGAAGGGAGAGAAAAGCAAGGAGAGAGCAAAAGCGAGAGAGTGAAAGTCAAGGACAGAGGGAGAGGATTGTGTCCTCTTGAGGGGAATACAGAAGAGGAATTTCTGAGGTAATCCGTGGAAAAGCGCAGTTCCCTGTCCGCCTCTTCCTCCAATTTGCTCGATATTGGAAAGATCAGAGATGATCAGCATGGAAGGTTATACTCTGCATGTCAAGCCAATGCCCTGACGCACTTATTCGAGGATGTAAAAATGTCCAAAAAATTATATGCAGATGTAACTTTTTTGGAGCGTGCGTGTGTGTTTCAGATGGGTGGGGGTAAAAGTTGGAACACTTTAAAAAAAAAAAAAAAACAGTTGGAACACTAAAAAGAAGCTCTGTTTCGGGTTGAAAACAAATCCCACAACTATGTATTAGAAGCCACGGAATAAAAAGGTAATAATATGGTCAAATGCGATGTGGTATCTTTGCCATGTTAAGCTGCAATTACCTGAGCTTGTCCCATACCATTGTGGATCACTACAGAAAAGTAAAGATCAAAGTGGCAATAACACTGAAATTCTGTGCAATACGGGCCGTGAATCAAAGCGCTACCAAAAAGACCGAAAGAGAACAGATAACACGGACACAACAAAGTGGGATAAACAGTGCTGAATCTTTATTGCAACTGGACACAGATCAGACACTGTCGGGAACAAAGGCACAGTCCCGGTACCCATTTGCTCATATAATATATATACTCATTCATATATATATTTGTACTTATAAAAGGCAAAATCGTAACTAAAAAAAAAAAAAAAAAATTCTTGGTTCAATAATTGACCTTCAATGTGAAGATCACATTTGTACTCCCAGAATACCCGAGAGAACTGCCGCTGGGCTTCCGTCTTCGGGGTCAAAGTTCGATTGCAGCGAAGGCGGAGGCGCAGTGGTGGTTAAGGCTCAGGGGCCGTCACTGTGAGGGGTTTAGTACTTAAATGAGGAGACCTAGTGACGGTAATCACCCCCCCGGGGTACAGCCGGAGCGAGTGGAGACAGTGTAACGGGCCGTGATTGACCACTGCTTCCGCAAGGTGCCGCTAACAGTACGCCTCAGCCGCATTAAACTTAGGATTATAGTTAAGAATAGTTACAATCAAAACAAACCCTGATTTATGGCTTTCTTAAAAACAAAGTCCATTCCTTAAGTATTCAGTAAAAGTAATGTCTTGGTCTCCTCCTGTGTCAGTTTGGCCTCCTCTCCTCTGTGGGCTGCCGAGGACGACCCCATCCCTTAGGGGGCTTAGCCCGGACAAGGCAATGAGTGGACGCATTTAAGAAATCACTTCATCTAACTAAATACCTTTCAAATCTAAAAAAGTGCTAATATTGATTCAGGCCCTTCTCATCCTGAACTGGAGTCTGATTTGGGCTTTAAAAATAAGCATCTTATTCAAAAGGGATAACCCGCTAAAGAATTAAAAGGCCTGTGTCAGAAAAGTTTGTTCCGCATTTGGCCAAAAGCGATGGGCCTCCATGGTCTGAATAAACAGAAGGGAAAATCCGGTGATTCCAGAAGGAGATGCAAGAGTGTGGCTTGTCGGATCAAGTCCAGTCACACTTTCGTCCGCCTCAAAATGCACCATTTCTCAGCAAGGACGATTCGTACAGCTTCTCCAACACATTTTATTTTCAAAGGTACAAAAAAATGTTCTGATATAGTGGTCCAAACACACTATGGTGGAAGAGGCACGCCCTCTTTTTTTCCTGGCCAATCAGTACCCCAAGCACAGCACACTCATTGCTGTGATGGCATCACTCAATGTGATGTCATCTTCTCCCCGAAGTTCTATCAGTTTATAGCAGTTTTGCAATAAGGGGCGGTACTCGGGGAAGAGTGGCTATGTGGGCATAGCAGGAGCACTGAAGGAGTAAACAGCACCCTGGGGGGTCACTTCCTCTAACACTCACACACACACACACACACACACACTCGAAAATGCAAAGGAAGATGTTCATGTCAATGGTGACGGCTGCTGCTGGTCTCCTGTATACCGTCTCCGCCCCTACTCCTCCGGAAAGCGTTGGGTGCAGCAGTATTTGAATAAGAAAGTAGCAGGGCAGGGCACTGACAGTCTGTAAAAAGAACTGGAGGTGAGCTGGCGGTGAGCTGTACTGCCAGAGGAACAGAGCAGAGATGGTTGGCGTAGGTCGGTGGGCAGCTGTGCATACCAACGGGCTCGCAGGTGGTCAGTATTTGGATGCGAAGGCTGCAGTAGCTCCGGGTGAAACCGGATCTGGAGGAAGTAGGGAGGTTTGCAGAATCCGTGGATGTTCCCAGCTGGGAGTTAGCGGTGTGTGGGTGCGCGCGCGCGTGTGTGTGAGGCAGCATTCCGGGCGTTAGTAGCGCACAGTGCTGGGGCTCTTGTTGTGTACTCTGAGGGTCTGGATGCTGGAGAGGATCTTCTTCTGATGTCCAGCTAGAGTCACCCCAATGCGCAGGAGGTCCCTGGAGGAGCAAAACATCAGGAAGAGAGAAGAAGAGCAAAACATCAGGGCTTTAGGTCTCTGGCTTTAACTACCCCCCCCCGTCAAGAGTAAATAATTAATAGTGAAGGAAACACAGGAGATAGTCTCACACTCACATGGCTCAGACATAACAGACCTGAGGCACACAAGGAAAAAGAGAGAAAGAAAGACAAAGAGCGATTCACATTAATAATGTATGGAGAAAACTCAGGCAGAATGAAGGTTGTGAAATGAAGTAAGACTCATGCTCTTAGGGCTCCAAAAGTGGCTCAGACAGACATGCCAAAACAAAAACTAATGGTTAGCGATGGAAAGACTGATGGATACGGTAAGAATTCAGGGTTACCTGTGAGACTAAACCTGACATGCGATATGGCGGAAAAGCCATATCATCGGCTATAACTATTAACAGATGAAGATGGACAAGCAGACAGGCAGACTGAACATCTGGAAGACCGACTAGGATCACAAAAAGAGAAATGGAGAGTCAAAGCAGGACAGAGACTGAGAGTTACTCACTCAGTGGAGATCTGCGAGACCAATTCGAAAGATGTGAAGCCAGCCTGGATGAAGCTCTCCTCGTAGCGTCCCATCTTAATGGCTCGGAGCCATTCCCCCACCGAGCCGCAGGCGGAGAGCGGAGGGGGACTGCGCTGGTCCAGCAGGGGGTGGGAGGGCCTGGGGGGTTAATACACAAACTGTGAGTGACAGGAGGGGTGGGGGAGGGGCCAGACTAACAGTGCATTCCTCTGAGAGACAGGGAGAGGGAAGAGGTCAACAAAGGCTGCCTGACGGACAGTACATTCCACCCAGCGGTGGGGGGAGGGTAAAACAGACAGGCTGATTGACAGCGTGTTTAAATGGAGAAAAGGTGTGTTTGTCGGGAGCGGGGAGGGGGTTCGACAGGACGTTTAGTCGGGGGAATATATGCATCGGGGGGTTATTCCAGGTCTGACTGACAGGACTTTGGACTTTAAAAGGGGAGGGAGAGCAGGTGGGAGCGGAGAGGTTTCAGAAGGGGGTGAGGAGCCTGGAGAGAGAGAGGAAGAGGAGGTTATGGAGAGAGAGAGGGAGAAAGAGAGAGAGACGGACAGGACAGAGACGAGGGGAACCACAGGAAACTGGACAGAGGGGGCGGACGGCAGTCGAAACAGACACTGACTGACAGACAGGACAGTGTGAGCTTGACTGAGCTTTGGATGAGCATGTAAGCGTTTCCCTGTGTGTGTGTGTGTGTGTGTGTGTGTGTGTGTGTCTGCCAGCATGTGTGGGGCGGCCGGTGGGCCCACAGGAACTGTAATGTGCAGGCGGCAGCCAGCAGATATTAAAAGTATATAGAGATGAAAGAGGAGTTGATGGAGGCAGAGGGTATGTAAAACCCATTTGGCGGCTGCGCTCTATTGTCCTCTATTGTGCAGCTCATATCTGCATCTACACCGGACTTCTCTGTGAATTCCCTGGCAGAGCAGTGAAGACTTCAGCATCTGTTTGGAGTCAGTGTACCCCACCCACCCCCCCCCCCCCTCCTCCTGCTCCAGTTTCACAAACAGCACAGGGGAGATGCAGCTCTGCTTTATGAATACACTCAAATTGGGAAACAATGGAAATGGAGATTTAGTGCAAAGCAGGCCCTGGCTTTACATGGCGAGTTCAATATAGTCCAAACCCATCCACTGTGCTTCATCGCCCATGATGCCAAAACACCCTTCCCTCCACAATGAGGCCTATAACCCAATCTCTGCCCCATTCCCACAATACGGTGGGCATTATATCAGTATGAAAGAAATTCTGGGGAGAAATGCATGTCACAGTATCAATGTGGCCGTATCTTCTGTGCCGGTACAGATAGGATTTTCATGGTTATATTGGTTTTGCGAGCGTGTAAGCCCAAAAAAATCATGGTCAGAATACAGGGCTGTACAAAAGGAGAGCTCATTGGCTCAGGGCTACAATGAGATAGAGGCTAGATTAAGGCCAGCTGTTTGATTGGGCGCGAGGCCAATCGGCCCAGGACCTTCGAGTCACGTCTGATCCTGGTATTCTTTTTAAATGACGTCTGTTAAAATTAGGAGAAAGACCGTATAGGGTATATATATATATATATATATATATCCATTCCACAGAAAATGAAAGATATACTGTGATCTAAACTTCAGGCCATAATCGCCCAGCCCCCCTCCCCCCGAACTCGGAGCCCTCGCTCACCCTGCTCCCTCACGGCCTACAATCTTCAGCGAGGCGGGGTTGCGGATGAGCTTGTCCAGGGCGCTGACGATGGCAGCGAATCGCGGCCGGGCGGCGCGCTCCTTCTGCCAGCAGTCCAGCATGAGCTGATGCAGGGAGGTGGGGCAGTCCGGGGGTGGGGGCAGCCGGTAGTCCTGCTCGATGGCGTTAATCACCTGGGGAGGGCAAGATCGTGTCGTTAGAAACTACCAACAAACAAGCGCTACAAACATACTGCGGGGAACAACAGCCAGTGTTACTACGGGGAAGTAGCTAATAATAGCTGAGGAATAGCCAAGGAGCTGGAGTAGTGAATTTAAAGGATTTAGTTTCCCTTCCAAAAACATTACCATCATATCCTCGAAGTAAGCCAACGTCAGCTACTTAACCGGTAGAGTCACAATTTTAGCTTTTTGGCTCAGAATACCGGCACAATGGGCAAAAAAGGAGTATCAAAGTGGATTGTCAGCTTTAACTAGTGGATATTTAGGTCCATATACTGCGCCATACTGTGCTCTTTTAATACACCACCATAGTCTAAATACTTAGACTGCGCTATACGTCCTGCTGTATGAATGGACTGTGTGTATCAAAGTAAACAGGAGAGCCGCAGGGCGCTCTGCTAAATGTGGGTAATGCTGTGGGAAAAGGCCCGGCCACTCCAGGCCGGATCTGCTAGCCTCTGCATTCTCTTTCAAACCTCTGTTGAACCTACTGAATGAGGGCTCCCAGCACAGACTCCTTTAAAAGGCATTTTGCTTTGTTGTCTGAAAGCCATGCGAGGAGGGACAGCATTCAACAGGGCCGTTCAGCTGGCCTCGCTGTTAGGGCGAAATGCTTTATGTCGTTTGAGGTGGCCCAATTATATAGCATAATGTAGAGTCAGCGCCACTGTAATTTCGAATGAGTCATCAGCCAGTAGCAATGTAATACTGACGAAGAGAAAGCCACAGGTCCACATCTTTTATTTCGGCAAACACCTATTGTACCATGATACCCAAGTCTCCATGGGTTTCATTGGGTTTTTTTTCTCCCAGCATAAGAGGCAGAGAGAGGAAAAAAAAATATGCCTCTTTTACCCCTCAGCCATGTATTTGCACACAAAACACTCTGTCCATTTGAGTTTGGGATCTCTAAGGCAATGGCATCCAATTACAGAAACATAAGCCTGACTATATGAAGCAGGTAATTTATATACTTGATCAAATGCATGTATTGTTTCCTCAAGGTGATACAAAAACAACAGATTCCAGATTCCCAGTCGGCCTTCATACATCATATTTATGTTCCCGGCCCTCAAATATAAACACACATATATGCACAGCACACATGCTTTATCCCGCAGGCAGAAGGGTTCCTACTTATAGATGACAGGCATGCTAAAACGATGCTCGAGTGTAGCAAACATGAACTGCCCAAGGCAAATCTGGACCCAGCGCGTCCTTGAAGAGGATTTGTAAAGGCAGTCCTCAAGGGCCAGGATTAAGGACCCTCGGAGTAGAAACACAAAGCCACACCACTCAAAATGTTCACCTTCAGGGTGCTCTAAACCTTGACTGTCCAGAACATATTGGCTGACTGATTTTTATGGGTTTTTCGCTTTGCAAACTACATTAAAATTGCGATGAATGCCAAGGTAGCGAGTAATGTGGCTGCTTATGTGCCAAGTGCGCTATTAGTACGCGACTGGGTTTGATTATAGCAGTAAGTTATAAATTTACCAAAGAGGCTGAATATTAACAGGGTGCCAAAGTCCTTCAGTTCTCAATTACTCGAGAAGGACTTAATTATATTCAATCTCTGGAGCTAATTTTCGAGTCTTTTCATGGGTCAGACCGCTGGAGTATCTTCCTGCATTGTTGACCATCTTACCACAGTCCCTCAGAGACTGCTGGAGACGGGTTTTTAATCAGTGCCCCAAACCAGCTTAGAGGGACAACACAGCGTTTGCTGTGACTCAAGAGAGTGGAATGTCCTAACAGAGCATATTAGCACAGTCTCTTCTGGAAACGCTTTAAAAAAAATGCCCCTTATCTACACTGATTTTAATTACGCGTAATAACGTGTATTATGTTACCGGCCCTTATGTTGCCTTGGTTTATTTGTACTGCATTTTAAGCCTTTTCCCTCATTTCCTAAGCAGGAGTTTTTGTTGCGTTTTGTTTTTCCATGAACCACGTCAAGCTCAGTCGAATAGCACTGTAAAAATAGCTGTATTGTTTACACTAACATACACACAGGCACAAACAAAAACACACACACACACACACACACACACACATGCAGTAACACTCACGTCTTGATTGCTCATGTCCCAGTAGGGTCTCTCTCCGAAAGACATGACCTCCCACATGACGATGCCGTAACTCCAGGCGTCCGACGCCGATGTGAACTTGCGGAATGCTATGGCCTCCGGGGCGGTCCAGCGGATTGGGATCTTCCCGCCCTGACACACAGAGAGGGGTCAGAGTAAACACCAGCACAGTCCCACGCAACCACATCACACAAACACCACACGGGTTACAGAGGGCTAAAGACCGCTAACTGCAACAATGTATAATCACATAACCAGTGAGCCCTTAGCATCTACATCAGCTTATCTTCTAACAAAAGGTCTAGCCTAGAAGCTATGCAGCTCTATTTAGAGTGTATAAAAGCGTTAATCAAACTCTTTCGCTAAAGGTTTCACCCTCATCTGCTCAAATGCAGCACAAGGTCGGGGCAGGAGATGCTAACGCGGGATTAAACAGCCAGCATGCAGGTACAGCTCTGCATGGAGACAGTCTGTGAACCTCCTGTGAGTCCGATGATGATATCTCTCTATCTCGCGTGTGAGCTGATGAAGGTGGTAGGCAGTTGAAGGTGTGTGTGTGCTGGGGAGACGGCGAATGAGATGTGGGCTTCTTGTTTGGGGAGAGGGATAGCAGAGAGCTGGTGTAGGCGGTGGTGGGGGGTGCATCTCTTTGGACAGCACTTCAACCTGGTCTTATGCTACTCCTCTGCAGGAGTTCCCTCAGATACACTATCAAGTGTGTCTTTATGTTCTCATGTTCTTGTTGTAATCTTATCCTAAGAGCACTCGTGTTACAGTTTTATCAATTTTATGGTCTTTTTTTGTAGTTAAATCAAACAATTGCAATCATCTAATTATCTACTTATTGCAATTATTCCTTAGTTTGGGTTTGACTGAGCCAATATTGGATATTAAAATTTTTCATGCAAACTGCGCCACATCTGACCCATTTTTTTTTTTGCTCAGACCATGACCTTTAGCATTCATTTATCACCATTTTGAATTCAAATTTTTCCCAAATAAATGTAGTGAAACAAACCAGGGAGCTGGTGTAGGTGGGGTCGGACGAGTTCTCCTGGAGGAAGCGGGACAGGCCGAAGTCGGACACCTTGCACACCAGATTGCTGTTGACCAGGATGTTTCGGGCGGCCAGGTCGCGATGCACATAGCTCATCTCGGACAGGTACTTCATGCCTGATGCAATGCCACGCAGCATGCCCACCAGCTGGATGGGTGTGAACTGTCCGTCATTCAGCTGTGATTACAGAGACAAAACAGCACTGAATTAATACAACACCAAACAGCACTGAGTTACAATAAGACCAAGCAGCACTGAGTTAATACATGGCCAAACAGCGCTGAGTTACAACAAGACCAAACAGCACTGAGTTACAAAAAGACGAAACAGCGCCGAGTTAAGACAGCACCAAACAGCAATGAGTTAAAACAAGACCAAAGAGCACTGAGTTAAGACTGCACCAAACGGCACCGAGTTAAGACAAGACCAAACAGCACTGATTTAATACAAGACCCAACAGCACGAAGTTGAAACAAGACTGAACAGCACTGAGTTAAGACAACACCAAACAGCACAAAGACAACATCAAAAAAGCATTGAGTTAAAACAAACCAAACAGCACAGTTGAAACACCTAAAAACTCAGAAAACCAAACAGCAGAGTTCATACAGAACCAAACAACACAGAATTAAAACATTAGCAACATCAAACACAAAGATTAAAAAAGACACCAAAACACTACGGAGTTCAAACAACACCTAACTGCACAGTGTTCAAACAGAATCAAATAGCACAGAATTAAAAAAGAATTAAAACATAAACAACACCAAACAGCAGAGAGTTGAAACAGAACCAAACAGCTCAGAGTTAAAAACAAGGATGAACAAAAAAAGGGGGGGAGAGAGAGAAACGGAACATTTTACTCTGGAGCATTCAGTACAAGATGTCAAAATAACAAAAATGATTATGTCCAGATGTGATTGTGAGTGTTTGCGTGTGCAAGCGGGTGTGTGTGTATGAGAGAGAGGGGGACAGAGCGAATGCTCATGCTGTAGTGATTTACTGAGGCCAAGCGCCGCTTCTTAAAGCAAAAAGGATGCGTATTTCCTCAAGCAGGAATACTGATTATTCCTTGGCCCTGTAATGTATGCTTAGATCAGTGCCTCTGCCAAAGTCCAGCTATAGCCAGGGATGTGACAAAAAAACCTCAGATGTAATCAGGAGACCTCTTTGAGTTCTTTTTATACAGATTACCACATGTTTCAGTTGTTCTGAGCTTTTGTTCTGCCTATATGAATTCAGTATTAATCCAAGTCACATGTGTGCGAGCACTGACAGTAACCAGCCAGCAGTCATACCACCCCACACTTCCTGCTGCCTGACGGCTGTAGCAAAGGAGAGCCAGGACTGGTTAACGCTCGGATGGGGGGACCTCAGGAAAGGCGAACGCTTGCTAGAAGTGATGTTGCGGGACGGGACGGAGCCGGACTCACCCGCAGGAAGGAGTCGAGCGCTCCGTTCTCCATGTACTCGGTGAGGATCATGACCGGACAGCTGGCGGTGATGACTCCCTCCAGGTGGATGATGTTGGGGTGCTGGAACTGTCCCATAATGCTCGCCTCGCTCAGGAAGTCCCGCCTCTGCTTCTCCGTGTAGCCGCCCTTCAGTGTCTTGATGGCCACATAGTTCTCCTTCTTTCCCGGGATCTTCAGACGGCCTCGACACACCTCCCCAAACTCACCTTGGAGAGGAATACGACAGAGGAACAGTTAAAACGAAAGTGGGAGGGATGCCTACTCACAATACCACACCATGCAACATGCAGAACTACTGGCATTAACTGCTTGCACAAACCTCATTCATAAAAAATGTACATAATTGAAGATACACTGTAGTCCACAAGTATTTGGACGGTGACAATTTTTTTGGTCCTCTACTCCGGCATACAGGATTTTTAAATAACGAATATGAGGCCGCACACTGCCAGAATTTTTTTCTTTTCATTTCCAGATATTCACATTCATATCATGTAAATCATGTAGGAATTTTATACAAAGACACTGTCCAAATACTTATGCCAGTTGCGTGTCAGAGAATGAAGATTTAAGCCCAGCTGTGCAAAGACATAACAGGAACTAATTTGAAATATTTCTTATTCGCGATCGATTTGAATTCCAGAAAGGGGAAAGGGCTCTTTTTAACCGCTAATCCACCCCTCAGAAAACACCACAGGGGAGTTAGAGAGAAAGGGAGATGTGGAGTGAGACAGAAGGGACAGATCTGGCCAAACTCACTGGGGAGGGAAAGCAAAACGTAGCAGTCTGTCGTAGCCCGAGGACAAAACGTGCAGCTCTCCTTGTCTATGCCTCAGATTCAGTTACATTCCGCTAATGTCATCAGCGTATTAATATTACAGCGGTCCTCTTACAGTCGTCCTATTAATCTTAGCTACTGGAAATACGAGGACCCACAATTAAAGTGCCCCAGGGTATATTAATGAAGTCATCCTCCTTTCCTAAAGGTTCACCTGACACAACTCGTATTTTATTTGAACCTTTAATCCACAGCTAAGCAGTGTAGCTTTGGTGCATCCCTACATTAAAGCCTGTTGAGAAGATGCAGCTTAAGAAGCAATAAAAGAGCAGATAAGTTAGCAGCTTCAAATTACTCAGCTCTGACAAATGGCAATGTAAAAATAAAAGAAGAAGAACACAACAGGAGAGTGTGTGTCTAGAGGGGGTAGGGCGGTATGAATTGGATGCATACCAGCTCCAATGACCTCCTCGATCTTGACAAAGGACACGTCTATCTCCTTGGCGAACTCCCGCACCGCCTCGTTGGGGTCCTCATAGGTGAAGGGATCGATGTATACCTTAATCCCTGCAACAGATCAATATGAAGGATTATTAGAAATAACAAACTAATTCCCAATTAAAACATGTTTTCGCATTTGCACAAAGGCCAACCCCAGTATGGGCCAAATGGTCTCTTCTTAGGTTCTCACTAACAGTGAATCTTAAATTATTATTAATTTACATTATTCTATTCTATGCCTTCTGAGACCAAGAGTCTAATCCTCAAATCCCTAAACCACACACAGAATACTGGTATGCCAGTCGAATCCAAGAAGACTTACCCTGACCAATCAAGTACTGTCCGTTTTTGTCGCTGAGCTCTGGATCCTTGACTCTGGTGTGCTTGCTGCTGGGCGGAGGCGGGGAAGAGATCATAGGTCAACATATACAGCAGTGACACAGCAATCGCCCCCCGAGACGGGCCAGCGGATTCTCCTACTCAACGTCTCATTTCTTCCTTCCTGGTCGCTGCCGTTCCCTTCCCTTTCCCCTTCACACGCCGTCACCCTCCTGCATTTTTCATTTCTCAGGAGCTTCTCCACGAAGGCCAACTCTGCCCGACTCAGAGAGCTTACAGCCAAGCCTCTTCCTCTCTCTCAAGTGCACTTAACCAGCAGAATACGCTTTGGGAGGGACCTCAATATATTGCACCACAGTATAAGAAAAGATTCCAGCTTAGGGTTTTTAACCAATAACCAGCAAACCACAGCAGAGCCACAATTCCACCTAGAAGCCCTTTTTTAGTTCTCCAGATGAACTCAGCACATTGTCCCCAGGACAGTAAGTCCCAGAAGGTCCAGCATAATTAAAGGAATGCAATTTACCCTCCCCCTATACCTCCATCATCCACCCACTTTATCCCATTCATCTCTTCTGGTTCTCAGGTTTCAGGCTAGGATGGCGTTTTGGCCTGACCGGTTGATCAAGTGCTGCCAAAGCATCTGAGTGTACTAAATGCAACCAATCTCAACATACCGCCCCTTTCACTTCGCTAACCCCCACGCCCTCCGTACCACCCACAACCCCACCCTGACTCTATCCATCTCTCCTCGTCCTGATTAAGGGGCTCCATTAGGCCCCATCCCATGTGCTCTGGGGCCACGCTCTCTGTCCCGCTCCTCCTGCAGGGCCTAAAATAGCGGCAGGGCCCGCCCATGCCGCTGGCAGGCCGGGCCCCATGGCTCCCATTGTGTGCGCTCCCGGGGTCAGGCCTATTGTTCTGCCGGGCCGGCCTGTAGCGACCTGGCTGGGCGGCTGCATCCTGTCTGTTCCTGCGCTCGCTCTGCCCAACGACTGCTTCTGTACAGCAAAGCTGAGGAGTACTGGCTCCGCTTTGAAAACCTCTACAGAACACATCCAAGGTGGATTGGCTTTGGTCAACCAGCCTCTGTACAGCACAGCCAAGGCAAATTGGCTTTGCTCAACAAACCTCTATACAGCACAGCTGAAGTGGATTGGCTCTGCCCTCTGTGCGCTTCTGTGCAGCACAGCCAGAGCGGACTGCTTCTCCCCTTGAGGACATATCCTCTCTCCTGTTTTCCCTTCTCCTCTAAACAAAATATTTCACACTAATTCCCCAAAACCGTCTCTCTCATGTCACCATCACACCCTCCCCTGCTCATACATCCCTCCCCCCTCCCTCCCTACAGTTCCCCTGTCTCACCGAAAGCAGAAAATGGCGATGGCGACGACGGTGATGAGCAGCAGCAGGCCCATGGCAGCCAGCACTCCGGTCACCATCAGCTGGGAGTGAGAACCGTCGTCTGAGAGATGAGCGAAAGGTGGGGGGAGGGAAAGAAAAAAGGAATTATGAGGGTGAAAGAGCAAGGACTGATTAGTCCCAGAACTTGGCATAAACATAAAATGACGCACTGCTCGAGTCATGCAGTGCAGGGATGTGCACTGCAAATACCGAAACAGAACAATCTATTGTAGTCCTCTATACAGACCCAAAATCTTACTTATGCAACTACTTTGATAAATAAGAAAAGATATTGCCAATAAGGTGAGGTACTTGGATTTCTCAGAATATTTGACACTGTGGAAAGAAAATTTAGCTCATCAGGTAATAATGACCAATAAAAAGCTAATATTTTCATATATATAAACACACACACAGCAGCAGTAGGGACAACAGTCGGGTCATTACTCACCATCAGGCAGTGTGCGGAAGACATAAGTCTTGCTGAAGATGCCGTAGCCCGCCATAGTTCGGGAGCGCACCTGCACCTCATACTGGCTGGCCCGCCGCAGGTCACTCAGCACCACCTGGTTGGTCTTGGTCATCGTGTAACGCCAGCCATCATCATTCTGCTTGTCCTTCGGAGAGGGAGAGGGAGAGAGAGGGTGAGGAGGGGAGGGAGAGAGAGAGAGAGAGAGAGTGTAAAGAAAGGGCAATTCCATTGTTCTGACACAGGTGGATGTGGTGATTAATTTCTGAGTCATTATCAGAGCCCTCCTGTTCTCACCCTGCTCCTGCTGTCTGCTGCAGTCTGCACTGTACCTCAGCCAACCTCAAACACTTCCCTCTGCACCCTCCCTTCTCTCCCTCAAACACTTCACCTTCACCCTCTTCTCTCTCCCTCAAACACTTCACCTGCACACTCTTCTCTCTCCCTCAAACACTTCCCTCTGCACCCTCCCCTCTCTCTCTCAAACACTTCACCTACACCCTCTTCTCTCTCCCTCAAACACTTCACCTACACACTCTTCTCTCTCCCTCAAACACTTCACCTACACTCTTCTCTCTCCCTCAAACACTTCACCTACACACTCTTCTCTCTCCCTCAAACACTTCCCTCTGCACCCTCTTCTCTATCCCTCAAACACTTCACCTACACCCTCTTCTCTCACCCTCAAACACTTCCCTCTGCACCCTCTTCTCGCTCCCTCAAACACTTCACCTACACCCTCTTCTCTCTCCCTCAAACACTTCACCTTCACCCTCTTCTCTCTCCCTCAAACACTTCACTGACACCCTCCCCTCTCTCCCTCAAACACTTCACCTACACCCTCTTCTCTCTCCCTCAAACACTTCCCTCTGCACCCTCTTCTCTATCCCTCAAACTAGGGATGCATCGAAATGAAAATTTTTGGCCGAAACGAAAACCGAAAATGAGAAACGCTGTTGAAAACCAAAAACCGAAACACCAAAAGAAATTATTCCGCCAATTTTTAGTACCATTGCATTTATGGCTATGACTGCGTACTTACCTAACTAAAGTCAAGGCATTGCAATTGCATAAATTAATATTCATGCTTCAAAGAATAAATCAATTACAAAATTATGAAAATATTTATTTAGCACTGACATTCCAACAAAGCACAACATAAAATAAAATAAAATTATAAATAAAATGTTTACTTGGCCCCACTCATGAATAACCAACAGGCCTATAACTAACTGGCCTATTACTGGCTGCTGAAAATTTGTAAAATTAAATATGTTACGTGGCAACACAGCAGCCCACTGATTGGTCAGAAAGAATCGTCTCTGTGAAAGACAAATCGCTTCCACATTATTGCTAGGAAACTGGCTTCACTTGCTATCACTGAAACAGGTCTTCAAATTGTGTTTTCGAAACGTGTGTTTTTAGGCAGCGTGATAAATATACTGTGCGTTGCCTTACCTTTCAAACAAGGTTGCGTTTGTTCACTGAAGCTGCTGCATTTATGAAATGCGTTTCTTTGCCTGTGACCCTGTTCGAAAGGAAATTAGAAGCAACGGTATTCCCCTAATTCCCCCTGAGAAAGTTATTGTGCTGCCCCTATTTTACGAAAATTGCGCGGAAAATAACTTTATGGGTGCTGATGAAGCATTTTGTTCTAGGAAAGGTATCACAGATGAGATGACGCATCGTAAAGCGATAAATTCTAATACTCTGCCATCTCCTGCGATTTCCGCATGTGCCAAGCGTTTTGCATTCAATTTCAAAATGAAATGTTTATGAAGCCTGAATGTTAAGCTAATAAACAATAATTGTTTTGTCATGCGTTATTTGCTTCTTTGTTAAGAAGGAAAAAAGTGTAAATTAACATCCATGGTGTGTGGCGATTTCATATTTTTTTCCAGTGGTTGTAGTTACATTAAGGAATACTGATGGTACACAAATGCCTTGAGAATATATTGTCTTTTTCTAGGAATACTGAATGCCTTTTACGGATATCATTGCTTTGCGTTTTTAGGTGGTACGTTATTTAATGTGCAACCAAATCAGACACAACACCAGCTGCTATCCTATGCATCAGAACAATGTCAAACATAAATTACAATTAAACACTCGCGGACTTTAGTGCCATAACGTGGTGAAGGTAGTGCGCATCCCCTGATTTAAACACATAAATATTTAACAAAATCGACGGAGTAAAAGTTCGGACAGGCGCGTGCTGGCCGCGGTTTTTGCTTGCGTCATCACAACATCCTGTTTCACCCATATTGTTCCGGTGTTAAAAGTCTTTTGGCTGAAAACCGAAAATGCATTTTTTTGCCATTTTTGGCCGAAAATTTTCGGTGGTCGAAAATTTGGTGCATCTCTACCGCAAACACTTCCCTCTCCACCTCCTCTCCCTCCCTCTCTCTCCCTCTCACCTTCTCGCAGTAGCGCAGCTGGTACTCCAATATGTTGTAGTGGGGCTGCTCAGGGGTCTGCCAGTGAAGTGTGAGGCTGCTCTCCGTTGCTCGACTCCTCTTAATATCCGGAACTGGCACTGGAACTGCACGTGCGCGCACACACACACACACACACACACACACACAGTTATACAGATGAGGACAGGTAAAAAGGCTGATAATCAAGTGCTCATATTAATACAGAAACATACCACATCCCCACAACTCCTTATTACTCATTCCCCATTTGTAAAATTATACATTACTGAACCCAAGAGAGAGATCTGCATTTAATCCATTTGAGTTACTTAGGAGCATTTCGCAGTCACATTGCAGTACCCACTGACCAACTAGTAGGACTGTGGGAGGACAGACCATCAGATATACCTGTCCTTAGAGTTGAAGGAAACCAGCCCCAGAAGAGACCCATACAAACATGAGGAGAACTACCAATACCACACAGTGAGGATTCAGCACAACCAATTTCCCACCTTCAGAACTTCCTTCAGGATCCTACAGTGCTTTAACCCTCTCAGACATTCAGACATTAGGGTATCAGGCAGTATCCTGGTTTTCACCTTTTCACCCCCACCTGACTCACCCAATGTCTTGCTACCTAACCCTGCAGTGAAACCACCCAGCCCAAACTCTGTGCCCACACTGGTCAGTTCCCCTCCATATTCCCGGCCCGCCCTCTTCCCCGGCTCACCGTCGCGGCTGGTGGTGATGTTGACGCTCTCGCTGGCCGGCTCGGTCCCGCTCTGCTGGGAGACTCCGTTGAGCGCCTGTATGGAGAAGGTGTAGGTGGTGTGGGGCAGCAGGCCCCACACCGTCACGCGGCGGGCGGCGAGGCCCCTCTGGGAGGGCCGGTAGCTGACGCTGTCCCCGCAGGCAGAGCAGGGGCCCCCTGGGGCCGCGTCACAGCGCAGGCACTGCAAGGCGTAACTCAGGTCCTGCCGCCCGCCCCGTTCCAGCGGCTCGCTCCACTCCAGGGTGACCGACGTGTCGTTTATCTGCGTCACGATGCTGCGCGGGGCACTGGGCGGCTCTGCAGGGGGCCGAGGCGTGGGGTCAGGGGTCATACTGCGCTCATTAAAATTTAACACAAAACACTCACGGTGCCCTTACGAGCAGGATTATTAAAGTCCATTTAATGCAACCCAACTTCAAGGATTGCACAGTCAATTAACGTTTCACCATTAATCAATTGTCTGACATACTCAAATACTACCAACCAAATTTTTACTTTTAAAATTAGTTCGGTCTTTCATACTGCACAGCCATACACAATGTTTGCCCATGTTGGTTTATATCCAATAAATAAATAAGAACTAGGACATAATTTCAGGCACTAAAAATACTACATTTAACTTAATTATTCATAACTTTAGTCATATGGTCAAAGAATTGACGAATTGAGGACAATACTATCACATAATAATGAGAGGAGGACAGTGGTAGAAAGTAAAATAATAAAAACACTGACTGTGGTCTTTATGAAGGCAAATAAAACCAGGTTTCAAAAACGAGGCAATGAGGACAGCCCAGGCTCTTACACCGGGAGGTCAGCGAAGGCCGCCAGGCTTTGAAGAACCTGTCCCTTTTTACTATTCATTACGGCCAAAGTGACCAAATTACCACCATAAAAACGGTCGTTTCTATTGGCCAGCGCCTGCCGCAACAGCAGTGTCATTGTTATCGGGACTTTTATCCCTTTTTCACACAAGCACTTAGTTTTATCACTGATTAATTTTATTACCGATTTCACAAATGATCTCTTGCTGCCTGCTAATTAGCAGAGGCATATGCTACGGAGAGGGCCAATAGAAGGAGGTGTGTCGATGCGGCACTCATCACAGCTGGAGCCCGTTAGATCTCTCAGCCCCTTTCATCTCCCCCCTCATTGAGAGTCTCTGTTTGCACTTATTCACCCATCAAATCCCCCAATAAAAGCCACCTAAAAAAACAAAAATATCTCGACACAATGGCAGAATCTTTGCTCTCAGAAATGACCGCGGCATTGAGTAAAGAATGACATGAAATGCGACTGTCAAGAGAGAAAGGCCCCGAGGATTAGGACGGCAGAGAAAGCAGACGAAGTGCGGAAAGTAAGAAAAAGTTTGTTGTGCGGTTAAACAGAGAAAATGAAGGCTGAATGAGAAATGAGCAGATGGAAAGAAAAAGAAAATAGAGGGAGAAGTCATTACCATTACAGACAATGAATATGCAACAATAAACTGTACGTCGCTTGACTGAAGAAAGCATAATGACAGATTATACTTTGCAATAATCAAATGAAAAAGTGGCAATGATTTGTATATTAGCTCAGATAATGCTATTTACTTCACAGCATATTCAGTTTCTGTAAGGTAAGCTAAGGTAGGGAGATACAGAGTAGAGGAAAGAGTGAGAGAGAAGGAGGAGGTACTCACTCGTGCAAGCGACTTCTGGGAGGTCTGAGGCAGCGCGGTGGTAACCAGGCCGACAGACGCACGACGCCGACCCAGCGACGGCCGCGCTGCTGAAGCCCGGACAGGGCCGGCACTGGCCCGTCCCTGGCCCAGATTTAAACTGTCCCACCGGGCAGGCTGCAGGACAGAGCAGAGGAAGGCCTTCTCAAACTGCGCTGTGTTTACATCGCTCAACCCAACGCAAGACAGCACATGTATTCAGCCGAGCCAGGAGCCCATTCATCACTGCCAAGGAGCATAAACACCGCGGAGATACTGCCGTGGATTCAGACTAATGACGACGCCAGCTTTTCAACAGCATAAACACACATTAATCACATCCTTTGATTAAGAATTCCTTTGCAGTTAAATAGGTCATATTTACTACTGCAATGACCACCCCTTTCTAGTTTTGTCTCCTTTGCAACAAATCCCCACATGGCCAGACACCCTGAAAAGAGCCATTAGCCGTAATACCTTAAGGTCATTTTGAAAACTTATACTACCATATATAGTCAGAAAAGTCCTAAATGTGTTTTTATTTGAAGTTTTCTCTTAAGGGTACTGCATGATAAAAAACATGCAGCGCTTACACAGTAATAATTACACAATAATCACACAGAGAATAACTACAAAAATAAGCCAAACCAGAGTTCCTAAGCTGCATACACATGTTCCCCTTCACGGTGACAGAAAGAAAAGCAGTCAGAATCCAGAAGACCTAAACCAGCCCAGACGAGAGAACAGTCATTAGGCGCCCGCTGAGGGTCAAATTAAAGGATCATGTTTGCATAGTGACAGTTTAAAAAAAAAAAAAAAAAAAATCAGTGGTGCGGTAGCACTGGTCTTCTCCTTTTACCACTTTATCAAGTAAAACAATGAAGGATAGATCCCAAAGAGAGGAAATTTCACGTTGGCAGAAGACAAAGCATCAGCCTAATCGGTGAACAAGATGACATCATTACAGTTCGAGTGGACTTTCCTTTCCCAGCCGATATAAATAGTCGCCTCTTTGTCAGGAGGCAAAATAAAAACATTTACCATCCGCAACTTTCTCACATTTCTGTCCAGGCACAGCAAATTCCTCCCGAATAGACGTCAGGTATATGACAGTTAATTGGCAGTAAGAGAATTCTCACACACCAAATGAGCCGACTGACTGAACACTACAGCACTTCAACACAGCGCTGAGAGTTTATATATAGCCACTGGCTGAAGAGTTACAGAACAATATCAGCAGTGAAAAACAGGGTTAATACACACTGACTGACAGGTAACAAAAACACACCGAGCCTGCACTGAAAGAAAGGTTTATGGAGAATGTAAACACACTGACTGACTGGCGGGACATTTGTGCGCATTTACACTTTACAGCGAGTGGGGTTTATGCAGTTTAAACAAGACCCAACTCTCTACGGTGCATTATCACTAAGAGAGACATTAATAATGTTTATATCCTACCTTATGGCAGAACAACACTCAGAGTAAAGGGTTTACACAAGCTCTTAAAACCGCACAAGATTACAGTGCACACAAAGAAATATTGAAAGAGAAATTTGTATGATTCATGAGTACACCAGCACCAGGAAAGAATAATAATAAACAAGCTGAAGATTTGTACTGCAGTGCACAACTAAACTTTGGTTTTTAGGCAGAAAAATTTGAATTTGCATTTATGGAAATTAGGCGTTTCAAGAATGAATAAAGTATCACATGGACTGCAGTTAAGAATCCTGTTAACAGCAGATGTGGATAAAGGAACAGTTGGAAAATTAACAAACTATTTAACATACATTTCATTCACTGTCATTTTCATGGCTGCAACCGCATTTAGAAGATTTAATCTAACAAATTCCAATAACACTTGGATCAAATATAAATAAAAAAAAGCACTATAAATGACAATATTGAAATAATTTTAAAAGGACTTTGTCGTTAATGCATTTTCTCAAAGTCATTTTACAAACATTCAGAGGTATGGAAATGTACAGAGATCCATCCTGCCGCGGGGATTTGAATGTAAATTTGAATGAGAGAGAAAGTGCTCGGTCCCATTATCCTAAACCTAAAATGTGGAATGCTGGGCTGTAGTGACCCCTTTACTTACTTTTCCCTGGTGAATGGGGGCTGGGCGAAGGGACCGACCCTCCTAACACACAAGGGCACAATAGGGGCGCACGAAAGAGCGCAGCAATTAGTGCAAACAGAGTCAACCACCTGCCGCACCGAGTGCGTCTCAGTCTGTTTGAGCATATAAGTGCGTGTGGGGGTAGGGCCAGAATGAGTGTGTGTGCATGTGCGGAGGGCAGGGTGTGTGTGAGTGTGTGTGTGTGAGGTAGGGGCAGGGAAAGTGTGCGTGCGGGTCGGCGTGGGAAAGATTTATGGCCATAGCGAGTCTCGCCCCACATTACAATGATTTGCACCGCCTAAAGACCGTCTCCGCTGACCTATGGAGCATCTCACATACCAACAGCAACTGGTGTCCTGTCAGTTCAGCATGCCTCATGAGTAACGCGGTAACATGAGAGACAGACGCCCTGATTTTACTTTTTAAAAAAATAACCTAATTATCCCATCAAGATGTCCCTGTAGATTGCACTATGGCACTTGCAGTATTTGCGGCCAGTGCCGAACAGGCAGGTTTTGTTAAGTTTCATAACAAAGCAATATGTGCTACAAGAGCACGTAGCTGCAGCATGTTGTCGACGTTAAGCGCGTGTAATAATGCCTCGGGGGCACAGAGTGCGCTGCTCCTTCATTCTTTCAGTGCGGCATTACTGCGCGCATTTGCTTGCGGATTACGAGGGCGCACACGAATGCAAATCTATAAATGTCACGCCCAGTCCCTGCAAGTGTCATTCCAAAAGTGTCTTTGTGCTCCGTGGTCATAAACTGCTGCCTCTCCGATCATTTATGCCCCCCCCCCGCCCATCACAGTCAGACAGGCGTCTCTCTGTTTTTGAGCCCTTGTACCCCCCCTCCGCCTTAGCGGCTATCTCATCCACCAGCCCCTGCCTCGTCTAATAATGAGAAAAACAAGCAATCTGGATCCAATGTACCCAACGGTCCCCCTTCAAACTGCATTACCCATTTTAATAAGCTAATTCCATTGAAGTCAATTTTAAACATGACACAGTAAAATTTAACGAGTCGGTATACTGCCCTTCAATCATTTCTAATGTCCCAAACATCCCTCTTTCCCTTTTATTTCTCTGTGACTCACTTTCATTATTGGGGTGGATGTGAAACAGCTGTGCCCATTGAGACGGCAGCGCTGTTGTTCTTATGGAATTTGGCTGGGGGGGGGGGGGGCAGTTACATGCACGCACACTCATCCACACACAGACACACAAAGCCCTTGTTCACTCACTATAGCTGAGAAAACCACACTGAAGCCCCTGTCAGTCATATCATAACACACCCAGCACAATATACCTGAGCGCTCTTAATGCCTGTGCTGGGATTGGGCGGGGTGGACTGCGGGTAATCTGACCCACTGGGGAGCACACGCCCTTTCCGTGAAAATAGCCCCCCCCCCTTTATTTCCATTCCTCGCTCACCTCCTCCCTCTCTCTCCGACTCTCATTTGATGTGGCGAAAGCGGTTGGTTTGCCGGCCGCACCTTTCCCTCAATGAGCCACTCTCCCATCACAGGTGTTTTAATGGCGATTCGCCCATTCTGCACAGCTTCAGGGGCCCTGGCAGTTGACCCCTCGTGACCCCACTCTGAACCTCCTATCCCTCCCCCTGCTCATTGTCTCTTTGTTTTTACTCCAGCCCCAAACCCCGGCCCATTCTGCTCCACTAAGCCCTTCTTTCTGCAGCAGGTCTTAACCTCTCCCCTCGCAAGGACACCTCCAGATTGAGAGGATAACTGACCAGATGTTGACCAGCTTGCAGCTCCTCCTCCTCCATCGAGCTGCGAGGCATCTCGCCAGACACTTGTGTTGGGAAGCAATTAGGGAAACCGCATTCTAGGACGCACATTTTACTGATAACAAATGCTGAAAAATAAATGTTTAGAAATGGGCGGTGACACTAATGGGGATCTTAATTCATTATTAAAACACGGCCATGTCATCCGATCGGGGTTTCCCTTCATTTTCACGGAAACGATACATGAACATGTAACTTAATCCAAGAGCAATTGCTGGACGGCTAACAACCAAAACACTAATCAATACTGCCGGGGCCCCTCTGGCTGAGATGAAACACAGCAATATGTTGAGCCATTTCAGTCATGACGCATGTAAAAAACACGATTCAAACTTAGGTTACACGGCCCTATGTCCTCCAGTGTATTGAAGTGTTAGAGCATGAGAAACTTCCTAAACGAAACAGGGAAAAATCACAAAGGCGCCACCCAAAAAGGTTAAAAGGGAAAAAGACAGCAGATACGAAAGGAGGTTTTCAGACAAGCACCATGGCGCAGTTACAAACGAATACTCAATAATTCCCTCGCACACTGTGTTTAATTCTTCCAGCAAGGGTATTTATATGAGGAAAAATATAGGGCAGGGGCAAAACACAGAAAATAATAGTGCAAAACAATTGTCGCAAAAATACCTGAATAGCACAAAACTACACATTCTGTGTGCAGTCTAGACCGTGTTCCTCATAGCTGCTTTCAAAATGTAGCCTCAATCTTCAGCTAAACAAAGCCTTTCAAATTTTTTTGGCATTGCAACCTGATTTATAATTTTCAAGGACACACATTTTTATAGTTATAAAGGACCAACCAACTGATCCAAACCCAAAATCACTGGAGTTACACAGTACTGTTCCAGCACACAACGCCACAATTGCATCTCTCATTACGGAATGGTTGCTGGCAGAGCAGAGCTCCAGAGTTCTGCTTCAGCAGAACAGTATGAGGTGTAGACCTACGCTGTTTTACGTAGTAAAACTCCACGAGCAATAACTGCAATCTTCGGGGAGAACGGCTTTCGAGGTAAAGTGATGATCTAAGAAAATACTTAAGTAAGCCCATAATTCATTGATATTTAGCGCATACAGTTCAAAGGCAAGAATCTCCACAGCAAGCTGAATTAAGAACCATGAATGCAGGTTTAATGTATGTATAATATTCTCATTCTACAACAATAACTTTCCTGAAGAAAACGAGGCGGCAATACAGTTGAATATGTTTTTAAATAGTATTGGTTCATGTAAAGCAGTTTACTGACTTGAATGATATAGACCCACATTGAACTGAAGGGTAAATGCATGCCATGCTAAAAAACGCATCTCAAATACACTGCAATATGCAGAGTTTACGCTCCTCGAGTGGGTTGAATTAAAGTGGATGGTAAGCAGGTTAAGGTTAAAATAGCCGTGGTCAGCCACAGGGATTAATTTAAAAAACAGGGTGAGAAATAAATTCTCCTTCCCGCAATCCTCAGTTTTGCATGCGTAAACAACTTGCAGTCCTCTGCACCTTCTCTCATTCCAAAGAAGGCAAACTTCAGTATGTATCCATATCTTCTTACGCTACCAACCCCCTTCGCTTAATAAGGCCCAGCTCTGGCATGTAGAAAGATACTGTCTGTGGGCCTGGATATATTTATCTATTTATACACTCCAAAGAAAGGGTGTGTTTAAGGCATCTCGCTTCAGGGCCTGGGTATGAAAATTGGTGTTTTTGTGTACGTCTCCGCGCATGCATGTGACTACACAATTTTCACGTACGCATGTTCTGCTTAAATGAGTCTTTCTGCACACGGCAAAGTTCTGTAATTGAAAAAATACATTTTTTAAAAGTTAAATACGGTCAGAAGTCAAAATATTTCTTTGCAAAGCCAGGGCGTGTTCCCAGTGTGTATTCGTATGTGTTTACGTATCTGTGTGTTCTGCTTCAGTGAAAGCAAAAGCTCTAGACAGACAAAAATGGCTCCTTGAGTCAAACTCACTGGAGCCACAGAACCGCTAACCCCACCTTCACTAAGCTACAGCAGGGCTGCGATCCTCAGGCACATAGCAGTACCATCCCAACCCTGGTACAGCATTCCTCAACCCTCCACGACATCACCCGCACCCCTCTCCACACCCGGGTCCACTCACCTCGACAGCGGACATCCGTGTCCACAGGCTCGTAGCCGGGCATGCAGGCGCAGCTGGTGGTGGGGTGGTCCACCCACTGGCCGTCCTCGCCGCAGAACATATGGGGCGGGGCCGGTTCGCGGCCGGACTGCTGGGCGTGGTCCACACAGCGGCCCTGTGCCTGCTGCACCAGCGTGTGCGGCACCGTCTCGGGGAAGTAGGAGAAGGAGCGTGTCAGGGCGGGGCACTTTTTGAAGAAGACGCGCACCGCAAGCAGGGCCATGCAGGCCCCCTGCGCCTGGAAAGCCAGGTAAAATCCTCGCTTGGTGAGGGGTCCCAGCCGAAGGGTCTTTATGTTGGACTTCCGCTCACCGCCCTTCCGCAGGAGGAAGTCGGCTGCTACGGTATCCACCTGGATCGAACAAAGAGAAGAAGAGAAGCAGAGAGTAAAAGACAGAAGATAGCAAGGGGAAAGAACATAGAACAAAGAAGGAAGGAGGGGAGAGGGAAAAAGAGCACAGAAATCGGAATGTATCTTTAGGCAAAGTACTCAGAAAGTAATTAAACTGAATTCATGAAATAAGTTTGTTTGTTAAGCAGAGGGCCATACTGTGTTTACATATTTACAAATTACAAATGAGTTTCTGTTAATTAGCTGTGGAGAGCAGAGGGTTCCATCTCTGCCCTTACAACTCCAGGCATAAATGATTTATAATCCAATAAGCCAATTGGCGGCAAACTTACAATACTAAATTATTAATATACATTCCATTGAAAAGTACCAAATATAAATACTTATAAATAAATAGCTGCACAGGCCATATCACAAAGGGCTTATTGAAAGTGCAATTGCGAGTTGACAACAAGGTTAATTTTGAGGGATGTGAACAAATACATAATTATTCATACATTATGCCATAAAATAGCTAACAGTCCAATCGAGTAAACCAGTCTTAAAATACTTTTAAATATAAATGTTTTTGTATGGTCCAGGATTCAGAAATGCAGGAATGTCCGCATACCCCGCTGGAAGAAATAATTCATTTCGATTTAGATTTTTTCTTTTTTTCTGCCAGAGAGATTGAGGCAATGTAGATATATTTGCCAAGGCTGCATTGTTTACAGAGAACATAAGTTCCATGAGGTGCATGGGAGAAAGAAAATTAGAGTTAATTTTGGGAGCTTGATCTTACATCCCACATATTATAATATATGCAAATGAATCACAATGCACAGCACTGTTATCCAGAAGCAAAGCTTATTCACAGCTGTTATGATACCAGGATGGACCCTTGGGGCACACCAGAAATCTTTCATTTGTAGTAACCAGTGTTGGGCCAACTCATGCAAAGCTACTGAGAAAAGCAAAATGAGCTGAATTTGCAATATGCAGCTTATGAAGCATAGACCGTTTGTAAAAAATACAAAGTGACAGAGACTATCTGTTAACTTTCTGTGAGCCTCAGAGAAATACACTCAAACAGGCTGCTTGGTATAGAGTGTGCAGTGGGGCTCACCTTGGTGTAGGGGTTCTCCATCCAGGGCGGGTGCGTTGAAGTGGCCTCATCAGAGTCGGCTTGGTAGTAGAAGAGGTTAAAGGTCTCTTTGCAGTTGCGGCGGTGCGAGGGGAAGGAGGAGCACTCCATCATGGTGAAGCGCAGCTCCACATACACCTGCGTGGCCCCCCGCCGCTGGATCAGTGTACTGCGCAGCCAGTGGTTCCCCGTGCTGTCATCCGGACACACCTGATAGGTCCGCACGCTGTTTCCCTCCTCGTCCAATCCACTCACCTCCTCCCACTGAAGGAGGGGCCAACGGGAGACAGCAGGAGGCCAAAGGGAGGGAGCGAGGGTGGAGAATAAAAGGCAGAACAATCAAGTGAGCCCACCTTCAGTGATGTGAAAGCGTATGCACAAACAGGGAGTGTGATACTCGGGGAAATGTTCTGCTGGGAAACCCCGAATTTGGGAATTCAAGTGATGTCAGTCTGATGGAGCTGTTTGGCAGCACAAGGGGGACCTTCACTACCTTACGCAGGTGTTTATAATCTTATGGCTGATCAGTGTATATGTGGTATATACTGTACATACATAGGCATATACACGAGGTGGGTGACAGGAAAATCTAAATCAGCTTCAGCCTTACAAAATTAGCTAAAGGCTAAGACAGCAGAGGAAGCAACAAATAAGCAGTGTGCCAGAGAGGTGGACAAATGAACTGAAAGAAAGGGAGAGAGACAGCAGAGATAGCAGGCTGAACACACCTCAGGTTCTGACTGGGGGTAGATGGTCCACTTCAGGTCTGAAGTCTCTAGCTTTGTGTTCATCAGGACCTCTGCGTGAGAGAAAAATTGATGGGTTTAGAGCAATACAAGAGGCCTAGCACAGCACAGTCCAGTTCAACCAAGTATGGTACAGCCTAACAGAGCACAGTACAGTATGGCCCAGCATAGCACAATAATGCATAGCTAAGCATTGCTGAACTTGGCTGAGAGTTATAACTCAGGGGAGTGTTCAGTCCCTGCTCTTCATAGCTTTATTCACATCAGATTGAACAAACATGAGAGGGTGACAAAGTTACATGACGCGGAATGAAACAGCTTCCCTCCCAGAGCACATGCTGAGCTGCTGTAACTGCACACAGAGAAGCATGTTACTGCGGTGAGTTCGGTGGAGTTATTCTCCAAGCCAAACAGCTGACAGAGAGGGAGATTAACCAAAAAGATTTGCAGGTTTTCCTTTACTTCTTCCTTTTCCCTTAAAGTTAAAAATAACCTGGTGAGAAACCCATGTATCCCACGAGGGGAGGAAGACGGATACAGAAAGAGAATGAAACAGAGGAAGGGATAATTATTGAAAATGCTGAAATGCTAAAATTTGACCCCGAATGCAGGCCAAGAGTGGTCTTTTCGCAGCAAACACAGACACACAGACTACACAAATTTACACAGGCACCATCCGCATGAACTACACACAGGAGATCGCGTACAATGTACACTATACATCCAACTGACAGTCTGCACTGCATATACACTGGAGATACAGTTAAAGACTGTTGACGCACAAACACACACACAAAAACAAACACTCACACGCACGATCGCGCACACACACACACGCGCGCACACGCAAACACACCTACACACACACCATTGTCTCAGCTCTGATTAAAAATGAATTGGCTCTCTGTAATCTCTGGCCTCTAGCCACAGACACTCTCTCAATCACTGCTGGTGGTTCAATAGCAGCCAGCGAAACTCCTCTTTTTTTTCCCTACGATTGAGCTGTTCAATATTAAACGGCGCTAAAACTGGAAAACATACAAATGTCAAGGACTAGTGGAATTGAAATGAATCGAATAAAAGCTTTCAAACCAGAGTACCCCACAGCCTCAGTCTCAGCACGTGCCCATAAATATGCATTTTGGATCAAAATACATCATTACTTTTAAATCTGCTCAGGCTTTAGATACATAAACACAGCACACATGAGCGGAACTGATCATTCCCAGAGATTTCCCGGAGGAATCAGACTCGTGTGACACAAAGGTGCAGCAGCTGGACAAAACCCCAGACCTCCATCCTCGAGGCCCATAATGCACATCTGTCCAGAGCTCCAGCTGCCACTAGAGCGTGCTCCCTTCGCCCCATCAAGAACATCATTCAAACGTAACACAAGCCCTGGCCTAGGGAGCGCCTGCACGCTAACACAGACGTCCCTCTCTCTGTCTCTCTCCCCGTCCTGACCCGCTCACCCCGAGCTCTCTTTAGCGGGACCGCCGCGCCCGTGACCTTATCGAGCGGCGGGGTCGCTCCCTTCTCCGCCACTGTGGGAACCAAATCAATGTCGCAACTGTTTTCACTTTATCTCCCTCCTCTCGCCTCAGTCTCCCGCCCTTCCCTCCGAGACACTACTGCCCTTCTGCCAGGTCTATCCCTCTCTCTCTCCCCCTCCACTGCCACATCCCTCGCTCGCCCGCACTGTCCCCAGTGTGAGGGCTGCAAGGGGCTGATAATCAAAAATCCAGGGCTGGGAATAAAGGATCAGCAGCACGATGGAGGAAACCAAAAAGAGCGGGACGGAAGAGAAACAGATAGCAGGGACTGGATAGGTGCATGGTTTCAATACGCCTGTCGCGAAAGGGAGAGAGGGGCGGGGGCAAAAATTACAAAAAGGTGAAAAATGGAGAGAAGGTGGGAGTAATAAATGAAAGAGAGAAGAGAAAGTGAGAGGACAATGGAAACGCAGAAAGAGGTAGAGGCGGGGTGGGGGACGGAGATAAATAAACCTAATTTCAGGACGGCCGAGATGAGAAGTTGTTTGTTCGTGTTTAATTAATGGCCACATTGTTTATTGCATTCTTCTCCGTTCATATTACTTTCCATTTCTGCGCCATACAGTTTTAAGAGCCCTGGCAGGGCTGCAGCACTCAACATTCACCCATAAATCTGAATTTAGGCAGGAGAGACGGAAGGGGTGAGAGCGTTAGAGGACGAGAGCGACACCGAAAAAGTAAGAAGGATAGAAAAAGAGGTTAAAAACTTTAAAGTACAAATAATTCAAAAAGAACCACTGAAAGAAAGGAGATAGAGAAGAAAAGAGATGAATGAAGAGGGTCAGGTGGACGAGGCAGAGGAGGAGTGTGGGGTTATCACACGAGGGGACTCCAACCCATCATTTTCAGGCTAATCTCTTCATTTGCGCATAAACAGGCTAACTATCCATTTAGATGCTACAATTACCAGACATTGAAATACTGCAAAAAAAAAAAAAAAAAAAAAAAACAAGTTTCTGGTGGTGTATTGCTTAAGAGAAGACGACATGAAAATAATGGAAAGATATTTTTCAAAAATAAGCAATGATGCGATGGGGACCCAAGTTTCACAGCTGGAAGGCAGGAAAGGGGCAAATGGCACCATTTTGATTATGAAATCTTGAAGCCTCCTCCTCAGAATATTCCCGCAACAGTAGTTATTGGAAACAAAGACTGATGCACAGCTTCTTTAGCCAGGATTTTAGAAACTTCACTTCACAGACAAACGGTTGTGAAACCTCAAGATGGAAACTGTGGGGGCACAACTAATGCAAACTCCCCAGCAGGCTAGTGTGTGCTTGCTCCTCATATTTAGACATAAAAACAAATAACCAGGGGGTCTTAAGTGTACTGTGTAGCCCATAGAAAGACAAGCACAGGCACAAACACACAGACACATAGGCAGTGACACTCGCGCTCTCTCTCTCTCTCACACACACACACACACACACACACACTTAAAGGTCTGCCCTCGGGCCCGGCTTATCCCAGGATTATTGCAGTGCACCCCAGAAACTCCCCTTTGATACCTAAAGTTAGGATGGAGAGCCCTTGAACAATGCGTGTCTGAGCGCATGTGTTTGAGACTATGTGCGAGATTACGTGTGGGTAAGTACATGAGTGTAGTAATGGTGGTCTCCCATGGTCCTGGCTTTGCAGTGACTCTATCATTATGTTTATGAGTCAAGTTGCCTGCGTATCTGCATGCATGCGTGCAAGTGTGTACATGCGTTGCTATGAAGCATCCCATAATAAACAGGGGTTACCATTGAGGGAGGGCTGCAGGGGCTACCTCCAGGCAGTACACGCAGACTGAGCTCACAGTCTGGCTACATGTTACAACTTTACCACGGAATTATGGTGCATGAGTGCCATACACAGACACTCACACAAGCACAAACATGGCACCTCACACACAAAAAAGCGGACGTGCACAATTACATGTATACACACACAAACACACACACACACAATCAGTTAATCTCTCTCACACACAAGCATTCTCAGTGACACGCAGGCAATATTACTGAAACAAACACAGACATGCACACTCATTCAAATGCAGTCACACTCACTAACAAACACAGAGACTACACTCAGTCACATACAAACAAGCACTCGGTATCACACACAAACACAAACACACACCCCCCACACTCACATGCAGTCAGTCTAACACACCAACAAACACTCTCAGTGACACACAAACAAACACGCACACACGCACACAGTGACACATAATGTACCGTAACTCCGCAGACGCTGAATAATATAAGGTTTTCTGACGGAGCCATGTGGCTAACCAGCACCCGCCCAGGCAGGTACTGAGGCGTCGTCATCAATGGGCAGCGCATGCTCCGAGGGGTGCGCAGACTCTCGTGACTACCAGCTCTATGACACACATATAAACATGTTTTAACAGTATGCGTTCCCTCAAGCCACTTAAACTGGTGATGTCATCCCCTCCTGGCAGACCAGGATTGAGAGAGAACAGAGATGTTTGAGAGAGAGAGCGAGAGAGCGCAAGAGAAAGATAGATGGAGAGAGAAAGTCCAGCCCAGTTCTATACCTGCAGCACCTCTTCATCAACACTCTCACACCATCCTGCACCAGGGTAATGGTTCCTGTCAACTGTACCCTGCGTTCTGCTGGACATCACTGGGAGGTTACAAGGAGCATTCAGAAGGCCGAGAGGCATTCACACCTGGCGCCATTCTCTCACGCACGAAAACACACACACACACACAGCACCACACACTCTCACTAGTTTATATATAAAAAAGCCAGCCCTTGTAAATCACACAAAGACTGTGGCCAGCTGAGCGAAGTCTTCTCGCAGCCTGCATCCCTGAAAATTACAGAGTGATGACTTCTTCACTTTCCTCTAACTCGTCTCCTCTCCTCCCTGTTTGCCTGGCCGTGCCTCTCTGCCTCTGGAGCGGAACGGGGAAATTACAGCTCTGCCTGCCAGAGACCCACGCAGGGCTGTAATTAGACATGTCGTTTAATTAGGGGGAACAGAGAGCACCAATTAGACACGACCCGCTCCAGGGGAGAGAGAGAGAGAGAGAGCGAGAAAGAGATAGAGAAAGGGTGTGGGACAAAGAGGAAACACGAGGTGGGGATGGAGAGATGTAACAGGAGAAGCAGAGGTGACAGAGGGTGAAACAGCAAAGAAAGCGAGAGAGAGAAGAGGGATAAGGGAGTGAATTTCTTCCCCAAATCTTTACAGAGAGCAGAAACAACATGACCCACGATAGAAAAAGCACATGGCGAAAGAGAGGGGGATGCAAACCCTCTTAAAGAGATGTAGAGAATGAGAGAGATGAAAACAGGGAAGACAGAAGTAGAGAGGGAGCGGGAAAGAAGAGTCAGTAGAGCGTGGCAGACTCAAGTTTTGCTGGTTCTCACACTTAACTGTAGCCCTGACCCACTGACCCCAACCCCCCCGCCAAAAACACACACTCTGCGCGCCATATGCCCGCCGCACACAAACACACACACGCTCAAATAATTCTCACACTGAACTGCTGCCCCGCTGACACCCCCAAACACACACTGAACCCTGTACACTCGCCAGATATAAACAGACGCTAACGCATTTATTTAAGAGGAGCCTGTACCACACACAGACACACACGGAACTACCACACACAGGAGAAGAGAGGTAAACAACTCTGTAACTGTGCTATGCATTAACCACGAGCTAAAAGAAGCAGTGAAGAGGAAAAACTAGTGCGTCAAAAAATACGCAAACTTCACTCAACCCTCAAAGCTTTCCTGAAAAGTACTTTGATTTGTAATAAAAAATATTTTACTGCTTTTTTTAAGGATAAATAAAAAGATTCTAATGGTCATCAGTCTAACCATCTTTCAGAGGGGTATTTTAAAATTTCAACTGCTTTAGACAGATGTGTTTTTTATATTGCACGTGTAATTTGATTTTTACTCTTCTAACCCAGATTTAATTTTAAAACACCCCCCTAAAAGATGGGTGAACCAGAGCCTGGCTAAATCCTTGCTAATGCTAATATTTCTGGTCCAGTCATCTGCCTGATAAAAGGCCAATAAAACAAAGCGGCGCTCCTAAATCCTGCGTGTGAAAAGTGAGCGGTGAACGAGTGTGTGTGTCCATGTATGTGAGTCGCATTATGTGCGCGAGAGTGAGAAAGAGCGCTAGCTCAGAAAGCCTTTGAGATTAGGCAGGGCAGATTAGCCCTAATCCCTCTCCGGCACCTCCCTCCCTCCCCGTTTCTGAGCCCCACAGTCGGCCCGGGGGGGACCCAAGGAGCGGCCCGGAGAGGTGCGGACTGTGGGCCGGGTGGGTCTCTGAGGCGGCTATTCTCCAGAGCCGTTGGACCAGGAAACTACGGGTCAAGTAGTTTCTCAGCCGACGCACATGTTCTCACAGCGGCTGTGTCACGTCGGCGAGAAGCTCACAGTCCTATGAGCTGGGTACTTTTACCCCCAACATGCAAGCATTAAATGCACGCCGTTCCGTAAACCACAACTACTCTAAAGCTGAAGTCCTGAAGTAAGACGATAGATGAAGACAGGCAGTGGTGAGGTAGGCAGCGTTAGCCCTGCTCATATCAACAGTATAACTGAACTACATTCACTGTATCTTCACCAAGTTTCTCTGACGGCCCCGCCATCTTTTCAGCTCCGTACTCTGTGAGCTCCCTTCTCATTTGTCCAATTTTAAGGCATCTGACACACCCACTCTGTCACGACGGGAGTTTCCCCCCAAAACCCATTTGGATTAATGGGGCTTAAAAAGCCAGAGAGGGAGGCGGGCAGAGCTTTTTGGGTCTTCTTAGACTCCCTCTAAATTCATAGGACCCAGTTAGCGCTGTGCAAGTTAATCCTCTCGAAAAATATGTTTCGCAGACTTCTTTACACATCTTTGCGAACAGAAGATATTAAACTCTGTGAGGAATTATGGTTCCTGAAAGCTTATTTAAGCCAAGCTGGAACACGAAAGCAGACGGAGGATTGAGAGGCAACAGAGGAACGTTTTGAGAGATCAAGAAACTGTGCTGTTTATGCACCCAGAAGAAAAAATCTCTTTAGTTGACAGGAGATTGACTTTCATCTTGATTAAAACAGTGTGGAGTTGGGTAGAGTGCGATAAGTTTGGTGAGGGGGTGAGAGGGGGGAATGTCGGCCTCATTTTCTCAGGATTGGAGAAAATTTCTAATTAAAAGTAAAAACCACTTTGAAAGTCGTTCCTTCACTGTCATTTCATGCTTAAACTTCAATTAAGCAATTAGTGCAAGAGGGTGAGATTACACGTGAATGGAGTGCAGTCTGGCACCCAAATTAAGGTCATTATAATTAGGAAAGCCCAACTGTGTCCTCCTGTGACTCTGCGGATAACACAGTGTGAAGATGGAGTACACAGTACAGATAGTGAAGGTGATAAAAAAAGCTAGCCACAAACCACATTCTATTCCCATACCACTTAGGCCTATAGCCCAATGTGCCAAGTCCAAGAGAGTTTTAATCAAGCAATACTCTTCTCTATGTATTCATCCACCTGGCCCATAATGCAGCTGACCTTATCGTACAAGTCAACTGTCAGCATGCGACAGAGGGCATGTAAATGCAGATTTTTTGCCAATATTTTAAAAGAGACCGTTAGTTTGCATGACATAAATTTAAATATTTAGACTACAATAATTATACTAACTTCTACAGCATAAATTATAAATGATATTTAGTTCCACATACATGCATGCCCATACAGTTGGTGGGCGAGCCTCGCATTCAGAGTCCTCATGTTTGTTTGGGTTATGTAAGCTATATAAGCATACAGATGGGGTGACAGGGTCGCCTAGCAGAAATCTGCTTGACTGGTAACTGAGGAGTTGCTGGTTCATGCACCCAGTGGGGCTTGGGATCCTGACATGTTTCAGGAGAGATGAAGTTGAGAAAAGCTCTGCCACTGGGCCTTAAGCCCAAAATTGCACAAAAGGCTTTCCCCATGATTCTCTACATCCCTTCTCGTTTTGCAGCAGTTCTATCCAATACTTTTCCACGAGTGTCCCTCAGAAAGACAAATATGTTCTCAAAGGACCTTCCATGGGTAAATGAAGGTAAAAAAAAAAAAAAAATGGATGTATCAGAACACCGACAGATCCAATACAGAAACAGGCAGCAAATTGATATGCACACCAATGTCATCCCAAAGGACTCCTATCAAAACTATATTTAGCAATATCTATAAACTAGCAATACACAAATGTTAGTAAAAATGTTGCGATTCTCTGTGTCCTGCGTAGATAATCAGTCCGTAGCCAGGACTGATGGCTAAGCCTGGGCAGACTGCAGACTGTTAAATATGTGCCTCCTTATGGCAGTCCTGAGTCGCCAATCCTACGGTGTTCCAGAAAACGACACCGTATGGGAGTAAATATGGCCATCCATGTCCGCTCTGCAACAAATGCTTCCCTATCAATCTCAAAATGTTAATGTTGCCATTTGCAATCTCTTTCATGTCTTCTAGGTCACACATACACACACCTCTTTTTTCACCCAAAAAAGTGAAAAGTTCAGCAGAATCCTCGAGCAACCATGCTTTACCCTCTCCTGCAGTTTTCCACTTCACTCGCCAACATGATAGCGATAGCTAGCTTTAGTAGACGACTCCTAATCCACTTATAGCGGCAACATATTTTTACTCCCAATTTATACAGACTCCTAAAACATTCCAGAAACAGCAGTACTCAAAAAATGTTACTCAAAACCTCGCATATTCGGAGAATGCTGACGCTAAAAACTCGACTAAAATTAAATAAAGCAAATTCAGACATTATGTCTGCGCTCAGATGCACACATAATGACATACACACACAAATTCAGCGTACACTCAGTTCTAAATGAAAAGTCTTGCAAAATTCTCATACAGCCACAGGCATGTAGTCTTTTGCCCAAAAGTATGGCTGAGAGAATCCTTTACTAGTGCAATCTCTCACACACTTGCTCCCTCTCTCACAGACACGCGGCATTGTGCAAGACTTCTGCAATGGGATGTGGACCAAAATCAAAGCCACTCTTCGCTCTTTGGGGTGATCAGATTTTGTTCAGAAACATGGGAAGTCGGACATTCTGCACGGCGCCCAGTTAAAGCAAACAATCAAAGGCCTACAAAGGGGCACTAAACCAGGTGCATCCCTCAATGGGCTCACTGCATGGGTCTCCTTTCATATTTTGATCCACACAGACCTGTATTTTCCTTAAGTGAACCAAAAACAAACCTGCAGCCTTTAAATCTGACTACAGTTGGTCACGTGACTTGAGCTGAGCCTTGCAAGTTAAAAGGTTTTGAGGAGGGGAAGAGCATCGATAAAACTCTGAGAAAACACACGACTCACAGAGGGCTCTAGGCGGTGGGTCGTCTGGCTCAAGGGAGTTAGGGAAAAATAGGCTAATTTTAATGACATTTGTAGAGACGTGCCGAAAAAAGAGCTTAGCCATCCAGCGCCACGGCTGATAGGCCACCCAAAGAACAGGTGTGGGTACTCTTTCCGATTGTCACCTCACAAAGGATGGGTGCGGATGTTGGAGACAACAGCGTGCAATAGCACCGCAGGAGAGGGAAAAGCGAGTCATTGGGAAGATGAATACACAACTTCCACATTATTATTAATCCACAGACTTACCACTTCACTCCCAATACCCCCCCTCACCACCACCATCTACCCCCCTAATCCTTCCTTCTCCAGCCCCTAAATACTTCTGCATTTCCTCCTTACTCTCCCACCCGGCTCCTCTACACGTTTGGTTGTCCTTCCAACAAAATCATAATGCGTGTTATTCACACAAATTATTTAAGTTTCTACTCTTTACATTGTACAATTGCAATTAATTGAATCCAAAAAAGAGGATTTGATGGCGGAGCAATGTCCACTGTGTTTTAAGTAAATGCAATGAACTCCTTTTACAGTGAAAAAGTGAGTTTTGTTTCTCTCCTTCTCTTTTTAGCTTTCATTCCACTCCATCCTTTGTCAGACCCTCTCCCCCACTCCAGCGCTCGCGCTCGTCACCCTGTGTTCTCATTGTCCGAGCTCCTTTTCAGGCTGAGTGGGGTGTGGGTTTTTCCAGAGACTTCTCTGGCCTCACTCTTCAGCCCTCTTGCCTGCCAGTATATGAAGAGGACCGACACTCATACGGTAATTGATCAGCTACTGAGACTGGGAGAGTGAAAAATAGGGTGAAAACAGCCAGGACGGCCATGGTTCCCACTAAATGAATGGCGGTGAGAGCTACAAATTTCAAAAAAATGCTATGGCAAATGCAGAAAACTGACAGTTACAAGGTTCCATAAACAGACAGCGCACTAGAAAAGACAAATACATGTTTCTCAATGAGGAAATATATTCACTGTGAGAAATTCATACACTTATGGCGATAAAGATTCTCAATCTTAACTAAAACCTAGATAACACCAACACAAACTTCCTCCATATGGTATAATAACACTTCGAGAGGAGCGCATTTACAATCATGAAGGGGAGTCAGACCGACCAGGGGAGACACCAGGGATTTCCACGGCAGAATTTATTAAAACTCTCGGATAGCTGTTTAACTCTTTAAGTGGCTAATCGCAGGATTAACTGGAAGAGAAAGAGAGAAGGAAAGATGGGGGTCTTTTTAAATGCAAATCCTCTTCTTATAAAATTTGGTTCCCTTTAATGGGATTTGGGGGGACCAGAACTGCATTTCCGTGGCAGGAAGGCAGACGGCGAGAGCAAAAAAACACAACTACGGCTAGCAAGGAGAAAATGGGGAACGCTGAAGCAGGGAAAGGGCAACAGACCCACTGCTCTTCAAAGTGCCGTTGAAAGCTGTTATACTCATTTCTAGCTAAAAGTTTACGAGATGCCGAATCCCAAAACTAAAATAAGCAAAAAGGAGGGAGGAGGGAAAGATGAAGGGCGAAGAGTGGGGGAAAAAGCCCCTTAAAAGTTTCTTTTCAAGACAAAAGGTTTTAAAGAATGATTCTCAAAGCAAGCTTTCCATTGTGTTCTCCCAATTCCCCGAGTACTAATTTGCACCCTCAGCACTGTCTTTCTTTTTGGGTTCCAACAATGCGGAATAGGAGTCACTTATCCCACCAAGATTATGCGCCTCAGATATTGTCCTTCTCAGTTTTTCAAGCAATAAAGCAGTGAAGTTTTGATTCCTACATGATTCTTAACAACACCAGAAAACTAAATTTTAGTATCTCATGGGAAAGAGGCGAGAGCTTCTCAAAATGAAACTCAGGTAGAGAAAATTTGCATTGTTTATGGAACCATGTCATATTTTCTTTTTAAATCCTTATCAATAGTTTTGTTCCCTGGGTTCTGTTATCAGCGTACTTTTGTAATTTTATCGCGAACAGCTGTTGTCATTTCATCCTAATGCTCATGGCACAACTCGCATGCTCTTGGAATAAAAATCATATGCCTTTCCAGGCATGCATATGTTAATGGTACACACCATAATACACACACCTGCACACAAAGGCATACAAACACACTGTGAGTCCCATTAGTTTTACGGCAAAGACATTTTTTCTTAACTAAAATTCAACTGTTCATGGCCAAAGAATAGTCACCAACCATAATGACTAAAGCCTCTCTAACACCTACCCAAAAGGTAAGAAAAACAGTTCAGTAGGGCAGTCACTGATGAGTCAGTGCGAAGACTTCACAAACGGAAATGCAGAGGCAACACTGCCAGACAAAACCACCTGCAATTTGCAAAAAGCATGATAGCCGAGTTAGAGCTTGAAAAGAAGAACCTAAAAGCGCCAGCAGAGTCCCATTAAAAGGGCTAACAGACAGATAGGACCAAAACCTGTCCAGGTGACCCTATTCCAACGCGTCCCAGTCTTTCTTTGTCTGCCAGGTTGTTTGCTATTCCTAAGCTCGCAAATTTACTCTTGCTTTGTAACAATGTACGACAGTTGATTTTGAAAAACCAAATAAATACATCTTGGAAATTTTTTTTTTCTACACCCCAAGAGATACTATTTCACAGGGAGTTCTATTACTTTGGGTCTGCAAAAGTAGGGTTTACCTGATGTATCTAGCCAAAAAGCTCAGACTGTCATCCTGTCCTCACTTAAATCTCACATCAAACACGTCATTTTGAAAGTCTAAAGCTTCAGGATAATTCAAAAACTACAATGATTGTGTCACTGTTCAAACATCTATGAATTACACCATGCATCTGTGTATAATGTATATGCCATCTTGGATTTGATTAGTAGTTTCAGAGCATTATATCAATGGGATAATCATTTGATTCAAACTATATTATCTCATAAATGCATACATTCCATGCCATCAGCTAAACTTTCCCAAGGTCAAAATAAATGGGCATGTGAGAGGTAACAGATTAATAATGCAATTAAAACATTTAACGCAAACAGCTTTAGTGATTTACCACAGCTTTATAATATAATAGTCAGGGCCTCAGCTTTTCTGAGGAATTTGTATTAAAGGATTAATAGTCTTTGCAACAAAATGAAATCTAAAAACCTATGGTTCACCACTTAAGCTCTACAGATGTGAAGGAAGAAATCAAATAAAAACAAAAACTTGCAGACAAATTATAACCTTACATTACCACTAAACATTATTTATACTAGAGATTAATTAGATGACCAAAAGAAAAAGATCAGCAGAAAAAAAAAAAATCAAGCCAACCGAACGGAATATGTATTAATTTTACATTACTGTAGAGCGACAGTCGCAATTGCCTTGCGATGTACGGATGCCGTGTTACCACGGGTATCCCTACAGGTAGATTATTGTATTCTAATCACACGCGCATGTTTTGTTTTGTTTTTTTTTCTTCTTCTTCTTCTTTTTTGTTCCCGCAAATTGGAGTGATAATTGATTGTCGCGAGCAGGGACCAGGTGTCGCCATCAGCGCGTGAAACGCAGAACTAATCCGCACAGGCCGCAATAGATCTGTCACTTTCAACAGTAACAGAAGCGACTGCAACGCCAGCAGAACTCAACAGACAGTCGCAGAACACGACGCTACAGCGACATTCACTATTAAAAGGCTATTCCTTTAAAAACTGCTCAATACACCTCTGTTAGAGTTAGTAAATGATCAAAGATCCACGAAATTTAGGCTAATAGTTAATCATTTCTGGTAGTGATGGTTCTCGTTGTGTTGTGGATACAATAGTAGGAAGTGGGCCCCTGCAAACTAAGCATTTTCATGAAGGCCCTATGTGCTTCGGTTGCACTAATTTCGAGGCAGATTTGAATCGAAATAGCATTATATACTCGTCTAATTGTAAATTGTGCTAATGTGAATATTACAAACAGAACATTTTTAATGAGGGCAGAAAACTGCAAAACTCATGACTGAGCGGTTTAATTGCCGGCGCACGAGACAAGAGCAAGGTTCACGACAAACGAGGACTCGGTACCAGTGGCATCGCATTCAACAGTTAGGCTAGCCAGATTCAATTTTTCCAAATTGACATAGGTCGTGGCACTGGTGATTTCAAATCCATTGATCAAGCTCTTTATTCAACACAATTTCGGATTCAGATCAATCTCATTTATACCTGCACAGTTGTGCGCAAATCAACAGTTCTCCATAACCTTAAATCCTGCGCAGGCCAGCCTAACGTTGGCATTGAACGAATCAGACAACTGCTTAAAAGAATAAGCAGTGACAGCAACAGGTAGTCATGAAGGCTGTATAGAGTTACTGACCATTTGAACAGTAGCTGCACAAATTTTGACTCCATTCAAAAGTGAAAATGACAAGACAAAAAGACTTTATAAGGAAGAATTAGAATTCTGAAGGTAAAAATGCTTTAACTAAGAATAAAATAAATCAAAGTTCAGCTCCCTTTGGCAGATGGACAGTCAAACATAACACAAAACAGCATTTAGGCCTACAAGTTATTTTTATTTAATAAATGAGTAAGTAGCATACACCCTAGGATAAATGCGATTGATCACATCAAATGTTTTTACAGACCACTAACGAACTCCCAACCATATTTTAATTGTACTGGCCAATGAATATGAAACGAACAATAAAAATAAAAAATCAGCAGTCCGGTAGCCGAGCCACGTTGGTTGAACATATCCGCATACCTATCAAGTTTATATTAAAAATGTTCACGATAACCTATTCAGGCAAATAAAAATATCTCAAATAGTAACTATTTTCAGGCTAGTATTCAAAAAAAGGCAAAACCAACACATAATTTCACATTAAATGTGGCCAAACTGTTTCATTCAACTTTGCTGAAAAGGGATACATGTCAACTTTGACATATTTGCCGTTGTGATCAATGTGACAATGTAGCTTAATTCTACGCTTTAGATGGACGGCTGTCGCCAAAGGGCCATCTACAGATAAGGCTATACAGTCAATAGGGTGATCTATTGCTCAATGAACGCATTTCAAAAATATTTCAGTCAATTACAAACATTAAAATAGGTCGTACCTTCTTCGGCCGTTGACAGACGGGGAAACCCGACGATCAAGAGAGCGGCGATGACCGTCCATTGCACATGTTCCATATTAGCAGAAAAATACTCCGTGAAAAAATTTGGTCTCCGGCTGATTTAAGGAAAACAATTAACGTTACTTATTTTTGTAAACCCTGTCAGCTCGACCGTGTCCTTGCCGACCGTGAACCCCACATCAGTGGTGGGCACCAGATGCGCTAGCGTATCTCCCAAGAATACAAATCAGAAAGTGTTCGGCATATTTTAATACACCAGTCTGGTTTCTTTTAAAAGCCTAGTACAGTTTAATTACACACGTCAGGGTGGTCCGGATACCTTGAAACGTGAATCCACAAAGATCATCGGGAAATAAAAGGATTCGTTCTTTTTCAATAAATTATGCATGCACTGTATCTATTGTTAAAAAAAAAAAAATTAATAATAATAATAAGCAATAGATTTTTTTCCTCGTTATAAACGGTCCAAGCTGTGTTTCGCAATCCAATTTTAAAATGGATAGACTACAGTTTCAAATCTTTTTGCAACTGAATTCTTTTTTTACTTCTTGTAATATTCCATCTCTCGTTCCTCCGGGAATGGCAAAAAGCAGGCATTAATACAGAGAGAAAAACACAATTTCCTCCGGCTGCGCCGTCCGTGTTCTTTCTTAGTCAGCGAGTTTTCCACAGTTTTGCGCCCCGAAGTTTCGTTACAGAAGGTTAAATTCAACAAATGATCAACACCGGTAAATAGGCCCACGTCCAATCAATACAAAGGTTGGCGAGCACGACTCTTGGATGAAAAAAAATGACTTGAGTGAAAGCTAGATAGTAAAGTCCTGTGCCGATCAACGCCGAAACACTACGCACAGATTCAGCTTTCCCAACGAGATCGCATTCCTTTCGCCTTTTCGGGAGGGAAGCATTTTGAAAGAAAATTGGTCCTCTTTGCTGGGCTTTTCCACCGTTGAGATAATTCGCAGTCGAAGAAGATTCTGTTTAAATATGCACAGGGTTCACGATAAACGTTTAAGTTCAAGAATAAATTCATGCATTCAGTGAAGTTACGCACAAACTTTCCTTCGCATGCTCTCCCTACCAGCCGATTCGAGTTGCGGAACGTTTGCAGTGTGCAGTTCCACCTCCTCATACTAGCTCCGCCTCCAGACACACAACTTCAGCCAACTATTGGCTGTTTCACCACTCCGTCTACTATACAGTAATAATATTAGACAAATATAAGACAAATACGGATTGTTACTTGCAGGTGGCCTTTTGTCAATCTGAATTTCGAAGTTTTTTTCGATCATGGAAATTCCATTCATGCCCCGAAGTTCCGTTGCCTTAATTTTCCTTTCTAAACTCCAATACACAATTATAATTGTAACTATTTAAAATCATAGTAAATCCGGGGATAAAAACTCAATGCTATCCAAATATCCGAGCAGTCATGATAAGGACATAATGGCAGTCCAATGGAGTATGGGGAACATCTGCTCTTCATTTCTTAAATTGCGCTATTCTGATGGCAAAATTCAAGACCACTCAAAAGCTGCACAACATAAGTAACCAACAGCTGACCGACGAAGAACCTGGTCGCCTATTCGTACTGGAGGTTCCCTTAAAAGTTCCCCTCCACTGCCTCAGGTGAGGTCGTTTTCTGACGGATGTGTTTTTTTTTTTAGTCTGAAGTTTGTTTCCTCGCAGGATCTGTCTTTTTCCCTCTCCATCTTGAAAAGCTTGACAAGCTTGACCTTATCGCCTGAGTTGACGACTGACGTTTAGTTGGCCTAATCGATTAATCAATCCACTCTCATCGATCACGTTCTGTGGCTGCAGCTTCTTCCCTTCCTTGTTCAAGACCCGTCTCCTCCCGTCGGTGGTACACTGAAAAAACCGCTGAAGCATGCTTCGTTAATGGAAGCTTGCAGATCACTGCCTGGTTTAATTGTTATATCGATTTGTTGCCGTGCGCAGTCGGCACGGTAAAGAATAGGTTCTGGTCATAGTTTTTACAGTCCACGGTTCTCGCTAACCAAGCGCATGACGAACCATTTTACTGACCTGCTTGGTCCTTCACCATCAAATAACAGAATTTACGGGTGCAACTCAATCAAATTGAACAGGGCATCATAAGGGCCTTAAAATATTGCAACCACGCTCTAATACAAGTATCAGCAGCTTGAAGTCGAACAAGTAGCCTATACGTCCTGATAACTTCTCGTTGTCCACATTGGTTACTGCTTACAAGCTGCCTGTTTGGCCAATAGTTTCTGGTAGCTTCAGGTCAAAGCAGAATTTTGTGAGTAGCAAAACTGTTTCAGGCCAATATCGGTTTGGATAGAGAGGATGCCAACCCAATTTGACCTGGGAGTGCAGGATCTACGCCGTTATTTTGTATTGCACACTCTGTGCCTTACATTTTCATTGCCGCAGCTATACCTGCTGATAGTTAGCCTGCAGGAAAAAAAAGGTAAAAGTTGGCTACATGATATGTTAATTTATTTGCCTTTAATTGGTTGGATTTTGTTGGAACAGAACAAATAGTAAACCTATGGTGTGATTTTTTTTTTTTTTTTTGTCGCCTGTGCGAATTGACCTGACTATACACGTTCAAATCGACCTGATCATACACGTGTGAATCGCTTCGACGCTAGTATTACACAGATCAGCTTTGCTCTATGTGCATAAGGTAATTCTCGCCTGAGGTGCCAACTTGTAAGAGGCATGCATACTTCAATGGCTGTCGGTGGGTAGGCCTACCGGACGTAAAGGCAACCCGATAGGACAAGCTGCATTTTTTTCATGTTGTCGTAGAATACTGTTAGGCAGGCGCTATGACTCTTTATTGAATTACACTGGCAGCAACCTACAGAGGAATTGATTAGCAGCCCACATCCAAGTTTTGACACAAGAAATCATATTTGCTATCACAAGAGATAATTAAACTATTAATTAATGTTAAAATGAAAATAAAGCAAATACGGCTTAATTTAGGATCCTATGTTGCAGGTTTGTGACACGTGGGATTGCTTTTGCATTCTTTAATACCTGTATTGAAAATAGCACAAATGTTGAAAGGATACCCTAAATGGTAGGACTTGAAGAAGAAGGCATATAACATTTTGAGTTCCTTGTCTAGGGCATCAATTTACATTTTTATTTTTTATTTATTCCCTACATGTACAATCAACTGAAAAACCTGAATATTTTATGAAGAAATTCTGATCCATGGCCTCCGTGGTGGCCAAGTTCTCGATTCATTGTATCGCTCTGCCATTGCAGATGGAAGGTCTGCAGATTATACATGTAAACATGATTTAATATCTACATTACCCTTTTACTGACTGGAATTAAACCAATAAACATGAACAACACAGGGACTAGGGCACAGGTTTAATATGCGTCGCTTCAATCAACATTCATTGAACAAGGCGAACAAGTTTTGGGTCTAAGAGAGAATTTGGGCCTACACACCACCCAGTGGTTACTCACAATATGGACTTACTCAGGAAAACAGAACAATAGATTTGCAAGGGTCCATAAAGGCTCTCATCTGTTTTCAGTTTGGCCATCAAAGCTAAGAAAAATGAAGTGATAGTGTCATAGCTTTGTAATGCTATATATTCTGTCAAAGCGGAAGGATGTCATTATCCCTGCATCAAAATGTAAATGTCTCATTTGGACACAGTGACATATCTGCAATAACCCCTTCTCCATTTTTTTTGTATCACTTTAAGGTTTTTATGAGGAAATATATTTTGTGCTTTGTATCATAATGACACGGCGACTGCATCTTGCTTATAATTAAAAATGAGCTGCATTGTCACATTCATTCCATAAAATAACTAAAACTCATCAACCCATCTGGCCGTTATAAAGTGCTCCATGACACAAATGAACTTGCATTCATTCATCTTCCTGTGGCCGTAAATGTAATAATGTCTTCCGTGGTTTTGTCAGGGGAAGGGCAGGGCTGTAAACTGTGACACTTGTTTTTTGGGTTTTTTTTTTTTTTTTTTTTTTTGATGATGGGAATCCCAAACAAAAGCTCTGCAATAAAGCAGAGGATATGGGGACGCTGAAACTCACCGACAGATTTGCACTGAAAAAGCAGGTGAATGTGAGAAGGGAGTTGAAAGAGATGAAATAAAGACAGTGTGAGAACTGAGAGAGAGGCCAAAGGTGTGAAGACGGGGGAGAATGTGTGAAGTTGAAGTTTGACTTTCTCCTGGGAAGGGTTGGTGGGGGGTGTGGCTGGGCCCCCGCTTTGTGACTGTCATCTTGGGAATGACTCAGTGCTCCCGGTTTGCATCAGGAAGGACACTACTGCATAAAAGGAGACCTAAGTCTGCATGTAAAACAGGTAATTGTAACCTCTACAAGCCACTTTCAGAACAAATACGCTGATTTAGCCTGAATATATCAACTGACAGAGTGACAGAGAGGCAAATTAGGCCTACTGTATAGGAAGAAAAGCTGAAGTGCATTAAAATTCCCACCGATGTTGTAACTGAAAATGAAGATCACTCAGTGGAATGACACTTTCATTCAAGTGGCTTCAATGTTTTGTTCCTCGTTGAAATGGAGAGAGAGGAGTTTTAATGGGTATGAGAACAGCACTCTCTCACCATCCACATTAGACCCCTAGTCTTTGTGGACTGGACTGGTAAAAACCACTTGGATGCACATATCCACTGAAATGTTTTTAACATGAAAATAATAACAGCAAGTTGTAGAAATGAACTTTGGGTAAATTTTAGTGTTATACATTCAATCTTATACTGCTTGAAAGCAAATTGTCAGCGATGGAATGAGATTGCTGTTTCCGATGTGAAGCCAGTTTTATTGTTGGCAGTTTCACCTACTCAAATTAATGAGTTGCTTGTCCCTTTACAACATCCTCAGGCATAACGTGGTTGCGTTTCTCTGTTTAAGGCTTTAAAAATGTTATTGTATTTTTAATGTCTCCCGGAAACTTGTTCTGTCACGTTAAAGTTATCAGGTAATTCAGCAGTGCAGAGCCTATTAAAATGTTTGCACTGAGGAACGTGATATTGGCCAAGGCTTCTCTTTATGTGGTCTATCAGCTGAGGTTCACAATCACTGAGATGAAAGACGGCCTAATATGCAGCTAGTATTGGGGGACTGCAGGTGGCTGATTGACCAGGTGAGTCCCGGTGCCAAGTGTGGATCCTGGCCGCAGTCGGCGTCAGTGACATCAGGATTCGTTACGGCGTACAGGGGTGCACCACAGCACTAAGGAGTAATGGTTTGGCTGAACATCACTCCCAGGAGGCCTCTTGGCTTGCATGTAGTATGACATTCAAGACGGCCAAGAAAGAGCCAAGCAGAAGTCATGTTTACAGAAATGATGTGGAAGGACAAATTGGGGTGTTTCTTCCGTTTGTATATATTGGCAAACATCTTCAATAAATAAACAGTGCAGGCCTCATTTCATTTTCTTTCTCTTCTGAGACACCAACATAACCGCAAGACAACAGAGCTCCCTAAATTACATTTGATTTGTAAAAATGGAGATGCTGCATTGAAGCAGCTACTTAGTCCGCTGATGTAGGGTTCTGGGGTCAGACATTTGTGAAACACACATAGACAGTGCGGTTGAACATGTTGAAGCCATATTTCTGCAAAGTTGTGAGACCATGTTCAGTTCTGTTCCCCAGTTGACATTTCCTGATATAAAACCCTTGATATGGCAAATCAAGACATTTTAATTCACACTCTGATCCTAATAGCTTACAGTGGCTAAATTAGATTGTCGTTATTAAAGCACAATTTAAGTATAGCAATGGGTCTGACCAAATGTTCATCAGTGCGATTCCTCGCATCCACGTTTGAATAGTTCCATACAGACAACTGAAAATTGGTTTAAAGAACATTTTGCAGTCAGTTTTTATAGCAGAGGAGAGACGATAGACCGGACCTGCAGGGGGTTGGAAAGTCCAAGAGCTGGTTAGAGTTGAAATTGTAAAGCTTTAAATCTTCAGCCACTGAGTATACTCACAAAAAAACATACACACACAGGTGCGCGTGCACGTACACACAAACACACACAAACACACACACACACACACACACACACACACACACACACAAAATGCATATTTTATCTGCAGTATTAACAACTAAGTGCTCTTGAGCCTTTGAAAAGCTCTTTATGTATACTCTTCAGTTGCTCTCCCCATGGGGTAGACAGCCTTTAACAATGAATATGCTGACATATACCCACTCTGAATATGAGCAAGGGCATTAATTTTTTAATCATGACAGCATGTACTGTTTGAGATTAATTTACTCATTGTTGGTAGTTTTTGCTTTCTGTTTATATGCCCACTAGCATGTTAGGCTACTATAACCCTCCGAAGCACCTCTCTTCAGTATCATAGTATTTAAATTGCAAATTAAAAAGGAAATAACATGAAAATGCTTTGTTTCCATAGTGACCAGACTCTTTTTTTTTTTTTTTTTTTGGGTGGGGGGGGGGGGGGCGTCTGGGAGGTTGGTACTGTAAGTTCTCTCCTGGAATGCTGGATATCAATAGTAAAGCATGTATATGAGGTAATTTGTGTCATGATAAAGGGAGGAGAGCGTTGACACAGGTGGAACAGTGAGGGGAACCAATGAGAAAAACACAGGTGAGAAGTAAAGGGTATGTCCTGCAATACAGGGAACAGATACACAGAGAAAACCAGAAGTATGTTTAGGGCTTAAAAAGTACCAGTGGAGGATTGCATGACTGGAGTAGATAACCAAATGAAATAAAGTAATGACACAAGCAAGCGAAAGGGAGGGATCTGCTCTGCATTTTGCAGTCTCCTTCACCGTCGCATACTAAGGCCCTGGTATAGCAAGAAATGATCATTCCCAGAGGCAAACAGAATGTTCTGGAATCATTCAATATGGACTTATCAGAAGGAGTATTGTTACTTACCTGGTAAAATCGGACATTTGGAACTAGGGTCTTCGGAATCTAGTTGGATATTATTCAACCTCTCTTGCAAAACTCCGCGTACAATCATGACGACTCATTGGGGTAATATATAATCCTAATGACACAATCACAGAATTACAGAGGGATTAGCAGGTGTCGTGGAGGTAAGTGGTGCTGCGGAAATAATATCGCTGTTCTAATGGTTCCCTGCAAAGGAATATCAGATAATTACACACTGCATTTTAGTGCATGGTACTCTGCTTTAATGCCAATTACATCACTTAATTCATGCTGTGTGTATATCCTTGTTATATAACCAGGCTGTAGTGAGCAACACAGCACAAAATTGTAATATGATTATGGAGGAGAGACTGCCGTATCACAATGCAGCGCTATCCAATGACGAGGCTCCAGACGACTATGGGCATTCAGATCCTGAATTTTGAAAAGCAACAGCGCTGAATACCAGCACACAGGCCGTGTATGTAGTTCAGATAAGACAGGCACTGCTGTGCTCACATTCTCTCTTCAAAGAAAAACAGCCAGAATCATCCCAGTTCCTGCACAGCATTGTCCCATGAGGTTAATATTATAAAACATCATTCTTTTTGACCCATGGGCAGTCTTTCCCATTCCCTACCATTGTGATGACAGAATGCAGACACTGTATCTCCCCATTTTGCACTCCTTTGTAAACCAGATGCACCTGTCCAAAAGAACTCCTACCATTGTCTGCAAAGGGCCGCCAGAGAAGCTTTATCTAATGCAGCCACTGTAAAAGAAGCTCACTGGAGGATACGAGGCCTGCATTGGGCTGAATGGAGAGCAGTGACACAGATTGCCTCAGGGGGGAGGGGGTGGGTATACTGCTGCAGGGGAACAATACTGAACACCGGCCCCGACATGGTGGGGTGTGACATCAGCGCTGCTGAGGGATGTGGGAGCACAGCTCACCCTGCCCAGCGCCAGGACAGCCAAACGGCTGACCCTCCTACTCCTCTACCCCCGGCCGACTGCCCGACCCCCCCCAACCCAGAGCTCCACGTGGGCCAACCCATTTCCTGCCTGGCTCCAGCTAGCTTCAAACAATGGGGAGATGTCCCGTGAAACAGCTCACACTTCCTGTCTGTCCTGTGGTAAGGGAGGCAATGGAGGTTGGGTGGGATGGAGAGCAGTGTGTGTGCGTGTGTGTGCGTGCCGCGAGTGAGTGTGTGTAGGAGCGCCAGTGGCCTTTGCTACTGTAAGTGGGACAGAGATAGGGCAGAGCTGCTGGGGCCAGTCGGCCGTGGATTTCCCAAGACTCAAATAACCCTCTGCTGCTGCCGCACTCTAAAACTCCTTACAGCTCAGATGCCTTGATGATGATATCACTGATAATGCCAGACAAGCTCTTTAGGGTATTGTTTCCATTATGAACCACCGCAGAGGACTCTGCCATACAATTCATGCTGCTGTGGAGAGGGACGTCACCAATGTTTGTGAAGTGCACTATCACAGTAGACAATGCACACTCACAGAAGAGTGTGATACTGTTTGAAACATACTCCACTGGGGTCATTGTGAAAAAAAAATAATATGAAACGCATAGAAACAATGTCGGCAGCATCACTGCTAACACACTTAGCAACAGCAGGCACAGTACAATTATGATTAGTCTTCATATGAAAGAGTCCAGCAGTGGACTTCATGTTATCATATTGAAAATGCAGTCCACTTTTTGTGGATTTTAAAAATATTGTCATTGTTGTGTTTTCAATTGGTCACGATACAGTAGTTTTTATGTACAATCAGGGAAATTTTAAGTGCTGGTCATTACTTCAAAGGAACAACTGGCTTTTACAATGGTAGGTATCGGATGATTTGTGGTCTAAGGCAAGATATTTCACTTCAGTAACTCCAAAGCAGCCTGTACAGTGACTTTATGTCTCCAGAGGGCCCAGATCTTGAGCATATAAAGGTGACAGGTTGCATTGGTTATTCTGAGCAAGAAGACATAAGATTGGCCCGTGGAGCTAAAGACCAAGATAAACTGGCAAGGTCACTATTCTACACCCCCGTGTCTTTATCTCATTCTCTGTCAGACCCTCACATGTTAACTAAGTCTCTGAACTCCGTTACAACCTCCCCCTTTAAATTCCCACAGCAATTTCAGCGAACTGATAGGCATCCGTAGTGTTATCTGAGTCATGCCATCACTGTAGCAGGGCAAATCTGCTCCGGGTTTGAAATCACGGCTCTCGCCAATCTTTCCGCACAACAGAAGTCAGCAAATGTTCATGAGCTAACGCACGTCTGTGACCTCCGGTGCACCTCTCAAACCCTCCCATACTGAGCACTGATTTCAACAGCTCTTATTCTCTCAGGTCTCTCATAAAGCCAGGTCAGCAGTACATTTCAGCAATATAATATTTTACAACTTTAGTTTGCTGTAGGTGGCCCATTGAAATCATGATCAACGAGAGCTTAGACCAGCATGCTGTTTTCTTACCCTGTTACAGTGTTATGAAGAAGTATTTTCACACTGAAATTTACAGCACAATGAACATTCAGGCCTGTTCAAAAAGTTTTGAATCACAGAGAAACTGTGTTTGAAGGAGAGCGATGCATTGAGGTAGCCTTAAGTTGATAGCGCCTGCTGTGTTAGATGAAATGGGAATGACTGCTGAAAAAACAAATATTTCATACAGTAAAAGTAATTTTAACATTATTCATTCCTGAGGTGCAATTTTACAGTGGAGGAAACAGTCAGGAAACAAATGCCTCTCAGTGATTCCAAACCTGACCCCAAACAGGTACTGTATAGCCTCATATACACTTAAAGACACATTCTGAGCATAGCCACATACTCCCTACTGAACGTAGTAAACAAAATAACAATGCCGCAGGCACACATAACACTGAGTTATTACATGCTCACACACACCGTGTCTGACACAATGGAGCGTCCTGTCAGATGCAGCAGTATTTCCTGTCAGCGGTGCGGCCCTGGCAGCAGGAAGAGTGGCGCTATGGGGGGACTGGCATCCCCTGCAACGCTCGGCCCTCATGCCGTCATCACATTCCTCACCTCAGCACAGGAAGGCAGGAGCGCAGTGGGGTGGCCAGGGGACTGTGTTGGTGTCTGTGTAAGTGTATGTGATAGAAATTGTGTGTATTTATGTGAGAATGAGACATCACTTCCTGAGTGTGCCTGTGTTAGAGAGAAGAGAGAGTGTGTGTGTGTGTGTGTGTGTGTGTGCATGTGTGTTTGTGTGTGAGAGATAGAGTGTGGTGTGTGTGAGAGAGAGAGAGAGAGATAGAAAGACAAAGACGTACACATCTCAATGAATGAGCGTGCGTGCGTGCAAAAGATTGAAGGACAAAAATGAGTTTGGGTTAAGATGCAAGGCCATATGCGACAGCTTTGTGTTAGAATGGCACTCGTGTTTCAGTAAGTCTGTCCAAGTGTCTCCAGAAATTATTTTAGCGCTGTCACCTGGAAAGGGTGACACAACACTGAGTGCATCTGAACATTTATGTGTCCATGAGTATATTTCAGATCTATGTAAAATTGATCCAGCTTCTCTTTTTGGACCAACTGTATGTCTCCACAGGGGTTAATGGCTGGGCATCTGCACGTGTTGTAGGCCTGTGCTCACACAGGGTGTGTATTCCATATCCCACTTGACTAGAGGAGAAGCTGCGCCTGCATCGAATGAAGTCAACGACCTGGGTCACTCAGGCACTGTCAGCACCGCGACTGGCTTCTCTCAAACCCTGAGAAGGAGAGATAGGGGTGGAGACAACCTGTCAGTGAGCCAGGAGTGAAGGCAAAGGCATGTGGGACAGGGTAAGTGTAAGCACAGCAGGACGAAGTGTTATTGAGATAAAAAGGCACTCATACGTATGAAAAGGAGCATTTATTTTGTGTGTGGTCATCAGGCAATAAAACAGCCCGATTTTATCCCTATATATCCATGTGTCAACGGGAAGTGTGCTTTTTATTTTAAATAAATGAGCAAATGGCACTTTCAACCTATTTTAACAATTACAGTTCTCAGGGGAAAATGGTTGGCTGTGAAACGACGAGAATTTGGCACCGGAAATATAATGGCCGCAGTCGACTACATCCACAGAGCTTTGCTTTCTCTTTACTCTCTGATAACGCTCTGAGCCTTAAAGACAGCGGCCGTGATTGATGTAGTGAAGCCGAGATAAGCGCACAGTAAACGGCGAATGAGCAAGACCAGGCCAGACCTGTCAGCTGTGTACCTAGCGGCGGTATGGACACTGTAATCCGTCTGAGGAGGCTATTCGAGCCCCGAGGTTGGGCTCCAGGGGACTGCACAGCCTTATCTAGAGCTGTTAATGTCACTTCTCATCGTGATAACGGCGACAAATTACCCTTAGAATAAGCACTTGTTTTTTTCAGACAAACTACCTTTGTTTTTCCTATCAACACCGCTTAATACGCCCAATAAAGTTACTTAAAAACAAAGCTAGTCGTCTTAGCGGGATTTAGACTTCTTAAAGGTCTCTCACTTCTTACCTGACAAAATGGCTCAATAAAATTCCACTCCAATCCCGGCAGTTAATAAAACTATATGTTGGCCTACCATAGGCTACTTGTGGAAGACGGTAAGATAGGCTACACATGAACGTGTTTCCCTGTCGACTCATCGCTGATATAAAATGACATCAGATAAATAGTGTTTCACAGCTTTAGCTGTCTTATTTTCATTTAAGATGGATCTGGTCCTACCTATTTTCGAAATGAAATGGGCAGCTGTTGTGAAGCAATTCAACTATACCTGAAAAACAAACCATGACAAATGTGAAAAGAAAGAGAATTATTTTGCCTCATTTTGAGACCAAAATATTCGTCAGATCCATCTCAGTAACTTGCTGAAACCAGTGACTTTTTTAAATTTTTTGGTTCATTCCAGTGTTCATTCCTGCTGAATAGAGCAAGACTTTGTTCTATGTGGTTTTCACCTCTTCCTTTATTTTAAATAAGCATGTTTGAGCCAGTAACATTATTGACAGAGATTACTCTATCACCGCAAAAATAAATATTTTGAAGTAATTTCTTTAGTAATATGCATTGAAGTAAGTTTCCATATATTACACTATACATGTTAAATGATGTTGAACATTCAGCAGTTAGCTGTATCAGTTGGTGATAGTATGACAACTTTTCAGTAATTATACTGGAATATTCTTCCAAATAGCGAAGTGCGTGGCACATCAAAGGACTTGGGGCAGGTGTATTGGCTGCAGCCATTATTCTGTTTGAAAGATAATGGAAATGCAGGTCAAACTTGCAGATGAGGCATTTACAAATGACAGCAGTTTCCCCTGCAGATAATAAACAAAACCATTCCTGAATAGAAACCATACATAAAATCTAATTTTGAAAAGCCTCACAATTACAGAAACATATTGAAAGAATGCTACAAATATGAAAATAAACATTTTCCTTTCATTGCTGAAGCAGTCCTAATTAATGCTTTTAGTAGATTTTTTTCCCCCCAGACCATCTATTGGCAATTTGTTGATTTACAATATTATGCTGCAGTCGCTGAAGTGATGTTATTTGTGTGACTGTATGCAGACAGAGGAAGACAAAACCAGAAAAGCCTGAAAGATTTTGCAGTCGTTGGAGATGAGGGAAGTGTGATCTTTTAACACCTTTTCCTTCCTGATACCAGCATCAGGACACAATATGCCGGGGGTAATTGTGTAATGCAGCTGGACATAGTGCGGGAGTTTTGTTCTATTTCTATCCATGAGTGTCCATATTACCTGTCTACTGCTGTGCCCTAATTATGACTGATCACTGTCCATCTATAGATATTATGTGTGTCTGAATAAAACTAAGATGTATAACTTCAAATAAACAGCCACCAAAACAGGTTATGCTTGGACTAACAAACTTAGAGTGATGAATACCCTGAAAATTACTATTACTCAGATATCTTGAAATGTAGATAAGCTTTCAAATCTTAAATGAATCCAAAATGGCATTTAACAATATACATATTTTACTTTGCCTTGTGTTTGTTTCATATTTATTAATCATAACCCCTTCATTAATTATAACCCCTAAGGTGCTTTTTGTCAGTTGTAAGAACCCACCCTTCTTTTTTCCTGGTTATTCTGAAATGTTGAGTCGCTGAACATGACACAATCAACATGTTCTCTTCATGTAATATCCCTGGCTGTCAGTGTATGCATGCATCAAGTACAAGCTCTGACAAATTCCTACAACAGAAAGCCATACCCCTGGGCCACAGGGCTTATGGATGAAGCAGTATCATATATCACACACCTCCAGTAAACCAACCTGAAAGACACCTGAGCTGACAAAGAGGGTTGACAAGAACTACCAAAATGAAGTGAAATATTGTATTACAATGAGTTTCAGTCTGTCACATGGGCGTGAACAAAACTCATTCAATTACTCAGACCCTCGTCTCCCTCCCTGAATCTACCTCATACCCTTTCTTTCGCTCTGACATTCAGGCACACCTCCCATCTTCATCTCTCCTTTCCCTTTTCTTCACATCCCCCTTTAATTCCTCCACTCCATCTATTCCCCATCTGTCTCAGCTTTCCGCTTGCCACTGCTATCTCTCAATTCATTCCTTCCCGAGGTGGATCGGCAGGCCCATCTCCAATTGGCTGCGCATTGGTCACACAGTACGACACGCTTCAATAACAATGAAAACAATACACAAATCAGTGTCTCCTGTACTCTCCCCCGCGCTGTTTCACTGTGTTATCCCCTCGCTGCCTGTCTGTCTCATGACTACTCAAAGGCTGCCTCATTTACATGACAAATGATCTGCACTGTGAAATACTGAGATTAAGTCAACTGAAATTATGAAGAAACTGCGCAAATGATGCAAATTCCGAAGTGCGGCGAGATAAACTGTCATTGGATAATTGGTAATAGCAGAAAATGCTCTCCCCCGAGCCCAGCTGTGAAGTCCACGCTCCTCTCCCGCAAACTCTCAGATTTTAATCTCCGGCACACTGTGACTAATGCAGCGGCGGCGGTGCCTCGTGATTCCCCCGTCCATTCGTCACACCAGGGATCGGAGCGCTGGGCAAACTCTCCAGCACAGCCCCTCACTCCACCACACGCCACCACTTTCAAAGGGCTCCATTCAGCAGCATTCTCACTGCATTCCTGCTGCGGCCACATCAACAGTCTGTGTTTCAGGGGAGGTTTTCCCAATGTGATAAAGTCCCTTTTCATCATCTGAAAACATCATTTTCCATTTTCTGGATGAAGGAAATATGCAAAAGACAGCGAGCGGCCATTATTAAGCGTGGGCGATCTCATCTGGAACATTGGTTTCATCAGAGTTTCTATCACGTCCGGGACTTAAGCCCCTGGGGTGTCTATTTTGTAAACAATTGGTAGACGCCATTTTGCGAAAACAATCCTCACAAACTTAAAGCAGATATGTGCCTGTGAGTGTACTTGCTGGCTGATGCCGATATGCTCAATTAGCTCCTGAAAACCCAGGGAGGAGCTGAGGGGTCAGCGCTGGATTGCGTGTGCACTTCCCCCACCTCAGGGGAAGTCCAGCTGATCTGAGCACGCTCCAACAAACTGCTGTCTTAACCCAAACAACCACTCTACCTTAAAGGGCCATACCGCCATTTCCAAACACAGTGGGAACCATCCTGTATCTCAACTGAGCGACAGGCCTGGCGATGCAGTGCTGGAGGGATAGAGGCTGGCCAGTTATGAGATAAGAGATACTGCACAGTTCAGCTGTGAATTTTACACAAGAGTTTTTTGGGGTTCCAGGGCATGGCAAATGCCACCCACCTGCTTCAATTCAGCATTGAATTTAAAATGTAAATACTTATCTTGTCCACCTGTTCCCTCCTGTCAAAACCCACTATAAAATCTCTAAACACTGATCTGGAATCAGACAATCTTCTGTTGTTTGGGAATCACAAAGTAGTGCAATAACTAGACCTAGAGGCCAGGGGGTGGCAACAGAATCCTACACAATGCTCATAACATGATATCATGTACAAGCCCGTTTCCCTTGAAGTTGGGATGCCTTGGAAAATGTCAATAAAAACAGGATGCAGTGATTTGCAAATCATTTGAACTTTATATTTAATTGAAAATAGTACAAAAACAACATGTTGGTTGTTGAAACTAAGAGGTTTTATTAAAAAAAAAAAAACATCTGCTCACTTTGAATTTGATGCCAACAACTCATTTCAAAAATGTTTCGGTGGGGCAACAAAAGACTGGAAAAGATGTACGATGCTAATAAAAATACTCTTGGTGGAACATAACAATGGGAATTAGGTAAATTTGCAACAGGTCAGTAACATGATTGGGTATAAAAAGTCTTTTAGACTTAAAGTTGATAAGTGCTTCAAATGAAAGACTGTAAATAACAATTTATAAATAGCGTTTCTCGATGTAAAATTGCGAAGAATTAGGGGATTTCATCATTTGTAGTACATAATATTGTTAAATGATTCAGAAAATCTGGAGAAATCTCAGTATGCAAGAAACAAGGCTGAAAAATGATTGTGATTTTCAGGCCCTCAGGCGGCACTGTATTAAAAACCTGACAGGAAATCACTGCATGGGCTCAGGAACACCTCTAAAGACCATTGTCGATGAACATAGTTCGTTGCTGCATCCACAAATACAAGTTAAAACTCTTTACATGGAAACAAAAAACTATATTTCAAAAAGATCCAGAAACGCTGTCGCCTTCTCAGGGACCCAGCTCATTTAAGATCGACTGAAGCAAAGAGGAAAACTGTCCTCTGGTTTGACCAATCAAAATGCGAAATTCTTTTTTGGAGCTCATGGAAACCGCATCCTCCAAGCCGAAGAGGAGAGGGAACACCCAGCTTGTCATCAGTGCACAGTTCAAAAGTCATGATCCTGGATAGTATGTGGGTGCATCAGTGCACTTGGCTGGAGTACCATCTTGCACATCTGTGACAACAACATTAATGCTGAACAATGTATGCAGGTTTTGGAGCAACATAAACTGCCATCCAGACATTTTTTCCAGGGAAGGCCTTGCTTATTTCAGTAAGACAATGCCAACCACCTCACTCCACACGTATTACAACAATATGGCACCATAGTAAAAGAGTCTGGGAGCTAGACTGGACTGCCTGCAATCCAGACCTGTCACCCACTGAAAATATTGGATGCATCTTGAAACAAAAAAAATATGACAAAGGAGGCCACAAAGTGTTCAGCAGCTGAAATCCTACATCAAGCAAGAATCAGAAAACATTTTGCTTTCAAAACTACAGCAGTTGATCTCCTCAGTTCCCAAACACAGAGTTTTGTTAAAAGAAGAGGTCATGCAGCACAGAGGTAAACATGACCCCATCCCATCCCAACATCTTTGAAATGTGTTGATGGCATCAAATTTAGAATGAGAAGATATTTTTCAAAAAACAATAACATTTCCCTGAGTCAACATCTCATAATTGTCTTCCCACTATTTTCAATTCGATATAAACATTATATGATTTGAAAATCACTGCATACTGTTTTTATTTATATTTTACACAGCGTCCCTACTCTTGGAAATAGGGTTGTAACTGACACTGAAACTTAAATACATTGAATACAATTTCCCAGCCAATATCCACCAGAGCAGATTTTACACTGGTAACAATTTCTATCGCTATAAATCAGAGTGGGAAAATATGCGTGTGAAAAACACTGTGTGAAAATTTCTTGCTTTTCAATTTGCTGATATCATGGCCAGTAGATGTAGATCTCATGTTAATTTATGTGCGCATTTCTAAAGACACACAACCCAAGCATTTGCCAAGTGCAAATGAATGGAAAACTAACATGAAGAAGAATATTGCTTTGTCTCTGGACTGTGATTTATTCAGCAAAGTGATCGCATTTTTCACAGTGTTCCCTTTCATTTTTGAAGCAAACAGAAGATGAAAAATGCATGCTGTAGAGGAGCGGGTGAGTCACACCATAGGCAGGTGTGAGGGTCTCTCACTCGGCCTCTACCCCACACTCCACACACTCTTATGTGGACCTGACCCTCCACTCCACTGGGAAAGCCATTGGCCTCTTGGTGACACCAGGGAAATGAAACACTCTTCCAGATTTTATTGAACAGTATAAATCAGTTAAAACTGTTGGAGGACAGCTGATTCAGCCCTTTCATTGTGTATTGATGCTAATGGACTGAATTTGGAAGTGATATATTCTGTCTAGCAGCTAGCAATGCTCAGTGAGCATAACCAAATTACAGCATTTATAAAAAAAAATACTTGCTACTCGTGTATTGTGTGTGTTGTTAATGCCTTGTGCTTTGTAATCCATGTAGTTTAAGGATATTGAAAACAATATTTCAATGTATGGAACTTTATAACAAGAAATTTATGCAAAGTAGAGTATTGTAATTACAATCATCTAAAAAACCTCTTTATCAAATGGTCAGTACTGAACTAATGAAAAAATCTAGGTGATTATGAGCCTCACACTATACTATTTAACTGGAGGACACAATCAGCGATTGTGCACATGACCATTTTATAGATTTTTTTCTCAGGAAGAAATTAAGGTGAGGTAATAAGATAGCGGGCGACTGATGGTGAGGGAGGGGGATCCTCATTTGTCGTTGTGGACTGATGCCGGCACGATTCCCTGAGAAACAAAGCAGTGATGGAAAATATGCTTAGGGCAGAAGACAGATGGGGTGAGAGGAGAAGGGGGGACTAATTGAATTCCCAGGTTTGTGGAATGGAATGCAGCCCAAATCTGTAAGCACCACTTAGGAGAGTGTTTTGTGGGTAGGAAGCACTCAAGTGGACACAAGGGCACGTGGGTAATGAGGTCCGAGGGGAAAACACAAACTCCCAGTCCCTCGCCAGAGACTGGACTCCCACTAATGCCAAGAGAGAATCTAACATTTTTGCCACGCAAGCAGCCATGTTGTCCATAAAAGTGACAAACAGGCACATTTACATACAAAAACGATGGACTGATATGATCAAGCGTCTCGTGTTCGTGTGCTTGCACGCCTGTTGCAGCTGGAATGTCGCCCGCACACAGAATGTAAGAAATTAAGAGAAAAAAGAAGGGGGCACGGAGAGAGGGAGAGCAGCCGGGACGCAGGAAACATGATCCGTTCATCCTCCACCCCTCCCTCTATTCTCCCCTTTTCTCCTCTTTGTGTAAAACTATATTTTTGCCTTCTGTTATTCTTCTCTTTGCTCCGAGCCGCCCCCGTGTCATTGATCTGTGCTGCCGAACTCTTTCATATTTCATGCCACTGGGTCTTTCATGTGGGTTTGGGCTCGGCGTACAGAACTTTCTGGAAGAATTGGGAGGTGTAGCCACTAAGGGTACGGCCACGGTGCCTGCGCCCAGTGCGTTGGTTTGGGCCAGTGCACCAACAAACGCATCACATTCCATAACATCCCACTAATTTTGTTTCATGGATGCCCATTGTGATAAGCTGAGCATGATTTGATGTGACAGTGAAGCGCAGTGGCTGGCGCTTGGCTGAGAGCCGTAAGCTGGAGTACCGCAGGATCGCTATTCAAAGAAGCTCAAGCACTTGAACACATATACATGACAGGTGTGAACTGTGGTTAGATATGATAGTGGGTAAAACTATGCATTTCTCGGCATCTAATGTGGGCTAATGAATAATGAATTGCATTTTAAGCTGGAAATGGCCCAGATGCCTGGCTGTAGCTTTACATTAGTGATCTAAATAACAAAATGTACAATGACCAATTCTTCACCTGTCACTTTTTTATATGATCCCTCCCCTCACTCGTACACACACACACACACACACACGTGCTGGAACGAATACTTTGTCACACCACAGATGTCAGTGTGCGGAATCAATTAGCACAACATGTGTTTCTGTCAGTCTCTGGTTCTTCGTTTGACCTCCACACACACAGAACATATGCTCGCACACACACACTTGCACACACACATGCACAAGGTCACAGGGCACTCATGTGTTTCAGCTCAGACAGTCACATACGAAGGTATGCTGCCACCCACAGGGACATAAAGAAAGAATCAATTAGCAACACAGTACATCACTCCCTCATGAGGGTCCTATTCACTCATACAAGCAAATACACAAGCACATGCTGACACAGACAGACACAAGCACAAAAACACGCAGAAAAGCACTTGTATACACACTCACGCACACACCCACACACACACACGTGCATGTATGTGTTCTTTACACAAGAATGAAAACACAAACATGCAATGCTGAAGAACAGCACTGACAACCTCACTGAATACACTTCACTTGCACAGACTCCTGCCATACTCCCTGTCTGTGAGTCTGTGTCAAGGCAGCTGAGGAAGAGTATGTGGGGAGAAGATTCCTCCAGGGAACACAGAGGAATTGTGCTGGATGCCCCCAAGCGAGAGTGAGAGAAAGAGAGAGAGTAAAAACCAAAAATACAAGAGGCAGCAATGTAGAAAGAAGAAGAAGAAGAGGCAGTAGCAGCAGCAGCAGCAGTGAGAAAAGCGACAAACCTGATAAAAAAAAAAAAAAAAAAAAAAAAAGAACGGCTTTCGCGCATGGTTCACGACTGCCCTCTGGCCGCCACGAAATGTAAACACAACCCCGGGTTTCACTATTTTTCTGAAAGCGGGCAGAAACCACTGAAAAGCCTCGCGCATAAAACAAATATTTCCAAAATCACCTGAATAGACCATCACACTTCCAAAAATTTTTAAGATGTAATTTATTTTAATATTTTTATAGCTAATTTACAACAAGCGATTCACTTAAATAAAATGTGATTCATTTTTGTGTTCATTGTTAAATTCTTTATCTTGCAAGATAAATTATTTTAAATACACTCTTTAAATCTCATCTGTGTCAGTTTGTCATAATTTCACATTAATTCAGAAAGATAAAAACTAGTACATATGATAAGGAATTGATTTAACAGAAAGAACCCAGACATTATTATATCACATGGATGACTCAAACAAAATGAATTGTTGAATAATCTGATGACTAAACTGAACTAAAGATTGAACTCATTCCAACTTAAGACTTTGTGTGTATGCGTATGCATGCATGTGTGTGAGTGAGTATATGCATGTGTGTATGTGTGAGTATATGCATGTGTGTGTGTGTGCTGTAGTGTGTGCACGTGTGGCTTTGCTCAAGACCACAATGGGACCACTGTGCATGTTTTAGAGGAGTCCATGTGAGAGTCATTGTATGTTGATACATGAAGACAGCAATCTTTGTGCACCACACCTGCTAAATTTATTCTGCCATTCCACTAAAACCTGATTCGTGCTGTGCCACAGATTCAGTCAGACCTGGTCAAGCTTAGACCACATTCCATGCATCTGTAAACCTTGGTGGTCACATCAATGCAGTTTTTAAGGTATAACAGGTAAAGATGGGCTCAGAGCCCTGAACAAAATGAGTGGATTCATAAAATCTGGGTTGAATTCTGATGGTCTCCGGGTTGGTCTTGATTCAGACGCAATCCAGTTTTGATGTGCCCTGATACAGAGTTATTTAAAGCCCCATAGATTTGTACAGTCAGATATGTCTTTATATACATCAATATATTCCGTCGAGTACTTTTCAACGGAAATGTACTTTTTTTTTACATCGTACAAAAACAAACGAAAAACAAAGAAGTGATTAGCATCAGACAGTTGACTAGATAAACAAACAAATAATAAAAATAAATAAATAAATAACCCATTCAAGCTTACAGTAGCTTACTTTGCAAACATAAACTGATCCTGTTCCAGAATTCACAGGCGAAACTGAATGAATAAAGAAATAGACAGACAGTCAAACACATAGGAGAATTAATGTCAGTCTAGCTAGCTATGCCTCCCTCTTTCGCTCTCAAGCCCTCAATTTATTAGAAAAACGGCCAGCTCTTTGTTCTTTTACGTTTCCGACATTTAATCCCCACCCTGTTCACATGTAGTCCATCACTCTCTCTCCATATAACCCTCTGATAGTGCACAGTACTTTTGGTTTTCCTCTGCAGTCGGTCTCTTTCCACAAACATACCATCACTCAGCTAACACAAGTGTGTCACAACCACACACACACACACACACACACACACACACACCCAGTGCTGGACTGTCCACGGCCTTATACTGCCACCGTGCTATAGACGGTTCCATTTTCCAGCATCATTATCCGTTCATAAGGTGTACAGTGTTAGAAGTACAGCAATAAATATCATGAATCATGTACATTTGTAAACAGTAGCCCTAGATAGTGAAATGAATGACAGAAATAAAAATGTAACCGCACACCCCAAGCTCCCATACAGTGTACTGGATTATAACAATACTGTAGATATATCACAAAAACAGCCACTAACAGCATGTCTGCCACCCTTATTTCTTTATACAACTATACTTTTCAACCAATGGTGACAAGGTATGGAAAAATGCAGTTGCCTCACTTAACACTGGGTCATCCCGGCACTCAGAGGAAGTCATGTGACCCTGTGGGGATGGTCAGTGCCCGTGGTAACACTGAATGCTCTGTCTGTGTGAACAGTGGCACATGTTGATCAGAGGTGCGTAGATACTGAGCAGGACTATGTTTTCGTTCTGGTCTGCATCCATTCTGCACCATCTACAGTGTAAAAAAGATGCTAAGCTAATCAAATCAGAGTCTAATGCGAGGCGAGCGCTTTTGTCTGTGACCGAAAGAGCGCTGGGAAAGATAAGCTCACGGGGGAATGCAGAAGTTAAAATAGCTTTTTTTCCTCTGAGGTATAAAGGTATGAAACTCGTTCTGTGGGGAGTATGCTCAGTAGACAACCTTACTCCTCTCGAATGAATTAATCTTTGCGAAACTGTGGGACTCTGGCTGTCATCCAACATCAACTTGGGATTAGCAACAACGGTAATCGGCCAGTATTTTTGTTGGAACCGTATGTAACAGAAAGCGCTCGAATAGCCAGCGCTGTTTCCTTTCATGAAAGATGGGGAACACGCAAATCATTAATCTGCGAAGGCTGTCGAACTGACACTGCCTGGTTCTCATCAGGAGATAGCAATCCATGACCTTACAGTAAAATGAGCTGCCAATACACACACATGCCCTTACAATAATTCAATCGGACCGCCCGCATGCAGCTCAGTTCACTCTCCTGCCCAGTTATAAACACTAGCCTTCTGCTATGTTAAACTGCCATTCAGGATTTTTTTGTTGGGCCCCAGACGCCAATATAAGACCGAGTAAATTTCCATTTTAGATTCCATTGCAGATGGTTCCACAGTTATATTTTGGGGAGAGTTGCCTACTTTGACCATTGAGGGGGGTTTGCAGGGGCCCAAAGGATCTTGGGAACTCCCCCTAAAGGAGGTAAAGTCCCCACAGGAATACATGTAACATTGTAAAGTGCACAGACGCCTCAGAATTCTTGGCGTTTCCCCCCGACTCCTCGTGTGAATATCCCCGTACTTTTCCATGGAGCTCAGGATGCAAACGGCTCACTATTGATAAAACATTTCTCCTCCAGCGGCAGAACTCGAGATGAATCGTACCACTCCTCAGCCACCCCCAGCAAAACAAAGAAACAAATGAACACATTTCCTCTGAAATGAAAAGTGTGTGAGGATTCAAAATCCTGTTAAGAGTGTTTCCTTGCTTTTTAAAAATATAGATATAATTTCATTTACACTTTTGTCTAAATTTGTTGCCTATATGAAGCATTCTTCCATGAGAAAGTGGACGAGAACTATAGAAAGAAAGAGAGAGAGAGAGTGAGAGAGAATAAGAGGGAGAGAGCTTTAGCCAGAAATGTGTTAAGAGAGAGAAAAAACCAAAGCTGTGTGTTTCTGTTATGAAAGAGAAAGCCTCAGGACAAATAGGGTCAGTTCTCATTTCGTGTCGAGGGAAGCACAATGTAACATTTTATCTCATCTCCACACATTTGTTTCTCTCATGAGCACATGTCCCCCTCGACCCTCCCGCTGTCTCTATCGGGCCTTTTCTCTCTTGTGATCTCATACAATGACTACATCCTCAAGGGATTCAACAGAGTGAGCTAAAAAACAAGTCAATCTGCCGCCTCTCATTGTTCCTCCTCCTTCCATCTTTGTTTCTCAGTTTCCTTGCGGCTCTTCTTCCTCCTCTCGTCTGTTGCCGTCTCACGCATTTCTCAAGAAGGCATGCACCGATTCTGTCGAAGAGGGGACTTTTGGGTCCGACTATCCTTCCAATTTTCCGAGGCGTTTTGACCGCCTTCAGTGTGTGTGACAGAGCAAGTGAGCATCCAAGTCTAAACGAAGGCCATAATTCACAACGTTACGGTTATTCATATTACTATTGTTTATAAATCTGTTCACACTTTCCAGTTACTGGTCCACTTTTTCGCAGTGAGATTGTCCCTAGTGATTAGAGGTCCTCTTTGAAACGGATGCATTGAAAGCAGACCACTGACCTTATCTTTTTCACACTCACACTCCCTCTCGGTTCAGACTGGACAGTGATTGGGGTAAGCAGTGGAGTACAGGGAGAGAAGAGGGAATAGGGAAGAAATTAGGGGGCTGTTAACATAGTGATGTTACTAGTTCTTACTTCCTGTTTTTCCCGTAAGCACCAACCCAATATAACCAGTATGAACCACTCTGAGCAGGAGGCTAAAAGTTAGCATCAGCCGTAGCTGGCGACACAGTGAGAGAGAGGGAGAAAGAGAGGGATGAACGGAGAAGGAGAGGGTACAATAGGAAAGAGGTGAAGACAGGGAGGGAGGGAGGGAGGGAGGGAACGTGACTGTTGGGCGGGGACTGTTTCCCTGTGCTTACGCCCCTGTGAAAAACAAGTCCCATTTTCCCCTCTCTTCTTCACTGCCCTCTCTCTCAGACTGTAGTCATGGACAAATACTGACTGGACTTCACCAGGCAGGGGCCCATGGGAGGAGGCTGTCAAAAAACAGGGGACTGGCCTTTTTCTAAGTCTCTCTCAGTCTCTCTCACTCCTTCCCTCTGTCAGTCTCTCCCGTTCTCTGTCTCAGACGAGGTTCATGAGTCCAGTGGTTGAGAGTAGGGTTTGGTAGAGGCGGTCAGCAGTAGGAGTCCCCTCTCTCCCTCAGAGCGCGTTTGAAGCAGACGGAGCGGGTGACGCGGCTCACAGTCGCTCCCTGGCAGGAATCCAGATGTACGGCCCAGACTGCTCCTCAATCACCGTCTTTATCTTGTGATAGATCTCCTCGAAGCTGTCTCCTTCCACAATGGCTGCCGGGTGAAAAAAAAGGTAGAGGGCGTTGACTTTCTGCAATGTATGATGTTGCAAGCTCAACTGTAGCGCTGATAGCACTTGTGCATTTTCTCATGTTGGATTGGATTCCTATTGAGAGTTATCAGGTCTTATCAGCAGGCACAAGTCAACAGTATATGTTACTGGAGGCAATTCTGCATCTAAAAAATAGTGGCAAAGCCACTGCGCCTGCTTGGCCATAATGGCCAAAATGGAACACCCCCTATTGGCCAAAGTATCGGTCCGATTCGGCTCAAAATCGACCTTGGTCTAGACCTTATGACCGTATATACACATATGCAATATGAAAAGGATCGGTGAAAAACTGAAGACGCTAGAGCGCAGACAAGCCAAAAGTTTACGCACACACGCACGCATGACAGACCACCACTAAAGACCCCGAGCATAGCATAAGCCCCTTGGGCCTTTTGGCCAAGCGGGCTAAAAAACTAGCATTTGATAGATTTTTATTAATACTGGTAGTTCACACTGCGCTAAATATCACAGGGGGGTGCTGTTTCACCTGTGAAGCATTCAATGAAGTCTTGCTCCAGTTTCACAGCGCGGTCCAGGGCTTTTCGAGCCTGTTCCTCAGTTAGCCGCTTGTTGATTTCTCTACAGTAAAACAATGAAGGGGGTCGTATCAAATATAAACATATATATCATCAGTGCAGAGACATTTAAAATCAAGCAGGTGGTTATAATCACACGGGCTGCATGAAGAACACTCATCACAGATCCCACTGCAGGGGGACCTCAGGCTGTCAGGCAAAACAGTGCTAGTCGGAGGATTCAAGTAAACAACTTTAAGGGAAACATTTGTGGATCCCTGACTGTGCCAGATGTCAGCACGTGAAGACACTGTAGCATAAAATGCAGAGGGGATTGTGGGCAATATAATATCATAACAGGAACAGGTGTGTAGTATACCAGGCAATGATTGAGACATGGGTTAGTGTGCGGGTGGAATGATAGTGCCTGGTCAGTAGTACGAGACAGTGGTGTGTGTAGCCTATGAGTTCAACACGTCTCACTCAAGTACCAGTATCGATTCACAAGCTCAAAGTAGAGAGGGTAGAAATATAACCTTAAAAAATCTGCTTCCGATGCCAAAAAAAAAACATGCTTCTTGCCCAACTGTTCGCATACATTTGTCAGTTCAGTGATAAGTAATCTGTACCCAAAAGTAGAAAACAGAGTCTTATGTTGTAACCTGCCTCTTTTTCACATCATGTTATTGCAATCTATGCTGGTGCATGAGGAATGTATTTGACTCATAAGGCATGAAGACCAGTTGAATCACTACCCAGACAAAATGATCACCATAAAAAATGTAAATTGGTCAGTAACTGCTTATTGCACAAGCTCTGGAGTGTGAAGCATGACTGAGGATAGCATGCTAACCCACAAGCTGAGCCATTTTCATTAGCATTTCAATTTTGGAGCGGCTGCACAGAATAGCAAATTTTATTTTATTTGGCTATCCTTTATTTCTCGAGAAAAGTCCCACTGTGATTGAAATCACTTTTACCAGAGGACCTGGCAAAAAAAACCCCACAAAATTACAAAGGGGAAGTTGACTAATAAAACAACAATAACATTCAGGGACTTAAATGCCGTGTAAACAGGAATTTTAAGAGAGGGATTAAAAGCAGAATCACACGCATAGCGTTAAGATACTGTAATTCTGAAAACAGAAAATGAAAAATAAACCTATCCACATAGTTAAATGGCAATTATATATAATAAGAAATTCTACCAAGAAAAAGCTTTAAGTGAGGAAGGAACAAGCAGATGACAGGTACTGATTATTATCCAGCTATTTATTTCTTTTTTTTTTTTCGCCAAACCAAAAAAAAAAAAAAAGGCAGAGCAAAACTGTCAGGATAATTATATGGTTTCTGCCTCCTCTATTTCAAGCTTGCAGGCTGTCATTTTTGAGTACTGGAGTTTGTTATTTTCTTAAGTTGCTAGTGGTGTCAAATAAACTGCATGGGCATATCTTTCAGCAGGTAATGCCTGAGAGTTTTCACAGGAAAACTGAAAGTACAGCATTGGTATTTCGTAGTGCATGAGATTGGTGTTTGGGGGAGAACCAATATGTAGGCCTTGCTGTGGGTTGTCTGTGAGATCTGTGCTACATAAGAGCTGACTGTGCAGGTGCTGTAGTAGTTTTTTGTGGGACATGACCAATATTTAAGAGCTAGTAGTTATTGCGAGACATAAACAGGAGAGCTGAGTTTGAAGGTGCTGTAGAAGTTACTACGAGATATACAATAACTATTACAGGACAGCTGAGTGTGAAAGTGCTGTAGTAGTTTTTGTGAGACATTACTAATATAACGGAGCTGGTAGTTATTGCGAGATATAAATAGTACAGGAGAGTTGAGTGCGTAGGTGTTGTAGAGATATAACTATTACAGGAGAGCTGAGTGCGTAGGTGCTGTGATAGTTATTGTGTTACACTACTAGTATAACAGAGCAGAATATGCGAGCACTGCAGTAGTTATTGCAAGGTTACTCCATTACTGGAGAGCTGAGTGTGTAGGCACTGTAGTAGGCAATGTGGGAATGTAATGTATATTAGGGACATGGAGTTTGCAGGCATTGTAGTAGGATTACTGAGACATAGCTGTTACAGGTAAGCCAAGTGTGCGGTGGCTGCGGCAGGAGAACGTACAGAATATTCTCCAGAGATCTGGGACGGATGAAGATGGCTATAGGGTGCAGCTGGGCAGCCTGCAGTCTTCGCACTGCATTGGCAGACACGTCCAGGATGCAGTGCTTTCCTTGCTGCACAGAGAGAGAAGGGAAAACAGGTGTGAAAGGATTTTCACTGCATGGATGAAAATGGACTTTATCCAGTTGAATTACCCCAGTGTCCACAAGCCGGCCCTGCTTCTCCGGGCAACTGTCTCAGTTACCTGCTCAGCCACCTCCCGCACGCTCTGGACGCTGGTGCCGTAAAGGTGACTGTTGTACTGCCCAGCTTCGATGAAGCGGTGACTCTGAATGTCCTTCTCCATTTGCTCCCGCGATGACACAAAGTGGTAGTCCCGCCCGTCCACCTCGTATTCCCGCTTGGGTCGTGTGGTGTCTGGGGAAGTTGGGGGGGTGGGGGGTGGTAAGTTATTTCCTCAGGGTTGTCATGTGTTAGCATGTGTGTGCGGGAGTGTGCACTGCATGAATATGTGTGTACATGGATATGCGTGTTAAATTGTTCTGCATCTGTTGCGTGAACGTATAATAATTTTGCCGTCTCTGATTAGTGAAATTTTATTAGTTGTCATATCTCTGATATGTGAAAGTGTTTTAGCTGCTGTGTCTACGATATGAGAAAGTGTACTAGTCGATGTGCCTTTGATATGTGGAAGTGCATTTGTTTTATTGTCTCTGATATACGAGAGTATATCAGTTGTTTTGTTTCTGATATATGAAAGTGTATTAGTTGTTAGTCTCTGATATGTGAAATTTAATTGCTGTGTCACTGATATTTCTGGCATTTTACAGTGTATTATCAGTTGTCATGTCTTGAATACAACCCCAAATTGGAAGAAGTTGCAATGGTATGTAAAATTAAACAATAACAGTGATTTTAAATTCATCTTTGATTTGTATTATGTGGAAAACATTACAACTGCACATTATTTGATGTTTCCCCACATAAACTTTGTTTTTTTCTAAACAAACACATTCCAATGTTGATTCTTGCAACACATTCCAAAAAAGTTGGGAAAGTAAAGTATTTCACACTTTGTAATGTTGCAATTACTTCATACACCACTTAATAAATTATTAGGGACTGAAGACATCAAATGATTAAATGTTTCAGATTTTCTCCCATTCTTCTTGCAAGCAAGTCTAAAGATGTACAACAGTATGGGGTTTGCGCTGTCGTATTTTCCATTTAAAAATGCACCACATGTTCTCTAGTGGGGACAAGTCGGGACTGCAAGCAGGCCTATTCAGCACCCACACCCTCTTCATACTCACCCTTGCCTTTCGTACTGTGTGCAGAATGCGGTTTCGTGTTGTCTTCTTGAAATATGCATGGGCATCACTTGAAAAGCTGCCCACTCGTAGGCAGCATACGTTGCACAAAAACCTCTGTTTACTATTCGGCATTAAAGTGCAAGTTACACTTGCCAAGAGCACTGAAACAACCCCATGTCATGACAAAGCTTGGCTTTTGGACTTGTTGCTGGTTAGAGTCTGAATGGTCCTCTTCTCCTTTGCCCCAAGCATGCTCTTTCCATTTCTTACAAAAATTACATGAATTATTGATGTATCTGACCACAGTGCATATTTCCACAGCGTGATGATTAATTGCAGATGTTTCAAGCCCAGAGAAGTAAACTGCGTTTCAGGACACTGTTAACATAAAGCTTCCTTTTAGCCCAGTAAAGTTCTCGCTGACATTTCTGGATGTAACCACATATTGTAATACTTGCCAAAGGTTTGCCAAAAAATCCTGAGCCCACGGGGTTATATCACTTAGAGATGCGTAAATGACGGTTCTTGATGCAGTGCATTCGGCGTGTGTTTTAGTGGCATATTAGCGTTCCCCAGCAGTAGTCAGCAATTATTCAATCAACGCATATGTAAGAGATTCTCAAATGGAATTGAAGTCCTTGTGAATGGAAGTTTATCAGTTTCATGTGCCTTTCGGTGGATATCACTACTAGTAATTGGAAACTGATTATGACTCTGGACTTCTCACGCTTTTGTTTACTCAGGGGTTAGAAGCAATGCATGTGTTAGATCATTAAAATTGTTTAAATGAAATAAGATCATTTGAAACGTCTTAATGCAATTCCATTGCTTCAAATGATCTTATTTCATTTAAACATTTTGATAATTTCTTTTCAAATCCACCATGGTGGCGTAAAAAGCTAAAAGAATGAAAAGTGTGTCTCGGCAAATATTTATGGTCCTAACTATAAATAAAATGAACTTAAAGAGAAAAAACATTAAATACATTGTCTATAAACTGCCTGCAATTAAATTCAAATTAAAGTAAATTTATAAATCACTACTTTCTATTTGATGTGAATGATCCTTACTGTCCCTAGTTCCAAATTGAGGTTGTCTGTGAAAGTGTATTAGTTGATGTGTCTCTGATATGTGAAAGTGTATTAGTTGGTGTGTCTCTGATATGTGAAAGTGAATTAGTTGGTGTGTCTCTGATATGTGAAAGTGTATTAGTTGGTGTGTCTCTGATATGTGAAAGTGTATTAGTTGGTGTGTCTCTGATATGTGAAAGTGTATTAGTTGATGTGTCTCTGATATGTGAAAGTGTAATAGTTGATGTGTCTCTGATATGTGAAAGTGTATTAGTTGGTGTGTCTCTGATATGTGAAAGTGTAGCAGTTGATGTGTCTCTGATATGTGAAAGTGTAGTAGTTGATGTGTCTCTGATATGTGAAAGTGTAGTTGTTGTTGTGTCTCTGATATGTGAAAGTGTAGTAGTATGTGTGTCTCTGATATGTGAAAGTGTAGTAGTTGTTGTGTCTCTGATATGTGAAAGTGTAGTAGTTGATGTGTCTCTGATATGTGAAAGTGTAGTAGTATGTGTGTCTCTGATATGTGAAAGTGTAATAGTTGATGTGTCTCTGATATGTGAAAGTGTATTAGTTGGTGTGTCTCTGATATGTGAAGGTGTAGTAGTTGTTGTGTCTCTGATATGTTACAGTGTAGTAGTATGTGTGTCTCTGATATGTGAAAGTGTAGTAGTTGATGTGTCTCTGATATGTGAAAGTGTAATAGTTGATGTGTCTCTGATATGTGAAAGTGTATTAGTTGATGTGTCTCTGATATGTGAAAGTGTATTAGTTGTTGTGTCTCTGATATGTGAAAGTGTATTAGTTGGTGTGTCTCTGATATGTGAAAGTGTATTAGTTGGTGTGTCTCTGATATGTGAAAGTGTATTAGTTGGTGTGTCTCTGATATGTGAAAGTGTATTAGTTGATGTGTCTCTGATATGTGAAAGTGTAATAGTTGATGTGTCTCTGATATGTGAAAGTGTATTAGTTGGTGTGTCTCTGATATGTGAAAGTGTAGCAGTTGATGTGTCTCTGATATGTGAAAGTGTAGTAGTTGATGTGTCTCTGATATGTGAAAGTGTAGTTGTTGTTGTGTCTCTGATATGTGAAAGTGTAGTAGTATGTGTGTCTCTGATATGTGAAAGTGTAGTAGTTGTTGTGTCTCTGATATGTGAAAGTGTAGTAGTTGATGTGTCTCTGATATGTGAAAGTGTAGTAGTATGTGTGTCTCTGATATGTGAAAGTGTAATAGTTGATGTGTCTCTGATATGTGAAAGTGTATTAGTTGGTGTGTCTCTGATATGTGAAGGTGTAGTAGTTGTTGTGTCTCTGATATGTTACAGTGTAGTAGTATGTGTGTCTCTGATATGTGAAAGTGTAGTAGTTGGTGTGTCTCTGATATGTGAAAGTGTAGTAGTTGATGTCTCTGATATGTGAAAGTGTAGTAGTTGATGTGTCTCTGATATGTGAAAGTGTAGTAGTTGATGTGTCTCTGATATGTGAAAGTGTAGTAGTTGATGTGTCTCTGATATGTGAAAGTGTAATAGTTGATGTGTCTCTGATATGTGAAAGTGTATTAGTTGTTGTGTCTCTGATATGTGAAAGTGTAGTAGTTGATGTGTCTCTGATATGTGAAAGTGTAATAGTTGATGTGTCTCTGATATGTGAAAGTGTATTAGTTGTTGTGTCTCTGATATGTGAAAGTGTATTAGTTGGTGTGTCTCTGATATGTGAAAGTGTATTAGTTGGTGTGTCTCTGATATGTGAAGGTGTAGTAGTTGTTGTGTCTCTGATATGTTACAGTGTAGTAGTATGTGTGTCTCTGATATGTGAGATATGTAAGTGTAATAGTTGTGTGTCTCTGATATGTGAAAGTGTAGTAGTTGGTGTGTCTCTGATATGTGAAAGTGTAGTAGTTGATGTGTCTCTGATATGTGAAAGTGTAGTAGTTGATGTGTCTCTGATATGTGAAAGTGTAGTAGTTGATGTGTCTCTGATATGTGAAAGTGTAATAGTTGATGTGTCTCTGATATGTGAAAGTGTATTAGTTGTTGTGTCTCTGATATGTGAAAGTGTAGTAGTTGATGGGTCTCTGATATGTGAAAGTGTAATAGTTGATGTGTCTCTGATATGTGAAAGTGTATTAGTTGATGTGTCTCTGATATGTGAAAGTGTAATAGTTGTTGTGTCTCTGATATGTGAAAGTGTAGTAGTTGTTGTGTCTCTGATATGTGAAAGTGTATTAGTTGATGTGTCTCTGATATGTGAAAGTGTAGTAGTTGATGTGTCTCTGATATGTGAAAGTGTATTAGTTGATGTGTCTCTGATATGTGAAAGTGTATTAGTTGTTGTGTCTCTGATATGTGAAAGTGTAATAGTTGATGTGTCTCTGATATGTGAAAGTGTAATAGTTGATGTGTCTCTGATATGTGAAAGTGTAGTAGTTGGTGTGTCTCTGATATGTGAAAGTGTAGTAGTTGATGTGTCTCTGATATGTGAAAGTGTATTAGTTGATGTGTCTCTGATATGTGAAAGTGTATTAGTTGATGTGTCTCTGATATGTGAAAGTGTATAGTTGATGTGTCTCTGATATGTGAAAGTGTATTAGTTGATGTGTCTCTGATATGTGAAAGTGTATGTTGATGTGTCTCTGATATGTGAAAGTTAATAGTTGATGTGTCTCTGATATGTGAAAGTGTATTAGTTGATGTGTCTCTGATTGATGTGTCTCTGATATGTGAAAGTGTATTAGTTGATGTGTCTCTGATATGATTTGTATTAGTTGTGTGTTCTGATATGATGTGTCTCTGATATGTGAAAGTGTATTAGTTGATGTGTCTCTGATATGTGAAAGTGTATTAGTTGATGTGTCTCTGATATGTGAAAGTGTATTAGTTGATGTGTCTCTGATATGTGAAAGTGTAATAGTTGATGTGTCTCTGATATGTGAAAGTGTAGTAGTTGATGTGTCTCTGATATGTGAAAGTTGGTGTGTCTGATATGTGAAAGTGTGTGAAAGTGTATGTGTCTCTGATATGTTGTATGTGTAGTAGTTGGTGTGTCTCTCTGATATGTGAAAGTGTATTAGTATTGTTGTGTCTCTGATATGTGTGTCTCTGAAATGTATTAAGTGTAGTAGTGTGTCTCTGATATGATGAAAGTGTAATAGTTGATGTGTCTCTGATATGTGAAAGTTGTAATAGTTGATGTGTGAAAGTGTAGTGTAAGATGTATTAGATGATGTGTCTCTGATATGTGAAAGTGTATTAGTTGATGTGTCTCTGATATGTGAAAGTGTATTAGTTGATGTGTCTCTGATATGTGAAAGTGTATTAGTTGATGTGTCTCTGATATGTGAAAGTCTCTGATATGTATCAGTTGATGTGTCTCTGATATGTGAAAGTGTATCTTGATGTGTCTGTGATATGTGATATGTAAAAGTGTATTAAAGTGTATTAGTTGATGTGTCTCTGATATGTGAAAGTGTATTAGTTGATGTGTCTCTGATATGTGAAATGTGTAATTAGTTGATGTGTCTCTGATATGTGAAAGTGTATTGATTGATGTGTCTCTGATATGTGAAAATGTGTATTAGTGATGTGTCTCTGATATGTGAAAGTGTATTAGTTGATGTGTCTCTGATATGTGAAAGTGTATTAGTTGATGTGTCTCTGATATGTGAAAGTGTATTGATGTGTCTCTGATATGTGAAAGTGTATTAGTTGATGTGTCTCTGATATGTGAAAGTGTATTAGTTGATGTGTCTCTGATATGTGAAAGTGTATTAGTTGATGTGTCTCTGATATGTGAAAGTGTATTAGTTGATGTGTCTCTGATATGTGAAAGTGTATTAGTTGATGTGTCTCTGATATGTGAAAGTGTATTAGTTGATGTGTCTCTGATATGTGAAAGTGTATTTGATGTGTCTCTGATATGTGAAAGTGTATTGTTGATGTGTCTCTGATATGTGAAAGTGTAGTAGTTGTTGTGTCTCTGATAAAGTTAGTTGATGTGTCTCTGATATGTGAAAGTGTATTAGTTGATGTGTCTCTGATATGTGAAAGTGTATGTATATGTGAAAAGTTGGTTGTGTGTCTCTGATATGTGAAAGTGTAGTAGTTGGTGTGTCTCTGATATGTGAAAGTGTAGCTCTGATATGTGAAAGTGTATTAGTTGATGTGTCTCTGATATGTGAAAGTGTAGTAGTTGGTGTGTCTCTGATATGTGAAAGTGTAGCAGTTGATGTGTCTCTGATATGTGAAAGTGTAGCAGTTGATGTGTCTCTGATATGTGAAAGTGTAGCAGTTGGTGTGTCTCTGATATGTGAAAGTGTATTAGTTGATGTGTCTCTGATATGTGAAAGTGTATTAGTTGATGTGTCTCTGATATGTGAAAGTGTATTAGTTGGTGTGTCTCTGATATGTGAAAGTGTATTAGTTGGTGTGTCTCTGATATGTGATAGTGTAATAGTTGATGTGTCTCTGATATGTGAAAGTGTGTTGGTGTGTCTCTGATATGTGAAAGTGTAGCAGTTGATGTGTCTCTGATATGTGAAAGTGTATTAGTTGATGTGTCTCTGATATGTGAAAGTGTATTAGTTGGTGTGTCTCTGATATGTGAAAGTGTAGCAGTTGGTGTGTCTCTGATATGTGAAAGTGTAGCAGTTGATGTGTCTCTGATATGTGAAAGTGTAGTAGTTGATGTGTCTCTGATATGTGAAAGTGTAGTAGTTGATGTGTCTCTGATATGTGAAAGTGTAGTAGTTGATGTGTGAAAGTGTAGCAGTTGATCTCTGATATGTGAAAGTGTATTAGTTGTTGTGTCTCTGATATGTGAAAGTGTATTAGTTGGTGTGTCTCTGATATGTGAAAGTGTATTAGTTGGTGTGTCTCTGATATGTGAAGGTGTAGTAGTTGTTGTGTCTCTGATATGTTAAAGTGTAGTAGTTGGTGTGTCTCTGATATGTGAAAGTGTAGTAGTTGGTGTGTCTCTGATATGTGAAAGTGTAGTAGTTGATGTATGTGAAAGTGTAGCAGTGATATGATGAAAAGTGTAGCAGTTGGTGTGTCTCTGATATGTGAAAGTGTAGTAGTTGATGTGTCTCTGATATGTGAAAGTGTAGTAGTTGATGTGTCTCTGATATGTGAAAGTGTAGCAGTTGATGTGTCTCTGATATGTGAAAGTGTATTAGTTGATGTGTCTCTGATATGTGAAAGTGTAGCAGTTGATGTGTCTCTGATATGTGAAAGTGTAATAGTTGATGTGTCTCTGATATGTGAAAGTGTATTAGTTGTTGTGTCTCTGATATGTGAAAGTGTATTAGTTGGTGTGTCTCTGATATGTGAAGGTGTAGTAGTTGTTGTGTCTCTGATATGTTAAAGTGTAATAGTTGATGTGTCTCTGATATGTGAAAGTGTAGTAGTTGGTGTGTCTCTGATATGTGAAAGTGTAGTAGTTGATGTGTCTCTGATATGTGAAAGTGTAGTAGTTGATGTCTCTCTGATATGTGAAAGTGTATTAGTTGATGTGTCTCTGATATGTGAAAGTGTAGTAGTTGATGTGTCTCTGATATGTTAAAGTGTAATAGTTGATGTGTCTCTGATATGTGAAAGTGTATTAGTTGGTGTGTCTCTGATATGTGAAAGTGTAGTAGTTGTTGTGTCTCTGATATGTGAAAGTGTATTAGTTGATGTGTCTCTGATATGTGAAAGTGTATTAGTTGGTGTGTCTCTGATATGTGAAAGTGTAGTAGTTGTTGTGTCTCTGATATGTGAAAGTGTATTAGTTGATGTGTCTCTGATATGTGAAAGTGTATTAGTTGATGTGTCTCTGATATGTGAAAGTGTATTAGTTGGTGTGTCTCTGATATGTGAAAGTGTAGTAGTTGTTGTGTCTCTGATATGTGAAAGTGTAGTAGTTGGTGTGTCTCTGATATGTGCAAAGTGTATTAGTTGGTGTGTCTCTGATATGTGAAAGTGTAGCAGTTGATATGTCTCTGATATGTGAAAGTATAGTGGTTGTTGTGTCTCTGATATGTGAAAGTGAAGCAGTTGATGTGTCTCTGATATGTGAAAGTGTATTAGTGGTGTGTCTCTGATATGTGAAAGTGTATTAGTTGTTGTGTCTCTGATATGTGAAAGCGTAGCAGTTGGTGTGTCTCTGATTTGTGAAAGTGTATTAGTTGGTCTAAAAATAAGTAAAATACTCACGGGGAACACAGGACCCAAACTTGTCGGGGAATTCTGACAGCAGGTCATCGTTCATACGGTCCTTCGTTGGACCAAGGATGATGATTGGTCGTGCATAATGCACTGGAGGAAGAGATGGAGACAGAGAGAAGGATGTAGTGAGAGAAATAAAATGGAAACAGATAAGAAAGTGAAAGAGAAGTTAAAGCGAAATGGACAAATAAATGCAGAGTGTGTAGATGATAGAAGAGAGAGGATGTGGTGAAAGAGAAGCTTAACTGCAATTTTATGTTGATACACTTTTATGTTGACACTAATGTAGCAGGACAGAACTAAGCTCTCCTCAGAGCCTGCTGAGGCATCTGCTCATAAGGGTGTAGCACTAGCAAGGACATGATATTGAGCGCAAAAAAACTGCACATCAGGTGCCAAAAAAACAAACTTCAGAAAATCACTGAGAGGAGATTTGAAATCAATGCAACGGCGAAACAGGACTGAACTTATTTAAAGCAACATTAGTCCCACTTACATTTAGGATTCCATGCATATTTGCATATTATACTAATGCTTTCTTCTGCAAACCATGTATTGAATACTTCCCTGAAACAATAAGCAAAGCAAGACTGACAAAAAAAAATTAGTTTAAACAGTCTCACCTTCCACTTGCGTGACCATCTCATAGCTCTGTATGAAATCGTCTCTCCCTAGAATCACAATAAGCGTCTTCAATATGATTGCACTGGAGACAGCCGTATAATCACAGCTCAGGTTAATAGTAGAACATTTCAGTACTGCCACTTTTAAGTCAAATGTAACACCATATAGCGCTTTTATACTTGTCATAGTTGTATTCACGCTGTGTTGTTTCAATGTTATCCCCTGCAGAGTGAAACTCATACTGACGCAGCAGTATGCATGCTTATTTTCAGCCTACATTATACCATGTTATGTCCATAATGTAACACTTTAATTTCAAACTGTGCTTAAATTGTTAGCATTCATCTGTACTCCCCTGTGGCCCCATTGATTTTTACCTTGGGCACCAGCAAAGTAACAAGTGCAGATGCAGAGAGGTAAAAACAGCACTAAAGCTCATTTACTGTTGGGACACCATAATGGGACACATTAGGCATGAAGAAAAACACTGCAATACAATCAAATGAGCATCGCTTAATCTCCAATACAGAAAAGTGTAACCTGGGGGAAGTTCAATTAGAAATGGCAGGTCTATAAATAAGAGGTGCCCTGCTTTCGCTACAATCCAAATTTCACTTGAAATTCAGCTGGAATTACATGTGCTTTTGTAGTCCCTGTTTATACTGCAGAGCAAGGTAATTGGAGGTAATAAAAACCCAATCAGTTCAATTAATAGAGGCGAATCATAATGAGTTTGGTATAACCTATCTGATGCATGCTATAACTAGATTCATTATTCTCGGAAATTAAAAGAGAGTAAGGCTGTTATTTTTCTAATATATATTCAATAGGAAGACAAACTGTGGTAAATCTTGGTAATTTTGCAGTGAGCATTTCTTAAAGCACCATCCGTGTAATTAAAAAAAAAAAAATCTGCACATGATGCTCAACTTTCCTGTCCAAATATTACCCATTGAAGAAGCTCAATTAAAAAAAAAAAAAGGAAAAAATTAAGTGTGATTTTTATATTACATTGAATACTACTGAATAACAGGCTTTGAGCCATTAGTTGGTGAAATTATCTAATTTATCTCATTAAAGTGAATCAGGATCATTTCGCTTTTAAGATTTTTTTTGCAACCTGACATGAGCCTGTAGAATTAGTACCCTACTGTGAGAGTTTCAAATTAGAAGCTAACGTATTCAGGGAGTAGAAAATACAAGGCTATGATTTTAATACCATTGACGTCAAGTCCTTAATATGCATAATATACTAGAAAAGACTGCTGTATCAGTCACATTTTAATGATGCAGATGTGCCAAGTCAATTAATATGCATAAACACACAGGCATTAGCATTGCAAACTATCTGCAACAGTATTGGTTAATTTCCCCAGTGTTAATAACATCAGCTTTCATCAAGTTATGTATGCAGCTACATTATGGTGATTTATTAAGAATTCTAATTTTGACAATCTATTATATCACCAAAACTCAGACTCCATAATCCATTTACAGCTCAATGAATGGATTTCCTGCATTACCTTGGGATCCTATGCTGTCTCGACTTCGATCCTGAAAAAAAGGGCGCAGGACACCAAAGGGGGAAAAAGTGAGAATAATAAAATAACCTTTTAAAGAACAAAACTCAAACACACAAACCAAGCTGTGTTTCACCTCAGTATCCATAATCATTGGCTCGAAGGAAGTTTTTGAATTAGCCATCGCCTGCAAACATAACAAATGGAGTCTCACATCCAAACGTACCCTGTCTTTTGTCTTCATTCGAGACCACTCCTTCCGCTCAACCCTGAGGTAGGAGGCGAGAGATGGAAAGATAGATTTCATGGACTCATAACAAAATTGATCATTGTACGTATTCTCCACCAATCGACCTAAAACTTGACATTCTCACTGCTAAAATTGCTTTTAATATAAAAGGCAACTACTGCTAAAAAGTACGAGAGGGTGAAACAACAATAATTTATGGCCAGAATATTCATCATAGTTTCACCGATTCTGAATAGCACTAAACCATTTGGAATGGAAAAAGTATTTCATCAAATGTACCATTATAAATAGCTACATAGTTATTGCTCATGCTTGTCAGCGCATAAATTCCATTTTATTAGCTGCTTAGCCAAGCTAGGCAGTTACTGCAGCACTGTTTACAAGTAGAACATTTTTACTGTTGAAGAATATATTCCCAGTTTGATTTAAGAAACTTTGAATACTCCAGTTGTCTTACCTTCACTTACTAAAAATCATATATTATTTGTGAATACATTACATGAGAAACAATAACTTACATGAGATTGTGTTATTGGGTTTCTTATAAAGACTGTGATATACAGTACTCCAGTACCTTATATCCATGTATATCACAAATGCAAAGTTCACACTGTAAAACAGCAGGGGCCATCCATCTAAAAGCACTTTCTCTGGGCTGCTCTGTATTTCAGAGAACAGCCCAAGACGTATTTTTCACGGAGAGATATCGGGTTGTCAGACGAGCAGACAGAGAGGAAGAGTGGACACGGGGGGGAGACAGACAGGAAACTGACCTCCTCTTGCTGGGGATGAATCCCACCTCTTCACACTCGCCCTGAACACTGACCCGTCGAGCCTGCCACCACTCCTCATCTGCACAGTCCAACACGTGCAGAATCTCCCCAAAACGGAAACCCACAGCCTGGCTCAGGAACCCACAGTCTGCTGTCTTATCATACTCAAACAGGGCCCTGAGAGGGAGTGAGAGAAAGAGTGAGTGAGCACAGAGAATGTGTGCGTGCGTGTGTGTGTGTGTGTAAGACAGAGAGTGAGTGAGCAGAGAGACCATGTGTGTTTGCATGAGACAGAGAGTGTGAATGTGAAAGTGTGTGTGAGTCTTCATGAGAGAGTGTGCTTGTGAGCATGTGTGAGAGAGAGTGTACACTGTGTGTGTGTGTGTGTGTGTGTGAGAGAGAGTGCATATGTGCAGCAAAAGCATCAGAGCAACAACAATAGCAGTGAAGCGCAGCTCAGCCTGTTGGTTGTGAGACATTTTTGATTTGGGGTTTGAAAATGCACCATGACGTGTTTGTGTGGTGATCAGCAGCCACGTCGAGACAGATTAAGTGCGTGTACTCTTTAGTATGGATGCGCAGAGCACTTACGGACCTGATGTAGAAGCTCCTCTTGGGTTTGCTTCTGAGCGATGTGTTGGCAGATCCCATACTGCTGTTCATGAGCTGCTCCCGCAGATCGTGGATCTTTGCCTCGAAGCGGCTGTACTCTGAGCACACAAAATACACACCGTCATTATGAGCTCTTCAACTGGCTTTCCTCTGAACAGACGAATCATTACGGGGTCCTAAACAAAAGCTATGCTCTGCACACACAGCACACACATTCATTATGTGCTGACACTTTATCTCTTTGCCATTACCGGAATTGCTTGGCATTAGACTGGCTTCACATCAGACTGAATAAGTATTAGACTATTAAATGATGTCAATATCAGTACTGTCTACATTCAGCTCGTCTAAGGTGAAGTATAGCATATTTTGTGTTTTATTGCAAGTATGCCTGCACTGAGAGATAGGACTGCATATATTGTGATGTGTTTGTTTTTACTGGAGTTTATAGTTTTCATATTATCTGTACTGTGCATTCAGCCTGTATTTATTGCCTATGCTAATTTGTATTTTATTGCGTGTACATTATCTCTGAGGCGTGATCGGCCTTTCTGTATTGAATTGTTTAGCATCATACTGTGCAAATATTTTCTGCTCTGTGTGTTCAGCCTGTCTGCATTGTCTGGGCTGTTTTATATTTAATGTTATGTACAGTATCTGTACTATGTAAGCAGCCTGTCTGCAAAGTGGTGCATCGGGTTGTTTAGTATCACATGTGCGCACATTATCTGCACTTTGAGTTGAGCGTGTCGGTGCTGTGCTGCATTGGACTGACCCTCAGGTCTGTACTGGGCGATGATGGTGACGGTCTGTCCGGCATTCTTCAGTGCGGCGGCGGCCTGTTCGTGTGTGGCATGCCTGAGGTCCACCCCATTAACCTGCAGCAGCACAGTGAGGGTCAACATATAAGGGGCAGAGAGGGAAGAGTGTGTGAGAGAGAGAGAGGTGTACAGATGATGCACAGATGATGCACAATGTTAATCACAGCAAAATACTTAACTCTAGTCAATTTTCACTCATTATTTGATCTCCACATAACACACAGTGATGTCTGTAATATTTGTAAAGGTACACAAAACAGAACTAATATTACATAGGGATTTTATCCAAACTAAGACTCAGTGGTCCTCATTTATAAACATGTATGTATAAAGAAGATGCGTACGGCACCATCCTCACAGACAAACCTGAATTTAAAAAACATACTAAACTAGACAGTCCGGTCGGCTGCGACTGCATGGGTGTAGCCCCCGAAAGCCTGCGCATTATTCGACCAGTACTGTCGCCATAGCAACCGAAATTGATAGGTGTTATAAGTGAAGTATATCACATATCCATACCAAATATGAAAGTAATCGGTCGAAAATTGCAGCCTGTACTGCGTCCACAAGGAAATCTCTATGCTTTGTCACTAATTTGCCCATGGTTCGGCCAGTACTGTCGCCATGGCAACCGAAATCGATAGGTGTCATATGTGAAGTGTGATATATGTTCCTACCAAATATGAAAGTAATCGGTCAAAAATTGCAGCCTATACTGCGTCCACAAGGAAATCTCTATGTTTTGCCACTAATTTGAATATTATTCTGCCAATACTGTTGCCATGGCAACCAAAATAAATAGGTGTCATAACTGAAGTACAACACATGTCCATACCAAATATGAAAGAAATCGGTCACAATTTACAGCCTGTAGAGCGTCCACAAGAAAGTGTCTACGGACACGGACGCGGCGGTGGAGGAAAACGACACACGTGAATCCATAGTAGCCGCCCGACTTCGTCCGGGGGCTACAATTAACAGCATTGTCAGCCTATGAAAATTTTTAACTTGATTGTGATTTAATAAGTATACACTGCATAAAGTTCAGCTAATGCTCAATTTTGTAATTTAGGATATTTTTTTTACCATGTACCATTCTTCTATTTTGTGCACAAGCTATATTTGAGTATGAAATCTATGCAGGATGTCCACCTCTCCAACAAAAAAAGAATATGGCTAAGGTGCTAAGGGAACTTGGCTAAGGGAAAATTGAAAAAGCGCACACTAATAAGACAGAATTTTACACACTGAGATTTATGCAGCATATTCGGCTCCTATCAAAGTGTGAAATCTATGGAAATATTTTGAAACGAGGCTCAATGAGAGCATTTGCATTGCTTTACTGGTGCAACATTTGCACAACTAATCTCGAACATGGCGAGAACATATATCAATGTACAGTTCTGCAACATACTTTTATCCATCTGAAACTATCATGATACCACTGAATAATATCCGAAAATCATGATAATTCAGTGCAGCACGATATCACCTCAGTGTCATAGAAAACTATATTATAGTTCTGACCCAAACATGGATGCAGCAGGTGCAATGGAGCTGTAATACTGTAGGTGGTCAGCACAAGTGAAGCTGGAATGTGGTGTGAAGAGAGATTTTGTTATTACTGTGAGACAAGAAATGTGCTTCCTCCTGCAGAGCAGCAAATGTATACAAGTTCTGCCAACTTTCTGTAAAAAGGAATATCATGGCCAAACACTGTGACATTCACAGAGAGGGCAAAAGAACAGATTATGTTCCAACAGGGACATTTGGTGCTGCTGGCAGCAATATAACTGGGCTTATGCTGCCTAAGAGATCACTAAGACAATGTGCAAAGGCATGCATTGGGGGAGGCTGGCAAGACGAGGCACTTCAAATGATTAGAAGCCATTAATGGCACCTGAGGTTGTATAATGAAACCCGGGGAAATACTTGGTTGGATGCGCTGGACAAATCGTTCATCAGTCTACCTTGTGAATCCAATTGATCCAAAGTGTGTATGGCACAATATGCAAATTAAAAACTACCCACACTATTTCAAGCGCAATAAACCTTGTATGAGAACTGCACATTATAGTTGAATAGAGATAGGTCATTTTCAGAGAAAAGCTTCCAGCTTGGTGCCCTTAAAGTGAAGTGTAAAATCTACAGAATTAATGCATTCTGTAGTAATTATTAGCTTTAATGCAACATGTAATTTGGGCTGCTTGCGTAATTATCAGTTTTACACGAATAATTAGCCTTTATATGAATCAAACTTGTGAGCGAGTTAAGATAGCCGACTTGCGTTGCGCTGCCATTGTATGACCAACATTGCTCAAGTCAGTCACAACTATGTGTCTCATTCCAATATGGCGGTCAATTTAAATGCACAAAGCAAGCTTATTCACCCTTAGATCCTCCACAGCAGCTGTTACATGCTGGTAGCTACACTGCTGCTACCAATTACATCTCACATCCACCCCAGCATTCACCTGTAGGCTCTGATTAGAGCAGAGAAACTACGACAATGATTCAGTGAATGCATTTCTTCGTAGCATTAAATATGTTTACGCGAGTAGGTTGACTGAACTAATGCGAACTATGCCAGCTGTGCACTCATTTTCAATAAAGGGCTTTGAAATAAAATTTGAGGGACAGTAAGTCTAGAGAGGGTGTCGCGGAGATAGTGAGAGATGGGATGGGTGAACATTTAAGTCACCTGACGCCATGAGGGGGAGGGGCAGCAGAGTCACAGAGTCAACAGCAGCACTAGTTCCCACAGCCTAAATTATATTCACGGCAACAACACAGTTATTAATTTATGGAGCTATGCTCGTTGGGGGAAGCAGTGCTGTGATTATTAATGTAGCAATGCAGACATGTCCGCCCTACGTGGTCACCATTTCTCATGATGGGCCACTTCCATGGACTGTGGTCATAAACCTGGGAAATACAGTGGTTGGCATGACCTTGGTTTAATTGGGACCGTAAATCAGCGGGTGCCAATTATGTTGTGAGCGTTTGGAGCCGGCTCCACAGCTGCTGCAGGAGCCCTTCGTTAATGACTGCGAGGGCCACGGCGGAGATTGATGAGGTGATAGGAGGACAGAATGAAGGAGAGGGCCAGAGGTGCTGTTGGAGATAGGAGGAAATGATGGAGCGTTTAAGGGGTGGAGGGAATGGGAGGGGGCAGCAGATAAGCCTCCAGCGTATAGGAGTGAGGTCGACTCAGATGGCAGTCAACATGGTTTCTAAGGGAAAAGCCAGGGAAAAGTTTCCAGTCAGGCAGCACAAATAATTGAATCACATTTTTTTTCTTTTTTTTTGCATAGTAAATGTAACTACTGCCATGGGGTGAACAGGCGAGCTGCCGCCTTTTTCTTTTTCATGAGTCATACCTGCGGACTTCAACAAACAGCAACCAAATGTCAGAGGCAATTGGAAATGCTTAAAGAAAAAAAAAATGTGGTTAGACTGCTTCCATCACCTTTTTAGGCATAATTAGCCCACCCTAAACCTGTTCCTGCGTACTTTCCCTGAATAACAATCAATTTATTTATCGACCAATCAAAATATGTAGCCTATAATGATTGAGAAATTATTATGAGCAACAGATAGACCTAGACCTAACAATGTTACAATGCTTCATTAAAAGAATGCAAATAATCTGAATAATTAGATAAAATCTTCCTCTGAATTCCACCTCCTATTGTAGCACCTTTAAAAGATTAATGCAAATTAAAGTGACATGTAGCCCTTATGCATAATCTATAAATTATTTTAACATTTGCAAAAAATGACCAAATGTACAAAAAACCAAGCAAACACATCCATGCGAATCTATGATATTTTATAACCATTTAAATTTCAAAATGCTATGACCAAAAATGCACCTAAATAAATTGGCCGGTCTATAAATTCAATTTAGCAAATGAACTTTTTGATTGCTAATCCAGAAAAGTAAATGGTAACAGGGTGAGAGTAATTGTTGGTTAAAAGGTGACGATTCTGCAGATCTAAATGTAGCTCTGTTGAGCAAGTCACTGGTAAATACTGATATCAATCACATTTTTTTCCAGAAGCATTTCTCATGGCCTCTAACATTTGGAGGCTGCTTCATCCATCGTGATTCAATGAATCCTGTGGCCCAAGTTTCCAGAAAAGAAGTTTCCAGAAAGAGAAAAGGGAGAGACATTGACTGACTGATGTCCTTTTATTCATTCAAACAGCATTGTCAAGTCATCAAACCACACTCGCGTAACAACTACTCCAATCTACTTAACCCTGCATCCCATAGCAATTTAAACTCACAGTCACAGCCCTCCTCATTATCCTCACTCGACATAGAAAGTTCTGGAAAGCATCTCAGCACTGTGATTTGGTATGCAGTATGTATTCCTATGTCCTGAAGACAGTAAGACAGAAAATCATTCTTCAGCTTTCAAATAGGAAGGTTCACTGGGTCGGGAAGGAAGACAAGCCCACATATTCATGAGAAAAGGGGCAGACACTCTTCGCATACTCTCATGAGTAATTTTTTTTTTTTTAAATCCAATGAAATATTTCAAGTACCTCCTGAAAAGGGTGATTCACATTTCACCACCGTTGCCATTTATATTTACAATAACCTTGTGACTGTTTTTCGTCCACAGATTTATAAATAAAAGTAGCCAAAAACGTGGCTCACAACATGTATCCATGGTCCCTGCAATATGGACAAGGATTCAGGGAGGGAATAAATGGAACAAGCTTAGCAAAGATTCAGGTATGCATTGAAAAATAAAGCATAGCTGATGATTCAACAGCAAAGGGTTCAGTGCAAATTATGACAGACCACACATACTGTTAATTCGCCTTGTCTATCACAATATTAATACTGTTACTCAGAGTCAAGATTGAGCTTGAAAATGCAGTGTAATCACAGACATCAGCCAGCAGGGAGAATAAAAGATGGAGGACCAGACACAGAACATGGCGGAGCAGGGCACTGGCAGGGAGGTTTGACTGGGACTCACACTCAGTATCTGGTCGCCTTTGCGCAGCTCTCCGCTCAGGTCAGCGGGACCCCCCGCCAGGATGAAGGAGATGAAGATGCCCTCGCCATCCTCGCCCCCGACAATGTTGAAGCCCAGCCCAGCCCCTGTGAATGGAGCCTGGGCTCCCTGAATGAGAACAGGGGGCTGGGCTCCAGAGAGGGGGGACAGAAAGAGCATGAGAGGGGCAGAGGAGGGGGACAGGGGGGAGAGGGAGGGGACAAAGAGAGGGGGCAGAGAGTGGGGACAGAAAGAGGGGGGACAGAGAGGGGGACAGAGAGAGGGGACAGAAGGGGGACAGAAAGAGGGGACAGAGGGAGGGGACAGAGAGAGGGGACAGAGAGAGGGGGCAGAGAGGGGGCAGGGGGGACAGAGGGAGGGGACAGAGGGGGGACAGGGGGACAGAGAGAGGGGACAGAGAGAGGGGACAGAGGGAGGGGACAGAAAGAGGGGACAGAGGGAGAGGGACAGAGAGAGGGGACAGAGGGAGGGGACAGAGAGAAGGGACAGAGAGAGAGGACAGAGGGAGGGGGACAGAGAGAGGGGACAGAAAGAGGAGGCAGAGAGAGGGGGACAGAGGGAGGGGACAGAAAGAGGAGGGCAGAGAGAGGGGACAGAAAGAGGGGGCAGAGAGAGGGGACAGAGAGAGGGGACAGAGGGAGGGGACAGAGGGAGGGGACAGAGGGAGAGAGGACAGAGAGAGGGGACAGAGGGAGGGACAGAAAGATAGAGGCAGAGAGAGGGGACAGAGAGAGGGGCAGAGAGAGGGACAGAGGGAGGGGACAGAGAGAGGGGACAGAGAAGGAGTATGGAAACAGGGAGGGAGAAGAGGGGTGGAAGGGAGGCAGGGTGAGAGGAGAGAAAGGGGAGATGAACAGGATGGAGAGATGGGGAATAGAGAAAGGACAGAAGTGGGGTATGAAACAGGGAGTGAGGAGGGAGCATAAAAGGTGGACAACATTTGGCTGCTCACCATAACTACACTGAGGATGTACTCTCATAAGTACCCCCTTGCATACCCCTGACTGCCTGCCTTCCACACACCGACTGTCAGTTGTATTATATGTCAAAATCTTAACTATGTATATTTTTTGTGTAAAGTTTTATTATTTTTTAAGCACATACATTTTTCGCTATGTACGGTATCCCCAAGTGTCCAGAAAAGAGCCATACCATAAAATTTATTTTATTATTATTTTTATTATTAAGTGTGACTGTGTTGAGAAAGACCTACCTTGGTGTGTCGTCATCTCCCATCAGGCCCTTGGGGATAGGCGAATACCTGCGTGGGGATGTAGGAGTGAGGGCTTGTGGGTAATCTGAGGCAAGGTAGTTGGGATGACTCATCTCGTGGTCCATGTGCGGAGAGTATGCTGTGGAGGGAATAATGACTTTTGAAGACCAAATGAACAGTCAAAAAACAATTTTCAAGAGATATTAAAATTATTAATCAATTAACATTTCACATCTGAATCATTTGTAATTGTACTGACAAATCATACTAAGAAAGTAAAACAAAACTAGACAGTCCGGTCAGCTGCAACCACATGGGTGTTGCCGCTGAAAGCCCCGCTTCTCCCCTTTTTTGCACATTATTCGGCCAATACTGTCGCCATGGCAACCGATATGGATAGGTGATATTAGTGAAGTATATCACATATCCATACCAAATATGAAAGTAATCGGTCAAAAATTGCAGCCTGAACATCCACAAGGAAATCTCTGTTTTGCCGCTAATTTGCATATTATTCGGCCAATACTGCCGCCATGGCAACAGAAATCGATAAGTGTCATAAGTGAAGTGTAACACATGTCCATACCAAATATGAAAGAAATCGGTCAAAAAGTACGACCTGTAGAGTGTCCACACGAAGTGTCTACGGACGCGGCAGCGGCGTCGGTGACGACACACGAGAATTCATAGTAGCTGCCCGACTTGGTCCGGGGGTAACAATTAGCCTGGTAAGTTTACTGCCAAAATTCACTTATTCTCTGACTCACTGTACCCCTCACATACTCACTCACAAACTCACTGACTCACTCACTAACTGACTTCCTGACTCACACACTAACTCACACTCACACTCATTCACTAACTCACTCACTCATTCCCTCAAACACTTGGTCTCTCACTCACTCACTCACTGACTAACTCAGTCACTCATTCCCCCAAACAATCACTTGCTCACTCGCTCACTCACTCACTCCCTAATTCTTACTCACTCACTCAATCACTCACACTCATACACACACAGGATCGTAAAACTCACAGCTGGTGAGGTCAGGAGGGTTGTAGCTGTCAGTGGGGTACATGCTGGTGGGCTTCGCCACTCTCAGATACACCACCTCCGCCGTGTTTTTCAGTGCCCCCACCGCGTCCTCGTGCATCACGTCCTCCAGAGACACCGTGTTCACCTGGGAGATGGACACGTCTTAGAAGTCCCACAGAAAACAACCCCGTTTGATAGGCTATTAACATTCAGGAGTTTTCACTATTACGGCTTATTGCCCATCAATTAGGAACTGACTCCATGTCAAACTCATTTTCTGTTTTAAAATGCAAAAATCTCTGACAGTTCACAAACACTTTTGAATGAAACAGCAAATGTATAATCAAATAGAAGCTATTTTCAACAAAAATGGTCTTCAAATTCAACTTAAGGAAATTTGGCTTGCTATTGGCCATTCATAAAATACAGTATATAGAAGAGGGCAGGGTTTTAACAATTGCTAATAACTGTTTTTCACTGACTGCTGCTAATCTACTTTTAATTCCCTTCAATGGCCTGGCCAGGTCCATAGAAAATCTAGTGAATAAATACAGGCATATTCCACTGTGTATAAGCATGGGTGTCATCAACAGACAGCGTGTATTTCTTAGTTTTTGTTCATTTGTGTTTAGTGCGTTTTGTCCTCCATTTATGGCTTTATGCATCGTTGTAAGCATGCCTGTTTGCATACACTTGTCTCTGTACGTAGGCGGGTGGTGAGTCAAAGGTTGCCTGAATCAATTTGAATTTTAAAATGCAATGAGCTGCAACAATGTCCAGTAAAAAATTCTTCCTCATCCTTTTCATCAATGATCAGAACATTACACATAGAGGAATTACTAATGGGCTTTTACTTGCAGCAAAGTTTCAACAATGTTGTCAAAGAAAAGTTTTTTTGTGAGGTAAAATGAAAGTTCCATGATGATATCAGGAATTTGGGCCTCTCATAATCTCACAAACAACATTTACCGTTGAAAATATGAGCAAAACAAATAGCCTCCTCACAAACAAAGAGATAATCACAAAAATGCAATCCATTTTGTAAAATGAAGTGTGAAGCCATCAAACCCTGACCAATCCTTTATGGGTGCCAGCTGTACATAGATACGCACATATCTGGGACCCAAGGCTCCCACTGTTCATATTTCCTGTTGTGTGTGACTGTGTGTGCATATGTGAACTGGATATGTGTATGTATATATGCGAGTCCGCACATATGTGTTTTAATGTATGTGTTTGTGTGTGTGCAGGGCTGTATTCTGTCATGTGACCCCACCCAGCAGCAAAAATCAGTATGTGTGTGTGTGTGTGTGTGTATGTGTGCATACGTGTACTGGATATGTGTATATGCATGCTAGAGTCTGTGCATGTATGTTTACATGCGTATGTGCATGTGTGTGTGCTTGCATGTGTATTTATTTGCTTAACGTTCACGTTTGGTGCACCACAGCAAACGCCTACACGTCTAACCTTGAATGATGATGGAATAAATCATCAAATTTTGAGTATTGCCCAATAAAAACTTATTATTATAAATTTTTTGCCGTATGCCATCTCATAGAGGAAAGAAATGTAATTAAAGGAAAGCCATCACTGATTTTTAATCATTTATTTTCAGTGATGGCAGACTCAGGTTTGTCCTCCCTGTTAAGGTGCTGTTATCCATGGGGATGTACCATGTCTGTAGTTGTTTTGATTTGTACCACTTATTTTTGAAGTCATTGCGCCACTGAGCTAATTTTATTCTTATCAATGGCCATTTTTAAGAAATTAATATTTATTTATACATCTTGATATTCTTTTTAAATAAATCCCCCATATTTTGAATTTTTCCACCTCATTTATTTTCAAAAAATATATAATGTTTTATATGTATAATTGCGTGTTTTTAAAGTCTTTAATCCAGATTTTTTACTTGCATTTCCCCTTCAGTAGGTTCAAAGTCAGAAAAAGTATTTTTTTTCATATTGTCGGGCACTGTCACATATGTATTCTGTATCTGCAGGTTGCAGCATTTCACTGATGTGACAGAACACTTATATTGAAAGAAATATTAAAACCCAGGGTGCAGTGCTTTTATGTGCACAGCATTATATCAGTGGAAAATATCTAGACCTTATGCATCATTTTAAATGCAGTTCCCTGCAATTCAGCAGGACATATTTGGGATCTTTGGAAACCTTCAGATCTTCTCTAGAATTTAAAACAAGCCATCAGTTCCACAGGTTTGAATAAAGCAGCTCCATTTGACGAACCTATGTATGGGTCTGTAGGTTTACGGGGTTAATGTGTGCTGATTAAAAATAAAAAAAGAGAGTGCCGTTATCCGCTGTCACGGCCCCCACTTTCCTCACTTTAGGTGAAATGGGAGAAATGCCACCAAGAATGAACAGAATAAAGCTTATGTTGGCATATTAGGCTAATCTGCAAGGACATGGTAGAGCACAACCAACACAGCCCATGTTACAGGAGTGTTGGGAGCATAGTAAGTCCAATTTCACAGTTTTGGGTGGATAGGACATGCTAAGGTGCAAAATGTAGGTCTAATGTTTTGTAAAACTAAGCCCCACTGTTCCATAATTAGCTATACCTCCTTAGAAATTCATTATGAGGTCTATAGGAATGAGCCAGTGGTAAAAATTAAAAGGAAAAATGTATGAGAAGGTTAATAAATCGCTTGTGGTAAAAAGGCTTGAGTAATCAAAAATGTTAGTCTTCAAAGATTAAAAAGTTACTCACAGGGTTAATAATAAGGAAGGCAGTATGTGAATAAAAAACAAAAAAATATGACAAAAAAATTTTATGCTGTATTCTCTGTTTATTAGTAAAATTAATGCAAACCGGCTTTGGTGAGTGTGTACAACTGCAGTCCACTAGATGGCGCATCTGACAGGGAGGAATACAAGAGTACAGCGGCAGATACCGGGAAGTATACTCATGGGTCAACCATGGGCTATCTGCCCCTTTCTTCTAATCTCAGAGTCAGGGGGTGAACGCTCAGTATCTATAGAGGGGGCAAGATATTTCTTGTTGTTTACATTTTCATGTTTGTGGTTTTCTTGCTAATCATTCGTGCTTTCCAATACATGGTAACCTACTGGAGTTTAGTATGACATGCTGTAAACTGCTGTATTGCAGGCATGTACATGCGCTTATCTTTGGCCAAATTAAGTTAAAGATTACGACATCAATTATAAAGGAAACCATCGGTGGTATGTGTTATTACTTTTTTTTATGTGCATACCAGTTAAGCATAATGTGTATTTCCCTCACCATAATTTAATACAATCAACAACATAACTACACCATTTTTAATTCAGCTGTCATGCTTTCAGACATTTCTGCTTACTTGCAAGATTAGATGGATAGCAAAGTCCTCCTTCTTTTGAACAAAACAATGCATAGCATTCCATGGTTTTACAAAAATGTAACAGACTAAACAGCTGTTCTAATCATAAATGCTTGTGAAAGCAAACTGAATTTATTTTGATTCCACAGTGCAACACATCGGAAAATTGCATCAAACTATTTAGAAATGCTCACAGAATTATCTTCGAACTGTGCAGTCTATAAGTTACTCTATTTACATTTCAGAGGGAAAACACGAGTAGGTCTATGTAAAGAGGGATGTAAGTATTTGCACCCTACCACTGTTCCAGCAGCTATGCTCATGGTCAGCCATATCTGCCTGATGTTAATTCATTTGATGCAATGAAAGAGCTACAGTACCGCTATAGTTCAAGGTTAGGTGTGGGGATTTTGCTGCTTCACACCATAAGTAACCTGATTGCGAGCCTAGTTACCAATCAAATTGTAAGGTGTAGAGTGCTGATCTGGCATATGAGATTCCATGTAGGTGTGTCAGAGTGTACTGAATGTTGCACTAAATCAGGTGTAGTGAACATTACACGCACATGCCATGTCAATTCGTGTGAACGCCACATCTAAATGAAACGATCACCGTCAGCGCAACACCTACGTCACATGTGTAGTGCCTGTGGATGCATTGTGAGTGTAAACCGCTGGCATGTGTTCGAAGGTTTGGTCAGAGCTTAGAGGTCATAAGTAGACGCTAGTGAGAGGTTTGACATTAGTTGGCTGTCTCTTTTTATACGACATGCGCTGTGTGTGTGTGTATGCGCACGTGTGTGTGCGCGTTTGTATGAGTGCGTACGCAAACATATATTTGCATTTGTTAAAAACAGGGTTACTTAGGGGGATTTATAGGGCAGGGTTAGGGTTAGGGTTAGGGTTAGGGAAGGGGTTCAGTTAAGGGTTGATGCTAGGGTTGGGATGTATGGAGAAAAGGATTTTGGCGCAAATATAATTTTCTGGTTCTCACGAGAATAGAAAAAATTAGACTGAGTATGTCTGCATGCATGTGTATGTGTGTGTGTGTGTGTGTGTGTGTGTGCAGGTGTATTTACATGTGTGTGTATATGGGTTTGCCTGTGTGCTTGCATGTGTGTGTGTATATGTGTGCGCATGGGTAGTTGCATGTGTGTGTATGTGGGGTGTGTGTGTGTGTGCACGTGTGTCTGCATGTGTGTGTATACAGGTGTGTGTATGAGCGAGCACGTGTGCAGGCATACCTGTGTATGTGTGCACACAAGTGTTTTTGCATGTGTGTGAGTGGACATGTGTGTTTGCGTATCTGTGCATTAACTCACAGCCAGTATTTTGTCTCCTATTTGTAGCCGCCCGTCCTTGTGAGCAGCCCCTCCCTCGATGATCTTGGTGACATAGATGCTGTTGTCTCCAGGTACGTGCTGGTTTCCCACCCCTCCGGCAATACTGAAGCCCAGGCCTGAGTAACACACACACACACACACACACACACAAATACACACACGTACAGACAGAGATCTCAGTGCTCATCAAGAGTCAGCCGATAATTCACTCCACTCCGACTCTCCCACTCACGCACCTTTGGGCCCCTTGATAAGTTTAATCTCGGTGACTTTCTCGGCTGCCGGTTTCCGCCGCAGGACATAGAGCCGGACGATGGCGCCGGCCTCCTTTAGCGCCTCCACGGCCAGGCTGTGCGTCACCTCCCGCACGTCCACGTCGTTCACAAACAGGATGCTGTCATTCACCCTGACGGACAGACACAGGCAGCGAGCTTGAGAGTGGTCTGCTCTGCATGAATGTGTGTGAGTGGGAGGATTCCAGGACGCAATCATTGCTGCTGCCAGATGCGACGAGTCAAATATGTAACTTTAACAAAAGCGAGCTCAAAAGAAGTGGGAAAGCAATTAGAAGGGAGGGCAGGGGCTCACAAATGCAAACGGGTGCTGGAAATTGTGTATATTGGAAATGGAAAGACAACAATGCCAAAATTTATGTTACCCAGCCTGCTCAATTAAGCTACAGTACCACAAATGTGAGAAAGAGGTCACTTCATACTCTCAAAATAAACAATCGCATACTTAAAACTAGAAAGCACTTGGAGTGTGCATTACCTCCGCTGTTTTGAAATTTGTTGGTGTGGGAATTGAACGTTAAATGAGTTTCACCAGCGCAGTCTTCACGTGCATAGAAATTCTTTCAGATCCTGGATCAAGGATTTGAGTCGGATCCTCACCAAAATTTAATCACTTCCTCGTTAGCACAGTATCTATCAACACTCAAAATTTCATTGACATCCATCACTTTTTGAGATATATCATCAACTGATGAATAAACTGACTAACTAAATAACTAACTCCAGTGAAAATATTACCTCCAGGAGGAGATACAGTAATAGGCCGAAAAATTACAAAAATTCACAACTGATTTTTTTTTTTTTTTGTAAGTAAAAAAACAACTTTGGGGGAAATAACCCCAACGTTACATTTTATAAGTGAATACGGCAGCAGTGAAGCACCTCCACACAGAAATGAAATAAATCCGGGCAAGTGTACAGTTTCCCAATGAAAAACTGAGAGAATTTATGCCTTAATTTAACCAACCATTAGAATGAAAGATGGGAACAGTCCTTACGGAAGCAAAAGCAGTCAGGAGAATGAGGGGAATTAGAATTAGAGGAGCAAGAGACATCTTTATCATCAAAGACCTCACATTCATTCTTCATCCTGCAAATGCACTACAAGGATTTTAATGTAGTTTTTAACATGAGCGGACATTTCGCTTTAGAACATCAGAGCATTTTCACCACCATAGAAGTAAAATGTCTGTCCGAGCATGTTCTAGCTTACGAGCGGCTGCTTCTTTGAAGCAGCCTATATTATAGTGCTCACCTATACAAGGAACCCAAGCTATAAGTACATCAAGGAAGATTTTACACCAAAATATGCATCAGAAAAATACATCTGTTGAGAGTCGAGAATAATCTCCAGTCTTCTGTAAGCACAAACTTAAGGACTGAGCAAGTGAATAGATTAAACTATAAATAATTTTCCAGGGTGTCATGGAAACATCTGAAACCCCATTTTTAGATAAGGCCGGTGAAGCCCGGTAGAGAATATCGAACATCGGCCGTGAAACTTTTCTTCTGAACTCCATTTTAATTGTTCTCCTTGGAACCATTTAGGATTGGGAGCTGGCAGCGAGGGAAGCAGCAGCTCCACCTGAGCCCTTTGAAGCCTGGAGCTCCGGAGTTGGGCATATATTTAGCCCAGGGTGTTTATCCTCGTGCACTGGGCTGTGGGTCTGTCTGAGGTAATGCAGGCTGCTGTAGCGTGAAGTGGGAGTTATCAGAGGCAGGGGCAGCAGATTTCGCCCCATGGAGATGGGAGAGGGGAAGAGTGAGGGAACATTGGTGAGATACCCATCTGCAGGCTTTAGGTGAACACTGCATGAGTGATCAGAGGAAATGAAAACGAAAGAGAGAGGGAAGTAAACAAATGTCATTCTATACACCGCTGCTGTGGTTTATATTGCTGTTTGTCTGATGTTACTTCTGAATGCTACATTCTAAATTCTCACAGACAATAATATCGTCCATAACGTGTAGCATGGCCGCACCTATTCCTACATGGATACATAAACCAGAACAGAAATAGGAAAGAAAGGATGAGGTAGAGACAGTGGGAATCAGGAATGACAAGAGATGCGAATGAGAGAGAGAGAAAGAGAGAGAGCGAGAGAGAGGGAGGGAAAGAGACAGAGTGGGTGGGAGAGAGAGACTGGAAAACAGTTCTGCAGAGAAATTATTTACCCATTTTCGCATATTTTGGATTAAGCTAATTCCCTTTCGTTACGAAGGCAAGCAATGTACCATTTTCTTATCCTCTTCCCACATATTGTAACAAGAAAAAAAAAGACATAATCAAAAAATGGTGATAAAAAAGTTAACAGGAGGCTTAATGTGTCCGCCTCTCCTGTCGCCTTTCAATGTCTCTGAGAGCCAAAAACCTCCTGCAGCAGTAAACACAGCCAGAGGACTCAATCTCTGTTCCTTAATCCACACCTCAAACCAGCTACAAGTGCATTCTGGGAAAGAAAGCTCTTTAACCCTTTGTTGCATGACTCTTCTCCTCTTTGTCTATTAAGGGTGGTGGTTGGGTTCGGTTGCTTTAGTAACCACAATGCAACAACGGGTTAAAAATGAATATAAGAGCCTGTTTAGCGTCCTAAAGCCCAACATCCCCTTAGTGGTAATGCTGGTGTTTCGGGATTTTCAATGGCATGCCGTGAGCCTTTGACCCTTAAACATATAATTGCCTTCAAGGCATTCCTGTTTAAGATCGCTTGATTAATAATCACACAATTTATTTACTGAATAATCAAGACGATTATATAAGTCTGTAACAATTAAGAAATCATTAAAAAATGACAGAGATCATGGATGGGCCACATTGACAACATACTTAATAGTGAGATTGAGGGGATGAAAAAAACAACAAGTAATTAAAAAATCAATATATTCTCTGAATTCCATCTCCCGTCTTAGCTCTTTTTTTTCAGCAGTGCAACCTAATTTATTTTAAGATCTCATTTAATCAAAATGTTTTCAGCGTTCAAAAGAATAGACTATATTTGCGCAGAAGCGCAGTTGCACACTTGCTGCGATGTGATTATAATTAATTTATTAAATTAAATTACCAATGCTTCTTACGTTGAAGCATTGGTAATTGAGTACTTCATTAAATTGTTTGTAAGTGCATTATGAAAGTTTGACACGTGGCATGCATTTAAAATCATTTTAAACGCATGCCATGCGTCAAACTTTCATAGGAGCAAAATCATTGATGAGGTCTTTATAGTCCAGCTTCTGGGAAAGTTGGAAGAAGGCTAAAATAAAAATGTATGAACAGCAATTATCCAATTAATTAATTTGAAACAAAATCTAAACCCTATCTTAAGACCATCTTCAGCAGCATTTAGCACATAACATTCTAATTCAAGATGGAATTTCGAGAAATTTCTGTTAATTGCCATCCATACAATCTCATATTGTAGCCTTCCTCTTTGACGCAAAGCTATATGTCTTAATCATTCATGGCAACTCAGCTTATGGGTAGCCTATTTGCTCCATAAATTAATTCAATTAACTGTCCAATTCTTAATCAGAAACAGGTCTAGAGTATACCTGCAAAATGGTATTGTCACTGGTTACATAAGCAAACTTAACATGCGGACCTGAGTCAGCAAAACTGCATTTTTATTTAGACTATTTTCTTAGGCGTATCAAGGCAATCGAACCCTGAGGCGGAAAAAATACACCATTTTGAGAGATAAAGGAATTCCGAAACTTCGAGAGACCAATATTTTATGTCACCATTAATGTGGATAGCAAAATGCTTGATAACCATTGCAATGAACAAAGCAATGCAATGCAACTCAAGCTTAAGGGAAACGGACATTAATTCTGCTGATTGATCCTCACAACTGAACAAATTAACACTTAGTCGCAAATTATGAAAAGTAAATGGGAACAGGTTCGGAGAAGTAATGCGCTTTAAGGCGAGGTGAAAGAAGGGCTATAATCCTCCAATTGAAGTCCAGGGTGGAATTGGTTAAAGAGCCTGAGCAGTGATTATTAAGCTTATAGTTCACAATCTCAGGTTGGGGGTATAACTGCTGTATTAGAGGGACTTGAGATAGTCCGCAGTCCAGATGCAGCACCAGCTGAGACCCCAGAGCTGCCCTGGATTCAGGTGCAGAGACACAGGTGTGCACAGGCGAGACGGCTGTTTTATCCCTCTGCACGATGTGCTGTAGTCTCTCTGCTTCTACCTCCGATTTTAATCAAATTAATTGTACATTTGCTTCATCTGGGGAAAGAAGCCCTGAATAACAGCAGAAAAGTAGTATTTCAAGATATTTTTTGATCTATACAACATCGATCTGAAAAAAATGCAACAAACTACAACAAACTAAAAAAGTTGCACAGCTGGCATTAAGGAAAGGATAAAATAATGCATGACTAGATAAACTGGCACAAATGTAGGTGCAGAATTACAGAGATGTAATTTCAGTGCTGTCTTACGCTGTCTGTCAGGGATTAAGTCAGTGCCTGAACACAAACATAACAGTACTGGCTAGCAGCCATATTGAATTGGGCTCAGTGGAATTGTCAAGAAATTATAAACTAACAATCTGAGTGAGATAATGCAATGGATTACATTATGAGAGCTATTATTAAAATTATTACACTTTTATGGCAGTTTCCTTAAATATTTTTATTATTTGTTGACTGTATCAATGGATTGACTGTTGACATTACTGCTGAAGCCAAAATTGAGTCCCTTTGCATACATTTTGATAGCAAACACAATGACAGAACAGAGGCCAGTATTAGGCAGCATTAGATTGCATTCTGAATAACTGTAGATCGTTCCTACCCCTGGTGTGTGCAGAGGGTACAGAATAAGGCCATACCTGAGTCTGCCATCCTGGGCAGCTGCACCCCCAGGGATGATTTTGGTGATAAAGATGCTGGGGTCATCACCCACGTGAGGGTTATCTGTCCCTCCAGCAATGCTGAAGCCCAGACCTGAGTTCCCCTGCAGACATACACGTGCACACACACACACACACACACACACACACGCACACACACACACACACACACACACACACACACACACACAGAGACACACATACACACACACACACAAAAATTGGCATACACACATACACATATACATATACAAACACACAAATACACAGACACACACAAACAAGAACATCCATAACCATACACACACACACACATATATACATAAACACAAACACAGCCACACGCAAATGCACCAAAAAAAAAAAAAAAAAAAAAAAATCAGAAAATAGTCAGGGACAGATGAACTTGCCAGTTGGCTCCTGATCACACATTATCACTCTGGGGTCAGAGATGGGGGGTGACTGGACTGCGTCACACTGTGTGAATGAAGTGGATGTGTAATGCAGAGCAAAAGAAACAGAGACTGTTGGGTCAGTTGTGCATGATGCAACTGCTCAGTTCAGTGAGGTGTTTACTTGAGGTTCTTCGAAATACGTGAGATATTTTCCACAGCGGCACGTAAGTAGTACACACTGAGGGTTTCAGTCTTCAAATGGAACTGAAAAGGCATTCAGCTCGATTTATTTCTAATCCAATTCAAAGGCCAATTATGCTCCCTAAAGTTTCACTCCAGACTCTACTTCCAATTGAATTTTTAACTGTCCCAAATCCTAAGGGGCAGGATATCTCCTGTGATCTGGAAAAACCTAGTACGTGTGCCACTTTTGGTGGAAACTGAGTTTGACCCTCATTTGCTGTAATCTAGAGCAGTGAAAATCTTAAAACACTTGCTATTTGTGTTATTTGAACTGTCAAAATCAAGTTTCTATAATTTTTTTCTCTTAGGAAAAGTCCAAAATCTATAGGTTTTTGTTCAATTATGAGACCCTTGCCACTGATAAACTCTCTAGGTTTTTCCAGATCACAGGAGATATGCATCGCTAGCATTCAGCACTGAGTGGTTGGTAATGTAATGTTTCAGTACATGTTAGTAGCTCTTCAAGCTGCTCTATTCTCAGACTGACACTGGCAGAAGGATGTGTGTGATGGACATCCACCACAAAAATCATGACACCAGCCTGGGATTGTGCCACTGCAGCTGACCGAAGATCAAACGGCCATTAGGATCCATGATCCTGCATCTATCCACACAAGGGACTCCCGGAGAGTGGCTAATACAGAGCGAGCTTTAGGGGTTATCATGCGAATGTTCTGCATTCATCCGCGGAGAACATCAGAAAGAAACATCTTACAAAACATTTAGACAGAACTCAGTTTTTGCAAAAATATTTTCTGCCAGTAGTCAACAAAAAGCAAAGAAAGGGATATTTAAAATGAGATGCTTCTGTTACGCATTAGTGGGAGGTTAAGAGCAATCACCGCATCATTTCATTTCACAGAGAATCAAAGTACTAATGTTCTGTTCTCTCCATAAGCAAAAATTGAAATACATATTTCTAAATATAGTGGTAAAGTGCCATTTAAAATCTGTTTATAGTATGCGTAGGTTATCAAGAAAAAAAAGAATGATTTGCATAATCGTACATATTCTATAAATGAACATTCATTTTAAAGAGCGAAATAAATTTGAAATTAACTACCTGGAACAGAGAATTATCTATTTAAATCCAGACATCTGCAGGATTTGAAACAGACAAATAAACCGCAAAAGCAGGATTCAAAAAGAATTGTTGTTTCTAGATTACTAGAAGACAATCTCTTCTACTGAGATGGAAGCTTTTCTTCCGACGCATTTAGTCTTTAACCAAACAAGCTAATAAAATCCCATTCACTGTCTGCGCTCCTTTTCAGCTATTTCGCCCATGTTAACCAGGGCTACAGCTCACCAAAATGTCAGCATGTATCTGAAATCAATTTACGGGATACACAAACTGACCAATTCAACTAATAAGTAAAAAGTAATGTTGTGAAAGTACTACAATGTGGATTATTCCTTTCTAGAGAAGAAAGAAAAACGGTATGCATAAAAATACCAAATTTTCTTACTCAAACCACAGAAAAATACAGAGGATCTTACACAAGTGGGCGCGTCATATGAAAGCTAGGAAACTCGCTGAGTAAATTATGCATTAAAGCTCGCAACAAACCCTAAATTTACTCAGCTAGTTTCATAACTTTCTTATGACATGACCCAGAGTATAAAATTCTGTTCATCACATAACTGAATTGCACAATTTCATAGAAGACATCTGTAATTTGTGTTAGCACCTGAATGGTAAGTGAATTCCCATTCGCAAACTCCATCACGCTTGCTTACTCAGTTGTAAAGTCACAGTCAACTGGGTAGCTAGCCAACGTTAGCTCGTTATCCAACAAACTAATATTACGTAATGGTTATGGAAAGGTAGTGCATGCACGCTAGCCAGCAAGCTAAGTGATGTTAACTTGGTTACGAGTGTGGTACTTAACTAGCCCGCTACTGTGCTTAGCCATACCGATTTAACAAACGTTAGACTAGGTATAAATACTAAAAGCATGATGTAATGTGGAGTGATTTTTTCCCCTTACTCTTAGCCAATGAAATTTTTGCAAAAGTGATATGTACCTACGGTAATAACAAAAATATGTAATGACCTGGGCTTTGGGAAAAGAACTACAGTTATGTGATAAATTATAATATTTAACTTTCTTTTCATTTACTCATTTTCGACAAAGGTCTGGCCAAGAGTACAGCACTTAAACTACAGAACATATTACCAGTAGTGGTAGTTAAATTTACAATTGTAGTAATTGATCACCTACTACCAGGAATAATCAAACTGTTTCTCAAAGAAGTGAAATAACACTTCTGTTTAAGACTAGCATGAAATAGAGGATGTTGCTAATAGAGATGGTGAGGTAGGTTTGAAATATTGCTTTCTTTAACCATGATATTTATCTGCATTGGCTCACTTAGAGAAAATTGCTTTGGTGTTGCCTGTGTTATCTTTAAAAACACTGACATCTTAAGATCAGAAGCACAGGGTAAGTCAGCACTATTTTGACATAATTTTGGAGCTGCTTCCCCAAGGACCCCTACATTTGCATCAATATTTGTATTTTAGCATAATTGAGCTTTTCTTTCCCCCCATAATTGTGGTGTTTGGTAGTCATCTGAAATATCAGCAAGTGGGAAGAAGGTAAAAAAAATTCTCACCCTCTCCAGTGTGATCTCTTCATATTCCACTTCTCCATCTGAACCATTCACCTGAGAAAGAGAGAGAGAGAGAGAGAGAGAGGAAGAAGACAAGTCAGCGAAAGAACTGAAGAAAATGGAACAGTGGACGACAGGAAAGGAAGAGATGAATACGGGATGAGAGGAAGAGAAAAGCAAGAAATAGGGAGCGTCAAGGTATAAGAAAAAAGTCAAGAAACACTGAAGATGGAGAAAGATAGAAAGTAAAATAAAAAAACATCAGAACCGCACGGGTCCCTCTGAATTTTTCACCACAGGGCAGTGTGGGATAGAGGAGGACTGAGAACCAGCGATACCAAGCACATATAAACATCTTCCCAGCAGCACTGATCCCACACAAACATACAAATTCACACACACACACACACACACACACACACACAAAGACACGCAAACTCAAATGTATTTACACAATCCAGACCACCACAGTGCACGGCGCACAAAAAAAAACCCTTGTTGGTCATGTGACACACCATGGCCACGGGCACAGAGGGCCACTCCGCCTGCTCAGGAGTGACATCACTGCTCAGCGAATATATCGCACACACATGTATATACCACAGCACATATACCCATATACAGCAGCTATACTGCACGCTACACGACTCAGCAGGGTCACCATGGAAAGAGAGAGAGAGAGAGAGAGAGAGAGAGAGAGAGATTGCTCACAGACAGAGGGAGAGAGAGAGAGGGACAGAGAGAGGGAGAGAGAATGGGTGTATAGTGAGAGACAGAGAGAAAGTGACAAAGAGGAAAAGAGAAGGAATGACAGAGAGAGGGAGAGAGAATGGGTGTATAGTGAGTGTGCGAGTGATGGAATGAGGAAAAAGAAAAAGAATGAGAGAGGGAGAGATAGAACAGGGCTCACAGCGAGAGAGAGAGAGAGAGAGAGAGAGAGAGCAGTCTGCTGGTTCTGACAGCTGGATGAGTGAGAAGGACAGCAGAGCGTAAAGCAAAGAGACAGATGGGTTGATAAATGGACGGAGGAATAAACAGTTACAGGTCCTGCTGATGTTAGTGCAGAAAAATGAGTGCGGGAGACAGTGATGGACGTCACACCGGAAGGAGAGATGGAGAGGCGGAAGAAAGAGAAGGAGGCACAGATGGAACAGGGGAGAGTCGCAGGGCCTGGTGCAGAGAAAAACGAAGGAATGAGTAAATTAACCCTTAGAGCGCTTAAATGCAGCTATTGTTGCTCACTGATGTAAGATTTCAAAATCAAAGCTGTCGAAAACCTATCATGTGGCGACTTGCTTAAAAGAGCTCCTGCAGGGGAGCTCTTTTAAACAAGTCGCCACATGATAGGTTTTCAACAGCACAAGATAATTACATTTATATATTTTTTTTATTTATTTCAGTGCCCTAAGGGTGAAATACAAAAGGACAGACAGCAAATAGTCCGAGAGACAGATCATTATAGGGGGAGGGTGAGGATAAAAATGAACGGAGGAAAAAGAATAGATAAAGCATACAGCACAGAGCCAGAGAAAAAGAGGCAGAGCAACAGAAAGAAAACAGTGTAACAGCGAGAGAAAGAGAGAGAGAGAGAGCAAGGGAGCGAGGAAAGAGAGAGAAGAGAAGTGTATTCCTTACGTAGGGGGAGCCATCAAGTGTTTCAGTGTTTACAACCACAGGAGGGGAGGTGGCCTACAGAGAGAGACACAATAAAGAGAAAATAAACAAAATGCGCAAAGCTAATGGAGGAGAAGAGGAGCGGGTGAGGAGGAGGGAGAGAGGGGCTGTGTTTCTGAGCCTCACAAGGGCGTCAGGCTGACATGGATACACCTGACACAGAGCTCCAGCGGGATCTCCCTCGGACGCAAGCGCAGCCTGGCTTGACCACCCACTCACTCAATTAGCTACTTACTGAAAGAGCCTCTATCTAACGTGGTGAGTGTCCACCCACTCTCTCATTCACACACCAACACACACTCCCAATCATACACACACTCATTCACACACCAACACACACTCCCAATCATACACACACTCATTCACACACCAACACACACTCCCAATCATACACACACTCATTCACACACCAACACACACTCCCAATCATACACACACTCATTCACACTCTAACACCAACTCCCAATCATACACACACTCATTCACACACTAACACCAACTCCCAATCATACACACACTCATTCACACACCAACACACACTCCAAATCATACACACACTCATTCACACTCTAACACCAACTCCCAATCATACACACACTCATTCACACACCAACACACAATCCCAATCATACACACACTCATTCACACACCAACACACACTCCCAATCATACACACACTCTTTCACACTCTAACACCAACTCCCAATCATACACACACCAACACACACTCCCAATCATACACACACTCATTCACACACCAACACACACTCCCAATCATACACACACTCTTTCACACATCAACACACACTCCCAATCATAAACACACTCATTCACACACCAACACACATTCCCAATCATACACACACTCATTCACACACCAACACCAACTCCCAATCATACACACACTCATTCACACTCCCAATCATACACACACTCATTCACACACCAACACACACTCCCAATCATACACACACTCATTCACATCAACACACACTCCCAATAATAAACACACTCATTCACACACCAACACACATTCCCAATCATACACACACTCATTCACACTCTAACACACACTCCCAATCATACACACACTCATTCACACACCAACACACACTCCCAATCATACACACACTCATTCACACACTAACACCAACTCCCAATCATACACACACTCATTCACACACCAACACACACTCCCAATCATACACACACTCATTCACACACCAACATACACTCCCAATCATACACACACTCATTCACACACCAACACACACTCCCAATCATACACACACTCATTCACATACCAACACACACACTCCTAATCATACACACACTCATTCACACACTAACACCAACTCCCAATCATACACACACTCATTCACACACCAACATACACTCCCAATCATACACACACTCATTCACACACCAACACACACTCCCAATCATACACACACTCATTCACACACCAACATACACTCCCAATCATACACACACTCATTCACACACCAACACATGCTCCCAATCATACACACACTCATTCACATACCAACACACACACTCCTAATCATACACACACTCATTCACACACTAACACCAACTCCCAATCATACACACACTCATTCACACACCAACACACACTCCCAATCATACACACACTCATCCACACTCTTACACCAACTCCCAATCATACACACACTCATTCACACACCAACACACACTCCCAATCATACACACACTCATTCACACTCTAACGCACTCCCAATCATACACACACTCATTCACACACCAACACACACTCCCAATCACACACACACACTCATTCACACACCAACACACACTCCCAATCATACACACACTCATACACACTAACACCAACTCCCAATCCTTCTAACCTTATAAAAATCCAGTTACTTCAGAAACGCTTTGTCAGATTGGCAACGTCATCAAATCCATCAGAACCCTCCGCTCCGCTCTTAAAAAACTCAACATTCTTTCTGTATATGATATAAATTAACATCAGATCTGTGTGTTTATATATAAGTATATTTTTTTACCACATTTACTACCGTCGTCGTTTGGAAGCTTTTTTAAATTTAATTCCCAGATTCACTCATGTATTACCAAACAAACTAATCATCTTTACCTTCCTTTCTATAAAACTAAACATGGTCAATTTTCTCTTAAATACCGCGGTGCCCAGTTATGGAATACCAAAAGACATATTGTCATAAGCTCATCATCCTTAGAAAATTTTAAAAGGAAACTGTTTTCTCACCTAATTCATGAAATGTAACTTTTTATGTATGCATGTCCATTTTTGTCTTCTGTTTATCGATTATTGGATTTCTTTTCAGGAAGTTTCTATTGTCAGATTGATTCGTTTAGATATTTGTCTATACATGTATATGTGTGTGTATGTGTATATGTGTATATGTATATATGTATATGTGTATGTATGTGTATGTGTATGTATGTTTGTGTATATATAATATATTTAAATTATATGTCTTACTTTGATTAGTTGTATTGGTTTTTTTTTTGGACTTTCTTTGCCTGTCAAGAAAGGTGAGGTCCTTTGTATAAGCCAGTAGGCTTCTTGAACTCTTTTAACACATCCATTTTTGAATATGTATTTTCAGAATAAGATTTTATGTAGTTTTTTTTTCTTCGCTTTTTTTTACACATGTGTGCAATTAAATAAATAAAATAAAATAAATAAATCATACATACACTCATTCACACACCAACACACTCTCCCAATCATACACTCATTCACACACCAACACACACTCCCAATCATACACACACTCATTCACACACCAACACACACTCCCAATCATACACACACTCATTCACACACTAACACCAACTCCCAATCATACACACACTCATTCACACTCCAACACACACTCCCAATCATGCACACACTCATTCACACACCAACACACACTCCCAATCATACACACACTCATTCACACTCTAACACCAACTCCCAATCATACATACACTCATTCACACACGAACACACACTCCCAATCATACACACACTCATTCACACACTAACACCAACTCCCAATCATACACACGCTCATTCACACTCCAACACACACTCCCAATCATGCACACACTCATTCACACACCAACACACACTCCCAATCATACACACACTCATTCACACACTAACACCAACTCCCAATCATACACACGCTCATTCACACTCCAACACACACTCCCAATCATGCACACACTCATTCACACACCAACACACACTCCCAATCATACACACACTCATTCACATTCTAACACCAACTCCCAATCATACATACACTCATTCACACTAACACCAACTCCCAATCATACACACACTCATTCACACACGAACACACACTCCCAATCATACACACACTCATTCACACACTCTAACACCAACTCTCAATCATACACACACTCATTCACACTCTAACACCAACTCCCAATCATACACACACTCATTCACACACCAACACACACTCCCAATCATACACACACTCATTCACACTCTAACACACACTCCCAATCACACACACACACTCATTCACACACCAACACACACTCCCAATCACACACACACACTCATTCACCCACCAACACACACTCCCAATCATACACACACTCATACACACTCTAACACCAACTCCCAATCATACACACACTCATTCACACACCGACACACACTCCCAATCATACACACACTCATTCACACACTAACACCAACTCCCAATCATACACACACTCATTCACACACTAACACCAACTCCCAATCATACACACACTCATTCACACACTAACACCAACTCCCAATCATACACACACTCATTCACACACCAACACACACTCCCAATCATACACACACTCATTCACACTAACACCAACTTCCAATCATACACACACTCATTCACACTAATACCAACTCCCAATCATACACACACTCATTCACACACTAACACCAACTCCCAATCATACACACACTCATTCACACACTCTAACATCAACTCCCAATCATACACACACTCATTCATACACTAACACCAACTCCCAATCATACACACACTCATTCACACACTCCTAACCATACACACACATCACTCATTCACACACACAAACACACACCAATACCAACACCCAACCATAAACACACTCAGCACTCATTCACACACACCAACTCCAAACCATACATACACTCATCACTCATATCAACCCCAACTCCCAACCATACACATCACTCATTTTTTCCCCAGCGCATTGACCTGTGATGCAGTAACCTCAAGCACACTCACTCACACAATTAGCCACTTTACTTAAATAGCTTTATCTCATGCAGTGACTAACCCACCCACACACCCGTCCCCTCGCTCATTCACTCACACTCACCAAACCCAATCATCCATTCACTGATAACCACAGGAACTCCCATCCATCCACACACTCAACACTCATTCATCTACCAGTGCAGCAGCTTGGGATGCAGTCGCCGAGCAAAAGCACTGACAACACCCTCAGCAATGCTTAGAGGTCGCCATTTTCTGAGTGTAAATCTGGCCTTTGAATGCAAATCCAACCCCGGATTTCTTCACTTCCAAACTACCTGAACAATTGATGCCACCAAGTACCCAAACACCTGACGCCACTAGCTTCACATCTTCACGTTTGAAAATAAAATGGTAAAATGTTTTGTATCATCCGTATTTGCGGAGCACAAGACTGCACTGCTGCCACAGATAACACCTCCACTCCACTGTGGTCCAAAACACAAACATTCCATCTGTACCCACGAGAGTACAGGCTGAAGCAGAGGTGACAAGCAGAGTGACACACAGCAATGACAACAACGCTCTCAACAGAACCATTTCTCTTTAAATCAACCACAAAAACACACTGAACCCACAAATAGATTCAGCCCCACAGTGAGTCACAGTATCTCTTGGAGGTTAATGATGTACTATTAAAATTTACAAGCCCAGAGTCACCCTAGTAAGCCGCATTATGGCTTTATGCATTTACAATAAAACTTTTTTATTTGATTCCTACCTCTTTCAATCTCTGTGCATTATACATTGCATATCAGTATATACTATTTCCTAATTTAATCTAAACCGCCGAGGACCACAGCTCTGTAATTTTAAGATGACCAGATCCTCTCAGATAAATTTCATGATGCACGTCTGTGTTATTATGCGAGTGAAGCAACTTCTAGAAGCCGGTGAATTTCTAACATGCATTAAAGTCACAGCACTGTATTTAATGAACCCAGCAAAGCCACTGATAAGCAAAAGATGAACTTCACAGATGGTAACCTCCAAGGGAAAATGTGCAATACTTCACTGTTCAATGTGTTGGTGAGGAAAAATGCCAAGTAATTGTTATGAGTCAAAATAATTCAGTTTGATGCCTTTTCTGTATTGCAATAAAACCTCCATAACCAGGCAACACCAATGAGTGCTTAATTTTTTATGCTTAATTTTTTAATGCTTAAGCATGTCCACCAATCATTTGCGTATGCCATAAGCAGGTACTCACAAAGTATGCTGCAAGCAGATACAAAGTATGTAACAAGCAGGTATTTACAAAGTATGCACAAACAGGTACTTAGGAAGTTAAAATGTGAATTCAATTAGCAGCTCAGTCAAGCCTAACTCAACGAGCAGGTATGTGAAGTGAAAAGCAATAATACTTGCAGTCAGTCTCCAAGATGTGCTGTTATTCACAGATATCACAGCCCACTCTCTACATACTGCACTGACATAATAATGATATCAGATGACCATATTCTATCACGCTTATTACACAAGATCCTATTTGCACTGCATTGCTCTGAAATCACAGACAATTTAAGTCATATCATACATGCCAACTCTACCGCTTTTAGTGGTAGACTACGGCTTTCGGGGCTTTTCATTCTGAAAAAAAAAAATCCCCAAAAGCGGTAGTCTACCACCAAAAGTGGTAGAGTTGGCATGTATGTCATATTTAACATGCACTGATGAAACAGTGTGATCACGCATGGACTAATGTTCTGTACTTGGATCCCAGAACAGTTATTATACCCGATGATACCAAACTATGGTATGAGATCAGTTAAATTAGACAATAAAGTTGGGAAAACAAACACTGCATACTTCACTGAGCAGATGATTTCTGTGAATATGAGTTACATATGTCAAATCAAAGACAGCAGCTGTCTCCAGTTTTTGACAGGCCTGTGTGACAGTTGGAAATCAGAGAGTTTGGGAGCAACAGCTCTGGGAAATATTCAGGAACAGCTATTGAGAGATAGTAATGAATTCCACCGAGAGATGTACCTGAAAAGAACCACAGGAAGACTTACTCCCTATGACAAAAAGTAATTTAAATGAATTCATGTGGGTGAGGAGTTGCTCACAAGCTGCTTAGTATTATTGCGATAGTATATTTGATTATTGTATCCGTTAATGGTTTTTCTTCTGGTAATGAAAGTTAAAATGGGTTAAAAGTAGAAGAGGGTCATAAATCGAGAAAAATGACCACTAAGTTCACATTAAGAAATCTGGTATTTCTTTAAACATGTATCATATTATTGCAAATATAAGGTCTACACGAGGTTGTACTGGGAGTGCAATCAGCCTGGAAATTGTCCATCTCTGACAGGTCTGGGATGGGGGGGTTAATGTCCACAAACAAATAATCCTATTTATATGAAAGATCCTTCTTATACTAAAGATACCCTGAACCATGATGCTGTCCTAAACTAAAAACATAACACTGTCAACATATAAACTAATATATTTTTACTGAGGTATTTCATTATTATTATTATTATTATTCAATGAATGAGTGTGAAAAAGAAATGTGACTTTGAGGCCATTTAGACTGCAGAATTCTTCAATAAGACTATTACAATATTTGGATTGATTCATACATAGCCTTTTTTTAAATAACTTTACATACTTTACTTTCAGACTCTAAATAACATAGCATACCCCACTAGCTTCTGAACCGTGATACTCCCTGGTTGCTAGTCTAATGATGACAGGTGATTTTGAACGTCAAGACAGGGTTTTGGAATGGAAAGTCTGAAAAGGCTTCCTGTGATACAGGACAAGTTTCATTTGACACTGTAAAGGAAACTTGTAAAACACATCAATATGCATTAAAAAGTAGGCAAATAACAACTTGTCCGTCAGTGGGGTCATTTTGTAAGCTCGAGGAAATTTTAACTGAACACATAATAGCAGCAGTCTATTAATTTAACCTCAATCTGACCGCTTCCTTGTCCCCCTCCAAATGAAAACTGCTTGTCACATGAGGACCATTACGGTCAAATAGCTGGTCAATTCTTTGCATTTGGAAGCCTGAGCCTACATTGCCTGCTTCCTTTAGTCGCCAAGATTTCCCGCTCCTCTTTTGCTTTTTGACATTTTCATCCGATCTCTGTACTCAATGATGCGCATTTCTAGATTGTTAACACAAGGGCGTAGGTTTAAGCCTCAGTTATACCTTCGTCTGGTTCCGTTCGCGGATTGCGCGCTCACCTCAACAGAGCGCGGAGGCATTTATACTTGGCGCATTCTCCGTTGCAGTATTCGCCGCAAAGACAGGGAGCGGTAGAAAAAAAAATAGTAAAGGAAGTAGTAGAAGCCGGACAAACCAGTAGAATTAGAAGCAAGCAGAAAACATTTTGAACTGGGCGACACTAGCGCGGCTTGCAAAAAGTTTCGAAAATCCTGGAGGTGCGTGACCTCACGAGGTGCCAGCGTGCGCGGCTGTCGCCAGGTGCGCAATTTGTCATTCGTGGTCGCGAAACCTTGTGCACTCGCAACTGCGTCGAGCATAAACTAGGCTTTAATGTGACAATTGGTAGGGGCACATATGTAATGTGAGCACGCATAGCGAGCCGGAAAATTTTTGCAAATCTGAGAGCAGATACTGCCTTTACAGTGTATGGAGCTTATCCAAATGAGTGTTTCTTTGTTTTTTTTTTTATGATGCTAAACAAACTGCCTCCATAATCTAATTGGTTAAATGCCACATACATAAACTTCCATTTCTATTTTTTTTGCCATCTAAATACTTTTGATTTGATTTTTGAATACAAGTATACAACTGTCACTAATGTTATGAACATTTATTATGAAGTTTAGCAATATTGAACAATTGAAATACCCTTACCAATAAGTTTCTTAATTACATACTGGTATGTTTTATTATTAGAGAATGTTAAAATCATTGTAGGCAATTTATGCCTATTAAGCATCTCTCTGTGCAGTAACACGACTGCAGCCGAGATAAACACTTCATAATGGACCACTGACTATCTATGAATTGGACAAGCCGCAAACCGAGCGTTTTATCGGACTGGATCATGTTAGATTTACGATTTATGATAACTTGTTTCTTTCATTTTCCCCACTGAGCCAAAGTTAGTTGGGACATTTTAACTTTCAAAGGTTAAATTTGCTGAACATCATGAGACTAACTTTAATGCTTTCCCTAAAATTCCATACTATAATTAATAATTAGGACCTCACCTGAAGCTTTGATACACCTGTATCCTCAACAGCTTGCTGTCATGGTTCCTGCATACAAAATACTACATTAATAATAGCACCATCGCAGTATTTCTAGACTGAAATTCACCTCATAATTTGATATATCCACCCGTATTATGTCTACTACAGATAGCAACCTGACTACTAGCCAACATGTGAGAGAAACCAGGTTTAGTTCGCTAGTAGAAACTAGCGAACACAATTAACAAACATTAGTTGACATTATTTTCCAATAAAAAGTAACTTTAGGTAGCTAGCAAGTTTTCACTTTAAATAGCTAACTGTTTCTGACTAGTTAGTTTATCACTTACGCCCTGGATGAAAAAAAAAGCTTCTTATGTCACGTCTTTTTTTGGTGGCCTCTCGGTTTTCTTCCTCTGTCAGCTGAGTGGCCATGGGCCATGGGAAAAGTGCTATAGTTGTTTGATGAAGGAAAATCTGGAACAAATGCCAAATTACGGTTCTTTTCAAAGGGCAAGCCATTGAAAACACATGCAATCAAAACCGGCGATCAAGTTGCGCATCTCAAGCCCTGCTTTGGACAAAAATGAATATTCATGACCTGAATAGAGTGGTCAAATTACACTTGACTTTTAGCCTTCAGGTAGCCCCTTCCTTTCAACCAATCAAATGCTAGAATGCGTAAATAGGTTGTCTTGGAGTCGTAGCTTCCACAACTGGGTCTAATATGGCTTATCTGGAAAGATGATAAGAACGAGTACACTGAAATATTGGTAGGGACAATCTGGCTTCCCAAAGTATTGGTAGGGACATGTCCCTACCGTCCATACTCAAACCTATGCCCTAGTGTTAATGCAACAGGGAACAAGCAAGGCCATTAGTCAAACAAATTTCCCAGCAAGCCTGCCTTCGTAAACTTTTCAGACGAAGACAACCAAATTAATTAAATGGCGGATAGCCTAAGCCTATTGATCGCTTTTTTATTTGCAAAAATAAAGGAAAAAAAAACAGTTTTTCAGACATTCCTAGAGCATTAGGCAAAGTGGAAATAGATACGAAGAAAATTATTATAGCTGAAGACCACCCATAAAAGTGAAGTACAACCATAAAAAGAGTTTTACGGAGCAATGAACTTCACACGGAAAATGCGGTAATTCGCCCACTCATTAATCCTTAAAATATGCTTGTAGAACAAGCGTCAGTGATAGCTAGTGAGAGCATGGGATGCTTTCCCTGGTGAAGAAAAACTCCTCCACAACATTTAGCCAAATCAAGAACGCACTCCAGGCGGTTATACTACAAAGCAAGTTCACCATAGACAGGCTTTATTTGAGTGAGCTGGCTCAACAAATCCTGAACTCGCAATCTGAGATAAATGGTACCATGATGGTGGTTATTATCTTTCTTTGTTGACTTAGGCTTTGTAATTTAGGCTCTGTGCGTGCGCCCATAAAAAGGGCGTTTTACGCGTCATTTGACTCTTCTTCCACCCAAAAATGGACCGATCGCATGATTTATATTTCCCCTATGAGGAGCAGGTCATAATTATGGAGAGTTATGGAAAATACAAAAATATATAAACAGCAATAAGCCACACTGTTGCTGCTAATAAGGCCAAAGAGGAATTCTGGCGGAAAATTGCTGACCGTGTACATGCGTAAGTCCTACGATGAAGGATTAGTGGAAATTACTTAAGTTTCTAGGCTAAATCAAAGTGAAATTCATTTATAGATTAAATATTATCTAACTGTAATAAATACCAATAGTATACTCAGTTTTACATATTTATTTGTTTTCGGTTAAAAGTACTTTTTTCCATTACTTTTTTTAATGCAGCATGATATATTTTCATAAAATAGGACCAAGAGTCCTGTAGCTTACCGGCAAGCAGTCTTACAGCGATGATACAAGTTATGAAAATTTCATGTAAAGTGTGACATTTGAATCAATGAAAATCAATGTCAAGGTCACTAAATAAAAGTTCACATAGATTTATAAGACCTTCTGTTATACAATCCTAAGCTCTGAAGCAGTTTTGGTGATACAAGTCATTAAAATATGTCAATATGTATTCAATATGTCAATTGTGAACTTTAAAGGTCACAGAATGTCAAGTTGTGGTCAGTAAATGGACTTCATATATGACTTTCTAAATGTCTCTATAGAAACCTTGGCACAATTTGCAACCATTTTGGTGGTACAAGTCATTGTAATTTCACTGTGGAGTTTGACCCTCAAAGGTCACTGACAGTCAAGTTGAATGTCACCAAATGAAAGTTCATATGCGACTTCCTAGATGTCAGTAACACAAACTTAGGCTCCATCTGTGACCGTTTTAGTGATACAAGTCATTGAATTTTCACTAGGTCACACTTGACCTTTGAAGGTCAATACGAAGGTCACCAAATGAAAGTTCATATCTGACTTCCTATATGTCTGTAATACAAAGCTAGACTCCATCTGTAACCGTTTTGGCAAGACAAGTCATTGTAATTGTATTATGTTAAGTTTGACCTTCGAATATCATCAACAGTCAAGCTGAATGTCACCAAATGAAAGTTCATATGTGACTTCCTATGACAGTAACACAAACTTAGGCTCCATCTGTAACCTTTTCAGCGATAGAAGTCATTGAATTTTCTCTAGGTCAAGTTAGACCTTCAAAGGTCAATATGAAGGTCACCAAATGAAAGTTCATACATGACTTCCTATACTTCTCCAATACAAACCTACACTCAATCTGTAACGATTTTGCTGATATAAGTCATTGAAATTTCACTGTATAGTTTGGCCATTCAAGGTCACTGAAGGTCAAGTTCAAGGTCACCCAATGAAACTTCATACATGATTTCCTATATGGCCACAATACAAACCTGAACTCTATCTGTAATAGTTTTGGTGGTAGAAGTCATTGAAATTTCACTATGTAAGTTTGACCTTCAAAGGTCACCGAAGGTCAAGTTCAAGGCCACCAAATGAAAGTTCATATATGACTTCCTACATATCTCCAATACGAACCAAAACTATCTGTAACCATTTTGCTGATATAAGTCATTGAAATTTCACTGTGAAGTTTGGGCATTCAAGGTCACTGAAGGTCAAGTTCAATGTCACCAAATGAAATTTCATACATGACTTCCTATATGCCCGCAATACAAACCTAAGCTCTATCTATAATAGTTTTGGTGATAAAAGTAATTGAAATTTCACTATGTGAAGTTTGACCTTCGAAGGTCGCCGAAGGTCAAGTTCAAGGCCACCAAATGAAAGTTCATACATGACTTCCTATATGTGTTCAATGCACATATGTTCCCAATCTTCAATATTTTCAAGCCTAGAAACCTTTAAAAATTTTAATATTTTGCTTGACCTCAAGTTTGACCTTTCAAGGTCATCTGAGGTCAACTTTAACACAGCGAAAATATAGGTCATATATTACTTCCTATATGTCAGTAATACAAACTTGGGCGCCCCGGTGGCTCATCGTCTAAAATATAGCACCATAAAAGGCTGTGTCCTTCCATAGCGACCTGGGTTCGATTCCAGCTCAGGTCATTTGCTGCATGTCTTCCCCCATTCTTCTCCCCAACTTTCCTGTCTCTCTACACTGTACAACTGTCAAATAAAGGAAAAAATTCCCAAAAAAAATCTTTAAAAAAAAAAAAAAGAAATACAAACTTAATCTCTATCTGCAACCATTTCGCCTCCACAGGCCATCTTGCATATTCATAAAGTACAGCGCCCCCAATAGACCCACTTCCGCCGATTCAATCAAAATGGCGCTCGCACTGTACATTGACGGTACCAAGGTAAGTTGATTGCCTGATTTAGAAAAAAAAATTATCGCACAGTTTTTGAAAAATGATTTTTTTAAATTTCTCAGTCCTATCTTTAACATTGGAGCCAAAACTTCAAGGGCCCATAAACGGACAAAAATGATTCAATCAAAAATCCGAGAAAAATGGCTGGAGATATGGTCTAGTAGTATGTTATTGCAAATTTACACGAAAATTCATCAGGCCAAAAAAAAGATAAAAAATGTTCCGGACGACGGACGCTGAACACCGCACCACGACAATAGCTTATCAGCTCATAGGGCCGGTAAGCTAAAAATCCCATCCCACCAATAACCTTAACCTGTTGTACAAAGGTAAGTATGATAAAATGCTAATTAATTTTGTAATTGGTGCTTTAATAGTCACAGTGTCAAGAGGACATGGCAGCAATTTCAAACAAACAAAGCATGAGAACATTCCTCAAAGAATAGCTGGTCTTTGTTACATTGTCAAAATATGGCTCCAGTAGATCGCATAAGTAACGAATTCCCTCAGCTCAGAATCTGTAGCGTTCACAGTAAATATTGCCAGAAAAAGCTAATGGGTCATGCCCACCTCTAAAGACTCTCTCTCTTCAAAGAGAACCACGCACAAATTGGGCACAAAGGTCCACAGGATCATTTAAGGAAGGTGATGTCATCTCTAAAAGAGGTGCTTAGGGACAAGGCAGCACATTTAAAGCCGATTTAAGCCGAAACTCAGCACATTACCTGCTCCTGACCAGGTTAAGATTGCAGCGTAAGTTACTATAGTGATCGGGCCATGTTAAAAGACAGCCACCTTTGTGACATTAAACAGCCTGCCTTTAGGCTTGACATACTTCGCTAACCTCCTAATCTTGCTTCGTAGTATACCCCCCAGGAGGTAGGTGTATCTGTCAATAATAAAAATCAAGAGAAGACTTCACTAGAGTAAATAAATACAGTATACCACGGGATATAAACCATTGGGAGGCCTCAAAAACAGGAAAATCATCCAAACCATCATCCTATGGACAGACATAAGACAAAGGTGAACTTGAACCAAAGTGATTAGAGGAGAAGATTACAGAGAAGCCACAGAACTGCTAGTAATTGGAAGCTCACCACCTCGCCTTGGAAGCATGGTTCAGGTAGTGTTAAGGTGTGAGCATCCGAGGCTGCGAATGGAACTCGTTCTCTTGAGCTTTCTGATGATGAGATCATTGACGAAAGCAGCAGGATGCATTCTAAATTTTATAGGGCAGTTTTATCTGCACAGTTTCAGCCAAATACTTCAAAACTGATTGGACGGCACTTCATAGTGGAGCTGGACAATGGCCCAAAGCCTATGGTAGAAGCAACCCAAGACATTTTTGAAGGCAAAAAAGTGGAGTGCTCCCCAAGGATTAGTCAATAATCTGATCTGAATCCAAGTGTGCATGCATTTCACTAACTGAAGTCAAAAGTGAAGGAAAAACGCCACATAAACAAGGAGGAACTGAAGACAGCTGCACTGAAGGCCTGACAGAGCATCAACAGTGAAAAAACCCAAGGTCTCCTAACAAGACCCCTAAATTAACACTGTAAGTACGCACTAAATCGTTTCATTTCAAATTCATTGTGGTGATGTACAAAGCCAAAATTGTGAAAATCGTGCCATTGTACAAATGCAAGGACAGTGACTGTAAGATGGACTTGGTCCTGTAAATAATGATGTAGAAGAGTAAACACCACATTGGCCCTAAACTGCCTGGGCATAGCATCAGCCTAATCCTTTCATTGTACTGCACAGCTATAACAGTCAAGGCTGAACTAGACTGAATAATATAGACACTGTTGTTCTATCCATTATTAATCATCCTGCATATTTCAGTCTCTTTCAGCAATCATTTGCATATAGAATGTATATCCAGGCCACTACGGCGCAGTTGACAGTGAATATCAGCCACTATTTTGCACATTTTGCCAAACTGTAGCATCCCCAAGCAACTGAGTCACTCTCTCTCTCCCTCTCCTTCTCTCTCCCTGTTTCTCTCAAGTGCTGCCAATCTGTACCAGCTCATTGTCTTCCATAAGCCCTTCTTGCCACTGTTCCTTTGCCCCAGATCAAAGCACACAGACTCCCATACAATCCTGCTATTTTCCTCCCTCAGTCTTTCCCTCCTGCACCATCTCACGTTCTCTTTTTCCCTCAGTCATCCCCCCCCACCCCCTCGTATCTCAACGGGGCCAGATGGTTCTTTCTGCACGGCCTTGACCGCTTCCAGACGGTTATCCTTCCTCAATCTCCACGTCAAAATTGAATTTAAAAATTTTTATTGGCTTGACTATTTTCAACTTGGATGAGGAACCCCGTTCAGTTCTCTTGAGGTACTCAAAATCTTCCAATCAACTCATCTCTCAATGTCTGTCTCAAAAACACGCCATTTTGGCAGGACATTGAAGCTTCATTTTGCCAACAACAAAACAAACAGTTGTAAAAGAAACCAAGACCGCATTTAACCCCGTAGCCCGGTAGAAATTGCTACTGGAGCATTTACGGCAAATGTCTGCTCACAGCTTGCGATCGCCTAACACACGCAGTCACAAGTGCACAAAGACTACATAGCGCATGGCACGCACACTAAGATCACACCGTGACGCAGAAACAGTGCACAGCGATAGTCACTTCAGGCATACAGCAAGCTCATTCTCACAACAAAGATAAATGGAAAATGTAAGCACTCTGAAAAAAACTACCACTCATCCCTTATGCTCCTAACATGCCAACATCACCGCACATTGTTGTGATGTCAATGTGTTAATCATGTTTGCCGGTCTTTTATTCTCGCACACAATGATGAAGAATTGGCTCGCTGAAATGCATTTGAGCCCAAATTTAAATGAAAAAGTCCTCTTTGAGAGTTCGGTCCTTGTCACAGGATGACAGCACTTAACATTAGCATTGTAAATTTTGGACTAACATCACGCAGAAACGATACAGAACCCAAGGCCCAGCATACAGTGCTGCAAAAAGTGTGAATTGCTTCAAGGTGTTGTTTTCAGTTAAGCTTTTTAGACTGCTGTGAGAGATTATTTGTCCACTGCCTGATTTCTTTTACGTTTACTTATTTGTCACATTTAAATATCTCAGATAATCCAACTAATTTTAATATGACTGACAATGTGAGCAAACACAAAACGCAGCTTTAAAATGATCATTTCATTTATTAAAGGTGAAGTCTTTCAAAACTAGTATCATCCATGTGGAAAATGATTTCCCCCCTAAACCTAATAACTGGTTCTGCTGCCCCTGGTGGCAACAGCTGCAATCAAATATTTCCAATAACTGTCAATATTTCTTTTATATCGCTGTGGTGGAATTTTGGCCTGTGCTTCTTTGCAGAATTGTTTTAATTGGAAATTTTCGAGCATGATCAGCTAGGTTAAGGTCATGCCACCATACCCCACTCAGATGCAAGTCAGCAATGCTTTTGTGCCTACTTCACATTGGTTCTATCAGACAGGCTCTATTTAAATTATGTTTTGATTCAACAGGACTGACAGTAATAATGCCTGGATGTGTCTTGTGAAATTGAACCCAATTATTGATTACACTTGTTTAATTTAGCGACTAAGGGGCCGGGTAGGTTTGGATAGCTTTTTTTCCTTCAATAAATAAAATAATTTAAAAATAGCATTTTGTGTTTACCCAGGTTATCTTTGCTTTGCCTAATACTAACATTTGTTTGATGATAAGAAACATTTGAGAGTGACAAAAAAATGCAAAAATAGAAGAAATAGGGTTGGGGCAAATACTTTTTTACAGTAGTTTATGGCACTCTTCTGCTTTGCAAAATTAACACCCTGGCCCAGCCTTCTCATCCTATCCCACAGCTTTGCTTCTTCCAGCAATCTGCCTCCACACTTGTCTGCTGGCAGAGCAGGGACGTCCATTCGCCTGCCACCAGTGCTAAAGATAAAACATTGCCGTGTGACTTCCTTAACATGTAAACTGAGGAACAGTGTACCTGGACACAGACAATAGGAACAATTTTAACCACGGTAACTGCTTTTAAACAGGCTTTCGGGAAGCAGGTGAAACTAATCACGTAATGGAATGGATAAAAGCAAAAACTCTGCAAAGCAAATTTTATCCCTAGAAGTACCCAATCTCACTTAATACTGTGCACAGGGCTGTACCACGCAAAGGAATAATACATCGAGTGAATGCTATCAGTGCTAGCCAAGCGGGTTAGCCTGACAGCCTCGCAGCTGCAGATACAGGGGGAGCAGTGGTGTTCGTGCGTGGGCATGAGCACAGCCGCACTGGCTGACAGGGCAGGGGAGATGACACAGTTCTGAGGTGCCTTTTCGCGGGTATCAGCGAGCGCATCAGTGTCGTATATCCCGGCCCGCCCCCGAGACCGCCGCTGAAGGAGGAGAGAGGGAATGAGAGAGGACAGGAGGGAAGAGCAGTCAGAGCCTCCGCACTGCTATACATCAGCACTGATGCTGTGTGACACGCTTTTACACACAAACACTGAGAGCGAGAGAGAGCCAGATAGATGGAGAGAGGAAGAGAGAGTGAAAGAGAAATGTCATTAGGAATTCATGAAACTACATTTATAACCTAAATTGCACAGTTTTATTAAAATTTGCTACCACTCTATTAAATTCCGGTAATCAATGCCTTACAAATAAAAGTGCTCCCATTTGTCATGCAAATAAAGTGCTTTGGACTGAATTAAACTGAAGGAGAGATTAGACTGACACAAGAGAGAGAGAAAGAGGGAGAGAGAGAGTGGGGAATGATAAGGAATAGGAGACACATATATAAATGAAAATGTGGAGAGAGGAGAGAGAAGAGGGGGAGGGAGAGAGGGAGCGGAGGCGAGCAATGGAGAGGGGGAGCGATTGAGCAGTAGAGCTCCACTCATCAGCGGAGTGTCACTCTAACACTCACAGTGTTATCAGCTCTCACTCCCCCGCCTCGGCCCAAATACCACATCCTGTCACTGGACTTTCCATCCCACCCCACCCCCCTGCTGCTAAATGCTTTCGGCAGGTCCATCCTATCAATGGTCAGGCGCCACAGCTAATGCTATGCTAACGCTACCGCAGGGTGGACGAGCAGCAGGGCGCGGCGAGAGAGTGTTCTGTCCCACAGGCCCACTGGAGCACTCTACAGCGATTACAGCCCTCCTCCGTGGGCAAAATCAGAGCCGGTGCATGGAGTGTGACAGAGGGTGCAGGGGGACTGGGGATTAGGCTGGAAGGCGGTGGGGCGGGGGGCGGGGGGTTTTGAAATGGCTAAAGCCAGGCATAGCTGACACCCCCATGCTGCATTCTGAGAGGGCAGGGACTTAATTTTGGGGGCATGGCAGGTGCAGTCAAGCGTAGGAGGAAGGAGGAAGTTCTGCTCTCCACTCTACGCTCAGGAATGTGCCTGCATTGTACTCATTCTATTCACCCTGTGTCTGTCATATACATATCTCAAGCATTTCTGAAAGGCAGAAGGTCACATGACTCATAGGCATCAGAAACAACATAAAGAAAAACAGAGCTGATAAATCACATCAAAAGATAAAATATACATTGAGTTTGCCATCTATTACTTATTTAGAGAATTGCAGCATCTTATCCAACACCTCTGGGATATCACCTCAAAATTCCGAAGTGAAGCACATTTAGCCATGATTCTTCGTCCAAGAAATACGACTGGATCTCTTCCATCTGCTTACACGCATAAATCAGATGATCAAAATGAACATCGCAGGGCAAACTACCAGTACTGGGTAGAGCCAAAGCATTTACACAGCAGAGCGGTATACATAATTTGGCACCTCATAAATGCAAAACATCACTAAAAGAAATGCTCTCCAGACCTACATTTATGATAGACTGTGATACACTAACACTTGCAGGATAGCGGCACCAGGATTAATTATGATTAAAAAATACTGAGCCAAATTCTCCTGTGTCTGGGCCCTAGTACCAGTCCTTTATGTGAGTGTTTTTTTACACTTAAGACTCACATTCCCTTAAGCTGTAGGCCCATTTGCATATTATTCAGCTCCATTTAATTCTTGCTCCTAATCTGTGACACGTTTTTATACGAGCAAATTTTTACATCCAAATTTCCTCAATCCATTTTAAAAACACAGCCTTCGTTTCCTAGTAAAACAGATGTGCTCAAGTGAGTTTAAAAGATGAAGCATAATGTCAAAAAACATTTTTGTAAAAAGGACTTCAAGAGCAATCAAAACAATATTAGCCTTAGGAAAGGTTAGGCACTGTACCAATATACAAGCCAATTGTTCATGTTTTCAAAAGGTCAGGGTTGAAGTTTGTTTTCTCTTCTCAGTCTGTCCAATCTGTGACAGGTTCCCTGACTGCTGCGGTAGGTACACAGGCTCTTTTCCTGTTGTCCTCCTCATTATAACATCCCCTGCCCAGAGAGCGCTAATTAGCGAGCTGCCGTGTTGCCAAACTGCTTACGAGGCAGGCACTGGGAGCAAAGCGGGGAGCTGGGGGGCTCTTCTGACGCCCCCGGTTCTCTCATGTGCAGATCCGAGCCCACCTGACCACACAGATCACAAATACATCACACCATTACCAACCCCTGCGAGTCTGTTCAATCCTCAATGCTCACATTTAAATGCTCTGAAATGCCTGGTATTCGAGAAGCAGCCAATTCAACAAAATGTCAGACTTTTTATATTTGGTTCACTATTATCCAACAGTGACAGTAAAACTGTGCCAATGAAAGAGAATGGTAATTAATGCATGATATGACAAAACGCGTATAGAGCTCCTCGCCCTGTACAGGCTATATTCTCATTCTTTTTCACTCTCTCTCATTTTTCTCCCCCAGTTTAATGCCAGGGTGGCATCCCTTTTCCCAGACCTCGCGTTGCCATGGCTACTCCATAGCAACAGCTGCTGGGCCCTTTGGGGAGCCTGTTACCAAGGCAACCAGGATTTCCACGGCCACTGTCTCAATCTCTTATCGCACAACACATCACTGAAAAGAAAAAAAAAATTGGGGGAAGGAAAGTCATTGATTTGAATGTTCCACTTGTAAATTTATATTCTGTTTTGATACCAACTACTTTCTGAGAAGGGATGGATAATGAGATTGTATTAGGACTGCCGCGATTTCACCACTGAGGCATGAACAGTGCGTTAACACCTTTGGAGGAGACAGAGTGACACTTAGAGGAATATATTAGGGCTTTAACGATTAGCTTCCGGCTTATATCTCCTCACCCTGATAAAGTCCCCAGCATCGGCTGGAAGAAAACCAAGTACAGAGGATGATTATGTATGGCCGTCAGCACAATTTTATTTTCTTCTTGATCACTCACTAAGTTACAAATAAAAACTAGCTAAATGAGCCAGACATTTAGTGAAAATAAGCACTCAGTGCCAACCATATGCTGGTACTGTCTGATTGAGACTGGGACTACATTACCTCAGTGTTTGATACATAACAAATTACTGCCAGACCAAACCAAAGCATAAACTGAGCTAGCAGAAGTAGGCAATGTTTTTAAAGTTAGACCAATAATGCAGGCTGTACACAGTCTTATAATACACTGCCTGTCCAAAAAAATAAAAGTTGCAAACTTTATTATTTTGTTGGACCGCCTTCAGCATTGATCATGGTGCGCAATCAGCATGGCATTGTTTCAGCAATCTTTTGCAATGTTACAACATTTATTTCCATCCTGAATTTCATTAATTTTTGGCCCAGATCTTGTATTGACGGCGAGAGTCAAATCACTCGATCAAGTCTTCTCCAGCACATCCCAAAAAATTTTCAACTAAGGTCAGGACTCTGTGTTGGCCAGTGCATGTGTGAAAATGATTCATCATGCTCGATGAATCACTATTTCGCAATTTGAGCCCGATGAATCTTGGCATTGTCATCCAGGAATATGTCAGGGATTTAAAAAAATCCATCGATGGGATAACCTTGGTTATTCAGTACATTCAGATAGTCTGCCGAATTTGTTTTATTGCTGCATAACATTTTTGATCCAAGACCTGACCAACTGAAGCAAACCCAGATCAAAACGCTACCTCCAGAGGCTTGTACAGTGGGCATTATGCATGACGGGTGCACCGCTTCATGGGCTTCCTTTCCTACCCTGATGCGCTCATCACTCTAGAACAGGGTAAACCTGGACTAATCAGACCACATGATCTTATTCCATTGCCCTACATTCCAACGTTTACGCTCCCTAGTCAACTGAAGATATTTTTCCTGATTAACCTCACTATAAAGAGGCATTCTTGTGGCCAAGCAGCTTTTAAGTCCCAGTCATCTGAGTTCTTGTGGCACTGCTCAAGTGGAAATGGTCTTAATTTCACAATTAAACACAGCCATGAGTTCTGTTGATTTCTCATGACGAGACATCACCAAGAGTGTCAGTGATATATGATCATGATCACTCGTTTTTTTTTTACAACCGATTTCTGCTGCTCAGTTGAGGGTCCACCAGTATCCTTCCAGGTTTCATTAGCGCGCAAGATAGTTCTTAACCCATGGATTCAGCAATCTCCTGAGTTTTTTTCTTTGTTTGATGAAGGCCAATAATTTTCCTCTCTTGAAACAAAGTAACATTTTTTCCACAACCACGGTTTAAGAAACAAGAGGCGACTCAAAGCATCAGTCAGTCTTAAAAGAACTGTTGCCAGCGGAAACACAGCAATAAAGATACAATCATGGGCTCTGAAGTATTTGATTATTTAAATCCAAAAGACAACTCTTTCGCCAGGCAGTGTATTATGATGTTATATTAAGTTCAGATTTTCAGCTCTGAAATTTCTGTGGTCAAAATCACTTTGAATGTGAATGAGCAGTAGGAACAGTGATGTGAATGGGCGGAAAAACATCCCTTCAGTCATCCCTGTCACTTTCTTATTGCTTAGATTGTTCAAGTATCGAACAAAAAGGCAGACGCTGACAGAGCCTCTACAGAGGTGTCACAGGCACATCACAGGGATGTTAAGGAAATGTCACAGGTGTGCTTTTGAAATCCGAATTGGCCTCGCCTCAGAGAAATCAGATTAGGCCCTCTGGTAAGACCCAGATACTGTATAATTCAATGATAAGAACACTGTAATGCCAGTTAGAAAATTATAACACCTATAAGGATTCAGAGCGTGATTTCCCAAGAACTTTAAAATGTGCAAATCATTTAGGAGGCGTAAAACTAATAATGAAACAACAAAAATTGGTGCAAAACTGTTATGTCCTCCCCTGCTAGGCACTCCTGTTTCCCTGGCTACCTGCCTTTCCTAAATTATCAATTATCCATTTACTCTTCCTCTGGTAGTTATGCACCTGGTTTTCATTAAGTTAATTGTCTTCTTTTCTATTTATAACTTAGTTTTCCCCTTCACAAGCAGGTAGCCTCGCATAGTAACATTTTAGTTTGCAGCAACCCTGGTTAGTTCCTTAGTTTTATTCCCTTGTATAGTTTATTCTTTCTGTTGTTTAGTTAATAAAATTCTACGTCCTGCACTTGGGTCCTCCGATTTAATTTCGCTTACCCAGTGCCCCCATTCCACCCTGGGACACTGGGCGTTACAGAAACAAACAGTGCGAAACCAGTTATTGGTCATTTTAGTGGTTTGAAGCAAGCTAAACGGTTTCGCATGTATTAATAGTCTCAGCAGATCTGGCTCATACAGTTGGAGGGTGTGTATTATTGGTGTTGAGATGAAACCAAACACAAACCTAACATACAACCGTTGTGTCAATAAAGATTAAACTGATCTAGTCCTGGTGAATTTCAGACCTGTCGGGTCAGAGCAGACAGCTCCTGAACAATTTTAGAGTTTTATTCAGTAAATTCAGCACATTTTTGCTCATTCTGAGAAACGTTTGGAGCAAAATGAATGATTCTGAGAAATGTTGAGAGCTTGTGATACATTGCAATTATGGAATAAATCACTCCTACGCTTTTCATCACAACAAATGCAGCAGTGACATGTTGCATTTACAGGGAAGTTTACCGCTCTTTCTAGGGAAAAAGCTAACTTCACCGCTAATCAAATCACAATGCAGTTATGAATTTATAACTAGCCAAAAGTATGCCTGGACAAGATAATTAGTCTCAACCTGAAAAAAAACCGTTAATGTTGAGTCTCATAATGACCTCTTTGTTTCGCTGGGAAAAGCATGCAGTTAAAACTGCCGCATGTCCATAGTGAATCATTCAGAATCACGCACAAGAGGAGAATCATTCACACACACACACATAGTCTGGTGTTCGCAGGTTCTCGGGCATGTGTAATGAAACGATGCATGTTAATGTGACTTGCATCTGCTGCTGAAAGGGGCAAAATTACACTGCCAATCAAAGATGTCAACTATATCACGTCGAGGAGAAGCTGAGGCAAATGATTTTGCTCTCCAAAATTCCAGTATGGCTGCACAGCAGAACAAGATGGACAGAGGCTAACACACAGCCCCCCTCCTCCTCTGTTCTCTGCCATATCCTCTCCCTAGTACTCTTCACTAGCTTTTTATTGATTTGTTCGATAAGGTCAATGAACATTGAGAACATCTCAACTGATGTGAATTAGCCAAGCAGGCTAAGTGTCAACAGTAGACCTTAGACTACAACGTGTTTGGACTGCAACAGTGCTTGTAGTACCAAGAAAAACGCTGCACGAATACAAAGGAAAATAGACATCACACAGAGAGGATCCAAACCAGCAGGGAATCAAACCCAGAACCCCTGTCCTCTCTCTCTATCATCATTCTGATACCCAGCTCTCATTCTGACACAGAGTAATTACCCAGTGTTATGGCTCAAAAGCCCTGACAACAAGGGAGATGCACACTGACGCAACTCAATTTATTTTAAATGACCATGTTTAACAAAAGAACAGCACAAATATAGGGGTGAAAGCCAGTGCCATCAGTGAGGGGATGTGTGCTAAGTATAACAACGAGATGCTGCTGAAAAACAAAAGGCAGCCAACTAAAGTCGAGACATCTGCAGGGAGCGAGGTCTCCAAGACTGGAAACCAGCACATATTATCAGCTCAGAAAACTGGCCACAGGTGCTCTCAATTGTGCCAGCAGCGCTTCACTCCGCTCACCAGGCACCTGCAGATGAGCAGCACATGCAGACAGGCTGCCGTGGGGGGTTGTTTTGGGCGTGTCAGACACCCATAAACCCAAAAAAAACGCTATCCTCCAGATGTAGCATTTGTAATGCAGCCCATTTAGTGTGTAAATCTGTCACTGCCACAGATGAGAGAAGCACTGGAGACAGGTGTCTAAAATGAGCAAAGAACCATCTAACGTCATTATGGACAGACACTCGTAAACATCCCCGACATGGGCTTTCAAAACACCTGTCCATTTTTGTACCCAGTGCTAAAAATAGAAACCCTTAAAAAGAGGCAAATTTTTTGGAAGAAAGTGTTGGGCTCGGACGACATGAGCACCGCATTGATTTTCAGGAGCCACTGGGTTCTGCTGGCAGGCAGAGAAAAGCAATCACTCCTCCCTGGGAAGTCACATTCATCAACCTTTTTACTCACGTGTTACACATAAATTCCCATACATGCACTTCAAACACCTCTCCAGCATTCCTGATAACAAAATCTGAGATTTAATGAATGCTGCAATTTAAAAATATGGTTTTACCATAATGGCAGGAGGGGTTAATCATGTTTAAGTGAAAATTACTCCTAGTTTACTATTACATGTTTACTAGTGAAATGACACATTCACTCCATTATTTCAACATGCAGTACAATATTACATCAACATAATAGCACACTCCACATCCAAATGTCCATAGCCCAAAAATATGTAGCCTTTTAGTTCAGCATAACTCAAACTGCCCTTATGATGAGAATATTGTGCATTTTATTAATTTGACAACCCTGACTGAGAAAAAACTAGAAAGGTGTGCGAAATTAAAATTGTAACAGAAAGCAGTGATTTGTAAATTATCTTTGACCTGTATTACACTGCACACAATATCACAGCATGTTCACTGATGCATCACCACATGGGTTTTATTGATTTTTCCAAAAAAAAAAAAAAACACTCCAATTTTGGTTTCTACAAAATATTTTTGAAAAATTGGGAAAGTCATGTATTTGCCACTTTGTAGTTTTGGCGTTCCTTCTCATAACACTTAATAAATTTTAAGGAGCAGAAGACAACGAGAGATTAAGTATTCCAGGAATAATTTTGTCCTATTCTTCCAGTAAACAAGTCTTCAGGTAGGCAATAATACAAGGTTTCTGCTGACATATTTTGAATTTTGAAATGTGCCACACACTTTTCATTGGGGACAAGTCGGGACTGCAATCAGGCAAGTCCAGCACCTGTACCCTCTTCTCATGCAGTCATGCCTTTGCAAAACATGCAGAACACAGCTTTAGGTCATCTTGTTGAAATTTGCATAGGCGTTCCTGGAAAAGATGTCATCTTGAACGCAGCATATGTTGCACCTAAATCTCTGAGTACTTTTCAGCATTAATCATGCCTTAACAAAGTGCAAGCACCCTTGCCAAGAGCACTGATACAAACCCATACCATGACAGACCATGGCTTTTGGACTTGTTGCTAGTAATAGTCTGGTTGGTCTTTTCCTTCTTTGGTCCAGAGCACACAACATCCATATCTTCCAAAAAAGATCTGAAATATTGATTCATTTTACCACAAATACTCAATACTCATTTCAATCGCAGATGCCACTGAGCCCAGATAAGTCGACAGCGCTTCTACACCCTGTTAACATAAGGTTTCCTTTCTGTACAGTTAAGTTTTAACTGGACTTTGAGGATGTAAGTATGTATTGTAGTATTTGACATACTTGACAAAGGTTTGCCAAAGTAATCCTGACCCAATGTGGAAACTAAAACACTAATAGATAAATGACAGCTCTTGAGCAGTGCCATCCAAGTGATCAAAGATCACAGGTATTCAGTTTGGGCTTGTGGCCTTGCTGTTTATGCACAGGAATTCCACCAGATTTCTTGAATCTTTTAATTATGTTATGTACATTACAGGGTGAAACATCCAAATTTCTTCCTATCTTCCCATAAGGAACACAGTGTTTAAATCTTTCAATCAATTATTTTCTCATGGACTTGCTTGCAATTTGGCAAAGGACTAGGTCTTTCCTGGATGCTGCTTTTGTACATCATGATTACAATCACCTTCTGACATTAGCCGTTTCAAATCACATCATTATTCATTTTTAAAATCTCATAACTAGTCCTTGCCCCAGTCCCAACCTTTTGTTTTTTTTTTTTTGAGAGTGTGTCGTAGGCCTGAATGGCATGAGTGGATATAAATGAAATGAAGTTGACCAGACAAAACATTAAATGTCTCATCTTCATGCTGCCTTCAATGAAATACAAGCCAAAGTAGATTTAGAAATCACTGCTGTCTGTTTTATGTACATTTTCCAAACCACCACAAATGTACGTATCTTTAGAGATCATTACATAATACAGATTGGTTAATCAAGCCAGTTTTGACCAGGAAGTTGGAGAACATGAACAAATACAGTACAATGGGATGGAGAAGGAAAAAGGGAGAAAGAGGTAAGTGGGAGAATGGAATGCAGGAGCGGGAAGACAAAACGGAAGAGCAGGCACATTGTGTGTTCCTGATTGCTCACACAGCATTAGCCTCACAACACCCCGGAGCAGTTACATAAGAGAGAGCAAGAGTCAGGAGGACTGGGAGAGAGAGGGAGAGGAAAGGAGGAGAAAGAGATAAAGTGATGGGGAAAGGGAAAGCGACAGAGAGAGAGAGAGAAAGAGAGAGAGAGAGAGAGAGAGAGAGAGACACTGTTCCTGTAAGTAATTCTCAGCATTCCTAAACAATCTGGTTTGGACTGGAGCTGTGCTTCCATGATGCTATCTGAGTAAAAGTACAGGTGTCAGGCAACTGTGTGTGTCCCAGCATGGGAGAGATTTTCCAGCGGGAAGTGTTGTGTGTGTGCGTGTGTGCTGCTGAGTATGCGGACGTGTCTATTTTCCCCTCTGCTTCTCCGTATTTTTCACTCTCTATCTCTGAAGGCTGTTCAAGTGTGGCAAACTGGACAGCACAGTGTGGCGGCTCACTTCTTCTTGAATTAATTAAAGTGGTTTCTCTTTCCCTCTCCTGACAGCTCTCAACCTGCCCATACAACCACCACAGACCCCCATCCCTACCCTGGTTGGCTGCTATTCTCGTTCCCACCACTAGGTAGCAGACATCACAAACACCTCCATCATAAAACATGGAGCTAAAAAGCCGACACGAGAATGGGGATATGTGACTCCCACGCTTTCTCTAACCCTCCTGCCATTCCCACAGCAGCGCCAGCCCTAATATTGAACACGGATTCCCAAGGTAATTACCCAGCTCTGCCGCAATCAGAAATCTATCAATATAATAGATGAGGTGAGCAGTGTAATTACAGCCCCTCCTCCTGCCTCTTATGCAATCTCTGGATGGCTCCCAGCACATTCCCCACCTCTGAGCAGGCAGGCAGCCGACAGCTGACTCCTCACCCGCCGTACTGTGCGGCTCACTGGAGCAGGATGGGGCTGGATCATGTGTGCGGCTCTTCAGCAGCTGAGCATCTGGGGCTCTGATATACTGTACATCAGTGGTGGCTCGTGAACTGGCAACAGGGGAGGCTTAAACAATCCCTTATAAAGAATGATTGGTCACAACCTGTTTTCAATCATTCATTTAAATTACCATTACAGAAACTCGGAAAACTCTCAACATTATCTGGTGTGGCCAGTTTTCATTTATAACGTATACAGATTACGACTCCGGACTTTTCAGGCTTTTCTTTACTCAGCGGTTGGAAGCAATGCATGTGTTTTGCGATCGTTTATATGAAATGCAATTCCATTGCTTCCAATGATCTTATTTCATTTAAATAGTTTAAACAATCATGAAACACATGCATTGCTTCCAACCCCTGAGTAAAGAAAAGCGTGAGAAGTCCGGAGTCATAACGCAGGTGAAACTGATAAACCTCCATGCACAAGGACTTATATTCCGCACGAGAATCTCTTACATAAGCGTTGATTGAATAATTGCTGACTACAGCAGGGGAACGTAAATATGCCATTAAAACTCACGCCGAATGCATGAGAGTTGACAGGTGTGCGTTATTAATGAAAACTGACCACACCTGTTGAGAGTTTTCGGAGTTTCTTTAATGGTAATTTAAACGAATGATTGAAAACAAGTCATGACCAATCATTATTTTCAAGGGATGGGTTTGAGCTTCCCCTATCGCCAGTTCACCAGCCGCCACTGCTTGTACATATATTGTCCCTCATTATTCTGTAAATACTTGGCCAATTGGCTGCATGACAAGCTGACTTTTCACATGCATATGGAAAATTTGACGGAAAAGATAAGGAGTAAAATAGGTTTCTTATACAGAAATTGGGCTTGTTTCAATTTTGAAAGAAAGCAATTTTGTGCATTCAGTAATACTCCTCATGCTTGATTACAGTGATGTAACGTATAGAAATTAATTTACTTTTGTTTTAAAACCTTCAGATTCTGTTTATCACTCCGCTATTAGATTTTTCACTGGTCTTGACTTCCGCACCGACCATTATAACTTTTACAAGTCTGTACGGTGGTAGTCACTGAAATCTAGATGAGACTGCCATTGGTCTTCATTTGTTTATAAATGTGTTTTCTGTAAAATCCCATCTTATCTTGCTACTCTTCTTAGACGGCGGGTGGGTTGCCATGGGACACGGTCACTGGACTTATTATGACTGGATGTTCCTCGTGAAAAGAAACAGAGCTGGGTAACACTGGTCTTTATTATAATGTTCCTCACACCTGGAATGAGCTGCAAGGTGAGCTGAAACTGAATTAACTGGTTCCTCTTGGTCTTTTTAAAACATTTATCAGATCACTTTATCAAGACAACTGTTGTTGTTTTAAGTAATAATCATTTTTTAAATTTTATGATGCCAATTTATATTTTTGTAATGCCACTTCAATTTCCTTGTAAAATGTGATATTTGCAGGGCCCTGCTGAAAATGAGACTGTAGCCAGGCCTCCTGCTTAAACAAATCTTCAATAAAATAGAGGCATTGTACCTCAAAATGGCTCCCCCAAAATCAGAACTTAGACCGTCACAGTGATGAATGAAAAAAATACAGTGTGTGTGTGTATATATATATATATATATATATATATATATATATATATGCATTATATACATAATTTACACTGTCTCTGGATCAGTACCTGCGGATGACAGGTCGGCATCTCTAGACCAGTGTATTTAAATGAGAGCAGAGCACAGTTACTCACAGCTGGTGCTGGTCTCAGTACAGGACTACAGTTGAGAACAGACACTAATCACAGATTCCCTACCAGGCCTTCAGGGGCACCTTGGGGTCCCTGACAGGCATACAGACAAAGCTCAGAATAATAGGATATGCTGTGCTAATGGAAGGAGAGGAGAGAGCTGCACTGAAGATAACTTTTCCAAACATGTATCTCTGAAGAAGGCACATCTAACCAGGCAGATTTCATTTGTAAATGCTATCTTTAACAAGAGAGATTCCTGCTCTCAGGGTATTTTAGCTTCATTCAGCTCTACATTGTTCCAATTGAATAATTGAATAAGGAAGCATCAAACTGATTCTCTCCTTGAGGTTGTCTAGACAGAATTAGTAAAAGTTCATTTCTCCTTGTGACAGTCCCTGCTGAAGCACTGGGGCTAAGTGCACAGGCTCCTACAGGCCAGTTTGACTGACAAACAACATGTAGCCGGTAAAAACCCACAAAGCTATAAATATCCCCGCATTTTGTATTCCCTCTGAGGAGTCCAAATGTTTTAAATGTTTCAGAGCCCAATCCCACACGTGTCACTCTGGTCCCTGAAACATGAGCGTAAGGCTCTTCAGATTGCACTGACCACCAGGTCTACAGGGGCTCCGTTGAGCGAGGAGATGAAAATGAGGGAGAAAGGCAGAGGAGACGGAGAGGGTGAGAAGAGAAGAGAGGGAGGAGAGGAAGAGAAAGTGAACGAGGAACAGAGGGTTCACAGCGCACTGACCAGGTCTTCTGCGCCAAACAATCAATGCAGGTCTTCCAAAAAAACATCGATTATATAATTTTTCTCTTCCTTTCATTCGACCCTCCTCTCTCCCTTTCCTCATCCACCTCACTCCCTACACCTGCCCACAGTCTCAGCACAACGGTTTCCATGTAGCTTATTCTTAAGTCCCTTCATGTCCGAACCGCTGTCTTTCCTCATATCCAGGGTTCAGATTCTCATGGCGAGACTGCTCAGAGATGTTCCTGTCTTCCTCCCATCTTGTTCTAAATATGTATCATTTAGATCCTCCTCCTCCCTTTCTTCATCCCTCTATCACCCACCTGCATCTCTCTCCATCTCCCCTAAGCTCTCGCCTGCAGCCAAACTGCGAGTTTGCATCACACTTTCCCTCCTTTCTCCAAAGCCACCGGTGCAGTGATGGCCATATTAAACTAGTTAAACCGGGGTAAATCACAGTACCAATGCATTGGAGGGTGAAGATTTGAAAGGCCGTGAATATTCTGTCAATCATTAAGACTGGGATGGAAACTGCAGCACAGCATGACTAATTTATCCTGGTAAACCTGCGACTCCCCCGCAGCCTTCAGTCCAACGATTTTCTCTTGCCTTTATCTTCTTGTTCAGATGTCCAAAATACAATGACAGCTGAAAAGCACTGACTTCTCAAAAAATGCAAATGTTCAAGATGGTTAGAGGAAAAACAGCCAACATACCCATTTTCACATGGTGGCCCATGTTAACTGTAAGCAGCAGAGCCGAAAGTCAGATGGTTCAGAATCCTCACTAAATTTAAGTGGTGATGTATGAAAATATGAAAAGATCCTAGGAAAAATTTATCTAACCAGGAATTCAAAAAATTGCTGTCATTGTAGTTATATCAGTGCCATAAACATGTGATACGGCTAATTTACTTCAGCTTCACCTGTGGGGGCAATATTGACCTCATTTTTGGAAAGATATGCTGCTCAGGTCTGTCATGTTGTTGCCGCCACTGTGCCAATGACCCTGGATCTGCAGCCACATCATTGCATTTGTTTGTATTTAATGTTCATTTATCCTGGTGAATCATACACAGGTCTGACAATAAACTTTTCATAAAAGCCATATTAAAGTAATTGCCTTTGACTAATGGCCACACAACCCACATTCGTTTCTTTTTTTTTTATAACAAGCATTTCAGTGTTCGATCACATTGTTCTGAGGGGCATGGGCAAACGAGGCAGATAGTGCATGGTGACCCAAAGAGAGGCAGCTGTGTTAGCCAAGCTATTAGCCACGAATGCAAAACGGGCTAAATCAGGATCACAAATATGTCCGCGTTCTCTGTCTCCCGATGGAGGACTTTTTTAATGCCTTAGTTTAAGCCCATAAAATTGTCTCATAGACAGCCGCATCCATCTCGCTTGAGTTCCTTCAGTTGTGCGACTGATTCCGGGAGGATACTGCTAATGAGCCGCTGTGAATGGAGTCACTAGGCTTTGTCTTCGCAGCACTCATGTTTGCAGGTTGAAACTTGAAGGATTAATAGTGTATCAAGAGCCTTTTTGAGCATCAAGTGGTGTGTTTTTTTCAGCCACTGATCAGTTATCCTGTAGATTCACAATGTCTTTATCTGATGGACAGCTGGTTCAACAATATGTTTAGGGCAATAACTCGTATTAGTGTTAAATGGGCCACAAATACACCAATAAATACAATCAACACCATCAGTTTTTTCTGGAGTGAGCATCCTCTGAATAGCATCACTGCCCAAAGCTATATGCACAGCACAGCCATAAATCATAAATGTATAGGTTTCTGTTACAAATCATTGCAACACAAACTTCAGGAGCTCTTTTTGAAGGGCAGAACAACTGTCTGAATAGCAGCCACTTCTTCCCAGCAGTTGCAATTTGCTCATCAACCACATCCCGAGTGGCATTCAGGCCGTTTCACATCAAGGACAAAAACGGAAAAACTGAAACGAAAACGCGTTGTATAAAAAATTTGAACCCATTTATTTTTATGAGTCTATCCTTACCGAATCCAAAACTTTCACATTTCGCCTTCAACGAGTATTCCACATTTTCGTTTTGTCCTTGGTGTGAAAAGACCTTTACTCACATTGGCAATCCTTCTGTAATCTGTGACTACAAATCTGCACACACTCTCGCCAAAAGTCACGTCCCAGTGCACACAGTCTAACTGCAGTGCTTGTCTGTGAAATTAACCATGATGATGAACTGCATGGAAGAGTTAGCAGAACACGCTTTCCTACTTTCAATTTGTGCCGCCCTGTTTTTAAATATGGCGAGAGAAAATGGCAGCACTTTCTGCATTACATTCGTTAAACACTCCACAGTATCATACTTTCTCAACTGAATCACATTATTATCTGAAATCAAAACTACAGTATTATTTCAGAAATGTTAAAGGACCCATATTATGGAAAAAACTTTCCTAGTTCAGTCCACCTTTACACAGGTTTCATATGAATCTAACAGCACAGAGAGGGTTGAATCTGAAGACCACCCATTGCACCTCAGCATTTGAAACAAACAATTTGAAAGTCCTGCCGTTTTTGTACATCACAAACAGACCTGCTCTGCATAGTGTTATGTATGAATATTTTGTGTACAGCACTGTATATCATTTGTAAATGGAGATTTGTTACTGTTTTTGCTGCCTTGCTGGGCAGCTATTTGTTTATTTTGTTCATCATTTAGCACCCTCTGGTGGTATGTCTCTAGCAAAACATGATCTGATGCAATACCACTTGTTTATGATGAAATAGACTAGTGCTTTCTAGAGGTTTCTGGCATCTTCTTGCCTGGAGGGGGCCGGATCACCCAGGACTCTTGTAGATCTTTCCAGAATGTTCCTAGTCCATATAAATGCTGTGATTTTGGTCAGTTAAGGAGAGTTTTTTGTTTTGGCATCAGAGTTACATAGTGTCATTAGAGTGTTATTATAAGATTGCACAGTGGATTATTTGTAGAAATTTTTGGACCTAATCAGTGAAGAATAAATTTGTTTAAGTTGTCATTGCTGGTTTTCTTTGTTCTGATTTTCAAGTCATAACAATAGTTCATGCCTACCAGCACTATCTGTGTGCTCCGCCTCCTGCCACAGCCTTTTTCAGCCCCGCCCCCCCCCACCACTCCCTTATAGCACTGTCCTTACTTTTTTCCCATTCAGCTCTCTTCACCAGGCAGTAAGAGCTGAGCTCATTCTGGCATCGCCACTCAAAAAAGCCTGTTCCTCTGAGTGGCGAGTATGGCAGGCAGCAATTAGCCAAGATATTAAGGATTGTATGGGCTTTGTAATACAAAGTTTACAAAACTCCCATTTGGACATTAAAGGTTATAGTAACTTGGAAAAACAGAATAACATGGGACTTTTTATGTTTTACTAACAATATTTTGTCCCACAGTCAACCTTTCTCAACTTCCTCATTTTTAAAAAATCCTTCTAAAGCCGCTTTCACACTGGACGCGAAACAAATTTTTCGCACGACAGATTACATTCAAAGTCAATGCAAAGACGCGAATACATGCGTTTGTATTGACTTTGAATGTAATCTGTCGTGCGAAAAATTCGTTTTGCGTCCGGTGTGAAAGCAGCTTAAGGCTTTACCACACTCTGTGGCCGAAGCAAATGCAAAAGCTTTTGGATTGTGGTGAAGATAACATTTATTCAGTCGCTGGAGCATATTTAGATTTGTGACTGTGCCATTACAGTGAGGTTTAGCTTGGCTCTACTAAAACATTTTTGAGAGGGTTGAGGCTCAATAATGACATCATATAAATACATCTGCATTTGTTTTTCAAATGGGGAAAGAATGAAAAGAGATTAGCTATGATTCAAACATGCACAAGTTTTCTGTTCTTTTTCTGATTCTTTACTTGCTGATATACAAAAGATCTCTAATTTTTCATCAAATTTCAGGGAGAAATTCACCAATGAGCCAAAACATTAAAACCATTCACAAATAATGATGATTGTCTCGTAATAACAGCGCATGTCAAGGCCTGCAGACAGACCTTAAATGGCAAGTGAATAGGTAAGATGGTAAGGTTCTCATCGTCAACGTGATGGATAATGGAGAAATGGGACCTGAATGACTCTGATGAGGGTTAAATCGTTATCACCAGATGACTGGGTCAGAGCATCTTCGAAGTGGCAAGGCTCATGTGGTGCTCCCAGTCTGCAGTGGTGAGTTCCTATGAACAGTGGTCCAAGGAGGGACAAACCATGAACCAGCGACAGGGTGTTCGGCACTGAGAGTCATCGATGTATTAGGGCCAGGAAGGCTATCCAGTCTGGTCTAAACTGACAGAAAGGCTACGGTGGCAAAAATCCCACAGATTTTGATGACACATTCATGGGGAATGTATCACAATACACATTGCATTACACCCTGCTGTGTATAGTGCTTTGCAGCCGCAGACCAGACCCAGTGCTCATTCTATCCATAGTCCACTGTTAAAAGTACCTACTATGAGCATGCGAATGTCGGATCAGGATCTCAAAGCAATGAAAGATGCTTGCCTAGTCCAGGGAGTACCTTTTCTTCTACATCATGTGCTTTGGCTGGGTACATGTGCATCGTTTACATGGGGAAGAGATGGTACCAGGATGCACTGTGGGAAGAAGACAAGCTGGTGGAGGGAGTGTGATACTCTGAGAAATGTTCTGCTGTGAAACTCTGGGTCCAGGATTTCAAGTGGACGTCTGTTTGACGAAGCTGCTTTGACAGGTCAGAGGGAACCTACACAAATATTAAGCAGGTGGTTTTAATATTGTGGCTGATCAGTGTAAATTAGAACTAAATTATCTGGGTGATTTCAGCACTGGCAGATAACAATCTTGTGACTGAGGGATGTTCAAAGAAAACCAATGATATTTGAACTGCATTTTGTTACTGCTATCATCGTGGGATAGGTTTCCTTCAAGTAAGGCCTCCATTCGAAACAAATCTTCGGGCAGTTAATCATAGCTGTCATTAACACCCTCAAATATCAAACTTTCATAATGTCTTCAATCTGCCACCGAGTTTTGTGATGCAACTTGGTCCGATAACACCATGGCCATCGCCAGATTGCCCGAGTGACAGCAATTATGACTAGGCTAAATGCAAAACAGCATGAGATAACAGTGTGAACACACAAGGGAACAAATCGCAGGGGAGCAGAGAGCCAGGTGGTCTTCTGCTTGGCGTAATGACCTACTTGATGGGCCACACTCAACATCAGACCTTCTCCATGGACAAGCCATAACAACTGTATCATGCTTCCTGCCATATTCAGCCTGGAACGTTCCGGAATAAAAAAAAAAACGTGCTATGAACAGTAATGGCAGAAGCCAGGGGGGCTCCATTAACAAGGACCAGGGCTAAACGGAGTGGTGTGCATAATGAATGCTCCGCCATGACATCTCTGGGCTCTTAGATGGAACTCAGGGCTGGAGAGGGACCAAACGCCGCCAGGCAAACTCCACACAACCTGAAGCGCCTGCGGGAAGCAGGACTGGCATGTGGAAACAGAACCGCCAGGGACCAGGGAAAGCGAAGGGGAGAAGAGCAGAAAAAAGTGAGGAAGGAGAGAGCGAGAAGAAGGGAAAATGAAGGATGAGAGGAGAACTGGAGATAAACCACCAAGAGTAGTACGCTACGGAAAACACAGAGAGAGTGCAATTCCGTGTCTGGCGTACGAGTGCGGTGAGGGGACGCTCCGGGGGTTAAAGACGATGGCATATGTTTGCAAACCCACCTCCAAACACTCAGACAGAAATAAATACTTCATGCGGAGCCATCCCGAAAGCCTCTTATCCACTCCCACTCAAGCACACTGTACGACATGAGGAGGAGAGATGGAGAGTCATGCACACAAGCCAGTGCCGCACAACCAAATACGCCCACCGTAAAGGTCTGATAATCCAATCATACATACACACTATGTCACTACTACACCCACAAACACACTCAGCTCTGCTTACATTACATAGTACATCCTCATTGCTAACAATATACTGCCAACCCCCTACACCCTCCTACATGCAGGGCACACACCATTAATACTGTTCTGAATAGTATACATGACAGATGAACACGGGTACATTACATTTGATTGCCATATGCAGAGCGAAAGAAAACCTTTCTTCACAATAGATTGCTGCCTTTCTACAAACTACCACAATCACACAAACATGAACATTTCTGGCACCGTCCTGGACTATAATGGTACCCTATAATCTGTTTGCTACCAACATTTACATCCTCAGACATGCCACACACATGAGAGAGAGAGAGGGACGGTGAGAGAGAGAGAGGGAGGGAGAGAGGGACAGTGACAGAGAGAGAGAGAGAGAGAGGGGGGGGATGGAGGGAGGGAGGGAGATAGAGAGAAAGAGAGAGACTCATATTCCCCATACGAGCCCTTCACAAACGCCCACACTGTTGAAGTACTTAGGGACTGGTCACTGCAGCACCCAGACTCGACCCCAGACATTTCCTACAGAGCGAAGCATAGCATTGCCCGATGAATAAACGAACACACCCATGAAGGAATACTTTCAAGGCGATTATGAGTTTTCAAGTACGTACTTCATACACCATCCATCAATACAAGCATCGGAGAGCAGGGAGAGGGACCTTCTCAGAGCATCTGTGATGCATTCATAATTTAATCTTTCTATCCCGTTATCGATGCTTGAATGTGCCATTAACAACAATTCATTGATCGGTCTTCATTAAACAGGAGGAAAAGCACTTTGGATTTGACACCTTACAAGAAAAACAGACCAGTTTTCCATTTCGCTAGGCAACCTCATGATTAAACACACACAAGATCCACATTAATTCTAAGTCCAGCTGGCTCAAGTCAGCAGTTTTGGTGCAAAGAGGCTCCTTTGCTGTAGGACAGCACGTCAATCACGCAGGTATGACAGTAGACAACATCATTCACCTCCCAAAATGCAGTATTAGACGAAATATACCGCCAATAAGCAAACGTTCAGCCTGAACAGAATTGAGGAGACAAAAACTAATTCCACAATGAATACGCGATCAGCGGTCACAGGTCAAAACTCAGTACCAGCAGCAGTCAAGCACGCGGACACGGGGCCTACCAGCATTCTCTGCCTTTGCTTCTTGGCTTTCCGCACGTTGTTGATGAAACGCCGGCCCATTTTCTTCGCGTACCACACGGACACAAACATACTGACCGGTGAACTCACTCTTCATAACACACACGAAAAAAGAAACAGATATGAAATTTGAGAAGAAAATAATGTTGAGATTTTCTATATTTTACACCGAAGACTATACACTACAAATGGTATTAATTACGCACTAAGAGTCTTTCACTAACGCACACATACTGGTACACGTGAATGTAAGGCGCGAGTGCATGGAACAAGGAATACCAACGGTTAGATATTAGAACAGCCTTAATACGTCCGTTTCCGCACACAGTCGTGCAATTTCTATACCTAAGTGTATTGACATTAATATAATTACAATTAGCTTTAACTGCACTGGATTCAACAACGCAAAGGAACCGTGAGCGGTTTTTTTTTCTACTCACTGTTTAATCCACGGTAAATTTGCGCTTCTGTTTTGTCTCGCGTCTACTCCAATAATCGATTCACGGCAAACAAGAAATTTGACTTCTCTTGCAATATGTTGAGCGTAAATCCATGGGACTAAGAGAGCGCCTCAAATCCTTGATTCTACCTCGAAACAACTGAACAAGGACATACCCGATTAACTTAACTTACACCATTTAAAGAGTCTGTGTTATTCTTCTCATAAACAATAAATAGCAATTTCGTATCAGCTTAGTTTCGTGCATAAATACCGATACAGTAATAAATTTGGAACTATAAATAAATTGCAATTCTGCTCATTTTGAAGGACAAAACAACAAATCTGCGCATGTTTTCATTCCCCCTCTATAGGAAAGGTTTCTAATGAAAGCTGAACGCGGCTTTTATCTATCTGTCCCTTCAGTCTATGTCTGATATCTTTTCATTCCTTCCCTCCATCTCTCTCTCGCGCTGTCTCCCCGACGGGTATTCCGCCGTTGTAATTTGTGATGCGCTTGTATTCCCCGTCCCGCCTCTCTCTCTCTCTCTCTCTCTCTCTCTCACACACACTCTCTCCGTCCCTCTCCTCTCTCTCTCTCTCTCCACTTCTCTCCTATGCCATCTGCTGCATCCAATAGGCACCACGACGTTAAATAAATCAGTTAAATCAATTTAAAATAGCGATAACAAAGGGAGAGGTGAGGGAGCTGCATCAGGTTGCAGGAGGATAGGATCGAGTACGGTGACTGAATAATGTATAGGTCCGACACAAGAACTGTAGCACTGCTCACCCCTTTGCAACCAAACAACTCACAACAGAGTTCCAAAGTCAAAGTATGTGCACTGTGTTCAGATGACAGCTTAACGTTTATATTACCAAATATCCAAGATATTTCGAGAGGTTAACAAGTACTACCGCTCTGCTTTCCAGGCGATTTGTCCCGCATATAAATTCAGATCCTCTGTCGGGAAGGCACAGTGAGAAAGAGGGCGTGTCGCAAAGAATTTCTAACTGCAGCCTCATAATACCATACATACAACACTTCACAATGTGAACAGGTTTCGACAGGGAACATCGGCATACACACCCACACAAAATAATCTCTTTGAACCTATTAAATAGAATCTCTCCGTAGGGCCAGCACTCAAAGCAGAGATAATGCCATTTAAACCAGAGCCAGATAGAAAATGCAATCTGCATTCTCCCAAAACGAGACCAACAAACGCTAGGATATCTAGGGAAATGGTCCATGGAAAATATTTGTCTAAACACTTACTCCAGCACTGACTATTGTTTTCCCCTATCTCTTTCATCCACTCTACGCGACCCCCCTCCCCCACAACCCACACACAAAACTGACCCAAGAGCATTCAGCACCACGGACAGCACCCAGGAGATGACACACAGAGAACGGCCGAGGGGAGAAGTGATAGAGATATGAGAGATACGGGGAAGGGAGGGTGAAGCACAGCAAATACCAGGCTGTAAGTGTGCTTGTTAACTCAGATTTGGTATTTTACTCAATCGATTTCCCATGGTGTGGCCCCACTGCATCAGCATTCAACTGCCCAAGTAACACACACACACACACACACACACACACACGTGCACACGCGCGCACACACACGTTCGCACGCACACAGGGCCCGCAGGTACACCAAACTGCTACGAAATTCTCACATTCACAGGCAGTGCAATGCCCACTTAATTCAGGAGAGCATGAACACGCACACAGCGCACACACACAGTCAGAGAGCAGAGGTATGTAAAGTAGGCTTTATGTAATGCGGGCTGACACTCGCCAGACTAAACGAGACTCTGCTCTGCCAGAACACCGATCTCCAAAACACCCTCTGCTGGATCCAACTCTCCGTCTCTGTACTGGTGTCTGCATTTCTCTCCTTCATTCTCTCCTCCCCTCCTCCCAGCGGATGGGTTGTCTGCTTACGCTGTGATTAAAATGTACTTTCAGACAACGTGTTAGAGCCATTTTAGCCGTTCTTTTGGTGAAAGGATCACAGTAGGGTAAAAAATGATTATCAAGATAGAATAAGGGGCACAGCAATGACACTTGGGGAGCCACTGTCAGTTCAAAATTATCTGAGAAAAGGAATAAGAGGTTGGATGAAGAGGGAGACAGGGCAAATAGAGGGAAGGACAAGAAAGAGAAAAAACGGCGAGAGCGAATGAGCACAAATGTAGGGAGAGCCTGAGGGAATACATCAGAGCCATAATTGAAGTCTTGCATGAAAATCGCTATACGCACTTAACTGAACGGAAACTCGAATGCAGTCAATTTGACGAAGCACAATGGCACTGAACTGTGTGATCTGGCGGCGAGATGAACAGAGAGGAATGGGGACTCACTGAACGACGAAGCGCGAGGAAAGGGAGAAAGGCCTGAGGGCCGCAGAAGCAACTCAACTCGGGGACGGGAACGCAGCCTGTGAGAGAGCGCGGTTTGGATTAGCCGCGATGCTACGAAAATTACTGTACTGGACAATGCCAATCCAGCACCGGGGTCTTCCTAATCCAACAGCCTCCAACCCACTGACACTTCCAGAGCTGGCAAGAGACAAGACATTGGTTCTCTCCGGATTCTGCTGGTATTACTGAAGCCCGGAGACCTGGCTGCCCTCCGATGTCTCACTGAAGAAACCCCATAGAACGCAGAATGGGGAACAGATGGTACAGAGGGAGCTTCCAATGACCTTCCTTCTGGCCAACAAAATGCTTGCCCAGGGTTGAATGCAAAAGCACTTCATACAAGTTCGCAATAGCAATATTGGAATAGCTATATTTGCTAAACAATAGAGGTATTTGATAAACAATTAAAATCGGCCAAAATCCCGGATAGGGTGTGATCTGTGGGGATCACGTCACACTTTGACGTCTTTTTTGATATACAACTGAATCTGCTCATGTGTAGTTATATCTGAGCTGAAACAGGGAGGAGATTTTTTAGATTAAGTCAGCTATGTACTTCCTCTAGCTTACCGAAGCATGTCTTAAGTGCTGGCATATTCACTACATGCGGGTTTTAAGAAGCTGCTAAAGTAAGTAGTGATTTCGCTGAGAGGCGATATAATCTTGAGTTCTGTTAAAGGCAGGGTAATATGAAAGCCTATCTCTCAAATGTGGCAGCAACCCAGAGAAGACACACAAGACGAATACAGAACAGTACAAGGCGGGGAGGCCTTTGATCCAGAAATGATCTTTCATTTAATTGAACAGAAAATAATGCAGAGAAACTAGTCACAAAAGCACAGAATAATCGCACCACTGGAGGATATGAGACAGGAACTACAGTCTCACTCTCCAAGACTAACTATCCTTCCAGCTATGGTGAAGTGCAGTCAATTTCACATTTTTATTCATCCTATTGCTTCAGAATAAGCAGTAGATCCAGGAATTTTGCAATCTTGTTCTGGCTCTCTGAGATTCGAGAAAACTAGTTTTATAACTAGAGTAAATCACTCACCTCAGACATTTTCAGGCAGAAGTTATATTGACTAATATGTTAGCAGATAAATTATTGTATGTAGGCCTAATAGTTCACATGAAAATGCACATCGGCATTTAAATATTTGTGTAGGTGTGCAGTCACTAAGATATAGCACAAAACATGAATACACTTTTATCAAAACTATAAATCTATAAATGCGAGTCTATAAATGTCTTGCTCTCATGGTTGCCACACTATTTATGATTGTTTGCACTGAATCAGTTTGTTGGCCCCTCGCTATGAGGAAGTGCCAGCATACCATAAACATGCATGCCACATTACAGCTATGCTTTGGAGCTGCGACTGTTTCCATAGCAAATCTGGCACCTTTCCATTAGCAAAAACAGCTACATTATTATTTAAAGACATAAATCACACACACTTATGTGACTAACCAGGCAAGGTAGCACAAAGTGCCCTTTAAGGTGTGAACACAGCACTGCATTGGGCGCGGCGGGAGCGACAGATAATGGAAAAACCGTGAACATCGATCCTCTAAAATTTCATATTATTTTAACCATTACCGATTCCATAATCCATTACCAACTCATTTCACAACTGCACAGCATTCTGCTGCCTAAACAAGTGAATATTATTCACACAGCTATCTGATGAGATCAGTGCTAATCGATTATCTGTACTGCACTAGAGAACACCTAATGATGTTATTATCTTTCTCTATTTCAAAGCAACACAAAACTGGGCAAGACCTTTCTCTGAAATTCATGACTATGACCAATGCATTTTTTAAACCTGAAGGTCTCAGGAGTGAGACGATGGCTTTTTACTAAAGACAGTACTGACACCTACTGGCGCTTCTATGACGGTGCACATCCAAACAGCCCGCACTGATGCAGGGCAGATTCATTCAGTCATAACCATCATCAATTACAACACATTTGCAATCAATGGTCCATCTACAATAACACTGATTTTGATAAAAAGAAAAGCTGACTTTTGTCTAACTGACCAGTTTATCGACATAAATTTGAAAATGTGATACGATCATGAAAATGAAGAACATTGATAAAAAAGCTGGTTTGTACACATACAGAAGAAAAAACATATTAGTAACAAAATATATTAAAAAACAGAGCAGAAAAATGCATCCTGGAAGCAATTCAAACATTTGTTTTAAAGGCCAATCCCTGTACCAATCACAGGGGAGACAGGGATCTGATGAGCCTTGGGGACCAATGAGCCATATCACCATTTTGCGATCAATCGATGCCAAAGGTGTTTAAAATAGGCAAAATAGTGATATGGCTCATTTATCCCCTTGACTCATCAGTCAATGGTCAAATATTTTGCCTATTTTAAGCAGCTCTATCATCGATTGATCGCAAAATTGTGATATGGCTCATTGGTCCCCATGGCTCATCGGACCCCAATCTCCCCTCCACTGAGTCAATCGCCGCCACTCAATTAAATAAGTACCTGTGCCGTCCCAACACCAAAAAATGTTCATTATTTTACCACTATTTAGTCAATGCACAACACCTGGGTACCTGCATCTGAATTACTTTCATTCCAACATTGAAATTCACCATATTAAAAAATCATTTAAACTCAATGTGCTTGATAATTAAAGATTAAAAATTGTACAAGTAGCTCCATACATCAAGCTCTGGAAAAGCAGTAAAATCTATCATGATTTAAAGTCATTTTAAATTATATGATTTAATTAAAGTTGTGACAACTTCACTGATCCCCTGTGCTTAGTTTTCAACTAGATGATGTTAATTGATCTAGATTAACCCTGAAAGTGCTGAAATAATTTTTTTAAAAATATATCTTTAATTATCTTGTGCTGTTTAAAACCCATCATGTGACAACTTGTTTTAAACAAGTCACCACATGATAGGTTTTCAACGGCTTTGATTTTGATCTCTTACATCATTGGGCAACAATAGCTGCATTTAGCGCTCTAAGGGTTAATGATGTGCAGATTGGATATTTTATGAGATCTGCACCCAATCAGAACTGCGCTCAGCAGCTGTATCTATGACCACTGGTAGCCACTCATTGTATGTTAAATTTGGACAAAAGAGTCTGAAAATGAATGAAGTAGTATGTAATGAGATCTCAAGAGACAAAGTTATGTTTTTCCATAAATGGATATTGAACACATATTTCCAGTGCACACCAGATTCACATTCCTCAGAAGTCCAATGACACAAAAAACACACTTGCCTCAATAAACAGATAAATCAGTCTCATACATTACAGCATAAAATTTTCCCCAGAGCAACACACATAAGGTTTCTAGGGACGTGGATCAAACAAACATAAATGATTTTCAGCAGATCAATTCCATCCACACAAGTTTCAGCTCTATTCCCGATACACGTTTCACCACAAGAGATGAGCAAGCACGCACAGAGGGTGGATAAAACATCAAATTCACCCCTGAAAATGGCTATAACTTTTTTGCATCTGACAAAAAATGACAAGAGCATCAGCACAGGCAATTCTTATTCATTTGAGTGCAACATAATAGAGTTCTCCCCAACAAATCCTTCAAATCTTGATGAGGAAACTAACAGAGCTCCAGATGGGTCAAATAGTTGGTGCCCAAATTGCCGCTGTTATCATAAAAATGGCGACAAGAGTTAAAAAAATGAACACAGAATTGAATGAATTTGGACAATTCAAATCTGAACCAGTCTCAACAAAACAATTTGTTGTTAGCCTCACAAAGCTGGTACTCTTAACAGTGTTTCCAAATATTCTGACCAGCACAAGTGCAGTATCTCCCACTGTTACCCAGAGTAATAAGTGAGAGAACTGTAGGTATAATGGTATGCTGTGTGAAGTAAGCAGCTGTCAGCACTCTGATAGCACCAGTCACCACCACCAGCTGCAGAATGGAGAGGGCACTATGCTGCGGACAAAATTAAAGTGCAATGATAATGAAGGTGACAGATGTATTTATATATAAACAGAGACTCTCCGGGTGATAGTTACTGGAAACAATAACCACAGTGACCTTAAGTCATGCACTGTGACATGGTCAGAACTACCGGTCGGTTGAAAAGGTAATAGTGCCCAGAGGAGCGCGCATGCAGGACGATGCAAACGACGGCTAAAGCGACACAGTGGTCCCAGTTACAATGCCGCAGTGAGGTGATGACATCATAGCGAGTGACAGTGAAGCGTTGGCCGTCGGCCAGTGAAGGGCAGGTCTTACCAGAGTGGAGGCAGCGGAGGTGTAGATAGGGGTGTGGCCAGCCGACATCAGCACTGGCTGCAAGACAACACAAGGAGGAGGGGTAACTGCACAGGGGGCGGAGCAGCCAGGGAGCAGGGGGCGGGGTCTGTTGTGGGGATAACTCTCCCAGGGCTTTAAGGAGAGGCAGCAATCAAACAGTGATTCAGGATCAGCAAAGCAAATACAAGTGTAAACCAAAACCCATTCATGCAGAGAGACTGACTGACCCCAGATCAGGGCCTGAGGGCAGCATCTATCTGGGCACATAAGAGAGGGAATCAGGGGGAGGACAGGAAGGGGAGGGGCTCACGGGGCAAGGGGAGGAGGGAGGGGCAGAGAGGGGGACAGGAGGGATAAACAGGGTGAAGATTAAGAGCCGGAGGGCGTGCGATTTTGGGAAGATTAACATGGAAGTAGCAGGGAGGGACTGAGTCGAGTTGTGAATGCAGAGAGGGAGTTGGATCGAGAGAGTGTGCGTGTGTGCGCATGTGCGTGTGTATGGTAGAGAGGCCTGCAGAGAGTGACCAACAGCCAGTAATACATACGAACAAAAGAGAGAAAATACCTTAACCCCTTAACCCTAACTTTTCACTTAAGTTTTCCCCTTTTCCTGTTGCAGGAAAGTGTCACATACATATTCAGTGTCCATTGGTTTCAGCACTCCACTGATGCTACATCACACTTATATTGAGAGAAATATTCAAACCCAGGATGCCATGTTTTTACGGTCACCGCATTACATCAAATAGGAAATATCGAGATCTTGTGCAACATTTTACACACATTTCCCTGAATGTATTTGGGATTGTTGGAAACCTTGGGATCTCCACTAGATTTTAACATAGGCCTGAAGCTCCACAGGTTTGAATACAGCAGCTGCCTTTGACAGACCCATATATGGGTCCTTGGGTTTAATAGGATTAATGATGGTTATACTTTCACATGCATGTAGGTGTGTTTGTGCAGGTGTGAGCAGAAGAGGAAACAAATCAAAGAAATAAGGAGTGAAGGATGGAACAAGTGAGACGGCAAACGTGAATGTGGGTTCTCTTGCCGGACAAGTCAAGAGATCTAACCCCACCCATCCCTTCTAGAAACCTCTCACAGGACATTACCAGCACCTGAGTCCTGTTATTCATACAGCCACAACCTTTAAACTTGTCCACAGTGAAACACTTCATTGCAGAATTTGGATTCAGCTCTTTAGCATCAAAATTAAGTGGGCCGATTACAGAAATGACACGTGAGAATACTGATTATTCTTGGACTCAAGTGTTTGCATGGGTGGGTGTGAATACAGAAAATATAAGTGCAAAGAAAATTGTCCCCATGAATCAGTGGTGCGCAGCTTGGGCCACGAACAACAGTGTATGCTGGCACATCCAGATTAAAGAACCAGCTCTTGGTACGCTGATGGACAGAGCATCAGTGATGTGTCACAATGGTCAGTAGCCCTTGTGGAGGCAGAGAGGGAGAAGTTTAGGATGATGCCCAGTAGAGGGCAGCACACAGCTCACAGCCAGCCAGTAGTACACTGTTAGTTAGTACACTGTGTCAAATGTAAATAAAAACAGAATGCAATGATTTGCAAATTACTTAAACCTTAAAATGTATTGTGAATACCACAAAGACAACATATTAGATGTTTAAACTGAGAAATGTTATTATTTTTCCAAAAATATCTGCTCATCCCATCTTTTCTGGAAATGGGGTAGAATAATTTACTGAGCTGTGGCCCATTTCCTAAATCATTCAGAACTAAATAAAAGAGCTTATCTCCCAGGCCCAAGTAAAGAGAGAGCTGGGAGGAAAGGCCTTGTACGATTGTAAGGCCTTGGCATTTACATTTTCCTTTCTTGTTTTGGAAGTTCTCCAAAATGAAAGGTTGATTGTTTGGATGTTTTTACCCCTTTGTTGCAGTCGGAATTTTGAACTCTGCAACACAAGGGATTTACTGTACATTCACCACAAGGAGCGGTGCAAGAGCCCAGCCTGGCATCACAGCCTGCAGGGGAGCCCGTGGCTACAGTATCACATCATTGAAGGTGTTGAATGGGATTGAATTCCGCAGCCTGAAGTTGTATACGACATGCAACCAAGTCCGGGATTTCCTCACTTATGAGCCCCACAGCACTTCACTATGTTCTTTAAAGAAAAAATACAATTTCTTCTTATTATTCAGTAAAAGGACACAGTATGAAGTGATTTAGGTCAACAAGAAACAAGAAAAGCAGAGAATGATAAAAAATACATATGCAGAAGACAGGGCATGCTACAGAGGAAGTTTTTTAGGGATTTCGCAAAGTAAACAGAATACAGAACATACCTGTGAAATGTACAACACACAGCATGCTGAATGAAAATCAAAATATTCCCAGAACAATACTTTCTCAAAACCTATTCCATCCAAAGTCACCAAAAACTACTTCACAATATTTTCAATGTAAATATTAAAGCATAGAATAACAAAAGAGAATGGTGTAAACTATCACAAACAGATATTCACGATGTAACCAAAACAGCAGCGTGGAAAAATAAACAATAATATATGGTATATGGAATAAAATATGACTTAAATGAAGAGGATCATGACAATTATATTAAGTTTCTTATGCTGCTATTGTGTAAAGTCCTGAGAACTGTTTTCACTCCAAGACAGCGATAATAAGCAGTTCCTCTTATCAACAGAAGATGGCGCCCTTACCCTTCACAAACACAGGAAGTTAAAGAGTAGAGCGGTAACAAGGGGAGCAGACTTTATTACTGAAATTAAGGCCCGGTCAAACATGTGCCATTACCGCGCAAATACAGTGCAATGTATGTTGTGGTTTCATTGTACTCTATGAACCCAATGCCATTATTCACTGATGCATATATGCATGAAGGTAGAACGGAGAGATGAGATCGTATTACTGTGCGCTGTGTGCCTCTAGTTAAATGTATTGATATTTCATGCTGGCAAGATTTAATGCTTTGACCGTGACAGCAGCCTAAAACATTGAGGCTTTGAGAGCAAAAGTGACGTGAGGAGCTACAGCACTCAGAGAAATGAGCTGTGGATATCCTGATTATAAACACCAAAGTAGATTCCTGACACTCGCATTATCTCTTTCACAGCAGGCGACATTTTCAACAATGCCCTCATACTTCAGTTACGTATGAAGTAATCTGAAGATCGGGGAGCCTAGCCTGTACAGGCAAAACTGAGCTGAGAAGGAGATGAAGACACCAGGATCAATGGGAAGACATTGAGAAAATCAATGCCCTCTCAACATGGAGAAGACCAAGAGAGAAAAATGGAGTGAAGAAAAAAAAGAAAGAAAGATATCAGAGGACAGAGAGGGACAACACACAGCAACAGACAGGAAGCAAAGAATACTCATATGTTAGTGTATGTGTATGTTTGCACAGTTGTGCATTTGCTTGTGAGCGTTTGTGCCTGTGAGTTGGAGTGATGGCGGCAAAAGTGAAAATGGAGGAGGAACTTTCATCATCTTTTAAGCTTTACACCAGGGGTTCCCAGACTTGGACCAGGGCACCCACTGTTCATGCTGGTTTTTGTTCCACCCCAATTACAATCCCAGAGTTAAGAAGCTGTTTATTTTCCGTAATTAGTTGTTTTTTGGGCTAGAGAGATGTTTCACCCTGTTACACCACATTATCACATCCCTCTTAATCAGTTTTCTCACATTCTGCTCCCTTGTTAATTAGTCTTTCCCTCAGTCTACCTGTCAGTGTTGGTATTTCTCAGTTGGTTCTTTTTATTTAATTATTGCCTCCTGTTTCACCCATCCCTTTGTGCTCTCTCTCACACCAGTTCCCCATTGTCAATTGTAGTCCTCCTGTATTTAAGTTCCTGGTTTTCTGCATACCTTGGTTCTAACAAGTGCTTATTTGAGTTACTGGTACCTTTGTATCAGCTCAAACTAGTTTGACCATTCTCCTCTGGCATTTGCAAGGCATTTTCACCCAGAGAACTGCCACTTACTGGATATTTTCTCTTTTTCAGACCATACTCTGTAAACCCTAGAGACGGTTGTCCATGAATATCCCAGTAGATCAGCAGTTGCTGAAATACTCAGACGAGCCCATCTGGCACCAACAACCATCCCACATTCAAAGTCACTGAAATCACCTTTCTTCCCCATTCTGATGCTCGCTCTGAACTTCAGCAGATCATCTTTACCATGTCTACATGCCTTAATGCACTGAGTTTCTGCCATGTGATTGGCTGATTAGATATTTACATTAACAAGCTGTTGAACAGGTATACCTACTGCAGTGGCTGGTGAGTGTATTTTATAAACTGTAAGATGCATGCACTGCATAAATATAGTTTAAAATGATAATAGTAGAACCTAGCTAAGCCTAGGCCGACTAGTGTGGTCGAATGGTTGGTGGCTGTCTGCTTTTACTACTGCTGTCAATCTTAATTTTAATTTAACATAATATTCCAACTTTTTTGATTTGGGGTTGTGGTGTAAACAAAATGAGAACATGCTGCACCTGATAGCATAGTGAGATTTCAGAGTTATGCCATTGTTAATGAAGGAAAACGATCAAAAACAAGTCAAGACTAATCATCATCTGAAAGAGATGTTTTGTTCTTCTGCCATTTTCAGCTCAACGGTCACCGTGTTCCTCTCTTTCTCATTCATTGCTGCTCCACACTGAGCAGGGCTCCACTTTGAACGTGATAAACAAACAAAACCCCGGGATTTTCCTGGTATTTCTGCTGAGTACTCGTGTTGTTGAGATGAGACTGGTGAGAAGACTTCAGAGCAAACACTCAGAGAGACGCGGGGGTATAGGGAGCTGAATAATTAATTAAGTATCAGAAGCAGCTGATCTCACAGGCTGTTACTGGCAGCAGCACGGGGCTCATGGGTAAGAACGCTGCCCCCTGCAGCCCACATGTCAAAGTGACTGATGGGGAACCATTATTACGCACATCCATGCTGGGTGGGCCCATGATGCTCTCTGCTGCATCTGTCTATCAGTCTGTCCTGTGCATTTACTTGTGAGAAAATGAGACTTCACTGTCTCCAACTGGGGCACACGATTTGTGGTTCAACAATAACTACCATAACCAGAAGCAGCAACAATACCTGGAATGGAAATTACCCATGATGCAGCTGGAATTTCATCATAAGTGTACATTTGGAAGCAATGTTATCCACATTTACAAGGATTGCAATAACGTTAAGGCGTGCGTGTGTATGTGTATGCATGCACGTGTGTTTCTGCATCATCACGTGCACGTGCACGTGTGTTAAAGACTATGTGTGCGTATGCATACATGTGCATATATGTGTGTGTGCATGTGCGTATGAGTGCATTTTCACTAACACGCATAAGTTTGTGCCAGTGTTTGCACGTATGTGGTCAAGTGTATGTACATCTGCACGTGTGACCGCACGCCTGATTTTGTCTCTTGGAGAATGAAGGTCGCGCCACAGTGTCTGCATGATATGATGTCACGCTAAGTCACCTTGATGGGGGAGAGATGCGTGTGCGGTGCGTATCCGTGCATGCCGTCCATCGGGGTCAGGCTCTTATCAGTGACGTGCATCAGTTCCCCGCTCTTCCCTGTGGCCAGGTGGGCTGGGCTGTGTTCCATGGGGGGCGTCTCCTCATCTTGGTACCTGTATTTCTGTAGAGACAGGGAGGGCTTCACTGAGGACATCCTGATAAACTCTCATTAAAGGGCTAAACACATAAAGGTCCAAAGCAGTCTAAAGTGATCTGGGATGGCAGGGAAACACATCATTCATCAAAGGCTTTGGCAAACCCTCATTTTTTCTAAAAATCAATAATGAAAGATGGAAATAATCACCTTTTATTTCACAAAAAAATTTGAAATCTTATAAAATCAAAAACCAGTGAAATTTCCACAGGTTTTAATTCAGTGGCTGCATTTGATGACCCCGTATTTGGGATTATACTGGTGAAGATATGAGGAGATGCACCTTTCAGTGTTCAAAAAACAAGATGTTTACATGCATAAAGCAACTGCAGGGAATTTTTTTTTTGAAAATTCATGAAACATGACTGGACCAAAAAATATGTATGAAAAGGGTGGCAAAATCATCAGAGACACTGCCAAAAACATCAGCATTGTGAGGCTTACAAAGTACTGCTTCTGTTGCAGCTGGTTCAGATATGGATTCAATTCTACAGGGATTTTCAGAGCTGTAGTTTTGTGATTATTAGAAACTATCCAACAAAGAATCCAACCTATTAGAAGATATTCCCGCCTAAAACCATTCAAACATCAAATATTCAGCCCCTTTGGAGCTCTGTTAGTTAACTAATCCCTGCTGGCTCTTTGAAGCAGACACATGCGGTTCATAAGGCACTGAACTTAATGGGAATGACCTGTGTCTCTGCTTTTGTAATTTTGGTTTAGTGACTTCAAAGTTATAGACAATTTTCAGGAGTGCATCTTATATTCTGCTATTTGATTAACCCACTGTGCATGGTATAATTCTTCACTGGCATATACAGTACTGTCCAATAATGTAATAATACTGAAATGAATCATGATGGGGTAGCGAGACAGATTGTAAATAGAAGGACATCCGTCTCATTTAGTTCACAAGAGCAGGTTAACACACAAGAAGAAGTGGTCCAATAATACCATTGTGGACTTTATATAATGTTATACCATAATAACAAAATAACATCATAACAAATAAAGTCTCAAAGAGAGAGAGGTAGCTGAACATAAACTCAATGAAACAGAGCTAAAAATTACAGAAAAGAGTATCTTACTGATATTACATACACTTGCACTGATTTTGATTAACCCTAAGAGCAATGGTTAATTTTCAAGGAATTAAAAATGTAATTATACTGAGCTGTTGCAAAGTTAAAATGAGGTAACTTGTTTCAAAAAAGTTGCCACATGATAGGTTTTCAAAGGCATCTGACTTTGATACCTTACATCATTGGTGCTCCAAGGGTTAATGAACCAAACCATAAGGACATCAGGAATGACAAAATCACACAGCGGACATTATCAATTCTAAACATTATTTTATTCAGTTCCGATTTGAGCATTATAATGACATTTGGGACCATGATTTATCATCAGATGAGACTTGTGGCTCATCATCCTGACCTTGATTTAAGTAGGAAGTCACACTGAGATTACAACCTCATTTACGAGTGAAACCGAAGATAGGATCAATTAGCGGCATCAGACATAACAGGACAACAACATCAAATCACAATATCAAAAATAAATACAAGAAATACATTAAAAAGTACATTGCATACAAAGCAACAATACTTAGGCATGTTTGATTAATTAATCAAAACAGTTGTAGCTAGTCAGCTACACACAGTGATGGTTTTTTTTTTTTAATGATAGAGCTGTGTTTATGCTGAAAGGGATATCACACACATAGTACAGTGAAAAGTTGAGGTGAGTTTTCCCTGCCCTCAGGTCATTTGGCATCAACTAATCCTGAGGCTCCTTTCAAGGTTAATGAAAGCATGAACTCCAGCAGGTACCAAGACTTATTTTACATTAATCTGCAATTCCCTACAGGAAGCATGTGACCACAAATGGATCTTCCAGCAAGAAAATTACCTGAAGAACACCTCAAACAGTCAATGATTCTGGTTACCACGCCAAAAATATGACCAAGAATAGTCAAAACTCCTCAGCAAAAAGTGTGTGAATCCCATGATGCTGAACTAAAGATGAGCCAGGAGTGTTACACAGGGTGGTGGACAAGAACCAGGGGGCCCAATGACTGACATTATGAAATAAAATCATTGCTTGCCCTGAATTATATTTTAATATTTCACAATATTGAAATACATTGTTCCTCCATAATGATGTTTTTAGAGCGTAAAAACAGTGCCCAATAGCTTATTACCAAGGCCTCTGATTTCTGTTTGTACTGCTGCTTTTGTTAATTTCTTTCAAAGCTGGGCCAATGATTTGACCCTGTATGACAAATATGCCTCTGTTGCACACACACACACACACATACACACACATGCCGCACACACACTCTCTCTCACACACACACACACACACACGTCACACAAACACACATAAACACAAACACGCATACACACCCCACCATTCTCACACACACATGCTGCACACACACACTCACACACATGCTACACACACCCTCACCCACACGCACAGCGTCTCACACATACAAACACACACACACCCTCACACATGCGCGCACACACATGCACACTTGCGCACGCCCACACACACACACACACACACACACACACACACACACACACACACGCAATTTTCATACGTGCACTTACACACACACACACACACACACCTGTGCACACACACACACACAAACACACATACTCATATACACACACACTCACACGCACATGCACATGCACACAAACACACACACACACACACATACACACGCTACACACACCGTCTCACACACACACACACACACACACACACCGTCTCTCTCTCTCTCATACACACACAAACACACACACACACTCCGGCCTCACCTCTCCTCTGATAAGAGAATGCAGCTGCTGGCTTGTTCCCTGCAGTCTCAGCACTTTCCCAGCAGTGTTGGGGCTGCAGGTAACACCAGTCCCGCTCATCTCATTAACACAGACACGCTTAACAAAAACACAGCCCTGCTCTGTACACTTACAGAGATACCTACTCAATCTGTAATCAATCACAATCTCAACACACTCAAGCACATACACAGCCACACAAACAAAAACAACCATAATCAAACAAACATAAAAAACAGACACACAGAGTTCCGCGGTGCTTGTTAAACAAATATCACTGCCCAGGAGACGGAGAGCAATGCGGACACAAATGCCGATTTTATACTCGGCACTGTAAACAGGATCTCCTTACACTGGAGAAACCAGTGGACTGTTAATCTCTAATCAATCATCCCAGCTACCATCCCACAGCATCAGAGCAGAGGACTGGATAGAAACTGCAGTGTTTATGGACGGAAAGACGGTCAGCATTTTGGACACGGATCACTTTACACTGAGACAGCAAGGTAACAATATGGAAGGGAGGGGTCAGAGAGAAAGGGGGACAAAGACAGAGAAAAATAGAAAAAGGATAGGATATAGATGCTGAAGAGATAGCACTGAGTGAGAGGAAAGAAGAAGGGTTAGAAGAAAAAGGTAAAGAACAAAAAGATAGAAGAAGAATAGGCAAGACTGACAGAGGGAGAGCAGTAAACAACTCACATTCCTTCATCCAATATGGGGAGTATCGCCAAATATTAATGCATAGCATACAATCACCATCACTTTAGGACAGAATAGTAGATAAAACATGTTTTTGCAATAATCTAAAATATCATGAATTATATTGTTGTAATTTTGAACAAACCTTGCAATGAAAATATGAATATTTCTTTTTTTTAAATATGTGGCATGTGCTAAAGAACAGAGAACTGAAGAAATGAGAGTTTCAACAAGGCACGAGGTCTTCAATAATTCTGGTATGTGTAAAGCACCACTGGCAGAAAAGTTAAGGCAGGTTTGCAAAGTAGCCCTGTGCAGACTCTCCGAGCATCACACAGCTGTAACTGCTGATCTGACTCAGCTCACCCCTGTAGTTAATTACAGTCAGCTTTCCCTACGGTGCTCAAGGTTCCCCTGAAATAACGGCAGATTTTAATGATTACAAGCTGCTTTGACACAATGTCATCTGCACAGAGGCCGAAGTGTCTATGGTATCAGCTGTACTAAAGACATGGCTCATTTTTACATGAACTTGGTGTCAAAAAACCAATGAGAAGATAAGTACTGTTGCTGCTGTTGGGAGATGTTACTTCATTTGTTCTGCGCAGTAGATTCAGAGAAATATCCATTGCAAAACAAAACAATTACGAAAGAGAGGTAAAAACCAGGCTCAATTCTAGTTGTTTCATTCCCTCGAGCTCACTGCTTTCAGCTGAGCACCAAATAAAATGGTGTCATTCCATAAACAAGGTAAAACCACCACTATATCAAGATAATTTAGTGGTAGGGCCTAAACATGTTTGAGCCATATAACAAAATTTCCACTGCTACTGAGTAACTGAGGACTTAATCACATGAGCCAGTGACAACCACTTTGTCCATTTCAAGTTTCAGTCCTAAATGAGCTATATATTACAGAAAATCCCAATATTCTAGCTCTAAAATGGCAGCTATAGTACATAGCGTCGAACCAATTTTGATTTTTACAACAGCATCCTATGCTATACAAACATACGTGCCCACAGACTTGTGGAGAGAGCATTTCATTCCTGTGTGTATACAAGACTTTGGTACATTACACAAGAGGCTCAGGGTGACCGTATTAAATTACGGGGTCGACAGCTGACGCGTGACTTGATAGAAGACTGGATTTATCATATCAATTTATCATACACTCTTAATACTTTATGGAGGTATTATTGAATGACATTTGTTTCAATATGTATTGGAAGAACACTAACCATACAAGAACAGAACAGTGCAATGATGTGCAACCATAAGTTATTGAGCCACAAAAAAGAGTAAACAAAACAGCAAATAAGTTAAAAAAAAAATTCCCAAATTTGGCAATGCAGTAGTACTGCATATGTCAATGTTATAAATCTGCCTTGAAGAGGCTGTGTGGCTCATCTCAATACACGCTCAGTGTGGAGGATAGTTCAAGTGGTAAAAAAAACTTCAAAGATGACATTTGGAGAATGGTGGACAATATTAATGTCATGGGGTCAGAATTCTCTAAAACCAAAATCAGACAGCATCTACACACAATAAGAAGATTGAGAGGTTCGCCAGATAAAAGCCTTGGTCGCTTTCATGCACCTACAGTTTGCAAAACAGTACTGGTCTTCCAGTGAGACCATGGTCTATGGTCAGGTGAGATCAAACAGCGGTCTTGGGCAATAAATCCCAGAGGTGGGTTTGGTACAAAAACAAAAACAGCTATTCAGTACAGATCCACACCCCAATGTGAAGTATGTTGATGGATCTTAGATGTTATGGGGCTGTTTTTCTTCCAAAGGCCCTGAATAACTTGTTTGGGATTATGGTATCATGAATTCCATCAAGTACCAGCAGATATTAAATGAAACACTGACTGCCGCTGCCAGAAAGCTAAAATCAGGCTATGATTAGATCTTCCAACAAGACAGTAAATCAAACCATATACTGAAATCAAAATGAAATAGGTTCATCAGCCACACAATCAAGGTGTCGCTAATATAGCTATCTCAGTCCACTGACCTAATCCTAGTAGAAAACCTGCGGTGCGGGCAGAAGAGGAGTCCAAAAATGTGAACCAGGGATTTTAAAAAGTGGGTGAATGGTCTAAAATCTCTTGCCATGTCTCTAATCTCTTTGCATACTACAGGAGAAAATTTGGAGTCTAGGGGCTCCATCTTTCACACTGCCCTACCTGTTGCCACTACCCGCTACCCGTGAATTACGAATTTAGCAGCTTCCACTATCCCTAAACAGTATCTTGCGGCCACACTACCCGCTATGCATTATGCCGACTCTGAAAAACTGGAGGTGTGTCCGTGATGCGTGTTTATGCTTTCCCTACAATTGCTATCTTGACCACGAGACGTTAAGGTAAAGCGTAGGGAAGAGAACAAAAAAAGAACGGGGGACAAAGTAATCTGAGATTTACTCACAGCCATCCGCATTCGATGCATCATATTAGGTCAGCAGTGCAGCTCAACTCTCCAGACCCGAAAAAAGAAGAGGTTTCGAAGAGAAAGGTAAAGAACAAGAAAGGGAAGACCGTTTTCCCACAGTGGTGAGTAAATTCAGACAAATGGTAAACTTTTTTTGACTTAAAGATTGTCTTTATCGCTCCATGTGTCATATTTATGATGAAGTGATAGGTCATTTACTTTTTGTAACATATCCTGAAGTTTGAAATGTCAGACTTTTTTCCACTTTAGAAGCAATCCTGGTTCTAATGTCTGGAGTTACTATCGGGCGAAGTAGCAATTTACGTTAAATCCCTCTCTGCTAATGCAGCCTAATTTTCTGTTTTTTTAACTTAAAAAATGCGTGTGTTATATTTTACCGACAGAAAATGCCAAGAGTTAGGGTCAGAACTACCCAGAGAGGAAAGGTTGACCAGCAGGTTTACGGAAGGGCCTTTCTTGATGTCCCAAGAGGCGAGAGTATAAGGAGGGCAGCAGAGGTGCATGGCGTTTGTCATGTCACCCTGTTCAGGTACTCAAGAGGAGGGCAGAGGCAGGAGGGCAGCAGGCCAGAGCCCCAGGGTACAGGGCTCACAACAAAGTTTCCCCTCTGAAAGGTTCCCCTGAAATAACGGCAGATTCACAGAAGAACTGGAGAAGAGACTGCAGGCATATATAAAGAGAGCAGCTGATATATATTTTGGCCTGAGTCCTAAAAAGGGTTGGAAGATAACACTGCAGACAGAGCTACACCACTATCGCCATTTGTTAAGATAGCAAGCACCTCAGCTCCAGATCTGCCCATTACTGAGGTGCTTGCTATCTGGGAAAACCTCTTTTTCATGCTGTTTTAGGTGCGAAAGTTTGCATATGAGCTGGCACCAAAAAATTGGCTTCAAAACTCCATGTTCATGGGAGAAAAACCAGATGGCAAAGGACTGGCTCACCTCCTTCCTGGTAGGGCCTAAAACCCTGTCCATCCGTATAACTCAAGCCACCAGCATGTCCCGTTCCACCAGCTTCAACAAGACCAACGTGACAGCGTTTTTAAAAACCTAAAGACTGTCCTCACCCGCTATAATTTTGAAGCAAAGGACATCTGGAACATGGATGAAACAGGTAAAATTTATATTTAGATAAATTAAAAAGCAACAGTGATTTGCAACAGCAATAATTCATTTCATTTATTATTTCAGGTACCACAACGGTTCAAGTGCCAGACAAAATCATTGCCACCAAGGGCAGCGCCAGGTCGGTGCTGTGACCTCTGGGGAAAATTTTTTGCATTGGTGACTGTTGCCTTTAGCAAATTACAAAACAACTTTGTTCCCCCTTTATCTTCCCAGAAGAAGAAGTTCCAGCACCACTTCATCATACACCCTTAATACTTTCTGCCAATGGATCGGGGTGGATGCAGGAGGCCTATTTCTTGGCATTTTTACAGCATTTTGCAAGGCACAACAGTGTGACCCCGGAACCAAAGTTGCTGCTACTCTTAGACAATCATCCATCACACCTCTCTGTGGTAGCTATTGAAAATTTTTACAAGTCACATGGCATTGTACTCCTGTCTTTTCCCCCCCACTGCTCCCACCATCTTCATCCGCTAGACCGAGCGTTTTTGGTCCTATGAAGCACTACATTAACAGTGCAGCAGACAATTGGATGTGAATGAACCCTGGAAGAACTTTGACCATCTACAACATCCCAAGTCTTGTGGCTAAAGCTCTGCCTCAAGCAAAGATGACATTTCAGCTGGGTTGGAGTACGGTGGCCCTTGAATCCAGATATTTTCAGTGAGACAGACTTTGCTCTAGCTTTTGTGACCGAATTCTCCTGCACCTGCACCAGCACCAGCTCCATCCCCAGCGCCAGCTCCATCACCAGCGCCCTCTTCATCACCAATGTCCGCTTCATCACCAGCAGTTTCTCGTAAGACACCAGCAACCTAGCCAGAGCCCATTTGAGCTGCATCCCCATGAGTCTGCCATTCCTCTAGATGGTGAGAGTTTGTGTCTGTGTGTGTCTTTAAATGTGCAGTACAGCCTTGCCAAGCATTTATAATTTTTTTGAAATATTATCTATCCAGGTATGCTTGTGGTTCAAGGAACATCTAAAGTGGCTTGTTTGCCAATACAGAGTTTCAGCCCAGAAAAGGTTAAGCCCATATCCAAAGGCTGGCTCGAAAAACTGAAAGAGGTGAGCAGAGTGTCGTTTTTTAACTTGTCTTGATTTTCTTGATTGTATAAAAACAAGCTGATTCTGAAACCATCTCATTGAATGTTGCAATCAACAGCAATACTGACCAACACCCCAGTAAAAGCTGCCTTGGAGGAGGAGACTATCAGAGGGGCCAGAAGAAACAATCCTCTTCAAAGAAAAGAAGACGTTGTTAGCGGATACAGTCCAAAAATGTTTCTCAGGGCAATGAGGAGGAATGTCTTGTTTGGGGGAACATTTGCCTCATCTTTGCCTGGAGAAGTGTGGGTGCAGTGCATCTTTTGTCTGCTGTGGTCACATGAGGCATGCACTGAGGGTGCAGCTCATTATATCTGTCACAACTGTGATGAAAATGTTTAAAACGAACGTGTGATTGTTTTTGCTTCTGTTTTAATGTCATTTTTATGATTGAATTGAATGAATGAGTGCATTGTATATTTACAATTGCATGTTAGCAAAGACATTGTTTGATTTTTTCAAATGAAAAATGACAGTGATTCAAAAGATTCCAGTTAATTTGATCAGGTTACTTTTGTCCCGCCCGTGCGCTACTTTCATCCCGACTGGAGGGGTCGAAAGTAGCAATGCGCAACTTCCATTGGACAGCAAACTATGCCGAAGTCAATATATATTGAGATGATTTAGCACCTGATATTGACAGAGCACGCACAAAAGTAGTTAATCGCTCCAAATTTTTTTTTCGGTCTGTAATGTTATCTTTTAAAATGACGTTTATGTGAAAAATGTTACTTTTGTACCAGCTCTCCCCTATAGCGGGTCCTCAAACCACCCGCTATCCATTTGGGCCGCCTTGCTTTAGCCTCAGTTGAACCCCTGAGAAAATGGCAGAGATAGTACTAAATCGCCTTGATCGCCAGTTAAATAATAGAAGACGCCCAGAACGCATGTACCGCCAGCGCACCAGCTACCTGGGCCTTTCAGGTAAGTCTATATTGTTTGTAGTTTGTATCAATCATTTTTCCCGCTTTTATAATAGTATATAATTATTATATATAATATATATTAATGATATATATTATATATAATATCAGGGCCGGCACTAGACCTGAAAATTTGGGGGAAAATATCCATCCCTTTATTGACTACAATTAGTCCTGGCTAATTCTAGATGGTTTTCCTTTATTAACACGTTTTCCAATTCAAGAATAATCAAGTGGCAATTGAAGACACGGCTTCTCTCCCCCATGCGATCTAACAGCGACAAAATAATGGGCTACATTCAGTACAGAAAAATAATTTAATTATAAATAGGTCTATGCACTGGCACTCAGCAACTGTATTTTTTTTTTTTTTTCCAGCGAGAGCGGCATTTCAGAACTCTTTTGCGAAAGAAGGTAATTTCGGCGACAAGTAAGCATACCTGTTTTTGCAGCACGGTCACGCAACTTGCTGTAAAAAATAGACAGCTGTCCGATTGGAAAATGTAAACGGACGAAACCACGTACTTGTCACCAGAATTACCTTCATTTGCTGAAGAGTTCTGAAATGCCGCTCTCGCTGGAAAAAAAAAGTTATGTCGCTGAGTGCCAGAGCATAGACCTAATTTTATTTTTCTAAAATGGGATTTTGTTCTATGCTTCATTTCCGAAAGGGAGAGGGAGTTGGAAGTGCATGGCGAAACGCATTTTTTTTTTTTTTTTTTTTTAAGTTTCCATCCCAAAACGGGTAGGCTTGATGTTTTTTTTTATTACATACCAAACATTAACAATATGTCAATGTCAAATAATAATAATAATAATAATAATAATAATGAAATAATACAATTCATGATTAACTTAGCAAAAACAGATCCTCCCCTGTCTGGAGATCTCATGCACCAGCAATTTAACTTCGTCTTCGGAGAAACGTGGTGACCTTCCTCTCTCCATCACGGGTTTCGGTTTGAGGATTTGGGATAGCGCAGCCTGCTCCTAAAGGCAATGGCACCTGGCACACTGATTGGTTTAACTGGCAGAACGCCCAAACCATGCCTATGCATAATATAACGGGTGGCGCAGGTGTTTTAGGGATATAGGCAGGTGTGCAAGATAGCAAATTTTGCGGGGGAACGCCTCTTACGCAATGCTAAAAGTCCCCAAATAACGGGTTTAGGGACTTTGGCGTAAGACAGGGCCCTAAGACTGTTATCTTAGCAACAGGAGGCCGCATTTAGTATTAAAGGAAGGACATCCAAAAAATGTGGTGCACATGTTTTAAGAAAATATTTCTTTCAGGATAATAATGATCATTTTCCTTTAACCGTTATATTTCAATTAAAGGCTATTAAAATTTTTAATTCAATCTCAAGAGGATAAACTAAAAGCATAACTTTTGTTAATATTTACAAGGGCACCAACATTGGTGAAGGGCTCTTGTAGACTGTGAACATCAACTCGTATTACGTATTATTGAACGTATTATTGAACATTTGAAGATATGTGCCTTTTCTAAAACGCTGTACTGGAAATCGTAAATGAACTGTGAATACCAAAATCGGTTGAAAGATACAGAAGCAGGGTGAAGACCAGAATACCATTTTGAGTGGTAAAGGCTACATGCTGCGGTCCACTACAGATGCAGTGTAAGGCAAGAATATGCAATTTAAGAATTTTTCCTACATTTGAGGACCTAGATTAATTATGTCAAAATTACTTTGATATTGCAAAGTGGGAAACATATATCATATATCATACAGTATATAAATCATATAGTATCACATATCAGCATAGATCTAACTAATAATAACAATTATTGTTATGGTCCAGAGCAGGAATTGAGTGCGGAGGCAAAGTACAATCCAACAGGTAGTTTACTGACAGCTTATATGGTAATTAGGGGATGTAACCCCTGAGGGCGAGGTGGGGATGGAACCTCGGAATAGGATTGCACAGTTCAGTGCAGATATTGTGGATGAAGCTGAGCTGTCAATTACCAGCCAGTGGCTTACAGGATAGCAGTCAGGTGGAGTACAGACTTCGTCGGCATCAAACTGTCCCACAGCAGGATGGAGTAGCTTGAGAGGAACATAGTTCCAATTCTGTTGACCGTAGAAGGATTGGGAGCTTGTTCCAAACAAACTGGACAGAGGAACAAACTTCACATGGTTAACAAGGGTCTGGTCCCAATCCTGGACCCTGCTTTGGCTTGGGAGCTTGTTCCTATGAAACTGGACTGATGAACTGACTTGAGCAGGGCCAATTTGAACACCGTCCCAATCCTGGACCAGTGGACCCTGATTAGGCTCGGAAGCTTGTTCGAGTTAACTAAGTTACGAGGAAGGTAATTAGGAACCGCTGTCATTAAAGCACAAGTTGCGTTCGATAAAGAGTTTTCTGCAAACAATATAAACTAGTGATAAGCTCAAAAGGCAAATTACAATCCAGCAACTTGCAACACAAAGCAGAGGGCTTAAACACCCATCACATGGGCATTAGAGAATGATAATATAATAAGACGCAGCCGGGGGATTGGTAGACACACAAGACGTAAACCAATCAAAGGAGACAAACTTCTAACAGACACGCAAGTTGCTGAATAGGCAGAGACACGTAAGGAATTCACACAAAGTTGTGACAAATTATACATCAAATAATTAGTTAATATATTTTTTTTAATTCACACTCACAATTATTGATGGCTTTATGGGCATACTCTAAGAATTTGGGCTGCCTTATTATTATTATTATTATTATTATTATTACTACTACTACTAGTACTACTACTACTACTATTATTATTATTACTGCATGAAATCTCTGTAGATGAATAGTAGCGTGAATTTCTGCCGGGGGGTTATCATGTGAGAGAGAGGTCGGGAGGGGGGCAGAGAGCGGGAGGAGGGGAAGAGGCAGAATGAGAGAAGAGGCCAGCGAGACAGAACAGGAAAGACAGAAAATGAGTACTGACATTTGTCAGAAAGGTATTTAGGCAGAAAGATAATTTCATTTCTTATGCCAATAGACCCTCTTGGGCATGTGGCCAATAACAGAGGACGAGGAAGGGGAGAGGGAGGGAGAGAGCGAGAGATAGAGAGAGAAAGAGAGAAGGGCAGGCATGAAAACAGAATGCAATGGAGAGGGATGAAATGTTAATTCCCTGTCTTTTGCAGCCTGTATAACAGGCATTCCATGAGAGGATTTAACAGATTAGAGGAGAGATGGACTATATTTTCCCAACCTGAACACACGCAAAGGAGTACAATGAATGGGCTGCAAACCCATAGGTGTGCATATGAATTTGCACACTGTTCATGCAGACTGTACACAGACACACACACAAACACACACAGACATGCACACACACATACTCACACACACACAGATTTCATGAAATGTGTATCAATTCATATTGAAAATTGAAAAGACAGAGAATACTAGAAAATTCAAGTTACACACCATTTCATCCAAATGTGCACCTGAAAATAAAATTTAAAAATATAGGGAAAGCGATCACACTGATTGGCTGTTTGCCCGGAAAGATCATCATGATACAGAATTATTTTCTCCTCTTACAAAAGTGGAAAAGCGAAAGTGGAAAATACTGGAATCTGGAGAGAGAGAGAAAAATCCTCCCGATGGACTGACATCATCAGCTTCCTCCAGCGGCGACGCCATGGGCAGAATTACACACAAACATCCTCCTCTTACCCTGCTACTCAAGCACAGCTGAGCTGCCATATCAGTTTTTTATATTTTACAATTGCTGATTTAACCCTTTTAAACATACTTCGAACATTTAAACTGTAAAACTGTGAACTGCTTGAAATACGAGAATAGAATATTCTTAATAAAACATTTTAATACTGATGCAACAATCTCTATTGGCAGGTCAAAGCAATGACATTCTAGGACACTGAACACTAAAAACAGAAACAGTCCAAAAACCTGATCTTCAAAGGGTTAAGCTTTTACTGTATTATCTTTCCAGGGGCATTGGTGCTCTGACTAGAGTCTTCATTTCATACAGTTTACGATGATAAAGCACTTGGCACAATACAAATCTGTATAAATCACACCCAGTCACCGTGGACAGAGCTGTCACAGCTGACAGTGTCTCATTGGCCTCCATTGTGCCCTCAGTGACAGACAGAGATCAGAGGCCTGACTGACAGGTTAAGGCATAGACTGTACTGCAGTGCTACTGATGCTCTCATATACTGCCTTTAACAGACCGCAGTAACGAGACTGTTTTCTGGAGCCTGGCCAGAAGAGTGCAGGTGCAATTCCAACAAGAGTCTTTCTCAACATGAGACTCAAGCGTACAACTCTCTCTGGCAGGCACAAGAGCCTCTCCTAATCGTATCTGGGCAACAGCGGCATGTCAGTCCAGGCCTGTCGCTCAGAGTCAGATCACCCTGCCTATTTCACCATGATCCGCAGATCAGCTTCCGGGCAAAGTGTGGCACCAGGTCGAGTGTGAGACATTTTCTATGTATTATTAAAGTTTGGACTCTACACACATATGGGTTTCCAAAAGAGAATATTTTCAATTTGAGACACTTCATTAAACTAACTATAAGGATCCTCTCTGAAGAAAAAAAAATATAGAAAATACTTAGAAAGGAAAATGCATGAATGCACATCTATGCGCATGGTGCCAAGCAGTTGTGGCTTAAGACTTAATCACTTCCATGTCAAAGCCCTGGCAGACAGTGCTGACGATTTGCTGTTGCCTTAAATATACAGTAAGTCCTCACTAAATTGTTCTTGAAAATGAAATCCATAGTACAAATGGGAAACTATACCAATGAGTCACAAAGTGTTTGAGAGTGAAATGCCTTTGAACATAAAGCATTGTTTAAAATGTTTCCTAATTCAGTTAGGTTGTGTCTCAGCACAGTGTTTACTCAATTTTTACATAAACTGCATGTGCACATGCACACACAAAGATGACTTAACACGACAAAAGCTAAAACTGCAGCTAGCATTAGCCAGCAACCATAACTTTGAACACTGACCCCCAGATATACATGAAGGTCTACATACGTATTTGGACAGTCGCACAGTTTTCATAGTTTTAACTTTCAGCATTAAAATATTGGTTGAACCGCATAAAAATCATGACCATTTGTATACACAGACCCCCACCTTAGGGGTTCAAAACATAATTGGACAAATTAGCATAATCATAAATTAAATTGACATTTTTATTACTTTGTTGCAAATCCTTTGCAGTCGATGACTGTCTGAAATATGGAACCCATACATGTTACCAGATGCTGGTTTCTTCTCTGGTGGTGCTCTGCCAGACATCACTGCAGCTGTTCATTGCAGCTGTCTTCACTTCCTGCTTGTTCTGGGGTGTTTTGCCTTCAGTTTTGTCTTCAGCGAGTGTGCGCTCAATTAGATGTCGGGAAGGCGATTGGCTGAGCCATATTTGTTCTTTGCCTTAAAAAGTCTTTACTTGCTTCATTGTCTATCTGCAGCATGATGAGCAATCCAGTGAGTTTTGAAGCATATGGTTAAATCTGAGCAGATGACAAAGCCCTAAACCGTTCAACAGATTCCTGAGCTTACAAGTGCACTCTTTCTTTTTAAGAATGTTCCATGCAGTTGATTTGGTCACTCCTAATGTTCTTGCCATTTCCCTGCTGAGTTTGTTTTGATTTTTCAGCCTAATGATGGCTTGCTTCCCTGGCAGCAACTGCTCTATAGACTTAATCAAACTCAGAGTCATCAGCTTAGTTACAGTTATTGGATTCAAAATGCCACACTCGAAATAAACTCTAGACCTTTCATCAGCTTACTTGTAAGTGAAATAACGAGGGAATAACACACTCCTGGCCATGGAACAGCTGAGCAGCCATTGTCAAATTACTTTTGGTCCCTCAAAAGTGGGAGGACGATATATAAAATGCTGTAATTCCATCACGGTTCACCGGATTTGGATGCAAATGCCCCCAAATTAAAGCAAAAATCGGTGTGTTGAACTCAAAACAGTATTGTCAATGTCCAAATATTTATGAACCTGACTGTACATACACTACAGGCCAAAAGTTTGGAAGCAAGATAAAATTTGTACAAAAAAAATCATAGTTCCATTGGCATACTTTGCAACAAAATAAACATGATTATAAAGAGTCATTTATCAGATTATATTTTTACTCAAATTATCAGGCCCATACTACTAGGCCCATGGTCCTAGTGCCCGCCGGATTGCTGTTGGCATCCGGTGGGCTGTAAACCATTACATAAAGTGAATAATGCAAACTGTGATTTGTTTTTTACTTTTTCACTTAAGTTGTGACTCTTGCAAATCTTCTCAACCCAAAAACTAAGCCCCTCCTTTCTTTTGTTAACATTTATTCAGCAATGGTCTGGTAACATCAATGTATACAGTACCTAAAGATAAATAGAGGAAAATGGTGCATATCAATGAAAGAAAAGTCTAATCATGCAGTAAATACATCCCAAAATCCATAGATTTCATACCGGTTTTTAAGAAAGGCATTGTGAACAGAAACTTGAAGTTGCTTCCAAATTTTTGACCTGTATTGGCCTTGCTTCCAAACATCTGGCCTGTAGTGTACATGTCATTGAGTAAAACCTCAAATCTGTCAGACTCTTAATATATCATATTTAAAACCAAACAGATAGATTACAAAGCGTTTCATATCAAAATACATGGTTCTAAAATGTGCACCTGAAAATACAATCAACTAATCACCAAATGCAGCTGGGTTGTGCGTAACAAGCAGCCCAGCAGCTGGGTTATTATGCCCCACAGGGGCGCTGGGGTATGAAACGCCATCTCTTTCAGCGATTAAGTCCAGTCCCAGTATGGGATTTAGAAATAAACAAATCAGGGGGAAAATAGAATCATGATAATATGAGCGGATATCAGATTCCAGCTTACCGCATTAAACATTCATGGCTGTCCTCTTACGCAAGCCCTTCATTCCAAATGGAGACAAGTGCCTTGCTTTGTGTTGGCTGCAGATGACCTCTCACCTCCACATGAAATACTATCTGCACATCCGTTCATGAAGAACAGCTACGGCTGTTTGTCATAGACGCTAATGATATGCTGCTGTGGATGTTTCGATCCATCTACAGATGCGAGTACATGGTCCATCATTGCAGTGTTTATTAAGATACGGTTATTGATTGGTGACATTTGACCTGCATTCGCTCATTCTGCCAGAACAGCGGTGCTCCAGCACAGACTCCTGGGGCCACGGCTCTGAAAGGTGTTTTTAAAGTTAACATCTGCTGTATGAATCATTCCTAAAGCACAAACATATCGTAAGGATGCAGAATCACTTAAGCGTCTGACCTACCAAGCAACTCAGTTAACTTTTACAACTGCTTTTAACAATCACTACCATATACACAATAAGGTCATAATCTATTTGATTGTAGTCTCCTAACGAACTGTCTTTCTCATTTTATCATCCTCTCATTCGCATGTGTATTATGGTCTTTTTAATCTCTATTTCACGCCTATAGTAAGGCATAACTAATTGCCTCTGATTAGTGCAAAGAAATTTCTTCACCTCAACCCACTGCAATCAGTTAGGTTTGTATTTACCTACTGTTTAGTCATAGGCATATATTCAAGTTTAATGGGTTTTCTGCTGATAATTTAAGTGTTTGCATACCATACATTGAAAATACAGCTATAAAGTTCCAACAGTGAATCAGCACTGACACAACCGGAAGGTAAAAACACAAAACAAGGTCACTGAAAAATTTTTATTATATCTGTTAAATCTAATGTGATACCTTCCATATCCAGTACAAGTCTGAGGAGAATTGCGCTGTATTGTATAGCACTTCACATTATCTGCACTCAGCTAATCCCGCTCATTCTGAAGGCCTTGAGCATGTGCTATAGATAACTCCTCATCTGATTGGCTGACTGTCCAAGGATTCTTGGGCTATGCAGCTCACCTTACCAAAACCACAGATTCCTCAGTTTTGCAAACGTCCTGTCGGCTGGTTGCCAGTGATTGACGGAAGGTCCTCCTTGGCAGAAGAAACAGGGCTAGATGGAGATGACTGACAGCTGGTGCTTGGCTTTTAACCACAGCTCATAGGTCAGTTGGCAGTGACTGACTGTCTACCCTTGAATTTTGACAGGCAGCATCTCTCAGACTGTTGTCCTCCACAGTTTTGTAAAGAGTTCATTTAGGAGACCCTTCTGCACCCACCCCATTCACCTTGGGTCAAAGTGACATTGATCCTTTCTCTTTAATAATTTGTTTGGTATGAGTCCGTTCCAGCTCCTTGTCCCACTGACTCACTGAATTCCCATCACTGTGTCCTCTACAATCCCGGTTACAGCAGACCTAAAACGACTTCAATCCTGATATGTAAACCATCACAGTTTTTCCTATTATGAACACAAGTCATGCTTTCAGAGTCAAAATACTAGTATGTACACCTGAGGTGCAACTAAGATAAACATAGTTCAGTGTTTTAAAAATCAAACCAAGAGAAAGGTGGTTGGTCACAAATCTTTAGGAGGCTGGTAGCTGTGTAAGCTCTTTTCTATTGCATGTCCCTTCCATGAGCAATGACAATTATGCTTACAACACCCTGCCTGCTACATAAAACCAGTGAAATTTAGTACAGCTGGGTCCGTTTCCGCAGCCAGAAAAGAACGGTAAGCCAGCACAATGTCTATTTCACTGAAGGGTAAGTTGATAGAGATGGAGGGGGTGGAGAGGAAAAATAAGCTGAGGGTGCAGATTGAGGGCCGAGCGCGGGGCTGATGGATGGAGAGGGTGGTGAATTCTCAACAGGGTTACCGGAGAGTCGAAGCGAAACTCAAACCGATGACCTTAAGGGAGGATACAGGTCCTGAGTACTGAACGACGAGGTCGCCACACGATGCCCTCTTGTATTACCATAGGGCTTTACAAGCATTCAGACAGATGCATTATTTATCAATGCTAAGCACCTCGCTAACCAGGGCAACTAGCTACAAATGCTGCACTCCCATAAATAGGCCACTACAGCTGGAGTTTTAACAAAGGTAGATTCCTTGTTGAGTAGGTTCAGTGGCAGCATCCCATTACATTACATACACAACCCCTGAACATCAGGTCCACAGTCCCAACAGCAGAACCGCACCAGTACCAGCAGGGCCCAACTGCTGCCACTGCCAGCCACACTCCTCTCGTTCTTTGCTGCCAAACGGATCTGAGCAGCTAAGATCATTTAACAGATAAATGGTTGAGTCAAAGGGTGTCCCTCGTTGAGACTTGCGCAGCTGCTAAATGCAGAATTTTAAAGCTAAACAAGTCCTTTGAGTGGATGTGCAAAGCTTTTCTCATTACTTCACTACCTGCTTCTTCTCTCCTTCACTTCCTCATTTGCTCTGTTAATCTTCCCATCTGAGACAAATTGCGATTCATCTTCCAAGCCGATCTTTCACTGCGAAGTCGTTTAAGGACAGTGTGCATTAAAAAAGGATTCTTCAAAACTCATGCCAGAAATCACTGAAGCTCTCAAATTGCATTGCTGAATTGCTTACTCATGAGCTGCCCTATCGCACACACACACACACACACACCCACACACATTAAGGTTCAATGGCTTTGTCACCAGAGTCAGTTCCCCAATTCCAGACTATAAGGGGACAAAAAGTTCAGTCTCTGAATCATCTCAGTGACTTAGAAAACTGCGCCCACCAACGCTCCCTTTGATACAGTCCACTAAATGCCAGCTTTTTTCATGAGCTTCTTCTCTCCACCAAGGTCAAGATGATTCGTAATCCATAGAGCCTAACCTCGCCCATTGTTCAACAATTCCACAATATAACATTGGGATGGTTTCTACAACTCTTTTTCCAAAAAAATTGGGACTGTATGTAAAATGTAAATGAAAACAGAATTCAAAGATTTGCAAATCATTTTAATACTGTGTTACATTAAATATTGCACTAAGCTGGCATATCAAGTGTTTAAACAACAGAATTTTATTGTTTTTTGAAAAATATATGCTCATTCTCCATTTGATGCCAGAGGTGGTTTTGAAATGTGTTCAGATAATAAGCCAAATGGCCCCTTGCCTCTGTAGCCCGGAGGACGCACGATTTCAAGGACAAATATCACATTTTGACTGGTCAGACCACAGGACAGCTTTCCTCTCCACCTCAGTCCATCTTAAACGATCTTGGGTCCAGAGAAGGTGGCAGCATTTCTGGATTTTATTTAAATATGCTTTAATCTTTACACAATAGATGTTTAACTTGCATTTGTGGGTGCAGCTATGAAGTGTTTTCACTGATAATGGTTTTCAAAAGTATTTCTGATCCCATTCAGTGATTTACACTACAGAATCCAGTCTGTTTTTAATGCAGTCCCACCTGAGGGAGTGAAAATAATGGCCATTCAATATTGTTTTTTGGCCATATCCCTTGCATGCAGAGATTTCTGTGTATTCTCTGAATCTTTGCAGGATATTATGTACTATTGATGATAAAATCCTAAAATTCTTTGCAATTTTACATTTGCCCACGTAGTCTTTCATAGAGTGGTGAAGCCCTCACCATTGTTACTTCTGAAAGACTCAGCCTCTCTGGCTGACCTGTTGCCAATGAACCTAATTAGCAGTGATATTTTCCATTAGGTGTATTTGTAGCATCATACAACTTTCCCAGTCTTTTGTTGCTTCTGTCCCAACTTTTTTGAAATGAGTTGCTGGCATCAAATTTAAAATGAGCGTAATTTTTTTCAAAAAACAATACAATTTCTCGCTTTAAACATTTGACATGTTGTGTTTTCACCATTTTCAATTTGTTATGGGTTTTAAGGATTTGCATCTGTTACATTCTGTTTTTACTCATATTTTACACAGCATTCCAACATTTTCAGGAACAGGGTTGTACGTTGAATCATCCCAAGTTTACTGACCTAAAGCCTTGGTCTCCACTTCGACACAAATGCAGTCTGACTGCAGCCGAAGATGCTCCCCGACTGTGCCGGCCTGTTTTCCTGAGCCTTCAAGCGACCTGCTACCCATACACCCCAAACAAGCTCCATCTCAGCTGCTCCAGGACAAATGCATTGTGGAGGCAACGACTCTAACAACTATGTGAAACACACATCTGCAAATCCATCACTCCACTGCAAAACCTCACCCACAAACTACAAAAACTCCAAAGAATGCATTGAAATCATAGCAGTGAGACTGTGGTCTGTGCAGATACACAAATTATTCATATGCAATGATGAAGACAGTTCTGCTTGGAAACTGTGGGAAATCTCAGTTTTTGAATATGAAGCCAAAGCCTTGTAGTAAGATATCAAATCTGGGACAATACATTGTACTAAGCCTCTGTGCTGAGTAGGCCAAGGAAATTCCACACAGAGACTCCAGTAATGAATCCCCAGTGTGTTTCCGCCATGTTTTGCCCAAAGACTAAATTCAGATAAGAAACACTTCAAATGGAAACTCACTGTTTGCACCATTTCTAGTCAGAGGGAAGGCTGGGTTTGTAGTGGATTGCAAATGTCCCTATGAACGGTATAAATAATGGATGGGGTGGCGGGGGAATGTGGGCATCATATCTTGAATGTAGATTTAGCGCATCTTCTTTCAATTGATTATTAATGCAATTACTGAGCATGCTAGTGAGGGGATACCAGGTTTTATAACAGGCTAGTGATGAAATCAGGACAGCCTGCATTCTGCATGGTGGACAGTGCATAAAACCCAGGAATAGAAAGAACCAATATCGTTGGAAATAAAAACTCCTAATTCTTCCACCTCGGGACCAATAAATAAGTACATTGCTCAAGCGGCATAGAGTCCGTGCAGAATATGACCTAAACATGCAAGTTCCAATAAATGCAATCAACACATGAGGCTTGAATAATACAACATGCAGTCTATTGTCGGCCATTCAGAATACTGTAACTTGAGGCACAGTTCTTAATCTTGAGACATCCAACGATTTTTATATGATTACTGAAAGACAACAGCTTCTGTTATGCAGTTGCTAATAGTGATAGCAGGCACATAGTATAACAAAATAGAGACTGCCTTATTTCATTGATGAAAAGTGCTTAAATTCATACTAAGATACAACCTCATCTTGGAAAAGTTGGGAAGGTATAGAAAATACACATAAAAACAGAAATAAGTAATTTCTAAGTTTAATTTGATTTGAGTTTCGCTGCAGACAGTACGAACACAAAATATTTCATGTTTTGTCTGGCCAGCTGTTTATTTGTAAATATACAGTACATCCTATTCTGCCATTCAGGCCTGCAACGCATCCTGAAAAAGTTGTGATGGGGGTAATTTAAGAGTAGTAATGGGGTAAAATTTTGAAAAATTATGGGATTTGAATCAGCTGAAGTCAGCAGGTGATTGTAATCATGATTTGGTACAAATGCAGCATCCAGCAAAGGCCAAGCCCCTCAGGAGCAAAGATGGGTCAGAGGTCGCCATTTTTTGCCCACAGTAGCAAGAGAAAGTGATTCAAAGTTTTAAAAACAATCTTCCTTAAGGAAAGAAAAGAAGGGATTTGACTACTTCACTCTCAACAGGGCATAACTTAATTGAAAGATGCAAAGAATTTTGCAAGAAATTGATGTGTAAAATGGCAAGGGTGCAATCCTAACCTGAATGCCCATGATCTCTGATCACTCACACTGCACTGCATCAACCATCATTTATCTATGAGTGATATAACCATCTGGGCCAAGCATTACCTTGGCAATCCATTGTTACATCCACTAATGCCAGTTAAAAGTTTACTGTACAAAAAGGAAGCCTTATGTCAGCAATGTCCAGGAGAGCCACTGACTTCTCTGGGCTCAGAGGTATCTGTGATGAACCATCACACAGTAGAAACATTTTATTGTGGTCAGATGAATAAATATTTTAGGACTTTTTGGAAAAAATTAGACCAAAAAAAAAAAGACCATCCAGTCTGTTACCAACAGCAAGTCCAAAAGCTATGCTCTGCCATGATATGGGGTTGTGTCAGTGCCAAGGGTGACTTGTACTTCTGTGAAGTGTGAAGGCACCATTAATTCAGAAAAGTACACTGAGGTTTTGGAGCAACATATGCTGCATTCAAGATGACATTAGTTGCAGGGACCCCAATGCGCATTTCAGCAATACAATGCAAAACCGCATTCTGCATGCATTACAAATGCATGGCTGTGTAAGAAGCGGGTGTGAGTGCTAGATTCGCAGTTCCAACTTGTCCACAATAGAGAACACAATGCATGCACTACAGGCCAGAAGTTTGGAAGCAAGGCCAATACAGGTCAAAAATTTGGAAGCAACTTCCAAGTTTCTGTTCACAATGCCTTTCTTAAAAACCGGTATGAAATCTATGGATTTTAGGATGTATTTACTGCATGATTAGACTTTTCTTTCACTGATATTCACCATTTTCCTCTATTTACCTTTAGGTACTGAATACATTGATGGGCCATTCTCAGTCACGTGTGTGACCAAAAATGTAACAAATAGTAGAAAAAATCTCCTCCAATTACAAAAGCATTGGAGGTTCATGATTGTGGACCTTGTATTAGAGTACTACTTATCCAAGTCTATCAAGTAAAAATGTTATTTGTTACATTAACTTTAACTACTTAAGGTCAGAGGTCAAATACGACTGGTCACGTGTGTGACTTCACACGGAAACAGGTTTTTCATAACTCTATTTGACTTCAAAAACTCTGTGAAGTTGAAAAATCTAGAATTTTCATAGTTTTGGGGTATGGAGAATAGCAAAGAATAAATTTGATACCTTTCATTAATTTTCAAAGTATTTCTTTATTTGTTGACATCTGGTCATGTGTGTGACATTTTGGTTCACTTCTCAAAGAATGGCCCTGATGTTACCAGACCATTGATGAATAAATGTTAACAAAAGGAAGAAGGGGATTAGTTTTTGGGTTGAGAAGATTTGAAAGAGTCACAATTTAAGTGAAAAAGTAAAAAACAAATCACAGTTTGCATTATTCACTTTATGTCATGGTTTAGTAAAGTAAAGTCTATTCCAGGGTGCTGGAGAGGAGAATTCGGCCGATAGTCGAACCTCGGATTCAGGAGGAACAATGCGGTTTTCGTCCTGGTTGTGGGACACTGGACCAGCTCCATACCCTCCGCAGGGTGCTTGAGGGTTCTTGACCGGAAAAAGGTGGCTAGCCCCCTCCAGGTTGGAGGAGAGCTCCTGCCTAAAGTGGAGGAATTTAAGTATCTTGGGGTCCTGTTCATGAGTGAGGGAAGGATGGAGCGTGAGATTGACAGACGGATCGGTGCAGCGGCAGCAGTAATACGGTCATTGTACCGATCTGTTGTGGCGAAGAAGGAGCTGAGCCGAAAGGCGAAGCTCTCAATTTACCAGTCAATCTACGTTCCTACCCTCACCTATGGTCATGAACTTTGGGTCATGACCGAAAGAACGAGATCTCAGATACAAGCGGCTGAAATGGGTTTCCTCCACAGGGTAGCGGGGCGCTCCCTTAGGGATAGGGTGAGGAGCTCTGTGACCCGGGCGGAGCTCAGAGTTGAGCCGCTGCTCCTCCACGTCGAGAGGAGCCAGCTGAGGTGGCTCGGGCATCTATATCGGATGCCCCCTGGGCGCCTTCCTGGGAAGGTGTTCGGGCATGCCCCACCGGGAGGAGGCCCCGGGAAGACCCAGGACACGCTGGAGGGACGATGTCGCTCGGCTGGCCTGAGAACGCCTCAAGATACCCCCGGAAGAACTGGAGGAACTGTCCAGGGAGAGGGAAGTCTGGGCATCCTCGCTTAGACTGCTGCCCCCGCGACCCGGCCCCGGATAAGCGAAATGGATGGATGGATGGATGGATGGATGGATGTCATGGTTTACAGCCCACCGAATGCCAACGGCAATCCGGCCGGCACTAGGACCATGGGCCTAGTAATATGGGCCTGATAATTTTCTGATAAGTGACTCTTTATATAATGATCATGTTTATATTGTTGCAAAGCATGCCAATGAAACTATGATCTTTTTTTGAACAAATTTGATCTTGCTTCCAAACTTTTGGCCTGTAGTGTATTTTAAAATGCAAAATGAAGACGCCGCACTGTTGCACACCTTTAGACTTGTCTGCAGGAAGAAAGAGACAACATTCTGAAACACTAAATCGCTGTCTTCAGTCCCTAAACATTACTTGAGAGATTTAAAAAGAATGGCAACATTACAAAGCGGTTAGTACTTTATTGTTCCTACTTGTTTGAAATATGTTGCAAGAATCAAATTAAAATGTTTTCACTTTAAAAATATATTAAAATCAACGTGGAGAAAAATCGAATAATGTGTTGATGTATTGTTTTCAACGAAAGAGGCCTGGAGATCAATGTTAATTTACGAATCACCTTCCACGTTTTTAGTTTTATTTTTAACATACTGCCCCACCTTCTTCTAATTTGGGATAGAAGTGTAAACTAAATAGGAAGTACATTTGCCGCACCCGTTTTGAGTTTTCGGAGTTAATGCCTTGTTAAACAAGGTCGAAACCATGTCAAGACTAATCATCAGCCTACAGAGATGTTTTGTTCTTCCTCCGTTTTAAGCTCAGCGGTCGCCGTTGGCGTGTTTTGTTGCCTTGTTCCTCTCTTTCTCATTCATTGCTGCTCCACACTGAGCAGGGTACCACTTTGTACGCGGTAAACAAACGAAACCCTGGGATTTTCCTGGTATTTCTGCTGAACACTCTGTTGCTGAGGAGAGAATAGTGACAAGACTTCAGAGCACTCAGAGAGACGCGGGGCTATAGGGAGCTGAATTATTGATTAAATATAGGAAGCAGCTGATCTTGCAGGCTAACAAACCGTCCCAGCTTCTTTTCTGATTTGGGGTTGTGTCCCCGGTGTGATCCCTCCGATTAATATTAGTCTCAGTGCATTGCAGTTGACGTAGGAGCCAGGCGCAAGAAACGGCACAAAGCACATGTTTCAGCACTGCAGCGCTGACTTGGCACTCTCTTCTGGCGCTTCACACGAACAGGGACTGGAACCACAATGGAAACGCTGATTAATCAGATTTGAGCGTGGAGCCAATGCGAGCGATTTCTCTTTAATTTAAATTACTCGATTATGATAATTATATCGCACCAAATTACTCTTGTTTCCAGGGTAGGGTAGGCCAATACCTTAATAGCGTTAGCCTGATACTGACGCTGTTGAAAGCATGAGAATGGCGTTGCCAAGTATTGCCAGTCACTCAGAATATTCCAAACTGAATCAGCTAATGAAACAGTAATGAAACAGTGTTTACCACAGACCAATTGAATACAATCGCCTGAAAGTTCACACGATCGTCAGAATAATAACCTTGCGAACTGAACTTTATTCAAAATCGGGGAATAGTTTACTTCAACTTGGACGGCTGCTTTTTTTGAACAGTCGGCATACGGAAAGTTAGTTAAGCAAATGTGTTTTTGTAAAGTGATCTATAAACTAAGTTGTTTTCAGGCAACAGTGTGGGCTACCTTTGAGTCCGGGTCATTGAGTCTTATCTAAAATGTTCACAGCGCACTCGTTCTACTGCTTACCAGAATAGCTGTGGCTGGTTAATGGGAAATTAACTCAATTCAATAAGAAACAAAGCAATATAGAGCCAGTGGGCAAGACGGGTGGCATCTGAATCAGTTAATCATATTGCGGTAAACTAACAAGTCAGGAGCGAATACATTTCCTCAAATAAAACGAATAAACTAACTAGGCTATATATTCGACTCTGGCTTTGTAACAGGCCTATAAAACGCAATCGTAGCTCTCATACATTGTTTGCTAAGAGTTACAAGGGCTATTGTCCATGCATCCTCTCATTGTTTTCTCTCCCTCTCAGTATTCCCAGTACTTCACAGCAGTACTAGCCCACTTCGGTCCTCTACTCATTCAAGAAAAACAACGCACAACCGACACTTGCAAAATCAGCCAACCGAACTTACCTTGCAGCCGAACATAAGCGAGAGCGTCCGGTTACTACAGACGACCTTACACTGACACATCACCGGAGAGAAGCACTTTAAATTCCTCACAGGCGGAGACATCAGCTCAATGCCCACAGACCCGACCAACACCTGCCAGCTGCCAGCGCTTCGATCCCTGAGACGAAATGAATAGAATCTGATACCGGGGCTGAACTGGCGACAAGAGCGAAGTGATTGACCCTGAAATGACAAGTCTTACATCCCGGGACGGTAGGTGGCTGTTCAGATTCACGTGGCATAGCCTACATTTATACCGCTAAAATATGTCATCGACCATAATTTACTCGAATAATACAATTAAGGCTAACACGCAAGTGCTCGATGTAGCCTACTTCTAGTCAGAGAATTGGTACTGTTTCTAATTGCAGCATCCTAGTAGCTCTCTCTCTCTCTCTCTTCTCTCTCTCTCTCTCTCTCTCTATTGACAAGAAGCTGGGTAATTTCAAAACCAATAGAATGTCAAACCAAGGACTGAACCGTAGCTAAATGAAAGAGTACGAGCGCCTCTGAGTGCTGCTGAAAGGGTAGTTGACGAAGCGAGAGTAAGAGCAGGCTTATGAGGACAAAGACACAGATAGTTCTGTAAGAGAGAAATGGAGATGGGTTAGAGTTGGAAGGAGAGGAGGGAGAAAGGCGTGGATGAGAGATAACATGAGAACCAACCACCTAAAATATTGTGAATGGACTACACACAGCGCACTGAACCCGACATAACAACACTAAGTAGGCTACCATAAGCTGAAACAGATAATAATTCACAAATACAAGAAACGACATTATGATGTAAACACATGCTTTCTAGATTAAAGGCTGAAAATGCACTCACCCGTTTTCCAATACTTATTAACGTATTACATTTCTTTCATTTTCTCCTCTTCCAGGGGATTGAAGGTCGTTCAATCCCAGGGCCGTCTTCAAAATTCCAACGATTTCCGCGCAAGTACATTTAAATTCCGTTCGTCCTGAGTTTTTCATGAGTATGCCTCCTTATTTGTTTATCAAAGTCGGTTTTAAGGTTCCAGTCTTTCTCTTGACACACATTTAATCATGTTATGGGTTTGTGTTATGCCCGGCCTGTTACAGAACTAGACACGACCAGTAGTACAAACTACGCCCCCTTGCGGCATTATACAACATTTCCCACGGATAACTGTCCGTGGTGCTGAACTGCAACATAACAGAAACTCTCCCCTGCCTTGTTAATAATAATAATAATAATAATAATTTTCCGTTCATTATCTATATCTGAAACTTGGCTCTCTCTCCACAGTGTGGATTACACCTCTTTGAGAGAGAAGGCAGCATGGACAGAGGAAGAGGGATGGTAAGGCAAACAAATGCAGCCTCACAAGCATATTATCAATCTCTGCGACTATAGTGCACCACTCAATAAAGGGCCCTGATTTCTTCCTGTTTGAAAGTCCTTGCATTCCATAACTCTATTTCAATGTCATGACAAACATAATCACACCTCTGTTTCCTAACCTATAACAGTAATTTAAAGAAGCATGAGTACATTCATTCACACATCCAAATCTTTTTTACACTTCTATAATATGCAAGATACCAGTCATCGAAAACACAAACACAAGCCTATCTTTCCTCAACAATTTTGAGATCATTCGTGAATATAAAACAAGAGGTCAATCAGTCAGCTATTCAAAGTCAAATTTCATTCCACCATTTTAAAAGGTTTTCAGGAAAAACTCAGAGATCGATCACACTGGTCAGTGCAGTGGAACCAGAGTTTGCGATCACCTGTAGCATCAGAGAAGTGACCCCATGCCTCCACCCTTTATCCACAGTGTATCCATTATCTATATCTCACTTGCTTATTCCTGGTCAGGGTCACTGGCATGTTTAGACCTGTCCCAGCAGGATTGATTGAGAGGTTAGAACACATCCAGTCAAAATTACCAATCAATTGCAGGGCAGCAACATTTACAACTGCAATGAATACAGACTCAAATTGGCAATCACAATGTATACAGAATCAAAATAAACTGGCAATAGCAATGCATACTGATTCAAAACTATCTGACGGCCTGTTGTGAGTATATTTTGCTACGTCTGTCCCAGTGCCATGACTTCTGCAGTAGGTCTTATATATCAGCAGACAGCCCTTAGTTACACCCTCTACTGAAGAAATAAAGAATGCTAAAGAAATCATTAAGTTGGGGGTAAACAGACCTGCTAGATATGCAGACCCAGACCATCTGACTGGGAGCAACTTCATAAGGATGGCCTGGAATGGGAGTTTTTGCATCTTTGATTGGGTTAATTTGAAGATGACAGCTAACAAGCATAGCATTGTGACCTACGTCCTGGGGCACTGGCTACATATGCCGCAAACTACTCCACAAATGGAGCAGTCCAAAGAATTAATCGAAAAGCCGAAGAAATGAAAACACTTTGATTAGCTTAAATGAAAGAGTCACTTCCAGCACTTCACTGAATCTACACCCATTACGCAGTTCATGAGGCCTTACTTACCCCAAGCCACTGAAACTGATCATTAACAGAGATTGCAATGAAGTGGGATTCATACAGTGTTTCAGTGCATTTGAATCACGCACACTCCGAATCATTCTGAGCTCTGAAGAGGATGATTAGTGATGAGCTTGGGTGGAATGACACTGCAGCTGAAGGTGCAGCTTTAATTACTCGCATTAACATCAGAAGATGCTAACACACAAGGCTTTCAATTCTGAGCAACATTCAGACAGGCTTTCAAAATCAAATTACTTGATTTAAATTCAACGAGGCAAAAGCATGGGCTCACGTGGGATTTAAACCTGAACCCCATCTGCGATGAATCAATTTCCTGAGCGGCTACGACTGCACATCTCACTGTTAACCTTCAGAGTAATACTGACTGGGGTATGCTGGCACCAAGGCCTGAAGTGTGCTGACACACCATAAATATTGATAATAAGATTAATGAGACTTCACCATAGACATTGCCATGTCCTGAAAATACAAATGGAGGTTTTCTATGCACTGCAACTTTGAGAGGCTCAGTCGAAGGCACAACCGCAGCATAAACGGTTACCAATGTGTCTGAAAGCACGCACTATATATCCTTTTCTACAGTCAGCTACCGGTCATTCAAAATGAATAGCCAAAATGAATTTGAAGTGAGGAAAACCCAAAAAGCTTTGAGTGGGATGCTGTCAAGCAGTAATAAATGATAGAAAAGTTCACAGTAACATTACATTACTGTTATTTGGCAGATACTTTTATCCAAAGCAACATACAGTCAGTAATAAATAACCCATTAAACCCCAAAAAATTAATTTGTTCCCTTGTAAGATGCAGGAGTCTCTTATCTTTCACAAAATAAAATTTTGAAAATAAAGAATACAATTTATTTGCAAATTGCTGGTGTCCCTCGTGACACATATATTACAATTTAAAAAAAGAACAATTTAAGACACCTCCGCTATTTTATGCTGGGTGGCAGAAGGATATATGTGTCAAAACACCCTACAACTCAAAGAAAAATTAAAATGTTGTGTTAATATATGCCATATTTTCATATCTTTACAGGACTGTTGTATTTGCCCACGGAGCAGGTAGAATGTTACAGGACCCGTGTTGGGTGGCAATTTTTTCCAGCTTCATTCACTTTTTTGCTCTTTGGAGCAGCAAGGAAGAAAAAATCTAAAATCTGTCCACATTCACTGTCCATTCATAAATCAGTAAGGTTTATAATTGTTTTTGGGATGCTAGTGTCTCGACCACTAGGGGGCTTAGGTTGAGTAATTACATCATTCATTTCAAGGTTCGTGACACAACACAACAGATATGAAAACTTGAATGTAGTTTAAATACAGTGAATAAAAGATGCTTAAAATTAATTTTGAATGAGTGATGTGGCAAAAAGAATAATTTTCAGCCAGTATTCCCCAACAAAAGAACTGAGCATTTCCTTTGATTTTAAATCTTAAAGGTTGGAATAGCCATAAGAACAAATAAGTTTGCGTATCATTAAATGACTCCCTTTTATTGACTTCACTCAGGAAGAACTGTACAGACTGCATTATGCTTATAATGCTACTGGGCCTCAAATTGTGTACACTGTGTGCGTATGCTCAAGTTATCTTCATTGATTGTATGGCTTAATATATGTTAAACGAACAAATTGCAACATTCGATAGCAAAAGTCTAACTCCTCAACTGTTTCCGTTGGTCGATTCGTACATTCTGTAGTGGCGTGTCATGTCCACAAAGCGGAACTAGAGAGCTGAGCAGCTGCAACATTGTGCATTCATCTCAGGATTGACTGCGGCGCGGAGCTTCACCCTGTGGGTGACGTCAGCATTAAGTGATACAACCGAGGGATGGAGAGAGGGCAGCGGGGGAGGCAGCTAGGGACGTGTGTCCCTCCTCCATGTGTCCCAGATCCAACACTTTTCTTCCGCTCACTTTACAGAACACAGAGAGTTGCCTACGTGTTACGTCATATTCATTTGCTGACCGGCACTGTCATGAAAAAGGCTTCTGAAATATAAATAAATTCTAACAGGTGGCTGGCCCACGCTGACATGTCTACTATCCAAAAAATCTATTGAACTTTCGTTTAAAGCGAGAAACACTTGATTGTGCTGCGTAATGTAATGGAAAGACAAACACGAATTAGTGTGTAGAAAATAAAAACTTCACCACATCCAAAAGCCAAGTAGCCTATACAAGGAGTACAAAAAGTGAAGCAGCCAAACTCGTGGAGATCTTTGACGATCAATATCAGAACTAAAGAACCGACACCCAATATTCTAAAAGCTGTGGTATTTTTGATATTCGAGATCCTAAAATTCGACCAACTCTCTTACTTCAAGTTTAAGACTGTGCAAGTTAAATTCAGCACGGATTATCATGGACATTAAACTTAAGTACTGCAGTACTGTAACATTAAGGGATCCCTTATGATCAGTTTTCAGGTCTGATTGTTGAAATTGCCTGTCTCAGCGCGCAATAAACACGTCAAAGGGATCACATATCATTTATTATTTATCCTTAAAATTTGGTCTACACGGACCACCAGCGTTAACACAGAATGGTGGTGAAAATGATGTCGTTGAACTGCAGTAACACGGTGACACGGGACATTACATGGTTAAAGTGGTTCTGTTTTTCGAAGCGCTGACAACCGACACACCTCGCATTATGAAGTTTGTTAACATGACAAAAATGGGATGTTCAGAAGAAACGCTAATACAAACAAATGTGAGCAATAAGATGGAGCGTGTCACACACATAATAAATCAAATTAACTGGGAAGAGGCCTTGCATGTTGAAAAACGACACCTGTGAAACAGCATTAAATAACCGAATTCCCCATCTCTCCCTGACTCAAGCGCCCTTGAAGCCTACAGTGGGCTCCAAGAATTACTAGCAACGCGGACGCAGTATTTATTAAAACTAATGCAAAAAATGCTTTATAGAGCTAAACTCAAAATGCCAATATGTGAGAAATACTGTAGCTTCTTATTAACGTTTCAATCGATCCGACCAAAATTATTTATTCAAGTAATTAAAAATCAAAGCCAATTATGCACTGCTCCACAAAGGCTGCTGGCCACAGTCGGCATCGGGACAGCTTAGTTCGATCCGATGCTTGGATGGTCATTCGTGAACCACACTGCGGTGCCTTGACCGAGTGGCCATCTCAGTCCGTAAAACTCAAACAGATTGAAAACATGCGAGCTGAACTGAACAGGGAAGTTGATGAGTGCAAATCCAACCCATGAATGTGCTGATCTTCATACAAGAATGGTCCGGAATTCTTCCAAATGTGCGCCATAACCTTGTCAAACAGCACGAGAAAGATTCCGCGCTGTTACCGTTGCCTGAGTTAGAGGCACCTAGTATTAAACCAGGGGTGCCATTGATTGCGAAACCTTGATTTGAAGGGACTGGGTGTTCAATTAAATTAATAAATTATTTTGTATGGTTCAATTGAAACTTCAAAATAGAACAATATTTTTGCATGAAGCATTTTTAACTTACCTCTGTAATGATATTATTGATTTTTTATTGCAGTATTAGTGCATTTCCAGTCAGGGATGCCAATAATTCTGGAGCCCCCTGTATGTTCTGTAGGTGAGTCGTCTTCCAACTGATTACTATGAGATTGCGCTGCGCCGATCTGCACGTAGTATAGAGAGTTATCTGGGAATACAAATCCTAAGTGAATATAACCTTTACTTTGCACAACATAAGTACTTCTTACTTCTTCAGTTGCTCTGTGATCATGACACTCATAACAATGAGCAAAAACGCATGTCAATTGAGATAATCACTCAACAGACACGCAATTAACTTCACTATATACCTCAGCTGAATGAATTCATTTCCTATTTCTCCTGACATTGCTTTCTCTGGTCACGTACACAGAGCACTGTCTACACCGTTTATTTTGAATACTTAGAGGTCATATAAGGCATTCTGTCCCAAACAAAATTTAAGGCGAATATTGAATGTGGAATAGGGGTAATTACTGGAGCACATTGGAGACAGTTTGCAGCAAGTGAAAAATTGTCCTATCAGTTTTTTTCATTCATCTTCATCCATGCTACCAGGCTTGAAGTCTTTTCAAACAACTTCAGAGTTTATAATATGCCCTACACCTGAAATATGAATGTGCCAGTGAGTAGGATGGCTTCAACTTGTACAACTACTGTAAGGTGCAGGATTATCAGCACCCTCAGTAAAAATGAAAAAAAAAAAGCATATATGTACGGTGCCCTCCACAAATATTGAGACGCTTGCTAAGTTTGATCAGGAGTGGTTCTGAATTATCGCCATTATAATTGTTAATACTCATGATATTTCAGTCAAAATATTAACAAAAAATATAGGACCAAAATGAATGAAAAAAAAATAGTATTTATCACCCTGCAACAAATATTTTTCTCAAAAACTTGTGCATCACAATCATTGGTTCCCCTTCCCTCCATTCTTTGTCAAGCCTCCCCGAGCCAAAATAACACATGAACTGAGGTTGGGGAAGACACAGCTATAATGATCCAGGCAAGGAATCAAGTGCAGAGGCAGGGTACAATCAAATAGTAAGTTTATTGATAATAATATGGTAGACAGTGGGACGGAGCCCAGAGGGGGACAGCACAGTTCAGCTCAGATGTTACAAGCAAAGCAGTGTGGGTGTAGTCAGTGCCCAGCCAGTGGCTTTTCAGGATGACTGCTATATAGAGTGCACACTTTGCCAGAGCCTTACTGTCCAATGGCAGGATGGAGAAGCTTTAGAGGAATGCGGTCCCAATCCTGATGACCTAGAATGGCTTGGGAGCTTGTTCCTAATAAACTGGACAGAAGAACAGGCTGGGAGAGGATGTACAGGAACGCGGTCCCAATCCTGAGGACCATGAAAAAGGCTTGGGAGCTTGTTTCTGTTGACTAAACAAGGAAGAGTACTTCTCTATTTTACTATCATTAAAGATTACATTTTACTTTCATAAGACAAAGAGTTTTACTAGTAAATACTGACTGGGATTAAAGTGCGAATAGAAAATGACAATCCAGCAAATTGCGCACTCAAAGGAGGGGGTATAAATAGGTCACACTCACACGTGAGTTAGGGTAGCAATGAGAGAAGACACAGCCGAGATCAGGGAACACTCAGTACGCAGCCTACTCGAAGGAGACAATACTTCCGGTAGACATGCAAGTTGCTGAAAGGGAGGAGACGCGGACAGGCATTCACACGGGGGTTGTGACACATGGCATGGAATCTAATTCTTCAAATGCTTTGATACATGTTTATTGTTTATTGAATCTCTTCTTTTGCTTGTCCCACAGGTTTTGTTATGTGTTTCAGTCAGGGAATGCAAAGTCCATGGAAGAACCTTGATTCTGTGGTCGTTTAACCATTTCTGTGCTGATTTTGATACATTCTTTGGATTATTTTTCTATGGGAAGAACTGACCACAATCCATTTTAAGCTATCTAACACAGACAGTCAAGGTTTTATTAAATATATGATGGTACTTGAGGGAGTCCATGATGCCATGAATCCTGACAAGTTGTCCAGGACATTAGGGAAGAAAAGCCCCCAAAAATCAAAGATCCACCACAATTCTTGATTTTCAGTTAAAGTCACACACTTTAACAAATATCAATTTTTGCCATGTTTGTGTCCCTCAGACTGTTATATTTCTAACAATAGTCGAACATTTCTTTGAACTCGTGTTCTCTGTTCTATTCTGCGAATTTAAGGTCGATTTACACTCGGCAATTAAATAAGATGCAATAAAGAACACTCATTAAGCTTTCTGATTAAGCAGCTGCCTTGGAAAGCCACGTGAAGGTTCGATATCCAACAAATATTTCCACACTGTAAACCCTGATAGTGCGGTGAACTCATATGTTTTGTGGAAACCGATTACCTCAAAAAAATTGAGTATGCCAACTTAATGATCTTGTGTTCACAGCACTTAAAACATGTAAAAAAAGTAACTTTACCTTATTTTCTTTAAGTGCCTTCCACACAATGCAATTAAGTTGGCCTACACAATTTTTTGAGGTAATCGATTTTCACAAAACATTTGAGTTCGCCACACTATCAGGGTTTACAGTGCATAGTTGGTAAAATAAAGTGCCCAAATTTCGCCTGTGCCTAAATTCTGCCCATGCCAGGCTACTTTTGGATTTGCGATCTTTGAAGGGGTGAGCAGAATTAGGGCACGAGCGGACAGGGGCAGATTAAGGGCACTCTGCTGAGCCAATCAATACCCAAGGCAAGCAGCTAAACCATTAATGTTTAATGTCAATACAATAGTCTGATTTGTTTGGCTACTTGGCCCTACAAACAAGTTACTTTAGCTATTAAATGACTAATCAGTTTAAGAACTACTTAAGTCTGGAAGCGTAAAACTGAGTGGTGTCTGGATTTGTCGCATCAGTGCCTGGAAAGATAATTTCAGAGACACCTAATTCAGTGATAATGACCCAATATTCAGTATTACATTAATATCAATATTGTGCTTATCCTGGATGGCTGTAGGCTTCCCCAGAATGACTTGCTGACCAGGAACGTGCAGACTTTCTGGCTAGAATTTGCTTCGTCTCAGTATTGTTTGGAGTCACGGCTGAACTCCATCGATTTCTGCTCTCCATAGTTAATTCTTCCCACTCCTCTCCATGATTAGTGATAATATTTTTATAGAACTGAAGACCACTTTGTGCTTAATGCTCTTGCTCCCACAATTAACCGCAATACTGAGAACTGTCTTAAAGTTTCACACTTGATGAATGTAATTTATTAATTTATTTATGTTAGAGGGGTACAGAGATGGTGAATAGCAATCTTTGTCGGGGTCTATGTCACGTGAGTGAACACCAAGGATACTTCACAATGGGGATGAGGTTCTTCACAGAACGGCAGTTACTGTTTTTTATGCAAAACCAATCACCATTGTTTTTAGCCACAGAGCTCTAGTTTGGCTCTGACCACAGAAATCTGTCCCAATGGAAATTCCAGTATCGTTTGGCAAATGGTAGGTGTATAAGTTTGTTTTTGATAACAACAGAGGCTTTTTTCTGGACACCTTCCAAAATATCTTGTTGCTGTGCAGATGGATCTGGTCACAGCTTTGCAGACCTTCTGACCCCAAGACATAATTAATGTATGCAATTCTCCAAATGCGATCCCTTGAGTTTCTGTTACCTCTTGAACTATCCTCCTCAGAGTGGGCATTCAATGGGAACACATTCTCTTTGAGGCAGATTTTTAACATTGCCATATGCCTTACTCATTATAATCACTGCGTCAATGGTCAAAAATGGGCATTTTCAACATTTTAGTTATTTTCTGTTCTCCATTTCTACATTTTTGAAGCTCACCAAGTTTCTGTCACATTTCACTGCTGTATTCTTCCATTTTAATCATGGTGGCTGACAACTGAGGGAAATTAGCCAGTTTTTCCACCTCATATTTATACTCCGGTAAAACATTAGGTCATTATTGTGTGATAGTTCTGCCCTGCAGTCCCTCCCCCACCTGCTGTCTTCACCTCCACTTCAACAAGCAACACCTGTTGTTCGTTGAAGTGGAGGTGAAGTTTAGAGTATTTAAGAGTTGCACTGCCAATTGGCAGTGCAGCTGCATTCTGGCATTTTAGCTCCGTGTGTGTTGTTGCTGCTCCCCTGTCTCTTTGTCATTTTTTAAAGTATATTTATTAAATATCTTTCTATTTTTTGTACCAGCCTGTGCGAGTGGGTCCCTTTATCAACCTTTGGGTACATGGTCCCAGTGCCCGCCGGATTTCATGTTGCATCTGGCGGGACTAAACCATGACAGATTGACCTTTTAATTTTTACAAGTCATTATGGTGAATGTAAAAAAAGCAAAATATGAATGGGAATATAATTCAATTAGGTTTTTCTTACAAGGCTTTCCAAGGGTGCCCATGATTATGGACACCAGTTTTTAGGGAAAAAAAAAATATTAATTTTAAGATAATAGTATTGTTTGCTTCAATCACTTCCTTTACATTCAGGGTTAGTTTTCAGTCATAATGAATAAAAGACAATGGGGCTTAGGAACAACCACAAGACACACACACACACACACACGTGAATGCAGACTTCATTAATTTAGAGGGGATTTACAATGCAATTTACTCTGTCCTAGCCGACTGTCCTTTAGATGGACACGACAGTCCACGCAGGGCCAGCCGGGGGAAGGAGGAGTGTCTCTCGCATATCAATGAAAGAGTCATTCTGCTGTCCGTCACTCCATCCCCTCTCTCTCCCCGGCCGTCAGGAGTCAATGTCACTACCAGTGGGCGCATCCACTCTCAGTTAACAGTCAATGCCATCTTACGCCCACATGCACACATGCTCCCATAAATATGATTAACAAATATCCTGTAGCTAAATATATCCGGTCTTTCATTTTCTCACATGGAGGAAATGAGTTGGTGCAGGAGGGGCTTCTACAAGGGCGGGGCGGTGCTTCTCCAGTCACTGAAGGAGACGAGGAGAGAGGAAGTAAAACCCTACATGTCGGCAAACTCCCAGGCCCACACACTCACACATGTTCAAAACACCCACCTTCAACCGCACTCATACGCAAATGCAAATTCAAAGTCACATATTAGCATATTTATCTCCCTTGCTCACCTATGTGGGTGTGCTTACCAAAACTGTTTATTCATTTGGACCCACAGACACTGTATTATTCAGGGCAGATGGAGGGACTGTGCTCTATATCAGGGAATTTCTGTCAGCATCTATCTAGAGCAAAAAAAATGAGGCTCTATCAAAGTTTCTCAGCAATAGAGCCAGTGAAACATCTTAATTCACAATAATTTGTACAGTATCTCAGCGCTATGTTGCAAGATCTAGATGATTAAATATGTACGACATAAAGATCTGTTTCTGACGGAGAAAATAAAACCAATAGTAACAATCATTCTGCAAAGAATACACTAGCTTCACCTGAGAGGCATTTAAGAGTCCTACAGAGCTGAGAACCATTGTGAAGACTGCTTCAGGAATTTGGGAATACTTTGTTATTACTGAACATAAAAAATAGACATAAACAATGGAGAATCTCCATTCAAACTTGTCAAGGATTTCATTTACTCCAGGTTTAATGTGCATTCGTGAAATGGTCCTTAAAGTGGCAATAACTTCCATTCAATATGCTGAGTGCTTTTTCTGCAGCATACTTTGTGCACGTCTACCATAATTTACAGCTCTTATCTGCTTTAAAATACATCGTTCAGTCTTATGTAATGACAAAGCCTTTCAAGAAGGTACAATTAGTCATTCTGCAGACAAACACTCAAAACTTATCTACATAAAATGTACGTTGTGAGTCTGTATTTATTGGCTAGAATATTAATTAGATTCAATCTGCAAAGAGCAAAGATGTAACCCTGAGGCCACCAAACTGGACTCCCTCAAAGCCTCAGCTGCGCTTTGATGACCAGACTGTGAAATTTATGAACAAAATAGGTGACAAGGCTCACCCTTGGTGGAGTCCAACACCAACTGGAAGCAAGTCCGACTTACTGCCAAGAATGCGAACACAACTCCGGCTTTGGTTATAAAGAGATCGGATGGCTTGAACCGACGGTTTCGATGCTCCATACTCCCGCAGCACCCCCAGAGGATACCTTGTGGGACACGGTCATAAGCCTTCTCCAAGTCTACAAAACACATGTAGACTGGATCCCTCCAGTATCGGTGCAAGGGTAAAAAGTTGGTCCACTGTTCCACAGCCAGAACGGAACCCCCATTGAATCTGAGGTTCGACAATCAGGAGTAACCTCCTTTCCAGTACCCTGGCATAAGCATTTCTTGGGAGGCTGAGCAGTGTGATGTGTGATCCCCCTATGATTGGAACACACTCTGCGGTCCCCTTTTTTAAAAATGGGAACCACAAACCCAGTTTGCCAGTCCAAGCCACTGTACCCAACATCCAAGTGATGTTCAACAGGTGTGTCAACTATGACAGCCCGACAACATCCAGAGCCTTCAGCATCTCAGAGCGAATCTTGTCCAACCCCCGTGACTTGCCACTGCGGAGCTTTCCAACCACCTAAGTGATTCCATCAGGGATATAGGCAGAGACTCGCCCAAGTCCTACGTCCCTGCCACCTCAATGGCGGGCGTGTCTTTCAGATTCAGGAGTTCCTCAAAGTGTCCCTTCCACTGCCAAATGATATCCCCAGTCAAGGTCAGCAGTTCTCCACCCCTGCTGGGTGAAGCCCTGCCTTCCCCTTCTGAGTCGTCTAATGGTTTGCAAGAACCTCTTTGAGGCCACCCAAAAGTCCTTCTCCGCCCAAACCCGAGTTTTTGCTTTTGCAAGCACTGACGCTGCAGTCCCTCTAACTTGCCGGTACCGGTCGACTGAGACAGGGGTCCTCTGGGCCAGCCAAGCCCGAAAGTTCAGCTTCTTCAGCTCGATTACTTCCCTCACCGCTGGTGTCCACTAATGAGTCCTTCAGTTGCTGCCACGGCTGGCACTGACAACCTTCAGGCCACAGCTCACAGCAGCCGCTTCCACAATGGAGACTTTGAACAGGGTCCACTTGAGCTCCACGTCCCCCGCGTCCTCCAGGATACAGGAAAAGCTCTTCCAGAGGTGCAAGTTGAAAACTGTCTCGACAGAGTCCTGTACCAAATATTCCCAGTCAACCATCAAAACATGTTTAGGTTTTCCAGGTCTGTCCAGCAGTCTTCGCTGCTATCTGATCCAACCCACCATCAGGTTGTGATCAGTTGACAGCTCTGACCTTCTCTTCACCTGAGCGTCCAAGACATTCCGCCAAAGACCTGATGGCATGATTATAAAATTGATCATCGACCTTTGGCCAAGGGTGTTCTGGTACCAGTACACTTATGCACACCTTTATGCTCAAACATGGCGTTTGTTATGCTAATCCACGCCTAGCACAGAAATCCAATAACAAAGGACCCCTCTGGTTCAGATCAGGGAGGCCATTTCTCCCAATCACTCCCCTTCATGCGTTTCTGTCACTGCCCATGTGAGCGATGAAGTCCTCCATTAAAACTATGAAATACCCAGGTGAAGCCTTTTCCAGGACCTCGCCCAGGGACTCCAAGAAGCCTGGATACTCCACACTGCTGTTAGGCCTTAAGCACAAACAACAGTCAGAGTATTCCCCTCCGTATCCCGCAAGCGCACCGCAAAGATCCTTTCTTTCACAGGAGTGAACTTCAACACAGCAGCACTCCCCCTAGGGGCTGTAAGCATCCCCACGCATGCTCGCCCCCTCTCACCTAGGGCAACTCCAGAAAAGGATTGAGTCCAACCCCTATCAAGGAGCTTAGTTCCAGAGCCAGAGTCGTGTGTAGAGCTGAGTCCGACTATATCTAGCCGGTACTGCTCAATCTCCTACACAAACTCTGGCTCCTTCCCCACCAGTGTTCGCAGATCAGCTGGTCCTGTTCGCTTCATCAGGCTGTGACCTCCAAAACACACTGGAGTGGTTCGCAGCCGAGTGTGAGGCGGTGAAAATGAGGATCAGCATCTCGAAATCTGAAGCCTTAGTTCTCTGCCGGAAAAAAGTGGATTGTCCTCTCAGTGTGGGGGGGTGAGTTGTTACCCCAAGTAGAGGAGTTTAAAGGTAACCAATGTGTTTTTTTTATATATAATTTAATAGATATGACCAGAACAAACGGGAATAAATAAATGTTTTCTCCAAGAACGCTTGCAATCCCCAGAATATTGAATGTGAAAATAGTTTTTGCGACCAGCAAAAACTTCCCGTGCCATTTGAAATACGTTATTAGTATTCACGAGTATGCAAAAATGATGTCACGCAAAAGCGAATGTGCGCGGTGGATGCAGAAATGAAGAGAAGTTGGTTAACAAAAAAATGCCGCGGACAAAGAAAAGGAAAGGAAGAAGATCAATTGAAGACCAGGATAAATATAAAAGGCCAAAGTGATCGCTGGCAAACTTTTAAAGCCAGGTTTAGAAATATTTCCAATGAAGATGTAGCCAAACTTTTGCTGGATACGTAAGTAAACTTGATGACTGGTACAAAATGCCCAATTTCCCTGTTTCCTAGCACTTTCAGATTGTTAATGTACTTGAAATCGTCCCATATTTGTAACTACACATATTTATAGTAATAAATTTCTGATGCATAAACGTTATTTGTTTACTAGCAGTCGAATCTGATGACTGATCTGACGTGACTTTTCACGCAAATCGCTCATGCATATCAAGTAGTAGGCACGACGAAATGGCCGCGGTCCAGCAGCCACAATGGCTGATCTTAACGGTCAAGTGAATGCTTTTCTTCGGAATTTATCCTTGTTAGGGGTTGAGGACGACATTAAAACTTACACAGAAATCTTTTCATTGGAACAGCCTTGCAAATTATGCAGAAAAAATTGAGGACAAGGAATGAATTGGTTACCTTTAAGTATTTTGAGGTCTTGTTCACAAGTGAGGGTAAGATGGAGCGTGAGATTGACAGGCAGATAGGTGCAGCGTCTACAGTGATGTGGGCATTGTACTGGTCTGTCGTGGTGAAGAAGGAACTGAGCTTAAAAGCGAATCTCTCAATTTACTGGTTGATATATGCTCCAGCCCTCACCTATGCTCATGAGCTTTGGGTAGTGCCCGTAAGGACAAGGTCATGAATACAAGTGGCCAAATGAGCTTTCTCATTTTGGGGTGGCTGGCCTGACCGTTAGGGATAGAGTGAGCAGCTCAGACATCCAGGACAGGCTCACAGTAGAACCGCTGCTCCTCCGCGTTGACAGGAGTCAGTTGAGATGGTTCCGGCATCTGGTTCAAATGCCTCCTGGACGCCTCCCTTTAGAGGTGATCTAGGCATGTTCAGCTGGTAGGAGGCTCCGAGGCAGACCCAGGACACGCTGGAGGGATTACATTTCCCCACTGGCTTGGGAACGTCTTAGGGCCACTCAGGAACACTTGGAGGAAGAAGCTGGGGAAAAGGATGCCTGGACCACTTTGCTTAGTCTGTTACCCCTGCGAACCGGCCCCAGATAAGCGGAAGACAATGGACAGATGGATGGAAGAAGATTCAATCTCCCCCTCCCCATCAATAATAAAAAACAATATTAAGGACGGCGGGTTGAGCAGCAAGATTGCCAACATTTTGAAATCATGTGACCAAAGTACATAAACACTCAACATAGAATAAAAAACCTGACAGTGTATCAAAAGCATCCTTTCAAAAAACAGTGTTTGCTTTGTGTTTCCCATTCTTTGTGTGGGATCAGCAGCATAAACTTTCACAACCCTCGTGTGAATGTCTCTTGTATCTCCTCCCATCCAGCAGCTTGCAAGTCTGTATTGTCTCTCTTGACTGGTTTACGTTTTGCATGCATCCCTTCACTGGCTGTGGCCTATTCATGTTCATCCCTCCTCACATGTGACGTGTTTACACCTACTTTGAGTTTGCAATCCGCTGGACTGACGCTTGATATATGCCCTTTAGCAACCAGTCAGCATTTGCTAGTAAAACTCTTTGTCTTTACAAATATATTCATAACCTTTGATAGGAATGATAGGAATCCACAGAAGTTTTGAAATGTTCAAAACAGTCGCCTATTTCTTCAGTCTAGTGCCATTCTTCATTGTGTCGTGGTCAGTGTGTGGCCACTTGATGGTGCTTTGCAATATTAACTCACCAAATTGTTTTCATGCTCTGCATTGGTAACTACGGACACGTGATGGTACCACATAGTGCCAGGTAGTACTTTGATCCACGTTAAGCATCGCCATGCCTCTTTCCATTGTTGCCAAACACTTGCCAAACACTCGCCCGCGAGTAGTGCCACTGCGGCTACAATCTTCATGATTAGCCAATATTCACGCACATCTTGCTGGTGAAACATGATGATACGGCTGTTCCCCTCTGTGGCCTTGTAATCCAACATTGCCCCCAGCGTCTTCCTACAGTATTCTTCTATGCGACAACCGCTTTACTCTTGGTCTCCAGGATTAGGACCGCATTCCAGTTATTTTACTCTCAGTCCATTCTCCTGCCCAGTTTATACAGAGCAACTGTCCAAGCCTTGTACGGTCATCAGGATTTGGACCTTGTTCCTGCTAAACTTCTCCATCCTACCATCCGATAGTTCAGCTCTGGCAAAATGTGCACTCCATCTGGCAGTCCCAGAAAGCCATTGGCTGGGCACAGGATACACCCACACAACCTTGCCTGTTACATCTGAACTGAACTGTGCCATTCTGTTCAGGGCTACGTCTCACTATCGTAGCACCCATATTAGTATCAATACACCCTACTATTGGATTTTTGTCTGCCTCCGTATTTGATTCTTCATCTGAGTCATAACAATAAAAATGCTAGTATCTGATTAATGACTGAATAGGACAAATAGGAATTTTTTTTTCTTTTTTTTAATGTCTGTAGCTACATCTGATGCTTCGGCTACGTTTGATGCCTCAGCAACAGGGAGTTACAAAATGCGGAGTCCCAAAACATGTTCTTCAGTTTTCCATCTATAGTATTTTGATACATTAAAATGTAGGCAACGACTCTAGTGTAGACAGACTATCTACACCCTACAATGCTCGCCATTGTTATATTAGTTTGGCTTTCACTACTCGTGTTCTGGTGAGGGCAGCAGAGAGGCAAAGAGCCATTGCTACAACCATGCCGATAGAGGCAGTGTTAAGCTCAAGATATTGGCCATTTCCATCGTTGTGCAGTTCATAGAAGAAATTCACAGAGAGTTCCCCAATGCCTCAATGCACTTTTACATTCAGGTTTAGTTAGACTTTATTAAAGCAATGTTTACATCAATGTAGTGACTCTACTCCGAGGTAAGACATACATACAGGCACCAGCATCATAACTTTCAGACAGTTTTGTAGATTCCATCAACTAAGTGAAGTGCAGAAGTTCACTCCACAAGAAAAGCAAACACAAGCGCGAGAGATATGAAAAGTTGCCAACATATAAATATCACTATCAAGGTGCATCAAGACCTACAAGATAAAAACAAACCCTTCAGTTCTTTCAGCAAATAAAAATTTTGAGACATGCTCTGTAAAGGTAAGTTTCAGACCAGGGCCTCCAAAGTCTGTTCTGGAATCAACCATCCTGTAGACTTTTATTTCAATCCTATTTTAGCATGCCCGATTCTCTAAGCTAGCAATTCAACTGCTGAACAAGGTTACCGCAGTTAAGGTTAAAATAAAAACCTACAGAAAGGTAGATCCCCAGGAACAGGGCTGGGCAGCACAGTTACAGACAGCCCAGACTGATTTGCAGAAGGTCATTCCACCAACGATGCAAGGGCAAAGGAGAACCGGGGCCAGGAGGAGTGGCTGCCAGGTGCTAGGATAGATGGACCAGTCAGCTGCCAAGAAGTTGCTAAACAAAGAAGTCTCACTGGAGTGTTTGGTGAAACAACTGTCTGGAGATTAAATAGGGCAAGGCCTTTTGCAGCGTGCCAATGAGTGATATAACCTTCAGTCAGGCAGCCACTGGAAGCCTGAATAAGATTATTCAAAAGTGGCTCAAAAGCAGTTACCTCAAAAAATTAGCCCCCAAAAATTCATACTAATCTAAGCCCTGACATAGATATTCACTGAATTAGGAACAGCTGTACCTGTAATTTTCAAATCAGCCAATTAAGTCGAAGTGGTGCAGTGCATAAAATCATGCGGATGCGTCACAAGATCCTCAGTTAAAGTATATATGACGCACCAATGGCGAAAAAATGCAATATCCATGGCTTTGACATGGCATGGGTGTTGGTGCCTGACAGGCTAGTTTGAACATTTCGAATACTGCTGACGTGGGACTCTTTATGGCTACAATTTACCATCTCCTAAAGCCCCTGTCACACTGTGGCGACTATTGTGGCGAATCCCCGCGAACTGGGGGGATTGTTTTTGTCGTCGTTATTCACCTGTCTGGGGCCCTGTCTGGACATATACATGAATGCCCTAAGATTGTGGTACGCATGCTGTAGGTATTTTGTAAGATTGCCATAGGTATGTCGGGGACGGGAGTAAGATTGCAGTGAGAATGAACAAGAATCATTGCGCATGTAGTACGAATCACATACGATCTTTGTACAAAGCTAGAAGACTGGAGTATGAATCATGAGGAATCACCATGAATGTATACGATCGCAGTACGAACTCACTGCGCTTGAGTACGAACACAGTATGATTGACCAAGAATGCAGTACGAACGCAGTAGGATTGAGTACGAATGTAGGAAATGTGGACGCGCCAAAATGTACAACTTTTTTTTATGGGATCATGACGTCACAGGGGTCATTCTTGCTCCCGCGCCTCACTACGACCCCCTACGAATGTTCAAGAATATATGCAAATCGCCACGACTGGCTCCAAGAATGCAGTAGGAATGCAGTACGATGAAAAATAAATCGCGCTTGGACCGCGAATGTTTTGAACATTTCAAAACAGTCGTAGCCCCTCTGAGACTGGCCAAGAATGCCGGCGAATGAGGGAGAATCCACCATAAGCCCAATACGAACTGCCAAGATTTTCTCACTTTTTCTAGTTCGCGGGGATTCGCTCACCTAAGTCGCCACAGTGTGACAGGGGCTTAATAGGGAACCTCATACAGAAAGGACCAGTTTGGGTGGAGGCTTTCATTCCAACAATGCAGTGACACACCTGATTCTACTAATTAAAGTCCAACACAAAAACGCTGATGGTTGCTTGGGGGAATTAGGTGCGTCTCTGCCTAGATGGAATGAAAGCCTGCTCCCTCATTGGCCCTTTCTGGATGAGGTCCCCTTTCCTAATTTAAATTATAATTCTGACAAAATAATGTACCATGTCACAAAGCAAAAGTAATCTCAAACTGTTTTTATGAACATAACAATGAGTTAATTATACTCCAATGGCCTCCCCAGTCACAAGATTTAATCCAGTACATCACCTTCAGAATGTGGTAGAATGGGAGTTTTGCTGCATGACTGTGTAGCTGACAAATCTGCAGATCCCATGTGATGGAATCATGTCAGCATGGATCAGACTCCCCAAGGAATATTTCCAACATCTTGATGAATCCATGCCACAAACAATGAAGGCTGTTTCGAGAACAATGGGATGGCCCACAGTATCAGTATGGTGTTCCTACTTAAATTAACAGTGAGTGCTGAATCTTCCAAAATGCGAATTGTGCAATTTCTTAAAAAGAATTGGCTGCCGTGTAATCAATGAGAATATTTTTATTTTTATCATTACTGTAAAATGCCGTTCCAAAAAAGTTGGGATTCCATGTAAAATGAGAATACAATGATTTGCAAATCCCTTACACCTTAATATTTAATTGAAAAAAGTACAAAGACATCATATCATACGTCTTTTTTTTTTTTTTTTTACTGTGTGCTCATTTTGAATTTGACTTCAGCAACATGTCTCAAAAAACGTTGGGACAGGGGCCACAAAAGACTGGAAAAGTTGTATAAATGCTAAAAAAAAAAAATACACCTGGTGGAATATCTCACGGCTAATTGGGTAAATTGGCAACAGGTCAGTAATATGATTTGGTATAAAAAGTCAATCGAAAGTAAAAATGACAAGGACTTCATTATTCTGTGAAAGACTGCATGGGGAAATAGTTCAACAATTTCAGAATACCGGTTCTCAATGTAAAATGCAAAGAATTTGAGGATTTCTTCCCCTCAGATGCATACTACCATTAAAAAGATTCAGAGAATCCACAGAAATCTCTGTATGCAAGGGACAAGACTGAAAACCAATACTGAATGGCCGTGATCTTCAGGCCCTCTGGAGGCACTGTATTAACAGCAAACAGGATTTTGTAGTTGAAATCACTCCATGGGCTAAGGAAAACTTCTGTAAACCATTGTCAGTGAACACAGTTTGTCGCTGCATTTGCAATTGCAAGTTAAAACTCAGCCATGTGAAGTGTAAACCATTTATAAATGAGATCCAGAAACGCTGCCGCCTTCTCTGAGCCTGAACTCATTTAAGATGGATCCCAAGCAAAGAGGAAAACTGTCCTGTGCCCTGTCAAATCAAAATGTGAAATTCTTTTTGGAAATTATGGATGTCACATCCTGCAGGCAAAAGTTGAGAGGGACCACCTAGCTTGTTGTCAGTGCACAGTTGAAAAGCCAGCATCCATGATAGTACGGGGGTGCATTAGTGCAAATGTCATGAGTAACTTGTACATCTGTGAAGACACCATTAATGCTACATGATATATGCAGGTTTTGAAGCAACATATCCTGCCATCCAGATATCTGTTTTCAGGGCAAGCATTGCTTATTTAAAGCAATACAATCCCAAACACCACATTCTGCATGTATTACAACTACATGGCTCCAAGCAAAAGTCTGGGTGCTAAACTGGCCTGCCTGGAGTCCAGACCTGTAATCCACTGAAAATATTTGGCGCATAATGAAATGTAAAATATGGCAAATGTGGCCACAAAGTGTTGAGCAGCTGCAAACCTGTTTGTACCATAGAGATATATAATAGAACCAGAGAGAACGAGGAAGTACCTTTGCTTCAGCCAGTTAGCATGTTAGCTTCCTGCTTCCGCGTTTCCCAAGGATGCAATTTTGTGGCCAAAGACGCTGAAGCTCCATAGACACCAATTGAAAAGTGCGCATTTTTTTCTTGCCAAATAAAGCGAAAACAAAAGAAAATGTATTCAGTAATCCTTCATTATATTGCTCTTTGTCTGACGCAACTGTTCGATGTTTTCAAGAGGGCCTGTAAAATAAGAACTGCTACTTAGAGCTTGATGACAGCTCGTGCACGAGTTTGGTTGTCCAGCTGTTGCTCTGACTGCAGCAGTTCAGCCAATGAGTGTATAGTGCGTGCGCGTTCCGGATTAACAGCGTTGCTCGTCATCTCCCCTCGAACACATTCGCCAATCCGCAGAGACGACACATTTTCTTGGCCATTTGTGCTGTGTAATGAGATTGGCAATCTTATGAAATGGTGCCGGAAATAAGCACCCATGGAACGCCATTTTTATAGATGGCATCAGTTAATTCCGTACTTCCTGGGCTGAAGAAGCTAGCCTAGCATCTCCCATTGAAAGTAATAGGGTGGTACTTCCTCGCTCTCTCCAGTTCTATTATACGAAAGGTATTACCTCCGTGGTTTGTGCATTGTACAAACCTATTTGAGTGTTCTGAAAAGAGGAGTTGATACAACACAGGAGTATCATGCCCCTGTTACAATTTTTTTAAACATTTTGCAGGCAACAAATTGAAAACGAGCATATATTTCTCAGAAAAAATAATAAAATTCTCAGTTTCAACATCTGATAGATTGTCTGTGTGTTATTTTCCATTAAATATAAAGTGCTTTGAAAATGCTTTGAAAATCACTGCATTCTGTTTTTATTTACATTTATTTATTTACATCACAGCATCCCAACTTTTTTGGATATGGGATAGTATACTATTTATCTAATCTTCAGCAAAGTGATAACACAAGGGAAGATCTCTTATATTGCATTACAATGAACGATGATATACCGTACAACATTTTGAGAGCGGCAATTTAAACAATTTTTAAGTTAGGAAACAAACACCAAGGAGACCGGAAGACTCCAACAAGAAAGTCCCAAAATTTGAAGGGAATACTAGTCCTAATCACCGCATCTACAAACCACTTCCACAGAAGAGAATAAGTCAAGTTTGGCCTCTGTCTACACTCAAAATGCAGTCTGAGTCAGGGGCATCTTCAAAGAAACCAAGGAGACGCTAGAACTACCAAAATGTGTGGGAAAATGGCTCATCCATGATTCACACCACTACAGCAACAATCCCTCAGAAAAGTGATTTCAATCTCAACTGACTTCCTGGTTAAACAAAGGTTAAATAAAAAAAAGACATTGTTTTTTGTAAAAATCTGCAGAGTTCAGTACAGTATGGCCCACTATGGGGGAGCAGGCAGAGACAACAATGCTGGTGGCAGACAATGGTGAAAGCAAACAGGCATATCCTTCATTTTTCTCTAGTTTCCATTGGCTTTTCCTACCAGAAATCCTTCAACAGACAAGATCAACAGGCAAGCTCAGAAAAGCTTATTCCCCAATATCCCAGTGCACCAGCTATCTAATGACAGTAGAGTCCGCTCTATCTCAGTATTCCAGCATATCATTGCTCTAAACCGATCACGATCAGAGGAGCTCAACATCGCCTAAGTAAACAAGGGTAGAGAGGCAGAATAATGCAGCAAAATAACTGGTTATTTCAAATACCACAGTTCATATGATTTGAAAAGGAAGAAAGTACAATCTAAAAATAAGTGTTGGTTTACCTCCAACAACCCTACCGTGCAAAGTCTCACAACACTGCTGTGCTGAGGTAAGAAAGACACCAGAGGCTCCTCCTTACATTTTTTCACCTTGATATCCCCGCATGTATCCTTCCCAAATCGGACCTCACCTGACGTGTATGACCAAAAACCATTTAGACAAGGTTAACAACAATCAACACACAATCAAGATTGTTATATATTCATTAGATGCTGAATGTGCTGCTTCCTGTGCCTACCACGACTGCACATCCCTGTTGAACATCATTTCAGGGAATATAACCCCTGAATAGGTGAAAATTTTGTTTCCAAATTGTTTGCATTCCACTTTTTCCACTCCATCCTTCAACCATAGGAAGCTATCACATCAGGTTTTGAAAGCTGTTTATCTAAAGACATTACAGACATGTTTACACACTCCTCACTTCCAGCTGTAACTATAGCTGGGCATATTGCTACCATCCAGATTGACTCATATAGGCCAGTTTCATGTTCCAAACTGCATTTAATTGCAACGGATGTTTCTCCAATAACACCCTACATTCTGTCATGAGCTGCAGTGAAAAATATGGTCCTGAGTCCACATAGCTCAGCAGTGCCCCCTCTGTTTAAAAGGGGCCAGTAACTTGCCCACACAGCTTTGGGAAGTGGGAACTATGCTGTCTTCAGGTTCAATAACTATCAGCACGTGGCAAGAAATAATAACAGCCTGCACCAAGGGAATTATATTTCATTACCCTGCCATCTATTACAGAGGCCATTCGGTGTTATTTCTCATGCTTTGTTTTTTGACACACTGTGGGTGGATATTTTGTGAGAGACACATAAAACATGGCTGATATAGGATATTTTTATCGTGTGTAAAATAGGCACATCTTTCTCTGGCAGACATCATCCCGGCAGCGAAAACTTTTAATTCTACTGATATTGGACAAGTACACTGAAAGACAATTCCGTCCTGATGAAGCTGCAGTGAAGACATTGATGTGCTTACGAGTATAAGTCTTCAGGGGGTAGTTGTTATTTTTTAAAATATTCATGCAACAACTTACAGTACCATTCAAAAGCATGGAATCACCAAGAAATTTAGATTTTTTTTTAAAGAAATGTACAATTTGCATCACCAATAAGCATCACCGTGATGATGACATAGTGGTAACAGAAGTATCCTAAGAAAAGAGGAAAGTTCACAATCAATCTGGTTCTCCCTAAAGTGGCACCATATCAAAGGTAAGTCCAGTAAAGTTTCTACAGCATTCGCATCAGTTATGTGCAAGAACTTAACTGAACACAGATACTGCATGCAAGAAACTCAACACATTTATTCTTTGATTTGTGAGTTGCTGAAAGTACAAGGGAGGAAAAAGCAAGAAGCCCTAAAAGTAAAAACTCTGAATTCTAACTCAGATTCAAGGGTGTTCTGCTGTTTCATTCAATTCAAGAATAAAAGATACAACATGAGAAACTGTTAACCCACTATAGTCCTATCTAGGCCGTTCTTGGCCTGAAGGCATTTTCCCATTGATTCCTGCATAACAATAAGTGGTCTTTGCTCAGACAAGTGTTGAACAGTCACTGTCCATCACATTAGCATACCAACCTCAGACCAAAACCGGCATAGCATAGCATTCCATTAACAGCAGTGACGATAATCCACACATACTGCTCTTTGACAGGAAAGAGAGTGTTTCCATGCCAACCGGGTGAAGGGTGGAGAGGGCTTGCTGTCGGACTGCTCCATTCCATAACAGGCTGATCCTCACCAGGTCTTACCACAGGCCACACAGAGCACCACTCTCCCGCGTGTATTAATTTCCCTTTCATTTACAGCACTGTCTGCATTCGCAGAATGGGAAAGTAGCACAGGAAGGAAGGGGAAAATATACTTGTCAGCCAACACGTTATTGGGCCCTCGGGTTGCTCGACTGTGATTGCATTGGGTGCACTGTGTGAGACCATGAACCAGCAAAACACCAGCTTCAAGAGGCTGGACTCAGGAGCATAATGTAGGGAGGCCTGTGTTTCTACACTGTTTTCATACCCCAGGTAAACACCAGCCAGGGCAGATACCAGTCCCTATCCACTAACTAGTATAATGGCAGACACGGTCAAGGATGGCCAAGATAAACTGAGTCTGTTTTCCCACAGTGGAGGTAAAAAAATCAGGATCTGTTGGTTCACAGCCACATTACAAAAAAGTGTGACGTTTTAATTACTGCAAATAAATGTATAGTGAATATTAAAACCAGAAAGTGAAGGAACTCTACCGCTGTGGCACCCTTTGAATAGGCTCACACAACTGCATCAAACTGCAGCTGGTCACAATTTCTGTTTTTCTTCATACTCAATATGTGCCTTACACGATGAAAGGAAAATCTGCCTAAACTCTCTTTCCAGATTTTACAGATGAACACTGCTTCGTCTTATACTGTCAATAGGAAGGGAAGGGGATGAATTCAAGCACAAGATGCGAGATGAGTAGGAGAGAGAGGTACGAGTTAGTGGGTGTGGATAATTGGCTCACATAAGCAAGCAAAGAAAATGGAAATGGAATTTGAGGAGTGATGGATTCACAGGTTAGAATGCTGAAGACAAAATGTCAGATAAAGATAAAGATGGACAACCTATCAGCTCCCCAAAAGTGAGGCCAAAACGTCTTAATCGCCATCTAGAGGCTGGCTGCAGTACAAGTTATAAGCCCGCCCCCCCCCATGTTGGTGGATGGGACACTGACCTCACTGAAATATTTAAGTATATGTCAAATAAGTTTTTCCGAAGATGGTCCCTGTCATTTTAAGTAGGTCTTACCATGCTGATATATGTTCAATTGTTCTTTTTCTCTGATAAGCTACGTTTTATTTAGGGGTGTAAAGTCATGACTGACAGCTTTGATTGATAGCTTCTCTTAGAGGAGTCCTCGCCTCTTGATTTACTCCTGGAAATTCTAAGGAGCTGGAGTGCGACCATCGAGAAGAGATATAATGTTGACATTACATATGCATAAGTTGCTAGGTCCCAGTACAACAGAATATAACCCATAGTTACTTGCAGGTCTGATGAAAATAGATTGTAAAACAGTCTTTGCTTTGAAGTACTGTTTGCAGCAATACTAGTACAGTAGAAAGGTATAGCAAGTCAGCTAGCTAATAAGTTTAGCAACATTTTATAATAGGTCACTGTAGACAGTCACGGAAATAGATGGTAAAAAGCTCTTTACTTTGAACATAGCATATAGTATCTACTGTTCACAGCAATGTTGTGTTCAGAGCCAAGGGCTTTCTACAATCAATTTTTGTTGCTAGCACAAGTGACCCAAAAAACTGAAAGCCAGCTACCTAACTAAGGTTAGTAAACGGAGATTCAGAAGGATCACCCTTATCAAGGTAGCTAGTTAGTCAGAATTAAAGTTATAACCCATGATAGAGGGGAGTCTATTCACCCATAGACTGTATTTACCTTATTTTAAAAGGTTAGTTAGCTCAAAGTCCTAAAGTAGGTTTGTATGATGTAGCTAGCTAGCTACTTATCCATAGACAATGTGTAAGTTGGCTTGCAAGTACCGGACATCAGCTAAGTAACTAACCACCAAAGACAAGGACAGCAGCAAGCGAATTTTAGCATCACACGACTGTACTGGGAAAATATCCCAGCTATTGAAGCCTTTAACAAGCTTTTAGTCATAGAAGAGCCATTCTGTTGGCTGTGTATACCACCCATTGTTTACCACAAGCTGAGGGAGCCATTAGGGCCATGTAAAATGTTTAGGGGATGTGATTATGACTAGGGCAGGTGTATGGGAGGGACATCGATACCACGGCTCAACCACCTGATCACTACTGTGCAGACACTGGCTCCAAATGTGCAAGATGGCAGCATCCGTGGGATATTTTGGCTCCATTTTTGTACAGCACTAGGAAGTGGACACGCCTCGTCCATCTTTATATACTATCCATGGTAGATAAATTAATTAATTAATTAATACAGACCATCAAGAACAATTACTAGAGAGGTACGAGAAACTCAACTCTGCCCCCGCATAAACAAGGGACTGTTCATCACAGGGTTGTTGCTTGCGTGGAACACATTCCATCTGCTAGGTAGGAAGCAGCCGGTACCATTATCAAGCTAGCTAATGATGAATTTGGTTGAAACACCAAAAGAAAGATGAAATAGATTGAAGGCATACACTCAGTGCTGACAGGCACATCCGCCACCATTGCTAGATACTGCCCCACTGTCCTACAACCCGAGGAGATTTAATACTAAAGGGGACTCACATACTCCTCCAGCAGTGGACTACATTACCCATCCACACTGCACAAGCCTTCAGATGATGTCACAAACAGACAACTGCTGCAATACTGTATGTCTCCAGAACAGAGTAATTAGCATTAAAAGAACCTAACAACCAATCTGCAATGCAAATTTTGGACATGAGCCATGCATTATACCACAGTTAGTCCCCAAGGCCAAACACTGTCTGAATACTTCACCATTTGACCATGACTTTAAATAAAATATTTAAGAAAGTGCCCCCGCTCCCCCGCTGTGGCCCAGCCGTATTAATTAATTTCTAAAATATAAAATAAAATAAAAAGCAAATATTACATATAGTAGTCATAAAAGTAGCATATTCTTGGAAGCTGGGACATCACTAAATACCATAAACATAAGAGATAAATGTAAAAAATCTAAGCAATGTGCATCACATGCCAATTTCAAGCCTACTTAAAACCCATATTATTCTAATGTAAAGGGTTCTGTCACTTCATATGGGCAGACTACGGTCCACTATTATTATCACTATTATTACGGTGATCACTATTATACAGGAGAATATTTACTGTAGTAGGATTTGGGTTTGAATGATACAGTGCTTTGACCATCCAGTTCCATAGCCAGCACCTGAATCAGTCATGCAGTAGTCTAACAGCAGCAAGCAAACAGCAATATTGGCAACACAGATCCTACTCTGCATAGCTGGAGGACTTCTCTCCAACAGACACCTTAAGCAAACACACAGCATGACGTACAAACAAGTATCAACAAAAAAACATGCACGCACACTGCAAGCACACACATATACAGCGTATATACGCACCAAGTTTACATACACCAGCGCACACATAAGTGCACAGATTTACTGGAGGTAGAAACATAGTTGCATAATACAGACAAGCAAATGCATAACAACATCATACAAACACACGACTGGCAATACAGGCATTAACACACAGGCACGCAGATTCTCCAGACTTCCCGTCAGCTGGTCACCTTACTGGAAATGCATTGAAAGACGTGGGGTGTTAGATAAATATTCTATAGCCTGCATTAGCAATTCTGCTTCATCATCAGGACGGTCCACGGGAGAGGCTGCAGCAGCTCGTAAAACTCCAGACCAATCACAGAGGCTCGAAACACCAACTTCATCTGCATGCAACCCGTCACACACCATAAATCAAGCCATGGCTCACTTATTAATTAACGGATGCGTGATTCCCTAATCACATCGATGACCCTTTTTACAGTCCCAATTAGCTAATTACAGTTAAAGGGCTCGGATTGCAGTCATGTTCCCAAATAAATCAATTCAAGAATGTATGCGCAGATAAGTTGTAACACAGTCATTCGCAGACAAACACACCCACTCTTCAGGTACCATCACAACAGCAGACATCCACAAATAAAGGACTGAGCATGTACGCAGAGAAACAACACGCCGCACAGATGCAGGGGCTATGATAGACATGTTGACACAAACAAGACGACTGGCAGCTAACCCAGCTCACGTACGCATTCAACAGGCAGGCCCACACAGGGGAGTTTGTAGCTAACATGTCTGACCATACACACCCATTCATAAAGAGAGAGAGAGCTCCAGCTCACAGTCTTCAGATTCATCACGCCCTCAAATGACACGTATCTATCCCAGTCAGAGACGCACTCGCAAGCAGGAGCGGACAGACACACAAACATGGACACATACGCACACAGCGCATAAAACCTCTAGCTACGTCGTAAAGCAACACAGGTATCCTCTATCCTACAAGGCATTACAGAAACATGCACAAGCGCCCTGACGCACACAAAACACACACACACACACACACACACACACACACATACACACACACACATCCAACTCACGCAAACACACACCAGCGCAAACTGTGACTCAAGTCCGCGAGCAGAGCATCACATTAGCGAGTTGAAAAAGGCTAATTGCCGCATTATGCACACGCTGACAACTCGGGCTGCCAGACAGACAGACGCACAAACACGCAGCCCTCCCGCTTGCAAGTTCCCCACACGACCCGCAGCCAATTACAATCGCTCCCAAAATAATAACAATCGTCTCCCTGTAATGCATGCCAGTGCTGGGAAAGCCAGAGAGAGAGAGAGAGACGACGGAGAAACAGGGAAGAAAAAAGAGGTGTTTTCCAAAGAGAGGCGAATGCTACGTACCACACATGAGCAGAGCAGGGGAAGCTTAGCGCGTCCCTTCATTAGTAACAGACAGGAAAAAGCCCTCTGCCAGACGCTGGCAAAGAAGGAGAGAGAGATGAAGGGAAGGCAAGGGAGGAGGGAGGGGAGGTGTGTGTGTGCAGGGAGGGAGTGGGGGGGGACAGAAAAATAAATGGGGAGGCGGGGGGGTGATGCTACAGACGGTAGAAGCAGGGAAAGGGGGGGTTGTTTTTTATGGAAGTCAGGACTGATGCTCAGTGGTACTGGTGCTGATCTGGGGATAAAAGTGCCATCCTTCAGATTGACTGGACTATGATTCATACAGCATGTTTGCTATTGTGACAGGAAGAGGAAGAGGGAGAGCGAGAGAGAGAGAGAGAGGGCGGAGAGAGAGCAAGGAGGCAAGAGCATCTCACCTAAGCTTTATTATAAATCTTTTTTTTTCTGTTCACCCTTCATACTGTTGACACAACGCACTACCACCCTCTCTTTGCGCTCCTCCTACCCTCATTCACTCACTGGAATTTTCCTCTTCTGTTTTGACTCAGGTCTGACAGCTAATGAAGGGCAGGAATAATGCAGGACAGACGGAGAATGCAAACAGAGAGCCCACACAGTCTGAATGACGCTCCACCATTTCCTCTCCTCCCGTAACATACGCCTCTAAACCCTGACAGCACGCAACACATCGCTCTCGCATCATTACATTCAAATTATGTAATCCTAGAGGTGATCACAGAAGTGATCGGTTACAAAATGTACAACATTTTTTTCTAATATCCTGAATGGTTGCATAAGCATTATGAACACAACACAAAATACATTAATATCCTGATGTGAGCAAAGTCATTAAATCAACTATAGAAGACAAGACTTTCTGCTAAGTGTTTGAGCAGCCTTTGTTGGTTACATCTAACTCAGTTCTAACACTATTTCATGGATCTAATTAACTAATAGGATCCCAGTGCTTCAACTTCTTAACTACTGTATTACGCTTCACTATGTAATCAAGCTTCTCTATTCTACAATGCTCATACTAAATCATAGTCACTACACAAATCTGCTTCAAACTTTGTATTATCATATTTCAGCGCTACTAGATCACTCGGCCTCAGCAAATATCGCAGTAAAGCAATAATATACAGCATTGATATAACAGGCCAGCCACAGTACTCTACTTCATTTATGTTTATGTAATCCTACCTTAATCACATTCAACTATACTGATATTTGCTCTGTTATACTGCATTCATATTGTTAGCCACTATATTCTGCCTTATTTAGGATCAATCTATTACAGGATTTCACTGCACTGATATTCATATTTTATATTCACAGCTGCACTGAAACTAGTGTACTCTACCAGGGCTGCAGAATATTATATTATGCCTCATTCTTCTGCAATAAGGCAGTTCCGTGGATTGCTCTGAGCCGATATCATGTATCACAAAGTGCTTTGTGTTGCAATGTATTTTTACATCAGTCATATTCTACTGCACTGATTCTATAAATCAGTAATGTTCCAACGCTCTGATTTTATATATCAGTCATATTCTACAGCACTGATATTGTATTTTCAGACATATGCTTAAAAAAAAGATCTTTTTAAAGCTGCATTTTGTGTTCAATCACGTTGTCTTTGTCTTGTACTGCATTATAAATCATTGCTACAGCACTGAAATTATACAGAACATCAGGTCCATTCTACCCCAATGATTTTACAGTCATAGGTGATCAGTGATATTATACAGTATATCAGTCATATTCTACAGTACCGATATTATACATAGCTCATATTCCACAGCTCTCGTATTACACAGTCGTATTTTGCTGTGCTCAAGTTATACATTATTCCCATTCAACTGCACTGATTTTACAGTCATATTCTACAGCACTGATATTATACAGTACATCAGTTCCATTCTACTCCATTGATTTTACAGTCATATTCTGCATCAGTGATATTATACAGTTTATCAGTCACTATATGCTCCTGCACTGAAATTATATACATCAGTCACTTTCTACTGCACTGTTATTATAAATCAGTCACAGTATTCTACTATACTTGTTATTATTCATCGGTCACGGTATTCTACTGTACTCACATAATGGTTCCATCATTACATTCTCCAACACTGATCTCATTAGAACATTTTAGTGCACTGAATGCTATATTGTACTGTACTACTACAGTATTACAGCTCAATGAGGTTTTGATTTCCTCTGATCCCCTGCCCCGTCTGGTCCCAGTGATGTCACAGGAGGCGGTGTATGTCTGTACTTGTACAGTATTCGGGAGTTTAACATGGTTATTTAAAGAAGGCGATAATTATGGTATAATCTCCAGCCCAAATAGACTCCTACAAAGCGGCTGTGAGGAACAGCGACTCCGTTCCTTCAAAAATTGGATAATGCCCCCGCAACGTCTCAGCAATCTTTCATCAACATTGGCCTGCAGCATTGTAAGAGAGGGTTTAAGGTCCTGGCAGGGAACAGTAATGGACTGGAAAAACAGCAGCCAGCAGGAAGACATTCAGTAATACAGGATGTAGGTGAAAGGAGGAATTGGAACAGACCGAAAGCAGAGCTGAGTCATCCTCAACTAAAGTCTGGAGAGATTATACTAACTCCCCTTCACACTTTACCAATACTGTTACACTTCTAATACACACACGCTAAAGTTAACAGTCTGTAAATAAAGACACCTCCTTCCTCTGCTCTCCATTTCCCACGCTCCGTCTCTCGCTACTCCATTAGCCTCTCCCCTGCTTTCCTTTCCAGCAATCTTACACCAGCAAATCATCTCTCATTCCCTCTCTCCATCACTCCCATTCTCTAGCTCTCCTTTCCTTCATCCTTCTCTCCCTCCATCTTCCTCTCAATTCTGTCCACGATGCCCCTGCCACGTTGTCATGGAAACAATCGGGCCTGATAGCTTGGTTGCCAGGCAACTGACATCACCAGTATGAGGAACATGAGCATATAAAGCCAGAAGCCTACGACAGAAGCAAAGGCTTGGGGACACTGGAATTCTAAAAATTATGAATGTGCGCGTGTGTGTGTTTGTGTGTGTACCCTTCAGGATTTGTCGCCAATGTGATGCAATATCAGACTACGTCAAATCTACGTTCACAAAGGGCCTATTCACCTAGCCAAGAGAACAGACTGGACACAGCCTAAAAATAAGTTGTGCTGTCTTATTCACTGATATTTACTGCCTGCTTATACCTTTTTAATGGACACGGTGTACCCACACGCAGGTGTTTACCTGAGCAAAAAAAAATCGGCACCTTTCTGCAATAATATCACTTTGCCTTTACATATCTGCAATTTCTTTTCCACAGTTGATCAAATAAACAGGACGGTAAAAACATCATCTGAGAAATATCTCTGCGAAATCTCAGTCATACAAACACAGTCAACTACACGCTCTTGTGAAGGTGCGCGCTATCACGCGCACACACACACACACACACACACACACACACATATACAATGTCATGCTCGATCACACGTATGTATTATTCATGAAACAGATGTTGGGGTGGAATGCCAGGTGAACCACACACGCAATATGAGTGTGCCCCTCCTTTCACCCAAGAGAATAACCTTGTTGAAAATTTGAAGAACTGTTCATGAACAGTTCATGATTTAGGTTCATGAATTGTTCATGAACTGTTCCTGAACACTAAATGGCTGTTCATGAACTTCGTGCATGAAAAACATTCATGAACTCAAAGAAGAAAAGTCTGTCCTGAGCCAGGTGGCTGATCAGGCCGGTACTTAACAGTAGCATGAAGCGACTAGCATATTGCTACTCCCCCTGGATGAAATGCAAGTCCATCGTAGGTACTCCCCCAGCTCTTACTCAGGTTTCCCCAACCATTTTCTGGTGCCCGACTGTACACCTGGGTGGAGTGGGGCACTGTGGGAGTAAAGTGTTTTTGTCCAAGAACACATCACGAAAGCCGTGGCAAGGACTCGAACTCAGGAACATTGTCGAAGAACAAGTGAGGAACTTTTTTTGGTGATTGGCAAACTGTTCGTGGACTATTCATGAACTTCAGAGAGTTTGTGAACTAGTATTGCTGGGGAAATAGTAAGTATGGTTATTGTTCCCCCATGAACTGTGTTTCTCTTCTCAACTTTCATAACTCAAACCATTAGTCCGTTAGAATCACAGACAGATATGAAGTTTCCGTCAAGTTATTTTTTCAGATTCTGGGTTCTGCTTACAATCTGAAGAAATGCTGAAGTTTATTTTTAACTGGTTAACTGGACTTCCCTTTACTGGGTACATTGAAACATTTTAAAAAGCAATCAAGAGTAAGTCAATTATGGTAACAAATTAATCTTTCACTGAAGCAGGGTGAGAGGTTGTACAGCTGTTTCAACAGAACCTCCCAGGGTCAGCACATGAACACAATGAACTCAAGAACCACAAACTGAGACCGGACCATAACCTGGAAAAAGTGGCCATTATCAGAAGTGGTCACAGACCACATTTCAGGTAAATTAAATGAACAAATACAAATACATATACAAAATACAGAAAGAATCATTTCAGTTTACACATATTTTCATACAGAGTCAAAAACTGTTCAACTTTGGCAAAACTTTCCCAGAAACCATAGAAACCATCCCTCTTCTCATTGAAGTAGGGGCCAATGGAAAACTGCTGTGTGCCCAGTTTCACAAAGCAGGATTTATGAGTTAACAGGCCACAATAAACACACAGTGAGGATCAATGTAAAAACAGCTGTTCCAGTTTTTACTGAGCACAGTTACCCATGCAGGTATTTCAGTCCTCCTGCTTTGTAAAACACCAACCCAACCCTCCCCACCCACCCCCCTGGGATGGAATAGGTCAGAATCCACCACCCCTCTGTGTTTCAGTTTAATTGCTCTCAATCTGTCTAGCCCCACACATCAGCACGCATGAAGATAAGCATCCCAACAGTACAGGCAGAATGACTGAGGGGAAGAGGAGATGCGCTGAAATTTCCCACAGAACCGACCGCAGTAATGGCATGTGTCCAGCAGGGGGCCAAACAAACTCTTGAAGCCACATGCAAACGTCTCGCAGTATTTGAGAAGTGACACCCAGCGCAAATGTCGGTCAGTGGGTGAGAGAGGACACACATTCAGCTAAGCTGTCAAAACAGCGAGAGATCACTTTGCCACGGCAGCCTGTCAGTATACCGGTGAGCTGATATCAATACACAAATTATACAACTGTATCAATTAAGATCAAACTAAACCTTCAGCATATTAACCCTTAGACCACTGAAATACATTTTTTGAAAATATAAATTTAATTATCTTGTGCTGTTGAAAACCTATCATGCCACATGATAGGTTTTCAACAGCTTTCATTTTGATATTTTACATCATTGAGCAACAATAGATTAATTTAGCGCTCTAAGGGTTAAAACATTAACGTTCCAGCAATAATTTGGAACGCCTACAAGCCCAATCTCCATTATGTAAACAAGACTGAGAAGGTAAAATCCCTGCTACGTGTTAATCCATTCATGAACTCAGGCACTTGATTTCATTAGTTCCGCCTCCTGGCAGAATAAATGCTGAAATTAACACATCCAGGTAGCTGGAAGTCGGGAGGGGGAATTTTTACATTCTGTGCTAAGATTTTCCACCTCTGCAATGAAACAGTCAGGAAGAGAAAATGAGTAATTCATCAGAGCCCACCCTCTGGCGCTGGTGCTGTTTGATAGTTCCAGGCCCACCCGAGCACCCGTGTGCTGTCTGAGCCGACCACAGTCGGGTCGTTCGGAATGATCACTGCAGCCGCGCAGTCTCTGTGTGTGAAGTGGTGCTCCTTTCCTGCGGGTTCACTTTAATGTAACTCCCCTGGAATGTAAATAGCACAGGTGCTGTGAGGGCCTGCTCCCGGCTCACGGCGTGGTTGTGGCTTACATAGTAATGCACTGCAGCATCGCAGCATCCACACTGCTGATGGGCCGAGAGGGAGCTGTGGAGGTTATGCTTCTACTTCACATACTGTATACTCGTGTGTGCAAACACACCCACGCACGCACACACACACACATACGCACATACGCACACACACAAGTTCCCATGCTCTTATATTCCCACATACAAACACAAGCACACACACAAACACACACACATATTCACATGGACCCATGCTCTTATATATGCACACACAAACACAAACACACAAACACACACACACACACTGACACGGACCCGTGCTCTTATGGTATGTCCACATACAAACAGAAGCACACACACACACACGCACAAACACAAACACACACAAAGTTATTTGTATTTCAGATTTCAACCACAGCATATTGGAGATTAACCCCTTAAAGTGCAAAATTTTTTGAGCAAATTCCCATACTAAAGTGTTCTGTTCTTAAAGCTCTTGGTCCACAGGCATAACCATGGTGTTGTGTGAAAGTGGACACTCAGTAGATTCCTCTCAGATAGATAGAATTGCTGAGAATATTACCTAAATTGAGTAACAACACTGGAGATACAAGTGTTAGTCTGTATTCTTCTGCCCCGGTGGCGCTGTGACTAAGCCTCATCAGCACAGAAAAATAAAACAGCCACAGCCAGACACCTGAACAGCTGCAGGTTCAAATATTATGATACTGTAACCAAAAATGAATATTTGAATTTTTTTTTCCCGTTATGTTCGTGCATGTTTCGGAGAGCCAAATTTCTCTGCATTCGTAGTCATGGTCTGGTTCGCGTTTACAGTAGTTTTATAACTGCCATCTTTCAGGTCTTTTCCCCATATATAGCTAAATTTTCACCACAGTAAATCCTTCGAATTCCCTGCGCTGGCGCGCCATTATACATGTGTTATACAGCCGCTTCCTTGACACCTTTTCTTCATTGACAAAATTCCCCCTTGTCAGAAACCATCAAAACAATTCCTCCTTGCAAAAATTAATCCCTTGGCTACCATACACATCCATCTTCTGGAAGTTTCAGGCCACTGACTGTCTGTGTAAATAGCCAGGGGGAGCACTTATTTTGTTCGTAAAGGGCTATGGTACAATCTACAGCACAACATCATGAGTAGAAAAGCTAATTATACTGTTATTCACAAAGATGCTCAGCTACTACCACCATGTCAAAGTCAAATAGTGATGTTTGTCCGAGCTTGCTAGTTTTGCGGATTAAAATCTATAACGGGTTTTCACCTCTGGACTGCTATGAAGGCAAAAACACTGATTTCAACTATTTTTGACGAATCTGAAAAATGCTGCACAATTGAACCCATGGGACTGCATAGCCAGGCTGACAATTGTTATGACACAACTTGAAATATTATTTTTTTCTATTGTATTTGCTTCACAAAACAGCTTCCCAGTTAAAATGATAAGTCCTAAAACTTTTGAATAATATATAGTTCTACAAATCTGTCTCAAAGTCTCAAATCTGAAGGTTTCTGAAAAAAACCTCAAAAAAATTGTGTACAGCTCTGGAACAAACCGTCTGGACAGATGATACAAATATCAACTTGAATCAGAATTATGAGCGGAGGAGAGTACAGAGAGGGAATGGAGCAGCACATGATCCAAACCCCACCACCTGTTCTGAGAAGCACGGTCAGCCGTGGGTATGTATGTCTGCCATGTTTACCGAACATTATACAACAAACCCTGACCAGACATGTCCAAACATAAATCAATGTCAAAAACAACCTGGTCACTTCAACCATAAATATAAGAGCCTCTTACGATGATCCAGGCTCAATTACAGTAGTCCGACCGAAGCTCAACTACTGACAGCAGCAGAGTGCGGATCAGGTCCCAACACACCCACAGCTGACTGATGAGTGCAGACTGACAGGACGCACTCTGGTTGCTGCAGATGACACTGTCTCCCACACCACGCATATCGGCAGTAACTGTCAGCCACAGCTCAATTCTAACTTCCTGGTGTCTCTGCATCCTGTCTCTTCTACTCTGGTGATTACAGCACACTGCCACAGGGTGCAGACAGCAGTGACCCTCAGGAATCTCAATGGCCAAAGGCCCCACCAGCTGCTACAGTGAGAACCCATACTCTAATCAACAATAAATGACCAATTTAGCTAGCACAATTCTACAACATCGCACCAGGACTTCAGTTTAAAATTTCATGAGTAAGCACACATGTACACGTGCTCACACGCACGCACGAGAAACTTCACCATGCTTCGGTGAAATAGCAGTTCTGTTCAATTCCACAAGGTGTCAGTGTGTGTTTGGGGTCCAGATGGTAGAGGTTTGCTGCAGTAATGTAGAACAAGGACCGCACATCTCCATAGTGCTCAACTCGGCACTGTATAGTACATACTAAGGCATATTTAACATGTTTCTGTACTAAATCCACACCCAAAATACTGTGAAATTACAGCCCACACAACCAAAACATACATAAACCATGGACATATACATCAGCACACAGAATGGTAATGAACAGGACCTAAAAAGAATGTGAGGGTACCAGATGTGGAGAACAGGCAATTAAGTCACTGTAAGATCATCATAAAGACTTTATCATATCAGCAGCTTTATCAGAAATGTCACTCTAAGTAATACATTCACAAAGGGCCCATATATTATTTATCATTATAACCATACTTCAGCTGTATTTGATTTTAAAACAGCTGTAACTAGATGAAGTATTAGCACTTGCATACTGATCTAAATGGAAAAAAAAGCTATTGAAAATGCATGGGAGTCCAACAATGAGTTCGTGATTTCCACAGATCCTGAGAACAACAGCAAAACATGTTTTGCAGAATAATTGCTTTGTATGTAAAGGTTTATTTGGGTCAACTAATTCAAGCCTTGCTGTGAGAACAAAGCTGAACACAGGCTCGCATTTGCAATTTCAACCAGCAATATCAAAAATGTAGGAGAAAAATACAAGAAGTTATGATTCTTGTTCTGCGTCCAAGATTATTTCTGTTATCTGGGTCAAATTATTTCCATTTCTTCCTCCTGATGGAAAACAAAGGGAGGTGGTTTTGGACCATGGAGGGCAGCAAGATAAACTGCAAAACTAATCTCTGACAACTCTGGTCCGCACGCCTGCACATGCAAAGCACACACACACTAGCACATGCAACCAAACTAAACCAAACACATATTAAGCACAAATACACTAAGCCAATGAACATACTCAGATATTCGCACACACACATTCACGCCCACACACACACACGCACACATGCACACCCACACGCGCACAAACACACACACACAGGCACACACACGCACAGACACACAGGCATACAAACACATACAAAGGCATGCACGTGAACACATACACACGCCCACACACACGCGCGCACGAACACACACACAGGCACACACACGCACAGACACACAGGCATACACACACATACAAAGGCATGCACGCACACACACACACACACACACACACACACAAAGGCATGCACGCATGCATGCGAACACACACACGCACACACACATACACGCACACACACACACACACACCTGGTCAGCACTGATCCCCCTCCACTGGGCTCTCTCATATGCGTGTGGCTTGATGCTCACTGCCTGATGAGACCCCCGCCCATCTCGTCTCACAGAGAAAGCTCACATGGAGAGAGTCAATCACAGACGTTTCATCAGAGAAGCACTGAAAGCGCTTTCACCAGGGGTCCCACATTAACTGTACAGCTCTCATTAGACCTGCGATTAGCACTCCAAATGTCTCCTTTACTTAACATAGAGCCACAAGGCACAGAAATGACACACCGAAAGTGTTATCTAATTTACCAGCGCAAGATCTCAGGATTCACCAACACCCACGGTGCTCAGTGATGCACACATCAATATCACTGGGCTTAAAACCAACTGACTTTGACAGGGACTGCGACTCCATGAAGCCAAGAAACACTGAGCGTAATTAGTGCACGCAATCGCTAACTCCCTGATGTCAACCAGTAACTGAGCTTGGCCAGATGCTGCAAGAAAGTGACTGACAGGTCATTGCAGTTCAATCCAGTAAAGGAATCCTAAGTGCCCAATCCAGCCCTCCATGCTCTCACACTTCAATCAATACTGACCCAGCGATGTGTCATCCGTGGCACTCATTGGCCGTCAACCCTGTAACAGTACGATGCGAAACACAAACCTTGGGAAAGAGAGAAAAGGACTCATGCAGAGCTGTGGTAAAGGTGAGGGTAAGAGATAAAGAGCAACACTACAGAGAGGGAGGAGGAAATGGAGAGATTATGGACCAATGAGAAGAGGAGATATAGAATAATGGGATGACACAGCCAAAAGAAGAAAGGAAAAGAAGAAGAAATGCATTGTGAGTCAAATGTTACTCATGGATGGAGGTTGTACATACACAAAACTGTCCTCCCTTGCTTACAAAGCAGAAGTGTTAGGGAGTGGGAGTAGGTTTTGTCTTAACGCTTTAACACCTCATTCAACTAATTAATTAATGGAGGACTTGAAACAGCACATTGTTAAGTAGAATTAGGTGCGCTGGCGCAAGGTTAGAACAAAAATCTGCTCCCACACCTGGCCTTTTGGGATAAAACAGCTCGGCTCAGGGGCGTAATGCAACGGAAGAGCCCGCTGTCACGACTGGGTATTCAAAAGTGGGGATGGAAAATGCAGTACCCTTGAGCAGGGGATTTGAGTCACTGCTTCCCCACACATCTGTTGAAATAAATAGTTTATGTTCACATCTGAGCGTACATCAAACCAAACTATGCAGAACACCCCTGATGGACATCTGTTCAGCAAATAACTTTTCTTTTCATTGATTTTGGAGCAAAATCTCTGAATTATCCACACTCAATCACTCCCCTTCCTTTACTCTGGTGTTTCTCTCCCCGAGGGGCTAATATCACACTTTCCTTTCTCTCATTACTCACTATTTTCCCCTTTCATTTCTCCTTCCTCCCCTGGTATACCTCAACACACTCAACGGACCAATGACGCAAGTGTGTGTGTGTGTTTGTGCGACACAGAGAAAGAGAGAGAGAGAGGAGAGAGAGAATCTATCAATCAATCAGATTATGACAGAGCTGAGTGGTCCATCTACATAGGAGTAGAGGACCATGCTTACAAAAGTTGAAGAGAGGTGTTGATGTACAAAAGGGTTTAACCCCTTTGTGTAGATACAGACATTGGCATCTGTAAATTCCAACATTTAATTCCTAAATAATTCTGTAATTGAATTTCAAAATTTTTTGCTTTTATGGAATAACTTTCCACGGTCTCTGTGACACAAATACTGAGTTATAAAGCCTAAATAGGCTCATGCATAACAGGAAAAATGGGCATTATCTGTATTCTGTGCATAGAGTTTAAATACAGTACAGTAAGAATGGATATGGATGGGTGAGAGTGAGCGAAATGAGGGTAAGCTACCCCCTATATGTACTGTACTAACAGGACAGATATCATCACGGTACTTCAGACTGGACAATTCTTGTATTTCTATCATGTCAGTTGAGTACATGCAACCCATCACATTACAAGTGCATGTCACTGGACTCCAATGGGGACTGCACATCCCCAATAAAGACTCTGGTACCAAATATGAATGAAATCCGTTAAATTGTTCCTGAGATATGCAGTTAACAGTATAATTAAAATGATCACTTGCCCGTAATGACCTTGACATTTTAGTCAAGGTCACCATAATCTATTGCCATCTGCGTACAAATGTACACCATGTAACAAAAAATGAGTGGAATGCATTAAAATGTTCTTGAGATATTGCACTATAAGTCTGGTTAGAAATGGTCAATCGCCTGTGATGACCTTGATAATTAGGTGAAGGTCACAAAAATTTACTGGAGTCTGCGCATTCCCCAAAACAACGTGCTACCAAATTTGAAGAAATTCCAACCACCAGTTCTTGAGATATCCCGCTAACAAGATCAAGACAGGCAGACGTACGGATGGTGTTGAATACTATGCCCATAATTTATTGGCATCGGCATATCACCATTGTAGACTATGTAATAAAAAATGAGTGGAACACATTAACCCTTCACCTCTATCACAATGTTTCATAATCCTAACAGTGCCATATTGCATTCTCTCAGCTGCTATGTCTAGACCGATCAAAACATTTGTTTCAAGTTTCAATTGCTCGCTATCTTGTCTTAAACAATCGCAAGAAGCGTTGTAAATTACATTTGCAAAATCACATGGCACAGCTACGCTCAAAATTTTTGATATTTTTGCCCAATATTTTTAGCCATCAAAATGGCAGAATATTAAACAGCGATTCAGACACATCGGACTTCGAATGATTCTTGTCAGAGCATGTAAACATAAAATAATTTTTGAGCGCTGAGTTGTCACACAGAAGGTTTTTTTGTCAATACGTAAACGCTCCGGAGTCAGAACAGATTTTTATGATCTCTTCATAATTTTATGAATCAAAACAATCAGATGCAAGCCCAATATGCGTCCTACAACTTTTCTATGCAACATAATGTTGTTTAGCTTGCGGTTTTTTTCTCTTCAGAGCTTTTTGTGAAGGTGCCATAAAAACTAGCTGATTGGCTGAAACTGCCTCAGGGAGTCAGGGTCTGATTGGTATTTCACTCCTGTTCTTGAGATACTGCACCGGAAGTCTGATTAGATGTGGTCAATTGCCTGCTGTGACCTTGAAAATTAGGTCAAGGTAACAAAAATTGCCAGGGTCTGCACATTCCCGAAGGCAATGCGCTACCAAACTTGAAGAAATTCCATTAACCAGTTCTTGAAATATCGTGTTAACAACAGACAACGGGACACACGCATGGACACAGCTGAATACTATGTCCCTGCTACATGCTAACATGGCAGCAGGGGACAACAACCAGACAGATAGACTGACAATGCAAATGGCCAAAAACATGGTAGGGTGCACAATATTGGAAACTTCTACATTCACAAGTGGAGTCTTTGGAACTGAAACCCACAAACTGCTTTTCAAAAGCACAACTGTTCTCAGAAAACCACTCGCGCCTCACCCTAACCCTGAACCCTGACCTTAACCTGTAAAACACAGTAACATTAACCAAAGACACAACGTTTTCCTAACCACCTGCTTTTTTAGGCACATTACCACTGTTACTTACGGTAAGGCGCAGTGCTGCTGTTACCTGTGGTAATTGAGTGAAAAGTGGAAAACGGTCCAATGAGTAGTATCAGAAACGACAATATGGGTTGTATTAAATGGTACTAGGGATAAATTGGCCAATGTGGTTGTTCTGTTGTGAGGATATGTTGGTATACACAATGCTTCTGCCCCAGTTGTGCAGTAATGCTGTTAGCATTCTGTCCTTCCACAGCCTGGACACAAAACTCTGCAAGGCAACAAGCGACACCAGGAGTGGCATACCTGAAACATTAATGCAACGAACTATGACCCATTTCAAGCAAGACGATACAAGTTTGAAGTATTACAGGAGTATTTATACCTGCAAGTGCAAACAAGTGCAAATATGTACAGAAGGATAGCGAAGAGGAATGATGCTACAGTCATACCAAAGGAGTGGAGAGAGTGAGACAGTGAGAGAGAGAGAGTGAGAGAGGGAATGATGCAATGGCAGCGGTTTTTTAATGAGCGCCTGATTATCACCAGGGAAAGGCAGAGTGGAGCAAGTGGATTGAGGGTGCCAGCACTCTCTGAACCTGAAAGAAAAGAGACAGAAAGCTTGTATCTGCAGTTTCACCACATCAGTGCTTTACTATCAGAGCGTATATTTTTCACACACACACACACATACACACACACACACGCACACACCAACACATTCATACGTAGATACAGTGTGTGCTTAGTTATATGTGAGGGCCTGGGTGTTAGCACATCCCTATACCTATGTAAGGGCACCTATTCAGAAATTAGCGTGCATCCAAGAATTACATTCGTCATATTCTTGCCACATACTGTACAAAAACCTTAACCTGATTAGATACGCACACGCATTCAGTGCAGGTAATTTTGCCCATTAGGTTTCCCTTCATTAAAACCTCACAGTATTTGTTCTTTATTTTATTGTTTTTTTGCAGTACAGTGGTTTGGATTAGTCTGTCTATTAAAATATCACAGCAGCAGTGAGCAGACAGAAGAATATTAGCTAGCTGATGACAATAGCTTCAGAGTGGCCATTTTTGTTTTACTTGTTTACCTTTTTATTATTTTATGGCATGCTTCGTTCGCAGAGCAAGTCCATTTCTGGATGGTTCAATAATTGCTCCATTAACGTTCTATATTATTAGCACTCTGACAAAAGTGCTTCATATTATTTCTGTATCTGCGTACTGGCATAAGATGTCTTTACATTATTTACTGACGCATTCATCTTAACTCGGGTAACATTTTTGCATGTTACCCCAAAGATGTGACGGCATTCCCCCTGCACAGCAGCATGTTATACCCTCGGTTGTGCAACACATTAGAGCATCAAGCTTTGTCAACCGATAGATGTCTCCACACTATGCTATGAATTTGGAGTGCATGTTACATATTTCACAATCATAATTCATTTAAGAATCTTGCTCGTACCATATGTAAAACTACTGTAAACCTCTCAGGATCAGAGTCTGCAAATCTTTTATAAAACCTACTTCTGTGGCCTATCTGTGTATGTTCTGGTTTCAGTCACAGCGAATGCATCAGTCAGTGTGTCAGCATCTACCACAGTGGCACTGTATCTGTTCATCGGTAAATATATAATCAAGTCACTTCAGGTCTTCATCACTACCTACAGGATAGAATTTCAGAGTGAGTCATTCATTTAGTGTATCAGTGAGGTAACAGAGTATCAGCCAATCAGAATATCAATATGGTATTCAGTTTATCATTGAGCCAATCAGAATATCAGGGACCTAATCAGAGTATCAGTGAGCCAATACAATTCAGTTTTCTCAGTATTGCTCTTTTCCCAGGGGAACCGTCACAAACGCACATTATAGCATTAGCAAAAGAGCAGTGCCCAGCCTAAATCCCCAAAACAGCGAACAAGGTTAAAAAAAAAAAAAAAAAAAAAAAAAAAAAACTCCCTGGGTAAAAATCCCTCAAACAGTGGTGAGAGAAAACTCCTCAGAGGGAATAAATCTCAGGAGGAACTGGTTACAGAAGGGAAGTCCATCGTCTGCCAGAGGACAAATTGTTCTCCAGGTAGGATTATAACAGTCTGTTAAGAAACAAGAACAATTCATCTAAGAACCGTGATTATACCTTGATCAGAAGATTCATGACCTAATCAAAATATAAACGAGATAATCAGAACCACAGAGAGATATTCACAGTATCAGTGAATAATCAGAATATCAGTGAGCCGATCGGAATATCAGTGAGCTAATCAAAGCATCAGTGAGGCAATCAGAACACTCATAGCATTTCAGAATATAAGTGAGACAGCCAGAATAAGAGAAGTAATCAGCATATCGGCGAACCAATCAGAACATCAAGCAGCTAGTCAGAATATCAGTGAGCCAATCAGATTACAGTGAGACAATCAGAATAACAGTGAGCTATTCAGAGTATGGGTATGTCTCTCTCTCCCGCTGGCTATGGACAGCCACAATCAGACAGTCTTAGACATGACAGCACTGACCATCTGCCTCCATAATGAGCCTCACAGCATGTCTAATACAGTTTACTGCAGTGAGCTCATGCCTCCAAAGACACAGACCTGGTGCATACAGCTTGAGTGTAAGAAACTGTCTCCTCACTCCCGAGAGGACATATGAGTGCTCATTATCTCAAATCAGACCCGCAATCAAAACCAGAGCTCCAATGCTTGAAAAATAATTGATGAGAATTTTAAAACAAGGTGTTTAATTAGGGAATAACGGAGATAAACATTTTACAAAGAGACTGTATATTCATTTTTAGCTAACCAACATCCAGAGAGTGCACAGAGTGATTATCGGACTGCCTTATATGACTAACTAGAGGAGCTTTTTACCTCCGAAGTCATTTCAGGATTTTCTGCCATGTGCTTTGTCCAGTGCCTCCGAAAAAAGTACTTCCCCTTGAGAACATTTTCAAAAGATATGCTTTCCCCGGGACTTTAAAATTTGATTTCAATCTTTAATTAGACTCAAGGCACCTGTGAAATGTTAACTGCGAGGTTAACTTCACACTCAGCGTCACATCGGAGAGACCACGCTTCAGTTCCCCGTCCATCCAATGTTGAACAAGAGCACCGGCAGAGAGGTGACACAAGGACACAAGTGAGCTTAGCAGAAAGTTCCGGAAGCTTGCCGATTTGTTTCTGACTGGGGCTGGAGAGCGGAGCCCAGCCCAGAACCCCCACTCAACACTTTCCCCACGCGTCCATCGACAGCGACCTAAGAGCGCTATGTCACCAGCGCCACTCGTCCGCAGCCGAGCTCGGCGCGGACCGTAAACGCTCTGGCAGAGGGACCGGCGGGGCCAGCCAAAATCTGCACCGCTCTCACAGCAGGGAGAGAGCAAGGAGGAAGGAATGGGCTCCCCAGTCAACTTCTCTCTTGATCTGTACAGGAATGTAAAAATATACTGACTATCTGAAAGCATAAAATGTTTTGAGATAAAATATTAATTACTCCAAAGAAAAACATTTTGCTCTGATAATAAGCTGATTTATGTCACATTTTTCCTCTTATGCTCGGTGCTCATTTGTTTGTTTGGTTGTGTGTCAAAAATTTTTTGCAAATTAGTTTATGATGCAAATTTGTGGGCGGTTGCCTGAGGGCTGTACTTCTACTGCCAAGTGAAAGTGTTGATACCCATTGGCCTGTCCCTCAAAAGCTTCCACACACAGTAACAGCCAGTCTGACTACTGTGCCATTACCATGGTGCGATCACGGCGAGTTTTATGCGATGGTTGGTTTTATACAGCCACTTTGTGACCTCAATATTATAAGGTTCTATCACGCATACATTTTGGGGGCAGATAGAACCTTATAATACCACGGTCACAACTTGGTGGTAGAAACCTTCTGTTCAAAAAGTGTATTTTACGACAGTGTAGGTTTGTCTTGGAATTTCTGCCTATATTTTGATTAAGGAGGCTTTGCTAGTCACACCAAGCTAGAACTGAAGTCCAGCTCAGCGCAGAGTAATGTGAAACCACACTGTTCTGAAAGCCAAATCTGCTCAAAATGTTGGGCAGAACCGAGCATTATTTGTCGAGAATTAATAAACTTTACCTTCAGATCGTCTCTAAATCAATACGTGCTTAAAGTTTAATTCCTTCCCCGTCAACATAACAACTGTGCATCAAAAACTATGTAATTCATTCCAGCATTGGTGACAGGGAAAATTAGGTCCCCTGAGACAGAATGGTTTTGGAGGGTTTTGTGAATGAAGGACTGCGGGCCTGATTTTCCCCAATTATAAGCACTACACAAAGTGACTCTGGAACCTCTTCTGCAATCCGTCAATGGGAGTTGTTCTTCTGGCAACACTTGAACAAATGCACATGCAAACCGATAACCACAAACAGCTGAAATAAGGACATTGGCGATCGGTTGTACAGGGCTGGGTCAACTTCAATACTGTCGTCCTGTGCTGTGCCCCTAGTATAAGCGCAAGAAAATGGTGCACAAGTAATTGACTTTTTTGTTTGTTTTAATTAAGGTGCTTAGCATTATTTTTATGACGTAACAAAAACATGTTATTACTTCTGTTGTTAATTATGTTCAAAATCATGTACTTGTTTAATAGACACTGCATACTGCACCATTAACGTATGAGGTACTATATGCTACTCTTCATAGTTGTTCACAAAGCATTAGGAGAACCACTGTGTTCAACACAACCACATAGCCACCAAGTCATTAAAATCACCAGGGTCCCGGCACTACACCTTTGTCTTGTGGGATACTACAGTACACAGAAAAGACAGCCGTGGTTGTGTACTGTGAAATTTAGCAATTGCAGTCATCCCAGTATCTTTGACTACCTGTGAATTTCTTGTTAAACGCCTACTGTATGCTAGTTGCTACAGCGACAAAGATCAGTGACTGGGTGGTTAAAACCAGGCGATTACAAACACTGCTAATAACTCCACATATCTGTCTCTCCTATGACATGTGTCCTATATGCAGTTCAGCCGCTTGTTGCTTTGCTCTTTTGAAGCATATCTTGTGCATCTTGCTGTCACAAAGTAATTTTGGACATAAAAATTACTTTGTAATAGTAGAATGAAAAAAAAATTGCATGTAAATCAGGGAAATTACCATTTTGACTACAGCAGAGAAATGAGTTGGATCCCTTAGATCACAGATGTCCCATGACCTTCAAACAAAGATGTCTTCAGCAGTCCTCGTCAGCTAATTTTAGAAATGAGCATCTCCGACGGAAACTCTTTGACCGTAAATGTGTAGCTGCCTCCAGGCAATTATGTATTCCACTCTCTGTCAAGCGACGCAAATGTATAGTAGTGCACACTCTATCGCAAATGTAGAGAACTGCATTTTCAAACACGAAATTATTGGTGAAGACACCAAGCGATTAAGGGTTTCTGGTATATCTTTGGCCCATTCTTCCACCAAAGAGGTCTATAAGTGTCCAAGAGTATGGGGTCTTCATAGTCGCATATTGTTTCTTCTCCACTGGAAACAAGTCAGGACTGCAGGCAGGCCAGCCCAGCACCCGTACCATCTTCTTACGGAGCCATGGCTTTAGTATGCAGAATCTGGTTTTGTGTTAGCTTGAGATATGCATGGACATCCCTGGAAAAGATGTCATCTTGAAGGCAGCATATGTTTCTATGAAATCACGGTGTTTTTTTCAGCTTTAGTAGTGCCTTCATAAAAATGCAAGTTACTCTGGCCAAGGGCAGTGACACAACTCCATACAATGACAGAGCATGGCTTTTGGACTTGCTGCCAGTAACAGGCTAGATGGTTCTTTTCTTCTCTCGTCCAAAGCAAAGAAGATCTGAAATATTGATTCCTCTGACCACAAGACACGTTCCCACTGTGTGACGATCCATCGCAGATGCCTGGTCTTTTTTGTTGTCTACTGTTTGTTCAATTGTCACTAATTTCATGAAGCGCTTTTTGTCACTTGAACTATTGGCACTTAACTTGCCTCCTTGGAGCTCTGCACTTTTGTTCTGAACTTTTGCACTTTTGTGCGTAGCTCTGGATAAGGGCGTCGGCTAAGTCCCTGTAATATAATGGAATGTAATGCTTAGGCTTGTGGCGTTGCCCTTTAAACATGGAAATTGCTCCAGATGCCATGAATCTTTTGATAATGTTATGCAGTGTGTGATGAAACAGCCAAATTCCTTCCTATCTTTCTTTGAAGAACATTTCTATTCACCATTCAATGATTTTGTCACATATTTGTGAGAGAATTGGCAGTCCTCGGCTTATCTTAGTTCCTGAAGGACTAGGTCTTACATGGACACCAATTTTGTTCGAAATCATGATTACAATAACCTGCTGACATCAGCAGTTTCAAATCATATCATTATTCTTTTTTTTCTTTTTTTGACCTCATTGCTAGTCAGAAATTGCCCTCATCCAACCTTGTTTTTTGGAATGTGTTGCAGGCCCGAATGACAGGGATGGATGTTTATTTACAAACAGTATGAAGTTAAACAGACAGAACATTAAATATCTTCTCTTCATATTGTCTTCAATGAAATAAAAAAGTAAATTTAGAAATCATTGCTATCTGTTTTCATGAGCGTTTTCCATACCGTCCAACTTACGCCATATTGGGGTTGCATACACACTTGTGGCTGGGTGAGAACCTGGTCATGAGAAGCACAAAGGCTCCATTGTAAAGTAACTTTAATATCTATTTCAACTATATGCCTACAAATTATAATGCTAATTTTACATTGATGATGAAACATCATACAAGCACGATACATTACTTATATTAATGCAGTGCTGTGAAAAAGTATTTGGCCCCTTCCCAATTTCTTCCATTTTTGCATATTTTGTCACATTTAAATGCTTTGCTTCATCCCACTACTTTTAATATAAGAATAAGGCAGCGTGCATAGACAAAAAAGGCAGCTTTTAAATGATCAGTTCATTTACTGAAGGTAAAGAGTTACTCAAAACCCATATGTCCATGTGAAAAATTAATTGCCCCTCTAATCCTAATTGTGCCACCCTTGGCGGCAACAAGTGCAATGAAATGTTTGCAATAACTGGCAGTGAGTCTTTTACATCGCTCTGGAGGAACTTCGGCCCACTCTTCACATAACTGTTTTGACTCAGGCATATGGGAGGATTGTTGAGCATGAACTGCCTGGTTAAGGTCATGCCACAACATCTTAATCAGGATTTGAGTCAAGACTTTGTCAGGGCCCACTCAAAAGCCTTAATTTTGTTTCTGTTGCACCATTCAAAGGTGGACTTGCTTGTGCACTTCGGATCACAGCCCTCTTACATAACTGCGCTTAAGCTTCAGGTCGCAAACTGATGGCAGGACATTCTCCTTCAAGAATTTCTGGTATAGTGTAGAATTCACGGCTCCATTAATTGAGGCAAGTTACCCAGGTCCTGAGGCAGCAAAGCAGCCCCAAACCATCACACAAGCACTATAGTGTCTAACTGTTGGTATGATGTTTTTATTGGAATGCTGTGTTAGCTTTATGCGCAACGTAACACGACCCCTGTTTTCCAAAAAGTTACACTTTTGACTCATCAGACCACAAAATATTATCCTAGAAGGTCAAGACATTTTTGGCGAATGTGAGACGAGCCTCTGCGTTTTTTTTGGTCGGCAGTGGTTTTACCCTGGCAGCTCTCCCATGGATGCCATATTTCTCCAATTATGGAATCCATAACACTGACCTGAACTAAGGCAAGTGAGGCTTGCCATTCTATTGAAGTTAACGAGGCTCCTTTGTGACCTCTTGGATGAGTTGATGATACACTTTTGGAGGCATGTTGGTTGGCTGGCCACTCCTATGAAGGTTCACCACTATTCAATGTTTTCTCCATCTGTAGATAATGGCTCTTACTGTGGTAGTTCCCTGGAGCCCCAGATCCTAAGAAATGGCTTTGTAACCCTTTCCTAACTTGTTTCTCATCTGTTCTTAAATTTGTTTTAATTGCTGCAACACGTGCTGATTTTTCCCACTTCACATTGCATTGTATTGGATTTTATTTCAGGGATGTTCAGATTAAATGGGGCTGGCAGTAATAATGCCTGAATGTGTCCTGTGAAACTGAACCCAATTATCAATTAAATGTGTTCAATTGGTTGATTTAGTAACTAAGGGGAAAATCACTTTTTCACATTTGGTCAGATTATGTTGAATATCTTTGTTCCTTCAATAAATTAAATAATCTTTTAAAAACTGCATTTTGCATTTACTCTAGTTATCTTTGTATAGTTTTTCAATTAGTTTCATGACCAGAAACATTTAAGTGTGGCAATGCGAAAACAGAAGAAATTTGGAAGGGGGCAAAAACTTTTTTGCAGCACTGTCAAGCCAGAGGGAAAATGTGACATTTATAATTTATATTTTCATTGCAAAGAAGTTTTGTTTTCAGTAGTATTAGATCTTAAAACCATTTTTGCTCTAAAATACATTACTTACTGTAAATCTTTTTTTTTTTGTTCGATCGTGCTATATAGGTGAAAAAGTTATTCCATGTCTCGATTGTGAAAATGCCAGGTGAGAATGTGTGCACATGCTCCTTTGTATTCATCTGCGTGTGAGTGTATGCCGTGTGTTTATGTGTGTTTGTTAGATGCCTATTGCTGACTCCGTGTATTCGTGCGAACATGCCAGAGATCGCATCATGTGCAACTGCATATGTGAACACAGCTGCCTGAGTAATACATATGAATGTATTTATGGATTAGCTTTGTTAGATATAACAGATCTTGTAAATCAGCAGTAAAATGTATCTACTTGTCTGTGTCTGTGGTTCAACAAGGAACTGTGTCCCATTTTCAAGCGAAAGCCATCGATGCAGATCGTGCACATACATGTGGGTGAGGGGGTGAGCGAGTGACACGGAGAATGAGAAAGCCAGTAAATATATGACATTTTGCTTGCATGTGTTGGGTGTGACGTGGCATCTCCGCAGTGTCTGTGCACAACTGAAGGCTGAAGGTCAATGTGCGAGAGACGGAGAGGGAAGGAGAGTAAGATGGTGAGAGGTCAAGCGAGAGGCAGTGGGGCAGAGAGATAGAGAGAGGGAGAGGGAGAGATGAAATGACAGAGAGAGGTTCAGTGAAGATAGAAGATAGAGTTTTCACAAGAAAAAAATGGAAGAAAACGGTACAGCACAAGCCCAAGTTTCATCGCAAGAATTCTCTTACATAAATAACACATAACAAAGAATGTGCACTCCGATAGAGATAACACGTGCTACTATGAAATAAATGAAGCGGAATGGATGTGACAAAATGTCTGACACAAAAAAATGTAACGCCTCAGTTTTGTGCTTGGCTTTCGTGTTTTGGGAGAAACATCCAAGGGTTTTGAAAAGAGGAACAGTGTCATTCAGAGGAGAAAACAGCACGAGAGAAAAGGCAGTGAAAGTAAGAAAAAATTAATTCTGCATTGATTCACCCATGGAAGTGATCTGGAGTTTCTGCAGCGAACAGATCTGTGAGCACTCTGGCAGCAGGCCGCTCTCGACTCACCATGCCAAGAGAAACTATTTTAGAAGCTGAATCTGAGATAGACAGAGGGAGACAAACAGAGGGAGGGAGTGAGGGAGGGAGACAGCGGAAGGAGAGAATGAGCGAGAGGAAGAGGTGCAAGAGAAAGAGGGACAGAAATAGAAGAAAAGAGTGCGACAGAATGAGCAAGAAAGACTGAGAAGAAGGTGAGGCGAGGAAAGAGAGGGAAAATATAGACATGGGGTGAAGGGGGCGTCGAGGATAACGCTTTAGTGGGAGGAGATTGTGGAAACTGTGAGAGTCATTCTGTATTCAAATTTATGTTTGCCAAGAAATGTAAACCAAAAAGGCAAACTATGGGTGCAGGTATGGATATTTTAAATATCCATACTGTGTCAATCATATTTACCACAGAGTAATTTCAGAAAATGTGTTTGTGTCCACCCCAATATCATTCACCTACAAACAGTTAATCAACACTGATACTGCTATTAAAGTTTAGCAATAAATAGCTTTTAGACAGAGGCTTGTTGTTTATGCGCACTCTATTTTGAACAGAACGTCTTACACATCTGAGAAATGTGTAAAACACATCTGGGACTCTCAGCTGCACAGAACTGCTGTTTATTTGCGAATGAGCTTTTCTGTCACGCAAGCAAACTAGCATACGGACACACACGAGATGATGGAATATAATTTTGGAGGCTCATAGGCGTCTATTTGTGCAGTACAGAAGGAACACAATTTGTTTGCACAGTGCCCGCGGCCTCTGTGCAGCATAACCAGACAACTCTGCCGTATCGACTGCTTACACCATAAAGTCAATGGAGTGAGTGGTCTCAGAGGGTCTACACGCGACATTGTGCTAAACCTGACTCCACTGAACCAAATCTACAATACAGAAATCCATACTGCAAAAAATGCAGGGGCAAGAGGGAGATGTAAGGCTTCCTGCCCTCAGGGCCGAAAGGCCGAAAACAGACTTAAGAGAGAAAGGCTGCTATTGAATGTCTATCTCCCCCTTGTAAGACTGTGAACTGAGCCTTTGCCTGCATTATGTATGAGGCAATCAGTGGAATCAGCTTTCACTGGTTCATTTAAGATGCTGTGAAGCCATGGCTACATTGACAGAACTGGGCAGCACAAAAAGCATGTTACACACAAGCCACCAAATGCTCTCTCTCTCTCTCTGTCTCTCTGAGGTGGCGGTCGTGTGGTGAGAGGGTGCACTGAGTAACAAGAATTTACTCCTTGTTTCTTTACTCATTTCTCATTTTTCTTACTGTTTCTATACTGTTTTCTCTTATTTTTTCTTTTAGTTTTATTCTAGTTTTTTGTTCGTGGGAGGGGAGGGGGTTTTGGGTAGAGGTACGGTAGGTTTAGTGGTTGTAGACGCCGTAATGGCGTCTCAACAAGGGGACAGTGTCTTTAAGTAATGGGTTAGGGGTGTCACGGATAGTGTTACGTACGTTGAGGATGTGTTTGTTGCGATAGCTGAACAGGTAGGAGGCGAAAACATTGTTTCGGCCTCACGGATGAATGAGGCGGTTGTCGTTTTTCTTAAACAAGTGAGCTTAGTAAAGAAAATGGTTGTTAGTGGTATTTGGGTTAAAGGAGCGTTTGTACAAGTGACTCCACTTGCTGCTCCAGCCACTAAAGTAATCGTTTCTAATGTCTCACCGTTTATTAAAAATGAAACAATTGAAAGAGGACTCGTCCGCTTTGGGAAAATTGCAGGTTTAATGAAACCGATTCCGTTGGGCTGCAAAAACGCCAATTGGAAACATATGTTGTTTTGGCGACAGGTTTATATGTTTTTAAATTCGGATTCGCAATCGCTTGACATTTCTTTTCGGGTGAGGCATAGCGAAGGATCGTATGTGATCTTCGCTAGTACGGACAGTTTGCGATGTTTTAAATGTGGTGATATTGGGCACTTAAAGCGAGCTTGTCCACATAGTAAGGAAAGTGGCTCCAGTGAAAATGCTGGCGTACGGACTGATAATATTGCAGATAATTTTGAAAGTCTTAACAGTGAATCCATGCATGAGGCAGAAGCCGATAAACAAGGTGAAGACAGTCCGGAGGGCAGGCCCAATGATCAGGCTACTAGTACTGCTAGTATGGCTGAGCTTCCCAGTCAAAAGAGATTTAGATTGAAGAAACACTGCACAGCCGTTAGTAAGGTGAAGGGCACTTCTATAACTGGGAAATAAATGGATTGTGGGCACTTTTTTTCTATATCTTCCTGCTTTTACGGTTTCCTTTTATGGTGTCTCCTCTTTTACCTTTCCCTGATGGAAATTTTAACTATTGGCTCACTTAATATTAATGGTGGCAGAGGTGGGGGGAAAAGGGGCTTAGTGGCAGAGATTTCAAGGCAAAAAAGGTTAAATGTACTTTTCTTACAAGAGACTCATAGCGATGCAGATAATGAGACTGATTGGAAGTGTTGGTGGGAAGGGGAGTGTTTTTTAGCCACGGGACAAATTTTAGGGCTGTGGTCGCAATTTTATTTTCACGTTCTCTTAATGTTAAATTATTGCACATTGAGGAAGTTGTGAAAGGACAGTTTTTAATAGTAAGTGTGGAAATATTGGGGAAATCATTTGTCTTTTTAAATATTTATGCTCCAAATGATGGGAAAAGTAGGGTTCTTTTATCTCAACAGTTGCATCATAAACTGCTAACTTTAATAAATTCTGAGGTTTTAATTGTTTTAGGAGGAGATTGGAACTGCACTGTTGATTTTACTTTGGACAGAAATGGTGACAAGCCTCATTTTAACTCTGCAAATGTTCTTAAACAACTTTTACCTCAGTTTAATCTTTGTGATGTTTGGAGAGAGCAGCACCCCAATGTGAGACAGTATACATGGGTTAAGAGTGCACTAAATACTGTGTGTGCAACGAGTCTTGATAGATTTTATATTCCAAAAAACATGAGACACAAGGTTTTAAAGCCTGCAATTGTCCCGGTTGGTTTTACAGATCAACATTTAATTGTTTTAGATCTATTTATTAAAAGGATTTCAAAAAATATCTTTTATTGGAAATTTAACACAAAATTGTTGGAAGATAATTTGTTTTGTTTGAAGTTTCAGATTTTTTTGGCAAAAGTGGGGGGAGGAAAAAGTAAGTTTTGAATCCTTAAATCTTTGGTGGGAGGTGGGGAAGGCGCAAATAAGAAATTTCTGTCAACAATACACAGCTTTTAGTACTGCTGAGAACAGAAGGGCTGCTGTGGAGTTAGAAAAGGAAATTGTTCAGTTAGAGGATAAGATTATTAATATGAACAATATTAGGTTACGGCAGGCTCTTAATGAAAAAAAGAGAAATCTGGCATCCATTTTAAATGAGCGAGTGAAGGGGGCTATGGTTAGAGCACGTTTTTTGATGCTCAATGATATTGATGCTCCAGCTAAGTTCTTCTTTAATTTAGAGAGAAAAGTAACACAAAGAAAAGAGATGTGTTGTATAAATCTTTTGAACGGAGGACTGACTACAGACCCTGTAAAAATCTGTGATGAGGTGGTTCGTTTTTATGGAGAACTTTTTAAAGCAGAAGAAGTGGACTTGCAACAGGCTGCACTGCTTCATCGAGGCCTCCCTAAGCTGTGTCCAGAGGACAAGGAGGATCTGAACTCCAGGATCACAATGCAGGACCTTACTGAGGCTGTGGGTCAGATGACTTCGGGCCGTGCACCAGGGATTGACCGTCTGAATGTTGACTTTTATAAAACATTTTGGGGACATATTGGCCGAGACTTTTATGAGGTGGTGTTGGAGGCTTTGGAAAAAGGCGAGTTGCCGCAAAGCTGCCACAGAGCAGTAATAACTCTGTTGCCTAAGAAAGGGGATTTGTGCTTGATTAAAAATTGGAGACCTGTGGCACTTATATGCACCGACTTTAAAATTTTATTCAAATGTATGGCAAATAAATTAAAAAAATGTGTATCATCAATCATTCATAAGGATCAATCATATTGTATTCCAGATCGTACAATTAGAGATAATCTATTTCTGATAAGGGATGTTTTGGATCTGGGGAAGGTTCGTGACCTGAATTTTGGCCTCTTTTCGGTAGATCAAGAGAAAGCTTTGGATCGGGTTGACCATTCCCATCTTCTAAAAACTCTGGAAGCTTTTGGGATGGGTGAAAGGTTAATTTCATGGGTAAAACTCCTTTACACTATTGTGTCCTGTTTGGTCAAGGTTGCGGGAGGACTCAGTAGACCGATAAAGGTGAAGCATGGTATTAGACAAGGGTGTCCTTTGTCAGGGCTGCTGTACTCCTTGGCAATTGAACCCTTGCTTTGCCACATTCGAAAAAAAGTAAATGGTCTGCTGGTGCTGAGTCATCATTTTCAAATAATGTCAAAGTGTCCGCTTATGCTGATGATTTGATGGTGGTGGTGAAAGAGCAGGGGGATTTGATTGATTTGCAAAATTGTATCAAGATCTATGAACAGGCATCCTCTGCCCGGGTAAACTGGGAGAAGAGTAAGGCTTTACTTTGTGGCTCCTGGCATAAAGAGCCTCCTCCTAAACAGCCAGACAGACTGGTGTGGAAGTGGGATGGCCTTAAGGTATTAGGTGTCTTCTTAGGTTCTCCACATTTCATGGAAAAAAATTGGGATGGTATGATGGAGAAGGCTTGTGCACGGTTGTCTCCGTGGCAACTCCTTCCACAAATATCCTTCAGAGGTAGAGTCTTGATTTTAAATAACTTGGTAGCATCATCACTGTGGCACAAGTTAGCAGTGCTGACGCCACCTAAGGGTTTCCTCAGGAACTTGCAAAGGTCTTTGGCAGAATTTTTTTGGTCTGGGCAGCACTGGCTTAGAGCTCCTGCATTATATCTCCCTGCGCAGAAGGAGGGCAGGGCCTGATTGACCTTGAAAGCAGAGTAACAGCTTTTCAGTTACAGGCAGCACAACGGCTCCTGTATAAGGCAGAGGTCAGCTGGAATGAGACAGCTGGCGCTCTGCTGAGGAAAGCAGGTAGTTTGGGGCTAGACCGGCATTTGTTCCTGATGGAACTAGAGCCCATCCACACACAAGGTCTGACTGATTTTTACACATCTGTGTTGAAAGCATGGACAGATGTACTTGTTTCTCAGCGAGAGACCTTATGGTCTTTTGAAGAACCTCTGTTTGCGAATCCACTGCTTGAAGTGAATCCTCAGAGTTTGGCTTGCATGAAGGGCCAGTTCATAAGGGCTGGTCTGAATAAAGTGGCCCACTTGAGGAGAGTGGATGGTAGGGGCTGGAGAGCTGCTGGAGACATAGCAGCACAAACAAGAGTCCATTCCTTGAGGCTGATCGAGAGGATCATGGCCAGTGTCAAAGCACTGAGCATCTCAGATGGTGAAAAATCAGATCAAACTGCAGAGGCCCCGGTCTTCCCAGCAGTCCATGTACAGGCAAAGGTGGGAGACTGGCTTGAGCAAGAGGGCAAACTTTTCACCTTTAAAACTCCTGAATTGGACTCTTTTGAAAACACTGCTAAGAAAACCTTATATACCATAAGTGTGAAGGTCAAGCACTTACAGGCTTTGGAAAGTTTAAAAGCAGGAGTGTGGCAAGAGCAGGGATTTGTACCGTCACTGAAAAATTGGAGACAGTTGTATAAACCACCTCTACCCAAGAGGTGACCTCCAATGGAGGATTATACATGGAGCCATTGCCACAAACAGACACCTGGCACATTTTGATCCTGCACATGAGTCTGGTTGCTCCTTTTGTGGGATTGAAGAGTCTGTGTTGCATCTTTTTCTTCAATGTACAAGATTGAAAAACTTGTTCATATTATTAACAGAGCTTTATGAGAGGATCGGCTTATCTTTCGATATGAAAGTCTTTGTCTTGGGCACAGGGTATACGGCAACAAAGAGGTCATTATGCTCATTAGCAAATTTTCTACTGGGACAAGCCAAGATTGCTATTTGGCTAACCCGCAGGAAAAAAGTTCAAGAGGGGCTGGTCATAGAACCAGTTGTGTTTTTTCGAGGGTTAGTTGCTGAACGCATCAGGGTGGAATTTGTATATCACAAGCTGATGAATGACTTAGACGCCTTTCAGAGGGTCTGGTGTGTTAATAATGCTATTTGTAGTGTGGATGTTAATGGTTCTTATAATTTGCTTTTTACCTCCGCCAATGAAGTTGGGGCGGAGGTTATGTTTTCGCCCCTGTTTGTTTGTATGTTTATTTGTCTGTTTGTGAACAACCTAACTCAAAAAGTAATGAATGGATTTGTCTGAAATTTTGTGGGTGGATTGCTATTACATCAAGGATGGACCCTATTGATTTTCACCGCGATTACTGAAACAATATGGTTGCCACGGCAGCCATGTGGAAATCCTATCACACGCGATAACTCAAAAAGTAATGCATAGATTTGTCTGAAATTTTGTGGGTGGGTTGCTATTACTTTTGTACATCAAGGATGGATCCTGTTGATTTTGACCGCGATCAGTGAAACAATATGGCCGCCACGACAGCCATCTTGAAATCCTATCACACGCGATAACTCAACTTTGCTCCCACTCATGCACATTTGGACTGTGCAGCCTTGGCGGAGGTTTGCACTCTACGAGCGCCTCTAGTATAAACTGTTTTGTATGTATTTAACTATGTTTTTACGGACTTTTTATTGCTTTTAAGGGGTCTTTTAAAGAAAGAGAAACTGTTGTATTTATGATGTTTTGTCTTATTTATTTCTCATTTTTAAGCATTTATTAACCTTTTTATTTCAACTCTAAACCATAAATAAGAAATTATTGTAAGGATTATATGTATTGTGCTGGAAAAAAAAGGTTTTTTGGAACAGTTTGTGAATAAAGATCCCTTAAAGTCAAGTCTCTCTCTCTCTCTCTCTCTGTTTCTCTTTCTCTCTGTCTCTATCTCAACCTCTCTTTCTCTGCCTGTAATTCTCATGCACGTATGCGTGCACGCACACAAATACGCACACACATGCACACACTCAGACACACAAACTTGTTCCTTATTATTAAATGCGCACATCAGAGTCTCATTATTAGATAAAAACACTTAATTTAATTCCTCCCACTTCCCTCTCCCAGTGAGTTATCACAGCAGCTTTTTTGTTTAACTTTGAATTATGGTTAGGGCCAGGTAATGCGGTAATTCTACTGTTAAATACCACATCACTGCTCTCACATGAGTAACCGAAGAGTTCATGGTTCAAGACCTCGATGAAGCTTGTGATTCTGACATGATGTGGAGACATGAAGTTGGGGTGAACTCAGCCGTTGAGTCCTTGAGCAAGGCCCTTAACCCAAGGCCCAGTATCACTCCAGGGGCTTCACACCTGAATCTCTCTATCCCTCCTCACTTGCAACTGTTCTATCTACCATCTTTTCCCAGGTAGGGAAAAAAATGTCTCACACTCGAACTTTCTCAGGTTAAATAAAGGTTAAAGCAAAACACACAAGCACGCATTAACTCACACCAGCGCGTAAACTTGTTAACAGACTGTTAATCTGGTCATTACTTATTTAAACATGGATCGAGAGTACACGGCTGGATGTGATTCTGCTGTCCCTAAAGAATTCATTACAGATAATGATCTCCTTCCTGGAGAGGTCAATTGTAGAACTTAACCCCATCCAGCATGTTGGCCACTCAATAACCTCTTATTGGAAAGTTCAGTATAGCTGTTCAGTCTCCAATTTATGGCCATCCAGACATGACTATGCATGATACAGAGAAGAAGAATATGTGTGTGTGTGTGTGTGTGTGTGTGTGTGTGTTTGTGTGTGCATGAGCATGCATGAGCACATGTCCATGTGAGCACGTACACATATGTAAGTCCAAGTGGTTGTGTAGGTGAGCAAGAGAGCGAATGAGCATTTTGTGCATGTGTACAAGTGGGCGTGTGGTTGTGAGTAAGAACAAGCAAGTGACAGCAAGTGCGAGAAAGACCATGTGTGTATGATACTGAGATGAGTGTTTATGGGAGCACGATTCCCAATAATATTACATCCAAATAATGCAAAGTCTGCCACAACATCTTTGTCAATATCAGAACTATACAAACAAACTGCTGCAAACGCCAGCAGAAAATTTGGATAAATAACCTTAAATATAAGTTTGGCAAACTCAAAGGCAGATTAGCACCTGAGCAAAACTCTTTCATAATCTAAATGTTTTATATAATAAAAGTCTAATAAAATTTTTGTCGTACCCATTCATGTGTAAGTTGAAAAAGCTAATACGAAATTTCCAAACATTAATTTTGTAAGAAACAAAATGTTATGGAAAATGTTTGGATTCGTTCAGAAAGGTCACAGAGGGTATGACCTCTACAGATTCCTGATCACCAACCATCACTGAGGTTTTCTGTGATCACCAGGAGGCACAATCGCAAGTGGAACTAAGGCAGGTTCTCCAGTTTGCCTGAAACAGCCGAGCAGCAGACTTTTTAATAAAATTCCAGGACAGCTTACCCAAGAGAATCATTGCAGTTTCGACTAAGAATGGCAGTCACCGAACATCAGTGGTCACCAAAGATAGTTTTTCATTTTTGTCTGTTCACTTTTCTTTGAACTGTGGTGAGTTTCTGATGACAAGAAACTCACTGCATTATTTTTAGAGCTTATTTGCCTTTGGTACATTTTTTTGTATGTGCCAATGATTTTGGCACAGCACAGTATTTTTCAATAAAAAATGACTGAATGCAGATTACAACTACTAAGATATCAGTAGTACTACCTCTTTTCTAAACCTATTGTCCTAGTTAAAGTCCATTGGCCATGTGACCAATGTTGTTACCTATTTCCAGGGACGTACGGTCAGGGTAGGCAGTGACTTCTCCTTTTTTATCGCTAGATTTTGTCAACCTGTTTCCACGTGCTATGCCTGATTGTCAATCAATCAATTTGACCTTTTTTTCTGGTCAATTAAGCCTGTAATATTTAAAAGGTGATCATGACAAAAAGAATAATTTACTTTTATGCTGTGATTCGAGACTGCAAGGAAGTAAATCTTAGTAATTAATTAGGAAAAAATCTCAACTCTCTCGGTAATTCCGTATATTGTTTTGATCTTTTGTTTATCGGATTATGAAAGAAGACTGAAAAGTAAACACCCTAATTTTTTTAAATGGCATTAAAAAGTATGTGTCTAAGGGGGAAATATTATCGTAAACAAATTGACCACACATTGAACGCCGCATAAGAAAGGTTTTAATATTTGTTAATGGCATTGCGTTAGCTTCCTCTAAGCAAATATGAATAAACTTGCTGTCTCGTGAGCATTTTAAGTTCGATGCACTGAGCAATAATGTCGTGGATGGAACTCGCACGCCATTCTGCCGTTTAGTCTTGTAAATTAGTTAATCAATCCTCAGATTGCTAATCAAGCAAAGTAATAGAGTTATCATTTGTTTAACGGTGAGGATTCTGCCTACCCTAACTGACCTTCGATGGCACGTCACTGCCTATTTCCTGAATTAACCCAATTTCTTCCTCACTTAAACTGTCAACTATGATGAATTGGTGTTGTCAAGTGACTTTCATCAACACTTTGAAAATACAGATACGCGTTTCACTTCTCAATTCAACAATATTCTACGTTGTAGAACCGATTTTTTTGTATTCAAGCTGTTACTGGCTCCATGCATTGTTAAAGTTGGGGCTGTTTACAAGCATAGGCAACCAATGTAGCCACTAGTTCAACCTGCACCCGAATCATGGGAACAGAAAAACTGGAAGATAGAAAATATGTGCACATGATCCAAAACATGCCAGCACATCTGTAATGCATGGTAGGGGTAGTGTTATGGCACGGGCATTTATGGCTGCCAGTAAAACTAGTTCCTACGTATTTATGGATGATATGATCGCTTACAAAAGCAGTAGGATGAATTCTGAATTGCACACGGCTATTGACCCATTCAGATTCAGCTAAATGCTTCAAAACTCATTGCATGGCACTTCATAATGCAGGTGGACAATAACAAAAACCATACTGAGAGAGAAACCCATGACTTTTTAAAGCGAAGAAATGAATGTTCTACAGCTGCCGTGTCTATCACCTGACCAGAATCTAATGTAGCATGCATTATACTTGCTGGAGGCAAAAATGAAGTAAAATTCCCCAAGAAAATGCCAAAGACAGCTGCAGTGAAGGCCGAGCAGAGAATCACCAGGGCAGAAACCTAGCATCTGGTGATGTCTATGGGTTCCACACTTCTGGCAGTCATTGACTGCAGAGGATTTGTCAGCAATTATTAAAAATGGCAATTTCTGATTGAGAAATTATGGCCAAGTACTTTTGGGCCCTTAAAATTGGAGGACTTTGTCTAAAAGCAGTAGTAATTCCTTCACAGTTCAAACGTATTTTGGACAAAACTATTTACTAAGCTGAAAGTCTACCCTTAAAAAACATCGTGATTGTTTCATGTTAAATCTACTGGGGCAGACTGAGAAAAAATAATGAAAATAGTGTCACTGGAGGCCTGGCTCTTTTCACTGTACAGGTTCCTTCTTGGAAGCCTAATGCAGGTATGATATTAACCACCACCGCTTTGAAAATGGTGTTTCACAGCAGTTGATCAGCAAGACAAACTAGATGCTTTTCTTCAAGAAATACTGGCTTTCGATAACACTGAATATTCTGGATCTGAATCTGGATAAAAATGAGGTGAAAGTAGAGGACCAAAAATCTGTTAAAGATAAGTTATTACAATTAAAAATTCAATTTCTGCTTAATTTCTCTGGTGTTTGTCCATTTCTGTGAGTTCATTGACCACTCTAGCGCTGTCCTGCCCATGATAAAAGGCTCTGTCTTGACGCACCTGGGGCAAGTTCTAAACAGTCGTTTTTCGTAATGTCCAAGCAGCAACAGGTCTGAGTGTAAGCACACAGTTTGAGTAAAAGCAGCTCAAATCCAAGCACAAGCCGGGGCTATTTGAGTGCGAGGGCAGAATTTTGGGGGAAAACTTTACACAATCTATGCATGAAATCGACATGTCTGCTCTCAAGTTGAAATAACACACTCTTGAATAAACACAGGAATGAAGCTCCATAAATCCAGGTCATTTTTCCATGCCAAGTACGGCAGGGATTTCCCTCTGATTGATAACCAATGAGATTGCTTGTATTTGTTTATATCCAATCTGTATCAAATTGTCGGGGAAAACCCACTTTCTCACAGAATGACCAACAAGTCACAGCCAACGAGGAAATGTGTTTTAATTTTAATTTTGTTAGTAAAAGTGCGTAGAACCACGTTATCAAAAACGCAAAGCAAAGTATGGCATTTTCAAATTAAGATAAAAGAGAAAAGCAGGGAACTGCATTATAGTTTTAATTATGAGACAGATATCGCATTTGTTTCCTGAAAAAGAAAAAGCATTTCCGAGAATGTATTTGCATTATAAGATTAGCAAGTTCGTTTTCCTTTTGTTGGTGATATGGCGAAACGCAAACGGGGAAAGTAATTTTATTTTAATTTCGTTATAAGAAGTGCACGCATGGACTTGAAAATGAAAATGCATAGTGGACAATTATGTTATCATCTTCAAGATGATAAAAATAATGTGCTTTCTTCTCGAAAAAGAAAAAGCATTTCCAAGAATGTATTTGCACTGTAAGATTTGCGTTTTCGTTCTCATTTTGTCAGTGATATTGCAGGGCACTTTTTGAAAATGAAAACGCAAATGGGGAATGTATTTTAATTTTCAATTTGTTACAAAAATTCATTACATGGACTTGAAAATGAAAAGGCAAAGTGGAGGATTACATTTTCATTTTCATTACAATACAAATAATGCATTTGCATTTTGAAAACGAAAATCCATCTGAGAATGCATTTTCATTTTAATATTGATAGCTATACAGTACGCTTCCATAGAGTTCTGCCCCCTCCTCTGCAAATAATTGGAAATCACGTTACTCAGGACAATAAAAGCCAGGCTATACAGATAGATGCCTCTGCGTTGGAAAGGTTTGAGAGACACAATCAGAGCAATGGGGTCAAATATAACCAGAGATTATTAGACCAGAAAGAGGACGTAACATGGAACACATGGAGAGGGAGAGTCCCACATACAGCCCTCCACTAGCTATTTTCAAATTTTACCAAATAAAGGCATAAACCCTGGCAGGTCAAGAAGCTTTAAGCTAAAACAACATAAAAACCAATAAATGTGAGATAAAAAAGACAAAGAGTCTTTCGGATATGGAATGAAGTCAAATGCCAACTTGAAAATCTAGAAAGAAAACTTGAATAAAAAAGTGATATTTTGTTAAACATAGTATGCTTAGCATTTCAGCATAAAGTTCTTTATCAAAACACTCCACCATCTGTGACAAGAATTTCTGCCACCTCAAAATAACACACATCCATGCACGGTCATGATGACACTAGCGTGATAGTACAGCTATTAGTTGGACATTATTATAAATTAGATTTCAGCTTGAACTAGCCACAGGTACCATTAGCACATGGTGATTCATGAATAAAAAAGGACGAGTTGCCAGGATTCATGAAACATAGATCTTAAAATCCAAATAATATTATTCTGCATCAGTATTCTTGAATCTCTCACAATCGATAAATATTGGTGCTAGAATTTGCTTCCTTTTACAGCTGCAGAATTCCCATATCAATCACAGCCTCTTTTACTTTAAAATAAGACCACTAAAGACATCCAACAGTAACAATATGCCCATAACTGTATCATTCAATACTGATGACAGCCATTATGGAGAGTACACAGAATCCCATGATCAAAAAATTACCATCTAAATGGCCCATTCCACCTTCAAAAACAGAGATGCAGGAAGTGGGCAGTGCGCAGGAAGCATGGATTCATTCATGATATCTCACTCACAACATCTGTCATTGCATTCACTGTCAGTTCTTAACCACCTTGGCACTGATATGTCGGCCATGTTCTCTCAGAAATGCCTTGGACTTCATTCTCCAAATGGGAGCCAGACCAAAATCAGCAGAACCAATCAGCTAGGCAATAATTCAAGAGGGAAACCAATAGCTCTCAAAGGTGCCTCCAAATTCCAAGGGTGATTAAATATTAAATATTGTTTTTTATTTATTTATTTTTTGCTAATTTTATTTGCTTCATTTTACATTTGGCATCTGCAGGGTCAGGGTAAAAAAAAACGTAAGTAAAAAGCTGATAAAAAGAAGTGACAAAACAAGCATGGAAAAATTTTCAATTAGAAAAAGGATAAGAAAAATATGATTTGCTCATCAGTGTAACACAGGCACCCTATTGCAGGAATTGGCATTAGTCCAGAGGGCACACAGTAGAGGAGCATGTGGCTGCTTCAAGATGCATCTTTTCACTCAACACTATCACTCACTCCAAACACAATCTTACCGCCTTCAGATTGGGGCAGTACTGCAGGATGCTGCCTGACCTTTGATTTTACACCTGTCTAATGTACTTGTGTTTTTCGCAAAATGTTTACTTGTATTATATGCTTTTTATGCTTTGTTCTATGTATTTTACTCGCTGTTTTGTTTCAACTGTAAAGCGACCTTGGGTCTGAGAAAGGCGCTATATAAATAAAACTTAATATCATGATTATTATTATTGCTTCAGGCTATATAATATGCTGGCAGGGATACTTCGGGTGATCTCTGACCCCAAACCCTTGACCTCTCATCAACACCTCTATCAGACTCCTCACCCCTCACCCCAGAGGACAGCTCCACCAGCGAGGCCAGCCAGCCCATCCCCCCTCCCACTGACGAGGGGTGCGAATTTCCGGGTTTCAGGCCTGGCAGGGGCGTGTAGGAGGCTATGCCCTTGAGCGCGCCCTTCATCCAGCCCAGTGCTGGGTGTGTGTGTGTGTGTGTGAGGGGTGCCTCGGCTGAATGAATAATTGAGGTGAGCGCCTGTGTGGGTGAGCAGCCTGTTTGCTGTACCTCAGTGATGTTGATGTCACGCCCCCTGTGAGGGGACCTGTCTTCGCCCCGCCACCTCCACACAACTCCATTCACTTCCTGCCACTCACCACAGTGACAACCCATACAGCACCACTTCCCATGTAGCACTGGTATAAATGCCACACCAATACAGCGCAGTTATGATACACTACAACACACACACACACACACACATATATATATTTATTTATATATAGAGGCACACATAAGCACACACGAATGGATCAACAATATTAAAATCACCTGCCTAATGTAGTGACAGTCACACCTGTCACTTGAATTCCCAAACTCAGGGTTTCTCAGCAGAACATTTCCCAGAGTATCACACTCCCTCCATCAGCTTGTCTTCTCCCCACAGCGCATCCTGATGCCACCTCCTCCCAGGTAAGTGATGCACATGTGCCCACCCAAAGCACATGACGTTAAAGAAAATGGAACTCACTGGACCAGGCAACCTTCATCAACTGCTCAAAAGGTCCAGTTCTGAAGCTCAGATGCCCATGGGGGGGGCGCTATTAGAGGTGGACTTGGGTTAGAGTGAAAATTTTGCTGGTCTGCAAGCTAAATAGTACAATACACAGCAGGGTCCGATGCACTGCATGTTGCAGCACATTTCTTGCGTAAATATTTATTAAATTCTCATCTACTTGTGCTACAGTCACCCCTCTATCCATTTGGACCAAACAGGATAGCCATCATAGCCCTCATGCATCAATGAGCCTTGGACACCCAAAACCATTTCACCAGTTCATGGTTTGTCCCTCCTTGGCCAACTGTCAGTACGTACTCACATCTACTGACTGAAGGCACCCCAGAAATCTGGCGACTTCAGAGATGCTCTAACCCACTCATCAGGCCATAAAGACTTGGCTCTTGTCAAAGTTGCTCAGTTTCTATTTCTTCCACATCCAACACATTGAATATGAGAACCAACCGTTCTCTGATCATCTAAGATCTGTCAGAAGACCTTGACGTGCCATAGTTATGAGATAATAATCAACATTTTTCGTGGCATCTGTGATTGGTTTTAGTTTTTCGGCTCATTGGTGAGTCAAACAGAGTTAGTTAGGTGTTGGGCCTCTGCAAGCTGCCAAATTGCCAAATGCCTTGGCTCAGTGCACAAGTGTAAAACTTTACTGGACAGGTCGTGTACCTTTCTTCCAAGATATAATTCCCTCATTTGGTGTTTTAATGATGAGGACAGAGAGTGCTGTCAAATGTGTGGTTCCAAAATCTCCTATATGAGTTTTGTTGCTTTGTGATTTGGCGACTGTGAAGGTGGTGGCGCATGCTTAGGACCATTTTCATACTCATAAAACTATTCAGTGACCCCTTGTGCCCTGAGACGTTTTGAGTCATTTTCATCCAAGAAATGACCACTGCCATTGTGGTAGGAACGCTTCATCATAGGACATAAAGTAACATAGAATAACTTTGCATTGATTTGCAATGGCCCTACTGCCTTTAAGGAGATGAATGGACCCAAACAATTCCAGGAAAATAAACAGAAGCAGCTGCATTTGTTACAGTTAACCATGCATTTTTTTCAGTTTTTCTCCATTAATTTGTAACCCATCTGTACATGCACAATGCTGTTAGCAATAGCTAAGCTGATGCAATACAAATATTATACCAAGAAAAATGAACCACACAACAGATGCAGGATGATAGATGATCAGCAAATCAAATTGCGACAACTGACCAGGATATGTTGGTTAAAATCTGTTGCTGTCTTAGAATTTTTGATGACAGCAACAAATCGGATTTACCCAAAACACAGCAGCACAGAGTCCCACATTGACACACAAAAGATTTTCGCCTTCAGATTTGACTTCAGCAAGTGACATGCATGTTCAAAAGGTTTCAAGTCAGGTGATTGCCTCAGAAAATTGTTGGGCTGTTTTGGCAGCGTGCTACCGATTACTGTAAATCTGGGGTGCGTTTCCCGAAAGCACAAATGTTAACTTACATAGTTGGGACCACTGACTGTGAATGGATAAACTATACTGTTGGGAAAGGCACCATTGCACTGTGTGGTGCCTCCATCCAATGAGTTTTGAATCAGTTGGGTGAATCTGAGCAGATAAATTGGCCCCAAACAATTTGGAATTTATCCATTAGCTTTTGTAACCAGTCATATCATGAATAAAAACAACAGGATAGGTTCCATGGGCAGCCATACAGACCCATGCCATAATAATACCCCCGCTATCGTTCCCAGATGAGGAAGTAAGTTTGTATCATGACGAGTTACTTCCAATCTCCATACGCTGGTAACAAGTTGATTGAGACACTGCTTTGGTTGCCAATGCCTGAAAACAGCCCTGACTGCAGTGATACATGAAGCCAGTAACAGCTTGAGTGGAGCCAATCGATTCTATAATATTGGTGACTGACTTTGAGCTCATGTTCATTACATGAATTAAACTGCATTGCGCTGTTGTAGATGGCTAAAATAACAATAACTTTATGAATGTCCAGGTATTTATGGACCCGAATGTATATTTAGCACCAGCTCAAAAACTGCAGACATACTCATCATAATCCTGCACAAATTAAAACACAAAAATATCGCACAACCCTTATACAATACTGTAAAGTCAATACGCTGTCCACAGAGACATACAAATGCACACCAAATCAATGAACTTTTTTACATTTGACACATTTAAAATGGCAAAATCAATTCCTGTACCATTACCATAAAAATAACCACAGTCAATGATGCTTCGGTTGTCGTAGTTCCTCAAAAATTAATATGATTGCTAATACTAAACCTAATAATAATAATAATAATAATAATCATCCTCTTCATTATCCCCTCTTTACCACAATGAGAACATAAGCTGCCCATCATCTCCCCCACCACAGTCTGTTCTCTGCTTCACTCCTCACATCTATAATTAATCAGAGATGAAATGAATAAGGAAAAGAGCTGCAGGAGAGAGGAGAGAGTGAAGACGTTTTAGTTCCCCTGGCCCTCAGACGGCGGGAGGTAGGAGCTCGGGAGGCTTGCAATTTCTGTAACAGATAAGACCAGCCCTCTACAAAGACAATCGCAGAGTTCACAAGCTCCTTCATATCCCACATGTCCAAAAATTCAATGATTTGTTGTTCGCTGAATGCAGTCCCAGGCTCAGCTTTCCGAGTCAACACTGGCCAAATATACAGCTGGACATTTACTATAAAAATTCCAGTCCCATAATCAAGAGTGTCACAGCAGGACACCTCCCAGGGTGCCGCACATCGGCCTTTACAGCGACAGCCAAGAGCCCGTATCACTGGTCAGCATGCACTGCCCCTCAGCTATTGGCAAACAGCATAGCGGTATGGTACCGTACAGTACATGCTTTCCACTAGGAAATGGGGGAAAAGCCCTCCTACTACTGATACACTGCCACAGCATAATAAAAGAAAACTCTACTTTTCCAAATGTATCAACCATGCATTTTTGGTCATCAGAGTATAAAACGATCCAGAAACTCTATAGCAAGAACAGAAGAGTGGAAGTGAGACACGGGTTGACTCATAACTTTAAATAAATTCCCACTAAGTATAATGCTCCACCGAAACATTCACAGTTTAAAAGGGATTTATAAAGTTTTCTTCGAAAATATCAGCCGTGGGCACAGGTGGCAATGAATTAAAATTGCATCTGACCAATAATAGAAGTACAATACCTGAGAGTAATCCAGTCAGATATTGAGCAATCAAATGGTACCTTATTGTACCTGACCAATACTGCTATGGATAGAAAATGACATTGAAATTACTGTGCTTTTAATATCACCATAGGATTACATTAATATTATCAGGCCAATACACTGAAAAATCTTCAGAAACACTGCCATGTAAACCACCCATGTGATGCTCACAGCTTTCTGATTTGAGTCTATTCCTGAGTTAATTTGCTGGTGATTTTTAGTGTTTTAATTCTGCGGCCAAAAGAGACCATCCTACCAAATGCTCAATCGAAGAGCTTTGACTTGTGGCCACAGTTATTTTTTGCTGCTACCGCTCTTTGGGTTTTGGCAACTGTCGTCAAAATTTTTCACACTATTCTCCCAGCCAAATTTTCTTTTTTTTGTGACCAACACAATAGTAATACTGGCACCAACTATTTGACCCCAGGTCTAGGCTTTATTGAGCAAAACTGAAGTGCAGCTGGTTACACCTCTCATAAGCCAACACCATCATTCCAAGTAGCATTCAGATTAATCACCTGTATGGATGTTTTTGTAATTGTGGTTCAGTTCAAAAGTTAAAGAAAAACTTAATACTTTGAAATACTTAGAAATACTTTGTCCACCCCCTGTACAAGGTTGAACACTGCATGGCCAAAAAAAGTAAATAGGTAAGAGCCTTCCATTGGGCAACTACTACAATAATTAATATGTTTCAGACGGCAACAAGTTATTTAACCCCAACTGATGCAGTGAGTTGCTTCTCATTTCTTAAACAACCACGTCGGAAGACTTTCAGTGGTGGTGGAAGAGATGTTACTCTGCTTCAGAAGGGTCAAATTATCAGCCTGCATCAAGCAAACAACTAAGGAGATTGCTGAAACTACTAAAATTGGGTTAAGAACTGTCCGACGCATTATTAAAACCTGGAGGGATGGTAGTGAACTATTATCCCATCATCTTTGAGGAAGAAATGTGGTCAGAAAAAATCTTGAATGATCGTAATCGGAGATCACGTAAACGTTCGGTGAAATCAAGTTGTAAAAAATCAGCAGTAGAACTCACGACTATATTTAATAATGAAAGTAAGAGCATTTCCACATGCACAATTCGAAGAGAACACAAGGGATTCCAAGAAGACAATGCCAAGATTCATCGGCCTAAAATAGTGGAAGAGTGGTTCAGGGAGGATGAGACACCATTTTCACACATAAATTGGTCACCACAGAGCCCAGACCTTACACCCATTGAGAAGCTTTGAGATGTGCTGGAGAAGACTTCACAAAGAGGTCCGACTCTCCCATCGTCAATACAAGATCTTGGCGAAAAATTAACGCAGCTCTGGAAGAAATAAACATTGTGACATTGCTCAAGCTAATCAAAACGGTGCCACAGCAAATGCCTGCCATAATCAAAGCCAAAGGTGGTCCAACAAAATATTACAGTGTGTGACTTTTGTCTTCTTTTTTGGACGGGCAGCGTTTTTGAAATCTACATGTCACATATACTATTAAATAGCATGCAGATAATGTATCAAAGCACACAGCAGAAGCATCAATTTCCTGTGCAGAACAAATGTGAGTCTCAAAATACACTAATTTATGCAACACAGAGCAGATGAGGTCTGTTCACATTCAGCGCTCCACTGTGGCTCATGTTATTGGGAACTATATCCCGGCTCTGGCATCAGCAGGGTAAAGCCATACCACAGGTGCTGGCTAAGACAACTTGATATGAAGGGATTTACTAAATGAAATCAAGGGATATTAGCCACATCCATCTGCAGCCACTGAGCTACGGCAACTTTCCAAATTCACCAGGACTGCAATCCCAGTGTGCATCTATTACTCATTGCTGCTAATTTACATGACTATCTTGTCCTACTTCCAAGTAAAATATAAAACAGTGACTTGACCAAAGTTATGACTGCTCTACAGCCCTCCTTATTTCTTCAAGCTGTTTCCCCATTTAGTCTAATTATTTGTTTCCCACTCCTAAGGTCTTCATATCTCCCTCTACACCCATTTTGTTTCTTGTCTCCAGCCCTCCACATCAAACCCAAGCTTTTCCAGCAGGTTTCAGACCCAGTTATGAGCAGCTCCAGAGAGCTGTCACACCGGAGATGCAGCCTGACCACCTTCACACTGCAGTCATTATTGGTTAACAGGACGATCACGAGTCACAATGATCACCACTCCGAGGCCAATCAACGGAGCGCCTCACTTTTAATTCTCTAATTATCCTGCTGTCATAAGAATAATGCATATCATTAAAATTGCCCATGCATGTCCACTCTGTTTAATGGATATGGCCAGAGTTAGTTGTGGCATTGTGCTCATCTAATTTCTATATATAGAGTCCAACATGCACTTCAGAACCAAAAGCATTTTGTATTCACAGTGCGTCATAATTATGACTAAAATCAATAAAACAAGCAACTCTGATGACGTAGATCCCCAGACACATAAAATTTCGAAGTATTATATGCGATTCAACGCATACCATAGTAACCGTGTTTTTCCAGCAGTCCGGGAGATGCAGTATTTTTATCCAACTTAGAAGGATATTTTCCAGATAATTAATAAGCAGTTACATTGAAACGTCATAAAAAAACAACAGTAAATGGAGAAGACAAGTGAACTAGACAGTCCGGTCGCTGCGACTGGGTGTAGCCCCCAAAAGCCCGCTTCTCCCCTTTTTTGCGCATTATTCGGCCAATACTGTCGCCATGGCAACCAAAATCGATAGGTATCATAACTGAAGTATAACACATGTTCATACAAAATATGAAAGTAATCGGTCAAAAATTACAGCCTGTAGAGCGTCCACAAAAAAGTGTCTACGGACATATACGCGGTGGCGGAGACGACAAGGATGAATCCATAGTAGCCACCCGATTTCGTCCGGGGGCTGCAATTACCTATATTCCACACTGATACAGCAAAAACTGGTAATTATGGATGTCTGAGCATACTACCAACTCTTCATATATTTTTATTTGCACCTTTTATACAGAAAACAGCAAATATACGTTCAGCAATCAAATCAAATTCTATTCAAAGAGTCCAGATGTTTCATGTTGAACAGGTTAGAAAAACCCTGACCCAGATAAAATGTACCCATCCATCATCTAAATCGCTTCCTCCTCATCAGGGTCATGGGGGAGCTGGAGCCTATCCCAGCTAACAATGGGTGAACGGCAGGGACACACCCTCGGCAGCTCTTCAATATATCACAATGCGCACACACCATTCACTCACAACTATGGGCAATTTAGATTCTTTAATTAACCTAGCATGCATGTTTTTGAGAGAAAACTGGAGTACCTGGAGGAAATACAGGTTAACACAGAAAGAACATGCCAACTGCACGCAGAAAGGCCCCAGGTTGAATTCAAATCCACGACCTTCATGCTGTAAGACGGCAGTGCTACCCACAGCACCACTGTGCCGCCCTGGATAAAAGGAGAAAGAAGCTCTGTTCCCGTTAAAGAGGTAAAGCGTATCACAACTCCTTGTCAGTCAACTTACAAATCATCCTATAGAGGAGTGACAAATACTCTATAACTATTATTTCTATTACATCCCTGCCATGAGAACCACTTAACTGGCATTTACAAAATGTTCAGCTGCAGCCAGTCAGGCTGACTACATTTTTAGCCAAACCATAAAAATTCCGCCCAGCATAAGATGAGCTGTACTGGTGCATGACGGAAGACCAGTACAGCTGCACAGGGTGAAAGCACAGCTCTCAGCACTGAGCGCCTCTGACCGCCACTGCATCCAGCCCACTTTCAGGATGAGCAGCTGGTGGGAGCACCGCACGTTACATTATTCATTCGCTTAGCACAAGCCCTTATCACTCTCAGGCCCTGCTTATATCCAACACAGTGTCATTTATACAGTCGAGTGTTTCACAAAGGCAGTGCTGCAAAAGACCTGCCAAGGACTCAAACATTCAGCTCTACTATGCCTGTCCCCTAACCACTGTTCCACACGCTTTACTCTCATCAGGTGTCAGTTAAATAATTTTTCCATTTTACTCTTAAAGGATCCATTACAGGGAAAACACATTTTTCCAAGTTATTGCACGTATACATTAGTCATCCCTCACTCTGACAAAATCAGAAAAGTTTTGGAGTCAAAGCAGCTCCTTCCTCCCTTTTTTCCTCATCCAGAGGCTTTCTATTGCAGAGGCATGAAATTTGGAGATTTCAGTTTGGGCATCCTGATGACATGTACAGCGCAGAGGAGGAGGAGTCGAGGTGTGGCTTGGGAGTAGCAAACCGCGCCCACTGTTTTCCGCAAACACGCCCAAGACAAATATCGAAGACAAGAGCTAAAGGTTCTGGTGCACACGAATGCTCTTTATTTGGCTGCCAGAATCCACATAAAAACATTTTTAACATTCCATCGAGCGATGAATCGCAGAGGAACAAGTGGATTGCATTTATTTTTGCTGATAATGTTCCTGCAGCCCCTGCCACAAACCTGTTCCTGCATGCTCATTTCACGTCGGACTCTTTCTCCAACTTAGGCCAGTACAAAGCTGGCTTAGCTAAAAACCTGCGCCTCCTGAAAGGTATTGTTCCAACACTATGGAACCCGCCACTTTAATATTGTCTGTGAATGTCAACTTTCACATTAGCTGACAACTTTGTTCACCCAACTTCAATGTTATCATTACATTACCGTAAGCTATTGGATAGAGTGTGGTGCAGTTCAAAAGAAACTTGGCAATATACCCAAAACGTAAACGTTATCCTCACAGCCCACAGGCTCGCCTGACATGCCGTATTTCCTTAGCTGTAGCGGGATCACTTTCAGCTACAGTGAAGATACACACATCATATGAAACTAGACAACCTAAGGAATCTATAGATCTCAAAAACGCTATGCTATGATGTCGGTAAGCAGGCGAAATAACGCTCCAAACATACCCTAAATTTCCGCTAGCAAAAAGCTAACGTTAGCTAGCCAAGTTAATTTAGGCCAGCAATAACCATGCGCATTCTGTTAATTTGTTGATGGGTTGCTGTAGCTATATTGCTGTCTTTTCATGCTGTCCAAACGCAGTGTGTTACTCTTGATTATATGATCATGGAACTTAGATGTACTAACATTAGGTTTTACCCAATACGTAAACGTTTCCCTCACAGCCCGAGGGCTCACCTGATATGCCGTATTTCCGTAGCTGTAGCGGGCTCACTTTCAGCTACAGTGAAGATACACACATCTCATGAAACTAGACAACCTAAGGAATCTATAGATGTCAAAAGATAGATAAGATAAGATACACTTTACTGAACCCCGTGGGGTAATTTGTCCTCTGCATTTGACCCATCCTATAGTTAGGAGCAGTGGGCAGCCACAGAGCAGCGCCCGGGGACCATCTCCAGTTCTAAGGCCAGTTCCTTGGTCAGGGGTACTGGTTGGAGTGAGCAAAAACACTATGCTATGATGTCGTTAAGCAGGCGAAATAATGCTTCAAACACATGCTAAATTTCTGCTAGCGAAAAGCTAACGTCAGCTAGCTCAGTTAATTTAGGCCAGCATTAACCTTGGCTTGCACATTCTGTTAATTTGTTGATGGATGGCTGTATATTATTATCTTTTTATGCTGTCCAAACGCACCGTGTTACTCTTGATTATATGATCACAGAACTTAGATGTACTAATGTTAGCTTGCATGTGACATTTATATTCCCCCTGTTTTTAGGCTATTTCACTAAGACATCTCACACAGGGCTCAGGGCATCGCACTCAGACGGCAGGAGCACATCTAAGCCACCCGGAATGGTCCATAGATTCAGCCATGGTGAGGTCACATGTTGTGTAACTATGCACGCGTTGCTGTGGCTGTGCTTTCAAGCCACTCCTCCCTCCTCCCACCCTCTTCCCTCGCACCACCCCCTCCGCCCAGCCATGCCTCTATCTTCCGGCCGAGTCAAAACCTCGAAATCTTCTCATGAGAGCAAGATTGGCTTAATAAAAAGGGCAAAATAAATATAAATGTTGCGTAATTTTTGCAAATTACTGCAAAACATTATGTTTTAGACCCAAATCACTTATTTTTAATGGGTGTAAATACCAGGTAATGGATCCTTTAATCTGATTAAGCAGACAGTAACAAATATGGTGACAGAGAGGGAGAGAGAGAGAGAGAGAGAGAGAGAGAGAGAGAGTATGTAAAGAGGAGGGAGAGAGGGAGTATGGGTAAAGATCTCCAGGGCCTCTCTATCCATGGTAAGTAAAAGAGGATAGAGTCCTAGGAGGAAAAAGGCTTAATTAGCGAGTCAGGAAGGGAAGGAGCGAGGGAGGCTTAAAGTGTCGGAAGCGAGGGAAAGGGAGGGGAAGGGAGATAAGTAACACATAGGCACGGAGAGAACGAGAGGAGAGGAAGAGTGGTGAAGAGAAAAGAGAAAAATTAATGAGATGGTGCATGAGGGAGAATGAACAGACACACATAGCAGCATGTCCTGCACATGCCCAATGTTAGAGGACTGTATGGATCCTCCTCCACTGATCTAATGTCCCAGACATCTGCACCCTCGGCCATTTCTACCTCGGGGTCCAGCCTTAAACATCCTGGCAACATTGAGACCTTGAGCAGGACTTCCACTTGCACATCAAGCGCTTCACTTGAGTATCAGAACAAAACGAAAACCAAAATGTATTCCAGCCGGAAATAAAAGTAGAGAGTGTAGTACATTTACATCTTTGCAGTACTTAACTAACATTTTTCAAGGCTAATTTGTAGATAAAAAGAATTCCATGCTTCCCAGCAGTCTGGAATACAACACTAGCCATGCTAGTGCAAGCTGTAGCCACAGGTCCCACTTGGCACCACAGAACTGGCCTATCATCGCTCAGGGAGGGGCCGTTTCAATCTGCAGGACTCCACCCCCTCAAAGTGTATGACTGACACATCTGGATAATTAAACACTTGCTGCCTCATGCGATGCGGTCCGCTTGTGTTACATTTGCTGTCTGGACCTAGGCCACTTACTATCTGCATGCAGCCTCATTGGTGGAAACATTGCTCAAGAGACTACAAACACTTTCGGTATAACACCCTTAGAACTGGTATGTGAGCTGTATGGACCGGTACATAACCCTCGATCTGGTATGTACTTCTACAGCAGACAGAACACTTAAATGCTGGTGGGGTTGTTAATGGATGGTAATAGTCAACCACTTTTGTGTTCGAGCAAAAGCGACGACAGACTTCAGTGTTTCTTGCTCCGCCTCTTAGTGTTGATTCAGTGTTCTCAGTACCTCAACAGAGTGGTAACGAAAAATAGGATGGATTGGATAGGTTCATTTGAGTACCATCACAACTTTTGATGATGGAAATGCAAAAATAACCATCCTAATGTGAAACAAACTGAAGTGAACTGAACTGAACTGAACCAGACTGGTTGGTGGAAACAAAGCTTTAGTGTTCCTCCATTTTGCCCGTGGTTTGCCTGTGGCCTCCTTGCACCAGCTGCACTTGAAGCGTATCCCTCAGACGCAGTGACTGTGCAGCATGACTGGTGGACGGTGATGTGAAAAGACATGGCGGCTGGCAGAAGAGGCCACTGAGGACGAGGGTGTGAGTCTGCAGTCCTCTGGTTGAGCAGAGGACACGGAAGCCATGTTACAAGACATAACAAAAATACGCACGAGCACACACACACGCACACACGCACAATATGTGCTCAAAAGTATTCTGGCATCACATGGTCCGAGTTTTTCATGGCTTTCCATGTTTGAGAGGAAGCAAACCACTGCCCACTGTCACATTCTAGATGATTCCACGCTGAACTTTCAAAAGTAAGGCAACCGCCACCAAAGCATTTTTAAGTACGCTCAACTTGAATTCTCAGTAGTTACACAAACTCAATTTTGATGTACTTTTTTTAAGTTTAGTCAACTTTTTACTTTCTTTATAGTGGGTACTTAGCAGCAACAATTTTAGGAAGGTTCATTCCTGTTTCAGTATGGCCACACCCCCCTGAGCACAAGGTAAAGTCCAAGCAGGTTTGTCAAGGTCAGTGTGAAGTGGGACTTGACAGGCCTTCACAGAGGCCAGACATCCATCTTACCATCAAACAAGTGGACTAAGCAAGGTTCATACTTAGCTGAAATGCTCAACATCAATGCGAAACCGCACTTGGTTTTTCAAGCAGGAATGGAGGCAAATCTCCACAGCAATGTTCAAAGATCTACAGAAGCCATTCCAGATGAGCGTATGCTGTGATAGCCGCAAACGGGCGGTTTGTGTGCCATGATTTTGGAATGACAGGCTGGTCAAACAGCTGTACAAACGCTTTTGACTATACAATGTGTATACATTACACAGTTGGTTAAAAAATACAAAATAAGGCAGAAATGTTTTGTTTAAAATGAAACCATCCTCAAATATTGTTCTGAAAGCAGGAGCAACATTGACATGCAGTGAGTACAGCAGCATCAAATCCTTGTCGCTGCATTCTTTATTTAGTCACTGCTTCTGTCACACCTATAAAGATAATTCATTTTTAAAATAGGACAGTGCGAGAGGAGCAGATGCAAATGAGATCGAGTTTGCAAATAGGTTATTACATTACACTATTCATATTACACTGATGTCATCCGATTTTCGTCATGGTTCATAAGCTGAACCACTTCACCAGTTTAAAAAAATACAAGTGCTTTGAAGCACATCTTTGAAGGACAAAAAGATGTTTTACAGCAGTGATGATGCGACAGCAACTTATTCAACGTACAGCGGTTGACAAGCTACAATGATGACAGAGTTTATGATCAAGGAAAAGCAATCAATTCTGCATAAGTTAAAGTTACCATTCTTCCTCCTTATCGACATTGGAGCCAGGAAAGGGTGCTCTGACCTTTGAAACCCAGGCTAATGGGGGGGGGTTGCATCTAGCAAAAATTACGATTACGAGACATCTGCACCCCATGTATTTATATAAAACAGCACTGATTCAATACAATAAGGACTGTTCAGACACCGCAGGGTATAGAAATACCCAATCTGCCCAAAAAGGGCTGTGGGGTAAAAATAATTCTCATGACCAATAGGCCAAACACATTGAGAGGCAAATGTTATTGACCTACTGCGCCAATGACAGACTGAACACTAATCATCATTTACAATGTACAGCAGCTACTATTATGAAAATTAAGTTTAATTCATAATTAATTGAGTGAGTTTGGGTGATGTGGAATAAATGAGCTTCGCTGTGTGTGTGACAGAGAGATAAGAAAAGACCAAGAGAAGAAAGAGAAATTAAAGAGTTTTCTGCATAACACATTTGGCCCCAGTACTGTAATAGCTTTGCTGTGTAGTAACTTTTCCAATTAGATTTCATTTAGAGGGCACCTGGAATGAATGCCATCATTGTGGCTGTTGTAACCCATTTGAAAATGTTCACTGACTAAGTGACTTCTTTTAAACATGAGGTCACTGGCTTATGAAGATACTCCACCAACGTAATCACACTTCGACTTGCACTTCTACTAAATATTCTACTAAAAACAGACATACTCACAACCTATGGAAGCCTGTGCCTGTTTAAGTAAGGGGTGAGTTCAGTGTGCGAGACATTTTACGCAAATGCCCCAGTGGCATTCGCTGATAATGGCAATGGTGATGTCATTGACGCACACCAACGTTTCCCAGTGGTGAAGTGGAGACAGGTGTCGGCGAAAACAAAGATCCCTCAGAGATCAAGCTAATGCCAATAATAAGTGTTTCAAGAGCCCTGGAACCACATTAGTGTTCGGACTCCAAAATGAGCTCCACCGTGCGTAATGCTAGTGGAGATAAGAGCTCAGAGATTGTTTCTAGAAAACAGCTCGCAGATATCCCAGCATGCCATGGCTCATGATCAGACATGGCGCTCAATAGCACAAAAAAGCATGGTTGGACAGGAAAGACGAGGCATTTAGGGATAGGAGAGAAACAGAGAGGACACATGGAGAACAGGCAAGACAAGACTAAGGGAGTGAGAGCGTGTCACTGACAGTGCGTCAGTTGCACTCGGTGAATCCGTCAGGCAGCCAGAGGTTAAACAGTATCTTGTTCCTCCAGCTCTCTGTCACTCATAGATGGAGATCCATCCTATAGCCTGCAAACCATAAGTCCTGCCCCGCTTCAGCATGAACACAGGCACTAAAACCCATTTAAATGTAGTTTATACATTTCTCTTCCAGCTTTGAACACAATAAACCAAATGATCTCAGGGTTCTACATTTCAGCTCTGCAAGGCATAACACATGGAGGGACACATGCTTGTGGAACAGAAAGCAGTAGGAGAATCGTAAGTGTGCGCCATTCCCTGTCTATTTAGCTGATAGTTCGACCGTGCAGAAAAAAAACACACTGGACACTCAACCACACGCTGTAAAATACACACACGTACACACATCGACCATGCATACAGCGAAAAGAGCAGTGTGAGGATTCATGGCAGGGACTTTGAAAGCAACGAAAGGGAGTTAAGACTACGCACTGTTACCAGAGAGAGAGACACTTCACATCTGTTCAGTTCTCTCCTGTCTTACTAAGGTTTCGCTTAGCACTCTACCTGAAGCAGATTGCTCCCATGGATCCAAGGATGACTTATTTAAGTAGATAATTACATTTCCAGTTAAATATGAGAGAGGCTAGCTAAAAACTAAATCAACACACGATTGGTATGGTATGAATTCACTGTTAGAAAGCAGAAGCAGCCTTCAAGATAGTGGGTGGAAAACTGGATTTCTGTTCTGAAGACAGCAAATTTGACTCATATACAGTAGTACTGAACATGCAATGCTTTGGTACATGCATGCGCAGCCATACAAATGGTTTCACAGTGAACCAGTTTGTTTAGTTAACTTACTAAACCTTCTGACAAATCTAGGGCGCAATCTAAAAAATATATAGACTTAACAGTGCAACCTAATATTTCTTGAGACATAATGCATGTCAAAGCATTTTACATTGTAATTTTAGCAACTATGAATGTATTCATGTGAGTTCCACTTTACTCGGTACAAAGCTTTTAAACTGAATACACTTCAACCACAGATACTCCCGCAATATTGCCAGTCCTAGACACTCATTGGAATGCACTGACACTTAGCTTGCTGAAAAAGCACTTCAGAATTTAGAGACATACAGTTACATTTTTTAAATTTAGATTTCCCTCAGTCTACTACTCTACAAAGCAGTATACACAAAATATCTGCTGCCCTACTTGCAATTGAGCATACCCTATAATCATACATTTTGATTTTAGATCAGATTTAACATTTCCAGATTTTCCTTGTGTTACACAGTGGACAGAGACAGTAGCTGAAATTTAAGTCTATTTTAGAAAATCTTTCATTTAAATACACTTTATATTTTATAGCAATGTTCTAGACATACTTGCTCTGAAGGCTATATTGGGCTATTAAAAGCATGAACTACTACCTGTCATTTTCTGTGTATAACAGTTTGCAAAGCATGTCATAACATTACCATGGCCATCAGGACAGATATACTATATCAATACAGTATATAAACTGATTTTGAATAAATTAGACAGTAAAGTCATCATGACAGAGCATTCTAAATTGTCTTATTTTAACAGCAGCAGTATTCCTTTATATGCGTACATTAGGGGCATCATTCAAATATAGATATAAAATTCCTCATACAGAACAGAAATTAAAGGTACAGATACATGATCCTTTAACTATTAAAAAGTACATATTTTTTTTTTCCAAAAGCAGTTGTAATACATTGCAGGTAATACCCCCAAATGGCAGTCATCATTATAGAATGTGAGATGCTACTTCCCATCCACACTGTGTACTTTGAGTTCATTCACAAAGCCAGCATTTTACAACTATAAGGATCTCAGCAGCATCCACGGAGTGAACAAAAATGCTTCTGCTCTACGACTGAGGGATAAATAAAAGCTGTATTGACACACTGAGACACATTTCACAAATATGATCAAAATAAAAGTGTCACAAAAATATCTATCATTGTCAAATTCTAACAGTGCATAAGTGTATAAAGTGAAAAAGAAGTGAGGATGCACACTTTACTCCCACCCGAACATTTACACATATATTCTCATCTATCACTGCCCAAAACATACAAAAAATTCCCATCGCCATAAGAATACTATAATAAAAATCATGATGAAGACATCTCAACACAAAAATTATTTGTACTCTAACACTATTATAGCACACTGTGGTTACTTTTCGCCTTTTTAAAAAAATCGATCAACGTCGTTCTCTGAAAATGATAGATCTTGACCAGCCATGCGCGTCTATCAGGTCCCTCACTCATACCAAACGGCAGCACAATAAACTCATAAACCCCAAATCAAAGCCATTAGGGAAAGAAAAGGAGCGCATTCATTTAGAAACACATTTCACACTCGCGTTCTCCCTCAGAGGGAAAGGAGAGGGGGCCAGAGCACAGGCACACACAGACACAGTCCTGAGACAAAAGCTCCTCTTTCTGTCCACAGATAGAGGAACAGGAACTGGGATAAAAGGGGGAAGAATCATAGAAAAGAAATAAATGGAAACTACATAAAGCACAGAGATAATTACACAAGTAAAAGAGAACAGGCATTTTAAAAGGCAGTGTGGGGGGAAAAGTGCCGAGAAAGATGAGAAAGGTGGCCCTGGGGAGGAAAAGGCCAACATTTTTAACCCCATCTCCTATTCGCTTGTTCCCTCAAATGAACACTCACACACAGGCCAGCACACACACAACGAGCTCTCTCCGGAACCTCAGATTCACTTACCTTTGTAGTCACAATGCAGAGACAATCCATGGTATTTTAAACAAACAGGTGGATTCTCACTCAACCCCCCAAAAAAGAGGGCTAGACCCCACACCCTCCCCAGCCTTCCCCACTCCTTCCGTCTTCCTGCCTGTCCCTTCTTCCCTTTTCTTTCCGTTTATCTCTCTTTGATTACACTGACTGAACCAGAGGAGAGGAAGGAGGGGGGAGATGTGAAGTGAGAGAGGGAGGGACAGAGAGGGGGTATGGAGAGAGAGAGGGAGGAAGAGTGAAGGAGAGAGTGGGGGTTCAGAGGCAATGTGAGAGAGAAACAGTGGAGGGGGAGCGAATCAGGGCATTTTTGCCTGTGACAGTGAGACTGAGGGAACGACAAATAGAGCTCTGGTGAGGTACAGGAACAGAGGAATTACAGGGTAAGGGAAGGAGGAACGGGAGATGAGTGGTGGAAAATGGAAGGAAGGGACAGGGAAAGGGGGACGGAATTTAAAGCGAATAGTGATTAGAGCAATCAGGTGAATTGCTCCACACAGAAATATAAAAGAGAGAGGGGGAACGGCAGAGGAGCAACAGAGGGAAAAATGGAAGGTGGAACAGAGCAGTGCAAGGGTAGAGGAGAAGATGAGCTAGAGAGCATGAGTGAGAGAGAGAGGAGGCAATGAAGATGAAGACAGGGTAAGAGAATGTGAATGCTGAATTAATTAGAGAATGTAAAAGAGAGAGGGAAGAAGAGAAGGTACATAAATTCTAAGAATGAGAATGACAGACTGAGAATAGGGAGGGAGCAAATTTTGTGTGCATAAATAAGAAATATATTTATTCGAATGCGAGAGACAGCGAGCGGGGATCGGAGAATGAAGAGTGCAGATGAAGAGACATGACTGTGTTCGAACCATCCTGATTACCATGACAAAAAAAGGGGCACTGAATGAACGAGAAGATGAGGAAAAGAGGGGAGAAGGGGAGGAGTTGTGTGTGTATATGTGTGTGCGAGAGAGGGGGGTTACCGTGGTATCGTGCAGCTGTTGCCTTAGTGATAGTGCAGTTGTTGCCGTGGAGATTGAGAGGGTTGTTGCCATATGGATGTCGCTGTGGTAATAAGTGTAAAACAGTAGGTGCAAAACACTGTTTCTTCCTGAAAATGTATGTATCGTATACTCTGTGCTCAGCACGTGGCTTTTTATCTGGTGAATACATGTTTTGGTTAGAGGTGTAAATGTATCATTAAGTACGTGAGCATGTATACGAAAGTATCTCACATCAAAAGCTGTTAGTTTACCAGGGTCCTTTTAGTAGCTGTCCATCAAAACCAAAGAAGAAATCAAAGGTCAGAGAGGAGAGAGGCTAGAGGAGTAAGCCGGCATCCCACCTGGCTCTGAGCATGGGGGTGTAAGACGGTTAAAAAACAATGTAGGGGTACTGGTGGAGAATTCAAGACAGAAAAAGAGTGACTGAGTCATATTCATTTCACTTCAACAGCTATGAAGAAAGAATAAAGGAAGTAAGTGGGCATAATCTGCCTATTAGATTGGTTTTACTTGATGAAGAATTGACATCTAGCAGTACCTTGTTCTTATCAGAATAACATTTGACAGCCTGGATTAAATTCAACTGGACTTAAGGTGGCTCTTGCCCTTTCATGATTTTTTTATTGATGTGATCCAAAAAGTTTGTAATTACATTATTCACAAAATCAATGATTACCCTCTTTATTTTCACACACCGCATGATGTTAACTAAATTATCAAATATTATACATTTATATATAATATACATAATAATACATTATTTAAATACTTTTACCATTATGTTGTACTGCTTTGCCTTGTATTTTCACAACAAAAATAAGCAGTACAGATTACTACAGACAATAGATTTTTTTAATGAATTTCACAAAAAGAATAACAGGTAAAGAAAGGCCACAGGAATATAGATTTACAGACAGCCAGTAAAAGTGGGGGAAATATTTCACATAGTTTATATAGTAAAGATGAATGCATGAAGGCCGAGGAATGGCAAGAGTGAGATGCACTTTTCTCCCATGCGCTCTCCCTTTAAGAACGTGGGCCGTACTACAGAGTGGGCAGTGTCGGGGGTGTGAGAGAATGCATGTTGCATCATCAGCAGCATGAGTGCATGCTGACTGTGCCTCCCCCCTCCACATTCCCCCTCCCACTAAGGTGCAATGGTGCAGCACTAAAGCAATTCTAAACGATGAACACACACCGATTCTCCAAGTACAGCGTCCTCACACAGCTGACAAAAGGCATACACACAAGAATTTACCTGCTAACACTCTGCTGACATGAAAATCCCATTACCTAAGTAGTACCATATTTGAGCTTCTGTATCAAATTTAACCCATTATCTGTCCAAACATTCCCCAGATGCCTCTTTTGTTGACAGTTCAAGGTATACTATGGGACAAGTTAGAGAAAAACCACTATACCACCTTCATCAAAATACATATCCCTCTCAAATATACATACTATACAGTAGCTACACAAAAACAAGCACATCATTCCTCATAGCCAAAGTCCTGTGGGCATGCTAAACACAAAATCAATTCCATTCAAACACACAGCCAAAAACACTTGAGGCCCATCCATTAGGATAAAAAGAAGGGGAGCAAATAAAACATCAAGGGGACCCCAAAAATTTTAATAAATTTCAGAAGACTTTTTTTCTGGAGTGCCTTAAATTCTCGAACGTTACAGATTTCCCCATAAAGTGATGAGTTAATTTTTGCAGTAAATGCTCACACAGACTACATAAATTCATACACAAGTTTGCATTTATACATGCATATAGGTTCTCTCTCTCTCTCTCTCTCTCTCTCTCTGACACACACACTGTTCATGTGCTTTCATCAACTCACAGCACGCGCACAGTAATGCAGGTGTCAGGCATTCTGTACTTTTCTAATCATCTTCCTTAACAAACTCATTATTCAAAAGAGGAGAGAGAGAGAGAGAGAGAGAGAGAGAGAGAGAGAGAGAGAGAGAGAGCACTTAGGGGAGAATAAACTGGATCACCTCAGTAGGGGTTCATAACACACGTTTATGTATAATTTGAGAGAACACATATAGACATGTACCTAGAAAAAATTACATATAATCATAAGACGCACTGAAGTACTTCAGTATGCAGCCGAAAGATCATGAAGAAACACACACCTTTTCTCCACCAGCGCTACCAGCGAATGTAGATCAAATCGTGGATTTATGTTGCCCTCTAGTGGACATGATCACACGAAAACAAACATTTGCACAGACATATCAAGTCTCTGAACAACCAAAATAGTTCAATCGTTCAACGCACTGGCATGGGACCCAGGGTGTCAAACGAAAAAAAGTTTGTTTAGGGGGAGTATAATAGTGCATCTTCAAAGCTAACACATGTATAATCTGGTGTGGTTCATCCTTGATATAATACAAAGGATCTATTGATCCATTTTGTGCCCTCTCAAAAATAAAACCAATTACGAGGTTTTAAAAAGAATAACAGATGCAAACTATGAAAAGTAAATTAAACAATACGGTTTAATTTATTAAGCACTTTAAATTTAGAGGTTCTTGATTATTTAGTGTGATTGTAAAATATGTAATCATTCTGCGACCGATCCAAATCACACCGAATTTACAGGTCCAAAGGATACTAGAGCGCAATACCTAGTTTAACCAGCAGACGGCGCTTTTCTGCTGCGCATTACGCAAAGAGTATAATGCCAACATTAGTGGGCTTACAGAAGACAGAGCGGATTTGTGAGCAGGAGAAGGCTGCGAGAGAAGGCTGAACCTCCCCGAAGAGGAGAATTATCCTCTCAGATGGGGTAGTTCTCTTCCCATTCCTTCACCGTTAGGCTAAAATTGCAGCACGTCACAACCCCATAATGAAGCTCGCAGTTACGGCTCACTACAACTGAATGCATTCAACTGCAGTCAGGCAATCAGCATTACTGCTACTTGTCTGTTCCATCATAATCACTGAAAATGACACGTACCATTGCTGAGAATATCGATGAGCTAGTCAGAGGATTTACCACTCAACTAGGGCACAAAATAAACATATACCTATGTGGACCGCACCAGCCAATAATGCTCAGATGTCTAATTAGGAAACATCAATTAGCGTCTCAGATTTTAAAAGCCGATTTCACTCTACCGCCCCATTATTGTAGAGTGGAGCCATTCATCCAATGCTCAAAAGGCAGGAACACAGTCTGGACAGTTAGTTGATCCATTGCAGGGCATACACACCATTCACTTGCACACTCATACGTAAGGGCAAATCAGAGTCTCCAATTTGTCTGATTTGCATTGCCTCAGACTTTAGGAGGCTAATAGGGAGCCTGGTCAGAACCCAACCAAACGCAGAGAAAGCATGTCCACATTCCAGAAAGACACACCCAGTATGCCTTTCAGAATCACCAAATAAAAGACGTCCACACCCATTCATTAAAATAAATATATGCGTATCTCATATAAACAAACAATTATTACAGCCAAATTTTTAGAGGAGTTTTCAAAGGTAGAAAGATGAGAACTTCCCGCAAGCACCATGAAGCCAAGAGTCCTACCAGTTCTGGAGCCAGTGGAATCTCGGCCTTCTGATTCTCAACCACTGCCAGCTCATAGAACTCCTGTATGTCTGTGGAAAGTGAAAAAGAAATACTGTATAGGCAAGACATACAATAAAGTATAGACCAATGTACCAAATTTTGAAAATTTAAAAAAAAAAACCTCAGCAGTCTCCATGAGCTCATGTTTACAATATCTTACATTTGGACTTGGAGGAAAGACCATTGGTCAGACCAGCGAGGGAATAGAGCAGGTGAAGGTACATGTATGAACCTAAGAAGATCAAGGAGTGTATGTTTGTGCATGCAACAATACTCATCATTTCCTAATGTGACCCGTCAGATAGATGCCATACTGTAGACATGCATGTTTTAAGACAGGGGTGTCAAATGGGTCGGTAAAAGGGCCGAGGGGCTGCAGCTCGAGACCTCTGTTTTAAGGATGAACATCATGAGATAAGGTGAACAATTCTTTGTCAGATATAGCTGTATGTAGCATTCAACACAAAGTCATTTTCAGTGTCATGGCCAGAGATAAGGTAGGAAAGCTCAGGCTGTTGGTAAAGAGAATTCATTGTCCTCATTACTGACATACAACAAGGTCTAGGAACCGGAATGGCCTCCCTGTGATCAGTGTTTCCTGCGTTAGAGAACCCTAATCCCTCATGATGTCAGTGAGCGACTAATCCCAAACCCAGATTACCACTCACTATAAATAGGAGGAGGAGGGGTAAGGGAAGGAGAAAGAGGGATGGAGGTGTCATATGTGCTTTAGCAATCTCTGTTTGGGATTCCCTGCTAATGCCTGAACAAAGCCCCAGTAAACCCACCAATAAACTCTCGTCCGCGGTCAGCTAAAATATGCCAGAGAAAAAATTTTTTATCATTGATGACGCACAGGCTTTCGTCATGAAAATGGAAAATTTCTGCAGAACCAGAAATTATTATTATATGGACCTAATACATTTAATATAATCCCTTCTCCTAGCATTCAAATACGACCTCATATCGAAACAATACTACAGCACATGCAGTGATTTTCATAATGTTATGGGCTAAGACACTGTTTTCCTTGACTTGCTCAGTCATCCCCAAGTTTCCTGAAATAATGGTAATGCATAAAAACACTACAATGTCCACATTGTGAAACTAAATATATATATTTTTTTGAAAATAGCCTTTGACAGAAGCTGGGAATCTGCACTTTAGCCACATGACTAGTTTGAATACAAATCTTAATTTGTGGAGTACACAGCCACATCAAAAAAAAGATTTCTTCCCAAACATTATGAAGCTCAAACTGCAGTCCGTACTTCCAAAGTGAGACACTTTTGTTGTTTAGGTTCTTTACTTCACCACATATTTCAGATAAGAGCAATGAAAATGAAGAGCAGACTGTCATCACCGAGGTATTTTTATCCACCCATGTAGTGTTCATTCAAAACTTGCCGGTTCCGAACGAGCCGATTGCATGGCCTCTGACATTGCTGCTTGGGAGGTATTGGTGCTTGTAGCTCTCTTAAGATTTCTCTAGAACCACTCAGCCAAACAACTTCACACTCAACTCCGTGCTTCCTTTGGTCCTCAGCATTACAGACGCCGAGTGTGAGGTCAATCAGATGAACGGTTGACACACACACACACACACACACACACACACACACACACACACACACACAGAAACTTCTTAATTTATAGTTAGATTTGTGTACAATTTTCATCCATTTTTATTCATTTCAAGTGAGCAAAATGATCTTATATAAAGCAATTGTTCAGCATTTGGCTGCAAATTCTCTACATTCAGTAACTGCCTGAAGTCAACAGACCCTGGAGACAACAAACAGGGGGTACGTTCCTTCATGATTCCCTGCCAAATATGTACTGCAGCAAGTTCAGGTCCTTTTTCAATGCTGAGGTGTTCTGTATGTGTGAAGAAACACCACATTACCTCTGCAGAAATAATTTTAGCAAGCACCAGGTTGAATGAATAAGTTCCAGCCAATATGAGCAGGAAGGCTGAACAGTAAGGCCCAAATACTGTGACATCATCTCATTTGCATCCAGTTGTCTTGGACATACAACATAATGAGCAATATTTGTTTTATTTTATTTTTGCACAATATGGAGAGTGATCCATTGTCTCAGTTCCACTGTTGCCTTAATTTTCTAAGGTTTTTTTTTTTTTTTTGCAGCAAGAATAAATATAATGTATGATTTCAGAAGGGTGCCATTAAAGAAATTTTCAAGCGTCCGGGAAATTGTTCTTCCCTCATCGGAGCTACTGACAAACACAGTAAGCACAGATCGACCACTGCAAAATACAACTAAAAATCTTGGTTAAAACAAAAATATGCCCTTGGGAACTTCAAAAGTAATAGCAACAGAATTTTCTGAATGCTCATTTGAAAGGTATAATGTTAGTAACTTTCAATCATGTCTTTGATCCCTGCATACAGAAATCCAGGCTGCGAAATGTCTGGACTTTGACTCAGAGATTACAAGGGGATTTGCGTCTCTGTTACTGTCACAGTGCGCTCAGGAACAGAAAATCGAACTGAATGGAGAGATCCACACAAGAGTTCACTAACTGGAAGGGAAGACAATTAAGGATATGAACATGAACAAATGCAGAACACAGAAGAGAAGAGGCTGGCAACACAGGCCAGGAGAACAAAGAAATCTAAACTAGAAACAAAGGAATCATCAAAATACAGAATTTGGATAAGGTAACCACAGTCAGACATGAGCTCTGCTAAACACAAAGCCAGATGAAGATTGAGGGGAGCCAGGTGGCCTAAATAGGCAGTGACGTGCCGTCGGACGTCAGTTAGGGGATGCAGAATCTTCACCGTTAAACAAACGGTAACTCTATTACTTTCCTTGATTAGCAATCTGAGGATTGATTAACTAATTTACAAGACTAAACGGCAGAATGGCGTGCCATTTTCATCCACGACATTATTGCTTAGTGCATCGAACTTAAAATGCTCAGGAGACAGCAAGTTTGTTCATATTTGCTTAGAGGAAGCTAACGCAATGCCATTAACAAATATTAAAACCTTTCTTATGCGGCGTTCAATGTGTGGTCAATATGTTTACGATAATATTTCCCCCCTTAAACATGTACTTTTTAATGCCATTTTTAAAAAATAGGGAGTTTATTTTAAGTCTTCTTTCATAATCCGATCAACAAAAGATCAAAACAATATACAGAATTACTGAGAGAGTTGAGATTTTTTCCTAATTAATTATTAACATTTACTTCCTTGCAGTCTCGAATCAAAGCATAAAGGTAAATTAATCTTTTTGTCACTATCACCTCTTAATCATTACAGGCTTAACTGACCAGAAAAAAGGTCAAATTGATTGATTGACAATCAGGCATAGCACGTGGAAACAGGTTGACAAAATCTAGCGATAAAAAAGGAGAAGTCACTGCCTACCCTGACAGTACGTCCCTGTAAATAGGGAAGTTCAATAGGATACAGATGCTGGAAATCAAGAATCGGGGGAGCATGGCGGAAACCTTGGAACTGAACGTTTAGTCCGGAGGTGGCATGTCAGCTGGAAAACCCAGTCCAGACATGACAGTTACTGAGAGTAAATGTGGCAGGAAGCAGCTTTTTGAATGAAGCAGTGCCCAGCCACTTCGGTGCCACAGAGTGTCTGCATAAAGAAAGCAGCAGCATGACAACTCCAAAAAAACTAGCTATAATGCTTTCAACAAGAAAACACAAATCTTGGGTATATATGATGAAATATTTTATATGCTTCATTGATTTTATTGATTCCGTACAGCCATTTTTCTTTTTAATTTAAATAGCCCAAGCAACTGATCAATTGATATTACAGTTTCAAAGTAAGAGAACACAAATAAGAGAAATACAAATAATGACTTGTGAGTGTGCAATGGGCAAAAGCTATGTATATTTGAAGGAGGAGTTGATGAATGTGACAATGCAAGATTCATGTTCGTGGAATTAAAAGGAACAATATTGTTGCATCATCTCCAGTTTTTATATTTATAATTCATAACGATTTCTTATTCCAGTTTTATGTCTCCTAAAATTTTTTTTGTTTTTGTTTTTTTATTTTGGTGAGGGCTACAGACTTTTCTGCACAGTTCAAATGACTGAACTCTGAGCTCGTAAATTCCATCAATCTCCTCTTTTACCTCCACATTAAACATTTGTTAGGACATAGCGCTGACCTTAAAAGCAGTTGAATGCGGTAGGATACATGGGGAACTGAGACAGGACCAGAGGAAGCAGAAAAAAGGGAACAGAGGAAGCAGAAAAAAGGGAAATGGAGCAGCAGATAAATCAGCATGAGGAAATGATGGGAAATAAACAGAAGAGCATGCAATCAGAATTACAAAATCCAGAAAATGAGAGAGGAAGGGAGACAGATGAAAAATAGATAAAAAGGAAGAACGATTTACAGAGACGTGCAGTTTGGGAAGGCAGTTTATCTGCTTATGCAGAATTGCACTCAACCTGTTACCAAGTAATTTGCGTTATTGACAATAAAACAATTTATTTAATGAATAATCAAGAACAATGCACAACCTGTAATGATTAAGGGTGATAGCACCAAAGAGACAAGGAGGCAATAATTTAATATTGTAAGGATAGCAATAAACTGAACAATTCATTAGAAAATGAGAAGGGCACTCAATAGTGTGCTTCATACTGCCAGCATCACTGCTTTTGACCTTTTCATTGATGTTGACCTTGACCTATGAAATTCTAATCACCTATTACTGATGTCCTATACAAATAACCACCCAACAAAGTTTCAGAAAGTCCAGAATTTTTTTCCATAATCCTGCTTACAGACAGATAAAAACAGGGATGAACATCAGCTGAATTCCATCTTCCGTTGTGCCACTTATTTCACAATAAATTATGAAAGATTCATTAAAATATTGAGATTTATTTTAAAAACAGTTCTTGATGTAATTTTAAAAACATAATTTTAAAGTGGAAAACATCTTTTAAATAGTATCTTATTATAGTATCGCAACATATGAAACGGTTACAAGTTCCTGCAAAAAGACTTATGTACAGAAAGTCAAGGTAACATATTACTCAGTGCTATTTCATGAATGCTCAAAGTTCAGAATGCAAATAATGTTATGAAAATGTGAATAGGCCCTTCCTGGTTACTGAACCAATCAACTGCTTGATTGCTATTCAAGCAAGGCAAACAAAAACAGATTGTGAGTAAACAGCTGAGGATTCTGCCTAGCCTAAGTGACCTTTGATGGCAAGAGGTTGAAAATAAAAATACACTCAGTGGCTGCTTGATTTAGTTCACCTTTTTAGAGCTAGGATGGATCCCACTCTGCCCCCAGAACAACCTGAATTTTTCTATCAAGGTGCAGGAAGCATTCATCGGAGATTCTGGTCCATGCTGGCATGATAGTACCTTCCATTTGCAGCAGAATTTCTGGCTGAACATTCATGCAGCCAATCTATCATTTCACCTCATCTTATGTCACATTTTATCCCAAATATCATGTTTAGTCTCTTAGTCTCTAACAACTGAATATATTGACCATTTCTGCATGTTCTTCTATGATGAATTACTGCACCATGATTACACAGTTGCATTAATGTTTAGTTGAACAAATGTATCTGATACAGTGGCTATGACTTGTATATGCATGTATTAAAAAATGGAAGCCAGGAAGAGAAGAAAGAGGTAATAAGAGATAATGTGCACACAATGGAAGTATGTGTCACACTGCACTGCTACACGTCACACAAGTTGCTCAATGGAAAAAATGGCTTCTAATTGTAGGTTATCATGACTCTATATACAGGGACTCTAGTACCAAAGCCAGCCTTTTTGCCAAGGCTTAGACTCTAAAGGCACATGGGCTGAAAAGGCAAACAGTTAGCCTGCAGAATACCTTCTACTCCAGAAAGACAGCGCTCAGGCCTCTCAGCTAAAACAGTATCCTGTGAAGTCTTTGGCCTTTCAGGAGAGAAAAGGCAGTTGGACACTATATAAAAGACTAACCCACAAGCTAAGCAGATTCTCTTGGTCTCAATGAAGCACTGTGTGGCCCTGTATTACTAACAAAAGCACAATGTGTTCAAGTAAGAGACTGGGAGCCTAATTTTCCCGCACTACAAAACGTGTGCCTTAAAAGTAATTTAACCATATAATGAGTCTTAACTTGTCATGCAAGTATAAAACATTGGTATATTTTAAGCTACCATGTTGGACAAATCTAGAAATTAGTCAAAATTATTTCACATAAGAAGCAGATTTTTTTTTTTTTTACAGGGGGCCGCATCTGACTTCTGCGTCCGGAGCGCTTGAAACTATGGGTTTAGCCCCTGAGGGGTCTGACCCACGCCTAATGGCATGCGAACAAGAGGTCGTCACGAACATCATGAATGCAAGAGCTCCTTCCACTGGGGCACTTTATGTGAACAGGAGGAAGATATTTGCAGAGTGGTGTCTTCTCATTAGTTGGTAGCCGAGAACGCCTCTGTGCCAGTAATACCACGTTTCTTGCAGTCTTTGTTTGAAAACAAGCTTGCTCCTCTTACTTTGAGATTCTATGTTGCTGCAATTTCAGCAAGATGTTAGATGTAATACTACCAGTCGGTAGGGTCTCATCGTCTGGTGACCCGTTTTCTTAAAGGCGCCCAGCGGCAGAACCCACCACAGGTTCCCAAGGTTACCACATGGGATCTACCTCTGGTACCAGAGGCCCTTTGCCTTCCCCCTTTCAAACTTGTGGGGGGAGTTGGGCTAAAGTGGCTTTCAGCAAAATTCGTCTCCTGGCGATGGCGTCAGCAAAGCGCGTAAGTGAGCCTCATGCTTTGTCGGTGAGTGAAGCGTGTATACGCTGGAATCCGGACCGCACAGGGGTGGCCCTTCGGCCCAACCCATTATTTTTCCCAAAGAGATAAGCGCTGGGCTGTTTTAATCAGGTCATCAAGCTGGCTGCATATGACCCCTCGGGTGTAGGGGACATGGTAGCTACAGTAAGTCATCAGAGCTACAAGGGCCTTGAGGCATTACATACAGGCAACCGCTGGACTTCGCCGCACTGATTGCGTGTTTATTTGCTGCAACAGCTATAGGAAAAGGCACGCCCTGCCTAAACAGAGACTGTCCAAATGGACTGCCGAAGTTGATTGTGGAGGCATACAGGTCAAAGGGACTTGCTTTACCTCTTAATGTCAGGGGCCACTCCACCAGGACTGTCTCCACTTCCTGGGCAGCACTACGGGGGGTGCCTCTGAGTGAGATTTGTGCTGTGGTCACTTGGGTATCAACATGTACCTTTGTCCATTTATACAGGGCAAATGTGAATACTGCTCAAGTGGTAGCAGTAGCCGTCCTGTAGGCACACACAGGCCGTTCCCGGTACGGTGGGCACCGGATTCCTTGTGACTGCCACTGGCGGTCGGTACGAATGAAACAGAACTTGAGTAACGTATGTAGCTAAAGTCCTACAAATTCTGGAGTTCTCTGACACTCCGTAATTTGGCAAGAACATTCTGTTGGGACATCTTGGAGGGTGACGTAGGCAGATATACCCAGGGCTGCCCGACGTCATCCCATGTCACATGTGACTTTGTTGATACTAAATACTCAATCTGCGCATGAGCAAGATGGATGACATCCAGTGTTAAGCACTGCCTCTGATGCTCATTCAGAATCCATAGAACCGTAGTTACATACATAACTCTCGATTTTGTTACTAGGGGGGCAATTACTTTTCCACATAGCGCCAGGTAGGATAGCTTTTTTCCTTCAACAAATGAAACTATTGTTTAAAATGGCACTTTGTGTTTACTCACATTTTCTTGAATTAAAATTTATTTGATGATCTAAAATGTTTATGTATGACAAATATACAAAAATAGTAGAAATTGAGAAGGGGGCAAACACTTTTTCAGTGTACTATGGTTATTAGAGTTCACACCAGCACTGCTGTTGAATTTCCCAAAGAACTGCTGTACTTCCAATTTGCTTCTCCTTCAGTTTTTTGTCCAATGAGCACAAACCAGCGAGCATGAGCCAAATATGGCTTATTTACGAATTCCAAATCTTGACAAAACACTGAATGAAGAAAATAATTCTGAACTTCTGATCATGTACATTTTACTACTTGCTATTTAAGGTAATGAACAGAAGTAACACCTCTTAAATATCACTAAAAACTAAAATGTGTGTCCAGACTTTTGACTGGTAGTGTACTTACACAAAAATTGCTCTGGATTATGTGTTCTTGAAATGTCCAAACATGTTACATGTATTTTCCTGATTCCTGTGTCCTAAATTAACAGAATCATGACACTGTATACTACACACACTGTCCAGACTATCTGGTTCATTTACCATTGTCAAATGGGTAGGACAGGTGCGTCGATAAGTGTCCACCCGTGTAATAAGAAAGCACATGTCTTTCTGCATGATGCATCTGGATGTGATTGGGAACCTCCATGAGAAATGACCCATGGACATACCATGGACATTTACTGATAAAATAAATTTTACTGGTAATATGATTATCTTTTCTAATCGAAAAATGGTCTGATACAGATATTATTTATAAATAGACAATAAAACATTCTTACATTTGGAGACTTGACCCCTCCAAAGTTGGTACTGGATTTTTCAAAGTGAATATTTAGGGTAAATTAAATCAAGTAGGCTTGCATTTTATGAGCCCAGATATGAATTCTACACAGAACATTACCCACTGTGCAAACTTTCAAAAAACACGCAATTTTACAAGAAAGCTGTTGATCTGTAAAAACTGCACTGTGGGCCGAGACAAGTTTTGTCAAGAAACCAAATGAACTTTAAACGGTTCTAACAGGAAAAAATGAGAATGAAGCTCAAATTTTCACCATTTTCCAAAAAAAAGCTCCCTTTGTCACTGCCGAAACAAACTGAAGAGCACAAAATACTCTGATAGATTTCAGTAGTATGACCCAGCTCAGCCACACTGAGTGGTTGTTGTGAAACAGAAGAATTCTCTCACCAAGAAGGGCCTGGAACAGGTCACTCTGAAAAATGTGCAGCAACTTTTCGGCTCGAACCCTGAACCCCTCGTCTGATGAAGAATGGTAGGCCTCCATGGCCTGCAGAGCTTTCTCCGTGTCTGCCAGAGAAGCAGCAAATAGACAAGATTAGGCAGTTGAAGCAAATACTCAATTTGAGCTCAGAAAGATGCAAAGGTACAGCTAGCCACACAAACATATTCACAAACATGAGAGGAAAAATCCAGGGGTGAGAAAGTGAGAATCCTGCCTCTTTTTTTTCCATCCATGAACCGATCCAGTTTATTTCATCGTTAAGTGCCTCCTCCAGGAGGAGAAATTGTGGCAAATGGCAAATTCAAGAGACAGGAAAAATACTCTAGGGGGTGTCACTCCATACTAAACTGTACAATTCACTGTGTTGTATAAGAACGGTCGATAATTTTTTTTCCGGGAGAATTAAATGATTTGCATTTTTCATATTTATTCACTCCCGGATTGAAGATATACATAAGAAAAAATCATCGGTCCAACAACACAGCAGAAAAAGTGGTTGCCTGATGTCAGCCAATGCATTGTGAAGGACATATTTTGTTACAAAATTTGGCAGGCAACTTCATGAAATGCTCATGACATGTCTGTTGATACTTCGAAAGAAAGTGAAATGAAAAATTGCAGAGAAATACCCATAATAACGGTTTCAATTGTCTGCACTAAATTATTGGGACTCCTCTGATCAGAAATGCAATTTGAAATGACCGTCGTGGGCGTAACCAGTCGCGTCCTCACGTGTTACGTCCATCCCTGTGGGTTTATTTGCATTAGATATGCAAATGACGTAAAGATAACCTCCGCAAAATAAGGTAGTCACTTCCGGCATCAAAATTTCACAAGGCGTCAGACAATCATATATACCATGCTTTTAAAAATAATTAAAATTTTTCCGGGTCCTAATATCGTGTTACGACCATAAAAACATAAACAATCTGTGCTCTATCACCACAGAGTGTATAAAAAGATGGACGCACCACCCAGGTCTGAAAAGTGAGGCCAATGCGGAAATTGAATTCCATTTAATGGCCAGCAGATGGTGACGTCGGTGGTTGCAGAATTGGAAAAGGTTTGTTTGAATTTTCATCACCATTGTAACACATTTGCACAGTTTAGTATGGAATGAGCGAGGGAGCAATTTTGGTCTCTTAGCGTGAATTTTCCACCTCTGACAAACATACACATAACGTAATAGACCACCAACACATGCTGCATGTGCTTTGTTCTGGCATTAAATAAGCATTTCACCATTGAAATTAGTATAATTGTGGTCATTTGTTAAAATTCAAATACACTTCCTAAAAATGTCTTTCCACACATACAGGTTAATGCATGTATTGTACGTAACAGCAGTGATTCAGATGCAGTTCAATATAACATGTTGATACTGTGCACCAGCAGTCAGCCAGTGATGAATTAGGTTATTCCGGCATGTGTTTATATTCAGACTATGAACTAGTCATATTACTTAACAACTCGCCAGAACCTAAAGTCTTACATAAAATCTTATCAGATCAGGGCTAAATTAACTGCCAACTTTACAACAAATGCCAAGATTTTACAGACGAAGAACACAATGCGCACAACTGGCAAAGAACATACCACGCAGTATGCCTTCGCTTTGTCACCGTGCATACACTATACAATTTTCATGACTACAGTGAGATGCAATGTTGTGATAACTTGAAAATCCTGTAACCATAAGCCCACTCACAACCGTATCGATGCAATAACTGGTTCAAAGTACATTACGATGCTGCTCCAGAACGCAACATTTTTGGCAATTTACTTCAGTAGAAATACGTGGATTCTGAAAGTCCGCGAAAACAAACCCAAACAAATGCTCACCTTCTCGTTTGAGAGGCATGTCTGTAAATTTCTTTTCTTTTTTTTTCTACTTTCTCTCTTCTCCCAACTGATCCGCTGGATACAGCACATAAACCTATTTAGGGATTGTACTGTGAATGAATGGGCTTCTGGGAAATGAAGTTTCCATCTCCGTTATTGAAGAATATATTCGATTGGACAGCATGGACTGATTGACCATTTATTACATTATTAATTCATCGCGAAAATTCTAGTTCTCCAATCACATGGCCGATACTGCGAATAATTAAGTCAAAAGCTGTATAGATTCTATGCTGAATTAATTTCTACAGGCCTAGCTGTATCCCTTAGTATTCTACACTGCAGATCATCAACAGGTATAGGGGGAACCGGGGTTACCTCGTCATGATTTTGTATTTGGCTCCATAACTCTTTGTTGCTAAAACTTAGAGAAATACCTTTATGGTATATGTGTAGTGCAGAATGTCGCCCACAAAACTTGTATTGATACAATCTCAATATAACATATATTTACATCACAATATTCAATTTTCGATATTTCACAAACATGCCGAAGTAACCCCATACCTGGGTTACTTCATCAGATGGGTGAGGTAAAATTGTCATAGTTGGTAATCAGCTGAAGCTGAAAAAGACAGTCCAATATTCTCATAACAGAAATGGTGAGAATTGTTTTATTTTTACAACGAACCAACACAAGCTATGATTTATGCATAGTCACCGTCAGAGTTGCAGTTATGACATATGTAGGCGAGCCCACTGACATTTGCACAGTCCTCATGTGCCCACCTTTGCATGAGAAGCATTGGACCCACTCCTCTCCACCTTTGGATGATGAGTAAGGACCAAGGCACCAAAGAGGAGCAGCAAACATTCCCACTGACAAAGGAATGGAATGAAATGCAGAGGCCCCAGGGCTGGCACCTGCCAACCCTAAATACTCTGCCAACACCTCCACTTTAATGGGCCCCACCTGTGGCCCATTAAGGTGGAGGTGAAAGAATGAGAAAGGGGAGGGGCTGCAAGGAGAAAACCCTTACTATTCATACTTGTGTCCTCCAAACAAAGGCCCTAATCGGTCCTTTATCATAAACATAAAATAAATGCAAATATTAGAATTATTAAGACACTATAGGTGTCTGAAAAACAATAAATCGGTTCCATATTTGACTTTGAAATATTTTAATATAGGCCTAACACAGGACCTACAAGCGGGGCAACCTCAGCACCCTGACAAACTAACCCCATGCTGCTTGGCCAGTGTAGCCTCGTGCTCTCATTTTGGAAATCAGGCTGCATCTCTCATCTCATGATCGCAGCAGCCCTTTATCTTATGTGTTGTTAATAACTCTAGTTACATACATTTATGAAACAGTAAAAACACAGTGGAAATCTTTGTCTTCAAAGAAGCTAGATGCATTTATTTCAGAAACTTAAAGTTTACAATTTGGGTCAAAATTCAGTTATTTAGGCAGAAAACACTTACATGACACTACAAGCCCTTCTTCTTTCCAAGAGATGACGTCGCTGGGATGTCACATAATTTGTACATTTTCGTTTTCCTGTCAGTGCGTTTGCAATGAAAAAAACTGGGGTGACAAACCTAACCCCGGGGTGAAGTAACCCCGGTCTCCCCTATATCCGCACTGGCCTCGATTACACATTAGGACTCAAAGCAAATGCTTCAAGAACTAAAACGCAATTGGCCTATTTCGTTTCCATGGTCCAGTGTTGGCCTTTGACATTTACGATGCTACCCCTGCTGAAAAATCCAGTAGAATACCATTAGAAAAAAACTTTGAGTCAATGGGAAAAACGAAAGAAATGTGGAATCGTAAATCTAACATGCTCCAGTCCAAAGTCAGCATTAGATAACATAGGGTGAAGTAGAAAGTAGGGCCAAATGATCTGAATTTTCTTATCTTTATGCATGTCCATTTACACAGAATTCCCATACATTATTCAAATTTTCCTCAATTTACACAGCTTGCTGACGTACCAATAAAGTTGTAGCGATTTTTGTTTATTAAAAAGAATTTCATTCAAAATTTTAATTATTTTAGGCTATTCATTTTGACAAAGATGAATGAGCACATAGACACACACCACAATACACAAACATTGACCGGATCAGTGGCGGCTGGTGAACTGGCAATAGGGGAAGCTCAAACCATCCCTTAAAAATAATGATGCGTCATGACCAGTTTTCAATCATTCATTTAAATTACCATTACAGAGATTCCGAAAACTCTCAACATTATCAGGTCTGGTCAGTTTTCATCAATGACACATAGTCTACCTGTCAACTCTCACGCATTTGGCGTGAGTTTTAGAGGCATAATTATGTTCCCCTGCTGTAGTCAGCAATTATTCAATCAATGCATGTGTAAGAGATTCTCGCATGGAATTGAATTCCTTGTGCATGGAGGTTTATCAGTTTCATGTGTGTTACGGTGGATTTCACCTCTAGTAATTGGAAACCGATTATGACTCCGGACTTCTCACGCTTTTGTTTATTCAGGGGTTGGAAGCAATGCATGTGTTTCATGATCGTTCAAATTGTTTAAATGAAATAAAATCATTGGAAGCAATGGAATTGCATAAAGATGTTTCAAATGATCTTATTAAATTTAAACAATTTAAACGATAATGAAACACGATGATTGTGACTTTTTCTGAATCAACGATCTCCTCACCATATTCATGGACGCCATTGTGCCATTACCTGTTGGTGTGGCAAAAGGACACTAGCTAGCTTTCGTTAATACCTTCAAAAAGCCATTCGTACCAAAGTTTCTGTATGGATGTAATGTGTCGTTGGCTCATGTTTCCAGTGTGGCTTTCACACGAAAATCACTGAATGTGTCTGTTTATATTGAACTTATATTGTAACAGAGTCGTTGCCGTGGTCACTGCTCTCCATCTCTGCCTGTTGGAAACCGATGTGCGTTCGTGTGTGGCTTTGGGGCGGGGACTGTTTACTTCGGGTACAGACAGGAAGCCAGCTAAAACATCCAACCCAGTTACAAGCCTCTCCCCATCACGCCCAACCTTTGCTAAGCCAACTTGCACAGCCGCTCCAAATCGGCCGGGCTAAAAGTAAAAAAAAAAATACATATTAAATGGCAGATAAATCTTTGCCAAGGATGGTATTATTATTAAAAAACAAAAGAAGATATAGGTAAAATAAGTTAATTAATGAATGGCTGTCAAAAGAACAGTATTAATGAAAACGTTTAATGTTTTAACTGTAAGATTTTCATTCAAAGTCCAGTCAAAAATAGACATTGAATTCAAACAATCATAATGCCATATTAAATTGTACTCTTTCATGTCTATAATCACATCCAATAGGACACATGCAGCTTTTTAGTGAGATATGGAATGTACAGACCACTCATTGGTACAGTGGGGTCTGGGTTTTAGGAAATGTTTCAGCATGGAAGAATCCTCACATGCATTTATTTGATAAAATACCACTATGTACATATAACCCCTGTTTGAACCTTTGATTTGAAGCATTAGTTTGGTTGAATAAACAATTTGAAAAGGGCATGGGGAGCCATTTATGTTTTCTTTGTAAGAAAAAAGTTTTAACCTTAAGAGATCAACTGATCGCGCCTTCCATAATGACATAAAATTTCACGTATCCTGACTTCTCTGCGTGTTATTTGACCGTGTTTTCACCATAATGCTGACCTTGGATCCTGAGATTTTAGTGGAAAAAGCAGAAAGTAATCCAGAAATATGGTCCGTTGATCATCAAGACAAAGGCCTAAGTTGTACCTACTGCAAGTGCATGGTCTAAAACCTAGTGCAATGTTGATTTCCTACCACCTGGTGCAATATTGATTTCCCACCAACCTTATGGTTAAAACATGCGGTTACAACAGACTAATGCCTTTCGGCCTATAAGTTCCCAAATTTACTCTTAAGAATTGATCTGATTACTCATGTTTTATAGAAAATACAATAGTGTGCAGTGATGATTATATACTTAACAAAATGAAGATAAATCAGAAACCTAGTACCATTCAGGTATTTATTTCATGTAATATTGGATCATGTAGATGAAAATAAGTAAATAACAGATCACAATATAGTTGTATTAAAAACAAAAGAAATAATGTCTTTTTGAGAGGAAAAAGTCTATAGCTGGTATGGCCACCCTTTCATTTGATTACAGCATTCAATCTTTCAGGCATATTTTTTACATTTTTTTATTTTCTCACCAGCTAAACCATTCCATATGATGTGAAGTTCATTCCAAAGAGATTCAATCGATGTTACAACAGATTTGTCTATCTTTGTATCAAGCAAATCCCAGATTTGCTCAATCAGATTAAGGTCAAGTCATAACTTTTAATGTCACCAGATGATTTTTTTCCAAATGGGATAATTCTTGCACAAATGAAAATGTGTTTAGGGTCATTATCTTTTTGAAAATAAAATCCCCGACCAATCAGTCTCTTTCCAGATGGCAATGCGTGCCTCACAAGGATGCTGTGATTATTCTTTTGATCCATTATTCCATTGATTTTTATAAGATCACTGGCTCCTTTTGAGCAAACTGAACCCCAAACCATAATATTACCACCTCCATGTTTTACTGAAGGGGTTAAACAGTCATTTTTGAAATGTTCTCCAACTCTGTGGCATACATAAATTCTGCAATTGGATGAGAAAATTTAGAATTGTGATTCATCGGTCCGAAGGACCTGTTCCCAGTCCATTGGTGTCCAATCCTTGAATTTCTTGGCAAATTCAAGTCTTTTTTTGATGTTGCCAGGTCTTGGCAGCAGCATGACTGATCAGACCATTTTCACACAACTCTGGAAATAGTAGATCTTGATCTACTTTAATCTCTTCAATTCTGGTGCTATTAATATCATCAAGGAGTTGTCGTGCTGTCAACTGCTATTTTTTTGTACTTGTCATTCACAGATAATGAACATCAGATGCGCTTAACTTTCGTTTTGCACCTCTATTGCCACTAGTTTTCAGCAAACCAGTCTCTTCAAAATTCTTGATGGTGTTTTTTTTTTTTTATTACAGTGCCATTGCATCATCTTCAGAAATTTTTCAAAGTGACCAGTGATATACCTGTGGGAATAATAATACAAAAAAACAATAGTATTCTGCAATACACTTTAACCACAAAATTATAGAGAAGTAATATGCAGTGGGGAAAATAAGTATTGAACGCGTCAACATTTAAATATATTTTAAATGTTTTATTTTAAATTTAAATATACATTTAAATATATTTTAATATATGTATATACAACCCCAATTCCGAAATAGTTGGGACAATGTGTAAATTGTGAATAAAATCAAAATGCAATGACTTTCAGATCACATGAGCCAATATGTTACTTACAACAGAACATAGATAAAATTTCAAATGTTCAAACTGAGACATTTTACATTTTTATCCACAAAATGAGCTTATTTCAAATTTTCTGGCTGCAACAGGTCTCAAAAAAGTTGGGACACAGGCAAAAAAGGGCTGAAAAAGCAAGTGACATATAAGAGAATCAGCTGAAAGAACATTTAGCAAGTAATTAAGTTAACTGGCATCAGGTGTGTAACATGATTTGCTATAAAAGGGATGTCTCAGAGAAGCTGAGTCTCTCAGAAGTAAAGATGGCCAGAGGCTCTCCAATCTGTGAAGGCTTGCGTAAAAAAGATGGTGGAATACTTTAAAAACAATGGTCCTCAACGTCAAATTGCAAAGGCTTTGAAGGCCTCATTATCGACAGTGCATAATATCATCAAAAGATTCAGAGAAACTGGAAAAATCTCTGTGCTTAAGGGACAAGGCCGAAGACCTTTACTAGATGCCCGTGATCTTCGGGCCCTCAGACGCCACTGCATCACTCACTGGCATGATTCTGTCATTGACATTACTAAATGGGCCCAGGAATACTTCAAGAAACCACTGTCTGTAAACACAGTCTGTCGTGCCATCCACAGATGCCACCTAAAACTCTATCATGCAAAGAGGAAGCCATTGTTGAACATGATCCAGGGGCGCCGCCGTGTTCTGTGGGCCAAGGCTCATTTAAAATGGACTGTAGCAAAGTGGCAAAGTGTCCTGTGGTCAGACGAGTCCAAATTTGACATTCTTGTTGGAAATCATGGGTGTCGTGTCCTCCGGGCTGAAGAGAAGAAAGATCACCCCTCCTGTTAACAGCATTCTATTCAAAATCCAGCATCTCTGATGGTATGGGGATGCATTAGTGCAGATGGTGTGGGATACTTGCATGTTTCAAAAAGCACCATGAATGCTGAAAGATATATAAAGGTTTTAGAGCAACATATGCTCCCCTCCAGATGACATCTACTTCAGGGAAGGCCTTGTGTATTTGAGCTGGACAATGCAAAACCACATACTGCAGCTATTACAACAGCATGGCTTCGTAGTAGAAGAGTCCATGTGCTGAACTGGCCTGCCTGCTGTCCTGATCTTTCACCGATTGAGAACATTTTATGATAATTAAACGAAAAAGTCAGTCAAAGGAGACCCAAAACTCTCCAGCAGCTGGAAGCCTGTATTAAACAAGAGTGGGATCAAATTCCAATGGCTAAACTCAAGAAATTTGTCTCCTCAATGCTCAGACGCCTCCACTCTGTGTTAAAAAGAAGAGGGGATGCTACACCATGATAAACAGGCCCCTGTCCCAACTTTTTTGAGACCTGTAGCAGCCATCAAATTTGAAATGAGCTCATTTTGATGATAAAATTGTAAAATTTCTCAGTTTCAACATTTGCTATGTTATCTCTGTTCTATTGTGAATAAAATACTGGCTGGTGTGATTTGAAAGTCATTGTGTTTTGATTTTATTCACAATTTACACTTTGTCCCAACTATTTCAGAATTGGGGTTGTATAAATATAGTAAATATGTTTCTAATGGGGCTCTTGAAATTACATTTTCACCCCAAGTAATCCACACATACAAATAAATCAAAACAAATAAGTCCATAAATTAAGTTATGTTGCATGTTGTTTGCGCTCGCATTATGTCCCCACCAACTCTCAAATTAAACCTATGCCCTTGGTATGCTTAAAGAAACTTCTAAGCAGACATTTTGTGAGGCACAGTTCTGTGCAAAAGTTTTAGGCACATTTAAAATACTCCTATTATGCTGAAGACTATGCTATAGAATTAATTGAAGAGTCTCTAAATGCATAAAAAAGTACCGTAAACATCTGTATATGGTAAAAAAAAAAAAAACCTAAATAAAATCAATATTTGGTTGAACACTCTTCATCAAAATCAAAATACACTGTCACTCTTCTGTAGTTTTAGAAGAGAACTGGTTGGTGGGTCATTCTAAGCATAATGAACTTGATGAACTTGCCATCATTTCTGTGGACAGGCCGTCTCTCCTGTGATTTTCCTTAATTTGATGTGGCGGGGGGGGTTGTGTTTTTCTCCTGTGTTTCTGAAGCAGGGAAGCTGTGATTGGTCCACTTCATTATTAGTGGACGCTGATCACAAATGGCAGTGGAACATACATCCATTTCTAATTTACCTCATGTCCTCTTTCTTGTCTCGTCTACTCCTCTCCCCTCATACCCCACCTCATACTTCCTGGTGGGAAGAGAGGGGAGGTAGGGAGGAGAGTGGTATCAAGGTAAGGAGGAGACACTATCGGAATGCAGCCTTAGGTGCACTATATGCCTGTCTTCATTAGAACGAAGTTTCACATTAGCTAGCTATTTTGCGGTTCTGAAATTAGCCTGATGTCAAATTAGCTGGCTATTTCGTAGTGAAGACGCAAATAGCCCACTAATTTGATTGGGAAATTTTCCAGTTAATTCTTGGTCCAGTTTGCGAAATAGCCAGCTAATTTGCGAATTAGCCCGCTATTTGTGTTGCGTCTTCATTAAATTGAAATTTTCTATCTACCGTATCTGGAAATTATGTAAAGTGCACATGCGTCAACTTCGGGCTCATTTCTCTAGCAGAGGGCTTTGGGGCTAATGGAGACGCAAAATCGTACTATAGGGCTAACTTCCCTAACCGCAAAATGGCTGGCTGCTTTAATTTTGTTCTGATGAAGACAAACCTTATATGACAGTGGACTTTGCTTCACCTAGCACAGTATGACAAGGCTGGTAATCAAGATTTTACCTATTTCCAGTGGCACAATCTGACGAATAATGAACATAAACAATGGCCAAAACTGCACAGTGCGTGGATACCTTATGAGCGCTTGTTGATAAACATTTCCTCATTCTGTACATGTGTATATGTGCATGTGTTTGAGTGAAATGAAAGGTGATATTAGTTAATTAAAACATGCAGCATATATTTTTTTAAGATCACCGTTTCAATACTATTTATAAGCAAATTTTAATGCAACTAAAAAAATTAGGAATATAAATAATCATATGCAACAGTAAGCCTACTGAATACAGACTGTTTAGTTTTGGCAGGATGGACCCTTGTACGAACTGTAACAAAACAAAGTAAATGACAATGATCCATCTATGCCAGTTTCAGTATACCTGAAAATGAGAAAATTTGCCATTCAAAATGAGTGTCAACGCAAAACATGAAACAAAACCTGGTTTTCATTGAGAACAATGGCAAATGGCACTGTGCGTACGATGGGCAATGAATATATTTCTTGAAAGGATGCGTGTTGCTGTATGTATCCTCTGCCTGGAGACATTTTGGACACATTTTGGATTTACGTCCTCATCTCCAACAGTTTTGGGAAAGCACTTGGGTGGAGGAGACATGTTTGGTATTGGGGTAGAGGAAAAGAGGATAGGGGGGGAGGCAAAGTGACATTTTCATCAAATTTGACGAGGGAAATAGTATACTGACAATGTCCTTTTTTTAAAATGAACGTCTTTAAGCTCTTTGTCAAAGCTGGTGGGCTAGCATGTCATCATTTCAAATGGCACTCATATTTTCCACTCATCGAGACAACTTTGTGGTACCAGCCACACTGAAAGATTATGGACCAAAATTTCTCACACTCCAAGAGCTTCATCAGAGCCAAGGTCCCCATGGATCAGCAGGTACTTGACCCGGTCATATTAAATGACTCAAGACAATGGACCTTAATGTCTGACAAAATGTTTTGTTCAGTGAGACAAATTTTTGTCGGGTACTGCCTAAAGGCTACCAGAATTGCACTGTGTGTGGACACTTTCATTTAAGGTCATCTAATGTTTTGATTGCAAATTGGACAGCATTTCATAAGAATCTACAGTTGTGCTCAAAAGTTTGCATGCCCTGGCTGAATTTATAAATTAGGTAACTTTTTTAAAGAAAACATGAATGGCCAGGCAAAACACATTTATTTCTTATTGGATTCATATCCAACTGTAGGTCATGTAGAATGGTACAATCATCAAACAAAACGTGGCAATAAGCGTAAAAAAAAAAAAAGAAAATGAACCCTGTTCAAAAGTATGCATACCCTTAGTTCTTAAAACTGTGTATTGCCCCCTTTAGCATTAATCACAGTGTGCAGTCTTTTATGATAGTTGTCAATGAGGCCCCTAACTGTCTCAGATGGTATAGCTGCCGATTCTTCCTTGCAAATTGCCTCCAGCTCCTGCTAATTCTTTGGTTGTCTTGCGTGAACTGCACGTTTGAGATCTCCCCAAAGTGGCTCGATGATATTGAGGTCAGGAGACTGGGATGACCGCTCCAGAACCTTCAGCTTTCTCATCTGTAACGACAGGTCAAGGTCAACATGGCCTTGTACTTTTGATCATTGTCATGCTGGAAGGTCCAAGTGCGTCCCATGTGCAGCTTTTGTGCTGAAGAATGCAAATTGTCTGCCAGTATTTTCTGATAGCATGCTGCATTCATCTTGCCATCAATTTTCATGAGATTCCCTGTGCCTTTAGAGCTCACACACCCAAAAACATCAGAGAGCCCCCACCATGCTTTACAGTGGGAGTGGTATATTTTTCACCATGGGCCTCTCCAAACATTGTGCTTATGGTTGTGACCATGAAGTTCTATTTTGGTCTTTGGTCTTGTCACTCCAAATGACAGTATTCCAGAAGTTGTGAGGTGTGTCAAGGAGTTATCTGGCATATTTTAGGCTGGCTTTTTTGTGAGATTGGTGCAATAATGGCTTCCTTCTTGCAACTTGACTATTGTTGATAAGTACCTCCTTATTGTGCTCCTTGAAACGACCACACCATCTATTTCCAGAGCGTCCTGTATTTCTCTTGAGGTAGCTTGTGGATTTTTATTTGTGTCTCTAACTATTCTCCTGGCAGTTTTGTTATGATTCTGTTGTTGCCAGGCCACGTTTTTGTCGTGACTCTGCTTTTACCAAGCTATGTTTTGATTTAGTCCATGCCACGTTTTGTATTTTGTCTGTCTTGCCTTGCCATGTCCTTTTTCCTACCATCACTCATAGTCACTGTTTAGATTATCATTCTGGTTTATGTATCATTCCATGCCATGCATTGCACATTGTCTCCCCAGTCTTGTCATGTGTTCTGTGACAGTTTTGCTCCCCAGTTTTGCATGCCACATTTTCAGGTGATTTCATGGTTTCTGGGTTTCCAATTATTCCTTCCAATCTCGTTTGCTTCCTTCGCCTTGCTGTTCTGTCTTTACTAACAAATACTAACAGTTTGTTATTTTGGATAAATTACTAACATTAACTAACATTGTTTATAGTACTAACTTACTAACGAGCACAAGGGATTGAATAGCTGCACATTACTAATTGACTAACAAGCTCTCAGCACTCGCTCTGCTCTTATCTCCGCCCCTTGCCTTCACTCACTTTACTTTGCTGCAATTCGGCGGATTCTCCGCACCTTGTTAACACTGTTCTGCCTCTCACTCTGTGCACTTTAGAACTCCCTAACCGAAGCCATTTGTTTGTCATAGGCTGTCTGTGTTATCCCTGTCCGCGTTTTGGCTTTCGCCAATTTCATGTGGTTAGGAACTTCCTCTTGTTCATTCCTTTGTTAATTAGTCTGATCCAGCTCACCTGTTCCCTATTATAGCATGTGACTTCCCGTATGTGTATTTAAGCAGTCAGTTCACAACCAGCTCTTGTCAGAACGTTTTCTCTTGTCTGCTCGTGCTACTCTGTTCATGCCCTGTATTCATAGCGTTACACTTCTGACTGGAACGTCCCAGATTTTGATTCTGCCTATGATTATACTTTGCCTGTGTACTGAACCTGCTTTGCCTGACTTCGAGATTTGTGATTGCTGCCCTGGTAACGAACCATTTCTGGCCATCTGGATTGTGTTTTTGGATTCTGGACTTTGTACGGTTTCCTTCAATCCTGCTGGGGTTTTTACCCTTAATTCAAAACCAATTTTGCTGCACTTCCTGGTACTCGCATGTGGTTGCAGAACGCACCCTCACAAGTTTAGGCTGAAATCTTTCTTGGTCTACCTGGCCTTGGCTTGGTATCAACATATCCCCTAATTTTCCACCACTTAATCATGGCCTGAACAGTATTGACTGGCATTTCCAAGTCTTTGGATATCGTTTTTATATCCTTTTCCGTCTTTTAAAAAAACTACCTTGTTACTGGGGTCCTTATACAGTTCTTTTCCGCTCCTCATGGCTCAGTGTCTAGCCAGATAAGTGCATCCACTCAGGAGCTAATAGACTCAATGACTATACACAAACACTAATTACAATTTTAAAAAGGTGTGGAAAATCAACCCTTAATAGCCATTCAAACCTGAGTGTGTCACCTGAGTCTATATAACAAGGTCAAACATTCAAGGGTATGATCAGGGCCGTTTGGGTAATTTCAGTCATCATTATGATTTAAAAAAGGAGCCAAACACCTATGTGAAGATGAATGACTTCACATGATCACTATCCTTAAATAAAAGACAAGTTTTTTGCATGATGAGTCATATTTTCAAAATAATTTCTCAAATTTAGCTAGGGTATGCAAACTTCTGAGCTCGACTGTACCCAAATTATTACTCCACGCACACGCGCGCGCACACACTTAAAATTCCAGCTATAGAAAATAATCAGCTTGCACTTCCTCTGCACTCATAATGACATCCACCACAAGCATTGGCCGACCAAGCAATTGTCTCACGCCTTGCCGTCTTGGTGCATACTACTTTTAGGAGAAGCGAAACTCACTTCGTCACATATCATTCGACTCAAACAGTGTGCATACCGAGAACTATTCTCCAGTACACTTTATTTGTATAATCATTGGACAAACGATGGCTTCGTTCTTCTTCATCGCGGCGTTGTGCGCAACATTTCTGAAGCCGTGCGTGTCTGAAAAACCTTCCTACATGCCGATGACCGAGACTGCCACGGCCGGTAAATAATTTCTCTTCTGCATGGGGTGATGCTGGTTGAAGTGCCAGTTTGAGTTGAACAAACTTATTGCGCTACCTGCACGTGGGCTATAAGGCTATGAGTTAGCCATTTGTAAATGATGCCATAACATATATTATGAACAATCAAAAAGTTATACTTTGTTACTGTTATGTTTCGCTGCTTCACCATCGGTGATATTAATTTGAAATAGCCAAAATGTGCTGGATAATTCCACTCGTCGTTGTCTGCCAAAGAGAAAATCAAGAAGAAATGCCGTTTCATTTTCTAAGCTCTTTCGTTAGCTAGTTTACTGTAATTTAATTAAGGCAATGCATTTCAGAAAGACAGTTGCTACGGGTACGGCAGTTTTCCAACGCATTTCAATGCAGAGAGGTACGGCAGTCCCAATTTCAAACCCTGCCCTAACCTAACCCTGACCCTAACTCTAACCCTAACCCTAACCCTAACCATAATCCCTAATCCTCATCCTAATCCCTTCAAACCAACAGTCGTACCCATAAAACTGCCGTATCTCTAGACACTGCGTTTCAGAAAAACCCGACCGCTAACTAATTTGCGTTTAGAAAAGAACACGATCATCTCAGTTCCGTGAGTGTGCTTCGCTCGGAGGATTAATCTTATCTATTATCTCAATCTGAGAAATAATAATGAGTAGTTCGATATTTGATGGATCTAGGCGGTGTAGATGTTTAAAGCTGTAGTCTACATTCCAGCCAAGCACGCTGCAATGACCAATAACAATAGTAACTTAATTTGTACGGCACCTTTCAAAACAACCGAAGGACAAGGAAAATCTAAGAACAATTACAAAACTTTTTTTTTTTTTTTTTTGTCGCTTTATTTGTTTTACAAATACCTGCATATCCACGACTTTTCACTTACACACCGGCAACAATCTTCATAAATACAAAAAAAAAAAAAAAACCTGATTTCAAATAAATAAATGATGGCTTTCAACAACACATTTTGGCTTTCGAGCGCGAACGCATTTCACAAAGCTGAAAATGGTTTAAACATAACCGGTTCCACAAATACATACCTATCAGACCTGGATATCCGTGCTGGTGAAACTGGAACTGGAAAAGCAGCTGTTTCCAGATAAGCAAGTGACAGCTTTTACCTCCGAGACTTTTTATTTATTTATTTATTTATTATATTTATTTTATTATTATTATTTTTTTTTTTTTTTTTAGAAATGTCTTAATCCAGTGGTTCTCAAACTAGGTCCTCGGGGACCACTGTGTATGCTGGTTTTCATTGCAACCACAAGTGCAATCCCATAATTCTATTAAGCTGTTGATTTGTCTTAATTACTTGGATTTTGTTTCTGTTTTTTTATCCATAAACTTCACATAATGAGAGAAATGTTATGCCTGCCATGGGAAATTAAATGCTGCATAATTTATAATGCTGCAATACAAGTAACTGCACAAGGTCTAATATATTTACTGATCCAAGTCATGCAAAAGTTAATTATTGAGCTCCTATAGGTTGCTGCACACAAGCTTAAAGTTCTTAATTTTTTCTACAATTGTAAAGCCACTGTAAATTATTTTGCCTTTTAACTCCTCATCATCAAATAAATGGTGCAATATAGTGACCATGCATCAATAATTAAACTAATCAAGACCCTACTCATATTTTGAAAGTTATTGGTATATCTGTTTAAATTTCTCCCTTATTATTCTGCTGCTTCCCTTTATAGCATGATGTGAATATGAAACTTTAATTTTTCAGAGCATGCATATGTTTGACAATATTGTTTGATAACATTGCTTGAAAGGGTAATGAAGAAAAATTATCTACTCATTAAAATTCTGGGGTTGCATTTGTGGTTGGAATAAAAACCTGCATACATGGTGGTCCCCCATGACTGAGTTTTAGAACCACTGTCTTAAGGGGTGATCTGGGGTTAAATGGGCAAAATTTGATTATTTTTCCAAAAAATTTTTTTGAATAAAAATATTCTATAATAACCCACCTTTAATAATCACTAATTGCTACAAGGATTAAAAACTGAACTTAACTTTTCAATGCGGTCTAATGCATTTTCCATTGATTTCCTAAGGTATTACTTTTTCCACGTTTCTCATGTTTATGGCAGCCATAACTTTTTTTATTTATCATTGAAAATCAATGAAATTTGTGCTGCAGGTACTTTACTTCATTAGAAATGCAATGACATAGGGAAATTTTGCCTATCTGTTACATACTTTGAGTATTCGTCAGATTCTGCGCAAAATAATGTCAAAATTTGAGTAAAATGCCCCAAAATCACAAAACTGATAAATTGGGCAAAGAATGGCTATGTCATTGCATTTGGATAAGCAATGGCTTTTAAATGATGAAATAAAAACTGAATTCTATCATAGAGTTAAAGAGGAATTGGTGCTAGAAGTTTTCTGCATATTTAATGAGCTTGCTCGGTTACCATGGCAACCGCATAAACAGAAAAACGCCAACTTGTATCTTTTGTGGTGGTTATTACATATACCTCTTTAGATTAATTCTGAGTTGTTTCCTGGTGTGATTTTTCATTTAACCACAGATCACCCCTTACAAAATTAGCCATTCACAACAGCAGGCGGTGCTATGAGCAATTTCAGAAGAATTTTTAAGATTCAGCATTGGGTAATATATGACCTTCTCAGATTTGCATGTTTTTTTTTTTTTTTTTCATGGAAGATCTATTGGTATTGGGCAGAAAGAAAAATGCTAGATTTCTGAGTTCCAAACCAAAACGATTTTTAAAGGGCACCTTGAAAGGTCAATTTTTTGAAGGCCAAAATTGGACTTCCTAAAGGAGTTGTGCCTCAATTACTGTGCGTGCTCAGAACTTCAAAAATGGTTAGCCTAAAGCGGTGAATCTGCTCGACTGCAAGTCGAAATCTGATTCCATCCTCGCCGATCCGTCTTTGTTTTGCATTGTATTTTTATATTTTAGTTACAGAGGCATTTTGGTTTTTTTCGTTAAAAAGTTTCTAAGGGAAATGCTGATGAGGTCATATAGTACTTGGTGGCAATCATGCCAGTGGCAGGGAAATCGAATGAGTCAATTAAAGAAAGAAGCATTAGGTAGCTCCGCGACCAAAAAAAGTTCGGACCACCCAATCTTCTATTCCACTGATAAGAGCATAAAAAACCCTGCAAAATGACACTTTTTTGTCTATACATCAATTATTAACCCTTTACAGTATGTGTTATGATGCCAATTAGGAAAAACAATTTGTAGTTTTTTTTTGCCGTAAAATAGACTAAATGAACATAATCTAAAGAAAAATTACAAAAACATTAAAAAAAAGGAACACTTTTCATAAACTGCATGTCTGAATGTTGCCTGTAGGCAATACTGCACCATTGAGGAACAACCCACTGAAATGAATGTGTCGAAGAGTCTAAGCGTAATTTTTTGAACTTTACAAACAAAATTATGATGAATTATATGCTTTTGAACTTTATTTATACCTAAACACGCACTACCAAAATTTCATGGTATTACCAAGGTTATGTCACACTGGTGACATGGTTATGGTACACTGTTGCCTCAAGGCAACGTGCAATTTTCCATAAAGGGCAACAATTGCATTTTAACAAGTTTCCATTATTTAATTAGCAAATGAAGTGCATTAAACTATTATAAATTAAGCTTTACTCTCCTACTATTGTGAATATTGTGGTTCCTTATGGTCTTCCCTCTTTTTCAAAGTATTGCATCATTAAAGTGGTTGCATTGTGAAGATACTACAGGCCAAAAATGGGTATGTTGCCTGAGGGCAACACTGTACCACAGAGAGTGAAGGAAACTATGGGCATTTGCCAGTCTGAGAAAAGGGGTAAATCCTGGGCTATTTTTTCAATGCTTTTTTTAAACGTGATCAAAATGCAGTAAATAAACAATGGAATCTAAAACGTCCTTAAAACTCAATGGAAATTAATGAAAATTTCAACAAACAAGGAACGATGTGTGCTCTCACTGCTGCAACCAGAGATTTGAGTTTACAGTAATGTTACATACTCATTGTCCAGTTCCTCAGTATCTGTCTAAAAGCTGATGCCAGGTCTCTTTATCTTAGCCACAAGATGTTCTGTGCGTTCATTCTGCAGTGTATGTCCCAGATGTTTGCTTTACCTCTTTGTAAACCAGCAACACATACACATGTGCACATACCTTCATTGTGACCCTTGATTTCTATCACTCAGTATCTTCCACTGATCAGAAGACACCTTCCATGCCTTGCTGCTTCTCCGCTAAACAGAAAACAATGTCTCAAGCAGAACACAAAACAGCTCACTGTGAGCTTGAACAATTCACACAGAAAACAAATGAGGAATAATAATGTTCCCCACAGCTCCCTCCTTTTTTCAACTCTATGACAATAAAATACAGAAAATCATAAACAAAAACAAATGGCAGTTCTAAGCTCAGCTTGTTATTATATTTAAGAATATTCTTTTAGCATTTCAGGCATAGCTTCCATTCTCCTGGCAGCTTCTTCAACATCATCAACTGGAGCTATGCGAATGCAATTACCTTGGGCTGAGCAAACATATTGTTGCCCAAACATGGAAGTAATCATAGTAAGCAATACCCCAAAACATAAACACTGTGAAATAAGTAAGTTAGAATATTGAACGTTTTACAGAAACTTGAGGAACTTTAAAAGGTTTGGTAGAGACCTGTGATCTCACACTCAGAAGTAGCGTATTATTTTATTAAGTCCTTTATTTCCAGGCCCACAGTCCCCCCTCCCAGCAAACACTCTGTGCCGCTGGGCTGAGGTGGGCTCCCTGTTGTCATCCTCAGGCGGGAAAGGGGAAAGGGATGTCTTCACCAGATGTTCAAAGACACATATTTGTAGTGGCCGGTGGAATACGGAGGCCAGGTGCAACGACCAGAGAGAAAGAGAGTAGCACGGACACAGTACAAACACAGAGAATAATACAGACTAAACGAAAGTACTCGCGCTTCCAAAGGACGTATAATAGTCCGAACCACGGAAGCAAAGAGGGATAGAAAAAGGGAGAAGAAACTCCAATAATTAGAAGACAGAAAGTCAAACAAAACCTGACTACAGATATCTTCGGCTATAGTGCATAGCTACAAACAGACACTCTAGCAAAGAGGCGTGGCGAACATCCGGCTTATATAGAATCCGGGGAAGCACTGCCCCAGTTCAATCAGCCACCTGGGTAAAGAATTCGATTGAACAGGAATACGATATCGTCCCGGGACGAGAGCCACAAAGAAAAGTCCAAAACACACGCACAAACATCCAAAACCATGACAGGACCCCCCCCTAAGGGACGGCCCCAGACGTTCCCAAAAAGCCCCGAGCACGCAACTCCGAAATAAGGGTGGGACCCGAGATGGGACCCAGCACCGCTCCTCAGGACACCAAACCGTATGGCCAACTTGATAAGCCGGTGCAAAGCAGTGCCTCCTATCAGCGGCAGCCTTCCGTTTATGCACCGCCATAGGGACAAACAAACAGCCATACGGCTCCCCACCAGAACCAGGGTCAGGCCGCAAGGCCTCCCGCACAGCAGACTCAGTATCCCACTGTATGGGAGCCACAATCCGAGCCGCCGGAACAACCGGCCCAAAACGGGATCACGGCCCGAGCGGTCATAAATCCGTGACAAGGCGCCAGGCTTGATGCCTTTGGAGCTGAGGCGATAAGCCAACGCAAAGTCAAAGTGATCGAAAAACAATGCCCACTGCGCCTGCTGGGAATCACGTCGCCTAGTCTGCTGGACACACTGGAGATTCCTGTGATTCATCCAAACCCCAAACGGATGTTCAGCCCCCTCCAACCAATGGCGCCACTTTTCTAAATCCAATTTAACAGCTAACAACTCCCGGTCACCAATACTGTAATTCCGTTCAACCAATGACAATGACTGGGAGAAGTAGGCGCATGGGTGCAACTTATTGTCCTGAAGGGGGCGCTGGGACAAAATGGCACCCACCCCGACCTCCGAAGCGTCAACCTCCACCACAAATGGGAGGGAAGGGTCAGGCAAAACGACAATAGGTTCAGAGCTAAGTCGCTTCTTCAAATCCTGAAAAGCAGCCTCCACTGCGGGAGACCAAGTAAACGACAAGGAGGAATTCCTCTTAGAAAGCGCAATGATGGGGGCAGCCACAGTGCTAAAATTGCGAATAAACCTCCTATAAAAATTAGCAAAGCCCAAAAATCGTTTAACCTCCTTAACATTGTGAGGGGCAGGCTAATTCCTAACCGCTGCCACCTTGTCAGGGAATAGTTTGATCCCACTATCGTAAACACGATGCGGAGGCAAAGACAAAGCACGTTGTTTGACGAAATCCTCCGCGAGATCAACATCATCATCTGACACATTGGGAGGTAAACCAAGGTTCAGCGCGGCTCCTACACACCAATCTTGTTCAGAACCCCACGCCTCCCCCATGGGTAGAAATTCGGGGCGACTTGCCAGAATCTCACTACAGTGAGACCTACAGTCAGTGCCCCACTGGACGATTGGGTTATTTTGACTGCCCCCAAAGATCTGTGGCCTATGCTTTAGCAACCACGAATGACCTAAAACCACAGGACAAACCGGGGAATTGATTAAGAAAAAACGAATTTTCTCTGAATGACCACCAAAAGGGATAAACATAGTCAGAAAAATCAGAGACCTCGGTTATAAGCCCATCTCCCAACGGTCAACCATCCAAAGCTTTGATCGAGTGCAAATGTGAGAGAGAGCGGATGGGAATGGAGTGTTTTCTAGCCCACTCCGCATCCATAAAACAATCAACAGCCCCGAAATCCAAAATGGCTTTAACCCATATTCTCTTTTTCCCCATAGTCAACTTTACTGAAATAAGAGTTCGAACGGGAGATTGGGTCTGTCCCTCTAGCGCCCCCCCTACCGCCAGAGGGGCTTCCCGTCTTCCTTTAAGCTCGAGGCAGCTTGAATGGATATGTCCCGGTTCGCTGCAATGATGACAAGTTTGATGACAAGTTTGTCTGTGAACAGGCTTACGAGCCCGGTTCTCATATGAGCCATCAACCTGCTTTGACTCACTAGAACTGGGCATTTCAATGGGTAGAGTTGGGGCTGCATGCCTGTTGCACGGAACATTAACCTCGTTGCTATCAAGAGCCAATGCAGTACGTTTCTCCTTGTTTCGTTCGCGGATGCGATTATCAGCTCGCACCGCAGTACGAACCAACGAGTCTAAAGAAACGCAAGGCTCTAGTGTAGCCTGAGCGTCCTTAACCTCCTCCACCAAAGCGTGAACACTGTCATAAGAGGTGCTTCTGGCCACCCTGTCTCTGTGGCTAAGGAGCGAAACGAGATAGAGAAATCACCGACGCTATCAGAACCCTGCTTCAAATGCATTAGACGCGTAGCTGCGTCCTGACCATAAACATCCTGATCAAAAACATTAATCATGTCTCTCACGAGAGTTTCCACTGAATTTACTACCGGCGATCTAGCTCGAATGAGTGGCCCCACCCAAGTGAGGGCTGTGCCGGTCAACAGTGATAAAATAAACAAAACCCGTGATTCTTCATTCGAGAACCGTGAGGGTTATGCTTTTAAAAATATTTCACATTGAGCAATGAAATCTTTACATTTTCCTGCCTCGCCTCCATATCTTGGGGGTAACTGGAGTTTAGGCTCTCAGGGAAGGTGTACTGATTGTGCTTGTGAAACATTTTGTGTAATCTGAGCAGACAATGCTCTAATACATTCAGAGAGATTGTTAAGGAGGTAGACAGGTGGACACCAGGCGCAGGCCTGAAACAAAACACCGTGCACATGCACTGAACAACAGGAGAAACTAAGGTACACTGCCCAAGGCAGGGGGGAACAGAAGTACTCACTCAAGGAGTGGCTAGACTAAGGAAACAAAAACTGGAACTAACTAACTGACGGGAACACAGGGAGACTTAGACAACGGGGCAGACAAGACGAGGGCACACGAGGCTAGGGAAAACTCAGGATGCAAAACAACAGCAAACAAAGTCCCGTCTGACGGTCTCTTCTTCTTCCCCACTGATATACGCATGGAAGGGGGCAGAGATACGGAAGGCAATCTCAGGTGGAAACAGAAACACATGGGATTAATGAAACAATTACGAGAACCGGGTTAACAATAATGACGAGACAATCACGCAAGCTAGACAGTTTAGATTGAGGTAATCAGAACGTGACGAGTAAAAAAGCACCACGAGAACAGCAAAGGAAAGCATAGCTTTAAACGCAGTTAATTAGGGAAAGCTTAGGAAGGAATTTACAAAAGCTAGAAACACTACTTTTCGCTAATGAGTTAATTAGGTTAGTATTATGTGACAATATATACGCACCCCTTAAATAAGTGCTGGTTAGTATGGTTAGTAATGGCCCTATCAGAGAACGCATTCACTCAGAGTTTTGCCAGACCCAGAATAAGCGCAGGTGGAAGCAATGAATGAAATACCAAAGCCGAAACCGAAAGAGGAAACGTGATTGGACAATGAGACTCAGGCATACTGAAGGCTGTCACACGACACCACAGGAGTCAGGGCAAGAGGGAATCAACGGTCAGACCGCGGGAATGGAGCTGAAACACAAATCAAGAGGCACAGGGGAAAAAATGCACAGCACAAACAAGCGCATGAGGCAGAACCATAACAGAGATTTATTAGAAGACTTTCCTGTGTCTGCATAGTCTGCTCCTGAAAGCGAATTCTCTCTGTCAGCTCCGCCTGCCGACTGTCTAAGCTAGAAAGACCTTGGCCACAAGCAGTAAGGACAGACTGCTGGTCAGCGACAATGCTCCCAAGCGTAGCCGCTGCTGGTGACTCCATGTCTGGCTGGAGTGTTCTGTAGTGGCCGGTGGAATACGGAGGCCAGGTGCAACGACCAGAGGGAAAGAGAGTAGCACGGACGCAGTACAAACACAGAGAATAATACAGATCAAACGAAAGTACTCGCGCTTCCAAAGGACGTATAATAGTCCGAACCACGGAAGCAAAGTGGGATAGAAAAAGGAAGAAGAAACTCCAATAATTAGAAGATAGAAAGTCAAACAAAACCTGACTACAGATATCTTCGGCTATAGTGCATAGCTACAAACAGACACTCAAGCAAAGGGGCGTGGCGAACATCCGGCTTATATAGAATCCGGGGAAGCGCCGCCCCAGTTCAATCAGCCACCTGGGTAAAGAATTCGATTGAACAGGAATACGATATTATCCCGGGACGAGAGCCACAAAGAAAAGTCCAAAACATATGCACAAACGTCCAGAACCATGACACATATGTGCATGGAAGACCTTCTATCATTCCATGCCCGTACTGATCTTATCCTGAGGACGACTATACCCTGGACTGAGTTGCCCTAATAGAGAAAACAAGAAACAAAACTACAACTGATTACATTACAAAAATAGCAGAAGAGAAGCCAATTTCAAATGAGCATGTTTCCACCATATTCAGCAGCAATGATCATACTGGAAAGTGTTTTTCAGCAGTCAGGCGATGAAGTTTATTTGTCATGTAGGCTAATGTAAGCTATTTAATTGTTAGATTAATTGTTGACATATTGCTCTGGAATTGTTTGACTTTCTGTCAGATGAGCATGCCAGGCATGTCTAACTTCAGTGTATGATCAAAATCCCGCAGCTCCCTGACTAACTTGAGGAGGCTACTGGTAATTTTGCGTTGTCAAAAAAAAGAACACATAGATCAGAGCTGAAACAACAATGATGTAACTTCAGTTTATGAGTAGGCACCATCTATTTAAAACCTCTAGTTGCAGAACAAAGGGGACAATAATGGGCGTTTTAACCCCTAAAACGCCTATATTTGATAACATGATTAAACAGATGAGAAAACAAGTTGAAATTTTGAGCAAATAAAGCCAAGATATATACATTTATGTAGAAGAAGTTTCATTACCATGGGTACCTGCCCACATGGTGAACTTGCCAATCGAAAATTGGCACAAAAAAAGTTATTTTTTTTTTTAGCCGGGACCCTTTTCAAGGTCTCCACTAGAATGCCTTGGGTGCAGTCAGTCTTCTGTGTACAGGCAGACCTGTCCTCAAATAGAAGGAATCCAGCACAATTTAGCCTCTGTAAGGGATCCTGGCCTCATAGGGGTCCCTAGAACACTGAATTTTTGATTTCTGCCCATAAAAAGTTTCACATTTGAGAGGCCAATATCTTGAAAATGAAAAGACATAGATACATTTTGACAAGAGAAGATTATGAAAGCCTGGACCCAAATTACCCTGGATAGTAATTTTCAGCCCATATATATGGTTTGTCCCAAAGATATTGGCCTCCAAAATCCCTATAAATTAATGTTTGCGATTTGTGAGGGCAAAAAGGGGGCATGGCCCCAGATTTTTGTGGGGCCATATCTCGAAAACCCCTTGGAGTAGGAGCCTAAAATTTTGCCTGTGTTCATTATGAATATAGAGGTACTCTCAAAATAAATCTGAGCCAAATCTGAGTCGGTGACCATGGAAGATTCTTGTACTGTGTACTGTACTGTAAAGATTCTTGTACTAGAGTTCATTTGTAATGACCCCTAGAGTGGGAGTTTCCCTTTTGGAAATTGTCTGGCCCAACTTTGTTTTTTTTTTAATATCAATCTACAATGGAGGGAGCTGTACACAAAATTTTGGTGTGCAGTTTCGGACGCCGCCTATAGTGAGCTAAGCGAAAAGGGACTTTTGAATTACAGGCATTTCTGGACTACACCTTCAACATCCCAAGCTTGTTTCTGCATGATATGATTGCATTAGCGCAGCTAATGCTACGCTGCTTGAAATTAATGTGGGACAAAGAAGGCACAACCATACAGGTGGCGTTCAAGCCAGTCAAACCTTAAAATTTGGTGTTTTAGGGAGGTTGCATATCTCAATGCATCTGCATCAGGTTTGAATAAAATCTTTTTTTATCAGGGAGCTGTGCGTGTCAGTGGTACTGAGTCCATTCATCGATGGACTCATGCAGATCTTGATTGTGCAATGCTCCATTCAGACTCTGGTACTGTAGTCGTGCCCACAATTCCTCCTCAAAGGAGTGCCTGTAGTTTCACTAGAAGCATGGAAGGAGGTGGTGTGGACAGGGGCCGCCTCAACTGTTGGGATCAAGGAAAACCAAGGGCTAAGCCTCACTTGGAATGGAATGCTACAGAGCAAACCTGTCAGCATTTTAGAGCCGAGGGCGGGGTTTCTCCACCTAACTCCACTTCCAGGCTTTGCGATTGGCAAGGTATCACAGCTGATGAACTGGCCTCACTGGTTTTGGATGCACTGGCCCGAGACTGGCTGAACTTGCAACTGTAAGCATTGCCTCTCTTACCATTTGCTCACAAGGATTCTGTGCCGACTGACTGTGGCCAATGGTTAATTTACATTGCTCCAAACGTGCCTGTTAGACTGTGGTTTCAGAACTTGTTTGGTAGTGGCTTGCCACACTAACTGAAAAGATGTCTGGCCCTGTTTTGTCAGGATTGGGGTTGGTTTGGCAACAAACTGGAAGCTGTTAGTGCAGACCCTGATCCCGCTGAATCTTTGCTGGTGTGTTTGCAAAGGGTCAGGAATACTTTTGATTGCCTGTCTACCTGCAGCACGTACATTGTATGCTGGCAAATTGAAGTGTTCTCAGCATGCAGTGCTGTTATCATATCATTGCACTGTCTTGAAGGAAATGTTCTGTACTAGCTTTAACATCTACTAGAGTTTGGACAGGTGACTTCTGCCCACTACATCAAGACGGGGCACCCTTCACTTGGCTCTTATAGACTCGTGTAGCTTTTATAAAAATGGCTCATCTTTATTTCTTTTCCAGGGGTGTGTTGAGCCCACCAAGGGTCCTGAGCAGTAAGGGACCAGCATTAAGGCATGAGGACAAAGGATTTAAGAGCAAAAATTCAGGTTTTTATTGAACCCGAAAGCAGTGATGACTGGTTGGATGAAATTAGAGGAGGCACAAAAATCCCTTTTTAAACTAATACGTGTTCAATCATTTTCCTTGATTGAAAAGTTTTCCAGTGATTAGAAAATCTGTCAACTAAGCTTCCCGCTCAATGCAGCATTGTACAGATGAAATAGGCCGGTAAATTCAATACAAAAAAATGTTGTTTCCTTCACTTTATAAAAAAGATTACTCTGTTAACTAATGCCTTTACTTTTAGCACATCTGGCATTGCAGGCTATCTAACCCACCCACCATGATTGTTTAAATTACAATGAAGAAAATGAAGATTAGAAACAAGAATCCTCCACTAGAGAAGATTAGAATCAAGTATCCATGACTGAATAACGTTGATTGAAATGCAATTTCTAGTCGAAATGATGCATTATATTCCTTGTCTTACCTTAACCAGGGGAACTGGTCACACCTGACAGGATTGAGAGTTTGTGTAATGTTGATTAAAAAAATATTAAAACATATCAAGAGCGATCCTGAGATTAAAGGGCTGTTTTGTGCCTCCTCCATTCTCAGCTCACCAGCCACCATTGCCCCAATGAATACAAATATATTGAATTAAAAATGTTGAATAACCAAATCTGGAAAGTTAATACCATTGAAACAACTAAAGATGTCTTGGCCTGAGCAGAACTCTTACTTTAACAGAGGTAAAATTAGCGGGAGCTGAATGAAAACTACTCAGAACAAAAATAACTCCATACCGACACACTTCGGTGAGCTGATAAAGCAACCATGCAGCCGGCATATTTAAATACACACCGGAAGGAACACTAAATGGAACACACTTAGGGTGCATCTCAAAGCATAGGCTGCAGTCTTTGAAGGCTGCATTTTTAGGGATCGTCACTTACTACCATTCACCAAACTAACATTTAGGGTTAGGAATAAGAAGAAATTTACGGTTAGGTTTAGGGCTAGGTGTTATAGTCAAGCTTAGGGTTAGGGAAACCAGTGAAGACTCACTTAAACCAAGATTGTTAAGCAGAGATGAAAAGACATCATGTCAGTTTGGCGGATGGAATTACATACATGCCAACTCTACCGCTTTTGGGGCATTTTTTTCAGAATGAAACACCCCGAAAGCAGTAGTCTACCGCCAAAAACGGTAGAGTTGGCATGTATGGAATTAAGTGACAACCCCTAGAAATACAGCCTACGAAGGATGTAGCCTATGCTTTGAGATCACTGTAGCTCTACAACAGTGTTTCCCAACCCTGTTCCTGGAGTACCCCTGCCCTGCATATTTCAGATGTCTCCTTGATTTAACACACCTGATTCAGCTGATCAGCTCATTAGTGGAGTACCTAATGACCTGATCTGGGTGTGTTAAATCAAGGAGACGTCTGAAATATGCAGGGCAGGGGTACTCCAGGAACAGGGTTGGGAAACACTGCTCTACAAGATGGAGGGGTTGGGAGGGGGGATAAGTTCTATTCACTAAATTTCATGAAAAAAAAAAACAAATCACTGAAAAAAGTGTGTAAAATCAAACTACACAATCAAATGAACACATAAGTTACCTAACCTTTCTCATGACATATCTGTCACATAGTGATAGCTGCTGAAACTGAAATTGGCTGCTGCGGCAAAACATCCTTTATTCTGAAAATGCTTCCTCCTTGGACGCATGCCCAATGCTTCCTGCCGAAATACTTCCTGCCCATCAATATACTTCAGTAAACATAAATTAGAAAGTGGGCGCGCAAATTGGCCAACGCTTAACCGAAACCATTTCACATAATAACTAATAAAATGTAAACATGACTGAATCCGAGTACTGTCTTTAGCATGATTGTAATGTATTTAATATGCTTGTTTTGCATTAACTGTTGCGTAAACAGAAACAAATGACAAACTTGAAACAGTAGGGTGAGGGAAAACAGGAATTTCCCATAGTTCTGAAGTTTTTGTACGTAGGAAATTGTACAGTGTGTGTGTGAACGCATGCATGTGCTTGTTAGCTAGCGTCTCGATGTATGGCCACAGCTTCAGCCATCACATAGGCTTGGCGCTCGTTCTGTTTGCCACCTCTCCAGCCTGTATCGGATCCTGAGATTAAATGGGTGACAATTAATAAAATGCCATTTTTCCGTCCGGTAGCAACAACCCGGTGTGTGTAAGGTGAATGAGCTACATGTAAGCCCTTAATGTATATGGGGGCACCTTATCTCAGCCAGGCTTTACTGTGACTTACACCGGCGTATCTGCCTGAAGTTCTGGCTCTCGCACTTCAATCAGCCTGTACTGTTGGCCGCTTTGCCAGCGGATGAGCAGGATGGTTGCTGGGAGCTGTCCAAAGTACGCTCACTGCAGTCATTGGCTGATTAACTGCTGCTGTCTCTTCCAGCAAACACGCAGATGTGCTTTCCTTTCTACACTAAGGTGGGAACGCTAGGCTGCAGATGCTATCTCACAGGTCTGTGCATTTTCAGGGTGATTACAGCCCCTTGATTTCTGCATTGCTTCACTCACAACAGCCCGAGCTTCCCATGCCTGAGATTAGTGAAGCTGTGACATGATAATATGCGTGCGCTTTATCCCGATTTTAATGGAGCGAGTCATCCTGCTGCTACCAGTGTCTGCAGCTTCAGTGATCCATGGCAGCCCTGCTTCCCCGTTGGTAGATTCCTCATGAGTGCATCTATGTCTTCCACTAGGGCACAAGTAAGTAGAAAGCTAGTGATTCATTGGAAGACTGCCAGGCTTTTAGGTCACTCAGAATGCACCAGAATGACTAAAATGCAGACTCAGGTTGATCAAGGTTCATCATCAGTCTTGGGCTGAAAATGTGATTTGATTCAGGCTCAAAGCGAACAGATTGCCAGCTCTGTTATAGTGCTACAGCTGACCGCTGTTTGGCGGTCTTCCACTTGGTCATAAAAATAAACCCACATAAGTAACTTGCCTTTTTTGCGGTCTTACTTCTAACTTGAGATTATGGAAAAGATTAACAAGAGTGAAGTAATGTTAATGTAGTGCATGCCAGAGAATTCTTTCTAAAACATATCATTCTGGTGAGAAGACCAAAAAGTATTCGAAAACTGTGGGCCTATCTCATTGAACCCATTTTGACGGACATTATTCAGCACTGATCCAGAAAAGAATGCAATAAATCACTCAGTTTATGTGTTGCTTGATTACTTAGATCACTTACAGAGGAATCATGACCATGCGTAAAATGTAAACAAAAACAGCAAGCAGTAATGTGAAAATCCCTTTATACGAGTATTAAGTGGAAAAAAGTCTAAGACAAAATGAGTAATGTTTCAACACATCAATTTTTTAAATTATAACAGCCATTTTGAAATGTGATCTATGCAACACATTTTAATGAAATTGGGACAGGTGCATCTTGATGACTGGGTAATATCAGCGCTCCTTTGAATATCACTCAGTAGTCATTATGGAACTGAGGACACGGATTGTTGAATTTTCCAAAGCAGCCTTTGTTCCCATTCTCACCTGATATAGGAGATCAGTTGGTCATCTTATTTTGAGCCTCTTAATCTCTCACACATCTTCGATGGGAGAGAGGTTTGGGCTGCAGGCAGGCCTGTCTAGTAACTACACTCTGCGACTGCAGAGCCGCACTGCTGTAATAAGTGCTGAATGTGGCTTAGTATTGTCCTGCTGGAATTTGCAGTGGCACGCCTGAAAAAGATGACATCCAGGAGGCAGCATAGGCCTTGTTCCATAATGCGCATGTTCCATTCATTGTATAGCTTGTACCTTCCAGCATCAATTATGCTTTCACAGATGTGCTAGTCCCATGCTGGAACACAATGCAGCCTGAGACCATCACAGATGTTCGCTTTTGAACCTGTCGCTGATAACAGTCGAGATGGTCCCTCTCCTGCTTCACAGTGAGAAAATTACATCCGTTTTTTCCAAAAACAATTTGAAAGATGGACTTTTCAGACCATAGTACTCCTTTCAACATGGCCTCAGTCAATTTTAGATTGACCCATGTCCAGGGTGGTTGTCAGTGCTTCTGGATGGTGTAGATATGTGGTTTCCTCTTTGCAGCAACTAACTTGCAGTTGATGAAGCCACAACAAGCTTTCTTCACTTGCCCAGGTCTCCTGCACCATCTCTCTGAATCTTTTTGCTATATTATGCACTAACTCTATGCACGTGCACATTTGAGAAACGTTCTTGAACTGTTTTTCTATTTATTCACACGGCTTTTGGAAAGTGGCAAACCTGAAATCATCTTGATTGTGAACAACCATGATTTTTGAGAGAGCTCATTTTGTACTGAGTCATAATTTAATTATTTACTCACCTGAATATTCCAAGCAGGAGTTTTTTTTCGATGATTCCACAGCTTTTCGTCCCATGAATAACAAAAGGTTGCAAGTGACATTCCTGATGAAACCTCTTTTTCTGCATCACAAAGTACTACAGCGGCTGTAGTACTTTGTGGTGCAGAAACACAGGCTTCATCAGGAATGTCACTTACGACCTTTTGTTGTTCATGGGACGTTTTTTTCATCTTTTAATTCCCCTGTCCCAATTGTTTTGGAACATATTGAATGCATCAAATTTGAAAGTTGTGAATATTTACAGAAATCAATACAGTTGATAGGGTGAAACTTAATTTTTTTTCTGTCTCAGTGCAGTTCCCAACTAAATTTAGGTTCAAGAGAATTTACAGATCACTTATGTCTGCTGTAATCTTCATTTGAATTTTTCTTACATACTGTGCCAGTTTTGTGGAAATGAGATTGTATTTTGATTTAATTATTTGTGATTTTCATCATGGTCAAGGCCCAGCTGAAAAATAGCAGAACTACAGCATGTTAAGCCTTTTTATACCAAGTTGTCAAAATGCAAAGCTCTCAGTATTTCAACCATGCATGCTCCAACAAACAACACATCTAATGACAGATTGTTGCCTCCTCCCTCCCATTCCACAGATCTCAAGGGCCAGATGTTCAGTTTAAACAAGGGAGGCATAGTTAACCTGCATTCCACTGGTACTGCCTCACTGCCGTCCTTCACTGTGTGCCTGCGCTATATAACAGAGAACTGGAACAACCAGAGCTTCTTCGCTTTTGGTTTTGGCACCCAGTACTATGTCTCACTCATACGTGGTGATATTCTGGACCTGAGATTGAATATTGGGATGGAGTCAGTAACGTTCCAGAGCTTCTTTCCTCCCAGCTATAGCCCCAATTCACCCTGGACAGCGTTATGTACCACATGGATGTCCAGCACAGGGATGGCCCAGGTGTGGATGAATGGATCTCCCAGTGTCAGGAAAGGATTGTCAAGAGGTCAGGTGAGAAAGCCCACTGGTTTCCAAAACATTCATTACACTATGGCCGGTGCAGTTTGGAAAACTCCCAGTCATTCAGTTCACTGCAGAGAGAACCTATGCACAGAGCTTGAAGCTCTTGTTCTCATGTTCTCCATTTTGGTTATTAGCATGTTCTCGAAGCATACAGAATCCAAAGGTGATTGTACACCCATTTCAACATGGCAAGACGAACATTATAGGAGGGACTACAAAGTATTTTATCCTTTCTTGTCTCATTCTGAAGTTGCATTATGGGTGGTTTAAGATGCATGAAGAGTGAGGAACACAGCGATCATTGTGTCTTAATCAGGGTGTCTGTGCTGTGCAGGTCTTGATGGGGCAGCCTTTCCTGGTGCTTTATGGATTCATTGGCCAGATAGCTGATTTAAATCTTTGGAACTACGTACTTGCACCTAGTGCCATTGTCAGCTACAGTAAGGGATCGGTGGTGCAACAGGGCACTGTGCTGAACTGGCGGAATCTTCTGTTCACCACTAGCGGGTATGTGATCTTGGAGCCAGTGCAGTTCTCAGCTGCACTCTCTTGCTGTGAATCTCCACCAAGCTCTCAGAACAGTGTTGAGTTAGAAGAATCCAAACGACAAGCGGCAAAGAAAGCGGGACATGGGTATAGGAACAGGAGGAAAGTAATGCTGGGGAAGGGCATAAATGGACCAACAGTACTGTAAGGCATAGGCTAAGTGCGTTAAAAGTGTATGAACCCCTTTTGCTATACTTTCTTTTAAGCTTAGCCATAGTGCTCTCATCTGTTTGTGCTCTCCTCTGATTAGAAAAATCTTTTTCTTTAAAAAAATACTGTTTTAATTTGTCTGGCTAATGATGTGTCAGGGATTGACATTACTTTCTGGTTGATGGAATTCATTGATGTGGAGCAATTTAAATCTCTGGATACAGTAATAAAGATGCCTTAAGTGATTAAGCACATTTTTGGCCTTTAATTAGGCTTGACACATTATTTCTGTTTTTTTTTTTTTTTTTTTGACAGCGTTAATAGCTCATGCACTGGTTATGCCTTTTAAAAAATCCTAACAGTATGTTAAACTTTTTATTGATTGCCTAAATTGTGAACTAGCTATGTCATCATGCATTCGTTGATTATTGGTATCTTGTTTGAATAAAATTGGGGTGGTTTCCTTATACCATGCATACAGTTTGTTTGTTCTGTATTATTGGTCATTATAATATACAGTATCTAACAATAAAGTGGGATGTTGTATTTTTCTACTTTTACAGATCTTTCGGGATTAATTTTGGTCTTGTGATCATTTGGCCAAATTAAAATGAATAGCTGCAATGCAGAGAAGGGAAACTGTACCGTGTGACAATTATTAGATATTTATGTCACACAATGGGCTCCATTTTCATGCCTGAGCTAGGTCTGACAACATGTGCACAGAAAAATAAAATCTGAACCTCTAAGGCCATTTGCCCAAGATCACACTGACTACTTGGTCATTATGCGCTAAGATGGAGAGATGGTTCTTGAGGATGCAGTTCCATGATAGAAGGCAGGAGCAGAAGTGCCATTCAAAAGATGTTATGCAAGGCAAGCTTTGTTTTTTCCTGGAACATAATGCTGATTTCATACATCTGATGAGAACCATGTCTGAAGTGAGGCACAACCTATTATGCGATAAAGGAGGATAGGACGGAGCCTTCCTCTGAGCAAGCAAGGCATATCTAAAGATGGTTCCACACGCGGACGTATAAATAAACTAAACTAAGCATCGAGTAGAAAATGCTCTCTTCGCCATGGCCAATGGCTATGGGCTTCCGATAGTGGCACAAAGTAAGCATGGGAAATCAGAGAGATTTTTTTCACGCACTTCAAGTAATAAGTTTTCAGAATACAACTTATACAACTTGTGCTGTAAAAGATTGTTATGGAAAGTACAAAGCCCAATTCCAATGAAGTTGTTTAAAATGTGAATAAAAACAGAATACAATGATTTGCAAATCCTTTTCGACCTATATTCAATTGAGTACACTACAAAGACAAGATATTTAATGTTCAAACTTATAAACTTAATTGTTTTTTTGGAAATGTTCACTCATTTTGAATTCGATGCCTGCAACACTTTCCAAAAAAGCTGGGATAGGGGCAACAAAAGACTGGGAAAGTTGAGGAATGCTCATAAAACACCTGTTTGGAACATTCCACAGGTTAACAGGTTAATTGGAAACAGGTGAGTGTCATGATTAGGTACAAAAGGAGCATCCCCAAAAGGCTCAGTCGTTCACAAGCAAGGATGGGGCGAGGCTCACCACTTGCATCCCTTGCCCACCACTTCATGAACAACTGCATGAGCAAACAGTCCAACAGTTTAAGAACAACGTTTCTCAACAAGCAATTGCAAGGAATTTAGGGATTTCATCATCTACAGTCCATAATATCATCAAAAGATTCAGAAAATCTGGAGAAATCTCTACATGTAAGCGGCAAGGCTGAAAACCAACATTGAATGCCCGTGACTGCGGTCCCTCAGGGGACACTGCTATAAAAACCGACATCATTTTGTAAAGGATATTACCATGTGGGCTCAGGAACACTTCGGAAAACCATTGCCAGTTAACACAGTTCTAAAACTCTACCATGCAAAGCGAAAGCCATATATCAACAACACCCAGAAATTCCGCCGGCTTCTCTGGGCCCGAGCTCATCTGTGATGGACTGACGCAAAGTGGAAAAGTTCAATTCAATTTCAATTCAATTTATTTGTATAGCACTTTTCACAGAGACTGTCACAAAGACGCTTTACAGTGAGAGATTAAATAATGAAAGGGCAGTGCCCAGCCTATTCCCCACTACAGCAAATGGGGCAAAAAACTCCCAGTAGGGAGAAAAATCCTCAAACAGTGGTGAGGAAAAAACTCCGCAGTGGGAAGAAATCTCAGGAGGAACCCGACTATAGTGGGGAAGCCCATCCTCTGCGGGCTAGCTAAATAATAACAAAATAAAGTCAAATGGAGTAAAATGGCAAAAGAGTTCCATTCAAGTCCATATGAACAGTGGCGTCTGTAGCACCAGGAAGTGGCATGCCAAGGATGGTGCAGAACTGGATCAGGACCGGATCAGGACAGCAGGACAGCAGCAGCCAGCACTCATGGTGAGGGACAGGGCTTGGACAGTCCAGGACCCAGGGTAGTGGACGGAAAGATCCTCGGAAAGAGACAGAAAAAAGGGGGGTGAGGCACTGGATAAAACTACTGCATGTTCATAAAAAAAAAAAAACATCCTGCGCCGTGTGCCAAGTGAGAAATTATTAGCAGACTGGTCAGGAAACAGTCAACACGTCTCCATCCACTTCCTGCAGCACAGAGGCCCTACACTTACACTAGGCTGTAAGATCACTTTTGATTTTCTAAACACGGGTACCATATGGACCTCCCCGGTGACTAAGGCTGTACCAAGCCCCACTGGCACCATTGATGCATGCTCAGTGCCACCGGTTCCACATGGATTTGCTTAACATTACCACCAGTACCATATGGACCTCCCCAGTGACTAAGGTTGTAGCAAGCCCCACTGGCACCGTTGATGCATGCTCAGTGCCACCGGTTCCACATAGATTTGCTAAACACTACTACCAGTACTATGTGGACCTCCCCAGTGACTAAGGCTGTAGCAAGACCCTCTGGCACCGTTAATGCATGCTCAGTGCCACCGGTTCCACATGGATTTACTTAACTCTGGCTTCCAATATCTTGTGAACCCATCGTAAAACTAGGTTATAATCAGTCCCACCAGAGCCAAATGAACTAATCATAGGCTTGACTAAAAAGGTACATTTTTAGCCTACTCTTAAAGACAGAGAGTGTGTCTGAGGCCCAAATGTTTGTTGAGAGATTGTTCCACAAGATTGGGACTTTGTAAGAGAATGCTCTGCCTCCAAATGTAACTGAATATATTTGGAATTTTCAAATATCCAGCACCTTGTGAACGAAGTAATCTTGGAGGGGAGTAAGGAACGAGAAGTGCACTAAGATATTCTGGGGCCAAATCATTTAAGGCTTTGTAGGTAAGCAGTAGAATTTTATATTCAATTCTAAATTTGACAGGCAGCCAGTGAAGATTTTTGAGTATAGGGCTAATGTGGTCATATTTCTTCGTCCTGGTCAGAACCCTAGCAGCAGCATTCTGCACTATTTGAAGGCGATTCAGGGTAGAACTAGTGCAGCCAGACAGTAAAACGTTACAATAATCCAGCCAAGAGGACACAACTACATTAACCATTTTTTCGGCGTCCTGAAGAAACAACATTTTTCTCAGTTTAGATATGTTTCTAAGATGGAAGAAAGCCACTTTTATAATGTAATTAATATGACAGTGAAGAGAGTTCTGAATCAAGGATAACACCAAGGTTTTTGACAACTGCTTTGGCAGAAACCGGGAGTCCATCAATGTCGAGGGAAAACTTGAGGAATGTGTCTATCAGCGATTTGGGACCAATTACCAATATTTCAGTCTTATCTGGATTTAAAGAGAGAAAATTCTGTGTCATCCATGCTTTAACAGCTTTCAGACACATCTCTAATCAAGTTAGTGGATAAATTTCACCTGGCTTAAAAGATATATAAAGCTGTGTGTCATCTGCATAACAGTGGTACTTTACATCATATCTACTAATGATGTTTCCAAGGGGAAGCATGTATAAGAAAAACAGAGGAGGGCCCAGAACAGATCCTTGAGGTATTCCAAAGTTTACCTTGGAATACTCTAACAAACTGACGTCTGTCAGAAAGATAAGACTTAAACCATGAAAGGGCGAGTCCAGAAATACCAACTAGATTTTCTAGCCTGTAAAGAAGAATATGGTGGTCTATTGTGTCGAAGGCAGCACTTAAATCAAGTAGAACAAGGACAGAGATGTGGCCACAGTCCATGGAGAGAAGTAGATCATTCATTACTACAGTGAGGGCTGTTTCAGTGCTATGATGTTTTCTAAAGTCAGACTGAAACCTCTCATGTACGTTACTCAATTGCAGGAAGAAAGTAAGCTGTTGGGCAACACATTTCTCAAGGATCTTGGATGAAAATGGAAGGTTTGAGATTGGCCTATAATTAGCCAAAACTGTTGGATCTAAATTTGGTTTTTTGAGTAGAGGCTTAATTTCAGCCATCTTAAATGAAGTCGGAACCAAACCGGAAATGTGTGCAGTGGTCTGACAAGTCCACATTTCCAATTTTTTTTGAAAATCATTGATGTCGTGTCCTCCATGCTACAGAGGAATAGGACCATGCAGATTGTTATCAGCACAAAGTTCAAAAGCCAGCATCTGTGATGGCATGGGATGTGTTAGTGCCCACGGCATGGGTAAATTGCACATCTGTGAAGGTACCATTAATGCTGAAAGGTACATACAGGTTTTGGTGCAACATATGCTGCCATCCAAGCGATGTCTTTTTCAGGAACGTCCCTGCTTATTTCAGCAAGACAATGCCAAACTACATTCTGCACGTGTTACAACAGCATGGCTTCGTAGTAAAAGAGTGCGGGTAATAGACTGGCCTGCCTGCAGTTCAGACCTGTCTCCCATTGAAAATGTGTGGCACATTATGAAGCGTAAAATACGACAACGGAGACCCCGGACTGTTGAGCAACTGAAGTCATACATCAAGCAAAAATGGGAAAGAATTACACCCACAAAGCTTCTACTATTTATGTCCTCAGTTCCCAAATGCCTATTGAGTGTTATTAAAAGGAAGGTGATGTAACACAGTGGTAAACATGCCCCTGTCCCAGCTTTTTAAGAACATGTTGCACAAATCAAATTCAAAATGAGCGAATATTTAAAAAAAAAAAAAAAACAATAAAATTTATCAGTTTGAACATTAAATATCTTGTCTTTGTAACATACTTAATAGAATATAGGTCGAAAAGGATTTGCAAATCATTATATTCTGTTTTTATTCACGTTTTACACAACGTCCCAATGTTATTGGAAATGGGGTTTGTATATATGCTCATTAGGTTCCTTACTTGGGTAGGTCCAAAGACTTCTGGAATCCTTTTCCATTATGTAAATATTTATAGTTTATTAATTTTATGCTTTTAAATTTTCATTTTATATCGTAATCTAGATTCAAGCTTTAATTGTTGTACTGAATATACACGTTGAATGAATAAATGACTTGTTTTCTGGCAAGTTTTTTGTTTTTACTGGAATACCTTTGGCATTAACATGTTAGTGAATAATTAAGCAGAAAACTTACCAATGGCTTGCATAAGAGAGAGCTACTCTGCGGCTAGTGTGCTGTATATACTACTAAAGAATTTATGAAGATGTGAAAAAACCAATTCAGAAATGAAAATACCAAAATACCAAATTAATTTAACATTTTTACAGCATGTAATGACATAGAACATCTGTAATAACAAGTTCCTTAAGGATGCTCTTTTTGATATTTCCTGTTAGACAAGTGCCACCATCTTTTATAATTCATGGCACTGCAACAGGGTATAATTGTACGGGTAATGTGTGCTAGATTTCTCAGAAAACAACCCAACTACCAGAAGTCCATTACCTAATAATAATAATAATAATATATTATTATTATTATTATTATTATTATTAATGTTTATGTGAAAAAATCCAAGCTGCAGTTGCCATAAATAAGTGATTAACTTAGTCATTTGACCTTGTCTTCAACTTCCCGGGATGATACTGAATGAAGCAAATTAATACAAATTACTGTTAATTACACATTAAACATACCAATGAAAACACCCATTACTACTCCTGGAACATCGACTGACATAGCAAACAGCACAGCAAGCTTTCGCGATATTTTTAAAGCTTCTATTTCCCACAAAATAAACGTTCACACCGCTGAACAGCAGTATCCAAAACGCCCCTTTTGCCACTACCGGAAGTTGAGCTTCATTTGGCGGCGCCGCACGACCAATGCGCGGTCTGCTTCATTTATACCAAATAGGTCCAACCCGCATTCGGTATAGAATGAATGCTGCAGTTAAACAGCAGATGGCGCAAGAGTGACGAAGATTGAACGGTGTTAGTCAGAAAAAAACGAGAGCAGGCGATGCTCCTGTTTTCAGTAAATGAGATATTTGCTCCTAGATAGTGATTCAGCAATTCACTGTCCCACCAAACGTGATTTTCCAATTTGTTTGCAAATTGAGTCGTATTTGTACGTATTAAAAAGAGTCATCAGCTTCTGTGTGTGCATTCCTGAGGTTTGAGCCCCCATTCTCACTGCTGGACAGTCGAAAACTACTCCCAACTGCACGTGTAACAGTAAGCACTGGCTCGGTTTATTTGCCTTGTGATCAAATAGATTCCAAAGTTTTTTTTTTTTTTTTTTTACAGAGCGAATAACCATGTGTACGTACAAAATTGTTCATACTTCGGCTACATGCAGAGTCACAAGAAAGAGAGAAAATATAATAATAATAATAATAATAATAATAATAAAATTTTTGTTTTAATTAATTTAATATTAAGGTTTAATTTTATTCTGAAGTCTTCTCATCATGTAGCCTACCACATTGCAGCAGTTCTTAAAAAAAGAGTATTAACTTTGATCCAGAGTCCATCCATCTATTCTTCTGAATGTAGAATTTTCTCAATATTATTACTAACAGTTTAAAAAATTGCTCAGCTTTTTCCTTCTGATAAGTCTTAAAACATTAAAGTAGGTCTTTATCTTGAAATTTGTTTGCCTGGTTTTTCTTCGTATAAAATTTTAAACATCCAACAGACTGACACAGACTGGTGACAAATGAAAAGAAAAAACCTGAATACTTGTGTGGATGAACATAACTGCCGAAGCTTCGGTTCGGTATTCTTGCATGGTTTGGGTCCACTCATCCCCTCAAAAGATGAAGGGTTCCTGCAAATCAATGCAAAGTTTTTCTGTGTGATGAACTTTATATCCTACTATGAAGCATTCCTACCATGATGAGAGTGGTCTCTTCCAGGATGACAACGACCCAAGGCCCATAAGGAAAAAGTAGTCACGTGATTTTTTTTTTTTTTTTGAGTATGCAAATGAGTCTAAGCACAGGTCACCACCTTTACAGTCACCAGATCTAAAGGCAGTAAAACTCATATGGAAGATTTTAGAACAATGATTTTGTAATGTCATTTGTGTTTATTTGTGTTTATTTATTTTTTAAACAGGGACAGTGCATATTGATGGACATTTTTTTTTCAAAAAGAAAAGAAAAAATGTAAATATGCAAGATTATAGCCAAAGGCTAATTTCCATCTTTAGTCCCTATGGCAGGTTGTAGTCAACAATAAAAAATGGAAACACAGAGCAGAATCAATAAGGAAAAAGAAAATATAAAATAGCATACACCACTGAGACTAGACCACAAGCATAAAACATATCAATATAACAGGATAAGACAAAAGTTAGGGAATAAATAGCAAGAGTGCATGGCCAAAGAGCCGAAAGTTAAAGTGCTAGAGTGCATAGTCAAAGTGCCGAAAAGCTAAAGTGCTAAGTGCAAAAAATGCTGAGAAATCAATATATTGCACATTTTTCAGTTCTCCATTGCACATTGCCACATTGTTCAAGATTGTATTGCACGATGCCCAAACATACACTGCACTCGCAAAAGTGTAAAAATTATTGTACAGTGATAAACACGTAGATTATGTAACATTAATAAACGAAAGTGCCATACATAAGTACGCTTATGTGTGCACCGTAGATGTACTGACAATAGTCTGGACACCTCTTTCCCATGTATACCAGATCTATTCATGATCACAGGCTTGGCTCTCGCCTAGCCATGATTTTAACTGCTTCCTAAACGCTTCCAGGCTTGAACACTCCCTTATTGCAGATGGCAAACTGTTCCAGAGAGCACAACCTTTCAATGATAGAACATTTTGAGAAAACGATGTCCTTCTAAAAGAGGGTTCACAATCACCCCGATCAATGGCTCTGGTTGTTCGTGCAGTGGAACTTCTGGCGGATTTACGTTTGACAAACTGGTTGAGTGGTGGTGGTGCCAGGCCATGCAGGATTTTATACACGATACAGGTGGCTTTGAAATTTCTAAAATTAGCCCAATTTAAGAGCCTATACTTTTCCAGGATGCTGCAATGATGGTAGGAAAAGGGTTTCTTGTCCAAAACCTTTAAAGCCTTTTTGAAGCAGGATTCAACAGGTTTAAGTAAAGAGGGACAAGTGAATGACCAGCTAGAGACACAGTAATCCATGTGTGAAAATATCATGGGATGTAAAAACAGGAGGTCCGCACCATCAGTCAAGGATGTTCTAATCTGTTTAAAGTTATACAGGTTAAAATTTACATTTTTGACGACGTTCTTAATATGGCTCTTGAAGGACAAAGTTGAGTCCAGCACAACTCCAAGATATTTGAATTCACTCACAGTTTGAATTTCCTCACCTCTCAGAAAAATTTTAGAGGGAGATAGATGAGTCCTGGGTTTGGTAAATGTCATACTGACCGTTTTCTTAGTGTTCAGAGAGAGGCATGATTTTATTAGCCAGTCCTGAAGACATGCCAGGGCAGATGACAGCTTTTGAGTGACTTCATATGTGTTTTTGGCATAAGTGAAAATTACTGTGTCATCCGCATACATGACTGTGTCCACATCTTTACATACATTGGGTAGTTCATTCACATACAAGGAGAACAGTAATGGACCTAGGATTGACCCTTGGGGGACCCCTACTGGACAGTTCATATATGGAGATTTAGTATATTTAACTTGTACACACTGCTTCCTGTGAGAAAGGTAAGACTCAACCCAATCAATGACATTACATGATAAATTAAAATTAATTTTGGTCATCTTCACCAAAACATCAAATGGGGGAATATCTCTTGGAAGAAAGGTCCTCAATCTCTCCAGAAAGTTTTACGCTTGTAGACTCTATGCCAAGGTGTGTTAAAGCTGATCTGGCAGCTTTTGGAGGCCCAACACCTTCATACTGTATACAGTTCCAATCAAAATTATTCAACCCCCATTGCACATTAGGTTTACTGGCAAAATTTACAAACTTTCAGCTATTTGCAATGAACAAATCAAACAAGAACAATTTAAATAGCTTAACAGAACAAATATTACAAGTGGCTTCTCCAAATTCAGGACAAAATGCCACTTTTAATGACTACTGCAGGCTCAAGATTATTCAACCCCTTCATGACAAGCATCTTTAATAATTACTAGAGCACCCTGTTGCCACCATGACCTGCTGGAGATGTGAGGCATAGGCAGACAACAGCTTTTGGCAGCATTCCCAAGGAATCTTAGCCCAGTCCTCATGGACAATGGCCTCCAGTTCACTAATATTGTAGTGTTTGCCTGCTGGAACTATCTTCTTCAAATCTTACCAGAGATTTTTTATGTGAAGCGACTGTGATGGGCACTCTAGAATCTTCCCAGACTTCTTCTGAAACCAGGGCTTGGTGGATGTTGAGGTATGCTTAGGATCATTGTCCTGTTGGAAGGTCCAATGATGCCCAAGCGTCAGCTTCCCTACAGATGGCATGACATTTTCTCCTTGGATATCCTAGTACTTGACTGAATCAATCTTGCCCTCCACACTTTGCAGGTTTCCAGTGCCAGAGGAAGCAAGGCAGCCGCAGAGCATCAAAAAGCCCCCACAATTCTTCATTGTAGGCAGGGTGTACTTTTCAGCATATGCTTCTTTACTCCTCCTGCAGACATACCACTGATAAGCCCGAAATATTCTAGTTTTGTTTCATCACTCCATAGAACAGTATCCCAAAACTTCTGTGGCTAATTTATATGGTTTTGAGCATATTGGAGCTCGTGCTTTTGGATCAGTTGTGGTGTATGTCTTGGAGACCTTCAACGTTTAGTATTCGCCCTTCTGTGCAAACTGAAACCTCAGTGCATCCTGTCTCAAGTCTTGCTGCGGGTCTCCTACAGTCACTCGAGGGTTTTTGGCCTCCCATCTTCTCAGCAATCTGGTGACAGCCATTGATAGCTTCCTCTTACTGCCACATCCTGGTACTGTAGCCACTCTTCCTTCAACTCTGAACTTGCGAACTATGCTCCCAACTGTATCTCTACGAACATTCAGTGCCTGTGCTACCTTTTTGTATCCTTTTCCTTGTTTGTGCCAGGCAGTGATCTCCTCTATTAGCTTTTTGGACAATTCTCTTGACAGCCATATTTCTAATATGCAATCAAATGTCACTGTCAACAAACCCCTAGCAAGTGCAAGTATTTGATGTGTTCTACCTCAAGCAAACCTGATGCAACTAATTAAGCACTTGATTAGGTGTGCTTGAAACAACACCTGATTTGCAAATATGCTCTAATGACGGATTCTATTCCGGGGGTTGAATAATTTTGAGACTGCAGTAGTCATTAAAAGTGGCATTGTGCTAAAATTGTAATTTTAGTAGTGTTGAGCTATTTAAAATGTTCTTTTTTAATCTGTTTCTCATAAATGGCTGAAAGTTTGTAAATTTTGCCAGTAAACCCAATTTGCAGTGGGGGTTGAATAATTTTGATTGCAGCTGTATATTACCCCCTTTCCACAGAGGCCACGAATCCCACAAATCCTCATGAATGGGAAATTTAACCTATTCGTGGTTGAATCGTAATCAATTCGGGAAGTACTTAACTGAATCGTATTTAATTCTTGCAATTCGTGAGCAGTCGGGAATTCGTGGCAAATTTTTGAACTGTTCAAAAAATTTGTGGAGAGGTTCATGAATGGAAAATTTGTGGTTGGTTCTTAACAAATTCGTAGTCTCTTCTTAGTCTCCGTAACTGATTCGTAATCGGGTCTTACGCATTCATGCATATTCTTAACTCATTCGGCAATTCGTGAGTTCTTGGCTTGACCACGAATCAGCTACAAATCTGTCACGAATCACAAGAATACAATATTCTTAACTGATTCCTAATATTCGTGCAGTATTCGCAATGGATTCTTGTAATTCTTACTCAATTCTTGACAATATTAGTGCAATTCGAGCCGAATCCCATGAATATCTGTAATTCTATCCTACCTGCATTGTAAATGCTTCGTACAGTGTCACAAATTGGACCATAAAATTTGCTGAATTCCACGAATCCTCATGAATCTGAAAATTTATCAATTCGTGACAATTCGTGGGATTCGTGGTCGTTGTGGAAACAAGGCATTAGTAACCCAAATCAGAGCTGGAGATGTCAGATTCAATTTTTTTTTTCTCTGCTGCTCACACTGTCATGAAAAAAATTTCTTCCAAGAAAGACCAGGAATATTGATTTGTCTGACCACAATACACGTTTCAACTGCATGATGGGTTATCACAGATGCCTCTGAGCCCAGAGAAGTTGATGGTGCTAAAGATAAGCCTTTGTTTTTGCACAGTTAAGTTTTAGCAGGCATTTGTGGATGAAACTACATATTATAATGGGTGATAAAGGTTTGCCAAAGTAACCCTGAGCCCAAGTGGTTATATCACTGACATATCGATAAATGACGGTTCTTGATGCAATGCTTCTCGAGTAATAGGAGATCACAGGTATTCAGCTCAGGCTTGAGCCTTTTTCTTTACCCACAGAAATTCCTCCAGATTCCTTGAATTTTTAAAATTATGTTACACACCACTGAGTGTGAAATATCCAAATCCCAATATCAAAATATCCTAATCTTACTCTGAGGAACATTGATTTTTAACCCTTTCAATGATTTCTCATGCATTTGTGAGCAAGTTGGCAATCCGTGGCCCATCTTTGTTCTTAAGACCTTTCCTAGTTGCTGCTTTTGAACCAAATCATGATTAGTATCATCTGCCAACATCAGCTGTTTCATCACCTATTTTTCAATTATTTACCTAATTTTTCATCTTGAATCACCCCATTCCAATGTTTTTTGGAATATGTTGCGGGCCTGAATGGCAGGAATCCCATCTCCAGTTTGAAAAGACATACCCAAAAAACCTGAAGTTCTGGAAAAAAGGTCCTCAGGGCAAATAATATCTAGATTCACTAGCACCAGAGTGATGGCGAGAGCAAAGAAGGCCAATTTAGTGCCCAAGATCTGCACTTCTCACCTCCTTCCATCTCGGAGGGGGTGTTATGGAGAAGACATGTTTAGCTGCCACAGGAACTGGATCACTTCTCTCCATTAATGATGTAACTGTCAAAAGCAAATAAAACAAAATAGTTTTATACAACCAAAAGTCATTCACCTGATGTGACTCATATATTTTGGAGGAAAAAAGCAACTGAGCGCATGAAACAAGCACAAACAAAATGTGACACAAAGCATCACCACACAGCAAAAACACAACATTACGAAGCATTTTGATCTTGTACTTAGACTTAAAACACCTAAATCTATTACTGCTTTTACACTGCCTGTCCAACAAACAAAAAAAAAAGTCACACTATTATATTTTGTTGGGCCTCCTTTAGCTTTGATCATGGTGCACATTCCTCATGGTATTGTTTTGATGATCTTATACCAAGTGACAACATTTGCCTTAGGTTTTGGCCGAGATACTGTATTGATGATGGGTGAGTCAAACTGCTTCATTTCACCTTCACCAGCGCATCACAAAGACTTTCAATTGGTCAAGATCTAGACTCTGAGGTGGTCAATTCCTGTGTGAAAATGATTCCTCATGTTCAGTGAACTACTCTTTCACAATTTGAGCCTGATGAATCTAGCCATTGTCATCCAGAATATGCCTGTGCCATCAGGGACTAAAAAGTCCATTGATGGGTTACTGGTCATTCAGTATATTCAGGTTTCTTCCGCAAAGTTGACAATTCACCACAATCCTTGCAAGTTTAAATAAATTATTGGACAGTTCCTGACTCAGTTCCAATGTTTTCAGCATTCTCCTTTGTTGTTTTCTTTGCTTGATGCTTACCAATATTTGCTCTTCTCGAAACACAGTAACAACTTTTCAATGACCTAGGAATACGTCTTCCGACGTGGATTTTTAAGTAACGAGAAGTTACGCACTGAATCAGTCAGGATTAAAAAAAATATTGCCAGCTGAAACATATTCATCACTGCAATAATGATTCAATCATAGGCTCTTGAGTATTTACTTATTTAAATCCAAACGGCAATTTTTTTTGGGCGAGGAGTGTAATTGAAAAAAAAAAAAAAATTATGCCATTGATGCAAGGTAATTTGACTCATTTCTAGATTTGCCCATGGAATAGGCTAAGTGAAATTATCTTACCCTATGGACAAATCTAGACATGAGTCGAAATTATCTCACATCAGTGGCAGATTTTTATTTTTATTTTTTCAAAGAAAAAAGGTCATAGAAATAAGCGTTTTAAGTCGAAATACAAGATTAAAATGCTTGCTAAGATTTTGTTTTTGCAGTGCAGGAGAGATGCTCACAATACTCAACGTCACTCCACGCAAAAGGTACACAACAAAGTGCAAAAAAAGACTCCTGGCATTAACAGTAACATTAATACATCCCAAACATTACTGTGCTCCAAAATTGAACGTATCTATGGAAACCAGTGATTACTACCTGCTAAAACTGAAATGTGTCAAGTACCCCATTGTAAATGCTGCAAATTTGCATTTTAACTGTAAGTAAACTGATTATAAATCCATATCTAAATTAAAGTTTTCACGGGAGTCATACATTTCAGACCAGGCTGCACTGCTGTCAATCTTCAATCCCAGTCGAGCTGGCTGGTTGCAGGATCCAGCAGACTTTGTTTTTGCTTTAATATCAGCAACCAGCTCCGTCTAACAAATCACATGAGGTGAGTCAACTGTGAAATTTAACACTCAATTTGATCAATACAGTGCAGATTAACAACAAAAAGCAGCAGATCCTGTGGCTCTCCAGGCAGGAGCAGGAATAAAGATCAGTGCACTATCTCACTTGTGTCTCAGTCCCACCCAGAAGTGAAATCAGTTCTTGAACTTTGTTAACCACCATGAGATAAAACTAGGAACAATGCCATAATAGCTAACGTTTAATCCACGATCACTCATTTTTGTATTCTGTAGTTTCTACTTTCTTTCATGCAGCAGGCCTTAGATGGATCATATTGTACAATGCAGTGTACAGTCAGGAGCAAATTTATTCTCATACTTCATTATAATAGGGCAAAAAGCTTGATTAGAATAAACAGTAACATTAAGAATCCATGTTAAGTCATAATATATGGTAAAACTACAAGGGGTGGGGGGAGAAATTCGTCAGAACCACCCCAGAACCAGTTTTGGCCTCTACAGCACAATTACAGAAGTGCAGGTAGACGCAAGTAAGTGTGAAAAAAATTTTATGCACATGACAAACACCAAATGATGGCAACAGCGATGAAAGAGTGGATCTCGTTTTTATGTTTTTCAGAAAGGAATTTAATCTTTTCTAAAAACCAGAGGTGTTTTGAATCCTTACTTACTGAGATTATTTAATTTAAAAAATACTGAAACATGAATATGAATTTATTGAAATAGAATTATTTAAATCTGGACAAGAAAATATTACAACATTTATTAGTTATTCACATTTTGGCTTTTTATAGGAGATGAAATTAATTGATTTCATTATTCAATTGTGTGATATTTGCATTGGGAGTCTGTTGCGGTTAACTCTCAAAATGAAGTCCATAGCACAGTCATTACGAGACAAACAAGCCAATCCCCGGCTGAAAAAGGAAACAGAAAATAAATGAGAGAAATATCAATGAATTAGGGGCTATATTTGAAACATCCTAGTGCATGGTCATAAGCGCATCCACAAGCGGAATTATGGAATCTCCAAATCCACTCCTGGTGTTTCAACTGAGGATAATTTGAACACAAAGCAAGACAGTTCTCAGAGGTTAATTCATCTATTAATCATTGATGAGTTTTGGACAGAAATCAATCAAGGTGTCATCTCCCATTCCCATTTAAAAGCCAGGTGCAGTCGCACCATGGCAGATTGCTATTCATAGTAAAGGACGGTTTCCTGCATAGGAAACCAATGGGGACTGGTCCTGCGCACAATGGTCAGTGTATCCTCCATTCTAAGCTGTGTTTAACTCGTTTAATTACTGGTTAAACAAATCTACAATGGATTGCTTGTTTTTCCATTTCTTTTGTGCATTAAAAAACAGAAATCCACATGCTTTGCCCATTTTTGTCTTAAAATCGGCAACTGGAATAGAAATTGAACCAAAACTGGAAAACAACTCGTCTTTTGGTTTTGTTTTTGTATCTACATAATCTGCCTCTAATGTATCTCCACAAGAACGTCGTCATCATTTGATAGATAGATAGATAGATAGATAGATAGACACCCAGTCGATGACAGAGTTTCGTTGAAATGCAGAGGGGACAGAAAATATATTCTTGATATTGTGAAACAAGACAGTAATTTTCTCATTTTGGTTTAATCTCTATGCTAGTGTTGCACCGATACCGATACCAGTATCGGGTATCTGCCCATACCGCGTTAATATGCGCGTGCACGTACTGGTACTCGTCCACATTTGCCGATACCACGCACCGATACCACTTAATGTAAGACGCAAGGTAACTGCCTGCTCACGGTCGCATAGGCTACAGTATTTTGTACTATCTGACTTCTATGTCTGGGGGGAGACAGCGAGTTAGAAAAAATACGAGAAAGAGAGCTTTATAGTCATCACATCACATGCAGGCATACGCGCATACACACAAGAGGTGTTTAGTAAAGAAGTACATGTAGGCAACTTCGTTACAGTACTTAAGTAGTTTTTTTTTTGAGGATTTGTACTTTACTTGAGTTTTTTTTTTTTTTTTTTTTTGAACCGGTACTTCTACTCTACTACATTTAAAAGATAAAAAGTATACTTTTTCATCGTTACTTTGACACTGGCCACTTCACTACACGTTACAAATTAAAATATGTATATAATTCATCATTTAAGGATTATCTGGATGCGGCGTGTTCAAGAAGAACAACGGTGTTCCGCTGGGTATCTTAAGCGTTTTGTGCAGATGTTTCTGCCAGCGGACATGGAGCTGCAAATTAATGCACGCAATTACAATATTCTATCACTAGATGGCACACCCGGATCAGTTATTGAATATTTACAAGCAAGCCGAGCTCGCACAAGCACACATCCACAATCACACACACAGAGACTTAGAATTGTGAATCTTCTTATTTTACAACAAATATATTAGTAACATATGGTTACCTTAAACATTTTAGTTGTGGTTAAGTTAAACCTTTTTCATTTGTCATTTGTGTAATTAAAATATGGCGATACCACACACTTTAAGCGATGCCTTGTTTGCTTGGAAAGTTATTACTGATTTTAGTTGGATTGAGAATGTCTATGAATGTGTGTAGAAACTGTCTGCGCCAATTAATAGTTCTACTGACTTTTTATGAAGTTGGGTGTGTTACCTTGCCTATGCAGCGAGTTTACTTTTCATTTGTCAAGCTTCAGTAATGTTTTGCCTCATTTGATGCCAGTGCTAGTTCAAAGGCTTTTTGTCGGGCCTAAATACAGAAAGATGTTTAGCAGTTAGGCCTACTCTTTTTTCTTTTTTTTTTTGAAATAGCCATGTGTGAATCGTTTGATATTGGCCTCTTTTAGGCTTGTTATAAAAAGAAAATAAAACCTGTACTCCAAAATTGTCATTGTATTTTCCTGGAAAACATGTCAGAAATATCGGTATCGGTACTCAGTATCGGCAAGTACACAAAATAAAATACTCGTACTCGTATCGGTTTTTTAAAAAGTGGTATCGGTGCATCCCTACTCTATGCCATTTTAAATGAAAGAAAAACAGGAAAAGCACATAGATCTTTTTATTTATTATTCACACTATACATGTAAAAACAAAGTATTGCATTGTCTATTTGTAACCCCGTCCCTACCCAAAGAGGTGGGGTAAGGGTATCGTAGTATCGTACCATTTGTGTTTATGTATTTATTTGTTCGCTAGCAAAATTAAGAGAAGACTACCGTGTCAATTGATACCAAATTTGGCCAAAAGTTGGGCCATGACCCAGAATATAGATCCCATAAAATTTTGGAATGAATTGGGTCAAGGTCAAAGGTCACTAATAAGGTCAAAATTATTTTTTGCCGGGTGCCTCGGTGGCTCATCAGTCAAAGTGCACGCACCATAAAGGCTGTGTCCTTCTCGCGGCGACCCGGGTTCGATTCCAGCCTGGGTCATTTGCCGCATGTCTTCCCCATTCTTCTCCCCAACTTTCCTATCTATCTCCACTATATAACTGTCAAACATAGGAAAGAATCCCAAAAAAAAAAAATCTTTAAAAAAATATATATATTTTTTGCCCATTACTCTTGTCAAAAATGGTCTTTTGATGTGAATCGCCTAATTTACAACATACCTCAAAAACTACTGCAGATAGCCACTTGGTCACTATGAACCACGGACGTACAATCATACACGGACTTTAAATGACACCATGACCTTTGACCTTGAGTGACCTTGAAAGGTCAACCCAAAGGTGACAAGATTTCAGACAGCTGTATCCAGTGGTGGAGCCAGAACTGGGAATCGGGGGGGGCAGAGAATATCCGTTTAAAACAATTACTCGTCCTCACCTGTTCTCAGTCATTTTCGTCATTAACAAAAGATTCACTCCGAGAACACTCCACACTATGAGGTGCTGCTAGTTCTCCCCGTTTAGGTAAGATGACAATCATTCATTTGTATGCGCATTTGCTGCATTTAAATCAGCGTTCTTCAAAATTGCCTACCTGTCAACTCTGGCACAAATGGCTTGAGTCGCACGCTTTTATATTAGATTGCCGAGTGCCACTTTTTTTTTTTTTTTTTTTTTTGATCAACCCAAGCTGTACCGAGAGTGAAAGGTATTATTTCATTGGAATGCGGATCAGTTATTATTCAATCAATTCGTATTTAAGAGATTCTCATGCAGAATTGAAGTCTTTATGCATGGCAGTTTTTCTCTTTTTAAAGAATGAATTTTAACGATCATGACGTGCAAGTTAAATTGCCTGATGTGCGAAAAGGTAGCGCAGAAGTTTCAGAGCAGTTTGTCTTTCGTAAAGCATAGGCCTACGAATAAGAAAATTATTTTCCGTACTGAATTTAGCCCATTATTTCATCGCTGTTAGATCGCATACGGAGAGAAGCCGTGTCTTCAATTGCCAACAGATTTTTAAACGCGTCAATCAGTGGCGTAGCCAGCGGGTGTACCAAAACACGTCCCTTTATGACAGCAATTAGTCCTGGCTAGTTCTCAATCATTTTCCTTTATTGACGCGTTTTCCAATTATCCTAATTGGCAACTGAAGACACAGTTTCTCTCCATATGCGATCTAACAGCGATGAAATCATGGGCTAAATTCAGTACAGCGGCGGACCCAGAACTGATAATTGGGGTGCACAAAACATCCGTTTAAAACAATTATTAGTCCTGACTCCTGACATGTTCTCAGTCATTTTCATGATTAACAAAAGGTTCAGTCCGAGAGCACTCCACACTTAACAGGTGCTGCTTGTTCTCCCCGATTAGGTAAGACAACAATCATTCATCTGGACGCATATTTGCTGTATTTAAATCAATGTTATTCAAAATTGCATACCTGCGCAAATAGCGCGAGCCGTATGCTTTTTATAGCCTATTTAACTGCCGAGTGCCACCTTTTTATTTTTTTTATCAACCCACGCACTACCGAGAGTGAAAGGCGATATTTCATTGGAATACGACCAGTTCAATCAACTGGCCAAGTTAATTATTTTTTTGAACTGAATTTAGCCCATGATTTCATCGCTGTTAGACTGCATATGGAGAGAATCCGTGTCTTTAGTTGCCAATTACAATAATAGGAAAACGCGTCAATAAAGGAAAATGATTGAGAACTTGCCAGGACAAATTGCTGTCATAAAGGAACGTGTTTTGGCACACCCGCTGGCTATGCCACTGGCGTCAATAAAGGAAAATGATTAAGAACTAGCCATGACTAATTATTGTCATAAAGGGACGTGTCTGCGCCCCCCAATTCCCAGTTCTGGCTTTGCCACTGGCTATATCCCAAGAACTACTGCATATAGCCTCTTGGCTACTTTTAATAACATTTTAAAAACTCATATATGGCGCATGAAATGACTTCATGACCTTTCACCTTGAGTGCGCTTGAAAGGTCAAACCCAAGCACACATGTACCTGAAAACTGGATCAACTCATTGAACAGCTACAATGTGTGCAAGGGGCAAGGTTTGTCAGGCCTGTTTATCCTGTTATCAAGCAAGTTCATCACAGTTTTAGATGGGGGTAAATGGACCACTTCAGCATTAGCAAATCCATTACCTTGGCAGAGAAGCAGTCTTTCCTTTTACTTGGCTAACCTGCTACTATAAAGGTGCAGGCTCACTTGGATTTAAAAGGGAATGGGAGATGACACTCTGATTGGTTCATATAATATTACACCCTAGACATACCTATGATTAATTATGAGATTAAGTACAACCCCTTTGAACCATACGCCTTACTTCGCACTCAGATTATCTGCCGTTAAACTAACAAAAGTAGATCTGAAGATGCCCAAAATGCATTGCGCCAAGCACTTTAAACAATGTGCTTACATTGGTTGAACATAACACAAGGCTTTTGTTGATCAATTGTGCAATCATTTTCCACGACAGCAAGACAGCAATCCACAAACAATGTGCCTGACCACACCTCATTTTAAGACCAACATGTGTGCTCAGATGGGTGCAAGTAACTTTGCTATTTAAACAACATGGGTGGAGAATGGGAAAAGGACAACTCTATTAGTCTGAAACTAGCGAAGACAATAGGAGCGATCTGATATACAATACGGCACATCGCCAGGCGGATATGACGGCAGAAAATCACGGGTCCAATGTCAAAATGTCGACGAGTGAGCTTCCGCTCATATCCGTGCGGTCGAATGCTAGCTAATATAATGGAGATTTATTGCGTTTCGTTCCAAAACGTGAACTTCAGCTTTGACTCGTTTGGAGCCTTTATTTGAATTTTGCGGTGTTTTCATGTTCATATCTGTGTATCCACGATGGTATTCAACTGCGAAGCTGCACAATGCTCATCGCATTTCGTCATGCATCCATTGGCTTGGCGAAGCTGGTCTTATTACCGGAAGTGCGGATGTCAACAAACAATCTCCTTCCTTCATCTCATCTCCCGATTTACGACAGTTTTGCGCTATATCAGATCGCTCCTATTGCCTCACACCCTTGGCGCTGCTTAACGCCAGGTGGAAGATAGAGCCCTTAGTGTGGCCAAATCAACTATTAAGAAACAATATGCTGGTGACCTTAGATAGGCCAAGAGGTATGGAAGGCCCTGCATAACTACTGCGGTGAATGACAGGAGAACCCTTTCCCTTATGAAAATGACCCCTTCATAACACTAAGCCAAATGAACAACACGCTATCCAGGAGGTAGGCATATCTGTGTCGAAGTCAACAATCAAAACAACACTTCACCTAAGTAAATACAGAAGGTTTACCACAAGATGTAATATATGGTTAAGCCTCAAAAGCAGGAAGTTTGGGAAAAACATAAATGTGTGTAGTTCTAGAATAATATGCTCTGGACGGGCGTACCAGAAAGATGGGAGGAGAAGGGAAGGAACTGCTTATGATGTGAAGCACACCACATCATTAGTGAAGTCTGGCTGCCAATGGAACTGGATCCCTTGCACTTATTGGTTGTGTGACTGTTGAAAAAAGCAGCAGGATTGATTTTGAAGCATACAGGGCTAGATTATCTGCTCAGATTCAGCTAAATACTTGAAATATCATCAAACAGTGCATCCCAGAGCAGAGGGACAATGACTTGAAGCACATTACACAGAGAAAGCAAACCAAGCTTTCAATACAAACAAGTGCAAAAGTGTCCAAAGGCCAAATCAATCACCTGACTCAAGTCCAATTGAGCGTGAATTTCACTGGGAAGCAGAGGGCAAATCTGAAGAAAAAACACTCACAGAACAAGTATGAACATTTACGATGAAAATTTTGTCGGTGTTCTAACACTTATGGACTTGACCGTAGTTTCCCCTGCACGTTTGAATTCAGCATATGTATTATTAACCACTTTGCTTATAAAATGGAGCCATGTTTTAAAATTTTTTTTGTTATTATAATAACAGAACTGACTTGTCAGTGTTGCTTCAACAGGGATAGACGAGACAATGAGATCCCACCATAAGACCTCCCAACATGCAGGAGATGATGAGGATATAGAGAATGAAATTGTGTTTTTATATGGAGAAAAAATGCCACGCTGTGTTTGTGCCAATTGAGAATTTTACAAAAACCTGCTAAAACATAGGCTGCTAACAAGACTATTTGACATTTTCCCTTTCAAGCACTCCTGATGTAGCCAACTGAGGTCTTGATTAGTTGCAATATGTGTGAACTATGTGGAACAAAATAAAAATCTGGATCTGGCCAATGGTCCCTGAGGATAGGGTTGGGAACCACGACTGTTCTTCAAAGCAAATGCCATGCAGCACAGCTGGGGGACAGCTGGCAAAGTAGCCGTGGCCAAAAGCACTAGATTTGGGAGACATGCATGACGTATTGCAATGGTTGTGGCTACTGTACAGGTCAACTAACTCCAAATGGGAAGCAGAAGTCAGAAGTCAGCAAAGATTCAACAACAGCTCAACCAATCTTGAAACTTACTGGAGAGGGAAAGGACTCCTATTTATGACCCGTAGTTCTGTGAACAGAATTTTAACCAAATAATCCTGTATACTTGACTTTGTTATTCCTTTGAAACATATTTAAAGGCCTCAATCACACCACCCAAGTTTCCTTTTAACAAAGCTACAGAGATAAAAGTTTCAAGGCAAGACTGAAGGAACTTTATCTGTTATATGATGCATCAATTTGGAGACCCTTTGAACCTGTCCCAGAGCCTCCGTATCATTTTTGTGGAATGGTCCTCAGAACTGCACATAATACTTCAAATGTAGTGTAACAAAAGAATTATACAAGTTACATTACCTTTGATTTATGCTCAGTATGTCTGGCTATATATCCCAGCTTCCTGTTGGCCTTTTTCTACCGCTGAAGCACACCGACTAGAAGTTGAAAGGCTATGGTCAAATATTACTTACTCCCAAGCCCTTTTCCAAGTATATCACATTTCATTTTTGAACCTCCCCTTAAGTAATCCTGTCCAATTTTTTTATTATTTCCCACATGCAGAAGCTTAAATTTAGATGTGTTGAATTTCATCTGAAAAGTTTCCACTGACTTCTATCCACATATTCTACCCAAATCATCCTGAATCCGCTTGGCTGACTCTACACTGATAGCCAAATCTCTCAATTTACTATCTGCAAATTTAACTTCTTCAACTCTGAGGTCCCATTTGTAGGTTCATCAAAAGCACCTGCTTTATGAAAACCTGAGGAATTTTAGGCGTATTATAAATTGTAGTGGAGATCCCAAAGTTTCGAAAGATTCAATGTGTGTCATGCCAAATTACAGGGAATTGTGTATACAATGATGAACTAGATCTTGCAATTTTCCATTTGATGTAATGTTGAGGCCACAAAAACATGCTGTCCTGGGCTTGAATATTTTGCTAAATACATATGGGATGTACCTTCAGTAAAGTGCTGCAACCAGCAGATATAGAAGATGTATGTGACATTGTCTGACAGTATGGACAAAAATGCCTTTTCCAACTTATAACCTATTTAGGGAGGCAAATTCAAGACAAAAAAAAAAAAAATCGTGTTAACCAATTCACTGTCCCAGCACCAATCTCTGTGGAACTTTTCACTGAGCCTCGCTCAGATGAGATCCCTCTGATGCCTGTTCTTTATGTTCAATCCTGTGACCAAGTCTTAATCTACTCCAAAATACCACCAATAATTCCTACTGTCACAAGTGGCACCATATAAAATGCTTTCTGAATATCCAAATATATGATATGACCAGCCCAGCTCTGGTCATCAATCTTAGTGGCCTCTTCTAATAATTCTCAAAGGCTCATCAGGCATGAACTTCCCTTACGGAATAATCTTAGCAATCCCCCAGGGTCGTCTCTAGATGATGACCCCAGATTTGCAAAAGACCCCCACATGCGCAAATGGTTGCACACAGTACCATTCATTGTTTTGCAAAGTTAATTTCAGTCTAGCCGATTACTGTTGTGGTCATGTAGCGATGTCAAGAACCTGGTTAATAAGTGTATAACGTCGTAGACAAACACATGAAGTTTAGCCTATCCAAAGGTACATGCATATTCTTTGCTGCCGTTCTCGAACGATGAGGTAACGGGCAGAAAATATACTTCTCCGGGCTCCACAGCAAAGTTCCACGGTGACTAACCATAATTCAAATCTAGTATCGCAAATCTGGGGTTAAAATCTACACATGGCCATCCCTCAGGATATTATCTTCAGGAAATGTCTCTATCTTCTCTTTAATGATGTACTGCAAGTATAATACAGGAATTTAAGTTAAAGGCGCTGTTTCACAATTACTGCACATGCTCACAACTTTGAATGCAGTGAATCCGCTCAAATGCAAGTCAAAATCTACGTCCATCCTTGAAAATCTGTCATCGTTTAGCATTGTATTGATATATTTTAGTTACTCAGGCAATATGCCTTTTATATTGCATTTTCTATGGAAATTTGAGGTTTTAGCCAAAGGATATGAAGAATGTAAACTGCTTTGTCAACTGCAATAATCATAGAAGAAGGAGGTATTTTTCTTCTTCTATGATTATTGGCGATGTCGAACTAGCTTACATTCTTAGTATCCTTTGGCTAAAATGCTAAAATAGGGCTCAGAATCCTCAAATTTCCACAGAAAACTCCTTAATGTAAAAAGCATAATGCCTGAGTAACTAAAATATACGAATACAATGCAAAATGATGACGAATTGGCAATGGAAGCAATCAGGTTATGACTTGTAATCGAGCAGATTCACTTTGTTACGATGTAAGTTTTGAGCATGCGCAGTGATCGTGACACAGCTCTTTTAAACTGCTTTTCCTTAACTGTTTAGTAGAGGTGTCATTGATAAGCATCCCACCAGCAGTTTCAGTGAATTTGGTGCAAATGGGCTGGGACTTGGAGACCCGGATATATTCAGTCTTGCTGCACATAAATAGCTATAAGTAAACCAAAGGATTACAAAGTAAGCACCCAACTGGAAACAGGTTTATTTTGTTTCTTAATTGTTTAAAACATTGAAAGTTTTCAAAAACTTTTAAATCGTGACGGTCTGGAGGGAAGATTATCTTAACATGAGTACAGACCTCCCTGCCACTCAAACACACACACAAACCAACCAGAACGGTATTACACCAAATGCAGTTTAAAAAAAAACGAGGAACACATTTGTGACCAATGGTCTAAGGTTTCACAGCAAAATTAAAAAGTTGATGCAGATTAGAATAGTGCAGCTATTTAATGCAGAGGGGGAAAAACACTGTCCCCTCAAATTTGATCCACATGGCACCATTCCTCCCTCAGGAATCCAGTAATCATGTTCAGCATCAAAGAGTCCCAAGAAATCCAAAAAAATATCAAAACAAGATTCCAAATCTGGTTAGCCCAGGTGAGTTTTTGGATAAGCAGTGCTCCTTTTCATTTTAATAAACGCAAACTGGATAGTAGCAGAACAAACGGTCCCAATTTTATAAAATTCTGGTCAAATTGGCGCAAAATATCATCCTCTCTTCAGTGCAGCCTGGATACAGTCTAGGTGGCATGCAAAAGGTCTTTCAAAAGTGACTGATAGTATAACAATGTCTCCTTCACAGCATTAGAGTCCTGCAATACAATCGGTGCATGCTATACAGGCCTATGTGGACTTTACAGGCTGTACTGCTCCAAAGGCCATTGTTTGAAATCACAGTTGGGAGGCTTCTAGTTTTCAGCTGCACCTCTAATAATGTTTTAATCACTTTCATTGCGGATGGGTGGGTGGGTCCTCTGTGAGCCCACTTAACGGTCCTCCTCAGCTGAAACAAATCCTCATGTTGTGATGATGTTTCAAAGGTCTCAGCACCAAGATGTTGGCACAGAAACCCTAAGCTACCCCAACTCAATGCATTTATTTAACTTGCTCTGTCCAGAATAATGCTCAGATTTGACACTTGCAAGGGTGGTTCACCCCTTCAAAAGGCAACCACAGCTTGAGCACCCCTGATTGGTTCGTCAACACTCCCGTGGTCCGATGGATTGAAAGTGATCTCATCACCCATCAGCTTCAGAAGCCGGCAGTCATGTGACAAAGCACTGCGTACCAGAGACCAGGGAACGACAATGACCAGAGTGAGCTACCAAATCTTTAACAGTGTTATCACCTCGAGCAGATGCAGATCCACGGTGAGAAACAAAAGTGGGAGCATAATAAACATTTTCTCACGAAGACGGATTTGTAGCTGCACTTTTATACGAAAACCATAAAACTGGAGCAATATGCTTGTGTTGCCGTGTAGCTGTATGCACTTGTTAGCAGTCTATTCAGAGTTTTTCACAATCCTAAAAAAATTACGCGGTTCCATTGAACACGCAAAAATCTAAAGCACGTCTGCTGAATTTACAACTCCGTATTCACCTTCCCTCCACTTTCTTCTGCTTCCGCCAAAACTCTCCCATTGCGTGTTTTCAAAAGTTAAAAATATCCATCGAAAAAGGTTTTGCTGGCTTAGGTGGACGTGTGACGTCCTGATGCGGTTCCGGTTCTGTGCCTGTCATCTTCTAAATCAGTCATTTCCTGGAGCAAGATGGTCCTTTGTGGAACAGATATATCGGCCTCTGAAATCCTGCAGGACAGATAGAGATTTAAGTCAATAAGGCAGTAAAAACACAGTGAAAACACAGAAACACTAAAAGCCTTTTAATTAAAGGGCTGATTGACAAAACATCAGTTCTGGAGAATTACCACAGTGACATAACCGCTCATGCTAAAAAACAAATAAACAAAAAAAAATTACTCGTAAAAAAAGCATAACAGTAGTTTGAAGTCCCGTTGTTAAAATGCATGTAAGGAAACCCTAGCACATTTTACATCATCATCAACAGACAAAAGCAAGCTCAACAAAGCTACAATTTCTTGTTTGCACAAAATAGATTTCTCCATTATATCCAATGTGCTTTGAAAACATAATTACTGTTTGTTTCAGAACATATGTAATACAGAGTATTTTACAGACTGAGGTTATTCCAACAGAAGTGTGCTTAAATACTTTCACAGTGACATTATTAGCACCATTTTCCGCTTTAGACCATTTCAGTTTGAATATAGTACAACTCAGAGATTATCCATCCATTAAATTCTTCCCACACTCAAAGTATTAAATATGCTTATGTCGGTCATATCATCCCTACCACAGCACTTGTACTTGTGTCTGAAATGCTCTTGGTCCAAATGCAGGCTTAAGTGTTGTTACAACACAAATACGACAGGAAGTAAAAGGAAACATCTTTTAAATTGTCCAAACATGCATTAAGTTAAAGCTGTCACTCACACGGGCCTATTGTGAATGAGACTAAAGGCAAAGCACACAATTACCCAAAATTGCAGAGGAAAATACAGTGCTGAGGAATCAGCCAATGTAAATTCAACTAATCAGAACTATCCATAAAAAGTTACACACCACTGGAGCATACCACAAATAATTTGAGCATTTTGTATTCACTTGACGGCCACCAACAGGTCTGTGACAAGTCTACACAGCTGTACTAAGCATTTGACGCAAGTCCAAGCTTGACCGTCAAATATGGCGTGTTTGCAAAAGTATACGTGAAAGTATATATGAATCCCCAAATGGATGAATCATAAACCCTAAAGACAATTGCGGATGCCAACAAAAGCTTACTGCTTATTAGAGCTTACAAGGCATTTTCTAGACCAAATGTTTCTAAGCAAAGTTTTCTTTCAGACACATGTAATCAAAGAAATAGGATGAGAAGTCGGTTTTAACAGCTTCCCTCTCCCCAGCATGGAATGTCTGATCATATTTGATCAGAGCCCACTGTTGCAACCTCGGCTTTAAAGGGAACATATCGTGAAAAACTTACACGTTCAGCTCTTGAGCACATTGAATTTGGTAACTGGAGTGCTTACCAACCCACTAACTGCATAGTAAAATAACCCAGCCATTTAACCCAGGCTGCCTTGTTCATGAAAAATGATATTTGGCATGGCATTCAGATTTGGCTCCACTTACTATGTCATCTGCAGGCTTGTGAGAATTGTTCCGCCCCCTCATCCAATTATCTCCACCCATGGATTATTTCTTATGGAAAAATCCCAGCTTCACCCGAAAAAAAGCCCATAAATAGCTATACGAGTACTGTAAACATTTTTTTCTGACTGCTTCACATTACTAACCTGGATCAGAACAACACACGACAAGTAACAAAATAAATATTAAAGGGGACCTATTATGCTTTTAAGAAGATACAAAGAAGCAGTGGATGACATCCTCTGGCTCATAAAATGGTGCATATTTGTTTGCTGGGCTTATAAGTGATGCAGTTCAGTGCCACTGTTTCATAGGGTTCGACATTCCTACTATGTTTCCCATTTTAAATGTAAAGAAATTCTAAAATGGGAGGTGGATATTAGAGAAAGTTTTGGATTACTCATTTACATGCATAATTGCCATCCTTACAATACCACATGTATCATATGTACACTTTCAATGCAGCCTATTGGTGTTCCCTTGGTCATTTCCAAATTAATAATTTCTTAATCATTACACAGTTATGTATTGGTCTTGGTAATTAAGTGAATAAATGGTTTGATTGCCAATCAGGAATGTGGGAACAGGTTGAGCTCAATTAAGTGCAAAAAGTGAGAGTCTTCGGTACCTTGAACAGCATGCAACTTTAAGTCCCTAATTATTGACATTACCAGAAGTTTGGGTTGATGAAGTTAAAACACTTACAGCAACAAGCATAATCGCTTTTTGAATAGCACATACTGGCCAACATAACACAGGAACTTGCTGGGATAAAATGTTGTAAAATATAGGATCACAAAATGATTGTCAATTATCAATTTTTTGCTACCGGTTATGATTTATTTGGTGAGCGCTCGATTAACTGAGTACTTGTTTGCACCCAGAGTAGAAATGAAACATTTTAGGCTAAAACGTAATTGGACAAACTACCAAATTTTTTTTTCAATTTTAAAATTTGCTTGCAAAAATCAACCAACTTTAAAAAATGCAGTCACTGACAGCATGAAGTCAGGAACACATACACATCACCGAACACTGGGTTTCTACACCGGTGATGTTCTGCCAGGCCTTCACTGCAGCTGTCATCAGTTCCTGCTTGTTCTTGAAGAGTTATGCCTTTAGCAAGTAAAATAAATGCTCATTTGGATTCACGTCAGGTGATCCACTTGGCCTCCATAGGGCATTCCACTTTTTTCCTTTAAAAAGAGTCTTGGGTTGTTTTCTCTATAGGCTTTGGGTCACTGGCAGCCTACACCATGAATCACCGTTCAATGAGTTTTAGAGCATTTGGGGGAATCTGAGAAGATAACATTATACAATTCAGAATTCAACCTACTTGTTTAATGAGTGGTCACATCATCAATAAATAGAGGGATATGAATTCCATTGGAATGCATGCCCGCTCATGACCACGCTTCACATATGAGGTGGCATGCTCCGGATGAGCACTTCCTTCCCTTCTCTATATTGCTCTTTTCCCATTGTCAGGTAACAAGATCATCTGTGTGTCAGCTGTCCATAGAATGTCATTTTAAAACTGTTTGTGCTTTAAAAAAAAAAGGTAAATTTCCTACTTCAGAGGCTAATCATTTGTTTACATCTAGTGGTGAACCCTCTGTATTTACCCAGGTGAAGTGTCCTCTTGATTGCTGACATTGACACACACATGCCTCCCTCCTGGAAAGTGTTTTTGATCTGATTAACTGTTGTGAATGGTTTTCCCTTGAGAGTAAAAAGAACTCTGTCGTGGCATAGTACAGTTGTTATCCATGGTCTTCCGAGCCTTAGCGTTTCTGAGCACACTAGTGCATTCTCTTTTTTAAAAAATGTACCAAATAGATGATTTGGCCTCACCTAAGGTTTTGCCATCTCTCTGATGGGTTTGCTTGGATTTTTTGGCACAATTTTGGCTTGCTTCACTGGCAGTGAAAGCGCTCAGGACTTCATACAGTGATAACAAATTCCAAATGCAAATGTCGTACTTGAAATCAAGTATTGACCTTTTCTCTTTTTTCTTGCAAACATAATGAAGGAATAACACTCTCCCCGTCCTGTGACTGCTGTACAGTCAACTGTCCAATTATTTTTTGCACCACAAAAACGAGGGATTGTGTCCAAAGAGTGCAATAATTCCTACACCATTCACTGTATTAAGATGTAAATACCCCAAAATTGAAGCTGAAAGTCACCTCTTCAAGCTCATAGTGATTATTTAATTTTATCTCCAATATGCTGCATAACAAAATAATGACAACTTAGTCAATGTCCAAATGTTAATGGATCTGACTGCATCTTGGATGCAGTGCAACTGGCTTAGACAGTGTGCCAGGTGTAAACAAATTAAATAAAAATAAATAAAAATCTGTCTGGGACTCAACATGGGCTGATCAGGGCTCATATCGGAGTCTTCCCACTATTCACCAGTACATCAGGAAGTTCACAAATAAATTACGCTTTCCCTCACAGGACAATGCCACAGCCAACTGGCAAGGCACTCTTGGCTAACCACCACAGGCAAGGTTTAAATTCAATCCACAGGGCCAATAAGCCCACAGGGCCAAAGACGGCACAAAGGACTGAAGAGTTGTGCCACGGCAGTTGAATAGAAAATTTATCTGAGAGCCTCACACACACTTACCAGTACGTATAATTTCACAATTAACCTCGTCATTCATAAAAATTTGTGAAGTAGTGTTGTTTCTAAATTAATACCAATAGTTCAACCCATGTAGAGGTAAGGAAAAAAGCTGAATAAAGCAATAAGCAATGAGCTCAAGTGATCTATGTCTGACGAAAGCAAGGTTATGCCAAAACCTCTTACTATTCATAGAAATTTTCATTTGTTTCACTATGGGCTTAACATTGAATATCTTCCCATACTGATCACCTCTCTCCATTCAGGCTCCCCCTAAGTCATTCTGAGAATGGCCAACAGACAGGCAGATTTGCAGTGGACCAGACAGCCTGAAAAACATCCTCAAATCCAGGAGAAGTGGGACCAAATTGGTAAAATGTAAATAAAAAATACAATATAATTTACAAATCCCTTTTAACCTGTATTCAATTGAAAAATAGCACAAAGACAAAATAAATAATGTTTTAACCCATCAGCTTTACTGCTTTTTGAAAATTATACCCATTCTAAAATATGATATCTGCAACACTTTCCAAAGAAGCTGGGACAGGTGCATGTCTGCCACAGCATAACATCATCTCACTTTTTAATAATACTGTTATTGTTTTGGAACTAAGGGCACTAACTGTTGGACTTTTTTAAGCGGGCATATCTGCCTGATACAGGATTTCAACCGGTCAACAGCCCTGTTTCTCTGTTATCATATTTTGGGCTTCATGATCCACCACATTTCCAAAATGAGGCAGGTAAGGTCTGCGGGCAGTACCTGCACGCTTACAACAAAGCCACGTTATTAGAATACGGGCAGAAAGTGACTTGGCATTATCCTGCTACAAAAAGCAGAGGCATCACTGACAGAGACTGGAAGGTAAATGTTGTTGCAAAATGCACAGGTACCCTCTGTGTCAATTTTGCCTTCACAGACTTGCAAGTTGCCCATGCCGAGTGCACCAATACAGCCCCAGACCATGACAGACGCCAGCTTTTAAACATGTTGCTGATAACCAGTTGCCAATGCTGAGTGCACTAATGCAGCCCCAGACCATGACAGATGCTAGCTTTGGGACCTCTTGCTGCTTATAATTGAAATGAACCTTCTCTCGCCCTGAGAGCACAGCGTACATCATTTGAAAACACCACTTCCCTGTCACTTCATTTCAGATGAGCTCAAGTCCAGAGAAGTCGACAGTGCTCCTGATTGGTGTCAATATATGGCTTCCTCTTTGCATGGTTGAATGTTAACTTCCACCTTATGATGCCACAACAAACTGCATACATTGATATAGAGCTTCTAAGGAATCACAAGACCATATGATTATGTCCGTTACAGAAGCATGCGGGGTCTTAATGCACTGCTGTCCAAAGGCATGAAGGTCATGTGCATCCAATACTGGTATTCAGCCTTGTCTTTTATGCATGGAGATTGCCCCCATTTCTCCAGATTTCGGAATCTATTCACTGTATTATGGGCTGCTGACGACGAGATATCTGAATTCTGTGCAATGGCACATCGAGAAATGTTGTTCTCAAATTGTTTGATAATTTGTTCATGCAGCTTTTGGCAAAGTGGCGAACCCCAAACCACCTTGCGGGTAAACGTCCGTGCCTTTTGTGAATGCTCATTTTATACCCAATCATCATGGAATCACCAGTTTTCTATTTACCAGCTCACCTGTGGAATATTCCAAACAGGTATTTTTTGATGATTCCAAAACTTTTCCGGTCTTTCTATTCTCCTGTTCCAACAGATTTGGAACGTGTTGCAAGCATCAAATTAGGAATTAGCAAATTCCGGTATTGACAAAAATCAATGCTGTTGATAAGGAGAATCTTTCATTATTCTTTCTTCATGCTATTTTCAACCAAATGTAGGCAAAACAGAATTTGCAAATCACATAATTCTGTTTTTATTAGCATTTTGCAAACTGTCGCAATCCTTCAGGAACTGAGGTTACAGAACGAAACTTACCTCTGGAGGAGCCCTCAGGAGTGCCAATGAGCTCGTAGCTGGAAAAGCCGACTTCTGTCATCAGATACGAGGTGAACCGATCTGGCTTGAAGCGTATATTGTAGTAGTTCTTATAGGTGGTTTCCTAGAGAGGCGAGCAGAGTAAAATTAAAACGTGATTTTACATTTTAAAAAATTCAAAGGGATCATCTAATTTGGGTCAGCTTCCTGCTATTTTTCACCATTATTTGGATACGGATAAACCACTTCAAGCAAATTAAATGCCAAAGCATGTCAAAAAGGAAGTCATTTAGAGCACCCAATTAGTTAAAAATGTAATAATAGTTTTAAACATATCAGTTAACATTCCATATAGTTAACGTAACAAACAGCTTAGGAGTATTATGCTGCTCCTTCCAGTGTTTTCAGGCAGCAGGCACGTTACACACAAATCCTTGCCGAGCATGGGTGTGTGTGTTTTGACTTGCAGGGACAATGTTAATGTGTTAGAGCCGGCACAGCAACCAGCTGCTTTTAGCAGCCAAGGGCTCTGGAGATCAGCACAGAACAGCCTTGTGGGAGAAAAAAGGGAGAGAGTAACTTCAACTCTTCTCTCTCTTGGGCAGTAAGACTGGGTGGTTTGTCACAGGCCTGACACGCAGCACTTCGGTGAGCCTTCCTCAATTTCCGTTTGCAGCATGATAAAATATACGACCCCAATTCAGAAAAAGTTGGCTGGAGTGTTAAATGAAAATTATAAATGAAAGATTTGATCAGTAATTTTCTTTGACCAGTATTCCACTAAAAACAATACATCAGCATATTATTTGATGTTTCACTGCATGAATGTTATAGACTTTTCAAAATAAAAACTTTATTAAATTTTGATTCTTGTAATATATCTTTAAAAAGTTGGGACAAGAAAGCATTTACCGCTTCATAATGTTGCCATTCCTTTTTGAAACATTTAATAAGTGTATAGGGACTGAAAACGCCATGTGATTAAGTGTTTCAGCTTTCATTTAGTCCCCTTCTTACAAAGAAGTCTTAAGGTGTGAAAAGTGTGGAGTTTTCATTGTTGCATTGCATTACAAAATGTGTCTTACATTCTCTATCAGGAACAAGTCGGGACTGCAGGCAGGAGAGTCCAGCACCCGCACCCTCTTCTCGCACAGTCATGCCTTAGTAAAGCATGTAAAATGCAGTTTGTCGTTGTCTTTTTGAAATACGCATGGGCATCCCTGGACAAGATTGTCTTAAAGGCAACATTTGTACCTCCAAAAATCTCAGTGTACCTCTCAGCATTAATGGTGCCTTCAAAAAAGTGCAAGTTACCCTTGCCAAGGGCACTGACAGAGCCCCATACCATGATAGAGCATGGCTTTAAAACTTGTTGCAGGTAACAGACAGGACAGTACTTTTTCTCTTTTGTTTGGGGCACACGTTGTACATTTTTTTTCAACGAAGATTTGAAATATTCATTTGTCTGACTACAATACAGGCTTCCTCTGTGTCAAGGTCCACTGCAGATGCCACTGGGCCCAAATAAGTCAACAGCGTTCCTGAAAACTTAAGGTTTTGAATAGTGATGTTTCAACTGGTACTAATGGATGTAGCTATGCATTGTAGAACTTGACAAAGGTTTGCCACAGTAATCCTGAGCCCATGTGTTTATATCACTTACACAAAAATGGCAGTTCTAGGTTCAGTGCCGTCTGAGTGATCAGAGATCACAGGTATTCAGCTTAAGCTTGTGCCCTTGCCCTTATGCACAGACGTTCCTTAAATCATTAATTATTTTATGCCCTGTCGAGTTTGAAAAATCCAAAATCCCTTGCTATCTTTGAGGAACATTGTTCTTACACCTTTAAGTGATTTTTCTCCTTCATTTGAGAGCAAATTGGCAATCTTTGTCCCATCTTTACCTCTGACGGACTCCACCTTTCCAGGATGCTATTTTTGTACCAAATAACGAGTACAATCACCTGTTGACGTCAGCCTTTAAAATCAGGTCATTATTGAGAAAAATTCAATACCTCATCACTAGTCCGATACTTCCCCTGTCCCAACTTAATTTGGAATTCATAGTCGGCCTGAATGGAGGGAACGAACGTGTATTTATAACTAAAATGAAATTGACAAGATGAAATATTAAATGTTCTGTCTTCAAATGGTCTGCAATGCAATACAAATCAAAGTAAACTTAGAAATCTCTGCTTTCTGTTTATATGAGCTATTTCTATACTGTCCCAACTTATTTTGAGGTGGGGTCGTACAGTAGGTTGTGTTTTATTGACCCATCAGTCACTCACCGATTTAGGCCAATAAAGTTTTGCACTGCACTCATTTGAACTAAGTCTGCACCTCCCAGAAAAGAGAGGGAGAATGTTTTTTTTTCCCCATTCAGAGGGTCTCAGAAGTGCTTTGGAAGCTGTGAGAGCTTAACAATAACAATTCTGCTGAAATCCAACCGGCTGCGCACCCGCGTCCTATTCTCTCACAGGCTTTCATTCCTCTACATTCCCACACAGTGCCACACACATTCAAATTCTTTGCTTGCACTTTAAATCCTTTTTTAGTCACACCCACTGTGTGCTTGCCTTACTGTCTCCCACCAAAATTCATGCTATGTCTTTTTCATCAACTTGCATCCTTTTTGCATTCCCATTTTGTGCCTTTCCCCTTTTCATTCGCTCCTCTCCTCCTTCAGCACTCCCTTACCGAGAGCCTCCTCCTCTTCCTGTATGAGGCCCACGGCTGTGGCTCCAGAATGAAGATCCCGCCGGGAAGCAGGTGCCTGAAGGCTCGTTTGAAGAGGCGCTGCACCCCGCCATCGCCCCAATTCAGATGCACCCACTTGGTCATGCTCAGGCACAGGATGACATCATACTCCGGCTGCTGGGTGTGCAGTAATGCGTCACTCTCCAGGATGTAGTTTCCCTGTACAAGAGGGAGGTTGTAAAATGACCCCGAAACCCAGTCTTGACTCTTCTAGTGCTACCTACTGGTTGTCATTTCACAAAGATTCAATACCATCTGCCTCCATCCCTGTTTTTTTTTTCTTATTTTGGGTACTTTTACTTGGGCTAAAAAAAAACTAAAACAAAAAAAGGCTCCTTTCTACCACTGGAAACTTCAGCCAACTCCTCCTAGAGTGCTAAATCCAAGACGTCTGTCATTGTTCATTTGTATAGTGAACTGTATTGTGAATCTCTTAAACTATATGGACGAGAGACATGAATTAACAGTCTTATTAAGAGTGCAAACAATTATAGGTTAATATATTCAATCATGTGGTTGTTTTTGCATTTCCAGTTCATTTTGACACTGAAATCCAAGATGGCAGTGATCCATGAAATAGAAACTCAAAGATGAGCTATCCTTTGACCCAGATGAACTAGGAATGAGTAGAAAAAATGAGTCGTTTTTATTCTGAGTCAAGAAATGAAATGGGGATTTTATATTTTGGAAGCATCTTGACGTTAAAAATCAAGGATGGAAGTTTGCACAGATAAAAGAATTCATATTAGGATGAAGTGACTTTTAGCATAAAGTGAAAAAACTTATAATGAGCAGGGTATTTTGGTGCCTTTGAGGCACTGATGAAGGGTTGTATTAAAAAAAAAATTCAAATCATTGCATGCTGATACTGAAGCATTCACCAAAGCATTTGAACCAACTTATTTTGAATTAAAGGTTATGTATCTGGTTATAAAAACTGAAGTGTATGGGTGGGCCAAAATATATATTTCATCACCCAGTTCTCAATAACTAGTCTCAAACAATTTATGTTAACCACTAAAAACTCCACAGGCTCACCTAGAAATCATGTTATTGTTGTATTTCACAGTAGTTGACATACTGATTTGCAACAGGGATTTAGCCTTTGCCTCTTCTGAGTGAAAATATAATGGAAATCCCGACTAAAATTGATTACTTGAAATGAAAGTTGAGTCGTGAGGTGGGCTACATGCCCAAATGCTGGCAGATGCCTGCTCATCCAGAATCTTGATCAAAAAATTTGCAGTTGGTCTGACCTCTGCAGCCACAATAACCTCCTCTCCCCTGGAAAGGCTCTCCACGAGATGCTAAAACATCACTGCAGGGATTTGCTTCCATTCCAGCAAAGAAAAAAAAACCAGTGAAGACAAGCAATAATGCTGGCTAATTATGCCCGACTTGGAAGTCAGCTTTCCAGTTGATCCCAATGGCGCATGCATCTTGAGTTTGAGGTCAGGGCCCTGTACAGGCCAGTCGAGTTCTACACCAATCTGGTTGTCCCCGTTTTTCACCTTTCACAAAACGCGCACAGCGAACCTCATCATGTACTGGACTGGTGCAAGACCAAGAATGCCATGTGACCTTGAATGTCATTTCATATGTACTTCATGTGGAAATTCATAGATCCATCCAGCTGCTCTTCTCTGGTCAAGGTTGGAGGGGGGTGCCAACCACCAGTGTACCAGAATCCAATGAACGAGAGGCAGGAAAACATCTGGGATTGTTCATCAATCCATCCTGGGCACATATATTCACAAACCATTAAAACTGTAACAGATCGTATTACTGTTTTGAGTCACTGATCGGATGATTATTTGAATAAGAAAAAAAAAAGAAAGGAAATATAACTTTGCTCTCCATTTATTATGCAAGCCGTTCACCCATCAGAGGCATGTGATACACATCAGAAAATACTCTGTTTACAGAGTAGAGTGTGATGACGACTACGTGCATCAAATTTTCATTTTACACCATCGTTCCATTTCTTGAGCGTCATATCCATGGAATTGCATTTTTATTTTAGCTCGTTAAACAATTTCATATGATTTTCAGGCATCTTTTCATGGTAGTTAGTATGCAGCTGCAAAAACCAGTGTAACTGTTTTTTGATCAAGTTGTGGTTTTAAAACGAAAGTCAAACATTTTCCTGGCCTTTAAGTTACCAAGCACCAAAAGCTGGCTACATGCCCAACTAAAAGTACCGTGGTAAGAACAAAACACTGGTAAGTTAGCTAGCTAACTCACTACCTGGACAAAATAAAATAAATCCATAAAGTTTCCGTTACCTGACAGCTATATTTCTGTATAGTAAGTAAAAATAAGTAAACATAAGTAAAATTATTTTCTTTTCTGGCATAATATACTAAAAATCCAACGCCACAATTTTCCATCACTTAAAAAAATCCTTATCGGTATGTTTAAAAGATTAATGGTTATTACATTGAAAAGTTGGAGAGTGACCCACGGCTTACAGCTTTTTGGTCTTGCTATCAATATTGATGTTGCCTGCGCTTGTGATTAGCATTTACAAAGTCAGTTGACAATTGGCATTTGATGTTATGCTTCGCTGCCAGTGGGCGTGCACTTTATGAAATTAAAATAAATAATATAAAAATTAACAGACAGAATATTTCTTGACCCAGGATTACTATGAAAAGACACCTCGTTGCAAAATCTGGCCCAATATCCTCTCAGATTTTCTGTACCAGCTATGACCGCCATCTTGGTTTTCAAGGTCAAGATTGACTGGAAAATGTAAGAACAACCACACTGTTTGACCTAGGCTTGGGGAGAACCCAATTTAATGTCTCTAGTCCATCTTGTTCAAGAGATCTCAAACAAAATGGCCTACAGCAATCATCTTAGATTTTGCGCTTCAGAGGGAGTTGCAAGAAGTTTCCAGAGAGATAAAAGAGCCATTTCTTTTCTAAATTGTTTCAAGGAACAGAATCAAAAACAGAAATGTAGAAAATGTGCACAGAATCAATTGAAATGTCCAGGATACTTCTACATTACATTATTTAGGAAAGTCTGCTTCAAAAAGGTTTTCTTTTTAAGCCACAACTACCTGTACACACATATTTTTGAAAGCCAATTAAACATCCCATAATAATTTATCATATTCAGCTGTATTTTTTCCTTAATTATCCTTTGCATGGAGGAAAGTACATCTAGATAGATATTAAAGGGAATAACAAATGCAGGAATTAGAAACACGTCAAATACTGCATGAAAAGGTATCAAGATTGCCGACTAAATTGAAAACCATCCACAATGGTTAATAAATGGTTAATGAATAAGAACGAGCAATACCAATTTCCCCCTTCCTTCAGAACCCGCTGATGGGGCACCATGAGTTTTAAACTTGGTTCCAAGATGCCAGACCTTGCTTTCTCTAATTAAATTTTTAAAATAAAATCTAATTGATTTTACTTTTTTATTATTACCAGCATACTGCTTACATAGTTTTCACTCCAATGGAGATTATAAAACTCACTTCCAATCTGCTCTTCTGGGGAATGAATACAAAGCAGCTGTGATAACAGGCTCGAGTACCATATACAGCTTTCTTGGTCATACAGGCCTTTTCTTAAAGTTACGAACACTGAGCGAGCCACGAACAATAGAATCAAAACTAACTAGGTTTAGTTAGGGCAACCAGAACTCTGTCATCTCAAAATTGAAATTGGTATGAATAATCTGGCAGTTGTGGGTAACAATAAAACAGGAAAAACTTGACACATCGTAACCATCTAATGAGATGATTTCTGTTGACAAATGCATGCTGAAGCCTGCCGCGTGAAATGTACCAAAACGCTGAGTCGTAGCCCACGTCTGCAAAGGCATAAAGAGCCATATATACACTCACACACAAACATTTTAAAACCCAGCATTAAAAAAAGCAACCAATCAGCTAAATATACACACACACTCACACTTCAAATACAATAACATAAAGCAATAAAAGCATGAACAAATAAGACTGAGCATAAGACAGACTGTTCATAACACAAGGCTTTATATTACACTTCGCAGTCACACTATAAAAATCAACCCTATACATGAAGAGTGAATGAGACTCTCTCTAAGGGGCGAGGCTGCCTGCTAACATTAGCCATGTTGTGAGCGTGCATGAAAGAGAGAGAAAAAGAGAGAGAGAGAGAGAGATAAAGCAAGTCAGCAGGAAGGCAGAGGGGAAGTGTGCAGCAGTGGGTGTGATCCAAGGTCTTTCGGAGAGGACGAGGAGACAAACAACCCCTCCCCCCTACACCCCCCCAAAACTCAATACAAAAATACAGGGAAATACTGAATTCCATCAACTGCTCATCAAATTCCACCCTCACGCTGAGGTTCAAAACAAAAGTGCAGGCCTAGCGCCGCAGCAACAGAAGGCCCCTTGTGCTGGGGTTTCCATTCGGACTCCAGCTGTCTGTGGAGACAAACACGATCTTAGAGTGCACCGTCACAGCTGCCTGCAAACTAGTGTAGCTCAGGGCTGAGACGTGATAGGCCTCAAACAGTACTCCAACACTCCGCGCAGTGTCAATGCAAGTATTTCAAAGAATATGGACCACTGCACAAATGCATATGAACACCTGCGAATTACTGCTGCTAAGTATAAACATGCAAACGTGCACGTGCTCACAGGCATACATGTACGTGTGATCGGTTTTGTCTAAACAAATAGCCTAATTGGAATGTGCTCCTTAACAACAAGCTGGGGTAATTCTTCTGAGACGATTCCAAAAGCAGAGCATGCCGTTTAAAGTCAGTCTGATTTAACAATAAATTAAGCAGTGGTTATGACAAAGGTCCATTTTAGAGCAGTTTAGAGTTTCACTCATCCATCGAGGCCTAGTAAAAGAAAGGTTCTCGCAGGCCTTGCAGTAGCTTCTGACCCACATCAGACCCAAATATACTGTTTACATACTAACACTGTGATAAGGAAGTAGCATCCTGCTGCAACACCAATAAAGTAAACCATGGAACACTTTACACAACCGGAACAAAACACTGACATAGCTACAGGTAATCAATCTCAAATCATGTAATCATTGCTTGATTTGCAAACTATTACAGGGGGCAGAGGCCAGAATTTCATCTTCACGACACAAGTTAATAATCAAACCTGTACACAACAAGCCCTTACCTTAACAAAAGAGACATTGGCGGGGAAGTGCCCGGAGACGGTGTGTAAAAGAGGGGGTGCAGCAATGGGGCCTCTACAGATCCGCAGTGAAATAGGAAATGGGCGGCCTATGCTCAAATGCCCACCAAAGGCCACAACACCTTTTGTCAATCCCACTTCCCTAGTCTTCCTCTCCTTTGCTGAACCAGTCTTTTCTGTGAGATTGGAGGGGAGAGAGTCCATTTGTGTAATGTCTTCTTGCTTCTGTCCTGCTCCCGGTTTGTCCTCCATTTTGGTTTCTCCCTCTTCAGTCAGCCTTGCTTTCTGCTCCTGGATCCCATGCTGTTTTCCATCTTTCTGTCCCTCTTCTTGGGGTTTAATTTCAATTCCCACCTCTGCCGGCTGCCCTAATGCAGCACGTCGAGCGTCTTGTGCCTGCAGCTCCGAGACATAGTGCCTGATGTTCTGCCGTGCTGCATGAACCAGCCCGCCATCGATGTCCAGTCCTAGAATGTGAGCAGGGCGCCATTTGGTGGCAATGGCAAGGGTCATGTGACCTGTGTTGCAGCCCAAGTCTAGCACTGCTTTCCCCCGGAACCATTCCGGCTTCAGCACACGCAGCCGCGGGTCCTCGCGTAGACCGAGGTTGCGGTAGCCATAATACTTGCTGTAGTTACCGTACTGGAACTTCTGTTGTTTCCGACGATGACGAGGCAGCTGGTGGCCAGGCCAACCGGATGAAAGGAGGCTCCCTGCTCCTCCACCCCCAACTGGTGTATGGAAGCTCTGAGGTCTTTTACCGGGTCCAGGCCCACGGCCCCTCTCCACACTCCCTTTCTTAGCAGTTGGGGTGGGGGTGATGGAAGAATCAGACTTGCTGGACGTGCGCCTGCGTTTGCGGTGCCGGAAGGAAGAAGGCTGCTGGGTGGTTGAGGATGAGAGGGGGCCTGAACTTGCCGAGCCTTGCGCCTGAGATGGGAGAGTGGAGCTAGTCGCAACTTGCGATTGGCTGCGTGGCAGGATAGGGTGCACAACCTCGTCACGACAGTTTATGGAGGTGTTGAGCTCATAAGGGCGAGGGGACTCGGGAACAGGCGTGAGGTGAAGAACAGCACCCTCCTTGGGTGCCTCTGGAACCACGCTTGCTGCTGCACCCCTGGACGCATTTACTGATGTGGACACCTTTCCAGCAGCTGCAACACACCCTTCACCTGACTTACCCCTCTCTGACAAAGAGAGGTCGAGCTGTGCAGCAGCCATTCCCCCTCCTCCATGATGCCGGTTGCGATGTCTTTTCCTGCCCCCACTCTTAAAAGGCGACACAAGGATACTGCTATCCCCTTCTGTGCTGTTTAGGTTTAGAGGGTCAGTGATATCTTTGGGAATAAGTATTTCCACAGGATCACGACTCTTAGCAGGCAACGGCGAAGACTTTGGGGTCTCTGCATTCAGGGCCCTGTTAACCTCCTCGTCCAGCAAGCTGTTGAGATTGAGTGGGTCAAAAATGTTCCCACCCAACAGGAAGTCAGTGGGTAAGACCGGGTCGCTCTCTGAGTTAGCTCTTCGCCTCCTCTTGCTGAAGCCTGGGTGTTTGAAACCCACATTCACACTGTAACGGCGTTTGTTCATCTTTTGCTGCTGTGGTTGTTGCAGCCCATTTTTTGGGCGAAAACTGTTGCGGGATCCCAGGCCCGTATTCTCTGCGCGACTGCAGCCCCCAGCAGAATTTGAATCATTAGTCAGCTGCTCTGTCAAAATCACACTACCCAAGAAAGGAGTTACACTGCAGGTGGTGCCATCTTCCAGGCTACGAGATGGGGCCACCAATGCTTTGGGCGCATTACTGCAGCTTCCAGCACATTCTGTAGGCTGTTTGGGTTGCTGATGCATCATGGGCTCCACTCTTCCATCACCAGGTACAACAGTCTCTTTGTCCACAGACATCTCAATCATCTTCCATTCAGCACTGCGGCGACTGATTCTGAAGTTGATGGTTAACTTTAAAAGGGAATTAAATATACATTATTAAGCCTTTTTCAAAATATGCTTCCACAACTGGTCAGAAGACACTTCAATAGAAACAAAACATGTTAATTAGCTAGCCATGTACTTACTCTGGAATGCCATTTGCTTGATCTGTATAAAAGGCGTGTCTTATTTATTGTGCAGAAGACCTGCTTCCTGAATTCAAACCCTGCAGTACTCTGAAAAGACATGCGTCTCCAGAGCACTAGCTACAAAACTTCCCCCTGTCTGAAGAGTAGCTACAAGCTTGGACCACAAGCCACTCAACACTAGCCTTGAAAAAAAAAGCCAGCAGGGAAAACGCGTGCGCGTCCAACGACGTAAATCCACCCTCTCCTCTGCGTGCGTTTGTGACCCGCCTCCTCTGTATTGAGAAAAGTGCAAACGATTTACATGAACCCGCCTCTAAAAGAAACGTCACCAAACCTAATAAATTATTAAATAGCAACGAGAGCTCTCGGAAGGAAAAAAAGGCACACGCACACACATTCACATAGGGATAGAGCGATGGGCTCACTCTCACACACAACGCCTTGTCGCCGTTCCCTCCGCCTTCTTTTAAGCTGAGCTGTCCCAGCCCTCCCTCCCTCCCTCGAATGACAGTATATTAAACAAAATTTAAAAAAAAATACACCCAAAACTGACTTGGCGCGCGTTTTTTACCTCGTCTGCAAGTTTCCGTATTCAATATATTTTATACAAAAGTATAATACGAATCAAAATAATCAAGCCTGAAACACCCCCTCCAAAAATCGATTGTATTATATATAAAAAATAGTTCACGCTCGCAGTCAGTCTGTGTGTGAGTGTGTATGTTAGTGAGCTCGTTCTCTCAACTCCCCTACACTCAAGTAAAGAAGACCAGGCTTGAGCTGCTGGATCTCGCGCTGCGTTCCAGCCCCTCTTCGCATTTTATATGCTATCGTAGAGCCTAGAAGAGGCAGATAGACAGCATATTTAACCAATAACATTGCGCTCCGGGGCTCGTCCTCCCGATTATAACCAATTGTATACACGTAGAGGCTGGCGTTCATAACAACCCCCCTTTTAATTCAGTAGGTATCTGACTCTATGCCTGTCGCCAGAGAACCACCAGTCGTTGACAAATGAAAATAGCGCGAAACGAACACTTGTTTAAGCTATAAAAGCGTTTGTGCCAATTTATATACATATATTTCGCCGTTATTCTCAACATATAAACCAAGTATTAGCTTTATCTCCAGTGCACAGGAATATGACACGGACACCTATTGCCCGTGTAAACAACCTTCGGTGTTATGATGTGTTTTTTTCCCTGATTGTGCACATATTTCCAGAGAGTCATTTCCGAATATATAAACTGAATAAGAATGTGTTTTAATTCCATACGTACGGGCAGTTATTCTCGAAATTAAAAGCTATTTTGTACCGAATAGTTTCCCGCCCCTCCCCCCTTCTCGCCCCCTCTTCACTCGGCTTCTGAGGACTACCGTATTATCGGGATTTGTAGTCTTTGAAAAAGGTTGCCATTCGTGGGTTTTGCTAAAGTGCAGTACACAGAACGATGTGCTAGCTGACTACTAACCAAACAATGTTGTGCCTTGTGGTACTTAATTAAACCGCTGACAACAAGTGAATTACCAAGCTGTACATTGCACGTTGAATGGCAAGTACTTTGGTCGTTCATCAATACTTTTAATTCGACCATTACAAACATGCTTTTAATTCTTGTTAAGTTAGGCTATTCGTAATGAAAACAATTTTGGCAATAATAAGGCTATAGTTCAACATATTTTTTGTTGTACACGTCGTTAATGAAGCAGTATAGGCGCTTTCCGTTGAAGTTAAAAGTTTGGAATCAGTTTGCAAATTCATTTTTTTTTTTTTTTTTACAGAAATATGTTTCTATTCACTAAGGCAGCATTAGTTTGATTCTTAAAAATGAACAAATGGATAATGCTTCAAATTACTGTTCAAAATATATTTTTTACAAGCACAATTCCAAAACTATCAGCACATCAAGAAAACTGCAAATAAAACCAAAAATTATGATCTTTAAAGTTCATATACATGTCTCATATTAGAACACTGCACCAACACATTATTTGACATTCTTGCATTTGATTTTAATTGCTTGCTCAAAATATACAAGACCTAAACAGAATCCAAAAATTTGGCAGAGTCGATTGTTTACCACTGCATAACATCACCATTCCTTTTAATCACACTCATTAAGTATTTGGGCACCACGGACACCAGGTCATCAAGTCTATGAAGTGGAATTTTCCCCCATTCCTGCATTAAGCAGGCCTTTGTTGCCGTAAATTTTTCCCCATAAAACGCCATACATTCTCAGTTGGAGACAGATCAGGACAGCAAGCATACCAATCTAGGTCTGCACTGTCTGCTTCCACAGCCATGCACTTCTAATCAACACAGAATGAGGTTTGGGATATCCTGAGAACAGATAACATAAAGATGGCACCATACGATGCTCCAAAATTTGCACATATCTTTGCATGAATGGTGCCCACAAAATTGTGCAAGTCACCCATACCATGTGCACTGATACCCCCATTCCTTGACAGACACTGGTTTTTGGACCTGACACGGTTAACAGCTTGGTCCAGAGAACAGGGTCACTTTTTTATTTTCTAAAACCACTTGCAATGTTGGCAAATCGGACTACAAAACACACATCCACTGTGCTATTATTCATCATAGATGACACAAACCCCAGAGAAGTCAGCAGCCGTGTTGTACAGCGTTGATGCATGGCTCTGCCTTGCATAACTTTAACTTACATCTGTGGATGAAGTGACAAATGTTATTGACTTAGAAAGGCTTACTAAAGTATTTTTGAGCCATTGTTGTGATATCCATCTCAGTTGCATGACAGTTCTTAAGACAGTGACATCCGCAGGATCAGAGGTACACGTATTCAGTTTGTTTTGGGCCTTTACGCAGCAGCAGATTGACCACATTCCTTCCATTACGGACTGTAGCAGAGAGTGAAGTTGAGGGAGGTCTTGTTGAGGTTCCTTTTAGAAGAATACTAACTCATCTGTTTTACATCACCTTATTATTGCTACTTATCACATCATTTGCCATGTTACCTCACAGCAAGAAGGTTGTGGGTTTGAATCCAGCTTAGGGCCTTATCTGTGCAAAGTTTGCATACTGTCTCTGTATTCGCATGGGTTTCCTCCAGGTACTCTGGTTTTCTTCCACAGTCCAAAAACATGCATGTCCAGCCAATTGGAGACGCTAAATTGCCCATGGGTAAGAGTGTGTGAGTGAGTAGTGCATGCATCCCCGTGACAGATTGTCGAGCTGTCCAGGGCCTGTTCCTGCCTTTTGCCCATTTTCAGCTTGGATATGCTCCAGCTGTGCTGCAACCCCAGTGAGGAAGGGCAGTTTGGATTATGGATGGATGGACATCATTATTAGTCCATAATAGTATCTGTGCCAACTTTTTTGGAGTCTGCTGTGATTGGATTTACAATATGCGTACATGTTTAATGAATTGAATTCAGAAGTTACAGCATCAAAGTGTTGTTGATTAAGTTAGGGTTTTTGACATAGGTACGTGTGAATGGACCTTAAAATCACTCCTTTTTGATGTTATTTGTATTCTCCATAATTTTGCAACCGTTCCCGTTGGGGTGTCATGTTGAGATAATACTGACAGCCAGGGTCCAGGCGAGTACTTAGGGGCTTCTCAAATGGTGAAAACAGGCAGGGGGTATCTCAACAGTGCATTTTGCACACAACATACAGTTGCAATCAAAATTATTCAACCCCCGTTGCAAATTAGGTTTACTGGTAAATTTACAAACTTTCAGCTGTTTGCAATGAACAAATCAAACAAGAACAATTTAAATGGCTCAACACAACAAATATTACAAGGGGCTTCTCCAAATTCAACACAAAATGCCACTTTTAATGACTACTGCAGGCTCAAAATTATTCAACCCCTTCATGACAAGCATCTTTAATACTAAGTAGAAAACCCTTTTACCGCTATGACCTGCTGGAAAATGTGATGCATAGGCAGATGTCAGCTTTTGGCAGCATTCCCAAGGAATCTTAGCCCAGTCCTCATGGACAATGGCCTCCAGTTCACTAATATTCTAGGGTTTGCATGCTGCAACTGTGTTCTTTAAATCCTACCAGAGATTTTTTATGAGTTTCAAGTGAGGCGACTGTGATGGGCACTCTTGAATCTTCCCAGACTACTTTTGAAACCAAGCCTTGGTGGATGTTGAGGTATTCTTAGGATCATTGTCCTTTTGGAAGGTCCAATGATGCCCAAGTGTCAGCTTCCCTACAGACGGCATGACATTTTCTCCTTGTATATCCTGGTACTTGACTGAATCCATCTTGCCCTCCACACTTTGCAGATTTCCAGTGCTAGAGGAAGCAAGGCAGCCACAGAGTATCAAAAAGCCCCCACAATTCTTCATTGTAGGCAGGGTGTACTTTTCAGCATATGCTTCTTTACTCCTCCTGCAGACATACCACTGATTCATAAGCCTGAAATATTCTAGTTTTGTTTCATCACTCCACAGAACAATATCTCTAAACTTCTGTGGCTTATTTATATGGTTTTAAGCATATTGGAGCTTGTGCTTTTGGATCAGTTGTGGTGTATGTCTTGGAGACCTTCAACGTTTAGTATGTGCCCTACTGTACAAACTGAAACCTCAGTGCCTCCTGCCTCCACGTCTTGCCGCGGGTCTCCTGCAGTCACTCGAGGGTTTTTGACCTCCCATCTCCTCAGGAATCTGGTGACAGCCATTGATAGCTTCCTCTTTCTGCCACATCCTGGTACTGTAGCCACTCTTCCTTTAACTCTGAACTTGTGAACTATGCTTCCAACTGTATCTCTACGAAAATTCAGCGCCTGTGCTTCCTTTTTGTATCCTTTTCCTTGTTTGTGCCAGGCAATGATCTCCTCTATTAGCTTTTTGGACAATTCTTTTGACTGCCATATTTCTAATATGCAATCTAATGTCACTGTCAACAAACCCCTAGCGAGTGCAAGTATTTGATGTGTTCTATCTCAAGCAAACCTGATGCAACTAATTAAGCACTTGATTAGCTGCACTAGGTGTGTTTGAGACAATACCTGACTTGCAAATATGCTCTTCTGACGGATTCTATTCGGGGGGTTGAATAATTTTGAGACTGCAGTAGTCAAAAGTGGCATTTTGAGTTAAATTTGGAGAAACCACTTGTAATATTAGTTGTGTTGAGCTATTTAAAATGTTCTTGTTTAATCTGTTCATCACAAACAGCTGAAAGTTTGTAAATTTTGCTATTAAACCCAATTTACAATGGGGGTTGAATCATTTTGATTGCAACAGTAAGTACCGGTAAAAATAAATATTGATACTGGTAGCACGCGTTTCAATAAAACGAAACTGGTCTTACGAGTGAACAGTCTTAATGCAGGCATGGCACGCAGTCGTCCACGAGCGAGTGATTTTCTCGAACTACTGCGCGGGAAAAGTCCTAAAATCATCTCGAGATTGCTACGCTTAACATACGGCAGGGCGCCGACTTACCCGATCTACTCAATGGAAATTGAACGGGGTAAACATATTTTTTAAATTCTTTTAGAGACCGAAATAGTTTCAGTCAGTCTGGTAAATCTAACGAAACAGCTGCTTAAGTCTAAAGTACAAAATTGTGGCCAGTCTGAGAAAGTTATCGTCAGTATTAAGCTAGTCTAGTTAGCTACCTTGCTAGGTGACAGTAACGCTGCGGTTATCTTCGTAACGTCAACTGTTAACGTTAACTCACGTTAGCCAGCTAGCCAGATACGTAACTATTTGATAACTTTCATGCTGTTTGACGCTTTTTAGCTTGCTTGCGAATTTAATTGTTTGCCTGTCCTATACTAGCTAGCTAATATACGATGAACTATTGTTGTAATTGGTTGAAATAACTATGGAAAATCAACCCAATTAGCTATATATCCAAGATATTCTAGCGAACCCTCTTTAGTAGCAATGAAATTGTGCGAACAGATAGTTATTAATTTGTTGCTCGCTAGTGAGCTAGCTAGCTTGTTAAATAGCTCAGCAACGTCATTAATTTCTTCCTACCGTGAAAATTCCTTACCTCGGATACTGTTATGGCCTCAAAAGGTAGAATTGTGGGAAAATGACCAGTTGAAAGTGACTTAAGTTAACGTTAGGTTAATGTTAAAGTTACTAGCCATCTTGAACGTTAATTCCGTCCTATAATTTCTTTTCAAGTGTGAACAGTGACTGACCTGAAAGCAAAGAAATCTTTCCCCGCGGAGGCGCAGTTATGTCAGAAACATAAGTAACAGAAAGAAAAACCCAATTTGTAAAAGTCTTTCCGGGAACTCGGTCCTGTGGGACAAACAGTTAGTTAGCCTACACTGTTCCCACCCCAACCGCAATTGCAATCCCAGAATTAATTAATGAATTAGCTTGTTTTTTTTTTTTGTTTATAAGTTGTAATATTGTTTACTCCCTTAAACCACGTTATGGAACCCTAGCTATGCTTTTCTCAAAGAAGAAAAGCGCAATATCAGTATTTTGTTTATTTCTAACTGTTATACATCTAGTTACTGCATTATAGGTGACATTTTTCTAAACAGCAGTGAATCAGTTAGACGATATTTTGGTGTCTGACGACTGGTGTTCAAGTTCATGAAAAATGTGTTTCCTAGTGCTTAACACAAAAGTTCACAAAACAGGTTTTACTCCTTATAATTCCATTTGTCTATGAGTTCTTTATTATCGAATAGATTGTTAGATTTTTTTGATCATTTCTGAACAGTTTCACCCATCAGGAGCCAATTGATACCATAATTTCATCTATTGAAAATTTCCTCTATGTGTTTAAAAGTCATTTACAATGTAGTGCAACAATGAGTACAGAACCCTTCAGGGCATGCGTAGCTATTTCTCACATAATGTGGCCTTAAATGGTAAACAATCACTGGAAGCATGAATAGTTCAATTAATAAAAATTAATATCACGTTCAACATCTGGGATTGCATTTGTACTTGGAACAAAACCAGCATCCGCAGTGATCGCCCTGCGCTGAGTTTGAGATAGGACTGCTAGTAAAGATTATTTCTATTATCAATTACTCTGCAGGTGTTTTCACGATTAATCGATTCATCGTTTAGTTTATAAAATGTCAAAAAAAAATTGGAAAATGCTCATCCCAGTTTCCCAGATCACAAAGTGACGTCTTCATATTGCTTCTTTTGTCCAACCAACAATCCAAAACCGAAAGACTGTTCATGACAAATAAATGCAGCAAATTCTTACATTTAATTTGCTGGAACCAGCAAGTGTTTGATGTTTTTGCTTGGAAAAAAAAACTTAAATTATCAAAATAGTTGATGTTTAATTTTCTCATGATCAACTTATCGATTAGGATACCAGGCCTCGAACTGCAGGTTATAAGGGGCATGGCAAAAGTTGCTGTGGTCCATGCTGAAAATATAAGGGCACTACGGCAAATGTGCCTCCATATTAGACCCTGCGTGCCACTGTGGGTTGGTATTTATAAATATGATTTTCAACGTACACCCACAGGTCCATTGACTTCAAAATACTTTTTGCGCTCTCGTCTGTAACTTTTCCCCAACTCTTCGGATCAAAACAAATCAAGCGCACATACCTTCCTAGCTAAGACAGCTAGACTCAGCTGCGATACGCCGGTAGATGCCTTCTGCGGATATCTGAGCAAAAATTCCTCGAAGCGGCATTCAAACACTTGTCGCCATGTCTTCTAATGGGAATTCCCTGGCGTACCGTTGCATGTTGGGATTAGAAGATGGCAACAAGTGTTTGAGCCCGTTTGAAATGCGTCTCTTCTGAGGAATTTTTTGCTCATATCTCCGCACGGAAGGCATCTACCGGCGTGTACTCGCAGCTGAGTCTAGCTGTCTTAGCTAGGAAGGTATGTGCTTCGATTTGTTTCGATCCGAAGAGTTGGGGAAAAGTTATAGATGTAGAGCGAAAAAGTATGCCTGAAGTCAATGGATCGAGCAGTGCCTCTGTGGGTGTACATTGAAAGTCAGATTTATAAATACCCACCCACAGTGGCACACAGGGTCTACTCCATATAAGGGGCACCACAGCAAATTCTGCCGCTACCTTGGGGGCACAGCAGCAAATCCACCATGGAGTTTTAGGTCATCATTTTAGCTGATAAAAAGTAAAGGTCCGTAGTCTCAGATGTTCCTCACATAAACTGACCAATCAGCGTGCGCTATGCAAATCAAAACCATTCTTGAAAGAAAACATTTCCTGTATTTTTCCCCGCTTGCTGTCTTGGAAATTGGCTCAGTATTGCACTGGGACATCGTATGGGCATTGCTATAATGCAAGTACAAGCAAAGGACATTCCAATCAAACGCCGGGTCATTGAAAAAATAATCGTATTTAGCCATTTTTTCCACTTTCTGCCACCCGCGAAGTTCGGACTTTCTCCTGTCATTCCAACACTCACACTGACAACAGCGCTAGATACCGGCTATAGAGACCACTTTCCAAGCTTTATCAACACACAACATGCAACCTAAGATAATGTCAGTACGTCCATAACTTCGTCAATTTGCCACACTTTGAGGCTGCCGACTGTAATTCAGCATTTTTTCTTTTTTTGTTCCTTTCACCTGTCGGCATCTTGATCGGAGTTAAAAATAGAGGGGATACATAAATTATTCAAGAATAATTCTGCGCCCACGATCGCAAGAAAAGGGCGAAAAAAACAGTTGTAAAAACCAGTGGCGGTTCGTCGGCCGTAACAAAGGGAAACCAAAACCTCGCCCCTCAAAGCTTAATGACTTGAACATTTCGCAGTTTACTTTTCTTGATCAGCAGTTACTCATATGAATTGGTAGAAGGACAGTCAAATTTATTTTCGATAGCATTGTTATACATTGCACCACGAAATTATGAGGGGGTTTCTTTCACACATAAATTACGACGTAAATTACCATAAGCCTACGTCTTTCTAAATTCTGCACTCAAGTAGCTTATGAAACGGCATAGATTCGCAAATTGATTAGTGAGGCTCATTAAGGAATAAGCTGTGCAACATCGCATTCTTTACTTCTATATTAAGATTGTAGAAAACGGATTGTCGCGGCTTCTTGCGAAAGAAGCCTCGCAAACGAATTATAAAGACGTATTGATAATTTGCGTCGTCATTTGCTATCAAAAATAAATTTGACTGTCCTCCTACCAATTCGTATGAGCAACTGCTGATCAAGAAAAGTAAACTGCGAAAGGTTTCAGTCATTAAGCTTGAAGGGCGAGGTTTTGGCTTCCCTTTGACGAACCGCCACTGGTAAAAACGGGAAGTGCAGTGTGATTCATTTATTTTGGGTAGGTGTTTTGGCCGAGGGGCACTTTCGACAATGCGGGGAAAGGGTACGGCATTCTGCTGCCGTGAACTGGGGCTTTTATAGGTGGGCAGCACGGCAAACAGGTGCCGTCGTGAAATTCGAGCCCTGGGATACTCAGCTAATTTTTGCAGCTGATGTTTGGGAACGTCTGGTATAGGCTGTATACACAGATTGCATGCAGCCAACAGTTTGTATTTTTGTAATTTACATTATATCATAATAATGGGCTGCCTTGTTAAAACATTTCTTTGCTTGCTGGTCAGACACTTTTCACGTTAATACAAAGTTTGAGGAAAGCGTTCCGGAATTGTCAAGTCTGCTAATGCGAATTGCCATATTGTTTTGTCATTGCCCACAATTCAAAGTTTTGCTGGCACATCTGCCCATGGTAAGGAATAAATTTCGAGACGACGTTCATTAACGTCATGCCTTCTAGCGCATGTAAGGTCAGGACTTCGACATCACTGTGATCCTAGCACTCAAGACAGTCAGTTATCCAGGTTGCTGCTATTTTGATTGACATAATGCTTGGTGTCTAAAGTATAATTTAATTAGTGTTCCCGCGTATTTTTTTTGTCTTTCATCCAAGGTCAAAAGGAGAAGCCCAGATTCGCTTCCCCAGTTCCTCGAGTTGGGCAGAATGAAGCAAAGAGGAAAGACCAGGTCCATAAAAAGGAAATGATCAAAAAAGTTAGGGAAAAGGAAGAGAAAGCAGCTGGAAAGGGGAAAGGAGATTTGTCTGTTTCCTCGGGACAAACAGATCTTGAAGCGGAAGAAAGTTTGAGAATGGGTGAAAAATCTATGATACGCGACAGTAACAGTGACACAGGTGCACAGGATCAAGAAACAAATAACTTAGAATCAGAGAGAGAAAATTTGTGTGTTGAAGAGATGATAGGTGGGAAGTTTACCAAAGCTGAAAAAAGGGGCCCGTTAAAGTGCGTTGAGTCTGAGGAAAATCTACTAGCGGGGAATCTGGAGTCGGGGCTTTTGCTGAAAGCTGGAGGGAGTGAGGCTGAATTGAGGCAGGTGGAGTTTATAGGAGAAAAGAAGCCCATTATCTCACGAGGAGCTGAAAGCTCACCACTTGTGGGCAAGGAAGCCAAAAACGAAGAGGTATTTAGTGTAGGAGTACAGGGGGAGAAAGTAATTAAGAAAAAACAAGTCAAAAAAATGAGAGAAGAGAAGGGAGACAGCAAAGAGAGGGGGAGATGGAACACTATGGATTCTAGGCAGAACGCCAGCCAGAGGGCAACAGGAGGGCAAGGGAAGTCCACTAAACAAAGTTTCAACAGCAAGGTAACGGAATAAATACTGAGATTTCAATGAAAATGTTTAGAGGGATACAGGATGAATGGCACTAAACGACAGGACATACGATATTACAAGAAGTAGACCCAGTAGAGTTTTCTTTGAGTATGAGTGTTATGATGGATATGTATGGAGCCTAATCTGCTGAAAGTTTAAAGTGGGTCCCGTCTTTGAGGTGAATTAGAATATCAAGGTGATCAGGGCTGTAGTGGCAGAGCTCAACGTTAATATTTTTTCCAAGGAGCACATGTGCTCGCAAGTTTGAAAATGTGTGGAGCACTCACAAATAAATTCAAGATCACATAGAAAATTTAACTGCATACATGATATACAATGTAAAAGTCATTTTAAAAATAAAAAAACAGCAACTCACAATCTGTGTGTGTTTGGGTGTGGTGGAGAGTTTTAGAGTGTGAGTGTGTAAGACAAGCAGTTGTACTCAGAGCTCTAGGTCCACTTTTTTGCATGCACTAAGTATCATTTTTCAGGACTTTAAAGCGAATAATCTAAAGCTAATAGCGATTCTTAAACATGATGAACAAATTAAAATTGGAAGCACAAACCCAAAAGTGGGAGGCATGTTGGCACAGTTAATTTGATCCCGCGCAGTTATAGGGTCCTGCATTCAGGACCTCGCTGGGGCCTTTCTGTATGTGCTGGCATGATGCCTGACAATGGACATTGGTGAGTACCAAGTACCATGCACTACAACTGTCAGAATTTGGCATATTAGTGCTCCCTATCTTGGAAGAAGCACTGAATGAAAAATTTAATTTAAATTTCCAGTAATAACACCAATATTGTTTTGTCGTCAAATTGTAATTTGTGATTGCTTGTGGAGCTCTCCAGTTCAAAGAAGCTGTTGGACTTTTTCCCCTAATAAAAGCTGACTAACATTTTTATCCAAGAACCATTTTCCTCTCATGAAAATTTTGGTAGTAGGCTGTTGATTGACCATTGTGCAGTGGAGTTACATTTACTTCCGTACACCAGATGTTTGTAAAGGTATTATAGTTTTTTTGAGAAAGATATTTGAGGCGGTGAAATTTGTTGATGGTCCGCTTAAATTTTGGGGCACAAACTAAAAATTTGTTCTTTTAAGGAAATTTATGCAAAAAATAAGAATTTCATTGCTGCAGTATTTATGATTGCGGACATTGTAATTGGTTGTCTGTTGTTTCCACACTCTGAATTTGTAATTTGCTTGATTAAATTCTGCTGGAATCAGAATATCTCAGTATTTTGCTGCAATATACTGAAGCCACTGGAAATAATTTCACCACCTTTTCCTGAACTTACTCTTTGTCCATGCTGTTGATTGTCCATCTGTTCTTATTTTCTTTTGGGAGGGACCTTATTTAGTCACTCTGCTCCTCCTCACTGGAAGCAGAACTTCCGAAATATACATTTATGTTATGCACCTGGTAAGCAATCAAGGGACAGTATGACCTCTCTCATTTCAACCGTACTTTCCTGCACGCTCTTGGGCAAATGATACTGAACCAAAGCGGTAACCAGCTGACTGCACGGCGAAATGAAATTTTCCACCTCCTGTACATTGTTAGCATTCATGGTGTCACAACCCTTGTGACTTCCTAATTGTCTCCTCCCCCGTTTTAGCAAATTGCGTGTCTTTATGTGGCACTGCCTCCTTAATTGATTTCGTGTTTTGCGTGCCTTTCCTCGCCCAGATGTAAACCATTTTGTGCCTCGTTCCCTTGGTGTGTTCCCTTGATCTTTGTGGTGTAAATAAACCTTAGTTCTGTCTCGCCGAGTTACCGGATTGTCAGGCGATATTGCTTTAAGCTACCAGTCAGTTTGTGCCTTTAGTGATCGCCAAGTCTTCTTTCGAATTCATCATAATCTTTATGATAGTGAAAAATGTAATTACTCTTCAGAGTCATATTAATAGGAAAATCTCCCAAGCCTAACTATCGATCTCCAGGATTGGGGCCGCGTTCTTGTTAACCATCTGTTCCACTGAGTTCCTCTGATCAGTTTATTAGAAACACCTCTTAAGCCTTTATTGGCCTACAGGATTGGGACAGCATTCCTGCTAAACTCTTTGGACCTGTTGTTTTTTAGTCTTACTTCAGCGAGGGTTATAACATCTTGCTTCTGCCCTGGAATGCCACTGGCTGGGCGCAGGACATGCCCAATACCCTCAGCAGTCAATACCATCTTGGCTGAATGGCCCCTTGACTTTGAAAGGTCACACTTGAGGTCAAGCAAAATGTTACAATTTTCAAAGGTTTCTAGGCTTGAAAATATTGAAGATTGGGAACATATGTGCATTGAAGACTTGTAGGAAGTCATGTATGAACTTTCATTTGGTGGCCTGAAACTTGACCTTCGTCGACCTTCGAAGGTCAAACTTCACATAGTGAAATTTCAATGACTTCTATCACCAAAACTATTACATATAGAGCTTAGGTTTGTATTGCGGGCATATAGGAAGTCATGTATGAAGTTTCATTTGGTGACATTGAACTTGACCTTCAGTGACTTTGAATGCCTAAACTTCACAGAGAAATTTCAATGACTTATATCAGCAAAATGGTTACTGATAGTTTCGGTTCATATTGGAGATGTATAGGAAGTCATACATGAACTTTCATTTGGTGGCCTTGAACTTGACCTTCTGTGACCTTCGAAGGTCAAACTTCACATAGTGAAATTTCAATGACTTCTATCACCAAAACTATTACAGATAGAGCTTAGGTTTCAGCAAAATTGTTAGAGATTGAGTGTAGGTTTGTATTGGAGACGTATAGTAAGTCATATATGAACTTTCATTTGGTGACCTTCATATTGACCTTTGAAGGTCTAACTTGACCTAGAGAAAATTCAATGACTTCTATCGCTGAAAAGGTTACAGATGGAGCCTAAGTTTGTGTTACTGACATAGGAAGTCACATATGAACTTTCATTTGGTGACATTCAACTTGACTGTTGGTGACCTTTGAAGGTCAAATTTGACATAATACAATTACAATGACTTGTATTGCCAAAACGGTCACAGATGGAGTCTAGGTTTGTATTAGAGACATATGTGACCTTTAATTTCACAATTGACATATTGAATTTTCAATGACTTGTATCACCAAAACTGCTTCAGTGTTTGAGATTGTGTTTTTATCACAGGAGGTCCTATAAATCTATGTGCACTATGTGCAAACTTCACATGAAATTTTCACAACTTGTATCATCACTATAAGACTACTTGCCAGTAAGCTACAGGACCCTTGGTCCTATTTTAATATTTCACGCACCGTAGCTAAGTTATACCCGGATGGAGTGGTGGTCATCCTGAATACTCACACATGCGAGTGAAATGCTCACACTGTGGAACCCTGAGTGGTTTCTATAATGCAGTTCACTTGTTCTGCTGAATGGAGTTATGACTGAAACATGCATACATATAGTGCCAAAGCCTGATTTTTCACAGACAGGATAGGTTGTCTTTTTCGTAGTGATCTTAGAGCCAGCTGGTTTTTCTCTTGATGAAAACTGGAGCGAGCAATTGTGCCCCCAAGGCAGCTGTAACCCGTATTGTTACTGGCCTTCACTTCTGTCATTGCTGGCAGTCTTTTACCGAGGGACTTTGTTCCCACAATAAACAGATGTGAGTTTAGAGCTACTAGTCATATAACAGAAGCGCAATTTGATAGTTCTACAGAGAAATTGTTGCATTCACATCAATGTCATATATGTAAGAATTAGCACTGCAGAAAAACATAAACTAAACATGAATATCACTCTGGTGATGAATCACTGCTTAGAAACACACTCCAGATATGCTCTAGAAGTGGGGTTGAACTGCTCTTGCCCTTGCTGTGTGATTTTGTCTCTGATTAGGACCCTCAGCCCATCAGCTCCCAGCTGTCTGACGGCCAGTACAATGAAATCTTCAAAAGTGTGCTGGCCTCCTCACTGGAACGCTGTCTCGGTAAGGTGGCAAGATCTCAGCTGCCCTGTCTCTCAATGCCCTTTTAGGTCTTGGAACTTCCCCATTCCTTACGATCTCATCCATGCGCATTTACATATTATTTTATACGTGAAAAACAAAATGGGTAGATTTTGAGCCATGTTCTTTTATACGTATGGAAGGAAATTGACAAAAAAATGCCTTTTTATGCAGCTAAAGTTTCAAAGAAAATACATGTCAGTGCAAATTCATCATCATACAGCTTTGATTGTTACTCTGCAATCTATATCAATTATTGTATTGAAAGTACACTGTTTATTACAATGACTGTAATATTAAAGCCATGTTCTGAGAGAATGGCACTTTTGAGATACTTATTAGAGTTGACTTCTCAGAATTGCATGAAATTTGGCAGAATGGTGCCCATATACGTGTAACAGAAAATCCTGGAGTTTGAGCTCACAATTTTTATCGATATGGCTACAGCGCCACCTGGAAGTGGAGAAGTCAGGTACCAAATTGAGATTTTTTGAGGAAAAATACCCATTTTTGAAGGAATATTGTGGATAACTGCTTCAATGTGCCAAAGAAGTTATGATTGTATTTGATACTAGGAGACCCAAATTTTTAAAATGTGAAAGTTCCACCTGGTGATTATGTTGGTTATATGTGCAATGACAAGAAATTCACTCATGCAAAAATGTAAATATTGTGATAGGCATGATATACGGTGTAATCAGCCTTGTCCTCAGTGGATAGCCATTGTCCACTAACAGCCACCTCTCCAGGGGTGATCCCCTGGAAGACTGCAGGAATGATAGCTCAGCCTAGGGCCCTAGGCTTGTTAAACACCCATTTTTGGCTAATAAAGTTACTTAACGGACGGACTGTATTCAAGTAAACCTGACGGATGCAAGATTAACATAACCACTACATTTCTGGCGACTTTATGTTGTTGTAAGGCACATTTAATGTTACAAAAACATGACTTATTCCTGTCGGTGTAACAGTGATTTACATTCAATTCAATACAACCCATTTAAAATCCAAGATGGTTGGTATTTCCGTCTTCAATACCCAAGTGGAGTCTGCTTTGCAGCATCATGCTCAGTGCTGCCTCTCACAGTCAGAATTCATATGACTATACCTCAATATTGGGAAATAAATGTCTTTAGGCTGGGAATCTTATCAAGCAAGGGAAGTTTGGAGCAGATTAGACAATGTACGTTTGAGTTATATATACTTCTTGCTTCATGGCGAAACATGCAAATTGACTGACACAACATCAAGGGCATTCCTTAAAGATTACCATCACAGAGGTTTTTAAATTTCACGCGCCAAATTAAATTATATCTGTAGGAGGAGTTTGTTAAACTGCAATACCTAGAAATGGCAAAAACAACAAAAAAAAAACTTGCTCAGTAAATTAAAAATGGCTGACCTTTTGTTGCACTTCGGCAAGAGACCAAACTTTTGAAAGTTTTGGGATTTTACACGTACAGTAGTGTGCAATGATGATCATACACCACTACTTTGTCTAAAAGGGATCCTAATATATTTCCTCCTCTATAATTTTTTGGGGAAAATCTATTGAAAAATACTATTGTAGGCAATGATAAAAAAAAAAAAAAATCATTCCCACAAGTACATTTTGGTAAATATATGGGTAGTCAATAAAAATACTGAAAATGTCAATTTTTTATAATAATTGAAAGGTGTCGAAAGTTTTATTTTTTGACTCTTGTATAGCCTGAATGCATGTTTGATGGCTCATTCCATGATTATTGATGCAAAAAAAATTTGTTTAAACTGGTTCAAGGCAACATTATTCAGTAAAATTTACTCTGACAGTCAGTTGTTCCAGTATATGAAGTGACCTGAACTTTGAGCAGTGTCAGAGTGTTAAACACGATGGCACATCAATCACATTTTCCTACTATTGGCTTATGTGCCCTGAGGACTAGTATGTTGCTATGAAGTTTGGAGGCAGTCTGTTCAGAATTATGATCTTGAAATTTCCATGTTTTGCATGACCTTGAGTGTGACCTTCGACCTTTAGTCATGAAACTTCACGGGGTCAAAGCAGTGGACTAGTAGTATAAACTTGTTGAAAGTGAAAGCCATTCATAAAAGCATTTGGCCTGTAGCATCGTTTGAAATGTGAAAAATCGGTCTTACAGTCAAACAAACAAGCATACAAACCAAACCAACATTATTGCATTGAGCAAGATATGCTTTGGTTTAAGTCAACATGTGCAGTGTGAGAAACAACTAGAATAATTTGCAAATCAGTGTTTGTTATTTGAACAACTAAATGTTTTACTGTGTCTGTGTGTTAAGAGGATGCCAAGGCAGTGCTGAGTGAAGTGGAGTTGTTGCAGGCCAGTATTGATAAAAGCTGTAAAAGGTAAGAAAAATCAACTTTTTGTCTTGAGGAATGTCTTTATTCACATTTTTTTTAATCTTTGTTTAATTCATAATGACAAATTAAATTATGTCTCTTGTCTCTTGGGATGCTGTTATTGCAGTCAGTCATATTAAACAGTTGACTCCCACATTTTGAATTCTGAACACTCAACCTATGATCATTTGTCAGTGTATTCTGAGGCAGTAGTGTGTCTGTTTGCTGGTGATTGTAGGTCTCTGTCCATGTGGTATTCGTGCTGTCAATGCTGGTAGTGTGCAAGGAAGTTTAGTCACCAGAAACCAATTTGCCCATCCTCTTCTTCAGAACTTTAATCTTTTCAAGTGAATACAGAAAGATTTCTCATAGTCAGTCTGGACAGCCAGAGTAATATTATAAGGAAGGATGTTAAAAAAGGGTCAGTTTCATGGAATCTCTCATTAGTCATTGGGAAACTATTAATTGATGAAAACAACTCCAACCAGTGCTACCTGAGCCAAAATCTTGTCTTAATATCTTTCAGAAGAACACCCAGAAAATCATCCTGATAATGCTCTTTCTTTCCAGTGTTATCCACGCAGGGCTCGCGCTACCCGTTCCTCAATTCGCAATTGACGATCTCTCCTGCAGTTTGACGATCTGTAAGTCACATTTGATGATAAATTTGACGAAGACCTTTCAAAAGTGGGGTCACGAGATTTGCGCAAATCTGCAATAATATTTGGGGGGGGTTAATATATAATACAGGGTCGGCCAAGAAAACAGAACTCACAAGCCGACTCTGGCTCTCCGACTCCGCGCACCGCACTCCGTCTCCCGTCCGGGGCGCAAGCTCCAGGAACGTCATGAAGAAGCATGAAACGAACCGCGTGTAGCCTACTGTACCCTTATGCTGTGTTCAAAACAACTCGGAAGTCAGAAAAAAACGAGCTCCGAGTTGTCAAAATGAATTGAACTGCGTCGAACTCGGAAATTACAGGTCGGAAACTCGGGTATCATTTCAGAGCTCCGATTTTCCGACTTGACGTCACATTCACCGAAAAATGACGGATGTGTAGTTTACTTTTAAGCAAATACGGAAGTTTTTCTGATTAAAATACATATGTATGAAATCAATCATATTTCATGGATCACCTGATCGGTTACGGTTGTTCTTCAGTGTCACGAAAAAACTGGAAACGGCTGTCAGTGTTTTCTTTAAACGCTCCGAGCATTGAAATACAACTCAGCGTCTTTGCAGCATCCATGTTTTTCCCACCTTACGACTTCAAAGTACATGAACACAACGAAGTCGGAAGAACGATTTGCCGACTTGGGAACTCCGACCTTCCGACATCACATGAATGCAGCATTATTAGGACGGAATACTCAACCCACCAGCTCATGCTCGAGCCAATAGACTACGCAGCTGTTTGTGGTACTGATTACAGTTGTTGTTCCTTGAAGCTCAATGGACAGTAAATAACATTTGAAAGTACTTTGTTATCAATATTTGGTCCTTTGTACTGAATAAAAAGCAAGTTGATGTGGTTGGATTTATGCAACATTGTGATGTTGCACATGTAGTCCATGTTAATGTAATTTTACCAAGTCCAAGTGTTCAGTTCTCACTCAGCATAACACTACAGTTGTTCCTTGAAGCTCAATGATCAGTAAAGAACATTTGAAAGTACTTTGTTATCAATATTTGGTCCTTTGTACTGAATAAAAAGCAAGTTGTTTTTTGCATAAATCTTTTTTTATTTGCATTTCTTTCATAGGCAGTAGCTTCTTCTGTTTTGCCAAAGCCTTCTTGGGACCAGCTTCTTTAACCTGTGTCAGTAACATGCAGATTAAAAAAATAATTCATGCAAAAAGCAGACTGGGAATGAAGCAAGCTAAGGGACAAAGTCCCAAGTGAGGTGGGGTTAATACTAAAAAAAGCATGCTACTAGCACAGGGAACAAGGAAGGCGAGGCTAAGTCAGAAAGGACAGAGGAAAGCACACGGTCAGATAGGACATTTAACAGCACATGGTTGTAAGTAAAAGCATGATCAAAATAATACAACGACGGTGCAACAAAACCTACAAGAAATCGATTGGTATTAGAGACCCTCACAACTGGACATCAGATAAAAAAAAGTGACTAGGAGTAAAGTTATTTGACTAATTGACATTGCTTTTTGGCTAATCATTTGACTAATAGGTTTCACAAGCCAGCTCTAGCCCTGTCCACGTAATTTTTTTACTCCTGGATAAGCGAAGCTTAGGATGGAGTGCAGTGATGAGACTCGAGCGTCACTCACTAATCAGTCAGTCAGTCAGTCTATCAATCAATCAATCAGTCAATCAATCTGCCATTAGCACAATCACGGGCGGTAAGATTCACAAACAGCTCACCCAGGAGTTAACAATAGTGTCACTTTGATTGATCTACTATTACAGTTAAGTTGCGCAGCAGGAGGTGGCTGACAGGAAAAGGAGAGATTGAAAGTTCTTGATTTTGAATAGGTAACCATACCCTTATAGGACACAAAGGAAGTCTAGTTAAACATGAGAGTTATTCCTGCCAAAACAGAGCAAATATTTTTGTGCTGTGTCTTACTGTTTCGCTTGCTAAAATGACAATATTCTGGAAATAATTCTACCCCAGCTTGTGGTACAGGACTGGATCTTTAGTATATGTTGGGCAGGGTAAAATATTGGTTATGCTATTATATGCTGGTAGGCTATTCTGGTAATTCACAGGAACTGGCAGCTTGAAACATGCATAGCCCATACATTTACAAAAGTGATTGATTGGCACTAACTTGATTGATTTATCTCTTGCACTTCTGACAGTCACGCATATGTACCAGCTTTCAGCAGATTAGAGAGTGTCATCTTGGTATCGCTTTTAGATTCTGTAGTTATTGCTGTGCTACCACCAACGTGTCTGATGTTAGACACGTTTTTAGTCCAACGGCGCCCAAAGGGCCGATGGACTGTTGGCATCATTAGGCGTCCATGCCTGTCGTCCATCCATCGTTGTCGACGGCAGGTCGAATCTAATGCCACTCAGTGGAAATTCTCTGAAATCTTGTCCTCCAAAACTGTCGTTGATAACAGTGGAGGCAGAGTCATTAGCAATTTTCCAAGAATCTTCTTCTCCGAAATCATCAGCTAGAATGGCTTGATATTTGAGATGGAGCATTCTTCTGACAAGGTCTACCAAGTTTGTTCAAAGGATTTTAAAATACTGATTTTTAAATTTTTTATGAAATTTTGATTTCTCCCATATACTCAATATTGGGCATATATCAATGGGCTACATCATGCAGACATTTGGCGATATTGATATAAATAGTATTGACAACAGCGAGGAAGTCATATTATTGATATAAATAGTATTGACAACAGCGAGGAAGTCACATAAGGGCCTTCATGTGGTGTCATCACCTTTGACCTTGTGTGACCTTGAGCGGTCGAATCCAATGTCTCTCACTAAAAAATTCTCTGAAATCTTCTTATCCAGAACCGTCGTTGTTGAAAGTTTTTTCCTTACTTTTCAAATTTTTGTTATTTCTGTTGTTGTCATAATTCCATATTCTTACATGTCTTTCAATTGGAAAATGGTGGCATGGCTTTATAAAGTCTCGGTACTTTATCATGTGGAAATGGTTACACACATTGATATTATTACCTATCACTGTTAAAAGTACTGATAGTATAGTTGGTACCATGGCGTTTGACCTTGTTCAAGGTCTTCTAAATTCTCTATCTTTGGCGGACTATTTTTTAGGTTAACTTACTTTCCGCCATTGGTTATATATTACTACGCCGGACGTATTTGTGTGAGTGCGTTAAACTCCCAACTCAACCTTAAGTCTTTCATTTTTTGCATCTGACAGCTCTGTATTGATGGTTATAAGCGGTCGGTGGAAATACATTGATGAGTCAAAACATTATGACCACTCACTGTTGAAGCGAATAACGATTATCTCAGCATATGTCAAGGTCTGCAGACAGACCTTTGACGGAACTGTACAATCAGTTATCGTGGTGAACGTCTTGGATGCGGAAGAAATGGGACCTTAGAGACTTCGACAAATGTCAAATCGCTATAGACAGACAACTGGGTCAGAGTATTTCTGAAGCGGCAAGACTTCTATTGTTAAGTGATGAGTACCTTCCGATTGTGGTTTGAGGAGGAATAAACTATGCACCAGCAGCAGGATGTTGGGTCCCCAGCGCTCATCGATGTGTGATGGCAACAAAGAATATCCTGTCTGGTCAAAATGTGGCAGGGTATTTTGTAGATGGTTACTTAGGAATTTGTCGCTACACGTAGGTCACAGCATCTTGCTCGGTATGGAGCTTTGTAGCTGCAAACTCCATTGAAAGTACCTGCTGTGGGCCGGCAAACGTTTGAACGGGATCTTGTTGCAATTGAAGATGGTTGCTCGGTCCAGTGAATCCCATTCTGTTTTACATCATGTGCATCGGTCGGGTACATGTGCACCATATACCTGGGGAAGAGGTGGCACCAGGATGCATAGTGGGAAGATGACAAACTGGTGGAGGGAGTGTGATGCTCTGGGGAATGTTCAGGTCTAGGCATTCATGTGGACGTTAGTTTGACGGAGCTGTTTTTGACTGCACGTTGAGGACTCACAGCATATTTGGTTGGTGGTTGTAATGTTTTGGCTCATTTGTGTGTGTGTTCTCCAGTGGTGCAAATGGTGCCAGCTGGGAGGGAGAAGAAGAACAAAGCAGATCCTGCGAGAGCAAGCAGGGATCTGGTCAGAGAAAGGAAAGGAAACGACAGAAAAGCACTGTAGAAGCCTTCACTGAGAAGACCAGTGGCAAACAAATTAAAGAGTTTGAGTTGGAGCACAATGGAAGCACCAACAGTGAAGAAGAATGTGAGTATGGGCCAGAATCTTTCCACAGTAGGAGAGGCAATGTTCTTTTTTATTTCATCTAATGAAGTAAATGAATCAAAGATGTATCACTCCTGACATGCATTTTGTTTCTGCTGGCAGAAAAACATGACACTAAGTGGAAGCTCTCTGTTCTAGACCTTGTAGCTGCCTTTGCATTGACACCATCAATTAACCTTCTTGATGATGCTCACGAAGCTAACCATGCAAATGGAGTGTAACCTCCTGAAATGTTGGGATGATCATAGGAGTCCTCTCATTTGTGATTTAATGTTTGCTGATGGTAATTTTAACATCTGTGTGTAAGTGGGACACTTCCTCCTGTAATCCTTTAGCTGTGCTGGTATATAAACACGTGAGCTGTAGAAGTGCCGAAATGCAGCAGTCGTGGACAGAGGCAGCTTACAAGCCCTGCAGAAACATCCAGAAAAGTCCAGTTTGGGTTATATTAAGTTTTAAGATTTGTTTTCGACGCTTCTAGCTGGTTGTTGCTGATCTCTTACTGGTCGAAGGTCGTCTGTAAATGGTCAAAGCTGGTTGATAAAGCTGGTGGCCAAACTGCTGAACTAGCTGATTGAAGGATGTTCTACTGGTCACTTTGGTAGAAATGTTGAAAACAGCTTGAACCACCCTGACTTCCTTAGACCATCAGTTTTCTTCTGCAGGAAAGCAGGTGAAAATAGTGTAATGTTTGTTTTTGCAATCAGATAACTCTTGGGTACAGTGCAGTAGAACCAGCTGCAAGAAGTGGAGGAAGCTGGAGTGGAATACGGACCTTTCAGTTCTGCCTGCAGATTGGGTCTGCTCCTACAACACAGGTCATTTGCACACATTCACACCCTTTACCCTTGAATAAGTAAGACCCACTGCGATCAAACTCAGTTTCATTACTGTACTCCCCAGAGAGTGGTTCTCTACTCTGGGGAGAAGCGTATGAGCTCCCTCTTGAAACTAGTTTTGTGATCCATCCCAGCTTACATTATCACAACATTACTGCTGTGTCATGGCAGTGCTATACCGTTGAAAACACACTGCTGCAGGCATCGCAAGAACATTGTATGTTTGGTGGGAATGGCCTTCTTAGCAGCTGCTTACCTTTATTTAATTGTTCATAATTACTTCATTAGTTCTAGCATCTGCTCCCTCATGCAATTACAGTCTCTTTCAAACAAAGCTGAGAGTGCGGTTTACAGGTGGGTTTGTTATGGATTAGTGCTGTGACTAGATTAACACTGATAGTAACTTGTGTAATGCTGCACAAACAACACTTAATTCTTACCCAGTCCCTAAGCAGTCACTATCAAAAGGACATGGGGAAAACCAGGGAGTATTTCTGATGGGGAATAGTGGAAGCTCCCTCATATTTATTTGAGTTGAGGAAGTAACTGGAAAAATTAATTATTGTTCTAATTTTCAGTTTATTGCTTTCTTGGTTGATTTTTTTTCTGTCCATTTGATTTAATGTATTTGGCCATGGGCCTTATGTTCAGTCTAATTCTTTTTCTGCTTAATTTGGTTTGTCAGTTTTTTAATGGAAGGTTCCAGGTGGGAGGGGCCACTCCCCTATGAACATATTCCAGTCTCCTTCAGCATATGTGCGTCAAGCACGTTGTACCAGTTCTGCGAAAACGTGCATATAGGCATGTGTATGCCACAAATTCTTTGTGTTGGTGCCATGCCTTGAATATTTTTTTTGTGAATTGGATGAATTTTTTGAGTTCATTCATGGCGCATGGAGGACAGACTTTATTGGTTTGTGTGACACTGCAACCTTTCCTGTCGCACTACCGCTAAGTAAAACTTTACATTTTTAAAACTTGAAATAACTTTGCAGTTTCTATGGGAATCACATGAAACTTTCTGTGTTCATTCCTGGGGCATAGTGTACCTTAAGAGGGTTTTTTTGAATCGGTAAACTTAACCAATTCTGAGGCTTTATATCTGAGGTGTACTTGTGTTGTTTGTGGTGCAGATCCCCACCACTGCAGCTGTGACTGTCCAGAGGAAGCCTGGAGTGGCAGTGAGGAGGATGTGGTCGACAGCAGCCTGGTCCCTGGGTCCTTGGTGTGGGCTCATCAGCCAGGCTTTCCCTGGTGAGAGACCACACTCTTCGCATAGAACCAGCATACATTTATGTATTGTCTAACATCCTTGAGATCTTTATTTTTGAGAATCTCAGTCCTCTAGCCCCAAGGTGGAGCTGGACTTTCTCATTCCACTTGTTATACAGTGATTATGATGACTACTGTACCTTATTTATGTCAGTTTAGCATTGCATTGGCACAATTATTTGATCTTTGTCATGTTGGATTTTACATAGTTAGCTGACTCTTGTCCAGAGAAGCGCTCCAAAGTTGGCATAATTTCCTTATTCATTTAATTAGTCATCTGTAAAACATATGGATTCTAAATTATTTATGCAAGGATTTTTTTGCCTTTTGTGTTTTATGCCATATGTCTTGTGGCCACTGTCTACTGCCTAATGTCAGGTGCTGTTTTGTGCCATAATCAGTTCGCAAGTTGGGCTCAAACAGAGTGGGTATAGGAAGAGAGACTAAGGTTAAGACTTAGAGGACCATGGCAATGTCTGAATCAAATTTGCCTACTAATTAGCATAGTTGGTGAGTGCTTCGGATTAAAAAATTTTTGAGTGGCTACTCTCTAACTCTCTAACTTTACTGAAGTTGAAGTGAACTTAAATTCCGGGATGCTACATTTCCCAGGATAGTATACTTACGGCCTCAAAATGTTGGCACATTATGAAAAATGCAAATACAATCAAAATCCTAAAGAACTGAAAGGAGTCCATTCACTCTTGATTGTGTTGAAAACACTTCAACAACGCATTATCTGATGCTTTAATTTGTGAATTCAATTGTTTAAGTATTCGTATACACTTATCCAGAATCTGATGAGTGCGACAGACTTCAAAAAAGATGATGCAGGGGTGATTTAGGACTAATAATGATGTGACAAGTTGCAGCAATAAATTGATGTGAAAAGATGATGTTAAATGAAGATAAATGGAGCCTTAGCGTTAGTTCAGTCAGGCATGGAAGTCAGGCTGGTCACAAGCCCTTTTCTGTCCAATCATTGTTGTCTCCAGCACCTCCCACCCAATGTGGGAGGTTTTATAACCAAGGCAGCGCTCATTCATTTCTCCAGCTCTGTCCCCTCTGCACCGCTTCAACTCTGGTCTACTAAAAATCTTCATCTCATCTCCCCCACCTCCCCAGCCTCCTCCCTCATAAATAACATTGTTCGTCACAAACAGCATCTGTTCATATTGTGTTCACTAATTTAAAGGTAAAGAATTTCACGCTGTGCTGGGGGTTTAATCTCAGGGACTGTCTGTTTCATGCTTGCTCAGATTATTCCAGAGCATCACTCGAGTAGAATCACTGCCACATTCATATGCATGGTGTTCTGTAATAAATGGTTAAATTTAATGTGAGTGTTCTGTCTGAATTGCGTTATTGTTTGAAAGGAGCTTTTTTAAATACACGGATTACTGTGTAGTTACCAATGTCTGCGATACATTTTGCAGTTGACTCACCAAGATTTCATAGCAGTGTGACCTAGAGGAGGGGTTTGAAATGTACCTTCCCATTCACTTTATTGAAAAAGCTGCTGAATCACATAAATATAAATAACACTTTTCAAATCCAAAGTGTCCTCCCTACCATAATATTTATGCACATGAACGAAATTATACAAGTCTGTTTTTTAATCATTTCCATGCTTGGCATTTGTGTAATTATAATTATTGAGCCATTTTAAACAGATCCAGTCTTTCAGACAGGAAGTTCTTTGACCTCAATCATGACTTGAAAGCGGCACTAGACGTTCTCCCTTTGGTCTGAACACCTAGCGGGGGCGAATTTGCTCCGAGGTAAACAAACTCGGCAGTTCCGGGATGAGATTATGTAGCTAAAATTTGTCAGCATAAATTTGAGCGCACAACAAAATAAAAATTGGAACGAACTAATAAAACACTTTTTGGTTAAAAAAAAAAGAAAATCATGTGACAAACAACCACGCTGTGTCCAAAATCACTCATTACTCACTATATAGTGCACTATATAGTGGGTTTGCCATTTTGTAGTGCTGTCCGAATTGTTAGTAAGAATTATTATCCCCTATATAGTGAACGCATTACATCCCACAATCCACCGCAAAATGTAATGACCAACCGATGGTCACTACCCCAGCAATACGTCCTATCATGCATTGCACACGAACCAAAGTGGAGCATGATGACATCATTACCAGCACCGCCAAAACAAGCCGGGTAGTGTCCGCAGGGCTGATTTGGGAACCCTAAGACGGTAAAGGAAGGTCCCGCCTTCACCACGCCCCGAACGAATTTCATTGATGGTTAGGGTTAGGGTTATTGGAGCACATACAATGCCACAAAAGGAGAATGTATTTGGACAACCAATGAAATTCATTCGGGCCATGATCAAGGCGGGACCTTCCTTTGCCGTCTTAGGGTTCGCAGATTTGTGGCCAAAAGTGTTTCTTCCTTGTGCCCATGAGCTCACCGTATAGTCACTTACATATGAATCCACTTATAGTGAGTAGGGAATAGTGAATGAGTGAGTGATTTTGGACACAGCACTAGTATTCAGTAGGTTATTTGAAGTATAAAAATTGTATATTCTGCAAATTTCAGTGGTACAGTGATAGTGATTGGAGAGGTGAACTTTGAACACCTCTTCATCACAAGAGCATGGAATCTTGGTGAGTCAATTGCAAAAAATATTGTGTACATTGCTCTATAAATGACCTAGTCCCTTGAGCTAACGTGAGTCTAGACTCACCAATTAGCCAACAGTTGCATTAGCTTATATATAATCCACCACTTTAAGTACAACGCTCCCCAAAGGCAAATCAGTAGAATTTTGGAAACTTTGCCCTCTGCAGTGTGCAGTATAATCAAAACATTGATTGAATTTGGTCAAATCTTCGTGCGGTAAGGGCCGAAGTAAGTATTTTTTTACAAATGGTAAATTTGGCACCATGTTTACAGCCCCATTTTTAATACAATTTTTATATCCTAAAGCACCAAGAAAATAGGACTGGGTTTATGTGAGATCAGCCACCCAGTCAGCTAGCTAAGAATGGTCTAATTGACATCCAATGAGACCGCTTTGTATTAATATACAATCTGTGTCTTGGGGGAAAGTTCCGCCTCCTCACAGAAGGCATTTTCATTTCGTTTTATTATTCTTAGAAAAAGCGTGTAGCGCCATGACATTGAAATTGCAATGGGAGACTGCATTACCATTTTAATTATGAGACAAAAAATGCATTTACTTCTTGAAAAAGAAGAAGCATTTCAGAGGATGCATTTTCATTTGAAGTTTTGAGTTTTCATTTTATTTTTGTTGGCGTTATGGCAGAGCACTTCTTGGAAATGAAAACGCAAATGGGGAATGTATTTTAATTTTCAGTTTGTTATAAAAAGTGCGCACATAGACTTGAAAATGAAAATACTCAGTGGACAATTACATATTCATTTTCACGATAATACAAATAATGTGCTTGCCTCTCGAAAAAGAAAAGGCATTTCTGAGAATGTGTTTTCATTTCAATCTTGTTAGCTATATGCTTGCATAGCTGTAAGGTGAATATAATGTACTTTGGGAGATCTGTGCTCAATTGAAATTATTATAAGATTTACAGTAGGGCCTTATGCTCTAAAAATAATGGCAAAACATGGCTTCATTTTTTTAAAACCCAGCTCCCCAAGAGTGATGGCTCAGCCCCTCCAACCATAAATGTCTTGTGACAGTCTGAAGACTGTTGGCCTTCCCTATCCTGGACCCTGAGGGGTTCAACCCTGTTTTTTCATGAAGTATCCTGCAGAAGGAACAAACTCTGAAAATTAGCCTAGTACCTATTGCAATCAGTTTCCATTTTACTGCATCTTTGAAAAGCATGGAAACAAAATGTAAGCAATTTGTGCAGACATACCGCTTTTTACACCCCCATAACATCTGAGCAGATTAGGATATTGAGCTGAAATTTACGGTTCTCTCATTTAGCATATAGGACTTAAGAGTGCTAAAATTTGAGACAAGTCTAAGGCTGTAACCTGGGGAGTAATGCTGATTTATAACAAAATGACCCAGTAGTTTTGAAGCTGCTTCTGATTCAGTGGTTTGTCCCAGTTTGTTACTATTTTTAACCACTAGAGGTCAGCCTCAACTTTGATGACTGAACACCTTTGTTTTACGTATTACTGTGAGCAACATTTCAATGAGAAAGGAGTATTCTCACATGAACACAATAGAAAGAATTGTGCCATATCTGTTTTCTCTCGTCACAGAGTATGAAACTTATGTAATCATTTCAACAGGCTGGCAGTGCTTTCAGCAGACCTTCAGTATTTTGCTGCGCTTCTTTGGAGTTCGATATGATGCATGTATAGTAGAGTAAAAAGTTGTTGAAGTTCAGCGTGGCTATAAACAAGGCAATTCATACAATGGTTCTGTTCCTCGCTTTCCTTAAAGATATTAATACTACATTTTTGATGCGATGATTTCATAGCTGTAACAAAAGTGATGCTTTATAAAGCCAAGTTCATTAAACTCATGCAATTTTAGTACCACAGCACTGAAATAGCAGCTGTATGAATTAAGGTATATAAAATGTGTTTACAGCTGTATTTAGGGTGTTATGTAATAGCCTTCGTGTTGTCATATGTCATGTCATGCTAGTTTATTAGACGTCTGTAGTCTGTCGTTGTAGCAAGCTTTCATGTTACATGATTTTGGCCCAGTCTTTCTGATACTGTCTGTCTCCTATTGGAGACTTTGACTTACGAACTTGGCTGGCCGTGAGTTGGCCTATGTCACTGAAAATGCTAAAATTTCTATATTCAGCTCTGGCTGGCAATATCCTTGCAGCCTACAATTTGCACTTCTTCATGTGACAGACAAAAAAGAGCAAAAAACCTGTGTACCCAGTTTTAGCTATTTTCAGTCTGCCTAAGCTTGGCTTGCTTGCTTTTGCAGTTTTTTTTTGTGTTTTATATCATTGTTTCACTGCGACAGAGGAGAAATACTCCTCTTGAAATCTTGGGAAGAGGTCGTGTTCAACTTCACTGAAGTACTCTCGGAGCAACCCTTGATTCTATGCTTCTGTTTTTGCCTGTGAACAGGTGGCCAGCGATGATTGAGACTGACTCTGACTTGAAGTCATCCTTCCTTTTCAAGAACAAGAAAGACAAATTTCCCGTAAGCTCTGGAGACTAAAGTTCAGTGTAAAAAGTATTTACCCGCTTCCTGATTTTTTCTATCTTTGCATATTTTCACACTTACTTCAAATCCTCAAATTTTAATGCAAGGCTTGGAAAAGATTCAGAATTAATAAAGTGCCATTTTAAAGGTATAACACGGTCACCCGAAGGGCGTACCTATATGGTTTCTCCAGGTTGTTTGTTTACGTCGGCGTTAGCATTGATGTTAGCATCACGCTTTCTTGGGCGGATGAGATCTCAGCAATCATTTGGCACAATAGCGTCATACTTTCGGCGTGTGTTTATACTAATGTCTGGTCGTGCATCCTCCTGTGTGTATTCTTGCAGATTAAAAAAAAAAATGATGCAAAGACTTAAGCCATGTACAGTTAATTTAATGTTGTTTTCATCTTAAAAGTTTAAGAAGGCAGGCTTGCTGGGAAATTAGTTTAACCAATGGCCTTGCTTGTCCCCAGTTGCGTTAACAGTCTAAAAACGCGTTTCAACGACTACAAGATCAAACAAAAATGTTAGAAAGCAGCAGAGAGGCGGAAAAGCTTTGAGAATAAAGTAAACAGATATTGGACCCTCAGACTTTCAAACGCTAAAAAAATTGACCAGCTGTTTGGCCACGATGATCCTCATGTAGCAAGCAGTTTTCATTTGGAGGGGAACACGGAAAGCGGTAAGACTGATGTTAAATTAATAGGCTATCGCAAGTATGTACTGGGTTAAAATTTGCTTGAGCTTACAAAAGGCCCCCACTGATGGACCAGCTGTTAATAACCTACTATTTGATGCATATTGATTCGTTGTTTTACGGTGGCAAATAAAATTTGTCCTGGAATACAGCAAGGAAGACTTTCAAATTTTCCTATTTAAAACCCTGTCTTGACGTTCAGAATCACCTGCCAGTAAACTTGCAACCAGCGAATACTGCGGTTCTGAAGCTAGTGAGCTATTCTATGCCCTGCTGAGTCTGTAAGATACAGTGCCGTGAAAAAGTATTTGCCCCCTTCCTGATTTCTTCTTTTTTTGCATATTTGTCACGCTTAAATGTTTCAGATCATCAAACAAATTTTAAAGGAGCAATATGTAAGAAATGTATGTTGATTAATCATGAAATGGCCCTGATATATCACCAGACATTAAGGAATGATGTTAATTTCCAATACTTATATTACTGACCACAGTAGTCCAGCCAGAATATTCTCATTACAAAAGCGAAGTTTCTGCCCACAACTAATGTTTATGTTGTCGTTTTGTGTTTTGGCCTGTTGCGCCGCCCTCCACCTATCTCCCAATCATGAAGTCAGTAGCATTTCGGCATCCAGGTTGCCAGTTACCACTGAGCTGCAGCTACGAGCGTTTCGGAGCACAAATGTCTGACGTTACTAAACCTAAAAGGCCTCGTTATGATTCCGAAATACGTCGTGACAAAGTCAGAAACAAAAACAAGGATCTTGATAGGACATGCCTTTGAAAGATGGAGACGGCTGAAAGCAGAGAGGAATTTGAAGACCGACGCCGAAGTTGCTAATTTTCTCCTGGGCAGATAAGATTCAGCTAAGTTTGGCTAACTTAATTTTATTTAATGTAGGCACGGACATTTCAAATATTCTCTACAGTCGAATAACGTCATGTATGTTCGTTCATGGTACGTTAGTGCGTATGCAGGTGGGTCATCGAATTGACTAGGTAACAAATTGTTTGAGAAATGAAGGAAACCGTGGCTCTCCATTGCTAACACTAGCAATGCATTATTAGTCCGTTTCTCTGGCTTAATGCTGAGACGCTGTGGAAACCGTTCCAACATTAGCACAGCCATTATGGCAATATGAAATGTAATTGAGACAGTACATCGGTCAAATGGATCCTCATTCATTCTTTACGCATATTACAGTATGGACTTTTGTGGGCTATCCACACAGAAGAGTGACGAGCAAGTTGACCAATATGACCATTGCTAAAGTTAGTTAGTCATTAGTCTCGATCTTTACTGAACTGAACACAACCCTGTCAGAGCAAATCATTGGTGATATTGAAACGTAACCATGGTAGCTCCGTGTAGTAGACGTTCTTGCTGGATCCGGCAACCTAACTGGCAACCTCTCGTCTGGAGGAGAGGAGGAGGGGATACTGCACTCTGCACTATTTTGAATGTGACTGCATTACCAGTTTTGGCCACAAACTTACATATTGCTCCTTTAATATTAAAGAAAGACAACCTGAGTAAATAAAAAATGCAGTGTTTAAATGACAAGTTCATTCATTAAGGGAAAAAAGCTATCCAAACCTACTTGGCCCTATGTGAAAAAGTAATTGCCCCTAAATCCTAATAACTGGTTGTGCCACCCTCGGTGACAACAACTGCAATCAAACGTTTGCAATAACTGGCAATGAGTCTTTCACATCACTGTGGAAGAATTTTAGCCCACTCTTCTTTGCAGAATTATTTTAATTCAGCCACATTGGAGGGGTTTTGAGCATGAACGGCCTGTTTAAGGTCATGCCACTGCATCTCAATAGGATTTAAGCCCGCACTTTGACAAGGCTACTCCAAAATCTTCATTTTGTTTTTTTAAGCCATTCAGAGGTGGACTTGCTGGTGTGTTTCGGATCATTGTCCTGCTACATAACCCAAGTGCACTTGAGCTCGAGATCACAATCTGAGGGTTGGACATTCTCCTTCAGGATTTTCCGGTAGAGGGCAGAATTCACAGTTCCATCAATTATACAAGTCGTCCAGGTGCTGAAGCAGCAAAGCAGCCCCAAACCATCACATTACCACGATCATGTTTGACTTTTGGTATGATGTTCTTTTTATGAAATGCTGTGTTAGTTTTATGCCTGATGTAATGGGACGCACACCTTCCAAAAAGTTCAACTTATGTCTTGTCAGTCCACAGAATATTTTCCTAAAAGTCTTGGGGATCATCAAGATTTATTTTGGCAAATGCGAGACAAGCCTTTGTGTTCTTTTTGGTCAGCTGTGGTTTTCGCCTCGGAACTCTCCCATGGATGCCATTTTTTGTTCAGTCTCTTTCTTATTTTTGAATCATGAACACTGACTTTAACTGAAGTAAGTGAGGCCTGCAGGTCTTTATATGTTGTTCTGGGTTCTTTTGTGACCTCCTGGATGAGTAGTTGATGCGCTCTTGGAGTAATTTTAGTTGGCCTGCCACTCCTGGGAAGGTTCACAAATGTTCCAAGTTTTCTCCATTTGTGGATAATGGCTTTCACCATGATTCATCGGAGTCCCAAAGCCTTAGAAATTGTTTTGCAACCCTTTCCAGACTGATAGATGTCAATTTCTTTGTTTCTCATCTGTTCTTGAATTTCTTTAGTTCGCGGCATGACATGTTGCCTTTTGAGCTCTTTTAGCCAACTTCTCTTTGTCAGACAGGTTCTATTTAAGTGACTTTGTGATTCAACAGGTCTGGCAGTAACCAGGCCTGGGTGTGGCTAGTGAAACTGGACTCAAAAAATGTGGTAAATCACAGTTAATTCATGATTTAACAAGGGGGGCAATTACTTTTTCACATGTGGCCAGGTAGGTTTGGATAGCTTTTTTCCCTTCATAAATAAAATCATCATTTAAAAACTGCATTTTGTATTTACTCGGGTTATCTTTGTCTAATATAAAATTTTGTTTGATGATCTTAAACATTTACACATGTGACAAATATGCGAAAAAGTAAGAAATCAGGAAGGGGACAAATACTTTTTCACGGTACTGTATGTAACATTATTTAAAAAGGTTATTTATGAATCAATCCAAATAGTGCAGTGGTCTTACTGAAAAATTATAAATGGCCCCAAAGTCACATTTCTTTTTCACATTCATTCATGTAAATATATTAATAATAATAATAATAATAATAATAATAATAATGATAATAACTTCTTCTTTGTCATGGTGGTGCAGTGATTAGCACTGCCACCGCACAGCAAGAAAGGTTGTGGGTTCGATTCCAGCCTGAGGCCTTTCTGTGTGGAGTTCCAGGGCATGTGGGCTACGACTGAGCTTAATTTTAACTTTTGGTAACTGCCAAGTGTGCGCATATGGCGGGCCGTCACGTCACGATCAGGTTGGGCTGCCATGGCCGAAAATGCCTGGGCCGTTTTTTTGTCCCAGTCCAGCCCTGTCCAGCGCCGACTGGCTCTGTTTGAAAATGTAATTGTTCCCTTACTTAAAGAATTAAAATTGAATTGATACTTTGGTTAGATTAGACTAGATACACCCAGGCTTGATAACTGCCAATCCTGTTGAATCTAATTATCACTTACAATACCAGGCAAAAGTTCGGACATACCCACATTTTTCTTACAAGACATTAAATAAAGAAATAGGTACGGTTTATTTTGCAAAAAAAAAAAAAGATCTAATTCTTATATCCATCAAACTAACCACCATTTTGTCATATTTACAGAGCATACTCACATTATTTATTTATTTATTTTTTACAAAAGCAGTTATATGGCTATAATGAGTTCGCTGCTGAGCGACCGTCTAAGTTCCCAAAGATGTGCTGCACTTGTGGTTTGCTTTTCATCTACTTTTTTGCCAAGTAAGTTCCAAAACAGCGTGTCTTTAATTTGGCTGTCGGAAAATGGAAAGAGCTTGTTTGTCTGCTTGCTTTGCAAAATATGGCTTTGAGAATTCTAAAATTTTGGACACTATTCAAACAATTAAATTATTCTCTTTTAACTTCTGACTGTTTACCTCTTACCAGATTCCATTTGAGATTATATAGAGTAGTTAAGCCATTTAAATTTCTCTAAAAACAGAGCTTTGTGACATTAGCAAAGTGTGTTTAAACTTTTGACTGGTACTGTAGATAGAGCCTTTTCAGCAATGTGGAATAGTTTCAAGGTCTCAACAAGCCCCAGACTATGCTGTGATTAACATACTTTTTTTGGCTTTCTGCTTTTTGACAAATGATGAATTTTATTTCAAGATCAAAAACAATTTAGTGTGATAAACGTGAAAGTAGAAAAAAATAAGGGGGGGGGGAGCAAATGTTTATTCGCAGCACTACGGTACCTCTCAGTGGTGGGATTGCGTAAAATTTCTTAATAATCCAAAAATATCAATATTGTTATTTTCAGGTGTTTAACCCATTTTGGCCCCATTTACCCAACAGTAGTTATCTTCTGTTTTTGCACATCACTCTACTCAACCTAGCCTCATCTCTCCATTAGCAGTGCCATCTGATCCTGAAAGAAATCACAACTAAAACATTTAGTATTGCAAGAATGGTGTCTTTGTCAGACGTTGAATGATCTGCTGCACTAGGTGGGCAGAAAATTGGTTTTGACTTGCCAGATCATTAGAATGCTCTTTAATCAAGGAATATTGATTCTAATGATTAGTTTGAAGGAAAGTTTTGCACCCACCAATTTTCAGCTGCACAATCGCTGCTGGAAATGATAATCTTCTACATCTGAAATTGTTTCCTGACTGAAATTAGCCGCAAAGGAAGTCTTTCTTTTTGAGCTGCAGTCCAAGTATCACGTGACATACTTCGGCGAGCCGGTGTCCCATGCCTGGGTATCTGCCAGCAGGGTGAAGGCCTCCCACACTCTCACTGAGGCGGATGCATGGAAAGTGAGTTCTCTTGATCAACACTGAAACACTGAAGTGCTGCCTTCACTGTGCTTGCTGCTGGATTTCAACTGCTGGAGTCCAGGAGACTTCAGATCAACTTTTTACCCACTAACAGATATTGGATCCTTGAGTGGACATAGTTTAATGGAAAGTTCTGTTGAAACTGGAGTGACAGCAATGAGTGGAAATAATGCCATAACTGTGTAGTAGCTATAATTTCATATTGCCATGTTTTCCATTCCAAGCTCTCGCCAAATTTTTTTAAAGAAATTATGTAGACTGCCGGTCAATTTTCATGTTCCTCTAGGCAGTGTGTTCTGGAGACAAGATTGCATGCCGATACTTATGAGATGATAATCTGTATAACCAATTTTATTACATCAGTGTGTGAGCCAGTATTTTGACTCTGAAGAAAATCCTCTATAATGGTTGTAGATTCTGTAGCAAGCTCTCTTCAGCATTCATAAATTCTTTCCAGCATGATGTCAGATCCATTCTTAACTTGAGGTCTTACAACCCACTGTTGGAAGACAGCTACCTCAAGCTAGCGTGCATTGGCTGTGACTGAATGTTTCCCTAACTGTGCTGTCTGTTATTGGCTGACAGACAGTGAAGCAGCAGAGCTACAAGAGAAAGTTCAGTGAATCACTCAACATGAGCAGACAGGCAGAGAAACTTCCTCTAGAGGTAAAAAGAACTGAACACTGAGTGAAGAGGAGTTTAAACAAGAAGTGCTTATGGTTCTTATCAGGGATTTTTTTTCTTTCTGTTTATTTCTGTCTGTAATTGCAATCAGTCACTTTCCAAATGAAAATCGATGTCAAGTGGTTTTCTTATGTACCTAACATGGTGAAATTGTAATTTTTTTCTTTGTTGAGATCGGAAGTTTTGTTATCCAGTGGAACGCTGATAATAGGACAGTGTCTCCCAATTTGTAGTCCACCAATAGCTTAGCTGCTAGTTGATTTTAATGTTTTCAGTGTATTTGTAAATAAAAAAAAAAGTCATAAAACATTTAATGAACTTAAATAATTAAAATTTATGACTACTTGTCATACTTGAAATGATGTGATCACTTTTTGGGCAAATTTCAGTAATCTAGTCATGGGACATTGCGCTACAATGCTTATGAACCTTTGGCGTTGTGGTCGTATCACAGTGCCACAGATTAGTTCTGAAGCGGAGTATTATGTGTTGGCGTATTAGGGTGCTTCTCTTCAGGATCAGTCTCTTGGCACTGGGCACTGCACTATGCACTCTTGCAAAATCTGGGCTTGCGGCACTGAAGGCTGAGCAGTGGCTGTTCTAAATTGGAAAATGCATCAAAATTTGTGAGGTGCAGTAGATCATCTTGAGTCAGGTGCTGGTGTTCACTTTCCACCACTAGAGGGAGCAGTTCTGCTATCTGTTGTATCCTTGTGTTCTTGCAGAGCACAGAATTCTCCGGTCGATGTTGTTGTGGTTGTTATCGTGTATCTGTGTGACCCCCTCACTAAGACATTAAGAAAACACTATATGCTGTGTAGGTTGTGTTTCGCGTGTCGACAGAAAGCATCAGGCCCTCCTCACAGTGCCTGGCAAGTCATCAGCTTGGAAGCCTTCACGCCTTTAGCTCTAGCATAGATTGTGATGAATCTTTAATATTCAATCATGTTAGTGAGATTTTTTAAAACTGTTTCTTCATTACAGTATACAAGTCCTTTAGGATTCCATCCTGTTTTAGATACTTTAACATTTAGATGTCTTCCCTGTCATTGCCTTTCTTTCTGTTCCCTCTGCCACAGAAAATAGCTAAATCCTCCAAAGTACATCCTATTTCTGTGAAGCTACAATCGGACGGACAATCGTTTTTCCTCTGGATCAGCCAAACTCTTTGCCAATCAGTCTGCTATTACAGAGCATCGTTGGAAAGAGCCATTGCAGCCATTTGTTAAAAATTTACCATAAAGCCACAGAGATTTACATTCTGCTTATACAGGCACACTGTATTTCTCTTCCCAACAGGTCTCCCTGTCCAGATATAATTTTTGCATGCAGACGTTTTTCTTTCCATTTCCTTGATAAATAACATGCAAGTGTTTTGTTATAGTTATGCAATTTGCCACTTACTATTTAAGTTTGTTTAGTAGCGAATTGTTGTGTTGGTTGCGTGATATTTGGGGCTGTCTGTGTGTGATGAGCAGTGTCTGATTGTCAGCGGACGGGGACAGGTGGGAAATCTAGCTGTGGAGTCTGCGCTGTGACTCTACTGTGACTCCAGCAGGTACAGTGGGTTCAGCGTTTTCTCTCCCCTGTCCTGCAGAAGAGACTGGCTCAGTTTGGATTTTTGAGTCGTTACAGCGCAGATAGGAAGATCTCTGAGGAGGACAACAGTGCAGGTGACACCACCAATATGTGCAGGGTCGGGCTAAAGTCAGTTCAGCCTTCTGATTGTTTCTGTCAGAAGGCAGGGTTTTCTTGCTTGGTTAGCTTCTCTTGTGTGATGACTGGGAGGCATTGCAAACATTACTATACCTTGCACTGTGCATTGCTGCTCCTGTGCATGACAGATAACCGTCTCGTGATTCCGATGTTGGGTTAGTGCTTCAAATCTTCAATTTAAAAATTAATCAGGTGCTCAAATTAGGCCATGTGTAGTTCCATAGTGGCGTGACAAATGATAACTTTAAATCTTTTCAGGGGATATTTTTCTGTCTGTTGCATTGACAGCTCAAAACAAATTTAAAAACTATATTATGAATTGACTGAAGGTCTGTGAGAGTGTTGGTTTGTAACTGCAGCAGCTGGGGAATTTGTTTAATTATCCACAGAGAAAATTTGTGTAGCCTGTCCCTGTAATGAGACACTGTGGGGTGAAGCACAGGAAAAGACCAGTTAGAGTGATCATATGTTTGTAGTCTCAAAGGCTTATTCCAGTGTCACAAAGATGGGGAGGGGGCTGCCAATAAAGCGAAGAGTGGGGATTGCACTTTTGGGAGGCGAGAGTATGTTATTACCGCAGTACTTTCACACTTCATTCTACAGCACTATCGCACTGACCAGATAGCCAAACACACTATGAAAAATGATCGTGCCTCTTGTTGTTTCAACATGTTCCAAGTTATCAAATCAGCTTATGCTTAAAGTTGTCTCATTAGATGAGAGGAATTGAAGTTGACTTCAAGTTTGAATTTATATGTTATACTACAAAGGCAGAATATTATATGCAGGGTTCTGCAGGCAGTGTGCACATTATCTAAGCTCGGTGAAGCCAGAAAAATGTACCAGCAAGTGAGCTTCCTTTTCTGATTTACTGTTTTCTCATGTTAATGTACTGCGATAGTGTGAACCTGTGTATCCATATATGTTACGGTTCATTTTCATTTTATTTCACCTTCACTGGTTAAAATCAACATTTAATGATGTAAAAATGTTAATCGAAAGTACGCAACCCTCATGATGCAAGCAGCAAACATAACTCATTTGTGAAGCAAGTACACTGTGTGTTACTATGCTGTTTCTGTTCTATTATTCAGTGCTAATAGTATCCCTCTTTAAATGTTTGCCTTTGTTTCCGCAGGAGGAGGCGAGGGGCACTCTTGTGATGAGGTAAAACATCCTTGGTATTCTAGTGCTCATAATGAATACAAAAGAGTTATGCAACATATATATGTGCTGTAATTTAGACAAATCCTCACAATGTATTGTGTGTGTTTATGTGTTTGCCTGAATACCTGCCTCTGTGTATGTGCACGTGTGTGTTTCAGGAGGACTTTGCTTTTACTCCAAACAAAAGACGCAAGAAGGGAGTAAATCCCGGTGCTAAACAGCGGGGTGGGTTTAATGAGTGTATGTGAGTCCCTTTATTGATTTTTTCTTATAATTGTTAGAAAAAAATTATACAATATTGATGTAAAGGTCTGTCCCAAGCTTATTGTGGCTCATCAGGTTGGTGCTTGACTCAGGTTTCCATAGCATGAAGCAATGGATGGCATGAAGCGACTAAGAGTATTGCTACCATCTGGGGTTATTTCCCCGGCATTTTAGTCAGGTTTCTTTAATCGTTTGATTGTATCCAATCAGACTTCTGGGTGTGGGAGTGCGGACGCGGGCGACCGGTCTGTCTAGTTAACATCCCAAGCAGATGGGTGATTATTGGTTAATGTACACTTACACTGCACATCTCAATTTTCTGTGTAATTGTTTTTAATGTACAGTGGTGTAAAGACTGCTATGTGTATGTCTTTGAATCATGTCACATAACTGTTCATACCAGTATTCACACCATTGTGCAAAGGGCTGTTATTTGCATACAGTTCACATACAGCTGTAAATAACCTCAGCTGAAGTGCCAGATGTCTTTACTTTGAGGGTATTTACAGCAACTTCAGGTGAGTCACTGTCCAGTACATATTGGTCTGACAGTAAATGGTGTGTATGAGGGGGGTGAGCTGAGCTGACTCAGATCTGCTGTCACTCCTTCAGCTGCTAAATTGGCTCCTAACCTGACACAAAATGGCAAAAACGGACTGAAGCTGAGCAGTAATAATGGGACATCATTGCACGAGGGCACCTTAATGCCTCAGGGTAATGTTGTTATGAGCAGTATGGGTTTTTTTTTATTTAACTTCTGATGTAATCTTGATGGAGCAAACAGTCTGGTGATTCTTCTGTTTGGACACCTGCAGAGCTTGGGAAAAAGCAGAAGGAAATGGTAGGGAAGAAAAATAAAGGGACGCATAAACTGCTCACTGAGTCAAGAGAGAGGAAAGCTGCCAGCAAACCAGGTCAGAAAAACTCAGGAGTGACATTCATACATTTCCATGCTATGCATGAAATTTAGCTCTGACAGACCAATCCCATTGCTCATTTGTAAACTGAAGTCATGCAGTGTGTGGTTTTTCAAACTTGTAAGAAAACAGGTGGCACAAGCTCATGTTAGGTGTGTGTGTGTGTATGCCTTTCTGTGATAGGACTGCCTCTATCGTGACAACATGCATCTAATTCCTCACTTGCAGTACACACTAAGAAAATCTCAGCTAGATTTTAATCTTCTGATAAGGCTGAAACACTTAATTTAAAAAGTCAATTTCAAGTCAGTTTTTATGAAGTTATATGTTATTTTTTGCTTGACAAGTGAAATTTGCTGATCCCATTTGACAAATAAATGTGAGTAAAACTCTGAAAGTAGTGACAATATGTCTTATTTTGTGAAAAAAAAGATACTACAAACAAGATTTCTGAATGTAAGACAAAATTATTAGTTGAGACTGCCACATTTTTTTTGTTTTTGCCTGGCATTCTCCATCACAAATTCTATCAGGTTTTATTCAATGTTGTTATCTGTCTTCCGCATTGCTGACTGAGAGTACATGTATAATTTATGTCCATGAGAGAGATATGAGCTCTTTCTTTGGGTTGATCCTGGGCTGTGTTCATTCACAGAGTCTTGTACAGGGCAGGCTGACTCCTGTGGAAAAGAACTTGCACTAGTACAGACAGCAGGGAAGAAAGTGATCATTCCTAAATTCACCAAGCCAAAGGACAAGATCATCCAAGACAAGCAAGGTCAGAGCTGGTTAAGGACTATGTGAAGTCCACACTAGTTTCACTACCGAATCCTTTATTCGATGATCTGATGCAATCAACATAATCATTTTTAATAGTTACACACGTTTTATAGTCTCATTGGATCAATAGTTATGTGGAAAAATGATGTAAGTAAGCCTGTGTTCTTCTGCATTGTTTTCTCAAACTGCACACTACTAGAGGATTTGGTGTTGGTTGTTTGGAGACCATTTCTACGGCAAAATTAGCTCTGCACAAACACATCTTAATCTGCCAGCAAAACAGTGCCTACTAGCCTTTTAGTTAGGTGTGAACTTATAGTGAATATTTGTTCAATTGCCTGTTCACCACAGGGTTTGATTTTATCCTGTACATAATATTGTTTAAAGGGGACCTATTATGCTATTTTTTTTAAATGACAATATTCCTGGGTGTCCAAAAGGGAAGTTTATATACATTTTTGCAAAAAAAAAAAAAAATTCTATGATTTCTAGGTGGTTTGATCCCTCTCATTCCTAACCCTCTGAAAAACGGGCTGTTCTGAGTGGGCGTCCCCTCGATGGAATGAGCTGTGTTCTAACTGGCCAGAGAACAGAGCCACCGTGTCAACGGAGAGTGACAATGTCATTATCCTCAAAGCTACTTGCAAGTCTCTAAATACGAAAGACTGAATAAGTGGCTCGCTACCTATCTATTAAACTACACTATGAGTATGGAAAGGTAGTATCTGCAGGCTTAGATGACATGGACATTGCATTCACAGAAGTATGACATGCAGTCTCCATAATAGTTTTACTTCACCTGTAATTCAGTAGTTAGCATCAGTATAATAGCAGCCGTTAGCTAACATTCCATTCATTGTTCTAGCTGGTCCATTAAAAACTGACTGAATTCAATCAAAAACGTTCACCCATTCTATCTGATCCTATCGATATGTCTTGTACATTGCTTCTGGCTGAACTAGCAATGGTATCTAAATTCACAGTCAATTTTGTCCCTTGCTAGCTAGCTAATAAATCACACAATGATGACAGAAAGGTAATGTGTGCATGCTCGCTAAGTAAGTTAGTTCTGAGTAGCACTTAACTGGTTAGTTAGCTTGTTGAATCAACATTCAAGCCATACACATTAAACGAAGGTTACACTTGGAATTCAGTTTGTATGTCGACAGAAATTGGAAACACTTACCTTGCTAGCAGGCTACAAAGTCTCCTTGAAAATAATTTGAAACCATCACTTCTTTGTATCTTCCAAAAAGCATAATAGGTATATTGTTATTAATTGACTTATTTCTGTATTACCTTGGTATTGGCATGAGGGTCGCCGTACCGAGGGCTAATACCGCGACCCAAAGGCCAATACCTAGGCAATGCGAAAATAAGCAATTTATAATATTTTTATTAAATTGGTTAAGTATGTTGTGCTATCATGGCAATATTATGACTATGACTTCTGTAGTACGCGACTTCAAGACGCATTAACCCTTTAAGGCCTAATGCAAAAATCCCAGCAGAGAATCGTGCTGCCATGGGCTGAAGCACAGCTTCTCAGCTTTCAGGAACAGTTGGAATTTTTTTCTATTGCGCAAAACTTACAGTAATTACGGTACTTTCAAAATTACGCGCATATCTGTGTCGGCAACGACACGTTCTTAAAATGCGCACATGCTGTCCCGGTTTAAATGGGTTAAAGAGCTAGGTGCTAGGTCCGCAACTGTCGTCTGCTTCTATGAAGAAAGCGAATGCCACAGTTGCCAATGGTTACTTGAGCATGTGCTGAACTCGGCCAATGAGGTCGGCCAAAACAAGATATACTGGCAGGCCGTTTTTACTGTATGCGGGCAATAACATACATAACCAATTTATATATACTTTTTTTTTGTTGTTGTTTTTTTTTTTGTTTTTTTTTTGCCAGTCCTGCCTTGTTCTCATCCAGGTTAGTAGTAGAAAGCAGTCGGACAAAACGTGAATAGCACAAACATAGCTAGTTTGAACCAGATTTGAATCCCATGCCGAATGCCAGGTCTTATGAAAAAGGCAGCCCACAAGAAAATGACTGGGTTACTTCACCGTTAATGGGTTGGTAAACACTCCAGGAAAAGTCAGTTTTTCATAATATGTCCCCTTTGATGAAGTTGTTTGCAATGTAGCACAGCAAGCACAGTGTGAACGTGGGACAATTATTATAGATGTGGCATGCATACAGTGGCTGTTTCTGTCAAAATTTGACCTAAGAGGATAAATTTTCATCCCTTACTCCTGAAAGGCTTCTAATTAAGACAAATTTACCTCTTTTTAAAATTCTGGGAGTGAACTTGCGCTCGGCAAGTAGCACGAAAGGCAGCACACAGCGGGGAGCCTTAGGACCGAGGATTCAAACCACTGTCTTTGATGTTGTTTTCTCAAACTGAAGTACTTTAGAGCAACTGCGTCTTCCTCACGTCTGTTTCCTTTCATGTCACCCCACTAGTCGCAAATGTGGGCCTTGGAAACAAGGCGGGGAGCCTTTAGCCATTCGATGACTTCAGTTAATCACTTTGTCATCTCAGAAAAATCAAAAACTTTCCAGGACAGCAAGGCGCTAAAGCTGCTTTATAGCATGCAGGTAATGAGTCTTTTGTCCCATTTCCCCTCACACGACAGCTGCACTGGTAGAAAAGCCCCAGACCAAAGTCAGAGACCAGACCATTCAGGGTATCAGTGCAAATAGAGATCTGGAAGGGGGAGATGGAGAGGGAGAGAGGGGTTCTTGCAGTACCATGGAGGACAGGGAGGACAGGAAACCCAGAAAGATAAAGGGGCGGGAAGACGGGATCAAAAGAGTTGTGAGAAAGGACAAGTGTGCAGAGGGGAAGAAGAGAAAAATACAGAAAGAGTTGAAAAGGGAGGTGTGTGTGACAAAGGAGGGCGTAAGACAGGGCACCAGTGAGAGGCAGATGAAAGAAGATAGTGAACTGGAAAGAGGAGAGGAACCAGAGAAAGGATGCATGAAGAAGCATGAGGAAAGTGAGGCATTGGAGGAGCTGACAGACTTTTTGGAGGATGACATGGAGATCCTGACCTGCCAGGGGGAGTTTGTCAACGGTGAGGACTCTCAGGAAGAAGAGGATGAGGACTTTGATTTAATCCTGTTTAAAGGAGTGAAGGCAACGTACCTTCCTGTTTGACTCAAAAGATAACATTTTGCTGTTAAGGAATAGTTTGCACTCTATTTATTAACTGTTTTTTGGCAAGTAATGAGAGATAGAATTTTGCGTTCTGAATTGTTTGCCAGTTTTCAGCAAAAGGATGCCACGTGTTTCATGTGTGAATATTCTACTTGTTATGAATTTTGAGTCCGTTATCTACAAGGTTAGGTCGCTTGTGTTGTAAGGACATCCTGTAAAATGGACATTGTTCTTCTCATTCAAAATGTTTTGCTGTGAAATTGGCGCATGCCATCAAATCTGAAACTGAAATATTTAAGCAATTGGAGTAGATGGCTCTGTCCAGCTGAGAGGCAGTGCGGTATGTTTGAACATTTTAGGTTGCCTTTTTGTTCACTTTCATTTTTAGACATTCATGTGTTTTTTGCATAATTTATAACCCTTGTTAGAAGTAATAATTATACAAATGACTGCTTTGCACACATTATAAATAAAATACCTTTTAATAATTGATGCAGTTTTCAATTATGGTGGTATGGCTGTCAATATGGAAACTGCATCAGGTTGCCGGTTCATGTAATCCTCTTGGGTTTTCTGTGACAAGTGTAAGCATGAATTCAAGAAGTACTTAAGCCCTGTTTGATATTTAGAGTTTACTTGCAGCAACTTAGTAACTTTACTTGGTAACTGACATCATTGGTAGTTCATGCAGGCAGTTAGAACTACTCCCTTCAATATTTAATACTGATATGTATTGTTCTGTTAGGGGATCATGTGCAGTATCTAAGCAGTAGACAAATTAATTATGACAGAACAGTTTGGAGGTAAATAGCTGGCACTTTTTAAAATTATGTAAAAATAACTGAATGGCCTGAAGGCTGTTTGAGCAGGAAATTTCAAGATGAAAGAATTAAGTATAATACCCCTAATATTTCAGGAGCTCAGCTGGTAAAATGTTTGAGAATTATACTCGGAAGGAATGAGGAAAATCCCAATAATTACATTTAATTCTTATAGTGTAAACACGTGCACATGACCTCATAGTTTAGATCTTTCAACAGGGCAGAGTAATCTGCATGGATTAAAATTGAAGACTGTGGTGTTAAAAGTCCTGAAGTCACAAAATGTCTTTTTTGAGAAAAAAGGGTCTGAAAACATAATAGATTCATAAAATCTGCCAATTGATGACCCCCATGCTAAAAGTACTTAAGTCACAAGATTTTGAGAAAATCGAGAAAATCGACTTGAAAGACTACTAACTATGAAAGACGTTTTCCCATTATTGCCTTATGGTGTGTGAAAATTTGACTGATTTACTTCTTGGACCGGGCTCTTCAATATATGTGGTAGGATGCAGGGTAGAATGAGCAATAATCAGAGGGACAGTGATAAAGCACTGTACTGTGGACAGGTTTTTCCACTATAGAAGACAATATACATCTATTTCTCCCAATTCCACCACACAGATCACTAAAACCGACTGTTTGTTTAGTGTAATACATCACAGACCATGACAGATGTTACAAGATGATCAGTTTTTTTTTTTTTTTTTTTTTTTAATCTGTTTGTGGTCAGAATGTTTTGGCTCAAGTGCTGAATACCTGTTAACCCTTTCATTACCATTGTCGCATTTCCACGACAGCGCCGATCCCGCATCACTTACCATTGTCGCTATTTTGCGCCTAGAGAAAGTCCCTCACCAAAACTGTCAAAGCTCCGCAACAAAACACCCCTTTGGACGAGTCTGGTATCGCACAACATGTCAGTGATGTCATCAGGCTTCCTGTAGTTCCCAATCCTCCGGTTATGCACAGTCCCTCGCTGACTTCACCATCATTGCAGGCAGTGCCTGCTGCAGCACGTGTATCTCCGTTTGTACACAAATGCATGTGTATCTCCGTTTGTACACAAATGCACGTGTATCTCCGTTTGTACATAAATCCCATAGAGGAGAAATCGTCTTGTCTTGACAAACCGAAATACGGTTTTTATCCTCATTTTCTGTTTTTACTTTTGGAAAAACTAAGCAAAGATATGTGTCAATGGAAAGGTAAATGTATTTTGAACATGTTTTCTGTACAGAAAATTGTCCATTTCTGGCATTTTTAGTTCGAAAAAGGGGGTGAAAATCCACATGCAATATCATGCTGTGATAGCACAAAAATTTACGGTAAGCAAGGGTTGTCTTATTCCCAGTAAGCGGTAGTGAAAGGGTTAATTCCCATTGTGTGCCAACTTTGTTGTTACAAGGGTTGTACTTTATTGAACCTTGAGGGGTGATTTGTCCTCTGAATTTGACCCATCCTTGTTACTTAGGAACAGTGGGCAGGCACACGGCAGCATCCTGGGACCAACTAAAGTTCTAAAACCAGAGCCCGAGTCATGGGCAGTTACTGTGATTACTGAGTATAAAATAGTGGGGCTGGAATTAATACAAAGCAATTCCTTTACCAAACCTCTTACAGTGTGCACCACATTGTTGATAGAACCAAATCAGAAGAGGGAAGCAGGAATACCATTTCTAGGCAGCAGTTGGTAGAACTGTTGTAAGTTTTGGCAGTAGAAGGATAAAATTAAGGTTTTAATTTATATGGCATCTGTCATGAGTTCAGATTGCAGGAGCCACACTCAGATCACAAAGTCGTGAGAGCGTCTTTAATAAATAGAAGATTGGAGTTATTTAATCACAAACAAAAAGGATTCTCAGAGGATGGTCCGAGGTCAGGCGGGTGCGAACTGGAACACTGAGGGTCAGGCTTGGCGTGGTAGAAGGGACGGGGCCCAGGTCAGGAGGCACAGTGTCAAGCCAAATGGATTAGGGCACACAACGGAGATGCACACTCTTGGAGTTTAATGAAGAAGAAACTGGGAACAGCGCCACTCCCCAGTAGGCACTGGGAATAGAATCCCTAATTAAAGCTGAAGTCCGTAAGATTGCTCGACCGACAGCAAGTTTTGAACGAGTACAACTTTCAAGCCCCTCCCCTGTTTGCGCTGAATCCAACCAGTCCGTCCCTCGATTTTTTTGTGCACATCCAAAGGCGCATGCTAATGATCTGATTGGTTCATTGAGCCGCTAGTGGTAGAATTTCGCAGAACGCGATACAGGCTGTGGGTGGAGATAATTTGCGGATTTTTTTCTAAAATCACCTGATTCATATTCACATGTCGAAGCATAGTGACAGTTTCAGTAAATACAACCAAAAAAATCTTACTGACTTCAGCTTTAATAGACACTTGCAGGTAGAGTTCAAACACCGAAGGCGGAAGACAACAGTCCAGCAAAGGGCTGACGACAGTTGGAAACTGAAATACACAAAAGACGACAATTTACAGAGTGGGAACGAGTGTTATGAGCTTCGGGAGGGATAATGAACTAGACAATTGAATAATGAGAAAAAAAGAAGAAAAAAACGATATCAACAAAGATGGCGAGACTGCAGGGAAAAACAAGGAAACAATCAGGACATGACAGTCGGGTAGAGTTTCAGAAATAAATGGCATAAGTGCGCCTAGGTTCAGTGTCAACTAATGTGGTGATTTAGTGGGATGCCATAACGGGTGTTTCAGCCAAGTTTGACACCACTTCAAGCAAGATTACACATCCTTTATGTTGTAGTTTCTGAATGAAGATTCACTACAGCAAATGTGCATGGCATCAAGAGTTGGTTATTTTATTTAACCTGCTATATAACCTGGAGGGGTATTAATTGTATCTCCCCGACGACGATAGTCGGGAGATACTATGGTTTAGTTCCTGGGCCGCCGCTGCAGAGATTTTCTGTTCCAGGCTCTGGAGGCTTCAAAGTTTATAGGATTTTTCTCTGAATTTGCATAGTCAAAGATGTTTATTTGGCAATGTTCAAGGTCAATTCTCAGCAATTTCCGTCATCCAATATGGCCGGTGGCGGCCATTTTGTCAAAAAAATTTTTTGCAGATTTTGTGTTTTCTGCTCATTTTGAGCCACATTTACATATATGTGCAGGGATGCATATTAATGTCATAGCAAGAGTAAAAACAGTAACACTGCGGCTGTAAAAATTTGCAAGTGATCTCTCATGGGAATCGGGGATATACACGACTCAGTCCCTGCGGCGACCGAGTTATCTAGTTATTCTTTTGTTTTGTAATCAGTGTGAATAAGAGACAGGTGTGGATTGTGAATCAGGGAGATCTCCCCAAAAAACAACACATCAGTTGGGTTTGAGCAGTGGTATATATTTGATACAGTTGTCTAACTATTTTAACCTTAGAATCTTGATTACTGGTGAAATATAAAATCCGGTCCTGTTTTCACACCTGAAAATGGTACACATTCACACTACAAAAATTGCCTAAAAGTTTTTTTTGCCTGACTTAAAATCTTATAGAAACTACAAACCCCAATTCCAATAAAGTTGGGACATTGTGTAAAATGTGAATAAGAACAGAATGCAATGATTTGCAAATCTCATAAACCCACGTTTTATTCACAATAGAACAGTGGTCTTCAATGTTGTTCCCGGGGACCCACTGTGTATGCTGGTTTTTGTTCCAACGACAGTTGTAATCACAATTATTTTAACAAGCTGTTAATGTCTTAATTAGTTGTTTTTCATATTTAACGTTGTTACTTACTGTCTTTAGCCAAATGTTAGATAGAAACATCTATACATGCTATGAGGAATAAATTATCCTTGAAGATTGTGGTTTTATTTCTATACTGCAAAAAATTTCAAGCATTGTAACATTTGAAACAGATCAAATTAGACACTGAGGAACTCAGTCAACCCCAAATTAGGCTGAGGGACACAACTGTTTCAAGTTCTTTCAAAAAACTTCAGGTGAACTTAATTAGATTAACACAAAGCTGGTTTGACTCTTTACCATTTGCTTGTCGAATAAATTTGTTATGATGTGCCAATTAGTTTTCACCAATTAGGAGCCAAGTACATCTTTGAGTGGTTACATTGTTTTCTCTCATTTTACTTATAAATACACTTAATTAAGACAAATGAACAGCTCGTTAAAATCCTGCGATTACAACTGTGGTTGGAACAAAAGCCAGCACACACAGTGGATCCCCAGGAACAACGTTGAAGACCACTGCAATAGAACATAGACAACATATCAGATGTTGAAAGTGAGACATTTTACCATTTTATGAAAAATATTGGCTCATTTTGAATTTGATAGCAGCAACACATCTCATAAAAGTTGGGACAGGGCCATGTTTACCATTGTGTAGCATCCCCTCTTCTTTTAAAAACAGTCTGTAAACGTCTGGGAAGTGAGGAAAGCAATTGCTGGAGTTTTGGAAGAGGGATGTTGTCCCACTCTTGTCTGATGTAGAATTCTAGCTGCTCAACAGTCCTGGGTCTTCTAAGCCAGATTTTTGGTTTTATGATGCACCAAATGTTTTCTATTGGTGAAGGGTGTGGACCGCAGGCAGGCCAGTTCAGCATCCGGACTCTTCTACTGCGAAGCCATGCTGTTGTGATGGATGCAGTATGTGGGTTAGCATTGTCCTGCTGAGATATGCAAGGCCTTCCCTGAAAAAGATGTTGTAAAACCTCTATATACTTTTCAGCATTGATAATGCCTATCCAGATGTGTAAGCTGCCCAAGCCATAGGCACTAATGCAACCCCATACCATCAGAGGTGCAAGCTTTTGAACTGAGCACTGATAACAAGCTGGATGGCCTCCCTCCTCACCAGTCCGCACGACACGGTGCCCATGGCTTCCAAAAAGAATTTCAAATTTTGATTTATCTTACCACAAAACAGTTTTCCATTTTGCCTCAGTCCATTTTAAATGAGCTTTGGCCCAAAGACAGCGACGTTTCTGGATTGTGTTCACATATGGCTTCTCCTTTGCATGATATACCGTTAGCTTGCATTAGTACATTGCAAAGCGAACTGTGTTCACAGACAATGATTTCTGGAAGTGTTCCTGAGCCCTTGCAGTGAATTCCAGTGCAGAATTATGCCTGTTTTTAATCCAGTGCCGCCTGAGGGTCCAAAGATCACGAGCATCCAATATTGACCTTCGGCCTTGTCCCTTGCGCACATAGATTTCTCTAGATTCTCCAAAACTTTTGATGATATTATGTACTGTAGATAGTGGGATATTCAAAGTCTTCACAATTTTACATTGAGGAACATTTTTCTGAAATTGTTCCACAATTTTTAGACTCGCAGATTGGTGAGCCTCTGCCCATCTTTATTTCTGTGAGACTCTGCCTCTCTAAAATGCTCTTTCTATACCTAGTCATGTTACTGACCAGTTGGCAATTAACCTAATTAGTTGTAAATTTCTCCTCTAGTTGTTATTTATTAGTACCTTTTGGGCGATTCCATGAAAATGTGGACAAGATCAATAAAAATTCAAAATGAACCAAATGAAGTTGTGTTGATAATTTTCATATGCCTATAACCCCTTCTTTCAGGAACAAAAAGATCCCTGATCAGAAAATCGTGTGTAGTCGTTTTTTTAACCCCTGATCTGCTAGTACCTAATTTCGGGTAACTTTTCACACAGGCTGTCTCCCATTGGTATAGATATAGCAACTGTCTTCTACCATGAACGGGTAGTGGATAGTAAGGTTTCATTGCCACCACCCATAGATTGAACTTGGGCTTTTTCCACATTTCAATAATTTGGCTTGAAATTTACCAAGCCCCGTTGTCCCGTACGACACCAAAGCTATGAATTTATCTTTGTACCACTTGTTTAGAATGTTTTACAACAGTGGTAATTATTATTCTGTGTTATTAGTAAGCAACAATATTTGCCATATTTCATTAAAATCGCCCTCTTGGTTAGGACTAGACACCAGATATTTACTTGTCCCGTACGACACTTTGTCCCATATGACACCATTGTCCCGTACGACACCAATACAGTTTTCAATATTTTGAGTGACCCAAAGGTATGTACAAGGCAGAAAATCAGCAAAAATCTATAAATCATTTTGTTTTTGTTATCCCAGCTGACAAAAGGAGGCATGAAACTAGAGAGGGCAGCATGTGAATGGAATTTTCCGCTGGGCATGCTAGAAATTATTGAAATTCACACAGATCATGAAGATCCACACTTGTGACAAGTTTTAAAGTGGCGTACTGTCTCAGATAGCAGACAGTACCAAATTTCAGCTCAAGTGAAACAGAATGCACATGGTATGGCAAATTAACTCCTTTGCGCAGAAGCCAAAACTGGCTATTTAAGTGTTTACCTTATTTAAGGCTTTATAATTCAAGATTGCAGCTTCACAGACAAGAAAGGAATGGCTCAACTGAGTCAGGACACTCGAAGCATTTAGAATTCCATCATATTTCAGTTTACTTTCATGATTTTGGTAGAGAAAAAGGGCTGCAAACACAAAAAATCTTCATGAAAATTCAGCATTGAAATTGTAAAGAAAATAATACAGAGAATTTAAAAATTGCTAGGTCTTAAAGCTATACATTTCTGGGATCATAAACTCCTTGACACCAAGTGCAAGTCATCTGACTGTTGAATTCTAAATTACCTACTTTCTAGGACTCAAATAAGACAGCTATCCAGGTGGCTCCCCAAAGTCAAAGATCCCTCAAAATGGTGCTCTGTCAAATCATAAAATAATCATATATTTAACACAAATCGACTTTTGACGCATGAAATTCAATATGAAGTAATGATTTTCTCATTAATTTAGCATGAGTTTATCAATATAGGCGTAGTTGGACATCAATAGTCACCAGTAACCTCTCCAAACACAAAACAAGCCTTTTCTGCATGATGAAGTTGAGAATTTTGTCAATTTTTCTACAGAGTCCCACTAGCCAGCACACATACTCATTAAATGAACTGCTTATTTAATGGTAAGAACATTCACCCTACAATGAAAAGCTAGCAGTTCCCACTATCAAGCTCGCGACCTTATATAAACACTTACCACACCTTATAAGGAACAAGTATAACTTACTATCTCAGTAATATCTGAAATATATCTTATTTTAACAGAATAGACATTCCATTATTAGGAATAATCAGGCAATTTTCTACCCAAATGGAACAGAATGGTGCACTGAACGTACCAGGGGGTCTACCGAAGTGCGTGAGCTGCTTGCATTTTGAAGAAACGAAAACCTCGGCATTCAATTTAGTTGAACACGGTATAAATTCTAAAGCAAAAAGCCACATTGAGCAAAATGCAAACAGAGTAGAAGTATAACCTTTTTCATTGAGTCCCTCCTCCAGAGACGGTTGTATCGGGTAGAAGGAACCCTCCTGTTTCATTCGGAATAATTCCCACTGACCATGTCCGTACCTCATTTAAATCCCGTAAATGTAACTGAACTCTTCAGGCCGGTTTTGGATGTTTTTTTTTTCCTTTGAAATTGCATCATTTTCAACTGCGCAACCATGCCCAACTTAAGGAGAATATAACCGACCTTACTTTTACACACAGGTTTGTACAACGTATACTATTCTTGTCCAATCAATGTCTTTCGGTTACTGTGGAAAGTTTGAACTCTCTGGAATTGGATAAGAAATTAGTCAATCAAAACATTATTACCGCGGAATTTTCACGTGGGGAGAACTATAAGTGTGCGTTACCCAAATGAGCCTTAGTGAATAACTGAGTGATCGGCTATCAACATGAGTACTTACAAGGATATAAGGGAGAGCTGAATTTGTCGTTGGAGGAGTCTATGCGTAAAATATGGTGACAATTTTGTGATAAAACTAGGGGCTTCGTGTAATAGAGGACTTCAGATAGCCATGTTATAAATGCTACTATTTTGCCATTCTACATTTCTTGATTATTCTATTCTACTATAGGCAGAAAACCACACTGTTTCCATTTACTGACTGAGGATGAAAATCTTGGGAGAAAAACATATGCTCTTCATACTGTTCCGGTATTCATTGTTTAATGTTTGTTGCCGTCAACTTGTTATATTTACATGAATTTGAGTAAAATTTTGCAGCTGTTTCAAGTTCTCAATAAAAATTTTATTCTCCTGTACCCAAGCACTTCATCTATTGTACTGCTGGGAAGCAGGATTTGCTGATTTAGGGGTATGGGCAAATGTGTCCTGTACGACACCTTTTTACTTGTCCCGTAGGACACCACACATTTTTGGGCCTGGCTCAACTACTTTAAGAGAGAAATGGAAAAGTGACTGACAGTTAGCGGGAGGAACTACTAGCTGATATTTTAAGGTTCACTTGAAGTCGGTTAATACTGCCAATTCATAGACTTTTCGAGATGAGTGGTGTGGTGTCAAATGTGGTGTCGCTTTGGTGTCCCGTACGACGCCACACATTTTTTTAAATTACTAATCTATAAAAGGGTGAACATTCCAGGAGTTAATGTACCTGTATAAATCACCTCTTACCACATCTCTGTAATATATTCAGTCCTAATGTTCTTAAAGAATCTTGGCTAAATAAGACAAAAACCACTATGAATGTCCCATACGACACCTAATGGAATCGCCCTTTTACTTTTCCAGCCTTTGTTTGCCCCTGTCCCAAATTTTTTGAGGTGAGTTGCTGCCATCAAATTCAAAATGAGCTGATATTTTTCATGAAGTGGTAAAATGTCTTACTTTCAACATCTGATGTGTTGTCTATGTTCTATTGTAAAATGTGGGTTTATGAAATTTGCAAATCATTGCATTCTGTTTTTATTCACATTTTGCACAACGTCCCAACTTCATTGGAATTGGGGTTTGTAGAACCTTGTTTTACTGTATGCTTGAGAAGTTAAATTTTCTTGCTCTATTGCCAGTTCTCAAATTAAATTATCTTGTGAATTTTTGTCTTGCCGAGCAAAAAAGTCCTATACTAATCAGATTTAGGTCCAAATAAAAGGCTTAAGTACTTGGTCTCTGCTGTGCATTAAGACAAGCAAGTCAGCTTTTCAGCATTAATCTGTAATGGGCTCTTGCCTACTGCCTGCACTGCCAGATGATCTCACCGTTCATTCACAAAAAATCACATTTGATAATAATGAACCAGCCTTTAAAAATCACTGCCTCTGTTGTATATGTACAACTTTTAAAAATAATCACGGAAGGAAAGTGTGGGACTGCAGGCCCCTGTTTGTTTCTCTTTCCTTGTTTGTACGATCCGCAGAAAACAGCCTCCACCTCCCGGCCCAAATCAGGCTGGAGTCTGTGTTGTTTTGTCAGAAGATGTGTGGGAAAACACCCTATTTCCTGAGATTGTTGTGCTTTGGTGGGGACCTGCACTAAGAGCGACTGAAGTGAGGCAGAGTGAGAGGAAGTCCGAGGCCAGCGAGTACAGGACTGGGGTGAGGGTGGGGAGGGGGGGGGGGTGTAGAGGCAGACACACGGCAGGGAAAACAGGAAAGCCTGAACAATGGCATGGCAAGGCCCAGCACCCAGGTCCTGGCACAAGGATGAATTATTAATGCACAGCCTCTCATCAAAACACACGCACACAGTTAAGTCAGACACACGCCCTGGCTGGGCTAACTAGTTACTGAGGGATCATCTTCAGGGCAGCCAATCGTGGTCCAAGGAGGGCCACAGGACCTGGCACTGAAAATGCTGTGTTCCACTGTGGAGACTGTTGGAGTACCCCATGCCTATTAATCCAGGTTCTACAGGAGGAAAAAGAAAGCGCTCGGGCAGAAAAAGAAGCTGTGGGTGACACGTTTCTGGAGGATTTTTCCATCAGGATTTGATTTCCCTGCAGTGTGAAAGGTGGGTTATGACTGCTGACTCATTTTTCCATACTGGGAAAAATGCATTTAGGGGAAGAGAGGAAGTGGGGATGTGGTACCAGCTGTGGCTTGATTAACAGTTAACCAACTGGGGAGACCAGCGGAGAGGGCCCTCGAGTCAGCGAGTGAAGTTTCAGGTGTAATGTGATCAGCTCACAAAAATAATGAAAACCTGCTTCAAGTCCCTCTGTGTTTGAGGGGTGGATGATGTGGTGAGTTCTATTACTGCACAATTCTTCTTTGTGACCTGGTGATTTCATAAAGAGGATGGGATGATCATGTGTTTTTATTAAAAGCATCGATTGCCTTTTAATGATGTGTTGTTAATATATGTGCCACCATTATCACTGGCAGTAGCATTAGAGAAGGATTCAAATCGAAGGCTTGGGGGAAATCACAATCTTAATGTAAGCTTTTCCAAATGGAAAGGTATTTCTTGTCATGCATTTAAAATGATCCATTTGAATTGAGTAATAAGGGACCCTTTTAACATTACCAAATTTGATTATATCCTTGATTGTGGCTAGGTGTCACCACATTATGGAACAACTGTATGCAGTAAAAATAATGTCAGTGTGTTAGACTGACAGTAAATTTAGAGCAAGATATCAATATTAAGTAACTCAAACATAAAACCTTTTGTTGTTCAGAAATTTGTGTAACCTGAAGAAAATGGCTGGATCAAGCTGTAGGCCTACGCTGTCGGTGGCCGACAGCAAGGGGTACATCCCCGAAATTCCCCAATCCTTGAAGCCCCCTTTTTTAGATTCCCATTTACTAGACCGACAATATGAGGCAAATTTGAGGTCTGTGTAAGTAATTGTTCCAGAGATATGGTTAAAAAACACCGTGCTAATCGCACTTAAGACCCCTCGCCTGCGTATGTAAGCCCCTGGTGGGCAAAGTAAGAGTCAAAATTGGCTGGAATATGATAGGTAAGTGAAGGATCCATAGACCTACCACCCACCCAAAAATGAGAAACCTAGAAGCAATAGAAGCAACCTAGAAGGTATTTGACCTAGAAAATGGTAAAAAATAGGTCAAATCAAAAACGCGTCTGCTATGTGATGAAGGGTGATCCCATGTACTTTCAGTAAAAATTTGAGCGTCGTAGCTGAAATATTAAGGAAGTTATGGCAATTTTTCATATTTCACAATAAGCCCCCTGGTGGCCAAACTAAGAGTCGAAAATGGCCGGAATTTGATAGGTTCGTGAAGCTTGCGTAGATGTACCAGCCACCCAAAAATGAGAAACCTAGAAGCAATCCTGAAAGCGCTAGAGCGGTAACATCGTTGAATTTAAAGATCAGCAGCATTTACGCTATTCGACCTAGAAAACGATAAAGAATAGGTGAAATGAAAAACGCGTCTGATATGTGATAAAGGGTGATCCCATGTACCTTCAGTGAAAATTTGAGCGTCCTAGCTGAAATAATAAGGAAGTTATGGCAATTTTTAATTTTACACAATAAGCCCCCTGGTGGCCAAAGTAAGAGTTGAAAATGGCCGGAATTCGATAGGTAAGTGAAGGATCCATAGACGTACCAGCCACCCAGAAATGAGAAAGCTAGAAGCAAACCTTAAGGCGCTAGAGGGGTAACATTGTCGATGGACAGACGGACGACCGGACAGACGGACGCCGCAGGGGACGACAATACCCCTAGGTGGCTGGCCGAGGTGTAAAAACTGATTTTTTCAATATATAGCGCCACCTGGTGGCAAACCTAGGGGTGCATACTTGCCCAAAATCTAATCAGTTCATCCTCTCTAGCATATCTACCCATATGCTAAAAATGAGAAGCCAATGTGAAGTATTTTGTGAGTTATCGCGCTAATGGCTAAAATCTGCGAACGCAGTGGCGGTGGTGGGTGAGGGGAAACCATGATATCTCCGAAACTCGTATTTCGGGGATATAAATATGGCACACATGGCCTCACAGATGTGCTTGGTCAGCCTGCTGCCCATTTTGAGCTCCCTATAAACCTAAGTTCTCAGCTTCCTTCTTCCAGGGAATCAAACGACGGTTTTCTCGAAGGTTTAATAAGTGGACAGATGCTTGCTTGGCTGGAGTGGAAAATTGGATTCTGCCAGCCCACCCCTCAGTTGTTTGCTAAATTTAGTTCAGTTTTATTTGTGTAGCGCTTTTTACAGAAGAACTGTCACAAAGATGCTTTATGCAATATCAAAAGGGTAGATGCTCAGCCTAAGTCCCCAAAATAGCTCATGAGGCTAAAAAGAAAAAAAAAAAACATTGTTGGGAGCAAAATCCTCAGTTCATATTCTGTGAAAAGGCAAATATGGTCATTTTCAAGCAGGAATCAGCTAAACCTTCATATCTAATATGGAAGAAGGAGACAATGCTGACTGAGTGTGCTATGATGTTTGTGAGACACCTGCAGGAGAGGGATGGGGAAAGAGGGAGGCACAATCTGATTTTAATCCATAATGCTGAGCCCCTCCATAAACTGATAAAGGGGAGGGGAGACTGATCGCGCCATGCGTAATCTACATTGATGCACAAACACACAGTTACAGTAAAGGGTTGGGGGTGGAGGGTTCAGCTTTGGGGACGTCTTTGAGGATTTTCCTCATTCCTATAGAACCTGGGCTGATGACATCTGCCCAGCAACTAGGGGAATCTGTCTGGCAAACAGCAGCAGTCCAGGAAAACAAAAACACTTCCTCTGGGAGGCGGGGGGCTTGTGGGGGCAAGTCCAGCAACGGAAAGTAATTACTCGGCTAATGCTGAGATTAGAATCAAGATGATAATTGGGAATGAATCTGACATGTTTACCAATGTAAACTAGGTCCAGTTGCGTGTTTTTGTGTGTACAATTCTGTTGTAAATTGACGACGACATTCAGTCGCTCAGTGAGAGAATTATAGGCGCAGTTAAGTGACAACTGTTGAAATTAGAAAGACTGCAGCACAGTGCATTCCATGAGTTGCGCAATCTGTGTATGGAGGTTCGGATTTGTACTTTCCAGGTGTTTGATTTTGCAATGGGCTAATACTGGTCTTCTCTTTGTTGCATGCATCTGATGATACAGACGAGGGGCGTAAGCAGCTTTATGAGATTTGAGCCACTTGAGGTTCACATACAGACATTATAACACGTTTGCAGCGTGCAAAGACGAGCAGGATGCGCTAAATTTAAGTCGTAGAAGGCTCATTCATCCAATTATAAACTCCGGAGATGACAAATATATTCGATTCTTGATCAATAACATAAAGGTGAAAGCGGCCGGTTTTAGAACGTTAATTTGTCAAAGAGATCATGGCTCCACGATAAGTAAGAGGACGTGGTAGAATAAATAATGACGACACAGTCTCCATAGAAATCGCACTTTCCAAATAATGATTCATGTCCAGCCTGTGAAACTGGAGCTGATACCACTCCTGAACACAACACGCTGTATTCAACATTATCATTGGCACCTCTATCCGGAACACTACAGCTGAAGCAGCAGGACACCTTAAAGGTACATTTATAATGTCCGTATGCATGCCACAGTGGCTCTCGTTGTAAACAGCTGATTGTACGGTACTTCCCCTTTAAAAATGAATTATGCGATTACCCAGCAATTCTCCATCCTTCTCCCAGTCCTCACACCCCCTCCCTAACGATGCATATTGTTCTCGTTTTAAAACCCTGGGCCTTATATCGCTGCGAGAGTTAATCGTTGGCATGCGCGTCATTCAGGACGAGGGCAGATTTGGATAGAAGCAGGCCACCAGTAGAGAATATCACACTGGGACAACAATGCTATGACCGAACATCCCCCGCGCTGGTGTGGTGTCCGCGGCACGGGGGGAGGACATACGCCAGGACAGCGGATCAGCCAAGTGAAATATCGTTTTTGTACAGGCTGGCGCAAGAGTTGGTCAGCGGTGAGTGAAACTTTGAGAAGACGCAGTGTTTCTGTGTATCTTGATCATTCCCGTTTACAGTCATAAATAATTCTGTTGATGTTATACAAAAAACGGTCAGAAAATACCTCGTAACTATCAGACAATTTCGATTAAATTTGACAGTAGACTGGACTTAAGGACAGGAGGTTTCTTTTTTTTCGAAGTAACGGTATCCTGAAGACTGACTGGTTAAAATTGGACAGCGGCTCGTAGAATGAGTCACTTTACGGCGGTCGGTAACGGCGTTCATCGCATCATACCGCAGAATCCTGACTGTGCTAAGAGTGGCAGGCCGGTAGGGGAAAAAATGAAGAAAGTCATCGGTGTTGGAAGTACAGTATGATCCATATGGCCACTTGACAATTGGTTTGCTCTTCGTAGGAACGTGTTGGTAATGGTCCTTAAGCATTCGTCGATCGACATTGTTCGATATCCTATTGTTTAGTGAATGTTGTGCTACCTGTTTAATTGCTACCTGTTAAATCGATATTCTTCTAACTCTGTCATTATGACAATACCTGGATTGCATATTAATGTCACCTCAGCTTATGTTTTCAGACGCAAAAATAGTGCGATTTTGACGATACCGAAGTGCATATGCTATAGCTTTTTGATGTGAATTAAATTTTCATATGTTCGTGCCAATTTGGTCGCGCGTGGTGGATGTCCTAACATTGCATGATTCATATGTATTTACAAGTAGTTGTTGTGACATAAGAAATAATCTTTGGTGTACGAATGTTAAATGTTTTGACGGCAAGGGAGGAAGTTAAAGGGAGATAGCATGACATCCTGCAAAAACCGCCTGTCCCCCGCGGCCAGTGACAGAACAGCCCACATCCGTCCAACAAATACATCACCATTACGACACCGAGTGCCTACCAAAGAGGAGGACAGATAATGATTCTTTGCGCTAAAATAAAATTTAAAAATAAAAACCGTATGTTGCAGGAACCATTCCTAATATGGTACATTGGCGGCGGTAATAAGCGCAAATTTTGTACGTGCTTGAATTATAACGTTGGAAAAAGCGTATTGGTTCAGTGTTAATTACTCTTATTTGAAATCGAGGCAGGTTTAATTTGTGAGACGGAGGTAAAGAGTATTTAACAGGTTCTCCTTTGGGAGCTTTCTGGCTGTGGTCTTTGTGCATCTGCCGCGATGCGTGTCCTACTTTCTCTTGGTTGGCCCCGGCTTTTCCCTCTCGCCTTTGTTCGTCCAGGCGCCGCGTGGTTACATTGGTTTGCTTCAGTGTTGCGTTGGATTGCGTTTGACTTCGACTTGCAGCAGCTTCACAACAGCTTTGGATGACGGACCGGTGCGAGAACTAAGTCCGGCGATTATTGGAAAGTACAGATGTCAAAAATCTCTGGTACATATGATCATGTTTCCTGATGAAAAGGCGTTTTTCATCTTGACATTTACATTTTTAGGCCTTATAACGCAAGATGAGCCCAACAGTCGATGGATTCAGATGGGCTTATAAGGCTATGCTGATTTTATGTTGTTTGAAATTGTTTAAGCCTATAATAATCATTTTAGCAACAACACCTATTAGAAATACTCAGTAGTACATACCATGCAGTAAGGTACACAGACCCATCATATTTAGATGTGGATCATGGAATTAAAATTCTTTTCCTATTTGCTATACTTGTTTCCTCTTGCATTTTTACATGTCTATTTACCTATTTAATTTTTTAAAATTCCCTTACCCTGTTTGTTCCAGCCAATCTTTCTTTGTGTTTTTCAATTCCACTTCTCTCTCATCTCATGAACCTCCTTTTTTCCAGTGATTTCTTTGTTCTTTTTATTAATACTGTATCATCATTCATCTCCCTCCTGTCTGTATCTCTACGCTCCATTATTTTCTCCATGCACCTTTCTCTCTCTCTGTGTACCAGTGGCGGGTGGTGAACTGGCGATAGGGGAGGTTCAAAACATCCCTTTAAAATAATGATTAGTCATAACCTGATAAACTGATAAACTGATAAACCTCCATGCACAAGCGCTTCAATTCCACGCGAGAATCTCTTACATATGCGGTGATTGAATAATTGCTGACTACAACAGCGGAATGTAAATATGCCACTAAAACTCATGCCGAATGTGTGAGAGTTGACAGGTATGCATTATTAATGAAAACTGACCACACCTGATAATGTTGAGAGTTTTCAGAGTTTCTGTAATGGTAATTTAAATGAATGATTGAAAACAGGTCATGACCAATCATTATTTTTAAGGGATGGTTTGAGCTTCCCCTATCGCCAGTTCACCAGCCGCCACGCTCTCTACTATTCTGTTTTCTATATCCTTTCATATTTCTCTCATCCCTCCTTCCTCTTGATGTTCTCCCCTCCCTCCTATTTAACTTCATCCTCTTGTGACTGGTTGACCGTGTTCCTTCTACGCCTGTTTCGCACACAGAGCCTGGTAGTGTGGTGTGTGCAGGAGAACCTGGCCTGGGCCCCATTCTCTCAGCATGCCACCACGGCCCTCGTCGGGGGAGCTATGGGGTCTGCACCTCATGCCCCCTCGCATCCTGGTGGATTGCTGTCTGCCCAACGGCATGCTGGTTAGCCTTGAGTGCCTCCGGGAGGCCCCACTCATCAGCATCAAACAGCAGCTCTTTGCTGAAGCACGCAAATATCCCCTCTACCACCTCCTACAGGTCAGTCCCTGCACTACAGTATTGTTCTGTCCACCTGAGAATGCACAACTGTAATGGTATACATACACTGGAAGCTGTCTCTTGCCCTTTAAAAGTCACAGTGTATTATCATTTCCTGGGAGTCAGTGGCCTCACTGCTGCATCCATCTTTCCCTCATATGACTGGAATGAGATGAATGGACTCATACACTGCCTGGCTACAAAAAAAACTTGCAAACTGTAATATTTTGTTGGGCTGCTTTTAGCTTCGATTACGGTGCCAATACACTGTGGCTTGTTTCAACAATCTCATGCAATGTCACAACATTTCCATCCAGAGTAGCATTGCTTTCTGGCCGAGATTTGATGACGGGCAAGTCAAAACACTCTGTGAAGTTTTCTCTGGCACATTCCAATGACTTTCAATAGGGTTAATAATACGTTTAACAGTTCCTAACCCCGTTCCAGTGATTTCAGCAATCTCCTCAGTTGTTTTCTTTGCTTGATGCAGGTCAATAATTTGCCCTTTTTGAAGCACAATGACTTCTTTTCCATGACCATGGGATACGTCTTCTGACATGGTTAAGGAAATGAGAGGTTACTCACTCCATCAGTCAGATTGAAAAGAATTTTTGCCACCTGAAACATATTACTTACTGCAATTGTGATCAGATCATATGGTCTTATTATTATTTATTTCATTAAACTCAAAAATCCTTGAGGGCTGGCCCTCATTTGCAATGATGTCAAACAAAGAGGAAAAAAGCAATTAAAACAGATCAGAAAATACTGTACAATAAGTTGCAAGATACAAAATAAATCGTTAAAACAAGTGCACACAGAGAGGGTATTATTTTTGATCAAGGATTTGAATACATTAAGGGGCGCCAAAGTATTAGGTTTTATGGCTCTTTGTAAACAGTTCCTAGTAGTTGGGCACAGAAACTAAAAGCAGATCTACCAACCTCAGTATAAAAGTTTTTGCACAGTGGAAAGTCAGAAGCTTTTGTTACCATCATCTCTTTCTTTTGAAGTTAACTGAAACGTTGTTTTATCAGCATTGAATACAAGTTTAAAATCATGAAGTACATATTATAGGTCATTAAAAGAATGTCGGTGGTTTTTCTTAGCTTGGTGAGCAGAGTTGGCAATGCCATACAAAATTCTGTCATCTGTATATGCATGTGCATGGCAACATGATAAAAGGAATATGGTTTAAAGAACTGGACCTAAAATGTAACCTTGTGGTACGCCCTTTGTTATTGGTAAAAAGTCAGAACTAGTAGGTCCCAAGACAACTGACTGCTGCCTATCAGACAGGTAATCTTGGAACCATTTACAAACACTTGAACTAAAAGCAACATGATATAAAATGTTGAAAGGCAAGGAGTAATCAATAGTGTTAAATGCCTTGGAGAGGTTCGCAAAAATAGAAGCACAACATTTTTTTTGTTTCATCCAACGCATTAACAATACCATTGACAACCAAAGTTAAGTATTTGGTTATTTAAATTCAAATGGAAAATTTCCTCTTGGCCAGGCAGTGTATTTAATTTTCACTCCAGGTGTTGTGCATAATTTCATGATGCAGCATAACAAACAGTACTTTCCTGTACTAGAATTCTGAATGCGGTTATGTTTCTTATCCTGCAGCATTTGGTAGACTTGATGCATATTTCCACTCTCTGTATTTCGCAGGAGGAGTCATGCTACATCTTTGTTGGGGTGACTCAGGAGGCAGAGAGGGAGGAATTCTATGATGAGACGCGTCGTCTATGTGACCTTAGGCTCTTCCACCCTATTCTGAAGGTCATCGAGCCACTAGGGAACCGGGAGGAGAAAATCCTCAACAGAGAGATCGGTCAGTGCTTCACCTCTGTCTTTGGTCTGAGGTTTCCAGTCACTGCTGTACTCCCCTTCAACCTCAGAATCACTGGTCACTGATTGGTGGAGGGCTGAGACAAATATTGCCACATCCAAAACAGCTTACTGGCCTACTGTGTAATACGAAACTTGAATACTTAGTGAACTTTGTGTCTCATATTTATTCATTTATTTTTGAGTAGCTTATCATTTTCCCTTTTATTGTCTTTTTTTGGACCTGTCAGACATAGAGGCTCATTACTGCAGTAGACTTGTGTAAGTCTGGGGCCCAAACATTGCATCATGGACCAACTGAATGTCATGGAGCTTACCAGCACCTTCTGCTCATGCTCATGAGCCTGTCGATTTTGTAACTGGTGAAGCTGTGCAGCTGGCAGGGCTGCATGATCACTTGGAGCATCAATGAGGAGAGAAATGCTCCACTAACTGATAATACTGAGGAGTCCCAGCCACCAGCGGCCCCATCATCACCTTCATGGCTGGGGTCAGGCTGAAGGGCACATCACTACTCTTCGAGCTAATGCCTCTCCTGAATACACATTAGGAAGCCAGCTGTAGATGTGTGCTTGAACTTCTGTAGCTTTCTGTAACGTCAAGTACTGGGTCATGTTATTCTTTCTTGTTTCTTTGTCTAACAGTTGATTCCATCTGAGTTCGCAAAACAGCCTGTATTGTCTGAGATGTGTCCTCTTTTGTCCTTGAGTTACTTAAGCTGACGTGTTTATGTTTCACTGGTGTTTCTGCACAGGCTTTGCGATAGGCATGCCCATTTGTGAATTTGAGCTGGTCAAGGACCCAGAGGTGCAGGACTTCCGGCGGAGCATTCTGAGTGTATGCAGGGAGGCGATGGAGGAGCGAGAGGGGGGAGGAGCCCACACCCAAGCCCTCTATGTGTACCCTCCCAACGTGGAGTCGTCTCCTGACCTGCCCCAGCACATCTTCTGCAAGCTGGACAAAGGTCTGTCATGCATTAATATAGCATGTTACCATGTGTGCATTCATTATTGGAACCACAAAGGGTCATATCAGTACAGTGTCTTTTCAACATATTGAGTGCTGTCTGTTGTAAATGCAGTACAGTGTCTTTTCTGCAAATAGTGCACCATCTGTTCTGTCCTTCCTACTGTTTCTGTCATCTTCTTCATGTTGTGAGAGTATTCTTCCCTTATCTTTTGTCCCCCATCCAGGGCGTCTGATTGTGACCATCTGGGTAATCGTCTCGCCCTCCAACGCCAAGCAGAAGTACACCCTGAAGATCGCTCACGACTGCCTGCCAGAGCAGCTGATCGCGGAGGCCATACGTAAGAAGACCCGCAGCATGCACCTGTCTGCGCAGCAGCTGCGGCTCTGCGTGCAGGAGTACCAGGGCCAGTACATCCTCAAGGTGTGCGGCTGCGACGAGTACCTGCTGGAGAAGTACCCGCTCAGCCAGTACAAGGTAAGGCCAGTACACCTATGGGTGCTGCAATGGGAAAACACATCTGGTCACCACCTGATCTCATGATCAGCTCAAGAAAGAGTGAAGTCTTGTTTCAGCCGGCACCCCTTTAGTCCTGTGTCATACCATCAATATCTGTGAATGGAATGGCGCTCAAGGCTGTTCACAAATTTAATTACCTTCACACCACACTGTCCAGCGATGTTTTCATAGATGAGGAAATCAGCTGCAGACTAGCACAGGCTAATGCGAGTTTTAGAAAACTCCAGACAAATGTCTGGGGTTCTAGAAGTATTGGGCCCACAACCAAGATTACAATCTGCCGTGCAGTTGTTTTGACTGGCTTGCTAAACGGGTGTGAAATCTGGTCTGTATACAGCTGGCATGCACAGAAGCTGAAACCTTTTCACCTAAACGGCCAGTGCAGAGTCTTGAAGATCACATGGCAGGACAAAATCCTATACACGGAAGTTCTTACCCCTGCAAAGTTGCCTTCAATTCAAACCCTGCTGAATCAGCACCAGACTAGATGGTTATGCCAAGTCTGCACAATGACTAATGATCATGGGCCAAAACAGCTGATGTATGGTTAACTGAGACTTGGAAAGCGTTCACTTGGTCAATGCAAACACTTCAAGGTCACACTGAGGAACTCTTTAGAGTCATTTAAGTGTCAACACGAAAACATGGGATCAAGCTGCCCCAAATCGTCCAACTTGGTGTGGGCTTGTTCGCCTGGGAGATAAATTCACTGAAGAGAAACAAATAGCTGATGCAGAGGGAAATTGAACCCTGCAACATCTCCTCACACTTGCCTAACTTGTGGGAGGCCATTCCATACTTAGACAGGCCCCATTAGCCATCTACTGAAGCACAACAGATAAAACCAACTCTAAGAGTGAGCCATTGCGCGTGATGGAAGCACATTACAGTGCATTAGCCATTCAAATATGCTTTTAGCTATTGATGAAGAAACACAGTGTAGATGGATGCATGGGTTTGATCGAGATTTCTAAGCTAGCAATGGACTGGTCTTGCAGAGTCGCAGGGTGGCTGCAGGAACATTGGAAAGATTACTTTCAAGGGTTAGCTATGCGCAGCTAGGCGTTCTTTAAGTGAGAACTGCGTGGTCTCCTCAGTGCCGACCAAAAAAATAAGATAATCAGAATTGTTGAAGTCAACCCTTTTTCAAGTGTCCATCTCAGTACTATCTCCCTGCCTTACAGTGCTAATTCACGTGCCATTGTAATCTGTGTTCAAATGGTTCAGTACGCTAGAGTACCAGCTTAAATTTGTTATATTTTCATAGCGTTTGCTTTATTTAACTGTCATAGCACTGCAGTACCAAAAAAACTGGCAAGTGTGATAACGCCCGTACAGCCGCAACTTCTGTCTAACTCCTGAGATCCTGTATTAGCCATGCAGCTATGATCTGTGAAAACGACTATAGCAGCATCACCATAGAAACCAAGATAAAAGTAGTCTCTGAAAACCTACGCCTGGATTTATACTCATGGGAGGTTAGTGCATAATACTTGTGGAAAGTCAGCCTTAATACGTTCTTTGGCCAAAAGAATATGGACAGTACCTTAGCTTTGGCCTTTTAGGCTATTTTTTGTGGTTTGGGTTCAGCCACTTATGTAGGTGCGCTGCGGTAAAATCTTAATTCTATGGTATACATTGACAGATCATGTTATTTTATGCTTCCTGTAGCTTGCAAAGTCACCTTCCTCTTTTAGCAAAACAATGTCCTCATGTGCAGAATGACATACGTACATGGCTGGTCAGGACTGGTGTAGAGTAACTTGACTGGCCTGCAGAGCCCTGACTGAAACTCCATCAAACTCTGTTTAGGTCAGCTGGAAAGCTGACTGTTAGCCGGGCCTAATCACACTCTGCCCAAGTTCACTAATGCTTTTCTGTCTGGAATGGAAACACATCCCTGCAGCCTTGTTCTAGCACAGTGGTTCCCAACCTTGATCCTGGTGACCCCTACGTACACTTATTTTAGTTCTAACTCCATATGCAATCACATAATTTTAATCGGCTGCAAATTTTTTGATTTGATTCTTTTTGTGTTGACAGAGATTCCATTATACGAAATAGCTACAGCTAGATACCACGTAACAATAATTTTCTGCCTTCTTGCAAACAATTGCATTAAGAGGTTGAGGCCTACTCCCTTAACTGGCCATATTAAGCACTGTGGTTAATGAATAGGGTCTTTATTAGGATGCTGTGTTATGAGTCAGACAAGGAACCTAACGCAGAACAGTGAAAAGCCACTTGAGTGTATTCAGTTACCCGGTCACTGAGGAAGATAGACCAGAGCCCAGAGAGGAATGACAGCATAGCTAAGTTGTTGGTATTACTGGAATAGGTGGGAGCATGTATGTCCCAGGCCAGAAATTGTCCCAGAGCAGAAGTCAGGTGGAGAATCCCACTCACAGGCGCAGGACTGCTTGCCAACAGGAACGAAGGGTTTAACAGGAACGCAGTCTCAATACTGGAGACCAACGAAGGCTTGGGAGGTAGTTCCTATTAAATGGGCTTAGAAGAGTAACAAACATTTGTTTCATGAACTATTACCGAACACTCTGAGGAAGAAGAGCGCTATGCTCAATACTAGAAGGCATTAAGTGACTGGAAGGTTATGTGAGGAATGAACCTTTACAATCCATCGAAGACTGAGATGCCACAGTAAATTATATAGACGAGACACTCGACGAAAGGGGTGAGGCACACAAATGTTCAAATTGGAAGGTGGGGAATATGACCAGACAATAAATCAATTCAGGGAGACAAACCGCAAAACGTGCAAAGACCGCAGGTACGGGCCAGGAGAGGAACTAAATTAATGAGACACAAGGATTGTGACATGCTGATCATGCAATATTTAATACATTTGTAGCCCCCAGATGAAGTCGGGCGGATACTATGGATTCATGCTTGTCGTCTCCGCCGCTGCGTCCGCATCCGTGGACACTTCCTTGTGGACGCTCTACAGGCTGTAATTTTTGATCGATTGCTTTTATATATGGTATGGACATCTGTTATACTTAAGTGATGACACCCATCAATTTTGTTTGCCATGGTGACAGTATTGGCCAAATAATGCACAAAAAAGGGGATAAGCGGGCTTTCGGGGGCTACACCCATGCGGTCGCTGCTGCCTGGACTGTCTAGTTTTCATTTAACTTAACGTGTTTAGCTTGTTATTATTTGCATTGTTTTTGCATTTGTCATTACGTGGGAAGGCTACACATCCACACCAGTCTTTAATGTCAAATAACATCAATAATTATGGTGCCTCTTTCAGTGAAATTCCTCATAATGCTCGGTTCCCACTATCACAATTCGCGGCACGATTGAAATCATGGTCTTAATCGTTGAGTAATCGTGGTCATCCTATCAGATCTGATCAGATCTTGAGGTCAGTCGTGGCAATCGTGTTGATCGTAGAAAAGTTATGGACGGTTCAAAAATTTCCTACTATCAACACGATTAATTGTCAATCCTGAGCGTCGCATCACCTTGTATACAAACCTGAAATGTTAAGCCGCTTTCACACCGGACGCGAAACAAATTTTTTGCACGACAGATTACATTCAAAGTCAATGCAAAGACGCGAATATTCTCGTCCGGTGTGAAAAGCAGCTTCAGAGAAGTTCCACGAGCAGCTACGAATGGCCAATTGTCGCGTTCGTAACGGAGCGCACGACAGTGGGAACTAAGCATTACTCATATTACAATATAAACACGGGTGATTTATTCTGCTTGACAAGTACAGCTATCTCTGGCAAATTGTGACTGTTGCATGAGAGGGTAAAAACTGCTGTGCATTTAAGGTCAAAACAAGTAATTAACTGCTTGTACAAATGATGTGATCACAAATTTGGTTATAATGAAAGCTTAATACTGGAAAACCTTCCCAGAGCAGTGAATTCTGTTAGATTGGTAGAGCAACAAAGGGGGGACTCGCTCCATATGTGATCCAGGAATGAGATTTTTGGTGAGCCCACGTATTTTTGGCCGTGTAGTGCTGTTCCTCTAGTGCTTCACACAGGTCGAAAGGGCCAGTTAGCATGGCTAAATGGAGTCATCCTATGCCAAAAGTACATTCTGTTCAAGGAAATGAAGTCATTCCAAAGAGTGTGCCTGGAGCACAGAAATCAGCAGTAATTCACAGAGGAGCAAAATAAAAAAATCTTCAAACTGCCTGAACTGTGGTGTGAGCAGTGTTCTCACAGTCTGTCTCTCTGCATTATTAATGACTATAAATCCTGGATTTGGAAGTTGATCCTCTCTCTCTCTCTCTCTCTCTCTCTCTCTCTCTCTCTCTCATTCTCTTTATCGGTTCCCCCCCCTTTGCTTCTCTCTTGCTCTCATTTCTCTATCATTCTCTCCTATTCTTGCTTTTCCCGTCCCTCCCTCAATCTTTCCTGTCTTCATCTCTGTCTGACCCCCCCCCCCTCTTTCTCTTTCTCTCTCTCTCTCACTCTCTGTCAGTATATCCGCAGCTGCATCATCGTGGGCCGGCTGCCCCATCTCATGTTGGTGTCCAAGGACAGTTTGTACAGTCAGCTCCCGGCCAGTGGGTTTGTGGCCCCCTCCTACAGCCGGCGCACCCCCCAGCCCAGCCCCTGCCCCGGGGGAGGGGACCCCAGCGCTCCCCGCTCACTCTGGGCCTTCAACACTCTCCTGAGGGTCCGCCTGCTCTGCGCCACTTATGTTAACGTCAACATCAGGGACATAGACAAGGTGAGAGACGAGGCGGCCTGATTGTGAAGGGGGGAGAGGAAGAGGGAGAGGGAGGGCGGGGAAAGCTGGGAGTGGTGATTTTGGTTGGTAAAATGAGCAAGTTGGAGGCTCGGAAAATTGGAAGTGATGCAGTGGAGGAGGAGCGGAAAAGACGGGTGGAGGAAATTTGATGGCAGCTGAGAGAGATGAAAGGGGGCATTCGGGAGAGAGAATTAGGAATAGATGTAGTGTGACATGGAAACATATGAAGCTGTTAGCGTGCTTTACACCAAGTGTGCTAATACAGTGTGTATGTTTGTGTGTCAGATCTATGTGAGAACAGGCATCTATCATGGAGGAGAGCCGCTGTGCGACAATGTCAATACCCAGAGAGTCCCTTGCTCCAATCCAAGGTAAAGCAACCGCACTGCGTTCTTAATCCTAGATTTATACGCCCACACACCAACCACATAGCTGCCACATCATTGCACTCAAAACCACAACCAGGCTGTAGCATGATACCACACATCCACAGAACACAATCTTAGCTGACTGAAACCTAGCAAATGTTAAAGATGCCGCAGCATCTCGTGTTTAGCTGACATCTCCTTGTCTACCTCACAAGGCAAAGAGTTGTATTCTCTGAGGGTATTTTTTTTTTAGCTGCTGGAGCATTAGCTCATATCCCTAAGATGAAAGTGTTCTGCAAAAAAAAAAAAAAAAAAAAAGCCAATCTTACCAAGCATTTTGATCTTGTATTAAGACATAAAACACTTATTTCTATTCCCTTTTTCTCAGTAAGACAAACATTTACCAATGAGGTGAGATAATTTTGACACTTTTCTGTATTTGCCGATGGAATTAGAAAATTTCACTTGTCAAGCACATGGTGACTTAAAATAAGCTGATCTACTTCAGAGAGAAAAACTCAGAAGTTTCATCTCACAATAAGATTAAAAGACTTGTTAAGGCAGACACATTTTGCGGTGTGAATTGTAAAAGCATGCAGCCCTCTGTGATGAAAGGTCTGCCTGTCTGCTCGTGGGTAGAGGATTTGGGCACTGAATGGGAACTGGGGCCTGTGTTCTCTCTCCAGGTGGAATGAGTGGCTGTCGTATGACATCTACCTTACAGACCTGCCCCGCTCCGCCCGCCTCTGTCTGTCAATCTGCTCTGTGAAAGGCAGGAAGGGGGCCAAAGAGGTGAGGGTTCAGCCTCAGAAAGGAGGGTGGAGATGTGTGTTTGGGCCGGGGGTCGATGCAATAGGAGGGAGTTTAAGGATCTGAGGGAGGATGCAAATATGGCAACTCACCCAACAGCCATTGTTTTGCTCTCTCTCTCTCTCTCTCTCTCTCTCTCTCTCTCTCTCTCCCCCTCTCTCTCTCGTTTCTCTCTCTCTCTCTCTCTCTCTTTCTGTGCTCCTCCTTGTTTATACTTCCTTCTGGGAACCTTAAAATAATTTTTTCTTGGACTTTTCAGTTTTTCTTAGTCACTCCATCCTATGTCCTATGAGACCGAGTTCAGCCACATTACAGCCTTATAAGGATATTTTATGAAAGCAGAGCACTGTTGACATTCAATTCAGTAGTATTCTATTAAAAGATAAGGGGCCATATGCCTCTAATTATGACCATCTGGTCCGTGCTTATACTGGACATTGGGTTAAAAAGATTGACAAACTCCAAATGGCTTAATTTCTGTTCTATTTCTTCTGCCCTCTATTCTCTATTGAAGAATTACCGGCAAGTTCTTTGTATGATCCTGTTTAATTGGGCAATGTTTCAGCAATGCTGGATAGTTTGTTTACAATGAATCTTCAGCACAGTTTCAGAAGGAATTCAGTTCAGTGATTCAGTGATTCAGTGATTCACCAATTTCACTCATGGGCATAATTGCTGTTTGTTAAATTATTTGTTTTATTATTTGAAAGGGTGAGAAATTATAGTTTGAGTCTTAATAGCTTGTGTGTAAAGATTTAATATAGCTATCTTTTTATTTTGAGCTTAGGTTTGCATCGTCTATTTAAGCGGCCAACTATCTGAACAAGACTTGATCTTTGAAAAAGTAGTGCATTAATTGTTACTGCATAATGTCCATATAGCTAAAAGGAGGAAATAATATCTGCTCTAGCTGCAAGCAGCTTGTATGTGGAGTTCAATTTGCGTGTTGGCCTCTATTGTTTGCTGTGAAATATCCAGCTTCCCCTGAATATCATAACAAGCTATCATTTTCTCAGTACATTCTTCCCCTCTTTGCAGCTGCCAGTGTCCTAGCCTTTCCTACGAAAGAATGGTGTTTTAATATGGGGCAGCTGGCTTTGTTTATATGGAAAATTAAATAACATTACTTTTTTCTCCTACTGCTCATATAAATTGCGCAATCCTCTGGGGATCACTGAAGTATTTTAATCACTTAAACAACAAATGTTGCACAGAAAGTGAACTAAAAGGCTGGCATTTGTAAGTATACAGTGTAAGGGAGGTTTGCGAGTTTATGTTAGCATATTTCTCAGTATGAGTGGGCGCATGCGTGCACATCCAGAGCATGTCCACATGCACGAGCACGTGTGTGTGTGTGTGTGTGTGTGTGTGTGTGTGTGTGTGCGTGTGTCTTTGAGTGTATGACTTGGTGCAGTTATGCAGTATTTTGCCAGGTCTGTCGTGTAAAACAGATGCTTGAGCTCCATAAAGCTTCAGATTTTTGTTGGGGTAAAATGCTTTGTTTCTACTATGTGTACAATCTGATTGGTTTGTTCGCCCTCAGGAGCACTGTCCATTGGCCTGGGGAAATGTTAACCTGTTTGACTACAAGGACACGCTGGTGTCTGGGAAAATAGCGCTGAGCCTATGGCCTGTTCCACATGGCCTGGAGGACCTGCTCAACCCCATTGGAGTGGCTGGATCCAACCCAAACAAGGTCAGGGAAGAGGGATGGAGGGTGGGCAGGACATAGAAAATTAAGGGGGTAAAAGAAAATTAGATAGAAGATTCGAGAGGCATTTAGCTGTGAAGTGAATGGCTGTGGTTAGCAATGTACAGTTGTAGCATTTTTCGTTCTAGCTGTAGCACTGTTCATTTTTGAATGATGTATAATGTGTAGTCATTGCTGATTAGGAGCACTGGCACAGATGTACAATACTTGCATTTTTTTCTCCTCACTCTCACTTCAAACAATTAGCTCTCTTTCTCACGTTCCTGCTGTTCAACCTTTCTTCTGTCCACTCTCCCTCTCTCCTGCCCCTCCTGTTCACTGCCTCCTTACACACCTCCCTTATTTCCCCCCTTCATTCTTGCTTCTGCTCCCTCATTCTCATCCATACACTCTCCCTCCTCCATCCCTCTCTGGCTCGTTTGTTCCCTCCCTCTGCTCGTCTCTCAGGAGACGCCCTGCGTGGAGCTGGAGTTCTCCTGGTTCAACCAGACCGTGATCTTCCCCGACGAGCAGCAGATAGAGGAACACGCCAACTGGACCATCTCCAGAGAGCTGGGATACAACTACTGCCCGGGGCTGGTGAGAGAGAGAGAGAGAAGGGAGGGAGAGAGGGAGGGAGGGAGAGTGTGTAACACAGCTGAAGGAGGAGAGGAAGGTGATGAGTGGGTGGGAGGAGGTCCGGAAGTGAAGGGTGGATGAGAGCAAGGGGGAATTGAAAGCAGAAACTAACACAGAGCTGAGGGAAGCCCTTGCAAAAAATCCTCTGTGAAAAATTTCACGTGATTTGAATGTATTTACACGTAAGGTGGAGTATTGCAATCTCATTGATATCTCATCGCCTTTTCAAATATAAATTAAATTTTCGATTTCGAATGCAAAACATGTGGCTTGACACAGCACAGGTTATCGTTTTCTGCTCTTGTCGTATATGAGGGAATAGTTCTATATTTCACATGTGTACTCTTCACATGTTGGATGTTCACATGTGGTTTTAAACACTTTTTTTGGATATTTGATTTAAGGTAGTATACCGTTAATATTTGGTTGGGTTTCCTGACCCCTCACGTCACTTCCTTTCCCCCTCCCTATAGAGCAGCCGGCTGGCGTGTGACAGCACCGTGTCGCAGTCGGACGTGGAGCAGCTGAAGAGCCTGTGCAGCCGAGACCCCCTGTATGAGCTCTCTGAGCAGGAGAAAGACTTCCTGTGGAGACATAGGTACTGCTTTTCAACACCTCCCAACTATCGTGGTGTTTCAAGGGTTTGTTGGTAGGATTGCGGAATATTCCGAGAACCTTTGCTTTGTATATTTAGTTTTGTGGCTTCTCAGTATGTGGCCCTTCCTAGGCTGCATGTCACTTGCTTATTTTTGCTGTCTCTAATTATCGAAGAAAGGCACTGGAGAGTGGCATTCCTTGTCTAAACAGATCCTTTTTCAGCTGCATTACATCCAGGCAGTATTTTGTAATAGTGTCTGTCCCTGAGACTGCCATTAAGACACTCTCTGCCTCAGTATCCAAACTACATACAGCATGTGGGGGAGAGCAATGCACTGGACTTCTTGTTTACACAGAATATATTTCAAACAAAAACATGTTTTTTCATTCAAGCACTGTTCAATATACTGTTTTAGAAATATACAGACGGGTGACAAAAAAACTGAACAAATGCATTGGCAAATATAACGTATTTATTGTCCTTACATAGTTTGGGTCCACTCATCCCCTTGTTGGTGAAAGGATCACTGCAAATCAAAGAGTTATTCTGTGAAATGACCTTTATATCCTATGATGAAGCATTCCTACCACGATGGGTGTGGTCACTTTCAGGATGGCAATGGCCCAAACTGCACAGGGCACAAGGGGTCACTGAATGGTTTTATGAGTACAGAAATTATCTTAAGCACACGCCACCACCTTCACCAGATCTCAAACCAACTGAACTTATTTGGGAGATTTAGGAATCATGTGTCACACAGCGCCCTCGGTCACCATCACCAAAACACCAATTGGGGAACTATCTCCTCTCCATCCCTGGTAGACTCTATACCAAGGCGTTTTGAAACCAGTGTGACATCTTGTGGAGGCCTAACACCTTACTAGATCTGTTTATGTTGATTTTTCCATTAATTTGTCAACTGTCTGTTTATAGAATCTGTCTGATATAGATGCACTCAAAATAGGCTATCACACAGGTTAGTAATTTATCTATTAATACAGTTATTATTGTAAATACCAGAGAACACAGGTTTGTTCATCAACATTATGTACCAGTAGGCATTTTGACAACACCAGAATACACACTGTCCAATTTTTTACTGTGTCAAAAGGCGTTTCGCACCGCATGTCATGCATATACCGTGTTTTTTGGGGTTCTGTTTGTATATTTATGCCCCTCCCAACTTTCTCTTTAAAGGCATTACTGTGTGAACATTCCGGAGAGTCTTCCCAAACTGCTCCTCTCAGTGAAGTGGAATTCCCGCGATGAAGTGTCCCAGGTGGGATGTGTGATATTCGCTCGTCTTTCTTATGGTCCTCTGTATATTTACACACCTCTTGCCATCCCAGTTTTCTTATCAACTCCAGTTCAAAAACAACTAACTTTAAGTAAATTTGTGATTCACACTGCCATCCACCAATCCTACTTATGTTAGCTTGTTATGTACGATTTTGTTTTGACATGTACCTCTGACATTGTCTGCACTGCAACTGATATCGGAAAAAATACTTCAGATGCTAGTTAGCTACAGGCGCAGCTTGTTAGCTGTGTCTTGCCAGCTTTGAATCTTTAAGTGCGATATTTGGCTCGTGCATGTGCGTGGGTGAGAGGCGCTGGTTGATATTCAGTGATGTGGCCCCTCAGATGTACTGCCTGCTGAAGGACTGGCCCCTGATGCAGCCGGAGAGTGCCCTGGAGCTGCTGGACTGTAACTTCCCTGACCCCATGGTGCGGGAGTTCGCTCTTCGCTGCCTGGTGCAGGGACTGACCAATGACAAACTCAGCCAGTACCTACTGCAGCTGGTGCAGGTAAGACATGCTACCTTTCTGCCATTGAAGAGCTAGGGTTTGTGTGTATGTTAGATAGATGGAGAAGGAGACAGTGTGTATGTGAGAGAGAGAGAGAGAGAGAGAGAGAGAGAGAGAGAGAGAGACAGAGTGAGTGAGACACAGAGAGAGAGAGAGAGACAGTGAGACAGAGAGAGAGACAGAGAGATAGAAAGTTTTGTGTATGTGAGAGTCATGTGTGTCTGCATATCAGTCATTCTCAGATGAGGTGGTCTTGTGCTGTATGCTTACTGTGTATTGCTGTATGAGCAGTCTACACAAGTCATGATGCATGTGCATGTATGTGTTTGTCGGACAGAGATCCCAGTGAAGATAGTTACTGTATTCTTACTGTATCCTCAGGTACTAAAATATGAGATGTATTTGGACAATCCTCTCGCAAGATTCCTCATCAAGAAGGCACTGACCAACCAACGCATCGGACACTTCTTTTTCTGGCATCTCAAGTGAGTTAGATGAGAATTATAGCAGCAATGAACGTTGCAAAGATTTCATACGAATTAATTGGTGGTTGAAGAAGATAATTCTAGAAAGTCTGTTATAATCAAATTAACAAAATGGATGACTTTGCTTGTGGAGGTAATATAACTATGGTGATGATTTTGAGAATTATTTGCATCATCTCGTACAAATCGATGATGGTTTTGCCAATGATGCTGTCATCAATGATGATGATATTGTTGATGAAGGCAACAATGATGACGATGACGATCACATTTATGATGATGATGATGAAGATGAAAATGATGATGGCGGCACTGCTCCTGAAGATAATGATTCTGAGGAAGATGGTGATGGTGAAGATGATTTCCTCGATGCTGATGATGATGTCTGTGTACTGAGAATGATGCCAATGTGTCCAGGTCAGAGATGCACAATAAGACGGTGTCGAGGCGTTTCGGCCTGCTGTTGGAGGCGTTTTGTCGTGCCTGTGGGATGTACCTGAAACATCTCAACAGGCAGGTGGAGGCCATGGACAAGTTGGTCAATCTCACTGACACTCTCAAGCAGGAGAAGAAGGATGAGACCCAGAAGGTACAGAACCCTGACACCCATATAACCCCCCTGTATCCTCGGAGTGTTGTGTGTGGTGCGGTGCTTCATCTCCTCCATCCACGATATCATCCCCATTCATGAAGTGTTTATGGGAATCACAAGCTATCAAAGAGCATCCCTTAGTCCCTTTAATGCCTGTATTGCTTGCCATCTACTCACTAGACACTGTGGTTGATCTTTAAATAATTCAAGATGTGAGGTTTGAAGGTGGTTATGAGAGCTGATGTGGACATTTTTTACTTTCCCTTTAGCATACCACAAGTAATTTCCATGAGCGTACCTCGTTTCATTTCCCTTGAATGAATACCGGCCGCATCAACTGTCTCCTTGCTGACCTTTAACAGCATCGCTGTATTTCCCATTTCTGTGGTTTTGCTCTTCTCTCAAGAGTTTACGACCTTAGAATTACAGGGTTCTAACCGACATTTTAGTCAAAATTGAGTTAACTATTGCACATAATTGGTAATAAATAGTTCTATCTAATGATTAAGTATGGGTATTCAATTCATTTGTTAAATTGGGTTCAGATCAGAATTACAAAGTTCCAGTTCCCTAAGTGTACACTGAGTGGCCAAACTTTGCGAGCAAATTCCGCAAAACTTCGTAAATGTTAGTTAGAACCCTGTCATTCTAAGGTTTCGAGTTGTCTCAGTTCGATCTGCAGCTCCCTTTATTGCCAAGACCAGTTCTGAAGTGCTGTGTGGCTCTTCATCGTAGGCATCTGGATGGGCGTGTGCCTGCATACGTTTGAATGTATGACAGCTTGTGGACGCCTTCCCGATGGCTCTGATTGGTGGAGGTGTGTCCACAGGGTCAGCTACATGTACAGTCCTGTAACTGCAGCCTGTTGTTTGGGTTCTGCAGACTCAGATGAAGTTTCTGGTGGAGCACATGTCTCGTCCCGATTACATGGAAGCACTGCAGGGCTTCGTGTCTCCCCTCAACCCGGTGCACCAGCTGGGGAACCTCAGGTACGAGACCTGTCTGTTTCAGGCCAAGCCTATTCATCAGAGTTGTGCTCGGAACTCCTTGATGCTGCTGCACTTCTTCATGCTGGTTGTCCCCATCCTCATCGCCTTTAAGGGCACTTAGGCCCTTCGCTCCACGTGGTGCATGGGCCATCGACAACATCCCTCCACCAAACTCAGTTCCGGGGTGTTCTTCTTGATTCACTCCAGCTGGTTCCCTGTCTCTTAAGATCTGCTTCTGTGTCCTGCCTCCAGCTGTTCTTTGGCCGATCCCTCTTCCATCTCTCCTGGGGGTTCCAAGTCGGGGCTTGGTGTGCGATACCAGATGACAGTTTTCTCTTCTTGTTGCGCACCTGTCCAACTGTCTGTTTGCCCCATCAACCCCCATCAACTGTGCTTACTGGCTGAGCTTGGCTTAATCTGTACCCCTTAGACTGGCTGTGACTGTCGGTCTGTCTGTCTGTTTTCTCAACTCTGTGTACAAGCTACACCACCTTAGCAGCTGCACCTCTCTGTCTTATGTTGAGTCTTTCTGTTCCCCTGTCTGTTTGCCTGCCTGTTTTTCCCCTCAGCCCTGTCCACCAACTGGACAACAACAGGTACTGCAGCTGTCTGTCTGTCTTTCAGTCTGTATGCTGCCTTGTCTATCTGTCTGTCTTTCTGTCTTTCTGTTCCCTTCCTCTTCCCTCCTCTCCTCTCTAATCCATGTCTTTTATATCTGTTTTGGCGCTCTGTTGGGCCTCCAGCGCTAAAGCCGTTTTAGCACTTCACAAAATGTGTCACAACACATTTTCAATTCAAATGAGGCAATTTTGGCTCACCGTACCTCACAGTGCAATATCAGGATGCTAAGCGTAGAGCTTTGTTGATAACAGTTTGTTGACAGCTCAACCCGTTAGTGCCTGAAAGGCTGTTTTTTTTGGTGCTCTAAATCTGCTATATTTGAAAATTTACTGACTGTATGTATTTTTTGATAATCCACCATAGATTTACATCCCTCTGGGAAAAAGATATTGAAACATTCACTTCCCCATAGTAATATGCCATTGCAGCACATGTGCACCCAAGTTATGGCACTGATACTGATTGAGATAGTAAGACTTAATGTACAGACTCAAGTGTTGTGTTGATGTACATTGTGTTGCTTGTTGAATCTTTGCAGAAGCTTTCCTCCCCTGTAATCAGTATAGCTAAGTGATGATTCTGCGCACTAGTAATGTGTGAACTGAAATCTCTCTTCACTCTTTTTATTTCTCCAGGTTGGAGGAGTGCAGGATTATGTCATCTGCAAAGCGCCCCCTCTGGCTAAACTGGGAAAACCCAGACATCATGAGCGAATTGCTCTTCACCAACAATGAGGTCATTTTCAAGAATGGTGATGGTGAGAGCAGAGAGAGTGGGATGTAGAGTGCTTTATAAATAATGCAGGGAGACATACAGCTCGTTATTAATATTTTGGGAGACATTTCTGTATCTTGAGAGATGAATCAAAGATAAAAGCCTGTATTTGCATCTGTTTAAGGCTTTTTGTGGTTCTTTCTTTTTTTAATAGTGCACTTCATCACGTAACATTAATTTAATGAAATATTCATGGACGTTGATACTAGTCCCCAGAACAGCATCAATGCCAGGGATCGTAGCTGATTCTGAAGTTTGGTTTTTATTTGCAATGAACAGACAGTAGCCCACAGGCTCTGCAGTTGAGCTGGCATTTCTCCCAGTTGTTGCCACTGGTTCTAATGAAGCAGTATGCGGCTTCTTGATGTATTATTCAAACTTTTCCGTCTCTGATGGTTCATGCTTGTATATCTTTCTCCTCAGATCTTCGTCAGGACATGCTGACTCTTCAAATTATCAAGATCATGGAGAATATCTGGCAAAATCAGGGACTGGACTTGCGGTAAAGGGAATTACATTACATTGCATTTATTTAGCAGACGCTTTTATCCAAAGCGACTCACAGTAAGTGCGTACAGTAAGGTCACTGACACTCTAGCCCAACAGACTGGACGAGTTACAATTCACATCAAGCATTAGTCACCTGAAGTCATGAACATGTAGAGTAAAGACTATACAGAAGGCAGTAGCACACAGGAAAAAGAAACAAAGCAAATTGAGACAAACAGTAAAGGGTTTTTTTGTTTGTTTATTTTTAATTTTTTTAGCAAATAAAAGCAGGGGAGGGGGGCGATCAGGTCAGAAACTGTCTAAACGAGTGAGTCTTAAGGTTACGGCGGAAGAGCAGCAGGGATGGAGCAGTTTGTAGGGAGGTGGGAAGGTCATTCCACCACTGGGGAGCAAGATGGGAGAAGCTGAGTGATCTGGTAGAATGGCCAGCTTTCCGACCCAGGGTAGGGGGCGAAGTCGTCCTGCTGCTGCAGAACGAAGTGGCCGGGCAGGCGTGTAAGGGATGATCATCTCCTGCAGATAGGAAGGGGCTGTCTTGTTTGCTGCAGCATAGGCCAGAGTCAGGACTTTGAATCTAACTCTGGCTGCAACTAGCGGCCAGTGCAGGGATCTTAGCAGGGGAGTCACATGGGAGAACTTTGGGAGGTTGAAGACCAGACAAGCAGCTGCATTCTGGATGAGCTGCAGGGGTCAGAGGGCACTGGATGGACAGGAGGATCTTCGCTTATATTACTGTCCTGCTGTTACATCACCTAGTCCAATTACTGTCATGCTAAATACCTTCATGGTCAATGATTAATGTTTCACTTCACTAATTATTCATCTATACAAAGCACCCTTACAAACTCAGTGGTATTTAACCAATTAACTTGCACAGCATTTTTGAGCAAATCTCTACCTGAGCTAAAGTGCTTATTGTTCTTGAGCCTCTTTGACTTTAGGCATAATCATGAACTCTTCTGAAAGGTGACCTTCGGGAGATTGCACTCCAGTAGTCAGACTCTTACAGATTCTGTGGTATTTAATCATTTAACGTGCACCTCATATTTGCGAAAAATTTCTACCACACTTAAGTGCTCATTTTTCTTGAACCACATTGACTCCAGGCATAGTCATGATCTCTTCTGAAAGGCGACCTTCAGGAGATTGCTCTCCAGTGGTCAGAATTACTGAGAAAATTGCTAAACTTGAGTTAATGTAAGTTTCTGTCTGGCAGAATAGGATTCTGTGTCCTGGCCTCATGGCACTGTGACCAAGCTTCATCAGCCTAGAAAAACAAAAAAGCTTGAGCCAGAAACCTGACTGACTGCTTGGTCGAATACTGTAACCATGAATATTTTAAGTTTTCTAGGTAATGTCTGCCCATTTTCCAACTTAAAATTTTGGAGGCTCCAAATTTCCCCACCTTCCTCATCACTGTCCTGTTTGGTTTTACAGTGGTTATACAACTTCTGCCTTTCTGGTCTTTGTCTCCATTTGTGGCTATATTCTCACATGAATACACTCTTTCGATTCCCGACACTAGTGTAAGCTTTGTTATATTCGTAATAAAGTCATTTACAAAACTATTTTGCTTTGTTGGAAATACTCCCCTTGTCCGAAATTATGCAATTAAATTCATTGTTGTGAAAATTAACCTCTCAGCTATCATACGCTCCCCTCTTATGGAAGTTCCAGAACATTGGCCGACTGTGTTACATGAAGAAATGTGTCTGATATATTTGAGTGGGGACTGCTTGGCTAAAACACTTACTGTTCAGTGAGAACAGGAGGTATTAGTCAGTTGTAAGTGCTTATTTTGTTCCATAATGGCTGCTGTACAATCTTTGGCCCAGCATTCATAAGTTAGAAGGTTTGTCATGGTGAAATTTACTAAGACGTGTAGCTGATGTATGAGAGTACAAAGTATTTCTAGTGATGTTTGCCTGAACTTGACTGTTTTGCAGGTTAAAAACAATCAATTTTTGCACATAAAATGGGTTATATAATTAGAACGTTGAGTCCTCTCAGTTTGAAATTATATATAATTTTCCTGTGCAGCATTATCTTTGACCGTATAAAATATGCTTAGTGCTTTTGGCATGCCCTCAGGCCTGTGAGTGATATGGGATTATGGATTTTCCAGTTTACATCCCTGTGCTCTTCTCAATCACCCTTTCACTCAATAATGTTCTCGCAGACAGTCAAAGTCTTCCTGCTAATAGCACGTGCTCATAATCTTATTATTGAATCAAAAAGATGGATCAGTTTTTTCACTTGCTCTGTTAGGCTATTACTGATCAGGTAGGAAGGTACTACTAATGCAATCATACTTTGTTAAGAGTGCGAATGGTATGTGAGCTGACAAACTGCAGTCTAACAGAAGCAGAGCTGGTAAATCCAGGAGTCAGAAAGTAGAACTCCTGCCATGTTTTTCCTCCATCCTTGAATTCATTTGGGTGACTTGATTTCTCCCGGCTGGCTGAATATTTGTGCCATATGGCAAATACAGGTGACTGGAAGAATTTTACCCTCTGAACCTGGATTTCTCCTCCTCTGGTCCGAAGAGAAGGTTTACGCACAGCCACAGTGGTGAAACGGTGTGTTTGCTATATATTGTCGTGTGCTTGAGCGCTGCTGTTTTCTCTCTCTTTAGTATGCTGCCATATGGCTGTTTGTCCATCGGTGACTGTGTGGGGCTGATCGAGGTGGTGAAGAATTCATACACCATCATGCAGATCCAGTGTAAGGGTGGCCTGAAGGGGGCGCTGCAGTTCAACAGTAACACTCTGCACCACTGGATCAAAGACAAGAACCGAGGAGAGGCGTGAGTCACCACATCTGACTGTAGTTTAGCCTTCTCTCATTTTTACCCTGTCTGAATGGCCCCAGCCACAGTGCTAGAACCAAATAAACAAAACAGAACCCAGCATAGTCAGGGTTTCAATGGGCTGAAGTTGGTTTCTGGTAACAAAAAAAAAGATTCAACCATTAAAGTTTCCTGTGAAAGTTGGTTCAATTCCCTTTCTCTTTTAGCTATGACCGGGCTATCGACCTGTTCACACGGTCGTGTGCTGGGTACTGTGTGGCCACATTCATTTTGGGGATTGGAGATCGACACAACAGTAACATCATGGTGAAGGAGAACGGACAGGTACTACCTGAAAAAAGTGTCAGATGCATTTGTATGTTGGATTCTCAAATAATAATAGATCTTTGTAAAAGCCAAAAGGCATATATTTCACATACACCTCTACAATTTGAGGAGCTGTTAATACAGACTATTTTTTGCTGATATATATTTTTACACGATGTGGTCCATTAGTATTTGGACAATTATATATTTTTTGGCTGCCTGCTGTTCAGAGGACTTAAAAAACAGATGCATGTGAAGTTAAAGTAGAGACAGCCGTCTTTAATTTGTAGGTATTTACATCTCTGTTAATATTGCATGAATTTCAGCTCTTTTGTGCATTATCAGTGCCGCAAAGCTTAAGCACCTTACTATGTGTAAAATAGACCACAAGAAAGCACAGAAAGCCATTTAGAAATATTGAAGTATTGATTTTCTTGATATTGATTTTTACCTGCTTTCAGCTGTTCCACATTGATTTTGGGCACTTCCTGGATCACAAGAAGAAGAAGTTTGGCTACAAGCGGGAGCGCGTACCCTTCGTTCTCACTCAAGACTTCCTCATTGTCATCAGCAAGGGTGTGCAAGAATGCACAAAGACAAAGGAGTTTGAGAGGTGAGACGCCTGATAGTGAACAGTGAACACTGCTCCTAACAGTGGGGCCTTGCACTGTCTTACGTTAACCCTGTTACTGGTATGACAGTGCAGCATTTCTGCATCAGAGGAGCTGAACTTATTTCACATCCTGTTGGCTATTTTATTTCCAACTGGCCACAACGTTCTTGTAAATAATACTAGCACCACGATAGCAGTGCTTTTTTGGGGTAATTTTGACACAAATCTCTTTCTGAAGCCAAATGAAGGCAGGCTTTCAGGAACTATGCAGGTCTTTTGATTGAACAATTCATCATGCTTTGCTGAATTGCCGCAGTGCTAATACAGGGTTGTGTGGTCTCCAGGAAACTCATATTATATTATATTAGGCTGCTCAGAAGCTGCTGTTATAGTGGTTTGCCGGTGGAAAGACTCTCTGCTGACTCAGAGATACCAATTCATTCTCATATTGCTCACCTGCCCTCCTGACCTCTCCCTTTCCGGACCGGCTGCAGATTTCAGGAGATGTGCTACAAGGCTTACCTGGCCATCCGCCAACACGCCAGCCTGTTCATCAACCTCTTCTCCCTGCTGCTGGGCTGTGGGATGCCAGAGCTGCAGAGCTTCGATGACATCGCGTACCTGCGCAAGACGCTCGCGCTGGAGAAGACCCAGCAGGAGGCGCTGGAGTACTTCACCAAGCAGATGAATGACGCCCACCATGGCGGCTGGACCACCAAGATGGACTGGATCTTCCACACCATACGCCACATGCCCAACGAGCATTAGGGCTGCTGGGGAACGTCTGGCTTTCCCTGTGTTAAGACTGACTCTAGCGCTGACTGAAACTCTGTGCTAAGTGGCTGATCGACTGACAGACTTGCACTGTCCGAGCACTGATGCTATCCTGCACTAACATTCCAGGCTGTCTGACAATCACACACAATGACAGATGCATTAATATATTTATTCAGTGACATTTATTTTTGATATTTTATACACAGACCACTTTAATACACACATACACAAGCATCCTCTTAACGTGACAATATACTCACTCTAACAGCAGCACGCTCCGACTTTTGCATAATACTTCAGCCAGGAATGAACACTGTCATCACATACTTAAGTGAAGATTCACATTCCAACTTACAGACAGATTGTTATATTAATTTATATAGTGGTACAGGCAGGTCATGGTGGATTCTTATGAGCACACAGTGCTGTAGTCTGACACTCTCAATAGTGACAATAGTCACTTCCTTTAATTATGAAGATTGATACACTCACACACTGATGCTCACTTTGAGACTGTACAAACTGCCCAATTCCTTATTTCAAATTCTTGTTCATGTGCAAACATCACCCTCACATTTTCACTTAGCCACAAACTCAGTGACACTCAAGTGGACTTAGTTCCGATTTCAATGCAGACTTACATCTTCCAATAATGGACCTTTCCGACAAGCTCTTACCCTTCCCCCCCTCCATCCCGCAGTTACTGTTGCTACACCCCACAAGCTATGCAGCTCAGTTCCAAAATGACGACCGCACAGCATGAGTTGGAGCACAACTTTTTTGTGCGTATTCCTGTTAATATTGCGGTTTGTTTCTTACCGAATGCATCCAGCTTATCCAGCAAAGTCCTTAAGAGAGGCTTTAACTATTTTCCGCAAGGATATATCCATGAATGGGTGGAGATACAAAAGTCATAGCGAGGTATTAGTGATAGATGCAGAAAAGCCAAACTGCACATTCAGATCAAACCAGAAAAAATAGTGGAATCATACTGCTCGTGTAAAGCAGGGTATGTCGTATTCATACGGATAGATTCGTATTTGTATCATGTGAGTTTTCATTTTGGGTATGTAAGTGCATGCACTTGTCAACTACAACTTCATCTGACAATGAGAAAAGGCTGATAAAATGGTTTTAAAAATGCAGACTTTTCCACGAAGGAATGGCAGCTATTTTTCAACTCGAACCAGACAACCCATTTTCTTTCGCACTGTGATCACGTAATTTCAGACCACTGAAATCAACAGAGTTGTAATAATTCAGCACGTATAATGTTATTTGGGCTCTACTGACCCCTGATCTCATCAGTTTTTCAGTGCTGTTTCATTCTCGCTGCTTTAACATGTAACGATAACGAACGAGCCATTTACAACTTGCTTATTTCCTTTCAGGGGAAAGCATTCCCTGTTCAACCTCCACCAATATCAAATTAAATCAGTACTTTTTCAGCTTACCTTGATGTTCAGGTGTGTAAAAACGTCAAGCGTACATCCAGTCAAGAAAATTTAGAGTTTAATTTGTAGTGCTGCTATACGTGGTGATGGCATATAACGGCGGCTGCCATGTTACTGATGACACGCCGGTTTGCTGGGGCACGTGCAGCATATGCATTCGCGATATGAAATAGTAATATTAAGTTCTAAACCCCCTTCTCTCCAATAAAACCCCCCGAAATATATTTGCGCCCCATTTTAAAATCGTTCTGACAAATAAAATGCCAAAAAAAGTGGAGGTTGAATACGGAATTCTTTCTCTTCACTGCAATACTGAAGGCGAAATGGTTAAAAATTTCATTTGCTTACCTTCGAGCAAACAACCTTGTGATTGTCTATCTTGTTCACATTGAGTTGTGTGTGAGGCCTTCCACATGCCTTAATCCATCGCAAACACTTCTCCAACTGCGTTTTTGGCTTTGGAAAAAGGATAAATTGAGCTTTCTGTAGCTGGGCAGGGTACCTATCGTTGGAATTACGTGTTCCCCAAGTGTATCTAAGAACCATTTTCGAAAAAAGTCAGCAACCTCTGCTATTGCACACAGCTAATAATTGCATTGTTTGTGGGACAGTATGGTTGTACTATCGGGGCAGGCAGGACCTTAGTAAGATAAGGCAATCTGATTGGTTGTTTATCTACATTTGATTGACTGGTCGGAAAGGTCCATTTGCATAACTGATGGTCAGATGCTGACTGGTAATTATACGTCCTGACAACAAGCAATCACAGATTTTATGACTGACTGAAACAATAACTGTACTGTCCAAGCAATAACCTTTGTAGCACATTGTGTGGGGAAAAGTAATGACTTGCTATAAATAGCATTTAACATTATTGGAACCACGAACCATTTAGATATATTGCAGTAAACCGATGCGTAGTCTGAGGAAGCAAACCACTAGCTGGTAGCACACTGTCTCCAGCTCAAACTCACATTTTCACTAAGTCTTTCCATCACCTATTCAACTGCAGTGGATGCTATGGGACATTACCAGGCACGTGGACCACCGAGGAGGGTAACGCTTTGGAATCTGACTGCTTTGTTTGGTAGGAGAGAAAGTCATTAGGATCTGGGATGGAAACAATATGTACAATTTAATATGGTCGTCTTTAAGCCTTTTACACAGACTGCAGCATGTGGACTGAAATGACATTGTGTTATGAAAGGTATATTACAATCTTTCATCTCCACAGTTTTGTAAAATAGTATGATTGAATTTGTTTGAGACTATGCTATGACTTATTGCACTGTGACTGAAAATGGGTGTCATGTGACTGGAATGATTGTGTTGTGTCTGTGCTATGACCCATTTGATGTTTGTGTTTCATGACATCTGTCCTGTGGGACTGCACTTTTACTCTTTATGACTGCGCATTGACTCAGTACAATTGTCTTGTGAAGCGCTATGATTCACCCTGACTCTGTTTGACACTACATTATGATGGTGGCTTTGATTCACTGTGACTGCGCTGTGACTCAGTATGACTGGATATTGACTTAGTATGACTGCCTTGTGGAGCAGTATGATTCACTCTGACTCTGTATGAAGCTATATATTATGATTGTTACTTTGATTCAGTGTGACTGCGCTTTGACTCAGTAAGACTGCCTTGTGGAGCACTATGATTCACTCTGACTCTGTATGACACTGTATATTATGATGGAGGCTTTGATTCAGTGTGACTGCGCTTTGACTCAGTATGACTGCCTTGTGGAGCACTATGATTCACTCTGACTCTGTATATTATGATAGAGGCTTTGATTCAGTGTGACTGTGCTTTGACTCAGTATGACTGCCCCTTGCCTTTGTATCATTCCATTGCATCTGCCCTGTATTTGAGATGTGACGAGGTAAAACTATGTTTTCACTCAAAATGACTAATTATACAGTACGATTGCACTATGATGGTGTGATATGACTATGCTATGAGTTTGTGGCAGCAATGCAACTGAATATGACTGCCCTAAAATTTGGCATGACCACAATGTGCTGGTCCACTGTGTAATTGTATGAAGTGCACCACCAGTGAGGGTACAGCAGTATGAAAAGCATATCTTCTGAACTGGGTGGAAATATGGAGAAACCTCATGCACTGCAGTGGTTTTTTTGCATGTACTGTGCAACTCAACTGCACTACATAGGGGCCAATGAATTAGCATTAGCGCTAAGCCGGGAATACACCAAGCTGATGGCGACGGTTAAGTTCGGGGCACAGTTTGCCTGGTGCATGCGCGTCAACCCTCGAAAAAAGGCGTTGGGACCTCTTTGAGACCTTATTTGATAAGTTTAATCTGGTGCTCATCAGTCAGCCCTTTAAGTCAATGAGCTTTGAGTTTTGAATTGAGAAGGAACGTGGTGCTGAAGTGCGTATGTAGAACATGGCTGGTGGCCCATAAGGTGATTGAATGTTTGGGTGCATGATGTAATTTCGTATGATTATGAAACAAAATGTTGTAAATTTGAGGATACTGCTTTGATTTAAACATTTTAATTTTTTTAAGCAGTAAAAATTTGGAATTGTTTAGCTAACTACGTGTGCCTGTATATTTGCCAATCACAGGCACACTAGTAAAGGCACTAATTTGTAAAACAAGATAAAACCCCAAACAGCGAATGTGATGAAAACAAGTAGGGAGTGCAGTGTTTTGAAACTAGTAATTTATTTAGTCACAACAGATTCGAAATGCCTCTCCAGTCCTCTGCTTCTTTCTTCTGCCAGTGTGCCTGCACAGACACACTGCTCTCTCACTGGTCTCTTCCTCTTTCAGTTCCACATAAAGCACTGTTTGAGACTGGTCTGAACTAGGCCAGGTTTCAGGAAGTTGTCTTGTAGTCCATTCCGTTTTCTCTAGCCTTAATTTTAGTCAAAAACTGAAATACATCAGGTGCATTCTTTCCTAGGAATTATAAATGACAAGATTCACCAACCTCATCAAATGATGGCGAGCAATGAATTCTGCAATTATATTTTCTTGATTGCCTCTGCTTGAGCTTGATGAACCATCATACTGTCTTCTCTTAAATAGCCTGTTATGGGGGGACATTGACAGATATACAACTCGTCACCAGTACGAACCGATGATTGGCTGGCCAGGGTTTTTCGTCATTAAAACAACACAGCCTACCTCTGTTTTGTTACTGAGTTGTAGTTTTTTCTTATTTTATTTTTTTTAGAGTTTTAAATACATTGTTATTTTAAGCCTAAGTACTTGGAAAATGTTTTTAAAGGAGGACATGCATTTACAATGTTGAACTCATTTTAGATTCGAAGGCATCATCTCTTCATTTTCTTTACGAGGTAATATGAACATTTATTTGTTGTCACATGGTTTTGTTGACTTCTTAGCTAGCACAAAAGAGCTGTCGCTAAATTAACGCATTGGCTGAGGCAAAGAACGCAATTATTTGCAAATGAGAAGGTGACCGGCAGGGTAGTATGACCACTTTGTCAGAAAGTTGAAACTGGCTACTTATGACCATGCTGACGAAATTCTGACAACCTTAACTGCACTCAGCCGTCTATCCGGAGTTGGTTTGGTGTATTCCCTGCTTTAGACTTAGAGTTGTCATCTCTAGCGGTGACATCAGGCAAACTCCTTTAACGCAGGTTTTTAAATATACACAGACGAGTCAATTGTGAGAAGGCAATAAGAGTACCAAATTTTGGGTTGACCCACCTCAGGTTTTCCAAAGGAGTAACTCTTTCCAATGTGTCACATACTTCATAAGAATTTCAAGCCAGTATTTATGGCCCATATCACAGTTCGCTTGTGGTGACAGTTGATTCTGCATTAAGAAAATAATAGGATCACTGGAGCATGCCAAACCAAGGTTAATGATGACTATGTTGATAATCAGTTGGAGTGCTCTGACTTTGTCTTCCTCATTACATATATAATGTATATGTATTGAAAAAGGTTTGTGATTGTTCTTGTGTCTGAATTCCGCATTCAGTATTCAGTATTCAGTGAGAGTTGTTTTGAATGCAATTGTGAATGAGCTTTAAAACCAGCAAAACTAATGTTTCTTGTTTTCTTCTGGTGGAAGTCACTGTGAGTGCAATAAAGCCCAGTACATATTACATAGATACTTTTTCCTGTATCTGTGGCACAGATGATATGTATCCTGCATGTTGCAATTGCAGCTTAATCTTGTTAAACTGCAGGGAATTCAGTCAAACAATATTTGAAATTAAGTGTAGTGTGCACAGCTTGTGAAGCTGTGTTCCATCAGGGAAATGTTTGAATTGACAATCTAATAGAATTCTATTCATTTTAACAAAAATTTATTGTTGACCTTCAATTAAATATTCATTTTTCCCCAACGACAATCCTAAACTAAAGAAATTTTGTATTTTCTTGGGGAATGACTTGTTTATCTTTGAAAAGATATTGGCTGTCCATTCTCACCATACTTTAGTGCTGAGAGCTATCACAGGCCAACAGATACTAGCTGTCCTCGGTTATGTTAGATTAGGTTTTGTTGCTTGTTGATGTTTTATCAGTGACCTGTTTCAAATTGTATAAGTTGATCAGTTATATCCAATATGAATTCATATCAAAACTCTAGTCCTGATGAGTCAGATGAAAATGAATTTCTGCAGAGGCCAAGGGTCCATGCTGACGACATCCATCCAGTTAGCAGTTTAAGTGAAAAAGGAAAATCTACAAAAAGCATATGTTCATGTAGAATTCGTCAGTTTAACCTGCCAATCTTGCTTATCCCCTCCAATTACCTTTTCATAATCTGTAAGCTAGAATTTTTAAATCAGTGAGTAGTTACACCTTTGAGTAAATCATTAAAGTTACGTTTTTTGGCACTGAGAAACCGAAAGCAATACTGCCCAATAAAAATGGGTGTGATGACCCAGAGGGAGCTGAATAGTACTGTTTCAATTGCAATAGACATTAGTTATTGGTTATTAATGTTGTGGTGGGATTTTGTTGATGAATCGCTGTACTGTATTTTGATAAAAGTGTGCATACTGATGTCAGCTTTGTCTAAAGTCGAGCCAGTGGGACGTACTGGATTGTTATAACTTATAATTGGTCTTTTGGATGTTTGCCATGTTTCTAGTGATATTTAACTTAATAAACACGTCTCATTCTTGACAATCTTCCCTGGTCTAGCTGCTTACAACTGGCATGTTCTGTTTGCACATTGTGTGTGTGTGTGTGTGTGTGTGTGTGTCCGACAGAGAGGGGGAGAGCACATTTTTACATCATCGCCCTCAACAAAGTCAGCGGGGCAAGGTATTGTAATTGGTGCAGTTTGTTTTTCGTCTGTTTGCTTATGTTTCTGTGTGTTAACTATCTAGCGTCTACACGGTTGCACTGATTGGTTATGGTCCGTAGATGTCCTGATTAAATTTTGGGGGTGATTCGGTCAAGGTCAAGGTCATCAGAAATATCAAAATGTTTTTTGTTTTTTTTTTTTTTGCGATAAAAACCTTCAAATTCATCACCAAAATCAAATGTGAAGGGGTAGCTTTGATAGTCTCCGTAGCAGTTGGGGGTTAAATGTCAGGGGGGTCAAGGTCATCGGTGAAAAAGATATATTTTCCATTATGACTCAAAGACAGTTGTAGATAGACTGGTGTTTACTGTTATGACCTTATAGGAACTCCTATATGGCCTTTTATTTGACACCATGACCTTTCACCTTGAGTGACCTGGAAAGGTCAAACTGAAGGTCACAGATTTTCAAAGGACTTCATGTTGAAAACGGTTGAGGTCACACTTGTAAAATTGAGTCAGTATGAAAAGCACTCAAATAAGCGCTGGCAGGCAAGGTTTGTTTTGCCTGGCAACACTTGTTTTCTCTGGAAAAGTGTTGTCACCTGTTCTAAACTGATTACTTGGAGTAAAATATACAAACCCACTCCAAAGGCAAGGAGTAAACTTCGTTTTGGACTTCAGTCAGTTTTTCCTGGAGAATCCCCAGTCAAACAGAGTTTACTCCTGGATTACACTGAATCTGTGCTAGTGAAACTTGCTCAGTGTGCGTGAAGTTCAGACCCCTGAGAATTGGCTTCTCATATCTTCATACCTACTAGACAAAAAACATTTATGGAAAAAAAACTGCATTTTCAAGTTTAATATCCTCATGAAAATAAATTACATTTAAAAAGCCAACTCAACAATACACTAAAAATACTCACCTGTAAAGCAAAGTTTGTAAAATCTGTCAGTGTACTAAACTAATATTAAAAATGTTTCACCATTAAGTGCCACAAACTAAATAAATTCTACTTAAAAAGCAATGCTGCCCTAGTTTTACAAGAGCACAAATGTGTTAAGATGTCAAAACTCTGGACAGCTACCTGAGGGTATCATGCAGATCATTGAGTCCCAGATGTCATTGTCATACAGTTCATCTTGTGTACGGCCCCACATCCAAAAAAGTTGGCAATTGTAAATAAAAACAAAGAGGAGTGACTTAATTATCATTTTTCAATAGCCAGAACTGTCGAAAAGCCAGCATCTGTCATGGTGTACAAGTGCATGGCCACATACATAGACTGCGTATGGGTGCTAGATTTTCCTGCCTGCAGTCCTGATCTGTCTTTGTTTGATAGGGAGAATGTATGGCTCTTTATGAAGTGAAATATACTGCAACAAAGGCCACATCCAGTTGAGCAGCTGAAGACCTGGATAATAGACTAATTAGAGAACGTTTTGCTCGCTAGACTTGTCGTATCCAAATGCTTGATGAGTGTGATTTTGAAGACATGGTGATGCTACGAAGTGGTAAATAGTCGACTCAGTCAACTTTCTTGAACTCTGCTACAGTCATCATGTTGTATATTCTTAAACTCAATTAAATTCATGATAGAAGGTTGTTAGGATGGCCGTGTAGCGGTCGGAGAATGCAGTGCAAAAAGATGCAGAGAGGGAGATAAGGTGTGCCGGACCAGTAGTTTTTATTTACAACCAGCAGTACATTTTGGCAGCAACACAGGAGCATGACATCACCAGCAGCACAGACAGATGTAAAATTAGAGATGGCAGTTTCGACACCGAAGTTCGAACGGTTTCAAAACGTTTTAACACTTCCGGTTCCGACACAGTGTTCGAGAAACGTTTCAAAACGTCACGTGATCGCTATCCGTCCACCGCCATAGGTTTTAAAAAGCCAAGGGAAAATACAGGTGTTTGAGGTGTTCTGTTGCGTTGAGTCATGATGAGTGATTTTGTGAGGATTTTGCTACAGTTGTTCAAAATACAAGATAGATAGACAGATAGATAGATAGATTTTGTAAAGCTTACCAGGTATTTTCCAATGTGTCAATAAGTTGAAGCATGTTTGTTTATTTGTTTGTTTTTTGTTTAAATAAACTTGTAATTTGATTTCAGATTGTGGAGAAGCAGAGAAGCCAGCTGAATAAATAAGTGCAGTGAATATTATCCCTGAATAAAAATCTTTGAACAAAATGTTTCTGAATCTAAATCTTTATAACACATTTTATTGATTTGTATAATCTCAATGAGGTGCAATACCAACTAGGCAGGATCAAAAATTGTAATTGTCAAGTCCATCTATATCTATATATTATTACTGAGTTGGCGATTTGAGTAATTTCACACATCTCCTCCGAAACCATTGTGAATAATGAGTCTGTTCCGAATACACCGGTTTTACTGTGTGACAAAGGCAATGCGCCAAGTTTCGAACTTAGCCATATAGTGAAAACTGCATTTTGAGGCCGTTATTGCAAATAAAACCGACTAATTCAATCAGCTGTGCATAGCACGGGTATCGGCTAGTTACAAGGCTGACCTGACACAATCATTCTCAATAAATTAATGAATGAGAACATTTAACAGCAAAATAAACAAACAGTGCCATACAATAAGAAATAGTCATATCGTACAAAAAATAAATAATTGACTGATCGTGCCTGTGTCAAAACTATGAATATTTTTGGATTTGTGAAAAGGGTGGCCTCAGCACATCAACACCAACAATAATTAAAGGCTGCAATGACAACTTCTGCCAGTGGATGCCAATGTTGAGCGAGCAAGTTTTGAAATGTTTCAAAACGATTCGAAACAATGGTTTAAATGTTTTGAAACATTTTGAAGTTTCAAATTTGCCATCCCTATGTAAAATGGCGCCTTTTATACTGTGCCACAGGAAATGAGCCTTAGTAACTACCATTAACAGGGTGCTTCAAAAGTTATGAACTGGCTCTCTGATTACACACACATGCAAAGCAGAAAAAGTAATAACATTTAAATCAGCCCATCTACTGCTGTTTCACCCAGCATGATCCTCCCCAACATATTTACAATAATTTATAAATGCACACCCTATGTGCCCAAATCCCCCCTCCTATCACACAACTTGGTCTCTCCCGGAACCTTTATATTGGTGTTCGTTGCACTGGGGACTCTTTTGGCCTGAACACCCTGGAGCAGACAAGACAGGAAAGTTAAGTGCATGAACAAACAACTTAACTGCTTCTTCAAATGAATGTACTCTAGCACTCGCTTTATTGCACAATATTTCAGCAAACCAGATATCTTACACAAAACCTTCATATAATTGTTGTTTGACAATTAAAATCAGTTTGTTTTGTCACCAGCTAATAAAGTTTCCCTTTTCTTCCAGGGCAAGCCATGTGCTCACTGCCAAACCTGCTGAGACAATGCAATCAAGGGTTTGTTTTTAAAGAAGGTTTCAAAAATACCACAATAAAATATTTAATAAATATCATCAATAAATACAAGATACAAAAATGTGCAAATATGCATTGTGCAAAATGTTCTGTGCAAATCTTGTCAATAAAGTGCCAATGCTGCTAGCAAAATGCCATTAAGATGCAGAGTTAAGTTATTTGTTTAAAAAGTGCAATATATAAAACCCCATGGTGCAATATTTTCATGGCTACAGCCACCCACTATATGTAACAAAGTGCTCTTCGTTACAAACGTCAATTAATATGTTGTTGCATTTTTCTCAATATAGTAGAGGGTGAATTGACATTTCAAAATAGTCTTGATTTTATTTGCTTTTGGCATAATGTGTCAACTTTTTTGGAATTAGGTTTGTACAGGTCCACCACAGTATTGGCGACGGCATCCAAGGCACATCCGTGATGTCCCCAAACACTTGGTTTTAGGGATATAATAATGAAGCCACACACGTTGCTTAGAAGTGAAAAGAGGGCTGAATTCCTCTGAGAAGCTTTATTGGAAGTGGTCTTAAAGAGCAGCACATCAGCATAGTACACTGAACACAGGGAACATCTCAACAATAATTATGTTAAAAAATAAATATAATCACAATTATCTTTGAGTCCTTACCCAAAATTAAGAATTACTAGCAGAGAAAAATCAGATGGAAAGCTATCAATGTGGTGAACAAAAAAAAGATAAAAAAAAAACTGACAAACAAGAGGCAGCAACAGAGATCTGAGATAACACAAAGTCTATAAAATGATGAGCCGAAACAAAAACTGACCGTGAAAAGCATTCAGTGTGTATTTGATACAGCCTAATCCCAATGATAGTAATATCAAACAAGCGCTGTCAGCAAGTAATGGATCTGAGAATTTGAATTTCGTCAGAAACCTGTTCCAGTTGGTTCAGCTCAATCGATCAAATGTTATGTGCCGAAATGAAAATAATAAATTATGTAAAAGTAAAATTACACATGCAGATTTGTGAGGACTTAATCACCTTTCCTCTCTCAACAAACAATCTTATAGGCATTACTGAAGCGCCTCCTACTGGCTATCTGGGCGCTCATCAGTTATATTTAAAGCAGGCACATTTGGGTTTCCTCTGCCCTCGTTCTGATCTTGTGAGGTTTGATGCTACAAGTGAAAGGAAGTGGTGGCAGACAGGACCATATTTAACAAAAGAACCGCAAACTGTCTGCACTGTCCTAAGATGGCGGCACGATTCACACACATATGCATGTTTGGACATTGTTTGCTGACATTCCAGATTTTTGGTATGTTTGGAGATGCCAAAAAAGGAAGAAATTTATGGGGTATAATTAAATTCTAATTATTGTTTGCAAGGGGAACACTCCTGCCAAAACATATTCAATGGCAGCTCTACAAGAAGCATAAAATGAACTAGTTTCAAGCTCTTTGTTATTTTAAACTCCATTTCTTAGACACAGCTTGCAAATATAAATAACTTCCATGACTAATTACATAATTAAAGCAAACTCAGAGCACAAAAAAGATAATTTATGTTTGCAAATAAACTTGAAATAATAACTGTTCTATGGATAGTAGATATGTAGCAATAGGGTGAGATGAAATTTAGATTCAATCTGATTTATGCGGAAAATGAACACAGTGCTCCGTACAATTGTATAACTCAAACAACAAAACTCTCTGTCAAATAGTCAATTTGTATAAAAATAAAATAAAGATGATAATATTGACAATAGTAAATAAAAAATAATTGATTTAATTACAATAATACAATAAAGTGAAGAGGTAATAAATTATGGGAATCACTGTCCCCGATAATACAGTGTTCTGATCTAAAGTTAAAAAATCTAAATGTGCGACTGGCTTCCAATAACACTGGCAAGGCAGTGCCCAGTGATGTCAAATGGCAGGGAGGTCAGGGGTCAAAGAAAATCACTGCTGGAAGTTAGTAAGTTCAAAAAACACTGCAGTCCTCCAAGCCAGCAGGGGGCGCAGCATTTTGTTTGATACGTGATGAATAATTAGAAGCTGTTTAAGTATTTTCCATCGGACAACAAATGTAAACAGAGCAAACCATGTCAGTGAAAGCAGTGGCTTTGCTGACTGGCAGCTGACCTAGCTAGATTTTGACCACTTTCTAATGTGTGTAACACACATTATTGCACACTCCCTGATACTCACTGACATCAAAGTCTGATGAATAGCAGATGCTGCTTTTTGATAGGACGACAGCATGACTGTCATAATTATGGGAGGCACTGCTCCCGATAATTATTGCCTACATTTGTAACAAGGTTATTATTACTTGGCAATAAAAAAGAATTAGTATCAATCACAGTAATTGAAAATTAGCTAAATTAAGAAGGCACTCACAGAAGGTAAGTGAGTGCTGCTGCTCTTGCCAGAGGCAATAAAAAGGAAGAAGATTTAAAAAGGTGTACGACGCAATATACACTGCACATTCAGCACTAACCTACAGTGGCTGGGGCAGCAAGAGGAAACACACTGCGTCAGTCACAAAGACAGCCTGTCAGTCAGTATCTCTCGTCAAAATGAATGGCCGTCCAATTTCATGTCATGCCAAGTACAAGTCATCTTGTCAATCCAAATTCCGGACAACACAAAGCAATGCTTTAAACCAGCACAAAATACAGCAGCTACTTTTGAACAGATTGGTGTTTGTAGTATTAGCTATCTTAAAATTAACTCATGGATTTTGTCAAATGATAAAAATGACTTGGTTGGACGGACAAATGTAAATCCGCCACAGAGCATGGCTGCTGTGCCCTGGTTCTTGGAGAGTAACAAGATGGGCTACTTTATACTACATCCTTTACTTACCAACCAGGTGGTATCAACCAGAAGAAACACATTAACGGTTTTGATAGATTCTGGGACGAAATGAGTAACTGTGAATATCAGGATGTCCTGTTTTCCTCTAGGACCAGGGCAGAGTAGCCCTACTGTACAGCAGTATTTATTTGTATAAAGCTCTGTTGACATCATATGAAAGGCAATTCACAGAGGAGGGTTTGTAAAGTGGGATAATTTTTTTCCCTTAGGTTGGGACATTCTTTTGCGGCCAGCAAAGCCTCTTTCAGTAGGACTGGTGATCTAGAATCAGTCTTCATGTTCACACCTGAACCATATCCATTTTCTACCATGAGGTAAAAATGATCCTAGATCAGCACTCGAACCCTAAGACTCTTTCATGAATATTTTCCATAATTTCATGCATTTGCCTTTTTTTGCCATGCTAACTTCTGACTGCATATAATCAACAGCCAAGTCACATTTGTAAGGCAGCCCTAAGGCAGTGCAGTTAATTTAATAAAACAGGGTAATTAAAAGGCCTACATATCCTGGTACCATAGTGAAATATGCCTTACTGCAATGTTTGGGACAATCAAATATGAAATATATTACATGTCTGAGTATCATTAAGAGAAGGGCTTGCAACTAGTTGTTAGCACTTATGGCAGCTGTAAGGCTTTATATAACTGAAACTTATGGGTATAGCTGTCCAATGGTTTTAGGACAACATCGACTCAAACCTAATACTTTCTTGTTCAAGGCAACAGAGGTGCAAACTTTACACTATGAAATAGGGTATAAATGTCTGTACAAAGGAGGCCATGCGCAATTGAAGAAATGACTCTCTCATGCAGCATAGCAATATGTGAGAATAACTGCCCAATGCAAGGGATTCACTTTGGAATCTCACCTAATTCTGCAGTAATTTTGACTGGCAAATGGGAAACTGAGGGGCGTAAACAGAGTAAACAGTCAGCTGTCAGTCAGGATAGTGGTGTCAGGGGTGAGTGGCTCTAGAAGGTGTTGTCGATGTTCCACACGTCCCCGCTCAGAGCATTGGCTGCTCCTTGTAGAGTCCAGGTGAGCAAGGCCAGCTGCCTGCGGAATCGAGCCTCGTCGAAAAGACGCGGGTTCGAGCGCAGCAGTAGCAGGTGCTCTGTGAGTGCAGCGAGCGTGTGTTCGCCTCGACCGTGCAGAACATGTCGGAAGGGTGTCTCCACAGCCGATACATACTGGGACAGGAAGTAATATTCCACCTGTCGACAGACATGTAGGCATTGCTCAGTTGGGTGTCGGGTTTTCCAAAGTAGGATTACTGAGTAAGCTAGATAAGCAAGTAAAACCCAAGACAGGACTTTTTGCATAGAAAACTTGCAAAAACAGAAAAGGATATCATTGTTGTTAAGACTCAAGACAATGTGTGGAGGAGAGGAAGGAAACCTAAAGAGAGAATACTTTGAAAAGAAACAAACTTAACTATTGAACTACCCTTAACAAAAATATAAACGCCCCATTTGACACTATTAAACTTTAATTAGCATTAAGGGTTTTACAATATATTAAGTCATACACAATTCATTTTATTGTTCAATATACAACAGATTACTGTTCATTAAAGCAAGATAGTGGCATATAGCAACCAGGGATAACTCGTAGACACGGTTGGGATCACGATGAAGACGACGGGCGTGTAGGTTCGCTTCTCTCAGGCAGTTCCAGACAGTTTGAGGTGTGATACGTCTGTTGTGCAGACCAACTGTTTCATCTGCTGTGCGTGTTGCTGGTCTGAGGCGATCACGCAAGTGTAGAAGCCGGATGTGACGATCTTGTGCTCGTGTGGTCACACGTGGATGACGAGGGTGAGGTCGATTTGCTGTACAGCCAGTCTGTCTAAAACGAACTCTTAAACGCCCAATTGTCCGATAGTGAACATTCAGCTGTGCAGCAACCGCTCTGGTGGACATTCCTGCATCCAGCATTCCTATGGCGCATTCCTGCATGATTTGCGACATCTGTGGCATCGTGACTTTTGATGAAATTTGACATTTTGTGGTAGCCTTTTATTGTCCCCAGTTTTAGGGATTGTCTGAGTTCTGTTCACGCTGTTTGAGCAGCGTCTGCACATGCCACACCTGTGCTGTGGGTGGAATCGATGCATCACTGAGCAAGTGCTCACTGGCAGAGATGAACACAAATGTTGTATACAAATCAAGACAAATAACCATTTTGCACAATTAAGACATTATCAGCTCATTTAGGGTAACACATTTCATGTTACATAAATAATTTAAATAGGGCGTTTATATTTTTGTTAAGTGTATATAAAACCTGTAAACAGTTTAAATTAAATCGTGTCAATACTTCAGTGACTACCATTAACCTAAGATTTAGGTGCACAATCATCTAGTTTTATAGTGTTGTAATAGATTGACTAGTAAAGTATAAATTGTGAATAAAATCAAAACGCAATGACTTTCAAATCACACCAGTCAGTATTTTATTCACAATAGAACAGAGATAACATAGCAAATATTGAAACTGAGAAATTTTGCAATTTTAGCCACAAAATGAGCTCATTTCAAATTTGATGGCTGCTACATGTGTCAGAAAGTTGGGACAGGGGCCTGTTTACCATGGTGTAGCATCCCCTCTTCTTTTTAACACAGAGTGGAGGCCTCTGAGCATTGAGGAGACAAGTTTCTTGAGTTTAGTCATTGGAATTTGATCCCACTCTCGTTTAATACAGGCTTCCAGCTGCTGGAGAGTTTTGGGTCTCCTTTGACGGACTTTTCATTTAATTATGCACCAAATGTTCTCAATCGGTGAAAGATCAGGACTGCAGGCAGGCCAGTTCAGCACATGGACTCTTCTACTACAAAGCCATGCTGTTGTAATAGCTGCAGTATGCGGTTTTGCATTGTCCTGCTGAAATACACAAGGCCTTCCCTGGAATAGATGTCATCTGGAGGGGAGCATATGTTGCTCTAAAACCTTTATATACCTTTCAGTATTCATGGTGCTTTTTAAAACATGCAAGTGTCCCACACCATATGCACTAATGCATTCCCATACCATCAGAGATGCTGGCATTTGAACTGAACGCTGATAACAGGAGGGGTGGTCTTCTCCTCATTAGCCCAGAGGACACGACATCCATGATTCCAACAAGAATGTCAAATTTGGACTCGTCTGACCACAAGACACTTTGCCACTTTGCTACAGTCCATTTTAAATGAGCCTTGGCCCACAGAACACGGCGGCGCTTCTGGATCATGCTCAACTATGGCTTCCTTTCTGTATGATAAAGGTTTAGGTGGCATCTGCGGATGTTACAGAGGACTGTGTTTACAGACAGTGGTTTCTTGAAGTATTCCTGGGCCCATTTAGCAATGTCAATGACAGAATCATGCCGGTGAGTGATGCAGTGGCGGCTGAGGGCCTGAGGATCACAGGCATCCAGTAAAGGTCTTTGGCCTTGCCCCTTACGCACTGAGATTTTTCCAGTTTCTCTGAATCTTTTGATGATGTTATGCACTGTCGTTAATGAGACCATCGAAGCCTTTGCAATTTAACGTTGAGGAAGATTGTTTTTAAAGTATTCCACAATTTTTTTACACAAGCCTTCACAGGTTGGAGAGCCTCTGGCCATCTTTACTTCAGAGAGACTCAGCCTCTCTAAGACATCCCTTTATAGCCAATCATGTTACACACCTGATGCCAGTTAACTTAATTACTTGCTAAATGTTCTTTCAGCTGATTCTCTAATATATTAATTGCTTTTTCAACCCTTTTTTTGCTTGTGTCCCAACTATTTTGAGACCTGTTGCAGCCAGAAAATTTGAAATAAGCTCATTTTGTGGATAAAAATGTAAAGTGTCTCAGTTTCAACACTTGAAATGTCATCTATGTTCTATTGTAAATAACATATTGGCTCATGTGATCTGAAAGTCATTGCATTTTGATTTTATTCACAATTTACACTTCGTCCCAACTATTTCGGAATTGGGGTTGTAGATTGTTCTTGGCTTGCTGAAAAACTTGCCGCATTTCATCTGCAGACTGGCTGTCTAACCTGGTTCTTTCTCTGTCCAGGAAAACCAGACAATTTGGATCATATTGAAATCAAGGCTCAGTGAAGGCTATATCATGTAATTTGCTTAGATTAGAGATAATCTTAATTTAACAAATCATGAAACATTATTCTGTATTCAATGTTTGGAAATCCCGAATGAACTCTTTTCTACTGAAAATAGTAAAAGCATCTAAAACCTAATTTATTTAAATATTCATATTTTGGATGCCTCAGACTTTATGAAAAATATTATTACACAGCAGCAAAGAAAAAAACAGAAGCTGAGTCAAATACTAACTTTAAACATGAAAATATTAGGTTTGAAAATGGTTCTAAATATACAAAAAAATAAGCTATCAGCAGTAAATTCCAAAGTATATGAGGGTGTACAAGTCTTTGGAAAATGAAGGTAAACCGTATGCATGGGTCTGTGCTCAAGATAAGCTCGACATGGAGAGAAAGTACACTGAGACAGTACTTCAGTCCATGCTCCAAAGGCTGTAATAGATATGAAATTTAACAGGCAGCAGACAGACACAAGCAGAAACAAATAGACAAATTAGTCGATGGTCAGTATAGAAGTGGCATTACCCGCATGATGCGTGCGTTGTAAAGTCGAGCTATTCTCTCATCATGGATGTCGCTGTTCTGTATGGCCTCTCGTAGCGATTCGGCCGCGCGATTATAATCCCCACGAGCAGTAAAGACCCACTTTGGGGACAGGCCTCTGGCCTGTGGTGCAAGAGAGACAGATATGAACACTTACCAGGCAAACACAGATACAAGACCACATTCTTGCTCTGAGATACAAAATACATCAAATCTGTTTACTGTGTTGGGGGTTAGCTCATCCCATACTGAAGCAAAAGTAGTGTTCATTATGTGACTAAACAAGAAATTTGTCAACATAACTTGCAGGAGTGTGACTGGGCGTTAATTTTGCACATCTATTCTAAGTGCATCAGACTCCAGATTTGGAGGGTCGCAGCGCCTGCTGGTTTTGATATTTCTTCAATCGCTCCATCATCCAGTTCTCGTGTGTGTGTGTGTGTGTGTGTGTGTGTGTGTGTGTGTGTGTGTGAGTGTGCGCATGCATACATGCCTTAAGCTCACTAGAGAACTTGTTGAGCTGCGCGCTGAACTGCAGGGCGGTGCTGCTGTAGCAGGTGATGTCCAGGGGCAGGATGTGATCGTGGGCCAGTCGCAGCACTATCAGCCCCACCAGCTCCCCTACGCTGCGCCCCAGCGCCCCCAACCGCCCCTGCAGCATCTCCTGCAAGCGATCCGCTGTGTCAAACTGCGTATTCACAAACGGGTACGGCCGGATCTCCTGAGAGGGACAGTGACGAAGACCACAATTTAGAGTAAAGCAGCACTGAACACACTAGTACAAAGTAGAGAAAAATAGGTTCCAGTTCAAAGACATATGCGCTTCATTCAAGTTTGAACACAGGCAAATAAATGTGATCCCAATGCAAGATGGCTGCTAGCCAAACTAATGATGCAATAAGAAATCTGTGCTTGAAAATTGCCAGAGCAGTAATGTTACTAAAACTACAAATAATATTTCCTGACAAATAGGATGCGAAAAGTTTCTGCTTTGAAACACGAGTCAATTATAGGACCAGAGTTATCATCGAAAGTTTGGTTCAAACCCTGCTTCATTTCGATACAGTGACATCAATGATGATGTTTTGGACCCCCAAATAAGGTTTGTATACACTTATTATACTGGCACGTTATTACTGTTACCGTTATACTGGGCCATCATAATTTACACAAGGTTAATACAAAAAAGATAACAGTAAAAACCATCAAAATGAGATAACGGGTACGAATAGAACAATGAATTGAGCAGCTGGAAAGTCCTGGCTAGTTAAAATTGAATGTTGTTGAATCATATGTATTTTACAATATCCATTGACTTATAATGGCTGTATAAGAATTTAAATGATTCTCTCCTGTGTGCAAATACAGGTTGAAGTACAGATTTAACAATTGTTTCAAGTATAAAATATGCATTCATATCAAAGTCTAAAATAGCAAAATGGTCTTTCCAAAAAAAGAGAAGTTATTTTTGATTGTTTGTTTAGTTATTAAATTCAATGATCTCTACAGCATTGCCAAGCTGTTATGAAGAATTAAATTTCACGCTGTGATTGATTTTGACCAGCAGGGGCCCCTAGAGAACACTTAATGCCTCGAGACACGAACGTAATTTCCAAAAAGCCAGCCATGAAGCCATGAATGTTTCATGAAGCTTCATCTCACCATTACCAGTGAGAATGCCTCTCCACCACTATTGAGGCACCATACTAAAGATGAAAATGTATTCAAAATAGATAAGTCACAACATTACATCTGTATAAAATCCTTCACAGCACTTCAACATTACCTGTGAAACAATGAGCCCACATCAGATGTAGAGCAGGACAGAGGATAGTGGGAGGATGAAAAATGTGGGGAAAATGAGTCACACTAGCAGTTAGGAATGTGCTAGCTTGATGAGTCTGTACCTTAGTGAAGCGAAGCTCCATCGCCGGCACGCCCCCGAAAGCAGTGAAACTGTAGGCACCGCTGTTCAGAAACAGTGGCTTCACTCTGCCAGAGAAATGCTCAGTTTTGCTGATGTCATACAGTGGCCTGACTAAACTTAGCTGATATAGACACAGCAAGGAGTGCCACTTAGCCTGTTACGCATCTTGCATAAATTAAAGGTTAAAAATTCCCACATGCACTGGTTTTTCGCAATTTTCAAACCAAAAACAGCCCAATTTGTAATGGCCTATTTCATAGTGACAGTCTTAAAAGCCATAGTGAACCAAAATTAACATTTACAAATACAACCCCAATTCTGAAATAGTTGGGACAAAGTGTAAATTGTGAATAAAATCAAAACGCAATGACTTTTAAATCACAAAAGCCAGTATTTTATTCACAATAAAACAGAGATAACATAGTAAAATTGAAACTGAGACATTTTACAATTTTATCCACAAAATGAGCTCATTTCAAATTTGATGGCTGCTACAGGTCTCAAAAAAAGTTGGGACAGGGGCCTGTTTACCATGGTGTAGCATCCTCTCTTTAACACAAAGTGGAGGCGTCTGGGCATTGAGTAGACAAGTTTCTTGAGTTTAGCTATTGGAATTTGATCCCATTCTTGTTTAATACAGGCTTCCAGCTGCTGGAGAGTTTTGGGTCTCTTTTGACGGACTTTTCATTTAATTATGCGCCAAATGTTCTCAATTGGTGAAAGATCAGGACTGCAGGCAGGCCAGTTCAGCACATGGACTCTTCTACTACGAAGCCATGCTGTTGTAATGGCTGCAGTATGTGGTTTTGCATTGTCCTGCTGAAATACACAAGGCCTTCCCTGGAATAGATGTCGTCTGGAGGGGAGCATATGTTACTCTAAAACCTTTATATACCTTTCAGCATTCATGGTGCTTTTTAAAACATGCGAGAATCCCACACCATATACACTAATGCATCCCCATACCATCAGAGATGCTGGCTTTTGAACTGAATGCTGATAACAGGAGGAGTGGTCTTTCTCCTCATTAGCCCAGAGGACACGACGCCCATGATTTCCAACAAGAATGTCAAATTTGGACTCGTCTGACCACAGGACACTTTGCCACTTTGCTACAGTCCATTTTAAATGAGCCTTGGCCCACAGAACACGGCAGCGCTTCTGGATCATGCTCAACAATGGCTTCCTTTTTGCATGATAAAGTTTTAGGTGGCATCTGTGGATGGCATGGCGGACTGTGTTTACAGACAGTGGTTAGTAATGTCAATGACAGAATCATGCCGGTGAGTGATGCAGTGGCGTCTGAGGGCCCGAAGATCACGGGCATCCAGTAAAGGTCTTCGGCCTTGTCCCTTACGCAGAGATTTTTCCAGTTTCTCTGAATCTTTTGATGACGTTATGCACTGTCGATGATGAGACCTTCAAAGCCTTTGCAATTTGACCTTGAGGAACATTGTTTTTAAAGTATTCCACAATTTTTTTACGCAAGCCTTCACAGGTTGGAGAGCCTCTGGCCATCTTTACTTCAGAGAGACTCAGCCTCTCCAAGACATCCCTCTTATATAGCCAATCATGTTACACACCTGATGCCAGTTAACTTAATTACTCGCTAAATGTTCTTTCAGCTGATTCTCTTATATATTAATTGCTTTTTCAGCCCTTTTTTTGCCTGTGTCCCAACTTTTTTGAGACCTGTTGCAGCCAGAAAATTTGAATTAAGCTCATTTTGTGGATGAAAATGTAAAATGTCTCAGTTTCAACATTTGAAATGTTATCTATGTTCTATTGTAAATAAAATATTGTCTCATGTGGTCTGAAGGTCATTGCATTTTGATTTTATTCACAATTTACACTTTGTCCCAACTATTTCGGAATTGGGGTTATATATGGATTTTGGTTGACCACAGTAATAATGTGACTCCAGTGAAATGTCTCCTTTCACTGAAAAATAACTTTCCATTAATTTTACTCATGCTTGACATATGAGACTTTAAATTGCACCAAAAACTGATAGACAAACTTTGTGCTAAACTCAATACATTAAAAGCAAGAAAGCATGTAATTCATGACTGAAAAGTTACTGGACTGCCATTGAATTTCCCTCTGCTTCTTGTAACAGTCATGAAGACACATGCAAAAGAAGATCAATGGCTGGGGATCGACTCACATCTGACTCTTCCAGTTGCTGCCCAGACTCTCTGTATGCGAGTAGATGGTCCGACCTGCGTATTTTGGGTGCTCTACCTGACAGGAAAAAAGCACACAAAATAAAATTTTCATTATATAATTCACAGTTTACACACAGAAATAAGCGCAGTTGAAGGTCAACAGCACAGCACTTCACACCTGTTTTATGACTCCCTCAACGAGATTAGCCAGCAATGGGCTGGTGTATGCATGAAGGTTGTCATCACCTGAATGGAAGCATGGACAAAGATGAGGAACTTGAGAAATCAATGGTATAATAATTACTGCATAGCATGATTTTCCTGTGATTCCACAGAATGAGCTCAATATTTTTTCTTACTTATATACATCGTCTGAATTGTTGACACGAGCAGCTACGGGAATTTCAGGTGAATGTTAATGCGAGAACTAACAATGATAACTTACACAACCAAGACACACACACACACACCTACTGATTGGGTAGTACCACATATTTTGTTGAGTTGAAGACTCAATTGCTTAGTTAACTATGTTCAGAATCTGCGAGGACAGATAATAAAAAACACTGGAGTATAAGACTTGACTGCACATGAGAAACAGAAGATGGTGGACTCATTTACCCAGAATAGCCCTGTCCAAACTGAAGTAGGCGATAGCTTTGAGATGCAGCATCGTGAGATAACCCTGTAAACAAGAATGCATGAAAGAGTACTGAATTCACAGGACACACAATATTTTAAGATTTTTGTTCAGGTTACAAAAAGGGGACAAGAGGGACAATTATTACGGATCTTCACACATTCTGTCATAAGCACCTCTAACCACTCAGTGGCTCCCACGCTGCCGAAGTCTCCCGCATCCCAGCTGACAAACAGCAAACTTCTTCTTGGGTAGAATCCTGAAACATACATTACATTCAGGGCTGGACAGTATCATTCTCAATAAAAAAATATGTACACAATGGTTGTTGGCTCGTTCTGTCAGACCTTCAACTTACGAAAACAAAAACTACGCAATAAATCTGAAAAAATGATATCTAACGCCTTTTTTTAAAAACTAAAAGTTAGAAAAAATATATATATATATTATGGTTAAATCAAAGTAATTCTTGATTTAATTTTGAGAGTCAGGATATCTCAAATACATTTTTGGTAGGTACAGTATTATTAGTTGTCAATTAGGATGATAGTTCATTTTAAACCGTGAACCTTTTTTTTTTTTTTTTTTTTTTTTTCCATTGACAAACTCTGTGTCCGACCTGGGGGAGGCTGAGCAGTTTTCCTGCTTAAATCATCTTTCTGACAAATTTACAAGTCCTGAGGCTTTCACTTTCATGTCAAGACTTAGACTTCTCAAGAGAAATATTAAGGTATTCAAAGATTGTTGCTTTCAGTCCCATTAGCGTAATTTAAATTTCAAGAACTCCAACCATGGAAAACCCACCATAGGTCATAGAGTTACTGAATTTTTTGATCCCACTTAGGAACAGAAAGGTTCATCATGTGACCGATTCCCCTGCAAACAGGGGTGTAGTGTGAGAATCCAGCACAGCATGTTGGACTTCAACATGCAAATCGGAAGTTGTCGAAAGATTGTGGAATTTAGTCCCACCAGAGCCATTGACTTATCAAAAATACCTACAATGTAAAAAGCCTAAAATACTGCACTAGACTGCTTGCCAAAAATCTTCAGAATTTGATGAGTAATATTGGGCCGGTTTCACAGACAGATTAAGCTTCATCCTAGACTAAATTCAATTTTCAATAGAAAATCTCCATACAAAACTCTGCTTAGTCCAGGACTACAATTAAGCCATGTTTGTGAAACTGGCCCATTGTTTGATTGCAAGACTTACACATTTCATACAGTTTGGCTGCTTTCCACCATAAATTTACATGAAACATTGTTCAAAGTAGCAGTAGGAAATATAACACCCGAGCTCCATGAGTTTGGTTTCCGCAGCACGCATGCAGAAGCTATTTCAAGAGCAGTGGCAACTTGAACTATTTTTACAATACCTCCTCTGTCTTCTACAACATATAATAAAAAAATGCCAAAAAAAGGTAGACCTTGGAGGAGACGAGAGAGACAAAAAAAAGTCTAAATGAAAGAGAGATCAGATGAAGATTAACATCTGAGGGGTATTTCTGAGATGGCGTCAGCTGCGGGAGTGAAAGGGGATGAGGAGCGATGCGGAGGTTGTTCTTTTCCAGCCTGATGGGAAAAGACAATCGGTAGCACCATAACAAGTCATCTGTGCACTGCTGCCATCTAACAAAAGTCAGCTAAGTTGAGCTAACTTAAGCAAAAATAAGATAGAAAACGTCTCCATGGTTTGCCTTTATTAGCGTGGCGACAATTCAAACTAATTCCCTGGAACAGAGCTGGTGTATGGCTATCTACCTCATTTGGCTTGGTAATGTTATGCTCCTGCAGAATTTATCACAAACTACCATTCAAGCCACCCTGCAAAAAATGTTCTAAAGGACTTGAACATTTTAGTAGAACAGCATGTTCTAAAGGATTTTCTATGTGTTCTATAGGAATTTGCTAGAAACCTATAGAGCAACTCTATGGAAAAGAAAGTCCTATAAGATTATTGCTGTTCTATAAGACCTTCCTATAGAACACCCTAGTTGGAAAACCTGTTCTATAGGACAGCACATGGGGTACCAGGCACATACCAACTCATTGATTCTCTGATCAGACGATTGATTGACTGACTGACCACACAACTTAGCAGTATTTCAGTTACGGTATATGAAGACCTCTTTCCATTTCCTCGGCAGCAATTCAAAAATATAAATGTACGGCATTACAATTTTATTATGCTATAATGGAAAACTCGTGTTCCTCTTTTGCTTACGAAGACAGAATTACGTTGAAAGTTTGACTTTTTGAACTTTTCCCTTAATTTTAAAAATTCAATCAAATTATTCCTTTCCATTCACATGCATGTGATTGCAGATTATATACAGATTTAGAATTAATTTGAATACAATTTGAGGTCTGCTGAGACTTATTCCCACCCTCTTTATACAAGCTTCTGACTGGCTCACTTGGATAAAGCACTGCATAGTGGAGCAGAAGTGTCTGGGTTCAAGCCCTGGTCAGAGTAGCACATGAATGGTCATTGTGCTACAGGGATGCAAGTTGGGTAAGGATTGCTGGGAAATGTAATATAAAATGGTTGCTTTGTTTGTGGTTGCCTTCCAAATTCGGGTGGGATTGAAGATACCACACTTAAAAAAAAAAAAAAAAGTCCTCCAGAGATTTTCTATGAAACTGTTTCCTATAGAAATTTTCTATAGGACTTGAGGTACTAAAATTCTATTGAACTGTCCTATAGGATTCCTATAGCACATTTTTTGCAGGGCACTCATTTGACATCTTTTCACATAATCCATGAATCTATCCTCCCAAGTAAGACTCTCATGTCCGGTTAGCCTGCGAGCCGGCTCTCTTGTTTGCGATGGGAGGCGCGAGTTGTGAGGCGCAAGTTGAGAGGCAGCGAGAGGATTGGGGAGAGGGAGGGAAAAGAGAGCCTGCATGAAAGCCAGGGCTTTTTGAATTCCCCGCTTTCGTCCACGAAAGCAGCATTCTGATTGGTCGAATTTGACAGTTGTGAAATTCAAATTTGACAGCTGAACTCTTGTCCACGGCTACCTTCCCTATTCGAAACATTATAGATTTTCAGTGGACATACGACTAGGTTTCCCGTTGCCATACTTAACAATGAAACAACACTTGAAAATACGGCAACGATCGCTTGCTTTGCTCGGTCTATTTACAACTTTTTTCATTGTTACCGCGTGATTCATCAGGAAAATCTCCTAAAAACTACCACGAAGGTACTCTGCACCTGCAATTATCTGTCATGTATGTTTACATTTTGCTTCACTCCTATTGGTAGTTTATTTGCCCCATGGGGCGTAACGAGTTGTCATCACGTTGACAGCTTGTTAGGGGCAGAATTCAAAAACCCCTGGCTTTCGTGCAGGCTCTCTTTTCCTCTCTCTCCCCAATCCTCTTGCCGCCTCTCAACTCACGCCTCCCATCGCAAACAAGAGAGCCTTGGCTAATGTCCGGTAGGTTAGCTACCTTTGGAGTTACTCATGATATCAGCTAACTTACTCCACGCATGTGTTCCTCCAAGCAACGTCGTAAAATACACACAGGTGACAAATTAATGGAAAAATAAATGTGAACAGTATTAGCAAGATGTTGGGCCTCCACAAGCAGCCAGATCAGTCAACATGCCCTGACAGAGAGTCTATGAGTGCAGCACTTCACTCGAAAGGTGGAGTAACCTTCCTTCCCAAAAATATTTCCTCATTTGGTGTTTTGATGATGGCAATGAAGAGCACAGTCTAACGTGTTGTTCCAAAATCCCCCCCATATGAGTTCAGTGACTTTCAGATCTGGTAACAGTGAAGGCGATGGCATATGCTTCGGATCATTTTCATGCTAATAAAACCATTCAGCGACCACTTGCACCCTGTGAGGCTTAGGCCATCGTCATCCTGAAAGTGACGACTCCCATCATGGTAGGAATGCTTCATCATGGAAAATAAAGATGATCAGTGAGAATAACTCTGCACTGATTTGCAGTGACCGTCCTAATCATTCCAGGATTTCTCCTTTAATTTGTTACCCATATATACGTACATCGTATGTTTGTGTATTTCTGAGATCGACATATAGCCAAGTAGAACCAACGTCAATTTGCTCACTAGTTAGATATAATGGTTGACAACCTTAACTTTCCAACCTTGATGCTGGCCAAAATGTGAGTATATATTTGGTGCATCGTTTAGTGAGAGGGGCTTAATGGAGTGATCTGAGGCAGCAGAGAGAGAAGCAAAAGGTTTTGCAAAGGAGTGTTTATGCTGCCTATTGCAGCATCAGTGGGGAACACAAGATGTCTGAATGAATGTGCATGAATTTCATCTGTATCTTTTACAAAGATTTGCAGCTCATAAAAAACCCTGCCAGCAGCCACACAGTATGTACCGTTTTGCACCATTGCGCTGAAGGTACGAGCCAGCTCCAGCAGGATAGCGGTGCCCACGCCTGCTTTTGCAGCTCCAGGTCCCCAGGAGTCTCTCTGCGCTCCCATTATTATGTACTGATCTGGGTAAGAAAGGAGATTTGCTTGCTGAACACAGGTGTATGGAATTTTTTTTAAATAATTGGCTTGAACTTACAGTAATAACATTAATGGTTGAGACATGTAGCTTTGCATCAAAGAGGAAGGCTACCATATGAGATTTCATGAACGGCAGTCAACTGAAATTTCTCGAAATTCCATCTTGAAGTAGAATGTTATGTAGTAAATGCTGCTGAAGATGGTATCTAGATAAGGTTTAGATTTCGTTTCTAAGTAATTGACTGGGTAATTGTCATTCATACAATTTCATGTAGTAGCCTTCCTACAACTTTCCCAGAAGCTGGACAATAAAGACCTCATCAATGATTTTACGACCATGAAAGCTTGACGCATGGCATGCATTTTAAATTATTTTAAATGCATGCCATGCATCATTCTTTTACAATGCACTAATAGCCAATTTACAAAATTATTCAATTACCAATGCTTCTTATGTCGAAGCATTGGTAAATTGATAAATTAACTTTCATCGCATCATGGCAACCAGTGTGCAACTGCGTTTCCCACAAATGTAGCCTATTCTTTTGAATGCTGAAAACATTTTGATTTAGTGCAATCTTAAAATAAATTAGGTTGCACTGCTAAGAAAAAAATGCTCAAACGGGAGATGAAATTCAGGAAAAGTACTGGATTAATTATTATTTTTTTCTCCATCCCTACAATATCACTATTAAGTAGGTTGTCAATGTAGCCCATTGGTGACCTCTGTCATTTCTTAATAATTTATTAATAATTACAGGCTTATATATTAGTCTTGATTATTCAGTTAATAAATTGTGTGATTATCAAGCGATATTAAACAGGAACAGCTTGAAAGCAATTATGCGTCTAAGGGTCAGAGACTTACAGCACGCCATTGAAAATCCTGTAATGCTGGCGGTACCACTAGGGGGATGTTGGGCCTTAGGAAGTTTATGGGAAAGCAGCATCTGGATAGTCTATTTGCTCAGTAAATTGATGCAATTAAGCATCTGATTCTTAATTGAAAACAGGTTGAGAGTTAACCTGCATTACGGTGAAGTCACTGGTTGTAGACAGACTTTTATTTTTACATAACCAAACTTCACACGCAGACCTGAGTTGGCAAACCCAAATTTTTTTTTAAACGTTTTGTTAGGAGTATCAATCTGATCAGACATTGGCACAGAAAGAAATACACCATTTTGTGAACTGCAGGAATTCAGAAGCTTCGAAAGACATTGACGTTTTATGTCATCATTAATGTATATAGGAAAATAACTGATAATTATTGTAATTAACAATATTGCAAGCTGAGGGGAAAGAGCCAGTAATTTTACCAATTGATCCTCGCAAATGAACAAATTAACACTTAATTGCTAATTAGGAAACATATATGGGAACAGGTTTGGAGAAGCAATGCGCATTAAGGAGAGATGAGGGCAGAGCTATAATCCCTCCGATGGCAAGTTCCGAGTGGGAGAGGTTAACTTGTAATGGTTTTCAACCAGGGAAACATGTATAAAATGATGCGGAAGACCTAGGTATTTTCGATTTGATGTACTGCTCGGACCATGAAACATGGCATTCTGGGTTTAAATATTTCTCTCAATATATGTTTCTCTCAATATATTAAGGGAAAACTTAGGTGAAAAATTAGAGTTACGGGGTCAATGGTTTTCCTCTTTTTATGTAATTGCTTCTAATATAAATTTTATTCTTCATGTCATGTATAGATATCTATCAAATACGACTTAAGTGGGTAAATAACTGCTCTAAACACAAATTTGCCTAATGAAGACAAATTAAAAGCCTATTAAAGTCTTAAGATTGTTAACTCAGACCGTCATACAAACATCACGTTTCATTGACTTCATTGTGTTAAATGCTTTCTTTGCTGGGGATGGTGGAACAGAGATAAATAAAACAGATCAGGGATGACATCAGCATGTCTTGGTGCCTCTCTCACCCGGCTCAATCTTGCCCTCGATAGAGGCGAAGATGTTGTTGAGCAGCACGGGCTTCATAGTGTTGTAGACGCCCATCCTCACCCTGCGGTCCTCGCCTGAGGTCAGCTCTGGCCCCAGCACACAGCGGACGTAGGGCAGCCGGCCCTGCCATCCTCGCGGGCACGCTGGGCCCTTCATCTGACTGAGGAAGAGTATGAAAGACAGATTTCAAGCCTTTGATATTGGCATGACAGTATATTACCCTGAGTAAGTAGAATATATTGATAATACAAAAATTAAGTGGTGTCGTTGTATCTAATTTCAGACTACAAAGCACAAAATAACACACAATTCCGTGACAATCTGTCTTACTCATTTGATCTGTTTCAGTTTTCATTTAAAGTTATCAAGTTTTTTCTATGCCATAGCTGTGTGTTTTTAATTGAAACCTAGCTTACACTTTTACTTGCCAATATTTTTCTCCCAGTACCTTCAAATTGCATGTTGTTTTCACTAAAAAAAAGTTGCATTGAATTCTGGATGTCTCATTTTGGTCGTGTTGATACTGAGGTTTTCCGATTCAGTATCTTCACAATGTCAATAGCTGTTTAAGGAAGTACAGCATACTGTATGTACTCCTCTATTGCTGTGCTTGAGATTTTCACTGGGCAGTTTTGGCTTTGTAAGCTAGCAGCATAGACTGATCTGAAGTCAGATGACAGACAAAGTAGCAACCTTCAACATATAATAGTCATCGGCAAAAGCGGAATTGTTGGAGTCTGGCAGCTTTTTTGTACCTTTTTTGTAAGTTATTGATTTACTTCCCCACAAATAAATATATAGTATGACACTTCCTATTTATCTTCTCAGATAGGTGTAATTTTTCATTACTTGCCTTGCAACCGCAACCATTGCAAATTAAATAACAATAACAGCCAGAAGTTGAGTCAGCGACTGATTGACCAGAATTGGATTCAGTGTCCGCAACTGAATACTGTTCCGCTAATTAGCATTATTGTTGTCAAGCAAAAACAGTTCACCAAATTTGGAAAATTTGACCTCCAAATTTGAAATGACAATAGAGATTGCGAGCCAGAGCTAATATAATTGCACAGTACGGCTACACAACTGCAAAGCAAGGAGATTATGTAGAAGGCTTGGAGTCTTTCAGAGAATGTACCAAGGCCTGACCCCAAAATAAGACCAGGCAAACAAAGTTATCATTAAACAAAAAGTAAACAAAATTGTGCAATTGTGCAGCAGCCCTTAGTTGGCAGAAGAGTGACAAAAAAGCATAAAAAGAAAGTTAAACCAATGCTTGTCCGGTGTACGTAAAGAAACTTCCAAATAAATAGACAGACAAACACTGCAGTCATTAAGAAAGCTGCAAAAGAGCCTTACCTTAATAGCTGAGAGGCAACATTGGCACTGATTGGTTGAGCTGGAATGAGTGGCAGGCCAGAGGACTGAGTGGGTGGGAACTGTGTGTGGTTAAAGGAGGGGAAGCCAGGAGTAAAAGGGTCACCTGATCCCAGGTGTACCTACAGCATAGTGGTATATCGGGGGAAAACACAGGCACAGAGGAAAAATCATTGTCTTCTCTTGACACCATCGGTCTAGACTTATACAATACTCACATATAGCTCACTAAATTAACCATGGTGAAAAAAGTTAAGTCAAACGTCTGTCTCCAGTCTTCAGGTTCTCAGTCAGCCATCAATGCCAAACAACTAATCACACTCCAGAAGAAGGAAAAGCCTCATTGCCATATTCTAAGCAACTGATACAGCTGTTATTGTCCATCAAGAAGCTTTAGGAAACATCTTTTTCAATGGATCTAAAATAATTGCAATGCAAAGACCACACAACAATAAAAAATCTGCTATGTGGCTTGTCTCAGCCTGTGGGACAGGATTTGCTTCACTTATTTAAGGGAAGTTTTCCCCTAGATATTTAAAATTTTCATTTAATTTCCCTCTGAAATAACCACCTTAATTTTTTTACAGAATTTTGAGCACATCTGCAGAATCACACTCCCTTTCTAATTTATGTGTTGTCCATAATATAGCAATACTTAACTTGTGTCTGCATTACTGCACCAAAAATGTCTTGATGACAAAGATTTCTGACTCAATTGTAAACATTTTGTGGGAGGATCAGGGTAGCATCCCCAAGGGAAATGCAGTTTGCTTTAATCTCTGGTGCTCTGCTGAACCCACATGCTCAGAGATGGCCGCACTGCTGTAGAGGCCCTGTCTCCGAGGATCTTGGGGAATATCAGCCGGGTCGGGGTATATCAGAACCCCACCTAACCCTGCGCGTTGGGCATGCCACACCTTCTCGGCAAAGCTCACACCTCCTCCAACTCGCACCACTGCAACAGCACCCCCCATGGACACACCCAGGGAGCGCAGCAGATCAAAGTCCTCCTGACGTCCATAATTGGCGTACACCACACCGCCCTGCTCACAGAGAGGGAGAAGAGTTCATGTGGAGAGCTAAACAGAGACAGAGTCAGTCTGTAAAGTAAGCGCATGAGGTAAAGCACTCACAGACGTATGCCGCATAAACACTGCCATGCGCATGGACACAGCATGCAAGCATAGAAAACAGAGGCACACACATACACACACACACAAACATGAGACAGCAGGATTAAGATTTAGGGAGAGACGTGACACAAGAATTGTACCGTAGCTGTGCCAGTTCCGCTATAAGCACAGTAATCTGATGGACTGCCCAAGGGGATCTCCTCCACTACATCCTCATTGGCATCTAATATCCACAGAGAATTTTTTTGGGTTCTAGAGAGACAAAAAGAAGAGGTGGGAAAATGCTCTTCCTTTTCATATGTAAAATTTATGGTGTTTTGAGCACGGATACAAGCTCGCCAAGATGTGTTTATATAGCAACCCAGTTTACGATTAAATATGGCGGTTTTCTTCCCTTGCTTTGTTGTAGGATTTATAAAACATGTCCGCCCTCATTCTCAATCTTGCCAATACTATACCTCCAAGATGACAAATGTCATGCAGCAAAAAAGCAAGAAATTTGAAGTTGGCAAGCAGTTAGTAGCTATTTTTGTTGCACTGTCTTGCAGCTGATTCCTGAGAGCCAGAGTTTGCCAAAATGCTCAACTGACAAATCCAATACAAAAGCTTACGCTTTACCATGATGTGCATTAAAGTAAGCCCATGGCGGTACGTGGCTTTTGCACAGTTTGGAATGAACCTCTGCAAATAACTGCTTACACCACACCATGAGAAATTTAGACTATTGCAGTGACAAAAACCTGTACTGTGCTAGCTTCACTAGTAATATAACAAAATCCTATTAAATTCTCACGACGCGTCACTTTTGTTTTGATGATTAATTTTGTTACATTGTCTCACTTCCAGTAACCTTCGCAGCAAATGTCTTCTCATTCCACAGCTAACGGAGATCAGTGGGCTTTACCCCTTTCAGCAGACCGAGAAGCCGGGTTAAGTGAGCTGGAGGCTGCCGCACACCAGTCAATCCCCAAAGTAACAAAATCACTAGACACCTTGTTAACCAAATATATGATTACAGGGGGAAAAATACAATGTTTGTCAAACCACGGCCTGTAATTAGTTGGAAACAGGTTCTAATCAAAATACATTTCAAAAGTTTAAGAAATAGAGTACATAACTCATATGGGATGCTAATGTTTGGATTTCCCCTTTTCCTCAGTAAAGATACTGATGATTTTCCCAAATAAGCTAAGAGACGAGTTTTGGAATTGTCTCGCCCAGCCTTAAATTTTTATGTTGTAAAATAGTAAAACAACAATACAGACAGACAAGGTAGTTATAAGGGATAAGTGAATACAGCCACAGATTCCCACTATATGATGACACAGTTTGGCTGCTCAATAATATTTTCACGTTAAAAATAGTGCACAGTACGCATTTAGTCAAACAAAATAAAGGAAAATCAAATGATCAAAACTATCTAGTACAGCTGCAGCACTACCACACACGCAGTCGTACCCACACACGTGTGCTCACCCGCACACATGAAAAGCATGGTTTGTATTGAATTCTTCAAAGAGGGCAGCACCGAAGCTAAACAGCAGTGCCGATGGTAAGTACCTGGATGGGAACTGTAGAGTAGCATAGTGTGAGTCTGTCCAGGTGTGGTCCATACGCAGCTGACGAAACTTCTGCAGGATCTCACTGGCCAGCGTGGTGCCCTCTGAAGACCCTGAGGGATGGGTCGACCTGCTCATACGTCTGTGAAAAAGGGGCAAAAAGATCTGAATCCAAACCCATGTCTTTTTCCCCAAGTTGAAAAAAAAATGAAAGTAGTGTAGCTGGCCCACCAGCCTTGCTCTAGCACCCCATAACCTACGGTTATCAAAATAGGATAGAGCCAAGGAAAAGCACACAGCACACACTTAGCTTCCGTGGTGCACAAGACAGTGCATCTCATTGAAAGATAAAAATAAGAAGATTTTCCAGATTTGCCGACTGCCCTTCTTGGTAGAAAAAAACAATGCAAAATGCATGTCTCAGAATTGCATCTGCAGGCTTCAAATGGGTATGATTACAGCTTATAAAGTAGTATAGTGTCAATTTATCCTTGAAGATGACTCCAAGACAGAATCAATACACTGAGTATTCGACTCGATCTTCCACATGTTCATTGCGGCGAGCTGTCATTTGCATTATGGTCTTGAGATCAAACTTGTAAACCACTCCCAACTGGAAAAGGTAGATCAATTAGTGGAGTGGTGGGACGAAATTTCCAGCTTGTGAGTTTAATCCTCTCCTGGGTTCAGAATTTTCTGACCCGGTCTTGAACGGTGTCCGTATTAAGTGCCGAAGCATCCCTGAAGATCAGTGCTGCCCAAATTATGGTCCTCGAGGGCCAAGAACTGCTGGTTTTCCACCCTCTGTTTACCTGGGAGTCAGGTGAGATGCCAGTCTGGCCAAACAGTGGCAACAACTGTCCAGTTAATTGCCTGAAAGAAGAGAAAACCAGGGCTGGATTTGGATCTGAGGGCCAGATTTGGGCAGTCCTGCTGAGGGTAATTCAAATTTTATGATTACAGCGACTTTCAACTCGGTTTTCATTTCAACTTCTTCAACATCAAGGCTTAGTTGTAGAAAGAAAACTCTGGATGGTGGGTTCAGGAAAATTTACGGCAGTTAGCATCTGTGATCTCCTACAACAGCATGGTCAGATTTCAAGATTGACACCAATTTCCAGAGTTTTGTCTCCAACTGTCCCATTCTCTTTGATTTTTGTTACGTGTCAGTATAACGGGCTCATGAGCCATTTTGTTAACTTCACTTGGAGTAACTTCGGTAACATATGATTGAAAAGATTTTTTGAAATGGGCTGCACATGACCCGATTAGGAGTTAAGGAATAAAATCAGTTAAAACAAACACAATCTAGATTTATGTAATTTTTGATGAAAACTAACAGAGAAATATAATGCCAAAGAAGAGAGAGACCAATTGCTATCCTACTATGCTAGCCAGTTGAAACCACACAGGTTTGGAAGCATTTCCATTTTCAGTCAGTTCACAAAATTGACTGAAAATCAGTTCATTAAATGAATTTACAAATTGCAATTCAGTTGATCTATTATAAAATCCTCACATATAACTCAGATTGACATTTTTTAAATCATGAGTCAAATGAAATCAAATTAATTTTCTGAGTTGACCAAAATAAAAGTTTAATAGACCTAAACCCATAAGAGAGGGGTAATCCACCTAAAACAGGAATTTGGCTCATTTCTGTTAATTTTTCGAGTAAATAAACTCTTCCAGGCAGTTTTGCAAACCATCTATTCTATCTAGATTCATTGCAGGTTGCAATGTGTCAGCCTGTTAGCAGTTTTCATGCAACCAGATGGCCTCCGGTCGCAATGTCATCACAGTAAACATGATTCTGGCACTTTAACCAAACAAATCACCGACACACCCCTGAGCCAAAAAATTTAAACCACTCACAGAAGCAGCAAATAATGTTGATTATTTCACAAGACTGGCACATGTCAAGGTCTGCACACAGATCTTAGATGGTAAGCGAGCAGTCGGTTCTCATTTTCAACGTGTTGGATGTGGGAGAAATGGGAACTGAACGACTTTGACAAGAGCCAAATCATTATGGCCTGACGAGTGGGTTAGAGCTTCTCTGAAGTTGGAAGATTTCCAGGGTGCTTCCTGTCAGCAGATGTGAGAACCTACCGACAGTTGGCCAAGTGGGGACAAACCATGAACTGGTGAAATGGTTTTGGGTGAAGGCTACGCTATCTGGTCCAAATGGGTAGAAGGGCGACTGTGGCACAAGTAGCTGAGAATTTCATTAATATTTATGCAAGGAATGTGCCGCAAAACACACTGCATCATAGCCTGCTGTGTATTGCACTTTTTAGCTTGCAGACCAGTCAAAGTGCCCACTCCACCCCCAGTCCACCTCTAATAGCACCCCCGCAATGCGAATCTGAGCTTAAGAACTGAACCTTTTGAGCAGTTGATGAAGGTGACTTGGTCCAGTGAGTTCCATTTTCTTTTACATCATGTGCTTTGGCTGAGTACGAGTGTACCACTTACCTCGGAGAAGGTGGCATCAGGATGCACTATGGGAAGAAGACGAACTGGTGAAGAAAGTGTGATACTCTGGTAAATGTTCTGCTGGGAAACCCTGAGTTTGGGATTCATATGACATCACTTTGACGGAGCCATTTTGGCGGCACAAGAAGGACCTCCATTATATTAGGCAGGTGGTTTTTATCACTTTAGTTATTAACCTGACAGGTGTCTGTCATGTCCTTTGAATAACGTGTCAAAGAATAAATTAAGTTGAATAAATTTTGCTTTTGTTGCGAGCTTTATCAAGCAACAAACGCAAAATTTACTCACCTTGTTTCATAACTTTCTTATGACATGACCAAGAGCCTAAGATTCTGTTTATCACATAACTGAATTGCGCGATTTAATAGAAAACAAATGTAATTTCTGTTAGCACCCATTATCTGTTTGCATTGAGCTAACTTCATTGCTCAGCCAACTTAACTTAGTCACTGAGTCAGACGTTCACGTTTGAACTAGCAATGGTTTGTAAATTCAGTCAACTGAGTCGCTAGCTAACGTTAGCTCCCTAACTAACAAACTAATGTTACATAATGGTTATGAAAAAGTACTGCGTGCACGCTAGCTAGCTAGCTATGTAATGTTAACTTGGTTAAGTGAGTAGCGCTTAATTAGCTTTTTACAGAGCTTAGTCATACCGATTTAACCAACGTTACATTTGGTATTCAGTTTGGCTAAATATTAACAGCGTGATGGGACGTAGAGCAATTTTTTTACCCCACACTCTCAGCCGATGACATTTTCACAAAAGTGATATGAACCTAGGGTAATATCAAAACTATGTCATGAGCTGGGCTATGGGAAAAGTAATACAGTTATGTGATAAACTAGAAGCTGTCTTGATTTTACTTGCCAGAGCAACAGTTTTCCATAACTGTTTAGAGTTTATTTTCTCAAAAAAAATATACAGGAATGAGCCCAAATCGTGTCTTGGGTGGAGTACCCCTTTAACATTCTAGGATTTCAGGAGATGTTGGTTGAAATTATCATTCCTTCTTTCTTATTTTTTTCTACTTTTCCTCCCACCTCTCTTCACAACTATTCTCTCATGCATTTATTTTTATACTTGTCAGACCTCAAAATTAAATTTATTGCAGGCTGAACCCCTATTCACGGAGAATGATGGGATATGTAGGGGGGTGTATATGAGTTGGTGGATCACTGGTCTCACCTGACAGTGTTCTCAATCTGCTCCTCTTTCAGATATTTTCTCATCATTTCCTTCAGGTCCGCCATGGACATCACACCCCTCCAGGTGTCATAATCTGAATATCCTTTGTCAGCCACATGAACCAGCTCCTCATCCTTTTTGCCACAGTAGTGGCACGATGCTCGAAATGCCACGTATCCCAGCAGGAATGCTGCAAGTGCCAGTGTTGAACAATAAGGTTATCATAGTAGTGGTCAAACACACTATTCATCATTGCTCTTGGCCAAATTTGGATCTATACTGTACAACCATTTTTGATAGTTATGAAGAGGATATTCAATTAAATCCAGATCAGTCCAGTAATAACGGAAGTGATTTCAACCAATCATATGATAACCTTTCTGCTCAATGGTAGCACTTGTGGCAACATGATTATCATATGATGGGTTAAACCCATTATACATTATTGTTCCTGGTCGATCTAGATCTGTTGTGTGAAGTCATGATTAATGGTTATGAAGAGGATTTTCACTGGTTTATATTTTATAAAGTAATATGGAAGATTCTGAATATTGAAATATGAGAGTGACAAGCATGTGCATGACAGTGGCAGGGTGGGAATTTGCGTCCACATAGACATAGCATTCTGGAAACAAGAGAAGGTCAAAACCTAGTATATGGCTGGACCGTTTATGGTTTATTAACTAAATTGTGGGCAATGAGCAATGGCAAATGAGGAATATATACTCTGCCTGGTGACCAATAGTTTAGTTTCATTAGTCATTCACTCACTCACTCACTCACTTACTCACTGACTCGCTCACTCATTCAGCCACGGACATCTGCTGATGCAGTGTCAGACTATGCCAGTTCAGGAAAAAATGGTTGGTGTGCATCAGCACAATACATTGGAGGAGGTTGGTATGTGTTATATCCCTGCTCCATTCTAAAAGGATTATTTATTTATTTTTTGCTAAAGGTGTTATGAACACAATTTTATTGAGTTATTATTATGTTGACTAAAAGCAGGCATGATTAAATTGACTTAATGAGACTGAGGGATTCACTCCACCATGGCCAATGTTATGATCAATGCTGCATTGACTTTTGAGGCTGCTCGACACTGATTTATTTGAAGAAAAAAAAGTTCCTCAGTGGTAACCCACTCTTTTCCTCAAGTCCTTCCATCTCGTAGGACTTCATTTTAAAGCTAATTTGACACACCTGACTCTGATAATAAACAATTCAATGAAAAATCAAGCTGTTAAAAGAAGTGTGATGTGTTAGAGTTGGAGTGAAACCCAACAGTAGGGTAGGAAGAAGGTTGGTTACCCCGTCCCAGATGTTTCATCAAAGGTCTGACTCAATTACTTTTTCATTACATAGGGTCCTTAGCTAAAATATCACTCTCTGAAAATACCTTATGACCCCTGTTGAGCATGAGAGCTATGTCATGCATGCTCAGTCTCATGATATGATTGCTAAAGAACACACCTGTGGTGAAGATGAGGAGCGAGATGAGTGTGAGGTAGAAGACAGCTTTCCTGAGACTGGCAGGTTTCTCCTGCACCAGGGCCATGACTTCACTGCTCAGACCTGCGTGAAGGTCCTCCTCTGACACTGGATGAGCAACTGTGATCTCCGATTGTGATTCGTCTCCCCCCTCTTCCTCATGCTCTTCCCTCTGGCTGCTTTTTTTGACCCTCTGCCGGAATGTGAAGTGGGGTGGATGGCGTGATGAGGGGGGGCGCTGTTGTGGGATGGATGAAAAGGGGGAGAGAATGCAATTCATTTGTACAAACAGAGAGATGTTTTCCACTTTTTGGTCAATGGACATTGTGCTAAAGAAGCCCAACACTAAAAACCATTTACATTTGAATATTTTGTCCACTTAGTGACTCTACAGCCGCTCAACTCTCCTCAAGACCCTGAACTTGTGACCGAGGGCCTCTTTAGTAAAAACTTTGCACAGATTTTATGCAAACTATTGCATATGGACAAAAAAACTGGCATATGGTAAAAAAAAAAAAAAAAAATGCTCAATTCTAAAATTGTGGGCTCTAATTTCTTGGCGCAGCGCGGCGCAGCGTGGTGTAGCCCACGCAGTGGTAATTTCGTCCCGGTGCAGCTCGCGCAGTGGTAATTTCGTGCGGTGCAACACCACACGCAGCCACTTTGGCAATTTGGTTGACGGACGTGCGCCGAGATGAGTGTGGCAGCGTAGTAGGGGGAGGTGTCACATATTCATCATGACGCAGTGACAATTTCGTGGATAAAGGCTCCGCAGAAAGTGCACAGAGAGCTCGCCAGCTCCAACCTGGTTTACTTTCTGTGCAGTGGTAATTTGGCTGACCGGCGCACAGTGCGCACACGTCCCTGAAACAGGCAGGTTTCCAAAATGTCAGGCACATTTCAATGCAATAAATAATTACAGCAACCACTATTTAATGTAACTATCTGAATCAGCAAATAAATTATAGTATCTATATCGATTGTCCTGATGTCAGATCAAAGAGAGAGAGAGAGAAAGAGAGAGAGAGAGAGAGGTGTGCATGTGGGCGCGTGAGTGCGTGTGTAGGCTATGTGGGTATGTGTCCTTCAGCTGCTTTCACACCGGACGCGAAACGAATTTTTCGCACGACTGATTACATTCAAAGTCAATGCAAAGATGCGAATACACGCATGTATTCGTGTCTTTGCATTGACTTTGAACATAATCTGTCGTGCGAAAAATTCGTTTCGCATCCAGTGTGCAAGCGGCTTAATACTACTATTATTCTCACTTAGGTTTTATCGTTTTTAGTGGGGGAAAGGAATACAGCCTGATTGCTATGATCTCGTACTGAGTTAAGATCACATATTGAAAATAAATGTGTAACGTATCTTGCATTGTTGTCCACGCATGTTAATCCCAAAATTTTAAGCAGCAACAGGGTGTAATAATAGGAACGCGCTATCCATCGTTTCTCTTCCCAATAATGCAGGCAGAAGAAATAAATGAGCAACCGTCGTATTTCATTCCTACTTCATAAGTTTGAATGATCTGACGTAGTTTCGTTTTAAAATTCCATTCAAGTTCGCTAATGGTAATAATTCGCGAATGCCCAAGCTAGCCAGCTAACTAATATTTGTAATGCTTAATATAGACGTAAGCGGTGCAGAAAACATGCCTGAAGCAGCAAAGTAAAATACAACATTAACGCATCATGCAGATATAGGACAGAGGCTTCTTTATTCCAACACTTTAAAGGTGAGGAGAGGAGCTCATTTGATTGGTGAAGATTTGAATCGGCTGTGTTAAACCCATTCACGCCTTCTCTCCTCCCTCTTTGCCACTTGCGCAGGCAGGAGGGACAGAGGCGGGACAGAGGAGTACTTGCGCCGGGCACGAAATTGCAAAATACGCCTGGATACACCCCGTTGGCGCAGTGCTCCCCCCATTCGCCGCGCCTGTGCCTGGTCAACGAATTTAGAGCCCTGTAAGTTAACTGCATGCAATTATTACTTATTTTATCAAAATCAAGAGAAAATTTTGCATATGAGCAAAATCCTATAAAATTTAATGTTTTTTTATGTCAGGGTTTATCTCCATAAATATTGAATGAGCAAGGACACTGGCATATACATTGATACATTTATAAATGAAGCCCCAGATTGGCACAGAGCCTACAGATTTGGCATAAAGTGAAAAATGACCATGTATGGAGCTCTTTTTGGGTTGGAGAACCTAGCTCTTCCAGAACAGCAATAGATGAATATTGAATTTTCTTGCTACAAAAATGCTGTATAAATCTCAGATCTAAGAAAACAGGATTAACTTGAAAAAAAATTGGGAGGTTTAGTTTGTTTGCTTGTTTAAGCTATCATTGATGTTAGATATGACAATTTAGAGCAAGACCTTGACTAAACTTTTATCGCACCTCTCAGCATTTATGTCCAATAATTTTGGGTTTATATTCAAAGCAAGTTTGTATGGATAGAACTGCACTGCACAATAACCCCACAGGGAAAAGTTCTTACCCCTCTTAATAATGTCTGAATAGCCTCCATTCCTCTGAAACGTATTCCTCAAACACCTGAGGGCAAAGCAGACAGACTGTAAAACAGCGTTCAGTTTTTATCTCATGCTAAAACACTGCTGCTAAAATGTTTGGAATCACTAGTCGTATTTTTTTATTCACTCCTTTCAATAAAAGTGTTTGCATAATAGCAAATTATATGAAACAGACACTTCAATTATTTTAAGTTGTTTTATTTGGTATTTCAGTTATTTGCAGGCAAAAACATTTTTAAATGATAACAAATTCATTTATTTTAGTGATTTCCCATAAGTATCCTTGCAGTATTTCATCAAAGATTTGCCAATATTAAAAAATAAGAGTACTAGATGAGGCTCTGGCAAAAGTTCTGTCATGTAGACTCTACTTTCCTATGCATCATCCTATAGCTCTCTTGCAATAGGCGTGGCCTAGCTGTGGCGAATAGGAGGTCAAGCTTTGTCCGCCATTGATGTGGCCAAACAAAGCCCCAGGCTATTGACGCTACACACTGCACACAGTGAAAAGTAGAGAAAATGCCGAGTAAGTGTGCCATCGTTGGCTGTTCCAACCGGTCTGACCGGTGGGGTATACTACGAAGCTGGCTTTGTGATTAAGCCTGACTTCAGCACTTAGTAAAACCAGGAACCTCTTCAAATCTGGAACACGGACTAAAGTAAAAGGAGCTGCTCCGGGTTTTACTTTAGCTTAAAGGCAGGCTTAGTCACAAAGCCAGCTTCGTAGTATACCCCCGGGAGAGGGAGAAACGATTTTACCGTGCCCCCGGTATTATACGGAATCAGGGTGAAAAAACTTTGGAGTTGTCAACAATTCGACGAGCTAAATGGTTTTCAAGCATCTCCAGGGCCAACTTGGACATACAGAAGAAGGAAATCCGTGTTTGTAGTGACCACTTCATCCCTGGTTAGTTTTTTTGTGATTATATACTTGAGACAGTGGCATGTTACTAAATGAGCTCATAGCAGAAACACGCAAACGGTCTAAAGCGTTGCTGATGTGGAGCTCGCAAATCGACAACTCGTACCGGGAAAAATTCCGAATCCAGTTTCTACTTTTTCAGCTTGTAATTCGCCAAAACATTTTTTAAGGGAGATAAAATTCCGCCACGGCAATGCAGAGAAATCGTTTGTTATACCAGACACAGCTTTAGCATCAGAGCTAGCCCACCCTTACGAAAATCCTCAATGGTAAATGAATGGTATCCAGTGGTAAATCAAATAGCATTTTTTTGAAAGGGCGCACAACAGCAAAGTTCCCGGCTAACCCCGGATAAGCAAAACGATCGTTTCGCTAATTGCAGCCTTGTCAGCCCAACTTAGACAGATACAACGCCTCTCCGCTTAGCTTCAACTGTAGCGGCTACGATCCGGTAACATTAAGACAAAACTACCACCTTGATTGCGAACCAAAGTAACACAAGCATACCAGTCAGAATTACTGCAAATAAGTAAACCAGGAGAGCTTCTAGTAGCGCGACATGCGAACACACATGCGGTAGTGACCGAGCGGTCATAACAGTTTTCTTAAATAGGCCTATTGTTATCAGCTTGCAACTATAATCCAATACAAACTGTCTCAAGTGCATAATCACAAAAAACTAACCAGGGATGAAGTGGTCACTACAAACACGGATTTCCTTCTTCTGTATGTCCAAGTCGGCCCTGGAGATGCTTGAAAACCATTTAGCTCGTCGAATTGTTGACAACTCCAAAGTTTTTTCACCCTGATTCCGTATAATACCGGGGGCACGGTAAAATCGTTTCTCCCTCTCCCGGGGGTATACTACGAAGCTGGCTTTGTGACTAAGCCTGACTTTAAGCTAAAGTAAAACCCGGAGCAGCTCCTTTTACTTTAGTCCACGTTCCAGATTTGAAGGGGTTCCTGGTTTTACTAAGTGCTGAAGTCAGGCTTAATCACAAAGCCAGCTTCGTAGCATACCCCCCCCCCGGTCAGACCGGTTGGAACAGCCAACGATGGCACACTTACTCGGCATTTTCACTGTGTGCAGTGTGTAGCGTCAATAGCCTGGGGCTTTGTTTGGCCACATCAATGGTGGACAAAGCTTGACCTCGTATTCGCCACAGCTAGGCCACGCCTATTGCAAGAGAGCTATAGTATTATAGTACAGTATTTCTCACTCTATCAGCCTCTCCTCTCAGGCATGCTCAGTCATAATTATTACCCCTGCCAAGGAGGTTATGTGATCACCGGCATTTGTTTGTCTGTTTGTTTGTTCGCAAAATAACTCAAAAAGTTATGTACGGATTTTGATTAAATTTTCAGACAAGGTGGGTATTAGGACAAGGCACAAGTGATTAGATTTTTGCATATCTAGGCCAAAGTACAGCTGAGATACACGCCAAAGTTCAAAATTTCAAGTCTTTCCAATGGGCCGAAGTTCCAATCGCCGTGCTTTTGGGTTTTGCTGCCACCTGGCGGAGGTCTGCGCTCTCTGAGTGCTTTTCTAGTTCCTGCTGTCATTGTCTGGGGCAGTCAATTGAGGCATCAGCTGCCCTATCAGCTCATCACATCCATCCAATAGCACCACGACACACCTGTTATTAGCCTATCATCTTGCTGCTGTATTTCTAAATATGATTCCATCAGCCTTCAGTACATTCATGCTGCTGTTTTGCCTGCTCTCAGCCTCCCCCATCATAGCCCAATCTTTGCAGGGGCATTAGCTTCATCATTCTATCAGCATCTTCAGCTCCTCAGTCAGCAGAGTCATGAGCCACCACCATTACCAGTGTCTGGACTCCACTGGGGATTTATCCTCCTGCTGCTGAGGGAAGATGCTCCACCTCTACTCCTGAAGAGTCCAAGTACCAAAGACTTACTGCCAAGACTTTATAAGCACATTACCTGCTAATCTGTGCAATCTACAATAATAATTATCCTTACTTCATTCACTTGTCCCTCCAGATTGAAATTTACTGAGAAATCATTCTCGCTGGATTTTTATGTGCACTGTAATATTTCTCCCAGGTATGTCTTTAAAGAACACTACACATCTTCACAAAATTTACGATTCTCGTCATCCAACAATAGATCTACGGGTTTTAAATCTGATGATTGAGCAAGCAACTCCAGATATTACCATTTCTTTAACAAAAAATTCTTGCTGAGTTTGGATTTATATTTTGGGCTGTTGTCACACTGCAATACTGCAAAAGTTGTTTCTGTTTAATCTACGTGAGAATTCTTGTGATTCTGAGCTTTTTAAGTCATACATATTCTGTCTATAACCAATTTTCATACTCAAAACAGCAAATGTAAAGGAAAAACAAATTGTGTGAAGAATTTTGTCACCTTTTTGCAGTGCCATATCCTATTTACGGTATAAATTCATGTAATGTATCGAGGGTAATCATCTGCATTTCATTGACTAAATCAGGTTGAAAAGAAGATGACTGACAGTCAGAGGACCAACTTCTGAGCAGTTCCTGCTTTGAGACTAAAAACATGCCCACTAACATAATTGAACTGAAAGTCAAATCTCGTAAAGCGACATTGAAGATTTACGAAAACTGTTGTTCAGTACAAAGACAAAGATAAATATTTAAAAATGCAGTGTTCCCGGCTCTGTTTTGTTGTCTGACTGTGATAAAAAGTGCATTTGCACAGAAACTAAACAGCAAAAATATCCAATTTCACTTGCACAACCATCCACCCTTAGCTCTGTTGTCATCTTCTGCCCTGTTGAATCGCAGCTCTTTATTTCTGCCCATAAGATATTCATTCATTGACCAGACTCATACTTCGATCAGTAAATTCCAGTTCTAAAAACTAATGAAAATTTATCATGCCTAAACAGCCAAAAAAACAAGGAGCTCAGGTACTTAAATTATCACTTGCATCTCCCAAAGGTTTTTGAAGACAATATTATGCATGAAAATGGCATTTTCAACGTGTGTCATGCTAGCTTTTTAAGATTATTAAAGGAAGGAGGCGTTTAAAAAATTCCATTGGATGGCATATTGGATCCAGCTGGGAATTTCCAGAATTGACATTCGTATTACCGGATTTTCCGAGCAGGGAGTGATGCAATAATGTGAGTTTTTGAGTGAGATCGTGTTTCCACCAAATCAGGGTGATGTAACTGTGAGAAGCTCATTGCTGTTCTATCTTTTTCCCTCTCTACCGTCTCCCCCTATCTCTCTCTCCCTGTGGACACAGGATAAGTGCGATAAATAGCCACACCCTATGTGACCTGCGTGTTTTACACGCAAATACTGACAGGCAGAAAAGGTCTTTTACACGCAGTTGCGTTGAGTCCGCCAAGTCCATAAGTGTTTGGTCGGTGAAAATTTTTTTATCATTCTGGCTGTGTGCCACTGCAATTGATTTTACATGAAACAATCAAAATGTGCTTGAAATGTGGACATTCAAGATTAATGAACTATAGTATGAACTGTGTCAAAATAATTATTTTTACATTAATTGGATATAATATACTATTATTATATTAATATTAATACATTTTATATTAATTGGACAAACAAATAATCATGTTAAATTGGTTGCAAATCCAAACTTTGCAGTCAATGACTGCCTGAAGTCTGGAACCCATAGACATCACCCAATGCCGTGTTTCTAGAATCATTATGCTCCACCGGGCCGTCACTACAGGTGCCTTCAGTTCCTGCTTGTTCTTGTGCCATTTTTCCTTCAGTTTTTTCACCAGCAAGTGAAGTGCATTCTTAATTGGATTCAGAGATGGACTTGGCCTTTGTAGAACATTCCACTATCTTAAAATGTTCGCGGATGCTTTCACAGTGTGCTTCAGGTCATTATCCTTCTTCATTGCGCTGTGCTGACCATTGATTTTTGAAGCATTCAGTTGAATTTGAGTATGTAATGTTTCATCCATATGCTTTAGTGAATGAATGAACGAACATGTACATCTGTGCATTTATACAGCGCCTCTACATCTGTGCGTTTATATAGCACCTTCTCACAGATACTCAAAGCACTTTACAATCTCGAGGGGAAATCTCTTCTCACCACCACCAATGTACAGTACCCACTTGGGTGATCCAACAGCAGCCCTTCTGCACCAGAACACTCACCACACATCAGCTTCTTCTTCTTCATCTGAGATTCCGGCAGGCTGTATACCGTACGGCGTAATGCTGCCCTCCACAATTCATTAAAAAACACTATTCAAATCTTCTCACCATTCGCTGTCACACTTATACCAATGGGCAATTTAGTGCCTCCAATTAACCTGACATGCATGTGTTTGGACTGGGGGAGAAAACCAGAGTACCCAGAGAAAACCCACGCGAACATGGGGAGAACATGCAAACTCCACACAGAAAGGCCACAGGCCTGATTCAAACCCACGTCCTTCTTGCTGTGAGACAACAGTGCTAACTACTATGCCACCGTGCCACCCTCACATCAGCTTGAGGTGGAGAGGAAGAGGACAAATTGCACAGCCAGTTATATCAGAGATGATCAGGTGACAGGTTGAAAGAGCCAGGTTGGGAATTTAGCCAGGACACCAGGGAACCCTCGAATCTTGTCGAAGAGAGTCACAAGATCTTTAATGACAATAGAGAGTCAGGACCTCGGTTTAACGTCTCATCCGAAAGACGGCATCTACTTCAGCACAGTGTCCCCATCACTGTGCTGTGGCAATGGGGATTATTTCACTAGGGGGAAGATCATTAACCCACTGACACCACCTCCAGCAGTAACTTGGTCTCCAATTCAAGTACTAACCGAGCCCACACCTGCTTAGCTTCAGCCTCACGGCTGGAACAGATTGAGTGGTGGTATGGCTGTCATCATCAGTGGCGCTCTGGCTTGTCGGCGCCTATGCAGCCGGGTATGATTTGCTGCGTGGAGTGACACTGTCCTCCCATAATTATCACTGAAACTTTTTGCGACTTGCACCAAAGTAGCCCTACTGTTGGTACGGACCAGATGAGATAGCCTTTGTTGCACTTGTGCAGTCATGAACCAACACTCTGGTTCTGGTTTGTGGTTTTTTCCTCCTTGGACCACAGCTGGTAGAAACTCACCACTGCCAACCGGGAGCACCCCAAAAACCTTGCTGTTCTAGAAATGCTCCCATCCTGTTGTCTGACCACAAGAATTTGGCCCTTGTCAAAGTCCTTCAGGTTTCTATGCCTGACCATTTCTCCCACATCGAACAAAATGAGCACCAACTGTTCACAGACTTTTTAATATATTCCAGATCTTGACATGTACCGTTGTTACGCGATAACATTATTTGCTTTATCTGTGAGTGGTCACAATGTTTTGGCTCATCTCTGTTTATGCATAAATGTGTTTATGCATGTTACAGAAGCATCTATACAAGTAATTCCTTTTAATCTGAGTGCTAGCAGATTTGCTGAAAAGACTTTTAGCCAGCAGCACTTTGGTAAGTCTCCAATGCAAGATGACACAGATCTCCAATATGGCCATGCTACCCAAATTACAGATGCAATGGTCACAGAAAAAGACAAAATTAATTTGGGTGGCAAGAGGAAAAATGTCAAGCATTATAACATCATATCCTCAAAACCAAAAAACAGCAGCAAACTGTGGCTTATGTCAAAGCCCTTTGACAGGAACAAACGGACACTTGATCGGATAGCTGCAAATAGCCGCAGAACTACAAAGATAAAAATCACCAATGAATAGAGATAATCCATGTCTGAACCAGTACCAGAAAAAATACTACATAATGAACTTCAAAAAGCTGGTATTTAACAAGAAGGGTTGATACTCATAAGGTACCATAGTGTTTGGCAGAGGTTCCAAAACTCGGTTGAGGTGTATCCACGTGTATGTTAGTTTTCGTTCCAACCACAACTGCAAGCAAGGAATTTTAAAAGGCTGTTGATTTTTTCTTGAGTAGGTGCTTTTGAATTAATCTTTTTTCTCCACATTATGCCAGAAATAACTTTGCAGTATCACAAAGAATAGGGGAGGACACTCTGACATGTTGTGACAACCAACCCCATCACAGGGTTGGTTGTCACAATGTATGGGGTTGATTGTCCCTACGTAGTAATCAATGGGGCAAGTAAAAAATGTGATTTGAAAAAACATTAAACTTTTTAGTTTTTCAAGCAAAAAACACCAAATAAGTTTTGAAATGGATACTACCTCTATAATGTTAGGCTACTCATCAATGCCCCTTGGGTTTAAACCATGAATTTGAACCAGGTGACTTTTGTTTGAATGTAATGAGTAATGTAAGTACTTCTCTGTAATGAGAAGTAAAATGAAGGAATCACAATGCTCCACGTTGTGGAGAAATGATGACTTAAAAATTCAAAATGATCTTAGAAACAAAGCACTGAAAAAATATGCAGAAAATATAAAATATAATAATGTTTAATATTATTATAAATATTATGATATATAAAATATACAAAAATGGAAAATTCGGACTCTGATCGTTTTTCCTTTGTGGTCTTCGTACGGACTACAACATGTTTGCCATGCTGACCGTCTTTCTGAACTGATATATCTACTGCAAAAAAACACAACCAGAAGTAGCCTAACGGGTTAAAAACCCAACAGCCTTAAAAGTAACCTAGATGTCCAAAATTTTGTAACAAGTGACTTGAGAAACTGTGAGGCACACTTGTGACAACCATCCCCCACAGCAGTGAGACAACCGTCCCCAACCGACCTCCTGACAAATATTTTAAGCTAGCATGGCTTTAGCTTTCTAGCTAGAAGTTGACTCAAATCAAAGCTATTACCTTTGGCTTTTTAATAAGAGTTTGACTTTAAAATGACTAGTAACCTACAAACTTTTAATGCAAAAACAACATCAACATGAAAAATTACTCTGACCCACAAAAATTATGAAATATTTCCTCACCTCAATGTTTTGTGAGTGTTCCGCAAAATGATCCGTGCAAAATGAGCAGGACGTCAGGCCAACTGTTAGATATCTAGATAATGTCACAGCGCCCTCCAGTGTGGCTGTAATAAGCGCCGTGACAACCAACCCATGTGACAACCGACCCTGGTCTCCCCTATATATATAAATTCCAAGTTTCAGATTCCTGCCGAATGCATTTGGCTAACAATTACACCAAAGAATGTGGTAAATAGACCCCTAATTTGGTTGTGATTAACATTTTTTCTTCCTTAAACATCAATAACATGTAGATTTGTCTCAGTATCATTTACTTTGTCCTAAGTAATATACTGCTCATGATCTACCAGAGGGTTCGGATTGACGGCCCAGACCTTCACAAATTCGCAGCCCATTGATTGAAATCAGTCTATTTGATCATTTAGACATAATTTTCCTCCTTTTATGTGTCTGCAGTATTGTATAGCTTTTTCCGGCATTTTGTTATTAACAGTTGAAGGAATCCAACGTGAAAAATATAATAAGTAACCTGCAAACAGTATGAGACCATAGCACAAGACCAAGAATACCCAGTGGAGGCAACATTCCCCCTGATGCTCCCATAAACCAACATGATAACATATATCCAGCTTGCAAATCACCAAGATGTAAACATTATTGAAACTTGATGGGAAATTCTGGAGAGCAGAATATAATGAGACTCTGTGCTTCTTTGAAAATAGGCTGATATCCCACTGCACACAGCACAGAAATTCTATGACAGCATTTCCATTTGGATTGAAACAGTTTTGAAGGCAAAGTGTGGGCCCATTCATGAGTAGTCGCCAGAAAATCTTTTTTTCTGTTTCAGATATTATGTTCAATAAGCCCAAAATATGTTGGATAAAAAGTTAATTTTTCTAACCTTAATTGTGAGAGAAAGTAAAGTTGGTTTGTGTTGAGAGATGCCTATTCACGCTACTGTTTACAACCCAGCACATGTGCATGTTTGTGTATGAATGTTCAGGCTCGGCAAACACCTATCACAGTCAGCCGCAGTTCATTCACCTTTGAGCCTGCCAGCACAACGCTGAGGCTGGTGTGTTTGGTGAGTTCTGTGTCACGATTGGTGGAGAATTAGAGCAAGGGATGTACTAAAATGTGCACATGTTGACTCTGCGCTGACTTCATTAACTTTATTAACCGTACAATAAACAGCAGCACACGATTGCTCCACCTCCCCTGCTCATGCTTGTATGTGGTCACAGCCACTAGTCCAGTTGCGAAAGCCGCCATAAATTGGCCGCGTTTTGAGTAGTCAAGCTAGGCTTACTAAACAGTGTTGTGCAGAGTTATCGTGGCATTAAGCTAAATACTTGAATCTTCAAGTATTTACTTAATCTGTGTTCTGTTCACTTGAGGTGACATTTTAGAGTCCCTTCATGTTCAATAGCCAGCAGCTCACAAGAGGAGATCATACAATTTGAAGAATTTTGTCTATTATTAAAAAGCTCTTTTAAATAACCAGGAGTTTAATACTATGAAATCAAATAGGCCAGCATTAACCTATCCAAATTTTGTGATAAACTGAATGTACTTAGGTTTGTCTATCCTTAGACAAAAAAGAAAAAGTACAGTATTCAGGGACAGCCATTTCTAAAATACCCAAAGGTCAGACAGAGTGATAGCACTTGTGTGGTCAGTGTGGCATGCAGGTCAGTGGTAGTATACATCATGTAGTTGCTAACAACCCATGAGTGCAACAGTCACTACCTTGGCTGACCTCTGCTCATGGATCCACTGCACATGAAATGTGTCTGATTGCTCGAAGACTGCATAAAATCAAATGTATAACGACAGAGCTATTGCATTCAGTATACGTACAAGAAGCAGCACTTGATGCGTTAGGAATCGTTCTGGTGAGCAACTGAAGTTTAACACATTTGAATGAAGCTCCACAAATTTCACCATGAAAATAATGGAAATTAACACCATATGGAAGTAATCTTGCACAATTTTTTTAAAACAGAGACTTCATATGAAAAAGGAGGGTTTATTTGGCTATACGTATTCAGATGACTAGATCAAGTACAAAAGAGTTAATTCATCAGATAAGCACAAATATGCCCTTGCAACATCACTGCATGCTATCTTTGAGTGAGATCAAAAAGAAAAAGGATTATGATAATGCTATGAAAAGCCAAGAGCAAAGTTTATAAATTCCTTGTGTAAACAAAGCCAATGAGCCAAAACAGTGTGACCGCCTGCCTAAAATGCAGTTGGTCCTTCATATGCCACAAAATCCTGAGGCATGAGCTGTGCAAGACCTCTGAAGGTTCCCTGTGGCATCCAGTACAGATATATTAGCAGCAGACCATTTACCTCCTGTCAGTTGTCAGGTGGAGCTGCTGCAGATCGGACTTGTTCCAGCACAACCTACAGGCCACTGCCTCATTCAATACTGATGTCATGAAGGGGTGCACCTGGTCTGTTACATTGTTTCATTCATGTCCTCATGTATGCCCCGAACTAGGGCTTCCGAGCAGAACTTTTCTCATGGCATCACATACTTCCTGCCAACTTGTTTTTATGCCACAGTGCACCTCGATGCAATTTTTTCTGAAGGTAAACAGTGTAAATGCACCTAGTCATTTGCAAAATGTAAAAGAGAATGAATAATCAGACCGGGTGACCTTTTTCCATTGCTCCGAGATTCAGATCCAATCCCTGCCCGCCCATTGTTGGCCCTTTTGATGGCGGACAGGGCTTAGCATAGGTGCTCTGACCGATATGCAGCTACAAAGCACCATACGCAGCCGGATGTGAGGCATTGTGTGTCGTGGCACATCCCTCCCGCAATCATCATAAAAAATTTCAAACTTGTGCCACAGTAGCCTTTCTGTCAGTTTGGACCAGACGGTACGGCATGCGTGTCCCAGTTAGCCCATGGACACCCAACACCACATCACTGGCTCCAGGGTGGTCATTCCTCAGACCTCTGTTGGTAGGTACTCATCACTGCTGATTGAGGGCACCCAGGAGCTTTGCCATGTTAGATATAAACCGACTCAGTCACCTGGCCATAATGATTTGGCCCTTGTTAAAGTCACTAAAGCCATTATGCCAATCCATTTCTCCTGCATCCAACACTTCAACTACAAAAACGGACTATTCGGTCAACATCTTATATATCTGAGAAGTTGGCATTCATCGTTTTTATGAGATAAGCAATGTTCCTTGCTTAATCTGTAAGTGGTCATAATGTTTTTGCTCATCAGCATATAATAAACGGTCTACAATTCAAAAGTTGTTTTTGGTAGTGCAGTGCCCATTCAAAACATTCCTGTTCGGAATGAGCGGATTGCTAGGCCTCTGGTATAGCTGTTTGAAACTTTCTCAAGATTTCTCGAGAACCACTCAGCAAAATAATTTCATACCTGAAACTGCATTACTATGGGTCCTCATTTATACAGCCCCCAAGTATGAAGTCGATCAAATGAACAACTGTAATCGAACTACAGGCATACATACAGACAAGCAGAGACAGACAAGTCTCCACTTATAATAATAAGGATCTTACATTGATGAAATAAGAGGGATTGCAGATGCTGCCATGCCTGATTATGCTTCTGCTACAGGAAATCAATTCATTAACTTCACAATCAGAGATTCAGATATATAAATGAAAGCATTTATATGGTCCAAGAGTTAAAGAAACCAAGGGAAAACAGTAACGAACATGTTCAATTCAAACATAAACCAAAAACAACTCCGTGCTCTATAATACCAAGTCCATGAAACCATTTTTCATCTTTAAAAAGGTCTTCAAACAACCTGCACATTGAAATATTTGCTGCAATAATTTAACCGTTATTGAGACTCTCACAGGTAGCATTTCCACAACAAGATGAACTCATGAAAACGCCTCAAATACCTGGCTCAAATTTGAAAATATTTCAATGGAAAGACCTTGCTCATTGGCCTGATCCCAAACTGTATTGCGTTGCCGATACATAACCGTTAACCCTCTGAATTCCAGAAAATTTACACCGAGTTTCAATCATAGTCCTTGTAATAATAGTAATAGTCCTTGTTGAAAAACTGCAAAATTTCAATTTTGCACAAAAAAAGACAAAAACTACTCATTTCAATGAACTAAAACTATTTTACCTTTGAAACTAGACAGCAATCGAAGTGGCTCAGCATCAAGACCACACACCAAACACCAAATTAACGACTGTGACATTATACAATAACTGTAGACAAAAGCAAGTCTAATACACTGTCAGTAACCTAATCAGGAATTTTAGTAAAGCACTCACCCTCTCTTTATCTCTTCCTACGCAAGCTGCTGCCTTCTATCATTGACTGGGGTCTTGCTCCAGAAGCTCCACCCCCTCGAGTGTTCTGCCTCAGCGTCTGACTGTACAATTATCCTCAAATTTTATTGGCCCAAAGAATTAGAGAAGTTTGAAAATGGCTTTCAAGTAAATTCTGAGCAAAACAAAAAAGAGAAAGAAATTAAGCGCTTACAGGTAGAGTTTTAACATTAAATTCTTGAAAAAAGGCTCTTTATTTTGAACTTCACCCTCCAAATATGTTTCCATATTTATAGCTGATGCTGAATTGAGGGCAATGCTAGAGTTATGTGAGAATTCAAGTAGATGGAGTGGACATATTTAACATATTCAACACACAAATTCTTGTCTTTTTCAAAGTACAGTACCAGTCAAAAGTTTGGACACACCCACATTTTTCTTACATGTTAAATAAAGAAATAATCACCCATTATTTTGAGAAAAAAAATCTAATTCTCAAATCCATCAAACTAACCAGCACTTGTCATATCTGCTGAGCATACTCACAATTTTTTTTAATAAGGGCAGTCTTATGGCTATAAGGAGTTTGCCACTGCGCAGCCCCGTCTAAGTTCCCTCAGATATGCTGCACTTGCGGTTTGATTTTCATCGAACTTTTTGCCCAATAAGTCCCAAAACAGCTTGACTTTAATTCGCCTGTTGAAAAATGAAAGGAGCTTGTCTGTGTATTTACTTTGCAAAATATAGCTTTTGTGAGAATTCCAAAACTTTGAACTCTATTCAAACAAGTACAAAACCCAAAATCAGTGAAGTTGGCACGTTGTGTAAATCGTAAATAAAAACAGAATACAATGATTTGCAAATCCTTTTCAACCTATATTCAATTGAATACACTGCAAAGACAAGTTACTTAATGTTCGAACAGGTAAACTTTGTAATTTTTTGCAAATATTAGCTCATTTGGAATTTGATGCCTGCAACATGTTTCAAAAAAGCTGGCACAAGTGGCAAAAAAGACTGAGAGAGTTGAGGAATGCTCATCAAACACTTATTTGGAACATCCCACAGGTGAACGGGCTAATTGGGAACAGGTGGGTGCCATGATTGGGTATAAAAGCAGCTTCCTGAAATGCTCAGTCATTCACAAACAAGGATGGGGCGGGGTGAACAAATCGTGAGCTGATTGTCGAACAGTTTAAAAACAACATTCCTCAACGAAGCTATTGCAAGAAATTTAGGGATTTCATCATCTCACGGTCCGTAATATCGTCAAAAGGTTCAGAGAATCTGGAGAAATCACTGCACGTAGTTTACAAGGCCGAAAACCAACATTGAATGCCCGTGACCTTCGATCCCTCAGGCGGTACTGCATCAAAAACCGACATCAGTGTGTAAAGGACATCACCACATGGGCTCAGGAACACTTCAGAAAACCACTGTCAGTAACTACAGTTCGTCGCTACATCTGCAAGTGCAAGTTAAAACTCTACAATGCAAAGCGAAAAGCTATTTATCAACAGCACCCAGAAACGCCGCCCGGCCGCTGGGCCCAAGCTCATCTAAGATCGACTGATGCAAAGTGGAAAAGTGTTCTGTGGTCTGACGAGTCCACATTTCAAATTGTTTTTGGAAACTGTGGACGTCGTGTCCTCCGGACCAAAGAGGAAAAGAACCATCCGGACTGTTATAGGCGCAAAGTTCAAAAGCCAGCATCTGTGATGGTATGGGGGTGTATTAGTGCCCAAGGCATGGGCAACTTACACATATGTGAAGGCACCATTAATGCTGAAGGGTACATACAGGTTTTGGAGCAACATATGTTGCCATCCAAGCAATGTCTTTTTCATGGACGCCCCTGCTTATTTCAGCAAGACAATGCCAAGCCACATTCTGCACGTGTTACAACAGCATGGCTCCGTAGTAAAAAGAGTGCGGTACTAGACTGGCCTGCCTGTAGTCCAGACCTGTCTCCCATTGAAAATGTGTGGCGCATTATGAAGCGTAAAAATACGACAACGGAGACCCGGACTGTTGAACAACTTAAGCTGTACATCAAGCAAGAATGGGAAAGAGTTCCACCTGAAAAGCTTCAAAAATTGGTCTCCTCAGTTCCCAAACGTTTACTGAGTGTCGTTAAAAGGAAAGGTGATGTAACACAGTGGTAAAAAGGCCCCTGTGCCAACTTTTTTGCAATGTGTTGCTGCCTTTAAATTCTAAGTTAATGATTATTTGCAAAAAAAAAATAAAGTTTCTCAGTTTGAACATTAAACATCTTGTCTTTGCAGTGTATTCAATTGAATATAAGTTGAAAAGGATTTGCAAATCATTGTATTCTGTTTTTATCTACGATTTACATAACATGCCAACTTCACTGGTTTTGGGTTTTGTAAATTATTCTCTTTTAATTTCTGACTGTTTACCTCACAAGATTCTATTTGAGATTATTTAGAGAAGTTAAGCCATTTAAATTTCTTTAAAAACAGAGACATTAGCAAAGTGTGTCCAAACTTTTGACTGGTACTGTATATCAAAGTTCATATCCGCATTTCGTATGTCTGCGACACAGTGATCTATGGTGTCACTGTCACTCTAACCTTGACCAAAGTTCTTTACCTAGATGGCTTCCGGTAACTACTAGACCAAAAAAATGCAATGTCATGATATAGATAAAAACATCAGCTTTGACAGCAGTCATTGAAAATTTATATCAATATCAAAAAAAGATTACACCCCTCCAGCTAAAAATAAAAATGTAACGCAAAATCAAACAGATGCTCATTGTCAGAGACACAGAAAATGGAAAATTAACTGCTGAAGAAGGAAAATTATTGTTTATAGGAGTGGAAATAATTAGCATACAGTGTATGCATACCTATTTCCATGAATTTCATTAACCCTTTGATGCATGAGACCTTTCCCCTTGGTCAATAGGGGGGGTTCATCCATCCAGGGGTGGATGCCTTGTGAATGCTTGGAGGAGGGGGGACTAAAAAACCTCTCGTATGTGAGGCATACACATCAAAGGGTTAAATTCTCTGCAAATCATGACCTCATGGCATGATGCCATTTGGGATTTCAGTCATTTTGATCTAATTAATTTTGACCACAAGCTAACAGGCAGCTGAACTGTGAAGGAGAGATCAAAACAAACTATAGTTACACAGCATCAGAGACCAGGTATTAATGAGCAGTGCAGATGATATTGCCTCTGAAGTCATATTTATGCATTTCCTCAATCAAGTGATCACAATTTATTTTCAGACGTGCTCCAGTCCCATTCCACTGAGAAGCAACGTGCTAATACTATCACCCAGAACTTTGCACCTCACCATCTATTCTGCTTTCATATCCTTTTCTGCCCTCTGAATGAGTTGTGCTCATCTTCCTTTACCACAGGTTGTTAAAATCTGCTTTAAGAGGGGATGGAGGTGGTTTGTGCAGTATTCTTCCTGTTTAGCAGGGGAGTCGTGTCGTGCTCCATTTGTATAGTGCACTTATGTTCACTGTAGCATCTTAAGCAGATCCATGTACCTCCTTACCAAAGAATGAACCACAGTGAAATAATACCTTTAGTTCATCACAAATTGATTTTCTGCTGAGTTAAGCAATGACTCATCGCTGAAATGGTGTAGTCTCTTCGAAAACTGCTCCTGAAAATATGACAGAGGAAAAATCCATTAATGCTGCTTTTAGCAGGCAAAGACCAAATATGGTCCTGAGAAAAAAAAACACTGGTGCTTAATGTGGTAACATGCCGAGCACGAGGAACTCAAATTCTGACTGCACCGTGTCTGATATGGTCCCAAATGGACAGATATCATTCGGAGGGTCTATTCATTCTCAGTGAAGTCCTTAACCCATCTTTCAAGCGCAGCACCTTTGATTAACTGAGCACCTTTGATCTCACTGCAAACGCCACCAGTCGAAACAGCCACACTGCCCTACTTGATAAACTGCAGAATTAGAAGACCACATAGACACACACACACGCACACACTGGTCAGTGCTCTCTTGTGTTAGCATAGGACCATAGGACATCACATTATGTGATAGGGTGCATCAAGTACGTAAAATAATACAAATGCCATTATGGAATTTCAAATTCTGAGTTGACTTAGACTTCAGCATAGACACTCACAATATAAAAAATGTAAACATGGGATTATACTACAGTGCCTGACAAAAGTCTTGTCGCATAAGGACATAGTAACTAAAAATAGCATATAACTTTATTTCAAACCAATCAATTGTTACAATAAATGGTCCATTTTAATGTCAAAGGCTTTCACATTAATAATTTGGTGCAAAATGAAACCGTCAAAAAGCGTTCTGATGTTCACAGCTTGGCTAAGCCCATAACATCCGTTTTTGCTAGGACAAAAGTCTTGTCGTCTCTTCAGATGATGCAACAAATCGCAGATTAGAGTTTAACCTATGACAAATACTGTAATTAACACATTCCCAGATGTGTATAGAAATAACCCCAGCACACCAGACTTTCATATGAGGTGCGACTAGACCTCTGACAACATACCAAAGATTCAACCACAGACCAAAGTGCTGATCATCAAGAGCCTGAAGACTGAGTCTGCTGCTGAGGTGGCAGACATCTTTAATGTATCCAAATGTCAAGTGGAGGGGATGAGAAAAAAGATTTGAAGAGACTGGTGACGTTCATGGCAAGCGCAGGTCAGACAGACCCCGGTATGACAACTGTTTGAAAGGACCGTTTGTTGCTTCAACTGTACAAGGCTAGCCCTTCTTCAACTACAGCCAAGCTACATGAGGAAATGTCACCAAAAATCCCGGTATCTACAAGAAGAGTTTGTCAAATTCTCTCTCAAAGTGGTTTTCATAGCCAAATTAGTACACAGAAGTCTGCATTAAACAGAAAACAAAAAACCTGCATTGCATTTGCCAAGGCCCACAGCTCCTGCAGAAAAGGATTGATACTGGAAAAGTGGCTGAAAGTTTATTTTTCTGGTGAATCATCCATTGAACTGCATGCCAGTCGCCGTACAAGACCTGATCGAACCCTCATGGACCCAAGATTCTCCCAGAAAACAATCATGTTTGGTGGAGGAAAAATCATGGTTTGTTGTTACATCCAGCATGGGGGTGTGAGAAAGATCTGCAGAGTGGATGGCAACATCAACAGCCTGAAATATCAAGAAGTTCTTGCTGCCCTACTTATACTGCTGCTCCTTCTCATTCTTCTGCCTCCATGCCACAGTTCCTGAAAGCGAAGAAGGTGAAGGTACTCCAGGATTGGCCAACCCAGTCACCTGACATGAACAATATTGAGCATTTCAGGGGTAAGATGAAGGAGGAGGCTTGGAAGATGAAACCATAGAATCTTGATGAACTCTGGGAGTCCTGCAAGACTGCTTTCTATGCCATTCCAGATGATTTCATCATCAAGTTATCTCAGTCATTGCCAAGACGTATGGATGCAGTCCTCCAAGCTCATGGGAGTCATACGCAATATTAATTCTTTTTTCCAAGGCACCATGGCTTTATGTTCTGATATTATAGTGGCAAATTTGTGTATTCAAAATAAAGTGTATGTATAATTTCCACATTTTTTTTTAATGCGACAAGACTTTTGTCCAAGCAAAATCTGACCGTTCTGTACAAATTAAATTATAAAACTCAATCAATGACACAAAATTCTATTTTGGTATATTTCGCAAAATCTAGAGGGCTTTGCCTTTCATATAAGCCATTTTTGATTCCAACTGATCAACTACAAGTCAGGTTATTATTTGTTGTTCCTACAACAAAGTGACAAGACTTTTGTCCGGCACTGTATATAATTAATAACCTATAAGAGGAGGCAAGCTTTTAAAGGAATGGTAGGACCTGAGTACTTGGCGAACTATATATTTCCATATCATCAATGAAGTAAAAATGTGAGTTTTTATGCATTCCCACTGGTATTACAGACCAGGAGCAGTATGTAGATGGAAAAATTGCTCTCCTGTGAAAGGAGTACACACACATTCCTACACCAAATGTTTAAAAAAATCCTTTAATTACAAAACTATTTGTCACAATGGATAAAAATTACATTTTAAGAGCACTTTTGGTCATTCGAGCAAATACTGTTATTGACCATGATTCTTCAATGCAATTTTTTTTTCCAGTCCATGATACCAAATCATCTGGAAGCATTCACACCATTTCAGCCAATAAAATTACTTCACTGTGAAAACCACAGTCCTATAATGCCACATTCAATTATTCTTTCTCTCCCTCCTGTTCTGTAGCCTCCCTTCTTCCATCTCCAGATTTCTCCCCACGCTTTTCCCTGAGTCTGCTCCTCTTCCTTCTCTCGGTCACGCCGAGCTCTCCCATTCGCTCAGCTTGATGCACTGGAGCTGCAGTGGAGCTGGGATCCTGGTGATGAACTCCCGGTCCCCACGGCTGAACCTCTTCGGCTGGCTGCTCTCTGGAAGACACACAACCCTGTATATATAAAGCCCTCAAAAGAAGGTGCACTGATCTCAGACCAGTTTCCCCTGCCCTCCTCCTCACCATCGTCCACTACATGCAAAATACATTAAATTGATGCAAGATCAGCAATGTTGCACTGAGAAGTTTCGTGAATTGGAGTGATATGGGTGATAGAGAAGCAGCCCTCTGCACCAATTATCAAGTCCAAAGATAGCTATGCTGATGCGAGCAGTACCCCATAGCCCACAGTGAGCAGTATATAAACCTGTGACGGTGAGCTTAATACTTACCACCATTTGACAAGAATTTCGTCATGAAGACAGTTCATTGATGTTCAACTGTTTTGTGGAGCTTTGTAACTTTCTCGAGAACAGGGACAACAAGATGATGTCAATGCAAATTCAAGATGGCGGCTCTGACAGCCATATTGGATACCGGAGCACCACCAAAATCGATAGGCTTCTGTAGCTACCCAGCCCCAAGACTCACACCAAAAATGGCGATGATGAGCGATGGCGTTTTTCAGTTATCGCACGGAATCAAATGGAGAAGGATGGCCAGACGGATGGCCAGACGGACGGACACCGTGCGTGATGACAATAACCCACAGCCTCTTTCAGGGAAGAGGGGTAAAAAATAATAAGTTCTAAAGAATCTCCAAAAGAAGAGAAATATGTTTGAATTAGTAAGCCCAGAATTTCAATGACACACCACTTAACTGCATAATTATTCTGGCCCAGCTTTAGTTTCCCACAAAATCTTCAATTTAAACTTATTTATTGCATCTCATGTATTAGCCAAGAAATAATGAAAGCAGTGAAGTTTTATTGAACAAAATAAAACCAGGAGATCTCATTGATAGCAATGCCAATGGTGCAATAAATAAAATAAATTACAGTTCACAGCAACAAAATGAAAAACAGTAGGTCATAACAAAGGGGGGAATTTGAGGCGCTCATAAAACCAGATTTAAAAAAGATTGTCCAACAACTGGGCCGGGTGAGAGATGTGGGCCAGGGCCGTTAAACCTGTACCTGGAGAGCTACCATTTCACAGGTTTTCATTTCAACCCTAATTTGGCAAACCCACTGCACGCAATTAGCAACTCAAGTATGTTTGGAATGAACAGAGAGGAAGACCTCCAGGATCGGGGTTATCTAGCCCTAGAGAAGACCCAGTGTTTCCACTATAAGCTTCAGTACAGCATGGCCACCTGAACTGATGTTGTGTAGGACAGTAGTCCAGCCTGAAAGGTTAGCATAGCGTACTGTGTGGAGTGTAAAGTGAACAGCCCGTCGGGTCTGAGTAGTGTGCTGTGTAAGGTTAGCAGCACACAGCATGCCATTCCAGCACATAGTGTAAAGTGAACAGTGAGCCAGGCCAGAGCAGTGTGCTGTATAGGGCTGGTAGCATACAGCAAGCCACTCTGGAGCACAGTGCAAAGTGATCAGCAGGTACGGTCTGAGTAGCATGCTGTATGGGGCAGGTAGCAAATTGCATGGCTCACCGCTCCTGTGTGCAGTGCTGCTCTGAAACCGAGGCTGCAACTCGCAGGTGAGGGAGACAGGTCGGCACACGGCTGCACACACACACAGGTAGGACAGGTACTGCAGCAAGGGGTCCTCCGTGACCGCGTCAGACACCTGTAACAAACCCCAGACATGAAGTCACTGATTCACCCCGTCAACTGTAACTGCTATTCAGGCATGGTAAAAATATTTTCACCCAAGCCCAGCCAAGCAGATTCTGAGTTAGTAAAGCCCAATTATCAACCTTTCCTGCAGATTGGTAAGAGCACAGACATGCATGCTCTCTCCTGCAGAACTGAAAAATATAGATTAAACAAACAAAATGTTCTCAACAGTATTTTGTTCCCATACCCAGATAGCTTCAGCCAGAAGTTAAAAATAATTGGTGAAACCAGCTTCCGGAGTTCATGGGTGGTAGAAATACAACAAAAGACTTACTTTCTGACTTCTAAAATTATTTCCTACTATGGTGTCTCTGCTATACCTGAAGGTGCCAGCCACACTGCAGCTAACAGAGCTGGGCTCACAGGCACTGCTCAGAGGAACAGATTTCACATGCAGTTAAACAGGCAGACAGGTGGGCACACAAAAAACAGCTAGGATCACCTGTCACCATTGGTGATGATGCAAGCCAATTACAAATTGCCCAATACGGTTGTCAGTCAAACTGGTCTATGAAGGCAAGACAGAACTTGTGCCCATGGAGTCAGTTATCAAGATCAACCTTTTAGTAATCTATATATTTGGAGAGCAAGGTTTAATTTTTTTTTTCTCTCAGTAGATACATATGTATGTCTATATTTCCTTAAATATGCGAGGGAAGAAAAGGTTCTCTGTATTTTCCTGCAAGCTCTGAGAACAGCATACATTACTGACAAAGGACCAGGCTAAAACGACTCTGAAGCTGAAGTGTCCAGCTGGTGCCCAGCCAAGGTTCTTATTATTTACCAGCAAAGTATCAAAGTTATTTAAAATACATTCCGAATCATTTCTTCCACCTAAAATCACAATCACCACAACAAAGCATCGCAGTGCAACTACCGCAGGCCAACTTTTACACTTCACCCATAGCTGACAGACTGGGAAAGGTGTTAATAAGGAACAGACTAGCTAAAAACAGTCAGTCATTACAAAAGCTCTCTGAAGCGTGATATTATGGTAATCAGTCCCAGCCCACACCGAGGAGCTCTTTTGTGTTAAAAGAAGTGCTTTTAATAAACTTATGATGTCTACCTCCTTCTGTTGTACTTGACCTAAGGCTACCTTTCTGCCCTGGCTCTGCCAGCACAAAAGCTTGCTTTGTGCGTATCAATGGGTCACACGGCAACATACTTCTGTAAGCGATGTGTTATGTTTCAGGTAACCCCATTTTTTTCAGAAGTTACTCTGGGCTGTTTGGTCCTGGAGTTGCTGAAGTGAAACTCAAGATGAAGACCTTAACAGGTCAAAATCGGCCTTTTGAAAAGTTCCATTTGTGGGTGTGTGACAGATGTAGGCTCCACACAAATCCCATACCACCATATCACCCTTGCTTTAATTATTTTCTCTAATATGCATTGCACAGAATATGGTGTAAAGAAAAAGTAATGCAAACAAATAAAAATCAATAACACTGTGAATAAGACTTAAATATATATCATACTTATATCCAAACCCATCATATTCAAGTTCTTCTCATTCCCTCAGACAGTGATGTCATACACAACAAGGCTTGCCTGTAAACAGCTCACTGTCTCTCCCTACCTTTTGCTCTTGCTTACTGCACTGCTAGTGTTAAGAGGTTTTTACATAGCACGCGGTTTGGGCGGCGCTCGGCGCTGGTTACGGCGCAGAATGTGGCAGAGGCTTTCACATAGCCCAAGCTTGGCGCAGATCTCGGCCATTCATTGTATACTTCATTGTCTTTGCAAGAGTAGTGCATATCTCATGATGTCGATCATCTAGATTTCTAATACACCTCCTGTCCGTTTAGAAAATCATTTGCTTCAGTTTACAACAGTATTGGTCTTTAATTGCAGGAAAAAAGAAAAAAAAATTGCCTATTGTGGAAATGAAAAACATCATATCGTTAGCCTCATAGTCATATTTTGCACAAATTGAGATATCTGCCTAAAGGGCCATCCACACTAAGAAAGATAACTATAACGATAACTATAAAGATATAGTTTTAAAAATCGTTCTAACTCACGTAGATGGCGAAGTCCACACCACAACTATAACGACAATGATAATGGCAAACGATATCGCTGTGATCACTTTCAGGGTGATTTTATGAACGATAGAAAAACTGACTGCCAATCAAATCCGTCGGAATTTAAAGGGCTTCATATTAACACGTCATGTTCATTCAACATGGCAGATGACATCGCAGAGAAACTCATTACATAACGTTAATCTAAGTCCAAAAGGATGTCTTGTATTAAGTTTCCTCTTAAGATGTATTCGCTGAATAGTAGCCGTGAAGCTAGGCCAACGTCAATTTTCCAACAAAGCAAAAATGGGTTCGCTGAAGAGAAAGTACAGCCAAAGTAAACTAATCAAAGTAGCTACATCAGCACTTAAATAAGAAGTGAGGTGAGTCGTGCTAGTTATCTCTCTCGGTGTGGACGGCCCTAGGAGGCAATTATGCTATGAGGCTAACGATATATCTCTGCCAGTTTTTAAACACACCTGGTATTCCCAAATTGTGAGATATCTCTCTCCATGCCTGGGCTTTTTTAACGAGATTCCGTTAGCTTTGCAGTCTAGTGTCCCACAGCTCTGCATGCAGAGAGACCGCCACAATGATGCTCTCCTCCATTTTTGGTGTGCCTTTCTGCCAAAATCCGCCTATTTTTTTTCCCCGATTCCAATATTCTCTCCTATTGGACGTGCCCCACACACGGGGCTGCGCCCAAGTTAAAAATTTTCAACTTGGGCGCAGCACCCTATCCAGCGGCAGCGCCCTGTCCAGCGGCGGCGCCAGCCTTGTGCTGCGCCCTCCTCGGCGTAGAACAGTGCTCCCTCGCGCCCCGCGATCACATACACAATGAATGGCTGCGAAGGCCGAGATCTGCGCCGAGCGCATGCTGTGTGAAAGCCCCTTTACTCTGCATGAGACCTGCACAGGGACAGCCACCCACCACAAAATCAATAACTCAGCAGGGATTTCATTTCCCGGAGCAGTATTACAGAGTTAGCTTGGTAACTTCACCAAGCTAAACCCATAACAGCTCTTCTTAGTGCAGTCAATTCCCAAGATTCGGGAGGGTTTCAGGTTTTTGTCCAGGTACCTCAGTTTGAAAGTTTGTTTCACAGGTCCCATTGCCCCACTGAACCATTAAAATGAACAGTGAACAGACTGTATGGGCCATTTAGAAATTTCCCTACCATCTTCATCACATAAGCTCGTAAACTGAAAACGATATTGCAGTAAAAATACTGTGGATGCTATTTTTCATATGAATGCCTCACCACACTTCTCCCTCGGTGGTACACTCTCAGGTAACCTCTGACCCTGACCAATCGTTGAAGTCCTTCCCATTCAGTCACAGTCAGAGCCAGAAGATGCGGTACTGTCTGAGAGGAGAACCACACTTGGGCCTCTCTAGTCCCATCCTCCACTACAGCCCTACAGAGAATGAGTGTATTCAGGAAACAGATTCTCTGTCATTTACTGATACACATCCAACCACAGTAATGATGAGGTTATTCATACACACAGACACAAGCACATAGACACAGGACAGATTTACTGGAAAACATCCACACAGAGCAGGCATGCTGTCATTCTTTCACTCTCAATATGCGACCCTCACAGATCAATCGTAAAAATGTACACGCTGACACAGACAGAGAATACACTAAGCACCCACTTTGCTTCCGCTTGAAAGACTCCAGTAGTTGAAGTGCATGGTGGGTAGTCTCGGGTACAAGCATCCTGTTACAGGAGGAAATAAGAAATTCAAACACAGAAGGAGCCAATTCACGAATAACTACTCAGAATCATGTCAATCCTGCAGGGTAACCACTCGTAAACTGGAAAGTCACATTTGAAACATGCAAGCAAACACAGGCACTTCATGAGGTCGTTTTCATTGTCCTGGTTTGACCTCTACTGACCCTAGTTCACTCAATTTAGGTCGTATCTTTCATGTTGGGCTTCCTGGTTCCACAAACTGCCTTTAACTTTGTGAAAGCCAGATTACACTTCAAGGAGGTCTGAAAGCCACCATGATACACCACACCAGCATCACAATCACTGGTAGTACTGGAAAGATTACATACTATATCCAGTCATTATCTTGACTGTATCTGGTGTGGATACCTGTTTGAAGACGGAGGCGCAGAGCGAGCAGACCCATTTCAGCTGCAGATACAGCACACAAACTACGTGAGCTCGCAGCCGAGCCCGGCGGCAGCACTGCACCCCCCTCAACACCCACTCGCCCAGGTGCATGATGGGAGGTGGCATACTCATGACTGCTGAGCTTGAAAAGTAATGAATAGAATTGAGAGGTAAGTTAAGGCTGCACTGTCAGTAACTGGAGACATTTGAGAAGATTTAAAGCACAGAAATATACAGAAAACATTGTAAAATGAATGAAAGAAAAATTACGTGAGGGTAGAAGTTAAATTACTAGCGCAGATGTGCAAGCGCAGGGTTCAATGGGTCATAAAATTTGACTGTTGATGAGGCAAAGATACACCAGTGAATGACTCACCCAGAGTGTTCGAGAGCAGTAACAGTCACACAGCTGAAGTGAACAGAGCGGCAATACACATTACCGATCCTGAGAAGATAGGGAAATACTGTCAGAAATCAATCAGGGAAAACACCCGTTTTAAAATGAAAAGTATTCAAAAACGTTTGGCAAAAAGGCTGCGAAATTGCAGGGTAATTACAACTGTAAGCTCCGCCGAGAAAGACTGGACTGAAAAAAAAGGAACATTCATATCTGCAAAAATCAATTGAAAGCGGAGGATAGAAGCTAAGCTAATCTGAGAAAATAAAATGGGTTTCATCTCTAGAGATTCATATCAGTACATAAAGGGACATAATCAGTGCAATGATTTTATGCAACATTTTAAATAATTCAGCAATCATTAAAAGGTTAATAGATGCATCACTTGCAAGTTAATTGCACAAAAACTTCTTATTTTAACAAATGACTGAATTTGTGCTTCACAATGTCTGAGTAAGTCAGTGGCAGCTGCTGAGCTGAAAATTGAGGAGTCAGAAAAAATTCCACATAAATTAATGACTAGTCTTGTCCTGTTCTCACAAACTTTCCTTTATTAGCAAGTTCTCCAATGACTTCAACATTACATTGGTAGGTAAACACAAAGCTTATTTCTTCATGCAATGGTAAGATGACTAAATAATAAATTCAGAAAAAATATTTTACTCACCATGTAAACATAGTGGGGAAAAGGCAAAAAACTACTATATCAACGTCTATGATATTTTTTCACTACTCTGCAGTACAGGCTAGCAAACATATGCTTCACTATAGTTTAAAACCTATGGACCCATATATGGGTCTGTCAAACACAGCCACTGTCTTCAAACCTGTGAAACGTCATGCCCATTTTAAATTCTAGTGGAGATTACAAGGTTTCCGACAATCCCAAATATGTCCTGTTGAATTACAGGGAAATGTGTACAAAATGATCTAGATATTTCCATATGATGTAATGTTGTGGCCATAAAAAAACATAGCGTCCTGGGTTAGAATATTTCCCTCAATACAAGTGTGATGTAGCTTCAGTGAAGCACTGCAACCAGCAGACACAGATTGTGTATGTGACAGTCCAACAATATGAAAAAATTGCTTTTCTGATGTTAAATCTACTTAGGGGAAAAATTTGAGGTTTAAGCGGTTAATTAAAAACAAATGGAATGAGGATTATCTAGATTTATACACATTGATTGAAATGTGCATAACTTCATGACCAAATAATTTTATCTCTTACGAAATTAATTAGTCTTACCAAAACTGGAACAGGATACACCTGATAGCATGGCATATTTTCTGTCTTGCATGCATTGTTAATCAAGGAAAATGATAAGAAATAAGTTAAGACCTGTAATCACTTTCAAGGGAAAGTTTTCTGTATCCTCCCTTCGGTATCCTCAGCAGCTGTCATTGGCTCAAGTCTATGTCATCACATTAGCAGTACACTCACAGCCAGCAAATGTGTTACGAGCCAGTCCAAGCTGAAAGGTGTACAGACTACAATGCAAACACTGCAATGTGGACAGGTAGCTAGTAAGAACAAATAACTGCATTATAAATTACAATAGCAGCTTATGTAAATTAACAAAATATAATTGCAGTAAATACGGAAAAACATGAAGAAATCTAACTCTGCCGGAAATGTAAATTACAAAAAAGGGACACATTACTATTTGAATTGCATTTAAAGTAGAACTCGCAGCTGATTAGACTAAGCAGGGGCTGTTACCTGTGTGAAACGTGAGTGTAGGGGCCTTGCTCGGGGGCCCAGCAGCTGCACTCATCTTACTGTGGTCACACTGGGCCTTAATCCACCTTGGCCACTAGTCTGATGACTGGCCCCTGAACTAAAGAATGCAGCACTGATATTCAGTGTTTATGGACTCACCGAGAAACCTTACGCTCGAAGGACTGGAAAAGCACGGTGGCTCCCGGTAAGAGGCCTGGAGGGTAGGGTTTCTGGGAGAGGTCAACGTACACCTGTATACTCCGGTCACGTGACACCAGATCCTGCACCGTCAGCCTGATGTTTAGAATCTCCTCCACATCCACATCTGTTCCCACACACATAGTGCTGTGACTCCATATTCATGTAATGGAAATGTGAGCCTCAAAAAACCCACAGAGAAAGCATCAAAACAGAAGGACAATTACAGGGACACGAGCAAAACTGCAAAACAACATAACAAACCTTGTTTAAAAACAATGATATGCTCAGGCCATGCAAAGTGCTGACAAAAATGAATGTTTGAAGGAATTAAAATATTCTTATTGATGTCAAGTGCCACAAGTTTAAGTGCTCGTAGCTTGTTCTGGCTCATAAGGGTTGGAAAATGAGATAGGACTGAAGTTTTCATGATTTAAGAAGGGAATAAGGGTTTTCAAGATCTCATAAGGGATATCTTACCCGTATCCTTGGGCAATGATTGGACAGTAGGAGTCTTCCCTTTCTCATCTATTAGTGATATTCTCTCAGAAATTACTCCTTCAAAGCTCACCAAGGAGGGGGTAGTGCTGAAGTTAACAAAATACTCAGGTTATCTCACACATATGCACAGGTACACACACACACACACACACACACACACAACTACTTCAAATGGCCCTTTCCAGCTCTATTTACAAGATCAGAGTAAGGAATAAGGTCACACAGCTTCAAACTACAGTAGTTATCAATCGCAACAACAGATCAATGTGATACACACATTTGAACTAATGTGATAGACTTTCATTAGTGAAAGAGTGGAAATGACTTGCAAAAAGAATTAAAATAAACCAGTACAAGAAAAACCCAATAAATATTTTATTTTTTCTGGATTAAAAAAAATAAATAAAAAGAATGAAGTCTTAGTTAGACATGACGGCCATTCTTAGTGCCTTAAAGTAGGGAATCAAAGAAAAAACTGAAATATGGCAATTTTGACATTAATGGAAAGCTTAGAACGCAAAGAATGCAATGTAATGTCATTCCGTCACATTATCGATACGAGAAAATGGAAACAAGCACGAAACGACAGTACTTTATCGAGCGTGAATACTTCCGTGATGCTAAGAAAGAGGCCCGTTTTGGGCGACGTCACGGACGGGTATTGCAAGCTCTGCTTGTGAATTTGTGGGCAGAGTCAACAGAAGTACTATGTCTCTCTCTAAGCTTTAAATTTTGTTATTTAAGGTTCAAACTGAGTCGTACTTTACTTGAGATGGATAAATTATAATGGAGAAAAATTTATGTCGTTTTTTTTTTTTTTTTTTTTTACTTTAAATTCCTATTTTTTCTATATAGTACATTGAAGATTAACATGGACATATGAACGATCTGACGGAAAGCATGTGTAAATACGGGGAAGGCAGGGTTTCCTCCAGGATTTTTTGAAACTGTGGCGGAGGGCTTCAGCGTCGGCACAAAACTCAGCATTATCAGGTGTGGCCAGTTTTCATTAATCAGCACATAGGCGATGTAATAATTGAAGTCTACGTGCACCGAGGTTTATCAGTTTCACATGCGTCACGGTGGATTTCACATTATAATATAAAAACCGATTATGACTCCGGACTCCGGAATTGGAATTAAATAATCATGAAGATACAATTAGGTAGAGCAGGATGTGCTCGCAGCAAACACAGAGAGGAGATACAACAACTATAAAAAAGCAATTAAGACCTGAAATTGAGCTTGAGTGCATGAGAAGTACAGGCGGACGATTCAGGCTGCTTTTGAGTATTGGGTGGAGGTATTTGAGGGGTACGATTGTGTTCTAAATGGCGTCGACTCCATATTTCTATGTCAGTCAATCACTGTTATGAGAGTCCACTTGATCGTGTTTATAAAATACTATCTTTTTGTAGCCCTGAGCATTGGCTTATCCAACCTTCCTCGGAATTGTAACATGACTCCAGTAAAAACATAATTTTCCTTCTAAACTAGAAAACGTGTACGTGTATATAGCGTATAGCCAGCACGGCGACTTTTTGCAGGCACGGAACAAACCAAAATAAGCAGCAAAACTAATATGCATGGATGAAAGAAATCACCTTTATGCGACATTAGCTTGAAAAAAAAATAAAGATTTAAACATGGGATTTAAAACTATGAACTACTGGGAGATCTGGAAGAAAACTATTAAGAGTTCTGACTCGTCAGGCTTTAAAAACAAAATTGAAAACAATTTTCATAGTTTTCACTGTATTATAACTATGGAACATCTGGGTACTTTCAGAGTACACAACCCACGTGTGACATCACGGGAAATGAGACTGTCGTCGGACTGATTACGGTGGAAAAGGAGCATCATTTTGAAAGCGAATATCAAGTAGCATGAAAATTTTTTCTCTTGTTATACGAGTGAATATCTTCAACATATCATGAAATTGTCATAACGAACCAATTTTATGGGCACTTATTTTCTTTGAATCCCTACTTTAACTAATACAGGAACATAAATAAAAGGATAACAGAATGTGAGGGCAACAAAAAGCAAAAAAATGGCAGTTGCATGTTATCCGCAAATATATGATGCAGATTAACAACTCAACCACCATTCCCTCAAATTTGATGACACCACACTGCCAGTTTCTTTGGACAAAAATCTTACAGTATCTCCCTCCCCACGACTGACGGTGTCAACAAGCTGTGCACTGCGTTTACCTGCCGCTGAGCACTTCCGATACGCTCATAACCTTCTTCTCCACACGCCAGTTTCCCTGCTGAAACACAAAGTGCCCTCAAGCTGAGCATCAGCAGTAAATCAAGCACTGCAACAGATTTCAAAGCATTTCATAATGCAGGTCATAATCTGAAGTCTCTTTTTCTGTCATGTAAACCAGGTTTTTACAACCAAACGCTCAGAGCAGTGCATTAGCCAACCACTCAACCATACAGAGGAAGTGGGAATGAAAAGGAACGCTATGCCTCATATCCTGTCATACTGCTATGAATTGGACTCACTTTCAACTACTGTTGTAATTAAACTAAGCTGCCAGTTTGAACTAATAAAAACAGTGAGTGCAGACATTGTGATACATCTTTACATTTTGATTCGCTATTGTAACACTTTTACCACCCCAAACTGGGACTAAAGCCCATGAATATGTTAATCAAGAGTCAATTAACTCCATTTTCCCAATCTATTGTATTAATGAGCCAAGTATAATCCCTTCAATGAAATAACCAGTGGTATTTATAACAGAATAAGCAAATGCAGATTCAAGTGCAATTTGAAAACTCAACTCTTCAAAGAGCACTTCTCCCCTCCGAGCTAATTTTGAAACTAGCATGAGGTTTAAGAAATTGAATTGCATCGTATTGTACTAGCTCTTAGCTGCCTAAATGTCCTAACAAATTGTTTTTACTGAGGCAAATTGTCCCGCAGGTATTCTATTCTGCAGAGCCAAGTCCTTTCAGTATATAAAGTATTGTCGCTTCAAGTTTTCGGAAAGTTACTTCCCACTAGAGCTCTCAGTATGTTTGATCTGTCATGTGCATTCTGTGTTGTACACTGTACTGGATAACAGCATCAACTAAATGACAATGTAATGCAATATAGCGTACAAAGAATAACCAAATAACCAGATAACTCGGTCACCACAGGGACCGAGTCATGTATCTCCCTGATCCCCAAATTTCGGACAAAATGGCCGCCTGCAGCCATATTAGACGTCCAAAAGTGCCAAGAATCAGTCTTGAGCATTGTCAAATAAATATCTTCATCTGTGCAAAATTAGAAAAAATTCCTGTAATAATTGTCGCTTCCAGAGCCCGGAACAGAAAATCTCTGTGGGCGCGGTGGCGGCCCCGGAACTAAACCATAGTATCTCCCGACTATCGTCGTCGAGGAGATACAAATAATAGCGTGAATTCTGTCTCCACAGACGTGACGTATGAATTGTGACGGAGTGCAGCGATACGCTGCTGACCTGTAGTGCTGGAAGGGTGTGGAAGCGCCAGTGGGGCTGAATAAGGACACTGGGGACACAGTTGGGCCGGGCACTGCCCTGTCCTGGCAAACTGCAGCCGGGGAAAACAGCAGGGTCCTGGAGCAGGAGAGAGCAGAGACGTCATCACGACGCAGAGGCCTATGAAAAAACAACCCTGGAACAAATTCAGGCGAGGAGCCCACAAGCAAAAATGCACCAGACCCACGTACAATATTATGCACAAGGGAGCTGTTAAGCTCATATTCATTTGCACTAAATGTCTCTGTAGCAGCTTTCCTGTTCTCTCAATTTCTACAGAACAGCTTAGAGTAGATTCCCAGTAGAGTTAAACACTGCGGTAATAGCTTAATCTTGGTATATGTGACATGTTCCTGATTGCGGAGTTGATCACCAGCTCAACAAACCGCTACAGTCACGCATCGTAGCCTTATCTTCCCTCTGACAGAACCCAGAGGCTTTCTTTCATTTAAAGAGCATACTTCACACTGTTTACACGTCTGACAACTGTTCCAACTGCTCGTTACAGAGGAATGTTCGACACCTCAACAAGCAGGGTCATTTCAGGAGATGGTTTCAAATGAATGTTTTTATTGGCCATTTGCCCACATTTAACGGAAAACTTGCATAACATTAATGCGTATGTGAGCGCCAAGGGTGTGATTTACATGGCGGTTTTAATATAGCATGATGATGATGATGATTTCATTATCTGATTGCAATATAGTGACCAGTAGTACATCAAAAATGCTAATTTCACAGCTGTTATTCACAAACACTTCTTCCACAGGGGGCTATGGGGTGGTGAGGTGGTTCATGCTCCCATAGAACTCATAACAGGGCTACAGTTCTCAGGGTCTCTGCTACAGTTCAACTACAGAACTACAGAAGAACATGAGGAACATGGCTCATCTAAAGACTAACAGCTGAGAGGTACTGTTATGCATACGGAGCTCTGACCTCAGTGTGGCGAGCCACCATCCGGTAAACACAGCCAGGCTGCAGGAAGGGGTACCAGCGCGCACAGTCACCCGTGAACTGGAGTTCCACCTGAGAGAGAGAGAGAGAGAGAGAGAGAGAGAGATAGATAGATAGATAGATAGATGCAGACAGACAGACAGATTTAACCTAGAGGAACAGTTGGAGGAGTTAATAGAACAAGAGACAATGAAATAGAAACACATGTCCCAGTGGCATCTACAGTCCCCTGCACAGCTGTTAAATGCTAACGGGCCAGATTTCAAATGGACATTTAGGCTAGAGAAAAACACTAAGCACTTTGCCAGACATATCAGTCAGCTATAATGAACATTATCATCATCATCCATGCGCCTGAAGTGAAGCTCATTTGAATGCTGTCCATGGCCTTTTTCCCCTCACTTTATGGAGCTATGGACAAATGTTGTGAGGGGACAAAAACAGGGTATATCCCAAATACTGTGGAATAGGCAAAATTCAAGGTTTGGCCTAGCGTTGGTGCAAAAGGAAAGGGTGAACAATCCACAGAATCAACATGCACTACTTAAACCTCCAGGAAAGTTCAAATCCTATTCACATAAGAACGGATTGGCTCGGTGCATTTTTGAAAAAGTTAAATTTGGTTTAAAGGTGATGGTACCGGAAAGGCCATACATAGTGTCACCAGAACAATAGAATCGCTCCAAGTCATTCACAGGAAAGTTGATCTGATTCCCATTAGAACAGTTAGACTAATAGCGTTTGAGAAAGTGGTTTCACCAAATAGTGGCGCTACACTAAAAGTAATAGCCATGAAAATCAATGAAGTTCCTCTACTGTGCACAAGGAATGTTGACAACCAATGAGACATGTGTCCCATTGAAACAAGGGATGTTAGTGATTTATCATTAGTCAATTAATTGCTATGAAGAATTTAACTGATTAAAAAATGTATTAACCGACAATGTACAGTATGAGTATCATTTCTCAGAAGAAATTCATGTATATTTATTTTTACATCACAAGAGGACGCATTTCAACTTAGCAGTTCGAAAAAACTTCAGGGTTCTATTTGGTCTGTCTTGTTAAAGTGCGGTCACATATGAAAATAAAAGAGCGACGATTTGAGGCGTGCAGCGGTGAAAATGGGAGGTGGGCCTGTAGTGGGCAGTGATGAGTGGAAACACAGCCAATAATAGAGTCTCTTCCGTGATGAAATAAGCTGGTCTGGGGGTCAACTCCACCCTCTTGTCACATATTGGTCGAGCATGACTGAGTCAGGCAAATTTGAGAGTCCAAGTTGAGCATTACTGAGTTCAGGGCAACAAAAACACTGGCAAGATTCCTTAACACATGGAGTCATTTTTTTAACCTTCTTGAATGAATGGAGCGCGATGTTCCATGCTCCCCTTGTGTGACCACACCTCTAGTCACAAAATGGCATCAATCCTGCCCCATATAACATAGTTTGGTTTGGGGGCACCACTGGTTGAAAAAGGACATTCTGTTCAAATGGTTTGTGCTTCATGAATTAATGTTTCACATAACTAGCGTGCCACTATATTATTTAAATGCAACTACAGCAAAGAAAAAGATGTGCATTTTCTATCTTATTAATCATTAATAATTAAATTATTACTGATTGATAGTGAGATGAGCAATCAATTAAGGATGAAACATGAAATCTGCAACCCTAATTTAGACTGTTAAAATTATTGCATTTCAAATAAAATGTTAGGCCAGTTGGTGGTGCTAGAAGGAAGGTCATAGGATCGCCATCATCATCTCTATACACCAGGAACCACCACAGATTTGACAAGATTCCCATAAGAAATGCTACATTTGGGCCAGGTCAAGCGGTAATGGAGTTACAAAATTGGTGTATTTTGTATCATAGCTCCAAATCTAAGTAAGATAGTTACAATTTAAATTGCTTTGTGTAGGTCTTCCCTAGTACTTCAAACAACAAAAAAGCTTATTTTGTTCATTTGATTTATTTTGGGTGAAAACGGCAAAAAAACTGGTCAGTAACTCCGTTACAATTTTGTAACTCCGTTACCGCGTGACCTGGCCCATTTGGCTGAGTGCTGATGCACCAGGAGACATTACACAGCCACCATAATCAACAGCTTCCTCCTCGATGCACCAGGAATGTTTAAAGCAGACTGGCATGATTCCCATTAAAGCTGTTTGAGTTATTAATTTTTTTTAAATAAAAGGTTTGGCCTGGGGGTGGCAATACAGAAAAAGTCATGGAATGACCAACATAATCAACAACCTTCCTCTGTAAATCAGAGAAAAAAATCACCAGTGTGACAGGATTTCCATCAAAACTGTTTGAGCTACTACAGATGGAAGAGTAAAGTTTGACCAGGTGGTGGCACTGCAGGAAAAGCCAAACAGTCACACAAAATAAAAGGGTCTGTCCTCTACGCAACAGGAATGAACACAGAAAGTTTCGCGTAATTCCCATAAAAACTCTGCTTTGGGGAAATAGTAAAACATGGGTAGACCGAAATTTTATTCATCATTGAAATAAGTGGTCACCCTTGATAAGCATGACACAAGCAGACCAACTAAGGCTGTAGCTTACCCGATTGATCCGCACACCTTCTGTCATTTCTTTTTGTTCCAGAGGACAGTTTTTGGGGTCCTGACCCCACGTCTGCACCTCCCCGAGCAGCACTGCTGATACTCCGAAACACGGAGAAAGCCCTGGGTTGCCTAAAGCCCGGACGTTGCGAAAGGAAAGTCCTTCTTTGGACTGCACAGATAGAACCACTGACATGCAGGGAGCAGGGGCCACGACCTTTGACCTGGCAGGGTCAGTGGAGAGTGGCTTGTTTGCATCCCCCGCTCTGCTCCCAGCATTTTCTCCATTATCCTCTACAGTCTGGAGTTTTGATTCTGCTCCCTCTCCCTCCTTTCCGACATGGCCAGAACGCTCACTAGTGGAGCACCCTTCCCGAGGCCCACCAGCCTCGTCTACTCCCTCATCCCCCTGCTTCTCCCCCTTCTCTCTCTCCGAGACGCTCCGAAAATTCACCATGGCAGCGGACGGGCTGAGCACCGTGAGGTCATCCAGACACAGCCGGATATACAGCCTGAGAGGAGAGAGGGAGGGTACAATGATTCAGGGAGTCAGTTACACAAAATGTGCTCCACTGCAATATTTCACATGGCTTTGAAGTTCATACACATTCCAAGAACTTTCTGGAAATATTTTTCACTCAGAGTAGTCACTGTGTTGAATAGATTTCCAAGTCATATAGCAGAGGAAGAAATAATTGAGGCTTACAGTGCAAGATATAATCTGGCTTTCGGTAGACCATAGAGGCAGGAAAATAGCTAGCAGTCTTGAGCTGAGTGGCCTTTTTTGGTAAATGATTTTACATTTTGTTACATGTTTTGTTATGCGTCGGAAAATGGGTACATTTTAATGTACAGTGTTGTGCTCTAATAGCTGAACTGTTCAAGTGAGACGTGTAACAGCTGCATGTACATCTGCGCACAAATAAAATTTGAGAAATGCTTGCGCTAGCGTGCACGTGGTACCTGCAGTGCTTGTGCGTGATGTAGCGCTCCTGGTCCAGATGGGTCCACGCAGGGAAGTCCGTCGCCAGAAATCGCTCCATTACCAAAGTGTAGCGTTGAACACACACTAAACAATCTGAACAAAACAATATTTATAAAGTTACAAGGTAGGAAATATGAAAAGGCCTGAATGAGTGTGTCACTTCGTGCGTGCGTGTGTGGGTGGGTGCGTAGGTGGGCGGGTGAGTGCGTGGGTGCGCGCGTGGGTGGCTCAGGTGCAAGACTGGGACTCAGATGGTGGTTTCAGTCTCAGTGTAGCCGTAGCCCTTGAATAAAGCCATTAAACCAACAGCGCTCAGTCTAATCATCTGTGAGTCGTTTTTGATAACAGACACAATACGTGTCTGTGAGCATATCTGTATTTGAACGCAGAAATTGTGTAGGTATTTTGGGATCATGCGTTACCCAACCAGGCAGTGTTGTAAGCAGCACAGGAGATGCCCTCTCTCTTCTCCACGACGACACAGTCAATCTTCCCAGTCTGGTCCACCAACCGTACACTTGGCCCTCGCCTGCTAAGCTGTAAAACACCTACCAGCACCTGGATAGAAAACCAGTTTGAGAGAGGGAAACAGGGTGAGTCCACATGCATTCAACACATTTTCACACAGCATCGTCATGGACTTTAATGAGAATTCTTAGACACCCCGTTACCACACACCACAAAATAGATCAAATTGTCATCAAGGGTATAATGTCATCAGCACCTCACAAAAACTTGGTCTTGGGTTTTCATGTCAATATCCAGATATCGGTAATTAACTTGAGAGGTATCTTATGATCCCCAACTCCTCACAACACTGCTGACGCACATCAGCACTAACACACATTGCCAGACGTGTAAAATTTAAATGCAATAAATTAAGTAATACTCGCCCTGGGTCAAGAATTTGATAGACAGAATCAGGTATCACTGGGTTAGGCCCTAACAAAAGCTTGCACCCACATTGGCCCATTTCCCCCTTGTCTTGAGTTCATTCCTACAATTAAACAAGCAAATGAAACCTTGGGTTTGCGCAGAGTGGCAGCAGGAAGGACATGGACAGACCAGGCGAGCAGTGGGTTGAGTGCAGCACGCGTCAGATTGGGCGCAGAAGGGGGAAGCAAAGACTGCAGGGACATGGAGTCCCAACACTCAGCCTCCAACCAGGACTGCAGATCTCGCACTGAAATTAGCTCACATGCAGGACTATCCACTGAGTACTGAGGACGAGGAGAGAAAGGAACCGATGAATAACCAGGAGTCACTGCTAAACATCGCCATACCGGTTACTTTGGGGATACCTGCACTGTGTCTGCTAGACTGATTGATTGATTGATTGATTTCTTTATTTCGATCATGTTTGTAGAAGACAACTTAAATGAAAAAAAAAACAGTTAAAAGGAAAAAAATACAATAAGTGCTAATCAAAAAATGAAAAACAAAACAAGACAGTAACTTTAAACTGTAACTTCTTAAGCTTCTCAGCTTACATGAGCAAAAAGGAGTAGGAAGAAGTGTAAACTTATCTAGTCCTACCCCCTTCAATTTTACTATACTTCCTAACTGTAATCATTGGATTCTGACTACAAACCTCTGAATGCCCTAAACCAAGTGAAGTCAAGTTTATTTATATAGCGCATTTCATACGACAGGCATTGACTCAACGTGCTTAAAAATAAAAATAAAAAGTATAAATTATACATGACTAAATCGCACACAAAAAAAAAAGATATGTTTTTATATATGTAAAATCTTATTAGATAAAAACATAAAACAAAACATAAGATGAGAAAACAGTCTCTGTTAACTGAGTTGGTCATCAGAACATTCCAATCTAATCAACCTTCCATTGTACTCTGTAACTAACTTGAAAACATCGACAAAAACTCAAACAGTAAAGAACCCAGGAAGAGAACTGTCCCTAGAGGGACGTTTAAATAAAGCCAGAGGAGTTTCAATGAGTCTAACCTCAGTTAGAGGGCAGCAGTGGGGTTGTTCCAGCATCTCTCTGTAGAGGTCTCTTGGTCTCCCACCCTCCTGCCCCGGCGGCACCACGCAGCTCAGTAGCTTTCGTGCCACAGCCCTTAAACGCCCCTCGCGCATCAACCGGGGGCAAAGCCTGGGGCAGATCAAAGTCAATTCAACTCCATTTCATTAGTAAAGCACATTGCACAGGAAACAGCTAGGAAGAGGCCTCAGAGAGTAGTAAACAGAGAAAAAAGGGTCAAAACTCGGTCAGCACCAACAAATGGCAAAGGCAATTGGTGGTGATCACACACTTGTCTATTTAAGAGTAAACAAAAAAGGACTTTAGCTCCAAAGCGAGATACAGGACATTCATTTTAGGGAAAATAACCTCGTTCACTCACTCCTACGGCTAAAATAAAGTGCATTCCATCTTCAAAAATATGATTATTTTATGAGCAAAGCACCAAGGATAATAACAGCTCCCAAATAGTGCAAAAACAATCTTCGGTGGTACAATTTTCAGTAGTATGTTATGAAAGTAAGGGTCACTTTTTAAAATTTGCATCTCTTTTTGGAAGGAAACTATTCACAGGCAGACCTGACCTCTCTCTGAGCGCGCTCAGACAGTGACACGTCCACAGGTACTGGGACACGCCCAGGTTCCTCTCCAGCTGGAGACAGAGTGCGGGGGGGTCTCTGGAGGTGCAGGTGGCCAGGCCTGTTTCCAGCCGGCTGAAGCCAGTGACCCGCAAACTGGAGCGCAGGCACGCGCACAACATTGTGGGAAGGGTGTGTGGAGACGGCCGATACAGGAAATGGACGTCATGGAGCTTGGAAGAGGGAAAGCAAGACATTAAACTACAGGTATGATAGATTATAATGAGAAAGTTGGGTAACCAGCCTCTCACCATGAAACCTAACCAATTCATTAATTAATGACAGACTGGAGCTGAAGTACATTTGAGATTTTATGAATTTACTACTTTGGTGTTGAGAATTTCACACATGAATATTAAATTCTAGACAGCCAGCATCAAAAATATATACTACTCAAAATTTGATAGGGATCATAGGAATTTTTTTGTGAAATGACATGCAAATTTGGTAACTGCCACTGATGAACAATATATTGGATAAATGACATGCAGTCAGACACAAAAAACACATTTGCACGCAGCATTTCATGACTTAAATGAGCGTGCAGCCTCACATTTTGGCTTTGACTAACACTTCACCATTTCAACTCAGACGTGTGCGTTGCTTGTTGGTGAAAATTTGGAAGTTCCCAAATTTTTTGCATTACATTTAGCAATAACAATGTCTCCTCAACGTCTTAGACGTTGATTGACTTCAAAGCAATTGGGAAGATGCATCGAATGCTTGACTCTGGCTTCTCCTGGCGTCACGTTGCTAATGCACTTAATGTCAGCCAAAGCGTTGTAAACAGAGCGTGGAACCGCATCAAACGTTTGGTACAGCAGCACACCGTCATGGGGGTGGTCGTCAGAGATCGACTACACAACGACAAGACCACTTTCTCACACTTCAGGCACGACGTCATCCTTTCTGGACAGCCACCACCCTACAAAATGACCTTCATAACGCCTCGGGGTCAGGGTATCCACTCAGACGATCTGAATCGTCTTCATACTGCCGGCCTCAACTCAAGAAGGCCATGTGTTCGAATCCCACTGACCGTGCGTCATAGGCGTGACCGTTTGGATTGGGCTCACGATCATGTCACACGGACACACAACGATTGGGCTCCAGTTCTCTTTACTGATGAGTCCCGATATCGCTTGGACTTTACTGACAGGAGGCAACGGGTGTGGCGAAGACAACGTGAGCAATTTAATGATGCCTACATCAACGAACACGACCATTATGGTGGCGGATCAATTATGGTCTGGGGAGGAATAAGCAGGAACAGCAGAACGGACCTGCATGGCATGGGGAGAGGGACGATGACAGGGGTACGGTACAGGGATGAGATCCTCAATGTGTACGTAAGACCATACGCTGGTGCTGTTAGCCCTGATTTCATCTTGATGGATGATAACGCCTGTCCCCATCGTGCTAGGGTGGTGAATCAATTCCTAGAGCAGGAGACAATTGTCCGCATGGACTGGCCCGCGTTCGCGGACCTAAACCCTATCGAGCATGTGTGGAACATGCTGCAGGTCGCCATTTCCAGTCGTGGGCACAACCCACAACTCTAGAAGAGCTCGGAAATGCCCTTGTTGAAGAATGGAACAACATTCCAATTGCAAGCATCCGGGTTCTGATTGACAGTATGACCCGACGTTGTCAAGCCGTCATTCAAGCTAGGGAAGGCCATACCCGTTATTGACATTAACTGTGGTAATGAAACATCAAACGAACACTGTCTGTTTTCACTTTACATGTCAGAGGTGAAACCATGAAGTGTTCATGAAAGCCAAAAGTGTGAGGCTGCACGCTCATTTAATGTCATTAAATGCACTTGCAAATGTGTTTTGTGTCTGACTGCATGTCATTTATCCAATATATTGTTCATCAGTGGCAGTTACCAAATTTGCATGTCATTTCACAAAAAAATTCCTATGATCCCTATCAAATTTTGAGTAGTATATCTATACAAACTAATTACTCTCTTTATTGTGTTAGTATAATATATTCCATATTAGCTGGTGAGCAACATTACAGTTGTAATCAAATGAAAGTCAGCACCAATATATTCGTATCAGAACAGTCAAAAGGAAAATTCACATTGCCTACTGGGCCAGTGCATAGGAGCAATGGAAGGACTTATTGATAGTATTTAAGAGGCATTGCCATTTCCTAAAAAGCTAAACATCTACGCCCTTCACCTCAATTTCTGCCCCTGGCCTCAGACGATGACCACCACTCGGCAGAGGCTGATAGGCCAGGCACAGCCCAACCTTTCCATCAATCTCGTACAGCCCCGCCTCCGAGCTCAGCACCTTTGTGATCACGCCCTAGATGGAGAAAAGAGCCTCCATTACTAATACACTCCATTTAACTGACATAACGGCTAAATATACAGTATTTATTTAAATCAGAGGAGTCGAACTCGGTCCCTGACAAATCGACTGTCACACCTACTGTAAAAAAGTACCTCAATTCAACAGCTACAGATCTTTTTGAGCAGCTAATTAAAAGAATCAGACCGGCTATACAATGAAATGGAAATCTAAAGGTCAGCATATCTCTAGGAACACAGAAGGGAACTACTTCCAGAAATAAATCCATAACTCTCACCTTATAGCTGATCATTTTGGAAATTTTGGTCTTGGCAGCAGGGACAGTCTGCGGCAGAGTTGTTACAGGCTGCATCCCTGTCGTCGAATTCGTCTCTGCCTGTGTGTCCGTCTCCATCTGTGTGTCCCTCTCAGTCTCTTGACCCTCCTGTCTCTCTGACCCGGTTTTCCCATGATGCCCCAGGGACCCACACACCTGGTCCCAGGTGAGCAGCGGGGCCGGTGGCTCTTTAAGGATGCATAAGCAGGACTCGGGGGTGGCACACAGCAACTGGTGCCCCGGCCATTCCCTCAGCCTGCACACCCGCAGGCCGGACACGCACAGAGACACGGGCACATGCAAACATGGCTGCCAGTGCAGACAGCGACGCTCCTGTAGAGAGGAGGCGGGGGGGAAACGGCACAGGAAATCAGGAAGGAGCAGGAAAAAACAAATGACCATCTGCAAATGAAGACCTGAACTGGATTACACTTAGGTCAGGGTTCAGTTACACTAACCCAAATTTAACCTTCCCGAACATAACTCTCACAGATAATAACAACACTGCGTATAATTAAAAATGAAACATGGCTTATAGGAAACATTGAACTGCTCCCAGACCAACAGCTTCAAAGATCCATGCAATTAGCACCAAATGTACTTAAAAAAATGCTCAGATCGTATTGGATCTTTTCAGCACCTATATTACAAAGTTTTCCTCTTGAAAAGCATGTCAAGGTCATCACAGTGCAGCTGTCATTTTTAAAAATAGGAATAAGTAGATTCAGGACACCGTGCTTTCTCCAAGACATTCCAACAATCCAACCTCGCCCTGATTTATGACAGAGAGAATGCATGCAAAGAAACACTCACCATGACCAGCACAGGAACACTGATATCTTCCTCTTTCAGGCAGAAACAGAAGAATGACTTCCCCCCGATTTCCAGCAGGGGGCCCACCGCACAAACTTGCCCAAAGACATTGAGACGAAACCCTCTTTGCCTTTCCCTGTAGATAAACACAAGCAGCAAAGTCGACATATTTTACAAAAAAATACTTCAGTTGCTTTTCCTTCTTCATTACATATTGCTAACAGCTAAGGATGCTACATCAAGCTATTTCTTTCCTTTGACAGCTAAGATTTATGCACAACAAAAATTGCTCTTTTTCCAAGTAAGACTCAAAGCAATATCTAATATGTCTGAATAAGGGGCCCTTATCTACCTGAACCAACTGTGCTACTTCAGCAAGTACAATTCGCACAACTGAAGGAACAACTTCGACATTCCCACATCTGTTCAGACACTTTTAAGGCGGTCGCAGTGGGCAACTAGAAGGCACCGGACTTAAATCCGGACCGATTATGCGGAGTTTGCATGTCCTCTCAGTGTTCACACAGGATTTCTCCCATAGTCCACAGACAAACATGTCAGGCTAATAGGTGACTCTGACATTGGCCACAGTTATGAGTTTGGGAGTGAGTGGTGTGTGATCCCTGCGTTGCTTTGATTCTTGTATGTAAATACAACACAATATAGTTTTAAATAAGACAAGGTCAAAACCTGGCATATGGCCAGACCATGTTTACATTTATTCATTTTGATAGAGCAAAATGAAAAAGCCAATAAGGAAGCCAAAACACTCATCCAACCAAATGGTGCAACTTCTTCAGCCACTCAGTAACAGACTTCTGTATTTATAGGGCTTGCCCCAACTTAGCTGTGGTTTAAACAAAAAGTTCAATTCTAAATAAATAAATAAACAAATATTCATACACTCTAGCAAAATGATAATAAAACTGCCATCACTGTTTGCTTAAAAAGCAAAATGAGCCCTGAAATCATGGATGCTAATCGGTATAACACGTTTTCTGAAATGAAAAGTACTGACTTCACTCTCACTGCATTTACTGCATTTGTCATTAGGGTACATGTTGTCATTTCACTCTGCCCATAAATACTGCTCCACACAAAGAGAATAAACAAGCCTCAAAGATAAAGAGTCATTCTGATGAATCCTCTCTCACCTGAGTTGCAGCACTCTGGCAGCCACACAGGTCCCCATTAATTTAGACAGGGAACCCCCAGGGTCAAAAGTTCTAGGACTTGGGACCAGGGATAAAGGTGAAGCTCTCATCTCAAGGTAGCCCTTTGGTTCCTGACCCGGACCTGATGGATGGAGGGGGATGTAGTTCCAGCTGGGAAATAGCATCAGATGTCCCAGCCACTCAGGTGTGGGACACAAAAGCTGTCCAGGGAGATAAACACATTCATTCATTTTTAAAGCCTAGTACAGATGTTCTCATTGTGATTCAGGAGTACCAAAGCACTTTTTGTGAACTTCTGGTTTGACTCCAATAAAAGAAAAAGGCCAGGATTGCTCCACTTTCTGGTTAATCATACAACCCCAATTCCGAAATAGTTGGGACAAAGTGTAATTTGTGAATAAAATCAAAACGCAATGACTTTCAAATCACACCAGCCAGTATTTTATTCACAATAGAGCAGAGATAACATAGCAAATGTTGAAACTGAGAAATTTTAAAATTTTATCCACAAAATGAGCTCATTTCAAATTTGATGGCTGCTACAGGTCTCAAAAAAGTCGGGACAAGGCCTGTTTACCATGGTGTAGCATCCCCTCTTCTTTTTAACACAGAGTGGAGGCGTCTGGGCATTGAGGAGACAAGTTTCTTGAGTTTAGCCATTGGAATTTGATCCCACTCTTGTTTAATACAGGCTTCCAGCTGCTGGAGAGTTTTGGGTTTCCTTTTACGGACTTTTCATTTAATTATGCGCCAAATGTTCTCAATTGGTCAAAGATCAGGACTGCAGGCAGGCCAGTTCAGCATACGGACTCTTCCACTACGAAGCCATGCTGTTGTAATAGCTGCAGTATGTGGTTTTGCATTGTCCTGCTGAAATACATAAGGCCTTCTCTGGGATAGATGTCGTCTGGAGGGGAGCATACGTTGCTCTAAAACCTTGATATAGGGTCATTCCATATGACATCACCCAAAATGGGGGGTGCTCCCAGCTTGATGGTTTCAGAATTGCTTCATTTGGTGATATTTTGTTGCATGTGATGAGCAAATCAAATCGCAGGTGGTTTCAAGTTGATATCTCGTTCCGTTCTCATTTTATGGGCCCCCGAAAAAGGGGGCGTGGCCCACGTCAACCCTCTGGTCACAGTTTGTGACCATTTTCAAAGGGTTATAACCGATGAACTAACAAGGGTACAAATTTCATTCTTTCAGGATGTTTATTCTGTCTAATAGTCTGCAACAAAGCTTTAACAATAGTGTTTAACCCTTTGTGTGCTTTGTAATTAACCCCTAAACATTGAAATTTATTTATTTATTTATTTATTTTCCTTTATTACAGGGAAGTCCCACTGAGACTGAGGTCTCTTTTTCAGGGGAGCCCTGAATACAATAAAACAAATACAAAGTGGGTAACAGACAGAGCATAGTAAGATTCACACAATTACATACAAGAACTGCAGAATAAAGGAAAACAAACTTTAAAATACAGTTAAAATAAATTTTTAATAAATAAATAAATAAATAAAACATTCAAGTGCAAAGGACAGAGAACAAGTTCAAGGTTAAAACTAAAGGCAAGTACATCTGGCCTCCTCAAGTAACATCTCCCACAGTCGATTCTTGAAGGAATCATAGGGAATGAGACAGTCAAGCTTCAGAGAGTCTTGGCATCTATTCCAGACATAAGGTGCAAATGAGCTAAAAGCAGAACAGCCCAAATTTGTCCAAGTCCTCAGTGACTCTAACAAAATCCACCCTTGCAATCTAACATGCTGGCTTCGGATTTTGAAGGACAAAAGCCTAGTTAGATATGAAGGAAGCTTGCCAAGCAATGCTTTATAAATAAATAAAATACAATGGAGCTTCCTTCTAAAATAAAGGGAAAACCACCCAACAGAACTATATAACACACAGTGATGAGTGCGGAGACAATCTCCAGTGATAAAATGCAGAGCGCTGTGATAAATAGCGTCCAGAGGTCTTAAAGTACTATCAGAGGCATGCATGTAAAGGACATCCCCATAGTCAAATAAAGGTAAGATTGTTGCCTGGACAATCCTCTTCCGACTGTCTAAAGAAAAACAAGTTTCTGTAAAGAAACCCAATTTTTGTTCTGATTTTCTTGGACAAGTTAGACACATGAGTCTTAAAGGAAAAATCATGATCCAGCCAGATACCCAAATACTTGTAAGACTGAACTTGCTCAATTTTAGCACCAGACACCGAGAAAATAGAATCATTTGGCATAATTGCATTCCAAGCAGAAAAATACATGAACTCAGTTTTATCCATATTTAAAACAAGTTTCAGATCTGCCAGAGTGTGTTGAATAAGATTAAAAGCCGATTGCAGGTAGATAAGGGCCTGGGCACACCTTGGTGCAGAGGAGTACAACACAGTGTCATCTGCATAAAAATGAACCTTGCAATTTGAAATATTACGAGAAATATTATTAATGTAAATTGTGAATAAAATCGGTCCAAGAATGGATCCTTGGGGTACGCCTTTCGTCACTTTTAAAAATTGAGACTTCGCATCCCCAAGCATAATAGCTTGTGTTCTATTAGAGAGATAGTCCTGGAACCACTAGCAGGCATCAAAATCAAGACCAATGGAGGACAACTTTTTTAATAAAATAAAATGGTCTACTGTATCGAAAGCTTTTGCTAAATCAATAAATAGGGCAGCACATTTTTGTTTATTATCCACAGCTGATATCAAATCATTTAAAACCACTGAAGCTGCTGTGATGGTGCTATGACCAGGCCTGAAGCCAGATTGTTGTGAAGTTAAAATGTGGTTGAAAGTTAAAAAGCTACACAGTTATTGCTTAACGAGAGATTCTAAAATCTTAGCCAGGCAAGGCAATTTTGAGATAGGTCGGTAGCTGTTCACTGAACAGGGATCACCACCCTTAAATAATGGAATAACATGAGCAGCTTTCCATACACTGGGAATAGTCCCCGTCGATACTGACAAGTTAAAAATATTGGTTATTGAATGTGCAATCATTGGGGCTGCTAAACGCAAAAGACTCGGAACTAGATGACTCACCAGGGGATTATTTACATCAATTCGTTTCAATTCTTGTAGGACCTCATTCACTTAAAATTCCCTAAATGAAAACAATTCTCTAGGTTTTGGAGAATTTGTGAATGAACTAGAGCTGAGGTCAGACATATCCCCTGTAGAGGGATGATTAATTAAATTTTCAAAAAGGTTTCCAGCCGCTATAAAATGTTGGTTAAAAAGATCAAAGATTTTGTGTTTATCAGTTATAGGACCAGAATCAGTGTGGATAGAGTGTGGTATAGATGAAGACGGATAACAATTCAGGGACTTCACAATTTTCCAAAATTTTGCAGGAGTACCCTGACTTTTGGCCAGTGACGAAATAAAATAGTCATATTTCACCTTTTTAATCAAAGAGCAGCAATTATTTCTTAATTTTCTAAAAACCTGCCAGTCAGAGAGTGCCTGGGTTTCCCTAGCTTTACACCATGCTTCATCCCTGACGCGTAGTTCTGTGGATAAGGCATTCGAAAACCAAGGGTTTCTTCTATTCTTAACCCTAAGTCTCTTCACTGGAGCATGCTTATCCAAAGCACGATTAAACACGGTAATAAAGTGAGCCAATGCTAGGTCAGGCTCTGGAATAAAACCCGCAGAGCTTAAATCACTCCAAAAAATATCGTGCAGGAAGGCCTGTTCACAGAAATGTTTAAAATTTCTTTTAGTTATAAAACATGGAGGAGCCTTTGTAACTTTCATGTCTCTAATACATGCTACAGGGCAATGATCACTAAAATCCAAAGGAAAGACGCCACTCAGGGCATACTTGTGCGGTCTATTAGTTAAAATCAGATCAATCAAAGTTGATCGGGATAAATCTTTAAAATTAGGTTGTGTAGACTCTGAAATAAGTTGCGTGAGAGTCAGGCCGTCGCAGACCCCTTTAAAATGGTTTGAGGACGGTGATAACCAATCTATATTGAGATCACCAGCAACCAATAATTCAGTGTGAGCATAAGTGGACAAGAAATTAGAGAGATTGATTATGGAAGATGAACGAGCACTTGGTGGGCGATACACACCTGCTAGTGTAAAACTTGCATAACCCAAACCTATTTTGATAATTAGACGCTCAAACTGCTCTGGAATAGAGGAGGATAATAAAACATTCACAGTGAGAGAGGATTTTACAAACATCAATACCCCTCCCCCTCTCTTAATCCTGTCACACCTAAAAACATTATAACCAACCATTGCTATATCATGGTACGACACAGAATCATTCAACCAAGATTCAGTGACAAGAAATACAACAGGATTACTTTGCAGAACCAGAGCCCTAATACAATCCATTTTTGATAATAGACTCCTTACATTGAGATACAGTAGACCCAACCCACACTTACGGGACTGAAAAACTAATTTGGTTTACGCATGTGCCAAACATGTCAATTTCAAATTAAATATTATGCAAGTATCCTTTGAAAGTTCCCTTTGCCATTTACATTGTTGATAGAACACCTGATGGAGTTTCAAATGAAGGTAAAAACATCTTTCTGTCTTCATCCAATTTGGAGAAATATTGACCCCTTTTCAGCTAATTACAGAAAAGGTGCACTTTTTGACCCTCATTTGGACCATGTGGGCCTGTTTTGATTTTCAAAAAGTTGGCCTCAAATTATGGAAGCCTGTAGTGGACAATATTCAAATGAAAATGTAATCCCACTATTGCATTATAATTTTCCACTTATGAATTAGTTATTTGAGACAATACTAAATTGAAAATGCATTAATCCAATTATCACTTTCATTTTCACATAAACATATGGGAAATCTATGACTATATTCAAATGATAATGAAAAGCTGTGGGACATCTAATTTTCAAAGTCATGCTCCGCAATACAGTGGACAATATTCAAATGCAATAAGCAAAACAGCACCCCCAGCCTATTGCATTTACATTTACATGTCAACACGCTCTTTTAGGGTCAACATGAAAATGAAAATGCTGTTTTCTAATCACCTGGAAATAATAATGATATAATAATGATGACGACATTTGACATTTCATTTTCAAAGACTTATCCTGCAATACATGGGACAATATTCAAATGCAGTAAGGGAAACAGCGCCCCCCAGTCCATTGCATTTTCAAATACATGTCACCACGCTCTTTCTGGGACACAATGAAAATTAAAATGCAATCTGTTAGCGTCTCATCAAGGCGGGTCTTCCGCTAGGACGTCACTCATTAGGGACGCGAACGGAAACCATGTTCCTTATTTGCATACCAACCAATCAGCTTCTGGGTAGCGCTTGTACGCACGGAGGCTTGCTGATAATGTCATAATGGCTAGGCTGCTATGTATTGTGTGCCATCGCGCATTAGGCTACGTTGCGCATTGGATGTAGCCATCTCGGCAGCTAGTATACTAGCTAACGTTAACTAAGGAAAATATTTGTAAATGATCATGACATTAAAGCGATATGATTTGATTTTTGCCCCAACTCTATTAACTGAGCTAGCTGAAATATGCATTTACTTATCCGAGGCTTCGCGGCAGTGTTATTGAGCAACTGCAACCCAAGCGTGCTTGCAGATTTCAGTGACGTTAGCTAGCTTGCTAGTGAGTCTAAAAGCAATCGCTTAGGTACAGCTAGCTAGCTATGATGCCTACTGGAGAAGCTCTTACAGCCCTGATTTGTTGCTTTCAACGCCATCTCGCACACACGACCTCTTTCACCATTGATCCGCAGCTTCTTTTACCTAAAGAACAAACTGACAGTTCACCCTGAGACATGTTATTTCACATCTAGTTAAAGCAGTATTATCCTTCCATGCGTGCTATAGCGTATTACATTACTCCTGATAAAACGCTATCCGTCACCCCACCCTGCTGACGCTAGTTAAGGGAAATATTTGTCATCATTTTTATACTTAATCGCTGTGATTCGGTTTTTGCCCTAGCTTCACAAGCTAGCTAGCTTTAGCCTGGAGGACACGAAGATCACGGGCATCCAGTAAAGGTCTTCGGCCTTGTCCCTTACGCAGAGATTTTTCCAGTTTCTCTGAATCTTTTGATGATGTTATGCACTGTTGATGATGAGACCTTCAAAGCCTTTGCAATTTGACGTTGACGTTGAACAAAAACATTGTTTTTAAAGTATTCCACAATTTTTTTACGCAAGCCTTCACAGGTTGGAGAACCTCTGGCCATCTTTACTTCTGATCGACTCAGCCTCTCTAAGACATCCCTCTTCTATAGCCAATCACGTTACACCCCTGATGTCAGTTACGGTAACTTAATTACTTGCTAAATGTTCTTTCAGCTGATTCTCTTATATATTAATGGCTTTTCCAGCCCTTTTTTGCCTGTGTCCCAACTTTTTGGAGACCTGTTGCAGCCAGAAAATTTAAAATAAGCTCATTTTGTGGATAAAAATGTAAAATGTCTCAGTTTCAACATGAAATGTTATGATATCTATGTTCTATTGTAAATAACATACTGGCTCATGTGATCTCGAAGTCATTGCATTTTGATTTTAATTTACAATTTACACTTTGTCCCAAGTATTTCAGAATTGGGGTTGTATTATCATGTGTGACGGATGCACATATCTACGGATACCTATAGCATACAACTGGCGAATTATTTGTGAATACGAAACAGAGTTCAACTCAATCCTCAATCAGTAGTGCTACTAGAACAATTAACCTCACTTGACAACTATAGAACCTAACCAGACTATCACAGATTAGTGATAATCCAACCCAGTTTCCAGGGATGTGCTTATACACCATTCCTCATCAACTTCTACAGGTTTATGGAATCAACTGGAAGAGGGCATTAAATCCAGTTAGTGCCTGTCTAGTGGTCAGGCACAATCAGGCCAACCACAACTCATCAGGACTGATCATATTGAAAGATTCTTAGTGGAAGCCAATTACACAAACAATAAACTCCTTTTCAATACACTTTAGTGCATGATTCAACCCCAACTCCTTCTGCTTCCCAACCTACAACAAACCCTGCCCATAAAACAGCTCTAATAAGATATCTTAACTTCACAATAAAGCTTGCGTCAAAGTGATACATTACATTTGGGAATGTTCCTCTTTAAAATGCAGTGCTGCAGCACAGAGGAAAAGCACAGATGATACAAAAGTACAGTCAGTGTTTTAGAATGACTTCATGAGGGAAGTTACCTCACAGGAAACACACCCACTACTATCCATCACTGTCCAGGTCCCATCACAGCCTGCATCTGACTCTGAGCTGCCATCGGTCAGGAAACCCGCCAGAAGAAGATAGGCTGGTGACAGAGCTTTGTACGTGGACAGCGCTCGCTCGGTCTCTTCGGCCCACTCTCCGTGTTCAATGGTGGCCCAGGAGAGCCGGCTACAACAGAACGTGTGTTGCCTGGTGACCAGCTCCGAAACGGAAACAAACCTTCAAAAACACAAAAAACAAACTTTGTTTTTATGGGTCAGAAGGAGTAATGGTTTATGCATCAGAGTATTGTGTTGCACTGCTCATCAAACGAAATGTCTTCAGTATCGCTTCACGAAAACCAATGAGTAATGAGATCACATCCCCCGATAAAAAATTATGGAATCACCACACATAGAGGATGCTCATACATGTCCAGAGGATGCTTTTGCACTTCATGGCATATAAACAAATCGCACATACGACACAGAACTTTTTGTTTGTCAGCTCAACATTCAGGCTTTATGAAACACACCTCAAACAAATTAGATTAAATATTTATAATAGCATTTTTTTCATAATCAAGTGCAGGAAAAAATATGGAATTCCACAATTTCGAAGGAAAAATTATGGAATCACCTTGTAATTAGCATCTCCAAAATAAATTCCAGCACAAATCTGCGTATGCACATTAGTCTGCAGGTAAAAGGGAGTGCTTGTATCATTAAACCTTCGGGGAAAGGACATCGCTTATTCACATTATATTCCCGAAAGCCATCAAGGTATTGCACCTGTAGGCGAGGGGCAGCATAGCTTCCTCGGAGCCCACTGTCCGCTGTAGTCTTCTAACCACAGCCAAAGCCAGCTCCAGAGCAGAACCAACATCGTGACCATTGACAGTGCACAAAGTGCCCTCAACAAACTGGTACAGCTCTCGCAGCCAGCGCTGTTCCTGCAGTTGGGGGACAATGAATGCTACTTAAACAGATGCTTACGCAGTTTTCTTTAAAACAGCTGAAACGTGGTAGTCTGAAAAGTAAGAAACCCATATATTCTTATTTCCCGACAAAGCGATCGATATTTCCGACTGTTCATGGCTAAATAACTGTAATCAACTAATGTTACACCACGAAAGCAGCAATATTAGAGGCACTACAGACTTTAAACTGAAATAAAAGCAGCGGCAAGTAGCCAGGCCCACATAATAGCTAGCACGCACTTACCGTAATACTGATCTCTTCAAATTCGCTAAGAAACAAATCCATATCTTTCAAGTCACAGATAAGTCAAGTTGGTCCAAATGCATTTTTTGTTTGACTTCACAGGGCAACTACTGCTAGCTTTCGTACTTCTTCGGTTCAACATCACATATAAAAAACTGCGTTACTGCCACCTATGGTATTGGAGACTCCAGCACTAAATCAATGGAGAGGTGCAGTATCTTAGCCTTCTCCTTCGCTTTGAAGAGAGAAAAAAAAAAACTTAAGGAACTCTCAATTTTGACCCGATTATGCGAAATGTAAAAACTGAACGCAAATTCCAAGTGTTGTTTACCTCATTGGTATTAATCCAAGCCACAAAATGCATCAAAACATTTCATCACATGATTTTATCACCGCAAAATGGGGTATCCACAAGGAAGACCAGAATCACACCTAATGCAGACCTCTAAAACAAGAAGTTAAACAATGTCAAAAGTCGTTTCAATGTCTCATGTGACCGCCAAGTGCTCTCCCCACAGCCTGACAGCATCATAGGACGCTCAGAACAAAAGAAAATGTTAAAGAAAAAATTCATTGATCTTAACTTTTTTGTTGAGTATAGATGTTTGCTATGTTTGTTTTAGGACTAAAAAACATTTTTTTCATGGTATGATGATCATTTCCAAATATAATTTAAAACACAATGCACTAAATATCCACTGCCAAATGTAGAGCTAAGCAGTTATTCCGATTAATATGTCAATTACCCAATTTGATGAAATTTATAATGATATTCCTATTATATCCATGAACATTTATCTGAACTGGAAATCTGCGGCTCCTGAAGAAATAGGGCATGCGAATTATACAAAAATAGGGGCAATTCATAGAATTAATAGTGCAACAGTAATGATCGCATTAGCAGTTGAAGTTTGCCTATAATGGTAACAGCACTGGCCTAACAAATCACTAATTGTCGAAATTATTAGTATACATACACCTAAAAACTGGAATGCTGCGTAATAGTAAGGTGTGACTAAGTTTCATGGGTGTTGCTAGGATATTGTATCGGTCACTGTGACATTACTTGGTTGCAACGTCCTCATCAGATGGTTGCAAATAGATAGTTTTGTAGAGTAGTTTTTAAAGCTTTAAGTAACTTAGTGTTGCCAGGTAGTTGCAAAGATGTTGTTGTTGGTTGCTAGATTGCTGTAATGTGGTTGCTAGAGTCATACTAGGTGATTAATATGGTGTTAGTAGATTGGTGAGAGGGTGTACCTAGTGGGTGCAAGGATGTTGTTTGTGGTTGCTCGGAGTCTTTGAAAGTCTGTTGAAAGCGTCAGTAATTATGACTTTGAAAGCAATGTAGCAGAGCCCTGTGAGAGACATCTGCTCACATTGGACTGTACACAGCCCATCAATTAATTCTGTAGCAGTGGTACTACAAACAGATAATTTGTTCCAAAACAAAAACCTTTTCAGTCATCTATGATAATTTTCTGCCAGTCATACATCAGTAGGCCTATATTCCTGTACTGTATGAGATAAATCGATTTCATCATGTCAGATTTAAATTTCAACTTTATTTATTTATTTATTCATTCATTCATTATGGGAACAATTATGAATTAATTGTCAATTAAGCATCATGAATATAGAGCATTTATACAATAGCTCTTACTTTAGCTTTTGTGCAAAAATGGTTCAATAAAAGTTGCATGACCTGATATGGTCATTACAATGTGTAAGGACATGCCTCCAGCTGTCTAGCTCACTGGTCTACTAAATCCCAGATCCCACTCTGCTCATTATTCTATTATCATCCGTACCTGTCTCTCATTGCCACTGGGTGGCAGCAGTGTGTATTTAAGACCGAGCTTCCCTCAGTCTCATTGTTAGGTCTATGTAATCTCATGCCTGTTTGAAATAGTCGTCTAGTATAGGCTTATTCTCCAAATTTGCGAATTTATACCAAAACCTAGTAACTTGTGCCTTTAGTAGTTTCACCAGCACATTATTATTTCAGGAACCTCACTTCCTTTTCTTTTCCTATTCGTAATACAATGTTACTGTAGCCGTAGCCCAGACTTTGTATTACTCATAGTGCTTATTTTTAGGAACCTCAGTTCCTTGTTGTTTTGCATTTCTACGTTTGTGCCTTCTGCCATGCAGTTGGCTTAATAAATAAAACCACGCCCATCCTTGCACCTGAGTCCAGCCCTCAACTTCCTGTCCTCTGTGCACCCGCACGAAGCGCAAAATGTTATAAAATGTCTACATGGACATTTGAAACACATGCAGGCTTTCTGCACTGACTACTTGTAGGCCTACAAGTAAAGTAGTCAGTGCAGAAAGCCTGCATGTGTTTCACAACATCTAATGCATAAAGTAATTAGTGTAATTCATGATAATATGGTGATATATAACACAGTGTAAAAGGTAAATGAAAGTGCAATCTCAACTATACACCTTAAAAAATTAAGGGAACACGTAATTATTATAGTATGATACCAAGTCAGTTAAACTTCAGGGATATCAATCTGTTCATTTTGGAAGCACAAGTGATTGTGAATCAATTTCACCTGCCTTGGTGCAAATGAAATATACAACAGGTGCAATGGAGAGACAAAAGAAAGACAACCTCCAAAAAAGGGAATGGTTGTGCATGTGGTGGCCACAGACAATCACTCTCCCCTTTTCCTTCCTGACAGATTATTCTCTAGTTTTGTGTTCTGCAAATGTCCTTGTCACAACTGGTAGCATGAGGCGGTACCTGCAGCCCAATCAGGCCGCACAGGTAGTCCAGGTCCTCCAGGATGGCACATCCATACATGCAATCGCAAGAAGGTTTACTGTGTCTCCCAGCACAATCTCAAGAACATGGAGGAGATTACATGAGGTGAGCTTCACGGGCCATAGAAGGGCATCAACGCAGCAGCAGGACCAGCATCTGCTCCTTTGTGTGAGAAGGAATTGGAGGAGCACTGCCAGAGCCCCACAAGATGACCCCCTGCAGGCTACTGGTGTGAATGTTTCTGACCAAACTGTCAGAAACAGCCTACATGAGGGTAGCATGAGGGCTCGGTGTCCTCTAGTGTGACCTGTGCTTACAGCCCAGCACCATGCAGCTTGATTGGCATTTGCAAGAGAACACCAGAATTGGCATGTCCGCCATTTGAGCCCAGTTCTCTTCACAGATGAGAACAGGTTCGCATTGAGTACATGTGACAGGTGCAAAGGAGTATGGAGATGCCTTGGTGAACGTAATGCTATCTGTAACATCATTCAACATGACCAATTTGGCGGTGGGTCAGAGATGGTCTGGGGAGACATATCCTAGGAGGGTCGCGCAGACCTCCATGTCATAGCCAATGGTACCCTAACTGCTCTTAGATACCAGGATGAAATCCTTGGAGCAACTGTCAGACCTTATGCTGGTGCAGTGGGTCCTGCGTTCCTCCTGGTGCAGGACAATGCTTGGCCTCGTGGCCAGAAAGTGTAGGAAGTTCTTGGATGACAAAGGCATTGATGACATTCACTAGCCGTCTCGTTCCCCCGACCTAAATCCAATTGAGCACCCATGGGATGTTATTTATCAGTGCATCCGATGCCGCCAATAACCACCACAAACTGTGCAGGAGCTCACTAATGCCCTGATCCAGGTCTGGGAGGAGATCCCTCGGGGCACCATCCGTCGACTCACCAGGAGCATGCCCAGATGTTGTCAGGACTGCATACAGGCACACGGGGGCCATACACACAACTGAGTCACATAATGAGTTTCTGTGATAAAATTTACAAAGGTTGGATAAGCCTGAGATTTCAATATTTTACATTTTCGGGGTGATTTTGAATCCATCCCTCCATGGATTGATGATTTTGGTTTCCATTGACAGATGTTGCGTCATTTTGTTTTTAACAAATTATGCTATGTAGTGGTACGTCAGTAAAGATTTTCAACGTACATAATTTGTTCATCAAAATCTGATATGTGATTGAAGTCGGCCCTGAATTTTTTTGAGCAGTTTCTATGAAAAGGAATAATTCACATTTTAGGTTTTATTACACACTGAATTAGAGCATCCCAGCAGAGATCTAGCATTGCCCATGCGGGAGGGCTTCAGTCAGCCAATATTTCTGTTTAACAGAAACATCCCATAGCGATCAACTGGAGGTCAGCGAGCCGCCAGTTTGGCATTCCAAACTAGCAAGGCAATATGGCAAAAATATTTATTTAATATGTATAATGTTTAATATTTATTTTCCGATATTTTCATCTTCATAAGCACTTAAGCAGCACATACAATATTATCTATTTGTTGATGTTTGCCAAATCAATTCATTGTTTATCTTAATCATTCAGAAATGACCAAAGTTAATTTAGAATACAAGATTAAGACTGCCCTCAGTCAAAAATTAGAACTACAATATACAACCTGGTATTCCTGTTGCCACTCAAAGAAAGCAACATTTAACACACTACCCACCTAAAGCATGGTGGCGCTATGCAGTTATACAGTTATTAAGAGATGAATTGGGGATATTTACCTTGAAAATGTTTGAACTGTGCTGCACCGACAGTTAGTACCGCTCTGTAACTCACTGCCGTTCCAATTTATCCTGATCTTAATGTGTTGATAAGACTCATTGAGGATGGCATTTTAGAGTGCCCCATATTTTCTATATTGGGGTACTGAAGACTGACTGCACATTACATAATTGCCACTTTTGAGAGTATCCCACGAGGGCTTGGTCCCCTTTTGTGCTTTAGCAGTCAACTTTTTTCAATCACAACTTCAAGAAGAACAAGAGACCGCATACGCCCCCCACCAAAGGACGCACACACATACAGATGCAAGAACCATTGGACAGATGAACGGACAAACACAGCCCAAATCAACAGTCCCCGAACCTACCCGTCGGGAGGCGGGGACTAAAGAGCAATTTTGAAAGGCCACTGCAAATAATTTGGGAGATATTCTCTGGAAATTGAACTGAGATCAAGGTCAAAAGTGAAAGGTCACATAACATGTCCTGTAGGGGTCATAGGTTTCCTTGCATTGGTTTCCTTGACCTAAACTTTGTATGTTTTGATGCGCTACATTAGGAGATTGGGTGATTTTTCAGAAATTTGCAAATTGCAGATAAAGGCCAAGATCAAAGGGAAAAAGGGCAAATGTCAGAGGTCAACAAAACATTCAAAAGGCAGAGGGAGGGGATATGGCCAACCTACACAAGCAAATTTGAATATGCTCTGGAAATGAAAAATCAGTGACTGAGGTCATCACTGAAAGGTTAAAGGTCACAAAAAAAATGTAAAAACTATGAAGATTTGGCAAAATTATGAAGTTAGTGCACAATGGCAGTTTCAGTGAAATGGATCCAGACGGACGCACTGACGCACAGGTGCATGCATGCACAGACGGACACGGCCTAAATCAATATTCCCCCGTCCTACCCTTTGGGTGGCGGGGGACTAATGAAAAATGAGTAAATGCAAACAGCTTACAAAATTATGAAAAAAGCCGAGCTATTTTCCGCATCATGCTGAAATCATTCACTCTCATTGTTTTCAGTCATTGGCCTTTGATATATGCGCGGAGAGTCATTCCCTGAGGGATACTCTTAAATGGACAAGGCCGGTGATGGAGCCCGAAAGATCATCCATCTATCCATTATCTATACCACTTCTTCCTCACTGGAGTTGTGGGGGAGCTGGAACCCATTCCAGCTAATATGGGCAAAAGGCAGGGACTCATCCAGTACAACTTGCCAATCCATCGCAGAACGCGCACATAATTCACACTCCATACACTCATATCTAAGGGCAATTTTAGTGTCTGCGACCAGCCTGACATCCTTGTCTTTAGATTGTGGGCGGAAACCGGAGTGCCTGAGAGAAACTACGCGAACATAAGGATCAACATCCAAACCCTGCAGAAGAGGGCCCCACGACCCTCTTGCTGTGAAGCGAAAGTGCAACCCACTGCGCCACCGTGCCGCCCTGCCTGAAAGACCAGATGTCCCTAATTACATTCCTTCACTGGCTCATGCAAGCGAAACGCACTTTCTATCGCGGTTCATTTGCTAGGCGGGGCAATCAAGATCCCCTTGAATAAGTGGAACGGGCTTTCATTCCCAGGGCGTGATGCAGGTGCATTAGCGCGGTTCAACAGTCGGCTATCCCCATGATCCATCACGCAGAGATAATTACGGTAATGCCCCTTTGAGACAAATGGCTCTTTAAGGCATGTTGCTCCGGATCTGTATCGGTTAGATTTTTGCTAATCTTATTCTGAAGTTTTGAAAGTGTTTCCCTTGGGAAAAAAAAATCAAAAACGATTAACCCACTTAAGTTGCAGAATAGAATGCTTCAGGTAAGCATATACGCATCCATCATCAAAACGAAGTCCCCCAAGTAATCAGCTATCTGCACGGCAGTCATTCATTGGATGGGCGTCACAATGTCCAAGAGTTAAGGGTAAAGCAGTAGGTAAGATGAGAATTCGTTTAACTGGGAATATCACTTTTTTGTTACTGGAGGATTCACGTCTCCAGAGCCTTCCCATATGAGACTGCCAGAACTGAATATTTACATATAGAAAAAAAATTGTCCTCGCCTTCCTATAGCGAATTAAATTAAGTTGATTGGCTAATTGCATTTTTTAAGCCAAGGCTGATCATTTTGTAAAACCATAGGTCACAAAAAGATGCACTCAGCCGAAGGGTCCAGAACATGAAAATAACCCTTCGGAAGTAGCTTTCATTTGAGCCAGTAGAATTTGGAAATAAAAATAGAAACATCAGTCCAGCTCAAATAAGCTCACAAGGAAAGTGCTTGAACTTCCAAATAGGCCAAATCTAAGCACAATCATGATTCATGAAATAAATGGTAATAGCGCAAATAAATTGGGTCATGCTGACTAAATAATTTTGTTGTCTTTGTCGACGGATAAATCGCAATAAATATGCCTACCTTCCTTTTTTTACAGACAAGAGCCATCAGTGGCAACCTCTAATTCCAACTAATCTCCACAGGATGTCAGTGATCCGATCATCCTCGTGTTATCTTCGCATGCCCCTTTCAAACTGAAGGGATTGAAGGACACAGTAACGCGACCCTGATTTAACAGGCTTCAACCGGAAGAAAAATATTAGCCAATAAAAAAACCTCATATAATAACTTTAAATTATATATTGTGGTTGAGATACACCCATGGGTGCTCTGATACTCAGAGATCTTCATATCACAATTGAATGCCCAGAGAATGCTCATTAGGTAATGTATCCTGTGCCACTGCCAAATCTTTACAACATTAGCAGGGAATTTTCACGAAATCATGGAGATGCCCAGATGGCCTCGAGTATAAGTCACCGATGAAAATGTTCGTTTTTCTTTTAAACTTTATAACTTATGGATAAAGCTCGGACCCAAATCGTTCCAATCAGCACCACAAGCCAGCAGTTTTTCTTTACCGAAAACTGTCAAATTAGCATAATGGCTTGCGAATCATCTTCGCTCGTCTGAATGACACCAAATCAAAGGCGAGAGGAACTGTGGCGTCAACATCAGGCAGTGATAACTGTGTCCAATGTGTCTGTCGTCAGTGGGCGTTCATTCAGGGAATCTAAATGTTAGTCAGCTCGGGACTGTTAGTCAAAGCGTGGTATTTGCATAAATGTAAACTATTTTGACAATTACTATTCTCAGCTTACATTTGTTGGGGAATCTGAACTACATTAATCTTAATTTTGTAGAATAGACATTAACAGTGCTATTTTTAAAATAACCACACCACACCAAGGCACCCATTTCGGCACGCCAGCAATTCAGCCCCATCTCGGTTCGTAGTTCGTGATTATAGGTCGCTTAGAGATGAATAGAAGCTCTCCTGTGAGAATACTTTGAGGGCCACATGGGGTGTCTCGACGGGGCATTAGGCTCGCACTCAAGAAAGAAGCCTGCAAAGTGGGCGATAGCGTTCAAAGCAACGTCATTTCTTTCTTCCAACTCTATTTTTCCAGAATAGTCCATCGCATCAAATAAGGTCCCCAAAACACACTACTTTAGCCCTACTGATCTGACTAGCCTACCGTGTTGGCTTTTCAGGATACCCTCTCGGCCTAGCCTATCTTGGGCGAGCTAGACTGAACATTGGGAGGTCAAATTTTGTTAAAAAAACAGGGACTCGTTTTTTTTTCAGCGAAAAATAAATTAAGTTCAGCAGTTCAATTTTCTTTCTGGTCAAGATGGCATATTTGTCCAAAATGCGAATCAAACTTTTAACCAGCACTCTTCATCTTCCGTGTACAAGTCGGCCACCGGGCCACTGCCTTTGTGAAGCAAATTATTCATTTGATACGCAAAATTGGGAGTAGATTTATGTTTTCACATGCATACAGTTTAATACGGCCTATCTTATTATGTTAACAGATAGATATTGGTTAGAAATGGCCTATGGTGACACCAACTTCAACGCGTATTTTTTATTTTTTTTTTAGCCAATGCAGAGTGTCAACGTCATGGTGGGCGCCACCCTTATTAAATAGACAACAGTAAATTCAATACTGATGGGACGGAAATGGGCGTGGTGAAAGGTTACAAGAAGTGTAGCCTGTTTCACTTGTATCAGCTCAGCTGGTTGGTGATAGGCATCGGAAATCGTTGCCTAGGCTGGCGGCCTGCGAAGTCGTTGAATTTCGTCATGAAAACCATCATTGCGGAGGTTGTGGAGCGGAGGGTTGGAAGGCGGGTAAGACTGGTAGTTAAATGTTCTGTTATATCAACTCGGCTGCTATTATAACCAGGCCTACCAAAGAAAACGGCCAAGCTGTAACAAAAGCTTATCAAATGTCTTCCTTTTTCAAAGAACCAGCCACACACTTAAGAAAACTCAGTTGGTTCGTCTCTGGGTTTATAACAGGCCGTGCGATTTTATGAGTTTGGTTCTGGTGAAAATGTATCGACTTCAAAGTATTGTGGTGCGAAGTTTTGCGGGAATGTGGCATGTTATCGATTTTGTGTTGCTGGTCATTTGAAAAAGGTAGCCATCTGACAAACTTTCGTTACAACTTCTTTGGCAGGCCTGACAACGGTGGTTTGTTGTTTTCAGTGCGTTATCGAATGCGCTTAATATTAATTATGGGCGTGTTCTAAATTAATTCGTCTACATGTTCTGTGACACTTAACCTACTTTCGGCCGATTGTGCAATGTAAAATATAGGCTAAGTTTGTAAGGTGTTACTGCATTGCAGTGGCTTTGTGTGTCCAACAAAAAAATGTCGTGGGTTGGGCTCCATGTGGGGAACAAAAAAAAGAAAAGCATTATTAATGTATCGGGAAAATTTTAACAGAAACACACGCTTCTTGGCGGTTGGATCTAGAGACAATACTGTCATGCCATGTAGCAGGCTGGTCAGAAGCTAAAGGGGTGCTTTCCTTCTCTACCTTTTCAGGTTCCAAAACCCCTGATGGAGAAGCGAAGAAGAGACCGCATCAATAGCAGTCTGGAGACTCTGCGTCTGTTACTCTTGGAGAATACACATAATGAGGTTGGTTCTTGCTAAAATATCAGTATTTCTCCTCACTGTCTGTAATTCCTGAGGAAGATTTTGACATCTCATCACAGTTCGTTTCTCATCAAATTTTCCTCAGTAACCCAACAGTGTCCATTCCTGATTTAAAAATGTGTCTTTGTTTAATTCCTGCAGAAATTACGGAATCCCAAAGTGGAGAAGGCTGAAATTTTGGAGAGTGCGGTAGACTTCCTGAAGGCAGAGCAGGAGGGAGGACATGAGCCTTGGCCAATGATTGGAGATGGGAGACCTCGAGGGGAGGATGAGGAAGTGAAGTCACCCAGCAAGCCTCACCATAGCTACCATGAGGGCATGAGGACCTGTCTCCTGAGGGTCGGCCATTTCATTGCAGCTAAGAGCCATGAGCTGGAGGACATTGGCAAAGAGTGCCCACAGGCAAAATCCCCCCTACATCAAGTGCCTTCCCTGCAATATCCACCATTACCTGGGAAACCCCATTTGCCCAACCCCCAAGACTTGCAGGCCAAGCCTAGTCTTCACATAAACCCAGTGCAAATTCTACCAAATGGGCAACCAGCTACATACTCCTGCATAGGGCTAGAGAGGCATCCCCAGGCTAGAGTCTACCCAATTATCTCTAATTTGTTTATTAATAACAGCAGTGGGGAGTCATCTAAGTCATCTCCTGCTCTCAGTGACACAGTGTGGAGGCCCTGGCCACAGTAGGAACAGCTGTAGAAACAGCCTCATATTTTAACAGACCTCTTTCGTCTACCTGGACAGCCTCTGGAAAATGAGACTCTCGTTCATCACCAATTTGCACAGAGACAACAGCTGTTTGGTTGACCTCGATAATTGATGCAAATTGTGGTTCCTGATGTGGAATTGCATCTGTAGAATGTGAGGGAAGCATTGAAAGGACATATTGCTATCCTGAATTCAGGCTGTCCAGGTCTCGAAAGATTGTATTATGTGTAAATATACAGCATATGTGTGCTTCTGTACTGATGGATATCTTGAAATTCCATTGATGTAGCCTATATATACAGTAGCAATGTTCCAGTTTCAGAATGAGGCTGTACAAATCTAACATTTTGAGGCAAAATAGAATTTTTGTTTTTATTACTTTTTTGATATAAGAAGGCTTTATTGCCACAAAGGCTTGGAATCTGATTAAAATTTGGATTAACAAGCGCAGATTGTGGCATTGCAGAAATATGTCTGCATAAACACTTTTTAATTATTTTACTGTTAATTTTTATCATCTTCTACTCAACTAAAAATGTGAATGAACTTGGAAGGTTTTGTGGCATTGATTCATTCTGTGTGCTAATACATGGATGGCTAGGGATCTTTAAAAAGTGCTTCCTATTTTATAAAATTTTTTGTCTCCGATGTAATTATTCAGTGGAGTACAGAAATGCTGTTATGAAAGCCGTAAGTTTCCAATTTTGAATTAATTGAGAATTTAGATGACTGGGCTAGAGTAGTTTCATCTTTAAGAGATTGATCCAATTTGTTTGTTCAAGTTTCATGGCTTTTAATTAAAAGTGGAACTAAATTTTTGGCTGGAAAGAATTCATGTTTTAAGAAATCAAAAATATTTGCAATCTCTTCTGGTTGACATGCCTTCCAGCCCAGTGTCAAATGTGAAATTTTACTACCTGAAGCTGCCAGCCAGAAGTCTCTCTTTTATATTAAATGAGCAATGTTGACAGCATTGGTTTGTATTTTTACATTAAAAATGAGCGACCGTTTGTGCAAGTGTGGTGCAAATAAACATGTATGAATTGATTTTATCATATTTGGCCTCTTGAATTTCCTGTGTTTTTGGGCATCAGTACTTATGCCTCGCAATGTGTTATATTTAAGTAGGCTCATCTGAAACATACCAAAAACTCAAAAGCCCCTTTTGCTTGAGCGCTGCTGGCTAACAGATAGGCCTATTCTACTATAAGCCAATTCAAGGCCGATGTTCCCAGAGTTAATTTTCTCATGGATGAAGGCCTATTACAATTAAATGGGTGCCTGCTTTGGATCGAATGGCAGTGATTGCACGATTTGATTTCAATGTGAGGATGATCGCTTGCCGACTGAACAATTAGAATCTTAGCAGCATGCTCGTCGGCAAAGGTTACTCCAAACGCGGTAGGAATGGGGGTGATCAGGCACAACAGTACAAAAATGATTTGGCCTCCACTTTCAAATACAAGTAAAGGGAAGTGAGCTTTCTCATAACTTGTACAACTCGTTGATTTGTTCCCCATTGACAAAACTTCCTAGTGGAAGTGCATCAGGAACTGCACCAGAATACTCTACCCATAAAAACAATTGGTCCTTAAAAATAATCTGATTCGATTCGATATAAAGGTGACTCGTACAGGATGACAATACGATCTCCCAAGGATGTGCAGGTGTTTTTTTTTTTTTTTTACTCCGATGTCTTTTCGCGTTTTATAACAGTTTGAACGGTCTGATGTGCCTTACTGAACTTTGAATTATCAAATCGTATTCTGCATTCCACTAAGACACACTCGTGTCCATAGCAATACCATCTTGCTTCAGTAGGCAAGGTTTAGTGCCGCTCTGGAGAGTTCTGAACAGGACACGCATTTATGTGCAGATGTACCATAGGTCCATTTAGTGGTCCGCATTGCACCAAAACAAAGGGCTTAGATCAAAAAAAGATTACGAAATTATTTGAGGGGAACTCCTTTGTCGTCAATAACGGGAGTGGTGTGGCTGAGCGGTATTACGGAAATCAATCCCACAAATTCTATTCGGCCTCCTCCGTTCTAGCTGTAAGTGGATTAAGTAATGGGGACGACTTCTTTGTATTCTCGCCGGATGTTTACTTCTTAGTGTGTTAAACCAGCTTGGATAACTGTTGCTTTTCTCAATGGTAATGTAAATATAGTGGATGCTGTCTGAAAGAATAAAAATGTTTATTCAAGGAAATATAGGCCTATTCTTGCTGTGGAGTAAAAAAAAAAAAAAAAAAATCAGTCGAAAATGTTTTACATTTCAATTGACAGAAGTTAGAGTCATGAGAAAACATAAAAAACGCACTTCCACTTATTTTTGCGAGTAAGCTTTTCTCAGACAATCCATTACGAAAGGCAATAACATAAACACACCTACAGCGGTGCGGTATATTAGTTTCTCAGAAAATATTAACATTCACCAGTGTGTCTCAAGGATGAATAATGGGAGCAAACAAGCATTCCTGGATAAATGTCATGCATCACACCTGAATTAACATGAAATTACTAACCAGGAACAAACTTTCAATTGAAATTATAAAAGTAATTTTGTAATCATGGAAAGAATATTGCCTTGAGTTTCCAATCGACAACACCAGAAGTGCATGAAATAACCGATGTAGGGGTGGAGTTGGGGTACAATAAAGAGTAAATTAACCCCATAAAACCCATGGACCCATATGCAGCAGCTGTATTCGGACCAGTGCAACTTCAGATCTATTTTAAATTCTAGTGGGGATCCCAAGGTTTCCAACAATCCCAAATGTGTACTGTTGAATTATAGGGAAATTAGTATAAAATAATGTTGGTGCGCAAGTTCAAGATATTTTCCATTTGATGCAATGATCTGGCCATAAAAACATGGCGATCTGGGTTTGAATATTTCTCTCAATTTATGTGCGACGTAGCTTCAATGAAGCGCTGCAACTAGCAGCTACGGAATATGTATGTGACATTGTCCTCCAGTATGAAAAAAAAATGCTTTTTCTGACTTTGAACCAACGTAAGGTAAAACCTAAGTGAAAATTCAGAATTTATGGGGTTAAATGGTATTATTGAACGATTTCTTCCCTAACTGCCCATACTGAAAGAACCTATATAAACATATGGGTTTTAATATAGGGCCACATATAGGTTTCGCATAAATGCGACATACATAAAATTGGCCGTTTTCATACATTATAGGTACATATATGTCACATATATGCGAAACCTATATGTGGCCCTATATTAGAACTTAAAATTTTTTTTATGGCATTTCAGATCCTACCCGCATTTGGGATGTCCCATTATGGAACTATGTGCAAGTGCTTCAGCTTAATCGCACATGCGGCATCCTGTTGACAACTCAGACGTGTACATAGTTTGCGGCATTCCCCCAAAGCTCCTTCGCATCCATTATAGCTTTTTGTCACATTGCTAAGCATATCTTTGCAAGTATAAAACAATCAGGGAAAACATTTAATAATGTAAAGGATGAGAATCTTCTCTATGAGCGTCCGTCGGCCCAACAGGACGCCTTTAGGGGAACTCTAATCTACATAACCCTTCCCAGCAGGCCCTTCGTAATATGCATCCCTGTAGCGCATTGGTCAATTGCGCGCTACTTCTGAAAAGAGCTGCCTACCACTGCTGGTTGATACGAGACGGGGATTAAAACCTATATGTTTATATAGGTTTTTTCCGTGTGGGAATTTAAGAATCCTTGTTATTTCATCCCTGTAGGAAAAAGTCTGGGACCTTTGGTTGCTATACAAGCATCTCAGATAAAAGACAAGTGTCTGTTCATTAAAACTGTGAACAGAAATGTAGACTTTGTCTTCAAATTCATTAACCACAGTGAAATGCTCAGATAGATGTGGGGATGAAAATGACTTTTGAAAGGCATGTTTACTTGAATGTATGTTCTTCTGTGTACTTTTATTTTGTTATTTTTGTTTTATTTTGCTACATTTAGACTAAGGACCTCTGAGCATTATTCATCTAGAAACTGCATTACAGACAAGATAGAAAACATTGCATTTGGTAGATGTAACAGTGTAGTGTATAACCTTTAAGTGGATGTGTATGAGGTGTAATGATGTGAATCCAATTTTATCTAATGTGGTGAATCTGGCAGTGACTTAAACTTGAAAAAATGCTTAATTGATGAAATAAACATAATCAAACCATTTTGTGTTTATGCATTTCCTTCTCTTCCACAATACACAACTCAATCTTCATAGAATGGAAATAAGTATGGTCAAGAAAGAATTGATGACCATGTTATTGTTAATGTTTCAGGAAAAAAATGTAAAAAATAGTATAAGATATTTGTGTTGATATCATAGCTTTTTGTCTCCTCTCACTTGTCATAGTTGATAATGACTGGTTTACACATAGCATGCCGTTGTCACATGTCAACATGTATTTAGGATCAAATGTGATGCCAATTTCACATGTTCACATGCGATTAATAAGTTATTGCGTGAAATTCTTTTTATTTCTGTAAGGGACTTTGGACTAATATGCAGATATTACCTTGAGAATAAAAATATGAGCTAGGCATCATGTATGACAGTTGCAAAAGTGAGATATGAGCTATACAATAGGTATGACAAACAGAACCTGCCACTGGGTATATGAGCTATATGGGAGACATATACCTTGTATGTACATATAGGGCCTATATGTGGAAATAAAGAAGCGATATAGGAGACCTATATGCCCTCTATAAGCACATATAGGTACCTGAATTTGGCCTATATGCGGCATATATGCGCATATATGCTGCATATATGCGCCATATAGGTTGCATATATGCGCATATATGTTCATATAAATTCTCGCCATGTGGGTGCATGCAAACAGCTCTTAATCACATTTCGGTGTTTCATAATGATTGAATTGCCCAAAAATGTCATGTCAAATCTTTAACTCTTCCTGAAAATCAAGATTTTTTAAAGTTTAACACTAAAGAGTTAAACACATTGTATTGCTCTGTGATCACTTAGTAGACACAACAGTTGTGGAAAACAAAGAGCCCATATCACTGAGGAGGGTATGGGCTCATTTATTGTCAGTAAGTGCACGTAAAGCTAAGCAAGTATGTGAAAATTTCAGCAAGCTACCTGTTTAAATGAGTTCATCAAGCTAAACAACTGAAGGAAACAACAACAGAGTTACACATGTACAAAACCCAAAACCAGTGAAGTTGGCACGTTGTGTAAATCGTAAATAAAAACAGAATACAATGATTTGCAAATCCTTTTCAACCTATATTCAATTGAATACACTGCAAAGACAAGTTACTTAATGTTTGAACAGGTAAACTTTGTAATTTTTTGCAAATATTAGCTCATTTGGAATTTGATGCCTGCAACATGTTTCAAAAAAGCTGGCACAAGTGGCAAAAAAGACTGAGAGAGTTGAGGAATGCTCATCAAACACTTATTTGGAACATCCCACAGGTGAACGGGCTAATTGGGAACAGGTGGGTGCCATGATTGGGTATAAAAAGCAGCTTCCTGAAATGCTCAGTCATTCACAAACAAGGATGGGGCGAGGGTGAACAAATGCGTGAGCTGATTGTCGAACAGTTTAAAAACAACATTCCTCAACGAGCTATTGCAAGAAATTTAGGGATTTCATCATCTACGGTCCGTAATATCGTCAAAAGGGTCAGAGAATCTGGAGAAATCACTGCACGTAAGCGACAAGGCCGAAAACCAACATTGAATGCCCGTGACCTTCGATCCCTCAGGCGGTACTGCATCAAAAACCGACATCAGTGTGTAAAGGACATCACCACATGGGCTCAGGAACACTTCAGAAAACCACTGTCAGTAACTACAGTTCGTCGCTACATCTGCAAGTGCAAGTTAAAACTCTACAATGCAAAGCGAAAGCTATTTATCAACAGCACCCAGAAACGCCGCCCGGCTTCGCTGGGCCCAAGCTCATCTAAGATGGACTGATGCAAAGTGGAAAAGTGTTCTGTGGTCTGGACGAGTCCACATTTCAAATTGTTTTTGGAAACTGTGGACGTCGTGTCCTCCGGACCAAAGAGGAAAAAAGAACCATCCGGACTGTTATAGGCGCAAAGTTCAAAAAGCCAGCATCTGTGATGGTATGGGGGTGTATTAGTGCCCAAGGCATGGGCAACTTACACATATGTGAAGGCACCATTAATGCTGAAAGGTACATACAGGTTTTGGAGCAACATATGTTGCCATACAAACAACGTATTTTTTTCATGGGCGCCCTGCTTATTTCAGCAAGACAATGCCAAGCCACATTCTGCACGTGTTACAACAGCATGGCTCCGTAGTAAAAGAGTGCGGGTACTAGACTGGCCTGCCTGTAGTCCAGACCTGTCTCCCATTGAAAATGTGTGGCGCATTATGAAGCGTAAAATACGACAACGGAGACCCCGGACTGTTGAACAACTTAAGCTGTACATCAAGCAAGAATGGGAAAGAGTTCCACCTGAAAAGCTTCAAAATTGGTCTCCTCAGTTCCCAAACGTTTACTGAGTGTCGTTAAAAGGAAAGGTGATGTAACACAGTGGTAAAAAGGCCCTGTGCCAACTTTTTTGCAATGTGTTGCTGCCTTTAAATTCTAAGTTAATGATTATTTGCAAAAAAAAAAAAAAAGTTTCTCAGTTTGAACATTAAACATCTTGTCTTTGCAGTGTATTCAATTGAATATAAGTTGAAAAGGATTTGCAAATCATTGTATTCTGTTTTTATCTACGATTTACATAACGTGCCAACTTCACTGGTTTTGGGTTTTGTAAGTTAAATGTGCAAAAAAAAACAAAAAAAACAAAAACAAAACAAAACTGGCAAATAGAATAGAAATAATAGCCCTGGGCAACAGGGGGCATTTAGATCAAATTTTACTGGCCAAAAAAGAAGCCATGTGTCCTAGTGGCTTACGCATCAAAGCAAAACCAACGTTTGCTGTAGTGCCACTCAACATCTATAGATGTAGCATAGTCAAAAAAGGAAATCACCCACAATGTAAAGAAAAAAGATGGGGATGGCAGGGAAGTCAGCTGCTATCCATTCTTTATATATACTGTTTACAAATAAACACAGGCTCTGTTCATTTGTATGCATTGTTCATTTCGAATGCAAAGCAAGAAGCACGTCCAATATGTTTGCCACTACTTGACAGCCCACCTCATCAATAATGCATATTCACCTTTCTACCTTTTGTATAACATTGAATTGAGTAAAATGTTTATACATAACACAGAGAAGAATGAAATGCCCTTGTGCCTGGAGGGTGAGTGCATCAGGGACTCAAGGAGAAACACATGCATCACTTGCACTTGCACTCTTCTATAGGCTTTATCAATGTAATGCCACCCTGGTGAATAAGAATGCCAGTTTCTTAAAAAAAAAAAAAAAAAGGGCACTCAGTGGAGCACATACCTCCCTCATGCTATATATCTGTTCTTTTGGTGACAGTATATGTTTTGGATCACTGTCAAATGAAATAAACTCCTCCATGGACTTCCACCTATCATCCTACCAATTTTGTGCCAAACAGAGTATAACTTTATGAGTTATCTGGTCAGAAAGATCACACAGACCCATTAGACAGATATATTTAATTCTTCCGGATCCAGAATATGTTTAGGATCACTTCCAAAATTGAATCAACTCACCCTTGGACGACCACCCATCATCCTACCAAATTTCGTGCCAATCCGTTCAGAACTTTTTGAGTTATCCTGTTCACAGACAGACAAATGGACAGACAGACAAAGACAAACAAATGGGTGAAAACATGACCTTCTTGGTGGAGGTAAAAACACAAACATTTTGGGGTAATTCCAAACTTTTGAATGTTGGCTATTTCTTCAATTAGCCCTATGGTTTTACTAGTTTTAGTATTTACGCACACATACAGAATATTAATGAATGTGTCAGTTTGATAGTATTGGATGATTGGGTTGTAACATAAGCTTTTCCAGGGCCACATAAGGCAAGTGAAACTGAGACACACAGCAGACAATGGATTGAACAAAAGAGGAGTTTAGGATAGATGGCAAATATAATCGGGACCAAGGAGTAACGGAAGGACTGAGGTCAAATATAAAATCCCATTCCGCACAGAGGCTTTTTATTGACGAATTTTGACCTGATTCAATTTTAATCTTTCTAAAGCTGCTTCAGTGATCTATTAGTTTCATATCAATTTGCTTGATGTTGAAGGAATGAAGGCAAAGAAACACAAAGCTTCAATTATGACAATAAAGGGCTATGCAATATAGAGGCATAAACACAAAGGACCATGAAAATGCATGCTCGTCGTGAAGCGTGGCATTAGGTGACCCAGATTTCACAAGTGCACCCGCGCAATACTCAACGCACGAGGTGTTACCTACCACTCCCCTTGGCCAAAAGTTAAACTGTGACATTCGTCTGGACTGGCTCGTGCGTCCGAGTGAAAAAAAAAAAAAAAAAAAAAAATAACATTTGCATTTCAAACGTAAAGACAACGCATAACGAAGCGCAAACGCCTGGCAAAATCATACTGCTATGGTGAATTACGGCGAATTCTGAAGAAAAAAATTGAATTCAGGACACATAGATTTTTATTCTTAAGTCATTTATTTAAGTTGTGACAAGGGGGAATACAAATATGGAATTTATTGTAAAAGTTTAAAAGTTTTGCTCTATTTGTTTCACGTAGAAGGTCAAGACGAATAAAAGGGAGGTAGGCAATGACGCGCAACTTCGTTCGCGTCTATTTGGTTTACTGTTGAGGAAATACCCGGCCTATTTGGGATTTTTATTTTTTTATTTTAAGTAAATGACATTATTGAATATAATTGTGATATAATTATATGCATTATTTATGTAGGTCTCTTTAAATATATAATTAAATGTTGAAATTTAATGAGCATCGAGGTCGGAGTACCTTTCAAAAACTCGCATTTTAAATTCGTCGTTTAATTTCCGTCGGATTGCCATGGTGCGAATTTTACAATGCAGTTTAATGTCATCTGTGGGGTCTCCTGATAAATTTGCGGGGTGATGGGCACCACTTTGCACCATCTTCATTTAGACAGCAAACGGGTAGTTATTAATAGTTGGTGCTTCTTGACAGTGGGAGGAAAGCGCATGATTTGCTGAAAAACCAGATGATCAGAATAAGTCATCATCAAGAGAAGAACAGTGCAAAAGAAGATGAAGTTACTCAGAGCAACCCAAACCAAAGATTTAAAAAAAGAAGAAAAAGGGTAGTCTATGCTTGAGCTTAAAAATCCAACAAACACGGACTCGACCCATGGTATTCATCATATGGACTGGAAAAATGTTTATATTCTGCATATTGTGTTTTCAAAAGAGAAAACTTTCAAGTTTTGCACATATAAACATCAGCCAAAATTCAAACACCGGGGTGGAGTGCAGTGTGAGCAAATAATATATAATTATTGACTTCAATTGAGGTGAATCCAATGATTTATGCACCTTGGACAAATGATATTCACTGTCAATAATTGTATGGTATACCCTACTGCATCTATGCTGTTTCATGTTACATTCCAAATGAAATTACATAGGGGAAATAACAACAGCACTATCGCATAAGTGACTTTTCACTGCTGATTATACAGTAAGCATTGCTCTCTATGTTATTTTGTCTGACAGCTCATGAAGTCTTGAGTTGGAGAAACATCGGAGAGGGCAAATGAACTGTAGAGGCTGAGAGCTCTGTTAATGAAAAGACAATATCAACCAGTGAGCAATTCCCCATCACCCTCCCCGCCCTCCAACACCCCCCGTCTGCATCTTTTACGGCCTTACCTCACTGTCAAGATGATTGTGTCTTTTATTATCACAACATATTTTTTATGAACAACTTAGAATGAAATCAAATCAATTTTAAATCCTCTTATTTATAATGAAAGCTACAATTTGACAATTTAAAACATGTTGAAAAGTGCTCATACACACTTGAAATGACTGTCTGTGCCTGTCTCACCTGTTCTGTTTTTCAATCTTTCACAATAAAGATGCAATAAAGAAGCAATATCCCAGTTCAGTAGGTATAATAAGGACTTCTGTATGGGGTCACAGAGGGGAGAAGGCTGAGATTCTGGAGAACACTGTCCTTTTCCTGTGGAATACTGAGAACAAGGTTCTGTACAGAGGGACCAAACAACTGCACTTTCAGGACAGGTATTTCCCACGTCTGCAGCAAGCTAGGCAAATCCTGAATGCTGTGGGACAGAGGAGAGGGAAAGCATTGATAGACACACTCTCCTTCCATCATTTGCGATTGTCCCTCAGCACTCTACAAAACTCCACTCCCTTTGACCTGTACAAATGCAGTCAGAGGTGCTGGCTGCCAGACCAGAGCAGCATGGCTGGAAATTCAAGCAGCAGCTCTGTGAATCTATGAGGGAGCAGCACTGCGCTCCACAAAGAGCACTCCTGACATGCGCAGCCCCCTTGAGGACCACAGAAATGGTCCTGCAACCTGCTACTCATCATCTTTCACACGTAGCCAGGCTGTGTGGAGACCATGCTCTTAAAGCTGACAAGAGAAATGCTGACCTATGCATGTGAATGTTGTTACTTACAGATTACAGCATGTTCATATATAAAAAGGTGGAAAAATATGTGACACTTGTGCATAATTTTATTTGCTGGAATAACTATAATTAATAAAAATGATTTGACTTTCGTGAATTGTTTGCAGGTTAAAGGAGCCATGTCACGATTACTGGGCACGCTCACAATTTTGAACGAAGTAAATATGCTCAAATGCCAGTCAAAATCCAGAAGGTATTTTTGTTCCTCAATGAGTATTCACAATGACAACCAGCTTACATTCTTTGTATTCCTTGGCTTAAGCTTTTGAATCCTCAAATTTCCATAGAAAGCGCCGTAATATAAAAAACATCATGTCGGTGTGACTAAAATATATAAATAGAATAAAAAACGAAGATGGATTGGCAAGGATGGAATCAGATTATGACTTTCAGTCAAGAAGATTCAATTTCTTAGGATGTAAATTCTCAGCATGCGCAGTGATCGTGACACAGATCCATTGACTGCAACAGTGACAAAATTGAAACACAATGCAAAGGAGATATGTTCTCTACACATAAAATACATGCAGCATTATCTTGAACTCTTTGAATTATTTATTTTCTTGATTCATTATTAGCATGTTGTAACTATAGTTTGGTTTTATATCTGATCCGCATTTATGGAAACATGAATAGTTTTATGCAAAAAATTCTAATATCTTAAATAAAATGTTTTCTTTCATTGTGGGAGTTGCCTATATATTAGGCCTGTCAATTTGCAGAAACTATTTGAGGAGTCAACTTGCAAAACCTGCTAAGTCAAGTTTTGAAAATAAATGAGTTATATCCCTAAGCCTCTCTTTCAGGCATCTGCCCATGTCCCACTGATAGCTCCACTTTCAAAACCTACTAAATCATGTTATAAATAATAACAAAAAAAGTGAAACTCTGTCAAAACCCACCAAGTCAAGGAGGAAACCTCTGTCAAATTCTGCTAAGTTATCAGCCAATGTGGAAACATGATCCCGTTTTCATTTGCTAGAAGGAACCAATCACAGTCGAGCTTTTATAGCCTGTTCAGCTTTTGCTTTCTCTAACTCTAACTGGTTTGGGCAGTTCAGAAAAGTGTCATGATAGTGATACCATAAAAGGGGGATTTGAACCCATGGACTCATGTTTATGTTGTCATTGTCATTGCAGCTATTCAACCACTGTGCTGTCTGTAGCATTGAGTTGCATGTAGAGTGGGTCCTGACTCAAATACCTTCACCTATTGAGCAACGGGGCTGGTTTAAACACAGTCAAGACCTGCTAAATTTCCACCCCACTTTCAAAACCTGCTAAGTCAAAACTTTGTGTTGCAAAATCAAAATCATTTCTTAAAAAAAATAATGAATTGCCTTGTGGATTATGTCTGCAAGGCTAATAGTTTCAGTGTAGTGAAAATTGTTATGTATGGAAGATAATTTCTATGCCTACCAAAAAATCAGATTTTTCTAAAAACTGGACCAACTTGACTTGGAAGGCTTTGCAAGTGGACTGCTCATTTCTTAACCCCCCATACCCCACAGCCGATGCGCCCACACAGACCAATACATTCACAGGTGAATTATCACATGGCTGCATTGCATGCAATAAAATTAGCAGTTAGAAAGTGCAGTTTGCGCATAAACTTATTATACCCACTGTGAAGGAATTCCTTGATAGATTCCCATTTATATGCATACATTTTATAGTTAAACAGAGCGATGATCTTATTGAGCCACGTAACTGACTGTGCTGTTTTTTTTTTTTGTCTGTTCTTCAGCTAGGTGATGCTCTGTTGTCAGTAGTCAGAGTCGACACTTTCACTGAGTGACCATAATCAGCAAGTTCTTTTGATGCTTTTTTCCTTGATAATTAATCAAAGTGTGATTCAGGCATCTTAATTCCAGCAGTGAAATCAATATCTCACTTCATTCTGATTGTAGGAGCAGGATTAATGGCAGAGAGAGGAAATTAAGATGAGCCTAACTTCTGCATGGGTTTGCTCGCAGGCAAATGTTGTGTATGGAATGTGCCCCTGTCCTTTTGCATAATGCCACCTTGCATGAGAGGAAAATGGTTGTTGCTACATTGTTGTATAGACTGGTACAACTGACCATAAGTTACCCAAGTTATTTTCATGTAATCTATGTATTTAAACCTGCATGTTGCTTTATTTAGGTATCTAAGAGAGACTTGTATCAATATTTTCTTTTCAAAAATGTTATTTCGACTTGTGCTGGTTATCAAATAAACTGATATGAGGTGCTTATCTGCAACAGCAGCAACTTCTAGCCAACTGCTTCACTAAAATTATGTATATGATTAGACAAATTCTGATGATAAGACTATTATGTGGATCAATATGCAGAGTCTTCATCTAATATGAACACCAAAAATAACATTTGAACTGCATTAAATTAAATAATTTCATGTATTTGCCATTCATAAAATGAAATGATGAGTACAAAGTGTAATGTTGTTTTCATGACCTTCTTAATTTATTGGAGAGGTGAACATGGGAGAAGGATATGTGCTCATCACGGAAAGCTCTTCTCACGTGTTTGGTTGGGTGAAAGAAATTTACATTTTTTGAACTCCTCCCATTGATATTTCATTGTGGGAATGATAACAACACACTGATAGAAGATGGAGAGTGCAAAATAAATGCTTTTTCATGTCAAAGACGACCACTTCCTGTAGTGATAAGGCTTGTAAGTCACTCCTGTACAGGCCCAATCAAACCAGAGACTCGAATTAAACTTATTAACTCATACAGGATCAGGTTCTAATTTTGGGATCATTTTGGAATACAAATCTAAAAAAAAAAACCCACGCAATTACCATGATATTGTCCCCTTTTTTCATATCCAATCGATTGCCTTTTGTTGGCTGCACCTTTTCAAGGAGTAGGGCCAATGCGTCGATAAAATTATTAGTTTATGCAAGAATAGTAGAACATTGACTAATTTCCAATTAATTAAAGTAAGCTTACTGGCAATAAAGAGGAATGTCACGGTGTCACTTTAAACATGTAGGTGAATTTTCCCCAATATTTGTGTCTAGTGTAAAAGGAGAGGGCAACCCAATTTTCCACTGGGGCCATATATGGGGTTATTATTACAAAATCATAGCAGAGATGGAGATGAAATACGCTTCAACAGATGAACCCCCACCCCCGTGTTTTGGTCCTATTTGCTAGCACAATTTTTTCGGCATGAAAGTATAAACTAACTGAAGAAATAATTTGGCTGACTTCGTGGGACAATATAATCATTGTTGCTTTACTTTCTAACCCCGGGGATGTCCACGTCATAGTTCATTTAAAAGGGCTGGAGGTGCCTCTTCAAATTCGATCACCATGGCTCAAGCAGCGCAGCCCCAGTGAGTCCCAGTTTCCACTCACCGCCCTCTGTTTTATTGTGATGTAGGCACGTGCACCCTCGGACACCTTTGTTGCGCAATGTGAGGAACCACCTCTTTCCAATGTTTTCTCCACGGTTTTGCGTGCCTTACCCCACGGCCAAGAGCCACTGCCCCTTTCTAGGCAGGACTCGTGCAATAAAACAAAAAAAAAAAACAAACAAAAAAAAAAACCAGGAGTAACGCCATGTGATGCTAAATTATTGAGGTAAATGCATCCGTGATCGTGCTAAGATAACGTAATATATGAGCATTTTTCAGAGAAATGTAATCGTTTTTATTTCAACTGCCTGAATGGATTGAGTAACGTTCTCCCGCTATATGGAAATAAATGAGAGACAGCGTGTGGTCAGTTACGCATGTGCGCCCCTGAAATTCTGTTTTGTTGAGTGCCAAAGTTCCCGTGCGCAGCCTTGTTAAAGAGGAAATAACGGCAAGCATGGATAATAGGTCAATGATAACAATTACTATATTAAGGCACAGCATTGGAGTCTGCGCGCTTTCCATTCGCTGGTGGTATATTTCACAGTTCCCCTGTAAATCATAACAGTCGTCCTTTAATTTCATTAATCAGCTGATGTGCTTTTCTACTCCACCAGTGATTTAAACATGAGCGAAAACTTAACATAATCCATTTATTGGTTTGCTGGCGCAAGAAGTGGGGCTTATCGGTCTTTTAACGCACCGCTGTTTTGTTCGACATGCGCGCTCTTTTCAGGCTCATTATTCATGCTGGTTTAATCCTCTGCAGGGGGGAAATGAAGGGGGAATGATGCTCTACTCTGGGCATTAATTACACACCAGGCCACACAAAAGGATGGCCGTTGTGCTCGATCGACCTTTCATTGCAATATGAATAGTTAAAGAGAGGAAACTCCAGGGGGTTGCGCGCTTTGACGGGGCGGCGACATGCTTGAATTGGCTGATCGCACTGCTAACTGCGAGGATGAAGGAATTCTTCTGGTCAACATCTGGACTTATAGGCTTTTCTCTGCCCCTATAATTAGGGCAGATGTTGAAAAACACCAAATCCCGCTCTTAAAATAAAAATAAGCAGGCCTAAATAAATAAAAACTTCACAGCGATTTCATTTCATTACTATGACATATGAATCATTGAGTTTCCACGGACCATCAGACAGAGGCAACATGTATTGAGTCCAGACTAGTCAATATTTTAGGTCATTTTTTGGAAGAAATTGATGGTGTGCTCTGGACCAAAGATGCAAAGGACCTTCCAAATTGTTTACAGATTAAAAAAAAAAAAATCCATACACCTTGCACTGTTATGGCATTGGGTAGCATCAGTGTCCTTGGAAAGGGTAACTTGCACTTCTGTGAGGGCACCGCTAGTGCTAAAAAGTGCTCAGAGATTTTGGAGTAATATGTGCTGCCGTCAAGACATCATATTTTCCAGAGACCCCCATGTACTTTTCAACAATACAACCACTATCTGCATGCATTACAAAGGTATGGCTACTGGACTGGCCTGCCTGCAGTCCCAACATGTACCCCCAAAAAAGAGTGTGTGGCAAATTTTAAAAGGCAACAAAGACTATGCACTGTTGCGCCCCTTGTAGACTTGTTAGCAGGAAGAATGGGACAAAGTTACTCCTATAAACTTGACTTGTTTTCTTTAGTCTGTAAATGTGCATTAAGTGTTGTGAAAAGGAATGAAAATATTCCAATGCAGTAAAAACCTTTCTGTCCCAAGTTTTTTAAATATGTTACAAGAATCAAAAACTTAATTTCTTCATTATAAGAAGATCAATTAAATTCATGTGGTGAAATATCAAATCATATGCTGGTGTGGTTTTCAACAGAATGCAGGTCAAGGATGATTTACTAGTTACTGTTTTGAGTTTTAATTTTAATGCAAATTACAGTCTGAACCTTTTCTGATTCAGCATTATAGTTGCATACTAAAAACATGTCAACAGTTAGGGGAGACCAGGGTTACTTCGGCCACGGGGTTAGATCCGTCACCCCAGTTTTTTTTTCATTGCACACGCGCTGGAGGGAAAACAAAATAGGACAAATTATGTGACATCCCAGCGACATAATCTCTTGGAAAGAAGAAGGACTGGTAGTGTCATTTAAGTCTTTTCTGCTTAAAATAACTTAATTTTGACCCAAATTGTAAACTTTGAGTTTTTGAAAGAAATGCGTCTAGCTTCTTTGAAGACAAATATTTCCACGGTGTTTTTACTGTTTCATAAACGTATGTAACTTGAGTTATTAACAACTCATAAGATAAAGGCCTGCTGCGATCATGAGGTGAGAGTTGCGGCCTGATTTCCAAAATAGCCGCACAGGGCTACACTGGCCAAGCAGCACGGGGTTAGTTTGTCAGGGTGCAGTAGCCCCGGGTATGCCGAAGTTGCCCCACTTGTGCACAACTTAGCTGTCAGGAAGCCTCAACCAGCCTCTCTTGCCTGAGCAACGGCCTTCAACGAATACTCAGTTCATGATTTCTTAACCAAGTTGGGTGAGCTGCATGACAAGCACAAATTTGAACCCAAAGACATATGGGTGACAGATGAAACCGGTGTTACGATGGTACAACAGCCTGAGTACGTTACCTTGTGAATAAACTGTAATATAAAAATGTTAACCATTCACAAGATAATAATAATAATAATAATAATAGCCTAATAATAACTAGGGGAGACTGGGTCTAGTTGTTACATTTTTTCTTTTAATGGCTGTAGAATTGATATTATCAGGTTTTTGTTATCAATATGCACTGTAAAGATAGAAAGTTTATTAGAATACATGACTGATCTGCAGCAACCCCTATATTCCGCGTATGCGTAATGCTGGTGAGGAAAAAACAGACTCCCATCACCTGTAACAAACTACCCCATATATGGGGTTGTTTGTTACAGGAGGGGTAGTTTGCTACAGGTTTTGGGGCATTTTATTACTCTTAGAATTTGCTTAAGTGAGATGTGTTTCCCACTTAAGTGGGCAAGTTAAGGGGGATGCCTTACTACTATTATCCCACAAAGCTACAGTTAGGAACCTCTTGAGTCCTTCTCTAATGGCATTGCAACGTTTCGTTATTCGTTTGTAATTTCGAGGCATCTTTCTGAAATAAAAAAGGTAGAAAGTCATTCGGTGAGGTAATTTGATCTTGTCCAAGTTTTTACAGGTTTTGGGGCAAGTTCTTACTGTAACAACTTGGGTGTATCAACTAGTCCATCAGCAACCCTTCGCTATTGTCCCGACATTTTGAAATGTTCTAGTGCAATGTTTACATGGGTGTGTCATGACACAGTGGCTAATGTCTTCCTCTCTCACAATCCAGAAAATCTCGGGTATGTATTAATTACACTTGATGTTCATCAAAATCTCCCAAACACTAAGAAAGTTACTTTTTAGAGCTTTTTTTCTGGAACACTAACCTGCGACTTTCTACATACTTCCTTCTGTCACATAAAGACGCGGGTCACCTTCACGAAGCAAAAGGAAAAATTAGACTGCCTTCTGTGTTTTATTATCGGAATTATTTAGAATGTAACAACATGGACGTGTAACAACTAGACCCGGTCTCCCCTACTACTACTACTAGGCTACTACTACTAATAATAATAATAATAGCCTAATAATAACTGCTACTGCTACTACTACTAATAATAATATATTATTATTATTATAAGCTTCAGCTTCAGCTGTTTGCCAACTATGACGATTTTACCTCACCCATCTGACAAAGTAAGCCCGGCTATTGGGTTGCTTCGACATGTTTGTGATGTATCGAAAATTGAATAGTGTGATGTAAGTTATATTGAGACTGTATCAACACAAGTTTTGTAGGCGACATTCTGCACTACACATATACCGTAAAGGTATTTCTCTAAGTTTTAGCAACAAAGAGTTATGGAGCCAAATGCAAAATCATGACAAGGCAACCCCGGTCTCCCCCACATTTTTTTCCTACTGATTTAACCTGCATTTTAAGTGTACTTGTGTTATGATCCAGACCAGGAATCAAGCGCAGAGGCAGAGTACAATCCCGTCGCAAGGTTTATTGATAGTAAAATGGTAACAGTTGGATGGAACCAAGAAGAAGGCACAGTTCAGTACAGATGTTGTGGATGAAGCAGGGTAAAGCCAATCTCCAGCCAGTGGCTTTCCATGATGACTGCCAGGTGTAGTGCACACTTTGCTAGAGCCAAACAGCCCGTAAGAATGATGGAGTTTGAGGAGAACTTGGTTCCCATCCCGATGACGGTAGAATTGGGAGCTTTTTCCGAACAAACTGGACAGAGGAACAGACTTGAACAGGGTTAATAAGAATGTGGTCCCAATTCTGGACCCTGAATTAGGCTTGAGAGCTTGTGACTATTAAACTGGACAAAGGTGCAGATTTGAACTGGGTTAACTTGAACGCAGTCCAAATCTATGGCCCTGAATAGACTTGGGATCTTTTTCAAACTCTCTTAGTAAGGAGAAAAGCTTCCGCAAATTACAAGTACTATCATTAAAGGTTATATTTAACATTCAAAAGACAAAGAGTATTTACTAGGAAATACTGACTGGTTATTGTTATTACAAGCATGAATAGCAAATTACAATCCAGCAACTTCCAACTCAAAGCATGTGGTTTCAATACATGTCACAGGTACATCAGGTACCGCCACAGCTAAGGATGAGGGCACACGCAAGACATAAACCAATCAAAGGAGATATACTTCTAATAGACGCACAATATGCTGAATGGGAGGAGAAATGGAAGAATCACAGGAGGGATGTGACACCTCACTGTATAGTTGGGTTACTTTCTTACACAATATTCAGTATCTGGCGAAACAAGTGTAATGATTTAAGGGCTTGAGATAAGGGAAACATAGGAATAGCTCACATGGCCAATTCACAAATAAAGCCCGAAATGTATTAGACGTATATGAATGGTATAAACACTGTATTTTTCAACTGACAAAGGATAAGCATCATACTTCTAACCATAGGTTTCCTAAGCTCAGAACTAAAATGTCAAGTCACTGAAAAATTAAGTCTTGAATTTTCTATATTTAGACTAGAAAGAGAATGCTCATGTGGCCTAAATATGCTCTCAAAAAAAAAAAAACTAATTCTATTAATTGTAGGACAATGGGATATTTTTTGGCTTTAAAACACTGCGCATAGAATTTGTGTTTATGTCATTCTGTTCAAAATCTATGGAATTAAAATTGCAATCTGAATGGAGCATTTTGTTCTCGGCGAGAGCAGAGCTTTTCCGAAGTACAGTATGTCATTAAGGAGTGATTTCCTGACCTTTTAGAGAGCTATCTTACCAAGCAGACAATTACATGCATTGTTGTTCCGAGCGTTTGCATTATCTTATGCAAATAGTATGCCCATAAAAATTTGTGACATTAATTTTTCCTACAATTGCTCGCATGCTAATTGAACATAATAAACAGAGACATGTTGCGCTCTATGCATTTAAAGATAGGGTTTCTGCTTCCTCTATTTAAAACTCATAAATCACCTCTGTTATTTGCCTCATTGTTTTCAATTTAGAAGTAGTGAGAGCTGCTTCTATGCATACAAATAGCTGTGTCCATACTTCAACCTACAGTGCTGTTAAAAAGTACTTGCTCCTTCCTCTATTTTAGCATATTTGTAATGCTCAATGTTCCAGATCATCCAACTAATTTTTATATAAGACAAAAACAATGGGCCTCACTTGCAAACAGTGCATATGCACAAATTTGTGCTCAAACCATGCGTATCATCAATGTTTTCTTATAAGAACTGGTTCATTCTCTGTGAAAACATTTAGAACAGCCTTAAACCACATGTGTGCATAAATGATGAAGGCCCAGCTGTCTTAAAAATGTAAACACACACCTTTTAGCAAAACGCATAACATTAAAAACACATTCATTAAAAATGGCTTTAATAGACAGTATTTCAAACTCATAATTTACTGATGCGTTGGCCAAATATATTAAATAACCATGAAATTGACACCCATTTATCCTCATCAATAATTGTCATACATTGAACAAAAATATAAATGCAGCATTTTAATCCTTTCAATATTCAGCAAAATTATTTCTGTGGTTGACTGGGTAGGGTTTAATTACGCGACCAAGGTTGCATGGTACTACTAGTCTGTATGCATTTCAGTCACCGTCGCCTTCATCAATTTCACGTCCTTTGTCAAAATCGGCCCTTGAGACAGGTGAGACATGATCCAGAGCTGTTCAAATGATGTCTTTTTGGTCTGCCTGGGCACACTCTGTCCTCTGGTAAAAAAAAAAAACAATAAGCCACCACAAAAGTCCCAGTTCAGCAATTTTTCAAAATGTGACAGATGAATCGAAACCTCAGGGAACGTGCCATTAGCATGCTCAATGCTGGAATGTCTCTCAGGGCTGTTGCAAGGGCTTTTAATGTTCATGTTTCAACAATAAGTCATCTAAGACATTGTTTTTAAAAATTAGGAATGGCAGCAAACTGTCCACATGCGCGACAACCATGAGTGATGATCCCCGCTGAGAACAGCCATATCCGGTCTTTCCATTTCTGTGACTATCTGAGACCATTAAATGCCACTGCAGATAAGACCACTGGTCTCCAAAATCACCGCACTTCTGTCAACACCGTGAGAAATTGTCTTTGGACGTCCATCTCTGCGCGCGTCGTCCTCTATGCGGATTAGACCTCATGGTCAATGAAGAAATGGGTCAGCTGGGTGAACAAACATGTCCAATGGCCAACGAAGGACTGCTCTCTTTACTGACAACTCATGTTTCAAGATTCACAGTGAGGACGGACGACAGCGCGTCTGGCACTGCACAGGGGAACATTACACTGATGTCAGCATGGTGCACAGGGTGGCATAAAGTGGTGCAGGAGTGCTGATTTGGGTGGGAGTATCCAATGAACATCACAGCCAACTGTATTTTATTAACGGTGACTTGAATGCAATGTAATATCGTGATGAGATGTAGCCCATTGTCCTATCATTTGTCCATCAAAACAATGCCATAGTCCACCATAACAACACCACATTGCACATTGTCCATGTACACGCAGAGTTCCTTGATGCTGAAAACAGTTGTGTTTTTGAATGGCCAGCTTATTCCCTGACTTTTTCTCCCATTAAGCATCTTTGGAATGTCCTCGACCAATGAGTTTGTCATCAGTTCGCACTTCCGTCCAATATCCACCAACTCTGTGCAGCTCTTGAAGAGGAGTGGGAATACATCCCCCAAGTCACCCCTGACCATTTGGTACGGTCCATACGGTGGAAATCTGTAGCTGTGTAGCAGGCCAAAGGTGGGCATACCTGATATTGATTTCTGCAATTTGGAGACTAGACCCTATCCCCTTTATCATCTACCATCGTGAGATTCTTGTGGGTCTGTTTCAATCACTGATTGAAATGAATTGCAATACGGTCATGCCATCTGTCAACACTCAATGAAATTACAGTGAGTTTGTGAACATGGTCATATTTCTCACAATAAGAAATGTTGCGTACATATTTGTGTTTAGTATAATTCAAATATTCAACTGTAAAAACTGAGTGTCCCACTCCTAGCTTACAATGAGGATGACCATATTGAAATGCAACAGTTTTGGTTTTCATTGCTTTTATTGACTAAGCTTTTAATGACTGGTTACCTCCAAATTTCCAGCGCTGTGAGATTGCGCATATCTAGCCAATGTTAATCAATAGCTGGATAACTGGATAATTGGTGGCCAATGAAAAAGCATGCAAGGTATATTAATTGGTGTAATATTAAAAGGTATGCAGGCTAAATAAAAGATTCTGATTTACCTCTTAGCAAGTGCTAAGATGGCAGATCTAGCCTCGCTGGAAGATATTGCAACACGTGCCTTCAGGAGAAAGCGCATCTTCACCGATATAACATATTTCCAGAAAGTAATGAATGGCTTATCCACTGTTTCTGACTGCCAAGGCAAGTTTTACTGCAGTTCTGCAATTCTCAGTAATGGCATTTAAGTCATCGGCCATACCGCTCTTACCTAATACCTTCTCAGGTTCAGGTCCTATCCACTATTGGTTTCCTGGCTTCAGGGACATTTCAGTGGGAAATCGCAGAATGGGCTGGAATTTTTCTGCCGTGCCATCATAAAGGTAGGTCATGAGGCTAATGCCCAACTATACTGAATTCTCTTATGATGAACAACATCAGATTAATGTGAAGAGGGGGCGGCTTTGTGGCATTGCTGGAATGCCAAACACTATTGAAGCAGTAGACTGCACCCACGTGTGCATCAAAGCCCCTTCTATTGATTCCATCTTTATGAGACGAGATTCCTGAGGCCTGCTTTGGGAAATGGATTTTATGGTTGGCAGCTGGAAGTGAGAAGTCAACTGCATGTCATCCACCACTCCAGCATCATCTGGGCTGATAATTCAAATTTGAAGTTTGGATTGCCATTTTCAATTTAATAAAATGTAACAGTTATCCTGATTGCAATGCACTCGCTACTTACTAAAGGGACAAAAAAAAAAAAAAACAGGCTACTGCACATCTTAAAATTATGAAATTAACTCTGGATGAATGTCCTTGCTGAAGATCACTGTCACCCTCATTTACTGAAATTATCCCACAAGGTTAGAACAATTAGCTTCATGGCAGATGTAATGGAACCCATGTCCTCCAAAAGGTTCCACTTTTGACCCAGTCCACAGAATAATATCCCAAAATTCTGGGGGGCTATCAAGATGTTTATGGTAAATGTGAAATGAGCCTTCATGTTCCTTTTGGTCAACAGTGGTTTTTGCCTTGCAGCTCTCCAATGGATGCCATTTTTGCCCAGTTTCTTACTCACGCTGGAATCATGAACACTGATGTTAACTGAGGAAGTGGGACCTGCAGTTCTTTAGATATTAGTCTGGGTTCTTTTGAGACCTCCTGGATGAGTTGCAGATTTTCTCTGGGAAAAATTTCCATTGGCCGGCCACTCCTGGGAAGGTTTAGCATTGTTTCTAGTTTTTAAAAATTTGTAAATAATGGCTCTCACTGTGGTTCACTGGAGTTTCAGAATCATGGAAATGACTTTTTAACCCTCTCCAGACCAATAAATATTAATGAATAAGTTTTTCATCTGTTTTTGAATTTCTTTAGATCATGGTATCACATGCTGCTTTTTGTCTACTTCAATTAAACAGACAGGTTCTATTCAAGTAATTTTTAGATTCAGCAGGACTTGCAGTAATCATATCTGGGTCTGTCTAGTACAATTGAACCAAATTATCAATAAAATTTGTTTAATTTGTTGATATATTAACTAAGGAGGCAAATTCTTTTTCACATAGGACCAGGTAGGCTCAGATAGCTTTTTGCCTTCAATTAATAAAATCACAACTTAAAAACTACATTTTGTGCTTACTTGTGTTATATTTGTCTCATATTAAACTTACTTTGATAATATGCAACATTTCAGTGAGACAAATGTACAAATAGAGGAAATCTGAATGGTGCAGATAATTTTTCACTGCACTGTAAGTCCTTCAGCATTAATTGCACCAACACTCGTGTCCAAATTTCCCATGCCATAGGTGCGAAGACATCTTACCATGACAGACAGTAAGTTTTGAAACTTATGTTAGTGATAATCAGGAAGGTACTTCTCTTCTTTGGCCCAGAGAACACATTGTCCATTATTACCATAAATCAGGGATCATGAAACCTGGAAATGGAGTCGAAATCCAGCCCTGGTTTTCTTTTCTCCCTGGTAATTAACTATGTAATTAACAATTAGTGCTTCTGCTTGGTCAGGCAGCTTTTTCATCCGATTTCACGTGAAGCGACAGCGGAATACCAGCAGTACTTGAATCTTGTGGACTGTGATTTGATAATTCCTGGCATAAACAATTAGAAAGGTCCAACAAAAAATGTTCCAACAAAAGCACTTTTCAACTGAGGGAGGGGAGGTCTCCTAGGATGTAGGAAAACCTCTGGGATGTGTCAATAAAAGACTAGCATACATGACTTGAAAGTTGGAGTTCTCTGGAAAGAGTTCTCCCATACTCTTGTTCAGTTTGCAAACAAATACGTCATATTTGGAGCTTTTGCAGTGGATTCGTGTTTGAACCGGACGATGCTCAGCCTGGCTTACTGAAAAAGGGTTTTTCGTCCAACACAGAGTTGCCTGCTCAACATTTGTACGCCTTTATTTTTAGCATTTTAACACACCCCAAGTCTTTTTTTGCCCATCCTAACTTTTTAAGGATGTGTTGCAAGCATAAAATTCAGAGTCTGCATTTCTCAAAAACAGAAAGGATGACCAGGTAAGCATGAAATATTTCATCTTGTACTCTTTTCAATTTAATACAGGTCAATTTACAAATCAGTGTTTTTTTAATAGCATTTTCTATACTGACCCAATTCTTGTTACAACAGCGCATGGTAAGGTCTATGGACAGACCTTACACAGTAAGCGAATAACAGGTTCTCGAAGTCAACATGTTGGATGGGGGAGAAATAGGACCCATGCAACTCTGACAAGGGCAAATCCTCGGTTGTTCTCCAGACATTTGATTACTAAGGCCACAGCCTCAGGCACACAGTTCTCAGTTGTTATGACTTCTTCCGCATGACGTTCTGTGTCTCCCTCTAGTGCAGGGGTAGGGAACCTTCTCCAGAAAGAGCCACTGTGGGTGCAGGCTTTCATACCAACCAAGCTGCTACACACCTGATTCTACTAATCAACCTCTGGAATGTTTGTTAAGGGCCTTGATCAGTAGAATCAGGTGTGTAGCAGCCTGGTTGGTATGAAAGCCTGCACCCACAGTGAAACCATACCAAAATTTAACCGCTTCATCTCTCCAATCCCATATGCGGGTTTGTCAAATAAAGCTGCTTTATTCAAACCCCTGGAACTTCAGGCTGATATTAAATTCTCGTGGAGATCCAAAGGTTACCAGAGATCCCAAATATATCCTGCGGAATTACAGGGAAATGTGAATAAAACCTAGGTATCTTCTATTTGATTTAATGCTGTGGCCATAAAAACTTTGTGTCCCAGGTTTGTATATTTCCCGTAATCAGTGTAATGTCGCTTCAGTGAGTTGCTGCAACCAGCAGACACAGAAAATGTGTGAGACATTACCCTACAATATGGAAAAATATGCCTTTTCAAACTTTCAACTACCTTAAGGGGAAATTCAAGCAAAAATGTGAGTTTGAGGGGAAAGTTAAAAAAAAAAAAAAAAAAAGTCATGACAAATGTATTTAACGTAAATTATTCAACCAGCTTGAAGTGGATAAAAAAATGTGACGAGTAGTGAACAGTTTTTGTCAATTGAAATATGTCTAAATACAATATTTACAGCCGCAGCTATATTGTCAGCTGTCCTAAAAAAAAACTTGGGAGTTACGTGCCAAAAAATGTGACATCATCATTCAAATGATGCAATCACTCAAACTGAAAAGATTATGATAAATGACCATGTTTTTTAAATGGCTCATCACTTCCCTGAAGTTCTTTCGACAAATTTTTCAAAGAAAGTAGAATGCTGCAGAAGATATCAGTAAAGCACTGCTGTTCTCAGGACAATACATTTACTCCAATTCAACCACAATCATTTTTATAAACAAATGCTGACAACTCACAAGGCGATGCGGGAAGAGGGAACTGTCCCCCCTTTACCTTTTTCCCCACTAATGGGGATGCTGTTGCTGAATTTCCACATTATTAACATTACAAAGGATAAAATAAGTAATATTGAACGAGTACATCCCAAAAAGTGTATGCATTTAAATTGACCAACTTAAAAATACACAGTCAGGCTACAAATAATTAGTGCCATCATAAAACAAGATGGTAATGGTTGCCTAGTTTTTCTTAAAAAAATAAATCCAAGTGAAGACTAGAACATGTAAACAAATGTTGGCTATATTCAGAATAGCATCAATTAAGACAAACTAAATGCTGTTGAATGGTGAGCAGTGACAACGACATCAAAATTGAGTATGGAAGAGTTAAATATTGATACTTCAAAGAATGTGACCAATAAACACGTTGTCCAAGATGAGGAGAACTATCTTGCATTTAAATAATGAAACTGTTTTATTGATAGCAACAAACGAATAACATTTGGATGTCTGCTGCACAGGATCTTGGGCAAGTAAAATTATGCAAGCCAGTCAGTCAGTCTTTTTCTTTGAATCAAGCAGCAGAGCTCTTTCAAAATGATGTCCGTTCTTTACTGTCAAAATCTGCATATCCATCTGTCCACCCATCAAACTTTCCCAACAGGACGGCCCTGAGCTCGCTGGTACTCCTGCTGGAGGCTGGACAGAACCTCACGGTGTTGATCCATCTTCCGCTCCGTCTCTTTCAGTAGCGTCTCATAGCGCTGACTGCCAAGGAAAGAAGGGAAGCAGACCAAAAAGATCAGGCAAATCTACAGTGGTAATAATGGACCAAAACTACAGTCCACCAGAGAATGAAAAATCACTTTCTGTGCAGCATGCCTCTAATCACATGGTCACACATCACCTGGCAGAATCAAATCAGTATCTGAATGGTGGTCTTGAGACTGCATACACAATAATTCACACAGTAGTAAAGTATCATATCAAGAGTTTTTCCGTTAACCCCCAACTGCAAACCAACACAGAAAAAAAAATCAGCAATGAGACAACAGAAAAGACTATATTAAATTTCTTAATTGTGCAAACATGACTCAGGATTGTTGTTTTCCGCTAAAAATCTAGCAAGACATCATCCAAAACTCTCCTCAAACTCACATCTCGCCATTAATGTACTCCAGCCTCTTGGCAACTGTTGCTTTGGCTTCATCCAGATCTTGTTTCACCAGTACTGGTCCAATGAGTTTGTAAACTGTGTTCTGACTGTCAAGCAGATCCAGCTCCTGAATGAAGTTTAGACAACACAAGTACAGACTTCAACTTCAAAATATTATTTTCTAAAAATGACATGTTCTAGAGGTGGCACCACCATAGCAGATCTGAAACTTTAAATCCAGTTTTGAAGGTATATATTAAAGCATTCACTGGGTCTATTGAGCCATCCCAACGCAAGGCGGCCAGGCCAGGCCAGCCCCTCCCCATCAAGACTGAACACAAGCCCATCTTAAAAAAATACACGAAGTACAATTGTTTTGTGCACCTACCTCTTTGACAATGTTGTTCTCTGTCAACTGTGTCTCAAGTTTATGTCTGGCTGACATGCTTTTGCTGACATCTGTAAGGAATCGAACTTTTACAATTCAATGTTACCACCAAAACACATCACCCTACAAATGACAGGTGAGGTGTTTTAGGCACGTACGTTTGACAAAACAAAGCCAAGGCACATGACAGGCTACTTGGTGAGCTAGCTAGATCATTTCAGTCACGAAAAATTAACAGGATTTCCTTCATTATTCATTCATATAGGTAATCTTAAACTGTCATACGCTTGCAAGGCATCAAGTGCACTCAAGAAACTAACAGTAAATAACTGCTACCATGCAATCGCAGGACATCTTCACACACGCGAGCTTAGCTAGCTACCAAAATGATTTCCTTATCAGATACCTTTTTGCATCTGCTGATATTTTTCCAGTTCTCCTTGTAATTTCTTTTGAATCGCTTCAGCCATTATTCCGCTAATGAAGTTCTGAAACTTTATACCAATAACTTAAAAGCAATAAGAAAGCTCCGAATGTTGACTACTCCCTTACAAACCTGAACAGACAGCAAAGCCTTGCTACACGGGAAATCGCCCCGGACATGATATCAGTTTGCTCAGCAGTAAAAACTGTCCGGTCATTCTTTGTACCCTTAAGCCGCTTTCCCACCGGACGCGAAACGAATTTTTCGCGCGACAGATTGCATTCAAAGTCAATGCAAAGACGCGAATACACGCGTTTTGCGTCTTTGCATAGACTTTGAATGTAATCTGTCGCGCGAAAAATTCGTTTCGCGTTCGGTGTGAAAGCAGCTTTACACTCGGCTGTAATTTACCTCAGATGTTGCCAACGACTTTTAAGCCGTCAGAGAAAGCAACAAAAATAAATGACAAATAAAAACTAAAATGGTATTTACTCTAGTAGACCGTACATAAGCCACAGGCAGGTTACATCAGTGAGCTACCCGGGCAAATTTCATGTTGTGGATCGGAAGTACAGGGTAGGGCTAATCTGCTGAAAACATTCTTCTGAAAAACTACAACCATCTATATTTTCCTTCATAATTTCTTAATATATTGTGATGAAACCTGTTTTCACCAGTTATTCTTGGGATGTATATCTATCAATAAGAAATTATGAAGGAAAGTATAGATGGTTGTAGTTTTTCAGCAGATTAGCCCTACCCGGAAGTACAATTATTGCCTCCTCTTATCAGGAAATGTAAAATGGCGGCGCACATTGGACCATCCATGGCATGAAGATTGTCGCAATTTGTTGAGTGTCACGGGCCGAGCGCTAAAGTGTGGACAGGTGAAAGACATTGCATATTTCCCTTGAGATTGACGTTAAATCTCGGCGATGCATGGTTTGAATATTAGAGCAGATTTCGTATAATTAATGTTGATGCTAAGAAGCAAGGACTTGGACTAAGGGACATCCATAGATTGAGTTGAAATTTCCACACAGATTTGTTAGTTGAGAGCATTTAACTTGTCAAACTTGCTTGCTATTCACTTAACGACACTGTTGAAGCTGTCGTCCGAAAGCATAGGACAGCACAGAAATTTGCGCAATTATTTTGTCGACAATAACAAGATTACATCAGAAACTTGGCCCTTTGTCCCGCAAAAGCATGTAATGTTATACCTTTAAATGATTAACGTTACATTTATTCTCCCTATTATTGTCTACCAAAACATTACGTACAGTTAATATTCTATATTTGCTAAGTAGAATTAACAGTCGGTAACTGTGTATTAACGTGATCTGACTCTGCGCGGGTATCCTTTGCTTTTTTGCATTTCGTTTTTTGATTATGCTATATTTCACCGTAATGTTATTTTGTATTTTTCACCACGAACTTGGCTCGGAATAGTTTGCTTGCTCGGTTACCTATGCACTCACTGCCTATAAACTGGCCTTCTACTGATATTAGCAACACTTCTCTTGAGACCTTCAGTGACCTCCGTTTTTGTTAATGGCTTTTGGAGAAGACTAAGGTGGCCAGTGCAGTTCCTAAAAGGGGGGGCATAGCAGGATCCTCTCTGGTGAATGGACGTAAGATCTGGCATAATGTGAATCGTATTTGAGTGATTAAAGGCGTCCACCTTTTCTGTTTTTTTTTTGTTTTTTTTTCCAGCAAGACTGCTGAATATTCCTTCAGCTAAACTGTACATGGTTTAGAGGGTGTTTTCTCGACCCTCTATAACAGGGATGGGCAACGAGGCTCGTATCCCTGGTTTTCACACCAACTTGTGGCCTTTAATTAGTTGATTATCTAAATTAGCCAAACTATTCATGAAATCTGACATTTATGGCACATTTCTTTAAGTTATCATGAATGACCACCAAAGACTGTTCTTGTCTCCCTTCATAAAACATTTTTCTTTGATCCAACCTTTGCACAAATCTATATTTGTGTATGCAACCAATTAACTCAATTAGTCAGGGTAATTGATAGAAATAAAAACCTGCATACACAGTGGCCCTCCAGGACCGGAGTTGCCCATCCCTGCTCAATAAGAACTGGCTGGTGCAGAGGTTGACAACGAGGGGCATAGCAGTTCCTGTCTTTCCTGGCAGCTTCTGATCTGTAATTAATTTATGAGCTAATTAGCCAATCGATTTATGAAATCATACATTTTAGCCACATTTGTTTAAAAGCTGATGGATGTCCATCAAAGACTGTTCTTGTTTCTTTAAGTGTAACATTTGACTGTGATCTAATCAATGAGCCTGCACGTTTGTATTATCAATTTGCTATTTAGTCAGGATGATCTTGCATATGCTGGCCCTTCAGGACTGGAATTAGCCATCCCTGAGCTAAAGCTTGAACAGAATTTAGGCTGTAAATTAGCATTATTAAAATTCTTGTCTACCAAGCCGAATCCCACAAATAATACCAGCATTGATGACTGCAGTGTGCTGAATTGGTGGAAATGAAATGCTCTGCTTTTGTAGTCATTCTATGTCTTTTCCACATGATATCCTCAAGAACTGAGATGAAGAAAAATATTCTGATGAAAACAGTCCGCACGTGATGCAAGAAGTCAGTTGGACTTAAGTTTATTTCAAGGCAGAAACTGCGTAATGGACGGTTTGTGAAATTGCTTGCCATGATTACAGTTGAATGGGTTTCATTAGGTAAGATCCTTGGCATTCAAGTTAGTTTTTATTTGCATTTATTGACCCATCATGACCACCTCACTATTAATTACAGTGATAATGCATTTATGTAATAGATTCACTTTAAAAATGTGAAGAAAAACATCTAGCTGTTTTTATGGGCTGCACCATTCTGATTTGACGGGTGCCACTTCGCTTTACTTGACTAATGTATGTAAACTTAAATTTTTTTTTTTTTTTTAAATCCGGCAGCGAAATTGGGTTGTTGTCTCCAAACTAAGAACAGTACTTGAGTACTTCTCTTGTATGGTTAAGTCAGTTTTGGACACTTTTTTTAGGTGTTCGCATTACATTGGCATAAACAAAATGCTGTAAGAAATTTGTGCTGCCGTATGAATTTGGCCAGGCTATATCTTGCTTACTAGCAGAAAAAAGCGATGTTTATATTAGAGAATCAACACAAAGAAAATTTGCTTGGGAAACATGGCTGGACAATAAGTAAGCTGCGGAGGCTTGGAGCCTCTGTGAAATTGGTTCAGGCGAGTTGATTGATTTATCTCTCACCCAGATGCCCAGGCAAGCTAGCACCCTAATTTTAAATTAATACATGTACTCCTTTTAAAGTGCATTCAGTTGAGATTTGGCAAGAAAATTTATTCCACTGTATATATTGTCATCATCCAAAATTCACAGGGTATTATATCAATTTAGGCCATATCCCCAGCCCTACACATGTCCCATTTTTTGTGAATATGTGTCAAGTCCTTGGATGGTGCAGAAATGCCCCTTTAAGAGACTTGACATTTCTGATTCTGAAATTGTTGGGATATGTGTCATCTTTTATCTAATTCTCCTCAACCTTCAGATGTAATTTACTTTGTATTAACCTTAACCAAAATGTGTTCCAATTATTTGAGTTTTGCTTCACAGACTTTATTGCTCTGGAACAAGAAAGAACTTAATTCATGTTTGGTTTGCCCCTGCTTCAGTAATCTTCCTGTAAATAAGGTTGCCCTTAGCGAGTCTTTTAAATAAAGGAAAGAAAGCAAAGAGAATGATGGGCTAGAGCAGTGGTTTCTATTTATTTTTGAAATGCCAATTTTTGAGGCAGGCTCGTTTATTATAGACAGAAATTAACTTCTAAGCAGTCAATCGGTATTAGTGTTTCCACATCAGTTTGCTGTTTGACTGCTTCCCTCACCCACCATCTGAGTCAATATTCAGCTGGAGGGCAGAATCTTCTGAGGACAGAATACTAATGTGGCTCAATGCTAGCTGAATGCTAATGTTCCGCTAGATCATGGCAATTGAAGGCTACTGTATCGATAAGTCGCGGAGTGTTACTTTAACCCAGAAGACCTCCAAGTATTCAGGGTTTTTGTAAACTTATGTAGTTGTTTTTGAAGACTCTGCCATAGAAGTGAAAAAGGCATCTCATCTGTGCAAGATGTCTCTGTATTTTCAGTGTAACTTAATGGATATTTTAAGGCAGAGGACTGAGACCAAGAAATTGACAGCCGTGGGAGGGGAAGTTGATTGAACACTAGAGGGCATGCTCGTGCCAAAAAAAAAAAAAAAAAAATTGGCATCCTTACCGGAGTTTGCTCGCAAAGATCGATATCAGCAATGATTGATCATAACACCTCTGAACATGAGACAAATGATGCACAGTGTTGACATGGTACGATAGAACCAGATTGTGTAGTGTCAGGCCGGTAGTCTGTGATAGCCAGTATCTGTTCTGTAATCTTTCTGTGGAGCACATCAGAAGTTATACACAGTGCAGTACAGCGGAATAGGGTTTTGTAGTGGAGTATTAATTCACTTGTAACTACAAGTGGGGTAATGTTTAAAGTTCACACAAAAAAGCCTTTTAAATGTGTTTTTGTGCTGCATTTTCAGGTTGGCTGATTCTGAAATCAAGGATATAATTTAACAGTTTACATGAACCCTTTAACCCTTTGAGGCCTAATGCAAAAATCCCAGCAGAGAATCATGCTGCCATGTTTACCATAGCAACCTGTATTTGGGCTGAAGCACAGCTTCTCAGCTTTCAGGAACAGTTGGAATTTTTTTCTATTGCGCAAAACTTACAGTAATTACGGTACTTTCAAAATTACGCGCATATCTGTGTCGGCAACGACACGTTCTTAAAATGCGCACATGCTGTCCCGGTTTAAATGGGTTAATTCAAGGCAGAATAGCTTATTGTATCTTATTGCACTCATTGCGCTCATTTTGCGTGCACAATATTTAAAAGCGCGGTTCAGTATTTCTCGACCTTAAATGGCTTGTGCTCGGTGCGAGACCGAAGTGGTCACCTCAATTTTCCTTTTCTACTGTTCATGAATAAAAGCTTAATCTGGAGCTAATTCCTGAGAGAATAATTCTTTTCAGGAGTGTTAATTTTTGCAGTTTTATCACACTCTGAGATATAATACTGATACACATAATAAACTTTTATGTTTACATGCTATAGGCTAATACAGTCTCAATGATATATGAAGCCTTTACTTAATGTCTCCATAGTGAGCTTTTGGTTTGCTGAAAATGTATGGCAATTTTTTAATTTCCTGAGATGCTTATTGCTCCTATTTTTTATGGAGGAATTATCATTTGCGCTAAAAAGCACAGGCCATTTAATTGTACCACCTCCTGTTGTAAAGAGGTGTGACGCATTGATCGCTAAGCATCCGAGTTATTAAATTGTTTAGCTAGTGTTTTCAGATCATGAGAAAAAAATAAAAGCTACGTATTTTAAATATTTCTGAGTTTGCATACAAAGGTAAATGTGTTATCTATATGAGATTATTTTATTTTGTTACATTCTTTTCTTCGGTTTTGGTCCAATAGATGTGTAACTTTCATTATCTGGCTTCATAATGGTGCCTTTTTCATCGAAACTCCTTCTGCCTGTGGTTCCCATTAGCCTCCCTGTCACTCACCCAAAGTGAGAGCTGATCATTTCTGTGTTATATTTTCCTTTGAATCTTTAGTATTTTGCCTGATTCCATTAGGATTTCATATCCTGTATGATCTTTTGGGTTATGTTTTTCAAGTAAACTGAACTTACCCAAAAGAAAAAACAACTCAGAATAGATTTGGATTAACTGAGCCATAGCAATGAAAGTGATGGTTGTATTTTCATATGCATTCTCTTAATCTTGCATGAATTCACATGAATGATGTGCACGACTCCACGAAAGTTTGGAATCATTTGTCATTTAGGTCATTCTTGCCATTTTATGCAATGCAAGTGTTAGCGTTATTGTAATTTTATGAAACAATTGCCAAAATGCATTCAGGATTTTTTATTTGGTATTTCGATGTGTGGGGGCAAGGAAGTTTTTTTTTTTTTTTTTTTAATTGGAAATAAAATAATTTCCTATTATAGCAATGTCTATTCAAAGTACCCATTAGGAGATTTAATCACTGCTTTTCAAATTTTTGGCTTTCAGGATGTTCATTTTTGAAGGTATCATTCTCAGCGGATTTCAGTGTTTAAAAGATGGGCACACTTCATTAGCTTGACGATCCAGGTGATACCACAACAGTTGTACAGGGTTTAAATCAGATACTTCACTTGGTCTTTTGATATTTTGTAATTTCCTTCTCAGAAAATCCCTACAAAGCGTGAATGGTCTGGGTTATTTGGGGGTTTAGTCAAAAATAGTAAGGACCATATTTGAAATGCAACTATGTGTATTCATAGACCCCCCAAAGTTGGACAAACTTTGACCATAAATTAAATAGTCATTTTAATATTTAGTTGTAAATCCTTAGGAGTCAGTGACTGCCTGAAGTCTGAAACCCACAGACATTTCTAGATGCTAGGTTTCTTCCCTGGCGATGCTCTGGCAGGCCTACTCTGCAGCTGGCTTCACTTCCTGTTTGTTCTTGAAGCATTTAGTCTTCTATTTTTCTGTCAGCAAGGGGAATGAATGCTTATTTGATTCAGGTCAGATGATCTTCTTGGCTGTTTTAAAACATTGACCTTTTTGCCTTAAATAGGTTGCTTTGACAGTATGCTTTCGGTCGTTGTCATCTGTTCGTTGAAGCATCCTCTGTGTACATATTATAGCCCCACACGCATTTTTCCTGCTGCCTTTGTCAGCATAAAATGATTGACAATAGCAGGCTAGCAAGGCTCACCATTTTCCTTTTACCGAAGTGCACTTAAAGCAGTCACACCATCGGTATATACTTACTCATTCTACTGGCAACCAAACACGCCCACTCCAAAACCCTACCTCCACCATGCCTCACATATGGGCGGTAGGCCTATGCTTTGAATCATGAACAGCTCCTCCCTTGCTCCATACTCCACTTTTCTTCACATCAGATCAGTCTCAAACAAGTTGGCGTTCATCTCATCTGTGCAAACAATGTTCATTCAGTTTACCTACTTTATTTTTTTTTTTTTAGAACCCCAAATCAGAAACAAATTGGGTATGTTAAAATGCAAACTGAAAGCAGTGGTTTGAAAATTACTGTTGACCTGCATTGTGTTGAAAATAATGCAACAGCACATTTTTTTTTGATGTTTCACCACATAAATTTTATTGATTTTTCAAAACAAAAATGCATTTCATTTTTAATTCTTGCAAGATATTTTTAAAACTGTTGGGACTGCAAAGTATTTGCCACTTTTAGCATTGCCATTCCATTTCACACCATTTAATAGAAGTTTTAGGACTTAAGACACCAAGTGATGTGTTTCAGGTGTAATTTTGTTCTATTTTTCCTGCAAGCTACTTTTAAGGTGTGCAACTATATGGAGTTTTTATTGTTGCATTTTCTGTTTCAAAATGTGCCTCATGTTCTCTATTTGGGACAAGTCGGGACTGTTGGTTGGCCAGTCCTCCACCTGCACCGCCTTTAATATGCAGCCATGCCTTTGCAATGCATGCAGAAAGCGGTTCTACTTGTTGAAATATAAGCATGGGTGGGACTTGAAAAGTTGTAGTCTTGAAGGCAGCGTATATCGTTCCAAAATCTCTGTGTGTTTTTTAAAATGGTGTCATCAAAGAAGTGCAAGTTATCTTGTCAAGGGCACTGATACAACTTCATACCATGACAAAGCATGGCTTTTGGGCTTGTTGTTGGTGCCACATTTTCCTGTTTCTGCATATGGCATTTATTTCTTCTGACCAAGATACACTTTTCTACTGTGCGATGGTCCATTGCTGATGCCTCTGAGCCCAGAGAAGTTGAGGACACTTCTGGAACTGTTACCATAAGGCACAGTAAGGCACAGTTTTTGCACAGTTAAGTTTTAACTGAAATTTGTGTATGGAACTATGTATTGTCAAAGTTTTGCCAAAGTAATCCTGTGCCAGTTCAGTTGTGTCACTAGTATGATTGACTGGTCTTGATTGTGTGCCATTTGACTGATCAGAGATTACAGATATTCAAGATCAGGCTTGTGCTCTTGCCCCTTAAGGCACAAAAATTCCTCCAGATTACTTGAAATTTTTAATTATGATACAGTCCTTGAGAGTGAAATATCCAAATTCCTACCCATCTATCTTTGGAAGACATTATATTTTTTAATGATTTGCTTGAGCATTTGTGAGCTAATTGGCGATCCTCAGCCCCTCTTTGTTCCTGAAGGACAAGACCTTTGCAGAATGCTGCTTTTGTACCACAACATGATAACTATCACCAATTAACATCATCTGTTTCAAATCACATCATTATTCAATTTTATTACCCTATTACTAGTCCTAAATTGCCACCATCCCAACTTTTTTTCAGAGTGCACTGCAGGCTTGAATGGCAGGAATTAATGTATATTTACCTATTTAAAAAAAGTTGACCTGAAAAAATATATTGGTTAATATCTTGCCACTGTACTGTCTGCATTGAAATACAAGTCAAGATTAAATTTTGAAATCACTTATCTGTTTTTATATGCATTTTCCATACCATCCCAACTTTTTTCCACATTGGGTTCATAGATGTTTTTGGCAAGCATTAATCTGGTCTTCCTGTTTTTGAGGCTTCAAAATGGTTTACATCTTGTGGTTAACCCTCTGCATTAATTCTGGCTAAGTCTGCTCTTCATTGTTGTTGACATAGATATACCCATCTCCTGGAGGGTCTTTTTGAATTGGTCAACTGTCTTGAAGGAGTTTTTCCTTCACCTGGGAAAGAATTCCTTAGCTCACTGGTGTTTTTCTTTCTTTTTCAGAATGCATCAAATGGTTAATTAGGTCTTACATAATGGTTTTTTTTTGTGTTTTGCTGATGGGTTTGTTTTGATTTTTCAGCTTAGCGATGGCTTGCTTTAAATGCTGTGACCGTTTAGACTTCATTTTCAGAGGCTATTGCACCAGATTCCAAATGAAATGCCACACTTGAAGTCAACTGTGGGTCATTCCATGTCAAGTCACACACCCTCCCCAGTGACATCTCTTCAATTTGCCTGATTTTTATTCTATTAGTGCCTTATGATGTCAAATGAAAGAATCCGAAGTTTGAGCTTCCTAGCTCAAACGGTTTTTGAGTTATGGCCCTTCAAAGTTTGGGTGCCACGCCCACTTTTGGGGTCCGGGAATTGCACACTTAATTTGCAAGCATTTTTGGAGACCCATATCTTTTGTTTTAAGCTAGCTACAGGCCTGTAAATTGCTATATCTATGTATTCTGGCCAGGTCTATCAGAATCTGCTCTTAAAACTAGCATAGGTTTACTATTTTTAGAGATATTAACCCCTTAAAAGTGGATTTTTTAATGACGCAATAAATTTTTGGGGCACTTTAGGGGTCTATATCTTGGAAAGTTTTTGTCCTGATGGGGTTTCAACTAATTTATCATCATATTTGGGTACACTACTGTGTATTTAGAGAATTTCAGGGCACTCAGAGCCTTGATGGGGGTACAGGAGGGTCCCAAATATGGCCTCAGGACAAAATTACCCTTTGGTACCCCCTACTTCAGGCCCCGAGTTGGCCATGTGGACACATGATGAAGGGAATGAGCTTTTTACTCCATCAACAGTCACCTTTTATCAAAGTTTTGAGCCAATAAAAACTTTGATTATCAAACTCCTTCACTATCAACTAAGCCTTTGTATATGGCACTATTTTTGGATATTTTCGGAAAAATCATAAGTCCAGACAGTAGGTCATCTGTTGTTTTTAACTGCCTATTCATGTTTATGGTAGTAAAAACAGACCTATGAATTAAATTGATCTATGGGAAGATTAAAATGTGCTTTTAGCAGCCAACATCCCCCAGTTATATTGACAAAACAAGGATTAACCCTTTCCAGCTGCTAACACAATGCCGTTTTTACAATAATTGACACCTTTCCTTTGGCTTTCCTGTATCTGACCAAACTCTGACAACTCCAACTACTTGAGTTGGATTATTTCGCTTAAGAGATAAATGCATCTTTCAAATAGGAAAGGCAAAGATTAAAACAAGGCAGTGACGTGCGGTGGAGGTTAGTTTGGTGAGGCAGAAACCTCCCCTTTAACTGATTAGCAATCAGACAATTAACTAGTTTAGTAAGACTATTCGGCAGAATGACGGGCCAGTTTAAGTTTCCGCGGCGTTATTACTCAGTATAGGCTGTCATTTCATGAAGCGATCAAACATGACGCTGTCTTGGCCTGCTGAAAACCGCCAAAATCCACCATGCTGGGTACCATTGCAAGATATCATATGTCGTGTAAAATTCAGAGGCTTCTCCCCAAGTTCATTGCCTGTTAATCAGCAAGCCTGAATCATTGACCTGAATTGTAGAATTGTATCTGTAACAGTAGTGAATGACATCTTGCCTCCTTGATATGGATCTGATCAGATGATGTAAATACATTATAGCTGTTAAATGTATGCGTCCAGTGTGTGAAGGGTTAATACATGTAATTTTCAATTCATACATGCAAATATATGTGTTCATTGTTAGAATCTGTTATTTAATGTATATTTTATAAAGTTGGTCTGTTTTAACTGCCTTAAACATGAATAGACAGTTAAAACAACAGTTGACCTACTTTCTGGACTTAGGATTTTTCCGAAAATATCCAAAAATAGTGCCATATGCAAAGGCTTAGTTGATAGTGAAGGAGTTTGATAATCAAAGTTTTTATTGGCTCAAAACTTTGATAAAGGGTGATTGTTAATGGGGTAAAAAGCTCATTCCAGTCATCATGTGCCCACATGGCCAACTCGGGGCCTGAAGTAGGGTGTACCAAAGGGTAATTTTGTCCCGAGGCCATATTTGGGACCCTCCTGTACCCCCATCAAGGCTCTGAGCGCCCTGAAATTCTCTAAATACACAGTAGTGTACCCAAATATGATGATAAATTAGTTGAAACCCCATCAGGACAAAAATTTTCCAAGATGTAGACCCCCAAAGTGCCCCAAAAATTTATTGCGTCATTAAAAAATCCACTTTTAAGGGGTTAATATCTCTAAAAATAGTAAACCTATGCTAGTTTTAAGTGCAGATTCTGATAGGCAGGGGCAGAATACATAGACATAGCAATTTACAGGCCTGTAGCTAATTTAAAACAAAAGATATGGGTCTCCAAAAATGCTTGCAAATTAAGTGTGCAATTCCCGGACCCCAAAAGTGTGCGTGGCACCCAAACTTTGAAGGGCCATAACTCAAAAACCGTTTGAGCTAGGAAGCTCAAACTTCGGATTATTTCATTTGACATCATAAGGCACTAATAGAATAAAAATCAGGCAAACTGAAGAGGTGTCACTGGGGAGGTTTTGGGGATTTGTGTGAATTGACATGGAATGACCCCTGTTGATCTTTTATCTGCTGTTTCGGGCATCTCACACAATTGGCCATGGAACAGCCTAGCAACCATTTTAGTCCATTAAAAAGGCAAACCATGAGGGAAAGTGATGTAATTCCTACAATGTTCACTCGATTTTGATGTAACAGGCGTAAAATTAAGTCAGCTCTCGGAACTCATATGTACCATTGAATTTCAAGCCCAGTATGCTGGATAGGCCGCAAGACATGTTCTGTTATCCAGACAGCAAAAATAGACATTAACTTTGTCCAAGTCCAAGTATTCTAGCTCTTACTCCTTGTTTCAAGTTCTCAGTTTTCACAAATGTAAAAATTTTTGTAGTGGTTCAATGAGTCAGAGATGAAGATATATTCACAAAATATTTGCTTTGAAGGGAAGATGCGCAAAAAAATTGCGAACTAGGCGGGGCAACAGTAGTTTGTTGGTGCAATATTTTTTCGGACCATTATTCTACCCGAAAGCTCTCACATACGTGTTTTATGTGTTCTCTTGGAGGAGAAGAGCTCACTGCAGCCTTGGATATTTGTGCTCTTTGATCACTGGGGCTGGCAGTACTGGGGTGGATACTTGTATCCCTGGAGGCTCTTACTACAGCAGGTTTTTAATGGTCTGACTTTAATGTTTTTTTTTTCCCCTTCCCTTGAGCGCAGACTGTGCTTCTATCTCTGACTATTAATTACTGAATCAGTCAGTCAGTCCAGCTGACAGACTGGTTCAGTAATTAATAGTCAGGGTGGAAGAAAACCCTCCGGACTGGTGTGTTTAAGTAATGCCACCCTGATGGGAGTGGCTCATATGCATGTCCCTGTGAATTTCAAGCTTTGAATAGTCACAGTGTGTCAAGGTGGGCTAGGCTTCAGCAGTACTTGGAGACGAAGGCCGCGAGAAGACGGCTTTGAATTTGTCTGTCTGCGAACTTAACAGTGAATCTTAGCCAAGCGCCTTCTCAAAAAATGTTGACTTCAGGGATTTTTCCCGGCAAGAGCGAGGAGAGGCGAGCGAGAACAAACACAACTGGACCCCCTGCCCTTGAGAAACGGCCACGTTCATTATACAGAACCACTGTGTGGAACCGTTTTTATATTAAACTTCCACTCGCGAAACTTACTCAGCATGGCAGAGATAGTGCTTATCTTCCCTCGACGCAGCCAGTTGATACGGACTAAAATAAATGATGTGATCCTTGTGACAAGAGCGTAGCTGCAGTTTACCCTGAAATGGAATAAAGTGATACTTGTGTAAATATAAAAAGAGTTAAGCTACTCATGAAGGAAAATTTTGGCTGTTCCTTTGGCTGTTTGTTGCTAAACAAGGCCAATAGCATTGCTTCTGCTGTTAGCTTTGTAGTGATGTGTTCAACCCCAATGGTTAATTATCCTCCTGCTAAGAACAATGTCCACCAAAACTGCACACCCCACCTCTACCGCACAGATAATAACATAGCATTAAATATTAAAGACAACAGCCACCGAAGAGCGTTTCAGCGAGCTGAAAATTATAATTGGTGTTCTGTATCCTCAGAACCCCCCCTGGGTGGGTATTGGGTAATGCTGTAGATCTTTAGATAATTGATGGCTCACCATCAGAATATTTTAGCTGCTGTACAGGCATTTAGCTTCTTCTCTTATCCTGAGATACTGCTGTTCCTTATATCCAGCAGAGTGAGAGTATACATTTATTTAGCTTCTTATACAAGTATTTGTAGTGACACATTATAAAGAGGGCTCAGGGTCCTGTAGATTAACTCCCTGGAGATGTGAATGACCTCAAAGCCAACGGTGTATGATTAAATTAAATGCCTTTGCATTGCCTACAGTGGGAACAGCATTGGCCTTTATTTGCGTGACGGTCCAGATATGTACAGACTTCAGTACACTGAAGAAATACTGTGGAAGAACTCCATGTTGCCGAAGGATTGGTATACCACACTGCCATTATGGGAGATGCACAAGATATAGTCATCTAGAAGCACTACCAGGTTTTTGTCAGGAACTGCTCTGCTACACCCTCCCATAGGCCAAACCTGGCTTCACAGTGGTTCTCCCGAGTAGTGATGCTTTACACATTTCAAATTCATTCCAGAAGAGGGAGACATAAAGCTTTATAGATATTTACTTAAAAAATGACTTGTTGGTGGAAAAGACTCATCACTTGAAGAAGCAATATTGTTGCCTCTTTAAATTTAACTACCGTTTTAATTTAATTAGGAAATATTTAGAATTTTCTGGGTCTTTAGGAAGTTGTGTCCAGTGATGCTGAAGTCCTTTATTTGTCCTCAGACTGACAAACGGAAGGCATTCCAAACCAGCACACAGCATGTCCAAGATTTCCCGGGCAGCAAAAGCGGTGAAAAAGGTTGAAGCCGCGAGTGTGATTCGGGCCATCATACGATCGGGACAGGCTGCTCCCGGACCCCCTCTCGGCCCTGTCCTGGGACAGGTAAGGTTTCGCTCACCCTCTGAAATGCTGTCAGCATGAGTTAGCCTGGGATGATTTTAATATGATCTGCTGAATGATGGCTATAACTCCTTACTAACAGTTTGTGTCATCTCATTGATTGGGATGTTGATAGGTGTTTTGAACCTGGAACATTTTGTTCACCTATTTTCATATCTCTTGCACAAATTATAGAACTGTATCTGACTGTGCTCAAAGTGTGGATCGTCTGGTTGTGTGTGGAGCCCCTGGTTGTGAGTGGAACTCCTGGTTGTGTGTGGAACACCTGGTTGTGTGTGGAGCCCCTGGTTGTGTGTGGATCTCCTGGTTGTGTGTGGAGCCCCTGGTTGTGTGCGGAGCCTCTGGTTGTGAGTGGAGCCTCTGGTTGTATGCGGAGCCCCTGGTTGTGTGCGGAGCCACTGGTTGTGAGTGGAGCCTCTGGTTGTATGCGGAGCCCCTGGTTGTGTGCGGAGCCTCTGGTTGTGAGTGGAGCCTCTGGTTGAATGCGGAGCCCCTGGTTGTGTGCGGAGCCTCTGGTTGTGAGTGGAGCCTCTGGTTGTATGCGGAGCCTCTGGTTGTGAGTGGAGCCTCTGGTTGTGTGTGGAGCTCCTGGTTGTGTGTGGAGCCCCTGGTTGTGTGTGGAACTCCTGGTTGTGTGTGGAACCCCTGGTTGTGTGTGGAGCCCCTGGTTGTGTGTGGATCTCCTGGTTGTGTGTGGATCTCCTGGTTGTGTGTGGAGCCTCTGGTTGTATGCAGAGCCCCTGGTTGTGTGCGGAGCCTCTGGTTGTGAGTGGAGCCTCTGGTTGTGTGTGGAGCTCCTGGTTGTGTGTGGAGCCTCTGGTTGTGTGCGGAGCCTGTGGTTGTGTGCGGAGCCTCTGGTTGTGTGTGGAGCCTCTGGTTGTGTGTGGAGCCTCTGGTTGTGTGTGCAGCCCCTGGTTGTGTGAACAGCCCCAGGTTGTGTGAGGAGCCCCTGGTTGTGTGTGGAGCTCCTGGTTGCAGGGCTTCCATTAGGATTCTTTCCTTGGGTCCTAAACCCATGCACATGTCTGTGTGGGAGTCCCCATCTAGAACTTGAGGTTTTGTCCTTTGACACATAAGTATAGCCTTTGAACATCCAGGACAAAGCTGGTATTTGATTTGGTTCTGGTCCACATTGTCATACCAGCTGGAAGAGCGTCTTGGGGTTGTATATACGCCCAACAATCACCTCTTTGATCTGGTATCTAATTTTCCCTTCAGTTTGTTTTCCGCCTCTCAGTTGTAATTGTAGTGGTTACTACGTTAAAAAATCAGACAACAAAACAGAAAGCAGTGCAAAACATACTCCTTTATGTTATTTTTTTATCTATTCTTATGACAGCGACTCTGATAACAATCATGTTTAGAGAAAGTTAATGCCTGTGTTTCATTATTGAACAGAACTTTCTCACAGCATAAGTAGGATCAAACTCCTTGGTTGATGGACCCTCCTCTACAACTCTGACCAGCATGTCAACCAGTTAATATCATAGCTTCATGATGATGGTACATTGTAAGTCTCAACTCAGTTGTGCTACAGAATCGCCCATGCGTATTGTGTGATTTGCGATATACGGAAGCCCTGATTGTAAAACAATCCTCTTTCTTAATTTGCGGCACAAATCATTGGTCTAGCTTCAGCTATGCCTCAACGTCGTCACTGATAAACTCATCAGCTGGCCACATTACATGAGATGTGAGCTATTTAGACCTGAAGTAGTGCTCCATTAACGTCCCATCATTTGTTGTTTTTTTTTAGATAGCTCTAGACATGTGGTGGAAAAACTGCACTATTTTAAGTTTCTTACAGTTAGACTCGTTGAAGATGCTAATTTCCATTTTCTTCCTTCCTCTTAGCCCACTTGTCTCCACTGTAGATCTTTAAGCATAAAAGCTGGAAATGCAATGATGGAGCTCCAGTCAGTTAACCTGATGAAATAAGTTTTGTTTGACAAATCCAAGTCTGTTTTTTTTTTCCTTGCGAGAAATGGCTGACGCTCACAGTACGGATTGCTCCAGTCCTGCTAGGTGTTTTTGTCTTGTTTCGATCAGCCACATTAAAACCACTGACAGATGAAGTGAATAACTGATAAAATGTGCTATTGTACATTATTAATGACAATCATTTCTACAAGAACCAAGCTGAGTGTTGGTGTTTTTCCCTTGTACCTTTGAATGGAATGGAACAGAATCTCTAATGCAGTTTTTCCTCACTTTCTAATGTTAGACAAAATAATTAAGGCTTAAAAATCTCATAAATTTGGCTCTGATTGAGATATTTCAGTAATTCACAAAGATATGCACTGGGGTCATGCTCACGTCTCAGGGGTATGAACCTCTGAGAAGTGAATATTTCCCAATTGGACAGGTTTACCTGACTGCCTAACGAATATGTGGGAGACTTTTTTGATTGGTGGGTGATTTGAGTGTCACTGATAGCAGGAGCAGGTGTTGTGGCTTGTGCGTTACAATGATGGAGGTCTATGTTTTAAGGCCAGGTTTGAAGGTGGGCCTTTGCATAGATGACTTCATGAAAACAAGGATAAGGGAGTAGAGGGTTCAAGATGCAGATTCAAAAATTTATTCTCGAAAAAAGTAACGTGCATCCTTAAAACCAACTGGCTTTGCTTACTGTGTGCCCGAAGCAATTTTCATGCGTATTTCGCCCAGCATCTCGGGTTATTGCGAGCCCCTGGTTGTGTGCGGAGCCCCTGGTTGTGTGTGGAGCCCCTGGTTGTGTGTGGAGCCTCTGGTTGTGTGTGCAGCCCCTGGTTGTGTGCGGAGCCCCTGGTTGCGTGTGGAGCCTCTGGTTGTGTGTGGAGCCCCTGGTTGTGTGTGGAGCCTCTGGTTGTGTGTGGAGCCCCTGGTTGTGTGTGGAGCCCCTGGTTGTGTGTGGAGCCTCTGGTTGTGTGTGGAGCCCCTGGTTGTGTGTGGAGCCTCTGGTTGTGTTCAGAGCCCCTGGTTGTGTGTGGAGCCTCTGGTTGTGTTCAGAGCCCCTGGTTGTGTGTGCAGCCCCTGGTTGTGTGTGGAGCCCCTGGTTGTGTGTGGAGCCTCTGGTTGTGTTCAGAGCCCCTGGTTGCGTGTGGAGCCTCTGGTTGTGTGTGGAGCCTCTGGTTGTGTTCAGAGCCCCTGGTTGTGTTCAGAGCCCCGGTTGCGTGTGGAGCTTCTGGTTGCGTGTGGAGCCTCTGGTTGCGTGTGGAGCCTCTGGTTGTGTGCGGAGCCCCTGGTTGTGTGTGGAGCCCCTGGTTGTGTGTGGGAGCCTCTCTGGTTGTGTTCCAGAGCCCCTGGAGCCCCTGGTTGTGTGTGGAGCCTCTGGTTGTGTGTGGAGCCCTGGTTGTGTTCAGAGCCCCTGGTTGTGTGTGGAGCCTCTGGTTGTGTTCAGAGCCCCTGGTTGTGTTCAGAGCCCCTGGTTGTGTGTGGAGCCTCTGGTTGTGTGTGGAGCCTCTGGTTGTGTTCAGAGCCCCTGGTTGTGTGTGGAGCCTCTGGTTGTGTTCAGAGCCCCTGGTTGTGTTGGAGCCTCTGGTTGTGTGTGGAGCCCCTGGTTGTGTGTGGAGCCTCCTGGTTGTGTGTGGAGCCCTGTGTGGAGCCCTGGTTGGTTGTGTGTGGAGCCCCTGGTTGTGTGTGGAGCCCCTGGTTGTGTGTGGAGCCCCTGGTTGTGTGTGGAGCCTCTGGTTGTGTTCAGAGCCCCTGGTTGTGTGTGGAGCCTCTGGTTGTGTGTGGAGCCCCTGGTTGTGTGTGGAGCCTGGTTGTGTGTGGAGCCCCTGGTTGTGTGTGGAGCCTCTGGTTGTGTGTGCAGCCCCTGGTTGTGTGTGGAGCCTCTGGTTGTGTTCAGAGCCCCTGGTTGTGTGTGGAGCCTCTGGTTGTGTGTGCAGCCCCTGGTTGTGTGTGGAGCCTCTGGTTGTGTTCAGAGCCCCTGGTTGTGTGTGGAGCCTCTGGTTGTGTGTGGAGCCCCTGGTTGTGTGTGGAGCCTCTGGTTGTGTGTGGAGCCTCTGGTTGTGTGTGGAGCCCCTGGTTGTGTGTGGAGCCTCTGGTTGTGTTCAGAGCCCCTGGTTGTGTTCAGAGCCCCTGGTTGTGTGTGGAGCCTCTGGTTGTGTGTGGAGCCTCTGGTTGTGTGTGGAGCCTCTGGTTGTGTGTGCAGCCCTGGTTGTGTGTGGAGCCTCTGGTTGTGTGTGGAGCCTCTGGTTGTGTGTGGAGCCTCTGGTTGTGTGTGGAGCCCTGGTTGTGTGTGGAGCCTCTGGTTGTGTGTGGAGCCTCTGGTTGTGTGTGCAGCCCCTGGTTGTGTGTGGAGCCTCTGGTTGTGTTCAGAGCCCCTGGTTGTGTGTGGAGCCTCTGGTTGTGTGTGGAGCCTCTGGTTGTGTGTGGAGCCTCTGGTTGTGTGCGGAGCCCCTGGTTGTGTGTGGAGCCTCTGGTTGTGTGCGGAGCCCCTGGTTGTGTGTGGAGCCTCTGGTTGTGTGTGGAGCCTCTGGTTGTGTGTGGAGCCTCTGGTTGTGTGTGGAGCCCCTGGTTGTGTGTGGAGCCTCTGGTTGTGTGTGGAGCCTCTGGTTGTGTTCAGAGCCCCTGGTTGTGTTTGCCTATTTAAAGCCGAGGGAGGCTCTGCAGCAGTGAGGATGAAAGGTGTGAATTTCTGTGTCCCTGAGTATTTGCACCTTTTACCCTGGCCTGAGCACAGGGCCACTCTTTTAAAGTAAATGCAATAAATAGCATTCGGCTACTGCTGTGCTTAAGGCTCAGGACCTGCAATCTTACCGCCCCTCTCTCTCTCTCTCTCTCTCTCTCTCTCCCTCTCCTCCCTCACTTTTCCTCCCCTCCGCCTAACCGCTTCTGACGGGGATAGCGCGGGGGAGGGGCCGGCTGTCGGCCGCGGGGCAAATTTAAACAAACGAGAGAAATAAAAGGGGGAGTGGGAGATGAAAGGGGGGAGCTGACGGCTTCAGTGGAGGAGAATAATTACTGTCTGAAGTGAAATTAGTGCAGCAGTAAAGGGCAGAAGGGAAGAGAGGTGAAATAAAGAGCGGGGCTAAACGCTCTCGCTCCTGCTCCTCACTCACTCCTACGGGCTCGGGCCCACGGACGCTGCAGAGAGCTCTTCACAGAGCAGCTTTTCCGAAACTGCTAAGCCGCAGCTCTAGAAATCCATTACTTTCTCGTAGCTGTAGTGGTCCTCACATCAGCATGAGAATGCTCACTCGAGAACATTCTAGTCACGTATGCGTCATCACACAAGGGGTTAAGCACCTCTCTCTCACCGCAGCTTATCCAGCACAGGGACCCAATTGGCTCGACTGCTGCTTTAGGTACCTCTTTTGTTAAGTTCCCCGCTGGGACGGTGTGTCTCGAATGAATTGGAGTGAAATATAGGACGAGAGAGTAAAAGATGAAAGTGGCTCAAGCACAGACTCCCTTCGCTTTTTTTTGTTTCCGATAATCCCCTTCAAATCCCACTGGACCAGAAAGAGGTGCCTTGGGAAAGAACTGTCCCACTATTTTAATAATGAAGCGCCTCTATAAACATGCTGGCTTTTGAGGGCACTGTAATTTTTTTTATCCTGTAAATACTCACTGTAAATTATTGGAGTATGCTCTTAGCATTTCCAAGAATGAATCCGGTCACAATTAAGTGGAACGTTAATGGTTTGTGGGGACGGGAGGGAAGGGGGTGCGGAAGGCTTTGGTAGCTACTGATGAAGATTGAATAGTCCCCCCCCCCCCGAAAAGCCACCTATTCCAGTCCAGGACAGACACACACACACTACACCAAGCACTTTATCAGTCAGGCTAACAGGGCTCCCTACAGCTCAGTGCTGGGGCCATGACGGCCGTAGTTAAAGAGCTGTAGGGTAATTGCGTGGGTATTGCAACAGCTAGTGCCATTAATGTCATTATAATTTGACTAGCGGTCAAGGATTTCAGCATTTTTTTTTTTTCCCCTGTAGCCTGTCAGGATGTGGAGTTTTTCTATCAGAACATTGCGGGCAAACAATACATCACATTCTGTGTTTGTCCCCACTTATTGATCTCCCTTCACTGCAGACGGCTATTATCGCCAGTTTACAGAGATTAAGCGGAGCTGTAAGTGAATGTTCCGGCTTCTGTTTCTAACAGGTTGTGTGAACGTTGGAGGTTCCTGCATTTTTGTCTGGTCAGTTGTGGCTCTGAGTCTGTGCTGTTTTGGTGGAAAAATGGTGGCGGTTGTAAGAGAGAAACCTTTTATTAACCGTTTAGCTGTGGTACATTGGACAGCAGCAGGTGTAAGGTCATGCTTCACAGTACAAAGAAAGGGTTAAAGTACCACAGTGTCGAAGGGAATGGCACCAGATTGAGGTTCTGCTCTGAAGCAAGGCACGTCAGCGAACAGCCTCCCACCCGAGAGTTCTACTCGCCTCCAGGATGGGTGAAGCAGTCAGGGGACGAGGGACTGGCTAATCAAATGAGTAATCACCAAGGCCAAGCTCTCGGAGCCCACAGGGCAGTGAGCCGGACTGGGTGACGGCGAGCCGCTCGTCTCTGCCTGGCATCTTCAGAGCTCGTGTGAAATAAAGGACGGCCCAAGCGACGTGCCCGCAGGGTCCAGGCTGACAAGGGACTGGGCATGCGTGTGTGCCCGCGAGAGCGTGTGGCAGCGCGAGCCGGGCGGCGCCGGTGACCCGTGGGTCGGTTGTCCCAGGCGCTCGGGTGTCATCTCCAGGCCGGGCGCCCTGCCCCCCGCGGGTCCCGCCCCCGCCCTGGCTCCCCGCCCACCGCCCTTCTGTCTGTGCCGCTCCCAGGCCGAGCTCAGCTTGATGGTCATGGCCAGCAGGTTCTTCCCCAGGAAGACGGTGGAGACGCGGGGGTCTCGATACCACAGCATGCCCGTGGCGCGCAGGCCCAGCGTGAGGACGTTGACGGTGACCAGGCTGAGCCAGGGGTACACTGCCTCCCGCCGGAGCCCCGCCTCTCCAGAGGGGGCGGAGCCCAGTTCGGTGAGTGACACGCAGGGAAGCAGTAGCAGCAGCACGTAGCAGTAGAAGAAGACCAGGCCCTCCACCCACAGCGGCACACCCAGGTCGCCCTGGCTCTCCCAAAGCCCCGCCTGCAGGTCCAGAACATCCAGCAGGTCCACCACCACCCACAGCAGCCGGCTGCGCACTTCCTGCTTCCTGCGCAGCGGGGTCATGTGATCGGCCCCCGTCAGCACCAGGAAGAGGGAGGGCAGGCAGACGGAGAGCAGGAGCGTGAGCGTCTTTCGCGCCAGCGGGTCGGGCGGCCGGCGGTCCTGCCGGTAGTTCTGGCACACGAAGAAGAGCTTGAGCTGCAGCAGGGACAGGAAGAGGAACCAGAGTGCGTTGGCGAAGCCGCGCCGCGGCGACTGCGCTTCGGAGGCCACGCCCGCCGCCACGAAGCGCAGCGCCAGCAGGAAGCACAGGTCTCCGAGCAGCACGGTGGCGCACGGCCACAGCCCAAGCCCAGCCCTCCATCGGGATCCCAGCATGCTCTGCTCCAGCAGGTAGAGGTCCACCACCGCCATCGTGCTCACCGTCACCAGGGTCGCCACACACACCTGGGGCGGAGGCACCATGCCTGCGATGGAGACAGACGGAGACGTGTGACATTTACAGAGCCGCTGGGCCCAGGATCAGCTGCTACGCCTGCAAGATCTGCATTGGGAAGCTTAATGGCGCGTTCACGCGCTCGATACCAACCATTAAACTTCACAATTTAGCATTTTTTTTAACTTAAAGAAGCCAAAAAGATGCCCTGTGCTATATTAACGGGAAATAGCCTTCCATTACGGATGAAGAAACACCAAAATTAATTAAATGTTGAAAACTGCCTGTTAGCTGTTTAAATAATTAATTGATAACCTCTCAGTAGTTATTTTCCTAATGAAATAATGGTCCTTCCTCAGCATCCCTCGCATCATGAGCAGGCGTGATAACCCAAGAAATATTCCGCGCTTATTTTTGTTTATCTGAAAAGAAACCAATTTGCGACCTTATGCACATAATCAGGAAAAAGTCAATAAAAATTCCAAAATGAGCCTTAGTCAAATCACAGATGCTGTGGAATGTGTGCTGCCACTATATACAACTTCAAAGATGCTAAAAGCTGCAACCCATAAACTGTAAAATACGGCGTCGACAAACAAAAAGGAAGGACAAAGACCGATAACACTAACGCGATCCAGTGGCTGATGATTGATCGCCGTGTAATAAAAGCTGGTAGAGAGCGGTACGTGACAGTCTGTATATGAGGTGCCATCGTGAACCGAGCATAACATGGAGAGGTTCTTGTGCATGGTTTTAAGATATTCGTGATGGTGTAAGTGTGGAAAGTGCGTCAAATCCATTTGTGTGAAGTTTAAAAACAATTTTTTGACACCCCGAGAAGCTGGGCATCTTTTAAGTGGTGGCAAGAAGGAAAGGGGTTGAAAATGGGAGGCCTCTGCTAAATTTTGGCCATGCTAGGCCTATAAAAGAGGAGCTGTATTATCAGGTACTCCGCACTATCAGTTTTTTTTAATCATGGTGCCGCTATAGCACTACCATTCGCAGTGACCCATCAGCAGCTGTCATTGTTCCGTTAGATTCTCATTTGGCTAATGTTGCCGTAACTGTCGTCCCTGTAAGAATCACCTGCTCCCCGCTCTTTATGGTCAGCGGTTTGTGTTCGACGTAAAATACGAGTCGGGAACAGGTGCTAAAGTGATTTCTCTCCCTTTTTCTTGTGGCTGCCCTACTTAAGCTGCACTTTCTGGTTATGAAATTTTTACTTGCTCCTTAATTCTCCACGTTTCACGGGTTTTCTGCCATGTCCTCAGCTTATTCATCATTAATGAGTTGTACAAAAGGATGGCGAGGCTCTCCGTCAAAGCTGGTTTTTCCACACAGATTTGCATACCCTCATGCCTTTAATTGCAGTTCCTGCAGTGCTATACAGATTAAATACAGATTTATTTATATTTGTATTGTCTGAAGTATCTGCATATGTGTTCTCGTGAGAGTGGGTCTGAAATATTACGATTAATGAGAATAGAGCACTTTTTCATCAGATATGAGCTTAATTTTATGAAATGCTCTTGTCTACTTCGGGCAAATTGTATTTCAGCGTTCGGTAGTGTAAGCCTTGATATTGATCGCCAGAGAGAAATGATCACTGGCTTTACTGTGAAATCGAAACTTCTCCTTATCCCATTGAACCGGAGCGCCCGCTGGTTATGTGCTTCGACAGGGCAGTTGTGCGTCAGATATAATCCCAGCCCTGCTGAGGGTACGAGCGGCTCCTGGGACTGATGCCATTAAAAGACAAAATCATTATCATTAGAAAAATGCCGTTGCGGAATAGCTGGAATCTGTAATTATGCAAACCATGATCACAATGGAAACTGGGGCTTCTCAGGCACAGAACACATAAAACTGCAAAGCAGTACAGGCAAGAACCTATATCTGTGTGTCAGTGTTTGCGAGTGCGCTTGTGTGTGTTTGCACGTTCAGGATCAGTTCACCTCTTTTGTTTGGAAAAGGGTGAAAACTAGTTGAGTGAGATGGGGACAAATATCTGCAGATGTAAATTGGACTGGATTACTGGAGCGACTGAGTGACAGGAGTGATCAATTCTGGGTTTTCATGGGCCTAGTAAAAGCGCAGGTGCCTGATGGTGATGGGGATGGCCCTGATGCCGAGGGAGAGGAGGATGAGAAGGGAGAGATGGAAGAGAAGGGGGCAGTGGGGTGAGATTTCTAAATGTGAGACACCATTTTCTGTCGTGTGAATTTAAATGGATTTAAGACGTTGTGTGTGACTGAACATTCAGCAGTAAATGAATTGAATTTGTTGACAAGTGACCCATAATTCATTCTCCATTAACAGGGTGAGGCAGAAAACAAATGGAAGTCTGCCTATCTGATAGAATCTCATCACCCTCAGAGGCTTGTTACCACGCCGCCCTCTACTGAGAGTGGGGGCAGTTCATAACGAATTGTGGCACGCTTTGCGCGGTGCTAACAGCTAGCACCATCAAGTTGAAGTGTTCTTCGATTCATGAACGCGCCTTTGTGCGCCGCCATTAAGCTTGCTGCATCCACATTGGGATTTTGTGTCCTCACCGCTCCATCTGATCATTTGCATACATGATTCATGTATCCGTACCGTCTGGTAAAAATGCCACCTGCTACTCTTTTGATTACGGCAGACGGAATATTACTGCAATTACCAAAATTAATTAGTCAATTCAAATTTATTTCAAATGCGTTTTTAGGCATTACAGTGTTTTGAAAATGGGATTTTGGGATGACGTCCTTCGATAACTTTTTAGTGAATCTGGCATTGTACTCGCCCTTGTTCAAAAAGCTGTCTGATGTAAACTAACAAGAACATGCAAGCGGACGTGAATCATCTTCAGCCAGAAGGTTGAGAAACAAAAAAGACGTAACCCCATGCCATGAGGGAGAGAATGGTGAGGAGGTCGAGCTCGGCCGTGAGAGGAAGCAGTGCGCATAGACAGCTGGTAGACATACAGAGCAGGTCTGTTTGTGATGCAGAAAACCACTGGGATTTCAGACTGAACGTTTCAAACACTGAAGAGGAAAAGCGCAGGATGGGGTTTATGGCTTAACTGGGTCTTCAAAGTCCGTCATCTGTGGGCTGTTGGATATAGTGAAGACTACGGTGCAGCTGGACTGAACTAGGAATAAGTATTTTCCATAATATGGGTCCTTTAAAGTGTATGTGACAAGAAAACGTTTTTTTTTCCTGTTTTTTGGTCGTTTGAAATATGCAGTAAACGAAAACTACTTTAGAAATGATGAAAAAATATTTTTTCATTACTTTCTGCTGCCCGAAATACACTGATTCACCCTCTAACATTGTCCCAAAAACTGGATTTGAGAATACCTGACTTGTGACTTGTAATTGATTGCAGTCTCCGCAAGGCTCAGCTGTCAGTCACTTCACTTACATTAGCTCACCAAAATCAGCGCGGTACTGCGGCACAAATTTCACCCATTTTGCCCTCAAAGGAGGGACCTGAGGGAAACACCTACATTGATATGCCTGGTGTGTAAAACGTATTCATACAACTCTAGTTGTTCAGAGCTCCAGCCACACAGTATCGGCCTCCTTTCTCCTCTGCCTTCCTCTTGCTTTCTGCCATGTTGCATTGTGAGTCAAATCAACTGACCTCAAGAGTAAATCACATGACATTTTTGGCTGCGCATCTTTTTGACAACTTTCAATTAAAATTAAGAAGTGTTTTAATGTCAGAATGCTTTTTTACACGCATCAAAGAACCAAATAATAGAAAACAGAATTTGTGTCATACACTATAAGTCAGACACTCCAAGTGACTAACTGACTTCTTAATTAGGCCTGTACCCTAGTGTAAGTGAGAGAAAGAGGGAGAAATATCTTGACAGATGAGACATGTGCACAATGTAAGAAATCATTTTAGCATGTAGATTGGAAAATTTTAAATAATTTTAAACAGGCGAACTCAATGGGACACTCATCCGCCTCTTTCTCCTGTTTTAAGATGCCCTCGTGCATTCCTCCACCAAGTACTTTCTTTTTTCACACCTTTTTACTGGTCTTTTCTGTTTTGCTGTCATTTTTGATAAAATGTTGCCGCTGTTATACATTTTACTGTGTCCTCAAGAATAATTGGCATCCTTTAGTAAAAACGAGCAAAAATGAGATGTGAAAAATGACTATTTTGTTTATTTATTCAAAATATTCACAAAAATCTGACTTTTAATTGAAGTAACATAATTGGAAAAAAAAACATTTATTTCTTGTCGTGGGACAAATATTTTTCTTAGAAGTATATGTGCCATAATTATTGGCACACCTTCATTTAATATTTTGTGCCAGCTCCCTTTGCCAAGATAACAGCTCTGAGTCCTCTCCTGTAATGCATGATGAGGCTGGTGAACACAAGCACATGATCTGAGACCATTCCTCCATACAGTCTTTGCAGATCCTTAAGGTTTGAGGCTGAGGCTTGTGGACTCTCCTCTTCTGCTCATCCCACACATTTTCTTTGGGTTTTAGGTTGGGGGACTGCAATTGTTGCGGCAGAACTTTAACTCTGAGGTCAATGAACCATTTCTTGTGTAGATTTTGAGGTGTGCTTCAGATCATTGTCCTCCTGCAAGGTTTGACAGCAGCCCATTTTAACCTTCCTGGCAGAGACTGTTAGGTTTTCATTTAATATCTGCTGATGTTTGATGATGTCCATGACACAGTGTTTCCTAACAAGATGTCCAGGGCCTTTGGGGAAAAAAACAGCCCAACAGCATCAAATATCCACCATACTTCACAGTGGGTATGACGTGCATTTCTGTATCGCCATCTTTCTGTTTATGCCAAACCCATCTTTGCTGTTTGTCGCCAAAAAGCTCTATTTTGGTCTCATCTGACTTCATAACCCAGTCACATTGAAAGTCTCCGTAACGTTTAGCAACGTCCGTATGTGCTTTGGTTTGTTGTTCGTTGACAGCAGAGGCTTTTTCTGTTGGCAACCCTCTCAAACAAATTGTGGTGATGTAGGTGTTGTCTAATTGTAGTTTTGGAGACTTTCTGACCCCCATATGTCATCTAACCTCTGTAATTCTCCAGCTGTGATCCTTGGAGATTCTTTTGCCAGTCAAACCATCCTCCTCTAGGTTTGTGGGGTCAATGTACACACATGTCCTCTTCCAGGCTGATTCTTAATACCTCATGTTGCTTTGCACTTCTTAATTATTGCCCTGATTGTGGAATAGGTATTTTCAATTGTGAAAAGATTTTCTTAAATCAGTTTCCTGATTAGAATAGCTCGAATTTTTGTGGCTCATTGTCACTGTGTTCAAGGGTCTTTCCCTTGGTGACAAAGGGAATTTATCCTGTGTCACCTCATATTTATAGCCCAGTTAAAGAGAAAGTTATGGTTGACCAATCAAGCAGGTGAACTTAATGTAAATGTAAAATATGACTGGAAATCTTCTTAAGTTAGATTTTAATTCCAGGATTTCCTAGAGGTGCCAATTATTATGATGCACATGTATTGGAAAAAAACTATTTAATCTCATTTTTGTCTTTCAATGATTTTACTTAAATGAAAAGGTAAGATTGATGTGAATATTTTGAAAGAAAGAACAAGAGGATTAACAGCAAAGACATTTTTTCACAGCCTGTTTTGCTTATATTCACTAAAGATGCCAATAATTCTGGAAAGCACACCATATCAATATTTTCAGTCATTGCCTGCCATGATTTTTTTGCTCCTTTACAGCTGCTATATATTCTGTAATTAGCAATGCCAACACCTCCACTCTGAAATATTTTTGTTCTGCGGGCGAGAGTGTGGGTTTTCGTTGATGTCCTGTGATGGCTTTTGCTAGTTACTGCAACAGTAGTGCATCTCTTAGATATGTACTACTTAATTGACATTAAAAAAAAAATCTGATTGGCTGTTGCAGGCAGCACCTATTTAAGGGGTGATCTGGGGTTAAATGGGCAAAATTTGATTATTTTTTAAAAAAAATTTTTTTGAATAAAAATATTCTATAATAACCCACCTTTAATAATCACTAATTGCTACAAGGACTAAAAACTAAATTTTGCCATAAAATCATGATTTAAAAGCAACTGTGATGATGAAATTTATGCTTTTCACTCCAGGAAAGTGATAAACATTTGAATAATCAGATAATACAGTCTGAAAAATGGGTGTAAGCCGCAGACTAAGACTGAACTCAACTTTTCAATGCAGTCTAATGCATTTTCCATTGATTTCCTAAGGTATTACTTTTTCCACGTTTCTCATGTTTGTGGCAGCCATTACTTTTTTATTTATCATTGAAAATCAATGAAATTTGGGCTGCAGGTACTTTACTTCATTAGAAATGCAATGACATAGGGAAATTTTGCCTATCTGTTACATATTTTGAATACTTTGTGTATTCGTCAGATTCTGCGCAAAATAATTTCAAAATTTGAGTAAAATGCCCCAAAATCACAAAACTGATAAATTGGGCAAAGAATGGCTATGTCATTGCATTTGGATAAGCAATGGCTTTTAAATGATGAAAGAAAAACTGAATTATATCATAGAGTTAAAGAGGAATTGGTGCCAGAAGTTTTCTGCATATTTAATGAGCTTGCTCGGTTACCATGGCAACCGCATAAACAGAAAAATGCCAACTTGTATCTTTTTTGGTGGTTATTACATATACCTCTTTAGATTAATTCTGAGTTGTTTCCTGGTGTCATTTTTCATTTAACCCCAGATCACCCCTTAATTTTCAAATCGGTAATCTGCCACTGTGATTTGCTGTGGGATTAATTTTTCGAATTGGCCCAAAATATTGGGACAGTTTTCTTTTTTTTTTTTTTGACAGAAAACTGTTGCTTTTTGTTTTATGAATCATGCTGTATGTGTCTAGAGACTGCCCCGGCACCTTAAACTACTGACTGAGAATGCAGTCATCTCAAATAGCCCCAAGTGTTTTCTGTGGTGCGCATAAAAAAGTGTACTGTGCTTCCCTGCTTTCTTTTATTTTGAATGTTTATTACATTTAAATCTCAACTGTTTTTCATGAGGCCTGTGCTTCCTAATGCGTATATTGTAAACAAATTTAATTCATGGTTTTACAAGTATGAGGAGCATATTCCCTGTGCACATTAATAATGGCTATATCCATCATCCCTGAGTGGGGAATGAAGCTGCCGCAGACAGCCGATGCAGACTGTTACAGTATTACTGTGAGTTATTGCCTGCTGAGGTCCACAGGTGAGTATACCATGTCTCAGTGCGCTCGTATGAATGCCCAGGACCGGAGGTGTTTGGATAGCCTGCTGATTTACTGAGTGCGAGCACACACCCGAAAATCAGCCTTCTGGGGAGGGAATATCTTATCTGGAGTTTGAGTGGGGATCAGACAAAAAGGATTAGTCAGGCATTTATTTTATTATATGTGTGTTGCTATGGGAGGCAGGGGTTCGGGGGTGGGGGGGAGTGGGGGGAAGGAAGGTTGGGGGTGAGCAGGTTGAGTGGGGGTTTGTCCTCGCTCACAGCACAGAGCAGCTAGCGGACCCAGGCAGGGCTGAAGCACTGTAAAGCGAGGATACATCACAAGTGTAGGATGTAGGTGGAGTGCTGATAACAATGCCCTCTCTGTAGGTGTGAGGTGGTCACAGCTGTTCCACTTTTCCGATTCGAGAGAGATACTCGACAGTCATTACTCCACTGAAAATGCCAGAGAATGGAACAATAAACTGTTTGGGAATCTAGTAAAATGCACAATGTAAAATGGAATAAAAACATGAAGCTTGGCATTCAGGCAAGGATGCTGCTTTGTTTCAGTGTCTTGTTCTCTCTCTGCCCCACACACCGATATGCGTGTTTGTGCCCATTAAAAATACACCCACCTGCTTGTCACTGCTCGTTTTTCATATGTGGAAATAAACCAGGTGCTCTGGCGGACTAAAATAAGTAAAATTGATTACCCTAGACAGAACTTTTGCGGCAAACGTGACTGCCATCAAAAAATAAGCATCCTTCACAATAGTCGAGTGTGCAGATCTGAGGAAAACGTGGATAAGGCACAAGTGGTCAGTGGGAAGAATAAGGAGAATGCGATTTTGGTGTAGTGTGGGGGACAGATATAACGGAGTGACAGATGTGATATACCGAGAAAGACAGGTGCAGTGTTTCATTTCACTGAGCCGAACAACTGCCGGAGGAAAACATTGTAAAAATAAATAAATAATACAACAGCCCTCTCTCAGTCACGCGTTCAATCTGAAAATGCAGTTTGTTGATTATATTTTAAAGTAGTAAGCTTGCTTACAATTTAAACAGCAGTCTTTAAAATCTACATGTAACCATTCCATTCATAGTTTCGAATTGGTAAATGGAAGTACATATATTAGCTCAACTTTACTGTTTCACCTGTATAGCTGCATCCTAGAATTTATCGAGACAACTTTTGTGTAGGCTATAACAGCTGTGTTAGCGAGTGAAAGTATAGTTACCCAATACATACGGTACAGGTCCTGTCGTCTCCCCAGATGGCAATGTGCACGCTTAGCTACTGAACATAAAAACGTCTTTCCAGTGGAAAATGATTATGCTTGATTTCCTTCGTTGCCCACAGTAGGTCCACTGTATTCCAGTAAGGACGTGCCGTGGTTATTTATACTGTTCAATTAAAGTCCCCGAAGCGTCGCAATGAATCCTCTCGTTTACATTTCAGTTTTAGTTAATCGTTAAGTAGTATTGATGTGGTTATTTTCCCCCTGTTGTATGACCGCTTCTATTAAGTTTTACTCAGAAACGGTGATAAACGAGTAAAATTTCGTCGTCAAAAGATATCGGTCTCCTGAATTGTCCCTCTTAGCATGCGCTGAAGCCCGGTCTTCTGTCTGACCGTCAAAGCTCCGGCGTCTCCGACTCTGAACTGAGCTTGTCTCTCTGGCTGGGGGGTGTGGAGAACGCGGGGATGTGATGTTGGCTCGTCTTCGCCGCCTAATGATTTAAAGCAATGTGTTTGCATACCAAAGACCCCAACCTAACCGCGGACAACTGGAGGTACAATAGCCGAACTGAGACGAGAGGGTAGGAGGTGGAAAACGGAAGAAGCGCGCCGCCAACCAGAGTTTATGATTGCAGTGTTAATTTGTAGGCAGGTTACGTGCTCCCGCTTTCCCCATTTTTCTTCCATTCTCCCTCCCTTACTCCTTGCGTCCCTCCTGACATCCATCTCCCCTCCCTTGGCTTTACCTTTATAACTTTGAGACTGATTGAGCGTCTTGAATATTCACGAGCTTCCAGAGCAGTGCTGGAGATGATATCAGTGCGAGCCGAAATCATCATAATCGTAATTGCATTATTTAAAGAAAGACCAATCCTGATTGCCCTGCCATCCTCTAATGAATGATAGTACTTCCCGGGTGGAGCTAGCAGTGCCTTTGGGTGTATTTAGGAGCCCAGATGTTCCAACTTTAATTAATTATCAGCTGCTCTCTGCCGCACCCCACACACGTACACTCTCTCCTGACTCGATGTACTCCATTAATTTACTCAAGAAAGACATTTGTCACTGGCTACCTGATATTTAATGTGGAATTACTGTCTTCTTTTATTAACAGTAATGGTTACTTTTCCCTGATCTCTGGGCTTTTGGCACTGTTGAGAGTGAGGGGAAAAGGAGATGGCTTTTAATCAAAATGTCTGTGTGCTTCATTTAGAAATAAGTGGAACAAGAAACTCGTGCAGTTTTTACCCATTGGTTACCTCTTGCGTACACACATTTATACTTAACTTGTATGTGCACGCATTTTTACTGATGTCCATTATCAATAAAAACGCATTTACTAGACAGGACCAATAAACAATACTGTCTGTCTGTCTGTCTGTGTGTGTGTGTGTGTGTGTGTGTGTGTGTGTGTGTGTGTGTGTGTGTGTGTGTGTGTGTGTGTGTGGGATCATTCAGGCTCACACTGGTCGGGTGTGTTGGTCTGTGCTCATTAGGGATTAGAGGTTGTAAAGGAAGGTTTGGTGCATTTGGTGAGATGGAATTTATGATTATGAACGGCTCCAGTGGGAGATGATGCACTTTACTTCGTATTTATAGCGCACATTTGAATTCTAGGTGCGGCTCTGTTTCCCCATTTACCTCATAACTACACCCCCCCACACGCTCACATACACGATGGTGAGGTTAGCTTTGAGTGAGAGTTTTAATCAGACCGATGGGAGCTGTGGGGGGGGTTGGAGAGGGGAGAGCCGCATCATCTCTTCTGTCACAATCAGCTCTGCGCTCCACTGACTCCCACAGAGAGATTTTTCCATTCCTTGCCTTCAATCCATTTTTTTCTTGTTGCTCCCTTTCTCTCTCAATCTCTCCTCTTTTCCCTCAGCCCTGGTGGGTGTGGCTGAAGGTCAGAGCTCTGGTTTGCCTTCAGGGGTGAGCAGAATGGGAGGGGTTTCGGGGGAGACTGTACATCAGCGTGAGACTTTTTTTTTTTACCAGGGAGTGAAGACTCCGATAGGATGTGGTCGGGGACTCTGGGACGGTCTGAGTCGAAGTGATGGAATCCCAAATTCCTCCGACGGAAGGCTATTGCGGTTCAGTCGAGCGCCGCCGTCAACAGACCGCAGCCTTAAATGATGCCACTGCTTGGCATCAGATTCTAGGCAGGGCGAAGTTTCTCTTTTGAGCTCCTACCCCCCTCCCCCATCCCCCCCCCCCACCTCCCTTTGAACCACCGAAGCTTTGAGAACTGAGGGCAGATAAGCCGGAACTGGGATGTAATGAAACCCTTCAGAGGGGGGTCCCGGGGGGCCCTGAGCAGAGTGGCCCCGAATATACAGCGGGGCTATCCACCGTGATCAGCTTTGAGCCGGAATATTTAACCAGACAGCCCAGCCAAAACCATTCACTTCTTTATGTTCTCATGGGGTTTTTTCAATAGCATCAGTCACCCAGCGCTAGTCTTGCTCGCTGGCCATGTAATCCGTGTGCATCAATCTCATTCCAGCTCCCAGATCTGTTGCTTTCAGTTGACTGTGGCTCTCAAGGTTGAGTAGCCCTGCTTTAGATGGTGACCTGTCTGGATTGCAGTACCCCTTTTATGTGACTGTGCCCACTCAGTGACGGGTAGAGTACTTTCATTCTGCTTTCAGTGGCACACCCACACGCTGCCACCAGCGTGTATCTACTGTATATTTTAAGGACGGGAATGATTCTCAATTGCGGGATGGCGAGAACCGGGCGTCAAGTGAATTTATGTAGCGGTTTAGCGCTCGGAGACTGAGATTTCAGCGATGGTGTTTGTCTGGGCGGCGGAGGAGCCCTGCCACAAGCTGAGCTTTGATTATATTAGCGCGCTGTGGTTGATGCTTGAAATGAAGATGTTCCCTGGAGTTTACTGCGCCTGCACAGTCAGCCCTGCCTTGCTCCGAGAGGCACCGTGACAGTTCTGACGGTAACAACTTTTCACACCGCATCCATCCCTGAGGACTAGCGCAGATTTGCTTGCCGCGAACCGCACACGCTCCGCATCGCCCCGACAAGTCCCCCTCCGGTGCTATCAGAATATGGGATGAGGGGCCGTTTAATCAGCTGTGTGACGCGCCCGTGTGTGTCTGCGATGAGGTCCCAACAGCATAGCGGATTAAATGAAGACTGTAATGAAGGTAATTGATGTGTGTTTCACACTGCAGAGTCTAATCAACCTTGCATTCTTCCCACCTGTACCGCCATTTACCACTCCCTGCCAGGGCCATTAATCCCCTGTCCTCGTGTGCCAGGGGCAATTAATCCCAACCTCTGCCCTAAGGCCTCGTGTCTTAGTCCTCTGGGAGGATACGCGCACTATGTGCTTGCTCACGCATGCTCTTTCCAATCCCTCATGAAGCTAGGTGAAAGCGGGTAGAAGTATCAATGTTTTAACTAGAGGCAATTTTATCGGTTCCACACACTCTGTACCTCTTACTTGCTCGTGCTATCGCTCTCTCTCACACGCACAAACACACACACACACACACAAACACACACACAAAGCCTGCACTCATCCGCATTCTGTCAAATTGCTCTGTGGCATCTGCCATTTGTTTTTCATTTGCATTGTTATCTGTGAAATGGAACGCAATCTCAGAAAAGGTATTGATAGATGCGGCTTCTCGCAGCCGCAAAGCATTTATCTATAAGAACGACTTCACACCCCCACACACACACACACACACACACCACGCACACTCACACCACACTCATATACTCACACAGGCACTCCACACTCTCACACCGCACACATACCCACCACACACACTCACACCACACTCATGCACTCCACACACTCGCACCACACACACACACACACACACACACACATGCATGCACACACTCACACCACTCTCATGCACTCACACAGGCACTCCACACTCTCACACACACTCCACACACTCACACCACACACAAACCCACCGCGCGTGCGCGCGCGCACACACACACACACACACACACACACCACACTCATACCTTCACACACGCACTCCACACACTCACACCACACACACTTGCACCACACTCATACACTCACGCACTCCACACACTCACACCACACACTCAAACCACACACTCACACACGCACACACACACTTGCATCACAATCATACACTCACCCGCACTCCACACACTCACACACACACACATACCCACCACACACACTCACGCCACACTGATGCACTCCACACACTCGCACCACACACACACACACACGCATGCACACACTCACACCACTCTCATGCACTCACACAGGCAATCCCCACACTCACACCACACACACACACACACACACACACACACACACACACACACACACGCACACAAATGTACTCACACCACACACACATACACACACGCAGAGGATGAGAAGCTGAGAGCCTCTATCCTCATATCGGCTCCTAAATCTTGTTTAAAAAATGACTGGTGCTGTAAGGGCAGTCGATGGCGATAGGCTGAGTAAAGCCTGTGAAAGGGAGGGGGGCAGTCAGATGCAGATGAGGGGAATCGGCTGAGGTTTATCATTCCTGCTGTTATTTTTATTCTGCCTTTTTTAATTACTTATGTAATTGCTTGACACAGTTGTGTAAATCAAGACCTGAGATCGCAGGGCTAATATTGAATGTTAGGGGTCTTTATGGCCTCTTATCTGCATCATTTACAGACTGACAGAACCAATTCGGATATACAGGCATCCATTTCTGCAGCGAGCAGTGTGGGCCATCCCTGTGTGACCTTTCCTCAGTGACTGCATCGCTCCTCTCTGCCGGTCTCTGTCGAATGCCCTCTCTATCTGCCCATCTTACTGTGTCCTCCCGCCGTCTCCGACACTCTCAGCCAAACTTTTAGTTTAAACCGACTCTCCACTCCCTACTGGACTCAAATGCACTCTTAGAGTTGAATTAACACCAGACATTTTCTCACATCCCCTGGTCTTTCAGTCTTTTTTTTCTTCTAGTATAAGTACATTATGTCCCTGCCCTTTGTCTATTTTTCCAGTATGTCTCGCTCTTCCGATTTTGACTCAGTCACGTATCGCCACCCATTTGCCTCCACCCCAGCGTGATGAATATCGCCCGCACTTCATGCCCTCTGCACCCCTGTTCGCCCATTTTTGTTTCAGCTCTCCAGGAGGTAATGTTGAAGATTGTATTTCAGCAGGCTTTTACATCACCGTACTGTTAGTAAGTAATTCCAAGGGGGCGATTAACTTCAAGGGTTTTTTTTTTCCTCTCCTGTGCTCAAGTGAAGTTGCGATTAAAATGGGCCTCATTTGCTTAGCAATAGTGGCGGCGTGGGGCCGGCGGTGCGGAAGCACTCTGTCTCGGTTCAGCGGCGTGCCCATCACTTTAGCCTTGAATACTGAATGTGCTTGGGATGACCACAGGTGTCACCGCTACAGGGTAGCGCATAATTGGCCAGAGTGTCACCAAGGGAGGGGCCATGCCTCATTTAGCATGGTTACCTTATTTGTCGAGAGCATTGCCTTCTGCAGCCGGATCCAAGCCAATTTAATCCTTGTGGTCAAAAGTGAAATGTAGGCTATAACTAGACATAAAAAGGACTATTTATGTTGTTTTTGTTTTTCTAGGTGAATTTTCAACATCTCTACCCCGACTACAACTGTGTGAAAATGGCCAGAAATATTTATGTTTAAGATTTCTCACAGCACAAGACCAAAAATGCCCCTTATGCATTTAAATGCATTTAATGGTTTTTTTTTTTTTTCATTCGAATATTCTCCTTCTGTGCTGGCTAGCTGTCACAACACCCCCTCGCTGAGAAATGGGTCCTTCTATGAGCTGCACAGTGTGTTTAAAAATGACTCCATTCAGCATTTTGCCTTTGGGGAAAGTTCTGGGTAAAGGTCAGTGTATTTCATAGTAATTAGACCGGTGATTACTTTGTGCTCCTGCGTCCAACTCCATGAAATGTATTCATGTGCTCCTTGCAGTGTGAAGAGTAATCATGCTGTTTCGCCTTCCTTTTGTCAATCTGCCTTTGCTCCGGTCCACTTAGCAATGACTGCAACCTTGAAACGCGTTTATCAAAGGTTCAGCTGGCATTCAGCGCATTCTCCTGCTTTAACAAGCTCATATTTGTGCCTTTATGCTGTTGATGTTATCATTAATGTGTAATTGTGTGAAGTGGGTCTGTGTGTTTCATTACATAGTGTTGAAGTATGCTTAGCACAAACGCACACACACAGCGCCTACCGTCTGTGACCACTGCTCCTAATTGGATGTTACTCTCCCGTATAGCAGTGCTGTTGACATCGTCGACTCTTGTTTTTAAAGGACAGACTGTCGTTTGTCGGCAGTGATTATCGGTTAAGTGTCAGTCATGCAAGGTTTGTATATACTGGCTCTGTGTGTGCAGCATTTGTAACCTGTTCTTCGCATTTGTTTTTCTCTCCACGTTCGCTTCAGAGAGGAATTCCTATTGGCCAGTTCTGCAAGGACTTCAATGAGAGAACAAAAGACATGAAAGAGGGCATCCCTCTGCCAATCAGGATCCACGTCAAGGTGAGTTTTCACTATCTCCGCCCTTTCTGTCTGTTTTTCTTATTCGCCCTCTTAAATCACTCTGCTCCATCAGCGTGGGCGACTCCTTCGTTTACTAGGCTTTAGACTGTGAAATGTGCTGTTTTTGATAATAACCGTCTTGTTGACTATCGTTTTGTTGTCCTTAGTATTTTTTTCCAAAGTTTATGAATCCGAGCGGCCTTGTTAGCAAAACAATAGCCCTTTGCCAGAGCAGTTTTCTAAATGAGGTCATATGTCGCTTGGGCATAGAAGCGTTGGACGAAAAATGATTTAGTACGGAGCGAAAAAAAAAAAAACAATGACTATCGCTGTTTCCCACCTGCTACTTTTTTCTCTTTTGTTCTTTTTTTTTTACCGTTTTTCACTCTGCTCCTCTGCTGGTGATTTCAGAGATAATTTCATTGCATTGGTGTCCTTTCCCTTTCCCTTCTCTGTGAAAAATGAGATCACACACTGCAGCTACGAAGTAAATGAAATCAATAGCAGATAACTATAGATAAATGAAAAATACAATAGAAGTTGCTCGGATCTTCATAAAAGCGCAGGGAGGAACATGAGTTCGAAGTGTTAAGAATGCTACCAAGGATTCCAAAGCATATGCCTCAACAATTGCATTATTAATGAATGCGTCACAATGATTTGATGGCGATGGCAATGTGCGCAGAAAAAAACGACAGAAATCTTGGTATATCTGCTGTACACAATATGGCCGCTGTGGTCACTGAAGCACCGGTCAGTTCACATGTGTCTTTTAAAAAACGAATCTGTGCTAGACTGGAAGGTCACTTATATTATATATAGCATATGGTAGATCATGTACAAATTATACGGACAAGTTCAGCCTGCGACATCAAACTAGCTGATGCAAATGCATTATCTGTGACCGTGAACACGTGCCAGATGAGAGCAATGTCATCTACTGAGTGAAACCTGCTGCAGCAACAATAAATGCACTTTATGGCTGCAAAAGGAAACCGTCACACTTCTGACCAGATATCTGCCGCACTAATTACAAACAAAGCTATTTTCCAAATGGGAAATTTGTTAAAGAGTTTTACACGTACCCAAAATGTTAGTTAAAGCTTAATTCATTGTCAGAAATGGTACTGGCCATGTAGCTGCATAAACCTGATATGCAGTCCCATCCATAAGGATTCGGACAGTAACTGAATATTCTTTGTATTTATTTATATATATATTTTTTTGGTTCTATATGCTACAAAAATGGATTTCAAGTGAAACAATCACAATATGCTTGAATTGTAAACTTTCAGTCTTAACATAGGGCTTTTGCCAAAAATATTACATGAACTGTTAAGGAATTATGACCATTATATGCAAAGCAGCCCAGTTTTAGGGGCTCGAACGTATTTCGACAAGCTAACTTAATCATGAATTAAATTGTCATTTTTAATACTTGGTTGCAGATCCTTTATAGTCACTAACTGCCTGAAGTCTGAGTCTCGTAGACTTTAGCAAGTCCTAGGATTCCTCTCTGGTGATGCTCTGCCAGACATTCACTGCAGCTGTCTTCAGTTCCAGCATGTTCTTGGGGCATTTCGCTTTCAATGTTTGCTTGCAGACATGGCATGCATACCCCACTGGATTCAGGTCTGATGATTGACTTGGCTGCTGTAGAACATAACGCTTTTGTACCAGAAGGTCTTGGTATGCTTTCTCAGTATGTTTTGGATCATTATCCATCTGCACTGTGATGCAGCACTGTCTGATGACTTTATAAGCATCTGGCTGAATTTGAGTGGATGATGACAATTCAGAATTGATTCTTGCCATTTCTGCCAGCAGTCAGATCATTAATACATACAAGGGAACCCATTCTATATTCAGCCGTAAGTGCTCACACATGACCATGCTGGAGGTGATCGCAGATGAGGTGTTATGCTTCAGATCATTAGCAGTTCTTCCCCTTTTCCATGCTCAGCTTTTTCCATCATACTGGTTCGAGGTGATTTTTGTCTTCTCTGTCCAGATTGTGTTGCTTCAGAATTGTACTGGAGTGTTTTTTGGCTAGCTCGATTTTAAGTCTTACTGAAAGTTTTCATTGCAGCTACACCTACCTTCTGGAGCGTGTTTTTGATCTATCTGCCTGTTGTGATGTGGTGTCTCTTCTCCAGGGAAAGAATTCTCTTATGCACTTCCATTGTTATCAGAGGTCTGCCAGTCATTTTGGTGTTCCTGGGTTACCTAATGCTTGCTGTAGGTTTTTTTTCTAAGAATGTGGCAAATTGTTGATTTGGCCATACCTAACGCTTGGACCGTTTTCATGATTTTTTTTTTTTTTTTAGTGTGTTATGTTTTTTTCAGCCAAAAGATGCCTTGCTTCACTGTCAGTGATGACTCTTTGAACTTCATATTGAGAGTTGACTGTAACAGATTCCGAAAGGAAGTGCCACACTTCACATTAACCTTTTCTTCTGCTAGTACTGTAAATGATGCAATGTGGCATAACTCATGCCTGGCTATGGAACAGTTGTGCTCCCAATTGTCCCTTAGAAAGGGTGGACCAAGAATAAAAAGCGCTGTCATACCTGCACAGTGTAACTAATTTAGATGTAATGTCCGTGAAATTTTAGCTGAAAGTACATACTTGGAGCACATATTCATTATTTAATTGCATCTCCAGTATGCTTGGGTAGGCTGCTAATTTCAATGACTTGTTCATAAATCTGCACGCAATGAAAATGACAGTAATTTTATACATGGCTCAGAATTTGAGAGAATAAGTTGAGGGATTTGTGAAAATTTTCCCATACTCTCTGTAGAAATGGATTTGATTTGGGGAAATACTCTGGGGAATTTTAATATTTTGCATTTGAAATGAGGGTATGCACTCAGTAGAAAGTAACAGTAATTGTGTTACAGTTTAGTCATTCAGAAGATGCTTTTAGCCAAAACGTCCAACAGAAGTGCACTTCACATCGGAGCTAGAAAAAATCACAGGAACTAGAGAGTTTGAATCACCCGAGTGGCAATGTCAAGATGTTGGCCCGAGGGCATACACAATAAAGTGATCGAAGGTGAGGTTTCTTTTCTTGTAATTAAATGGAAACATTGAGTTTTTGAAATGGTGAATTCTCTGCACTTGTGGGAAACAGCCGGTGAATCTGTTCTCCCTGATTGATTTGGGAGGGTTGTTCCACCGTCGGGGGACGAGGGAAGAAAGGAGCTAGAGGTGCAGGATGTGTTTGTCAGCTGCAGGGATAGATGGGACAGCCATCTGGCAGGAGCACGCTGACGAGTTTGCTTTGGTTGGAGTAGTTAGCGTTATCACCGTCTGGAGATAGGAAAGGGCAAGGCCCTTCTTCTATTCGTTTTCTATTAGACATTTCAGTTGAAATTTAGCAGCCTTCAGAAGCCAGTGAAGGGTGTTCTAAAGAGGCCTGGCAAGTGTGAACTCAGAGTTTTGTAATGATAATGAGAGAAAATGAAAATCATATGTATATAGCACCTATACAGAGCCCACGGTTAATAAGTATAGGAGGCAAAGTGAACACTGAAGAGGCCTGGAAAGTGTGAGTTTGAAGTTCTGTAATAATGGTGATAAAAAAACATACATTCATATACGCCTTTCCAGAGCGTAACGTCATTAAAGGAGCTGTGTTACGGTTACTGCACGTACTCAGAACTTCAATAACTATTAGCCTAACAAAGTGAATCGGCTCGACTGCAAGTCAAAATCTGTTTCCATCCTTGCCAATCTATCTTCATTTGCATTGTATTTATGCATTTTAGTTACTTGGGCATTATGTTTTTGTATGAAGACGTTTTCTGTGGAAATTGGAGGATTCAAAGTGCTATTTTAGTGCTTTAGCTGAAGGATATGAAGACTGTAAGCTGGTTCAACAGTCAACGGTGAATTCTCTCATTTCCATAGAAAACTCCTTAATATGAAAAGCATGATGCCCAAGTAACTAAAATGTATAAATTCAATGCAAAACATTGACAGATTAGCAAGGATGGGAGTAGATTTTGACTTGCAGTCAAGTGGATTCACTGCATTCAAAATTGTAACCCTGCGGATTAATCGTGACACACCTCATTTAAGTACTGGACGCAAAACTAATACAGAGGACAGTAATGCAGAAGGGAGTACAGAATAATGTGCCAACACAAACTTGAGTTGAGGCAATCATGGAGCTATGGCTAGCTAATGGGGTTTTTACTGAAAAGTTGGCTCTTGACTCGGGATTTAAAGATTTACGCTGTATGAATTTTGGAGCAGTTGCTGCTGCCTGGTGGCTCAGGACAGTAGACTGCCAAGCAAGGTGTCACAGTAGTCCACGCGAGGAATTACAATGACTAGTAACGGTGTGTCGCTTGGATGTGGAAAGGTTGTATTCTGTTACATTGAATGAGGAGCTTGCAGCACTAGGTGAGCGTGACACTCATTCTTAGGCTCAGTTTTGGGTAGGTAGAAAAGCATTCTTGAAAAATAATTAAATCCATTGAATTCAAAGGGACAGGCAGTTGAATTGGAATTAAATTTGTGTTATCGATCCAGTAGTCTTCAAGCTCCAAACTTCACCAAGGAGCAAGTGCTTAATTCTACAATTAAGTCCTCTATAATATACTACTTAGCCAAAACTCTGTGGACACTTTACTGAAACCTCATTGACATGCATAGAAAATGGTCTATTTTAAATTCTGAATGTCTGAAATTCTTAATAAATTTATAAGTGGTTCTTGAGTAGAATTTTCTGAGTCTTTAAACAATGCATATTGATGCTTATAGTGCTGTGTAAAGTATTTGTCCCCTTCCCAATTTCTCCTATTTTCGCATATCCGTCACACTTAAATGTTTCAGATGATCAAACTAATTTTAATGACACAAAGATCACTAGAGTAAACTCCAACTGCAGTTTTTAAGTAGAGATTTCACACATTGAAGGAAAAATACTATCCAACACTACCTGGCCCTATGTAAAAAAAATAAATAAATAAAAAGTAATTTCCCCCCCCCCCTTGTTACTAAATCAACCAATTAAACAAATTTTATTGATAATTAGGTTCAATCTCACTAGACACACCCAGGCATGATGACTGCCAGCCCTGTGGAATCTAAATACCACTTAAACAGAACCTGTCTAGCAATGATAAATAGGAAAAGAGTACATGATGATCTAAAGAAATTCAAGAATGGATAAGAAACAAAATCGTTGACATCCATCAGTTGGGACGAGTACAAAGCCATTTCTAGTGGTGTATTTCCACCTGACGTGAAGCAAATATTTTATTTGAGCTGAACATATTGAACTTGAGGGAAAAATTGCACAGATAGGGCGGTGTTTGGAATGGTGCCATTGCTACTGGCAGCTACATTGGCTAGCTACACTACCTACATTGCTCAATCTGCAGTTATATTGCTTAAGAGGATGGGAACTCTAGCTAGCAAGCTAGCTGTACCCAATTACCAGTGTAAAATGGTTTCGCAAAAAAACGGTGGTCTAGCTCAACATCGGATATGACAACATCAGTTTTGTAAATACTTTTATTCTGAGGCTGGTACAATGTTCATCAAGTGAAATGTTTGTGACATTAGCATAACAACATTGGCCTTGCGGTCTTGTTGCTGATTTTCTGAAGATTGTTAGGAAGAAATGCCCCTTGAGAGATGAACAAGGCTCCGATGGCATTGCTGTTGGTCAGCGGTGTGAAATTGCATGTGAAATTTTTCCCAAGTTGACCTCTAGTAGAAGTGAATGCAATTTTGTCGCGAACAGAGCCGCAAATCTTCAAAGCGAGGACATAAAAATGTTCCTGTAAGTAAAGCCAGGCAAAATTTCCCTTTGCATTTTGTGGGAACGCACCATGAGGCTCTGGGACTTCAGCAAAACATCATGTCACAAATACAGTATTGTGCAAAAGTATGAGACACATTTAAAGCAAGTTGTTGGCCAAATATGCTTGCAAAAATAATGACATTAAAAGTTTCTACGTAATTACTGAGAAATGTACTATACAGAGCTGTAAACTGTTAAAAACTAAATCGAACTAATATTTCAACACCCTCATAACAAAAGTGCCCAAGTCATTTTTTTCCCATTTTGAGATTTTATGCCTAACTCTTATTGATATAAAAATGCAACAGTTTTTTGTGTTTTTCTCAAAACAACAAAAAATGACTAAGGCACTTTTGTTATGAGGGTGATGATTTGGTGTGACTACCTGTTGCCTAAAAATTAGGGACACTGCCCTGTTGTGCTATAGTTTTATAAGATAATTGGCTTTTTGCTTGTTCCAAGCCGAGTGAGAGAACTTGCCACCATTCTTCTGCAGACTTACTGTCTCGCTTGTGTCTGTCCCTCCAAGAAATTGCAGACAGCCATGATGATGTTGACATCAGGGCTCTGTCAATACTATTATGTTTATCTGCTATTTTTAACGAAATATAAACATTAAATTATAAAACTATTTTTTAAATTAGCATTTGGAATGTCAGATATCCTTTTTATCCCCACCGCCGGCATAAAATGTGGGGAATATACTGCCCTGTCAAGCTAGACGGCAGTATCTGCAAAATAGTGAAACTGAGAAAATTGGCCTTAAAGTTTTACTCTTGGTACTGGAAGCCAATTACATGGACCACAATGCTATCAATGACATTGATTTCCTATTAGACCCTGAATTTTTGGTGAATCAAAATATTTTTGAGAAGTTGACCCAGATAGGAGATACTGCAGATACTGCCCTCTGGCTTGACCTCCTGCCCTGCTTTCGTAGATACTGCTAACTTGCGCATGCAATAACTCTGTACATGTGTATTGATCAGGCTTATCTCTACTAAAAATTGATGGAGCTGGTGCTGTAGAGGGTCAGTTGCGGGTTTTCCCAATTTTGAGAAATTTGCAGATACTGCTGTCTGGCTTGACTGGGCAATACAGTCATCAGTATATCTGCCCATCTGTGCATCCGTCCGTCTGTAATCATTTCGTTTCCAGGGCAGAACTTGAATACTGTTAGGTATTTTTGAACGAAACTTGCTGTGCGTATTTAATCAGGTCCTAGACTGGTGCTTTATGGTATTCTGGGATTTCTGAGATCACATTGCGGGGGCCTGGGGGATATGTCGTCCTCTGATAACTCTTATCTTCAGCAACACCAATGTGGAAAACAAAGTAAACATGTAAAGCCAGGTTTAAATTTTTAAAAAAACTGTAGGGTACCTAACACCTTTGCACTGTACTGAAAGTCAACCCATGAATGGCTTAAAAGGAACAAAATGAAGACTAAGGAGTGGCTGAGTCAAAGACTTGACCTGAATCTGATTCAAATGCTGTAACAAAACCTCAAACAGGCAGTTTAAACCCTCAAACCCTCTGTGGCTGAATTTAAACAGTTCTGCAAAGACGAGTGTGCCTAAGTTCCTCCACAGCAGTGGCGGGAAAAAAAAAAAAAAACTGCCAGTTATTGTAAATGTGTGATTGCAGCTGTTGCTGTCAAGGTGGCACAACCAGCTATTCGGTTTAGGGGTGTAATTATTTTTTTTAACATGGGTGACAGGTTTCAAATTACACTTAACCTTCAATAAATGAAATAATGATTCAGAAGCTGCATTTTGTGTTTATTCATGATGTTTCTGTTGTATATTAAAATTATCTGGATGATCTGAAACATTTTCATGTGGCAATTGAGCCAAAATAGAGGAAATCAGGGAGGGGGCAAATAGGCACTGTAAATGCCATTAGCTGTGATCTTGGAATGTCTAGTCTGTTTACCAGTATTCACAAGAATATTCAAATGAGTTTGACCTGGAGGTAATTTTGATCAGTTAGTGATGTGCCCTTGATTTGTGTAATGGGATGTGATGTGATGCATCATTAAAACAACTACAGTGCTGTTCTGAAGACTTGGGGGCCATCCATTTTTATGTAAATATAGTCTTGGATATTTATTTTTTGCTTTCTGTATTTGGGCATCAGTAGGATAAGGCAAATCTGGGCAAATCTGAGGTTCCAAAAATTAACCCACCCCCTCCCAAAAATAGAAGGGAAAAATAGTTTTATCTTTTGTCTAATAACGTAAGTGATGATACTGTCTCTGTGGAGCCCTGATTTCCCTTTCAACAAGGTATTCTGTGATTATCTGAAGTGAGTGATGCAAGCAAGACAGCCAGGCTGTAGTAAAACTGCAGACACATCTTTTGTTTGCTAGGAACAACCAACCTGAGAATTTTCTTACGAAACTTGAGAACTGGGTGCTTAAGTGTTCTGGTGTAGTTTTAATGGCGAATGGTGGTCATGCCAGAAATTGAGCTGTCAAATGTTTCAATATTCGGAAACTTTTAAAATTTTTAGAAGTATTTTTCATACATGTGAAGAAGACTTGAGCACAGTAGAGTGTATCATACCTGTCCTTGTTTTATACAGAAAGCATGTATTTAGTGGGAATTAGTTTTTGGGGGCCATTTGCAATTGAAATGGATCTGCCTTTCAGGAAAGGGTGTGTTTCATTGCTCATGGTAAACCTACATTTTCTGACGCTGTAAGTGTTGAAGCCATTTTTTCTAACACAGGCACCATTTACTCTGCTCACATAGTTCCACCTCACATCACTGAACTTTCATGAGCCAAGACAAATCAGGAAGATATTACAAATTGTTCCATAAAACAAACATTTACTGTCCAAATGGCTGCAAATGGAACCAATGCCTGTGGAAATGGCATATGTTCCACCCTGTCTCTTCAATATAGTTTCGGGAATGTTATTTTTTCCTTAGCAGAAAAGATGGATGTCTTGCTCCTTTTATGACTAAATTTGACTAGTTAGCTGATCACACTGGGGTATTGGGCCGATTTTTGGTTTTGTTCTTAGTTTATCATTTTTTTATTGTGAAGAAAGTTTCTGGTTTTTTAGTGGTTGACAAGTTTTGATCATAGTTTCAGGTGGTTTTGAAGTTTCTTACTGAATTTCATAGTAGGGCTAGGGCTAGGGTTAAGTAGGGCTGTGCAATATGGCCTAAAATTCATACTATGATAAATTTTGAATATTTGATGAAAACAACCGTATAGTTTATGATATACGCTTTTCCTCCTAATTTCAATAGCACATGCTTTAAAAGCAGTACAGGTATCCGATAACAATGGGATACTATTTGGACTGGGAAGTGACAAATCAGTTAACTGGTCAAAACCAATTTCTTTGCAGCCCTGGACTATTGGGCCCTTTGTAATGTCCAGCCATGTTTTGTTGGCAATATTATTTTGTACTTGATGCTCTCATGCAAACATCAGCATTTTTCTCCTGTGGATATGGACAGTGCAGCCAAATACATGCTGTGGCACATGCAGACAGGTGAAAAAATAAATTAAAAAAACCCAGATAAATGCTTGCAGAACATAATGAATTCAGATGCATCTATTTATTTTCCTGGCATCGTTTGGGTCCACTCGTCCCTCTAAAGGCAAAAGGGTCACTGCAAATCAATGCAGAATTATTCTGTGTGATCACCTTTGTATCCTATGATGAAGCATTTCTGCCATGATGGGAGTGGTCTCTTTCAGGATGACTATGGCCAAAGCATCACAGAGCATAAGGGGTCACTGAATGGTTTTATGGGTATGAATATGATCTTAAAGCAATTCTTACCTTTCTGGCATTTTCACACTTTTCTTTTGTAATCTTAAAATGCTCCTAATAAGCATATGGCACACTAAAATGTAAAAGAAATCCACCAGGTGTTGAAACTCTTCAATATTCAATTCTCATATATTTCTGATAAAAGTCTGACCAATCATTTTCTTCGGTCTGAATAAAATGATTTGCCGAGCTTTCTGTCTGTCATCCGTTGCAGCGCCCCTCCCTGTTGCCTATAGCTGTCACCGCTTGCGAGTCAGGCGCCTCTCTGGAAGGAAAAAAACGACGCATTTGACTGTAAACAAACGGGTGCTGAAATGCTATAATTACAATAATAACGTTAATGGTAGTTCGTCAGACTACAAAGGTAACTAAACGTTACGAGGGCATTTTATTTTATACCACATATAGAATGTAATATTATGTCATTACTGTTGGTTAGTTTTCATTTACCGGTGCCTCTGAAGCTTACTCCATTGACGCACTTCACTCTCCTACAAAAAAAATATTGCGTGCGGCGTTAGGAAGTGAGCAGCGCGAGTGAAATGGGTCAATGGAGTCAGAATCAGAGGCACTTGTAAGTGAAAACTAACCAACAGTAATTAAATAATATTCAATCCTATATGTGGTATAAAATAAAATGCCCTCGTAACGTTTAGTTGCCTTCGTAGTCTGACGAACTACCATATTTTTTCGTAGGAGAAGTCTGGCAGTCGGGGGGAAGAGGGTGGGACTTTGGAGGGAGGCGGAGTTGTTCATGTTCAAATTTTTACTGAGTGCTGTGCGACATCCCAGAAAGGTAAGAATTGCTTTAAGTCTATGTCATCGCCTTCTGATCTCAAAGCTACTGAACGGTTAAGGGAGATTTTGGAACAACATGGTAGATGGCTTCCAGTCACTTTCATCAGAACAACGGAGGAGCACTCAGAGAGCACATACCTCCACCAAGGCCCAACATGTCTGAGACACATACGAGTAGCATTGTTATGTACCACCACACTAGTAAATAAAAAATTCCTGGACCCAAGAATTTGATCTGGTTCAGTCTCTCAATGAAATCACTTCTAAGTTGGGCCAAGACACACCTTTGGTTTAAAAAAAAAAAAAAAAAAAAAATCTGTCCATAACTTCTTTCAAAATGTTGCTAACAAACAAACATGTTTACCCACAAACGGAAGGTAAAACATAACCTCCTTGGCAGAGGTAATGAGGGACTGTCTCTTTGTAGACAGATACTCCACTCTTCCAGTAAAGTTTTACTTTAGTATGCCAAGGGGTGTTGAACTTGATCTAGGCTTGGCAGCTTGTGGAGGCCCAACACGATACAAAGACTGTTTTTGTACCTTTTTTTCTGTTAATTTGTCACCTGTCTGTATTTCTCATGGTTATTGTTTATATCCACCTCTCCCAATGTTAAGCACACCTCCATTTTACCAGTGTCTTGGACCATTTTAGCATACCAGCTGGCACTGGCATGAAAATGGAGCCAGATGCCATTCTTTAAGGCTTCGACAGCTGTGCAAGGAAAACTCATGCAATGTTATGTTTGTTTAGTTTGTGGTGGAGTGGGGTGATTTTCATGCTTGGGATAAAACTGACGGCACTAATATTAAGTGGCCTGGCAGGCAATAAATATTTCAGCAAATGCCAAACCCCAAATGTTTATTTGAAACGCAGCCACCATTGATAAGAGGATCTGCCAAGAAAAAATATAACGTGATTGATTCAGAATATTACTGCTTGAGCAGCTACACTTGAGCTACCATATTTTTTTTTTTGTGGCCGAGTACTGGTAGTTTTAATCTGCCTGTGCGGAATTCTTTTTTTTTTTCTGACGGTAATTAACATTTATTATGAGCACTAAAGATGATTGATTCAGAGTCGGCCCCATTCTATTTTTACATGGAACTTTTGAGACATGGAAGACCGTCTATTGGGGGCCACGTCGAGCCGAATGCGCTCGGTCGGGGTGCCTCGGTGCATCATTATTAGCTATTAGCATGTGGATGAGATTAGAGAAAGATGACACTGGCTGTACCGCATCTGATTTTCATGCGATGCCTAAGTAGGGACACAAATATATCAGTTTTATTAACCAGTGAAAATGCTAAGTACTTGGAAAAGGGAAGTCCGCATCATCTAGATATCATCAGGGATGCCACTTCAGCCCTTAGAGCGCTAAATGCAGCTATTGCCGCTCAATGATGTAAGATAGCAAAATCAAAGCTGTTGAAAACCTATCATGTGGCAACTTGTTTAAAAGAGCTTCCGCAGGGGAGCTCTTTAAAGAAATTGCCACATGATATGTTTTCAATAATTCAATTGTTTATTGTTATATGCACAGTAAACGTTTCCCTACACAATGAAATTCTTTCTGTGCTGTCCACAATGAATGCTGAACAAAGAAGTCTAAGTGTAGTATAGATATAATAATAATACAAAAGTAAAGGCAATTTTAAAAAGCAATAGAAATGTAAACAATATTTACAATACAATAGAAATATAAACTGTACATATATATTTGTGCAAATTTGTGTATATTGTATCAATATTTGCAAAATACAGCATAAGATGATCAAATTCATATATTTTTTTAAATTTAGTTCAGTGCTCTAAGGGTTAAAGTCATGTGAATGTTTTAGAGCTCGACCTCTGCTTCGTAAAACCTGTTAAAATATCCCAAACTGTTATCATTAGTTGTTATTGTTTTCACATCAGTCCTCTGCTTTGCTGCTCAAAAGGCATCACAAAATGGCCAAATGTTAGTTTCCCTTTGTTTTTTCAGTAGTGTGTACCCAAGCAGAGTCACGCTAGGCCTACAGAACATAAAATTGTAGAGAGGGATTTGGGAAGCTGATTCAGTGATTCAGGATACATGAAATCCTCTTGAATATAGAGATGTGCACACTCGTTATGTCTTCTACAAGCGATTCTATTGCTGTGCCATCACATTAATGCCACTTTTTATATTTCTATATCTTTTTTGAATAACTGCCCTGGTACTCAGGTTCTACTGACAGCGTTGAAGAAAGCATCAAATTTTTTGGAAATTGTCCCGCCGGTTATGTCCTGGGTTTCTGGATTTGAATGGCCGGCCGTGTGTGGAATTTTATCAGGCCGGCCTTTATAGAGTGAAAGCCCATAGGCTAAGCCCATAGCCATTTTCCAGTTTAATCTGATCTTGCATGTCTGGATTTTAATTAAACTTTCCATTCAAATGAGAAATTGTCATTTCAGTGATAGGAAGCGCTTGATATTATGCACATATGGTGATTATTCAAAAGAGCCAAGTGCCACAGTGCTGAAAGCTCCATTCCCCCCCGTATAATAAGGGGAACACATTTTTAAGCGACTGTTAAATAAATTAATATTTACTCTGTTGCTCCACTTTCCCGCTCAGTCCTGTCTGGATAAGTTTGAAAGGTTAAATATTCAGGGTCAGGGTATTGGACCGCTTACGCCCGGACTTACTGACTGCCCTGTTGAATCTAAACCCCTCATTGATGGAACTTCTCTAAGCAAATGTGAGGTTGGTTAAAAGCTCTCAAAAGGCCACATGTTATGCCTCGGTTAAAAGGGACTCTGGAGGAGATGAGAAGGAAGGTTTTTTAAATACGTTTACATCTGTAAGTATTTGGACAGTGACACAATTTATACAATTTTGGCTCTGTATGCCACCACAATGGAATTGAAACGAATAAATCAAAATGTCCCTGAAAGATGGTCTTTCAGGATTTATTTTTGGGTTTTCCCTAAAATATTGCATGTACCATGCAGGAACTACAACTATTTTTATACATAGTTCCCCTAGCTATTGGGGGCTCTAAGGTATTTGGACACACTAACATAATAATGAAGTTAAATTTTGACTTGGTAGCAAACGCTTGGCAGTTTATGACTGCCTGAAGTCTGCAACCTGTAAACTTTCCCAGATGCTTGCTTTTTGTCCTGAATTTCTCTGCCAGGCCTTCACTGCATCTGTCTTCTGTTCATACTTTTTCCTGGGCCATTTTACCTACAGTCTGGTTTTTAAATATGCTGCTTTTGATTCTGAACAGGCAATTGACTTGGCCATTATGGATCATTCCACTTTCTGCCCAAAAAAATTGTTGGGTTGGTTTTGCAGTGTGCTTTGAGTCATTGTCCATTTACAGTCTGAAGCACCAGGGAATGAGTTTTGCAGCATTTTGCTGAATCTGAGCCAGTTATGTAGCCCTACAGAATTCAAAATTCATCCTGCTGCTTTTGATAGCTGTCTTATCAAAAATAAATCGAACAGAACTGGTTCCAGTGATAGCCATACAGGCCCACATGTGATGATGATTCACTGGTGAGGTGGGATGGTTTGTATCATGAGCAGTTCTCCCTTCTCCATACTCCCAGCTGATCTTAGCCTCACTTGCCTAAAGGATGTTATTTCAGGACTGTACAGGCTTTCTAGATTCTTTGTGGCAACATCCTGATTTTGAGACTAACTAGATTATTATGTCTCATGGTAAACCCTGTGTATATTGACTCTGGTCAATTCCTCTCTTTATTCTAGATAATGACGACAGATATGCTTCTCATCTGGAGAGTGTTCTTAACCTGGCTTACTGCTGAGCTGGAATTTTCCTCTCCAGGGATAGAATTCTTCTGTTGTCTAGCAAGTAGTTGATTTGTCCACACCTGATGTAATTCACCAAATAGTTGATTTGACTGCATCTGGTGTTTTTGCTATTTCTCTGAAGCTTTTGTTCTGATTTTTCAGCCTAATGATGCTGGCTATACTGGCAATTGCAGTTCTTTGGAATTCATGTTGAGGGTTAACAGCTACAGATTCCAAGGGCAAATGCCAAATGTTAAATCCACTCTGTACATTTTATTGCTGACTTTGAAATGAAATAATGAGGGAATTACACATACCTGGCCATGGAACTGCTGTGCAGCCACATGTCCAGTTACTTTTGGTCCTTTTAAATTAGGGAACCACACATAAAAAGTGCTTTAATTTCTACACTGTTTGCCCATTTTGGAGGTAGAGTAAGAGTAAGTCTGTTCGAAGCCTATTGGCCCATCAGCCCGGTGCTTAACCCCGGTTTCCGTGGCATGAAGCGACTAGGAGTATTGCGACTCCTCCCAGATGGGATGCCAGTCCATCGCAGGTTACCCCCCAGCTCTGGGTCAGATTTCCCTGACGATTTGCTGGTACCCATTTCTACACCTGGTTGGAGTGAGGCTGTGTGGGAGTGAAGTGTTTTGCCCAAGAACACACTGCACAGGCCGTGGCAAGGACTCAAACTCACGACCTCTTGATCCCAAGTCAAGCACACTTAACCACTGCGCTTCTGCATCTCCCTCAATTTAGAGGTAAATACTCCTAAATTGAAGTTGAAAATTTGCACTTCGAGCTCATGTTAATTGTATAGTTTCATCTCCAGTATGGTGTGATAGAATGCTTAAACATAGCATCAGTCTCGAAAGGGTTACGTAGCCAATTCTATGGCTCGTTGATTCTTGAGAACTGCTGTGAGAACCATTATCTTCTATTGCTGAGAACTTGGAACAGAAGCGAATCTTTTCAGGATTGGCCAGTCTACCAGATTTCCTCCAAGAGAGCATAAAAAAGTCATCCAGGAAATCACTAAAGGACCCAGATGAACATCTAAAGAAATGCAGGCCTCGCTCACCTCCGGCAGGGTCAGCGTTCCACTAGTAGAAAAAGACGAGGCAAAAGTGATATTAATGGGAGAATTGCTTAGCAAAAACCACTGCTAACCAACAGGAAAATTCATATGAATTTCATACGCCATACATATGTCGTACATCTCATCGCACACCTGCGAAACCATGAGGACACTCACACCTTCTGGGGTAATCTTCTCAATGGACTGATGAGTCGAAAATGGGACTTTGTAGAGGACTTGGCTTGTGCGTCCAGCACAAGGCTAATGCAGATTTCCTTAATAAACACAACAAAAATAAAAGTGGTGGCGGTACTGTGATGTAATTGGGAAGCTTCAGGGCCTGGGCTACTTGCATAGTTGACACAAGCATGAATTCTTCTCTCTATCAGAAAATGTTGAAGGGCAGTGTCCGGTCATCAGTCGTAGATCTGAGGCTCAAACACAGTTGGGTCATTCAGCTAGACAGCAATCCAGAGAGCAAGAGCTAGTCCACTTCTGAATGGCTCAATAGAAACAAAAGATGTTTGAGTGGTCTAATTGAAGTCCTGACTTGAATTCCACGGAGATGCTGTGGCAGGAGCTTAAAACGGGCACTTAATGTGTGAAAACCCTCCAGTGTGCTTGTATTAAAGCCAAAGAGCAGTAACCCAAAATTCCCCCTCAGCGGCGTGAAAGACGGCTCTCCAGTTGTCGGTAGCATTTAATTGTAGTTGAGGCTGCAAATGTTGACAACCAGTGAAGTTTTGGGGTAATTAGTACTTTTTTCACACTGGTGATGTACAGTCTGTCTCAGATAACCTTTCTCCTTCAATAAATGGAATGATAGTTTTAATGAAATGATATTTTATGCTTCCTCATGTCCTCTCTGCAGTATGTGGGAAGATCTCAAATCATGTTGTGTAATATGGAAGGTTAGAGGGAGTCAATACTTTTCACAGCACTGAATGTACATGCATTGAAAGTAGTATGGGCAGATGATTGGATCCATTGATTTAAAAAGTTTCTTTGTAAGCATTCTGTATGCAGCCTGCGACTTCAAAAATGCGGTTGATCAAAAGCTGAGAGTTTATGTGATGCGCCTGTCCACCGTGGTTAAATGAGTTTTTGAGACTGTTTGCTTTATTATTGCAGTGTTATGTTTGCAGAAGCTGAAATACTTTGCAATTACCCAAGCAACTGTTCCACAAAGGTTTAAAGTTGCAAGATTTGTGAGGAGAAATGTCCTGATGAGAGCTGCCAGATTTGCTTTAATTAGATATTGATTCAGTATTTGTCTGATTACTGTCGTTTGATGTTGGGGTTTTCATGTCAAGGTTTTATATGCGCATTTGCCTATTGCCTCATGATATGTTTCCTGTCTGCTGGGTATTAAGATTCATCATTTGTCTGCTTCTGTCATTAGGCCTGTCGTGGCTGTCTCTGACTCTCTCCCTCCTGGTTTCTTTCCCTCCTCTGTCTCCTTTGTATCAGTATTTATTTTGATTTGTTTGCTTGGCTGAAGCTGTAATCCTGAGGAATTTACAGTTCTTACAGTTCTGCTTCTGGCACTTTCTGTCACTCATTTTTACAGGAGCAACTGAGGCAGCGTACGACTCTCAGGGGTACATCACCTCATTCTCCCCTTCTCTCTCCCTCTCTCTCTCTCTCTCTCTCTCTCTCTCTCTCTCTCTCACACACTCCCTCTCGCTCTGTCTCTCAAATATATGTATGTGTATATGCAGAGCGCATTGCTACATTCTGTTCAGTGTGTGACAGTATTTGGAGAGTGGCAGCTTGTTTGTTTTTGTGCTGTACTCTTCCAGGATATTGGATTTGCAAATGGCTCCGAATGAATTTGAGGTTTTAGTGCAGATTGTCAGCTTTAATTCGTGGGCGATCCTTTGCTGAAATTGCAGCCCTTTTTATGAAATGCCCCTATTTTATGGGACTGTGTGTAAAAGGCACACACGCCATTTCCTTGCCCCGCTTTATTAGGCAAGAATTCAGGGGCAGAAATTAACTTTTTTCTTTTAATCCTCAACGAGCTGCTGTGGTAAAAATCTTTGCCTTCCATACAGGATTTTTACCGGAAACATTAGTATTGCAGCTACTGACCCTTTCTTTTCCCTTGTTGCTTGCTAGCGTCCAGCATACAGGGCAAAGCTTGCCTGTGCTGTGGAAAAATCATAACCCAGCCATTCGCATCGTCCTTTTTTCAAAAACTCTCCATTCTTCACTGAAGTGCTTCTTTTTCCAGCTTCTGGGCTCTTTCTTTGTAGAGGCTGAATTATTGAGGGAAAATGTCACTACATATCGTATATTCTGCTCACTAGCCTCCAACAAGAGCCATCATCATCGAGTGAGGGGAAAGTGAGAGGGAATGTTTGTGGGCATACTTCGACTGACCGTAGATAAAACAGCATCAGAGAATGTCAAGTCGGAGCTGTTCATCAAAGAGGCTTTCCAGCCATGGCCAGTGGCAGCGACCTCAGTTTGCATGCGCAGCATTCAAATTTTCGGCCATATCCAATCATGTGCTCTGTTATGATAATTTAGCTAAGCAAACTATCTGCTGCCACGGTGGGTGGTTTGATCATATTTTTTCTGCAGAAGCAAGCAATTTGCCCACATTTGCTGGTGTTCGGTGTTGATTTCAGACTTATCTATATTACCAGGTAGTACTCCTTACCCACAACCACACCATTACCCCTGATCTTCATGCTGCAGCAGTAATCGAGATTCGACAGACATGGCTAGGTTTTATTCAGGCTTTTGTTGCAGTTTAGGCAGCTTTTGTGATCATTTACCCACTGTAGCCCCGTCTTCCTGTTATTCCTGAGCTTAACTGACAGGATTGGGGCCTGGTGTACTCTTTCGCTGCAGTCTCTCATCTCTCTAGACATAATGTGCTTTAAGAAATGCCTGTCTGCGCACTGCAGTTGTGAACGGCTGTTATTTGAACATTTGTGGCATTTCTGTTAGCATGAATGAGTCTGCCTGTTCTCCTCTGACCTCTCATTAGTTATTTTCATTCCGCCTGATAGCTGTCACTCACTGGATGTCTTACTTCATCACACCACTCTGTCTGAACGCCAGAGACTTAATGTGTGAAAATCCCTGTAGAACTCCTGATTCTCATGTTGGAACATTGGTGCCTAGCACTCATCGTCATATCGCGATCAAATTTGCCTTCATCATGGGTTTTGCCTATTCTGATGCTTGGTCACACTGCACCTAATTCTTTTAACCATGTCTGCATGTTTGGTGTTGCACCTACTTGTTTCATCGTATAAGGGGCAAGCTGTTTTATGTACCTAATAAAGTGGCCAGTGAGTATACGAATAATTTTTTTTTCACCAGTCCCTTACCAAATTTATCGTAGTGCGGGGGTATTTCACTTTTTTGAACATCTTAGTCCGCTTACGCAGACCGATAGATTAGCTGTTGAAAATAAGAAGGCTTAAATCAATTCTTGTATGGGTGAGAAGAGATTTCAAATCGTAGCAATGTATTAAAGCGATGAAAAATAACCTCATTATCATCACAAAAGAGTAGTTTGGCGGGCTGTGAAAGATTTATGGCAGAATTAAAGGAATACACTGTAACTGTATTGTGTGGGTAGGTTATACAGGGGCAGCTTTCTAATGCATAACAGGAACAAAGCACAGTAAAGCTGTTAAACCCCTCCGCCCTTCACCCAAATGTTTGGATGGGGTATTGTGGGTAATGTCCAGAGCACTCCTTTGAGAGCTGCAGAGGAGTGTCAGCACTGTGAATAATGGATGCTCCCGGACCAGGCCTTGGTGCAGGTAACGGTAAAACCGTCCACAGGACTCTCATTTTGGCACTAGCACACCCTCGTGACTCCCCAAGCTTGTACGAGATTATCTCTCCCCGTGCCACTATATTGCTAATCTTTATACCTCTGCCAGGAGGTAATACGTTTTCACTGACGTTGTGTTCTTGTTAGTTACTTTCATTCATCTGTTTGTTCGTTAGCTAACGCAATATCTCAATCAGAAAGTGATGGATGTCAATGATATTTTGTATGTTGATATATACTGCGCTTAGCAGGACGTAATTCCGTTTTGGTGTAGATTCGACTTTTTTCTTTATTCATGATCAGAAAGAATTTCTCTGCTCGTAAAGACAGCGCTGGCAAGACTCGTTTAACACTCACTGTCTATGATAGTTCCTCCACCAACGAATTTCTACGGCGGAGGTAATGCGCTCTCCGAGGGCTCTCTGGTCTAGTACTGAGATTAAGATGGAGATTTTATACATGGTGTAATACACGGCTGCACAAATCTTCTCAGGAGATCTACTGTACTGAAGCTTCTGCTCCTCATTAACACAGCATGCCTCAGTCAACTACAGGATATTACATTTAGCTTCTAATCAACTTCTCATCTAGCTTAGAGTTACAATGTACAGTACAATGATTAGGCTTGGCAGTAGGGTTGGTGTTAAGTAGTGGCCCATAATGAGTTGGCTTAAACTTCAGTTAAGATCTCGTGGTTGAAAGCTTAGGAATTTTCATGCTGTATTCAGTTCACTAGGCCTTCTCTGTGGGTGCTATGGCCCCTTCGTTTGGAAGGTCTCAGTAGTACACTGTTTAGTACGCTTTTCATGAATATGTTTTGTTGTCATCTGAAAAGGTGACATATCGAGATCACTTCGTCAGCATCGTCAGGCATCGGCGTCCGCCACCCGAGTTGGTTTCCGTGCATTATCGTCTGAAAGCCTTCTTGGATTTTCTTCAGATTCAAACAGGATACTTCTTATCTGGATCCCCCGCATTAGTTTGAGATTCATCAAAAATGGAATAACACAGGACCTGAAGATTGTAACCTCCTCATAGGTATTACCTCACAGGTGACACATATATTTCACTTGATATCCAGTTTAAAGGCCCAATATGTAATTCTCTGCCGCTAGAGGGTGCTTAACCAAACAATAACAAGTAGCCGAGTTGGATGACGCGATGGGATCGCATGGAATCATGGGAGTTGTTGTCTTCATCAATTTACACGCACCGCTGACAGCTAAATTCTCCGACGTGACTCAAACAGGAGTGGCGAAACCATGTACATGGATGAGGTAAGGTTATATTTCTTGACTTTTAAATAACTTCATCTTATTTCATTCAAATAAAAAAAAATTTAAGGGATAATGATAAGTCGGCCGTTTACAGCGCTTATGATGTGCTGCAGGTCAGAGGCTGAGATAAGGGGGTGGGGCCGGCTCATATTGCCCATCTTTATAGAGAATAATAACAGATGTGAACACTCTGTTGCTGATGCAAATGCTAAAGGTAACAGATGTCGAGGAAATGCCACTGTCAGCTGGCAATGTATGCTTTCAGTTGCTCCTGCTGCTATTGCTATTGCTTCCTTAGCAACGATGTGCTCAACAGACCAGCTGGCCAGCGGTTATCTGTCGAGATACGCTGATAGACCAAACTGAATCGAGTATTCAAGGGAGCCGTGTTCTAACTGCAAGTAATGTAGTTAACGTAGCACTGACTTCTCATAACGCACAAACGATGTGCCGCACACATCAGCTTTCTGTTTGTCATGCGGCATCACAAGAAAAATGTTTTGAAGTGGAGTAACGTTACGTTTATGTTACCATCTTGGCTTGAAACTCTTTGGCAACGGCGAAGCACGCGTGCATGGAGGGTGATTTTCTTGGTCTCCGTGCACGCTTTGTGTTGGGAGTGACGTCAAATATGCGACGAAAAGAAACGGCCTGTGTCCCTACATTGATAATACAGATATCTCTGTCTTTGATAATTATTGAATACATCACGGATAGTGTAAGCACACAACACCAAAACATATATAACATATCTATATATTTTATAGATCTTTGAATTGGGAAATTTTACATATTGGGCCTTTAAATTGCAGATAAGTGTGGGGGGGGTGTATTTTGCTGGTTTTTATCTGGCACATCTTCACTCCATTCTGGGATTTCTTGAACACTGGAGTTTACAACCTCAGTCCTGGAATGCTCCCGTCTCTGTTTCTAACGCTCATTGTTCCAGCCATATTGGCAATTACTGAAGTAAATGGAGCTGTATTTTCTTTGGAATTTGGCAATTAGTGTCCAATTATGGTTGGTCTGCCTTCATACTCCTTATGAAATGGTTATTTGTTACAATAAATGGATATTCCATATTAATTTAAGTGCAGATCAATGCTCTGCCTTCTAATTTTTTTGTTTTATACTGTGTTATGAAACATTTTCCTTTAAAGAGATTATATTTTGACTAGCTGTCAGATTTACGGCTGAAACAAATGCTGGGATTGCACAGACTTGCTCATTGAAACTAAAGTTTTCATGGAAAAATAAGTGTTCGCAGGTAAACCAAATGGTAATGGCCCAAAATCGCATTATTCTAAAATTCTGTTTCGATGCAGTCTTTGAGGCTTAAGCATGTTCTGCCATTGTTAAATCAGTATAAACTAATGAGCCATAACATTAAAACCATCTGTCTAATATCATGAATGTCCCCTTTATACACAAAAATGGCTTTGTGAATCCTCTGACTGCAGGTTTGTCTGCAGCCCTTGACATGTGCCATTGTTACGAGACAATCAACGTTATTTGCCTCTTCTTTGAGTGGTTATAATGTTCTGGCTCATGGTGTATCGTCTGAAAGTAAAATCTGTATACCCAGGAGTGCTCCTAGACTAGGAACGCCTGCTTTAACAAATCTGCAAATGAACCATTTTTAAAACTCTCTCTCCTCTCAGCCGGATCGGACGTACGACTTGAAGATCTGTCAGCCGACTGTGTCTTACTTCCTCAAAGCAGCTGCCGGCATTGAGAAGGGAGCTGGTAAAACCGGTGAGATTGACAGACTTCATCCAAAATGCTCGAGGAGCTAATTATAGGCTCCTGCAACACTACATTCACTCCCATTCCAAAGCAGGTTAATATTTCAGATAAAATACATTTTTAAAACTGAAGTTTAGGAGTATGAAGTCTGTGATTTTGTATTTGATTGATTGATGTTCAGTGGGAGCATGGGCAGGATGGAATTACTCGCTCACTGAGGGGTGAAAACATGTATTTCTCTCTCTCTCTTTCTCTCTGTCTTTCTCTCTCTTCTTCTCTCACTCTCCTTCTTTAGTGCTAAGTCATCAGAATTTATTGTGCGAGTTCATGGTATCATTAAAGCCTGAGCTGAGCTGATTTAAATGAATCATGAATCCTTGAAGATGTGGGGTGCTGAATGAATCCTGTGTGATGCGGACAGCAGGATTCAGAGCCTGATATGCTTAGATCCCCAGCAGATGCTAAACCCTTTCATCACGCACAAAGCTCATTACACAACCAGTGAAGAGTGAAAAAGCAAATTCCATGACCAATCATTGGTCATGTTACAGGTTTTGCATCTGCTGATGGTCTTAGTTAATTTGGCCCTTGGGGGCTTCTTTCCAGTTGAAGTAGTCAGTAGGATTTCTCCTATTTGAAGTATTACTGAGTGAACTGTAGGCCTTGTCTGTGCTATTTTTTTTTCATGCATTTGACCCATTGATTGAGTCTCTGATCTTTGTTTGTTCTATTTCTGAATATAAATTCTCACCGTCTGCCCCTTGATCAGGGGGTCTGAAGGCCGCTGTGCCTACAGGTTTTTGGTTGGTTCCTGCACTGAAGTGGTCACCGAAGTCATTGATTGGCTAACGGGCAAAGCCATTTTAAAATTGCCACATTTCGAAAAAGTTCTCGACTGACCACCATAGATTTGCTTCAAATTTGCAGAACATGATGTTCATGTATCTAGTAGATTATGTGCAAAATTTTGAACCTACAAGCTCGTCAGTTTTTGAGACATTGAGATTTCAAAAAGGGGGTTTGGCCCCCAATTTTGTGTTAACAAGACTAGGTGCAACCTAGTATATGGCTGGGGCGCCAAGTGCTGTATGAGAATGTGGGCCCAAGGAAAGGGTGCTAAATGAGGCAAAGCTCGCGCAATTATATGAAGTGCAAGTTTAGTAATGAGCTGGAGCTGATAAATTATTTACGAAGTAGGTGGGAAGAGTGTGGGAGTGGGAGAGTGAGAGTGTGAAAGTGTGAGTGAGAGTGTGTGAGTGAGATAGTGGGAGTAAGTGAGAGCGAGGGAGTGGGAGGTGGGGGGAGTCTTGAGTAAGGAAAACATATCAAAAGCAAGTTATACATTTGAATAGACAAAGAGCTAGAGTAAGGGTAGCAGTTATCGATTTTGTGAATGTCAATTTGAGAGAGACGGCAGCAGCAGATGTAGATGGCAGTTAAAGTATGTATGTATGTTCCTGAATCTTAATGAAACAATAAAGTTATCATTACAGTTGTGCTAATCGGGAACGTGACGTCACTTTTGTTAACACATGGCAGTTGCTATATAGTGAGGGTGTAAGAACGAACGTCAAAGTTTCCTTTTTTTCCCCATGTTGTTTCTTTGGGCATGTTATGGACAAAGAATCCACAGTTTTGTGTAAAACCGCTTAGTAAATATGTTTGAGTGAAGGAGTTGCCATGTATTTACATAAAGCGTTAGATGATATTGGTGATGGTTGAATATGGTTAAGTATGTGACCAAAAAAAATTGAAATGCAATTCATTTTAATGAATTTATGACCTATTGAAAGCTCTTGAAAAGGCCTTGTAGTTGACACCAAGATCATGAGAATTGGCCGAGAAATAAGAAAGTTTTGGAATTTTATAGTGTCCCCAAATAACAAATTGTTTGGTATTTATTTGAGTCACTGCGGATAAAAAAAAAGTGTGTTGCGAAGTGAGCAATTTAGGTCAATTTTACCTCAAATGTGGTAGACGGTCAAAAAAATGACATAATCAATGTTTAAAGAAATGAAATAAAATACAAGAATTCAGGAAAGAAAGCATGAATGATTTTCATAAGTGACAGTTACAGCCTGACCGAGTATTGCACTTTGTCACATAGCTAATATGATAATCAGAGGTGTATAAAGTACTGGAAAAAATAACTAAGTAAAAGTAGACGTACCATTACTGAAAGTTACTTTGGTAAAAATTGAAGTCACCCATAAGAAAATTACTTGAGTAAAAGTCTTAAAGTAGCTCACATTAAATGTACTTAGGTACCAAAAGTATTTTGTGAAAGAATATACTTAGGTATCAAAAGTGCGAGTATCAGTACAAAGTATTTTTCATAGTACGCATAGAAAGAAGCAAAGCAACCACTGTTTGTTCTCTCCTTGTGCTCTTTAATCAATTTTCATGTGAAAGAAAAATACAGTATTCAAAAAACAAACAGGCAGTCTCTCCTTTATATACTTCTTCTTCTTCTTTGAGTTTACTGGTGGTTTTAAAAAACACAATAATTGACTATAATTAATAGTAGAATTACATAGTATCAATACCATGCCGAATTTTTGCTTCAGAAAACTGATTTTTCTTAACTACTAATTGGGATACCATTTACTCACTGTAGCTGAAGTGGTTGCTGCAGAGGACAACGATTATTTCTGTGGCAAGAGATAATTTTTTTTGAACTGCTGGATAGATACTATGGGCAAGTATATTGAGCAGTTTGCGCATCAGGCTTAGCTGAGGAGTTTTATTCAGGCAACTCCCGAAAAACATGGATTGGAGTGAACTAGTCTATATTCTAAACAGTGTTCGAACTCAGCTTGCTTGTGAATATTCAATAACTCAGAGCCGTACATAGAGAGAGTCTGGCCAACTCGGGGTTCGAACGTCTGAGCTATCCCGCTATGCTGATTGGTTCTGAGCTGGTCACGTGTTTTATGGACACCATGTTTGCTACCATTAATCAATATGGGTCAATCCAAGAAATGATGTTTGCGCCTATTTTAGGGTTGTTTTGACTTCAGAGAGCTATAGAAAAAAAAATAATGCACCATTCTTCCTGTTTCTAGTCTCATTTGTAAGAAAACATCCAGGGCTTCAAAAGAAGGGCAAATTTGCATATGTCAGCCCATAATTTTGCGAGTTATTGAACCCCAAAGTTAAAAAATTTCCCAAAATTGCCATTTTTGGGCCATTTTCACCTCATTCCAAGCCATGTATTGTCAAGCCAAATAGTGCTAGACCACCAAAAACTTATTTTTATCTTAGAAGGGGGTCATATCTAACATTTCCATGTGGTTTAGCCATTTCATGACCTACATTTTTTTTTTCCTATATCTTGTCATTGGAATTTCAACTTGTTGAAACGTGAATCAATGAAACTTTTAGACCATCAACTAGCATACTAAGAAGTTAGTCCCACTGTTCATATTACATCCAGCCAAGAGGGTCCCTATAAGGGTTATGTTCATAGAAATATTTTTTACATACATTGACCTGAGCCTGTGCAAGCTTGAAAAAACTATTTTTCAACACCAGCCTCGTTACTCACGTTTTACTGACATTTACCCATATATAGAGCAAACTACTGCCAATTTCTTTACTTCCTACCATCCAAACAAAGTTATAGGGTATATGTAGCAACCCTAAACGTAAAATAATAAAGAAAATTAATTCAGGTTGGCTCTATGGGGCGTTGCTCTGTGAGTGAAACGCGAGTGATCATCTGGCGCCAAAAATGTTGCGAGAAGAGGAAAGCGACTTCCTGTTAACCGGCGAAAGTAAACTACATCCGGGGTCCTTCGTAAACAACTCAGAGGATCTCAAGCTTCAATTGAGGCAAGTTTACGGCAAATTTTACTGCAAAATACAAGATAAATTCTTTAGAAAGATAAGGAATTTGGATGAAATTCTTACAAAATATTGTTGAGGGGGTGTCTGGGTGTATGCAAATGTCTCAGTTTGTTCCGAAACGATGTATTTTGGGTTCTATGGGTTAAAACAGATCGGCGAGTGAAATTTCCAAGCGGTGCGACCATTGGTTTTGCGTGTCTGAAGCCATTTGCGTGCCTGGCGCGGGTTTGGGGAAAAGTGATAGGTGAGTGACCGGCCAGCCACCTTGCCGAAAATGGCTTCTGTGGCTTGAATTCCTGTATCCTTGACTGTAAATCGATGTTAATTCTGTAGAATGAGGTGCCCCACGTGTGTTACTTCCTTTTTAGGCCATGTTTGGGCATTTTGAGTCGACCCCCACCCCAAAGAAGGGCGGAATGGCAAAATTTTGTCAGAATTTTCACTTTTTGGCCCCCCAAACGGCCTAATTTCGCTAGATTACATGCTTTTTCCATGTTATATTCCTTACCACACCTACTCTTAATCATTTTAGCGCTTTCAACCTATCCTGGGTAGTATAATATTGCCACGGTGCACGCCTAAAGGTATTTGGCTACGCGCGTCACTCACGTTTCACGTACTACGATTATGGCCGCCACACATCTATATGTGCAACCTCGCAACCGATACTGTCCTCCATGCTTGTTAACTGTCGTATCAGTTGCGAGATTGAATAGGGAAATTAAAAACACATTCCGACCATTGTTATGTTTCTTTAACGCTAGATTGGTACGATGTGTTACATTCCTCTATCTCTATGGAATCTCACAACCGGTACCAGAGAAAACAAGCATGGAGGACTGAAACAAACCGAACCAATCTAGCGTGAAAGAAGATTGTCTAATAATGGTCAGATTGTGCTCGTAATACAACAAAATCGAATGGAAGTTTTTAAAAGACCAGGATGCTAGCTAGGGCAAGCACATCATATGCATCCGCTATATGAATATTTACCACCACAACTGCTTCTGTTCAAGCGAACCAACTCATGAATTCTTCCGGTATTCTAGAAAATACTAAAACATAATAGTGCCGGCACCACTTCCACCGTGTACATAAATAGTCCATCACACGCATAAATGAGTGTGGCACGTTCAATGGAGGCGTTGCACTGGATGAGAAACCGTAGTGTAAGTCACGTGATCCCCGAAGTAACTCAGGAAGATGGCTTTGATGGGATGGGAATGCATCAATTAATTATTATTTATTTATACAAAAAAAATGTATTTCCTTGCTCTGAAAGGTCGCAGGTATAACCGGATATTGCACCTCAGGTCCAAATGCTCCGCCTTATCCACGACACTAGCTCAACAGACTATATTTTCACTGGTTGATTTAGCACTTGTATAGCTGTGCTGTGCTTGAACTTGAGCATATTGGCGCAAGGATTCTCAGTCATAAACCGGCTTTGAGAACAACAGTTGAATATTTTGCGGTTAATTATAGCGAAAATACAAAAAACAAACCATTTAAGTGATTAAGTGATACTGAGGTCTTCCAGTGCTGAGGTCTTCAACAGGGCTTCATTATTTTGTGGAAATTCATGGAAACTTATTTTGCCGTATTTTCCAGACGACTGAATGGCATTATTATTTGTGCAAGCAACAGCAGCACAAGATTTCCCCATTTTCACTATGCTGCGATCAACCTCTGTGTACACTTTGCTTCGGGGATCATGTGACCACCTACGTAACTTGCAACGACCTCATTCCACTTTTTAATTTCCGTTTCTGCAGCAAACTCTCAAATCCAAGATCCAACAACAGCGAAGTATTCAGTTTCTTTTGCAATGTCTCAAAACCGAAATTCCGAGATCCATGTATTTATAATGCAAATACACAGACTAGTAAATATGAGTGAAGTCGACTGCCAGCCAGCCAGCCAGCCAATCGTCGGGAAACCAATCGTTGAATTGCTTCCCATCCGGCCAACCAATCGCTGAACTTCCTCCCCACCGGCCAGCCAATCGTTGAACTTGATCACTCAGGCAGTCACTCACTCACTCACTCAGCGACATTCGCGTTTATAGGGGCCTGGCCGCTGCTCGGCCCAGCCCAAAAATGGGTGTAATTATACAATATGCCAACCTCATTAAGTTGTAACTTACACACATGAAATATGTAGGTTTTTTGGTATGATATGTCTCAGATTACCAAAAATCAGTTACCCCAACTTGTTTACTTGCCAATTTGAAGGTTTCCCAAAATGACTCGCAAAAGTTTGGTTTTGCACATTGGGCCAGGTTTGGCCATCATTAGTCTTTATGTACTGCCGTAGCAACTTGGTATTTATGCCAAGGAATTTGAACTGTGATTTATAGGTCCTTAACAATGGAAAAAAGTACCAGAACCACATTTCAATTGTACATTGCCTAGGTATGACAGGGTGTACCACAAAACAAATTAATTTATTGGAAAGAACATGTTTTCATAGATGTAGATACCAAATATCAATTTGACATCGTAAAGGAAACTGTATTTTTTCAAAATGTGAAGTTACACAATGTTTACTAAAATGAATATGCTGGTATATGGGCATATAATGCATGTACTATCTCCTAGTAATCAATAAAAACACAATACTTTTAGTTTTGATAATTGTATTGTAGAACTAAAGAATTTGTGTTTCTGCTCGTCAGACTGAATTGGTGGCTGTAACGAACCTCAAAAGGTACACTCACCATAAATTAACCTGTTGAACCCGAACACCCCGGCAATGGGGACAGTGGGCATCTCACAACAAACACAATACAAGGGCAAGGCAATCGTGTAGCAACATAGTCATATTATACACCCACTAATGATGTATAGATACATTTCTATAATGGTACACAGCATTAGGAGGGGTTCTGTGTGTAACATTTCCACTTGTTGTGATCCAGTGTAATTGACACTTTAAAAAATAGTTAACATCAAGATACCAACTTGATATTTGCTGTATTGGTCAATTAAAACATGCTCTTTTCAGTGATGTGATTTCTTTTACCGTGTGCCCTGTCATACCGTTGCAATGTCCAAATGAAATATGGCTCAGATTTGAAGTTTTTTTTCTCCAGTTTTTAAGGGCCCATTAATCAGAAAGTTCAAAAGTTCTTGGCGCATATATGCTACGTTGTTATGAAATTACTGTACCATGATTTATAAATTCTGAGAATGGAAAGATCTAGTGTGTTTCATACCAAAGATGTAGAGGGCCAAACCTGGCCCCATACCCAAAACCAAACTTCTTTGAGTCATTTTGGGGAAGCTACTAATTAGCAAATATTCAAGTTATAGTACAAATGTTCGGTAATCTGAGACGTAATATACCAAAGAATCAATCCTGTAAAAATCATGCATCTTTCATTGATAGTTCAGAAGTTATGACTAATTGAAGTTGGCATATTGTATAGTGACACTCGCTTTTACACAAAATTGGGGGCCACACCCCCTTTTTACAGTCGCAGTATTTCAAAAATTAATGAAGATATGGGTCTAAAATTTTGTATGTACTATACTGAATACAACAACATTATGTTCTGTAAATTTGAAGCAAATCTGTGATTGTCAGTCAGGAGGCCTCAGATTTCAGATGGAATTACCCAAACGAGTCCACACACCTTGTTTATGAGGCCCAAGTTCTCCAGTGACTGAATGGAAATCCCAAAAACCCAGAGATGCTACGGCCCTCGAGGACCTAAGTTTGAGCCCTCTGCCCATAATTATTCACCTTCACTCTTTTCTCTGTCCATCCATTTTTTAATGTCATTTTATCTTTCTCCCCGCCCCTTCTCCTCTCTCAATCCCCCCGCTTTTCTGCATTTCGCTCTCATTGCCTGCCTCCCTGTCAGGCCATGAGATAGCAGGCATGGTGTCGGTGAGGGCGGTGTACGAGATCGCCAAAATTAAAGTCAAGGACGAGGCTTTCAAGCTGCAGGACGCCTCCCTGGAGACGGTCGTCAAGTGCATCATCGGCTCCGCCCGCTCGCTGGGCATCAAAGTGGTTAATGAGTAAGGGGCTTTGAAGTGTTCGCTATCACACTCTCACTAAACGCCACCTCAGATCAGGGATTCAAATTTACTGTATTCAGGAGGAATTAATGAAATGTATGAGTTTTTGTTTACACATAAATTGCTGTTCACTGGGGATCTACCGCATTCAAAAACGAGTCCTTTATGCCTCACGTTAAACTCTCAGTCCAGAGTTGCAGGGTGGTGGCTCTTAACTCACTGTTACTGAAGCAGTAAGTGAGCAGTGATCCATCATCTTAATGTAGGCCGTGTGCTCCTTTTACTTAGTAATGCCAGCCTGGTATTCTTTATGAAAATGCATCTGTGCGCTACATCCTGGGTCCCATCCGCGGCTACGCATCGGTTAGCACTTCCACACTACCGCACAAACACCGAGACAGCGCCGTATCCTGACCCTGCCGGGCAGTGAGATGAGCAAACTCCTGCAGCCCTGAGTGCTTCTGTAATGCATGTCGCTGTATTTCCTCAAACTCCGCTCCGTAAATGGAGAGGAGACAGCGCTTCAGCCAGATAATGGCTTGGAAGCACGAAGGGCCTCTCTCACATCTTTATCATCAAAAATATTCCTGAAAAAGGGTGAAAAATATTGTGCGGCTTCTCTTTTTCGTCAGTTTTGCCTCCTCCCAATTGCTTAAGATTTTGAACGTTAGAAGAAATCTGACTGTGAGCCGCATCATTATTTTTTAGGTCTGCCGCACCATTTGAGGCTATTTTTACACGTTACTTTTGATCAGGTTTCATTAGAGAAGGAGGCGTTTTGCCAGAACCGAGGCCCATTAAAAGGCGCGTATAAAAATGAATAATGTTTAGATTGTGTTGATTTGCTATTTGATTTGCCTCCGTGCCCCAAATTGTAACCGCTCATATGAAACCCCCCCCCGTTTTCTCTCTACCTCCTCCCTTCATCGTTCCCTCTCTCCCTCTCTCTTTGTCCTCGCCCCCCTGCCCTCTCCCTCTCCTCTCCCTCCAGTCTCTCGGCGGAGGAGTACGCTCAGTTCCTGCAGGAGAAGGAGGCGAGGATCCTGGCTGAGCAGGAGGCGGCAGCGGCCGAGGCTGCAGCGATGAAGAAGAAGTGAAGAGTCGTCGCCTCGTGTGTCCCGAACACACGCCTGCGTCCTGACGCTCTGCACTGCACTCTCTTCTGCGCTGTGACACCTCATTCATTTTCAGTATTTATGTTATCATCATTTACACACTGGGACAGGGCAGGGCGATCACTGCAGTGCCCCAAGTTTTGTAGAGACGGGATCAGAAGGACACCAACTCCTCAGAGCTGCACACAGTCACCTGCCACCACTTGTCCTTCTACAGTCCTGCTGTAGAGCCTGCATGATTTTTGTTTCTGGGCCTCAATAGCGACATAACGGGATCACGGACCTTGCAGGTCCTTGTGCAGTGAGCTGGGGAATCCCTAACTGAAGCCTTTCCTCCCTCAGTCAGGCCTCACTTGGATGCTGCAAAGTGCAGTTAGCTTTGGCTTGTTAGACGTCCATTCCAGACCATGAAAGTGTAATATTGGTGTTTTAGTCGGTCAATTGGAGCCAGGCTGGAGTTTTGACTAGTTCAGTCCAAGCTGGTCTGTGATGCATCCAATTGTTTAACTGTAGACTCGCCGCAAGTGGTGGGTTCGACCACATAATGAATTACGTCTCAGCAGTGATGTGTAAAGTGAGCCTTCTGGTAATAAAGATTTCCCTTTTTTCCAGAGTGGTCTTGTCTCTTTTCAGCTGGAATCTGAGATTAATTATTTTTCCCTTTTTAACTCGGAACTGTGAAATCTAAAATGAGTTGCGCCCAACTTTCCTGGTTGCTGTTATCAAGAATCCTCTTTAATAGAATTCAGTTCTAATGGTAGCGTGCAGGTGTCTTGTTCAGTAGGCGAAGCGTGCTTCATTATTCAGTCCCTCAATGGTGTTTACTTGGCAGACTGCTGCAGCGATGCGCAATCTGCTGTACTCCTGACCCGCGAAAAAAAATGAAGAATGAATAAATAAATAAATAAAGGATAATCAAGGACTGTGAATGAGAAATCTTTGCTCCAAATCGCAGAACTGTTTTTTTTTTTTATTCTCGGTGATTAACCTGTGTTGATATTATAAGAATTATGCCTGAGAAAATTGATTTTGTTTTGCATAATTTTTGTGAACTCCACAGAAGGTGTAATACATCATGCATCAAACTCCCATTACAGGTCAATATTATCAGCATCCCTTGCAGAAAATTACCATTTAGACAGCTATTTCACTCCTGAACAGGAAAGCGATATAAACTAACCAAAATTAAATTGCGAAGTATAATGACACACGTTTGGACTACGCGCTGATTTCTGGATGCGTGCGAGTGTGTGGACACATCTCATTCCCAGATCTTGGACATTAAAATGTAGTTGGTCCTCATTTTTGCAGCTGTAATATGCCCAGCTCTTCTGGGGTGACTCTTCACAGCACGTTAGAACACTGCCGCGGGGCTTGCTTCCACTCCAGCTTAAAGAGTTGCGCGGTGAGATTGAGCCGTGATATTGGGCGATTAGGCCTCGCTCAGATTCGCCGTTTGATCCTAATGGCGTTTGATGGTGTTCAGGTCAGGGCTGTGGGCACACTAGTGAATTTCTTCTACTCCGATCGCGACTAACCATGTATGGCACTCATTCTGTAGATGCGACCATTTTCTCACTGAACAGAAAGGAGCCCTCCTCAAACTGCTGGAAGCTCGTACTTGTCTGTAATTGCACAGGACTGCATCAAAATTTTACTTCCATTGGACAGACTTCTTGTTCTATGAAAGCCCCAAATTCAGGTTTGATTTTTTTTTTTTTTTTTTCAAATTTGGCATCTCCAATCCCACCCACATCTGGAATGCCCAATCGAGGAACTATGTACAAGGCTTGCTCGTATGCGACTCCTTGTTGCCAATTCAGGAGAGAGGGACGGTTCACGGCTCTCCTCCAAAGCACGTGCCCATCAATGCTGCTTTTTTACACTCATTGGTTGAATCCTCACAAGTTCAGAACGAGGGCGGAGGATACCCGAACATGAACAAGCTTAGAATCTTCCTGACAAGCGCATGGCTGGCCAGCAGGAGGAGCTTGAGCAACGAACAAAGCAACCATTTTATATTTCCCTTCCCGGCAGCCCCTTCCCAATTTGCATCCCTGTAGCGCAATGGCCAATTGTGCACTACTTCTGAAAAAGCTGCCGACCACTGCTGGTTGGTATGACTGGGGCTCGAACCCGTGCCATGATGGTTACCTCTGCTCCGCAATGCGGTGCTTAAAGGGGACCTATAGCGAAGCAAAATGCTAATTTTGGTTCAAAATTTTAGTTTTGAGGTTAGAACATGAAGTGGTCCTTCAAATAGTCCGTAATATGGAGTCGTGTTCTGAAGGAAGCATTGGTCATGAACACTGTCTTTAAGGCTGGAACAGCTGTGAGTGTGGTGACTTTCAATGATGCCCAACGAGGAATTGCCTCCATTCTTATGAAACTTGGCATAAAGGCAGGGGCACACTCAATGAAAGGCTATCACGAAATGGACAGAAAACGTGTGAAACGGAGTGAAAAACGCACACTAGAACTTGAAAAAAAACAAATAGACGCTCGACAAGCACGTAAAACTAGGGAAGAAACAGATTGAAGAAGAGGGAGTTACTTATGAGGCTGGTGCCTTTTCAAGGAGGTGAAAAAAATCCTAAAAACCACTAAAAACAAATTCCTAAATGTATTCCTCCTGAGAACATTACTGTCAAACTTCGATCACATTATTACTGCCGAACTAAAATCACGTTTTTCTAAAAATACAGATTTAAAACAAAAAAATACAGATTTCTCAGCAACTGTACATCCAATTAACTTCATATTTGGCAGTTTTCTTCATTTTCTGATGATTGATGTCTGTACAGAGCTCATTTTGCAATATGTACGTCTGAATATGAGTAAATCAAAATATGCATTTTTAATTGGCTGTTTCCTGCCGAAATTGATTTAGGGGGGGTCAAAATCAATACTAGAACATAGAAACCAGGAAAAAAAGCTCTGTAGTGACATTAGGAATGTTTTTTCCTTCACATTACAACTAAAATTATAACCAAACACTGATTAGTTATCTCAATAACTGTGTTTCTCTAAGTATCTATATATTCATTAAAACAGCCAGTGCCATGGCAACCACTAATGTGATGCTACAGAAACTCAGTGTTTAAGTTGCAATTTCTAATAGAATTGTTTTGATAATAGTTCTTAGTTTAAAAAGTGAATATCTTGGAAAAATGTTTGCTTAACTATAAGTCCATTTAACCAAGTGAGCTATCCGGCAGCTCTTTCAGGTGTGATTTTATTATTTTGGCCATATGGTGCAATTTATGTCAGACAGAAAAAGGAAAAAGCTATTTGAATATTCAGACCTACTAATTATATCAACATTTTTTGCATGCGGTGGGAAGAGTTTGTTAAGGCCCTAATGGGCTGGATCCATAATTATTTGTTAACCACTTGTGTATCAAAGGATTTTATTTCCATTTACCATTTAAAGTTGTGGTGCTCTGAGTGCATAACAACGTATCATTTTAGAAGTGATCAATAATGTATTGTTGCTCTGATTGCCAATGAAAGTGTAATGCCATTCAAAAATATTATAAATCATCCAATGATGTAATAATTTTACTGATTATTGCATGAGTGGTTGTTTTTTTTTTTTTTTTTACTGAACTAGCTGGTGGGCGCAGAAAACAATAATAGACTAGTATTGATTGATGATAAAGTACTCTGCAGCAAGCGCAATTTCGAGATTTAGCATCACTTTACCGTTAAAAGAATAAAATGAATGAAAAATTGATCGCAGATTTTGCCACAGATGCTCAAGTTGCTTTGCTCAAATAGTCACGTGCCTCTTACATCCTCTCTGAAAACATCAATGCTTCTTGAGTGCCTGATGTTCAGTGGGAACGATTTTGGGTAAGAACGACTGTTTAGTGTATGAAGTAGGGAAGAGTCATGAGATGGCTTCTGTCAGTCAGATTCTTCCTCGGATGTTCCCAGTATTACATCTCTTGTGAGAAAATATCTTCACGTTTTACAAGTTCGATAGCGCGCTGCTCTGGGAATATCAATGGAAGAATTGGCCTTGAGGCAAAAAAAAATTAGCTTAATTGTCTCTCTAACTTTTTTTCCAGAATGACTATAAATTTTGAAGCAGCTTGAGTGAGCTGCATTATTTCAGTTTATTTGCTTCATTACCTTATGCAGAATTGTTATTTAATTACATAAGTTATGATTGGAGGACATTGTATCCTTCATACAACGCCCTCTACTGTTGAATATATTTTACTACAGGACAGCTCTTGTTTTTAGCCACTAGAGTGCAGCAGTGCTGATTACATCACTATGGTTACAGTTTATGTGAAAATCCTCACCTGACGTCTGAATACCCACTTGCAGCTGAGTCCACCTGACAAGTAATCCTGGTGGATCACTACATTTTTTTTTATCCTCAATTTCACCGATGTTACAAGAAAGCCAAATTGCTAAGTCTCTGATGTCTTACGGCATGTGAATCAAATATTATGACAGTTAACACTTGCAGTTCTTGCATCTGGCCACATGGTGGTTTAAAAGACCGCAAGATTCATTTAAACAGGCTTTTCTGTAAAGGTGAAGTATTTCAGTTTTGTCTCAAGAGGGCAGCATATGGCCCTCCATTTATGTAGCTCTAACAAAAGAGAGAATACGAAGGAGCAACGTCTGATCTTCCGCAAGATGACATGAATAACAATCGTAAAAATAGAGAGCAAAGCGTTGCTTAATGTGTTTAGTACACTGAGTAATATTTAAATTCCTCTTTAATTCATCATGTAGTCCATGTTAACGCTAATCTAGAGTAAATTCACCAGGATTCTCAAAAGAATCGGGTCCCTCATACTAATTTTTCTCTCATCCTCAGTTCACCCTGTGTAAATAAATAAAGTCTGTGATGGGGGAGATGAATGAGAGGAGGGTTAAAAACTGAATGATAAGGAGCTGGGGTGAAAAAACAATGAGTTAAGCAGGACACAGCAGAGCTGTGAATGCGCTAATGAGAAGCAGAGGTGAGTAAGTAAGAGTGAGGAGTTCCAGGAGTGTGCTGCGGGCGTTTGAAGGGGCACGGAGGGGACAGAGGGACATCTGGTGGAGGGTGTGTGGGAGAGGAGGAGAGAACCAAGTGTCCCCAGATAGTCAAGCGCTAATAACGCACAACTAAGCGCCAAAAATGAACACCAATTCTCTTTTCTGTTTGGTCTATTTATAGTTCTATGCAGAGAGCTCAGAGACTGCTCAAGGACTGAGGAGCTGGAGTTTAAGAAGAGAGGAGTCATTCAGAGAATGGGCTGGTATTGTAATCTCATGAGAGGTTGAGAATGGGACAGACGCTTCGAGCGTGGGCACTGTATTTGCAGGTAGAGATGTTCAGCCTTGGATTTTATGAGCGGTTAGATGTGTGAATACAAGACTGCTATCAATGAGTCGCTTTATTGAATGGTTGATGGGAGAGAGATTCTTTTGCACAGCAACACAGCCCTGTTTCTGTCTCTGCCTATCTGGGGGGGGCTACGCATTGTGCCCTCCAGCAGGAAAGCCCATATATGGAGTGTGACGGCATTGACGCGCTGTCGGAATAGCAGGTACAAGAAGAGAGTGTGGGCTGCAGAAGGAGGAGGGGTATGATGACGGGGGGAGGTGAATCTGTGTGTGCCAGCTACTCAATGTGTAAGCGTGTGCCCGCTATTCGAGTGTGTGTCTATGCCAGCTATTGAATGTCCGTATTCCTGTTATTTAACGTGTATAAATGTGTACCTCAGCTATACAATCTGTATGTGTTCACCTGCTATTTCGGGTGTATGTGTGGGTTCACGCCTTCGATTTGAAATGCCCGTGATCGTGTCTGCTATTTGATGTGTGATCGCACCTGCTATTTGACGCATCTGTGCATGACCCAGCCATTCGACTTTGTGTGTGTGTGTGTGTGTGTGTGTGTGTGCGTGCGCCCACCAGCTTGATCCTATAAGTGGGAATCTGATTTTGTCCATGTGAGTGCCTGTGCGTCGAGTGTGTGCGTCAGTCTGAGTCAGACACCACTTCATTGTGTGCCTGCGTCAGCGCGGGGACTGACGAACCAGGGAGACGGAGGGAGCCGGGGAGAAATACGGGATGAAAGGAGGGATGGAGAAAGCCAGGGACGGCTGTGGGGAAGAGAGGGAGGGAGAGGGGGAGGGAGAGAGGGAGAGGAGGATAGGGCTGTAAAACTGGGTGAACGGCAGGGACGACACCGGAACCCTTTCAGAAAATAATTGAGAGGCTGATGGCGTTAAACTTGCTTAAGTGCACTTTAATATAAATGCATTTGACAACCAAATACACTTATCAGCAACACAAGAGAACACTGATCCACAATGTCCATTCTTATTAAATATTGTATCTTGTATATGTATCGTTCTTGTATAATAAAAATGTTTTTGTACAGATAGGTATATTTATATAAAGATACAAATTTGTACAATGTCATCATTCCAATATGTTTGTCGATATACATGTCATACATGTATCAGTAGAAATAAGAAATATGCAAGTTGGTTGAACAGCATTCATTTTTCAATTCACACATTATTAATAATATTATAATTTTAAACATTTTATCAGGTAAATAGATAGAACGTAGGAATCAATCCTTTACTTTACCGTAGACAACTCTACGTTAGCGTGTCGACACCATGGGAATAGAACCATTCTCAACCCGTGTCGCTTAGTGACTGAATAGAAATAGTACCCATCCCTATTTTCCAGCACATTTTTTAAAACAAAACTTCGGATAACTTTGGATATTTTCCCCTCTTTAAAAAGAAGAACCACTTATACATTCAGGCACCAGTTTCCACCCTTGCACTGTAAGCCACCTGCAGTGTTACCAAAGCAGCTCACTTGCTGGTTTACTGTGCAGTGTCATATTGTGCGTTCACACTGGGCACTGTAGTAGATAATAAACTGAACTCCATAATTCATTGGTCCCTGGGCCTGTGGGAGCCTCTGGATATTGTGAAATTGCAAATTCTGATGTTGCAATAATCCAAGGCAACCACATTAACCCCAGCCCATTGGACTTGTCACATAAGTGCCATAAACTTGGCTCCTTGGATGCTGAACACAGAAGCTATTGTACAGGGTGTTTCCCTAGTAATACGTGCATTACAAAACTGCACGCTGACTAGTAATGTTGTTTTCTGTTTTACATAAAAATGTATACAAAAGGAGGACTTCTCATTGGGTTTTCACTGCACACATAGCATGAAAAACAGGATATACCTCCCCTTTTCTTCGATACATTGCAGTACATGTATTCCACATATTAAGAAACATTTGTACAGCACACTGATGAATGCGTTTGATATGAGAATGCAACCATGTGTGAAATGTTGGGAATCTGCAGCCACAAACTTAAAGCTCAAATGTATTTTGAAGTATCAAATTGAGCATGAATTCGCATACAGGTACAAAAGCTGCGTGCAATATTTGTGCTCGTTGACAATAACATCAAGTTGTTGAGTGACAGATGGCCGTCTTGATTGACTGAGTCCTACTGAAACAGGCAGAGTTGCTGTGGCTAGCTGCTAGCGGAGATTTTATAAACATCAACTGCTGCCTCATACGTTTGTGCCTTACGTTTGTATGGCTGCATCACAAGCATTGAGCAGTACTAGCAATATTGTTTCTTTGAAGAGCAAGGATTTTTTTTTTCGAAGTTCACTATAGATGTTCCTCACTACAAGTGAATACAAGTGCATCTGTAAGTCGAACTGCACTTACAAAATCAGAGATCGTATGCTCTGTATCTGCTCGAAAGAGAAGCTTGTTATAAAAACACAATATGATACTGAACAAAAACTCAGGCCGTGCTCGGATCTGTACGGCCATTATGTGGCATCATTGAGATATAAATACATGGATAAATAAGCCAACAAAATTAGGAAACAATCTTTGTTCGTCCGACATACGGTTGATAAGTAAATGTCCATTTGGTTTTTTTTTTATATACATTATGTATATATTTATACAGTAAATATTCTTCACTTTTCAGTAAAAGTAGCTCCACGAAATATGACAATATGCCATACTTAATGAAGTAAGTCACAGACTTATTTTAGAACGGAGATTCACTTCCACTCCCATCTGAAAGACAAAAGCGAGAGAGAACCGGGGGGGTTAGTATGTTTCATCGAGCATAAGCAAAAGCGCTATAAATAGTGATGATATGGAGGGAGACATTGAAGGAGGTCAAACTGCTCTCACCTTCAGGGAAGCACTGTTGCGGCAGATGACGTTGGAGTTGATACAACTCAGGTTGTTGCCCCAGGTCCGGGGCGATCGAGGCACCTGCCCCAAACACGGGTTCCAGGGCGGCCAGCTCCTCCAGGAGGGACTGGGCGCAGGGCAGGCCGGGGGCGGCGGGGCTGACGGGCGTGTCCACGCCGGACAAGGGGGAGGCGGTGATGAGCGAGGGAGGGGATTGTGGGACGCCGAGAGACGGAGAAACCACCACCTCCACTTCCATCTCCACCTCGTTCACCTCTGCCACTCCCCCTTCTGCCGTCACGCCCATGTTGGTCGCCCTGCCCCCGGCCGCGCAGTTACAGTGCGCCGATTGGACGCTACAGAAGTGGCTGAGGCCCACGGCGGAGCCCCCTTGGGTGTGGGAGGGGGGGTGCCAGTGCACTGGTGTGGGGGGAGAGGGTGGGGGGCAGGAGGGCGGGGTGGGGGAGGAGGGGCAGGGAGAGGGGGTTGAGGAGGCGGTGGAGAGGTCCTGGAGCAGGGTATCTAAGAGACTCTCTTCAAACAGAGAGATGTCATTAGGGAGGAGGGGCAAGTCCAGGCCTCTCCACAGCTTTATGGGGTAGAACTCGTCCATCAGCGGGACAGACTCCCGCACCGGGTCTGCAGTGGGGGGAGGAGGGGAGGGGCAGGGGGACGAGGGTTGGCTGGAGAGGGAGAACTTCGGGAGGAGAGGGTCTGGGTAGAACCCTTCCGCTAATGAGTTGAGGTGCTGGACTAACAAAGAGATCTCTGCTCTCTCCTTCTCCCTCTCTTTCTCCAGCGAGAAGAACGACACGCCGGGCTGCTTTCCGGGAGACGCCTCGGGGGTCAGCAGGCCCTCGGGGGGGTATGGGAGGGGCCCCAGTGGCACATCCACGTACAGTGGCCCTCGGACTTCCGGCAGGGTCATGACTGTGCAGTCGCCGTCCCCTGGGCTGTCGGGGGTGGGGGGCAGTTTTTCGTAGGGTCCCGCGCTGCAGGGCTCGGTCGGGAAGAGCAGCTCGGAGGAAGGGGGTGGGGACAGAGTCAGGGGGAGGAGCGTGGACTGAGACGGAGGGGCGGGGCTTCCGGCTGGAGGGGTCACAGAGGGGGCGGGGTTTGAATCGGCGGGGAAGGAGGGAGGGCTGGAGGCTGTGCGCAGCGGTGGGGAAGCGGAGCCGGGGGGGTCGACGCTGAAGAGGGGCTCCCCAAACAGGAAGCTTCCTCCTCCCAGCTGAGGGGTGTAGGGAGGGGTGCAGACGATCTCCTTCCCCTGCTGCGGACTGGATGTGGAGATGGGGGGCAGCGGCAGCGGCAGGGCGGGCAGAGGGGGGTCCAGGGGGAAGGACGGGGGCAGGAAAATGTTCTGGGTGAGAAAGTCCAGGTCAGACACGGTGGCCACAGTCACTGGGGTGGAGGACGTGGACGAGGCCGGGCTTGGCACCGGACCGGCCGACTGCTCCTGCTGGAAGAGGCTTTCCTCCTCCAGTGAAGAGAGGCTGGAGCGAGGGTCGCCCTCCATTCGGGAGGACTCGCCAGCAGCGCCCCCTAGCTCCTCGGAGGAGACAGTGCCACATACGCTGACGCTGAAGTCGAAGGACTGGACGGATAGGCCGCTGCTGCCAGGGGTGAAGACCTGGTCAGGGCTGGACAGGGTGTCGGGGGACTGCAGACTCAGACTGTCCTGATACGCCAGGCTGCTGCTCAGGGCCAGTGTGAGCTTAGTCTGTTCTGTACACAGCTGCTGCCGCACAGACCACGCCTCTGATTCACTGTGAGGGAGAGGGAAGGAGAGAGAGAGGACAGGTCAGCCACACTGTTCTCACCCCAATCCATTCCGTCCACTTATTACCCCGCCCCACCCGAAGGGTGAGGGCAAGGGGTATTGTTTTTGGTTCGGTTTGTTTCTGTGTTTGTGTGTTTGTTTGTTAACACTCAAGTGGCAAAACTAAAGTGCACATTCACCCCAAATTCGGTTTAGGGATTGCCACTGACCCAGAATAGATCCCTATTGAATTTCGTACAAATAGGTGAAAGTATGGGTGAGGGGTGGGGTTTGTTGTGCCTGGCACCACTTGTTTAAATGTTAAAGTCAGTGCTCAAGAATTCCATTGTTTTCAGTAAATGTAGCGCATTGTGACATCAGCACTAGAGTTCAGAGAAGGTGGAGGAACATCAAATAAATGTTTATGATTCCCTCACGTCACTCTGGTGGACATTTATGCTCAGTGAATACTGTGTAAGGATGTATTTTCAAAGAGCACTGGAAGCAGAGTGGATTACTATTTTAAAATGTGATACCTGATGATATCGTCACTTATTGTGTTAAACTGCAGTATCCGATGACGTACTGAATTATTGTGTTAAATTGTGGTACCTGAGGTAAAGAATTACTGTTTTAAACTACGGTATCCGGTGATGTAGTGAATAATTTTGTTAAACTGTGGCGTTTGATGACATAGTGAATTACTTTTTTAAACATACAGTTGCAAATGAGGTATTGATTTACTGTGTAAAATACGGTACCTGATGACGTAGTTCTGGCTGCTGATGGGGTGGTTTCCTGCCTCCAGCTGCAGCACCATGTAAAGCCACACCCAGGAGCTGTCGGCTGCCTCCACCCTCACCACCATCTCCACCCGCCCTTCACCTCCTTCACGGACTGCAGGGAGACAGAGGGAGAGAGTGTAAGAAAATTATAATATATATATATAAAATATAATGACACTTTAAAAACCGGCAGCACTGAGTTACAGGTGAACCGCATCAGACAGTGAGTGTAATTTAAATCGCATACGTTGTTTGAACAACTGTGGTTGTGGGCGGCGGTTTGGTACTCACGCAGGCTGCAGTGCTGGGCGGACGCGTGACAGAGATCTTGCGGGTGCAGCAGGCTGTACCAGGAGCGGGACTGCAGGGTCGCCACGTCGAAGCCCAGGTACACGCTCACGCTAGCGAGAGATCACAGGGAGGAGATCGTGTCAAGCACACTGTCTCATTCACTTTCAAAAGGCATTCAGTCCTGCTACAGAGACGAACCCTAATTAATACCAATGCATTTTCTTTCCATGACCATAGCCCTCATATGAGTATTAACAGAGTCTACATGATAGCGTGTAGAATAACATCATTGCATATAGCAGCATTATAAAGCCTCTCACCTGTCCTGTGCTTCCTGAAGTCTCATATCTCGACTGTGCTGGGAGTGAAAGCAGGCCAGGAAGAAGGCGTGATCAGCGGGCGGGGTTAGGACGGACTCTCCAATAGGAGCGAGGAGGGGTGGGTGGGGCTCCAAGGGTGAGCAGAAGCACACCCACACTGGGTTGGAGGTCCAATAGGAGGTGGGCGAGGAGGCGGGGATGGGCGGGGATAGGCACCGAGCTCGGATCAGCACCAGCTTGTTTCCAGCGCTCTGCCTCCGGACCGTTTTTGAGGTGTTGAAGTGACACCGGAACAAACGTTCTATATGAGAAGGAAAGAGAGAGAGGTTAATGAGTAAAATATTTACGAAAGGAGGTGTCATATGAGTGCTCATAGCCACTCATGAAATATAACGAGCATAGAGTAGACAGGCTAATCTTACCTGAGTCGGGTGATGTTAAAGGTACGAGGTTGCTCCTCATGACAAAGTGGTCTGAAGGATCAATAATATCATATACGCTGTCGCCCTGGGCAACCAGGTCCACCTGAAAATTTAGGAAATGGAGAAATGCTCTATTAATACACATGCCTACATTCCTGCTCTGGTTCACCTGCGCCTCATTAATTCAAAACAGAAACGTTTTCATGTGTCCGCATGATTTATCCCTCTGTTTGGTTTGGCAATCACGTTGCGTTTATCCCTCTCAGTCTGTTGACCAGCAGTCTGAGTGTGAATCATAATCGCTCTCCCTGCCTCCCTATGCATCTGTTTTCTGCTATTAAAACCCAATGGGAAATTAATCATAATGTCTGTATGAGCTTCACTTTACACACTGCCTCTCTAACTCCCATTGTAATGGTGACCTGTTGAGTGCCTGCCTTTCAATAATTATTAGTTAGACTATGAGTCACTAAAACTGCACAATGGCAGCCAGACAGAAAGAGAGAGAAATGATCGGTAATATACATGCATCTGCTTATCAGGAAAACTGAACTGTATTCTGTCAATACCTCTGTTCACCTCTGGTCTACAGTTATATTGCTAATACTGCAGGTATATTGGTCAATGTTGCATAGCAACAAAAACAGTAGTCTGTTCCATCAAATGATTAACATGGATGACATCTGAAATATTGTTTTACCACTAATAATGCCTCACCATTGAATGTCCAAGATGTTCGGTGACACTGTCGGACAGGTAGAGCAGTTTTCCCTCGCCAGTCAGCAGAAGCAAGAACCCTGGTATGTCTTGCACCAGCTCCGATAAATCTTGGAAGGACAGGAATTTTGCACTCTCTTCCTGACAACCAACTGCAGTGGCTTCTGAAAATAGAAAAAAAACGTATAGACATAGGTTTACATCATGAAATGTCACATACTACTCATTTCGAGATCTATTAGCACTAATTCCAGACACTTCATGTTTTTCAAAATAAGTATCTTCTCCAGTGGCCAAAACCACCAAGCTATTTCAAAAAAGCCTGCTCATATCCATTCAAAAACTAGCATACAGCCAAGTCGCTTTCAGCATTCCGTGCGTCATTTTCGCTGTCTCATTAAATCAGAACCTCGGACAGCGTCCACTACATTTCAGAACTCTGGACAGCAGTCCTTGACTCTCAAATCTATAATGCGTGCTGAACAATATAAATCTTAGGCTCTTACCAAAAATACATATAACCGTCATTTTCAATTGAAATTAGATCCATAAAATTATAGACAATCTGAATCAAACGAGCCACGGAATTCACCTGTTGATCCAACCTTGCGTATAATTCCCTGAAATAGTTTCACATCCCACAAACCTCAAAAATGGGTTACATTATGGCGACAGTATTTATTTTCGAAAGATATTAATTATATTGCCTCTAAGCAGCAAAAAATGTACAAAACGGGTACAGTTTTTGCTATTTTTTTCTTGTAAAATTTTAAGAAAATGTATGAAGAGGTGACAATAACGCTTATATTTTAGATTTCCTTTTACCTTGAGAGAAGAAGACCGATTTCCTTGTGTATATGCAGGCAAGTGACATGATGTGCAGGTAAGACAGTCGAGCTTTGTCCGCATCGGAGATCGGAAGCAGGTCCTTCAGATTCCGAATCTCCGCATTAATTTGGTCCCTCCGAGCCTTAGACGCTCCCTTCGTGGATCGGTACATTGTGGCCAGAGTTGGAGACGAATAATGGATTCAGGATCGGAATCTGTTGGGTGTTCCTCCCTGACTAAAGTAGTCTTGTTTTTTGCGCCAGTTCTGATAACTGCTCGATACTTTAAGAAGTTAACTGTGTTACTTTCTATTGCAGATTTAAGTCTTTAAAACTCCAGAATCCCTTGTTCTGGTGCAGCGGTACTGCTCTACAGTCCGCCCAAGCACATGGCTCGGTCGGCCAGCCGGAGGTTTGATCTTCTTCCCCCTGGTCAAAGAGTAAATCAGTCGGCGGCTGGTCGCCGTCTCTCGCCCAGATATCGGGAGCCCGTGAATCTGGTGGGTTGACTCTGCTCGCCGGAAACTTATATATGCTGGGACTCCGCCGGCACAGGGGGGCCCCCGATGCGCTATCAACGACGTAAGAAAAAAGGGGGGTAAGGCGAGGAGGGAGGGTGGAAGAGAGAGGGAATGATATATCTCATTTCAATGCTCTCTCTTTCTCTCTCTCTCCGCGCCTCCTCTCCCCTCTCACTTCACTCGCTCCATGACTATGCTTCGACGTCAGTTCCTCACTCTACATGCCGATGACGTTGGCTTGATACAGGGAGCTCCGGCGACGCAAAAAGCCCGATTTGGACAAAACCGAGAGTGGGGCGGGGACAAATGGAAGATGCAGTCACCGGGCCCCCGGTGTAATCAAGCGGGAGGGGGTGGTGGGACTCGTTATCACTGAGCTGAAACTGAGCCGCGTACGAAATAGATATCCTAACCATATCGCATATTTCCTGCATCTCTATCGTCTAAGCATTCAATATCTTTCCAAAAATGAACGTGATAAAGGCCAACGCTATTTCATCGTTCATTGCGTGGCTCACTCAGTAGCCTGTATCTGGCATCAAATGGCCCTGCATTCTACCGCTAAAATGAAAAATAGTTCGCTGCATTATTGGCACATTTCCACAGTTATATCAAATGTTTACAAAAATCTACAACAGTGGTGACTCACGTCTGCTGCAGTGTTTACACACGGAGTAGATACAAGCTTAACACAGAGCGATCGATGTGGAAGCCTATCAGAAGTGGCACGTTGCTACCTGCCAGCACTGATCTTGAGAGCGCTTATACGGATACTCACCGGTTTCTAACAAGCCTATATGTCAACTTATTGATATACAGTATAAAACACATTTATTTGTTACAGTTCGACTCAATTTTACGCATATAGGCTTGATACTAATTTCCTCGACTGTCGATTTGGTTTTGGAGCCTTAAACAGAAGACGGAATTGAGAACGCAAGTGCGGTGACGGGAACTGAAGAAGGGTAGTATCACATCGATGTGTACCCAAAGCAGACTCTCTTTTTGTGAATGGACGAATGGATGGGTCTGTCGATTTTAATTGAGTTATCTCGCCCAAGCTTCAAGGGCAGTAACGAGAGCTCGAGAGAGAAAGGGTGGAACGGAGCAAGATGGGGAAGTAATATAAGAAGCAGTGCTTACGTTGGCCACTTGTGTGACCCCAGGTTTCCTTATAAGGATGGGCATGGGTGCAACAAATAACGGACATTAATTGACATTCTGTCGTAAACGTTTTTGTGCACATGCATGTTTAAAAGCCCTATGCTCCCTGATGAATTAAAATTTCTTTAATATTTTCAGCTATCCTGTTGGACGGAACTCTTCCTTAAGGCAATAATATCAAAATATATTCATTTTGAGGCATTTTTAGGATTCTTGTTCCAGAAGTAGGCTACTGGAAAACGTATGCGTTAAAAGCAACTGGTGCGCAAAATGCCCCATTTCGACCGTTCCAACGTATAAAATTGTTACCAGTTGAGCCCAGATGTTTTTTTTTTCACACAGGCTCGCTGTGGCTAAACAGAGGCAATTCTTGTCCGCTTTGTATCGTTCCCTAATGATGAAAACGAGACCGTAACTGATGTGCCAATTTTTCGGCGATTCGATAGGCCTTTGTGGTGGGCGAGATAAGACCGAGTTTCTGAGTGTAGCTTTTAGAATAACGCTGTGACCATCAAATTACCAGGCAAAACATGATCCACGATTCACGAAGATTAGTCAAAAGATGGAGATGGGCCTGGTCATATTTCGTTCTTATCTATATCGAGCACGTTCGTACAAAATACACAGGGCCGGTCGATGTGTCAGAGTTAACTGCATAATTCTCCAATTAGGCTACACAAAGGTGTCCAGTCAAATTATAGAAAATACACGAGGACGGAGAGTTAGAATGCTATATTTAGAAACATATCCCATCCTATTGCGATGTGTTATTTTTAGCTTTTCCCGCCATTGATTTAATAAAGAATGTTTATGTTTGCAGTCTCGCTCCTCGCCAGTGAGGTGCCACTTGCGAACGTATGCGGCGTTTCTGCGAGTTTGACAATCTCGAATTGCATTGCCGCCGTGTCCAGTTGAAAATATTTTCTCTATTATTTGAGCAAATACGTAATTAAAGCATGTCAGTTGACGCCGTATGCAGCATCACAAACTAAACGAATAGTCCGCAGTGATATTGATCACTCAATGAACTGTGGCGCTCAAATTGGAGTTCAAAGGAAGAAACAGGCTACAATAACCGTCGATTAAGCTGCCTGTCTTACACATACTAATTCAGTCTCGAGGTTTACCCACTATACCCAACACACGTACACCATAACTCAGTGTCGCTTACATCCTGCACAACACATTTCAAATTGAGCAGGCGTGTGAGTGATATTTTCGCTCCTCCCTGCCATTGCAAGACAGGCTGTGTTTACATGCGCTTCGTCTTCTAACCTGTTGAATTGCTTATCATGAAATATTGCGCTATATGTAGCCTATATATAGCATATGTCCTGTCACCAATGATTGATATTTGTCAACGCAACGTAAACTGGTCTATATTTAGAAAGGGATGTGTGTTTTAGGCTGGGAATAGTGAATTGTTTTCACCATGCGACTTTGGCAGATACATGTTAAAGTCATGCACCAGAGCATCCTGGTCCTGTCCGAACAAATGCCATGCCTAAAATTTGAGGGTTCTGCCTCTTGAAACTAAATTAACGGAAAATGTAAGCATTTTAGAAAGAATAACGTGGCTTCGTTTCGCTGAAACATGGAATAACAACCTCAGGGGTATGTAGGCTACCATGTACACAGACAGCCATAGTTTTGCATGTATTAAATATCTCTGTGCTCGAAGACACGTGATTCAAATAACTATAGCAAGGGGATTGATAATGAAACAGATGCTTGATAACGAGGTAATTTTTTGAATTAGGTGTGCTTGAGAAGGGAGACATCTAAAGCTTTCAGAGATGTGACTCTCCAGGAGCAGAATTTTAGACCCCTGGTATGAGAGATCCATTTGCAAACTCATATTGAGGCAATACATGCTTCATGAGCTGTAGCTGCAAAATTGTTCTTGATAGATTGCAATTTGCCATAGGTCACGCAAAAAAGGGAATTGTCTAGCATGATAGATTATGAACCTTTGTGCTTTTTTCAGTTTCTGCATGCTGAGAATAATAGCTTACTGTATATCAAGTTTTGTCTTACCTATTGTTTCTAGCTGGCCTATTCTCTCTACTTGATCACAGTGGTGAGCCTACTTCATGAAGGCAAAATGTACCAAGTACTCTCTTTCTACTTGGAAATGAACACTTCTGAAGTTGTTTGGTTTCCTCAATAATGATTATAACACCACTTGTGTCCAACAAACTGCTCTCTCACCTCCGCCCCAGCAAAGTGCTATCAGAGGCCTACTTGTTGTTGTTGTTGTGGTAATAATGGCCATTATAAGGTCTGTGTGGGCATCATGTGTGGACGACAATTCGGGATGCTGTGACGAGGTGGCGGATGTGAGTGGGGAGATGAAGAATGAGTGCATCATCTTTCCATCAAAAATTAGGGAACGTTTACCCCACCACTCACCCCCCGTCTCCCAAAACACAGTCACTCATGTACACGCACACACACACACACACACACACACATGCATGCACGCGCGCGCTTGTGTGCATTGAGAATGATCCACAAACATTTTGCGCTGTGATGAATTTGTGTATGTGTGTGATTGAGAGTATAAAATGACTAAGGACACATGGCTTTGTTATCACCTGAATACTTAGAGGCTTTTTATTTCGAATACAGTAGAATGGTAGGATATCATTGGTGTTTTACACAATTTTGGCATCATCAGTGCTTTATGGTATACTTTGCACGACTGAACTTAATTTGTTGTAAAATGAACTGGCCAGCAACAAACAGTAAAAATTGGAATTCAGGCAGGAACTGAGTGCTGATAGTCATGATTGACTGTCCCTGCTTTTGTTCACAGTGAAGTCAACATGTGTCAATCCCCATAATATTGATTCAGCAGATTCTTCTAAATACAGCTGCAGTGAGACTCCCAACTTCTGTGTACCATATCATCTCATGAAGCATAATAAAATCAAATACTTCATGCTAAATGTTTTGGTGACATAAAAGTAGCAGTTATATCATGCATGTCCATACTCAACCATGCATAATTAGCTGACATTTCACATTCTCTGCTTGATATTTTTATGTGTCCACTGTTGTTCCTATGTCCCTGAGCATAAATATACCCATTTCATTGAAGAGAGAGTATAGATAGATTTTTTTAATAAAATTAATTTTCTCACTTCTTGGAGGCAAAATGTCAGTATAAGGACTCTGCCCCTTTCTTTGGAGTTTTTCTGTTCTTCTCCCTGGTGTTTATTTTTACACTGAAAGAATCAAGGTCTTCACTTCTTGAAAGAAAGGAGCTAATCTGTCGCCTAGCAACACCTCCCACTCTCCTGTCAGCACAGGAGCAGGACTGGGAGAAGTGAGGGGAAATGGAGGGAGAGATACGGAGAGCGCGGTGAGCCACATGAGAAAGACGAGGGAACACTTGGAGAGGAATGGATGGATGATTGAGAGAGAGACAGAAGCAGAGAAAGAGAGAGATTAATAGATGGAGTGAGTGTGAGAAGCAGAGAGGCAGGTGACGAACAGAAGACAACCCAAACCATCGCTCATTGGGCATCAAGCTTCCAGTATGCGGAGCTCTCCTTTTATTTCAGTGTAAATTTACATGTTTATATATCAATTCACCTGTGCCTGAGTATTTACAGAAACTGTAATAGGCTTCAGCATTCACACATTCATTTGAGATTTTGTATTTATCAGTGGATTTTAAGAGTGTATGAAGGTTTTGAACGATCTGCAGCCAAGTGCATGTGTGTGTATATGAATGAAATGAGGGAGAAAGGGAGATATTTGCGTGTGTGTGTGTGTGTGTGTGTGTGTGTGTGTGTGTGTGTGTGATTGTGTGTTTATGCCGTTTGTGTAAAAGATAAAGAGGTTCAGTCTTACCACAGGGTTGCTGCTGTCAGCTCTGCTGCCTGGTTTACAGACTCATAACCAGTGTTTCCAAATGAACTAAGCAAACGCCTACGCACAGCGGAGCCCCCCGTTCACTCCTCCTCCTGCCCCCCGCCCAACCAGTGACGTGTTCTGAGTCTGTAGCCTTGTACCTTTTTTCTTCCTGTTCTTTTTTTCAAATTCAGTTTATTTTTAGAAGATGGGGCAAGAGATGGTGAGGTGTGTGTGTGGGGGGGGGTGTGGGGTGGGGGGAGGAAGCAGCCCAATTTGATTTTGAGATGTTCACAGTCCCTTGCTATCGCTGGCACACTCACACATACTGACTCGTAAGCCGGGCCCAACTATCATGGTGTGGGGGGACTGGAAAGGACATGATGTCTTTTCCTGAAATGCGGTATATTATTTGGAAAATGTTCAACAATTGCAGGCACAAATTGTAAGTGTGGAAATGATCTTGTGGAATGTGCCTGAGGTATACTGAACCAGGCTGTGTATCATTCAGGAAGACTGGAGGTGGTGGTGAATATTTTTGAATAGCATTCTGACAAAAAAGATGTTCAATGTTATGTTTAAAGACTTGGAACAAGTATAAAATATTCCTTTCCCATTCATCATATTCATGGATGTGCAGAATGAATTGGATTTATTATATAAACCTCATACAGGCTGTAATACATGCCATTGCAAAAAAAATAAAAAATCCCTCTCCTTGGTGCTGATGAAGGGTTGCCATGGCAATGTGATGTAATCGTGTGACATCACTGAAGAACTCCTAGCAGAATTTTTTTTTCAAAAGCTTGCTCTCTCTTTCTCACTCTGTCCCTGCCTCTCTCTCTCTCTCTGCTATTCACTCTGTATTTAAGTGCATTTTCAGGACAAATGAAAAACAGTTTGTTGGGGCATAATTAAAATGGGCTTTGAAGTTAAACACAATGTTGCATATCTGTCCTGTTACTCTTATTTGTTTATGTTTTTTTTTTTTTTTTTTCCTCCCGTATACAACCCAATTCCGAAATAGTTGGGACAAAGTGTAAATTGTGAATAAAATCAAAACGCAATGACTTTCAAATCACACCAGCCAGTATTTTATTCACAATAGAACAGAGATAACATAGCAAATGTTGAAACTGAGAAATTTTACAATTTGATTCACAAAATGAGCTCATTTCAAATTTGATGGCTGCTACAGGTTTCAAAAAAGTTGGAACAGGGGCTTGTGGTTTAGCATCCCCTCTTCTTTATAACACAGAGTGGAGGCGTCTGAGCATTGAGGAGACAAGTTTCTTGAATTTAGCCATTGGAATTTGATCCCACTCTTGTTTAATACAGGCTTCCAGCTACTGGAGAGTTTTGGGTCTCCTTTGACAGACTTTTCGTTTAATTATGTGCCAAATGTTCTCAGTCGGTGAAAGATCAGGACTGCAGGTAGGCCAGTTCAGCACAGGGACTCTTCTACTACGAAGCCATGCTGTTGTAATAGCTGCATTATGTGGTTTTGCATTGTCCTGCTGAAATACACAAGGCCCTCCCTGGAATAGATGTCATCTGGAGGGGAGCATATGTTGCTCTAAAACCTTCATATACCTTTCAGAATTCATGGTGCTTTTTAAAACATGCAAGTGTCCCACACCATATGCACTAATGCATCCCCATACCATCAGAGATGCTGGATTTTGAACTGAACGCTGATAACAGGAGGGGTGGTCTTTCTCCTCTTTAGCCCGGAGGGCACAATGCCCATGATTTCCAACAAGAATGTCAAATTCGGACTTGTCTGACCACAGGACACTTTGCCACTTTGCTACAGTCCATTTTAAATAAGCCTTGGCCCACAGAACACGGCGGCGCTTCTGGATCATGCTCAACAATGGCTTCCTTTTTGCATGATAGAGTTTTAGGTGGCATCTGTGGATGGCACGGCAGACTGTGTTTACAGACAGTGGTTTCTTGAAGTATTCCTGGGCCCATGTAGTAATGTCAATGACAGAATCATGCCGGTGAGTGATGCAGTGCCGTCTGAGGGCCCGAAGATCACGGGCATCCAGTAAAGGTCTTCAGCCTTGCCCCTTACGCACAGAGATTTTTCCAGTTTCTCTGAATCTTTTGATGATGTTATGCACTGTCGATGATGAGACCTTCAAAGCCTTTGCAATTTGACATTGAGGAACATTGTTTTTAAAGTATTCCACAATTTTTTTACGCAAGCCTTCACAGGTTGGAGAGCCTCTGGCCATCTTTACTTCTGAGAGGCTCAGCCTCTCTAAGACATCCCTTTTATAGCCAATCATGTTACACACCTGATGCCAGTTAACTTAATCACTTGCTAAATGTTCTTTCAGCTGATTCTCTTACATGTTAATTGCTTTTGCAGCCTTTTTTGCCTGTGTCCCAGCTTTTTTGAGACCTGTTGCAGCCAGAAAATTTGAAATGAGCTCATTTTGTGGATAAAAATGTAAAATGTCTCAATTTCAACATTTGAAATGTTGTCTATGTTCCATTGTAATTAACATAATCGCTCATGTGATCTGAAAGTCACTGCACTTTGATTTTATTCACAATTTACACTTCGTCCCAACCATTTCGGAATTGGGGTTGTACATTCTGACAATATAAGTCAGTTTTAAAGGTTCTTGCAGTCAATTCAAACTCCTCAAAATCATTCAGTTATCTCTGCGACTCCTGCCTTTTTCCATCTACTCCCTGCAGTAAGGATCAGTTACTGAGGATCAAAAAATGCGGGACAGGAGAAATTATGGAAGACGGGGTGGTCAAGGCAGTCAGTGTCTAGGGAATCCGTGCCAAAGCAAAACCATTAAAACTCCTCTTGCATATGCTGAGCACTGCACAATTAAAATGTCTCTGAAAAATCATTAAAAACTCCAATCACACGGTCCACCTACGATTGTGGGCTGAAATGACCACAGAAAGTGACACTATTTGCTTGGCTACTTCAAATTTGCACACTCTGTGGTATGATCCAGATATGGAACCAAATGCCGATTCAGAGTACCATCCACAAGGGGATATTTATTAACAGGAATACTGTAATAAGAGAAGGAAAGGCCATCGCCCAGAACTGTAGAGGGGTAGTCCAGCGGAGTTGGTAATGACTGGAGAGGGTTGGGCCGTGTCCACACCCTACCAGTGGCCGTCTCACGGCAGAAGCCAGGCAGTGAATCCTCCTCGCAGAATCAGGGCTTCTTGACAGTGGAACAGTTTAACAGGAGTGCAGTCCCAATCCAAGAGACCGATGAAGGCTGAGGAGGTGTTCCTAATAAGCAGACTCTAAGAAACTGGCAAGAGTGATGGATTAACTACAGTCCCATTCCTGGAGGCCAGTATAAAGGCTTGGGTGCTTGTTCCTATTAATAAGACTCTGCAGAGTAAGTTTTTCTTTATCAGTCATTTACCAAAAACACATGGAAAAAGAACTTAGATCAATACTGGAAGACACAACCTGGCTGAACGATTTGATAGGGTATGAGCCGTGACAATCCAGCAACCATACTGACATTACAATGAACTTACATAGACAGAACATTTACAAAGGGGGCAAGGCATACAAATTATAACACCTGGGAGCAAAGGAGGAGACATGATATTAGACTTTAACTTTTCATTTAAGTTTTCCCTTGAGTAGTTTTCCCTTCAGTCAGAAAAAGCATTTCTTTTCATATTGTACGACAATGTCACATAGATATTCTGTATCTGCTGGTTACAACGCTTCACTGAAGATTCATCATACTTATATTGGGAGAAATATAAAAACCAATGGTTCCATGTTTTTATGGCAACATCATTACATCACATGGAAAATATCTGGATCTTATATATAATTTTGTGCACAGTTCCCTGCATTCAGCAAGGCATGCTTTGGATTGTCAGAAACCATGGAATCTCCACTATAATTTAAAATAGGCTTGAGGTTCCACAGGTTTGAATAGCTGCATTTGTCAGACCCGTATATGGGTCCATAGGTTTTATAGGGTTGAATCAATCAAAGGAGACAAACCGCAAATACACGCAGACTGCTGGAACAGGAGAGGAACCAATTAATGACACACAAGGGATGTGACCGATATAGATACTTTCATGCACATTATTACATGATTAATATGATGCAGACTACAATGGACAGGCCAATTAGAGTGTTAGTGTAGGGGTGACGCCCACACATGCATACATAGCATATCCTTTTTTTGCATGTGTTTTGTAAAGAGCCTTAAAATTATCAGAGAAATAAAGGTGGATAGAAACTCTATCTAAGGGCCACTGTAATGTTGTTGAGGCATAATGTTTGCTTTCAGCTGCATAACTGGCAGAGGGCGTGAGAGGCAGTCGGCAGAGCAGGAGAGGAACTGAGGGCGGAAGAGAGGGACTGGAGTGGCCTTGTTTTAGCTCCAGGCAAGAGGTGATATTATCGTCTTTGTTACCCTTGTTTCCATGCATTAACTGACCCCCCCCCCCACATACACACACACTCCTCAAATCTCCCAGTACCCAACTATCATCTCCACCAATCAGCCTCTGTTACGTAATGATGTAGAAGGGTGGAACTATAAGATAAGTTTAATGCTGTTTAATATATACACATAATGCTGATAAACCAAAGGTTCTGTTTGTTGCAAACTGTTATAGCAGGAATGGTGATCAAGTGTTTTAATCGTTAAGGTGAATTATTCTTATTTCCTGTGTCTCATTTAAAACAATGAGGCACATTGGGTGATTGGAACCATTAGTAAATGAACAAAATCACAGCAGGAGACAGATTTTTGAAGTAATCAAAGGTGTGTGGAAAACAGTAATACCCTAAATCAGTCATTTTGCACATTTGGAGCAGCATAAGGTGAAATATTTTTTCATGGTGGTGAAGATAGTGAGAGAATGAGATAGCGAGAGAGTGAAACTCCTTAGGATGGATGGACAGAAGGAAGACATCTCCTCTCTGGGAAATATGGAGTAAAATAGTATCACAGAGATATTCTGTACTGGGAGCAGGAGAGTGTTTGGACAGAGAGGGAAGGAGAGCGACAGATTGTGCAGCTCCTGTATAGCAAAACCACTGCAAACAGAGAGAGACACACTGCTGAATGCACTTTTCAGTATTCATCTGCCTGTTCAGTACAGGCCCACATATGTACTGAATGCTTGGAATGCCAAGTCAAGCACTTCTCCAGTTTTCATCTGAGTCACAATCATTAAACATCGAAAATTCATTTGAAGTTCCAACTAACTCTACTGAAGTAATGCGGTTGATTTCCCTAATTTTGCAATGTTGACCCTGAAGATAATCCCTGAAAATATTTTTTTTTTTAAATAATCACTTGGTGTTTTCTAGTGTGTATTAGAAAGTATTCCATGCATTTACTAATCAATACACTTAGGAACAACAGCCAACCGAGAGAACTGTAAAATTATGTTCCATGTTCCTGTGGTTATTTATTTAGGCTCCCTGGATCAATGGTTCTCAAAAAAGCTTCAGGAGGGGATTACAGCTGAAAAGGATCACTGGTTGCATATATTGGAGACATACTGAGCATGCAATCTTTATGTAGTGGTCTGGTTACACTGCTAGCACATATAACACTTTATGTCTGCAATCTCACAAAGCTGCTGTAAGATGTAAATAACTTTGTGGTTTTTCCCCTTTCATTTTGGAAACGGCAATGAGATTTTTGCCCTAGCATCAATTTTGAGTCTGCATTTTTCCAACTGGACACCACGTTTTTTGCTCTCAATTTTTGTCTACACAGCGGGGTCTTTTATTCTTTGGGCGATGTGCATTGGGCTGGCGAACAATCAAAGATATAAATAATAATAAGACCTTATTTTGCTATCTCAGCCCAGTGCTCTGTTCTCACACTACAAGTCTTCAGGAACATTATGTATTTCAGATTATGATTCAAGTCTGAAAAGAAAAGCAATTTGTTTGGTGTTGGGACATGTGCCACTGCACACTCATTCACAGACACACAGCCGCATGTGCGTGTACACACACACACACACACACACACACACACACACACATTCTCTGATTCTTCAGTAACACTCCATGATTCATTAGTGTGAAGTTCATTTAATGGAGCTCTATGGTTACTGGGCAGCACCTGTTTTCAATCCTATCATCTCAATTTCAATCATATCATTCCCCCTTGAGGCAAAAACAGCACATCCTCCCCCTCTCGCCATGTTCTTCTCTCTATCGCTCCCAATGCCTAAGTAGCTGTACATTTTTTGCCACATTTTATTTTCCAAAAATCAACCAAATTAAATTCTCTAGCAACATGTGGTCAAATCTGTATACGTGTTCCTCTTGCGGAGGTGGAGTTTTAACTTGTATTTGAGGATGCCATGATGATGATTTCACTGATGCAGGTCTTCTGAAGTATTTATGAGTCCATGTGATTATGTCCTTTACAAAGTCATGAAGGGTCTTAGAGCAATGCCGTTTGAGGGCTCGAGAATCACATGCATCTAATATTGGTATTCAGCTTTGTCTGCAAGCCACAGAGATTGTTTTGGTTTCTCTGGATTCTCAGAATCTTTTCACTATAGTATGGACTCCCTATGTTGAGATTCCTTAATTGCATGCAATTGCACATTGAGAAACTTTGTTCTCAAACAGCTCAGTTATTTGCTCCTGTTGCTTTTGCCAAAGTGACGATTCTCAAACCATCTTGCTGCTAAATGACTGTACCTTGTATGACTGCGCATTTTAAAACCAATAATAATTGGATCACCTGCTATCTATTAACCTATTCAGTGAGGGGATGTTTCCAATATGTGTGTGTCTGAAGCATCCTCAAATTTTCCAGTCTTTTCTCTCTGTGCTAATTATTTTCCAATACGTATGTTGCTGGCATTAAATTTGTGGAATTTGTGAATGTTTACAAAAATCAATACAGTTGATACTGTGAAACTTTAAATATTTTTTCTTTGCGCTCTTTTTCCACTAAGTAAGTGAAAGATAATTTACAAATGGCTTAATTCTGTTTGTATTTGCATTTCATGTATGGCCCCAATTCTTGTGGAATTGTGGTTGGACAATGATCAATATATTTTGAAATAACAAGAAATAGAAGAAACTTTTTTTCATTTGGACTTTTCTGTTCAATTAACTACGTTATAAAACAGATCAAATGTCTGGAATTAATTTTTTTAGGAAAGAAAAGAGGAAAAAGCAGCGTACAGAATTATTGGCACCATTTTTGAAATGGTTAGTCGGACAACCACTTGGAAATTATGCTTCCTTCCATTGCTTTGCTTGCATCTTTCTGTTTAAAGTTTCTGCCACTGCTGAGCTGCAATGTGATGTAGGTTAGTGCTTAAATATTTGGAGGAGTCCTTATGGCCTTCTCAAGTAGGAGTCATCAAACTGAGGTTTAACATGGACCCGAGACAGACTTGTCAGACTCGACAGACTTGTAAATATGCTTTGAATGTGCTTTAGGTTACTGTTATTCTGGCTGACCAATTAATTACTTGTTGCACAATGGCTGCGAAAGATTTTTTTGCCAACAGGCCAAAAAGTTGTTGAGATTTTGCCACTTTTACAATTTTATTTATAGTAGCATCACCCACTCTTGGATTGACACCAAATTTTTAGGAGTATTATTTGGTACTTGAGACTTCTTAAGATTTGTGTAAGTAAGATAAAGTATTTAATAGTTATTATTACATCACTTCCGGTTTTGGGATCTCTGTCATCAAATTTGATGTTAAATTATTGTAGAAACATGATAAATATAAAAAAAATTAAAGTGATTACATTTTTATGGCATAGTCTGAGGATCACCGGAGCCAAATTGGTGATTTCTTGTGAGCATTAATGTATCTGTGCACATTTGGCCTCATGGTGGCTCTAGAGAGCTTGAGGCATAGCCCCCAAGTCATAGCCTCCCTCAGTCAGCGACATGTACACAACAGCAATATAATCACACTGACCGATAAGAACAGTTTTAAGAATACCCACACAGATTCACACTTTCTCACTGATCACTGACGGCTGGGCTGTGTTCCTCTGGCACACTGTGGTGTGAGTATATGATTAACCTCTTAAAATCTTGGGCTTTTTTTATTAACAATTTCCACCTAGAACTGCATGCCCAAATTCCAAGGCCTAGACCTCTGTATTACCATGAAATTATGCAGATTTGAGACTTATGGTAACAGGTAACCCCTAGAAATGTTTAGAACAACCAATACAATACTTATTGCCGGTTTTTTAAAGGGGAATTGCCCATAGATGGGCAACGGAGTTCCAAACAGGTTAAAGTCAATGTTGAGAATGACTAAACTGGGGGTGGCTAAATCTGAATTACAATGTTTTTTTTTTTTTTTTACCATGATTGGAGCGATTCACGTTGAGAACAGGTCTGTCAAAAAACAGAGGAAAGTAATTCAGACAACTAAACAATATTGAGTGAACACTGATCCAGCATGAATAACTCTACACAATGAGTTTTAGGGTTCTTTCACGTCAGGGACCTGGGGCCAGATTCGAGTGCACTTGACCCCAAACTCCAGTTCATTTGATAAGTGTGAACACAGGTGTACTGTACTTGGGCACAGTTTGTGAGTCCACTTGAAAAAGGTGGTCTCAGGTGCGGTCCATGCAGACTCCTACCAAATGTGAAAGCAACCGTACCTAAGCACAGAATTGGACTGCAATGTGACGTCTTAACTAGCCGACTGTCCCGTTCAACCAAGCATGGCCAAGAAAGGATCTCGCTGGTCCAACAAAGAAATTAAATACTGTTTTGCACCATACCGATGAATGCTAGTGCCAGCTTCTGAAATAGTAGGAGCAGGTTTAGTATGAAGATGAACTACATTGTCTACTTTGGCACTGGGTTCCTGATGACACAAGCATTTGCTTCTTCTTTTATGCGTATATTGGCGAATTGCAAACCAACTAGGTTCATGACTGGGGGGGGTAGACAGACACGAGGAGGAGTAATTGTGATGTGGCACGGTACAAATCAATTGTACCGAATGTCACTGCACTCTTGAAGTTTGACTGAAAAAAAAATTAGGGGCCAAGCACTGAGAGTGCACAGCTACCTATTGCAACTTTACATTTTCTTTATTTGGCTCAAAGCACAGAAGGTGTTGAGGCACCTATTGTAATTTTACGTTATTATTATTATTAATATTATTATTATTATTATCCATCACAGCTCATGGAACCAGTATGCTTTTTTGAGATTTGGCACAGTGATAGAAAGATAAATCTTTTATCTAGAGACCAAATTTGGGGACCACACAACCTTCCCTCTTACATCACCATCAAGCCAAAGTTGCTCTTACATTTCTGATCATACCTTCAGAGCCCTATGTTAAAAATTCATAAACTTTATATTCCTAGAATCTTTTGGTCAAATTAAGCCCAACACACTTTATGATGTAACTTTATGCCTTGTTATATTTACCATTTTACATTTTATCAAAAACTGATTTTTTTTTGTGTTTCAAAATTAAGCGATAAACATCATCTTGTTTGGTATCAGTGTACAGCTACAGATGTCCTCTCTTCAAATCAAGTACAAATAAAACACATTTCAACATTATGATGTCATAGTTACGTCATAACTAACACCATATTAGGAAAAAACATCAAAATGACAAAAATCCATGGTTTTTTATATTTTTATTAGTTTTAGCTGAAAATAAGTAACTTTCTGTAACCTATAGAACTACTGATACTACAATTAATATTTTAGTATTATTATAAATGTTATAAACTCATGAGTAACATAAATTTGACATCACTATGATGTCATAAATAACTCATTTTGGGAAAAACACTCACAAAAGGAAAACAAATAGTTTTCTGAACATTTTTCACATTTTCTTTACTTTGTATTACCCTATGATAGAACAAGGCTTATAATATCAGGAATAAGTCTGGTACATATGTTCTCTTTCAAAACAAGAATCAAACATCACAAACTTCAGCACTGACGTCACAATGACATCATTATAGATGTCATATCTGGAAAAAATACAAAAATCCATGTTTTTTCATACAATATCATACTATATATATATATATATATATATATATATATATATATATATACAAATTTCATTGAGCATGAAACATAATAATAGCATACTATTTGCAACTAATTTGTAAGCATATTTTGTATCAAAAACAGGCAAAAATTGACGCTGGTGGCAACCAACCCCCCTACCCTTCAACTTTGACGGCCTAGCCTACCCCCAGGGGGTGAGGTACCCTCATCGTTTTTTCATGAAAATGAGTGCAAAGGATGAATAAACAATTACCCAGAAGCATTAGATCATATCTGTTAACGTTTTTGTGCGACAGGAAAATCCCCCCCCCTTGGTTGGACGAGGGTTAAACTCCAACACGAATTCACAGAGGGTATTGAAATAGTTTACCTTAAACTTTCAATGTGTTTTTGTCCAAAGAAATATAAATCGGTAGTATTATTTGTTCTTAGTGGGTTTCGGCAAAGATAAAATCAGGCTACTCTAGGGACTCTGCTTTTGCGGGCAGAGATGTAAAGTCCGGGTTCAGAAAGTAAAAATCCTCCCCAGAACTTTATTCCAACCTAGCAGGACTTTTACTTTCTGACCCCTGGATTTTACATCTCTGTTTGCAGGCCATCTTCTGTCTTTAAAACAGTGACGAAGGTAAGCTTCATACACGTAGAGATAAGTTTTGGGTTTGTATTTCTGCTCCCTTGGTATTGCACTTTATGGACTGGACTCTTCTACGCATGAGTATTGTAGGTTGTGAGGTGGGGCCTCCATGGATTGGACTTGTGTTTCCAGCACACCCCTCAAGTGCTTGATGGATTGACATCTGAAGGAATTGGAGGGCAGGTCAGCACCTTGAACTCATTGTCGTGTTCCTCAAACCATTCCATAAACATTTATTCAGTGTGGCAGGGTGCATTATCCTGCTGAAAGAGACCACTGCCATCTGGGAATACTGTCGCCATAAAGGGGTTTACTTGGTGTGTAAAAATGTTTATGTTGGCAGCTCATATCAAAGTAACATCCACATGAATGTCAGGACCCAAATTTTCCAGTAGAACATTCCCCAGGGCATCACCTTCTCTGGTTTGCCTTCTTCCCGTAGAGCATCCTGGTGCCAACTCTTCTGCTAGTAGACGCACATGCATCCAGCTATCGACATGATATTTAAAAAAAAAAAAAAAAAGAGATTCATCAGACTAGGCCACTCTCTTCCATGGCTCCATGGTCCAGTTCTGACACTCAAGTGCCCATTGCAGGCACTTTTGCAGTGAACAGGGGTCAGCATGGGTGTTGTGAAGGTCTGCGGTCACACAGCCTCATACGCTGCCAGCTGGGAGCGCTGGGTGTTCTGACACTTTATATCATAACCAACATTAACTTTTCCAGCAACTTGAGCTTCAGCAGCACTTCTGTGGGATCAAACCAGATGGGCTAGCCTTTGCTTCCCACGCGTACCAATGAGCCTTGGGCGCTCATGCCCTTGTCGCTAGTTCATCGGTTGTCCTTACTTGGTCCACTTTCTTTGGGGTCAACCACTACATACTAGAAACACCCCACAAGACCTGTCAGTTTGAAGATGCTCTGATTAAGTTGTCTAGCCATTACAATTTGGCCCCTATCAGTCACTCAGTTTCTTATATATAATTCTTATATATATATATATATATATATACACACACACACAATATATATATAAAAGGGTCAGAGTACCTCCGAAGTGGTAAAGTGGCAAGTATTTTGGGGCGCTCCCAGTCAGTAGTGATGAGTTCCTACTGACAGTGGTTGACAGGGTGTTGGGCGCCTAAGGCTGATCAATGCACAGTGCACAAAGGCAAAGGTTATCCCATCTGGTCTGAACCGACAGAAGGGCTACTTTGGGACAAGCTGCAGAGAGCTTTTTTTTTTAATCAGTGAGGAAAGTGTCACAATACATAGTGCTTTGCATCTTGCTGCATGCTTTAAACCAGTCGGGGTGCCCATTCTACCCCAGTCCATCTCTGGGACTGTCTACAATAGACATTTAAGTGTCGGATCTGGACCTTGGAAGTGTCACCTGGTCCGGAGAGTCCTGTTTTATTTTATATCATTTGCAGCAGCTGGGTATGTACGCATCATTTACAGGGGAAGAGATGGCGCCAGGATGCACTGTGGAAAGAAGGTAAGCTGGTGGATGTAATGTGATGCTTCAGGAAAGGTTGAGCTGGGAAACCCTGTGTCTGTAAATTAATCTAGAAGTTATTTTAATGGCGCTTTTTTGGCTGCAGGTGGGGTGCTTGTACAGTATTACACAATATTGGGCCTCCACAAGCTGTCAGATCAGCTTAAGATGCTTTGGCGTGGAGTCTACTAGTGTAAAACTTTACTAGAGGGATGGAGTAGCTTTCTTCCAAAAGATACCCCCACATATGATGTTTCGATTATGTTGACAGAGAGTGCTATCTTGCAAGTTGTTGCAAAATCAAGTTGTTGTGATCACACAAAATAACTTGGCATCCATTTGCAGTGACCTTTCTTCCATAAAGGGCGCAAGTAGACCCAAACTATGCCAGGGTAATGAACAGAGGCATCTGCATTTGTTATGTTTGCCCACAAAATTGTTGTATTTTTTTTCCTTTCATTTGTTTTATATGTCTTAAACTACATAACCAAACCCTTTAATTTCACCCCTTAAACAACAACATAAAATGTGCACGATTCTCAGCCGATTATTAATTAGCTGCTTAATTTTCTCAATTTTTTAGATCTGTCCCTTAATTTCAGACTTACCCCTAAAATAACCATTTTAATGTAAAATGAAGGAGCCTGTTTCACAGATTAAGGACCACATAATTCAAATTAAGTAGTTTGGTAAATTTTCAGGGTAAATTTAGCATGTGCATGTAATTAAGTATGCTTGGGCCTAATTATTTTTCAGAACATTATGCTTTGTTATATATAGTGTATGTGTTAAGATATTACATGGATCGTAAAACTGTGATGCATGCACTAAGAAAGTACAACATATATCCAAGGTACACATGAGAATTGCAGACCACTGTAATACGCTGATAAAATGGTTGAACTGTTACACTAGGTGTCTTCCGCTTCACTTAGTAGTCGTCATTAATTTTTTTGACACGACAATTTAGCACTATGGCTAGATGTTCTCTCTCCAATGCCACGCTAGTTCCCAATTCCGTTATCAAAGACTACCTAGATGAAAACAATTGCAGTTTATTTTGCATTATCTGCATTCCGTTAATGACCTATGATACGATTGCAATGCTTTTGGATACACCAAGTGAGGGAAACGTTCATTTTTGACAATAGCAATTGGCGTCTGGCTTATTTAGAAGTTTCTATTATATACAGTATATCCTTGAGAATGATTGACAGTTATTTTTAAACCGTCCACAATGCGTCATTCATCTTGAAATCTATCAATTCATAACTAAATGGGAAGGTTGAGAGGCAGGCACAGCATTCAAAGATGCCTGTGTCCTCGCTGTCACCATCACACCATTCTCCATTATTTCCACTGGTTCTACCTTTTGTGATATTTGTTCCCTTCAGTTGGCGGGAACATTCTTTCAGCTCGAGCCCTTTTGCCTTCCATCGCCCACGCGTCCATAGCAACAACGTTTCGTATCTTAGTAACCACATTTACGCACGGGGTGAGAAATGGGAGGGGTGCCTTTTTCAAAGACGCAGCGATAGACCCAGAGGGTAGAAATATTACCGATATTTATGCTTTTCATTAGTAGGAGGGGGAACTGAAAATCAGTTATGAAACTTAATCTTTGGAAGAGAGAGAAAGAGAGAGAGAGAGAGAGAGAGAGAGAGAGAGAGAGTCGCCTGCCATGCAAATATTGATAAGTTCATCTTTGAAAACATGTTTTTAAGAGTGGGCTGAGCTGGTTAGAATAACCGCTAATATATTCAATATCCAACTTACATAACACTACGGTATATAATTACTTTACACATAGACGCTCGCATGCAAGAGCAGAACTATGAAGTTTGCACTCCCACAAAATCCAAAATCTCATGGTATGGTTGAGCGTTTGCCCTACAGGTCTTGCTTTTAGGAGCACGAATAATTATGCTTAATTTGACTGTACCTTAAAACAGCATTCTTAAATGTACCGCTGAACAGATGGAGAATAATAATCTGAGATACAGTTATGTTGGACTGAGTGCTGAAGCTCACAAGAGCTACAGTTGAATCATCAAACTTGTTTGCAATCCAGGATCTTTCACCTATTTGGGCCTTTTGGATATTGGCAACCCTGGTCTTGTCATGTTGTTAATTTGCAAATGCGAGAATTTCAATGCTGTGAGCACCATAATTCATTGAATTGGAGCACTTTTGTTTTGTTTTTTTTTTTTTTTGCTCTCTTGGCCAAGTCAATCACCAGATCTAAATCTAATTGAACAAAATTTATGCATTTTACATGGTGAGGAGGAGCCTGAAGACAACAAGTCCCAAAAACGAGCAGGAATTGAAGATTGCTGCCATACTGGCCTGACAGAACTCCAGGGCAGATACTGACCATCTTTTGATATCAGTGCTTCACAGACTAAAAGCAGTCATTTCATGCCAATGGTAAACAACCAAAATATTACAACCCCAATTCCGAAATAGTTGTGACGAAGTGTAAATTGTGTGAATAAAATCAAAATGCAATGACTTTCAGATCACATTAGCCAATATGTTATCTACAATAAAACATAGATAACATTTCAAATGTTGAAACTGAGATATTTTACATTTTTATCCACAAAATGAGCTTATTTCAAATTTGATGGCTGCAACAGGTCTCAAAAAAGTTGGGACACAGGCAAAAAAGGGCTGAAAAAGCAATGAATATATTAGAGAATCAGCTGAAAGAACATTTAGCAAGTAATTAAGTAAACTGGCATCAGGTGTGTAACATGATTGGCTATATAAGAGGGATGTCTTAGAGAGGCTGAGTATCTCAGAAGTAAAGATGTCCAGAGGCTCTCCAACCCGTGAAGGCTTGCGTAAAAAAATTGTGGAATACTTTAAAAACAATGTTCGTCAATGTCAAATTGCAAAGGCTTTGAAGGTCTCATCATCGACAGTACATAACATCATCAAAAGATTCAGAGAAACTGGAAAAATCTCTGTGTGTGTAAGGGACAAGGCTGAAGACCTTTACTGGATGCATGTGATCTTCGGGCCCTCAGACGCCACTGCATCACTCACCGGCATGATTCTGTCATTGACATTACTAAATGGGCCCAGGAATACTTCAAGAAACCACTGTCTGTAAACAGAGTCCGCCGTGCCATCCACATATGCCACCTAAAACTCTATCATGCAAAAAGGAAGCCATTGTTGAGCATGATCCAGAAGCGCCGCCGTGTTCTGTGGGCCAAGGCTCATTTAAAATGGACTGTAGCAAAGTGGCAAAGTGTCCTGTTGTCAGACGAGTCCAAATTTGACATTCTTGTTGGAAATCATGGACGTTGTGTCCTCCGGGCTAAAGAGGAGAAAGACCACCCCTCCTGTTATCAGCGTTCAGTTCAAAAGCCAGCATCTCTGATGGTATGGGAATGCATTAGTGCATATGGTGTGGGACACTTGCATGTTTTAAAAAGCACCATGAATGCTGAAAGGTATATAAAGGTTTTAGAGCAACATATGCTCCCCTCCAGACGACATCTATTCCAGGGAAGGCCTTGTGTATTTCAGCAGGACAATGCAAAACCATATACTGCAGCTATTACAACAGCATGGCTTCGTGGTAGAAGAGTCCGTGTGCTGAACTGGCCTGCCTGCAGTCCTGATCTTTCACCGATTGAGAACATTTGGTGCATAATTAAAGGAAAAGTCTGTCAAAGGAGACCCAAAACTCTCCAGCAGCTGGAAGCCTGTATCAAACAAGAGTGGGATCAAATTCCAATGGCAAAACTCAAGAAACTGTCTCCTCAATGCCCAGACGCCTCCACTCTGTGTTAAAAAGAAGAGGGAATGCTACACCATGGTAAACAGGCCCCTGTCCCAACTTTTTTGAGACCTGTAGCAGCCATCAAATTTGAAATGAGCTCATTTTGTCGATAAAATTGTAAAATTTCTCAGTTTCAACATTTGCTATGTTATCGCTGTTCTATTGTGAATTAAATACTGGCTGGTGTGATTTGAAAGTCATTGCGTTTTGATTTTATTCACAATTTACACTTTATCCCAATTATTTTGGAATTGGGGTTGTAAAATACTTGACTGTCACAGCCTATGTATCTCTTTAATTAGTTCCTTTCCTGTTACAGCTTTCTTCATGGGTTATTTGTCTCCTTTAATTGATTTAATTGTATTGTTCTTCCCCATGCTTCCCAACATGCTCCATTGTTTGCCTCACCCTTTGTGTGATTGGCCCATCTACTTAGCTAAGTTGCTTTTAACATCTTGGTCCTTGCTGGATTGTCATAGTGTCTGCCTGAAGTTATCCTTTAGTCATTAATGCTTTTAGTATTTGAGCTCGAGCATTCTCTCTTCCATGTTTTCAAAACTGAGAGAAGAATGTAAATCTCTTTTGAGCACTTTATTAGGACAGACTTTCTGTTCTTCAGCAGTCTCCAGCTCTCTAAAGACTGTCGTTCCAGTCTGTGAGCAGTCCAGCTTCTGCTAAAGTAGCATTGACCACCTGGCTTCTGAACCTGGATAGTTTCTAACGACAACTTGGATTCGCCCCCACCTACTGCTGTTTACCAACCGCCTGACCCCAGATTGTCCCTCACTCTGAACTTTCAATTGCCCCCTTCATTTCTGTTGCACAGTTCCTGAAAATAAATACCCCCTTTGAGGCTTGACCCTCATCTGCTTTCGGTTCCTTGTCTGTATCATAACAGTACAGTCCAGCCAAGTAAATGGAACCAGCAGATCACACTATTTGAGGCTCTTAGGTCCTAGTGGATTCAGATTGGACAACAAGAGGCAGAGCTTTTCGGTCTCCAATCAACTTGTTGCTATTACTGACATCTTCTGAGGATTCCGCCTCCGCCGCTCAAGCAGCCAGTGCCATCCTGCTGCAGACCCTCCCTCAGGCTATTGCCCTCTGAGAGCCCAAGCTGGTGGTGTTGAATTCTTATGATGGTAATCCTCCCACCTGCTGCAGCTTCCTGGCCCAATGTTTGATCGTCTTTGAGCTCCAGCCCTCTTATTTTCCCACAGAACGCTCCACAGTCTCATTCGTCAGCACTCACCTCTCTGGACGAGCCAGAGATTGGGCAGCTGCTTGTCGGGATGCAGGGGCATTCTGCTGTACGGATGTTCGTCACATTCACCAAGGATACGAGAAGGATATTTGTCTGGACTTGGTCTGGCCACACTGCCACCAATAGGCTTCTCCAGCTGCACCGGAACAGCGGTTGGTGAGGTAATACTCCATTGACTTCTGCACGCTAGCTGCTTCCATATGCTGGGACCCCCGGGCACTCTATGTTACCTTTCTGTTTGGCTAGTCAGATTGGGTTCAGGACAAGCTGACCACCTGCATCCTCACTCCTGATTTGGGCAGCCTTATTGACTTGGCACCACGGAATGATGGCTGCTAGAGAGGCGGGTGGACCAGCAATGCAGGTTGCAGACTCTTGCGCCAACTAAGTGCCCTGATTTTCCACTTCAAGCCACCCCCATCCGGCTCCCTTGAAACTTATGGCAGTTGAAAAGGCCAGATTTCTCCAGCTGTCCCCTACAGAATGAATGTGACGGATCAAGTAGCATTTGTTCCTGTGCTGCAGAAGCATTACCAATTTTATTGCTGAATCTCCTGTCTAGCAACCTTGCCCTACCTTAGGAGGAGAAGTATTATCCCGAGCAGCTGTGTCTTCCTCTCGACCACTCCTTGTTATCCAGCTGATTTGGCATGGACGCCAATTCTCTATCAAGGTGCTCATTGACTCAGGGGCAGACTGCGACTTTATCCATCCTGATCTCATTCGTTGCCTGAGAATACCTTCAGAACCCCTGCCAGTGCCACTCCAGTCCCAAGGCCTCAGAGGCGTTGCCCTCTGAGACAGCGCCAACCTCACTAAACTAGTGCCCATGCTGACCTCTCGTAATTCTTCCAAAGAGATTGCATTCTGCATCAGGGAGCTACCGCATACATCAGTGGTGCTGAGAAGGCCCTGGCTGAAACACCACAATCCTCATGTGGACTGGCCCTCTGGTTCCAACCTGAAATGGAGTGTATCCTGTTCACAGTCCTATCTTTGTTCAGCCTCCAGTCCTGTTGCACCTCTTCCTCCTGACCACCAGACCTGAGGAGGATTCCTATTCTCTATCACTACCTTCACCTGGCATTCAGCAAGACACATGCCAGGTCCACTGCTCTTAACTATAGGGTGGGTCAAATGCAGAGGACAAATTACCCCACAGGGTTCAATAAAATATATCTATCTAATCTGTTACCTGGAACATCACTCCCTAGGGGCCAGCTGTACTTTCTGTCAGCACCAGAATGAAAAGCTATAGAGGAGTACATTTCTGAGTCCCTGGCTTGAGGAATTATCTGACCTTCTTTGTCACCAGCCAGAGCTGACTTTACTGGACGGATCGCACTGCAGGGCCGCTGGATGGATCACTGCAATTCCGCAGTGATTACCAAGGTCTCAACTCTTTCACAATCAAGAATTGCTACTTACTTCCTCTGATGGACTCGGCTTTCTCCAATGTCCAGGGCTGCTGTGTTTTGTTTTTTTTTTTTTAACCAAGCTGAACCTGCGCAACACTTACTTCCTGGTGCACATTTGAGAGGGAGTTGAGTGGAAGATGGCATTTAACCAGTTTTGGGATAGTTACTCTAAAAAAGTAATGCATTACACAATACTAGTTACTTTTTAAAAAAGTAATCCCTTACTTTCCTTAATTACTCACTGCTGAAAGTAAATAGTTACACTAACAGTTACATTACTTCTGGATTACTCAGCACCATCATCTGAGATTCACTATAACTTAATTAATTAACCATATCATGTTGAAACCTGGCATATGCCCAGATCAGCACAAATCTTTATTCTAGTAAGGAGTACACACACAAGACCTCTCTTTCATGCTCTTAAATACAGGAAAGCCAACAGCAAAGTTGTGAAAATCATCCAAAATAGCACTTCACAGAAAAGTGACTCAAGTACAAGGCTACAGTACTGGCATAAACACGCAGGAAAAAGGACATTTGATTTTTTTTTTCTGTCCTCGGCTCCCAATCGCTAATGAACTCAAAGGGAAGAAGAAGACATTTGTCTGGCCTCCCGTCCTGCCGATAGTTGAAGAATTTAAAGTAATGCAAGTAACTAGATAATTTATTTGTGAGTAACTGTAATGAGATTACTTAGGGTATCAAAGTAATGCGTTACATTACTGCGTTACTGATAAATGTAATCTGATTACAGTAATTAGTTACTTTGTAATGTCTTACCCCCAACACTGCATTTAAGAGCCATTCTGTGAGAAAATGGCACTTTTTGTAGAAGTTGAGGAGTTGACCCCCCTGGAATTGAATGAAACTTGGCAGATAGGTGGATATGGTAGTCTTACAGAAAAAGCCAAATTTTTAGGTCCGTATCTCAAGAAGTCTGCCGGTGGGGCCACCTGGAATCCACTAAAGTGGCTCAGTTTTGCTTTTGATACCATATTTTACATCAATTATTATGACTTAAGGGTACACAGTACCAGATGTGTTATACTTTTATCATGACCTGTGACACTTCAAGTCTGCATAGACATTAGCACCACATCAGCACCAAGCTGGGTAACTATGTTATTGAGCCGGAATTATTTGAGAAATCACAGTAAAAAGTGAAAATGGGAATGGGGATAAAATAATATCCCAAACATATACCAATCAAGAATGCTTTATTATGCGTTTACTTAGAACAAAACTATCATTTTCAGTTAATATTCCCTTGGTATCTTGCTGGGTTAGTGCAATGGATGGCCGGAAAGATGGTCAAAATTGATTTTGTTGCATGTTTGCGGTATATTTTCTCAGTAACCCAGATACGTTCCATGATGATAAATGCTGTTTGTTGTGCTTTTGGAGCTCTGTTTTCAAGAATGTCAAGAATTTCTTTGGTAGTTTCTACACTTTCAAGCTGGACAGAGCCAAAGTTGGAGGAAAACTCAAAATGGACCATTTCATTGCAGATTGTGCCTATGTTTAGGCGCCATTATTTTATTTACCCAGCAAGATAGAGATCTGAAATTCTCTGGATACATAGTCCCTTTGGGGTACATCATAGCATTAGTAAAATCTCAGTGGTAGTATTTTCAGTGTAGATCATTTTAAACATCAGAAGTCAGAAAAATTTGCCTACAGGGGGCACTGTAGGCTGGATGCATGTACTGGCCATCCCTAGCAATGTACCAAAGAAATTGTTTTCGAATTGTGATATGCACAGCTAGATTTCTCAGAAAGTGAAGAGCTTGGTTTGGTACTATGCTGGGTGGATAGCTTTCTGACTAAAGGTGGCACTCGAAAGAGCTAATGTTCCACCGACCTAACATTCCATATTCCCAGACGTATACCAAAGTTCTGTCTTTTGAAATATACGAAGCACATACACAGTTATACATAAAATTTGTAATCCCTTTGGCATAAAGCTTGTTTGGTTGTAAACTGGTGGTGACTGTGAGCATTATCAAATGCACAATACATGGGCTATAACCGAGTACGGGTACAGCGCAGTCAGAAACATACAGCACGTTATAAAACATGACCAGTCCAAAATTTTTAAATGCCAATAAAAGAACTAATGTAAAAGGCATACCACCCTAAGTACGCAGACATGCGTCAACAGTATACGTACACTTACATAAAATAAAAGTCCATAATTTGAACTCTAAAAAAAATCTTCGTCACACAACCGTGTACCTGAAGACAGAATGTCTAGTACAAAAGTTAAAACTGTTTTATACTTTTCATGTTATCCAAAGCGAAATGATGTCAACACAGCATGTGACTAGCTCTATCCGTCAATCTGTTGATCCGTTTATCTGTTTATCCATCAAACCTGGTGGTGTGCACCAGAGGTGCTCCTTAGCCTTGGCCTTGAGCAGCCATCCATGGCCTTCTTCATTGGATCGGGGTCGATGTTACCCACGGAGCCAGTTGAGCCCGAGGCAAGCCCTACTACACTGCATCCTGGGTCTCTACAGGGCTGCTTACAGGCCATTGATAGTGAGCTTGTCTGTCTCTTAATTAAATAGCGGGCTGCAGCCTATATGGCGCAATAGTTGCGTCAACACCCATGGCTTGGTATGCACGGAAATGGGAAGTCTGAAAAAGAAACCCCACCCTCCCAACCATCGGGCATCTCGTAGGCTAGGCATCATGGGCAGGTGTTAGGAATGAAGGCATGCAAGTTACCACTACAAATGAACTGCCCTTTTCTTTGCAGGGTGCTGCTTGCTTGCTAGGACCTCTGTGCCCTTTATCACGATAACCACTTGCTAGACGAGACTGCTATGCCCTTTTTCATACCCAAGCACCACACCCTAGGGAAATCCTAGAATTAACACTGAAGCCTGCTCTCCAATTCTAATAGTAAGGCAAAAATGCAGAGAATTTGTTATTTTCTGAAACACTCCAACACTACAAAACTGTACACTGTACTGACTACTGGTAAGAGTCTGGCATGTTGACACGATGCTACAGTCCCCACCAACATTCTTTTCCAATTTACAATCAACCCAGCTTTATACCAAAGAGATTACAAATTTTATGTATAACTGTGCATGTACTTTATATATGTCAAAAGACAGAACTTTGGTATATGTCTGGAAATATGGAATGTTAGGTCGGAAGAACATTAATTCTTTAGAGCACCACCTTTTGTCAGATAGCTATCTACCCAGCATAGTACCAAGCTAAACTCTTCATTTTCTGAGAAAACTAGCTGTGTGCATCACAATTAAAAAACAATTTCTTCGGTACTTCGCTGGGGATAGCCAATACTTGCATCCAGTGTACAGTGCCCCCTGGAGGCGAATTTTTCCGACTTTTGATGCTTAAAATCATCTACACTGAAAATACTACCATTGAGATTTTACTAATGCTGTAATGTACCCCAAAGGTACTATGTATCAAGACAATTTCAGATCTCGATTTTGCTGGGTAGACAAAATAATTCCACCTAAACATAGGCACAATCTGCTATGAAATGGACCAATTTTAGTTTTCCTCCAACTTTGGCTCCGTCTAGCTTGAAAGCGTGGATATTACCAAAGAAAAGCTTTGCATTCCTGAAAATAGAGTTCCAAAAGCACAACAAACAGCATTTACCTTCACAGTGCAAATCTGGGTTACAGAGAAAATATACCGCAAACATGCACCAAAAATGAATTTCAACCATCTTTCTGGCCGCCCATTGCAAAAACACAGCAAGATACCAAAGTACTATTCACTGAAAATGATAGTCTTGTTGTGTGTAAACACATAATAAAGCATTCTAGTTTGGTTTAAGTCTGGGGTATTATTTTATTCCCATTCCCATTTTCAATTTTTATCCTTATTTCTCAAATAATTCTGGCTCAATAACGTAGTTACCCAGCTTGGCGCTGATGTGGTGCTGAAGTCTAACTGGACTTGAAGTGTCACAGGTCATGATAAAAGTATAACATATTTGGTACTGTGTACCCTTAAGTCATGATAGTTGATGTAAAATGTGGTGTCAACAGCAAAACTGAGCCACTTACGTGGATTCCAGGTGGCTCTGTCGGCAGGCAAAGTGAAATACAAACCTAAAAATTCAGCTTTTTCTGTGAGACACCCATATCTACCTATGTGCCAAGTTTCATTCAATTCCAGGGGGGTCAACTGTGCACCGAATGTCAATCTCTCGTGGAATGGCTCTTAACACCCCTAACACCCACTACAAGTACTTGGTAATGCCATTCAGGCTCACTAATGCCCTCCCTGTCTTTCAGAACCTCATTTATGATGTCCTCCAAGGCATGGCCTCATCGTTCATCTATGTCTATCCATTTCATTCTCTATACTGCTTCTTCCACACTAGGGTCATGGGGGAGCTGGAGCCTATCCTAGCTGACTATGGGTGAAAGGCAGGGACCCACCCTGGACAGCTCACCAATCCATCGCAGGGCGCATACACTGTTCACACACCATTCACTCACACACTCATACCTATGGGCATTTTAGTGTCTCCAATTAGTCTGATGTGCATGTCTTTAGAATGTGGGAGGAAACCGGAGAACCCTGAGGAAACCCATGTGGACACAGGGAGAACATGCAAACTCCACACAAAAAGGGCCGGATTGAAAACCTCAACCTTCTTGCTGGGAGTCAGCTGTGCTAACCACTGCCCCACTGTGTCGCCCCTCATCTATGTCTACCGTGACAATATCCTGGTCTTCTCTCCTAGCCCGGAGGAACATTCCCATCATGTCTGACTGGTCACTTAAAGGTTGTTGAAGAACCACCGATTCTTCAAACCTGAAAAGTATGAATTCCACAGCACCACCATTCAGTTATTGGGCTTCACTGTGTCTCAAGGTGCTATGAGGATGGACTACCTAAAGGCCCAGATTGTGCTGGATTAGCCCATCGCTGCGGACCAGAAACACCTTCAGAGGCTCCATGAGTTTTCCAGCATCTACCTTCGGTTCACCGGGGGGTACTCCACAGTAACGGCCCCTGTAATAGCCCTCACATCCTCTAGGTCTCCTTTCTGCTGGACCCATCATGTGCCCTCTGCATTTCACTACCTTACAGAGCTATTCATTAATGCTCCCATTCTCACACTCCCAGACCCTCAGTGCCAAGCTAGAGTGCCTTTCCTCAGCCAGGAGGTTAAACCACTAGCAAGCTCAATGGTGCCTCTTCTTTGCTACATTCAATTTCATCCTGATATATAGTCCTGGTTCAAAGAACCTCAAGCCTGATGCCTTATCCTGCCTTCATTCACTCTTACCCGATGAACCTCCCGACATCATCTTTCCTGACCAGTGCCCTCTGGGGCTGTCCAAGCAACAGATGAAGTGCCAGGATAAAGAGGTTTTCCAGTCCTGTTGTCCACAATCAAACATCCCACTTAAAGACCTCTTCATACCTGAAGGAGTGAGAAGCAATGTCCTATCCTGGGCCTATGCGCCTCAACTGGCAAGCCATCCCAGCGTCTTCTGCACCGTAAGCACTTGTCAATCAGTGCTTTCAGTGGCCCACTATTTGATAAGACACCCAGGAGTTTGCCGCTGCCCGTCCTGTGTGTCCCCAGTCCAAGTCTGGCAATCAGCCTGCCAGCAGTCTTCTCCAGCTCTTGGAGGTCCCTCATCGACCTTGGGCATGCATAGCCATGGAGTTTGTCACTGGGCTGCCTTTGTCTGATGACTTCATATTGGACTTTATCATTGTGGAGTGGTTTTTGAAGGCAGCCCACTTTGCTCCACTGGCTAAGCCGCCAATAGCTAAGGAAACTGCTGAGCTCTTATTAAAACATGTGGTGCGCCTCCAAGGCATACTCCAGGAGGTGGTCTGTGGCTGCGGTCCCCTGCTTGCCAGCCGCTTCTGGAGGACCCTCTGCACTCTGGTGGGCACCACCACTCGTCTGTCCTCGGGATTCCACCCTGAAACCAAAACCCTTCGGTGCCTGTCATAAGTTAACCCCACTAGGTGGTCCTGTCTTCTTCTCTAGTTTGAACAAGCTCATGATTCCATTCCTTGTGGCCGGTCTCAACATGTCACCCATTGAGTGTTGTCTGGGTAACCAACTGTCACTGTTCCAGGGCAAGTAGAGGAAAGTGGCAGTTCTGATTTGCCACACCTGCCAGAGATGGAAAAGAGCCCATGCACTTCTACTCAAGCATGTCTCACCCTTCCCGAAGCAGGGTAACTGACGTCACCATCCAATTTCTGCCCACCATGAAGGACAGAAGGTGTGGTTAGCGATGAAGGATATTTCCCTCAAGGGAGGCGTCAAAGACACTTGTCCCCGGTTCATCGGTCCATTCACCATATCAAGAGTGTTATAATCATCTACTGTTAGACACCTCCACCCCGCCACTCTTCAGAGAATTCACTTTGTCTTTTATGTCTCTCGATCAAAACCTGTGCCTTTTTGTCTTTACAACCCTCCCTTCCAAACCCTGTCTCCTCCCTGGCTTATCAATGGCAGCCTGGCCGACACAGCGCACAGCATCCTGGATGTTTGGCGTGGGGGGTGTGGCCGCCAGTTCTTGGTGGACTGGGTGAGGTATGGGCCTTAAGTGTGCTCCGAGGTCAGTGAACACCACATCCTTGACCCCTCCTTAGTCCGTGACTTCCTTCGCCAGCATTCGGGGTTGACCACAGGGCCGCCAGATGGGGGGGGGGGGTACAGTCACAGCCTGCATGTCTCCTTAATGAGTTCTTTTCCTGTTCCAGCAGTTTTTGTGGGTTTTGCGGTTTGTCTCTTTTAATTGATTTAATAGTCTTCTTATTCCCCACGCCTCCCAATGTGCACTATTGTTTACCTCACCCCGTTGTGTGATTGTCCCATCTATTTAATCAGCTGTCTTTGCTGGATTGTCATAGTTTTTACCTGAAGTTATCCTCTAGTCATTTAATCCCCTTCTATCTGAGCTAGCATGTGTTTTGTATTGAAGGAAAAAGGTTAATCTCTTTTGTGCACTTTATTACATACAGACTTTGTTCTTCAGCAGTCGTTTCTCTCTGTGAGCAGTTTGGTCTCTGCTAAAGTAGGGCTGACCACCTGGCTTCTGAACCTGGACAGTTTCTGTCCATGGCATGGATTGGCCCCCGACTACTGTTGTTTGCCGATCACCTGACCCCAGACTGCTCCTTACTCTGAACTTTCCATCACCCTCTTAATTTCTGTTGCACGGATCCTGAAAATAAACACACCCTTTGTGGCTTAACCCCGATCTAGGTCCAGGGTCCTGCAATAGTAAACAGAGCAATGGAGGTCAGGTTAGACATAGTCGGTGGGAAGGCAGAGGTCAGGAAGCAGCGAACAGTGCACCGTTGGTTGGGCTCAGTGAGGCTAAGGTCTGGTCCTGAGTCAATTCTGAAAGATTAATCCATGGGGAAAAGGAGACAGGGGGAGGAGGAATGATGACTGACAAGGTAGACAAATGACAAGAAAAATGGCCAACACAAACACAGGGCAGATGAAAGTACTGGAACTAGGAAGGTAAACAACGATTAACAACAAGGGTTAGGTGAGACAGAAGGACGTGTGACATGCACAAAAAGAAGGGTGACACGAGGGATAATAAGTAGAATGATAATACTTAATTTACAAAACGAAACCAAAACTGACGCAGACAGTCATATCATGGACGAAACTAATTATCAGGAACCTGCAAATGGTTGCAATTACAACATTGCTCAAATTACAAACCTCAATTCCAATGAAGTTGGAACGTGAATAAAAACAGAATACAATGATTTGCAAATCCTTTTCGACCTATATTCAATTGAGTACACGACCAAGACAAGATATTTAATGTTCAAACTGATAAACTTTATTTTTTATTTTTTTGGAAATATTCACTCATTTTGAATTTGATGCCTGCAACATGTTTCAAAAAAGCTGGGACAGGGGCATGTTTACCACTGTGTTACATCAACTTTCCTTTTAACAACACTCAATAAGCGTTTGGGAACTGAGGATACTAATTGTAGAAGCTTTGTAGGTGGAATTCTTTCCCACTCGTGGTTGATGTACAACTTCATTTGCTGAACAGTCCGGGGTCTTCGTTGTCGTATTTTGCGCTTCATAATGCACCACACATTTTCAATGGCAGACAGGTCTGGATAGCAGGCCGGCCAGTCTATTAACCGTACTCTTTGACTACGAAGCCACGCTTTTGTAACACACGCAGAATGTGGCTTGGCATTGTCTTGCTGAAATAAGCAGGGACGTACCTGAAAAAGACATTGCTTGGATGGCAGCATATGTTGCTCCAAAACCTGTTTGTACCTTTCAGCAGTAATTGTGCCTTCACAGATGTGCAAGTTACCCATGCCATGGGCACTAACACATCTCCATACCATCACAGATGCTGGCTTTTGAACTTTGCGCTGATAACAATCTGGATGGTCCTTTTCCTCTTTCGCCCGGAGGACACGACGTCCATGATTTCCAAACACAATTTGAAATGTGGACTCGTCAGACCGCAGCACACTTTTCCATTTTGCATCCGTCCATCTCAGATGAGCTTGGGCCCAGAGAAGCCGACGGCGTTTCTGGGTGTTGTTGATGCATGGTAGAGTTTTAACTTGCAGTTGTAGACGTAGTGATGAGCTGTGTTAACTGACAATGGTTTTCTGAAGTGAGCCCACATGGTAATATTTTTTACAGAATGATGTCGTGTTTTTAATGCAGTGCCGCCTGAGAGGCAGGCAGTCACAGGCATTCAATGTTGGTTTTCGGCCTTGCCACTTACTTGCAGAGATTTCTCCGGATTCTCTGAATCTTTTGGTGATATTATGGACTGTAGATGATGAAATCCCTCATTTCTTGCAATTGCACCATTGAGAAACATTGTTCTTAAACTAAAAATGTAAGAACTCCAGGCACTCAGAGAATAATTAGATCAAAAAGAAGCAAAAAAGGATAAAAAGCCTTTATTATTTCATGGCTAAACAGTTAAAAAAGCCGACATGTTTCGACCTATGCGCTCTTCGTCAGAGCATAAAACTTTTTAAAACTAAGATACCTTCCTTCTTGGAAGGTTTTCTGCTACGAGTGAGAAATACGTGTAGCGTGCTTTGAATTAGACTGATGAAGTGAATTATCTTCTTTCTTGTTGCATGTGGCATTCCCCTGCAATTTCACTTGTCCGTGAATCCTGGCACCCTCAGCTGCCCTCTGTGCCAAATATGCCGTGGAACAAGCTCAAACCTGGCCGCAGGGGCCAGTGAGAAATAGCCGCTCTTCCATTTCCCTCCGCTCACACACATTCACACGCGCATGCATGCAAGCACACACACACACACATACACACACTCGGCCTACTGGTTTTCCTCATGCCCACTGGGCCAGTATGGTGCTGCCCACTCAAGTGAGGTCACCTCTGGCCCCGGGCACTTTGGGGAGATGCCCAGGTTTTTGTTATGCTCTGCTCTTCTTTCATCCACACACCTGCCTGCCTAACCTTCACTTCCTCTTCCTGTGCAAGGCGTCTCCACCTACCATCAGCTCCACCTGATCGTTAACAACCCAGCTCCACGCTGCTGATCTAAGAATGTGCGGGTGTGTGTGAGTGTGTGTGTGTATTTGTGTGTATGTGTACTTGTACTTGCTATATTGTCAGGACCAGAGCAAATTTTTAACCAATGGAGTGGCAAAATTTTCTGCCCAGTCCTCGCAACTAGAAAGACAAATTCTGACTTACTGACTATGGTTAGGGTTATGTTTAAAATAAGGATTAGTTTAAGTTTACATTGAAGGTTAAATATGATTTGGTCATGGTTGGGGTTTGGGAAATGCTGAATGAATGATTCAATTCAAAGTCCTCTTAATTATAGCTATACAAATGTGTGTGTGTGTGTGTGTGTGTGTGTGTGTGTTTTGTGTGGGTGTGTTTTGTGGGCAGTCACCCACACATGCAAAGGTAACTGATAAATATTCATTCTGTTAAATGCAAGGATAGTGTTTGGCCTGTAAGTTATTTATTTCAAGAACTGAGCCATCACACAGTTCAGATAAGGTCAGCCATTTCTACAGAGATACTGAGCCTTTAGGCTGTCATTGTGATTTCATAAGTTTAATCACCTATAACTTCCGAAAATGAAAACTTTTTTTTTTTTTTTTGTGGGGGGCTTCAACACTTCAACATGACACACATATCAAATTATGAATACAGCATTTATTTTCTATTCTGAATTTTGGCAAAAATATAAATGACAAATGTCAAATTCTCATGTCACAATTACTCAATGATGACACCAAAATGTCCTTGTGAACGCATGACAGTGTCCGGCATGATATTAGCCATCTGCTGCAGAGTGTCAGTCAACAGAATAGAAAGAACCAATTGCACTTTTCTCAGGTTCATTTACCCTGCTGAGAAACATCTGTGGTGGCAAAAATCTTTTTTAATTTGAATGAAAAATGCAAGATTATGAAACTTAACAGTCAAAAGTCACGCTCACACACACCTCTACTCTCTCCGAAAAAAGAATAATAATGAGCAAGGCAAAAAAATAAAACGGGTTCAGTGGTCAATTAGGTTACAAAACCAGTACAAAAATTCCATCCGAAGGTTGTTACTGTAATCCAGTAAACCCGCTTCTGTGCAACACTGCCCCCGTGTGGCGGCAGTGTAGTACAGCAGTCACTGTTGTGATTATATAACTTCACACCAGCAATGACTCATCACCCTCGAGTTTGGAGGAGAGATTGGAGGGACGGGGAGAATTGAGAGGAGGCAGGGGAGGGCTGTGGAATTAGGGCTTCCCCAGTTTTATGGCGGAGGGCTTGCTCCATTGCTTACAGCTCTCCTCCCTAATTTTAAATAAAACACGCCCACAAAACCTTGCTGAGTGCAGCCATGATCATTGCAGGCTTACAGTATACCAGATTGCACTTCCCTATCTTTTTGGCGACCTATTTCAAGGTCAGTGGCTAGAGCCAAGGTGAAATAAACTACTTTAATGGATCATTTTGCAAATTGTGCTTTAGTATTTGTGTTCACACTCGTTCATTGGTTTCTATCCACTGTGGCAAGATTTTATAATCTTTCATGGCTTCAGAGATGAACAGAATGTGTCCAAAACACACAGTAAGAGAGGTGGTGCAAGAAAGAACGGGAAAGAATGCACGAGGAGGACAACAGAAGCAGTGGTGTCAGTGTGTCAGGGCAGGGGCATGAAATTAAAACAATGTACACGCTTTTTTTTTTAAATACTTCAGTTTATCTTAGTAGTATTTCCTGAACAAAAAGTACAGCATTTTCATTAGCTCTAAAAATAGCAGAGTTTGAATGAGCAGGTTTCGGGAAGGGATGTGCAGGGGGAGAGTGTGGGTGGCTGTGTGCATGAGTGTGAATACTAAACGTACCGAGGGTTGATTCTTATCTTCGGGAATACAGACTGTGGCATGCAGTACAGTGTCATTGCAATGCTTTCCCCCTGTGTGTACATGATGTGATCACATGCATACTTATTATTTTTCATTTTGTTCATGGGCTTCTTCCTTTTGGGAAAAAAAATGCAGAGAGCTTTGAGCCTGAGGGCACTTCAGCATGGTGACCAATACTGCCTAGTATCGGTCCTACCTGGGAAGGGGGGGTTAAATGCATCTTCGGAGGGTTTCTGGGTAATGGTAAAGGAAAGGGTACCTTTAAAATGCAGTCAGAGCAGAGGATGTGTTGGAAAGTCACGGAGGAGACAGTTGTACCTTTAAGATGTAAAATCACAAGTATGTAGTAAAGATTGATCTTAACTGTACTTTTTAATGCTGATGCAACAATTACTCCAGGTAAATTAAAAGCAATGTAGTTCCAGAGAACCAGTTCAGAATTTTTAAAAGCACTCTAAAAATCCTATTTTTTACAGGGTTAAACCCCTCAGCAGAACCAGAAGCTCACCAGCTATGCAGAAAGCAGAGGTCAGTGTGATGGAGGGACATAGATAGCAAATCTGGAGGGCAGGCTAGACTTCAGATGAAGAGGTGGGAAGGAGCTAATGAGCAGTAGGGTGGTTTAGGTGCAAGAATCGGAACAAAGGGTAAAAAGGCACTTATATGGATAAAATCTTCCAGGCCCAATGTAGCATCAAGCACATCATGCTGGAAATCTGTGACAAGTAGTGGCCAGAAAATGTTGTTTGCCAAAGAGGACAGCCACTTGCTCTTTGTTTAATACTGTTTCCCATCAGGCCCACACCATTCATATTTAACCAGAAGCTGTACAGTTTCTGCTCGCTACTCTCTGAGGTTGACGTGACACAAGCACCCCAGACAGTCATGTTTTTTTCCCCGCAGTGGTTGCACAGAATATCCAAACAGAGGTCTGTTGATGAGTGCTTCTCACTCCCTGTGTCAAACTCCCACTCTTCTTCTTCAGTCTGTGACATGTTAGTTTCAAGAGCCTCGCTTTGCTTTGGCTTTTTTATGCCACTCTCACCCTCCTCTTTTTCTCATTCTTTTCCTCTTCCTCTCACTCTAACCATGTCTCTCCTCTGTTTCTTGCAATGACTTCCTCATTTCCTCTAGAATGTGTACTGTCCCACGTAGATGGAGAGGCGCAGGACAGAACTCGTCTGGTATTTCAAGATGGGGCTGATGGACACCATTTCCAGGTCTAAGACATAGTCCTTGGGTCCAGTCACAGACTGGGCCAGAACCAGCATGGCGCTGATGTTATTGATTTGCTGCAGGAGAAATATGACAGAGATAGAGATGTGAAACGATTGCACCTTTTGGCTTGAGCGTAACTGTACATGTTCAGATTTTAAAGATCATGTTTTACATACGAGCGTTAAAATGATAAACCTATTAATATGTGCATAAACAGAAGGCGGACGGAATATCAGAGGCACCCTTTAAAACTGAAGTCAGGAAAGCACAATTTCAAAAGTACCTATGCAGCTCATTCCCGTGAATTTCACTGATTGTTAGAAGCATGTGTCTCCTTCAAAAGTGGTTTAGCCAAGGGCACTTCACTAGGTAAGTCTATAAAGCAAGATAAGGATACTAACAAAGGTCCAAAGCGACTAAATATTTGGCGCCAGAAATACAGATGCGTGGGTCACAAATGCAGCTTGAGTTATTTAAAGTGTGCGGAGCAGTCTCAAAATTGTGGCCACATACGCCAAACGCCAGAACACAGAAAAAGAAAAAACAATTGTGATTGCAAGTCAAAGCTCTCCGATAGGGACAGATGGACGCTTGGAAGGGTTATTTCTTATAAGCACAACTACAACTCTAAAAATTGCCACAAAATTCAGTTAACTCATGTCTGAACCAGTCATAACAAAAACAGAATGTCCTGAGTTTAACAAAGCTGGTATTTATGGCTTTGTGTGATATGATTAGCCCACCCCCATACATTCTGCTCACACGTGCACACACACTGATAATGTGAAGCGAATGACTGGATTGTACTGTGTGATTACCACACTTCTGTTCATCATTTTAGTGGGTGGTGCTGACTGCCCAGACATTCTCTGGCTTGAATTTATAATTCAAAATCACAGTTGTAGTTTTGACAACATCGTGGTACATTTTATCGCTGAATTTTGCCACTGGGAAGGCGAGGGTGGGGTAGGAGCTTGCTATTCTAAAGAGGGTTTGCGAATCAGTTCAGGAGTACATGTACGTGGCATGTGTGCACTGTTCGCCTTTCACAGCTATGGTGGCTATAATCAGTTAATTAACTCGCTTGTTGCTTCAAAGGCTGTGGTTCAATGGGAAGTCCATTAACCCCGACCAGTAATGACATTTAAACAACAGTAACATTCTAGTCCTTTATGACTAGTTGGGGTGCGCTCCACGGTAGACTGCTCAGCTTCTAATTATGCATGACATGTACCTGACACAATGCCATTGACCTGGGCTAACCCCACTGCATGTTTTATAGCAGTCAATGGGGCAAGAGATGTTCTGCAGCGAATAAGCAGAAGCCATTCTCTCTCTCTTTCTCTCTCTCTCTCTCTCGCTCCCTCTCTCTCTCTCTTTCTCTCCACTCACTCGGATATAAAAGACACCGTTGTCGTCTCCAGATCGAATGCGAAAGGCATTGTGGGCACCGGGGTAGACGCTGGTGGTCTGTATTTGGAAGATGTCGGACAGGACCGTGCGATTGGACGCCATGGTCATGTAGCGATGAACGATGGATAAGGGCAGGTCCCGGCAGGCAGGTTTGGTGACAGGACAGATACATCTGCTGCACAGACAGACAGGAAAAGTAAGAAGTACAGAAGGTGGAGGCAATATACAAAACTAAGAAGTCATTTAATCCAGTTTAAAATTCAAATATGCAACCTTGGTGAAGTACATATTAGATGGAGCTCAAGCAAGAAGGGGAATTAGTCCCGTATTAACAGTGGCGGTTCTAGAACCAGGAACTGGGGGGGCACAGACACGTCCCTTAATGACAATTAGGATAGTCCTGGCTAGTTCTCAATCATTTTCCTTTACTGGGAAATTGGCAACTGAAGACACGGTTTCTCTCCATATCCCTGAAATCATGGGGTAAATTCAGTATAACTGAGATAGTCAAAACATCTGTTTTAAACAATTATTAGTCCTGACCTGTTCTCAGTCATTTTCATGATTAACAAGGTTCACGCCGAGAGCACTCCACACTTAACGGGTGTTGCTTGTTCTCCCCGATTAGGTAAGACGACAATCATTCATCTGGACGTGTATTTGCTGTATTTAAATCCACGTTATTCAAAATTACTCTCGGTATTGAGTTAAAAAGTGGCACTCAGCAGTGAAATAGGCTATAAACGCATGTGGCTCAAGCTATTTGGCGACCTGTTCTCATGCAATTTTGAATAATGTTGATTTAATTCAGCAAATACGCCCAGATGAATGATTGTCGCCCTACCTAATCGGGTGAGAACAAGCAACACCTGTTAAGTGTGGAGTGCTCTCGGAGTGAACCTTTTGTTAATCATGAAAATGACTGAGAACAGTTCAGGACTAATAATTATTTAAAACGTATGTTTTGTCCACCCCAATTCTCAGTTCTACTGAATTTACCCCATGATTTCATCGCAGTTAGATCGCATATGGAGAGAAACCGTGTCTTCAGTTGCCAATTACGATAATTGGAAAACGCGTCAATAAAGGAAATGATTGAGAGCTAGCCAGGACTATCCTAATTGTCAAAAAGGGACGTGTCTGTGCCCCCCCAGTTCCCGGTTCTAGAACCGCCACCGTTCCTCAGTACAAAATGTTGTCTGAAGATTTCAAGGTACGCATATTTTTCCCATTTTAAGGTTCATAAAAAGTTGCGGAACTTCTAGATTATGTTTTATGTTGAACTTGGAACTGTTCTACGTTTGTTGATGGGCCTCAAATGCTGCAAGTGCAGACATTAGTTCAAGCCTGCACCGCTAGAGGGTACTGTTATCGCAAGCATTTCAGGCCGTGCTGGACACTCAAAAATAATGCGGGAAAAAAAGTATAATTGATGCCATATGGGAAAATTCAAAAATTGCCTTGAGTTGCCAGAGTAAATGTCACGAGATTGTAACCTGACAGACTGCACGTGTTATCAATTTAACACCCAGATTATAGTTAAATTGCTTTAATGACACTGGAATACATTCAGATAAATAAAGTCTGCATCTGGAACGATGTATGGAAAAACTAATCCCCATAATGATGCAGGCAAAGTATCTCGCAGATGAGACATATTGAAAATAATCTGGTCACAGTTGAATGACAAGGAAAGCTGTGCTAACCAATTCTGTTGAGCGCTACATTTAGGTCAGGTCCATAAGTATTTGGACAGCGACACAATTTCCATCATTTTAGCACTGTATGCCATCACATTTCAAAAAAAAAATGCTCGAGGGGCTTTACTCCTGTTTCTCTCCATCCCTCCTCACTTTCAACACTTCTATGTGGCATTTCTCCCAGGGTGTGCGTGAAAAAGAGAAATATGCTCTCAAATGAACGTCTCTGGTTGAAAGAACGTTAAAAAATGAAATGAATCTATCAATGTGCTCTTGAAGGATAGACTTTCAGCTTCAATTTAAGGTTTTGGCAAAAACACTGTATGGGAATTACAACCATTTTAATACATTTCCCCGAATTCCCCCCGAATTATCTCTCAAAAGTATTTAGACAAACTAATATAATCATGAATGTAATTTCCTTTTTTAGTACTTAAGAGGCAAATTATTTGCAGCCGAAGACTACCTGCAGTCCTTTCAGACATCATGAGATGTCTCTTCCCAAGTGATGTTCTACCAGGCCTTCACTGTGGCTGTCTTCCTGCCTGTTCCTGGGGTGTTTTGCCTGCATTTTTCCCTTTACCAAGCTGGATACGTGCCCCACTGGATTCACATCAGGCGAGTGACTTGACAGCTGTAGAGCATTCCACTACTCTGACTTTAAAAAAAAAAAAATTCCTAGGTTGCTGTCTAAGTATGCTTTGGGTCACTGTCTAATCTGCTCTGAGAAGTGCCATCCAGAGGGTTTTGAAGCACTGGGCTGAATCTGAGCGAAAAAAAAAAAATAGCCATACTATTCAGAATTGGATTAATCCTGCAACTTTCATGAAAATCGCATTGACTGCAAATACAAAGGAATCTGTTCTGTTTGCAGCTATACATGCCCACATGACCACTCTTCACAGATGGGGTTGCATGCTTTGGATTATGAGCAGTTCTCCCTCTTTTTCATGCCCTTCTCTTTCCATAATTCTGTTACAAGTTGATCTCATTCTCCTCTTTTCATAGGATGTTGTTACAGATCTGTAGCCTTCTTTAGATGTTTTTGGCAAATTATCTGATTGTGAGATTTCCCAGAGTGTATGTCATCTGGTGTTAAAACTCTCTGTATTTACTCTGGTGAAGTCTTCTCTTGATTGTTTAGTGTGACATTTATATGCCTACCTTGTGGAGTGTGTTCTTGGTCTGGTCTACTATTTTGAAAGGGTTTTTCTGCAGCAGGGAAATAATTCCCCTGTCACCCACCACAGTTGTTATCAATAGTCTTCCAGGCACTTTGGTGTTACTGAGCTCACCAATGGATTCTTTCTTTTCAAGAATTTACCAAATAGTTAATTTCACTGCAGTTAATGTTTTTCTACCCCTCTGATGGTTTTGCTTTGATATTTCATCCAAGGATTTCATCTTTTTATTTGTTACTTATAAATGGAAAAAATGAGGGAATAATGCAAACCAGGCCAGGGAGCAACTATGCAACAATCGGTCCAGTTGTGACTCTTACACTGTCCACCAAATTTGGATGTAAATACCAACAAATCAGAGCTGAAAGTTCATATTCATTATTCAATGTCATCCACTATATCTTGTGCTAAAAAGGTAAAGTAACAGTGAATTTGTCAACGTCAAAATGTTAATAGGCCTGACTCAATTTCTGTGTGCATGTGTGCTTGTGTGTGTGTGTGTGTTTGTGTTCATCTGTCTGAGTATGTGCGTGTGTGTTTCCATGCAAGTCATGAGGTATAAGCGTATGCTAATATGTACGTATGTGTTTGTGCTTATGCGTGTGCTCACATGTGCAGTACTCTGTGTGCATCTTTTTGCGTGCAAATTTGGCTTTTACTCACTTGTTGGACATCTGTGTGTAGGGAGCCTGGCAGCGGTTTTTGTCGATGCACCGATAACCACCATTGGTGTTCACACAGGTTTGTCCTGCTGTGCATGTGTGTGTGCCTGTCTCACACTCATTCACATCTGGAGAAGAGGCAGACAGGAGGTCATACTCATGAAAATAATAACAATTCATTCATTAAATGACCATTTTTGCAATGATGACAGTATTAATGCCACATGACAGGCACTACTACACTCAGTGACCACTATCTTAGGTACATCTGCTTGGTAATGCAAATATCTGATAAGACAATCATGTGAACACAACTAAAAGAGGTTCATTATCTAGCAAGCTGCAGATCTTCTGGGATTTTTGAGCACAATAGTCCCCAGAGTTCACAGAGGCTGTTGCAAAAAAAAAAAAAAAAAGATCCTTTGAGTGGTAGCTCTGTAGGCTAAAATGCACAGTTAATGTGAGAATAGCCAGAAAATAGTCCGAGTGGTTAAAGCTGATAGGAAGGTCATGGATGCTGAGATAACCATGAATTACAACAGCACTGCTTTGAGGAGCATCGCTGCGTGAAAAACACACTGAGCTTTAAAAGAGATGGGCTACAGCAGCAGAGGACCACAGCAGGCTCCACTGCTGTCAGCTAAGAGCAGATTAGGGGCCACAGTACCATGTGTAAGCCTTCATGACCACAGTCTACCACCCTTCTAAGGTTACATCCTGGACCATAATGCGCTGTGGCACAAAGTAGAACTCATCTTAAGCTGGCTCAGCGACCAAGAGCTCAGCGTCCTCCAATGGCTTTCACAGTCTGTACATCTCAAAACAATAGTGCACTTTTGGAATGTGGTACAATGGGAGATCTGCAGCATAGATGTGCAGCCAACAAATCTCCGGCAAGTGCATGATGTCATAATGTAAACATGGACTGCGATCCCTAAAGAGTGCTTCCAGTACACAGTTGAATTCATGCCATAAGGAATTCAGGGGACTCTGGGGCAATGTGGAGTCCAACCCAGTATTAAAAAGGTGTACCTAACAAAGTGGCCATTGAACATCTGATGGCAGACCAAACGTGTCAGTAATAAATACTAACAGCCCCCCATTATGGTACCAGGTGCAAAGTCAATTAGTCATTACAGGCCATTTGAAAATCTCTTCCTTCTTATCATCACATGGTGACATGGAGGCTGGAAGGACTGATCAAGTTCAGCCAACCAGTCAATCTATTCCTTCATTATTCTGGGTGGTCACTCCCCCTTGTGATGTCAGGAAGGACAGATTTGGAAACAGATTGTAGCAGCTAATTGGCTGTGAACCTGGGGACATAATATGGGACCTTTAAATGTGAAGTACAGACTCGGCCAAAAGTTTGGACACATTTTACCAGTGTTATAGTACTCTATTTTTAGTAAAAATTGAAGTAGTTTTACTTATGTAAATATGTAACTTGAAAGTGCAAGGTAAGAACAGACTTGTGACAAATTCCTTTTCGTCAATTCCAATTCCAATTCCTTTTTAAAAATATTCTTCAATTCCAATTCCTTTTGGTCAATTCCAATTCCATTCCCCAATTCCTTTTCCAATTCCTTTTACCTCGAAAAGTTCAATTCCAATTCCAATTCCTTTTAAAAAATATTCTTCATTTCCAATTGAAGGAATTGACCAAAAGGAATTGGAATTGAAGAATATTTTTTAAAAGGAACTGGAATTATGACAAATCATAATTTTATGGAGATCCAGACCTTCTGTTTATGCTGGGTGCACACTACCGGAGTTTCCAAATCTTTTAAGATCTTAGAATCATGGGGGGCTGCACACATAACGATAATCCTTGCCGATTTTAATCAACGAGCTGTGTACGAATTCGGTCAAGAAGAGGGACTCTGTACACTACAGCTCACGATATCCTTATCTTCCAAGATTTCACAAAAACTCGCAGGTTCAAACCTGACTTCGACATAATTTCCCCTTTCCTGGGCACAAGATTTTTGTGAGTCCAGTGCAAGCTTTCTAGCATAAACGAAAAACCAAGCTGTCTCCAACTGTCGGTCAGGGTCCTTTTAACGTTAGCAGGTTTGTTTTGCCAAAATGCCAGATAGTTGTGCTATTGTCTGAGCTGTGTGGGGGCTCTAACATAACTAACATTAGGGGTGAAGATAAATAAATAACAGCTACAACTCAGAAGTGTCGGAGATGGCCGCGGTATTGCAAAAGAGTTTCAATATTTCAGCAGCTCGTTTATGAGCAACGCTGCCACTTGCAGCAGTAATTTAGCTCGAAAACAAAACTAGCCATACTTGACCTACCGTCCTGTAGGATCATCCCCGAACACCTGATAATATCCAACATGTTGGATATTATCAGGGAGGTCCCGATCAGTTCGCGAGGGGCCAAATTCGGATCTGTAACCTCCGCACGCTAACAGATAATTGTGCCGAACATCGCAGCCGAATTCGGATTGTTCCCCGATTCTCGGGAAGGCCAGTTCGGGGCAAAATCTGACCCGAATTTCCTGTAGTTTGCACCCAGTCTTAGTGGGGGCAGTGGATGTCCTCAATCAGCTTATGAATGGCCCAATCCTAAACATTTTTACACCATTTTAGTCAAGTAATTTTTTTTTACTGAGCCAAATTACCACTGCCATTCTTGTGATTTGATTCTGGCGTGTGAGCAGTGCTTTGGCCCATCACATCACCAGAGAGGCTAATTAACAGGTCATTGTTGTGATCGCTGATGACAGACCTTGGCACAGGCGTGTCCTCTGCAGCTGGTACCCCTCCGGACACACACAGGAGAACTTCCCCGGCCTGTTCACACACTGGTACTGGCACAGGAAGCTGGAGAAGCTGCACTCGTCAATATCTGCAGGGACCAGCGAGAGATGTGAGCAGGGCTGTGGTTCTGAAGGGAAACTTTATAAGAACAAGAGCAGGAAGTAAAAACAGGGGGGCAGAAAAATAGGTGCCATTCCTCCCGATGTCAATCATTCAACCAATCGACAAATCAGAAAATCAATCAATCAATTCAATCGGGCATTATCCCCAATAAAACTAGAGAGGGATTCAGAGAGCACAGACCTCCGGCAAGGCAAATCTGCAAGCCAACCACTGTATTCCCACAACTGAGTGTTTTATCACTATTGAGCTTTACTGCCATCTACTGGAATTTAAGATGAATTGCATTTATTCTGCTTTGATGGCCAAATGCCGTGTCTTGTAATGTTAATGTAATTTTAAAAATAATTTTTATATCTTCCCCTCATTCAGATCTGCTCCAATATTTAATTGGTTCTTCCTCGGCCCAAGCTACATTCTTTCACAAAGTTCCATGAAAATTGGGCCCAAACATTTTCTGTGATCCTGCTAATTTATCAACAAACACAAATGATCAAATAACCTCTGTGGCGAAAGTAATGACGAGTCTGATGAAGGGCTGGCAGACCAGAGAAGTTGTATTAGTACAGACAGACATGAAATAACCACTGTTTGGCCTATGCTGGGTTGAGTTGGTGATGTACTCTGATTGCAGCACAAGAAGAATCAGCACATTGTCCTATACAATACCCATCCTACACTCCCTGCAGACAGAGAAGGTGAGACTGCAGTCCTGCCCTGACAGAGTTAAGAGTGGGCAGTATGCATAAATAGTGTGCTACATAGAGTAGATACAAGTGAATGGAAATGTATTCATCACTAAACATCAAATGCACTTTAAATTTAAGGAAACAGCAAAGAAACAAAACGGTGATTGATAGGACTGGAGGGAGAGAGGAGAGTGAAAATAAGATGGGATGGAGGGAGGGAGTGGGGAATGAGAGATTTGGCGCGTGTTCATTTACAATGGCAGCACTGCCTCAGCGGACCAATAAAAACTGAAGTCTGGAGTGATTTCCAGTCAGAGCTGAAACACTGTACTAAAACAGCGAGGCAAATATATGAGCCCATGGATCACACCAATCCATCAAGTTAGAACTGTACTGAAAATGTGCTTACTGTGTATTTGCTGCAAATAAAAACTGCGCAGGCCCAAAAGGCTGCCAGAATGAAAGCAGTTGCAGCCAGGGGTGTCAGTAGGCACCGATGAGGGAGAGAGACAAGAATAGACAGGATGGATAAAAACAGCCATGAAGAGGGTAAAAAAGTTCCAGTCACCACTATAATCTAGTGAAATAAACATGAATTAAGGGCTTGGGAAGACTCCGTGTAATCATAAAGAGTTGTCCTGCTGTGAGAGTTTAAATCCCGCCCCCCAGCTGCTCTGCACCTCAAATTGACAGCTTCCAGGTGCTTCTTCACTGCATAAAACAGATGCCCACCGTGGCTTACAGATGGCCCAGAACCGGGTAAATAGGCCAAGCTATAATGAATGCATCTGTCTCTTTTACACAAACAAACATATATACACATGCACTCTAACACAAAAAAACACAAACATGGACTCACACAGTAACAAAAACACATACACACACACACACACACACACACACACACACACACACGTCTCGCGCATACACACAAAGAGAATCCTAATGGAATGCTGCGAGAGAACTGGAGGGACTTCAAGTCTCACCACAGATTGCCACCCACTCAGAGAGAAAGCGCTTGAAGGACGTATGCAAAGATGACAGGCAGACAGAAATGAGGAATACAGATATGAGGAATAAAAACAACCAGTGGACACATACAGTATAAAGCCAGAGGACACAACAGAGACAGGTTAGGGTTATTACCTTTACATGAGAAGCCATCAGAGCCCAGCTCATAGCCCTGCTCACAGCGACACAGGAAGGTGCCGTAAGTGTTTGTACACCGCTGCTGACAGGGGGCGCCCATCTCACACTCATTCACATCTGGAGCAATAAGCACATGGACACATAGGCTGCAATGATGGCATTCCTAAGCAATGACAAGCATTGAGCATACAATTCTGATCACCAGGCCATGCTGTAGAGCAGGGCTGCCCAATACAGTTCCTGCTGATCTGTTATTCCAGAGGCTTAAATGTCAAACGCGGGGTACTGTGCAAAAGTCTTAGGCACCCTGCATTTTTTTTTTTTTTTAAATCTGGCTTCAGATGTTTACTTTAGGTTTTCCACATTAGTGTTGCTGAAGATAAAAATTATACTTAAAATTCCAAATTCTAATTTACAACCCCAATTACGAAATAGTTGGGACAAAGTGTAAATTGTGAACAAAATCAAAATGCAATGACTCTCAGATCACGTAAGCCAATATGTTATTTACAATAAAACATAGGTAGCATTTCAAATGTTGAAACTGAGACATTTTACATTTTTATCCACAAAATGAGCTTATTTCAAATTTTCCGGTTGCAACAGGTCTCAAAAAAGTTTGGACACAGGCAAAAAATCAGCAATTGCTGAATCAGCAATGAATATATAAGAGAATCAGCTGAAAGAACATTTAGCAGTAATTAAGTTAACTGGCATCAGGTGTGTACCATGATTGGCTATGAAAGGGATGTCTTAGAGAGACTGAGTCTCTCAGAAGTAAAGATGGCCAGAGGCTCTCCAACCTGTGAAGGCTTGCGTAAAAAAAACTGTGGAATACTTTAAAAACAATGTTCCTCAATGTCAAATTGCAAAGGCTTTGAAGGTCTCATCATTGACAGTGCATAACATCATCAAAAGATTCAGAGAAACCGGAAAAATCTCTGTGCGTAAGGGACAAGGCCGAAGACCTTTACTGGATGCCCGTGATCTTTGGGCCCTCAGACACCACTGCATCACTCACCGGCATGATTCTGTCATTGACTTTACTAAATGGGCCCAGGAATACTTCAAGAAACCACTGTCTGTAAACACAGTCCGCCGTGCCATCCACAGATGCCACCTAAAACTCTATCATGCAAAAAGGAAGCCATTGTTGAGCAGGATCCAGAAGGGCTGTCGTGTTCTGTGGGCCAAGGCTCATTTATAATGGACTGTAGCAAAGTGGCAAAGTGTCCTGTGGTCAGATGAGTCCAATTTTGACATTCTTGTTGGAAATCATGGGTGTCGTGTCCTCCGGGCTAAAGAAGAGAAAGACCACCCCTCCTGTTATCAGCGTTCAGTTCAAAAGCCAGCATCTCTGATGGTATGGGGATGCATTAGTGCATATGGTGTGGGACACTTGCATGTTTTAAAAAGCACCCTGAATGCTGAAAGGTATATAAAGGTTTTAGAGCAACATATGCTCCCCTCCAGACGACATCTATTCCAGGGAAGGCCTGGTGTATTTCAGCAGGACACTGCAAAACCACATACTGCTGCTATTACAACAGCATGGCTTCATAGTGGAAGAGTCTGTGTGCTGAACTGGCCTGCCTGCAGTCCTCATCTTTCACTGATTGTTTAATTATGCACCAAATGTTCTCAAAGTCTGTCAAAGGAGACCCAAAACTCTCCAGCAGCTGGAAGCCTGTATTAAACAAGAGTGGGATCAAATTCCAATGGCTAAACTCAAGAAACTTGTCTACTCAATGTCCAGAAGGCCTCCTCTCTGTGTTAAAAAGAAGAGAGGATGCTACACCATCGTAAACAGGCCCCTGTCCCAACTTTTTTGAGACCTGTAGCAGCCATCAAATTTGAAATGAGCTCACTTTATGGATAAAATTGTAAGATTTCTCAGTTTCAACATTTGCTACGTTATCTCTGTTCTATTGTGAATAAAATACTGGCCAGTGTGATTTGAAAGTCATTGCGTTTTGATTTTATTCATAATTTACACTTTGTCCCAACTATTTCGGAATTGGGGTTGTTAAAAAAAATAGTTTAATAAATAACTTTTTGTATTTCATTAAAAGCAGTTGATAAAGGTAATATAGACTTGACAGAGCTATTGGGCTCTAAATTCGTTGACCAGGTGCAGCCGCGGTGAATGGGGGGAGCGCCGCGCCAACGGGGTGTATCCAGGCGTATTTTTCAATTTCGTGCCCGGCGTAGCCCGGCACAAGTACTCCTCTGTCCTGCCTCTGTCCCTCCTGCCGGCGCAAGTGGCAAAGAGGGAGGAGAGAAGGCGTGAGTGGGTTTAACACAGCCGAGTCAAATCTTCACCAATCAAATGAGCTCCTCTCCTCACCTTTAAAGTGTTGGAATAAAGAAGCCTCTGTCCTATATCTGCACGATGCGTTAATGTTGCATTTTACTTTGCTGCTTCAGGCATTGTTTTCTGCACCGCTTACGTCTATATTAAGCATTACGAATATGAGTTAGCTGGCTAGCTAGGGCATTCGCGAATTATTACCATTAGCGAACTTGAATGGAATTTCAAAAGCGAAACTTCGTCAGATCATTCAAACTTATGAAGTTGGAATGAAATCGATCGGTTGCTCATTTATTTCTTCTGCCTGCATCATTGGGAAAAGAAACGATGGATAGCGTGTTCCTATTATTACACCCTGTTGCCGCTTAAAATTTTGGGATTAACATGCATGGACAACAATGCAAGATACGTTACACATTTATTTTCAATATGTGATCTTAACTCAGTACGAGATCATAGCAATCAGGCTGTATTCCTTTCCCCCACTAAAAACGATAAAACCTAAGTGACAATAATAGTATTAAGCCGCTTGCACACTGGACGCGAAATGAATTTTTCGCACGACAGATTACATTCCAAGTCAATGCAAAGACGCAAATCTTTGCAATTGACTTTGAATGTAATCAGTCGCGCGAAAAATTTGTTTCGCGTCCGGTGTAAAAGCAGCTGAAGGACACATACCCACATAGCCTACACACGCTCTCACGCGCCCACATGCACACATCTCTCTCTCTCTCTCTCTCTCTCTCTCTCTCTCTCTTTGATCTGACATCAGGACAATCGATATAGATACTATAATTTACGTGCTGATCCAGATAGTTACATTAAATAGTGGTTGCTGCAATTATTTATTGCATTGAAATGTGCCTGACATTCTGGAAACCTGCCTGTGAGGTTTCGGTGACGTGTGCCCACTGTGCGCCGGTCAGCCAAATTACCACTGCACAGAAAGTAAACCAGGTTGGAGCTGGCGAGCTTTCTGCGCAGTTTCGGTGGAGACTTTTGCTACAAAATTGTCACTGCGTCTTGATGAATATGTGACACCTCCCCCTACTACGCTGCCACACCCATCTCGGCGCACGTCCGTCTACCAAATTGCCAAAGTGGCTGCGCACGGTGTTGCACCGCACGAAATTACCACTGCGTGGGCCGCACCGGACAAAATTACCACTGCGTGGGCTGCGCCACGCTACACCACGCTGCGCCACCCTGCGCTGCGCCAAGAAATTAGAGCCCCTAATGTCAACATCATCATGGCTGTCAGCAATGACACGAAGGGGCAGACGCAAGTGAGACAGTCAATCTGCAGAGGAACGGTGGCAAGTTTTCCATTCTGCTTGGATCTTGCAAAAAGCCAATAATCCTATAAAACTATAGCAAAACAGGACAGTGTCTCTAATTTTTAGGCAAAGGGTTGTCATGCCAAATATTTTGGTTTGATATAGTTTTTAACAGTTTACAGCTCTTATAGTACATTTCTCAGTTATTAGAAACTTTTCATTTCTTTATTTTTACAAGCATATACAAAATTGCTTTAAATGCACCTAAGACTTTTGCACAGTACTGTAATTTCGCCCACCTGATTCCACTTATGAGCAATCCAATGAGATTTATTGTTGTTTTATGAGATGAGACTGGAGAGAAAACCATCAAAATCACTATGATATCTCCAGGAATAGAGGTGGGCAGTCCTGCTGTAGAGTGAGTATCTTTCTGCCACTGACGTGTATCAGCTTTCAGGATTTTCCTGGATATGCAGTGGTGTACTGGGTATCACTGTTGCCTCACAGCAAGAAGGTTATGAATTTAAATCCAGCCTTGGGCCTTTCTGTACAGAGTCTGCAAGTGTTTAAGACATGCATGTTCGAATAACTGGTGACTGCAAACTGCCCATAGGTTTGAGCGTAAGGTTGAATGGTGTGCATGCTCTGGTATGGATTGTCAATCTGTTCAGGGTGAATGGTGCTATTGAATACTGGGTCATGCTCCAGCACCCTGACTAGGTTAGATGATCGCTGGATCATCTTGAGTTTGAATGCAGTTTCAGAGCTGAGATGAATGACTGTCCCTCTGTTCTGTTCAGAGCATGTACATTAGAGCTCTCACCGATGCAGGAGCGATTGTTCCCAGCCAGCTGGAACCCGGGTTCACACTGGCAGGAGAAGGAGCCGGGGACATTGACACAGCGGTGCTGGCAGTACCGGTACCGGCACTCATCGATGTCTGAGAGCAGAAAAGCAGAGAGGGGCCGTCCTCATTAACACACAGCCAGGCACTGAGTCATGCTATGGCCCAATACATACCCCACATGCAGATAACAACACCAGGCTGCAGCACTGCAAGTGCACATCCCTAATGCACATACCCAAAGTATATGTCCCTAAGGAGATAAAGAAACCAAGGCCTCCAGGAGCAGATACGGGATCACGGTGACAAGACAGTAAAAGCAAGAGGCACAAACTGGGGACACTCTCATCCTCTAGTTGTCCACAATACCACTTCTCACTGTGGCACTTGACACATCAGTTCACTCTTCCATTGAATTAAGTATTTAATGTGCCAGGCTATAGAACTCAGTGATGCATGAAATCGACTTGGTGTAGCTGGAAGCATCTGCATTCTTGCACTGCACGGGGTATATTTTGGGCCTGCAGAATACACTCTGGATAATAAAAAAATAACCCACATCAAGAGGGCCAGCTCCATAAATTTAATCTGTTTAAGTTTGTCAGCTATTACTCCAGTGCTAAGCTTTCTCTAGGGAAAGTTCCATATTAATATTCATGAAAGTGGGTAGCTGAGGATAGAACATTCCAGGGATCCTGCATATGACACAGGAATACAATGAGTTAATTGGAATGTAGAACAATTATGCGGATAGAATAAACAGAACAGCAATACAACTTGAGATGCTACTGTCCCAGAACGGACTAAAACAGCCTCCACATTCAGCACAGCATTCGACTGAAGTAGCCATTACCATATAGTGTACACTCAAATGATACCCCCAATATTGAATTTTCTAAGACAATAAACAACAAAATCTACATGAAAATGAGTCAAATCACTGAAAATTTCAGGTGCACAGGTTCTGATTATGATAATTCATTCCCTACGGCAAGCCGCTGCCAACGGCTCGGCGAATTCTACCATTCCCTACGGTAAGCCGGTGCCAGTGGCGTGGATGACCATTCGCAGTCCGATGAAAACAAGAAATCAGTTGACGATCACGGTGATGGGCCACCTGTACTTCAATACTTTATATTGTGTAATTATCGGGAAAAGTATTCCGTACAAACGCGACAAGTTTATATAAAAGTATTCCGTAGGGAATGAGATAATAATGCCTGCCAAGTTTGAAAACAATCCACCATATAATTTACGAATAAAGCTCTGGGCAAATTTCAACCCAAATATTCAATTTTCGGTTACACTTTATTTAAAGGTATCGTCATAAGAGTGACCTGACACTGTCATAACTGTTACATGACACAGTCATGAACGTGTCATAAACATTATGTCAATGTCATAAACGTTTATGACTGTTGTCATTAAATTTCATTCGGTTTTTTTAATGAGAAGTTGACATTGTTTGGGTTGTCTTGAGTCATAAACATTTATGACATTGGCATAATGTTTATGACACGTTCATGACTGTGTCATGTAACAGTTATGACAGTGTCCTGTCACTCTTATGACGATACCTTCAAGTAAAGTGTTACCCAATTTTCTAAGGCGAAAAATTGCTAAATCTCCAACAAAATACGTTGCACCAGCTTCAAAATCACAGGTGCACAGGTTCTCATGGTGGTAATACTGCATGCAACTTTGAAGAAAAAATCCACCAAGTGGTGCAGGAAAAAATCTCCGCATAAAATTGCATCCACAAAAACAAAACAGACAGACGGATGGAGATGTGAATTCCATAATACCCTCCACAACTTTTTGTGAGGAGTATAATGAGAGAAAGTCACAAAGTAATTCACAAAGAGCCACTTAAAGATGGACTGAGTGCAGTAATAGAGCAAGAGCTATGATGAGGTACTCACAAAGAGTCAATGATTTAGTAGTAGTGCTACAGTACAGAGGGGACCAGATGGGCGAGTAGTTAGAGAGTGTGTTGGAGGGACAGTGGTGGTAGGACACTCACCGATGCACTCTGTGGCCACCTTACGATAGCCTTCAGGGCACTGGCAGGTGAAGCCCCCCTGGGTGTTTATGCACTGCTGACTGGGCTGGCAGTTGTGCTGGTCATGCTCACACTCATCAATGTCTGCAGACAAACAGCAGAGCGGTGAGGAGGAAGATAAATCTCCACTTTACATGCCCACCAACGACACCAATAGGCAGTCCCACAAAATCCTTGTCTATGCGTCAAGGGCTCTCCAACTTACAGCACCGCACACCAATCAAAAACGGCCCCAGAGACCATCCTACTAACTCTCACCACATCACACCACACCAATTACATTATATTACATTTATTTAGCAGACACTTTTATCCAAAGAGTCGTACAATAAGTGCACAAGAAAAGTCCCTAAAACAGCTGCACAGCGTAGAAGAGACAAGGTACTATTCATACAGATCATCAGTCACTAACAGTAATGCCTACACTACACTGTAAACATTAGTCACTTAGAGCAGAGTAGTGCAATAAATAACAATGAAAACAAACAAGGGGGTAGACTGAAATTAAAATCAGTCACTCTGAAGTAAAAAATGAATTTTTGCAAGAGCTCAGATATCACAGAGACAGACAATTAATAGATTATTGAGGGACTGGGGTTCAGATTAAGACAATACAGTACTGGAGGCCTAGGTCAGGTGCTACCAAAAGATACGTCATCAGACCACGACAGAAACTCTGCTGCAGTTTGTAGGGGAATGGGCACTGTATGAATGCCTATGTGCCCCTCCCCTACACCACCAAGCCAAGCCGAGGAGGGCGATGCCGCCCAGTCTTATTGGTTCCAAAAAATGGTCTCTGTCCCAAGACTGTGCTGTGCCCACCTCCACTGATGCCCCCTCCTCCCTCCCTCCCCCCACTCACCCACGCATCTGCCCCCCTGTGACTCATACCCCAGAGGGCAGGAGTTGTAGGGCTCTGTGACATCATCAGGAAAGGTGCTCTCTGGTTGGTTGGGAGGGTCAGGGGCGGGGGCAGGGATAACAGAGGCGGAGCGTGGCAGACAAAGGTAGCCACCGTAGTGGTTGAAACACTTCATCTCTCCCTTGCACGCTCCCGGAATTGTTTCACACTCGTTTATGTCTGAGGAAAAGAGAGGGATAATGGGGAGGAGTAAAAAGTGAAGGTTCTCTACAGATGGTAAGCAGAAAATGGAGAAAGTGTGTAGAAAATCTCTACCTTTGCAATGCTCTGTCTGTAAATCCCATTGATATCCATCTGTGCATTCCTAAAGGACAATTATCAGTTAGTATGAGAATCAGACTATCAACCTTTTTTTTAGAAGGACAGCTTTGAATTTCAGAGTGTATTTCTCACAACTTTAGTGACACACATTTTTATGAAACTAATAATTGGACCCATGCATGAAAAAATAATTTACTCTGTACTTTTTCTGCGGTTTACACAGTGACAAGACAGGCTGAGCTTTTCTAGTGCAGTTCTTTAAAGGTTCCAACTCTCGTTTCAAGATAATAATGCCAACAGAGATCAAATTTACAATAAATGTCAAATGAGGCCAACAACTGAGCACTGAAGCTCCGGGGAAAAGGAGAGTGGGGGCGTGAGATGAAGGCTGAAGCTGCACAGGGAAAATGGGGGAAGGGAGGAGAGATGGAGAGAAAGCAGGGAAAATGTTCAAATAATGGAGGTTAAAAAGACTGGGGGAAAGAGCAGTGGCAGGGAGAAAGGAATGCTTTTAGAAGGGGGATAAAGGGGAGTCTGAACAAAATCAAGAATGAGATAGAGGGAGAGAGGGAGAGAAAGAGAAAAATAGAGAGAGAGAGAGAGAGAGAGAAAGAGAGAGATCATGAGGTGTCAGGACAGAGATTTTCTCTCCTTACCATATAGCCGTCACTTTCTTCAGGAGCTTGTGAAGTTGCACAGTGGAGGATCAGAAACACACTCATGCAAAGCAGCGACACACACACCCCCTGCATGCTCACAGACAGAGACAGACGGACGGACACGATCAGCACACACTCGGGGGCTGAGTGAACCCAACAGACAGGTGAACAGATGTACGCGTGGGCTAATCACTCAGAGGCTGGATCTCTGAGACCGCAGGAGTCCAGTTTTGTTTTGAGCAGTCAACAAATGTTTCTGGAGAAGGAGAGAGAGGGGGGGGGGGGTGGGTTGGATTGACAGTCAGCGGAAAAACATGGAATCACAAAAGAAGAAAGACATTCACTCACTTCAGCATTGACATTCAATTTTAGCATTCAACGACATTTAAGAAGATGCCTGCAAGTACATAATTATGATATTCTCTTTTATTTGTCTGTTTCATATTACATACTGTATACCAGCAATGAGTACATGAAAAAATACTTTACATTCTATACAATTTTAACATACTATTTTTTTCTTTCTTTCTTTATTCAGGACACAAAAAATGGTCCATAGCAAGACATAATAAAAACACACAATTACGAAAAACATAAATAAAAACAGAGATAAACAGCAGTTCACATTGACAAAAATATTCAAACATTAACAAATAAACTAAGCTGCCAATGGTTCCACAGTCTGGAGGTGAACCTAATGGCACTCATTGCAGGGTTCACCAGTGTAGCAACTATACAGTTAGCTGACCCAGACAGCCTACACATGCAATATGTTCCAGCAGCGTTTAGAAACTATTGACTTTTTATGTGATATTGACTGCGTGTTATTTGGTGTAACAAAATCCTACCTAATGGGGAGAGAAAAACGGGAAAGGAAGCTACTCCCTCTAGTGGTGACGTGGGAAAACAAAACAATGACACTGCAAGAAAAAACATCAGTAATACAAAACAGATAAATCCATTTTTTAGACATAAGGTCTTGGCAAAGTCCAGCAGACTGCAGTGCATTCCAAACCAATGGCCAAGTCTCTAAAAATGATAAGCAATTCATATTCGCTCAAAACTTATTTTCTCAAGTTGTATCTGTATTTTCTTTATTGTAGAGATTGTAGTTTACCATGCGCACATTTCAGCTCTGCGGACAACATGGTAAATATACAAATGAATAACTATCTAATGTTTAATTTTCAGCTCTTAGCAGTACCTAAATCATGAAGACCTGGGCAGGAGTGCTTTGAGATTGAACACACTGCGGCTCTGTAGGTCATTCCTCATGAGAAACTGGCTATCATGTTTCTTTACGCACCAAGATACCATGGGTGAAATCCAAGTCATATCTTACTTTTTATGGGAGTAGAAAACCTTCTGACTTCAGAAAGAATTGTGTTTGAGAGGAAAGAGAGATAGAAGAGGCCAGTTCTGTGTTCATAAGAGAGACGTAGCAGTTACATGGTCCAGAGAAAACAGAACAGTCAGTGTTGAATGCTGGGGCACCAGTGCCCCCTTTCAGCTCAACTGGATTCAAAAACAGCCAAACAGCCAAAAGTAGCCATAAGGAATTATTTTTAGTCCAAACTGAGAGTAAAACAGTCAGTTGTCCATCTCTTAAGTAGGAGGGAAGGGAGGGATATTTTAATCACCATCTTCCTCACACAAACAGAAACCTACACGCACGTCCATACACACACACCCAAGACCACATAAACACACAAATTCTGAGAAGCATAGCTCCTGCCAGACCTCACTGTGGAGTCACACACAGCACTGAGGTAGACACCAAATCCAAAGGGAGAAAGCGAGACGTGCAGTTTCACACACACAGACACCACACTCACATAAACAAGTCTTAAGTCCATCTCTCCGCATTTCTCTTTTAACGAGTATGGCGACATCGAATCTCACCGAAACACCGACGTGCATATACTGTAGCGATTGAATTACTTGGTGTAGAACAAGCTTTCCTCAGCCCACATTACTGCTCAAACACTTTACAGACTGACTCCACAGATCACTCAATCCGCAAGTTAACAAGCACACCAGTTCATAGAGCTGTAGCACAAATTCACAAACACAAGGATGTTCTTCATAGGATGTAGCGTTCCCTCCTTCCAGTCCCCAGTAGTCCACGGGTAATAACGGGTGGTATGAGAATGAGATAATGTTGACACTGACCTATAATTTATCTGGAGACGTGCGTTTACAGAAAATGAGAGATTGTTGATGGTAACCCTAAATTTTGAGTTGAATGCTACTTACCTTTTTCCAGTAGTTTTCTGTATTCTAAAGCTCTTCACTTATTGTAATAAATAACATGGTTATCTGAAGCTCTCCAAGGGTTTTTAAAGCTGTTTAACCTTTATATAAGCTTTACAGATACAAACTATCAACTCAGCTTTATACGTTTTAGCCGATTACATTATGAGATACCATCACAGTCACTCATTCTATGCCCATTGGCTCTTTAGCTATACATACTCAGCTCATTTCATATAGAAGCATAAATAAAGTCACTCTTATTGCACGCTCAATCTGTCTGCCGCTTATTGCAGGGAAATAGACCAAACCACTGTGTCAGGGGTGCAATATGCTTCAAAATAAGATCACAGTCTCCATGAAATCTCCAGAAATGTCAACAGAAAGCCAGGTACTCCAACACTCTGAGGAGTCATATGAGGTGGCTATTCTTCAAAGCAATGCCACAGAGAGAGGGAAAGCCAGCTGTTAACACTAAAATAAATCTGCAAATTAATTGAGCAAGGCAGGAAAATTAAGATGATTTCTCCCAAATGTGAGACTTGGTTTCTCGTTAGCAAATTTTATAGCTATCATGCTGCAAAAGTGAGAATTTTCTCTTTTACTGTAGGTGAAGTCATCTGTAAAATGACATTAACATTAAAAGGGAGCGAGAGTAGCCACAGCTAACCGTAAACAAAAGATATACACTCTAAAACACGGGCAAAAATAGGAACTCAACACACTGACACATTCTCACACAGTAGCATTTTGAGCCAGCGGTACCCTGAAGTGCCAGTTCACAAAGACAGTCTAAGCTGCTAAGATTGTTGAACAAACACAGCTGCCAACTGCAGGGGCAGATAAACCCAAAATAGAGCCAGTGCTGTGGTCTACCCTCTGTAAGGACCACTGCTCCCACCTCCTACAGAGAAGCACGCTAAGCATGGCCACGAACAGGTCAGGAAATGCATCACTCGCGACGTTAATGTCCAAGAAGACTGCTGCTGTGCGCTAAGTGGCGGTTGGACCTCCGAAATCTCGCTGGGCGCGGATGTGGGTTCCCGACCTCCGGCGGGTCGCCCCACCACCCCGGTGTATCCCAGAGTATCGCTTTCAGCTGCAGCAGCCAGGAGGGCAGCGCAGGGCACCGCAGTGCGGTAAAGAGCCAGCCAGGCTGCGGACCCGGCGCTCAGACAGGTCACACTGCCACCGCTGCGTACCAAAAATATCCCTCTGTGAAATCCCCACTGGGCAGCCGCAGCAGGCTCTGGAACAGGGCCGCATTGGAGAGGCTGGAGTACTGGCAGCCTCGAGGAGCCGGCTCAGAGGCAGGGACATATGAGGACATCGAGGAGGATCCTAGAAAGCTCTTCTCTTTATGTGCAGACAGCATTTACCTTGTAAGTGTTGTAAGGTAGAGATGTATGCATGCATGCATCACCACCAGACCTGGCAGGCAACCAGAACGAGGACGAGTAAATCAATCGCGAAGGGCTGTCGCTTGTGAGACAACTTTAGGGGATCCACAGGCTAGGGGAGTAAGGGGGATGCACAGCTGGAGACGGTTCACGAAAATCAAAAATTCCTTAAGGATCAAGCCCAGAGCTGTATCCTTACTAGAGGCCCAAAATTCCGAGCTGTAGCTCTGCCTATCGCAAGAAATTTCCAGAGACGAAAAAAGCAGCCCCAAAAAATATCAAGAGCTTTTTGAAGAAGAAGTGATGCCACCAATGTGAAAATTAAATGTAGATGTAAAATAAGATTTCACTCGTAACCAAAGCATAAATGCAATAGGAAAAAAAAAACCTCACAATAAGATGGTTGTTTTAAGGATTACAGATAGCACAGTATCTGTTTGTATCCTTGATTGGGAACAGAGCCTTTCCTCAAAGAAATGGGTTCAGTTACAACTACAGACCCTGCCATTGTATGCTTCAGTAAGACACTTAAACTGAACTGTTGTTAAAAAACGTGCTCTGGTTCAGAGCATCTCCTCAATACCAAAATGGAGTGTAAATGTCACTTCTGTGAGTCACATATTGATATGAAATAATATGTGCCGTAGACCTAATCAAATCCTAATCCGACTACTCAGTGGGGGTGGGAGAAATAAGAAGGATTTCTTCTAGTGTAATTCATTGGCAAGACTCATTAGGTGTCTGTGGTCCGCATGCACCAGTCATTCTGACTTAAAGGTAAACTGAATAGGATTTGTCCATTGCTGTTTGTATGTAAACACAATATACATAGTTTGCCCCTCCTCTGCAAAAAAAATTTGTAAAAACATTATATATATGTATATATATATATATATATGTGTGTGTATATACACAAGGAAAATCCTACTCAATATACCTTTAAGCATCACTTTGGAGATGTAACTGCACAAGTTTGGTTGGTCAACTGCAGATTGAAATGGAGCAGCAACTCTCGTGACATATTATAATAAACACGCTGGCATGCTCCCTTCTAAAACTAAGGTAAACACAGCAATGAGTCTGGACTACAGACACAAAAGCAATATGTATACAGTCTGGTCTATAAATACTTGGACATAGATAACATAGTTATTTTAGTTGTTGACCATAGAATATTAGAATTGAAATTAGATAATGTACATGAGTTCAAAGTGCAGACATTCAGCTTCAATTAGATTATAAATTGAGAAGACGATATAAGAATGATAGCACTTTTTTTTAAAGAGATCCCCCACCTTCCTTTTTTCAGGGCCAAAATATTTGGACAATTGACCATTCAGCTGTTCCATGGCCAGGAGTGGGAAGAGAAGAATATGACAAAGGGGAAAAAACCCTACACATGATCCATAGCATACCACACCATCTGTGAGGAGCTGTCATGCGTGGGCATGTACAGCTGCTGTTTATGCTGGTTCCCTTGCATTAACTGGCGATGTGACCATTGCCAAAAGCTGGGGGATGAATTCTGAAACGTATAGAGCTCTACTATATGCTTAGATTCAGCTAAATGCTCCAAAACTCATTGGAGAAAACTTCAGAAGGCAGATAAATGATGACTTGAATACTCAGTGCAAAAGCAACCCAAGGCATATCCTACAATATACAAGCCAATTATTCCTGACTCCAACTGAGCATGCTGTTCACTTGCCGAAGGGAAAACTGACAGCAAAACTCCCCAAAAACAAAGCAGGAACTGAAGACAGTTGTCATGAAGGCCTTGTAGAGCATCACCAGCGTAGAAACCCAGCATCTGGTGATGTCTATGGGTCCCAGACTTCAGGCAGTCATTAAATGGAAAATGTTTGCCACCAAGTATTAAAAATAACTGTTTGATTGATTTCCAATTACTTTTGAGCCCTCCAAACTGAGGGGTCTGTGCATAAAATGGGTGTAGATCTTACATGGTTATCATAATGTTTTTGAGAAAAAAAAATCCATAAATTTCAGCTCAAAGTCTGCATGTCAAGCATATCTTGACTGTTTCTATTCAAATCTATTGTGCTGTCCTATAAAGCTTAAACAATGACACTTATGTTACCGTCCAAATACATGGACATAACTGTATATGTGCACCAATCAGCCACAACATTGAAAGCAGCTGCCTGATATTGAGTAGGTCCTTCTTGTGCCACTAAAACAGTACTGGCCTGCTGAGACATGGACTCCACAAGTCCTCTAAAGGTGTCCTGTGGTATCTGGCACCGAGATGCTCACAGCAGATCCTGTAAGTCCGGTAGGTTGTGATAGTGGGGCCTCCATGGATCAGACGTGTTTTCCCAGCACATCCCAAAGACGTTCCATTGGATTGTGATCCGGTGAATTTGGAGGCCATGGCAACACTTTGAACACTTTTTCATGTTCCTCAAACCATTCCTGAACCAATTTTGCAGCGTGGCAGGGTGCATTATCCTGCTGTATGGGGCCACTAGCATCAGGGAATTCCATTGCCATGAAGGGGTGTATTTGGTCAACAACAATATTTAGGTAGGTGGTACAAGTCAAAGTAACATCCAAATGAATGCCAGCACCTAAAGTTTCCCAGCAGAACATGAGCACTGCACTGCCTCCACCAGCTTGCCTTCTCCCTGAAGTGCCATCTCTTCCGCAGGCAGACACACACAGACCGAGCCATTAACATGGTGTAAAAGATAACACGATTCATCAGACCAGACCACTGTCTTCCACTGCTCCGTGGTCCAGGTATGATGCTCATGTGTCCATACTACAAGCTTTTGGGGTTGGACAGAGATTAGCATGGGCGCTGCGATTGGTCCACGCTCCGATGCACTTTGCGTTCTGACACTCATGTTGTGTGTGATTGGACCAGACACGCTTGTGTGCCCATGACCTTGTTACCAGTGTTACCAGTGGTCACTCGGCTAAGGACCACTCGGCTAAGACCCATCGTTTTGGGAATACTCTGACCCAGTCATCTAATAATCACAATTTGGCCCCGTCAAAGTCATTCAGACCCTGCTTGCCCACACATTAACTTCAAGAGCTGACTGTTTGCCTGCTGCGCAATATATCCCACCACTTGGCAGGAGACACTGTAACAAGATAATAAATGATACTCACTTCACCTCTCAGTTGTTTTAATGTTGCAGCTGATCAGTATACAAAGCACAATACCATTCAGTCTATGAGACAGTCAAATAACAGGGCTCGCACGAGAGGGAAAATAGAATAAGCCATAAGCATTATTTGATATGATGATGAAATATACTTCAAAAACAAATCCTTTCTCATCAATGCACATGATAATGAAGTGGGTAAAAGAATGGTTTTAATAACAGCCCCAATGCCAAGCCATGATAAAGAGCATTCTGGCGCTCTGTTCAGTTCTGCTGTAGCTCTATGGTACAGTGCGTGGCCTTCTGCATCAGCAGTGCCACCTCTGACAGAAATGAGAATAAATATCACATCTCCAGCTGCTTCTGGCTTAATGGAGTAAGCTATTATGTACTGTGGGATTTAACAATGATTACTTTGTCCCATCAAAATCTAAGTGCAGCTGGAAGTTTATTATCATCAGTATTGCTGATGTTGCCTATACAATGGATATGGTAGTTCTCAGCAGAGCTCTCAGTCTGTCTGACCATCCTATACCCAAATATTAATGTTCTGCAGGGTAAATGAGAGCGGCTGGACTGCACAACTAATCGCTGAATAGGAAGATGTAGAGCACACCATACATTTCAGAACCGCGAATGTAATATGTAGTGCACCTCCGCAATACATTAACACACATTAAATACAGGATCGCACAACTGAACTTTAAGCCTTCATCTTACAGTATAATGGAATGAGTCATGAATCAAGACATAGCGAGGAAATTTGAGTTTCCCGGCATTGTCACTCGTGGATTAAAATCAAACGAAATGATGAAGTTGCTAAGTGAGTTGGGTTCTCTTTTTTACAGCAACCTGATGTAGTTACCTGGCAGAAGATCACAAATCACAGCCTCATAACCATGTGCAAGGACTATACTGAATTAAGAATGCTCACTGGAGTGGCAACAGGTGCAAACCAGTTTTGCTTGGACTGGATTCAGTATTCGAAGGTGGTGGCTGGAATCTCACATCCACGCCAGCCTTTTCCACCACACTTCCAGCAAAGTAAATGTAGAATATTTACAATGTGAGAAATTGAGTGAATATGACATAAGTGACGCACTGCGAGCAGCGGCACACAAACGTGCTCTGTGGAGGAACAGGATGACTGTGTTCAGTGCCTGCTGTCGTGGGTGGGTGCGATTATTGCTCTCGGTTCTTCACCTGTTGCTCTGCTAAATCTGTGAAGTCCGTGCTTTGAGCCAATTTTATTATGTGTGTGTGTGTGTGTGTGTGTGAGAGAGAGACATAGCAATGACTCTTCTTGAATTATTATAAAATTAACTCCCATAAAAGAATCACCTGTGCCTCCTGGGGCAAACAATTAGCCCAAATAACATCCAGAGGAAATTCTGCATATGGAGATCATCTATTCTAGAAATCATTTGAAATGGGTGATTTTTTTATCACTGTTTGTGACACTTTAACTCCACTTAGCATACTATTAGCAGTGTAATAATGTTAATAAAGTTAAATGGGCAGTGAAATTCTGAAATAGAAACAAATATAAATAAAATCATGTACTATATGTAGCACAGGCACTGTATCATTGTCTGGAATAATGTCTGAGTTATGCTGATACCGTGTTGATACAAGAGTCTGTATAAACACAGTGAAGTAGAGGACCAGACCATTTGTTTTAAAGTGACTCTCTACAGCTCAGTACTGAACTGTGACCTGGTGAGTCATGGTCAGTGTAACTGCGCAGTTGAAGTATCCAGTGGTGGTGAGGCAGCATGTGTGCGGGGGGGGGGGGCGGATGGGTACTGTGGTGGATGAAGAAGCTCTTGCTCTTTGAGCCTGACGTTGCATCACATGCTAGTCTTACGTTTTTGTAAATGTAAAGCTGAACAAATGAACAGCTGTGCTGTGAACTTTCCCCATAACTCAGACTCCTTTTCCCTAACTTTTTTTAAAATCTCGCTATATTCTTCTCCTTTCAAGTAAATCCCGCACACACACACACCGAAACGCCAAAACGGACGGTACTCACGTGCCGGGAGCCTTCCCTCCTTCAGGTCCTCTTCTTCTTCTTTTGTCCTGTCCGTCTCTGATCCCGCGTCTCTCATTCGCTCTGCGGCTCTCTCTCCGCGTGTCGTCTTTCCATTTAAGAAGAGAAGGAGCAGTCAGGCTCTGTGCTTGTGAAGGCTGGGGCTTTCCCCTCCCGCGTGTCCACTGTCTGCTTCTTTGTGCTCCGCAGTCGCCTCTCCTGCCCTCCAGCTCCAGCTCTCGGGCCCTGTGGGACTGTGTGTGGAGGTCGGCCGTCGGATTATGAGTGTGTGTGAGACCGAGAGAGAGAGTGAGAAAAAGACCAAGAGGGACGGCCCACTCCTAACCCCCCAAAACACACACACACACACACACTCACATACCCCCGGCAGCTCCCCAGCACTGCCATCCTCCAATCATCCTCCCCCCTCCCCCCATCTTTGACCCCCCAGGAAGCAAATTCCTGGTCTGTGGCCCAAATTCCAAAATCTGTCTTTTTTTTTTTAACAGGCGGTCCAACAACGCTGCATACATTCACCAAACCCCCCACACACCGCCCCTCCCACCCACCTCCAGTCTCAGGACACACCTGGTTTCATTTACCCTGACCACCCCCCCAACCCCCCCGCCCCAAACGCCCCCCGCTAACACGCTAACACATCCCTGCTTTCTGCACCCCCTGCCTCGCCTCAGCCGCGAGCTACGCTTACCCCCCGGCTCCAGCTCAAGCACTCAAGCAGCCCCTTATTCACTCCCTCACTTTCACTCCAACACTGACCGATATTTTTAGCCTGGTAGAACAGTAGAAGGAATGTGGTGAAAAATTAGCGGCGCGAGACTGAAGTACAGGGAGCGAGCGAGGAGCGGAGACAACTCGTCTCATTGGAAAAGGGGTCCCATTTTACCCCGCCTAAATATTTAAACAAGAGGTCGCTGCTGGATGATATAAAGATATAAATGTTTAGTTGAGGGACAGTTGTTACTGTGACCCCAATTCAAAGATCACCTACATTTTTCACATGCAAAAAAATACAGATGCAACAATAGAAATATTTGATACCTTAATTTGTTCTTTCGTAAATAAATTGTGTTTGACAAGATCATCACCTTGCCAGGACAGCCAATTGATGTACAAGGCAGTCGCACAATACGTGGAAATGCTTTATTTTACAATACATTGCATTAACAGTTTATTATTACAATAAATTACAATAGCAATTTATTATTTTGATACATGAAATTGCATTTAACAACAATACACTGTGTATGTGCAGTGAGAGCCATAATTCATTGGACAATGACCAATTATTTTATTTTGGCTCTGCACACTAGAACTTGGTGAGTTTGAAAGGGTTCAGTGACAAGGTTGAAGTGCAGACTGTCAGCTTTATTTCATTTATATGGTATGAACCATTTGGACTGCACCTTTGATAATAGCCTCCCCCTCCACACACACACATTTTTGGGCCCATCAAAAAGTATTGGACAGTTTCTCATGATAGAAAAGAGTAATCATTTTTAATGTTTGGTTGCACATTCTCACAATGCAAAGACTGCTTCAAGACTGATGCACAGACATCGCCAGGCTCTATCTTCCCTGATGATGCTCTGCCAGGCCTGTACTGCACCCATCTACAGTTGCTGCTCGTTTTGGAGAAATTTTTCCCTTTCTCCTCTTAAGCTTGAAAAATGCATATTCATACAGATTCAGGTCCAAAGATTAACATGGCTAATGGAACATAAATAACAAAGAATGAGTCACTGTCCAATTATGGTGCTCATTGTATGTCTTTCAATGTGGTAACACAGACAGGAATGAAGCTTTTTACAATCAAGAAATTATTGAAGAAGTCAGAACAAGATCAACATCGCCATGAATCTTTTAACAGGATTGAACATGTTCTCTGAAAACTTGCCATGTCATTACGCATTCATGCTTTAATGTTGTTGTTTTTTAGTCTCGATAGAGCAAGGATTACAAGTGCTTTATCCAAAGTCCTACAACAATAAATTGGACAGGTGTGATTTACAATGGTTGGTATGCTTTTAATTATCAAGTGAAAAAAAATTCCCAGCAATTTAAATTACACTTACATTTAATGTCCATTTGATCAATTACATTTGCAGTAAGATGGTGGAGATTTGGCCCATTTACTGTGTCTTTGAATTCTTTTTCCATAAACGGTTGAATTTCACGGGAAACTTTTCCACATTATCATCTCCTTGGACCAGACTTCAGCAAAGAAAACAGTTCTGACCATTTGGAGGAACGTGGGGGGTGACAGCTGTCATTACAAAGGCATTTTACAGGACAATAAACCTCTCAGCTTGCAGACTCCTCAGCACTTACTGACAAGCCCTGACAAACCATAACACAACAGCTGACAGAGCACCCGCCTTGGCCCTCTCGGAGATCCTCATAAATACCCGTTTATACAAACTGTGTGATATGAATTTGGAAATCAACTCCCTCTTTTACTGATCCCGCTGCCAATGCAAACTCGGTTTACGAGCAACGTGCCACACGAAGAGAAGTCTTTCGAAAAAGTGTACTGGAATCTTGCGTGCAAAGTAAGACGTGATGCATGTTTGTCATTCTGTCTTCACCCAAGGTTTCAAAACAAGGAATGAGAAAGGGCAAATGTAAATGTTCTCCTTTGCTCCACAGTGTAGAGGTCAAGAGGTTCATCGTACCAGCGTTTTTTCTTCTTCAATAGCGAACCGTCAGCGGTCCCTTTCCCAAGAGACAGCCGGGCCAAACAGGAGATGAGTTTCGTCCCCCTCTACCCCCCTCCTGCTGCCCCTTACCGCACCATGCACATTCCCAAACACACACTCACCGTCTCCCATAAACACTCGGGAGCTCTGACGTCACGGTCTCAAACAAACACTTTTATTGCAATTAGGCCGTGATTTAAACCACACAGGCAAGCACCGTGAGAAACAGGCGAGATTTTATTTACAAGTGAAAACAGCAATCGTTGAAACTGCGAAAGATAACGAACAGAGAGTGTGAGAGAGAGACGACAACAACGGAGAACGGGGGGGGGCTGAGGTTAGGAGCTGTGTGAGGCTGCAGACCAAGATGAGGAGAACCAATGACCACAGACGAGTCTGAGAGGAGCGAAACAAGAGGTGTACAAGATGAGCACACAAACACTGAGCAGTCGAAGTGGAAGACAAAGGATGGAGAGAGAGAGAACACTTATACTGAAGCCGTGACAGAAGGCATTGAGATGGGAACATGAATGCTAGTCGTGGTACATTTTCAGAATGCAGCTCTTTATGACGCCCATATACCTGTCCCACACTGACTGGTGTCTGCAAAGGAAGGGAGCGAGAAAGGGAGGAAAGGAGAAATGGTGGGGAAAAAGGAGATAGGATCATTTTATTATCTGTTCAGTTTAATGATACAAATAAATTATTTAACTATGAGTCATCTATCATTAATATCTATGCAGAGTGGCATAGCCTGGTCCACTGTAAACCAAATTCTAAAGTGTCCCAACTCAATAAATAACCCAGTATCACAGTCAAAACGAGGCACTTACAGACTGAGAGAACACGGTAAGGTACAGTGACATCTTCTGGCAGAAGTGAGAAATCGCATCATGACAGACGCTAATTGATGATAGCGGGAAAAGCCTCATTGTCAGGGCTAGCTCAGGTTAGCGTTGTGTGCTCGTGCACTGATACAACACCAGAGAGCTCCATAATGTGTACAAACTCTGCATCTCATGTAGAAATCCTCTATAATTGATAACACCACAGCCAGAACACAGCAGGATGAAGACATTACTCGTGCACAGTAATGAAGCAGCATACTTACTTGAATGTGTCTAGTAAGTGAGCAGAATTGCTATAGTGCGTGAGGAAGAGTTTTACATCCGCAGCTGTCCATCTGTCAGACCGACAAGGCTCAATAAACTAAGAGAGAAAACAAGCTGTCGTTATCCATCAGAGCTGGTCAGGAGGCACTTTCACCAGTTAAAAGAAAATATAGTGGGAGTGCGCACATCCAGAAAGGTATATTCCCACTTGGGTACTGGACTAGAGTCGGTACAGAGTCAGAGGTAACAGAAAATCCACACACTGTAATCCTTTATAGGTGAGAATAAATTGATTGTAGCAACACGTTGAGCTGAACTAGGTCTTCTTCGTAATGTCTGGTGAAGACCTAACACAGGTCGAAATGTTGCTACTATAAATTGAGCCTATTCTAGAAAGGATCACAGTGTGTGGATTTTCTATTACCTCTCACAATTTACCATTTTAAATAAATAAAAAACTAAAAGGACCTCAACTATGACAAATTGCAAATGCCAGTGTATACAGATTCCTTTGCAACAAAAATGAAAGGCACCTTTTCTACTAGATCAATGAAGAAATCTCGGACGTCTTTTGCATTCAAAAGTTTGGCAGCAATGTTAACCAGGCCTCTTGAAAGGTTCTGGAAAGGAGAACGAGAAAAGACACATTATACACGCTTTTATTTCTGATACGCCATTAGACAATAGACAAACACCACAAATAAAAAAAAAAAAAAGAATTCAAATCAGAATCACATTGGAACAAGCTATAACCTGTACGCTTTCCAAATTCTAATCAGCAAAGAGGCCCCACTCATTCCCACATAGGCACATTTACATAAGTTGCTATGAATGTCCCTTTTGTTTCGATATGCACTAATGTGTACTAAGCCATCAGGCTACGCTGCCGCAGTGATTATAAATGTGATCACATGGGATATCAGAAATGGGGAGCACACATGCCTCTTTAAGAGCTAAAATATTGGCAGGAATTTGATGGGGGAGGAGGGAGGGGAGAATGTAGCAGAGACTCTGAAGACCTCATAATTTCCTTAAGAGAGTGAGCATGATGTCTGCAGTATGTGAAGCCATTTACCAGGTCTAATCACCTGAGACAGTAATACATTTGATTTCCATTTCAGTACTGGCATTGTGGAATCTACATTCATCTACTGTAGCGAAAAGAAACCACTGCAACAAAATATTCAGTCACTAAACAGCACACAATGAAAACAAAGGTGAAAGTCCAGGTTTTGAAAAAAAAAAAAAAAAAAAAAAGCACAACACAATCATGTTAGAAGTATGTTCTTTAAATGATACACTTTACAGCTGACGAGGGTAAAGATAACCATAGGACCCAATTTTAATCTGGAATATTTCAGCTTGGCGAAAAAAATAAGGGCATTAGCTTTCTACTTAGGCAAAGAAAATCAAAACTGAAAATATCCGAGAGGGGATATTTCATTATCATCTCCAGCCAGACTTAAAGTGAAAAAGTTTTGGTGGATATAAGCTCAATAGGATTTTCATACAGTTCAAAACTTTCTGTCAACTTGCCACCGGCTTTAAAGGCCAGTAAAAAAAAAAAAAAAAAAATAATAATAGTAATAATAATAAAGCGCCCTTGAACATTCATTTCCACATGTAACTTGTTAAATGCATGTACAGTACATGTAGAATTACGGACAGTAAATATCTGGATACTTGGAATAGTGCACACTGCAAATAAAGTAACCTTTTCATGAGAATACTCAATTCTCCGTAAATTCCAAGTTGGTGTGCAACCAACATAACGTGCGGTGGTTGAAATTAAGACAACAGCTGTAGAATTCAATAGGGAAGTGGGCTCTCATGTTGGTTAGTACATAATCTAAATCCCAGATTAAAGCCAGATGCTGCAGTTGCATAGTTCAACAAATCTGTTTTCAATGTTTGATACCGCTGGGGATTTATTGTGCAGTAAAGCATCATCTGGCCATGTCTGAAGGAATAAGTCCAAGATCATAATCCTTTACTCACTGACCACCTCACCGTTAGTCAGTCAGTTTCTCAATGAAGAAATATTTCAACAATAGTAAACAAAATTATCAGCTTGATAACAGTATCACATAAAAAATTATATTCAGTCCGATACATATGAGAAACAATGAACAATAACTGATTGGCATCTCCCAAAAAATTACCGGAGCTAGTGTGCCAGGTATTACAAGCGTTACTTGCCAGTTTGGAGACCACTCTCTCTGGAGCATCGGTAAAACCAAAGAACAGTACTGAAACAGGCGCTGGAACAAATCCAGATATTTTATTGGTGCCACAAATTTTATGGCAGCAATGGCCGCCACGGATTCTGCTGACCACAGTTTTTGCTTTGCAGCAGCCTCTGCTTAATGCAGCAGAAGAGTGGGGGAGTCTTTTTTCCGTGCCTCCAAACAAACTCGAATTTGAACTTGGGATTTCGCAACCCATTTCCTGTATTGCAACTGAGCCTCCCCCAGCTCCCTGACCTGTGGTGAGCTCTGTGGTGATATTTACAAGACACACAACTCATTACAACCTCCCTCTAAGTACAGTTCTGGAGAAATAACCAAATGTCAAAACTCAAACAGAGAGGGAAAAACAATCACATACCATTCACCACTTAGTAGCTGTACAGATTTACTCCTCCCACTAACAATTTACAAATCAGCCACTAATGTACACGCTAATGCTAATGCATCGCATGGCTCCTCATATGACCCATTTCACCTGGCCCGTCTGCCAGCATCGTTTTACCCCTTCACCTGACATATGGAGATTTACATGTTGGGCATGTTTGCCTGCAGACCATATTCCTGCAAGACTACTCTTCCAGTGTTGCATAACTCTGAACTGTGAATACCCCGTTTCTCACCTTGAAGTTTGCCTCAATCTCGTTGAATACTTTCGTCTTTCCTCTAAGAGCTGTACACACAAGACTGAAGGGGGAGAGAGGAATATTAAGTAAGCAAAGGATCTTGTGTATCAAGAGAAAAAAATGCAGACTCCCTTTTTGTTCTGCTTTCGAACAAATGCAAAACCAACAAGCGCGCACACACACACGCACACACATCACCTCCACCTACACACCACCATTACCCCAACCTCTCCGCTGTGAAACACACACACGCGCGCGCGCGTACGCATGCACAGACATGCAGATACAGACACACACAGACACAAACACCTCTTGTGTTGATCCAGCATGTCCTTATCAGTGATTAAAATCTTCAAATCTTTCAGGTCCTGCAGAAACTCTTTATCCAGATCCACATCCATGTCTTCTACCATATTATCTGAGAAGGACAGATGTTTCAGTCACATGCATGCATAATAAGGAAGGAATTTAACTTGCAGTAAAAAGATCGCTCTCACATCACCAATCCACATTCTCGTCATTCTTACAATTTATAAAAGCAAATTAGTTCTGGACCATGCTTAGACTGATATCCCTGCAATTCACTTTTTCGGCCAACTGAAACTGTGCTCTCAGAAGAGGATGTATGTTACGACGGTGGCTGTGTGTCATGACGCCAGCTGTATGTCACAACACCCTTGTCTCTCTCACCTACAGCCCCCACAGTCCAGTTGTTGATGAGCTGGCAGGCACAGAAGGCAAAATCCTGGAAGGAGAGGTACTGCAGTTTCCTCTTTCCTGTCTCGAAGCGGTTGTTCACGAAGAACACAATGGCCGCATAGTCCCTGCGGTGCCAAACAGGGAGACGAGGCATGACGAGCGTCCCAGGAAAGACAAAGGATGGAGGAAACGGTCATTATGAGCACTTACACAGTCCCCATCCTTTTGTGCAGTTGTGCAGCACACCATTAAAGAGTATCTTCAGAAATCTATACTCAATCCTATTACCTTGGCTATACATTTGCAGATCTGGCACACAAATACTTGGAATATACACAAAAAAACAATTCTATTGTTTTTTTTTTTGTTTTGCTGACTCACATTATGCACTTTTATATGAATCCAGCAAGACCTGAAATGAATAACGTACAAATGCCAATTCCATCTGATATGTGTTATTGCTCAAGTCTAATGGTCAGTATTTTCCATGCATCTGATTAACTCAATATCCTTCACTCATAGTATACTGGAGTAAATCAGTGCACTTTGCTGCTTGTGCTGTCAGTGGGAGGGTCTCACCTGGCCAGCTGATCTGACAGCAGGAAGTGCAGCTGAATGTTCTCCACCAAACACCCCTTCAGCTCCTCCACCACTTTAAACACTCGCTTGAAGTTATCAAACTGCGAAAAATGATCACATGCAGCAGAGTAAGCTGCCATCTTTCCTTTGAGTGACTATCGGATATGAGAGCTGATGATAATGTGGTAGATGCAGCGATCAAGTCGTTTCCTGCAAAGGCCATTATGTTCACGTGTGATCTAATGGTAGACAGAGAGAGTAACTCTCTCTTATACTTTGCAGCAGTAAATAACTCCCAACACCTGACCGTTATAACTGAAGCGGACTTTGTTTTTTAATTTATAAATAAAGCTGCACGTCCGCTACTGGAAATTTTGGTAAAGCGTTTCGCGGAACAAGCAGCAATAAATCTCTCATAACAGATCACAGTTCTTCCAGTTTCAAGCAAAGACCTCACGCACTGAGCTAAACAGTCACCCAGTTACCCCTCCACATAGAGTGCCACAGTGATCACCTCTTTCTGAAGGGCAACCAGTTGGATTTCTTCCACAATGGAGTTTCTTGTCTGATTTCCAATTCTTTTTTTCCCCAAAGCAATTAAGATTTCTGCCAAAAAAACTGTCTGTGGTTAACCAATGCACGAGAGGGTTACGTCTTGTTCTATGATTAACATAACATTCCTTCATATCTCAACTGTGTATCAAAGCTGCTGTATGTGCTGATAATTATGATTATAATTATAATAATAATTATATAGACTTATATTATAGAATTATAAAATTATGATAATGGTCACATTCCACCAGCCACCAGTAAAGTCTCACCCCAGTTATAGCCAACATGTGTTCTGAACATACACAGCAGTTTTCAGAACACTATTAGGATATTAATGCATGCAATTTAACTTGTTTAACTACATTTGAATCCCTCTTCAGCTTACAGACACCACAGACCTTGTATTTGACAGGGAAAAAAAATATTGAAGGGAATAAAAACTTTGGTTATCTGGCAAGGATGCCCACGACTGAAAAATGCTAACTTGTGTCCAAATTTTATTGCTACCAACTCTCACTCTTATTGCCTTTTAGCAACTGTAGTCCCATGAAAACTACTTAACCTTACAGTGTTAGTGGTTTTGAGAACCAAGAAATCAGGAATTTTGAGAGACTGGGATTCTGTATCTGCTAGAAGAGTAGGTATTCTGATATGTTATTTATTTTTCAAAAGCCAGTCACTCAATACATTCACTCACCAACAGGGATCATTACATCAGTGCTATGATTCCTAGTTAAAGACAAGCTAATCACACACTAGTGATCAGACATCTAAAGGGTTGGGCAGCTGTCCCCGGCAGGCTCCTCCGCTCACCTGTCGTCTGCAGCTTTTCAGCGCAATTCCTGTCTTTGCACTGACATCATCCAGGTCCTTCTTTGTTCCCTTGGACAATTTCTTCCCCAGAACCTCTCGCACAAAGGCACTGTCAAAAGCGTAGTACCTGTGCGGACATTATAAAGAACACAGAACAGTCATGCAGAAACACAGCGATCACATCAGCATCTTCAGCAAGCAACAGAGGATTTTAGTCTGCAACAGGAAGGATTTGTCTGTTATGTCCATTCAGAGGGTGAGATTACCATCTCTGTTAAGGATCGCAGCAAATATGCAGCATCATCCACATCTGCACTTTCAATGACCCAAATATCCAGCATCACAGTGGGAGGTAATGATAGCAAATATCTGGCCAAGGAGGCCAGCTACTGGTTTTTGTCATGAGGCTGAGAACGCTGTTCTCGTTTTCCACCAACTACTGAGAGACTAGCACTGGAGGTGCTACTGCAGTCCCATCCATTACAGAACCAATAATACCAGCAGAGCAAACTGTTAGACAGATACGAAAAATGGATGACAAAACAGAACCAGTTGCAGTGTGTTGACTTGCTTTGCCTGCCTCAGGGCAGCTCAGCCGGAGGTCAAAGAGGTATTTGTTGAGAAAGGTCATCAGCTCAATGAAACACGCAGCATTAAAACAGACAGACATATAAGCACAAGCCTCATGGCCACTTTCTGTCTACATGCATGCATGCAAAAAACAGGCTGTCTCAGATGGAATTCATAATTTAATGCAATACTGACAAGCAGAGAATGGGCTCCCCCACTATAGTTGAGTTCCTCCAGCGATTTTCTCCAACCTGTGAGTTTTTTGCCACTATTACTGGCTTTTCTCCCCACTTTGTTTTTTGTCTCTTTTTTGTCTTTTTGTCTATTTGGTGGTCAAGTCCATTTTTTCCCCGTTGCAAAACATCTTTGTGTCACTTTGAAAAGCAGTACACTAATTATGAAGTTGAACTGACTTAAGTGAGCAAAAAAGAGGCAGAAAATTATGTGCTCTCAAGCATACATGAAACAAACCAAATCTCATAGATTTAGCCAGATGGATGAAAAGCCAGCGAGAGGCCTGAACACACACCTCTCAATGAGCATGGCCTGTCTGAGTGGAGGGATCTGGAACAGAAGCTGATTGGCCAGTTTGGCGGGGCTGTGGAGAAGACGCTCGCACATCTGGAAGGTGCGGAACTGATCCATGGTATCGCTGTGAAGCACCTCAGCACTGGCTTCCCACTCCTCCAACACGCCTCCCTCCATCCGGACCCGCACCGCTTCATTCACTGAGGAAGGAAGGATGAGGGAGAGATACAGGGTAACCCCGAGCGATCACCATATTTGTTTGAGTTTTGGTAATTCACACTCTTCACAAGAGAGCAAAAGCTGTATGAAATAAACAGTCACGATACTGAGACATACTGTCTGCCTAGAAAAGGGGAAAATATTGTATTGGCAATCATTTCACCAAAAATCAGAATAGTGGCAAACCTTGCCAACAGGGTTACCAACATTTGCTAGAAAGGGGTTCTGTCAAGTATCTGGATTTTGACAGATGGCAAAAAGTCTTTTACATCTTCAAAAAGGCAGTGAATTATTTTTGAAGGAAAACTATTATTTACTTTATGGGTATTTTAACCATGCATGGTAAACATCATGCTTACAGACAAAAACACTGTAGTGATTAAACTACTTTCAGAGCGGGCCGTACCTGTATAACCGTCTAACCACAGCTGATAGACTTCCTCATCCATGATGGTGGTGTTTCCCACAAACACGTCCAGTTCCACAGACATCTTTGAGAAAAAGCTTGTAAGTGATAAGTTGTTGCTTACCAAAAACAAAAACAGATGACATACTCCAGCAACTAAAGTGCAACGGCAGAAAAAAAGAACATACAGCAACGCGTGATGACATTTTGCCCATGTCAATTTTAAAATGTTACATCCTCTCAGTTAAGTTACACCGATTCCTTTCCCGGAGGATACACACGCGAACACTAGTATTATATTAGCCTTCATACGTTAGCAATATTAACTGGGAAATTTAGCTATATAACGGAATACCAAGAACTTCGCTTACCTTACTCCCCTGGAGGTCGCTAATCTGTAGCTATACGAAAACGAAGCAAGTATGTGGTTAATATCCCTGACTGCGCAAACCCAGTTTAGCAACAAACAACTGATTATGCTATATAAAAGTTTACAGGCAGAATCCAGGCCATATTCCGTAATTACTGAAGTCATTAGTGAAGGCTAGCTGACAATGTGGTACTACGATGAATGAAGCATTCCAGTGAATTATTTCTAGGTGGCCAAAAAAAGCTAGCTAGCTAGCTAACTAGCTAGCTACTCAGCAATAAGTTAGAATGCTTTTAGCTAACTAGACTAAAGTTGGTCAGCAAGAAATTGGCTGCTACCTTCAATCGGAAAAAAGGCGTTCACTATTTTGCTATGAACTATTATCGCTGCCAATCACATGCAGAAGCCATTTGTAAGTTTTAGTTGGGGTTTTTTTTTTTTTTTTACAAGAAACTCTAACCCTAGATATGATTTCTTCCGGTTTTGACGAGCTTCTTCATTAATGCAACAGACGAAGTGAAGGTGACGTTGCAAACTGTAAGGGAACTGTTTCCTGTATGTCCTCTGTGAGATGCAACTATGGCTTTGCATTGGACAGTGCGCGAATGTTGCTAACAGCGCTAGGAAAACCCCATTGCAGTATAATGATATGAAAGTGAGCAGACCAAGGAATAAGTAAATATACGGAAGGAATTTGCAGAATACATATCATGCTCAAAACAGCTTTTTTTTTGTTGGTTGGTTTGGTTTTATTTCCGTATACACAAACATTTAGAAGAAAAAAAAGAAAAATATGCAAAGTATAATACAAAATGCATTTCTATCATTAGTTGATTGTCTGTATGAAATGCCACAATATAATAGCAGTTCTATGTGCCTAGGATGAGCATTATTCTTCGAGATTTCAAATTTCAATAGGCCTCCAAATCCCCATTTCAATGGCATCAATTAAACTTAATCATAAAAATAATGCCTTGTTTTTGAGCATATGTGTGTGTGTGTGTGTGTGTGTCAATTTTTGTGCCTTTGTTTGTGAGTCTGTGTCTGTTTGTTCATGTTTGAGTGTTTGTGTTTGTGAGTGTGAGCGCATGTTTATGTAAGAGTGTGGTGCGAGTGTAAGAGCATGTATTTGTGAGTGAGTGCGTGTTGGTGTTTTTGAGTGTGTGTGAGTATGTTTGTGAGTGTATGCGTGAATGTGTGTGGGAGTGTGTGTTTTTACTGTGAGTGTGTGTGTGGGCATGTGTGTGCGTGTGTGTGGTATAGCGCATAGGGTTCTGGGGGATGAGGCTCCCTTTTTCCAGCTAAAGGAAGTGTGTCATATTTTCCACTTTTTCCACATTTACTTTGCCCCATTTCTTGCTAAATATTCATCTGTGCCAGTTTCTGTCCTAACTTTGGCATGGTGCAACCAACAACAAAATTATACCGTCAGTGACTTCTACAAGGAATAAGACTCATTTGCTATCCATCGTTCATAGAACAGCAGCCAGCACTCGAAAACATGCAGTGATTTTCAGTACATTCAAAAAAACTTTATTTATTAACTGGGCTGAGAATCTGTTACTTAATGCAGATACAGTTCTGTGAGGCAGTATTTGCCCCCCTTCTGATTTTCTCTCTCTTCTTTGCATATTGTCTCACCAACTGGCTTCAGGAGTTCACGTAAAATGTGTAAAAAGACAAGCAGAACAACAGGAGATACAAAAATACAGTTTCAAATGATCATTTCATTTCATGATGGAAGAACCTTATTCAACACCCACAGACCAGTGATAAATAGTGAAAAAAAATCAACATAAACAGGCTTTGTAAGGTGTTGGGCCGCCACAAGCTGCCAGATCAGCTTCACTATGGCTTGGAATAAAATCTACCAGTGTAAAATTTTACTGGAGAGATGGAGTACCTTTCTTCTGAGAGATATTCCCTCATTTTGTGTTTTGATGATGGTCACAGAGAGTCTTGCAAGTTTTTCCAAAATCTCCCAGAAGAGTTCAGTTGGTTTGAGATCTGGTGACTGTGAAGGCGGTGGCATACATATTCTTGTGATCATTCTCATATTGATAAAACCATTCAGTGACCCCTTGAACCCTTTTGGGCTTAGGCCACTTTCAACATGAAAGAGACCAGTCCCATCATGGTAGGGATGTTTCATCATGGGAAACAAAGGTCATCACACGAATGGACCCAAATCAAGCCAGATAAAATGAACAGAAGCACCTCTATTCATTATATTTGTCCGTGCATTAATTTGTCAACTGTCTGCACATCACCCATAAACAGAAAATGCTCCCCCCAATTTAATATTTGGTCATGTCAGCTTAAGCAGCAACAAACATTCAGAGACAAAAACATAAGCATGCATCCATAGCATCACTGATTACATAAGTTTCCTGAAATTAATTAAGTTTGGAAGAACTGTTCACAAGTTATAGCTGATATCAGAAAAGTGGCCACAGCCACAAGAATTTAGTGATGTGATTTCCCCATATTGTTGGAAAAGTCCATTTTTTGTTGATAATTGTTAAGATTCAGTGCCCCCAGATGCTTCAACTCAAAATGCAGGACAATCAAAATGGCAGCAATTAATGGTTTTAGCGGTGAAGTTGTTCAGTGAAAAGAGCATAATTTAATGATGCTTGAGAATTGATTTTCAATGAGCCACAAACGAAAATGCACTCAGTCAAACATGAAAATTGGCTATGGTGCCCTCTGTGACTGATTCCCACCAAATTTTGCACGGCACTGCCTAATCAACTGTCTAACTGTCACAATCCTTGTGTGTCAGTAATTGGCTCCTTCCGTGTTCAGGGAGTCCGAGTGTTTTTCTGCGGTTTCTCTCTTTTAATCGATTTATTGTCTCATCTCCTCCCTTGCTTCCCAGCTTTATCATTTATATACCAAGCTCCTTTTGTGAATGTCCCATCTACAGTGGGCTCCAAAATTACTGGCACCCCTGACTGGCGATGCACAAACAATACAAAAAAAATATTCAGCCCCAAAACCGAAATAATTGGGAGGAAGTATAAATTGTAAATTAAATCAAAATGCAATGACTTTCAAATCACATGAGCCAATATGTTATTTACAATAGAACATAGATTACATTTCAGATGTTGAAACTGAGACATTTTACATTTTTATCCAAAAAATTAGCTTATTTCAAATTTTCTGGCTGCAACAGGTCTCAAAAAAGTTAGGCCACAGACAAAAAAGGGCTGAAAAAGCTATTAATATATGAGAATCAGCTGAAAGAACATTTAGCAAGTAATTATGTTAACTGGCATCAGGTGTGTAATATGATTGGCCATAAAAGGGATGTCTTAGAGAGGCTGAGCCTCTCAGAAGTAAAGATGGCCAGTGGCTCTCCAACCTGTGAAGGCTCGCGTAAAAAAATTGTGGAATACTTTAAAAACAATCTTCCTCAACGTCAAACTGCAAAGGCTTTGAAGGTCTCATCATCAACGGTGCATAACATCATCAAAAGATTCAGAGAAACTGGAAAAATCTCTGTGCTTAAGGGACAAGGCCGAAGACCTTTACTGGATGCCCGTGATCTTCGGGCCCTCAGACGCCTCTGCATCACTCACCAGCATGATTCTGTCATTGACATTACTAAATGGGCCCAGGAATACTTCAAGAAACCACTGTCTGTAAACACAGTCCACCGTGCTATCCACAGATTCCACCTAAGCCTCTATCATGCAAAACAGAAGCCATTGTTGAGCATAATCCAGAAGCGCCGCCTTGTTCTGTGGGCCAAGGCTCATTTAAAATGGACTGTAGCAAAGTGGCAAAGTGTCCAGTGGTCAGACGAGTCCAAATTTGACATTCTTGTTGGAAATCATGGACGTTGTGTCCTCCGGGCTAAAGAGGAGAAAGACCACCCCTCCTGTTATCAGCGTTCAGTTCAAAAGCCAGCATCTCTGATGGTATGGGGATGCATTATTGTATATGGTGTGGGACACTTGCATGTTTTAAAAAGCACCATGAACGCTGAAAGGTACATAAAGGTTTTAGAGCAACATATGCTCCCCTCCAGACGACATCTATTCCAGGGAAGGCCTTGTGTATTTCAGCAGGACAGTGCAAAACCACATACTGCAGCTATTACAACAGCATGGCTTCATAGTAGAAGAGTCCGTGTGCTGAACTGGCCTGCCTGCAGTCCTGATCTTTCACCGATTGAGAAAATTTGGCACATAATTAAATGAAAAGTCTGTCAAAGGAGACCCAAAACTTTCCAGCAGCTGGAAGCCTGTATTAAACAAGCGTGGGATCAAATTCCAATGGCTAAACTCAAGAAACATGTCTCCTCAATGCCCAGACGCCTCCACTCTGTGTTAAAAAGAAGAGGGGATGCTACACCATGGTAAACAGGTCCCTGTTCCAACTTTTTTGAGACCTGTAGCAGCCATAAAATTTGAAATGAGCTAATTTTGTGGATAAAATTGTAAAATTTCTCAGTTTCAACATTTTCTATGTTATCTCCGTTCTATTGTGAATAAAATACTGACTGGTGTGATTTGAAAGTCATTGCATTTTAATTTTATTCACAATTTACACTTTGTCCCAACTATTTCAGAATTGGGGTTGTATATAAACAATATAATTATAGAGAAACGGAATTTACCAACATGTGTGAAATACTTGATTAATGTTTCAATAGAACCATCCAAAATCATACAATCATTTAATACAAAATACATTTCAACAAAATCAAGGTTTCATAATTACTGGCACCCTTCTTACTTAGTGTACTTAAGCTACGTTCCATTTGTACTCGGAAGTCGGAATCTCCGAGTTCCGAGTCGGAAGTTTCAACTGGAACGCCCCCTGAGGTCGGATTTCCGACTCAGAAAGTCGGAGAATCTTCACTACCCCCGAGTTAACATTCAAAGATGGCTGCCCCAGGTGTAAACAGTAATTAGAAGCTCCTGTAATATTCCGTTTATTACTTCTGACTCGTGTTTGTCGCTCTAAATCAGCCGTATACATTGTTCGACGTATATATATGGAAATCCACCGTGTTTGAAGGTTGCAGAAGGACTGCATATTTGTCCAGAAGTTGCTTATATTCGGGCAAGGCAAACGCGAGAATAACTTTCGTAGACATGACCATCTTGTTTTATTATTCTTCTTCCCGGTTTATGGCGGTTGGCAACTTTTTTCCGACTTTGTAACTGGAACGCTGATAACTCGACTGTGACGTCAATTCCGGCTCCGACTTCCGACATCCAAGGTAAATGGAATGCGGCATTAGTGCAACCACCACTGGCAAAGATAACAACATTGAGTCTTTTCCTCTCATTTTTGGCAAGGTTAAGGCACACATTTGGGAGAATTTTGGACCATTAATCTAAACAGATCCTTTCAAGATTCTTCACATTCTAAGGTTTGCATTTATGAACTGCCCTCATCAACTCAGCCCACAGGTTTTCAATTGGATTGAGGTCTGGTGACTGAGATGACCATTGCAGAACGTTGATTTTGTTGTCACAAAACCATTTCTCTATGGATCTTGAGGTATGCTTTGGTTAATTGTCTTGTTAGAAAGTCCACCTACGGTCAAGTCCCAGCTTTCTGGCAGAGTCAACCAGATTGTCAGCCAAAATATCCTGATACTATGTGGAATTCATTATGCCATTAATCTCAACCAGTGCCCCTGGACCTCTTGAATTAAAACAGCCCAAAAACATGACTGACCCACCATCAGCGTGGGTATGAGGTGCTTCTCGTTGTATGCATCTCTGTTTTGACATCAAACATGGCAATGCTGTATCTGATCGAAACTTGCAACGTTGGTCTCATCTGACCAAAGCACCTTGTTCCAGTCATAATTTAAATGACCTTTGGCAAACTCAAAGCGATTGCTTCCATGTCTTCAGGTCAGAAACCTGGTGACCTCAAGATGCCACCAAGGCCTGTAATTCCTTCACAGTGATTCTTGCGGTTTTTTTTTTTTTTTTTGCTTCTCTCACCATTCTCTTCAGTATCCTGGGAGGCAAAATGCAGTTGCATCCTCTTCCCTTGAGGTTTTCAACAGTTCTATATCTTTGGAAGTTTTTGATAGTTGCCCTGACAGTGCTCAGAGGCATAGTCAATTGTTTGTGAATCTTCTTGTAGCCATTACCAGATTTATGAAGGTCTATGGCCATCTGCCTCTTTCGAACTGACAGTTTTTTCAATTTCTTCATGGTGTTGGATGACAAAGGGATATTTCATGTGTGTTACCTTATTTGTATGCCCTAGTGAAACAGGATGTGATGTAATAGCTCAATATAGTTCCTTAACACTTAGATAAAACTTAATAAGTGGAATTTAATACCTGGTTTAATATCTGATTTTATTTTGGTAGAAGTATTTAGATGTTATTTAAGGGTGGCATTAATTTTGAAACCTTGATTTGGAAGAAATCGATTTCTAATTAAATCAGTAAATGATTTTGGTTGGTTCCATTGGAATATTGATATCTTTCAGTATTTCTCACATGTTGGAATTCAAAATTAGGGCCAGTAATTTTAGAGTCCACTGTATATAATTCCTTATGGTGTCATTTTGTTTGCTGGATTGTCATGGTTCATATGGTACTAAATCTTCAAGTCAGTTTGAGTCTTCTAGTATTAAGGGGTGATCTGGGGTTAAATGAAAAATGACACCAGGAAACAACTCAAAATTAATCTGAAGAGGTATCTGTAATAACCACCAAAAAAGATACAAGTTGGCATTTTTCTGTTTATGCGGTTGCCATGGTAACCGAGCAAGCTCGTTAAATATGCAGAAAACTTCTGGCACCAATTCCTCTTTAACTCTATGATAGAATTCAGTTTTTCTTTAATCATTTAAAAGCCATTGCTTATCCAAATGCAATGACATAGCCATTCTTTGCCCAATTTATCAGTTTTGTGATTTTGGGGCATTTTACTCAAATTTTGAAATTATTTTGGGCAGAATATGACGAATACTCAAAATATTCAAAGTATGTAACAGACAGGCAAAATTTACCTATGTCATTGCATTTCTAATGAAGTGAAGTACCTGCAGCCCAAATTTCATTAATTTTTAATGATAAATAAAAAAGTTATGGTTGCCACAAACATGAGAAACGTGGAAAAAGTAATACCTTAGGAAATCAATGGAAAATGCATTAGACTGCATTGAAAAGTTGAGTTCAGTCTTAGTCTGTGGCTTACACCCATTTTTCAGACTGTATTATCCGATTATTCAAATGTTTATCACTTTTCTGGAGTGAAAAGCATAAATTTCATCATCACAGTTGCTTTTAAATCATGATTTTATGGCAAAATTCAGTTTTTAATCCTTGTAGCAATTTTTTTTGGAAAAATAATCAAATTTTGCCCATTTAACCCCAGATCACCCCTTAAACTAAGCTCTTCTTCCATGTGTTTTGGAATAATAGTGATAAAGAAAAACATAATTAATCTCTGGAGTCTAATTGGTAGGAACAAGCTTTCAAGGCTTAAAGTCAGTCTCCAGGATTGGGACCACATGCTTATTAATCTTCTGTTCCTGCCTGTTCTTCTGAGTCAGTTTTTTCAGGAACACCCCCCAAGCTTTCGTCAGTCTCCTGGATTGGGACCACTTTCTGACTAAACCTTTCAGTTCACAGTCAAGCAGTCCTGATTATGCAAGGGGCATTCACAACCTGGCTTCTGCCCATGAATGGCCACTGGCCTGGGCACGGACACACCCCGATCATCTCCAGTACTTATCAACTTAGCTGGACTACCCCTTTACAGTTCTGGGTTACAGCCTCTCCATCTTCTGTTACCATATTCTTATAAATAAACACTTGCTTGTGAATTGTACCCTAAATCTGCATTTGGTTCCTTGCTTGGATTGCAACAATAAACGCACCCATCTTGTTTCATGTTGATTGGTCATTGCTAAGCCCGCCAAATAGGGGGTCATACCTCATTGGCTCATAGCAGCCACACTGCAAAAAGTTATTTTCAAGAAAGGGAAATTTACTTATTTTAAGACTTAAAACACTTATTTCTATCACAATTTTTCTTAGTAAGACAAGAAATTTGTCCTTGATTTGAGGTCATTTTGACTATCTTGCCAATGGGGTAAGTACATTTTCACTTGTCAAGCAAATAATGCTTGACGAGCGAAAATTTACTTACCCCACTGGTAAGTTTACTTACCCCATTGTAACAATTACAGAAAATATTGGGGTGCGCAAAAAATTTTGACTGGTAGCATATGTCAAAAGGTTGAAGACATACATGCATTTTTAAATGTTCTTTTCTTATAGAACCACCTAATTTTAAATACATCACACTTTGCATACATGCACAGAATCATGGTTAACAGATGTGTACTTAACTTCATAATGTTTTTACAAAGCTTTCTTTATCCATAGCTGTTTTAGAAAAACTGACCTTCCCTATAAATCCATGACCTGTTGTGGCCATTTTGTTTAGAAAAGTCAGCAATTTCTTGATAGTTATTGAAGTTCAGTGTCTCTAGGTTTCTTCTTGCCAAATTTGGTGAAAATCCAAATATGACATCCATAGCCGGAGACTAGTTTGCAAAGGTGGTCTTGCAAATAAATAAATAAATAATGGTGAGAAATTTTGGCATAATAAATTAAATCAAGAATTAGAATTCTCATTGTCTTGAGCCAAGCAATCAACCAATTTTTTTAGGCCACATTGTTTCGGAGTTATGGGCCTGAACTTGGGTAATAGCAAAAGCATGTGCCCTTTATTCATACCTGCCATGACCTGAGTAGTCCCCTAGTCAGGAGGTAAAGAGTAAATAGGTTCAAAGTAGAATGCAGAGCAAAACCGTGTAGCCTCTAAAAGTTACAAATAAAACTTTAAAATCTATTCAAAACGTCACTGGCAGCCAGTACAAGAATACATAAACAGGAAAATCATAAATTAACTAGAGTGTAGTTCAGTTTGGATTTTTCTGAAAATATATAATGTGTAAAAGTGTTGATTTTTTTTCTATTTCCCTCGGTGGATTAACACATAAATCCTTCCAAATCCCTCTGTTTGCCCAACCCCCTTTTCATTTCACTGCCTCATTCTTTCAAAACACAAAAGGGGAAAATGGCATCGTCAACTTTCTTTTTGTTCAGCACCTCTTTCCTCATCTCTAATTCTCTCTGTCCAATCCAACTTCCCCCTCCCCCTTATCTAATTCCTCAGCGCCCTGTTCGTGCCATAAAAAACTTAGAGTCTAACACTGCAATGTTAGCCTTACAGCTCCAACACACCCCATTACCTCTACACATTTTGAAACTTGCATTCTCTCTCTTCCATTTTAAAATTGCATTCTCCCTTTCCTTCCCCCCTCTCTCTCTCTGTCTCTCTCTCTCTCTCTCAACACCCTTCATTGTTATGGTCTTACTGTGACAATATAATTGGAATTGCAGGCGGAAGGATGTGAAACACCATGGCTTAAACTGTAGGAGAATAGCCTATTGTCACACTTTCCGTGTGTGTGTGTGTGTGTGTGTGTGTGTGTGTGTGCATTTGCATGTGTAAGTGTGTGTGCATGTGTGTGTGTGTGTGTGTTTTCTTGTACTTGCTACACAGGGAGAACCAGAAAATGTTTTCTTCCTACAGGGGACATTATTGGGAAGGGTATACATTTTTGCCTGTCCTCATAACTACAAAGGCAAATTGTGACTTTTTTCTTAAGGTTAGGGGTAAGGTTAGAATTAGGGATACGTTAAGGCTAGGGTAAGGGTTCGAGTTAGGCATGCATTGCTTATTGTTAAGATTAGGGAAAGGCTGCAGAGACACACAAAGAATGAATGGAAGTCAAATGTCCTCTCAAGGATATAAGTATACAGATGCATTTGTGTGTGTGTGTGCGCGTGTGTGTGCGTGCGTGCGTGTGTGTGTGTGCGCGCGCGCGCGCGTTTGTTCTTTAGCTATTTATTAAAAGAAAACATTGTCCAAATGTGTTCCAAACGTCCAGTAGGGATGTGTGGAATAACTGCATAACAACGTAAAGTTCTCGTGAAACAATTGCATCTACTGAAAAATTACTGCTACGGGTATCCATGTCCAACTTTTACATCTTTTCGCGCAAATGTGTCTAATCTGCATACTCGTCATCTTTCTTTGAATTCCAAACGACCTGTAAACGCGCATGTGATTATGACAATATGATGTCACTTCTTTTCCATGTGGTACAATACCAATTCTAGTCGTAGAGGAAGACCACGACGGGGTAGCCAGAGCAAGGGGGAGGAGGAGTGGGCAGGAGGAAGAGGACGACATTACTGATGCCGTTTCTACCGCGAGCAACACGGGCGGTTGAAAAATGACAATTAACTACATGTCTAAGTTGTTTATTTCATCACGACCATTCTGAAAAGGGCGCGCAAGGCTCGCTGGATATTATTGTTTTGGATTTTTGTCTGCATTTCGGGGGAAAGGAGATTCTGCCTGCCCTACATTTTTCTAGGCTATTTATTTATTTATTTAATTTGTACATGCGGGAATTAAAACGACTATTTCTCTACTCAATGATTAAGGTTCAGAAACGCTTGCTATTATATATAAACAAATATACAACTGACGTTTTTTTTTTAAATTCTGAAATTACGGGACGGGAGTGGGATCAAGGATCAGAGAGAGACGCATCCGCCAGAGGCGAGTGCGAAGCGGACATTGTTATAATCGAGGAAAGGGAAGTAGCAGGATGCTTTGCAGTGATTCCATGATTTTATTTTGCCTGCATATTTGTGTTTAATTATACTGCGCGGAAGCAAAGGCCCTACTTGTGGCACATCTGTAACGAAGAATTCGGCACATTTTCATTTGTGGGAAAGACATCATCCTGCGGGAAGGACCGAGCTCATGCCTCGCATTCACTTCACGTCAACCTTTGAGATAACAGAACATTGATGTCATACCATCATCAGCACTGTGCTCAAGGTTTGCAAATACAGGCAAACAAATACCGTGGAGGAAAGCATCAACCAGCCAAACCAGCGAAACTGTGCCGCCTCAACGCGAACCGAAGACAGAGGACCGTAGGCTAGATTTACAGCCTACTTTGGCACACGTACTGGGGAACGGCTGGGTAACGAGATGTCCCGATATTTAAAATATCCTGCTTCGTTTTGAACTATGTCGGGCGGCAGGTAGTGGCGCTGAGTGGGTCACCGTTGGGTAAATCAAATGCCTAATGACAGTTAAGTAGCCAACTGAGTAACGACCTTAGATAACAGGCCTTGTGTGTTCTACATTATTGAATTTATCACATTTCTTGTTTGATTAACATTGGCTTGCAACATTCTAATGCAAAGTGCATTTATCTCTGAAATTTTTTCTGTGGAGCGGCAGTCTGACACGCGGAGAGCAATTATAGCCTTGAGAAAAACGTAGGTCGATTCTGCCGCACAGCTGGTAACTTACATCCGACAGCAAAAGGCCCTCTATTATACAGTTTTTGGCAGTTCAGTTGGGTCTATACTGATTAAGAATAAGGAATAGGCCTATTTTCCGTTCCAAAATGGGAAGTGACAGTGAAATTTTCAACCGGGAGCTATCTAAGATGACTGATGAGGACTTACTTGCCTGCACTAAGGAGGAGCTGGTGGGTCGACTTCGTAAAGAGGAGTCTGACAAGATAACGGCCCTAATCCAGCGAGGCCGCCTAATCAAAGAAGTCAACAAACAATTACAAGGCCATCTGCTTGAAATCCGGGAACTAAAAGTGATTAATCAGCGACTTCAGGAGGAAAACCAAGAACTGCGTGACTTGTGTTGTTTTTTGGACGACGACCGACTCAAGGTTAAAAAGTTGGCAAGGGAATGGCAGCTATTCGGCCACCACGCTGCCAAAGTGATGCGTGAAGACCTGGGAGGTTACCTAAAGAAGCTGGCTGATTTAGAGAGGCTGCAGGATGGGCTAGTGAAGGAGAATTTGGACCTGAAGGAGCTATGTTTGGTGCTGGAAGAGGAATGTGTGAGCAGAAGTGACTCCAGCCCTGGCGGATCGACGGAACTCAGCTTGCCCTGCTTGGTTGTCCGTGACTTGGGCGATGGCAGTTCTAGTACTGGAAGCGTTGGTAGTCCGGATCAACTTCATCTGGTTTGCTCACCTGATGATTGAAGGCTGGCCGTGCTTCGCCTGCCGTGCCATACTCTGGGTGTGAAACAGACTGAGAAAGATAGTTTAATACCAACCTTCTTAGGGGAAAATAGTTTGAACACAATTTGGAATTTATGTCCCCTTAGCTTGACTCTGGGACATGTTAGACCAGCACGTTTGGATTTATGCTTATGAATAAAAGCTGAAATATTTGCCATTAATAGCCATAACTGTCTCATCTGATATACCAAGTGAATGGATTATGAGACAGCAAGGAAAACCTTTAGAGCTAGGTCAGGTTTTTGGGTTTTGTGTCAGCCCTCCATTTAAAAAAGGACTATCATGTGAATGGTTATGATTATGATTGGATTTAATTTAATTTCAAATGGTTTATACATATAATTGACAAATTACCTCTGAAGTTAAGTATTAGAGGAGTGAAAAAATCAAAATGAAATGGAGCTGGGATAGATTTTATCTGTGGACTGCACTTCACTTTATCCTGGCATGCAGTGCTCCGGGCCAAGTCAAGCTCAGCTGAATCAGTTCTTTTGTGGCCTGACAGAATCAAGGCATTCTGAAAAGCCTATCCATATCACTATGAGCAAAAATATTGAATGGCATTTGTGTTTGGGAAGTCAAAACAGCTCACTCAAAGGACAGTAATGTTTTTTTTTTTTTTTGAATGATTAATTGAGTCTTATTACTGCAAGAGGGACAGGCTGTTATGTTGTTTCAATTCTCTCATCAATTTGGCAGTGATGGAACTGTTTTTTGATGTCCAAAATAATTTTTATAGACAGAAAATATTGAATATTTTCTCTTCTGAATCACCATTAAATTGTTTTCTGAATCTTTGAACTGATCTAGAATGTACCCTATAAACTGCACTGTTATAGACAGTGTTTTGCACTGGACTGGGTGACATGTAACAGTGGCACACTGGTCTGTGTTGTACTGTGTATACTCACATTGCACTGAATTGAAGAATTCTCAGACCTGCACAACTAGACCCTAATGAATTATCATATACTGTGCTTTATACAGTCCAATGCTGCACATTACTGCACTACTTCAAATTGTATTCTCCTAAACTGGAATTGATAGGCTGGTTGTACAGTACACTGGATTTATTTGCTGGAGCCCATTCATTGTGTTTAACGAATGCCTATTTGCTATTACTTAGAAATATTTTAAGTGCAGTACCTACATGTTATTATGATTATATTATTAATGATATTAACATCAAAGTAGTTCTTTCTATATTTCAATTTTACTCATGTACTGTTTAATAAGTTGGTGTTTATTTTGTTTGACCATTGGCTTAGTATTATCATCATCATTACAATCATCAGTATTGCTTTAAATGACAATGATTTGTCTTTCAATTTATAAATTGTGCTCCCTTTATTGGCTGCTGTTGGCTGTGTTGCTGGCTGTGATTGGTGAGCTGTGCTGTTATTGAAGGGGAGAGCTTTAAATACACCAAGACACACACTCTTGCGTTGGACTTTTTTGTCATCATTGAATGCTCACAAAATGTTCATTCTGATTTTGTAGTTTTTCAGATTCTTGTATATTAATCAAGTGGTGTTATTTATCCAAGTACTTGGCTTGTTTAGGAAGTGCATAGTGCTCATGTACTATAGAATTGTAACTAAAACTCAAGGACTGAATTTTCTTACCCTGCCCAGAACAGTGTTATTGCATTTTGAAAGGCACTTCATTTGATAAATGGGTAAAATATCTATCTGGAGAGTAGTTCTCATGCACAGAGATATACTGTAATTCTTCGACAGTGCATGACACATATCTTTTCTCTCTCTTACTCGAATGTACTTTCTCTGCCTGTCCCATGCTCTCAATGTTACTTCACGTCTTGTGTGACGTGTTCACTCCGTTTAATTGAGTGGGAGGGAGAGAACGGGGTGCATCAGGGTCACAGGTTCCGTCAACCCATTGATCTCCTCCTCCTTGCTCTTTTAAATCAATTGTCTGTTACCAGAACCCATTATGTTTGTAGTATGTCTCTAACCTCAGTCCCCAGTTGAATTGAATCACTTTCTTCATGCTGTCTCCCACCCCTTGAATCTGCTCTCCCAACTGCAGCCCCTTTTTATTTTGTTTGGTTTTGCCTGTCACTGTTGATTTCTATGTACTTTTTTACATTTGTGGGCAGATTCGATTGCATGGTGTACTCGCTGCATATAGCTCAGTAAGTCTGCTAGCGAAGAGGAGCATGGTGTGAAAAAGTGAAGGCTTCCTTGTAGGTTGCCATGACAACAGGCTCTGGCTGTGCATCAAGGCAACAGGGGTAAAATTATCACATAATGCTGTTGCACAAACCTGGGATGAAAATACACAACTATCATGGATTGTTGCCTTTTTCCTTACTGCCCATCTATGCATTCTATCAGGCATCAGACCTCTTCCCCATTGCCGGGTGTCTCCTTTTTTTGCATCAACTTGGAACAGAGGTTGTCAAGCCTGATCCTGGAGGCCTGCAGTATTTCCTACATTTAGTTGTTAATCGGGACTTATGTGATAAATTAAAATAGATGATAATACACTTAACTCACCTCACCTGGTTAATAGCGTCTAAATTGGATGGAGAAAGCCCTCAGGACCAGGGTTGGCCACCCCCTACCTTAGAGTTTTTCCTCCTGTCCATACCCTTATCCCCAGTCCACGCGAAGCTAGAGGGCAGTGTGGTCCAGCAGAATATGGAAGAGTATTTAGTCTATCCACCAGGTGTCGTAGTTGAGTAGACGTAGTCAATATTTCTGATTTACGCTAAGTACGGAGAGAAATCTTAAGTAATTCACTGTGGATGGGTGTGTCTCTGTGTTAGCGCATTTGTGCGCATGTATTTGTGTCCGTGTGTGTGTGTGTGTGTGCGTGTTTCTTTCTTAATTGTGAGTTGCAATGTGACTGTACTCAGGACATCCTAAAAGGAAGCACCAGGCTGACCCCTCCCTTCCCCCTCCCCCTGTCCCCCCTCCTTTCCTAATGGTCTCCAGGGGTGAGAGCATCTCTTAACAGGACATAGACAGGATATGGAGTATTTGAAAGAGCCCTGGATAGGACAAACTAGAGAGAGAATGTGGATGGCATCCAATGAGCTGGCAGAGGAAGCTGAATCAAGCATATTTTTAAAGATCACTTCCCCCATTCCTGCAGTGCAGGCCATGACCTTGTGTTCACTCCATAAAAGTAAATGCTGGTATTCAGGTTAATGGAATAAAAAGTAATAAATTGATTGTAATTATTTTATAAATGCAAGAGCTTTAGACTGCCAAGGGCCAGTTATATAACCAAAAATTTTATAGACTATTTTCATTCAGTGTTCCTATTTCGCACATTTTAATGACAGCAATGACATTCTTGCTTGATTATCGAAACAATCTTGAAATTCAAGTACAAAAATTTTTTTTTCCTTTCTATCGCTGTTAATTTATTTCTTGTGTAAAATGGCAAAGAAGGAAGTCCTAGCTTTATCCATCTACCCGATTCAATGCTTTTCTGCTAATTGCATATGAAAATCAGATTTTTACATGCACAGCATGGTCATCATTGACTTGTCATAAAAGTCACTTGTATTTCATAGAAAACTATTCACATCATGGACATTCTTATCAGATTCATGAACAGTTGAAAGCTTTGGGACAGCTCTGTGTTGTAATCATAACATACTGTATATAATCAAATACAGCGCAACCACATACAACATGATCATACATTCATACAAATTATAATTTCACTTATACATAAGCAATTTTCAGTCTTTTATTTTTTCCCATACAGATGAGAAACAGTTTGAAAATTCATTCAATTGATAAATAAAGTTTTATCTTATGCAAATAAATACATAGGCCATGCCGCTCTTTTTAAATAATTTATAATTAATGTGTATACTAATATATTACTGATGGTATGATTAATTTGATTACATACAGTACTGTGCAAAAGTCTCAGCCATATTTAAAGAAATTTTGAAGGGCAAATATGCTTGAAAAAATGATGGAATTAAAAGTTAATAATAACTAAGAAATGCACTAAACAGAGCAGTAAACTGTTAAAAACTAAACCAAATCAATTTTTGACGTGACTACCCTTTGCCAAAAAATTTAGGACACTGTCCTGTTGTGATATAGTTTTATAATATGATTGATTTTTGCTTGCTCCAAGCGGAGTGGAAAACTTGCCACTGTTCTTCTGCAGATTGACTGTCTCACTTGTGTCTCTCCTTTAAGTTAACTGCAGACAGCCATGATGATATTGACATCAAGGTTCTGTCAAGGCAATATGATCTGTATTGACTGTTTTTTAATTAAATATAAGCATTTACTTATAAAACATTTCCTTCAATTAGCATTTGGAATCTCAAATTAACTTTTTATCTTCAGCAATTCTAATGTGGAAAACGAAAAGTAAACACCTAAAGCAGATTTAAATTTTAAAAAGTGCAGGGTGCCTAAGACTTTTGCACAGTACTGTATAATAATATATTAAGTGACAGATGTATGTGTATACTACTAATACACAAATGTATATTGTTCTAATATAATTTCCCAAGATAATGAATAGCATATAATGAATAAACAAACACTGCTGTACTGTCTGCCTAACAGCAAATACATGCCCTTAAATGTGTAACAATAAGCTTGTATTTTGTAACCAACATATTCCAAAAAAATAAGTGCCAGGCACTGTAGTGCATCATTTATCTGTAGTTATCCAAGGCTTAAAGTATTTAAGTCACAAAACATCCATTTTCAGAAAATTAAGGCAGTGGACTTAGATAACCATAAAAGACATTTCCAATCCTTACAATAAGTGAAAATATGACTTAAATATTTTTAGCATGAGGCTCTTCAAATAAAGAGTTCATTTCAGTCCTCTACTGTTCATTTGTGGAACTGACAAAAACTCAGTTGCTGAAACTAACAGGGCTGAAGTACCAGTATCAAAAATAGCATCATGCTAAGTAAAAACCGAGCAATACAGCCATATTGATACTGTACAGCTCTGCTGAGATTCCAAATCTTTCGGGAATTCCCAAACACATACACTGAATTTTTAAATTATCACAAGCTTTGGTCTATTTAATTAACACAGGAAGATGTGCTCCCTGGCTAGCAGCTGGATCAATAGGGACTAAGGGTTCTCTGCTGATGGAAGCTAAGGTAATTTCAGTGATAACAGTGATTTTAGCTTAGTTTTTGCTACAATGATATACTTGAAAATCCCAAGCTATCCTTCACTACTACACAAAAATACAACAAATGATTGTATTGCTAGTAAAACATCATCCTCATAAGAATGTACACTCACTATTACCTAGTATTACTTGTATATGTCACCAGTAGACAGCTTGTCACTGTAACTATCTAGCTGCATTAAAAATGGAATAACTGTAGTCATAAAATAGCTCATGGAGTACATGAAGTCAAAAACAGCTTATTCATTTAGTTGTTCCCATCATCATAATGATCGTAATTATCATCATCAGGGATGTCATTGTCGCTACTATATCTGTACCATGTGACAGTCTTCTCTCGGCTGACGGGTGTCACAGGGTGAGAATAGTGGGGGAGCTGAGGGAGTGATCTGACGACTGGTCCCCACTGCTGCTGCGCCTCCGATGAGCTATACCACAGGGCTCAGGGAGCAGGGCCGGCTCGACTGTACCAAGTGTCGGGTTAGAGGATGTGGAGGGGGAGCTGAAATGGTGGGAGTGGGAGCTCGAGCTGGCTTCTAAAGGGGCGGAGGGATAGGTGAAGACCAGGCTGCCGGTGAAGGGGGTCAGAGAAGGGGTGGAGGTGAGGACCGGAGTGTGGAGGGATTCAGACTCCGACGGCTGGATGGAAAGAGCAGACGAGGTGGATGGCGGGGGCGGGAGGGTTATTTTCGGCTTCGGCTTCTCAGTCTTGGGACGACTCTTTGAGGAAGGACCGGGCATGTCATCGATGTCGATTTTGGGAGCTCTCAGGGTAGGCAACCCCAGGCCAGTATCGGAGTCAGAATCCGAATCGGAGTCCTGGATCTTGCAAATGGGTCGGTGGGCCTCCAGAACCAGCTCCAGCTTCTCCTTCTCCTTCTGTAGCTCAGCAATCTCCTTCTGCAGGCGGGATTTTTCACTCTCCAGCTGGTCCGTCTCCTGGGACATGCAAATAAGTGCAACAGGTGTCATTCAATGGCATGGGTACTGTATATACTGAGGGCGCTGAATCCCCTTCTCACTTTTCCGTAACAAACTCATCAGATGTCAACTTCTACACTGACATAATAGGCCTTCGCTAGGATATCATGACTCAGTAATGTCTGTATCCTGCTCATGAGCAGCCGCAAATTAATTAATCAGAATATAGATAAAGAATGCAAGTTGATATTTTATCTCAGATTTGTTTCAGCAAGTATTTCAATTTACATACAAGCTAGAGTACTTCTAAAAACTCACATTCTGTAGTGTTTCTGTCAACTCACGGCGGCGGTTCCGACACCTAGCTGCAGCCATTTTGTTTCTCTCCCTGCGAATCCTCCTCTTCTCAAGATCTTCATGGGACAACTTGACAGAGAATATGGGTAAATTAACATGAGAAAGCAGAAGGGTAAGGTAAATACAATATTTTACCATAATTATTTTTACCTTTGGGCAGTGGCGGGCGGTGGACAGAAAACTGGGGGGGCGCAAAACATCCCTTGAAACGGATGAGATTAGTGACCCGATTTCAATCATTGTTCTTGGTCAACATGTTAGTTTGCCTTATAATGAAATGTTGAGGCGAGTGAATAATAAATTCTATAAAATGTTTAATTCACATGCCTTAATAGGCAACTCTTCACGAAAAAACCACTGTAGATTTTCCGCGTTAAATTTTGTCACACCCTAAGCAAGTCGTCAAACCTGTGCGTAATGATTGTTTAATTGAAAAAGTAAATTGTTTAATTGACAATTAGCTACACCTGAGAGGGAACAGTTCAAGTGTCTTTTACCAGGGAAATTGACTGAAAACAGATCAAGACTAATAAGCAGTTTAAAGGCGTGTTTATCGCCCTCCTTGTTCTCTGTCCACCGCCCGCCACTGCCTTTGGGTTAAATTATTATGAAAAAGATAATTTCCACCATTTGCTCTCACTGCAGTCATAGACATATCCAAAAAAAAAAAAAAAAAAAACGTCGCGACTGAAAGAAGTATTTTACATAACATTGCTAATGCCACACTGCCATCTTGAGGATATCTTTATTATTTCACTGTAAAATATTTGACGTATTTGACTTATTTCAAATTTCTCAATACACTTTGCATCATTCTATTGAAATTCATCTTTAATTCCATGATATGTGATCCCGATCCCCTTCTTTTTTGTATCTCTATTGCCTTTAGCTGTGATGACTCATACTCAGACCCCCTTTGGTGACTCAGCTGTGAGTCATATGACCAACCCAATGAGTCACATGACAACCAACTTCCTGTCCCATCATTTTCACACCTTAAGCTCACACCTTTATGGTCCAACTTGGAGGCTTTGGATTGGTACCCATTCTAAGTGTAATTTCAGAAATTTTGACTGGGCTCATTAAAAGGTATTCTGCGCAAAATAAATGAAATCAACACAAACCACTCAATTAAATGTGAATGAGTTCTCAAAGTTATTTAGCATCAGTCATTTCACCCAGATCATCAAAGGGCAAAAACAGCTGCCCTCACTGGTTGTCAATAAAATATATCATTTTCCATGTATGACCCAGTCTGGAACTCCCCCACCACCACTGCCACATTGGCAACATTACATGTATACATGTCTGACAGAACTCAGTCACACTGCAGAATGTAACACTGAACTAACACTGACTCACTGTCTCATCTAAGTCCTATAACTCCATTTTATGGATGTAAATACAAAATAACACAATTTGTTCTGAGTGTATTTGACTTGCACCACTACGCAAGCAGCAACAGTAGCATTAATATTCACTTCATTTCTCACATGAGCAGTTTTCAGCGAGAGTTTTACTCAGCCCACTCATTTGCACATAAGTTTGTACAGATCAACAGAACTTACAAAGTCATCAGCCCGTCTCCTTGATGGTACCCTGATCCCTCCCACTGTCCTAATGACACCTGGCTGGACCGGGTGTGTATGAGAGGGATGGGAGGGCGGGGGGCGGGGCCCAGTTGTTGGTGGTAATGGCGGTCGGGGTGGTCTGACAGGTGGACCAGGTGCTGTGGGCAGAAGAGAGGGCTGGACCAGCCACTGTAAGTCTTGGCTGGAGGTGATGGCATCAAGACTGGGAACAAACTGGCCTGTACTAGCCTCAGTAAACTTCTGCTGGGAAGCAAAGATTAGGAAGAGAAACAAAACGAAACCATTAGACAAGAAAATGTTTATGTTTCTTTCCCAAAATGTTGAAGTATTTCAAGAAATTCCAGTATTTCGACATTTCGGAACATTTGTGAAAAGTGATTTAAGGCTAAAAAGCAACTTTTGATATTATTATTATTATTATTATTATTATTATTATTATTTTAGTTGTTGTAGTAGTAGAAGCAGTAGTAGACGTAGTAGTAATAGTTCTTGTTGTTACTATTAAAACTAAAAATGTTATTACGGTAGAAGCAATACGATTTTCCCATGTTGTATACCCAGAGTATGAACATTATAGTTCATAATATTTTAGTGAATAGGTGCGCAAGATCGAACTGACAGATAGTGATGAAAAAAACATGTTTGTTTGCTCTAAAAGCAAAGTGAGGCACTCCACTCAGAAAGTACCGAACACAGAGACGTGCCTGTCACCAACAGACATGCCTGTGACTCAGCTGCTGGGCACAGCAAGACATGACATCGACAAATAAGTATCATACGCACCATTCACGCATCACTAATTACACATACATAGCTAATGAACATTATATTGTTATATAACATTAAGCAGTATGTTTGCTTACCTGCGGCTGCTGAACAGAGTGACTTGGGAGCAATGATGCGGAGACTGGCCCGGTTTGAGGGGATCCAGTACCGGTGAAAGGTTGCTGTCTTTCTTCTCTCAAGTTCCCGTAGTTTCGAAACATGTTTCCAAAAAAATCAAACGAACGGCACAAAGGAGACTATCCAGGAATTACCAAAAATCCAGTTACGTCGTTCAGAATAGCCCCGCGTGTTGTTACTTCAGTCGTTCAATCGTTTGTTAAAACTCCGAAACTGAATTTGAAACTTGAAGAAAACCGCTGCGTTCAGGGAGGGATCCAACTAGCTTGCACAGAGTGGGGGAATAAGGAAACAATATTATTTCTGTTTCCAACAAAGTCCTTTGAAATGACAAAAACTTATGGTTGGATATCCCATAATATCACTCTAACAGTTAGTCTAGACTGAATGTACGGGATTCCCATGGAAATATAAACTCCCCTAACCGATACCAGACTACTGACACGCCCCTCCAAAATTCCGGGAAATGGTGCCGCCGGACATTTGTCAATAGAAACATCACGTGACTGACGTAGCTGACCAAATATGGAGAGTTTCCTCTGACGTTTTCCTGGACACCTTCGCGAACGCACGTTGGCTCTGCGTTCCCTGTCCACAGTATCTTTAAATGCCCGTAAACCCCGTCACCTGCTCGCCAACGAAATGTATCGATAGCACACTCAGGCCACAGGCCTCTTGTGTTAAATCAATAATAAATTAGAATTTGCGAGGACAGCTTTTCTGAATTATTTTTGGTTTGTCTACTTGCCCATCGCCACTTTCCACTTGCGCATCTGGAATTGAAATAGGCTTCTCTTATGATCAAACTATTCAGACTAGTTACCTTCGCTTCGTAGGTCACTCAGTTCTATTAAATCTGCGATGTCATGGCCCAATTCCACCATCCTTCAGCCGAAAATCAAATAATGCAAAAAAAAAAAAAAAAAAAAAGATGCGAGTCTCCCCATTGCAGCGAACTGCCTTTCGTTGGCATGAACCACGTATTTACTGCAGGGTCAAAGAGTTCATTATGAAAGGTGGCGTTTTTATCATCGAATAATTGAATTCAAGATGGGTGAAATTAAACTATCTACCAATTAAATGTCCGAATAGTTAAATGGCTGCGGAATTTCTGAGAGTCAAGCAACAACAGACCAGCTTTGGCTGACTGTTTATTATCTGACAATAATTCCGTCTGTTTCACAGATTTATACTTTTGTTGGGGGGGTAGATTGGCGTAAGATGTCGAACATCTATTAATAACAGGCCACAGAAGTAACCCCTTTGGTCATGTTGAACTGACAATAGGTCGTTTCATGACCCTCAAAAAGGAAACTCCAACCCAGCCAACAAAGATCCTCCACGAGGTTCGACGTTAGTTTGTAGGCTACGGCAAAGCAACCACGCCCATTTTGTATCCCAAGCTCCTTAGTTCAAGCCAGCAAGAACGAAGAACAGAACGCTACAGCCCTCTAGCGTCATTGACGTCATTTCAATAATAACTTCTATAGTGTTTGTAACCTATCTCCGGTTTTACCATTGTTGATCCACGTACAATCAAAAAATATTCAGATGCATACGCAAACATTTGGCAGTGACACGTCGGTCAAGTGGACTGTTTGATGGTTGGCCAAAGAGTGGTCCGATTTAATACAAACGTGCGTCCAACGTCTTCTCTTGTACATTTCACAGAAAAATATTGGCTATTTCATAACATTTATTATCTTCAACCCAAACTCGGAAAAATTTGGGATGATTCAGAAAATGCACATAAAGACAGAAAGCAGCAAGTCCTAAATTGGTTTAGAACAATCTTTCTGAAATAAAGATAGGAAGGATTCAAGGAATTTGGAGGAATTTAATGCGGAAAGGACAAGGGCACAAGCCTTAGCTAAATACCTGTGATCTCTGGTCATTAAGATGGCACTGCATCAAGAACTGTCATTTATCTATAAGTGATAAAATAACATTGGTTTAGGATTACTCAGGCAAACCTTTGTTTACCAGCAACAAGTCTAAAAACTATGCTCTGTCCTGGTATGGGATTGTATCAGTGCCCTTGGTGAGGGTAACTTGCGGTTCTATGAAGGCACCTTTAATGCTGAAAAGTACATTGTGATTTTAGAGCAACATATTCTACATATGGACAAATGTACTATTTCATGCAAGTGGACACTTAATTCTATTATTTCAAAACATAAAGAAAATTTTGGGCTTGTGAAATGATTGCTAATCTGTTCCCTGTCCTTATTCTTCAACTTGAATGCACGCCTTATCTTATCCAAGACTTTTCAAAATTTCAAATAACAACTTCCTGACTTTGCCTAAATCACAGGGAGACAACCTTCCCCACAAAGGCTGAGACAGCCTGCCACAAGCCACATGTTTTGATACAGTTTTAGCAAGCTATAATGGAGTTCATCCCAACAACACAAAAATAAACTTATTTAATAGCTAACCCCCTGCTCTTTTTTAAAGAATTAAAAGTCAGTGGATATACTCATCATGAGCATTATGTTATGGTCCAGACCAAGAATCAAGTGCGGAGTCAGACGTGCAGTGCAACTGGTAGTTTATTGACAGCAATACGGTACAAGACGGGGATGGAACCCCAGAGAGAATAGGCAGGAACGGAGCCCCGGACAATGAGAAACAGTTCAGCATAGTTGCTATTGGCTATGCTGGGCTGCAGTCACGGGCCAGTAGTGGTTTCCGGGATGTTGTCAGATGTCACACAGGCATCGCCAGCGCTGAACTGCTTTGTAGGATGAGGAGATTGCGTGAGAGGAATGCAGTCCTAGTCCTAGACCCTGATCAGGATTGGAAGTTTGTTCCTAACAAACTCGTGAGGGTTAACAAGAATGCAGTTCCAGTCCTGGACCCTGACTGGCTTAATAGTGTGCATACCAAGTGAGAAATTATGATGTAAGCCTAATGGAATGCAATTCTCATGACACGCCCTTTCTCACTGACAAGCTCTTACATGATGTCACACTGCATTTCATTCAAGCTGTATACTGTACCATCATACAAATGCAGCACTTCTGCATTTCTGTCCCTATGTTTTGATCTCTAGTACAGCTTTTACATCCACAACAACTTTGGAAATTGTGCCTGCTGTTCAATTATTATGTTTGGATGAAAATCAAATCTTAAATATTATATTTGTACAGTGCCGTGAAAAAGTATTTGCCCCCTTCCTTATTTTTTATTTTTTTGCATATTTGTCACTCTTAAATGTTTAAAATCATCAAACAAATTTTAATATTAGACAAAGATAACCTGAGTAAACACAAAATGCAGTTTTTAAATGATGATTTCATTTATTAAGTGGTAAAAGCTACCCAAACCTACCTGGCCCTGTGTGAAAAAGTAATTGTCCCCCCCGTTAAATCATGAATTAACTGTGATTAACCACATTTTTTTAGTTCAATTTCACTAGCTACACCCAGGCCTGATGACTGGCAGACCTGTTGAATCAAGAAATCACTTAAATAGAACCTGTCTGACAAAGTGAAGAGGACTAAAAGATCTCAAAAAGCAACACACATCATGCCGCGAACTAAAGAAATTCAAGAGCAGATAAAAAACAAATTTATTGACATCTATCAGTCTGGAAAGGGTTACAAAGCCATTTCTAAGGCTTTGAGACCCCAGCAAATCACGGTGAGAGCCATTATCCACAAATGGAAAAAACTTGGAACAGTGGTGAACCTTCCCAGGAGTGGCTGGCCTACCAAAATTACTCCAAGAGCACATTGACAACTCATCCAGGAGGTCACAAAAGAACCCGAGAACAACATCTAAAGAACAGCCGGTGTCACTTGTCTCAGTTAAAGTCAGTGTTCATGATTCAACAATAAGAAAGAAACTGGGCAAAAATGGCATCCGTGGGAGAGTTCCAAGGTGAAAACCACTGCTGACCAAGAAGAACAAAAAGGCTCATCTCACATTTTCCAAAAAAACATCTTGATGATCCCCAAGACTTTTTGGAAAATATTCTGTGGACTGACGTGACAAAAGTTTAACTTTTTGGAAGATGTGCATCCCCTTACATCAGGCATAAACTAACACAGTATTTCATAAAAAGAACATTGTATCAGAAGTCAAACATGGTGGTGGTAGTGTGATGGTCTGGGGCTGCTTTGCTGCTTCGGGACCTGGAATACTTGTCGTAATTGATGGAACCATGAATTATGCTCTCTTCCTGAAAATTCTGAAGGAGAATGTCCAACCATCAGTTCATGACTTCAAGCTCAAGCGCACTTGGGTTATTCAGCAGGACACACACCAGCAAGTCCACCTCTGAATGGCTTTAAAAAAAAAAAAAAAAAAATGAAGATTTTGGAGTGGCCTAGTCAAAGTCTGGACTTAAATCCAATTGAGATGCTGTGGCATGACCTTAACCAGGCCGTTCATGCTCGAAAACCCTCCCATGTGGCTGAATTTAAAAAAATTCTGCGAAGGGGAATGGGCCAAAATTCTTCCACAGCGATGTGAAAGACTCATTGCCAGTTACCGCAAATTTTTTGATTGCAATTGTTGTCACCGAGGGTGGCACAACCAGTCATTAGGTTTAGGGGGCAATTACTTTTTCACATAGGGCCAGGTAGGTTTGGATAGCTTTTTCTCCTCAATAAATGAAATCATCATTTAAAAACTGGATTTTGTATTTACTCTGGTCATCTTGGTCTAATATTAAAATTTGTTTGATGATCTGAAACATTTAAGTGTGACAAATATGCAAAAAAATAAGAAATAAGGAAGGGGGCAAATACTTTTTCACGGCACTGTATACCCACATGCCTCACTCATCTTTAGTGTATTATGGAGCACTTTTATGTCTGAGACCATCCTTTTTTATACATTATCACCAAAACTAAATTTTCTGGAAAATTATGGATTAACCTTTGCAGCTGCTTCAGATCCTTTGAGTAAAGCATAAAAACTGGAACAGTTTTATAGAGAATCACATTAATCTTTTGGTGTCCATTCCTAGTGTATGGACCTTATAATTTTGTGTGACCCTACAATCTTTCCTGATGCGCCACCCCTCAGTCAAACTTTCCATTTCCAAATGTAATGACCCAAACAGTTTTGATGGGATATCACTCTTTTCGCGGTTGTATCTGGTCCAGAGATGTGCTGTTATGGATGTTGGTCACCTTATGACCTGTGCTGCAGTGACACCACCAGGCCAAACTTTACATTTCCAAATAACTTATACATTTCTAAAATTTATAAGCAGTTCTGTAATGTTTCCTATAGCGCTATCACTTGGCCAAATTTACTCTTTCCAAATGTCAAAATCATGTCAAATCTGCTTTCAACATTCCTGGTGCATACAGGATCCTTGCAGTTTTTTAATAGCTCTAGTACTTTTACTGTTGCTCTACCATTAGGTGAAAAATATATTTCCAGATGCAACTGGTCAAACTGTTCTACTGGGAATCAGATCAATTTTGCTGTAAATGTTTTGGTTCAAAAAGAGCAACGTCATTGTGCTGGAAAACTCAATATTTTACAAAAACCACCACTTCAGAGATGAATAATGATAAATCTCTCAGTATTTGGCATTTCCACCATTCCATACTTTGTGGGAAATGTGCTTTGAGGTTCTTGAACAGATCTTCTATAGTTTTTTTTTTTTTTTTATTCCCTCATGCATTTGTAAACTCCATTTAATTTCACTTGCCAACGGTGGTTTTGTGCTTCTGTCCAGTTACATAATGCTAACCACATTCAGTGATGCTGAGGCATAGATCTTGGGGTGGCCAGTGGGTATTATCAATCATCCATTACAATATTAGCCGCTTGATCTTCTGAATGAGCACTTTTAAGGTTCCGGTCTTGTTGACCACAAAAGTGAAGCTCTCGATTTACTGGTTGATCTACGTTCCAACCCTCACCTATGGTCACAAGCTTTGGGTAGTGACCGAAAGAATAATATCGCGAATACAAGCGACCAAAATGAGCTTTCTCCGTAGGGTGGCCGGGCTGACCCTTAGAGATAGGGTGAGGAGCTCGGACATCTGGGAGCGGCTCAGAGTAGATCCGCTGCTCCTCCGCGTCGAGAGGAGTCAGTTGAGGTGGTTCGGGCATCTAGTCCGGATGCCTCCTGGACGCCTCTGTCTAGAGGTTTTCCAGGCATGTCCAACTGGGAGGAGGCCCCGAGGCAGACCCAGGACACGCTGGAGGGATTATATCTCCCGGCTGGCCTGGGAACAGCTTGGGATCCCCCAAGTGGAGTTGGAGGAAGTGGCTGGGGAGGGGGGCTCCTGGGCCTCTCTACTCAGTCTGTTACCCCTGCGACCCGGCCCCGGATAAGCGGAAGAAAATGCATGGATGGATGGATGTCTTGTTGTTGAATGACTTTGCTCCCAGTTGAATAAGGATAAGAGGGTACTGCATGATATGTCAAGATTTGTTCATATTTAGCGGTATACATGATGTCTTTAATTAAAACCAGATTTTCAGATCTTGTTGAAATACCACCCAAGTCTTGTTCTGGACTTCCACCTCACGTCAATGATAATTGTTGACATGCTTCTCAAGTCTTCCTTTGCTGAAGCAGCTCAAGCACTGTATTTCTCTGAAAATCTCAAATCCACAGATGCTGTCTCAGTAGGACGTTTGGGCACACCCATATCTTTCAAGCAATCCTAAGGCATCTCTACGTGGAGCTTACATGTTTTTGTCATATGTATGTGGTTTCCTCTGTGTACTCTAATTTCTTCTAACAGTAGAAAACATGCATACAAGGCAAATTAGAAGCTGTAAATTGCTTGTGCTTGTGAGTGAATGGTGAGTGATCACAGCAATGGATTTTTTGAGGGCAATGGTTCTCAACTTTTGTCCTAGGGATCCCTGGTGTATGCTGGTCTCATAAAAACTGCAACCAAATTTGCCATTCTGGAACTATGAAGAGCTGTTAATTTTATTAAAACTAGTGCATTTAATACTGTAGTCAGATGGATTCCTTATTGTCATAAGCCATATTATTTCTGGAAAAAATCCCTCGTTTACACATTAAGCAATGTAATGAGAATCATACTCATTCACCACATTAATTAATTTGGTCAGTCGGTGGCAAATGTTGGCAGTAAAATACCATTTTTAATCAAGGCCGACAAAGTATATTAGCTAAAGCTACTTATGACATGTGACGGGAGGAAAAAAAATCTCTCTGTGCATAAAATGACCCTATTTAAAAAAAAATGATCTGCTGTTTAAAATTGTGATTTCAGTCATGGTTGGAATGAAAACCAGTGTATACAGGAGTTCCCAGGACCGATGTTGAGAGGTACTGGTCCAGGGTGTGTTCCCCCCACCCCACCTTCTTCATGCAACCCCTATCAGGAATAAAAATGATAAATAATGGATGGATCATTGAGGGTCAATGTAATGCATTTTTTTCTGCCAACCAAAAAGTAAAAAAGCTGCCTGGAATCATTGCTTATTATAATGACGCCACCGTTGTCAAAAAAAAAAAAAAAAATTAGAAAGACGGATAATCTGAAACTTAATTAGGTTCAATTTTATTTTTATGCAATAGGTGTAATGTAAAGCTCCGCATAATACATTCACACATTCTATATATATATATATATATATATATATATATATATATATATATATATATATTTTTTGTGTCTGTGCGATGACCCTGAGGCCATTTTTTAGAAAATAAAGTGAACAGAGGTAAATATTTTAGAGAGAAAGCAAAGGACTCGTTCCAACATTTGTACGCTACAGGAGACTGAGGATAAACGTCGCGTGGTCTGCTCCTTCTGATGATGTCCTCCTGTCAAGCGAGGGTCCGTCAGTTCGAGGTAAGTGAGCTAAAGAAGAGCAGAAACATTCAGGATCCACATGTACTTACTCTGTTTATCGTCCTAGAATCCCCTTCCAAATACAGCGGATGATTAACATGCCTCACCGTTAGAGTGCGCAACCTGGCGGACTCAGAATAACCTCAAGAAGCGAGTGACTTAATTTTCATCCAATCCTCAGGCAGTGAAAAATTAAGAAACTTCTGGTGGACCAATACCATTTCCAACATGAGCTACGCTGCCACGCAGGCACAGAACACTCAACGAATCATGGCAAAGTAGGGACGGCTGAGTGTGCTCCCTCACCGACGTGTACGTGTTTTTGCGAGTTTACACCAGTCACTCTTGCTAGTTTGCTATCTAAAGATTAGTTGAGTAAAAGCCAACTTTATCGCGGTCAGTGGCCGTGCGATTTGACAATTTTATGATTTCGAAAAAAAAAACATTGTAGGGATCTTATGAATACAATGCGTTTCGCTGTTAGTATCAATCGCCTCCTTCTGCAAGCTAACATTTAGCTCGCTAGCCATACCGTTATAGTTTCGCCGATAGCTAAGTGGCTAGCTAGCTAAATCAATAGGTAGAGATAGTTAAACATTTGTATTTAGCTATTTGTTCTAAACTGTAACGCGCAATGGACCTCCCTCATCATGGCTACAGAGCGGGTAAGTAAGAATTATGCTTGGGGTAGGGCTGAAAACCTGCTGAAAAACTACAACCATCTGTACTTTCCTTCATAATTTCTTATTGATAGATCTACATCTCAAGAATAACTGGCGAGAATTTCATCACAATATATTAAGAAATAAAGAAATTATGAAGGAAAGTATTGATGGTTGTAGTTTTTCAGCAGAATGTTTTCAACAGATTAGCCATACCCTTATGCTTGCTGGCTGGTTTGCTAGCTATCTAGCTACATTGTAAATGTTTGCTGCGACAGGACGAAAAGTACGGTGAACTTGTAGTTTAGCCCTGGCTAACTCATTGGCTAGATATCGAATTGGCTTGCCAGACAGTGGAGTTCTTAAATTAGCCGATAACGTCGCCACTACGAGCGTTATTTAGGTAATTCTGTTGTAGTAAGTTAGTTGAATCTACAGTTGCCGACGCGGCCAGATTTGACGCCTTTTTATCTCCTGACGTTAACATGACTCAGTGAAAGTGCGCAAAGACAACAGCTCACGGCTAACGTTAGTTACGTTAACACTGGTTACGTGGCTGCGCTTTGCCTCGCATGTGCGCGATTTCCTTTCAGCTTTCGAGTTAAACTATTGATCACGACTTGCTTGTTATTTGATGTTTTCGATGCACTCAGTGTCATAATTATCATTAATCTGCAACCGCAGTTAACACGCTTTTTAGTTTGGTGGCATCTTTTCTTGGGCAGTTGTCCGCTTTGCTAACGCAATTGTCCAGTTCTGGTTTTGCCCGTGTGCAATTTTGGAAATACATTTACGTCGATTCCTGAATATCGGGCTTTAAGCAGTGCATATCCTCATGTTTTCCATGACTGAAAAATTTGTTTTTAAATCTAAACTTTCCAAGAAAATTTATATGTAGCCAGCATGTGTAATGCAATTCAGATTTGCATGTTTAACGCGATTTGAAATGTATAAATATGGACATCTTCGCTCAAATCTTTGACTGGTGGAATCCAATAATTGCGTAATTCATGCTAATGCTATTAGTTGAACTCCTGAAGGACAAAAATATGACTTAATTACAGAGAGCCAACTGCATTTATCTGAGCATAACTTAATGGAATTTTGCGACTATGGGGCTTGCAAAGACATTAGAGATTTGAGGCATTCATTAAAAAAAATATTCAGGCTGGTGCAGTTATCCAGGGTGGCTTCCTGTGGTCACATTTTCTTTTTTGGTTGTGGAAAAATGTGCTGAGGAACCTCCGTTTAGTCTGTTACAACAATTGGCCGTCTCTACCTTTTTCAGTTGAATTGCACTGGAAAAAACAGTTTGACTTCCTAAAGTGGAGAAATGGTATTTGAGGCCATTGAGAAGTGCAGATTTTCGGGTTGTTCCTTTCTGGTGATGCTTGCTCAAGCCCGTTCTCTCTGGTGTGATCAAACTGTTTTTTGGACCCACACCATTTGTAACCATTTTTGAAACATCCCCTTTGTACCTGGCTTAAGTGCTTCATTACCTTGCGTCACTTTGGTGCCATGCCTCTTGGAGATGAGGTCACATGTTTCCTCGAGAGGACGCATCTCGATCAAAAAGCAACTGAGTTGATCTAAATGTACACATGTAGTAAGCCTGAAACTGTCTTACTAAAACATTGTTGAACAACTTCTTTTGAGTTTATACCATCCTCACAACCTCTTGTTCTTCCTGTCTCTTCCTTCAATTCCTCACTTCCTAGCTGGGAAGCCTCGGGCCCGTGCAGCACCTTCCACAGGCGAACCTCTCCTGTTTGAGGACACCAGTGGAGCAGCACCACCCACGGGTCCCCAAGGGTACTACAATGTGGGGTACAATATGGATGATGGAGGGGCAGCTGGCGGGGGACAAAACCTGTTCGCTGACCCCATGGCCAACGCGGCGATGATGTACGGCTCATCCCTGGCATCCCAAGGCAAAGACATGGTCAACAAAGAGGTGAGGGAGCAGTGCTTGTTGTAGGATGCAGATATGCTCCTGGAGTTCAAGCTTTAAAATTTCCTCACTTCTTCTGACTTGTTTATAGATATCATGTAAAACATTATTATTATTATTGTTATTATTATTATTATTAGTAGTAGTAGTAGTAGTAGTAGTAGTATTAGTATTATATTTTAAGTTATTTTGCTGATTTAGAGAAGTATTTCTGGGGCATGTGTCCCAGTAAGCAGGGTCTTACAATGCCCCTGGTGGGAAGTTGCCCTTTTTGGAATTAAATGTCAGTATGGACTTAAGCCAGTTTCTACAGAAGGTCTCAAGGACTCCTCTCTATTTCTGCCTTTCAGATAAGTCGTTTTATGTCGGTGAACAAGCTGAAGTATTTTTTCGCGGTGGACACAAAATATGTAATGAAGAAACTGCTGCTTCTCATGTTCCCTTACACACATCAGGTACTTGGATCCAGTTGAGAATATAATATTCTATGTTCATCTGTCACTTAAAATAACCTTGTGTGTGCACTGAAATGTGTGTTGGCTTTCATTGTAGTTTGCAGTATTTTAAACACAAATGAGTGTCTTTTAGGATGGTTTTGTTAACTTAATTTTATGGGCAAGTCTTTGGTGCTGAAGGTCTAAGTTTGTTACTTACTTAGATCTGCATTAACCATTAGGGGTGTCAATTGTAGACACACTCAGTCACAATACGATATGACCACAATATTTTTCCCACGGTAATGGTATCACATTACTGGCGATTTTGAATGCTAATACAATACATCACAGTATCTGTGCAATTAATTTTAAAATGAAAAAAAAAAAAAACAACTCATTTAGTACAGCAGATAAGTTTCAAAAGGCAATAAGCCCTGAACACTGAGGTAACAATTAATGGTGCATGCAGGCCCAGCCTGTTTAACGCTGCAAACAGTAAGGTTAAACTGTTTACTGCCTCCAAGTTTTAAAGGAAACTGAACTGAAATAACTTAAAATTCGATGCTGTCTTTGTTTTAAAAAATGTGATACTACATACACGTCAAGTTTTGTATTATTATCTCCCCGGGCATATAATGCTAGGAGATGTAGTCATGGGTGCAGTTGTCTGTCTGTCCGTCCGTCCGTGAACATTTCGTTTCCTGTGCATAACTTGAAGACCGTTCAACATTTTCCCTCAAAACGTAGTGTGCATATTAATCATGTCCTGACGTGGTGCCTTTTGCTAATCCGAAATTGATGACGTGGGGCCGGGGTGATATGCCATCTCCTGATGGCTCATTTTATTATATTGCTGTAGAGAGGGTTGCTGTTCTTTTTGATTGGCGCCCTCTCCAGGAGACAGGAAGTAATGATATTCTAGTAAAGTATTGTCAACTGAGGCAGTGCGGGAAAATCTCAGACTGTAGCGTTTGTATATTAAATAATAAAACTTCGTTGATTGACGCAAGTGTATCGATTATGAACCACGTGAATAAAGGCGATGTTATGGCTTCGTATCGATTATTTGTCCTACCCCTATTAACCATATCGGCATTACGCTGCTTTGCTCTTGTTTTTATCATACCTTCTTTGTTCCTCTCTTTTTTTGTGCCTCAAAAGTATTTTAAAGTTAGCACTGAACATTTCATAATCTGATAATGTGCCTTTTTAGGAAATACTGTATGTACTGTGCTGTTGTGTTATCCTTGATTGTTCGTGTGTGTTCCACTGATGCCATCAGGACTGGGAGGTGCGTTACCACAGAGACACTCCGCTCACACCTCGATATGATGTCAACGCACCTGACCTCTACATACCCAGTGAGTCGAATTCTGCGTCTCGCAGAGATTTGTTGCAGTTTAGAGTTGTGACTAGTGTTTTTTCTGAATAGTATGCCCCGAATACGATCTCTTTCATGCCTTCTCCTTCCTCCTTCAGCAATGGCTTTCATCACCTACATCCTGCTAGCTGGCATGGCTCTCGGAATTCAGAAAAGGTCAGAGTTCGGACTCACTGTAATGTGCTTCATCTCCATTCACTTTTCTGCTATTAATTAATCACTCACTCTTAATTGCGCTCTTTGATTCTTTTGAGTTCTTGTTTGGTTTATGGACTTAGCTGACTGGCCATGTTCGTTCCTTTCCCTCTTGTGTTCCAGATTTAGCCCGGAAGTGCTGGGCCTGTGTGCCAGTACAGCTCTTGTGTGGATGATTATTGAGGTTCTGGCTCTTTTACTGAGTCTCTACCTTCTTACTGTCCACTCAGACCTCTCTACATTTGACCTGCTAGCTTACAGTGGATATAAATATGTGGGGTAAGTGGCTGAGGATAATGTGCTTGTGCGTCTCCCTCAAATAGTCATTCGTGTTGCACTCAGTAAGCTGACCAGGGCCCCAGTCTGGTCCATTTCACGAAACTTAACATATTCCCCCCACATCCCTCTTGCCTCTACCACTTGGGGAGGAGGTAGGGGGGAGCTTGTTGATTGGCCTTTTGGAGGGGGACATCCAGTCCTTTGGAAATGCAAGTGATGAAGAAGATGATATCAGCCTTTCAATACAACATTTGGCAAAGAGGAATGAGTCTTCAACACTGGAGTTGAAGCAGTAAAATTTCCTGTTAATTTCTTGTTGAAGGATGTTATTATAAATTATTGTGGGAGGAAAATGGATATGACTCTTTTTTTAAGTGCAGAAGCACATTTCAGTTTTTTTTTTTTTTTTGTTGATATTTGATATTGAATAAGCTAAACCAGGGGTGGCCAACCCTCGTCTTGGAGAGCTGCAGTGTTTGCTGGTTTTTGCTGTCACTCAGCACTTTATCATTGAATTAAAATGGTTGATTGCACACATAACACCCCTGGTGTCTTAGGGTTAAATTGCGTGGGGAAAACCAAACTTGGCTCACCCTGTGGCTCTCCAGGACCAGGGTTGGCCACCCCTGCCCTATAAACTTTTATCTGCATTTTGCCCTTTTACATTGTCTGCATTCCAACTATGCTAAATATTCAAAAACATTGACAAATCTTAGTTTCCACCTGCATGTCTGCTTAATTGGCTCTGGGAGTCTTGTGGGTTGTTCCTGGTAATTGGTTGATTAGCTCATTATTCCCTTACAGCAGGGGTGGCTAAGCCTGGTCCTGGAGAGCCGCAAGGTGTGGTGACTTTGACCCCGATTACACGTAGGAAAAACGCACATATTTACTCAGGCCGGTAGGCCACGAGTCTAAGTTTTGGCTCCGTTCTTTTTTTTTTTTTTTCTCGGGATCACGATTGTCCTGCTCATGCATCTTGTGTCCTTGGATTGGCCCAGGTCTAGACCCGGCCCGAGTTCAGGCTCTGAGGACTCTCTTGTTTCATGCGGTTTGGCCTCTCTTTCACATGCAAACGAGTTTTTTTTCACGGAAAACGATTATTTGTAAAAACCCCGACCGAAGTGGAGATTTCTGATAACGCCGTTTATGTGTTGCCGTGTAAACTGGGTGAAACGGGGTTTTAGGTTTTGAAACGTCACAGCATCCGCCAGAAAATGCTTAACGTCATGTGAGCGACCTATCAGTCCACACAAACGAACCTCGCGCCATATTTATTGTTTTGAAAGGAACAGGAAGTCGCGCACCTTATTCGATGTTGTCAATTCTGAGGATTCTGATTGGCTAGCATGGCTTTATCCTTCTCCCTACACTGCCGCCCATAGGTTTGGCATAGTTATGATGGCGCTCGACGGCTTATTTATCCGGGTTCATGTAAATGCTAACATTTTTGAAAATGATGTTGTGTGCACGATGTTATTATTGAAAAAAGAGGGGGGGGGAATGTTCGTTTCTGTAAATACCCGGCTATGTGTAAACGTGGCCTTAGTTTTTCTCCTCCCAATTTAAACGTAAGACACTAGGTGTGATTAGTTAAGTGAGTAATCAACTGCTTTCATTCATCAATAGGTGCTGAGTAACACCAAAAACCAGCAGACACTGCGGTTCTCCAGGGCGAGGGTTGGCCACCCCTGAGCTAAACGATAACTTTTACTTAGTGATATGATTTACATCAGACTTTGGTTCCAAGGAATTAAGGCTATACTACGGATGAATAAGTGCCATCACTGATGGATTAAGCTGGCTGATACTCGCTAAATAACCAGCTAGCAGCATTTCTGTTCATAGGCAGCAAATGAGAGCTAATAAGCAGCATGAGTGCAATACTGACAGTTTTGCAATCCACACAAATTGCTTTAGGCGAAGAACGTGAGCAACTGCAACGGGCCTTTGCCTGGTTTATCTCAAGAACTTACGAGTGTAAGTGTGGCCCAATTAAAGAAAATACACCACTCTGTCCGTTGTTTCAAGTGCATACATGTTTATCTTCGGTTCTGTGTTACATGTGGCTGGGGCAAGTGGGAGTGGGCAATAAATTAATTGAATTGAACCACAGCCCCGATTCCAGTTTAGATAGATATTGTAGTATATTTCTTTGGTTATTATTAGATTTGAAAATGAGTTTGTTTATGCCGTTGACTTGGTAAGACTGCAATTCATTACATGCATACATCTGTGCTAACCTATTATCTGTCTGTGGCAGGATGATCTTCACTGTGCTTTGTGGGTTGCTGTTTGGCAGTGATGGCTATTATGTGGCTCTGGCCTGGTCCTCCTGTGCCCTAATGTTCTTCATTGTGAGTAATGGGCTGTGGTTTTGATGGCCTTCCTTTCTTTTCAGTGCCGGCTGTGCTGGCTTTGATGTTGACCTAGATTTTCAGTTTAATTCTGCATATAATTTGAACCTTTTAAACCGATATAAAGCCATTTGGGGAGGAAAGTTATGACCGGTAACTTGGTAATTCTGTGTTGCATTGACCTCTCTCCTTCAGGTCCGCTCTCTACGGATGAAGATTCTGTCTTCGCTCTCCTCGGACTCAATGGGCGCTGGAGCCAGTGCCAAACCCCGCTTCCGGCTTTACATCACCGTGGCCACTGCTGCCTTTCAGCCAATCATAATCTACTGGCTCACCTCGCACCTGGTCAGGTGACCTGGTAGAGGTGTAGTCCCTGGCTCTGTCTACACTGAGGCTGAGATGCAAACGAAAATGAAACCACACATCGATCACTTTTTACTGAACTGTTACAAATTGTCTCTGTTAAAGTCTTGGCATGGACATTGACAAACTTCGTAACCTGCACAAGCGATAACATTGAAAAATTGACCGAAAATACGGATTGGCCGACTTGCATTAGTTTTGATGTTTTCCTGGCTTTGAGCTCATAAAGGAAGTTCAGGACTCCCCAGTTTGGAGTTGAAACGACTTGGAGCTCATGCAGTTTGTGCTTATGTGTGTGCAAGCTTACTAAAGTATTGTACATTGCCCTTTTGTTAAAGTAAATGCGTTAAGGAAGGAATGAGAACATTCTAAACCATTTCATTTTACAATTTGGGGATGGCTGTGCCGCACATTAACATTCATTTAAGTCCTTTCAGTGTGTTCTCTTTGATTATGCCATTAAGACTCTCTGGCCTGTAAGAATGTTTGTTGCCTCGGAAGAAAGGTAACACCAAGTATTCCAAATTGAAAACGCCAAAATACACACAGACACGCTTTTCAAAGAGTTGTGTGAGTTTAAGTGTGCAATAATATGAATGTTTTTTGTCCCTCGAAGCGTTTCCTTCCATCCCTCATTTCTATTTATCTGTGCCACATTGGATGGCAGTATATTGTTGGGCTTCTATTTGTATTAGAAGTTAAATAAACAGTGTCTTTGAATTTTATGCTCATTTCTAGCATTGTATTTTTTATACCGCACCATTTCAATATGACACCATGTGTAAACCAGAAATTATACCATAGTTGCAGGTTTTAGCTATGGTTGCATGAATTGTGTTCAGTCAAAAAAAAAAAAATCAATTTTCATATTCCAAAAGTGACAAAAATAGTTGGTCAACAATGAAGATCAAGTTGAAATGAACAGTTAGACAAATAATGTGAAATAAAGGATTTGTATCATTGCAAGATAATTCAGTAATGCCGTATTATGTAGCACATTACTGAAAGTAAGTGGGAGTGTAGACGGTTATGGAGTGTTGAGTTATGCAGGTGTTACAAAGTGAAGGAGTACTGTAATGTTTCTACTGGAAGCAGGCTTGGAGCTCTCAAGACTTTTTATTTTGGGAATGTATAATACATGTGGTTATATGACATGAATTGTGTGCTTCTACAACCCCACTTCAAAATAGTTGGGACGAAGTGTAAATTGTGAATAAAATCAAAATGCAATGACTTTCAGATCACACGAGCCAATATGTTGTTTACAATAGAACAGAGATAACATTTCAAATGTTGAAACTGAGACATTTTACATTTTTATCCACAAAATGAGCTTATTTCAATTTTTTTTGGCTGCAACAGGTCTCAAAAAAGTTACGACACAGGCAAAAAAGGGCTGAAAAAGCAATTAATATATAAGAGAATCAGCTGAACATTTAGCAAGTAATTAAGTTAACTGGCATGAGGTGTGTAACATGATTGGCTATAAAAGGGATGTCTTAGAGAGGCTGAGTCTCAGAAGTAAAGATGGCCAGAGGCTCTCAAACCTGTGAAGGTTTGCGTAAAAAAAATTGTTGAATACTTTAAAAACAATGTTCCTCAACGTGAAATTGCAAAGGCTTTGAAGGTCTCATCATTGACAGTGCATAACATCATCAAAAGATTCAGAGAAACTGGAAAAACCTCTGCGTAAGGGACAAGGCTGAAGACCTTTACTGGATGCCCATGATCTTCGGGTCCTCAGATGCCACTGCATCACTCACTGGCATGATTGTCATTGACATTACTAAATGGGCCCAGGAATACTTCAAGAAACCACTGTCTGTAAACACAGTCTGCCGTGCCATCCACAGATGCCGCCTAAAACTCTACCACGCAAAAAGGAAGCCATTGTTGAGCATGATCCAGAAGCGCCACTGTGCTCTGTGGGCCAAGGCTCATTTACAATGGACTGTAGCAAAGTGTCCTGTGGTCAGACGAGTCCAAATTTGACATTCTTGTTGGAAATCATGGGTGTCGTGTCCTCCAGGCTAAAGAGGAGAAAGACCACCCCTCCTGTTATCAGCATTCAGTTCAAAAGCCAGCATCTCTGATGGTATGGGGATGCATTAGTGCATATGGTGTGGGACACTTACATGCTTTGAAAAGCACCATGAATGCTGAAAGGTATATAAAGGTTTTAGAGCAACATATGCTCCCCTACCAGACGACATCTATTCCAGGGAAGGCCTTGTGTATTTCAGCAGGACAATGCAAAACCGCATACTGCAGCTATTACAACAGCGTGCATGGCTTCGTAGTAGAAGAGTCCGTGTGCTGAACTGGCCTACCTGCAGTCCTGGTCTTTCACCGATTGAGAACATTTGGTGCATAATTAAATGAAAAGTCCATCAAAGGAGACCCAAAACTCTCAAGCAGCTGGAAGCCTGTATTAAACAAGAGTGGGATCAAATTCCAATTGCTAAATTCAAGAAACTTGTCTCCTCAAAGCCCAGATGCCTCCACTCTATGTTAAAAGAAGAGGGGATGCTACACCATGGTAAACAGGCCCCTGTCCCAACTTTTCTGAGACCTGTAGCCACCATCAAATTTGAAATGAGCTCATTTTGCGGATAAAATTGTAAAATTTCTCAGTTTCAACATTTGCTATGGTATCTCTGTTCTATTGTGAATAAAATACTGGCTGGTGTGATTTGAAAGTCATTGCATTTTGATTTTATTCACAATTTACACTTTGTCCCAACTATTTCAGAATTGGGGTTGTAGAAAACCAATTTCAGATGAGATGGCAACTTGCAAAGGAATGTACAACCATCCATCCATTCTCTGTACCCACTTGTTCTTCACTAGGGTCACGGGGGGGAGCTGGAGCCTATCCCAGCTGACTACGGGCCATAGGCAGGGACCCACCCTGGACAGCTCGCCAATCCATTGCAGGGTGCACACACCATTCACACCTATGGCCAATTTAGAGTCTCCAATTAGCCTGATATGCAGGTCTTTGGACTGTGGTTGGAAACCCATGCAAACAGTACATAGAAAGGTCCCCAGGCAGATTTGAATCCACGACCTTCTTGCTGTCAGGCGGCAATGCAAACCACTGCACTACTGCACCACCCAAGGAATGTATAACCCCCGGCAAAAATCATGGAATCACCGCACTTGGAGGATGTTCATTCAGCTTGTCTACTTTATCGAAAATAAACCAATCGCGTTGTGGTTGTTTTGACAGTGGATGGGGATGAGAGTGGGCACTTTGATGGGTCTGCTGCCACCAAGCGCCATACACAGCTGGATGCAATACACTGCGTGTTATGACAGTTTTCCATGTCAAACCATTGTAAAAAATTTCTGCAACTTGTGCCACAATCGCCCTTTTGTCAAAATGAACCAGACCAGCACTCACTGCTGCTGACTGGGAGCACCTCAACAGGCTTGCCTCTTTAGAGTCTGGCCAAAACAGTCAGGCCCCATTTAATGTCACTCAGGTCCCATTTTTCCTGCATCCAAAATGCCAACTACGATAGCTAACTGCTCATTTACTGTATTAGGTCTGTTAGCAGACCTCGACGTGCTGTTACTGATAATGAATGTTAACATGCTTCATCTATGAGAGGTCATATTTTGACTTGTTGGTGTAAGTCATACTTTGAATGGGTGGCTGATTAATTATACGTTAGTAAATGTGTTAATGCATCAGGTATGCATATAGCCTGGTAAAGACTTATTAGCACCTTTGATAAAACAAGAAAAAAAAAGCTGCATTTAAAGAAACAGCAAAGTTAAGAATTTATATGTTAAGTTCAAACACATGGGAGAACAATATTATTTTAATGTATTTGTTCACGTTTGAGTGCTTTTCAGTAAATATTCTCATTTCAATGAAAACTATTGGTGTGATCAACACTGGCACTGCTCTTTTCTACTGTGTGCTAACACCTCTGGAAAAGAGAACAGCTATGAATCATTTCCTGTAATTTCTGATAAGTCCAGGGAACATGTTTGGAAAAATATTTAACGATTCCTCCATGCAGAGATTTTCTAGGTATGTACTTAATGATCACTCGCTGTAGTTCAGACCACTGGATGTCATTGGGATTTAATCTCAGTAACTGATATGGCCATTGAAAAACGTGGATGTTGTTTTCATTTACATACCCTTCACATTTCAATGACCCTGATTATATGACTAATGTCCTTGGACCATTGGTGACAAAACATGCCCAAAATATTCTTGACACAGCTTTCTATTTGATTGTAGGTATGAGACACTTCTTCTTGTTGATGTGTGTGAACAAAAATATCATCTGTCTATACCATGTGCATTAATGCACCCCCATACTGTCATGGATCCTAGCTTTTGAACTGCATGCTAACAAGCCCAATGGTCCCTCTTCACTCCAGGCTGGAGAATGCCACGTCTCTGATTTCCAAAAAGAATTTTGCAGTTTGATTGTTCAGACCACAGCACAGTTTTCCATTTTGCCTAAGTTCATCTTAAATTAGCTCAGGCTCAGAGAAGGTGACAGCGTTTCTGGATCTCATTTATAAATGGTATAAACTTTATATGGCAGAGTTTTAACTTGCACTTGTGGATGCAGCAACAAACTGCGTTCACGGACAGTGGTTTACAGCAGTGTTCCTGAGCCCATGCTGTGATTTCAAAGACAGAATCTTGTTTGTTTTGATGCAATGCCACTAGAGGGCCGGAAGTTAACGGCCATTCAATCTTGGTTTTTAATCTTTTCCCTTGTGTTCAGAGATTTTCTCTGAATTCTCTGAATCTTTTAATAAAATTCAGCACCATAGATAATGAAATCTCTAAATTCTCTTAATTTTTACATTGAGAAAAGTAATTCTTAAATTATTGAACTATTTCCCTCACAATCTTAAACAGAGCGGTGAAGCCCTCACCATTTTTACTTCTGAAAAATTTTTTATACCCAATCATGTGACTGACCTGTTTCTAATTAACCTAATCAGCTGGTGTTTTTTTTTTTTTTTTTTTAGCATCATACAACTTTTCCAGTCTTTTGTCGCCCCTGTCCCAACTTTTTTGAAACATGTTGCTGGAATCAGATTCAAAATGAGCAGACATTTATCCAAAAAAAAAAAACCCAACAAATTTCTCAGTTTCAACTTTTGATTTGTTGTCTTCATGTTATCTTCAATTAAAGGAAGTGTTTATGTCATTTGCAGATCATTGCATTTATTTGCATCTTATAAAGCGTCCCAACTTTTTTGGAAATGCGGTTGTAAAAGGTGATGCCTGATCCTTGAGCTATAGAAAATATTATGCTTGTGCCATTATTGTGTTTGCTTGTTGGGGGATGGCCAAAAAGTCTACATATCTTAATTGCTCAAAGACAGAAAAAAAAAAAAAACGAAACCGGGTTTTGTGAGAAAGGTATCGGTGCTTTACCTATTGGGTGGCAATGTCCTGTCTCTTTAAGAAAGACATGCAAGAAGCGAGCAGGTTTCAAAGCGTCCTTTTGGTTTCCAGGGAAACGTGGCAGAGGGCAGAACGCGGACAGACCAGTGCATTCGACTGAAACTGTCCTGAGGCAGACAGATTAAACCGCCTTATTATACTCTGCGAGTTCTCTGCATTTCTTCGCGATTTTATCTGCTCTTGCTTCCCGTAGTCAAGGTATGCAATGCATGCTTTTTCATATTTTTTTCTTTTTTTTTTTGATCGAGAAGCAGGGGGCCAGACAAAAGACTACTAGCGTAATTGTGTATAGTGTAACTGAATATTGTAGCGCCATTTTCGCGAAAATGAAGAGCATGCTGCTCGTTGAGTCATTATCACAAGTTAGCTAAGTAAGTTGTCGACTTAACTCTGCTAGCTTTGTAGACTCGATGATTGCACCTGTCTGGGTACCTGTCTTCCTCTGCTTAAATCATTTACAGATAAATTGTTGCTTGAGGGGAAATAAGTGGCAAGGACTTTGTACAATATGGCACTTATTTGCTTACTTTTTAATCTTTCACTCATTCTATCCTGTATGCCCTCACGTGGAAATTGGTGATGAGCAGTAGGAGGCATTTGATCGATCTTGCATCATAACTTTAGACAAACATAAGTTTTATTCAAACTAGAATTTACTGTACTTGCGTTTCATTTGACTAGATAGGCGGAAATTGTGGTAACGAGAAAACTTTGCCGAGTGGTTATGCGCATTCATGTCGTTGTAATGGTAAAACAGTTCATTTTAATTTAGCATCTTTTCATTTTCCCATTGTAATGAAGTGTTAACCGTTCTCTCAATTCCGTAACAGGTTATCAAGTGGATGAGAGTTCAGAGAGCCTGTAGCCTGGAGAGAAATGGAAACTGACTCTTGTGCTTTACCACTCCTCCCACCATCCCTCCATTCATCCCTCGCTCTCAACCAGGCTGTCCCCTCGTCTCCTCCTCTCCCTTTACTGCCATGTACACCTCAACCTTCTCCCCTGGATACCTCCCTCCCTCTCTCCCCATTGTCACCATCTTACTCTGTCCCCCCCTATCCCCCTTCTGCCCTGGATTCTGGCTCTCAGTCAGGCCCTCTCTCCCCTCTTCAACCCCCCAAATCACCTGCCCCAGCCCCTCAGGGGTCTACCTCTCACTGCCTCAGCCTGACCGCCTCGACAGACCAGGATGACCTGACCTGCCTCAGCTGGTTACACCAAAGGGGTGACCTGCTCCCACTGCAACCCCTTCCCAAAACAGCACCGTTGCCTCAGGTCGCTCAGCAGGACTCCTCACTTGCTCAACATCTTCCTCCCTCTCCCTCCAAGCCCCCTTACTCCTTCAGCAGTTTGATCTTCATGGCAATCGAAGATTCTCAGGACAAGAGGCTGCCGGTGAAGGGAATCTACGACTGGATAGTGAAGAGCTTCCCTTACTACAGAGCGGCCCCTGGTGGTTGGAGAAACTCTGTGCGGCACAACCTGTCCCTCAATAAGAGCTTCCGTCGGATGCACCGCGAGAAGGGCCAGGTAAAAACGGTACTTCTCGCGCATTACCTCAAGCTTTGCCAAAGTGTTGTGCGTGCAGCAAAATGACCCTTCCCGGAAGCTGTAACGTTTGTAGCGAATGGATTTTCCTGTGGTGTTCACCAATAGAGGGGTAGCATGGAAAAGCTAAAAAAAAGTTTTGACATGTTTCATTCCATGCCATTAAGCACTCTTTTGTGTTACTCTGGATCTAGAACATATCATAGATTCTTGATGTTTTGTGAAGGTGATGGCTGCAGACTCAATACAACTATACTGCACTGCTGCCTATCTTAACATTTGAGTTCTCAATTTGGTTACATTGTACTGATAATGTTGTATCACATTTCAGTCAGATATGTTTTCTATGTATTGGAATATTATGCCTGCAGTTGCACATTTGTTTGTTTCAGGAATGTAAGTTCACTTTGATTTGTTGTTTATACTCCCAAAATTTAGATGTTATCTTCAATTGTGGTTGTTTGAAATTGGCAGCTCTTTTGTGTGATTTTTTTTTTCCCCCCAGTGTTCAGGCAAGGGGTCATTGTGGTACGTGTGTCCAGAATACAAACCTGCTCTTTTGGAGGTGCTCAGAAAAAGTCATTACTGCCACAAGACGAATAACAACTTATTCAACAAACCGTTGTTGTGAGTATGAACACTCCAGCAAAATTATTCAGTGAAAGCATATAGTTTGTACAGAATGAACCAGCTGCTGAACAGGGTCTATGACATCCATCTCGAGACATTCAAAGAAACAATCTCTGTAAAGGTTTTTATTAGTACTTAATGCAATGTTACAGAATATATTGAATTTATTTAAATGGATGACTGCAGTGTCAGGTGGATTTATGCCTTTCAGAGGAAGCAAAAAGTATAGAAATTGGTTTTATTGATCATTCAAAGAATTCTACCGAGTCATGGAATGAATTGTGATGTATGCTAATATAGTTGTGACTCTTGAATGAGTTTATTTTACGTGAAATATATTGTTCAGCATTTTTACATTCAACAAAAAATATATAGAAACCGCAAAAATAAGACCAGATATGTGTGTGGAATTGCTAGTTTATTGTTTATGATGTATTTTAGTGAGTTATTTCTTTTTTTGCTACTGTTTTCTTGCTACTGTATTTGTGCCAAGAAGTTGTTCTGTAGCATGAGAAAGAACGCAGAACTACATTTCCCATAACCATCAAGCTGATCGGGACATGCATTCCTGTGATAATGCTGATGTTTATGCTCGGCATGTCTGTTGCACAGGCTGGAGGGAGGAGAGTTGGAAGCTGCCATGGGATGTGACACTGCAGAGATCTCAGGTCAGTTAATTTCTCTCACTGGTGATGGAGGCATCGGTATTATCTATGGTGGTTCAGTGTTCATTTAACAGTTTTCGTTGGACAAAAATACGTCAGTGAGCAGCGCGTCAGAAGTTCAGTTGTCAGTCGTTAGCTGACACTTATTTTATTTTTCTCTCCAGTCAAATCTGAAACGTTGCTTCCTGCTTGCAGAAGGTCAAACTCATATTTTCCCACTTTCCCCTTCCTTCCCCCAGAGTCAAAATCACTCTTTCTTTTGTATGTCTTGTGTTTGTGTGCCGTTTCCTTGGTGACAACCAGCTGTTACCCTAGTAACTTTGAGCCACAGCAACAAGATGGCAGAATCTGCATGCTTAGCCCCCCCAGTGCAATTCTAATTCGCAGGTCATGCCAGTGGGTGCACACCCTCTATATTAATGCTTTTCTGGGGCGGCACAGTGGCTTAGCGGGTATTACTGCTGCCTCACAGCAAGAAGGTTGTGGGTTCCAATCTGACTTGGGGCCTTTCTGTGCGGAGTTAGCGTGTTCTCCCTGTGTTCGCATAGGTGTCCTCCCACAGTCCAAACACATGCATGTCAGGCTATTCATAGACTCTTAATTGGTATGAATTAATTTTATGCTGACATGGGATAGCTGTATGTTCCATTAAATAATCAATCAACACTTTTCTCACTCCACGTTGTTAACATTGGTTTGGGGCGCAGTTTGTGATATTTTTATTATCTGTGTTAATTTCCTACATAAGGTGCCGGGCGCAGGTCACAATCACGCTGCTTTTGTCTGTACTCCAGTACTTTGAATTTTAAATAAAACAAGGAATGTGAGGTTAAACACTACCCCACTTCCTTTGCGGGTATTTGTAGCTGTATTGGGTGAGTCGTTTAGGAATTACAATTCCTACCTGAACCTACCAATATTGAAGTGAATTCCGTAAATCTTAAATCTGACGGTCTGCTCTTTTACCTCTTGTACATCACTTTAAATCCAATACATTGGAGTGTGGGGCTTAAACAACTAATATTGGATAGATCCCCTAGTGCCTACTCTGTGCACTTCATGTTCATCCTCTCTTCTCTGTCAGTATGTGTATGCTGTTGTTCGTTAGTGATGAGTACACTGATAACCTGCCTCTTGCACACGCAGATTCCCTTTCCCAAACCCTCCTGCTCTCCCCCTCCCCTCCGGCCTTGACCTTGACCTTGCCTTCCGAGAACCCCTCCCCGTCTTCTGACCCCCCCTGCCCTCTCACCCCTGACCACGAGGAGCTGGTGACCATGGAGTCGGTCGAACTGCAGGAGGAAATAGCCGAGGAGGTGGAGAAAGACCCCTTGGCCGACAGCGGCTACATCGAGTTTCACTGCTACCAGTACCAGGAGTACCAGTACCTGGTTCTGCCTGGGGAGACTGAGCTGGATCTGGAGACAGTGGAGATTCTCCAGCTGGATGTCGAGGCTCAGGAGGCTGCCGGGTCTCTGCTGGACTTGGCGGGTGGTGGACACTGACCCTCCTGGGAGTGACTGAGACTTGCGACTGACTGACTGACTGACCTACACTAAAAAAACAGACATTGTGTCACCAGACTTGATACCAAAACTGCCTGAAACAGATTTCACATTCTTACAGAGTGATACTGTACACTGAAAGTTCTAGGTACCACAAAATACCAGATGCACTCTTCAAACACAAGAACACACAAGCTCTGACAAATCATGCATACTGAACAGCTGTTTTTTGAGAAATCATAATTTTTGTAGTGCATACAATGAGCACCATTTCTCATTTTTGTCATTTTGGTTCTGTTAGCCAAGTTAATTACTGGATCTGACCCCAATTGAACCTGCATTTTACATGCTGAAGAGGAGACTGGGCTGAAGTTTCTAAAACAAGCAGCAACTGAAGATGGCTGCGGAACAAGCCTGGCAGAGCATCACCAGGGAAGATACCCAGCGTCTGGTGATGTCCATGCGTAACAGACTTCAAGTCATGGCAAGCAGGGGATACGTGGCCAAATATTTAAAATAGTTACCTTATTCTGAATTATTTTAAATTGGACAATATTTTTTATGATCTTGAAAATGGGGGAACTATGTACAGAAGGTGTTGTCATATCTAAAATATTCTTTCAAAATTGATGGCAATACCCTCAAATTAATGCTGACAGTGTGTACTTTAACCCTTAGCGCGCTAAATACAAATAGTGTTGCTCAATGATGTAAGATATCAAATTCAAAGCTGTTGAAAACCGATTATGTGGCGACTTGATTATAAGAGCTCCCGCGGGGGAGCTCTTTTAAACAAATGGCCACATGATAGGTTTTCAACAGCACATGATAATTTATAATTTTTGAAAATTTATTTCAGCGCTCTGAGGGTTAATCTCATTGTCATTGTGTCCTTTTAAACTGAAAATGCCAGAGTACGGAACCAAAGTAAAAAAATGTGGCACTGTCCAATGAAATATGGTGCTCATTGTATATGAGGAATACGAATATAAAACTGAAAATTGACTCGTAACAAAGTAATGATCATCTGTTCAAGTGAGCATACATTGCATCTTGTGACAGAGACTGTATTAAGAAAATGATTGAGAAATCAACTGCCAGTTCTTTGACACTGTGATTCAGGGGACAGAAACTTTTAAAGTTCCATGTTCTGTGTGATTAACATAAATGTGAAACATTTTAGTTTTTTGTAGTCCAAACTTTCAAAATAAGTAGTTCTTTTTCTATATTTCTGTTCATTTCCAAAATATACCATTATCTATTGGAAATGATTTTGTATGTTGGTATTCTTGATGGAAAAGGAATATTTGTAATCTTTTTCCCACTTTCTTTCCCCTTGGACAATAAAGAGTCCCTGATATTCTTACAATTTTGCATAACTGCAATTTTTCTGCATGCGTTCGTGTGTATGTGTTTGTGTGCGGGCTTGCACGCATGCTTGATTGCATATGTTCATGCTTGTGTAAGTGTGTGAGTGTGTGTCCCTGCTTTTTGAATTGTTTCAGAGGAATTGAGAGATGGAGTATTGAATACCCAGTAGACCGAAACACTCCATCCCTGCACATATTCACCCTCACAGGTAACAACCCTGGCATTATTGGAGTAACTTGATCACTGCCTGTCCTGCCTATGATTTTTGACTTCAGAAGAAATGAAGATTGCAGTCTTGTCAATTGTGTAAAATTGTAAGAATTTGTCTGTTCTTTCTTAACTCATGTAAGGTTACCATGATGATGTTTACATTCTTTGTTAAAAGAATTTTAATGTGGCAGTACCTTGCAAATTGGGCATATTTGACGGCCTACTTTGGAGAATTCTCTTGGATTCATCTAAGATGAGTTGTTCATCTTGACATTGCTACTGGCATTCTTAGATACTTATGATTACTACTTAGGTGTCGTTTTCTTGCAAACCTTTATTTTGTAGTTTTATCTTAAGCTGCGGACATATGACCTGCATCGAGCAACGACCCTGCCCTTTAGTGGAGAAACAGAGTTACTACAGGACTACTAACTTGTCTTGCGCATCAGATACCTTCTCTGCAGCTTGCCGCTTCTTCAGAGCTCTGTCAGAGGTACCGATGCCACTTGCTGTCGAGGGAAGCATTTTGATCTGAATGAAAGCATGAAACGAGCGAATGCGTGCTTAAAATAGCGATCTTGGGCGGTACCTGCCACGGCACAGAAGGCTTGGCACGCCCTAGTGAGTAATATAAATGCAAAATGACGATAATGCTTTTTAAATCTGGATAATATGACGGAAATATTTTAACAATAGCGATAGTTAGTGCTTTTGATTACTGTTTTAGCAAACGTTGCATAAAACCTTTCATGCAAAAATGGCGTCCACGGCCCAAAGCAGTTGAACAATAATGTCTACTAGTCATAGTTTTTATGATCTAATCAGATCTCCGTTTTCTTTGCCAAACTGGGGCGGTGAGATACGGAAAAAATGACGAACTGGGTGGCACCTATGGGCAATTTCCGTATTCGCAACGAATGACAGGAACTACACCTCCCATAATTAAGAACGGGGTAAAAATTCCTCTGACGGTAAGTGACATGGGATTAGTAGTTCCGTAAACCAGTAGGGATTTCTGGAATCAACGATGATTTTTGATATGCGAACTACATTTCCTACAGGGCTATACATGTGGGAAGTGTCAATGGAATCGTAGTAGGTTGCCAAAAGTTTTTACATTGTATTTTTTCTTACCCAGACCAAAAAGAAGCTCTGTCCGCGGGTTCACTCCATCGGTTTCTCAAGGTATACAAGCTTAAATTGCATTTTTCCGCATACGCAGCGTTAATCTCTTACATGCGTGAATAGCGAACCCCTTGTTAAAACCAATGTGTATGCGTTTTAGATGCCTAGCGATTATGCGTGTGCTTAGCGAGTAATAATTTGTGTTAGTTGCTTCTATTAGCTTCTTGAAAATGGTTGTGATTGGCTGAAATTTTCAAAATAGCTTTTCAAGTCGGCCATAAGCGTTTATGTCTGCGGTTTTCTTGTTTTTTTTTTTCATTTGATGGATTGCTTGAGCGGAAGCATTTTAGTTGTTATCAGATCAACTACTGATACTTGTTCAAAGTTTACAAATGTGTTGTTGCCTAGCATTTACCTCCAGTATTTCATTATTGCAGCGTTTTTTTTTTCCCTCGATCCTATGCAGGGTTTTTAGTTGGGCGTATTAGGTACTATCGTCCCTGGCTTGCACGTGTGTCTATGCACTTTTTTGAGGAATACCTTGCTTAAAGGACTGTTTCAGGTTTTTTTTTTTTTTTTTCTTCAGCGACCAACGTTATTTTACTGTGTCTTCGTTTGTTCATGTAGACACTGAACACACGCCATGCTGTGACTAGTCGAGTAATTGCAGAGATCTTAAGACTATCACTATAATCCTCGATATTCTTGACATTCTACAACATCAATAGTTATGTAACTTCTGGAACGGGTAGTTGTTAAAGAACTTCAAACTTGTTGTAGTCTATGAGGAGTAGTATTGGATATTTTAAATTCTATTCCTTACCCTGAGAGTTTGTCCCATAAGGAGATGCTTAATCACCTTGGCATTTTTTAGGGGTGTAATACAGAATAAGTGTCACTTGCCTGCAGCGTTCCTAGCTGTCAAATTCTTCGCTCAACTGTCTTCCAGACATTGTTATCGTCTCAGAAAGCATGTGCCACGCCTCGGACAATAATTCTTGTCACACCTGCTTCCATTGTTTTAGCCTTTGCTCTGTAAAACTGCGCAACCCAAAATGTAGAATTGGCAATTTCTACTATGTTAGGGTGGTTCTCATGCTGCATCACTGCAATGGAGGCGGTGAGAAAAACTGTTCATCTTTTTCTTGCAAATGTTTTTCCTGGTGAGCTATTTGTCTGTTTTTCTTGTTTGTTGTCCTTGGGTGAGGCTGACTTGTACTGCAGCGACAATGAGCCTCATTCATAAAGCATTTTTGCCCCACTGTAGTGAAGCTAGCATTAGTCTTGCCACTGGGTCATTGTAATGCCCACATACACATGCGCGCATGCAGTCACTACAGTGCAACAGAAAAAGCTGGAATCCTGGAGTTCAATGCATTTTAAGTATGATGGTTATATTAGTAATTAATTAACTATTAAATGTTATCCTAATAATTATTTTGAACCTATTCTTTATTTTCAAAATTGGACTAAATTCCTCAGAAACATTTATGTTTGAATGCACAAAGTGTATGATGCTGTTAACATGTAATATTATGATAACATTAAGATATGGTTTTTGCCTTTTTTCATGTCATGTCAAATGTTCAGCTTCAGTCGGAGTTTTGTCACTCATAGGCAGCAGTAGCACGTTTGTGAAAGATGGGTAAAGAGCCTGGTCCAGTCCAGATTGTGACTGTGAGCAAGGATGATCACTCCTACTCCCTGGACACCGAGGCTCTGGAACAGATCTTGCTCGCTCCAGAGCTTCGAGAAAAGCATGTCGTGGTGTTGTCTGTTGCTGGGGCCTTCCGGAAGGGCAAGAGCTTCATCCTGGACTTCATGCTCCGTTACATGTACAGAAAGGTTTGTGCTTTATGGGTGCTGAGTTCCCATGGTTCAGCCTGGTGACCAGATGGCTTAGCCTGTAATTATCATAATAGTATCACACGGTGGCTTACATGAATTGTGAGCTTAATGTGCCATCTCTTTGGATGGAGCTTTATAAGACTATTTTCGGATAAGGGGCAAATTGAAATGCTTTTTCTCAATTCTAGACCTCGTAGTTTGATTAAGATTAGTTGGGTGGTGATTGTTGGTTGAAGAAAGGGTGCTGTATTGGTCACTGGTGATAACAGACCCTCTTCTATTGGTCTGTCAGTCTGAACAGAACTGGTTGGGTTCGGAGGAGGAGCCCCTGACCGGCTTCTCCTGGAGGGGAGGCTCAGAGCCTGAGACCACCGGCATTCAGCTGTGGAGCGAGGTGTTCCTGGTGGAGAGGGGCGATGGCAGCCAGGTACTGAGCCCTGCATTTCTCTCTGCAAACCGTGAGGGTATTCCTGAGGGGTATCGCACAAAATCAGGTACAGAGTTGGCTCATTAACAGCACTGAGTTGAACTCAGCACTGATCTATTTTCCCTTAGTCCTTTTTCAGAAATGGGAGGGCTCTCTGGCTGTACTGTTATCCTGCTGATTGGGTGATCCTGCTTTGTGAAAGAAGCCACAGCACTTCGCTGTAGCTTTAATGTTGAAGGAGAAAGAGGAAGTTGTATGGGGTTGGGTGAGGACATGAATGGAAGCACAGATCTGTATACTGTTAAAGCTCAGGCTTCAGTGCTGGATGCATGGTTGTAGATTATTGGTGAGCTTAGATGTGCTGGTGATTCTGTTCTCATCATTTTCTGTTTTTATACTGTGTCTGGCATTTATATTTCAGGTATTTCAGTTAGTGTTGCACTCATATCACTGGTTTTTGTAGATTCATTTTTTTAATGTCGAAATAATTACTTATTGAATAATATATGTTTAGAGGGCTTCCTGTATTGATTTAGTGAGTATCCATAACAATTTCAACCTTGACTTAAACATACTTCAAATTTATACTAGCATTAAACATACTTTTCCTGTTAAGGAGACATGTAAGCCATGAAATGAAAACTACAGGCCAATATGTTCCTTATTTTAAAGAGATGGCACTGATGGGTAAACAGTGCTTAGATATTGGATTACAGTGACAAAGTTAATATGATGATGAGTGTGTCGGCATTGTCACTGATGGCGTGATTGTGTTCTCTATGTTGTATTAATAGGCTTGGCGTTGTGCTTTACAGGTGGCAGTGTTGCTGATGGACACCCAGGGCGCTTTTGATACACAGTCCACTGTCAAAGACTGCGCCACTATTTTTGCCCTTAGCACCATGACCAGCTCCATTCAGGTAATTTGTTTGGGCGTTTTTTTATCTTACCCGTGTCTATGCGTCTTTGCTGCAGTTTCATTTCCTTTTTGTGAAAGGAATATGAGTCTCTGTATTATTTGTATTTATTGCAATTCTTTGTTTGTGTTTGGCTATGCGTTCTTGGGGATGGAAATAATGGTGTCGCATGGATGGCCACAAGTCAAATGTAATGCAAATGATACAATTAAACATTTGCCTTGCAGCATGTGTACCTGTATGCTATTTCTGCGTCCTACAGATCCACAAAAGATATATCAGAAGAGCGTCAACAAAACAAAAAACACTTTTTCATTCCGACAGCCTTGTTGCCTGCACATTTTCAGTGGAGTCGAGTGATAATTTTTTGTCATGCCTTATAACAGACTGCAGAAGGAGAATCAAATCCAATAAATACAGGGATTAGTACTAGTGAACTCGTTAGAGGGCTGAAATACTGGCGCATAAACGGTTTATACAAACCAAACTGGTTGTTAGCTCGCTGACTACATCTGTAGCCACTACTCATTTTGCCAAACTAATGCTGTTATTAGGGTTTCATTCTGTTTAAGAGCTTTATCATGCTCCTACTGTAAAATTTTTGTTAGGCTACCTTCACATTACAGGCCATAATACTCAATTCTGATTTTTAGTCCTTGGTCTTGATCATGCATTTTTGAGGGTTCACATTTATATTTGAAAATGGCCAATATCTGACACCGCTGTGGATATATCTCTGGCCTGAAAGGCCCCACGTGTTCAGTAAACAAATTGTGCGATTTGTGCTGCTCATCAACCACAACAAAGAATGTCATGCGTGGCAGCTGTTATAAAATGCAGCTATAACTATCAGGCTTGTACAGCTTTATTAACCTCTTAACTATTCAAGGGACCAAAAAAGGGCATCTCCTGCTTTGTAGGAGCACCTTGGATGGTGAAAGGCTAAGGGTCCAGGCTCCAGCCCTGACAGTAAAGAGTGACTTATGGAGTTGCACCTTTCGTCTATCTACAGCAAACAACTAGATCAGTAATGTCACGAGTCTGTAGCACCAGGGTTAAAGCCTCTGCTTTTCCCTGGCTTCCTAAGACTACTTTGGTCCCTGCCACTATGTATGCTGGACTGGTCTCAAAGCTGGATGTAGGGATTAGTTCTTATCTGGACAAAGATTACCTTGAAAGAAGATTAATTCATCATATGACCTGTAATAAGTTAAATTCTTCTAATGTTTGGACAATCGGCCATCTCTTAAGGAAGGACACACCCACTCTGCTGTCCGATTCCACATTGACATCATCAGATGGCAAGAGCACTAAATCCATCATGGCAGAGTTCTGATGTGGAAAAAGACTGGAACTTATTTACTTGTTACAGTATCAGAAGAGAAACACAACCTCAATGCCACAGTAAGAGGCATTGGTTTTTTCCGGTCTCCCAGTGGTCAGAAAGCACCCCACAATGTTATCAAGATCAGTGAGCATATTGTGGTCCTCACTCTATTAGGCAACCCACAAACAATTGCCATCTGCTGTAATAGTCCCACCAACAAAAAGAATTATACAGCCAGTTGTTCTATCTGCTTCTGTGGCTATTGTTCTTGCACACGGCATGCTGTTCATAGGAGGTTACTAATGTCCCACTGGGCCCTAACAAATCCAGATTCACTTATCATAAATCCACCACAAAAATGGCAGTCTTTTGCCTGATTGGAACAGTTCAGTCATATTGCTGCCAACATTAGGTTTCAAACTTGATATTTGACTGAATAGATTGAGGTCCCATGGGTTTCCTCATGGATTCCTCTCATTGCTTGATGCCAACTTTCTTCGAAGAAAGTATAAAAATGGCATTATAAATTACTCTGCCTTTACATCATTTATTGGCATGGGCTCAGATCATACGAGAGTTTCCTGTACTTGTCTGATAAGTTACAACAGTCAGATAAAGCAAAATTCTGACCAAAGACCCCATGAAGCAGATTGACTTGATGAAGTTGTCACTGGATAACAAATTAAACAAAGAATTAACCATTGCAGCCCATAACAGATACTCAGCACTTATTGACAAACTGGATGATTCAAATGGCAATAAATTTGAAATACTATAGCAGCCGTACCACTAGTCAATTTGCTCCAGCAGTGTGGCTGAAGCTATGCAGGTTTGGGCTTGGTTTGCACTTGGATGGAGACCTCCTGAGAAAACTAAGTTTCTGCTGGAAGTGGTGTTGATGGGCCAGGAGGTGGCGGTCTTCCCTCTGGTGAAGTAATCCCCAATGCCCCAGTGCAGTGAGAAGCCATCTTCAGATGAGACGTTAAAATGAGGTGTTGACGCACTGTGGTCATTAATAAGATCCCATGGCTCTCTGCGACAAGAGAAGGGGGTTCCCTGGTGTCCTGGCTAAATTCCCAACCTGGGTCTCTCGCCCTGCCGCCTAATCATCCCCTGATAAAATTAATTTGTCCTTTCCCTCCTCCTCAAGCTGGTGCACGGTGAGTGTTCTGGCACAAAATGGCTGCTGTTGCATCACCCTGTCGGGTGCTACACATTGATGGTGGTTAAATTAGATTACCCCATATGACTGTAAAGCTCTTTGAATGTCTGTGAGAAGGTGCTATATAAATGCAATATTCATTCATTCACTCATTGAAACAACCCGAGAGATGGCTGTGGACTGTCTCCTCAAAAAAAGAAAAATATCTAACCTGATTTCTCGTTGTGCCAAGGTGTCAGATCCAAGAAAAGCTCTGAAAGGTGTGTCTCAATCTCATAAAGTTAGCCCCACAAGAGGCTCCAAAGCCAGACTTAATGCCACCGGACCTGCCCTTTATGATGATGTCTACACTAGTGATCTTAACTCTTTCAACCCCAGATATTCTAGCATCACTATACCCTTCAACCCCACAGCCCTCTGTAGAGGGCTGGTCATTATCTGGACATTGTATCTTACTGTTATCTCTGGAATCCCATTAAATGTAACCTGATATGTTCCAATCAATTAGTCAGATTGTTTGAATTTTCCCTACAGGAATTTGGGGTTGAAGGGAATATGTTGGTCAGCCCTCTGTAGAGGGCTGTGGGGTTGAAGGAGTTAAAGACCTTTTCAAATCCGGAAAACATGGAGTTGGAAAAGGCACACATTAAATGGCAACATCGTGCAGCCTGGGAAATTTTAAGAGAAATGACCAACAAAATAAACTAATTGACATCAACCCTTTTACCATGGACAAACTACAGTCTGTTCTGATGAAGCTGGGTAAATTAAAAAAAAAAAAAGAGCCAAAACCTGGTAACATTCCAGCCTTTATATAATCAACTTTTGAATTTCTATGATGAAACATTCAAGGGCAGCAAGCCTAAAGTTTTCTCAAAATGTTGCATCATCACATTTTTGAAGAAAGGTGATCTACAACAGCCTGGCTACTACTGGTGCATCACCTAATCAAGTTTGCAACTGTCTTTTTCCAAACAGAATAGCTCCTCATTTTGATGCGATTCTTTATAGGAACCAAAATGGCTTATAGAGGAGAGGATCTGCTCTCCTTCACATTGTAGCAGGAAGGAGAATCCTTGAGGAACTCCATGTCTGTAAAAGGCTAGGTTACATCATTTTTTTTTTTTGTAGACTTCTCAAAAGCTTTTGATAGTTTGAACAGAAAAGCCAAATGAGGCACATTCTACTCAACTACGAAAGTCCTGAACAGAAAGTCAATGCCATTACCAGTATGTATGAAAACCCCAGCTGTTCTGTCGAGAGCCTCGCTGGTCCTACCAAGGAATTTCTTGCTACTGCTGGAATTCTCTTAGGTGACACGCAGCTTTTCTTCATTTGCATTGTAGATTATGTCCAGCGGCATTTGGTAGATGGAATTGCTGACAAAGGCTTCACTGTCGAAAGAAGATCTGGTTGTCGAAGTCCAAAACGTCTCACTGACCTTGACTATGTTGACAAAGTTCTTTTAATTCTGGAGCTTATAACATCTACTCAGGAACTCCTGATCAGGGTTCTCCACTATCGTTAATGACCGGGCGGGCTGCCCGTTCATTCTGACTGCGCAATCGCCGCCTGTTCATGATATATGCGGCCGTTGAGAATCCTCGGCTGCCCGGTCAAAAAAAAAAACTGGAGAATTTAAAGAGCATTGGAAGACGCGAGATTGAGTGCGCAATATCAACAAAATAAAACGCATTACCCCCCCCGCTCAACAAAATAGAATGCGTTCCTACCGCCGAGTCATTGAAAAACTTAGTGGAGAACACTGCCTGATCTCATTGGAGGAATCTAATGTTAAAGAAGGATCATCAATGCTTGATCATCAATGAGAACCCTACCCAGTTAAATCAATGAGGTGAACAAACATCAGTCAAATTGATCACTTCAAATATCTTGGTTCATATGTTGTCAACAGCAGAAAGGATTTTCTTTCTGGAAGGGGACAAGCATGGAATGCTTATAACGAACTCTTATGAATCTGAGTCGCTAACTGCCATAGGGATCTTTTTCTTCAGGGCCTGTGTCAAAAGCATTTTGTTCTATGAAGATGAGGCGTGGACTGTGAAGAAGGAGCTAAAGTTTGTTGAGATGGAACATATACAAGGCTCCTTATGTGTGTGAAGAACGATTTCTAGAAGAATCATCAGCAAAAGAATTAATTTATGATTAACTGTGCCAGTAACAACTATTGTCTTACATCTAGGAGCAATCTTTTCTGGTCTCTGCGAATGTGCAAAGAATCAAATATTATTAGTTTAGTTTTATTAGGTTATTTAATTCGCACATAAAAAAATAACCGTAGTACAACAATGATAATCAAGTACAATAATACAACAGAGATAAGTAATAAAGAATGGTGGGATATTACGTGCTGGGGGAGGAATGAAACCATGCAAGGCTTATACAGCCCTCCCCCATCTAATGTATTGTTAATGTTAGATTTACAACATATAAATTAGGTAATTTAGGTATATCTATACATATTCTTATCAACATCATGAATTTTTGTAAGAAATCATCAGTAGGTATGTCTCATTTTTTACGACATAACTTAGTTTAAAATGGTAGAGAGGATTTGGATGAACGTTTACATACTTTGAGCCGTTTGTACGAATGGAAGGATTAGGCTGGTTAAAAGTTACTTGGATTAGAGTAAAAGTAGTTTTTGAGGGCACATTTTAATCCTACCAGAAATGTAGAGTTTCTTGTAAAGGAAGACTATTCCAGACTTTGGCGCATTTGTACTGAACACTTGAAAGGACTAGGGTTGTTCTGACAAGGGGAAGGTGAAATTGGCTCCTTTGGCAGGTGTGGTAGCTATGAATCTCTGTGTTGAGGTTTAAAAAGTTCTCAGAAGAACTCGGAAGACTATTTCCAAGGTATTGATAAGTAAGGAGAGCTAGCTGTAATCTATTGATATCAAGAATATTCAGGACTTTAAGCTGATAAGCTAAAGGAGATGAGTGTGCATAGAATCCAGAGCCAGTAGCTATTCTTACAAACTTTTTTTGAAGGGTAAAGATAGCTTTCAAGGAAGTGCAACAAGCACACCCCCAGACAATGTTGCAGTGCAACAGGTAGGTATACACCAGACTGTTGTAGATAGCGATGAGGGTTTTCTGTTGCAGGAGATCCCTTAATTTTCCTTCCTTATTTTTTGCAGTTTTTCTCACTGGTATGGAAATATGGGCTTTCCACGTCAAATGATCGTCAATGATTACGCCTAAGAATTTAGCTTGACTTTCTTGAGAGAGGGGGTTATTCTTTAAGAAATTTTTTGCCTTTTTGATATCATATGTTTTATTAGCTTACCGGCCCTATGGGCCAATAAGCTATTGTCGTGGTGTGGCGTCTGGCGTCCGTCGTCCGGAACATTTTTTTATCTTTTTTTCGGCCTGATGATTTTTCGTATGAATTTGCAATAACATACTACTAGACCATATCTCCAGATATTTTTCTTGTATTTTTGATTGAATCATTTTTGTCCGTTTTATGGGCCCTTGAAATTTTGGCTCCAATATTAAAGATAGGGCTGAGAAATTTGAAAAAATTATTTCTCAAAAACTGCGCGATACATTTTTTTCTAAATCAGGCAATCAACTTACCTTGGTACCATCAATGTACATTGCGAGCGCCATTTTGATTGAATCGACAGAAGTGGGTCTATTGGGGGCGTTGTACTTTATGAATATGCAAGATTGCCTGTGGAGGCGAAATGGTTGCAGATAGATTAAGTTTGTATTATCGACATATAGGAAGTCATATATGACCTATATTTTGGCAATATTAAATTTGACCACAGATGACTTTGAAAGGTCAAACTCGAGGTCAGGGAATATATTAACAATGTTAAAAGATATACAGCAAAAATCCCAGTGTTAATTCAACTCCAGTAGAGTTTATATGTGACCAACCCCTCCATCTTGGACTCAAATGCACTCTATTGGAGTTGAATTAACACTGGGATTTTTGCTGTGTATGACTTGAAATTTCAAAAAATTATTTCTCAAAAACTGTGATAACTTTTTTTTTCTAAATCTGGCAATCAACTCACCTTGGTACACTTTATGTACAGTGCAAGTGCCATGTTGATTGAATCGAAGGAAGTGGGTCTAGTGGGGGCGCTGCACTTTAACATTGGGTCTTATGGAGAATGGGCCAAATCGCCTGTGGAAGCTAAATGGTTGCAGATAGAGATTAAGTTTGTATTACTGACATACAGGAAGTAATATACGACCTATATTTTGGCTGTGTTAAAGTTGACCTCAGATGACCTTGAAAGGTCAAACTTGAGGTCAAGCAAAATGTTTCAATTTTCAAAGGTTTCTAGGCTTGAAAACATTGAAGATTGGGAACATATGTGCATTGAACATTTATAGGATGTCATGTATGATTTTCATTTGGTGGCCTTGAACTTGACCTTCAAAGGTCAAACTTCGCATAGTGAAATTTCAATGACTTCTATCACCAAAATTATTACACATAGAGCTTAGGTTTGTACTGCGGGCATATAGGAAGTCATGTATGAAGTTTAATTTGGTGACATTGAACTTGACCTTCAGTGACCTTGAATGCCCAAACTTCAGAGTGAAATTTCAATGACCTATATCAGTAAAATGGTTACAGATAGTTTCGGTTTGTATTGGACATGTGTTGGAAGTCATACATGAACTTTCATTTGGTGGCCTTGAACTTGACCTTCAAGGTCAAACGGTGACCTTCTATCACCAAAATTATTACACATAGAAGGTTTGTAAACATATAGGATAGTGAAATTTCAATTGAACTTCTATCAAACCAAAACTATTTTCACAGATAGATAGAGCTTAGGTTTGTATTGTGGCCATATAGGAAGTCATGTATGAAGTTTCATTGGGTGACCTTGAACTTGATCTTCAGTGACCTTCAACGGCCAAACTATACAGTGAAATTTCAATGACTTAAATCAGCAAAATCGTCACAGATTGAGTGTAGGTTTGTATTGGAGAGGTATAGGAAGTCATGTATGAACTTTCATTTGGTGACCTTCATACTGACCTTCGAAGGTCTAACTTGACCTAGAGAAAATTCAACGACTTCTGTCACTGAAAAGGTCACAGATGGAGCCTGGGTTTGTGTTACTGACATAGGAAGTCACATATGAACTTTCATTTGGTGACATTCAACTTGACTGTCAGTGACCTTTGAGGGTCAAACTCGACACTGCAATTACAATGACTTGTATCACCAAAATGGTCACAGATTTAGCCAAAGTTTGTATAGAGACATTTAGAAAGTCATATATGAGGTCCATTTGCTGACCGCAGCTTGACATTCTGTGACCTTTAAAGTTCACACTTGACATATTGACTACATATTGACATATTATAATGACTTGTATCACCAAAACTGCTTCAGAGTTTAGGATTGTATTACAGAAGGTCTTATAAATGTATGTGAACTTTTATTTAGTGACCTTGACATTGATTTTCATTGATTCAAATGTCAAACTTCACATGAATTTTTCATAACTTGTATCATCACTGTAAGACTGCTTGCCGGTAAACTACAGGACCCTTGGTCCCATTTTTTTTTTTTTTTTTTACTGCAAAAAGTCAAAAAGTGTGTTTTCTTCACATTGATGGATAGCTTGTTTGCATTGAACCAAGAGGCAACTTTATCTAATTCAATATTGGCCAAACATACAAGGGTTTTGAAATTTTGGTGTGAGAGAAAGATGTTGGTGTCATCAGCAAAGAGGGTGAAGAAAAGAATCTTAGAGACTTCAGCTAGATCATTCATATTAATTAGGAACAATAGAAGACCTAAAATCGAGCCTTGTGGCATTCCGCATTTTACTGATTCATATGATGATCTGGAATTGTTGAGAGCTATGTACTGTTGTCTGTTAGATAAATAACTATGAAACCATTTCAGAGCTGAGTCATTTATACCATAGTTTCTAAGTTTTCTGAGGAGTATTAAGTGGTCAACCGTATCAAACGCCTTTGAAAGATCTTGAAACATGCCAATGGTGCATTCGTTTTTGTCTATAGACATAGTAATTTTGTCTATTAGCTGAACAAGGGCCATAGAAGTAGAATATCCTTTGCGAAAACCATATTGATTTCTATAAAAAATATCATTATGATTTAGGTATTTCATAAGATGTTCATGAATACATTATTCAGGAATCTTAGATAAACATGGCAAAATAGAAATTGGGCGATAATTATTCATTTCATGAGGATCATTACTTTTGTAGATAGGAATAACCTTTGCAATTTTGTGGAGTGAGGGACCACGCCATTTTGAAGCGACAAAGCAAGGATATGTGTGAGAGGCGAAATGATGTGGGAGAGAGAAGTTTTTAGAATTTTCGCACTAATTTCATCATGTCCAGCCGAGGAGTCGTTCAAATTTTGTACAATTTCAGTAATTTCTGGGCTCAACAGATGATAAGTCACAGTTAAGAGGTGCCTTGATGTAACTCAGAGGATCTTCCGCTCTACTTGGAATTTTTTATTCTAAAGTGGGTCCGATATTGACAAAGAAATTGTTGAATTCGTTGGATATTTCGTTTTAACATGAGATAATTTTGTACCCAATTCGAATTTTCTGAGGGCCAGATTTGGTTGTTTTGTTACGATGTAATACATCATTGATCAATTGCCAAGTTTTCTTTATGTATTTGTTAGCTTCCGTGAATTTTTTGTGATAATATTCCTTTTTTGCACTTCTTACAATGTGGTTTAATTTATTCCTGTACTTTTTATAAACATCGAGGTTCAAGGGAGTCGGGTTGTTAATGTACTTGGAATATAGTTTATTTTTCCTGTTTATCGACTTTAGAAGTCCTCTACTCAGCCAAGGTTTTTTACGGGATTGCCGGGAAATTTTTGTGGTTTTCTTCAGGAAACATTTGCCAGATAGAGGGCCATTAGTATCAAGAAACAGATTTCACGCTTTTTCTGTGTCCGTCTCGTCCAAAACGGAACGCCAAGAAATGAATGATAAGTATTCGGTGAATTTCTGTGTATTTGTTATGTTAATTTTGCGGTAGGAGATTTTGACTGGTTCATTAATAGGCTCTTCTATACCATATTTAAGGAATACAGGCAGATGATCTGAGATGTCCGTGACAAGAATTCCTACTTTGTAGTTGTTATTAAGTGAATTAGTGTAAATATTGTCTATCAGGGTAGCAGTGTTGGGTGTAATTTTGTGGGCTTGCATATAAGTGGGTAGAAGTCCGAGGAAATACTATCTGGTATCCTTCTAAAGCAGCTTCTACTCTCAATTGGAGAAGTGGTAGTCATATTTCTTGACACAATTTCCAGGGACAGAGGTATTGCATTGCAAGAACAATTAGCAGCAACCAGCAGCAAGATTCAGGGAAAGGGTGCAGCATCTGAGATCTCGACTTCGGTTGAACTATAATGGTGATTTTTTTTTTTTTTTTTTTTAAAACAGTAAGCACCTGTGTAGAGAAGTGAGATGGGGTATAAAAAAAAAACAAAAACAAAAAAGCAACAAAAAAAAAACACTTCAATTCAGATTTGACTGGTCATAATGCAGTTGCATAGCCAGAGACTGGATATAAATCTGCATATGCAGGTGGCCCACGCCTGTAATTGGACAAATCTCAGAAAAAAGCAGATCTGTGTCTCATGGATGGAAAAAGTTAGACTTGGGTCACTTCAAACTGTAATCCAATTGTAGCTATGACCTATTCTAGCTGAAAAATTGCTTTAAATTTGCAACAATTAATTTGGCTAGAGTTATTCCCCAAACTTTGTGAACAAAGTTTAGTATAAGTAGGGTACTGAAATAAGTATGCGGGTAGAGCAGTTGTGCTTATAGTCACCATGGAATTTTTCTGTTTCACACGTGCTTTTCATGAATAGTTGATTGCACAGACAGCCAAATAATCCTGTCAGCAGTTTCATTTATATCAGGGAAGTACTACGATTTTAGAACCACTTCACTGAATTGCGCTTATAGTTTCTATCAAGAAAACTGAACTTTTTTGTTGTCAATGCTAGCAACCTTCTTGGTGTCAGCCTGTGAACCAATTCAGGCATCTTGTGAGCCTATAGTTTACCAGTTCATATATAACCTTACTGAATAAGGTATGCTGCTTGGATTAAGACATTTTTAAATGTTTTTCTTGCTCGCTGAAACCTGTTGCCTACAAAGATTCTGTTGTTGCCCAAGAGATTTCCTTTCAAATTTTCCCTGTAGTTGGACCGCTTGTAATGGTGGGTGACTTTATGAGACTAAACCTTAATGTATCACTTCCAAACAGCTGTTTGTGGAAGTTGAGGAATCAAGATTTACGGGAGGCTTACATTTTTATTCCGCCAGTGTTTTGCTGTTTGTGTAGCGGATACTGAACGGCGTAACGGTAAATGTGGCGACTAAAGGTTTTGGCATTGAGAACTGTGGTGCCAATACACGCAGCTTTGTAGGTCCCCTAGTATTTGGATGGTGACATCATTTCGGTGGGCTGCAATTCCAACACTGTTCCCCCATACAGGTGATAATACTTTGGGGCTAGAGCTGAGATTCCATGTTTTCATTTGAATTTAATTGCCATTTTCATCCATGTGGAGTTTAATCAAGTAAGCATTATGGTGCTCTCAAATTGTTTTACTATCCAAATAGTTTTGGACTAGGTTTCAATAAAATGTTACCATGTGTTTTATTTCATTTGAAAATTGAGTTAAGGAGCTGTGTCACAATTACTGCACGTGCTCAGAACTTGCATCCTAAGAAAGTGAACCTGCTTTTCCTGCAAGTCATAATCTGATTCCATCCTTACTAGTCCGTATTTGTTTTGCATTGTATTTACACATTTTAGTCACTCCAGCATTATGTTTTTTTATTTTAAGGAACTTTCTATGGAAATTCATGGACTCAAACTGTTATTTTAAGCTGTAGCCAAGGGATGCAAAGAATTTAATCTGGTTGCCTTTGGCAGTAATCACAGAAGAAAAATATCTTCTAGATTTTGACTTGCAGTTGAGCGGATTTAATTTGTTCAAAGTTGTGAGCATGCGCTGTAATTGTGACACAGCTCCTTTAATTTATTTGCATTGTTTAATCATGACTGTCGATTGCATCCCTGTAGATCTATAACCTGTCTCAGAACATCCAGGAGGATGACCTGCAGCAGCTCCAGGTTAGTCGTCGGCCAATCACGTCATCCGTCCTTCGTCTTTGTCACATTCTCTACAACACAAGCTATGCCCCTGCTCACTATGTAGAGCAACTACTCTGATCCAGCCAAAATGCACTCCTGCCCCCTTCTGCACCTAAAAAACATTTACTCTGTGACGCTGTTCTGCCCATTTTTACTGCCCCTTTTCAGAGGTGTACTCCACCCACCAATCAATAGCCCCTCACGCAGATATAAATACAGCTATAACTGCTAATCAACACCTTTCTGCATGGGGAAAAAAGTGTGGTCAATCATGGTGATTATTTTTCTGCTTCTTTTGTTAAGCTATTTACGGAATATGGCCGACTCGCCCTGGATGAGATCTTCCAGAAGCCCTTTCAGGTGAAAATCCCCACACCTACATCAACCCCACCTAAATGCTTTCAAGTGTCAGACTTTATTGCTGTGTGCTGTGAAACAGGATCAGGACCACTGCGTTAAATCTACTTGCCATTTCCTGGAATGAAGTTTATTATTTAAAGGTAGACTCCTGAACCATGCTAGCCTCTGCCAATGTGTCCAACAGTGTGTTGCACAACAAAAACAAAATCTTACCAAGCATTTTAATCCTGTATTTAGACTTAAAACACTTATTTCCATTACCTTTTTTTTTTCAGGAAAAAGATTCAGCCACGGATGTGAGATAACTGTTGCTCACTGATAGATTTGCTCATGGGATAATGTAATTTCACTTACTCCGTGGACAAATCTAGAAATTGGTCAAAATCATCTTTCATCTGAGGCAAACTTTTTTCGAAGAAAAATGGAAATAGAAATAACTTATGTCTAAATACAAGATTAAAATGCTTGGAAAGCTTTTATTTTTGTAGAGTGTCTCTCCTGTGATGTTTGGAATTTAGGACTGGTTTCATGACTTCTATCAACTTTTGAGCCTGGCTGGGAGAAATATGTCTGGCAAAACAGTAGTGTTTGCATGGGTGTTCCAAGAATGCCTACCATGGACAGAAAGAGCTGTTTATTCTGTGTGCGCTGTAGCTGGGGTAATGCTCTTTTCCTGGTGTTCATTTTAAGCATTCAGTTTTTCATAAATAAGTCAATAATTACATTTTTGTATGGAGGCTTGTGTGTGAGTGGAATCTTAGAACTTGTTTCTTTTTCTATGTACACGTAATACCAGTTGCTATCGGCTGAAATAAAATGGCTTCTTTGGTTTGTGGTCGGATTGGTCATTGTTCCCCTTCCTATTTGCATGATGCTCGTACGCTCATGTCCCTTAAGTGTTCTGCATATTTAAAAATAATGGAATCTCTCTTTCTCTCTCCCCTTCCCTCATCTCTCCCTCAGTCTCTGATGTTTCTCATTAGAGATTGGAGCTTTCCATATGAGTACCGTTATGGGTTCAAAGGAGGCAATGAATTCCTGGACAAACGCCTGCAGGTAATTGCTGCCATGATTGTGCAATGTCATGACGTAACATTGTTTACTAGCTTTATCATACCTTTTTTGTGTTTCTATATTTTATCAGGAAACTGGTTATTTTCTGTAATCAAATAAACAACCCCCCAAAAAAGACAACATTCTTTTTTCTCCCCCCAACAAGCTCATCTTTTCAAACTCAAGCAGGGCTTGTTATTCGGGAGTTTTAGTAATGCAAAGTATACTGGGTGGTGAAAATGGCATGGGATCCAAAAGATTACCTCCATGTGTAAACCTGAATGCCTTTGAGATTGTATTCAGATTCATATGTTAATTGTTTTTTTTTTTTAAGTAAATTGATCGTTTCAACTACCAACATCATTGTGTCCATATTTGAGTTTTAAAACACAACACAACACCACCTTTTGACAATATGTTTGGGTACTGGCCGTTGACTGAATTAACCTTTTGAGTGTAAAGTCTGGGAAGGAATACTTGAAGGTATATATCCCCTACTCGTAAATATAATGGCCTTGTGGAATTAGTTTGCTGGTGCAGATGAGGCTAATTTGGCTGCTATATTGATAGCTGCTATCCACAGGCTACAGTTTATAGCCTACTAGAATCTAACAGCCAGACGCTCTGTCAAAGAGAAGTCTCCCAATACCATACTGTAGGTAATGCCTGTGGAATGTATCCCTCTGTAAATGATGATTCATGGTTTTGTGAATGGTGTGCTGAAAGTTTCTGGTCATGGTAGCAGCGGTGTGGAAGACGGGATGCCTTAAGCCCTGCGTGGAAGGACGCTGTTTACTGGTGGTTTTGTGTGCTGTGCAGGTAAATGACGCTCAGCATGAGGAGCTGCAGACTGTGAGGGAGCACATCTACTCCTGCTTTAACTCCATTTCCTGTTTCCTGCTGCCACACCCAGGGTTAAAGGTCGCTACCAGCCCAGCCTTCGACGGCCAGCTGAAGGGTAGGGCCAACTCAGTCCGTCTGGGATTGAGGCCTTGTGGATTGTTTTGCAGTCATGCATCAGTGTTTTTCGATGAAAACGATGAATTTAATGATGTTTTTGGCCGCCATGTTTTGTTTGCCTGATTCTGATCAATGCAATATTCAGTGCGTGTGGCTTCTTTTCTATTTCCTGTGGCGAGTCGGCCACATTGGCTGCTTCTGGTATTGTTTTTAGTCTGCGCTTGTTTTCAAACCTGGATCAAAGCTTGACTGACTTTTTGATTGGCTGATTAATTTACTGACTGGTGGACTGATGTCTGCCTGCCAGATGTGGCCAAGGAGTTTAAAGATGAGCTGCGTAAACTGATCCCCACGCTTCTGGACCCTGAGAATATGGCTGAGAAAGAGATCAATGGCAACAAGGTCACCTGCAGGGGCCTGGTGGAGTACTTTAAGGTGAAGTTAGTGAACAGCTGCTCTCCTGTCAGTGTTTCCTCACAAGCCTTCTCTCAGACTCTGTGCGCCTCCACATCTCTCACTCTGTCCTGGCTTCTCTCTCTCTGTACTCACTTATGTCACTCTGTACCTGCTTCTCTCTCTCTGTACTCACTTATGTCACTCTGTACCTGCTTCTCTCTCTCTGTACTCACTTATGTCACTCTGTACCTGCTTCTCTCTCTCTGTACTCACTTATGTCACTCTGTACCCACTTCTGATGCTCTGTATCTGCTTCTATCACTCTGTACCTGCTTCTCTCACTCTGTACTCACTTCTGTCACTCTGCACTTGTTTCACTAGTAGCATCTAAAAACCGAGAAAGTGCACCTTTTTCCGAGAAATTGCTACAAAAACTTAGAACACACCGAGGTTTACTGAAGATTTGAGGCCAACTCTGTAAACCTTGGAAAAATTTTACCGAGGTATCCCGAAGTCTGTCCGGTTTACTTAAGTTTGGACAATACCTCAGTAAACCTCGGTTAAATTTTCCCGAGACACACCGAGGATTGTCTGGGCCACTGAAGTTCAGAGACCACATCGGCATTCCTCGGGAAAATTTCACCGAGGTAGACCAAAGTTTGTCTGCTAGGCCTATGCTCACACCAGAATGAAGGGGAGGTGTGAAGACAGTCAAAACGCCAAAAGGTGCACTTTCTCGGTTTTGAGGTGCTACTAGTGTTTCTGTTGCTCTGCTCCTGTTTCTCAGTTCACCGTCGCGTCACTTGTCTCTGTGCCGCTGCTTTTGTACCTCGGCGGTAACCAGCCCGATTTCAGTGGATGTTCTCGAGGTTTTCACTTCCGCCATGACGAAAGGCACCTGAATCAACAGCAAGGGTCTGCACTGAGCTCATAATTGGTAGAATCCGCAGTGCCCAATATGGCTTGAAAAGAAAACCCTCTGGATGGTATATCTCCTGGAACAGGGTTGGTTACCTCGGCTCCACCTTTTTCCCATCTTGCTGGTTCTGTAGCTCCAGCGGGGGGTGATATGTAGTTGAGGCGCATTACACCCATACGTAATAAATGATTCTCAGTGGAGCTGATTCCATTTTTATACATCAGTGTTTGGGATTTCTCTGCCTCTTTTCTTAGACTAAAGTGTTTTCAATGTAATGTTTCCTGTAAGGTGGTGTTTCTAAAGGTAGCATTTTTCCATATTGTCTTGGTATTGTTGAACATTTGCTTGAATGCTTATCTTTGTATATTGCGATATGCAGAAAGTCCAGACCATATTTGATAATTTTTCGCACGCATATAATAAATGTGATGTAGCATATGAAATTATCTGCTTCAAGATGTAACCCTACCAGTTTGTGATCCTGCATACCTATATCTAGTTTGATAGCCATCATCTTCAGACCTATTCAGTTTGTAATTGTTTACATAGTTTTATATACTGTGTTTTTAAATCTTGTTTCAGGCATACATCAAGATCTACCAGGGCGAGGATCTACCCCATCCTAAGTCAATGCTACAGGTGTCTTCCCTTAAATAGCCTATGTCACCTTCATCACCTGCCTCACATTCAGGCTTAACCCTTTCACCCCCAGTAGTGCCATATGGCTCTCTTGCGTGACTGGTATTTTTTCCCAATAGTGCTATATGGCACTCTTTTTGTTATGTTTCTTTTAACAACTGGGAATAAGCTCTGCACTTTTGCACCAAGCTTTTGCACTTTGTACGTTGCTCTGGAGAAGAGCGTCAGCTAAGTACATGTAATGTAATAAGAACAGACAGCCAGAAATTTAGTTAGAATGTCAACAAAGGCCATGGGGAGAAATGGCAGTGAGAACTGGGCACTGAAGGGGGTTAAAGGGCTCAGCCACAACCCAGTATTCACTGCTTTACCACAACTGTCTTATTTCTGAGCAACAGAATGCACAACACGCTACCAAACTAAAACTGTTATATAATGAATCCTGTTTTGGATTGACTCCATAGCTTTATGCTTGGTGTGTTGCCATTTCCAAAAATAGCTTCTTTTTCAGCTGATAATTCATTGTCTGCCTTTTCTAGGCCACAGCGGAGGCAAATAACCTGGCAGCTGTGGCTGCAGCCAAAGATCAGTACAACAAGAATATGGAGAAGGTCTGTGCATTTTTCTTGAACAGTTTTTGGAGTCATTCCATGTCAAATCACCCAATGAGCTAAACCTCACCATCTCCAATTTTGCTCAGAATTTGTGTGTGAATTGGTCGTGACCCAAAACCCCCAAATCTCAAATTTCAGCTCATTCGGACCTTCCAGTGCAAAGTTACGGCCTTTTGTTTTTTTTCTCGATATTTCACGAAAAATGACCGTGGCTGCCTAAATTCAAATGGCCATATCTCCAAAACTACTTGACCGATTTTGACAAACAAGGTATTCTTGGAAAGGGAATCACTCAAGCATTCCAAATCTGCCATTTTTAACTCTGGGTGTGATGAATTATTGACCTATATTTTGGCCTCAAAATTGACTTTGAGGGTCGCATGACCTTGAATTTTTTTTAACACCAAATTGTGCCCTGATGAGGTATCTACAGCATGTCAAAAACTTAGAAACATATTATTTTTAGTTATAGAGTAGTTCAAAATTAAATTCATGTGTCTAGCCATTTTCTGAGAATTCTTGTGCAATTAGGGATGCACTGGGACTCTCTGGACTAGGAAGTGGTGGTCCCCTATATTTAGTCATCACAGCATGCTTAAGAAGTTAGTCAAAGGAACTTCAACTCTCAATTTCAATTTCTAGTATTTGTAAACAACTGAGAGCATTAAAAATGTAAGTACATGTATATCTTCATTTTATTCAGGATGCCTTCCTTCAATAAATCTTGTTTACAGTTTGTTTGTATTAGGAGACAAATCAATCAAAACACTGGCCATCACGGAATGGCATTTGTTGGCTAAGTACCTGAGGTGGATATTCTGTGTGTTATTGACACCCCATCACTTACATCATCCTCATCCAGGCAATATACTCTCAGCTGCAGTGACTTGATGAAAATGTCAAAAGTCTGCCCAGTTTGGCAAATTGATTCTGAATAAACTGAACCAAGTGGGACTACACTTCCAGGAGCAACTTTGATAGTGGGATTTGAATTTGATTTTTACTAGAAATTGTGCAAGCTATTAGGGTAAAAAACATTACTTGATCATACATGGAACAAGACTACACTTAACAGAACTCAACTGTAGGGATAAGTATGTACGTAGTACATTTTGTGTACACAGACCTGAGAATTTCAGCAAGGGTATACCAGATTTAATTGGATATTGCTGAAAAACAAAAAAACAATATGTTTCCAAGTTTTTGATATGTTGTAGGTACCTCATCAGGGTACAATTTGGTGTTAAAAAAAATTCAAGGTCACACGTCCCTCAAGGTCAATTTTGAGGTCAAAATATAGGTCAATCATTCATCACACCCAGAGTTACCAGAATGAGTTTAAAATGGCTGATTTGGAATGCTTGTGTGATTCCCTTTCCAACAATACCTTGTTTGTCAAAATCGGTCAGGTAGTTAAGGAGATATGGCCATTTGAATTTTGGCGGCCACGGCCATTTTTCACGAAATATCGAAAAAAAAACAAAAGGCTGTAACTTGGCACTAAAAGGTCCGGTTGAGTTGAAATTGTAGATTTGGGCGTTTGGGGCTATAGCCAACTTGCATACCAAATTTTAAGAAAATCAATGCAAGTGAGGTGTAGAATCCCATTTTTTTTTTTTTTTTTTTTTTTTTTTTTTTCTTCTGTGATTTGACATGGAATGACCCTTTTGAGTGAGCAGTGAGACAGTGGTGGACTGGTGAAATATTACTTGAATGTCATCAAACTTCTGTGTAAACATCTGACTTAAATTCAAACAGCAGATAAAAAAATTAGTAGACGGCATAGTTTGTAGGTCCAGGTGCATTTTGAACTGTTTTCATACATGGCTCATGCTGCCTGAGCTAATTCTTTTTCAGCATGTATATAATGGCAGTGTTCCTTGCGCGAATTTGATTATGTACTTTATATCTGCCATTGTGTCGCAGGTTTGTGGGGGAGATTTGCCGTATGTGTCCCCAGACACCCTTGAGGAAAGGAGCAAATTCTTTCAAAGCGAAGCAGTTCATCTCTTCACCTCCACCAAAAAAATGGGGGGACAGGAATTCTGCGACAAGTACCAATCTCAGCTGGAGGAAGAGCTTAACCAGATGTGGGAGTCTTTCAGCAAACACAACGAGGTGAGATTCTGGCAATGTGATAACCTTGGCTTCTCAAGGACTATGTACGGAAATGTGGCAGATGTGACAGGGAGGCATTGTATGTCAGGAAATAAATTGTTTCAAATTCCTGACACTTGATTATTTAAATTGCCAACTACAATAATACCTAGAATGTTATGTATTGCACGCCTCCAGTGGACTTCAGTTGAAGTCAGCACAGTATACAGCCCATGGGCTAGGATGTAGGTTTTGATTCTTTCTTATCTATATTTAAAAATGATTTTGTAATGTGTTTGTGTTTTTCAGAAAAAAAAAGATTATTTTGTCATTCATGCTTTGTTGAAATAATGTCTTAACCATCGCCATGTTGATTCCTCTCTATATCTCGCTTCCAGTCCAAGAACATCTTCAGTGCATTCCGGACACCTGCGGTGCTTTTTGTCCTTGTGTGCTTCTTGTACATACTGTCGGGGGTGCTGCTGTTCATTGGGCTGGCCACAGTTTCCACGGTATGCGACCTTATGCTGCTCCTAGCTATGGTCGCCATGCTCACCTGGGCCTTCATCCGCTACTCCGGAAAATACCGAGGGGTGGGGACTGCCATTGACCAAGCAGCCGGTGTGGTGCTGGAGCAGGTAAAGACAAGGGAAATGATGATGAACCAATCTGTATCGCTGCAACAGAGTTTCTGCATTTATTATACGTCGAATTGCAATATTTATTCAGCAAGAATTACATTTGTCGGAAAATATCAGGCTAGTCCCTTTTTTTTTTTTTTTTTAAACCGTATCAGCGATATTAATACATCCCTTAATCAGGTAGATCAAAGCTTTTCAATTGCAGTTTATTGAATTACTGTATCTCCCCGAGGACAATAGTCGGGAGATAGGATGGTTTAGTTCCGGGCCGTCGCCGCGCCTGCAGAGATTTTTTTCTGGGCTCTGGAAGCGACAATTATTACAGGAATTTTTTTCTAATTTTGCACTGGCGAAGATATTTATTTGACAATGCTCAAAACCGATTTTCGGCAATTTTGGACGTCCAATATGGCTGCCGGCAGCCATTTTTGTTTGAAATTTGGGGATCGGGGAGATGCACGACTCTGTCCCTGTGGCGACCAAGTTACCTAGTTTACTAATGACAAACAATTCAATTCAAATGGGACTTTGATATGATTGCTCTGAATGTGGTTCTTGGAAATAAATTTATTGATACCATGGACAGTGTCGGTAATTGGCGACTGTTTTCTTTGTTGCTACATCGGGTCAAAGATCAAGGTGACATAAGGTCAGCTGTATGCGGGGACCGAAGATCAACTTTTAGGTTGTTTAAAACTGTGGCAAGTGGAGACATACCACTCAATGCTTTGTGTTGACTATACTTTGTTTGAATCATCTTTGTGGGAACCTTTCTTAGGTCAGAGTGGTGTCATGGAGGGTATTGTTCATTACTGCATTTTTTTTTTTTTTTTTGCAACCCCATTGCCAAAACAGTTGGGACGGTGTGCCAAATGTAATCAAAAACAAAATTCAATGATTTGCAAATCATTTGAACTCCATATTTAGGTGAAAATTGTGCAAAGACAACATATCACGTTGAAACTGAGAAATTCTATTGTTATTTGAAAAATATTTTCTTATTTTGAATTAAATGTCAGCAACACGTTTCAAATGTTAGCCCAGGGATGCGTTTACTACTGTTGCATCAACTCTTCTTTTAAGAACACTGAGTGTTTGGGAGACCGACTGCAGTAGTTTTGAAAGCAAAATGTTTTCTGATTCTTGCTTTGTGTAAGATTTCAGCTGCTCAACACTTTGCGGCCTCCTTTGTCATATTTTTTGTCTCATTGTGCTAAATGTTTTCAGTGGGTGACTGGATGGATTGCAGGCAGGCCAGTTAAGTACCTAGACGCTTTTACTCTGGAGCCATGAAGTTGTTATAGGAGCAAATTATGATGTTTGGCGTTGTCTCGCTGACAATAGCACGGCTTTCCCTGTAAGAGACATCTGAATGGCAGTGTATGTTGCTCCAAAACCTGTATATATTCTTCAGTATTAATGGATTCTTCACAGATGCACAAGTTACACATGCCATGTGCACTAATGCAACCTCGTACTAGCATGGATGCTGGCTTTTGAATTGTTCATTGATGACAAGCCAGATGGTCTCTTTGGTTTTTAGCCCGGAGAATGTGGCCGCCATGATTTCCGAAAGGAATTTCACATTTTGATGAGTCAGACCACAGTACAGTTCTATACTTCACCTCAGTGCATCTTAAATTAGCTCAAGCCCTGAGAAAGTGGCAGCATTTCTGGATCTTGTTTATACGTCTATGGTTTAATCTCTATATGTCAGTCAAGCTGTGTTGACTGACAGTGGCTTACAGAAGTGTTCCTGAGTCCATGCAGTGATTTCTACTGCAGAATTCTGTCTGCTTTTAAAACAGTGCAGCCTGAGGGCTTGAAGATCCCAGCCATTCAGTACTGGTTTTTGGCCTTGTGCCTTGGCTACAGAAATTTCTCCAGATTCTCTGAATCTTTTAATAATATTACATACCGTAGAGCAGGGCTATTCAACATTATCCTGCAAGGGCTGGTGTGGGTGCAGGCTTTCATTCCAACCCAGCACTTACACACTTACTAATCAAGCTCTTTAGCAAAGACTCTTGGGGTTGATTAGTGGTGTCAGGTGTGTAAGTGCTTGGTTGGAATGAAAGCCTGCACCCACACCGGCCCTTTCTGGACACGGTTGAATAGCTTTGCCGTAGAGGATGACATGCCCAAATTCTTTTCAATTTTACTGTGAGAAATGTCATTCTTTGTTTGTTGAACAACAATTTGCCCTTGCAGTCTTTCTCAGAGTGGTTCATCCCTCACCATCTTTACCTATTTTTATACCCAATCAAGTTACTGACCAGTAGCCAATTAACCTAGTTAGCTGTGAGATGTTCCACGGTTTATTTTTTAGCATCATACAACTTTTTTCTTCTTTTTATTTTTTGCCTGTGTCCCAACTTTTTTGAAATGCGTCTCTGGCATCAAATTCAAATTGAGCAGGTATTTAAAAAAAAAAAAAAAAAACCAATGAAATTTCTCAGTTCCAACATTTGATATGTTGTCTCTTCTCTGCAGCAATTTCAAAAAATGTAGGGTTAAAGTGATTTGCAAACCATTGCATTTTGTTTTTATTTACATTTTGCTCAGCATCCCAACTTTTTTGGAAATGGGGTTGTATACGCTTGATGATTATGGTGTAATATTTGTCTTTCAGGCCACAGTGGCGCTAAACAAGTCGAGAGGAGCAGCATCAGCTGCCCAACAGAAGAAATCTAGCTAGCTTCTCAATCTCCAGGAAGACAAGACCAAAAAAACGCGACTATGCTTGGTGGAGATGCAGTGCGGCACTGGTCCAACATTCCAAAATAACCAGTAAGAAATTCACCAGCACAGTACTATTTTTAAAAAAGCCGCAATAGCACTATACTACATTATGTTACAATGTTGCAGCATTAAGAAGAAAAGCCAGCTTTAATCTTTTCAGTTGGTTGTGGCACCTTGCCAGCTACCCGACTCTCTCCCCTCCCAAACTTGCCCCTCATTCACTTTGTGCCTTAAGAGCTATTTCTGCTTCAAACAACAGTGAGGGCTCTGATAAATCCCATGTAATGAGTTACATTTAAAACTCATCAACTGGCCAAGAAGAGTCTATCAGCTGTGTGTTACTTATTAAACCAAACACTTTCCCTGGATTTTTATTTGGATGAATTTTTTTTCAATGAACTGAAAATTCCAGCTTATATTTGAGAACATTGATTCTATTTTTCTGATAAATATATTGTGGAGAAACCCTACACATTTAAATTGGCATACCTTAGATCCCTGGTATTCATCATCACCATCTATTTTGCTGTGCCTTACTTCTATAAATGTAAACTTACTATTCCTCTTTCTCCCAAGGGGGACATAGGGCATCAACTGTAGCTCGCCATCTTAATCTGTTCTTTGCTGTAAACTAGGTTATCATAAATGTCCCTACAGGTGCTTTAGGGAGCAATGGGCTTTTGCTATGCATCATCTTTATATCATATAACAATGCTATATTGTAATGTGTCATTTATAGAGTTTGACTGTCCTCTTCAGATCGTTCCATTGGAATTGTATTCCCCTCTCCTTCCTGTGTTGTGTAAAGAATGCTATTTTCATTATACTAGCGATGAATGCCACAGGCAATCATTAAGAGCCCTCAGTGATATCGCATCATGCTGAAATCCATCCCATTTTGGATACTACTTCAGTGCCTGCTTCCTGGTTAAAATTGTATTCTGCCTAATTGCTCTTTTGTTCCGGAAGGAATTTCCTGCGTCTTTAGATTTCCATCAATCCTAAAACATTCCATGCATAGTAAAATAAATTCTGGTTTCAGTGATGCTCTTTTGTTTCTGTGTGGAGTGTCCTGAGATGACCGACGTTTGGCTTATAAAATTCATTTAAAAAAGGCACGGGCTGCTAAATAGTTAAAATAGTTCATTTTCACGCAAGTGGTGACCTCTCTGTGTGGTTGTCAATAAATAATTATTTGAGACTAATGAACATGATTTTTTTTTTTTAGGATGCTCTTTAATGGTGGCAAGACCACATCTTTTTGCCAAATTGCCACATGTCACATTCCTTATTAAATTGCATTCCATTATATTTTGTGCTGAACTGCCTACTTAAAATAACGTATTGGACATAATGTGCAATTTATTTACTGTCCTTGCATTGCGCTCATTCATTTCTTGTTGATGTTACGTTGCAAGGGCACCCTAAATTCTAGCAATAAAGCATATTTTGAATGCTTTAAATGTTTGTACTCATTGTTTACTGTTGTTGTTATGCTGTATGTCTTTGTGTCCTGGACTTACAGTATATTGAAACAAGGAACAAGCTTTTAAACCAAATAAAATAAAAATGTCTCAAATGATTTCCTGTCTGGAGTATCTGTGATCTTCTTGTTGGTTTCTGTTCTGTTTTACTCTGTGTGTTAAATCTTACCGAGAAGCAAATTGTTTTCTGCACTCCATTTTCGCTGAACTCTGTATAACCAACGTCCTGTATTGGATGTATATTGCAGCATCTCCATCTGTCCACTAGCTTACAGCACTGAGCCATGAATGTCGTTCTCTCACGAAATTGATTTCCTGCATTTTTTTTCTGTTATGCAAATACAAAACTTCTAAAATATCTGATGATCTAATAATGAGAATACCCATCCTTTGTCTTCAAAACCAGTTTGGAACTGCTGTCAATTTCCAAACCGTGTGTGGTGAGACGCTGGCCAATTCTTGGCCTCTTCCAAAGCTGTAAGTATTGAAGGTACATCTCAATTCTATAGACCGTATAAAAAGATGGACGAAGTAACCATGACGTCACCCATTGGTTTTGGCATACCAGTTAGGAAGCTTCGATTTTGGCGATTTGAACGGCACCATTTTGTCATTTTGAAACCAGATGTGATTCCTATTGGACAAGAGTGTGAAATGAAGATCCAGGGAGGAGCAAGGGGTGGATCTATGGGTGGATCTGACCGTATCTGATGAAGACCAGAGGATAGCAATGCCCCTAAAGCATATTCTGGCTTTATGCTTTATTCTGGTCTGTTTGGGAGCATAATTTACTAAAAATGAACATCATGATTTATCGAAGGAGACTTGAAACTTACGATAGATACCATAAAATAATGTGGAAAATCATTATTGAAGTCATAAATCAGGTGGGAAAGTAGGGTAATTTTCTCATAGACTTCTATAGCATTGAACTTCTTTTTGCAACCAACAACGTCGCCATTTGCTGGCCATTAAATAGAATGCAAATTTTAGAGATTTCCGCATTGGCCTCACTTTTCAGACTGAGTGCTGCGTCCATCTTTTTATACAGTCTATGCTCAATTCTCTCATAATTCTCTCTCCCAGATTCTTGCTTGCACTGGAAGTTGTTCCAGATCCACCATCTTGTAAAGCACCCTAGAATTCTCTCCAAGACAACCTGCCTGCAGCACACTGGGCAAAGTCCATCAGGCGGACCTCTACTAAGGGGCATGAAAATGTGTGACCTCAACGTAGGTTCTGGAATCGTTCAGCCTCTATTGTGGGTTCTGCTAACGTATGACCACATCAGCAACTGAGGAGGCGGCTCTGAGGTTGCCTAGTGTCATGAGCGAGGATACACAAGAGCACCCTTCCGTGAAGACTAAGAACGGAAAGCGATGACGTCACTCGATAAGGACAGATGAGGTGTGAGGCCATATTGATGCGGCGCCAGCAGTTTTTGCATTCAAAGAACCACATGATGTCTAAAATATTGACGTATATGTTTATTTTACAAGTCATGCGGTTCTTTGACGGCAAAAACTACAGGCACTGCTGGTGCTGTGTCCATCTGCACACATGCTTACAGCAGATCCAGGGGTGTGCCTCATCAGAAATTGATGTCGCTTCCGGTCACTTTTCTGAAAAATGGAGTTCTCATTTGCTGAAAAAATTGGCTGTGCTCGAGCGTGTCTGCAAAGTTTGCGTGCTGCGTTGCAGAGTCACATGGTAGGCCTATGTTTATAAGAGCTGGTTAAGTCCGCTCAAACAGCGAGCCGAGGCTGGGTGAGTTTGGATTGACCCGGCGCCAGCAGTTTTTGTCTTCAAAGAACTGCACTGTGTCTGAAATACTGGCATATTGATTATTTTACAGGTCAGGTGGTTCTTTTGAAGGCAAAAACTGGGTGAATTCGGATTGATGTGGCGCTGTTAGTTTTCGCCTTCAAAGAACCACATGAAGTCTAAAATGGTGACTTCTCATTGGTTATTTTAGACGTCCGGTGGTTCTTGTGAAGGGAGAAACTGCTGGCGTTGCCAGCTCTGCATCAATGGGAACTCAACGGCCATGTCCTAATACTTGCACTTGTGGGTCGGTGCCCTTCGTGTGCATGTACCTGCACAGGAGTGCAAAACCACAGGGTGTCCCATTTGTCTACTGCTCTCCAGGGGTGCTCATAAGCGTTCCCAATGCACCGTTGATGCGTCCTTCCTGCACGTCAAACCGCACTTTGCTGACTACTATTACCCATAAATCTAGTGGCATTTTGCATGATTCCAGCAATCACGTAGCCGTAAAGTAAGAATGCGTGACACTTCGCGAGCAAGAGTCATGAGAGTGGCGTTTAGAAGTCTGTCCCAATTCGGCTGTGAATATTGTGATTCGTCTCTGTAGAAGTGCACAGTCCACACTTCTTGCACACCACACAAGTGCGCACTCTGAAGGGCACCATAGACCTTAGAATGGGTATTGGGACAAAGCCACTCGCAGCCACGCTGTGCATCAACTTGTTCATCACATTAGAAAATATTGGTGCTTATTTATTGGCACGAGAAGCAATAGATGCTTTGGATATTCCATAGATTCTTCATGGATTTAAGGATGAACATCAGGATTAGAGACTAAGGTATAAAATGTCAGAATTGCCAGAGCGTGTGCATGTGTTTAAAATTCAGGCTAGTGGTTGCATTGTTTATGTATTCTCTTTTTATTTATTTTTTTTATTTAAACTTTATTTAACCTGGAAGACCTCATTGAGATTAGCAGTCTCATTTGCAAGAAGGTCCTGGCTAAGACAGGCAGCAGCATAATTAACAAAGTTGCAAACATAAAACACAGAAAGCAATTTACAAACACAAGGTCACAGAGTCACAGAGTAGAAAGCCATCAGTCAAAGCATCTACAGCCTGATAAATCTTCTTTTAATGCCTTTAATCGACATTTAAAAATATTTAAGGAGACCAGCTCCTTCAGACCCAACTCCTCCTGCAGCAGATTCCAAGCTGCGGGAGCAGCATATCTGAAACTCTAAATGTTTGAAATGTCTTCATTTTTTTTTTTTCTGCCAAAATGATGGTTTGACTGTGTATGCCTGCATTCTGTTTGCCAAATGATGAAAATAAACCTCAAAGAGTAGATGGTTTGGGAGTCTTGTTAATATAAATATATTTGGTCCATTCCATATAATGTGCTAATAAAATTGTTTACTTTGCTGTTACCTACAGGGTATAGGCAGGACACACCGCAATGCACTACTATGTCCAAAAAATATACTTATTAGGGCGCAAGCCCACGAAGTGGGTAAAGCCCTTATTGTTTTTGCCTTTTCCATTATTATTATTATTATTATTATTATTATTCAGCCTTCTGCCATTCTCATGAAAAAGGTCATAACTCCCACAAATATTGGGCATCCCAAATGGTCTATTGATACGTAAAACACAATGGTGTGAAACTGTTTGGCAAGAGGTAATCTTAATCTGACTGTCTACCCTGAATGACAGCACTTCAATTTCACCACACAAGAGAGCCTGAATGATTTAGAAATATTACACATTGTAGCAGGAAGGACCACATGACTGTGTATAGCTTGTATGTAGTCACTGCAGCCAGAATTTATCATTGAATGTCTCTTAATATCCATATGTCTGTGTTTTTGACGGAAGCAGGACATTTTACAGTTGCAGCTGTAATGTGGTAAATAGCCACTAGATGGCAGTATTGACTTTTTTTTTGTGAAGCCCAGTCTGAAGCTAGGTTGGGCATGTCCAGGGCATGCCCAGAGGGGAAAGTCCCAGAAATGGGAGGGGGCTGGACAAGAGTATATAAGGAGAAAAATCGAGAGTGTGTAGTAGTAGGAGAAATTGCAAGAAGGATACATTTGACCAGACCTGTCACTCTTTTCAAGACCTTTTAAGCTTTTTGTGGATTTTTGCCTGTGTTGGAGCATTTTCCTGTCCCAGGACATCACAACAGAGCAGCCCATCTCCATTACAGGGAACTGTAAATATCTTATTTTTTTTTTTATTTTATATCAATCTTGGTCAGTAGGGTAGAGAGTAGATTGGTTCTGTTTGTTTAATTAAATCTGTTGAAGTTTAACAATTTTGTCTGTCATCCCTTGCTGTCCGTGACGCCATAACAAATTGGGGCCATAACAAATTGGGGGCTCGGGTCCGGGGTAGACCATTGTGCGAGTCATTTATTGAAAATCTAAAATTTCACATTGTGAAATTGTTTTTTGAATTTTTCCTAGATATATATTGGCAGATCAACAGCAATGGATGATTTCTTGGCATCACCAACCGTGAGAGGTTTTGAAGTCTTTTAAAAAGACAGAACTGCTAGAAATATGCAGAGACAGTTAGAGCTGACAGATGTAAAACCAGCCATGCGAAAAGCAAGACTGGCTAGAGAGATTGTTGAATATTACATTGATGAAAATGTGTTTGCACCAGGAGATCTGGGACAGTTTCCGGTGGAAAATCCAAATGTAGAATTGGAACTAAAATTAAAAATGCTAGAAATTGAGGAAAAAGAAAAACAAAGAGAATTTGAGAGAGAGAAAGAGAAAAAGAAATTGAGAAAAAAAAAAAACAAAGAGAATTTGAGAGAAAAGAAAAAAGAAATTGAGGAAAAAAAAAGAAAAAACAAAGAGAATTTGAGAGAGAGAAAGAGGAAAGAGCAGAAAGAGAGAGACAGAGACAGAGAGATTTCGATTTAGAAAAAATTAGACAGGGAAGAAAGGCTCCAAATGGAGCTACTAAAAATCAAAATTCAAGGTGAAAACAAATTTCGGCTAGCCAGGAGGTAAAGCTGGTGCCTCCATTCTCAGAGAAGGAGGTTGAGAAGTATTTCCAGTGCTTCGAGAAGGTAGCTAAGAGTTGTCAGTGGCCAAAGGAACACTGGCCTCTGATGTTGCAAACTGTCCTCAAGGGTAAGCTCAACAAGCCTATTCGGCTTTGTCTGCAGATGATTCCTCTGATTATGAGGTTGTCAAAAAGGTTATTTTGACACAGCTTATGAGTTGGTTCCAGAGGCTTACCGACAGAAATTCAGAGGTCTGAAGAAATCTGACAATCAGACTTATGTGGAATTTGCTAACGAGAAGAAGGTTTGCTTTGAGCGCTGGTGTACTTCTATGGAGGTCAAGGATGATTTCAACTCACTAAAAGAGATGGTGTTAGTTGAAGAATTCAAGAACTGTGTCAAGGATGATATTAAGACCTACCTTAATGAGAAGCAAGCACTGAATTTGCAATCAGCTGCCAAGTTTGCAGACGAATATGTTCTCACACATAAGTCCAAATTTCAGTCTAGCAGTAACAATAGATGGTCCCAATTTCAGAAGAAAGGTAACGGTGATACCCAAGATTCCTCACCCAAAGACAAAGACAAATCTGGTGATGGTACTCAGAAATCCAGTAAAAGGTCTGAACAAAGTGTGAAAGCTGACAGTGACAAAAAGTGGTCTAGTTTGCAATTATTGCAAGAAATCTGGTCATGTTACAACTAACTGTTGGTTCCTTAAAGCTAAGAAAGAACAAGAAAAGGATACCAAACCCAATGCCTTTTGTGAAGACAAGGTTAGAAACCCTTGTAGTAGATGACCGATCTGCTAAATTGCCTGCTCCTTGTGAGGCTAAGAAGCCTGATACTGCTGACTTTGTGAGGGAGGAATTCCTTCCATTTGTGTCAGAGGGATTTGTGGCTCTGAATGAGCATTCTCCTCCTGTCCCCATATATATCCTAAGGGATACCGAGCTTCTCAGTCACTTTTGTTGATGGACTCCTTGGAGTTACATGATGAGACCGCTTCTGGGGATTTCATACTTGTACAAGGTATTGAAGGGAGGACTGTATCTGTACCCCTGCGCTCTGAATTCTTGAAGTCAGATTTAGTTACAGGACAGGTAAAGGTGGGACTTATGTCAAGTCTACCTATCAAGGGTGTTTCTCTGTTGCTAGGCAATGACCTGGCTGGGGGCAATGTAGTTCCCCTGTTCATCTTACTTCGCAGCCGAGCACTGAAGATGGCGATGAAGACCCATCTCTGTATCCTTCCTGTGCAGTGACTCGTGCTATGGCCAAGAAGGCTCAAGAAGAAGATGATGTGGTGCCGTCCAGCACCTTGAATAGTCATGACTCAGGTGGTTCGCCTCATGACTCTGTTCAGCCTACTATGGTTTCTCCGTTTGAGGACTTATCAGACACTTTTATCAGTTCTCTATTCAGCCAGCCAGATGGGTCTGGTGATTCTGATGTGTCTGGAGACTTGTCTCTGTCCAGAAAGCGGTTGATTCAGGAGCAAACTAATGATCCTGAAATTTGTGTACTAAAAAAGAGAGCCCTTCCTGATGAAGAAATAGACGCAGTTCCAGTTGGGTATTATCTCAAGGATGGAGTGTTGATGCGGAAGTGGCGCCCTCCTGATATCCCTGCCAATGCAGATTGGGCAGTGGTCAAGCAAATTGTTGTTCCGAAGGTCTACAGGAATGAGATCTTGACAATGGCTCATAGTTTGCCTTTAGGAGGTCATCTTGGTGTTAACAAGACTGTTGACAAGATTATGAAACACTTCTTCTGGCCTGGACTTCGGAAAAATGTTTCCAACTTTTGCAAAACCTGTCACACTTGTCAGGTAGTTGGAAAACACCAGTTAGACCCACCCATAGCTCCATTGCAGCCTATCCCAGCATTTGGGGAGCCCTTCTCCAAGGTCATTGTTGATTGTGTTGGTCCATTACCCAAGACTAGATCTGGAAATCAGTACTTGTTGACAATCATGTGTGCATCTACCAGATTCCCTGAAGCCATCCCTCACGCAACATCAAGGCAACTGCCATTTCAAGGCTTTGATAAAGTTCTTCACGTTGTTTGGCCTTCCCAGGGAAATTCAGTCAGATCAAGGTAGCAATTTCACTTCCGGATTGTTTCAGCAGGTTGTGTATGAACTAGGTGCTTGAGCAGATTCTTTCCAGTGCCTATCATCCAGAGAGTCAGGGTGCCTTAGAGCGGTTTCATTCCACTCTCAAGACAATGATGAGGACTTATTGTTATGACCATGAGAAAGACTGGGATGAAGGTGTTCATTTGCTGTTGTTTGCAGCTAGGGAAGCAGTGCAGGAGTCTACTGGATTCAGTCCGTTTGAGCTAGTGTTTGGCCATGAAGTGAGAGGACCTTTGCTGTTGTTGAGTGAACAATGGCAAGAGAAAGAGCCGCATATCAGTCTGTTAGACTATGTTAGCAAGTTCAAGGAAAAGACTGCATGCAGCTTGTGACCTAGCCAAAGAGAACTTGAAAGCAAGTCAGGGAAAAATGAAAACTTGGTATGATCATAAGGCTAGAGGCCGTGAGTTTAAACCAGGAGACAAGGTCCTTGTGTTGTTTCCCTTGCAGTCCAATCCATTGCAGGCTAGATTTCATGGTCCTTATGAAATTCTGACAAAACTCAATGATCTCAATTACATTGTGAAGACTCCAGATAGGAGAAAGCCAAAACAGTTGTGTCACATTAACATGCTGAAGCCTTATCATGATAGAAATGCTAGGGTTGCAGCTGTCACTTCAGATCCTCCTAGGGCTGAGACTTGTGAAGATGAGGGGAGTTTCAAGATGATGAACCTAGAATTAAAGCTGAAGTTCTTTCATGTAAATTGTCAAATTCTGAAGTGTTGCAAAATCTTGATGTAAAACTCCAGCACTTAGAACCCTCACAGAAAGATCAGTTTGAGAGGTTGATCAAGAAATATAAAGATCTATTTCCTGATGTTCCAAAGAGAGTTTCTATAACCTCTCATGATGTAGATGTTGGTGATGCCAAACCAATAAAAACAGCATCCGTGCGGATGAATCCTGAGAAGAGAAAGATTGCTGAGAAAGAGGTTGAGTACATGTTAGAACATGATATTATCAGACCCTCTAACTCCGATTGGAGTTCACCCTGTGTTCTAGTTCCAAAACCTGATGGAAGTACTAGATTCTGTACAGATTATCGCAAAGTCAATGCTGTAACTAGAACTGATGTGTTTCCAATACCTAGGATTGATGATTGTATCGATAGAGTAGGGCAAGCAAAGTTTCTGACCAAGATTGATTTATTGAAGGGTTATTGGTGTGTGCCTTTAACTGAGAGGGCCAAGAGCATCTCTGCTTTTGCCACACCATCTGGGTTATACCAGTATGAAGTCCTACCCTTTGGCATGAAAAATGCCCCAGCCACGTTCCAAAGGATGATACAGTCTACAATCGCCGGATTGCCACACACGGTGCGTACATCGACGACCTGATCACATGGAGTGACTCCTGGGAAGAACATCTGAAAGATGTAGAGACGTTGTTCCAGCGCTTGACCCAGGCTAACCTGACTGTTAACCTGAACAAGAGTGACTTTTGTTGTGCTACTGTCACGTATCTTGGCTACGTCATAGGCCAGGGTAAGGTGGCACCCATAAATGCTAAAGTCCAAGCCATCATGGACTTTCCAGTTCCTGACAACAAAAAAAGCTTTGCGCCGCTTCCTTGGAATGATCGGGTACTACCGCAAGTTCTGCAAGAACTTTGCTGAGATTGCTCTCAGTCTCACCAACCAACTGAAGAAAGGCGTAAAGTTCACTTGGGATGAAGCATGCCAAAGAGCCTTCGATCGCCTGAAGTCTCTGCTGTGTCACTTCCACGTGCTCAAATCTCCTGACTTCAACAAACCGTTCTCCATAGCGGTCGATGCTAGCGACCAAGCTTCTGGATCTGTGCTCCTACAGAGAAGTGACTCTGATGACATTGAGCATCCCGTGGCATACTTCTCCAGGAAGTTCAATCGCCACCAAAAAGAACTATTCCACAATTGAGAAGGAGCTGTTGGCTCTGGTTCTATCCGCACAACACTTTGAGGTCTATGTTTGTACGGGGCAAAAAGCCAATGATTGTATATACTGACCACAATCCGTTAATGTTTTTGAGTAAGATGAAAAACAAAAATCGGAGATTGTTGAATTGGAGTTTGATTTTACAAGAGTTTGACTTGGAAATTAAGCATGTAAGGGTGCTGACAATGTAATTGCCGATTGCTTATCCCGTGTTTGAATATGTGTATATATATCACCTGTGTTTATTAGCATATTGTATTATATGTATATGTATATATACAAGTGTCTATTAACCATTTTTGTATTGAAAAGAAAAAATTTTGACTTATAAAGGCAAAATTTTTCCCTTTTGGAATGGAGGTGTAATGTGGTAAATAGCCACTAGATGGCAGTATTGACTTTTTTTTTTGTGAAGCCCAGTCTGAAGCTAGGTTGGGCATGTCCAGGGCATGCCCAGAGGGGAAAGTCCCAGAAATGGGAGGGGGCTGGACAAGAGTATATAAGGAGAAAAATCGAGAGTGTGTAGTAGTAGGAGAAATTGCAAGAAGGATACATTTGACCAGACCTGTCACTCTTTTCAAGACCTTTTAAGCTTTTTGTGGATTTTTGCCTGTGTTGGAGCATTTTCCTGTCCCAGGACATCACAACAGAGCAGCCCATCTCCATTACAGGGAACTGTAAATATCTTATTTTTTTTATTTTATATCAATCTTGGTCAGTAGGGTAGAGAGTAGATTGGTTCTGTTTGTTTAATTAAATCTGTTGAAGTTTAACAATTTTGTCTGTCATCCCTTGCTGTCCGTGACGCCATAACAAATTGGGGCCATAACACAGCTATAATTCAAAATTGATATGAATGCATAGTTTGGTAGTTCAGTCCAACTATTTGTTCATTTCTATGATACTACCAAATGTTCTCCTCTGTATATTCAGTATCGCTTCAGTTTAGAATGTTGTGAAGTGCACTATTCCCTACTGGATGAGCATCTTCTGTTTGAGTCTCCACTGATGTTCCTACGTTAAGAGCGGTTGGCTGAATTCATGATTGTACTTGGGAGATTACAGCACTGGTTTCCTGTTGCCTCCTGCCAGTTTGTGTATGGTTTACGCTGCTAGCTTTTTCTCAGTGACTATCTACAAGCCAGTGTATGGGTTTGACTTTGGAGTTACTTGCTCTTAGCATTCGCCTACAAGGCCTAACCTGCAAGGCAGCGGGTGGTTGGAATGGTGAGTGCCAAAGCATATGCACACACTGGTGGGTCCTACACACTGCACCTCTGGGGCTCCAACATGATCTGAGATTCCTCACAGTTTAGCCTTTTTTGGAAATGGAGAGGCACTGTGAGGGTCCTGACCTGTAGAGCCACAAAACCATCAGGAAGGGACTTACACACTCCACCCCTCTTTTCGCTCTGTAGAGCTACAACCCCAATTCCAAAAAAGTTGGGATGCTGTGTAAAATGTAAATAAAAACAATGCAATGATTTGCAAATCTCATAAACTGACATTTTATTCACAATATAACATAAACAGCATATCAGAGGTCACTCCAATGGTAAAAGTGAGTTTTGATTGACGTTAATTGCTTGGATCGGAAAATGGTGGTATGACTACATCATGCAGAATTTGTTTCGGAGGAGACAACCCAGTAACTGATTGGAGATCTATCTCCTAGTCCTCAAGAAGAAAATGCTCACTGCAAACTCTTACATTTGTTTGCTTATTTGCTGGCATGTTTACTTAATATCTTATACTTCTAATAGCCCATTGCTATTCTATCGCCTGAACTGTATTTGCAGGCAAAGAGTGAAAAATTACACCTCCAGTTTTGGCCTTTTGTAGCCTGTGCACCTGAGCAGAGAACATGCTATAGGCATTATCATCACAACCAGTCCTTTTTGCAGTAAAGTGAACAGTGCTCCAATGCAATGCTATCTACTGAATAGCAACAGTGTGCCACAGATTCTTACAAGGTTGAGGGCGTGTCTGGAGTAGTGAGCTAGCACAATGCGTTGTGGTAGTAGTTGTCTTTACAGCAAGTGCATATGTGGAAGCTATGGAAGTGAGAAGTACCCGAAAATCTCAAGCTACTGTGGGAATATGTGAATGGTCTGTGTGCAACTTATTTCTAAAAGGCCTACGCTTTGAAACTATGTATGGTTTAATTATTAGCAAATTGAAGACGTGTGCAAGAAGTACGTAAGTCACAAAATAATACTTTTGAGATTTGGGGGGTCAAAGTTTTCAAACATGTTGCAGATCATTTTTTTGCTGCTTCCAGGGGCTATAGAGAGCCGACAACCCCTTTTTTGTGGAAAAAACCCCCCAAAACTCATATTTTATGAAATAAATAAGGGAATTTGTTTTGGACATAAGTACATTTTCTGCTTAATACCTGGACTTAAGTACTTTTTACCACTAAATGGCTGGACTTGAGTACTTTCAACAGATGAAGCCAACTGTCCAGCCTCCATGGTTGCCGTTTTTACAGCTAGTCATGTGACACATAATAGCATTTTGATTGGACAGTCATGAACTTAGGAACTACTTGCATTAAAGTTTAGTGAATTTGACAGTGAGCAACACACCAATGCACAGTACCTGAGTAATTCTTTGGGGAAATCTTGGGTATCAGATGATTCTTTCGCCATTGTGGCTTTTAATGCTGGTGTTGGCTCATTTTTTGCAAAATGTGACTAAAGAAGTTCTTGCACGCAGGTCTTCAATTGCTCTTTGAAATGTTTCAAATATCCAACTAATTTTAATATAACAAAGGCGACATGGATGAACACCAAATACAGATTTTAAATGATCAATTCATTGACTGAAAAAATGTGTGAAAAAATAATTGCCCCCTAGCCCTAATATCTGGTTGAGTCACCCTTGGTGGTGACAACTGCAATAAAATGTCTGTGATGACTGGTAAGGGGCCTTTTACATTGCTGTTTCAGGAATTATGACCCCCTCTTCTTTGCAGAATTGTTATAATTCAGTAAAATTGAAGGGCTTTCTGGCATGAACTGCCTGAATAAGGTCATGCCATAGCATCTCAATCGGATTCAAACAAGGATTTTAATTAGGCCACTCCAAAACCTTCATTTTGGTTTTTTTGAGCCATTTGTTTCTTTTGAGCCAGAGGTGGACTTGCTTCTGTGCTTTGGATTATTGTCCTGCTGCATAACCCAACTGCACTTGAACATTGGGTCACAAACTGACAGCTGGACATTCTCCTTCAGGATTTTCAGGTAGAGAGCAGATATCATGGTTCCATCAATTACGGAAGTCGCCCAGGTTCTGAAGCAGCAAGGCAGCCCCAGACAAACACGCTACTACCATCGAGTTTGACCTTTAGTATGATGTTCTTACTCTGGAAAGCCTTGTTCGCTTAATGCCAGACCTAATGAGACCCATGAGCCACAAAAAGTTTCAGTTTTGACTCATCAGTTCACAGAACATTACTCCAAAAGTCTTGGCTGTCACAATGTTTTTTGTCAAATGTGAGACAATGCTTTGCGTTCTTTTTGGTCAGCAATGGTTTTCACCTTGAAGCTCTCCCATGGATGCCATTTTTGCCCAGATTGTGGAATCGTGAACACTGACCTTAACTGAGGTGAGTGAGGCCTGCATTTCTTTAGTTGTTAGTCTGGGTTCTTTTGTGACCTCCTGGATGAGTTCTTGATGCACTCTTGGAGGAATTTTGGTTGGAAAACCACTACTAGGAAGTTTCATCACTGTTCCAAGTTTACTTCATTTGTAGACAATGGCTTTTACGGTGGTTTTCTGGAGTCTCAGAGCTTTAGAAACGGCTTTGTAACCCTTTCCAGACTGATAGATGTCAATGAACTTGTACCTCATTTGTTTTGAACTTCTTTATATTGTGCCATTGTACGCTGCTTTTTGCACTGGAAAAAAATCTCACCAAGCATGTTATTCTTGTATTCAGATTTAAAACACTTATTTCTATTACCTTCTTTTCTCAGAAAAAAAATCTTCCTCTGATGAGAGATAATTGAAGACCTGTGCCCAAAAAGTACTTAAGTTGAAGCCTTATTTTCTTCCAAACTTCATAATTCATGAGTATTTTTCCACAAAAAAAAGAGTTTGTCAGCTCTCAATAGCCCCTGGAAATGGGAATGGGCTCCATAGTATGCTAACATTAAAAAAATATATCTACAATGTGCTTTGAAAACTTTGACCCCCAAAATGTCAAAAGTGTTATTTTGTGACTTAGGTACTTTTTGCACTCAGCTCTTCAATTTTGACTTATTTCTAAATCTGTCAATGGAACAAGTGAAATTTACCTATCTCATGGCCAAATGTAGAAATGAAATGAGTCAAAATGATCTCACATCAGTGGCACAATTTTTTAAGGAAAAAAATGGTAGTAAGAGAGGGTTTTTAAGCCTGAATTCATAATTAAAATGCTTGGTAAGTTTTTTTTTTTTTTTTTTTTTTTTTTTTTTTTTTTGCAGTGTGCCTACTTCACATTGCCTGTCAGGTTCTGTTAAATTGATGTTTAGATTCAACAGGGCTGGCAGTAATCATGCCTGTGTGAGTTTAGTGAAATTGAACCCAAATATCAATTACATTTTTTATACCACTGGTTTGTTGAATTTGTTGAATACTAAACTGTGATACAATGAAGGATGTTCCAATGGTGTGCACTATATTTCAATAACTACACACCTATCAAAATGTTCCAAACAAGTTAGCCTTTTCACAATTTGAATTAATGTGCCAGGTTTTAATTCCAGGCTGATATTTGCAGACAGTTTGGCTCATGAAGTTACTAATATTGGACTTACAGGTTAAAATATACACAGATAACATGTAACACATACAGACACCACACTCTTGAAAATAGCAATGGAAATATAAGCAGTTTCGAAGCAACAGTTAATAGTGTCGGAAGCAAATAGGCAACAGATAAAAGCAAATTTTGGACGTAAATTAAGTCTTTAGCTAAGCATAGAGCGTGTGGTTACCATGGTATAGGTGCAATAAGTGACTTAATGCCTGTCATTATACAAAAATAATTGTACGTCTGAGTCGTTAACAGCCCTCTGCTTTAGGTCAGACCACATTACACCATTTTGGAGTGAAATTACTTTCATATAATAACCGGAATGTCATTGTTTATTGTTCACTTAACTGGTTGATTTAGTAACAAAGGCAGCAATTACTTGATGCACATAGGCTCAAGTAGGGTTGGATAGCTTTTTCCCTTTAATAAGTGAAATCATCACCTAGAAACTGCATTTTGTCTCATATTAAAATTACTTTGATGATCTGAAACATTTGAATGAGACAAACGTGCAAAATTTCAAGAAATTCGGAAAGGAGCAAATACTTTTTCAGAGCATTTTTTTTTGTGTAATTTTTTTTTTACTTTAAGGCTCATTTATGTTTAGAGCTGGTAATTATGCCTGCCATTGAGGCATTTGAATTCATCCTCGTGTTCTTGAATGCATTTTGGCAGTGAGCAGGCCAACTGCAAGTGCATGTTTAAATACGGCTACAACATGAGTGAGCAGTGTTTGCACCATAGGGTCCACTCGTTGATTGGTTTCATATATTTAGCAAATGGCAACAGATATTGTGGATTGAATACTTCCATTGAGCCTCCAAACAGAAAGCCATCAATACATCATAAAACAGGAAAAGATGACATCAGACCAAACTACATCCCTCCCATGCTCAGGGGTCCAGGATTTGTGTACCTTACACCACACGTTTTTGTGTATTATCATCAGATACAATCTTTCCTGTCAGTATCCCTACCACAAATGCATTATTGTGATGGGACTGGTTGAGAAGTAAATTGATTCAATTCTACTGTGATTTTTAGAGCTGTTGTCAGTTGTTAGCAGTAATCTTGATAAGTGTTTACCCTTATCTGACAGAATTGAAGCCAATTATTTCTTGATTTTAGTGATTTTGTTATTGGGCATGTGTTGTCCAATTTTTGGCTCTGCCTCCAAACAACCTTTAATAATTGCGCCATTTATTGAGACAGTGGGGGCACCAACTTTTTGTCCCTTTATAAACAATATCCTCGTCATAAAGAAGAATTACTGCGCAAATAACTTCCCTAACTGAAAATTGTTCAGGCTCCTCCTTTTTTTGAACTACGGCTGTCTGCATTCTCTCCTCCTTTTCCCCTTTCCACTCTGACAGAATCCCGTCTCGTAGCTTCTATTCGTTGCTCAATGCACACTCTCGCGTTGAATGAATTTCGATGAAGAAACAAAGTAGCCTTATTGCCTTTTATGGCGATCGGCGCCGCCAAGCCGCCTCCAGGGCGGGCGAGGTTGTGCGAGGCGCGCGCATCGCCACCACTATTCGCTTCCTTATTTGGATGTGCGAGCAGCTAACCATAGAGCGGGAGGGAGAGATAGCTTATGATGACACGGTGCAATTACGAACCTAAACTCAAAGTTAAGATAGCTTGCAACCGATGGAGTGTATTGATGTAATAATGGGGACGCAGCACCATCAATGTACGTAGGTGCCAGTGCAAAACGCATGCTATATCAAGAATAGGCCGTTACGCGTATTAACATGAATCGGCAAACCAGACTTTTAATATAACGATGAATATAACCACATAATATAAGAACGAAATAACACGTGGCCATATGAGCTCCTGACTTTTAAAGTCCCCAAATGCAGGAAACGAGCAATGAACAGAGATAAAAGGTTTAAAGCCACTCAGACTCCTCAGTGCAACTCTTCTCCTGGCAGATATTTCCTGTCTTTCGTAGCCGCTGTCACATTTCCTAACGTTTCCTTCCCCTGCCACAGTTATGGACACATTTCCTGAAATTTAAATGGTCAGTCTCTTTTTTTTCTTCTTTTGCAATATATTACTGATGCGGTTAAATATTTTTTTTTGTATAATCTAAAGACTTCCAGCTCATTGGAGCTGAATCAGGCCTTAATGAGGTTTATACTTAAGGTGCTATGTCACAGTAGTTACTGAAATAACAATTTTGGTGTCCGTTGTAAGAATATTGCGTTCTTTTTTGCGGGTAAACAGGCAAGCTGATGAAAAAATGAATGATTAATTCACTTGCCTTAAAATCCAAGGCCATATATAAAACTATATGTTGAAGAAAAATAAAATATTCAATGGACATAAAACAACTACCACATTATTATAAATTTTGTGCCTCAGCTCAGAGTCGATACACCTGTCTATGTTCTTATATATGATTTCTGAACGACAGTTACCATTTTCTAAAGTTGAACTGAATTTGGTCCCTCAAGAACTACATGGCATGTCAACCTCAGTTTCCGTTTTCCCCTTGCTTAAGCGCGTGATCTTGTTCCCCGGATGTCCCGCTCCACCCATGATGGTCGCGCGCAGTGGGTCGCGTTCGTGTGTCTATCTTGTGTGAGCTCCAGGAAGTATATTTCACTTCACATTTAATTCCCATCCAGACACTCGGAACTCAGAGACACAAACATGGTATGGCTACCTATGTTATCTTTGACGGGTGATTTCAGTTTAACTTTTAACGCTCTACTGTTGTACAAGGAATGATTTAGGATTATGGGGTTTGTTTCCTGTTATTGCAACTATTTGATTAGTAGCGGGCTTCCTGTCGTCTATAACATTAGATATAATGTTCGGCGGTGTTCACAATAACGTTGCTGTTCAAGAAATGTTAGGCGGGCACGTCAACCCGGCGCTTTGCTTCGTAAGCATCGAAAGAAAGGAAGTGGAACACAATGCCATTTTATTCGTGTGACAGTTAACTTGGGTTCTATTAATGACGTTTGTATTGTTGCAGCTGTACTTGATCGCTTGGTGACGTTAACCAGCTAATAACCAACATTGCACGTTTAAGTCAGCTTTTCATATCCATATAGTTTTTGAATGTGATTTCAGTGATGTCGATGAGCTTGAGGAATCAACTGAAAAACCCGAAAACAAGCGCCATTTCCTTCTTCACCCATCATTTCCGTGAACTTCAGCCTTTTGTCTACTACTTTGTACTTGGACGTTTTGGCTGGTTTGTAGGTTTGGCAAGCCGATTAAACAAAGTTGTCTAACAGTGCAAAATGATCTTGATAAATATCTCGCCTTGTTCCTTGTTTTTAGTGATAGTTTGTCTTGACAAATTTTTGTACGTGTGCATGAATACAGCGGCTGCATCCTAATTCCGCAAAAAAAAATCCCTTTCCTCTCCGATTGTAGCCCCCAGACCAGTATCTTGGACTGAAATCGCAGCTAAACTAAACTTTGCCGACCAAGGATTACGCCGGGTTGATGCATTGATGCTGCACGCTCGGCAGCAATGGCTAAAGGCGCAAGTAGAGATCGCCTAGCTACGGAAGGTACCTGAGGGTAACGCTGTCAGTGGGTACACTCCCTATCGTCGTGTAAACACTGGCTGCAGTTTGCAGCTTTCAAATGTTTAATTTTACTGTCATTTTTAACGAGCTTGATGCACACTGTTTTCTTGCCCCACCCTAGTTTTTGATTTTTTTTCTCTCTTTTGTTTAATTGTTGTTAATACACTTATCATAACCCTTGGATGATATTTGGCGCATTAAGCTTGAGAAACCGGTTTGGATTTGTTTAATGTGACATCCTGACGAGCGCTATCTAAAAACCGTCAGGTTTGTTGCAAGAACTGTAAGACCGCCTGAGGGGAAACTTGCATGCGGTCTGTTTGCCTGACGTTCCTTCCTGGTTGTTTGAAGCGCTGACAAGCTGAGCCTTCGGCGCGTTGTCATTGTTGAGCTCTACCGGCTACCGCAGCCTATTCTGAGCTCAAACTGAACTGTTGTTTGCGAGTTATCGAGCTACAGTGAGCACTGTATTCGTAATTGGTCAATTACTTCCATAAAGGCTAATGGTCTGTGCCTGAAGATTAGTCCTGTGAGGGCTTTTCACTTTTGGATACAGCATAGTTGCGTTTTTCTTCCTGTGATGTTAGGTGGAGTACAGACCTTTTTTATATGAATCCATCGGCTGCAATAAATCATTCTAACATTACCTTGCACGTTATTTTGATTTTGAAACTTTTCGTGCTATCATATGAGCACCATGTTATGCATAATTTGTTAAAATCAGATGCTGAACTACTGAAGAGTCGTGGGCCATAGTCCCATTTCATGCGCTCTCCTTCCTTTGTGTTAAAGTATTGCATAAATCGCACGTTGTTTTCTACGACTAGTTATTTGTATATTTGGGAAAGTCGCTGTTTTGAGAGAGCATGTAGTGTCTATGGATAACACTGGCTGCATGTTTCAGCCTTGTTGCATGGCCAACTTTTGAAGTGTTTTGTTTGCTAAAGCTATTTTCTGGTTCCTGTACGGCGTTATGGTGACAATCAGCTAGCATTTTCCAACCGTCCGATGTTATTCACACTTACACGTGTGGCCAATGCTGATTTTTTTTTTTTTCGTGGTCACAGTTATAAGTGCATCTAACGCGAATTTCGATCAATTTTTGAGCTTGAACGCACTTAAATAAGTGCCAACAGTCACTTCGTTTCCAACCTGTGGCTGATTTTTTTTCTTCTGCTCTCCGTCGGGTTTTTACATTTATGAGCAACCATGCTACATTATTGCATCGAAAATTTAGGGAAAAGGCGCACCAGTGCACTCAGATTTTGCAATTGTCACTGGAATTGCTTTAATTATACTTTCCCCACTTTTTATTTTTTGGTTTGTTAACTTTCGTCCATGAGTTCCCTTCAATAGCTATTTAGTTAGGCCAGGCTTGCCTTTCTCGCTATCCAGTATAAAGAGGAAGTGAGAGAAAATTTGACGAAAACTTTGCTGCCTCTTTTTTTTTGTGACTGACATTGCATGTTAATATGGACGACTCGTGACTTCCGCTGTTCTCGCATAAATTTGTGTCCAGTTTGATTTGAGATGGAAAAACCATAGTTTTCTGAGGCATCGGCCCCGTATGTGTACCAAGAGTTGGTGTGCATTGATTTCTGTAACATTTGAAAGGCACACAGTCAAATATCTTTAGAGCCAGTGCCATCAAACTACCTGCTCCATGAAAGGTATTGGAAGACCATTAAGGTAGTCATGCGATGTGGGGTTTCGTGCTTCCTTAGCAGGAAATTAAAGGCATTGTCTTTTTGGTGTGAGGAATTTCTCATCACCACCCTCGTTACTTTGAGTTTTTTGTGACAAAGCGCCTGTATGTGCAATGGGCCCAGTGTAGATGTGCCACGTCATGTCTTTTATCCAGATGAAGTGCAGATAAAAATGTGTGTTTTTATTTTGCGCTTGGCCACGCATGTGAGAGCTATGCTCTCTCATTGCATTCGTTCAATCGTTTTTCATGTTAGTTACAAATTCAGGATAAGCTCGTAAGCTGTCCGGACCAGGAGGTGGCAGTAAAGCGTGCACACAGCAATGCCATGTGCTTTCTGCATGACTGCAGGCAGTGAAACCACTGGAGCCCTTCGTCCTCCTCGATGCTTTAATGATGCGCACACAAACATTGATATTTTTTTTCTTGATGACTGCCATTATAACAGGGATCCAGGAAGTGATTCACTTCTCTTGCCGCTTACATGTATAGTCTCACCTGGGAGGAGTAAAGATTACATATGTGGCTTGGAGAGATGGAAGTATTTACACCTTTTCAAGTTATGGCTAGAATGAGTCTTAAGGCACCTCTGTTTTTTGAGCAATTGGATAACAGTCCATCTCTAATGCTTTTTGGCTGCATTTAAACTTGGCTTTTTATGTAACCTACAGCGATCCAGTCTGCCCAGGATGCATGAAGTATCAAAGTGTTAACGGGATCTTAGACCATGCTACCGCATGGTGAACCTTGACTTTTGGAGACATTCTTTAGAATGTAATGACTGGGTCATTCCATGCCAAGTCAGGCAAGGGTCCCAGCTCGACCATCTCAGATTTTCTTCAAACTCCACCCATATGTAAATCAACTATTCTAAGGAGGCTTTGCGAAGTACTAGGTTCCCCTCATCATTAGTTCATGATTTATGGCTAGGGCTGGGGTGATTCTGAATTGATTTTTTTTTTTTTTTTTTTAAGGCGTAGTAATGACCTACGGATTTCAAGTGTCTAAAAAATACACAAGGTGGAAAACATTCTGTAAAGCGGATGAAACGTGAATGTGAGATATAAATTATCACAGTCGCACGAAATGCCGTGGCAATGGCAATTGTGTCCATGCTGTGCTGTTCTATGGTCATTTAAATTTCAAAATGCAGCAATCAAACATGCTGTCTTAATAAACAGCTCTACTCATTCAACTTAGGGAGTAAACGCATCCACCATTTGATTGCTACTCTGTTCCAGTTTACTTTTCTTAGACTAGCCTAATTGGTTAATAGGAGACGATTCTGTAGTCCTTTACTTGGCTCCGTGCAGCACGTCGCCGAAAAATACTGATGTCAGTCAAGTTTTTTTCCGGAAGCATTTCACATGCCCTTTGATGTTTGGCACTTTCATTCAACCTGCGTAGGGTTTAATAAAGGAAAAGGGAAAGCTCGGATGTTCGCCCCATGGCAGCAGGTGGTGGTACTACGCCTTAAAAAAAAAAAATCGATTCAGAATCACCCCAGCCCTATTTATGGCCCCTGCAAGGGGTGGGGGGTACCCCTTGGGAAAAGCGTCTAAATTTCTGAGCCGTTTTCAGAGCTCTGCTGGAGCTGAAGTATTCAAGCCAGCTCTATAATTTTTTCTGGGGTGACTCTCCTGTACCCATACAGCAGGAAAACGTAGCATAAGGCCTGCTAGAAGGTGACCTGAAGTACCTAGGAGGAGCCAAAAATTGAAAAAAACACAATCGCAAATGAAAAATGCCAGTTTTTAAGTACCAATCTGACCCCTTTAATGAGTATCTACAACTCTAATTCGTTGTATATGGAATATTTAAATAGTTTCCTTGTATGTAGGATACAGAAGTAAATCAGATGTTATGTGAATGGGGAAATATTTGGTCTTAAAGTTGTATTTTTGGCCAAAATGGGCCTAATTTGCCATGCTATAACTCAGTGCTGACATACAATAGGGGGCCCAAAAGAGATATTGGTGTGCAATATATCCAAAAATTATAGTGGTGTCTTGTTTCATTCTTAGAAAATTCTTCCAGTTAATATGAGAATAATGCGCAATTTGCGTGGGGCATTTCCCCGCAAATTTTCGTTACTTTCATTTCCAGAAATGGTAAATAAATTGACTTATTTGCCCCATTTTATAATAGAAAATTATGATGATTGGATTAGAGAAGCACACAATTTCTCAACAGCTCTGTGAAATATTTCAAAATATACTTGATGCTGATGTCAGCTTGCTCCCTTCTGCTGTGGCTGGAAATGTCACCAAAAATGAGGCTGATGTAAGGATCCTTTACGTACCCTGCACTTACATTGCAATTTGGTTTCACTTCATTGAGCCAACCTTTCAGAAAATTGTGCTTCTCCACTGCACGTTTTGCAATAATTACATTAAAACTCGATGAAGGAGGATGTCAAAAACTGTACAGATTCCATTCACCCTAAAGGTATGTTCTTTTATTCATTAAATTATATTGCCTTGTTGAGACTACTCATGCGAGAGGGATAGAGACTGGTAGAAATTTTGCTCTCGCAAATGGTGCTTTTAAGTCAAATTCACAAGCAAGATTTTCTAGGAAGGAGACAAGACACCAACATAATTTTTGGGTATATTATGCACTAATAACCCTTCTGGAACATACCAAAGTTTGGGCCTCCTATTATATGTCAGCCCTGAGTTATAGCATGGTAAAATAGGCCCATTTTGGCCAAAAATACAACTTTAAGACCAAATATTTTCCCATTCACATAACATCTGATTTACTTTTGTATCCTACATACGAGGAAACTATTTAAATATTCCCTATACAACTAATTAGAGTTGTAGCTACTCATTAAAAAGGTCAGATTGGTACTTAAAAACTGGCATTTTTTCAGTTGCAATTGTATTTTTTTTTTTTTTTTTTTTTTTTGGCTCCTCCTAGGTACCTAAGGTCACCTTCTAGCAGGTCTTATGCTATGTTTCCCTGCTGTCTGGGTACAGGACAGTCACTCCAGAAGAAATTATAGAGCTGGCTTTAATGGCTCGAATACTTCAGCTACAGCAGAGCTCTGAAAACGGCTCAGAAATTTAGTCGTTTTTCCCAAGGGGTACCCCCCACCACTTACAGGGGCCATAAATCATAAACTAATGATGAGGGGAACCTAATATTTTGCAAAACCTGCTGAGAATAGTCAATATGGGTGAAGTTAGAAGAAAATCTGAGATGGTCCAGCTGGGATCATCGTGGAATTTGCCTGATTTCACATGGAATGACCCGACTGGAATAAAGGGGCCCTTGTTCCTGAGAGAAGAATGGTCTTTTACATGGAGAACAGCTCTGATGTAACCCTACTACGTCATGGCCATAGACCTCATACCTGCTCCCAGAGTTATTCCGGTCCTCATGGTGGAACTTAATTGCTTATAAATGTATTGAATATTTGAGATGACCTTATGTCGTGGCTGTCCAATTTTGCTACCCTGTAAAGGAAAGGGTAGCATGTTCACCCGTTGGTTTTCAAAAGGTTTTCTTTCATGCGTGTTAAGAAATATAAACATCATCACACATTTGGCTTGTATTATGGTTGTTCATGTGCTTATTTGTTTATTGCATCTTGTCTCCTGGTAGCAGATTGGTAATGATTATTAAAGGTGTCTGTTACGTAAGATTATTCTGGCACACTGAGGGTAGACAGCTACATACTCTTTGACTGTATTCATTTGCAATGGACCATAGACAGTCAGTTTTCTTTATTTGCCCTTAGTTTGCAAGTTTGCAGGGGCTTACACTGCTGAGTGTAATACCGAGTTAACAGTTAACTGTTGTTTACAGTTCTCTTTGTGCAATGAACAGTTGCACAAAGACCAAAAATGGTTACCTTCACCCCTAATTTTCCCAAAGTGTGATTTACTCCTGTTAGGTACCTGGTGAAAATGCAGTGTCATCAGTCCGTTAACGATGAATGCGTGAATAGCGATGTAGCATTGAATTGTCCACTCTCACTTACAGTGACCCCATTGTCAGTCTGCAGCATGTAGTCCTCTCTGTAGTATACTGATGCCGAGCTCTTCACAGCAGTTTTATTCCTTTATAATTTGAATCTACAACCCGCTTCCTTACAAAGCAATTTTGTCTGAGACTGTGGCATTTTTAGCATAGTAATCACAGCACACAGTGTGGCTGCATGTAAGATGGCTGGAGGAAGTACAGCTGTCCTTCATAAAGTGAGGCAGGGATAGGCTTTACATGAGTGCGCTGCCACTTAAGCTCCTGCAACTTTTTTCTTTGAACATGCTTGTCTGTCATTTCATGTGTTCCTTACTCCATCTTGCATGATATGGTGTCTTTATGGAAGCATTCTGGCCAGTGACTCGCTGCCATTGAGTTTGTTCCATTCAGTGCGTTTCTCTTGTTTAGCTGCGGAGCACAGGGTAATCTTGTGCGCTTGGTTTACTTTGGCATGGGTCTGCTGCTATGCGGATCAAACTTTAATCGGAGCCTCCAACTATTGGCCACATCTCCCACTGACATCAGAGCAGAATGATTTGTGGCAGTTTACCTCCATTTTGCTTTGCTGAAAGGATTGAGACGTTGAAGGTTTTGTAGCTTGTGGGCTCCAGTCTTGCAGTGTGTGTCGTTTTTTTGCATGTTGACTGCAGTTTGTCCAGCATGCCACTGCAGCCCCTATTGTATTCTTGTGCAGCCTGTTATCAGTTTCATTTATCAGTAGAGCTGTAGTTAGCTTGCTAGGTTCAGTTCCTCTTTTTCCTAGTGCTAACGCGGTTGTGCTGCTGCCAGTGAGCTTGGTGCCACATGCGGTACAGAAAAGAAAATGCATGAGCACCCGCATTAGCTGTACTAACTCGCATCCTCTCTTTGCAGGCCTCCGGAGTTGCAATTTCAGACGCCGTAGTGACGATTTTCAATGACATGAAAGTGCGCAAGGCACAGGCCAACAATGATGAGAAGAAGAAGAGAAAGAAGGCTGTAATGTTCCGCCTCAGCGACGATGAAAAGGCTATAATTCTTGACGAAGAGCGCGAGATCCTGGTTGGAGACTTGGGAGACACTGTGGATGACCCGTACCTGCACTTTGTCAGCTTGCTGCCTCCTAAGGACTGTCGCTATGCTCTGTACGATGCCACCTATGAAACTAAGGAAACCAGGAAAGAGGACTTGGTCTTCATCTTCTGGTAGGTGCACCATATTTGTCCTAGAGAGGCAACATTCCTATTTCACGTGCTATACTATGGTAGTTTACACGGTGTTTGTATGATGTAATATACAGTGTCCTATGGAATAATGGGCACAATTTAGTAAAAATGAGCAAAATGAGATGTGGAAAAATGTTTTTGTTTAACCTCATGATCTTTCCTTTAAAATATTCACAAAAATCTAACTTTTGATCAAAGCGACATAATTGACAGAATCATTAAATTCTTATCCTGAAACAAATGTTTTTTCTTAAGTGTGTGGTATAGTCATCGGTACCCCTTCATTTAATGTTTTGTGAAACCTCCCTTAGACAATATAACAGCCCTGAGTCTTCTCTTACAACATGTGATGAGGCTAATGAACACATGGCCATTCCTACATGCAGAATCTCCCCAGATTTTCTATTTGGCTTCAGTCAGGGGACTGTGATTGCCATGGCAAAATTTTTTTTTCTGCAGTCAATGAATCATTTTTATGGAGCTTTTGACATGTGCTTCGAATCATTGCCATAATGGAAGGTCTGACTACGGCCCATTTTTAGCTTACTGGCAGAGACTGATAGCTTTTCATTCAACATCTCCTGGTATTTGATGAATCCATGGTGCAATATATCCATGGCCTTTGGGGGGGGAAAAAAAAAGCAGCACCACATCATCAAAGATTCACCACCATATTTTACAGTGGGTATATGGTGCTTTTCTATGTGTCAGACCTTTGATGTTTGTTGTCAACAAGCTTTATTTTGCTCTTGTCTTAACATAGATCTGGGTCCCATTGAAAGTCCTCGTAACATTTGGCAAACTGTAGACTATCTATTTATTTATTTATTTTTTGACAATCCTCCCAAAGAACATGCGGTGATGTAGGTGGCGTCTGATCCTAGTTTTCGAGATTTTCTGACCCCGTGACTCGACTAAAATTTGCAATTCTGAAGCTGTGATCCTTCGAGATTCTTTTGCCAGTCAAACCATCCTCCTCTCAATACGTGGGATCAAAATACACACACGTCCTCTTCCAGTCTGATTCTTAACAACTCCTGTCACTTCAAACATCTTAATTTTTTCCCTAATTGAAGAATTGGGTATTTTCAACTGTTAAAAGATTTTATTCCATCAATTTCCTGATTTGCTCTGCTCTGCAGTTTCACATCACTGTGTTATTGGGTCTTTCCTATTGTGATGAATGACAGAGAATTTGGCCTATGTGACCTCATATTTATAGCCTTGTGAAACAGAAAGTCACTGTTGACCATTCAAGATTTCCTAATCAAACAGTTGAACTTAAAAATGTGGGGCGCCCCGGTGGCTCATCGGTCTGGGCGCACGTACCGTGGGGGCTGTGTCCTTCTCGCGGCGACCTGGGTTCGATTCTGGCTCGGGTCATTTGCTGCATGTTTTCCCCCATTCTTGTTCCAGACCTTCCTGTCTCTCTACACTGTGTAGCTGTCAAATAAAGGAAAAATTCCCCCAAAAAAATCTAAAAAAAAAAAAAAAAAAGTAAAATATAGCTGGTTTGGAAATATACTGCAGTTAGATTTTAATCATACGATTTTGTTTGGGTGCAAATAATTGTGGCGCACATATTTTGGAGAAAAATATTGTCAACATTTTTTTCCTTCAATAATTTTACTTGAATGAAAATTTAAAATTTGTGAATATTTTGAGTTCTACTCGTATTCACAAAGGACGTAACTTTGGAGGGCACTGAATGGGTCAGTTGCATTTTAAGGGACAGCAGGGAATTCAGTTTTCACTCTAATTGGGGGGGTAAAATTGCCGTCGGGATGCAATTTACGCACGACTGCCAGGCTAGCATTTTGAGAGTGATTGGAGTTGGGCTGTGCTGTTGTGTGCTTGGTGTTTATGGTGAATAAAGAAGATAAGAAACTGCATCAAGAAGTCAGCTAAATGTGGTAGATATTAAGTGTTTCTATAAAACTTTGCTTATTAGTCTGAAATCTAATTAAATGATATCTATTGATTTGACTATGCCAACCCAAACTGTAGTGATAAGCTATTTCGTGGCAAAATTTTTCTTTTCCAAATGTAATAATATTGACTGTCAGTGATCAGATTAAGGAAAAAAAAATTGATTAGCATTTTTTTGCTAATCATTATATCGATTGATAAGCAATTGTTTAGCACATTTGAATAATGATTACAGATAGAGCTTAGGTTTGTATTGCGGGCGTACAGGAAGTCATGTATGAAGTTTCATTTGGTGACATTGAACTTGATCTTCAGTGACCTTGAATGCTCAAACTTCACAGTGAAATTTCAGTGACTTTTATCAGCAAAATGGTTACAGAAAGTTTCGGTTTGTATTGGAGATGTATTGGAAGTCATACATCAACTTTCATTTGGTGGCCTTGAACTTGACCTTCGGTGACCTTCAAAGGTCAAACTTCACATAGTGAAATTTCAATGACTTCTATCACCAAAACTATTACAGATAGAGCTTAGGTTTGTATTGTGGCCATATAGGAAGTCATGTATGAAGTTTCACTGGGTGACTACTGACCTTGAACTTGACCTTCAGAGACCTTCAACGGCCAAACTTAACAGTGAAATTTCAATGACTTATATCAGCAAAGTCGTTACAGATTGAGTGTAGGTTTGTATAGGAGATGTTTAGGAAGTCATGTATGAACTTTCATTTGGTGACCTTCAGATTGACCTTCGAAGGTCTAACTTGACCTAGAGAAAATTCAATTACTTCTATCACTGAAAAGGTCACAGATGGAGCCTAGGTTTGTGATACTGACATAGGAAGTCACATGTGACCTTTCATTTGGTGACATTCAGCTTGACTGTTGACGACATTTGAAGGTCAAACTTGACATAATACAATTACAATGACTTGTATTGCCAAAACGGTCACAGATGGAGTCTAGGTTAGTATTAGAGACATATAGGAAGTCATATATGAACTTTCATTTGGTGACCTTCGTATTGACCTTCAAAGGTCAAATATGACTAGTGAAAATTCAATGACTTGTGTCACTAAAACAGTCACAGTTGGAGCCTAGGTTTGTGTTGCTGACATCTAAGAAGTCACATATGAACTTTCATTTGGTGACATTCAACTTGACTGTCAGTGACCTTTAGGGGTCAAACTCGACATTGAAATTACAATGGCTTCAATCACCAAAATGGTCACAGATTGAACCAAGGTTTGTATAGAGACATTTAGAAAGTCGTATATGAAGTCCATTTGCTGACCACAAGTTGACATTCTGTGAACTTTAAAGTTCACAATTGACATATTATAATGACTTGTATAACCAAAACTGCTTCAGAGCTTAGGATTGTATTACAGAAGGTCTTATAAATGTATGTGAACTTGTGAACTTTTATTTAGTGACCTAGACATTGATTTTCATTGATTCAAATGTCAAACTTGACATGAAATTTTCATAACTTGTATCATCGCTGTAATACTGCTTGCCAGTAAGCTACAGGACCCTTGGTCCTATTTTTTTATTGTATAATACCAAAAATGTTGGTATCTTTAAAGCAACACTGTAAAAATTCCAGGGTTCGGGCTTTTTCATCCATAAAATTCACGTGCCACACAAATGCTGAAATTTTGGCTGTGATGTCACACTTTGTCCCACTTTATAGTGAATCAGGCCCCCTGTAAACTGCATACAGGTATTTGCCCTCCACATTATGTAAAAAAAAAGAATCCTCCGCCCAGGCGACCATTGCTCCAAGGTCCAGTTCTGACACTTGTGTGCCCATTGTATTTGCTTTCAATGGTGAAAAGGGTCCGTACAGGCGCTCTGAATGGTTTATGACGATGTACCCTCATATGCTCTGTGTTCAATGCTCTGTGTGTAATGGCTGATTCCACCCTTTATCGGCATTAAAATTTTCTGCAACTTGCACCACAGTAGCCTTTCTGTTGATTTGGACCAGACAGGATGGGCTTTACTGCCCTTGTGCACTGATGAGTATTCAATGCCCTGCACCCTGAAAATGGTTTATTTGCCCTTCCTCAGACCGTGGTTGATAGTTACTTGCCACTTCTGACTGAGAGCACCCTGCAAATGTCACTATTTCGGAGGTGCTTTGAGAGAGTTGTCTGGTCGTAATGATTTGTTCCTTGTTTAAGTCACGCAGGTTTTTATGCCTGCTTGTTCGTGCCGCAGCCGGCAATTCAACCACAAGAACTGACTGTTCATTTTTCTGCTAATATGTCCCAGTCCTTCTCATGCTGTCACATGGTGATCAAAGTAATTTGCTTCATGGACAGTTGATAAGTTTAACAAGATTTTGATAATTCACATTATCATAGCCACTCCTAAACAAAGGTTTTCAGATTGTATTTATCAGGTGTACATCATTCTTCAGTTGTTTCATCTAGGTATTTTTTGAGGCGAATTCCCAATTAGAAATTATGGCATCAAAAACTGACTTTAAGCATTCAAGTTTTTTTTTTTTTTTTTTTTTTTTTTTTAAGTTTAAACTTAGTATATTTTATTTGTATGATAGGGTTAATGTGAGGACTAAAGTAACTTATCATGCTTGAAAAAGCTTATTTACAGTGTTGGATGACCCATTACTTGTTATGTGTGTAAAGTAGTCTGAACTGTTTGGACCTAATTGTAGCCCCCGGACGAAGTCGGGCGGCTACTACTGGATTCATGTGTGTCGTCCTGCCGGCGTCCGTGTCCATAGACACTGGACGGATGCTCTACAGGCTGTAATTTTTCGCCGATTTCTTTCACATTTGGTATGGACACGTGCTGTACTTCACTTTTGACACCTATCGATTTTGGTTGCCATGGCGACTGTATTGGCCAAATAATATGCAGATTAGCGACAAAACATTCACTCTTTCTTGTGGACGCAGTACAGGCTGTACTTTTTGACCGATTACTTTCATATTTGATATGGACATGTAATATATTTGACTTATAACACCTATCTATTTTGGTTGCCATGGCGACAGTATTGGCCCAATAATAAGCAAAAAAGGGGAGAAGCGGCCTTTCGGGGGCTACACCCATGCGGTCACAGCCGACCAGACTGTCTTGTTAAGAGATTGATTTTGCATTATCAAGGATGTATGGAGCAGGGTTGGGTTCACTCTTTTTTTCAATTACATTTACAGTTACTTTCTGGACAGAGTGTTCAATTACAATTGCTTTTCGATAAAAAATTCTATTAAAATTAAATTACAATTACTGTAATTGTAATTGAAAAAAGTAATTGAACCCAACCCTGGTATGGAGTTATGAATTAAATCCTGTTCAAACTTGAAATGGTCTGAAGATTGCTAATTGCAATCAGACTCATCCAGTTTACATTTGGATGTTAGTTATGTGAAGATGTGCGGTGTTAAGGCAATTAGAAGTATTGTAGGAAGAAAATCAAAGATATAACTCTCTAGAAAAGTTGACAGAAAATGCTCAAAATAGCCAAAGGAAAGGGTTGGGTGAAATTTCTGTCTTCGGCTTTTGCGTGTTTCTCAGTCTCATAATGTGATTAGAAATATGTGCATCTTGACACTTGCTACTTAAAGGACTGAGAGATTTTGCTTGCTGATGCTAACATGGCTGGCTCAAGTCAAAGTAAAAAAAATGCTGGTCTTTATTCAACTGGATGGTTACTTTGATGTAAAAATACGGACGATTTTTTTTTCCAGTTGATAAATGTAATTATTTTTCCCTTTTTTCTTAGTGTTTTGCTGTGTGCCGATGTTTTCTTGTGTGTTCAGCTATTGTGCTGTTTGAACCTATGAGAAATGTTCTGTGAACTAATCAAGCACATGTTAAAAAACTGTAAACATGTCTAGTGGGCAGTTGACTCAGCGGCTGTACTGTGTGAACTCTGGCTCAAAACTGTACAACATGGCGGCACCTGAGAAATGAAATTCTGTGTCCCGAAAGGCTTTTTCTCCTGCCTAAGGTTAGCCTAAGACCCACATTACTTTGTAACTACTTTGTTCATAGTTTTTATGCAATATGCAGTCTTTGATAACAACCCAGATTTAAAATTTGTTTCTTGGAGATGCCCCACCCTCAAAAGGTCCCTTGGTGATTGTGGTGCATTTTTACGGCCGTAGGCCAAATGACTCCAAACTGAAGTAGATGTATGGTGTATGAGGCCAGATAAGAATTATACACGGATGATGTTCTATTCTCCAAGGATTTATGGCTTTAAGATTTATAAAGCCCAAGGACCTATAAAAATCACCTTTTCTATATTTCATTATCTTTCAACACAGAAAATGGGTGGGAAAAATCCATAAGGCACAGTGGTGCAACCTCTTGGGAGTGTCCATGTAATGGTCTTATATTGAAAATGTACAACACAATTCTGGTAGTTAAAGTGCTGCTCTGTGGTGCTTTTAAAGAAGTACTGTCAACTATGGGAAGTACGTATGACTGCGTGACCATTATGACTGTTACAGATTTTGTCAACAGGGAAAATAAAATGGTACTTCTGAAGCCAAAAGGTGGATTTGGCAACCACTGCATTCACTAGAGTCTTACACCCCCTACCCCAACTTCTGTTGCAGGGGTCCTGAAGATGCCTCACTGAAGAGCAAGATGATCTATGCCAGCACCAAGGATGCCATTAGGAAGAAATTCCCAGGTGATTATCACTGGTTATAATTGAAGACAAAACTTTGAATGGAGAGAGCTGGGACTAATTTTATGGCCATAAGCATACTTGCCTCTTTTTTTCCTCTGAATAGACCTGAATACATTTGTCTTTTGGAGAGCGTGACTCCAGAAATGATCTGTGTGTCTTGCCAATACAAATCAACTAGGTTGCATTGCTCTAGGTTTCATTAAAAAGGTTTTATTAAAAAATGTTTGGTTTGGCTTTGGGGTTTGTTGAAGCCACTACCATTATTTTGTCATTTTCTTGTGAGGATAAAGGAACAGCCTTTTATTTTATCTCAAATCATTTCTGTTTTTTGGAATTCTAGGCATCAAGCACGAGTTACAAGTGAATGCGCTTGAAGAAATAAAGGACCGACGTATCATCGCAGAGAAAATCGGAGGCTCGTCAGTCATCAGTCTCGAAGGAAAGCCTTTATAAATCTCGCCCTGGGCTTAATCTGAGGCCTACCAGTAAACTCTTATGTGGGGTTTGGCTGTTCATTCCCATGTGGCAGGCAGGGTTTGGGCGGGGTTGGGAGGGAAGGGGGTGGTTTTCAGTCTGACATGTCAAAATTGCTGGCGATCATTCCAATATTCTGACGATGAAGAACAAAACACAAATTTAAGATTGTTGAAGACCAAATTGATGAATGTTGACAGTGCATTCTCATATGTTTGAGGACAAATTTTTGTTTGTTGTGGGTTTCAGTAGAGCGGTGCAATGAAAGGAGCAGTGCAAGGGGCATTGGGCATGTAAACCATTCATCTAAACTTGAATGTTACAAAATACTTTTCAATGTAATTGCAATACTTTTGCCAAATGTCTAGCTATGTGTGGTTGTTTTTTTTTTTTTTTTTTTTTTTGCCGTTTGTTTTTTCCCCCCCAGGAATTTAGTAGTTTCTGAGGCCATTTGTTGCACTGCCTCAAATTTCTGACCGAACACGAGATGCATGAAATCTCCTGCAAGATCATTTATGATTGCTCTGCTGACTTCACTCCCAAACATTTGAAATTTTTGAACTTTTAAATTCAGGTTTTTATAACACTTTTGTTTTCGTGTTTTCAAATGAAAGAGACCATTGTTGATGTAAAGAACTCATGCATTCCTTTTTGGACTACCAGAGCCGGATAATATGAGGTGACAATGACTTATTGAGCCAGAGGGGAAGCGGGTAGGGGCCAGAACAGAAGTGAAATGGAGGAACAGCCTGTGTTCAGAGTGAAGGGATGCTGGATGGAGGGTTGATGTTTTGTATCATCTCCTTATCTGTAATAAAAAAAAAAAGCACTTGACTGCATGTCACCTTTGTCCTCCATTTTCACGGTTTTCATGGTACGGTTTCCTAAAATCATTTGAGTCCTTATATTATAGTTCTGTGTCCATTACGTGGGTTTGCTGGCCATTTCTGTTTATTCCTGAGTGGCTCTGGAGAGAAGAGCGGGGACTATGCACTTGTTATATTTTGGCACTTGCATTATATAGTTGGGTCAACAAATATTTGGACATTAACTGAGTTATTTTGGATAATGTTAGCAAATTCTGTAAGTGCAGATGTTCTGCTTTAATAATGGTTGCACTCAAATTGGGTGAGCAGAGTGGGAAGCTCTAAGCGGTCCAAACATGGGACCAAACCGAAGTATTTGACAGTGATGCAATATTCATTATTTTGCTTTTACACTACAACATTGGATTTGAAAGGAATTAAGATGTGATTGAAGTGGGAACTCAGCTTTAATTCAAGGGATTTCATGATAATCTGGCATCAACTGTTGAAAATTGCTACCATTTTTATCTGTAATCCTTTATTTTCAGAGGCTCGAAAGTTATTGGACAATTGACTGACAGTTTCATTGCCAAGTGTGTTTGTACCCTCATTATTTCATAAGTTGATAAAAGGTATGGAGTTTATTTCGAGTGATGAATTTGCATTTGATCGTTTGTGGGAGCTGAATGTGTGGTCCACAGAGGCTTTGATGCTCGAAGAGGAGGTCATCCTTAAGCTGCAAAAACAAGGAACCAATCAGACAGAAAATGAGAACTGTTGGAGAGGTAAAATCAACAATCTGGTGCATTCTTTAAAAGAAGAAATGCACTGGCGAGCTCGGCAACATCAGAAGGTCTGGAAGACTCCTACAGTGGATGATCCCAGAAATCTTTGAAACCCCTTCACAACATCTAACCAGGTCAAGAACACTCTCAAGGAGGTAGGTGTATTGTTGACAAAGTCTACTATCGGAGACGTAAATACAGACCCTTAACCACAAGGGGAAAACCATTGGTAGCACTGTAGAATAGAATTGCAAAATTAGACTTTCCCAGAAAACATCTAAAAAAAATCCTTACCAGCTCTGGAACATGATTAATTGGACCGATGAAACCAAGATATAACATGTACTAGAAAGATGAGGAGTGCATGGGGAAGGAAAGGAACGGCTCATGATCCAAAGGATATAATCATCTATCGGACAAGGTGGAGACGGTGTTATGGCATGGGCATGTATGGCTGCCAATGGAACTGGGTCGCTGGTGTTCATTGATTACATGGCTGCTCATAGAGGAAGCTAGAAGAATTTAGAAGTGTACCGGGCCATGTTAACTGCTCAGATTCAGCCAAATCTGGAAAAACTGCTGGGACAGAGCTTCACAATACAGATGAATAATGACCCAAAAAAATACTGCAAAAGCAACTGAAGGCAAAGTTATGGAATATTGTAGAATGGTTGCATCAGTCACCTGACCTCAACACAACTGAACTGGTTTTCATTCACTGAAGACAAAACTGAGGGCAGAAAGACCCACATGCAAGCAGCTACTGAAGGCAGCTGCTGTGAAGGCCAAGCAAAGCATCTCAAGGGAGGAAACTCAGCATTTGTTAATGTCCATGGGCTTCAAACTTTAGGCAGTCATTGACGGCAAACGATTTTCATTTACCTATTACAACTAATCCTTAAAATTACATATATTAGTTTGTCCAATTATTTTTGAGCCCCTGAAAATGGAGGACAGTGTATAAAAATTGCTGTAATTCCTAAATGGTTCATGCAATTTTTGTGAAACCCCTTGAATTCAAGCTGAAAGTCCAAACTTCTATCACATCTCGACTGATTTAATTTCAAATCCATTGTGTTTGTCCAGCGGCAAAAGAATGAAAATTACGTCACTATCCAAATACTTCTGGACATGACTGTACAACCCTTGGCAAAATTATGGAATCACCACACTTGGAGGATGGTCATTTATCTTTTTTTACTTCATAGCAAATAAATAAACTGCAGATATGACACAAAAGATTTTTGTTCAACAGCTGAATAATCTGGCTTCATTAAATACCTCAAACAAATTAAATTATTTTAAATTATTGCATACATTGGACTTAATAACTTTGCAGTCATTTGAAATGCACGAAAAACTATACAACACAATGAGGGAAAGACAAAAACCAAATTACTCCCTTTGCCATTAACTTACAGCTTTGTAACTTTGCAGATGTTTTTCATGCACAAAAAAACTATATAATTGACTTCAGGAAAGGGAAAAACTGAAAACGCATAAAATGATCCATTAAGTATCCCACAATATGGAGGAAACATCGCTATTAATTTGACATCTGAGAGCATTAAACTCGCCAAGATGTGATTTAACTGAATTATAATAGTGTAGACATTAAAGAAAAATGCACAGTGACCTGCTATAGGAACAGTGATGGGGAAGTGGTATATTAGCAAGATAATTTACAAAAACAAATATTTTAGCAATAAGTTTGCTTTTGCTAGCAATTTATCCTTTGTTAGCTTTGGCAAATTTAGTTCATGAAATTTGATAATGCTATCAAAGTGGGATCATAACTGCCACTGATCTGTATTGGTGATTACAATGTTACTGGTGATGATGCCATGATAAAATGAGTGGGTGAGATCCAGGGGCCACTATCTACCATTTGGTGAAAAATAAGTGCGTGTAGCGCCCTCTGACTATGCTGAAATCATAAATATTTAACATCAGTTTCAAGCTCTTAACCAGAAACATCAGCACTTTAGCAAACATCTGAATTTAAATAAAGCAGCAAGTTTGAGCCTGTTATTCTCCGAACATCCTTTTCCTGGGTTTGTAGACTCTGCTTCTCACCCACTCAAATGCAGTTGTCAGATCACATTCACAATATAATAATGACCAGACAATGTCACTGCAGATATATGACACAATCAGGATTGTAATGATGAAGACTAAAATGATGAAGAGAGTAAAGGGTAATATAAACGATCGGAAGTGCAACTTCTTATTCCAAAATGGAGTGAATACAAAATACAGAAAACCCTGTCTCAAATTACGAAGTTTGTTCTTCATTAATAGTGCTTTATTGACACCCAGTGGACGTTAGTAAGAGTACTTCCACTGACAAAATGGCATGATCAAGGAACTTCCACACTGCTCGGAGTATGGCTGTTATCTTCATAAAAGTTTAAAAGTTTTAATTTTTTTATTAAGGATTAGATGTATATTACAAATAATATTTTTACACACATCTCTATTCTCAAATAATATATATATATATATATATATATATATATATATTTTTTTTTTTTTTTTTTTTACAGATATCTTCATCCCCCTCCCCCAACCCACCTTCCCCTCCACCCAGAAAAAACCATGGCAGCTCACAGTGCGCTTTAACAAAATGCAGGGTAAAAAATTGAGCAGACATTTCCTGGTACCAAATTTTGACAAGGCCTCCACCATCATAATAAGCTGAAAATTAAAATATTCTGCTGGGAAAATATTGTGTTATGTACAGTTTTTTGTTATTAGTGAGGCTTCTGCATATATGTTTTTATCTCATGTGTAAAAAAATGGATAGTCTCATGGATATCCTTTAAAATGTAGTCTGGGAATAGATTATCAAGACAATCAAAATAATGTAGTTATTAGTAATAGCCTTTATCTCTCCACAAAATCATTATAGACCTGAAGTGCATATTCCGTAAATGTACACTACATATAGTACACTGCCCTATAACCAAGTGTCCATTTATATTATACTTATGGCTTCATATCTTCAGATATGGTAAGAATTGAAATGCATCACAGCTCTTTAAAATTTATCTAAATAACTTGCGTGGGATATGTCTTTGATCCGGTAGCTTTTGAATAACTTGTCAAATTTGGAGTGAGAAGTTTCAACCACCTGCTCAGAGAATCGACCCAAAGGCCTGTTGTGGTGCTCAATGAACTCTGGAACATGGCAAATCATGGTGTGGACCTTGCTGGTAACTGAAATGTTCAAATCCTTGTATGTCCTGTCAAATCTGGCCACCTTTTCCTTGTACAGTGGGTCCAAGTTGAAACCTTCAAAGCGCTATGTCTGTCATGTCTAGATTTCACCTTGGCCCCATTGCACCAAATGTTCTCAATCGGTGAAAGATCAGGACTGCAGGCAGGCCAGTTCAGCAACGGACTCTTCTACTACGAAGCCATGCTGTTGTAATAACTGCAGCATGTGGTTTTGCATTGCCCTGCTGAAATACACAAGGCCTTCCCTGGAATAGATGTCGTCTGGAGGGGAGCATATGTTGCTCTAAAACCTTTATATACCTTTCAGCAATCATGGCGCTTTTTAAAACATGCAAGTGTCCCACACCATATGCACTAATGCATCCCCAAACCATCAGAGATGCTGGCTTTTGAACTGAACACTGATAACAGGAGGGGTGGTCTTTCTCCTCTTTAGCCCGGAGGACACAACGCTCATGATTTCCAACAAGAATGTCAAATTTGGACTCGTCTGACCACAGGACCCTTTGCCACTTTGCTACAGTCCATTTGAAATGAGCCTTGGCCCACAGAACACGGCGGTATTGAAGGATTCCTTGGGCCCATTTAGTAATGTCAATGACAGAATCATGCCGGTGAGTGATGCAGTGGCGTCTGAGGGCCCGAAGATCACGGGCATCCAGTAAAGGTCTTCAGCCTTATCCCTTATGCACAGAGATTTATCCAGTTTCTCTGAATCTTTTGATGATGTTATGCACTGTTGATGATGAGACCTTCAAAGCCTTTGCAATTTGACGTTGAGGAAAATTGTTTTTAAAGTATTCCGCAATTTTTTTTACGCAAGCCTTCACGGGTTGGAGAGCCTCTGGCCATCTTTACTTTTGAGAGGCTCAGCCTCTCTAAGACATCCCATTTATAGACAATCATGTTACACATCTGATGCCAGTTAATGTAATGACTTGCTAAATGTTCTTTCAGCCGAATCTCTTCTATATTAATTGCCTTTTCAGCCCTTTTTTGCCTGTGTCCCAACTTTTTTGAGACCTGTTGCCGCCAGAAAATTTGAAATAAGCTCATTTTGTGGATTAAAATGTAAAATGGCTCATTTTCAACATTTGAAATGTTATCTATGTTCTATTGTAAATAACATATTGGCTCATGTGATCTAAAAGTCATTGCATTTTGATTTTATTCACAATTTACACTTCGTCCCAACTATTTCGGAATTGGTGTTGTAAATGGACACTTGGTTATAGGGCGTACTATATGTAGTGAACATTTACGAAATATGCACTTCAGGTCTGTAATGATTTTGTGGAGAGATAAAGGCTATTATTAATAACTACATTATTTTGATTGTCTTGATAATCTATTCCCAGACTACATTTTAAAGGATATCCATGAGACTATCCATTTTTCACACAAGATAAAAACATGTATGCAGAAGCCTCACTGATACCAAACAACTGTACATAACACAATATTTTCCCGACTGAATATTTTAATTTTCAGCTTATTATGATTGTGGTGGCCTTGTCAAAATTTGGTACCATGGAAATGTCTGCTCAATTTTTTTAACCCTGCATTTTGTTAAAGCACATTGTGAGCTAATTTATATACACTACTAATTGCAAGGCCATTATTACGCATTCATTTTTTTTTTCCACAGCCATACTGCCACACTCTTCCCAAACATAAGTCTACACATATCTGTTAGATGGTTCAAGATACATTCATTTTATCTACCGTCTATCTACCTATGAGGTTTTCAATGTACAAAAAATAAGTAAATAAGTAAATAAATGAGATAATATACACATAAATGCGCATATGCAGGGCTCCCACACATATTCACAGCAAAAGTCTTAGAATTCCTCCATAACTTTTCCAGGATCCACAGTACAATTCACCACAGTGCATATTATACTGTAACAACTTGCCACAGAAATTCAGACGTGCACATCAATATCTTACATGAAAGATTACATATATACTAGTGAAAACAAAACACAAAATAAATAAGAAAATAAATAGATACATTTAAAATAAAAATAAGAAATAATAAAAACAGAGGTTCTCAACTAATGTCAAATTTTCAAATTTATGACCTGACTCTGGCTTCTGTCACTCATTTGCAGAGAATGCGTCCTATTCTTTTTCTAAATGCCTAACAGCGCACAAGATAAAGGAATTACTTGAATGGTTACTGAATTTTTGTTCAATGTGTTTTCATTCAAAGAATAGAACATATTCTTGATGGCACTAGTCAGAATTCCAGAATATTCTAATCTAAAATACACACAGTATTTGTATACACACATACACAACCTCGACTCCAAAGAATGTGGCACATTATGGAAAATGCAAATAAAATAAAAAAGGAGTGACCTGAAAAGTTCATTCACACTCAACTGAAAACACTGCGACAACACATCATCTGATACTTTAACTTGTTGATTTAATTGTATACAGAAAATTTACACAAATTTCAAATCTAAAAACTAGAAGCCTCCAAAAAAGTTAGCACTTATACTAACGTTGTGAAAAAGTTAATGTTAAACAGGTGAGCTGATAATGTTGTGTTATGAAAGCAGCCTCCAAAGAAGGCCGAGATCATCAAGATCAATAAAGAATCCTGGCTCAACAATTTGCCAACAGATTTATATGTTGCCGTCTTCTATCTTACCATTTGTTGGAGTGACCTCCCTGTATTTTCCAGGAAGGCAATGCCAAACCACATTTTGCGCAGACTAGAAGTGCATGGCTACATAAGTGAAGATTGCAGGTGCTAGATTGGCCAGCCTACAGTCCTGAACTGTATCTGAGTATGAATGAATGTTGCTTTAAGAAGCAAACTTCATGGCACCACAGTACCATTGACGCTGAAGACCTGCTTAATGGGATGATGGAGGAAAATTCCGCTTGCTAGACTTGACCAACTTGTGTCTTCAGTGCCCAGTGCTTAAACAGATAGTTTGGGTTTTCTGAAGTGGGGTTGTATGAAGTACTTATCCTTAGACAGTTTATTACCTGGAGTAGATTGTGGTCAGAAAGCTCCAAGTTTGTAGAAGCAGAGAGTAGTGCCAGCACAGACACAGAGCAATACACTGCTGTGGACCGGGAGAGCAGCAAAATGTATGTTAGCCACCTAAAATAAAGTGCATTTAAAAAAATCAGTCTCCATTTAAGTGTATGCTATATTTAGAATATTTTCACAGCTTTACCTTGCCATCAGACAGACAGCCTTTTCCTTCAGAAACAGTTTAGGGATAAGGAAAGTGTGTGTGTGTGTGTGTGTGTGTGTGTGTGTGTATGTATGTATATGTGTGTGTGTGTGTGTGTGTATATATATATATATATATGCCACAATTTTAAAGCCATCTGTTTAATAGGTCCCCCTCAATGCTGGAAAAACTGCTCTGATCCGTCAAGGCATAGACAAGACAAGATCTCTGAAGGTGTCCTTTGGTATCTGGCATCAAGACATTAGGATCAAATCATATAAGTCTTGTAAGTTGCTAGATGGGGCCTCCAAGCATTACACTTTATTTTCGAGCTCACCCCACAGGTGTTTTACTGGATTGAAATCTGGGGAAGTGGAAGCCCAAGTTAACACCTCCAACTCTTTGTCATGTTCTTCAAACCTTTCCTGAACAATTTCTGCGGTGCAGCAGGGTGCATTATCCTGCCGGAAGAAGCCACTGCTATCAGGGAATACTGTAGCCATGAAGGGGAGTACCTCATGGTCTGCAACAATGTTTAGGTAGGTGGCACGTGTGTCAATGTAACATCCACATGAATCCACACTGCCTCCGTCAGCTTGCCTTCCTACCATAGTGCATCCCGGTGCCATCCCAGGTAAGTGAGATACACGCACCTGGCCATCCAGGTGTTTTCGGCAGTGGTCAGGGGTCAGCATGGGCAAAGTCAGTGGCTGTGCTGATCCATACACAGCAAGCTGTGAAGCCTTATGTGTTCTGATACCTTTTAATCATGGCCAGATCAAACTTTCAGCAATTTGTGCTACAGTGACCCTTCTGTGGGATCAGATCAGACGGGCTTGTCCGATCCCATAAATGATCCTTGAGCGCTCATGACCCCATCAGCAGTTCACTGGTTATGTTTCTTCGGTCCACTTTTGATAAGTACAAATCACAGTACTATAAGACCTGCTGTTTTGGAGATTCTCTGACCCAGTTGTCTAGCCATAATAATTGAACTCTTGTCAAAGTCATTCAGATCCTTTAGCTTGCCTATTTTTCCTGCTTCCAACACATCGACTTCAAGATCTAATTGTTGACTTACTGCCTGAAATATCTCACCCCTTGACAATTGTTATTCTAACAAGATAATCAATGTTAGTCACTTCAACTGTCAGTGGTTTTAATATTGTGGCTGATAGTATCAGCCTATAGAATTTGCACCATGGAATTCTCAAAAGGGAGAAAATTGAAACTATAAGAGAGAATTGACCCTTTGTTTTCTTTACGTATCACACAAATCCATGGCCACCAAGGTCATCAAATGTATGTATTTGACCACAATTTCTGATCCGAATTACTGATACCCCCCACAGGCAATGCTTCACCAACGGATGGTTCCCGGCTGTGAGGCAGTAAAACCCATGGTGACGTGTCGTAATCACTGCAGCTAATACTTCCAAAGTGGATGCGGCATGACCAACATCGAATAAGCTCTGCAGGAAATCTAGAAGACCCTACAGTGTATTCCTATCACAAATTATGTCTTTTAAAACTTTTTAACTAACAAGATTCATCTAATGAGATCTCAGATTTCTCCCTTAACTTATGATCCATCAGTGCTAGCTGTCCCTTCCTGCTCTCTTAGCCAGTTCCAGCATGTCTCTCTTTCCTAGCTCAGTCACATCAAATATGAAGCCCACAAATTGTCAACTGGATATCTTACCTTCATATCTCCTTATAGAATTACTACCCATTACTGGGCTTAGCATTATGGCAATTATAAATAGTAGCCAGCTAAAGAATTTTGTTCCATTCAGTTTCAAACAAATCGTGGTTAAGCCACAACTGAAAAAAACCTAATCTCAACACAACAGTTCTAAAAACCTTTCGGCCTTCATTGAAGTTGCCATTTTCACCAAATATACTGGAGAAGGTTGTCTTTTACCAGCATTCTTCAAACCTATAAATGAACATTATATCATTCCGACTGGTTTTAGGTCACTACTCAGTACAGAGTCAGCGCTTCTGAAAGTGACTAACAACCTGTTGCTGTCTGTTGATTCTGGCTCCTGTGTTTTGCAAATTTTATTTGACCTCTGTGCATTTTTTGACACTGTTGACCATGACCTTCTTATGGACCATCTTAAATTTTAACCATCTTTTGGACCATCTTAAATTGCCTTGAACTGGTTCAGTTCATACCTTAAGGATAGGTCTTTTTCTGTAAGGATAGGAAATTTGCCCTCAATATCAGCGCCTATAACCTAGGGTGTAATGCAAGGGTCCATTTTAGATCATCTCTTGTTTTCCCTTTTTCATGTTCCCACTGGGCTCTATTTTTCAGCAACAGAATAGTTCATACCACTGCTACACTGATGATACTCAGCTGTACTTTTCACTGAAACCTGATCGTCCCACCTGTCTGAGGCCGTTGTTTAATTGCTTATATGATGCAAAAATTGGATAAATAATAATTTTCTCAAATTAAATGATTGAAAAACAGAAATTATTATTTTTGGTCTCCCTGGTTCCCCAAAAGTGACCTGCTACTTCAACTTTGATCCATTTCTAGACTGAAACCTCTACTCTCTCTGAAAGACCTGGAGATGGTTATCCATGCATTTACAGTATATCATCTCATTTGGATTATTATAACGCTCTATACTTCTGTGTTTTATAGGCATCCCTTTCTTGACTCCAGTTAGTTCAAAATGCTGCAGCTCAGCTCATGACTGGTTGAGGAAAGTGGGACTATCTCTCCTACACTGGCTACTGGTGAAATTTCGAATTGATTTTAATGTCTTATTATTTATGTTGAAACCTTCCCATGGATTGGCACCACAATACATACCAGATCATCTCCTATATAATTCCAGAGCATGGCCCCTCAGATCCTCTCATAAACGGCTTCTGTCACTTCTTCAGTCCCACCTACAAACTAAAGGTGTTTGCGCCTCTTCAGTAGCAGCCCCTAAACTGTGAAATAATAACTTAAAATTAGGTTTTCATCCTCCATTGCCTCTTTTACATCATGTTTAAAAACTTACATGTGCTCCATAACTTTTGTACCCATTTGATCTTTTTTTTTAGTCATGTCAAGTTTTCTTTGTGCTGTCTTCTTGTTCTGCTTTTATGGTTCTGTCTCTTTTATCTATTGATTTTAATTGTCTGCATTTTGTGTTATTTTTCTTTGTCTGCTTGCTCTTTTATATGTACCTTACCTTTATTTATGCATTATTCATTTTGTTTTATAGATCTATGGATTTTAAAGATTTTATAGTATAGCTTTTCCATTTTATTTCTTTTGCTGATATTCTTTGTAGAGCAGTTTGGCTCTACAAATGTTGTTTTAAAATGTGCTTTATCAATAAACTTGGCTTGACTTGAAGTAGGCATGAATGTGGCTCTAGGTTCTTAGCCTTGCATCAGTCTGCAAACACCCACCGGCCAGCGATGTAGGCTCTGGAGGTAGACAGGGATGTGCATTATTAATCAAAGAGACAACCGTTTGTTGCAATATGTTTCAAACATTTCAGATGAAAAATACGCAGTCTATTATGAGTTGTATTCACAGACGTCACGGACGTTTGCCTACTATCCCACAATGCACTGCACACCCCCATTGTGCTTTCCTATGCCCCCATACTGCTGCAACACCAAACCACATATTGTTAAGCTACAGCAAATGCACGCAAGAAATTATTAACAACTTGAGTCCTTCGGACTCTGACTGCATTTTTAGCATCATGCAGTTTCAAATACAAACTAGCCCACTTAGATTTTTATGACACCACACAAAAAAACAGGTCCAACAATATGCAACAGACGTCGTTCTTTCATGGAACTAGCCCATACTCACATAAGTTTTTCAATCCATCTCTCTCAGGAACCAGGGTCCCATCCCCTGGTAGAAGGCAAGCTATGCTGTTTTTTGTAGGCTATAGATAAACGTTGTCCTGTCAAACTTTAAATGCAGGTAAATGTCTTGCGCTTAAAGGCTATGTGATGATATATGTCTGTTAGCAAACAGGCTTATTATGATAAAAAAGGAGGAATCACAACAATATCATCAGGCTTATTGAAACAGTTTATTTACAGCTTGTAAAACTCCGACTTGAACCAAGTGGGACATGGCTTTTAAAATTGATACTGTCCTGATTTCATTACGATGGCTGACCACACAACTGCCCAAATAGCACTTAAAATTAATTATCCAAATATTTAAGCTCGTAAACCATGGCTTGCCACTTTTTTGAAAAGGAAAATACAATTTTCTGGCCATTGTCAAAATGTTGTGACAGCATAATCGTGCAATTCCACTTCAATGTCAATATTTTTCTGATTATAGCACCTTTCCTCAAACATTGTCTTTCTTTGCTTGGCAAAATTTTGTCACCTGGGTCAAAAATAATCCTCCAGGTTCTATATGTACTACATCCTTTGTTGAGCCCAGGACAATTGATACAACCATAACACCTGAAATTGGCATAGCTAAAACAATCATTTTTCACCATGAAAGAAATGCAAGTGAGGGAAGTACAATGGCCGCTGTCTATAAGAGTCCTTTCTGTGACTTTGTCGATGACGGCACAAGAATACAGTCCATAGAAATGCAAAGCTTAGCTCATTGGCTTCATGCCCAGTTTATTTATTTCTTTATGTTTTTGTCGCGTCCTCCAAGCCTAAGAAGTCAATAAATTAATCAGGAGCATTAATGGTAATTGAATAGCAATTTTTAGACATTTGAATTTTGAAGTTCGGTCCGACAGCTCTACTGTGATGGCACATTGCGTTTGCTTATCTCTACAATGGCACATTGCGTTTGCTAATCCCAAGTTACATGAAGCATTGTTACCACACTCTGTCTTCCAAATTGTTTACCACTCCCATTACATTTTTCTCCTGCTGACAATTCTTACTCTCCCCTTCGCCCAGCAGTAAAATCCTAACGGTATTTCTAAACCAGAGTTCCTCCCTGCTTCAACACGCTTGGAATAACAGTGAGAAAACTGAGAGAGCAGAGAATTATTTGGAGGAGATATGCAATGTTGCTATACGGTCACTAGGTGTCACATCAATATCTTGGCTCAGCTTCACTCGCGGCAAAACTCAAGGCGTAATCCCCTGCTTTCATATCGAACCTGCGGGAAATACGTACAAAGTGCATACAGAAATCCAATACTAAATATCTCCTTTTCAGAAACAATGACAGGACAACGTTACTAATATTCTGATTATGTCCAAGCCAAAAGTCTCACACTGACAAATACTGATGGCTGTCAAAGATGATAGGAAAAATTACTAAATGAAATTAGGAGCAAAGATGAAGAGCATTAAATTGTAAATTTAGGTCACACAGTATGCGAGGGCACATTAAATGAGTCCCGTGAGGCCCTGGGAATGTCCCCCAAGCCATGCAGTCAGATGAGCTATGGGACAGCAATAATGACAGGGGCAACTGAGGAATAACTCAGTGAGAGAGAAACTACTGAAGGGAGAAGGCCCAGAAGTTACCACATTATATCTGGTAATTTCTTTAATAATGGAAAATAGGTTCTCCCTCTAATAGTGGCCTATTTACATTCAGAATACAATTGAAAATACAGTGGAATTGGACAGCATCCCTAAAGCCATCCTGTGCTCCAAGCATCCAGACACCACTGACCTAAGATCAGTTACTCATGCAATTACAAATAGTTTTCTCAACCAAATTATAGAATAAATGTATATATAGATGGAATTGCTTTATAGAACTTGTACATGTGGCTTTTAACTTGGCGGAAATCCCTCCAGTCGTTTGGCCCGAAAGAGAAGGTAAAATATTCCAGGAAACAAAACTTCCTTCTTGAGAGAACAAAACTAAAACTAATTACCATAATATATCATAAGTTGAATCTATTAGACATTTAGTATCATGTGATTATTTATATAACAGGATTAACAGGAATAGGCAATTGCTATGATTGTGCGTTCTGCTATTTACTTAGAGGAGAAAACAAAGGATGATACATTTCTCAAATTCCATTAGATGAGAGAAAACTAACAGGTTGTTGAAAAATGGAGGTTATTACTGCAAGAGCGGACCAGCTAACACCCTTTGATTCAGAGTGGAAATTCAAGATCTTTTGTCCTCACAAATTTGCAACCTAAAAAGAGTAATACAAATGTTATGCAGACTTTCTGCGCAGAAGAGTATGAGGAATTGATTTTCAAATAAGACATATTTCAGTTTCAAGAGTACAGTATAATAATAACAAATTGAAGACCCAAGAGCTAAAAGTACTTAAGTCACAACATGTCCATTTCAAGAAAATTGAGGCAGTGGACCTAGGAAACTATAAGAGTTATTTTCCCATCCTTATCTCATGGTGTGTGAAAATGTGACTTGAGTACTTTTAGCACTAGGCTCTTTAATTGTGTTTTCATTACCACAGTGTAGCGATCAGTATATTTTGATTAGATAACTGACACGCACGGACAGAAGGAATGCATTGCGGTCCATCTTCGATGCAGGGAGAAAAAAAAGAAGCCAGTCAGGTTGATCTTGCATTGCACCACCCTCTCCCATTATTGTGCTCTTGTTTGTCGGCTTCACGAGTCATTCTGTGCCTATCTTTCTGTCCTCAAAGTGCAAGCACTGAATTTTTTATCTCATCGCGAACACACACATACACACCACAGAGGGCACATGGGGCAGGCACCAGGAGATACTTTTGACGTGTGCGTTGCATCGCTTGTCCAAGTGCATAAGCAACTGAAATACTGATGTGTGTTTGTCAATCAACACAGGTTTTTGGCATGTTCGGGTGTGTCTGTTGAATCAGTTGAATGCTAAAATATGTTACTGTTTGTGTGACTTAGTACATAAGCATGTGCACCAGGCAGTTTGGTGGGGCGTAAATCAGCCCATGGTGCTTACTCAGTAGATTTCTTTTATACAGGCGAATCAGTTAATATCCACAAATACACTTCATCCATCATTGACTGACCTGCTTGTTTAGCACTGTACTGGGACTGGAGCATACTCAAGCATTCGGTGAATAAGAAGCAAAACTACACCTAGGTAGGTTGCAGATTCTTTGCAGAACACACACACACACGCACACACACACCATTAACTCACATATCCTGGACTGGCCCACAATGCATGGTGAAGCACCCATGACTGTCACTCTCAAGCTTACATCTATGAACAATGTAGACCCTCCAATCAACCCACAAGCTGTGGAGGAAAACTGAAGTATCCAATGTAAACCCACGCAACCACTGCTCTACTGTGTTGCCCCAAATTTTCTCCGTCCATCTATCCATTCCTCCATCCATCCATTTACTAACCAACATATTCTTAGTCAGGATCTTGGATGGCTGGATCCTATCCCAGCATGCATCTGTTGTAGCCAACAATACATAGAGGGTGCATCTCAAAGCGTAGGCTGCAGCCTTCGAAGGCTGCATTTTTAGGGGTCGTCACTTAATCTTCCTCACCTACCAGGCTCTGAGAAATGAGCATTCTCCCAATATAATAAAATACAGCCTGAATTTAAAAATAAATCAGACAGAGAGAAACTCACATATTTACTTCGGCAAATGCCCAAAATGTGAGATGATAGAAGCAAAGTTTATTACCTCATGTAATGACCTGAGGGCAGCTAGTGAAATCTGAGAATCACAACTCTGTACTGACTTCTTTTTAATTGCTTAATTTTTAATCTTTGATCATTTATGTTGTTATGACTTAAAAATCACAACAAAGAAAACCAGCAATGACAACTTAAACAAATTTATTCTTCACTGATTAAAAAAAAACTTCTACAAATAATCCACTGTTTAATCTTAAAATAACACTCCAATGCCACTATGTAACTCTGTTGCCAAAACAAAAACTCTGCCCCCACTGACCAAAATCACAGCATTTATATAGACTAGCAACATTCTGGAAAGATCTACAGGATTCCTTGGGTAATCCCGCCCCCTCCAGGCAGGAAGATGCCAGAAGCTTCTAGAAAGCACTAGTCTATTTCTTCACAAAGAAGTGGTATTGCATCAGATCATGTTTTTCTACAGTCATACCACCAGAGGGTGCCAAATGATAACCAAAATAAACAAATCGCTGACCAGTCATAATGGGCATTTAAATAGTGTCTAACAAATCTCCATTTACAAATGATATACAGTGCTATACACAAAATACTCATACATAACAATGTATTGATTGATTTATTTATTTTATATATCTGTCAATCTGATTCCTGGGCCCGCAACCCATTTCTAAAAAAAGTTGGGACGTTGTGTAAAATATAAATAAAAACAGAATGCAACAATTTACATATCATTCAAGCTCTATTTTCATTCGAAAATATGACAAAGAAAACATATCAGATGTTGAAACTGAAAAATTTATTGTTCTTTGAAAAGAATATGCTGATTTTGAATTTGATGCTAACAGCATGTTTCAAAAAAGTTGGAGCAGGGGCATGTTTACCACTGTGTTGCATCACCTCCTCTTTCAACAACACTCTAAAATGTTTGGGAACTGAGGAGACCAACTGTTGCAGTTTTGACAGCAAAATATTCTCCCATTCGTGATTCATGATGAATCTCAGCTGCCTAACACTTTGTGGCCTTATTATCTTTTTTTTTTTTTATGGCAAATATTTAAAATGGGTGACTAGTCTGGACTGCATACAGTCCAGTTTATCACCCAGACTCTTTTACTATAGAGCCATGTCATTGAAGTGCATGGATGTCGTGTTTGGCATTGTCTTGCTGAAATAAGTAAGGCCTTCCTTACTGATTTCCTGATTTCCTTTTTTTTTTTTGCATATTTGTCACACTTAAATGTTTTAGTATATCAAACAAAATTTAATATTAGACAAAGATAACCTGAGTAAATACAAAATGCAGTTTTTACATGATGACTTCATTTATTAAGGGAAAAAAGCTATCCAAACCTACCTGGCCCTATGTGGAAAAAGTAATTGCCCCCGAAAGCTAATAACTGGTTGTGCCACCCTTGGCGACAACAACCGCAATCAAACATTTGCGATTACTGGCAATGAGTCTCTCACATCACTGTGGAAGAATTTTAGCCCACTCTTCTTTGCAGAATTATTTTAATTCAGCCACATTGGAGGGTTTGAGCATGAACGGCCTGTTTAAGGTCATGCCACAGCATCTTAACCGGATTTAAGTCTGGGCTTTGACTAGGCCTCTCCAAAACCTTCATTTTGGTTTTTTTAGGTGATTCAAAGGTGGACTTGCTGGTGTGTTTTGGATCATTGTCCTGTTCCATAACCCAAGTGCGCTTGAGCTTGAGGTCATGAACTGATGGTCGGACATTCTCCTTCAGGATTTTCCGGTAGAGAGCAGAATTCATGGTTCCATCAATTACAGCAAGTAGTCCAGATCCTGAAGCAGCAAAGCAGCCACAGCGCAACACACTACCACTACCATGTTAGATGTTCTTTTTATGAAATGCTGTGTTAGTTTTAGAACAGATGTAATGGGACGCACACCTTCCAAAAAGTTCAACTTTTGTCAAGTCAGTCCACAGAATATTTTCTCAAAAGTCTTGGGGATCATCAAGATGTTTTTTGGGACATCTGAGAGGAGGCTTTGTGTTCTTTTTGGCCAGCAGTGGTTTTCACCTTGTAACTCTCCCATGGGTGCCATTTTTGCCCAGTCTCTTTCTTATTTTTGAATCATGAACACTGACTTTAACTGAAGTAAGTGAGGCCTGCAGGTCTTTATATGTTGTTCTGGGTTCTTTTGTGACCTCCTGGATGAGTCGTTGATGCGCTCATGGAGTAATTTTGGTAGGCCGGCCACTCCTGGGAAGGTTCACCACTGTTCCAAGTTTTCTCTATTTGTGGATAATGGCTCTCACTGTAGTTCGCTGGAGACCCAAAGCCTGAGAAATGGCTTTGGAACCCTTTCCAGACTGATAGATGTCAATGACTTTGTTTTTCATCCGTTCTTGAATTTCTTTAGAATGCAGCATGATGTGTTGCTTTTTGAGATCTTTTAGCCTACTTCACTTAATGAGACAGGTTCTATTTAAGTGATTTCTTGATTCAACAGGACTGGAGGTAATCAGGCCTGGGTGTGGCTAGTGAAATTGAACTAAAAAAAATGTGGTTAATCACAGTTAATTCATGATTTAACAAGGGGAGCAATTACTTTTTCACATAGGGCCAGGTACGTTTGGATAGCTTTTTTCCCTTCATAAATAAAATCATCATTTAAAAACTGCATTTTGTATTCACTCGGGTTATCTTTGTCTAATATAAAATTTTGTTTGATGATCTTAAACATTTATACATGTGACAAATATGCAAAAAAGGGGGCAAATACTTTTTCACAGCACTGTAGCTTATTTTTCATTGATGCTTTGGCAATACTGTCTTTGCTACATTCATGCCATTAAAGTATATTGAATTGAATTGGTAGGAGTACAGCCCAGAGTGACATTCCACCAATCCACCGTAAGGCACACAGATCATTCACTCACACTCATACCTATGGGAAATTAAGAGTTACCCCTTGACACGGATGTCTTTAGACAGAGAGAGGAAACCGCAATACCCAGAGGAAACACACTGACACTGCACCACTGTCCATCCATTCATCTTTAACCCCTGTATCTCCACCTGCTTATTCCTGTGAAGAGGGCTGGAGACTATCCCAGCGTTTACTGGCAAAAATAAGGAATGGGCCCTGGACAGTATGAATGTCCATTGCAGTACACACGCTCATATGCACACACACACATACACACACACTCACACTCATAATCATTGGTAGACTTTCCAGTAAACCTGCATGTCTTTAGAATGTGGAAGCAAATCAGAGTACCTGGTGAAAACACTACACCTCTGTGCTGCCCCAAAATTTATACCCTGACTTGAAACGTCCAACTACAGTTTAAGGCTAATCCTACTGCTGCTATTTCTCCCATGAGTTTGGAAGTCCCCACTCAGCTATGCTACATGCAAATGGTCAGGCACTGATTCTTAGCTGAACTTACTGAACTGTGCAGTATCTAGTGCCGAGGACTACACCATTTGCATGGGTGCGATTTGAATGGCAGTAAATGCGTACTTAATGAGGAGCTACTGCCCACTCAGAAGGAGAATCACATCAGGAGTAGGGATTAAAGGAAACCCTGTAAATTGAAGCATTCCCATTTCCCTGAAGCTCCTCAGACAACCACACAGTGTGTACTGTGTATAAAGTATTTGATATTGACCACGAGAAGTCTTCTGTATGACAGAAATTATCAAGTACAAATATACAGCACGACAGCTGAAAAAACTGAGAGCTAACACTGAGGGATAGAGCCGGATGAGGACAGAAGAAAAGATGCTGGCACACGTAACGAGAAAGTAGAAAGAGACGCTATTATGAAGTGGGGGGGCACTTGTTCTGCTCCAACCACTCCAACAGCCCAGACAGCATACCACTCATTCTGTCAAGAAACACACCCACTTTCCCCTTATCATCCTTCTCCCTTGTATGCACTGTTATACTGTGCACTCTACCTGTGCCTCCCGCTTGGTGTTATTCGAATACATGTCTCATTCGACCTCTACTGCAACAGAAAGACTCCACAATAAGCTTCTTATTGCTCCCTGCTTGGTAATTTCTATGTCCAGTTTCTATGCCTCTCTCTTTCACACACACACACACACACACACACACACCACAGAGTATTGTGAATGCATGCAAGATGAACCACAGACAATCTTACGATGGGATCACACCAGCCACTAATGTTAGCCCCCATACACACACTCCCCTCCTTCCAGTGCCCTTGCTCAGAGCACACCTACCTTCAAAGTCAGCGTTCATTTTGATCTCCGCTACACACCTGTAAAGTTTTGTAACAGCATCTTGCACAGTTGTGACACTATCACAGTGATAAAATCTGTCCACACACAGCCAGACAAATGAACACTCGGTAAAATATTCAAAACTCCCTGTATAGTAGTTCCTGCTACAATCGGTGTCTCTGGACCATATTTTGCAATTATGACGTACACAAACACACGCATGCACGCACACACGCACACACACACACACACATGTTGAAAACAAGACCAGCAAATGTAAACGTGAAAGTGGTCAGCCTATTTCTTGTAAGTATGCAATAAATGAATGAGGGGGTAGAAAGTGTGATAGCCATTATATGAAGCATCAATCTCACACCTAAATGTACCAATTAATAACAGTGGGTTAAGGGTTTAGTGGGATAAAGGCTCTCAGTGCAAACAACAACACTAACGAATTCAATGTAGCCACCTACGCTGTTACACACAAATGGACAAACTTCAAGTTGAATGTCTCCTAAAAAAGAGCTTACTTAGGTACACACTTTCGCAAAAGCCACAAAATCCAATTTCAAGAACATTCTAAAAATTTGTGTTCTGTAACTATGCACCCAAAACTCATCTAAAGCCCCCCTCAGAACACCTCCCTCTCCATTTTGCGCACAGATTTATATGCAGGAGGGAAAGTGGAAATATTTCTACAGATATAAAAATAATATTTATTATTATTGTGATTATTAGTAGAAGCACAAATAGTAGTGTGTATAATAGACCAATAATAATAATAAAAATAACTAGAGCTGCGCTCAGAGAGCGCAAGTACCTCCGCCAATGTACTCAATGTTATTTTTGCCAGTATTAGTTAGCAACCCCCGTGTTTATGCAGTCCTGTAGTCTCTGCGCAAATATGTTTTTAATGTGTTTTTGACCTTTTGCATGCCCTTGACTTTGACCTTTGACCTTGACCTCCCAAAATCGAATCACCTCTTCCTTCAACAATACTTAATCGTTCCACCAAATTTGAGGAAAATCCATCCAGAACTTTTTTCGTAATCCTGCTTACAAACAAACCAACAAACCAACCAATAGACAAACTGTTGTGATCACACAACCTCCTTCAACTTCGTTGGGCGGAGGTAATAATAATAATAATAATAATAATAATAATAATCATGCAGCAATGCCCAGGCATATTGGGGGTGCTGACAGGATGTTGCTTGACGCTGCTGCGCACTTTCACAACCACTGGACACTGCGTGAATGGAGTGCATGGCATTAGACATAACATGTCACACATTTCCTCCATTATGTGGTGCTTGAGAACACGCCCCAAACATGTATTATGATGCTGTATATCAAGCGTGAAACCACGCAACCCAAATTTAATTGAATAACGATCAGAGGCTGACAAAATGTGAGGTGGATTTGGTTAACCTCCAAGAAGAGTTTGTTCAAGCATAACCCCAGTAAATGGCCAATCATGAATTTTGGTCATGGCACCAAGAGACTTCTTTTAAGCCTAGGGGTTCTACATGTGCCTACCAGGTGTCATTCATCTAGGTGAAATGTACTGCAAGGACCGCTGCATTGCCAGACCCTAAGCCCAAGACCCATATCAGACAAAAAAATCTGATAGTTTGTGAACACATTTTACTTTGGATCTGGCTAGTTTCAAAATAGCATATGACAGTATAGATATATAGACAGATAGACAGAGAGACAGACAGATAGATAGATTAGAGAGAAAGAGGACAAAAAGAAAAGCATAGTGGAGGAGAAGAGAACAGAAAAGCAAAAGTTGTAATATGTTTACAAATAATTAGAATTGTCACAACCCTTATGTGAATCCTTTTTGTGTCTCCTCCCATCCAACAGCTAGCGTGTCATTTACAGTGGGGTGCAAAAATTTGGGCACCCCTGGTTTAATTGTCTGTTACAATTAGTCTCCAAGTGATTGAAAGCAAACCTGAACACTAAATGCCACAAAGTTAAACATGTCACCTTTCTGCAAATTTAAAAGCAAGGTTTCTTTTTGTTTTAATTTTTCTGAGTTTGTAAATGATAAGAGAGGGAAAAGGGCCCTGTGCAAAAGTTTGGGAACCCTTTTGGATTATTCTTTGTTTCCTTTTAAGAAGATGATTACTAAGGCCCAGACCCAGGTGATTTATTTGTTAGGGTTTCAATGAGTCAGGTGAATATAATTCCAGGGTTGACCTATATATTCTGAAGTAACTTCATGCCTTCTAAAGTATCCATCTGTGGTGGCTGTTGTGTCTGGTATTAAAAACCATGTGTTCCTCTAAACAGTTGTCCAAGGATGTCAAAATCAATATAATTCACTTCCACCAAGAAGGAGAGGGCTACAAAAAACTCTCGCAATGCTTTAAACTACCTAATTCTACTGTCACACACATCATTAGAAAACGGAAAATAAATGGAATAATTGAAGTCAAGGCAAGATCTGGAAGACCAAGAAAAAATTCAAATAGAATGGCCCGAGATCTGGTGAGAAATGTTCAGAAGAACCATACATCCCCGCAAAAGAGCTGCAAAAAAGAGTAGCAGACACAGGTCTAGTTGTTCACAGAGCAACAACACAGCGTACCTTAAACAACAAAGACCTACATGGCAGAGTTGCAAGAAACAAGCCTTTTCTACGACCTCAACACAAAATTAAGCGTCTGAAGTACGCAAAAGAAAACCTTGAGAACCTCAAGCCTATTGGAACAATGTGCTTTGGACTGATAAAACCAAAATTGAACTTTTTGGCCACGACCAAAGAAGGTATGTTTGGAGAAAAAAGGGTGAAGCATTTGTAGAGAAAAACACGTTGCCAACTGTTAAGCATGGAGGTGGATCCATTGTGCTTTGGGGTTGTGTAGCAGCTGGGGGCACAGGCGATATTGTGCGGGTAGAAGGAAGGATGGATTCCACCAAATATCAAGACATTCTAGAGCAGGGGTGTCAAACTGACCCATAAAATGTCAAGAGGCTGCAGGTTTTCAATCCTACCAAGCAGAAGCACACTTGAAACCACTGATTTAATCAACTGATCTAGGCCTGCACAACTGATTAGTTGTATCAGGTGTGCTTCTGCATTGTTGGAGTGAAAACCTGCAGCCCCTGCAAAAAATGTTCTATAGGACTTCCATGGAATTCTATAGAATTCTATAGAACTCTATAGAACGTCAATGGAACTCTATAGAACATTTTAGTAGATCAGCACGTTCTATAGGATTTTCCGTGTGTTCTATAGGAATTTGCTAGAAACCTATAGTGCACCTCTATGGAAAAGAAAGTCCTATAAGATTATTGCTGTTCTATAAGACCTTCCTATAGAACACCCTAGTTGAAAAACCTGTTCTATAGGACTTTGATGGTCTTTAGGACTTTCTAATAGAACAAAAGCTTAATGGGAAAGACATCTTAAATAAGGGTTAAATAAAAATAAAAATAAATCTTATGAATCCTTGCAATGCTCTGTCGAAGGGTCAATTTACCTTATGTGTACCTGGGTTCTAGAAGTGAGAAACCGGACTAATGGTATGAAAATGTGCAATATGCAGTGATATCCACGATACTGAAGTAGCAAGGAAATTGTTTCCCTTTTAACTTTAAGGTGTGCTTAAGCACATGGGGTACCAGGCACATACCTACTCATTGATTCTCTGATCAGACGATTGATTGACTGACTGACCATACAACTTAGCAGTATTTCAGTTACGGTATATGAAGACCTCTTTCCATTTCCTCGGCAGCAATTCAAAAATATAAATGTAAGGCATTACAACTTTATTGTGCTATAATGGAAAACTCGTGTACTTCTATTGCTTATGAAGACAGAATTACATTGAAATTTTGACCTTTTGAACTTTTCCCTTAATTTTAAAAATTCAATCAAATTATGCCTTTCCATTCACATGCATGTGATTGCAGATGATATACAGATTTAGAATTAATTTGAATACAATTTGAGGTCTGCTGAGACCTATTCCCACCATCTTTATACATCTAAAGGTTATTTCTAACCACAAATACGCAAGCTTCTGAATGGCTCACTTGGTTATAACACCGCATTGCAGAGCAGAAGTGTCTGGGTTTGAGCCCTGGTCAGAATAGCACACGAGAGGTCATTGTGCTACAGAGATGCAAGTTGGGAATCGACTGCTGGGAAATGTCATACAAAATGGTTGCTTTGTTTGTGGCTGCCTTCCAAAGTTGGGTGAAATTCTTAAAAGATGCCAAACTGGAAAAAAAAAGTCCTCCAGAGATTTTCTATGGAACTGTTTTCTATATAACTTGAGGTACTAAAGTTTTATAGAATTCTATTGGATTCCTTTAGCACATTTATAGGAATTCCTATAGCACATTTTTTGCAGGGGCCTCTTGGCCCTTTTACGGGTCAGTTTGACACCCCTGCTCTAGAGGCTAATGTTCAAAGCTCAGTCCAGAAATCGAAGTTGAAGAGACGTTGGGTATTCCAGCAAGACAATGACCCGAAGCATACCTCAAAATCCACCATAAAGTACCTCCAGGAAAGACAGATGAAGGTTTTGGAATGGCCATCACAGTCCCCAGACTTGAATATTATTGAAAATCTGTGGAGAGACCTCAAACATGCCGTGCATGCAAGAAGGCTGAAGAATATTTCTGAGCTTGAGGTGTTCTGTCAGGAAAAATTTTCAAAGACAAGAATTAAAAGACTCTTAGCTGGCTTCAGGAAGCGTTTGCAAGCTGTTATAGCTGCCCGAGGAGGAGTTACAAAGTACTAGCTGACAGGGTTCCCAAACTTTTGCACAAGGCATTTTTCCTTGTTTTATTATTTTGAAACTGTAAAAAGTTAAAAATAAAAATTAGTCTTGCTTTAAAATGTGATGAAATGTGCCATTTTTAACTTTATAGCATTTAGTGTTCAGGTTTGCTTTCAATCACTTGGAGATTAATTGTAACAGACATTTAAACCAGGGGTGCCCAAATGTTTGCACTCCACTGTAGATATACTGTATCGTCACCTTTGATTGGTTTACGTCTTGCATACCTTCACCACCACCTGTTATGCATTCATGTTTTCCCATTTCCTCACGTGTATGTTTGCGTATATATTCCTTTCTTTGGGCATGAAAGTTTCTGGATTGTCATTTGCTATAGGCCCTTTAGCAACCAGTCAGCATCTCTCTAGTAATAATTTATCATCCTTGGAAATTATTTGTAATCTTTAATGATAGGTAAATATGGAAGTTTTCCTTCTAATCCTATTAGTAGTAAAAGCTCCCAAGCCTCACTCTCAGCCTGCAGGATTGGTACTGCATTCCTATTAACCATCCTTCAGTATGTTCCTCTGCCCAGTTTATTAAGAACACCTCCCAAGCCCTCTTTAGTCATCATGATTGGGCCTGCATTCCAGCTAAACTCTCTGATCCTGTCGTTTGACAGTTAGGCTCTGGCAAAGTTTGCACTCCATCTGGCAGCTGTCCCAAAATTCCACTGCTTGGGCACAGACACACCCCTTCAACTCAAGCCTTTACCATCTGAACTACTTCATTCTGCTCTGGGCTCTGTTCCCCCTATCAATACTGAATTATTATCAATAAACCCTACAGTTGGATTGTGCTCTGACTCAGCATTTAGTTCCTGGTCTGAATTATGATATTGTAATCCAACTAAAAGAATGGAACCAGTGGCCATGCCTAGCCCAGTTGACCACCTGAGGTACCAGAGTGTGCAGATTCGTCAGCAAGAGGAAGATCTCCACCAGCTTCACCAGTCTATTGCAGCCCTCTCCAATCAACTTGTGGCTACCTAAGATGTTTCACAGGCCTTCGCTGCCGTGGCTCAAGCTGTCAGCTCTATTCTGCAGCAGACCTTCCCTCAGGCACTTGGCCATTGGGAACCTAACCTCACAGTGTCGGCTCCCACAACGGCAAACCCTCTACCTTCCGCAGTTTCCTGACCTCATGTTCGATGGTCTTCAAAATACAGCCATCTTCGTTCCCCACTGAACGCTCCAGAGTGGCTTTTCTCATCACTTTTCTCTCTGGACGTGATAGGGAATGGGCTGCCGCTTGTTGGGAGGCACGAGATCCTGCTGCGTTAACCTACACTGCTTTCCCTTTGGGTATGAGGAAGGTGTTTGAGCAGTCCTGCTCCAGCCAAACTGGTGCCCAGAAGGTGTTCTAGCTGCACTAAAGCAACTTGCCAGTGTTTGAGTACTCCATCGACTTCCAAACTCTGACTGTCTCTCCATGCTGGGATGCCCCGGATGCTTTACAACACCCATTTATTTGGAATGGCAGAGCAAGTCCTGGACAAATTAACCACCTGCCTCCTTCCCCTTGACCTGGACAGCCTCATTGACTTGGTGTTCTGAATAGATGTTCGGCTGCAAGAGAGGCGACTGGTTCAGTGGGCGGAGTTACAGGCGCCTTCCCTGCCTTTATCCCAATATGATCAACCCGGCGATTCATTCCACCTGGCTGCTTCAGTATCCATGGTTATCGAATGGGCCTGGGTTCATAAGCTGCTCTCAGTAGAATGGCTATGCCAAATAAAACAGAATCTATGGCTATACTGTGTAAGTGCTCAATACGTCATTGCTGAATGTCCTATTTGGCGGACACAAGTAACATCTGAGAGGTGCTGTTTGAAGCTGCTGTCTCAACCACTTGCCCACTCCTTCCTGTTCGCTTGACCTGACAGGGCCGCCCAATCTCCACCCGGCCCTTAGTCAACTCTGGGGCAGACGAGAACTTTATCCATCCTCGTCTCATTCGCCGCCTGGGGGTCCCTACTGAACCACTGCTAACACCCCATCGGTCCCAACCCAATCAGTGCCCATGCTGACCTCCGATGACCACTCCTTCAAGTTGGCATTTCTCATCATGGAGTCATCACATGCCCTGGAGGTGTGAGGAAGGCCCTAGCTTGAGCAGCACAACCCTCGTGTGAGCTTGCCCACAGGATCTATCCTGGAGTAGAGTTTATCATGTTCTCAGTCCTACTTTTCCAAACTTCCAATTGCACTGCACCATCTTCCACTGACCACCAGGAGGACCTGACAGACCTGAAGGGAGGGCCTTCTATTTACCATAACCTCCATCTGGCATTCAGCAAAACCAAAGCTGCGTCACTTCCCCCACACAGACCCTATAATTGTGCCATCGACTTGTTACCTGTAGCATCGCCCCCCAGGGGTCTGCTGTACTCCTGAACCACACAAGAGTCCCAGGCAATATATGAGTACATAAATCAATTCTTGGCTTCCGGAATCATTTGAGTTTGTTTGTCACCAGCCAGAGCTGGTGTGTTCTTCATGACCAAAAAAAATGGGTCTCTATATCCCTGCATTGATTATTGGGGACTTAATTCAATAATTATCAAGAGTCGTTACCTTCTTCGTTTGATGGACTTAGCATTCTCCTATCTTAAGAGCTGTCATTATTTCATCAAGGTGGCCTTGCACAGTGCTTACCACCTCGTACAGATGCGGGAAGGAGATGGATGAAAAATGGCATTTAACACCCCCTCCAGCCTTTACAAATCCTTGGTCATGCCAATATGGCTTGCTTGCTCCCCCACTGTGTTCCAGAATCTCATTTATTTGGTCCGCTAGGACACAATTTCCTGGTTCGTCTATTTTCACTTAGAGGACATCCTGGTGTCCTTTCCAACACTACAGGACTATATCCTTCATGTCTGCCTCGTTCTTCAAAGACTGCTAAGGAAAATCAACTATCTGAATCCAGAGACTTGCAAAGTCCATCACACCACCATCTTCTTCTTGGTCTTCACTGTGATGTAGGGTGCCTCTAGGACAGATCGCCAGAAATTAGAGTCTGTGCTGGATTAGCCGAATCCCTAAGACCGTATAGAGCTACATACATTTCTCAGACTTGCCGATTTCTATCGGCTATTCGTTCAAAGGTATACCACAGTAGTGCCCCCCTGACAGCACTGATGTCCATCAACACCCCTTTTGTCCGGACCCCTAGGCGGCCACTGCCTTTAAAGTTTCAAAGAATTATTTACCACCACTCCCGTCCTCAAACTCCCTGACCGACCCCCAGCGCCAGTGCCTTGTAGAAGCTAATGCTTCTGATGTGGGTGCTGAGGCCTTCCTCTCTCAGCGAGCTGACAGTGGCAAACTGTATCTTTGTGCCTACTTCTTTCGTTGGCTTTCGGCTACAGAGAGGAACTGCTCCATTGGTGAAGCTTACCTTTGAAGAGCGGAGGCACTGGTGAGATACCAAGACTGACTCCTTATCTCATCAATACCCTTCAGCACCTGAAGATCCTCCTGACACCATCCTCCTAGGTAGTTTTCTGCTGGCAGCCACCAAGCTTCAAGTGTGGAGCAAGGTGGAAGAGGTGTTGTGAACCTGTCCCTCTCCACTGGACATTCCGCCAAACCATCTCTTCATCCCTGAGAGAGTGAGTGAGAGGCAAGGGTCCTTTCCTTGGCCCACACCTCTCAACTGGCATGTTATCCCGGCATCTTTTGTACTCTTGCCCTCATTTGTCAGCAGTGCTGGTGGCTAACTATCTGCCAGGATATCCTGGAGTTTCTCACAGCCAGTATTGTGTGTGCCCGCTCTAAATCAAGTAACTAACGCTCCTGCGGTCTATTACAGCCTTTGGAGGTTCCCAACCGGCTCTGGGCCAGCATAGCAATGGATTTTGTCACAGGCTTGCCTCTCTCTGATGGGTTCACAGGAACCCTCTCCATCGTAGATCGGTTCTCCAAGGCAGCCAACGTCATACCATTGGCTAAGCTACCCACAGCTAAGGACACTTCCAAGCTCCTATTACATCATGTGGTCCACCTCCACGACATACCTCAGGAGCTGGTCTCCTACTGCAATCCCCAGTTGGCCAGCCAATGCTGGAAGGTTTTTTGTACCCAGGTAGGCATCAGCCCTTGTCAATCCTTAGGGATCCACCCAGAGACCAATGATCAGGTGGAGAGGCTGAACCAGGAGCTGGGCAAGACTCTGCCTGACGAAAGGTAACCCAGCCAGGTGTTCCAGTCCTCTAACTTAGGTGGAACTGGCTCAAAACTTGTTACCTATTGCCAGTCTGGGCATGTCTCCTTTTCAATGTTGTCTGCGGGAGACAGCTAAGAAGCTCACCCCTTGGTGCACTGGGCTGTTCAATATATCAATCATATTATCTTCATCTGCCGTCAGGCTCCTCCTCTCCCATTCAGTTCATAATATTCATTGAGTATTCCATGGCTCCAGAATTAAATCCATGTCTTTTTCTCCCTACTGTCCTCTCTCCCACTCCCCTCCTCCCCTCAGGCTCTTTGATGGTATCCCCACCTACACCATGCACTTGATTCTGGACATCCAGTGCAGGGGATGTGGACGCCAATTCTTGGTGGACTGGGAGGGGTACCGACCCAAGGAGTGCTTCTGGTCCCTGGTCTGGATCACAACAAGTATACTGCAATAGTAATAGTAGTATTATGATGGTAAAGGAGAAGAAAGGAGAGGAAGACAGGTGGTAGGATAGAATTAGGTGGTAGTCTAGGACTAGTCTATTCTAGTTTGTGAGTCAGTATGTCATTCAGTGATAGCTGAGGGTCCGTCCAGGTGTCTGTGAGGAGGGAAGTTTCCACAGGGGGATTTTGACATCACAAGAGGGGGCTGAGTAATCAAATATCAGAGCATTCCTCCATTCATTGTTAAAGGGAAAAAGTTGCATAAAATATAAATTTTATCAGAAACCTTAAATTATATGCATATACATTGAATTAACATTGAACTGCATAAATCTTGGGCATGTGCGAAATCTATATATGAAGTTTGGTAGTTGTGGCATAAAAGCTATTGGGGAGTGACGTTTACTGTAAAGTGATTGTAAAAAAAAAAACATCTTCCTGTTCTTCTTAATAATAATAATAATAATAATTGCAGAAATTGTAGTGGTGCCACCTTGATGCCACTTTGCACCAAGCTGATTGTGACCTTTTCTGAGCTAACTTGTGACCCTCTGCTGATTTCAAGTGGCCCTCTCCCAATGCACTATGTCAAACTGTTTAAAGTTATGGAGAACCAGACGACGATCCTATCAAGAACAACATGTTGCAAGGGCGTTTCAAGGTAGTTGCAATGTTGGCTAAGGTGGTTGTTAGGGTGTTTCTAGGTGGTTGCTGTGGTGTTTCTGGTGGTTGCTTAGCTGTTTTTAGGTAGTTGCTTGGGTCTAAAAGGTAATTGCTAAAGTGTTTTGTACAGCACCCTCCATAATTATTGGCACCCCTGGTTAAGATGTGTTAAAAGCCTTAAAATAAATTCAATTTTTATTGCAGAAGCATACTCTCACACTGAAAATTGTAGAAAAATGTAACCTTCAACTCAAGTGAATTTTAAGGGAAAAAAAAATCCCTGACTAAGAAATAATAATTTTTCATAAAATCACCTGTTCCACAATTATTGGCACCCCTAACAATTCCTAGGAAATAAGTGTAATTGAAGTATTTCTGTCATTTCTACAGTAGTTTACAAAGTTGATCAGAGTATCTAGGAACATTTAATTAGTAATTCATCACTTCCTGTTTCCCTGGGGTATAAATATGACGTGACACAGAGGCCATTTCTCTTATCCACTCTTCAACATGGGAAAGACAAAGGAACACACCATTCAAGTAAAACAGATGTGTGTCGACCTTCACAAGTCAGGCAATGGCTACAAGAAAATAGCCACTCGCCTGCACCTGCCCATATCTACTTTCAGAGGAATCATTAAGAAGTTTAAAACAACTGGAACAGTGGTAAACAAGCCTGGACGAGGACGCAAGGTTATTTTGCCACCACGCACAGTGAAGAGGATGGTAAGAGAAATAAAAAGTTCTCCAAAGCTCACTGTTAAAGAATTGCCACAAATGGTAGCATCTTGGGGTCACAAAGTCTCCAAAACAACCATCAGGCGCTATCTACATGCCAACAAGCTGTTTGGGAGGCATGCACGAAAAAAACCTTTTCTCACTCACAATCATAAACGCAAACGTCTGGAGTTCGCTAAGCGGTACTGGGACTTCAACTGGGACTGTGTGCTTTGGTCAGATGAGACCAAGATAGAGCTTTTTGGCAACAAACACTCTAAGTGGGTCTGGCGGAACAAAAAAGATGAGTATGCAGAAAAGCACCTCATGCCCACTGTGAAGTATGGGGAAGGATTGGTGATGCTGTGGGCCTGTTTCTCTTCCAGAGGCCCTGGGAACCTTGTTAGGGTGCATGGCATCATGAACGCTTTAAAACACCAGGACATTTTAAATCAAAATCTGGTGGCCTCTGCCCGAAAGCTGAAGATGGGTCGTCACTGGGTCTTTCAGCAAGATAATGACCCTAAACATGTGGCCAAATCTAAACAGAAATGGTTCACCAGACACAGAATCAAGCTCCTCCCATGGCCATCTCAGTCCCCAGACCTCAACCCCATTGAAAACCTGTGGAGTGAGCTGAAGAGGAGAGTGCAGAGGAGAGGACCCAGGTCGCTGGATGATTTAGAGAGATTGTGCAAAGAGGAATGGTCGAAGATCCCCCTTTCTGTATTCTCCCATCTTGTGAAACATTATAGGAGAAGATTAGGTGCTGTTTTGTTGGCAAAAGGGGGTTGTACAAAGTATTAACATCAGGGGTGCTAATAACTGTGGCACACATGATTTGATGTAAAATAATTATTTCTTAATGTGGGATTTTTTTCCCACTGAATAAATGCACTCGAATTAAAGGTTGGATTTTCCTCTTTTTTTCATTGTGGTCCTATATTATTTAGAAAAAAACTGAATTTATTAGAAGCTAAAGAACATATCTTAACCAGGGGTGCCAATAACTATGGAGGGCAGTGTAAATGGCTCCCAGGGGGTACTAGGTGGTTGCCAAAATGTTTCCGGGCGGATGCTTGGGTGTTTCTGGTTGGTATTTCTCAGTTGTTACTACAGTGTGCAGGGTTGTTGCTATGGTGCTTCTGGACGATGGGTAAGGTGTTTATGGCTGTTTGTTGAGGTTTACATGATGGTTGCAAGGGTGTTTGTAGATGATTATTAGGGTGTTTTCATATGCTGCTTGTGTGTTTCTGGGTGGTTGCTTTCGCGATTCTGAGTGGTATCTAGGGTATCCCTGGATGGTTGCCACAGTGTTTCTTAGTTGTTGTCATAGGGTTTTTGGGTGTAGCTAGGGCTTTTCTAGATGGTAATTACGATGTGTGTATACGGTTGATAGGTTGTATTGGGTGGTTACAAGGGTGTTTATAGGTGGATGCTCGGATGTGGATATGTGGTTGCTGCTGTCAATGGGGACAGGGCTTTGCCAATTAAGATGTGACCCTTTCCTGGGTCCAAGGGCTTAATCTCCAACTTTCCATGGCAAATGATTCAATTGTAATGAAGGATCAAATATCAACCAATCAGGAAAAAGGGCAGGCCTTAAACATTTAATATGTGATCCTTTACTGAGTCCAACAATAGAATCTCCAACTTACTACGACAAAAGGTTCAATAGTTATGAAGGATCAAATATTGGCAAATCAGGAAAAGGGGAGTCCAAAAATCGAGTCCGAACTCTCTACAACAACCATTTCAATAGTTACAAAGCATCAAATAGCGACTAATCAGGAAAGGGCGAAGAGCCAAACCGTTTCAGGTATGATCCTCTCCTTGAGCGCAAGAACTCAATCTCCAACTCTCTATGACAGTGTATCCCAAACCTCTCCTGGAGTGACACTTGTTCTGCAATTTTTAGATCCCTCCCAGCTCCAGCACTGGTAATTCAAATAATCTGCTCATTATCAAGCAACTCCTGAGGTTTGTGACTTGATCATTTGAATCACCAGTGCTGGAGCAGGGAAAGATCTAATACACGCAGGAGAAGTGTACTCCAAGCGAGGTTTGGGACACGCTGCTTCGGTGTGTACGGTGAGGGGGGGGTAGGATATCAACATCCATCCTTTTCAAAAGTCTTGAGAGTGAAGCAAGTTTGAATACTCCTGCTGAAAAGTTTCAATACCAAATAAATGAATAGTTTAACGGCGGATAGAGTAGTGAAAAAAGAGAGAGGAGGGCAAAGCTACAGAAACAACATCCATCCTTTGGGACAGTCTGAGGCTGTATAGAAAGCATGGAGGCCCAACCCATACTGAAAGGGCTCCCTCGCTTAAATTTTTATGGGGTGCTATCAAGCCTCCTTGCCCCATCATAACCCGAGATTCATATCAGACAGCAAAATGCACCATGTTTGATGTGCGTGCAGTGTTTTGTGAGTTTTCAAGCATACCTTTCACCACAAAAATAGCTTTCTGTTTCATGGTAAATAATGCCTCGCCATGGTGATGCATTTGATGAAAACTCTCATTCTTCACTGTAGCATCGGCAAGGTCTTAAGGCTTTCCTAAGCGCATCTGAGGTGGAACTGGTCAACCCCTGAGGAGCAGTGCATCAAAGTATAAAACTAGTTATTTCCTGTTGCCATTAGGTGGGGCTTTGACTATGACTAAACCACAGCCCTTAAAGAACCCCTTCCGGTTCGATTTTTCGAGGGCATTATCTAACCCCCTTGCCACACGCTAAGCCAAAGACCCAAATAAGACAACAAAATATACCCCTTCTGAACCATGCGCCATGTTTTCAAGCATCCCTGGCACCTCAAAAACAGCTTCCTGCTTCATTGCTAATACTGTGTTGCCATGACAGCAGCATTTGATGAAAACTCAGTCATCTCAGTAAAGCATCAATCAAGGTCTCAAGGCCTTCTGACCGCATTTGAGGTGGATCTGGTCAACCCACTAGGAACAGTACATCAAAGTACAAATCTTGTCATTTTCTGTTGCCCATAGGTAGGGCTATGACTATAACTCAACACTAGCATGAAGATGTCTTCAGGCCGGGACTTTTATCGAACATGAAGTTTGTAGCAGATTTAATTATGTACAGTGCAGTGCCAAACCATTCGCTATTTTGTGCCAAAACATGGAAATTCAGTGCCTCGCCACAGCCATGCCATTTGATAAGAACTCAAAATTTGAACACCTTTTTATTGTTAAGGTTTTTTGTATACGCTGACCAAGTTTGAGGTGGATCTGACAAACCTCCTCGACGGAGTTTGTCAAAGCATGACCCCACTGAATGGCAAAGACAATAAATAAATGTGAGGTACCATTCTGGAACCAAATGCGAGACCAGGAAGTTGCAGCAAAAGTGATTTTATTGTAGTTGGGGGGTAAACCCCCACAGGGCAGAAAGCAACGGTACAGACTCCACAATCCAAAATCACAATCCAGTAGGGCAGAATCAGAGTCGAAAACCAGGGCAGCAATAACAGTACTCAAGGTCGGGCAAAAACAGGTTCGGTACACAGGCACAGGTTTGACAGAAGCAAAAGCCAAAATCCAGGGGGCGTAATCCAAACCGTTAACAGGGCAGCAAACACAAAACTCGTAGTCGGGCAAAAACGGGTTCGTAAACAGATGCAGACAATAGTACCAAAAAGCAGAGCCAAAAATCGAAGGTCGGACGGTCCAGTCAGAAGAGAAACACTATGAGTACAAGGCAAGAAACAAGCGCAGCACAGGTAAACAAGGGAAACGTTCTGACGGGGAACTGCAGTGAGAAGACAGCTTAAATACACTCAAGGGAAGTCACATGCTATGATTAGGATCAGGTGATGAGGATCAGACTAATTACGTGGGAGGAAACACAAGGGAGAACCTAACCACATGAAATTGGCAAAAGCCAAAATGCGGACAGGGAACACGAGACAGCCTATGACAAGACATACAGCTCCGGTTAGGGAGTTCTAATGTGCACAGATAATGAGAGGCAGGACAGAGTGGAGCAGGTGCGGAGGATCCGCTGAATTGCAGCAAAGACTAAGTGAAGGCAAGAGGCGGAGACTAGAACAGGGCGAGTGCTGAGAGCTTGTTAATCAATTAGTAAGTGCAGCTATACAATCCCTAGTGCTCGTTAGTAAGTTAGTATTATATACAATGTTAGTCTGGGTTAGTAACTTTAACAAAAACAACAAACTGTTAGTATTGGTTAGTAATATAGAAAAGAGAGGCGAAGGAAGCAAACGAGATTGGAAGGAATGTTTGAAACCCAGAATCCATGAAATCACCTAAACATGTGACACGCAGGGACTGGGGAGAAGCTGTAAACACAAAAAGACCAGACAGGGGAGACAAAGTGCAAAGAAGGGCATGGCAAAACATGGACCGGACTCTAACAGAAAAGTGGAATGGGAATGGCAAAAATGAAAACATGGCAAGGAAACAAAAACTAAACAGAACATGGCAAAAACCTAATAGACATAATCATAAACATAGCAGGGCATGGAAAAAACATAACAAGCATGGCAGAACAAGACAGACATAGCAGAATCATAACAATAAATATGTATAATGAATTCAACAGGGCTAACTTATTGCTAGGTTGAGATCATGGCACCAAGAGGCTTTTTTAAGTCTTGTGATCTTACAGATTGCCATCAAATTTCATATATTTAGGTGAAACATATCACAAAATTTTTTAGATGGTGCTACAGAGCCACTTTGCCACACCCATGTGCAGGACCCATTGAATGTGTAATTGTTTAGCACTTCTGATGTTTGTGCAAAGTTTTGTAAGTTTTTGAGCTCTTTTTGCCGCTTAAAAATTAGATGAACCGGAAGAAGTAAAAAAAAAAAAAAAAATTCCACACTGTAATATTTTATTGGAATGCTTTTTAGGCCTTAATAATAATAATAATAGGACCAATGGCCCTGTTCCTCACCTGCCCAATAACTGAGCTCATTGTTCAGCATATCTGAGAAAAGCATTTCAGGGACTCAATGGTGTATCAATACAGCATAATAAAATATATGAGGTGAATCTGGCCACCGGTTTCATACTGTAAGGCCACGCCTTCAGCCGTCCAGCTCACTGGTCTACTAAACCCCGGATCACACTCCAGTCATTATCCAATTATCATCAACACCTGTTTCTCATTTCTACTGAGTGGTAGCAGTGTGTATTTAAGACTGAGCTTCCCCCTGTCTCTTTGTGAAGTCTGTGTAACCACATGCCTGTTTGACATGGTAGCCTTGTAAAGACTTATTCTCCGAATTCGCAAACTTATGGTAAAACCTCAAATTCGTGTTTATTGTTTTACCAGCACATTTAATTTTAAAGAACATCATTTCCTATTTGTAATACAATGTTACCGTAGCGTAGCCCAGACTTTGTATCACTCAGAGAGTGCATACTTAGGAACCTCAGTTCCTTGTTGTTTTGTATTTCCACGTTTGTGCCTTCTGCAGTGCAGTAGGTTGTTAAACATAACCAAGTCCACCCTTGCACCTAAATCCAGTCCACAACTTCCTGTCCTCTGTGCATCTGCACTCTGCACAAAGTGCAAAACGTTACACATACGAGGTGATTGTGAAAGATTTTCCCATTCTAAGTAAATGGGGAAAATATCATCAGAAAAAAATGGTAAAAAAAAAAATTACAATTTTTCAAATCTGTGAACATTCTTTGTAGATGCCATCCCAAGGAAGCTCCACACCAAATTTGAAGTAAATCGGGCCAGTAGTTTCAGAGAAGATGATTTTAAAAGATTTTGCTAACGAATGACAATAACGACCAGGATCACAACTACGACGCCGGATGCCGCCTGATCACAATAGCTCAGGGCCTATTGGCCGGTGAGATAATAATAATAATAACAATAACAATAACAATAATAATAATAATAATAATAATAATGTCGGAGGAGACCTAAGAACCAGGAAATAAATCGAGTGAAAATAGTAAAGTAACAACCAGAGGACTTAACTGTACCAGCAAAATACCATCATTCTTTGAAACCTTGTGTTGGTAGTTTGATCTAGAGAGCAGAGTTTGGCAAACCCCTTTTGTATTGAAAGGTCTGTGGTTTAAATTTCACAGATGAAGATACTGAGTATATATAAAAAATTCAGCGGGATCTCTTTGCACACTTTCTTTCTCACTTGGGTTTATATCTGCATCCCCATGCCCACCAGGTTATGTGGAATTTTACATTTTTATTATTGGCCATACGATGCCAACATCAGAGAGCTGCACCAGGACACCACCTGGATTTCTGTCCTTTTAGTAGATCCCTGAAAATAGATCCCTGAAAATTTGAGATTCACGTTCAAAATGTTCACATAAACATTTTGCCACATTAAAAATTATTCAAGGAATAACTAATAAGGAAATTAGGAACAGTTCTTAAAATTCATTATACTAGAAAGTCTGTGTGAAGAATTCACCTGGCCTCAAAAAACTAATTCTCAGGAATTTTATACATCATTTTCTACCAACAAACTGAAAAGAAAAAACTAAGAGGTGTTGTGGTGCAACCTCCCTCAGTAGGTCCAATCACAATTATTAAAATTTGTTTAAAATTATTTCATGATAAAACATTTTAAGATGCAGTGAAGGTGCAAATAATTAAAAACTGCATCTCAAAATGGATTTCAACTAATGCAACAAAAAAAATTCATTCACGCAATGTGTAATTTTCTTAAAGTCCTGTTAAGAAAAGACTGAGAACAAATAATTGCTATTAGTCAAAAAATGTTCTGAGTGTGCTTCAGTCTAAAGACACGAAATGTCAAACCGAAGCAAGAAAATCAATACTAACTTTGCTGTTTGTCAAATATCTTTTGTCTAATTGGATGTGAGCTACAGTAAGGTTGAGTGAGGTGGACAGCATTTACAGTGCATGTATTATCATTATGATAGTAGTTCAATATGTAGTCCTATACACTCAACTGAAATTCTGTGCCCATCCTCCAAGATAGGTAGGCACAAAATCTGGGGCAAGATTTTTATGAATTTATGTGAAGATGATGTGTACTTTGATGAAAAACAAACAAAAATTGTACAGCACTGATAACAATAATCCCATGCTGCTATTCTCAGAATAAGCACACTCATAATAGACCTGGTGTTTTCATCAGTGAGGGTGTGGAGAGGATTGCGGCAGTTGAGATGCGAAAGGTGATGGCACCTTTTCACACATGTAATGGCAGAAACCCATATGTGGGTGTGGTCATTGTTTCTAATGTAATTAATCTAACTCTTCCATTTGCCGTCCCTATATCCATTTATAATAAAAAGGTCTAACCATTCCCAAAACTTGAAAGACAACCATCTATTCTTTGCAAATTAATTGTCTGCCAGTGCTGCAAGAGTATACTGTGAACTAGCAGAAATCTTTTCAATCAGGTCATATTTTGCAAATTAATTTTTCTGCCAAGTACCTTACTAGGTAAGTAGCCAGCACATGACCATCAGGCCAGTGCCAATGAAATGTACTGAGCAATCAAAGTCAAATGCAAGCAGGACATTATCGGCATTGCGTACGCAACTACGGTGTTTGAGTTTGTTTATGATTTACAGGTAGGTGGCTATTTTGCTTTGCCATAATATCAAACAGCTTGTGTAGGCTATAATGTGTCGGTTATCCATTTTTTTTAGCACTCTCTTAATCTCTGCCACCCATTCTGTGGCATACTAACATAGCCTATACACGCCTTTGAATTACTGAGAAAACGAGGTAGCTGATCCCTGTGTCTTCTTGATGGAGCCACCCAACCGGTTATCATTTCGAGCGAACAGCTTAGTCTCATATTTTAAAAACCGTTCTCTTCCACCAACGCATACATCGTTTCGCTCACCCCCTCATTCCTAGATGAATCTCTCTCTCTCTCTCTCTCTCTCTCTCTCTCTCTCTCTCTCATGCTGTTCGCTCCTATGAGCAGAGTGGTTAAAGCAAAACTGGTGGAACAGGTAAAATGTTCGGGCTCGCCTTGGTTTGTTGTCACCGTTATTTCCAGACGCATGCGCGGTGTTACCTGTTTCCAGCTCAATCGCTTACCTGCGGCATGTCCAACCTTTGAATGAGCCGTGTTACGCAGTGTGTGCGGCTCTGTATTTAACAGGCGGATTTCGTTTGTTCCGTTACTACCTAAACATACCTGTCAGGATCCACCGGTTCACTGGAGTCCAGGTGGCGTAGCCTATTCTATCTTGACGAGGACACCGCAGTTTATCAAGGAAGGAGTCAAGCGGAAAGAGTGCGTTTCAGAAGGTGTACGAATATTGAGTTCAAAGAACTAAAGAAAAGTGTAGCCTTGAAGTTTGCAGTGGGAAAGAAAAAGAGGGAGGAGCACATTAAACAAACAAGGACCATATCTTTTCTGTCCATTTCACTGAGTAAGCTTTGATTTTGTAGTTTGAAGCAAGCAAGTGCATTCAAATAATCACTGAATATTTAGTGAGTCTGAACAATTAGGCTACTTTAGGTCACTTCTTAAAGAGTTTCGCCACAGTGGAAACGCAGGGGAAATAGTGGAGGGACAAATTAACTATGCCCCGAGCCTTCCTGGTGAAAAAGGCGAGTGTTTCGCCCGGCAAGCGGAATTGGAGTGAGGTACCAGACCATGAACGAGGGGACATTTACATACCAGGTGAGACATTCATTTTTAATGGCTGCAGTTGGGCAAGTAACGGTAGATAGAAACTGATGATACGATTTACAATGCCGAGTTCGTTAAACTGTTAAATAAACCGAACGCGTAATTATTTGCTTTGAGAAGCAATTCTTCAAAAAAATGCCTCGAGAAAGTGAATGACTGATAATAAGGCTTCAAAACTATAGCTATCATAGTTACCTATATCGTTGCTATAGTGATCCTATTTAAAGATAAAATTTGGCAGTTGGTGTTTCCGTGTGGTTATTTGTGCTTATATTGAGCCGTCATTTAAATGATCATTTAGTATAAGCCTAGAGTGTTTGTATCGCACTGAATGCAATTGCCAGGGAGCCGTTAGTGATCCGTAAGTTGAACTTCAAACCCCCGGGGCTTCCTTATACCTTGAAACCCTGTTGCAAAACCGGCGACGCGCGATTCGCCTCCTCAAGTCCTCGAGATTTTGCTTTTAGCTGGTCATGATAAGACAACTGTCGCTCGAGGTCAGAAATAAATGGCTATATATGGGCAGTTAAAACAGAACTTCCTCCAACAACAGTAGCTATCTGCATATAATTCCCCTCATGGACAAATCGGGCTGAAAGGCATAGGTAGCCTACATTAAACATTTCAACAGCTTAGGTTACTGTTAATTGTTCAGATATTGTTGTTCACGAAAAGGTACTCGACACATTTAAAACAGAACGTGAGACTGTCAAGTGGCTACTTTGATTCATTTTTAGGAATATAAAAACAAAAGAAAGTTGTTCACTCATAACGGAATGCTGTAGCGCCACTCACATTACTGCTTTAAGGTCGCTCTCCCCGTTACCATTCCGCTGCTTCGTAGAAGTATTTGTAATCATTTACCATTCTCATCCGAGCACTGAGCACATTCAGGGTACTAAACCTTCGCATACCCCTACGAGAACAACCGCAGGCCCAGTCAGTTAGAAGGCAGTCGAGCCCGACAAATCAACGTTTAACAAATTGATGCAACGGACCTCGTGATAATAACAGGCGGCGCGTCTACTCATGTAGCCTGACTCTTGGGTCATTGTGGGCAACACGAAATATTTGTAAGAAAGTTTCGAATTATGTTTATGATTTGGTAAGGTTACGGCATAAATTATGGATGTCTAAATGTTTGTTCTATAATTAGGCCTATACCATTTAATTGTTGGCACTAGGACTACTTGGGACAGTGCAGGATTATCTTTTGAATATGGAACGCATGTACAAACATACAGGCTAGTCTACTTTACATCAGTCGTGACAAGTTTATTTTTTGTGCAAATTAGTGGCTTTGTTTCATGGCTCTGATGTTTCCGAGTAAATGACTATAACAGAACATAATGGCCATAAAAAACCAGGCTATCAAACGGCACGGCGCAGTACGCAAATGGAAATTAAGCTTTAGGCCCTCTCTATAAAGCTAGAAAAAATATTCTACAGAGTAGATCGCTGGTGTTAAATGAACACCGGGTATTTTTATTTTTTGGACCAGGGTCAGTTTTGGCACAGCCTATAGATCTTCAACATTTTTCAAACCTTCGCTTGCGAACTTGCGGTATACTGTGGAGGAGTTCCCGATTAGCGCACGTCAGAATTTACCTTGGTATGCAAGCGTACCGGTTGCGCCTGTTCCACAGGACAATCGAAAAGTTGACCGCTGTTGCTTGCACCTATACCTCACCACGCAAGAGAAGTTTGTTGGGCGTGCCTTTTTGATAGCCTATATAGTGCAGCCAACGTTTTAATCTACCCGTTTTTCGAAGTCAGTTAAAACCTACGATCTTACTGCATGTTAGGATATGATGCAGTCAAGAAAAAGTTCTCAAAATTTAACGTAGCTAATCTGTGGTAATTTTTTTTCTTACTCTGTTTTGACCTTAGTCTTAGAAGTCTAATTATGCTTTTGCTTAGGACCACATGGGTATTCTACATCACTTGGCGCGTTCATGCTCCCCATTTATCTCTCTCGCGGACTGGGAGATCATAGTATGGGTGTGTTTGTGCGTGCATTAGCTTCTGTGTGTTGATGAGTTAATGTTTAGTGCAATGAAGGAAATAACGGACTATGCTGCTTTGGCTGCGTAAAGCTCAACACCTTTAGCAAACATGGAACGGCCCGTTCTCTCCCGTTAAGTCTACGTTTACATTTAGCAGCGCTCCTGTGAACTTTATTTTACGGTTATATGATTTCTCAACCGCCCAGTTAGAGTGCACATTTGCTCATTTTCTGCGCACTCTTTAGTATATTACACGACGTCATTGCTTACTGCGCATGCCAATGGCTTATCAGTGCGGATTGATAATGTGAAGCGTTTAATAAGGCTTTAAAAGATGGCTCTTGAATAATATCATGTATAGTTGCCAGTTTAGATCAGAAAAAGGGCATTTAACACAGTCAATTGAACCTATTAAATGGAAACATTTGTTGCCCATATTAGACGAAATTTTATATTTCAAGTGCTAATTATCTTAACAAGTAGACTCACATTGTTATGTACTGAGTTACCATGTCCTTATAAATTAATATTAATTAAATGAAAGGAACCCCTTAAACTATGACTTTTTCCACTTAAGTTTTCCCTTGAGTGGATTCAACATTAAAAAATCATTGTTTTCCCATATTGCAGAACAATGTTTCATACATATTCTGTATCTGCTAGCTGCAGCACTTCACGGAGGCTACATCACGCTTATATTGAAGGACGTATTCAATATCTACATATAGTACATAATTTTGTACACATTTCCCTGTAATTCAACAGGACATATGTGGGACTGTTGGAAACCTTGCGACCTCCACTAGAATTTAAAATAGGCCTGAATTTCCACAAGTTTGAATACAGCAACTGCATTTGATGGATGGGTCCATAGATTTTAGGGGAGTCAAGCTGAACTGAAACTGAATTTAGGGAAGACTGGGGGGGGGTTTGTCCTTGTAATGGGCAATGTAGAGCTGCACTTCATGTTCAATGGAAAGATGTTTTCTCTGCCTGGCCAAAAAATTAAGAAGTCGCATTCTGTAATATTTTGTTGGGGCTCTTTTAGCTTTGATTTCTCTTGGCATTGTTTCGACAATCTTGTGCAATATTACATTTATATCTGACCGGAGTTCTATGAATTTTTAGTGAAGATCTTGTATTGAGAACGAGAGTAAACCGCTTTTAATCCCACTCCATTGCATCCCAAAGATTTACAAGTGGTTACTTTCAGGACTCTCATGCCCAATTCATGTATGGAAATGATTCCTCATGTTTGTTGAACCACTCTTTCAGCATTTTAGCCCGATGCATCTTGGCCTTGTCATCCTGGAGTATGCCTCTGCCATCAGAGATTTAAAAATCAATTGATGGGATAACCTAGTCATTTAGTACACTCAGTCTGCTGATTTCATTTTATTGCTGCATAACCTTGGTTAGCTGAGAGCTAAAGCCTGTTGAAGCACCCTTAGATCATAGCATTGCCTCTGGACGCTTGCACAGTGAACGCTATGCATGCCGAATAAGATACCTCGTGGGCACTTCTTATCCTGACACACCCATTACTCTGGAAAAAGTCATTTTTTCCCCAAGTTTACCATGTACAGAATGTTGATGCATGAAACAACATGCAGTTCAGGATAATGCATTGATGCATTAGCAAATTTGGCTACTGCAACACAAAACTGAAAATCTAGTTGAGGGGTATTTTAAAAGGTATAACTATTGGGGAAAGATGTTCTCTTTCCCCTGCAGGAAAGGAAAGCCTCGTAGTTTTTGAAATGTTTTGTTCACAAGAAGAAAGCCAAACAAAAAACAGACAGTTACATAAGCCCCATCCAGCTTTGTTGGAGGGCATAAAAACTGTAAGGTCACTCAGTGTCGCACTCAGGCTCACCCAAAAAGCAAAAATATATATATTTTGAAGTTTTATAAATATCATTTTTAAATTGAATTAATTTTATGTAGACTATTTCTGACGTTGGGCAAATATTTGATGTTCAGTGATCTCAAAAACTGTCAATATTTTTTGATAACCTGAAATTAGAAAGTTTTAGATCATCAACTTAATTGATTTTTGGCATTTATAGCAAGTCAATTTGATATTAATTGTAGAAATATCGCCGGAAATCAGTTTTAAGTTTTTACAATGTTGCGTCATTACATTCCCAAAATTAAATGACCTCCAGAACTCTTCGATATCCTCATGGTTGATGCAATATTAAAGGTCTCTTGTTATACTTGTTATTATTTTGGCCTATCATTGCCCATTTAGTGGCATTCATTTGTGCCATCATTGGCAATTTAACTTATCTGACCTGACTGGTGGCAGTTCACCAAATGCAAATAAGCATGTGTGTGCCCATGAATGACTGCATGTTGCAGTCCTGATTTACCATGACCAATATTTGCCTGCCACTATTTTATGATCAAACCCTGCCATTGGCATTTTCATTAATTTCTTATTTATGAGCTTGGACCAGCCCACTCTTTAAACAAGAAACCTAACCTATGATTAGATTTACAGAATCATATGGAAGTTCCATTGTCTGTGTTCTGTATGCGTAGTTTTGGAAATTCTGTGTTTCCAGCCTGTCTCCTCAGGCAAGTGGAGCTGCAAAACAAGTGATGACGTCAATGCGTGCTCACACACATACATATTCCTGTGCTTTTGGCAGCATAGCATGTGCACGCCACGTCCTGCTCACTGAGAGGACAAGTCCTTATTACATTGGATCCTGTTATTGTGTGGTGCTGGTGTAATTGTGCCCTACCTACTGGTATGACCTGGAAATTCTTATTTCAATTTGCATGTTAATTACTTTAAAAGAGAAGTAAAAGGCTGCCTGGCCAAAAAAGAGTGGCCGTTTGGATTTAAATAAGGAAATACTGAAGAGTCTATGTTTGAATTGTTGTTTCAGTGATTAATATGTTTCAGCTAGCAGCAATTCTTCCACTCCTAACTGATGAAGTGTATAGTTTTGCATTTGATAATGAGGCCAAAAGGGGTTTTCCCTTTTTCTTGTGTTACATAGCTTTTTAGTGCCCGTAAAACATCTGCAAACTTACAAAGCCCAAAGTCTACTTCAAAGAGGGTTATTCTGTCCAATAGAAAACACAGCTTCTGAACTGCTTGACATGCTTCGTTCATAGTCCAGTCTTTTCTTCCATTACTTGTCTAATCACTGTGTAACACATTTGCATAATGCCTGCCTAGTGGTGAGTGACGCCCTCAAACAAAGCTCGATAGAGTAGAGTTCAGGGAGAGTTTGGTCTGCGAGTATTTGTAAGATAAGGGATGGGACATTTCCGACCCACGCTCTTTGCGTTTGGTGAATCGCAACAGAGCTGGCTTTAAGTGAGGGAGTGCTAAAGAGGCTGGAGCCTAAACGGCTTGTCTCAGGCTGAGTGAGACTGAAGTGCTGCACACACAGTCTGCACAGCTGTAACTGGGTGCTTTTTGACCAAAGAATGTACATGTGTTCGTAAATGGACCACAAAAATGTAAATGTTGTTCTGAAAAATGGGGTTAACACGACCTCTTTAAACAACCATTTTGGAAGATGTATCCAAGAAAAGAAAACAACTTAAGAGATTGGTGAAATCACTGGGGTTGGGTGAAGAACCGTTCAAAGCATTATTAACCTCATTGGAAGGCTTTGGGATGCACTGGAGAAGACTTTAACCCTCTGTTAACCAAGCACCTTTCCAACTGTGTAAAAATCATTTCCCTAGGCAAATATGTTGATTATGGGAATGGAAAAAAAAAAATTCGACTCTTTGGCCCACCTTTCCAAAATGTAGCAGATCTGCTACATTGGGTAATAATGCGAATGGAAAAATTAAAGTGACGGACCATTCAAGTTATTCTCAAATGTTTATTTGGCAATAAGAAACAAAACCAGCAGGGTGTCCAGGCTGTTAACCCTTTCCCTTTATGTAGCAGATATGCTACCGTGGTTAATAGAGGGTTAAGGAGGGAGGGGGTGACTCCCCCATTGTTAGTCCTACATCTCGGCCAATAATAAATGCAACTGTAGATGGAAATAAACGTTGCAACGTTGCGCAAGGTTGTTGAAGCAATGCCACAATGAATGCCCTACTGAAGGTGGTCCCACAAAATATGGAGTGTGCAACTTTTTTTTATTTTATTTATTTTTTGGCCATATTGATTCCAATCTCGCGAGGAGCCATTCTATGGCGTGTGTAGGGGCGATGAAACTGAAAAAGCTGTTAATTTCCTCTCCAGTGATCAGTGAATGTAAGGATATAGGTATGGTTTGCAAAAAATGTGTGAATATGTGTTTCTGCTCTCCGTATCATTCAACAATCTATAATGTATCTGTTCTGTTTACTGTCCCCAGTTTGTCTGGGCCTTCCACTCTTCTCTGAGGAGTCTGAGGCCAGTCTTGCAGAGTCTGCTGATTACCACTCCCTAAGACACGACCCAAGCAAACACACGTTCATCCCAGAGCGGTCTTCTCACACACACACTGCACAACTTCCTTCCAGCACTGCGCAAGGGCAGGAGCAGAGTCCAAAGCCAGGGAACCAGGACCAGACCCTGGAAAGCACTTACATCCGCTCCAAAATCAAGGTGAAGATGTAGAGGACAAAAAAGCCTCAACTTATGAGAAAGCTGGGATGAGGGGATATTAAAAAAAATCTGTTTTTTTCCATAGAAGCAGGAAAGCTGGGTAAATCCCAATATGTTTTGTCATAATATTAGCTGAAAGGTATTTTGTTCTGAAACCCAGCAATACATTGAAAATAGTCACCTTCAGAAACGTTTGATCAGTTCCCCGGGTGCGGAGGTTTCTTTTTGTCATTACTCCAACCAGTATATCTGCCATCTCACCCTCTGCCTTCATTTCCTCCTGTCATTCTCCTGCCTCCAGGTGACCTCAGGTGAGCTTCCAGGCGCTGTGTCAGTCTCCTCTGGCCTCGCTGCACCGGAAGCTCGTACTTTTGTGTGCCAGGTGTGTCAAAAGACCTTCCAGTTCCAGCGCATGCTGAACCGCCACCTCAAATGTCACAACGAGACCAAGAGACACCCTTGCAATTTTTGTGGCAAGGGCTTCAACGACACCTTTGACCTCAAGAGGCATGTGCGGACGCACACAGGTAGTTCCCTCAATTTTATACTTCCTTTCTGCTGAGGTGAGGGTGGAGAATGATCTTGTGGCACATTCATTGTCATTGATACAGATGCTTTTGTGCTTTTGGTGATGGTTTTCTGTTTCTTTTTTTTGTGAGCATTTTATTGTTCATATCTGGGTAATTATATACACAACTAGACTGGGACACTGTGGTGCATTACTGCTTATTTTAAGGTTCACATACTCCCATAAGGAGCTATGTACATAGGAGACGTTTCCGTTTTTCAAGACGCTGGGTTTTTTTTTTTTTTTTTTGTTTGCCAATGGTAACATGCACCAGACGCATGTCTTTTTACCTTGCATCCCCTGTACTGACTTCAAGTTCAGAGCCATCACGTTTTTAAGACTGTCTCCAAAGCTAAAATCTGTGTGAAGCACTGATCATCAACGTTGGTTTCACAGCCGACGAGCAGTCACAAAAGAAAAAGGGGTGAGCCTTGTTTTTCCGTTGGTCCACTGTCATTAACAGTGTAAGTGAAAACATCACAATATTAAACATAACCAGCAGAGCTGTCACTTGTCCTCATGGCACCGTTTTAATGCTTCGCCTTTTCTCCTCGCTTTGAAACAACATGCATGGATTGTTGCATCTCGCATTTTTCACACGTGAGCGCATCTCCCGTGTGCACAGCCCCTATGGCAGGGTACCCTCTCTAGTAAATTATCATTGACTGTTAAAATGATATGCCATGAGGCGGTAGAAAAATAGGAAGGGTCAGGGTCCTACCCTCCAGGGCTTCCCAAATCTGGGCCTAGAATCCATATCCAGCCCTGGATTTCTCTCCTTCTAAGCAATTAACTGAAGAGCCAGTTCCACTGATTGGCCAGGCAGTCATCACACCTGACTCCCGGGTAAAGGGAGGGTGGAAAAACAGCAGTTCTTGGCCCTCGAGGACCATGATTTGGGCAGCACAATCACTATAGGCTGTATCAGTGATTTGACGTCACTATTGTTGACAGTTGAAAAGTTCTCAAAACACAACAGAGCCGCTCGCCCCTCCCCTTCAGAAGCTTGGAACATAAACGCGCTTTTCTTAAAGTGAAACTTCTGAGTAAAGCTGCTTTCACACCGGACGCGAAATGAATTTTCGCTCGACAGATTACATTCAAAGTCAATGAGAAGACGCGAATACACGCGAAACGTCTTTGCATTGACTTTGCAAGTAATCTTTCGCGCGAAAAATTTGTTTCACATCCGGTGTGAAAGCAGCTTAAGAATGGCTCATTCAGCTGGGTAAATGGCCGTGTTCAGGTTGTGATAAACGCCCGGTAGTAACAATGACGACCATTGCCAGACGATAAATTTACCCCATTAGTGCTAGCTACAACAAGGTATCTGACAAGTGTCTTAGCTCGGCATTACAAAATGAGTATTAACAACGTTACATAGATCACCACTTTTAGCTAAACTTATCGCGCTTATCATCACAAATGCTGCAATGCCGTGTCTCTCTTTCTCTACTCTTAACTGCGCACGCTACGCGACCTGCTACTCCCCCTGTGTCTGACCTGTGCGCGAGTATGAACCCGCCCCTGGGCGTGGAGGGGTGGACCCATGTTCTGGTGGCTCGGTCCGGGCCACTGATTTACCTGCTTAAATTCAGAGCCCAGGCTGTGTATTGAAACCGGATTTTTTCCAGCATGCTCTCAGAAGTGACAGCTTGCAGATAGTGAGGAGAAATACAGTGATTTTGACAAAAAGTGTGCGGATTATGATCGCTAACTATACCTTTTAAGCATCTTCTACAGAAAGCAATTGACTGCTGGCTACAGGAGTGGCTGAAGGGCAGCTCTATTAGTGCATTAGCTTTCAATCTGTCCATGTTCTTCTAAGTTCACTTCTTTGAACATCATGCATCTCTCCCTCTGATTGGCTGTGTTTCCCTCATGGATTCTATCTTCTTATTAGATGCATTCCCCGCATGTTTTGCTTTCTCTGATTGGCTGTCTATGCCTCATGTGTCTCTCCTGATTGGCTGTGTTTCCCACATTGATTCCCTTGTCATTGGCTGAGTTTCCCTCATGTATCCCTTCCTCTGATTGACCGTTATTCCAGATTTACTGATCCCTCTTCAACACGCTTTTTCCACAGGAGTGCGTCCCTATAAGTGCAGCCTGTGTGATAAGGCCTTCACCCAGCGCTGCTCGCTCGAGTCCCACATGAAGAAGATCCACGGCGTCACACAGCAGTACGCATACAAGGAGCGGCGCAGCAAACTGTACGTCTGTGAGGAGTGCGGCTACACAGCTCCCACACAGGAAACGCTGCTGCACCACCTGCACATGCTCCATCCCCAGAGTGCCCTGCTCCGGAGTAAAGGCAGAAAGCTGGCGGCCGCAGCGGTTCTCGCGACCGTCGACCGCGAGTCCCTCTCGTCCGGCTCCCCCCTGTCTCAGCATTGTCCTGACAGCGACGACACGACCGGATCAGGGGGAAGGTAGAGCGAGGGATCGGGGAATGAAGGAAACGGAGGGTGAATAAAAGGAAACCCGTAATGGCACGTTTTCATGACTGCTGAAAAGTGTGCTTCAGAGGGAGGTGAGACCGAACGAAGGAGAGCCTGAGAAGAACGTATGGTGGACCCAACCCGACAGACCACTTTCTACCTGATTTGAAAATGAAGTTTACAATTCAGGCTCCTACATATCGAAAATTTATAGAAGCACTCCATACTCAAATGTAAGATTGTGTATTTGCGCGTGGTGGATAATGCTGAGTAATAGTTTGTGTTTGGGAACAGGTCTTATTTTACTTGATTATTTCTTTGTTGCAGGTTGGCTGAATGGTTTTAACAGGACTATGCAGATGAATTAAACTGATTTATGTATTCTGTGGTACTTTATCCTTCAGAAGAGTGGCAGTATACATACTGCTGTGACTGTGGCGATGCTTGTAACTGCAGTCTGATCGATACTTTGCAATATTGTACAGAAAAATGAAATTGAAGGCTTAAGAATATATGAAATGTTTTCTGCAGAAAATTTCTTACTGGATTGAAGTTAACACTGATGTTTGCATAGAGATTAATATTTATCAAGGTGTTGTTTGTACTGTCAACCCAGAAGGGAATTTATTTTGTTATTTTTTAGAATATATTTTATACACAAACAAAATGGTGCATTCTTTGTAAACAGTCAAATGGTGCGTTAAGTGGGGTTTTTTAAGTGCTGGAAATGTATGTTTGATGACAAAGCAATTCAGGGCTGGATTTTGCTCTTGAATGTATTTCACAATGACACTTTACTGTGGTACTGTCTTTATGATTTTGTAATGGTGTCGTCAATAGCACGCTCAACTGCAACACCATTAGACAACTGACCATGTCTCAATTCAGCTATAATTTTGAGCAGTGATATAGCACTCCACTTTCAAGTCTATTACAGCGTTACATCATAGAATTTATTTTATCGATGGTACTCCCAATGTTTTCTGTGGCTCTGAAAAGCATCCTGAATGTGTCGTGTAATTATTTGTTGTGGCTATATTATGATGGTCATATAGTACAATATAGTCTGTAAATATTTGGATGGTGAAACTACCAAAATTTGCATATGGCTCATGTGACAAGGATTTAATTATTTGAAAATTAAAGCCAAAAGTCTTTAATTTAACCTCACTTTCTATGCTGGAATTCAGGGCCAAAAACAAAAAAGGACTCAAAGTCTAATTGTTTAATGCTGTCCACTGTACTTAACCATGAAGTTCTGTAATTTTTTTGTATGACGCTGGTTCACCGGACATCCTTGTAATATGTTGCAAGGCATTAAAATGCTACTTTAATGCATAGTGTGTGAATTTTGAGTGGATTGTAAGTCATGGATTATTATGGGTTTGCTCTATCGCATCAGAGGCAATGTTAGCCTTGAAAATGTGATGAAATACCTGCTTGAGTTGATAGTAGTTCGTTTGGGCACATAAGGTGAGTCAAATTCCAGGGTTTTGTTGAGTCTTGTTGGAATCCCGCTGCTGAACTCTCCAGCATTCCTACAGAGGATTTCCGGGGTCTTACGGTATTCGGGTAGCCTTGCTACATCACGGTGTCTGTAATGCGCGCACATGATGGTTGTGTAACTATTCTTGGTGGCTTTAATTTGAATGCTTTGAATCTCCCTCCCATTAAAAACAGACTACACCCTGGAAAACATATTCGCATATTCCATTGAGCAACATTCACACTTGGTAATTTTTCAACACAAACCCACAGTAACTAATGTTATATACTACAGATATGCAATTATCTTCGTACAATGTCGTTCATATGCTTCAGACACATAAAAAGGCAGGAATGGCAAACTAGGCCTACATACAGTTGTGATTCGCTTGCCTAGTGCTTTGACTGCAATGATCTATAACCTCTGCATTCATTCATACATTCATTCGTTTAGTTGAACAGAGGTAATGAACCAAGATGGAAGTGTGCAATCATTGTTTTGAGTTGTATATGTATAGTCCTGTTTGAATTGCTTACATAAACCGGCAGATAAAAATAACATTTTTGCAAAATATTTTGATATTTGCAAAAAAAAAAAAAAAAGCATGGAAAAAGATCACAACTCTTCAAAATAAGCCATATTTATTTTATCTGGTAAAATAGTCAAGAGCAGGTCTAATAATAAAAAAACAGCATTTCTCACATGTGGAAACCCAATCCTTTACTAACACGTTGACTAATGTTTTGCAACTCAGCAGGGATTAGCTAAGGACAGAGTCTGGAAATCAGTCCTTATCTCTCCTGAGTAATTACTGCTGTCAGTATACCCGTGTGGCATAGATGTTGTTCTAGCGTCGCCAAGAATGCAATATGATATTCATTTATATGTTATTGGATGAATATCTCAGCAAACTTTGAAACAAAGCAGCCTGGAGTAATTAGGGGCAAGGCAGCCTGAGCTGCAAGGACCCTATTGTTATCCTGCATGTTCTTCCTTCTTCTTCTTCTTCTTCTTCTTCTTCCGAGGAAATCCTACTTCCCATGCGCGAAAAATCACCAAACTTTGCACAAAGGTCAAGTCCCATGCCAGATTGCCTCAGCTGCAAAAACAGGCCAATAATTCTGATGGTGGCACTACAAGCAAGCCTCTAAAGTTCAAAAATTTTGAAAATTCACTACAAATCAACAATATGTGCTACAGATTTTCAACTTTCACTGAAATGTAGCCCCAATGCTGAAGAAACTTTTGTACATTTAAACCTATTGCAAATTATGAAGTCCATCGCTCTGTTTTTTTTTTAAACCGTAAAACTTATTAAACCTATCTCCTCCCACAATTTTTGCTCAATTGACACCAAACTTGCTACAGAGCATCTTCAGACTGTCCTACACAAACGATCCACACAAATTTTTGATTTATCGAATATTGAGCCTACAGTGCATCAAAATGTTTGACTGTAAACGGTATTGTAAACATATACTTGCAAATTCTTGCTAAATACATTTCAATGTTCATTAAAAAAATGACCAAATTTTGGAGTCATGGTAGATGATGTTTGTAAACATCACTTGGTCTTAATAACTGAATTTTTGACAGCCATTTGAAATCTGCCTTTACACGCTAACAGCTGCTGTCTTGCACACAAGTGACTGGCTTAGTCAGTTTCTGAAGCTACATGTGATATTTGCATTTGCCAATTAGCTCAGTGAGCTAGAGCATAGTCTCTTGTGCCAGAAATTGTGAGTTCAAGCCTCAACTGATGTAAAATACACATTAGAATCCCACCTTTTTTCATCTTCCTACACTCCGCTTGTTGCTCAGAATTGCCTAATTTTGCCTAAAATTGCCCGGCCCCAACCATTGCTGTGCAGCAGCTATAATTCTAATAAGTGTTCAAGACCTCAGATGGTACTTTGCAATGATTTGAGGACATGACTGAATTTGCTCAAACTTAATATCACTAAAAAATTTGGGATCCTGTCCGTACTTCTGTCTGAATTCATTTTTCTTCTCAATCGGTTGCCTAATCAATCTAAAACTGCCTATGGGCACTGCGCCTTGGCATAGGTGGGGACTGACAAAGCTGATCTTTCCACTTTCCCAAATGTATGGTGTTGACAAACAAATTTAACGTGTCTTCAAGCATTTTTGATGAGTCTGTGCGGAGTTGTGGCAGACACATCTACATTTGAAGACTAGTGGCTAAGATTGATAAAGTAGGGGTAGGTGAAATGGCATTGTAAGTAAGGAGACAGTGATCGGCTATATTGGGTGTCTCTTCAAGGACATGAGTTCCTAAGCTTGTGTTTGATTGGTGCTGGGAACACACCCAGGCCAAAACTGAAGGCACAGGTTGCTCAGGCAATTCTGTTGCACTGGAGTTTGGTGCAGCCAATTGGCAGTTAAGCAGCAGTGTGCCCTTACCTGTTGTCTCCCCATGGTTATTTCATATGGCAAACATTGACCTGAGGCTCCTGTAGTAAAAAAAAAAAAGGCCAAAGTAGACTTGCAGTTGAATTCATAGTAAACCAATGTATTGACCAACAGTACAGCAACATGATAATTGTTTTCTCTGATGGATAAAAGGATTATGATACCACAGGGACTGGAGCGGCAGTTTGCATCCCAAAACCCTACATAACCATAATTCAAAGGACAACTGAACAACTCTCTGTTTTTACAGTGAAGATAATTGCCTTACTGTTAGCCCTGCAATGGGAGGGGGAAACTAAGCCAAATATGGCAGTAATTTTCACAGATTCCCTTGCAGTGTCAACAGTCTCCAATATGGCAATTGGACTGTGAACAAGACATAATTTATGCAGTCCTGCAACGCTGGAACGGAATCAGCCATCTGCGTAACAGCATTTTACTTTTTTTTTTTTTTTTTTTTTTTTTTGGTGCGGGCTCAGTCAGAGGTCGAGGGGAACGAAAAAGTGGATGCTTTTGCCATAAGTTTATGATAGCAGGAAGCGGTGTGCATCAGTTTGCTCCTCAGTAAACAAAAGGCAAATGTGCTTATTTGCAGTGCCTCAATTTAGTTCTGGGAAAGCATATCACACAGAGAGGAGAGTGGGAGACAACTACATGAAACCCAGAGACAAGTGGGTTTGAGGAAAGCAGGCATAAATATCTGGCAGGACAAGGGGATGTTTTCAAGGTAGCACATAGGGCATAGCTTACAGGATTAAATGGTTGTTTTCTAAGAGTTTCAAAGTCCCAAATGGGTCATGAATGGTATGTTGGGAGGAAAACACCGTGAGCACGTCTTATCCCAATACAGTGCGTATGACAGAAAAAGAGCAACCATGATACCCAAATCACAGTCTAAAAGGGATTGAAAAATTTCTGAGAAAGGGGCCCCTGGAATGCGGTGTCGTAGATGCTGTGAGCGAATTCCCTCGAAGCAAGTGTCTAGCAAAAAGGATTCGATGGTATCGAACTCACAGAATCGTCTTTTTAAATTATTTATTTATACATTCGGTAGTTTCTTAAGTGTATATTACTACCTTGTAAGCATCGATGCTTTACACTCCAGCACAGAGGGTGGCGGTAATACACCATTACGTTGGTTCAGCAAGAACCCTGAAAGAAGAACTCTAAAAGAAGAAGTATGAATTGTTTTGAATGCAAAACTTCAGAGAGAATTCGTATGCAATCGCTCACATGAGCGCATTGGGGTACGTCTTTTGTGGATATGATCGTCTGAGTGTTTTACTGAAATGTTGATAAAAGCATGCACATTCCTGGAGTCTTTCCTTTTTCTTTGTTTCACAGTCAGTAAGGTTAAATTTTATGGCCATGCAGTCGCAAAGCTAGTCTATTTTCTTTCACCTTCTTCAAGTTAGTGTTAGCTAGCGTTAACGCAATTACTTCTGAAGTGCGGTTTTTTGTCCGTAGAGGCTGAACTAAACGGGACATACGAAGTGACTGCTTATTAAGAGTGCTAAAGGTTGGTATTCTGCTCCGTCTCTCAGTGTACAGAGGGATGCCAGCTTCTGAAACGATCCGTTATGGACGTAAACGTGCTGTGGCGCCCTGTCCAAACCCTCTTTTTCTTCTTTGGCTGACTGAGTTGCGGGACCAGGCCAAAGAGCGGGGCTTAAAAACACAGCACGTTTACCAGAAGGTGAGATACTTTGTATACGCTGGAATGGTGTATTTGATAAATTGCTGCTTTCTATCGTGCACACATTTATCTCACTGTTCACTTAGGCCATCAATTCTCTTAAGAAGTATCCTCTCCCTCTGCAAAGTGGCAAAGAAGCCAAGATATTGCAGAACTTCGGGGACGGTATATGTAAGATCCTCGACGACAGGCTACAAAAGCATTACGAAGAACACGGTGAGGCTTTGGAAGATATGTTCCATGACTTTTGGGGGAACTGCATAGTTCCGATCATTTTATTGTTTTTATTGGTCCCCTCTATTTGTCGCTCTATAGGTGCAGGCGCCCCAATCCATTCACTCCCAAGCGGTGTTGACCCGCCACGTAGGCGCAGTAACATTAAGCTGGCCACATCCAAGCCCTCGGAAATCTCAAGAGATGTCTCGAGCAGCGGCAATGCAGTGTTTGTAAGTTACAGTGTATAAAATGCTGGAAGAAGTCATGTTTCATTTACCACCTTAAATTTTACTGTAAGTGCAACACCGTTCACCAATTGGGAGCGATGTATTTGTAATCTTATGATAAAAAGTAAGAATGCTGCCAAAATGGTTGCAAACAACTGGACAGCCTTTGCCCAATGAAAATGTTACAGCATTGGATTAAGTGGTAATTTGTTTGGGACTCTTATTCTCAAAGTACTAGTTTTGCTTTGGACACTGCTTTTCTTGGGTCTCCTTTTGGTTGGGTGGACTGTCGTATGTATTCTGCTCTCGTATATGGCGAAGCCAGCTATCCTCAATGAGTTGAGATGAAAAGAAAACTTAACTATGGGCAAATCTGTGCACATTTCAGTCAGTGCTGTTCAAAATTCTGGATGCATGTGGATGCTCTGCTTTCTTTGTTATAATATGAACAATCATGAAGTGCAGGTTTAATAGCCTGCATTGCAGGATGCAGCAAATGCTAACACGGAAGCTGGAAAGAGTGGATTATCATTATTTTTAGGCATACAATACCCGTCAAAAGTGTGAACACACTTTACTAGTGTCATTATCCTTGTGCTGTTTATGCAGGTTTACTTTGGGCAGGCCTCGAACTACAGGTGATAAGGGGCACGGCAAAAGTTGCCGTAGTCCATGCTGAAAATAGAAGGGCACTATGGCAAATGTGCCTCCATATAAGGGGCACCACAGCAAAGTCTGCCGCTACCTTGGGGGCACAGCAGCAAATCCACCATGGAGCTTTAGGTCATCACTTTAACTAATAAAAAGTAAAGGTCCGTAGTCTCAGATGTTCCTCACATAAAGTGACCAATCAGCGTGCGCTATGCAAATCAAAACCATTCTTGAAAGAAAACGTTTCCGGTATTTTCCCCCGCTTGCTGTCTTGGAAGTTGGCTCAGTATTGCACTGGGACATCGTTTGGGCATTGCTATCCACCTTATTCCTGAGGGCGCTACTGTAGATATGAAGAGGGGTGCAACTTCCGGCGGAAGTAGTTTTTATCATTAGTTTTAGTCAAGAACAGCGGCGTTTCTTTCAGTTAACTTGGCGATTACAGCTCGTATTTTTTAACAAATTAACTTGCTTTTCTTAAAATGCCCCTTCAGAGCTCCAGCACCTATTCTGCTGTTCGAGGCTGAACTAACAACCAGAGGAAGCTAAATTTATGGTTTGATCAACAGTGTTTTGAACACGCACCCAGAACATAGGGGATTGTCCTTGTGTTCAGCGAAACGGTTTCCATCACCTACCGACAGACGAGGAGGCCAGAATTTGGCTGAAAACCTGAATTTGAAAAGACTACCAAAAACATTAGGTGCACATTGCATTATGTCGACAAACAACGATTCCTTCTTTATGGCTAGGCTCAGACAGACCGCCGCAGAGGAGATGCCGGGTCCTCAGAAGCATTTTGACAGCAGTGCCAGGAGAGCACACGGTATGATTTTATGTGTAGGGAGGACAGAAAATTGTTGTATTCATCCGGTAATGCCAGTCAGTGTAACTAACGTTTCACCCTGTACAGTTTAAGATGAGGCTGTAGAAGTAGCAATAGTCTACTACAATTTGAAAATAGCCTACTCTGTTCCTAACAATAGTCTTGCACTCCAAACCTCATTTCACTAAAATTAAAAGTATGGGAAAAATGGATTCACTGTGTTTTACATGTTATAGTATTAGCTAGCAACTTAATACTGTATAATGTAGTTGGCTGGAGTAGAGCTAATTTGACTCGTACCGTCGGATGGCTTAATTTAGGCTACTCTGTATAACAATCCATTACGTTTCATATGTAGAGCAATATTTACTGCTGAAATATAGTGTTTCCTTCATAAATATTCTCAGAAAGTACTTGTATATCTTTTTTAAGGTACATAAGGTCGTATACTACCTCCTTCAACAAAACGCGACTGACCTTGTTGCTGTGAAAGTACTGCATACGCTTCGGAGCTTTGTAGATTGTTCATAGCTTCGCAGTCTGTGGCAACGGAGTCGCTAATGTAGCCAAATGCGCTAGTGTGGCCACTGCTTCAGGTCGTTCTCCCATTCTTCGATAGTAGAAGGCAGTGGTACTGTAATTTTATCCCGTCTGAGGGCTAAAAGGTGATGTTCCCTCATATATTATTTTCCAATCGCTTAAAAAAAGAGGATTCGCGTGAGCCGCTACCATAGTAAACAGCTCAGTGACAGGATGCAGCGGAAGTTACGCCCACTATTCGCACAAGGGATCATGGGACGTGGGAATAAGGTGGATAATGCAAGTACAAGCAAAGGACATTCCAATCAATCGCCGGGTCATTGCAAAAATAATCATATTTAGCCATTTTGTCCATCTTCTGCCACCCGCGAAATTCGGACTCTCTCCTGTCATTCCAACACTCAGACTGACAGCAGCGCTAAATACTGGCTGAAAAGACCACTTCCCAAGCTTTATCAACACACAACACGCAACCTATAAGAGAATTTCAGTACCTCCATAACTTCGTCAATTTGCCACACTTTGCGGCTGCCGACTGTAATTCGGCATTTTTTTCTTTTCTTTTTTTTTTTTTGTTCCTTTCACCTGTCGGTATCGAGATTGGAGTTAAAAATAGAGGAGATTCATATATTATTCAAGAATAATTCTGCGTCCACGATCGCAAGAAAAGGGCGAAAAAAGGCAGTTAGCAAAACCAGTGGCGATTAAATGTCAGTAACAAAGGGAAGCCAAAACCTCGCCCTTCAAAGCCTAATGGCTTGAACCTTTCGCAGTTTACTTTTCTTGATCAGCAGTTGCTCATACGAATTGGTAGAAGGACAGTCAAATTTATTTTCGATAGCATTGTTATACATTGCACCACGAAATTGAGGGGTTTTCTTTCACACATAAATTACGACGTAAATTACCATAAGCCTACGTCTTTCTAAATTCCGCACTCAAGTAGCTTATGAAACGGCATAGATTCGTAAATGGATTAGTGAGGCTCATTAAGGAATAAGCTGTGCAACATCGCATTCTTTACTTCTATATTAAGATTGTAGTAAACGGATTCTCGTGGCCTCTTGCGAAAGAAGCCTTGCAAACTAATTTATAAAGACGGATTGATAATTTGCGTCGTCATTTGCTATCAAAAATAATTTGACTGTCCTCCTACCAATTCGTATGAGCAACTGCTGATCAAGAAAAGTATACTGCGAAAGGTTTAAGTCATTAAGCTTTGAAGGGCAAGGTTTTGGCTTCCCTTTGTTACGGCCGACGAACCGCCACTGGTAAAATCGGGAAATGCTGTGTGATTTATTTATTTTGGGTAGGTGTTTTGGCCGAGGGGCATTTACGGCAATGCGGGGAAAGGGCACGGCATTCTACTGCCGTGAACTGGGGCTTTATAGGTGGGCAGCATGGCAAACAGGTAGGGCATCGATGCCGTCGTGAAATTCGAGCCCTGTTTGGGTTCCCCAGTTTTCTCCCTCAGTCCAAAGATATGCTTATCAGAATGATTGAAGACTCTCAATAACATTCATTTGAGTGTGAGAAGGGAATAGTCTGCTTTGATCCCTGCATGTCTTTAGAAGAGTACGATGGATGACTCCACATTGCGATAAAATAATGTGCTGAAAGCCTTGTTAGACAACAATTAATTAATTCATGCTCAATCTCTGATATTATGTGAATGTGGTTTTGTCCAGACCTTTGGTGGGCATTGTACTTTGTGAATAGAACTTTTCATTGAATCTGTTTTTTGATCTCCTTTAAGTTGCATGAAGGAAAAAGCCATGTATCTACTTGCCAATGGCTTATTCAGGTCAGTTGGAAATTGATTAATTAAGTAAAATGATTGAAAACGGGTCCTGTCTAATCATCAACTCAAAGGGATCCTCAATGCATAGCTCAGCAACTGCAACTGCCATTTATATATGCAGCAAGGACTGCAGCTGTTCTCTTGGATGAACAGTAGTGATATTTTTGATATTTTGCTCTCATTTTTATGCTTCCGGCACGCACAGTGTGTGCAAGGTGTATGGATGTCCTGTTGTCTGTCCGTGTGTGCAGCCCTCACACCATCTGTCTCAAGAAACTCGTCTACACTTTATCTACTGAAGGAGTGGAGATATTCTTACCAAGTCACACATGGTAACGTCCCACAGAGGGTACCTTAACCAATTTGGTTTTGGGGGTCAAGGGGTCAAAGGTCAAGGTCACATAAGGTCAGTTGTGTCAGGGGGCCGAAGATTAACTTTTAGCCAGATGAAGTCATGGCTAGCTGAGGCATAGCAATCAATGCTTTGCATTGAGCTATATTTCGTTTGAAATACCATTTAGGGTGTTTTTATATATCTGTGGCTTATGAAAAGGGTTTTTACTATTGAGTCATTAAGAATGATTTGTTAAATTGACCAGTTGCTTGCACAGCATTTTTGCAGAGTCACTCTCCTGTGCTGCTCTTCTAGAAAAATCCACAGCGAGACAGAGGGAAGGAGAAGGGGTGGAAAAAGAAGAGGGAATACGTGCCACAGAAGCGGACTGGTGGCTACGCTGTCCTCCTAACCCTGTACCGACACTGTCAGGTCTTTACATTTTACTTTTTAAAAATTTGCTTTGGGCAAGTATACTTCTGTTTTTAACAGATGATTTTTTTTTATCCTTTGTACTGTGCGTGTGGGGCATTAAGCATATTAACTGGCATACACTTTCTCAACATCCCCTTGATTGCTTTTTTTTGTAAGCCATATTGATGAGCGTATTTGAGGTTGCGTGGCTGAGTTGACCTTACCCTGGGAGCAATACATACAGTGTCACAGAGGAATAGAGTAAGAGAAGAGGAAGTCACTGGTGCACTTGTCTGATTGGTTTTTGTATGCCAGGCTTTAGGTCATTATGCCTTCATGAAAAAAAATCTTCTATTTAATGAAGCGGAGGTGGTTCTGTTCTACTACATGAGCTTCTTTCACACTGTGCTAAAATTTTATGTTTGGCATGTAAGTGCAGCTCTGAAAAAAAAAAATATTGAATTTCATTTGAAGATAAGAGGCATGAACCTGCAATCCTCACTATTGACCATTGTGAAGATACAGTCATTTCCTCTGTACTCACTATGAGACATATTTAAAAAGTATTGATTGTTACTTAAATACTGCCTTGTTTTTGCTCAGATTCCAGGCAGTAAAGGTTTCATGTACAAGATGGAGCTGCAGAGGGATGCTCAAGCGCTTTGTGACAAATCATTCACTGTGGTGAGTCGGAGGGCTCTTCTTAAGGGTCTGTGTTCATCACTGACCCAGCTTTACTTCCCAGAGCTAATAACAATAAATTAAATGCACACAGACATGATGACGCACCCCACCGCAATCAACATCAAACCCTCTAGGTTTTGAGATGTTAAGTTGGTTATTTGGGCTGGCCTTAAATACAGCTCTCATTGTTTACAGATGAGTATGAGGAGAAAAGAATCTATACATAAAAACAAGCCCGAACATGTTGATAGTTTGGCAGTCAGTGAAGCATAAACAAAGCATCTGTATAAATCAAATTCTAGAAAGCATCTGCCCAACCCTGTTCCTGAAGATCTACCATCCTGTAGGTTTTTCATTTCAGCCTTCTCAAAGCACTCACTGTTGAACAGCAAGTGATCTGGTTGAGCTGCAAATTAACTGAATGAGGTGTGCCAAATAGATATGAAGTGAAAGCCCAGAGCATTGTACATCTGGAGGAACAGAAGAAAATTATGCAGCCTGCATAGACTCACTGTACCCCTTCCCCTTCTTTTCTGGTCAAACGTGAAAATTTAGCCTCATGTTTTACTTGTTCTCTCTGCAGCCTGATTTGGGCAGTAAGTATACTGCGTGGTCTTCGGTCAGCACTCTCATACATAAGGACCTGCTGATCAAGACTCACAGCCCAGCACGGTGAGCCATGCCATACTGTACGTTTTAGATGCTGTTGGATGCGTGTTATCACTACATGGCATAAGACTGGTAGTAATTTGGTGCAATATAAATACTTCATAATTACAATGATCACAGTATACGGTCTTGTGCAAATAAATTGGATAAAGTTGCTTGTCAATTGAATGAGCTGAATGGAGTGCAAATAGCTGTGCCAAGTGATGGATGTTTTACATAACCATCCAAAGATCGCTTCATAGTACCTTTTAGCCACGTAGCATTCATTTCCTTGACTTGTATGATGAAACTAATGTGATGGCATCATCAGCACAGTACTGTACCGGTGTTGGACTGGCCTGGTTATTCACCTGACTTCAATCCCTTTGAGAATCTCTGGTCCATCATCAAATCAAGGCTGCTGCGAAAGGACTGCACCACAAAAGCCAAAGTCATCGATGCAGTTGTCCAGGTGTGGCATCATGACAAAGAAATCAAGGCAACCTGCAAAAACCCGGTCAGCTCCATGCCAAAACGGGTGGAACAGCTTTTCAAGACCCGTGGAGGGCACGTGTTGTACTGAGTGCTGACTGTAGATGCTAAGTAATCAAGAGCCTGAAAACCTTTTGTTGTCTGGTTTTTTTCCCACTCCAGCCTGCTTTATCCAATTAATTAGCACAAGACTGTACTTCGGGGAGAACGAGGGGGCGTCTGTGAATATAATGGATTGATGTAATTCCAGAATTTGAAAATTTTCATTATGTTTTATTACGTTAAAGCTTGAAGTCTTCATTTTTTCATTTTAAATTCATCGTGGTGGCATACACAGCCGAAATGATGAAAATGTTCTCAGTTCAAAATAGTTTTGGAACTGACTGTCGACTGGTGTGAACTGAAGTAACCAAAACCTTCAAGTGATACTAACCAGAAGTTATTGCCCCATTACGGTAATCCAAAATGTATTTGAATGTACTTATGAACCGTGTATGTGGAGCGATGGCTTTAACAGTGTTTATGCTACCTCTGCATATGAGATGATAGATGAGATCACTTGTAGAAGCATTTTTTGCCTTTGAATGAGAGTATCAGCTCAGTGCACCCTTCTGTAAGCTGATCGTTTGCTTGTTGAGCATTTCTCTACATAAGAAAAAATGCAAAATGGCCCCCATTGATTTTCCGTCCTCACTAATTTCTGGTCGCTTAGACAAAGATGGCTCTCTGGTGTGGTTACCATTCATTGATTGGTTGAACAGGTTGCATGCAGTTTTGTACCCAGTCATACAAGATTTTGCAGTAACTGAGACAGTACCTACTTTCAATGTCTTTCTGTAGAGTAATTGGATAAGAGTAATCTTTTCTGAAATGTATGTCTGTAGAATTACTTGCTGAATGAATATTATACCGGAGTCCAGTATCTGAAAGCGGGTGAAAGCAGAGCTTGAATTTTGGGTGCTCATGGCGACAAAGAATCAAATTCCTGTTTGACTTGTATTGCACTTGCATCTTATTCACACTGCTGGGCTTTCTTCCACATTGAGAGGTGATGCAGTGATGGAAAGAACACTTAATGTGGGACTGAACAACCAAGTCCCGACAGTGAGCTGCAAAAATCAGTTTCTGTTTTTAATGCCACCCATCATCATTGTTGTTGTTGTGGGGCTTGCCAACCATGAATGCTACAGCCTTGATGATGGCAGTAACAGGAAATGATGGCAATGAGCATGGCCTTAAATTTTCTTTCTCTACCTCATCTTTTGAAAGCAAACTGAAATGTTACAAAATAAAACCATAAAGGAAATATGGGGCTTAAGGCATGAGATGATTGATATCACAAACGTGTGCTCACAGTGACCTTAACTGAACAGTATAATGCTGAAATAACAATAATTTCTGGTCATTTAATGTGGAGTTCTAGAATGCTGACTTCTAAAGATCCAAAGTAATAACCATAAAATCTGAGTGCTGGGGCACCCGAGAATGCGGGTGGCATTCAAACAGATCTTTTGCTCTTTTAGAGCAGAATGCATCTTGTGCCTAAACTTTATGGAGTGTTTACACAACTGCATAATCAGAATGTTGTTCACTGAGTATTCGAAAGCAGATGTTGCAGTCATAACTAGTTATTATTGAAATGGGGTTTTAGAATGTTGACATAGAATTTTTAGTGCTCCTCTTTGAAAATTCAACTACTCTTCCATGCATTAAGTCTTCCTGCTGTGGTGCTGGTCCATTTTTGTGAGGCAGTTACTCGTTGACTGAGCTGGGCATGGCCCTGGCTGAGAAGCTGGAGGCCAGCGAGAAAGGGAGTGATGGCAGACAAGCAGCAGGGGAGCCCCCCACTGTGGATCTGACTGAGGACGAATCGGAGGAAGAGAAAGAAGAGGATGACGGGGAAGACTGGTGAGTGGAAAAACTAACTTAATTCTCTGATTCCTAGTGTATCAGGTGGTTGTGAGATGGCTGAGTAACTGCTCTATTGAGTGGTGTCCATGCGCATAATGGAATGCTAATCTTGTCTTACAGTCTGTGGCCTCCTTCTATTCAGCATTAAACTTGCTATCATTGTCTCTCTTTCTCTCTCAGGCACTGCGTAATTTACTTAAGATGTGTTTTTATAGAATTAGTCTCAGTTTCTCTTCCTGTCGTGCGCACAAACCACAAATGCACACACAAAAACACATTGATACTCAGAGTTATGTAGAATTTGTTTCTCTCTGGCATGCAGGTTAATGCAACATTTGTTTTGGTCTCTGACTCTCTCACATGTGGACATGCATTAGCACCAGCTAATGTAGCATGTGTTACTTTCACTGATGCACACTGTCTAGGGTCGTGTTTGACACAAAGGAAAAGGGAGATAGCAGAATTTTTAAGTGTCATTTACAATTTATTTAGTGAAGACTGGGATTTACTTTGGGATGGTGAACAAAACCGTTCTAACTCAAGATGACAAACTGTCTAAGCCAACAAAACATGCAAATAAAAGTTCTCTTACCTGTCTCCCTGACTAACCAAAAAAACAGGAGAAAAATTATTTGTGGAACAAAAGGATAAGACGTCAAACTCCCTACATCCCAGAATATCCAAATGTGCTCAATATAACCAGGTGTGTTATTACGTGTAATCAGCGGCCGAATCCATTGGGGTTCAACAGAGCTGAAGTCAAATATGAAATATGCACCACCAAACCACAAGCCAGAACCACAATTTGTGAAAAGAGTCCTTGTCAACATATGAATTGCCAATCAGAACAGGGTGACAGAACAAGGAAATCATTAACCACATGAGATTGCAAATCTGCAGGTCTGGAGGAACAAGACAGAAAGGGGCCTGTTGATCTTGCCCAATCCTGTGCTGGGAGGCAAGACTTCGATTTGTTGCCATAGACACGTTGTCGAGACGGGCACATCTAATTGGCACAGGAACAAACTGATAAAACGCTGGTTTGTAATATGTACATACGCTGGCTGAAATAGAATCTGTCTGCTTTTCAAATGCGCGCTCACATACAAAGATATATGTTGCATCTCTATTCGTATTATCTCTCTCCTGTTCGCACATACCTTCCCACACACAGTTTATTGTGGAATCTCAATTTGTCTCTGTCTCGCACACTTGCACACAGTTTAATGTAAAATCTGCATTTGTGTGTCTCACACACACACACACACACACTCACACAAACAGAGGTAATGTTTTTTCCCTGTGTAGCCCTGCAGGGACAGCAGCCCTTCCTGAGCCTGGGTTTGGCATCACAGAGGAGTCCCAGGCTGCCGATACACAGAGGAGTTTATCAGGAGAGATGCTTCTCCCAGGCTCCTATGACATTGTGCTGTGTGTGGACTTCATCGAGACTACAGGGTATGGATGCAGTCCGTGCTACGTCTGATATATTACTGTGCTGCTCTAGTGTATTGTTTAAGGTGCATGATCTGCATTAGATAAGAGGTAAGATGTACTGAAGATATAAGACAAACCCAGTGGGGTAATTTGTCCTCTGCATTTGACCCATCCTAGTTACTTAGAAGCATTGGGCAGCCACAGTGCAGCACCCAAGGAACAACTCCAGTTCTAAAGCTAGTTTCTCTGTCAGGGGCACTGGTAGCCGTGTTGCTATACGTACTCCTTAATCCTATATATAGACTAGCTGGGCATCATTGGGGATTTGATTAGATGAAATTGAAGTCGTTGCTGTCATTGTAAGCTGTACAGTAGGTATATAGCAGGAGTGTCTCCGGGCAACAGGGGCAGCACTGCGCGCAAGCAGGAGCTTGTGAAGGAGCTCCAAAGGAATGGCGTGACATTTGACATCAGGAAGCTCAATGTTGGTGACTTCCTGTGGGTGGCCCGTGAAAGACTTGCACCATTGCCAGGTAAGATAAAAGCAGTCACAGACACGCAAACAGCTTTGTGTTGTTTTCTGTCAAGTCTACCTCATCATCACCCTTTGCCGTGAGTCCACTGAAATGGCCTAGTCTTCTCTCTGCCTCTCAGTACCCCACTGGTGACAATTCGCTGGAGTACACCTCAGCTGGCTCTTGGTGGTGCTGTGGGCCTATCCTCTCTCCCACCGAAACAGTATCACTAGCATGATGGGTCCGCTACTAAATCTGTGTTCTGAGAATCATTAGTTTGTGTTGACGCATGCAACACCAGACTTGCCATGATAACTTTTAATGCCTCTGTGCTGGCGATCGGAAATAACAGTTTGGCTTTGTCTAGGCAACTTAAAGTTTGTTCACGGACTTTCCATTTTAGGTGGTTTTGCTAAGATTGAGGTTTAGGTGGTTGTCGTTGCACTATGTAACAGATGTGCATCACTTCTCTGTGCTCCTGTGTAAAAATAATCTCCAAGAGAAGACTGCATGTCTCTCACTGAAAATTATTCTCTGCATTCATGTCAATATAGTGATAACTTCCATTTTGCCAAAAAATGTATTTAATGCGCTTCATTAAATTCCTACAAGTCTTCTCTACTTGTATTATATGAGTTTGGACAAACATAGATGTAAATGACAACATGGTTGGTTGGCGGAGACTTACGACTGCTAGGTAGTAATGCCAGTTTTGTTGTTAAGTTTGCTGGTCAGAATTTTCTTGGTTAAATTTGAAGTCCATTGAAAGGTCCAGTTTGTATTTCCGAGATCTGCGGAAATGACAGTATTGGACTTGAGGGTCAGTTGGAAGACTTCTGTGTAAAACATGTGGTTATGGAGCCTTATAAGAAGATCAGTGATTTTTATGAAATGTATTGCTTGACAGAAAGGCCGATGATTGCGGTAATGGTGCCGATAAGGGCACTGTGTGCAAGCTGTAGGCACCCCGTAATCATTGAGCTTGTAAAATAACAGTGATGATGGTCCTATGGTTGGTAGTTGCTGCTGCAGAAATCAAAGCTGCTGTCCCTTCCATCCAGGTCAGCTTCGGCCTCCTGCGGGGAAGGAGTTGGTACTGGACTATGTCATAGAGAGGAAAAGAATAGACGACCTCTGCGGCAGCATCATCGACGGGCGCTTCAGGGAGCAGAAGGTAACGGATCTCCATGGAGACTCTGAGGATTGAGCCATTCCTGAGTGCTGTCATGCTTTACAATCCATTACTCCTCCCCATCTCCCTTGAGTTCTGCCCCCATTTTCCCTCTCCCTCCAAAACCCATGTACTTTTAGTCTTCACAACCTCCTACTCTTCCTGTCTTCCCCCTGCCTATTTTTCTCAAATCCATGGTCATTTTTACAGCCCCTTTACAAACACCTTTCATTTTCTCTCAACCCCTTCTCACCACCTTTGCCACATCGCTCTCCCTCCAATAGTCTGAGCTCCTCTCACACCCACCCTCCCTCCTCTCTCTCCAAACCCCTCCCTCTTCTCTCTCAACCCCTCCCTCTTCCCTCTCTTAACCCTCCTTCTCTATCTCAACCCCTCCCTCTTCTCTCTCTCTCTGCTACCACCAATCCTCTCCTCTCGCTTCTACCCAAACCCTTTCTCTCTGTTTGTCTTCACCTCGATATCTTCTCTGCAATCTCTTCTTCATTTTCCTGTTTTTTTTTTTTTTCTGTAATTTTTGTCCTCTCTCCTCCATGTTGCCTGTTCTGTCCTATCCTCTGTGTGATAGTTTCGTCTGAAGAGGTGCGGATTGCGGAGGCCCATCTACCTCGTGGAGGAGTGCGGATCAACGGCGGCTCACCTGAGCTTACCTGAGAGCACGCTGCAGCAGGCCATGGTCAACACACAGGTACATCACTGTATATCCTGTAGCTCCCTCACACAAGGTCAGTCACATTTTGGTACTTGTAGGAAGTATAACTGGTGACAGGGAACACAGTGTCACACAATCACAACAGAATTGTGGTCATTATGTGCATGTAGAGCAACCCAGTAGCACTCCCCTCAATCACCGTATTAGCCTACTATTGGCAATGATTTGACATGCTTCACTCTTCAAATTCCCTCTTGACGCTTGCATGTGATTGTGCGCATATTTCTCAGGTGGTGGATTGCTTCTTCGTGAAAAGAGTGCAGGATGTAAAAGAGTCTGCTGCCTACCTGACAGTCATGACCAGACAGCTCCAGAAACTGTACCAGGTGAGAGTCAGTACAGCATTTCTGCCGTGTGATTGGTTAGAGTGATGGGGATGGCTTGCAGGTGTGGGTCATGTGTTCAGTCTCCCTATGAACTCTTGCTAAACCCACTGGAGATGAGAAGCATGTTAAAGGTATTTTTTTTTTTAATTCGCCCATCATCATTAATGATGGGTATATTACGGAGTTGTGCTGTCCTTCCGTCCGTCCGTCTGTCCATGAAGTTTGCTCTTTAATGCAAGTAGTCCTAGAGTTTTGTGGATTGTTTCCAAATTAGTCATGTAATTGTTTATGGACAAAAATGCCCATATGCATTTATGAACCTCTGAGATGTTCTTACAAAGAGTTATTCCACTTTCCAGTATCAACCTTGTAAACGATAATGGTCCTTTTTGTGCTTTCGTTAAAGGGAACGGATGCGTCGGTAAAGTTATGCGCAATTTTACCTGTTTCAAATGGCACATTTATTACCTTCACCTAGTTTACCAGTTTCCTGCTCAAATATAAAAGAGTTTGAGTCTCAAGGGGTTGGACGGCGCAATATGAGGTGTGTCAATGCATAAGGCTTGCGATGTGCAATTTTTGTGCCGCTGAATTTGGTGTTTTGACGCACTCAAACCACATTTTAACGTTAACACTTTCGTTCTATGATGGTTTCATAGGACTGAATTGCAGCTAGTGGAGATTTTTGGCAATAAGCGTGTTTCCTTTCCAGTATCTTTTTCATTATGTACCCATAAATAATGCCTACAAAATGGTGGGGGGGGGGTCTATTGGGAAGGGGAGGGTGATGGAGTATTTTAGCAAATGCAGATATTTTATGTATGTGGGGAAAATGCCTATAGTTGACCTCAGTCTTGCCCTTGTTTTAATTCCATGAGTGTCATTTTGTATTAGATTTAAATCACCCACAACTTTTCATACAAAATGCATTACGTGGGGAATCGACCTTTATCACCATAAACGCCTCCACTCGCATTAGCCTACTACATTGGAGTGTGGTTCTAAAACAACCAAAGGATCTGGCAGTAACGCAAGTTAGGTGCTTGTTCTTCACTTGATTAAATTGCCAGTTCGCTATGACATAAATGCGCTGGTTTTAAAGGGAATGGCTGTTGTTGATCACATAGTAGTTGGAAGTTTGTAGTAGTTTGTAAAGACAGCGCTGTCACTCATTAGCTTTGTAGGTCAGCAGTTGCATTAAGTCTCTTGCGTGTCTCTCCATATTCTTGCACCCAGGGCCGAACGCTGTTCTGTCACTCCAGAGAGAGTGAGGGAGAGGGAGCGGATGAGGAACCGCGTTGGGGAAGAGAGACAGAGGGTCCCTCCTGCTCTCTGCTTTCCTTTTCCGAGTTTAACCATGGGGCCGTCAAAAATAAGGTACTGCTGCTGCCTCTTTACCGTAGTCATGTCTTCACCTCTGACCTTGTCTGTGTGCCATTTTCATATTTGGGGCTTTTTAAAGCAGCGTATGCTTATATGAAAGTATAATTCTGGCTATTTTATTCTTGTCCTCTTCGACATTTGCAGCTGATCTGAGTCTGTATTTGCAAGAGAGAAAAACAGCGTGTGGTAGTCTGTGTATCTCGCTTTGTTGGATTTGTGACCCAGTCGGTGTATTTTTTGTGTGTGTGTGTGTGTGTGTGTGTGTGTGTGTGTGTGTGTGTGTGTGTGTGTGTGTGTGTGAGTGAGAGTGTGCTATGCATTTTCCTGTGTGTGCGTGCTTGTTGGTGGGTATGCTCACATATGGGAGTGTGTATAACAGCCTGTGTCTCTCAGTGCCAGACGGTGAGGGAAGTGTTTGCCAGGCAGCTGATGCAGATCAGTGGGATCTCTGGAGACAAAGCTGCTGCCATCCTGGATCAGTACGGCACGGTGAGCAGGTGAGCATTTGGACTGTGCCATTTAACAAGCAGGAAACGACACACAATTCATGCCATTTTCCACAGTTACATGGATGATTCATAACGTGTAACATGTAACATAACACAAAATAACATCACATAACATAACCTAATTAGTAAACAACATAACATTGGCAGATGATGACTATGGGACATTCAGCCCAAAAAGCCTTGCCATTTCCTAAGCACTAAAATAACATTATACAAATTACATAACAGCAATTGTAATAAGTGTAAACAACAACATAAAAACACGCTCAATACCATAAAAACTACACAGTTGAAGAATAAGTAAATCAAGTGAATTAAGTAAAACTGAGGATGAAATCGAGTGAATAAAAAGGCTCTAAAAATTAAGAAGTTTACCTAACAATTGGTGTAACAAAACCAGATCATGTCTTGCATTGTAGCAGACCAGATCTTGAAGCCCCCCAGTGTTTCTGCTTGAAATGCAAGACATGGCAAGCTGCTCCATGCTATGGCTACTTTCTGTGTAATAAAATATTTGCTAACTTTCATTCATAATGCGTAACCTTACTTTGTTCAATTTGTTGATTCATTTATTCTTTTAAAAGTATTCCCCCCATGTCTTTCTTTACTAAATCCAGCTTTGGACTGTGCGACAAAAGCAATCTCATAAGATTGTTCCTTGTCACGTTGTGCAAGACGAGTCCCCTAAAATATGTCACATTGTGAGATTTCAAGTCTACTGTATGTCAGACTGATTCATTTATCTGGGGTATTGTGACTACAAACACAGAAAAATGTACCCCTTCTGTCATCATTGTGTGCGTCATCTATTAGTACTGCCCCTCTACTGTGAGCGCAAACTTGAAAATGAATAGAAGAACAAACGAGCCTTGGACTTAACAGCAATCTTATGTGTTTCGTCTCCACATTCTTGCAGCACGCTTTTCCATTTAGTTTGTGTTGAGCTGGGTTGGCATATGTATTCTGCGCGATACTGTGCCCTGCTCCAACTTTTTTCTTGGGTAGTAGCAGAAGTCTTATTGCCCGATTTTTGACCCAAATTTCAGACATTGTCGGAGTTTGACTCCGCCTGTTTATGGTCGCCGTTGACCTAAAATCTACTGTTGCTAAGAATGTCACACAGTGAATCTGAGACAGCCGATTTGAAGTCATAACTAAAAATTTTGTCACGGTTTGTCTAGATTCATGTACGACAGCAATATTGATAGAGAAAAATTGTAAAGTCTGTTAGTTCCCTAAGAAAGAAGATGATGTTAAAATTGGAGACATGAATGAGTGGTCTTCGTTAACTTAAACTCTTACTTATTTTCTGCAAATTAGACATGTTCACCAACACAATTATGTTTAGGTGTCCCTTGCTTTTAGCACAGAACGTGGACATGTATCTCTAATGCTACTTCCCAGTAGCCTGGTAAAACCAGACTCTGCTACTTCGCTTTGCTTCGTACACAGAGTCTGGACAGTCGTGATTGACAAGTGTTTACTTCCTGGTGGGTGGGCGCTTGTCAGAAAGTTTAAAATCATTGGTGTTCCCGTAAACTAATCACTAATGTTTGGCGATGACGTATGTTATGCGCCAGCTTGGCCGCCTAGTCCTTCCACTGTAAACACAGTCCTTCATACCAGGAATGCAGCGAAAACAAACTGATCAGTACATTAAAGTTAATACTGTACCCATACATATGCCCATCTACCTCATTTTAGCCTTCACTCATTCACTTAAAAGAACCAAAGGTGCTCTGTCTGTTCTCCTTACAAGAAACAAACTGTTGAGCTATCGTTTATCCTGCCGATACTGCTGCTATTAAAAAAATGTAAGAGAGCCGAAACCAACGGCAGAATCAGCGAGAATAACGCATTATTTACATTAGGACGAAATCTGCGTTGACACGAAAACTGAACCGTTAACCATACTTGCGCTAACATCATACCAAGCTCGCTATCTAACTTTATAGTGACATAGTGTGGCTCTAAGCGTTTGGCTGTCTCAGACAGCCATTTCATTCATGGATAATGACAACAAAACACTGAGACAGCGAATAGTGACACGAACAAAAACACGGCTTTTAAAAAGTTCGCTGCTCAAAAGAAAGACAATAAAAAGTTGGTCTCCAGAATATATGGAAGTTTACAATCCTCTAAAAATCATTCTACAATATCTATTAAACAAAAATGGGAAAGGGAGTCTGAAACACAAATATCAGAAGAGATCTGGATGGAAATATGTGAGACACAAGCGTCCACTGCAAACTCAAGGTCGTTGAGAGAATTTGGCTGGAAAAATGTCGTGAGATTTTTTATAACTCCTAAAATAACAGCACTGCAAACAGGCACACAGAGTCGAGGCTTTTGTTGGAGACGATGTGGAACCTCTATGGCTAACCACTTTCATGTTTTCTGGGCCTGTCCAAAAGTCCAGTCATTTTGGAGGGAGGTGGCTACAGAGATAAAAAAAATAATAGGGGTGGATTTGGTTTTCTCTTTCGTTGTATTATATCTCGGTAAAATACCAGCAATAGTCCTACAGAAGGATGAATACTTATTGAAGATACTTTTGGCAAGTAGTAGGAAAGCTATAACCAGAAAATGGTTGCAATTAGATCCTCCAACACTGGACCAGTGGCGCAGGATCGTTCAGGAAATTTACTGTATGAAGAGACTTACTTTTGTTTTAAGACTCCAGTTGGAAAAATGTATTGAACGTCGGGAAAAATGGATTGTGTATGCACCTTGAATAGTATGACATTATACCATGATGTATGTGTAGAGGAATTTTGATTTTGACTGTGGCACCCATGATGATCTCATGTTTTTTGTTCATATGGATAAAAAATACAAATAAAAAGTATTAAAAAAAAAAAAGTTCGCTGCTAACTTAAATAGTGTGAAATTCGCAGGCAATGTAGCACTAGAAGCTACAAGCTAGCTGAGGTGGTTTGGCTGTCTCTCACAGAGATGAACTGGGTGCCTATTTCATGTTTCTTGATGGACATTAAGTAGATATGACAACTTTTCTCGAAACCTGTAGGGAGTAGCGCTACAACATCATTTCCATTCAAAAAAACTAACCAAACATTCCTCTTGTTGTGGCTTTAAGTCGCTGATACCGGGGATTTTCTTCACGACAGAGCGAATCTATGTCCTTCCCGTGCATCTATGTCCGTGGCCATTGTTGATTTCAGAGACTACAATTTCAAACTCGGCGCAGCTGCTACATTATGGCTCTCGGCCACGCCTTATGTTTGTTGGTTGGTCCGGCGTATTTTCTGCCGAGGTAAACGAGGCAGAGCTCCGAGTGACCAGACTGAGTAATGAAGCGAAATGAAATTAAGCGGAAATACGAAGGCTGGCAGAGTCAGGCTAACCTCCCAGTATCAATGGCTAGAATATGTTAGAATGCCATCAATTCCTTCGGTCTTCCTTCGGGAAGTTCCTTCCCCCAGCACCGTTCAGCCCACTTGCTTTAATTTACTCTATAGTTCATAGGCTTTGCAGAGGTTGAAAACTTGCTGTGTTGTCTCACCACAAGGGCCCATTTGACAGAAATGAGTTGGACCATCTGTATCTGTACAGTGACTCCACTTGTTATGACTGTTAAGTGCTGTGCATACTGCATATAGGCATAAAAGATACAGAGTCAGAATCAGTTTAAATTCTGACCTGGCTTTTCTCCATTTAGCAATATTGTTAACCCATGAAATCAAGCTTTCGCGTCCAGGTGGTATCCTTTTTAGGGATTTCTGTTTCTCAAACTCAGTCCTGGCAGACCCTTGCATATGCTGATTTTTTTTCCAGCCACATTGCAATTCCAGAAATTGCAACATGCTATTCATTTAATTAATTAGGTTCATGATGAGTGGGGTTTTATTTACCCTCCTATTCCACAATATGCCAACAGTTTATCTGTGCCATAAAGCTTCCCAATTTAATATTGCTTACTGCACCTATCGGCAAATAACTGCATAAAAAGAGGTAACATATGAACAAGGTTAATTTGCCAACTTAACGTAGTTGCCTGATGAGCAGTTAACTAATTTGTTGAATACATGATAACTTGCTATTTTGTCCTTGTACTTCAGTGCAATGGAAGTGAGCCTCATTATTATTTGCGTTGACTTTGAATTCTTCGTCATCTTTAGGTTAGGATTGGTGGCCAGGTGGCGTACATTCCAATTAGGATCTTGCTGTTTGACCTTAGTCTTTAATTTCATCACTTAAAGATGGCATACTGCTCTTCATGCAATGATATGCATATTGAAATTCACTGTTTGAAATTTCACCCAATTATAATTACATGCTGACAGAATATGTATTTTTCACGGCGTGCATAGCTATTACTGACAGAATGTGATTTAAGAGTTAATGTAATCCCACAGTATGAGCTCATAATTCAGAAAAATAAACAGCTTGTTATTAAAATTCTCTTGCGGCTAAAACAGAAGCCAGCATACACAGGTCCCTTTGGACCAAGTTTAAGAACTACTGCTCCACAGCATCATCACTCTTCCCATCAATGACCCATTTTGTTCAATCATTCTTGGAAAGAATACAGAAAGTGTCAGTGTCTGGGATTATTAAGTTTAATCTTGGATGTCTATAAGACATTTGTTTGAAATTTATAAGCAATTATTCTGAGGTTATGTCTGTTGTCAACTGTACTGCAAAATTGCATGATTGTTTTGCAGAAAAAAAATGACAACAAGGAATACATTTCTTCAGATACAGTTTCAGTTGAAGCCTAGTTTTATTTGAAAGGCTTTGCTAGCGCAGGTAGTATATTTGGCTCAGCCATTTTTGTTGACCCTTCACAACAGAAAGTTGGCTGATTTTGTAATCAAATAAGCTTATATCCGAGTGTATCTCTGCACTGGTCATTTGTTCCAGTGACCATGCAACAAATGGTTATCTTGTAACTGCAAAATGTGAAATATAGCCTTGTTTTTCAAAATATGATTTGAACATGAATAATGCATTTGGTTTAATGGATTTATTTAATATTTTAAAATGTATGCTTGTATTTCAATATCCAATATTCCTATATTCGCTATTCGGTGGAAATTGTGTGAATGGGTATTTCTCGGCTCAAACTTAGAATTTATGAAACGTAACTGAACTTTGTGTAGTTTCAGGAGGGCCTTTTGATTTTTAATGCTTTTCAAAGCAAATTAATATGGACTTTGAGAACATTTTGGTGATAGTTCAATGAAAGTAACATTTAACTTTGTTTCAGAGCTCTAAAATGTTTCATGGTTACCAGTCTTTCATTATTATATGCTTTAACCTTCTTAAATTGTTTCATTTGTATACCTCAATAAATTAAATTTGAATGAAAATATACATGCCTGAAAATGTCAAAAATCAAAAGTATCAATTAGGTCATTTCAAGTTTGTCCTAGAATAGATGAACTGTCCCATGAAAAGGAAAAAAAAAACATTTTTAAAGGCTCAAGAATGAACGTTCTCCCAACTAATGCCACGTAAGCCCTTACTGATGATGGTGGTCCTTGGAGACTGGGTGCTGAACTTCCACATATCCTTGTAGTGGTAATTCCATGGATCCTGATGATGTTAACCCATTAATGCCCGGATTTCTCTTCAAAGTAAAAGTTACATTTTATTATTGGATACGGTGCACAATAAACGTATAACGCTTAAATTCTGGTGAGAAATAATTATTTTGTAATTAACTGTACCCGAAATATGTACAGTCCCGTCACAAATGTACACAGATTGTTGAAAGCATAAAAAAATCATCATTCAACATGTTTCTATATTTAGATAATGCTATAATTTCCCATTTTTTTCTCAGTATTGTATAAAAATGTATCTTAGTAAAAAAAAAAATGGCACACTGACCCTTTAAAGTGTCTCATAGTGCTGTTACAGATTCAAGAAATTCATGCAAATGGCGGCCTCCACCACTGCTGAAAAGGGAGACTACTCTCATAAGCACTTTTCCTGGATGCAAGTTACTTCCCTTGATTAACCTACCGCAGTTCATTCACCTGAACAGCGATTTTTCATTTGATATTTTATGGGGAAATTATTTCATCCAGGTCAAAAAAAGGAACATCCGCACTGTTACCAGCAGCAAGTCTGCATGCTATGGTCTGTCATGGTATGGGGTTGTGTCTGTGCTCTTGGAAAGGGTAACTTGCATCTTTGGCTGCAACAATGCTGAACAGTGCTATAAGATTTTGGAGGAGCATATGCTGCCTTTAAAATTACATCTTTCCCGGGAAGCCCTTGGATATTATGACAAGACAACACGAAACTGCAGTCTCGAGACATGGCTGGCTGTGTAAGAAGAGGGTGAGAGGGCTTAACTGGCTTGACTTGTCCCAGTAAAGAACGTGGCACATTTTGAGAAGCATAATGTGACAACGAGGACCCCGTACTGTGGCACATCTTAAAGGGGCAAAGAGCGAAATCGTTTCACCGCTAGGTTTGCTGTTGTGCACTGCCTGTAGTCCAAAACAAAGTGTGTCATGAGCCACACCTCCCTCTACCTCTGCTATTCAGCAGAATGACGGGCCAGTTTAAGTTTCCGCGGCGTTATTACTCAGTACATCGAACCTGAAATGCTCACAAAACTGCAGATTTGCGCCAATTGCAAATGTTAGCTGGCTGCCGGGCTACTCACCTAACACAACAGTAACGCCTGGCCCATTGCTGGGACCGAGCCACTAACAACTCAAGCTCCGGACATTAACCCATGCTACGATTGTAACATTAAATTTAATTGAATCGACATAGCGACATATGCCTAACGTTACTGTAGCACTAATTAAAGCAGATATTTGACTTTATGTTGTTACTTACCTGTCCAGGAGAAGAAGAGCTAGCTCCGAGTCAAACTGTAGCCCCTTTAGCTCTCGCAGTGCTCTCCATCTTGGAAATGCAAGGCCAATGTTAATCCGGGTTCTGTCCCTTTCTTTATCCGACAACTTCTTCGCCAACGACCGTTGTTTCTTTAGATGTAATTTCAGATCCTGCTCGTCTTCAGGTGAACGTTTCGTTCCGCTCTCCGCCATTTCGCTTTTTCAAAAATACGCGCTGCCACTGCTCACTGGCTGTATGAATGCATTCTCGGGAAGGAGGAGCCAGCGATTCTGCTCACTGGCTGTATGAATGTATTCTCGGGAAGGAGGAGGCGGCGATTCACATGAACGTACATGAACGCGCAGCCGGACCGGGCATGTAAGCAAGGGGCTGGAGATGAACACAGAGAGCGGGTGTGTGACGTCCTGCTATACTCCAGATGAAATTACACCTCTCGTTCTTCGCATAGTGATTTTTAATTCCTTCAATCTAGAAATGATGCATTTCCGCTTACTGCCCCTTTAAGATTCATTTGCTGTAGAAATGGGGAAAAAATTACGCGTAAAACCCATAATCACTCGGTGCATTCAGTCCCTAAACATAAATATTGTGAAATTGAATGGCAACATTACGAAATTGTAAATGCTGTCCCAGTTTTACAAGGAGCAAAATGGAATTTCCTGTTTATTTTGAAAAATCAATATAATTAATGTGAAAACTCCAAAATGTGCTGCATTGTTTTCAATGTAATACAAGTCAAAGATGATTTTCAAATCACTGCTTTCAGTTTTAATTTTAATTGAACGAACCATCTTAACCTTTTCTGACTTGTTGTAAGTCTGTGTGACTCAATATCTATGAAAGGAATATGCCCTGTCTTGGCAGTTCATGTTGTAAGATGATCTGGTCAATTCAATTATGGGCCATAAAAATGTTCACCTAAGGAGCACTGTTACAAGATAAATAAAATAATGGACTGTAAAGCCATGAAGCTGGAGGAAAGTGAGTAAACTTGCTGACCTCATTCTGCAGGAATAGGAATGTCTTTGAGGACACTGATTTTCTTTGATGCTTGCATATAATATGTGCATATACCATGGGTGCTCAAATTTGCAGTCACAAAACAACCCTTAACAAGAACTTTGATTGAAAATAATCTTATGATTTTTAATCTAGATGAGACATGTTTTTTGACTACTTACAAGTGGGGGAAATCTATACAATGGAGCTATACAAGGATACTGAAGTAACTGCTCAGCTTAGCAGCTGCATTGCTCCTAAAGGAAGTGCACATTCATATGTCTCGCAAGACTTGCTGCAGTGGAACTAGTTCAGCATTATGAATGGACTCGCCAAACTTTGAATGAAAAAGTACTTTTTTTTTTTTTTTTTTTTTTTTTGAAAAACGGGAAAAAATAAAGCAGTTGAGCGGTCGCATTTTCACGTAAGGGAACCGAATTCAGGAATTTGCTGCTAGAATGTGTTACAGCTAAGGTTTACCTGTGGAGGAAAATGAGCCTGAAATCCAGTGGCTGCACTGAAGGCTCTCATTCGGCATTGATGTGATGCAGTCGAGTGTGGCTCTCAGAACAGGAGAGGCAGGGTGAAGGAAGCAGGGGTGGGTTTAGAAAGCGGAGGAAGGAGTGGTAGCAGTTGAGCACCTCTCAGTAGCCATGACAGTCCCCTCTCCCTCTCCTTCCCTCCCAGTCTGCTGCAGGCTTACCAACAGTGCCCCTCCGAGATGGAACGGGAAAAGCTCCTGTCCTCTATCAGATACGGCAAACTGAAAAGGTTTTTGTCCAAGATATCACTTTTTTTCAGTAGATGTTATTATAATAACTGTAATAAAATGTAAATATGTAGTGACTGTGATTTATTGATGGCTTTTCTGTTTGTGGCAGGAATGTGGGCCCAGCCTTGAGCCGCACTGTCTACCAGCTATATTGCACTCCGGGACCACTGTCATAGCTGTTGTTATACACATTACTCATCCTGTACAAAAACAGACACACACACGCCCACCAGAATTTCCCAGATGTAAATGAACATATACATTCTTTTATGTTGAAAACAATTGTGCTATTGTTGAAATGGACCTTTTGAATAATAAAGGATTGCCCAAAACGTTAACGGTATTGTTTCTCCACTTATTACGGGTAAGTTTTTTTTTTTTTTTTTTTTTTTTAATTGGCTACCTTTTATACACCCTGGTATTTCTTCAGTGTTGGAAAAGAGTCTCAATAAAACATGAATAACAGTGTCTAGACTGTTTGGAGGACAGAGGCCCACGTTAGCCTCGCACCACATCACACATACTGATCACAAAAAGCCAAACCTATGCATAACAGAAAGCAAGTATGTGCGCCTGCAGGTGAGTGACGTCATTGAGAGGTTCATAAGAGAATGAGTAGGTGAAATGATATCAACAGTCAGTCTGAAGACATTCTTCGGCTTTTTAAACTCTCAAACCCTCACGGGCAAAAACCCTGTGACTATATGTCCACGAAATTCTGCAATATTTGATTATAGTAATATGGGAAGCGAACGCAGTATGCTGCCATCGGCGCAACCGTAACAGGATCACTCTCCAAGCATCCCCTTTCTTCCGTTCCGAGCTCTTGTCCTAGCCTTGCGCTGGTGAGAGGCACGTACTGTCTGGAGGCGCTTCAAAGGACCGAAGACATTAGTTTATTGCCGCATCAAGGAGGAAAGGATGCAGCGCATCAGTCGTTGGAATAAAATGAAGACCGAGGGAGGACAGGGAAAGTGTTTCGGTTGAAATAATGCGTGTTTACCGCGGGCTCTGTCGTCCGAGAAGCGGAACAGAACCAGCGGATGGGGTTATCTGCACGACGAGGAGGTCCCGACACTGGGCCGCCGAGTTCTGTACCTCCCAGGCTGGTTGATGGTGCCAACGGGAGGGGATCAGAGGGGGAAGAAGAATGGGGGACCGACAGAGAATGCAAGGAGTGACGGTGACGGGAGAAGCGCCGGGGCTCCCCGCCGGTGGGAGAGAGGAGGTGAGAAGTGTTAATATTAGCAAATGTCCGTTTGAAAATTTCTTGAAACAGGATGATTTCATTTTAACTGGATCGGGCTCTTAAGGTGAATTGTGCTACTCGCCTGTGACTGCACGTCCCTGGAGGTTTTAAAGAATAGCATCCCAGCTTCGGTCCTGGACCATCCTTTGTTTTAGGCGGCAATGTGCACAATGCAGACGCACATTCTAAACAAAAATGGAAACCTTATTTATGAGTGAATGCTTGCCCATTGCAAGGAAACTGAAGAGCTTGAATTCCACGAACCAGTATGAGGGCAGAGAAAGTAGGCTATATATGTGCAAGGTATTCGACTGTTCTTTTGTTTGTTTTCGATGTGCTGTCAATCACATTGGTTGCTGCGAGTCGGTAGGCTGTAGGCTACACAACAAATATTTATGATTTGTTTATCTAGGGGCAGTTATATGCCTTACGTGTCCAATATAGTTTACACGAAAGGTTTAATCTCCAGGTTACATTACCTTGTTTACCACATAATTTTATATATCGGATTGTTTCCCATCGTTGGGCATGAAATTGATCAAAATAGCCTAAACATTTTCAGCCATCTAAGGGCGTTTTATAAGGAAAGGGTGGCATTTTACAGACCACCATTTACGATTTCAGGTATGTGAGCGAGCAAAAATAAATAATAATTTCGCATAGATGCGGAGCAAAACGAAATGCCTCTATTCGTTCAGCTTTGCGATGTGAATTTCTCTACCTCTCTGCATCTTAACGCGACTCGTCCTCTCTTCGTCCATCACCCGCAGCCTATTTCGCGGCTGCATTGCAGTTGAATATGTTCGCGCGCCGTAAATGGTTTATTCCCTGCACCAGTCTCTCACCTTTCTTCTCCAGTTTTTTTTTTCCTGTTAAGCTTCTGCGTCTAGTCTCTTCCCAGTGCTCACTCTCCGACCCAACATCCGTCTGCTAATTTGCCTATCTTAATCCGCTTTTCCCCCGTTATACTTTATCTTAATGCAAGGCCTTGATTGATCCAAGAACCCGTATTTGAACAAGTTGAAGGTGTAAAAATCCCTAGAAGGCATAATCACTGGTATTGCAGGCAATATCTGGAACTGCTGTCAGATTTGAGTTTACCCCGAAGCCTCTTTTAGGTTAGGGTATATGCTGGTGACCCCTTCCCCCCCTGTGAATTCCACCGCAGCTACGGTTGCCACACGCTCACTCACTGCCACAGAGTGTTTCATTCTGCAGTCCCTAACTCTATGGGCTGTAAGCTAATTTAAACTGCTTTACTGATCAAGTGGACTCGGTGTACCAAAATTGTCAAAGTAGACTCATTTGTGCCCAGATTTTCAAATTATGGCATCGGATTCAATAAGTAGTGTAAGTGTTTAGTTTTTGTATTTATGACTTCCTATGAAACTCCCAGAGGCCCTACTGGGGGTAAAAGGCACACATAGAACTTAGATATTGTAGGGCTGTTCTTACAAGGCCTCCCTCTATCCAGAAATATAATATTGCATGGATAATGTTCACAGATGATATTTTGTACAGATATCTACTGCAGCAGTGGTCTTGGAGGGCTCCAAAATGGGACTGTGTATAAAGCTTGATTAGACCATCTGGGCTGCTGAGTAGAAACTTTACATTTTTTACTCAGAATAGTTTTGTCCAATTTCCGTTTATGGATGAAAATTATTTTATCTGACATACATGGGTTCACACTGAAACAATTTTTTTTTATGGCATGAGTATTTTCTCCAGTAAAACTGCATATCAAGCAGATATTGGCTTCATTTTATGTGTTATTCCCTGCAATAGCGGGTTAATATGGCCATAATGGAAGTGAGTGAGTCACGATCCTTTCATACTCAATATCTCAATAATGGTACAAGCCATAATTTTCTAACTTTGCCGATTAACAGATATATTGTAGCTGTGAGCTGATTGAAATTTGGTTGAATCTGTGAAGTTGCATCATACTAAATCCAGCAGGACTTCACATTGCTTCTATCAGTTTGCTTGTGAATTAAGGTAGCTAGCGCTGTAAGAAGATTATTAGCAATTCAGTTAAAGCCTGATAAAAGCTCGATTTCAACAGTCGTCATGCTAGTGATGTTTGTCTTGCGTTTCAGGCTTAGTTTAAGTGCACTGCACTAACATTACTTGCGCATACCTTCATTTCACATCTATAGTAGCCAGCTAGCTTGCTACAGAGCTACATGAAAATTGTGGCATTGAGCAGCCTGTTTTTCATTTTGCCTTGTAGTTAGCTAGCTGACTACTGTAGACGTCAAATTAAGCTGGCTGGGTAGGATTAGATAAGGCATTACCGGTACCTTTACTAACTAGCTACATTCTCTGAACAGATCCTGAGTTTACAAGAGGCACTTCCGCCTCGTCGCCTCATTCTTAATTAATATACGAAAAGACACGTTCTGTCATCTTAATATGCAAAAAGACACCGCAACGCAGGGTCCTGTGCAATCCAGTAAGATTGTATGTTGCTTGATTAATATTGCAAAATATTTACAACAATTACAACTCAAAAATATGCAGAGGACTGATACATTACAGCTTTGAGAATACAATGCTGTGAAAAAAGCATTTGCGACAACTCATCCAGAAGGTCACAAAAGAACCTGGGCTAAAATCTAATAAACCGCAGACCTCACTTCTGGTCAGTGTTCACGATTTCATAATAAGAAAGATGGGGGGAAATGGCATCTGCGGAAGAGCTGCAAGGCAAAAACCACTACTGAGCAAAAAGAACACAAAGCCTTGTTTTATACTTACCAAAAACCATCTTGATGAAACCAACAACTTTTGGGATGATATTTTGTGGACTGATGAGTCAAAAGTGGAACTTTTTGGAAGATATGAATCTCATTACATTTGCTGTAAACCTAAAACAGCATTCCACAACAAGAGCATCATACCAACAGCCAAACACAGTGGTGGTGGTGTGATGATCTGGGCTGCTTTTGCTGCTTCAGGACTTGGGCGGTCAACCGTGATTAATGGAGCCATACAGTAGTCTATCCACCAGAAAATCCTGAAGGAGAAAGTTCAGCCATCAGTTTGAACCTAAAGCTTGAATGCAGTTTAATGATGCAGCAGGACAGCTATTCAAAGCACACAAGCAAGCCCACCTCTGGATGGTTCAAAAGAATCATGATGAAGGTTTTGGAGTGGCTCAGTCAAAGTTTTGACTTTAATCTGATTGAGATGCTGTGCCATGAATTTGAGCAGGTAGTTCATTCTTGAATACCCTTGGATATCACTGAAATAAAACAATTCTGTAAATAAGAGAGGGCCCAAATTCCTCCACAGTGACGTAAAAAGGCTATTACTAGTTATCACAAATGTTTGATTGCAGTTGTTGCCGCCAAGGTTGGCACAAGCAGCCATTAGGTATGGGGGGAAATTATTTTTTCACATGGGTGATATAGGTATAGAATGACTCTGTACATGCAATAAATGAAACGATCACTTAAAAGCTGATTTTTTGTGCTTACATCATCATTGTCTTCTATTAAAATTTCTATGGATGATCTGAAACATTTAATTTAGGCAAATACGTAAAAATAGAAGAAATTTAGAAAGGACTAAATACTTTGTAACAGCCCCGTACCTCTTTATCATCTTTAAAATCATGCCTTGAAAGTTTATACTCATTCCCTTTGTGATATTTACTGTATGTTGGGGACATCAAAAAAGAATGTCAGGTACTGGTACCAAGCAGTGGTCCTCTCTTGTTTCGCAAAGCCATGAGAATGTGTTGCCTCTATCTTTCAAGAATTTAATACATCCCTTTCATCATTATTTCTTTTTACAATATTGGCGATATACCAGAGTCTATTATGTACTCAAGCAATGTTTTTCACAGGTTGGTATGAATCAGGTTGAGCCTGAGAGGGGATCATAGAACTACTAAAGGAGGCTGATGGATCTCCTCTTTGTCTTCAAAAATGCATCAGAAGCAATCCTTCTGATTTCCATCCACTCAGGAGAAACTGGTATACATAAATCCATGGTTATACTGAGATTCCATATTCAGCATAAAAAAATGTAATTATATTGGAAAATAATTAATTGACCCGGTAGATTTTTAAAATTTACCGGGTCAATTAATTATTTTCAATATAATTACATTTTTTTATATAATAAAATTCTAATTAATAATAAAACTCTGCTTGAAAAAAAAAAAATTAAATTTTAATTGTTCATTTTCTTTATACAGATGACTCTGAATAAGTAAGCAGGTAGTGGAAAATATTTCTGTATGAAACCATTTGTAATTGATAAAATAACCAGGTTTGCAGATAGACATGTCGTAGAAATAATTTCAATAATCTAGTCTGTAGGTAGACATGATGTAGAAATATTCTCTAAGTTTAAAGTTTTGATTCAGAGGCCCACGTAGTCAAATCGGACCCAAAACGGTGTCAAATTTTAGATCCCTTTCATGGCAATGCCTGGATTTAAACATGCATTAAAAATGCAATACTTAAATTATCCATGCTATAATGAGTCTTTTAATAGAAATGTCTTAAAGACGATATGAACGATAATAAGCAAAGTCCTGTGTTTATCCTACACCCCTTGTACTACCTCCATTGGTTTCATTTTTTTTCCCCCAGGATTTTGGCCATAAATCCATTTTTAGGAAGTAATAAGAAAAAACTAAACGCTACTCATTGACTCTGATGCTAAAATATGAAAAATTTTGCACAAATTAATCTAATTTGGCAAGTTCCTATATGGCTCCACAACTGAGCCATATAGGTTCCTGAACTTGGCGAATTTGCGCTCACGCCTGCTTGATGGGGGTCTGAGGACCAGTTTTCCAAGTCCTTTGTCTGAAAACTATGTTGAATTAAAAGGTTAAATTTTGCAAGTTTACCATTTTCGCTGAAATTAACATTTATAACATTTTTTACTGATTCTGAGGGGATCACTTGGGGAAGTTCTGAAAATCTAGGTAATGTCACATGGAATGACCTAGCAGCTGTAACTATGACGTCCAGCCCTTGTTATGCTCACCCAGTTACTTAATTAATCAGTAGCAGTCGAGGCAGGAATCTAGGCAAAAAAGAACCCTGGAGACTGTTCTCCAAAGGCCACCCAAGTGCCGTCATTTACCAAATTACCGGGGAACCCAGATCACCCTTGTGACTAGTCCTTTGTTCAAAAGCGTAAATTCTACAGGAAGTTCTTATCATTGCTGTTTCATTGCTGTCAAGTTTGTTATTTTGGGAGAGGGAAATAACAAGTGCATTTGTTGGAATAGAGTACATTAAATTACTTTGTCGCACATTGAGATGGATAGATACTCTAATGAACCCCGTGGGGTAATTTGTCCTCTGCATTTAACCCATCCTATTGTAAGGGCCATCCTATGGTTGTCATTTAGCAGATGCCCTTTTCTGGGATAATGTACTACTCAAATAATTACATGAGGACACAAAGAGTGCATGAGTTTGATCAGTTTTTGTTGTGAAGCATGTTGGAAATGTCAATGCATGACAAAGATTTATTGTTTCAGGTGCAGGATAGATGTTTTGCCAAGGATGGTTTTCAGATACCGTCTCCTGCAGAGCGGTGAAAAAGTATTTGCTTCCCAATTTCTTCTATTTGTGCTCATTTATCAGACTAAAATGCATCAGATCATCCAACTAATTTTAATATAAGACAAAGACAATGTGAATAAACAGAAAATGCAGTTTTTAAATGATTATTCCATTTATTGATGGTAAAGTTTTTTTGAAAACCTATATCACCCATGAATAATAATAATAATAATAATAATAATAATAATAATAATAATAATAATTGTGCCACTCATGGGGGCAACAACTGCAATTAGAAGTTTGTGATAACTGGCAATGAGTCTTTTACATCGCTATGGAGGAATTTTGGTCCGCTCTTCTTTGCAGAGTTGCTTAAATTCAGCCATATTGCAGGGTTTCAGAGCATGAATTGCCCGTTTAAGGTCATGCGACAGCATCGCAATCGGATCCCAGCCAGGACTTTGACTTGACCACTCTAAAACCTTCATTTTGCTTCTTTTGAGCCATTCAGAGGTGCTTGTGTGCTTCGGATCATTGTCTCGTTGCATAACCAAACTGCACTTGAGCTTTAGGTCACAAACTGATGGCCGGACATTTTCCTTCAGGATTTTCAGTTTGAGAGCAGAATTCAAGGTTTCCTCAATTATGGCAGGTCCCAAAATGGTAGGGCAGCCTCAGAGCATCACACTACCGTCACCGTGTTTGACTGTTGGCATGAAGCATTTATTTGTGGAATTCTGTGTGAACTTTACACCGGCTGTAATGAGAGCCACATCTTTCATGCATTCCACTTTCGATTGCTCCGTCCATAGAATGTTATCCCATAAGTCTTGGGAGTCATCAATATGTTGTTTTTGCCAAATTTGAGATGAGCCTTTGTGTTCTTTTTCCTCTGCAGTGGTTTTTGCCATTGGCTCTTCATGGCTGCTATTTTTGCCCTGTCTCTTTCTTAATGTGGAATCATGAATACTGACCTTAAGCCTCGGTCACAACCGGCCGTACTTCCACTCCACGGCGTATCTACAGCAAAAAATGCCAAGGAACTCAAGGGCCACGCAGACTCTTCTTGCGAAATTTGAGCCTGCAGACTGCCCGTAAGCACGTACAATGGATTCTGATCATGCACAAAAAACTCCACGATTTCCAGAGAAAGGCCAAGGATGCAAGTTTCACTTGCTCCCGACGCAAGGAGCACGCCGGTCAGACGTCGTTTTTTTTTTTCACTGGTCGTGGAAATAAAACCGTTTGTCCAAGACGCAAGTCGACCGCAAGTTTCCCGCAGGTGTGATATAAGACGGGCGCACACACAACGTACGAAATAAATAGAATTTCCGAGCACGGCTGGGGTATAGGAAGAAGTGCGCAGCTGTTGCAAGACTGCCGCACGTCCTCCTTGCTACCTCTACGAAGCACACACGTGCCAAATCGCAAGATTGTTGCTGCAAACTTCTTCCGTCATCCTCAAGGGCAGCACGGCACGATTACTCCCGCCTTACGAGTTGACTGCTACTTTTTTTTAATCTCCTTCTCCTCTACGACTCACACCTACGGCAAAAAACGCAGAGAACGCATGATTAAAAAAATCCGTGCGTCCGGTTGTGACCGAGGCTTTAACTGAGGCAAGTGACACCTGCAGTTAGATGTAAGTCTGGGCTCTTTTTTGACCTCCTGGAATAGCGGTTGATTCGGTCTTAGAGGAAGTTTGGCAGGCCAGCCACTCCTGGGTAGGTTCACCCCTGTTCCAAATTTTCTCCATTTGTAGATACGTAATGGCTCTCACCATGGTTCACTGGAGTTCTCGAGCCTTATAATGGGCGTTGTAGCCCTTTACTGGGGGATAGATGTCAACAACTTTGTTTCTCATTTGTTCTTGATTTTTAGTAGATCGTGGCATCATGTGCTTTTTTTTGCCAACCTCACGCTGATAGACAGGTTCTATTTAAGTGATGTTTGGATTCAACAGGGCTGGCAGTAATCATGCCTGGGTGTGTCAAGTGAAAGTGAAACTCAGTTATCAATTAAATTTGCTGAAATTGTTCATTCAGTAACTATTAATATTATAAATATTACTATTACAGTTACTTTTTTGCATGGGGCATGCATGGTAGGGTTAGATAGATTTTTCCTTCATTAAATGAAATAATTGTTTTGAAACTGCATTTCGTGATCAGGTTATCTTTGGGTTATTTGGGGTTATCTTTGACTGATATTAAATTACTTGTACTTTGATCTGAAACCTATTAGTGTGACAAATATGGAACATATATAAGAAATCAGGAAGGGGGAAAATACTTTTTCACACCACTGTAGTTAGATATGTAGGTGCATTAGTGTTGGTCATATGTAATTCTTTTTTCTGGCATATGCAACAGAGATTCCTTTTCTTCTGCACAATATTAATTTTTTTTTGCCTTTTGTTTGCTGTTTTTTGGATAGTTGTGAATAATTGATTGAAAGGTTAAAGATCAAATGTACAGGTTTTAACCTCAATGAAATTTTTATGCAGGGTGGCACAAACTGAATATTAAGCATGAAATTTCACTCTAATACGTTCTGATAAAGATGTAATTTGGCTTTTTTTTTCATATTTTTCACAGCTCCAAAAGTTTAACCTTTTTCTTGGACCCAATCAGAAACTATCGCTGTCTGACATTACGCGCATCAAACTGAAACTTGACGACAATAGCCTGAACAAAGCTTCTTACTCCCAGTCTTGTGTCTCACTTTGATAACACAAAAAAGCAGTGGTTTTTATCCACGTCATTAGTTTAAAAAATCAAAATTTCCCTGAATTCCATCCTCTGTATTAGCTTATTCGCCACCGCCCACAATACAGGCTACCGCTTTTAGAACAGTCAGGCTTGTAAGTACAAATCTGTGATATTTCATGAGAATTTCACGAACACAATTATGCAAACTATACACAAATTGTCCAGTCGTCTTTCTAATAACTCATTTGGTTAACTTTGTGTGCATAGGCTTTCAGTGGCATAGCCAGAACTGAAAATTGGGGGTGCCCAGAACTACCCTTTACAACAATTATTAGTCTTGGCTTGTTCTCAATAATAATCAAATAATCTTTGATAATAATCAAAGTCTCGGCTTCTCTCTCCATACAATCTATCGGTGACTAAATAATTGGCTAAATCCTGAACAGAAAAATAATTGAATGAAAAACAAGACTGTGCTTTATAAAAAACAAACTGCTCTTAAACTTCTGCGCTACCTTTTCCACACATCAGGTGATTAAACCTGTGCTTCATGATTGTTTTAATTGTTTAAATGAAATAAAAGACCATTTGAAATGTCTTTATGCAATTTCATAGCTCCCAACCCCTGAGAAAGAAAACCATGAGAAGTCCAGAGTCATAATTGGTTTCCATGTTACTGGAGGTGAAATTTACCGTGACGCATGTAAAAATGAAAAACGTCCAGGCACAAGGACTTCAATTTCGCATTAGAATCTCTGAAATACGCGTTGATTGAATAAAGAATGATTAAAAACTGGGACTCGGCAATTAAATATAATTTTGTTTGCAGAATTAAAATTTTCAATCTTCACTTTTCTTTTGAAGTGTAAGATTGCTGACTATGGCATGAGAAGGTGATGTGCTACTAAAAAGCTGAACCGGCAAATGTTAAAATCTAAACGATACTTGACAGGCAACCAATGCAATATAAAAAGTTTGGGAGTAATATGAGTAATGTGTCTAGTGGATTTATGTATACATCCAACTCATGTAGGTTTCTGTTCACAACGGATCCACCCAACAGCGATGTAGAGATGACTGAGCAATTGCATTCTCATGGCATCCGGAAGATTTCTCTTTCGAGGATCTGTCTTGGCAAACATTTGAACTGAATGACGTCAGAAATGCAATAAAATCAGACCAAGATCGGAAAAGCGTGCAAATTGGTTATTTTTTTTACTCATTTTCTTTGATCCAAATAACCGTCAGTGAAATAACTTTTTTGGCAGCTTGATAGACCTGTATACTTTTCACCTGGAAGCATAATCTTTAAAAAGTCAGGAACCTGTCTATTTGACCTTTTAAGTTGTGCGTCATGTATGGTAGAGTGGAGAAATCCTTGTTGCGTGTATGATGGACAAGTTGTATCTGATTTTTGATAAACTTGCATGTCATTAATACCACAATTATGGTATTTTGGTGAAATTTCACTTCATGTGGGTTATGATCCAGACCAGGAGCCAAATGCGGAGTCCGAGTACAATGCAATAGTTTGGTTTATTGACAGTTCTGAAACAAGGACAGTAGTCCGATTAAATGGCCTAATCGAGCTATAACCGTAGCTCGACATAACTGTGCATATAAACTTAATGAGAAGTTATACAGTAAGATTGAGGGACAGAGCCCAGAGCAGAATAAATCTGTTCAGTTGAAATGGTACAGGCTTGGGTGCAAAGACATATCCGTGCCTGGCCAGTGGCTAACCAGGACTGCTGCCAGTCTTTGCCCGAGCCGAACTGTCAGATGGCAGGACTGTGGAGTTTAGCCAGAACGCGGTCCCAATCCTGATGACCATAGAAGGCTTGGGAGTTTCTTCCTAATAAACTGGGTAGAAGAACATACGAGTCTTGACTGATAGGATAATGATCTTAACCCTAGAGATGAGAGTAAGGCTTGGGAGCTTGTTTTTATTAAAGTGCACCTATTTAGTTACTTTTCATTGGTCATTCTTGTATTCTTGAAGTCTACTAAAAGAGGTTCAAATGCATTATTGTTAAAAAAACACTTGAGTTTTCTCGTGCTGGCCATTTCTGCAGTGGGCCTACCTGTGTGTAAAATATACGTTGAGGTCCTGGCCCCACCTCCCGAAAACACCAGTGTGCTGTGATTGATCGACTTGATCACTCACTTGTGATTGATTTAATTAATTAATTAATTAATTACAGATTTAATTAAGTGAAGTCCCTGGCTCAATTGGCCACAGGCCTCGATCAACATGCGATTTGAAATGTAACATGTACACCTCTGTGTCAAAGAATAGTCTCACGTGGATGTTTTTCTTTATTTGTTTGCTGCATGTCTTGTTGGTTTTTATTTTTTGTTCGAAAGTGATGTAAGCAACCTTTATGCATTCTAGGATCACTGAAGAAGATGGTAATTTTCGGTTGACTCCAAGATTAGAGTTTTTTGGAATTCATTTTTACATTGTTCTTGGTTCAGATTGATTTAGTCTAGACTGGTACATTGAAAAATAAAGGTCAAAAAGCAATAGTTTTTGCATATCAAAGAACAACTATGCATATTTTTTTGATTGAATGGAATAAGTAAGAGGCTAAGCCTTTGATGGTAGCAGTGCAACAGCTTAATGCACAGTGACTGCCATTTCCTTTGGGGATACATTAAAATTGCTGTAATTGCATTCGATTTGATTCATTGAACACAGGCATATGAGTCAAAGGGCTCGAATGGGTCAGGACTTTGCCTGGAGCCCATGTACAGTAGCTGATGTGTGTGATTGGGTTGCTTTTGACAAGTTATTGTTGCTGTGCAGGATCTTGAATCTTGAAAATCATGTAATTTTTGGACAATTTTTCACAATGAATTCTTGATACAGACTTGCACTTATAGGCTATTCCTTTGTCTAAAGATATGACCTTGTAATTAGATGGTGTGTGTTTGATTGATAGGGGCAGTCGGGTTTCAAGAAAAAGCGTGATGGTAACTATGTGAATTTTGTTCTTCAATCATCTGAAACTGTAAAAATGATAGGAGATGGGTTTCCATGCTGACTTAGGAGCATTTTCACTCACTGGCCCTCATTTATCAAACGTGCGTACACCAAAAAAATGGGTGTACGCCAAATCTCCCGCAAGAATCGGCATTTATCAATCTGAACGTGAGAGAACCGTCCGCAAAAATCTCACGCCAGGTCTGACCAGGTGTACCAAGATTCGAAATCGGCGAACAACATGCAGGAACGAGTGCAGCTGTCAAAATGAGTAATAAACCATATGCAGCAATGCGGACGTCGTGCTGTTGTTGCTCTTATTAGTAAAATTAATAAATAGGCTAATAAAATAAATGAATGAATGAATAAATAAATAAATAAATAAGACACCTGTGTTGAGAAATTAATTAAACTTTTATTTTGAGACAACCTGCTTGTCGGGCCAGACGGCTGACAATTAAATTCAATTTGATTAGGCGCAATGCGTGGCTTGGCAGATATGCAGTGTGGTATGTCAGATGCTCATCCATTCGGATATATACTGAACAACAAAAGAAACGCAAGTTAATTAAAGGCAGACTGGAAAATAAGTTTGCGCGTACTTATTTTAAAAAATCAAATTTATTACTAGCGCATGCACATTTACACTCATTTCATCAAACTTTTCTTTATTTTGCGGTCACTTTGACTGAGTAACCATAAGAGTACATTAACTAACTAGCTAACTTGCGTTTCTTTTGTTGCTCAGTATATATAGGCCTACAGACACTTTGTCAAAATGTAATCACGGTCAATGGCAGATCTTCTATTGTTAGAGGAATAAGCCTCTGTCCGACGTGAGAGGAACTTTCGGCACAGAGAAGATCTCCTCCGGGAAAGTGACAAGTGGCTGCTCGTTTTGTGTGGCACCCAATAAAATGTCATAGAGTAATTCTAATAAAAGTACAATGAAGGGTGATCTCTGCAGACTGCAGACACGGAGTCCCCACCGCCTCGCATTCCCACGATGAAGGGGGAGCCCTGCTGCCGCGCGCTCCTCGAACGGTGACAGCTGGAGTTTTGAGCCTGGTTGGCCTCCACCGGTCCGTGCGCTGCTGCGCCTGAGCGCAGCAACCCGTTTTTTGGTGGCAATCTTAAAATCAGACCACTTTTTTTTTAATCTACATGTAAAGCGTTTGGATTGTCAATTATGTAGGCTATATAACATGAAGTATCATGGATCTATAAATTGAATTTATTAAGGCCGATGTTATTCGCACTTATATGTGTGGCCAATGCTTAATTTTTTTTTTTTTGGCCACACTATGATAAGTGCGCCAGTTGATGACCAGTCCAGTGCCGCTTAGAAAGTACCGCTTAAAATAAGTTTGGATAAGAAAATTTTTTTTGCTTTGGACACACTTAAAATAAGTGCGGGCAATGGAGAAATGTGCATCTTGGCCACACTTATAAGTGCGTCTAACGCGAATTTCGATCAATTTTTGTGCTTGGACGCACTTGAATAAGTGCGAATAGTCACTTTGATTTATTAATGAATTAAATCAAACCTCTGCTGCACTCCGGTTTTCCACCCCAAATAGTTTTCCAAACTGCGGCCTTCTGGGCTCCCTTTATGCCACTCTTAAGACTTCCAAATAAAATTGTTTTGTTTTTCTCCACCTCGGACGTGATGATTTATATTTCCTCCTCAGTGAAGTTCTTTCTTCTTTGCCGTCTTTCGAGAGTCCATGTCGTAAAGTAGGCAGGACTATGCCTCCCGGAGCATGAATTTATAGGGGCGTGTCATGTAAATTACGATGGTTTCAGCCGCCAGATTTATCGACGCAACGCTAGTTCTACACCGAAATCAGCGACGTACACACTTTTAGTAAATCAGACGTGACACCTGGCGAACGCTGATATTTACACCAGAATCTGCACCAGATCTTATGTAAGTTTGATAAATGAGGGCCACTGAGAGGGAAGGGGCTTATGGACTGGAAGGGGTTTGTGAGAAAATATACTTGTCCTCTAAGAATATTCTTAGGGCCCTATGAAATCAGTTTTATTTTTTTTTCAAATTCCATTTTATTTTTTCCCAAATTCCGTTTTTTCCGTTTTAATTTTTTGGAATTCCATTTTTTACCAATTACACCAATTTTACCATCAGACAGAGTGTGCTATTTATGTTGATGAATAAAATCTTCACTAATTAAATAGAAATAACTTTAAATTAGTCGATGCAACCCTCCATTTTCCTCAGTACTTAAAGTCAGAACAAGTACTGCATAATGACGCAATATAACATTGCACAGTGATGAAAGATTTTTTTATTTTTAACCTAAAATAATACTACAAAATAAAAGTGCCTTTTTAAAGGAAGTGTAAGCTACAGTCAAAAAGGCAGACTACGGCCATACTGACATGTATTATTCTGACTGCCCCTTTTTAATCATTTATAATCTTGTTGTGTATATATATGAATGTATGAGAGCAGCAGTAATGACACTCAGTTTCCCCCACGAATCAACAGTTGTCTGATTCCGATGCATCAGCTATATGTAATTTATTTTTTTATTTTTAAGAAACATTTGTTCAGTAATCCCAATACTGTGCATTCCATCCTAGGACAAAATGTTCTACAGTAATGATTAAACATGAACAAACTGACGCAAAGATGCATCAGCTATTATTTCACCACTGGGAGACGACGTTACGTCATAATTTGCATGCACACAATTCACTAAGTAGACTGTGAAAAGAAATATTGTAGGCTATATAACGGTTATATAAGTTGTTAAGCTAACATAAGACGACAAATGAGGATGTTTAGAACCCTGCAATCCCTGGCATCAGCGGTCTCGTCTACAACAACGAAAAACTTCTTCCCCCAGATCTGTAGCACCGAAGAGATGTGTTGTGTTGCTCTAACACTCGGGGCAGGTTAATTTGTCGAAGGCTGCTCACATTTTCGCGTGCATTCGCGTCTTTACATTAACTTTGAATGTCATCTGGACGCGCGAATATTTTGCTTAGCGTTCGGTGGAAACGTGGCTTTACGAACAGAATTTCAGTCAAATTATGCCGATGTCCGCGAAATTCCGCGTTTATCAATAGATTCCGTTTTCATTGGCCAATGCCGCGATTCCGTCCGCGATTCCGTGATCGCGGAAATCATAGGGCCCTATATTCTGAACTAAGGACTGAGCAAGTGAAAATTTTCCAGTGTAGTGAGTCAGTGGAGAACACTGAGATAAGCAGTGAGTCAGTATTGCGAGATGGATCTTTCACAAGCAATCAGGGACCCCCCATTAATACTGAGGAATGTAAAATCCATAAAATCATTTTGAATGTCGACTGTTCCATTTTAATCTTCATAACAAGGCAGGGTGAACCAACCTTTACATTACTGCAGTGTTTTTGCACCCCAAATTTAAGAGAAGTGAGTGGAGGACCTTGAGTGGATGGAGCAGTCCATACCAAAACAATAACTATAATGGCATCTGGGACGATATCGTTCTTTTTTTTTTAACCACTTTCAGAGTGATTTTTTTTTTTTTTTTTTTTTTTGGCTGCGATAAAAGCCGGCAGCCACTGAAATTCAGAAAGGTGCTAATTAAAGAGCATTTTCGCTCAGTGATGTGAATTGTCATATTTAAAGTCAGATCCAGAATTATTGGTCGTGGCAATGATATTTGGGAAAACTTTGTACTTTAATTTAAATTTTTTTTTTTAATCACGTTTCAGTGTTTGGCATTTAGCAATATAATTTAAGAAAACCATCAGTGTCAAGTGACTAGTTCCCCTAAAAAATATTGCTGATAAGTTAAAATGGTAATATTTTTACTTAATTGTAATTAATTTGATTTCAGGCTAAAGGAACTATATTTTGTCGATCTATCACTTCCCGTTTTATTAGAGCATAAAAATAGTGAAATGCATGTGGAATCCCTTTCTAATACAATATCACTGGAAAAGCAAAGGAACTATTCTTATAAAATGGGCGATGTACCTTCAAAATTAAGGTCATGGTTCTAAAGAATATATTAATGATAAAAATATCATTTGGCACTGTGAGGAAATTAATATAAAATGTAAAACGTGTGGAATGGAAGCAAACTAGCCAGAACAAAATTGATATGGATGTGGATGCAGTCCCCATAGGCAGCAACGAAGATAGTAAAGGAGGCAATGAAGGATTTTTCCACAGTTCAATAATTACTGGTACTAGTTTGATCTTTGGGTCACCAAGTCTAAAAAACAACTATAAAACACTCAGTCAAGTTCACGCAATTATATGCTGACCCAATGGGCAGCAAGGAAGATGGTAAAGGAGGCAATGAAAGATCATGGTTCAATAATTGCAGCTATTTTTTTGTTTTTGGGAGGACTGCATGAAGGCAGCACTTTCTGAGAACAAGAAATAAGCCAAAGTATCAGGAAATAATAAGTTCCATAACTGGAACGATGACGGCAAGCGAGTGCTGTCAGATGAGACAAAGATTCATATTTTTGGTCGTGTACACCATTTGATGGAAAAAGAGGAAATACAAGTAGAAGTGCCTCATGTTGACAGTCAAATTTGGAGGAGGGTCATTGATGTTTCAGGTTTTTACTGTTTTAAGAGGTCCAGGGACATTAGTCCAAGACGAGTGGTGTAATTAATTAAGCCAAGTAATGGGAAAATTTTGTCGTTTGTTGTCCCTGCATGGAAGCCAAAAATTGGTCATAGATGGATTTTTCACTGTGGCAGTGACCGTTTTGATGCATCAATATCCACTCTGAAATAGTTAAGTTAAAGCAGCATTTGTGATCTGGGATGGCCACCTCAGCCTCTGGATTTAAATCATGACAAAATCTTGTGGTCTGACCTGGTGGGGGCAGTAAATAAGTGCAAAACCAAGGATATCTATGATCTTGAAAATCCCAGGAATGGTCAAAATCCCTTCAAATGTGTTCTCTAAGCTTATCACAACTTAAAGAAGACCCACAGCAACTATCAACCAGAGTGTTGGCAGAAACAAGTGAACCATGGCTGCCAATAAATTTTACACCTGTGGTTTTCATTAAAAAAATGAAATTACATAATGAAAAACATTAAATCTTGAGAATGCGTGTATTGAAATAATATAATATGGTTTTCCTTTATGTTTGAACTTAAGTTTGGATTATTGACTGTGTTGTTCATTATATGCACTATTTGTTTCATCTTCGTCTGTAAGGGTGCTAGTAATTCTGGATCTAATTGCATATTTTTGGGTATTTTCATTGTTCCTGTTCAGTCTTGTGTTCAGGCTAGCAACAGTTGACTTTCACACCAGCATGAAGGTGCATTTTCAGAAGCAATTGCAGAGGAGCGGTGAAAGGTATAAAAGAGAGAGGGATTGTAGACAGTGGAAGTGAGTACTACTCCCTGGAGGAGTGAAAACTGGAGTTTATGTTCAATCCTGCCCCCACCGTCTCTATCTATCCCAAACGAGTATTCCTGTAACAGGGCTGTTCAAAGCTTTGAACTTTGTGGGAGTGGTTCCTGCAATCATGAACTCCAAGCAGTTAGATGGATAATTGATTTTTTGAGTCTGGATCTCAGTGGTGTGATTGTATTTTCATAATGAAAGTTAGTTGATAATGCCTGTGTGTGAAGTCAAATAAAACTAGGCTCAGAGTTCCCACGAGGTCCTGCTGTGTAAAACAGAGAATGTGGGTAAGAGATTTCACGCCGGCAGATTTTCCAATACAAATGCTGGATCTCTTTTCTCTTCAGCTCCCCTCTTCTGTCTCTCCATCACATTCCGTCTCTCAATTGCTGAGTTAACCTCAGCTCTTATTACAGACTGATCGATAGAATGAGAGCCAGAGTGGTGGTGATGGTGGCGGGAGGGGGGAGAGGAAGTAGGTTTAGATTGTTAGGTGTTATTAAGTTTTCATTTTCATAGTGGACTGTAGACTGGACCGTCTCAATGTCTTCAATGGATGATTCATGCATTCAGTCATTGTGTTTGAGTTACAGTATATTCGCGATTAATTAATAATACAGCCATTAATGCTGTAGATAACAGAGAAAAAGGTTACTCTGCATCTGTTGGCATTCAGCTTGCATGAATGAGTGAGAGGGGTTTTCTGATCCAAGATGTCCGAATGCTGGGTTGCAGTTTCCTACTGCTGCCTGTCGCAGAAATGGGGAGGGAACAATATGCTGACCGAGTTGCTGGACAAGTTCCCAGGACACAAATGTCATCCTCTTCCCTCTCGGCCAATGTCCTATGAAATGACCTATTTATTGTCCCCAGCTCTCTTTTAGCTTTTAAGTGCATCTGCTTGCATATGTTTTCTGGACTTAGCTACCTAACTGAAGCCTCTCTTATAATCTCCCAGTCATATCTGTCATAACTAGAGATTATAGACTCACCTTAGAGGACCCAGAGAGGTGGATGCACTAACACTAGTGCGCATGCCCATACACATAGAGATTCTGCAACTGACACCACACTCATAGCATTCCAAAGCATGAAGTCAACACAGGACACACAGCATACTGAACAGTCACGAAAGCCCTAGTACAGTTCAGACTGCCATTAATCCTTAACTGAATGTCACTTAGGATGCCTGAAGTCCAGTTCTGAACTTGAATGTTGGGTTTTAAAATTATGCAGTACAGGTGCAGTTTGTGGTCTCAACTGGGAAATGGACAGCGTAATATCCAGTTTCAGAAAGCACCAGAGGACATTTAAGGGCAGTTTGTAATGATTTGGAATGTCAATTTCTTTCAATCAGTTAGGCTGTCCGAGGGCTCACAACCTCTTTCCAGATTACACTTTCAGAATATTGACCAATATGATAAACTCTAAATCTGACAACCCTGTCCATCCACTTTACTCCATCCAAACCATTCCTTGGATTAGGACTTTATTTTTGAAAGATGCCACTTGCTCCTGAATCATCACTGTCGTTTAGTAATAAGGGGAAAGCTTCAGTTCATTCAGAGATCATTCATTGTTGGGTTGCTGCATAAGTTCATGGCGGTTGTTGGCAAAACCAATGTGTTCTCATCAGGCTAACAAAGTAACTTGCATTCAGCTGATTGACAGAGTCACTATGATGCTGCAAATGGGGGAGAGAGTGAGCAGAATTTATTTGAGGTCTTTTGAGATGATTCTGCTGATGGAAATTTAATCATTTTAGTGGCATGAAGAGACCATGTGATCTGATTAAACCGTGCTATATTTTTCGTGCATAGTACTATTCATATTCTGATTTCTAGAAGGTCCTCTGATGTACAAGTAGTTTATGCATTCTAATGTCTTCCTTGAACTTAAATGGATGTTGCCATAGTGAGCGTGGACTGTGAAAGTCAGTATTTGATCTGATACCATTTCATAGACACATTTTCTAACCTCAAAACCACACAAGAACAGCAGCTTTAAATGGTCTGTCTTATTAATATTTAATCAGCAATAACATCAAGTATTCTTTACAGATGGAGAGAGAGAAACATACATATGGTTCTGTACCCATGATCACATTATCTGCATTCTTCCCGGAGACTGTATCATTCTTTCTTCTTAGTTAATTAAATATGCCCTCCCTCCACTGAGTAACAAAAAAAAAAAAAAAAAAAAAAGAGGGAACCATTTTGCTCAATGATGCAAATCAATTTTCAATGACGAAAGGGTACCCAGTGCTCACTGTTTCCATACAAGATGGACAGCACTGTATCAAGCCTGGTCTTACTCACCCCCAAGGTATCTGTCTCTACCACTTGACTTGGCAAGCTATCCCAAACAGTGGCAACTCTGCATGTGCAAAAGAATATTTCCTAATGTCCTGGTGGAATTTACCTTATCTAATATCCATTCTTCACCCTGTCATTCTGCATGGCTGAATTCATCTTGAACAATCTCCTGTAGTTTACTTTAAAGGTGCTAGATGCTAGATTTTTATGGAAATGAAGAATTAAAAAGAAACATATCAATAGGGCTTCCTGAAAGATGCAGAATAAAAATATTTATTTTCCCATAAAAATTATATTGATTTGGATCATAATTTTCAAATTTTTGTTGGGTCCAAAAATGAGTCCTTTTTTATTTTGGTCAGCAACAGCATGTCTGAACCATGAGGCCTACGATGCAGAAACCATGCTTAGGCTATCTCTGTAGCAGGATTTCTGTGGTTGCCAGATCACTAGCTGGTCAGTGAGCTTGTCAGCCGAATCAAGGAATAATTTTTGCATTCAATACATGCCAATCCTTTAACTCTGCTGTACGCCATGCGTAATCGAGACTTGTGCTGCAAACTATCTTGCTAGTTACCTAATCCATTACTGCAACACCCAAAATAAAACTTTAATTCTGTATAAATATGTTTGATAACCTTACTATGTTGTCTCAGGTAAACGTATACAGCTAGTCATATTGTCCGGCTAGCAAGATTGCCAGCTGTTTTGTCAAAAATTAAGTTATATGAATTTTTAAACACCGTAATGCTTAGCTAAATCTTTCTATATAATGAAAATTATAATGAAATTAATGCACTCATAACTCACCACAGAAGATTTGTGATGTAACAAAATCCATCTGTCATATGACCTTGACTAAACTGAAATGTATGCAGGACAACATAACTTCGCCACACGTAGAGGAGGTGTGTGTTGCAAGCAGTTCTTGACTGCAGTTCTCCCAAGACACCCTGGATGGGGGAAAACATTTGGAGTCTCGCCAGATCTTGTATCAAGCACCTTTAATCTCTTTTGTTATATTCACATTCACTGCCAGAAGCGTGCATCGACACGCACATAAATAGACTGTGCTATTCACTCAGCAAAATGGTCTGATTAGCGGGTATAAAATGGGTATTGAGAGTCTGTTATGGGCTGGTGGGTGATTGCTCAAATGTGTTTTGTGTTCTGTCAATGAGTCTTCATCAGTGGAGCATCTGAAGCTCCTCCATGTGTGCCTCCTTCCAGGAGGGCGTCTCCCTCTCTCTCCCAGTCCCATCCTGCTGCAGGCTGCTGTTGCCAGTCAGTCCAAATGGCTGTTTCGCAGCAGGCCGCTGTTGGAACATAGGGAGCTGGGGCAGAGTTGCTGGTTTTCAGGCAGATCGCTGTGTAACTGAACATCTTAATGCATCCACTTCTCCATCAGTACGGTGCATTTTAACTGGGGCATGGCTTATACGCCGGAAATGTCTTCACTCACATAGAGGCACTGAGGGAATAGTCTGCCCCATATTAAAGTCAGCAGGAGTTTTCCCTCATACAACCAGGAATAAATGCAGTCTAGTTATTGTAATTTAGTTGTTTATTTTTTGTTTCTGATGGTACTGTATACTTACACTGCTGTGAAGAAATATTTGCCCCCTTCCTCATTTCTTCTATTTTCGCTTATTTGTCATTTTTAAATGTTTCAGATAATCCAACTGATTTTAATAAAAGACAAGGACAACATGAGTAAACAAAAGATGCAGCTTTTAAATTATGATTTCATTTATTGATCGTAAACAGTTATTCAAATCCTTAATCACCTGTGTGAAAAAAGAATTGCCTCGCTATTCATAATAATTGGTTGTGCTGCCCCTAGCGGTAATAAATGCAGTCAAATGTTTGCAATAACTGGCAGAGAGTCTTTTAAGTCACTTTTGAGGATATTTGACCCTCTTAATTGCAAAAGTGCTTTAATTCAGCCACATTGGACGGTTTTGAGTCAGACTCTGTTTAAGGTCATGCCTCAGAATCTCAGTCGACTTCAAGTCAAGACTTGGATTAGGCCACTCCCAAACCTCCATTTTGTTTCTTTTGAGCCATTCAGAAGTGGACTTGCTTGTGTGGATTAGATTATTGTCCTGCTGCATAAATCAACTGTGTTTGAGCTTGAGGTCACAAACTGATGGCCAAATATTCCCCTTCAGAATTTTCTGTTTGAGAGCAGAATTCATGGTTCCATCAATTATGCAAAGCCACCCAGGTCGTGAAGCAGCAAAGGAGCCCCAGACCATCACACTACCACCACCATGTTTGACTGTTGGTATGATGTTCTTGTTGTGCAGTGCTGTGTTAGTATTACGCCAAATGTAATGGGACCCATGTCACCCGAAATGTTCCACTTTTGACTCATCAGTCCAGCAGAATATTATCCCAAAAGTTCTTGGCTTCATCATGATGTTTTGAGCAAAAATTACGACAAGGTTTTGTGTTTTTTTGTGGTCAACAGAGGTTTTCTCCTTGCAACTCTCCCATGGATGCCACTTTTGTTCAGCATCTTTCTTTTTGTGTAATCAAGAACACTGACCCTAACTAAGACGGGGGAGGCCTGCAGTTTGTTAGATGTTAGTCTGGGTTCTCTTGTGAGCTCTTGGATGAGTCAGCGATGCACTCCTAGCAAAATTGTTTAGCCAGCCACTCCTGGGAAGGTTCACCAGTGCCTCAAGTTTACTTTATTTGTACGTAATGGCTCTCACCACAGTTTGCTGGAATCTCAGAGCCTTTGTAATCCTTTTCAGACTGATAGATGTTTCTCATCTGTTTTTGAATTGCTTTAGATTGTGGCATCACATGCTGCTTTTTGCTAACTTCACATGGCCAGACAGGTTCTATTTAAATGATGTTTAGATTCAACAGTGTTGACAGTAATTGTGCCTGGGTGTGTCCAGTGAAATCTACCCAATTATCAATTAAATTTGTTTAATGGGTTGATATATTGACTCAGGGGGCAATTATTTTTTCACATGGGGCCAAGTTGAGTTGGATAGCTTTTTCCTTCAATAAATCAAATCATTATTTAAAAAGTGCATTGTGAGTTTACTTGGGTTCTTTGTCTCATAGTAGAAATAGAAAAAGCAAGTATGCAAAAATAGAAGAAGTTAGGAAGGGGGCAAATAGTTTTTCACAGCACTGTGTAATCGTTTGCAGATTTTATTCCATTCGGTTGTTTTTGATATGTAATGAATAGGAAAAATGATTCTTCAGAGAGATTGAAACATTTTGCCCTGGCATTAAGCCCAGCACTAACGCTTTGTTTTTCTGCCTCTCTTTTTCCTCTTCCTTTTACTTCACATTCCCTCGCTAACCCTTGCTTCTGCATTTGCTCCATTTCCTCCTGACCGTTAACCCTTTTCCACGTTCCTCATGCCCTGCTCCATATATTTACCCACTCCTCCCTTTATCCTTTCTCATGACCACTATTACACTGCAACTCCCCCTTTTCCCCCTCTTTCCTCTTTTCCTTTATAATCACATTTCACTATTCTCCCTGGCCCCCCTGCTCCTTATCTTTGTGTTTTCCCCTCTTCCTGCTGCACCTCTGCTTTGAGCTGTTGTCCTTGGCCCCTCTCCCTCCAACAGCAGCGTCCTCTGAGACAGTCTCTGACAGGCTCCCTGTGTCGGGAGTCCCACTGGAAGTGCCTCCTGCTGACGCTGCTCATGTACGGCTGCTTCTGCACGCTGGCCTGGTGCGCTCTCTGCCGGGTGCCAGTCCTCGCCCCTGAGGACTTTGCTGGGTCCTACTACGGGCAACAGCCTCGGCTGCAGCACGACAGCCCCTGCTCCAGCGGCTACATCTACATCCCACTCGCCTTCCTGGCCATGCTGTATGTGGTCTACCTGGTGGAGTGCTGGCACTGCTACTCCAAAACAGCCACCCTGGCGCAGGCTGAGGTGGCCGAGGTGTACGAGCGGGTGCAGCGCCTCCAGCAGGCCACGCCCTGCATCTGGTGGAAGGCCATCAGCTATCACTACGTTCGGCGGACGCGGCAGGTCACCCGCTACCGAAATGGGGACGCGTACACCACCACTCAAGTCTACCACGAGCGGGTCAATACACACGCCGCTGGCTCTGAGTTTGACTACGCACGGCATGGCGTGAAGGACGTGTCCAAGCAGCTGCTGGGGCTGCGGGAGCACCCGGCCGTTAGGCTGCGTTTCACTAAGTGCTTCAGTTTCGCCAGTGCCCGCGCCGAGGCCGCGTATCTCACTCAGCGCGCCCGCTTCTTCGGCGACAACGAAGGTCTGGATGACTATATGGAGGCGCGTGAAGGCATGCACCTCAAAAACGTGGACTTCAGAGAGCACATGCTGGCCTTCCCGGATCCGGTCTGCCCGCCCTGGTTCGCCCGTCGCCGCATCTTCTGGCTGGCTTCGGCACTGCTGCTCTCCTGGCCTCTGCGCGTGGTGGCGGAGTACCGTACAGCTTTCGTGCACTACCATGTGGAGAAGCTGTTTGGGGATGGCGAGGAGAGCCGGGACGGTAACGAGACAGGGAACGAGAGTGGAGGAGGAGGAGGAGGAGGAGGGGGAGGGGTGGGCTCCAGCTATCGAGCCATCTCCCGCGTCAACACGGTGGACATGACGGAGCTGGAGTGGCACATCCGGTGCAACCAGCAGATGGTGCCCAGCTACTCTGAGGCCCTGCTGATGGACATGGACTCGGCTGCCAACCCCCCTCCACCAGCCAACGCGGGGAACAGCTCCGCCCTGCAAGCGGGGTACTTCCTGCAGAACTGCCCCCGCTGCCACCGGTCCTCAAGCAGCACCTCGCTCCCCTCACGGATCCGAGGCAGTGTGGCGCTGGGAGGGGCAGGTGCGATGATGAATGGGACTGTGGCGGGCATGAGGGCTGGCGGAGGGGGCAGACTGGTGCTCAGCCGGAGCGGGTTTTCGTTGGGGCGTCTCCAGGCCTCACGCCCCACTGGCCTGTTCCACTCTCTGAGCATGGGGGGCGGGGTCGGAGGGAGGGGTGATGAGGGGGGTGGGGGGTTTTTGGGCCTGGGAGGCCGGCAGGATGAGGAGAGCAGGGGTGTGCTTGTGGGAGAAGGGGATGATGAAGATGATGGAGAGGAAGAGGTGCAACAGAGAGGGCAGGAGGAGCAGGAGAGGGAAGGGGGTGGGGAAGAGAGCAGGGAGGGGGAAAGAGACAGACCGCCGGCTTATCAAGATGCTTTCTTCTTCCCTGTGCTTATTGTGCATGGAGAAGAGAGTTGCCATGGAGGAGTGGGTATATGAGAGAGAAAAACCCTGGATAAAGGGAGAGAAAGGGAGGGGAAGAAAAGAAGGAGTTAAAGGTGGATAATGAAAAGGAGAGAGAAATTTGACGCCTGTGCTGGACAGGTTGTCACAGTGATGGAGAGACATCAAAGGCCATACCAAGGCTATTGTTAGGGCTGCGGCATGAAGCAGTTAATCCTCCAAAATTATTTTCACCCTTGATAAAGATGAGCATAGTAGCACTAAAAATAAAAACTGTGAGCGAGAGTAGAAAATGGTCTACCTCAGTGGAATTAGCCAAAATATAAGGTTCACACTGTTCAAGACTGAGTGTCACAAATTCTGCATCGCTTGGTATGGTATTTTGTACACATTGTGTTTGTAACCATGTCAGTGTAGAGTCATCTACTATTTTTGAACATATTCCACTGGGATGTGTGACCATTCTTCCTCGAAGAATATTAAAATCCTTCAGGAAATTGTGGTCTGCACTTGCAAACTGCCCCTATCAATTTCTTCAATTCAGAAAAGAAAGTTCATTTCCAGAGAAAATTTAGATCAAGTCTGGAACTTAAGATGGCTATTGCAAAATCCTTATTTCATGGCATGTAATGATAAGTTTTGAGGTTCTTCTTGGGTCATTGTCTTGATTTCTTTGCAGCCAACTTTGAATTTCTTGCCTATAGACACAATATCAAGCCAAAATGGTACAACCAGAAGTTCACACGTGCAACGACCTTACCATGACCCCTCAGGCAAATAGATGTTAAACAACAAAAAACAAAAACATCTGAGGTTAACTACCTTGCTTATGCCTTTTCAACAGAAGTATCTTTCTAATTTTGTCTTGTTTACCTTCCATTGCCCCCGCTAGAGGTCAGACTGCTTTGTTTTTTGTACATTGTTTTGTCTGTTTTGTGCCTGCGTGACGTCAGGGATCATGCGAGGGTACTAAAGCAGTCTCACCTTTAAAAATGGGATGGTAATATACAATATTTTATTTCATTTTTTTAGATGATTGTGGCATGAACAACTGTGATACAAATTTAAAAAACAATTATGCTCAATAGAGTTGCCCAGTTTTTTCCTCTGTTATAATCATAACCCAGACATGCTCCTAGTATATTTCAGCCAGCCCCGTGGTCAGCGTCTACAAGCAGAATATTGTCTCTAGAACAGCTGTGAGTTATTTCTAAAATGATATGGGCCGGTGAGTTTTCTCTGGGACATCACAGGGCTGCTCAAAAATGTCTTCCATGAGTTGCCATCAATCCTGCATTTTGATGGCAAAATGAGGAAGAGAAAATATTCGTACTACAGATAAGCTTTTTAATTATCGTCATTTATTCTTAACTCATTATTGAATTACTCATATTGCTGTGTTGCTGCAAACATGCACGTGATAGAATCCAGTTATTACCATCTTTACCAAGGGTGCAAATATTTTTGAAGGACAGAGACATCTCACCAGTTGTGCATTCTTCTTAATTTTACTTTTCATCATTACCTTCTGTTTATGAGAAGAGAATGAGAACAATGGAGAATCGATCGTTTCGCCTTTTCTTCCAGTGCGTGCCTGTTTACCAGCTAACTGAAATAGAGCACAAACAGCCTAGTTCTGTTACTGACTCCAAAGCTGTTCAGGAATGTTCTCCTATTTTTAGGGAGCCAAAAATTGGCTTTTTTGCCTTTTATTTTAGTTTTGTGGAATGGACGATCACACATCATCCCTCGGCATCTCTACATAACAGGAACGAGTTTGGATTTTACTCTCCTGCTCTCTGTCTCTCTCTTTTTCCCCGACTTTAAAAAAGAAAGGTTCTCATATCGCATCAGAAAGATGTATCTGCTGCTTCCATCATCGTCATCAGGATCAGCTGAATTCTCACAATGCAAAATAAGTGTCTCATAAAGCGCATGTAATCAATAAAGTCTGTGTGGTCATCGAAGGTGTACCCTACTATTATAGTTACAGTCATTGGATGTCATTCTCTCTAAAGCCGCAGCATTGGATCATTTCCGTTCCATCATTTTTCTTCAAGCTATTGATGAAAAGATATATGGAGAAATATGGATCTGTATTTCAATGCCTCAACGCCTATCTGGTGGCTCCCGGCCCATGTGTAGGGCTTTGGGGAAACAGCACGGGGCTTAGATCCTAACTGTCCGTTTATGTTATGAGTGCAGCCTCTCACCTCCGCCTTTGACCTGTATGTGGGTCATAGCCACGCCTTTGTTAGTCAGCCAACTGTAAAAAAAAAAAAAAAAAAAAAAAAAATTATCTGTCACTTTTGTGTCTGTAAACCTGTCTTGTCCCGCCTGCCTCAACTGAAGGGGATAAATGCACTGTCCTCCATCTGCAGGACTGTGAGAGGTGGAGGACTGAAGTTAACCTCCGTGTATTGCGATGTCTCCCATTTTTGAGTACTTACTGGCAAAGAAATGGACCCACAATCTGATATATCACAGAGAGAGTGAGGTTCAGAAAGAAATCCATAACCCTCTGCACAGTTGCTGTTACTTTACCCACATATAAAGCAGAAAAATACTACTTGGAGAAAAAGGCAGAATAGAATTGAGATGGATGGTTGAGTTGTACAAGATAAAATTTAAGTGAAGAAAATAATGAGTGAGAGTAATATTGCTCTGCTGGGATGCTTTTAGCTTTATATTGGCTGTCAAATTTAGATTTATCATTAAAAAAATCATATTTGTTTGCACTGCTATTTTGATTAGGCTTTATATCGTCCTCCCACTTCAAACACAATAAGTGACTGCACCCTGATTCAATAAAGGCCATTTCATGGTCTCCGCAGTGGGTAGTACCTGTGCAGACTCAAAGCAGACAGGTGCAGACATAGAGAAAGCATGTTTGAGCACCACTCAAGACTTGTCTGGTAATGCCCACTCTTGGTTCCCACAAGGGAAATCAAAACAATGGATGCTTTTGTGGAGATGTTGGTGGAGGAGGTTGGTGTTGTGTTAGCCCAAAATGTAGTCATAGTCATGTTAAATGTGAATGAGAGTTTGTGGAATGTTGTACATGCGCCAAGTCTGCTTTGACAGTGCAAGGAAAAAGGTCTGTGAACAGGTCGACTGTGTCCGCATACCGGTTTGATTCTTTGAAATGGCCTTAAATTCCCACTATTTTTTTTAGCATAGCAGATTGGAAAGAAATTAGAGAAGATCAAAGTTGCTGTCATGTTTTACAGAATGTGCACCGTAACTGCCTATCATTGGCCTAAACTGGTAACAGGCTATATTTGCCAGTCGTAGTTGAGTGCGAATGGCAGCCAGAGAAAACAGGCTTGCTGATTTTGGTCACTGCGCTAACATTAGTAATTCATCCAAATGTCCTCTGGAAACCAAATTAGTGTATTTACACTCCTCTGAAAATCTCAAACTCAGCTATAGAATAACAATCTTTCTTTACTGATTTTCACCGCTGATAAAGGCAAAGGAGCCAAAACATCTGGGCGATCTTTTTTATCCTCCGTGGACAAAAAATAAGGGTATAAGTTACTTGAGCGCGGCCTTTACTTCACTTTAGTAACTGATTTTCACCGTCTCACATTTTTTCACATGGGATGGCATTTTTGTTATTCATCCATGAAAAAAATTTGTCAAAAAAATGTGTAAAGACTTTACAATGTGGGTTGTTGTAAAATGACGTGATGAATCTGAGCCACCATTGCAGTGATATGTACACGTTTGAAGCCTGGCTTAAAGTCACCTGTCTTAGCTGCAGTTGTGATATTCTAATGCCATTTTAATGCCATTCTAATGTTAATCAGTAATGTAAATTGTGTTCCATTGTGTTGGGTCTCACTGACTGTTAAAGTGCTGCAGACCCCACTGAATCATTGGTAAGAAGCAAAACCATATCACGTGCATTTGGCCATCTCCCTTGTTTTTAATATACATGAGCTGATAATGTGTGTTGGTTGATGAGGAATTGTGATGTTTTGATGTGATGTGCTTTTCCTTATGCCTGTTATGGGTAGTGAGAAGATAAGAAAACTATTTCTTCCAACATTGTTGATTCAATGCAAATCTGCCATGTAACAAAGGCAGCGATTCTTACTTTTGCAGTGTTTTTTTCTGATGCCACAAGACTGCCTCTTAAGTTAGAAGTGTAGCTTTGCGAAAGAGGCGTGCAAACTCCTCTCAAATGACTATGCATTTTAGCTAAGGGAAATATCTGTTCTGTAGTGTGCTGCTCTCCAATATTCCCTATACATTTGGCTGGGCAGGAAATGGTATCTATTAAATGTGCAGGTTGCAAATATACATTTGATTGGTTAATTTTTTTCAATTCTTTTTAAAATTTCTGAGTCTTAAGGCTCCCAGATATTCCAAGTTTCTCCCAGGTTCCATTTTATCCTCATCTCAGCTCAAAATACAACCCCTGGCAAAAATCATGGAATCACCACACATGGAGCATATTCATCCAGCTTTTTCACTTCATACCAAATAAACAATTTGCTAATATTACACAAAACTATTTTTTTGTTCAATAGCTGAACAGTCTGGCTTCATGAAATGCGCCTCAAACAAATTAGATCAAATTATTTTAATTCATGGCCTTTTTTTTTGTTTTTTTCCAGAACATAGGAGATAAAATATGGAATTATTTGATGTTGAGGAAGAAATTATGGAATCACCTCGTAATTGGCATTACTTAAAAAAAAAAAAAAAAAAAAAAAAATACGAACACAAATCTGAATGTGCTAATTAGTCTGTCTTTAAAATAGAGGGCTTGCAGACTTTAACAAGGTTTCGGAATGTGGTTATTGAGAGGAAACATGGCACCAACAAGAGAGCTGGCAATTGCAGCAAAGTAAAGATTTATAAAACTGCTCCAAGAAGGAAATTCAACATGGAGAGTGGCAAACAATGTTGGTCGTTCTCAGTCACTGTGTCTGAAACTTGGGGCAAGTATACACAAAATGGGAAGGTTATGAAGGAAAACATAAATGTAGACCATAGAAAACGTCAAAGCGTGAGGACAGTAAGCTCAAAGCAATATAGAAAATGCACAACAAAACAAATGAAAAACAAATGGGCAAAAAGAGGAGTCAATATTTCTGACAGAACTGCAAGAAATCAGCAGAATGAAATGGGATTTGCATCAGAAAAGCCAAACAAAACCCTGCACTAACACCTCAACTGAGGAAAGCAAGGTTACAGTGGGTTAAAGAGAAGCGGTCATGAAGCGTGGATGATGAGATGAAAATGATATTCAGTGATGAATCACAAATCTGTATTGGCCAAGGAGAAGATGCTGGAACTTTAATAATCTTTAATAATGTTTGAATGAAACGTACAAAGATGACTGCCTGAAGAAAACAAGCAAATTTCGATCAGCAGAAAATAGGTTTGGTTATAATGAAGTCATTTTACAGGACAACAGTGCATCTTGCCATGGAGCAAAGAGCGTAAAAGCTTTTCCTCAGGAAAGGCATATCAACTCAAATGACTTGACCAGAAAATAAAACCTCAAACCTTAATCTAATTGAAAATTTATGGTGGAAATTTTCAAAAATGGCTAGGCGATGACAAGGCGCCATCCTGCGAAGCTGATCTGTTGACCGCTATTTGATAAAGTTGAAACTTGATGGAAAATATTGCTTTTTATTAGTAAAATCCATGCTTCAAAGATTTTAGGCCATCATGAAAGCCTGAGGAGGATCAACAAAGTAATAATTCAGATTTTTTTGTCGATGATTATGTAATTTTTTCCTCAATATTGAGTGATTTGATGTTTTTTCCCCCCACTTGATCTGGAAAAAATATTCCATTAATTAAAATGCAGTCATGAAGCCAGACTTCAGCTACTGGACAAAAATTGTTTTGTGTCATATCTGTGATTTGTTTATTTGCTATGAAGTAAAAAACTGGATGAATATCCTCCATGTATGGTGATTCCATCATTTTTGCCAGGGGTTGTACTATTAAGACCTATAATCCTACACTTATTCCAAAAATTCTGTATTCTGTCTCCCTGAGGGGGTTGCTTCAATAACTGAATGAGAATAACTTGTTTACATTATCTTTTTTTCAGCTCTCAAACAGCAGGTGATTTATGTCAGTACTCATATAATGATGCCTTGCCTTTGTGCTCTCCTTCAGTTTCATCAGTAGTGGTTTGCGTTCTGTGGGTCAATGTCACTTAGCAGTGGAAATATTTCACTGTTGCCAGAGATGCCGCAGACCAGCTGATGTAATTTGTCCAGAAATCTCCACAATTGTACACGTTTCAGAGGACTCCTACATTACAAGATCCCATTATTTAAATAATACACACATACACACACACACACACACACACACACACATACACACGCACACGCACACACACAAATACACATGCACACATACACACGCATACATGCAAAAGATAGGCATGTGCAGTCAATATCAGAAATAACTGTATAGTTTGTCTATAAAACAAATGTGTTGTACATGTTTGCCTAACTTAATCTTTTCTCTTTGATGGAGCAAATGGTTCTTGCAATTGTGAGCGTTTTTATACATCTATGGTGGCGCAACTTCATGGGGCTTCTTGGAGGTGTCAGTGCTGACATCATTGCAGTGTTTGAAATATCTCACTCATCGTCTATTTACGATATAGTGTTTGACATTTACTGACGTATATGGAGAGTGAGTCAAAAAAGTTTTGGCCTCTACCTGAAAAATTGCATAGAAGAAATGCTCAGGAAATCCACAGGACGCATGGACCCAGCTCAAGTCTGTAGCTTAAACAAACTGTCCTTCTGCCATTGCTTTCCTTCCTTCTTTGGGGGTGCTGGTTAAAACTAATTTGCATTGCATTGTGATATACATCTGACCAATGTAGTGACCACCAGTTGTTAACTACATTTTGTAGTACGTTTGCGGTATCGTATAGTGGACTAATAGAGTGAATAAAATTCATCGTCGGGAATTTGTTCACAAAAAATAATAATAATGGCTGAGAAACTAAACAGGGGACTATATATTGAATAGTGAGCCATTTTGAACACAGCTCATGCCTGATGTAAGCCCTGAAAATGAAGGAGGGCTCACATCACATCTTCAGGATATGACATTGGTGAGACTATCAAGAGGGTTTTGTAGGGTACAATGTAATTTCACTGGTAAGAATTTCAGTACGCCCAACATAGACATAATGACAAGGTATGATATACTGCTGTATAATTTCCCATTTTTTGCTAAATTTTATAATGTTTAATTTTTATTTTGGATATTGAAGAATTCTCTTTGAATCTGCCTCAGCTGTATCCAATGAAATTGTCTTTTTTTCAAGATAAGCATATATGGTCGTGTGTGTGTGTGTGTGTGTGTGTGTAAATGTGTTTATGTGTGAGTGAATACCATTGTAGTGAATTCTCACATTTTCCTCTATTTAAATCTTGCCTAATTTTTTTTTCCGGTGGGTGAAGGGGACACGGAAGTGAACACACTCTAAATATAGGCACAAATAATACACAAATGTTCATATTCAGACTGAGCCTGGGCAGAAGTCCCAGTGAATGTGTTTACTGTGTTCTCACAATATTGATGTGACAGTGCTGTAATGTTGATGTGGCATCCCAATTACATTAAGTTTTTTGTTATCAACATGAATGTGTACTGACAATGAAAAAGATTGATTTTATAAAAGTTGAGAATGTACATTCCTACCACAGAAGAACATAGTTGTGCTCATTTTATGACCCAACAAAGTGTAAGAGGGAATGAGGACTGTTTGATTGAGCTTTATCAGGTCTTGAAGCTATACGCAAAATTTACAAGTACTTCAGCTATTCCTGCTATTAACATTAAGTGGTGACGATGATCATGGTTGTGGTGATGAAGAAGTCAATAAAATCAAACTGCTTCATTTAAAAGGATTTCTCTCATTTTTGTCAAGACTTTTTGCAAATGGAGTGCAGAACAATGGAGGATCTGTTTCAAAATTCAAATTCTGCACTTAATTTGCGCAATGATATTGTGATATGACATTCGTACAAGCACGAACCACTTTGAAACGAAGATGTATCTCAAAGATTTCACTGTTCTCGCTGCAGGAGTGAACTAGCAAAGCTCATAAAGATTGCAGAAGCCTACTATTTGTGGTAAGTGGTTGGAACAAAACCAGCATACAGGTCAGACCTCCAAGATTGGAGTCATGCCTACCTGTTTTACACAGTCTTTACTGGCTTGTGGGTGATGCCTGACCCGGTGAGGTCATTACAGCATTTGCTTCTGCCACTTCGTTTCACTGCATTACAAGTCGATTGGTCAGCCGCCTGCCTGTCTCTTTCCAGAATAGCTTACACCAGGGGACTGACGTGATCCGTTTTTAGGTCTTGATTGGCAAATTACTTTAACTGCATTTTGCTGCCTTTTGAATGACTGATGCAATCGTGTGGAGAGCAACTGGATGAGTGCCCCTGTACGGATAGTCCTCAAACATGCATACATTCACTGTAGCTAAAATTTTGAAATGGGGAATTTATTTAGCACTTTTTTCAAACCGACATGTTGATAATGCAGTATTTTGTTTTGTGCTCTTGTTATTTAGAAATATAATGTCAGGAAAAATGTGATAACTCATGGATCAGACACTCTCTGGTCCAGTGGCTCTACCCGGTGATGTGTAGATGATTTGACTATTGAAGATGTGTCTACATGATATCCTCCTGCTAAAATGAAATTGAAACTATGTTAAGAAAATATAGAATTTGGTAGTGTATTTTTTATAATTTGGGAAATTTTAATTTTTCTTTCTCTACATTCAAATTTGCATGTACAACATGCTATCCTACATAGATTAATGTGTACTCAATTTAATTTTAAGTCTGAATGTGTTTCATTGGTGATAAATGCACACACATTTGTATGCTGGTGGTTGAAATAAGCACTTCTGTTTGGACTGTCACCCCCTCCTCGTGCGTGTGTATGTGTGTGTGTGTGTGTGTGTGTGTGTGTGTGTGTGTGTGTGTGTGTGTGTGTGTGTGTGAGAGAGAGAGAGAGAGAGAGAGAGAGAGAGAGAGACTGTGCGTGTATTCCTGTGTAATCTGGGTTTAGCCATAGTCCTCTTCATGTCACGCTTCCAGTGACAAGTCACAGGTTTTGTGAGACTATTTGTGGGCAGACTCACGGGAAGAGCAAGAAGTTAACTATCAAAAAAACCAAAGTAATTTTTCAGTGTGCTGAACAGATGAAAATAAGACAACTTCAATAAAGGATATAGAATAGAGGATTTTTAAAAATTCAACATTTGAGCATTCTTGGTGTGTTCACAGTGGTCTGAAGTGGTAAGTGCGTTACATTTTAGTCTGGGTATTTTATACTCATATATTTATGAAGTTTACCACAGCACTGTGGTGTATTTTCTTGTTTTAATATTTAATCTGTATCTGTGTAGGTATGTTTTTATTCAATGTTAGCGCACATTTATTACAGTTGACACTACTGCCGTTGTTGACCATGTAGTGTCAATAATATTTATTAAATGCAAAGAACTGCACAATATCTATGCCGTCTGGATATTATGAAGTCTCAGCTCTGAACTTTTGAGTGTTTATATTATGTATCCTCATGTATTTAAGCCAAAATTTTTATTTGAACCCATATTTAATATTAAAATAAATTGTTTTTTAATGTTTAAATGAGAAAATAACTTTATAACTTTTTTCTTACTACTAACTACAAAACACACATTGATTTTTTTTCTGCTCTTATCAATGAATGGAGAGTAAGGTTCATAGTAGCTTCTGATTTCAGAGCCTACTGTTAAGAGGCACACAAGGTGTATTTGTACCTTGATGGCTGTAATTAAGTTTTATACTGAACACTTCACTGCTGTTAGAAAACAGTCATTTAACAAAGGTTAAAATGCAATATTTGACTGCTTATAAGCAGTTGGATGAGGCAGAAAATGAGAGACCGAAAGCAGATGAGAGAGAGATAAGCTCCAGTAAGAGGCTTGCAGGCACTTCAAGCCTGAGGGGTAAATCTGGCTGCAAGTGGCATTTACTCTGATGTTAAAGCTGGCCTTCTGTGTGGCGTACTGCGGTCACACACTTTCCCCGGGTATTTTTCTTCAGCTGGTAGTATGATTGGCTGAAGGGTAACTTCTGCAGTTAACTTAAATCAGGGTAGATTTGATGTTAGATGTAGATTCATGTTCAACATCCAGTAATCCGCTGGAAATTCTTCAGAACATAATACAGTCTGAAAAATTTTGTAAAGACTGCATTTCTAAGTCTGAAAGTGAGCATTAACCATGAATGTCATCTCCGTTATTGAGACATCGGTTTAACTGTAAGTCAAGTACAGAGTATGTTCCAAAGAAATGTGGAACACCTTCTTTCCATTATGTATATATGAGTTCGAACAACGCCGTTTCCAAAAACGGGGTTGGGACGCTGTTCATTATACTAAAAAAAGATAATTCAATGATTTGCGAATCATTTAAACCATACACTTAACTGAAAATAGTACTTAAATAAGATATCAAGTGTTAAAACTGAGAAATTGTATTGTTTTCAAAAATATCTGCTCATTTTGAATTTTATGCCAGCAACTGGTTTAAAAGATGTTGGGGATGGGGGCCACAAAAGACTGGAAAAGTTGTATGATGGTAATAAATAAATAAATAAATAAATAAATAAAAATACACCGGTTAGGACGTCTCACAGCTAATTGGGAACAAGAGTGCGTTTCCCAAAAGCGCAGTTGCTAACTAAGTTAGCAACTTACAAAGTTTGTCCATTCACAGCCAATGTAGCATCCCAACTGGATCTTCAGACTCAAAAAAAAAAAAAAAAAAAAAAAACTGATGGCCCATGATGCCGGTTCAGCATTTTAATTTCAGGACGAAACAAACACACGGGCACATCGTAAGAGCTGAAAATAAAATAAACACAATTACACACACATACCTTTCATTCCAAAACGTTTCACTGGCTAACAATTCTTAAGGTTAGCTAGCGTTCACCGATTGTTAGGTTAGCACCACACGCGCGACATCGTACGAGACGATAATAAAAACTTAATTAACACACGTAGTTAACACAAGTACCTCTGCGCCTTCCAGCTGGGTGCTAAAACAAAAAAAAAAAAAAAAAAAAAACTCTTCCTAATTTTTCCTTGGCATACACACACACACACACACACAAAAAACTTTGCTCGGCGTATTACATTTCACTCTCCTGCTTCTCTGTCTGTCACCCTACCATCTTTTTTTAAAAAAACAGCAAAAGCTCGCGCTCTCGATGCGAAGCGAGCTGCCTCTGCCGCATCCGCCTTTCAAATAAAAGCACACAAAACGACAAATTTCCACATCCGTCTTGAACGCTTCATATAAAAATGATATAGACAACAAAACAACACAAATTATTGCCCTTAACAAAAATATGGTTCACAAAATAATCACATTCAAATTATTGCGCTTAACAAAAAATGTGCGTCATTTACAGCCAATTGTTCCAACTATGTAAGTTAGCATCAGCGATTTTGGGAAACGCACCCCAGGTCAGTAACATGGTCAATTGGCAACAGGTCAGTAACATGACTGGGTATAAAAAGAGCATCCCAGAGAGGCTGAGAGTTTCAGAGGTGGAAATGGTGAGAGCTTCACCACTCTGTAAAAGACTGCATGCGCAAACAGTTCAACAATGATTAAACCTATTGCCTTGCAGTGCTGCCTAAGGACCTAAAGATCACTGCCATTCAATGTTGGTTTTTGGCCTTGACCCTCGCGTACAGAGATTTCTCCAGATTCTGTGAACCTTTTAATGATATTATGTACTGCATATGATAAAATCCCCAAATTCTTTACAATGGTATGTTGAGAAATGTCAGTCTGTTGGTAGGGACATATTTAATGGGAGTGCGCACAGCGTGCAAGCTGGAAAAAATTTTGCCATAATTTGAATACAAATATTGCCTTCTCCATCAACAGAGATTACTGTGTGTTTCTTTCACGTTTTCTATGGTGCAAAGCGAGATGTCCTGGTAGTTTTCATAGATAGATGTCATAGTCATAAACTTTTTTTTTTTTTGCTTTCATATTTTATATCCAAATACTTTTGATGGGGTTTCTGAATACAGCTTAACAACTGTTATGTTTGTTTTAAACATTTCTCAAGAAGCTTAACAATACTGAAATATTGAAAAACTTTTAACAATTTAGAAGTAACTTAATTACATGATATTATGTTGTATAATTACTGACTGTTACAATCATTATACGGTAATTTATTAGCTAGCTAGATAGCTTGCTAAGTAGTGATCTAGCTAACTTTACGGTCTGATTCCAGTCAAATAATTAGCAGCTGTAAAAATCAGACTTGGAAATGCCTCACTCAGTTTCTACATGAGCTCAACATACCGCCAACTTAACAGATAAGTTAGACAACAGTTAACGCCAGGATTTTTGAAGAACTGTTTTCTTACCCCTCTCAAATTTATAGCAGAGCAAAACTTTATTTAAAAAAAAATTATCCATTATCAAACGCTGTCTTGTAAATGTAAAATCTCCAAGCCAGTGTTCACTCAATCTTCGAAAAAAAACTGGGTGCTAGCTAGGTACGCACATCCAGCGGCCGACTGCCTTGTGTTAGTAAGATGGTCAAGCTGGAAACAATAAATCAGTGGTATGTAGCCTAAAAAGTCAATGAGCTGCACATCGCACTAGACAAAAATAGGCCTCAACTTTTGGCAGTTTTACTCGATTTGTGTGCCTTTTCTTTGACTGCATTTTCAGTGATGTTAAGACGCTGAGAAAGGCTGCTATAGCTAATCAAAATAACCTACCATGACATTTGATTGGCCATAATTTATCCCATAAATCTCGACGAGAAGAAAGCAAGGTATTTTCCATCACATCAAGTACATCAAAGTATGCAGCCTAACCACCAATTACAATGAAAAAATTCAATATCTTACACAGGTCAAACAGAGGCCCGACATATTTTCATGATTATTAAACATTGATAGATTAACATGTAAAGAATGTTACTTCCCATGACTGAGATTTGTGTGGCTTTGTTGTTACATATATTACAAGAGAACTCTGTATTCACCCTATAAAGTGGATGTCTGAGATACAGAAAATATCTCATTTATCATAAATTTTGGACCATTAGATCGATCATTTCCTCACAGCCTCGCATGTAATTTCACCACTTCTACCCAATACATGCAGACTCGAGTGCGACTGCATCCTTGGTGTTTCCGCTATTTGTGGGCAAGTTTTTCAATATCAGCTAATGTTCACTTTCCACTGACTGCAGAGAATCACCTCCGTGCACTTGCAACAACCTCGGGTAGAGTGGACAGTGTAACTAACTGCGAAAATATAGCTACGTTAGCCAGCAACCCTCACGAAAAAGAAGTTCATTCAAGTGTGCTATTAGTATAATTCTTCTAAACTAAAAATAAGAGAGTATACTTTTAGTTTACTTTTGATGTACTTGTCAGAGATATACTTAGCAAAGTAATACTTAAGTATACTTAGCTTATACTGAAAAGTACACAGAAAAGTCTAAGTATATTTGACTAATACTTGTACCTAAACTTTTGATTGAGATATACTCAAGAAAAGTATAATGAAGTATTAAAATATTCATGCCTAATGTTCAAGTATACTGGCTTGCAGTTAGGCTACTATCAAAAGAATAAGCACATTAAAATATTTTTACCATACATACTGGCTTCTTTGGAGTATACTGCACTATAGTTTTACTCAGTTTTTACTATCTCATGGACTTACATATTCCACATGTACATTTGCAGTAACAAGTCAGCTTTGGGGTAGCATAGCAGAGTAAATAGCACATGGGTTGAGCTGAACTTGATTTTTATGCAGTGTTATTAACCCACACAGAAACAGATAAAAATTTGTCTGATTTTATTTGAGAACAATTTGACAATTATTCCAGTATTGACAGACTTGATACATACCCTTACAAAAAAAAAAAAAAAAAAGAAGTATACTTCAAGTTTAACCTTTATCCTACCGGCCAATTTTACATACATAAACTATCAGGCGGGGTCCGTATGGACCCCAGGAGGGAATGCCTTGAAATCAATACAGTAAGAACAAATTCAATGCAGCAAACACACATAACTTTATTGAAGAACAAGATCCACTACTGCTGAATATCAATGATGTATCATAAATGCAATAACATTGCAATAATATTGCAATAACTAGCATACACTGAGCAAATTATAGCACCACAAAAGAAATTTTGGCATCATATACATGATTTTTGCAGCTCATGCAGCTGTAAAACATTCTGGATACAACTTCTGTTTTTTCTTACAGAATATAAAACAAAAAAGTAATTGTAAAATAATTTAGGACTTTTGTTTTGTAGTGTAGGCCTTAAGGCCTCTGTTGCTGTGTATCTAGCTTGTCTTTGTCTGTTGGCCATTATGAATCTGAAACAACCAAAAAGAAGTTAACTTTCACTGTGCTATTAAATTATAAAATAAAAGACAGGTAAGTTTTGCTCTGGGGTCCGGTTTGACCCCAGTATCAAATTAATTATACCTTCACAATGCAAAAAGCTGATCTTCCGGTGCTTTATTGTTTTAATTAAGACATACATTCTGACAAATTCATAAAACGGTGAGGCAGTATGTCACATATTTTTAAAATGGCAAAGGAATATATAGGTGCGGGGTCCAGATGGACCCCACTTGGTAGGATGAAGTTTAAGCAACATAAACTTAAAGTGCCCATCTAGTTTACATCTAAGTTTTATTTTGTACTGCAAGTGCACTACAGGTGAACTTTTAAGTATACTGTGACTTAACTAGTTGTATACCTCTAGCATACTTTTCAATTTATGAAAGTATACATTAAAGTATACTGCAAGTAAACTTGCAGATATACTGCTAGTTTATTAGTTATAAAATTCGAGTAAACTTTTCAGTTCATGAAAGTATACTGTGCAGTATACTGCTAGTAAACTTAAAGATGAACTATTAGTTCACTAGTTACATACTTCTAGCACAATTTCTAGTTTATAAAAGTAAAATTTGCAGTATACTGCAAGTAAACATAGATATACTGCTAGTTTATTAGTTATATACTTCTAACAAACTTTTCAGTTCATGAAAGTATACTGTAAAGTATACTGCTAGTAAACTTAAAGATGAACTATTAGTTCACTAGTTATGTACTTCTAGCACAATGTCTAATTTATAAAAGTATACTTTGAAGTATACTGCAGGTAAACTTATAGGTAGACTACTAGTCCATTAGTTCTATACTTCAAGCCCTCGATAGTTTAAATTTAGTTTTAAACTTTCAGGGAGCTAAAAGTTTTCTTTTAAACTGCAAGTATACTTCAAAGTCTTCTTTAAGCTAATTTAACATCATACTCAGAGCTTATGATTATTGCACTCTAAAATATATTACTGTTGCTATTCAGATATTATTTAACGTAAGAATACGAGAGGTTACCTAATGTACTCTACTAGTAGACAATGCTTAAGTGCATTCTGCTTTAATTTACAGATGAAGGTACTTATAAGAATTTACAACGAAACACATACTCAGGATTGAGAACAAAATTGATTCCTTTATAAATTAAATTTTTAAACACAATATTGTATTGGATGCCAAAGTATAAGAACACAGCAATGGCAACTCTTATTGAAATCCCAATTCAAAACAAAAAAAAACCTCTTTCTCTCATATGGAACCAGAAATATGCATGAAATATTAATTAGCACTGCCTTCAGCCTGACCAGGAGGCTGAAGGACTCAAGCAAAGGCTGATGAAATATTCCAAATGAGTACACCGATGAGCTGTTTTTTGGTTAACGGAGTTCTGAATCACAGTCAAAAATATGACCGACTAAAGAAAAGATGCAGCAGTGCTGTTATACTTGAACGATGGTACATTCTGTTTAATAAATGATTTAATCATTTTTAAACAAGAGTGTGGACATCAAAGCCCTGCATATTGCACCTGTACCAAACATTGCTGTGTTTAAGTTGAGATATCAGTTCAATCTAGCTGGCCATTATGTGCAGATTCATAGATAAATGTACACAGTATTTTCAAAAATGAGATTAAGAAGACTGGAATTTCAGTGCTATCTGACATAGTGACAAATGTCTATACGAGTTTTAAAACTAGCAACCATCCCACTACTTGATCTGCACCAGCTGTGTGGTTGAAGCTAAGCAGGTGTGGGCTTGGTTTGTGCTTGGATGGGAGACCACCTGGGAAAGTAAGTTGCTGCTGGAGGAGGTGTTGGTGGGCCAGTAGACTGGGATCTTCCCTCTGGTGGAATAATACACAATAGTGCAGTGATGAGGATGCTGTCTCTCTGATGAGATGGGAACCTGAAGTCCTGACTCACAGTGGTCATTAAACATCTAATGACACTCTTTAAGTTTCCTGGCAGTATACCTCACAGTATACTTTCATGAACTGAAAAGTTTACTAGAAGTATACAACCAATAAACTAGCAGTATATCTGTAAGTTTACTTGCAGTATACTTAAATGAGTACTTTCATAAATTGAAAAGTATGCTAGAAGTATACAACTAATTCACTCACAATATACTAAAAAGTTCACTTGTAGTGTACTTGCAGTATAGAATAAAACGTAGATGTAAACTAGATGGGTACTTTCAGTTTACTTTGCTTAAACTTGAAGTATACTTAAAAGTATACTTTTATAAACTTAAAAATGTTCCAATTTAGCCCGAAGAAGTATTAAATTAGTATACTTTCTAGTACACTACAAGTACATGGTCTGTAGTATACTTCCTATACTTATACTTATACTCAAGTTTACTTAATAAAATGAAATTCAAGTATACTACTTTTTGCTAAGGGAAGCCAGTTCACAATCTTGTGTATTCTTTGTGCTGTACTGTTTTCTTGAAACAACATTAGTTACATGACTACAGCTGAGATAAACACTTTTAGATTAAACTATTGACTGTCAATGAATTGGATAAAGCCGCCAACCGCAAATGCACTTACATTACATTGGACTGGGACATTTACATTTACAATATTGTGTTTCTTCTGTGTATCCCCATTGATTGACAGTTGGTTGGGATATTTTTGCCAGGTTTTAAGACCATCTCTACCCAAATCTACGCCTATGTGGCACTGCATTAAAAGCAGACAGGATTCTGTTGTGGAAATCATTGCCTGGGCTCAGGAACGCTTCTGAAAACCACTGTTGGTGACCAGGTTTGCTGCTACATCCTCAAATGCAAGTTAAAACTCTACCTCGTGAAGTCAAAACCATATATAAACAAGATCCAGAAGTGCTGTTGCCTTCTATGGGCCAGAGCTCATTTCAGATCAACGCTGGCAAAGTGGAAAACTGTCCAGTGGTTTGACCAACCAAAGTGCGAAATTCATCGTCTTCCAGGCTAGAAATGAGAGGGACCATCTGGTTTTTTATCAGTGCACGGTTCAAAAGCTAGCATCCATGATAGTATGGGAGTGTATTAGCACACATGGCATGGATAACTTGCTCATTTGTGAAGACACCATCAATGCCAAATGATAATTGGGTAAGATCCAAAACCTGTCACCCTCCAGGCTTAATTTAGATGATTGTATTTATCCATTTTGATAGGTTTGTCCCAAAAAATAACATTTTAGGCTTTATAAACAAACAATAAATACATTTATATGTTTCTTAATTAAGGCATATTGCATAATTATAGCAGTAAATGACTTCAGAGGTTAATGGGAATTGATTGTTTCTATTTGATTCCATCTATAACGCATTCCTAATTTGCATATTCAGACTGATTATAAATCGATTGCCTCATGCAAGAAGGACAAAAGTGACATTTTACAAATTTTACAGGAGAGCCAAAAAACAAAAATGCCACAGCACCACCTGTTAGCTATATGCTGAACTATCCATGATAGAAGTATAGTACTTGGTAACCTATTGGGATGCCTACTAAACATTTTCATAATTCTTCGTAATTACTCAGGCCGGTAGGCCACGAGGCTAAGTTTTGGCTCCGTTCTTCTTTTTTTTTTTTTTTTGTCGGGGTCGCGATTGTCCTGTTCATGCGTGCGCACAGTTTCGCGATTGGCCCAGGCCTAGACCCGGCCCGAGTACAGGCTCTGGGGAGCCTCTTGTTTGGGAGATAAATAGCAAAATGCATTTAAGCCCATTTAGCATGGGTGAAGGTGACCATTTCCATCACAGCTGCACCAATGTTAAAAAGGCATTTTAACCCCTTTAGAATAGGAATTGAGACTCCAAACTTGGTCAGGAGATGGGTTAGACTCAGCTATTCGAAAACAACCAAAAAGTCATTTTTGACCGAAGTGTCACTTACACCCTTCTTGCATGAGGCCATCGAAATAACCTCATTCATTATTTATGGTCATACTGCAGCGGTATCCCAAATCATAACAATCATGCATACCCCTCCTTATTTTAACTCTCACACTATTTTTGATGGGACTTCATTTCTCTGAATTCTGTCGATAACACTTGCAGAGCTTTTGGGATCTGACCCCTATACATGTTTATGATCAACATATACTGTCATCCAGATTTATTTTTATGGGGTAGGTCATGCTTATTTCAGCAAGACAATACCAAGAACCATATTCTGCATGTTGTACAACAACATGGCTTGGTAGTCTGGGTCTGGGTGCTAAACTGGTCCATCTGCAGTCCAGACCTGTCACTGATCGAAAACATTTGGCACATTATGAAATGAAAACTATGATGAAATTGGCCTCGAAATGTTGAGCAGCTGAAATTCTGCATTGAGCCAAAATGGAAAAGCATTTTGCTTTCAAAACTACAACCCCAATTTCGAAATAGTTGGGACGAAGTGTAAATCATGAATAAAATCAAAATGTAATGACTTTCAGATCACAAGCCAATATGTTATTAACAATAGAACATAGATCATATTTCAAATGTTGAAACTGAGACATTTTACATTTTTTTGCACAAAATGAGCTTATTTCAAATCTTCTGGCTGCAACAGTTCTCAAAAAAGTTGGGACACAGGCAAAAAGGGCAGCAAAAGCAATTAATAGAGAATCAGCTGAAAGAACATTTAGCAAGTAATTAATTTAACTGGCATCAGGTGTGTAACATGATTGGCTATAAAAGGGATGTCTTAGAGAGGCTGAATCTCTCACAAGTAAAGATGGCCAGATGCTCTCCAACCTGTGAAGGCTTTCGTAAAAAAATTGTGGAATAGTTTAAAGACAATGTTCCTCATCGTCAAATTGCAAAGGCTTTGAAGGCCTCATCATCGACAGTGCATGACATCATCAAAAGATTCAGAGAAACTGGAAAAATCTCTGTGTATAAGGGACAAGGCCGAAGACCTTTACTGGATGCCCGTGATCTTTGGGCCCTGAGACGCCACTGCAACACTCACCGGCATGATTCTGTCATTGACATTACTAAATGGGCCCAAGAATACTTCAAGTAACCACTGTCTCTAAACACAGTCAGCCTTGCCATCCACAGATGCCACCTAAAACTCTATCATGCAAAAAGGAAGCCATTGTTGAGCATGATCCAGAAGCGCCACCATGTTCTGTGGGCCAAGGCTCATTTAAAATGGACTGTAGCAAAGTGGCAAAGTGTCCTGTGCTCAGACGAGTCCAAATTTGACGCTCTTGTTGGAAATCATGGGTGTTGTGTCCTCCGGGCTAAAGAGGAGAAAAACCACCCCTCCTGTTATCAGCGTTCAGTTCAAAAGCCAGCATCTCTGATGGTATGGGGATGCATTAGTGCATATGGTGTGGGACACTTGCATGTTTTAAAAAGCACCATGAATGCTGAAAGATATATAAAGGTTTTAGAGCAACATATGTTCCCCATCCAGACAACATCTATTCCAGGGAAGGCCTTGTGTATTTCAGCAGGACAATGCAAAACCACATACTGCAGCTATTACAACAGCATGGCTTTGTAGTAGAAGATGTCCGTGTGCTGAACTGGCCTGCCTGCAGTCCTTATCTTTCACCGATTGAGAACATTTGGTGCATAATTAAATGAAAAGTCTGCCAAAGGAGACCCAAAACTCTCCAGCAGCTGGAAGCCTGTATTTAACAAGAGTGGGATCAAATTCTAATGGCTAAACTCAAGAAACTTGTCTCCTCAATGCCCAGACGCCTCCACTCTGTGTTAAAAAGACGAGGGGTTGCTACACCATGGTAAACAGGCCCCTGTCCCAACTTTTTTGAGACCTGTAGCAGCCATCAAATTTGAAATGAGCTCATTTTGTGGATAAAATTGTAAAATTTTCAGTTTCAACATTTGCTATATTATCTCTGTTCTGTTGTGAATAAAATACTGGCTGGTGTGATTTGAAAGTCATTGAGTTTTGATTTTATTCACAATTTACACTTTGTCCCAACTATTTCAGAGTTGGGGTTGTACAGCAATTTGATTTTATTCACAATTTACACTTTGTCCTAACTATTTCAGAATTGGGGTTGCACAGCAATTGGTCTCCTCTGTTTCCAAACACATACAGGGTGTTGTTAAAAGAAGAGGTGATGCAACAGAGAGGGGAAAATGCCCCTGTTCGAAATTTTTTTGAGATGTGTAGCTCTCATCAAATATAAAACAAGCAAATATTTTTCAAAAAACAAAAAGAATTCTCAGTTTCAACATCTGACATTTTGTCTTTCCACTTCTTTCAATTAACTATAGAGCTTAAATGACTTGCAAATTGCAGCATTCTGTTTTTATTTCCATTTTACACAGCATCCCAACTTTGTTAGTTTGTATCTAATAATTTTGGGTGGTATATTAACAGGATTGTCCCATTCCCTCTGACCTCCCTCCCAGGGCTCTGTTATCTTTTCGTGAATTTGATCTTGCCCCTCAAAAAACAAGTTCCATCCTATTTTAATTTAATATTCTTTCCTAGCTTCACCATACTCATTAACCTCACCTATGGCCCAAAATTGTCTGAGGTAATCCTGATAACCTACTAGCCCCTCCCTCCTGAATGTCCGCACCAAAGTTCTATATTATCCATTATCTTAAATCCATTCAGCATTTTTTCTTTCAATATTTTCTGAGCCACAAACAAAAGGCCTGACAATGGGGGAAAATTGACATTTCGACTAATGCGAAAATCCTACCCAGTATTTTTTTTTTAAATCATCTGGATTTGCTAGTCACTACATGCAGCTATTAAGCGAAATTCCTGTCTAAGACCTTAGGTGGAACGTAAAAGAGATCTTGTGACACACGCGCATCCAGTTAATAAGGTATTAGGCTAAAAAGCACTTTAATTAAACGAAGGAAGCCAGTAAATTGATCGGAGAATCCTGCAGTTGAAATGTGGCCCAAATGAAAGGTGCATGGGGAGCAGCTCAGAGTGCAGGGTTCCTGGAAGAGACCCGGGGCAGACCTCTTATTCACTGACCTCTGGATTTTCCACCTCAGGTCCTGATTGCCCACAGTGAGATGATGTCAGAAGATCATGTGAGTTCTGTGGTGTGCAGTGTGGAGTCTCTGCTGGCCGAGGCTGCACAGGCGCAGGCGCAGTGCAGGGAGCGGAGCGAACAGCTGGCTGCGGCGGCTGCGCAGCTGCGGCAGGAGAGCCAGTGTCTGCGGGAACAGTGTGAGGCCACGCAGCTGGACATGGCCAGGGTGCGCAGGCAGCTGGAGGAGCTCCTGGACACCAAGGCAGCATTCGAGGCTCGCGAGAGACAGAGCCGCAAACTTAGCAAACAGCTCTGAGAGAGAGAGCATTTTGATTTAAAAAATTCTCTTTACTGTGACTTCGCACAAGACCGTTAACTGGAGAAATTCAAACCCAAGCAAAACCCAACAAAACACCAAAGAGAGTGAAAGAGAGATACATGTAGGCGAAGTGAGGAAAAACATAAACAATGAATGAGAAAGAATTTACAAAATAAATGAAAAAAATTACACGGTTACTGACATTCAAACAACGAGTCCTTATGTATTTAGTCTGTGCACCATTTTCAACATCTTGGCTCTGAACACCACCACGATGGACTTGAAATAAAAATAAATATTTGCTTGGTCATGGTCAGATTGAGAAGTGTTGGCTTTGCTCTGTGTAAAAAGTATTACATTAACCTTGCAGGAATTATGGCCATTTTCACACAAAGCCCTCTAATTTTATGGGTTTAAAAATAATTGGCTGAATGGATATACTGTAAATTAAATTTCCTTTTTCAATTCTTGGTTGCTAATCCTTTGCAGTCAAAGTCTGGGCCGTATAGATATAGCCAGACCCTAGGTTGCTTCCCTGTTGATCCTCAGATAGGTCTTCACGGCAGCTGTCTTTTGTTCCTGCTTGTGTTTGAGAGTGTTTTGCCTTCAACAAGTTGAATACATGCTCAACTGGATATAGGTCAGGTGATTGACTTGCCCATTGCAGAATATTCTGCTCAGAATTTATCCCTCAGGGTTTATCACTAAACACATCATCCATAAATACCATAAATAGCCATGCATCCCCACACGATAAAACTACTTCCACTATGCTTCAAAGATGAGGTGGTATGTTTAGATCATATGTAGTTCCTTCTTTTCTTCATAGTTTTTACATCCCATCATTCTGATGCAATTTGATCTTTGTGCTATTGGTCCACAGTATGTACAGGCTCTAATCTGACTTATTTTTTTGAGGCTTACAAATGGTTTGCATGTACTCAACCCTCTGTATTTTCACTGGTGAAGTCCTATTTTGATTGTTGATTTTCTCTCTGATGCGCCTTCTCAATGTGGCCAACTGCTGTGAAGAGCTTCTTCTTCACAACAGAAATAATGCTGTCATCCATCGCAGTCCTCTTAACTTCCAAGCCTTTTGGTGTTGCTAATCTCACCAGCGCGCTTAGCCACACCTAATCTTTTTCCCATCTCTCTGATGGGTTTATTTTGATTTTTTTTTGCCATCTGATGGCTTATTTCATTGGCAGTGACAGCTCTGTAGACTTCAGCTCTTCAGAGTAACAGCATCAGATTGCAAATGAAAATGTGCCTCTCGAAATCAACTCTAGATATTTCATCGGCCTACTTGTAAATTGAATAATGATTTGTGAACAACACAGACCTGATTGTTGAACAGCAGAGCAGTCAATTGTCCAATTACTTTTGGTCCCTTGAAAGGGGGGGACCAAACATAGAAAGTATTGCAAATCCTGTACTGTTTGCACTATTTGCAAATATTCCCAAATTAAAACTTGTATTAACTATTTACAGCGTAGTTTCAATCTGATTATGCTGTGGTAGACAAATAAAATGAGAAACTTTGTCAACGTCCAAATATTTATGGGCATCATCTCTAAATGTATTCAGAGAACAGTATGGAAAGGAGGAGACTGCGAGTTTTTACCAGCACAGTGTAGAATTCCCCAGGAAATGAAAATGGAAAAGGGAATGAACCTAGAGTTTTTCACAAATGTGCTTCCCTCGGTTTCCACTTTAATGAAGCATCTTCAATTTTATAAATTTTATGTGAGCCACTTGTGAGGCAAAATATGCAATAAAGTCTCATTGTGCTTATTGGAATGTTCAGCTGAATAAAGTTGTACTGGGAAAATATATTTATATTTTCTTTCAAGCCTCTACTTTAACTTTACATTTAAATAAGGATAAAATTTGCAATTGTAATGCATCATTTTTACTATATCAATGCAGATGTTGCACAGCTCTCTGAATCCAGATTCTAAGTTCAAGACATTTGCATAATTTCTGACGTGGGGTTCAATTACCAATTCTTAACAGGGCAATAAAATTGGTAAAGATTTTTTTTGCGTGGTCACTTTAAGCATCATACTTCTTCAAAAATAACAGCAACACATTTCTTATACAGCAGCAATTTTGTTTTTAATGCAGTTTCAGGGTCAGTTGTACTACCTCATGCATATGAATGAGGAGTAATGTTAGGCTTGTTGTGTTTGGATTATCAAGCCCGAATTTATTTCTAGAAGCCATTCTAGCCTCAGCCCAAAGCTGAGGATAAATCACACGTCCCATTCGATTTGACTATTTTGGACCACAGAAACAGGTATACCAGAGATGTTGCAATAGCACTGAAATATTTATCAGGTTGCCTCAGTCTGAAGCTGTGATTTCATATCAATAACACAATAGAAAACAAAAAGAACTGCACTTAATGGCAGTCAAAAATTATTTAGATGTTTACCAAAACATTTTAATCCTGATAGACAAGCAGAGGGTAGCAAGTTAGCAACATTAATCTCAGATGCTGGATTGTATCAGATAAGGATCTTTATTGAAAAATTTAGAAATGTAAGGCCATACATCGCATTTAAATTTTAAATACAAATACACATATTCATAAACAAACATTCACACATTTGCAAGTACTCATGTGAAAGAGTCAAAGGGAGAGAAAAGAGTTCATGCGCCATTAAGTGCAGTTATTGAGTGATCAATTTGACACCCCATTTCCTTCAACACGGTAAGTCGGAAAATGTGCACACAAGACAGATCTATTGCAATTGTCCACCAGCCACAAGGACTGATTGGTCATTTCCAACAAGCTCTAAATACAACTGGGCAGAGAGTTATAACGCAAAGATGTAGGTCTATTTTAGAGGGGTTCCCATGTAAATTAGATGACATTTGTGGGAGTGACATTAAAATGAGGTCATGCGAGGCGATATTTGTTGTTTTCTGATACATCAGGCCCTCCGTGTATGACTTGTGAGAACCTCTAAACCGATGTACAATTTCTGATTTGACCAAAAGGTGCCAAAATACACATGCACAAAATAGACATCTAATTAGAGAAATTATTATAAACAATGAATGTATTGCGTATCATTTAATCATCATCAATGTAAAATTGGTGGTATTTCTAAGAGGCATTCATTTGGTATTGATTTGATTCTACGCACTGAACTTGGAACACTAATTTTCAGTGTATGGAATATGCATAGCACATTGCATAGCTTGACTGAGTATGGAATACATATTTGCCTGGAAGCAGAGAAGCATTTATATTCAAAGAGTGTTCCACAGAATTCTGAATATAACTGTCAAAGAGTGTCAGAGACATCTTTTTCTGTGGTTTGTGGTACATATGTGATCCAAGACCCAAAGACCCGAACCAACCAACCAACCCCCCCCCCCCCCCCTTGCAGTCAACTTGCCCTGGTCTTGTGTGCCACTGGGTCATTCCAGAGACCACTTGCATGCCTAATCGAGATTCAATTTGTAATTCACCTTATCAGAAATTAATCTTTTAATTCCATTATTGCATTTTGGCTACAACTTACGCGGGACATTCTACAATGATCAATGCAGCAAAACCCTAAACTGCAGTTAATGACTGAATTAGGAATTGTACACTACTTACTACTCCGGTCCTTACATAAAATTAGACAGTGAGTCAAAGATGCTCACCTCTCGTACTACAATGGCCACATTTCACAGTATGCAGCAGAGTTTGCGGCGTACTGCACTCCACAATGTAATAAATGGTAGCATCCCATTAAGATTCAGGTGATCTTAAAATAATTTGGTTGTCACGTGACTATGCTCTGGTCACATAGTATCCAGTAGTATCCATTTGTGTGCAAAATGCAACATGCAGAAAACACGTATGCGATTTTGAAAGTGGCTGTTGTTCCCTTGGTGAATAACCTGCACGCATTCGTTTTTTTTTTTTTATTAATCGAATGCACTAAAGAACTTTCTTGGACATAATGAATAATGGTTTGTCAATCTCCACAAATTTAATTCACCACCTTGATAAAAACAAACAAAAAAGTCAATTAGTGTGTGCCTTCCTTTTTTGCATACACCAAAGGTTTGACATAGAGTCACAGTATTGGTAGAGAAGTTGGCCCAGCCTCTTTAGATAGATCTCCAATCTTTTTATAAAGCCCACTTGTGGCTAGCAGCAGTGCGTGCGTGTGTTTGATCTACACCAGGGCTGCCCAACCCTGTTCCTGGAGAGCTACCATCCTGAAGGTTATCACTCTAACCAAAGCAAACCTTTCCCAATTACGGATCTTGACAAGCTGCTAATGAGCTGAATCAGTTGTGTTGAATTAGGGTTGGAGCAGAAACCTACAGGATGGTAGCTCTCCAGGAACAGGGTTGGGCAGCCCTGATCTACACAGTTGAACCACTTCCACTGAAGAATCACAGGAGAGGTTGTGACAATTCTTGTATGTATTGTATACCATATCAAAAGCAAGTGGTTAATCAAGGGTTAATCAAGAGCTTTTTCATCTTGGAATGGTTTAATATTATAGTAGGTATCACATGGAGGGAGAGTTGTTCGGGGTTGACTGAAGGTATGCCAGCGCAGTTAAGTCACTCACTTTCTGAATGAAGGAAAGTTTTTTGCCACAGAAAAATACGTGTGAGTGACTCCTCTGGACAATTGGACATCCACACCCAGGCTGTGCACGAGGCTGTGTTTGTCCCTCGACTACATGTCTGGGTGCGTGTTTAACTGGGAACTGCAGAACGAAAAGAACCATTTGTCAAAGTGACATCGCAGTAACCATTGATGAACACAAGCACAAATAAACTTTCATAACTGGATGAAAATACAAGATTTATTTTAAAAATACTGACAAAATTCAAACACAAAATAATCAGTGAAACTGAAAAAGGAATGAGCAAAAGCAGCAAAATGAACAACAAATCTGTCAAACATGAATAAAAATATAAAGGAATACCTAGTCTAGCCTATTATGCGCTTAGGGTATGAATGAAAGGAAAATACTACATCAAAAGTCAATGACAGAGCAAAAGTTGAGTTATTGGGAAGAAATCAGCTAAATAATGCAGCAAGTATCAACAGGGTGAAAAGTTTAGTCATTTTCCAGAGCATCTCTCCTCACAATACAGAGCTTAACGTGCACCCCACCACATAACTGGGAGCAACATCTAACAGCAAGCCTCCAATTCTGGGATGAACAATAATAACCTCAAAAATGCTTGTGTGCAGAGGAATATGGCTGCTTCTAGGAACCATTGCTACAAAGGCAGCCAGCATCACAAGTCCCAGATTTAGTATTTCAGTGCCGCATAGGAAAATGAATTGTATCAGAAGTACAAATTGGGGTGACAGTCTATAGCACAATTTAAGATGCAGTAATGTACTTTGCATTATTTCCTTGGTTGTGGTAAAAAAAAAAAAAAAAAAAAAAATCACAGATAATGCTAAATCATGAAACTGGAGCAAATACATTTGTTTTGCAAATGGAGGGCCTGCTCTAGTTCCAGCAGCTGAGCTGAGAACTGAGGAGGCAGAAAACATCATCTCATGACCTATTTTTAATTCTTTCTCTCAATTAAAAAGTTTTCCAGAGAACTCAATCATCCAATGCCAGGTTAACAGTTTCTTTCTTCATTCAATGTTAAAGACATTAGTCATGCATTTAAAAAAAAATGCCTTATTCACCTGGTATGCTGAATGAAAAAGATAAACAGCTTCGTCAAAAGTAGCTTTAGATTTTGGCACATCCTGCAATGCATGCTACCTGACCTGGGCCTCATGGCTGTTTCCATAAAACTAATAAAACATACAAAAGCGCCATGCCCACAATCCTGAATACGGCAGATTGAAACGTGAATAATTTTGCATGCAAATAATATGTTTATTTCTCGCCTGACCAAATAGAGAATTGTCTACACACCTACAACTGATGGTATCTGGTATTCAGCGACTTAAACATACTGTTAATCAAGAAAAATATTTAAAGCAAGTAAATAAGTAAAGAAAGTGAATATTTAAAAACTAATAATCAATCTAAGATGTTTTCTGTCTCCACATTTTGGCTCGGAAAGCCTCACAATCCCCAATGCACGTTCAATAATGTGGAATTAAAATCAGCACATAAAAAAAAATAGAAGAGCAAATTTAAGAACTATGAGCATATGCTGAGTATATTAAAATCAGTTGTTCAATTGGCAGTGGGATTGACACAGTACTTAAAGACAACAGCAGGGGGAGCAAAGGTCGGTTATGACCCAATGAAGCTTTTTCTAGTCGTCATCTATCATTGAAGCAACTACAGCACGTGCCTTCAAACCAAAGACCCAGAAGCCACCAGAAAACAAAAACAAAACCTATACAATCTTAACTGAAGCTGGAGAAAATCCATGAAAGTAAATACCGAAGTCTAGGCTGATTATTATGCGCATACAGTGCTACCTCAATCCCGAATAATTTGGGATGGTGTGGAAAATGCAAGTTGAAAAAAGGTGATTTTTAAATCATATATCATATTTGACCTGTACTAAATTGAAAACAGTAAAGGACAAAATATTGCATACTTCACCTCACAAAAATGTTTCCTTTTTTTGTTGTTGTTGTTAATACACACACATTCTGAATCTCATGCCCGCAACATGTTCCAGAAACGCAGAGAAGGAGCAATATGAGATTTGGGGGGAGAGAACTGGTCACATTATCACGCTTGAAGCATTTACAAAAGGCCCAGTAGTTTACAAGCAATAAGCGGTCAAGGCTTGCCTCTTTAAGAAAAACTGTGTGGCTGAACAATAAGTTAGACATCATATCTCAATGTGCTGTACTTAGGACTTTATGGCTTTCACCCTCATCAGTGCATAGTATTATCAAAAAATTTATAGAATCTGGCAGAATCTCAGCACATGAGATGAGGCTTAAAAAACTTTGGAAAACATTTGCCAGTAAACAGGACTTATCATTTCATGCACAAATGCAAGTGAAGCCTGAGCAATGCTCAGGGGAAGCTGTACGTCAAAAACGCCACCACCTTTGCTAAGCTTAATCTCATCTGAGAAGGACTGATGCACAGTGGAAAGGAGCCGTTGTCAGAGCAGTCAAACTGTTATTGATAATAATGGATGTTATACTCTCCAAGCCCCAGAGAAAAAGAAGGACCATCAAAGTTGATAATGACATAAGGTTCAAATGCCATCATCATTGTGTTGAGGGTGCACCTTGAACATCTTTGTAGGTCCCATAGATGCTGAGGAACATATATGCATTTTGGAGAAAAAAAATGCTGTCATCTAGATGACGTATTTTGGGGACACCTTTCCTTATTTCATCAAGACGATGGCAAGCCAAATTTTGCACGTGTTATAACCTCACAGCCTCTTCACTGGAGTCAAGCTACAAGAACGAGCTACCTTCAGTTCAGACCTGTCTACCACTGAACATAAGCTGTGCTTTAGGAAGCACAAAATATGACAGTGAAGACCTTGGACATCTGAGTAGCTGAAGATGTACATCAAGAAAGAATGGGGGGAAAAATCTTCCAAAGCTAGAAGTACAAGTGTTCTTGGTCCCCAAAATGATTACTTAGAGCCCTGTTAAAAGATGACATAACACAGTGGTAAACACAAACCTGTCCAACTTTTCTGGAAGATTTTTAAGGCAAAAATGTGCAATGAGTGTCTATTAAAAAAAAAAAAAAAAAAAAATAAATAAAAATAATAATAAAAAATATATATATATAAAAATAAATTATAGAGGGAAAATGTGTACTTGCCTTTCCTCTGTTTTCAATATAATACAGGTCAAGGATGATCTACAAATCACGTTTTTCATTTTCCATATTTTCCCAACTTTCTGGAAATGGAGAATAATTAAATATTGCATTTCTGGACATGGTAAAAAAAAAAAATATATATGTATGTATATAACTTTCCCAGCTCGAACACTCATGAAAAAGGGTTTAGTGTCAGTGTGAACTTTGGACTGTGGATCACTGACTCCATTTACAGCCCAGGAACCAGCAAGAGTGCATATTCACATCCTAAGTACTTACCCAGAGTCACATGCCCAAACACTGTCCAAATGCTAATTTAAACTCAGTTTTTACAGGTATAACCTGCCGGCACAATATGCTAAGGCCTGCTGGGACTGAAACTGCTGTTTGATGGGGCTATAAAAATGCATTGTATAACTGGAGGCTTGCATCACAAAAGCAGCATGAAGAGCTCATAAGGACTAGCAGTTTCAGATCAAGAGGGAACGCAGCCTGCTGGGTTTTGCTTCACCGTAGGTCATAAACTGCTCCAGTTATACAATTTACATGTGCAGGACTTCGACTCACCTAGGACTAATTCACCAGACAAAACATTACTCAACGTTTTACACAGAAACTCTCTCCATAGGGATTCCAGTCAAGAGTAGTTTAATTATTGAGCTCAGTCATGGTGATCAAAGTGTAATTTAGTTAGAAGACTAGCAGGATTTTGGGAACTCTCGACTCAGGAGTATAATGACCCATGCTCAGCTAAAAGATGATTCAATGCTGACCATCAGTAATGGCCAAATATTTCAGATGTTTCCAAATCCTTCCATTTCATGTCCATATAATATCGGAAGGAGAGTGCTAGGAACTATATAGGGAGATACATTATATTTTTAAAAGCATGGGATGATATTTTCCAGCAGCATTTTCTGGTCAGAGGTCACTTAGTGATTAAGCTGTTGGGTATATGAAAACTTCATGGTGCCATTGTCCTTCCTACATGCTGCCTTATTATGTGCCTAAAAAGCAAGAACTGTTACAGTCGTGAAAGTAAGAAAACAGTTTCTCAATCATCCAAAGAACCAGTTAATGCGCAATGCCTTTTTTTCCAGTCTGCTGAAGTTTGATTTGACTAGTTTGGAAACAGGTTAGACAAGCAAGGAATTATTCACTGAGGAAATGTGCTTGGCTGTGGCTCGTTAACCTGCAAAACCAGAAATGTTAAAAGATCAGGGCTTGAAGCCAGCTTCTGAAACAGGCTGAAGCACTTTGTCAGGGTGTGGAGACCTGGTTACATCACAGGACCAGGTCAGGGAGCAAGGGAGCATGTCAGGTCACTCAGGCCTAGACGGGGGCCGGAAAAAGGGTTCTCTTTCAGAGGGGTCCCCACTGGTGTCTACCCTCTCCACAAACTCTGACCCCCTACACCTCTGGATAACCGCCCCAGCAGCAACAAGCAGCCACAGGAAGAAGTTCACCCAAACTGATACCTAACAGAGGAATACAAATACAGATACAAATACAAGTATGAGAAAGAGAGTAGGGTTGGCACAAGTACAGGAAAGGAGTGAGAGAGAAGAACTGGATCAAATGCATGCTTTACGGCACAGAAAATTGGACGGTGGCAGTTAATACACTTAATTTCCTGTTCTGTCAGTGTCACATACTTTAATGTCATTGTGTGTCTTTTTGTCAAATGCATGATTTTCATTCATAATTAATTCATAAATGCATCTTTTCATTTTTTAAATTATATATTTAAATGTAAAATTCTTACTTTAATGTACATAATGCATTATCTAATACAAAAATAAAATACAGCTGCCAACAGCATTCCATCGGGCCATGCTTAATGCACCTATATTTAAACTGACCAAACACCCATTAAGAAAAATTATACGTTTGCAGCTGAAATTATAATATATAAAATGACATTCCCAATTCAAAATATGGAGACAAATAGCAAATATTTAAAACGCTGTGTAAATTTGGCCCAAGTAAAGGCAATGTGAGGAATAGACGCCTGAGAGTCAAATGCAGTTTATCACTTCTATAACCAAATGGTTACAATTGATGCTATAATATAATTCAGCACATTGTTTTGTCAATGAGTATTCAATAAATTCAAGCAGTCAGAATTAATTGCGTGGAACAGCACAAACCTCAGCACTGTGCAGGCTGGAAAAGAAATGTTTCCCATTGTACGGTGCGGACCACGGCTTACTCTGCGCGTCTTCACACCTCAAAAACGATGCAAAGCAATTCTTAGATGGTCAAATACTGGTGCAGCCTGTACCACGGTCATATACTAGTTAAAACCAGGCCAAATCATTTTAAAGAAGAATGTGTTTTAGAATGGGGTTGCTTGCACTTCACCGAGCCAGACATTTAAATCAGAAAAAATGCAGAGCATTATTTCTTTGTCCCTCACCTTGTGATGTTTGGTAGGTGGATTATAGATTCACAGAGTTGATTTCTACCAATCTTTAGGATACACCCAGTCACCAGCAGGAAGAATAAGTAAACTATACTAACTGCAATTGTCAGGTTCACCCAAAGACGTCCCCTGGGAGAAACAAGAATTATTCGCACTAAAATTCATCACTATTCATCAGAAACTGTCAATGTCAACATACAAAAATGGACCATGGGATGAGTGACATACTCAAACTAGTTATATTTAAGTTATCAAGTAGTAATTCAAATTACAGCCCAACACCAGCTGAACACATTCACAAAGAATAGTCACTTTCCTTACTAGAGTGTGGTCCAAATAATGTAAACTGGCACATAAACCATTGCACGCTCAAGTGTTACATGTACAGCCATGAATAAACTTTATCTTTTTTGACTGACTAAAAATAATTGTCAAGTGGTTGAAAAACCATTTTCGAAGTAGTTCCGTTGCTGATGATATAAGACCAAACTAAGGACATGATACAGCGTAAATAAATAAAAAGCTGCGTAAACTTTAAAAAGTAAGGTAACCAACTGAAAAACATCTTTGAGTTTGGTCAACTTCAAGTTCCAAGTTCTTTGAAAAATGAGTTTGTGCAACTACTGGGACTTGAAGTTGAGCAAAGTTAAAAATCCTTTGCAGCTGATTGCCTAACTTTAAGTTTAGTCAACTTTTTTATTTTTTTACAGTGTATGCTTTGACAATAAACATCTTTATAACCAGCAATAATTTATCAATTGAGGCAACCATTCTCCTAACTGAGAGCAACATGTATTGGCCTCCATTATGAATGATATTTGTATAAATGCGCAAAGCAATGATGTTCAGAGGAACATTTCATGGCTGAAACCTGAAAAGAGAAGCTCAAAAATTGTTCAGCCTCCACTGAATTCGAACTTGTATTTGTATGAACGTTGCACCAACAGTTGATTGACTGGTTTATTTTCACACAAATAAGAAGGCCAATAGTGGTGCTGATGAGGTTTGCCCCTAGTGAAAAACCTCCACCTCACCTTGTGTTATCTCGGTCCACGCAGCTGGTGTAGACCCAATAAAGGAAAAGGGAGAAGCAGTATACGGCAATGATTGCCGAGATGGCCGTCACAAAGTAGCAAAGAGACTGGGAACCGAAGTTCAGCATGGTCAGGGACGGTTTTGTGGTGTTGAAAACTGCACGGCCATATAGAATGCACTTCCCAGCAAACTGCCCCTGCAATGCAACACAGGCAAATCTCACCCTTCTCTTAAACTAAGCTCTATCTGATTTCCTCATATAGAAATAATGAATCTGATGGATATTCACACTTAAACTGCAAAATCATAATGGCCACATTTGTAAAGTTCTCATTGGAAGGCTACTGAAGTGACAGCTCCCTCAGTGTTAGAAGTGTAGCCCACAGATTTATGTAAAATTTATGTAAAATTTCAGAACCTTTGGACAATAAAACACTTTATTCTTGTAATCTCAATACCTAAATTCATTAGAACTTGCAACTGAAACACAAAAGGCCCACAAGATTCTTTATAGAGAACTAGGGGAGGGGGTTGGTTATCTTATTGGGGGCTGGTTGTCACATTGCTTATTACAGCCAAACTAGGGGTGCTTTTTTTATCATGTTGGTATCAAACATTTGGTGTGGTGTCATGTTCATTTTCATTTGGCCATTTTGTGCAAGACTCCCAGTGAAGAGGACTTTTGTGAATTTTCTAGGTAATTTTTCATGTTGGTGTTGTTTCTGTTAAAAAAAAAAAAGTTTAGGTCATTAGGCATTTCTTAATCTGTCATTTATCAAAAAGAGCAAGGTAATACCTTTGATTTTAGTCTATTTTTTGTTCCTAGCTAAAGACCTGGCAGCTAGCACAAAACCTTTGTCAAGAGGTCAGGTGGGGATGGTCATCTCACTCCTCTGGGAATTGGTTGTAACAGGTGTGACGAAGTAAGAAAAAGGTTTTCTTTCAGTTAAGGTTATTTAGCCAGTGATTTTTATTATTATTATTTTTTTTGCTTCTTTCTTGGTAGAAGATCCATGAATTTCAAAAGAAAACCACAGGCCTTTCAACTAAAGTTGGTCATCATATTTTGACAGAAAGAAATATATTCCAATCTCTCCATTTTATTAGATGTTATGTCCATAATAAAAGCTAGAATGTTTTCAAAAATGTAAATTCCTTCATTACCCGTGCCAGTGTTCACCCACGTCTGTTTAATTGCCTGTTTATTCGCCCAGACATGCTCTCAAAAATTTCTCAGTCAATTTCAATGATATTTTATTAAGTGTGGGCCATGACCCAAAGAACAATCAATTAAATTTTAGTGGTGATCAGGATCACCATCCAGATCTAAGATTTTTTAATAGACTGTTCACCACTGCAGGATCACAAGATTGGAATAAATGCCACACATCTTAAAATACACTAGATGGTAGTAAAATTTAATGCGACAAAATTTTGCAAATTGCACAAATACGATGGTATGGTTGCCCTTGCAGTTTTGCAGTTCATAGAAGCGCGGAACGTTGGCCTTGGTGGGAGTATATGTTCTCTAAGTGCCACTATTTTTATTTTACTTGTTATTAAAGGAGATAATTTGATCAAATAATCACGTTTTGTATTCAATGTTTAAATAAATAGACAAATACAAATGGCCTAGATGAGCATTTTGAGATGGGAATTCAATTCATTTTAAAACTAATTTGGTGTCTCCAGTGTAATAAGCTAAAAAGTTGCAATTTTTAAATCACTTTTTTTTTTTTTTTTAAATGAAATCCCATTGATAACTACAGAGACAAACCCCTGCGATGGGGTTGGTTGCCACAATGTGTCAGAGTGTCTTTGATTGTTAATAACGCAGTTCAAAAAAGTTTTAAGTATGAAAGGGAAACCCATTTCAAGACTTGAAGCTTCCCTCTAGTGTAGGAATTACTATAAGATGTGTTAATGACGAGCAATTCACGGAATATTAAAAAGTACGACAACCAACCTCGGTCTCCTCAATTCCCAGGTAATCTTCATCAACATCAGATAATCTAAAAGGGCGAAACCTCAATATACTTCCATAACATCCCGTTTGCTATTAATACAGGAATCTAAAAGCAAAATTAACGTCATACAAATTAACAGGTGTTTATCAGCCGCGATCGAGCATTTTACAATTTTATCAACTCACTCTTTACATTGATAGGGCCGCATTTTTTTAACATGCATGTGGCCCAACCTATTTCCTTGAACTCATCTGACGCCAATAACGCGCAGTTAGACACCAAGGATGGCCACATGACACAAAAAGGATGCAAGTTGAAACAGATTTCCCCAGCTTTCCCGGCACATTTTTCCCTAATGGAGATTGTGTTGGTGGCCAGTCCTGCGATGCATTCTTGAGAAACACTTTAATTAAAAGTACTTTCGGTTGCACCAAAACAGGAAAGATCTGCATAAAAATATGCAACGCAACCTATGCGCGTCAGTGTCTGTAATCATATGACTCCTACAAGTTACACCTCATTGCGGCAGTCTGCCTTTCTTTCACTTAAAAATAAATGAAGGTTTGGGGAGGACATATCAAGATAACAGAAAAAAGGTGATTATCCAAATTGGAAGACACATCATTGCATAAATCGTATATGCACTGGAAACCTCGGAAAATGACATAACTTTTTGCGTGTATACATTTGCGTGTAATCAGGAAATGACACTTCCACTTTCAAAGCCCCGCAGAAGTAACTTATTCAGCAACCTGTCATTGCAGAATTCAAAAAACACACTTCCAGAAGAACGGGGAGTTTTTAAGTCGCGATATGGATCGCCAAGCATGCACGAATTTCGGTTAAATAGGTACTTTAGGTTGACAATGTCCTAGCAGAGGAATGAGTATCATAGTGGAACGATTTTCATTGCACGAAAGCAGTGTAGATATGTATCAAGGGAGTTGAGTGCCAGGACGAGCGATTTCATCCTTTTACCTGGGTTACTGTGACCGATGCAGCAGTGACTATTCCGCAGATAAAACATCCCACGTACAGTCCGAGCTCCAGCACCATTAAGCAAAGTAGCGCCATCGCAGCCTTCAGTCAGCAAGTCATGCGCGCTCTCGACATGCGTCAATACGGTTAACTGACGCGCCAACAGTCAGTGCCTTCAGCATTGCCCACTGGCATTAGTTGTGCAGTCATTCAAAAAAAAAAAAAAAACATAGGTTAAGCAATTAACATTCGTATTAGTAAACTGTAGCTTAATTAATGCCTTTATGCATATTGGATAATTATGATTCTGTAAAAGAAGCGGTTTCCCTAAAACTGGATGACTGGGGCTGCGACCAATGACATTTGCCATCTCCGGAAGAAGCATGTGCAAAACGCACATTTTTTTTAATTTTTGGGGCTAAACTACTCTTCGCACCTACCTGCAGTATTTGGCGAGCCTTTGCATGCTGAAACTTTGGAACGAAAAATAATTGCAAGATACCTGTAATTTTATATATGGACTAACATTGCCATCTGCCGGCAAGTAGTTATACTGCTCCGCCCAGAAAGGAACAATCGACGAAAACATTTTTAGTAATTCGTGTGACCAGATAACAATACAAAGAGAATGACTCTCAGTCCAACCGAGCATGGACCCAAGATTGAATAAAATTATGTAGCTATAGCATGTAAAACACAAGTCGTGAGAATACCACACCTTAAAATGTATTTTAAGCAAGTTGACATTACATCAAAATTCACAAAACAAAAATTAACAGGCACAACATTTTTAGTTAAGAAATATATCTTGACACAAATGTGGCAAAACATTAATATACTGTTTTTGTTCTCAGAAAAAGTTGGTGGTTGTCACTTCTTAATGTAGATTTTTGCATCAATAATACTTTAAAAAAGCATAAAAAGCACATCAATGTGAAAAATACCAAAGGATTATATGTGCTATAATACTATGGAAACAATAGTCATTTTGTCACAGGCCTGTCTATTTGAGTAGCACTGAAATGCAAAGCAGTCAAACACTCGCAACAAAAAGTCTCGTAACTGAAGCTATATGAAAAATGCACTGTGCTGTGCAGTACATACACTTGTACATTTATTGTTTGTTAATTATGTATTTGGAGTTCCTGTTTTCAATAACATTATATTAGCCTGAATATGAAGAAAAGCTTTTACATGTGATTAGATGACTTGATCCATGGAAGAGTGCTTGAGTCTAAATCTGTTGATTTGACCGATTTTATATGTTTACAGACATTTTTTATTGATGCCAAGATTCCATTAAACCCAGGATTCCACCTGAAAATATCCAAGTGATAAGATGAACTGTTTGTCCAGTCACACCCTGATCACTTACACTGAGAGCATGGTGAAAAAAAGCATGGTGTTCCAAATCTCAAGCAGCATGTGTTGTCCATGTCTGGTTCCAGTAAGATTCCCATGTACTAAAAATTTCATGTTAACCAAGCTGTCTGGAACAGGATACATGGAAGAATATGGGCTAAACATCACCCATATGCCAAGCAAAATTTACAGTGCATAATTATGAATGTCCCCTCATCTGTGCAAAATCTCTCTTGTATAAATCCTCAGCAATGGGCTTTAGAACTTACAGTTAAAGTTTGAAAAAGCATAACTCTGGAAAAATACATGATAGTTTTGATTAAGTATTAATAAGAACCTTGGTTTCTGTGCAGGCAAGAGATGTGTATGTTTGAGAGACCAATGGATAAAGCTTGTGTTTACTTGAATCTCCATGTTGTGTTTGAACTATCCCATGTAGTGCAGCAACTGAAGTGTGTGGCGCTTAATGGTCTCCTCTTTGCTTCAGGTTGAGCTGAGTATATGTGTGTGTGTGTGTGTGTGTGTGTGTGTGCGCGCAGGCGTGTGTGTGTGTGTGTGTGTGCATGTGTGTGTGTGCATGCGTGTGCGTATGTGTGTGTGCATGTGTGTCTGTGTGTGTGCGTGTGTGTGCATGTAGGTTTAGACTGCCATCCTGTGATTTGCACATAGAGTGTATGTGTGTGTATGAAAGCCTGTGAGTGTGTGTAGGTTTAGTTTATCATCCTGTGTTTTGAGTGTCGGTGGGGCAACCCGGGAGACGGAAGCAATCTGGCACAGCGCTGTCCAGCTTGCAGATAATCTTGTATATGGACTTCTTCCAGCAGGGGTCAGCATCACGCCCTGCTTGAATGGCACAGAAGAACTCCCTCAGAGCCAGTTCCGATATCTCCAAAAACCTCTCCGGGACCTGGAGGATGACAGTGAGCAAACTAAATCAGGAGCAGCAGAAACACAATTGAAATCGGTGAGCCAGTAGGCAGTGGCATTGGCTATTCCCAAGGTACCAAGGATTGTCAGAAACAATGGCTAAGAGATAAATGTCTCAGCACAAATTTTGGAATTTTCAAATAACTGGGCTATTTTCAAGCAAAATTATACACAGATGAGCTGACTTCCTAAAATGCTGCTGGTTCTCAGTGTGCCACCAAAACAGCTCTGACCCTCCAAGGCATGGACTCCATAAGACCTCTAAAGGAGCCACATGACATCTGGTGCTATGCGTTAGCAGTAGATCCTTATGACCTGAGAGTTGTAAGGTGGAGCTGCCATGAATCTGACTTCTTGTTTCAACACAGGCCACAGAATAAGACTGAGAGCAGGGAATTTGGAGGCCAAGGCAAGACATTGGACTGTTGATCATGTTCCACAAACTATTCCCAAACAATTTGTTCACTGCGACAGAGTGTATTTTATTGCATAACTGCAGTAATTTTCCCATAGCCAAGCTCACAACATATTTTTGATATCACCCTAGGGTAATATCACTTTAGCAAAAACTTCATTGGCTGAGAGCGTGGGGGGAAAAAAAATCACTCCGCGTTACATTACATTGTTAATTTTTAGCAAGACAGCCAAGTGCCACTCACATACTAATCACGTTACATAGCTAGCTGTATGCAGAACTTTTTCGTAACCATTATGTAACATGAGTCTGTTAGCAAGTGAGTTAACGTTAGCTTGCTGCTCAGTTGACTGAATTTAAAAACGGTTGCTCGTTCAAACACTAATGTCTGTAACTCAGTGACTGATTAAGATAGCAGCGTGATGGTGTTAGCTCAATGCTAACATATGCTGGGTGCTAACAGATATTACATTTCTTTTCTGTAAAATTATGCAATTCAGTTATGTGATAAACAGGATCTCATACTCTTGGTCGTGTCATAAGAAAGTTATGAAACTCGTTGGGTAAATTTTGGGTTTGTTGCTTGCTAAAGCTTTCAACATATGCAAAATTTACTCAGTTTGTTTCAAAACTTTCATATGACATGCCCACTCATGCAAGATCCTCTATATCCTTCTTAAAAAGACCACGATTGTGAAGGCGCACACCTGATTCGAAGGTGGCACATATCTAACTGATGTCCACATGAATGCCTAGACTCAGGGTTTCCAAGCAGAATGATTCCCAGAGCATCACACTCCCTCCACCTCTCCTTTCCACAGCACATCCTGGTACCATTTCTTCCCCAGGTAAGCACTGGACACACAGTTGGCCTCCACATGATGTAAAACAAATGGGACTCATCAAACCAAGCGAGTTTCTTCCATTGCCCCAAGGTCCAGTTCCAATGCTTGCATTCCCATTGTTGACGTTTTCGACTGAGGCCAGGGATTACAATGGGCACCCTGACCGGTCTACAGCTTCCAAGCCCAACACAACGCAGAGAGTAATACACTATCAGTTGTGAAACATTCCTCCCACGACCATTTAAAAATTTTTTTGGCCCTTATGGCACAGTAACCCTTATGTTAGTTTACACCACACAGGTTGGCCTTTTTTGCCCCTCTATATGGATGGGCGCCCCAAATCCTATCACCAGTTTGTGGTTTGTCCCCCCTTGGATAGCTGTCCATAGTTACTCAATACTGTTGAATGGGAGCAAACCACAGCACGAGACTTAGTGTTTTGGAGATTCTCAAACCCAGTTGTCTGGCCATAGCAGTTTGGACCTTGTCAAAGTCTCTCAGGTCCTTATACCTGCACGTTTCTCCCGCATCCAACCTATTAGACCAGAAGCCAAGGGGTATCAACCTAGCTGGGAAGGTTACTAATTTTTCTGTGTACCATGATGTTGGGCATAGTTCCCATTATAAGGAACTGGATGTCTGCCGGACTCCCCCTAGAGATGTAGTTCTAAAGGGTGCTACATTGATATCCCCATAACAGGCAGATGACGTAATGGCCAGGATCCTCTGTCCTTGTAACCCACCATGTATGCATTCTTGGGTCAGTGGTGAAACATGTTTTTGTTGGTGGGTGGGACACACCAGGCATCAACATTTGGGGCCCAAAATTTGGGCTTAAATAGCCAGTCGTGCAACAAAATTACACTTGTTGAAAATTGTTCATCATACATCCCTGAGTGAGGAATGACCAATGCCAGAAATTTTCTGTGGCGCGGTACCCCTAAAGAAGCCCCCTAAAATAGCCACCCTCAAAAATCGGCTGGATGAGGTGATTAAGTAACACGATGAGACTTCCTTTAATTTGTTCTTCATGCACCCCCAAATGAAAAATGAACACTGCCAGCAATATTCTGTGGTAGGGTACCCCTGTCAGAGGCCCCCTAGTGGACAACCCTCCATAAAAATGAGTTGATTGAAATCTGCCACAAATCTTTCTGCCTTAGATATAATACTGAGATATAGCAGCTGTTTAACATATCCCTAGCCTAGATACGCCACAGAATTCTTGAAAGTACACATTTCACCTTTGAACTTGCTTTATGTCTATCACCCCTAAATGCCTGCGCTTGTCCATGCCGAGGTCAGACAATCTGATTGGTCATCTGTCAAGGGGGATGATCTACAACCCCAATTCTGAAATAGTTGGGACAAAGTGTAAATTGTGAATAAAATCAAAATGCAATGACTTTCAGAAAACATGAGCCAATATGTTATTTACAATAGAACATAGATAACATCTCAAATGTTGAAACTGAGACATTTTACATTTTTATCCACAAAATAAGCTCTCTTCAAATTTTCTGGCTGCAACAGGTCTCAAAAAAGTTGGGACACAGGCAAAAAAGGGCTGAAAAAGCAATTAATATATAGGAGAATAAGCTGAAACAAAATTTAGGAAGTGATTACCTTAACTTGCATCAGGTGTGTAATATGATTGGCTATAAAACGGATGTCTTAGAGGGGCTGAGTTTCTCAGAAGTAAAGGTGGCCAGAGGCTCTCCAACCCTTCAAGGCTTGCGTAAAAAAAAATTGTGGAATACTTTAAAAACAATGTTCCTCAACATCAATTACAAAGGCTTTGAAGGTCTCATCATCGTCAGTGCATAACATCATCAAAAGATTCAGAGAAACTGGAAAAATCTCTGTGCAAAAGGGACAAGACCGAGACCTTTACTGGATGCCCGTGATCTTCGGGCCCTCAGACGCCACTGCATCACTCACCGGCATGATTCTGTCATTGACATTACTAAATGGGCCCAGGAATACTTCAAGAAACCACTGTCTGTAAACACAGTCTGCCATGCCATCCACAGATGCCACCTAAAATTCTATCATGCAAAAAGGAAGCCATTGTCGAGCATGATCCAGAAGCGCTGCCGTGTTCTGTGGGCCAAGGCTCATTTAAAATGGACTGTAGCAAAGTAGCAAAGTGTCCTGTGGTCAGACGAGTCCAAATTTAACATTCTTGTTGGAAATCATGGGCGTTGTGTCCTCCGGGCTAAAGAGGAGAAAGACCACCCCTCCTTTTATCAGCGTTCAGTTCAAAAGCCAGCATCTCTGATGGTATGGAGATGCATTTGTGCATATGGTGTGGGACACTGGCATGTTTTAAAAAGCACCATGAATGATGAAAGGTATATAAAGGTTTTAGAGCAAAATATTCCCCTCAGATGACATCTATTCCAAGGAAGGCCTTGTGTATTTCAGCAGGACAATGCAAAACCACATACTGCAGCTATTACAACAGCATGGCTTTGTAGTAGAAGAGTCCTTGTGCTGAACTGGCCTGCCTGCAGTCCTGATCTTTCACCGATTGAAAACATTTGGTGCATAATTAAAAGAAAAGTCTGTCAAAGGAGACCCAAAACTCTCCAGCAGCTGGAAGCCTGTATTTAACAAGAGTGGGATCAAATTCCAATGGCCAAACTCAAGAAACTGTCTCCTCAATGCCCAGACGCCTCCACTCTGTGTTAAAAAGAAGAGGGGATGCTACACCATGGTAAACAGGCCCCCGTCCCAACTATTTTGAGACCTGTAGTAGCTATCAAATTTGAAATGAGCTCATTTTGTGGATAAAATTGTAAAATTTCTCAGTTTCAACATTTGCTATGTTATCTCTGTTCTATTGTGAATAAAATACTGGCTGGTGTGATTTGAAAGTCATTACGTTTTGATTTTATTCACCATTTACACTTTGTCCCAACTATTTGGGAACTGAGGTTGTACAATGATTATCGGTTTGTATACAGTTTAAATGGCCCAACCCCCCCAAAGCCCATGATTGCTCTGTGAGGGGAGGTGAAGACAGCTATATGTCCTCCGCTGGCATGTAAGGCCCAGTTTGGATGCCAATCTTCCCCGCCCCGAAGTGGATCTGCTCTCCTGCCTGCATGATGCTAGTTTTTGTTTTCCTCTTCACCTCACATCATTGAAACATTTGTCACGCTAGATCACGGTTCTTAGAGGACTAAGATGCCCGCAAATGATTTTCAAATTTTATGGAAACACTAATTCGCCGACAAAAAAGTTAGCTTCGCTAATTAGCATTCAGCAGATTAGCGGAGCTGTACCCTGCACTGTTAGTGAGTCAGTCTTGAGACCTCCATACTAAATTAATTTTTAGTCCATGCACTGAAAAAAATCAACACTTCAACTTCATGTGGAACAAGACTTTGAACACTTTTAGCAAGTTTGATCCAAATCTACCCTCTGAAACTTGAGAGAAGTTGAAACTGTGTCAGTTAATATGATACCAGGACAACCATGCTGTATTCAAAATTTACCCTTTATATAATAAAACTTGCTTCGGGCTTTGAGGTGAATTTGTTGCAAGTTTGATCCAAATCTACCAAGCAGCAAAAAGTCGAATGCATCAGCCAATCAGAGGCTAGGGTAGCCATATTGGATCCTGCATCGACCAGAAAATAACGCTTTGTCTGGGTCATGAGGCATTTGCACAAAGTCTGATAAAAGTCTGACAACTGAAACTGCAGTAGAAGTTGAACATGCCTCATCCCCTGTGAAAAATTGAAAAAGGAAAGCTCAAATTCTATATTTTCTCCTCAGTCTCATCGATAAAAATGATAAACAACCAACTACACTGGCAAATGCACACATGCTTAGAACTTCTGGACAGTATTATGCGATTATCTTATGTTATCGGTGAAAATAATTGGGGAAAATAGACTTTTGCACATAACTGCATTATCCTTTCAATTGATGAGAATTTAGCAAATGCAAAACATTTCATGCATTATCCAGTGCATCATCAAGTTCGTATAACTTGATATGTACCCATGCTGCAGATGCAGTTATACAATGGTTATAAAAATATAAAAGCAGAGAGGGAGAGAGAGAAAGAGAGGCACAGAAAATGAAAATCCCTTGCGAAACACAAGCACGCAATCATTAAAAAGCACTTAATTGTGTCCTTAAATTAAGTTGACTTATGGTAACATAGTAGATAGTGACAAAACATTAAATAAGCAGTTACTATGAATGTAGAACATTTTTTTTGTATTAAAACAAAAGTTAATATGGATACACCTCTGCAAACGTCGTAGAGGAATTGGGAATAATTCCAGAATAATAAGGAGTGCACTCAGCCGGATTAATGCCTAGAAGTATCAATCCATAATTTTTTCATATTAAAAAAATAACATATTCCAGACCTACTCACAATGAAATTTCTGCAACAATACTGTATCTATTCAAAGTGTTAGCTTTTGTAAATGTCTCCTTTATACACGGCTTTAAACAGGACATGTCTGTCGGGTGCGATACTCCCGCAACGTATTAAAATTACATTACGTGTATGGCACGAGAGAGCTTGTGAGTTGCTGAGTTCCTACACATGCACAGACTGTTGCATAATGAATACAGAGGAAGCAAGTGCGTAAAATCCCAAAGTTACAAGATATGATACTCAATATTACTGTGTCAGACAACAACGTCAGTTGCCTCTGGGCAGTCATCATTTTCCACATATGCTACCACTGGATTGTTCTCTGAGAAAAATAAAGCCCTTGATGATTTACAGCTTCATTAACAATTCATTATGACTTTGAAAGACACCTCTTTCTGCAGGAAAGAAGTGCTTTAATGAGGACTTAAAGTGATCTTCTCCCTAAGCTATGCCAGGAACATGCATCCTGCAGAACCACACAAATTTTCACTACTGACACACATTTGTGCTTAAATTTCATACACTACCTGTTCATGTACAGTATTAAACAGAGTCAAATTTGGATGCTGATACTGGATTAAAGGCCGCAATTACCAGTTAACTCTCACAATATGGATGCATGTACCAACAACTGCACATTCATGGCTTTCAAATCCAATGTGTCTCAGTACAATGCAAAAGACAAAATTTGTCTCACTGGCCAAATCCAAATGAACCCGCATGCACACACACATAAACGCAGACACACTTTGTGACGCACATGGTAGTCGTTGCTCTTGTTGTAATGCAGGTTGAGGATTCGGAACAACTCAGAATCTCTGCGCAGCCGCAGCGTGACATCACCTCCTCCCATGACCCCTTCCCTGACCGCCTGCCGGGCAAAGCGCTCCATCTGGATGTAGAAGAACTCTCTGAAGTTACTGAACCACTTGATGAGCTGGGAGGTGATACACCGATTGAACTGGAAGAGATGACAAAGTGAAGGTGCTGTATTAAGACCATAGCAGCAGGTAAACTGTGCTCAATGAGTTCCCTTACCAGCTAAGAAATGCCATAGAATTCTTGTCCACTTTGAAGTTACTGTGGAAAATGAAAAGACTGAAATTTTGCAAAATCACAGCCATTTTCACAATTGTTCTGATGGAGGACAACTTGGGAGACAGACACACAAATCCATTTGAGCGGCCACAACAATCTATTTATCTTGCAATGAATTTGCTTTGACTTAAAGTATGTTTGCAAGCAAGATTAAAATAAAGGGGAAGAGTCAGCATTGGCAGCAGTGCTGGTGATATTACAAACAAATGTAATCAGGTAAAATGGCTCCCTTGTTTCTCTTTAGTAAAGAGCTGAATAAACGCAGATGCACCTGGACATGTGAGCACTCCTCTGTAGAGTACATGTGGAGCCAAAGCCATTCCAGCTAAATGCCAACCAGAATGACACAACACCTGGCTAATCTGCAGGCTAATTACTACAACGGTCGCCTCCATAATAGTTTCTGCATTCAGCTTCAGTTGTGATAGATTCAAGTGATTAAAGGAAAACAATATACAGACAAAGATGAAATAATTACACGTTGTAAGGTTTTTAAGATCTCTGCGATGGCTCGATAATTACTGGTACAATCAATTCAACTCATGCCATGCTTGACTGCAAAATTTTAATTATTCCAGGAAACTTTAAAAATTAAATACCTTGACATCTGGAAAATAGGTCTTGAGGGTGTTGGAGCTGGGGTAGCGTGTGTAGAAGAACATGAGCTTAGCTTTCTTTAAGTGGCAGGGAGATAAACCCTCCTGGGAGTGCAGCCTGTTAAGGAGTTCTTCTCTCTCCCTCTTTCTCTTTCTATCAGTCATTCCTGCATGCATGTAAAAACTCTCAGTGTACACCATTCAGATGAGTAATATCAATACGCAGTTTCATTTCAGTATTCCGTCATCACATTTCCTCAGTCTCAGTTAGGTTTTCACTCTCTCCCAACGCATCATGACTGATAACATCATTTAGCCAAAGTAAGCAAATTCATAAATGACAGTAACAAATAACAAGGCCTACGCTCTCGCCCGGACGGCGGAGTATATTTGTGAAAACTCCCCAAAATGAAAGCCTAGCCACAGCATTGCCCCAGTTAGTCTAATGATATTATTTCAAACTGAATCCACTTCTATCTTATATATGCTCAGACTGCCTATATTTACTCAGTAATAAAGAAAAATATGCGTAACTATCTTTCACGCGGTCAGTGATAACTTTTACAACTTAATACTCAATCCATGGATATTTTTGTTGTAGTATTGACCAATAATTGGTCATGACTGAAAGAATCAAATGGCAAAATTTCAAGGTGATAAAGTTAACGCATCAGGCAATATGATGGTACTTAGGTGTTTTCAGGAAATTAGTTAATTCATTTATCATTAATAATAATACATAGCCCAAAATCGATCTGATTCTCCATCTTGATAAGATCTAAGTGCATATAAAATTTGAAGCGGATCTATAAAGTATTTTTTGAGTTATTGTGGTAACGTGAAGGATCTGTGGCAGACGCAGTCATGGCGGCAATGATTCCATAATATCTACAAAATGTAGTTTTGCTGATATAATTAGCAATTATAAACTGTCAGTTGCTGTACTTTAGAACTAAATTTAAAACTTAGTATGCAAATACAATGGGACACATAGTAAACCCACACAAATGGTCCTCGTTGAAGATGTTCCTTTAAGGCTCACACTGTATGTTCGATCACAATACACATTTAGTTGACTAGAGTCCAATTATCTTGGATTGAGTCCTGCTAAGGGTTCTCCTTGCCTCTCTATCACTGACCTTTCGCAGTGTGTGTCTCCTGTTTTTTCTGGTTTTTGAAAACCCTGCTTTAGGTCTGTAGGGTTCAGTATGGTGGTCCTGTCTAAACCACCATTCATTGTCTCACACTGACATTCTGTTGTTGTCTCTTTCTAGGTATCAAATAATTGAAAACACTGCCATAAATAACGACTTTGTGAAGCTCACAATTTTGTTGAGACTGGTTTAGATTTAATTCTGCGGTGATTTATTTAGAGCTGTAGCACTGTGGTTAGAAGCAAGTGTCCTTCCAAGTGGCTATCTGTCCCTGGCAGAGAGCTCTGACTTGCAGCCACATTTTTCCTGTTGCTGTGTTCTGGTGTTTGGCATGTTACCATAACCTTTGACCATTCTCCTTATCACCTTAAATAATTATGCTGTTTTTGTGACCAAGGCTCTGATATTCAGTCACCAACTCTTTCGCCCGTTTGGAACTCTGTTAGTAGCCTCATATTGGAGACCTAACCGGCTAAGTGCTTCTGGATAGACTTTAGGGCGGACACACGCTGCTAATTAGCACACAAAGAGAAAGGATTACATTGTGTAGATGCTTTTCTAAGTGTGGTTTAGAAACTTCAAATTTTTAGTCTTTTTTTTTTTAGGGGTCCCACCGATCCACCACCTGAATCTGCCTCTCCTCCTCTATGTGTCACTATCTCTCTGCCTGTTCCCTGCCCGCAGGCTGGAAGAAAGGATATCGACCCGGGAGGGAGGTAGAGGGAGTGGTCCCCTCCATCACTGTATCCGCCCGCCGCCCCCCCAGGAATGCCCCTCATGCCCCCGTCCCGTCCTCGCTCAGAGGACAGAGAGGGTTCTAAGTGTCCCAGCAGAGGGAGGGATGGAAAGGATGGTGTTTGTGGGCGAAAATCCAGGAAGGCATCGGGAGAAAGGCAATCTTTGGGAAGGGGCAGGTTAGACAGGGAGCGCGCAAAGAGGTTCTGCATGGTGTAATGGAGGAGAGGGAGGTTTACAGGAGGAGGGCCTGGGGCATATGAGGGAAGGAAGGGGTCTTTGGCACGAGTGGGTAGCAGGGTAGGAAGGTGTGAGTGTGGCAGGGGGGGTAAACCAGGGGTCATTTGGGGGAGCTGATGGGTTTGTTGGGTGCTTTGATTCAGAGGTGATTTTTTGCTCTGTGGAGTCTTTGCAATTGAACACGCAGCTTCAGGGGGGTCCAGAGGGGTCGGCCCCCCGATCTCCCCTGCCTGACCTTTCCCCCTCTGTCCCACGTGGTCCACTGTGGCAGGGCCAGCCACAGAGGGGGGCTGGCTTTGACCATAAAGCTGAAGGACCCTGTCGATGACTCTCGCTACAGCGCTGGCCAGCTCCTGTTTAAGAGTCTCAACAAATTTCTGACCCCCAACCTCCCAGTCTCCCATTACTGAGCGGCAGTCCGGCCACGCTTCGCCCGTGTCGGGTTCTCCCTCCACAGCAACTGTGTTACCTTGGCTGTGTTTATTTCTGTGGCAGGGACTGCCGAGGGTTTGGTGTGGGAGAGACTTCCGAGAGCACGCCCCGACGTGGCCGGCGGATTCCTCGTCCCTCGTAAATACCTCTGCTCCTTCATCCCTGCCTGTCCCTCCATCGTCCCCTCCAGCTCGTCCCGCGTCCCGGCCCTGCGCCTCTCCCCGGCCCCACTGCACCCTGTACGCCTGCCGCACCTTCTCCTGGAGCTCCAGCAGCTTTCCTCTGGTCTCCAGGAGCATCACCTTCAGCTCCTGCCGGGCGCGCAGCCTCCCCTCCCTGTTGCCCTTCCTGCCCTGTGTTCCCGCCCCCCCTGCCCTTCTGCCCCGCCTCCCCGTCTCCCCCTCCGCCTCCCTCCTCTCTCTCACCCCACTCACGGTGCTCTCCACCCTCAGCCTCTTCATTCTCACCAGCTCCTGGCACCAATCGCCCATCTCAGACCCGCTCTGTCTTTTCCTGCCCGCAAAGAGGTGTGAAAGAGGCGGGGCACCTGTACCGGCCCCTCCCCTTCCTCTCTCCTGCCCCTCCCCCTCCTCTTCCTCCCTATCAGAGCTGGACTCCGCAAAGCTGCTGTCTGCATCGGGGCGGTGAGTGTACGTGCTGCAGTTCCGGGCCCCGCTGGAGTGCATGAGACGTGAGATTAGAGGGTAAGAAGGGGGGTTGCTGCTGGGGTAGCTGGGGGCAGAGGGGGTGGCCCCAGAGGGGCTGCTGTACAGGCGATAGGGGCAGATTTGGGAGGGCTGCTGGCCAAAATGGTCAGAAGGGGAATCCATTGGCCAGCTGGTTTGTTCCTCTCCTGCCCAATGTTTTGTCCTGTGGATACAAAGGAAGCAAAGCCATTGAAGAGGTACAGACAGCTATAGGTAATTACATCCATGTTAGCTATGAAAAAAAATTATTATATCTCCACTGTACTTCAACCTCCACAGATAATAATTATGGTGATGTTCATAATAAATCAATACACACCATCAAATACCACTCACTCCAGCTCCCCAGAGCCCCCCCCTTCCTTTCCTCCTCTGTTATCAGTCTACAGACAGCTGCACTTGTTGTTTATTCAGACTGTTTACCCCCACACCCCCAGCCCCCTCACCCCAACACTCACACATCCCTGACACACAAAATAACTGAAACAGCTACACACAGAAATTACACCATGCCCAGCTGCGTTCACTGACTTGCAACAAATGCAAAAACACAGAGGTAAACATGATATTAGAGGCTACAATTATTTTCTGCCTGCATGATAATGGCAAGCACTGGTATGGTCAATAAAGTGAGCAGAGAAAAAAATAAGATTAGATGCACACAAAAAGGATGACTAGTATCAATATTAATACATGAATGGCATTTCCATGAGTTTGTTTCAGAATAACTCTTCAGTGTGCAGCATTGTCGGGCCTTTGGGATGATAAAAATATATAATAATAATAATAATAATAATAATACATTCAACATTTTGGCCAACTACTAAAACTGAAATGGCACAAAATGTAAATAATTTGCATATGCATATCGATATGCAGGTCAAGCCCTCTTCTGTACAATATAATATAAAAGGACCACATGCACACTAAATAATAATAATAATTGTTATTATTATTATTATTGTTGTTGTTATTATTATTATTACCATCACAAATTCAAGCTTGGAAACATGTTTTATGATAGAAAATAACACAAGATGAGAGGAGAAGACAAATTTCAAAAGGGTAATTCGTTGGTATGTGCATTTACTTTTGTCATGTATGCGCGCGAATGCTGCGCACGATCGAACAGGTGTCGCGCGAGGATACATCGGGAATTGAGCAGCTGAATGCAGAGTAGATTCAAATAGTTCAATCCAAAGTATGTAAAATAAACATGCTGTACTACATATAAAAATGAAGAAGAGAGAGAGAGAGAGAGAGAGAGAGAGAGATTACAGTGCTTGTGAAAATTCTATACACTGGGCTGCTCATTGGTCGTTTTGGGTCTCACGCCCGAAGTGCCTCTTATGGTTGCCCATTAATGTAAAATATAGTACAATGATATTAAAATAATTATTACAATATTTCGAGGTAAAACAATATGAGGATATCAATCCTCCATGTATCGTATTAAACGTTACAACCCATCTACTAAGATGATCAACTAAATTCATTGGATGGCAAGAACATATAGAAATCTGAACCAATCAGAAAATCACATTTAGATACGAAATATCAGCAGTGGGACAACGCGTAAATCCGAGTAAAAGTTAATTTTCTGCCGCTAAACTACGACCATCTGTTCGCCCACAAAAAAAATACTCGGGATTACAGAAACATTCAGCAACTGACAATACGTATGTCGCAGATAAACGGACAGATTTACACGCTTGTATAATAAATGAAAATAGATTTTAACGTGACTCACTCAGTTCTCAACGTGAATTGACTTCTTTCGGAGACTTTTTACAGATACAGGGTTGTATTTCTTTCAAGCGTACTACTCGTGTTCTCCGACCGATCGGCTTTAGCGGACATCGACTCGGAAAACGCTGGCTGAATTTCCTGTTATTGCTATTCCAATCTCCCTCTATCTGTCATCCTCTCTCTGTCTACCGTGCTCTAATTGCACAGTAGGCGTTTAGGTTCGAAAGCCGCCCCTCCCCCCCTGCTGACCCCTTCCACCTAACGTCACTCACACCGGGATCTCCCCCCCTTTCCTCCACGTGGGGCGCCACACAGATCTGCCGACTACCTCCAATCAGAATTAATTTCGTCCGAAAATCGGCAATATAATTGGTTATCATTACTCCCTAAACCAAGTGGGAATTCTTGGGGCAAATTTTCTTCCTCTGCTGTGATTGCTGAGCTTTCGTTGGGGTCACTGAGTTATACCAATGGATGTATCTGAGATGAAAACACTAATAAATAGAGATAAATTCTGACACAACTTGAAATCAGGATATAATGCATATGCATGCACCCAATTTAACATTACGCGAGTTTTCATATGGTCAAATGAATTTCACTGATATTGAACATACAAACCGTGATACAGACATCGGTACTGACATTTGCAATATTGGTTACATTTAGACTTAGAAGAAAGGCTTCACCATTATCAAATATTTGACTAATCTCATCTATTAACATGCATATTTCCCAAGGAATAACCCAAACAATGCTCACATACCATGGTTAAGGGATATCACGTGCAGGAAGCTCTTGGTCCCCTAGGTTCAAACATAAAATCCTAGTCTAAAAATCAGTCTTATTTTTGATCCTCATTTGAACTTTTCTTGTTCAATCCTGCTTTTTTCAGCAAAGAAATATGGCCAAAATCAGACACATCCTATCTTTTCAAGACACTGTGACAGTTATCCATGCTTTTGTGTCTCCACGGTTTGACCACAGTAATGCTGGCAAGGAGCTGTGGCTCATCTCGATAAGTTCAAAATGCACTGGCCCATCTTCTTACGACGACAAAACACAGGGAGCATTATTGATGCAGTGGTCACTTTTCTGCATTGACTGCCTGAAAATTTCAGGATTCCTTTTAAAATTCTTTTTTTTATTGCTTTCCAGGCAGTACAATGTGCAGTCCCTGAATCTCAGAATTGTTGTGCCCCTATAATAATGCAAGGTCTCTTCGGTCCTCTAACCGAGGACAGCTGGTTATTCTGAGTGCCAAGCTGAAACTGAAGGGGGAGTGCACATTTGCAGTTTTTACCCCTAAACTGTGGAACAGTCCTCCTCTTTATATCAGATGGTCTGATTCACTGGTCATTTTTAAAACTGTCTTGAGACCTACTTTAATCCCCTTGCTTTTAATGGGTCTTGAATTTGTGCAATTATGTTGTCCTAAAAATGTCTGGTATCTATTTTTTTTTCAATGTGTCATTTGGTTCTAAGTTTTACTCTATTTCTGTCTGTATTTTTACCTACGTTTTTATTTTTCAGGTTTATTATGAAGCACTTTGTAACCTTGGTTATGAAAAGTACTAAATAAATTAAGTACTGTGAGAATGTACACAATTAAACAGAACTAAAGAGGAACTAGAGACCATCTTATGATGGGATCACACCACCTGTTGTACCCACCCCTCTACTTCCACTGCCCGTACTCCGACCACAACCACAGTCAAGCCTGTGCTTCATTGTGATCTGAAGAAAACACACTTGTTAAGTTCTGTGGTTGCATCTTGTATGGTAGTGACACTGCTGCATTGACAAACTCTGTGCACAGACAGACATACAGTGGTGTGAAAAAGTATTTGCCCCCTTCCTGATTTCTTCCATTTTTACATATTAGTCACACTTAAATGTTTCAGGTAATCAAAACAAAAATGCAATGTTAGACAAAGAGAACCGAAGTGAACACAAAAGTCAGTTGATAAATCACAAATTCATTTATTTGAGCAAAAACCTATCCAACCCTACCTGGCCCCATCTAAAAAAGTAATTGCACCTTTAGTTGCTGAGTTAACCAATTAAACTAATTTAATTGGCAACTGGGTTTGATTTCACTAGACACACCCAGGCATGATTATTGCCTGCTAAACATCACTTAGATACGATCTATCCAACAATGTGAAGTAGGCAAAAAGCAACACATGATGACACCATCTAAAGAAATTCAAGAACTGCTGGGAAGCAAAGCTGTTGACATCTATCAGAAAGGGTTACAAAGCCATTTCAAAGACTCTGGGACTCCAGCGAACCAAAGTGAGAGCCATTATCTTCAAATAGAGAAAACTTGGAACAGTGTTGAATCTTCCCAGGAGTGGCCAATCTGCCATAATTCCTCCACGAGTACTTCTATGACTCACCTGGGAAGAAACAAAAGAACTAAGACTAACATGTAATTAAATGCTGGCCTCAGTTGTCCCAGTTAAGTCAGTGTTCATGATTCCACAATAAGACTGGGGAAAAATGGCATCTATGGTTGTGCGGCAAGACAAAAACCACTAATCAAAAAGACTCGTAACACATTTGCCGAAAAAACATCTTGATGAACCCCAAGATTTCTCATCAGGGGAAACAATCCCAGCCCATGCTGTCATAGCTGGTAAAAACAGCGTACAAATACAGAGATGGCAGAGAGCAGGTAACTAACTAGAGTAATGATTTGTATGTGTGACCTCATAAAGAAATGTAACCATTCAACTTCCTCTTTTTGCATAGCTGTAAACAATCATAAAACATGGACATGACACCACTACTCCCCGATGATCTAAAGCAGACCAGATAAGAGAAGGCCAGAGCATGAACGTTTTGAATTTAAAACTCTCAAAAATGACTTAACACTGCTCAGAAGCATTTTGCCTCAAAATGTAAAAACAATTGAAAAAAATATTTTAACGGACAACTCTCACATCTCTCACATACACAAAACACACACACACACACACACACACACACACGGTAACGCTCACATGATGCGTACTTTCCCATTCAAAGCTTCAGCTCATATCATGACAGGTAACTGAAAGCCCCAGCATTCACTGTCTACCTCTATTCTTCCACCTTTTTATCTCTGTCCTTGGTTTGTCTGCATGCTTCCAGTCTCCCCTTTCACGTTCACCCTCCCTCGTCCACTTCCACTTCAGTACATCATCCCAGCCCTCTGAAAACAACCGCAATATGCAATAACCAAAAAGGTAACATGGTTGTTATGGAAACACGGGAGATTCATTTTAAACGAAGGAAAATCGATACAAAACAAAAAATGACCTTTCAATCATTAAAAATGGCCATTTTCAAATGGTTGTCTGGAGGCAGTTAAAACAGATACCGCAAAAGCGCTTGCATGGGCTGTACGGAAAATGTGTTAGTGCTCAATTTGGCATTCAGTCACAGCGCAGATTATTTATATATTGAGTTCTTCGCATTATTTATATAGCAGTACGAGGAGGCTATATTCATTTGATATATCTGTTTCTGATGTCAATGTAGGAAAGAAAGAGAGAACGCAGGAGGTTCGGGAACATGAAGAGAGAAAATGAGGGAATCGATGGACAGCAAAAGTGTTTGTCTATTGATTCCCTTTGAGAGAAAAAGAGAGTACTCATGCTGCCCCTGGGCAAGGTGACAGAGGGACTGAGATGCAGTGTGGCAGGAAAAGAGTAAATGAGAGAACACATGTGACAGAACAAAGATGGATGGGAGGATTCCACTAACAGAGTGAGCAGAAAAGGTGTGTTTGCAAACGGCCAGCAAAAGGCAACTGCAGGGACACCATAGCAAATATAGAAGTGTGTTCGTTCTTCTTTATTTCCAGCAGTGAGTACTAGTACACTATAAAAATCTCGGCAGTTATAAGTTTGCATCATGTATGTGTCAATGCAGAACAACTGCACATCCAACAGTATACATATCTACATGTGATTAGCTCAGAGCCCCATTAGTAGAGGAAACAGCTTCATTACACTGTGACCCAATTGGCCCTCACAAAAAGCATAGGCTACACCCCACACACACCACAGATCAGGGGGGACTAGAGAGTTTATATACATTATACAAACACTGCTGACACACAGGCACATACAGGTTATATATACATTTATATTCACGCACGGACAATCTCAGTTTGCAATTATCCTCTCTCTGACTGGAGAGTGTTGATGGCATAATTGTCCTGGACAGTGAAGAGAAAAAAGGGAGGGAGGGAGGGAGGGAGGGAGCAGTGCCAAAGAGAGAATACAGACATGTGCTGCATGCTAATGCACTGACACTCTCCACCTCTCCCTCTTTTTCCGCATTTGTTTTTTCTCGCCCTTATAGTGCCTGTCCACACTCCCTCTTCAGTCTCCCAAAATAACAGCTCAGGGACACATAGACAAAGAGAGAAAAATACATCGAGATATGACAAAAGACACATTCACCCCCCCCCCCCCCCCCCCCCCTCGGGCAGGATAGAGATCATCCCAGCTTATCCTTTAATCACCTCAGTCTTTTCCTCATCTAATTTTGTCGTCTCCTCTCCCTCCCAGCCTCTCTATGGTTCTGGGCTCCAGGAATAGGGCTAGGTGTCTCAGAGGAAACGCCTCAGTCTCTCGCAGATTTAGAGAGATTTAACCCAAGTGGACGACATATTCAAAAGAAATCATCTCACCCGCAGTGACACCTAGTAGGCAATTTCTGACATTACAATCAGTGTAATGGAGAACTTCATCGAAGGAATTTAGCATTTCTTTACCCAAAACGCATCTTCCAAATAAATCAGTATACTTGCAAAATATCACATACATTTATATAATCGACAGAAATTAACACGATCGTAAGAAAAATAAATTAAAGCTGATCTCGTTATCCTTGAGGTTCATCAGATTCAGTTCGTTGCACTTGGTGTTAGTTTAATTATAACCTTTATGGAGTTTTTTATTGTCTCTCTGTGCTTTGAACCAGAATGCTAGTGTTTGTGCACGTATGTGTGTGTCTGTGTGTGAGTGTGTGCATATCTGAGTGCGTTTGGGTGTGAGTGTAATGGAGTAGGTGTCTGAATCCGGATGAGAGGAGGTAAAATTGGAGGTTGGAGTGCGTGTGACTGCTGGAGTGCCTCAGGAGTGCTCCTGGTCCTGAGTGGGAGGCGGGGTCTGTAGGGACAGCAGCATCTCGGCGTGCTTCAGGTACTGCGCAGTCCTCCTCTTCACCAGCTCTCTGCGCTGAGGGTCAGGGTCACCTGAGACAGCACAGACCGGAAGGAATGAGCATCAATGACACGAGGCAGCCAGCAGCATTGAGAGACTAAAGGGTATTCACTACTAGATGGGTAATATGTAACCAAATGTGTGTGTACATCATTACCGATAAAGCTGGGGCAGATTGAAAATGGAAATTAAAAAACTAGACAGTCCGGTCACCTGCAATTGCATGGGTGTAGCCTCCAAAAGCCCGCTTCTCCCCTTTTTTTTGGCATTATTCGACCAATACTGTTGCCATGGCAACCACAATCGATAGGTCTCATAACTGAAGTATAGCACATGTCCATACCAAATCGGTCAAAAATTGCAGCCTGTAGAGCGTCCACAAGGAAGTGTCTATGGACGGCAGAGCCGACAAGCATGAATCCATAGTAGCCGCCCGACTTCGTCCAGGGGCTACCATAAAGCAATGACTTCAAAATAACCCTCGATCTGTATTAAATTGTTAAAAGCAGAACAAAGAGAATATATTTGATGTTTAACTTCCTCAACTGCATTATATATTTATATTTATATTTTCAGGGGGGATATATGTTCATTCTAAATTTGATACCTGCAAGACATTCAAAAAAAAATTGCGACGGGTGCTTTTACAAGTGTGCTGCATCACCTATCCTTTTTCACAACTGTTAGTAATCATTTGAGAGCTGAGCAGATCAATATTTTTACTTTTAAAGGTGTTTCTTTATTTTGATTAATTTTTTCATTTTGGTTTTTTTTTTGCATTCATCGTTGATGTAAGCCTTCAGCTGCTAAAACGGTCAGGGTATGCATTGCCATATTTTGCACACAATAATGCAACACAGATTTTCAATGGAATACAGGTCTGTACTACAAACAGGTCAGTCTAGAACCCGCACTCTCCAAGTACGGAGCAACGTTGTAGAAATAATCAGGGATATCCTAGAGGATGACTTCATCTGCAACAATGGCTCTCAACTTTGGTCCTTGGAATGTGTTCATGTTGGTTTTTGTCTCAACCGTAGTTGCAAGCACTCCTCTACACTGCTTTAAAAATATAATGACAAGCAATTTCATGCTTTTCATATTTATAAGGATTATTTACCCTCTCATAAGAAACAGCTGAAGATGCATGATATGTAGTATTAAAATGAGCTTATAATGGTTATACCATATGGAAAACAGCAGGAGTTTCAAACTACAAAATTGAAACACTAAAGTAGAAAAAGCAGGTCTAACCTGCTCTCCCCAGTGTTTCAGATGAGACATGAAGGTTTTCCCTACCCAGCAGCAGGGGTGCCATTAATTGTGATATCTTGATTTGGAAGAAATTGATTTTTAATTATATTAATACATTTTTGTTCCGTGGAAATATTAATACATAACAAAATTTCTAACATGTTGGCATATTACCATAACCTTTGCCTCATAGCATAATTGCCCATCTAATTTTTTAGGGTTCTTTTTATTTTATTTTTTTTTTATTTAAGAGAATGGATGTTATTTATTTATTTTTTTTATGTTTTGAGAAAAAAGGAAAAAAAAAATTTTTTCGCCCACTCAAAAGAACAAACAGCCGATATCTGAATTTGGCAAAAATATGACTTGGGCAATTATGCTGTGAGGCCAACGATAAACAATTTGAAAGGTTGACAAAAGTACATCGGTTTTCAATGTAGTGCCATCTGAAAGAATTAAGATTACAGGCAGGTATTCAACCTTTGCTCCAAGCGCAAAAATTTCTCCAAACTCCCGGAATGAATATTATGGACTGCAGAGGGCAAAATTCCTCAAGTACTTACATGGCGTATTGAGAAATGCAGTTCCTAAACTGTTGAATTATATGGTCATGCCGTTGTTTACATTCACTAACATTCCCCCACTTTCCAAATCTTAAATTGCTGCTGTCTCAGCTTATTTGGAAACTGTTCTAGGCATCAAAACAATGGGTGTGTATTTAATAAAACAAAAATAAAATCAACAATTTAAAACAAAAAATATGTTTTCCAACAGTTCCAAATTTAATACAGGTCAATGATGACCTATAAATGTCTGCCTTTTTTATTTTTTCACATTTTTCGGACCATCCCAACTTTTTGGGAAATGAGGTAATCAGGTTAATTTTAGTGATGCTTAAACGCAGTACAGTATGAACACTGATCCACTGCAGCCAGTAAGTATTTGGACAGTGACATCATACGAATAACGGCTGCAAATACGTACATGATTCATAAAATATAGATGCATGTACGTACTCACAAATTAATAAAAACAGGTTCTACTTTTGCCTCATATTGATTGTTTTCAAATATTTTTTTCCTCTTATGAGCTTTCATGGAGAGCCAAAAAGTAATAATAATGTCACTAAGCAAATACCTACAGACTGCACTGTAGGTTCTGAAATATGGCTTCAAACACACAGGCCCTATAGTCAGTTCACTAAAGCTATTTTTTCTCACCCTGAGCTCCTTTGATCAGTATATCCACAGCAGTTTTGTAGATTAGAATGGCCTCACTGTATTCCCCCTCCTTCTCCTTTTCCATTGCGGTATTCAGTTCATTGGTTGCTTGGGTCAGATATCCCGCCTCCCCGACAGTGCCTAAACTGCTATTGGGACTGACCAAGGGGAGTGACAGGAGCTCGGAGTGGTCATGTGATGCATTGGCTTGGTCTGACGGAAGAGAAAGAGCAGAACTGAGAAACACAAAATGACAGTATCATTCTGACCTACAGTATAAGATAATAAGTTAATTATTAGCATAGGACCACAGCATCTTGTGAGTTACACTCAACATTTCATGACAAGTGTTCATCAGACGCTTTTACACACAGCGATATAAAACACATGTCCAAAACCAAAATTTACAGCAGCAACAGTCAGATGTCTGGACACACATCACTAGTGTAATAGCAGGCTACTCTACTTTTAATTAAATTTAAGTTGTCAAACAAGCATAAGGTAAATAAATAGATGTTAAAAACTCATAATAAATTTTAGTGGACTGTGTCCCACTTTTTGGAATTCATAAAAAGCCTTATTTGGCAAAATGGATTAGTGACAAAAATTCCTTCCATTTTCTAAAAATGCACCAAAATCAAGCTACTCCGGGATTCAATGGACAGACAGGTCAAGGATTGTCCCAGGTGCAGCGCCACTGTGACACAACTTTTAAAGTTGCCTTGTTCTGAACTCTCATAATCATACGAATGCTCTTAAATAAATAAGAACCAAGGGACACCTGATTTAGGCCAAATTCTGTAGGTCAGCCAAATTATGTAGCGCATAGGCCAATTTTGGGCTGGACTGGTATGGTCTGGCCAAACATCTGTAGATGTTCGTGGCTAAGTGAGTGAGAGGCTAACAAGGTTACACCATTGGTCAGCCAGCTGAGAGTCCTTTCCCAATTGGCCACTGCTCTTTCAAAATGATTTGGCACGAACAGTCATTAGGGAAGTGTTGACAGCAGATTCACACCAATCCATACAAGAATTAATGCTATAGATAGACCATACCACTGACTCCCTGAAATAAACTGCCAAAAATTTCGCAAAAACACCACGAACAGTCCAGCCATATACTAGGTTTGACCAAGTCTTGTTCTGTCTTCATTAGAAAAAAGACATAATATCAGAAGTCTGAGTTCATAAATCATTGTGTCTGACAGAAGATTAACGGTGTCAGAAAATGCCACCCAAATATTGTGCCATGTGTAGGATTGCCTTAACCACATGTTCATCTATGAATTATCTATAGCCCACATCACTCCTTGACATAAACACGTATAAGCTGCATTCATTGGCCTAGTTTGACTAATCAGGCGAACCACCAAGCAGGATTGTAGACTTTTTTCACTAATGGCTCAAATGCTACCGTAACAACAGAAAAATGCCCTGCTATTAAAATAATAAGCAGCTCAATGAAATTCAGAGGTGCCAATAATTGTTGTGGTATCGCACGTTATTCACATTTTTCATCCTTTGGGTGTTACAGACATATCATCTATAGTAAAGTAAAATCGTTGAACCTGATAAGCATGAAAGGGGTGCTTTGTCACACCTTCGTTAGCTTTCAGTGCACATTTCTGTTTCCAAAGCAAATAATCAGTGAGGGCAACCTTTAAATAGATCATTTTTAACTCAATAAGGTAAGGAATGGTTGCCTATTCAAATGGAACTTTTTTCATTCTTCTTCTTTCCTTAGGTAATGGGAAACCCCTAATTATCGCAGCCACATGCCGCTAATCTTTCTGAAGTGTGACATCATCTCAGTGTACATCATCTACACTGGATTGGTAGCCAGCCAGAGAGTTATGTGAGGCCTGTTGAAGAAGAAACTGGGATGCTCTCCTAAGTGTCTGTACCATCCAATTCAACGTCTGTGTTTGGAATAGCCAATGAAGTATGTTAGCTGGTTAACTTTTCTATATCGGCAATTTTTTTCTGCCCAAATAGGAAACTATATCATTTGATACTTTTTGCCATGGTAAGTACCCCAATTGTAATTAATAGACAATTCTGAACACAGCCATCCTGTTCTCCGGAATACTTTGCAAAAAGGCATGGTCAGTACCATCGAGTACACCGAATCTGTCTACGGTAAAAGTAGTAACGGTGCCTCTTACATCGTTCAGTTATGCAGACTGAAACATTTAATACTGCGGCAATGTCAGGGGAAAACGTAGGAGTGAGGCAAGAGGCCACGCAAAATAAGCAAATGAATAATGATGCCAACGGCCAAATGTTAAAATGAAACAAACTTCGCTAAACAAGGTCCACTCCTGGTTACGTGGTTAATGCGCTCGAACAGCAGTTTCAACGGAACAACAGTCAAGGAGATTTCAATTTTTCTTGCAAATCCCAGCCATTCCCCAAACAGGTTTATACACATAAACTTCCCAATCATTGACCCTTTTGACTGATCCATAACCCCAATTACTATTCTCCTGTCACTTTATGATCCAGCGCTCCAGTCTGAAGTCTTGCGACTTACATTCTCACATCGACACTTCATGCACTGTGCGCCTATTCTGGGCAGCGATTCACTTCCTAATTATCAGCCGCCGGCCGCGAATTTTTTTTCTGCAGGTCGGTTGGTACCATTACGTACATCAGCCAATCACCGATCGGCTGGTGCCATCAGCCAATCACAGCTCGGCTGTACTCTTGCATCGATGAGAATGGCAAAGCATTCGACCTTGTCACTGTCAGCTGAGTTGTGCGCGCGGCAAATTTGTAAAATCTTGTCTGACAATAACGACGTAAATGCTCCACACTACGCGAAATTACAAGTAAACTAGCTGGTCTGCTGCAGAAGTCCAATAGTCTACTTATTAGGCCTAGACTTCAGGGCACTAATACCGCAGATCGGAGAGCAAATTTCATGATATCAGAAAGTATTTTCATTACCGGTTTTTTATTTCGCTATTTAGATTTTGCGCATTTCTAAGGGTAATGGAAACGCACCTGGAGAGTGAGAACGATGCCCGACGTTATTAGCTCAAAAACAGTCTGCTTCGTGACCGTAGACTGTTCGTGACACAGTTTTAAGTCTTGTTGATACCAGCTATGGGTGCTTGCATCCAGTGGCGAATGGTTTTATTTAGCGTTTCAAAATCAATCGCTAACCTTCTATCCTGATAGATTAGGTTGGATGCGCACTTCCACTCTGATCTGAAGTTCCGCATGTACATGATTATTCATGCAATATGTATGAAATCGGTGACTGGCGAGTGCAAGATTATTTATTTTTATTGGAGTATGATGAAGATGAGAAAAGCTGCGGTTCTTATACAGTGAGTTGACCGCTTCCGCAATTTGACCGATTCCGCAATTTACAGAAATCAAACTTTATTTGCGGGAAAACGACTTTGCTGTCAGCCTTGAGTTTGACACCGCAGGAACGGTAAATAATTGTGGATTTAATTCTTAACTATCGTTTCGAGATATTCGGATTGATAGAGAAATAAATGCCCGATAACTGTTGCTTGCCGTTGCAGCAGTACCAAATCAACGCCTGTGATAAGGCGCACTGCGCAGTATGTGGCCGTTAAACGTGTGTATTCCCGGGATTCATCACGTTATAAATGTCATTATGATCGGAAATTATCGTATATTTGACCATATAAATCCAAATTTCGTACTCTTGATACTTTTTCATCAACACCCATTAGAGTGACTGCTTGTCGTTTGACTAGTTCCGCAAACGCCATTTTGTAGGTTTTCAAACTTGTAATTTATGAGACATGTTTATTCTTGTTTATTTTTCTGAAAGAATTGTATTAAAGTTTAATGTAGTCAATGTGAAATAAAACATCTTTTCCCCCGCCATAAATGTTTTTCAGTGGCTCAACGGGTTGATTATTAGCCTACTCATGTCCTGTGTTAATCTGAATTTGTGGTCTCATCCTGATAATTTTAATGTTGGTATGTACTTGAATTGGAAAGAGTAGAAAGAATCATCCATAGTCGCAGATAGCAGTTGAATATCGATGGATGTACAAAATCGTCTTGAACTGAGGCCAGCGCACGTGGATTCCAGCCGACACAATGTCGACACACGGAACAATTATCCATAAATTCAACCAATTATTATGATATACCCTGCAAAGTATTGCTGGCTAAAATTGGTGGAAAATACATGTGTCTGTTCCTTTGTGGCCAGGGGCACGCAATTATGCCAATAAACAAAGAATATCATAAGTTTGGCCTGACAAAGGGCGCTGTCTGCGAAACTGGAAATTATTTGCGGAACCGGTCAAAGGACGTGCCACTGAAAAATGACTGTGCAAGGCTTTATTCCTAATGACTGAAGAAAACTAATTGATCCACAAAGTACGGGAATAATTTCCGCAAATTCGTGAACAGATAACTTTCCGCCACCGAATGCTGTATCGATACCAGACGCTTCAGACAAATTCCGTTTGCGGAACCGGTCAACGCACTGTAGATTTATAGTCCGTTTTCTTTGGGGTTTCGATAACTGGCCAGCTGTCAGAGGAATAGTATTTTGTCGATTGCAGCTAATGTTCAAAACCGATTCAAAAACTAACTGGTGACGCCAGCCCAATGTACTTCACCGACGACCATAGGCTTATCAGCGCAATGCCGCAAATACGAGTCTGTGTCACGAACAGTGTATGATCACGAAGCAGGCTGTTTTTTGGAGACTAATAACGTCGGGCATCGTCCTCACTCTCTGTGTGCGTTTCCATTACCCTTCGAAATGTGCAAAATCTAAATAGCGAAATTAAAAAAAAAAAACTGGTAAATAATAATTATTATTATAATAAGCCGTCCTACTACATTGTTACCGGTAAAAGAATTTCTTGAAACTTCGAGCAAACGAACTTGACATTCTGCACCTACTTTTTACCAAATATTTAGGGTGGATCACTTTGGGAACTATATTAATTTTAATGTTAAACTTTCAATTTGTGATGAAAAAATGTAGCCAAATTATGCTTTCTACGGCTTCAATTCCTCCTGGGTCTCATATTTTAAAAGCAATTAAGCCATGTTTGGTGTCAAATTGTTCCTTGGGATGGCAGCAACAATAACTGTTATAAATTTTAGAACTAGCACTGTGATAATTGGGAGTTAGTCACTGATTTATCACCATATGTTGGTTTTAGGAGGGTGCTCATCTAAATTTGGCCATCATTTTTCTATGAATGATTCAGTTTATGTACAGGGGAGGGTCTGATGAAAAGTTGACCCTTGGGGAAGTAGAGACTTGTACATACATTTAGACTTGTATGATAACTCTCCAAAATGATAACTGCATTTATACATTTTTCAAACATTCTTGTGAACATCAATATCTAGTTCACAAAGTGCTTTCTGATAATGTTTCTTAAATAAATGCAGCAACAACTGATAGTCTGTTCAGGTATCTTTATTTGGGCTTGTTAATATTCAGAAAAGTATCATGGTACTTTGCGTGACCACAGTTTTGACCTGCGCGCCTAAATTTTGGCCTGCGCGCCCAACTTTTCAGGTTGGGAGCGCATGCGCTCCTAGGTAAAAAAGTTAGTCTGGAGGAATGTGATCCCTTAAATGTAATATCTTTTCTATCAATGTTCAAGCTTAAATAGCATTTTAGTCACCTAATAAGCTGTGAAACTAGCATTCTCCCAAGATCAGGCTGACAAGTCATAAGCAAATTTAAAAGAGCTGCAGCAGATTTTACAGAAATGAACATAACCATCAGTTGGCAGATATTTTATGATTATGTACAGTACTATGCAAAAGTCTTAGGCACCCAACATTTTTTAAAATTTAAATCTGGCTTCAGATGTAACTTTGTGTTTTCTACATTGGTGTTGCTGAAGATGAAAGTATATTTGAAATTCCAAATGCTAATTTAAAATAATTTTATGAGCAAATGTTTATATTTCATTAAAAAAAAAAAAACAGTTGATAAAGATGATATAGTTTTGACAGAGCCCTAATGTCAACATCATCATGGCTGTCTGCAATTTCTCGGAGGGACAGACGCAAGTGAGACAGTCAGTGTGCAGAAGAACATTGGCAAGTTTTCCATTCTCAATCATCTTATAATACTATGCCACAGCACTGTTCAAAATTAAATCAAACCAATATTTGGTGTGACAGTGCTTTGTCAAAAAATTTGGGACAGTGTCCTGTTGTGCTATAAAATAAATAGCATTTAATAGCATTTAAACAGCATTTTATTCCATTCTCTGTCATTTCTTAAGGCTGCTGTTTAAAATAGCTATGACTGGCCTCCAACAGACACTGAGCAGTACTCTATCTAAAATGACTGTGAATGGTTTACTTTTATTACATTTTTATTCCAGTTCAATCGCAATCAGAACTGCAGTCTTATACACTTGAATACCCAGACAGGGCTCTATTAAATTAAGCAGCACGGCAGTACACAAATTCGACACTCGCGCCTCTTGGTGGTGAAAACTAGCATTGCACTGCCTATGCGCATTTTAACAGGGTAATATAAATGAGTCACAGACAATGAAGGCTCTCACAGTGCTGTAATATCTTCCGTCGGATCCAAAAAACATTAAAAGTGCGCTCAGCAATTATTGATGCAAATGGCAGTTCCTCTGATGAATTTAAGATTTTGACAATTGATTGTAAAATAGTGGGCCTTTGCTTCTTTTTTGATCTCTGTTTGGATTTAAAAAAATAAGTGGGCGCGCTCAAACTTTTTGATAGGAACTGTATACGTGCAAAATTCTTGATTGAACTTAAAATAAAAAATGTTCACATTTCGGACAGTGCACGTTGATCACAGATTTTAAATGAGTGATCAGTTCAAGAAAATTTCCATATACAGTACATTTATGAACTCATTGGACAAGATAAAAGTCAACACAGAGTTGGTTGCTACGCCTCTATCTGCCATAGCTTCATACACCCTAAAAGTTTATCTTTAGTCCCCGCAAACAGCTGAACTTATGTGACCCTGACCTTTGACACAATGACCCCAAAAACCTAATCAGTTTATCTACCCTCTGTAGAGAGTTATCATATCTGATTAAGTCAAAATCCACCCACTCCTTCAGTAACTATTGTGCACGCAAGTAATTTGTGGCAAACGGACAGACAGATGACTGGGAAACAGTATGCTTCTTACCCCCTGCGTGATGCGGAAGCATCATAATAGTTATAATAATAATAATAATAATGAAATTCAGAGCAACAATACTCACATGTGCATTTCACAATGTAATTGAAATTTTATAATTAGTTATTCTTTGCTGCTACTATAAGATTAGCAAGTCGTGCACAAGGTAAAATCTGACCTTCTTTGGCACAGGGATCGAAGATGGCAAGATCGGTGTCTGACAGAAGAGGTGGACCCTCATCTGGTAGTTCTTCTCCGACAGAATCGAACAACAAATCAAATTCCACGTCTTTTCCTGACTTGCCATCATCATCTGAATGCGATCTGGCCACAGCTAAAGAAAATAACAGTGAAACAATCAAAGCTGCTCTTCACTGTGCCAGCCTCTAACAGATTGAAATTTAAAATATCAACAAATTCTTCATTTGTAAGCATAATATTTTAAGAGACATTTTCACCAAAGAAACCCTGGACTTGCAATGCAGCAGTCTAGATTCCTTTACAATGCTGAAATTTGAATCAGTGTGGTTTTCTGCATGTGCAGGTATGCATATTTAAATTTTACTGCTACATGAATGCACTTTCCATGAAATGATCAAGCTTGCATTAACAATGCCTCTTGTTCCAAACAGATCGTCAGAAAGCAAAACAACAACACTGGGTGGTAGCCAGTGATGAGGTGTCAGTACTGTAAGGAGATGAGAGGCACTGAGTTTTGCAGGACCTAAGTCATTGTTACGTTGGAGTGTGCAAATAAGGAAAACAGAAACATTACAGTAATTACAGTTAACCCCTTGTCACTCTGACGGCCCGTCCACGGGCCGTCAGGGAAGTTAAAAACAAACTACGTCATTTACACAGCTTGTATGTAACGTGACATACTCATGCCACATATCTTCGGAAAGCTAAGATTCTAGTGATTCAATGGATGCCAACCATTTCAAAATATAATCATCACAGCAGCTTTCATCAATGCCTGTGTCACAGCTTCATGCTGTGGTCCCATTGTGTTTTTTCAGCTAATAAATCCCAGGTACATTCATCTGCAGGCATCTGTTTGCAAAGAAAAATTCAGGCGAGAATAAAAACCTTTACTTCAGCGTGTTCCAACTTAGATTACTCAATGACAGCAGCACTTACAGTGATTCTTTCAGTTGGGGGAAAAACTTCAGAGTGTTTCCTTTCAAAAGAGACCAAAACCATCCATATTCTCCAAACGGTTCAAGAGCAGCTTTCAATTTACTTTGGGTACGCCTTGGATAGGCATTTTAGGCAAATTTTACCGGAGTGTTAAAGGGTTAAACGCAACACAGTTTTGTCTTTGAGTGAAAACAATGTCGATTTTTTTTCCTTTTTTTTCTTTGTTAAATGTATTGATTTAAAAATATAATTGTTTACTGTATTTAACAGTGCCGAATATCAGCATACAAAGTACAGTAGCCCCTTAAACGTGGGTACAAGGAAACAGCCACCATTATTTTTAATAACTCATTTTGGCTGAAACAAACTTCTTCCAAAAAGTCTGTTTTGTGACTCCAGAAATCCTGTATTGTAAAATCATGTAGCACTGAAAAAATATTCAGCGAACTCATAAAAAAATAAAAAGAGCACATTGTACTCAATAATGTTCCTAAATTTTTCCCCAGAACTGGAAATTAGGGACCTACAAACAAAAACACTGCTTTTTATTATAACTGAAACATTAGTATTACTTAATCAAGCAGTTAAAAACAATAATGGTATTGCTCTATGATTTCTGCACTGAGTCATACCTGCAGTTGCTTCCTCTGCATTGTGGAGATGCTCTGGTTGGCCCTCTGTTATTGTGGGGCTGTTCTGAGTGGGGCTATTCTCCATCTCACTGTAGGCCTCAGCTGCAGCCTCAAGCTCGCCTAGATCAGCACCCAGCCCTGACCCAGCATCCTGTGGCAGGACTGGCTCTTCCACGCCTTCTTCTTCCTGTGTTCCATACTCTGAGGACCCTGTGGGTAAAGGTATGAGAGGGGGAGGCAGGCAGGTGGACGAGGACAGGGAAGATGGGTCTAAAGGTCTTGTTATTTCCCCATCCTGTGAAATGGACAGAAAAAAAGAGGGGAGAAAGTGATTCTGTAGGTGGTTATAAATTGCATTTTTGTAGAATAAATTGCTTTACATGCAATAAAATGTTCACAATATTGTTTAGAGTTTGCTCAAATTTTAAAAAGTTGGGATGATCATGTATTCAGCAGTTTGAAAGGATGATGTTCATGCATTTCATAGGGGTTTGTGATATTTGTGGCACTGCAAAGCCATTAAAATTATGTACCAGACTGGTGGGCCAATACACATACAATATGAATACACAAGGTTACACATAAATACATAGTTTTATAAAAAGGACATCCCAATATAATCAATTATAGCAGGGTAAAGAAGAAACCCCATAATGGATTATGATCCATGCGCTGTCAATCACTGATGTGTATCACCCAAAACACATCCTTCAATAAAGCAAAAGGCCATCATTTGTTCACACAACTGACTAAATGAAAATGAAAAGATATCACTCAGGTAATAAGGTAATCAGTACCCTTCTTGATTTTGATACTGAAAAACACCTCATTATTTGTAGCCAACATACATTTTCATTGGTGTACTTAGATTATAAACCAACATCTGAGGCTTCTCTACTGAGTAGAAATGCATTAGTTTATTGAGGCCACAAAGCTCTTGGCAGCAGAGATAGCAAGGTGCAAATCTGATGCAATAGAACAGCTGTATCACCGATAATTTAAGTGAAGTTATCCATGCTGATATTTAGCAGGACAAATTATCTGGCTAAATTACGGGTTCTCCTTCTACCGATACCATTGCATTGAGTGACGATTCTTATAAGTCTGAAAGTCAGAGTGACACCTACGCCCTCTCAGGAGTACAGTCTGAGCGTCTGTCACCTCACTGTGACAGGCTGGTCCTGAACCGGATGACTGAGGACAAGATGAAGGCATGACTCTTTCGCAAACAACCATGCCGTGAGTCATCATTTTGAATTGTGTTAGGAATACATGCTGTGTTACATAATAACTGAGCTCAAAATGATGTGTTTTGGTACCTTGCTAATGTTTGCCAGATGTTTTACAGTAGAAGGATAAATTCATACTAGCTTGCCAGCTAGCAAGTAGCTTCTTTGCTCAAAATTATATTGAACAATGTGCTGTGAAAAAGTATTTGCCCCCCTACCAATTTCCTCCATTTATATATATTTGTCACACTAAAGGCTTGAGATCATCAGTTATTTTTACCCCGCCCCACCTGAAGGGTGAGGGAAGGGGTATTGTTTTCGGTTCGGTTTGTTTCTGAGTTTGTTTGTTTGTTAACACTCTAGCGGCAAAACTAATGGCCAGATTCACCCCCAATTCGATAAAGAGATTGCCACTGACCCAGAACAGATCCCTATTGAAGTTCGTACAATTAGGTGAAAGTATGTGCGAGGGGCGGGGTTTGTTGTGCCTAGCACCGCTTGTTATATTATACAACAATAACCCAAGTTTCATTTATTGAAGAAAAAAAGCTATCCAACCTGATCTGGCCTTATGTGAAAAAGTACTTGCCCCCTTAGTTAGTAAATCAAATCTCATTGATAACTGGCTTCAATTTTACTAGACACACCAAGGCACAATTACTGCAAACCCGGTTGAATTTGAACATCACTTAAATAGAACCTCTCTAGTAATGTGAAGTGGCAAGAAAGCTGCACATGATGCTGCGATCTAAAGAAATTCAAGAACAGAAGAGAGACAAAGTCATTGACATCTATCAGCCTGGAAAGGGTTAAGGCTCTAGGACTCAAGTGAACCACAGCAAGAGCCATTATCCACAAATGGAGAAAACATAGACCTGTGGTGAACCTTACCACAAGTAGCCGCCAAACCAAAATTTCTACAACAGCCCATGGAGGGCTCATCGAGGAGGTCACAAAAGAGCCCAGACTAACATCTAAAGAACTTTAGGCCTCACTTGGCTAAACTAAAATCAGTGTTGACAATTCCACATTAAGAAATAGGGCAAAATGGCATCAGTGGAAGAGCTGCAAGGCAAAAACCACTGCTGACCAAAAACAACACAAAGGATCATCTCAAAAACCATCTTGATGATCCTCAAGACTTCAAGTAAAATATTCTGTGAACTGATGAGATAAAAGGAAAACTTTTTGGAAGAAATGGATCCCATGACATCTGGCATTAAGTAAGCACAGCATTCCATGATAAGGACATCGAACCAAGAGTCAAACACCGTCATGGTAGTGTGATGGCCTTGAGTACTTTGCTGTTTTGGACCTGAGCAACTTGGTAAAATTGATGGAACCATGAATTCTAGTCTCTATCGAAAAATCATGAAGGAAAATGTTCAGCAATCAGTTTGTGACCTCAAGCTCAAGCACAGTCGGGTTTTGCAGCAGGACAGTGACCCGTAGCACATGAGCAGGTCCACCTCTGAAGAAATTCTGCAAAGTAGAGTGGGCCAAGGTTCCTCCACAGCGATATAAAAGACTCAGTGTTTGTTATCGCAAACTTTTGATGCCAATTGTTGCCGCCAAGGGTGGCTCAAGCAGTTGTTAGGTTCGGGGGTTGCAAATATTTTCTCACATGCGTGATATACATTTTGAACTTAACGCTTTTAATACATGAAAGGATAATTTAAATGCTGCATTTTGTGTTCAATCACATTCTCTTTGTCTTATATAAAAATTAGCTGAATGTTCTGAATTAATTTAAATTTGAAAAATAAGAAAAAAAGAGAAGAAATAGAGAAGAGAGCAAATACTTTTTTTTACAGCACTGTAGTAGTCCATGGGGGGGAAAAGATTTAACATAGTTTTTCTCAGTTACATAAAAACTTTATATATTCTATTTTGCTAATTTTCCTTGACAAATGACATAGTGGTAAAAATAGATTTACACCCCCCACCCACCCACCCAATGCAAGTGGTTTGGTCCGTCTTTAGCGCCGCAACACAAGACTGATGATGTGAGCTACCACGCACGCTCGCTCGCCTGAGATCCCTTGTTGCGTATCTTTCTGACTTTGCTCGTAACGGTGGCTGGAGGCAACTTGCACTCCACCATGTCACGAGAGAGACTAAATGGTTTTGCGATGATCTCGATAGAACATGAACTGGCCAAGAGAATTGATTTTGATGATATTATACATGACTTTGCAACTAGAAAAGTGCAGCGGCTTTCATTTGTCAAATGAATAGGCTATGTGTAGCCCACTTTATTTTTTTTGTTTTTGTTTTAATTGGCCTGTCGAAACATTTACCTAAGTATGTATGTAACAATATTCATGATTTTATCTGTTGTGATCCTTGAGAATACGTATTTCTAATAGGCTTCTGAGACATTTATCCAGTGGCGGGTGGTGGACAGAGAACAAGGAGGGCGATAAACATGTCTTTAAACTGCTTATTAGTCTTGATCTGTTTTCAGTCAATTTCCCTGGTAAAAGACACTTTAACTCTCCCCTCTCAGGTGTAGCTAATTGTCTTCGTTAAGACGAGAAATCAAACGCACCAGTTGAACGCAAAAAAAGAGCGCATTTCAATCTTTTTCAATTAAACAATCATTACGCACAGGTTTGACGACTTGCTTAGGATGTGACAAAATTTAACGCGGAAAATCCACAGTGGTTTTTTCGTGAAGAGTTGCCCATTAAGGCATGTGAATTAAACATTTTATAGAATTTATAATTCACTCGCCTAAACATTTTATTATAAGGGAAACTAACATGTTGACCAAGAACAATGATTGAAATCAGGTCACTAATCTCATCCCTTTCAAGGGATGTTTTCCGCCCCCTTGGTTTTCCATCCACCGCCCGTCACTGCATTTATCTGTGAATTCATGCATCTGATTGAGAAAAGTAGCCTACATGATTTATTTTACATGCGATCCTCGAAACATGATATGATTTATTTAAACAACACTACACAAGTGTCACATAAAGTGTCCTGTCAGCATGTTTTTTCATCATTCTATTTTTCATTCTGTTCTTGTAGCCTATTAATTAACTCTATAGCCTCCTTGGGGGGGCATTGCGAGACCATTTTATCCCCGGGCATTGGCTCGGCTGATGGCGGCGCTGATTACAGCCAAAGGTGGACTTACCCTGAAGAACTCCTTCAGTTGAGGACTGTTGTACAGAGCTGGAATGCTGGTGGTGAAGAGAAGCATGACTTCTGCCGCTTTCCGCCTCTCCTCAATCACTGCCTCATCGAAACGCCCTGAGAGAAGAGCGAGAGTAAGAGAAAAAGAGAAAGAGTAGTTGAGATGTGAGTCTCCATTCCTGCACCCCATGACTCATAATGACAAATTACTTAAGCAGGCATGCTTACACTTGTTGCAATAGTGAGACAGAATGATGAAGCAAGTAAGGACCTGTAACCCCAACACTGTCAAAAGTTCTCACAGGAGAAATACTACCACTGTAATCTAGCAAGTTACTGAAAATTCTTAAGCAAATGTTGTTCTATTATGACGTAAAATTGTAGAAAAACATACCACGCGCAACATTCTGGATGACACAAATAATTTATGTGGTACTTCTTTTTTACTCCTGGATAAGTGGAACTTAGGAAGGCTATTCGAAGTGAGGCTTAGGAAGGAAGCAAGACAAAGACGCAAAACACATTTCAAAATCCATACAGAAATGGTCCCGGGCAACAAAATTAATCTTTTAATACGGCCACCTCAGTCACCCGACCTCTTGGGCTGAAGTGAAGAGGATAGCCAATAAGAGCAGATCCCAAGGCTGTGACTGATCTTGCAAGGATCAGCACAGAGGAATGGTCCAAAATACCCCTTGAATATGCACCTTAACCTTGTCAAACAATACCTGAAAAGCATCCATACTGTAATCCCAACCAGAAGTGGAAGCACCAAGTACTAAAGCATGTGTGCCAATTTATTTATTTATTTTGTTTTTATTTTGGGTTACTAGCTTATTTAGTAAATAAATGTAACATTTCAGTTAGTTCCATTAGAACTTTAATAAACTATGTTGTATAATATTTTTTTGAATCTTGGAATTTCAATGTCATTATTTTACTTTAAATGGTATTCTAATTCATTTCCAGTCAAGTGTACCATTAATTCTGGGGTCCTCTGAGGTCTCATATGTAGGCGTTGAATCTTAAATTTTAAAACTTCTTTGCCTAAGCAGACTGACGTATTGCCCATGAGTGGAGGTATTTTGACTATTACATGATTCGGTCAAGGGGTAAGGAAATTTGCTATCTCAAGCTAATAGCTTAAAACAAGCTAACTTTTGTACTTGTGGAATAAATAAGATTTTAAGTTTAATCCAAAGACAAAGACGCTTGAGAGGTCACATTTTTCGCAGTGTTTTCACCGCGCTCACCAAAGAGTTGGGCTCGGGGGAATGGCGGGAACTCTTCTTGCCGTCGAAAGAGGTTTCTGTGAGTGTATGACAGCTCGCCATGGAGTTTCTTCAGCTCAGAATACCTCCGCCAAACCACCACCTACACAGCCAATAAGCATGAAGCCTTCATCACAGCACCATGATAACAGCAGCCAACTCAGAGAACGGGCAAAGGTGATGTATGAGGTGAAATGGTGTACACAGCATGAAAACATACTAACCTCCTTTACGTCCTCGGGCCTCTTCTTTGATACAAACTGGATCAACAAGAGGGAAAAACATTTCTAAAACTCATATTACTCATGCATTTCAGTCATGCATCAAGCCATACCATGGAAACTGAAAAGGCAAAACAGTAAGGACAGACATAAATGGCTATAAAACCACATACTGCACAGATCAGCCAAAACATTACGACAACCAGCCTAATACGCTCTTGATCCATTCGCGTGATGGCAAACGGCTCCATAAAATTAAAGTCCACATAAATGCTTGGACCTAGGGTTCCCCAGCAAAGTATAAGCAAGAGCATCACACTCCCTCTACCAGCTTGTCTCCTTCTCAGAGTACATCCAGATGCCATCTCTGACCCAGGTAAACAGTGCATACATACCCAGCCAATGGACATCATCTAAAAGAGAACAAGACTCATTGGACCAGGTGACCTTCTTCCATTGCTCCAAGGTCCAATTTCCAGTCACATGCCCATTGTGGGAGTTTTTGATGGTGGACAAGGGTCAGAATAGGCAATCTGTCCGGCCTACGGTTACAAAGCCCAATACACGGTAGAGTGTGGAACAACTTTGTGTTTTGACACATCCCTCCAGTAAATCCTGCGATTACAATTGCAGTTGGAACAAAAACCAACATACACAGTGGATCCCCAGGAACGACATTGAAGACCACTGGCTTAATGAATGAGAGAGCCCACTTCAACTGATGCTATGTCTTTGTTTCAAGGCAGTAAACAAGTGCTATTTATGTGACCTCTTACAGAGTCAGCAAGGTACCTGGGTACAGATTGTGCAGATCAAATCCATGCTAGATTACTAGGCTACAAACTGCTGACCACAATAGATCACAAAATATCTATTTTATGTTTTGGAGGATTACATCAAAACAAAGCAGAACTTCTCTCTAATTTTTTGATTTTATAGAGTTGAAGTGATGGTGATGAGCAGAAAACAAGTTCCATTTTGATATCAGGTGGCAGCATTGAGATAAGGGGGGACAAAGTTTGGTACCCCCAAAAAGGGTTTTCATCCAATCGTTTCCAAACCATAGGAGCTATCACTTATTTGACTCAGAATCGGCATGAAAAATTACAGTAAAGTGCCAATTTTGGTGCCAATAGGTGCTATAGTTTTTGATTTATTGCGAAAAAAGGGTTTGAAAACAGTGGGAGGGCACGTTGCGACGCGCATAAAAGGCGATTTTTAAAATGGCTGCCATTTTGTAATCAGTTGGAGTTGGCAGCCAAAATTTTGGGATTCTTGTCCATGTACATATAGAAACTGCTGGTGGAAAAATCAGGACAATCGAGAGATGATGGTTACAAATGCCCAGGCTACTGGTCCATTTGAGATGGAATTGCCCTTGTGTCACAGTAGCCGTTCTATCATTTTGGACAAGAAAGGAATAGCCTTCGTAGCCCTCATGCGTCAGTAAGCCTTGGGCTCCGAACACAATGTTGCAGGTTCCGTTTTTGTCCCTCACTCAAACCACTATCAGTCTGGACTCACTAATGCTGACCAGTGGCAGCCCACAAACCTTAGCACTTCAAAGAGGCCCCAGCCCAGGTGCCTGGCCACCATGACTTTGCCCTCATCTAGGTTTCTCAGGTCCTATTCCTCCCGCCTCAGCCGCATCAACTGCCAAATCTAACTGTTCGCTAACCACCTATGGTCTGCTCGCAGACCTTGACACATGCAATTATTACAAGATAATCAATGTTTTGGTTTCCTCTGCGAGTGGTCATACTGTTTTGGCTCATCAGCGTTTATTCAGTACAGAACGTAGTATGTGCACATACAGAAAAAGAGTAGAGAGGGAAGAGTCAAAGCAATCTCTTGAATCTCAGAGGAACGTAAGAGCGATCACGTGAGAAATTGAGGCAAATGGGTGGCTATCACGAGATCCACAAAGCACCGCTTACTACAAGTGTGCCATTCTGCGAGATGCATACTTAAGAGCTGACTGAGCAATGTAAGCAAGAAGCTAGTTTGTCTATGCATAATCTCACATCTCAGCAAGCAAATATAGCTAGGTCCATTTGTTGATGAAAATAAGGTGACGTTCATTGAACACAGATTTGTACCCTTAGTAGCGGCCAGCTATTAGCAAGCCATAAAAAGCCAATATACACACTTAACTTTATACATCGTAATTATACTAGTGATTCTTAGTAACTCTGACAACAGGTGCGCGTGCAACATAGTTATAAGCGGTATCAGGTAAGTGAACCAACCCTTGCTGTAACTTTGTATTCCGTATGTCCCTTTTCGTGGGTGCGTGGATCTGTAACGGAGAAGAAACGGTAATACTCTTCCTTAGTTTTCCGAGACATTCGTGTCGGATTGAAAAATTTTCCGTCGCTCAATATGCGTCTGAGATTTACCACTGAGGAAAATGTTTGATGTGTCAAACCACCCCCATGCGCCCTAGCTCGCAGAATATTATTATCATTTTACACATTTACTTCCGACTTCTTTACTCTCGCGCATGCGTAATCTTAAAGGACCAGTTGCCTTTTTCTCACCCGCTGTTCTGATCGACACGTGCCACTTGCTTTAGCTATTCAAATTCAAAACTTCACCAAAGAGGTCGCTATGTAACTTTGAATAGCTAGTTATTCGACCTTCAAATTCCTAACTCTTCTATGCGTGGGTTTTTAGAATATTCTTTCAAAATTCTTCGGTGCTGTTCCAGTATCCATTACATTAACATTAACGTTCAGTTTAGAAAATTCTAAGCTTATCATGATCTTGCACACTATAAAGTTTAAATGACAATGAAGCAGCTGTGTCACATAGAAAGTGATAAATTCAAAGAATTTAGATCAAAGATGTAAAGGAAGACACACAGTCACTATATATTGATTGAGATTTCACCATGGGAAATTTATCCTGTCATGAAGGATATTCTGGACTGCAGATTAAAACTCATGATTTTAAAGGTCAAAATGTAATATGTTACGCAGTCAGCAGGGAAAATGATATGCTATCAGCGTGCATGCACTCGTGTGTGTGCACACGTGTATGTCTGGGTAATAAATCTGACTGAGTGAATAGGTATTTGCTCAGCAGTGGAACAGGGTGTGTTGAACTATGCACATTCATGCGCCGATGTATTCGACCTCAGCTGGCTCCCTCTCTTTCTCCCGCTCTGTGATGAACAAAAAGGTACAATAAATAGCCCTTACTTTACAACATAAAAATATTTTTCACATAAAATGTCATCATTCAACCTTTATTTGCTGCTCTATGAGTTATTCTTTGAGTAATCTGTACAATCAGCGCTTATTTTCACTTGTGGTCATTACATTCAACAGAACCTAACATCCGTCATGCTTTCACAGAGAAACTATCACTAAGACACCAACAGAAGCTTGAAATAAACTGCCTTGCCAAAAAAAGTCGCCATTTAGATTTAAATGAGCAAATACTTAAGAGTCTATGACTGGAACACTATTACAGTGACTACTTTATTTTGCTGGCAGCAATTCTTTTAACCCTCACTGGTTGTGCGGCTTCTCATGTCTTGAACAACCATGTCGGAAGATGTACCCCATGGTAATGGACAAGACGTTACTGTGTTGCAAGGGGAGCAAACTACTGGCCTGCATAAAACAAGGAAAACAGCTAAGGAGATCGCTGAAATCTCTGGAATCGGGTTAAGAACTATCCAAAAAATTATTAAAGCCTAGAATGATAGTGGTGAACCATGACCTTTGCAGAAAAAATGGGTCAGAAAAAATCATGAACCTTGGTGATCATAGATCACTAAAACGCTTGGTGAAGACTCATTGTAAAAAATCGACAGTAGAACTCATGGCTATGTTGATTGTAACAGTAAGAACATTTCCACATGCGCAATGTAGACCTAATAGATTACTCAGGTCCTCGAAGCAAGCATTATTGGCTGTTCCAGAGTCTAAAGCAGGGTTTACACATAGGCACGATGCGTTACGAATATCATTTTCCCGTCATTCGTGGCACGTTCGTGACATTCGTAACGTGACTTAAAGCATCTGAATAGGGTTCTTAACAGCGTGTTTCGGTTCGTGACATTCGTGGAGCATGTTTTTGGCTGCCAAAAAATCATCCACGAATGTCACGAATCACCCTCAATTCGTGGAGTTCGCAACTGAGCGTATCGATTCGTGGTGATTAGTGATGATTCGTAATACAGCGTGACAGCATTCATAGTGTATTCTTGCCATTCTTTGAGCCCATACTGTCACGCGTCATTACGAATCGACACGAAAGCTGTCAAGAACTGAACTGAATGACGCGTGACGCCTCTGCCCCGAATCATCAAATTCAATTCAAATTCGTGATCCTCGGTCACGAATTTAGATTTGTGGCATTCGTGACTTGTTGTCGTTATGTGTAAACCCAGCATAAGTTAAAAACAAAGGGTGATCGTACCTTCTCAGTTAAAGCTCCAAGACTCTGGAATGGCTTCCAAAATAATATTAGGAATGCTGAGTCTTTATCCTCTTTTAAATCTCTTTTAAAGACTCACTTTAATAGGCTTGCTTTTACTGATTAAATTCTTTTATTGTACTGGTGTGATTTTGTGTAAGTCTGTTTTAAAATCTTAATTCTTCCTATTTTGCTGTTTTCAATTTCTCTACTTTTCCCCCCATTTTGTTTTATTGTTTTTATGTATTTGTATTTTTACCTGTTTTAGAAGCACTTTGTGCTGTATTGCTTGAAAGGTGCTATATAAATAAATTTATTATTATTATTATTATAAAATTAATGTATTATTATTATGTGACAACAACTTGCAGAATTGGGACTTAACAGTTGGATGGCCACAAGAACTCCATGTGTTAGTGGGGCTTGTTGGGAAATGGCAACTTCACTTTACTAGGGAGCAGTGGTGGGTCTAGAACTGGGAATTGGGGTGGCACAGACCCGTCCCTTTTAGTCCTGGCAAGTTCTCAATCATTTTCCTTTATTGACGCGTTTTCCAATTATCGTAATTGGCAACTGAAGACACGGTTTCTCTCCATATGCGATCTAACAGCAATGAAATCATGAGCTAAATTCAGTAGGCTACAGCGGCGAAGCCAGAACTGAGAATTGGGTGCACAAAACATCTGTTTTAAACAATTATTAGTCCTGACCTGTTCTCAGTCGTTTTCATAATTAACAAAAGGTTCACTCCGAGAGCACGCCACACTTAACAGGTGCTGCTTGTTCTCCCCAATTAGGTAAGACGACAATCATTCATCTGGACGCGTATTTGCTGTATTTAAATCAACGTTGTTCAATATTGCATACCTGTCGACTCTCAAGCAAATAGCTTGAGCCGCAGGCTTTTTATAGCCTATTTGACTGCCAGGTGCCAGTTTTTTTTTTTATCAACCCACGTAATACCGAGAGTGAAGGGCAATATTTCATTGGAACGCAGACCAGTTCAATCAACGTGAAGCATTGGCCTATTAACAAGTAAATTATTTTTCTGTACTGAATTTAGCCCATGATTTCATCGCTGTTAGATCGCATATGGAGAGAAACCGTGTCTTCAGTTGCCAATTACGATAATTGGAAAACGCGTCAATAAAGGAAAATGATTGAGAACTTGCCAGGACTAAAAGGGACGTGTCTGTGCCACCCCAATTCCCAGTTCTAGACCCGCCACTGCTAGGGAGCATTAAGATTGGTCTGTCTAGCAATAAAAAAAGTCATGTGGCCTGATAAGTCAAGATTTACCTTATTCTAGAGAAATGGGTGTGTCAGGGTAAGCAAGGACACTCAGGAAACAATGTACTCACCATACATAGTGTGCTTATACAAGCCTCTGGAAGCAGTTTTATAATCTAGGGTTGCTTCAGTTAGTCAGGTCTCCCCTCAGCAACATTATGCAGCAATTAAATGAAGTTAGTAGAATCCCTGAATGTACTGAATGACCAGGTTATCGCATGAATGGATTTTTTGACCTCTGTCAGCACAGGCATATTCCAGAACAACAATGCCAAGATTAATTGCGCTCAACTTGTGAAAGAGTAGTTCAGCAAGCATGAAGAATCATTTTCACACAGGAATTGGCCACCAGAGAGTCCTGACCTTAATCATCTGAAAATCTATGGGATGTGCTGGAGAGGGCTTTACAAAGGGGTTTGACTCTCCAAACGTCAATACAAGATTTTGGCCAGAAATGCATCTCTGGTCAGAAATAAATGTCGTAACACTGCATAAGATTGACAAAACAATGCTAAAATGAATTTGTGCCGTGATCAAGGCTAAGTGTAGAAACAAAATATTACAGTGTGCGACTTTTTGGCCTGGCACGGTATACAGTACAGAATATACAAATACATTAAATATACTAAAATACATCAATTTCAACATCCAATCATCTAAAATTCTGGACTCTGACCTGACCATTAACAAAGAAAAAATGTTCCTCTTGGTGTCTGCCTTAATTTCAGCCTTCATATGGATGTTATCTGAGACTTTTATGATTTGATTAATGAAAGTAATGAACAAGTTTATATAAACTAGTCAAGCAGTCTTTCAACTAATACTCCTCTATGGTCCAGATGAGCAAAAATCCAAGCAATATAATATATAGAGGATCTTACACGAGTGGGCTTGTCATATGAAAGTTATGAAACAAGTAAATTTTGCATTGCGTTTGTAGTGAGCTTTAGCGAGCAACAAATCCAAAATTTACTCAACAAGTTTTATAACTTTTTAATGAGGTGACCAAGAGTATAAGATTCTGTTTATCACATAACTGAATACCGTTATTTAACAGAAGGGCCATTCTTTGAAAAGTGAACCAAATATTAAAAAAAAAAAAAAAAGTTCTTTTTTGTAATTTTCAGTCGTAAGAACCAAGTGGTCACATGTGTGACAAAGCAAATGAAAGCACTCAATTTTTGCCTATCATCACCGCTCTTTCTTACCAGATTACCCCTACAAGTAACGGTGGAGTACACCTAGTTATAGCAGGAATGTGACAGAAACAATAGAGTAATTGTATGTGATAGTCTGAGTCATACCCCACAGTTATGTTCCACTCAAGAGTCCCAAAATATAACACAGGAAGGACATTGTATGGGCCGGCCATTTCTCTGAGCTCTCGCTTACTGGAAGTTGAACTTCACTGTGTCTCCTCACCAAATTTGTTTTAGGCTATATCTGAGCTGATTTTTTTTATAGCAGTTCTAAGGTGAGTACAGTATGTTATATTATTGATTATTGTTGATTTTCAATATCAGTACATGTAATTTCAATTACCACATGCATGTGTTCTTTAATGTAGATTATGGGGTAGATAGCTGTAAAATTTTGTTCCGTTTTCCATACTAAAAAATGCTGCACAACATAGGAAGAGTTCAGGTGTAAAACCATGCTAACGCCATATCCACGAAAAATAAGATAAATAGGCCTATCGCGCGTAAAAGTTTGCAACGGCCGGTATCTGATACCCTATAAATTTTTCTGCAATACGCCGTCAGTCCTACTGTTAACCCAAGTAAACATTCCGTTTGATCGCAGAACCACGTAAACCACGTAGGCTGCAGAGAACGGCAATCAGAGGCTCGTATCTAGGTCACGTGATGCATCGATAGTGGCGCCCGTGATCGCGATAGTAACCCAATTATTGTCTCCCGTCGCCTCTGGTGAGAGCCCAGATAGCAAGCACCTCCGCTCCAGATCTGCCCCGGCTCTGTGCCGACTCCAGCTGATCCGGCTCAGTGCCGGGGCAGATCCGGAGCGGAGGTGCTTGCTATCTGGGAGGGAGACATAGGAATGCACCCCGTCCGCGCGTGTGTCCGTCCGTCCGTCCAAAAAGTGGCGTTAACACGATAACTCAAGGAGAAAATGGATTACAGACCCCATGTTCTGCATATTGAGATTAGATTATGAACCAGTGTCCTATTTCAATCAGGAGAGACTCAAGTGAAATCAAGAAAATTAATTATGCGTTGAGCATAAGTAGAATTCAATTCAATTCAATTTTATTTATAGCGCTTTACATAGAGAAAAGGGCAGAGCACAGACTAATCCCTAATCCCCGAATAGCAGGCAAAAAAAAACTCCTGTAGGGAGAAAAAGCCTCGAACAGTGGTGAGAAAAAACTCCTCGGTGAGAAGAAATCTCAGGAGGAACCTGGCTATTCTGGGGAAGCCCATCCTCCGCTGGCTGAATAATAAACTGATGGTAAATTAGGGATGAGAGGATCAGGACAGCAGGAAGACAGCAGTCAGAATTAACATGCTTAAAATCAGACAAGTCTTTGGCGCTTGGACTCTTCGGGAAGACTCGTAGAGCAGGAGCACGGCTCAGAGCAGCAGCTGGAAAATCCCCCGAAGAGTCCAGACACTGGTGGCGGTGGCGGCTGAAGGCTGACAAAGCTGGAGCGGCAGTACGGAAGGTCTGATGGAGCAGGGTGGCGTTGGGGAGGAGGAGGGTCAGCGAAGAGCAGCACGAACGAACTAGAGCAGAGAAAAAGATACTTTTTTAAAAAGACAGCAATATAACGATTGGCTAGCGATGCGACTGAGGTGTGCCACGGTTGGATGAAAGAGATCAGCTGCTACACCAGCTGACTGCTCAATTGACAGCCCCAGACATTGACTGCAGAGGTTTATGGGCGAGCATGCGAGTGAATGAAGAGATAAACAGCTGACGCGTGCGAGAGGGAGTCTTCCTGACTGAACTTTCGCTAAGCTTCATTTCAATCAGGAGAGACTCAAGTGAAATCAAGAAAATTAATTATGCATTGAGCATAAGTAGAATTCAATTCAATTCAATTTTATTTATAGCGCTTTACATAGAGAAAAGGGCAGAGCACAGACTAATCCCTAATCCCCGAATAGCAGGCAAAAAAAAACTCCCTGTAGGGAGAAAAATCCTCGAACAGTGGTGAGAAAAAACTCCTCGGTGAGAAGAAATCTCAGGAGGAACCTGGCTATTCTGGGGAAGCCCATCCTCCGCTGGCTGAATAATAAATTGATGGTAAATTAGGGATGAGAGGACCAGGACAGCAGGAAGACAGCAGTCAGAATTAACATGCTTAAAATCAGACAAGTCTTTGGCGCTTGGACTCTTCGGGAAGACTCGTAGAGCAGGAGCACGGCTCAGAGCAGCAGCTGGAAAATCCCCCAAAAATTAGGGGGCGGAAGCCCCCCGAAAATGCGGCCTGATGAATCCCCCAAAGAATGGAAGGAATACTCACCAAGCTGGAACATCATAAAGACAGAGAAGCACGGGCTGCTGAGAGAGGAAAACATGGTGAGCATGACATGGGACACGAATGAGGTCTAAAGAACTATATAATCTAGACATTCGCAAGCAGAGCCCTGCATTTTTTTTTTTTTTTTGGATGATGATGATGATGATGGGCTGCAAAGCCCTGCATTTTTTTTTTTTTGATGATGATAAGCTGCAAAGCCTTGCATTTTTTTTTTTTTTTTGATGATGATGATAGGCTGCAAAGCCTTGCATTTTTTTTTTTTTTGATGATGATGATGATGATGATGATGATGATGATGATGATGATAGGCTGCAAAGCCTTGCATTTTTTTTTTTTTTTGATGATGATGATGATGGTGATGATGATAGGCTGCAAAGCCTTGCGTTTTTTTTTTTTTTTTTTTTGATGATGATGATGATGGTGATGATGATAGGTGTGCAAGGCCTTGCGTTTTTTTTTTTTTTTTTTAAATGATGATGATGTTAGCCAGCCATGGCTCAGGCTGCAAAGCTCTGCTTGCGAAAACACAATAGCCATCATTGGCTATGAGGCTGCTGGCCCCACATGCATTTAGCGTATGACAATGAAGCCAAAATGCCAACCACCAACCACCAGTTATTTGCAAGCTTACCGTGAACTGAAGAGGCTTCAGGGATCTTTAGGCTTTGAAGTTTGCAGATGTTTCGGGGCGCACGTAGGATGCGATTGTTGAAGATGACCAGTGGCTTAGTTGATAGAGAGAGTGTACGTATACCTTGCATGGACACTGAAGAGCGGCACTTATACTGAACAAATGATCCGGTTATTGCTTGGGGCTATTAGCAATAGGCTTGGAAAAGAAGGGACGGAACGTCTAGCTCCAAACTGATCCCCAGCTAAAGACCTCATGTAAGGTAGAGTCTGAAGTGACAACAACAACCAATGACGAGAAAATCAAAGATTGCAGACCCTCGCCCCTTAAAGCATTAGCAGAGTGACAATGAGTAAAATTTTCCAATTAAAACGATTTTTTTTTTTTTTTTTGATGATGATGATGATGATGATGATGATGATGATGATAGGCTGCAAAGCCTTGCATTTTTTTTTTTTAAATGATGATGATGATGATGATAGGCTGCAAAGCCTTGCTTTTTTTTTTTTTTTTTTTTTATGTGTCCGCAATATTTTGGGACCTGACCCGTCAGCCTCCATACTAGCTATATTCCGGTGTTATACCGGTGCATCTCGGCAAACCAGAACATCATCAAAAGACGATTAATCCCAGTAACTCGATTCCAAAGCGAAACTAAACTATACGGATTCACAACGCGCAGACCAACCATTCCAAGAACCACCTCTTTCAACTACGATGATCACGACCGACAGTCAATGAAAACGTAAAATTCAGCATCTCAGAAAGCGGAACATCACTTTTTAACACTGGAATAATGGACTACTGAAAGAATGAACATGTACAGCACTCAAGACATGGACGGGGCTCCATTTGCATGAATTACTGCAGCAAAGCAGCGAGGCATGGAGGCGAACTGCCTGTGGCACAAGGGCTTACGCTGAGCGAAGGTTGGGAAGCTGGCACCAAAATTAATGCGCGTAGGGTCGGGGCGGCCGAAGCGTGGTCTGGATGATGCAGCCAGTGTGAATGCGAGAAATGGAGGCGAGCGTAGATTACGAGAACGGAGCTAATCTCAGCGAAGGGCAGCACGAACGAATAGAGCAGAGAAAAAGATACTTTTTTAAAAAGCCAGCAATATAACGATTGGCTAGCGATGCGACTGAGGTGTGCCACGGTTGGATGAAAGAGATCAGCTGCTACACCAGCTGACTGCTCAATTGACAGCCCCAGACATTGACTGCAGAGGTTTATGGGCCAGCATGCGAGTGAATGAAGAGATAAACAGCTGACGCGTGCGAGAGGGAGTCTTCCTGACTGAACTTTCGCTAAGCTTCATTTAATATCAGTGACCTTGACCTATTATTTGACCTTGCAATCAGCAGGTCAAATATTGGTACTTCACCTATTTTTTTTAAACTTGATTTACAAGCTAAAAATTGTTCACTGTGGTGTTTTGTGGCATTCTCTTTAACCAGATGGTCAAATTTCATGGATCCAGTTCCTTGCCATCTTTTACAAAATATCTACTTTCACGTTGAACAAAATTGACCTCCTTCAAGGTCACAGGATCAGGGGTGAAAGTAAGCCGGAAGGAAGCTCTGCAGCCGGTACGCAGGGGTACGCCTCGGAACTTTCACCCCTGCACACAACGCGAGCCCTTTCAATTTTCAAGCAAATTTCTCCGAAATAAATGTTAATTTGATGAATACATGAAAATCATCAACAGAATGTGCCGCCCCTGATGTGTTGAAGTAGATTTTAGAGCACTGGACAAACGTTATCATTTGTAGTAGGCTACTCGTGACATGTTGCAACTTGTAGGCAGTCTACACTCTGCATTGTAACGTTAATCCAATGGTAGTGACTCGAGTGCTGTGGATTTTTGCAGACTGCAGTGAGCAGTCGTTTTTGCAAAAAAACAAATTAAAAATCCCCAAGTAATAAATTGTGAGGTTTCACGATTAACAATCTAAATCATAAATGACTGTCATGCGAGCGAGTAGTCCACCACTCACTTCCGCAAACAAACGCATGCGGAAAGTGGGAACACTCAATGCGGTCTTTTGATTGGATGCTGGTTGCCTAGGTGATGCAAGGCTGGGTGCTGGGGGTCGCGTGAATCCTTTTGACAGGGAACGGTAAAACACAACTTGTTCAAAATGCAAAGAAAATTTGATTATATGTTTGAAAGAGAGATGGGCTGCCGGATGGCTCACACGGAAAAGCATCACGCTGCGAAGCAGAAGTGACCATCACAGCGCGGGTTCGATCCCTGCCTCGTACCAACCAGCAGTGGTCGGCAGCTCCCTTCAGAGGTAGCGCGCAATTGGGTAGTACGCTACAGAGATGCAAATTGGCTAGGGGCTGCTGGGAAGAGTTATGTAGATGTAGTTCCCCTAGTCGCCTCCTGTTGACCAGACGGGCGCTCATAACAAAGATTCTAAACGCAGGTGTCTCGATATTTTCCGTCCTCGTTCCGAGCTTGTGAAATTTCAATCAGTGAGTGTGTAAGATGCAGATGCTAACGGGCGCGTGATTCGGAAGAGAGCTGCGAGCTGTTTCACTCTCCTGAGTCGGTAACAGGGGGCTGCATGTGCGAAAAAGCGGAAGTACTTGTACATAATACCCTAATCGGACGTTCCAGATACAGGGTGGGATTGGAGATGCCAAATTTTAGAAAAAAAAAAAAAGAAAGAGAGATGAAAAAACTGTGGCAGTTGAGGAACAGATGGAGGAAGACACAGAAGAAAAACATGGAGCAGGTAGGCTATGCAGACAGACCAGAGATGGGCCATGAAGTCTATCCTTCTGTCCAAAATGGCTGACAATGTTACTATATATGAACACAACAGTACACAGTTGGCTGTTATTATGATGAATTTAAGATTCTCAAAGTCAGAAAAGAGCAGTCTTTAATATCTTTAATACGATGCGAAACGCGCGAGCAAAAAATTTTTTTGAGTAGCACAGTTCCTGCAAGAATCTAATCTTACTTTCACCCTGCACAGGGTACATATTTATTTTGGCGACGGGAGACCGTGGACCAGCTCGTTATTATTCAATTTGAGGAAATTAAACAATTCTCACTTTGATTTTGTTGTCAGTCGTGGTTTTGGTTTTGTTTACACAACAGAAGTGAATTTCAAATTTATGCGAAGAAAACGGGAACGAAATCGGTAGCTTCGTAAATATGGCCTGAGAAACGTCCGGAAACTAGGTAGATATGGCTTTCTGCATAGATTTCTTGCTATAAGCATTGGATTTGATTAAATATTATTTTACATAACATTCCCATGATTCTATTAAGGATTGTACGTGCATTGTGGCGTCATTATGTCTGCTTTGATTCTGCCACAGTTGAAAATGATTCGTTTCCAGAGATGGATTTATTGTACTTCGTAAGCCGACCAAAGTTGGACTTTCTGAGTTTTGCTGGCAAATCAATCAAAATTTGGCCATTAACATTTTTTATTCAGTATAAGTTCAAATTTTGTCAGTCTGATGTTTTTGTTCAGTGCAGCTTAACCATTTCACAACAAGAGAGGAGAAATAACTTCCATCAGGTAAAAATCCTTATTTTAAACCAAAAGTGATTAGGTGGACTTAACTCGGTTTCGCATCTTCATATGTAAGCTATGTGTATGGACCATTCACTGATCATTCCTGTAGGCTTATACAAAAAACTTGACTAGGCTACCTAGTGATTACCAGTGATTACCACTTGATTTTCTTTTCTTTTAAGGTTTTTAATGTTTTTTTTCTAAGTAATGCATAAATTGAAAGAACATCGGGCAAAATAAAATTTTTATTATGTCATGACTGCAATAATGTGTTCCAGTATTAATAAAATGTTTTACTTCACTGTTCATCCTTTAGTGCTAAACTGTGACATGGATGAAGAGGCTGGCCCTTCGACCAAAAATCCAATGACTTCAGCTAAGAAAATGAAGAGACTCCGAGCAAAAAGGAAACAAGAAGATCCAGACTTTGCTTCTAAGGAAAGTAAGCGAGTGGAAGCTCTACGCAAGAAGTGCATACAAAATATGAGTGAGACGCAGTTGACGGCATATCGGAAAGCTGCTGCTGTCAGGAAACACAAGTCTTGTGAAAACAAAGCCAAAGCTGCATCAACACAAACTGTGCAGACAGCCTGCAAGAGTTCACAGAGTCTTAGAAGAGCAACCAAGAAAACTGAAAAGATTCTACCCTGGTCACCCAGGAAAAAGAAGGAGGTGATCAGCGCTAATTTGCACTGTCCTAAATGCATGTATCACAGTATCAGTGTCACCCATTTGTTAATGTGAAACTGTTCCATCACTTTGTCAAAACTACTACAAATTTTGTGATTATTATCTTGTTTAAATAGGCCTAACTATGCTTTTTTCATTGCACAGAAAACAGAAAAATGAAACATTGATATCTCCAGTTCTAAAATGCATTATTATTTTGATTCAATTGTTCAATATACTGAACCAGAAACAAATCTAACTAGCCTTTTGTATTTTAAAAATGCATTATTTTGTGTCTTGTATGAAATTCCATAATCTGATCAGTGTGTTTCAATAGAAAACTTTGCATAAATTAGATATTGTGTATTTAAACATGTATGTACATGTTCACAACGAGTATTTTATAACTGAAGAAGAGATTTAAAGAGGAGATTAGAAGACAGTTAAATAATATCATGTCATGAATGCTGTGTGTTTCAAGTGTCATATTCAAAGCAAATTTAAACCTCATACACATGGATACTAAATGTGCACAGATGTCATGCAAATTCACTCTTGCTAATAAACTGTGAAAAATAAATAATTTCTTTTGTCTGTGTTCAAGGTTAGATTCCTATTCCCAGTGATTCTTCCATAAAAAGTTAAAAAGGACTGTCACATAAGATGGATCTTTGTATTCCACAACTTACATGAAGCCTTATGTATACACAGTACAATGTATTTCCCATACATCATACACATGACCAGACGTCATAAGATAAAGAAATACTTTAAAAAATACTTGTAAGATATCAACTTTATTCCTTGCTACAACCCCAATTCCGAAATAATTTGGGACAAAGTGTAAATTGTGAATAAAATCAAAATGCAATGACTTTCAAATCACACCAGCTAGTATTTTATTCACAATAGAACAGAGATAACATAGCAAATGTTGAAACTGAGAAATTTTACAATTTATCCACAAGAGCTCATTTCAAATTTGATGGCTGCTACAGGTCTCAAAAAAGTTGGGACAGGAGCCTGTTTACCATGGTGTAGCATCCCCTCTTCTTTTTAACACAGAGTGGAGGCGACTGGGCATTGAGGAGACAAGTTTCTTGAGTTTAGCCATTGGAATTTGATCCAACTCTTGTTTAATACAGGCTTCCAGCTGCTGGAGAGTTTTGGGTCTCCTTTGACGGACTTTTTGTTTAATTATGCGCCAAATGTTCTCGATCGGTGAAAGATCAGGACTGCAGGCAGGCCAGTTCAGCTCACGGACTCTTGAAGCCATGCTGTTGCAATAGCTGCAATATGTGGTTTTGCATTGTCCTGCTGAAATACACAAGGCCTTCCCTGGAATAGATGTCATCTGGAGGGGAGCATATGTTGCTCCAAAACCTTTATATACCTTTCAGCATTTATGGTGCTTTTTAAGACATGCAAGTTTCCCACACCATATGCACTAATGCATCCCCATACCATCAGAGATGCTGGCTTTTGAACTGAATGCTGGTAACAGGAGGGGTGGTCTTTCTCCTCTTTAGCCGGGAGAACACGACGCCCATGATTTCCAACAAGAATGTCAAATTTGGACTCGTCTGACCACAGGACACTTTGCCACTTAAATGAGCCTTGGCCCACAGAACACGGCGGCGCTTCTGGATCATGCTCAACAATGGCTTCCTTTTTGCATGATAGGGTTTTAGGTAGCATCTGTGGATGGCACGGTGGACTGTGTTTACAGACAATGGTTTCTTTAAGTATTTCTGGGCCCATTTAATAATGTAAATGACAGAATCATGCCAGTGAGTGATGCAGTGGCATCTGAGGGCCCGAAGATCACGGGCACCCAGTAAAGGTCTTCGGCCTTGTCCCTTACGCACAGGGATTTTTCCAGTTTCTCTGAATCTTTTGATGATGTTATGCACTGTCGATGATGAGACCTTCAAAGCCTTTGCAATTCCATGTTGAGGAACATTGTTTTTAAAGTATTCCATAATTTTTTTTACACAAGCCTTCACGGGTTGGAGCGCCTCTGGCCACCTTTACTTCTGAGAGACTCAGCCTCTCTAAGACATCCCTTTTATAGCCAATCATGTTATGCACCTGATGCCAGTAAATGTAATTACTGCTAAATGTTCTTTCAGCTGATTCTCTTACGTATATATTAATTGCTTTTTCAGCCCTTTTTTGCCTGTGTCCCAACTTTTTTGAGACCTGTTGCAGCCAGAAAATTTGAAATAAGCTCATTTTGTGGATAAAAATGTAACATGTCTCAGTTTCAACTTTTGAAATGTTATCTATGTTCTATTTTAAATAACATATTGGCTCATGTGATGTGAAAGTCATTGCATTTTGATTTTATTCACAATTTCCACTTCGTCCCAACTATTTTGGAATTGGGGTTGTTTTTTCCATACCCCATAACTATGATAAATAATATGAACATTCTAGCTTTTTAAACTTCACAGAGTTTTTGAAGTCAAATAGAGTTATGAAAACCTGCTTTCGTGTGAAGTCACATAGTCATATTTGACCTCTGACCTTAAGTAGATAAAGTTCAGTCAACTGAGTAGCCTGCAAGCTCGCTAGCTCACAAACTCCTGTTACATAATGGTAATGAGAAAGAACTGCGTGCACGCTTGCTAGCTAGCAAAATAAAGTTAACTTAGTTATGTTAGTGGCACTTGGCTAGCTTGTTACTGCACTGAGCCACACCAATTTAACCAATGTCACACTTGGCATTCAGTTTGGCTAAATATTACCAGCGTGACGTAATGCAGAACGAGTTTTTCTCCCCCACACTCTCAGCCAATGAAATATTCGCAGAAGTGACATGTATCTTGGATAACGTCAAAAATACGTCATGAGCTTGGCTATGGGAAAAGTTAGTTATGTAATAAATTATGTGTTTTGCTTCTATTCGGGTCCCAAACAATACACTGTAGCTGGACTTTTATGATTGTACTGATATCCAAAGGATTCTGTAAATTTTAACTTGTAATACAAATTGTGGTCAGGCTGTTAAAGGTCAGGACCAGACTGATATGAGGTCAACAATAATTTATTACAAATGACCAATTCACCAATGTATTTATTTAGATCATGATCTGTTTCATCATGAGGAGAATGCTAGAGAACAGGGGCTTGTAATATTGCTTACTGGCCTCTCACTGTGCTGTTTTGTTTGCATTTTACCAATTAATCTACTCCTTACATACTAGCCACATCATTAGAGGCACAACCGCCATCACTAAGTGGTAAACTGCCTCACATACAATGGACTCTGAATTAGAATACTTTTTTCAAGCAACAGCTAAAACTTCAATCCACTTACCCATGGAATTCCAAATACTGTTTGAAATTCTCTTCACAGAACCACAGTGCTAACATTCTGTGCTCTGTCATGCGGGTAACATTCCCCATTGTTCTCCCCTGAGACAGTGTGGCACAGAGAGGGAGAGATACAGAGCAAAGCCCACATCAAACAAGATAGTCTTTGTCCACACACTGCCTTGGGGAGAAGGTACAGTGTAGGGGACTGCAGTGTTGGAAGTGCGTTGGAGTCAAACAATTAAAATGAAGGTACAAGAAGAGGGGGAAGAGTTATGTATGTGTGGGAGAGGCCACAGTGGGTGGGAGGTAGAGAAATGTGTGTTGCGTAATAGGAGTTAAGCTTTTGTTTTGTGACGGACTGTGAAATTTTACTGCAGACAGCTCCTGACTGCTCTCCCAAGACATTGTAAAGCAATAAAGAGGGACCTGAACCCTTGAATCCTAACTGAGTCCTTGTTCCTAGAGAATAGTAAGAATAATTACCAAGGAAACTGCTGTAGAAATGTAATATGGCAGAAATGACCCCAGCCGTACCCTGGCGCATTGATGTTCTAGACCAAAGCGATTAATTTGGCTACCTAAGACCAAAAATGGCCCATCACAATACTTATCAGGTTCATATGCAATTGAGATTATGTACAGATGTACTTTTTCATTTTCAGCATATGCATACAGCCCTGAATGAAATTTAAGGATTGCTTTTTTTTGTTTTTTTTTTTTGCTGTTGTGTAAAAACTGTGTTAATTAATGATTTGCCTAAATATGTTAAAATATGCTTAAATATGCACAGTTGTTGAATAACTGTGCCCTAAACCAAGCTGTCTAAACCCATTATAGGCTGTGAACTAGTACTGCAATTCACGCTGATACTAATGTACAGTGTCATCCGGGATGAGTAGACATTTCTGCCAAGGCCTGCCAAGTCAGTTTCCAGGAAGTAGCAAGGCAATTTCAGATAGAAAGCATTCAGAAGTGGGGTAAAGTTCTGCCGTGGAGCTCTGAGCTCCGGACAAGACAAATTGGCCGTTGCTGTTGCAGGTACGGTATTATCATTTTACTCTGAGAGCAAAGTCCTAAGTAATTCTCTGGAATAATGCGTCATCATCGGATGTTACATCATGTGTAAAATATGCTGAGCAAGCATTCGAGGCGAGTTGATTCTGATTTATATCCTCTTCGGCAGAATTTGAATTAAAATATACAGCCTGGAACTCTGTCTGAAGACTGATAAGTTTCATTCACAAATAAACGGCCCAAGCATGCCATAAAACCAACAAGACCATAAAACTCTTCTTATTTAATGGCCAAAATGACTTATTCAGTCTAACGTGAACCAATGAACATTTTCTTCCCCATTAGAGCTCTAAAAAATAATGATTAACAGTTTTGGGGGATTCAAAATCTCCTTTAAAAGTTGCTCATAGGCAAAAGAACTGCTGCTCACAATTTTTTGTTGTTTTATTTTTCACTCCATTCCATGCAAACCTAAAGATCTACATCCAGCAATCACGCCATAGTCAGAAACACATTATGTGTGTGCCATGTGCACTTAAACTTTGATCAGATGAAGATACGTCCTCGCAAAGTCCTACTGTTTTACACAATCAGGTCCATAAATATACTGTTGCCTATAAAAATGGAATAATTTCGTACTCAGACACTTCATCTATCAAGAATAAATCACATTGTCACAGTCATTTCATGAAAATAGGTAAAAATATTTTATTCCAACTTTATGAGCAACAGTGTACTTATCACTGATAAACTTAATGTTGTTTTGGCTGTCTAGCATACTGGAGTTGAAATTGATATGAACTCAGAAAAGAGAAGTGCTATAGTAGAAAGGGAGCAGTTTGGGAAAGGGCCCAAAGCTACCATGCGGAGGTCCTTAAATGCCACCTGTCTAAAGTCATTCGAAACTTTATATTGAGGTGAATTACACTATTTATTTGGTCCATGTCTTGCATTTATACGGAACATCTCTCAAGATACCATAATTGTAGCCCCTATGGATTGATGCGTGTCGTCTACGCTTGCGCCGCCGCGTCCGTAGACACTTCCTTGTGGACACTGTACAGGCTGTAATTTTTGACCGATTACTTTCATATTTAATATGGACGTGTGCTATACTTCACTTATGACACCTAGCGATTTTGGTTGCTATGGCGACAGTATTGGCCAAATAATGCACAAATTAGTGGCAAAACATTGAGATTTCCTTGTGGACGCAGTACAGGCTGCAATTTTTGCCCGATTACTTTCATATTTGATATGGACCTATGTCAAACTTCACTTATGACACCTATCGATTTTGGTTGCCAATGGCGGCAGTATTGGCTGAATAATGTGCAAAAAAAGGGGAGAAGCGGGCTTTAGGAGCTACACCCATGCAGTTGCGGCCGACCAAACTGTCTAATTAATTTATTGGACAGTACAGATGAAGCCGTTTCCAAAAAAAAAATAATATTAAAAGACCAAAAAATGCAAAGAAGTGGCATTGGCTTTTTAGGTTTTTTTCCCTATATTTTTTCAGCATTGTGTAATCTTCCTCAATGAACTGTGTACTTATGCACTGCCGAGTCTGCATAATTCAGGCGTGTCCTGCAATTTATATATTTTTTTTTCATCAACGGTAAACTCTCAGCACAAAAATGAGATTCAAGCTGCATTTGTTTGGAAGTTACAAACGTTTGAATGTGGCAACGCAGGTCATTTTCTTGTCCAAACAGGTAAAAAAGGTAAACTGTATGGATTGTGGAGTTATGGATGGAATGGATAATGGATTATGCAGTTATGGCCCAAGGCAACAGTAAGCTCAGTCACTCTTGGCTTAGATGTAAAAAATATGTCAGTGTCACTTCCTCAAAATGTTTCCTCGAAATCATTGAAAAAATAATTATTCTGTGATGTTCCTTCCTTTTTCTGCCATTCAAGGTATCATTTGTACTGTATTTCCTCCTAATTCACTACTACTGCAGTAGCTCTGAATGCATTTTGAGCATCACAACCCTACCTCCCTTGTGTGTTTGTAAATTTCAAAGTGTCTGATAGCTGAATTATCTCAAATCAAGTGTCTGGCAAAAAAGTAGGGTCAAGGCATTGAATAAGCTGGAACGTTGTCAAACGAAGGTAATCTATTTGCTAAATTTCTCAGTACAAGCGGACCCATTCTTGTAGTACTTTATAAATTCACTAAGTGAACAAGTCATCAAATAATTTATTAACAGCAGGCCATAAAAACACAAATGAGGGCTTAGTTTGGTCAGGAGAACCTCTGATTTCCAACAATACTACTTTTATATTAACTTAGAAAGCATCATTTAAAGTTATTGAGTTATGAATAAAGGTAATGGAAGTTTGAAACCACAGATTGTTTCAGAGTTTATGAGGTTCAGCTAAACTTAAACTTCATGAATACCAGGTATGAAAAGGTAAACAAATACTCCAACATGGAATGCAAATTAAAGTCGAGTTGGTATTCAGTTGGGCAGAGAAATCAGGAAGAAGCAACCCACAATGGCAGCACATCGGTAGGAACTTCCAAAATAGTGTTGGGAGTTCACCTTTAAAACCATGCCTGACCTTGTAGAAAAAATTACCGTGAATCTGCTCTGCAAGTATTATCGCAAAAGGTGGTAGTTTTGATGAATCTGATATTTTGATCTTTTTTTGTTCAACAAAAAGAGATTACATGTCTTTTGCCTTCTCTAACTGCAAGAAAAGTGGGTGGACTAAACATCTGGGCCCGTATTCACAAAGCATCTTATCTTACCGCTAGGAGTACTCCTAAGACGCGCTAAAACATTTTATGTTGGAGTAAAATCTTAAAAGTTATTCACAAAGCCGCTGAAAGCAACTTTTAGTTAAGAGAACTGGTAACTCCTAGGATAGGAGTAGCTCTGAGATAGGTGGGAGTAAATCTCCATTGCTATGGATGACGTCAATTCTCATGCACGAGTCTTGGGACAATGAGCACGGTGATTGGTTGTTTGGTGACAGGGCTGCCCATTGAAAAAAATATCCCACATAAAACCCATGGTGGAAAAAAATGAGGAAATAGTCCAAGCGGCTGGTTTGTGCCATAATATAATAACATGTTGAGCACTCCTGAAAATGCACTATGCGCAGTCCCCACATATCATGTTCTAGGCAAATAAACATACATAGGAAAGAGATAGTTGTAAAAACGCCGATAGCATAAACGAGTCAATAATAAAACGCGTCATTTGCCCCAATAATTAGCAACTTATTACCCCATGATAATATGTTGCGATCATTTAAATGTCGGGCTGTTCAAGTTTGTTTGCCCTAAATTGTCATGGATCAAAGTTTAAAAAGGACGCGAAAGCCCAACTAGAGCCACGGCCAGTTACTGCTGCTGGCCCAGTTGGTGCTGGAGCGAAAGCATGTAATCAAAGGGAAATGTGGCTTGGGGGTGAACAGCATATCCAAGCGGGATGAGTGGGATAATATCAGCCTACAGATCAATGCTGCATTCCCCCGGTGTCTCGGGCAGCAGACTGCGAGAAGCGGTGGTATGGGCTGCAATCGCAGGGGAGGTCCGAGATTGCAGCCTATAAACGGGCTATCGTTCAAACAGGAAAGCATACTAAGCATGGTTTGTAATTTATAGCCTACAATTTAAATATGCATACAAAATATGACATAGGCTGGTATTATTATGATGATTTATTAAATGTAACCCTCGCTCAATAGCCTAATGAAATAATTCATGCATAGCAAGAGGAGGTACAGGACCAAAGCCACTGTCCCCGAGCAAGTGGCATCCCACAGGCACATAATGCCTGTCAAATAATTGGCATAAGCTGCTTTCTATTAAAATGCGAGTCGTGCGTGGATCCTGGCCATTTCGCAACAACGTCCAAGATATTGTATTCGGAATCAAATACTATCTGGGGGTTGATGGAATGAACTTTTTTTTTCTATTTACAAATACCTCTTCATCTTGGGTTGGAGAGATAATTGGAATATGGGCCTCGTCAATAGCACCTGAGATGTGCATGAATTCAAGTTTGATTCTGTGTTGTTGGCGAATGTCCATTGGAAACCGGAGAAACTGTCAGATGATATGGGGTTCACAGAGCGCATTGATTGTTTGTTGAATTGAGCGGCTGACAGATGATTGTGAAATCACTAAATTGTCCGCGTTGCAAAGTTGCATTTTTCCGGTGGCCAAGTAACGAAGTGTTGTCAAACATTTTATTTCGGGGCTTATTGGGTTGTTTCTCATGGTCGGAGACGTAATTCTCTCCCTCACCATGTCAACAAAAAATAAAATCCCTTCAAGGTCGATCCGATATCTTTTCAACAACTGCGCATCATTCAGAATTTCCAAGTCATTCCGTCTTTCAACAGCAGCAGCCATTTTCCGATTCTTTGTGAATAGGTTTTAGGGAGTTAGGAGTCCTCGACTACTTTTAAGCTCTCCCAGACTTAGGATCTACTTTTAGGCCTAAAAGGCTTTGTGAATAACACTTAGTTAAAATAATTAGAAGTCCTAAATTTACGACTGATACGCCCATTTTTTTAAGAGTTTCTCCTAAATCCGGCAGTTAGGACCTACTTTTAGCGCTAAGATGCTTTGTGAATACGGGCCCTTACTGGCACTGTACATCTTTATTTCAATTTTTTAATTATTGATATTGACCTAATAAATGCCTATCCTTATTTTTGTACACAGCTTAATGTGAAAAAAGTTTGATTCTTTCACACATTTAGAGAATTTCGATTGGAGCGCAATATCGTGCCAAACACCACTCTTGGGAAGAGAGATTGAATTTTACATCACAAATAGCATATTGACACCATGAAAAACATTTACAGTGGAATATTTAATACCATTCAACAAATCATTATGGCAAGTATGCTATTAATTACACTGTTGGAAAGGCAATTAATGCAATTGACAAGACAGGGTCAGACTGGATGATTCCTACCTGGATTCAAAATTGAGCTCGAGTTGCTTTCTGTGCCTAAATTACACCCAAAACTATAATTCAGCTGCATAACAGAGCAGTTATTTTGGGATTAAGTTATTTATATGGTCTTTCCTTTCCTAGTTGTGAAGAATTTCCTGTATTTTCCAATGTAATGTTATAATGGAATTATGTAATTCGTTCACATATGAAGTGGATCAACACAGAGAGAAGTTTTGCACTTATTTGTCCTGATCTTGATTGTTTAAAAAAAAGTTGTATCTCATTTTCAAGATTCAAGATTCCTTTTATTATCATTCAGCAAAACATCCAAGATGCAGAGCAGAACAAAATTATGTGCATGGCTCCATTAAAAACACAGATAATAAATACGTAATAGCAAAACTAAACAGTACAATATAAGGACCTCTGTGAGTAAACATTTGTACAACCCCAATTCCGAAATAGTTGGGACAAAGTGTAAATTGTGAATAAAATCAAAACGCAATGACTTTCAAATCACACCAGCCAGTATTTTATTCACATTAGAACAGAAATAACATAGCAAATGTTGAAACGTCTGGGCATTGAGAAGACAAGTTTCTTTGAGTTTAGCCATTGAAATTTGATCCCAATCTTGTTTAATACAGGCTTCCAGCTGCTGGAGAGTTTTGGGTCTCCTTTGACGGACTTTTCATTTAATTATGCGCCAAATGTTCTCAATCGATGAAAGATCAGCACTGCAAGCAGGTCAGTTCAGCACACAAACTCTTCTACTACGAAGCCATGCTGTTGTAATAGCTGCAGTATGTGGTTTTGCATTGTCCAGCTGAAAAACGCAAGGCCTTCCCTGGAATAGATGTTGTCTGGTGGGGAGCATATGTCGCTCTAAAATCTTTATATACCTTTCAGCATTCATGCTGCTTTTTAAAACATGCAAGTGTCCCACACCATATGCACTAATGCATCCCCATACCAATCAGAGATGCTGGCTTTTGAACTGAACGCTGATAACAGGAGGGGTGGTCTTTCTCCTATTTAACCCGGAGGACATGACGCCCATGATTTCCAACAAGAATGTCAAATTTGGACTCATCTGACCACAGGACACTTTGCCACTTTGCTACAGTCCATTTTAAATGAGCCTTGGCCCACAGAACACGGCGGCGCTTCTGGATCTTGCTCAACAATGGCTTCCTTTTTGCATGATAGAGTTTTAGGTGGCATCTGTGGATGGCACAGCGGACTGTGTTTACAGACAGTGGTTTCTTGAATTATTCCTAGGCCCATTTAGTAATGTCAATGACAGAATCATGCCGGTGAGTGATGCAGTGGTGTCTGAGGGCCCGAAGATCACGAGCATCCAGTAAAGGTCTTCGGCCTTGTCCCTCAAGCACAGAGATTTTTCCAGTTTCTCCGAATCTTTTGATGATGTTATGCACTGTCGATGATGAGACCTTCAAAGCCTTTGCAATCTCACGTTGAGGAACATTGTTTTTAAAGTATTCCACAATTTTTTTACGCAAGCCTTCACAGGTTGGAGCGCCTCTGGCCACCTTTACTTCTGAGAGACTCAGCCTCTCTAAGACATCCCTTTTATAGCCAATCATGTTACACAGCTGATGCCAGTTAACTTATTTACTTGCTAAATGTTCTTTCAGCTGATTCTCTTATATATTAATTGCTTTTTCAGCCCTTTTTTGCCTGTGTCCCAACTTTTTTGAGACCTGTTGCAGCCAGAAAATTTGAAATAAGCTCATTTTGTGGATAAAAATGTAAAATCTCTCAGTTTCAACATTTGAAATGTTATCCATGTTCTATTGTAAATAACATATTGGCTCGTGTGATCTGAAAGTCATTGCATTTTGATTTTATTCATAATTTACACTTCGTCCCAACTATTTCAGAATTGGGGTTGTAACAAAAAAAAGAGAGAGAGCAAATAAAGAAATAGCTCCTCAACATTGCACAGGTGTAAAAGGGGAAATTATTGCACAACAAAGGGGAAGAGCACTTATGCTTTATTGTACGTCCGTAGCTAATGATTGCACTTATACAAAGCTGCTGCCTAGTTATGGATAAGATAAATGATAAATGACTAGGGATGGTCAGCAGGGTTGTATTTTGTTTATCAGTCTGATAGCAACCGGGTAAAATCTTTTACTGAACGGCACAGTGCTTCTACGAAGGCTGCTGAATCTCCTGCCCAAAGGCTTACCTTACCTTACCTTACCTTACTGAGCAGAACAGGCCAGACTTGATAGGGCAAAGCGTTTTCAGAGTTCAAGTAAGGTTAATAAAAAACATAAATAAATAAAATAATTGAAAACAAGTTAACACGTTGACTGCCAGCTAATGGCGGGTCAGGGCCAGCGCCAGACTTGCAAATTCGGGGGAAATTATCCATCCCTTTATTGACAACAATTGGTCCTGGCTAATTCTAGATGGTTTTCCTTTATAAGCACGTTTTCTAATTCAAGAATAATCAAGTGGCAATTGAAGACCGGGCTTCTCTCCCCCCATGCGATCTAACAGCAAATAATGGGCTACATTCAGTGCAGAAAAATAATTTAATTATAATTAGGTCTATGCACAGGCACTCAGCAACGTTAATTTTTTTTTTCAGCAAGAGCGGCATTTCAGAACTCATTTGCGAATGAAGGTAATTACGGCAAGTACCTACACCTGTTTTTGCAGCACGGTCACGCAACTTGCTGTAAAAAATAGCCAGCTGTTAGACTGGAAAATGAAAACTGAGGAAACCACGTATACTTGTCACCAGAATTACCTTCATTCGCGAAGAGTTCTGAAATTCCGCTCTCGCTGGAAAAAAAATTACCATTGCTGAGTGCCAGTGCATTGACCTAATTATAATTAAATTATTTTCTCTACTGAATGTAGCCCCTTATTTGCTGTTAGATCGCATGGGGGAGAGAAGCCGTGTCTTCAATTGCCACTTGATTATTCTTGAATTAGAAAACGTGCTTATAAAGGAAAACCATCTAGAATTAGCCAGGACCAATTGTTGTCAATAAAGGGATGGATAATTTCCCCCGAATTTTTCTGGCGCTGGCCCTGACCCGCCATTACGAGTTATCTCGTAGTTGGCAGTCAACGTGTTAAAACCAATCATTAGATTTGTGGGATGTTCTGTGCCTCCTCCATTTTCAGCTCACCAGCAGCCACTGGTGCTTTGGCATTTGAGCATACATATGTACTGTGAACCTCAATGTTTTTTGTATTTTTGTTTTCAGTTAAATTCTTTAAACACACACACACACACACACACACACACACAAATATCTCAATATGTATAGCTGATGCATTAATGCAAAGGCACAGAGGTGTACAAGAAGTGAGAAAGTAATTATCATTATAAAATCACTCAATGAAAATAAACATGTTATCAAAAACTGCCAATTTATCCTTTTGTATTTGCAAGTTTACACTGAAATGCAGGAAGCCACGTGATACCATTTCTACTCCATTTCCCTCTTTCAACAGCCCAACCCCCTCACTATGCTATAAAGTCAACATGCAGCTCCACAGATTTTCCCTCTGCCCTTTAGCTATTATTGCGCACTGTCTGGGGTCCGGCGAGCTCTTCCATTTCCTGGAATGAAATAAAAGAAGAGGGAGGAGAGAACAAGACACAGCATCCTCCACATGTGCTATCTATAAAATGTGTCTACCAGGCAACCGGGAGAGTTGAAAAACAACACAAGATTTTCCTTTTCGAACAGTTTTTAGATGGGTGTTCTACTCATGTTTAAATATCACATAACCCATATTTCGACCTAAAGTAACCCATATTGGTTTCGTGCAGCTTTAAACGACAGTTTGATAAGTTGGTCTCGAGGCATGGTCTATGTAACACATTAAAGTTTTAAGCACTAAATTTACTCCTTCAGAGTATATGTGAGCCTATTGAGGCAATAGTGGGCTTGAAGAAAGTTAATTTAATGATGGGCATTTTACTGTGTAAATAATAACACTGTGGGAAGATGAGCTAAAAGCTCTGTTAGTATCGTCAAACCTCCAAACCATCTCATGCTCCACATAAAAATTTTACGCATAAATACTTATGTGTGTATATATTAGGAGTGGGTGATATACCAGAATACAGAATATGCTGCAAGAAATATGTGCAACAATATGAATATGGAATATACCGTCCATATCAACCAAGAAAAAAAAAAATGTGATGTTTACATTGGAGTATCAGTGCAAAATATGTTGCCTAGAAAACATGGCTAGGTATTAAGTTGGGCCCACTGGCCTGAGGCAGCTATGAAATTAGTTCAGGCCAGTCCACTGATTTGGCACTTGCCCAATCAAGCTAGTACCTTAATTCTTTCTGGTTACTTGTATTCTTTTTGCATATTCTGTTGAACTTAGGAGAAATATCAAATGATGTGATATATATTGCTATCATCCAAACTTTTTAAAGATTTTGTTATATAATTTTTAGGTATTATCACCCAGCCCTAGCATTTATACATAAATATGTACACAAATGTCCGAATACACATATACACACACACGCATATATGCACATATGCATACTCTCACACACACACACAGAAAAAACACTTGGCTGTACACATGAAATTGGATGCCCAGTCATGCAGCTGGTCATAAAATGGGGGGCGGGACTACATGCCCTGTACAGTTTTTGCTTGGCTCAGGGTCAGGAGACATAGCTGTAACAAAATGTTCCAAGCCTGACGGGCGTCTCCGTTGCCCCTTCACTTGTTGTAACACAACACACGATGCAAGCATGCTACATGATATTTCAAGTTACTTAACCTGCAGGGTTACAAATTTGTTTACTTCTTTCTATTGGATCTCCCTCCCTCACTCCCTTGGCCTGTCAGTTCATGCGTAGCCACAGGTTTAATGCACTTAATGGGAAAACATTTATTCATTTGTTAATCCAATAGAGCTCATCATAAAGAGACACCAATAATGTCAAACAAAGGGTGAAGTTAACATTATTGCAATGAAAATAAACCCAAAATAATTAAAAATAGGTCCCTATGTATGTGAATGACTGAATGAAAGAAAGCTTAAACAAACAAATAAATAAATAACATTTAAACTACATACAGCATGGTTTTACTGTTTGATGATCTTGTCCTGGAGATGTAGTCCACTGCCTCAGAATGTGAAAATCAAATATGTTTCATTTGGAAAAAACACCTCCATGTCAAAGGTTACTCTTGTATTGAGGCACAAGCAAACAAACAAACAAAAAAGTTATCAGCACATTATGTTCTTGATCTAACACACACACACACACACACACACACACACACAAAGTCTATTTTGGGGGCTGAGAATGGTGTTGGTTTTTTGGTCATGGTCTTGATTTTTTTTTTTATGTCACAAAATATTCGTATATTTTCAGTTAAGAAATCCGTTAAAAACGTCGTTTTTTCATTGATAATGACCTTAGACTGTTTTAAGTAATATGCATTTTAAGCTGGACTGATCTGTTCAGTGCCGAGTCCCTATTCTATTAGTTCCTTACCTCAGTAGCCTGCTTGTTCTCATCGTCAGGATATTCTGAATTTAGGGGCATTTTTCAGCCAAAACGTTGTTATCAAAAAGGGTTTCTTTTGTTTAAAATAATACTCGACAACTTTTAGAGGAACTCCACGTGTCGGAGCTCTGCCCCAACACTCTATCGATGTTTTTTTCACCCTCTGCTAAGTCGGAGAGGTCATAGTGGTCAAAATTTTGAGCTTGTTTGTGAAATTCCAGCTAATTCGTGTGAAATGGGAGTAGAGACGGGGGGGTAGGGTGGACTTCACTTAAGGTGGACTATTGTAGGCTCAGTTAATTCTGTCCTCGGATAATCAAGAACATGCAAGTATAATAAGTCGTATTAATCATGAGAAAATACCATCGACTGTATATAAATATACAATTATATACAGACCATGGAAAATGCTCACCAATCTTCCAGTGGGGCTGGCATATCCATTACAGTATCATTTTAAATTCCCGTGATTCCATGTTCTCCCTTGACGTGGCTCCACCTTAATGAGGTCAGTCGCTGACGAATAAGATAGCTATAGCCAGGCAACTGTTGCTTCAAAAGCAACTGAACCGGCTTACCGGGAAAAGCATATGTGCTCAGTAACAAGGTGAGGAACACAGCTCAACTGATAACTTCTCAGACGCTTTGCCGCTTCGACCGGACTGAATTTGAAAGCAATAACAGGTGACCTATTATATCTGTTGATATTATAAAAAATGCATTTTGATATTTTGGTTGATCCAAATTATTCATTTTTCCCCAGGTTTCCATTTACATCACTGTGCATTTCGTTTACTCGTATATTTAGCTAACTGAACTAGCTACCTTTTCGCTAAGTTGATCTCCAATATCTATTTATGTGTACAAATGTCCTTATGAATGAATGACGTTGCTGGCAAAAAGAAGAGTTTTTCGCTTTGTTGGCTGAATTTGAACTTGACTAAAGTAAGCCTGCGAGCGTTAAATTATGTTCATCATCAAAACATGCGTTGCTGTATGATCAAGGTTATTATGTTGGCTTAATTAAAGTTATGTGTTTGCTATTAGTAATTATTTTGTTCAGCATAAGAGACTCGTCGATTAGCAGTCTGGTTCTAGATAATTTTAACCTTCTGACTCAACATATAAAATTAGCCGGGTGACATGAAAATGAACTTGCGCGTCCTTACTTGCGCGGTTCTTCTTAGCACATCCATGTAAAAGCTGACGCAATCCGGCGAGGAATTTGCACTCCAGGCATGAGTGGCATGGGCTTAATGCTAGCTAGCTTACGATACATTAACTTTACTAGCCACCCAAGTTTGCCATCTTGTCAGTGAGTGCGAACTGAACGTTTTGCATTTAATGTGATGTAGGCTAAAAATACTTATTTTAATTATATTGTCTTGCCTGACTGATTTGATGGTCATTTCTTAAGTTAAAATTGCAAGCATCGCATCTACCGCGACGATGAGTAACCAGAGCGCTGCGGATATGAAGGACGTGGAGCTGAACGAGCTGGACCTTGAGAAGCAACCTATGACTGGCAGCGAGGCTGGAACAGAGAAAAACGGCAGCGTCAAGGTGAAGGTACCTGAGGAGGCCGATTCAAAGTTCACAGGACTTTCAAAAGAGGAGCTTATGGAAGTCGCGGGAACTCCGGGGTAAGAACCGGGCTCCTATTTTTTGTACATCTGCGCAGTGCAAATACATTCTTTTCTGAATCTATGATTGAAGCATCGCACGTTGACTGCATTAAGTTACGAGAATTGAGAGCACGAAAGCAATAACGCTAAACCAGGAAAAAACGCCCAATGTTTCTTCCTCTCACAGTTTACGCATCTGTTCCGTCGTAGGTGGGTCCGCACGCGTTGGATTCTCCTGGTTTTATTCTGGCTCGGTTGGCTTGGAATGCTGGCTGGAGCCATTGTCATCATTGTCCAGGCTCCTAGGTGCAAACCTATTCCCAAAATGGACTGGTGGAATGAGGGACCAATTTACCAGATCTGGGACGTGGATGCATATGCTGGGGCAGATGGTCTGAAAGGTAGAGATAATGAAGTGAACTTAACAGCGCATATGTTATGTTAACCAGGCTGGGGGGGTTTGTATTATGCGATGGGAGAGTGAATGAAGTGGGGACATATTCAGTACTGAAAGTCTTGAAGCAGTTGGCGAAAAGCTGCCAAGGCGTTTTGACTGTTCTGTGAGGTCAAATTAGTGTTCTGGCTTGCATTTTTATCGCTGTGGCTTGCTGAACTCTCTGAACAAGCCCTTGTGTTATCTCTGTAATTTGCCAAGTCTTTTATTTTTTCCATCTCCAGATGCCTGCTAATATTTGCTGTATGCAAACCAGTTAAGAATTAAATGACTAATGCTGAGCCTTGCATCAAACTTATCTATTGCCTCACAGTGATTGACCTTTAGCCAAAGCCGGTAAACACTAAATGGGGGAGGGTATCTCTTGGATGCTTGTCATCAATTTTGAAGGGAAAATATGGTTGCCAATTTTATTCAAAAACTGCTTTCTTTCTCTCACTCAATTAGGATTGGAGGGGAAATTGGACGACTTGAGTCAACTGAAGGTCAAGGGTCTTGTGTTGGGGCCTTTTCACACTGTCCAAGCAGATCAGCCAGAAACACTGGACTTTAAATCCGTGGCCCCTGAGATGGGAACAGTGCAGGAGTTTGAGCACCTTCTGGGAAAGGCCCGTAAGAAAGGTGAGCAGAAGTTTATCAGTGTCCCCTGCCTTCACTCTGTCTTCTGTTTCTCTGGGTAACTCTGTTCATGTGTTCTGCAGTGCAGTTCTGTAGAATACCACATCAGTATTGCATTTGGCATTCTCAAATTGTGGCACCTGTATGTTACATGTCATTTTTTTGCATTTTCTCCTGCTCTTCAAAGGAGTCTCTGTGGTATTGGACATGACCCCCAACTACAGTGGAAGCAAACGCTGGTTTAATGTTGGTGATGTTGCTGCAACTGCTGAGAAGCTGAAGGTATGGGTCCTTATGGACTACCGTGTAGTGCTATGTGATCATAATTAATTGTTTGGGATTTTCTGGAGCACTAATGTTATTCATCAATACTCATAATGTCTCTTCTTTTCAAAGGATGCCATACCATACTGGTTCCAGATGGGAGTCGATGGCATTCAGTTGGCTGGACTTGATCAGGTTTTCACCGATGCGCCGACCGCATGGACTCAAGTGCGGGAAGCTGTGCAGGCCAACAGAACAGAGGGTGAAAAGAATAGGTAATTTTCATCAATTCTCATTGTCTGTTTCTGCAGCAGAAATGGTAACTTGAGAATTTGTGTGCTTTCAGTCACATGTCAAGCTGATAGTGGTGAGAGCCACCCTGTGGTCAATTAGAAGTACAACACTTCATTCCACCATAATTCCTAGGTGTTGGGAGAGTTTAGCCCTGTAGGCTTTCTGCCAGTCAGCCTATAGGAAGTCAGGTGATGTAATATGAAAACTCACAAAGTTCACAGGGCTAGCAAGTTATGCGGGTTGGCTGGGTTAAGTGTGGGAGTCGCATGCATTCGAACAAGCTTTGAATCCCAAATGTGCTCATGTTTGGTTTTATTATTGTAGCCCCTGGCCCAAGTCAGGCGGCTATTATGGATTCATGGCTTTCATCTCCTCTGCTGCTGAGTCCATAGAGATTTTCTAGTGGACGTTCTATGGGCCACAAATTTCGATTGATTCCTTTTGATATTTGGCGTGGGCATAGGTTATGGTTAGGTCATAGCTAGGGATGCAACAATGTTAAATTGCAATATTTTTGAAGTGTAGTAAGACCACCTGCCTGCATGGGGCTTTCCTTTCATCAACCCAATACAGTCTTGAACGAATATCTGCTGAAAGTGCCAAACATCAGAGGCTATGTGAAATGCTTCCGGGAAAAAAAACTGAACTGACATCAGTATGAATGGCGACATGCTGAACCGAGCAAAATTGAGGTCTGCAGATCCATCTCCTTTTAATGTACTATTCTCATCCTATTCCCGTGTATTTTGCACAGTTAGCAATCAAACAGTTGATTTGCTTAATTAGGTCTGTATTATTATAGTCTGTAGATGGTCCAATTTATTAAGGTGGCATGTTTTTTGGCATGTGTCTCCCCCACATTCATACATTTGAATGACTATGCAGGGTTCGACCTTTACTTTTTTAGCTGTCAGCCAGCCGGGCTGACAGACCCCAAAATCTGTCAGCCTGGCTGAGTTTTTGTCAGCCCTGATTTTTTCAAATGCAAAACCCAAAAAAAGACACCTTTTTGTGAACAAAACATTTATTTCTCAGAATATAGCAACAACGAGGTCTTCTATTTTAAAAACATAAGACAGGATTTTTAAAAGTCAAGTGCTGTGGCAGCTAGCAGGCTGTCTTCTGAACAGACAACAAGACAACCAGATTGCAAACCCTCGCCCCTTTGACATTTGTTTGTGACTGATTTTTGACCCAGCAGTCTGACGTTAAGGAGGGCTGAGCCACGGGTAGGACCTTTCTGCTGTGAAAGTTTTACGTAAATTGTGCCAGTAGTTTTTAACATATCGAGAGTTTGGAACACAATGGTTATATGTCCAAAATTTGTGGTTTTGAGATTTTTACCCCCTTTCACAGCTTTCTATCAGCTAATCCTTGGAGCGCAATAACTATGTCCATCTGCATTCATTTTTAATCAGAATTCACATTTTCATTTTGTGATATGTCCAACAAAATCTGCTGAAATGAATTTAACATTGACATTTTGATGAATAAACATGAATTTCATTACAGAATAGTCTGTCTTCCATTGCAAACAAACTTACCTTCAACCAATCATCATTGTGTTATGTGACTATGTCACATCATGTGCTAGAATTGTTGGAGCACTGAGGTGACATGTCCATTTTTGGCAATTTTGACCATGATGTTGCAGTTACACTCCCATTAAAACTTAGGTGTTCAATATACTTCTGACCATGCAGCAAAAGAGTGACTGGTAAAAAAAAAAAAAGATATAAAATACCTGATTTAATTGAACACTTGGAAACCTAAAAATCACTTTTTCTCAAAAGCTCTAAAATGGACATATAACCCTTGTGCTCCAAACCCTCGATATGCGTCCGGAAAGGCAGACAGACGGACCCGATTACAATACCTTTGCTCCCCCTTTGGGGGAGCCTTTTCTCTTCTCCTTTTCATAAATCTGAGATCCTTCACCATCTTTCTTTTTTGCCGGTTCTCCTTTGCCCAGCCACAACATTAACCCTCCCGCTCACTTCGCCATGCTAAACTCAACTGTACACAATTATATATTTTTATATATATTTATATATACACATGTGTATATCCTCTACTGTATGTATACATATACACATGTGTATATCCTCTACTGTATGTATACATTATATTTTCTGATAACCCCAACCCTAAACCCATATCTTGCCATAGGTGGCACAGTTCTTCTATTAGCTCATCACCCAGTGATAGGGCCTTTTGTTTGGAAAAAGTCTCACCCATTACAGCTCAATGTTGCATTTTTGCAACATTAAAAAAAAATCCCTCTAAATCCTGTGTACTATACTTTTTTGAAAAAAAATATTGAACTTTTTTGCACACTAAACATCTTAAAAATACAGGAAAAACATACTACAGGTCAAATACTTACTTGTAAATTTGTTGAAATTGATCCAAAAGAGAGAGCTGGGGCATCAGTAGGAGGCAGACATGTTGTTTAAACTTGGACTGTGGTATGTCTTCCAATCTTATAATTTTCCCGCCAAAAATGTTGTGATACAATTCAGAGTCTGGGGTGCTGGGATATGCAGTGTTTGCTACATTTAGTCAGGGGTAGGTACTGTTAGACAGTTTCAAATAGATGTTGCAATTTTGCAACTGTGGGTCCTTGAGGGTTAATCAACAGTACTGTTGGTTTAACTAATTTATGCCTCGCACCAAATTCTATGAATAGCCTGCATTGATATGTGCTCAGCATGCATGAAGGATGCTGGCAATTGTTTTGTTTACAACAAGAAAGTTATATTCTTACCTTGTACTCTGAGTGCTTAGTAGTGATGTAATGCACATAATTGGCTTCTAAAGTTTGAAAATTTTGATGATTTATGATGACGTTGATTTTTTTAATCTAGTTTTTAAACATGTAGAATCTTGCAAATCAGATGGTGGAGGTTGGAAGTTAATTACACCCTCAATTGAAGGAGAGCTCCTTTGTTTTAAATGTATGGTGGCCTGTAAGGTCTACTTCCACTCAAGCTGAGTTCAGGTTGATTTTGGACTAACCAATGGGGACCCGCCCGATATCTAAAAATAGCCTGTACGTAAGGTGAACGTCATTCTCCGAAGTCGGGCAAGCGAACAACAGGAGGCAATGTGCCGAGTTAGGAAAAAGTAGGGTTTTTAGGCAATTTTATCAACTTATTTTAGATCTAACTTGTGTTGACAATGGGGACCTGGGGTGCATTTCCCTAAAGCGTAGTTTTTAACTACACTCGGAACTTACGTAGTTTGTCCATTCACTGTCAGTGCCTCCAACTATGTAAGTTCACACCTGTTCTTCCGAAAACACATTCCTGGCTCGGCAGAGCAGACCGAGCAATAGCAACAATAGCTCTGAAAAAATTCACTTCACCATCGACAGCTAACAGGGAAACACAGATAAGGGGCAGTCCAGATAACACAAACCGCGACAATAACAACCCTTTTTTCGTTTGCGCTTAGCCAGCTACAGAAATACAAAAGCAACGTGTTCAATGCTCGAATCACAGCAGGATAACGGGGGAGACTTAGTATTCATACTTTAATTTGTGACCCCTGTGACAGGTTTGTAATGGCAAGCTAGCTTGGTAACAGTTCGTTAACCTACTTGATAATACACTTGTAGGATTCTATGCTAGTATTTGAAGTTACTCCACCTATGTTGTTAGGATTTTCTTTTGCAGCGGCTGCGATTCATTTGTCTGGTATTGTTCATTTTGGTTCGAAAGTAGGCATTTTTAGATAGCAAATGTGATGCGATACCGCTTATTTCAAACCTCGCAATGTATGTAAAATATGTTGATGTTCAAGAATAATGCTAGGTAAGGGAACAAAGCTTGTGAAGACTACTAAAGGAGTTTTGTGCACCTATCGCCGCTGGTGGGTCTACATAAGTATCAGAAGGCAGTAGGTTAACCTGGTTACCTGGGCGTAAGTCGCAGCCCGGGACGGGGGAGAAAGGGAGGAGTGTGACTAAATTTACTGCTTGTCATTCGCTCATTCATTTAGTGTAATCAGTTAATATTCATCAATATATGCCTCGGGAGGAGTAATTCTATTTTTAAACTACCTTTGAGCACACATTTCCGCTTCATTCCATGGAGAGAAGATGAATAACAAGCAGTTTAGAGCATCTCGTTTTCAATGGTTCTCTATGGCAGATGCCCGATGCTTGCCCGACATCCGCATCATGTGACGATTATTCACGTTTTTCATGACTTCATCCGGGCGGGTCGCCATTGTCATTACCAGTCACAATTCAATGTTGAGGCTAATTCTTTGCTGAAAAGAAATCAAAAACTGAAAAAACCTAGCAACGCATGGTGTTTTGGGCTCAAGGCCGACCTCAAGCCCCCCCTCTAGGCGAACCAAACTACTGGACTGCAAGTGTTAGCATGGCTTATTGAAACATGCCCACAGGTGTTAGAGACATACATTGACAAGAAACAATTGTTAAAGCTCCAATCATTTAGGAAGCCATGAAATGGAAAAATGCGGGAATTTGTGCGTATTCGAATATTTCACAATCAGACGACAGGGGGTTAATTCTAAAGGCCTTACTCCTTCCTGCTTTGTAAGGGTTTTAAAAACTGCCCACTCTAGTAGTCTAAAAATATGCATTAGTCTCCTTCCATTTGGCGAACTCGCTTGGGCACAGTGGGGTATAGAGTTTTCAGAGCACCTGGATTTATACTTACCCCTTCCGTCCTTGACCTTTTGACCTCTAGCTATGCACGGAATGGCCCAATTAAAAAACCAATGGTGTGGGATTGTAGTAGACATTATAAGCTTTACAATGATACTAAATATGTGAGTGAAAGTCTAAAGAAACCCTTTGAAAAACACATACATTTCCTCTACCCCTAATTTTCGGGCGAATTTTCATACACCCAGATTATCAAAAAGGGTGCCAAAAAACACTTTTCGCGAGGCATTTGCCTGAGCAGGCCTCTGGATTCCTATGCAGGATGGACCAATCTACGAAAAAATGCCAAAGATAAAAGTATGTCATGATGTGACACACCTTCTCCCCATCTTGGGGCCCTGGCACCCCTACTATGTGTTGCTAGGTCTGTTACACATTGAGGAGACTGATCAGCTCGTTCGCTGGCGCAGTTTTTACGTGAACTGTTTGCCAAAGATACTTAGCGATTCATGTAAATTGGTACTTGTCGCAAAACTTGATATCTAGCTAGGTAAGCCGGACTAAGTATGTTAGACCTTGCAGTAGATAACAGATTAGCATAGTCTCACCTGGCTAAACTATCAAGTTAGTTACGGCAAGGCATAATTTCTAACCTTTAATCTAGGTTTCTTTAGTCAGCGTCCGTCAGCAAATTTTTTTTATTTGGTGCATTTTAATGGCAGCTAGCAAGCTAAATGCTTGCAATTCAACTCTAAGTTAGTTCGCGAAATAATGGCTATTCACTTTTTTCCTATTGACTTTCATGCGTCAAATTGAACTGTTGGCTAGCGAACTTTCTAGCTAAGCAAGCGAACTAACGTTAGCTAGAACTATTGATCGCTATCCATTGCTTCCTATGCCTGCCACGTTCGCATGCGAACCCTTTGCACTGGCTCATTAGGTTACAATCCTGAGCGAACCCTTCGCTGTGGTTTAAATACAAAATATGCTGCCTGGCTTTACTCGAGGTGGCGTCATTGGCCATAATGACGGACAGACGGAGTGAGCTGGACTCGTAGATTGTTGTTCCATTTCAGTGGAGCCGATTTCGCGGCTAAAAATGCTGTCGGCCCACCGGACCGACTCACCCAGAAAATTGTCGGCCCAAAATGAATGGCCGACGGACCGGCGTTAAGGTCGAACACTGCTATGGAACAGCACAGATTTGCATGAATGTGATTGCAAGATTTTTTGTGGGGTACATTTGGCAGTTTCATTCAAATGCAATCAGTTGTATCTCACGTTCACGTTTGATACGCTCAACAAAATGTTTTCCTCCTTGTGTATTTTTAGAAGCTTAAAATCCAGGGTGACTTTAAAACGAATCTCTTTATTTTTAATTAATCTGTAATAAGCAGCTAAAAATGCTACGATGAGAGATGGAATTCGGACCAAATTTTTTTTTTTTTCTGATTCTTTAGATTATTGGCATACTTTCAATCTAACTCTAGCTTAGTTGCGTCTGTCAGTTCTTCTCTCTTGCTTCTTAATAATTATCGGCAACAGGCTAAATTGCTTGTTTGTTATTTAGGCTCTGTATACGGGAGCAGATTCAGGGTTGGCCAATTGAACTTAAAAGGTGCTGGAAGCTGCCCAACCTCACTGGCAATAAGTGGAATTCTAATTTGAATTATCTTTCCAGAAGCATTTCAAATGATTGTCATTTATTTAAGACCGCTTTTATGTTTCAGGAAGAAATGGCATGTGACCGTCTACACACCCCATGGCGGCAAGTGATCTTATTACACTTTAAAATGATCGCGGTTTAATATTGTTGCATCCTCAGTCATAACACCTATCGATTTTTGTTGCCATGGCAATATAATTGGGCAAATAAAGCACAATGTCATGTTGAAAATGTGCCTGTCACTGAAGGGCTTATGAACGCTGTAGAGGTCAAAGTTTTCAAGACATCATAAGCGGGCATTCGGGGGATGCACCCATGCGGTCGTGAGAGACCACGCTCTCTAGTTTTACCCCTGGCATGTAATGCGGAGGGATATAGTCATCAGTGCGGTCGTCTGTCTGTCTATCTGCTGACATTTCGTCTCTAAAGCAGAACTCCAATACCGTTCAGTATTTTTAACGAAACTTGCTGTGCGTATTAATCAGGTCCTAGACTGGTGCCTTTGGTTATTTTGGGATTTGTGAGATGGCATTACGGGGGGCGGGGGGATATTTCATCCTCTGATGACTCATGTTGTTTGACTTGGTTGACATTTTTTCAGGTTTATTTATAATTTTCAATTCTCAGTTGCAGAAACGAAACTATTTGATTAGATTTGGGCAGCAAAAGTTCTTTGATGGGTTTAGGCGACAAAACTGTTTGGATAAGTTTAGGGAAATATCTTGGTTTGGGTTAAACTAGACCCTTTAACAATGTTAACCCTGTCTTCAGAAGGCTTTGTAACAGAATCTTTCTGTCAGAAAGCCTTTCTGTCAGACAGTCTTCAGGGCTAACTTGTTCTATTAGCTTATTCCTGCTGAATTGTCCATGCCTCCTGGTTGCGACTATAGAACGTATTTGTGTGAATATTCTACTCTGAACTTGCATTGCTCATAAACTAAAATCAGTTTAAGTGGAATGAATATTATTCTATTGTTTAAAAGAAAACGTATTAAAAAATTTAAATCAAAACTACAGATATTTATACTGAAAATGGGGAAAATAAACACCGACTTGTTTATATGTTCCTATTTTATTCTGTTTGGTTTAGTCCTACCACATCTCCTTTGAAAACTCAGTTGTGATTGGGAAAAAAAACCCTCTGAGAGAGGGTGTTATTTCCTTTAAATCTCACGACTATGGAGTAATTCCAAGAATATTGGCATTTACATTTCCTGCCTATTCACCACATTTTGATTCCTGGCTAAAGTTAAGGCTTAAAATAGAAACGGATATGTTTGCGTTTTCCAATGTAACTATTGTGATGTTTGAATATGGAATTGGGAATTATGACAACTGGGAGCACTATGCTACAGTGACTGTCCGAGTAGAACTACGAAGCTGTGGAACTAGAAACTGTAACTTTTTTTTTTTTTTTTTTTTTTAGCAGCAAAATGGAACTAAACTACACGTTTACATGTGGCAATAGTGGTTATGGCTGTATCCCAGCAGCTTCAGTTGATGGTTGCAGAACCATACATAAATGCAGTGTTTGGATGAAGATGCAAAATTTGTCTTTAGGTTAACGTGCATATGTGGTAACTGTTGAACGCGTGTAATAGTTACTTCGTGCTGGTCATTATATGAAAATCGCGTGCACAAATTTAGGTGTGCAGTTATTTTTGTGTACTGATTGGCATGTTTTATGTTGCTTTCTTAAGATGACCATTTTCTTTGTATATATTGTTTGTGGTCATGTGACCTTCCCTGAGACTCCCTTGTATTATTAACTGAGGATGTTTCTGACCTGTTGTGTCTTCATTATGGCAGGATGAAACATTTTCTGAAATGCTCATCCTATCTGTTCCTGTGCAGGGCTCTGATAGGAGTGACTGAGAAGAGCTCTGCAGCAGAGGTGGCAGCCCTGCTGGAAGGCTCTGGTGTAGACCTGCTGCTCTCGGGGGTTTTAAAGCCTGGACAGGCTGGCACTGTGCGGGCTCAGGCCATCCAGCAGCTTTACACCAGCCAGAACCAGACCCGGCTGGGCTGGAGTCTGGGGAGCAGGACTGAGGGACATCTGGCCTCCCTGACTGGGTCCAAACTGGTCCGGCTGTACCAGATGCTTCTGTTCACTCTTCCTGGAACCCCAGTCTTCAACTACGGGGATGAGATTGGCCTGGTGGGACAGGTGAGCCGCCCGCCCCAGCTGTCGCAGTTATGCTCCTTTGACTCATTAGGAAAGCTGCAGGATGCCACGATCCAATTTTTTCATAATTCTCACATCATACTGCTCATCATGCCTCACCAGTGGATTAATTCCATTAAACGCCACTCTGAGTACTTCCTTCACTCTGGCCCTTCTGTGGTGTAATGAGATTTACACGACAATCAGGACAGGGAAGCTGCTTTCTCTTCTGCGAGCCAATTCCATGATTGACATTTGTGACTGAGGGGGAAAAAATCAATTGTAATTTGGTTCATAGTCACTTAACTAGGCCCACTTATTCTATAGCTTAATTTATATCCTGAAACCCTGAGACAATTTCAAGCACTCTATTCTCAAACTCCTTCTTGCTTAACCTAAGGCAACTTGACTTACCTCTGTCTGTTATTTGCTACATTTGGTTGTGACTGACTCAGTATCAGCTTTTTGTGTCCTTACAGTTTGCATACATTTATGTTAAGGTCCTCTGAGGTAAAAACATGCAGGAAAGTCTTTGATGTAATGTAAATTTAGAAGGTGGAGGCTTAGAGTTATTCAAAGCAAAATGCTCTGATGAGCATTTGCATTTGTATCTAATGGGGAGAATGGAAACCTACCCCTGCTATATGAATGCATGTTCAGTGTGTGATGTGAAGGATCACTTATGAGCAGTTGTTTGATATTTGGTATAACTCTGGAATTCACTAAAGCATTGCGGCGGGGGGGCGGGGGGGGCAGCACGAAAGCTATTAAAAGAGGCAGATGTGTGTGAACTAGTCATTGATTTTATAAAGGGCAGGACCTGAGAACTCTGCACACTAATCGGTTAAGTCTCCCTCACTCACCGTTGTGGTAATGCTGTGAAAGGGAACAGACAAGTAGAGCGTAGTTACTTACCTTCCTGTTCATGACCAACAGAATGCAGGATACCCCAAGATGCTGTGGGACCCATCTGAGCCAGTAGAAGAGAAGAATGAGACCTTGAAGGTAAAAGATTTCCCTTGACATCACAGGCGTAGATTTGGGTAGGGATGGTCAGGATATGTCCCGACCAGCTGTGGATCAGTGGGGAAAATGAACACGCAGAATCGTAAATCAGAAATGTTCCAGTCCAATGTAAAGCTTGGTTTGCGGCTTTGTCCAATTCATTCATAGTTAAAGGAGGACTATCATAGCTGGGAAAAGTGGGTAATATTATTTCAATATATCATGAAAAAGGCTCCTACGACTTTTTTTTTTATTTTTTATTTTGTGATTTCTTTAATTTTTATGAGCGATTTTACAAAACTAGTGGACCGCGCCATTATCACCACAGCAGATGAAAATTCGGCCTCGATTTTGAAAATATCCGCTTGGGGCGCCCCTAATCGTGACGTCAGTGCGGCTGCCAGCGCTATGAATGTCCATTGTCCTGCGGACCTGCATTGAGATTGTTGAATGACCGAGATATTCCCGCTTCCTCTATGGGGCAGACAGACGAGCTTGATCATTACCTTTTTCTATCCGACACAACTTTAATTTAGAGGTGAACTAACATCAGAGGCCATTTGAAATGCTTCCAGAAAGAGAAGTGCGATTTGAAGTCTGCTAATTACCAGCGAGGCAGGACAGCTGGCATCACCTTGGCATAATTAGCTCACCTTAAATCAATTCCTGTGTACTTTGCCTAACTTGTAATCAAGCAATTTATTCAGCCAACTGACCAATCAAAACCAAAATCAAGCCAATAATGATTTAGAATAGATAATGAGAAGCAGACAAACCAAACCAGGCTACCATGTTAGATTGAAATAATGTCAGTAATCTGAATAAATAGCAGACCTCTGAATTCCAGCTCTCGTCGGAAAACTTTAATGTGTTATTAAAAAGGATTTCTTAAAAATAAAATCATGTTAAGATGGCCCTGGTTTTTAAGCGTCTAAAAATATACGCGAAGTAGAAAACATTGTGTGAAGCGCATCAAACGTGAATGTGAGAGAAATTATTTTCACATTGCAAGCAATGGACAAATGCACCGAAGACTGGGCAAGCACATTCAGGCAAATCTGTGCCGCAAATCTTTAACATTTTTTATTTAATAATTGAACAAGATTCGCACACAACGGCCAAATGTAATAATCAAGCAAACACATTCAGGCAAATTGCGTGCTGAACTAAGCAAAGTTAAGGTCTTCAAAATCATCCTCCTCTACTCGATAATTGCTTTCACCCCCTTCCCATTTACTTTGCTCAATTTACAATCAAACAGTTGATTCACTCAATGAACAATTTTAAATTGGTTGGTAGTCTAATTTATTTAGATATCCATGTATTCAGACATTTTTGACATCGCATGCATCATGCACATGAATGCATGTGGCAGCCGCAGTGACGTCATGATCTCGCAACTTCTCATGCCACGCGTGGCGTTAATGGCGGCCTCCTGGAAACAGCCTTAGGGGACATTTACGGCTATTTAATGGTCAGTTAAAAGAACAGGGGGTATGTATGGACAAAAAATCGACCGTGGGTATTATGTTGGAGTTAATTACTATAAGATTAAGTCAAAACGGGTAGTTCTGCATAGTCCTCCTTTAATGGTCTGATTTGAATTTTACATCTTGGCTACAGTCACCTCAAGAAAACAACACCGCACACAAAGATGCTTAATGCACAGGATTGCAAACTAGCTAGCTAACATAGCTATATATCCACTCAGTTGGTTTCAACGTCCACTCCACTAGAAGTGAGCGGGTTTCGGGAGGTACCTTAGGTGATTTGTAGCAGGGTGTGAAGGCTATAGAAAGTGAACGAAATTTAAACATTAGTTGATACTCACGTTCTTGGTGACCTCTGGCTGAGACACCGAAGGTGCAATTTCACCCACGCCCGAGTGTGATTGGGATCTGTTCTCAGTTAAACTCATGGCTGTGGTGATATGATTGCTGTGGCAGTCTAAAAGACATTAAAACATGCTAAATGCCCTTGCATTGCGAATTAGTCAATGCGTAGAAAAACAAGTTAATGAATATTGCATCCATGAAAATTATGGAGGCACCTCGCTTGGCATCAGTAAAAAAAAAAAAAAACAATAAAACACTAATCAGGGTTATTTCCGTTTACAGAAAAGGCAGTATTTGCACTCGGATTATGGCAAAAAAAATATTTCCAGCTTGTACACTATATGCGTTCGCAGTACATACGTATCTCTACCAACTCTCTCATTAAACCTGCGCCCTTGCCTAACATCATTACCTTGCGAACAAAAATGTTTTAATTCAGTTTTTTATTGTTTGCTCGTTTGCCTCATGTAGTGCAATTAAAATTGTTTTCTTTGGGGTAATATGTCTGCTCTTACATTGGTCCTTTTCCCCACAGATGGAAAGGGAGCAAAGGCTGTCTTACCGATCTTTCTTTAAGACCCTGAGCGATTTACGCGGGAAGGAACGCTCGCTTCAGCACGGGGACTTCCTATCACTCTATAACGACACCACCTCTTTGGCCTTCTTGCGGCTGTGGGACCAGAGTGAACGTTTCATAGTTGCTCTCAACTGGGGCAATGGGCCCACCACACTTCGCCTCGAAAACCCAGAGCTGCCGGCTGAAGCCACAGTGAAACTCAGCACGGATCCAGATAAACATGCTCCAGAAAGTTCTGTAAACCTGGGACAGTTGGTCTTGGAGGGCCAGCAAGCTGTGCTACTGCAGTTCCCTTTCACTCCCTAGCCAGTGGACTGAATGATGTGAGCAGTGGCACAGGAAGATGCAGAGAGGGTTGCTTTTTCTCTGCACTGAAACTTTCAAAATTTTTAGATCGGACGATGGGGTATATATATTACTTACCAATTCTACTATTCCTGCATTTGTACTCAAACACTAGAGTCCACACGTCAACCTCTTACCCAGTGCACACATCAATTTCACGATCCTCCTTGTGCCTTTCCCCTTTATTTCCTCAATCTGAATTTCCTTCCTGACAGCCGTTTTGATATACATTCCACACAAATTTTAAAATGCTCGCATCTACTGAATTTTCTAGTGTCATTTTATAGTTAAAACATTTCAATTGCTAGAGATGAACTTTGACTTTTAAGAACTGTGTGTGTGTTTAGGAACTCTTACTGTTAATTCAGTGAACAAGTCTTGCCGAATGTATGATGTGGTGTTTCATACATGCACAAATGATACCCCCACAAAAATGCATTGTGTTGACAAACACAATAAATTGCGGAGAAGTGAAAATGAAATAAAGGAAATCTGGCAGGGTTATTTTTGTGTGTGTATGGGTTTTCTTGGATTACGCAGGATCTGAAGTGGATCCTTTTGGCAATCAATACTATATTCTCCTTTTCCATTTACTTCACCTGCAAACACACCCATTCCTCTTACGTGTCCGATATCATGCATCTGTCAGTGATCTTCATTTTGGCTGTTGAATAATACACTCCATGGCTCATTCAACTGGATATTTTAGCACTTATTAAACATTCATCCATTGAAACTGAAAGCCAGGCTGACTGCCAGGGGCAGATGGTGGAGAAGGGTACTGTTTACACCAAGCTAATTTTGTAGATCAGCATATAAGGAGATATGTCAAGCGGTGTTTTAATGTCCTGCTGAGTAAGTCTGATGTGGTGTTAGCTCAGTGACCACTACTCATTCGTGACATGCGTTTGAGTGACCAGTATTAAATGTATAGATAATATGCCAGCTGTTCGATTTTGGGAGCTACAACTATTTTGACCAAATCCCTCATTACCTATCATTTAAATTTATAAGACCTATGGGAGTGAATGAATGGCCTTCAGTGGCAGAAGTGCCGTTTAGACTTCATAAAGCTTGTCATTTCTCCATTAACTTGGCTGATGACACATACTGGAAATGTGCAAGCAGTGGTTCAGCCTTCAGAAATAATAATCGGTGTACGGGTGCTGGAAATCCTTAAACGTTCGACTTTCGATGTTTTCAAGGGTTGAAAAGTGCTTGGATTTTGAATAAAATGCTTGAAACTTCTTAAAATCGTAACATTAATTGCATTATTTTAATAAATCGCTGAGTAGTTTGATAAATATTTAATTTACCAGAGCTGTAAGGCGCTGGAAAAGATCGAAAATGCTTCTTTAAAGAAGTGCTTTAATTTGACTTTGGAAAAGATATAGGAACCCCGTATAATTTCATCTTGGATATTTGGATCTGCGTCTATTATCTTTTTAAACTCTAGGAATTAACGTTGAATTAGGTAAGTGAACTGAACAGAACCTTTCATTATTAGGACTGTACAGTTCGTTCACTCACAAAATATTTCATTTTATGAGCTTTGTGCCGGGTCGGAAAATAAACTTTTCTTTGGTCTCGGTGGGACAGAATGTTTACTTATTCTGAGTACAGTCCTGATATAGCATTCAGCAAAATATTTTAATGTCTCGCCTAAAATTAAGCACGGAGGATCCTCAAATTTTCTGATGATTGAGTTGCGTTTAATTCCACCCATGCTTTCGTCGCATTGCAGGTGGTCAAAAACCAATCAGCAAACACTTCCTGGGTCATTTATGGTCGGTGTCGCCATTTATACAGTCCGTTATACTGCAAGTCCACTGTTACATTTTGCTTTTTAAGAACCCTCTTCATCTGTAAATGCGATTAACTTGTTTACCTGAAATAATTTGAAAAAGCCGAACATACGCCCATTGCCTCTATCAATGACTCGCCAAATCTGACAAAGCTAACTAGACCTAGATTAGTAGCCAACCAAGTTAGCGAATTGCCCTACCCTTGCCAGTAGATAGCTATGGACACACCTAGCTGTGTTACATTAATGAAGCCTAACTAACGTTGCTTGTACGTAGAATACAATGAGAATCTACCTAACGCAGCCAATTAAACGGATCAAAAACTTTTCAGGTTACCACTGTCCAGCTAGGCAAGTGGCTGTGTACTCTTATAACAGACAGCACTATTTTATTGTCGCAAACTTCGTCTCTGAAGTGTAGCGCCAGCTGACGGCAGTGAGGATGTGGGTTGCACACGGCCTGAAGCCGAGCAGCACAAGGCGGAGTGTTACGCCAGTAAGGGGAAGCACATCCACTGTAGGCGCGGAGGGGACTGAGCAAGAACGAGAATTACTATCGATAGTCTACTAATATCTGCAATAAAAATGGTATGTAATTTAGCTACTCTACTCAAAAATATTTGTTCTTAAATGCATTCTATTAGAGTGCAATTGACTGGTGATTCGCATGTACCCAGATTAAAATTTGATAGCATGCGCAAGAAACACCGGTTAGAAAAATGTTAGCGAGCTCATTCTGGCTGAACCCGTTAGCTAACAAATCGTACTCCAATGTAACGGTAACGTTTTACCATTAGATAGCTAGTTGGCTAACATTGGGTTAGCGAATTATGTTGTTATACATGCAGCTAGTGCTAGCTATGTGTAATACTAAACTGCTGATGTTACCATTAAATGGAAATCTAGCTGTGCTTCTATTCTTTCCTTATCATCAAACATTTGGCGTCCGCTTGCTTTCGGTAGCTGATGTCCATCTTTAATGAAGATATAATTAAAAGTAATAGATGCTTGCTAGCATGCTAGGGTCAGCCTGAGCGCGATGTTCGCAATACGCGTGATATGTCAGTTAATGTAATTTCAGCAGCAACATCACCCGTTACTAATACTCCCTGACAGCTAGTTAGTTGCGTTACTGTGCGTTGGCCTAGATGTCCTATTGGCCACAGAAGGGCTATAATTTCATTTCATTTCAATTCAAACTTTATCAACGTGACGGACGCACGGTCCACGTCAAAGACAGAACATTAGTTACGGAAAATAAATCACGTTACCTACAAAAGCATTATTCAAGAACATAGCTGGTTAATCTGCTTTCACACCAGACGCGAAACGAATTTTTCGCACGACAGATTACATTCAAAGTCAATGCAAAGACGCGAATACAAGCGTTTCGCGTTGACTTTGAATGTAATCTGTCGTGCGAAAAATTCGTTTCGCGTCCAGTGTGAAAGCGGCTTTAGTCTGTTAATTGCGTGATTTTTTTCCCCCCGTTCGCTTGTTATCCCGTTGGTAGCGCCTGGAGCCCGGTTATGTTACCGCCTGCAGTGGCGTGGTGCTGGGATCATACGTAGTGCCGCTGTGTGTTTGTACTGACGTAACATGATTGCCGCTGTTCAAAGTGTATCATCGTCAAACAGCAGTATCACGGACTATACGTTACATTACATTACAGGCATTTTACAGACGCTCTTACCCAGAGCGACTAACTACCCAAAGTGCATTTAAGAAGGACCGAAAGTGCTGAAACCCGTAGAAGGTGGTGGCAGCCACAAAACTTGGATTGTGTGCCAATCCCGCCACAAATAGTCACAAATTATGAAGAGAATACGCTAATGTCAAAGGCCTTAGAAACTAGGTAGCTAGTTGGCTTGCCGGCGAGATATATACTCTAGTTTTGGTTTACAGATTGCCGCGTTGTGTTGATAAAGCAGTGAAAGTGCTTCGCCAGCGTGGGAGAGTAAGCGTCAACGGAGTCAGGAAAACTGCAGAATTCATATCTTAAATTTTTCACGTGAGTTTTAGGATCCGCATTCGGAAATGGCCTCAGTAAAGTTCAAATAAGTTCTAGCTAAATATTTAGCTACATGCCAGTGAGGGGATTTGGCATAAAGTCTTGGTTGTTGCCAATTCATTTTTATGCTTCGTGAAAATTTGTTAAATCTCTTGTGTTATTGCAGCATAAAAAATGCCCCGGGCCGCAACATTTGTGTGGAAATACAGTGTTTGACGCTTCTGACGATCTTTCGGGACCTCGATCACTTGCTAAAATTCCATCTTCAATTTCTCCCTGAGTAAATGTGAAAAATAGTGCCATGGGCACTGTACCGCACTTAGTTTATTTCAGGCATTAGTGTTATGTAAGCTCACAAGCGGTAGCGTTTTTTATGCTTGGGTCCAACATTGGGAAATTGAAGACAGCTTTTGTAATTTGCGTTGTAAAAAAACAATAATTTCAAACAAAATTCAGCATCACGGTCTGGTTTTTCATCATGCCTTTTTTTTTTTTTTTTGCAGCTCAGCACTCTTTTCATTGTGCTGCTGTATTGAAATATCAAGCCCCAGACACCAGATCATTGTACCCAGCATCATATACTGAAGAGTTAACCTGTTGGCTATGAGACCTAAGTTTGTTGCTCATGGAAGTAGTATTGTAGCAAATTAAGAGCTAAGCTTTTTTATTTTTATGTCCCCAACAGTATGTGTGTACAGAATTTCAGCATTCTAGCTGCTTTCAAATGTTCTCCAGCATGATATAGTGCAATTTTAAATATGGCCGACTGGCGGCCACGTTCAATGTCGAGTTTCGACGCCTCGAACAAATTTTAATCTGTACATTCACATGTACCTCCCCACAAAATTTCATATTGATCCCTGCAGTGGTTTGGCAGAAGAAGATCAAAGTTATCGCAGATGCCGACACTGATGCTGCCGCGTGATCCCTTAAGCTCCCTTTGGTTCATTGGACCAAGGGAGCTAAAAATTGCTTATTTTTTAGTTAAAGAAATAAAGCAATATTGAGCTGAATACATCCTCACACCATGAACGGTGCTGACTGATATGCACGCATGTTCTTGGTTAGAACCACCGCCGCAATTAAAATGAACGCGAGAGTGCCTGTATGGAGAAGTCAGATCTAGAATTCATTTGTAATTTAAAGGTCCCCTATTATGCCACCAGGTGCATCACAAGGGGGGGTGATCACCCAGAATAATGAAATCTGATTGATTGCTTGGCTGAAGGTGATCAGTTCTTCTTGCCTCTGGTTGGTTACTCCCCCATGTGATGTCAGGAGGGGAAAGATTTTGAAATGGCTTGTAATAACTAATTTGCTGTGCACCTGGTGACTTAGGAACCTTTAAGGTACTGCTATGTAATTGAAGGACTGTAGCTGTACATTATTTTGAAAATTTGATTGCTCATGCAATCAAGTAATAAATAAAACATTCCTTCTTTTGTATTACACTGAAGTTGGAAACTGTTAAGGATCTGAACAATACCTTTTTCTGACTGAGAATTGGCTGCCATGCAATGTTCTACATTCAGAATTTTTTAATTACAACTAATTTTATGGACTATCATATGTCTGCCCACCTCTCAGACATCTAAGCAAATAATTTGGTTTGGATATGCAAATCCATTTATTTCCGTTCCTCAAAGTTATCCGCAGGGGTTATTGGCTGATGGGAACTTCAGATTATTAAAAAGATTTGACAAATTAATGCTTGAAACATTTTCAATTTGTTTTTTAAGGCAGACCAGCTGACTGAGGAACAGATTGCTGGTGAGTTCTGGCACATTTATTTTCCTTTTACTGTCCAAAGATTAACAGCAGTGTGCTCCTAAGTCTTTTTAATTGAATGTATTGCTCTCTCTAGCATGTCTCCCATAAAAGGAAAAGAATGCTGTCATTAGCTGCCGTGTAAAAAATGTTGGAAGATGGCTGCTGAATGGCTTTGATTTGGTTTTGTCAGAGTTCAAGGAGGCGTTCTCGCTCTTTGACAAGGATGGCGATGGCACAATAACCACTAAGGAACTGGGCACAGTGATGCGCTCTCTGGGTCAAAACCCCACTGAGGCTGAGCTGCAGGACATGATCAATGAGGTTGATGCGGACGGTGAGTGACCTAGACTTGTGTTGGTGTCGAACTTTACGTGACAAGTAAGAGATTTGCCTGAGTCCCAGGTAGGTTTAGAACTTGGCTACAGGCAAAGTCACCTCTAGCTGTTTTATTAGTGTTGTCACCCGCTTTCCATACACCCATGAATCAGAAAGAGTAGTAGAGACACTGATCGGACTGATGCCAAAACAACAGGGACTTCACTGCAGGAGAGGCGGAAGTACTGTGTGGCTACTGTGGAGTGTCTGATAGCGGTCTCGGAGTCTTGAATGTGAGCAGCCTTCTGCTTATCGCACACAGGAAACGGGACTATCGACTTCCCCGAGTTCCTGACTATGATGGCGAGGAAGATGAAGGACACGGACAGTGAGGAAGAGATCAGGGAGGCCTTCAGAGTCTTCGACAAGGTGAAGAGGAGGGCAGTATCTGACCCTCGGGGGGGACTGCCCTGAGCCGACGAAGAGCAGGGGTGTCTGCATAGAGTGGAATATTGTCTGTGCTCTTTACATTTGCCCTAATGTACTGAAGACAACATAATAAGAGCTGCCAAAGCTGGGCCAAATTTCACAAAGCAAGATTATGAAGTGAGCTGGATATCTGAATTGAGTTAAATCTTGAACATGGACTGAAGTAAAGGGCTGCCCTGGGATTTTCTTGTTATAGTTATCTAGCTAACAATAATCCTACTTCGTAAAATGCCCCTAGGACTGTAGGCTGAAAAACAATTCAAACCAAAAGCAATTTTAGCAGTTTGAATTTTAGTAGTCTTTCTGTGTAAACTTATGGCCCATACTAAAGGCAGAACCCACACTAATCATAGAATTCAGTTACAGTGCTTAAAAAATTTATTAGACCACCTGTCATAAAAAATGAGAAAACATGAATATATAAGAAATTTGTCAAAAACTTGTTTAAAACTAAAAAGTATTTTGTTATTTCGTTGGCAAGTAACGAGCTGAAACCACTAAATAGTTTTTATTCACACATAAAAACCAAAATTAGAAAAACAAATATATTTTATATGGCCTCCTTTGGCCTTGATAACAGTTTGCATTCAACCACTAATGCTAATTTTTATGTTCAGGAATGCAAGAAAATAACTGTTATTCGGCATATTAATCAAAAACTAATTATGTGCTTAACTATTTTTTTCTGCTTTTTTGTGAAATGGTAAATTCGAAAATTCATGGAGAACAACAATAATTATATTTTAGCATTAAAAATATTTCAGTAAAAGAGCTTGTGCATACTGGTGGATTAACCATTACAGAAACATAAAAATTATTTTGGTAATTACCAACACTGTTAATTTAGGGCAGCTGTGGCATAAACCTTACATTGGGTGGTGGTCTAATAAATTTGTTCAGCACTGTACATGAACACTGATGGCCAAAACCCCTCAGTATCATTTCTTATTTTTTGTCTATGAGCAAACCCCCTTCTCTTGTCAATCTGACTCCATGTTGTCCAGTTTTTTTATAGCCCAGCAGTAACAGACCTGATTCTACTTAATCATAGTTTTGTTGGAAGACCCTGATTGGTCACTTCAGGTGAATCAGGGGTCATAGTGCTGGGTTAAAACAAACACCCGCATTTGCATTGCCTTTTTTCATCTCAGATCGGACTGCATTGAGAGAACTCAATGTGCAAGAGCCCAGTGTCACGTTTTTGGAAAGAGAATACGTGCGCATCTATCGCCCAGGCTTACATTCTTCTTCTTGCCCTGCTTCTCAGGACGGTAATGGCTACATCAGCGCTGCCGAGCTGAGGCACGTGATGACCAATCTGGGGGAGAAGCTGACAGACGAGGAGGTGGATGAGATGATCCGGGAGGCAGATATCGATGGTGACGGACAGGTCAACTATGAGGGTCAGTTTCTGTGCCCCCTGCACTCGTATACTTGAAAGGCTCCTTTTCAAAACAAGGCAGGAATCTTCTTTATATACTGGTCTTGGGGAGCTGCGTAGTCTGCTAGGTTTTGCTGTTTGCGGAAGCATAAGCGATGAATTAATGGAGTCAATGACATGGCCAGCTCCCCTCACCTGGTTTTTTGGGTCTAAACTGGTTGCTCGTTAACTTTTTGAGTGAATCAAGGAACCACAGATGCTGTGACCTCCTAGGACCTTGAGCAAGACAGATTAACTTTGGCTGAGTAGGGATGATATATCTCATGTAAAAACCTGATGAAGATTTGCTTCTCAGGAAAGAAGTGGAATTGGAAAAAGTTTCCCCATAAATAAATGTGCATTCATACCAAGTTAGTTTGTCCAGCTTGGCTGAAGCCTATTCTGTACTTGACCTTGTGTTCACTTGCTCGACTAAAATGTCATTCTTCTCATGTCCTTTATCATTTCAGGCCAAACCAGACCCAGCCAGTTTTGCGGGCTATGCAGTTATTTGCTTTGTAGAGGCATTCTCACCAGTTAGGGATTATAGAACATTGTCCACAAATCTGTGTAAAAGCCAAACAGTCTATTCAGGGTGGGGCTGAAGTTCTGACAACATTCAGTGTCTTTGTGTGGACAAAATAATGCCGCTCGCTGCAGCAATGTGACTTATGCTGAGCTGCCAGCTTGGGAGGGGGATTGCATGAACACATCGTCACTGCGGTCGCGTTGATTGAACTCTCAAATGTTCAATATTAAGAGCAGTTAAGTCGGGTATGCGTTTTGGTTCATCCAGCAACGGTAAAACTCATTGCCTGCCTTGTGCATAATCAATATGAGCACAAGTGTTGCGCAGCTTAAGAGTGAGTACATCACAATAACCCTCCTTATCTAGACAGTATCTGACCAGGGTTTTGCTCCATTATTATTTTAGTTAGTGATTCTCAAGCTGCATGCTGGGTACATAAGATGTATAGCTGACCCGGGGTGGGAGGAATGAGTTTTTGTGTGCTGAAGCAGTTTTGGTTTCTGGTTGGTCTCATGTTGATGATGTACTCGGGAATGCCTTTGGTAAACCTGTCACCTTGTCTCATTGCAGAGTTCGTACAGATGATGACTGCGAAATGAAAAATCACGGGAAGGACCGCTCATCAGCTTCCTCATCAGCATCCAACAGGAATTCATATCCCTCTCTTCTTATAGCATCTGCCCAGATTTCCTTCTTTCCATCCTTTGGCTCCACCCACTCAAGTTTACGAGGATTGTTTTATTTTTTTCCTCTTTCTCAATCTCCCATTCCTCGCGTTCATTCATCATCCTTTTCATTATAGAATAATATTTACGTATACTATACAAATCAAGGCATATAAAAGACAGATGACCAAACAAATAATATTTTTAAGAGTTAAACAAAGCGAATGGGCTGGAGCTTTGCATGCCTATTTTATTGATTTTGTATGTCTTGGCAAATGTTGATCCTTTTGTGTTTGGCTCACCCATTCTTCATTGGCGACTTCCAGAGAGGCTGCATGAATTCTCTTGGTAGTGAGATTAGGAGTTTTTGATTTTTTTTTTTTTTTTTAAACAAATGCCTCGGTATCCAATGCACTGACCGCTCTCCTATAGCTGCTCCTGCAGTCCGAAACAAATTGCCTCTGAGAAAATCCCTCAGTCCATTCTGAGTGTGAATGGAACCCCCTCTCACTACTGTGAAATGTGTGTGTTTTCCTGGAGATGTCAGCAGTGGAACAGTTTCTGACTGAAAAGCAAGATGCTTCACTCTGTTCTCTTGCGCATTGCTTATTTGTGTGAGTAACCAAACAAATACTTATATAGTCATAAGGTGTGTACTGCATAGCTATAACAACTAATTTCACTGAGCTTGCTGTGCCACGGTGTGATTGGAGATTTGAGGCTTGTGAGGGAGGAGGCAGGAAGCTCTCTGCTCCTCTGCTATGAAGGGATGGCTTCTTATCATTGGTAGCATTTGTAGGCATTCAGCATATATATCGGGTGAGATCCAAAGAACATGTTTTTACTTCAAAGTAATTTCAACTTTCCCTATTCTTTTTTTTTTTTTTTTTTTTTTTTTTACTCAGAACTTTTTAAGACTATTTGGGGTTCATTTGTGGTCTCAGGCTTCAAACACATCAAATAAAATTAGTTCTCCATATTTCAAATATTCAAGTTGAGGAATAATTGTAGCTGAATCAAGTTTAATGGAGAAGCAATTAAATAATGAATATAGCTGTGTGAATGGATCAAATTTGTTTCTTGCATGGACCAAAGAACCAGCTACGGCTTTGATCAGATAATGAAAAGGCTGAGGCTTCAAACTGAAATGGTATACATTCTCAATATACCCTACGGTTTTGTAGACCTCCATTAATTCATTTCCCGCATTGGCAACGAACACTTTTTCTCCATATTTGAATTACAGCTTTATCTTTCTCTGGTGGAGACATTTCCATTTTGGACGGGCAAAAGTTAGGTAGTTTTTGACTGATAATGACTGAATCATTCCTTAGACACGTGTGATCTCTGATGCATGAAGTGGAGAATGACATGTTAAAGAATGCTTTGAATAGTATTTCAGCTGAATGAGTTGAACTTAAGGCTGTAGAATTCTGTTGTGATGTGTTGCATAACTTGGCTGCCTTTTCACTCAAATGTACTGGCATTTTCTTATTTTTTTCACTTGTGGTGAATTGACATTTTTTTGTTACCAATTCCATTTTTTCAATTTTTGTTTTTGAAAATATGTAGGTTTCCTAGCGTTCCTGCTCTAGACTAGTTGTAGGAGGATATTGCATTCCTCTGCTAACTCCTTGTTGGTTGTCTTGCTCAATAAACTCTTGGACCAAGTGTTTCTAACTGATGGCTCCTGTATTTAGTATGGTCCTGCTCACTTGTTGAATATAAAAATTCTTAAAAGAAAATTTGAAGCTAGACCAATGCATAGTATTTGTAAGCTGCAACCTCGCTATGAACAATAATCGCTTGAAGTGGATGTGCAAATGGTGGGTTTTACCCTTTTTCAAATACAAATACTTATGAAAAACTTTTAGCAGAAATCTGTGTAACAGTGAAATATCAAGTTGGTAGAAGGGCTTTTCAACTCAAAGAAATCCTCTGTTCTCCTGTCAGAATCAAACCTAAGACATTTGTTAAATTTAATTTTGATTCAAATTGTCACTAGAATTTTGCTTTGCAATGGATCATGACCAAAAAAACTGATAATCAGCACTATATATTTCAGGCTCCAGAATTATTGAGAACCCTGACTGGAAAAGCAATAAAAACGCAAAAAAAGTTAATGACTTTTGAAAGGACTGAAAGTGCTAAGGTGCAAAAAAAAATACTTTCTTGGTAATTGATGGATATATAATATCAAATGGAACCATTTATAATTTCATTTATTCAATAAATTAATTCACTGAAATTAAGATTTAGTAATTATTGGCACCTGGTATAGTATATAACAGCATGGAGTCTTCCTGTGCTGTTGGACACTTTGGGGAGATTTTCGGCCCTTTCTCTGTGCCAGAGGTTTCCAGCCCTGTTCCTGGTGTGCTATCATCTTGGAGGTTTGTACTTCAGCTCTAATTCAGGTCATTTGATGCGGTTGACTGGCTGCTTCTGAAGCTCTCTGACTGGCAAAAGCGGTGTGCTTTTCTTTGGTCAAAGTGAAAACACTCGGGATGGTAGCCTCCGCTCCTGGAGCAGGGTGGACGACCACTGGTCTTACCAAATTGGTAGGGACTTTATAACCTACACCATCGCCAGTAAGATCATCTGGTGTAGGGTATAAAGTCGCTGCCTTTCAAATTCCATCAATATGTTGTGTTTTTGTTTGTTTTTTTTTTTTTTTTTTGGTTTTGCACTTATCAACTGTCCTCTTTAGTTCATCTCCCATTATTTTTGATCTGAGAGGTTTGGTGACTTTGATGGCCATTGCAGAACAGATTTTGATTGTCTCAGAACCATTTCTTGGAGGATTTTGAGGTGTGCTTCAGGTCATTGCGCTGCTAGAAAGTTCACTCATGGCCTAGTCTCAGCCTTCTGGGAGAGGCAACCAGATTATGAGAACAAATTGACAGACTTCTGGTAGAATCCATGAAGTTATCTCAAAGGTAGATTCGGTGCTGACGTGCTAATAGAGAATACTCTTGAGCTTGAAAGAATTTTCAAGAACTTTCTAGAATGTTGTACAACTTCCAAAAAGTTTCAAGAATTTTCTAGGATGTTAAAGAACAAGAACTTAAGAGAATTTCTTTAAAAAGTTTTTAAAATTTATAGATCTTTCCATAATTATGTATATATATATATACACACACACACACACACACACACACACACACATATATATATATATATATATATATATATATATATATTTTTTTTTTTTTTTTTCTTCAGAGATGGCATCAAGATGTAGCCTGGAATCCATACTGATAAAGTGCTGGTCGCTCCCAACGGTCACTGACTTCTCAGTCTGGCCTCAGTCGTATAGCCAGCGTTTAGCCCTTACGTCACTAATAAAGTGAATATATGAATATTCATGTTTTCTGCTCTTGGCGAGAACCACCAATCGAATATCAGTAAGCTGGCCAGCAACGGCATTCGTGAATGTTATTTGACATGAGCTTAAAAATTAGATTGTGGTTTGCTTGCGTTTACTCTTGGAGTGGTTGTTAGGTTTTGAACAGGATAATGTTTGGCCATATCTGCATTTTGTTTATTTCAGTGGGATTCCCCGGTATATTAAAGGCTAAATTAAATAATACTCAAATTACATAACGTATTTCACGGTAATTGGCATTAGCTATAGCTCGAAGGGCATGATTGCATCAGCTAGATTAGAGTGATACTCCACCCAAAAACTATAATTTGTATATCAATTACTCACCATTAGATGTCTTGAACGGACGAAGTTGTTCTTCACCTGGCGCAACTTTACGGCCACTGGAGATTTTTGAAAAATTATCCAAATTCTTTTTTTACTGGAAGCAAATGGGGTCACGCAGTAGCAATGGGAAAACTCCACAAAACGTCCGTTGACAAACTTTCAAACCATTGTCCAACACATCGTCCAGTAAAATCCAAGTCAGCTTTGTCCACTCGTATCCTCATAACTCTAGAAACGCCGTTATTTTTCGCTAAAAATAAAAAAATACCAGTTATGCTTCAAGTAAGCTCGCGTGTTCAACGGAAGTCCCGCCTCCCGGCTCGTTCATTGCCCAGAGACTCTGCTGCCACTCAGATATGGAAGCATATAGTTAACAAAATTAAAATGAAAATGCAATGTCAGAAATGCATTTTCATTTTCAAGATACAAGCGCATTATTTGTATCATAATGAAAATTCAAATGTAATCCTCCACTTTACATTTTTCATTTGCAAGTCCATGTATGCAATTTTATAACAATTGGAAAATTAAAATACATTCCTCATTTACATTTGCATTTTAGAAGTGCCCTGCAATATCACTAACAAAACGAAAAACGAAAAACGCTAATCGTATAAAGCAAATACATTCTCGGAAATGCTTTTTTCGTTTTAGAAGCACAGCGCGTATTTGTATCATCACGAAAATGATGAAGTAATCCTCCACTTTACGTTTGCATTTTCAAGTCCATGTAGGCACTGTTTTCATTTGCAAAAGTGCCCCGCAATATCACTAACAAATCGAAATCGAAAAACGCTAATCTCCTAAAGCAAATACATTCTCGAAATGCTTTTTTCTTTTTCAAGAAGCAGACGCAATATCTGTCTCATAATTAAATCGCTAACGAGTTCGCCACTTTTCTTTTTCATTTTTAAGTGACAGACTGCCCTGCCTCACTTTGCATTTTCGATTTCGAGGTCCCACGCCGCTTTTCTAACAAAATTAAAAAAAAAATACCCTCCCTAGTTGGGTGTGGCCTGTCGGTGAGAAGGCGGGGCGTCCTCCACAATTTAAATGCGGATTGGATATTAACAAATACAAGCGATCTCGGTGGTTATCAATCAGAGGGAAACTTCGACTGCACGCACTTTTATGTCAAAGCACAAATGGCAACTTACATAGATGGAGCCACTGACTGTGCATGAACGCTCCCCTGGACATTGCGGATTTTGATTGAGAGTATAGCTTAGGTTTTCCCCCGAAAGACACTGCTCTCGCACTCAATTACCCCCGTGTGCGATTGGATTAGCGCTGCTTCCACTGAAATTGTACTGCGCTTACACTTAGATCTGTCGATCTTCAGACGGGTTATCTGCACATCATCTGTTTAGTTGTTCAGTCGGTTGCAAAGCAAGTTCATACGCTCCTGCTCTCTTGGGCTTCATGTACTTCCATTGCTTTCTTCACGAATTTGGAGTGAAAGCACAGTTAAATATTAATACACCAGTGCCTATACGTCTCTATACCTTAATAGCTGGCGACATACAATGGTAGCCGTGTAACACGTCGACCTCCAGTTCTCTATTATGCGAGTCTGTGGATGAATCGCAGAGGTAGACTGAGCTAAGAAAGGGACAGATTCATGTGTTAAGCTTGCATCCTGCTGCTGCAGAAGAAAGGCTTGCGAAATCCATGAACGGTCACATCGTTAGACTAAAATTGCAGTGATCCTGCTCTCGCACTCAATTAGCCCCTGCGTGCGCTTGGACTATACCTGCTTCCATTCAAACCGTGTGCTTACACTCTATCAATCAATGGTTGGACAGATTATCTGCACGCTATCTTTTGCGGGTTCATACGGTCCTGCCCACCGGGGCTGCACAGGTAGCTACTTCCGTGGCTTTCTTCACGATTTTGGAATAAAAGGACCGCTTATATATTAATACATCGGTGCCCATACTTTTCTTATACCTTAGTTGCTGCTACATAACTCTTATAAGATTATAAGATATTATATTATATTATAAGAGTTGCCGGGTAACAAACACATCGGCTTCCAGTTGGTGTGCCTCACTGCAATTTTGTGGATGAATGGCAGGGGTGCACTGAGCTGCGGGAGAGAGACGCATCCTGTTGCAAGCATAGTGTTACCACATAAAAACAGACGTGCGAAACTGATCGCAATCTGGTCAAGTTAAATGGACTGGAAGCAAGTTTTATGCTATAGTTGTTCGTAATGTTCGTCATCTTGCAGGAAAGTAGTTAGCTAGCTAATTAACATCGCGTTAGTCTAACGATGTGACTGTTCATGAAAAAGCACATCGATTGGCGAAACATATCACTGTGTCGACATCTGGCTATGGCCAGCGACAGCATATTATTACTGGCGACTTTTGCGGTATAATAAGAGAAATCATAGATCTATGGATTTCGCAAGCCTTTCTTCTGCAGCAGGAGGATGCAAGCGATCAGATGAATCTGTCCCTTTCTTAGCTCAGCCTACCTCCATGATTCAACCACAGACTCGCGTAACAGAGAACTGGAGGTCGACGTGTTACACGGCCACCATTGTATGTAGCCAGCTATTAAGGTATAGAGACGTATAGGCACTGGTGTATTAATACGAACTGTCCTTTCCTCCAAATTCGTGAAGAAAGCAATGGAAGTACATGAAGCCCAAGAGAGCAGGAGCGTATGAACTTGCTTTTGTAACCGACTGTACTACTTAACAGATGATCGCAGATAACCCGTCCGAAGATCGACAGATCTGAGTGTAAGCGCAGTACAATTTCAGTGGAAGCAGCGCTAATCCAATCGCACACGGGGTAATTGAGTGCGAGAGCAGTGTCTTCGGGGAAAACCTTAGCTATACTCTCAGTCAAACTCCGCAATGTCCAGGGGAGCGTTCATGCACAGTCAGTGGCTCCATTTGTGCTTTGACATAAATGTGCGTGCAGTCGAAGTTTCCCTCTGATTGATAACCACCGAGATCACTTGTATTTGTTAATATCCAATCCGTTTAAATTGTGGAGGACGTCCGCCTTCTCACCGACAGGCCACACCCAACTAGGGAGGTATTTTCTTTTTAATTTTGTTAGGAAAAGCGCGTGGGACCTCGAAATCGAAAATGCAAAGTGAGGCAGGGCAGTCTGTCACGAAAATGAAAAAGAAAAGTGGCGAACTGCGTTAGCGATTTAATTATGAGACAGATATTGCGTCTGCTTCTTGAAAAGAAAAAGCATTTCCGAGAATGTATTTGCTTTAGGAGATTAGCGTTTTTCGATTTCGTTTTGTTAGTGATATTGCGGGCACTTCTTGCAAATGAAAACAGTGCCTACATGGACTTGAAAATGCAAACGTAAAGTGGAGGATTACTTTATCATTTTCGTGATGATACAAATAATCGCGCGTGCTTCTAAAAACGAAAAAGCATTTCCGAGAATGTATTTGCTTTATACGATTAGCGTTTTTCGCTGTTTTGTTAGTGATATTGCAGGGCACTTCTCGAAAATGCAAATGTAAATGAGGAATGTATTTTAATTTTCCAATTGTTATAAAAATTGCATACATGGACTTGAAAATGAATATGCAAAGTGGAGGATTACATTTGAATTTTCATTATGATACAAATAATGCGCTGTTATCTTGAAAATGAAAATGCATTTCTGACATTGCATTTTCATTTTAATTTTGTTAACTATATGCTTCCATACTCAGATGAATACTCGGATAAACACGAGCCGGGAGGCGGGACTTCCGTTGAATGCAGAACTGTGGTATTTTTATTTATTTTTAAGTCTGTCTAAAGGGGGGAGGGGGGCACCCTTGCGACTGAGACCTAATCTCAGATATCGCATGGATTTTGTGCGAATATTTGAAAGTCAAACGCTGGTCTGCCGACTGAGGCCAGACGTTCAAGCAAGTGACCGTTGGGAGCGACCAAAGCTTGATATGGATGGATTCCAGGCTAATCAAGATGCTGCAAGCATTCTCCAGATGCATTCTGCAATGTGTGTGGCCAATTTATCAAAACGAGCAAAAAAGTACTCTGACAGCATCTGCTAAAATGTATGAAGCCTACAAGGTATATTTTGGCATGCCTCTCGAGGATCAACACAAACTCTGGGCACCTCATTTTACCTACAAGCATTGCAAAAAAAGAGAGAAAAAGTCTAGAAGGTAAGACAGACAATTTTTGCTTGCTTGAATATCGAAGAGTCGATATTAGACATTTAATAGCATTTGATGCATATTTTGTTTTATTCGGACCTTATGTAAATAAAATACGCAAATTTACTCATTTTTACATAGAAAATAGGTGAATCCCTAAATTTTATATTCCAGGTCACAAAAGCAAAGTTTGAAGGGAATTATGGGCATTTTCGATTCTTCTACAACATTAGCAATAAAGAAATGACGCACACTATCCAGGAACAAAATCTGTTACATAGTGTTATCTGAAGCACTCAAGCAAATTCACTTCTGAATGAGAAACAAAATGATTATTTTGGAGTGGCCTGTCAAAGTCCTGGCTTTAATCCGATTGAGATGCTGTGGCTCAGTTAAAACAATTCTGCAAAGAAGAGTGGGCCAAGCCTCCTCTGCAGTGATGTAAAAAACTCAGTGCCAGTCATTGCAGACATTTGATTGCAGTTGTTTCCACAGAGAGTGCCGCAACCAATTAGGTTTTGGGGGGCAATTACTTCTTCACATGGGTCATGTAGGTTTTGAATAACTTGTCACCTTCAATAAGTGAAATGATCATTTAAAAGCTGCATTTTGTGTTTACTCATTGTTTTCCTCTTACATTAAAATTAGTTTGATGACCTGAAACATTCAATTTGACAAATAAGCAGATATAGAGGAAATCGAGAACGGAGGAAATGCTTTTTCACAGCACTGTAAGGGGAGATGAGACCTCCCTTAAAGAACCATGTTTTAGGGATTGTGCAGCACATAAAAGACTGACGTGTGGATCTACCTTTCCCAATTTGCCATATATCTGCCACACATAACTAAAACCATTTTGAAATGGTATTTGAACTGGCAAGGATATTCCATGTTGCTTGATCTTGTTTCTTCAATTTCCATGTTTTCACTTAATTTACAAACTTCTTTGTCTTGCCCTTATGAAAATATATGAAATGCTTATCTGAGTAGTAGGTGATTGGCATGAATCTGGCGTTGACTGCTTTTTGGTATATTTTTTGGATTTTTGGTTGGTGATGAAGTTATAACATGACTAAAGATATCTCACACCCTGTTTCCATGTCCTTAAACTGGCTGCTTAGCACCGTAAAATCAACAGACCCGTATATGGGGCCATAAAATCATGCAAATTTTAAATCCAAGTGGAGATCTCAAGGTTTTCAACCGGACCTGGGGTAGATTACGCATAATCAGTGCGATTACGATTACGATGATTGTGAGACATTTTTTAAAGATTACGATAACAATTACAGTCCTCCAAAAATGTGTAATTAGGGGTTCAAGCCCGTAGGGCAGAAACCCTATTGTTTTTGTGCTGGTTTATTATTATTATTATTATTAGGGGTTCAAGCCCGTAGGGCAGAAACCCTATTGTTTTTGTGCTGGTTTGTTATTATTATTATTATTATTATTATTTCTTTTCTTCTTCAGAAATGTTTTTGAAAATTCCCGTGAGATGGTAAATGGTAGAGACCTGAAATTTGCCCATTGGTTGGATGTTGTGTGTAAATGCTGCCCAAGGCATTTTTAACTCAATCGGCTGGATGGGGGCACTATAATTCAAGAAAAACAGTTTTTCACTTTAAAGGTCATAACTCCTACGCTGTAAGTCTGATTTACACAAAACTTGGTACAGACATTCCTTGGTCCAAACTCTACAACTTTCCCATAAGGACCCCTAAGGTCCGCCATATTAGATTTTCCGCAATTTTGAATTTTTTGAAAAACACATTTTTGAGATCTCCTCCTAGGCCGTAGGTCTGATTCCTTCGGAATTCGCTGCGGGTCATCATTGGACCAAGCTTATTAAAGATGGCATAAGGCTTGTTGAATCTCATTTTGTTCCCAAGATATTGTCCAATGAACTTCAGCAGGGGCGTGGCTTAGAACATAAATGGACAAAATTCAACAACATTGGGCCAATCATCATGAAACTTGCAGGATATGTCCATGTAAGTACCAGGAACATACATTGACAGTTTCATGCAAATCGGCCAATAGGGAGCGCTATAAATGCAAAAAAATGGGCATGGCATGACACAAATCAGACTATAAATCAGCAATTGTTTGTCCTATAGCCATAAAACTCGCAGGATATATTCATATAAGTACCTGGAACATACCCTGAAAATGTCATTCAAATTGACTGATAGGGGGCGCTATAAATGCAAAACAAAGCAGCGTGGTATAACACAAATCAGACTATAAATCAGCAATTGTTTGTCCTATAGCCATAAAACTCACAGGATATATTCATATAAGTACTTGAAACATACCCTGAAAATTTCATTCAAATTGACTGATAGGGGGCGCTATAAATGCAAAACAAAGCAGCGTGGTATAACACAAATCAGACTATGAATCATAAATAGTTTTCCCAATCATTACAAAACTCACAGGATATGTCCACATAAAAACCTGAAACATAGCCTGAAAGTTTCCATCAAATTGACCTGTAGGGGGTGCCACAAATGTACAAAATAGCCTAGCATAACACAAATCAGAATATACATCATAAGTTGTTGGTCCAATCATTACACTGGCAAAATAGGTCCACATAAATACCTGCAATATACTCTTAAAGTGGTTTTTGTCCCCCGCTGCCGCGAGCGGAGGGGGGGACATAGTATTCATCTCCGTCTGGCTGTCCGTCATGTCCTGTTTGTTCTGAACGCGATATCTCAAGAACAGTTTGACTGATTCCATTCATCTTTGGTGTTAAGGTATATTGGTGTGATACGCTGACCCCAGTAGATTTCTGTGACCTTGGCATTATTCTCAAGGTCATTACGACCATTTCACCACTTACACATTCCTTGTCAACATGATATCTCAAGAACGGTTTGACCGATTCCATTCATCTGTGGTCTCAAGGTGTATTAGGGGCGGGGGACATAGTATTCAGCTCCGTCTGTCCGTCATGTCCCGTTTGTTGTGAACGCGATGTCTCAAGAACGGTTTGACTGATTCCATTCAGCTCTGGTGTCATATATTTACAATTACGATTATGATTACATGGGTTTAGAATTTATGATTACGATTACAATCTAGATTACAATCATGATTACGACTGGTTAGACTAAGGTTTCTTTGTGGAGATATCTTTATAATGGTGCATGTATATTGACGCATTTATATATTTATAAAATAGCATGTGAAAAGATTAAACATTGTTTTTGTATTGTATTTACTTGTGAAATAATAACAACTTGTACAACAACAAATAATAACAACAGTCCCTGCAAAATTAGAGATTACGATTACGGGCCCATCGAAATTAGTGATTACGATTACGATTATGATTACAAACGTAATCGTAATCATAATTGTAATCGTAATCCGGATTACAATCCGACCCCGGGTCTGTTTTCAACAGTCCAAAATATGTCCAGGGAAATATGTATAAAATGATGTACAAAATCTACTTATTTATGTCCCCCCCCCAAAGGGAGGCTGGACATATTGTTTTCGTCCGGTTTCCCGTATGTATGTGTGTGCGCTTCGGCGTTCCCACAATTTCCGGACCATGACTCAGGAACCATTTGATATATTTTCATGAAAATTTGCACATATTTGCATCAGGTCGTGCAGATGTGCCTTTTGTTATTTTGAGGTTATTAAAAGCCATTGTCTGTAAGGTTCAGGCAGGTGGTGATAGTCACCTTCTTCAATTTTGCTGAAACTTTGGTGGTTTTATGTCCCTACCCTAACTAGGAAATTCCCCAAATTTTTTGGCCCTACCTGCACCGGTTTGGGTTTTAGGGGTCACTCAAGTGCAAGCCGAAATAGGGCCTAAAATGCCAAATTACCAAAATTTGATATTTGGGTTGCTCTTATTCACTGCGCAAACTTTATCCCAAAGTTAAAGTGGGAAAATTGAATTGTAGGGGGGATGGTCAGTGGACAGAGTGATTTTCGGCCTGGGATCTTCTTCGCGCAACATATAGGGGGCGCTCCAATATGGTCGCAATCCATTTTCGTCACTAGTTTGCACCCCTTATACTCTGTGTGCGATCAGTGCCCCAGAACTTTTACAGCTGCACCACACTGGTATGTAGTTAGACTGTCTATTTGAGGTGAGAAAAAGTTGGTATAATGTATGCGCACACCAACAGGTTGTGCAGAACATGGCAAAATACTAAAATTTGGCGTATTTTAGCAACACCTGTTGGCGTGCGCGGTCAATTGACAGGGCAAAGGTTTGTTGCATAATGAAGTATAGAGGTCACCCTTTTAGTTTATGAAAGCTATTTCTTGGGATAAGGACTACTGTCCATAATAGGTGGCGCTTTACTAACTGATGTACTGGTACACGCGTAAAGCAGTATCCACTCAAAATTGCTCATGATTGGTCCAGCTGAAATACGCTGTGAAAATCCCAAGGAAATACTTTTGTATGAGATGTCCTTCTCCCTTAAACTTGCAGTTATTGCAAAGGGAACAATGGGATCATGACTGCGCAAGTCAATACAAGGGGTGCTAAAATGATACTTCCGTGGAACATGAAGAGTTGAATGGAGCATACAAGATTGTTGTTCATTTGTAAAATTTTGTTCTGAACCACTTAAAAATGGGTGCAAATACAATAAAATGGAACACAAGAGCCCAAGCCTAGTCTGCATGCAAGTCTATCCACCTGTATTAAATGGGCCTGTAACTATACAAGAAGTTGTTTTGTGAAAAAAAATGCCAGTTTCGTATACAGTGGGAATGTTTGTATATTCATTAAGCCAGTTCTGGCTCTTTAAGGCATTCACACATGAGGATGATTCTGGATAAAACCTCAGATTGAAAAAGTGGCTTTTCAATCGTCTCAAACAATAGAGTAAACAGGAAGTACTATTGGTGCCCTCAATCAATAATTGTTGTAACTAATGAAACCACACATCTACCAGAGATGATTGAAGAATCAATAATCATTACCTGAAATAAGGTCAAGTCCATCACAGGGCCTGTTCTACTGTGACACACCATCGAAATGCACCTATAGCAGCTGAAATTGACATGCGCGAAGAATATCCCATGATTTTTGTCATTGGAATTTCATTGATAAAGGCTAAAGACATAATTCATGAAAACATCCTTGGGATAATGGCTGTGCATTTCATAACTTGACCAATCATGAGCAATTTTGAGTGGATATTGCTTTACACGTGCACCAGTATATCTGTTAGTAAAGCGCCACCTACTATCGACAGTAGTCCTTATCCCAAAAAATGGCTTTCATAAACTAAAAGGGTGATCTCCATACTTCATTTTGCAACAAACCTTTGCACTGTAGGTCGACCACGCACACCAACAGGTGGAGCTGAAATATGTCAAATTTTACCATTTTGCCATGTTCGGCGCCACCTATTGGTGTGCGCATAAATTATCCCAACTTTTTCTCACCTGTAATGGATAGTCTAACTACATACCAGTGTGGTGCAGCTGTAAAAGTTCTGGGGCACTGATCGCACACAGAGTATAAGGGGTGCAAACTAGTGATGAAAATGGATTGCGGCCATATTGGAGCGCCCCCTATATGTTGCGCGAAGAAGTTCCCAGGCCGAAAATCGCTCTTTACACTGACCATCCCCCCATAATTCAATTTTCCAACTTTTACTTTGGGATAAAGTTCACGCAGTGAATAAGAGCAACCAAAAAATCAAATTTTGGTAATTTGGTTTTTTAGGCCCTATTTCAGCTCGCACTTGATTGACCCCTAAAACCCAAACTGGTGCAGGTAGGGCTAAAAATTTGGGGAATTTTCTAGTTAGGGTAGGGACATAAAACCACCAAAGTTTCAGCAAAATTGAAGAAGGTGACTATCACCACCTGCCTGAACCTGCCTGAACTTTACAGACAATGGCTCTTAACTTTTCTAGTTTCTTCCTCGATGTCTGTGAACATCAGTTAGAGGTGGCTGTGTTGGGGTCGGGGGAGACTTTTTTTTTTGCCTTAAAAACACTCTCTAGGTTCCATTTGATGTAAGGCTGTGGCCAGAAAAACATGGTGTCCTTAGATTTAACATTTCGCTCAATGTAAGTGTGATGTGACTTTAGTGAAGCGCTGTACCCAGCAGAGACAGAATACGAATGTGACATGGACGTACAATATGAAAAAATGCTTTTTTTTGACTTTTGATCAACTTAAGGGAAAACTTTAGTGAAAAATTTGAGTTCAAGGGGTCGATAAATATAAGCTGTAAACAATGTTATTCTCAGAGAGCTGAAGTCCACCTGAAGTCCAACTATCAGTCAATAGAGGGAGCCAGACTCCAAGAGTGGATAACAGGCTTTACTTCTCCCTCATGAAGAGGAGAACTGTAAAGGGGCGTAAAGTGAGGAACATTTATTTACGCTGTTCCTCGAGAATACCTAAGCACTGACTATCATATTCCTCTTATTTTCAGACTCTTCAACTCATTAATTAGGATGTTGCCTGAATCAGTGGTTCTCTGACATGGTCTTGGAGCCCCATTTTGGGTTCTGGTTTTTACCCATTCTTTTGTTCTGTGACAGTTATTGACAATGTAATAAATCCTTCCATGTTTTAAATATTTTTGAACATTCCATGTCTTGTTTGTTTAAAAGTTTTTATTTAAGCTTGTTATTTTCTTCGAATGGTTTTATTTCAATGATTGTGTGTGTGTTGTGGTGTAGTGTATTCTTTTTTTTTTGTTCATTCAAGGCTACAAATCATTTGTCATAAATAACTACAATACAGGTACTGAAAACATCAGATGATATTCAAAGGCGTGGAAAGGCATGGAAAGTGAACATGGAACATTTATACTTTACAGAATTCTTAGTTTTTATTTATTTATTTATTTAATTATTTAACATAATTTGGCCATAAGAGGATATCACTTTATTTAGTTGATATTTAAAGATCATAAACTATTTTTTACTCAAGAACCATTGTAAGCTTGCCAACATTCAGCAGACATTATTCATACTCCACGCAGGGGGCCTCTAGGATTGAGTTTGAGTAACCGCTACCTAGTTATGCTGTTTTAATTTTTCTAATTCAACATACTTAAGAACTCCAGGACAGAAAAGAGGTCATGAAGGATGGTTGTTACCTGCTCTTACGAACCAATGTGTGTCAGACCGGAATGGAGTACGCCCAGCACTGCTGTGCTTACTGATTCCATTCGCAGTCTAGCATGTGCTGGAAACAAACCATGCTAACATTGGGTACCTTAAGGAGAACTTGGTGACTTAATGGCATAATAAGAAGTACTTGGCCACATACTGATAAAATTACCAATTACCACAAGATCCCCCAAGACCCTCCAAGTTTGCCCTGTTTTTGACCCCCCCCACCCACAGACTAGGGGGAAACCACTGTATGTGCGCGGTATTCAAATGTATGCTGTGTGTGTCCTTTTCTTACTTCTTAAATATCTTGATTATCAAAATCACTTCACCTGAATTATCGCTCAGGGCTACAAATAATACCGCTTTTCTGCCATGGATAAATATTCGGCCAGAACTTTACCTTAAAGACTGAAGCGATGCGGCACTTGCTGAGACACCCATGATAATTTGGTGTTGTTCAGAGGTGTTGCACATTTCTAGGTTGTTTGCAGGCCTAATATTCCATAGTGATGTTTTATGATCAGTTTTTCCCCTTTGAGGTGAAGTATACATCAAGCATAACTAGCCCAAAAATCCCCTGATAATTTAAAAAAAAAAAAAAAATCATGGTTTCGGGAACATTTATGAACTGGGTAGTTTTCATGGCAATTGTAAACCTTCGAAAATACTCTGTAACCAGATTCATTTTTGGCTGAGGTGCTTGCAATTGACTATGAACATTTATTATATAAATCTATATAACACACACACACACACACACACAAAAGTAAAAAAAGTGCCGTCATAAAGTATGTCACCCTCTTATTTCTTCTATTTTTTCATTTTAGTTACATTCAACAGTTTCAGATCTTTATGCAAAATTTATAAAGACACAAGGAGAGCTTGAGTAAGCACAAAATATAATTCTTAAATCATAATTTAAAACGTTCCAGCGATATTATGGAATCATCATTGCCGTCGCGTCTGCCACATCTGTGTTAATGCGATGACTCAAAAATTAATTCCTAGATCCTTTTCAAATTTTATATGCCTTTAGATCTTATCAGAATGGAGAACTGGATCGATTTGGACCTTGTGTTATAATAATAAATTACTTTATTAATTAATTTCCTGGAACACCTGAGTTCCATCATATTGTTTGATATGTGAGCAATATCACCTTGAAATTTTGCCATTTGATTCTGTTATTCATGATCAATTATTGCTGAACATAGCTAAAATATCAATACATTAAGTGATCAATTCAGGAGTTACATTTATTACTGACCACATGAAAAATACTTAAGTGTATTTTTCATTGTTAAGAAGTAAATATAAGCAGTCTGAGCCAGTAAAAGAAAAAACTGGGTTCAGTTCATAATACTTTCATGAGTTGGGTAGTTTGAGGAAATGTAAAAATGGATTCAGTTTATAGTACACTGAAGGGGTACTACAAAGTTTGGACAAAACACTCATTATCTAGTGGTATTACTCTTGTCGTCCACACTGTCCGGGGCAATGCTGAAGCTAGGCTTTCTTTTTTGGGAGCTTTGACTTAAGGGCTTTTGCTGAAATGCCTGCTGCAGTCGGGGGTGACAGCGTGGGCCTTGTTTCATATCTTGAAAAGTTATCCAACCTCTATATCACTGATGTGAATCGAAATCGATTAGAACTTAACTGATTGTGCCACATTTAACAGCAACAACTGCAACCCAATGCTTCTAATTACTGGAGATTACTCTGACACATCATGGTGGAGGAATTTTAGCCCTAAATTCTTTGCAAAATGGCTTTGATTAAGCCACACAGGAGGGTTTTTAAATATTAATTGCCTATTTAAGGTCTTGCCACAGCATCTCATTGGGGTTCAAATCAAGACTTTGATTAGACCACTCCAAATTTTTATTTTCAATTTCATTCCAGCTATTCAGAGGTGGACTTGCTCTCGCGCATTGGAATTTGCTGCACAGTTGAACTGTACTTGAACTTGTGATCAGGGACTGATGATTCTTCTTTAGAGAGCAAAATTCATGTTTCTTTCAATTATAGCAAGTTGCCCAGGCCCTGAAGCAGCAAGGCATCTCCACATCATCTCACCACACATTCACCTCGTTTTTCCATTTGGTGATAGTGGCTCTAACTGTGGTTTGCTACAGCCCCAGAGTCCAAGAGATGGCTTTGAAGCCCTTTTGATATGAAAACATTTCAATGACTTTTCCTCTAACCTTTTCAGGTACTTCTTTTCTATTGTGGCTTAATGTTCTGCTTGAGGAGATCTTTTAGCCCACTTCACATTGCTGGAAAGGATCTATGTAACTGTTATTTAGGTCTAGTAAGGCTGGCAGTGATCAAGCCTTGGTCTGTGTAGTCTTATTTAACTCCTTTCTCAATTAAATTTGGTTTTTTGGCTGACAGGATAGTTGAATTCCCACACAGGCCCAGCGGGTGTTAGATAGCCTTTTTTCTTTCAAAAAATAAGATAATAAGATGATCATTTCAAAACTGAAATTTTTGTTGACTCAGGTTTTGTTTTCAGGTACATTTTGGTTGAAGGTGCAAACCAACTGAGCATGACAAATATGAAAATTTATAAAACGTCAGGAATGGGACAAATACTTTTTCATTACTCTGTTCATGAAAGATACTGTTCATGCGACAGAAGTGGAATCTTACCTTGGTGAGCTAATTCCAAAACATCAAAACTTTTTTTTGGTTATAGTAAGAGATTTCCCAAAATATATAGGACACACAATTCATTGTGTCTCATGTGAATGTTTATGTTTGTGCATTTAAATGTGTTTGAGAATGTGTGTTCGTGCATATGCTTGTGTGTGAATGCCTGCATGTATGTGTGCTTTCACAGACAGTTGGGTGTGGAAGTAAGTGGACAATGACCCAAGTTTTGTAATTTTGCCGCTTTACACCACCACAATGGATCTGAAATGAAACCTTCAAGATATGATTAAAGTGCTGACTTTTAGCTTTAATTCAAGGCCTTTCACAAAAATCTTGCCCTGATCGTTTAGATTTTTACACAGTCCTCCATTTTCAGAGGTTCAAAGATAATTAGACAAACTGACACAATTGTAAATAAAAGGTTTATTTTCAATACCTGGTTGAAAACCCTTTGCAGTCAATGACTGCCTGAAGTATTGAACCCATGGACGTCACTAAACTCTGAATTTCATCCCTTCAGATGCTTTGCCAGGCCTTTACTGCAGCTGCCTTCAGTTGCTGCTTGTCTGTGGGTCTTTCTGCTCTCACTTTTGTCTTCAGTGAGTGAAAAGCAGCTCAGTTGGGTTGACGTCTGGTGACTGACTTGGCCACGGAAAAATATTCCTTTTATTTGCCTTGAGAGGCTCTGGGGTTGCTTTTGCAGTTTGTTTTGGGTCATTATCCATCTGTCCTGTGAAGCGCCGGCCAATCAGTTTTGCCGCATTCAGCTGAATCTGAGCAGATAGTATCGTCTTAGACACTTCAGAACTCATCCTGCAACCTCTGTCAACAGTCACATCCTCCATAAACACCAGTAACCCAGTTCCATTGGCAGCTATGCATGCCCACGTCTAAACACTGCCTCCACCATGTTTGACAGAGGGTGTGAAATCCTTTGGATCATGAGCTGTTCCTTTTCTTTTCCATACTCTTCACTTTCCATCATTCTGGTACAATTTAATCTTGGTCTCATCTGTTTCAAGTGTTTCGTCCCAGACATGTTTAAGGTTTTTTTTGTTTCTTTAGCTGCTTGATGCTTTTGTGTGTGTATTTTAGCTGTGTTTTTGTAAATGTCTCTGTTAATATGTTTACCTAGTGTAGTGTTTATACTGTTTTGCTTGTTTTTATTTTGAATTTGTTTTGTTTACAACCCTTTCTCCCCTTTCCCTAAAGAGGCTCTGCCTTTTGCCAGGCCGCAGTTGTAAATAAGAACTTGTTCTTAATCTGCCTTGCCTGGTTAAATAAAGGTTAAATAAATAAATAAATAAATAAATAAATTTTTTTAGATATTTTCTGTCAAAGTCTAACCTGGCCTTCCTGCTCTTTAGTGTTACCAGTGGTTCACACCTTGCAGTAAAACCTCTGTATTCGCATTCATGAAGACGTCTCTTGACCACAGACTTTGACAATGATACGCCTGCCTGCTCAAATCTTTATCGCCTGGCTACATGCTGCAAAGGTGTTTTTGTTCACAAAGGAAAAAAATTCTGTGATCATCCACCTTAGTTTTCCACCATGGTCTTCCAGGTCTTTTGGTGTTGCTGACCTCTCCGGTGCATTTATTCTTTCTGAGAATGTACCAAACTTGATTGGCCACTCCTAAAGTTTTTTCTATTTGCCTGACAGTTTTATTTAGTTTAATCAGCCTAATAATGGCCTCCTTCACCTGCATTGACAACAATGGGGGAAGAGGCCACACCTGGTCATGAAACTATCGGTCCGTGGTCTAATTACCTTTAAGCCCCTGAAAATGGAGCACTATGTATAAAAATGGCTGCAATTTCTCATTGGTTAATGTGAGATTTTTGTGAAATCCCTCGAATTAAAGGTGGAAGTCTGCCCTTTAGTAACATCTTAATGGTTTTGTTTCAAATCTACTGTGCTGGTGTACTGAGGCAAAATGACAAAAACTGTGTCATTGTACAAATACTCCTTTACCTTACAGTGTGTACAGAGCTTAACAAATTTATCAGACCACCCGTCATAAAAAAAAAAAAAAAAAACAGGAAACACGAATATTTAAGAAATTTGTCAAAAACTTGTTTAAAACTAAAAATTCTTTTGTCATTTCTTTGGCAAATAATGAACTGAAACCACTAAATAGTCCTTATTCACATATAAGAACCAAAAAGAGAAAACTATATTTTGTGTGGCCTCCTTTGGCCTTGATAACAGCTTGCACTCTTGCATTCAACCACTAAAATGAATTTTTATGTTCAGGAATGCAAGAAAATAACTGTTATTTGGCATCTTAATCAAAAAATAATAATGTGCTTAACTATTTTTTTCTGCTTTTTTGTAAAAGGGTAAATTCGAAAATTCATGGATAACAACAATAATTATATTTTAGCATTAAAAATATCATTTCAGTTAATGAGCTTGCGCATACTGTTGGATTAACCATGACAGAAACATAAAAATGATTTTGGTAATTACCAACACTTTTAATTTAGGACAGCTGTGGCATAAACCTTACATTGGGTGGTGGTCTAATAAATTTGTTAAGCACTGTATGTGTACGTGTATACGAATGCTTGTGTTTATGCATATCTGCCTGCATGTGCTCATGTGCGAATGGGCTTGTGTGTGCATGTGTGTTTGTGCATATGTGTCTGTTTATGATCATGTGTGAGCATGTGTGGAAGCCCACGTGCCATATGCCGTTATCATTCTGGGCAGGAAGAGAGTTTGAGTACAGGTGTGAGTATGTGTGCCAAAGAGAAACACACTATTCTTATGTACTGTGACTGTCAGCAGCACACAGACCATAAAATGCTAATCTACCCCGAGTTTCGCACTCCAAGGTGATGTTGGACTTTCATGGTAATTCTGCAGGGCTCTCTCCCACTCTCTGCTTTCCCTTCTTACGCCGTCATCTTCGGTAATGCTGAGAGTGTGAACTTTCCCAGCACCACACGTGGGTAGGGCCCGTCGTTTCTTTCTTCCTGTTCCTGTCAAAAGCCGTTTCCTGGTGCGACCAGATGTTCACCCGCAGGGTGATGATGTAATTTCTGGAACTTGAATTTATAACATTTATCAAGATGATAATCACTACTGCAGCTACTTTAAAATGTAATGCAATTTTTAGAGTGGGTCTCATTTTATTGTAGTTCCTGCCAGTGGAGGTAAGATGGGATAGGATGAATCCTCTCTCCAATGCAACCATTGTTGTTTCACTCAATAAATGAAATTCCTCGGAGGAAAAAATACTAGTTTAAATTTGAATAGCATTATCTTTCTTTGCGTCACAAAGTTGTGAGGAGTTTTAAAAAATGTCTATCAAAGATTTTGAACTTTAAATGCGCTTTTAGCTGTATGAATTTGTGTAAATTTGTTTGCCAGGCTTACTGCAAATAAAGTAATTTCAAACAAATGTAAAAATCTTTCAAATTGTTAATTCAATGCTGGGTCGATTGGCCAAACACAATGTTTTAAACTTTAAATGTATACTTTTAAGGCATGAAACTAAATCAAGTGCCATCATAAAATAAATTTATATTGTAATTAATCTTGTTCAATTCATCTCTCACCATCTCTGATAGAAACAAGTATGACAATTAGAGATGGAATTCAGACAACATTCAGATATTTTTTTCTAATTAATCATAAATGGTATTGCCATTCTTACAATTTTACATTGAAGGCTGGTTAGCTCTTTGTCATGATTATTTCCCAACATATCTACGCCACTATTTCTTGATTTTTCAGAAAATAGGTTGTTTGAGAATAAGTCAGGCAGGATGAGAATTATCCCCCATTAAAAGGTGAAGTTACTTCCTACCCTGCCAGCATGTCTGTGAGTTCTACCAGAGTTTCTTTTTTTCTGTCTAAAGTTTATTCTGAAAGGATCTTAAGTCCCCATAACAGACAATCCTGGCAGACGATTTTATAATATCCAGTATTGTGCCATTAATAATGGCTTGGAACTCTTTGTATTAGTACACTTTTTTGCAGCTCTGTTGAAACTAGTATTTCAACTCACCTTATTGGCGTATACAGTGGGCTCCAGAATTATTGGCCCCCAGGCAGAAAATGCACTAAATGAGCCTTAAAAATGAAAGAAAACATTATATATTATTGTGAGGCTGTGCCTCCAGCTCTTTCCCTAGCCTTCACATTCCCCCACACCTTCTCCCTCACCAGTTATTACCGGCACCTGTAGCTTGTTAATTATGAGCTGCAGGTAAGCAGTATTTAAGGCTGGGCTTGCCTTTAACTGCGTTGTATTTGTTTTCCACTGCTGGTCAGTGCATTTTTAACAGGCACATTTTGCCTTTCTTTATTTTTACTGAGGGTTTATATTGTTAATATTTGTATTTGGTTTACATTTAGTTGAAACCACGTTTCCCTTTTGTTTTGTGTTTTTACTCTTTTGTTATTAAATATATTCATCACTCTCCAGCCTTGCACATGAGTCCTTCATCATCCTGGTTTTATAGTCCACCGGATTGCAGTGAGGCAACCGGTGGGCCCAACCCTGACATTAAGCAGCCAGTGTCAGTATTTTGTATTTTCCTCGCTTAAAGTTTATAGCCTTCAGGAATTATTCATAGTTTTTTTTTTTTTTTTTTGGGAATTTTCCCTCCATTCGCCAGCCACGCAGAGCAGAGAGACAGGAAGGCTGGGAGAAGAGTGGGGGAAGACATGCAGCAAACGACCCAAGCCGGATTCGAACCCAGGTCGCTGCGGGAAGGACACAGCCCCCACGGCACGCACGCCCAGACCGATGAGCCACCGGGGCGCCCGAATTATTCGTAGTTTTACTAATAATAGTAAAATATGGGAGATTTGTTCCTAGTTTTATGAACATGAACAAGCTCCCAAACCTATCGCTAGGTCTCGAGGATTGAGATTGCGTTCCTGTTGACTACACTTTAGCATGTTCCTCTGCCCAGTTTATTAAGAACACCTCTCAAGCCTCCTGTGGACATCATTATTTGGACTGTATTCCTGCTAAACTCTCTGTTCCTGCCATCTGACAGTACTGCTCTGGCGAGAGTGATCTCCATCTGGCTACAGCCCCGAGATGCCACTGGCTGGGCACGGACATGCCCTACACTCAGGCCCACTCCATCTGAGCTGAACAGTACCATTCTGCTCAGGGCTCCATCCCTCACAGTCATTCCTGTACTACTATCAATAAACCCCTCTATTGGATTGTGCTCTGTCTCTGCATCTGGTTCCTTGTCTGGATCATAACAAAACATTATATCATGAATATGAAATATTTTCATTAGAAAAACAATCATTAAACAACGAGCACAACATTTAGTTTTTCGTTGTATTTGACTGTTAATTGGTAACAAAGGAAACTTTGTCTGTATACAGTTGAAATGCACAGACCCTCCATCCCTACCGAACCTCTCCGTTCTGCCTTTGGTGGGCACCTGGCTCTTCCCCACCATGCCTCCAATCTGTTCTGGCCTCCCGTGGGGGTGGATTGAGCTTCCCACTGCAGCGCTGATAACAGAAACAGTAACGATCTCCTGAAGTGAACAGATGAGTAATCTAGTCACACTGTTCCACCCTTAGATATCCTTTCATTCTATCTTTCCATTTTTGTTCTACCTTTTTGGTACAGATATATATCCACGTAACAATGTGTTAATACCTGGTTTTTTATCGTGAGTTTTGAATTACATTCATTGACTAAAGCAGAAAAGTGCATTCTGGCTAATACTGCATTTCCGTATTCCTGAAAGTAATAATGAGAGTCACCACAACAGTGCATCCCTCAGGAAAAGAGCTCCTACTAAATTATTGGAATATAATATTATGTAATTACGCACAGGTTCCTGACGGTTGAATTAGCTGGATAGAGTCATAACGTAACCTTCTAGAATCATTCTGGCCCAATCATATAAACTTGCAAGATGAATGAACTTAAAAAAAAAAAATCAGACTGCTTTTGATGAGCTTGTGACCTCAAATGACAGTTATTGCAGTTATTTCACAGAGAAATCCTGTAGTTTTAAGACATGCAGTTGCAAGCAGATGCTATGTCTTGAAATCCCAAGGGTTATGCATGGATAGCAGATTTCTTGGATCTTATTTCACAGATAAATTATTCAATTGGATGGGATAGCGATCAAATACAAGTAAGTCTAATGATACTTTGCTTTTTATCTTGGTATATCTCTTCGTGCAGTGGTGTCTTGTTGGCTGAAATTAAAGAAGACACAACAGACACAACTTTACTGTAACTAAAAATTAGTCTTGACCTGTTTTCAATCATTTTCCTTGACTGAAAAGTATCGCAATGATTAAAAAATCCATCAGCAGGTAAACACACAGCTTCCTTCTCAGTGCAGAGTTGCAGTGATTAAATCAGCAAGTAAATTCAATATAGAAAAATGTTTAATTCACACCCGAATAAAACTTCTCAATAAAGTTATATTCACTTATTAATTTCTCTGTTTGCATTTGGCACATCCTGCACTGCAGGCTATCGAACCCACATTATTGTTTAAATTACAGCTAAAGACAAAATTAGAAACAAGTATCAACAACTGAATAACGTCAATCGTAATGAAATTTTGCATCAAAATGACACATTTTATTTCTCGTCTTACCTTACTGAGGTAAGACATATCCGATTGGATGGAGTGTTTTCCCTGTCCACGTACTGTTGATTTTTAAAAATAATTGAAAACAGGTCTTGACCAATCATTAGATTAAGGAGATGCTCCATGCCGCCTCTATTTTCAGCTGACCAGCCATCGCTGTCATAGTGCAGCCAACTTCAATCACTATCGTGCAGTGGCGGCTGGTGAGCTGAAAATAGAGCATGCTCCAAATATCCCCTGCAATAATTTATTTAAATTAACATTACGTGAACATCAAAAAAAAAAAAAACCAAAAAAAAAAAAACCTACACTATCCCACATTGCCTAGGATTGCTCTAATGAAGGGGTAGTAGCATTTCAACAGAACAGGCCTTTTCTTCTTGGATGCTGAAAAAATTGCGTATCCCCCACCCATAGTGGAATGAGCCGAGCAATAGAAGGGAATTAGTTTGGGTCAGGGTGTCAGACAGTAAGCCCAGCTATTTGGTTCTCGCCTAAAGGTTGTAATTAAGTTGGGAGTCATTGTTGTGACATGGCTGTTTGACACAGGGTCAATGGTCTCCACTGTGGCAGCACTTTCAGGATACTTTCAGCCACCTGCTGGTTCATGAATCCAGCAAGAGGGTATAATTAGGTTGCGGTGATGGAGAAAGACCAAATGAAGGTAGCCTCATGTACATCATTTGGGTCTTTTGATCACCTAAAGATGCCTTTTCGATTGTGTGAGGCCCCCAGCTCATTCCAGTGGATAATGGAAAGGATATTTTGGATGTAGTGTGGCCAGTTGCTCCTATTGTATGGTATATTCATGACATTACACTGTTCTCATCTGCAATGGATGACCACCTCAATCACCTGGACTAGGTGCAAAACCACTTGAGGAGATAACGACTCAAGGCTGGCAAAGCTTAGGTTATTATATCCGTAACTAACTTTCTTTTGCTGGCAGCTACAATATAATTAGTACGGAGAGTTTGCAAGCTATTTGGAACCACCGGATAGGTTTTCTCACTTGCATCGTAACGATTGCTTGATTGTTGTGACTTCAATTTTTTATGCGTCACTTTTCTTTTTCATTGCATGTGTGCGTTATTTTTAAGCACTTAGTTGCAAGTATTGAGTGAGCTCAACACCTACAGTGGGCTCGAAAATTACTGGCACCCCAGACTGGCAATGCACAAACAATTCAAATAAATAAATTAACAATAAATTATAGGGAAATTGAGGTCACACTTTAGATGAAGTGTTGCTCATAAGGGCTTTATACAGCATGTATAATGCCTTCATAAATGAGACATAATGCCTTCATAAATCATCCATAAGCAAATGTCATGCTTTGTAAAGGGTGAAATAACACATCCTTATTCAGCATGTGATGCCAGATGTGACAATGACGATGTCACTCAGCTGACAATGTTACCCTTTATAGCATTTAGCTACAAGCTAAGTGACATTGTCAGTTATATCACATCTGGCATCACATTACTTCCCAGAAGGAAAAAAAAAAAAAAAAAAAGGTGACATAGGCAGTCCATAGTGTGCTGGTCACGATAATATTCTATTTTTTCCTTTTTTCCACATCAGTTTCATGTTTATTTTTCAAGAAAGTTATACCTTCCCACAATATACAACCCCAATTCCGAAATAGTTGGGACGAAGTGTAAATTGTGAATAAAATCAAAATGCAATGACTTTCAGATCACATGAGCCAATATGTTATTTACGATAGAACATAGATAACATTTCAAATGTTGAAACTGAGACATTTTACATTTTTATCCACAAAATGAACTTATTTCAAATTTTCTGGCTGCAACAGGTCTCAAAAAAGTTGGGACACAGGCAAAAAAGGGCTGAAAAAGCAATTCATATATAAGAGAATCAGCTGAAAGAACATTTAGCAAGTAATTAAGTTAACTGGCATCAGGTGCGTAACATGATTGGCTATGAAAGGGATGTCTTAGAGAGAGAGTCTCTCAGAAGTAAAGATGGCCAGAGGCTCTCCAACCTGTAAAGGTTTGCGTAAAAAAATTGTGGAATACTTTAAAAACAATGTTCCTCAACGTCAATTGCAAAGGCTTTGAAGGTCTCATCATCGACATGCATAACATCATCAAAAGATTCAGAGAAACTGATAAATCTCTGTGCGTAAGGGACAAGGCCGAAGACCTTTACTGGATGCCCGTGATCCTCGGGCCCTCAGACGCCACTGCATCACTCACTGGCATGATTCTGTCATTGACATTACTTAATGGACCCAGGAATACTTTAAGAAACCACTGTCTGTGAACACAGTCCGCCGTGCCATCCACAGATGCCACCTAAAACTCTATAATACAAAAAGGAAGCCATTGTTGAGCATGATCCAGAAGCGCCGCCATGTTCTGTGGGCCAAGGCTCATTTCAAATGGACTGTAGCAAAGTGGCAAAGTGTCCTGTGGTCAGACAAGTCCAAATTTGACATTCTTGTTGGAAATCATGGGTGTTGTGTCCTCCGAGCTGAAGAGGAGAAAGACCACGCCTCCTGTTATCAGCGTTCAGTTCAAAAGCCAGCATCTCTGATGGAATGGGGATGCATTAGTGCATATGGTGTAGGACACTTGCATGTTTTAAAAAGCACCATGAATGCTGAAAGGTATATAATGATTTTAGAGCAACATATGCTCCCCTCCAGACAACATCTATTCCAGGGAAGGCCTTGTGTATTTCAGCAGGACAATGCAAAACCACATATTGCAGCTATTACAGCAGCATGGCTTCGTAGTAGAAGAGTCCCTGTGTTGAACTGGCCTGTCTGCAGTCCTGATCTTTCACCGATTGAGGATATTTGGTGCATAATTAAACGAAAAGTCCGTAATCGGAGACCCAAAACTCTCCAGCAGCTGGAAGCCTGTATTAAACAAGAGTGGGATCAAATTCCAATGGCTAAACTCAAGAAACTTGTCTCCTCAATGCCCAGACGCCTCCACTCTGTGTTAAAAAGAAGAGGGGATGCTACACCATGGTAAACTGGCCCCTGTCCCAACTTTTTTGAGACCTGTAGCAGCCATCAAATTTGAAATGAGCTCAGTTTCAACATTTGCCATGTTATCTCTGTTCTATTGTGAATAAAATACTGGCTGGTGTGAATTTGAAAGTCATTGCGTTTTGATTTTATTCTCAATACACTTTGTCCCAACTATTTCGAAATTGGGGTTGTAATTAATTTTAAATGCAATGTGCATATTCTAACTATAGGCCCTGAATTAATATCCACACCTCAGAATTTAAGATCCTTGTCTAAGAATTTCTCACACATAGTTACAGAGTAAATCCTACTTCAGTCATTTCAAGACATATCCCTTCTTTTAAAAATTCAACACAGTTTTCGTGCACTTGTTCATTTGCTATTTTCAGTGGCATCATCCTAAGCTTCCAACCATTATTATTTCCACTGGGCCATTGAACTCAATTACTGAAGTCATTAAACCCAAATGATTTGTCCTTTTTAAATGAGTATGTCAAAAATACTTAAACCTATGTGGCCATTTTTGACTCATGAAATATGTTTATATCTCTGTTGCAATGGACTAAAGGATTATCTATTATTCATCAAATCAACACCAAAGTATGCATTCAATTGAGGCATTACAATCAACACTAAATGTGTGCTCCTCAACCACAAGGAGGTTTTAGAAATCTGAAAGCGTGCTATTAGCATTTATACTCTTTCAGTCCATCTGCGAAATGGAAGTATTTTCCTATTCAGAATATTTTCTTGAATTGGTTCCATTCAAACATATTCAGTGTGAATGCATTAGATAATTGCCCACTTTGGCACCCTTGGTAAATATTACCAAAAAAGGTTACGCGTGGATGAATGCCAGCGTTGTTTATCCTGTTAATAGTTCATTCTTAATATCAATAAATATATATGAAGACCAAAATGGAAAAATGATCTGAGTCACATATTCACGTTGTGAAGAAATTATGAATTAAAAATTCAAAACGATCTTAGAAACAAAGCACTGAAAAAATATGCAAAATATATAGAATATATAAAAGATTATAATAATATATAACATTATATATTATTATACATATTATAATAGGCCTAATATTTAATATTTTAAATATACAAAAATGCAAAATTTGGACTCTGATCGTTTACCTTTGTGGTCTTCATATCCTTTGATTGAAATACAATGATTGAAAGAAAATAATAGTGCTGTGAAAAAGTATGTAACCCATTCCCAATTTCTTCTATTTTTTTTTTTTTTTTGCATATTTGTCACACTTAAGTGTATCAGATGATAAAACTATTGTAACTTTAATATTAGAATAGGTATAGGTATAGGTATAGAACAGGTAAGTTTTAAAGATTATAAATGATGATTACATTTATTGAAGGAAAAAAGCTACCCAACGGTACCTGGCCCAATGTCAAAAAGTAAGTGCACCATTACTTACAACAGTAAATCAACCAAATAAACAAATTTTATCAATAATTTCAATTTAACACCCAGGCATGATTACTGCCAGCCCTGATGAATCTAAATAGAACCTGTCTGGCAGTGTGAAGTAGGCAAAAATTAGCACATAATGCACGCAATGTTAAGATATTCAAGAACAGATGAGAAACAAAGATATTGATATATTTTGGTCTGGAGAGGGTTACAAAGCCAGTTCAATGACTCTGAGACTACATTATCTGCAAATGGAGAAAACTTGGAACATTGGAGAACCATGCTGGGTGGGTCAGCCAAAATACATTCCTCCCAAAGAACATCATTGACTCTTCTAAGAGATCACAAAAGAACCCAGACAAAAATCTAATGAACTGCAGTCCTTACTTGCTTCAGTTAAGCTCAGTGTTCACAATTCCACAATAAGAAAAGAGACTGGGAAACATGGAATCCATAGGGGAGCTGCAAGGCAAAAACCACTGCTGAAAAAAAAAAAAACCCATCTTGATGACGCCAAAGAATTCTGGGATAATATTCTGATATTCTGTAGACTGATCAGTCACTTTCTGAAAGATATGGGTCCCGTTACATCTGGCATAAAGCTAACTCAAAGCCCTGACTTAAATCCAATTGAGCTGCTGTGGCACGACTTTAAACAAGTAGTTTGTGTTTGAAACCAACCCCCCCTCCCCAAGTGAGGCTGAATTAAAACAATTCTGCAAACACGAGAGTGCGACAGCAATGCAAAATTCCTCCTTAGCAACATAAAAAGACCCATTGCCAGTTATAGCAAATGTTTGATTGCAGTTGTTGCTGCCAAGAGCGCCACAATCAATTATTAGGTTTAGTGGGGCACCTATTATTTGAAATGGGTGATGTAGACTTGGAATAACTCTTGACCTTCAATAACTGAAAAGATCATTCAAAAGCTTCGTTTTCTATTTCCTCACAATGTCTTTGTCTTACATTAAAATTTGTTGGATAATCTGAAACAGTAAAATATGACAAGCAAATATATAGGAACTCGGGAAGGGGCAAATACTTTTTCACAGCACTGCACCATCATGAAACAACTGAAGAGCTTAGTGCTAAAAGTACTTAAGTCACATTTTCACACATTGTGAGGTAAGGATGGGAGAACATCTCTTGTAGTCTCCTAAGTTGATTTTCTCAATTTTCTCAAAAAAGACATTTTGCACTTTTAGCACTAGGCTTATCAATTGTTCTTTTTCAAAAACAAGTGTGCCACATGATGTAACAAAAGGGTGCATGGGCTGGACTGGCCTTGCGTGCAGTCCTGACTTGTCCCCAATACAAATGCACTGTAAAACTGTAAAACTGTGGAACATGTGACATGTTTATAATCTAAACCCCAGCGTTTAAAAGCTAAATGCCTGGTGATTATTTTTGTTAATAGGTATTCTCATTCAAAACACTGATGTTTATTCGATATTGCGATCGAGGTTTTTCAGATTTGTTGAATACACTTTAAAACTGAATCTAAGCACTGTGGAATGCTTAAAAATTGTTACAAAAAAAAGTGTTAAGCATGCTTAACATATGCGCATATGTTCAGAACTTAAACATTAGGTTTTACAGTGTGTGTGTGTGTGTGCGCGTGTGTGTAAGGAACACTTGAAGCACAAAATGTGACAAGGAAGACCGCGTGCAGTTGCACACAGACAGACTAGTTTGCAGGATGAATGGGACAAACCAGAAACATTTAATCGCTTGGTGTCTGCACTCCCTAAATGTTCAATTAAGTGTTGTAAAATGGAATGGAAACATTACAGTCGTAAATACGACACTATCCTAACTTTTTAAAAATGTGTGTTAAGAAAAAAATGTATAAAATTCGTATGGTGTTTTACTCATAGTATAGGTCAAAGTTAGTTTACAAATCAATGCTCTCAGTTTTAATTTTAATTTAACGTATCATCCCAACCTTTTCTGATTTGGGTTTGTAGGCTACTACCACCACTACAACTACTACTACTGCTAATAATAATAATAATAATACCCATCTCCTCAATCAGAAAATTACGCAACCTTGTATTCGTGCTGGCTACATGTAGGCCTTGTAGCCAGCACTTTCATTGGCTACACACTGAACCATCCTCGTACTCTGTCGGTGCGATATTTGAAAACGACGAAGCGGATACGGGAGTGGATCGGAGCGGGTTTCTGGTAAGCAAAGCACCCGTGTCTTGGTATGACAGATTGAGGTGAGTTTGCGCGCGGTAGTTTCGTTATGACCGGGCCCGCTCGCGGCCACGCGGAGGCAGCTGCTGGTTTACTTTACGGTTCAGAAATGAACGTGGGAGAACAGAGGCGCCTGGGATGATTGTCGTGATGAATGTAAAAACATCGACTGCCCGGCATGTAAAAAACTATCTGTATTTGCCTTCCTTTCTTGGAGTCATCCCCTGCCCTAACATTTTTCTGGCGCCTTTTATCCCAGTTTGTGAGTTTGGTCATGTTTACCTTTATTTATCTTTTATTTAACTCGCTGCCTGTAGACATCTGCCATGGACTTAGAAATCTGCTTTTACACTCAAGCAAGTCTTTGACAGGTGAAAAATACGCCTCCAGTCAACGCAATGCGCAGTCATGCCTGTCTCTCAGTTTTACTGTAAAGCTGCCTCTCACTGGCCTATCTGAGCAATTTTGGCATTCATTTGTTTTTCGGCGCTCGGTATGAGCATATTCTGTGTCGAGTAGGCTAATAAGAATAGCATCTTTCTTATTACTACTTGTCACGGTGATATTCTGCAGTGCAGATTAAAGTGAAATGTACGAAAACCAGTTGATGTAACGTGTTATCAGTATATTTCCCCAGATTTCTTCACAACAGTAAGTTACACAGTATTTTACCGAAGAATGTTTTTTTTATGCTCAAAGAGCAGCCCCTTTTTATAACAACCAACAGACGGATGATTATCATCATTGTTTATGAAGTAGGTTTTGTTAATACTACGTAAATTTAACAACGTATCACGAGAGTCCACTTTTTACTTGCTCTTTGAAAAACATACGAAATAAGAAACAGAAACAGCAAAGATAAAAAGAAGAGAGGCGAAGGTAGATGCTTTGTCAAACTGAAAATTGGCGTTGAGGTTTGAGTCGGAAGAATTTGGGGTTTTTTTCTCCTATCTGTTGATATGTTTTTTTTTTTCTTCTTCAGGGATCATGATGAAAAATGGCCAAGCGCTTGAGAGTTCACCATGTGCGTGTGAGTTGTGATCTGACTTGCTGACACGCTGAGAAGTTAAGATTCATTTCGTGACTCTCTTCCTACTGTCCTTGTCTCAACACCTACCCCCCTCCCCAGCCAGCTCTATTAAAAAATTATAGCCAATAAGGAGGAGGTTGAACAGCTGAACGGTAAGTCAGTCTGATTTTGGAAATGTTTCATGGTATTTGTTCCACATGACTCTAAAAATTGTAATAACCTACTACATACCTAATATTACCTACCACCAAAGAGTGTGTTGAAAACCAGCTACTGCCTCTTACCTTTGATTCAATGTGAGTCGCAGCATTCGTATGATCAATATAACTTGACAATAACTTTTCAAACCACTCTGCCACAATGATCCGGTATCGGTTGCAGTAGCAATTTGATGTTAACGTAAAATTAACTCTATATTTTGTTTTAGTTTAGTGCAAGCTTTTGTCAGTCAGCTGTCTACCTGCCCCAGGCCAACATCCCAAATATTTCATTTTATCATATGAATCCTTGTTTCTCTGCATGCTTGTTTCCAATGCGAGCCTTGTTCATCAAACTGATTATGTACTGTGTGCCTGAGAAAGTTTTTTTGGTTTTGAATGAATTTTGGTTTTGATTAGCCTTATTACCGAAAAGTTAAGAGCTTAGACATAACAGACTTTCATTGATTACTCTTCTATGTTGGTTAGAATGTTCACTATCATTGTTATGACAGATTTTAAGAACATACACCTACAAAAAAAATCCTTTCTGTTCTCATTTAATACCATAGTAGTGTATCGTACTGCGTCTGGATCTGACACATTTCAGAGATAAGCTTAGGCTTATTTGTGCTCATTGACATTGTGGACTTAGAACATTTATGTTCAATATCACTAGATTTAAATGAATATGGACAATCCTAATCCCAAAAATTGATAGCAGTGATTAACCTGCAGTTAGCAATACAGCACATATAAATTAATCTCAACTTTTGGCCACTTATTCACTTGTATTCAGCAATACAGTGACAATGGAAAGTGCTAGAAGTAGAGAATTAACTGTTTATCAGGCGGTGAAATACCCTTCCTAGCATGTCTTTTACACATCGATTGTCTAATTTGTACCACATTCATCTTTTTGTAACACATCATAACATTTTTCAATATCCTTTTGCTTGTCACTAGTTTTGATAGATAGTGTTTTGCCATTAGAATCTGATTCTATCACAATAACTCCTCTAAGTGGTCTGCAGGGGCGACAAATGATACTTATATTTGCACAGTAGTGTGATGGTCCTAATTGAAATTATTTTCTGAAAATATGTCAGTTGTGCTAAAAATTTTACTTTGGCCGCATCTTCGTATCAAAAATATCGGTCTCAAAAACTGTGAGATGGGCATGCGTGAATGGTTTCAGTATCATTTATATTTGATGTTAATATGCAATTAATTCTATATTTTGTTTTAGCTCAGTTCAAGCTTTTGTTAGTCAGCTCTCAACCTCCACCAGGCCAGCATCCCAAATATTTAAACTCTTCATCTGAATGCTTGTTTTTCTGCAAACTTGTCTCCTATGGGACCTTTGTCTGTCAAACAAATGTTCACAGTGTCCCTGACAAACTATTTTTTGTTTTGAATAAATTTTGGTTTTGATTAGCCTGATGACAGCAAAGTTTGTACTTAGAAGCAACAGACTTTCATTAATTACCCCTCAGCATCTTTATGTTGGTAAGAACGTTCACCATTGTTTTTATGACAAATTCAAAGAACATACACCTCCAAAAAAGTATCCTTTCTGTTCTCATTAAATACCGTAGTTGTGCATCGTATTGCGACCGAATCTGGCACGGTTCATAGATAAGCATAGGCTCATTTGTGCTCATTGACATTGCAGGCTTAGAACATTTATGTTCAATATCACTAGATTTAAATGAATGTGCACAATCCTGATCCCAAAACTTGATAGCAGTGATTAATCTGCAGTTAGCGTTACAGCACTTATAAATTACTCTCAACTTTTGGCCACATATACACTTGCATTAAGCAATCAAGTGACAATGGAAAGTGCTAGTAGAAGGGAAGTAAATGTTTATTAGGAGGTGAAATATCCTTTCTAGCAAGTATTTTACACATCGATTGTCGAATTTACAACCCCATTTCCAGAAAAGTTGGGATAGTGTGTGAAATGTGAATAAAAACAGAATGCAGTGATTTGCAAATCATTTAAACCCTATATTTAATGGAAAATAGCGCAAAGACAACATATCAAATGTTGAAACAGAAATTTTATTGGTTTTTGAAAAGCATCTACTCATTTTGAATTTTATGACAGCTACACATCTCAAAAAAGTTGGGACAGGGCTGCAAAAGGCTGGAAAAATTGAATGATGCCAAAAAATATACCTGGTGGAACATCTCACTGCAAATAAGGTTAATTAGCAACAGGTGAGTAACGTGATTGGGTATAAAAAGTCTTTTGGACATGTAGATGGCAATGGCTTCACCACTCACGGAAAGACTGCAAGGGCAAACAGTTCAACAATTTTAAATAACATTTCTCAATGTAAAACTGCACAGAATTTGGGAATTTCATCCTGTACAGTACATAATATTATCAAAAGATTCAGAGCATCCAAAGAAATCTCTGTACACAAGGGAAAAGACTGAAAACCAATATTGAATGGCCATGATCTGCAGACCCTCAGGCAGCACTGCCTCAAAAACAGGCGGGATTCTGAAGTGGAAATCATTGCATTGGCTTAGGAACACTTCTATAAACCATTGTTAGTATACAATATTTGTCGCTGAATCCACAAATGCAAGCTAAAACTCTGCCATGCAAATATTAAACCAAGATCCAGAAAGGCTACGGCCTTCACTGGGGCCAAGCTCATTTAGGATGGACTGACGTGAAGTGGGAAGTTGTCCTGTGGTCTGACCAATCAAAAATCTGAAATTATTTTGGGAAATTACGGACGCCGTGTCCTCCGGCCTAAAGAGGAGAGGGACCATCCAACCTGCTAACAGTGTACATTTCAAAAGCCAGCATCGGTTATACAAAATAGTTGGGACGAAGTGTAAATTGTGAATAAAATCAAAACAAAATGACTTTCAAATCACACCAACTAGTATTTTATTCACAACTGAACAGAGATAACATAGCAAATGTTGAAACTGAGAAATTTCACAATTTTGTCCACAAAATGAGCTCATTTCAAATATGATGGCTGCCAAAGGTCTCAAAAAAGTTGGGACAGGGGCCTGTTTACCATGGTATAGCATCCCCTCGTCTTTTTTTTTTTTAAATTTGGCATCTCCAATCCCACACGAATCTGGAATGCCCAATTGGTGAACTATGTACAAAGCTTGCTCGTATGCGACCCCTTGCTGCCAACTCAGGAGAGCGAAGACAGTTCACGGCTCTCCTCCGAAGCACGTGCCTGTCAGCCACTGCTTCTTATACACTCACTGGTTGAATCTTCGCAAGTTCAGAACGAGGGCGGAGGATACCCGGACATGAACAGACTTAGAATCTTCCTAACGAGCGCCCTTCTGGCCAACAGGAGGCGCTTGAGCAACGAACAAAGCTATCTATTTATTTCCCTATTCCCGGCAGTCCCTTCCCAATTTGAAACCCTGTAGCGCGATGGCCAATTATGCGCTACTCTGAAAAAGCTGCCGACCACTGCCAGTTGGTACGACCGGGGCTCGAACCCGCGACGTGATAGTCACTTCTGCATTGCAACGCAGTGCCTTAACCGAGTGAGCTATCCGGCAGCTATCCCCTCTTCTTTTTGACACAGAGTGGAGGCGTCTGGGCATTGAGGAGACAAGTTTCTTGAGTTTAGCCATTGGAATTTGATCCCACTCTTGTTTTCAATACAGGCTTCCAGCTGCTAGAGAGTTTTTGGGTCTCCTTCAACAGACTTTTCATTTAATTATGCGCTGTGTTCTCAATCGGTGAAAGATCAGGACTGCAGGCGGGCCAGTTCAGCACACGGACTCTTCTACTACGAAGCCATGCTGTTGTAATAGCTGCAGTATGTGGTTTTGCATTGTCCTGGTGAAATACACAAGGCCTTCCTTGGAATAGATGTTGTCTGGAGGGGAGCATATGTTGGTCTAAAACCTTTATATACCTTTCAGCATTCATGGTGCTTTTTAAAACATGCAAGTGTCCCACACCATATGCGCTAATGCATACCCATGCCATCAGAGATGCTGGCTTTTGAACTGAACGCTGATAACAGGAGGGGTGGTCTTTCTCCTTTTTAGCTCGGAGGACACAACACCCATGATTTCCAACAAGAATGTCAAATTTGGACTCGTCTGACCACTGGACACTTTGCTACTTTGCTACAGTCCATTTGAAATGAGCCTTGGCCAACAGAACACGGCGGCGCTTCTGGATCATGCTCAACAATGGCTTCCTTTTTTGCATGATAGAGTTTTAGGTGGCATCTGTGGATGGCACGGCGGACTTTGTTTACAGACAGTGGTTTCTTAAAGTATTCCTGGGCCCATTTAGTAATGCCAATGGCAGAATCATGCCGGTGAGTGATGCAGTGGCGTCTGAGGGCCCAAAGATCACGAGCATCCAGTACAGGTCTTCGGCCTTGCCCCTTACGCACAGAGATTTTTCCAGTTTCTCTGAATCTTTTGATGATGTTATGCACTGTCGATGATGAGACCTTCAAAGCCTTTGCAATTTGACGTTGAGGAACATTGTTTTTAAAGTATTCCACAATTTTTTTGCGTAAGGCTTCACAGCTTGGAGAGCCTCTGGCCATCTTTACTTCTGAGAGACTCAGCCTCTCTAAGACATCCCTTTTATAGCCAATCATGTTACACATCTGATGCCAGTTAACTTAATTACTTGCTAAATGTTCTTTCAGCTGATTCTCTTACATATGAATTGCTTTTTCAGCCCTTTTTTGCCTGTGTCCCAACTTTTTTGAGACCTGTTGCAGCCAGAAAATTTGAAATAAGCTCATTTTGTGGATAAAAATGTAAAATGTCTCAGTTTCAACATTTGAAATCTGTGTTGTATTGTAAATAACATATTGGCTCATGTGATCTGAAAGTCATTGCATTTTATTCATAATTTACACTTTGTCCCAACTATTTCAGAATTAGGGTTGTAGTAAGCGGGTGCATTACTACACTTGGCATGGGTAACTTAGACATCTGTGAAGACACCAATAATGCTAAAAAATATATACAGGTTTTGGAGTTTCATATGAGGAGTCCACTTGCAAAACCTGCTAAGTCAAGTTTTGAAAATAAATGAGTTATCTCCCTGAGCGTCTCTTTCAGGCACCTGAGCATGTCCCACTGATAACTCCACTTTCAAAACCTACTAAATCATGTTATGAATTTTAACAGAAAAAGCAAAACTCTGTCAAAACCCGCCAAGTCAAGGAGGAAAACTGTCAAATTTAGTTAAGTCATCAGCCAATGTGGAAACGTGATTCCGTTTCCATTCGCTAGAAGGAACCAATCACAGTCGAGCTTTTATAGCCTCTTCAGCTTTTGTTTTCTCTAACTCAAGATGGGGGATGCAGACTCAAGTTTCGTTTTGATCGCAGAAAATGCAAACAGATCTCCTCGTAAGGGTTCAAAAAGGAAGCTCCTCAAACTTGAAAGGTAAGGAACATTATTATGAGTTCGAATGATATCCTTGCATGTCTTAAAATGCATTTCTTGCATGTAGAGTGGGTCCTGAGTCAAATACCTTCACCTATTGAGCAACGGGGCTGATTTAAACACTGTCAAAACCTGCCAAATTTCTACTCCACTTTCAAAACCTGCTAAGTCAAAACTTTGTTTTGAAAAATCAAAGTAATTTCTTTAAAAAAATAATGAATTGCCTCATGGATTATGTCTGCAAGGCTAATAGTTTCAGTATAGTGAATGGAAGATAATTTCTTTGCCTATCAAAAAAATCAGATTTTTCTAAAAAATGGACCAACTTGACTTAGAAGGCTTTGCAAGTGGACTCCTCATATACTGCCATCCTGACATCTTTGACAGAGAAGGCCATGCTTATTTCAGCATAACAATGCCAAACGCAACATTTTGCATGTATTACAACAACATGGCTCTGTAGTAAAAGAGGCTGGGTGCTAAAGTGGCCTGCCTGCAGGCCAGACCTGTCACCCACTGAAAATATTTGGCGCATGATGAAAAAAAAATAACAAAGGAGTCTGCAAAGTATTGATCAGCTGAAAGCCTATATCAAGCAAGAATGGGAAAACAGTTTGCTTCCAGAACTATACCAGTAGGTCACCTCAGTTCCCAAATGCTTTCAGAGTATTGTTAAAAGAGAAGGTGATGCAACACAGTGATAAACATTGCCTCTGCCCCAACTTTCTTGAAACATGTCGCCGTCATAAAATTCAAAATGAGTGAATATTTTTAAAAAAAACAATAAAATTTCTCAGTTTCAACATTTGATGTGTTGTCTTTGCACTATTTTCAATTAAATATACAGTTTAAATGATTTGCAAATCATTGCATTCTGTTTTTATTTACATTTTACACAGTGTCCCAACTTTTCTGGAAATGGGTTTGTATACCGCGTTCACCTTGTTGTAACACATCATAACATTTTTCAGTATCTTTGTGCTTGTTTCCAGTTTTGATAGAGCAGTTAGCCATTAGAATTTGATTCCATCACAATAACCCCTACAACTCCTATCTCCAGCAGGGGAGACAAGTGATAGTAATATTTAAATAGTGGTGTGATGCCCCTAATTGGGATGATTTTCTGAAGATGTATTGTTTGTGCTGAAAATGTATCTTGACCATATTTGCATGTCAAAAATATCAATCGTAAAACCGTAAGTTGGGCATTTGTGAATAGTTTCAGTATCATTGTGGCAAAATCTCACTTGCTGGAGAATTGCTGTTTTAGCTTCTGCTAGTAAAATTGGGTGCAATTCAGTCCATTTTAGTTAAGTTAAATATGAAGAGTTTCATCACAAAGCGCAGTATATCCATTTCTGTTAAGGGAAAAATAAGCAATGAAGTGCTTTCTTATTTATCAATATGTCTTGCTAAACAAGTTAAAACATTACACCATGATGCAATTAAGTCTAAGAATAATGAATGCTGTGAAAAAGTGAACTTTGTTGTGATTATTTGGAAAAAACTGAATAAATCCATGGAAGTGCAATTTGAAGTTAAATGCCTGTCAGTCAATATTACTGACGTAAACATTTCCATGTTTCCATAATAGTTCGTAATAAATCCTTTGCCTATAGTGCCCCGTCCATACTTAGGCTGCACAATGCAGCAAAAAACTTCAGCGGGTAAAAAACAATGTCCACTGATAGGAAACACTGAGTGGATAAATTGGGGAATCTTATTTTTTCTGCAGAGCTTGCAGCATAAAAATGACAATCATATTTTCATTTCGTCCAAAAAAGTGTCGCTAAACAATCAGGGCCTATTATCAGCGTGGACTTCTCCATCGATGATTGGCTGCGTGGATATATCTCAGTAAGCGGAAAAACTGGCTTGACATTTATTGTGCTATGGAATGAAAGCTGATGTTCAAGCATGCTAAACAATGGGATATATGGTGTGTTCCTAAAAGCCAAACTTGGCATGACTACTGGACTGCCAATGATGCTCTTCTTGTAGTGGTGGTTCAAAAATTTTGAAAGTGGCATTTATTGCCTTTTGCAATGTAATTCCTTATATATTATCAGGGGTTTCAGATTAGGATAATAGACTGTGCTTTCTTCTCTTGGCTTCATTAATCTTGCGTCTGTGTTGCATGTTGCCAAAAAAAGTACTCCCCAACAAAACTACTCCAAACTTGTATTTTTTGGGAAACCAATTTATATCCATTATTACCATATACAACTATTTATGTCAATAATTTAGATGGCTATATAAGAAACAAAGTTCAGATCAATGGAATTTATGGACGGTTGCCCATGGTTAAGTTAGTTAGCTTTAGTTTGTTTTTTTCATGTTTGTTCTTGCGGCTCCATCATTTTGGTTGATATGCTGGTCTATGAGTTGATGCACACTGCTGCTGTCTGAAAATAGTTGTAGTCGAAGAAAACTGCAATAAGAAAGGTGATAATGCATGAATAATTGTGCTGTGTGGTATTATTGTTGAAAAAAGTTAATTAAAACCGTTAAAGCTGTACATACTTAAGGTGACCATACTGACATTTTCAAAAGTACACTGAAAATCACCGTTTAAACTCTGAAATTATGGTTTTGTTTTTCAGTTGAAATATTAATTAGCGCTTACTTTGATTAATTAATCATCTAGCCTTTTTAAAAATACTTTGTCGAACTATTACACGGCTGGACCACAATATTGCATGAGGGTTGCGGAATATTCTGTTCACAAAAATGACTATTCTTGAACATTTTTAAAACAAGTTTTGTCGAAGTTTGGTCAAGTTTATGGAAAAAAATGTTCAAGAATGTTGCATATGCTAACTGTCTGAAAATATCCCCAGTTGGATACCATTCAGTTGCAATGAAATATTTGGGTTGTATATAAAATATATATGAGAAATTTTCTGAATTGAAATGCTGACATGGCATCACCATTACTTATTTCTGCAGTAGAATTTACCTGGGATGCATTTACCAAAATCACAGATGCTAACTTAAAACCCCAATTCCGAAATAGTTAGGTCGAAGTGTAAATTGTGAATAAAATCAAAACGCAATGACTTTCAAATCACACCAGCCAGTATTTTATTCACAGTAGAACAGAGATAACATAGCAGATGTTAAAACTGAGAAAATTTGCAATTTTATCCACAAAATGAGCTCATTTCAAATTTGATGGCTGCTACAGGTCTCAAAAAAGTTGGGACAGGGGCCTGTTTACCATGGTGTAGCATCCCCTCTTCTTTTTAACACAGAGTGGAGGCCTCTGGGCATTGAGGAGACAAGTTTCTTGAGTTTAGCCATTGGAATTTGACCCCACTCTTGTTTAATACAGGCTTCCAGCTGCTGGAGAGTTTTGGGTTTCCTTTGACGGACTTTTCGTTTAATTACGCACCAAATGTTCTCAATCGGTGAAAGATCAGGACTGCAGGCAGGCCAGTTCAGCACATGGACTCTTCTACTACGAAGCCATGCTGTTGTAATAGCGCAGTATGTGGTTTTGTATTGTCCTGCTGAAATACACAAGGCCTTCCCTGGAATAGATGTTGCCTGGAGGGCAGCATATGTTGCTCTAAAATCATTATATACCTTTCAGCATTCATGGTGCTTTTTAAAACATGCAAGTGTCCCACACCATATGTGCTAATGCATACCCATACCGTCAGAGATGCTGGCTTTTGAACTGAACACTGATAACAGGAGGGGTGGTCTTTCTCCTCTTTAGCCCAGAGGACACGACGCCCATGATTTCCAACAAGAATGTCAAATTTGGACTCGTCTGACCACAGGACACTTTGCCACTTTGCTACAGTCCATTTGAAATGAGCCTTGGCCCACAGAACACGGCGGCACTTCTGGGTCATGCTCAACAAAGGCTTCCTTTTGCATGATAGAGTTTTAGGTGGCATCTGTGGATGGCACGGCGGACTGTGTTTACAGACAGTGGTTTCTTAAAGTATTCCTGGGCCCATTTAGTAATGTCAATGACAGAATCATGCAGGTGAGTGATGCAGTGGCGTCTGAGGGCCCGAAGATCACGGGCATCCAGTAAAGGTCTTCAGCCTTGTCCCTTACGCACAGAGATTTTTCCAGTTTCTCTGAATGTTTTGATGGTGTTATGCACTGACGATGATGAGACCTTCAAAGCCTTTGCAATTAGATGTTGAGGAACATTGTTTTCAAAGTATTCCACAATTTTTTTTTTTGCGCAAACCTTCACAGGTTGGAGAGCCTCTGGCCATCTTTACTTCTGAGAGACTCAGCCTCTCTAAGACATCCCTTTTGTAGCCAATCATGTTATAAACCTGATGCCAGATAACTTAATTACTTACTAAATGTTCTTTCAGCGGATTCTCTGATATATTAATTGCTTTTCAGCCCTTTTTTGCCTGTGTCCCAACTTTTTTGAGACCTGTTGCAGCCAGAAAATTTGAAATAAGCTCATTTTGTAGATAAAAATGTAAAATGTCTCAGTTTCAACATTTGAAATGTTATCTATGTTCTATTGTTAATAAAATGTTGGCTTGTGATCAAAGTCATTGCATTTTGATTTTATTCACAATTTACACTTTGTCCCTACTATTTCGAAATGGGGGTTGTACATAGTTGGACCCATTGACTGAGAATGGATGAACTATGTAAGTTGCTAACTTAGTTAGCGACTACGTTTTTGGGAAACGCACCCCTGGATGGCTACCATCTGTTTTGTAACAATGTTTTATAAAGGTCTTGTCAGTGGTATTTGTTGCATGTCCATGATAATGCTCAACATATGTCCAGAAAACTGGTCAAATGGGTGTGCTGCAAATGTTTTTTGTTTGTATTTTTAATGTTAGTAATAATGTTTTCAAAAACTTACAGTCGCTCTAGCTCCTATTTTTATGATCTAGAAAAAAGCTGTCAGTGGATGACTGCAGGATATATCCTCAAAATGCCGCGTGGATGTGCGACAGGAAAGGGTATACCATCCTGAAAATCTTTTGGATAAGTACTCTGGGATCCAGGAATATTCATGGCAAATTTTACCTGTGTTATTGTTTGAGTTACTTTAGTTTTAAAAAATTGAAAGTGTGGTCTTACATTTTATCACATTTGGAAATATAAAGTTTGACTTGGTGGCCATGCTACAGGAGAGGTCGTTGGGTCACACAAAGTAAAGGGGTTCATCCTCTTTGCACCAGGGATGAACACAAGAAGTTACATGTGACTCCCATTAAAAATATCAAGTTGCTGCAATTTTTAAAAATTGAAAGTTTGTCCTGGTGGTGGCTCCACAACATAGGGTATCCAGCATCAATAACATGCCCTCTCTCTGCTCCAGAAACAGTCATAAGAAGTGTTGCCTGATTTCTATCAAAACTGTTTGAGTTATTGCAGTTGGAAATATAAAGTTTGACCTGGTGTAGGCTTTACTGGAAAAAATTGTATCGGGTTACATAAAACAATCGGGTTCATCCTCTGTGCGCCAGGAAAAAAAATGTTTGAATTATCGCCCTAACATAACACCGCAGCGGGGGTGGCAGCGGCAGCGGTGGCAGCAGACGATGTGAAAATGTAACATGCCTGAACAGTTTGTTTTGGGGATATAATTAGGCTGATAAAACTTCAGTAAGTAATTGAGGGCACAGTCATGCTCTATTTTGGCTATACCTCTGGATCATTTTTAGATGGACACATATTAATAAACTCACAGTTGAAACTTAACATACCCCAACCTCCCTGAAATTGCGGACATTTCTCTAATTACATCTTGTAAACCTAGATAATAGTGCTCCCAGAGCTGATTCTAGCCTCAGAATGTCATTATTGCTATGATAATTGGTGATACCCGATGCCCCTCTCAGTCCTTCTAGTCCACATTCACGACTCCCCTATCCTCAGCTGCTCTCCCTCTTGCCTTACAAACCCTATACGTTTCTGATTGCAATCTTCACCAAGCCCTCCGTTTGTGATTGCTCCCACAACCCCTTCCTTTCCCTCCAGTCTGCATTTGCTAATTGCCCCCTTCCACATTCATTCTTTGGCTATATCGCACAATCTCGTCTTGTGTGGTAGAAAGGCTGGAGCTGTTGCAGAGTGAACCGGATCTACAGTTCTTAAATGCTGTCAATATGAAAGCGTTGCTGTTCCAATTTTTGCATCTTGTCAATTCAACTACATTATTCCAGCAGTGTGACACACCAAAGGTTCATATTTTTTTTCTCTTCTCAGTAGTGGCTTCCTATCATCGTCATGCAGACCAGTCTTGGCAAGTGACCGAGAATTTTTCGTCTCGGTGTCAGTAATTCGAATTGTCCTTCTCGTTATGATTGGCTGCCTGATTCTGGCTGCGTTTGGGCAGCACAATACACCAGTTACGCTACTCTCATATGAATGACTAGCCTATGCTTGCATTAAGTGACTGCTGTTTTATCCTCTCCTATTGAATAATATCTTTTTTTTGCCACACTTCAGTTTTTGGATGATCCTTTTTCTTTGTAGTTGAATCTGTGTTATATTGTAGGTGCTCCAAATAATATCAACCATTCTCATCCAGCGATTCTCGCCCAATTTTTTTTTCACTTTGAGCTCTATCTATTTCAGGTGAACACACATAAAACAAGGTTATTTAAGTTAAATTCATACTCAAAGATATAACTGAGAATCAAACCCATCATTTATGTTATAAGGCTAGACCCAAATAACATTCTACTCAAAAATCATATGGAATTCTTTATTGTTGCACAGAGGCAAAATAATCTTTGAAATAATTCCAACCTTGGATATGACAAAGATATGTTGGAATTACAAAACCAGCCCAGAAAAAGTTAGGAGATTATGGAAAATGCGCATAGAAACAGAAAGCGGTGATACTTAAATGTACTTGAACTTTTGTTTCATTGCAAACAGTATGAAAACAAGATATGGTCAGCTTCATTTTATTAGTAAACATGAGTATTCCTGCCATTCAGGCCTGCAACACGATCCAAAATAAATTGTTTCAGGGCAGTTTCGGACTAACAATGAGGTTAAATGTGATTTGAAACAGCTGATGTCAGCAGGTGATCACAGTCATGATTTGGTTCAAAAGCAGTATGCAGGAAAGGCCTAAACCTTCATAAGCAAAGATGTGCCAAGGATCGCAAATTTGCCCACAAATGCATGAGAAAGTCATGGAAAGGTTTAAAAACAATATTCCTCAAAGAAATATAGCAAGCAATTTGTATATTTCACCTTCTACAGTGCATAACGTAAGTAAAAGATTGAAGGAATATGGTGGAATTTCAGATAGTAAGGGTGCAAGCCTAAGCCAAATACCTGTGATCTCCGATTACTCAGCACTGCATCAAGAACCGTCATTTATCTAGTAAGTCATATGACTACTTGGGCTCAGGATTACTTTGGCTAACCTTTATCAAGTACTACAATGTGTACACTGTTATAAACTTGTACCTTTTTTAGCAGTTAATTTAACTGGCACCTTTTTGCCAGTTATTTTAACTGTAGTTTTACAATAAGTTTACAACAGAGTTCTGAGTATGTTAAGTATAAACCACACCACTTACAGATAAAATAACCAGGGAACGATGCGTTAATTTAACTGTTCAGTTCAGTTAGTTTATTACACTGTTGTTACATCCAAAAATGCCAGTTAAAACTTTACTATGTGAAAATGAAGCCTCATGTTTGCAGTGTTCAGAAGCGTAGTCAACCTCTCTGGGGTCAGAGGATCTGCAGTGGGTCATGACTAGGGATGGGGCGATTTTCGATCAGATCGCATATCGGCGATCGAAGGGACGATCGTGATTGGTTTTTTTCATAAAGCGATATTTTTAACCTGACACGCAGACACCGCCTAACTCGCCACGCAGTTTCATGTTGCTGCGCTTTACCTTCTTTACGATGGTGTGCGTTGATATTTCGATCTACATTCATTTTCAATGGTAGAAAAGACGTTCCTAAACCGTAACAACCAAACTATCGGGTGTTTATCCGCTGAAGGTAAACCAAAAGCCAATTGAAAGGAGTCTTGTTGCAGAAACGAACTGCCGGCATTTCTCCGTAAAAAATATAAACGTATTGTCAATAAATTAATTAATTTCACTATGATGTTTTAAATAAATTTTTGAACACTATATTTCGAAACCCCAATATGTAACCCATCATTTACACCAATAAACTCACATCTCATGGGTCTACTTGACAGTCTTTTTATCAAAATGAGATCGCGCGGCTTCAATCGGGTTTTCACCGGCGGGATCACGTTACCAGAAAACGAAAGTAATCCGTATTCGTGTAGGCAAGCATGTACAGTAGTACCTACTGTCCTCTATTTTTTTATATTACGACTGCACATGAGCCGCTGCATGTCGACTCAGGTCGACATTGGCAGGTTATGCAAGTCGACCTGAGTCGACTGGCAGGATGAGGATTCCCGGGATTTGACCTCTAAACGGGAAATAGAAAAACAGGAAACCGGGAAAAAAAATTTAAAAAATATTTATAAGATAATGGGATACATTTAGAAAATATGTAGGCCTATTTTACTTTCTTAAAACATATTCAACAGCTGTGTGTGTATGCGTGCAGGGAAAGAGAATACTTAAATTAATCGAACTGACTATTCGCTCTTATTTAAGTGCGTCCAAGCACATAAATTGATCGAAATTTGCGTTAGACGGACTTATAAGTGTGGCCAAGATGCACATTGCTCCAGCACTTACTTTAAGTGTGTACAAAGGTAAATTTTTTTTCTTGGCCAAACTTATTTTAAACGGTACGTTCTAAAAACTGGAATGGTCATCAACTGGCGCAGCGAGTAAGTGTGGCCAAGAAAAAAAAATTCAGTATTGGCCACACGTATAAGTGCGAATAACATCGGCCTTAATTGATTGATTAACAATCACAAAACGCCCTGAATTCAAACACTTCTGACTGTTAACGCAGTTAGTTAAGTAACCTGTGGCTCTATAATCTGAATTAGACTAACACAACACGATTTTTGACATCAGCTGTGAGTGGAAATACTTCATAATAGCCTACTTCAAAATATTTAATAATGAGGACGCGCTGCGCTGTCTGAGGGAGAGATCAAATGCGCAAGACTGAGGCTCAACAGTCGGCTCACTGCAACATTTAAAATCTCAGACAAAACTCCAGGTGAAAGCTCAAAACTACAAGAACACTGGATTCATACTTTATGCAAAACACTTCAGACAGAGATGCAGCGGGCTTTGGTGAAATGGGGCTCTCATTGAATAATGGGGCTCTTCTCCTGAATCCATCTGAATCCTCACACCCTGTGAGTGGATGCGTTTTATAGCTTTTCCTTTTTACTTTGAGTGATCGCTGACTTTATTTAGCCGAAAGTCTGACACCGCGGCACACACCGTGCCGCCGGCCACCCGCAGCATCTGAATGCGAGCAGATTATGGAATCTATCTGAGCTCAAAACCATGACTACGAAAGCACCAAACTACTTGCCTTAACGAATTTCGTTAGTTTATAATATGAGGAATTGTAAAATATAATTTCCATGAGGCTGTTCAGTCAGACAGCGACAGATCACAGGCGTTTTCCCCCTCTCATCTGCAACGAACGTCAAGCTGCATGCGGCTTGCGCAGTTTATGTTGTTATAATATTGATTAATGTTGAAATTACGTTTTTGTGCCTCAATAATTATATATACCACCAGATAATACATTAAATCAGTCATGTTTGGGACCCACATGTCTCTTTGTTAAGTATGGTGTTTCCTGAACTATGACCAATGTTATATAACGGTATTCAATTTATACCTTAAAAACAAGTTAATTTCCCGGGATTCCCGGGAAAATTTGCTTCTTTTCCCGGGATAGAAAATGTCTCATTTTTGGGAAAAATATTAATCCCTACCATCTAGTGGCAAAAGATGAATTCTGCTGTTAAATGTGGCCTCAGGTTTTCGGGGCTTTCCAGACCGGAGAAGAGCTCTACAAGGAGCTCTTTAATCTGCGCAACTGACGAGTGAATATCTTAAATCCTTAATTACAAACCCTGTTGCCGTCTCTTTTTCACAGATCTTCTCTGTTCCTCGTGTGCTTGCTTGCTCACCAAACACTTTTCTCTGTGCGCCATAAGTGGTGTAATGTTAAGGGTATAATTTATTGATATTCAAGATAAGATAGGCTAAAATAATGGCTGTGCTATGTCTTTAGGCTCACCGTTGGTATCTGGGTAAAACCCATAATATGGCCAAATAGCAGATTTAGCGTTCTTTTTTGATACCAAGTTACTGTCGGCCATGCTGACAAGTAACTATACAGATGTGCGTGCTGTGATGTAACTCCGCCCACCCCCTCTGGCGATTGGATCGCCTATCGGCGATCTCCAGTTACCACAATTGGACGATATGAAAATAGAGATGATTGCCCAACCCTAGTCATGACTCAGTGAAAACTTGTATTGCGGTCAGGAAAATCAATATATCTGGTCTGTTTTTTTTTTTTTTTTTTTTTAGAAGAAATGGATGTCTTGTTTTCCAGACCAAGGAAGAAAAGAGCTGTACAGACTCTTACCAGCAACAGGTGCTCTGCCATGGTATTGGGTTGTGTCAGTGCCCTTGGGAAGGGTGATTTGCATGTCTGTGAAGGCACCATTACTGCTGAAAAGTGCGCTGAGATTTTTGACCAGAATATGCTGCCTTCAAGAGGCCACTTTTCCAGGGACGCCCATGTATATTTCAAGACAATATAAAATCGCATTCTGCATGTATTGCGAAGTCGTGGCAGCATAAGCACCCTGCAGGTGCTGGTCTGGCTTTTCTGCAATTCTGTCTTCTCCCCAATAGAGATCATTTGATACATTTTGAAATGCAAAATGGAACAATGAGGGCCCTGCACTGTTTTGCGCTGTAGGACTTGTTAGCAGGAAGAACAAGGCAAAATTACACACGAAACACTTTATCACTTGGTGTCTTCAGTCCCTAAAAATTTATTAAGTGTTGTGAAGAGGAAAATCAACATTACAAAGTGGTAAAAACTTAACTTACCCAATTTTTTGATATGTTGCACAAATCATAATTGTGATTTTTATTTTCGAAAATCAATAAACTTCATCTCATGGTGAAATATCAAATAATGTGAGGTTGTATTGCTTTCAGCATAATACAAGTGAATGATGATAAACAATTCCCTGCTTTCAGTTTAATTTTAATAGAATGTCCCAACCTATTCTGATTCAGGGTTGTACTTCCTTTGAAAGAAAAATGACCCCGCTTATTTTAATTGAGTACATAATTGTTTCAAACAGATATTTCAGCTAATTTTTACTGAAATTATTCATTTTAGCTTCAGTGGTTATTTTCTGAAGCTTTCATTGCATTGCTTTGGAAATAACTAAACTTTTTCAGTTGAAGGCCTTGATTTACTAATGGTAGCATGACTCAGCCGATTTCATGCAGTACATTGATCATTCGTTGCTGGTAGCGATTTATGTAATTGTTGTTGAACTATAGCCTGTGAACTGTACACTCCTGAATATGTCCATTAAATGCGTAAATGAATGGGAAATGTTAGAAAATCATTTTCACACATCATCTTTAATGTATTAATTTCCTAAACTCTGATCGAACAGTTTCTTTCTGTTTGTGCAAGTACAAATGAATTGGTGAACTATCTGGTATCTTGTGGGAGAGTATGCTGATTGGGAGTGAATATAAAGGATGAACTGTTGCATTTTGAAACTTTAGTCTTTCATTCTACTCATTTTGCTATTAATCTGATTGAGAATAGTATTTGATATTATTGGTGTATTGAAATTGAATCTCTACTCAACCCCAAAAATCAGGGACGTCAATTATAGCCACCATCCAGGAATCTCAAAAACAGCATACAGACACTTCTGTCTGAGAAAATTAATCATGCTGAAAGGCATAAAATTATACCGTAACATAGTTAATGTATTCATACATAGGACTGTGGAATGAACAGAAATACGGCAAGCAAATTTCCAATATAACTGAATTTATTGAAATAAAGGTTTAACAATAAATTAATTACTGTGAGAATGATCCTGAAAACAAATGCAACGATTTGCTCCCTTTCCAAATGTTTCACAGTTGACAAGTAAAGGCCCCAACACGTAAAACAATTTTGGAAAGAAAAGTGGGCCAAAAGTCTACGGCAATGATGTGAAACACTGAACTTCTGTTATTGGAAGCGTTTGTTTGCAGTTATTGCTACTGAAGTTTGCAAAAGTAATCAATTGGTAATAATTTGGGGGCGCTTACTTTTTCACATGGGTAACACAGCTGTTTGCCTTTTTGTTTCAAAAAACAAATTCTCATTCAAAAATTTTTTTTGTGTTCTCTTTGTTGTATATTACATTTTGCATGAAGATCAGGAACTATTTAGCCTGAAAAATATGCAGAAATTGAGGAAATTGCAAGGGGGAAAATACTTATCAGGGTTTTGTTTGCGCTCCATTATCTACATTTAAAACATGAATCTAAATGGCAGTGCAGCATCAAAGATAGAGCCACGGGCATATAATGACCACAGGCATATAAAGGTCTATTATTTCTTCATCAACAGCGAGTGTTTAAAATTAATTAGCTGTATGGAATTATTTTTGATCACATGTCTCAATACAAAACTTACAGCTTAATTGAAAGGCTGAGAACTAGTGTGGTCTAAACCCAAAAAATGAAAATTAGAGTTAGGATCATATTGTAAAAGATGTCGATAAGATTCATGACGCAAAACTGGTGTTACGATGTGTGTTATACCTACGAACAACATTGTGGGTAATATTTTTTTTTTAATATATTTTAAAAACTTTGATATCTATTTTTCAAAAACAATGTTTGTGGGTTAGACCGATCTGGTTCTAGGTCCTTCAATTGTCAATATACACTCACCGACCTTTATTAGGTACACCTGAGCTGTGCTTGGCCCCAGAGCGGCCTGATTTTTCTCGGAATAGCAAATTCCTGCAAATTTGTCTGCTTTTTTTTGAAGCCGCGAACTTCCCATTCCACCTCATCCCGAGGGTGCCCTACTGGATCAAGATTTAAGTTTTTGCATTGAACTGGCTGCTGTCATGCCTGTGGAACCACCATCAGATGATGTGTGCTCTGTGATATGACAGATTATCCTGCTGAAAAAAATAAATTTTACTGAGGTTGGACTGCCGTCAGGGTGACAGGATGCTCAGAGTCAACAACAATGTAAAGACATGCTTTTGCATTCAATATTTACTTGGTATTAAGGGTTCTATTGTGTGCCAAGAAGTCACTCGTCACATCAGTGCACCACCAAAACTACTTGCCCTGTCAACTTAAATGCAGACGTATTCATAGATTCATGCTGTTTACATCAAATACTGACCTACTATGAGCAAGTCCCCACAGAAATTCAGACGTGTGACCAGGGAACATTTTCTAGGTTTGGTGATGATGTGCCCACTGTAGAGTCATATTCCTGTTCTTCGCTGAAAGAAATATAACTTAGCCGGGTCTTTTATTGCTGCAGCCCACCTACTTCAAGGATTGACTGATTGTGTATTCAAAGACGCTGTCCTTCGCACCACTGTTGTGAACAGTTGTTATCGGGGCATTTTTTACATTTACGGTGGCCTGACAAGTGCCACTATTCTTTGTTGGCCCCTCTTCTTTTTTAAGGTGTTTGCAGCCTCTGAAGTACCCCTCATTGAATGTTTTTTATTTATCGCACCATTCACTGTGAACTGCTAGGACTGTAGTCCCTGAAACTCCAACGGCAGCTGTGTCAGAGAGTCTGGAACAATAACGTTTGGCACCAAAAATCACACAATTGTCAAAGTCACTTGGGTCACCCATCCTTCCCATTCTGCTGTTTAGTCAAACAATAGACTATGTCCTTGTGCCACAATGCTGAATGTATTGCGTTTCAGCTCCATGAATCATGGCTTTAAGGAGCAGGCAATTTGTGGTAATGTACGCAAGTACTTAGTGAAGTGGTTGGTGAGAGAATAATAACATCTGCTGCAGCATTTTTAAAGGGAGGAGGGTGTTCGGGGGGCTATTGCTCTGATAAATGTCTTATTTTTTTACCTGCTAATTACAAATTATCAATAGAATCACACGCACATTCATTATTTTTCTTTTAACATTTTTGAAATTTATTGTAATTAACAAGCAATTGAATGAGCCGTGAGCTCATATGATGAATTGAACTCAAGTAATAATTTGTACTGTATTAAATATAGTTAAAACATTTTTGAAGAATGCAAAAATCCTTAACATTGCTCAAATAATATAGTTTTTTTTTTTTTTGGAACCAACAACTGCAGCACTTTTTTTTTGTTTGTTTTTTATTGTTCATGGAATTTGCATTCCTTAAATACTTTCAATTATGTCCTAGCTTTAAAATTGAGTATGCCTTGTTTCTTTCATTTTCCATAATCGTCTTAGGTAATACAACACTGCAGACTTCCTTAATAAAGTCAATAGCTAAGTTGATGAATGGACCATCACTTCTGAAGCAAAGAAGACAGGTTAATGAAATATTTGATTTACATAATACCATTGTGGCCTTATTACTTTGCATAAAACCTGAATTGCTTTTATATTCAGTTTTTAATTCCTCAATACAACCCGCTTCTGGGTGTTTGCTACTGAACATGTAGGATATTATAATGACTCGATCATCAATATTGACAGCAAAATCAACATGGTACCTCAAAAAATAGTTATATTTTACTGCTCTGTCGCCAACAAGTCAGCCTTCGCAGTGCCGAACAGGACTGTAATGATAGTCCTGCTTTCTGTGGAATACAGATGTTGAAATGCAAGAAGGCTGTGTGATTCACCAGTTTGAAATTAACTTAATATTGTTTTTCTATGACTTATTTTTCTTATAAGTCATTTTTATCGAATGCTGTGAATACATCTAAACTCAAATTACAATTTACAGTATGTTGGCAAAGTTGTTATCTTCAATACAAAGAACTGAGTGATTGAGAATTTGATGGGCAGACTGTTCCTCTTACCCCTCTGCAATCCCTGTTGATAAGAGATGTAATATAGTCTTAGACTGCACTCAACCACCAAAAACAGCACTTTTTTTCCACTTGCTGCCTGCTTAGATTATTCATGTAAATTTATGTTTTTTAAACAAATGGCAATTGTCACTTGGTTTTTTTTCTTTTAGTGAAAAAATCCCCATTACCTCCCTCCCTTGTAACTACCCAAACCTCCCTCATAAACCCACAATCTATTGTTTGTCACCCCTCCCCGCCCTCAGTCTGTAGTGTGAGAGACAGAGATGGAGTGAGGGGGGAGAAAAAAGTCCAGAATGCTTTTTAGTCTTCCCCCCTCCCCTATACTTTTTCATTTGCATGTCCTTTCGTTCCTCTGAGAGAAAACTAGAGATCACATCTTCCTCCACACTCCTTCTTTCTTACCTTACCATATTTCCTTTCTGCATTGTCCAAGACAACAATATGATTGTATTTGTCTATATTCTGGGAGACTGTGCATGGATTTGACCGTAGTCGTCTTGACTAATCTGTATAAAGGGCAGGCAGTTTACCGCTGTACTGGATTTTGCCTCTCTACCCATTGTGGCTAATTTTGGGAGAGCATTAGGATATTTCTCTAGATAAATCATAGGCATTGAACCCAGGCTGTCCTGCTCCTATCAGGTCATCTACTTTTGAGTAACCCATTACCGTACTCCTTCTTTCATTTTAGAGTGAACACCTATGCAAATTGTGAGGTTATCGCCTACTCTTCTCTGAAGTCTGCGGCACTATATTCATACTGTACTTATGGTAATCTTACCACGATATAAGCCGTCTTGTCTTCCGTGTGTCTACCTAATTTGATGCATTGATTGAGCTTGTATCAAGAGATAAAGTCAAGTATTCATGAAGACAGGTTATTATCGTTATAAGAAAAAGTGTTTGCAATTTCAGCCTCCAATTGTCACTAGAAAATGACCAATTCGTATCATACTAAGTAATGATCTGTATTATATTCAACTTTACAAATCTTGAAAATATATGAGTGCTATACCATAATCACTGGCACCCATTATAACTGTCAAATTGCACATAATTTAAGCAAAGATTCCTGATTCCTAGTTTTAGTTTGTGTTTTCAGTTATCCCAGAAAGCGTTGCTGAAAGCATCCGAGAAAGTCTCCAATGACTTCACAATAATGGCTGTAAGACCATTCTATGTTTTTTTTTTAATTAAGAAAATACATTAATGCATTTTTGTTGTTTTGAAGACATCTGAAAATTGTAGTACAACAGTAATTTTAGATTGCTGCTGACAAGATAGAACCAAGAATGCTTTGAACTTGCTCTCGTTTGATAATCATCCTGTAGCTGCTTTCCGTTGGTTTTCAGGTTAATTTGGTACATCAATGCATTATGGAAAAGAAATATCTCTGCATGTGATTGCCTTTTCATAAAAGCCCTCTTTGATTTAAGTTTAAAAATTTATGTGTAGCTAAAAGGAGATCTTCATAAAAATACAGTCAGGTCCAGCATTATTCCGAAGCTTAGTAAACAATGCTGTTAATAATTCATATGTTAAGGTGAAACATAGGCAAATACTATATCCTTTTATTTGACAATTGCTCTTTTATTTTCAGTCATATTCATGTTCCAATATTATTTCATCAAGATATCACATTTTTATGAAACCTGTATCAGAATTATTGTTACTCTGAGTTTACTACTTTGAGAAAATACCCCTGGTAAAAATGAAAATTGTGAGTCTTTATTTCCAGTTAGATATAAGTTTTGAGAACATTTTTGGAAGGATTTTTGTCCATTCAGGGATTTTCAGGATCACTGCTATCTGTGGGTTAATGAACTGCGCTCCCCACAAGATTTAGATGGGATTTCCATGCATTAGGGATGGGTACCGTTCACATTTGAACTAATATGGTTCCGGTACCCAGTACCTGTCAATTGGTACTGGTACCTAACGGTACCTGTTTTTGGTACCTTTTTCTATAGTGTGAGTGTGTAATAACTAAGGTTATCTCATTTATACAAAAAAAAAATAAAACAACACAAACCCATGAATCCATCAATGCACCCATGATCTCTCTGGTTAATAATACCTCTTGTTGGATGAATTATGCTTCGTGGCAAATCCAAGCGAATTGGCAGGATTTTTAATTTCTGAACTAGGAATTTTCACCTCCGCATATGACGTATTTCTACTTGTATGCATTTTTCTTTTGCCACCAAACATGACTAGGTGTTATGCCTTGCCCACAAAGGTCCGCATCACCGGAATTCTAATTCCAAGCTACCTCCACTTAATTGGTACCAATTACCCAATTAAGCATATTTGAACTCGTGCAAAGTCTCATTTGTCTCTTTGATCAGCCTGCGTTGACATAGCGCTCAACCTATACTTTCTTATAGAAGTCTTATCATTAGATTTGCAGTGCTATTTGTTATATTTGGGATTGCATTCCCCGTCTCATGTCTATAATTGTGTTCATGTCTGAATCCCCACTTCGCCAGTTAATAAACATACTACTTCTTCGTACTTGGATCCTGTCCATGTTTGCTGCTTTCAGTTTATGAGCCCTAATACTGAAAGTGTTACACCAGGTTTGTGGCCAAAAATGTTCATTTTGGTCTTATCTGACTTGAGCACACAATTCCAGTCATAGCTCCAGTGATGTTTGGAACCCTACATTTCTGGTTTTGATTCTAGTGCTCATAGGGGTTTTCAAAGACTTGATTGCTGGCATATTATGGTCGTTTTTTAGACGTGATTAGCCCATGGAGCGAGCAGATTACTGCAATTCTGGAACCATGATTCTTGTATGCTTCATTGCCCTCTGAAACATCATCCTCACTGCTCATAGGTAGAGCATGCATTGCATTGATTTTGTGCTTTCCCTTTCCAAATAGATCCATTTACAGTTTTTATATTTGCACAAATTTTCATTTTTTTAACTACCCTTATGGTGATAAGTGGCATTTTTAACGGTCTTCCAGCATTACTTCACATGAGAAAGTTGACTAACATTTAACTACTTTGAACCCTAAGGCCCGTATGCATGAAAGCGAAATAGGGACAAAATAGTCTATACCAGGTATAAATCAATGGTTTTACCACTGTTGCTAATGCATGAAAGTGGTATAAGTTAAACTGTGGTATAACTTCAAACCTCGAATAGGGAGTCGTATGCAGAAATATGGAATAGCTTAATCTGTGGTGTAAATACCGCAGATTTCCTGGTGTAACCTATACCAACCAAGGGGTAGGTTTAAGGAGTGGAATAAGACAATTTGCAGTCCGCTTTCAGTGGATGTCTCAAAACTGTGCCTTCTGTTTTTGGATACTGGCGTGAAATGATGTTCAAATTACCCTGTATAGATTGACCCTCATTTGGAGATGTAAAGTTTTAACTCATTTTATACTTGTCTTTACCAAAAAAAGTATAACCGGATGCCTGAACAAACATTCAAGGTTGCAGTCCATATTCATTTAACCGGCAAAATGATCGGCAATCAGCCTGGCCCTGACTCGAATCCCTTGCATATTGTCCTCGACATGTTCACTTGGCTCCACCTTATCGTCTTCAGTGACATATTGCCAGTTCTACACGGAACCCTATTGTGATTAGGGAGTTTCCCCAAACTCCCCCGAAACGTGTACGCGAACGTCCATCTTTTTTTGTGCGTTGACGACAAAACAGCAGTAGGACAATAGATAGGCGTTCGCGTACTAGCTCGCGAAAACTCCCTATTCAGAGTAATGAAGCGCGAGGGCAGGCCTATTAATAGATTTGCGGTAAACGACAGCAATAAATCACTGAATAACCCTACGACTACAGAATAGCTTATTCGCACAATAGTTATTCCGCGAATAGTTAAACGACGTTTCGTGCATACCAATTTTCTTATACCACAGGGGTTGCAATAACTATTCTTGGTGTAAGCTTACACCCAGTACAAGTTATACCTCGTTCATGCATACGGGCCTAAGGGACTGGCTAGTGGAAGTCTTTGTCCATTTCTGACTAGCTGACTGATCGACGGGCAGTTATACTCTATTAGAACTTGAATGCATTGTGCAGTACATCTTTGCACCACTGGAGTGCTGAGTTTGTGTATTGCTGTGCTACCTAAGCTTACAAAAAGTCCTGTCAAGGTCCAGTTTTAAAGGTACACTTGCTGGATTTTCATAAAAAAAAAATCTATAGACTCATACAGAAATAATCCCTCTTAATCATCACTTATGGCCCACTTGAAGTGTGCGGTGGTGCCTGTATCTACAAAGACACTGCCATCTGCCTGATTTTTGTTTGCTCACCCGGCAAGGCAAGGCAAGGCAACTTTATTTGTGTAGCGCATTTCATACCAAAACAGCAGTTCAATGTGCTTTATAGAAAATTGAGGCAAAGGCCTCCCCAGAGCAGTCTAATGCATCATTCATCATAATACAGTTAAGCAATATTGACAGCAGAGGAGGCGAAATTTAGATTAAAAACAAACAGACAAAAACAAAATAATAATAATAATAATAATAATAAAAATAATGATAATTATAAGACAAATAAATAGAAGAGAGATATTAAAAAACAAAGTTCAGGATAAGAACAAAGGCAGATAGTGTGAGATATATGTATACATATATACATATATATAAAACAAATGTAAAATGTAGAAAGGAGAAATTAAAAATAAAACAGGCACGCTGGGCAGGGCGCCCGGATCGAAGGTCTGTTGGGCTTATGTCCTGGCCTGCTTTTCCGTCAATGTCGGTCATCATCTGAATGTTAACATCTTCTCCTTCAGAACCACCTGGCCAATGAAGCTGAAACTTGGCATGCATGTTCCAACCTTTGAAGATACCAAAGTTTGTTCGAGCCATTCCAATTCATTCACAAATACGGTCGCTGCCATATAGCCATCTTGAAAATGGCATTTTGGATCATATGTCATTCATCTGCGCAGAAATGTATATGAAATGTTGTATGTTCTTATGAAATACTAAGACTCAGCGCATGTATTCCAGGTTTTGGTGTACATTTAATTTTGACCCCTACATAGATCGCACCCCTACATTGCATAAATATGTTCAAAAATCTTCCTCTCCAAAAGTACTCAACCAAGAAGCTGAAACTTGGCAAGCACGGTCCTACCAATGAGTACATGAATGTTTTTTCGAGGCAGTCTGATCTTAGGTTAAAAATGACAGCCACAGCAACCATTTAAAAATGCCATTTTGAATAATTTCTCAATCATTTCTGCAGCAATATAGCTTGATATGTATATACTAAAGCCCCTTTCACACCAGGCTGCGTAGGGCCACGGAGCAGCGCGGATGGCCATTCGCGTTAATGCACATGGAGAATGCAAAGACATCCGCAGGGATGCGCAGGGGTACGCAGTAATGTGCAGTGGAGTGCGGACATCGAATGCAAAAATTAAACATGTTTAATTTTTTGCGCGGACCACTGCGGAGGCCTCCCATAGGCAATGAAACGTGTTATGAACGCCTTCAGAACGCACTGCGCATATTGCACACGTGATCTGAACGTAGTACAAACGCGCCCATACGTGTTCCGCCGTGATCCATGCGCGCTTCCATTCTGGAAAGGGTCATCCGCGCTCAGTTTCCTGTGGATCTGCCATTTTCGTTGCTTATGGCCATCCGCGCTGCTCCGCGCCCCTAAGCAGCCTGGTGTGAAAGGGGCTTAAGTACCAAGATTCACCACATACAGTGTATTCCAGATTTTGATGTATTTTCCATTTAGACCTTCATTTCACCTTAGTCATGAAGTCACATGCTTACAATTCATGAATATCTTTAAAAATAGAGGATCACCTGGGTTGTCCTATTACTAAAGAGTTGGGAACGAGGCAATTATTTCAAACCAGTGTGTTAGAGGAGAGAGACATCTAAAACATGCAGGGTTATGGGTCTCCAGGAGCAGGGTTCCCAACTATTTTACTAATTGGACAACCCAGGAGGATCAGGACAAAATGCTGGGGAGGATTTTTACTCTTTGGACCTGGATCACTCACCTCTGCTCTTGAATCCTGGCAAGTGGCTTCCTCGTTGCTCCCAGTTCAAGGCTTGATTAAGTAATTATATTTAAGGAGTCAAAAAGCAGAATATGATGGTGGCCATTATGGAGCTGTCAATCAGGGTCAGGAACTGCTGATGTGGTCAGTGAGTTTATACCTGGGAATAACTTGTATCTGGCTGATGAATTGTAATCTCCTTGAATGCTGTTCCACATTATCATCAGTAATTGATCGCTCATATTAAGAGGATTGTGAATTGAGTAAAAATGATGGTTGACAGTATGCAGCGGTCATAAAGATCAGAAAATTTTGATCTCTTTGGTGAGTTCATTTATAAGCATGTCACAGGTATGACTTGTATTGCCTAATTAATTGCAATCTTGAATGTCTGATCTGTTTGAAAATAGAGCTGTCGGTATTATTATTCATTTTTTTTTTAGCCTGTGTAGCTTTCCCTCTACCCTAACTCCTATTTTGTGCTGCCCCATGAACATGCCGGAGCCCTTTTCCTGCAATGCTGTAACACAATTTAACATTTGAATTAATTTAGCCTAAAGATATAAGAAACCCCAAAATGATTTTCATGATAAGTGTTTTACTTTTACCAGATTGAAATGACTATGATGTCATAATGCAGTCCGCATGAGACCAGGATGGCTATGTTTGTGATCAGCAAGTAAGTACCACTGGGATGCTGATTGAACCCAAAAGTAACATGTGTCGTGGTTTTCATTCAGAAATATTTTCATATTATGAGGTTCCCCCATCCTCAAACAATTGGAGAGAGACAGATTCTTCAGAAAATTGGGCTTTATTGTGGCATATTGATGAATATAAAGCTGAGTTCTTTTTGCACAAGAAGAAGTGACATTCTGCTTTTCACACCCAGTTTTTATACTTTCATCACAGGAAATATCTTCCAAATATGGTTTTTCGGCCCTCTCACGCTACAATGGTTCAATAACATAATGTCTGCTTCTTACTTGTTTTTCAGTGGTACAGTCATGTGGTGTCTGCATGTTACTTGTTTTTCTCTTTTATTATAACTACTTCAAGGCTACTTCATTGTTTAAGAAAACTTTTAGTTGGGTCACAGGTTGTCCCAGAGACAGGCAAACCAAAACACTGCCAACTTGCCTTAAAAACTGCAACCAAAAGATAACAACCCTCTTCCAGTGTAATACTGGAGCATGCATAACTATATGATTTCTGATAAATGATGGTGAATAATGCTGATGACTGAACAGATATTGCCTGAATCAACAGAACAGAGGTCAATCAAAGCTACAGAAGCCAACGGCTTATGTGTGTGTGGACTGCTCATGCGTGTGTGTACTGCTTGTATGTGTGTGTGTGTTGTGTGTGTGTGTGCTGGTGCGTGTGTATGTGTGTTACTGCTGCTCACATAATATGGTTACTGATTATGATCATTGATTCTGGTTATTAATTATGGTCATTGATTTACTGATTGATATGATGAGAAATATTGAAATATAATCCTCAACACGTTCCCTATGTCATCACCAAAATACCTGGAAGTCATACGACACTGTCAAAATTTTACAGTATGTAGCCAGAGCTGTCTTCAGGGTATACTATAACCTACAATGCTACACAGGCAAAGGTTACAGCTTATCGTGATCCAGGTAATTGTAATACCCTGGTGATCATTTGACTGCGTAATACACAGCAAGGTTATTATAGCATATTATTATCACTGGCTTTTACACTTCCGGCTGCTGTGGAGAACTGCATGGACAATCCAGTGTATACTGGCACAGTAAGCAGTGCATTGTAAATATGTCAATCCGAACAATGCCGACAAATTTGGCTATGGATGACATAATACTTATAGCCTATGATTTTCACATTTTCCCTAATATAGCTTCCCTAAGAGTTTTGCTTTACTGACCTTCACTAAACAACTGCCTGTGAGGCGAATCACCTTTGACTTAGTTGCAGTGTGGTACAATATGACACAACCTCACTGAATAAAAAAAACCTTTAAGTTAATTGAACATAGCCTACTGAGAATGAAGGAGGCTGATGGGACGGACTTTGCTATTCTCATTCTCGTCTTTTCTAAAAAAAGAAAAATAAGTTTCACTGCAGCATAGGCTAGTTAAAGGTAATTCTCGAGAAACATAGATATAAATGTGGAAACCTTTGAGCTTCGCCGGTGTGAGAGATAGAGTATGAAAAGATAAACTGGCCACTGAGCACGCGCAAAAACAGGACCTGCGAAAACGTTACTAACTCAAGGTCAGGGGTTTGGAGTGAAACAACACAAAAAAAGCATTTGATTCAGTGCTTGTGTTTGAGATGTTCATAGACATAGGAAAAGACAATAAAATGTACGTAGGCGAGAGGAGGTGGTACGAAGGCTTCCCTGGCCAACATCCTTCCTGTTCCTCCATCTCTGGGTTATCTTCCTGTCAGCTGACCATAGAAAAAAACAGAGATTCTCGCTCTAGTAAACAGGGTGCTCACATTGACATGCCCACGCTGATAAGTACGAAGACACAGCGCTACGCACTCTAAAGCATACCACAAAACCTGTGAGTCACTCACCACGCGAGATTCTGGCTCTTAAAAAACAATTCAGATCTAACACCCACACACTCCACTCACTCAAATACAACGCCCACACAAATACACACACACACAATGTCACACAGGAATACCTATCATACATGCACATACACATTACGCATAGTGCTGTGAAAAAGTACTTGCCCTCTGCCCAATTTCTTCTATTTTTGCTTATTTGTTATATTTAAATGTTTCAGATCATCCTACTAATTTTAATATAAGATAAAGACAACGTGAGTAAACACAAAATGCAGCTTTCAAATTATTATTTCATTGATTGAATATAAAGCGTTTCAAAACCTTTATCACCCCTAAACTTAATAACTGTTTATGCCACCCTTGGTGGCAGTAACTGAAATAAACATTTATGATAATGGGCAATGAGTTTTTTACATCACTGCGAAGGAATTTTAGACCACTCTTCTTTGAAGAATTATAATAACTCAGCCAAATCGAAGGATTTTCAAGCATGAACAGCCTGTGTAAGGTCACTGTATCTCTGTTGTATGCAAGTCAGGATTTTGAGTGGACCATTCCAAAACCTTCCTCTTGTTTCTTTTGAACCACTCAGAGGTGACATGTTTGTATGCAATCAAGCATTTGCGATAGCTGCTAATGAGTCTTACACATTGCTGTGGAGAAACTTTGGCCCACTCTTCAGTGCTGAATTGCTTTAATTGGCCACATTGGAGGGTTTTTGAGCATGAACTGCCAGTTGAAAGGCGTGCCACAGCATCGCGAGTCAGGACTTCGACTAGGCCTCTTCATTTTGTTTCTTTTGAGCCATTCAGTGGTGGATTTGCTTATGTTCTTTGGATCATTGTCCTGCTGCAAAACCTAACTGTGCTTGAGCTTTAGGTATCAAACTGATGGCCTGACATTCTCATTTAGGATTTACTCATAGAGAGCAGAATTCATGGTTCAATCAATTATTGCAAGACACTCAGGTCGAAGCAGCAAAGCAGCCTCACTAACATCGCTATGTTTGACTGTTAGTTTGATGTTCTTATTGTGGACTGCCATGCTGGCTTGAAATAGGACCTGTTTCTTTCAAGAAGTACTAATTTTGACTCATACGTCCGTGGAATATTATCCCAAAAGCCCCAGAGGTCATCAAGATGTTTTTTGGGAAATATGAGACAAGCCTTATATTTGGTCTGCAGTGGTTTTCACCTTCCAGCTGTCCCATGGATGCCATTTTTGACCAGTCTCTTTCTTACTAGAAGCGTGAACGCTGACGTTAAAGCAATATTTTCACAACTGAATATAGGGCTCAATATGCAGTCATCAATGTGTGCAATACATTCTGCTATTGACTGACCAAGACTCACATGACGAAGAGGATGTATTTGATATTTACCTCTCTTTTCACTTGCTTTGCGTCAACGAATATAGCTAAATTATATACTTTGAGGAATCTTCATAATCTCATCGCGGAGCTGTTGCAACTGAGTCCCAAAATGTTGGCACGATTGATTGTCTATCACTGTGTAACATTACCATGTCTTTTAAACTCTTAAACCACAAAGTTCTCCAAGAGGTGATGCTGGCACTACAGGATTTGCAGTGCCCTTCAGTAACCTTGCCTTTTCATAAATGATTGCTCCCAACCTGTCTCTGTTTAAGGTCGTCTGATTAACAAGCAAACAATTTGTTTGCAGAATAATCAAGACCAATACATAGGCATATAATCATTGAGAAATTATCAATTAAGAAATTACAAAGAGATCACTGATTGATTACATTTACAATGTTCATATAATACTTGTGATATTGTTAGGATGACAGTGATCCAGATAAATAATACAATTATCCAATGACTTTCCCTGAATTTAATTTCCTGTATTAGCATTTTTTAACTGTGCCATTTATTTTAAGATGGCACTAAATTAAAAAAAAAAAAAAAAAATTAACCAAAAAAAAGGGAACATATTAACTGGGAGCATCTTCGGCATATAAAACCCTATTGAGCATTGGCACGAAATGGCATTGCTTGTAAGCCTAACTAACAAATATGTGCCATTTTATGTGTTTAATGAATACAGATCTTCAAAAGACGTTGACATTGATATCTCATTATGTCATTGATGTGGATTGGAAAATGCCTGATAACTTCATGATGCAATGAAGAATAAAGCCAACTAAAACAAATTGTCCAGTAATTCTATTGATTAGGCTTTAGAAGTGAGCGAATTGATGTTTGGTTGCTAATTAGTTGTGAAGGAAGACATTTACACACTTGCAACCACAATGCAACTATAATCAATTGATTAAATTACCAACATTTCGACATTAATCTTCTTCAGGGCATTGAGGGATAGTTTAGTACCCAAAGGAAGAATATGATCGAAACATTGGTCATTTTATAAATGATTTATTATTGCATCGTGGCTGTGAGAGGGTGACTGCCCTTCTTCACGTTTGTATTTTTACCGTGGTGAGCACCTCTCCAACACTGTTGTGCATTCTATCTCGCTCCTATCTTGGTTGCTAAGTAGGATAAGCAAATGAGAACCAGTTTGGAATACTCATGTGCTGTAAGGTGAAGTGCCTAAAGGCTTTCATACCTCTGACGGCTCATCACTGAACATCCCTTAACCCTTAGACGGTCGGTCTCGACCCTAGGTCAAGACAAGAATGGCAGCATTCAGAAGTCGGAAATGCTACCTACAGAATTCGGTCTCAGCCCTGAATCGAGACAATACTAATGCATTGAAATTCCACGATTTCTCTATTCCTGTGGCGTGCAAAGCCTTCGTTTGCTTCTCTAATGATAGATGGCGCTCAGAGCAGTCGTTTGGTACCAAATACATATGGTGTTCCAATTGAAATTTACCGCGCAACTTTCGCTTGAAAAGTGCCGATTTTTTGTGAATTCAGGATGAATGTGGACCAAGTGCTTGACAAATTATTTGCCGATGAGGACTCAGGGGATGAAGATTTCGGCTCTGAACCGAGTCACAATGAAAATAAAGATGATTCTGGCGATCGGTCGGATGGTTCTGATGTTGAGGGTTCTGTTGCATTTTGTACACATTTTCATGCTTTTAACCCTCGAAACGGTGGGTAGCATACCAACATAATTGGTACCATCTGATACTATGGACAGTTCCCCACAAACTTTTCAATTACTGTAAGATGATTGGACTTATGGTTTCAGAGCTATAGGGCTTCAAAAATGAGGTGCATAAAATCGCGAAATTACCTAAAACATGCTTGAATTCTTAAGGTACCGCTATGTAAAACATGCTTGAATTCTTAAGGTACCGCTATGTAAAACATGCTTGAATTCCTAAGGTACTGCTTTGTAAAACATGCTTGAATGCCAAAGGTTAATGGAAGGGTTGAAGAGGCCTTACTTATACCATTCCCACTACCATGATAGATGCTGGCTTTTGGACCTGACAATGATAAAAGCAAGGGTTATCCTTGTCATATTTGTTCCATAGAACATGGCAGCTGTTTTTTCCAAGAATTGCTTGACATGTTGACTTGTCAGACCATAAAACGTACTTTCACTGTGCTGCTGTCTATGTCAGATGACTCCGAGCCCAGAGGAGTCGGCGGGGAATTTGATGCATGGTTTTGGCCTTGCATGGTACAGCTTAAACTTACATCTGTGGATGCAGCAACAAATTGATTTGACTGATTAAGTAAACCAGAGTCCATGTCTAGATATCCATTACGGTCACATAACAGATTTTAAGACAGTAACATCTCAGGGATGAAGGTCATGCACGTTCAGAAGTAGTTTTTTGCCTTGCCCTTTACACTCCAAGATTCATCTGCACTCCCTCCATTTTTAATGATATTACGCACTGGAGAGGGCGAAATGCCAAAAATTGTAACGATTTGTCTTCGGGGAACATTGTTCTGAAAGGGATAGATTACAAGTTTATGCAACTGTTGGGAAAATGGTCAGCCTTGGCTCATTTTTGCTCTTGAGGGACTGTGCCTTTTTTGAAGGCTCATTTTATACTATAACACTATTAGCTCACGTGTTTAACATCATCTATTTCACATCACCTAATTATTTGAATATTTCACTTCATTATCAGTCCTAAATTGTCTGTTTGAGTTATCAGATTTGAATAAACAATTGTAATGATCCTGACCAGTAATCAAGTCCAGAGGCAGAGTACAATCCAATAGGTAGTTTCATTGACAGGTTATACAGCTATTTGAAAACAGAACTCCAGAGAAAGAGGGGGGCTGGAACCGTGGATAAAGATAACACAGCTCAGTACAGATATTGTGGGCGCCTAGTCCCTGAGATGTCCAGAGAGGCGAGTGGTAAAGGTTCAGTCCCACTGGGCATTTTTTGCCTTGGCGATGTACTCCCGATGGAAATTGATGAACCTCGGGAGGCGTCGGGAACAGGTTCCCCAATGTCCCTGGGAAGCTTCGGGAGCGTTGCAAGCCATCTGGAACCATTAGGAGGCATTGGGAGAACTGCAATAAATTTCAATGCTTGCATTGAAATTTCTCCCGATGTGTTCCCGACGTTTTGTAGGAAAAACTGGCCGGGGGGGCCTCGCCGGAGCTTTCCAGAGCCACGGGGAAGCTCCGGGGATGCTTCCTCGGAGCTTCGGTGAAATATTGTTTTCCCCTAGGCATCCCTGAAGCATCAGTGATGTCTCGCCGAAGTGTCAGGGGACCTTCAGGGATATTTGAATCTTTGGCGAAAAGTTCGGCGACCTTTCGGTGACACATTCCCGATGTCGGGGTTGCATCCTCGAATATTCGCTGAAATTTCGGCGACAGTTGAAAAGTACATTCTTCCCATGGTGCTGATTGGCTGGATTTTGCATTCGCGCGCAATATAAGTAAGTTTCATATCAGTACATGCCAGAGAGAGAATGATGTTGAGCCCAAAATGTGCATATATTATAGCGTAGCCAAACACAGTTATTTTATCAATGTTTTTTCCGGGCGCCAGGTGGTCTGTTAGACTAAAATAAATTAGTTGTGTTCAGCTCCACTACAGCATTTTATGGAAAAACTCATCAACAAAACCATGAGAAAGTAAGTAACTTGTATACCAGCAAAGAAAGAGGCACTTCCGTTTGCTCAAATCGTAACATTATTTACATCAAGAGAAAAAATGAACAGGTTAGGGGGGGAAAAAAACACATTTATCCGCGGAAAATAAATAACCCAAATTGCAGGCCCCAGCCTGGACACCTGCAAGAAAACTAAATATGTATATCCAGCCACTCAATAAAAAAATTATAATAAAAAAATAGTTGATTAATTTCTAAAGGAAAAGACTGGGCCGCTGCCGTAGGCTACAGATTATAACAACCAGATGCGCTTGCTAGACGCGAGTCGCGGTCAGCTAAATAAAGCAATGGCCGACAGCCTTCTCGTCATTAAACAAACTTCAATTATATATCAAAATTAAGAGAAAAAATTAAGGAAATGAAATCGTAAAAATAAAGGCTAGTGGGGGAATATGAGAGGGGGAAACAATGTTCAAAGTAACTCGGCCCACCAAACAAGAATACGTCCAAACAACGTCTTTTTGAGGTCTTCCAAAACGTCTAAATGACGTCCCCTGAGGAGCCAGAATGAAAGTTTTTATGACGTCTTTTTACATCTTCTGGATGTCCCGTATTAATGTCCACCAAACCTCTGCACAAAGTTAAAAATTAGTTCAAATGAGGTCGTTCAACATCAACTGCACACTTATTTTAGAGATACTTGACGAAAAAAAAAAAATACAGTTTATGTCTCCTCGCTCGCGATGCCTCCCTATCTCTCCGACTGCTTTAATAGCGTTTAGATGTTGCTCTTGAGCAAGTGTTATGACAATCAAAGAGCTTTCTTGTGGTAGTGAGGGGATTTGATCCTTAGAACTGTTAATTTCTGAATTACGCTCGCTACTGACTGCGCCACGAAGATAGGTGAAGCGTATTGCGTAGTTAAGATGTGTTTCCCAACGACTACTCTCCATGGGTCATTAAACGAAGTCCTAACAACTTGTATCCATAATATGAAAAATAATGTACTGGACTTATAGTATTATAGTGTTGGGAAAATAAAACAACTAAGAAAATTATTAACATAAAATTTTGTGTTTTAATGTTATCATAGTCATCTGTTTTTTGTTTGTTTGTTTAAAGTGGCGACTCGCCCCGCAGCGGGGTTAATTGGGGGAAAGAGATCGGCTATCTGCAGTGCCGACAAGAGAAGCAGTTCTGCTATTGGCACCGCGGCGGGGCGGATAAGAGAAGCACTTCCGCTATTTTCCCCACAACTGGGCCAATAAGAGATTTCATTTTATTATCCGCCCCAGTCTTTGAACTTGCTGTTGCAATCGAGTTTCGCGAGGTTTTTAAGGTTTATTATTAACAAACAAACAAGGAAGCGGCTATTCGTCCCGTAGCGCTGCGGCGCCAAAGTTCAAAGTTCGCTAGTGGTCGGGAAACACATCTTAACTACGCCACGGTTTTAACTTATCTTCGTAGCGCAGTCGGTAGCGAGGGTAGCTCAGTGATTCATAGTTCGGAGGATTGAATCTTCTCATTACCACTAAAAGGAGCTTGGCTTGTCATAACAATTGTTTAAATGCGACATCTAAGAGCTATTAAAGCAGTCGGAGAGATAGGGAGGCATCGCGAAGGAGTAGACAGAAATTATATATATTTTTTTACATCAAGTATCTCTAAAATAAGTGTGCAGTTGACATTGAAAAGATGCCCAGAACGACCTCATTTGAACTAATTTTTAACCTTGTGCAGAGGTCTGGTGGACGTTAATATGGGACGTCCAGAAGATGTCGTAAAAAGACATCATAAAAACTTTCATTCTGGCTCCTCAGGGGGCGTCATTTAGACGTTTTGGAAGACCTCAAAAAGACGTCGCTTGGCCGTATTCTTGCTTGGTGGGGGGGCAGGAGTAAGTGGAGTGAATGCGAGTGATTAAAAAAAAAGTTTTCATTCGGCGATATCAGTTTTTGTGATGGGATGAGTTACAGGGAGTGCACAGGGAAGTTAGAGGATTTTTCAGCAAAAAAAAAGTTCTTTCCCAAACCCTGCTTGGCATCTCGCACTGGATTCCCATCCAAAGTGTTCGATAATTAGAGAGGCTGGTTGCACCTTGTAGCTCGCTACAATATATACCTCCCCAATAACCCTTCCCCGAGGCACCATCCGGATGGTTCGCAAGTACTCACCAATGCATCCCCTAATCTACGGGGATATTCCCCCAATGATGTTTCAAATTTGGGGAAGCTCCGGGGCACCTTCGCCAATATTCGGCGAAGGTACCCCGGAGCTTTCCCGAGTATCGGGAGCCATCCCTGATGTTTCACGGGCATTGTTCGGGGTACATTCCCTGAAGCTTTGTGACCATAGTCGAAGCATCAGTGGACGTTCACCGGACCATCCCCGATGCCTAATAAGTGCAATTTCTAATGCGGCTACTCCGTTTTTTTGGCAAAAACATCGGGAGCCATCGGGAGAAAATTTGTCTATTTCCACATTGCCAATGATTTTTCCCCAGTGGGACCTAGGCATAACAGCAACTCTGGAACGTTCAGTGGGGAACAGTGGCAGCTCGTTAACTGGCAACAGGGGAGGCTCAAACCCATCCCTTGAAAATAATGATTGGTCATGACCTGTTTTCAATCATTCATTTAAATTACCATTACAAAAGCTCCGAGAACTCTCAACATTACCAGGTGTGGCCAGTTTTCATTAATAATGCACACCTGTCAACTCTCACGCATTCCACTTGAGTTTTAGTGGTATGTTTACGTTCCCCTGCTGTAGTCTGCAATTATTCAATCAACGCATGTGTAAGAGATTCTCGCACGGAATTGAAGTCCTTGTGCATGGAGATTTATCAGTTTCACCTGCGTTATGACTCCGGACTTCTCACGCTTTTCTTTACTCAGGGGTTGGAAGCAACGCATGTGTTTCATGATCATTTAAACTGTTTAAATGAAATAAGATGATTGGAAGCAATGGAATTGCATAAAGACGTTTCAAATGATCTTATTTCATTTAAACAATCGTGAAACACATGTATTGCTTCCAACTGCTGAGTAAAGAAAAACGTGAGAAGTCCTGAGTCGTAATCGGTATGCGTTATAAATGAAAACTGACCACACCTGATAATGTTGAGAGTTTTTGGAGTTTCTGTAATGGTAATTTAGATGAATGATTGAAAACAGGTTGTGATCATTCATTCTTTTTAAGGGATTATTTGAGCCTCCCATGTTGCCAGTTCACGAGCCGCCACTAGTGGGGAAGGAGGTTGGCTGAAGCTCAAACACCATCATGCACTGAGCAAGGAAACTGCGACATCCTGGCAGTCCCTTCCCAATTTGCATTCCTGCAGCGCTTACCCAACTGTGCACTGCTCTGAAAAAGCTGCTGACCACTGCCAGTTGGTGCAACCGGGGCACAAACCCGTGCCATGGTAGTCACTACTGCTCCGCAAATGCGGCGCCTTAACCGAGTGAGATAACCCGGCAGCTTTTGTGCTGGCTCCTTTAACAGCGGTGCAGTCCCATGAAATTCCTGTTACAGCCAAGAGTTGATTGAACAGAGCTCCAATGGACTGGCGAAGCCATTAGAGTTTATCCTCCTGCTCACCAATCTGCATACCATGCCACCTCAGGGCATCAACCAGGCTTGATATCTCCACTGATTCCATCTCATGGCTGGATTGCACTGTCATGGTCCAGACCATGAATCAAGTACTGTCCAATAGGTAGTTTTATTGACAGCTTACACAATAATTTGGGAATGGGACTGCAGAGGAAGAGAAGGGGATGGGACCTCAGATAAGGACAGCACAGTTCAGTACAAATATTGTTGGCAAAACTGAGCTGTCAATCACCGGCCAGTGGCTTTTGGGATGGCAACCAAAAGGAGTGCACACTTTGCCAATGCCAAACTATCCCACAGGAGGATGGATCATCTTGAGGGGAATTTGGTTTCAATCCTGATGACATAGAAGGATTGGGAGCTTGTTCCTAACAAACTGGACAGAGAAACATACTTGGAAGGGTTAACAAGAACACTGTCCCAATCCTGGATCCTGATTAAGCTTGGGAGCTTGATTCTATTAAACTGGGCCAACTATTTGGCTTGAGCTGGGTTAACTTGAACACAGTCCCAATCCTGGACCCCGAGTAAGCTTTAAAGCTTGTTCGAGTTAACTGAGTGAAGAGGACAGCCACCGGAAATTGTTGTCATTAACGTATATGTTACACTTAATAAAGATTAAGACTTTTTACCAGGAATACTGACTGGTTCTGAGCACAAATAGCAAATTACAATCCAGCCACTTGCAACACAAGGCAAGGGGCTTAAATATGAGTCACATGGTCATTAGGAAATAACCATAAAATGAGACACAGCAGAGGAGGGGCAAACATGCAAGATGTAAACCAGTCAAAGGAAACATACTTCTCATAGACACACAAGATGCTGAACCGGAAGAGACACGAAAGGCATTCACTTTAGGTTTGTGACGACAGTTTTCAGTTGTGACAATACCCATTTTTGCATGTCCTTCATCAAAAGGTGTGTTGCTTATCTCAGTCTGCTGTAAAACCTTTCTCCATATTTGTAACAGTACTTACTGTGCAGCCTCTCTCAAGTTTCATTGGTGAAGTTGAACTTGTTTCTGACTGAAAAAAACAAAATTTTTGAAGACAAACAGCCGTTACTATTACATTCCTGGTTGCAAAAAAAAAAAAAAAGAGGCGTAGATACTGGGGTAATAGGTCGCCAGTATGATCCTGAGAGAGAGAGAGAGAGAGAGAGAGAATTATAACGATCTATGACTATTTTTCTTGCCCCAGGATGTGGTTTTGAATTGGGGGGGGGAGCGGTGGTTAAGTTGTCTCTGTGACAAATGGAAAATGACTCTATGATACCCTACACCTGTTACTGAATTAAGTGTGTGTATGTCCGCGGTAATGTGTGTGTACAGTAAGTATGATCCTGACTGTCACGTGAGCTTGTGCAGTCTTTAGAGTCAAAGAGAGGGTGAGAGTGCATGATTGACTTCATTACCTCTGTCAGTCATGCCAGTAACTCATAGTTGAACTGATGGAGACTAGAGAGATACAAGACTCAAAAGGGGAACACAGCAGAAGGCTCTGATATCAGCAATAAAGAACAGGTGAGTGAAGAACACACAAGGGATTAAGGGAAAGCAGCTTGATGAAAAATTAATGGAAAAAACTAATTAACTAGATGACAAATTCAAAAGAAAAAGTGGAGAGAAAGGAAAGAAATAGAAAACTATGAAAAATCATTTTAACTGTACTATTTGAGGGAGAGATTGAGAAATACCCAGACGGTTTTATCCGTTTGTCATCTGATAACAATCACAAGAATTTATGACCTATCATGGTCAATCATCTCTTCATCTCTCTAAGGAACCAAGCCATGATGTGGCCTGTTTAGTTTGTTACAAAAAAGGAAATGACAGTGAAATAGACAATGTAGATTCATTCTACCACCTTATATTTTGTGAATTCTCTGCACTTGTCTTTCATAGCACGGGTATAGTTAAATGCAAAAACTTATTTTCTGCTGTCACACAATTGTGTTTTTTTGGGAAACACATAAAACAGTGGCCCCATACTTTTTCTGGATCACTTTGTTTTCATTTATGCTCTTAAACTTAATGGATGCGTGCAATGTCGAAACGCATTATTTACACGCATTGTCAACATTGCGATATTTCAACCTGGTGTGAAGGTCTCCACTTTTCATCGTTTTGGGGATGTTAAGTGTGTGTTATCATCTTTGTGTTGCGTGGTTTATAAATGATGTATTCCAAGGAATTAGTAAAATTAATTAAAATTGTGAAATGAATTTGTAGGCATTTTTGCTTCTTATTTACAGATGAAAAATGTTAAAATTAAATAATGTGCTTAGATTATGGAAACATCTTAAATTAAGTGCGAAGAGATTATTACGCTAAAGCTCATGTTTGGGATCCATGTGACCCCATTTAATGTTTGACATCTCTTATAAACTGAGTATTGTTATTTTTAGCCCGCTTGGCCGAAAGGCCTCAAGGGGCTTATGCTATGCTTGGGGTCTTCAGTGGTGGTCTGTCGTGCGTGTGTCCGTGCGTGCGTAAACTTTTGGCTTGTCTGCGCTCTAGCTTCTTCAGTTTTTCACCGATCCTTTTCATATTTCATATGTGCATATATGGTCATAAGGTCTGCAACAAGTTCCATTTTGGGCCGAATTGGACCAATAGTTTGGCCAATAGGGGGCGTTCCATTTTGGCCATGTTCCGCCAAGCGGGCGCAGTGGCTTTGCCACTATTTTTCTATCTTGATAATGCCGTCTTGATGATCCCAACTGTTTGGGAAAAACAGTAAACATGATGTGATGTAAGTATCAAGTTGACTGCACATTGAACTATTGCCTTGAAGGCATCACATACTGTGGTTAGTAAATTCATGTTATATGGCTGCATATATCGTGTCCTCTAGAAATATTGGCTTTCTTTAGAAAACATGAGCAAAACGAGATGTGAAAAAAGTCTTAATTGTTTTTCCTCATGATTCTTCATTTAAAATATTCACAAAAATATAACCTTTGATTCAAGGTGCAAAACTGGAAGAAATTTTGAATTTATGTCATGAAACAAATATTTTTCTCAAAAATATTTGTGGCTCAATTATTGTCAGCTCTTGATAAAATATTTTGTGCAACTTCCCTTTGCCAAGATAACAGCCCTGGGTCTTGTCTTATAATGCATGAAGTGGTTGGTGAACACATGGCATGGGATCTGAGCCCATTCCACTTTACAAAATCTTTTAGGATCCTTCAGATTCCAAGGTCGATGCTTGCGGACTCTTCAACTTATCCCTCAGATTTTCTATGGGGTTTATTTCAAGGGCCTGTGATGGCCATAACAAAACCTTTATTCTGCAGTCAGTGAACCATTTTTATGTCGATTTTGAGGTATACTTCAGATGATTATCTCACTGGAAGGTCCAACCATTGCCCATTTTATGCTCCATGGCTGCGACTGTAAGGTTTTCTTTTAATATCGGGGGGTATATGATGATACCATGTATCTGAGCAAAATTTCCAGGGCCTTTTGAAGAAAACCAGCCACTTCATGTCAGAGGTCCACCATCATTCATTGATCTTTATTTGCTTTCACTTTCACAACAAATCATGTTACTGATATACTGAAGCAAAATACGTGTATATACATAACTGTAAATTGTGAATACATTATAGCTCAATGACACGAAGTTGGTTTAAATATAAAGTTGACCATGCATAGATTAACAAAGTGAAAAATGAGGAGACCTTTAAAAAGCATAGCTTGTCGAAACAAGGTTCCTCTGAAAAAAAAAGGAATAGTAATCACAGTATGAGGCACTTTTCTGTATTTTATCTTTTTGTCTAAACCAAACCCACTTCTGATCTTTGTTCACAAAAACCTCTATTTTGGTCTCATCGATTTACAGTGTTGTGAGAAAAGACTTTTCCCCCCTCCCAATTTCTCCTATTTTAGCATATTTGCCACACGTAAATGTTGAAGATCATCAAACTAATTTCAATATTAAATAAAGATAACTGGAGAAAACACAAAATGCAGTTTTTAAATGATAATTTCATTTATTGATGAACAAAAGCTATTCAACCCTACCTGGCCCTATGTGAAAAGTAAATGCCCCCTTTGTTATTAAATCAAACAATTAAAACAAATTTAATCCATATTTGGGATCAATTTCACTTAATATATCCAGACATGATTACTGCCAGCCCTGTTTAATCTAATTATAACTGAAATAAAACTTGGCTGATTATGTGAAGTAGGCAAAAAGCATATGATGCCTCAGTCTAAATAAATTCAAGAACAGATGAGAAACCAATTTGTTGGCATCCATCAGTCTAGAAAGGGTTACAAAGCCTTTTTTAAGGCTCTAGGACTCCAGCAAACTGTTGTGAGAGCCATTGACGACGTGGTGACTGGGACAGTGGTGAAGCTTCCCAGGAATGGCTGGCCTACGAAAATTCCTCCAAGATTACATCGACGACTCACACAGGAGGTCACAAAGGAACCTAGAATAACAAAAGTAAAAATTAAAAAAAAAAAATCAAAAGAACTGCATGCCTCACTTGCTTCAGTTTAAGTCAGTGCTCACAGCAAAAATGTCATCCACGGGTGAGCTACAAGGCAAAAACCACTGCTGACCGAAAAGAATAAACTCGTCTCACATTTGCCAAAAAACATTTTGATGATCCCCAAGACTTTTGGGATAATATTCTTTGGACTGATGAGTCAACTTTTTGAAAGACATGGGTCCTGTTACGTCACACTGCATACCAACAGTCATCAAGACAGTGATGGTAGTGTGATGGTTTGGGGTTGCTTTGCTGCTTCAGGACCTGGGCAAATTGCCATAAAATCTTGCTTTCTACCAGAAAATTCTTCAGGAGAAAATCCGGCCATCAGTTTGTAATCTATCGCTCAAGCGCAATTGGGCTATGCAGCAGGACAATGATCCACACAAGCAAGTTCTCCTTTGAATGGCTCAGAAGAAACGAAATGAAGGTTTTGTAATGACCGATGCAGAGTCCTGGATTGAATCTGATTGAGATGCTGCTGGATGACCTTAAACAGGCAGTTTTTGCTGAAAAACCCTCCAATGTGGCTGAAATGAAACAATTTGTCGAAGAAGAGTGCGCCAAAGTTACTCAATAGCAATATGGAAGACTCACTGTCTGTTGTTGCAAATGTTTGACTGCAGTTGTTGCCGCCAACATGGCAAAACCAGTTATTAATTTTAGGTAGGCAATTATTTTTTTTCACATGGATGATATGGGTTTTGAATGACTCTTTACCTTCAATAAATTAATTGACCATTTAAAAGCTGGATTTTATGTTTACTCACATTGGGGCTCATTAATAAATGGCCTGTAGGCACAGAAAAGATTCATTCTGCACGTTTTTTGCGAATTTTGGATTTATAAAAACAAACTTTACATAACAAGAAACATGGGAAATTATTTAGATTATGCTCATACATAAACAAATTCCAAGTTCATTCTGATCAACTGAATGAAAACTACATACAGTTTATCTTACCCATGGTTTTATAAATTAGGAAATCAACGCAAATTTTTATAAATAAGGCCCTTCGTTTTTGTCTTATATTAATATTAGTTCAATGATGTAAAACATTTAAAGATGTTTAAAGATGTTAAACCCTTCAAAACAGCAAGTGGAGATGTAGATGGCTTCTGGTGGTAGTTTTGGAGACTTCAGAGACTTTCTGACCCTTAGACTGAACTTACCTCTGCCATTCTCCAGTTGTAATCCCTGGAGATTTTTTTCTCCTTTGAACCATCCTTCTCTCGCTGCGTGATTCAGGCATGAATCTGGTTGATTTTAAACACCTATTGTCACTTTAAACTTTCTAATTATTGCAGTGGTAGTAGAAATGGGTATTTTCAACTGTTCAGATATTTTCTTATATCCTTTTCCTGATTTGCGCAGTTCAATAACTTTTTGTTGCACATTGTCACCGTGTTCTCAGGTCTTTCCCATAGTAAAAAATGACAAAGGGGAAACGGGCCTATATCACCTCATATGTATACCCCATTGAAACAGGAAGTCATGGTGGACCACTTAAGGGCTCAGAATCAAACAGGTAGAGTTAAAAATGTATGACTAGAAATATCCAGTACTTCAGTTATATTTATTTTGTTGGGTTTTCGTGGAATACCAATAATTGTGGCTCAAATTTTGGAGAAAGTATTTAATTTTAACATTTTCTTTCTCTCACTAATTTTAATTTAACAAAAAGATTAGATATTTTTGAATATTTTGAGTGAGGCCAAGAGGATGAACTGCAAAGACATTTCTCACAGCCTGTTTTGATTCACGAAAGGTGCTGATAATTTGAAAGGACATTGTACTTGGTGGTAACTCCAGCTTTCACTTTGGCTCCTGTCCAAGTTAATGGATGAGCATGTTCTTTTTGTGTTTTTTGGGTTAAATTTGACCTCCATTAAATCTAAGAAAATGTGCAATCTTTTTTTGTCTGTGATTATGTAAGTTTCCCCACTAACTTTTAGTATTTAGGGGTAAAACTGGAGCAAAAAAAGTGTTGAAATGTTTGTGCAAGTTTTTGCTGGTTTCAATATTAGGGGTTAATTTGACCTTGATCATAAAAGCTGCCACCACAAGTCAGTGGGATTGTTAGGCCAATCATAACATGAAGCTAGCTGGTTCTGTAATATATATATATATATATATATATATATAGCCTATGAGATTAAAACCAAACCACTCACATTTTACTATCAGGCAAAAGCCAAAATTCCGGAAAAGATGAACATATTGGCAGTTGTCAGAAATATAAAAAATGTTCATTGCAATCAGTCTGAATCCCAGAACTTTCCAAAAGTATTTAAAGGCCGATGATTGTGGGCCCTTCATGTAAATTGAACCAAATTTCTTGTGATCTACGAGCACAGCTGAACACATAATTGAATTGAGTCTCTTTGGGTGAAATAGTTCTCTTATCACTCGCTCCTGGTTGCTGTTCTATGATTAATGACTACATTCCATGGTTGTGACAAGTCATTGCCCACAGTTACCAACCGTACTGTACCCAGATGGACTGAGATGGACTGGATTTATCTGTGTTTCACACTTTGGAGGATTGGAACACAAACCTAGAATCATGCAGGCTTATACTGTGGATGATGGAGTATGTTTTACCACTGAATTTCAGCGTTTTAGTTATCTCTGTTTCAGATTCGTACGCGATGGTTTGGCACTGTACCTTTCTTTGCATGTCTGGGAAACAATGGGCTGGTTTCACAAACATGGATTAAGCGTAGTCCTGGACTAAACAGAGTTTTGTATGGAGATTCTGTATTGAAAATGGAATTTAGTCTAGGATTAAGCTTAACCTGTGTTTGTGAAACCGGCCCAATATGTCTTTTACTAATTCTGTTTTTACTTGTGATTATGGAAAGTATTTTGGAAGCAATGGCAGGCAAAACAGAGTGCCTGATAAATAAACAAATTTTATTACAAGTGCAATGTACTTCTGGGATCTTGTGAATCTGTTGCAAAAATAAAAAGCAACTTATTTAAAATACAAAAAGCAATTATGTATACAAAATGAGTTTTTACACAAATTCATGTTGGTAAATAGCAAGGCATAGACCTTCATACCATTCATAAAAATATGACTGAAGTCTCTGTAATACCATTGCATTACAATATCGTAATTACTCTGTAAGGCCAGTGTGAGTTCCTGAGTTTCCTGTAGTGGTCTTTGTAATATAAGAGCAGAAGAACGGCGTTTGATGTGTAGAAGTCAGTGTGCTTGAATTATACGCCTCATGCTGTAGTTTCTACAAAATGTGGTAAATTGGCCCTCAGTAAATTGGCTAGACATGCAATATATGCTTTTTTGTAAGTCTAATAATATCAGCACAGTGTAACAGTGAATCTGGTTTTTTCAAAAAACTGACATTGATTGCCAAATGACTGGAATGCACAACTTTACCAAAGCATTTACTGTATGCATGGATTTTCTGCTTCAAAGACACTGAAAATAGCTATTCAAACTGTATAGTAAGGACTTTTGATGGCAAGTGAGACAGAACAAACATAGAAAGAGGATATTCACAAATTTGAGGGGGCATTGTGAGGTTGTACGACAGAATGAAAGAGGAAAATGGCCTAATTACTGGTTCCAAGCATTCTTAAAATGGCTGGATCATGTTATTTTAGGTTTAGGCCTAGTTAGAGAACATTTGGCCCGTTGAAGATACTGCACTTGTTGTCTTTTGTTAGTATTCTGGTATCATTGTTTAATGAGATCATAAGGTCAGCTTCATAGTGTTCAGCTCCTAAAATCATTACGAGGAATTTAAGACATGAACCACAAAATAGTTGACGTGTAAGTTTGGCAGCATTTTGTGATCAGCGTTGACCTGCAATTCATTGTCATAGTATGTTTTTCTCATTTTTAGCATTAACTTTGTTTCAACAATGAGAATCATCGCGGTGGTTATCGTTGTTTGTTTCAAACATACGCTGATAATTTATTGCAACAAAATGTGGATTTACCAGTGATATACTACAAATATTTAATCACTTCTTCAGCTATTTCATCTTTTCTTTTATTTCACTCCTTTCAGCTGAACAGGGCCATGACTCCATTGCCATCTCCCCTCTGCCTCCAGTAAAGGACACTACAGAAATCTGCAATGGGGGACCAGGCAGTGACCAAGCCCCAGGTTCCCTCCCCTTTCCATGGATTTAACTTCCCTCTTTTAGAAGGGCAGCGCTCAGGGCAGCACTTCTGTAGTGACGGCCTGAAAGAGCCGGGGCAGCTTGGGGCAGGAGCAGCCGCCAGAGACCCCCAAGGCCATCTTAGCATTAGCAGCAGCAGCAGCAGCGACGGCATTCGCAGTGGAAGGAACTCTATCGCATGGACGCACGAAGGCAACGAGGGTGCCTGCAGTTGGATGGGTCCATCTCTCATTCACACGCAAGTGGATGTCAGTGCTGGGAGGTTTGGGGGTGGGCAGGGAAGAAACCTTTTTCAAAGCGAGGGTTATTCGGCGAAGTGGCCCCTCGCTCACCGCCGCCACCTCGGGAGAGGCTCGGGAGCTTGTGAACAGAAGCTGGACTCCTTCACAGAAGCATTTGCTAGGAGGTCACCAAGCATTGCTCCAGTTCAAAATGGAGGGCATGGAGGGCGTGGAGGCCCCTTCAGCACGATTTCCGGACTCGTAATGAGCAGAGTTAACGGTAGATTAGATGCAGCAGAGACGGCTGCAGACTCCTCAGCTCCTCTCCCTCCTCTCCTCCTCAGCCCCCCGCCAACCCCTCTCTCGTTTACCCCTCTCTCCCCGCCTCGACGCTCCCACTTTCAGGGTGCGGAGGTCACACAGTCAGTGCAGCTGATGCAGGCTGATGCCCCTTGTACCAGTCGGCAGACATACTTCCCTCAGTCCCTTTCGCAGCCCACCCACTCTTCTGGGCCCACCCTTTCTGGGATGGGCTCACTCTTGGACTGGATGCCACAGCCTGGGGACCTAATGGGGAACAGAGACCCTTCCTATCCTCAACTACAGGACAGAGACTCCCCCTTGATTTACCCTGGAGAGGAGTTTGGCCAGAGAAACGCAGCCTTTGCTCATGAGGATGTGTTCAGAAATACTGGTACTGTCTGAACAGGCCAGGGCTCTGCTTTCAGTTCATTCAAGTACTTTTTTATTGAGCCTTTCCAAGCTACCTATTAAAAAATATATATACACACGCACAATTGGACATTCCAGTGGTCACCATTCAGATAACATTTCTGCCTACCAGTCAGTTATCTCCAGTATATTAAGCTGGTCGTTTACACTATTAATGCATGGATCTAGTGTATTTATAGTATTTTAATGCCATTTTCCTCTAATTGTCTTACGGATGGAATATTGATCATATTGAGGGCTGACTGCAATAAACAGTTATGTTCAGATGTTGTATATTAGACATAACTGTTTATTGCAGTCATCCCTCGATATACTACTAGTCTGAAGTTTTTGTACTCTTTACTCATGTTTTCTTCATGTTTTCAGTGAAATATGTGCATATTTTTCTAAATTAAATAATCTCAAATGACACTAGGTAAGAAATTAATAGAAAGAAGTCAAAGAGGATCTTTTATTTCACAAGACAGTTGCCTAAATTTTGGAGTTAATAAAAAAGTCATTATGCTTTAAATTAACAAGTACACTGATTACTTCTATTTCTATCCACCAACAAGGGAGGTACAATCATCCTAATTGGGGATAAATTTGAATAATTAAGTGGAAGCTAATCGCAAGTGCTGCATATCCATGGAAACTTCCACTGTGGAGTACGGTGTGAACCCTCAGAGCCATATAACAGTCCTTGTAAAAAAGAATTCTTGGCAGTAATGCTCAGCAAAAGGTGGCTATTTTTATCAATGTAAGATTTGGATAGTTTCTCAGCTAATAATGTTTATATTTGATTTTTTTTTCATATTTCTATCTACTTGAAAATTGTTACTGTACTAAAATGTTTTACTTGCAGCGTATGTAGCAGGAAAAAAAAAACTGAGATTTTCATTTTGTACAAACAGAGCTGTGGTATGCATAAGTCAATGCACAGGATGTTCAGAACAAAGGTAACTGTTTTCTGTACGTTTTTGCCCACAGACGAATGTAGCCTTCAGACTCCGATCAGCTCCCCTCAGGGCCAGCACCCACTGCCCTGTGTGTCATTCCAGCCAGATCACAATCTCACGTCGTCATGTGATCATGTGACCTCCTGGAATCAGGTTCGCTCACTGTTTATACCACTGGTCTCTCTTTCTCTACAGAACTAAGTGGCCAGATTTTAACTGACTGACTCTCTCCTCTAACTCTGTCCTTCTGTGCTTAGGTTTCAGATAGAGGCCTGCCCTTGACCCACAATCATCTCTTAACCTCATTCTCTTCCTGCTCCGTGCTGTCTACAACCCAGGCCCAAAATGATGGGTTTAGGCCAGTGGACGAGGACAAACAATATTTTTGGTCTTGGGGCACAGTTAGTGGGGCGCAATGTCCCACTAAAGTGAAGGTAGGCACTGAACACCCATACACGCTCGCACTGTAAGATCAGTTTGCCTGACACCTAGTGGAATATAAACTAACTGCCAGGCTACTTTAACCTGTACAAGTAAGCTTTCATGGTGCAATGCAAAAAAAAAAAAAAAAAAAAACTATCTGTTTTGTTATAAAACTTAAAATATTCTCTATTCACTCCTGCAAGTAGAAAATAATCAGTGTGTTTCAAGTGACTCTAAGCTGAAATTTTTTTGAGCCCTACGCTGAAGCTTAAAATCAAGTAAACTTGTCTCACCTTGTTGGTAACAGTTCTCTCATGTTTATTCAACAAAGTCATATAAATTATCATTTTTTTAACATCCCCTTTCAGACAAGCCAAATGCAGATGCTTGCCAGTTTTTTGTTTTTCTAAATGTCCTGCCCTTGGCACTATGTCCTACAGCCATGACTGCCTGCTTCATTGCTGTTGGCAAAGCCAATGCCTCAGTATTACACTTTCTTTGATAGTCAGTCTTGACTTTGCAGTCAAGTCATGTCTGTAAAAGTTCATAAAGTAGGTTTAAAGGAATGGAGAATTTGCTTCATTACAAGACACATGGTTAAGAGAGGGAGATGACAGTGAGAGAAAGGTTGCAGGTTAAAATCCTGTGAGATGCTATATTGATTCAGTTGTAAGCTTTCCGTCTGACTTGTGGGTTTTTTTTAAAACTGAATCTCTCCTTGATATACATGTTCTAAAATAACCCTTCTCCCCAGCAGGTGATTTTTGTCAAAATGTGCCTTTGAAATGGTTTCCAAAATGGTGCTATTTAGTTGCAAATCCTCCAACTGTATGGAATTAATTGTTTTGAACATAAATGATTAATTCCATTTTGCCTTTGGGATGCATGTTCAGTTTGGTACATTCCATGCCAGTTTTTGCTGCAAATTTGATCTGATCTATGCAGTTGGTAACTTGAATTTATTTCTTGGGCTTACACCATTGGGCAGGTTTTCAAAAATAGAATGACTATTCACCATGTCAATTATTGACAAAAACATATACTATGTCTCAAGTATTTCTGCCAAGTTTCATTTTTTTTTCCACAAAATTTTATTTTTTACATCAGTTTGATTTCCACTCTAAAATAAGAATATCAGTGGCCAGTTCATCTATTTGCCTGGGTAATAAATCTTGTTAGGTGCCTGCCTATGTTACAAAAGTTTGCTAAGTCAATCTCTTAGTCGTACTATAGAGACATGTTTAAACTTACGTCTTCTACAACATTATGTCTTCTAACTGGCCGATTGGCATTCATGATGAAATTAACTGATAGCTGCTGCTTAAGCTTCAAAAAATCCAAGTATGAAGACTTTTTGAACAAAATTTTCTTCTTGAACATCTCCAGTTTTAGTATTACAAATCTTCTTCCTGTTCTTTTCATCATCTCATTTTCCCGCTTCATCTTTTACTTCTTCCACCTCTTCCCCACAATAGCCCAGCCCTGTGCCCATTGCTGCTTGCAGCCGTTTTTTTTAAATGCTTTTTTGCTGTGTAATGACTGCTCCTTACTGCCCATATTCCTCTAATTTGACTGTTCCCTCAGAATGGGTCTCATCTGAACTACTCCCAGCTCCCATTCCCAAGCAACCTGCAGATTGGCAGAGTTCAGGACGCAGTCCCCCACTACAGCCCTCGCCCCATGCTGAATCCCATCCGTAGGGGGTCTGGCCTCTATTGCAACCTGCTTCCCCTGTCCTACCTGCAGTCCCATTTCAGTAAGTGAGCCCCCTCTGAGATTTTCTAACCCCATTGGCAAAACTGGACGAGAGTCAAACTGTTTCATGTTACTTGCAATGTTATTGTCTTATTTAGTGAAAAGGAAAAGTTGTGGAAAAAGACTAATTATAAATAAAAGACCAAATATTGTTCAAATTGGCTCATTTTGCCTGTTCAAGTGTATTAGCATATTCAAAATGTCCAGGACAGTATAGCTAAGGTTTCTAGTGCGCTCAAAGAGCATCACAACAGTGTCATTAGACTGAATATATATAGTAGTGATTCTGTATTCCCTCACCAGTTGTTCTGATGTGCAATAGGCCAGTTGGGCCATAAAATATACAAATATTTACAATGCAAATTTGTACTACTCACTGTCCCACTATATTATGTGCACATATCCTGAAGAACTCAAAGATTTTTTGTTTAACTGTAAAGTTGTCTATTTGGACAGTTTCTAATGGATACAGTTACAGACACTAATGGAGCCATCTTAGTAAAGCGTCAGAGTTTGAGCCTACAGCCCTATGCTGAGTAACGAAGGTGAGGAAATGTAGAAGTGATGTATATACCACATGATATGCTGTCTGTGAGGGATGATATACACTGCTTTGTATAAACCCCAATTCCATTGAAGTTGGACCATTGTGTAAAACATAAAAATAGAATGCAATGATATGCAAATCCTTTTTGACCTATATTTAATTGAGTGCATAACAAAGACAAGATATTTAATGTTCAAACTGATAAACTTTATTGTTTTTTTGGAAATATTCACTCATTGTGAATTTGATGCCTGCAACACATTCCAAAAAAGCTGGGACAGGTGCATGTTTACCACTGCGTTACTTCATCTTTCCTTTTAACAACACTCAACACTGAAAAAAGTAAAACGTTGGATCAACTTAAAATTTCTTCCTCAATTGGTCACATCTAAAACTTTTTAATTGACTCAACATAATAATATTATATTAAGTTTGTTCATTTTAATTAAATTATGTTGAGTCAATTTAAAAGTTTTAGATGTGACCAATTGAGGAAGAAATTTTAAGTTGATCCAACATTTTACTTTTTTCAGTGAATAAGCATTTGGGAACTGAGAACTCTAATTGTAGAAGCTTTGTAGGTGGAATTCTTTCCCATTCTTGCTTGATGTATGACTTCAGTTGCTCAACAATCTGGGGTCTCCATTGTTGTATTTTGCACTTCACAATGCGCTACACATTTTCAATGGGAGACAGGTCTGGACTGCAGGCAGGCCAGTCTATTACCCGCAATCTTTTACTGCGAAGCCACGCTGTTGTAACACGTGCAGAATGTGGCTTGGCATTGTCTTGCTGAAATAAGCAGGGATGTCCCTGAAAAAGATGTCGCTTGGATGGCAGCATATGTTTCTCCAAAACCTGTATGAACCTTTCAGCATTAATGGTGCCTTCACAGATGTGCAAGTTACCCATGCCATGGGCAGTAACACATCCCCATAGCATCACAGATGCTGGCTTTTGAACTTAGCGCTGATAACAATCTGGATGGTCCTTTTCCTCTTTAGCCCGGAGGACACAACGTCCATGATTTCCAAAAACAATTTGAAATATAGACTCGTCAGACCACAGCACACTTTTCCACTTTGCGTCAGCCCATCTCAGATGAGCTTGGGCCCAGAGAAGTCAGCGGCGTTTCAGGGTGTTGTTGATATATGGCTTTCGCTTTGCATGGTAGAGTTTTAACTTGCACTTGTAGATGTAGCGACGAACTGTGTTAACTGACAATGGTTTTCCAAAGTGTTCCTGAGCCCACATGGTAATATCCTTTACAGAATGATGTTGGTTTTTAATCCAGTGCCGCCTGAGAGACTAATGGTCACGGGCATTCAATGTTGGTTTTCACCCTTGCTGCTTACATGTACAGATTTCTCCAGATTTTCTGAATTTTTTGATGATGTTATGGACCGTAGATGATGAAATCCCTAAATTCCTTGCAATTGCACGTTGAGAAACATTGTTCTTAAACTGTTGGACTATTTGCTCACGCAGTTGTTCACAATGTGGTGAACCTCGCCCCATCCTTACTTGTGAATGACTGAGCCTTTCGGGGATGCTCCTGTTTCCAATTAACCTGTTCACCTGTGGAATGTTCCAAACAGGTGTTTTTTGAGCATTCCTCAACTTTCCCAGTCTTTTGTTGCCCCTGTTCCAGCTTTTTTGGAACGTGTTGCAGGCATCAAATTCAAAATGAGTGAATATTTCCAAAAAAACAATAAAGTTTATCAGTTTGAGCATTAAATATCTTGTCTTTGTAGTGTACTCAATTGAATATACGTCGAAAAGGATTTGGAAATCATTGTATTCTGTTTTTATTCATGTTTTACACAACGTCCCAACTTCATTGGAATTGGGGTTTGTACTTACAGACAATTTGTGTGAATTATCAGGTGATCGACAGAGCTTATGGCCTGAAGACGATTGCCTCCCTCCTCCGTAAGATCTGTCTGTGTTTATCTTTCTGGGTCTGTCCTTTCTGTGCTTCATTCATTTCTGTTGTCTTTTTACATCAACTTAATTGAAATTCACTGCCAAAAAAACTTAAAAAATCTTACCAAGCATTTTATTCTTGTATTTAGACTTAAACACTTATTTCTACTACCTCTTTCTCAGGAAAAAAAAAAAAACATTTTCCCACTGATGTGAGATAATTTTGACTAATTTCTAGAGTTCAGTTAATTTCAGTTACCCCATGGACAAACCTAGAAATGAATAAAAATTATCTCACGTAAGTGGCTGAATTTTTTTCAAAAAAAAAAAAAAAGGTTATACCAATAAATGTTTTGAGTCCAAATACCAGATTAAAATGCTTTGTAAGATTTTTTGTTGTGTATTTTATTGCACAGAAAACACGAGTATCAAATAAAATTGGTTAGATTCAGATATAATGTCTCCACAGTGGTATATGAGTTCTACCAATGCATACGTGTGGGTACTGCATTATTTTCCCGAATTAAAAAACAGGGCCCCATATTCTATGTGTACCATGTTTAAAGCTATGTATATGAATAAAATATGTAATAAGGGTGGAACATTCAGGCTAAATCAAGTGACATTTCAAATATATTGCACTGTGATGGAAAAATAAAAATGCTAAAACAGGAGATGCAATTCAGAGAAAGTTTTGGATTTTTCTCTATTTATACTCTGATTTTTGTCATCCTTTTAATCTCATCCTGTAACCTTATTATCACTTTGCCATTATTATTTCTCAACCGCCATAGGCTACACATAGGCTATGATTATTTAGTAAATAAATGGTTTGATTATTAATATGACCAACTAAACAGAGACAGAAAAAGAGTAATCATGCCTTAAAAAGTGAAGTTACTGCCAGCCTTTCATACCTCCAAGTATTCAACACTGACTCCGTCCTATTTATGATATGTGCACGTTTCTTCAATGTTGGTCATTCCCTAGATATTTACCTTAGTAAAACACAATATAGCTAAATAATATTTATTCTCCCCTCCCCCAGTCAGGTGAATCTGGGCCCAGAATTCCAGGCAGTGGTTCCACCATTTCAGGAGAACAAAGCCAGTGGCCACTGGCCAGAGGACACTCCTACAGAGCAGCTGTTGTGGAAACCCTGGGAGGGCCTGGAAGAGAACAGTGACATACAAGAACAAGGTAGAAAGCACTGCATTGATCTAGTGAAGAGTATGGATATAGAACTATATGACTCAAACTAAAGCATGTGTCATGTATTATGCACTCATCCATCCATCTCCTTGAATATAACCAACTGTACGATTGACAACTAATGATTGCACAGAATGTGTGATTTGACTTGTGATCAGAAAACGTACTTGTGTTGATATTAGTAATTGCATTGTCAGTGTATGTTGTGATATGTAAAACCGGCCTGCATGCTTTTTGAGCACAGTGGAGAACCTTCTGGATCTGTGCAGTTCCAGTGCCATGCCAGGAGGGGGCACCAACCTAGAGCTAGCGCTGCACTGCCTTTCCCGTTGCCAGGGTGACATGCTGGTGAGTCACGAGAAAGCAAACTTCACCGCTTGCTCATATCCACACGATTTCATTTGTCTGTTTATTATCACCTCGAGTTAGTTTACTGATCCATTTCCCACTGAATGACTTCAGTTCACTGGACTTAAATGCATTTTATGCACGTAACTGGATATTGCCTCATAGTGTCCATTCACCCTCCTTTCCATTTCTGTATCCATCTACTTCCTGCTTTCTCTCTCTCTCAGGCTACTGTGGAGATGCTGATGCTATCCACTCCATCATCAGAGGATTACCATTATTGTGGTAATTTTTTTTTCTTTTTACTTCGGAAATAGATACATATGACATTATTAATTTACCCTGGAAATGCCGTCCCAAACAATTACATTTCTTTATAATTGATCAGGACTTCTTAACCATGCCAGCAGGAAGTAGAGCTCATAGTTTGATTTCTATAATGTAAACCCAAGGAAGGGCATTTGTTGAAAATTGCCAGAATTTTCGATGTCAGTGTAATTTTCAGCTTTAACTGCAATTAATGGTCTCCACTGTAAACCTTAACAGAGTACCCACTCATGAGTAAATCTTGCAATGGATTTTTATACCAACACTATCGCAGTCTTGTCCAGGTGCTACTACAACAGTGGAATATACTATACTTAGCTAAATGTACATTTTAAGACTGAAAGTGAACACATCTTGTTTTACATTGAATTTAAACCTTACCTCTTTACCTTAGCTTTGCAATCATTAAACTATTTTGCTGATGTTTTTCTAACTGAATGGGAACTCATCTGTAATACAAATGTATTCCTCTGTCTCCCTGTCCATGCAGGCAGTGATGTGTGGAAGCTGAGTGAAAAAAGACTTTTTAATAAAGCCATTGACACACACAGTAAAGATTTCTCCCTCATCCAGAGGACGGTGAGTATATTTCTGTAAGATTCTATCTTTTCAGTGAACTTCTGAGTTCTTGTACTGGGGTGAGAAATAGTAGGTGCATCCTTTTGATTTACTTGCATTTGTTTATTAGCAAGTTATGAAATGTGGTCTGATCTTCATCTCAGTGACAAACCCAATATACTGTACACTACAGGCCAGAAGTTTGGACGCAAGGCCAATACAGGTCAAAAATTTGGAAGCAACTTCACATTTCTGTTCACAATGCCTTTCTTAAAAACCAGTATGAAATCTAGGGATTTTGGGATGTATTTACTGCATGATTATACTTTTTTTTTTTTCACTGATATGCTCCATTTTCCACTATTTACCTTTAGGTACTGTATACATTGATGTTACCGGACCATTGCTGAATAAATGTTAACAAAAGAAAGGAGGGCCTTAATTTTTTGGTTTGAGAAGATTTGCAAGCGTCACAACTTCAGTGAAAAAGTAAAAACAAATCACAGTTTGTATTATTCACTTTATGTCATGGTTTACAGCCCACCGGATGCCAACGGCAATCCGGCGGGCACTAGGACCATGGGCCTAATAATATGGATCTGATAATTTGAGTAAAAATGTATTCTGATAAGTGACTCTTTATATAATAATCATGTTTATTTTGTTGCAAATTATGCCAATGAAACTATGATCTTTTTTGTACAAATTTGATCTTGCTTCCAAACTTTTGGCCTGTAGTGTATGTAAACTGATAACACGGGAATAATCTGACCTTTCAGTGTCCTAGTTAAGCATTACATTATATCAATATTCTTAGCCTCAGTGTAAAAATATGAACGACTCTATGAATGACTTGTAAAGAAAGTCAGTGTTTTTCTGGATTGGCACAATTCGGCTCTAATCCGCAAATGTGTGAGAGTGCGTGAGAGAGTGAGTGAATGATGAAGGTAATCCATTAGTCGATCAGACAAGTGGACTTTCTCAATTGGCTGTTTTGCATTGCCAACAATTTTACTCGAAGAGTCAAGCCATACACTAAGTTTAGTCCTAGTTCATATAAATGAGATAAAACTGAGGGAGTTTGTTCGTAATGCCCTGTTCTATGCAAAACAAAAAAAAAACAAAACAGTTACTCACAATTCTCTTTACATAAGTAAGATCACAAGGTCATGTGAACCAGTCCTGAATCAAGAGATTCATGACCAACCCTTTGTAAGAATGGTTGAGATGATTTAAGCAAAAGAAGCCTACAAATGCTTAAGCCAGAATGTTTGATAAGCCACGGAAAGATAAATTATAAAGAAATGGCTGAAAAAAGAAATGTGTCTTAATACACACCTGGCAAAAGTTAAGCACCACCAACTTCAAAATGAAATTTTCAAAATATTGGCAAGTCCTGAACTCTGTATATTCACATGAAGGATTTATTATGCATTCCACGCACATTTCATGCTCAAAAGGGTAAGTCTTGAGCCAAGCTTAATTGAACATGCTGATGGTTAGGAGTTGGGTGGCGCCTCATAAAACCTACTGTTAAAAGTATGGTACAGTCATTCAAATTTTGATTTTTGGCTCTGCACATCAGTAAATTTGATTTAGAAACAGTGTACATAGTCTACTGCTCAGAAGTTTTGAATCACTGGTTTTCTCATAGACATCAATGTCTCCAATAATGTAAAATTAGTTTTGTTTCATGTGCACGCACACTTGTGGCCTATACATATTTAATTCATTTGCAAGAAGTTGTAAAAATGAAGACTTTTTCCAAATATCCATCACATCTCATCAGTAGTACTTGATTTCAAATTCATTTAGAGGCCTGAATGTGTTTCCAGGCATTGATAGGAAATTCTAGATTATGCCTAATGCTCTAGAAAGTTCCAAGAGTTCTTCGGGTGTTTCTATGAATGTGCAGGTAAAAGGTTACAGCTGTTAGATAACGCTTTGTAGGAAGAGGTGAGATGTGTAAGGTTAGCAAGGGATCATATATTTTAATTATGGCAGGAAAAAAAAGCTCGTCACTCTTTATAAAAAAACCCATTCCATGAGTTACTGCAAAAAAGGTCAAGGTTTCATTTGCAAAGGCCCATTCAATGGTTCACATAGACTGGCAGTTTAGAGGAGGGGCGAAGAGCAAGAAGGCCTCAAACAACAATTGTGACAGTTTTTCCATGGTGCAACGCTGATGCATGTATATTTTAAGCCTGCCCCAGACGGTGCAACTTTGCGTGAGGCAAGTGACACGCGTGTATACTGCATCAGGCAATGTTGCACCGTGTGGGGATGGTTTTTGCTGCGTGACTTCCTTGCGTGACAGTGCAGCAACCTATCTAGCATGCTAGATATTTTCGTGTCACGCGAGGAAATTACTCACCGCAAGAGGGCTACCTGCTGCAATGTTACACTTGCTCGATCAATCACAACGTGCAGACCTGTCATATGATGTGCAGACGAGTCACATGATCAGAAAAATGGCCACAATTTAACTAATTTATCCTCGGCCAGGAAGTCTGTTACAGTTTCAGAGGGTGCCGCCATTTTTCTGTATCATGTGACTTGTCTGCACATCGTATGACGGGTCTGCATGTTGTGATTGATCGAGCAAGTGTAACATTGCAGCAGGTAGCCCTCACGCGGTGAGTAACTTCCTCGCGTGATGCGAAAATATCTAGCATGCTAGATAGGTTGCTGCAATGTCACGCAAGGAAGTCACGCAGCAAAAACCATCCCCACACGGTACAACATTGCCTGATGCAGTATACAAGCATGTTACTTGCCTCAGGCAAGGTTGCACTGCCTGGGGCAGGCTTAAGAAGTCTCTAATTACACCGACGCAGCTAACCATATAATATATATGATGGAACAGTGCTCGCTCACTTGGTAAACTCTGATAGGGTAAGACAAACAGGAACTAATAAACAAACCGCAAAAGAAAACTTTCCAACAATATAAAGCACAGAACTGCAGGCTGAGCAGAACAACATGATTTGCTGATGCTGATCGCGGAGGTTTTTAGGAGTGTAACTGATTGTGCGATAAACGACTGACAGGTGGAGGCACTGATTTATTAATTGGCTGGAAATCAGAAAACCAATGACGTTGATCTCCGGACAGCTGGAGCACAGGAGGGTGTGAAGGCGGGAGTGAAAACAACAACAAAATCAGATGATAAAGGATATATTGATATATTGAGTGTTCTGAACAGTTTTTTTGCAATTAATATTATTTCTGAAGAAAAAAGTGGCATTGCTTTTCACGGTGTGGGGCAGCATGACATAAAGGTTGTTGAGGAGCCTTGCTGCAGCAAGCAAACTGGGAGCCATGACATACAGGATGGTTTTGGATACGTTGGAGCAGCATTTTTCTCCCAAACCTCTGGTGATAGTGGAAAGGTTCCATTTTCGCAGGCAAAACTAGGATGTGGGGGGAGATGGTTGCCCAGTACATTGCTGTCCGTAAGAAAATGGCCGAGCACTGCAAATTTAGACCATACTTAGGGGAAGCCACATGGGACAGGTTTGTGTGAGGCTTGAAGGATGAAGCTGCACAAAGGGAACTGGTGACAGAAGCGAATGTTACATTAAAAAAGGCCCAAGAGATCACAATATCTATGGAAATGATGGTGAAGGATTCAGCGCAACTTACAAACACACTGGAAGTAAATGCCATGTTCCTGTCCTTCACACTCATGGTGTCAAAATTCAAACATTGTAGCAGAACTAATTACAACCCAAAAAACTATCCTTAGAGGGAATGTGACGGTCATAATTGTGGCACGACAAGACATATTGCCAGTGTGTATAAGAACAAAAGGCTCAAAAAGGGGACGGGGCAGGCACAAGCAAGAGGAAAAGTGTGATAGAGGTTCACTAAAGAAGAGGTATATAGGATGGACTCTAATGATGCTTCTAGTGATGACTAAGCAATGATGGTATAGACAGAGAGTGAGTCTAGTCAAGTGAAAGGGACAGCTACTGCCAGCGTAATGTTCAGTGATTCAGAATGGAAGTGAATCAGACTTAGACACTGAAAGGAGACAATTCCGTTATATGCTTAGAGCCAGAAACTGACAGGAACTCACAGACTGCGGAACTGGATATCGGGGCAGCCTTTCTATTCGTTCCCAAAAACATCTATGAAGAGCTGTGAAGTCATGTCACTGCAGAAAACTGACAATGTGCAAAAAATCTACACCGGTGAGTCAGTTACAATTTAGGGTGTGATTGAGGTGACAGAGAAGATGTACGAACAAACAGCACTTTTGCCATTATATATTGTGAATGGGAGATACCCTTTGCTGTTTGGGCGAGACTTGCTTTCGCACATTAAGCTTAACTGGAGAAAACTACAGACAGAGGCCAGGGGCTTTCAAGACGTCCACAGTACTGTTTTAAGAAGACATGCTGCAGTGTTTTCAGGGATGTTGGGAGGTCTGTAGGGCATTAAGGCCAAAGCCAAGACACAAGCCCAAGTTCTACCGATCTTGACCAGTGGTTCCCAACCCTGTCCTCAAGGGGGGCCCTGCAGGTTTTTGCTCCAGCTCTACTCTTTCACACCTGATCCATTTAAGGGGTTCATGCTGATTGGTTGAAAAAATCTGCCTGAACAGGGTGTGCATGAAGGTGCATTGGGCCTTAAATGGATAAGCGTGCAAAAGTAGAGCTGCAACAAAAACCTGCAGGACGGGGGTCCTTGAGGACTGGGTTGGGAACCACTGGTCTAGACCATTTCGGTAAGCTATTCATCCCAAAGTCATGGAGCTCGACCGGTCGGTGAAAAGTGGGGCACAGACTCCAGTCAAAGCAGTGAATGGGCAACACTCATGCTTCTCATTGTAAAGAAAAGTGGAGTCGTTAGGGTGTGTGAAGATTTTATGGTAATGGTTAACCCAGCTCTTTGTGTTGAATATTATCCCAGGCCATGCAGAGAGTTTGTTTGCTTCCCTGGCTCAGGGGCGATGCTTTGGCACATTGGATCCAGCACATTCCTACCTGCTAATGAAAGTGGAAAAGACATCGATGAAGTACATCACTATCACAACACATTAGGGCCTGTTTAGCCACATTAAATTGGCGTTTGGCCTTCAATCTTCTCCAGCCATCTTTAAAAGAGCTATATACATCAGGTGCTTCAGGGGTCGCCCAATGTCCACTGCTGTCTGGAGGACATATTGGAAACTGATGATGCCGACCGCCTGAGGAACCTGGAGTGCAGTGCTACAACATTTACAGTGCCCCTAATATGTGACTTTTCACTGATCATTCTTGTATTCTTGAACTCTACGAAAAAAAGGTTTAAATGCGTCATTGTTAAAAAAAAAAACACTTGAGTTTTCTCATGCTTGTCAATTCTGCTGTACCTGTCTGTGAAACGCTCCATTGAAAGTCCTGCCCCCGCCCTCCTGAAAACCCCAGTGTGCTGTGATTGGTCAACTTGAACACTCACTTGTGATGGTCCACCATTCGTGCCCCTTGTCACACCCCTTACCATGAATGGATTTCCGCTTTAGAAACTAATACCGGTTAAGCCTTGTGGGCGAAACCCACTTGATTCAAGGGCGTGCCAAACTATCTGCTTGGTGCGAACATTCAAATGGATACATCACCAATTGATGAAAAAAAATGGCCAGAAGCGATTGGGGTGTTTCAGTCAGCTCTGATGCGTGTTTTGTGGCAGAGAGCGCTTCTTCTGGAGGTGACTTTGAGTTGTTTTCCGACACAGACCTTTTAAATGCGCATAAAAACGATATGATTCACGCTACGACATTAAAATAATGAAAAACCATAATGGGGCACTTTAAGAACTTTGGCTTGCATGTACATTAGGATACGTAAATGCAAGTTTTTCAAGAGCTCATTGGAATATCTGGGACACTATATTAATGCGCCAGGACTACATAAGGGCCTGTTTCCACCTAATGTTATTTCGGGCAATGAGTGCAGGCAGGGTGCTGGAAAGTGCTGGGATCAAGCGCTCCCCAAAGTGTGCGCTGTGGGGGAAAAAAATGCTATGAGTAGGTTTTGTCTCCATGACAACAAATTTGAAATATCAACCTATCACCACTCTCGCCGTCATATAACTAGCATCATCATCTTCAGGTGACGAGTCGGTCCCAAGTGATGAGTGCCACCCCATGTAATATATGATTGGTTCCCTCGAAAGGAATGACTGCGATGCCTCCAGTGCCTTTCTGAAATGGCTAGTAGCACTCCAGGCGGCTGCACACGGTTTCTCCTAAATGAGAACTGAAAAATGACGCTGGTGCTAATAAATAAAGCTAGGTGGAAGCAAGCCCAAAAGCGGCAGGGAAACAGCGAGCCATTGTGGAAAGCTTAGCACATGAAAATGTAAGTCAGCTGCGGTCCCTCTTGGGCCTCCTGAATTTTTATGGTGGATTCATTCCCAGTCTTTCCTTCACTCTGGTTGCTTCAAATGTGTTACTTTGCAAGGGACAGCATTAGCATTGGTCTAAAGAGTGCAAAGCAGCCTTCAAGAAGACGAGAAACTAAACTGTCAACAGGAAGTGCTGACACATTGCGACCCAAAGTTGGAAATCAGGGTGGCAGGCGACACAAGCCCATATGGAGTTGGGGCAGTGTTCTCGCAGGTGCTACTGAATGGTGATGAGAAACCTGTTACCTTTGTCTAAATGCTGGGGAGAAGAATAAAGCCGAAATTGAGATGGAGGCTTCAGGAATTTAGCGTTACAAAATCTCACCAGTACTTGTATGGGTGCAAGTTCAAGCCCTTCAGAGAGGGGGGTCGATCTCTTGCTGCTGCAAGAATGCAGCAATGAGCTTTGCACTTGTCAGCCTATGAATACAGCATTGAGTACTGGAAGGCAGATCTACATGGAGATGCTAATTGTACCTTCTCTATGAAGATCAACACACTTCCTGTCAAGTAAAGAGAGGAAGTCAGAGGGTCAGAAAGATAAGGAGAGACCCAGTGCTGTCCTGTGCCAGCTTGAGAAATGAAAGGGGAAGCCTGTTAAAGTGACTGTGGCACTGAAGTGATAGCTCTCAAAGTTAGTTGGCAGAAAGAATTAACAAATCAGCAAGGCTGTCTGATGTGGGGAGTCCATGTCATTCAGCCAATCAAATTACAGTGTCGGATGCTAGAAGAGTTCTCAGAGGACATGCAGGGATGGTTAGGATGAAAGCTCCAGCACGCATCTATGTTTGGTGGTTAGAATCGGACACAGTGGTAGAAAAAAAAAGACAGCCGAAGCCTGAAACTCTTGCCAGCAAGCGTGATGGTCACCATTTAAACTGCCTGTCCACCTATGGGAGCGGCAAAGTCACGCATGGCAGCGAGTGCATGTTGATTTTGCGGGTGTGTCGGAGGGGATCATGTTCCTGGTTGCAGTGGATGTGCACTCATAATAGCCAGAGGTGATTATAATCGATTCAACCACCACTGTCAGGACAGTCTCAGGTCATGTGTGGGCTGTTCAACAGTTTGGGCCTTCCAGAATGACTGGTAACCGGCAAGGGCTCCTAATGTAGTTCTAATGTAGTTCTACAGCAAATCAGATGGAATGAATCACGAGTACCCCCTATCAGCCGGCCACCAGTGGTCTTGCAGAAGGCTTTGTGCAGACTTGGAAACGTGCGTTAAAGGCTTCCAAGGGAAAACACACCCTACTTCAGAGACAGGGTTCCTGTCTCATGGCACCCCAAAATACCCCTCATGAGACCACAAAGGAGTATCCTTTGATGCTGATGTTAACCCCCAGCTGCACACCTGTCTGGATCTGCTGAAGCCAGATGTGTTTATCACAGCTGTAAAATTTTAACAGCTTTAGCTATGCTGGAGTGGGAGTACACTTTAAAATTGACAAGATATTGAAAAAAGAAGAGTACAAAGAAATTCTGTCCGATATACAATACCCATTCTGTTCAACTGCAATATCCTCATGAATAATATTAAATCAGAGAAATTTTGTGGTACAGCAAGTCAACTCCCCAAAACATAAAGCCAAACTCTGCAGGTAGTTTCTGGAAAGGGAGAAACATAAGGAGCAATTACAAAATGTGGAGTGGTCCACTCAATCACCTAATGTATACCCCATTGAACTGCTGTGGGATGACCTGGGTCATGAAGTTTGAGAGGCGTGAACATCTTCAAATGCATCTATGAGAACTAATGTAGTTCATGTGGAAATTATCAAGAATGATGCTTCCGTAAAGTTAGTTTTTTTTTGCTGTTAAATTGGGAAATGTGTTACTTAAAATGTCATTTTTTTACCCCAAAATACTTCAAATACTAAATAAAGCATCTTACACAACAACATTTCCAAAAATGTTGTGATTATATGAAAAATGCAAATTAAGAAAGAAAACACTGATTTGTAATGCATCTGTGATCTGTATTAAATTGAGAACAGCTGTATTGAATTGAAAACAAGATATTCAATGTTTTTGGCTGCACCGGCACAGTCTGGCCCTATATTCTGTGGTGGCTGAGTGAGTGAGTGCAAGAGCGAGTGTGACTGATGAAGTTACACCATTAGTCAGCCAGCTGAGTGTACTTTCCCCATTGGCCATTACTCTTCCAGACTGATTTGGCGCGAACAGTGATCAGGGGGCATTGACAGCGGATCCACACTGATCCACACAGGAATCAACATTTTAGACCATACCACTGACTATCATACCACTGACTATCCCTGCGAAAAAGTGCCCACAATTTTGTATATAGACCTTAAATGGTCCAGCCATATACTAGGTTTTGACCTCATCTTGTTACTTCTGTTGATTATTTTTGGACATACTGAACACTCTGGTTTGGGATTTTATGTCTGCAACACTTTCCAGAAAAGTTTTGACTGGGGTGTGTTTTTCTTCTGTGTTATATCACCTTTCCTTTCAAAAGCCCTCTAAGAAACCATTTGTACAACTGAGGATGCCAATTGTTTCCCAATCAATACATTTTTTCCCCATTCTAACTTGATATTAATTTTAAGCTGCTGAGACATCTGAGGCATCTTTTTTTTGTACTTTGTGCTTCTTAAAGCATCACATTTTTTCAATGGCCGAGAGGTCTGGACTGTAGGGAGGCCAGTCTAAGACCCCAGGATGCCACACTGTTGTAACGTGCAGAATATGGCTTGCTATTATCTTGTTGAAATAAGTGTGGGCATCCTTGAAAAGCGGTCACCAAGAAAACAGCATATGTTGCTCAAAAATGCATACATGTTCTTCAGCTTATCCACATATCCACATAACATGACAGATACAGGCTCTGAACTTATGTTGGTCACAACTTTAGCCTGGTGAACACAATATCCACCATTAGCAATAACCAATTTGTAAGGTTGACTCCTCTTGGAGCAGTGTTTCCAGTGTAAATCAGTCCATTTCAGATGAGCTTAGGCCCAGGAAAGACCAAAGCATTTCTGGAGGTTTCTGATATATGGTTTCCTTGGAGCACACAATGCACCATCAGGACAGGCACTGACTTCACCCTTTATCACAGTATTACTCTCAACCTGTTCTCATGCATGTTGCCTGATTAAAAATCAAGCAATTTATTCATTGAATAATCACGTCCAATATACACCCTATATACCCTGGGGATGGATGATTACGAAAAGGAGACTCAATCAAGTTCAGTTTCAATGTGCGATTGCAAGGATGGAAATCTGAATAATTTATTTGAAAAAAAAATCTCAACTTTCTTCATAATTCCATGTATCGTTGCATCCTTTTCTTCTTCAGACTTTGAAAAATGATTGAAAATACACTGCCTTTAATTTTTTAGATTGCAGTAAAAGTATGCATTTAAAGTACACTACAGGCCAAAAGTTTGGGGCCACCCTGGGATTAAAAAAAAAATCACATCAACTGTTCTTTCCTTATTTTATGCACATGAAATGACTTCAGTGCATAAAACATAGGAAGCCAATAGGTTCTGGGTGAATTCCAGACCTCAGACCACATTGTAAAGCTGTCTTGACTGATTGATCACTGACCACAATGTTTTACAACTGAGTCCCAAAGCCTTTGTGTTACATGATTTTATGTCACTAGGACGTGAGCAATTTTATGTAACAAGAAGGCATGCTGTATAAATGCCTTCCCCAAAACCAAGGGGTCACATTGCACTTGGTACATCATTAAAAATCTGAGGGTGGCCCCAAACTTTTGGCCTGTAGTGTAGAAAATATCGTCTTAAGTGCATTGATGGTGTGTATAGAACCCATCATTAAAAAGGTTTTAACATTCATTTGAAATGGCATTCAGCTAGCTTCCTGTAAACCTTTAGCTAACAAATCAAGACAAATCCACTGTCTCATATGCATTTCAAGTTCAGATGCATTGTACAATAATGCTGTGGAAATACAAATTGGCCAGTTGATTACTAATCAAGCAAACAGGAACAGGTCGAGAGCAATCTTGCATTAAAAAATGAGGATTCTGCCTCACTTAATTTATCTCTGATGGCAAGTTACTGATGCATATAGTCCACTTGCATTTGTGGATGCTATTATTAATGGCGTTTAGTGACGAAGGTGTTTTAAATTAGTTCCAGCCCATGTAGTTATATGCATCGTGAAACCATATCGGATTTCAATGTGGTGTCATCTGAAATATTGAAGAAGAGGGACCCTCAGTATTGATTATCAATGTCATCCTGTACACATAGATTTCTCCACCATTCCCTGAATCTTTGATTATCATATGATGTACGGATTCGCTCTCTCGTGATTGGGCGAGGCGAGCTCTGCCGGTTACTGTAAACAGTGATATTAACCAAGTAAAAGTGTGCGAGAGGTGAATATAACAATCCAACGACCTCAAGCTAAAAACAGATTAGGCTTCCCTGCAGGAGCTCCTGACTGTGTCCGTATTTCGTGTCGCTTCGTCCCTGTGAGGAACTTTACGTTAGAGTTGTCGCCCTTCTTTTATTTTATATTTTCAAGTGGGGTCATATAATAAAACAGTTACTGACTTCAGTTATTGATGAATCCAGTGATTTATCCACCTTGGACAAATGATATTCACCGAGGATTCACCTCAACTGAGGTCAATAATTGTATTATCAAGCACTATTGAGGGTGTTGTCAGGTTGATTTTAAACTGTTGGATTATTCAGTCATGCAGTTTTTTTTTTTTTTTTGAAAAGTGGTGAGTCTTGATCACACATTGCTCTCAAATATTGGGGTCTTTTGTGGATGCTGCTTTTAATCTCAAGCATGATAGCATCATATATTCAACACCTGTACACACTCACATATATATATATATATTTATTTATTTATTTTTTTTTTGGCATTCCAACACTTTATATGTCTTGTATTGCCCCTGTGCCAGCTTTCTTGAATTGTGTTTCAGGCATCAAATTCAAAATGAGCATGCCAAGTTGATAAGGAAAAAAATAAAATATTTTGTCTTGTACCCTTTTCAGTGTAATGCTGGTCTAAAAAGATGTACATATCATTGCTTTCCTTTTTTTACTTGCATTTTCCATACTGTACCTCCCCAATTTTTTCAGAAATGGGGTAAACTTTGTATAATTGAATGAAATACCAAGAACTTATGAGTTAATGAACTTCCTAACCTATGATCAATGGTGTATATAATGTTAATGTAGCGAAAAGTATCCTTTTTAATAGTGATTTTGTGTGAACCCTGTAAAAAGTACAGCCATTTTTTATACTGTCACTCTCCAAACGCTTATAAATTGCACTTTGTATGTTTGTGCCTGGATTTGTGTGAACAGGTAAAGACAAAGAGTGTGTCTCAGTGTGTGGAGTTCTACTACCACTCCAAGAAGATTGCGGACCGGCAACGGAGGCAGCAGGAATGGGAGACAGTGGTGAAGGAGGAGAGGATCGGAGCAGCAGATAGTGATGTGAGGCTCACTCGTCTGTACTGTACTGTATCACCAGTGCTACTCATGCTGGTGCTACTGCTGTCATCAGTGACCCTTGGACCGCTGTAGCTCCCTTGTGACAACTCCCCAGTTTCCCCTCCACTGAACCAGTCCTCTGATCTTCTGTATCTGTAGTGCTGTAGTTTCAGATGCGCTGTGTCATGTCGTTCAGCATAATTGCCTGTGCTTGACACCGAGGAGTTTTTGAGGGCAAGATTAAACCCATTTCCACTGTGTGTAAAAATAAGAGTCAGTTAACATTGTTGAATATTTTAAAAAAGTACTCCTTTCAGAAACTTTTAGTTTTGAAATTGCCTTCTGGGCAATATGAATTTTTTAAAATATGAAAATATCACACAGCCCCTGCAGATGCCACCGCTGAATTTATGTATGGTCATCATCTATTTTTGATAATCTTGTTCTGATTTTTTTTGTCAGGGTCGTCCTGCTTTTAAAGACATTGAAAGGCAGAAAACTTTCACTTATGTAAATTATGTAATTTACCAATTCATGTTGAATCAGTATTCAAACACATTCCATAAAAATGGTTGAGATTTGAATTGGGTTCAAAAGTGCCACTCCATGAAAATAACTGCCAAACATTGTACATTCCGTTGTACAGGCAGTCAGAAATGCTGTCCCAGGCATCTTGGGCTAGAATTATAGTCAGGATAATCTGCCCAACCATGGCGAAAGGAAGCAACCCTGCAAAAAATGTGCTAAAGGAATCGTATGGGACAGTTCAATAAAATTCTATAGAACTTTAGTACCTCAAGTCCTATAGAAAATTTCTATAGGAAACAGTTCCATAGAAAATCTGTGGAGGACTTTTTTTTTCAGTTCGGCATCTTCAATCCCACCTGAATTTGGAAGGCAACCACAAACAAAGCAACCATTTATATTACATTTCCCAGCAATCCTTTCCCAACTTGCATCCCTGTAGCACAATGACCACTCATGTGCTACTCTGACCAGGGTTCGAACCCAGACACTTCTGCTCCGCAAGGCGGTGCTTTAACCAAGTGAGCTTGTACTTTTGTACATTCATTGTTAGAAATAACCGTTAGATGTATAAAGATGGTAGGAATAAGTCTCAGCACACTTCAAATTGTATTCAAATTAATTCTAAATCTGTATATAATCTGCAATCACATGCATGTGAATGGAGAGGAAAAATTTGATTGGATTTTTAAAATTAAGGGAAAAATTCAAAAGGTCAAACTTTCAACATAATTCTGTCTTCGTAAGCAAAAGAGGAACACGAGTTTTCCATTATAGCATAATAAAGTTGTAATGCCTTACATTTATATTTTTGAATTGCTGCCGAGGAAATGGAAAGAGGTCTTCATATACCGTAACTGAAATACTGCTAAGTTGTGTGGTCAGTCAGTCAATCAATCGTCTGATCAGAGAATCAATGAGTCGGTATGTGCCTGGTACCCCATGTGCTTAAGCACACCTTAAAGTTAAAAGGGACACAATTTCCTTGCTACTTCAGTATCGTGGATATCACTGCATATTGCACATTTTCATACCATTAGTCGGTTTCTCACTTCTAGAACCCAGGTACACAGAAGGTAAATTGACCCTTCGACAGAGCATTGCAAGGATTCATAAGATTTATTTTTATTTTCATTTAACCCTTATTTAAGATGTCTTTCCCATTAAGCTTTTGTTCTATTAGAAGGTCCTAAAGACCATCAAAGTACTATAGAACGGGTTTTCCAACTAGGGTGTTCTATAGGAAGATCTTATAGAACAGCAATAATCTTATAGGACTTTCTTTTCCATAGAGGTGCTCTATAGGTTTCTAGCAAATTCCTATAGAACACACGGAAAATCCTATAGAACATGCTGTTCTACTAAAATGTTTTATAGAGTTCCATTGATGTTCTATAGGGTTCTATAGAATTCTATAGAATTCCATAGAAGTCCTATAGAACATTTTTTGCAGGGAAGTATCATGTATTTCTATGTAACTTACTTTCTTTTGCCATAGTTGGGCAGTACTATTGGAACCCTAATTACTATTTCAATAAAAATTACCGTAGTTCAATGAGGAGAGACTAGTTTACAATTTTAATTGATCGAACTTGTATCAGGTTTTGGCTTCGACTCCATTTGAGTCTGATTGGTGATCATGTGAAGAATCCTACAATCAGGCAACATCGTAACCCCCGTCTGTCATCCTCTGGATGTAATATGGAGATCTAATGCTGCTTGTGGTGGGGAGGGTGGTGGTTCAACAAACATATTGATATCTAGGCTGGAGACATGATTTCAGGAAACTTGGGGTGCCAAAAGGGCAGATGGGTTAGTGATTGGATCCCATATAGGCGTCGGTGGCTTGTCATAACGTAAGAGGGCAGTGGTGGATGAGGCAGCATTCCTGAATGAACTTACTCTAAGCTCCATTTTATTAATGATATCTAAAATATCAATTAAAACTGAAACTCAAATGGCTGCTATTAAATTTGACAACATTCCACAAAAAAAATCATTAAAAAATTTGGAACAGTCTATATTTTCCCTTTGATGTCCTTCAACGAATCCTCCAGTGAGATTTAAAAAAAAAAAGAAAGAAAGAAAAAGAAAAAACTGTACTGAACACATGCTTGCAGTCTAGCTTGTTGTCAAAGAATGTTGGTAAAAGAAAAATTTTGCTGCAGCAGATCCTGACAGGACAAAAATAAATAAATTAATTAAAATAAAATGAATAAGAAATAAACTAAATTAATAAATTCATGTAACAAGTTCACAGAATACTCTGTGGAAACATTACTGTAAACTGCTAATTGAACTGAAAAATTAAACATGCTGTTTGGCCAGTAGCTCTACGAATGACTGTGACAGTCACTGCTGTTTTCTTTCACAGCTGGCGCCAGTTCCTCACACACTGGTGAAACCTCTGATGATGGAGGAGCCCATTCGAAGTTCCTTATTGGCATCAAGCTTCCCATGCAAGCAGTGTGGAAAGTGAGTATTACAGATCAGGATTAAGAATTTAGTTTTGAGTCCTACTGTCTCATCTGTATTGACCTTCCTTATACAACTTATCCCTCCTCCGTCCAGAATGTTTTACAAGATTAAGAGCCGCAATGCTCACATGAAGATCCACCGTCAGCAACAGGAGGACTGGAGGGAGCGAGCACACCCGAACCAGGTCCTTTCCCCCAGTCTTACACAGAATATCCCCCAAAATCAGGCCCGACTGAGCTTCCTTCCAACCCCCAACAACCACATGAGCAGCATCAATAACACCACCCCAGATTCTGCATCTAACGTCACTGCTCTGCCTCTCTTTGCCCCCGCCCATCCAACCTGGGAGCCCTTTGAAATGACCCCTGACTCCAGCACCTTCTACTGCGACTCGGATGGGAAAGTGCTGCTTGGTGTCGCAGGAACATCTAAAAGTCAGGTTCACTGGCAATGAATTCCTTTACAGATGTATTTTTCCTCTGCCACCTTTTAACATCCACACTATGAATTACTCTCACCAGTATATTTATCGGTTGCAATCTGAAATTGCAGCGCATTTTCACAAATTAATTTATTTTCATACAGTGAGAATACTATGAGAGAACTGAGGTATTTTTACGAATAGATTTCCTTATAAATGAAGTCTTGTGTTTTTAAGAAGTTTAAATAAATAAACCTACGCTCTTAAGTACAGTGTTTGTAGTATCTACCCTGTAGATTGAGTTGGCAGATGGGCAATGCTGCTCAATTTTATGGCCTTTGAAAATTTTGCACATAAGCTCTTCAACAAGGTCATCATTGCCTTAAACTTGCCTCTTCTGAAGTTTTTCTTGACCTTTGTTTGTAAACTCCGAGTCTTTATGAGGTGATACAGCTATACATGCATCAAAGATAGTGTGCAAGCACAATAAACAGCCATCATCCAGACACCTGTACTTATTGAATGAATTAAAAAAAAAATGCTTGCTAAAAATGTTGGATTTTATCATGTTAGACTTAGGTTTAAAGAACATAAGAAGACTTACAGCGTGAATTTTTAGATTTATTAAACTAAACCTAAAACCAATAAAATCCATGTATATTTCTAAAGAGTGAAGAGTAAGTGTGTGATAGAGAAATCTGTGCAATTCTTGGCCCAGTTTCATGTCTTTAAGTTAACTTTCAACCTTGTGTTTCACAATGTGCCCAATATCCTGAGAAGATAATGCATTATGTAACATTAAACAACCTGTAGAGAAACATTCAAAAGAAATAAATATTTATTTTTCATTTAAGTGTTGATGCCCACTCCTCAGTCTTTCATGCAGAGCGGTCTCTTTCTCTAAAGGCCTAATATTTAGAGGCATTGTGATGGCTCAGTAGCCCAGTTGAACTGATTCTGCCAGTCACTTAGCGTTGTGCTCATATTAGTGCCCTGAGCTCCACCTCTGGAATATAGTGGATGAATGCAGTGACTGTATGCTTTTCTCAAGATAAAATTACTCTGTGGCTCTGTGACAGTTTTTCAATTCCTGTAACAGCAAAAGTAAGAATTACAGCGGGCTCTGGAAGTACTGGCATCCCTGACTGGCAATGCACAAACAGTACAAAAAATATTAACAATATAATTACAGAAAAACATAATATACCAACATTTGTGAAATACTTTATTAATCTTTCGATGGAAACAACCAAAATCCTAACAATCATTTAATGCAAAATAAATTTCAACAAATTCAAGGTTTCATAATAAATGGCACCCTTCATTTAGTACTTAGTGCAACCGTCTCTGACAAGGAAAACAGCATGGAGTCCTTTCCTGTCATTTTGACAAGGTTAAAGCAAACATTTGGGCGGATTTCAGATCATTCCTCTTAGCAGATCCCTTCAAGGTCCTTCACATTCTTGGGTTTGCGGTAATCAACTATACATAGTTCCTTAATACTTCAACTCAGCCCACTGCTTTTAAGTTGGATTGAGGTCTGGCAACTGAGATGACCATTGCAGAATGTTGATTTTGTTGTCACAGAACCATTTCTGTGAGGATCTTGAGGTATGCTTTGGGTCATTGTCTTGGTGGAAAGTCCAAGTAACTGGCGTTCGGTGGAGGCAACCAGATTGTCAGCCAAAGTATCCTGATACTTGGTGGAATTCATAATGCCATTAATCTCAACCAGTGCCCCTGGGCCTCTTGAATTATAAAAGCTCCAAAACATGACTGACCCACCATCATATTTCACTGTGGGTATGAGGTGCTTCTGCTTGGGTGCATTTCTGTTTCAACGCCAAACATGCTGATGCTGTATCTGACCAAAACGTGCAATTTTGTTCTCATCTGACCACAGCACGATGTTCCAGTCATCACTCAAATGACGTTTGGCAAACTCTAAGTGCTTGCTTCTGTGTCCTCTGGTCAGAAGAACTTTCTTCTGGCAACCCTTCCAAAGAGCCAGTGGTTATTCAGGTGGTTCCTGATGGTGCTTTTTGAAACCTGGTGACCCCAAGATGCCACCAGGGCCTGCAGCTCCCTCAGAATGATTCTTAAGGATTTTGTTACTTTCCTCAGTATCCTAGGGGGCAAAATGCAGTTGCCTCCTCTACCCTTGAGGTTTTCAATAGTTCCATATCTTTGGAATTTTTTAATAATTGCCCTGACAGTGCTCAGCGGCATATTCAAATGTTTGCAAATCTTCTAGCAGCCATTACCAGATTTATGAAAGTCTATGACCAACTGCCTCTTTTGAACTGACAGTTGGTTTGTTTTCTTTATGGTATTGGATCTCAATGGTAGGTATGTGAAAATCAAACAGGTCCGCACCGGTAATTTTCTGCCTGATTGCTGTTTCCACGCAGAGCTGCCAGAACTCCGACTTGTCCTAGAAAACTCGCTTCTCGTTGGCTTTTGTTGGGGTATTCCCCAAAACTCCTAGGGTATACAGTAGCTGGAAATAACCTTTACAGCCACAATTTTGAATTTTAGAAATCCGTGTACATTATCCATTTCGATGAAAGGTTGGAAGCATACGTTAATTTTCAAGGTGCATAGTTCACGTCAAATACTGATCAGACACTAATAAAAGCTAAGTAGGCATGTCCTTTTATATTTCAACTTAAATTTTGTGAAATTTCATCGCATTTATCGATCACAAACTATTTTGACCAGGCCAGCTCCGGAGGCTACCGGACCATGACCTGTACGAATCCAGGGCAAATGCCCAAAATTATTAGTAATTTATAAGGAAATAACAATGTTTTCTGTGGAGAAGTTCAATTTTTGGTCACAAAATCATGCATCACTCCCATAAAGAAAAAGGAGGCTAATTACCAATAATGAAATTTATCAGATTTTCTTTATACTCAACCAAAATGAATGGTTGTGGAGTAATTTTAAAGTGTTTTTCAAGCACTTTCCAGTGGTACCAGCTGCACTGGGATTGGCACAGTTAGAATTTTTTGTTCACATACCTAATAAAGGGATATTGCATCTGTATTACATCATTTTTATACCCTAGTGAAACAGAAAGTGAAGTAATGGCTCAGCATAGTTCCTTAACACTTAGATAAAACTTAAAAAAGTGTTATTTAATACCTGGTTTAATTTTGGTAGATGTTATTAACAATAATCTTTAAGGGTGCCATTAATTGTGAAACCTGGATTTGGAGGAAATTGATTTTTAATTACAACCCCAATTCTGGTTGGGACAAAGTGTAAATTGTGAATAAAATCAAAATGCACTGACTTTCAAATCATACCAGCCAGTATTTTTTTCACAATAGAACAGAGATAACATAGAGAATGTTGAAACTGAGAAATTTTACAATTTTAACCACAAAATGAGCTCATTTCAAATTTGATGGCTGCTACAGGTCTCAAAAAGGTTGGGACAGGGGCCTGTTTACCATCGTGCAGCATCCCCTCTTCTTTTTAACACAGGTTGGAGGCATCTGGGCATTGAGGAGACAAGTTTCTTGAATTTAGCCCTTGGAATTTGATCCCACTCTTGTTTAATACTGGCTTCCAGCTGCTGGAGAGTTTTGGGGCTCCTTTGATGGGCTTTTCGTTTAATTATGCCCCAAATGTTCTCAATCGGTGAAAGATCAGGACTGCAGACAGGCCAGTTCAGCACAGGGACTCTTCTACTACGAAGCCATGCTGTTGTAATAGCTGCAGTATGTGGTTTTGCATCATCCTGCTGAAATACACAACGCCCTCCCTGGAATAGATGTTGTCTGGAGGGGAGCTTATGCTGCTCTAAAACCTTTATATACCTTTCAGCATTCATGGTGCTTTTTAAAACATGCAAATGTCCCACACCATATGCACTAATGCATCCCCATACCATCAGAGATGCTGGTTTTTTGACTGAACGCTGATAACAGGAGGGGTGGTCTTTCTCCTCTTTAGCCCGGAGGACACAGCACCCATGATTTCCGACAAGAATGTCAAATTTGGACTCGTCTGACCACAGGACACTTTGCCACTTTGCTACAGTCCATTTTAAATGAGCCTTGACCCACTGAACACGGCGGCGCTTCTGGATCATGCTCAACAATGGCTTCCTTTTTGCATGATAGAGTTTTAGGTGGCATCTGTGGATGGTACGGCGGACTGTGTTTACAGACAGTGGTTTCTTGAAGTATTCCTGGGCCCATTTAGTAATGTCAATGACAGAATCATGCCGGTGAGTGATGCAGTGGTGTCTGAGGGCCCAAAGATCACGGGCATCCAGTAAAGGTCTTCGGCCTTGTCCCTCACGCACAGAGATTTTTCCAGTTTCTCTAAATCTTTTGATGATGTTATGCACTGTCGATGATGAGACCTTCAAAGCCTTTGCAATTTGACGTTGAGGAGCATTGTTTTTAAAGTATTCCACAATTTTTTTTTACGCAAGCCTTCACAGGTTAGAGAGCCTCTGGCTGTCTTTACTTCTGAGGGACTCAGCCTCTCTAAGACATCCCTTTTATAGCCAATCATGTTACACACCTGATGCCAGTTAACTTAATTACTTGCTAAATGTTCTTTCAGCTGATTCTCGTATATATTAATTGCTTTTTCAGCCCTTTTTTGCCTGTGTCCCAGCTTTTTTGAGACCTGTTGCAGCCAGAAAATTTGAAACAAGCTCATTTAGTGGATAAAAATGTAAAATGTCTCAGTTTCAACATTTGAAATGTTATCTATGTTCTATTGTAAATAACATATTGGCTCATGTCATCTGAAAGTCATTGCATTTTAATTTTGTTCACAATTTACACTTTGTCCCAACTATTTCGGAATTGGGGTTGTAAATTAGTACGCTGTAAACCCAGATAGGGTGGCAAACTCAAGTGTTTTGTGGAAACCTATTACCTCAAAAAATTATGTAAATTATGCACAGTGTGGACTAACCACTTGTTTCCCGTATATTTACATTACCGCAACTCACGCCTGCCCGATCTCTCATCAGTTGGCCTAGCGAACTTGCCCGGTAGCGTGTGTACTCGTATTACTGCCGACCAGCTCGAGTCTCAGAGCCGCATCTTATCACGTTGCTCGCTTTGCATCTAAACACACAGAACTGTTATCTTGATTGCTTTTTTGCTTTGCGTCTAAGCACAGGCAACGGTTTGAGTTCATGTGACATTATGATGGGTCTTATAAGAAGTAACGTGCATACATTCCATTACTCTCAGTTTGTACATTTTGTTTCGTTCATTTTCACCGTGATCACATTGTGACAGCCAAACGAACTGATGCTGGTCTGCTGTGGCAGGACAAAAAGCTTGTGAAGATGCTGTCAACCCGCGGGCCACATGTGCGAAACAGTGAAGAGGAATCGTCAGGGTGAGCGAATGGTGAAACCACGTTGTATTGTTGATAACAGCTACGGTATGAGCGGTGTTGATCGCAGTGGCTTGTTCGCACCCGCCGACTGCGAAAAAGTTGAGATTGTGCGAATCTTGTGTAGTTTGCGCCAAGGACGGCGTAAGGAAAGAGTCACGCTACATGTGCGTGAGTTATGAGCTCCATTATGCGTCGAACCGTGCTTCCAAACTTACCATACTGTCAAGAATGTTTTATGTAAGTTTTTTTTTTTCATGTCGCCGTCATTCTGTCACCTCGCGAGCTGTTTCTTTGTAAGTAAAAGATGCATATAGCGTAATTGATTGCATCCTTATCGTATATCGCATGAACTCAAGTCGGTGTCTGGATGGTTTAGACGTTAAACAGCACAGTTCTTATCACCCATTACGCCAACGACCATCAGTGAAAATAATACGGGCCAGCGCGCACGGCAGCATTCACAGCTGCCCAGTTAAACACCACTCGCATGAGCTATCGTTCATAGACGGATCCAGGACTCAAGCCCGGCGATTGTTCGCGAGTAAAAAAACGGCTCCGAGCGCTAAGTGGTTAAAGAACATAAGGTAAAAGTTATTCATACCACGTTTTAAGTGCTGTGACACAAGATCACTAAGTTGGCTTACAAAATTTTTTTGAGGTCATCAGTTTCCACAAAACAATTGAGTGCACCACACTTTCTGGGTTTACAGCGTAAATGATTTTGGTTGGTTCCATTAGACCATTAATATGATTCAGTGTTTCTCACATGCTGTTATCTAGAGTTTCTCTATAATTTTTTTTTTTTTTGAAGTATTGTTGGTGCATTGCCAGTCAGGGGTGCCAGTAATTTTGGAGCCCACTGTATGGAGGTGTCATGTTCAGTTTTCATGTACAAGCCAGGGGCCTTATTAGGCTCATATTAAAGGGGTTTTAGCCCTCCTAAAATATTCTGTAGCCCTCCCCTCCAAATAATGTGTGTTTTTAATAGCTGGGGGATAACAGACCCCCAAAGTAAAAGCTTAGCCCCCAATTCATACACTTCTAGAGACATCTCTGCAACCGCTGCTTGTTAATCTGGGCTCCAAATTACGAGGAAAGAGACATTGGATGTCCAAAGGGGGTGACAAACCACGAGCATGAAACACTACTTGAGCTAATGAACTTGAGAATGGACCTTTCCAGAATGCAGCGGTAAGCTCTGCCCCCTAGTTACTATTGCTACGTCCCCCACGCTTTGCAGCACAGTGCTTAAATAGCCAGTGCGCAGCAGAAATTTGATCACCACTCTCTCGCGTATTTCGAATAAAAATGCAATGCGTTTCTTGCCGAATGCGTCTAACTGATCCGAGAAAGTTCTACAGACAGTCCAGAACTATTTTACTCAAGAATATGTGCACGAAATCAACATTTTCAACGGAATCGGTGGAGGTGTCAGAGTCGCAGCGAAGTGCTGGCAGTCTATGCAGAAAAATCAAACCTCTCATTAACTACACCTTGGACACATATATGTATATGTCTACGAACTACACATTGAAATCCAACTGGAGAAAATAGTGGAATCTTACTTACACCTGTAAAGCAGGGTAAGTTGTTTTTCATACGGATGGATTATACTATTACTGGAGTTTTCATTCTGGGTATGCAAGAACATGCATTTGTCAACTACATGTTACATCTCAACTGGCAAGGTCTGACTGGTTTTGTAAGTACCACAGTTTTACTCTTACTACAGTTCGGATAGCTCATGTGTTTCGTGTTTCCTGCAAGGCACACACATATCGGTCTTATGGATTGATTGACAAAATGGCACAAATCAGGTATTTCAGATGGATTTTGTCTTCTTTATAACCGATTAACTTCTGAGTTAATTTCACACCACATACAAAGTAAATTCGGAAATAGGGTTTCTTTCCTTGTCCTAGATAATGTCAGCAGAATTTCTGCAAAGTTACCTATGTAGCTAACGAAGCCAAAGAACTTCACCAGCTTGCTTAAAGCCGGGCATGCACTGTGCTAAGTTTAGAAATGTCGTTTCATCCAGCTCACACTGCTCTGGTGATGCCAACTCCTATGTGAGGAAAGTAGCTATTGGCCATCCAAAAAGTTGTGAGAAGTAGCTAGATGACATCATTAACTGATTTTCATGACAACTGATTTGCATATAAATGATTTTTTTTAGGATTAATGCCAAAGAGAGATGACAAGTGAACAAATATAGCCTATACAAGCTGAGACACACAAAAACTTTTTTTTTTTTCGTCAGAAATCAATAAAAACAAGTGGTGCCAGGCACAACAAACCCCGCCCCTCGCACATACTTTCACCTACTTGTACGAAATTCAATAGGGATCTATTCTGGGTCAGTTGCAATCCCTATACCGAATTTGGGGTGAATCTGGCCATTAGTTTTGTCGCTAGAGTGTTAACAAACAAACACACAAACACAGAAACAAACCGAACTGAAAACAATACCCCTTCCCTCACCCTTCGGGCATTCCCCTACCTTTCAGCATTCATGGTGCTTTTTAGAACATGCAAGTGTCCCACACCATATACACTAATGCATCCCCATACCATCAGAGATGCTGGCTTTTGAACTGAACGCTGATAACAGGAAGGGTGGTCTTTCTCCTCTTTAGCCCGGAGGACATGACGCCCATGATTTCCAACAAGAATGTCAAATTTGGACTCGTCTGACCACAGGACACTTTGCCACTTTGCTACAGTCCATTTTAAATGAGCCTTGGCCCGCAGAACACGGCGGCGCTTCTGGATCATGCTCAACAATGGCTTCCTTTTTTCATGATAGAGATTTAGGTGGCATCTGTGGATGGCACAGTAGTCTGTGTTTACAGACAGTGGTTTCTTGAAGTATTCCCGTGCCCATTTAGTAATGTCAATGACAGAATCATGCCAGTGAGTGATGCAGTGGCGTCTGAGGGCCCGAAGATCACGGCCATCCAGTAAAGGTCTTCGGCCTTGTCCCTTACACACAGAGATTTTTCCAGTTTCTCTGAATCTTTTGATGATGTTATGCACTGTCGATGATGAGACCTTCAAAGCCTTTGCAATTTGACGTTTAGGAACATTGTTTATAAAGTATTCCACAATTTTTTTACGCAAGCCCTCACATGTTGGAGAGCCTCTGGCCGTCTTTACTTCTGAGAGACTCAGCCTCTCTAAGACATCCCTTTTATAGCCAATCATGTTACACACCTGATGCCAGTTAACTTAATTACTTGCTAAATGTTCTTTCAGCTGATTCTCTTATATATTAATTGCTTTTTCAGCCCTTTTTTGCTTGTGTCCCAACTTTTTTGAGACCTGTTGCAGCCAGAAAATTTGAAATAAGCTCATTTTATGGATAAAAATGTAGAATGTCTCAGTTTCAACATTTGAAATGTTATACATGTTCTATTGTAAACAACATATTGGCTCATGTGTTCTGAAAGTCATTGCATTTTGATTTTATTCACAATTTACGCTTCATCCCAACTATTTCGGAATTGGGGTCGTACATGAACCAGTAGTCACTGTATTGTCATCATCATACTAAACTAAAACGTCCAGTATAAGGAAGCTAGCAAGAGCAGCAGCCTGTAAAGCATTAACCCCAGGTTTGAATAGTGAGGATTTACCTTGCTACATTGATAGGATATAACTATTGCAAACAACAATTTTCTGAGGCTTTATGAAAGTGCATGCAGCTCACTGATGGCCATAACCTACCTGGCCTTACTAGCAAAGCCAAGGCAAGGTAGCTGGCTAGCTTGGCTAGTTATTACCGTGGTCCACTCAAATATTAAGAGCCATTCCGTGAGAAAATGGCACTTTTTGAAGAAGTTGAGGAGTTGACCCCCCTGGAATTGAACGAAACTTGGCACATAGGTAGATACGGTTGTCTCACGGAAAAAGCCAAATTTTTAGGACCGTATCTCACTTTGCCTGCCGGTAGCGCCACCTGGAAGCCACTAAAGTGGCTCAGTTTTGCTGTTGACACCACATTTTATATGAACTGTCATGACTTAAGCGTACACAGTACCAAATATGTTATACTTTTATCATGACCTTTGACACTTCAAGTCCGGTTAGACATCAGTACCACATCAGCGCCAAACTGGGTAACTACGTTATTGAGCCAGAATTATTTGAGAAATAACAGTAAAAATTGAAAATGGAAATGGGAATAAAATAATATCCCAGACATATACCAATCTAGAATGTTTTATTATGTGTTTACTCACAACAAGACTATCATTTTAAGTGAATAGTACCTTGGTATCTTGCTGTGTTAGTGCAGTGGATGGCCAGAAAGGTGGTCGAAATTGATTTTGTTGCATGTTTGCAGTATATTTTCTCAGTAACCCAGTTTTGTACTGTGGTGGTAAATGCCATTTGTTGTGCTTTTGGAACTCTATTTTCAGGAATACCAAGCATTTCTTTGCAATTATATACAATTTCAAGCTAGACAGGGCCAAATTTGGAGGAAAACTCAAAACGGACCATTTCATAGCAGATTGTGCCTATGTTTAGGTGGCATTATTTTGTTTACCCAGCAAGACAGCAAATCTAAAGTTTTCTGGGTACATAGTCCTTTTGGGCTACATTACAGCATATGTAAAATCTCAATGGTAGTATTTTCAGTGTAGATGATATTCAACATCAAATGTTGGAAAATTTCACCCCCAGGGGGCGCTGTAGGTTGGATGCAAGTACTGGCTATCCCCAGCAATGTACCAAAGAAATTGTTTTTGAATTGCGATACACACAACTAGTTTTCTCTGAAAATGAAGAGAATAGCTTGGCACCATGCTGGGTGGATAGCTATCTGACCAAAGCTGGCACTCTAAGAAGCTGAACTTCTACTGACCTAATATTCCATACTCTCAGACATATAACAAAATTCTTTCTTTTGACATATATGAAGTACATGCACAGTTATACATAAAATTTGTAATCTCTTTGGTATGAAGCTGGGTTGGTTGTAAATTGGAAAAGAATGCTGGTGGTGATAGTAGCATTGTGTCAACATGCCAGAATCTTACCAGTAGTACAGTTTTGTAGTGTTGGTGCGTTTTCAGAAAATAACAAATGCTCAGTATTTTTCCTTTGCTATTAGAATTAGTGAGCAGGCTTCATTGTTAATTCTAGGATTTCCCAAGGGCAGGATGCTTAGGTACGAAAAAGGGCACAGCAGTTGCGTCGAGCGAGTGGTTGTCCTGAAATAGACCACAGAGTTTGTAGTAAGCAAGCAGCAGCCTGCCAAGATAAGGGCAGTTCATTTGTAGTGGTAACTTGCATGCCCTCATTCCTAACACCAGCCCATAATGTCTAGCCTACAGGATGACTGCTGGTTGGGAGGGCGGGGTTTCTTTTTCAGACTTTCCATTTTGGTGCGTACCAAGCTGTGGGTGTTGATGCAACTATTGTGCCATATAGGCTGTAGCCAGCTATTTAATTCAGAGACAGACAAGCTCACTATCAACGGGCCATAAACCGCCCTGTAGAGACTCAGGATCTAGTGTAGTAGGGCTTACCTAGGGCTCGATTGGCTCCAAGGGTAACATCGACCCAGATCGAATGAAGGCCTTGGATAGCTGCTCAGGGCCAAGGCCAAAGAGCACCTCTGGCACGCACCACCAGGTGCCACCAACCCACAGTCCAATTCCAAAAACAGAGTGAGGGATAGAGCAAGTCACATGCTGAGTTGACGTCATTTTACTTTGGATAACATGAAAAGTATAAAACAGTTTTAACTTTTGTACTAAACATTTTGTCTTCATGTACACGATTGTGTGACTAAATTTCTTTTTCAGAGTTCAAATCATGGACTGTTATTTTATACAAGTGTACGTATACTGTTGATGCATGTCTGTATACATACGTATGGTGATACTCCTTTTACATTAGTTGTTTTTTGGCATTTTTTTTATTTTTGGACTGGTCATGTTTTATAACTTGCTGTACATTTCTGACTGGGCTGTACTTGGGAAAAAAAAAAACATGTATTGTGTGTTTGTAACGCTCACAATCACCACCAGTTTACAACCAATAGTTTTATGCCAAAGGAATTACAAATGTTATGTATATCTGTGCATGTACTTCATATATTTCAAAAGGCAGAACTTTGGTATATGTCTGGGAATATGGAATATTAGATCGGTAGAACATTAGCTCTTTAAAGCGCTGCCTTTAGTCAGAAAGCTATCTACCCAGCATAGTACCAAACCAAACTCTTCATTTTCTCAGCGAACCAGCTGTGTGCATCACAATTAAAAAAAAAAAAAAAATTCTTTGGTGCATTGCTGGGGATAGCCAGTACTTGTATCCAGCATACAGCGCCCCCTGAGGGTGAAATTTTCCAACTTTTGATGTTGAATATCAACTACACTGAAAATACTTCCACTGAGATTTTACAAATGCTGTAATGTACCCCAAAGGGACTGTGTATCCAGAGAATTTCAGATCTCTATCTTGCTGGGTAAACAAAATAATGCCACCTAAACACAGGCATAATCTGCTATGAAATAGTCCGTTTTGAGTTTTTCTCCTACTTTGGCTCTGTCTAGCTTGAAAGTGTAGATACTACCAAAGAAATTCTTGGTATTCCTGAAAAAAGAGTTCCAAAAGCACATACCACTATTCGATCTGCTCCAGCCGCGTGGCTGAAGCTAAGCAGGCGTGGGCTTGGTTAGTACTTGGATGGGAGACCACCGAGGAAACCCAAGTTGCTGCTGGAAGAGGTGTTGGTGGGCCAGTAGGTGGCCATCTTCCCTCTGGTGGAATAATCCCCAATGCCCCAGTGCAGTGACGGGGACACTGTACTGAAGGAGACGCCGTCTTTCGGATGAGACGTTAAACCGAGGTCCTGACTCACTGTGGTCATTAAAGATCCTATGACACTCTTCGATAAGAGTAGGGGGTTCCCCGGTGTCATGGCTAAAGTCACAACCTGGCTCTTTTGACCTGCCACCTAATCATCCCCTGATCCAATTGGCTGTGCAAATTGCCCTCTCCCTCCCCACCTCAACCCCCAGGGCTCCCTTGAAAAAGAGATTTCAATCTCAACGGGACTTCCCTGGTTAAATAAGGGTTAAATAAAATAAAAAAAACAAATGGCATTTACCACCACAGTACATATCTGGGTTACTGAGAAACTATACTGCAAACATGCACCAAAATCAATTTCGACCATCTTTCCGGCCGTCCATTGCACTAACCCAGCAAGGTATCAAGGTGCTATTCACTGAAAATGATAGTCTTGTTGTGAGTAAAGACATAATAAAGCATTCTAGATTGGTATATTTCTGGGATATTATTTTATTCCCATTCCCATTTTCAATTTTTACTGTTATTTCTCAAATAATTCTGGCTCAATAATGTGGTTACCCAGTTTGGCGCTGATGTGGTACTGATGTCAATCAAGGCTTGAAGTGTCTAAGGTCAAAAGTATAACATATTTGGTACTGTGTATCCTTAAGTCATGATCGTTGATGTAAAATGTGGTGTTGACAGTAAAACTAAGCCACTTTAATGGCTTCCAAGTGGCGCTACCGGCAGGCAAAGTAAGATATGGACCTAAAAATTTGGCTTTTTCCGTGAGACACCCGTATCTACCTATGTGCCAAGTTTCATTCAATTCCAGGTGGGGGGGGCGCAACTGCGCACCAAATAGCAATCTCTCGTGGAATGGCTCTTAATCTGTAACAGCGAGGAGTTTAAATACAGCTTACTTCGTCATGCAGAAACCATTTTCAGTCAAAATGTAGTTTTGTTCTCCCCATGTTTTGCACAGCGCCGTCCTGAGTCATTAAAGTCAACTTGGGACCAGCAGTTTCATTGTTCGCCGAGCACAGAAATCACCTTCATTGTGGTACGTGACATCTTGAACGTGGCGGCCCATTACATTATTGCATGTATGGAGCGATCAAATTCCTTATCTTATTTAAATTATATGCTTGGTGCGGCATAGGTGAGCTTACAAGTGGCCATTGAAATTGGATCAAACACCGACTGAACAGACGTAAAAGATAGATACTCTAATCAAGTGCCATTGTATTCATTAAGCATGTTTGCCTTTATGAGCATTTTTTTTTCTTGAGATGACAATTAGCATAAGTAACATTTAGCTAGCTTGTTTACAGTCTGGACAGACGGCCAGAGGCTCGCCGCGTTTACAGTAACAAAATTCTATTGCCTACTCTTTAGTAATACTCTTCCGCTTTTTACCGTCGCTTAGTGGGGATATTTTTTTAAACATGAATTAAGCCTAATTTATAGTTGTCCAACTCCGTCAATGCGCAGATACGCAGTTCTATCGACGGAGATGTGGACCTTTCAGATTTCTCCGTTGCTTAATGGGTGTTGCAAAGCAATTCACCGCTAGGACAATAGGGGACGTAGCGTTATTTTCGGAGACCCGCCTACTATTTCATGACATCTGAGCGGCATTCTGGGAATGATGTAGTTAGCTGACCAATCACAGGCTCGCGCTATCCGTGAGCTCTCCGTGGTGTAGACGGATAGTTAGAAAATTTGGGAGGTGTCCGCCATGCGTCAGAGAGCATGTCGGAGAGGGTTTGCGACGTCGGAGAAGGGCTGTAAGTATCTGCGCATTGACGGAGTTGGACGACTATAAATTAGGCTTTAGTCTATGGGACTGGGAAGGAGGGTCGTGGCATGCTTGTTAGTGACATGAACAGTGAGACAGGGTAAGCTACGCACTTTTATTTCACTTTGTCGCTAAAATGTATTGGTGTAAACTAGTGTGGCACGATACACCGAAATTCGATACTTTTTTCGATACTTTTACTTTGAAAACGGTTCAATACTAATGTCTCTCAAGTTCGATACTAGAGCCAAATGCAGTTTTTCTGAATGGCCACTGGGTGGCAGCACTAGCTGAGACAAGTAACACCAGGGACATTTCAAAAGGAGACTACTCAGGCTGTTCTTGCTTGTAATTTGTCACCTGAGCTACATGAGCCGTGGCATTCGTGGGCTTACTCCCCCCATTTTGGGAGAATTAGAAGTTTTAGGTAGTTTTTTTTTTGTATGACAAGTTTGTTAATAAAGCGTTGATTTGAAAATGTGATCAACCATTGGGGACAGTCTGTTTCTGACAGAGGTGTATAGTAACGATGTACATATACTTTGTTACAGTACTTAAGTAGTTTTTTTGAGGATTTGTACTTTGAGTTTTTTTTTTTGTTTTTTTTTTAAACCAGGACTTTAACTTTTACACTACTACATTTAAAAGATAAAGTATACTTTTACTTTGTTACTCTGACACTGGTCACTTCGTTACTCGTTAATAATTAAAATATGAATGTAATTCATCATTTAAGGATTATCTGGATGTGGCGTGTTCGAGAAGAGCAACGGTGCTCGGCAGGGTATCTAAAAGCGCTTTGTGCAGATGTTTGCCAGCGGACATGGAGCTGCAAATTTGTGCACGCAGTTACAATATTCTACCACTAGATAGCACACCCGGATCAGTTATTGAATATTCATAAGCAAGCCGAGTTCACTCCTATCCCTGTTCTTAAGGAGTAGTATGAATTAAACTCCCCAGCTAAGCCTGATGTGCAAACTGCTCAATATCCTTGCCCGTAGTATCACTCCAGCAGTCCAAAAAAATTCTCTCTTGCTACAGAAAAAAATTGTTGTCCTCTGTAGCAACCACTTTGGCTACAGTGAGCCAATGATATCCCAATTAGTAGTTAAGAAAAATCAGTCTTCTGAAGCAAATTTTCGACATGGTATTGATACTATGTAATTCTACTATCAATTATACTCAATTATAGTGGTTTTTCAAACTGCCAGTAAACGAGGAAGAAGAAATATATAAAGGAGAGACTGCCTGTTTGTTTTTTGAATACTGCATCTTTCATTCACCTGAAAATTGATTAAAGAGCACAAGGAGAGAACAATGCGTGGTTGCTTTGCTTCTTTCTATGCATACTATAAAAATACTTTGTACTTGTACTTGCAGTTTTGATACTTAAAGATACTTTTGGTACTTATGTACATTTAATATGAGCTACTTTAAGACTTACTCAAGTAATTTTCTTATGAGTGAATTCAACTTTAACCAAAGTAACTTTCAGTTATGGTACTTCTACTTTTACTTAGTTATTCTTTTTCAGTATTTTTTACACCTCTGGTTTCTGATCCATTTGGTATCCAGTATTGAATTGTATCGTTTCAGTATCATTTTGGTTTCAAGTATCTTTTTGGTATCGAGTATCGTGATACTAAATTTAGTATTGATATCGAAGTCAAAATTTTGGTATCGTGACAACACTAGTGTAAACACAAACATCCTCTCAAAGATCAGAAAAACTCGCTATTTTTGTTACTAGTCGCTTTTGATGGATTAAGTCACTAAGAGAGTCTGGAAAATTCTCTGGATCGTGCGAAAAAGTCGCCATGTTGGGAACTGTGCACCGCTCAAGTAAATCCTACGCTCATGATTTACATGCTCAAAAGGTACTATCCAATCGTCAAGCTGTGACCTGGGTACTCAAAATGTAGCTACGTCCCATGGGCTCCTGTGGACCATTCTATCCATTGATAAAGTCAGTATCCTCGCCTATTACACACAGTTAGTGTTGCCAGAATCACACAAGAGAAACAAGCAACCAAGCACATTAAAACAAGCCCAAATGAGGCGTGAAGGAATTGAAATATTGAAATTCACCCTATATTTCATTACCTAAACAATTTCTCTTGCTGTCATGGTCCGTGAAAGAAAGAATGGTTAAGAAACGGAAATTGAATGTTGACATTTTTGTGTCAATAGTGCGTAATGCCCATGTTATTGGCCCAACACTCATTGATTCATCAAGGCATTGTGCGTATGAGTCTACCGATGGTGACTTAATGAAGTCTGTCCCATTCTTCCACCTGGCCAAGTTCATCTAGCATGGCTGGTGGCCTTTCATGTTGACGCACACATCGGCCCAAGATGTCCCAGGCATATTCAATGGGGAAAGGTTGGGGCTCATTGCTGGCCAGGGCATCCTATGGATATCGTGCCGTTGAAGGTGGTTATTGACTATTCTTGCACGGTGAGCGCGGGCGTTGTCCTCCTGAAAGACAATATGCTGCCCCTAACATCCTGCAAACAGGACAGCTTAGGGTGTCAGTATGTTGTCCAGATAGTACTGGCCAGTGACGAAAAGTTCATGGGGACGAAAATTCCTAGGGGACGAAAATTCCGGGGATGAAAAACTTGGGGACAAATATTCGAGGACGAAAAGTCCGGGGTTGAAGAGTACTATGTTCTGACGAAAACTTGTATCTCTGTGACAAAAGGAAATCAGAGTTCGTAACTGAACTGACAATTTTTGCTGAATGACCAAACCGGGGGAGGGAGTCAAAGTATTAAAGCAAATAAACAAGAATCACTTGGGCAAAACAAAATAATTGTGATTTCTCTCCTGCATCATGATGTATTAGGCATAATATAGTGACTGGGTAGTTGGATAAAAAAACTATTTTTAATGCAAATGTCAGTGGCTTGATATGGTTACATCCTTTCAATAAAAAAATTAAAAGTATGAGGCCTTCTTCAATGATCATTTTCCCTTATTATCACTCAGGGAGGGCTCAATTAGGAGCTCTTGTCTTGTAACGAAACGTCAGTTTACGATAAATTCAGCATCAAGTGTGTGACCAACGACACCATTTTTTGTCGATGTAGCAATCTTTCTGAAATGGAGCTTGCCATCAAATAGACTAAAAGGTTTCCAAAACGGGGCGCACCATCTCTTCAGACCAGCGCAGAGCTGATGAGTATTAGGGCATTTGTAAATCGGAACATTCCCACCAATGAGAAGGCAGGAAAATGTGGCAATGTCCATGTCGTTAGGGGAAAAAAATTGCGGGCGGGGGAGGGGTTGTGGAGGGATCCTGCAACAGGACAAACAGGCAATGTGCTTGAATAGCATCAAGACCAACTATTTAGATAGAGCTCTCTCTAACTTTATTTAATTCATGTACAACAAGCCCAAATAAGCGACTGCACTTCAGAAACAAGCCGAAAAAACAGCAACTTCACAAAAAAACAAGCCCAAAGTCGCTTTGAACAAGCGGACTTGGCAACACTGCAGACAGCCTATGATCCAATGAGGTAAATAGGCTAGAGGTGCTATCATGTGACAACTATTGCCCTAAGAACGCGGCTATATTGCATGGGGCAAGGTCCTAGCTATCACTGAATAGCTGACAATAAGCTAGGGTGATAGTCGTAGGAGGCAAATGGATTTGGTTATGATAATGTTATGTCAGCTTAGCTTAGCATAATAAAATTGTCGTTCACATGAAGAGCGGTGCGTCGTAGAAAGGTAGTTAGCTAGAAGTATTTGGCATTTGTTTTAGATAGAAATCATTTAGAGCCACTTAAGCAGTTAAATATCCCCATTGGTAGCCTTGCAAAATGAAACTAGTCAGAAAATTAGATGATATGATAACGCTAGCCTTGTTTATGTTGGCTAAAATTAGCCTTGATGATTTTACCAGTCAGTGCCTAATGTTAGCCTAGCGTTCGAACATCTGTGAGCCTATAGGCTGGACTCACTTTCTAAACATCAATATATTCATGATTGTCCCCAAAACAGGCGAAGTATTGTATTAGTATTAAACTGTAGGCAGCTATGGAGAAAAAATACAGTTAATGTATGGCGTAAGGCCGCCATTTTTTTTAGGATGTTTTTATTTGCTCTTTGGCTCGAAAATAGCCAGAGACGTTCGGTATTACATGCATCGACCCCTGGGTAGCATCATCCCTCTCCCCACTCACCTCAGAGGAAGTTTAGCTTTCCAAAGATAAGATAATACCCCCATCTACTGCCCAATCTATTTTGTTTTACATTTTCTCAAGCTTTGTGGGATCGTATAATTATAGGGCACAATATGGTGCATCTGATAATGGTTTAGGAAATCCATGTAGTGAAATGTAACTTCGGCATTCTCATATTTGCTTAATTGCATGTTTTTATTTTTTTTTTTTTTATTTTTTTTTTTTTAATGGTGTCGTACAAAAAAAATTCTCTTTAATATGGAATGTGCTTCTGTTACCAAAACTGTTCTTGTTTTTTCATGGCTGAAAAAATTAACGACCTTTTCGATGTTGAGTTTGGTCACGGTGAAGCCTTATCATCCTTTTTGTCATGCTAGAAGAATTTATTAATCATTACATGGGTAGCAGCAATATTGCTTCGATGTTGAATAAAATTACTAGATGAGAGAATTGAGTAGATATTTTAGCTAGACAGTTTAATGTGTACTCCTGCTGCACTGATAAATCTTTGATTGCAAAAGAGCTTGCGTCCCGAGAGAATTTTAATCATTCAAAAATGAAATGAGAATTGTAAAGTTGTTTTCTGTACTTATAAACTATTGTTTCCATTTTGTGTGAAGGAAGCATGCCCCAGGCAATATGGCGGCTCTGTCGTGCTCCATTGCCTGGACCTCTGAAGCTTGCGCGACGTCTCTAGCCTATTTGCCTCATTGTTATAATTACTTTGTTTGTGGGAAAATGTGGCGGCACTATTGAGTCAAGCGGGAGTTTACGAAAATAAGTAAATCTGATTGGTTATTATTCTACGTTTCATTGGCAGGTTGGAAAGGTCCATTATCGAAAACATAAACGGAAACATAATTGTGCTGGAAATTCCTGAAATTGAACATTCCTTGCCTTGTGAAGATATCTGGGTCAGGCTCATTGGCAAATACGAGACTGGTTTAAACATAGGAGTATGCTACCGACCGTCAGCTTTGGACAGTATTGTCAATGAAATACTCTTTAAGAGGATTATGTAAGCTTGTAGAGGAGGAGGGACTATTATTATGGGAGACTTTAATTATCTTGGTATCAATTGGAAAATGGTGAAAGGACAGGGTAGGGGGGAGGAAGAATTTCTAGATGTTATAAATGATAATTTTTTGGTGCAGTATGTTAATAAACCTATAAGAGAGAAGGCAATTTTAGATTTAGTGCTTTGTTGAGGTACTAGAGCCACTTGGGACAAGTGATCACTTTACTGTTTATTTTGATGTTTCATGGGAAGTTAAAAAGGTGTCTTCAAAAAGAAAAATTTTCAATTTTAGGTGAGCAAACTTTGACAGGATGCACTCATATTTAAGCAAAATAAAATGGGAGACACTCCTGGACTGTGAGTCTGTAAATGAGATGTGGGAAAGATTTAAGGGGGTTTTACTTGATTCTTAATGCAAATTCATTCCGAAGGTGTCCAAAATTAAGCTGAAAAAGCAGAATCCTCAGTGGATGACCACAGCTATTCGTAGGAGTTTGAGGGAAAAAAGGAATCTTTATAAGATGTACATAAAGGATAACAATGAGAACACTAAGGCTGAATACTGTAAAATGCGGGCTGTAGTCAAGAAATAGCTGACGAAGTATTAGACAAGTTGCATAAACTAAAGGCAGATAAGGTGGCGGGTCCTGATGGCTTATATCCTAGAGTGCTGAGGGAAGTTAGTGAGATCATCTTTAAGCCGCTATCCGCCATCTTTAGACGGTCTTTAGAAACTGGAGAAATACCAAATGATTGGAAGCAGGGCAATATAATTCCAATATATATGAAAGGGGACCGTACTGAGCCAGGAAATTACAGGCCAGTCAGTTTAACTTGCATTGCATGCAAAATACTGGAATCTATCATAAAAGATGAGCTGGACTTATTTCTTGAATGTAATAATATTTTGAGGGATAGCCAACATGGTTTCCATAAGGGAAGGTCATGCCTGACAAACCCTCTGGAATTTTTTGAAGAGGCCACCAAGACTTACGACCAGAGCAGGGCTTATGACATCATATACTTGGATTTTCAGAAAGCATTTGATACAATACTGCATAAGAGACTAATTTTTAAAATGAGCGCCATTGGAGTTACAGGAGGTATTCTAGAGTGGATTCAAAACTGGTTACAGGACAGAACACAAAGAGTGGTGGTCAGTGGAATCTCATCTAAGCTAGGTATGGTGGGGAGTGGCGTCCCTCAGGGATTGGTGCTGGAACTCCTGCTCATCTACATTAATGACCTTGATGGGAATATTGAGAGCAAATTAGTTAAATTTGCAGATGATACTAAATTGGGAGGTTTGGCAAATAGTTTAGAGTCCACTAAAGTGATTCAGGATGATTTGGATAGAATCCAGAATTGGGCAGAAATGTGGCAAACAAAATTTGATGTAGCGAAATGTAAAGTTGTACATGTAGGTAATGAAAACATTAGACAGGATTACTTCATGGGAGGTTTAAAACTGGAATGTGCTCCACACGAAAAAGATCTGGGAGTGATTGTTGACCAAACCCTTACAGGTTCTAGCCATTGTGCCGTAGCAGTTAAAAAAGCCAGTCGGATGCTGGGATACATTACCAAAAGTATTGAGTACAAATCCAAGGAGGTGATGCTTCTTTTGTACAACACATTCGTCAGACCATATCTGGAGTATTGTGTACAGTTCTGGGGACCATACTTTATGAAAGATATAGAGGCTCTAGAAAAAGTTCAGAGAAGAGCCATTAAGCTAATTCTGGGTATAAAAGATGAAAGCTATGAGAAGAGGCTGAAGATCCTTAATCTGTTTAGTCTTAGGAAAAGGAGACTTAGGGGTGATCTGATTGAGGTCTTTAAATAAGGGATTAACAAAGTGAATTATGTAGGATTCCTTCGACCTAGTGTTGTTAGTAGAACTCGGGGTCACAAATGGAAGTTGACCACGGGTAAATTTAGCACTGATATTCGGAAATATTTCTTCACCCGAAGAGTAATTTCGATGTGGAATAGCTTGCCTGACCATATTGTTGAGGCAGAGACCTTGGGAGTTTTCAAGAGCGGGCTTGACTTAAAGCTAGATAACATTGAGTCATTGAGTATCTGAAGTGATATATTCACAATAGTATAAAGAAACTGGCAAGCCTGGATGGGCTGAACGGCCTGTTCTTGCCATTCATGTCATGTTATGTTATTATATGACTGAGTCTCTTGCCTTAAGAATTCATGACCCTTGTGGGCAAGCAATAATCACACAAAGACCTGAAATGTTTATAGGATCTCAAGATCCTGAAAAGTCTTAAAATCTTGATCGTCAATCCTGCAGTGTTCACCAGGCAATAGAAGTGATTGATGAATCAGTGCAGGAGGAATGGTTTTATTCAGGTTCTTTAAGTGTTGGGAATATGATATCATTACAGAATTGAATGCTTCATGTGAATAAAAATATATTGTTGCCTACTTGCCTTTTTACTCATTAACTTTCAAATGCTTTTAAATAATGTTTTTCTTGCGGAATTATGTCTCCCCCTGGAGGGAGAGGGGAGACATATTGTTTTAGGCTCAGTTCCCGTTCGAGTTCGCGTTCACATTTGCATTCGCATTCGCGTTCGCGTAGGCGTTCCCATTTCGTTTCCGGAGCGTGACTCCAAAACCGTTTGCAATGTCTTAACTAAACTTTGCATATTTACTACTCAGGTCCTGAAGTGGTGCCTTTTGGTATATGCCTGCCTGTCCGTCTGTCTGTCCGTTCAGATGTAATCAATTCTTGTCCAGAGCATAGCTCCACAACCGTTTGCATGATCTTAACAAAACTGCATACTAACTACTCAGGTGCTGCAGTGGTGCCTTTTGCTATGTGCCTGTCTGTCTGTCCATCTGTCCGTCCATCCGGTGAGTTAGGCAGGGAAGGGGGGCCGGGGGGGGGAGACATATGTTTTTACAAGTAATAACACATCCAGTTTTCAATGTTTCATTTTATATTCCTGAATTTTACATTTCCAAGTGTCATCACCAGGCAGTATAAATATGCGATAAATTGTATGGCAGTGATAAACAATTCTGCATACTGTGCATCAGAACAGATTTAAGACAAATAAAACTTTATTTATTTTTGCTCTCATGGCATGGCCATGATTCACAGAATTTTCCTGTAGGGAGGCACTGGAAATTAAATCCTGACCAGTAATTTGTAGCAGCAGTAAATAGACTAAATTCTGTATTGCCACTCTATTGTGACTGATAAACTACTGATGACCTACTATTCATTGGTCATTTTGGAAACAGATATTAAATTTACTTTCAATTGATAGTCAGAGGGCAGCACATCAAGAAGGTCATGGTTTTGAATGCGGCCTGGGGCTTTTCTGTGTGGAGTTTGCTTGTTCTCCCCATGTTCGCTTAGGTTTCCTCATAGTACTCTGGTTCCCTCAAACTCAATCAATCAAACTTTATTTATATAGCACTTCATACAAGTAAATGCAACAAAAAGTGCTGTACATAATAAAAACAACAGACAACAAACATCACCCCCCCCAACCCACCATTTAACCCCTCCCAACTTCTGCCATGCCCAGGAGACTTCATGATAAAATAAAATAAATAGACAATATAGAGAAATTAACATAAGAGTGCTTTGCAAATTAAAATTGACCACAAAGAGCAGCAACCCACTATACCTGAACCACCCATTTTACCCCCCCCCCACCTCGCAAAAATGACTAAAATGAGAAAAAAGAGTAAAATAAGGACCTCCTACAGTCCAAAGACAAATATTTCGGTTTGGAGACTCTTAATTTCCCACTCATCTGAATGAATAGTGTGTGAGCTCTGGGATAGATTGGTGAGCAGCCCAGGGTGTGTTCCTGCCTTTCACCCATATAGCAGGCTGGGAAGGGTCAGCTCCCTTCAACCCTGATAAGGCAGCAGCCATTTAGATAATGGATGGATGGATGAAAATAGTATTCAAATGATGGAGAATTACTTGCTTATCTCAGTATGGTAGAGCACAGATACAGCTGTCTCGATGTATTCCCTGTTCACTGTGTCATCAGTTCCTTACCACAGAAAAAAGTTCACAGAAAAATAGTACTGAATTTCAGATTTATAGTGCACTCTATGAACATGGTCATTGGAAGTAAATAATCGCAGAATTACTCCCTGGGCAGTTGTTACATTACTCAGGACAAAAAGCTCTATCAGCAATTGCACAAAGCACTGCAGTGTAAATTTGAATTCTGTTCATAACTGTGTACCTTAGTGCATACTATTTCTTTTGTCATTGTGACCCTCAATAGTCATTTGGGACAGGGACCACTCTGACATCTCAATCAGCTGATGTTTCTTCCCACAAACAATGCAGTTGTGATACTAATTCCACTGAGCTTGCAAAGGATATGTAGGGGAACAGCTAATTTTTCTTCCAACAACCTGACAGACATCAGAAAATAAAGGCTGCTTGTAATGGTATGCTAATACGTTTGTCTAGCTTGCTTACTGCTCTCTGTGCATGTTGACCACAAATCCTGAGGACCTTTCCACTTAGATCATTAATAAAAGCCTAAGTATGTCCTTCATTTTTGATGCTTACCAAGGGATTCTTTTTTTTTTTTTTTGATTAGAATTTCTGAAAAGGTTTTCAGGCAGTTATACAGTAAATACAGTAAATTGTATATTTAAAATTCTTCTGACATTATTAACATTCCAAGGTTTTTTTGTTGTTGCTGTTGTAGCAGCAGAAGTAAATTTTGGTTTAGCACACACATTGCTTCCTTCTCTTTTAACAACAATTTTAAATTGATTAAACATTTTTCATCTAATCTTAATGTAGCACATCAGCAACTACTCAGCTTAGGTTAAAGGACCCAATACAAGAATTAAAATTGACCTACAACCTCTGCATGATTTTTTATTTGACCTTAGACTCCTAACATTGACCTCAGTTTTGTTTCTGGAAAATATCTCCAAAATTACTTGCCGAGGCCTTTCACAATTACTTTATATTCCCCCATCACCTGACAGGTAGGTCAGGGGATTATTGATTTAGGACGTGTCTGACAGTCCATCTGTCCGTGCGTGCATCTGTCGGTGCATATGTGCATCTGATCTTTGGTAAGGTCTTTTGCGGTCTCTGACCGGCTTGTTTGTGTTTGGAATGTACAAGTTCCAATTGAATCAAATGTATTTTTTTCTGTATAATGCCTAAACCCCACACCGGCATTAAAACGAACAGCTCTGCACTACTGGATAAACGCCTGATTTTATTACAGCATCTTGAGGCAATAAAATTGTGGCACAGTGCCTCAGAATGCTGGACGCAGGATAAGAGGTAAAAATGCTGTTCAGTACAACGCATAGTGGGACACCAGGTCACCCTATTACCATGCAAACTGGGTTAGGGACTTTCACAGGGTCTCTCCCTGGAGCTCTTTACATGTCATTACTGCACCATAGTATTGTCACTATCTTCCTACCCCTCTAAGATACTCACTACTGCCTCGTTGTTGGACATGCTGGTGCCACTCAGTGGATGCTTTGGTGGTGAGCCATTTATAATCCACAGTGTAGATGGCACCTGCATGTAAGTATAGGCCCTATTTCAACACCACAATTCCCATTCAGTTCCCTCTTTTTCTATCTACAATGATCTCATATCTGTCCTCTATTTCTTAACACCCACCCAAAAAAAAAAGATTCCCTGTCTTTTAAGTGGCACTTCAAGAGACAAAGTATTATCAATTACCAGTGGCTCCACCTTTGAATACTGTTAAATTGCTGCAAGGGAAGTTGGTGATTTTATAATCCTGGGCTTATTCTTTGAGGCCTAATAACAAGAGATGCATGTCTGTTATTTTCAAGAAAACCCCGATGTTCTCTTGAGTATTCCAGCATTCATATTGGAGACCTACATATATCCATAAAATCATGCTCTCTACATGTTCACTAGAAAAACTCCCAACATTTTGGGGAAAAATACCCTTTTTCTGACTCGCCTGAAATAAGATGTTCAATACCATTTTCACCTCTATACGTCCACTGGTTCGGTTTTTATGGATAGCACTTTGTGTTAGTATAAAGATTTGAGGTCTATAGGAGTCAATAGCCTAGCTCTGCCAAGCTAAAAAATAATTAACCTTACAGCAACTCTGAAACTGTCTTTTTCACTCCACGTATTATTTTTGCATTTGAAATACGTGTTTTGGAATTAAAATATAGAGTGTCATTATACGAGAAGTTAAAAGGTTGGAACTATATCCGCTGAACACATGTATTTCCTCCTTGTGGCGCAGTGATCTGGACTCTGCTGAGGGCGAAATTTTTTGTAAGGGTCTTAATAGGGCAGAAAACAAGACAGACAGAGCGCATTAGACTCTAACACGTCAGCTTGCAACTGTTGCTGCACCCATCTACCCATTGCTTTCTGAGTCAGCTCTCTACTGTCAGCAGAGGGCTTCAATGACTTTTGAAAGCCTGTCTGTCTGAGATTTCTCACCATGTTTCCCACCTTATAAACAGAAGCCATATTTTTGGTTATATCCAAGTAGGCTTGAAAACAGCTGCTGTTTTTCACATTATTAAAAAAGTGGATCTATTTTCACTGAATTGGCTAATTATAGACCTATTTCAAATCACCCAATGTTTGCCAAATTTTTAGAAGTGGTGGCTTCCAACTATAAGCCCTCTAGAATTAAATGATTCTTTCCAATCAGTTTTCCTTTCATTCCACACCACTGAGACTGGCCTGCTAAAGGTTGTTAAAGCTAGGCCGCAGATATGGGGTTTCCTTCCCATTCTTCTGTGGCTCGAATTGCAGCTGTATATGACATAGCATCCTTCTTGCCCATCTTGCTGCTCTGAGTATCACTGGCACTGAACGTTTTTGGTTCAACTTTCATCTTTGTAACTGATATTATTTCATATCAGTCAAGAATACCAAATTCCCCAGAGCTCTACTCACACAGGGTGTCCCCCACAGGTCTGTTCTTGGGCCTCTAGTGTCAATAACTTGCTTCCTCCTGATGACATTTTCTGTCAACAATGCCTCAGATTTTATTGTCATGCAGATCACGCACAGATTCACATAAGTTCCAGTTCCCCTTCTCCCATGCTTCTCCCCTTATTAACAGCTTGCATCAGTGATGTACAACTCTGGATGTGCTCCAGCTTTCTTAATCTTAAGATTGATAATCAGTAGAAAGTCAACCCGCGCTCAGAATACGACAAAGTTCACTGATGGTGCAGCCGCCCCAATAAAACACACGAAGAAACACGGGGGTGCGCACTCCCATGTTTCTTCATAATCCTAACATTGATAAAAATGAATTGCTGCTGGTTGACCCAAAGCACTTATCAATAAACACTCTCACCTCTGTTTTTTATTGATGGAGCCCCAGTCAAACCAGTACGAACTGTTCGTAACTTGGGTGTCATTTTCAATCCACCATTCACTTTTGAAAACCATAGAAATACCCTGGTAAAATATGTTTTTTCACCTCAGCAATGTTGCAAGTCATCTTCACATCCTCTACTCAAAAGAGGCAGAAACACTTGATCATGCCTTCATCAGCTCCCATTTTTATCATTTAAATTGTCTTTTTAGGACATTTTAGCCACTTGGTGTTTAGGCAGTTGAAATGAGTTACAGGTTTTTGGGGAAAAAAACAGGATTGAGGGTTTACTTATTTCACATAGATTTATCCCTTACTTGAACACTGCTGTACAACAACATATGAACAATTTAAATGGTATTTTTAAGCAGTTCAGTCAGAAATTAACAGTGCCAGCAAACTGATTCAAGGCTTGAATTTACGCATAAGTATGATGATAGTGACCTATCGATTTATTTGGCAATTTGGTACAGCTAAGATTTCAACAACAAATGTTGGTTCACAAGATGGTTAGTTCAGTAAGCCTCGCTTTACTAAATTCTTAGTGAACTAACTCTGCAAAAGTATATAAAGGAAGTGGACAACGTATAAACAGGAAAGAAATGGCTGATGCGAAACCCCTATTAACAGCATTAATTGTTTTTAAGGCATGAAAAATGTAGAGACAGCTTTGGTGAACTATAAATGTCATTGTTATTGAAGGAAATCAAGAAACAGGTGGGAAGAATAATATTTGGCAAAATTAAGGACTGTCTGGAAAACACAGTGACTGGGAATAGCAAATTATGTTTTTATAGCACTCAGAATTGCCCTATTGTGTGGGGCCCTAAGGTGATTATAAATATAATTGCAGTCTGGTAGCTGGAGCTCGTACACTTAATGCAATTCTATTGGTCTTATTCTGTGTTGAATAGGTGATGAATGGCTAACAGCATGCGTGCACAAACTGTACTTGCTGGATTAAAAACTTATTATTGGATTATTATTTAATAGTGTCAATATATAGTTGCCATGGTATTTTCTCTGACTTGCTGATTGTGAGGTGCAGATAATGTTCTAGAATAGTACATTCCGGACTGAAACATAACCTGGTCTCCAGTGATCAGCTCTGCTGTTCCTAGCAGCCCTCCATTATAAATTTATTATGGTTTTCAGTGCCCTAATTTTCTCTACTGATCTAAAGACACACTGGCCTACATTCAGAAGACTACTCAAAGTAGGAGTGCTGATTTTTAAATTTATCCGTAATCTCATCTGAAATGGACTCGTGAAGTGGAAAGGGGTGTTGTGCTCTAAGGAGTCCATCTTTCAGATTGTTTTTGGAAACAATGGACTTTTTGTTCTTAGGGCCAAAGATGAGTAGGACCATCCTGTCTATTATCAGCACCATGCACCAGCCATAGAATGGGGCTGCATTAGGCAAGGGAAACTTGCACATCTGTGAAGGCGCAATTGATGCGAAGGGATTTGTGCTCATTTTGGAACCAGATATCATGTCTTTCAGACGTAGTCTTTTTCTGGGACGCCCCTACTTGTTCTGGCAGGATAACACCAATCCACACTTTCTATGTATTATAACAACGTGGCCTTATAGTTGCACAATGTGGCGTCAAGAATGGTCAGACTGCGGCTCACACCTGTCTCCCATAGAAAATGTGTGATGGATTTTGAGGCACAAAATATAACAGAGTCCTCAGACTGCTGATAATTTGAAGTCCTACATCAGACAGGAATGAAAACAAATTCCGCTTTTGAAATTGCAACAGTTAGTGTCCTCAGTTCCAAGACAACTAATAAGTCATTGAAAAGAGAGTGATGTTACCCTCTGGTGAACATGCACCTGTCCCAGCTTCATTGAAATGTGTTGCAGTCATCTTGTTTCAAGTTTAAGCTCATCAAAGAAGTTGATGAGCTTAAACATTATTCTATCGCTCTTTTATTTCAATTGAATACTGGTTAAAAGGGATTTGCAAATTATGGCTTACTGTTTATACTTACATTTTACTTGTTGCCCTTCTTCTAAAATTGAGGATGTAAGTTCAATAATGGCAAAATGCAATCGTTATCACACCTTAGATGCATGTAGCTCAAAAATGACTCGGTGAGGGAGTTTTCTTGCATTATCTTTGTACTGAAAGGTTGCTATTTCATATTCCACCTATTTCTCAAAAGACGTCTTTAATGTCATACCATTTAATGGCCAGGCTTGATTTTTATTCTTTCAATGAAATACTTTTTGTTTTTCTACCTAAGCATCCACAAGTGGGTGAAAAATGACTCACATTCATTTCTGTTGTAATTTCATAGGAACCTTTGATTCTCAACAACTGTGGCTGTCAGGAATATATTTACAAACCCTAATTCCAATGAAGTTGGGATGTTGTGTAAAACGTGAATAAAAACAGAATACAAATTATTTGCGAATCCTTTTTGACCTATATTTAATTGAGTACACTACAAAGACAAGATATTTAGCGGTCAAGCTGATAAACTTTGTTTTTTTTGGAAATATTCACTCATCTTGAATCTGATGCCTGCAACATGTTCCAAAAAAGCTGGGACGGGGGCATGCTTACCACTGTGTTACATCACCTTTCCTTTTAACAACACTCAATAAGCATTTGGGAACTGAGCACACTAATTGTAGATCCTTTGTAGGTTGAATTCTTTCCCATTCTTACTTGATGTGCAACTTCAGTTGCTCTGAAAATGTCCCCATAAGGATTAAGAATTCTGGAATTCTATGTCTTCTGGGGACATTTGGTCCCCACAAGGGTAGGTAAACCAGGACCACACACACACACGCACATACACAATGGATGTTGTCATTTTTCAGTTGCTGTTGTGTGTAAATTTCTTCTTTTCCAATTATCAAAATGTTCAAAATCTTTTAAACAGTGTATAATAAACATATTTCAAAACCAGTCAGTCTTGTGTGGACTCAAATACTATATAATACAAAATATAATACAAATGATTATTCTGAATCAAAATGACATAAATGGCATGAAACACATTGATTCTAATACAGGTCTTTTTTTGACCCTCTAATGGCAAAGTGTGGTGCCCAGCCACTCATGCATCTAAAGGATAATGATTTGAATGAAATGTTGGCCTCCATTTAGTATTATATGCACTTTCTATTTTGAAAAAATACACTGGAGCGGCAAGCAATTTCGCGCTTGTAAGCTCTAAAATCACGCCGGCAAAATACAAAGCGAGAGCGAACCTCACAACATGAGGCACTCCCGTCCGGTCCCCAGGCTGGCCTAGTGGCAAATTTATAATTCCCAAACTGAACTGATGCAAGAATACTCTGATTGGCTCTCACTGAGAGCATGATCAGCAGAGTAACTACCATATATGCAAGTAATTCAGCTGCATAAGGGCCTGTGGCAGACAGGGCCAGGATGCAAATTTTTGACTCCAAAACCATATAGCTATGGGAGAAGTTTTGACGACTCTGGCTTAAAAGTTAAGGACATGCCCACCTCGTGTTCGTAGTGCCAGCATAGGAAGTTTTCCTTTCAACGTGATAACGAGCCACACCCACACTCATACCACTTTCTCCAACACTGATTAACAGTTTCTGTCAACTGAACACAAGCATGCGGTTAGGTCAGAGACAAGTTAATTACAGCCATGTTCTACTTCTAGCAATGCATGCGATTTCGTATTACATTACTTTTTCGATTATATAGCCATCTTGCTAGCTAGCTATCGTTAGTAAAGGAAAATCTTTGAAAATTATCGTCATATTCAGGCAATGTGATTTGGTTTTCACCCTACCGTCTCCAGCTAGCTGTAACAGCAGTTGCTCTGGAGCTAGCTAGCAAGCTAGATAAAGTCCCAAAAATCTAAAAGTACAGTTGGGACATACGAAAGCATCACAAATCATATCAGATAAGGTCATGCCTAGTACAGGTAGCAAGTAAAGTTAGGGCAAAAACGAAATCATATTGCTTTAATACGACTATTAATTACCAAGATTTCCCTTAGACAACAGTAACTAGGTAGCGTGCTGGATGGCTATATAGACTAACTCAATTCGCGATCATATACAAAGCAGTATAACACAGTGTAGCCCCCATGACATTCAATAAGCAAGCAGTGAAGTTATTCCACCTTTATTTGGAGTTTTCTCATTACCTCATTGTAGCTTTCAGCAGAAAAGAAACACGATAGAAGTGCAGAATCATTATCACATTCTGTGCTACTCATGGTAAAATCTGGCAAATAAACGACTTTGTGCAATGAAAATCCCACAGAGTGCACCTCCGATGTAAGTAAAACTTATCATATGTTTGATATAAAAGGATCCTAAACACTTTTGCTTTATGTTTATATGGCCTATGCAGACATGAAAATTGTTCTCTCTGTGTGGGCATGCAATCTCATTTTATGTGTCACGTATTTTGCAGTTGCTGGTTGTTTTAAAACAGCATTCTTTCACTTATTAGATTCGCTGCAGACGTTATGTCATGTTACATCTGATTGTGATATTGTGAGATTGAGAAACATGCTGGTTAGCAGTACACAGGACCACTGATGGTTAATCTATGCATTAATCATGCTTTGTTCACTTATCATCTTATCTATATTTATATTACATGTTTCTTATGGGTAATGTATAATTTATTTCAGTATATGACACTTTATAATATGTTATCTATATGTAATGTCCTGGGCACTGTGTACATACATATAGCACATTGCACAATCAAGATGCATTTTGCACTTTGTCGTTATGCAGTACGTTCTTTTCGCACTTCTGCCTCTGCACTGTTGAACATAAACCAATATGGTTTCAGTCTGATTGTATAAACTTGTCCTTGTTGTATGCATTTTTTTTTTATTTTTTATTTGTATGTTTTGTATTTTGTGTTTTGTTTTTGTCCAGCTTTCTATCCTTCTCCTTCCTTTTTACATCAACCTGCCAAGGGACTACGGTTGGAAATTAGCCTATGGCTATAAACCGGCATATTTACTTGTATAATGTTCATTAATATGCACTGTCCCTTTATAAATAAATAAATAAATAAATAAATAAATCTTGATGAGAAGAACTTAAGAACAGTCCCGCCTGAGCTTTTAGGCATTGTCCAGGGTGCTGAAGTTGTTCGGCTAGAAACATGTATCTCAAACAATTACAATTCATAACGTTCATGATGTATGCTTACGACATCCGAACATCCAAATTTGTTCTGACTATATTTTATATGAGAATGAGGATGGCATTAGAACTGAGCTATCTGTACTTCAGGGAGGGAGAGAAGCTTAAGGTAGGCAGGTCAGTTCAGTTTGGGAATTATAAATTTGCGGCCCGGTGCTGCATCAAGGCGCATTCATATCACGCAGAGTACATGTAGCATACATGTCACTCACAATCGATTGCAATTGCTGAATGTAGCAGTATTCACAGTGTGCACTAGCTGTGGGGCTATCTGGGACTAAAAGGAGAGAGAACGAGAGTGGCAATTCTCTTTCGTCCTTTCTTTTTCTGATATGAAAAACAACATGCCCGCAGAAGAGTAGAGATTTTTTTCCTTCTTTTTTTGAGCTTACCGGCCCTATGAGCCGATAAGCTATTGTCGTGGTGTGGTGTCCGTCGTCCGTTGTCTGTCATCTGGAACATTTTTTATCTTGGTTTTTGCCTAATGAACTTTCGTGTAAATTTGCCATAACATACCACTAGACCATATCTACAGAGGTTTTTTTTCGTATTTTTGATTGAATCATTTTTGTCCGTTTTATGGGCCCTTGAAATTTTGGTCCCAATGTTAAAGATAGGACTGAGAAATTTTTTAAAAATTATTTCTCAAAAACTGCGCGATAAATTTTTTTCTATATCAGGCAATCAACTTTCCTTGGTACCATCAATGTACAGTGCAAGCACCATTTTGATCGAATCAACGGAAGTGGGTCTAGTGGGTCGCTGCAATTTAACATTGGATCCTATAGAGAATATGCAAGATGGCCTATGGAGGCCAGATGGTTGCAGATAGAGATTAAGTTTGTATTATCGACATTTAGGTAATCATGTATGTCCTGTATTTTGGCTGTGTTAAAGTTGACCTCAGATGACCCTGAAATGTCAAACTTGAGGTCAAGCAAAATGTTACAATTTTCAAAGGCTTCTAGGCTTGAACATATAGAAGATTGGGAATATACGTGTATTGAACACTCATCGGAAGTCATTTTTGAACTTTCATTTGCTGGCCTTGAACTTAACCTTTAGTGACCTTCAAAGGTCAAACTTCTCATGGTGAAATTTCAATGACTTCTATCACCAAAACTATTACAGATAGAGCTTAGGTTTCTATTGTGGGCATATAGGAAGTAATGTATTAAGTTTAATTTGGTGCCCTTCAACTTGACCTTCAGTGACCTTCAACGGCCAAACATTACAATGAAATTTCAATGACTTATATTAGCAAATTTGTAACAGTGTTTGTATTAGAGACATATAGGAGGTCATATATGAACTTTCATTTGGTGACCTTCATATTGACCTTCGAAGGTCAAACTTGACCTTGTGAAAATTCAATGACTTCTATCACTAAAACGGTCACAGATAAAACCTAAGTTTGTATCACAGACTTAAAGGAAATCACTCATGAACTTTCATAGACTGTTGGTGACCTTTGAAGGTCAAACTTGACATAATACAATGACTTGTATTGCCAAAACGGTCACAGATGGAGCCTAGGTTTGTATTAGAGACTTGTAGGAAGTCATATGTGAAGTCCATTTGCTGACCTCAACTTGACCTTGTGTGATCTTTAAAGTTCACTATTGACATATTTAATTTTCAATGACATGTATCACCAAAACTGCTTCAGAGCTTAGGATTATACAAAGTACTACAGGAGGTCTTATAAATGAATGTGATCTTTTATTTAGTAACCTTGACATTGACCTTCAATGATTCGAAGGTCAGATTTCACATGAAATTTTCATAACTTGTATCATCACAATAAGATTGCTTGCCAGTAAACTACAGGACCCTTGGTCCTATTTTTTCTTATTTCTTATAGTTTTCAGTCTCTTGCATTTTGTGTAAAAAAGTTTTACAGTGCTGCATTGCTGTTGTATGATTAACTGTTGTTGGTTCCAAGTTCCAATGTGCCACTTGTCAGGTAGTACGTACAGCAGCTCAGGTTTCTCGTTTTCTGTGTAAACAATGTTTTCCTCCCTAACAATTGTTTAGCACATTTTCAATATATAAATTGATCTTGCCAGTTCCATTCTATTTCCACATTTTGAATTTAGGAGGCACATATAATTACTTTCTACTTGGAAATGAAATCTGAAAGAAGAAATTAAAATATTTGAACAATTTTTCATCATTTACAAGGCTTTCACTCTCTTAACCGCAGGATAACTCCCACTTTTTCATACTTGTGTATCAGGAACTATTTTTAAAAGAAGCTACATACATTTTAAACTCAACTTTTGCGGAATGAAACTGTCAGTAAAAAAAAAAGAATAAATAAATAAATAATAATAATGACATTATAATCACTTGGTACTGTTGTGAGAGTAGTTTTGTGCACTTATCTATTGTGTGGGACTTCGGTCTTGTCCTTGCATCTGATGAACATTAGATAAGCCGCTGCTTTGTCAAACAATTACTCAATTTTTTAGGTTAATGAAAAAAAAAATCAAACAAGAGAAATGCCAGAAGACTTGAAAGACGTCCAGGTTGCCAAATATTTATATAAAATACACATTAGAGAGTCTATACAGTTCATTTCATGTGGATATAAACTGGTCTCCAAACTCTCCATTGGAGCTCTCGTGAGGCTCAAAATAGCTTCCGCAAAAATTGTGAAAGGAGCTACTTTATCCAGTGACTTTCAAAAAAAAGCTCCCACGAGAAAAAAAAAGTGTTTTTTACCCTGCATGTTTGAAATTATCTTTGCACAACCGGTTCCTGATTATGCAAGTAAGTGAGCAACGACTGACACTAAGCACATACAAAGCAGCTTGCTTTTGGGTCTAATCACAACCTTTGTGCTTCTTCCATTTTTGCCTCTTTATTTATTCATCTCAGATTCAGTAACTTTTTGAGGTCAGTGTGTAAAAATCAGCGGTAAATCATGCTCTTTCAGAGGATATAATTTCAGATAAGGTTGTGTTGCAAAACCATGTTGTTTCCTTGAAGTGTTCTCCCATGTTATCATGAATGGATATGGAACAAAAAAAAAGTGAGGACTATGCTTCTGTGAATGACATGCGATACGTGACTGGGACCGAAAGTTTCATGAATGGACAACAAGGGCAGATCTGTTATGGGATTTTGTGCTGACTCAATCATTTCTTGGTCTGACAGTTGTATTAACTCCAGCTATAACTATGGACTGCAGTTGTGTCAGAAACACTTGACTGTGTGCCGAAACAGGTTGGAACTTGAATAATTCATAGAACTGGCAGAGCTCAGAAAACTAGAAATGCTGTAACTATTGGAGTAACACCCACACACACGGACTCTTCACAACTAGCATGGTGCACCTTTGCTTGAGGAGCAGTTAAGCATTATACTGTTTGCCATAAGATTATTTTCATTGTTAATTTGGATAAATGGTATTGCTTACTCTCCTCAGGCCATGATTATATACTGCAATGAAATATATGACAATATGTTTTTTCACAATTAGCCTCTGCTATTATTTACCTCCACTCATACTGTGCACATATTTTTAAGATAATTTTTCATTCGCCCATTATGTTGTATGGGTTGGTTCTTTTACAACAGTGCTTCAGTTCGTCCCCCAGATAGATTTGTCCCTCCTCTCCAACACCACAGTTCCTCCACTTAAATTCAAATAAAGACCAACTTTATATTGATTTTGAATCCCTTAAAACACCCTAATTTCTGCTTTTAAAAAACAGAAATTAATCTAGACCTGTCCAATACTCTCATTTTAAAAAACACTTTTCTGGAGAATATAGCTGAATATAGCTTTGTTAAGTTGTTCTATTTAGCAAAATAATACTAAGGGCTGATATTGTCCATTTTTAATGCATTGATGATAGAAGCATAGAAGCCTAGTGATACTCATATTTTGTTTTCAAATTCTCAGTTGGCCACCTGGAAATGATATCATTCACACTCTCTCCTCTATCTCATTCACCCTCTCTCCCTTGTGTGCCTCTCTCTCTTTAAATCCTGGCGCTCTACCATCTGTGACAGAGGTATGAACTGATTGGGCATGAGAATGGCAGGAGGGAACATGTACTTGTACAAGACAAAGGCATTGAAAGCTTGCAGGAGTGGGGAGTGCTTAACTGTGTAGAGCTGGGTCTGTGGTAACTAGAGAGAACAGTGGTGGGCAGAAGAGAATACGGCAGGGGAGACTGAGGCAGTGTCCGTGTGTATCCCGTCAGACTACACAGTGAAGACTATTCTTCTATGGAAACAGCAGAGTCACACTGGGGTCACTTTAAGCGCTCTTAGATTTTAGGAGTGCGGTCACAGTCCTGTCATTAATTTGTTTTAGCTACACCTTAATGTTTTGACTGGACCTGGACCTTGGTCAGACAGCAGCCCCAAGAAATAGTGAGTGTTTCTATTTTTGATCACTTTTTTCCTGTTTTGTTTAAGAGTCTTGTCATTTTATGTGCGATGTTGTGTGAGCACATGCCCTGATAATGTTTGCCCTTTCTGCACGTAATCCGTTAGTATCAGTATTCCTAAAAAATCAAGTTCTGAGGCTTGTATTTTTGTTGTACTTTTTGTACTTCGTGAATGTATGGCCATATTTTCCCATTTGGTAGAGAGTTCATTTTTGGTAATGTTCTTTATCAGTATCAACTCATTTATAAATTAAGAACTTGTGAACTCTGTGTAATATTCAGAATTTCTTTAGCATATCTCTGTTATTGACGTCGCTTTTGCACATGTACATGTCGTTAACAGAGAGGAGGCCAGTCAAATTTTACGATGAAGGGAACATACCTGACAACAACAATCACACAACAGTGAAATTACAGGGCACTGATACAGTGTTTCTTGACTAGTTTAAGTCCAGATAGTGCAATGCAGAAAGTTTTGTTCGTAATTTATTTATTATCCCCCTCTGGGCGAAAGCGCAAAGGGGGATTATTATGGAGTTAAATTACTGCCAAAACTCAATATACAAACAGAACATGTTTTACAAATGCACAACAATTCACTAACAAACACAATGTGATTTGCAAATGCAAAACAGATTCATGTGCAAACAAAGTGTGGTTTGCAAACACAAAAAAAGATTTGCAAACAAACACAGCATGGTTTGCAAATATATAAATTATTCACGAACAAACAAAGTGTGGTTTGCAAATGAAAAACGATTTGCAAACAAACTGTGGTTTGCAAAAACAAAACACCATTAACAAACTAATACAGTATATTCTGTTTTACAAATACGTTGTACAAAACGGAACTGTCACAAATACCCGGCGCTTCAATTCGTATGAGAAAATACTTTCTACAAGTTCGTGACTTTTGGCAATTTTCTACTGGTGATATGGTGGTGCCGATTTTCTCACTTGTGTCCTTAGGATTTGCGAACAAATGTCCCAGCTATTAGTTATTTGCCCTCATCAACAGCAGATGCCGCTATGAGTCCATTTCCTAGATCCCTAAATGGCACAACACCGAGACTGACCTGAAAGAATAGGTCAATATCCCACCAGACACAGTACAGAAATCAAACAAATGATTTTGACAGCAAAGGGTGGCCCTACTACTGATACTAAATATCACCTTATACGTCACAAACTTGTAGGAAGTATTTTCTCATACGAATTGAAGCGCCGTGTAATCACGTTGTGTTTGTTTGTGAATCGCTGTGCATTTGTAAAACATGGTCTGTTTGTATATTAGGTTTTGGCAGTAATTTAACTCCATAGATTATGTCGTGGCGCAGTCCATCTGTCCATCCATGCATCTGTCCGTATCGGAAGGACTGTACTTGCCTGATGAAATCAACTCCTCCTTCAGTTTTCATAGGACATCCCTGAAACTTTGCACATATGCTGCAGATAGATTGATGATATACATATCACAGTCGCAAGTTCAGCGGGGGATGTTGTGCTCTCAGAGTACTCTTGGTTTTTGATTGTCGGACAGTCTGAATCCCAAGGGTCATTTACCTGATGTACACACATGTGGAAATCATATGAGAGCTAAGCTGATAAGGTACAGCCGGAAAACCATTATCTTGCATGAGTGAGTGCTGCTGGGCTGTATGCTGCACAGAAAGAGTCTGTCAGGTGGTGTAAAACTTATTAAGCAATTGCAAAGAGTCTGAATATCGGATGGTGTAACCCTATTACATTGATTCAAGCTTTTAGACACCAGAGAGAAAGATTTATTTTTCATTAAAGGCTTAATGTGCAAGAATTGTTCTTTTTGGACACTGTGTGCCATTTCAGATTTCTTAGGTACCAAACTGTAAAACTCATTTAATTTCACTTGTATGTCACTACAGGCATACCATCTAAATACAACCATTTTTTATTATTTATTTATGTTTTATTTATTTTATTTTATTTTTTATTTCTGCCAGTCCTGTATAGATTTTCCCATTCAAAGAAAATTTGTACAAGGGAAATGAAGTTTGACTCCATTGGAGCAGATTTATTTTCAAAAAACATGCAAATAAACAAAACTATAAATACAAAGATTAGGTCAAAGAGGTAAAAAGTGAAAAGAACAAACACCATAGCAATTATTTATACAAGAACTATGCTTCCACTGCTCAAAAAGTGCATATACATGTCCCAGGTTTGAGCCCAGGTTTCCCACGTTCAGCACACCGCCTAAACCACTATGCTAGCTCAGTAGACTGCTGCTCCCTCATCTCATTGCAAATATAAAAGAGAGTCAATAAAGCATGTCTTGCACCCTGATTTAGCACTTATTTTGCTGCGCTCTCTCAGTACTCCCGTGAAACGGCACAAGGATTATCAATCAGAAAAAAACTTTAAAAAGGACTGTTGTATATTTTACAAATAAAAACAAACCAGTTAAGCGTTTAGAATCATAGAATCAAATGACCACCCACAAAGTCAAACTGACAGCATCACAAGCAGATCACAGAGAAGAAAATACATTGCGTTCAAGAGGAATGCTCAGAGCCAGATCTCATTGGAAGCAGTGCCCCGGGAAAAAACATGCATGGAGACTGGCAGATCTAGTTTCATTATACAACGTTTCACGGACACATTGGGCTAGCAATAGCCAGTGCAGATTTACCCTCAAACACAGTTTTTTATTGCAAAATATCTAAGGTAAGAAAAAACTTTTGCTCTTTGCCGTAGACTGTATAGTGTATGCCTACTGTTCTTTGAGTGTGGTGTCAGTTTAAAATGGTATGGCTTATATCGTTGGACTGTGTGCACTATCCTCTTTCATTTGATGTATCGTTGTTATGCATCGCTCAAATTCAGTAGAAACGCTAGTGATCGATCACTGATATTATTTTATCATATGTTTTGCTACATGCTTATTTACTTGCTTGGTGCTTGAATTGTGTTAGGTTGAGGTGAAATTGGTCATCATATGCTTTTCGCCGAGTCTTTTCCCTTTAATTGGATATGCCGCATGATGATGTTGCTATTAGGAAACATGGTGTATTTATTATGTTTATTGATTGTCCCCGGTACCGGGGGCGTTTGGGTTTAAGAGGTTAAACTTCATCACGAAATTTGGATTCCCTCAGCAAATAGTGATGCAAGCTTGGGTGGCAAGCTGGCCATCATAGCTCAACAGCAACCGATACAAGAGCGCTTATTATTTCTGACGTCGGACAGTAAAACAGTAAAAATGGGCTGACTTGGCTTTTGATCAAAAATAGTGATTTGACTGCTTTGCTAACACAGTCGACATCAAGCAAGTGCAACAACACAAGACCTAGCCAGCCAGCTTATATTACTTACTTGGCATCAGTCTTCAAGCTTTTCATTTCATGAAGTTGTGACTAAAATCCAGTCCAAGATTTACTCATGTCTGACCTCTTGCTCAGTCACTCTCTATTTTTCTCTTCTGCATCTGTGAACATCCTCCTCGGTCTCTTCACCTCTGCCATCATGTCCATATGTAGAATACTGGGCTAGCTTCTCATAGCGAGCTGGAGATGGCTGGTGTGACGTGGCTGGGCCATAAAGCATTACGTGATTTTTGCAGGTGATCGTATAGAAGTACTCGATCAGCCCAAGTAACGTGATGCAAGAATAGGCATTTGAAGCGTGGAGTGTAGGGCTGCACGATTCTGGAAAAAACGTGAATCACGATTTTTTTGTCAAGAATTGAGATCACGATTCTTCGGCACGATTTTTTCCCACAAACTGAAATGTTTATTGTAGTAATTAAAAAAAAAAACAACAACAACAACAACAACTGGCTATTACAGTGCAGTTTAATAAAAAAGGTAAAAAGACAAAATAAGCAAAATAAGTGCACCTTCAGTGCTTTTTGACTCCACATGGCCCTGAACTAGGGATGCAACAATGTCAAAACGCAACCCAGAAGATGATACTGCTCAATTATAATGTCATATCAAACAGGCAGGCAGCGATGCAAGACCATCCGAGGCATATTCGCACACAAACAAAAGCCTGCACGGAGAGAAAGCAGCACGCTGACGGCATTCCAGCATAAACCCAGATTAGTTTTGGGGCAACCCTTTAAAGCCAAACCACTTATCATCCCACTGCAGTCTTGAAAAAATGGCTGTCAAACTTGTGTGGCCGTTTAAAATGCTTTTGGCGCTTCGAAGTCAGCTCCATCACCTTGACATAATTAGCATACCCTAAATCTATTCCTGAGTAGCTTTTTTGCGAACTAAAGCTGCTTTTCACGATCAACGTGAACGATTTTTTTTTTACGACAGATAACATTCAAAGTCAATGCAAAGACGCGAATACATCGCGTGTATTCGCGTCTTCGCATTGATTTTGAATGCACTAATCTGTCGTGCGAACAATTCGTTTCGCGTTCGGTGGAAAAGCAGCTTAGAAATCAAGCAATTTATTTAGCCAACAAGTACAACCGGCATGTAGCCTATAATGATTAAAAAGCGATAATAAAAAGTGGACATACCAAATAAGGCTTCCGTGTAAGAATGCCAATAACTAATAACAATAAAACCATTTTAATACGGTCCTGGTTTTCAAAAATAGCCTATAACAATATAGGCCGACGCAATATGGAAAACATTTCATTAAGCCTATCCACATCAGGAGGTATGACTTATTTTCAGATTCACATCAAATCGTCAAATGTAAGCCTATAAAAATAATCTGGCAAACGCACGCAGGTGAATCTGTGCTGTTTCCTGGTCATTTTAATCTCAAAATGCGACTGCCGAAAGAACAGTATAAAAATAAATTGGACCGTCTTCCGATTCAATTTTGTAATTGTGCGAATCAAGTGCTTGATTGTCAATTGAGCATGGGACCAAGGTGAGAACTATTGCTGTTTAGACGATGATAATTCTGCAAACCTTGACGTTGCTTTGTTCATGGCTTTGAATTTAGGCAACTGTATGGTCATGGCCGCATCAGGTCTGATTCCTAAAGCAAAAATAGCGAGCTCGTCCACTCGCCCCGTTGCGGGAGTTATTATTAATGCCCCGGGTGGATTTTCATCAGTGTTCATTATGCATTTATTTTTCCTGACAACAAACTTTCCTGCACTCTGCATTTTAACATTCCTCCGTGTCTCCCTCGCTGCTTCTGAATCTGCACTGCTAGCCAATTCCGTTCGAATCGAAAGACCACCGCCATTTACATTTTACCTTCTGTGGCTTCTACATGAACTCAAGTGAAGTAGAGCTGCTTTGCCATAGGATGAGCGCGAATGTAACGTCAATGCTGAGGCCGCCCCCAAGAGAGCGCCTACCACTCACTTTCTTTGAGAACTACGAGTTAGTTTGCTCTGCGGCTCCTGAAATAATGCTGGAAAATCGTTGACATTTAGAAATTAGATCGCGCATAGGGGTGAATCGAGATCGCGATTTTCTGGCGATTTATCGTGCAGGCCTAGTGGAGTGTCAATGAAAGTTGAACCACTCTTCCTATCATAAGTATCTGAATCATATAAAATGATTTTAAAGCTGGTATTGTAAGGAAAAATGGTTGCATCATGTTGCTTTGAGTGATGATATTGGCGCCTGAATATTCAGCTGATGGATGATAAGATAAAAATTTCAGCCAGTGTAAATAGATTGTTAATGTTTGCATTTTTAAATGGGGTCTGCACTGATTGGACAATTTACAGACTGGCTTATGAACCAGCTAACTGCGCTATTTAGCAGGCTGCAGAACTAGCTCGCCGGGGTATCTAACTGACGGTGAGGCAGGTGACCCAAGTGAATCATAACAGCCATTTCAATATTTTTGTTCTAATAACTAGTATCAATATATTGGTTGCTAAGCTATTTTCTTTGACTCACTGATTGTCAGGCACAGATAATATTTTAGAGTAATACATCCCTGACTGAATCACAACCTGGATTCCTGTGATGGGCTTTGATGTTCCCAGTAGTCCTCCTTTATAAATTTATTCACCTCCACCAAGGAGGTGTATGTTTTTTCTGGCGTTTATCTGTTTGTCTGTCTGTTTGTCTGTTAGCAGGATATCTAAAAAACAGCCACATAGATTTTAACCAAACTTTGCAGGATCTTAGAGTAGCATAAGAGGAACAAGTGATTGAATTTTTGACATATCTAGGCCAAAGTACAGCTGAGATATAGGCCAAAGTTCAAATCCAGCTATGCTGGCAGAGATTTGAAGTCTTTCCAATGGGCTGGATTTCCAATCGGCATGCTTTTGGTTTTTGCTGCCACCTGGCGGTGGAATGCAACAACACCCTACATCAGCCAACGAAAATAACTAATGCACAGAGTTGCCTTAGCGTGGCGGAGGTGCTGCGCTCTCTGAGTGCTCTTGTATTATTATTATTTTTTTACATTTTCCTTACCATGCTAAAAACGCAAAAGCCTACATTCAGGAGACTACTCTGAGTAGGAGCGCTGATCTAAGCTGTGGATTTTCAGTTTTACAGTCAGGTAAATAGCTCTAGGACTCTTTGTCCCCAGGCTTTTTGTCTCCGGACTTTTTGTCCCCAAATTTTTCGTCCTCAGACTTTTTGTCCCCGGACTTTTCCTCTCCTAGGAATTTTCGTCCCCGGGTCTTCGTCCCTGCGGGCTTTTCGTCCTCATGAATTTTTTGTCCCCAGACCCTTCGTCCCTGGGTGGTTCATCCACAATAATGCTTTGCCCTCTTCCTGTATTATAAAACTAACCCCAACCCTAACCCTTATATCATGGTGATCTGTTCGTTGTCTGTTCATCCATCCGTCTGTCAGCAATGGTGGCACATTTTTTATCATGAGGGGATGAAAAATCCGGGGATGAGAAGTCCTTGGGGATGCAAAGTCCTCAGGGACGAAAAGTCTATGGGGACTAAAAGTCCAGGGGCAAAAATACGTGGACCAAAAGTCCAGGGACGAAAAATCCGGGGAAGAAGAGTCCTGTAACCCAGGTAAATACCATGTTCTCTCCAGCATGCCACAGTAATTCTGTTTTATCATTTGAGATTGTATCAATAGCGCTGGCATAGTAGGCAGCTACAATATGGTCTTATGCACAAGTTCATGATCACTGACTCTGTAAATGATTAGCAACCATTAGCTACTGTGAATGATACTTGTTCTGACCGACTGTTAATAATGAAGTATAACTGCATTATACTCTGAAAGGTGAAGAGTCAAGATCACATAATTAGATGTTATGTAAAACTTATGTGTGTTTCAATAATTGAAAAGCAGTCTGTCCATCTGTCTTTAACAGGTAGTCTAATTGTTCTGTGTTGGACAGGAGTTTTCCAGTCTTACAACGTCGTTAGTGTTAGGGCCTTAGATCTCTCTCTTATCTTCAAAAGCTCCTCCTGATGTGCCATATGCTAATGGAAGTTTTTTTAAAATAATACGACCAATCAGACCCATGTCTGAAAATGATGCAACTGATTTCTTGATTTTGATCACATTCTGCTACATTTCACCCCAGTATTGAGCATTTAGGGAAGAGAGAAGTGAAGCTGTGGCATAGCTTCCTAAAAGATGGATTCAAAGAGCAATAGTTTATAAGGCATCAGCCAAATTCAAAATGTGCTTCAAAAGCATTTATACCCTGAATTGAGGAAATTAATTCAATTGAGGCAAACGAAAGCTTAGTGATAGAGGGTGTAATGTTTAGTCTATGGGCCAGGTCACGCGGTAACGGGGTTACAAAATCGGTGTATTTTGTATCATAGCTCCAAAACTAGGTTAGATTGAGTTACAATTTAAATGGCCTTGTGTAGGTTTTCCTTAGGTCTAATAGCTAATAGCTAATTTTGTTCATTTGGTTTATTTTGGGTGAAAACAGCAAAAAAGTGGTTGGTAACAGAGTTAATAAAAAAAAAAGTCCAGGGACTTAAAGTCTGGGGATAAAAAGTCCGGGATGAAGAGAAATAGAGCCCTCTAGAGGAGCAGTCCAGCTTAGCTGGTGATGACTGGTGAAGGTAGGGGCCTGTCCCCACCGGGCCAGTGGTTCTCCTGGGGCAGAAGCCAGGCAGTGATTCCCCTTCACAGAAGCAGGACTACTTGACAGCAGTGTTCGACTTTAACGCCGGTCCGTCGGTCATTGGCCAACGATTTTCATTTTGGGCCGACAATTTTCTGGGTGGGTCGGTCCGGTGGGCCGACAGCATTTTTTAGCCGCCAAATCGGATTCACTGAACTGGAACAACAATCTCCGAGTCGAGCTCACACTGTCAGTCCGTCATTACGGTCAATGACGCCACCTCGAGTAAAGCCAGGCAGCGTATTTTGCATTTAAACCTCAGCGAAGAGTTCGCTCAGGATTGTAACCTAATGAGCATGCGCAAAAGGTTCGCATGCGATTAAGGCTTTAACATGGCAGGCATAGGAAGCAATGGATAGCGATCAATAGTGATATCTCTGTGGTTCTAGCTAACGTTGGATCGCATGCTCAGCTAGCAAGTTCGCTAGTTTAGCTAGCCAACAGTTCTATTTGACGCATCAAAGTCAATAGGAAAAAAGTGAATAGCCATTTATTTTTCGAACTAACTTAGCTAGAGTTGAATCGCAAGCATTTAGCTTGCTAGCTGCCATTTAAATGCACCGAATAAAAAAAATTTCGCAGTGTCTAGAGATACAGCAGTTTTATGGGCACGGCAGTCGATTTGAAGGGATTAGGAAAAGGATTAGGGATTCTGGTTAGGGGAAGGGTTGGTTAGGGGTCAAGGTTAGGGTTAGGTTTAGGAAAACAATCTTCCTTTCCCAAGTTTCCCCTTATGAGGGCTCCTTGGGAAAGAAAAGTTTGCACAGGCCATTCAGTGTACTGGAGCCTTTATATAGGAAGAATTTGGTCCCTCTTGTGTCGAAGTTTTAAGTGCGTTTGTTGAGTCCTCTTGGGAACAAAGTGTTTAGTTTTATGATCCAATGTTTTTCTGCCCTACGCCTGTCCTCCGTGTCCAATTGTTGTTTGTCTGGAGCCGGATATTTCTAGTGCCTCAAGTCCATGGTGAAGGAAGTGAGCCACTAGGTGTGTGTCTGTCTCCCTATGATTTCTAATGTTATATATGTGTTGTGCTAATCTAGGCCTTATCTTGTTACCTGTTTCTCCCACATATTTTATGTCACAGTGGTTACACTTAATGACATATATGCAGTTATGTGTGTTGAGTGTGAGTGTTTGTTTGATTAGGTATGTTGTGTTTGTTGTGTTGTTTCTGATTGTTGTGGCTTGTTTGTAAAATGCTGGGTCTTGTGGATGTACCGTGTTAATTTCTGGTAATTTGCTGTTTACCAGATGGTCCTTGAGGTTTTTGCCTCTCTTATAAGCTGAGATGACTCTATAGTCCTGGAGTATGTCAGTGTTCCATAGGGATCTGTTTAGATTTTGCTTAATTTTAATGTTTGCTGCTTGGCTAAATGCTGAGTAGGTGGTTATGAGTGGGATTATTTTCCTCGGATCTTGTGATCTTGTGGTCAAGAAATTTTTCCGGATCTGTCTGAGGAAGGATCGAGTGTATCCTCTGGGTTTTAATGCTTTGAAGAGGCTCTGGGTAGCCTCCTCAAAATCAGTTGTTTGTGTACAAATCCTGTGGTACCTTAGCAATTGTGATTTAATCAGGCCTTTGAAAGTGTGTTTTGGATGAAGACTGTTTTTGTGTAAAAGTGCGTGTGTGTCTGTGTCTTTAAAGAAGACTTTTGTGTCTAATGTGTGTGTCTGGGTAAATGAGGGTCCTTTATATGTGGTGGTGTCCAGGAAGTCTATGCGTTCTTTATGTGTGGTGTATTTAACTGTGATTGATCTGTGGTGTGTGTTGAGGATATGAATGAAGTTTTTGAAATCTTCTAGGCTATGTGTCCATGTTCCCCATATGTCATCTAAGTATCTCAAGTAATTAGTGGGTAGTTTGGGGCATTTTTCAAAAACAGTCTCCTCCCAGTGTGCCATGTAAATGTTGGCATATGCTGGTGCAAATTTTTTGCCCATAGCCGTGCCACTGATCTGCAGGAAGAAGTCCTTGTTGAATTCGAAATCATTCTTGGTGAGGCTGATTTCCAGGAGTTGCAGGAGAGGTGTGTCCGGGCGATTGTCGTCCGGGTACTTCTCCATCCAGGCTTTTACAGCTGTTAGTCCCAACACTGTGTTTATGTTTGTGTACAGACTGTCTATGTCTATTGTGAACAGGATGGCTTCCTGTGCTATTTTGGTGTTTTTTATTTTGTGTATAAAGTCATATGTGTCCTTAATGTAGCTGTTGTGTTTTGTGGATAGTGGGGTTAGGGTTAGGGTTAGGGTCAGGGTTGGGTTAGGGCAGGGCTTGAAATTTGGACTGCCGTACCTCTCTACATTGAAATGCATTGGAAAACTGCCGTACCCGTAGCAACTGCCAAAAAATTTTGCCGACGGACGCTGACTAAAGAAACCCAGATTAAAGGTTATAAATTATGCCTTGCCGTAACTAACCTGATAGTTTAGCCAGGTGAGACAATGCTAATTTGTTGTCTACTGCAAGGTCTAACAAAGTCCGGATTTCCTTGCTAGATATCAAGTTTTGCGACAAGTACCAATTTACATGAATAACCCAGCATCTTTGGCAAACATTAATTCGCGTAAAAACTCTGCAGCCAGCGAACGAGCTGATCAGTCTCCTCAATGTGTAACAGACTAGTTAGCTAGCAACACAGCTAATTCATGACTACTTACTAATCTGACACGAGGCTGAACTTGGCTCCTTATTCGCAATTCTCGTCGTTTATGACTAATTAAGTAGCGGAATAATTGCAATTCACTGTTTTTATTTATTTATCTGCACCGCAAATGGCTAGCTGAGCAGGAAAACTAGCTTGCTAGCCTTGCAAGCAAGTTTGTTGGTTTATTTAGTAAACGTTTGAAAGCTAGAAAGCTTTATGCCGACTTTGCTTCGGTGCATGTAAATGCTGGCTAGCGAACTAAATGGCGAAGTAATTATTCACCGTTATCCATTGATTTCTTTGCATCACGTATACGGCCATAATCGCGAGAGAAACCTTTGTGGAGGTTGTGCTGTAATTACAAAATATGCTGCCAGCCATCTATTCACACGATTTAGCGAGTATTCGAACTTCGCGTCAATTTATGCGACTAAATGGGATTCAATACATTTGCTAAATATTGGCCAGTGAAAATACACTTTACTTTGTTGACCGTAGGTTCGAGTTCGTCTTTTTGTGTATGAAAGTTAATACGGAGATATTTTTACAATGTTACCTCGCTCCGTCTTAGTCTTAACCAAGAAGCGAGCGGGAGGGTTAATGTCGTGGCTGGGCAAAGAAGAACCGGCAAAAAAGAAAGATGGTGAAGGATCTCAGATTTATGAAAAGCAGAAGAGAAAAAAGCTCCCCCGAAGAGGGGGCGAGGGTATTGTAATCGGGTCTGTCTGTCTGTCTGTCCGGACGCATATCGAGGGTTTGGAGCACAATGTTTATATGTCCATTTTAGAGGTTTTGAGAAAATTGATTTTAAGGTTTCCAAGTGTTCTACTGAATCAGGTATTTTATATCTCTCTTTTTTTTTTTTTAACCAGTCACTCTTTTGCTGCACGGTTCAGAAGTATATTGAACACCTAAGTTTTCATAGGAGTGTGACCGCAACATCATGGTCAAAATTGCCAAAAATGGACATGTCACCTCAGTGCTCCAACAATTCTAGCACATGATGTGACATAACACAATGGTGATTGGTTGAAGGTAAGTTTGTTTGCAATGGAAGACAGACTATTCTGTAATAAAAGTCATGTTTATTCATCAAAATGTCAATGTTTAATTCGTTTAAGCAGATTTTGTTGGACATATCACAAAATGAAAATGTGAATTCTGATTAAAAATGAATGCAGATGGACATATAGTTATAGTGCTCCAAGGATTAGCTGATAGAAAGCTGTGACAGGGGGTAAAAATCTCAAAACCACAAATTTTGGACATATAAACATTGTGCTCCAAACCCTCAATATCTTAAAAACTATTGGCACGATTTACATTAAACTTTCACAGCAGAAAGGTGCTACCTGTGGCTCGGCCCTCCTCTAACGTCAGACTGCTAGGTCAAAAATCAAAGTCACAAACAAATGTCAAAGGGGCGAGGGTTTGCAATCTGGTTGTCTTGCTGTCTGTTCAAAAGACAGCCTGCTAGCTGCCTCAGCACTTGACTTTTAAAAATCCTGTCTTAAGTACAGTCATGCCCAAAATTATTCATACCCCTACCAATTTTTGTTTTTTTTCGTGATATTTTTTGACAAATCAAATTTATTCTTGCACAAATTATGCAGTAAGTTGACATAAGGCTGTAAGAAGTACAGTAAACAATTTTTCAAGAAATACAATATTTTTTGGTATTTTATTTGACAGATTTACAAAAAATGTAATGTCCAGAATTATTCATACCCTTTTCTTAGTAATTGATGGCAAAGCCTTTATTCACGATTACAGCCTCAAAACGCTTCCTGAAGTTGATCACAAGGTTTCTGCACGTCTGCATGGGTATTTTGGCCCACTCCTCTTTGGCAAACTTCTCCAGGTCCTTAAGGTTTGAGGGTTTCCTTGCCATGCCCTTGGTCTTCAGTTCCCTCCACAGATTTCTGATAGTATTGAGGTCGGTGGTCTGGCTGGGCCATTCCAAAACGTTCACTTTGTCGTCCACTAACCATTTCTTGACGTATTTGGCCGTGTTTTTAGGATCATTATCCTGTTGGAAGATCCATTCCTGCCCAAGACCAAGTTATTCGCCGGATTGCTTGATGTTTTCACTGAGGATCTGGATATACTGGTCCTGTTTCATGATGCCATTCACTTTAACAAGGGTTCCAGGCCCATTTGCTGAAAAGCAACCCCAGAGAATGATACTCCTGCCACCTTGTTTGACCGTTGGGACCGTGTTTTACAGGTTGAATGCTTCACCTCTTACGCCAAACAAAAGCCTCATCTCTGTACCTAAACAGCTTGATCTTTGTTTCATCCGTCCATAACATTGACAGCCAGAAGCTTATATCTTCATCCAGGTGAGCTTTTGCGAAGGCTAGACTAGTTCTTGTGTATCTGCGTTGGGGAAGTCTAAGAGGCGTAAGAAAGGTGAAGTGTTCAACCTGAGAAACACGGTCCCAACGGTCAAACACGGTGGCGGGAGTATCATGCTCTGGGGTTGCTTTTCAGTGAATGGGTCCGGAAACCTTGTTAAAGTGAATGGCATTATGAAACAGGACCAGTATATCCAGATCCTCAGCGAAAACATTAAGCAATCCACCAAAAAACTTGGTCTTGGGCAGGAATGGATCTTCCAACAGGATAATGATCCTAAACACACGGCCAAATCAGTCAAGAAATGGTTAGTGGACAACAAAGTGAACGTTTTGGAGTGGCCAAGCCAGAGCACCGACCTCAATCCTATCAATAATCTGTGGAGGGAACTGAAGACCAAGGGCATGGCAAGGAAACCCTTAGACCATAAGGATCTGGAAAAAGTTTGCCAAAGAGGAGGGGCAAAAATCCCCGTGGAAACATCGAGAAACCTTTGTGATCAACCACAGGAAGCGTTTGGAGGCTGTAATCGTGAATAAAGGCTTTGCCATCAATTACCGAGAAAAGGGTATGAATAATTCTGGACATGGCATTTTTTGTAAATCTGTCAAATAAAATACCAAAAAGTATTGTATTTCTTGAAAAATTGTTTGCTGTACTTCTTACAGCCTTATGTCAACTTACTGTGTCATTTGTGCAAGAATAAATTTGATTTGTCAAAAAAAAATCGAAAAAAAAAACCAAAAATTGGTAGGGGTATGAATAATTTTGGGCGCGACTGTATATGATACACAAGACCTTGTTGTTGCTATATTCTGAGAAATAAATGCTTTGTTCATAAAAAGGTGTCTTTTTTTGGGTTTTGCATTTGAAAAAATCAGGGCTGACAAAAACTCAGCCGGGCTGACAGATTTTGGGGTCTGTCAGCCCGGCTGGCAGACAGCTGAAAAAGTAAAGGTCGAACCCTGTGACAGTAGAACCAAGGGGTTTAGCAAGAATGCAGTACCAATCCTGGAGTCTATTGAAGGCTTGGGAGGTGTTCCTAATAAACTGACCCAAAGGAACAGGCAGGCACGTTGGATTAACAAGAACATGATCTCAGCCCTGGTGACCATTATAAAGGCTTAGGAGCTTGTCCCTAGTAATGAAACACTGAAGAATAATTATGTCTTTCTTTATCATTCACAACACCATTTCCATAAAAGTTGGGGTGCTGTGATAAGTGTAAATTAAAACAGAATGCAATGATTTGAAAATCATTTAAACCTTACATGTAATTGAAAATAGTGCAAAGACAACATATCAAATGTTGAAACAGAAATTTTACTGTTTTTTGACAAATATTTGCTCATTTTGAATTTTATGATAACATGTTTTAAGAAAATTGGGAATCTCAGGTATTCACAAAAGGGGTGTGGCATCCAATGATAAACCAGGGAGCAAGGAGAGTAACGAGACAAATAAATAAATTAAAGGAGACAAAACCACAAAACAGATGCAGACTGCTGGAACAGGGGAGGAACCAATTAAGGTGATGGTATCGTGCTATGGTATTGACTGTCAAGACTGGATTACTTCACTGTCGCAAGCCTTGGGCTATAACCAGCAATATTATGTGTTATAAATCCAATGTCAAAAAACATAACATTGGTTGAAATATAGTATTGGTTTAACTTTACTTCGCTAGCTAACTTACCTCATCTCTCATGTTTAGCATTGTGAGCGAGCGAGAGCGACATAATTCTGACTACAGTCCACTTAACGGCCACCGGTGTTAGTAATGACAACAAAATTCTGAAAGTTGTGCGTAGCACCTTTAAATCAGCAGACATTTTGGCCTCCATTTATTTTCAAGTGAACTATGTTCTTAATTTAGAAGAGCAAATGAAGGAATGTTAAAAACGTATTGTGGCACCACTGATTCAGTTAACATTGCTTACCCTGAGACTCGGGCGAAATACCAGGCGCAGATTACAACGGAGCCAGGGTGCAGAACAGAACCGTGATGGATGACGAGGTGAAATAAAGCAAAGGGAGACAGGACATGGAGTGAAACATTACACAAGAGGCACCAGGAGAAAATGTAGGTACAAGAAACAGGAAACCAAAATGAAATAAGCAAAACAATAAATAACTCAAATAAGTACAAAAAAGGACCACAGTGTCATCACTGTCCCCAGCACGATCAAGGGCCATAACGCCGTAAAAAAATATGCATCCATTTTTTAACTCAACGTAGATCATGAGTGGTTTATTAAGCATATAAAATTTCACACGTCGGTGTAATAGTTGCAGAGAAATCTTGTCCCCATTGTGGCCTGGATGGACAGACGGACAGACAGATGGAAAGACCTCTATCCAATATCCCCTGGTTCCACTTTGTGGCACGTGATAATGAAGACAGAACACGTGGAACCAATTAAGGGAACACATAACAGGTGAGCAGGCGAGCAGAGAGGCAGGGAAAGGGCTTGGTTACAAATGAGGTAGCAAGAGCAATCAGGTACAAAACAGGGAGTGAAAGAGAAAGCAAGAAAAATGGGAAAGGGAAGAAAGGAATACTAAAAGAACTGAACAGAACAATAAATAGACATAAAATTACATCATTTTAACAAAAAATATCAAAAAGACTAAACAGAGTCAGAACACGGACAATTGTTATGTGCAAATATGGAATAACACTTCAGTTAACAAAGACTGACATAAAGCATGCAGAAAACATCTCGCTTTCGGATCTAATCGGAGTCTTCTATTTTTGCCTCTTGATTTCAATATCTCAGATTCAATTACCTTTTGGGGACAAGTTTGAAAAATCTGTTTCAAATCATGCTCTTTCAGGGGACAGGATTTGAGATAAGTATGTGCTGCAATATTATGTTGTTTCCTTGAAGTGCTCTCCCTTGTTATCTTGAATGGATAAGAAACAAAAAAAAAGTGTGGGCTTTGCTCTTGCAAAATGACGTGATAAGAGACTGGAACTTTAAGTTTCATAGATGGCCAACAAGGGGAGACCTGTCTCAGGATTTTGAGCTGACTCAATCTTATCTTGGTTTTACATTTTTTTTTTATAAATACCAGCTATAACCACGAACTGCAGTCACATCAGAAACACTTCACTGTGTACCAAAACAGGTTTTAATATGAGTATTTCATGTAACTGCCGGAGAAAACTAAAAATGAGTTACCTGTTGGAACAACACCGACACCTACACACAGACTCTTCACAATGTGGTGCACCTGTGCTTTAGTAGGAACTGTGCATTATACTTTGTTTGTCATAAGGTTCCTTCCATTTTCATTCAAAAAGATAGCATTTTTTACTCTCCTCAGGCCATGATTATATTCTGCAATAAAATATACGACAGTATGTACTGTTTTCACAATTGGCTGTTATTTTCCCTCACTCGTTCTGTGCACATATTTTTTCATACATTTTCATTCACCCTGTTATGTTGAATGGAGTTGTTCTTTCACAACAGAGCTTCAGTTCTTCCCTCCAGATATGCAGATGTCTCTTCCCTCAAACACCGCTATTCCCCCACTTTCATTCAAATAAAAAACAACTTTATATTGACTTTAAGGCCATTATAATGCCCTGAATTATTCGGGTAAAAACCTCTATTTATACAAAGCTGCCCAACACTTTTATCTTAAAATACGTTTGTTAATGTTTTCCAGACAATATAACTTAACTATGTAGCTTTTGTCATCAAAATTATACGAAGGGCTGATATTATCAAAATTTCATGCAATGAATTCTAGAAGCCTAATAATTTTTCTCATATTTTGTTTTCAAATTCTGACTGGGCCATCAGGAAATTATACCTTCTACACTCTTTCCTCAATTCACCATCTCTCCCTTGTGTGCCTCGCTCACTTTAAATCCTGGCGCTCTCCTGTCATTGGCAGTGTTACAAACTGATTGGACATCAGAATGGAGGGAGGAGACATGTACTTGCGCAAGACAAAGGGGTTGAAAGCTTGCAAGAGTGGGGAGTGCTCAACTGTGTATGGAGCTGGGTCTGTGGTAACCAGCGATAACAGTGTGGGGCAGAAAAAAGATCAGATCAGGGAGGCTGAGGCAGTGTCAGTGTATATTTCTGTCATTTATGTATTTTATGTTTTCGTGTTTTGACTGGACCGTGGACCATTGTGTGACAGCGGCCCAAAGAAATAGTGAGTGTCTCCATTTTTGATCACTTTTTTGGCTATTTTGGTGTTGTTTCTGTCACTTTGTGTATGATGCTGTGTGAGTGCATGCACTCGTAGTGTTTGTATTTCCTGTATGGACTGAATTTGTATAAGTGTACCTAAAAATTAAGATTTGTCTGTGACTGGTGTTTTGTGCTTTTTACATTTTGTGAATTTAAGGCTGCTTGTACTACTTACTTGCCAGTGAATTAATTCATTGGATTTTTTTATGAGGGTCGACTGAACTTTAAACTCAGATTTTGTTCAGTCAGTTTAAAATTTGGAATTTCTTTAGCTTATCTCACTGTGACTGACATTGTTGTTGCACAAAGTGGGATGTATATTTCCCTAGTAGATAGAGGAGCCCAGTGAAATGGTATGATAAAGGCAACATACCTGACAACATTAACACAGTGGTCTAATAACAGGGCACTGATACTCACAATGTTTCTTTACTCCTAAAACTTTGGATCATGCAGTTCAGAAACTTGTTATTTATTAAGGTTTTCATTGTTAGACAGTCTGAATCGCAGGACACACCTACATCTAATGTATTTACCATGAGAGGAAATCATACAAGAGTAAAGCTGATAAACTACAGCCAGAAAACATGAATGAATGGGTGCTGTTGGGCTGTATGATTCACAGAAAGAGTCTGTCTGGAGTTGTAAGATTTATCAACCTGCACGGAGTCCGTGTGCATATCTGAAGATGAAAACCTATTACAAGCGTTCAGGCTCTTGAACACCTGAAAGAAATATATCTTTTTCATGAGAAAATGTTACTTGCTTCTGATTATTTAGCTTTTGGATGATGGATCAGTGAAAAAAATGGCCATTGTCAATATATTGTTAATGTTTGCATCTTAAAATAAGGGCTGTACTGATTGGACTATTCTCACTATTGTCAATACATAAAAATACCTGGAGGCTGCAATCAAGCCTAATTTCCGGTGCATTATGGGATAGTTTGGTTGCCAAGTTGCTTCCAATCTTGCGCAGCTGCGGGGAAAAATTTGCATTAGCATGCGTAGTTACAGATACTTTGTCGTACGATACTGAGTGTCATTGCCATATTAATACTTTGTGCGTCTAGGTGATTCAAGTGATTCGCTCATTATCAAGCATCTTCATGGGTTTGTAAAGAACTGTTCATTTGACTCACCAGTGCTGAAGCAGGGAGAGATCTAAAACATTCAGGAAAACTGGTGCTCCAGGAGAGGTTTGAGAAGCACTGATGTAGATGATAAGATAGCTATCGTCCAGTGTTATTATGCACATGCAATAGGCCTAAGCGCTAGCACACAAATCATGCCGCAATGCAAGCTGCATATCAATGTGTGGTAGTCTTCGAAGTGTAGAAAGTTTTGGCGAAAAAGCCACATTCGGGTATTTTTCCATATTGGCGATAATTAGAATTTAACAGTAATGCTCATCAACTTGCTAACCAAGCTATTCACCAGGCTAACAAACTAGCTTACCAGGGTATCTAGCTGATGGAGAGGCAGGTGACAGGAGTGAAGGGCAATGAAAATATCAATTTCTTTTTTTAAATGCTTGCTACTATGTGGCATGAAAAGTGTTTAACGGGAAGCCTTCAGGGGATATTTCTGTAACAGTCAGAGAGTTATTGAAATCATACCAGGGGATGATCAGCCTGCTATACAATAGTTCAACCAATCAATAATAGTCTAGGTGAGCAACTATAGTTGCTGCTTCTTGATTAATTTTTGGTATTACCTGTATGTTCAGTGTCAGGGGGGTACTGTAGAGAAAACAGCTTGCTTCCTTGGTCATTTGTATTAGGTGTTGCAAGCATACCTCTTATATTGTGCAAGATGGATTTCACAAGACCACAGAGGGATATTAATGTTATGTGGTCAAATTTCTGCAACTTACCCTGTTTTTTATTGAATGTAGTCAATGGGGTGAAAAAATATTTTTGGTTTATGTCCTCATTTTCAGTTTTCAGGGCATGCACTTTGAGGATGGCAGGAGCTATCGTTTTACTGAAAAGTAGTAATTAAGTGGAGGGAGGAGGCATGGCCACATTTAGAGGGAAACATAATTGTATGGAACTGCAGATGGCATCAGACAATGCAAATAACTGAGTTATATAATTGGTCATGGCCCACACAGAGATTAAAATTCATTGTTTAGATGGTACATTATGTGTCATTACACTAGTGCTAATAATACAATGTACAGTACACTGCATCTCATCTTTATTTGCACAATGTTTATGACAGTTCTGCCAGTTACGTGGTCTGCAGTTGTTATTTTGGTTGGTTCAAACGTGTTCTTTTTTGGTTGATGCAATAGGCTGTTACTATGCTTTGAAAATAATCAACACTTTTATGATGACAGGCTTTTGACCTTTAGCTGGCTGAATGGGTTTTACAGCATATTTTTGTGTGCATTCAGTGCTGTTTATCGTTAGTTTTTAAGCCTGAAAAATAGACCCTGATAAATCAAAGATCCGTCTGAATCCGGTGGTCATCAACGCTGACGGAATGGCTATGCATGTACTGGGCTCAGTGTGCATTTGAGAAGTCAAATGGATAGACAATTTCAATATGCAATTGACAGTCATATTAGAGCATATGCAATTCAGTGAATGAAACAATGTCAAGGCAGCCGTAAGTGTGCCACTTATTTCTGCAGTGTTGCAGAGTTCCAAATCATTAAATATAAATTAAGTTTGATTAATTTTCATACTGATTTCTTCATGACAGAACAGGTAGCTGGGAACTAACCCCGAACAAACAGGTAATATGATCAATATATTTGTTGGGCTGATTATATAGTGTCTGTATTGGGATGGAATGCTCCATGTTCCAAATACATTACCAGGTACCATGTAATAATGTGGGTAATATGTAAGGATATCATATTAAGGAGAAATGTCAGAACTCAGATCTCTGGTACTTTGTACACCAAGAACTCAGCTCTGCTCTCACAATCTCACAAACGTGTATTTGGTGTATCACTATGCACCAAAACCAAGACATCATGACTGTCTGCCCAATGTGCTGCTCACATGAATGCCAGGACTCAGGGTTTCCCAGCAAAGCATTTCCCAGAGTATCACACTCCTGTTGCAGGTTTGTGGTTTGTCCCTCCTGAGACTACTGTCAGTAGGTACCCTGCAATGCTGACTGGGAATTCCTCGCAATGCTTGCTCCAATCGAGTCATTCATAGCAGTTTGGCACCTTGCCAGCGTTGCTCAGGTCCAATCTCTTCGGCATCCAGCATGTCGACTATGAGGCCTGTTAGCAGACCTGAACATGTGCCAATGTTAATAGATAATCAACATTACTCACTTCATCTGTGAGTCATTAAAATATTTTGTTCATTGCTGTGTAATATTGAAAAACAATGACTCAGAAAAAATATAAATTTTTTCATGATCATGTGTCAGCAGAATACAGCATTTTTCATGACAGTTTTTGTTGTGCTGCTTCATCTATTCATTTTGGCTCTTCATCAGTGAGACGGAATTGTTTTTTCTTTCTGCTCTCCTGACATTCTTATGTCAGAAAGTGAAGTCAGAAATCTGCCATGTCTCTGACAGATTTCCAGAGACACAGTATGAGATACGCTGCCTCAATAAAATATTGATAACTCCCTAGTCTACAAGGGCCCTAGTTTGTTCTCCATTCATCACACAGCAATCTGGGATGGGTTTGGGCTATCTTGAGTTAAAATGAATATATTTTGTGTATTTCAATTTTTTTTCACACTCCTGGGAACTCTGTTGTAACAATTACAAGGCACACGTATTGTTATAGCTCCTCCAGGGGATAATATGATTTCACTGCCTTTTGTTTGTTTGTTGGCTCTTCAGTTAGCGGGATATCTAAAACAGTTCTGGATGGATGTCAATGAAATTTCGTGTGTGGATAGACACTGTGCTTTGGAGGAAGTGGTTTAATTTGGTTATGACCCAAATGATATCCTTGATCGAGGATCCGAAAGAATTTCTAAACGTCTGAAGACGGCGCCCTCAAGTCTAGTTTAATGCTCACGTTCAATGATAATTTGTCTGCCAGCAAATTTCAAAGCGGCAGATGTTATGCGATCTTTAAGTGCCTTCTAGTTTTTATTGCTTTCTGTTGGAAATAACATCATGATTTCTCCAATCATGATTTTCATCACGATTCACCAAAAAAAAAAAAAAAAATCTGAAGTAAATTGGAAAAACCCCTAAAATGGTACCACTGAGATAGCATGTTGAAGAATAAAGAGAATTTGTGGTGTTTGATGCATTGCATTTGGGGTGCATCAGTGTGATGGAAAAGCCTATTCCCTCTTCAGTGCTCCTATCACTCAATTTTTTCACCCAATCCTCCTATTTCCTCCTATCTTCCTTTTTCTTGACTTTAGTTTCAGTTAGTTCTTTCTACTGTTTATTTCATGCTTTAATATTACTCTCTGCCATTTCCAGTTCACTCTTCAGTAGCGGAATGTACTAAACTATGTTGACTTGGTGTACTTTTGAAAACGGAGCCGTGATCAACACTGAGGTAACTGCGTGTCTTGAAATGTGTGCGAATCCGGCTAGATCAAAGGTGCTAAACTGCAGTGAAGGGAAGGCATTGGTGTTCAATCAGTCCCTTCTGTGGTGAACTATTAACCCTGAGGCTCAAAGTTCTTTGTTGTTTGTGAACTGGAGACATGGCGTTTCAGTGGCCCATCTACCCTCAGCTTCCAGATATCCCTTCTATTCCTCCAGCTCATTACCTCATTTTTCTCACAGGATCAAAGTTCTTGTTATTTCGCAAAAAACCTGCATTTTCTCATTTATGTGGTGGTGAAAATGTGCCTGAGCACTGACTGTGAAGAAGCAGACAAAGGCTGGCTTTAATTATCATGTGAAATGAATGCACAGACATGTATCCTGCAAATTAATGCAAATTTTTAAAAAAATATTCCTTTAAGATTTTTTTTTTTTTTTAATGAAACTGTTTTTGGCCATGGTAAAAGGTAAATGGTTGATAAATCCAAGTGAACTCATTGTGTAATTTTGTTTATTTGAATAGGCTAGACCCATCTTACGGATGCAATTCACATTGATTGCCATTCTGAGAGGGTGTGGTTTACCTGGGAACTGCACCAATAAACTCTCTGTTGCAAGCCCCCGAGCAGGACATTGCCCTGCCATTTCTGAGCTGGTAATGACAGTGAGCTTCCCAATATGTATGTACTTCCCTGGAAAAATTCAGTGTTCTTAGCTTTCTCTTTGCACATGGGTGGCCTTGAGTTTAAAATATGTATGTGTGGGTGCATTTATGCCTTTTTCTCACTTAGTCTGTACATCACTGTGTGGGGCTGTTATTTTCTATTTCAGGTGATAATTGGGATTTTGTTAAACATGGCAAATGTCACCATCAGATGCGTTGCTTCCATTTCCAGTCATTAGCATTGCCAAAATTGTAACTGAGGAATATGCTCTGATGTGCAGTCAAAAAAAATCCTCTGGACAATGTGGGCTATTGAGGATAGTTTAATTCCCAACCATTTTAATGAAACGTTTTTGTTAGGCTAACATCATAATTAAAAGCTTTCTAAGAAATCTGGAGCATCAGATAACAAGCTGAAGAGATTTTGAAATCAAAATGCACACCACAAAAATGCATGAACTTGGATTTATAGTCCAAGTAACATTGCAAGCATCACCATAAACCTGAGATGACCATTATACTTTACACTGTATACCAATCCTTAAATAAAGAGTAATTTCTTAACTTAGACAGATGGTCTGGAAAAGCATTTGTCCCACTGAATAATTAGGGTTGACAGACATCCAGCACAGGCTCTGTGTTGCAGTCTGAAGAGGCACATACCGTAATAAAGATGGTAACAGCATTTTGCTTACAGTATGTGACATACGGACTAACATTACTAGAACACTTTGTTGTCAGCATTACCGAGGTTGATGGTAATGTAACACACGGCCTTGTGCTGTTGTGCAGATACAAAAGTCCGCTTTGCCCAGATGGCAATCTGGCAACCTTGTGTCAGTCTGATCACCTTTAAATTTGCTGGTGGAGGAGTTGCGATCTCACTCCAAGGCATCCAACAACTAATCCCACGGTCTCCTTCAGCTTTTGGCCAAACCTCACCATCCTTGGTCCCACAAAGCCCTGTACTTCATCACAGATTTGCCAACCTGTGATGTAAGCACAGTCATCTGATCATAGTTGACAGGTTCTCTAAAGCTGCCCATTCTGTGTCTCTACATAAGCTTCCCTCAGCCAGGGGGATGGCTGAACTTCTGTTTCTATGCGTCTTCTGTCTCAATGGTCTCCCCTAACAAGTGGGCTCAGGTTCTGCCATATCCTGTGTCTCCTTCCACTAATTTCCATTTTGCATTTTTTTTAAATTATTTTCCATCTTTTTTCCTGTGTCACTTTTCGCAGTTTGTCTCAGTTTGTCACTCCTGCAATCCAGTTCCTTACGTCTCCTCATTTCCACCAGTGTACGTAAGCCTGTCTTTGTTCTGTTTTCTTTGCCAGAATATCTTGTGCCGGCTTCTTGCTTGTCCTTGCTTTCCTGCTTTTTTCCTCAGTGCCTGCCTCCCTGTTTCCCTGCTCCTTGTTCCTGTTCCTACTCCTGCATCTCCTGCCTTTTATGTTCTGTGTTCTACCTTTGCCCTGTTCCTCTTCTCTTCCCTCATTATTCTCCACCCCAGTTCCCTTATATTGATCTCCCTGTTTTAGGCCTTCATTCTTTCACCAACAACCATCCTGCTAGCCCTACGTATCTGGCTGCTGTCCACTGACCCTTGCCTGTCTACCCTCTGCTAGATGTTCTGGTTTTATTGCCCTATTTACATGAGCACCAAACTTGTACAAATTGAAGAGCTGATCATTGTTATTCCTGGTCTGCTCGTGATTCCTGTGCTTGGTGTCTAAACAACCATTATTTGATGCAATCAGCAGCTTCGTGAAATCTCCTGTTGGATGAGGTGGACTTTGCTCAGGTTTGAGGGAGAAGCGACAGGACAAAGCTCCTGGAGCAAACCTGGGGACCTCTTACAAAAAATGAAAGGGTTAGCTGGTTAGTTCCAGAGCATGTGTCTTTTGTGACTTTTCTCACTTTCTTGGCTCCAGCTATTTGGTGACAATAGTTTAGGACTTCAAAAGAACTGCCATTTTGTTAATCTGTCCTGCTTTCTGAGCAGTGCCCTGAAAAAACTGAGGGCACCTTTCTTCAATATGGCACTGTTTACACTGAAAGAATATGTATATATATCAGAAGTTATTAGCCTATTAGACTTCAATTTATTATGTATAAGCTCTACACAATCAGATATTTGAGTCTTTCTTTTCAAATTTGTGTTTCCTTTAGTGTTGTTAATAATGACACAGAAGAGGTGTACTCAGGGCTTATTATTGTGTATTTAAGGAACATCAAATCAGTTCAGGACAGCAGCAATGAGCACAAATGGAGAGTCAACAGACTTGCGTCAGCTGCTATACATGCAGATGAGCTTGGCTGAATTCAGAGCTGTACGTGAGAGACGTGTTAGATGTAAAATAAACATTTGGGTCTCTGTGGCAGAATCAATCTTTGCGATGGGAAATAAAAAAAGCCACACCAGCTTAGAAGAGGTGCTGACCATGGTGAAAATACAAATGCATCAGAAAGAAGTCGCACTCAAAGCCACAATACAAAAATAATTAGTTCATTAAATCACCAAAGTTTTGACCGGAAACACCAAAATATTGGTGATTTATTCATTTATTATTTTTGCCTTGTGGCTACAAGTGTCCGACTCAGAATCAACCTTATGAACCATGTGACATTACAAGGCAATTTCAGAAAAAATAAATAAATAAAACAGGATGTTTTTGACATGTACTATTTTATGGTACATTGTGTGAAAATAGTCTGGTGAGTCACTTGATGACATTAATGCTGAGCAACAAGACGACCAACATTCTTTCTCAGTCTACAAACAGTGTGAAATGAAGCTTTTAAACTAATTCGTGACCCTGACCTAAGCTGATTCCAAAATAAAGTTAATTAAATTCCAAAATATTCATTCTCTATGTGCTGGTTTTGCCTTCAATTATAGGGTCAGTATCTCTCTGTTTTCATTTAATTGCTTGTTGTGCCTGGTAAAATTTTTATTGTTATTGTTGTTTTTTCAGCTTCATAATTTCAATTCTTTTTTTTTATCTTTCAGTTAGAAGAATATAACAGACACTGACAGATGAGATGTAATTACCTTCTAATAATCTACTTGAGTTGAAATAACAAGGGCCTAGCATGAATGAGGACTTGGTGTGAGATTCTCCTTTCCTTAACAAGCCCCCATCATGCTAGTGTCCATTCTGGCTTTTGCGATGTAGATTGACTTAGGGGATGTTTGTTTTGATGTCAGTTGACCAGCATGTAAGCTCAGTGTCTTTAGTTTGATTCTTTTCAAATGCTATGGTTTCCTCCTGCAGTCTCTGAATGTGTTGTCACTCCTCAACTTACAGAAAGAAATGGAGTCATTTTTTGGGAGTATTGAGCAGCACACAACTATAGAAGAATCACATATTTTCTTCCCAGTCACTCCTCGAATTCCTTCAGTTCTTGACAAAAGGTACAAATCTGAGTGTTGCTTGTGGCTGAATATTTCAGACGATTAAAAAAAAAAAAATTATAGTCTCCTCAGTGCCCGTCTGTGACAACCTTTATAGGATAAAATTTATCATGAATGAGCACAATGAGCTTATCTGTTTGGATTGTTTTAGTATTATAATTGTGACAGAAGAATGAGACTTACTTATGGAGCACTGAAAAGTAATCTCTTGCAGTCACAGGCCTTTTAGCTATTAGTCATTTTTGATCAAAATGATCATTTATGCTGTTGCATTATGAATTTTAGATGTGCAACAGCTAGCTGTGCAGAAAAAAAAATCATGGGACCTTCATCTCAGCTAAGAGTGAAAGTAACGAAATGCTCATTTTGGAGGTAGGGGAACTTGCCTTTCATTTTCAGAGTTTTTTAGGATGAATTTCTTTACTTGACCACAGCTATGTGGTTGATGCAGGTAAATTTCAGATATTAGCTCTAGAGAAGGAAGATGAGTGATTAAGCATGGAGTGATGAATTCTCTCTCCTCATTAAATTTCTTGCAGGAACAGGAACTTTGCCAATAGGAGATGGCGACCTGCATCACTTTTCAATGGGAAATTTCTAAATGCTAACAATGGTGACACATTCACATAAAACATTCTACTGGCAAAGCACACCTTCAGATTTTGTTAAGTCACACGGCTTTGATATTTACGACAGACTGTACAAACTAGGAACTCAACAACCATAAAATATGTCTCTTTGATTGGAGCATTTTGTGTCATAACCCTTGTGTTTTCTCATTTGGTTCTTTCCTCTATCCAGCAGCATGCATGTGTTTTGTGGTTTTGTCTCCTTAAATTAATTGTTGTCTTGTCTCCCCCCTGGCTACCAAGTGTTGTCAATTGTATGCCCTGCTACGTATGTTTTGGTCTATATAGTCTCACTTTATATTTAGCTTGGGGGCTAAGTGAGGGGCACTGCAGGAAAGATTGTGGAGTCACACAAAACAATAGGATTTGTCCTGTATTCAGTATCAACGAGCATAAGTTGTTCAATGAGATTCCCATAAAAAACTATCAAGCTAATGTAACTTTCAAAAATGAAAGAGTTTGTCCTGGTGTTGGTGCTGCAGCAAAGGTCATGGGGTGACCAATATCAATTGTAAAAAGCCATCTCCCTGCTCCAGAAATGATCACAGGAGTGTGACATGATTCCCATCAAAACTGTTTGAGTTATTGAATTTTGAAATATAAAGTTTGACCTGGTGGTGCTTTTTCAGGAAAAGTCATGGTGTCACACAAAGCAACAGGGTTTGTTCTTTATGCACCAGGGATGAACAAAGAAAGTCTCATGCCATTCCCATAAAAATTGTCAAGCAAATTTTCAAAAATGAAAAGTCTGGCCCGGTGAAGGCACTATAGCAAAGGTCATTGGGTGACCGGCATCTATAACATGCCTTCTCTCTACCTGAGAAAGAATCACCAGAAGTGTGACGATTCCCATTTAAGATGTTTGAGTTAACGATTACATTTGGAAATGGAAAGTCTGACCTGGTGTTGGCGCTACAGGAAAGATTATAGAGTCACGCTAAAAAACAGGATTCATCCTCTATGCCCCAGGTATGAACACAAAAAATTTTTTGTTTGATTCCCATAAAAACTGTTCAAGTTATCATGTTAACGTGAAGGATCTGTGACAGCAGCCGAGCCAAAAACATAATATCCCCGAACACTTTGTTTCGGAGATATAGTTATCACAAATAGATAATGATGAAATTGTTTTTTTCCATCCCAAAGGACCTTAATCACCCACATTTTTCCTCTCTCTGGATCAACAGGGAACCTGTACATTTTGTAACCTTTCTCGCCTGTAGGTGGAGCAACGAGTCATTTTGATGAATTCTGAGGATGTATCTCAGACAGTGCAATGGGGATAAACTCACTCACAGTGAACAGTTCCCTGTGATGCGATAGAAACAATATGCCTGTGTATGTCATGTGTCAACATTTTGCTGGGGCCTCGTGGCGGCACTGCTATTGATAAACATGTGATTGTGATTTGTGATATCTGAAGACCATTATAAGAAATATTGGTTTAATGTGAGGTATGTAAGTTGCATAAAGACTGAACAAGCTAAGAAGAGTGGTGTTTCTTCATACCCTACAGATGATGGTTGATAATACTCAGAATGAATTTGCTGAAGTCATGATAGCTAATAGTACTATTGCTCCAGACCAATATTCTGAGTACCAACGCATTGAGCAATATGTTTTGTCAGAGCTGTGTGAACCTTGGGTGAAAATCTATGCTCTATCTTCCACATCATGGTAGTTGCATGAAAAAACATATTAAAACAGTGAATACACTTGTTAAAAATGTAGCAGCATTATTTGTCGACAATTTGAATATGATTGCTGATGCTTTAAATCCTCTGGAGCTTGCTCTGTTGTCTTGCCCACTTTGTTTAAGCAAATATGTGGCTGACGTGATTGTTTACAATTAAACTGGGTGCGTCCAAATTCTCTGTAGAGCAATGAACCTTCCTTGATAACAGACGTGAACACAAAATAGTTCAGCAGGTAGCCATAACAAGGGGCACATGCTCAATTCTCTTATTTGATAGTTCCTTCGTCCTCAATCCCCCCGTTGAACAGGAAGTTGTTTTGGATTCGCCAACTCATAGGCCATCCCTAATTTCTTATTTCTGCTTTGCGGAGTGTAGCCGGAGCTCTGAGAAGCCATGAGCGAGTGTACATGAGAGCAGCTTTCCCAGAAGATTTTCAGCTGAAAGCCATGATTTCAATAGGTAATTACAGATACTGGCAGCAGATCTAGCTGTCATCAGAAATGGACGTCACTTTACGTGACGCTTCAGAGGAATGGACATCTCATTTCACTTAAAACGTATTTCCTCTTTTGTTCTCTCTATTCCATGATTTCCTTGTGCCTCTCAATGTATGTGCCATGGGAGGAACGTAGATGCAAAGAACAGGCGCAGATGAGGGGATTGTAGATGGAATTGAAGAAAATTGATACACACCTGAGGAGCGTCATATTGTCTATTTCATGAAGGAAAAGAGGCAAATAGATCTTCTGTTGCTTCCCTCCAGCAAAGAAACAATGTATCACGTTGGAAGAAAGGCTTTATAGATCATGGACCACAATCCTTTGCAGCTGTAGTGATTGGATACTTCATTTGTCATAGTTTTATGGTTGGCTCATTCATGTCATAATCACCACTGAGCTCATGACATATTGTAGAAAAGGGCAACTAATTTTTCTCAATCATGTGTCAAGCTAACTTATAAATCTCTTTGTAACTACCTTGACCCGAATGACATTTTCTGTTGAGGTAAAGGTACAATGGGGAGGAAAGGCAAAATTTCTGTCTGTTGAAGAGAATTTGGAGGCACGCTATGGCTGCATAACAATTTTGTCTCCTCAGTCCCTTGTTATTTTCCTTCCTACCTCCGCTCTCTTCCTACTAGGAAGTAAGAGGTAGAGGATGGGTGGTTAGGAGTTGAGAGGACAAGAAGGAGGACAGAAGAAAAATGAGAAATGGGCAGTTTCTTCCACCATCATCCAGATCCAACATCCACCAATGATGAAGTGGCCCCATCAGGGCCACTGCATCAGCAATATGGCCAGCCAACCACATACCCCATCCTCCATTATCATGTCATGGCATATTGCAAAAAAAAAAGGGTTTTAAAATGGCTTTGGCGTAGACAAACAGCATTGTTGACTGTGCCATAGTTAATGGCCATGTTGGCTAGCATACAAGGAACAAACAAAGGTAATGTGATGTAAATAAAGCATAGTCTTGAACTTATGTTTGTGCAATGGAATGTGTTGATCAGTCATGGTATCAGATTCTAGGAGTTTGGATTAATTAATGAGCTTCGGCGGGCTGGAATTTGAAGTCATATGAGACTAGACGTGGCAATGTCATGCAAACATGCAAAAATATTTGAAAGGATGCATGAAAGGATACCATTTGGAGGAGACATTTCAGAGAAATTTTTGATTGGTGTCCTCGGGTAGAGGGGACGTGTTTGGTTTCTGGGTCATGGAGGAAGGGAGGAGAGGTGGCATTTTTCCCAAATTGGAATTGGCCCTGTGGCTATGGAAAAGGTTGCCTCAAAGTGGAATGTCATGATCTTCCTGTTTCTTGGAGCAGTGGATGGCGTATGCATACAAGCCTCGGGGAGTGAAAACATTGATTTTAAGCGGCTTTAATGTCCGTCAAACCAAATTTTATCGCTCCATCATGCCAATAGTTTGACAGTGTCCAAAAATATAAAAATCAAATGGCAATGTATGCTTCAGAACAATAGATATAGGCATCTCCCCATTCAAAGAAACAGGGGTCTGGTTTTGTTAGTTGCAATCCTGCTTCCTGAAGGCATTTTAGAGATGGCACCAGCGTGCACTGTCTCCATATACTTGCAACATCTCCAGAAATATCTGTCTTACCAGATGTGAAAAAAGACAATTATGAAATTAGCATTACAGTTCCAACAGCAGCTGTTTTTAAAAACAACAGCAGGAATACTTGACTCTCACTGCCAGTTGTAGGATGTTGTAAATCTTGGATATCACAAGAGCTAAATTTATGGCCAGTTGCATTAATTCACGATCTTCCAAGTGTAGTGTTAAAAATAAATAAATAAATAAAAAAGTAAATAAATAAAACTATTTTTACCTGCAACACTGTGAATCAGTCAAGGCCATGTCTGGCCTGCAGCATTTATATTGACATAAAAAGTTCTGAACAACGCAGTGACCATGGTCCATTTCACAGCAAAAATTAACCAAATACACTCTCAATTCATCTGAAAAATCCTGCTCACCCGACCTTTCAACCAGCGCATATTTGAGTCATACACTGACGAAAACACTTATCCAAGCACCTGTGGAAACACTGCCTGACTGAACCAAGTTAAATCAGTTGGAGTCCTTTTTCTGCTGTGAATGCATTATCCATTAAAGCCCCTTTTCCCGCATGCAATTTCATACCTGTTTCCAGACAGAATTCACACTGCACTTCCACCGTGCACATCTCGCTGCACAAGAGACCATATGCTGTTCTTACTGACCTGGTAAAGGTCCTTCAGGCTTCCTTTGAGTATAAGTGAAGGATGTAAAGCAAAGATTGCTTTTAAGCAAGAATGTGTTTCTGGTCTTGTAATATAAAGCCAACTGAAAGCAACCATTAGTTCCATGTTTTCTTCATGAATATGAATGTTCATTCAGTTTCCTGCTTTGTGAGTGCCTGCATACTTATCCTTTTATCTTCATTGTAAAGAGGCTACAAGGAAAGTTAAAGTGTCTGAAATGATAAGAGGTCAAAGAACGTGTAGCAACTCATTCATATCTGCAGCTCTGTTTTTGTGTGTATGAATCTGCACTTATACAGTCACCTAAGCTAATTGGGTTATTACCTACAGTACTTACTGGCTTTCAATGGTGATATTTTTAGGCTTTATTGTGGCACAATCATTTCCTTTAGAATAGAATCGCATTCTATTCACTTATTAACAGGTTATTCTTTTAATAACCGTATTATAGTAAAACAGGTTGTAAACCAACAAAACATCTCAAAAATCAAACTATTGTCATTTTTTTAATATAAATGTAACATTTTTACATTAGGTAGATTTTAGTTATTAGCTTCATCTATTTGATTCCAGTTATTTGTGTCATTATACAATAATTAGAAAACCATGGAGGATTCAGGGGCATGAAGCTCAAAGGAGTGCATGTTTTCATGTGCACACGTTCGCACCGCCATGTCACCTATATACACACAAGGTGGCAGCAGACACCCACAGCCAGTAAACATTCCTGCATTTCCTTTGTATTTTCACAAATATGTGTTTAAAATACGATATGCTACTGCTGGCCTTTGGTAACAAGTAGGGCACTTGTTATGTGATGTGACAATAGCCCATTGATCTGCACTCAGCGCAACTTCAACATCTACAGTGGCTTCTACTTCTTTTCATGTTCAGATGGGTGGATGCAGAATTGCTGAAACAGAATAATATGCTCTTTTTTGTTAGTTGAATCCCCACCGTTGCAATGCCAATTTTTGCCTGCGATAGACTTTATCTTTCAAAAGAAACAGGATTCTCCAAAAAATAATATTACTTTTCTGTGATACAGCAGAGGACCAGACAACATCAAACATGTCAGTGCTTTACTTCACAGAGGGGAGAGCACAGAAATCCATAAAAATCAAATTTTTCTTCACCTACTTTAGAAATGGTGACCCCCTCCTTGTTTTTTTAGCTTGATTATTGCTTTATTTTTTATTTTTTTTAACCAGATAACATTTGCATCATAATTTGTTTTGGAAAAATCATGCTTTCTCAGTAGTAATACATTAATGTTTGAGGTTGGTACAGTAAACAGAATTTTTTTTCTCTGCTGCATTGAACTGAACCTGAACCGAAACAGAGCAGAGCAGTTTTTGAGGTGATCACAGCTCCACGAGTATAAAAGCTGAAATGACTGAATCCTAGTGGCCCACCAGAAACAGCCAACTCCCATACAAGGCTTTGACTGGATTTTTAATGAGACATTACAAGATAACCTATGACATCGTATCTTAACCTGACCTCATTGGTTTGTGGAGCCCAATTGCTTCATGTAGCAACATTGATATTGCAGAAAGATTGTTTAACTGTGCACAGTTAACAATGCAGTGACGGTGGATTCTACCATTGTAGCTCTGTGTAATGATGTTCTGCAGTCAGTACTGAGCGTAAACAATGCAGACCTTTGGCTCCTCAAAATGGGTTCACTGCTGAGTCTGCAACTGGCATAAGCAGTCAATTCAATTATTATTTTTTTTTTCCATTACCATTCCTGGGGCACCAACGCCAAGTTAATTTTTTTTTTGCAAGACATTTTAATTCGCCATAATGCTTTTATTTGTGTCTGCAGAATTTGGGTCCTACTATCCAAATCTAGGAGGCGGCTTTATTACTTAACAGATACTATGGATGTCAATTGACTGCAGTTGTAGCCCTCTGGCATCCGTTTTTCACTCTTTTTATTTTTTCTTTTTATCCTCCTCTATGTTTTCATTTTATTGCTTTCTTAGCTATTCAATGTAATACTTGTCTTTTACCATTTTTATTTCTTTTAGCATAATTTATCTCCCTGTCTCTCCCATCCCCCTCACCAGATGATGCTGCTACGCCTGGGCGTTGTGCGAGGGCGGGGGCTTCTGGAGCTCCACAGGATGGGCCATCGGCACCGCATGGCCCACACCGCCCCCAGTGTGGAGTACAGGCCCATAAAGAAGGTCTTGGTCGCCAACAGAGGTATCAATCAGCCCCAAATCCTTAAATATCAATGCAATCCCCACAAATCCCCACCGCACCCCCTAGCTCTCCCAGCTCCCACCTATGATTTACTTTACTTCATTATTGATAACAAGCACACTCTCCACAATGATACAACTTAGTAAGAATTTAATTTTGGCAACCTTCATGGGAATGATGGGACTTGGATTTTGTTAACTGCCATTATGTTTACAAGTAGAGTTCTTCCAAGGCGGCTTGCTCTCCAAGACTGTTTTAATCAGAACAGCGATAAGGTTTTGATTTTGCAATTTAAAATATTCTGGAAGTGTTCCAGCGGAGTTTCAATTACCAGTCTGAAGAATTAAAACCATCCTTCAGGGATGCACAAGAGAAAGTGAAAAATAACATTGCAAGGTGCAAATGTTTCCATAAACTGCCCATGAATATTCTGAGGTCCAAAAATGATTAGTTTGGCATTCATAGAATATCTTTCAAAGACAGACTGAAAGAGATGAAAGCAGATTTTTTCATTGTTCTTTCATTGTGTACCCGCAATAAAACAATCTGTTTTATAGAGACAGCTTCATTTAGTGCAGTAGTTTGTTGACAGCAAGTGAATTACTATTGCTGAAACTGGAAAAATATAGTGGCACAGCTCAATATTCTTTAAATGCTGATAATTTTCAAAAATTATTAATTAGGATGTTGCCCTTAAATGTGTGTAGAATTACAAAACAGCTTACCATTTGGTTTCCTAACTTTTTTCTGCCACTATAAGATCTTTAGCGTAAAAATGCAAGGCTCTCCTCCACTGTGACTTCAAGTATTGGCTATTCTTACAGGTGGGTATTTGGTAAGTGGTAAGTGACGGGTGAAACTTTTCTTAGTTTGCAAATGCTTTATCTGGCCTCCACACAGAATTTTCCCATTACTGTGAATCTCTTGCCAAAGCAAGTTCATCGGGATTCCTATCCCTGTTAGGTGAAATTATACAGTACTAAGCAAAAGTCCGGGGCACCCTACATTTTTACCTCTGCCAGAGAGGTTATGTTTTCACCCGTGTTTGCCTGTTTGTCTGTATGTCTGTCTGTTAACAGGATAACTCAAAAAGTTACAAACGGATTGTACGAAATTTGGTAGGATGGTACGTGTTAGTTTAAGGATGAGTAGATTCAATTTTGGAAGTGATCCGGAACATATTCTGGATTGTGGATACAGAAGAAGTTAGAATATACCTGAATAGACTGATTGTCCCATATGTAATGAACAGATTTTCATTAAATTTCAGCGTTAAATAAATCCTACACTAATGTAGAATCGATTATAGTTGTTGGTGATCTGGATAATATTCCTGCGGATCCAGAACCAATAATATTGTCATATGGCGTGGTGGACGTATGTGCTCCACCGAATGCCCCTCTAGTTTTATATTAAAATCTGGCTTTAGACGTTTACATCTTGTTCATCACATTGGTGTTGCTGAAGATAAAAAAAAAGTATATTTGAAATTCCCAATGCTAACTTAAAAAATAGTTTATAAATAAATGTGTATATTTAATCAAAAAAACAGTTGAGCCAGACAATACTATAATCTTTACAGAGCCCTGATGTCGACATCATGATGGCTGTATGTAGTTACTTAGAGGGATTGACACAAGCGAGACAGTCAGTCTGCAGAAGAATGGTGGCAAGTTTTCCTGTCTTCTTGGAACAAGCAAAAAGCCAATCCTCTTATAAACTATAGCACAACAGGACAGTGTCCCTAATTTTTAGGAAACGGGTAATCACACCAAATATCAGTTCGATTTAGTTTTTAACAGTTTATAATCGTTAAAAAATAATGAAAATTCAATTAACAAGCAAAATAATGCATCTTAATCATTATCTTTTCTCCATATTGTCATTTTCAAATAATGCGTTGTACAAATTTCATTGTTTCTGAAATTAATTTTATTTTTGTCAAAAGAATCAGTAAACATTATTGTACTGGATGCACACTATGTACAGTGTTAAAGTCTTTTGCACAGTTGCATACATTCAGTGCTAAGGATGGCCAAACAGTACTGTAAACAGTAATTTTGTGATCACTCTTTGCTCTTAGATGAAATAGTCTCTATTTCAAATCTGTTTGCACCTAATGCTTTGATAAATATTTCTGATGGGATCTGTTTTTCCCAAATGCTGTGGGAATATGATGACTTCTAATTCTGCATGTACTGTCCGGCTGGTTTTATTGACGTTCGACAGCATCGATGTTAGGATCATGGGAATTATTACCACCAAGTGCTGCTCTCAGCCATTTTTTTTATTTATTAAACTGGTATTTATCATTGTTTGCTTCAGTAGCAATGCAGGTACATGCTGATTCAGCGCAGCGTGATACAGGATGTGTTCAGATTTCAGATTATAAAAGTCAACTGAGCTCTTTGCTTCGTCCAAACAGCTAACTACAGTGCATTTGTATTCTTTTGTATGAAATCTGGAAGGCATGTTTTGCAGGTACTACAAGCTTATCACAGGGATGTCCAAGAAGTCAATATTTTCAAACTGTACCACATTTAAGACTTAGAGAAATTCACCCAAAAAAAAAAAAAAAAAAAAAAAGCTGGCTGGCCTATGGTCTCTTGGCTAATGACTGTGGTACTTTTCCATCATTATCACAAATGCAGTATACCATGGTCCAATATATTGTTTTCTCCTCACAGACTAGTTTTAACTAGTCATTCTAGCGGCAGTGTTCCCAGGTAGATGAATATGTTATTGACAGTTGAAATTAAAAACAAAAACTGTGACAGTTTATCAGCATTACCTCACTACCAATATGGAGAAGACATGGCCAAACAAGCGCCACTGTAACCAATACTGTGTTATGGTGCTCACTGTACCACCTCACCTATGCAAGCTTTTGGCATAGTGACAGGAGTCAAGAGGGAGTGAATAGAAGGTTACACTTTCTCACGGTAGGAAGGAACTTTGACGAAAAGCCATATGGGAGTGACTGCTTCCAGTTCTTTAGGTGATGATCTTGTGTTGTCGCCTCCTCTTTGCAGGTGAGATTGCCATCCGCGTGTTCCGGGCCTGCACCGAGCTGGGGATCCGTACGGTGGCTGTGTACTCCGAACAGGACACAGGACAGATGCACAGGCAGAAGGCCGATGAGGCCTATCTCATTGGAAAGGGCTTGCCACCTGTAGCTGCTTACCTGCACATACCTGATATCATCAAAGTTGCTAAGGTAGAAATACAGCAGCACTGGGCACCACATTAATGCGCTTCTCGGAAAGGTACTGGTGTGGAATTTGCACTTGCTATTGTTGTTGTTTACATGCCCATACTGTACTCACCAGAATTGAACAGGTTAAAACTGAAAACTGCTATGCTGGACTCATTAGAATTGACTTTATTTGTCAACTCCTGGATCCTTTTCGCAACTGTTAATTTTTAAACAGTGTTTTGCCACAATATGTCTATTGGCTCTTGCTAGATACATTTTTTTTTAAATTACTTCTATCAATAATATATTCATCTGCCTGGGAGCATTGCCATTAGAATGACAAGTTCAAAGATAGTCTGTAATCAAGAGCCACACTTTGGCAGTATAATTATATCAGTGCATAATAAGCTAATACGCTTTAAATAACCTATCATTCTTCCGTCCATGTATTTTACTACTGTGGAAAATCAAATAATTAATATTTATGACAAAGTAAATGACAACCACACTGTTAAACATTAAACACATATTATCTACTTCTTTTCATGAGTAGATTATGTTCTACTTTGTGCGAGCTAATAATGGCAAAAGAAAGGCTTTTCAGTTATGGTAATTACCTTTAATTAATACAGAGAAATTTTTATTTTAACCAGAAATCTTTTGAGCTTTTTACTTCTCATATGAATCACTTATTGTATAGGTGAAACATATTAGTTGGAACGTAGGTGGTATAATTAATGTAAATGTACAGTATGTAGCACTTACATGCAAAATTACAGTGATAAAGTATAGCTGCCTTAATTTGCCACATGCACTTTTTTTGCTGACCTTCTCAATATTTGAATTAATTTTAAAGGAACATCCAGTAATTAGATTCAACATCTGACCTTCGTTTGGATTTTGGTGACTCTTTGCTGCACATAAATATGAAAAGGCATAAGAATGTTTTTCTAATTTTAAACAGTGTCTCTAAATGCCTCTTGTTTCTTCATAAACCGCTCCAAATTATATTTGCCGTCAGTGTTTGACTCTCACATGCACTATGCACTGTCATGAGTAGCCTTGCGACAATTTTGTTCTGTCTCCATCTGTCAATCTAAATTCTGCCTTTACTGTTACAATCCTGATTCTCTATTTATTGCAGCAAAGTGCCTTCGCTCGTTGTAGCAAATGTACTTTGGCTCAAGTCATTACCCTTAAATCTGTATGCATTTTTTGGGATCTTTAATAATGTTGAGCCCATAATGACATGACTCTTCAAATCAGCAAATTTCCATTGCAAAAACACTTTAGCATCAATCCTCTTTCAATTTTGATCCTAAAGTGAAAAGCATTTATTTTTTATGGGAACTGAATTTGTGATTGTTGTCTTTTTACCTCCTTGGCGTATAATGCGGGGGATATAGTCATCAATATGTCCGTCTGTCTGCCCATCTGTGATCATTTCATTTCCAGAGCAGAACTTGAATACCGTTCAGAATTTTTTAATGTAACTTAGACTTGACTGGTGCGTTTTGATATTTTGGGATTTCTGAGATTAGATTGTGGGGCCCGGGGATATTTCATCCTCTGATGACTCTTGTTTGCTTTTGCAGTACTACTGTCTATTGCAGTTCTGTACTTATTGTCTATTGCAGTTCTGTACATATGTCCAACTGGTTGTCAATATAAAGAGGCTTTATGGACGCAACAAGTTGCTCATAATGTTTCTGACCATTGTTAGCAGGCTGACAGCATATTTGTTCTCTCACCCTTGGTGCGTCATACTGATACACTATTTAAAACCTTTTTTGCCTCCCCGGATACTACTAGCTGAACAATGTGGATGCCATTCATCCTGGATACGGTTTCCTGTCAGAGCGATCAGACTTCGCTCAAGCGTGCGCCGACGCAGGAGTTCGCTTCATTGGGCCAGCTCCCAAGGTGGTGCGCCAGATGGGGGACAAAGTGGAAGCCCGAGCCATCGCTATTCGGGCCGGTACGTACAGCAATCAACAGGCTCATACTCTGAGATAAGATCCTGAGGACTAAGAACAGCATGATTTAAAGTAGCGTAGAACACTTTTCTTTCCGTTATAAGGGCGAAATTGCCTTACTTTAACAAACGTGATAGCATAATATCGACAATATTAATGACAAAAAAGGATTTCTTTGTACAGAGAAAATGTTTAATGAATTTTTTGGTGCTACACATATAGAATAAGAGTTATAAATTGTATTCACTGCCTGAGTTGTAGCAAGCAAGACTACGGAGTAATCTTGTTCACTCTTGAGTGAATTTTTAAATTGCTCCAGGAGGCATCTGACACCACATCATATTTAAACCTTCAGCACTATGGCAGTATATCATAACAGAGAAAAATGTGATGAATGCTGCTGTAGCGTTGAGATCCTGTAGCCTCCTGCATGCCATCTGTAGTTTGTGTGGGTGGTGGTGGTGTGGCAGACTTATTTTAGAATGTCTATTCAGACATGTGAATTACGGCCCTTGCAGATATCATTTGTTATGCTGTGTGATTTTATCAGTTTGGCCTGGCTCAGTAAGGCATCATTTATACGGTGCGTCTGCTCTCCTGCCCTTCTCTGTGCAGGCGTACCTGTGGTCCCAGGGACAGATGGCCCCATCTCTTCCCTCAAGGAGGCCCAGCAATTCGCCAAAACCTATGGCTTTCCTATCATCTTCAAGGCTGCCTATGGTGGTGGGGGAAGGGGCATGAGGGTTGTGAGAGAGTACGAGGTGAGGTTTCATCGGATTTGAGGTTGCGTGATGTCACGACATTGGGGTCACGACATCTGAGGCACTATATGAAGTGAAGACTACGCAGCAGGGCTGGGTTATGAGTCCAGACAGGAGGAATGGGATGAGAATAAAGTATGGGAGAAGGAGGGAGAGAACAGTATAATGGCCATATGAGAAAACTACGCTGAATTATTGTATTTTTCTCAGGTTTGAGGTTTATCCATTGGTGCCTAGCGTATGCAACAATGCCGCCTGTATATTGAAATTGGATGTCCAATGTTCTTTTTGGACCATTTGATGGGATTTAGTGCAATTTTGTTTTTGGGTGGGGCACTAGTGGGTGGTCAGCCCGTCCATTATTTTGGACATGACATTTGTGGGATGCGGATTGCCGTCCCGTATTTGGACATTATGCATGTGGGGTGACAGAAATAATGTTAAGTCGAAGAAACCTGGTCATTGATATGCAGTAATCTGGACATGGCTTATTTGAGTTATCTGCCTAGCACGCATAATGTCCAATATTTTTGACAGTGCATAAAAGCAAGTGTTTTCCACCTAAGACACATGCATTAAAAAGCTTCTGTGTTTCAGTGTGTGCTATATAAAGTATTTCATTCCTCCAACAGGAAAAAGTTCAATCAAAACTTGAACAAAATAAGAATATTTTTGACTTTCATCAACTTACCTCATACTCATGGAAGGTGCCAGCGTGATTGTTTGTGGTAAATCATTGGACTGATCAGAGAGGCACCTACTGATTTGGGGAAATTCTGAACTGGAAATGTTCAATAAAATGTCCAGTATACATTATGCGTTTTCAGGGTATCTATGAGCTTTGACAACATAAATCCCATTTAAAATATGTCCAAAATATTGGACAACATGCAACAAAGGGTTAAAACTACTCATGTTTTAAGAATATCATATACTCATTAATCAGACAGGACAGCATACAACTATTGAATATGAACAGGGCTCACCAATTATAATCACATTTTTTTTTAACATTCTCAACATAATCATTCAACTTGCTATAGGCAGAGCCAGCTCGCATTCTCCCAGGTCATTATTATTCCAAATGAAATTTTGGGAGGCATAACACCTGCATATTTCAAATAGATTTTTCAAAGACCTTCTTTTCTAAACTTCCTCTATGCTTTATTATATTATCTTGCATAATAAAATTCTTTTTTGAGTCTTTGAACATGATGAGGATGAAAAAAAAAGTTTTCTCAGTCGTAATCTCTAAAAGTGTTTTCTTTGTTGGTCAATTCAGATGTGCACACGAGTGTTACTTTTAGTTCTCAGTTGATAGTGCTTGGTGCTGTTTTCCATCCACAACCTTGATTGCTTAAGTGCTGTGTGTCAAGACGAAAAATAGAGATGAATTGATTGCAAAATCGATAGCTTGTGTCTGTACTCTTACTGACTGGATAATTGGTTGTTCTTGACTTATACTATATAACATGAGTGGTAACACAGGCCATTCAGCCCAACTAGGCTTGCCATTTTCTTATCACAAAAGTGTATCAAATACCTTGGTTACTTGACAACTAGACGGTATCTAACACTGCATCGAACCTCGTTTTAATCATTTCCAGATTTTCTGCCTCTAAGACTTGAACAGTCAAGCTATTCTGCCCAGTGACTACTGTCTGGGTGGAAAAATATTTTCTAATATTGGGGCAAAATTTGCACTTGCCAACTTCCAGTGACGTATCTGAGTTTTGAAAACAGAACTTAGCTGAAATAATCCTGCATTGCTAACCTGGCTAATCATTTTATGTATTTTCAGGCATTATTAAGATTTTTCATTTTTATAGCTTGTATCCTAAATAAAATGAATTAACTTTGTAGTTCTTTGTACCTCTCCTAGAATCTTTATTTCCTTTTTGTAGTATGGCCCCAGTACGGCACACAGTATGCCAAGTGTAGTGTGACACTTTTATTACACAAGATACATAAAACCTCAACAAATTTATTCTCAAAACATTATACTGTGCTATACTGTACATCCCAGAATCCCACTGGCCTTTTTATTACTGCTACAGCAGAGTGGCTAGAACCTGAAAGGCTTGGGTAAACAACCAATCCCTGGTCTTCCTCAAGTTCAGCAGATTCCTATTTTGAACCTCCCATAAACGATTGTTTTTATTTCCCTATATGCTGAGCTTTACATTTTATCATACTGCATTTCATTTTCCAAGTTTCTGCCCACTCGTGGATTCCATCTTAATCATCCTGAATCACCTTACCAGACTGTAAACTATAAGCCAAACCTCCCAATTTATTATCATCAGCAAAGTAACCAGTTTGCTTTCAATGTTCCTGTCAAGGCCATGAAGCACATGAGCAGGGGTCCAAGCACTGATCCCTGTGGAACTCCACTTCCAACTGTGCCAAGCTCAGATGAAATCTCTCTGACAACTGCTCATCATTCTATCCTGAAACCAGTTCCAAATCTATTCCAGAATCCCTCCTATCACTGCCACTGTCCTAATTGTTATACAACCCCAATTCCGAAATAGTTGGGAAGAAGTGTAAATTGTGAATAAAATCAAAATGCAATGACTTTCAGATCACGAGCCAATACGTTATTTACAATAGAACATAGATAACATTTCAGATGTCAAAACTGAAACATTTTACATTTTTATCCATAAAATGAACTTATTTCAAATTTTCTGGCTGCAACAGGTCTCAAAAAAGTTGGGACACAGGCAAAAAAAGGGCTGAATTAATGTACAAGAGAATCAGCTGAAAGAACATTTAGCAAGCAATTAAGTTAACTGGCATCAGGTGTGTAACATGATTGCCTATAAAAGGGATGTCTTAGACAGGCTGAGTCTCTCAGAAGTTAAGATGGCCAGAGGCTCTCCAACCTGTGAAGGTTCGCTTAAAAAAATTGTGGAATACTTTAAAAACAATGTTCCTCAACGTCAAATTGCAAAGGTTTTGAAGGTCTCATCATCAACAGTGCATGACATCACCAAAAGATTCAGAGAAACTGGAAAAATCTCTGTGCGTAAGGGACAAGGCCGAAGACCTTTACTGGATGCCTGTGATCTTTGGGCCCTGAGACGCCACTGCATCACTCACCGGCATGATTCTGTCATTGACATTACTAAATGGGCCCAAGAATACTTCAAGTAACCACTGTCTCTAAACACAGTCAGTCTTGCCATCCACAGATGCCTCCTAAAACTCTATCATGCAAAAAGGAAGCCATTGTTGAGCATGATCCAGAGGCGCCGCCGTGTTCTGTGGGCCAAGGTTCATTTAAAATGGACTTTAGCAAAGTGGCAAAGTGTCCTGTGGCCAGACGGGTCCAAATTTGACATTCTTGTTGGAAATCATGGGCGTCGTGTCCTCGGGCTAAAGAGGAGAAAGACCACCCCTCCTGTTATCAGCGTTCAGTTCAAAAGCCAGCATTTCTGATGGTATGGGGATGCATTAGTGCATATGGTGTGGGACACTTGCATGTTTTAAAAAGCACCATGAATGCTGAAAGGTATATAAAGGTCTTAGAGCAACACATGCTCCCCTCCAGATGACATCTATTCCAGGGAAGGCCTTGTGTATTTCAGCAGGGCAATGCAAAACCACATACTGCAGCTATTACAACAGCATGGCTTGGTAGTAGAAGAGTCTGTGCGCTAAACTGGCCTGCCTGCAGTCCTTATCTTTCACCGATTGAGAACATTTGGCGCATAATTAAACGAAAAGTCCATCAAAGGAGACCCAAAACTCTCCAGCAGCTGGAAGCCTGTATTAAACAAGAGTGGGATCAAATTCCAATGGCCAAACTCAAGAAACTTGTCTCCTCAATGCCCAGACGCCTCCACTCTGTGTTAAAAAGAAGAGGGGATGCTACACCATGGTAAACAGGCCCCTGTCCCAACTTTTTTGAGACCTGTAGCAGCCATCAAATTTGAAATGAGCTCATTTTGTGGATAAAATTGTAAAATTTCTCAGTTTCAATATTTGCTATGTTATCTCTGTTCTATTGTGAATAAAATACTGGCTGGTGTGATTTGAAAGTCATTGCGTTTTGATTTTATTCACAATTGACACTTCACTTTGTCCCAACTATTTTGGTTTGTAAGTAGTTTCTTATTTGGGTCCTTATAAAATTCTCTCTGAAAATCCAAGTATATGATATCATATGTCCTGCTCTGATCATTAATGTTAGTTGCCTCCTTAAAGAATTCCATGGGTTTAAATCAGGCATGACCTTCAGAATGTTGTCACTGTCAAGAAATAACACAAACTTATCTTTAAAGATATAGTCCAATATTTTGCATGCAAGGCAAGTTAAACCAACAGGCCTATAGTTTCCCAGCTCAGTACCATCCCCTTTTTATGCAGTTTATTGGTTTTATATTGCATTTATTCCATTCATCTGGTATTTCCCCAGTTTCTAAGGATACCTTAAAATATCTGTCAGTAGTTTAAAGATGCTCTGACTTACTTTTTTAGGTACCTTTAGGTATATGCTATCAGGGCTCGCTGCCTTCTTTTATGTATGTAATTTGTCTTCGACATCATTATCCCCAATCATAATATCTGTTTGGAAGCAATATCAAATTTCTACAAAAAAGATCATAGTTTCATTGGCATACTTTGCAACAAAATAAACATGATTATTATATAGAGTCACTTATCAGAATACATTTTTACTCAAATTATCAGGCCCATATTACTAGGCCCATGGTCCTAGTGCCCGCCGAATTGCTGTTGGCATCCGGTGGGCTGTAAACCATGACATAAAGTGAATAATGCAAACTGTGGTTTGTTTTTTTGCTTTTTCCACTGAAGTTGTGACTCTTGCAAATCTTCTCAACCCAAAAACTAAGCCCCTCCTTTCTTTTGTCAACGTTTATTCAGCAATAGTCTGGTAACAATGTATATAGTACCTAAAGGTAAATAGAGGAAAATGGTGCATATCAATGAAGGAAAAGTCCAATCATGCAGTAAATACATCCCAAAATCCATAGATTTCATACTGGTTTTTAAGACAGGCATTGTGAACAGAAACTTGAAGTTGCTTCCAAATTTTTGACCTGTCTTGGCCTTGCTTTCAAACTTCTGGCCTGTAGAATATATATATATATAATATAGAATTTCGAGAGTCATCATCACTGCTTACGGGTAACATCAACTGTACAATTCATTCATGCGATATTTTATGGGAAAACGTTATTCTGAAGCGTAACTTTCATCACGATGGATTATGGTGTACAAGAAATGGGTAGGAATGAATCCGTCACTGCATGAAATCGTGTTATCATCCTAAACATGCAATCAATAACACAAATTAAAATAATAATAACGGAAAAGTCATGAAAATAGCAGTCAGTCTTACCTTGCGGGAGGATGGCCAATTGCTGAACGATGATCAAGAGCAAGGATGGATTCAGAGGATGTTTATTATAATTCCCTTTTCACTTAACAGTAATTGCTGTGTACAAAATTGTGGACACGAAAATTGTGAGTCACTGAAATCAGCCGACTCACAGCTGCACTCCGGAAAACTTTCGTTGCCGATAAAATGTGTGCACAGAGTCATTCCATAGGACAAGAAAAATCAATAAGTTGATGCGTATAATCAAAGAATAAAAATCAAACTTTGTCTTTGGTAACGGTCGTGATTTACTGGACATGACATGATTTTTAGTATTTGAGTAAATATTTTTCAAAATCTTTGCAAATTATCGATCAAGAAGTTGGTTTATGGGCGTAAGGAAAGTCAGTTCATCTGTGTAGTAGCAGTACATTTGAGCAATGCCACTCACTGAGGACCTGCCTGCCGTGATAAGTCGTTAGCACAGTGGACACATCGGGCAATGACTGTAACCAGATAATTTCAGTCTGATATCGTCCCTTGTTCTGACCAGAAAAGTTTTTTAAGAAAGTGCAATTTATTCACTGGACTGTGAGTAAATAACTTATGGGCAAATGCATATGATACTTACTAATTCTAATTTCCCATGTCCTTTTTGGTAAAACCTTACTTTTGATGTCACATTTTGGTGTCCTTATTTGAGCCAAAAATCATTTAAATTAATTTTTTTTAAAAACCTATTTGGGTTCAAGCGTTGGTTTTATCCTCGCTATGTCTCTTATGTGTGCCAGACAAAATGAGCATGAATTGAAAGCATCAATCACTATCTGGTGATAATAAAACAATGAATAACAACTATCCCTGAAATCTTTCCAGGATAGGACACACACTCACACTCAAATACACACACACACACACACACACACACACACACACACACGTTTGTTTTTGTATCCCTTGGGGACTAAAAAAGTATTTTTGCTCCAAAATCCCATCAGCATCCCCCTTGATCTAACCCTAATCCTAACCTCAATCTTAAAGCTAACCCTAATCCTAACCCACGCACCCCCCAAAACAGCCAAACCTTTAACCTTAATTTATGGTCTTACCTTAATCTAGAGCCTAATTTTAATAGCTAACCTTGAAACTAGACTTAAACCAAACCATAATTCCCACCCTAGTAACCCTAGACCTAAACCTAGCCCTAAGCCCCGAACTAAGATTCGTACCCATGGGGACTCAGAAAGGGTCCCCACGAGGCATGGTTTCTCAGACTTTACTATCTTTGTGAGGTATTTTGGTCCCCAGCACGATATAAAAACAAAAACACACACACATACACACACATATGTACACACACACACACACACATACATATACATGTGTGTAAATATATATATATATATATATATATATATATATATATTTAGCAAGACACTGAAAAGCACAACAAAGCCAAAATTATGGGGTTTTGTAGAGGAATGTCTGAAAATGCTAGGCTTGAAGCTATTGGCATGTGAATGGCAGGAATGACCTTGCGACAAGTTGGGCAGCACTTAAATGTCCACCACAGCATCATTTCACATCTTCAGACATGTATATATAAGGTTACGCATTGATGTTGGCTCAATAAATGGAAGATATGCTATGATGGGTAAATTTTAAAATTTCTATCATGCTGCCAGTGGCTACAACCTTGGCATTGATCTTACAATATTAAGTCTTATTGCTCTCATTGCTGTCATTTTTGTTTATCTTATGTAGGAACTTGAGGAAAATTATCAACGTGCATACTCAGAGGCCTTGACTGCATTTGGAAATGGAGCTCTTTTTGTGGAGAAATTCATTGAGAAGCCAAGGCACATTGAAGTGCAGATTCTGGGTAAGTGTGTGGGTGTTGGCAAACACCTTGACAGTCTGCTCTCATAAAAGGATCAGATCCCATACGCTTATTGTGTCACTTATGATGAGCTGTTGCAGTCACTACTGTCATATAATACACATAACAGATTGGCTTTTTTATGCAGGTTGTGTTGATAAGAACAGTAAATGTGTCATTGCCTAGACATGGAGGTGTCAAGAAAAATTGCATGTTCTGTGTTATTTTAACACACCTGTTTTGACAGCATCAATGACTATATTTACATACAAAAAAAATTCCCTTTTTTTGCCTTTGTGTCAGAAAAGACAATATTCCTACTAAGCTGGTTATGTGGCCCATGAAAATGAATTTTCTACTAATATTCCTGTTTACATGCAGCTGTGCATACTTCGATTAAAATGTTACTTCTCCAAGGTTTTCTAATGGTGGCGGACTTGTTCAACCGTGTGAATACAACCTCCCACTTTCATTTGTTCATCCAACCTCTTGCGCATATCCAAAAACTTGTGGATATCCGAGTTTTTCATAACGTTTAGAAATAGTTATGTTTCCGGCCAATCAGAAATGTGGGCTTTAAGTAAATAGGGGCCATGTGTTGCGAACTGTGGTGAAAAACACCTACTTGAAACTAATACTCCAAATGTGCTGTATACGTGTCCAAATAATGTTCCTGAAAGCCGAATATTATCAGCATAACCCACGTCTTAATCGGAAAATGCTCCATTCAGAATTAGGCCGAAATCCAAATTCCATTACACTGTTTACATGACGCCTATCAAATTTGGAATATTGCAATGTTTGGAATAGTATTGGAGTATTAATGTGCATGTGAACATATGTGATGCTGAATATGGGTTTACTATTAACCATCTACATCAGTGGTTCTTAAACTTGGGTGCCATTCCAGAATTTGAAACAATCTGTTCATTTTAATTAGTTCAGTGCATTTGATGATTATTTACCTTTCAGATCCACATTATGCTAATATAGATCTTCAATGTTACGAAGATTCCCAATGTTATATTACAATTATTTCACTATAGACGAGCACTTATGTACATTGTAAGAAAAGGAAAGAAATGAATGAGGTTCATTGGCCTACCAAACGACCTAACAGGTTACTTAATTGTTGAATATGTGATAATTTGCTATTTTTTCCTTATATTTGAACGCAAGGCTGGTGAGCCTTTTTTAAATTGCCTTTGCCATTCAATTCTACATTATCTTCTAGATCGTCAGGATTGGTGGTCAAGTGTACGCTCCAATCAGGGGCATGCTGATTAACCTCAGTATTTTCTCTGGGTCTAAATAATTTAAATCCTTTAATGCATTTATATGCATATTGAAACTTACAGTTTGAAATTTAATCCAATAAGTGCTACATGACCACAGAAGATATATTTTTCATTGCATGCACCGCTATTTCTGACAGAATTCAAGTAATCCCACTGCCTAAAATCCCAGAAAAATTAAAATCTAATTAAAATTCTTGGATTGCCATTGCAATTGGAACAAAATCCAGCGTATGCAGCGGTACACTATGTTTGAGTTAGAGACCCACTGATCTGCATGGTCTTCAACATCCGAGATACAAGTTGCTCTATCAGACTGTATTAGTCATTCAATACCATGGATAGTTTTGTAGTTACTGTTCTTTTTCGGATGGCCATATGGTATAACTATAAAAGGTTGGATGAAGCATTTCAAACATTTTGTTTTTGAGCCTATAATTTAAATGTAAATATTTCCTCGCTTTCTCATCCAGCCTTGTTTATTCCTGATCTCCCTCTATCCCTCCTGATGCTCCAGCTCATTGTCTCTCACCTTCCCTCCCTCCTGCTCTCTCTGTTGCCTCACCTCTCTCCCTCTCCTCTGTTTCAGGTGATAAGTATGGGAATGTGATTCATCTCTATGAGAGGGACTGCTCTATCCAGAGGAGACACCAGAAGGTGGTGGAGGTGGCACCAGCTGTCTATCTGGACCCTCACCTCAGAGCTAGGCTGACCGCAGACTCCGTAAACCTGGCGAAAGAGGTACAGACGGCAACTGAATGTCACCATACAGTCATGACCAAAAGTATTGGCAATGATGCGAATATTGTGTTTCTCAAACTTTGCTGCTTCAGGTTTTGAGGTGATGATTCACTTTGAGTCTATATTATTGTGATCAGAAGCGTTTTAATGAATTGCAAAGAACTTCATCAGCATGAAATTAACTTTATCACAAAAACCCAATTTACTCTGTGTTTTGCTCTTGGCACAGGATGATCAGCTTACCTCATTTAAGTGTCATATCATTGGCATAGGGGGAAGTGTGAGTGAGAGCAAGTCAGTCTAAATCACAGTAACATTTTCTTTGAATTTTAAGAGCAGGCTTATTGCTGTAAAAGTATAAGTGTGCCTAAGAAATTCCTGCAGCTATTACCGCTTTGCGTTAAAATAGCCTCACATGCATGGAAATGTTGCTAAGAATATTGCACCAGAAAGAACCATTTCCTGGATCATCAAGCATTTCTAGGAGAGAGTTCAACTGTGGGGAAGAAGGCTTCAGAACCTTTGAGAGTGTCCAGCGAGTGCCAGGACCGTCTCCTCCAGAATAGTCAGCAACAGAATTGTCTCATCGCTACTGCAGAACTTGCACAAAATTGGCAGCAGGTGGGTGTGAGTGTACTTGCACAAACAGTGAAGCAAAGAATTTTGGATAACAGCCTGGTGTCAAGGAGGGCAGCAAAGAAGCCACTTTTCTCCAGGAAAAACATTAAGGGCAGACTGAAAATCTGCAGAAAGTTCCAGGACTGGATGGCAGAAGACTGCTGCAAATTTATTTTCTCTGATGAGGTCCCCTGTTTGGGACGTCTGGAAAATCAACTGGTGAACGCTACCGTGAGTTCTGTGTTGCGCCAACAATGAAGCATCCTGAGACCATCCATGTGTGGGGTTACTTTTCATCCAAGGGAGTGGGCTCACTCACAGTTCCGCCCAAAAACACTGCCATGATTGAAGAGTGACATAAAAATGTCCTCCAGGAGCAATTTGGTGAAGATCTGTATGTTTTCCAGCATGATGGAGCACTTGTCAAACACAAAATTTGTGTCTCTGTCAATACGTTTGGCATGCTTTTGCACACTCACAAATGCGCGTGCACACTTCTTCACACTCGAGGGTACAAACTCGTTTAGACAACATTAGTGCACATACATATATTCAAATACACTCATGCACACACACACATTCCTGTACACAGAAGTGCACTCCCACTGCACATGCGTGCACGAAGATATAACACGTGCATTTCCATGCGCACATAACAAATACACAGAGGAGCCCAAACTATAGTTCTGTTTGAGTCTTTTTTCACTGTGTCTCTAGTTTGTCTTATGAGCAGATTTGTATGCAGATCTTTTATAGTCTTGCATACAGTCTAAGGTTTACCCCTGCGGCTTTCAAAGTCGTCTCACAGACTATCTGGGGTTAATGCTGTACCTCAAAAAAACTATATTTCTCTCAGCAGCAGTTAATTTGTCAGAAGTGTACTTTCTCAATACAGTCATATTGTACTTTAGTAAAGTAAACAGGACGACTTGCCTCTAGAAAGTGAATAAACAGAAAATGCAATTGAATTTTGATGTCCATAAGGAATTAAATATTCTGCTATTTACTTCCGCCTAAATCAACCTAGAACAATACACCATCTCACAAGGACATTTCAGCGCAAGACTGCCTTTGGAATGTCTCTAATTAATATACGTGTTCCCTGACAGAGAGAGGAAAAAACATTGCTTTTATAAACTATCAGGGACTGTAATTTCATTTTCCAAGCACCTCTTTTTGTTCATAGTTTGTTTACGTGCTTCAAAATGAATGCCCTTGTCTTTAATCTTGATCCTGAGGCCAATTTGTTAGAGGCATTAATCGTCACAAATTGCAGTGTGAAAATCTGCGCTAACATTTACAGGTTAGCAGGGTACTACTAATTAAGTCTTAAGAATAATTATGTAAATCCGGTCTGTGTGCACGGTCATTTTAAATATCGCTGTAAGCACTAAAAAGGTCATTTTTGTGCGAGAACAGATTCTAAACTGGTTCTCTTGATCTGTCCTGGCAGTCTTCTGTTAGTGTGATCTTTCAAAAGTGAATGACAGTTGCATAGAAAATCCCAAAATGCTTTGCTGAGCAACAGTAATCTGCACATTAAGAATTGAAATGCAAATAGTTCAATTGTTCCAATTGAACTCCATTTTTCATTCAGACTTACTGCTTTAAATTGCTTTAAACTGCTGCTTCTTAAGATGAATTAATCATACACAGTTCCAGGGTTTTGTGTAATGGGTCTTTAGAGCCACGCACAGTTTTGTACATTCATCGTATTTCATTATGTCCAGCTCTGCTCTGTTTTCTTGCCTTCTCGTTTGTCATCTCCTGTCTCTTCTTTCTACTGACAGGAAGTTTTTACTGTATTGTATCCCCAGACAAAGTCGGCTTGGATTCTATGAATTTACATTTGTTCCTGCTGCTACTTCTCCGCCAATTAACACCACCGCCGTGTCCGTAGAGGCTTCTTGCGATCTAAGTGCTGATTGCCATTCTCAACCAATTTTATTTATATTTAGCAAAGGGATTAGTAGTGAAGAGGTCTCAAAGCCTATTGGTTTTGGTCAAAATCTGATGGCAATTTATGAAATAATTAATTGATTAAAGGTCTAATTGACAGAAATCTATACAAATTGGGCCATATCTCATTTTCTGTCACATTTAGGGCTTGGGTTTGTATTACAGACTGGTAAGAAGTCATATATTGCACATCAGTTTATGACCGTGGATTTGACCCCTTGACTTTAGGTTCAATGTCAACCAAGAAGTCCTGTTTCTCGTGATTATTGAATTTAGAGCTTAGACTTGTATAAGGTACTAATAAGAAGTCATATATTGTGCAGTAGTTCATGACCTGGGATTTGACTATTGACCTTGGTTTGACAGGGAAACCGAAACATGCATTGTATCTCACTTATTATTGCATGTCCAGGTTATGTTTGTTTTGGGGACTCAATATGGCCTTGTGTACCCACATCCACGCAGGATAAACCTGTATCATTCTGTATAACTTCACTCTGGCAAAAGCCTAGACTGATTCAGTCACCAGCTAGCCTGTTCAATGGAGCTCATCAATTATCATTTCATTGATTGCATAACCAGTAACTAGTGAGGTACGTGTAATTATAGGATACATTACTGCATTTAAAGCTTAGGTTTGCATCAGGAACTAATAGGAATATACAGTATATATACAGTGCTTAACAAATTTATTAGACCACCACCCAATGTAAGGTTTATGCCACAGCTGCCCTAAATTAACAGTGTTGCAAATTACCAAAATAATTTTTATGTTTCTGCAATGGTTAATCCACCAGTAAGTTCTTTAACTGAAATTATATTTTTAATGCTAAAATATGATTATTGTTGTTATCCATGAATTTTCGAATTTACCATTTTACAGAAAAGCAGAAAAAAATAGTTAAGCACATTATTATTTTTTGATTAAGATAACAGTTATTTTCTTGCATTCCTGAACATAAAAATTAGTTTTAGTGGTTGAATGCAAGAATGCAAGCTGTTATCAAGGCCAAAGGAGACCATACAAAATATAGTTTTTTTTTTAATGTGTTAATAAGGACTATTTAGTGGTTTTAGTTTGTTATTTGCCAAAGAAATAACTAAATAGTTAATTTTTAGTTTTAAACAAGTTTTTGACAAATTTCTTAAATATTCGTGTTTTCTCGTTTTTTTTATGACAGGTGGTCTAATAAATTTGTTAAGCACTGTATATATGTATATATATATATATACACACCCTTGATGGTATGCTGTGGTATGTGGCATCAAGCCGTTAGCAGCAGATCATTTAAGTCCTGTAATTTGCCAGATGCTCTATTGGATTGAGATACCTGGAGGAAACCCACACAAACACAGGGAAGAACATGCAAACTCCACACAGAAAAGCCCCAGGGCAAGAGGTAGAGAACCCTTGAATATTTCCTGACCACTGTAGAAACATCTGCACATTAGGGGGGCCTTATAGTGTTTTCAACTTTTCAACCAAATCACTTTGGATAAAAACATCTGCAAAGTCAATGTAATGTAATGTGATGTAATGGGACTGACCAGGCAAAAATGCCCTTATTCTCCATAGAAATGGCCAATTTCGAATTATCACTTCTTCTTATATGAGAGAAAAAGGTTCAGACATTTTCTCTCAGTGTAGAGCATTACTATTTTTTGCAGTGACAACCTTTTTAGTATTCAGTGTGCAGTATATCCCTTCACATCCTGACGTGTTAATCTGAAATTATGCTTTTTAAACTCTGTGTACTTTGTTTGTGTACTGTTTAATTTTTATCAGAGCATAGGTGCTCCCATTTGAAGGTTTGGTAGAGTGCATGATATGCGTGTCCTTATCATGGGTGTACTGAATGTTATTGTCAGCTGAGTGATGTTGCATAATTTGATATAATAAACATGCAGGGTTTGTGTACGTTCTACAATTCTGTCAGGATCACTTTCATCAAAGTGAATAGACAATGAGCAATCAACGCTATAAACGTATGAACTAGCCATAATTTTAGGATTGGTGGCATGGCTCTGTTCTGGGAGCTCCCTGCACTGTCGAGTGCAGAGAGTGCTGCATGAGCCACAAACCTCTACCTTCTCTCCCCAACCCCCCCCCCAAAAAAAAAACAGAGCCATGCAACAGTATCATTGATGTCATTGCATCCCTATAGTATGATAAGACAAGTCAATCAGCTTTAAATTTCAGTGATGGAGAGAAGCCAGCAGTCAATGAAGAACTGTAAATGAAACTGCAGAGAAGCTAGGATAGCAGTGGGTTTGCAGGAAGGGCATTGAAGCAGAATGGCGTCATGCATTTGGAGCTTAAATAGACCAAATAATATCGCTGGGAGCAAGGAGGCCATCTGAATTTTGACGGGCGTAGTCAGCTGAGTTGTCAGCTGAATATTCTGCAGTATGATTGGTAGGAGTTCGCATCTTTGCGCGGTTGACTGGATGACTTGCCAGCATAATGCCCGCTTTGTCAGCTCCATTGATTTTGATGCTTTTCGGTTTTCACCATCAGCGATGTAGGATTTTGAAGGATTTTGATGAAAGTATTAATGAAATAATTGAATTTCAATTTTTTAGTCGCCATGCGATTGTATAAATGTACAGAAGGTTTAGACACAGTCTACATAAGAGAATTTGTGGCTGCTGTTATTGCACAGCTCTCTATTTAGGACATTTTCTTTTATAGGCCTATTCTGGAAGCCAAGCGACTTTATAATTTGAATGTTTGTCTGCAAAATAGCCACTATCATCCTTCTTTTGTAAACTGCAGGTGTAATTGATGCCAAAACGGAGTATTTCTGCATATCTGTTGGTGTTCATGAGAAATGGTTATCAGTTTTGTGCCTTGTATGCCTTGAAGTTCATGGTTCTATTTATGATGTTGGTAGTCAATAGCATTCTTCTTCTACTTGCTGTTGTTAACTAATTGGTTTTCTATAACCAGGATTTTTGGAGCTCTGCTTGAGCCTATTAGTATGATGATAGCATACCAAACTGCCTCCATTTTAGTGAGCACAGTTGAGGGTTTAGTGCGCTCTTTATTCTTCATTTCTATGAAGTGAGACTTGACATTTAAATGATCAGCTTGCATTGATTTGGAGAGTATTCAATACAGTGCAGTCATGAAGAGGGAGGAAACCCGTTACAATCAGGATAGGGCAAGCATGCTTATTAATGAGAAGTATGTCTGCTCATTTTGTCACGCTTTTTTTTTATAGCTGGATTACTGCATTGTAACTATACAGAGCATTTTCTCACCGTACTTGTGAGTGTCAAAATTATGTTTCAGCATTTAAATATTGTACTTAATATGTCAGGCGTTTGTATGATGTGGAAGAACAGTAGAGTGAGTCAGCAGGCATAAATGCTTGATTGGTACCGTGTGGGGACTGAATTTCTGAGGAAAACACAACTTGAATTATAACAGTGAGCATTGTACTCTGATATCTCCTGTCACTTTCACAGTTATGCAAGTGCTGTAGTCGCCATCTCGTTAAGTGGAATTGACCCTTTCCGAACATACAATCTATTGTTTGTCGGGTTATAGAGAATATGTGGTGGATACCTGAGAGTGGCTTGTGGAGATCACATTTGCTTATTCACACAGTAGAACTCATGGCAAATACAAGCTCAGATAGAGTACTTGTTTGTATGTGTGTGTGTGTGTGTGTGTGTGTGTCTGAAGTCAACTGAAGATTATTACTGTCTCTACTAAAGACTGCTGAACTTATCTTAATCAGCCCACATTGTCCCTCAGTTGAAGGATAATAGAAAATTCCAGTACATTCATGTTGATGCATGATGTATACAGTAGTACATGGAACATTCTGTTACATTCAGTCTTTACTGGACTTCTACAACATGACACTATAGAGGCCTATAGAATATTCCAGTATAGAACCTTATAAAACTTTCTAGAAATATGCAGAAGTACAGTAACTGTTGAGTGCCTATTTCTAACAAAATCTGTTTTACAAGATCTGCGGTACATCTTTCCATAATCTGCTCACTATTCAAGTCCACTTGCATGTTGTAACCTCCTCAGCCAAACACAAGATGGCAGCTTTCACTTCAGCACCAATCAGTTTGTACATATATTCTTGTCTTACAGATTTCATTTCAGGACTATTTTTAATAATGGACGACCTGCCTTAATAATTCATGATGCTGTAAATCAGTATCGCGTTCATTTCCCACATATTTTTTATGAATTACAATTGCGAGTGTGACTGAAAGACATGTTATATAATGAACGCTAATGTGCCTATAATGTGTTGTGCTATACAAGAGCTCTGTCAGGTTGTTTTTGGCAGGCATCATACTAATGGTTTAGCTAGCGTCATCCATTGGCAACACTCCCAAAGTGGAAGAATTCAATGAGCTCACATACATCTATTCACTACACATTCATGTGGCAACATTTTCACGTTTGATTCTTGACAATATTTTTTCTAAGCTGCTGGGATTCGGTTCTATATAGGCATAATGGCCCACACCATCTTGATTTACATTTTTCTGAAAAAGAAACCAATAGAATGGGAATGGTCTTGATTGCACTCTCATTATACTGATGGTTAAACCATTCAAATGTGTCAGAAGTGTTTTTAAAATATTAACAGTGCTCAGCACAAGGCAAGTTTATGCTTTGTGTTAATCACAGCCGAACAAAGAAATTGTTATTAGCCGGCCTTGAGCATAAAATGTTTGTTTTGAATAATGGAAACTAGACAAACTGGCATTTATTAGCAGTGTGCAGTAATCAGTTTGCAAAAGCAGAAATAAAATTTGCATTCATGGAAAAGAACTAATAAGACTAAATACCAACACCTGCAATTTAGAAAGGCCAAACATATTTTCCCAATGTTGGCTAGTACAGCAAGCTTGTGTATGCGTGGTAAATTCAAATAGTGATCTTTAACACATTATGAAAAAAGTCACATTTAGTTCAATTGACTTCTGGATCAAAGAAAAAAAGACACACACACAATCACAAATTTATTTGGTTAAAGGGCACATGCTGGCATATTAGCTGTTCTTGCCTAACTGACAGCACGGCCTAATTAGTGAATTGACAAGGTTAAAAGGTCCCTGTATGTGCAAATCTTTCCCTTATTACCATCAGTCTGAGCGCTCAGTAGTTTGTAATATTTAAATGGTAATTATCAATATCCTGACCATTCAAGGTTCTATAGCCTTTTCACCTAATAATCTGAGGATGTGCTGTTCACTTTTATGAATAAGTCATACATGATATACACTGCAGGCCAAAAGTTTGGAAGTAAGATCAAATTTGTACAAAAAAAGATCATAGTTTCATTGGCATACTCTGCAACAAAATAAACATGATTATTATATAAAGAGTCACTTATCAGAATACATTTTTACTCAAATTATCAGGCCCATATTACAACGTACTAGGCCCAACTTCTGGCCTGTAGTGTAGGAATACATGCACTTAATGCAGTGAAAACTATTTGCGGCTTCAACTTGCTTACTTATTCCACTTGAAAAATGTTGACGGTTAGGTCATCATAATGGATTATAAGTATATATATATCCTGTAGAGATGGCTGGAATGCTTAGAAGTCCTTTCCAATCAATTCTTTCCCAATCCACCGTTTGATTCAGCAAGACAGTCCTGAACATCCCACATTACGTCCACTAGACTGCTTGGAAATCCAAGCGTCTCTAAGAAACCCAAGAGGCAAAAAGAGTTCTGCCCCTGAAAATGCTTGCACTCTGCCTCCGTGTTCGGAAACTACTTGAATTCATTTGAAAATTTGAGACTTCAACAAGGGAGTGATGCAAACAGCAGAATTTTAAGCCAACAGTGATAACATGTCCATCAGCGGCCGCTGGCACTGCGAGCTGCAGGTGGCCCAGTCCTTGTGAGGCAACGAGGATTGGTGCAGAACATTGCAGAACACCAGCTGCCAGATTCATAATGCAGTTTGCAGAGAAACGGGTGCACTGGGGACATGATATTCAGTGTGCGCCAGCTTCTGAAAAAATTCCAGGAACAATACTGAAGCCTGTTTACAACCTTTGTGGACTCTACAAACCAGAGGCGTTGCCAGGATGCCAAGCTTGGGTGGGCATTTGTCCTCTTTGGGGGGGCAAAAAAAAGAACTTCTAAATGGGCGTAAAATACAACATGCACAACATCTTGAAACTTTTTTTATGTCAGTGGCGGCTGGTGAACTGGCGATAGGGGAAGCTCAAACCCATCCCTTGAAAATAATGATTAGTCTTGACCTGTTTTCAATCATTCATTTAAATGACCATTACAAAAGCTCCGCAAACTCTCAACATTATCAGGTGTGGTCAGTTTTCATTAATAACGCACACCTGTCAACTCTCACGCATTCCGAGTGAGTTTTAGTGGTATATTTACGTTCCCCTGCTGTAGTCTGCAATTATTCAATCAACGCGTATGTAAGAGATTCTCGCGCGGAATATAAGTCCTTGTGCACTGGAGGTTTATCAGTTTCACCTGCATTATAACTCCGGACTTCTCACATTTTTCTTTACTCAGGGTTTGGAAGCAATGCATGCGTTTCATGATTGTTTAAACTGTTTAAATGAAATATGATCATTGGAAGCAATGAGATTGCGTAAAGACATTTCAAATGATAAGCTCTCTCTTAATGGCTGTCTACCTCCGGCTGAGAATCACGTGGGATATTGCGGGTTTGCTGTCAAATAGTAGTAAATCAGTTTTTTATCTTGAGTTTTCATTGGGTGGGCGGAGCTTTTCTCAGGTTGGGCACTGCCCACCCCCTGCCCCCCATTGGTAACGCCCCTGCTACAAACCATTGATATAGTCAACAGATTACTCCCCAGATAAGTACAACTTAATTGTGGCTGTCCAGAAAAACATTTGGGGGCAATTTCATGAGAAGATGATTGTCAGTGTAACCACAAGGTGATGTGAGTAGGCGGAGGCATAAGACGTGGATTCATATTTGCTACATTACTGTTCTATATCTTCTTGGTGTATTCCACTGCTCCAAACAGATATTGAAGATGGCAGTGAGGTCACAGTAGATTTCAGTCTGGATGGAAACCTATTAATATCCAGAGACTTCAAAGTACCAGGAAACTACTATCAGAGCATATGCTTGATCTGCAGCATGCTGATGACTGTGCAGTGCACACATCGGAGTGCTGTAGTTTCCAGTCTTACAGATGAGTGGCTGAGAGCAAAAGTCTACTATCTGACTTTTTCCAAGTTCTGAGACAATAAGATTTGAAGTTTTGTTTGAACAGAAAAATCACTTTACTTTGTACAAACAAAAGTGGACATTTTGGCATGAAAATGCTGTATCTTTATGAGTAACCTACTGGCGAAGAGATCTGTTTTGCTGGGCATCATCAGATTAGTACCTACCTGCTTACACACCCACCCACCTTGCATCCATCATCTAAAATCAGCCTACCTAGATAGATGTGTAAAAGCATCAAAATTGTATTGCAGCTAACCACAGTCATACGCACCTTTGTCAGGTTCATAGTCATGGTCATGACCATCATCATCTAAGTCACTGTCCGTATCTTCACCTAGAATACTGTCTAGTATTTCTTGGACGCTCAGTTGCGTGGGCGCTGCCATGTTGGATTTTGCAGATAGTAGCCTCCTGCGCAGAACACCTGTTCATCGATCTGGAGGGCAAGACCATTACACGCCCTCTGACGGTTCCATTAGGAACGAGTTCAGTTAGTAGACCGTAGCACAATAAAATTCAGCCAATTTTGTATGGTATGAGGATGCAAACTCATTTTAGGGAAAATGTCAGTTAGTAGGCTTTTGCTCTCAGCCACTCAAATGCTTTCTGTCCTATAGCAGAGCAGAATCCTCTGTAAATGCTTCCAAGACTAGAGAATTTTGTAAATGAAGTTTGGTGGAGGTCCAGCCTTCTATCAATGGTGACCATCTTCACCATTAACAAGCTGCCCACAGTTGGCTCACCAATCAGATACCGAGGAAGTATGATGACTTAGGGACCAATCATTGAAGTGAATATCTGCGGTAAGTGGGTCATTGTAGGAAAACTAAGGGTGAGTGTCTTTTTTGAAGTCCCAAATCTTCATCCAATGTGGTGACTTTGTTGCATCCTGAGGATCAACTGAGTGCAAAAATCAAGGTAAAATTGGAAGGAACATTCAGCTAACACCAACTGTGCAGTGGCCTGGCTGTGTGCCAACATGATCTCTGGTCTCAAAAGGTCAAAGCACTGCACAACTGGGTCACTGCTGTGCTATGTGGTATTAAAGTTGCCATAAAGAGTAGCTCAAACAATCTTTTAAGAAGTGCAGGAGAAGGCACACAGACCCAGAGGACTCCATGGCTTTTGTTTGCTGTGAAACTCTCCATGTGGTGCCAGTTCTGAAGGTGAGAAGCAATGAAGCAAAAGACTGCCCAGATAAAGCAGAGCCATCATAGAGGACTCATGGGCATGGCTACCTCTGTTTTAGCACCCAGACTACAAATGCCCTATCTGCGATCAGATAATGTGTTTCAGAGATTGTGCTATTTTGCGATTAGAGAACTCACCAACAAGTGGAAGTCGTCATGGGACAAAATGGATTTACAAAAGTAGGAAAAGCAAATAATTGCAAGCAAGGAGAATCATTGAACCTCATTACTGGCTTTGCTCTACCAGCGCTTCAAGACAAATCAAATAAAGAAAGAAAATATGATTCACCGCTGGTCTAGTGAGACAGTCTTTTTATCATGTTTGTTTCAGGCTTCGTGCTATAGGAGTGAGCACATTGGTTCTCAGGCAAGCTGGAGCCTTTTATTCCCTATTGCGGGTGACTTTGAGCAGTGATCAAGAGCACAGTGACATGAAATTTGAAAAATATGGTGAACACAGTTTAAATTAAATGACATTAAAATGTGCAGAAAATCAAAATACAATTATATCGCATTGGTCATCGCAAGAACAGCTGTGCCATGAGAGGGAGGTTGTTGCAATTCATGCTTAACGCCCCGTTCCCACTGTCGTACGATCGCCATGATCGCCAAATCGTAGCTGATCGTGCTATTTTGCAAGGAATTTCAGGCGGGAGGACGATTAGATAAGTTCTGATAAGAGCTGATAAGCTGAGATGCGATTTGGCGGCGATAGGGACGCGCTCAGAGCCGCGTTCAGATGCGATCAGATACGATCAGATACGATGAGCACGATCAAGAAATTGATCGCGGTGATCGTGGCAAAATTTTTGACTGTCAAAAAAATTTCCACGCTGGCCACGACAACCACGATTAATGATGCGATCTAATATGATGAGATGCGATCGGCGCGATAGCTCCACGTTCGACCCTACGATGCCAATCGTGGTCCTGATCGTGATAGTGGGAACGGGGCGTAATCGTCTGATAACCAAGGCAGGAACAACTGTTGAAAAAAAAGCATTAATATTATGTACAGATTTGGCTGTTGTCCTGGTTCTGCCCATGGTCCTCTTGAAACAACTCTTTTTACTGTGCATACGTGACTGAAGAATTTCAACCGGCTCACAGGCCTTTACTTAATGAGATTAATCACAGCATATGAGATCCTGCTGTATGTGCCGTGCTATCGCTCCTTTTTCTGTATAAATAGCCTGATTTAAAAATGGATTCAGTGAGTCATATTCAATTTAAAATGTAATAGGAATTGGTTTATTGAAAATGGCAATAAATTCAACTATGGAAGGTATTTAAAGATGTTGTTTGTGCAGGAACTAGGAACCTGTTTCATCAGAAAACTCACAGAAATGTGCATTAATGTGCGGTAGTTTGTGGCTTGATTCTGTTGTCCGTGGTGTATTCCCTGATTAATTTTAAAATTTCAATGTGGTATGAAAGAGCAGCTCCAGAAAAAACAAGAATTAGTTTTCGGCTACTCTATGACACAGCTCCATCCGCCCACCTCCAGCGACACAATCATGGCAGGTAAATAATGCTCTGTGAAAATATGCAAAAGGCCTCTATCCTGGTCTTCTGAGTATTTGAATAAATACAATTTTTATACCGCAGATCTGGATGGTGCTGTATTTAGGCAAGCTGACTTGGACAGTTAAATTATCTTAGATGTCTATTCCAACATACCATACCCGAAAGGAATACGTGATTGTTTGTTTGTAAATCCATGGGCTACATACACCATTCACTCACATGGGCATACCTATGGGCTATTTGATTTTCTATCAGTCTAACATGCGCATTTTGAACTGTGAGAGGAAACTGGAGTATCCAAAGAAATCAATCAAATTTAGAGAGAACCTGCACACATCATACAGAAAGGCTCAGGTGGGATTCGAACCCTTAACCTTTCTTGCTGAAATGGTGGAGTGCCACCCACTGCACCAGAACAATGGACTTCATTCAGCCTGTCTGGTATATTTCTGGCCCCAGGATTATACTTAAAAAATTAGGTTTCATAGTAAATTGGTGCACGGTAACATTCAATTCTGGAAAGTGACTGTGTACTGCAGATTATATGTTTTTTCATGTCACACTGCTGATGTGAACAGCAGATAAAGGTTTCTTTTCGCTTTAATCCTTGTGGTGGTAAATTCTCAAAGTGAATAATGTATTAACTGGGTGATGACAGTGTTACAGACCAGTTTAGCAGTACACAGATGCCCTGCTATTATCTTGAAGGCTGTGAATTTTAGGACTGTGGTCTGCCAGTCATAAGGCATTTGGCTAAAGAACCAAGTAGAAATGAACAGACCTCATTTTAAATAAGCTCTGTGGGTACGGTGGCGATGCAGCAAGTAACATTGTCTCCTCACTGCAAGAAGATCTTTAGTTGAAATCCCATTTGAATCCTGAGCTCATTTATTGTCCCTGTGGGTTCCCTCCTGGAGCTCTAGTTTCCTCCTGCAGTCCAGAGACGTGCAGTAGGCCCAGTTGCTTAAAGGTCTGAGTGTGTTAGTGAATGGTGAGTGCCTTGCCTTCGGTTTGTGGCCTGCATGCAGAGTCTATGCCTGCCTGTGGATCGCTCAATGCCTGCTGCAATGGAATCCCATTGACCCAGATCAGCATGCAGGCTAGATTTGGGACAGATGGACTGATTAACTTAATATTTTGAAACCCCCAAAAGGCTTTGAAGTGTATGCCAAATAATGTTGTACATCTTGAGCATCATACTGCTTGTTCAAGGAGAATAGTAACCATAAGGTCAATTGCCCTTTAACGTGGGTTAAAATGTGAAGTTTCATATTACTTATTGCAGGGGAACAGAAATGTAGTAACTACACTTTAATATGTCCACTCTTTGTCTTTGTACAGTTCCATTCCCTCCGACATTGTAACCCATTATGTCTTAGATTTCCATAAGGCATAAGACACTAGGGACAGCTCTCTGGGCAACACAGATACTGTCCTAATTGGTGTTCCTTTAAATGTAAACTGGGGGATAACCTCTGTGTTTGAGCTATCAGGAGATGATTAGCTTCATATGTGAAGGAGGAATCGCAAACTTTGTATGAGCAAAGAGAAGTCTGGAATTTATTTTTTTTTACTGGATAAAACACTCATAAAGTGATTATTTGCTGTGACATAACTGATATGAATTGCTATCTGCTGCTTTGTGCTGAATGTGTCATGTTGATTTCACTTCAGCTAGGGGTAACACTCCTGGCATTCTACACTGAAAGGTTTGATGCTGATTAGAATCTTTTGATAATTTTTTCCTCCTGCTAATCAAAGCACTTTCCTTGCTTACCCAGCTTTGACCTGTGTCCTCAGAAGTGGTGGGCTTGAGAATTTGATATGATTGCAATGTAATTTAATACACTCGATGCCAAGTTGAAAGGCTTTTCCTGGAAAATGCTCCAATCAACTTTACTCCATGTCCATTATGAAGAAAGAGTGCATAGTTCTTTAAGATAGTGTAAGTTCTATGGCAATGTTTGACACTTGGTGCTACCACTAATGCCACCAGTTCATATTCAAGAAATGCATAAAATAAACCTTAATCCACATTTACATAAACCTTACTTTTACGTAATTATGTAGGTCGTGTTTGCTTGTAGATTCATCCTTCGTATTCTAGATTGAGACAATCGTCATCCGAACTGAGTAAAATAGAATTGATTATCACAAATTGTTTTGCAGTTTTAAGAATTTTTAATGTAGTAATTAGTATTTATCGCGTAGTAACCCTGGACCTACTTTAGTCATTGCATTGTACATAAAATGGCATCTGGACTCATTCAAATAAATTTGAACACAGCAATTATCACTGTTTTAGAAGTACAATAACAAATACAAGAATAAAATGTTCTGAACATTTCTGAAGATTTCAATCCCCGACTAGAATATTAATTAGGAATTCAATTAAGATCCTTGTACTGCTGATGTAACAATGACCACAAGCAGCCAAAAGCAAAGGATTTCTGGATCGCTGACTTACTTTCACTTTTGAAAAAATGACTTTCTGAAAAAAAAGAAAGAACTTTTCTACTCTTTGAAGGATTAATACACTGTAGCAGTCTCCTGGGATATTGCTCCACGGCTATCTTTTACAGTTTAGAATGAATGCATTTTGGTGGTTTTGTAACGTACATGTGGCCACCAGACATTTACATCAAATTTGCACAGAAAATCATTACAGCAAAAACACAAGAGTAAAATTACACCGGAGAATGCCAATTGCCAACCATACAGAGGGGTGAGCACACAATATCGACATAAGACTTACAATATTAACAATATAGTACAGGAAAATGGTGTACAACATGATTCGATCAGACGGTAGTACAACAGCATATATTGACAAGGGAGAAACAAGAGCAATGTAATAATGCATCCAGAATCGACAGAGTAGGTACTTTAGGACTAAACCAGGGAGAGGGCATTTGAGTACAGGCAGTCTGGCATGGGCACATGTCAGCAAAAGTCTCTCAATAGTGAAATAATTCTAATGCAAAAAAAATCTGGCAGCAGTAAGAATTTATGAGAGCTAGTTTACACGAAAGCAGGATTATTCTTCCTTATGGGCTTAATTTAATGAAATTGGATGACATCTGAGCGTCTAAATGCTGATTCCAAGATTATGGTCTCCCATGATGCATGGGGGAGGTCTGTTGGGTAAGGATGACTTACAGTTTGTGAAAGTGGGCTGAGCTAAACAGCCATCCAAAGCTTATGCATGGCATTATATGGAGCTTTTTTGCGACCTTTGCCGTTTTTGTTGATTTGTGTATGCAGGGAAATTGGCTCGTACAGAGCATATGAGTCTGGGTCCCATGGTCTATCATACCCTACTGCTCACACTCTGAACAGAGGAGGTAAAGACCGGGAAGTTCACATCGTCAGAGAGCATGTCAGGGTCAGTTGATAGGCCATGAAATTGAGTCTGGGCTGTCTTCCATTCTAAGGATAAGGTATAATAATGCCCATGGATAGGGAATGACACTGGAAGCATTTCACCCTTAAAGTGCAAGATGCACATTTGTAAAGATGTAGGAAAGGAGAGTCTGATTTAATGTCAGATGTACTGTAAGGCATTATTCTGATGGGATTAGCATAGCTTCAGGACCTCCAGTAAATGGAATTATTACCAAAATTACTCCAGTGATTTTAATCCTGTTAGATTCAGTCCTGTCAGTGATTATTACTTATTGGATAAAAATTCCTGACTGCAGTACCTACAGTTTTAGGGGGAAACTCTGAGATCCTCAATTAATTTTAATCCCCTGTGAACAGACACGTCAATAATTGAACAATGTAATTTCATCTGGGCATTCGTTCTCCGGCGTTTTGGTGAAAATGGAGAAATTTGTGTTGTCCAATAACAGATGGCATCAGCTGAGTGTGGTGGACTGTGCAACAGAATCTCACATTCATATTGTTGCTTATGGAACGCCAAAAAAAGGCAAAAATGAGCCATTTGGCATTCCATAGTTGTCAGCCTTGATGAAAACTCACGTGCACCTGGTCTGCGGTAGGCTTACAAGGCGATTGTAAATTGATCACGCGATGGAAAACTTGGAGCAAGCACTTAGGGTGCATCTGAATACCCATACTGCATATGTGTGCACAGAATTTGCTTTGATACCTACTACTCAGCCATCAATGTAGTAAGTACAATGCGCAGGTATTAGCCTTGTATGTGCAAATTCGAACATACTATACAGCCGTCATTTCACCCATCTCCTGACCCTGTTCACCCACGACATAACATGAACTCCCCCCTGCAAATACTTAAAGATACTGCTTCACCTTGGAATAAGAGGAGTTTATAAATGATTTTCAATAATACAGCATCCCTGTAAATTTTATAAACCTTTCATTTCATGTGTCATTTTCTACAAAGAGCTATTGCTTCCTCTGTCATCATGAAAATGGCTTGTTGTCTTAACGCTAGTGGCCTTGTGGGATTGCGGCGTGTTCATCGGTCGCATACAAATTCAGCCCAATGCAGTCAACCAGGGGTTCCCAAACTGTCCTGGGGCCTCCCTTTTTATTCTGGTTTTCATTGCAACCATAATTGCCATCGTAGGACTCAATAAACTGTTAATTTGTCCTAATTAGATGCATTTTGCGTTTAACCTCTTCCACCCAGGACCCGCCATCAGAGGGATTATAGCCCTGCTCGAATCTTGCCTTAAAGTGCATTACTTCTCCAAATCCCTTCCCATTTACGTTTCTTCGTTAGCAACTAAGTGTTCATTCGTTCAGTTGCGAGGACAATCAGTAGAATTACTGTCCATTTCCGGTAAGCTTGAATTATTTTTCAATGCAATCGCTATCAAGCATTTTCCTTTCCACATTAATGGTGACATAAAACATCATTTTCTTTCGAAGCTTCTGAATTCCATGAGCTCACAAAACGGTACATATTTTCTGCATCGTCTGATCGGCTTGACATGCCTAAGAAAACATTTTAAAAAAATGCAGTTTTGCCAACTTGGGTCCACGTGTTAAGTTTGCTTTTGTAAAAAACTGTCTAGAAACAGTGACATTGCCATAATGCAGATTAACTCTCAACCTGTTTCATATTAAGAATCTGACAATTAATTGAATTACAACGTAATTTACTGAGTAAATAGGCTACCAATAAGCTGCATTGCCATTAATGATAAGACATACAGTAGCTCAAAGAGGAGGGCTACAAAATGAGATGGCATGGATGGCAATTACAACCCCAATTCCGAAATAGTTGGAACGTAGTGTAAATTGTGAATAAAATCAAAATGCAATGACTTTCAGATCACATGAGCCAATGTGTTATTTACAGTAGAACATAGATAACATTTCATCTGTTGTAACTGAGATATTTTTCATTTTTATCCACAAAATGAGCTTATTTCAAATTTTCTGGCTGCAACAGGTCTCAAAAAAGTTGGGACACGGGCAAAAAAGGGCTGAAAAAGCAATTAATATATCAGAGAATCTGCTGAAAGAACATTTAGCAAGTAATTAAGTTAACTAGCATCAGGAGTGTAACATGATTGGCTATAAAAGGGATGTCTTAGAGAGGCTGAGTCTCTCAGAGGTAAAGATGGCCAGAGGCTCTCCAACCTGTGAAGGCTTGCGTAAAAAAATTGTGGAATACTTTAAAAACAATGTCCTCAATGTCAAATTGCAAAGGCTTTCAAGGTCTCATCATCGACAGTGCATGACATCATCAAAAGATTCAGAGAAACTGAAAAAATCTCTGTGCGTAAGGGACAAGGCCAAAGACCTTGGATGCCCGTGATCTTCGGGCCCTCAGACGCCACTGAATCACTCACCGACATGATTCTGTCATTGACATTACTAAATGGGCCCAAGAATACTTCAAGTAACCACTGTCTCTAAACACAGTCAGCCTTGCCATCCACAGATGCCACCTAAAACTCTATCATGCAAAAAGGAAGCCATTGTTGAGCATGATCCAGAAGCGCCGCTGTGTTCTGTGGGCCAAGGTTCATTTAAAATGGACTTTAGCAAAGTGGCAAAGTGTCCTGTGGTCAGACGAGTCCAAATTTGACATCCTTGTTGGAAATCATGGGCGGTGTGTCCTCCGGGCTAAAGAGGAGAAAGACCACCCCTCCTGTTATCAGCGTTCAGTTCAAAAGCCAGCATCTCTGATGGTATGGGGGTGCATTAGTGCATATGGTGTGGGAAACTTGCATGTTTTAAAAAGCAAAATGAATGCTGAAAGGTATATAAAGGTTTTAGAGCAACTTAAGCTCCCCTCCAGATGACATCTATTCCAGGGAAGGCCTTGTGTATTTCAGCAGGACAATGCATGGCTTCATAGTAGAAGAGTCTGTGTGCTGAACTGGCCTGCCTGCAGTCCTGATCTTTCACCGATTGAGAACATTTGGTTCATAATTAAACGAAAAGTCCGTCAAAGGAGACCCAAAACGCTTCAGCAGCTGAAAGCCTGTATTAAACAAGCGTGGGATCAAATTCCAATGGCTAAACTCAAGAAACTTGTCTCCTCAATACCCAAATGCCTTCCACTCTGTGTTAAAAAGAATATGGGATGCTACACCATGGTAAACACAGGCCCCTGTCCCAACTTTTTTGAGACCTGTAGCGGCCATCAAATTTGAAATGAGCTTGTTTTGTGGATAAAATTGTAAAATTTCTCAGTTTCAACATTTGCTCTGTTCTATTGTGAATAAAATACTGGCTGTTGTGCTTTGAAAGTCATTGCGTTTTGATTTTATTCACAATTTACACTTTGTCCCAACTATTTCGGAATTGGGGTTGTAAATGAAATTTCTTGAAATTCCATCTTGAAGTAGAATGTTATATAGTAAACGATGCTGGGAATGGTATTTAGATAAGATTTCGATTTTGTTTCTAATTAATTAATTTGATAATTGCCGTTTACACTATATCATATTGCAGTCTTTCTACAACTTTCCCCAGAAGCTGGACTATAAAGACCTCATCAATGATTTTCCTACCATGAAACCAATTTACTCAATTATTCAATTACCAACCTTGTGACATAAGAAGCATTCCTAATTTAATAAATTAATTATTATTCCATCACGGCAACCAGTGTGCAATTGCGCTTCCCCACACATGTAGCTTATTCTTTTAAATTCTGAAAACATTTTGACTAAGTGCTATCTCAAAATAAATTAGGTTGCACTGCAGAAAAAAATTGTTAAAATGGGAGATGGAATTCAGAGAAAGTATTGGATAAATTAATTATTGTTTTTTTTTTTTATTCCCATCCCTACACAATGACTATTAAGTATGTTGTCAATGTATTGGATAAATTAATTATTGTTTTTTTTTTTAATTCTCATCTCTACACTATGACTCTTAAGTACGTTGTCAATGTAGCCCATCGGTGATCTGTAATTTCTTTTTTTTTTTTTAAATAAATTTGGCATCTCCAATTGTACCCGAATCTGGAATGCCCAATTAGCGAATTATGTATGCAAGTTGCTCATATGCAACCCCAAGTTGCCATCGCGGGAGATCAAAGATAGTTCGCTGCTCTTTTCCGAAGCACGCGCCTGTCAGCCGCTGCTTCTATTTAAACTGATAGCTAAAGACTTCGCAAGTTCAGAAAGAGGGCAGAGGATTCCCGAACATGAACAAGCTTAGAATTTTACTGACGAACGCCCAGCTGGACAACAGGAGGCGCTTAAGCAATGAACAATCCTGCAATTCAACAATCCATATCCGGCAGTCCCTCCTAATTTATCTGCCTGCAGCGCGAAGCCAATTGTGCGCTGCTCTGAATGGGTTACTGACCACTGCCGGCTGGTACGTCCGTACTCAAACTCAGGCTGTGGTGGTCACTACCGCTCTGCAATGCGGCGCCTTAACCGAGTGAGCTAAATTGTCTGATTATTCATCAAGCGATCCTAAACAAGAGCAGCTTGAAAGCAGTTTTGCATTTAAGAGTCAGAGGCTCATGGCACGCCATGGAAAATCCTGTTACGCCGGCGTTACGGCGAAGGAGGAGTTGGGTTTTAGGGGGTTAAAGAAGTTATTTGCCATGTTAAGCCAAATTTTAATAGTAATATCCTTGTGTGCCCTGAGGAAATGAAGGCCCTTGAACATTTGGGTTTTTTTCTCTGTACAGTAGCAAGCAATTTCAGGCAGTAACATTTGTAGACAAATCAAATTAGACACTGAGAAAACCATTAAGCTCTAAATCAGGTCGGTGAGCACAAATGTTCAGAGTTCTTTCAAAATAATTTGCTTGCATTTAATAAGAAAAACATAACAAAAAACAGGTTTTACTCTGTCATTTGTTTGTCTAATGAATTTGTTTTTGCAGCCGTGTGTCCACAGTTTCACCACTTAGAAACCTATTGGTTGCTTACTCTGATTGAGTAATTTTTTTCTTTTTTATATAGTTACTTATATATCGCAGTGTGGATTTGAAATGTATTCTTCACTGCATGAATGCATATCCATCAAAATATGTCTTAAGAGGATAAATTACTGCTCTAAAAATAAATGCACGTAATTAAGACAAATTAGCAGCTGGTTAAAATCTTAAGATTGCAAGTGCGGTCGGAACAAAAGCCAGCAATCACAGGGAGGCCACAGGAACTATTGCAGTAGACTATCCAGGTATCATTTGCATACAGCTTGATCCATACAGAGGTTTCAGACATACAACAAATTTTCCATACTTATCTTCCCCTACTGTTCTGTAAATAGGTATTCAGACGCGCCCTTTTCATTTTATTTACATTTCTTTGTACCTTGCATACTCTAACTCCTAAATCGCAAACGTTCAAGATAAACAACTTTGACAAGCCAACACAGCCAAAAAGTAAAATTTACTCATCTGTAGCAAACAAAAGTATACATAGGTTGTTACGTGTACAATAGAAGCAATGATAGAAGCACTCTTCATGACACGTATAATAATGCAACTTTAAATACAGTATTAGGCTGTCCACTCCCCTTTCTTTCTGACCTTCTACTTCACTTCTAGTGCACTGACAGAGATTTCAATGTAATTACTCATCCCGTCAGCATGCTGCACTGGAGGTTAGCATTAGGTTATACTAATCCTGTCAGAATGGGGTTAAAGTCAGCAGATGAAGACTGAGAAAAACAACATGTATTCATATATCATGCAATGCAAGGAATAGCTTGCATGAGTGCATACTCATCTTTGTGTAGTCAAAAACACATGATCAACTGCTGATTTCAGTGGCCAATAATATAATTACTGCATATGAACCTGTCTTCATTTTTTTTTATCTGTCAGCATTCAAAGTTTTTATTGTTGTAGCCAGGTGATTTAATAAAAGACCAATAAAATATCTAAACACAAAGCACTTTAAACACAGCAAGAACTAATGTTTACAGGCAGTTTTGTATTATTTCCATTTTGCTTTATATATATATAATATATATATATATATACTTTTTTCATTTTCATTCATTGGAGCTTAGAAATGTCAGGCATGTTCAAACTCTGCTTGCTGTCACAACAGTTGCCATATTTCTGCAGACAGGAGAAGCTGAACAGCCATTTGTGTTAGTGTCTTCAACCATTTTATATTTTATAGGTTTAGTTTTGAAAAGCATGGCAAAAGACACTCAACTGTCAAACACTGAATGATATGTTCACACTCAGATGTTCTCTATTAAAGACATAAATGGCTAAGCCTCATTGATTGCTTAGAATTGTGCAGTGAGTTTTAATAAATTTATGTTTAAATTAGTTGTCTTAAATTAGTTGGTACCTGACGAAGACCAAATCGACCGAAACTGTTGTGCAATGAATTATTGTGAGCTGATTTAACAGTGTGTGGATACTTAATTTTCAGTTTTGACGTACATGTTTATCCTGCACCTGTTGTGATACTTGGATGTGCGTGTAACCACTTGGAACTAAATTAGTTGCCTTACGAACATTTAGTAAAGGAGACTTTAAAAGTGTGTGACATTACCTAATCTTTCAAGCACTGGGCTCTGACCGGCTGACATCGTAACTAAAATGTCGCCATTTGAGCTCCATCTTCAATCACCTTGTTGAAGACTGAGTCATTTCTCACTTGCTAGACATCATGTATTGACATTTGGACAGATGCCCTGAGCGTCACTTTGCAATAAAAAAGGAGTCATTTTGCGTCACTTTTGGACACCGTGGGTATCCACATTGGCTTCAATGCAGAGCCCACAGTGTCTGATGACAACGGTAAACATAACAAAAGCATTTTCCAGTCAGGACTTGGACCTGGGACTTCATTGCTGCATGGCAACTGCACTTTCTGCCAGAAAAAACTTTCTAAGCTGTAGTTACTGTTTTGAATGAGCGCATTTTAAATCAAATTTGTTCTTTTAATCAACCGAACCAAGTAGCTTTGGTGCGCAAACTCAACCAAGTAGTTTTGTTGCCAAAACAAACTTAGTAGTTTTGGTGCCTGCACCTAATCAAGTAGTTTTGGTGCCTAAACTTAACTGTTTTACGCAGGTGTCCAATAACATGGCCACAGGACTCCCATTGCATCATTTATTGACATTTGGTCAGAGCGTCACTTAAGTGTTTCTGCATGATGAGTCGAGATGAAACGGACAAATGTACTTGAGCCACTTGTCTGCTACAATTGTCCAGTGAGGCTAAAAGCCTACCCAGGATGCAGCATTGCTACTGTCTCAGCATTGATACAGTCAATATTCACTAAATTACTGTGATGCTAGTTTCTACATAGTGTTTCAGCTGGACACGCCATCCGGACCCCCGAGATGTCCACGGTTTTTACCGTTTTCTATTTTTGATAAGAATTCAGCTCATGATCTCTAGCCTTAGGTTAGGCTTGGGTTTACTGACCCAGACAGTCCTCCACAGTTAATATGCTTAATGTGCTGATGAGCACAGAGGACGTGCGGCTATGAGATGGAACTGCTCCGAAGACGGCAACGGAGATTAGCTCTGGAGTTTGTGGAATGGAGTGTAGTTTCAGAGTGATAGATGCTGACCCCATTTATGACCTTTTATTTTTCACATTCTCTGCTTCATTGTGTATTTTGTGTCCTCATTTTCTGGTAGCTTTGTTGTTCCTTCTGTTGATTTTTTTTTTTTTTTTTTTTTTTTACTTCCCTTTGATATCTGTCTGTTCTGCTTTCTTCCATTTTCATCTTGCCCTTCTTTCTCACTGCTCACTCCTCTCTGGATTTTTTTTCCCATTGCTCCTCTGAAAAGTCATCTGAATGTCAGCATATTTAATTATTGGTGTCGCGCCCACATATTGACTGGCAGATGATTGATTGGGCTCCACCAGCAGGGGGTGCCAGATATGAATAAGCTCTTAATGAGAGGGTGTCTTTAGCAGGCACAAGTGCAAGAATTCGGTGTTTAACGTTGGGAGTGGCACAGGAATTTTAAACAGATAATTAAACATACTGAGACAGACAGAGGGAGAGATATATAGAGAGAGTAACCAAGTGAGAGAGAGAGGGGTGCAAGAAGACATGAAAATAGATTAAAAGTAAAGAAAGAGACAGACAGAGACATAATGGCAGAAAGAGAGGAAAATAGATAGGGAGATCTTGGATAGCCCCGACTGAACAAAACACCACAGCCCCAGATACATCTCTGTTGCTGAGAGAGGAAAAACCAAGGAAACTAGAAAAAACAAGGAGAGATAGGAAGTGGAAAAGAGAGTTTGCGAAATTTAAATACAGTGGGCTCCAGAGTAATTGGCACCCCTGCCTGGAAATGTACAAAAAATACTATAAAAATAAGTAAATAAATATAATTACGGAGTAAAACTCAAAATGCCAAGAGGCAAATTGTACTTCAGTAATGTTTTAATGGAACCAACCAAAATCATACATTTATTTGATAAGTGAAAAAATTCACAAAAATAAAAGTTTCATAATTTTTGGCACCTCAGGCTCAGCACTTGGTGCAACCACCTCTGGTAAGAGTAACAGCATGGAGTCTGTCCTTGTTCTGCTCGATAAGGTTAAGGCACACACTGGGAGGGATTTTTACCATTCCTCTATCCAGATCCTTTCAAGATCACTCACATTCTTTGGTTTGTGCTTATTGACTTCCCTCTTCAGCTCAGCGCACAGGTTTTCGATCAGATTGAGGTCAGGAAATTGAGATGGCCATGGCAGAACACTGATTTTGATAGGCTCAGAACCATTCATTTTTGGATTTTAAGGTGTGTTTGGTTCATTATCTTGCTGGAAAGTCCACTGAGACTACCTTCAGGCAGAGACAATCAGATTATCAGACAACATTGCCTGACAACCATAATATGAACCCCTGGAAATAAAACAGCCTCAAAACATCTCTAATCCACCATCATCTTTCACTGTGGGCATGAGGTACCTTTCCTATCATGTTCCCCTTTTCAATGCAGACGTGCCAATGCAGTATCAATGCTCAATTTTAGTCTCATATTACCGTTGCATCTATGTCCAGTCATAAGTTAAATTACCTTAGGCAAATTGGAAGTACTTAGTTCTGCATTTTGGGGTCAGAAATGACTTTCTTCTTGCAACCTTTCCAATAATTTTGTTGATACAGAGGTGGCGTCTGATGGTGCTTTTTGAAACCTGGTGGCAAAATGCATTTGCGTCCTCTACCTGACAAGTTTTCAACTGTTCCATACTTTTTACTTTTTTGAATAATTTTCCTGGCAGTGATTAATAGTATATTTAATATTTACCACCATTTGTAGATCTTCTTGCAGCCATTACCAGATTTATGAAGGTTTATGTCCATCTGTTTCTTTTTAACTGCCAGTTCTTTTGTTTTTGTCATCCTGCCGGATGACAAAAGGATTTTGCAAGCATGTTACCTCATTTTTATGCCTTAGTGAACCAGGAAGGGATGTAATGACACAATGTAGTTCCATGGAACTTAGATTTCCTTGAATTGGTATTCAATTCTTGTTTAAATGTGATATATTTTACTTACAATAATCTTTAGGGGTTCCATTAATTGTGAAACCATGATTGGGTTAATATTCATTTTTTATTGATAGAGTAAATAATTCTGGTTGGTTCCTTTCAAACATTAATAAAGTATTGTATTTCACACTGACATTTTGAGTTTATCTCTGCAATGTCATTATTTATTTTTACGGGACTTTTGGTGTATTTCTAGTCAGGGATGCTAATAATTCTGGAGCCGACTGTAAATATAGATAAATGCAGGCTCTTACAGTTACATAGGACACTGCACACATGTGAAGAATAAACTGAATTAGTGATAAACAGAGACAAAGTTTGTATGTGGTATTTAAATGAAGTTGTATTCTCACCATCTTGTGTTGTAACCCTTTAAAATGAATACAGAGCAGAGAGTTATGCTTGGACAGCCAACCACATCCTTCACTGTTAGTGTTTCCAGCCTCATTGCTTTAGCTTCGTGGGGTTGTTCTCAACAGCTGTGTATCTTCAGCTGGGACCAGAAAATGCTTTAGATATTACTAGTGCTTTGCCTTCTCATCATCACTGAATGAAAGGAAAAGATTCCTGAACTTGATCTCTAAAAAATGCAGTTGAATGTATTTTCCTATTGTTGTCAGTCAGCTGTATGGCATTATGAAGCAGAGAATGCCTCCCAGCATGCTTGCTTGTACTTTTACTTGTCAGACATTCCTGTAAAATGGGAGTATCATATACCTTTGAATGGATGATCTGGCTTTGACTATGACGCAGCAAATCTGAACACTACTGCATGTACACATTCCGTGCTGAATAGTCGTATGCAGTAATACCCTTGACCCTTTCAAAGCAGATAAGTGCTAGCTTCGTACCGTGCATTTCCCTAAAAGCATCCCTTGGGCAATCTAATGATTTTTTTTAAACAAAAAAGAACAAAGGTTTGTGCTTCTTACAGGAGTGTTTCTTCTTTCCCGCGCACCTTTGTTATTTTGTACTCACAGTGCTTTTCCCATAAACAGAATGCCTCTCATCTGTTTCCTTCATTTATTGCTCCCTTTTTTTCGCCTCCCTTGATCTGAATTCTTTCTGTCTCCCTCGCTCCCCCTCCACCCTCATAAAGCGCTAAACACACTTCAAAATAAATGGAAGGAAAAGACAGAAATAAAACGGGAGTGAACAAGGTTAGCGTTCCCTGCAATCAGCACTTTCTCACTTCAATTTTCTGTCCCCTTCCACTAATCTGCTCTCGCCTGTCCCTTGTTAACGCCTTCAGCTCATTGTATCTCCCGCTCGCTCTGTCTGCCTTTCATATTTCTGCCAACCACAGTTTTGTGGGCCTCTGATAAGTTGCAGAAGCAGTTGCTGACTGTGGAAGTGAGATGGGAGGTCAGGGAGGGACAGCTGGGGAGACTGGGAGAGACAAATGGGTTAAGATCAGCATTAGCTCTCTCTCTCTCCCTCTCTCTGTTTTTCTCTGACATTCTTTCAAACATGCTAATGTTTACTCAGTCATCATACGTCATGTGCCCATGTTTGCACAATCAGAAGATATGGCTGATATGTATTCATCCAGCCCATTTAAAAATGTTTTTGTTATTATTCGTTTGTTTAATTTTTAGAACAATTGCATCTTTATGTATGAGTGTGTGTATGTGTGTGCATGCGTGTGTGTGTGTGTATATTTCCTGAACTCTATTTTAAATCTTCAATTAATCTGATATACTCGCACTTGCCAGAATGAGTGCTTTTCGCAAATTACATCACATTGAGAATTCATAAGTGTTTCATTAGCATGGCATGATGCATTATTTATACTCTGGCGATAAAAATTGTTTCTGGCTGCAGCCCTTTTTTTGGTAAGCAGACACACATATAGTATGTACAGCAATCAAATTAAGTCATATATCTGCAGTCTAAAGATTTACCGCCATCTATCGTCTCTGATTTCCCTTTTTATACGATTCTCCCTCTCAGCCTTTATTCATTTCCCTCCCACCCTCTCCCTCTCCATTTCTCCCCCTTTTTTCTTGATCTCTCTTTCTCCCTTCCACTCCTCTTCCTTTACCTAGGGCTCTGCACTGCACTGCAGTGTGGGTGCTGCTAAGACAACTGCCAAATCCCTTACGCACACACACACACGCACACACACACATAAACTGCCTCCTAAACAACCACCTAACTGTGACAACCCAGGCCGGCACATTTGTACCCAGAACATACGGGTATAAATACACGCGCAGACACACACACACACACACACACACGCACACACTCAGACATACACCCACGCTCACTGAGTTTATGCTCTGTCACAGACGCAGGCATACAATGGTCACCAGTATTTTGCTCCATCTGTTTTCCCAGTGACTCAACAGATTTTAGATATTAGCATTTTGAAAATATGCTGGCTGGTATGAAAATTACTGGATTGATGAGAGTCGGGGCCTAACATTGTAAATACTCTCTGGCAGTGCAATTTAAAAACAGATTTAATTAATTCACTTTGGGTGAATGTTCAGTTGTAAAACCTCCTTAACATTGTAATAATTACTGAAAATATGTGGAGTACACAGCTTGATAGAGATCCTCATTGAGTTTTTGACATATATATTCTGTCAATTTACCCATTTATTTTGCTCTCATCCTCGGGTTTCATATTTGTAATTTCCTTTATTTTTCTTCCTCAATTACTCTGGTATATACATCATCTCTCCGCTGTCTTCTAGTCACCCCCCAATCTGCGTTGTCTCCATGTCGTTTTCACTGTAGGGCTGAAATGGGGAAGTCACAGTGGAAAGACAGAATCATGGTACATGTGAGATTACCTTCAATTTACATTTATTCCACTCTGATTTCTTCCACACGTGTTAATGGACTCCCATACACACACACATACACACACACACACTACTCGCTGGCAGAAAATGGACATCTGAAGCTTCTGCTGCCACCTGCATCGTGTCAGGACCAGGAGGCAGGGATAAGATGCAAGACCAGTAATTAAATGGGAAAGAAGGTGACGCACTTTGCCAGACAAACCCTTACTTACAAGGCGGCTTACGTTTGAACCCAGAGGCTACAGTTAAAGTGTAAAATTAGCCTACCACCATGTATGTCATCCGGAACTCTACTGTTGTTTCTAGCTAGCTCTGTCGGTAGCTTTGCTGTTTTTTGAGCTCATACTTGTGGGTTTTTTTTTTGTGAATTCAGATCGGAGATTTCACCGCTGCCTTTGTTCTGTACTGTCTTGCAGCTATATTATCAGAGAGGTAGCAATGTTAATCAAACAAATATAACGTAATGCCTGCGGGAGGGCAGCCGACATTGATTCTTAGATAAAGCAGAGAGGGAACATCAGGAGTACAGAGGAGAGGCTGACCGGTTGGGGGGTTCAGTAAGCTTTAAAGTTGCTCTGTGAGTGAGCGAGTGTGCGCAGTAGCCAGTCATATGTTTTCCTCCTTTGCTTTAGCACTCACCTGCGACACTGCATCATTGTGCAGTAAGAGTGCACGTTTTGACGTGACATGGAGGAAAGTGGGTGAGGCTTCCCACAGCATTGTGGAAGTGTCCAACACTGAGTCATCCACCCTTAACAAAGGGAGAGAAAAAAACAAAGCGCTCGAATGATATAACTTATAAAATGAATGGGAGGTGAAAAGAGGTCAGGAATGAAAACAAATGGCGGACAGGCAAGAAAATAATATGGCATAATAAGATTGTCACTGCGAAGACTGTTTTATTTTGCCTTATTTTACGGCAGCAGTTTCCATGGTGACAGAGAGCTCTGCTCAGCAGTCTTAAACACAGGTTCAGAATCATGCCATTGATTTATTCTGTCTCCCTCTCTTCTATCTTTCCCTCTTTTACCCCCCCATACCCCTCGTATGTATGGCTGTCGGCTAGCATAGGTGCAGTGGCACAGTAGTTGAGTCATTGCTGCGGCATCTGCTGTATCACATTCCATAATGGTTTTTTCATTTCCACCCAAATTCGATTTTGGTTCATATCTTTGGGCAAATCTCCTGGATAATTCCAAAGCAGTTGGCTCAGATCCTGTGGTGAGCCTCTCAAATAACATTTTCAATAAAGCAGGATGTTAGACCTAATTAAATCCTCCGCTGCAGGTCTAATCAAAGTGATGGTGTTGGTTTTGTTCTTATGGAAAACTTTTCTTTTTCTTGGTCTCTCAATCATTTTTTTCTTCATACCTATTACTTCATCTTCCATCACTCTGTGGACTGCCAACTGTCTCATCTGCTTCGTCTTACTCCTTGCTTCCTTCCTATCTGTCCTGTAACAGCTGTCTGGCTGTCTGTGCCTCTGTATTTTTATATACCTATCTTCTCGAGAAAACGTTTTCCTCCTCGAGTCTTGCTTTCGTTCCGTCTCTGTGAACCTCATCCACCTGCTGCCCCCATCACCTCATCCTCTCTCTCTCTTTCTCTCTCCCTCTCTTCTGTCCTCCTTTTTTTGTGAAAGAAGTACTCAGCAGCATAAGCGTTATCAGTGTCATCAGTTCAGTCAACTGAAACCACCCGCTCAGAACCAAAGATTAAGGAATTTAATCCTCCATGAATAATGACGTCTGGATGAATAGAAGAACTGAGACAGAATAAACAAATGAATGAATTGCGGCGTTGTCTCGGCGCAGCTACGCCAGTGTGTGTGAGTTTGACTGTGCCTGCATGCGCGCGTGTGTGCATCCTTTCTTTTTTGTGTGCGTGCTTGATTGAGTGTGTGATTGTAGGTGTGCAGGTCAGTTTGAGGAGGGGTGAAAGGCCTGCATACAGAATTCTGCAGTGTTTTGGTGTGTTTCCTTGTGTCTCATTATCATGTCTACCAGGAGTGTTTGTGTCCAATCACAGTCAGCCAGTGGTGGGATTTAGTGCAAAAGATTGGATCAGATTACTTAGAATTTTGGTACCAGATTATCTGTGGCCCCTGTTGGGTTACAGAGGACAGAGAATAAGGGGTTTGGAAAGTGAATATTATGACTTCTCCTTGGCTCTGATGCTTCAGGTTCACACCTCTCCAAACAGCCCTGTTCATAATTGCTGTGCTCATAATCATAGCCTTGAACTCCCAGCAGATCATCAGCTTACCTTACATTTTATTTGCTGTGACAATCTTATTTTCCCCATGCAGAGAAACTCAGCATGCGCATACGTACATTTATATCTGTGAGCAATAGTGCGTGCCTTTGCATATGTGTGCGCCGCGCGTGTGTGTGTGTGTGTGTGTATGTTTTTGTGTATTACAGTACAGTATGAATATGCCAGCATGAAGGCATGTATGTATGAGCATCTGTACATATATGAGTGAGAGTGTGTGTGTGTGTGTGTGAGAGAGAGAGAGAGAGAGAGAGAGAGAGAGAGAGAGAGATCTGCATGTTCTGTAGTGTCTTGCTATAAATTCTTCTGCTTTGGCAACATGATATGTGCATTTTTGTCACGCCAATAAAGCTCATTTTGAATTTGCATTTGAGAGAGCGAGAGAGAGCGAGAGAGAGGGAGAATGGTACTTGAAATTAATTTACGTGTCAAATGCTCTCATCCGGGACCTTTATGTTCGCATTTGGCTATATTTCTGTAGAGGCATTTAAGATGCTGACCCCTGTGTTAGGTCAGATTGACAGACGGGCTGCTGCGCTGTTTAAGAGTAGCTGTTACAGATTTTGGAGGTGGGGGGTGTGGGGGGGGTTGACTTGGGGACATTGGAAACACCAGCCACATCCACTATAATGCATTGCTAATTGTTAATATTGCTATTTATATTTTTGGCAGCAGTGCCCATGGTCACTTTTTAGATGGATGCATTTGTAAATTGTCTGGCTGAGCATCTATAATGAGTGCTACATCATATCTAATGACCATGCCGGCTGCAAGAAGAAGATTACTTTGCCTTGCTTGGAGGAATGAATCTCCCTTCGACAAAATCTCTGTATGAATTGCAGTGGAGTCTGAGATGTGGTGTTTATGACTTTGACTTAAAGGTGGGCGTTGTACAGGGGTTTGGGGATTACTGAGCGGATTTTAGCGGTGCATATTATGTCCGGATAATTTCATTGTTTAATAGTTATGTAGGTTTGATTTGTTGAAAGAATACCCAATACTCTTTAAAAATTCAAAAAGTAAAGTATTTTTCAGGATAATTCCATTTTTAATAGTTATGTAGGTTTGATTTGTCAAAAGAGTACCCAATACGCTTTAAAAATTCAGAAGGTAAAGTATTTTTTAGAAAAAAATAATAGTCTGATTCAAAAATGAATAATCAGTGATAAACTAAAATGTTGCATCTTCTGATTTTGGCATTCCAACTTTATAGACTGTTTGCCGTGATTGCTTGCTATCACTCAATTGCCACAAAATTACAGGCAATAAACCCTGTATTATTAAGGAACCTTGCACTGCACAAAGCCAACTACCTTTACATTATAGCTGCACAATATAGAATAATAACTTTGCACAAAAACACCAAAAAAAAATCCACCCAAGTAATTCTTCTGCGGGATATGAAATCAAATCCCATTTACATATTTACATAACTGTAGTAAAATTGAATTTTTGCTTGAAGAGTATAAAGTGTTTGTGTGTTTGTTGCAGGTTGGCTATGAGAATGCTGGCACGGTTGAATTCCTGGTGGACAAAAACGGGAATCACTACTTCATCGAGGTGAATTCGCGTCTGCAGGTGGAGCACACAGTCACTGAGCAGATCACTGAGTGAGTCACATTACATCTGACCCTGTCAGTCCCTACCACCTGACCAACTGTTCCTGTCATCCCTGCCCTCCTCTTTCATGCGTGGACATCAGTGTTAGATCTGTGTTTATAGCTATTTCACAAGTACATTTACTTCCATATTTTGATGGTGACGCAATTTTAGCAATTTGGCTGCGTATGTCACCACAATGATTTTGAAATTAAACATCTCATTCACTGTAAAATAAATAATTAAATAAATAAAAATTTCACCTTCTTTTCACTCAACAAATTCTAATGTCTTTCAGAAATGAGTTTGCGCACCCACTGGGAGTAGAAGTCTAGCAAACTCAAAAATACTTTGCAGCTGCAGGTTGCCTTAGTCAAATTTTAATTTTTTACAGTGTTGAAGTGTATACTATCAGCTTCAATGTGGGGATTTTGTCAAAATATTACACAGTGTGGGAATTATAACCATTTTCCATTTTTACATGTGCCAACCCCCCCCCATTTTTTTTTTTAGGAGCTCAAAGGCAAATTACACAAATAAACATAATCATAAGTTATATTTTTTTTATGCATGCAGTTTTGTCCCTGGGAATCCTCTCCACTGATGCTCTGCCAGTACTTAGCTGCAGCTGTTTTAAGTTCCTGTCTGATCTTTGGGGCCGTTTTGCCTTCAGTTAGTGAAGTACTAGCTCAGTTGAATTCAGGTCTGGTGATTAACTCGGCCATGATAGAATATTCCATTTGCTCTCAAAGAAAAGTCTTGGGGTCCTTTTGCAGTATTCTCTGGGTCATTGTACACCTGTGGTGTGAGGTATGGTCCAGTGAGTTTTGAGAAGCATGAGAAGCATTTAGTTGAACAGATAAAATACTCCATTACAATTCAACAATTCAGAATTCATCTTTTTTTGATCTTGTTTTCTTTTTTTTTTGCTGTCACTTTATCACTTAATACAAAGCAGTTCCACTGGCAGCCATTCATGCCCAAGCCATAGCATTATCTTACCCATGCTCATCAGATGAGGTAGTATGTTAGGGATTATGACCAGTTACTTCCCTTCTCTAAACTATTATCTTCTCATTTAAGTTGATCTTAGTTTCATCTGTTCTTAGAATGTTGTTCCAGAAATGCTCAGATGCTTTATGGCAAACTGCAGTCTTTTCTTCCTGTTTTTGAAGCTTACCTGTGGTAAACATTTCGTGGTAAATACTCTGTATTTACTCTGATGAAGCCTGTTCTTGATTTTTGACTTTGACACAGATAGGACTACCTGCTGGTGGATGCTCTTGACCTGGCCAATCATGGGAAAAGGGTTTTTTATTTACCTGGGAATTAATTTTACCATCTTCTGGGCCTTTTGGTGTCCCTGAGCTCGCCAGTGCATTCTATCTGATTAAGAATTTGCCAAATAGTTGATTTTGCTGCTCATCTCTCTGATTGGTCTGTTTTTTTTTTATTCTTTAAGCCAAATGATGGCTTGCTTCACTAGCAATGGCTGCGCTTCGCCCCTTCAATTTAAGAGCTAATGGTAACAGGTACCAAATAAAAACGCCACACTTTTTAATTCTAGATGTTTTATCTGCTTACTTGCAAATTTAACAATGAGGGAATAACACACCTGACCGCAGAATAACTGAGCACCTGACTGTCCAATTTCTTTTGGCAGCGTAGTAATGAGGTTCCATGTAAAAAATGAGCTGCAGATCCTGCACCCTTCACCCAATTTGTATGTAAATGCCCTTAAATTAAGCTGAAGGCCTGCATTTCGGGCTCATATTGATGGTCTAATTTTCAGCCCCAGCATGCCGTGGAAGCCAGCAAAAATATTTATGGACCTGGCTGTACATCTGTCCATTTGCATTAGCTTTGTGTGTAATATCTTCATTTTACCTCTGTTTATCTTTTCATGTTGACACTTTCATGTCTTTTTTTTTACTTCTGGCTGTCCTGCTGTGTTCTGGTTTCCAGTGATTCGACAGAACTGACATACCCATGTCATTTTTATTACCACATATCATGATTATTACATTAATTTACCCCTTACTGTGAGTCAGTGTTTTGTCTTCACCTGCTTGTGTGTGTGTGCGCGAGTGGTTATAACCTAACTTCACCCTCCTTCAGAAACAGGTCAAGGGGTAGAGCAGTTAGTCATATGGAGGGGTGGGGTAGAGCAGTTAGTGATATGGAGGGGTGGGGTAGGGGGTCGTACACAAGGACAGCAGGAGAGATCATAGGAGCATAACGAGAGAGAGACTTTGCACGTGAGAGGGAAAGAGAGAAAGCGAGAGAGAGAGAGAGAGAGAGAGAGAGACCAAAGTTAAAAATAGCCATCCCTTGATAACCAATGAATACTGCTGTGTTCTGCTATACTGCTGGAGTGACATAACCATGAACCTGATTCAATTATAGGCAAACTAATCTGCGCACATGCTTACACACAAAGCACACACGATGACACATGCACATCTGTGTACATAAGAACGGATCGCTTCTCCAACACATATGCACAGACTTTTATTCACCTGTTTACACATGCACACCCGCAACAGACAGCCTGACTAGCGATCATATTGATTGATGATCTTGATTGTCCTCCGCTCCCCTCAGTTTTGTGTAAGTTCACAAGAACACACTGTTCCTGGAGAAGAAATAGAGGTTCATTTATTATAAATATTAGTCTTGTCATCCCAAATTGATGCTGTCAGGCTGCTGCTGCCATTAGCAGGCAATGCTGTTCTTACCTTTTGGAGGGGTGAGGCCAAACACGCTTAAAAGATTCGGCCATTTTTCACGAATATATAATATTTATCAGGCATCAATTCATGCTATGTTTTGTAATTGTCTTTCTGCTGCTGCTGGTAATTGCTGATGTCTGGATGAATGACGAAATTCTTGAATAGGAGGGATATGTTACAAGAGTCACGTTGAGATCATGCTTGTCTCTGTCTGTATCTCAGGCTCTCCCACTCCAACCTGACCGTCATTGTGTCAATGTGATTTAGCTCAATTACCTCCATTCTCTCCTTTCAGCAAAGTTTCTCTAATAGAGATAACTGCCTGCTTCCTCCTGAATTCATGTCAGGTATTTATCTATTCAACCTCATTGCTGTCTCTTTTCCAACGCATCAGCTCCTCTCCTTTCTCCTCCTGCCCTTCTCATTTCCTCAGGAATATACTGTACCTGTATATCTAAATGAACCGATAAATACATCTCTCTCTCTCTGCTCTCCTGTCTCTCTCTCTCCGTGCCCTTTATTCTGGTCATTATTCTCTTTTAATACGTCTTCATATTCCCTTTTATATTGAATGAGAGGTGTGTATGAAGCATTTGAATGTGTGGCAGGCTGTTCTTTTGCTAGTAAAACCAGTGAGTGGTGTTTGTCAGTTTACCCTGCAATCTCTCTCACTCTCTTTCTCTCTCTCTCTCTCCATCTCCTCCCTCTATCCCTTTTAGTGGTTTGGTGGTGCTGATAGCAGGGCTAGTGAAAACAGTAGTGTCGACACAGCTTAAACAGGAAGATGCTGCTTGTATGGGGAGTGTGCCTCTGCAGACAGTGTGTGTGGCTGAGTGTGTGCATTTGTGTGTGTGTGAGTGCGTGTGTGTGCATGTATGTGTGTTCGTGTACATGCATGTGTGTGGGAGTGTGCATGCATGTGTGGATATGCTCTATGCCCACATTACTGTCAGTTGCATTACCAAGATGTATGGATGGTACATTCTTGAATACATGCCAAATTAAAAACATCGATACCAGCACAATCACACTGGGGCTTAAGGGATCAGGCTGTAAAGTGCCTGAGTAATGTAATCATACCTCTTGTGCTATGGAAGGGATACAGAGCAGTATTTGCAGTTTGTATGAGACAGTGTTTGATCTTGTCTTTAGTATGTACAGGGTGTGAAGTTCTAGAAATGTATTCTGGGGCACGATGTGTTGGTAAATGTGTTTTTGTGTGTGTGTGTGTGTGTGTGTGTGTGTGTGTGTGTGAGTTTGACATTGTGACTGACCCACACGTCGCTGTGTCTCTCTGATCATGTACGGACCCCGAGCTGCGTGTTCCCTGATGTTGGCCATGCGTAGGCCTGACCCGGCGCAGGGTGGCTAATTACTCTGAGTTATTGCTGCTAAATTGCTGCAGTTCATCTTTATTTGTAAGGCCTGTCAAAGAGTGACAGGGAGGAGGAGGAGGGGGAGGTGAAGCGAAGAAGAGCAGGAAAGGAAAGTGGATGACAGGGATTGGGGTGAGACAGAAATACCATGCGCAGTGCTAAAGAGTCTAAAATGAAAATAAAACACCGTCCATATCTGGTTATTCTGTTGTGAAGTGTTGCTTTACACGTACGCATGAGCCCATGCATACTGATGGGCACTCACCCATTACCTTGCACTGTAAATATGAGTACATAGACAGTATATAGCTATGTACTGTATGTATATATTTATTCAGAGTAGAAAAGAAAAGGAGGGAGAGAGAAGCAAGAATGAAAGAAAAAATAAAAAAATGGATTCAAGTAGTTAGTTGTGATGATACAGATCTCTTAGAAATGGTCTAATCATTTCCAGATTTAATACTGTCAGGTGGAGATTTTTTGACACCCTTGATAAAAATGAAGAAAAAAGGCTACATGTACAGTGATAAGAATTAATTTATCACATAACTGCTGTGCTTTTCCTATAGTCCTGCTCAAGATATATTTTTGATATTACCTCGGGGTAATATAAGTTTTGCGAAAATTTGGCTGAGAGCGTGGCAAAAAAAAAAAAAAAAATCGCTCCTCATTATGTCATGCTCTTAGTATTTAGCCAAACTGAATACCAAGTGTAATGTTGGTTAAGTCGGTGTGTCTCAGCACTGCAGCGATGTTAGCCAGCTACTCAGTTGACTGTGAATTTAAAAGCCATGGCTCGTTCAAATACGAATGTCTGTGACTCAGTGACTGATGAAGCATCATAGTGATGGAGTTAGCTCAATGCTAACGTAATGGGAGTCAGCTTTAAGGTGCTAACGGAAATTACATCTGTTTTCAGTCAAATTACCCGATTCAGTTATGTGATAAACAGAATCTTATACTCTCGGTCGTTTCATTTGAAAGTTATGAAACAAGCTGATTAAGCTCGCAACAGACGCAAAATTTACTCAACTTGTTTCATAACTTTCATATGACACACCCACTCGTGTAAGATCCTCTATTTAATAAATATGGGAAAATTGTACATCTCTATTTCAATATATTTACATTCATATTATAGTGTTATTTTATTCAGATAATTGCATTTTTATTAAGAACTTAATTATTAATATTATTGCCAGTTATTGTGAACAATTAATGTAAATAAAAGATGCTGTGCATGCAGAATCCCTTTATCATCCATCACCATGGAAAAAATAGAACTGTCAATTCAAGAGAGATGGATGGTAATTGACCCTCACAAGTAGATAATGAGTACACAAAGATATAAATGGTTAAACATATCACTTAGAGCTTGAAAGGGCCATAATTGAAAAAAAGAAATGGCAATAAAACATTCCTGTGTCATGGGTGACAACCTTCCAGGAAGACAGTAGATAGTGCAGAAATCAAAAGCAAGACAATAAAGAACCCAAGGATTGTGGCTCCTGAATAGAAGCAATTGATTACAAATTGGGGTCAGCTCTCCAAAAAGAACCATAATTTGCCATGTCCATGTTTGTGAACCTTCTCAAAGGGTTGGATGAAGAATGCCTGTATGAACGCAAGACAGAAAAACAACAATTGTTTGCCAAACATCATTGAAATGATAACCAAAAGAGTCCTCTTGTTCGATGAGGCCAAAATTGACTTTTTTGGGCACACACACCATCATGATATTTAGCAGGAAAGCAGGTACCCGAGGAGAGAAGTCAGATTTGGAGGTGGGTAATTGATGTTTTACTGCTTGTGGTCCAGGGGAACTAAGATCAAATGTGTAACAAATTTTACCAAATACTTGGGGAATTTTGGCTGGAAATCTGCTCGTTGCTGCTGGGAGGCTCGTTGGTAGATTTTCCAGTTGGACAGTTTGCTCATACGAATCAAAATCCGCTCAGAAATAGTCACGGCCGTCTTAGAGTCTAAGAGTCTGGACTTAAAGCCGATCAAAATCCTGTGGTCTGAACTGGAGTGGCCAGTCCATAAATATATTCCAAAGATAGCAAAGGTCTTAAAAATCTCTGCATGGGGGAACAGTCTAAAATCTTCCCTAGCATGTGCTGTAATCTTAGCAATTATAGAGAAGGTCTCATGATTGTCATCTTTGCCAGCAGTGTCTCCACACTTGTGATCTTTTTATTTTAACTCCAATAATTTTAGCACGTGGTTTTCATAAAAAAACTGAGATTATTTAACCCTCAAGCGACCAAGCTTCATACCGATAAAAGAGTGGAGTCATTGTGACCCCATTATTTTTGACATTGGTGCAGAACTTCTGAATGGCCCCATTTTTGTCGATGATGTACAGTATTTACTGCTTTCTAAACAAATTGCATGCATACGAAAGCACTACAGTGTAATTATTTGTAGAGTTAAATTAATTTTAAACGCGGAATGCAGTTAGGGAACACATATTGGAAAACAAAATTGCTTTTATTTATTTATTTATTCATTTATTCTTTTTTTATGCCTCTTATAATACAGATTCCTTTTTTCAATAACCAATTTTACAAACTAAAGATGAAGTCTGAGAGCAGTATACGTCATAGCATGACGGTATCATTATGAGACCAGATCATGAGAGTCTTAACTCTATAATAATATAGTCGACAATAAATCACTACTGGTGGTACAGTGGCACAGTGGGAAGCACTTCCACCTCTCAGCAAGAAGGTAGTGGGTTTGATTCTGGCCTTTCTGTGAGGAGTTTGTATGCTCTCCTCATGTTTGCGTGGGTTTCCTCCAGCTACTTGGGGACTCTACATTGCCTGTAGGTATGACTGTGAGAGTGAATGGTGTGTGCGCCCTGCGATGGATTGGTGAGCTGTTCAGGTTGTGTCCCTGTCTTTCGCCCTTAGTCTGCTGGCATAGGCTTCAGATCCCCTGCAACCCTAGTGAGGAAGCAGAGGTATAGATAAAGGATGGATGGATTAAAAAATACAACTACACTGAACAAAAATATAAACGCCCCATGTCAAATTTGAGTTTTTATTAAAAAAAACTGGAAATGGGATTCGTCTGTGAATAGCACTGTTCTCTAGCGTGTCAAGGGCCATCGGACATGTGCGTTTGCCCATGCGAGTCGGTTCCGACGCCGGACAGCGGTGAGATCCAGACCACGGTGAGGACGCCGAGCGTGCAAGTTAGCTTCTCGCAGGCGGTTACGGACTGTCTGTGGTGTGATGCGTCTGTTGTGCAGACCAACGGTCTCATCCGTTGTGCGTGTCGCTGATCTGAGCCGATCCCGCAGGTGGACGAGCCGGATGTAACGATCTTGTGCTGGTGTGCTCACACGTGGCCGACGTGGATGAGGTCGATTTGCAGTACTGCCCGTCTGTCAGAAACGAACTCTCAAACGGCCTATCGTCCGATAGTTAACATTCAGCTGCACAGCGACCGCTCTGGTGGACATTCCTGCACCCAGCACGCCAATGGCACGTTCCCGCATGACCTGAGACATCTGAGGCATGATGACTTTTGACAAAATTTGACATTTTGGGGTGGCCTTTTATTGTCCCCAGTATAAGGAGTGTCTGGGTACTGCTCATTCTGTCTGATCACCGTCTGGAAATGCCACACCCATGTACTGAGTGAAATCACTGCATCACTGAGCAAATGCTCACTGATAGAGAGATGGATTAAAAAATGCTACACAAATCAAGAGAAATATCCCTATTATACAAGTAAAAGTCAGCATATGCTCACTTAGAGTTGTTAACTCCATGTGGCATCAATATTTGACATGGGGTGTTTATATTTTTGTTCAGTGCAGATAACAAAATTTTCAAGAAAAATGTCATAGCCAAAAATAAATAAATAAATATATATATGTAGTCAGTTGCTTTTACAAAAAAAAAAAAAACATAACCTGTAATATCTGAAATGTAACAGATCCTTCTGGGGTCATTTATGACCCCACGCAACTTTCAATTGCCCTTGCCAGATCAGTGCATCTATCGTGACAAAAATCTCCATAAATATTCATGTAAGCAGATTGACAAAGTCACCATACAGTAGTGTGCAGTGATGATTATAAACTTAACAAAATGAAGACAAATCAGAAACCCTGTACTATTCAAGCATTTATTTCATGTAATATTGAATAATATAGATGAAAATAAGTAATCAGATAACAATATATAGTAAAAACAAAAATAATAATGTATTTTTTAGAGGAAAAAGTTGATATCTAGTGTGGCCACCCTTTGCTTTGATTATAGCATTTAATTTTTCAGGTGTAGTTTTTCTATATTTTTATATCCTCACTTGCGAAACCATTCCATATGATGTTAAATTAATTCCAAAGAGATTCTTTTGATGTCACAACAGATTTTCAAAATCGGATTAAGGTCTGGACTTTGAGCAGGCCAAGTCATGCCTTTTATATTACCAAACATTTCTTTCCGATTGAGATAATTCTTGCACAATTTAGAAGTTTCTTTAGGGTTATTATCTTGTGGAAAATGAAATTCCCGACTAATCAGTCTCTTTCCAGATGGCAATGCGTGCCTTACAAGGATGCAGTGATACTTCTTTTGATCCATGATTCCATCCATTTTTATGAGATTATGGGCTCCTTTTGAGCAGACTGAACCCCAAACCATGATATTACCACCTCCATGTTTTGCTAATGGGGTTAAACAATCATTTTTGAAATCTTCTCCAACTCTGCAGTGCACGTAAGTTCTGCATTTGGGTGAGAAAAATTCAAATTTTGATTCATCAGTCAAAAGGACTTGTTCCCAGTCCATTAGCATCCAATACTTGAATTTCTTGGCAAACTCAAGTCTTTTTTTTGATATGGCCAGCTCATGGCAGCAATATGACCAATCAGACCATTTTCACGCAGGCTTCTGGAAATAGTAGATCTTGATACTTTCATATCTTTTATTCATATCATCACGGAGTTGTCGTGCCCTGAACCGCCAATATTTATTTATTTTTTATACTTGTCATACACAGATAATAAGCATCAGGAGCACTTAACTTCTGTTTTGCACCTCTATTGCCACTAGTTTTCAGCGAACTGGTCTCTTCAAATTGCTTGATGGTGATTCTTAAAGTGCCATTGCAGCATTTAACGTCTTCAGCAGCAAGTAAGGCCGCAATACGGCTAAAAACAATCTCAGAGAGCCTCTTCTTTCATGCCATCATGTTTAACACTGTGACTCTGCTCAAAGTTTATGTCACCTTGTACACTGGAAGAACTGACCATCAGAGATAATTTTTCAAAATAATGTTGCCTCAAACCAATTTAAATGAAGTTTTTAGCATCAAAAATCATGGAATGAGCCTTCAAACATGCATTTATGCTGTACAAGAGTAAACAAAAAAAAAACTTTATTTGCGACACCTTTCAATTATTATAAAAAATTGATTTTTTCAGTGTTTTTGTTTATTTCCCGTGTTTTTACCCCAATATACTTGTGGGAATGATTTTTTTTTTGTTCGCATTGCCTACAATAGTATCTTTCAATACATGTTCACAAAAAATTCTAAAGAAGTTATATATTAGAACCCCTTTTAGAGAAAGTGGCGGTGTATAATCATCACTGCAGACTACTGTAGATAACCTTGTTATGATTTACAATGTTAAAACAGCACATAAAATTATACGGCTGAGGTCATAAATGACCCAACTTAGTTGCTTGAAGGTCAGCGATAAAGTTTGACTAATACTATCAAATGTCTCGACATTAGAGGACATGTATAGTTTTCCCATATGTTTGAACTTCACAAGTACATTACTCTGTTTCCAGTATATGCAGCCTTTTTCCTTCAATAGGGTGTCAAAAATTCTGCACCTGAAATTGCAGTTATATGACAATAAATATTTATTATTTTTAAATTGATTTGCTGTCCTGGATCATTATATCACCCTAATGCTGTTACTATTTTACTTCCACAATATGGCAACTTATAAAATTGTCAAAACTTTTTTTTTTTTTTTTTTTTTTTTTGACTAAATGGGGGTAAGGTGGTAGATCGAGGTAGAAAGACGGTTGTGGATTCTAGTCTAGCCTGGGCCTTTCTGTGTGGAGTCAGGGTGTTATTGCAGTCTTTTCCAAAGACATGGATGTTAGGATTAATTATGCCTTGCTTCAGGGCGGAAGGGGGATGTAGGGAGGAGTATTGTACTTCCTTGTGTCCGTCTCTCCGTCCATCTATGCATTTTTGCATCAACGTGTCTGTCCGTCAAGCTTCTATTCAGGGCCGGAACTTCAAAACTGTTCAAGGTTCTTTCCACAGAATCTGATATATAGATACAACTTGTAGTTTATGTGTGCCATTTAATTTTTCTATGCGTCCTTCTATCTGTCTGTCCGTCCCTCCGTCACATGTCGTTTCCAGGCCTGCATGCCAAATCTGTGGCGGGGGATCTGAGAATTCCATGCTTGTCACCCGTTGCTATAAGTCTATGAGTGAATGATATATGTGCTCGGGGATGGATTGGTGTGCTGTGTAGTGCGTATTCCTACCTATTGCCATTTGAGTTCTGGGATAGGCTCCAGCCTCCAATGAACCGCACCAGGAGTATGGGGGTTAGATATTATGGATGAATGAATGATCTTCCCGCATTTAATTTCCCTAGTCTTTTCGAAGAGCGGTTCAAAAATGGCTAAGTTTTAATTGCAGTTCAATCGATACAGCTTACAGTGATGGAATAAATAGCAAAATAGGTGGCTCATCATGCTGCTTCATCTGCAGAATCATTTCAGAACCCCCTTCATGTCACGCAAGGGCTGCCTCCAAGCAAATTTCATTATGCGTGTTTACCGTTCCAGTTCTATTTGAGGGTTGGTTGTTTTTGACTGGTAAATAGTGGCACCATATCTGTAGAGCAAATTGGCTCTGTGAGATGGAAAAAAAAAACAAACATTTTTTTGTTCCGGTTGACTGTCATTTACATGGCATTTATTTTTTTAAGATATGGATTGTACTCATTCATACAGCCTAGAATGGTGTAGCATGTTTTTTTTTTCATATATATAAATTCACAACTCAAAGAACAAAGAACAAAGCTGGCCTCTCTGTATAGAGATTAATAACAGCAGCCGGGAGCATGAGTGTGCGAGATTGAGTGTGTGAGTGAGATATATGAGGAAGGTGAGAGAAAAAGAGATGTACAAAAGGATGATTTCTGTGTTTCTGACCAGGCCCTGTGAAAAGTCATTTCTCCCAGAGGCTCACACTAATAATCTTATTCCTCTCAGTCATAGGGGTCACGCCCCCCCTTCCCCCCCCTCATGCTCACGCTTTCCTCCATGCTTTTTGTCCTGCTCTGTTTATTGAGTTCCTGACCCCTCGCTAACTTTTAGTCTCTCTCTCGATTTCTCTCTCTCTATCTGTCTCTATCTCTCCCCATAGAGACTATAATCGCCAAGATTCGCGATTCTCCTCAGCGCTGTTCCTCGTAGGCCTACTGCCTTTGATTGGCTGAGCCAGCCCTGGCGTACAGGCTTGCTATTGTTATCCGCTTCGTTGTATACCGTAATTGACCTTAGGATCATCAACATCAATAAATTCTAATTGAAATTCAAAACGGCTCATTGGTCTGATAAAGCTTATGGATCATGGACGGATCCATAAGGCAAATGACTGCATAACCATTATGTATACATCACTGAAGCGTCGTGACAGAGATGTTGACAAATCCTTGGACACGGGGCAGGGGTTCCTCAGGCTGTAGTGCTGCTGTTCAATGTCTAACTGCTTTATTTATTACCTGATTAAATGAAAGCGAATCAAACGCAGTTTTTTTCATTTTTTGCCGATGCTGGGAAGGCACACTGGACGTGAGCACACGCAGGTTTGCCAGGTAATACACTCTGGTCTCATGTGTTTCATGTCAATGCAGTATTTTATACAGAGTGCAGCTTGTGCTGGTGGACGAGCCCCCAGATTTTCCAGGTCCTGGTGAGTCACAGTCACTCTGCTGAATGCACCATGCACTCACTGGGCTGTGCTATGGTTTGTTACCTATCCTCCTTGGCTGGCCACATTTGGCGACATTTTAGCCAAACAGTATGTGACTTTGCCAGCAGATCATGCAACTATCCACAGACGCAGTTTCTGTTACAGAACGAGTTGCTACGGCAGCCTGCCCCCCTTTTAAAAAAAAATGTGTCACTCCTTGGTGAAATTTTTGCTGTTTGTCAAGCAGTGGTGCCACTCGTGCTACCACTGTGCCACCTACAATGAGCACTACAGCTGGAGGGTGTGCAGAACCCATTTTCTGTGCCGTAGACCACACAGTATCACAGGAGAGCTCCCACTGTTTAAAATGGAGTGAAAGGGCACATAATCGACATAGTGAGCACCACGTAGCAGAAATTGGGATGATTCTATAGCTACTGGCTGACCAGGATTGTCGAAGTTATTAGAAAATAGGACTTTCTTGGGTGGTGGGAATAGGAGTCCAGGGACTGACATTTTCTCACAAAGAGTGGATACTGAGGCTATGCTGTGCATTAAACCTCTGGTGTCAAAAAGAAAATTTCCTCTTTGAAGTTTATTTGAAAATTTGTCTTAACCCTGGTGGAATTGTGCCATTTTGGGCAGTACTTTTAAATTCAGAAATGTCTTCACGCTGAACTAATTACTCTTCAGTGACCTTTTTCTCTGACCTGCACAGAAAAGGGCATAAGATTTTTTTTTCCCCTGTTCATCCCTTCCCAGATAGGTGCCCAGCATTCCTTGGTGCCAAACAAGCCCCAGCGTTAATGATTTAGGCTGCAGTTGAATAGTTTTTTTTTGTTTTTTTTTTTGCATAGGAAAGTTCTTAACTCCTTGAAAATGACCCGGAAGTATTTACGTGGCAGCCACGATAAGTGTGTTTGAATTCTGTAAAAGATAAGGAAAGGTGCCTCAGTGCGTCTTAACTTATCTCCTTTAGCATAGGGTACGCTGAACCATCCTTTATGAAAAGAAAGGAGATAACCCCGTTCCACAATTCCTTGCAGCAGCAATATTAAAAGCGATCTCGCCATCTACCCAGCCCATCACGAAACAAACAAGCCTGATGGGAAGGGATACATGATTATGTCGCCTGGCGTAATGCTACATTAGATTTGTACTGGGAAGTCGGGATTTACGAGCTCCCAGTCGAAAATTTAAATTTGAACGCCCCCTGAAGTCGGATTTCCAACTCGGATCATCGGAGACTCCTCACGTACCCCAAGTTCCGAGTTTCGAGTTCAAGATGGCTGCACTGTAAATCAACAGTAAGTGAAAGCTGTAATAATAAACTGTATGTTTGCAATTCTGTGTCATTTGTGTTTCATTAAATCCGTCGTACACATAGTACTGAATAGAGTTTATCGGCGGACTTGTTGCTACGGAGTCTGCACGCGAAAAACACAGAGTAACGCGTTGTTATCAATTAGTATAGCTAACAATAGCTAATAAAGGCTATCCTGGCCAGATGACACACCACTGACCCCAAGTCAGTTTTCCGACTAACTTACAGTCAACTAAGCTATAATCTACGATTTCTCCGCCACACACACCTCCCCCACCCCCTCTGTGCTTCTTCTGACGCCATGCGCCCTCCCCTGAAAGCACCGTCTCATCCTCTTGCATACCAACATGCCCCCTCTCGCTAGGAAGAGAGCAGGTTTGCCGCACACAGCGCCGGTTTTCAGTGGAGAGCGAAATTTTTCACTGTCAACATCGAACTATGTTGGAGTTAAAAAAAGACAAACATTTCTGGATGAATATGACCTCACTGTGTACTTCCCTGGCAAGAAAATTAACAGAAATATTGTACAGTCATAACGTGTAGTCATCAGAGAGGCTCACAGATGCAGACCTTAGCTTGTAATTACAACAGAGTCAACCATGTATAGATTTTACACACAACATATGTCAACATAGTAAGCTATATTAGCATATAAGGTCTACATTGAGGCTAGTTGTAACTAGCGTTGACACCGTAATGTGGATCTCTATCGAGCAAATAAACGCTCACACAGACGCTCACACAGACACACAACCAATGTGTAAAGCATATTAGCATATAAGTCCTGTGTTGTGTCCAAAACCATTCCCCCATCAAGATCTGTTTCCTGTTCTCACAACCAATGCTCACAATACACCGGCATATAGAGGCTAACGCTAACGTAATTTCAATAGTACGTAGGCTGACAGAAATAACGTTACTAAGGTTAGCTTTCACTGCAGTAAGCCGGCACTGGCTTAATCAACTGTGACGTCTCAGCAGGGTGGCTTCGGGGCACAGCGGAAGAGGGAGGGCAGGAGAACTAGAGTGCCAAATTTGAACGAGGGAGGGAGGTACACGGCAGCAGAAAAGGAGTTGCGGAGCCGAGCCAGGGAAACGCCTATTCAGCCCGAACAATTCCTATTGGTCGACTTCTTTGCGTGCCAGCAGCCTCCAGAGGGAGTGGATTTTTTTTTGGTTCCTTTTGCTATGAGTAGTGTGTAGGAGATACTTTATGGCCATAATCATCATCAAACTGAAGATAACGATTTTAACCTTGGGAGAAATCATAGACTACAGCTTTAATAGAACGCAGTCAGCTCGGGTATGACGTTATTCCCAGCCCCGACTTCCAGCCTGGCTTCCCCTAAGTTCTTTTGCATTCTTCTCTCTATCTTTCCGTAACCTCATGACATTTTCCAATGAGGCTTAGGACAAGTTTATTAGAATTAGATTATTGGAACTTTGAATGCAGCCCTAGTGTGATAAAGTGTTGTGGGACATGGCAGCCATCATTAATTGGTCTCTTTTTTGGGTTTTCCCCCCTTTTTTCCCCACCCTGAAGATTCTCCCCTCACTGCTGAAGTGTTTAGCTCATCGCAAAGTGACTCAGGAGGAACATATCTTGGTGTCTAGCTCTAACTTCTTTACACTGTACAATCATGCCGCCAATTACACTGTGCCTATGCCGTCAGAGGATCACATAGCGTGTAATTTAGTCTATACAGCTACAGAGCGATGAACTTAACCGGCTTAACCCCCACTATCCCTGGCGAGACTGCACCAGTTGTTGCCTCCTCCACGTGGACCTCTGGCCACAGCTGGTAATGGCGTGGCTGGGATTCGAACGCCGGAGGTCCAATTGGTCTCTTTCTTGATGGGTGGAGTTCAATATAAGATGTTTCCATGGAGCCCAAAACCCCCTGTGGCACTCCCGGTGGCAGGTCGTTGAGACAGCATTTATGAAGCAGACTCCACATGATGTCTTTTAAGGCCCCGCGCGCTATAGCTCCCCGCCTGCGAACGAGCAGGGCTAAATTTTCAGATCTTTGATAGTGATGTTACACTCGGAGAGAAGATCTGATTAGAATTCATGGGGAGATGTTCAGCGTAGGATCAGGATGACCGGCTTAAACTTCCAATTCCCCGGCAGAGCCCTCGCTTTGGGAGTGCACCAGTGCCCCCAAGACTTATACACTCAAAGCTTCATTACCTCCCGTGTTCCTGTCGTCTCTATTCCACCCTGTAATCCAAACAGTGCCGCGAGAGGTCCACTTCAAACGGGGAGCAGGGAATTGAGTGGAAATCTGGCTGCCTCATGCACCGTTCATGCCGTCTCCATACAGGACTCACAAGAGGCTCCATCCCCTGACCCACACATCAATCATCTCCTGCAACGGATCTCTATGTGCGCATGCAGTCATTTCCTTCAGAAAATATTTATCCCAGTTTCAGGGGCGGCTAATTAAATTCTGATTCATAGCAATCGACCAATAATTACCACTCAAGGGTTTAGAATGGCAGGAATGTAATGAATTCGCGAAATTAGAAATTTGTGCGATAGATAGATGGGGTCATGTGGTAATTTATGACCATTCGCCTTCAAATGTAATTTTCCTAGTTTTCAGATCAGAACGAGGAGCAGTGTTTTATGGAGAAGGAAATGTTTGCCAAGTCTTGTCTCCTTTTTAAAAAGAGAGGGATGCTAAATTGCACTGAGATGGTTGCAGGCATCTTCATTTTTCATCTTAAATAAAGGCATTTTCTTTTTGCTTCAACAAATGAACAATAGAGAAAATGTTTTTCATTTTTATGGATTGTCTGGAGTCTTTTTGCAGTGGCATCACATTTGTATTCCAATGAAGAGATGGACTTTTTTTCATTTATAATGCTTAATATCTCCGCATTGCACGGTGTATGCTTGTGCGTATTTTGCAGTGTAAATACAGATCATGGAGCAGTTTGTTCTGTAATGACATGTAAAGTCGCACTGTGAATTTAATCATGCACAGATTACTTTGAGGGAAAAAAGCAGTTGAGCCAGTTTCGGTATGTCTCCCTCACTTTCTACGTGCAGTATATGTTCTAGTGTGTGTCTAATCTGATATTTCGAACTGTGTGACGGACAGCTTCTGAATATAGATCAAACTCATCTTCACTCTTCACTTCCTTAACAGCCTTAAAGGCCACCACGACCCATGTGGTGTGTTATGATATCTGGACTGTTTCTCTACTGCCCTGAAATATCTATTCATTCATCTTGTCTGTGTGTGCTGGGAGATGGGGCTGTGGGAGATTTACTGGCCCAGATATCATATTATGTCTCAATATTTGCCCAGAATGTTTTTAGTAGTAGCATTGGTTTGGTCACTGTGGGGATTTTTTTTTTTTTTTTTGTTTTTTATACAGGCGTAAATACCATTGCCTCAGGTACTCACTTGGATAAATCCCTTTAAAAGGAATATGTAAGCCTTAAAAATCGGTAAACGTCACTGTCCACCTCTATTATCAGTTTTCTAGGCGTCATTATAATTATGGATTTCCTTTGAAATATAAATTTAATTCATGCTTTAAAAAAAAAAACTCTTACCTTGTAATGTGAGGGTGGGCTTGTACACTGTATTTGCTGATCAACAAACACCAGTGCAGTAGCTGGTTTGAGGGCTTTTCGGCGTTCTAATCTAATACCTTTGGAGGTTGGTGTGCTTATTAGAAAAATTTGCCTTTATTTTTTCTGCTTATACTATATCTTGACACTTGAATGCCCCTTACCTACCACAGTAAATCCAGCCTGTACGTGATTTCCATATCAAAAGTACCCAGTATTTCATTGAAAATCTTAACTGATTGATCACAGACATCCTTTATTTTGAAGAACATGGTAAGTAATCACTTTAATTAACCCATCAGACACACAGACGTGCGGACAGCAGAAACACAGACACACGAATGACGCATTAAAGAGCAGGGCAGAAATCTGACTGCAAATGTAATAAAATCACAATCTATAGAGTAAGCTCAGCGGTGTCTGGATTTTGTCCACCCCAAGGCAAGGTCCCAATTTTGCCCCCCCCCCCGATGTACCACCGTCCGTTACCACTCATGTCTAGCACTGCAAGCTCGCCTTTATGGATGCTCTCATGTGTTGGTGATTCAAAGAGAGGAGATAATCAGACTGCAAATTAAACAATCTTTTTTTTCTCACACCTCACCCCTCTGGCCTTTCACTTCCACCTGTCAGCATTGAGTTTTTATGCATTTGAAACCCCCCCCTACTTTCTTTAGTTCTCCTCTGACGGCCAATATATTTTATATTCTACACCGCTCTCTATCTCTCTCTCACTCCCTCACTCTCTCCAGGCAGGGAATGGGAGGTAAATAATTAAGGCTAGAAAATTGCAGATGAGGGAGGCAGGGATACATATCTGCATCTGTGTTTGTTTGTTCCTCCTAATGCTCGTTTGTCTGTGCCATCGTATGTGCGTGTGCATGTGTATGTTTGTGCGTGAAAATGTGTATCTGTGGTATGAGTTCAAGGTCAGCATATTTTCTTTTTGCTGTCTGTATATATGACTGGGATATTTTATATTTTTATGAGTTGTGGTGCATTTATTTCAAAAAATGAGATTAAAGTAACAGTTGGTTGCTCCTGTAGGTTCATACGCATGCAAATACATTCATATACTTAACAGTTCTGTGAATGTGTTTGTATAGTAGCTGTAATGAATCAGCATGCTTGCGTGTGCTGGAATGCCTGTTTTTTTAACAGTAGATGTTAAACCTCAAAGGTATATACTTTATTTCCTGCATTATTTATGGCTCAGACTAACGTAAACATAAGTCACATCTCTCTCTGTAACTCTCTCTTCCTTTCTCACCCTGTGCCTCCCTCCTTTTATCTTTCCCTGTCTCTAATGCATCAAAATACTTCCAACCCTGCAGGCACATCCACCAACAGGAGCACCCAGTTCCACACATTTTAGGTTATTTATTTAAAAGAGAATGTATTTTACATAAAAAATAATTTGGTCTCGAGTGCCCGAGAGCTATTAAAAATTGTGTCAACGGGAAGCGCCCGCCCACACAGACATATGCACATACACACATGTGTGCACGCGCACACACACACGCATGCACACATACACACACACACACAAGCACACAGAAACACAAAAGCACTCACTCACACAAATAAGCATACACAAGCACACACATACTCACCTCTACATATGCAATAGCACACACATACTAACCCCTACATGTGTGCAGTAGCACACACTTGCAGATTTTTTTCCTCAGAAAATGAGAATTGCTGTCTGCCTTTCCACACTTCATTTTTTCCATCCTTTCAATGCATTGTGCCCTCATGTTTCTGTATTCAGATAATAACTCCAGGCACATTGCCATTTTCTCCCTTGATTCGCTAATGAAGAAAATTACCGTAAGCATACAAACACTTAGAGTGATACATTAGTGATTTTAATGTTTCACCAACACAATGGACGGGGGCCCTACTGCAGAAACAATTTTAGCTATCAACACTATTCTTAACTCATTACGCATTAAGTGTAATAGTATGTATGTCAACATGAAGACATAATGGTTGTGAAGAGAGGTAATATAGTGAATAGTTCCTGTGTTCACGTCTGTGTGGCTGTGTGGCAATCATCTGTATTCTGCTTAGATCTTAGCGCAGTCTCAAGTCAACAAGTTAACCTACTTCTCTGAATGCTTGCGTGTGCGCATGCGCCCATGTGTATGCATGTGCTTGCGTCTCCCTCCGAAACTGACTAAGCGCCTGTATGTTGCCCTCTCTCTCACACTCTGAAGCCTCTGCCTCTGGGGAAACCAATGTGCAATACTAATGCACTTTCTTTGTTCACTGTTAATGGACAGTCCAACGCAGTCAGGCAGCAAGCTGAATACGTTATTAGCCCTGACTTATATTTTTGAGCCAATACTCTGTAATGTCCACTCACAATATTTATGGTCAATTCCTTATTTTCTGTTTTGCTGTGCTTTAGTCTTCTCCTTTCTACCCATAAGTAAGTGTGCATGATATTCTCTGTTCCATGAAGCGCAGTTATTTTTATTAGGTGATCCGTATATGTTGTATTAATCCTCTGTATATCATCCAATTTGCTGTGCTGTCAACTTTGTCATTATGCTGTATCAATACTGTCTCTCCCATGCAGTCTGGCTGAATGTACAATGTGATATCCATATGGTGTTGTGTTCAGCTCAGTTGTATCTACAGTATACTATTGATGCATGCTAACTCTGTCTTATAGTCCCCAGAGCTGAAGGATTGCTTCCTTCCCATCTGTTTCCCTTATCTGTTTGATTCATAATTCTTTAATTCTAGGAAAACATGTGTCCTGTCAGACCCATAAACTGCCAGAACGCTATAAATGGAGAAGCAGCCGCCTCTCAAATCAAAGAAGTTTTCTGTTTCCTCCCCCTGCCTGTGCCCGGCTCTCTCTGTGCCTGCGCTTCACTGTCGATCTGGCACATGCCGCTTGTGTCAACTCCTCTGAATCTCAATTTTCTGTTTTCAAGTTACTTCATTGGCACAATGTTTGCAAAGCAAGGATTGAAAAAAACAACAACACGCATCCTCTATGGGACTACATTCATAGTTATATGCACAAATACTGTATATCCCAATACATACAGCTGGGTGATATGGATAATATCAAATATCACTATATGTTTTTACTAAATACCTCTAGATCCCACTATTGGTGGTTTGAAAAAAAAAAATTCTTACAATGCGATTTTTGATGAACTATCGTAAGTGATATAGATATGATGAACGAGTAGGTATAGTCAATGAATATAACATTCTTTAAAGTGTTGACAACTGCAACCATTTACTGTATTGCAGCCTTTCAAACCAGAAAAGACAACAGTTTCATTATGTCATAATATTTTCATATCTAAAATACCAGGTGATGGTTTACCTTATATCATGATACCAAAATAATATTGATATATTGCTCAGCCCAATGTATACATATAGTATATGTATAGTTATGTGAGGACTGTATGAAGTAGTAAAATGGGGACTTTGTAAAAAAAATTAACTGTAATTTTGACATTAAACTGAAACATTTTAAAAACTAGCCCTTTAATTGTGGAGTACAGAGCCACAGGAGGGAACATTTGTTTTTACAAATATGATGGGGCTGATAGAGTGTACATACAGTACAGTGTATATTCACAGCTCTAAATGCTCTAAAAACCTCTCTTTGCCAGTGTGGACCTGGTGCATGCTCAGATACGGGTATGTGAGGGCAGGAGTCTGAATGAGCTGGGCCTGAAGCAGGATAATATCCGCGTCAACGGCTGCGCCATCCAGTGTCGCGTCACCACCGAGGACCCGGCCCGCGGCTTCCAGCCTGACACCGGCCGCTTGGAGGTGCGTCATCGGCACGCGCCTCTTTCACTCTGGGCACCTTCCCCACTTCTGTCACTCTGTGTTTGCGCATCCTGTCTTCTCAGCTGCATTTTTTATCCCTCTCATCCTTGACCATGGTTGGCCTGTCCGCTCCAGTCTGTTCGGCTCGCTCATTAGCCTGTTCGTCTATTTTTATGAACAATTCCCTGGTTTCAGCTTCTGTGCCATTTCCCCTCGCGAGTCCTCAAAACTCACATTCTCAAGAGCTGGACACAAAACGGCTTTTGATGGCATGAGCAGTCACATCAGTGTTGATGACCTGAAGCCTGAGAAAAGATTTGCCACTTTTTAAATGGCAAAATTTGGCAGCCGCAGCTGGCAATAAAGGTGTAATATTATGATGTTATTTTGGGGGATGAATAATTATTCCTGTTATTCAGTCATTATTTCCACATCGTTCTCATCCATTTTACAGGCAGAGTTAATTTAGATATGACACGCCATCTGCTATCGCCCTGGCATCATATGGGTGGAGAGTTAGGCTAAGGGACTGAGGTTGGCTGGTGCGTTATGGTGCCCAAAAGTGATTTTCACTGCAAAAATCCTGAGGAAGCACTGCAGGAATGCTGTTCTCCATGGCAGGAGTGCTTCCTTCTGTCTTGTTCTTTCTCTGCCCTCTCTCTTTCTCTCTTGCTCTGCACGGTGCAGTCTGGGCTGTGTTGTGTCTGTTGATCACAGAATGCATCTCCGGGGTGCTTCATTCTGTCGCGGGCACCCTAGAGAGGGCTGGCTTCTCCATACTGCCCTTTGATGCCACACTAGAGTTCTCCTGCTCTCTGTGTTTCTCTCCCTTTTCTTCTTCATTAGCATGAATTACTTTCCCTCATCACTTTGCATACATTAGGAAAGTTCTGGCAAGGCAGTATTAATATACTTTACGCTGGAACAAATGATGTTTATTGGCGGGGAAAAAAACTGCTTTTATGCTGCAGGACTGTTTGCGGCAAGACAAATAAGCAAGGAGATTTTTGGAAATTACTTTGCCTCTATGAGGGATTGTTACTTGTGGTCTGGCAGCCCCTCCCGCAGAAATCTATAGCAGCTCAGTGCAGCAGCACCATCACCCCTCAAATCTATTTTATCATGCATTTTTCATCGAACTCTGACCCAAGACAAAAAAAATGTGAAAACAATAAAATATGCATAGACAAACAGCATAAATAGTGGGAATTGATGAATAAGTCATGGTGTGAGTGATCTTTTGGGTCAGCTACTCGAGAGATATGGTCAGGGAAATGCGATTTTACATCTATTTCAAGGCCCTTTATCATGCAAGCGGTGGCGTTCCCAACAGAGATCATAAGATCTGCGCGCTTGGCCGGGGAGCGAGCGGGGGAATGGAGAGATGGAGATGAAGAAGTGAGGATTGAGGGACAGTATCCCAGAGCGAGGGAACAGTCAGTCCTGTGGAGAGAAGCTGATGGAGGGAAGGAGGCGGGGGCTTGGAGGGAGAGATGCGAGGAATAGATTTCTCAATGCCAGGGCCTGAGATGGCTGGAGATTGGGAACACCAGGCCACGAGATGGGGGTTTCATTACTCTACGTACCTAGATAGCATGACAAATAGGGTGGAGGAGATATGAAGAGGAAGGGTGGACAGAGATGGACTGGTACATTACGGATGCACTGATGGATGGATCATTGGATGTTGGGACCATGTACATCTGGTCCATGAGCTGTCAAATGCTGGTGGGGTATGATCCCTGAGTGAGGATGGGATGAAGGAAAGGGGAATATGTCACTGCCTTTCAAACATTGCTCTATCCGACAGCAACCACATCAGTAGATAATCAGAAAATTCCGGATGATTCAGAGACACGAGTGCAGCTGCTTCCGATTCGCATCCCTCCCCACCCTTCTTACCCTTATCAGGTGTGCATCTTAACAATTGTTTCAGTCGCGTAATGAGACTTATCTCATTTTCTCTCTCGAGGAGAAAATGTTAGCTTGTTTAAAGTCACAGTTTGCTTGACACTTTAATTTTTAATCAATTGGCAAATCTTGAAATGAGTCAAACTTGTCTTGCCGCATTGCAAACATCCTTGTCTCATTAAGTAAAAGAGTAAGGAGATTTTAGTCCAAATACTCCTCTAAAATTCTTTTTAAGACTGACTTATCTTTTTATTTTTTTACAGTGCATTTGTTGCTCACACATTTGATGGAATCAGTTTAGTACTTAGTTGCAACCAGTGCCTGGCAGATAGAGTAGGGACATGGTCTGTGGCAAATTGAAATGTGGAGAGGGGAGACACAGTAATGACGAACAGGTGGGCGGGGGCGGTGGCGCATTGCTTTCTTGTGGTAAATTGAAGATTTCCTCATTCCGAGGGGGAACTGTCAGCAAATACTGTAGGGAGGAGGGATTCGAGGGACTGAGGAAGGAGACAGGAGAGATACTGACGGTATTGGGCGAATTTTCTCCCTTAGAGGCCTCCCTATCCTCACAGCATACTTACATGTGATGAACTAATAAATATGCAGACACCTTCTATCGGCTCTTCTGGAGATTGAGGGCGAGTGTGAGGCGAAAAGACAGAGAGACAGGGAATATCGTTACCGGTAACATTTCAGTCTGGGAATGAAAATAGAATCAATCGATATCCGTTGCCCTGTCGGTTCATCGTTACGTAATGCTTATTTTCATTATGTCATGAGCTCAAAACAATGCAGGCTAAGGAGGGAGACTTACATCAGCTGACATTATTGATGCTGTGCACTATTTAACATTACACCCACAGTCACATTCTTCGATTAATATTTTCTGTGATTATACTGGAGTTTTGATGATAACTGGCAGAAAAATACCAAGCGGCTTCTAGCACCAGGTGCCAAGATTTCACAATCTTTTGACCACTCCTTTTCCTATTGGCAGGATTTTCAGATGTTATGAGCTTAACTGCCCAGCTGGAAGCAAGTGAGATAGAGGGATGGGAGGGTGGCATTCCACTGAGCGAGCTGCTTTCTCTCATTAGCATGCAAAGCATATGCTGCTGTGGAAGTTAGGGAGGGCGAAAAGAGGCTAAGTGGAGGAGGAGAGCGGAAAGACGGAGGGAGGGAAAAAGGGAGTCACTGCATATGTCGAGCTGAGAGCAGGTGAGGGAGAAGAGGAGCTCAGCAGAGGAAATGTTGTCAGTGTTACTTGAAGGTTTTGTCAATGTGATAACACAGGCACGACGCAGCAGCCGCATCATGCGAGCATGTAGGCTGAGCTACGGCTCTGTGATTGCAGAGAGGGGTATGTGCGCCCGTCAGCGGCGATATACTCCACACGGACAGCACTCCCTGCGTCTGTTGTGGCTTACTCTGGCAGATGCACCATTCTTTATGCCACTTGGTGACTTGTAGTACAACACTGCACTGTGCAAATACACATATGAATAATATATGGGGGGCAAGGAAATGGATACGTTTCGTCAGCGAGATTGTATTGCCTTATAAATATAGAGAGAGCGATTACGGAGCGAGGTGAGGAGGCCAGGCAGGCGAAGGCCCACCTAAGCCTTTCTCTTCACCTCGTCTGTCACGGATGCGGCGACTGCTCCGAGGCGCGAGGCGCGAAACACGCGCTTCACCTCCAGCTGTGATTCTGGCGCAGGCCCCCGGCAAGGAAATATCAAATGAACGGTGAGAAAGGGGTAGGAAGCAAGGTGAGGGGAGGTCGTCCGCTGAAATCGGTTAAATTTTAACGTTTATACATCTCACCCCCTGCTACACGGCCTGTGTGGTGTGAGGAATGCCAATGCCGGATAAGAGTGGATATGGTCTCTGAATCTAGGTCCTTATATCTTTATAAGAGGACCAAAGTGTCTATCTCTTTTAGTCGGTTTCTGGCCCTTCCCTCAGGTTCCTCATAGATTCTCAATTCTCAAGCTCTACATTAGGCTGCCTGGTAAAAATTAATTTTGTATATGTACTGTAAATTAACTATTCAAGCCACCTGAAATTCTTGCAGTATTAATGAGTTGTTTTATTACTATTGAGCAGTGCTCTACCAAACAAGAACTGGAAATACAAATGCCATGTGATAGATGAAAACGAGAATTGATAGGCAACATGGATTGTCATGGGCTTGTTCTTAATGGCAAAACCATAAATTGTTTAACGTAAATGTGATTGTTTTATTGCAGCAGTTTTTTTTTTACAAGATACGATGCAGTGTTATGGTGGTGGTTCACATAAACAATTAAAAAACATGGGTAGGTATTTCTCATACAGTTTTTTTCAGTATTGAAAAGAGCTACTCAATCCTTAGTATAAGACAGAGTGGAATCCAGTTCAGTTTAAAGTGTTCATTTCATCGCATGAATAACACTAGGTCACGAGTGGCATTCCTGGTGAAAACAGTTTTTTCCCACCATGAAGTACTACACTGTTGTCCCCTTAATTCTTAGGACGAAAAACGGGTTTCACCAGGAATGTCACTTGCGACCTTGACTTACTCATGTGACAATTTTTCAGATTGATTGATGAAATAACTATAATCTCTCTGCCGACAAATGCATTTTCCTTGTTCATTTTACCAGTCACTTTAACGATATGCTAATATAAACAGGAAACTGCCCTAGTGCTATCTCCAGTATGGACGGGTATTGTGACAGTGAAAAGCCCCAGCAAACAGCATTTATGAATTTGAAAACACTGTAATCGAATGGTATCAACCACTTTTGCCGCAGATATATTAAGAGTGATTTTTATAATTACTCCTAATGGCTCATTATTGGCCAAGAAAAAAAAAAAAAAAAAAAGCCCAATGGAGCTGGGGAAATGCTTGTGTGCAATAAAGTGATTGCATTGATTAAAAGATAAAGCCTTAGGCTTCTCTCAATCATCTTCTTGATGGACTCCCGCATAGACTCCCTGGGTTTTCTGTCAGTGGGTCTTCGTGAAAAAAGGGCCTTTGCCACAGAAACCTTTGGCTGGTGTTTCAACTGGGCATGCTCCCTTGAGTTACGCATTATACAAATGGCTCTGAAATGGCTCTTAAAATCACAGTCTGCCATTTTACTGCGATGATGGTTAGTGACGTAAATGTTGTTGATGTTGAGAAGAGGGATGGGGTGAGATAAAGATATTTCTGTGTCAGCATCATTCAAATGTTGATACTTTCTCCCTCAGAAGGGTGAGCACAGCACTAAATCGCAGTGCATTCTCTTTAAAAATTTCTTTAAAAATAATTTGCTCTGCTTCTTTAAAAATAGCAGTAATTTTCAACATGATACACAAAACACAGCTCCACTTTCATCTGGTCTAATTCAGTGACAGCAAATCTAATGAGGTTAAATCTTAAAAACAGTAAATGCTCTGCTTTCAGTGCATTTTGGACTGTATCTATGTCCATCTTGAAAGCAGGGCTGAAGTCGCTGTCGCTGCTCCTATGCCCATTTTGGTAAAATGCACACCTCTAGAAAGCATGTATGCGTTTGAAGGGGGGAACTTTTGGATCCAGGTTGTCGAGGGTTAAAGCAATTTTCTGCTGAGGGTGAATGGAGAAATTCTATTGAACAAGGCTAGGGCACAGCTGGCTGCCCAGAATATACTGACTGCACTGTGACCTGACACCTGCATTCATCAAACTCTCAGTGAAAACCTGATCCCAAAAAACCATAACACCCCCAATCCCAAAAATGCTGGGCTTCCGCATTCTCAACCGCACCCGCAGACTACACCCCCTCCCCTCCCACCTCAGCCCCCCACGCCTCTCAATCTCCTCCCTGTACCAGCGCTTGGGTGAGTGTTCACAGACCCTGCAGTAATTACGGGCATAAAAGCGCTATGCAATGCTTGCTAACACGGGCAGGCAGTTAGTGTTGAAATTGCAAGAAATAATTTACGAGTCTATATGAGAGAGCAATGGAGATAAAGAGAGAGGGAGTGAAATGGATTAGCCGAGGTCACGTTATCTGCGTGGTAATACCAAATACCCCTCTGACGCTGATCTCGGTGGTGATTAGGCCTGGGAAATAGAATCAGCATCAGCTCAAATGAAACTTTGTCGATTGTGAGATGGAGAGATTGAGAGGGGCTGCATTCTCTGTGCATGTCAGGTGTTTGAAAGAGGCTGTGGCCCTGGTGTCATGAACTCCTACTTATGACCCAAAAGTATCAAATGACTACATGTTTTAAAAGCCCTGGTGGGGAGGTAGACTATCATTGTTCTGTCTGCTTGAACACATAGGTCTGCCCTTACCTCACTCAGCCCACCAGGGGCATGTCCTGGGGCAGTCAGTGTTTCAGCAGTGTGCTGCGTTGTTCATGGCTGACTGGGCAGTGGGTAAGCTTTGGCTATGATGAGACGCAGCTTTAATTTTAATGAAGATCCATGATAAGAGGATCGTTTTGGGCCATCCTTTATCACACACACATAATGCTAAGCTTTATTCTTAAGTTGGCCATTTATGGAACATATTGACAAATAATTCCCTTAGAAGTAGGCTGCTTCTGTTGGTTTAAGTAGGCTACTTCAAAACAGCACCATCATGTCATGAAATTATCAAATGTCTCATTCATTTGAAAATAATAGAATTTAATACATAGCCGGCTTTAGTGTCATAGCCACATCTGCGGCATCTTTTCCTTTTCATAAGAAATTTTTTCATAACAATGCTAAATTTTGTGGTATTATTGCAACATTATTGCCAATACTAAAGCTTGGTTACCTTCTGGCTGTAACTCAGATGCTGGCATCTGCTCCTGTTTTTATGCTTGGATTCTGTTTCAAATAATATATAATCAGACATATTTGTTGACTTAATTTTAGTTGCTGTTAATTTTCGTTGCAGTTTAAGTTGCAGTCTTAACCCTGTAAAGCCTGAACCATGAAATAATAGCCAACAATTCTCAATTTTTGAAACTGCAGTATTTATTGGAGCTTAAAACAAAATGTAACAAAATAAATATTTTTTAAATTTGTGTATATAAAATGCATTTTCTATCATTATTGATATTTTATACAGTAAGGTTTCAAAAACTGGTCTCACTACAATGAAATGGCTATTTTGGGGAATACAGTAACATTATCACATATAAATAAAATTGGGCTCATTGAATCCACAAGAGTCTCAGTTTTCCAGTCATACCCAATTTATGAAATTCTAAGACTGTTTAGGGACCCCAGTATTAGTGTTTCCCCTAGAATTTTTTGTAGCAGCGGTGCTATGTGTCGGTAACCTAGCAACAGTAGGGGGCCCGGGGGAATTTCTCCCCCGGAAGAAAATTTTGAAAAATTGCTCTTTAAATAGGGACTTCTGATGCGTTTTCTGGGCAAATTACAACTTACCAAACAATCAACAAATTCAAGTTATCTGCTGACACTAGATACTGATCATAAAGCATGACCATAGTTGAACTTGAACTTGAACTAGTCACAAAGTCAGCGTTATTTTCGTTAACGATGATGATGACAAAATAATTTCGTTAACGCACCTTTTTTCTTGACTAAAACGAGACGGTGACGAGCTAAACATAGCTCTTTGATGACGAAAATATGACGAGAGGTATCTGTTGTTTTCGTTGACGAGAGGAGACGAGACGAGACGAAAATGTTAGTGGGTTGGCTCGCTGTCCTGCGAACTTCCGATTCCCGGGCCACATAGCAACAGGAGAAGTTTTAACGACTTTGATTGGCTGGAAAATGATGTTCCTCATTTGCATACCAACCAATCAGCTTCTGAGTGCGTGCATGCAGATTAGAGAGGCTCTCTGCCAGAAAGTTTCTGGTACAGTCATGGATGGCTATACGTCTTTGCGAGCCGTCGTGTATCAAATTACGTTGCTCTTTGGATACGGCCACCCTGTATGCCAGTAAGCTAACAAACGTTTACAAAGGAAAATCTTTGTGAGTGATCATCATTTTCGGGCGATATGATTTGTTTCTTGCCCCAACTTTACTAACTTTGCCAGCTGTAATAATCATGAACTTATCTGAGGTTTCGCGGCAGTTCGTGCGTCATGCATTATCTAGTTGCGCATGCTATCGCGTATTGCGTTACTCTTCAGATTATAAAGCTTGCCATCTTCTTTCCTTGCTGAGGCTAGTTCAGGGAAATCCTTTTATTCATTGTTATATTATGGCGATATGATTTGGTTTTTGCCCTAACTGTGAGAATTCCGCATTTGACCTCCACTTTTTTTCGGCTTTAACTCTGAATCATCAACTCTGAGTTGGAGAGTGCCTTTTGTGACTAGATTTTAATGGAAATGGGTCCTTTCGCGTTTCTCGGATCAGGTGTTAAACCGCATCATATGCTACAGTAAGGTATAGATGAGACAGCTGTACTTGCAGGCTACAAGTGGTTTACAGAAATTTCACTGGGAGATGGAAGTGTTCTGTATTAAATTAAGATTGTGCCAGGTAAAATTGATACCTTTTGGAAATAATTTGTTTTGCGTTCAGAGTGGAGTTGTATTTCTCGTGTAATTGTAATTTGTCATTTGGAAAGAATAAAAAAGCCTTTTATCATTTAAAATCTGATTGACTGTTTTCTAATTTTTGCTTGAATCATTTTTCAGACGTGCTAAACAATTGCAAATCAATTGATATAATGATTAGCAAAAAATACTAATGATTTTTTTTTTCCTGAATCTGATCACTGATATTTGAGTTACAGTGAAACATATGGGGGGAAATGTAGCTTTTCAGACCCGTTGCTGTTCCTTATGTCTAAATGAGCTGCAGCACGCCTGGCTACTCTAATGTTAGTAGCATGTTTAGCCAGCATATTTACATCAACGGACAGCGTGGGCATCTTCTAGTTGTGTGTTCATCATGGCATGTTTGTGCTCTATCAGCGCGTTGCGACATGTTAAACGGGTCGAGTTATGTGCTTTGTTATTATACGTTGAGTCTGCTGTTGGGCTAAAGCCACAAGGGTCTGACAGTGACGTCGCACAGCCATAACCACAGACTTTGCTTTTTGCTGTATTTTGCTGTGGAGTTGTATAAGCTAATGTCTGTTGTACTTCATAATAGTCAGAGAGATCATATGCATGTTCTCAGTTGCACTGGCAGTGGCAGACAAGGTCAAGCTGAGCATATGTGTTCCTCATCTATTGCTCATATTTTGGGCTTGTGTGTGTTAATTGCACATTAATAGGATCTCAGAAATAAAGCCACAAAGAAAGAATGTTTGGTTTCTTGACTGTCTTGGAGTGATGAACATTGATTCCACTCACTGTTAACACTTCATCTGTGTTTAAAGCGCTAATCTTAGTAGATCAGCCAGTACAGCTTGACAGAATTGCATCTTCATGGATGGGAAAGTCTAGGCTAGCACTATCAAACTGGTAAGGAATCTGGTGATAATACAAAAGTGTTAAGAGAGTCAACTGTTGCTTTATGAATTGCAACACAACCTGTCAACCTCGATTACAATTTCCTCTATCCGTATTGGCCCAATTTAATCTTTAAAGTCATTATTTTTTCGAGTAAAATTAATGACTAAAACTGGACTAAAACCTTTTAGTTTTCGTTGACTAAAACTAGACTAAAACTATCAATGATAGAAATGACTAAAATATGACTAAAACTAATAAGCATTTCGTCCAAAAGACTAAGACTAAAACTAAATCAAAAATGTCTGCGAAAAACAACACTGCACAAAGTACCATTTTTGTATTGAGTTAACCAGTTTAAGAAACTCATCTGGAAATCGCATTAGTGTTTATTAACCTACTATCGGAATATGACTTGCGATCTTTTTATTTGGAAAACTTTCATCAACAAGGTAGCTGGTGGACCACCAACATTGTAAATGTTGTAGGCCTAATATACATTTTAACCGTACATTCAAGAACAGCTTACCCTATTAACAAAAGAGTAGGCCTAGTCACAGCTAGATCGACAGTATTAATTCTAACGTCAACTCATTCACTGACATTCACGACTGAAGTGGTCAGAGTGCGCCACAGCGAGCTAACTAGACAGATTCCCGAGTGTCTGCTAGCTAGCGAACCGCATCTATAAACACAGAATTACACTTCGTTTATGATCAGGCTTAATGTTATAATAGATAGGAAGGCTGTAACCTTCAGTAATTTCCAAACTAGCCTGTCAGTCACTTTGTTACGAGCTGAAGAGATTTAGCGAGGCCTATAGGTAATGTCGCTCCCATAAAAAAAAAATTGTTCCCTTATCATTATACTGCTAACCTCTCCACAACACAATAAACAATGACTTACATCTTTATAAAACATAATTATATACACATACAGTAAAACTTACATATAACAAATTCAATTGGACCAGCTGATTTTGTCCGTTATAAGCGAAATCCACTATATGCATAAAATGGACAAAATCCGCTATACGCATAAAACAGATTATATCCGCTATATGCGTATAACAGATTATATCTGTTGTATACATGTCTGAATTTATACGTACGCTTTGTTCAGAAAGATCGGAACAACGTCATTCTGAAGTGCACTTACCTACATGTCTTCATTTAGTCCGTCTTTGCCCTGACACAATGGATAACAGGATGATACTGCGTGTTGCTCCAACTGGGATCAATGACGAAGACAAAAAACTAGTATGTAAATGAAACCGCGCCAGTTTCAGTTTCCGCAAATACACGGTTATAAACTTGCACCTTTTGGCCAGTTATTTTAACTGTAATTTTACAATAAGTTTACAACAGCGTTCCGAAAACGAAAAAATGATTTGCCAGCTTCATAGGAAGTGACGTCATCTCAGGAACCATGCCTGTATTGCATTGTATTTCATCAATGGAAGACTCCTACGATTCTTCAAGTTCAACTAGCGATTTTAGTTGTTCTTAATAAAACCCCCCCAAAAAATATTTGTGCTCCCTTTTAAAATCATTCTGGCAAAAAAAAAAAAAAAAAGCCAAAAAAGTGGAGGCTGTGTGTGGTACTCTTGCCCCATGCTGAAAAAGTCTGATTGTAGCGAAGATGTATCTGGTTTTCCAAATGTCAAGTGTCCGGACATTCTAAATTTTCTGGTGCTTCAGACCTCATAGAAGTAATAAAATATGAGAACAGATTCCATGCAGAGTAATTTGTTTGCAATAAAGCAGGCATGATAGGAGAAAACACTGTCAAGTACTAATGTACGAGCGCCAAGTTCTGCTGAAGGACTTAACACCGAACAGTTGAACGACCTCCTCATTTTGTTGTATATGGCCTCGTCAATAGCTCTCTGTGTAAAAGTGGTCAAGGCTGTTTCGTTGATTTTGTCTTTTTCAGTTTCTGGCTTCAGAAAGAGAATTTCATTCAATCGAGACTGATTCTTTATATTTCCATGACTGAGGTGTAAAGTTGGTGCCCAGTCAGGATTCATCATGTCAGCTGGTTTCCCTGCATGTAAAAATACCTCCAGAGCTGGCTTAACAATATTAAGTTTCAAATTAAAATTGCACTAGTTCTTGCAATATTTATAAGCCTGAAGTAAGACAACTTGACAAAATTTTATACAAGACATGTTAGCAGCGGCGATCCATTGACTGATTATCTTTAAGTGGAGCGGTCATCAGTTAGAATTGCAAATTACTTGTGCTGCATCTTCACAAGTAGCCTAGCCATCAAATCACGTTCCGATCGGACGCTAAAGTATCATTTTAAAAGTTTGATATTAGCTTGTTCGCGGTAAACAGACCATTTATTTAAGCCCTAAAATTACAGTTTTAATGACGTATTCATGAAAACAAAAATAATGTTAAAGATCAAGTGATCGGCTACTCCCGATTTATTACCTCTTCGTGTACTGTAATAGGAACTGTTTTCGCCATCTGCATAGCCCTGAATAGTTTCTTAATACGTGCTATGAAATGCATACTATAGACCAGTGGCGTGCCGTCAGATGTCAGGAAGGGCTTCAGTAACATCACCCTTTCCCGCATAATTGCTCTTAAACTGTTTACGATCAAGTTGCCTGATTGATTATCAAACAATTTATTAACTGAACAGCCACCACCAATGCATGACACGTAATGATAAAGCAATGCTAATGACAAAGCGATTACCTATTGGCTATGTTGATATAATTGACGTGACTCTGCTAGGATGACAATCTGCAAAAAATCTAAAACATTCGCGGACTTCGCAGCAATTATTTTCGCCATCACACAGCTGTGTGATCGTACCTAACAACGCGCTTTAGCTGTCACGACATTCAGACTATAGAGCGGATTCTTCATGGCTTATTGCTCAACGAGCCTCGCAAACTAATTTACGCAAATCTGTGCTGTTTCACGTGCTACAGGAGCGCAGAAATTGTAAAGACACATTGATATTTTTCGTAGTCATTGATATGCGGAAGAAAACGCCGTATAATTTCATAGTGCAATGTATAACAAGGATTTCAAAAATAAATTAGACTCTTGTCGGTTCTACCGATCAATCTGAGCAATTGTTGCTAATCGCGAGAGGTAAACTGGTGTAGGTCATAAAGCAGTGAAAGGTGAGGTTATTGCTGGCTCTTTGTTTCTGCCGACTGACCGCCACTGCTATAAGCACGGGTGCAATCGGCCTTTCTGCCATCTTGCCCCTTTCAGTATGTATTCTATCACCGTCTTTGACGATATTCACTCAGCCGGCGAACTTTCTCTCCTCTATTTGTTATTACCCCTGGAATTCGATGGAACATAAAAACACCCCTTTGTTTTCAGTACAGAATTACTGCATCTCTTCACTGCACAAATATAAGCCATGGCAATTCCGGTAAAAAAGCAAAGAAACGTAGTGAGCCGAGACTGAATTCCCCATTGAACTGTATTGTGAGTACACCAGCAACTTATGTTTATACCAGGGCTCATAAAACCACTTTCAGTCTGAGAAATCGAAGGAGGTACTTCAAAACAGTCATCTTTGAAGTGCTGGGAACATATCACAACCAATGTGCCGGAAGGTTTCGAGTACAGGGGTTTTGAGTACACAAAGTCAGCCCTCGTTTTCTGGACAAAATTCACCCACTGTCGTCTTATGCCACGGACCTTGGGGAATGAATGAGTTGATACACCACTGGCTGCGTTCGCAGTGGCACTACAGCCAAACACAACGCATCTATTCACCATTTCCGAGGATATTCAGCACAATATAAAAGCGTGTATTCAGATGTAAATCTATTGTATTCGCCATTCATTGTGTACGTGAGATCGCTCGGGGTTCCTGAGATGACGTCACTGCCAAAGATTTCCAAAGATTTCCGAAGATTTTCGTTCTGATGGAATGGGCATGGTTGGGGATAGAAAATTTAAAATAAAAAATAGTTCATTGTGTAAAGTCGATATTTTTCAATTTATTTATTCAATTCAGACGATAATACACTTTCTCAACGCCAATGTTGACAACATTCAGTTATACCTTTAACGTCACGTTACTTAAAGCACAGCTATTTTGCAGCGGCGCCGAGAATTCAGCAGCGGCGGTGCACCGCTATGGAATGTACATGGGGGAAACATTGCAGTAGGCTATGCATAAACATTCAAATACATTAGGTGAAAATAACGCATTGATACTGCATAGAAAAAACTGCATTTTTTTACTCAAAACTGCAGGGATTATAAGAAAAAGAGCATGTCTGTAAGGGGGAGGTTCATAGGTATATGTAACCCATTTTGATTTAGATATCGTGAGGTCAGTGGTTAAAAAAAAAAAAAAAACCCCAGTGAAAATGGCCATGAAAATTTTTCCTTTGTCAAAATTTTGCCTAAATTTGGAGCATTACTCAGCCCCCTTCCCTAAAAGCTAGCATGACATGGGTGCTACCAATGGATGCCGTGGGTCTTCTTGTTTCACAGCACACTACTATGTTTGCCCTAGCTTAAGAAATGAGCCTTGTATAGACAGTAATGTTGGAAGAGATTGCCGGCGCCCCCTGGCAATCTCTTATGGTTCAATACCTGAAGCATCACATTTGTTGCATACATTTTCAACACGATTTTACTATGAAATAAGCAACAGAATGTTGTGTATTTGTAAGTTGCTTCGATCCAGTAAATATTCATATTGAAATGTTAGTATCAATAAAATAAGTTCTGTTACTGTAACTTTGTCAAAATTTGCAAGGATTTCTGTGGAAAAAAAACCTGCAGCTTGGTGGATGGGGGCAGCCATCTTTGAATTTGTATTCTACGGACCTCTACAACCTGCAGTGCATGGATAGTACACCAGGGGCGAAAGTATCAGATTGTATACAACAGGTTTTTTGAGGAAAGGAAGGGGGGGGGCACAGTAAACGAGGGTACAGGGTGATTTCTATATAACAATTTGTGATAAACTAGTTTGTCTGCTGCTGTTTAACCTTACAAGCTTTTAGTTAAAAGTCAACATTATCGCACACACGCACACACACAGAGGAGACAAGGGAGAGAGAGAGCGCACGCGAGTGAGTGAGTGAGTGAGAGGCGCCTGCCATTCACCAATACGGGGATCGACGTTTGTTTAAAAGCCATATGCCACTGTTGCTCCACAACGCTCAGAGCCCACAAGGCCATAAACAAAGTAGAGAGCTCAACACCACTAAGTACCACAGCAAACCGCACGCACAGACAACTTATTAGGATCGATCCACTCTATGACAGCATTATGACAACAACCTTGTCCTTAAGCATCTATGTGACACACTGTCATCACCATCTACCCTCGATCCAGCATAACAAGATATTATACATTAGTATACCGTTGTCTTACTGTCATAATGTTGCAACATATTGAAATATGTATAAAATACATATGAGAAGTATCTATGAACTGCAACATATTTTTTCAAGTCTTTTTAATATCATTTAAAAATGATGGTAGATTCAGGCCTTCTTAATATTACAAAAATGATTGAGAAATTGTGAAAAGAAAGAGCATTTCTTTGTATCCAACTGGTATAAAATACCTGGGCCAACAACAATCTTGTAAACTTAATACTAACATTAGGATCTGACCTGGCAGCCTTAGTAACCAGCTTTGAAATGCAATCACATCCTCTTTGTTAGTCGTTCAGAAGGAAAGATAGGATTGTAATAAAATTGGGCGGTGTGGAGAAATACCCGGATAACTATACATTATAATTATGATTTATTTGTTATAAAGCCTCAACTTCCATGACTAGGGCTAGTCTAGCCTAGCTACGTTAGCATTTTGCTGGTGGACAAATAGTTACAGTAGCTCTCAACACAATGTTATAATACACAAATACATCCAAAATCTATTGTTAAATCTTACCAGAAAAAAGGTAATTCCACGGGATCTGGTACTGATATCTCGTTCAGCATCCATATGCTGCACAAAAATCTGGCATCTTTGGTGTAGATTTAAGTTCAAGCACTTGACTGTTGTGAATACGAAGTTGTATTTTGGTAGTAAAACCGGAATTTTAGAGTATCAGGGCATTCTGGATCATAGCTAAATTTGTTACGTTTATAAAAAATCAAACCGCTTGGAAATCGGTCGAAAATTCAGCGAGTAATGATTTGTAGAAATTGTTTGATACTTTTTACCCCAATAGAAGTACATACACAGTGAGGCTTCCGCTAACCCTGTACTAACATGGTCGCCCGATAGGCACGCCTCTCCACCACTCATGCGACGTCTACGTCCTGAAGAAATGACGCTGTAGTGGGGCTTAGGGCTATCAGCCCCACATGCCAACAAATTCGTGATACCTCCACTAAAACAGCCAACACTCTGAGCATGCGTACTTATATTTTCACACGTATCGTAAACATTGCATTACGTAGGGGGGGCTAGCCCCATTCATGCGGACATCGATAAGGAGATCGGTCTGAAGCAGCAAAACAGAGACCAATAAACATGAGCTTAAATCCAAACACAAATTCCATGCAATTTAGGAAAATGCTAAATTTATAGACAAACATTTTATCAGACAATATGATCATGTTTGAGAATTAATAATGTAATTTGCCTACGGTCCTTTCTGGTGACACCAGGTGGGGCTGTGCCCCACCTGCCCCTAATGAACAGTCGCCACTGTGTGGGTGATATATATATGTCACAGAAAGCCATGTATCGAATATGATACAAATGACGTCATGGGATTAAAGACTTTTATGTAAATAAATGCTAGTTAAGCTATTATCTTTCGTCAAATTAGGTTGCACATTGATGATGCAGCTGATTGCTCTTTGATGACAGCCATTGCATTTGCTTTAGTTCCTAGTATTAACAGCTTGGTGTTGATTGTGTCATTCACTGGAAAAATCCCTACAGTGGAGCACAATTAGTGACGTAATATTACATCACGAACATCACTGTATGCAAGGCTCTCAAGATAAACCATAAAGGATGATCATTGGCAAATTCAATTTGCTGACACTTAGTCAACGTGTCTGGTTGTGGGTAGCATCAAGCGTTCACCAAAAAACTACAATTATGTGACTTGTTTTACAACAATTGGGTCCCTGTCACACCAGCATTTCTGAATGAGAAAATACTTATGAAGTTATATGAATTAGGAGAAGTTATATTTCATAACACATTTGATGGTTATTACAGAAGTAGCTACAGGCTACCTAACTAATATAGGACATGTGAAAGAAAGTAGTAGGTATTGGGTAATTTAGTGCTAACTGTGCAAACTCTCCTGTCAGGCTACACTTTCTTAACTAACATTATCAAAGTTATTGGCTAATATCATTAACACAATCTAGCTTCTGTCTACTCATGTTTGGACGCTTAACCCACACAGGTAAACAGGCACAAATCATTAGAAAAGAAGGCCTTTTAATCATTTTTACTTTGTTATTAGTTGCTGTCTCAAAAGACAGCGCTCCTTTTCACTTTCAAGTTTAATTTTGGCAGCATTGTGAGGCTATGGCTCCGGTACCATCCAATTGAGTGACATCACACAAAAAACACATCTTTCGGTTTGAAGTGATCTATGGGACATGATGTCTGAAAACACGGCCAGTAGTTACTGCTTTTTGCCCTAGTTGCCAGCAAAGCAAAAAAACAGTTATCTTCAAGATTGGAATTTTAACTTTCATTTTGATAAAGCATTTACTTACTGAACATTCACTAGCCATGCACAACTCTGAATGTGTCAGAACCGCAGGCTCATTAATCGGCTGTGCTATGGAGATGGTGGTTGTTGCTGACTGGGTCAAATTCAGTGAACACTGCCTTAGACAAGGAAGGCAGCCTGATCTTCATCTATTGATAGAATGTGCGAGCTGGGCTATATGCTTGCACAAACAGTGCAATCTGCTGCAAGAACAGACGGTTGAGGAAGTTTGTGTTTTCTGTGTCCTAATAGTAACCAGAGGGGTAACGAGAGTGGTGCATTTTCAAACGCTTCAAATCCATAAAAGTGGCAGTAGTCCCAGATTAACTATGCATACCCTGGTGGGTTGGCTCCTCTTTAAAATTTTTTACTCCACTTTAGAGCATTTGAGGATTTTGCTCAAGAAAACTACCATAATTGCTGAGTTCACGTGAAATTAGAGAGGATAATTTCAGAAGAGGAACATATTTGAAGTTCTCAATGTAACTCTTGTTTTAATTCGCCTTTATTTAATGGGGATTGCAATTTGATTATCAATATGTCTACACTGCCTACTCTGCCTATCTTGCTCTATCTCATTGATGTGTTTCTGTGTATATCTACTGTGCGTTAGAGGGAAAAAAGAGATTGTGAACTTGTCTACAGTACCACACAGAGAGAAAATGTATGCATTCTTATGTACAGAGAGATAAATCGAGTACAATACTGTATGTGTTTTTATGTGTGTGCGTGCAGGTATCTACGTGTGTCCAACTGTAGTAATCTATCTACAATGGATGAATTTGTTAATTCATTTGGTCAATCATACAGGTTACGTACAGTAAAGTGTTGTGAGTCTGACTGGGGGAAGAGGGTGGGAGAGAATAAATAGGGGGCTGTGAGGCCATGTAAATTTGTAGCTGCAGCAGTAAAGGCACGTGAGAACATCCCCTGGAAGTGGGGACGTCCCCAAATTAATGATGCATTATTCATGGCGGCTGAGCTGCATTTTATTTTTATGGAAGAAGTGGAAGGCAGGCAGTGGGTGATGGGTGGAGTAGGGAGGGAGGGAGGGTTGTGTGAGGACCTCCATATTAATCCACACTGCAGACACTCTCTCCTCACAGCCCTCCTGCGCGTCAGGTGTCCCGCTGTCTGCTCTCTTCGTTTATTCAAGGGCTCGTCCCCCGTACGCTGGTGTACAGCTCGTCTAAAATCTGCCATATTTGATGTTTGAAGGCAAGTTAAAGCGGAGGAGTGCATCTCAGTGCCTCATATGGGATGTGTAATGGCTTGTTTACATTGCCTTGTCATCGCCGGGCTAGGGGATGGATGGTGTCATTCTCTGTCTCGTTTACTGTCTGAATGCAATCCTGTAAGAACTGAGGAGCTGGGTACAAGGAGTGTGTGTGTGTGTGTGTGTGTGTGTTTGTGTTGGGGGAAGAGAGGAGGGAGAGACATGGGAAATGGAAGGCAAAAGGGGGTGAAAGAAAAGGTGATGAACGTGTCTGAGCCTGTTAGACAGTGTTCAGTAAATCTTCCTGTGGCTCCCCTTCCCTCCTCTCCCTCATTCTGTCTCCTTCTGTCATTGTCTTCCTTTCTCCTTCTCTCCCTCCCTCTGTCGTCTAATCCCTCTCTCATACAGTCTTCTGGTGTTGATTCTGCTTCTCTTTTCTCATGATATTTCTCTTCTCTCTCTCTCCTTTTCTCCCCTTGCACACTGTCTTTTTCTTCATTGCCCACCTCTCACTCGCTCAGCTTCACGTTCTGAGGTGTAATTATATGTGCAAATTAGCCCTGCATTTTGGACGCAAGATACTTTTTTCTAATTTTTCTCAAATTGAAAACACAGCAGCGTGCAGTACACCCCCTCGTTTTCCTCTAATTGGGGGTTTGCGAGAAATCGTACTTGCATTTGTTTGAGAGAGTCTGCGCGCATGTAGGCGTTTTCTGTACGATATGCCTGTGTGTTTGAATAGCATGTGTACCGCCTGTGCGAGAGTGCAGTTCATGCACGCGCATGATGAGGCTGATCTTTTGTATGTTTCTGTGTGATTATTTTTGAGCATTGACTGCATTTGCATGCATTCGCCTGTTTGTATGCGCACTTGTATGCCTCTGAATGTGCACAAGTAGGTTTGTATGTGTGTATGTCAGTGTGTGAATGTTTGGATGTTTGTCTATTAATTTCCAGCAACCAGTTAAAGGGCAAAGTCTGTGAGGAAAAAAAAAGGGCACCAGTGATGGGATCTACAGAGTGTGAGAAGTGCAGTGTGGTTTTGTGTGTACGTGTGTGTGCATGTGTTTGTGTGTTCCTGTGTGTGTGTGTGTGTGTGTGTGTGTTTGTACAAATGCACGCATCTCATGTTATTTTCTGCGCAAGAGACCATTAAATAGAATGACAGGCATAAAAACCTTTCCCATGCCTTTAGGTGATACACTCAGAACGGCTGCACTGTTGCTCATTTGAGGCAGATGTGGAAGAGCGCTTTAATTCTCTGAACAAAATCTTGTCTGCTGTTCCCAATGAAATTGGAAAATTCCTATCAGTTGATTTGTGCTGAAATAAGAAATAATTCCTCCCTCCCTCCCTCCATCTTCTTTTATCCCCCTACCCCACTTCAGTGCTCTCAGTGTGTGGAAAGCTTTAATAGGTCCTTCCATTTTATTAAATGTAATGTATTCAACAAGCTGCTCTGTTTGGTGGATTCATTAAGTCTTTTTTCCCCTCGGCTCTATTACATTGGCCAAAATGGAGTAAAAATACGTTCGTGCGTCTTTTGTTCTGAACTGCTTTTTCCTTACCTTTTTTCCATCCTTTGTCCCTCCCTTTTACCCTCATCTTATTCGCATCCCTCCTTCATATCTTGTACATTTGGTATCATGAGCCCCCCGTGCCTTATCTTTCCGCTACTCCAGCTCCCTGACCTCTTGCGCTCGCAACTGCTGATCTGTTTTTTGCAGTTTCTCATTTTGTATTTTGTTTTCTCTCTGGCAAATAATTTTGCCATCCTCCATTTCTTTATCTCCTTTCTCTCCTCTGTTTGTCAGCGCTCATTTCTCCCTCTCTCAATTTCCCCTTTGTCTTGCTTCCCCTCTAACAGATTTATTCTAAACGAGGTTTTCGGTATCTCTCTATATATGCTTCCCTGGTGCCCCCCCTCCCCCTTATTCACTTTCTATTTGTCATTCTCTCTCCTTATCCACTCCCTCGAAACCTAGTTGCCTTGATGCTTTCCCTTCCCCCATTTATTCATACATTGTCGTCTGTGATATTGTTTCTATATTCCTCTACCCTTGTTACTCAAGTAGCCCCCCTGCATTCTTGTCCCTTCTGTGCTTCTTCCACTCTATATGTCGTTTTCTGTTATTCCCATAACAACATAATGTAGTATATCTACCACTGCCCTTCATGTTCTTATTTCCCAAGTGCTCTGACACTCTTTATCTGTTCTACTACAGAACATCCTCCCTCAGCCTGTGTGTTCTTATACCCCACATCCTCCCTCAGTCTCTGTTCTTATACCCCACATCCTCCCTCAGCCTGTGTGTTCATAAACCCCACATGCTCCCTCAGTCTCTGTTCTTATACCCCACATCCTCCCTCAGCCTGCGTGTTCTTATACCCCACATCCTCCCTCAGTCTCTGTTCTTATACCCCACATCCTCCCTCAGTCTCTGTTCTTATACCCCACATCCTCCCTCAGCCTGTGTGTTCATATACCCCACATCCTCCCTCAGCCTGTGTGTTCTTATACCCCACATCCTCCCTCAGCCTGTGTGTTCATATACCCCACATCCTCCCTCAGTCTTTGTGTTCCTCACGTAGTCTCTGTGCTCTTGTGTCATAACTTTTCTTTGTGTTCTTTTTTATACTTGGCATTCCCCATTTCACCTGGATCTGGACTGTCCAATCTACAAATTATATGTGACTCATGCTGCCATCTTGGTAGAGCGCGGTCAGTTTGCAATTTTCCTCTAGAACACGCACTTATCAAGAGTCGCTTCTTCAAACCTCACAAGATCTGAACAAGGGCAGGGGAAACCCAAACATGAACTTGCTTAAAATGTTCATGACGAGTGCCAAGATGGCACTTCAGCAATGAACAATGTTAACCCAAACCAACTGTATGCCTCCCCTTTCCCTAAGCAGCTCAAAGCCAATTATTCACTGCTGTCATGAGGCTGCTGGCCACAGTCGGTACTCACATGGCTGGATTCGATCCAATACTTTGGTGGTCAGCCTTCCACCACAGAGCGGCAACTTTAGCGAGTGAACCAACCCAGCAGCCCTGTCTCTGTATTTTTATACCCCACATCCTCCTTCAGTCTCTGTGTTCTTATACCTTAAACAAACTGCTGTGCAGGAACAGACGCCCATCAGCAAAAAGCCACTAGGGCTGTTTTTAATGATGTAATCTGCCGCAAGCAGCACAAACAGAGGATAAAAACTTAAACGGCATATAGCAGAAGAGTTGTCAGGGACAATCTGGGTCAGGTGAGGGGTGAACAGGAGCAAATGGAAGAGGCAAGCTATGATCAGAGACAGTTTCAAGGTCAGAGCCAGGAAGGCAATCCTGGAGTCCAGGGCTTGTTGGGTGATTCCTGTTCTCAAACACCATGGCTTGGTCAGCTGGACTGAATGGGGAGGTATCCCTAATAAAAAGGTTATTAGTATTTCATCATAAATTCTGAACACAATAGTAAAGATGCCTAAAACAGGACAGGAAACACACCATAAAAGAAACAATCCAGCGAGGAATGAACACAGACCAGCAACTTAAAAATGTGGAACATCAATAAACAATAGGTAACTGGTGGGGGCGGGAGCATAAAGGGGAAGATAATGCAGAAGACAGTAACTAAATAATGTGAACTAATTAAGAAAAGCAGAAGGGTACAAGCTGATAAGGATGGCTGGATTGCAGGGAAAGTAATAAAGGAAGACTCGAGACCCACACGTAATATCCACATTTTCCTTTAGTTTCAGTCTTCTCGTACCCCACATTCTCCCTTACTTTCTGCTTTCTTATATCAACCATCTTCACTTAATCTGTTTATTCTTCAAATCAAATCAAAATTCATTTGAATAGCACATTTTACTGGAATTTGTCACAGTGCGCTTTACAGTTAAACCCTGGCCTGAACCCCTTCAAAAGCATGTCAATGGTGACAGTGGCAAGGAAAAACTCCCTAAGTGAACAGATAGAAAGAAACCAAGGAAGGAACCAGGCCTAAGGAAGAGAAGCCTATCCTCCTCTGACAGGCTCAGTGAACAAGTTTGTGATGACCAACATTGTCAATATGACAGTTTAAAGGCAAAGAAAAACATTGGTTTCAGTGCCTACAGAATAAAACTACACGTTCTTCTCATTCCATGAATATATTTTGTGAAGTTCTGCAATTTTTATGTTCCGAGTAATCAAATGTCAAACCTCTGAAATACAACTCATTAGCAGAAGTTCATGAATGCCGCCATTCCATATATTTTAGCCAATCAAAAAATACTCTGTGTGGCAATGTCCCAGATGTTACGATGCGCTTGAACGCCAGGAAATCAGCTGATCTATATAAAGTGTATAAATTAGTCTTGATTATCTCTTGTGCTGCAGCTTAATTTTATGCCGAATGATCAAGTTTCAATATTACCTATCATTATTAGAACCTGAGCGACATTTGCCTTAATGCCGCTGTATGCGGCTGTTGGTTGCACCAAGAAAACGGGAAACTCGAACTTACCAACAAAGAGTTATCGGTTATTTTCTGCACACTTTTTACCCAGTTGTTTTACCCATGTTTTCGCAAAATATGGCATTGAATCACCCAGTTAATATTGGAAGATTCTGGTAGATGACGTCATGCCAATCACCACTAGCACCTAAAAACCGAGAAAGTGCACCTTTCTCCGAGAAATTCCTACGAAAACTTAGAATACAACGAGGTTTACTGAAGATTTGAGGCCTGCTTGGTATCCCGAAGTCTGTCCGGTTTACTTAAGTTTGGACAACACCTCAGTAAATCTCCGTTCAATTTTCCCGAGACACACCGAGGATTGTCTGGCCCACTGAAGTTCAGAGACCACATTGGTATTTCTCGGGAAAATTTCACTGTGGTACACCGAAATTTGTCTGCTCGGCTAATGCTCACATCAGAACAAAGGGGAGGTGTGAAGACAGTCAAAACACGTGCCTCATTAAAGCCCTCCCACCAGTACTGCAGTCCAAACACCAATTAATTATGGAAATTATGAAGGCCCTGACCTTCATATCAGTGCTATACTTAATGGGTGAAGTGTTCAAATTTTTTGCTCTAGTCGAGACACGGGCAGGAACACTCTGAACAAGCTGAAGATTTTTTAATGAGGAATTTGCAAAACCAGATAATTGGGCAGTGCAATAGTCAAGTCTAGATGCGACAAAAGCATGAATCAGTTTATCTGCATCCCCTTACAGTAGGAATTGCCTGGTTTTAGCTATGATTCATAAGTGAAAGAAGGTCACTCCTGAAACTTTTTAATACGGTCGTCAAAATTTAAAGCTACAAAAAGCAATATTATGTGCATTTTTTTCTGTCAAACAACCCAGTGGAATGTGGGAGTCATCATTTGTAGGTCTCTTTCCACCATGCAGTTTACTGCCAACACCAACCTGCTGTTGTCGCCTGGTTTTTGTTTAAAAAATTTCTTTGCCAGCCTGACAATATGGTCCTCCTCTGCATCTCACGTCACCTCTCTCCCCTTTGTTGTTAAAGGTGTAGTCAGCGATGTGGGAGAAAACGAGTAGGGAGGTTGTTGATATTTGAAGTGTAAACGAATACAGACCCACCCCTCCCTTCATACTCTGCCCCGGGGTCCACCCCCGAAGTTCATGGACGCGCACTGTCATGTAAATGGCAGTAGAAATTGCGTAGCTGACCAATATGGCGGAGGCCAGACCCTCCAATGCTCAAGGGTAAGTTGGCGAGGGGAAGCCTTATTTATTGCTTTGAAAGTATGTTTGACGAGTTTTAGTAGTATTGTAGCAAAGGCGATAATAAGCCTGTCATATAAAGAACTGCTAAAGCATGCTTGCCAGCGCAATGCCTCAAATAGGAGTCTGTGTCCACGAACAGACTACGGTCAGGAATGCATTTAAAAATCGTTCTGGCTAATTACAAGCTGAAAAAGTGGAAAATGGATTCAGAATTTTCCCGGTACAAGTTATCGATTCGCGAAGCTCCACACAAGCAACGCTTAGACCATTTGCGTGTTTCTGCTATGAGCTCATTTAGTAGCTTGCTGTCGGAATTGTTTCATTTTGGAAGAAATGGTTATCAAGAGCTAATAGCAAAATTTCTTCCTGAACAGTGGGTATATAACAGTACAGCTACAACCGCATGCATGCAAAGCGAGACAGTACAAGCAAAACAATAAGCTGAGATGAAGGCGGTTCATTTCATTCTATCTAGTCGCGCATATGTACGGCGTTTGATTGCGCAATTCCCCGTCGATTCCTTACATAAGATGTCAGACATTCACAAGAACTCGTAGCCACAAGTTCAATTTGCGAAGCTAAGGTTAGCTGACCCATCACACGACTGTACCCACAACTCGACTGCTATTATAAATGGATAACATCACAACAATGGTACATTTTGGCAGATTAGACAATATGATGAATGCCTGACGGCTGTTACTGTTGTGTGAAGCACCGCAAAGCTAATGTTGCTCACCTGTCCAGCAGAAAGACGGCAACCTCCGAGTCCGTTTTCAGACTCTTCAATTCGCGGAGTTCCCTCCACCGTCTGAAAGCCACACCAATTTTGACCCGGGTATTCGCCCTTTCATGGTCGTAGCCCTTCTTTTTTAATTTATGTTCCTCTGATCGTTTTCTCTTGGGCTGTTTTTCAGCCATCGCAAATGCTGCAATGCCGTGTCTCTCTCTCTGCTCTAACTGTGCACGCTACGCGACCTGCTACTCCCCCCTGTGTCTGACCTGTGCACGAGTATGAACCCACCCCTGGGCGTGTGGAGGGGTGGACCCATGCTCTGGCGGCTCGGTCCGAGCCACTGATTTACCTGGTTAAATTCAGAGCCCAGGCTGTGTATTGAAACCGGATTTGTTTTTTCAGCATGCTCTCAGATGTGACAGCTTGCAGATAGTGAGGAGAAATATGGTGATTTTGACAAAAAGGGCATGGATTATGATCGCTAACTATACCTTTAAGTACTCACCAGAAACATGTTATTTCACCCGGATGAGCATGGTTTTGCAGAATGTTGCAGGGCAAGTTTCAGCCCATGTTCTGAATACACAACAATGGATGGTCTTTGGCTTTGCTCATGTCCGGAAGTGTTTCCTAGCCAGTACTTAACAAAGTGAAATTATCATTCAACTAATCAGCCAGATTTAGCGCTCAGTTTACTAGTAAAACTTAGCTGACTGTAACAGTAAGGGAAGATTACTGTTTGCTTCAAGAGTGATTTAGCTAACTTTCGCTTGGTAAGGTAGCCAGCTAGCTATGGGCATACATCAATTTACACATTGCAGTTCTAGTACATCAATTTATACACATTTCCCTGTAATTCAGCCAGACACATTTGAGATTGTTGAAAACCTTGGGATCTCCACTAGAATTTAAAGTAGGTCTGAAATTCCACCAGGTTGTATACGGCAGCTGCACTTGATGGCCCCGGATATGGGCCCATGGGTTTAATGGGGTTAATAACAGCCACTTCTTGGGTAACTAGTATACTCAGCAACAAAAGTTCCTCTGACACCAAATTTTCACAAGTTGTTCGGCAGAAAAAAATGTCTGGTGTTCAAATCTGTTATGAAAGTATGAAAATAAGTCACATAAACACGTAAGTCACACAATGTTGGATGCAGACTTGTTTACCGACTTCAAGGTGAACGTTACGCTGAATACTGTGTCACGGAGCAAGACCGTTTTGGAGGTGGAAGTGCTATGGTATGGGGTGGGATCCCAGCTTGACAGAGAACCCATTTGTTACTGGTTGATGGCAACCTCACTGGTCTGCGTTACTGTGTCGAGATCATCCATCCCGTTGTTCTGCCGTTTCTGTGTCGACATGACTCTTTCAACATGACAACGCCTGACCGCATGTGGCTCGAGTTGTGCTACAAACACTTCAACAAAACAACGTGAATGTGATCCCTTGGCCTGCTCGCTCTCCAGATCTCTCTCCAATCGACCACATGTGGTATGAGATGGAACGATGTCTCAGAAGTTTTGCACGTGCCCCAGAGACACTCCAGGAACTTAGTGATAGGCTCCTACAGATATGGAATGGTATCCCGCAGGACTTTGTGAGACGTCTGGTTCATTCCATGCAAAGAAGATGTGTTGCTTGCAACGAAGCCAGAGGGGGACATGTGCGTTACTGATGTGGGAATTGCAATTTACGCTTGTCCATGTTTCCCATGTCATGACATCATAACTGTAACCGATATGGCTTATTAAACCTGTGCACTTGTAACAGGAGTCTGTTTTCTATTGGAACCACAAATTATTTTTAGATTTAGGGATGTACCTTATTTAAGATTCAATTTTATATAGCGTCACAGGAACTTTTGTTGCTGAGTATACATATCCTGTTATAAGGATAAGATTATGATTTTTAGCATGTGTGAGCATAGCACAGGAAAGAGTTCTTTAAAAAATTTTTGCTGGGATAAAATCAAGCAGGTATGTGTTTGACTTAGATAGATGTTTTGTTAGCTCATCAATTGCAATGGAGACAAAAAACGGCTAGTTCTATTGCTGATCATTATAAGCAAGCACTAGGCTGTTCTGAAATTGTGCAAATGATGCCAGGAGGTGCTACTAACTTGGAGATCTTGTCTGTAATATCTTCAATCGCCTCATTGAAGAAAGCGATAAAATAATCACCACTGCAGTTATTAGGATACTTAAATTCCCATTGTTATTTTTTAGTTTGTTTTTCAACGGTCTTAAACAGGAATGTTGGATTGTATTTATTCTGCTCAGTCAGGTTAGAAAAGTTGGCGGACCTAGTGGATTTAGAGGCCTGCTTAATACAGTGGTTTGCTCTCTTTCTGTGCTTGAATGAACTCATTCAAATTTTGTTGACCATAACATGGGTCTTCTACCCCTCGTCCTCCTTCAGACAGTGTGTCCTTATACCCCACATCCTCTTGTAGTCTCTGTGTTCTTATATCCCACATTCGTCCAGTCTCTGTGTTCCTATACCCCACAACCTCCTTTAGTCTCTAGGTTCTTGTTATCCACATTCTCCCATTGTCTCTGTGCTATTATACCCCATCCTCCCTTAAATACCTCTCATATATCTGCAAAACATCCTTAAGACGGGGATACAATTGTGTGAGATGTACAATTGTTATTAATTCGTAGATGTTCGTAATGAGTAGTCGTAGACAATCGTAAGATGCGTTACTATTCGCAAGGTTTCGTAGGATGTCGTAAAATTTTTGAACATGTTGAAAATTTTCCGTGGTCGTACATGTTCGTAACTCCGTCGTAACTCATTTGCAGACATCGTAAGTGGTTTCATAGATGTCGTAACTCAATCGTATCTTGAAAAAATGCACAAACTGCACGACAAGCTGCGAATATTATGACATTGTTAGGGCAAAGATACAAATAAGTAACGAAAGTTATTTGTAACTTATTCATAGGCAATTGTAACAATTGTATAAAATCGCACACATTCGCGTGATTTTTGCATTCACGCACAATCTTAAGGATGTTTTGCATATACATGAGAGTAGAGAGTTTAACCCCACATCTTCCCTTATCCTTTGTGCCTTTTTACTCCACATCCTGTCATAGTTTCGGTGTTCTTATACCTAACATCTGCTGTTAGTCTCTGTATTCTTATAACTTACACATTCCTTCAGCCTTTATACCCAACATCCTTGCTTAGTCTCTGTGTCCTTATGCCCAACATCCCCCATTAGACGTTGTGTCCTTATACCCAACATTACCATTTAGTCCCTGTATTTTCATACCCCACATCTTCCCATAGTCTCTATGTTCTTATACCCCACATCATCCCTTAGTCACTGTGTTCTTATACCCCACATCATCCCTTAGTCTCTGTGCTCTTATACCCAACATCCTCCCTTAGTCTCTGTGTTCTTATACCCCACATCATCCCTTAGTCACTGTGTTCTTATACCCCACATCATCCCTTAGTCTCTGTGTTCTTATACCCCACTTCATACCTTAGTCTTTGTGTTCTTATACCCCGCATCATCCCTTAGTCTCTGTGCTCTTATACCCCACATCATCCCTTAGTCTCTGTGTTCTTATACCCCACATCATCCCTTAGTCTCTGTGCTCTTATACCCCACATCATCCCTTAGTCTCTGTGTTCTTATACCCCACATCATCCCTTAGTCTCTGTGCTCTTGTACCCCACATCATCCCTTAGTCTCTGTGTTCTTATACCTCACATCATCCCTTAGTCTCTGTGCTCTTGTACCCCACATCATTCCTTAGTCTCTGTGTTCTTATACCTCACATCATCCCTTATTCTCTGTGCTCATATACCCCACATCATCCCTTAGTCTCTGTGCTCTTGTACCCCACATCATCCCTTAGTCTCTGTGCTCTTGTACCCCACATCTTTATTTAGTCTCTGTGTTCTTATACCCCACATCATCCCTTAGTCTCTGTGTTCTTATACCCCACATCATCCCCTAGTCTATGTGCTCTTGTACCCCACATCATCCCTTAGTCTCTGTGCTCTTGAACCCCACATCTTTATTTAGCCTGTGTTCTTATACCCCACATCATCCCTTAGTCTCTGTGTTCTCATACCCCACATAATCCCTTAGTTTATGTGCTCTTATACCCCACATCATCCCTTAGTCTCTGTGTTCTTATACCTCACATCATCCCTTATTCTCTGTGCTCTTATACCCCACATCATTCCTTAGTTTATGTGCTCTTGTACCCCACATCATCCCTTAGTCTCTGTGTTCTTCTACCTCACATCATCCCTTATTTTCTGTGCTCTTATACCCCACATCATCCCTTAGTCTCTGTGCTCTTATACCCCACATCATCCCTTAGTCTCTGTGTTCTTATACCTCACATCATCCCTTATTTTCTGTGCTCTTATACCCCACATCATCCCATATTCTCTGTGCTCTTATACCCCACATCATCCCTTAGTCTCTGTGTTCTGATACCTCACATCATCCCTTAGTCTCTGTGTTCTGATACCTCACATCATTCCTTAGTCTCTGTGTTCTGATACCTCACATGCATCTTTGTCTCTCTGTGTTCTCTCTCTACTCTCGTGGTGCTCCTTCTCTCAGTGTGATTGTGCCCATGGTAATATGATCTAATTCAGGGTATTGCCTACAATGCCTGAGTCTCCTGGGCGATTTACTTGACTCAGCACTTTTCTGCAGTTCACTAAAAATCACATGCTTTTTTCCAGCACAGATATTACTGATTGTATGGGCCAGTGAGGGAGTATGTATTTCTAAGAATTGCAGAGCTATGAGAACTTGTGTGGTTGAAAAAATCCGACTGGATGTTGCCTGTTCTTCCTGTGGTACTTCATCAAGCAATTTGCAAAAAAAAAAAAAAAAAAAAAGAGAAAACACCACCAAAATTTGATTAAGGCCTAAATCTACACTAAGATAAAAACGGACAGTTGTTATTTATCACAATAACAGATTTGATTGGGTTTTATTGTAAAAGTCCACTTTTACTATCGACTGTAGCAAATGTTGCCGTTAACAAACAAGTGGAACATTTCTCATGGGAATACAATGGCGACACACAACGAAATAATCCAAATTAAATTGTGTTTCTCCCACTGGCTAATACCATTTACTCATGCTGATACGCACCTGCTGTACGACCCTGCCATGCTGTGAATGAGCTCGACTGGAGAGAATAGCTCAAACAACTGAAAGCAACTGGATAAGAGAAGGGAATCAAAGCCAGATATAGCTGCGAGAACTCGGTGTGTCTCGGTGTGTCAGTGTGGAGGTGAATATGGAGCCTGTCAACACTGTGTCAGCGGGTGAGAGAAGGTGAACTAACTTATCTCTCTGAATGTCGGCTTTAATTCATCCGGCACTTGTCATGTATACAAATGAGCTAAGATGAGCATTGTCTCATTCTATAATGGAGGACCTTTCTGCCAAACATCTCAACAGGCACGTACCGCATCATCTGTTATGCTTGGTAGACTTCTCCGGGTGGCATTAGTGTACGAAGTTAGAGCAGTGTATTGCTTTTCAAGCTAGTTGTTATGACTGTGACTCTGCAATTATGACAGAGCTGCTTACCTGTTGGTGTGTGTTCGTGATGCTGTCAGGGAGGCTCGAGAAAGGTATTAGCTGTTTTGAGGCAGCACTAGGTGTTGAAGCATATTTTGGGACTGTCGAGTAACATTAAGTTTATATTCCATGGGTTTTTAATGCATAGAAAAAACATTAGAAAGTGGAGGAATTCCAGATGTTTAGTGTTTCAATTCTAGACTTTTCCAGCCATTTGTTGAATACTTTAGCAATAATGCTGAAGGCATGTGGGTGTGTGTGTATGTGTGTGTGTGTGTGTGTGTGTCTATACACTTTCATTATTCCTCTTCTGATTCATTTTTAATGAAAATGAAATTATTTAGCACAAACCGCAACCTAGGACAGCTATCCTGTGCTTTGCCATTTTCCGTAAGGTTCGTCTACTAAATTAACTCACATCTTAGTCTGTCTATCTAGTTTTCCATTTCTTTCTCTGTCCTTTTCCCCCTCTCTCAGCTCCCTCTCTATCAAATGAGATCCCACTCTTGCTGCTGGCTGGCGCGGCCGTGCCTCCCCCGGCCTTCTCTGCTTCTCTGAGATGCGCGCTGGAGTGTGCATGGTAAGCCACAGAGTCTGAGGGAGGTAGAGGGCGGTTATCAGTGCAAACAGATGGGTTTTCATTCCAATGTAACGGAGACCTCCAGGAAAATACAGCAGGCAAGAAAAGAGTAAGGGGGAGTAAAAGCAGAGTGTGAAAGAGATGAGGTGGGTGGCGGAGGGGGTCGGTTAATACGGTGTTTTTGGCACACAAAACTCTTGAGCTAAACTGCCACCATATCTCTGAACTAGACCGAGCAAGAGCCGGGGAGTTGAATGAACCGGAGTGTTGAAGAATAAAGCGTGGAGGGCGGAAGGGAGATGGGCAGTTTTCCTGCGGGAATGAATGGGTGAAGGCAGGAGAAGAAGAGATGAAGGGAAGGATTAGTCCTATATGCGGGGTCCTATTTGACAGTGAGCTGGCACAGAGTCCCGTGTAGAATCCCAGAGTTTTTGGGGTGCAGCAGTGTGCAGTGTCCCGCGGTTTGGCGGCTCCATGGCGCTCCTGCAGCCGTTTAGTCAGGCTGTGCTGCACTTGTAGTCGACCTCATAAATCCTGCTCCGTTTTGTACAGAATAGACAGGAGAGGGAGCTCAGGCGCGAACCGCTTCCTCGCATTGTTTCCGAGCCCTCATATTTCAGCTTCGTTCAGTTTTTGTCTTTGCGCATTCCTGAGCTTTCCCAGCAATTACAGTACGCCGCGCAGGTTGTATCCAATACACCGGTAAATCCTCTTAGCAAACCGGGCTGCTGATACCGCTAATTAGCGATGTGTTCCATGTCGCTTGGGTCACAGCTGTAGCAATGCGACAAAGGTATTTCCTAACTCCCAGTGACATCCAATTGCGAAGGAGATGGGGGCGGTTGAAGAGAGGGGGTGTGATAGAGAGTGTTAGTGTGAGAGGTATGGAGATGTCAAGTGTAAGACAGGAGGGCTCTGCAGGAATAAACAAAGAATGCAATCTACATGCAAGAGTCTGACAGAGGGGAGCCGAAAATGAGATAGTTGTGCTCTTCTCCCAAACTCGGTCACACTCTTTTAAGGCCAAAAAAAAGGGGAGTGCTTGAAGTTGGAGAAGTGAGAGGCGAACCAAGATCAAGTTGTTGATTTTCTGCCAGAAAAGCCTGGTCCTAGCACTTAGCAACATCACCTTCTCATGTATTTTTCATTGCGCAGTAGCTGTGGTTGCGCTGGTTCAACTTGTCAAGCTGATAAAGCATTTGAACTTCAACTTATGGGGAAGCAGGCATGGGGAATTTACTGAAAGAAGCTGTTGGATTCAGGGACAGGGGAGTGAGAGAGAGAGAGAGAGAGAGACTGAGAGGGATGGGGGGTGCAGGGGAAGGGGAGGATTGCTGGATAATGAAGAGATACTGCGGTGTGATCAGACAGACCGAGAGGCTGGGGAGCTATGTAGGTACAATGACCTACTTTGGAAAAAGGGATGATGCCTTTAATGAGAAATGGTGAGATGGAGGGAGCAAGTCATAGATTGGCAGGTCGCCATCTTGGATTGTCTGGTTGCCATGGTGACTATGGATTAGCAGACACCTCACGCTTGGAGAATGGCATGCAAACATACGCGCACGTTCACTCACACACACACACACACATATGCATGTGCGCGCGCGCACACACACACACACACACACATGCTCGCGCGCACACACACACACAAACACACACACGCACAAAATGTGTATACATGTTGTTGATGTCATTGAGCGTGCATGCCCACATGTGGAAATTTCTCACATTGCTCACTGGCATTAATTCGCAGGCATCAAACAATTCACGACTTGCATGAATCACTCCCGAGGTGCCAATCATTGTAAGGGTGTAAATTGTATTGGCTGCGATCCAGTTGTTCTGCTATGGGTGGCTGAGGAAAGCCAATTTGTCTGACCCACTGCAAGATGATGACACTAGTGCCATTTCAGTTCTTGAAATTGGCAACTGTCATGTCACCCCTTTTCAGGGCCAGAGAGAAATTAGGTTTCTTATTTCACATTCCTGTATTGGATTTCAGGATAATGGTGTTCAGTGGATCTCAACAGGGGACGAGGGACGAAAACAGAGACTAAGGGAGGTATTACGGAGGCCTTGAGGTCATGAGAATTTACTCAAAGCTGCAATTATATGACATCCAGCCATAAAGTAAATAAAAAATAAAATGATCCCTAATAGGAAGCATTTAATGGTATATAAAAATTACAATCTTTTTACCCCTGTAAATTGCTTGTCATGCGCTCATGTATTTGCTTTAAATAGGACACATGCTTCACAAGTATTTAAGGATTACTCGAGTGTTATATTTTAGTTTTAGTTTCTTTTTTCTTTTTGTATTTTTAGAATGAAATGTAGCAAGCTGCACTGGAGTCATTGCAGTCACAGTTGAAGTGATTGCTGCCAAACGTGTTTTTATGTGGCTGATTGAAGGCACTTGAGCATTTGTGTGAACAGAAAGGTTGGGAACGGTTGAGAATCATTGATGTGAATGAGTAGGGCTGTGTTTGCTAACTGCATGAAGAGATTTAATCCATCCAGGCCATGAAGTTGAGCTTAGCTCATCATGGTCCTCCAACTTTGATCGTGTCAATCAATACCTGCAGCTAATCCAAGGCTGCTGTGAGACTTCTTTGCAGATCCCTCAGGGACCGTAGTCAGGCTCATTCAGCGATTCTTCATTCTTCACTCTTCATGGCCTCCCTGGTTTGATCATTATTCTAGGGCAGGGAAGACCTTGTTCTTCAGTGGACTAAGTGCATGATTTGTCAGGCATTCTGCCTTCTGGTTATAAGGATCACGACATGTGTTCTTGGATCACACGGGTAAAACACATTGCCTCAGAATATTAAATCCATCCTTTAAAGATTTGTAATGGCGACTCAATTTCCCCTGAATTCTAATTTAATTAATTTCCCTACCCTCCCACTGCGCTTCCAACTTAACACACCATGTATCATCAGGAGTCCTTTTTCGTTGAAACTTCAGCTCTTCTGGTTCAATTAATTTGTGCATAAGCAGAGTTTAAAAATCATTTAATTAACTTCGGAATACATATTTGTCAGGTAAGATATTATAAACTCCATTCTATGGGTCTCATAAGAAGACTTTTCTGTTCCAAACAGATTGTTATTTTCAATTAGATAATGCAAGAACCTGTGGCAATGATTAACGAGTGAGCATTCACTTACATCGGCCAACCAGGTTCCATCTTGATGCGGGGGAGGGTTCTAAACTTGCAGTCATATTAATGAATGAACAAATAAATAAGTCCAGAGCAAATTACGGTCTGGTGTTCAAGACCAAATGACGGAAATCAAAATCAGTAGTGGGAAGGCCCACCTCTTACATGGTCCTTTTCTTTGAAAAGAAAAACTCATTTACTCCTGTACCAGTGCTCGCGCCAATTTAAGGCAGTGAAAGTAAGGCTTCTCTGTGGTACAAAACAGTTTTTTTCCTTGGCATTAAAGTGTGTGAAGCAGATGAAATTCAGTTTCTTAGTAGCATATCTCATCTGGATCAGGAGCATCTAATGAGAAAGGAGAGCTCCTGTGATCATTCGGAATTACTGGCGAGTTGGCGATTTCCAGGAGGACATGTGGGGTCCCTCTCCCAGACCTCCTCTTAATTGGTAGGGGAGAGCAGAGGAAGAGGTGGAGGACACTTTCAAAGTCTCTGGTCCTTCTTGTCGTGATTAGATCCGCATCCTGCTGTGGAGCCCGAGGCCATGACCGGCTCGCTCAAGCAGAAACGAAGAGCTATCAGCGGGAACAGGAAGGGAGGTGGGACACGCAACAGAGCGAGCAGCGGTATCACTCTCAATCAGCAAAAGCAAAATCTGCCCCCCTCCCATCGCGAGTGTGTCTGACCAGCCCGGCGTAACACCACCGCAAACGCTGCGGACCACTGTTAATCGACCGTGACTATCAGTTGACAAACAGAGTGCGAGGCCTGCCTGCTACCAAAACTTGGGATCGGTTTTAATTAGATTTAATGCCCTGCCATCAACACAACGTGAGCTCTGAATGAGCCTCAGAGAAAACATGAATATTAAGCTGTCTTGAGGACACATATTTTTCTCTTAGCATTACTTCCAGATGATGAATCTGAGCATTAAGGCCTAGACTGGTTTATCAAATGATTCAGTTGTGGGTATTAGTCTTGGAATGATTTTTATCATTTCTGTTGTATAGGCCTACCGGTTAATTCTGTGAAAGATCTTAGACATGGTTCGGGAGCCTTGTTGGTGCAGCTTTGTTGTGCCGACCCTCACAGCACCCAAATGATGGATGAAATGGCTCAGTTAATGGGTCTTTCATGGTGCAGGTTGACATCAGTTCAATTATTTATTGCTGTACACTTATTTGCTCGGTTGGTGGCTCTGACAATGTGTCAGAGTGGCTTTTCCCAGCAAACAGAGAAAATTAATGAAATGATGCGTCCACAAAGCTGCAATTATATATGTCTGGGATTCCACTTCAGATACAAAAACATAGACGGTAGGTCTGAGTGACTGCGAGCCTTGGGCTTTTCATGAATAAATAACTTGATGGTTAACCTTATCTTTTTCTTCCAATACAACCTTCAGGGTTGCGCATCAGCTACACTTGAAAAATTCACTGACTAAAATAATCAAACAAATGAAGAGCATCATGAGATATTGCCAGGTTATTCTGTTTAAGGTGCTTTTGTGGTACCGGAGATTAATTTTCTAACGATTTTGGCCCTGTGTCTGTGGAAGTGTTGAAGAACTGCGCAGTCCTCATAGATATTTAATAATATTAACACTGCATCTATCTGTTTTGGGACCCAGCCCAGGTGTGTTTACCAGTAAATTTTACCATGCTCATTAACACATAAAGATTTCAGCATCTAAGTAATTTGTTTTTCTCATTTACCTGCATGTGCTGGACACTCCGGGAGCTGAATCCTTTAGCTTTTTTTAAAAAACAAAAAAAAACTGCCTGTTCATTATATGCCAGCGCTTTTCTTTTTCCAGCCATTGAAATAAACCTTGTCATTGTAATTGGTCTGGGATCCGTGGGACGAGAGGAAATTGGTAAAGTGATGACAAGGGAAGGAGGGACCAGAAAGATGAGTTTTAGCGAGCGCTTTAGATGAGTTTTTGGATGTGACTCGCTTGATTGTGTGATGGAGTTTGATCAATATTTGGAGGAAGAGCTATAAAATATGGATTTGGTGTTTGTTGACAAAAGGCTAAGGAGGACAATTGCTCTGTCACTCTTTGCCAGTGATGTGATTGTCATTGAACACTCTCTTCAGATCAACTCCTCTTCCCTAGCTTTTTGTCTTCCTTCTTTGGAGTTCTTGTCAGTTGCCTTTCTGGAAAATAAAGGTCCTTGAAGATTAGTTGAGAGAGGGGGAGAGGAAGAGGCACAAGGCTTGGATGGAATCAGAATACAGTGCGCGTGTGAGCCGACACCACCATCTTAATTATTAATGCCACACCTGTCCTTTCATCCCTGATTTTTTTATAAACAGTGAAAAGCATCTTTCATGCCCTTGGGTTTCAAGGCAACATGGGTATATCTTGGAGTCTGTCGGTAATGCGGCTTATTCCTGTGTTTTCAGTTCTGCTTCACCCTGCTGTGTTCACGCACGGAAAATCTTGCTCTGCACGTTTTGATTCTTGTCCTCAAAAATAAAAGTTTACACGTTTCTGAAAGCCTGCACTGATCCGTGCAGAACGTTTCACACACACTCAGTCCCCCACAGCTGGTGTACGACTGCTGCTGTAACCCATGGGTCAACAACAGTTTGGCTGCCTGGCAGCGCATCCAGCTAACGCGCTGGTTGTCAGCGCAATCATGTTGAATCTGGTCCTGACCGTGCCTGTGGAGTCTCTGGCTTATCACATTGGGTGAAACATTAACTGGCCCCACAATCGTCCAATAAGAAGTGACGGCTTTGCGGTTGTCGGTGTATTTCCCAGCTTGTTGCACGGCAGCATCAGGTGTCCGCAGGCTGCCTGCACCAACTGTGCAGCGTCTGAAGGTCTCTGGAGAAGCTCACTGCTCAGCTGCTGGATGGCGAACTGAGGGGATGTGGCAGCTGGCTGCCCTGAAATGTACCGGCCTGTCTGTTCTCTCCCAAATCAATGGATGTTAATAAAACATACCAAAGCAAACTGCATCCATTCCTCCTCTGCATTATTAGTTTTCCCTATGGGTTGTTTTTGTTGGAAACACTCACACTTGCAGATTGCTGCACTTGTTTCCTCTACTGTCTGTAATGAGTGTTCACGTCTTGGATAATAAATGGTGTGTCACTCTCTCTCCTTCCCCCAGGTGTTCCGCAGTGGAGAGGGCATGGGCATCCGGCTGGACAGCGCATCTGCGTTCCAAGGAGCGGTCATTTCGCCGCACTACGACTCCCTGCTGGTTAAAGTCATCTCCAGTGGCCAAGACCTACCCGCAGCAGCCGCTAAGATGAACCGCGCGCTAGCCGAGTTCCGCGTTCGCGGAGTTAAGGTAGGCCTCATAGTTTTCTTTGTCCTGCTTGACCTGTTTTAATGTCTGTTTACAATAGGAACGCTCTGCTTTGTGCTTAATCTGCGTGCTGAATGCAGTCAATGCGTGTTTTATATTTTTAGCATTTGCTTTCTGTTGACTCATCAGATTTAAGCAATAGGCAAACATAATATGGCTTATGAGCTGTCATATTTACCTCTGCGAAGATTTTACAGTATACAGTATATAGGATTTGATGCCCCAGCAACTTTCAGAGCAATTGCAGGAACTGTGAGATTTTGAATGCAGACCTAGCTCTGGTGCTGGTGCCCTGCTGAAATGCTGTGATCAGCGCTTAGAGCTGCCATTGAGCCAGCAGTGTGGTAATGTAGACCTCTTTATAATTGATTAAGAGCCCAGCAGTTTGATTGATAAACCACTCTCATCATCACTGAGGTGGTAATTGACTGCTTTGGCCTTCAGTTTTTCTGAAATAGTGGACACTTTTGGTCAGCAAATTGGTTCACTCTGTGTGCCCGTTGTTACACTTACCCAATCTCTCACTGTGTCAGTTTTATAAGCCCAGTTTTTAAACTGCAGTTCACCGGTCAGAGCTGTGGACCTCAGGATGAATGGTTCAGAGTTCAAACTGTTGGGGGAATGGACCGAATGACGGAAGCGCTCGCACATTTTCAGTGCTTCCGAACTCTCACAGGCGAATGGGTTTTATCACTTTGTCTTGTACTTGCGCCCAGTACCTAAATGAAAGTAGACACTACATCAACACATTGGATCCCAGGAGGAAGGCAGCTAACAAAGTACTTCCCTTCAAAGCAGACGCTTTGCCCCAGCTGCATAAGTACGTTATGGAATGTGTTAGACTTTACAGGGGCATAAATAGCACCTGTTAAGCTGATAAATAATGTAAAGCAGATGCCTTTTAGCGCGTGGGGTTGGCCAATGTGCTGCTGTTTTCATCAAAGGCAAATTGTAGGGAAAGGGTTGAATCTCCTGGATTGATACTCCTATTAAGGTGAGATACTTTGCACTAAAGTTCACCAGTTTACATTGCAGAAATTCAGGCTGTGTGGCTGCTCTTCTCTTCCAAGCATGTTCTGTTCCATTGTACTGGTGCCCATAGTCCATTATTGGTACAAAAGCTTTGGGAGACAATGAAATGAAGACTAGAAAAACACTAAAGCAGTGAGGAAAAAAAGGCCATGCGAGAGGGAAAGGTCGAGGACATGAATGATCACTGTGGGGAAGAAATGACAAAAGAGCAGTAGAAATGGGTACGGAGAGATTTTAACCCCGAATGACAAGTGAGGTAGCATTGCCTATAGCAGCTGTCACCACTGTACGCGTCTCCTGAGGTGAGGACGTGTGTGGCGTGTTTGTGCATACGCCTAAGTGAGCAAACTTCCGCCTGTTACGCAAGTTAAACATTAGGTTAACGGGGCATCTTTCTCTTCACGCACATGTGCATGTGCATTTACACATATACACAATGTTTCTGCAAATCATGTTGTTCTATTTTCAACTAACGTGACTAAACAGGGACAGAAAGACAGTGAATCAGACCAGACTCACACTGGGGGAGAAAACAAGACAGGATAAAACGAACGGAACAGATCTGCTGGGAAAAAGGAAAGTGATGGCTCTCAGAAATGGAGAAACAAACAAGCCTCGAAGAATGGAGGAGAGAATAAGGGAATTTGGGGACCATTGAGCCAATAACATAATTTAAGCCAAAATCACACATTGAAAGATTAAGCCTTCTGTTGACAGAGCAATTCGTGTGATGCTTCGCCTCCCCTCTGTTTGTACTACTTTTCTCACAAATGATATCCTCGTGGATTCCTCTGTTGGCAGGACTTGTACTGGAACAAAGGCATAATTTATTTTTGCTTTTTTTTTTTTTGGTTTTTCCAATTGGTCCAGGCAGCTTGTATGTTCCTGATGACCTGCTTGCTTTGGAATTGCACAGATTTATTATTATTACTTTTTTTTTTGCCTTAACCCACAAACCCACAGTTACCCCTACTCAAGATATTTGAAAGCCAGTGATTGAATACAAGTTTCTATCTACAATTTTACCGTGTTGAAATGAAAACAAAGACATGGTAGAAAGCCCTACATCTTTAGGAGTGGAGCAGGCTTGGCCCAGTGGAGTGAAGTGGGGGATGAGGGGTGGGGTTGGATGTAGCAGAGCACCGCGCAGATGCTGCAGCTCTGAGGTGCTAGTGCTGGGCCTGGGAGTGCAGGCAGTGTAGGGGAAGTGTTTAATGTTTCGCCTCATTATGCTCACCTCATCACTTTGAGGCGCCGCGCTCTGCCTCTGCCCCGCTCTCTCTTTCATTAACACACTCTCTTTTTGTCTCCTTCCTGCACCCGCAGTAGCCCTGTCTCAGCCCCTCATATTTCAGCGTGTCCTTTTCTCAGTGGTTATCATTACAGTCCGTGGAGTCCACACTTTATGAGCTGGCCGAGGTAATGGAACATCACACGCAGTTCTCACTGTATCTTTTTAATGCGTGTGCACGGGTTGCCTTGACTGAGTGAACAGGATCATGGACGCCGCACCCCTTTCCTTTGTGTCCCCCCACACTCTTTCAGGGTCTTTTATCCTTGTTAGTGCAGATCTCCCGCCTCAGTTCCTTCACACAGCATGTGACCATTAACTTCAAGGTTAAGCACACAGCTTAAAGGCGGAGACTTTGTTTGTTTTAGGCAGTGATGAAATGGAGTCCATTTTAGTCCCAGGTAACCCAGACTCTCCCCTTTGTACCATAATGGGGGACATGTTTCGCCATGCATTGCTTTTCAGATTAAGCTCTGCTCCCTCTGGAGTCGTTTATCTCCTTGGAGAATGAGTGTTTTTACAGTGTTACCCAGGCAGCTCTTCTCTATCAGCTTTGGCTATCAGAAAACTACCCTCCATACTCTTTTAAAAGTGATGCTCCCCAAGGTATGGAATTACTACTGGCTTCTTCTAATCAGCCTTTTATGGTGGTAATTATCAGTGTGTCTATAGATGAACTACAGAGTGAAACCAGAGAGACATTGTCAGGTTGAAGCAGAACAAAGGCAAGGCCAGCGAATTATGATTATGAGCATGGGAGCAGGACAGACTGAGACGGGGGGGAGAGAAAAGGAGTCTTTAGTCTACATTAGTCAGATCAAGGTCAGTCGTGGTACTATTAAATAGCATGGTCTGCTAAAGAACTTCTGCAGAGGGGGAAATTAAAAACATTTCAGCTGTCAGATAGCTTGCTATCTACATGCGCACTCGTATAAACAGTCGCTCACAAATGAACAGAAACGTTCTGACAAACTTGTATCTGCTCAAAGGAAGCATAGCCCTTTGCATCACTCATACTCTTTCACCATGTCCTAGTGTGTTTAATGTGATGGAGTGCTAGGAAGGAAGACAAACATATGCACTAATGAGCCAAAACATGGAATAAATTTGTGTCAACCTCCCTGCTGAAGCAAATAATGTTGATTAGTAACATTGATCATAACATTGATTATCTTATAACATTGCTACATCTCAAGGTCTGCTAACAGACCTCAGACGGTAAGCGAACAGTCTGTTCCTACTGTCAATGTTCTGGATGCCAGATAAATGGTACCTGAATGATTTTGTCAAGAGCCAATTTGTTATGGTCAGGCAGGGTCAGAGTATCTCTGAAGAGGACAGGTTTCTGAAGTGCGTCTAATAAGCTTTGGCGAGTATGATGGTGGTCTGAGAAGGGACAAACCTTGAACAGGCACCCAAGGTACATTGACACATGAAGGCAACAAGTGTCATGCCTTCTGGCCTGAGCCGACAGAAGTGTTTCTGTGGCACGAGTTGCAGAAAAATTTAATGGTTATAACGGGAGACAGTAGTCACAGCAGAGGGCATCAAGCACTGCTGAGTAAATGTGCTTTGTTGACAAAGATCAGACAGTGTGCAATTCTAACCTGCCCATCATGTAAAATGCCTAAAATGGGCATTCGAGCATAGGAAGTACACCCTGGAGCGATGCCAGAAGGTCGTCTGGTCTGATGAGTCCCGTTTTCTTTAACATCACCATGTACGTGTGTGCCTTTTATCTGAGAAAGAGATGGCACCGGGAGAGAGGAGGACAACTGGTGGGGGGAGTGTGATGCTCTGGGAAATGTTCTGCTAGGAAACCCTGGGTACAGGCATTCACATGGATGTCAATTTGAATGAGCTTCAGTGCTGTGAATGCTGTGAAAAAGTGGGTCCCCCCTTCCAGATTTCTTCTGTTTTTCCTTATTTTTCATATTTAAATATTTCAGATCATCCAACTAATTTTAATACAAGACAAAGACAATGTGCATGAACACAAAATACAGCTTTTAAATTTTAATTTCAATTATTGAGGGTAAAGAGTTATTCAAAACTTATATCGCTCATAGCGCATTTGATCATTACGTCATGCAAGATGCACTACATACGCTGACAAATTATTATTATTAATTATTATCACTGGTAAAGAAAAAAATAATCCCCCCCCAAACCTAATAACTGGTTGTGCCACCCTTGGTGGCAACAACTTCAATCAGACATTTGCAATAACTGGCAATGAGCCTTTCTTATTGCTGTGGAGGAATTTCGGCCTGCTCCTCTGTGCGGAATTGTTTTATGATTGATTGAATCTTTATTGTAGCCCCCGTACGAAGTCGGGCAGCTAATATGGATTCACGTGTGTCGTCTCCGCTGCCGCCACGTCAGCGTCCGTGGACACTTTCTAGTGGACGCTCTACAGGCTGTAATTTTTACCGATTTCTTTCATATTTAGTGTGGACATGTGTTGTACTTCACTTATGACATGCACCTATCGATTTTGGTTACCATCGCGACAGTAGTGGCCAAATAATATGCAAATTAGTGGCATAACGTAGAGATTTCAGGTGGATGCAGTACAGGCTGCAATTTTTGACCAATTACTTTCATATTTGGTATGGACATGTGCTACATTTCACTTATGACACCTATCGACTTTGGTTGCCATGGCAAAAGTATTGGCCGAATAATATGCAAATTAGTGTCCAAACATAAAGATTTTCTTGTGGACACAGAACAGGCCGCAATTTTTGCCCGATTACTTTTATATTTGGTATGAACATGTGTTACACTTCACTTATGACAACTATCAATTTCGGTTGCCATGGGTTGAAAAGTTAGGCCAATATGGAAGTGCCAAAAACTGCAGTTCCTCGAATGGCCACTTGAGGCTGACTGCAGAGGTGAGTCAATCCCCACTGACCGGACCCCATAGTAAAAAGCCCAATTTTACATCAGAAGTAAACATGTTTAAGGCCTGGTTCAAAATATGGTTTTGGTCTCTTGACCAAAAGTTGAGCCAACCGCCGCAACTTCCCAGCGGTGTACAACATTCGTCTCACAATCGCTTCATGGATACAAACAACCTTTGTCTCGCAACTGCTTCGCGGATATAAACAGCATTCGACCCGCCACTGCCAGGCTCTATTCCCCTGCTAGGACAGATATGACCCTGCATCTCAGCCATAGCGAACTATGTAGCATCGAACTGAGTTACCTTCTTAGCCTAGTTTGTAAGCCGTGGCTAGCTTGGTAGCTTCGCGCTTGGAAAGCGTGTTTCAGTAACAAGGCTCCATCAGGCCCACCTCAGTTCCAGCAACGATCCACCTTTTTGCCCTTTTTTGGATTAGCCAGCAGGTAGGTGGAGTCAAGTAAGTGCCAAGATGGCGACCAAATGAGCTTCACCTTGGATATTCAGAAGCCTGTAGTTGATATCACGGGGGCTACTTCCATGTTTTATAGTCAATGGTTGTAACCCTGTCCAGACTGATAGATGTCAGCATCTTCGTTTCTTATTCTTTCATTAATTTTTTTAGATCAGAGCATCATGTGCTCCTTTTTGCCTATTTCACATCGCCAGCCAGGGTCTATTTAAGTGAGGTATAGATTCAATAGGGCTGGCTGTAATCATGACTGGTGTGTCTACTGAAATTGAAGCTAATTATCAATTAACTTTGTTTAATTGGTTGATTTTGTTGCTGTTTTACATAATCTGTGATATTGAGATAGAATGTGTTACAAACATCTCGGTTATGGCCCGTATGTTTCTCCTTTAATTATTACATCTGTGCTGCTTTTATGTATTGCATATACTGAGATGTGATTTTTTTTCTTTCTTTTTTTATATTTATATGTAAAACTATTTATGCTGCTATCTTGAACAGGACACCGTGGAAGAGGAGATCTTGTATCTCAATGGGACCTTCCTGGCTAAATTAAGAATAATTAAATAAATCAACAAATAAATAAATAAATAATTGTTACATAAGACCAGGTAGGGTGCAATAACTTTTTTCTTGAATGAAGTCATTGCTTGAAAACTGCATTTTGTGTTTATTCGGGCTATCTTTGTCCGATATTAAAATTAGTTTGATGTTCTGAAAAACGTATTCGACAAATATGCAAAAATAGAAGAAATCGGGAAAGGGGCAATTATTTTTTCACAGCACTGCATTTTGGAGGCGCACGGAGGATCAACAGCATGATAGGCTAGTAGACATAATGTTATAGTTCATCGGTGTTCCCTCTATCATCTACGACAAGTAAATTATGACGTATGCTCCTACAGCTGTAAGCCACTGTCCTCAGTGTCATTTGATTTAGATGTACAGACATGCCCGACACCACCATGTCCTCTGTAACACCTATGTGCATCATTATACGGCAGCCATCTCAAATCAACATGTTCAGTCTCTTGAGTCATAGAAAACTGTACATTTTTCATCCTGCCATCTGATTGGTCCCACCAGATGTCTGTAAATGGGTTTTACTGGCTGGGCTTGTTTTCCCAATTTAGGTACCCACTCCAGAAACCATTCTCCTCCTTTTTCTATTCTCAAACATGCCCTTTCTCTTTGCATTCTTTTGTTTTCTTTTGCTCATATAGGCCACTAATCATTTGCCTTGTGTGTGATTTGTTATTCATAGTGCATACAGCGCTTGAGTTCAGACAGTTCTCTGGAACTGTGCCCAGGTCTAAAATTAAAACAAAACTTTGACCCACCTGCTTATCAGTAATTACAAACCTTGCGTTAATAGAGTGTGATTTCACCTTTTGGGTCTATTTACACAAAACAAGCCCGTGCATATTCTTTTTGTGTTCGCTTCAGTTTGTATTACTTCGGAAAATTGATCAAAGCATTTAATGTTCTTAAGCACATGGAGGTTTTATTATCTTGATGTAAACTGCATAATATTTAATCATCTTTCCACTTCCCTTTGTACACTAGCAAACACACACACAGTCAGTAGTACTTGTGGAATGTATTAATGTGATAGGGTTTGGGGGAGTCAGTGGAGTCTTTGAAGCCATAATCGGGATTAAATGGTTTGAATCAGTGTGACTGGCTTTCAAGGGAGCGATAGAGAGGAAAGCAGGGGATGGGAGGCTGAATAGGCACGAATGAGTGGGAAGATTGATAAGGAGGAGAAGGGAAGAAAACGAGCAAATGGGAAAAAACAAAGGCCGAGAACTCTTTTTTCTTTAGATCCTTCTTGTGAACACTGATCTAGTGGAGCGGGGAGTGATGAACAATGTATATCAGTCCAAATCAAGGCAGGAAATCTATGCGCTTTAGCCCACTCCACTTCAAAGAAGAGGAGATGGAATTGACAAAGTGAGATATGAAACTGCCTATTTCGCAGCTGGGGTCTTGTTACTGGGAGCCTTGCTCTATCCTCTACCTAGCTCTCTTTCCTTCATCTGTCACCCATCACAGCGCTGCATGCATATGTGCAATGTGCTGTGCACTATACCTCTACATTGTGTCAAATGACAGCGTATTACATTGAATTTGAGTTTTTGAGAGATAGGGTGCCAGATCTGCTGGAAGGAAGTGAGACAAAGATAGATTGGAAGTCAGAGAGAAAGGGAGCGAAAAAGTCAGAGAGACGCAGCGATGGTTTTCATGGAGGGAGCGGGAGAGAGTGTGACCTTGGCGTGAGAACGTGAAATTTGATTAAGAACTAAAGCCAAACTGTCGCCCCACTTCACAAACCACACTGCAGGACCATCATTTATCAATGTTGCGTAGCTACGGTTCTTAGTTCAATCCACATTGCAAATGGAGAATGTTCATAAGTAGAAAAAATCTACATCTATCACGTGTACGCATGATTGAATTTTGCACATCTGTGGGTATTCTGCCTTGATAGGCACAACTAGCATAATTTTAATAAAACTTTGCCGTAAATAACCATTTATGGTCACAGTCCTTCCCCTTAACAGCTGTCGGAGGGTGATGCCACAACTGTGGTGCCATTTAAGCCTTGTAACTATTGAGACTCAAACTGTTTTTGCAATCCTTTTTTTTTTTAGCATTGTATCTATGAAAATTTGTGTTTAGCCATTCAAATAATGTGTTGTCCCATCTCAGACACTTATATGTAGGCATATATATTTGCATGATTTCTCCGCTGAATAGCTGAGTAACACGGTTGAAAGTAACAGCGTTGAGATTTTTATTGCATTATCTAGTATGAAAATATGACTACGTGTCCATTTTAATGGCATGTGGACAATAAAAAATGTTTAACTCATGTAAAATTTTTATTTTAAATACATAAACAAAGATTTTAGTTTCAAGATTGAACTTTTTGCGTGAACTTTCAGTTGAAATCACATTGAACATAAAATGCTGAAAGAAATGAGAGAGCTTACTTTTCTTCTTCTTTTCGCATTTGGGAAATTCAGATGATGCAACTTCTGGTAGAACATTTAACTAATGACTTAGAATATATTAATAAGAAAACAAGCTCAAATGAACTATGTCCTCAGGTTGATGGCGTGTAATCAGTGAATTCATGTGCAGAGTGGATGTACATGCTTCCTCGGCCCTTTTCGCAAAATCAGGCTCAGATAATGCCAGCGCGCTGACATGAAGAGTACAGTTGTCAGGTTTCAAGATGATATGTAATGATGGGGGAGTAGCGCTTCAAAGTTACTGTCCCCACCAAGAGGAACAAATAGAAGAAGAAACTGAGATTTTGATTCCTTGTCCCGAGGACAAAAATAAAATGTATTATCGGGACACATAATTCAAATCTCATAACCAATGAGTTACTCAGTACTCATTACTCGTTATTCAAAATGATGTTTCAAACTTGAGATGCATAATGGACTCACGCAATAATGTAAAAATATTATGATCCTTTCAAAATTTGCAAGCATTTTAATAATTATTATTGGAAGTACTGTCTCATCATAGTTCAGCTGCAATGGTTTGTCAATTAATTGATTTGTCAATTGAACAAAAGTTTTTGCCAGCTATTTGGACAATTGATTCAGTCATTTTTGAAGCAAAAATGTAAAACATTTCATTTGCTGGTTCTAGCCTCATAAATGAAAGGATTTGCTGATTTTTTTTTCATCAGTTATGACTGTAATATTATGAGTTTCAGAGAAGAAGTCTGGCACAGATCCTCAGAAAGCCACTTGGTACATTTAATAACAATTTATACAGCCGCTCTTGGCACTAACAATAACAAAAAAAAAAAAAAAAGCTCATGCTCCGGAGAAGCGTGGTCTTTGGATAGTCTGAGGCAAGCAAGGGGCAAACAGGACCAAGGCAGTGAGGCAAGCTGTCTGTACTGGGAAGACAATCCATGGGTACAGGGCATGCAGGATTGTACACTCTCTCAAACTTGGAAGCTTGGAGAAACTGATGAATTGCCACGTTGTGATCTGAAAACACATGGAGAACAATCACTAATAAATAGTGACTGGTTTCAACATTTTCTATGATTACACCAAAGAAAGAAAATATCTTAGCACTTGACTAGAACTGGCCCAAAACAAAAAATAAATAAATAAATAAATAAAACAAGATAATGCAGCAAAGAGGAAACACGACACGGGAACTTAAATACACACGAATGCTGGGACAGGGATCATGCAAGCACACAGATACACATGGAGGGAAGGGAGAGAGATGAGAGTAATCAATGAATGGAAAAACAAAGTTGGAACCGACATGGGGTGTGTTCCCCAAAAGCATAGTTGCTAAGTTAGCAACTTAGATAGTTCGTCCCTTCAGAGTCAGTGTTTCCAACCATGTAAGTTAGCACCTGTGCTTTCAGGAAACACACCCATAGACGTCTGGACTGTGTTGAAAAAAATAAAACATTCAGGATGTGACAAGTGAATGAACAGTCTTCGAATTTTGGACTGTTGGTTGGGCCAGAAGCAATCTGTAGAAGTCACTTTGGATTCTGAGAAATTGTAATGAGGATTTTTCACTAATATTTGCCATTTTTATGAATAATCATGAAAATAATTGGCAGTTTAATCGACAATGAAAATAATAGTTAGTTGTAGCGCTGTGTAATTATGAGCTGGGAATGCTGCATTGCTCTAAGGTTTGACATGTATTAAGTTGTTTTTTCTGAAATTTGCTTGCTTGTTGTTCACTGTTCTTAAGCATAAAATGTTTTTCCTTAACCCCGTTCGGCAGAATACAAATAATGCCAAATTTATCCTGTTATGCATGAGCCTATTTAGGCTTTATAACTCTTCATTGTTTCACAGAGACTACGGAAAATTATTCCAGTGAAGCAAGACATTTGGAAATTTAATTATTTAGTAAACTAAATTTTAGAATTTACGGATGCCGGTGTATGTATCTGCACAAAGGGGTTAACATCTACTGGGTGGTCCAAAAGTCTAAGACCACATCAAGATATTTTCACTTATATTGGAAATAATCAGGAAGTTTGAGGATTTAGAAACATTTAAAAATACAAAAGGTTACTAAATGTAAAATGAAATATTTAAGATTTTATACTATTTAAAGGTTAGCAATAAAATACAAGCAAATTTGTGGTATTGACCCAAGTTAATTCCCAGGTGCAGAAGGCCTCCTTGAGTTTTATCCCTTCCATATAAGCACACATTCAGATGACACTCAGGTGGTTTTGATCTGCTAGTCAGAGGCTTGATCAAGTAAATTAATGTGCAGTCATTGTTCTCCTGTTAGAAATATGGCAGTGACTCAATGTCCTGCAGAATACTGATTACTAAGTTGCATTGTGATCCTGCTTGATTCAGGCTCCCAACAAAAAGCCTTGTATTGTCCTGTTAAAAATGTTCGTTTGTGCTGCCATAATAGCTCAGATATTGAAGAATATTTTATTGTCATTCTGAGGTCACTCGGCCCCCAACGCACTAAGTCCAAATTTACCCCAAAATTTTCTTGTTTGTTTTTGCTTCATTTGTACTGGTTTGTGTTGTTAAAAGTTCTGTTTGTGTTGCTGCCATTTTTTAGATATTAAAAATTTGGTGACCATCCTCCAACTATAGCCACATTGACCCAAAATGGTCTTGTTTCCTTGTGCTTTCACTGGTTTGTGCCGTCTGAAGTTTTGTTTGTGTGACTTTCTCTCTCCCATTAATTAGTGATACAACTAATAACCACAAAATTCTATGGCAGTGTAAGTTCAAGCGGCATTCCAACTTTAGGCAAATCATGTTAAATGATGGTATTCATTTAATTATCACCTATCCATTGGGCTCTAAAAACACTTGACACAGTTTTTAATTTCATATGTAGTTTCTATTAGTTTTTGTGAAAGTTTATTTTAATGGTTAACTGCTTCCATCAGGTGTCAGCCCACTCATTTACACTCTCCAGTTGTGTTGAATAGATCACAAACTCCAAGGTAAATGTTTTTACTAGCTTTGCTGCTTTCTTTTCCTGTAGAAAAACAGCAGTAATATTAATGTTAAATTTTTCCACTCTGGAGTTGCCATTGGAGGGATAACGACACTGCGCCCATCTCACCTGAAGCGCATTACATCTCCAAACCCCTTCCCATTTAGGTTTCCTAATTACAAACTAAGTGTTAATTTGTTCTGTTGCAAGGATCAATCTGTATCCATTTCCCTCAGCTTGCATTATTGTTCATTACAATAAGTATCAAGCATTTTCAAATCCACATTAATGATAGGCCTGACATAAAACATGCCTTACAAAGCTTCTGAATTTATGCAGCTCATAAAACGATATATTTCTCATCCTGCATCCGTATCCGAACGGCTTGATATGCCTCAGAAAATGTTTCTAAAAATACGGTTTTGCCAATTAAGGTCCATGTGTTAAGGCTGCTTATGTAAAAATAAAACTCTTTCTACAACCAGTGACATTACCATTATGCAGGTTAACACTCAACCCTAATTCCAATTAAGAATCGGATAATAAATTGAATTAATTTACTGAGCAAATGGGCTTCCAATAAGCTGCGTTCCTATTAACAATTAAGACATTCAGCTTTGTGTCAACGAGGAAGGCTACAATATAAGATTGCATGGACGATAATTAACCGAAATTTCTCAAAATTCCATCTTGAAGTAGCATGTTACGTAGTAAACGCTGCTGAAGATGGCATTTAGATAAAGTTTAGATTTTGTTTAATTAGATAATTGCCGTACCCGAAGCTGGACTGTAAAGACCTCATGAATGACTTTGCTACCTTGAAAGTGGCATACGTATTAAATGATTTTAAGTGAATGCCATGCGTCAAACTTTTACAATGCACTAATACCAATTTACTAAACTATTGAATTACCAACGCTTTGATGTAAGAAGCACTCACAATTTAATAGATTATTATCTCTTTGCGAGGCAATCAGTGTGCAACTATGCTTCTCTGCAAATGCAACCCATTCTTTTGAACGCTGAAAATATTATGATTAAGTGCAATCTTAAAATAAATTAGGTTGCACTGCTGAAAAAAATCCAAGAACGGGAGATGGAATTAAGGGAAAGCACCGGGTTAATTAACTATTTTTAATTTTTTTTCTATCCATACAGTATCATTATCAAGTACTTTGTCAATGTAACCCTTCTGTGATCTGTCATTCCTTAATACTTTCTCAATAATCACAGACTTATATATTGGTCTTGATTATTCAGTAAATAAATTGTGTGATTATTCATCAAACGATCTTTAAAACAGGAACAGCTTGAAAGCATGCATTTAAGGGCCAGAGGCTCATGGCACGACATTTGAAAATCCCGTAACACCATCATTACTGCTAGGGGGACGTTGGGCTTTAGGGAGTTAAAGGGGACCTATGATGCTGATCCTTATTTTAATACATATTAGTAATGTTATAATGTTAGTTGTCCATACTCAACCACTGAAAAGTTTCTAAACATAAGATACAGGGGTTTTGCCGTAATCCAAGAACGTGATTTCGTGAACGTGATTTCCTCTGTGAACAGCTCCTCCCGAGATCTTCGCGAGATCTGGGCAAAACCTGACGTCAGGTTGTGCCGTCCAATTAGTACAGACCTAACTAGAGCCAATCACGGCGCTGGACCTGCCCACACCGGACACTATTCTAGCAGGCACTAACAACGGCAGATCATACTATGCCTTAGTAGCGTCGACACTTTTGGAAATACAAAAGAAGAACCAAATATCATTTGAGGTGCAGTTTTGTCAGTATCTCTCCCAAAGCTGCTTGTCCGTTTACTTTTGGATGTGAAGAAAAACACTTATTTCTCTTCCAAAAGAGGATGCCACCAGAAATCAATGGGTAGCTTTTTTGTTTGCTGGCAGCAAACAGCCACGGCCAAAGGGAACGTTAGCTGATTGTGCTCAGCATTTCACCAAAGACAGCTTTATCAATAAAGGATAATTCGACACAGGATAAGCGTTTCAGCTGCTTCTCAAACCTGAAGCAGCTGCATCGATCAAGCGCTCGGAGCCACAAGCTGTAAGTAACGATATAACAGCAAATATTGTAAGTGAAGCTAACGTGTTACGGGTGGCTAGCAGGACTGCTAGCAATAGTTAGCACTAACAACTGGCCTCAAACACAGGCTTTGTAAAATATCTGAAGATAAAGCCTGTATTGGTCGCGACTGTCCGTGACTCACTGACACAGAAGCTGTAAGTTGCTTTTACTGCATAAGCCAACCTGAGATGATAGCCAGTTGATTGTGGCTGTAGCACAGCGGCTAACGTAGCCATGTTACTGTTGCTAATGTTTGTGTCCTAAATATGCAAGAGTGATATCGGGAAATTCTACAGAAGGTGTGTGATCATAAACCTCATTTGAAGCTAACTTTTAATACTTGTTTGTAATTTGTATGCTTGGTACAACTGTTCACAGTAACAGAACTTGCTGTCTGTAAAACCTGTATTGCAAGGGTTTGTCTCTGTGGTTGTTATGACCGCTCGGTTACCAGCTACTGCATGTTAGTTTGCGTGCCGTGCTAATTATAAATGCTCCTGGTTAACTTAGATGCAGTAATTCTGATCGGTATGCTTGTGTTACTTCAGTAAGCATCAATGTGGCAGTTTCATCATAACGTTGCCCGATTGTAGCCACTACAGTTAGTGATCGATTCACTTATCCATGACTGGGATCAGCCGGATACTTCACAAATGTCTGAGCAAGCTCTCTGGTGCTACCGTGAAAGCAATGCGAAACGCAGGAGCTCTACCAGTTTACAAATGATTTCTCTGCACTACCGTGACATAATTTCATCCCCCCCTTAGAAATTGTTGTGGCTAATAAAAAAAAAGCCGAAAAAAGGCGGAGATCAAATAGGTAATTCTTTCCTATAGAAGTGATCGATTAAGCTGGCGCCACATAAGCAACTTGTCCACGCTAACGGAACTTACGGTCTGCAAAACCTGTATTATGTTCATAACATAACCGAGCTCTCTCTGGCTGTCACGTACTATCCATAAAGCTGCTTTCACATCGGACACGAAACGAATTATTCGCGGGACAGATTAGCCTACATTCAAAGTCAATGCAAAGACGCGAATACACGCTTTAAGGGCACGTTAAGCAGCTTTCACACCGGACCTGAAACAAATTTTTTCTTGGCGACAGATTACATTCAAAGTCATGACCGCTTATCAGCTACTGCATGTTAGTTCGCGTGCTCTGCTAATTAAAAATGCTCCTGGTTAACTTATATGCAATAATTCTGATCGGTATGCTTGTGTTACTTCGGTAAGCATCAATGTGAGAGTTTCATCATAACGTTGCCTGATTGTAGCCACTACAGTTGAAGCTAACCGGAGAGGTGCTGTATGTGTCTGCCGAGTTGGGCTGCAGTTAGACCAGGCGTAGGTTTTGCAGAGCTTGGGGTGCGTTTTTGGGTGCTTGTGGAACGATCGCTTTACTTATCCATGACCGAGGTCAGCCTGATACATCTCCAATGTCTGGGCAAGCTCTCTGATGCTACCGGTGAAAGCAATAAGGAAGCGCACAGGCTATAACATGTCCGGTGTGTAACAAACGATTTCTCTGCATTGCCATCGATTGAATATTAAATTCTTTCCTGTAAAACTGATCGATTTGCTCGCTCCACATAAGCAACGGTTCACGCAAACAGAACGAACTACCGGTCTGTAAAACCTGTATTATGTACATGACATAACCGGAGCTCTATCTCGCTCTCGGCACTATCCATAACTCGCCCATTTTCCGCGAGGAAAAGCTGGTCATTCCGAAGCAATAAGTAAACCATTACCACGGGAAATTTCCAAAAAGGCCGTTTAGCCTGGAGCTTTCGCCCCTCCGTCATATACCAGCGCAGAAGCTGTTCGTTTCTCCACGCTAACAACACACCACAGCTATGCACACGAACCAGCAGGTCCTAATACACACCAAAGCAGTCCATAAGCTGTTGGTCCACTTTTAGCTGCTCCTCACTGTCCATGTTTCCCTCTAAACTCAGACCCACCGGATTTCTACGGTCTCCGGTCTACACTTGGGCATGTCGACCCGTTCTACAAATGTGTCTAAATAAGGTGGATTCTAGCTTTCCCTCGTCCTAGCTAGAGTAAAAGAACCGCTGTACTCACCACTGTCGCCGTAGCAAACTGTAGCCGATAGCAAATTCGTGTTTGAGCTGCCAGACTTTTGCAGTGCGTCCTCCACTTTCGGCGTTGCGTTTCTTAGAACAAGTTCATTTCATTAGATCTATACACATGTACTGCGTTAGATTGCGGAATTTGCCCGCCATTTGCTTATCAGATGGCAGCCGTGTCTCAAGTTTCACTCTGGGGAGAGGGACACGGAAAACTGCGTTCTGCTGCCTTGTCCCGCCCAACTCTGCCCTCCACAGAGCTGGTCAGTCAGAAGAAAGTGGGCACACGGGGAGTGGGGGCTATAGCGGAAGAGCCACCCCAGTGAGGCGTTTCAGGCAGAGACCACTATGGACTACAAATGGGGTTTTTTGAGGATGGCAGTATGAGCGAAATAAGAACCCTTTTTTTACTTTGCGCGATCAGGAGTACTCTAAGGGAGTCAAAGACCAAAATATAAACTTGGAAAAATGGCATAATAGGTAACCTTTAAAGTCATATTGATAAATTAGTGTTGTTTTTTCAGATTAGAAGTTTTTGTCAAAAATGTAAAATTTCTAATTGTTGGCTCCTGTGTACAGCTAAGTGGATTCGCAGCTCCTTTACTAAATGAGCCAACCCAGCAGCCCTTTTTTAAGGCAGTGTTTCTTTAATGGCCAAATCACTCATCTGGCCTGAATCTAATTCAGCAAGCATTTCACTTGCTGATATTAAAACTTAGGGCTATTATGATCCAGACCAGGAACCAAATGCAGAGTCAGGTACTACCCAAAGGTAGGGTCTATTGATAGTTATGTAGTAATGACAGAGGGATAGAGCCCAGAGTGGAATGACACAGTTCAGTTGAGGTGTTACAGGCTGAGGTGTGAGGGCGTATCTGTGCCCAGCCAGTGGCTATCCGGGACAGCAGCCAGATGGCGTGCACACTTCGCCAGAGCAGAACTATCAGATGGCAGGACTAGGGAATACTGCAGGAATGCAGTCCCAATCCTGATGACTGCAGAAGGTGTTGGGAGGTGTTCCTAATAAACTGGGCAGAGGAACAGACTTGAAGGATTATTGACAGGAATGCAGTCCCGATCCTGGAGACTGGTTTGGCTGCTTGTTCCTATTATTTAGACGAGGAAGAGTACTTCCGTATGTAACTATCATTAAAGGTTACAAATAATTTCTGAAGACGATAAACTTTCACTTGGAAGATACTGACTGGTTGAGAAAGGGCATGTTGCGAGTGACTATCCAACAACTTGCACTCAGAATCAAAGGGGTACACGTATAAATGCCAACACCTAACACATGTAAGGGAATGGGAAACACGAATGCATAACACGTGGCTGGGAAAGCACGCCGGTCATCAAACCAATCAATGGACATAACACATCTAAAAGACACACAAGCTGCTGGATGAGAGGATACACAAAAGGGAATCACATGAGGGTTGCCGTAGAAGGCAAAACTCCAGAAGAGAGGGCAGGAGCTGAGGACAGCCTCAGTGAGGGCCTAGGAAAGCATCATTAGGGAAGAAACTGAGCATCTGATGTCTATGGTTTGGAGACTTCAGAATTCAAGGATTTGAAACCAACCATCAAAATTTCAATTTAATTTATGATTAATTTGTACAAGTACTTTTAAGGCCCTTAAATTTTAGGATTAAATATTGTTGAAGATAGTAGTAATTCCTGCATGGTCCTAACAATATTATATTGTAGATAAAACAATTAAATAAAAGCTTGGAAGTTTGCACGCGTCTGTCGCATCTTGATTGTTTTGTTTCCAATATACTGTGGTGGTATACAGATCTAAAATGATAAAAAAAAAAATTGTGTCTCTGTCAACATATTTCGGATTGCTTGGACATCTCTCTTACACGGTAGTCTAATCATACCATGCTATATCAACAATCATATCACTTATATTGAGTTTCATTTACCATGATTTATCAATAAATATGTTTTGTCACTGTATCGTGCTAATACACATCATACTATCATCAACTATCTCTCCCATTCAGCACGTCGCTTCATGTACTATATCAACACCCATCTCTCTCATACAGCTGGTTTATTCATGTTGAAGGACCCCCACATATCTCTCAGGCACCAGCTACTACATTAGCACTGTAAGGAATATTTATCCTGTTGCATCATGCATGAATGGAGCTTGGGGCAGAATGACATAGCATCTGTAATGAAGGTCTGACATCTTTATATAGTCATTTGTGTTCACAAACATATTAAAGAAGACTGTTAAGCACTTAGTCCGTATACATACACAAGTGCACTTATGCATGACATAACCGTCCCTCTTCGCCTGTCTCGCCGTGACAGAGAGAGAAATGCTGTGTGTAATGCTCCCATGATCGCCTTCTCTCCTTCTGTCTCTCTTTCTCTCTACCCCCTGGCTTTCAGTCTCAGCATGAAGCCGGGCCCAGACTCTCTCTAGTAATAAGGGTTAGTGTGAGGTTGAAGCCGGGAAACGAGGGTACTATGATATTCAGCCTGTGGTGATGAATAAGGGATACGCACACTTGGCCGGGATTTGCTGACTGCCCAGCATTTCAGGGGCTGGTAAATGCTGCCCATTGTTTCTGGAGCCACTTAAACCCTGTGTCAGCCGCGGTCTGACTGCGAGCGAGAAGAAAAGGCATTAAGGGGCCATTTTTATAATGGCGTCGTGCACCCATTCTCTCCACTCACTCTTTTGTTCTTTCTGCATCCTGCCTCAGTACTTCCCCTATCGCCTCTTGCCAACTCACAACACGTGTGCACACACACACACACACACATACACTCTCTCTCTCTCTCTTCTCTTTCTCTCTCTCTCTCTCTTTCTTTTTTCCCATGGTCAACGTTTTGCTGTCACCAGCCAAATCATCATTTAATGAGCATTCTCATTGGAATGGAAAAAAAGAAACACATTTTTGCTATTCAAATCTTTCCAGGGACACTCGCAAACCTTTTTTTAAGGGAAAAGCTGAACCCCACATAGTGAAGTCAATCTCAGTCACAGGATTCAGCCCTTTCCCTTAGCCCCTTAGGGTCGAGGCTGGCTAAAACACCACGAGACTGGAAAACAGCATCCCTGGAAGCTGACAGTAGTTGCTTTAACTAGATGGGTGGCAATGAGCATTTTTTAGGTTAAAGGAGTATACAAGGCCCGCAAGAACAGGAGCATGAGCTCAAGGTCACTGGAGAGCGCAAATTTAATGTGGAGGCCATACATCCTGAAAGGCTGGCTGAGTATCTGTTTATTAACGCTTCCTGAAGATGAGTTGTGAGAAACTTCCTCAATGGAGCTCTGAGAATGGATTTGTTTGAGGAGCTTGAACAACTTTGCCGCTGGCCCACCAAATCCTCATGGACACAGTCTGTATCTTCTCAAAGTCCTGGCAACTGAGCGCAGTTCCATGCATTGTTGTCCTGCCAGTATAAGCTGCTCAGATTTAGAACTTCAAGCACATCAGAGGCCTTCTGATTAATGGAGGGCTGGCAGCGTATTGATAGCCTGGCCCCGTTTTTTTCTGGGTCCATTGCACTGCCAGGTGCTAATTTGATGAGGTTTGTTTCATGTTTATGTGTGAGCGTACAAGTATATATTTGTGAGTATTTATGTATATGCGCTTGTATGTGCATGCGTAGGTGCATCTGCGTATATTCATGCATGTGTATATGGTCTTGCGTGCGTTTGTGTGTGAGAGCACGTATTCTTATATCTCTGTGTAGCGTGTGCATGTGTTTGTGTGTAATGAGGGCATAGTAGTTGAAGGCAGCCAGGAAACACAGTTTAGTGGAGAGTATTGTCCTCAATCAACGTGAACATCAACCCTTTTCAGAAGCTCCTCTCACCTGTCAGAAGAGCGTGAAGAGCTTGCTGGAGAGAAGAGGGTGCAAAGGTCAGTTTGGTGAAAAGGGTAAGCGAGGGTGCGAGGGCGTAGGTGGAGAAAACACTGGGGGTGGGCACACCAGTTCTCTATTGTGAAGGGCTGCTTTTCAGGAGCACTCAGAAACATACGTATTTATTTATTTATAGATTTATTTTACGATTACTTTATAATTCCCGTCAGTAGTAACTGTAGTAATAATGGAGTTCTCTTGCATGTGAGCACTTAGCAGATGGCTAAGGCCATCTGCTAAATGAACGTTCTGAAATGTAAAGGTAGCAACAGTTGTCAAAACTGCAGCAGCATTACCGTGATGTTATTTCCCATTCAGATCCTGTCAGTTCTGCCCTGCCAGACTGCTAAATCAATGCCACTGCTGTCTCAGTCAAGCTAATGTTGGCAGAGGCAACAAAAACCCTCAGATGGGAGCCCAGCGAAGTCAGGCATATAAAAACCCAGTGACCAGCAATTTTTTAATCACATTAAAAAAAATTTTAGCAGTGGTTTGACACTGCTGGATTCTTCCCTGTGCTGAGCTAGTGACATCACTTGGCAGAGATGTGAAAGAGTTGTCAGCTGCATTTGCTGCTTGTGCTGAATTTCAGAATTTCACTGTGTTTATGTTATGGGCAGGAGCGAGAGAGAGTGAGGGAGGGAGGGAGAGAGGGAGGGAGAGAGAGAGAGCTCCAATCAGAGGTTTATAATTATAGAACACTGGGTATGAGACAGGCTTTCTGAAGAGCAGAATAGGGAGGGAGTTTACCTCTTGACTTCACATGAAAAGGTTTTGTCCTAATCACCTTTCATTAGGCTCAAAGCCTCAACACGGAAATTTGGATCTTTCGTAAAGCTGCAAGAGAAAGAGAATCCGCCATCGTCGTCTGCTCGCTTCGTACCTTTATCACCAATTTTTCTGAATGGAGAATAAACTGCAGCAGGGAGAGCAGCAGCATTTACGCAGATTTTCAAAGGTAAAAAGGTGCTGAAATGAAATAAATGAAGGTGCTCTTTGGAGACTGTCACAGGTAAACCCAAGGCTATAAAGAAGACAAGAATTCCTAGGTACTCTCCAAAATTTAAAGTCTTTAATACAGGGCTTGTTCACATTGAATTTTAAACTTTCACCTATCAGTCCTTAGGCCTTCTTCAGGGAGTGAGAACAATAGCCCTAATGGACTGGGACAATAACCAACAGATTGTGACGATCAACTGGAGTGTCAATTAGCCGTAAAGCCTATTAGCATTCATGGGCATAATCCATAATCCACAGGGTCGGTGGTTTCAAAGAAAAAAAGCCACCTGAAGCAAATCAGTATGAACAATCGTGTCTATTATCATATTAAATAGATATTCTCAAAAGCAAACAGAACCAAAGAGTCATTACAGCCTGGAAATGGGTCCTCAAGGTCAAAGATCCAGAGACAGTCTGTGTCATTTGCAGGTTCTGTCTATCCCCTCATTCAAAGAAAAAGGGATACAATTTTTTTGACAGTCCATAAGGTTTTGCCATTGCATAATTGCATTACCTGTGTAATCGCAAATCTATGGTCGGCCAAATGATCTTTCAGCCTCCATCATGTCTATAAACTCAACAGTACACAGATAACGCCAACTGTTTTACAGTTGATAAAATGGCTATTATTGTATCGTTGGATTTTCGGTGAGGACACACCACATCTGACTTGGGCACATCTGTATGCATCAGACCCCTAAACGTTCTGGCTCATAAGTGACCTAACTGCGAGTTGGGCGGTGCTTGATTTGGGCTCAACCATTTCCAACATGCATCGGGTCACAAACTCTCATACTTTAGCTAAACAGTACACCAAAATATACAGTGCTTAACACATTTATTAGACCACCACCCAATGTGAGGTTTATGCCACAGCTGCCCTAAATTAACAGTGTTGGTAATTACAAAAATAATTTTTATGTTTGTAATGGTTAATCCACCGGTGTGCGCAAGCTCTTTAACTGAAATGATATTTTTAATGCTAAAGTATAATTATTGTTGTTATCCATGAATTTTCAAATTTACTGTTTTACAAAAAAGCAGAAAAAAATTGTTAAGCATATTATTATTTTTTGATTAAAACAGTTATTTTCTTGCATTCCTGAACATAAAAATTAGTTTTAGTGGTTGAATGCAAGAATGCAAACTGTTATCAAGGCCAAAGGAAGCCAGACAAAATACTGTTGTTTTTTTTGGGAGGGGGTGGGGTTTATGTGTGAATAAGGACTATTAAGTGGTTTCAGTTCATTATTTGCAAAAGAAATAACAAAATAATTTTTAGTTTTAAACAAGTTTTTGACAAATTTCTTAAATATTAATATTTTCTCATTTTTTTATGACAGGTGGTCTAATAAATTTGTTAAGCACTTTATATTTGAAAACATTTGAGGCAAGAAATAGACAATGCAGTAAAGAATCTTGATTCATATTTGATCAAAGCTGCAGATCTTCAAAGTTTGATCTAAAGGTGTGAGCACACCAAATCCGTCAACGTCTGTAAATTCGATGGGTCATGTTAATTTTTGGTGGAGCGCAGGAGATCTGTCCATGATTGGTTGACACGGCACGGGGAGTTGACTGACCGTTCACCGTATCTGAAAGTGCAAAATCGCGACCTGTCAAATACTTCATGCAAATGAGGTCTGTCAGCGCAATGCAGGAGGCTGCCTAAATTTAGATCCAACTAGGCAGTGCTGATAAAATATGAATCAATACCCTGCTATTGCATCACCTATTTCAAGCCTCAGATGTTCTCAGGAACATATTTTAGCGTACTGTCTAGCTGTTATACGACAGCTTATGACCCGCCCGTCATGTTGAATACAGTTGATCTGATACCAAGCACCGCCCCACTTGCTGTTACATCACCCACTAGCTGCAGCGTTTAGTGGTCTGGTGCGACCAGTTCCTTTCTTGCTGGATTTGGTATGTTCCTACCTTTAGATTGGAGCACCAAGTGCAGAACTCGTCATCAGACCATAAACTAGGCTCACTTATGAAATAACAAATGGTCTGCACTGTTTAAAAAAAGGTGTTGACAATCTTACACACAAATTTATTGTTATAGGACAATGATTGGTCTTCTGAAAATGGGAGGATCTATTCAATGGTGTAGCCTTGAAGATGACAATTGCACACTGATGAATGCAATGCAACGTGTCTTTGGAAAAACTCTCCACCATGAGTTAATAAAATAGCTGTTAAAGAAGAATAAACCTTGGGTGTAGACCATTGGTTATTTTATTGTTATATTGTGTAAATACTTTTGATTTGATATCAATGTCACACTGTTTAGGGCTTACAAGCTTCATGGCCAATTTTCACAATCAACCATCATGCCTGTTTATCACACTGCACCAGTCCCAGGGTCGGCGATCTCGAAAATGCAGAAATAACTATTGGAGTTTTGTCTGCTTTCTGAAAGGAGATTGACATAAATGATGCAGGACCGTTGAATTATTCACTAGCATTGGTAATACCTGGCAATACAACAAACAATATTTGCTTTGGGTACTGCTGTGCACCTTTGTCATAAATTAATGAGCTGATTTAAGTGTGGGGGCAGGGTTTGGGTTTGCACATGCTCAGCGTGTGATAGACGTGTGGGTCTTGTGGCTCGGAGATGGAGTGAAGGTGCAGTCGCGTGCGTATGCTTATTCTTTCCACCTCATTTCACATCAGTCGAGCTCAAATGGACTTTATTGACACAGCAGTAAATCGTAGTAAAGTGCTTGCATGACATGAAGAGCGTTAGCGCATGCACGGAGCCCTGTATACCCCGCCATTTAGAGTCGGCCGCTGGCATAAACAGGCTTCTGGCATCCCTGGGCAGTAGAATCTTTCTTTTAGTTCTTGTTTTTTTTTTTTTTTTTTTGAAACACATTTTTTTGTTTACAGCTCTGAGTAAAGAGCAAAGACTGGCTCTGCTGCCCTTCCTCTTCATCTCTATTTTGTTCCATTTCTCTCCCTCTCTGTCTCCCTGAGTCTCCCATTCTCCCACTTCCTTTCCCTCTTTCAGTGTCAAAACACTGTCAAACACTGCTGTTCTCTCTTTCTCTCTCCTTGCCTGTCACATTCCCTCCATCTTCTTAATATCAGTACCTGCAGACGCGACACAAAGTTCGTGTTCGGAATGATAAATGGATAAATTTCTCAAATTTTGGCAACTAAAACGGTGCTGTGTCAAAACCAATGCAATGTAGCTGCAGAATTATGAGTTTGTTGTGTGCTGTTTGCTGGGCAAGCGCGGCTTTGTTGTTTGTCATTGGCTAAGGTCAGTTATGACAGGAATGACAAAAAAGATTCACTGGCACTTGTATGAAGGTACATTATCTTCTAATGTTCTTACACCGAATGTACCTTGAGAATTATTCATGTTGTAGTATTCAATAGAATATCAAGTCAAGGTGGCAGTGTTTACTTTGCAAGGTTAGATCAAAGTAAGCAATGTGTTTGGATGGTTATTAATATTTTTGGCCTTTCTTTATCTGGCTGTTCTTTGGGGGAATTGGCCAACAATATGGCTGATCATTTTGAAAACTCTCGAAACAATGCACACATTGCTATCTATTGAGGTCAAAAAGCATTATGAATAATACCTTGAATGAAAGCGACTTATTACACCTCCATGTTTTACGTTATCCATCAAAGGTCAGTTGAGCTTCTTTTTCATCTGCAGAGGTTCTGGTACATATATTCTTCAATAATTTATATTTTAAGTTTTGCTTTCATATTTGGGGGAGGCATTGGTTTAATGAAATTAGGAGTTTCGGTACGCGTTGTTTGATGTATTATAAAAGCACATGAAAGAACCAAACTTTACTTCAGGGCGTACTTTACTTTCAATAGAAGTGCTTAAAACAACATCACTGTTTTAAAACCTGTACATAAACATTCAAGGCAGTTTGTTTCATCTTCCATAGAACACCAGGTGCTCTATGCCTGTCTATGTCAGTAGTAATACACATCTTTGAATGATTGTAGACATGATATTGTATCATGTATGCTACACAGGACGACCTAACGTATTTCCGAAGTCTGCTCTTATACAGTATGCCTGTTAGTGAATGTTGCATCTTTTATGGCAGTGGCATCCAAGTATGACATCAAGGAATGATTACCAGTTCATTCGGATGTAATGACTCGATTGGCGTAGCCACCTGTTCCAGGTGGTAAAAAAAGGTGAACACAACTCCTTAAAAACTCCCACGCTCAGAAACATCCGCTCTTAATCCATATTCCTGGCGCCATGTCTCTCACATCAGAGATTATGTCGTTACACTCTCCCACCCCAATGTAAATGAAGTAATTTCACCTCCCATTGTTGTTTACAACTCCCACCCTCAGGTCATACATTTACCACTTTCATGTTATTCCAATTGAGTACAACTGGCCACAGGTTTCCTGTCCTCAGCTTTCTCTTGAAAACCTGCCAGTTTTCTGGAATGTTCCTTCTCCTAATTTCCTCTATTGCCCTTGACAGTCTTACCGTAGCTGTCCCCATGTCCTCTCCAATCCACGTCCATCATCTTTTATGTCCTCCTCTCCCCTCTGCAGCTCCTGAATTCATGATCACTCCCTTCCATTTCCCTTCCCTCCGTTTATTTCACTCTTCACTGTCACATTTGTAATGAATCCCCATCCATTTTGCCAGTGCTTGAGCGAAGCTCTCCTGTATTTCCTGTCTTAGCAGAAGCGAATCCCTCACATGGCAGCATCGTAGGCAGTGTGCTCATTTGACAGACATTTAAATAATCAGCGATGACTCAGCAGGTCCAGTTTTTCATTGCACGCAGTTTTCCACTAAATTTACACTCACACATGTCCTACAGCAAGTCCTATCTGTACTCTTCCATGTTTTCTTTTTCTTGAATGTCCTTTCTTTGTCTTTGTTTATGTTTCTTCACAATAGCGTTAGTTTAAACTCGGGTTGTCTGGCCCCAAGCATCGGCTGCGGTCAGTGGAATAGTGAAATACTTATTTATATGGTCCTCTGTCTATTTTTATCACTTCAGTTCTATCTTTGTGTCTCTTAGCTCTCACATTCGGCCTGTGCTTTTATTCTCTCTCTCTTTCTCTCTCGCTCTCGCTCTCTCTCTCTCTCTCTCTCTCTCTCTCTCTCTCTCTCTCTCTTCCTTCCCCCTGTCCCACTTTTGACCTCACCCCGGCTGACCACTGAAAAGGCATCATACAAGTGCATTGTGTGCTATGTACTGGGCTGTATTCGCCCAGATTGGTCCTCTTTTCTTGACCTCTGTCCTCTTGCCCTCCCTGTTCATACCCCTGTACACTCCCCTGGATTCACCTGCCTCCTCTACACCACACTTTCCTCCAGGTCCTCAGCGTTGACCGACGTAGCGAGGTTGGAGTTGGAGTTTGAGGTGTTGTAGGCATGCAGGTACCGCCGGGCCCGCTGCACGTGGCAGTCATCGCTGCTGGTCGTAGAGGTGCTGGCGGCCGAGGCACACTGGACCAGCATGCCGTGCAGCGACTGGCTCCGCCTTGTCCAGATCACGCTCAGCCGCTTGGCGTAGCTGTAGCAGGTGGTGGTGGCGATCTCGCCCATGTCGAAGGAAGAACTGCGCTTGGTCCGCAGGGGTCTGGGGTTCGGGCTGTGGGGGGGAGGGGAGTGATAGGCATGGGAGGAGTTCCAGCGGTCTGCCCCGCCCCGCTTGACCACCACACCCCCCATGCTGGATCGCCACTGCGTTACCGCGTCCCCGCACCCGTGCTCACGGGGCGCCGCGGGGTCCCTGTCCCGGGCGTGGCGCAGTTTGACCTGACGGGGCAGCGAGGAGGACGTAGCCAAAGGGGTGTAGTACAGCGCCATCCTTTCAGTCTCAGGGGTGTACGGCGGGAGCTGTTTCTCGGAAACCGCCACCGTTAGGCTGGAGCCGTTCCCCCCTGCTGCTTTGTACAGGTCCAAGTTCACTTTGGGCTTGGGGAGGGTTTTGGGCTTAGCCCTTGGGGGGGGTCCCCCTCCACCTCGCCCTCCCCCCCTCTGCTGGGGCAGAATCCCATTGGGCACCACCACCATCATGACCCCACCGCTGCCATTGGTCTGCGAATACACGTTAGTGCCTTTCGCCGGCAGTGGCGAGGAGGAGGAGGAGCCAGGGAGGCAGCCTTCATCGATGTCATCGGTGCCGTCGCCGGCGGCACTGCAGACCCGGTGACGTACCATCATGGTGACGGTGAACACCAGCAGCGTCACCACCACCACTCCACCCACCATGATGGTCAGGGTGCCTCCCAGGAAGTGAGCCTGCAGGGAGCGGCATTCTGGATAATCGTCCTTAGTGCTAAACTGGGCACAGCCCAAGACCTTGGTGGCAGCCAGAGCAGTGACCGTGTCATCAAAGATGGCCAGCACACACAGGTTGTAGTCCACCCCTGACACCAGGTTCTTCAACAGGAAGCTCTTGCTGGTGGACGGAAGGATTCTGGGGGAGATGGAGAGAGAACAGAAAGGTGGTTAGCGTGCTACGGGAGGAGAGGGGGGGAGGGAGGGGAGGGGAGGGGAGAGAAATGGCAATTCTACGAATTACAGAAGCAGAATGGAACTCTAGAGAAAATACGCAGATCCTAATAACTAATGATTAAGAATTAATTGCTCAGGGAGAAGAAGGACGGGTGAGCTACTCTTTTGAAGGAACTGTATTAGGCGGATAAACGCGGATGAAGGAGAAAGTGATTAAAGGAATAACCAGCAATTGAGGGAGAGAGGGTGAGTGGCTTTCGACGAAGCGAGGGGGGCGAAAGGGCAGGGACTGTGAGGAAGGTGCTGATCGGTGGCACAAGGACTCCACATCCAAACACCAGCTCTCATACGCGCACATTTATTGGTCCTGCGTTAATTTGATTACTGACCTGGAGCACCTGAATAACCACCACATTTCATAAATCTGTTTATTTTTCTCTGAAATGCTCTTTGTGAAGCTAAATGCTGTGCCTGCCATGATGTGGTAAGCAGACTCGCCGCTGCTTACACACAGACATTTAAAAGCAAATTAAAACATATTGGGCTACTCAGCGTGATTCATGGCTCACAGTGCATTTGGCATTGAAGTATAATTGCTGGTTCTCGCTAGGGCCTTGAGTTATTTTCGTCCTGGCATTCGCAACCTTACCCCTCCCCTCGTCCACTGCCCCAACCTTTCTCTATCCCTGTGTCTCTCCGTCTCGTTGCCCGGGTAATACTGTCACTGGTGTCGGACTCTATTAAGCGCAACTGCCTGCAAATTAGGAGTTATGCACCAAGGTCACCTGTGCAATTTTCTGAAGAATATAAGTTTATAGAGGGGGCGGTCAAATCATCAGAAACACCATTATAAATACTGGCTTTAGATGATTAGGACATACTCTTTTTTTTTGTAGATACTGATTCAGGTATGGATTTATTCAATTCAATGTGATTTTTAGAGCTTTATGCTGTGTTTATAAGCAGCTATTTTACCAAGTCTCAGTCTGTTCCTGTTGGAAGGCTTTGAATTGTGGCCACTGTCCCTTCTTGCCTCCACTGCTTTTTTTTTGTTTTGTTTTTGTTTTTTTTTTGGCGAATGTTGTCATCATTTTTGACATAGTTCCCACTTAAAATAATTTAGTGGCACACCAGCAATTTGGGTACCAACTACTTGGCCCCTTTATACTCTTGTAGTACCTCCATCTTGTTCTGGAGATTAACGTTGCAGAAGTGTTGCCATTTAGATTTGTTTCAAACAGATCCAGATTGCTATTCAATTCACATTACCTATGGCAATGCTTTTGTAACTGTGGTCTAAAGACTTCAAAATCAGAGATGTTTTTCAGGGATGCTTCTCATACTTTGTCCATCTCCATATTTATGCTCAATCAATCTGTTTTGTTGCGGAAACACACACTCAAAACAACATATTTTTCAGCGTGTGCTGTACTTATGATGGCAGCGGTTTTTCTAGCACCAAAATAGCACATTAGCACAATTACATAAGGATGGAGTGACACACTGTGTTGTTAGTACACTGGAGTAAAGGCTGCTAAAAATGGGGCTTTCCAATCTTATGTGAAGAAAAAACTTTTTTAACAAGCAATTATTTGGGCAGTATGAACAATCTTTAGCATCATCAATGTATTGGCTTTATTTTTAAAGGGACTGTGCTGAATGTAATAATCTATCTTTTTCAAAACCATTTACATTTTTGGTGATGTACATTTACACACAAGCTTATATGTAAGCAATAAACAACAGCATGCCAGTCAATATACAGAAATATTTGCACACCTAAGTTGTGTAATGTGGCTCAACACAAAGAATGCTTATACCATGGTTATCACACACGCGTGCTTCGCCAAAAACAAAATTTTTTTGTGTTTTCATCCAAAAACTGTCCTTATATGTGGACTATTTGCTTCCGCCATTGCTAACTTATGTTGTTTTTAAACAGCTGAAACATTTATTTCTATATGCAAGAGTGCAGTCATTTGTTGAATCTCGTTTTGTTGCTATGCAAAAGCTGTGGTTACTAATATCACAGCGTCATGGTTCCACTCAAATGGTTGTTGTCACGATGTGCTTTCTCCCATTAGTCACAATCAGGGTACTCGCCAAAGATTTTAATAGTTATATCGGAATACTCAAAGATGTTGTCAGTGTCCATCTTAGCCTTCACTCCCGATGTTTGTTACTTTGTGACTCAAAGTGTCAGTTAAATTCAGCCTGGAATTCAGACATGGCGAATTAATGCAAAATGTCAAAAGACTAACATGTTTAGAACTACTTCTTAGGTGTGCAGTTATCATAAAATAATGCACACCCTCAGTATGTCCTTCAACCAATCACAAGTGAGTGCTCAACAGACTCGTGACAAAACTATATATACTATTGTGTTTATGTGTGTGTGTGTGTGTGTGTGTGTGTGTGTGTGTGTGTGCGTGCATTGTTAGGTGCGTGGGTGTGTTTGTATGTGTGTGTGTGTGTGTGTGTGTGTGTGCAAGTGTGCACTGTATATGTGAGCATGTATGCATGTTTGTGTATGTATGTAGTATGTGTGTAAATATTTACTAGCTGTTCTTCCTCTTCATCATTTTTTCATTTTGAGAGGAAAATTTTATTAAAACTGTGTTTACCACTTCTTTGTGAGCACTAGTTAAGATCCTTCACCCCTGCTATTCCTCACTTGATGTGATGTGTGTGTGTGTGCGTGCATGTGTGCGTGTGTGTATGTGTGTAAGACTTACTGACTGCTATTGAGAAACAGGAATGTTTTGTAAGATTGGCGATGCAGGAGTGGTTATTATCAGCACGCTAGACTGCAATGTGTGTGGAGGGAGGCAAAATGGATTTAAGCTGGAGTTTTTTTTCTCTCTTTTTGACTTTCCCTTTCATGCTGCCTTTAGTCTATCTATGTTTCCAGTTCTCACTGCTCTCATCCACCTAAACCTCTCCTTTCATCTTCTCACCCTCTTGAGTTTCAATTTTTCTCTGTCTCTCTCACCCTCCCATCTTCATTCAGATTTTTATGTGTGTGTGTGGGAGGGGGGGGGGTTACCGGAGAACTATTACATTGTCACCTTGTGAAGTTTGGATATAGAGAAGCACATGAAAATGAGTACAGGGAAGGTTTAGACAGAGAAAAATACATGAAAATAAGTATAGGGAATGGGATCTATGGCATCTGATTCCTCTCCTCTCTCTCCCCTCCTCTCCCTCTGTCCATCTCACTCTCCTTTTACTATCCCTGTTGTCTCCAGCTCTTTCAAAAAGATGGGTTGTGACACACTTATTGGCCCAGCAGTTTAAGCTCATTTAAGGACTTCATTATACTCCCCCCAGAGTCTTCTGTCACACCCTGTGAATTTCTCTCTTTTCATCCATTTCCAGGTCTCCTCTAGCTTACAGTGGCCTTCCTGCCCTGAATTCCCTTTCATGGACTATGTCAGGATAACGTTTTTCACAAAAATAAAACATCTTCACATGGGAATAGAGGCACGTCGTCCGAGGAGTCCCAGAAAAATTGGTCTTGTTTTCAAGACAGAATACAGTTGCAAATCATATAAGATTTCGACAGGCAGGACAGATTACAAGAGAAAAGCATGGACCCATGGATTCCTTACCTTACAGCTTTAATGTCTTTAGTGTCCATTTGGAAAGAGAATGCTGCTTATTATTAATAAGGACGCAAAATTTTAATTAACACCAGATGAAATTTTGCTGGCTTCATTGCCTTTGATGTCTGTGATCTGCCGTGAGGATAGAACAGCCACGTTGAATAATTTTCATGGGGCAAACAAATAATTATGTTGATGTAATATGCTATTTTCAAAGTCATTAGCCCATAATAAACAAGACGAAAGCTATATATTGTTATACATTTCTCAGTAGCCAACAGGTTTGCATAAGGTCTAACCAAACAATTGTTAATCACCTGTAGTAGGCTAATAGCTTTCTTGATCACTCAAAGTTCAAATCACACAGCATTGCAAATACAAAGGTATCTTTTTACTAAGCCCTGCTAACATCTGCTGAGAACTTGACGATGTGAGCTCAATGAAACAAAATGTGTCAACTTGTTGCAAAAATTAAGTGTTGTATTATTTAAAATAGACAAAGGCCTTACATTATAATGATGAGTATTGTGAGAAATATTTTGCCCCTTCCCGTCTTTTTCTACTTTTGCGTATTTGTCATGTTTGAATGTTTCAGATCATCCAGCTACTTTTAATGTCAGGCCAAGACAACATGAGTAAATGCAAAATATAGCTTTTAAATTAGCATTTCATTTATTGAAGGTAAAGAGTTACTTAGAACCTAAATCACCAATGTAAAAAAATTATTGCTGTATAGTACCTCCAAATTTGAGCATACACTGCTGATACATTCACATTGTTCCTACTACATTAACGATTGAGTAATAGGTATCAAAGCAAATTGTGTCTGTACATAATGTAGTATGGGTATTCGGACACACCCCGAGTCCCCCCTGCCACAACCCCCACCGCCACCCCTCGGTGATGGACAGCCGAAAGTTGTCAAAGCAAGCCTTTCACTTGAATAGCAATGAAGCCACCGGTGAGCAGAGCACGTCAGCACGAACACATACCCGCTACGGTGAATCCAAATGCAAAAGCCAGAGCTTGAGAATCCACAACTATCCTTCTGGGGTACTTCATAGAAAAGCTTAGTTGCTAACTATGCCAAATACTTGGCTACATATTTTGAACCAGATCTAACATTGTTTGCAACTGAGCTTTTGGAAAACGTATCCCAGGTCTGCTGTCTACAACATGCCGACAGTGTTTGACTGAAATCGTATATACTGGCAGTACGTTGAAGATGTTGACTCATTTACATCATCCAAGTGTGAATGTCACAGATACAAAGCAAAAACCTTGGTAGACCTCCGTATGTTGTTTTTATGTAAGAAAGAAAGATATGGGCCCTCCACTGTTCAGAAAATTACTGGCCTGTGACAATAACGTTCTGAGACCGAATTTCTGTTTACTCTTAGATTGTGTTTAGATGACTTAGGGTGTGCAGCGCCACTGATAGTTTGCATGACTGGGCTGCCGTACGTCGCCCCCCTTTGGCTGCAGATATGTGCAGGAGAAATTAAAATATGCATGAATGATGAATTTAAGCTGGTCCGAGACTGTCCCGCTGAATCTATGTGAGGCTGAAAGCTGCTGATGTTCACAATTTTCTACTTGCCGCACTTAAGTGAATCTTAACTTTATTATATTTTTATTTCAGAAGTTTTGTTTGTAAGTTACAGCCATACTGGCTTTTTTCATAATAATTTTTATTCAAGAACGTGCCTTCCAGTGTTCAGGAAATTATGACCAATTAGCTAACTGTTTATTAGTAAGGCCAATTAGCTATTTTTTTGTGGCCTCTGGTAAGCAAAACACTGCCATACCTGTTTGTTTACAACTTAATTTAACTTAATTTTACAACTTAAATTTGAAACCATTTTACGTTTTTCTTTTCTCTTTCCTCGCTGTACCGAAAACACACCAAACTGTGACTTCAAAACCGTGACTCTTGTTTACCGTTATACCCCTAGTAGATGATGGTTCTGAACGTGGCCCTTTAAGTTTTCTCTCAACATGGTTCCCAGAGCCTTAGAAATGGCTTGGTAACCTTTTCCAGACTGAGGGAGATCAACAACTTTGTTTCTTATCTGTTATTGAATTTCATAACATTGCGGCATCACGTGCTGCTCTTTGCCTTCTTCATAATGCCAGACAGGTTCTATTGAAGTGATGATTAGATTCAACAGAGCTGGCATTAATCATGCTTGAGAGTCTCTGGTGGAATTGAACCCAATTATCAATTCAATTGATTGATTTTGTAACTAAGGGGGCAATTACTTTTTCACATAATGCCAGGTAGGGTTGAATAGCTTTTTTCCTTCAATAGAAATCATTTTAAAACTACATTTTGTGTTTGGGATACCTTTGCCTGATATTAAAATTAGTTTGATGATCTGAAACATTTAAATTTGCAAAAATACTAGAAATTGGGAAGGCGGTAAATACTTCTCCACAGCACTGTACACTATAACCAATAATACATTAGGTCTGCAGGGAAAAGTATGATGAAATGGGTTTATTTTTCACAAAGGGAGCCACACACTGGCTGTGATAATAAATCAGGGAATAAATGCTCCTTTCCTTGTTAGTGATGTAGCGAGAATTTTTTTTATCTAAATTTGTCTCGCTGAGTCCTGTGTCAGCTAACAGTTGTCATTGAACATAAAAAGAAATTTGCTTTAGCCATTCCAAATGCAAGCCGCATGGCACACAATCGTAATGTAAGTTAACGATTGCTGGCATTATTTAAGATTGCATTTTTACAGCTGGTTAGCTAGCAAGTTAAAGTCAAATGCCCTGCTTTAAAGGACATCTCAAGCACCCTCGGTTTACAATGTCTTTTGTCTGAGCAAATTAGTTGGCTAGCAGTCGGTGGAAAACCAATGTTGGCTTGCTAGTATATGTTTAGCTGATAGTTGGCTCACAACGTTTGGTGAGTTTGACTTGACTTGTTTGCATGCAGAGCATATTCCGGTTTTTACTATTATTCTGTAAAATACTGTATTCCCACCAAGCCGATTACATGGCTAATGAAAAATGAATATTCCACTAATATTGCCTTTTACATGCAGCCTTGCACTCTCCGATTAAAATGTGATTTTTTCAACGGTTTCCACTGTTGGCAGACTTTGTCAACCATGTGAAGTCAGCCTCTCTCCTTCATTTGTTCAATCACCTTCTTAAATAGGTTGGTGTCATGATATTTGCACATATTCGAAAACCTGTTTTTTTGTCAAGTCTTTTTAAAAGTAGGTACGTTTCTCCTTCAGACCAGATATGAAGTCTTAGCCATTGTAAATATCGTGTGATGCAAACTGCAGTATTCTGAATGCGCTCCTGCATTATTGGTTCCTTTTAATAAAACTGAGCAAAACGAAATGTGAAGAAAATGTCTTTATTGTTTATCCTCATAATCTTTAACTCAAAATAGTCACAAAAACCTAACCTTTATTTGAAGTAACATAATTGAAAGAAACATTAATTCTTATCATTCAACAATTATTTTTTTCTCATGTGTGCCACAATTATTGCCACCCCTTAATTACAACCCCAATTCCAAAATAGTTGGGACAAAGTGTAAATTGTGAATAAAATCCAAATGCAATGACTTTCAGATCACATGAGCCAATATGTTATTTACAATACAACATAGATAACATTTCAAATGTTGAAACTGAGACATTTTACATTTTTATCCGCACAATGAGCTCATTTCAAATTTTCTGGCTGCAACAGGTCTCAAAAAAGTTGGGACACAGGCAAAAAAGGGCTGAAAAAGAAATTAATATGTAAGAGAATCAGCTGAAAGAACATTTAGCAAGTAATTACATTAACTGGCATCAGGTGTGTAACATGATTGGCTATAAAAGGGATGTCTTAGAGAGGCTGAGTCTCTCAGAAGTAAAGCTGACCGGAGGCTCTTCAACCTGTGAAGGCTTGCTTAAAAAAAATGTGGAATACTTTAAAAACAATGTTCCTCAACTTCAAATTGCAAAGGCTTTGAAAGTCTCATCATCGACAGTGCATAACATCATCAAAAGATTCAGAGAAACTGGAAAAATCTCTGTGCCGAAGACCTTTACTGGATGCCCGTGATCTTCAGGCCCTCAGACACCACTGCATCACTCATCGGCATGATTCTGTCATTGACATTACTAAATGGGCCCAGGAATACTTCAAGAAACCACTGTCTGTAAACACAGTCCGCCGTGCCATCCACAGATGCCACCTAAAACTCTATCATGCAAAAAGGAAGCCATTGTTGAGCATGATGCAGAAGTGCTGCCTTGTTCTGTGGGCCAAGGCTCATTTAAAATGGACTGTAGCAAAGTGGCAAAGTGTCCTGTGATCAGACGAGTCCAAATTTGACATTCTTGTTGGAAATCATGGGCGTTGTGTCCTCCGGGCTAAAGAGGAGAAAGACCACCCCTCCTGTTATCAGCATTCAGTTCAAAAGCCAGCATCTCTGATGGTATGGGGATGCATTAGTGCATATGGTGTGGGACACTTGCATGTTTTAAAAAGCACCATGAATGCTGAAAGGTTATAAAGGTTTCAGAGCAACAAATGCTCCCCTCCGGACGACGTCTATTCCACGGAAGGTCTTGTGTATTTCAGCAGTACAATGCATGGCTTCATAGTAGAAGAGTCCGTGTGCTGAACTGGCCTGCCTGCAGTCCTGACCTTTCACCGATTGAGAACATTTGGTTCATAATTAAACGAAAAGTCCGTCAAAGGAGACCTAAAACTCTTCAGCAGCTGGAAGCCTGTATTAAACAAGAGTGGGATCAAATTCCAATGGCTGAACTCAAGAAACTTGTCTCCTCAATGCCCAGACGCCTCCACTCTGTGTTATAAAGAAGAAGGGATGCTACACCATGGTAAACAGGCCCCTGTTCTAACTTTTTTGAGACCTGTAACAGCCATCAAATTTGAAATGAGCTCATTTTGTGGATAAAATTGTAAAATTTCTCAGTTTAAACATTTGCAATGTTATCTCTGTTCTATTGTGAATAAAATACTGGCTGGTGTGAGTGGAAAGTCATTTTGATTTTATTCACAATTTACACTTTGTCCCAACTATTTCAGAATAGGGGTTGTAATTTTCTGATTTGAGCAGCTCAACAACTTTTCTTCACACATTGTTAATGTGTTTTCGGTTCTTTGCATGAGGCCTAATTCTCAATATCCAAAAGGTATATGTGGTTTACATGACTTTCATCAAATTTTGGATGTTGTCATATTCAGAATAATGTTGGAAATTTTTTGTGCATGTAATCGCATGCATTGTTCAAAATACATATTGCTCTTTTTGTTATGCAAGATATGCACCAATGGGAAACACAGAAGATTGACTCCTTGAGTCATGTAACTGGAGATGAAGTAACCTGGGCTTACTGGTTGTTTGCTTTGGAAGCTAGCGTTCAATCTTTCCGCTAGCACTGGTTTTGACTGAATAGTGGGTATGGTCGAGTTAGACTATGTAGGTCAGCTTTCCTCTTGTTGTGTATCATGGATGAAATGGAATTAGAATGAAGAGAGTTAAAGTCTTATTCTTCGTAGCAAAAAAAATGTTTTTAACAGTGTTATCAGGTATGTGAATGCAGGGCAATATGCTATCTTGGGGGTGAAGGGAGTGATGCTATAATGTACATTTTGAACCCAATATTATTCACATAAGGTGGTGAAGATAATGTAGAAATGCATGGTGTTCATTTTAATGTGGCCGGTTGCGGAGACTGGAGTGGGGGCTGAAGGTGGGGGTAGCTGTGCTCACTTCCCACCCCTTGAACACCCGCACATTTAAAATCATTGCTCTGCCCCTGCTACAGAAGGATACTTTCATAAAGCAATGTGATCAATGGGCTCTGAAACACACGCAATTTCCTGCTACTGCAGTCATGGTAATTATTGATTTTATAAATAAATGCAATGAACAGCGTAGGACTCAGATTTGTGGCGAGCATGCTCATCTTTCACAATAAAAAGGCATGTCCTTTTGTTCAATGGGCCCATGCTTGTTCTATTTACTGGTTCTTTTTTAGTCATTTGCCTTATTAATCCTGAGTATTGCCACTATCATTAACTAAATAAGCATGAATGGAACTGCTCAGTGTTATATTGAAGTCTCTAATTAACTGCTTTGTCTTTATTTATTTTATCAGAGCTTCAAAGTATTGTGGAGAGCACATTTTGCAAGCGCCTCCTGCTGATTGATCACTGCATTTGCAACTGTGTTGAGAGTGTATTAGTGCAGGATCTGACTATACTGTGTGCTAAGTGGCCCCTGAGTTTACTCACCTGTAGACCAGGGTCTCATCAGCAGTGCAGTTGTACTGGATCTGGTACATCCACACCATGTAGGCCCCGGAGGCCTTGCCCAGGTCCCAGCGTACCTGCGCTGAGGTGGAAGTCACGCCCTGCACCCCTACTCTGGCCACTCCACTTCCCCTCCTGCTCTTGCCTTTGTCCTTCTCTTCCTCCTCCTCTTCCTTTGCTGTCTTACCCTCCCCATTGGCTGGAGCCACCGGGGCCACGCCCGCACCAGCCCCACTCGCCCCGCCTGCCCCTCCTGTTCCACCTGTCGTCCCACCCCCTCCAGTCTTCCCGGTGGTGATGTCGGAGGACCCTGGGTCCCGGGCGTTTACGAGCGGGACGGTCCCATTCCCCCGGTGTGGCAGGGGGATGATTTTTAGGTCCACCAGGGCAGTGGCCTCCCCGGCAGCGTTGATAGCGATACATGTATAGGTTCCATCGTCCCGGGCACGAGTCACCAGCAGGTCCAGTGTCCCGTTTCGGTAGGACGCTGTCCGGCTGGTGTTGGCCACAATTCGATCATCCGGGGACACCCAGTGGATGACGGGCTCAGGGTCGCCAATGGCGCGACATTTGAGGGTGGCCTGCTGGCCCTCCAGCACCCAGAGCTTGTGGGTATGGCGGGTGATGAGCGGAGGCTCGCATGTGAACTCCTCCTCTGGAATAGACCAGAAGTATCGCCCCGCCAGGTGAGCCGGCGTCGCGCAGGTCTCCATGTCGTCGCTGCGGACTAACCTCCGCAACCACAGCAGCTCACAGTTGCAGTGCAGGGGATTCCCCCCAAAGTTGAGGCTGGTCACAGCATTGTACGGGGTGGGGCTTACCACGCCTGTCTGAGAGCGAGCAAACAATGGGTCGGGCGGCAGCGTCTGCAGGCGGTTAGATGTCATGTCGAGTCTTGCCAGCTTGTAGAGCTCCCCAAAAGCGCCCTCCATGATGTGGTCGATGAGGTTGTGGTCTAGGTTTAGTGTGTGCAGGCTCGCCATGTTTTGGATGGCCTCCCATGGAACCTTGCGCAGGTTGTTGTACGAGAGGTCCAAGTCCTCCAGAGTCAGCAGGAAGTCGTCAAAGGCCTCAATTGACACGTTGATTAGCTGATTATTGTTGACAATGAGGTGCTGCAGGTTGAGAAGCCCAGCCAGGTCCCGAGGTCCCACGCTGGTCAACCGGTTTCCATCCAGGTGGAGCGAGCGAAGGCTCTCGAGGTCGGAGAAGGCCAGCGGCCGGATGGCGTGGATCGTGTTGCGAGACAGCGTTAGGTCCACCAGCCCTGTCATGTTAGCGAAGTCATCTCCGCCCACTTCGCGGATGTAGTTGTCCGCCAACCGCAGCTCCACCGTGCGCCGGTCCACATTGGGAGGAACGAACAGGAGGCCTTTGTCGGCGCAGAGGGTGCTCAGAGACTCAGACAGGTTCCGGCACACACAGTGGAAAGGGCAAGCTGAAACCATGCCCCAGGTCTCGCTCGCACAAGCTCCGGGAACGTACCCCAACAAGGCGGGCAGCAGCCAAGCACAGGTCACCAGGGTCAGCCAGGGAACATGGGGTAGGGGTCTAATGAAACCTTGCGCGGTCAGACAGGCACAGAGGTGCAGCAGCAGTTTGGAGGAGAGATCCGGAAGGGGTGGGCTAGGCCATCGTGGAGGGGTGCGATGAGTCACAGAGATGTGTTTTTGCTGTGTTCTTTTGGTAGGGTCCTGTCCTCGTGTAAGGGACGGGTGTAGTTGTCGGGAGGGCTGTTTGGATAGGGAGTGTGGCATGATAGAAGGGGGTTATCCACAGACCTGGGGAGAAACAGAATGCAATATTTTAATGGCTACAAAAGATCAATATCTATGCGTCATCTTGGTATCCATTAATGCCTCTATCACCATCATATATAAATTTGACACATGCTGCCTGTATATCTGCTTGTATGAAATGTAGCGTACAAGTGTGTGCTTGCCAGCGTTTGCTTTCATAACGAGGTCCAGTCAAACCATCACACTCATAAACCAGCCCGCGCCACAGAAGTGCGCGCTGCACTATGTCAAAGCTACATCGTCATCCACTTTGCGCTTTATAGTGCATGAAATGTGTGCATATGATTGACAGTGCGTGCGCTGCACGGTTTGCCACACAATAGCGCACCACAGCCCACCGCACTGGGGTCAGTGGGGTTTCTGCATTTGAGGGCGAGTAAAACTAGAGCACTCCAGGGAGTGTGGGGCGAGAGAGGGATTGCATTACGTTAAGCCTCGCTGAACCAGCAAGCAACCTCTCTCTGAAACACTCCTGCAGAGAGAGAGCAAGAGAGAGATGGAGAGAGGGAAAGATGTGAGGGGAAGATAAAGAGATGGAGATGGAGAAGAGGAATGATTTAACCTGAGTGGGATGGGGGAGGGGGGTTCTGTCGGAGTGTGGGGGAGTAAGGGTGAGGGGTGGGCAGATGGATGCCAAAAAAAGAGGCAGGTGAAGGGCAGGGAGTGGAGAGAGAGAGAGCAATAGAGCGCTAATGAGAGAATGCCATGTTGTGCAGTGTAGCTCACTCCCGGAGAAACAGCAGACACGGGTTTTAAATGCTGAAGTGTAGAAAATCTTGGGGATGTGAGTAATCTTAATCATCAGTCTGACTCATTTCTTATTCTTACTCTTCCTCTGCCAGCTCCTTAAATCTCCATTTTTCTCTCCTCAACCGTTTCAGTTCTGCTAGCTTTTGTATCTCCCCGTCCATGCGCCAGTTTTGGCCTTCCTCTATCACTTCTTCTTCTTCTCTCCCATCCCTCTGTCCTCTCCCCGTTATTTTCTGTTCTCTCATACCCTCAATCACCTCTTTGCCCTTGTGGTAACCACAGGGTGATGTAACAGTTACATCGTCTGGTTAGAGGTAATACATCCTAACTACGCCAGCCTCCTGTCTGTGTAACAGGACACCACCTGACAGTGCAGGTCTGGGAGCAAACCCATTTCCCTCTCGCATCGATCCGAACGATTAAGGGGGAGTAGCATGCCCTTCCTGTAGGTTTACATCTCCACCCCTCCCCTACCCTCCCCCCTCCTCTGGCCTGTTATCCTCTACCTCTTTCCCTCTTGTCCTCCTCTCTCCTTATTCCTTCACCTTCTCAGTTCTCCTCCCCACCTCCCTTTAAGTGCAAGCCCTCAGCATCTATGATGAGGAAGCCACCAGGCCTGCATTCACTACACTGCCCCTGTGTCAGTGGGATCAGATAGTCCGCTGTGTTTCCATTTGTGGTCGATGCAGTGTGTGACCGTGTGTGTGTGTGTGTGCGTGTGCGCACACGTGTGAAAGCTATTCTCAGGAGCAGCAGAAACCCATATTGAGTTCTTAATGCATTTCTTCAGATGGACATTTATACAGAGACATTTCTCTGCACACTGAAGATTCTCAGACTTGTCTTTCAAAAGCAAAATGCTGACTTTCTCCTGTTCAGCTGTTATGGGATAACAAACAACTCTGCACGAGCCATTTAGAATTGCAACTGACTCTAACGGCGTCCTAGACTTTAAAATCAGCATTTTCGTACACACAATTGATGTACAGGCTTACACTACAGTTTGAGTTATAGCAAGTGTCACTTTGCTGTTGGCTATTGATTTGCCTTTGAATGGTTTTGAGTGATGTTTGAACTGTAGCCATCCTGTAACTGCTTTATAGGTCAGCACTTAACTTATAATGCAAAATGTTTAAAGGGAGCCATTTAAAGGGAGTTTGCATATTGTTACAGGGAGTGTGGTGTGTTCGGTTGAAAACTTGGAGTAGATGCAGCAATACAGTCAAATATGGACACATTTTTTATTTTGAAATCTGCATTGAGGAATGACATTTGTTTTATGTTTGTATATAGAACTTTCATGGATGTTTCTTTTATGCTCTCCCTATTGTTATGGAGCAATTCATAAGGCTTTGCTGTTTTCCTGTGAAACCAAAGACACTGGATTTGTGGCTAAGTCAGTCCATAGCACGGGGTGTGAGGTTAAAATTCAGTGCAAACACCAACATATCGTATTTCTCGTAGTGTTTTAAAGGGTATCGGCTATTGGGGGAACAGACTGTCACATTTCACGCCAGTTTAATTTTGTTAAATCACCTCAGTGCACATGTTTGAGGCAAGAAGTGTTTGCACTTTGAGTAATGACAATAAAAGCAATTGGTAACTAAAGATGGGCTATATTTTTCTGCGCATTAATTTTGTGTATTTATATCATCTGAGAAAATGGCAAAAGTTAATTATCCATGAACGGTTTCTGTTTTACGGCGCTTTTTTTTCCTGAGTTTTCTCCGGCTCACTCACTGCCATACACAGGCTCGTTTGAACACAAACACGCACACACTTACTCACAAAAATGGACATAAACACCTCCACACACAGACACAAACACAACCTCTTGCAGGATTTACTGCCTTGCTTTTTCATTCTTTCCTCGATTTCTTTCTCATCATTTCCTTCAAGGGCGCTCCATGTTTGAGCACCATGGGAGTACAAAATACAGATATATTTCCACAAGAGCTGTTCTCTCACTCTCACTGTTCTACCCAGATATTATACACACACACGCTCACGCGTGCACTCGCACACGCTATCCACTCACACACACATACGCTCCCACATGCACACACATGCACTCACAGGCACTCACACACACTACACTCACATACATGCACTGACACATGCTACCCACACACATACGCGCACACACACACACACGCGCAATCACACACACACACTCGTGCACTCACGCACATGCAAAAATTCACACGAACGCTCATCCACACGCACTTATACACACGCACGCCCGCACGCAGATATACACACATGTACCCCAGAACAAGCACAGACACACATACACACTCAGCCACACACACATTCACGTATGCACACACGCAAACACGCGCACACACAGACACACGCAAGCATACTTGCACAGATACACACACACGTGCACACGCATTGACTCATACACGTGCACATGCTCACCTACACAGACACAAATACAGACACACACACGCGCGTGCGCATCTTTCAATCGTGTTCCTCCCTCCTCCTATCAGCTGTTGAGACAGTGTGTCATTAGAAGCTGTGCCTTTCTCTCTCTCTCTCTCTCTCTCTCTGTCTCTGATAAATGTGAACCACCCAATTAGTGGAATACGTCAGACACCTAATGACAGGAGTGTGTTATCAGAGAAAGGCATGGTAGGGGCGTGAGGAAGAGAGTGAGGGAGATAGAGAGAGGTATATTTATATCTCCAGAGGTATGGGTGCAGTAATGTGTGAGGAGAAGGACTGTGATGGGTGCTGGCTCTCTTTCTCTCTTAGTCACTGACACCCTCTCCCTCACTAAGGGAGGCATTATGTCGGAGATTAAATGAGGGATGGATGGAGGAGACGGTGTATGAGAGGAGGGTGTGCAGGGCTGAAGGATATGAAGAGAAGGATGAGGAGAGGTGGTAAGGGGACTAGAACACCGAGGGAGATGGGGAAATCTAACACCATTCCAGCAGAGTAATGGATGGAGCCTTTGAGCTGGCTTTATACACTCTTCTTCTGTGGTGCCTGACCGGTTTTCAACCACGACGGCCACTATTAATAAACCGCAACCCCGGCTTTGACCCTGACCTGACCCTGGACAGCCAGCCTCTTGTCTCTTGTCTTTGGCGGTTGCGTGTGGTCTGAGTTCCCATTAACACTGTGTTTAGTGTTGTTTCGTGCCGCCTCTACATCAATGCAGTTTGTATCGACCTCCTTTCATTGACCCGAGTCTTCCCCTTTAAACACCAATCCCTAAAATGTCTGGGAGCTGAATTCCAGCACTTTATTCAACCCAGTCCCTCCACCTCTTCCTTTCCCTGCTTGTCTCTCCCCATATCTCTCCCATGCCCAGACTCAATCAGGCTCGCTGTATGGAGACGCTACTTGACCCGGCATTGATAAACAACTGAAAAAGAAGGCTTTTGGTGTCCTTATTTGATGCCAGTTGAAAATGAACCCTTACCCCCTAACCCCTAACTCGATCCCTAACTCTAAACGTCAAATAAGGATGCCACAAGCCTCGTTTTTCATTGTATATCGACCCCTGATCAAGGAGCGTCACTATATTACCAGTCGGGATGAGAATGTGTTGTTCTCCTTGTCTTATTTCCTGTCTTCTTCCTCTCTGTACCGCTTCCTCTGCTGTTCCAAACTGGGGATTTGAGATAAACTTCAGATGATCTATTAGGGAGGTTTTTATATTCCAATTCTGCAATGTCAATGTGCTGCCATGCAGTTTTTTAAGTACCTTTCTCCGCTATCAGTTTTATAAATGGTTGTTGAGCGCAGGAAGCAGGAGAGCAAAGTGTGCTTTAATTTGTCGATGAACCGCTCGGAGAGGGATGGCAGGACCTGGGCGGGTTTCTAAGAAAAATGAGCCACGTGTCAGGGAGGACCAAGCTCCGATCGTTTGGTCACTCGCGAAGTCAGCCTTCCGTCGTGGCTCCGATGTCCACTCAATGCACTTTGGCGCCCTGTTCACGGCTCTGGGCCGGCGTAAATATGGCCATAATGTGAACACAGACGCATCTCTCCTCTCCCCGACCGAGGGAGGGGCCAGGCCGGTGGGTGGTGCTTGATTAATGAGGCGGGTTAAATGCGCATAAATCAAGCACATCCTTTTAAGAGTTTGTAAAATCAAACACTTAATCGCCAAGCAGTGATCGATAGGCTGACATAGCCGATTTAGTCGATTCCGTGATAAGTGTGTGGGGGGATGTTCCTGCTTCGAGCATTAATTTCTCCAATCAGATGGCCAATCAGTCGAGGAATCTCAGGCATTTCATTCGTTTCTCGGGGACTGTCGTGGACTGAACCTGTCTTAGAAACGCACCCTCGCTGATGTTCATACTCAATCACACACACTCACCTTCATACTCTATCAGACACACTCATTCACCTTCATTCTCTATCACACACACTTAGTCACCGTAATACTCAGTCACACACACCCGATTACCGTCGTGCTCAATCACACTCACTCACTTGAACGCATAAGATGATAGATAGATACATACATACATACATACATACATACGATAAGAAATAACTGCTTGGAAATAAAACAAATTAAAGACGTTGGGTCATTAGTGGTGACAGCAGGCTCTCTCTCTGCTTGTTCCTGGAAGCTCTGATCTGTGACGCCTCAGCACAGTTTGTTCTTGTGCGCTATGGCGCCCTATACTTCAATAGCACTTTGATAACACATAATTAGCTTATCATTACATTTACATACTGCCTGAAACTAGCAGTGCCGGAGGGGCTGGGCGAGGCTTCGGTGTGCAGTGCGAAATCTGTGCCGGCTCCTTCCATCACGCGCTACGCTTCCAGACTTTTCCCACACAGCCTACCGTAAATTCAGCGAAACACCGCTGTGTCAAATCTGGGTAGATCTGACACGCTGTTCTGATACCTTTGTGACGGTTACCCACTGGCTTTTCTTTGAGGGATGCGGTATTTCAAGCTGAGTGTGTGTGTGTGTGCGTGTGTCTGCGTGTATGTGTGTGTGTGTGTGTGTGCGTGCTTGCGTGCGTTCCCTCTCCTGTCTGTGCGCTTTGATGTGATGCTGAATTCAGAATCTGGGAAGATGGCTAGCGTGGTAACAATGCTGTGTTTGTACAGCTCCAGCTCACCTTGTTTCATTGCTGTCCTTTATGTAAGCGCTCTGCTACACGACGCGCTCAGAAGGGCCCGGTTTGAATGCAGACGTGTTAGTGAGCGATTGAGGAGGTCAAGAGTGTAGAGATTGAAATAGAATATGCCCGGGGGGGATTCAAATGTAGCCTATAAATAATAGTGTGTGTGCTACCCGCTGTTCAAATTTAAATTATATTGCTCGAACTGCTGGCATTTGTGGTCGACAGGCTTTGCCAGTCTGCGTGTGCCCGAGTGTGCATTTGAGACTGTGTGACTCCTCTCTCTTCGGTGCATTTGTACTCATGTGGCTGCATGTGTAATAGGGTGTGGATGCTATTGATAGCGCATGTCTGTACACGCGTGGGCGGAAGTGATGTTTGACTGAAGCCGGACAATCACACTACATGTGTTAATCGTGTCTCTAGGGCCTACACATTTGACCCAATCCTCAGATTATGTGCCAGATGTGTATGCACGCATACGAGTTTGTTTGAGTGTTTGTATATGTGTGTGTGTGTGTGTGTGTTTGTATCTGTGTTTCTCTTTATGTGTCATGTATTAGTGCATTTTGCATATAAGTGGGAATTAATATATGTATATGTGTGTGTGTGTGTTTGCACATTAGTGTTTGTATGTGTGTGTGTTTTTTGTGAGTATTTGTATCTGTTTTTCTTTATGTGTCATGTATTAACGCATTTTGTATGTAAGTGGGAATTAATATATGTATGTGAGTGCATGTGTGAATGCGTTTGTGTGTGTGCGTGTGCGCGCACGTGTGTGTGTGTATGTGCTTCTATAAGTGCACCAGCACCTATAGTATTAAAATGACCAACAGCTGATATACTTTACCTTTAGCGTTTGTGTCTGTATTTGTGCATTAATATGTGTACATGTATTTGTGTTTTTGTGTTTAAGTGGGCATTAATGTGTGTGTGTGTGTGTGTGTGTGTGTGTGTGCGTGCGTGCGTTTGCGTTTGTGTGTGTGTGTGTGTGTTTGTGCTTGTACAAGTGCACCAACACCTATAGTATTAAAATGACCGGCAGCTGATATACTGTACCTTTAGCGTTTGTGTGTCTGTATTTGTGCATTAATGTGTGTACATGTATTTGTGTTTTTGCGTTTAAGTGGGCATTAATGTGTGTGTGTGTGTGTGTATGTGTATGTGTGCTTGTGTGCTTGTACAAGTGCACCGGCACCTATAGTATTACAACAAGCAGCAGCTGATATACTGTACCTTTATTGTCTGTGTGGGACCCGGGCTGGAATCAGCTCTGCATCTCAGACAGTGCAGAGGTGTGCTTGTGTAAAGATCCCATTTTCAGTGAAACATCAGAAGGCGCAGTTTTGACTGGGGGTTTCATCGGGTCTCAGACATCTGTGTCTTTGCTTCTGCCGGCCAAATCATTTTTCCCTTTTACAAAAATGGTTTACATGAACCTGGAACAGAGAGTGGCACTTAAAACCTGGAGGGTAATCGCTTGAGTGTAGTAGTGCAGCAGCTAGAGTGGGTCGTCCCTCAGTTGCTGAAGATGGCGAGACGTTGATGTGAACACAGTACGCCCTTTGTGACAGTCACGGTGCTTTGGAAGGGGGTGTCGTTTGGCACTCCCCCCTTAGGCGCAATACTTTTGACATCGTTCTCTTCCCTTCTCTCCTCCTTCCAGCTTCCTTCATTTGCCGTTGATTCCCTGCACTCGTTCTTTATGACCTCTGCTACGGTTTGGGGAAAGATGTTTATCTTTTGCCCCAGTCCATCTCTTTTGGTTCGCCTGCATATATTCTATAACCCAAAGAGTGTAATTAGCTGTCGGTCCTCTCCATTGGCCAAACTATTCCCAAACTCTCGTTTGCTTGGCTCATTCGCCCCCTCCTGAGGCGGGGACCCGGACGACAATCCCTGGTAGACGAGGGATGGCAGCGTTCCTGCAGGACCGTCGGGTCAGGATCGGCAGCGTCGGAGGCATGGGTCGGTACAGGGTGACAGAGACGGTGACTGGGGGAGGAGGGGGGCGATGCTCGGAGAGGGAGGGGTGTCCTCCTGCAGGCTGCAAAAAAACAGAAAGGTTCTTAGAAATCCTGAAGAGTCTCATCTAGAGCAACTATAGAAAGAGGAGCCCTCTGGAGAAAGTAGAGGCGTCCGTTATTGTTATTTCTCTCCTCCATTTCTCGTGCCTCCTTTCCCCTCTCAGACGAGCCCTCTCTTGTCCATCTTCTATCTTTCTGCCCTCCCTACGAGTCACCGTCCATCTGTCTATCTGATTTACTGCTCGTCTGTCTCCTCACATGTCTGTCACAGGCCTTAATCTCCCCTGTCACCAACTTAACACCTTGAGGCGCATAAACAGTGGGGACGGTTCATTGGTCGATTCTGCGGTATACATAAGAATACACAAGTCCCCATTTAGCAGCAGTCAGTCACTGTATAATGTCTGGAACGCTCGGCAGAACTTTGAGCCCGTCAGTCACATTTTAATTGAATCTCCCCTTAAACCCCCTCCCCTCAAAGCAAACAATCCAATTACACGCCTTTTAAATCTCTGCTAGTCAGAGGATTTGAAGGATTTAAACATGTATGGCTTGTCAGCTGTCTTAGGATGGACAAGCTCAGGTTCATGGATCATTTCCTATTTAGTATCTCTCTTTTCCTCTCCTTTCATCCAACTAAAAACAGTAAGACAGTATGTGTCTATGTTTTTCTTATCTCCCCCACCCTCGCTGAATGTATTCCAGTACATTCACATATTCTCCCCCCATACACACAGATGTCCATCCACACCCTTAACTCCATCTCTTACTGTGTACATCGCTCAGAAAGAAAAAAAAAACAATAGCAAACCTAGTTTTCCTGCTTGGGCAGTCTGTGTGTCATCTTCTCCCCTCCTGTGAGACCGACACTGTCTCCCCGAAAAGATGCTTCCACACACACACGCACTCTCTCCTTCTCTCCGTCAAGCAGCTGACCGTTCTGTATTCCTCCAGTGGAGAGAGACCAGTTTGACTTCGTTTGTCCTGCTCTCCCCCGCAGATTCGGCTGCTGTTAAGTCATTTTAATCCGAAACGCAGGTACTAAGACGGATGAGAGAAGAAAAAAAAACATTTGCGTAGCCTTCCAGGTCTTGTGCAGGGAAAAACAATTGCTTTTGTTATAGTCCTGTCCTTCACAAAATGATGCTTTTTATTTTACCTCCGATGATGTGTTTTCGCCACTCTCTTTCTTATTTTCACTCAGTCTCTCATCCTCTTCTTTCCTGGGAAAAGTGAGGCTGTGATTTGTGGCTTTTGGTGCAGAGAGCGAGAGAGTGTGACTGTGCAATGTGTGCCCGCTACACTGACTGAGGCAGGGAGGGAGAGCGAAAGAGGGAGAGAGAGAGGGAGGGAATGAGTGAGAGAGCAAGGGGTGGGGAGAGAGCGAGAGAGAGAGAGCAGGAGCCTCAAGCAGCATTGGTTTGAGAGAAGGAGAGAAGACAGAAAGCAACACAGATAGAGAAGAGGGAAAGGATGACGGATAGAATAGGAGATAGGAGGAAGGATGGAGGGATATCAGAGGCGGAAGAGAGGAAACGAGGAGCTGTCCACATTAGCGCGAGATGAAATGATTTCAATCGCGTGGCGGGCGAATGATTCCCGCTGTGTCCTCGCTGGCAGAGATGACAGTCTAATCGTGCTGTTGGTGTCCGCGTGTGCTAGCATCTGCGGCAGTGTGCGTGTGCCTGTCTTCCCTTGTCCTGTTGTGTGTATAACATAGATAGAGAGATTAACACTGATGAATTGCCTGAGGGACTGAACTCTACTCTGTGACTTTATTTTACTGCTGTCACTGGTTGAATCAGATTAATATATACATGTCCTCCTGGGCTGAATGCTGTGGTAAGGGAAGGAAGTGAGAAAATGATTATTCACAATGTCCATGCCTCCTCCTTCAGCCTCCACAGCTTGTACATGGCTTTCTGGGTTGGTGTGTTTATAGGTGAGGACAGTGAGTCAGTTCAATCTTGGCAAACACTGAGGCTATATATAGAGAGATACTGAGTCAACGCACACAGTGTAACATTCACAGAGCACAGAAAAACTCAGTAATGCTGTATGAAATTGCAGCTCAGAAACCTATTTTCTTTGAGTTAGCTCTGTTTGTGATTTATGTATGATATGATTGCTGCAGGCACATAAAAATTAGGATCTTAATTGTTGCATTTGCTTATACAATAGTTCAATTGTTTCTCTGCTTACAATTCCATAAGTAAGTAATTTAAGTTCACTCTTTCTACTCTTAACCAAGTTGCTGATGAAATATGTAGCCACAAAAGCAATTTAATATTTGGTGGAGCTATAGTACTTCCCTCAAGTTAATACTGCTCTGTGTTGTTGTGGGACTGAAAAATGAAATTTGATTTATAGATTTTTTCCTTTAAATTCAGTGTTTTGTTATTTGTCAACCATTCTCAAGCCAACAGGCACCAATGCCTTGCGTTAGAAACATTTCATCCCCCAGGATATAATGTGGGGGATATAGCTATCACTTCATCCATCTGTCTGTCTGTCTCTTTGTACATCTGTCCATAAACGTTTTTTCTGGAGCATAACATGAAAATCGTGTGGTATTTTCCCAAAAAACTTGCAAACACATCAACCATGTGCTGGGGTATGGTGTTTTACTACAACGTATTTAACCATTTTTTTATTTTGAATGACCACAAGGTGGCGCTATAACAAGAAACTGTACGTTTTGCTTGTAACTTTTGAACTGTTGGTCTCGGAAACAAAACTGTTTTTCTGCTGGATTCTGTGGGTCCCGGGAAATCTCTGCATATAAGCCAGTGAAGCCGCACCCATTTGCTTAAATGAACATTTTCTGTCATCTTACTTATTTTGTAAAACCTTCAAACTCTACCTCCTCCCACACAATATGACCAATTTGCATGAAATTGGGTTCACAGCATCTTCAGACCAAGATCTTTTAATGGTACATACACAAAGTTGCTACATGAAAAGATGTGCCGCAGCAAGCCAATTAATTTTGTGGGTGTGACCTCTATCACTATAATGAGTTCTAACTCCTGAATGCAATGTCCAGTCATCACCGAACTCTAGATCCCTCATCTACAGGCCATTAGACTCAAGCCTGCTGCATTTTTTGTCAGTCTGTTCATTGGTGGCAATATGCAAATAATTCTGAAACCAATTGCTCGGTCAACTGAAAATTGAACGTGCTTCATGCTGGTCAAGAGTCCCATGGGTATCTACTACAAAGTGATTACTTAAACAAGATGGTCACCTTCAACCAATCACATTTTGGTAGCCCTTCTACTCATGAGCTGTTATGTATTATCATGAAACTTCACAAGATTGTTTGGGATGTGTGAAAAAGCAACCCGTATAAAACTTACTCTGATCGACCAGATGGTGGTGCTACAGTGTGCCAAGTCTTGAAATGTTTGGGCTACATTCGCAGTGCTTTTTTTCCACATTCCCTGGCTGTAGCTGAACGAAAAAAAATTGCACCATTTTGATTTTTTTTTTCTTTTTGTGAATCCTTTCAAATCAATTTCCTCTGAGATGGTTTGTCTGATCTGTTGAAAATGTTATACACAGCATCTTCAGCCGATCTCTTGAAATAATATATTAAAAACAGTGCTACATTAAAAACATTGCCACAGTAAACCAAAAAATTTTGTAGATTTGGCCTCAGTTGATATAATGGGGTGTAATTCCTGAATACAATGTCCAATCATCACAAAATTTAATAATTTACATCTTTTGGGCAAGAAGCTGAAGCCAACAAAATTTGGTGCCAGTTAACTTATTGTAGGTGCAGTAGGATGCAAAAATGTAAAATTGTCTATATCTCTTCAAACATTTCGCCCAAATGGTTCTACTTATGCATACTGTATCTTTGACTAACCGTCTAATAGTCCTTCCAATGAGCAGGAGAAATCTTTAAAAACACGGCCACTTTTACCGAATCAGGTATGGGGCTGCTATTTAACAGGCGTAACAATGACCGATCAACATGAAACTTGCAGGGCAAGGAATACCATGAACAACTCTGTGCCATACACTGGAAATTGTTAAAACATGTCATGCAATGCATGTCTGCACTGCTTCAACATTGATAATTGCTTGGACCTCGTTAATTAATGCATGCAGTTATACTTGACTTTTTTTTTCCTGTTTTCTGAGAGCTTGTTTGATTTGGCTTCATTTGACTTGCAGGGGCTGGAGAAAGATTCCATCTCCTAATGGTTCATGTTTATTTTATGAAAAGGCCTTAACCTAATTAACAAGACCAATTTTATGACATGTAAACTCAATATAGCATGTTCAACTGTGGAAATGCGCTGTAATGAAAAGCAAGTAAATGGAGTAACAATTTGAATAATTAATCAGGTAGCTCTGTAGACTACCTAATAAAATCTGCTATGGAAATGATGAAAACAATGGAAATCAAAAGTAATAAAGGAGATTAAACTGAGCAAAATACAATAAGAATTAAAGCAAAGGACATAAAAGGAATATTGTTTTAATGAGGTTGTTTAATATTCATATCAATTGTATTAATGTCTCATGCTGTTGGACATGTAAATGGCCTCAGGAAAGGTATGGACGAGGAAGCAAGGTTTAGTCAGAGAGGAGCAGGGAAGTGCGAGAGTCAGCCTGTCTTTAAATAAAGATCTCGGGACAGTGATACCTGGGGGCATGATGGCAGGAGGATGAAGAGAAACAGTGCTGAGCAGAGCCAGATGGAAGATTCCGGGGCTTTGCAGATAAGTTGAGCATGAATTGAGTGGCAGAGGAGACAAAGGAGAAGCGAATAGGGCTCTGAGGCTCTGCTGAAAATGAGAGCGACCAGGTGAGTAAGATGTAGTTAACGATCGCTACAATGTGCGGCACCATGGTACCTTAGCATGGAGAAATTCTGTCAGCGCAAGACGCGGTCAAAGTCAATCTAAGATGGAGGATGCTGTATTTCAAAGAAGGGGAGCCTTGCAAAGAAGAGAAGAAAGTCGACAAGATTTATTGCAGAAAAGAACTTTTGAGTTGAAGGATACTGTGGAGATCAGTCACTGTGGATGAAGAAGCAGAAGGAAATGAAGAGTGGTCCTGTCAGGGATGCTGGTATTGGTGCTTAAATCCAATAAATGCGATAATCAGAATTCAGAAAGCAATATGTAGTTCAGTGGCTGCGTTGTCTGCATTAAGATGATAACGTGAGGCACGGTTAAGCATGATAAGTTTCACAATTCAAGCATTCTATAGCAGTAGAAACCAAAGTAAACCCATTAGGTAAAATATTGTCCAGAGAACAAATGGACTTAACCCTTAGAGAGCTGAATAAATTTTCTAGGAATTAAAAATGTAATTATCCTGAGCTGTTGAAAATCTATCATGTGGAAACTTGTTTAAAAGAGCTCCCGATGGGAGCTCTTTTAAACAAGTTTCCACATGATAGATTTTCAACAGCATCTGATTTTGATATTTTACATCATTAGGCAACTATAGCTGCCTGTAGCGCTCTGAGGGTTAAAGTTTACGCACACGCTCATGAAGAGAGATCCACAAACGGAATGATTGTTTCATAATTGTTTGTGCGTCCTCACAGCTTTTTATGCACTTGACAATGTTGAAGTATCCGTAACTTGCTGATCCATGCAAGGCATAACCAGAATATCACTGCATTATTCATGGACTTGGCAGATGGCACTATCCAAGCCCATTTACACCATCCACATCTACAAGTTAGAAGTGAATCAATTGTCAGAAAATTAAAGCCTTAAATGTGTGTTAAAGCAGCTGATACATAATTCAGGTTAAGTACCTTTCCAAAGGGCATCAGTATTACCCCACGGGAAAAGCTGATGCTGTGGTCATGCAGATGGTACCCTAACCACTATTTAAAACAGGCCATGCCTGTATAAGGAAAGAGACACAGTCATAAATACACTCACTCAGTGATATTGTCCGTTACTTGTAAAGCACATGCATTTATACACCAACATGCAAATGCAGTAACAAAAGCATCTATAATTTTCAATATCACAGCAAGAACAACATTGTAAATCATACCAGAATATTCCACAGGTAAATATTACATAAATATTCTAAGTAGCATGCCATGACATGGAAACCACCATTCTCCACGTGATGTAATATTCCAGATGTACACATTTAAGGCAACTGTCCGTATGTAGTATAAATCAAACCAGCAATCCAAAAAAAGATAAAGATCACATGATATTAACATAGCCATTTTGTACTCTGTGTAAACAACTATTTACCACATGATTTATTAGTCCAAATATACACATTTTGAATTCACATTGTAAGTACAGAATATAATTATTCATGCTTAAGACAACTGAGTAAGTGAGAGAGGAGAACTCCCATTACAGTATGCCCATAAAAAATGATTTACTCCATAATAAAATAGCCCCTGTGCAGCAAAATTAAGTGACAGGCTTCGGCACATTTATTCATACAAGTCTGACCTCATATAATTTGGCTGAGCTTATAGTTATTCACTATTATGAATTATTCATTCGAATCATTAAAGTTTGGAATATGACTTGATAGCAAGGCAAACAACAAATCCGTAAAATCAATGTGTAAATTACTCTTCAATAAAGCATGACTCTCAGGTTAAACAGATCCGCATGACTGACACAGTCCTCAACAGGTGTTTTACGGTAATGGGCTGATTCAACGAAAATGGGAATTATTCAGAATGTGAACATGGCAAATTAATTTCACTGTATCTGGGTTAGTGCTTCAAAAGTAACTGCTCAATTCAACACTTAGTAATGTTCAATACTGTTTAAACTGAAGATGTTTATTATTTTTACCATATTGTGTCATGTCCTGACTCTTTTCTTAATTGTTTCCCTGGCAATCCAGCCGTCTTTATCAGTTTCTCTTTCATTATTTCAAATTCGTTCTCATTTTTTATGCATTGTTTGATGTTTTACTCCTCCCTTTGTGCTCCCTCAGTCACCTGTTCCCTGTTGTCAATTGTTGTCTTGTGTATTTAAGAACCTGGTTTGTGTCTCCCGTTTGCTGGATTATTTTCTTACGTCTTTGGTGTTAAAACCCAAAAGAAAAGCAAGTTACTATTTATTCAGTTCGTTCCCGCCTGACTTCGAACCATCTATTGATAACTCTCTTCGAAAAAGCCTTTGAGTCATTCTTCTTCTGTTAATAAAAGAGGCCATTGCGGCTTTATCTTTGATCAGTGTCTGGCTCTTGTTCTGAAACTCGTGACAGTATTGCGTAATTGGTGCCATGTCTGTTTTTTGCCGCGGACTGAGTTTTTCATATTTCACAGTGCAGAATATATCAGTGCAATAAATGAGGGCAGTGTTCATGTATGGTCTGTAACGTCTTGAATGCATATGTGAATGATACATTATTTATGTATTAACAGATTATTCCCGGTTGTCTGCTCATGCATTCATGGTATGGTGGATGCTATGCTGTGGCTTACCTCTCAACGTGCCTTTTTGAATACATCCGTGTGCTATCTCTGTAATTAATTTCATTGCAGATTCACTTGGTGATTTGTCCCCCAAAACAAATTACTCTGCAACTTAAAACAAGCAATTAAACTCAGTTGCAATCTATTGCAATTGAAAATATCAGGTGCCAGTTCACTGTGTGTGCACATGCACATGTGCATCTTTGTATGTGCGTGTTCATGTGTGTCTGTGTCTCTGCCCGCATTTGTCTGTGTGTGTGTGTGTGTGTGCAACTGTGCACGTGCCGCTGTGTGTCAGTGAGTGTGTGCCTGTGTGTGTGCACTTGTGCTTATATGTGCATCTGTTGACTCGTGTCCCCTTCTGTTCGTGAGCGTGCCTGTGCGCATGGGTACGTCAGAGCGTGAGTGTATCCTGTACGTTTTTTGCATGCATGTGTGCACGTGGGCACATGCATGTGTGCCTTTGGATTGGAGCTGTTTTGATGCGCTCTTTGTTGACTCGTCCTTGCAGCTGGTTATGTGAGTAAGAGAAAAGAGAAGGGGGGGAGGAAGTGAGAGATACTGTGCCTGACAGTTACTCATTTAATAATTAATCATCACCATCCTCTTAATGAAGTGAGGGCCAAATATCGATCAAAACAAAAGAAGCAAATTAGACAAGGGCAGGGTTACAGAAAGACAAAGAGTCGGGGCGATGCAGCGGTCAAAAGTAAGCAGGCACACAAAGCGTTGTTTGTTTCCTCGTTCCATGCAGGCTGAGATAAATGTTCTGGAAAAAGTGTCAGAGGAGATTGTCCAGAACTCAGAGCATGAGAGCAACCTTGCTGACAGTGGCTCTCGCTGGAATCAATTATAGTTTGAGCGAGAGAGTAATGAGGGGTAGGGCGGGGGGGGGCGATGGTGTGGAGGAGCGAGGATACGGGAGCACACAGTGGGAGGCTGTTATTGAACCGCAGTCACCAACTCACCAACAGAACATTGGCTGTCCCCTGCGGCATCGTGCCCCAAAACCCATGCAAATCGGTGCGGATCGGTCACCCAAACAGAGCTTGGCCGGGCTTAGGCGGCAGACTGTGGTGGCAGACGCACGTCTGTCTCATTGTTTCTGGGTCCTCTGTATCGAACACCACCCCACCGCCCCCTTCGACTGTTGGCATGCTCTTACTGCTCTTCGCCTTGCGAGTCAACGGTCAGATGTTGCCTTTTGTGTTTCTCTCCCCGCTCCACCCAAGGCCTTTCTGTTAACGCTGCCACACACAGCCTTCAGTATCCTGGCCTGCATGCGGGCCCTGTTGCCTTCCATTACCTGCCAATAGACCTGCCATTAATCAGCCCTCCTCCGCCAAAAGACCGACCATTAAGGTTTTTACGACCCTCCCTGCCAATAGGCCCGCTGTGAAGGCATCATGCTGTGAGGTGCACTGGAGCGTACTGTGAGCAGAAAGATCAAAACCAAAACTGATCGTGGAGACATGTTGGTCATCCTCTACTCATTCACATTCTGAACCTTCACTGTTATAAACTGGAACCTTTTTTGCCAGTTAATTTAACTGGCACCTTTTTTGCCAGTTATTTTTACTGTAATTTTACAATAAGTTTACAACACAATTGCATGTATGTTGAGTGTAAACCACAGTTAAATGTGCACAGGACTCCACTTACAGTTAAAATAACCAGGAAACACTGTGTTAATTTAACTGTTAAATTCAGTCAGTTTTGAACAGTGTTCAAAGAACTGAGCAGAAAGTGCACTTTTACGGTATTTTTAAGATTTTTCTTCCGCATTGGTTAGCTAGTGCTTATCCTCTTCCACTATACCATATTTGGATATGGAAAGAAGCTTCACTCATACAAGATGTTACAATGCAGTTTCTGCGTTGAGGTTAATGAGGCTTAAACGGGAGAGGCTTGCAGATTTTGGGCAACTGCAGGTCTGTATGAAGGGTTGCAGGTCTGCAGGTCTGTGTTTTGGGACGTTCGTAGTGCCAAGTGGGGCGGTATTGAGTGCTTTGATAATGACATTGATTTGCGTTTGACTGTTAATCCTAAAGGGGAGCATGAGCTCTATTAATACATCGGGTGTCTGGCTGCGTGTTAGTCTCTTGCTGGCTCCCGTCACTCTCAATTTCACACACTGCGCTATGCTGCCGCTAATGCAGCGCTCCATTCAGACTGGCGCATCCCATCGGACCCAAACCCCAGTCCTGTTCCCATCCTTCTATTTCGGTAACCATACCCCTGTCCTGCCTCAAAGCACTCACAATCCAAAATCATACCCCACGGCATCCTGGGAATTTTATGTCTAGTCTTGTTTTGTAACTCCATTAGTTTTTTTTTTTTTTCCTTGCAGTCTGGCCATTGAAATTCATGAATATGAATATAAATGGATGAAAAATCCCCCTGTTACGCTCGCTGAATGGAGAATGAGTCATTGTATCTTGCACTTTGTTAGCTGCCCCTTGTGGCACAAATTTAGTCAGCATTATTCATTTAATATCACATTCAAAATCTGGAAAGTAACTTACAATGTCTGATATGCACATTTTGATTGAGGTGATAAGCTCATATGGGGTTGGGTTACCTTGTTAGGAAGCGATGTACTCTCTGTTTGTAGTGGTATCGTCTCAGTGGAATTGACTGACGGATTTCTTAACTTTGGCTGACGGCGGCTGATTGAAGTCGCGTTTCTTTGCGCTTCTTCGCGTTCAATCGGTTTCTATTCCTGAAGCCCGCCGCTTGAGGAAGAATTCATTTCCAGTTGAAACGAAACCGATTCGCGAAAGATTGCAAATTAAGATTTTATTGTTAGGCCTAGATTTTACAGTTAGCAACTCAATTTCACATCGCAACTTGATTGTTGCCCAGCGGTTTTTTCTCACCCCCTTTTTTAAACGCAACAACAGCCTGAGAAAGACGACTGCGCTGATTAGCATGAAATGCTAAAACTAAATCCCTCAGTTCTCACAGAATGTGTATGTTGAAGCAGTTAAAGCTGTTTTTAGCCTTAATTTAACCTGGGAAGTTTCATTGAGAACAATTTTCTCATTGTCAAGAAAACCCTTGGGGAAATTCCGGATAGAACAGTTGCAATGGAGTGAGAGAAATGGGGGTAAAGTCACTGGAGTAATTTTGGGGTTGAAGACCTTGCTCTAGGGTTCAGCAGTAGATCTCTTCCCAACTTCATCCCCACAGATCAAGTCAGAATCTCAAGCCCGACCGAGAGCTGGAGCCAGAAACTCTTCAGTTATCTGGCCGACCTACTGCTAGGCTACCCTGCCACCTACATACACACCCTGCAGTCCAAATACTAATACATATTTGTGCTCCCTTGGCTGTGATCAAAAAACAGCTGCAACTGCTTTGCTAATGAGGGTAAAGCATAAATCCTGATCTTGGCTGTCCCAGGAGTTTTATCTCTTGAACCATGGGAGATCCACAGGAGTCCTGTCATCCAGCCCAGCGGGTCCAGGCTGTGTTAATGTTGAGGCCTCGTACTTTCTCTGCATGATGTTGCATATGTAATGCTGTGCTATATTTAAGGGCTCTGAGAGGAATTATATTTATTCAGTTATATTTTCACAGCAATTGGTTTAATTTCCATGCAATGGCTAAATTAAATGTTGCATTAAATGGATGCCTTTTAATCTGTATGTGTGTTTGTGAGTGTGTGTGTGCATGTTTATATGTGTCTGTATGTGTGAGCACGTGTCTGTGTATGCGCATGTTCATGTGCGTGTATGTGTGTGTATGTGTGTTCACTCGTGTGTGTGTGTGTGTGTCTGTGAATTTGTGTTTGTGCATGTTCGTATTTGTGTGCTTATCCATGTATTTTTGTCTGTATATGTGCACATGTATGTTTGTGTGTGCTTGTTCTTGTGTGTGTGTGTGTGTGTGTGTGTGTGGTGTTTGTCTGTATGTGTGCGCACGTGTGTCTGTGTGTGCTTGTTCGTGTGTGTGTGTGTGGTGTTTGTCTGTACGTGTGCACTCGTGTGTCTGTGAGTTTGTGTGTGTATGTGTGCTTGAGTGTGTGTGTTTGCATGCATGTTTGCATGTGCTCCGCATGAGCTCACTGAACACATGTTACGTAACGTAATGACCCAATTTTTCCCTCTTTGTCTCTCTCTTCCTCTGCGCCCCCCCCCCCCCCCCAACCACCCCTCGCTCGGTCTGCGCAGACAAATATCCCCTTCCTGCAGAACGTATTGAACAATGACCAGTTCCTGCATAGCACAGTGGACACCCAGTTCATCGACGAAAATCCGGACCTCTTCAATCTCAAGCCTGTCCAGAACCGGGCCCAGAAACTGCTTCACTACCTGGGTGCGTGTTGCCTATTACTTCTGGAGCTGGACAAACCTCAGCCTGTTACTTCCATAGTACTGTTGTACCATTAATCTGTGTATGTGTGTCATTTAGGTCATGTGATGGTGAATGGCCCCCTCACTCCAATCCCAGTGAAAACCAAGCCATCTTCCGTCGACCCTGTGCTACCCACTGTTCCTCTGGGTAAGGATGCCCATCTTCAAAACTAGGCCATGATTTGTAATTCAGCTGAGCAGTGCAATTGTGCAGCTACATTGCTGCACTAAGCTAACAACCAAAAGTGCTTATGCTAACATTGCTTTTCATAAACTGAGGGTCAAGACACAGAATGGTTTGCAGGGCTGTATGAATGGCTTCCCTTGGCCAGACAATATGTGGATTTGATGTTGACACAAATGATGCTAAAATCCTAATTTGGGTTGTGATATTAAAAGATTTAAGAACCTATGTGCTAACGTAAGTTATATCAGAAGAGAATATGAAAATCTATCAAGTGAAATTATTTGTGCGTGCCTGCGTGTGTGTGTGTGTGTGTGTATGTGTGTGTGTGTGTATGCGTGTGTGCGCACGAGTATGTGTGTGTGTGTGTGTGTATGCGTGCGTAGATGGGTATTCCTACCTCTTGTCCCCAAATGTCCCCACAAGTGATGGAATAAAAAATTCTTCAGTCTTATTTGAACATTTTTTGGTGCCCGAAAGGTAGCTGAGCTATTTTATGGCGAGGCGTAGTGCAAGGTATTTCACCGCTAGAAAGTAGGGTCTTTTAATAAAACATTTGGCTTTATGTCTGGTAGAGAGATGAAAAACTTTTTGAAATTGCTGCTACATGAACCGAGAAAACAGAGAAAAAGGGCTAAGTATTTTGTTTTGTTCAGAAGGTAGAAAACCTTCAATAACCAGAATGCACTGGATTTGTTGTTTTCTAAAGACCTACTTACTACGAACAGCTGGTCAGAGCGACTCACATTCGATTAAACTTAATAACATCGCAGGGTACCATAATAGTTGGGGATCATAAAAAAGAAACGTGTATTGCACGATTTCATACTGCAACACTGCCATGTTTTCAACAAAACACTGATGCTATTGCACTTACTCTACCAGTGACATCAGTTTCGCACCGCTGGCTTAGGTTGTTTTTTCTAGTTTTCACAGAAAATGCAGAAGTACAATCTGTAGTTTGGTCAACCGCCCAAGAGCTAGAAATTTCCCCCAGATGACGTAAACCACGTCATCTGGCGTAAAATTTCTGGCAAATAAACAGAAACTTCTCGGTTCAGGCAACATTGACGAAAGTTAAACGATGTCCATTTACAACCTCAATTCCCAAATAGTTGGGACGAAGTGTAAATTGTGAATAAAATCAAAATGTAATGACTTTCAGATCACATAAGCCAATATGTTATTTACAATAGAACATAGATAACATTTCAAATGTTGAAACTGAGATATTTTAGATTTTTATCCACAAAGTGAGCTTATTTCTGCAATTTTCTGGTTGCAACAGGTCTCAAAAAAGTTGGGACACAGACAAAAAAGGGCTGAAAAAGAAATTAATATATAAGAGAATCAGCTGAAAGAACATTTAGCAAGTAATTAAGTTAACTGGCGTCAGGTGTGTAACATGATTGGCTATAAAAGGGATGTCTTAGAGAGGCTGAGCCTCTCAGAAGTAAAGATGGCCAGAGGCTCTCCAACCTGTGAAGGCTTGCGTAAAAAAAAATTGTGGAATACTTTAAAAACAATGTTCCTCAACGTCAAATTGCAAAGGCTTTGAAGGTCTCCTCATCGACAGTGCATAACATCATCAAAAGATTCAGGGAAACTGAAAAAATCTCTGTGCGTAAGGGACAAGGCCGAAGAACTTTACTGGATGCCCGTGATCTTTGGGCCCTCAGACGCCACTGCATCACTCACCGGCATGATTCTGTCATTGACATCGCTAAATGGGCCCAGGAATACTTCAAGAAACCACTGTCTCTAAACACAGTCCGCCGTGCCATCCACAGATGCCACCTAAAACTCTATCATGCAAAAAGGAAGCCATTGTTGAGCATGATCCAGAAGCGCTGCCGTGTTCTGTGGGCCAAAGCTAATTTAAAATGGACTGTAGCAAAGTGGCAAAGTGTCCTGTGGTCAGACGAGTCCAAATTTGACATTCTCGTTGGAAATCATGGGCGTCGTGTCCTCTGGGCTTAAGAGGAGAAAGACCACCCCTCCTGTTATCAGCGTTCAGGTCAAAAGCCAGCATCTCTGATGGTATGGGGATGCAATAGTGCATATAGTGTGGGACACTTGCATGTTTTAAAAAGCACCATGAATGCTGAAAGGTATATAAAGGTTTTAGAGCAACATATGCTCCCCCCTAGATGACATCTATTCCAGGGAAGGCCTTGTGTATTTCAGTAGGACAATGCAAAACCACATACTGCAGCTATTACAACAGCATGGCTTCGTAGTAGAAGAGTCCGTGTGCCTGCCTGCAGTCCTGATCTTTCACCAATTGAGAACGTTTGGCGCATAATTAAACAAAAAGTCCGTCAAAGGAGCCCCAAAACTCTCCAGCAGCTGGAAGCCTGTATTAAACAAGAGTGGGATCAAATTCCAATGGCTAAACTCAAGAAACTTGTCTCCTCAATGCCCAGACGCCTCCACTCTGTGTTAAAAAGAAGAGAGGATGCTACACCATGGTAAACAGGCCCCTGTCCCAACTTTTTTGAGACCTGTAGAAGCCATCAAATTTGAAATGAGCTCATTTTGTGGATAAAATTGTAAAATTTCTCAGTTTCAACATATGCTATGTTATCTCTGTTTTATTGCGATTAAAATACTGGCTGGTGTGATTTGAAAGTCATTGCGTTTTGATTTCATTCACAATTTACACTTTGTCCCAACTATTTTGGATGTATATACTAACCATATGCATATGCAAAAACATGGATTGGTGGAACACACCAACCAGCACCCCTGACCAACGAACTGGCTTTAGGACTGGACTTGGTCCCTGAGTGCAGCTCTGTGGCTGCCCACTGCTCCTAACTATAGGATGGGTTAAATGCCCCATGGGTTTTAATAAAGTGTATCTTATCTTATCTTATCTTATCATTATACAAAGCTGGTTGAAAATCAATAAAGTGATTGTTTGAGCTTAGGGTTAGGGTTAGGGTTTGGCATTTAGTGGCTATGGTTAAGGTTAGGGTAAGGGATTAAGTAATGAATGTAAGTCTATGGGATTTTTTGACGAAACATGAAAACACAACTCTGTGTGTGTGAGTTCATGAGTGCGTGCGTGCGTGCGTGTGTGTTTATGTGCACGGAATTGTGGAAGAGGAGGACTCTCTTGCCACCTGCATGGGCAGTGTGGAGTACTCAATGGTGGCTTTGGACCCTCCTCTGTATCCATGACTGGGCTCCCTGCAGCTGCCTGGTGAAGGAGAGTGTGATCACACAACCCTAATCTCCTACTCCGCTCAATCGGCTCTCAGATGAAAAAAGCGAATAACCACATTAGAAATCTCATTACAGGGATTTAAGTGCGTGCTCCTCTGTACCCATGCACGCGTCGCGCACAGTACTTTGATTTTGTTATTTTTCGCTGGGTGTTGTTTTCTTATTTAATGGCGCATCAGGGCATTTCTTCGCATCTGGGTCAGATGTGGCTGGTACAGCGGATACCCTGCATCAGCCTGTGCTGCTTCGCTCACAGTGCAATACAAATCAGACTGCCACATAAATGCCAAAAAATGTATTAAACTGTGATGTCCAGAATATAGTGTCTCACTGCATTAGACATGTTGTTGTCTAGTATCAGAGAATGAAATACACACATCTGCTTGTTCAGAGCCAACTGTAAATCATAGAAGAAAAACTATCTCAACCACAGTTAAATGCTCCAGAGTGCAATTTATGTGCTGAACAGTACACATGATTTTGACCTGGCAGGTCTTTGTCAGGTGACCTGGTCGAGACCCTCTCGGCTCTGGGTATAGCCGGTAAATTGCACATGGGAGCACTTAACTATGTGGGAAACCATTCTTTCTTGCTGTTTCTTTGTGCTGTTCGCTGTTCTCCCTTCTTTCAGTGCTGTTGGGGGTGTTGTGCTGTGGTCTGACAGCTGTGGGCTGCTCACGGGCTCTCATCTCTTTGTGTGACTGTGTCATCAAATGTGTTTGTGTAACCATCGCTAACGGTGTTGTTTTTCTGTACACTGCGAAGAAAAGTCTTTCATGGGTGTTTTTTGGGATTTGATGTAATCTTGTTGTCTTCTTTTAATCCCATGAAACCTACAGATCCTTCTATGGGTAAAATGGAGCTGCTGAATTCAAATTTGGGGAGCTTCAGGCCTATTTTATATTGTAATGGAGATAACAAGATTTCCAATGATCCCAAAGATGTACACCTGAATTTTGAGGAAATGTGTATGAAATGATGGACAAGATCTAGGTATTTTCCGTTTGATGTATTGCTGCGGCAGTAAAAACATGGCATTCTGGGTTTGAATATTTCTCGCAGTATAACTGCGATGTTACTTCAGTGAAGCATTGCAACCAGCGGATACAGAATATGTATGTGACACTGTCGTATAATATGAAAAAAAATGCTTCTTCTTTGAACCTGCTTGAGGGAAAACTTATTTGAAAAATTAGAGTTTAAGGGGTTACGGCTACAACTTAAGCCTTCTAGAGGCTGCAACACCAGTGTCCCAAACAATCATAAATCATTTTGAGTTGTATGGATATTCAACGTGGAGAGATATTTGCTTCTTTTCTGCTGCTTGAAGCAAAACTTCCCTGAGTAGCTGGCAAAAAAAAATTGCCACTTGACTCAAGCACTCTAATATTTTACCTGTTCGATGAGCAAATACAATAGTTCCACACAGAAATTAAAGTATGGCATACATTAACGCAATACTTAATTTTCTCTTTGAATTGTGAATGTGTATTGACATATACTGTATTTTTTTTTCATGTTATTGCACTTCCCAGGCTCCGTACATATGTACTATTTACTCCGTACTGTCCAGTTTTGTTGAGCCTTTGCCCTCTGTAGCCTCAGTTTCCTGTTCTTAGCTGACAGGAGTGGAGCTTGGAATCATCTTCTGCTATCCATCTACTTCAAGACTTGACTTGTGCTTTCATCAATGCACGTCGGCATGGCACTGTTGTAACCCAAGGTTATTTGAGTTACTGTCACCTTTCTATCAGCTTGAACAAGTCTGGCCATTCACCTCTGACCTCTCCTGTTAGCACGGCATTTTCACTCGCAGAAGTGCCACTCTCTGGATTTTGTATTTTTTGCTATTGCACCATCCTCTGTTAACTGCAGAGACCGTTGTGTGTGAAAAGCCACAGTTTCTGAGATACTCAAAGCACCCCGTCTGGCACCAACAATAATTTCCTCAGGCAGTCGCTGATATTGCATTTCTTCCCCATTCTTTCTTATGTTTGGTCTGAATAACAGCTGAACCTCTTGACTATGTCTGCATGCTTGTATGCATTAGGTTGCTGTCACATGACTGGCTGATTGGATATTTCCATGACCAAGCAGGTGTACATGTTAACCTAATAAAGTGGCCACTGAGTGCACTTGTTATAATTGACTTATTTTTTCTGTTCAGTGCCAGCCAGCTTGGTGTAGGTTTATCCGTCGTCTTATGGATGTTTTATAGCAGGGCTTTCTAATCCTGTTCTTGATGAGCTTACATCCTGTAGGTTTTGACACCAACCGAAATTTGGCACAACTGAATCTACTAATTAGCTGCTCAATAAGATTTCAAGTTTCTAAATGAGGTGTGCTTGTTAGTGAAAGTGTACAAGATGGTGGATCTCCAGGAGCAGTAATCAGCTGCTGTTTTTTGAGGGTATGTACAACCTAAAGTTCATAAGAGTTTGGACAGTATGTAAAATGCAGATTTAAACAAAATTGAGTGATTTGTGAATCATCTTCTACCTTCAAATATTTTGTTGAAAACAGCACAAAGAATAAATATGCAAAGTTTCCCAAATCCACCTGTATTGATTTTTGTAAATATATGTGAATTCTGAATTTTATCCCTGTGATACATTCCTAAACAACTGAGACAGGAGAATGGAAAGACAGGGAGAGTTGTGTGAGCATCAGAAAAACAAACATCTGGAAAATGCCTCAGGTAAACAGTTGATTCAGTTATGAAGTAGGTATAAAATGAAAATTCACAAAGGGCACTGTCATTTATCAACAAAATGTATTGTGGTTCACCACCTTGCCAAAAGTTGAGTGAGAAAATAGTCAATGAGTTTAAGAACAACATTTCTCTGCAGTTGCACAGAATTTAAGGATCCCATCAATGATAGTCCATAATATAGTGAAAAGATTCAAGGAAGTCGGAGAGACTGCAGCACTCCCTGTGTGTAAAAGACTAGGCTGAATACCAAGATTGGATGCACATGACCTTCAAGTCCTCAGACAGCACTGCATTAATAACCTACATGATCCTGTGAATGACATAACCATATGGTCTCACAAATACTTCAGAAGACCTGTGCAAGTGAACAGTTTGTCATGGCATCATCAAATGCAAGTTGAGACTCTACTACACAAAATGAAAGCGATAAATCAATATCATCCAGAAGCACCACCAACTTCTCTGTGCTCAGGTTTCATCTGCAATGGACTGATGGGAAAGTGGGAACCCGTTCTGCGGTCTGATAAGACCATTTTTCTGACTATCTTTGAAAATAATGGGCATCCTGTTCTCAGGGCTAAAGAGGAGAAGCGCCATCCTGACTGTTATCAGCGACTTGTTCAAAAGCCAGTATCTCTCATGGTATGGGGCTGTATTAATGCACTGGGCATGAGCAATTTGCTCATCTCTGGGCGCAAATTTGATGCAGAAGGATACATGCACATTTTAGGACAACATATTTGACTTTCAGAAGCTGCCTTTTTTATGGACGCACCGGCATGTTCCAGCAGAACGCCAAGCCACAGTCTGCACAGTTTACAACTGCGTGGATTTATAGTCACAGAGTGCAGGTAATGCCTGCAGCCCGGGCCTGTCCCGGTTTGCAAACGTGTGGTGGAGTATGATGTGCATAATACAACTATGGAGACCCGAGATGTGCGCTCACTTCTCCTAACCAAGTTGTGGCACTGCTTCCACTCTGAGCCACATTTCAGCCGCTCAGATTGCACCAAACTGGAATTGTAAGCCAATCAGATTGTACATAATTGGTATTTTTTTCCTAACTTTGTTATAAAAAGTAATCCGGCACCCAGGACTATTGACCAACTGAGGTCCTATACCAGAATGGGAACAAATTCAGCTTTTTAAAATTCAACAATTAGTGTCTTCAGTTCCAAAATGACTGCTGAGTGTTATTAAAAGGCGAGGTGATGTTACACAGTGGTGAACATGCACCCCTCCCACCTGAGAATGTGTTGCAGGAATCACATTTGGCTATTATTTTTTTTAATGAAAATAACATTGGCGAGTTGAGACATTACTTATTTAGTGAGCGTATTCAAAAAATTAAAAAAGGTGGCACATCTCAATTCTTCAAATCAAGGAGGACAAAAATACTCACATTTCACTTATTTATTTGGTTCGCATCACATTGCAAACGCTCTGATGAAGGCTTTGTGCCAAAACGCGTAAGCGTTTGTTTTTTTAGCGTTTGTTTGTTGTGATGTGAGCCAAATAAATTAGTGAAATCTGAGTATTTTTGTCCTCCTTGATTTGAAGTATTGAGTTGTGCTACCTTTTTTTAATTTTTTGAATATGCTCACTGGATTTTTAGTTTAGCACTCCACTGAGAATCCAACTGTTGAAGCGCAACCTCCCTTTCGAACCATTACATTATTTTATCTTTGCAATTTTTTCAATTTAATACAGGTTGAAAGGGATTTTCAAATTACGGCTTGCTGTTTTTATTTACATTTTAAACACTGTCTCAGTTCTACTGTAATACTATGAATGTGTGCTGTTTATAGGGGAGCCGCCGATGGGATTTCGGGACGTGCTGCTGCGAGAGGGTCCAGAGGGATTCGCTCGAGCGGTGCGGGCCCACCAAGGCCTTCTGCTCATGGACACCACCTTCAGGGATGCCCACCAGTCGCTGCTGGCCACTCGCGTCCGCACTCACGACCTCAAACAGATCGCCCCCTTCGTGGCCCACAACTTCAGTAACCTCTACAGCTTAGAGAACTGGGGAGGTGAGAGCTATTACAGGGCAGTGGCTAACGCAGCCACTGGAGCCGAGAATGATTTATCTACTATTGCTCTGCTATGATTCTCGGCGCGGTGAATTCAGACTCACTTGCAATTTGTTTATTTTCTGTACCCTACCTATATAAATATCCATTCAAAAAATGATAACTTGAAACTTTTTGGTCACAATTTTATTAGGTAATGTCTAATGATTCATTTTAGTGCAGAAGGTGCCAGAATAGGTGCTTCACCATGTTGAAATGCAATCCAACTGTCTTGTGAGAACTCTCTACCTACCTGAATGAGTTTTTGAGTTACCTCCTTCTGCTCAGTACAAGGTGCTATCAATGAAAACCCATTCCTGCACCTCATAGCCCCCCAAACCAGCCCTAGTGGAGAGGAAATACTTTTTTGTCCACCTGAGAGTTTAAGAGTGAACTACCTGTATGTAAGGACCATGTAGAGGGGATGATTTTGGCATCTGTTTCTTTTTTCTTTTTTCTTTTTGTAAAAACAGCAGTGTATTCCTCTGTCCTTTGAGCTGCTACACCTGGCTCTGCTGGATGGCTATGAATTAAATGCTGACTTTTCTTCAGTGTTTTTTTTTTTTTTTTTTTTTTTTTGAACATTCTGTTAAAAAGCAAAAGAAAGACCCCTCTGAAAAAAAAGATTAAATGTAATTGGCACCATAAGCTGTTTTAATCTGTGTTTTCAACTCTTTTCCCTGGTCTTAGCTGATATGTTGCTGGTCGAAGCTGTTTAATGCTGGCTAAGCTGGTAGAGATTGGGTAGAGGCCAAACTGGTTAGAACACGATGACTGTGTAGGATACTCAGCTGATGAACTGGTGGTCAACCAGATAAAACCAGCAAGATGTGTCAAAATCACAGCTTAAACCAGCTTAGGCTAAATTGGTATTTTCAGCAGGGAATCATTTAAGGTTTTCAGATTCAGGGTTGAGGGGTAAATGAGTGGGGGCATTAGAACACCATACATGACAGAAAGCGTCTCCTCCTTTCACTGTGCACAGGTGCCACGTTCGACGTGGCCATGCGTTTCCTGTGGGAGTGCCCGTGGCGGCGGCTGCAGGAACTGCGAAAACTGCTGCCCAATGTGCCCTTCCAGATGCTTCTGAGAGGCGCCAATGCAGTGGGCTACACCAACTATCCCGACAACGTTGTCTTCAAGTTAGTGAAAGCACACCTTGAAACCTCTGTTGGGCGAGCCAGTGCACTTAGGGGCTTCAGCTACAAATTGACCAAATGCGAAAGCACTAAACGGTCCTTTGTGAACTATTCTTGACAGCTCTTGCCACTGGATTTCCACATCCTCTCTGTTTCTCCCCTCTCCAGGTTCTGTGAGGTGGCCAAGGAGAACGGCATGGACATCTTTCGGGTCTTTGATTCGCTGAACTACCTTCCCAACATGATTCTGGGAATGGAGGCAGCTGGTAGTGCAGGAGGTGTGGTGGAGGCTGCCATATCTTACACTGGTGACGTGTCAGACCCCATGAGGCAGAAATATTCGCTGGACTACTACCTGCAACTGGCTGACGAGCTGGTGAAGGCGGGAACACACATCCTGGCTATTAAGGTACACTGTGGCTGCCCTCATGGATTGGATGGATAGACAGACTAAGAGATAGATTGACGGAAAGACAGATGGATCGACAGGCAGAGAGACGAACTGATGGACTGGTAAACTGACAATAAGAAAGACAAGTAGGTGGACAAACAGAAAGACAGATGGCCGGAGACAAATGCAGAAGACAGGCCGGCTGACAGACAAGCAAGAAGGCATACAGACAAACAGACAGATTGACAAAAAGATAGACAGGTAAGTAGGCGGGCAGACAGACTGACCGACAGACAGGTAGGGTGATAGGCAACCTCATCAATAGACAAGCAAACAGACAGACAGACAGACAGGCAGGCAGGTAGGCAGGAAAACTAACAGACAGACAGTCATAGATGGATAAGCAGGTAGGCAGGCAGACAGACAGACAGACAGACAGACAGGCAAGCAGACTGATTCACAGGCAGGTGGGTGGGCAGGTAGACACATAGACGGAAACACAGACAGACAAATGCTTCATGCTCATGCTCAAGCCAGGATGGGATGAGAGGAGGATTAAAGGTGTAAAGAGAAGGATTAGCTGAATGGAGAGATGGTGTTAGAGAGCAGCTGGGTTACGACTGATCGACATAAAAGATGGAAAGAATTCTACTTTCCTACTAAATCCTTCTTTCCTTCCACTTTTATCCTTTTCTACTTTCCCCTCCCATCCTCTCCTCTCTTCCTCACTCCCTCATGCTCTAACCATCCCATTCTTTTCCACCTTTCTCTCTGTCTTCTCATCTCTGCCTGCTTCGCTCCTTCCCCCCCCTCACCCTGACTCCCTTCCTTCTCTGTCCAAATCTCCTCTCATTTTCTCACTGTATTTCTGTTTCAGTCCTTCCTTCATGCTTTTCTCTCACTCCTCCTCGCTCATTTCAATTAAATATGCTCCATGAAATTACATATTTCAAAATACATGTTGCCTAAGCATACACTATACGTAATAAACGCACAATGCAATGTGCATACTGTGCAATGCCACAGGACATGTCCTGCACATTTTCTAATTTATCTACAATTTATGATTTATCGCTATTTCATACAGTTGAGTTTGTAAATATACATGAATACATAATGAGGTTATACACTGTTTATGTAAGCATATAGTTATAGATTCTAACACTGTCATAAATTTGACTCAGAACAGTTCCTCAGGCAGTGGCGGGCAGCCATCTACTGTGCGACCAAATGTCTCTCTCTCCCCTGTTGTAGGACATGGCAGGGCTCCTGAAGCCAGAGGCGAGCCGCCAGCTGATTGGAGCTTTGAGGGACCGTTTTCCTGAGGTGCCCATCCACGTGCACACCCACGACACTGCGGGCGCGGGCGTGGCGGCCATGCTGGCTTGTGCCGAGGCTGGGGCAGACGTGGTGGACGTGGCTGTGGACTCTATGGCGGGCATGACGTCACAGCCTAGCATGGGTGCCATCGTGGCATGCGCCAAGGGCACCAAATTAAACACAGGTAAGAACCGTACGCCGTCGCACATTCCCCGGTCGGTATGCAACACTTCCCACTGTCCCGGCCATGACACCCTGTGACATTTTAAGAAATGGTCTTATTCCGCTATGAGGGCATATTGCCATTAACTTGGGTCAGTACTTCTAACAGAACTTCAGGCCTGAGCCAGACCTTTTTCATAAGCAATCAAGCAGCACTTAAAAAAAAAAGATTATTTCAGCCCTTCAGGCGGCCTGGTTAAGAAACCCCGTGCAGATGTTCACTCTCGCTTCACGGCTAACGGTAAAAGTGCTGATCACTTCAGCGAGAGTGTTTCCATCACTGCACATTATAGCAGATTACAGAACGTGCCTCCCTTTGAAGTGCCCTGCTGAATGAGCGCAGAGAAATCGAGATAATTTAGCTCAACCGTCGCTTTAGCTTTATCGGGCTTTTTCCACCAAGGGGGTTTCAGTTCAGCGGTCCTGCAGTGACTTGTGCGCGCTTCTCTAAAATGTTGTTTATCAGAGTAAAATTTCCAAGGGAGACAATGGGGTGTAAATTGTCTAAATAGAACATTCCTCGTTATGTTAGAGGACGGATTGAAGGCAACAAAAGTGGCTGTGAATTTAAGGATTTGCGAATTGAAGCGCCGATGTGTGAAGTTAAGGCGGCAGAAATGTTGAGGTCTATTTATTGAACGTATATGTATGTGCCAAGTTTAACCGTGGTATGAGTTTTATGTGGCGTGAAATATTGTAATTGATTCTTAGCAAAAGCTCATTATTTCTAGGTGAAATGGCATTACTACCTTGGCTATGAACGTGCAAATTTGCATACGTTGGTATACATCTGCACTGCTGAAAATTTAAGAACAAGTTCAGAAGATTACTGAATACAGGTACTCTAGGCTACCATATGTTCAACCATAATATATCTTGTTACCCCGTGCCATATTCTTATATCATTTTCACAGATTTACTATTATTTCTTTCACTTCCCTGTGATGCTACTTCTCATTCAAGACACGTATGCCTGGGATATGAATCATGTAATATCATTCAAAGATAAAGCCTATGTGTGTTCCCATGGTTCAGACTGTGTTTATTTGCAGTGCTGTTACACTGTTTGGTAGATGTTGTTCACAGGGGTTAAGCTAGGACACCTTATCAGACACACAGCTGCTCTGTGGAAAAGCCCAGTGGACACACAGTTTTGGTAGCAGAGTGAAATATGTAAAAGAGTAAGGTTTTGCTTGTCACTCAGCATTAACATCATTCCATAATGGGCGCACATTTCCGGCGCATCAAACCTTGCCACAACTTAAATGTAATGTTGCTGCAACCAGTACCTATGTCACCGACCACATTGCTCTGCTGGGTATTTGAGTGGTCGCAGGCACACGAAGCAGGAAAAATGGTTGTCCATGCTTGGCAGTGCATTGAGTTTATAGAGCGTCCCCCTAGCTTCCCTATGTTATCATACCCATCTCATGATCATTTTTCAAACTGTGACTCGGCCTCTGGATTAACTGTGTGGAGAAAGATGCAAGAAAGCGTACTCTCTGTGGCAGCTGTACCCGTATTCCTGCATAAACTGCAAAAACAAAATCTTACTGAGCGTTTTAATCTTGTATTTAGAGCTAAAACAATTATTTCTATTACCTTTTCTCTCAGACAAAAATTTGCCACTAATATGAGATAATGTTGATTTATGTCAAGATTTGTCTACGGGGTAAGATAATTTCTCATGGCAAAATCTAAAAGTGAGTCACATCAGTGGCAGAATTTTTTTTCTGAGGAAAATGATAACAGAAATTAGTGTTTTAAGTCTAAATACAAGAGATGCTTGGTGGTAAGATTTAGTTTTTGCAGAGTTATAACTATAAGCTCAGCCTGCGCTGGATGCGGGGAGAGGTGAGGCCTTGCTTTATATGCGGACATGTTGGCCTTGTTCCTTCGGCTTGTTTGCATCCTGAGGACTCCCCCACACCCCCACCCCTCCCTCAGTGAGAGAGTGCAGTGTTACCTGGTTGATTGATATGTCCGGGAGCTGTCAGTTTATCCATGCAGACAGATTGGACAGCCTCAGCTCTCTCACTCGCTAATTCTGTTTCTCATTAATGAGGTCTGTACACTGTTTGTTTTCCTTCTTTCCCTCTAATGGCCATTGAGGCAGGAGACAGGGCTGCCTTCATATCAGTTTGACTTCCTTGTCTTTCTGGGCTGCTCTTCCCCTCTTTGTCAGTAGTGGTCATGCACCCCTCCGCTCTCCCATTTTTCTCCTCGTCTGGCTGCACCGCGATCAGTCGCCGGGTGCTATCGCTCTGCAGCTTTGAACTGCTTACACCTTTCTCTCCACACTATGAAAGCCTGCCCCTCTCCTCTCTTGCTCTTTGATTCTGCTTCTCTCCATTCCTTTTTCTCACATAAGGGCTGCCTTTGGTGTGCGTGAGGGAGTGGCTTTTGTGTTCCTGGGCAGTTATAAGCTGCCTCTTTATATAAAGATGTGACTGTCACAATGAAGTGTCTTTTTTTTAAGTGTTGATCCACCTATCAGTCAAACGTTTTGAAACCTGACAGAACTGCTAATATATTCCCTTGTTGGAGGACACCTGCTTCAGCCTCAGCGCCTGGCATCCAATCACACGAAGCATGTGATGCTCTGGTGAGCGGGGTCAAGGTTCTGATTGGATGCGGTCTCCCCTGTCTGTCTCAAGTGATAACACTCACTCACAGTCACGCACGCCACATACATACACACACACACACACACACACACACACACACATATACATCCGCATTCCTTGTGTATATACATGCACATACACGCGCCCACCGGAGTGCAAGCGCACCCACACACACACACACGCACACACACACACACACGTGCACGCACATATACATACGCATTCCTTGTGTATACATATGCACATGCACGCACCCACACAAGCACGTGCATATACACAAATGAACACATTCATACATACACACACACACACACACGGGCATACACATTCCTTGTGGATATTCATGCACATACACACACCGACACGCGCATGTGCACACACTAAGACGCACACATACAAACACACACACACACGTACACACATCCTTGTGTATATTCATGCACATACACACACCTACATGAGCACGCGCACATACACAGACACACACACTCACACACACGCACTCACACATGCACGCAATCTCAGATTCATCTCCGCAAGCTAACCCCACTGATAAATATGGCAGGCAGGCATTGCATGTGCAGTGACCATGAGCATGATATTAATCCTACCTGCATTTGACACTCGGTGACTCGGGCTGACAGATCTGTATGGGTGGCTAATTGGTGACAGTGCCAGGGTCCTGGCCCTGCAGAGGCTGCAGTCGCCTGTCACGCGCTGTGGTTGATGGGAACCGACCCATCGCATTGTGTTTACTGCGTCGTCAGTCTACCGCTGCATGTAAATGAAGCCGAACCTCAGGCAATTAGCGGTTGGGAGAAATGAAATCAACTTTGACAGCACCATGTTGGCACAAACAAACCCTTTGATTGACTGGCATATGAATAAATAGAGAGTTACAACTTGATTCCTTGGGAGTGTCTGTGATCGCTGAGGTTTAGTTGTACCCTGATTATTGTAACTGTTTGGTTAAAGTGTGGTCTCTCAGTCATGGTTATCTCGCTGTTCAGTGGCTACATTGGATTATATTGTGTTGGTTTAATGCAGCAGGCATTTCTCACCAGAGCAATTCCAAAGTAGAGAACAAAGTGTTACTTCCGGGAATACAAGTGTAATAATACCACAGCACTGAATGAGAATCAATTTATAATTAATGCATGTAAATTTAGCCAAACAAACCAGCAATTAGGACTGCAAACAAAATGTAATTATGCCCGCTCAGCTAAACCTGTACTTACGCAGCTATGCATGCACAAGTTCTGCAACATAGGAAAATCACAAAAGAAGGAGGAAATCCAAATGGTTAGGGGACCACAGTGCTGTCTGTAGAGGGGGGTTTTCAATCTATCATGGAAGATGTGCAAGGTCTTTGCCATCTGGCTCCACAGGAAGCTCATTACACCTCTGTAGGACCTCAGCAGACTGGAGCCGTGACCTGACAGTGCAGGCATAGCATGGAGGGCCAGACGCCCAGATGTTGCTGAATAGGTCTGATGTACGGGCCGATGATCTTTTCATGATCTGATGAAGTGGAATAGTTCCTTTGGCTGACCCGTAAGGGGAAGCGATCTGCAGTCGTGGAAAGGGTGTGCATTAAGGTTAACTCTAGAGGTGACAGGGTCAATGGTGGATATATAAGCTCTGTAGTGTGCATTCTACAGTGGTCCATAATTCTTGGGACAAAAAAAATTTCTTGATTCAGTTCAGGACACAACAATTCTAGACTCACATTGTCATTAATCACATGTGGTTAAAGCTTCTGTTATAGGGTATTTATATTTAGATATTATGGTCTTGCTATGAAGAAAATGCCATTTCTTCAGTTGGCTTTGTCCCAAAAATGATTGAGTGTACTTTATGTATACTCATGCAGTATGACGTTTGAGGCCGCTTCTTATAACGTGTTTGCTAGTTAAGCTAGCTCACACAGACACGAGTGGAAGGATGACTCTGCCTGTGCAGCTCAGTAAGCAGGCTCGTGGCTGCTCAACTGACCAGTAGAGATTACTAATGAGCTCATTGAGAGCTTTAATTCCCGTCAAATGAAACCCTCCCATCCCTGGGCAATGCTAGAGCCAACTGTGCATTTGCCCTGCCCAGCTGCCAGCCTGTAAGCACTGGCTCAGTTAGTTTTTGGAAAGACATTTGCAGTGGGAGATAAAATATTGAAGAATTGGTTCAGACAGCAGATTATACTTTTTATTTACCATTATCACTCATTCGCCATCTTTGTTTATAGTACCTCAATCGATCACCCTCACTGCGTTGCTTATGTGCGTTTCTCTCCTCTCCATACCCTGTTACTCTCCCTCCCCACCACCCTCTTCCTCTTCTTTACACCTCTCTCTTTCCCTCTCTTTTCCCCTCGCTCTCTCCCTCACACCTCTCCCTCCCTCTAGGCATAGCTCTGGAGAAGGTGTTTGACTACAGTGAGTACTGGGAGGTTGCACGTGGGCTCTACGCCCCATTCGACTGTACAGCCACCATGAAGTCCGGGAATGCCGACGTGTACGAGAACGAGATCCCCGGGGGCCAGTATACAAACCTCCATTTCCAGGCACACAGTATGGGCCTGGGGAACAAGTTCAAGGCTGTGAAGAAAGCCTATGCTGAGGCCAATAAGCTGCTGGGAGACCTCATCAAGGTGAGAGAGTTTCCCTACGCACCTGTGGATCAGCCACTGGTGGGTTTCCTTCATGTATCAGTGAAAACATAGTGATTCTGCTTAGGCGAGCCTCGTAACATGGGTTCAAGCTCGGACTCAACCACTGTCCGCGCTGACCGTGGCTGGTAGCTTCATACAGCAATTGGGTATTGTGGTGTTCAGTAGGTCTGTGATTCGTTTTTCTCTTGCAAACCCCCTATTCCAAATTCTAGCTTCGCAGTAGTGTGCGGCGTGCAAAAACTGGGAATGACACTGAATATTTCAGAGGGCCTCAGATCTCCATGCTTTTCTGTGATGACTGTGGGGTGTACACATCAAAGCATCTGTTGTTGATATTTGGGCATTGCAAAAAAGGTCTGGACTTGAATCTACACCAATCAGTCTTAATATTAATATCGTGTAGGCCTCACTCGTGCTGCCAAAACAGCTCCGTCAAACTGACGTCCACTTGAATTCACAGACCCAGGATTTCCCAGCCAAACGTTTCCCGAAGCATCACACTCCCTCCACCAGCTTGTCTTCTTCCCACAGTGAATCCTGGTGCCATTTCTTCCCCAGGTAAATGGTGTGCACGCACCCAGTCAGTGCTCATGATGTAAAAGAAAATGAGACTCACTGGACTGGATTACCCTCCTCAATTGCTCCAAGGTCTGCTCACTTGCCCATTGAGGGAGTTTTTGGCAGTGGACTGGGGTTGGAACGTGCTCTCTGTCTGCCAGTACGGGGCACTATACACAGCAGAGTGCGGTGGAGTCTGTGGTAACACATTCCTCACGGAGTGTCGTTAAAATTCTCTGCGACTTGTGCCTCTGTAGCCCCTCTGTCATTTCTGACCAGATGGGTAGCCTTTATTATTTATTGTTCTTGAGCATCGGTAAGCCTTGGGCTCTTTAACAACCTGTCGCCAATTTGTGGTTTGTTCCTCCTTGGAGTGCTGCCGGTCGGTACTCGCCACTGCTGATTGGAACCGCCCCAGAAGGCTTGCTGTTTCGGAGATGTTCTGACCCACTCGTCTGACCATAACAATATGGCCCTCGTCAAAGTCGCTCAGGTCCCATTTTTCCCCACACACATGATTTTGTCTATCAGAACCAACTGTTCGCTCACCGTAAAAGGTCTGTCGGCAGATTTTGACTTTTGCCATTGTTATCAATAATCAATAATTATTTGATAATTATTTGCTTTATTTGTGGGTGGTTTAATTGTTTTGGGTCACCGCTGTATGCTGCCCTGCTTTGAGTGAAAATTTATTTAAAAAAAAGCATTTTTTTTCTATCTACTATTCTTTTTACAAAATAACTGTTGGCCAGCTAACTTACCTCGGACTCAGGGTCTGACATTTTCTGAAATTAAGCTCTATCTTAGGCTACTTCTCTGTCCAGTGTTATGGTAATTTGTGGTGTTACCGCAACGAAAGCTTTAGACACTCCTCTTCTGGAAGGGGCAGCAGAGAGCCATTAATTAATACATCCATGCCAATGCCCCAGCTCCAAAAAGTTGGGATGATGTGTAATATGCTATGCGGCTCAACCACGACTGTCTTTTTTCCCGTCTCTTTCTCATTGTGCAATCATAAATACTGAGCTTAACTGAGGTAAGTGCGGCTAACAGCTCTTTAGACGTTAGTCTGGGTTCTTTTATGGGCACCTGAATGAATGAGAATGCACTCTTGGAGGAATTTTGTTTGGCCAACCACTCCTGGGAAGGCTACCGACTGTTCCAAGTTTTCTCCACTTGAAGATGATGGCTCTCATCGTGGTTCGCTGAAGTTCCAGAGCCGAAGAAATGGCTTTAAAACCCTTTTCAAACTGCTCAATGTCAATAGCTTTGTTTATCATCTGTTCTTGAATTCCTTTAGATCGCATCATCTTCTGCTGCATTTTGCCTACTTCACACTGCCAGACAGGTTCTATTTAAGTGGTATTTTGATTTGACAAGCTGGCAGTAATCATTTCTGGGTGTGTGAAGTGAAGTGTAATCCAGTTATCAATTAAATTTGTTTAATTGGTTTATTTAGTCACTAAGGGGACGATTACTTTTTAACATTGGGCCAGGTACGGTTCGATAGTTTTTTAGCTTACCGGCCCTATGGGCCGATAAGCTATTGTCATGGTGTGGCATCCGTCGTCCTTCAACTGTCATCCGTCGTCCGGAACATTTTTATCTTTTTTTGGCCTGATGAATTTTCGTGTAAATTTGCAATAACATACTACTTGACCATATCTCCGGGCATTTTTGATTGAATCATTTTTGTCCGTTTTATGGGCCCTTGAAATTTTGGCTCCAATGTTAAAGATAGGGCTAAGAAATTTTTAAAAATTATTTCTTAACAACTGTGCGATAAATTTTTTTCTAAATCAGGCAATCAACTAACCTTGGTACCATCAATGTACGGTGCGAGCGCCATTTTGATTGAATCGACGGAAGTGGGTCTATTGGGGGCGTTGTACTTTATGGAAATGCAAGACGGCCTGTGGAAGCCAAATGGTTGCAGATAGAGATTAAGTTTGTATTATCGACATATAGGAAGTCACATATGACCTATACATTGGCTGTGTTAAAGTTGACTTCAGATGACTTTGAAAGGTCAAACTCGAGGTCAGGGAATATATTAACAATGTTAAAAGATATGACTTGAAATTTCAAAAAATTATTTCTCAAAAACTGTCTGATATCTTTTTTTCTAAATCTGGCAATCAACTCACCTTGATACATTTTATGTATAGTGGGAGTGTCATTTTGATTGAATCGACGGAAGTGGGTCTAGTGGGGGCGCTGTACTTTAACATTGGGTCTTATGGAGAATGGGCCAAATTGCCTGTTGAAGCTAAATGGTTGCAGATAGAGATTAAGTTTGTATTACTGACATATAGGAAGTAATATATGACCTATATTTTGGCTGTGTTAAAGTTGACCTCAGATGACCTTGAGAGGTCAAACTTGAGGTCAAGCAAAATGTTACAATTTTCAAAGGTTTCTAGGCTTGAAAATATTGAAGATTGGGAACATATGTGCATTGAACACTTATAGGAAGTCATGTATGAACTTTCATTTGGTAGCCTTGAACTTGACCTTCGGCGACCTTCGAAGGTCAAACTTCTCATAGTGAAATTTCAATGACTTCTATCACCAAAACTATCACAGATAGAGCTTAGGTTTGTATTGCGGGCAGATAGGAAGTCATGTATGAAGTTTCATTTGGTGACATTGAACTTGACCTTCAGTGTCCTTGAATGCCCAAACTTCAGAATGAAATTTCAATGACTTGTATCAGCAAAATGGTTACAGATAGTTTTGGTTTGTATTGGAGATGTATAGGAAGTCATACATGAATTTTCATTTGGTGGCCTTGAACTTGACCTTCGGTGACCTTCGAAGGTCAAACTTCACATATTGAAATTTCAATGACTTCTATCACCAAAACTTTTACAGATAGAGCTTAGGTTTGTATTGCGGGCATATTGGAAGTCGTGTATGAAGTTTCATCGGGTGACCTTGAACTTGACCTTCAGTGACCATGAACGGCCAAACTATACAGTGAAATTTCAATGACTTGTATCACTAAAATGGTCACAGATTGAGCCAAGGTTTGTATAGAGACATTTAGAAAGTCATATATGAAGTCCATTTGCTGACCAGAACTTGACATTCTGTGACCTTTAAAGCTCACAATTGACATATTGAATACATATTGACATATTTTAATGACTTGTATCACCAAAACTGCTTCAGAGCTTAGGATTGTAGTACAGAAGGTTTTATAAATGTATGTGAACTTTTATTTAGTGACCTTGACATTGATTTTCATTGCTTTAAATTTCAAACTTCACATGAAATTTTCATAACTTGTATCATCACTGTAAGACTGCTTGTCGGTAAGCTACAGGACCCTTGGTCCTATTTTTCTTGAATAAAAAACTGCATTTTGTGTTTATTCAAATTATTTTAGTCTAATATTAAAATTTGTTTGATCTGAAAGATTTAAGTGGGACGAATATGCAAATACAGAAAAAATTTGATGGGGGGCAAATAGCTGTATTTTCTTGTCTGCACTGTTTTCAACTGAATACAAGTCAAAAACAATTGGCAAATCGTTGATTTCTGTTTGTCTTTAACATTTTACACATTGTCCTGTCTTTTTTTTTTGATGTTTTTTGGAGTTGGGGGTGTCCTCTTTGGCTCAGACTTAAAAGAAAGAACCCTTGTCAAACGACCGTGTAACTTCAAACTAACCATTTGTATTATATTCTCCTTGGAAAAGAAAAGGTCTGTATGTTCTCTCACTGTTGGCATTGATTTACCCCAGGTACTCAGGTTTCCTCCCAAAGTCCAAAAACAAACATGTTAGACTTATTTGAGACTGTAAAGTATCCATAGATATGAGAAAATAGGATGTGATTCGACTCCTACATGTTTTTAGAAAGATATAGCTGTAAAATAGTACGCTGTTAATGTTGTTGAACAATAAATAAATAAGTACAAGAAAAAGTAAGAATTTGAGTCTCATGATAAGACAGAAACAGTTGCTAAGACAGTTATGTTTTTTGGTGTGCAGGTCTATGCTATTTGTGAATTCTGTAGATGTAGCTACTGTTCGAATGAAGATCTGGCGCAGGGCTGGTTTGGGAGTGTCTGTAGAATAATTTCACAAGACTGCCTGTGGGCCTTGGTGTTGATCATTCTGTTTCTACAATTCCAGACAGCTGAAAGAGCTCCAGAGCCAGTGCGCCACACACACTCTCATTGTGCCCCTGTGTTCTGTAATACACAGGATTCTCCTTCTGCTGCTTCCACCTCTCCCTGTCTACCTTCTTCCCTTTTATCATCCCTCACTGTCAGTCCATACTCCTCAAAATCATGCCTGGAACAAGAAATAAAAATAAGTTCCAAACTTAAATTGCTAATCCTATCCTTCCTGCATTGGCCCAAAAGACATATCAGTACGGTGCTTTAAGCTAAGCTTATCTGTTCTATTCTCAATGCCAGCGTCTGATCTCTGCAATCAATGACACCTGCCAGCGTTTGGTTCTGCCTTGCTGCCTCCATACGCCTGGCTGAATCAAACGATCAACAATCAATTTGAATTTTTCTTCTCTGTTCCTGTTGTGCACTGTTGCATTCATGGTTAACATTGTTGGCAATGGTGGCACCGTGAATCAGTCAAGCAGTCCTCAGTCAATCCAGCAGCGGGTCATTATCGTCTCCTTTCCCCCTGCTCTTAATCTCTCCAGCTCGCTAAACATTTCATCATCTACATTCTCTTTCGCCCTGCCTCGCTTCCTGTGTAATATTGTGAGCCGTTTGTTTTAAGGCCCCTCCGTTTCCTTAGAGGTCCCTGGAGCTCCAGGATTGCTGTGGCCCTGGACATGTTCTGTCTATCCATTATTTTCTGTGTTTTCTGCTCTGGTTTGTTTTAAATTACTGGCTGCTCTTTGACAGAACAAATGTATCTCGTCAGGCCATTGAACATCCATTACAAAATGGAGACAATACTGCCAGGGCAGTAATCTCCCCAGTCACAGCTACCGGCAGTATATACAGTCACACTGCCAAATAATGTTCACCGACCAACATTTCCAGCAATTATTGAAAATTATACATACGCCTCAGAAAGAAGACATTTATAGCAGTGCTCTTGGGCTCTTCAATACTTCCTCCCCTCCCAGCCCTCTCCCTCTCCACCTTATGGCTTTTAACCCTTTAATTCCCACACCTAGTCTGGTGTCGCCCCATTCAAATGAGGCTAGGGTGCTAGTGATACTCTGGGGACTTTGCTATTAGCACAAGCCAGTGTATGCAGTATTTTTGTTTGAATGATTATCCCTATGATTCTCTATTGACTATTCAATTGAGTGCCTTTTGGTCTTGGCAAAATATCTGCTTGAATGTCGCCTGAGTGTTATAAACTAACTGAATTTAACAGTTAAATTAATGCATTGTTTCCCAGTTATTTTAACTGTAAGTGGAGTCCTGCACATATATAACTGTGGTTTACACTTAACATACACGGAACTCTGTAGTAAGCTTATTGCAAAATTATAGTTAAAATAACTGGCAAAAAAGGTGCCAGTTAACAACAGTGTGCGTCTGTCTCTGACTCTTTTTTTTTTTCTTTCTTTCCTCTTTTCCCTCTATCACTTTCCCTCGCTTCCCTTTGCCTTCCCCCTCTGAACCCTTTTAATCTCGCTCTATATATCACCGCCTGTCCCTCTTTTTTCCCTCACCCTTCCACCCTTGGATCTCCAGGTGACACCGTCGTCAAAGATCGTGGGCGACCTGGCTCAGTTCATGGTTCAGAACTCTCTGTCGCGAGCGGAGGTGGAGGAGAGGGCGGACGAGCTGTCCTTCCCCCTGTCCGTGGTGGAGTTTCTGCAGGGCCACATCGGCATCCCGCATGGGGGCTTCCCAGAGCCCTTCAGGTCCAAGGTAAGAGCGCCTGCATCACTCTTTTCCTGGCACCCCAATCACTCCTCACCCTGAACGCTCCGAGGCAAGAGAGATGCTATCGTGAGAAATGAGTTCTCCCTCAGGAGTATGTCCCCCTCTCGAAAGTCATCGTAATTTATCGCTCACTACAGCACAATTTGTGGAGTTATCGACAGAACACATATATGGGTGTTGTTGCTGGTTGAATATTTATTACTATTATATGCTGCAAGTTGAATTTAGCTAATGGTTTTTAAATTAGGGTGCTATGAATTGCATTTGAGATGTTATTGGCTGCAACAGCTGCTGTCACTTCCAACACAAACATTCGCTTTGAACTGTGATGTCAAAAATGACAGGAGGGATCTTGTTTCTGGGGGAGATCTTGTTCGTTATACCTGCAACAACCATCTCTCTGGCCCTCCACACTGCAGCCCAAAGCTCTCCCCAGGCTGCAGGCTCCATGGCGGGCGAGACCGTGGCCCTCCCTCTCGGTCCCCAGCCCTCAGTCTTTAGTCCTATCGGCTGTGACACAGTATGGGCCCTCCACTGATCAGTGACATCCCACCGCTTTCTCCATCATTAATCTCTGACATGGAAACCACTGTGCGAAACATCAAAAAGCACCTCCTTCCCCCAGCAGAGCCTTTCTCCTTCCCCCAGAACTCCAGAAAGACAACGTTTGATTTACCATCCGCATTAGCATCCCGTTGTCACCTTGAAGCTACAGGATATGCATGCCATTCCTTTCTTTTGTAGAAACTTCACAGGCTCAGTGGCAGTCTGAATTTTTTAAATCATCCCCCAGACAGAATCCATCATGTATTTAAAGCATTAAAGGGTCACCTTTTGGTACAACAGTGGATGAGACAGGATTCCTATACAAGTGGTGTTGCATTTGTTAGAGTCCATGGTGAGATTATCATTGAAATGGCTTTAAATTTTGACTTAATACTGCAAATTCCTATTATCCAGCGAGCAAGCATCTCATTGGCCATCTCACTTCATTACATATTTTAAGTTAATATCCTGGCACTTGAAAGACAGGCTGGCGAGCTTTGATATCAACTTATATCCCCACAGTTTGTCCCAGAGCAGTTTGATGTTGGCGTTCCATCTGCCTGAACTTACCCTTCATTTAAAGGCCATGGAGGACTCTCTCCCTCGCGCGCTGGGAACACTAAAGCGTCTCTGGAGATGTGAGGCCATGGTGAAGATTTTTCTTGTGATGTTACTAAGATCAGGCTGCCTGGAAGAAACCACAGAGTGCTTAACATTGAACAAAACTGTCAGAACGTATCCATATGCCAGTTTAAATGACTCGCGGTGTTTAAACACCACAAAAGGCTTTATTTTCAGCCTATAGGAATTGGATAAACACTTCGAATGGATATTTCATATCGCCTTTGATTGAGAGCGCACCTCATTTTCACAGCTTTTGTTTCGACCTTGAATTTCATGTTGAGGAATGCCTCTTAAGATTTGAAGAGCCTTTACATTTGCTGTTGCCAGTGTACCATATTGTATTTGCTGAGTGGCAAACCTGAACCCCTTTGAATTTGCCATATTTCCAGTGAAGCACGATTCATTAAATCAAGGTGATTAACAAACAGAATGTCTGCCTGTAAGCCCCACATGTTCAGATTTGACTTCCATTTTAAGTCAGTATTCTTATTTCATCTCACACTGCACTGTATAAATCTGGAGGTAAATTTAATTGCAGTGAGTGGAGTTGGGCTTTAATTCGTTCTGATTGCTCACTTAGCATGCATGATGCTTTGCTCTGTTGCAACATGGGATATTCTACTTCCCCTCCGAAGAATATAGCCTGTGGCTGCCCGCTGTTCCCTGTAGGCCCCCAGACAGCCCTCACTTACAAAAACATGAAAGTGTAATGAAGCGTGATATTAATCCCTAGATTGGGATTATTGACATTAAGAGCTACTGCTTGGTGCCAGAGGGAAGCACCTCTGAATGAGAGACACTGGAGCCCCAGAAAACTCTGTTTGTTGGCAGCATTTATGCTGCAGCCTGCCAGTTTATGGGCTCGTGGGGCAGAGTGCCCCTAAAGGGGGGGGGTCATGACAAAATGGCAATTGGTAATATGTATGTGCTACATGGCTTCTGGTGGTACTTCCTTTGATAGAACGTTAACAACCAGGTAGACGTAAATTGCTGCTGTGTTGATCTTTGCTGTTATTTCAAATTTTCTCCCTTCAGATAGACACAAAAATGTGCCGACTGTATCCACACAGCGTATCCATTGTATATAATTCCTCTTGTGCACCGACACTACATTTCAGCTGGTGTGATATACAGGTACCCAAAGCTGTGTGCAAAATGTGGCCTCTTTGGGAAAACCGTATACGGAAAGCTCAGTTACCAAGTTATGCCCTGAATCCTCCCCATTAAAATATTTACAGCTCTTACTGCTTGCAATCCCCTTACCACGCTCAAAAAAGGCAGCCTCTTTGCAGCAGCAGTCTTGTTGTAGGCTTATTTATCAGTGGCAGCACAAGCGTTTCAGCCAATATCTCGACAGAGCTCAAACAGCAGGATAAAGAAAACAGTGGCTTTCAGCCTTGATGAGGTGACTGTGTTTTGAGACACAGTTCTCCTCAGGTAGATTGACCTTAGCCTTGAAAGAACTTGGTTATCCGAGTCTACTAAGCGGGGCACTGCCAGAGCAAATGCCACTTCCTGCAAATACAGTGCGAAGCCAACCTGTGGGGAAAGAGCTGTCATCACAAAGACTCATACACAAAAGGAATAAACAACATGGCTAAGTCTGTGCAGTCAGGTATTTTTCAAAATGTAACAAAATTCTCTGCTTTAGATCTCCACATATTGCCACGGTTGCTAACATAATGTGTACCATGGGCTCCACTTTTACTCTCAACATCTCGCTGACATCAGAAGTTTGCTTTTGTGGAAGCGCCAGACCAGTGTTTTTGTGCTATTATTTCAGAGGAAGTGCACTGAACAGCACATGGCACTTTAGCGATGATGACCGTCTGTTCAAGTTACGGCTGTCCAATCACTGCGTCAGTTGATGCAGCCAGCGCTGGCACCTGTCCTGTTCTGAGTGACCAGACTTTGCTCTGTCACCATTGCTGATTTAAGGCCGAAATGGTGGGGTTGCTGGCTTTCAGTGCTCTGGTATATGGATGGGCCACATGGTTTGGCATAAAATCTGGCTCATAGCAGGCCTGGCTGCGGTTGACTGGCAGAGATGTGTAAGGAATTGGAGACAGCGTCCACTGACCCATTCTATAGATTCCAAGGGAGCCGCTCATTGGCACAAGGCCTATTTATGGAGACTGCCATGTTTGACTATGGGGCATTTTGGCATCATAGAATGTGCATCAGGGACTTTTCAGGCTCCAGAGCACGCGCACAGGGTACCTAAATGGCAATAGAAATATAGGAATAAAAATCAAATCTGGCTCCAGGGAGAAGAAATTGGACCCAGGAGAGTAATTGGCTCAGAGGAAAGAAATTTTTCAATTTAAACGTATAGTCATGAGTAGAATAATTTCGCCACAATGAATAGTTTTGAATCTACTTTAATGAGGGGATGTGCTTTTTGGCACTGGAGGTTTAATAATCCGCAGAACCTCCAGCAACCTGTCAAGTGTGCTAGCTTCTGGGGGAATGCCATTCTATAGTTTCCTGTGTTGGATGCTGCACAAGAGTGGACCGTCACTGGGCATCATATCAGCTTCAGAAGATCAGGTATTATTTCTCCTGATGTCATATCAGCTTCAAAAGATGAGGTATTATGTTCACCTGATATCATATCAGCTTCAGAAGATCAGGTATTATGTTCGCCTGATTCTTTAGAATGGACCTCTACTATTACAGCAGTTCCTTTCTTTTATGCATTTCATATATATTTTTTTTAAGGTTTTTAATTTTTCATCTGAAATTTGAAATCCATGCCCTGGTAGCATTGGCGGTGTTGTACTGAGCCTAGAATCTTGCATTTTGGTCAGTAGCACGTTTGCATCATGCCAGCCTCCCCTATTACACCCCACACTCCCCTAATACTCAGGTGCCCACCATCACCCTGCGCGAACATCCCTTACCGAGAAATCTGTTAAAAATTGTGAGAAAATCGCGTCTGATTTATTACCAAATGAGAGCCAAGATGGTGAATTGCACTCATTTAAGTCACACATTTTGTTTGCACCAATGAAAATCATAGTTCTCATTTGAGGAAGTAATGATGCAAATGAACATGACTCAACGCAGTCCTTTTTTCTTTTGCACGTGCATATTTTTGATTTGTTACATGCAAATATCTTTGTTAATGTGTGACATTGTGGTTTTAACGTGAGGAAAGGTAAATATTACAAGAGATTTTTTATTTATTTGTGTATGTATTTATTTTTTACAGTGGTGAAAATGCAGTGTATAGTTATGATTGGTACTATGGGCTGAGGACTCTCTTGTGCTATTTTCCTCAGAGAAAACAATTGCAAGAGGGATCAAAATCAAAGACTGTAAAAATCAAGTGCACTCCGGCTGGGTGTAGATACAAGCTTTATTAAGCAAGGACATGATGAAGATAAAAACAATTCAGCAAATTGTTTTGCTTTTTCAAGAAAAAATGTGTCATTAGCTCCATGGCTCTTATCCTCACATACTTGAGTAATAAGCACTATCTGTATCCTGCTGAAGTGCACAGAATTTTAACAAGTCTGATTGTATACGCAGCATCTTCCCCTGCCTCTATGTCTGTGCAAGCCTGACTGAGAGAAAGTGAGCGGTTACAGCTGCCGGACATTATATGTTTCAGAGGAAAGAGCGCCTGCTATTTGAGGCTCTCTTGCATTAAACGAACAGAGAGCGTAGCTAGCGCTATTGCTAAAGGCGCTTACTATTCTACTGGTCTAGAGTTGCACTGGGCTCAAAAAAATGCAGCAGAATTTAAAAAAAAAAAAAAAAATGGGACACAGAGTAGTATTCTTTCAGGGGGGTCCGAATTCCTAATTACATCCCTGCGTGTAGAACTGAATACATCTGCACTAGACACATTTAAAAATGGTTTTTAAGAAATTGAATAATAGTAGAATTTTTGAGTCATTTTATACCATACAATTGTTATGATGCACACATAAATTAACTGTAAATGTTCATAATTATGCCTCCTCCACACACAGTGAGAGAGAGGCATACTGTTTTCCAGCCGTCCGTGCGTGCATGCGTTCCTCACACCGTTCATCACTCTGTCCATCTCAGATATCTAGCCTGCACTATATCACCCGAGGGAGTGGAGGGGCTTTTACCAAATCGGACATTGTAACTTCCCACAGAGAGCAGCTGAATTGATGAGGATTTGGCTGTCGCCTGGTCAGACGTGAAGGCCACATAATGTCAGCTGTATGTGGGGGGCCAAAAATCAACTCTTTTGGTGTATGAAGCGATGGCAGGCAGAGGCATGCCGTGGAACGCTTTGCATTGAGTTGTAAATTGTTTAGAATCAGTGACACCATACCTCAAGTCCTCACAAAATAAAAAACATGCAGATCATGAATCAAATGTAGATTCCCATTCTTACCCCAGTCAGGTCTCTCTTCAGTCAGAATCCCTCAGTCTTTGAGGCTGTGGCTCTTTAAATAGGAGTGCTTCGCTGCAGATTCTCAATTTTTGGTTCGAAATCTTTAAACACAGGGTAGATCGACATGCTTTTTGCTGGAATCAGAAATACATTTGAAATGGAGAGACCAATTCAGCTGTACTCTTGCACAAATTCAGCTTAATTAAGGTGACAGACGCATGTAATGCCTGTACCCACTTCCAGTTTTGAATGTATAATTGATCAGCTGGTGATGCCTGAAAGCAAACCTTGATGTGCTAAATAGGTGTTGGATTATGAGCTATAGTTTCATGGATATTGTATGAGTGCTGCTGAGAAGTCGCTCCATGAAGGTGAGAGATTTATCTCATACTTAAGCTCGCAAATCGTCTCAAAAGCTGTCAAATTAACCAGTGGCAACTTAAAATACGTCACATCTTTGAACCACATCCGTAGCTGGTGATTCATGGCATTCCAGCTTCTCAGTGTACTTCAAAGAAAAAGCGTCTCTGAATCACTCAATTTCGGCCTTTTAGGTGTGAGGCCCAGTCAATTAGCATCCTTTGCTTATGCTTTTAAGCAAATTACTTTTATGAGTGTACTGATTGTTTGCTCTCACTAACCCTGAGAAATATCTGTGCGGAGATATGTGTGGAGATAGCTAATCCACAAATAACAGTAAAGCTATTTTAATTGCTTCGGCAACTTACATTTAAACTAATTATAGAGGAAAGGGAGGGGACCAAGCCAATCCAGGTCGTCAAAACTGAATTACATCTACACTTATTGATAGTCACATCCTGTTTTACGGTGCCCTCTTAGTCAGCTCAGTCATTCTCACCTTGCGAAAAGCATTTTCTGCTCGGTAATAACGTGATGTTCCAGGACACCTTGTTGTCTTTAGCTCATTTTTTGAGTGGTTTTCCTGGTGCAATTAAGCGGAAGAAATGTCCTAATGTTAACAACTGTGGTGCGCACCAAATAATTCCAGACTCTTGTACTATAAGCAGCACTAACAAGTGTTCAAGGAAAGGCAATAAAATGCAACTTAATCCACTGGGAACACAGCAAATTGCACGCTGCAAAAACACAGTAAGTGAGCCCAGTTTGCAGACAATTCTGGCTCACATATGGTTGAGATTAAGCACCCAGGGATTACGGAAATGGCTAGGATATTTTGGGCAGTCCCATTTCCAGCCTTTTGGGGACCTCATATACACAACTTGATTGGGGCCACCCTACCTCAAGAAACTCCAAAAACTTACTGGATTTGTCATATGTGCACTGAAACTCCTCCCAAATGTAGATGAATGGTACCAAATAAAAATGAACGTGAACATCCATAGCATAAATAATAGAATATCCCCCCCCCCAAAAAAAATTTTTTTAAATAAGCATAATAAAATTAATTAGGCCATTGGACAGAATAACCCTAAGTCATAGTAATGCCCATCCAAGATTATCCATGCTAGAAGCTGGCATCCCATGAGGCCAAAGAGTTCAGTGATTAACATTTTCATGAATTATTACATTTATTAATGTTCCAGTGTTATAAAGGTGGCAGGTTAATTTATGGCCTGCCAGTCCTTTTATGTCAAAACAACTATAAACCTAAATTGCGTCACGAATGCTCAAGACGTCAGTTGTTGGTGGGACTTTACAGCAAGTCTGTTGGCAAGGCTTTTCCTTAATGGCAAAAGTGAATCACGTGTCACATTTACCAACACGAAAAAGATATCAAACAGTTGATATCTTTAAATTGAGGTAAATACGCCAGTACCCTGGGTTCTAGTTGCCGAATATTAATAGCTCAGGGTCCAGCCTAAACTAATGTCAGATTACGAACTTATGCTATTATTGTGGCCCCCGGACGAAGTCGGGTGGCTTTTATGAATTTGTGGTGGTTGTCTTGTTAAATGCTGTGGCAGCATGTCGAAAATAGATGTATAATTAGTCTAATGGGTCTAATGTTTTCGCCTGGATTCAAATCAGTGAGTGAAATACCTGGTGCCAATCGGGGGTTTGCCTAACCTTGAGCTCATGTTTTATGACATCATAACCCAAAAAAAATAAATCAATAAATTTGAAAATCCTTGTACAAAATTCACACATTGAATAAAGTGATTAATTGGATTAACCCCTTTGTGCAGATATAGATGCCGGCGTCTGTAAATTCTGAACTTTAATTCCTAAACAATTCTGTAATTTAATTTCTTAATGTCTTGCTTCACTGGAATACTTTTCCAGAGTCTCTGTGACACAAATAATGAGTTATAAAGCCTAAATGGGCTCATGCATAACAGGAAAAATTGACATTATTTTGTATTCTGGGGAATATTGCGCCCAAAAACAGTAGCAGCTTTGTGCTGCAATAAAAAAAGGAAATAAATCAAAACATAAATGTCCCGTAATACACACACAGTATGATGATTTTTACAAGTATAGCATAGATGACCTATGAAGTTAATTGTTATGTATAATATCTTTTGCTGTTATACCACTCTTTCTTAAAAAAATTCTGGCATATTTTGGTTATTTGTTCATTATTGCTATTTTAACTTGTTAACCAAGAGAGCAAACATCATGGAACCAAATTTCAGCCAAGCAAAGGAAATAAAGAGAACTTTACTTTTCAAATTCATAGCAGTGTGACAGTACACCAGCTTCATTGTGCTTTACTGGCCCTGTACCTTTTTGGGATTATCAGCAATCTAAATATGCTTCCAAACTGGCAATTTCCATGACATCTTTCGACAGTCATTGTTGAAAGTGATTCCGTCTTGATGGAGCACAGATTGCCAAGTGAATGCACGCAGACCTACATAATATGATCCTTTTTTGGAAAGGACTGAAGTAATTTACTGGAATATTCTTAGAACCTGAACAGATTTTCTGTTATTGGGGTTATATAAATGTCATTTATGGTGCTGTTGGATTGCTGCTAAACCACTTGTTAATAGAGGTGCGTGGCTCCCTTTGTCTGCAGCGAACGAGTGAGAAAAAAGTTTTTTTGACTGTAGAAATGCTGTTTTTGAAAACTGAATCCAACAAATATGGATTGAAGCAGAATATTTAAACATGCTGTGGAAATGATTACATCTGTCTTCTTTTCAAAACATTTTAACTTTCGGTGCACTTTACAACACTCGGAAGTTATTGGAATAATTGGATCACACAAGTTGGAAACAATCCTACGCAGCCACCACGGGAATCTAATTGTTATCTTTATCTGCAACTGTGCTGAAATACTGGGTTTAAACAAAATGAATAGGCATGCAAAAACAAAAAAAAATGCTGCTTTCAGACTGCTGATTTACAATTTGAATTTCAATGTTATGAATGAAGGTTTGAAGTTTCAAATTATTTAGTATCCAGCCCTTAAAGTGAAAAAAAAAATTTTTTTATAAATATTTTCCCTGAGAACCCCCCACCCCCACCCTCCTGAGATCCCCCGTATTTTGCACCCTGATTTAAACTCATGGCTATGCTGTAGCAAACATGGATGGCTGTATTGTAACTAGAGGCTAGCCCACTATATAAGCCACATGGCCTCAGCTACAGAATATAAACAGCATTCAGGTTTTTATAAAAAGAAACTATTTGGATAGCTTGTAACAATCCCCAATAAAAATATGATTATAATTTCACAATGTGACTTGATTTGGCTACTGAGGCATGGTGAGTGTTTGACAGATGCATAGTGAGGTCCTGCTCTTTCTCTCAAGCTGGCTCAGTGAAAGCTGATGGTTTCTGTGTTACACCAGCAGGTAAGCTAAGGAGGTCCCAGTGCTGGAGTCAGAACAATCCGCCGAGCAGAGGTTATTTTTAACATGTCTCAGTGTGCATTCACCTGAATAGAAATGGGATGTTCTTTCAAAAACTAAACATGGGTTTGCTTCCTTCCTCCCCGCACCATTTGAAAATACAGCCCAAAACTGTCAAACCTGCTGGGAGGCAAGCTGACATTCAGGGGTCGCAGTTATTTATGGTGCTGAAACAATGAAGAAAGCATTTACTTGTACTAGTTTTTGTGAACTGAAGTGGTTTATTTATTTACCTATTTATTTATTTATTTCCAATGATATTTTTTCAACTCTGCCTTGGGACATGTTTTGTGTTTTGTTTTCTTGGAGCAGTTTGGGAGTGTTGTTTCATTATTTTTTTTTTTCTCAGCTCCCAAGCCAGCAACAATTAATCACCAGCCTTTCATTGCAAGATCAATTGTTCTGCTTGCATAGTAGTGCTTTAAATGGATCAAGTAGACTATCTGTTCTCCATGCTGTGTAACTGAGCGATTGTTTGATCAGCTATTTGATTTGAGAATGTGAACTTTCCACTGTCACTCTGTGCAGGTTCAACAGAAGCCAGCTGAGTCCATCCCTGTAGTAATAGAACATCTTTGTTTACATGCTTGCCTATCTATTGAATCTCTGTCACTTTTTAACAGCTTTATATTCATTATTTATCTTTCTTAATTTGAAATGCGATCCACCACCTGAGCGGCATTACTATGCTGGAGGACAACTGTGTGGAGCATTACAGGTACCTGATTGATCACTGCAGTCACTATTGCATAATGAGGTGGGCAATATCCTGCCAACCAAGGCCCTCCTTTGCTGCGTAAGGCTATGATGAATTATTGCCCCACAGGAATCCCCTCCATAGCTGCTGCTGGCACTGAGGAGGTTCGATCTAGTCTATGGGGTGCCTCCCTGCACCAAGTACAAGTGTTACAGCTGGATAATATGCTGCCTTGAATCCATACGAATCCCTGTCTCTTTTATTGTCCTATTGTTCAAATGATAATAGAAACTCAGAGAGATATCAAGGCCTCTTCCTGTGTGCCAGGTGCTGAAATCTCTGCCGAGGCTGGAGGGTCGTCCCGGTGCCTCCTTGCCCCCTATGGACTTCCAGGCCCTGGAGAAACAGTTGCAGCAGGAGCATGGCGACGAAATCACACCTGAGGACATGATGTCTGCCGCAATGTACCCAAAAGTGTTCCAGGAGTTCAAGGAGTTTACGTCCAGCTTCGGCCCTGTGGAATGTCTCAACACAAGGCTGTTCCTCGATGGGCCCAAGATTGCAGAGGAGTTTGAGGTAAATCACTGACAGCTCTTCCTGTCTCTCTCAGTCTTGGCCTGTTTTTTTCCCCGTTGTTCAAAGCTATCAATTTGCCTTTTGAATACTTTACAGCCCGCGCGTCAGCCAGCCATAAAATGCATGTCTGTCCACTCACCTACCTAGCATTTTAGAGCTAGAGCACACTCCAATATCAGAGCACTTGAGACAGGGGTTACCATAGCTAAATTATTGCATATTTTCTATGAACCGCGCACTGAACAGCACAAGTTAACCCACATCATCCTCATTGACATGTCGGGCAAAAAGGCTAAAACACCAGGTTAACAGAGTGGTTTTTTAATATGAAATGAGCACATGGATCTTAGTGGGTCATAACACAGACTTATCTTACCACCCTAATGGAATTTGCTACGAACTAGACAAACAGACAGGTGTCAGCTAGCTGGTACAAGCATATATGGCCATGTATCATTGAAGTGTTGATGGGCTACAGAAAAGGTGTAAACATATACTTGTTGTAACTAGCAGTAGGCAGAATACTGATTTTATACTTAAGAAATTACCATTCGCTCTGAGCTAATTGCAGATAGTGTGTAATTAAATGTCTGCAGCATAAGTGCTTCCTAGTCCTGTTATTGTCAGGCATTATTACGTTTACCAAGTTCAATGGTGCTACCAATATCTAACACTCTTCTTTTTTTGCACTCTCCTCCCTTGCTTTCTCTGTTCTGTCTCTCTCAGGTGGAGTTGGAACGTGGAAAGACTCTGCACATTAAAGCCTTGGCCCTTGGGGACCTGACCAAGGCAGGACAGCGGGAGGTGTTCTTTGAGCTGAATGGTCAGTTACGATCTGTCCTGGTCAAGGACACACAAGCGATGAAGGTACCCCACCGAACATCAACCAAACCCCTTTTATTTCACCCCCACCTAGGTTCTTACAAGGTATTTGCTAAGACGTTGCTGGGATGGTACTGAGCTGCTTGTAGATGATTAGTAAGATGTTACTATTATGTTGGTTGGTGTGTGGTTGCTAAGGTTAAATGTCTGAGCCATTGAAATGGCAGATAAAGCAGTTGAAAAACTGTATTCAAACTGTTTTCAAACAAAAGCGCATAATTCCAAAAGTATAAGACATTCCGCATAGTTATCTTTTGAGAGATGGGGCCCAATTTTTCCTGACTTACCCAATATACGCAAGGACCTCTTTGTTGTAAGATAAATTTCATCTTAAACTTTGTTACAATATATTAGAATTGGCATATAAGGCCAGGGCAATTATTATTTTGACTGCACCTGGGAGGGAATTTGGATCACTTGGGTCACAGATGTATTCGTTTCATGCGCAGTACCAGTCAAAAGTTTGGACACACTTCGATACTGCAAGAGCGCTCTGTTTTTAGAGAAATTTAAATGGCTTAATTTCTCTATTCAATCTCAGATGGAATCTGGAAAGAGGTGAACAGTCAGAAGTTAAAGGAGAATAATTTACTTGTTTAAATAGTGACCATAATTTTGGAATAATCAGAGAAGTCGTATTTTGCAAAGTAAACAGACAAACAAGCTCCTTCCATTTTCCAACAGCTGAATTAAAGTCAAGCTGTTTGGAACTTATCGGGCAAAACAGTCAATGAGAAGCAAATTGCATGTGCAGCACATCTTTGGGAACTTAGACAGCCGCTCAGCTGCAAACTCATTATAGCCATGTAACTGCCCTGGTTAAAAAAAAAAAAAAAAAAAAAAAGAGTATGCTCAGCAAATATGATGACAAATGCTGGTTAGTTTGATCGATTTAAGAATTAGATTTTTTTCTTTTTTTGCAAAATAAAGGGTGCTTATTTCTTTAAAATTTATTGAAAGAAAAATGTGGCTATGGCTGCAGTTGGCTGCAGGGAACCTTTGATTTTATATATGCAAGCATCAAAATGCCATTATTTATTGAAAAGGATTTAGAGAACCCTCATTCTTCTGGAGACAGCTGGATTTTTTTGTGCCAGAATTCTTGAAAACATTAAACAACTTGAAGGGAAGGATGACACAACTTCTGAATTTTATTATACTTGATTAAACATGTTTATTCTTCTGAAAGCACTGAGTCTTCAGCACCGTCTTTCTGGGAATAAAAAGTAGAGATGTGGTTGGTTGTAGCTTTGTTTGCTGTTAACACAATATGTCCTACTATTTGCTTCCTTTCAGGAGATGCACTTCCACCCCAAGGCTTTGAAGGATGTTCGGGGCCAGGTGGGTGCCCCAATGCCAGGAAAGGTGGTGGAGGTGAAGGTGAAGCAGGGCCAAAAGGTGGAGAAGGGCCAGCCACTGTGTGTGCTGAGTGCCATGAAAATGGAGACAGTGGTCAACTCACCCATCACCGGAACTGTGGCCAAGATTTACGTCAACTCAGACAACAGCTTGGAAGGCGATGACCTCATCCTGGAGATCAGTGAATAGGAAAAGCATCTTCCTGTGTGGCTTAGGAATAGAATTAGTAGATAGCTCCGTTCCATTTCAGCTGACAATGACCACATTTGATGATTTAGTTTTTTACATTTCCATTCAAATTTGAGCAGAAGTGTCTGTCTCAAATGCTTCTGAGAGCTTTTTAGCAGTCTACAGGTCCATTCAGGGTGCCTTGTTGAATAGGATTATGATATAAAGATGACATTTAAAAGAAAATGCTTTATAATTGAGTAGTTCTCTCTCTGTCAGAAGCTCTTGGCATGGAATACTTTTTTTTTCAAATCAACCTATTGGTCTGCCATAATTTGAAGGAGTGATGACCATATTTTGTCTCTTTTTAATGAATTTAGTTTTGAAATAAATTAATAGTGAGACTGTAATTAGCATGGCTATTGGGGGCAAATTGAGATCCCTTAATCATGAATAACATCAAACAGCTCCGTGGTCGTTGTCTTTTCTCTCATTGGCTCTGCTTCTATACAGCACAGGTCTGGTTAAGCAGTTGCTTATTTCTTGACATTTTGTCATTTGTTCAGTACATTTGTTCAGTTTATAGTCTTGTTTTTGTTGCCGCTGTTGTGTCCTCATGGGATGACTGCACACGATTTCTAAGAAAGAAAAGAATATTTTCTCTTTCCACCCACTGATCTTATGTGTGGTTGTGATGTCACTGTTTTGGTTTGATCTCATTTTGCTGTCACTTTCCTGGAGTAGATAATAAGGTGAAATGCCTTAAATACCACAGTTCGTGTAATTGTTGTCATACAACAACCTCTTGAATATAAAGCAGTGATTTAATATAAGTGCAATTCTGTATTTAAAACCTTATTGTATTGCAATGTTGATGACTGACATTGAATAACTTGGAACTGGAAAATTATGGTAATCATCATCCATCAGCTATTGTTTTACCATTATGACTTCAAGAAATGTGTTTTTGTTTCAGGTATTTGAATTCAGGATAAAAACTATGTCCGCCTATCTTTTGTCTGACCACCTGCCCTCCCCTCTCTCGCTCTCCCTTATTCCCCCACTAGGCAAGATATTTTATTTGAACTCATAATCCCCCCCACACCCCTTTAAAAACATGCACTTTCTGAGCTCTCCTTACACATATATACTTTTCCTCACACAGGTTCATTTTTCAACTCAAAAGTTACCTTACCATTCCAAATTCACCACATTCAATTATTTTACACTTTCTATGTAGTACCTTGAATCATTCACTTGAGTGATGGTCCAAATATTTTATTACAATTGCAATTTAATATTTCTTTTTCACTTTTAGTAATTTAAAGCTTATATTTATAGGTATTTCACAAACTGACCTGTTAAGATGTTCCGTAAATCATGAAAATTTTTGAACTTGTCAGTAGCAATGGTACACAGGAGCTTCACTGAATCTTCAAGTATTAGTTTTGAGTGAACTGTGGGAAGCAGTCGTCAAACACAAGGATACTGCGGAGGACTGCAAACTGCGATCCAGTGTTATATTTTACTAGTGTTTACCTTAACATTTATCCTCCTTCCTTACTGTCTTAAAGTTTATTATTTCAATTATATATTCCGATGTCTTGAATCTCTCTTAATTCAAATACATCAATTAAAGCTACAGGGATGCATGCGTGTAATCCAGAATTCACAGTATGGCCTTATTATGCTTGTGTGTCCAGCTGAGGATAGAACCGTTCTACAAATAAATCATATCACGCAAATATGTAAATACACACTTAACGGAAAATGCTGGAGACAATCAAGAGAATGGCCTTCAGTAATTAATATCAGCATGCATAATCACAGTGTAATAACTCTTTGCGCTAATGATAACACTAAGGGATATGGAACAGTCCCCTGATTCAAGTGTACATGTGTGACTGCATGTATCTACATCAGCACATCATTCCACCCTTTGTGTGCTTACACTGGTTGTATTATGGTATAGATGGTGCACCAGCTTAGTCCTATTCGGAATGAAGTCAATCCAAGGCTGCATCTCTCTTTTTTTTTTCTTTCTTGTAGCCCAAATAATCTGCTTTGATTAAAAAATTTTATATTCTCTAAATGCGGTGTGTGAACTGAGTTTGGGAACTGAATTAATTATGTTTTTTCCTTCACAAATCAGGGTAATTATCCCTCCAATCGTATATTGTTGGGACTGCTGAGTGCACTGAAAGCTAGAACACCTGTAAGAATGATAGAAATAAGTCATAATTATAACAGGGAAAATTGTCTACACAGGATAATATCAACAAGTATAATACAATAATATCAACAGTCAACAACATAAATGATCACACTGCTTTTGTTCGGTCTCGCTTGCACAATAAAAAAATCGAACGTTTCTCTTCTTCTGTATTGAAAGAGTCACAATTTTCGACTCCTTTGGATATGGGAATGGTGCTATACGGTAGTATTGTTAATGTTTATTATCAATAATTTTTGCATCGAAATTTTAAAATTCTAAGAAGTATGCGATGTGTTAAAAAAATTTTGCTGTACATAATGATTTGATACAAAAAATAATTTGATATATTGTGAAATCCTCGCAGTTTTGTTTTTTTTTTTTTTTGTATGCATTATTGCATTCTGTTAATTCTGTGGAAAAAAAGCCCACAAATAAAGCTAAAAAAAAAAAAAAAAAACAAATGATATATATTGGCATTACATATGCTGACGGGTTGTGTCCATTCCACGTGTGCAGTTAATTCAGTGTGTGTGTTTCTGCGTGCAAGTTTCTATATACTGAATAGCAAGCACCATAATTCATTAGACACATTTTTCATTTTGGTTTTGTACTCAGCACTTTATTTTGGTTCCGTTTTGCGAGTCCCTCAATGGATGTGAATTCAACTGAACATGCATTTTATATGCTGAAGAGGAGACTAATGTTCTAATACAAGCAACTGAAGATGGCTGCAGTCCAGGCCTTGCAGATCATCTCCAGAGATACCCAATGTTTGATGATATCTGTGCATCACAGACTTCAAGAAGTCATAGCATGCAAAGGATACGCAACCAAATATTAAAAATGATTACTTTATTCAGTTTTACGCAAAACTTTCTAACATTTTTGATGCCAGAAAATGGAAGGAAGGGACTCTACAAAACATGCTGTCATTTCAATATGGTTCAGCTGATTTTAATGAAAACACCCTTAAATTGAAGTTCACAATCTACACTTCATTATGTTTGAAATGATACAGTTACTAAGTGCTAGGGTACAGAAGCAAAATAAAAAATATCTCACTGTCCAATGAATTATGGTGCTCACGTATAGAAGAGGATGAGGATGATGCCAACTGGGGAAATGTTTTCTAATTTCATGTTCATGCATTTATTGAATTGCCAAGTACATTCATTTAGAATTTCATTTGGACAAGCTCGTCTCATTTTTTTTTTATTTTAAGGTAAATTGATCTCGTTCTGCTTGTTTGATTAGGTTGATTTTGTTTTCCAAATCATATGGTTAATGAAATATATTTGTGGAATGATCAATAAGATTTTGAAATTTGTCTTTTCATTTTTTTTTGCATATCCGTGTGTGTATGTATGTATCTGTCTGCAGCATGCACACTACTGAACCAATCAGCCTTTTTTTTTGGTGCACTTTTATGACTTTATCCTCAAGGACTGCTTTTGATTTCACTGATACACAATTTTTGAAAGAACAATTTTATTGAGTGCTCTTTTTTAAACCCCCATTGACTGCTAACTCCTCTAAACTGGCTGGTAGGGGCCGCAAGTGATTCGTTGTTAAGTCAGGAATCTTGTTCCTGCTAGGGATGACATACACTTCCGGTGGAGATCTTTATTCCACTGAATGCACTCTTGTCAGTCATATAATTCCAAAATACCAATAGGTGAATTAGTGTCATGTCATAGAGGCCGAACATTCAACATTTAACTACTTATGGAATTTTCAGGCTTCGCACATTATTGTCATGCCTACAAAACATTTCACACTTTTTTCTGAGTGGACTCTTCATAAATCGGATGCTGAAGTTTTGATGGGAATCCCTGGGAATGCATTCAACTTTGGAGTGTAAACTTCTCATTCTGAGAAACATTAGCAATGTTCAACACTACATAAACCTAAGGCAATTCAGCTTGTTTTGATTAGTCAAGAACATTTAACACATTGGGGCTGATTGTGCTGTATGCATTATATGCAAGGCCTCTCGTAATCTTGTTTACTCCATCATTGGGAGTGGTTATTTTGAGTGCATTTAAGCACGTGAGGACTTTATTGCCTCAGCCATTATGCCATTGATCTTAACCAGTGCCCCTGGACCTCTGGAATGCAAACAGTCCAAAACATTACTGATCCATCATATTTCACAGAGGATTTGAAAAATTTGTGTCCCAGCTTCAATGCAAATGCTAATGATATAACTGGCCACAACTGACCATGATCACAAGGTGCTTGAAAAATTAATTATTGAAAGACATTTGATGTCTAACCCTAGATGTCTTACTGGGCAGATAGTTGAAGAAAATATGAAATAAATAGTCAAGATGGTATACATTAAGGCAGATGGAAATGAGATTAAATTAATTAATTAGTTAATTATATTGATAAATCTCAGGTTCTGAAACTTGATTCCTCACTGAACTACACCAAGAACTGAATTAGAACCCCCATACTACTGCTGGTTAGGACAGCCTCAGTTCTTTAAGGCTCGCAGTGGAGTGCAACTGGCAATATAAAAGTTACCTTAGCCTGCAATTACTGCACCTTTTAAAGCATGATTACTCTGAACTTAGTCCTAGTTTACTTTGCTTGATTAGCAATCAAACAGCGATTCCCTTGGGTGCTTTGACTAATCGTTAGAAGCACTGGCCAATTTATTTTCAGATAGCATTATTGTTCATTGCATCAAAAAGTTATGAGGCATTCTCCCAGCCACATTTATGGTGACTTAAAATGTCAATATATCTCTCAAAGATTCTGAACTCAAGTAGCTCATGAAAGGGCAACAATTTCGGCAAATCTGTTTGCTAGGCTTATTATAAGTAAAATTTTGCAGTAATTTGATATGCCTAAGAGGTTTCTTCCACCTAAAATGTATTTTTTTTTTTTCACGTTGGAAATATTTTGAATAAATTAAGCACCATCTGAACAGAAATGCTGAAACTGGAGATAGAAGTTTTGGATTTTTTTTCCCTATGAATGATCCATACTATCCCCATCATTTTAATATCACATGTATTATTTGTAAATATAGCCTATAGGTAATCTCTTAATCATTATAATAGCTTGATCATTACGGGCTGGATATTAGGTCTTGATTATTCAGTAAATAAATTGTTTGATTTTTAATCAGCCGTAGCAAAATGGGAACAGGTTGGGAGCAATCATCAATGGCAAAGGCACTGGGGATTACATTTTTTCCCCATTTTGAGCTTTGTTGTCAACATTAACCAAAGCTCCTGACCTGTTTCTGCCTGATGGTGTGTGTTTCACAGCTGCCACATGTTTGGATGATTGGATAATTGCATGAATAAGCCGGCACACAGGCGTCCCTGGTAAAGCACTGGGTGAGTGTGAGTGCTAATGTGAGGCTTGTCCTAATCATCTAATGCACTTTTTTTTTCCTAACATGAAAAGGGAAAATTTCGTTTGTGCAAGGGAAAGTGGTCATTTGTTTGAAGCTGCCTCGAATAAATCTGGAGATTAGAAAAAGTAATAATAACCAGTATTTTTGACCATTCAGGTTTAAGAGAATTTATATTGAACTGATATGATGTCCATGACACGGTGAGCAGAATGTGTTATTTGGGGATGCCATCTGCAGTGAGGGATGGACAGACAGTACTGTACATCATCATCAAAGGGAGTCCCCGTCGTGTTTTCTGATCAATCTCACTTAGATGGGGAGAGCTGTTTTAGTTCCAAAGGTGAGCGACCCCTACCTTGAGCAATCGACATATTGATCCACATTCATACAACAGCTGTCATCATTTACTGCCTATCTGCTCGGCCAGGTCTGTAAACGCTCTTCCAGTTCTGGCCAGAGCTCTTCAGAGAGCGCCTCTCTCTGTCAGCCTGTCATTGCTGTCCCTCTCGCTTCCTTCCTGCATCCATCTCCCAGCTCTCCCAGGGAGGACAACAGAGAACTCCAGTCCTGTCAGAAAATAATAAGAAAAACTAAAAGAATGAGGAGAAACCCCATCTTGAAGGGTTTATTGTCTGTGTCCATCTCACTTTTGCTCTTTCCTTTCTCCCCCTCCCTCTTCTGCTCTCTCTCTCTTTCATTCCAATGCAAGGAGAGGACATTTTCTTTAATGCAGCTGTTCATGGATTTGATGCTTTAGAGTCTGTCTCTTACAGTCTCTCCCTTCTGCTCTTCTCCCATCTTCTCATCTAGTTCTCTTTCCATTCCCCATACGTCCTTCGCCCGCTAATTCAAAAGGATACTGCATTGCCATTTTAGCTACGTTACAAAATAACGGCTCAGCACACTCATGCATAAAATGCGTATGATTTATCATTAGAATCAGAGGTTATCGCCATCGTGGCACTTGTCTGACGAGGAGGCCATTGGGGCTACTGTGTATTCATTGGCTGCAGTGTTGTGCAGTGCAGCACCACTGGGATGTGTTTTAATGAAAGGGGACAAGATCCTGTTGGGGAGGTAATGATGCAGGAAAGCCATGTCTGGCAGAAAAACAGCACAGAGGCATTTTCTACGTCTCAGGAAGGCATGCCTTGGGCTACTTGTAGAGCCGGCTTCCTCTTCCTGTGTTCACATGCAGTGAGGGCCGAGGATATTGCGACAGTGACAACAGTCTAATGGATTGTAATTCCTGCACTGTTCATTTAAAAGGCTGTTGTAAGTACCCTCAAATTACAGTTCACAGTCTGCATATCAATTTGAGGTACTTACATCAATATGAATGCAGGAATTACAGCCCTTTAAATTATGGCCACCCAAGTGCTTCGATATCTGGATGTACACCACAAAATGTTATATTAACATATGCAGCTATAGCTATGTGGAAATAAAGGATGTTTGCCCTCTACACTAACATACTATGTTGGTCGCAAGGCAGAGCAGTATTTAACTGATGTGGATAGATGGTGCTCTCTATGCATGAGTAACTTGGGGATGCAGAATGTGAGAGACAGGCAGTTTGATGCGATCAACGTGACCACATCCTCCATCCTCTGGGGGGTGGGTTTTTCACCCACCCAAGCCCCTCTCCCCATTCCTTAACATTTTTCATTCATCCTCCTTCCCATTCCCAATTTTCACTGTGTATACCCCTTTCATCCCATCTCCATGCTCCTCTCCACAAGTCCCGCTTGCGTTTTTGTTCCCCTAATGGTGAAAGGTGGCTCCATGCCACTCTTATTAAGGCAGGACTCGCGATTCTCAGAACACTGTTGAGTTGCACGGCAGGCCGTCCCGGCAGGTTTATATCACACTTACTGACTGTCATTGAGGGTGGAACTCTGCATTCACCCGCCCCCCTCTCAGGGCCTGGGCCGACCATGGCCTCCCCACTCGCACTGACCTCATGACCCTCACAGGTCCTCCTCCATTTCCTTCCTATTCATCACAAGCCCAATCCCCAGCCCCAACCGCCGATGGCTACAGCATCGCTATCCCAAGCGGCGTGGCTATGGCACACGCACGCAATCTGTCATTAGGCATCCTAACTGGTGGCATTCGCTTCCCCCCACCGCGATCTGTCGGCACTAGCTGGCCGACGAGACTCCACTCTGGCCCCGGTTTCTGACATAGCTGCGCTTCCGTGACGACTTGTGCACCAAGCCAGCATTTAATTGGTCCCTTTTGTATGTCTAATGACAGCTCGCGGTGGCCGCGTTCCCCCTTCCTGAGCAGCCTCGGGCCTTTCCTGGCAAGCCTGTACAAACTGCTGCTTGTTCTCTGATGTTGTGCTCCCACAGACCCTTTGCCCTCGCAGCAATGATTGGAATTGCGATGCTGTTTACTCTGTGCTGCGCAGGCAAAGGTAGGCCCTCAGAGGCCTCCGTCTTTCAGAAGTCACCGATAGGTCTGGCTTCAGGTTTGCTCATAAAAAAAATTCACTTCACAAGGGTCAGTTTGCTATGTTATTAAGTTTTGGACCTTGCCCTGGGTTCAGTTTGTACTTTGAAGAGGAGGAAAAGGTAGATATTGGTGGAAAGCCTCTTTTTCTCATAGGTTGACATCCAGTGTTATCAAAGCGGACAAAAACTGACGGCCTGATTGCTGGCGAATCCAGGGTGGCTATGACCTGCTTCCTGGTGATTTTAGGCACAGAATTGGCGCTGATATGACATTGCCTGCCGCATGGTTGTCTTCAATAAGCTGTTCGACTTTGGTATCAATTACGCTGCATTCTTACATGTTACTGCATTTACCGGATTCAGCTCCAAGATGTCTCTGTAAAGCAAGCTCTTCAGCTGTCCTGCTGATTTCTACTGAGCGGCAAGAATGGAGCAAATCTTCAAACTTCCCAGATCAATCTTTCCCCAAAATACCTGTATCTGCCAGAATAAGCCAAGGGGAGGCGTCTATCCTGAAGTCTGAAAGATAATACAGCTGAATACAGAACACCGAACATGAAGGTCGGTGAACTCTGGTCGAGTACCGTGACTCTGTTGGGCTGAGGGGCTTGACTTTAAGTGAAAGAGCAGCAGTTTCTTCAGCAAAAATGTCACTGACAGATGGCATCATCAGTGGCAGCCGCTTGCTTTGGATCATAGGACCTGTAGTTTCTCCTGCTGACCTGCAGGTAGCATCAACTGGGGATGGAAAGCTTGTTTTTTTTTCCATAGGAATTGGTCATTTTGTCAGTTAAATCCAGGATGTTTTAACACCTAGATAGATCCACCTTATTGCCAGGGTAAAGCCAGAGTGCAAAAAAATATTAGTAAAGATAAAATACTCTGAGCAAGAATGTTACATTATTTTAAAAAGAAATGTGCTGTGAACCTTAAAAGATGGCAGTTCTTAAATGTGAGGTTTCAGAGTTATTCAATGTGCATAATAAGAGGTCCTAAATGTCAACCGTTGTTGTAATGTGTGACGCTACTTTCCTCTCCCTGCTGAATGGGCAAGTGACAGACAAATGATTTTCATTTCAGGGATGAATATGCAGCGTGAGAAAAAGCACACAGTCCATTTCCCTCCATTTTTCACTCTTTCTCATTCTCTCTCCCAATTAAGAGACAGCAGAAAACAGCTCTCTCCCCTTAGGTGTAGTTCATTTACTTAATTACTGTCATTTCTGCTTTGTTAACTTTAACAAGCCACGGCCAAATGGAGTGGCCATGCACATACCACCCACCCATACACATATATTCCAGCACTTAATCGCCACACACGTTCAACCCATTCAAGTGACCATACTCATTCTATCCAACACTGCATACCATCCAGCAGACTGTATTCTGCTATAACATTCATGGCTGCCATAACATGCATGCTATGCACAGCATGTGTATATATGTTTGTGTGTGTGAGTGTGTGTGTATACCTTCAGTCTATAGATTCATTCAAGCAGTTACACACAAGAAACCTTCACTTGGATGCATTGTTCTCGGTCTGCATTATATATCCTTCTGTATATACCATTTGACCTACCTGCAGAAATAGCACATAGGCAGCCAGAAGCAGACACAAATACCATAAAGTCTCATAGAAACAGCACGCACACAGAACTCCCACAAACATCCAACAGCCACCATCCTGCTCACACTGAACTCTACTGCCCTCTGTGGGTGGAGGCTTCTTTTTTTTTTTTTTTTTTGTCAAGACTCCTCCAGGCAAACCTACCAAGGGTCTAATTTGCACCTCTGTTCTGCTAGTCCTCTCTGTTCGGCCGTAGAAGAGCATATTTATTTGAATATTTTTCAGAAATGTATTACAGTGGTCTGGAGCTCCGCTGCTTTTAATAAGCAGACAGTAGTGATCAGGATGAGAATGCTCAGATTAGAACATTGTAATGGCAAGGCCATTTTTGTGATCTCGCACCTTAATTAAACTGCTCGACTGCAGCTGGTAAATCACCCGCAGCAGCCAGGTGCAGGTGGGAGGATATCCATTCACCATTCCCCCGGGACAGCGCCAGTACCGCGTGCAACTGAAGCCTGCACACCCATTTCACATTTCTCTCCACTGTCAAAAGCGCTCACATATATCTCTGACCTTTGTGGGCTTAATGGAAATATAAAAACACTGCTTTTGTTTTCTATTCATACACCCAGCGTCCACCAGTAGAAGGACAGGAGGGGAAGGGAGAAGGGGAGAGTGTCGGGAATAGAAATAGGATGAATAATGGAGAGGAAGTCAGCAGGTTAATAAAAAGCTAAATATGATGAATATGATGAATTAATAAATTCACAAATGAACAGCCAAATGAGCAAAAAGACCAAGATTATTGGCAATAGCCCTTTCCACAGAACGTGCCATATCCAGCTATTTTAATTCGTCACAGTGATCAAATATACTCCCATTGCCATAAATAACACAAAGGAACACAGAGGAATATGTAGACAGTGGCAAATAAATGAATGCCCACCTCACTGACTCCCAGCACATTACGCACCATCATGCAGTTCAACCCCTCTGTGCAGATGTGGACGCCAGCATACATGCAGCTGCTCTATTTATGTATGCAGTTACACTATTCTATCACCAGATGGCACACCCAAATCAGTTATTGAATATTCACTAGCAAGCCAAGCTTGAACATGGTTTAGAATATGGATGAGTCAAGTGCCATCCCTGTTTCCCAGGAATTGTATGAATTAAACTCCTCAGCCAAGCCTGAGGTGCAAACTGCCTAATATACTTGCCCATAGTATCTATCCAGCAGTTGATAAAAATGATCTCTTGTAAAAAAAAAAAAAAAAAAAAGGTAAATGGACTGCATTTTTATAGCGCTTTCTAATCACATGACATGACCCCAAAGCGCTTTACAATTATGCCTCTCATTCACCCTGATGGCGGAGGCTGCCATGTAAGGCGGTAATGATGTATGGATTGACACGTTTCTTATCCAATTCCAGAGAGTATAAACTTTCCACAGTAACTGAAAGATATTGATTGGAGTTGGACCATCAGAAAAATATTTAAACCTTTGCCTAACAGTAGTTAGGTTGTATTCTCTTAATGTTGCGAAACTGAAAATGACCTGATTGCACAGAAAGAAGAATTCCAAAACCAGCCTGAAGTGCTCACTTACATTTACAGGATTTAAATGAGATAGGGACTTGGTCAATGGGAATTATTTCGAATGAAACAGGACTGGAGGGTTCCTTCTACTGAATATATCTGTCTCTGGAGGACTTCAATGAAGAAAGGTTTTTGTTCATTATATGAGTAAGTGCAATTTTATTTATATTTTTTCTTACTTATGGCTCGCTATGTTTTTATTCTTGGTTTATCATAGCCAAAATGATCACAGAGCTTGTTTGCCAAGTTGGTTAGTAAGAGTAACCGTTAGTCTTTGCTAATAATACTGTGGTGGGATTTTTGGTTTTTCCTGAAAGTGAAATGTCTGTCCTGTTATAATAAGGTATATTTCATATATTACTAAGTTAGTGAGTTATACATGCTCCTTATAAGGTGTGGAAAGTGTTTACATAAAGGTCGCGAGTTCGGAAGTGGCTAGCTTTTCATTGCAGGGTGAATGTTCTGACCGTTAAATAAGCAGTTCCTTTAATGAATATGTGTACTGGCTTGCAGGACTCTGGAGAAAAATGTACAAAATTCTTAACTCCATCATGAAGAAAAGGCATGTTTTGGGTTTGGAGAGGTTACTGGTGACCATTGATGTCCAACTGTGCCTATATTGATAAACTCATACTAAATTCAACCAGATAACCATTAATTCATAATGAATTTCATTCGTCAAAAATTGATTTGTGTTAAATGTATGATTATTTTATGATTTGACAGTGTGCCATTTTGAGGGATCTTAAAGTTTGGAGTGCTGCCTGGAAAGCTGTCTTATTTGGCTCCTAGAGAGTGGATCATTTAGAATTTCATGCTCAGATGAATTATACTTGTGGTCAAGGAGTTTATGATCCCAGAAATGTAAAGTTTTAACCCCCAGCCATTTTTCAATTCTCAGTTTTATTTATTTATTTTTTTACAATTTCAAAGCTGAATTTTCATGAATGCTGAATTTTCATGAATTTTTGTTTGCAGCCATTTTTCTCTACCAGAATAATGAAAATAACCTGAAATATGATGAAATTCTAAATGCTTCAAGTGTCTTGACTCGGTTGAGCCATTCCCTTCCTCACTGTGAAGCTGCAATCTTGAATTATAAAGCCTTAAATAAGGTAACACATAAATAGCCAGGTTTGGCTCCTGCGCAAAGGGGATAGTAAAGTTTCAAACTTTTAGCATGCATTTACACATGAAAATGAGTCAGAATGAAAACTATTATAATCTCCATGAATTCACTCCTAATTTGCAAGATATAAAATACAAGCCTACCAAAGAAAACGGCCAAGCTGTAACTAAAGTTTGTCAGATATCCACCTTTTTCAAATAACCAGCAACACACAATTGAAAACTCATTTGGTTCGTCTCTGGGTTTGTTACAGGCTGCGCGATTTTTTTGAGTTTGGTTCTGGTGAAACTGTATCGACTTCAAAGTGTTGTGGTGCAAAGTTATGCGGGAATGTGGCACGTTTTCGATTTTGTGTTGCTGGTTATTTGAAAAAGGTAGACAACTGACAAACTTTTGCTACAGATTGGCCGTTTTCTTTATAGGCCCGAAATAAGTAAAATCATAGCATGCTGGATAAGCAACACCTTCACTGTGTTTCTGACCTACTCTATTTCTGTAGCTCTGAAGTTCTACATTTCTCAACTTGTTTTCACGATAAGGCTGCCATCATGTATGGAAAATGTCGACCTGGAAAAACGCCAAGCGGACCCTGGTTGAACAAGAGAAGCCACTGAATTGCCAGAGGAACAAATATCCCAATGTTTCTGCCATTGTAACCCATTATGGAAGAGAGTGCTGCAAATGAATGGACAGTGGCGTGAGCGCGGGGGGACTTGGAGCTATAGAAAGTGACTCTCTCATTAATCCCAGACAGCTTCAATGACCTTTTACATACTGACACTCATATTGAGTCACTGCAGCTGTAAGGGCAAACCGCTAACTGGCAAAGACCGCGGGTTTCATTGACATCAATCAGCCATAACATTGAAAACCACCAGCCTAATATAGTGTAGGTCTCCGTCGTGTAGAGGCAATACTGTGCAAATGTATAAAGTGAGTCATTCAATCATTTAATCTCTGCATTTGATTCAATCGTTTGATGGCTAATCAAGCAAACAGGAACACGTTGAGAGTAGAAGTGTGTTAAATGGTGAGGATTCTGCCGAACCTAACTTACTACCAACAGCACGTTACCGATTCACAGTAAATGACACTCTTAATAGGCACCGATTAGCCGCACCATTAAGTCCCCCAGCCTAATATTGAGGAATTCCCCCATGTGCTGCCAAAACACCTTCATCAAACAGAAGGCCACATGAATTCCTGAACCCAGGGTTTCCCAGCAGAACATTTCCCAGAGAATCACGCTCTCTCCACAAGCTTGTCTTCCTCCCACAGTGCATCCTGGTGCCATCTCTTCCCCAGATAAATAGTGACGTATCTGGCTGATGTAAATGATGCCAAAGAAAAAGGGACTAACTTCCATAGCTCCACTCTCACTGCTGCAAGGTCCAGTTCTGATGCTCACGTGCTCATTGCAGGTATGGGGTGGACCGGTGTTAGAGAGGGTACTGACTGCTCCGCAGCCACAAAGCGCTATATGCAGCAAGGTGTGATGAACAGTGTTTTTGTGATACTTTCCTCATGAAACAATCATTAAAATTCTCTGTGACTTGTACCACAGTAGCCCTTCTGCCAGTTTGGACCAGACAGCATAGCGGTTGTTGCCCTTTCGCATCAATGAGCATAACTCTTGTTCATCAATAAGCCTCGGGTGCCTGACACCCTTTTGCCAGTTTTTGGTTTGTCACCTGTTTGGACCACTGTGGGTAGGTACTCACCACTCCTGACTGGGAGCGCCCCAAAGCCTCGTCACCTCTGAAGTACTCTGACCCACTCTAACAATTTGGCCCTAATCAGTCACTCAGATCCCATTTCCATCACATCAACTAGAAGAACCGACTGTTCGCTTACCATCTGAGGTCTGTTAGCAGACCTGGACATTCGCCATTGTTCCAAGGTAATCACTGTTACGCGCTTCATCTAGGAATGGTTTGACTCATCAGTGTATAAATGCTCTTGTGATCAAATCATCCAGAGGTGAACAAACCAGTTTCAAAGAGTTGAAGAAAAAGTCTAAAAGTTTTTTCTTCCGACTACCACGATTTGCTGAATCACGCTAAATAAAACATATCAGCAAGGTGGTGGAACTAAATTAAATCAGCATGCTGAGTTAATGGGTGTAAGTAAAACATGCCAGGACTGAATGTCCACTTCTGAAATTATCTTAATAGCAGCTTTTACTGAAAAAAATCATGGCCATGAATAGAATTTTGTCATCTCACCCAAATATATGCTCATGGTGATTATGGCTAACCTTGGTTACATACAGGTACTAGTGCATTTGCGTGTTGTGTGAATGCATGAGTCACATGAATAGGCAATGCCTGCTATAAATAAAACATTCACCCCAGCCTTACTTTGCCTCAAATCACTATTACACATTTTATTTCTGATCTAATGCACCGATACGAACTCCATCCCCATTAACTGCTGTGTCAATAGTGCGTACATAATGTCTGCATTTTTGCATTTGACCATGCTTAGAGATTCATTAAAATATGAGATATCGCCATGAATTAGACTAAGTGACAAAAGCAGAGGCTGAGAATATGTACATGAGAAATGGGTGTGTGTATGTCAGTGCTGCCTCAGCTTTGAATGTTCATAATTTAGCAGAGATTCTGGGCCTGTGGTTATGCTTCTTCAGGAAAACTGTCATGGATGGAGAGGGGGTTAGTTGAAGATCCACAGCGCGAGATTCACGACATTATTTTTAAAAGTTCTGCTCCTCAAAGATAGATGAGCTGGGGGAGAAATGCAGAGCTTGGACAGGAGGGAGTTGAGCCTGATGAGAATGGAGCTCAGTTCTCATGTTTGATGCTCTGTAGCCTCCACTTTGGCAGCAATAGATGTTCACACCTGCAGCTGTCTGCACTCTGCAGATGAAACGGAGCTAAGAACGGGCTGTCAGGCTGTCAGGACGTGGTATTTAGTGAAAAAGGGACTCTGGAGGGAGGGGACCAGGGGAAAGAGTGCAGTATGCCACACAGAAACGGAAAGCAGGACAGCAAGACAGGGAAGAATACTGTAAGAATCAGCATTTTGCATCCTGAAGAAAGTGAATCAAACATCCAGTCGCGTCACATGAGGTTAGCATGTGGTTGGCTGTGACCTGTCCTTAAAGCCTCGACAGGCTTGAGGTCAGGCACGATTATACTCAATTTGTATTCAAAATATAATGATCCTCCTCCACCCATTTTTATAATTTTTTATTACTCAATAAGTTCCACAGTATGTCGAACTGCCCTTGTCCTCATTTGAGACTGTGAGTAGGAGAGTTGATATCAGCAGAGCTTCCAGGGGGAATTTTAAAATGGCTCCATTCATTCAAGTCCAGAAAAAAGGACCGTCCTCGCAGTCCGCTCAAGACGTCATAGAAAATAAAGGGTGCTTACAAATTCTCAACACAAGGACTCCTATTATTGCACAAGCAGTGCACCAGCTAAAATGAGACTTCTCTACTGAAATGCTTTATGTGAAACTGGATTAACTAAGATTTACACCAACTAGAATCTGCATTTCCTCACCTTTAGCCAAAATTTACAATAGAACAGAAGTATCTGTGTATACAAACCCCACTGTCCGTGTTCAAGGCAGTGATTGATGTCTATTTTGCAAACAGTCCATAAATGTATTCCTATTAAAAATGCTCCAGTGGGTTTAAAAGGACACAGCTCCCCCTGCTGGTGTACCTATGAATTGCATCCAGGCACCCTACATGCTACATTAAGAATTTCTTTGGCAGGCATACAAAATCTGGTCCTAAAGAGCTATCATGCGTATTAATATTCATTGCTATGCAATACTTAACTGATAAATTACTACATTTGGCCAAAAAGAGAACTTATGTTACCGGATTTCAAGAGTGAAATTAGCTATTGATTTTAAGTCAGCAGACCTCGTAGCTCTCCAGGAGCCGGACTATGCAACCATCCTGCTGATCCCCTGTAGAGCCCCCTTCAGTACAGTAAAACATAACACCATAACAACTTGCAAGCAAACACCACACCAGTTCCATAAAAGACTTAGTTTAGTCAATAAAATTTGCAATTATAAATACATTGTTAATGTCAAATTATTTTAAATAGTTTGCCATAAAGAACCATTCCTTGCAAGTCTAGAGTTTTACAAACAGTATAAATAATTATAGTTAAAATAAAACAGTCCATTTTGAGAGCAAATTTATGATTAATAGTCAATGCGGTGGTGATTTTAAGTGCAAATGGTGTGTAAGGTTTGAAACATGAAGATGAGCTGAAGTTTAGAATGAGCTGTGAAGGAAATGTTTCGGCGGAACATGGAAGGCCAGGCTCTCACACCCTGCAGATGGTGTATTTGCCTTTCTGCAGCTGCGAGACGTAGATTTTGGTTTTGCTGCCATCTGATCGTCTGAGCCACACCTCCCCCGTGCTCACTGCAGTGATCACAGCCCTGGGAAAAAGACGCAGACAGAGCGATAGGACGACAGAATTAGAATGAGCCAGCGTGCTTACACAGGCACCTGAGGAAGAGCGAGAGAATGTGGGCGAGATTCAGAGATTCAATACCTCACAAGTGACAACACAAATTACTTCAAGTTGCCAAGCTTGATCAAGTTTTTGTGGTTTATCCATCATTCACACAGAGCACTGTGATGTCATGACAGAATTAAGCTCAAACCTCCTTGAGTGAATCTATGACATCTTTCATTTTAATACAACATTCATTTTCATGGCAGTGTAGAGCCCAGATTAAGCACTGTGGTCTGGCTGGGGGTTAACAAATTTATTAGACCACCTGTCATAAAAAATGAGAAAACACAAATATTTAAGAAATTTGTCAAAAACTTCTTTAAAACTAAAATTATTTTGCTTTTTCTTTGGCAAATAACAAACTGAAACCACTAAATAGTCCTTATTCACACATAAAAACCAAAAAAAAAAAAAAAAACTATTTTGTATGGCCTCCTTTGGCCTTGATAACAGCTTGCACTCCTGCATTCAACTACTAAAATGAATTTTTATGTTCAGGAATGCAGGAAAATAACTGTTATTTGGCATCTTAATAAAAAAAATAATTTGCTTTACTATTTTTTCTGCTTTTTTGTAAAACGGTAAATTCAAAAATTCATGGATAACAACAATAATTATATTTTAGCATTAAAAATATCATTTCAGTTAAAGAGCTTGCGCAAATTAGCGGATTAACCATTACAGAAACATAAAAATTATTTTGGTAATTACCAACACTTTTAATTTAGGGCAGCTGTGGCATAAACCTTACATTGGGTGGTGGTCTAATAAATTTGTTAAGCACTGTATATTCGGGTATAATCTGCCCTAGGCCAAAATATACCCCAGGGTATAAAATGTGACTGAATGCGGGGGGTATAATCTGGCCTGGAGGGGCTAGCCCACATTTTACCCTGGGGTATAGACTGGGTTGGCCCAAATAATAACTGGGGTATAAAACCGGCTAGTCCACTTTACCCTGGGTATACTCTGGGCCGGGAAACACTCCACACAGATTTTTTGGCCTGTTATCTTAAGCTATCTGAAACATAATTGAACTGCCAATTGATATTATCACTTTTAATGTACAGTGGTCATTTTCAGGCAAAGCAATCTGAACCACCAGAGAGGCAGTGAATATGGTGCCTGAGGCAGTTTCCACTGCAGCTAAAACCTTCAGAAGCCGTTCATTTCATTGATTCTGCGCCTTTGCCTTCTCTCCACAGAGAAAACCGTCAAGCTCACATAGTGCTGAAGGAGCAAAGCGGGGCCAGGAAGACCGAAAAAGAGCAAGATTTAGACAGTAAAAGAATGGACAGAGAAAGAGAGGGATGAGAAAGATGCAGAGAGACTGACTGTGAGGCGATTTCGTCTTTGACCTCCAGCAGGATGGTGTTGCCTTTGCAGAACTTCTCTCCCTCGTAGAAGAGCGTCCCTCCCTCGCAGCGCGCGCTGTACTGTCGATCTGCGGGACCGCGGGGAGGAGGGCAGGGTAAGGACTGAACACCATTTTAATAATCAATCACAGGAGGACTGCACCTTCCTGTGCTTATCCAGCTGTGGCAGAACCTAGGGCTCATTCCAACTGCCTTCATCAGTCCTAATTTCCTCAGTCCCTGTATGACCTGCAAATCCACCAAGGTCTTTGCTCTTTAAGGACATTTCAACTCCTCAAATGCTCCTTAAAGCAGCTAAAAGCAGTGAGCTAGGAGACACCAAAGAATGAGCGAGAGACTCTTATGCAGGTATGAAGGCAGGGACCCATAATTAGGCTGTGGATCCAGCTCTGCCCCTCTCTCTGACACTCCTGCAGTTGATTAAACTTCAAACTACTCATTTTTTTTAAATACACGTTGCCCTGATTTGTCTATCGTTTCTTTGAATTTTTTGCTGGAGCGAGGAATGAAGGACTCAAGCAAACAAGTATTAGGCCATAGGAGGCCAGGAGAGGATTCATGGTGTGGATATTAGCAACAGAAATGAGTCCCTAGTTTCACTTATATTTCAGGCAAATTCTGCATGAAAATATTCAATGCATTAAAATCATGCCCCCCACATTAGAGAGAGAAAGATTAAGAAGGAATGCCAATGAATCATTAAATAGGTAAGCTAAACCAGAGAAATACTGGGAATTTCAGCTCTGTCAGGTCATGATACTTTACTAAAGCCAAAATCCAGAGCTCCCCAACTGAACAGCACACCTAATGAGCGAACACATTTCTGTGGCACACCATTAGCGAGAAGAGGAATGCTCTTGCCGAGAAGCACATTATTTTTCATTTGAACAGAATCTCCTCGAATACCCTCTGAAGCTGAAGAAATTTGTAGAAATGTTCGGCACATCAACAACTGTTTTTGCAATGCAGGATTCTGTAATAAAGGAAGAAACGCCGTGTCCTAAACTTACTGTCTGATTTCTTCTTCAAGGGCAGAAGTGCAGCTTTGGCCTGTAAAACAGAATTAGAATGCAGTCAGCACAAGCACAGATGGACAGTGCCTGAATATATTCATAAAACACAAACGCATAATCACTCAGAGGAGACAGCGCTGTTCGTTGAAGCTATATCACATTTTCCCTGAGCTACTGTATATCTTAAAGAAAGATTAGTATAACAAGTAATACGCAACAAAATATGTAGGGGATACATTTTATATGAGATTGAATTCTGTGAGAGCTTTGGGGTGGGCCCAGAGAAGGGATGTCTGAGTGGGCACATGAATATGTACATTGAATGTATCAATATATTTCATGTCAAATATATTATGTAAATGAAAATAAATGGCACATAATGTATACTCCAGTTCACCACATAAGGGAAATGTTCTATTATTACAGCATCACATAAAATGCATCAATTGTCGATGTGCATTGTGTATGCATTTTGTCAGTGAATGTGTCAAATTGGCATCACTGATACTTTATGAACATCAAGGCAATTGTGATGATCATTAATGTCACAAGTAATGGTAACTGCAATATAATGCACATCACGCCACAAATAAGGGTAGTTATGTGATATAATCGCAGAATGTCTTTGCACAGCAAAGTGTCATGAATGGTGTCACGTATTTATGCATCAATACTTATTATATAGGCTATGGCCATTTTTATCATTTGAACCTGGACTCTGATTGGTTATATAAAATATAAATCATAATTATAAATACAAATCATGATTATAGAAATGGGCGTCCACCAAGAGATACCAATTATATTACAACAACAACAGCTGCTAGTTGCATCCACAGATGGCAAATGGACAAGTGTTTTTTCAGAAGTTCTTCAAAGGCAAAAACTTAGATGATAACAATAGAAATACATCAAGTTTCACTAAATTAGCCCAGCAGAGATGAGTAGACTAAGTAGAGCATAATCCAAAATTACTGAATCAAAATAACTGCCAAAAAATGAGACTAATCCTACGAATGTAAATTAAAAAGATCATCAAAAACCTAAAAGGCCATTTGTAAAAGGTTTAATTACAACATGGTTGTTTGAAAATATGTTCAAACTGTTTCAAAAAACTTAGATGATAACAATGTCTTTGCGACCATTTGGACACATAATCATTTTGTATCCAGTTTTTTCAGCAAAATTGCTGTACAGAGCATTGTGAGTGCAAATTGCCACCATAAACATTTTAAAATTTCATTTTTGGAATATGACAATTTACTGAATCGGTTGAGGAGTTATATTGCTCAGCTTGTAAGCATTTCTATCAAAACAAATGGCTCCTGAAGATTAACCACCCATCTTGTTTTCACTTCAACTCAAACAAAGTTCATTCGACAGTTCACAGTTCATTCGACAGTTAGACTGCATCCTCGAATGAAGCATACTGCCAATTATCTATGGGCACCTGAATACAGAGACTTCAGCATAACAGCAAGTTGAGCATCATAGATGAAAACCTTGATAAGCAAGCAAAATTTGATCAAACTGCTGTTTAATTAAAACACCCAAATTACAGCTGGAGCATTTGGAAAAATATTTCTCAAGAAGTTAACCATAATTTAAAACCGGTCACACAGAGCGAGGTCTAATCAGTCACATAGATGTTCGCCAGATGGACTGCTGTTTACTTGGATGGACACCTTACATCACACCATTATAAAGGAGTACAGAGGAAACCTCAGCACTCGCACAGTGTAATTAGAAGAAAATAAAGAGGATAATACAGTACTTGTGAGTAAGGCCACACTCAGAGTAACCAAGGGAGTACATGTATCATTCATGTATTTAAAGTACGCATAGTTACCAACCTCTCATCTAATGCACTAAATTTATAAGAACATGGAAAATTATGAAAGCCGTTTTGCACACGGCCAAAGAGAACTAGTTAAGTTCCCAATTAGTGGAATTAGATATGGAAAATTTGCATTTGCAATTTTCATTTGAAAATGAAAACCTATTAAACAGAGCATACACAGTTATAATGAAGGGCAGCCCCAGCTAAGAGCAAGCAGTATCTCACACTTGGCTGACTCTGAAAAGAAACCATTATTAACCACAATAAAGCACGTACCTGAATGTACTGAGCTACCGTTTCGTGTCATGAGGTCATTAGATTTCATTTCCAGTCATCAGAGAATCAAAGGGAATCTCAATGAACTCATTTGGAATTACATTCAAACTTGTATTTGTGTGCAAAACACAAACAGCACTTAATTTCCCTTAGCAAGACTAATTGAAGGCACTCAGAAGAAGTCTGATCTGCAGCTGTGCACTGCTGAACACTTTCAGTGTGAGATAATGCAAGATGATCAGAATTTAGACACACAGCCTCAGGTGCACTTCACTTCTGCCGACAGAACAGAGAGTATCAAGACTATAAAGCAATTGCATCTTGAAGGTAAGAGCTGAAACACACCATCTTCTTCACCCAAGAACTTTCACTTTTCAACACAAAAAGTAACACAAATTGCAAAGATATGCAATAACGACTTAGACTGTTCTGAAGGTGATACAGAACCACCATATGTGTTCAGCAACATACACCACATGCATATAGCAGACTTAATTTGAATGAAGTACATGATTTATGTTGACGTTATTATTCAACAGTTAGATGCGTGCAGATTGATTTGTCTAGCCTCCTAAAATAATCAAAATTAGGGGTGCAGAAATTCATTATTTTCTCCAACCGAATACTCGTCCCATGGCGTGAAAGAGTACCCGAGCACTCGCTTTGTAGTTTTTTTTCCTCCCCATGCGTTCCAGTCTATTAAAATTGCGCCTTGAAATTGGGCTTTTTTTTTTTACTGCTATGTATAAGTTTATTTTGAAATGATGGCTGTACCGAATAGTTTTACACTTCATTCAGAATGTTGACAATCAAATTCTAAATCAACAATGGAATGCTTCACCTTTTTTTGTAGCATGTACTCATTTCACTTAAAGGGGACCTATTATGCTACATTTCCAAATTTATATTTTGCTCTTGGACTCCCATAGAGTACTCCTGATCGTTCAAAGTCCAAAAAAGGGTCCTTATTTGGCTCATACTGCCATCCTCAAAAAACCCCATTTGTGGTCAATTGTAGTCTCTGCCTGAAACGCCTCGTTGGGGCGGCTCTTCCGCTATGGCCCCCACTCCCCATAATCCCATTTTCTTCTTACTGGCTAGCTCTGTGGAGGGCGGATCTAGGGTGGACGAGGCAGCAGAATGCAGTTTTCCGGGTCCGCCTCCCCAGAGTGAAACTGAGACGCGTCTGCCATCTGAGAAGGAATCGACGAGCAAATTCCGCAATCAAATGCAGTACACGTGTATAAATCTAATGAAATGAACTTGTTCTAATAAACGCAATGGCGAAAGTGGAGGACGCAGTGCGCAAGTCTGGCAGCTCAAGCTCGAATTTGCTGTCTACCTACGGCTACTATGGTGAGTACAGCGACATACATGCCAACTCTACCACTTTTGGCGGTAGACTACCACTTTCGGGGCGTTTCATTCTGAAAAAAACACCCAAAAGCGGTAGGCCTACCGCCAAAAGCGGTAGAGTTGGCATGTATGCAGCGGTGTTTCTACTCTATAGCTAGGATTGAGGGAAAGCTAGAATGCACCCCATACAGACGTATTTGTAGAACGGGTCGACATACCCAAGTGTGGACCGGAGACCGTAGAAATCCGGTGGATCTGAGTTCAGAGGGAAACATGGACAGTGAGGAGCAGCAAAAAGTGGACCGCCAACTTATGGACTGCTTCGGTGTGTATTATAAGGACCTGCTGGTTCGAGTGCATAACTGTGGTGTGTCGTTAGCGTGGAGTAACGAACAGCTTCTGCGCTGGTATATGACGAAGGGGCGAAAGCTCCAGGCTAAACGGCCTTTTTGGAAATTGCCCGTGGTAATGGTTTACTTATTGCGTTGGAATGACCAGCGTTTGCTCGCGGAAAATGGGCACGATAAGCCGCTTTCACACCGGACGCGAAAGACAGATTACATTCAAAGTCAATGCGTCTTTGCATTGACTTTGAATGTAATCTGTCACGCAAAAAATTAGTTTCGCGTCCGGTGTGAAAGCTGCTTAATGCGCCCATAATGCGTGTATTCGCGTCTTTGCATTGACTTTGAATGTAATCTCGCGAAAAATTAGTTTCGCATCCGGTGTGAAAGCTGCTTAATGCGCCCATAATGCGTGTATTCGCATCTTTGCATTGACTTTGAATGTAGCTAATCTGTCGCGCGAAAAATTTGTTTCGCGTCCGGTGTGAAAGCGGCTTGACGTGCCCATAATGCGTGTATTCGCGTCTTTGCAATGACTCTGAATGTAATCTGTCGCGCGAAAAATTTGTTTCGCGTCTGATGTGAAAGCAGCTTTATGGATAGTACGTGACAGCTAGAGAGAGCTTGGTTATGTTATGAACATAATACAGGTTTTACAGACCGTAAATTCCATTAGCGTGGACAAGTTGCTTATGTGGAGCTAGCGAATCGATCACTTCTACAGGAAAGAATTACATATTTAATCTCCGCCTTTTTCGGCTTTTTATTAGCCACAACAATTTCTAAAGGGGGATGAAATTATGTCACAGTAGTGCAGAGAAATCGTTAGAGCTTCCGCGTTTGGCAATCGCTTTCACGGTAGCATCAGAGAGCTAGCCCAGATATTTGTGAAGTATCCGGCTGATCCTGGTCATGGATAAATGAAGCGATCACAAGCAGCCGTAAACAAACCCAAACATGTATCGCAAGCTCTGCAAAACCTACGTCTGGTCTAATAGCAGCCTTTTCAGCCCAACTTTGCCGACACATACAGCACCTCTCCGGTTAGCTTCAACTGTAGTGGCTACAATCGGGCAACATTATGATGAAACTGCCACATTGATGCTTACCGAAGTAACACAAGCATACCAATCAGAATTACTGCATAGTTAACCAGGAGCATTTTTAATTAGCACGGCATGCAAACTAACATGCAGTAGCTGGTAACCGAGCATTCATAACAACCACAGAGACAAACCCTTGCAATACAGGTTTTAGAGACAGCAAGTTCCGTTACCGTGGACAGTTGTACCAAGCATCCAAATTACAAACAAGTATAAAAAGTTAGCTTCAAATGAGGTTTATGTTCACACACCTTCTGTTGAATTTCTCCTGATCTTACTCTTGCATATTTAGGACACAAACATTAGCAACAATAACTTGGCTACGTTAGCCGCAGTGCTACAGCCACAATCAACTAGCTATCACATCAGGTTGGCTTATGCAGTAAAAGCAACTTACAGCTTCTGTGTCTGTGAGTCAAGGACAGTTGCTACCGATCCAGGATTTATCTTCAGATATTTTACAAAGCCTGCGTTTGAGGCCAGTTGTTAGTGCTAACTATCGTTAGCGGTTCTGCTAGCCACCCGTAACACGTTAGCTTCACTTACACTATTTGCTGTTATATCGTTACTTACAGCTTGTGGCTCCGAGCGCTTGATCGATGCAACTGCTTCAGGTTTGAGAAGCAGCTGAAACGCTTATCCTGTGTCGAATTATCCTTTATTGACAAAGCTGTCTTTGGTGAAATGCTGAGCACAAACAGCTAACATGCCCTTTGGCCGTGGCTGTTTGCTGCCAGCAAACAAAAAAAGCTACCCACTGATTTCTGGTGGCATCGTCTTTTGGAAGAGAAATAGGTGCTTTTCTTTGCATCCAAAAGTAAACGGACAAGCAGCATTGGGAGAGATACTGACAAAACTGCACCTGAAATGATCAGCGGTTCTTCTTTTGTATTTCCAAAAGTGTAGACGCTACTAAGGCATAGTATGATCTGCCGTTGTTAGTGCCTGCTAGAATTGTTTCCGGCATGGGCAGGTCCAGCGCCGTGATTGGCTCTGGCTAGGTCTGTATTAATTGGATGGCACAAACTGACGTCAGGTTTTGCCTAGATCTCGTGAAGATCTCGGGACGAGCTGTTCAGAGAGGAAATCACGTTCACAAAATCACGTTCTTGGATTACGGCAAAACCCCTGTATCTTATGTTTAGAAACTTTTCAGAGGTTGAGTATGGACATCCAACATTATAACATTATCAATATGTATTAAAAGAAGGATCAGCATAATAGGTCCCCTTTAAACACCGTATTTCTGTTGAAACCACATAGGGTATTTCTGCACTGATGCAACAAAGCTTAGGCTATATTAATCCTTTGTTGCATGTTGGGCTTTATTTTCTCTAGGCTCATAGATACCCTGAAAACACAAAATGTACATTTTACTAGACATTTCCAGATAATAATTTCCTCAATAGGTGCCTCTCTGATTAGTCACATGATTTACCACAAACAATCACAATGGCTGCATCCACAAGTAAGAGGTAAAGTCAGAAATAGTCTTATATTGTTCAAGTTTTGATCAGACTTTTTTCTGTTGGGGGATGGAAATACATTATTCAGCACAAACTGAAAACACATAACCTATGTAATGCATGTCTATTTGTTGGAATATGCTCTATAAAAAATATTTGACATTATGCATGCTGAGTAAATAGCTCAAATAAGCAATGTCCAGAATACAGATAGATCATCATGCATATCAATGACCAGGTTTCTTCAACTTCACATTATTTCTGTCACTCCGCATGTATAATGTCCAAAATACTGGATGGCAGTGTGCATCCCACAAGCATAATGTCCAAAATAATGGACAGACAGACCACCCACTTGCACCAAATCCCAACAAATGGTCCAAGGCATTTGTATGTACTCTATGCATCAAAGGGTTAATATTATTAGTATTCTACTTCTTGAGGAATTAAGATTCCAGTGGAGGCTGCATAGGGTTCTTTCCGGCTCTTGTGATCCAAACATTTCCAATAAGAGCATTGTAGCCTTCAGTCCAAATTACAAAAGGTAAAAATTTATAGAAAAAGATAAATGCCATTATTTCTAATATCCAATTTTATCTAACAAAATATTCTGCTTCAGTCCTTATTTAATGGCAATAACGTTTCAAAGTCAAATTTTTCACTGCAGTCAATAACTGTTCTCCTGCTTGCTTCTTGCATGCGGGTTGGGCCTGTTAGCCACAATCTAGCAGCACCATAAATTACATTTATATAACCACAGTAACAAAAATTTCAGCCATTTCGCCATTTTAGCTCTAGAACTACAATAATAAGTTACTGAAGTCCTCACAAAAACTATCATATTAGGCCTATGTATCTGCATTTTCTTGGCGCATGGTGTTACTTTGTGACATCATTTTCACACCAGCAAGCGCTGTGGAAAGATGTCAAAGATATTGCCACTTTGGAAGTTTAAGAATGATGAGGATAATCCATAAGGGAGCCATTATTAGGCCATCATTATCTTATGCCTTTTATTTGGTTAGCCTGCTGCTCGCATACATTTATGCTGAAGAAACTGACTAGCTACTTTCATTACAGAAAGTTGTTTTCATTTAAAAAAGTACTAATTTAATGCAATGAATCACTTGATTCAAATTTTGGGATTTTATCCGAGAATTTTCGGGGGCATGACGTCCTGTAGCTCATATGAACAGCATATAATAGCAAGGCTTATAACTGATGCCGTTCTGCGACAATGTTTCAGAGGGTTCAACAGGACGACATTTCTAATTTTAATGTAAAAAAATGCCGAAATGAGGGAAGAAATTCAAAGAAAGTTTTGGATTAATTATCGTTGCGTGTAATTGTCATCCTTACAATATCGCACATATTACAGTATGTATATTTTCAATCTTGCCCATCAGTGGTCATTTCCTACTTAATAATTTCTAAATCATTATACCATTTTGTATTCATCTTGTTTATTCAGTGAATAAATAGTTTGATTGTTAATCATGCGATCTCAAACGGGGATGAGCAATGATCCATCACGCGTAAAAGGTGAGAGGCTTCCATCTGACTGCATTCAACTGAAGATCCAGTCACACCAGCGTTACCAGGAGTTGAAACTAATAAAGCAACAAAGCTTTTTGAATGACTCATATACAGTAGGCCTACATAACACAGGGACTTATTGGGATAAAATGTAGAAAAAAAATACAGGACTACAAATCAATTATCCGCTGTAAATTTTTTTGTAACCGGTTACAATTTATTTGAGTACTAGTTTGCACCCCTAATCAATATAGACATTTATTAAAGCAACTTGTATACGATATTACTGACATTTTGTTAGGAAACTGGGACAGGGCAAAATAAGCATCAAAATGCATTTTTAGGCTGAATTGGGGAGGATATTTTTGCATGAGTGGACAGACTATTACCTTCTTTATGGCTGTCCAGTCCTCCAAAATGTCGATGTCCCTCAACATGTAGACAATGTAGGGTCCTGAAAGGGAGGCAAAGAAGAGAGGTGAGGTCATTTCTCTCTGTGCAGTCAGCACCACATATGTCAATAAAGGGAGTAATATTACTGTATACTCCCAAAGTATGATTAATAAAGTATTAAAATAAACATTGTCAGCACCTCTTACCAATGTTTAGAGGTGTAAAAATAATTAATAGTTTCTGCCCTCAGGACGATGACCAAAAACTCTCAGCTTCTTCCTGTCGTTCTTCTTGGTGCGGACACTAATTTTGAAGCGCTACCCTTCTGCTATTGCTTAACATATCATCATTAAACTTGACAAGTGTATTCTACGTCTCAGTCAGCAGGCTATAACTGAGCCCGATTTTGCGAAAAGGGCAGAGGCATGTACACCCTGCTCCAGCACTCACTAATAACACGCCATCATTCGAGGGACGTAGCTCACGTGAACTTGCTGTAATTAAAGTTAAGTCATTTCACTTTATGCTGGCAATATTGGTTTTGTTTACAGATGAGAGACACATACTGTAAAGGTCAACATAAGGTACAGTACAGAGGTGTTAATGTTGGGTTGGATGTTACCAGACACCAGCGCTGCTTTCTTTCTCCGCTCAGGCCGAGAGGGGTGACTTCTCCGCTTACATTTTTTCCCTCTCATGTCATCACTCCACCACTCTGACAGAGAGAAAGATGAAATTTTGTACTCACATGTCCCTGAAAAGACATTTTTCCAAGATGGCACACAGACATGAGGTGATGTAGTATCTCCGAGTAAAAGCAAGAATCAGAATTGATGAAAACCTCAATTTCAGAAGAATTAGGACAATGAGCAACGTGAAAATAAAAATAGCAAGCAGTGATTTATACATCGCTTTCCACCTGCATTCAACTGAAAAGGTAGAAATACAAAAAAGTAATAATTCGGTTATATTTTAATTCATCAACTCCTTTTTTTTTTTTTTTTTGGAAAATAGTCATTTTTTTTTAAATGTGTGGTGACACTTTTCAAAGAAGTTAGGACAGGAGTATGTTCACCTCTGGGTAACATCACTTCCCCTTTTAATAAGACTCAGAAGTGATTTTGGAACCGTGGACAGTAACTGTCAGAGTTTTGAAGGCAAACTTTTTTTCCATTCTTATTTGATATAAGACCTCAGGTGGGCAACAGCCCAGGGACTCTTTTGTCATATTTTGCGCTTCATAATCCACCAGACATGCTGTGGAATGGAAGACAGTTCCAGGCTGCAGACAGTACCATAATATAAATGAAGTACGAAACCATGCTGTTGTAATATGTGCCAAAAGAGGCTTAGTGTTATCCTGCTGGAACAAACGGGTGACCCAACAAAAAAAACAATGTCTAGAAGGCACGTTGTTCCAAAATTTGCCCGAACCCTTCTCTGTCAATTATACTCCCACAGCAAGTTGCCCATGCCGAGAACACTAATGGAGCACCAGACCATGACAGACACTGCCTTTTGAACATGCAGCTGATAACAGTCAAGATGGTCCTTCTCCTCTTTGGCCTTGAGAATGCGACGACCATAATTTCCAGAAATAATTTGAAAGATTGAATAGTCAGACCACAGCACTGCTTTCCACTTCCCCAGTGTTCCAGTTCAGAAGCAGTAAAGCCCAGAGAAGTCTGCAGTGTGAATGGATGAGCTTGATGTATGGCTTCCTTTTGGTCCTAAGACCCTACTATGCAAACTATGTTCACAGACATAGCTCTTCTGAAGCAATTACAAACGAATGTGGTCATGTCCATCACAGAATCATGCTGGTTCTTAATGCCATGCCGTCTGAGGGCTCGAAGATCGCTAGCATCCAATGTCGGTATTCATCCTTGTCTTTTACTCACAGAGATTGCCCTGAATTTTCAACATTCTTAGAATCTTCTTACTACATTACGAGCAATCAACAAAGAGATCCCTAAATTCCATGCAATCACATATTGAGGAACGTTGTACTTAAAGGAGGAGACAGCCCCTCAGCAAAGTATATTTCAGCTGAAAGTAGAATTCTTGAAGTGTCTAAAATGCACAGTTTTATAAATTTTATTTGGTAATGATTCAGTGCGACGCATTTTAAACCAGCGAGTCTTCAAAGTGGCTTTAATACCAGGGGGCAGACATATTTACTTGGGGAATCTTCTGATTTTGAATTTGATCTTCGGAAACCTCTCCTTTAAAAATGCTTAATAAACTTAACCTTTCGCAGTTTACATCTCCTGATTAGCCACAGTTGCTCAGACTAATTGGTAAAAACAGACGACCTTCTAATTTACTTTTGATAGCATTGTTATGCATTGCACCACAAAATTATGAGGCGTCTTCTGCGCATAAATGACGACATAAAATATCAATGTGTCTTTATAATTTCAGCGCAATGTTGTTCATTAAGCAGCACACCTGCGGACATTAGTTTGCGAGGCTGCGAGAATCCGTTCTATATTCTGAATGTTGTTACGGCTAAAGGGCGCTGTAAGGTTGCACAGCTGTGTGACAATCCCAAGGACGGTGAAAACAAATGCTGCAAAGTCAGCAAAAGTTTTTTAATTATAATGCCATATCAATTATATAAATGTAGGCAATGGGAATTCACCTTTCATTAACATTTCTAATCATAGGTCATGTACTGGGGTCTTGGTCACTCAGTCGATAAATTGTTTGATTGTTAATCAGGCCAGCTTAAATAAAAACAGATTGCGGGCAGCCAAGCCGTAAAGGGCGAGCTTATTGAAAGCCCTCAGAACTCCTCCATGGCCCGGATGAAAGGAAAGAGAACAACTGACGTCACGAAAGAGAATAACTGACGCGCAAGCACCGCGGCGCTGGTGTTTGATTGGATAATGCGTTCGAAATGCACACTCACCCACTATACAGGGCAGTGTGTAGCGAATGTTCTACATTGAAAACAATACAGAGAGTGAGAGAGCGAGTGGACAAGTGTGCATTCCGAACGCAGCCTGAGATTCCCCAAGTAAAAATGTCTGCCCCCTGGTATTGACGCCGATTTGAAGACTTTCCAGTTTAAAAATGCGTCGCACTGAATCATTACCAAATTAAAATTTATAAAACTATTCGTTTTAGACACTTCAAGAATTCTACTTTCCACTGAAATATATTTTGCTGAGGTGCTGTCTCCTCCTTTAATTGGTTAGGACATTCCCTTTTGTGCCTTTTGGCAAAGAGGCAAACCCCGAATCATCTTACTCGTAAATGGCCATGCCTTTTGTGACTGCTTATTTTATACCCAATCCTAACTGAAGCAATTGTTTCTTATTCACCAGTTTACCAGTGGAATATTCCAAACTGGTTTTTTTTCCCCATAAAATTCCACATCTTTTCCAGTTTTTTAATTTCCTTGTCTAAACTGTTTGAACATGTTGCAGACATCAAATTCTGAATTTATGAACATTCCTTCAAATCAGTACAGTTGATAAGGGTATTTTTTTTCTATAAATATTTTTTCTTTGCAATGTTTTCAATCGAATTGAGTTGTAGTTTTCGATTTAGCACAAATACCTGAATAGATTTCGCTTCTCTGCCAAAGTGCGCATAACATTATGAAGTATCCCAGCATGTAAGTGTTACCTGACGTGATGTCTATGCTCTGCTTGTCCTCCTCCAGCCTGTGGATTTTCTCCAGCAGCTCCGTCTTCATGGCGTCGAAGAGCAGCACCCTCTCACTCTGAGGACAGATGACCACACAGAAATCCACTGTACTTCTGCATAATTCAAAATACCTGTTATCTCAATGCACGCAACAGCCACACAAATGTGAGGATTCTGTAAGGCCCCATGCTGTGCGTGTGGGTGTGCAGTACTGAGGCGAGAGCAGCAGGCTGTGCGTGTTCTGTGTTTGTTCAGCATATTCAGATCGGAACGCCTAATGCTCGATACCTCCAGGTGCTGCAGCGCTCCCTGAATCTCACAATCGTACTTGTGCTTCACCACCTGCAGACACAGTTCTCTGTACACCCCTGAGAGTGTGTTTCAAAGAGGAAGAAGAAAAAAGAAAACTTAAGATATTTCACAATCAGCCACTTGATATACAGTGCACTTACAGCAAGAGTCTTCTGTATTCCTGCTTTTTCTTGCATGCTAACATACACTACTGAAATGTTATCTGAACATTGACAAAAATCAATCATATTAAAACCACTTAAACCCAGAGAACTCATAGATATGTCAACCTGTCCGCCATATTGGGTAATACTTCGGCTAACTTTTACCGTGAGCCTGCCTGTGCAGAATTCTATGGTATTATATTTCTGATGTCACAGCTGTTCACAATAACGGTTCCGTCTGATCCAATATGGTCCCCATCATAAGCAGATTCAAGATAAAATTACCCTATGGCATTGTTCATTCTACAGTTTTTAATTCTATGTTTAAACTATCATCTTGAGATATGTCAAGCAAAAATAATTCGCGAAGAGATATCCAATTTATTACATGCAGCCAGGACACTTTCTGCTTTAGTTTTCCAGAACAATGCAAGTTAACTTTCTCCAGTGCTGAAAGTTTTTAAAATCAGACAAGCAAAGGTATGTGAATAGTTGATCATATAACTGCACCTGAAGAGCAACAGACTCCTGAGCCCGTATTCTCACCAATATGACTAAGTTAGTCTCTCAATAATGTGAGTTCCTGGTTTGCTACAAAGGGATAAGGATAGTTGTTCGAAAGCAGTGTGGACAGGGAATATTGCACTGCTTGTAGTTCAGAGCTGCATTAAGAGGACTCCACTGCATAATCAGTGGCTGGGCAGTCCAATGCAATGTGCTGTTGGGCGTAGCATATCAAATAAGGACTTAAACTGAAATATAGACTTAAATATCTCCTGCAAACCAACGCAAACAGCTGGGTATGCATTGAAGATCTGTGGAGAAATGTGAATTCTGATGAAGCCATTATGCAGTTATGAGATAACATTTCTGACTGGCTACTGTACTGCAATACTCATGACTAAGTGTAACTCAGAAATACGTATGGCACAGTGTAGTGTACTGTAGGTGGTTAAATCTTTGCTGTGCAGTGGTTGCGTTTGCTGTGTAATAGTGTGTTAGCAGTCAAACCACGATGTATACAGCAGCACAAGCTAAAGCAGAGTACCGGCGACTTCAGTGCGCAGCTGCATGTTGCGCTGTAGGGTGGCCAGCGGTTCCCTGTACTCCCTCGCCTGTCCTGCAATTACCTCGTCCAGCTTCATCTTTACCTGGCTTAGCCTCTCCCGGAACAGCCTGGCCAGAGAGGGGAGAACAACAGCGACAAACAATGAATACTGTGTCAGGGCACTGGGTTCCCAGTTAGCGGAATAAATAAGCACAATTCGTGCAAAAAGAGCAGAGTAAATCGTTAGTGAAACTGGACGTCTCATCCATCAACATGACTAGGGAGAGCATTGAATGTGGCAGCAGCAACAATTCAAACAGATGGACAAGCAAACTGATATCATCACCCCAGTTTTACTCGGTATTGTGTCAAGGAACATGTTTTGATCAATACGGTCTTAAGGCAGCAATGAAAAAAAATCACACATCTTTCAAACAGAAAAAAGGTCTGCAGCCTGTTCAGCAATCTTGAGCACCCAGGCATGAGTCATAATATTACTAATATAAACACCAACTGATTATCTGTCTAGACAGCCAACCCATTTTACCCCTAGCAATTCAATCCATCTCTTTTTCTTTAGTCTTCTGTCTTGCAGGTGCTTTCTCACCACTTCCCTCATGACCTCTTTGATGGAATCAGCCAGAACTCCATACATTGAATTTGTCAAGAAATGAATTTAATTGGTTCAGTTAAAGAATGAAGCGTCTGGGCCAATCAGAGCGCAGAATGTTGATTTAAAACTGATCATAAAGTTTGCCTGAATACCTCTTCCTTCAAACTTACTTCTCCTTCAGCTCTAAGAATTGCTTCTCAAGGTCTGACATCTCATCCAGACACTCCAGTCTCCTCCTCTCACAGTCTTCATCGTCCATCTCTGGAAACAGTCAACACTCAACATCAGTCAACAGTGTATGCAGAGGATATATACACTCAATATACGTAAAAAGAAATAAATATTGACGCATAATTATGATGCCATCTGTCAGTACCGGAGCTCTCCTCCTCCTCTTCTTCCTCCTCCTCTTCTGCTTCACTCTCCTCCAGGTCGCTCCCTCTTTCACTTTCATGGTCCTCGCAGCTCTCCTCCATCATCTCCTCTCCTCCCTCCCTCTCTCTCTCCTCCTCCAGCTCTCCGTTGGCCTCAGGCACCTCTGGATCACCCTCCGCCTCCATCTCTTCCTCCGGCTCCCTCGGAGCAGGCTGTGCTGGCATGGCGGCAGCACTGTGCACGAGCATGCAGAAAATAACACACACACACACACACACACACACAGCCAAACACTTTGTTAGTTCCTCAAGACAACCGCTTTTAGCACGGTACAGTTTTCACAGTGTGTCAAAATGCAAAGCGCAACAATTAGCGCTGTGAGAATTAGCTGTCAGCTTTGTGACCCTGCATATTATTACACTCCCGAGCATCTGTGAATCATCAGTAAGTAATGAAACTCACCATATGCGCGTTATTGCATTTGCCAACCATCTCCTGGGCCATAATTTAGTAAAACCCTGATAAATGAAGCTCAGCCTTACAAAGACATGTTCAGACAGTGCCCAGGAAGGAAGACCACCACAGAGAGGTACTTTTCAGGACACGCACTCTGTCAGTTCAGCCATGGCGAACTAGACAGGGATACTTGTTATTTGTTACACTGCATAATTGCAAATATCCAAGTCGTAATATTGATGAGCCAAAGCATTATAACCACCTGCCAACTATGCTCTTGATTCACACTGCCACCACAAACGGACTTCCACATGAACGCCCCTACTCAGGGTTTCTCTGCAGAACACTTCCTAGAGTATCACCCTCCTTCCACCGGCCTGTGTGCTTCCAGCAGTGCGTCCTTGTGCATTTCTTCCCCAGATAAATGGCGCACATGTATCTGGCCACAGTACATTATGTAAAACAATATGGGACATGGCAGGCCGGGCGACTTTCTTCCATCCCTCCAAGATTCACTTCTGATGCTTGCATGGCATGCCCTTTGCAGGCATTTATGATGGTGAGCAGGGGTTAGAATGGACAATCTGGCCAGACTGCAGCTACAAAGCCCTTTATCTAGCAATTGCTATGGGCAATTCCAGCTGAAGTGTAACATGACCACCGAAAATTCAAAAATAAAACAGCACTACACTTTATGTATGGCTGTATTGTTAGTATATCCAGGTGTATGTTTCAGAAGAAATTGAAGGACTAAGGCAAGCCAAATTTTTTTGGTACACATATTAAATAAAAGTTTGACAGCACTCACATACTGAAGTTGTGAAAAGACTACTTGGTTGGTTGAATTATGAAAAAATTTTTTTTACTGGTTGTCTGGTTGTTCTGAGAAACTAAGGCCCACGAGTGTGACATTAGAAACTCAGTGGGTGGAGGAAGGACTTTCAGATTGAGGCCTTAGAGATTGGAAATCATGAAGGCCTCTTGAATAGAAATGGCTGACGCAGCTGAAACATTGTGAATGATCAGTGAAATGCTGTGTGGTGAGCCTCCAGGTACTTAAAACCTGTAACGTGAGTAACGTAACGTGAGTAACAGGACTTTTTTGTTTTAAGGGCCTGTTGCAGAAAATTACTGCAACATTAAGTTGAAATCCTGGTTGTGTTAGAATTTTCAGTAATAAAGGTTCAAACATATGTAATCCACTTTATTCTGTAATGCATCGATGATCAAGAAGATTGGACCAAACTTAAGTGAAAAAAAAAAACCATGTTACTTTTGAATGACGTGAGTAACGTTTGAAAAATCCAGTCTGCCAGCATAACCATTGAGGGGTTCATTCTGGGATTTGTCTAGTAAAGTTGATATTGGTCAGAGCTTGCAACAATGTAGAGGTTTTGAAGTTCTGTCCATTGCATAAGTAGTGAAACAATTTTATACTGTAGCCTAATGCAGTTAATGTAACGTGCGTAACGCTGGAATCGCTCCTATGAATTATGTGCTGTGACACATTCCACCTGTAACCATCATCATTAAAATCTTCCGGAGCTTGCGACAAAGTAGCCCTTTGCCTTGTCCCTCCACAGACCACCGCCTATAGGTATTCATCAGAGCTGAACAGGAGCATCCCGCAAACCTTGCGCTTCAGAGATGCACTGACCCAGTGGTCTGGCCATAGCAATTTGGCCCCCGTCAAAGTAGACAATGTGGACTACAAAAACCGGCTTTTCAATGTCAAGCCAAGGTCTGTCCCCAGACCTTGGCAAGTGCCATTGACAAGTAATAATGTACACCGTTACGTTGTCTGCTGATCTGTGAGTAATCATGTTTTCACTCATCTGCATCCTCACTCAATACAATAAAAAAGTATAGGAGACATCTATCTTAGCAGCAAATATAGCTCTCAGTTTGGTAAGCATTACAAAAATCTACACATCAAATAGCACTTTTCTAAACATCACATTACATCAGGCACAGCAGGCTATATCAGGCATAAAATAAGTTTAATTCATTAAATATACACAAACTGGGCTATGCAAAAAAAAAAAAAAAAAAGGATATTTTATATCATCATCATTATGTGGTACAGTGCAATGCATTGGCATATTTTAAACCATCCCCTAAACAAAATTTGCCTCATTTAGTCTGTTTGTGTGTTTATGCTTTTATGGGACCGAGGTGGTGAGCCATTTTAATAATAGAGGGCTCAGCAGCTGAACACTGTATAATTTTCGTATTCAACTGTAAGGTATAAGTCAACAATAAAACTAAGGCTGTGCAATGTCCTTCTACGGTGAGCACTAACACTTAAAGAAAAATTAAGTAGGCTAAATCAATTTATAAGTGGGTCAATGACGTGACATTGTCCGAGTGCACTACTTTGATTTAAAATAATTTAAATGATTCATAGTAAGCATCATTTTATTCTATAAAACCTGTTTAATTTGAACATATTTCCAGTTTATCATAAAACTGATATATATTTTATGTTTTGCCATCTCAAACCCTCAAAATGTCAGGTGGTGCAACCGTCCGAGCAAGTTAACACTATGAGAAATGTATTCAATATGCAATTTAAAATATGAATTAATATAATATTAATATGGGGGCATAATTTTACATTGAAAACCTTTCAAATTAACAAAGTTTAATTGTTTAATTGTTCTTACATTGTTTGGAAAACCAAAATACCCGCCCCCTACAATAAAGAATCCATAAGTTACTTTTAATACCCAGCTCAATTACAAAATAGTAATGTTTTAGGCAGAGCAGACACTCTCAGGTATACTGACAAAAAAAAAAAAAAAAAAAAAAAAAAATCACATAGAAAAAAATAGAGGGAAGTGTGTTTTTTTTTCAAGAAACATTTGGTTGCGCCACCTGACATTTTTTGGCTGGTGAAATTGCAAATACAGTCTAAAACTGTACTAAAATCCTGTAAATGTTGTGCAACCATTAAGACTTGCTTAAACTCTTTCTTCCAACTTCAAATAATGTATTCTGTACATTTTTAAATATTTATTTTAAAAAACTTTTTTAAAAGGCTTATATGTCATTGACCCAAGTATTCCATATAATTACTATCATTAATGAAAGTACACCTCCATAACAAAATCAGTTACTTGTTACATGGAGATTTATAGTAACCATACGTTGCGCTCTATAAAAGATTAGGGCCAGTTTCGCAGACATATAGCCCATTAAGTCAAGTCAAAGGATATTCCGTTTTTGAATGAAAGTTATCCATAAAAATTCTATTCAGTTGGTCTTTCAGAGAGAAGACATTTCGCGTACATTTTGCTCAGTCCAAACACATATGGCCTATTGCAAGGGTATCGCCACAGAGCGGAGGAATATAGTCGAACAGGCCACTTATTACAATTTGACAGTAAACACGCACACTTAACTATCTAAACTATAAACAAAAGATGCAGGCAATTTGGTAAATACTGAACGGCCATCTATGAATCGTAATTTGAATGAAAACTAATCATAACAAAAGTACATGCGTTCGTTCAACATTCGTGCACGTGTAAAAACAAACCAACTTAACGAATAAACCCCCGTTCGTGTACTATTGTGAATACAGAAAATCGATAATCCAATGATATTCTTCTTGGGTGGACATGGAAATGACTCTTTTACACAATAATAACGAATGCGTTGCAGTTACAGTTCGTTTTACAGTGTGTTTAGCTGGGATTAACACCATGAGCCCAGTTTCACCTAAACAAATCCCAAAGATCGTTAGATAATAATACGAAAGTAGTCAACGGCGTGTTGCCCGCTACTGTTAAACCATACCTTTGATGTTGATTTTCCAAATCAGCAGCAACTGTCACTTATTTAAACATCAGATACCTGAGAAACGAAAAGTCTTGGCTACTTCCTTCAGTTACAATGTTATTCGTCGTAACCGAAATTATTTCATTACAGCCAATGAGTGCTTACTACTTCAACCGCTGAACCAATAAACGTCTCCTGGTGGGTCATTTCCAGCCAACCTGCATGCAGAGTGCAGTTGGAATAGCCAGTCAGCTCTCAAAATGTTTTTCTTTTTTGTTACATTAACCAATAAGTGCATCTTTGTGTATGCTGCGTGCAAGTGCGCGTTCAATGACAGCAATTCCCTGCAATTCCGCGATGGCCACCGAGGAATAGTGAATAACCATAACTAAGTCGGGCAAATACAATCTAAAATCCCACAGAACAAAAAATTCCTTTTGCGTTCTCTCGCCTTGTCTTCTTCATTTTGCAATATCTGCATTCAGACAGAACCATTATACCTCACTTGCACAGACCTACTGACCTGATGACGAAAGAATTCTCACAATGAGGAGGAAAAACCAGTACCCTTATGATAGATCAGAAACACAGTAGGAGGCAAGCAGTGATTAACTGTCTGCAGAAGACATTAAGAATATAACTACGGAGGCCACACAAAAATAAAACACTTGTTATCTTCAAAACTGGGACAGTTGCTCACAATCTGCCAAACTAATTAGTCTGTAGAGGTATGGAAATAGGTCTAACGAGCTTCTGGAACCAGAGAGGTGCAGTCAGGGGAGGCAGTGACTGCACCTTATATCGCTGGATTTTGTCGACCTGTTTCCACGTACGATGCCTGATTGACATCCAATCAATTTTTACTTTTTATTGAACAATTAAGACTTAACCTATATGTAGCCGGTAATAATTAAGGTGTTAATGACAAAAAGATTCATTTACTTATACGCTTTGATTCAAAACTGCAAGGATGGAAATCGTAATAATCAATTAGTAAACAATCTCAACTCTCTTGGAAATTCCGTGTCTCATTTTAACCTTTTGTTTATCGGATTACGAAATAAGACTGAAAATAAACTCCCTATCTTTTGAAATGGCATGAAAAAGTATGTATTTAAGGGGGAAAACATAACTGTAAACATATTGACCAAGCATTGAACGCGGCATGAGAAATTTTTAAATATTTGTTAATGGCATTGCGTTAGCTTCCTGTAAGCAAATATGAGCAAATTTGCTGTCTTATGAGCATTTCAAGTTCGATGCACTGAACAATAATCCCGTGGAAACTGAAACTGGCTTGTCATTCTGCCGATTAGTTTTAGTTAGTTAGTGAATTAGTTAATCATTCCTCTGATTGCTCATCAAGCAAAGTAATAGGGAGTTATCATTTGTTTAACAGTGAGGATTCAGCCTCACCTAACTTACCTCCAACAGCATGTCATTGAATGGAACCTAGATTCACTTGCATAACGGCGATGATACCCTCCAGAGTACAAAAGAATCTGCCCAAGAATCAATTCATTAGCTTATGATTATTGCACTGACTCACTGGCATTCATTGGTGTACAGAAATACCTTAACTCCTACAGTTCAAACAAATGCTGCAAACCCATAGGATGTCAATCCATTCTTCAACAAGATGGTGATCTCAAGTACTCCTGAAGGAGTGCAAACATTTTTTTGAAGCTAGAAACTAAATTATTGACTGGCTAAGTCTGCCACCCAATCCGAATCAGAATGCTCATGTATGTCACATGCTGAAGAAAAGACTTCGGGCAACTAGCCTTCAAGACAAGTAGTAGCCAAAAATGGCTGCAAAGGCCTGGCAGCGAATCACCAGTAAAGATACTCAGCAAATACTGTTGTCCATAGATCACAGATTTCAAGCAGTCATTTGATATAAAGTACCAAGCATGACTACTTCCATTGAAGCACCAATATATCCCATTGTGAGGCTGTTGGCATTACGGAATTCTAAAATAGAGGGCCAAGCATAAAAACATTACATTTTTTGACACATTATAACCAAAAAGTGTAAAAATATCCTTTAATAAAAACTAAATGATTATTTAATCAATATAAAATTTTATGTAATTACCAATCTAAAATTGTGCGGGGCAGAAAGCATGTCTTGGTCCAAATCATTATGGAGGCTGCCACATATTCCAACACAAAGTAGCTTACAATGTTATACATAAATGCTACCCTTGCAATGTTTCCAAAAAAAGTTGGTACATTGTGGGAAATACAAACAAAAGAAAACAAATAAAATCAGAAAGGACATATTTGAGTAGTCCATTCACCCTCAGTAAGCAGCGCAACACATTATTTGATGTTCCAACATTTGAGTGTGCAGTAACACACCCAGGAAAGTTTGCCAAACCATTGGAGAGTTCAAACACTATCCACTCACACCCTCATACTTTTGGGCCAATTAGGGCCCCCATTAGCCTGGCATGCATATCTCATATTGATGTACTCCGGATTAAACCAACACAAACACAAGGAGACTGTGCAGACTTCCACACAGAAAAGCCTCAGGCTCATATTCCTACCCATTACCTTGCAGGGACGCAAAAGCACCATCATCTAAGTTACATGCAACTTTTATCATTTCATCATTCACTTTAATTATGTCGCTCTCAAATGGCCACGACCCTTCGTAGCGATAAACTAATGTATGCCAGATGATACCAGGGCTCTCAAGTTTTGAATGCAGGCTAGAGTGAGATTTTCTTCGGGGGTGCATGATACTCCCGTTTTCCCGATGTACATGTACTTCGTTACAGCATTTTTTATTTATTTTTTTTTTTTTTTTTTGAGGATTTGTACTTCACTGTTTTTTTTAACTGGGACTTTTACCCTTCTACATTTAAAAGATAAAAAGTATACTTTCACTTCGTTACTTTGACACTGGCAACTTAGTTACTCATTTCAAATTAAAATATTAATTTAATTCATCATTTACGGATTATCTGGATTTGGCGTGTTCGAGAAGAACAACGGTGTATCTTTGTGCAGATGTGTCCGCCAGTGGACGTGGAGCTGCAAATTTATGCACGCAGTTACTATATTCTATCACTAGATGGCACACCAGGATCAGTTATTGAACATTTACAACTCCCAGTAAACTCAAATAAGAAGAAGTGACTCTTCATTCCCCCCAATATCTGTGCTTTTTTAATTTCAGTGGGACTCCCCGGTATAATAAAGGCTAAATTAAATAATTCTTTTGTGTATTTGTATCGTTTTGTCAGTCACAAACAAGAGATGTTGCGGTACCATCTCTGACACCGGATCGGAGCTGGGTTTGTTTTCAGCCAAAATACACTACATGGAGGGCAGAGAGCCCCCACTCTCCCCATAACAAGTTACAAGTCAGTTCATCTAACCATAACCGTCCAAAGCTGTTAAATTGAGGTAAAAAATGATCCATAAAGCAAATATCCTACATAGTTCCTCGACTTTAATAAGCATTTATTGTAAAAATAAATAAATAAATAAATAAATAAATAAATAATAATAAAAATAAATTAGTGATATAGTGATTACCTGATTTCGGGCTTCCACCTCCAGCTCTTCTTTGTCGTGTGCGCACAATAGCATTCGCGCGCGTGTGGAAGACGTGATTACGGCGCTGCTATTTCACCTGGCAACAAGAAATACTATTTTCTGATTGGCTGATAGATTGCTGATTCAAGCAGAGCCGTCTGCCTTCGCCTCATCCATTCATAGATTACTAATCTCTCTTATATACAGTTTATGTCACTAATGTGCGGCGAGTTTTATCACTTCTCAGCGCGAGAAATGTCATGTGTGGCGTGTGAACTTATTGAAATGCGTGTGTCTCGAGATTTGAGAGCCCTGTGATACTTTCTATATAGCCAAAATTTTGCATGCGAAAATGCACCAATCATCATCGTTGTTTTTACTAAGGTGATAAGTAACTATTGGGGCTGCGTCCGAATAGTCTTTTTTTTGCTTAGGAAAGTTCCTAACTCCTAAAAAATGATCCGGAAATAATTACGTGGCAGCCATGATAAGTGGATTCGAATTCTTCAAATGTTAAGGAAAGGTGTCTCAGTGCTTCCTAATTTACCACCTTTAGCACAGGGTACACAGAACCATCCTTTTCGTAAAGAAAGGAGATAAAGCTATCCCACAATTCTGCGCAGCTGCAATTCTTAAAGCGGCGACCACTCATCCGACCAATCGCGTAGGCAAACGTATATGATGGGCAGGGGACTCATGATCGCTTTGCCTAGTGTAAGTGCATTCGGATTCTCTAATTAGCGCGGTTGTATTCCTAAGCCGTTAGGAATTCCCTAAAACACCTTTCCTTTCCCTTATGACGTTTCTACAAAGGTTAATGGAAAGTGGTTAGGGATTAGTGGATAGGCCACAATTTTTTGACTATTCGGACGCAGCCTGGATCTCTTTTCCATCAGCGCGAATAATGACAACACGTCGTTCCTTACGTTATGGGCTACATCAATCGACATGAAAAAGAACAAGAGACAGGTTCCCCCTACCGTCTCCACAGATTCCTGTGGGAGCGGCTCAGTGGCGCAGGACGCCAGTTCGTAAAAGCTGCCATGTTTGTCTGCTAAGCTTTTCAGCTTTATGAGCCTGCGTATTGGCGGCTTTTGGCAGCAGAGCATGCGCACTGGGTACCGAAACGAGCAGCGACAAGTATGAAAAAATCTGAATCTGCTACAGTGTGGCCCAAGGGTAAAAAAAAAAACTGTCCCTGTAGTCAGAGCAAATATGTTTTACAATTTGCATGCATTTCCCATCGTAAATTTATTCCCTAACAGTGACGCCTCAGACATTTTTAAACTGACTTTTAGCAGGCACTGAAGGTTTCATAAGCTGCAATACCCCCAGTAGCCACTGGAGTTTGCGAGGTACTGGGGAAATTTCAGTCCATTGCCCCTTTCAGGAAGTCAAGAAAAAAGGAAGAGAAAATTTGCGTTACCACCTCAGTGTTCTACCTCTTATGCGAAGTGCATTGAATCCAATAAAAGGTAGAGTGGAAATGCATGAGTGGATTGTTTTATTAAAACAATAAATGCCGCTTAAATTTTCTTTATACCTGTGTAAAGATAGCTCACAAATGATATCTGTGTTTAAGTAAAAAATGATCATACCTCCGAGCTGGCTGACGTGATTAGAATGGTGCCCTGCATTTAGATGGCGAGTTTTGTGAATGAGCAGCACACCTGAAGCAGACAGTAAAACTATTTGTGATGATCTGCCGACTTGGCTTTGCTCAGAACGTTGAATGTTTTGGCGAACGACAAGATTCGTGCATGTCAACTTGTGTTAGCCGCTTGATAAATGGCGGTTAAGTTGATGTAATGCGCGACTTGCTAGCAGTAGTGCTACTGTAACCATTCAATCAATATTGAGCGAACGTTGTGTTTAAATTGCACCTTGCACCAACTAACGTTAGCTAGCTATCCAAGATGCTAGACTTACAAGTGTGATGATGTATCCCCCTAAAACTTCGCCAGCTCCCAAGCAGTAACTACTGTGACGTGTCCTTAAGCGTGCTAACAAACTCGAGAAAGTTCGCAATAATATTGACCCAAGTGAAGCTGTTGCTTATGTCTGATAACATCATTGCATATTGAGTTAAGCGTCTAAATTCCATAACCATATGACTTTCTCATTTCCAGACATGAAGATTTACGTTATTCTGGCAGTGACCCTCGTGTCGTTTGCCCCTTCCTTAGTACAAGGTGGGGACAAGAAGAAGCTCCAGATTGGCGTGAAAAAAAGGGTAGTACAGTGCGCCGTAAAATCGCGCAAGGGCGACGTGCTGCACATGCATTATACCGTGAGTATTTGAACCTGTGGGATAAGAGTGTTGTAGTCAAGCTCAGGTGGGGACCTACTGTAGAAGTAGTTATGATCTTGTTTAGTCCGTTTCTCCTCTCATTTTCCAGTTTAGTTTTTTGTTCTTGTCCTGACCATAATGGCAGAGGTTGCACCACCTCTGCAGTTTTTCACTCCAGCCTTCTGGAAAGCAGACCTTATATCAAAACTAGTGATCCAATTTAGCTGCTAAGTGTGGTATGGTGTGCCAGTGAAATGCAATGAGTACGGTCATGAGGTTAGATCTCGAGGAACAGGGTTGATTACCTTAGAACTGGAGAGCAGTGGTGGAACCATGCCTGAAAATAGGGTGGCCATAATTATCCCTCAACCAATTTATGGTCCCGAGTTGTTCTCACTTATATAACACCATACTATCAAGCGCTGCCAGTTCTGGTTGTGGCAAAGCTGGGCAGACCCTGCACGATTAGAGCCCGTTTCTGGCCTTAATTTTTTGCTTGATTTTACCCTCCTGGCTCCTCTTGGTGACGTTGAGGTTAATGTCACATGATTTTGCAGGTCATCTCCCATCAAACTTTTAGACTGCAATTTGGCTGAGCAGAATCGGTATTTGATTGGGGAATACTACACCAATACAACATACTTTGAGACAGCTAACAAACCCAGCTAGATTGCTTACGAGCATCGACTGGCTGATGCTAGTTTTATACATGTGTTTTTTTATTTTTCACCCGAGGCAATTTGTTGCCTTATGAAAGCCATTTGGTTGGTTATAAAGGTACTGTGAAATCGATTAATATCCTGTGAAAGCAGTTCTTCCAAGAACAGGCTGGCTTTGTTTATACTTACTTTAACAAAATGCGGCAGCCCCGAAATAAGTCATCGGACATTCCAGACGACCATTACTTGAGAACTCTACTCCCTGCTGCCCTTCAGAGTTTTCACTATGAAGAGAAGTGACTTCATAAGGTGTAGGGTGTAGGGATTAACTCTACGGAATGAAATGCAACCTAAGACATTTACAACTGCCCAGAAGTGGGGATAAGGGTGATTTAGTTTATTTATGGGCATGTGGAGTTGCGGTTGTCCACCATTGGAAGATGAAGGAAAGGAGCTTAATTCAAACAGTCAACATAAACATGTTCCTGGGCCTTCTATCTATTTGAATTGTAAAATACAACTAATACATAGACAACAATCTAAACTAACAAACGAGGAAGGATATGTTTATTTTAAGGTAGGACTGATTTGTTTTAATTTGAGGACGTTGTTTGGCAAACTGTTTTTATCACACATAAAACCTAGGCTGCTTTGACCCTCGAAGCAGCCAACCTAGGCAAGCTTCTGATGATGAATGCCAGGCTTGATTTGGACACACAATTTGGTGCATTCCCATCAGCATTATTCAAAATCGTGTACAGCTGTCTCAAATTTTTCTTTGATTTAATTTAAAGGACGATGCTCAAGTTAGATTGCCTGCATTGCTGTATGTTATGAAAAGGTAGTGCGAAAGCCCCGAAGTACTGCAGCTTTTTCGTAATGCGTACTTTGCAAGTAAATTATTTTTCTTTATTGAATTTAGCATATTCTTGAATCACCCTTTCATGGCATTGAGAAAGAAGCTGCATCTTTAATTACCAATGGATTATTCATATAATTGGAAAACTTGTTAACAAAGTAAAATGATTGAGGGCAGGTCGGGATTTACAGTTGGTTTAAGGGGATGTTTTTGGCCACACTATTTTCACCTCTGGCTCTGCCACTGTTGATGAGCTAGCTAATATTGCGGTATGGTTATTTGACCTGATCGCTGTATTCTCTAGCTTGACAGTTTAAAGACTCACGATAATCTCAGACTTTAAGGGCTACAGTAATGCACCTCCAGTGTAACTTGAGGCATCTAATTGTTCATATTTCATCCATTTATTTTTCAAAGTGTGCACCAGCTGCAGGCTAAAATGTAGTGATCTGAAAAATATTCTGAGGGCTTTTGTAAAATGAAACCCAAGCAAGTAGCACATTCAGCAGTTTTCTTGAGGCATGTAGATCTCAAATCTTTTAGTAAATGATGACAGGTCCTTGCGGAGCTGTGAACTTCGTTGCCTGTATTGTTTGCAGGGGAAGCTGGAGGATGGGACTGAGTTTGACAGCAGCATTCCCAGAAATCAGCCCTTCACTTTTACACTGGGGACAGGACAGGTCATCAAGGGCTGGGACCAGGGCCTGTTAGGGTGAGTCTGCATCGTCTGTATTTCTCTCACTGTCTCATTCATTCTAGCGCTCCTTACTCTTAAACCCCATTCATTCTAAAGCAGCAACCAGGGAAAGTCCCAAGCTTGCTGTTGACAAAAAAGGGACAGCATAGCTAATCCCCAACTTGGAACTTCCTGGGTCTGCTTCACTGTGGAAGGGGTACTGTTTATTTGTCTCAGGTTTGATTCGATATGCATCTTTGGTTGATTGAAGATGCTTGCTTGATAGAATTTGGTTTTAACAAAACTTTTTTAAAAGCAGTTAACCAAATCTCACGGCAAATTGGTTTGTTTTTGTTTGCTTTTTTTGGGGAGTGATGGGACAAGGCTATTTTGTTGTGAACAGCTGCTCATCACTGAACATATGTTTCAGGCATTTCAGTTTATTTTGGCTATTTGAATAATATTTATTCCCATAATGAAGTTATTGCCATCATACGAGGATAGTAAAAAAAAAAAAACATTTCAGTTATTAGGCCTCCGTGTGAAATTAATTTTGATGGTGTAATTGTGCAATGTCTGTTAATTAAAAAAATGGCTGTTTTTGTGAGTTAAAACATTGGAGCTGAAGTATTTGGCTCAGTTTTCATACTGTTCACTTTATGAATCCATCAAGACAGGAAAAATTAAGGTATATGAAATGAAATTGCTGCACTTTTTTGCCAGGAGGTGAAATTTACTGTGACTACAGCCGGCCATCCATAGGTGCTAATGTTACATTATTCCAAATAATGTAATGTTCTGCCGTAGCTGACGGCAGTGTTGCTGTTCAGAATTCTACACCACTAAGTGGAAGCCAGGTGGAAGCAGCTCAGAGCCAAATTAGCATGCTTGATAAATGTATTTCTAGATATTTGGTGTGTCCACTGATAACTGCAGTCACAAACTTTATTCAAATAGCCATTTTAAACTACCACAACATCGATTTAGACCCTTACCAAAAATATTTTCAGGTTACCAAGGGTCTGAATAATTTGCATGGCTCATGATCTTGGGCCAAAAAAAAAAAAAAAAAAGAAAAAAATTAAACAAATGACACCCCCAAATCCTGTTCAGCTGTTACTTGTCAGGAATTTAACTTGCAGCCCTTTGTTTTGCGTGAAGGGCAATGACCTGCAACTTTTTTCTGAACCACCATATGGGATGAATTGGTCAAAGTTGAGTTGGACCCTGTTGAGTATACCGTTAGGTACGGAAGTATTTGGACAGTTACACAATTTTGTGATTTCGCCTCTGTACAGCACAATAATGGATTTGGAAAAAAAAACCAAGATGTGATTAAAGTGCAGACTTTCAGCTTTAATTTAAGGATTCACAAAAAAAGGATTCTCCCATTAACTGTTAAGGAATTACAGTGATTGTTACACATAATTCTCCATTTTCAGGGGCTCCCAAGGTCATTGCGCAACTGACTAACAGTCAGTTTCATGACCAGCTGTGGCCTGTTCCCTCATGTCATGTCATAACCAATGAAGCATGTAAAAGGTCTGGAGCTTGTTCTCAGTGTTGCACTTGAATTTGGTAGCTGTTCATGGGAACTCTCAATACGCCGTTCTAAGAGCTGTCAGTACAGGTGGAGGAGGCCATCATTAGGTTGGAAATACAAAACTATCACTATCAAAGACCTGAAAGACAGTTAAGGTGGATGATCGCAGAATTCTTTTCTCTGCAAACAAAACCTTTTCACAACATCTAGCCTGGTCAAGAACACTCTTGAGGAGGTTTGCGTGTCTTTGTCAAAGTCTACAATCAAGAGACGCCTTCATGAATATAAATACCAAGGGTTTATCGCAAGGTGCAAATCACTGGTAACACTCAAGGACAGAAAAGCCAGATCAGACTTTGCCAGAAAACATCTAATAAAAAAAACCTTAAACATATCTGGGACAAAACACTTGAAACAGATGAGACCAAGATGAACTTGTACCAGAATGATTGGAAGAGAACAGCTCATGATCCAAAGCATATCACACCCTCTGTCATACATGGTGGAGGCAGTGTTTTGACATGGGCATGCATAGCTGCCAATGGAACTGGGTTACTGGTGTTAATTGAAGATGTGACTGTTGACAGAGGTAGCAGGATGAATTCTGAAGTGTACAGGACTATACTATCTGCTCAGTTTCAGCTGAATGCTGCTGAACTGATTGGCTGGCACTGCACTGGACAGATGGATAATGACCCAAAATATACAACAAAACAATAATGTAGAGAAAAAACTAGGCCGTGCAAAGGCCCCTCTCTCGTGGTAAATTGACTTAAACATCTGACCAAAACAAAGCACGTAGTGCTTTAAACAATTTGGATGCGTATGATTTATGTGTCAACATGGTTATTTCCTGTTGCACTGTTGGCTGTGAAAATCGTGCAGACCATGCAGAAATAATTTTTTTTATTCTCTCTAAAACCGTAGTTTTACTGATATTTATGGATAAATATTAGCATTTTTAAATGATCTGTTTACCTGATTTTGATCATATTGGTTATATCCTGAAAGCTTTGGCTTACAAGTATGTCCTTATTTGAAAAAGTACATTATAGCAACCTTTTGTTTTTTTTTTTTTTTTTTTAGATAATTTATTTCTGAATGGAGGTGTTTTCGGTGTTCACTATGCCTTTTGCCATGACCAGAAGCTGGTGCCTATATGACCATGGTGGAATGCACCAAGAATCAAGAGCGTGCAGTCTAGTTTTTTCTCTGTCATTGCTACAAAAGCAACCCAAGAGCTTCTCAAGGCAAAGTAATGGAGTATTCCTCAGTGGCCGAGTCAGTCACCTGACCTCAACCCAGCTGTGCATTGTTTTCACTTACTGAAGACAAAACTGAGGGCAGAAAGACCCACAAACTAGCAGCTACTGAAGGCAGCTGCAGTAAAGGCCAAAGCATCTCAAGAGGTGAAACTCAGTGTTTGGGGACATCCATGGGGTCAGTACTTCAGGCAGTTATTGACTGTGAGGGATATTCAACCAAGTATTGAAAATAAACCTTATATTCATAATACTGTAGTGTTAGCTCATCCAATTACCTTTGAACTTGTGAAAATGGAGGTCTATGAATGAAAATGGTTGTAATTTCTAAACTGTTGGTGCAAGATTTTTTTTGAAAGGCTTTGAATTAAAGCTGAAAGTCAGCACTTTAATCACATCTTGAAGGTTTCATTTCAGATCCATTGTGATGTACAGAGGCAATATTACAAAAATTTTGTAATTGTCCGAATGCTTCTGTACCCAACTGCATGTGTAAGGTCTTCACTCTCTGTCTAATGTTGGTGCATTTAGGGGACTTATAGTTAAGCAAACATTTTTCCAAGATATTCACTTTTTAAACTAAGAATTATTATCAAAATAATTCTATTAGAAGTTGCAACTTAAAACACTGAGTTTCTGTAGCATCACATCAGTGGTTGCCATGGCAACGGTTGTTTTAATGAATATATAAATACTTAGAGAAACACAGTTATTGAGATAACTAAACCATGTTTGGTTATAATTTCAGCTGTAATATGAAGGAAAAAAATGTTCCTAATGTCACTACAGAGCTTTTTTCCCAGTTTTCTATGTTCTATTACTGATTTTAACCCCCCAAATCAATTTTGGCGGGAAAAGGCTAATTAAATATGCATATTTTGATTTACTCATATTAAGAGGTACATATAGCGAAAAGAGCTCGGTACAGACATAGATCATCACAAAATGAAGAAAACTGCTAAATATAAAGTTAATTGGATGCACAGTTGCTGAGAAATCTGTATTTTCTTGTTGAAAATTTGTATTTTTAGAAAAACGTGATTTTAGTTCGGCAGTAATAATGTGATCAAAGCTTGACAGTAATGTTCTCGGGAGGAATACATTTAGGGCCCTATCTTGCGCCAGAGTCCCTTAACCCGTTATTTGGGGATTTCGCATTGCGTAAGAGGCGTTCCCCCGCGAAAGTTGCTATCTTGCACACCTGCCTATATCCCTAAAACACGAGCGCTACCCGTTACATTATGCATAGGCGTGGTTTGGGCGTTACGCCAGTTAAACCAATCAGTGTGCCTGGTGCCACTGCCTTTCGGAGCAGGCTGCGCTATCCCAAATCCTCAAACCGAAATCCGTGATGGAGAGAGGAAGGTCGCCACGTTTCTCCGTTGACGAAGTTAAATTGCTGGTGCATGAGGTCAAATCCAGTTAGGGGAGGATCTGTTTTTGTTAAGTTAATCATGAATTGTATTATTATTATTATTATTGTTATTATTATTTGACATCGACATATTGTTTAATGTTTGGTATGTAATAAAAAAAAAACATCAAGCCTACCCCTTTTGTGATGGAAACTTCAAAAAAAAAAAAAAAAAAAAGGAAAAAATGCGTTTCAGCATGATTGGGTCATGCCTCCAATTGAGCTGAGTGGGTGTTGGAGTGACTCACTAGCATAGAAAAATAGTGCCACAGTAACCCTAACAGCAACGGGCAAGGCATACGGACAGCTGGCAGCGGTGGATATATCATCTGCAACCAGGCGACATAATTCCGTCACTGCCTGATGGGAGAGGCGCAGTTTTGCCACGCGTTCTCGTTCTGTGGAAAATAATAATCAATGCCGGCGCTAGACCCGAAAATTTGGGAGAAAATACCCTTCCCTTTATTGACTACAATTAGTCCTGACTAATTCTAGATGGTTTTCCCTTATTAACACGTTTTCCAATTCAAGAATAATCAAGTGGCAATTGAAGACACGGCTTCTCTCCCCCATGCGCTCTAACAGCGACAAAATAATGGGCTACATTCAGTACAGAAAAATAATTTAATTATAAATAGGTCTATGCCCTGGCACTCAGCAACGGTAATTTTTTTTCCAGCGAGAGCGGCATTTCAGAACTCTTCTGCGAATGAAAGTAATTTCGGCGACAAGTACGCACACCTGTTTTTGCAGCACGGTCACGCAACTTGCTGTAAAAAAATAGAGAGCTGTCCGACTGGAAAATGCAAACGGACGAAACCACGTACTTGTCACCAGAATTACCTTCATTCGCTGAAGAGTTCTGAAATGCCAGTCTCGCTGGAAAAAAGTTACGTCGCTGAGTGCCAGAGCATAGACCTAATTATGATTAATTATTTTTCTGAACTGAATGTAGCCCATTTGTCGCTGTTAGATCGACAGGGGAGAGAAGCCGTCTCTTCAATTGCCAACGGGTAGCGGGTGGTTTGAGGACCCGCTATAAGCTTTCCCTAACCTGTGTGGTCAAGATAGCAATTTTAGGGAAAGCGCATAAACACGCCCACGGGCACACTTCCAGTCGCAAATAAAGGATTCGGCATAATAAATAGCGGGTAGTGTGGCCGCAAGATACCGTTTAGGGATAGTGGAAGCTGCTAAATGCGCAATTCACGGGTAGCGGGTAGTGGCAACGGGTAGGGCAGTGTGAAAGATAGAGCCCTTAGTATTTTGTTTTTAGTGGTTTTTGGATTTTTTTACCTCCTTAAAAAGGCACCAGCCTCATAAGTAACTCCCTCTTCTTCAACACTGCAAACGAATAAACGTTCGACAAGCTTGTAGGGAAGAAACACAGATTCACTGCAAAAAAGTGAAAGATAAAAATGCTAGGTGAGATGAATTTACTTATTTTAAGACTTAAAACGCTTATTTCTATTACAATTTTTCTTTGTAAGACAAAAAATTTGTCCTGATTTGAGGTAATTTTGACTTGCTTGCCAATGGAATAAGAAATTTTCACTTGTCAAGCAAATAGTAACTTAAAATTTTCACTTGTCAAGCAAATAGTAACTTAAAATAAGTTACTATTTGCTTGACAAGTGAAATTTTCTTTTTCCATTGGCAAGCTAGTCAAAATGACCTCAAATCAGGACAAATTTTTTGTCTTACTAAGAAAAATTGTGATAAAAATAAGTGTTTTAAGTCTTAAAATAAGTAAATTCATCTCACCTAGCATTTTTATCTTTCACTTTTTGCAGTGAATCTGTTTCTTCCCTACGTGCTTGTCAAACGTTTATTTGTTTCTTTTTTCAAATTCTAGTGTGCGTTTTTCACTCCGTTTCACACGTTTTCTGTCCATTTCGTGATAGCCTTTCATTGAGTGTGCCCCTGCCTTTATGCCAAGTTTCATAAGAATGGAGGCAATTCCTCCTTGGCCATCATTGAAAGTCACCACACTCATAGCTGCTCCAGCTTTGAAGACAGTGTTCGTGACAAATGTTTCCTTCGGAACACGACTTCATATTACAGACTATTTGAAGGACCACTTCATGTTCTTACCTCAAAAATAAAATTTTGAACCCAAATTGGCATTTTGCTTAGCTATAGGTCCCCTGAAGGCAGATGTGCAATCTATGCCCAGTGGTAATTGTGTCTGAGTTTGGTTGAGTCAGATGATGCTGTAATCAGGAAAAAAAAAAAATGGAATTTCAGCTTGAGTTTTATTTTCTGGCCCTGGGTTTTCAACTCAGGGGTGAAATGGAAAAAGCATCTGTAATCTAGTTATTTACTGTGAGTAGTCTAGCAGTGTCAGACAGCGCTTTTAACTGTCTTTTAACTTGAACAGAAAAAGTGTTGTAATTGCATTCTCTGATGATTGTCATCCATTCTCTGTAGTATGTGTGAAGGAGAGAAGAGGAAGCTGGTGATCCCCTCTGAGCTTGGTAAGTCTTTACTTGATTTGACAGTGATTTTGGTTCGGGTAGCAAATTTACTGCATATGGAATAATGAAGATCTATTTGTAACAGCCAATTCTTGGCTGAATGTCCCCTAAGTTTCTCAGGAGGGCAGATGATGATAATGATGATGTGTGTACTTATGTTTCAGGATATGGAGACAGAGGAGCCCCACCCAAGATACCTGGTAAAATAATCACTTTTCTTAGGGGAAAAAACTGTGAGCCCTGTGTGATTTACCAATTCTGTACGCCATCGCTGACGAATAAAGGTGGCTTGAATCAACTTCGCAGGAACGCTTGAATCTCCCATACAAAGTCATGGCAAATTCTGATGTTCAAAGCAGTTCTATGCTCGTATCTCACACAGCACTCAGTGTTACTCAAAAGGTAAAAAATCATAGCTTTGATTTTCTGTTAGTGATTAGCCAAAGATATAATTGTAGCCCCCAGATGAAGTCGGGGCTGCTATGGATTTGACCTCGTCACGCATCCGCCACTGTAGAGATTTCCTTGTGGACGGTCTACTGGCCACAAATTTAAAGCTGCTTTTTTTTATATTTGGTATGTGTATGGGCAGATGTTAGGACGTTTCGTCTATTGATTTTGGTTGCCATGGAAGCATAATTCACTAAATAATATACTATTTTCTGTAAAAAATAAGCCAAAATGAATGCAGGAGATAACTGGAGCTCTCCTGCTGAACACCTCAGTGTGTCTGGTACAGTTGTAGAATTGGTCATTTATGGAACTGCCTTTTGATGAGCAGCAGCCTTTTGTGATGTAGTGATATATTGTGGGTCAAAAACATACACAAAATGAGGAAAAAAAAAGGAACATGTGGGCGATCGGGGGCACACTCATTGAATGCGGGCTACCAACCAGTCTAGTTTATTGAAGGCTTGGCACTGGTGTTGAGCAAAGCAAAGCTTTACTCAACAGTATATTGCAGTCATTAGTTAATAACCTAATTAGCGTTTGACGTGAAGCATGACAGCATATTACTTGGCTCCCTGCTGCAAAGAATTTTAGCGGAAGCATGCCTCTATTACTTGGGAATAGTCTTCTCTGGTTCTTGAGGATCTTAGCTTTTTCATATTCTCATTCCCGCTTATCATAAGCCCATTTCTGTAACAATCCGATTTAAATCAATGTATTTGACATTTTCAATTACCTTATCATATGATTGCCAATGGAGATAACTGGAGGCTAATTCTTTTTACATTCTAACAACAGCAGGGAACCACAAGGGTATTATTTGTGAGATGAAGTGATAAGTGATATCTACTCCTTAGCAACTCATTTTCGCACTGTAATAACAATAACAAACCTTGCAAAGGTTTTTGTCTCATTTGTCTCATATGTGCTATATGAAATTTTGCCTGCAGGTGGAGCCACACTCATTTTTGAAGTGGAGTTACTAACCATCGAGCGGAAGTCAGAATTGTAAACCGTCTGCCTGTCTGTCTGTCTCAGGGCCCGAAGACTGTTGTGGTAAACTGAATGATAAATAACTTAGCAGCTCTGGCCAAACAAGGTTCATAGCCTCCTAGGGATCCTGGGTGGTAGTCTGCATATTTTTTCAAGTTTTGAACAAGAAAATCACCCAATATTTAGAATAAGTTGTAAAGAATTGAGATAAAGCATTAATTTCTCTCATTAGAACTCAACAAAGACTGAAAATTTACTGGAAAAAAAAGACGAACAAAGACTGTAATTGCTGCGAAAAGCTGGTATGTGTTAGTTAGCGATAACTAGCAGACTGATAGTTTATCCCAAGCATTAGTTGTGTTCAGGTCCTAATTGTAAGGTAGGATAATTTACTTTCCTTTCCAAATACACATATATACAAGAGTTTGATTTGTTTGTATTTGGAATATCATCTTTTATGGTCTGAATTGAGACTGAAATGCAGAGTGAGGAGGTAGAAATTCTACATTCAGGGAAGGCTTACTCATAACTATAAGAAGCCAGCAATCTTGTGGGCTCTCTTGGCTCAACTGAATGGTGCTGCCTACTGTCCTTTTTGCAACAGAGTCATAGTAATTAGGAAAAATTGGTGCTTCATGAAGTCCTCTATTATGGCAAGATAAGGAATTCAAATAGTTTGCTTCAAGTCACTTAGTCTAGCCAGGAGCAAACAAAGTGCTAAGATTGGTTTGAATCGCTCGATGAGGAAGCTTTATTGAAGTCCACCTTCCTGTGACGGTATGGTGCAGTAGTTTTTCAGGAAGCCATTAACCCAGGTGCATAATGATTTCATTGGTTTAATTTATACTGAGTCTGTTCATTAGGAGAACCTTGTAAAGCAGGCTACCGTGCGTACGTGGTGTGAGTCAGTCATTAAAGTTGAATTAAAGTGAAATGGTCCTTTATATTATACCAAACTGTGCAGCTCTGAAGACTTCTTATGCCCATCCCTGGATTCCACCTGCCAAACAATAGCCCAGTCCACTGACTTGAGAGGAACAGGGCAGTTATTTTTTTTCCCCAACTGAATTTTTTTTTTTTCAAGCAAGAACTGGAAACATATTTCATCCATATACATTTATTCCTCACTAATACGTCGTATGTCTTTTGGGAGAAGGAATGTTTGCCTGAGGGTAGACGCCTGGGACAGACTTGGTCAGCCACATTACGCTCTAACAGTTTTGTCATTGATTGTTGGAGGTTAAAGTGAAATAAAACTCCACACATTTTCATTTTGGTTGTGTCCATTTGATATGTCCTCACCTAATCACTTTGTTCATTTGACTTTGATGCAGGTCTTCATTATCCTTTCATCATGTTTTATAAAGCCGAAGAAAAGAGGCTTTGACTAAGCAGTTTCTCTTGTACCCATTTGGCAGTCATTCAGAGCTTCTAAATTGAGAAGTACTGACACAGTCTTGTTCTTCTCGTTTTAGAATCGTAATGCACGAAGCAGAGATTTGTTAGCAAAACAAAGCCTAAACATAACACATCTCCATTAATATGTGTAAATCCTAGCAGCTGGACTGTGGCATGGATATGGCAAACCATGCCATCACGAAGCATTTTAATGAATCACTGTAACATCCTGTGAATCACACAACTCGCTTAGTTTCCAAGATTTCACAAACCTATGATTTGTTCTGCAGTTATCTTTTCCTGGTCAGCCTTATATTTTCCATCTGTAAATAGCTTGGAGGCCCGTCTTTGTGCGTTTTTTTCTGTAATTGGGATGAAAAGGGAGTGGCTGTAGGCCCCTTACAGACAGCCTCTCTTTAACTGGGTGGAGTGCACGTGGCATTGAAGCACGAGGCACCAAGCTAAAACTGCCATTTGCTCCAAGCCAACGAGGGAAAAGCGTTCCTTTGTCCAACAGCACCACTCGTGTATGCCCTGGCAGGTTTCATATACATTGATTTTATTCATTTTGCCAACTTGCTTAGGGAAAAAAAATGGTCTCCAGCAAATGTAGCGACTATCCTTTAAAAGGAAAACAGATAGTCTTTGTTTTCAGTTTTGTTCAGGCTGAAAGAAGGCAGATTTTACTACAGACTGAGTCACCGGTGAGGTGATATTGTGGGGATCAAACCATTTCCTGCTGTGATGTTCACTTATCATTTATGCTTATAGTGATATACTTATTTTCCTTTGAAATTGTGATTATAAATTTGTTCTTTTGACTTGTAATTCTTGTGTTGTTCATTACTGCTGACACTTATATTCTATCCAGTTTGTAAAGATCATGCCTTTCACGAAACTGTGTCGTGGCATGAGAATTTGACTGGTTCTCCCATATTATCATGGACTGGTGGCAGAAAGTCTTTGGACTGTTGTCCCTTATGGGCCGAACCTGCCTTTGGGTCTATATGCTGAATGGTTATTGAGGATGAGTTAGCTGCAACTACCCACCATTTCTCTTTCCCTCACAGTGACCATGTAAAATAACGAGTTACAACATCGCAACAGAGTAAGGTTTTATAGCTTTTTATTAAAGTTGCATAAAAGAGTAACAAATTTTGGAAAAAAGAAAACACAACAGTACATATTGCTATGTAAATATTTTCATTTGCTTCTCTTTCAAGCACAACCCCTAGATAGCATTATTAAATGCTTTTTTTTTCATAAAAAAGAAACCACTATCTGCTAAACAACATAAAAAATTACCAGTTAAAATAAAAAGGTTAATATTTGCACCTTTGAACACACTGAATTGAGCCTACAGTCAAAGCTCACCCCTAAAAATAAATCTCCAACACAGAAAATCATAATACTTGAGTCTCAAAGCTTCTGATCTTTCAACTGTAGATCTTTTTGATCGTGTATCAATGACTGTCTTGCTTTATTTGGTTTTTGTAACGTAAATAAAACCTAAGGCAACATTTGTTATTTAAAAAAAAAAAGTTTGGTTCCTGGGTAGATCAGAGCTAGTGGATAGTGGAGAAGAGAAGTAGAACAAAGAAAAAATGGTGGTGGACTGCAGCACAGAAGGGGGGGAGGGAGAGAGAGATAAGGTGTGAGGTGTGATTCAGAGTGTTTAAAACTCATTCCTCATTTCATTCTGTCCTTACAACGTGCCGATTCCTCACTGAGCCATTAAGTCTTACGCTTATTTTGTGAGCTTGCAGGGATGGGGGGAAATTTGCAATGCTGCAAGAGCCAGTGACCTGGAGGATATTTTCCCATCACCATGGAGACGCCACCATTTTCTGACTGCTGTATGGTCAGGGCCATTCTTGGCTGTGCGCTATGCTGGTCTAAGCTATGATTAACAGGGCTGGGTAGTAACACTGGGATGGTGTCCATGCACAACACACTCAGCACAGTGAGGACATGGTCCGTGACTTGCCCAGTGAGCATTGAGTCAGTCTGTACACTAATAGGAATGCAACTTGTCAGCGCAGGTCTGCATTTGGCAGCGGTAGGAGTCAGATTGCTGGAAAAGATATGACCCTTTAAACCATGAATGTTCTGAATGAGGTACATTTCCTGCAGTTCATGAGTATTGTGTAACCTATTATCCTAGCATGACTTGAGTAGTAGTTGGTTCCCGCAGGGTTTCAAAGGAATTGGTATGGCCAATCATTTGATTGTTTCATCGTCATAGGACAAAGCAAAAACAGTTTACAAAGGAAACAGGAAAATTTTGAACAACTCAGGTTGCAGAAATGTGGGGGGAAAAAATTGCATTTGAAATATTTTGCCAACAGGGACGAGTTTTAAAGAAATGACACAAGTAACTGCCAGTGTAGTTACTCATGTGTCACTTAACACAAAGAACGAGATATACATCGTTGTGCATCTAACAGCTTATTTAGCTATCAATTTTTAGAGATGTGATGCTACCAGTATAGCAATTATTCAAGTAACATTGCCCAATACCTTGTGTAAAGCTCATGTGCTGCTATTTGCAACTGAGAGTTAGTTGATTGTAGCATTAAAAAAAAGTGACACACATTCAATCTGCAAAAATCAAAAATAGAGATATTTTGAAATATCTCTTATAAACTAAACAGCAGGAGAAATGAAATCTAAATTGGATTTTGTGAATAAATCAAATGGTATATCATAAAACTGGCATTAACTATGGGCCAGTTTTCCCACGATACATCCTGAATAGTCAGATACAAATAGACATAGAGAGTGATTTTTTAAAGGTTGATTTTGGAGTGTCAGTTTGAATTTTGAGTGAGCAGTGAATGGAAACTGATCACCAAAGACAGTAAAAAATTACTTTTCTCAACTCTGTTCCAAAGCACCTTTCAACCTGGACTTAACTGAGCATTTAACTGACAGAACTTCTGTAATGTAGTTCCTAAGCACCACTGTGGAGGCTGTGAAATACCCACCCAGGTGTTCCAGGGTGTAAGAGGTAAGTTCACCATTGCTGTAACAGAGTATGTGTTTTTTGTGTTCATGAGACTTGAGTTCACTCTGACCAGACCTGACTCACTTCTGAGAGGCGAAAGACAATTCTGGCTGTTCCACAGGCTTCCTGGCAGTTTTTGATTAACTGTTGTTTGATTTTTTTTTTCTAGCTGAAAATGAGGGAGCCTCACTTGTGTGTATGTGTGGGTGGACATGGCTGTGTTTAGTCAGTGTGTTGGCACAGTCCCTGAGTGGGGCTTGGGGTTCAGGTTGGGGAGGTGGGGGTGGGGAGTTGTGCTACACATTCCCAGGCCACTCATAATATTCCATCACGCTGATCCCCTGACTTTAACTTTATTAATATACCATAAAACAAAACAAATTATATTAGGAAGCCCTTTAACTGCATGAAATCCAGAAAAAAGAAACAAATAAATAAAAACAAGGCCGCTTCATTATCACCACCCGCCTATGAAAGCCACGATAACTCGCCTAGCATCATAGCTGGGATCAATTAAAAAGACTGCACACAGTACAGTACCGTATCCATATTCCCACAGGAACCAGTTCCTGTTATACCACAGCCTAGTATCACTGTACCACACTCCATACATGAATATGTAGTGCGTAGATATATAGAGATAAGATACGACAGATTATATTCTCTCACTTCAAACCCGCAAAACAAAGAAAAAAAAAAAAAACAGACGCACATCAATCCTGCCGTCCTGCTGTAAGAATCTGACTGGCGGAGAGTCGCTGCTTCCTTCCGCCCTGCACCGAGGTATTGTGGGAACTGCTGATGAATGAGTCCACCGTGCTGCCTGCCCTCCCTGCAGCACAGGATTGTGGGATGCCGTTGGTTGCAGGGAGGGGGCGGCACACTCATTTCTTTTGGGGGGTGCTGAGTTTCTGCATGCCTCGGATCTTGTCCAGGAGTTCAGCCACAAAGTCCTGAGGGGAATATCAGTGGTAATCACAGCACCAGGAGAAGAGAATTACGTTCAACTTCACTGGTTTCATTTTGCTTGGTTAAAATCATGCGCTGATAATTATTTTTCTCTTTGACAAGTTCATATAGGGACTTCAAAATTAATTTTATCTGCGTTATTTCCTGTGGCAGAGTTTCTGTCAATTTATTCTGATGATCGTCAAGACGTGAAACAAGAAACACCAGTAAGCACTTTTATTCATTAAAGGTAAAGAAATGGACTTACTTCAGTAGGCTTGTAGCAGTCCACCAGCAGTTCCTATAAAACCAGATTTAAAAATAAAAAAAAGCAACTCAGGTAAAGCAAGTAAATATGAAGAGGCCTTTACACTGATCTTGGCAAATACACCATCAATCAATAAGTGACAGGCCAGTTCCTCGGAGGACAGAGCCACAGGTTAAAAAGTCAATGAAAACACATAGCCCTATCCATAGTCTGATAGGCTGTTATTACAGTATTTCTACCTTGATTCATATTGCCGTTGACCCATCTCCACAAACATTGTCATGAAAGGATTATCCTCTTTTTAGTGTGTGACCGTTGCAGATTTCCTTGTAACAACAAGAGCCATCAGGAAATGGCGTATTCCCCCCCAGCTGCTACAAAATTTGAAATTTGAAAAATTCCAAAATGGCAAAAGGCAGTACTCCAGCACATGGTTGATTGATCTTGACTTTCACACATCTTTCATTATCTTACAAAGTTTCACGATGATACATGAAAGCTAAGAGACTAGAAAGAATAGTAAAATGAGACCGACTGATTGCTTGTTTGCAAAATAACCTTGTATGTATAGATATCCATATATATTTGACCAACATGAAGTATGCAAAATTTTAAGTTAATTGGGATGCTGGTTTTGGAGTTATGACCACTTGTTTGCAATAGCACTACCTATGTACAGATCTCTGCCAAATTTGGTAGGCTTGAGGCTAATGGCCTGTAGATGAGGGATCTAAAGTTTGGTGACTTTTGGACAATGCTAAGAGAAGTTAGAGCAATAGAAATGGAGCAATAGAGGCCACACTCACAAAATTCATTCCCCAACAGCAGCCACAAATTTTAACAGCAATTTTGTGTAAGAACATTCCAAGATGAAGATCTCAGTCTGAAGATGTTGAGTGCCACATTTCATATGAATTGGTCACACCATGTAGGTGGAAATGGAGTTAGTTTTTTTTTTAATGACTATGGAAGAAAAAGCACAGTCAAAAATGGGTGTGATTTATATGGATATATTCGAGTGGAGGCGCAGAATCCAGAAAAAAAGAATTTGGTCTTGAGCCCCACAGCAAAAAATTTATAAGCCAAACCACGAAGTTGCTTGTTACAGCGTCACCTTGTGGTCAATCAATATAAGAGTTCCAAAATGGCAAGAGGCGCCGCTCCACTACTTGTTTGTTGCTCGTAAAAAGTTTAGTAAAAAACTATTTTCAGGTTCTTGAGTTATGGTCCGGTGAAAACGATTACAGACAGACTAACATGCTGACAGCTATATCCCCACGCATGACATAAAAATGTATAACCCTGAATTTAAAATGTGCCCGAAACTTCAGCATCGTAATGTACAAACAGGTGACAAATTAAGGGGAAGATCAACATAAACAGTCCTAGTAAGGTGTTAAGCCTCCACAAGCTGCCATATCAACTTTAACACACCTTTGCATAGAGTCTACGAGTGTAAAGCTTTACTATAGGGAGGGAGGGAGGGAGTACTTTTCCTCTAAAAGATAATCCCTCATTTGGCGTTTTGATGATGGAGACAAAGAGCGCTGTCTTAACTTGTTGTTCCAAAATCTCCCATATGAATTCAGTTTGTCTGAGATCTGGTGACTATGGAGGCGGTGACGTGTACTTAGGATAATTTTCATACTCATTAAACCATTCAGTGACCACTTGTACCCTGTGCGGCTTGGGCCATTGTCATCCTGGAAGAGGACACTCCCATCATGGAAGAAATGCTTCATCATAGGATATAAAGGTGATTCGCACAGAACAACTCAGCATTGATTTGCAGCGACTCTTCCACCAATAAGGGGACAAGTCTACCCAAACGATGCTAGGAAAATGAACAATAGCATCTGCATTCATTGTTTATCCGGGCATTTATTGAGCTTTTTCCTTTAATTTGTTATCTGTCTGTATTTTATTAAGCAGTCACGGCACTGGTCATCTAAAACCAGGACAAACTGTCCCTGACACAGATCACAGAAGGCTTTGGACTTGCGCTCTGACCACAGCATGGAGTTAGCAGAACCATCCAAACTAGGACCTCAATAAGAGATGATGGCCTTTTGCAAAGCTCGCAAAAGGCCAATGATCTCATTGATAATGATCTCATTACTTCTGTCTACCTGGAAGGTTTTTCGAGGGACGTGCCTGCTAATCGGCCGACCACGTTGTACCATACCTTAACTCTGGAGGCTCGGTCATCATCACAAGGCATGTCCAGGAGCTCATCCACGTCGATCTCCAGCTCTGGGATTGCTTCTTCCTGAGTTACACATGAAGGATAATGCAAAAAAATAATGTAATTTTGAATATATTTCAAATTTGAATCAGAAATGTACACTCTGGTTGAGCAGGGGGCATGCTGTTTAACAAGCTCTGTGCGCGCCAACCATTGTAATGATACGGTAGCACACCACGTAAGTGCAAGTGCATATGCAAATGGCCTGTGACAGAGTGCTCCAATACATCCCCATCTGACTGAGATTTTTTTGTCAGCTCAACCTCAAAAGCTCCCAGCATTTTTTCATCCAAATTGATTTCATTCTTCACAAAGTTTATTAGAGGCCATTTATCAGATCACAAATTCCCCTGAATCAGCCATAGATCTTTGAAACTAAAGTTTGCTCCCAATGACTCGATGCCTTAATGCTCACTGGACCATCCACCATTGTTGTCATTTGTCATCAATTTCTTCAAACATCATCTCTAAAACTACTGGCCAGATGCACTCCGGGAGGGAGCTTCCTTGGGACAATGTCTACCAAGATTGTTCAGTTTTTCAAACTTTTACATTTTTGCATTTTTTTAAAATGAATTTTCTTAGTTTCTTTAACCTGAAAACTTTAAAAATCTTATCCAAAACTACTGGACAGATTCACTTCAAAACTGGTATGGAACCTCTTTGGGCCAATGTCTACCAAGGCTGTTCAACGTTTCGAAAAATTTATATTTTTCCATTTTATTTATTTTCGGTTTTTCTTTTCCATTTGAAAACTTAATAAATCTCCAAAACAACTGGCCAGATTCACTTCAAATTTGGTATGGAGCTTCCTTGAGGCAATGTCTACCAAGAATGTTCACAGTTTTGAAAAAATGTGACTTTCATATTTTAATACATTTTCATGTTTTATCCCCCCATCAGAAAGCATAGAAATCTTCTCCATTTATCTTGCTAAATATTGAACTAACATACAGTCTCAAGGTCAGGAGGCATGAAATTGCATGTATTCAGCTTAATACAGCATTCACAAGTTTAAAAATGTTCGGGATTGATAATTGATGGAATGGGTCATCTACTGTTCATATCAAAGTGACCTATGAAGATGCCCGTGTTCCCTTTTTTTGTTTCTTTGGCAGTGAGCAACAAGGCCCTTGGTCCTATTTTTGTATGCTCTAAAGTAAGCCTTTTTTCTGTCTTCTTTTAATATAAAAACCACACATACACAACCATAAATCATAAATACCAGCTTTATGACGCTCACATCTTGTTCACATATGGATCGATTCCATTACATAGTGATTCTCAGAGATGTGCTTCTGTTAGAAGCTATCTGACCAAGTGTGTGTCTGTCCCTGCAGGAGCGCTTTGACTTGACACCAGTTTTTTCTTGCAATGTTCAGGCTTTTGAGCATACATTTTCATCATTGCTGACTCCAATCCTTTTGCCACATTAAATAATTTTGCTATTTTAATGACTGACGCAGCCACAATTTTGGCACCAACTATTTAGCACTGTTAGAACCCTTTTAGAGCTGATTAGCATTCAAATTCTTATATGTCCCATGAATATGTAGTGATGCTTCTGTAATTTTGGTAGAGAGACTTCAAATTTAAGGCAATTTTTCAGGGTGCTTTCAATATATTTTCCACCCCTGTGGATACTATTCTGGCAACTACACAGATACACCTTAATTGTTCAACTTACCAACATACTTCAGCTTAAGCCTTAAAATTCTGATGTGAGGGAACTCATCTTTCTCCAACAGGTGACTATAGATTCCATTAGTAGTAGTAGTAGTAGCAGTTGTTTTAGCAGAAATAGTAGCAGTAGCACTAGTACATTGTATCAGCAGTGCATTACAGGTGTAAAGTGCTCACAGAGGAAAAATACTGTTATATATTAAGAGGACTGGATGTTTCAAGCCTGCAGGTATGAAAACTGTGACTCACACAATTACACAATGCAAATATTATTCTTAATGTAATTGCAGTTCTTGCCTAGTGCTGGGCAACCATGGTTACTTTCTGCAACCACAAATTGACTGTGTAAGTAAAGTGTAAAATGCTAAGCAAGATGCAGCTCTGCTAGCCAGAGGAAAAGAAAATGAAAGGAATGGCTTGAAGCCAATGAAAGCTGTGCACATCTGGCTCATTAGCATGGCAACCCTGCAAATGGCTTGCTCACTCTCCAACAGCATTTACACTGGAAGAATGTTGGCTTTATCCCCTGAAAAGATAAACAGGCTCACAGCCCATCAATGAGATAATTTTTGGTCTCAGTTATCACAGTATTTTGGTGAGGGACCATGGGGAGTTTAAATGGCCAGCTTGTTCTCAGAGACCCAGTTTGATACATGGTCAAAATGGACAATATTAACTTATGGCAGCAATTCATGCTTCAATAAAGCCACCAGAACATTTTTAATCACGATTTTCACCTCTCCCAGGTGAAGTTTTCATTGAAATACTATAGACATTTGAAAATAAGTCTATTGCTGCTTTAGTATTTGGGGGTTTACTGTCTGTGGAATGTTTGAGTCTAGTTTTTCCAGTTTGCTTTTGAGGGCTATCATTTTGTTCTTTAATGATCAATGCTATAAATCTAGCTCAACTGTATAAAACTGAAATGGCAGAACATGTTAACTACAGCAAAAAGTACGGACCTTATTTTCACACAGTCATGCACCCAAACCAAGATGACAGCAGATGTTCTATAATATGGTTTAAGAGCACCATTTGATATGAAATTTATCAAACAAGAGTAGTAATTTATTCTGAGTCTTCGCAAATTGAACTGAATTAATAAATTCAAGTTTCTGCAATAAGTTAACTTGTTACGTTCTTGACAAAAAGCGTTACCATGCTAGCAAGCGAAGTATTCATCCCAATCTGACCAATGACGCAAAAAAGCTGTATTACACGTGTAATATCGAACATGTACTGTATGACATGGCTTTTCATTTATGGGAGTTGTATATATGAAAACAATGTCTCACTGCTTACAGACAGCCCAAAAACTACACTACAAGCCACAAAGAACATTCTTAGAATGTTATGAATAAATTTGAACTCACAAAACCATTTTGACCTTGTGTATAGTATGGCTTCATACCACATGACCTGTTTGGAGTGGACCTCTTTTTACAATCTCTGACCCCTGGCTCAACACTTTTCCTGGTAGTCGGTCTGTCTTCCATGTTAAAAATACTTAATCGTGATTCCGGCTGCCAGCAGCACCAATTTCAGTCCAAATTCTCTGCATTTGACGTAAAATTTGCTCTTCTTCAAAAAAAGAATGGTTAAATAACATTGTTTTTAATTTTTCCCATCCTGCTTTATCACACACACACATCCTCCCAATTTTGCACCACTAAATACAATGGGTGTGTGTGTGAGTGCGTGCGTGTCTGTGTGCGCTTGCGTGTGTGTGTGTATGCGTGAGAGAGTCTCCTTGTGCATGTGTCTCCCTTCTTCCCCATTTATCTGGTTAGATAGCACAGTCCTCTTTTTTTCGGCTTCTCCATTAGCTCTTTGATAGACTGTTACACACAAATGCACACTCACACTCTCTCTCACACACTAACGCACACTCACACTTTCTCTCACACACTAACGCACACTCACTCTTTCACACACTAACGCACTCACTTTCTCTCCCACAGTAACGCACACTCACACTTTCTCTCACACACTAACGTGCACTCACACTTTCTCTCACACACTAACGCATACTCACACTTTCTCTCACACACTAATGCACTCACACTTTCTCTCACACACTAATGCACTCTCACACTTTCTCTCACACACTAATGCACTCTCACACGTTCTCTCACACACTAACACACACTCACTCTTTCTCTCACACACTAACGCACACTCACTTTCTCTCCCACAGTAACGCACACTCACACTTTCTCTCACACGCTAACGCACACTCACACTTTCTCTCCCACACACACACACTAAAAACCAACTAAAAGGGCAACTGACCGATGAAATAGTATGGACTATGAAGAAGCACACATTTTCTCTCGATAACTCTGTAGTCAGACTGTGTTCATATAAACGATATTACTCGCAGTATGACTATTAGAAGCTCTGTGAGAGTCCCCTGTACTCTGTGACTTTGCTCAATGATTTTCTCTCCCCCTTGCCTCCCCCCCACAGCTCACCAGACCAGCTGTCACTGCACCTGCCCCTCGGCATCTTACCCTCCCCTGCCCAAATATTCCCCCCCCCACACCCCAAACACAGTCACATTGATACAGAACCAAACACAGATTCATTGACATAGACAGATTCTTGATTCTTCTCACTCCAAGTCTTACTTCTCTCTCGCTCTCAGTGACAAGCAAACACCAAACACTTACATTAACACATGCAAGCTCATAGCACACGCCTCACATATTAACACAATGCAGCGAAACGGACAGTTCACACGCACACACAGACCTTTACACTGACTTCCTGACTCTAAGACCAAACAGAAATAGGTACTGAATCCTGATTAAATGTGAAACTTCCCAGCTAAATATAGAATATAGAGCTCGATGGGGGAAGGGAAAGTGAGTTCTGCTGAGGAGAGGGCTGAGCTAAGTGGATGTGGACGGTTATGGAATTTTAAGACCTCGGATTTAAGATTAGCGATAATGTCACCTCTGCTGCAACTATAACGTGACATAGAGAGAAGACGGGCAGAGGGCAACAATGGACAGATCAAAGAAAAACAAGAAGAAAGTGAAAGAGTAATGACTGAAAGAAAAAACAAAATATAAAGCGAGAAATATACTCAGGTTATGAAGAAGAGAGGGGCATATAAGGAGTCTGCCACTGCTAGTAATGCATCAGTGCCTGCATTACAATGTGAGTGCTGTGAGCAGGGAGCTAGTGAGCCTTTGTTACTATGTGTGCCGCGGACAGCATGCTAGCGCGCCACCATTAGACACAGTGAGAGGTGCCTGGTCACAAACCTTTTTCCTTCCAACATGATGGAACCATGTGTTACCAGCCTGTCACTGAGAGGGTGGGGTAGAGGGCAGGAAGGAGAGGTAAAAGGGCAGGGGAGTGGAGAGAAGGGGGGGGGGGTGAGAAGAAAAAACTACAGTAACAAAGGAAGACTGAAAGGTGAAACTGTATCACCAAAGTATTCATATGAAGTGTGGATGACTGCTTAAGCTGACCCTTAAAATATGCACCATACTCACGTGCTGCTTGTTTCTTTTAACAGATACTTAATCTATTCGTCGAGCACATTCATGAATTTCCACCATCTCGCTCTTGTACTTTTCCACAGCAGAAGTAATAGGTTCCAAACCACCACCACCCCACCACCCACCCCCTCACACACACACGTTTGTTTTTCTATCCCCGTGGGGACTAAAAAATTATTTTTGCTCACACACACACACACACACACACACGCACGCACACACACAATCCCCCTTCCCACCTTTAGTACTTCACATTAAGCAGTCTGTTCAGTAATTGTTCACTAAAACAGAAATAAAATTCCAATTTCCAGCCAAAATGAACTGCAGAACACAACAGCTGTCCAGAAAATTGCGACTAAAACACAACTACATCCCCACACTGTGATTACTATAATATTGTCCCTGCAGTCGCAGCTACAAAAAAACAAATGGCACAAAAGCAAAAAATCAATAACCCATCGGAACAGAAAAAAATACAACACGACTGCAACTTCAGCTGAAGGATATCAGAAGGTAACTTAAGTGGAAACCAATCCCATTAACGGTACAGTAAGAACTACAAACAGACCTAAACTGCCGTTATAGCCATGGCATAAAAACCTACATTCTGATTCACACAGTGCCCTAGAAATAGAAATCCCTCTAGCCAGTGGAAAAAATCCAGAGAGCAGCTTCAGCCTGGCGCAGGCAGCAAATGTGGGGCTCGGGGGTCCATGAGCCCAGTCAGTCAGAAACGATGTAATGAGTCAGCATGAGTGAAGGTCAGTTACAGCTGCATACTGCCACACATTCCGGCACTGTCCAGTCCATCGTCAAACCACACAGCACAAGAGGAGGGACGCAGTCTTGTGAGCATCAGTCCCTTTCACCTGAGGTCATCAGTGATCATATAAGGCAAGCTGTATTTCTCCAGGAAGAACAATCTAACCCATGCGAGCATGCAGTGTGAACTTCAAATATCTCAAGATAGCCAATGGCTCAGGCCAATGGGTATCACAAAATAATGATAACATATTAAAAATAATATGACATCCCAATGCAATTGATTAAAAGAATGAGGAAATTGTTGGTCTAATGATATCTAATAAAGGCTATTCTTATGTAAATATATGCATTCATCTGAAATTACATGAAAAGATTTGAAGAGAGATGATTGTTCAAGCAATGGTAGCTAAATGTTGATTAGGAGCCATACTGCTTGCAGTGCAGCATTATAGTGCAAAAACTTTGGGAATGATCAAATTCTGCATGACTGTATAATGTCTGCAGCTAATGCAACAGTACTCCATGAAGCAAAATTTAGCCAGAAAGTGGATTATTTGCTCTGGAATCTGCAAACAGCCCCAAATTCCGTAGCCATGTCCAAGAGTGCGGTCGTTCGTCTCATTACATTACGTTGCTACACAAGAGCTGTGATCACAAATTCCACCGTGTCGTAGTTCAACAAGGGCAGTCGCCATTGCGCTGCGCCCTCTCCAATTCGTCATAATCGCCAAAGATATTAGTAGTTATATCAGGTTAAAATATTTTGTGGGAGTCTATTTACGCCCTCACTTCCAATGATTGCAACTTCATGAAAGCGTCAGTTAAATTTAGCCTGGAATTCAAATGTGAGCAAGTGATGCGAAGTGTCAGACGGATAACATGCTTGGGAATACTTCATACGAGTGCAGTTACAGGAAAATAATATACACACCTTGAATATCCTTCCAGCAATCACTGTTGAAACCCGTGGTACAACTCTGGGTAATACACATGAAAGAATCAAGGCAGGAAGATTTGCACGAGAAGAAGAGAGGATTAGAGTGGGTGGAGGTTGGTTACCATAAGGAAGAGATCAGGTTAGATAGAGGGAGGGTGGCATAGAGGTATCGCATATTTGTGGAAGAAATTTAAGAGTTTTTGGCATCTGGCGACCAACTGAGCCTCACTAGAGGAGTTTCCTACTCGCAGGTTACAAAATGAAGCATAACACCGGACATCCAGTCAACAGACACTCATATCCTGAACTGTCCCTCCCCTCATTACTGCACCCTGTGAGTGCTGTAGTGAGTTCCCCTGGGGCCAGAGTTAATTGCACTGAGCGTACCGCCATCCTGCCTGATCATGCCATCAGAGCAGGAAAAGCAGGCTTTTGTGATTCACAGCAATAAGCAAAAGGCACTCCCTGTTATGAGAAAATGTTAGCATACTCCAGAGTAGGCTAATCCCAACTAATTGCGACAGACAATGCAGATTTTCATTCCCTCTCTATCTTTATGCCTCTCCCCCTCACTTTCTCTCATTCACCCACTCTCTCCCTCTCCCAGCCATGTATGTCTGCAAATATGAATTCTTTACCACATTATATCGGGACAGATGCGCAAAGAGATTTTGAGTGTCCCTGGTGATGGTGAAGAAGGCAGGAGGGTCAGGGAGAGCAAGGGCCTTAGGGGAGAAGGGACTGGAGGATGGGGGCAGCGGCAGGGGCGTTCTCATTCAGGTCCAGCTACCACAGGTCACACACAACTGCTTATCAGGAATCTGCAGCTTTTAAAACAACAAACGTACACAGTCCAGACTTCCCCTTTGACAGGGCCCCAAATATAGAGGGAGAATGGATAAGGAGAGAATAAGAGCGCATGCACTATGACACTTGCTTATTGCAGTAGTTACAACAATAGATTTTTTAAATCATTACTTCACAATCCATTATTTGTCAAATTCAATTGATCAAAATTTCCCTGCAATCATACAACCTCAATTCCACAAGAACTGGGACAATAAATCTATACAATGCAATCATTTGCAAATCTTTTTGAACCTGCATTCAACTGAAAGAAGTTCGGAAACAAAATGAGTAATGTTTTAACTAATCAGCTTCATTGTTTTTTGAAAATAGTTGCCATTTCAAAATGTGATGTCTGCTACTTGTCCAAATGACGTTGGGATAGATGCACGTTCACCGTTGTAACATCACCTTTTCTTCTAATAGCACTCCATAGTCTTTTTTAAAACTGAGGACACCAATCGCTAGTTTCAAAAGTGGAATTTGTTCCCATTTTCACCTGAGAAAGGGCTTCAGTTGGTGAACAGTCAACAGTCCCCATTCTCGTGTTCTGCACTTCATTAGCCATCGGAAGTCAACAAAGGTGCCCACACTCTAACTATGAAGCCATGCTGTTTTAACACAATAGAGTGTAGCTTGCTGGGCATATCCTTCTGGAGAAAGCAGGGGTATATCCTAAAAGATGACACCTGAAAGGCAGTACATATTGTTCCAAAATGCATGCATACTTTTCAGTTGTGCATGAATAGATGTGCAAGCTGCCCATGAAAAGATTACTAATGCAGCCCCGGACCATGACAGATGCCGGCTTTTGAGCATGTCACGGATAATAGTTGGGATGGTGCTTCTGCCCTTTGACCTTGAGAACACAACACATCTATTATTCCATAAAAAAAAATCAGAAAGATCGACTTGGCAGACCGCATTACTCCTTTCTACTCAGCGCCAGTCCATATCAGATAAGTTTGAGCCCAGAGAAGTTGCAAATGCTTCTGGATGGTATATGACCTCCTCTTCGCATGGTATAATCTTAACTTGCATTTGATGATGGCATGAAAAACTGAGTTCACCGACTCAGGTCCTCTAATGCATTTACTCAAATATGTGGTCATGTCCATCACAGAAGCACGTCCATTCTTAATGCAGTGCCATCTGAAGGCTCGAAGGTCACGCAAATCCAATTTGGTATTCGGCCTACTCTTTTATGCGTGGAGATTGCTCTGGTTTTCTGGACTCTTGTAGTCTTTTCACCACATTATGGGCTGTCAATGGTGACATCTGGGAAACATTATTCCTAAACTGTTAGACTATCTGTCTGCAAAATGTTGAACCTTGAACTATCTTGTGATTAAATACCCGTGCCTTTAGTGACAGCTAATTTTAAACCCAATCATAATTACATTAACTAGCACAAATTCATCTGTGAACAAGTGGAATGTTCCAAATGGTTGTTTTTCTGAAGATTGCACAACTTTTCCAGTCTTTCCATTCCCCTGTCCCAACTGTTTTGGAATGTAATGCAGGCATCAAATTTGAAATTTGACAATATTAACAAAAATCAATACCAGGTGATGAGGTAAAACTTTATTTTTCTTTTTACTGTTTTCAACGAAAGTATGTAAAAGAGAATTAACAAATTACTTCTGTTTTTATCTGTATTTTACCTACAAACCCAATTCCTGAAGAACTGAGGTCGATTTGGAATACAGTTAATTACTTTATTGATTTACTTTTATATTTTCGAAAGCAATCCAACACAAAGCAATGTCGTTGCCACTGCGGGACTTAGATTGATCGGGTCTTGTCAGATTTGAAACCATTCATTGCCACAGGCACCAAATTCCAGACAGGCAACTCAGGGTTAAAATTTAGAATACAATTGACTTCCTGTCAAGCCTAGTGTTTCACACAGAGGGGGCAAGGAATGATGTATGAGAAATAAGCAGACTGGGGGTGAAGTGAGCCAGTGGCTCGGAAGATAATTAATGAGGACTCCATATAATGAAAAGTACTTAAGTAATGCTATCCTGTTTACGGTTTACACTGGTCAATAACAGCACACAACAATGCCATTTTTAAACTAATTTAATAAGGATACTTGCAATGATTTTTGGGGTGTAAGTATCATAACGATACTAATCTCATAAGACTCCAGGAAAACAAAAAAATTTAAACATTAACTGCATGAAAAATGAAAATGGAATACAACAATAACTTTCATTTTTAGAGAGAAGTGATTAATAAGAAGAAATACTTCTGCATAAAAATCAGCCCTAGAAAAATACAATTGCATAAATATTGAACTTGGCAAGTCTAAGACTCCCCACTGTTCACATCTGGTTTTCCAAAAGATGACAAAAATATTGACAATTAAAGTAATGCTTGAACAGCATGAACAGAAGTTTCAAGTTTCACATTTTTTTCATTTTTCTCCCACATGAAATGCCAAGCCAGCAGCCTGCTGAGTTGTTTGTAGGTAAACCATTCTCTGTTCAACTCCAACTGTTGAGTTAAAACAATAGATGCTCATTTCTGTGCACTCACAATCAAGGATGGCTAATGCAGGGTTGCCAGATTTCCATCCGGGTATAACCAAACTTGTGTCCACGAGACAGCGCAAAGATGTTACAGTACCACTAACCTTGGAAACATTTAGACAAAGTTCTGCTCCAAAATTCTGCTTTAGCTGATATAATTTATTGCATTAGGCAATGGTCGGTGGTTTAGGAGAGAAGCTATATGAAGCTGCCCTAGCAATGTCAGTCAAAATTGCTCGCATCTGCGTCTGACACGTTTATCTGCACCAGAGTACACACACAGCACAGCAAACTAGATTCACACTTTCCCACTTGAACGTCTTTCACCAAATTCAAAGCATGAATAATTTAGAAGAGGCCTGCCTTCTCAGCAGAAACTGTCAAGAAATCAGCAGTAGTAGAAGCTCTCCAGCACACCACACTTAAAGTCGGCTTGTAAGGACTTTCATCATTTCCTTTATTCACTGACTGCAGTTTGCAGTCTCTCAGTTTATCTCCTATTACATTTGCCAGGCAGTTGATATAAAGGCCTGCTATTTATGTAACAACATAGTCCATCATTCCAAATTAAACACCTACCCACGTAAGGCACGTCTCAATCTGTGGTAGTCTCCCGCAACTGGCTGATATCAAAGCCAAGATAGTTTTTCCACCAATCAAAGCATTTGTCAAAAAGTGCCGGAGCAGCGCGAGGGCAGCAGCAAACCCATCGTATACAAGGAAATCAGATGCTGGCTGTGATGCAGATGAATTTACGTGAACAAGTAGAATTTTAAGCTTAATAAAGGATAAAGCGTTCAAGTCAACCCAACTGACCAGACCCCGCCAAAGCATCTGAAAAGTCCAGTCGCAACCCAAGTGTCTGGCAACCCTAGGCTAACGAGAGAGCATGGTTTGGACTTAATGATGTGGCCCTTAGGCCATGTTTGCACACACAGCAGTGTCCTTATCAGTGGAGCCACTCGGGGGTAGGTTAGAATTTTAAAAGAAAATTCAATAAATCATTCAAAATGAATGTCTGCACCATGACAGACCCACACCAGGCCTAAAAAATGCAGCTCAGCTTGTTCCTTGGGAAGTAGGCGTGAAGTTATGAGATCTGAAGATCCCTCAAATTCTGCAATAAGTCTGACTTGCAGACCAGAAAGAAGAACCATGAGGTGAAGTCGGCTGCTTGCTGAAAAGTTAGTGCATTTTGTTCCCCTGTTGCTCTGACATGAATACATACATATCCGAGTACTTTCTGCGGAGTGTAGCATTGTGATAGAGAGCAGAGCGATGGCCATGGTTCCTCTCTCCCACTGTCCATCTGCCTCTACATCCCTCTCCATCCACAGCATAAATCCTCACCCACCCCTCCAGGTCTTCACCGACCCATTACACTTGGATGACCACAGCCTTTCTTCCCTCAATGACAAATATATTGCCCACACTTACCCATGCAGACAAAGAGCCCCAATGAAACTACAAATGTTTGAATCAGTCATATATCTTAGCCCCCCAAACAACCACTACCCATTTTAGGGTCAAACAGAGGGCAATGAGCAAGCATGGTTGGGAAATCGATAAGTCGTTTAGTCAGTCTAGACCGATTTCATGTGGCAAAACCGGCCAGTTGCAAAAGCACCCCAGTGCAGAACAATGCAGCTATGCCGTGTGTGAACTTAAAATTTGTACAGCTCAAATATTTGCACCAGAACATGGCCCTATGTGCACCTTAGATGTCCCATACTGACAGCCCCTGAGCTGAAACTATTAGTCTTGACCAGTTTGCAATAATTTTACTTCATCAACTATATGATAACTCTGAAAACACAAAACACTATCAAAGGTAACGAGCTCTTCTTGTTTAGGTTAGACAAAGTAATAAAACTCTGGATGTTACATTGCAAAAATATCAATCAGCATTATTCAAAATAGTAGATACATGTAGCTAATCTTTATTTTCTTTATTTCAATTTAAAAAAAATATATTAAGTACAGGTTTGATGACCAAGTTCGAGGATTCAAGTTCAAGAACTTGAGGGTAACTGTAATAGAATGCTGTTCATTCCATTTTGAATTGACTAATTTGCAAACCTGAACTTGAAAAAAATGACCAAAAAAAACAAAACAAAACACAATGCTACAAATCAGTTGTGATGCAGGACAGGATGCAGGCTACAGCAGTTACTGACTTAATTGGATTAGCAGAGTTTAGTCTGTATATGAATCCTCTGTGCTCCATGATGTAATCTTCTGAGGTTCAAGCTCAATTCCTACTTCAAGTTCAGAGAAAAAGTAGCCTAAATGCCCGTTATAGGAACCCGTACTGCATGACAGAAAGAGTGTAAAGTAAACTTCATGATTGCATCACACAGCTTACAAGCTATATCAATTATCAATACACTTTTAACCTAAAAATATCACAGTGTGTTCATACAAGAAAGTATTAGAAAAAAACATCATCGACCGAAACGTTTCAGCATGAGATATGTTTTCACTCACCTATAATCATGGCTACGACAGGAAAAAAATGAGCACACACAAAAATGCACACATATGTGCATACATACATACATACATACACAAATTGAGCCAATATGTAGATGACACTCAATTCTCATTAGTCATATAGTATTTCAAAATGGCTTCCACTCCATCAGCATGGCACTCAGCTGACAGCCAGTTTCAGAGGCACAATGCATACTCCAGCAATCAGAATAAGCTCAGATAAGCTATTCAGGCCACACCACTCCACATATTTTACTCTATATTTAGTTTAAGACTATAGCAACAGCCAAATCTTGAGAATGAGCTTAGCCAGACCAAATGATCCATCTTCAAAGTACTGTATAAAATCAAGAACTGAAGGTTAGTCAAATAAACATACAAGCATTTACTGTAGCAGGCAAAAAGTGTGAATTCCGTCCATGGTCCTAGCATGCACAAAGCATCAGAAAACACTGCACTTGCTTGAGAAGAATGTTTTTATGTAGATTTAATTCATTTCAAAACTCAGCAAATTCTCTATGCATCTGTAAACCTATAAATAATTATGTGAAGCATATAACAGCTATACTGGTGTACCAGTGCTCATGTAAACAAGGTGGTCATGGTTTTTTTGTTTGAGTGACCCACAGTAAAGCTTGACTTCCTTTGAAGTTGCAGAATGCAGGTTTCTTCAATATACCATCCCCCTCCCCCAACAAATGACTAACATGTCTCTTAGGCTCTATCAGCTTTCTGGGAAGTGTTTATAAGGTCTTTGAATCGTCATTCCACATTTATCTGGACTTTTGCTTGCGCAATTTCTAATATGGCACAGTGAGATGCAGAAAAAGAATTTCGGCACAGTCAAAAAATTCAGACATGGAATGACCAGTAATATGAGGCACTGGAATCCATAATTGCCAAAGTCGAGCAATTTACTCATAGCTTCCCTGGACGCCGCTCAGGATATGACTCATGCTTTTGCCCTCTCCCTCTTTCTGGGTTAGAAACAACTTGTCTTGAATACACACAGGAAGTTAGAAACAGTTCAATCTCTGTTATCCCTCTGATGTCAAAAGTCATCCAAAGCCTACACTTTTTTTCATTTCATGGAGTGCGAGAGTGAGAGAGAAATATAGAGAGAGAGAAATAGTGAAAAGACAAGATGCTCATGACAGTGAGGAAAGAACTAATGCAGGGGAATGATTGCAGTACTGAAATTAAACCTGGCTTGACAAATGCCTTGAGAAGGGAAACTTCAGCTTTGTGGAAGACTGGTGTGAACTCAAGTGCAGCTGTTCCTTTCATTTACACTCTCACTCCTGTCTGCCTTTTCACTTCACCTCTTTTCCTGGCCACCTTTTCATGACTTCTTTCTCCCCCACTGCACTCTACTGAACTTCTGTTCTCCTAATGTTTCAGACATATTTATTCTCAGTTTCAGCTTTCTAAAATTTATTTCTAAGACTTAGTTATGCAATTCTTATGTTTGGCTTACAGATGTAATACAAAACCTGTGTCGACAAACCAAAATACAGAAATCAGTATCAATTTGGCCACGTCATACCAACATTTTCAAATTCCAAACAAATTCATTATATTTGCACCATTCATTTTTGTCTTATTTCTGCCACTAGATCAAAACATTTGTGGAGCTGAAGTGTAACCATCTTGTGCTGGGTTCAGCTAACTCCCAAAGCTCCCATTTTCTGTGTTGCAGACATATTGCACGAGCATGCACTTTCGCTCTCCTTCCTCCCTTTTCATTTTATTCTCATGCTTTCTTCCTTTTCTTCCCTCCTCTTCCTATTGCGCTTTCCTCTCTGGCCCTCCTCTCTCCTTCCGTAGCCACGTCTCCTCATTCTGTTGTTCTCTGTGGGACACTTATGCCTCTCTGACACAGTGGTTCAAGCCTGTTCTGTCCATATATTCATGAGCACAAGCAGTTTGTTCCCAGACTGACCAAAACAAATGGACTAACTGGCTAACCATGAGTATCCATATCCCAGAGAGGAGGTTTACTGTCCTAACAGCAGCCAGGAACGGCCCCCTTCCATGGCAACCAGCACTGTACAGGCCACGCTCTCAAACACGCATGTATTTTAGCATTATCATGGAGAGCATTGTCAGCCATGCCTTTTCCCACATTTGTCAAGTTATTTGTACGTGGGATCACCAGAGTGAAGAGGATAGAAGGAATAAACTAGGGAGCACAAGTAGTCTAGGCTTTCACCCGCACCGAGAGAAAGGGAACGGTAGGGGGAAGGGGGAAAACGCCTCAGCCACATGTTCCCCTCTTTTGTCACAACGATACCGGTGTTCTGTAAATCTTCCTTTTTCCTCGCCGGTTTTCACCTTAAATTCTATGTAGCATGAAAGCGTAAGTGTTACGCCCCCTTCAATAATATATCTGATGTACTATATAAATGGCTCAATAGGGTATGTTATTGGAGCTCTTATCTTGCATTGTCCTTGGCTATAGGTTTTCGTCATCCACTCTTACTGACTAGAAACGAAGTCCTGCAGTTATCTCTAAATGTGTACTGGCTGAACCCTCAATAAAAATCTTAACACAGATACATTAATATTTTTTATTCAAACTAGTCCCCAAGAAAAAGAATGCGAGATCTCAGAGAGACCAGACTATCCGTTTACACAAGACAACCTTTGGTCATCCTGAATCCGTGAACCCTTTAAATCCCACTGATACGTTTAGAATGTGGGTCAGTTCCTGCAACCCATTGAGTACACACAGCGCACACGCGCACCCTATAGTTCATCATTAAGTGACACCGGTATGGGCATTCAATACCGAAAAGCGATCATCTCAGAGTTGCCCTGGTTTTCTTTAAAGGCCAACGTTTAGCGATAAACGTGAGAGGTCTCTGCTCCAGGTTGATTTGAATTAAGATAGCGTACTTTTTTAAAGGCCGAAGGCTACTGCATTTCAAAATTAGACTAGGCTACAGTTAGCGGTGTTACTTCTGCAATAAAATGTAACGAGCTACCAAGTGTCATTGTTATTATCAGGTATTGAGACTCAATCTGAACCTATCAACCTACTGTTTTAATGGTAAAAATGTCCACACCACAACAGTTCAGAAAATTTGGCTTTTAGTTCCGAAGGTCTAGAATAAAGGGAATACAATAGCCTACCTCGCAATCGTATAGATCCGTTAGCTGATCAATAATCCATTCTTCCAGGTTCAGTCTCTTTCTCAGTTCTTTTCGGTCATATTTCACAGTCACCCGTCCTTGTTTCCGTACTGGAGGTTCAGTTTCTTCGGTACCGGGAGGCGTTTGGAAATATACCCGAGGTTGTGTGCTTGATTCTGGGCTCGTTACCGCCGCCATAGTCCTAATATCTTCAGGAGGCACCAAATGTGAATGTATATCCTACACAATGTTTTATCCGTTTTCAGTTACAACGAGCAGTTCAAAATGTAATATTTCGTCACTGTGGCGCCTTATTACAAACTCGCATTATATCCCATTTGGAAATAGGTTGCTGTAGCCTAGAATTTTTTATTCTGTCCTACAGCTTGCTTCAGGTTGTTCGGTAAGCAAAAATTAAACAAAGAACAAATTAAACAATGCAAACAGAAAGCTGAACCGACTCAAATGTTCCCTTTCCGATGCTCATGTCAAATATTTTAAAAAATGATCCACAAATGTTTATCTTGTCAGAGCATATTTTCCAGCTTTGAGCTTGCGTTCGTCTTGAGTGAAAATGCTGAAGTGGTTTATTTCAGAGCTTGCAGAGTTTGGTTTTCCTTTGAATGAACAGTAGGCTAAGCAACTTGCAACGGTACAGTTAAATGCAAAAAAATATTCAAACAAATGAAAATAACTTAAGATACAAAGGCTTAGAAGTTGCTTATTCTGTTGGCCAACGGCTCAGTAAAGAGAGTAATGAAATACTAAACGTTTGCTCTTTCGTCCTAAGTAAGACCTCCCTCGTGCCCTGTCTCCTCTTGCCGTTCTTCTTTCCCGTGTCTCCCTCTCCCCCGCACAGAGTTGATTCATGTTCACGTCGCTCACCCAGGCGTCCGCCCCCCAATCTGCGTTAAACGTGCTCACGTTCTACCCTAAAACCCTAATTTCCACGTTTTATCGAGATTTGGGCCACTTGCACGTGATTAACGCTCCGCTTTCCAGCTTTTAACACTCGATAACATTTTCACTGACACCGTATATCAGTGCTTTAACAAACTCAGAGACCCATCGAGAGTTGTAGCCAGTCGCTTTGGTTCGATTTGATCGAAAATTAAAATGGACTTGAACGAATATGGAACTTTTAAAAGTTTCAGGTTTTACCCCATTTTTAGGCAGCGTGACTTCATGCTCAGAAAAAAATGTTAAAGAAAGTTGGGATGAGTGGGAGAAAACGTTCTCCTCACGGGAAATGTTCCATTTTTTACAAATGAAAGCTGTATCTGTTTAGAATTATGTATTAGACTATCGATTATGATAAAATAAAAAAGTGTCAGAAAAGTACGATGAACTTACTTGTTATTAGACACAAAATTACTGCGAGAAAAGGATTGCTATGCTATAAGGTAAACCGGGGTAAGACCCCCCACCCCGATGTAAGATGCCCGCACCCCCTTTTACTCCCCTTCCTGACCACTTAATGTGGCCAATTTAGCTCTTTTCTTGGATGGAAGTGACCTTACTTGTCTTTAAATTGCATCAAAATCATTTTACTGGTGAGAGGAAATCAAAAGAAGTGGTTTTGAAGTGCAGTATTTTCATATTGTTATTGTACAAAATAAGCTTTTTTTTGCGAGGACATACACATAAGCACTTGTTTCACTGTTAATATGAGAATCACATGGAGGATGTTTCATTAGTTTAAACAAACAAACAAAAAAAAAAAACACTTTTCTGTTATATGTACAGAGAAGGATTTTTTAGGGAAGACACCCCTTCTGATATGAGGTAAGAAGCACCCCCACCTCCGATATAAATGATTTTAAATAGTTTAGCCTTCCAAGTGTTATATTTCTGAGAAAGTATGTACACCACAATCTTATACAATAAAATAATACCTAACCAAAATAAAGGCTTACTAGCTGACTTGCTGACATGCCAAAATCATAACACAATACTTGCTTGCTGAAACTCTGCTCAGTCAGGTAGCTTAAATACTTTGCTAGTGTAGGCCGAGAGCATCCATACAGATGTGACAAATTATTGCCTGTGTACATGTGTGTGTATGTGTGTGTGTCTGTCTGTTTTATTGATTGGAAAATATAAAAAATCATATTATTCACATTATACTATTTAACAAAATTTTGACTTGTTCTTGTTCCTGGACAGGAAGTATGATTTCCCAATTGCTTATACCTAAAGTAAATGGAAAAGACGTATTTTTCTTTTCAAGTTTTGCTTTTGTGACCTGGGTAATGAAATTTTCAAATTTATCCATTTTCTTGGTCATTAAAGATAGATTCACAGCTGATTGTCATTGTCCGATATCTTTTCAACAACTGAGCATCATTCAGAATTTCCAAGTCATTCCGTCTTTCAACAGCAGCAGCCATTTTCCGATTCTTTGTGGATAGGTTTTAGCGAGTTAGGAGTCCTCTTGACTAGGCCTACTTTTAAGCTCTCCCAGACTTAGGAGCTACTTTTAGGCCTAAAATGCTTTGTGAATAACACTTAGTAAAAATAATTAGGAGTCCTAAATTTACGACTGAGATGCCCATTTTTTTAGGAGTTTCTCCTAAATCTGGCAATTAGGAGCTACTTTTAGTGCTAAGATGCTTTGTGAATACGGGCCCACGTTTCTATGTTCTAGTATTGATTTTTACCCCCCCCCATCAATTTCTGCGGGAAAACAGCCAATTAAATATGCATATTTTGATTTACTCATATTCTGAGGTACATATTGCAAAAAGAGCTCTGTACAGACATAGATCATCACAAAATTAAGAAAACTGCCAAATATGAAGTTAATTGGATGTACAGTTGCTGAGAAATCTGTATTTTCTTGTTGAAAATCTGTATTTTCAGAAAAACGTGATTTTAGTTCGGCAGTAATAATTTGATTGAAGTTTGACAGTAATGTTCTCAGGAGGAATACCTTTAGTATTTTGTTTTTAGTGGTTTTTTGGATTTTTTTTTACCTCCTTAACAGGCATCAGCCTCATAAGTAACTCCCTCTTCTTCAATCTGTGTTTCTTCCCTAGTTTTATGTGCTTATCAAGCGTCTATTCGTTTCTTTTTTTCAAATTCTAGTGCACGTTTTTCACTCTGTTTCACACACGTTTTCTGTTCATTTCGTGATAGCCTTTCATTGAGTGTGCCCCTGCCTTTATGCCAAGTTTTATAAGAATGGAGGCAATTCCTCGCTGGCCATCATTGAAAATCACCACACTCATAGCTGTTCCAGCCTTAAAGACAGTGTTTGTAACGAATGTTTCCTTCGGAACACGACTCCATATTATGGACTATTTGAAGGACCACTTCATGTTCTTACCTCAAAACTAAAATTTTGAACCAAAATTGGCATTTTGCTTAGCTATAGATCCCCTTAATCCAATTCAGCAAATCTGTTGTAACATTGAAAGAATCTCTTTGGAACTTCAAACCATATGGAATGATTTAGCAAATGAGGAAATTAAAAAAAACGTGAAAATTATGTCTGGAAGATTAAATGCTGCATTCAGAGGAAAGGGTGGCCACACTAGATACTGACCTTTTCTCTCAGAAAGACATTATGTTTGTTTTTACTATATATTTTTATCTGTTAAATTATTTTTATCTATATGATTCAATATTAAATGAAATAAATACTTGAATAGTACTTGGTTTCTGATTTATCTTTATTTTGTTAGGTGTATAATCATCACTGCACACTACTGTACAAGTAGCCAAATTGTTAAATAGGCATTTCATGAGCTCACTGAAGTATAGGCCTCTTTTGTATTCTTCTGTGTACAGCAAGTAAGATGTTCTTTGTTACGTATGCATTAAAATGTTCATTGTTAAACTCCTCAGAGTTAAATCGACTCTCTGAGTATTGTCCCTGTTGGACTCATGTTTATTAGAGTTAAATTAACACTGTCCATTTTACTGCACAAGATCTTGAGATGACCATCTGTTGATGAATTTTCAGAGCACAAAAAACCCAGGAAAAAAAAAACAAAAATACTTAAGTGATATCATAAAAATATGAGATAATAGCAGACATCTAATATTAAATGTAGTATGGCCAAATCCTATATGGCAATTACGCAGCCAACAGATGGCTAACAAACTAATGTTCTATAACTTTAGTAATTAATCTGTGGCATTTTTTTAATATTTTGTTATGATCCAGACCAGGAATCAAGTCTGGACTGGAGGCAGAGTACAACCCAATAGTAGGGTTTATTAATATAAATACGATAGAGAGTGGGACGGAGCCCATAAGAGAATAGCACAGTTCAGTTCAGATGTTAACAGGTAAAACAGTGTTGGCGTAGCCTGTGCCCGGCCAGTGGCTTTCCGGGACGACTGCCAGATGGGGTGCACACTTTGCCAGAGCTTAACTGTCAGATGGCATCGATGGAGAAGCTTGGCAGGAATGTAGTCCTAATCCTGATGACTGTAGAAGGCTTGAGAGCTTGTTCCTATTAAACTAGACCGCGGAGCAAGCTGAAGGTAGATTAGCAGGCATGCAGTCCCAGTCCTGAAGACCATGAAAAAGGCTTGGGAGCTTGTTCTGATTAACTGAACATGGGAGAGTACTTCCGCAAATTACTATATTTACAGGATACTTTTAACTTTCAAAAGACAAAGAGTTTTACTAACAAATACTGACCGGTGCTAAAGTGTATAAAGTGAGTGACAGTCAAGCAACTTGCAAACTCAAAGGAGGGGGTATAAATATGTCTCACACACGCATATGAGGAGGGGTAACTGTGACATGAGACACAGCCAGACTGGGGGAAGCACGCAAGATGCAAATGAAAGAAGACAATACTTCTGTTAGACACGCAAGTTGCTGGATGGGAGGAGACACAAAAGGCATTCACACAAGGGTTGTGACATATTCATTAGATACATTAATAAATTAATTCATTTTCATATTAATACCTCTTAACTTGCACTGTCAGTGAGTTATATTCTTAATATAAGGCTGTCTAATACTTTCTTTAGGTCTTAATATTTAAATATAATATTGTTTTTGTTGAACCAAAGTAATTGGCAATAGTCATGGTCAAAGTCATGGTCAATCTCCGAAGGGATTCCTTCTGACAAATCAGACAGGATTATTTATACAATTAAACCCTCTGCACCAGCACCTCAGTTTGAGCAATGGCCTACCCAAAATAAAGAAGGTAACTACATCAGGCATTTATGCTTTTTTTTTTTTTTTTTTTGGATTCCCAGCAACAATATGAGCTCTAGCATGCGTGATGCCATTGCTTTTAAAAATGCCTTCGCTTCTTTTAGTGGAAACCATTACTGTATATTGACGTAACCGATAATCTGTTGCCTAACCGGGCTGTCCATGTCAACTATTAGAAGTTCATGAGTCTCAAATACTCAAGTGCGGGCTGAATGCCAAAAAAACTTTTTCTGCTCAGTGAAATTAGCCAAGAATTGTTGATGGGAGGGCTTATTCGGCTCATGAAGGGATAGCATAACATAACATAACATAACATGAGTGGTGAGAACAAGCCATTCAGCCCAACTAGGCTCACCAGTTTCTTTTTACTATTGTGAATACATTAATTCAGATACTCAATGACTCAATGGTATCTAGCTTTAAGTCAAGCCTGCTCTTGAAAATTCCTAAGGTTTCTGCCTCAACAATATGGTCAGGCAAGCTATTCCACATCAGAATTACTCTTTGGGTAAAGAAATATTTCCTAATATCAGTGCTAAATTTACCCTTGGTCAACTTCCATTTGTGACCCCGAGTTCTACTAACAAAACTTTGCCGAAGGAATCCTACATAATTCACTTAGTTAATCCCTTTAACATATTTAAAGACCTCAATCAGATCCCCCCTAAGTCTCCTTTTCCTAAGACTAAAGAGATTAAGGATCTTCAGCCTCTTCTCATAGCTTTCATCTTTTATACCCGGAATTAGCTTAGTGGCTCTTCTCTGAACTTTTTCTAGAGCCTCTATATCTTTCTTAAAGTATGGTCCCCAGAACTGTACACAATACTCCAGATGTGGTCTGACGAATGTGTTGTACGAGAGAAGCATCACCTCCTTGGATTTATACTCAATACTTCTGGCAATGTATCCCAGCATCCGATTGGCTTTTTTAACTGCTACGGCACAATGGCTAGAACCTGTGACGATTTGGTCAACAATCACTCCCTGATCTATTTCATGTGGAGCACATTCCAGTTTTAGACCTCCCATGAAGTAATCCTGTCTAATGTTTTTATTACCTAAATGTACAACCAGTGGCGTGCACAGACATTTTGGGGGGCAGGTGCTCAGTGAGAAATAAGGGCACCTCAGTGTTTCCGGCAGACCAGGAAGCAATGTGTGGTGGCAGACCACAGTGGGGTAAATGCTTTTTATTTTGTTGAGCGGGAGGGTTGCTGCATCTTATTTCGTAGAGCGGGGGGGGTCGCTGCTTCTTACTTTGTTGAGTGGGGGGGGGGCGGGGATACAGAACAAACAAACTTTCAAAAGGGCACTTGCTTTGTGCAGAGGGCAAAGGGCAGGTGCAATAGCACTACCTAGAGTCTATCTGTGCATGCCACTGTGTACAACTTTACATTTCGCTACATTAAATTTCATTTGCCACATTTCTGCCCAATTCTGGATTCTATCCAAATCATCCTGAATCACTTCAGTGGACTCTAAACTATTTGCCAAACCTCACAATTTAGTATCATCTGCAAATTTAACTAATTTCATCTCAATATTCCTATCAAGGTCAATAATGTAGATGAGGAACAGCAGGAGTCCCAACACCGATCCCTGAGGGACGCCACTCCCCACCATACCTAGCTTAGATGAGATTCCACTGACCACCACTCTTTGTGTTCTGTCCTGTAACCAGTTTTGAATCCACTCTAGAATACCTCCTGTAACTCCAATGGAGTTCTGGTACTGTATCAAATGCTTTCTGAAAATCCAAGTATATGATGTCATAAGCCCTGCTCTGATCATACGTCTTGGTGGCATCTTCAAAAAATTCCAGAAGGTTTGTCAGGCATGACCTTCCCTTATAGAAACCATGTTGGCTATCCCTCAAGATATTATTACGTTCAAGAAATAATTCCAGCTCGTCTTTTATGATAGGTTCCAGTATTTTGCATGCAATGCAAGTTAAACTGACTGGCCTGTAATTTCCTGCCTCAGTATGGTCCCCATTCTTATATATATTGGTATTATATTGCCCTGCTTCCAATCATTTGAATACAGAACAATCATTGGCCCCGGACATATGAAAGCGGTGTTATTCATGTAGAATCTGTAAAGATTCATAGCATCTGTCTATATGAAGGCAGTGAACTAATTAAAAATCAATAAAGGTTACAAGGTAAAACATTAATTGTTTTGTCCTGTGCAGATTTCAATTCAAGCCAAGACGAAAAGCTTTTCAAATAATAGCTTTTTTGTTACAGAAATTTGTTGCTCCTAACTTTTTCGGAAATGGGGCTGTGGTTCACCTTGCATTAAATCATATTCACTCAGCAGCATCTCCAGTGACGATATATCAGGAACAAAATTTCAGCATTGTTGGCAGCAGTCAAGTTAATATTTGGTGTAATTTCGTGGTTATCCACTGGGTGGAGGCGTTTTACCCCAACAAGGCGTTTTCCTCCCAGTCCTTTGTATTCATGCTATTTATGGGTTAAGTGCAGGTAGTATGATAACATCTATCAATATAACATCTCTCAGGTCCTAAATGCAGTGTATTCCGTCATATGTTAAAAAAATTCTTTGTATATTTCTAATATATTTTGATAATTTATTTGAAATGCAATTACCGCATACTTTTGAGTCTAATTACCAGGAGCATTTATTATCTGGTACTATAAAATGAAAAGAAGGTGACTACATCCCCAACGTGCAGTCAAACTGAGATATTGCAACACAATGAGAAGATACTATATATACTATGTTACATTGTTAATTATGAAAGAGCCACACACACAGCAGGCAGGAGCCATACTGTTTTTTGGTTGCCCATGCATGCATGCATGTGCCTGTCACACTGTCAGTCATATAGGTATTCTTCTTCTATGATGTTTATTGGTGATGGCTAACCAGCTTCTTTATAAACTTCAGCTAAAGTGCCAAAATATCGCTTTGAATCCTCTGAATTCTATAGAAAACTCCTAAATATAAAATAGAATAATGCCTGAGTAACTAAAATATACAAATACAATGCAAAACAAAGACATACTGGCAAGGATGGAATCAGATTTAACTTGCAGTCAAGTAGATGCACTGTGTTAGGATGTAAGTTCTGAGCATGCACAGTAATAGTGACACAGTTCCTTTAGGCACATTACACCCCATTGAACCGAGCATGAGCTTGATAAGTTGCGTCAAGCATGCTAAAGATGGAACACAACCAATAGCTAGATCTGGCTGGAATGCCTAGCAGAGAGGTTTGAGAACCGCTGATGTAGACTTAAGTGGGTCATATGGTGTAACAATCTTCAGAAAGCCTGACGTTTTGTCTTTCTTTGCTTCCTGTGTTTACTTGTAGCCAGAGGTACCAAAAGTGGTTCTGGACCCCATGAAAAGATTTCACTTTGGACCCCATCACCTCATTCCAGTAAGGAATGGGCTGGGGCTGAGTATGTCTAATTATCAGCAAATTCAGGGGTTCCTTCTTTGTTTGCATACAGTTAGCTCCACGGGCTATTTGGGAAGGTGCCAAAAGTCATGGTTCCCTGAAACAAACGGAATCGTCTTTACACACTGCAGACTACAGTTAAAAAGATGCATGGCTTATCGAGGCCCTATCAACAAGAAGGGTTCGTTAAATGCCACTGAACACAGATCCCCGTTCAAGCGAACCCTTTCATTCCTCAGGCCCAATCACAAGTTTCTTGCTGCCCCACAAAGGAGTTTCCAACTCTGGTCCACAGGCACCAGTCTCTTTATCTGCTGGTGGGTCTTCAACATTGTTGGAAAGGCCAATCGTCATAATCAATACTATAAAATCGACTAAAAGGGAAATTGCCACATTAACCCATAAATTAGCAGCACTAAGGACGCAAACAGCAGCTCAGTGTAGACTCGACTTCTCATGGAATCGCCATCATTTCAGAGCTTTTGCCCTGCTTAAAAAAAAAAAAAAACTGTCTCGTACAATGGCTTTGCATGATTCTTTGTCATGTGCAGTGAACAGGAGTGGGGAGTACATACGTTCAACTGTACAGCAAATTTCAAGGAATACCTTGTTTTGTGGCATCATGGATTATGAGGAAATTTAATTCTCCTGCTAGCTTGTTTGTCCTGCGTTACATAGCTTCACTGCTGCAGCGGGCTTTTTTCTCTTCAACCTTATTAGCTAGCCAACTTCATGCACTAGTGGGACTTTCACAACTGTTGTTAGCATTGTTTGGGTTTATTGTTTTTCAAATGACAAGTGTGTCAGTTTTCACCATTTCTTTCATTGGCGAGCAATGCTTACCAGTTAACAGGTTTCCGGCCGTGTACTTTCCCTGTTGAACTGACAACGCTTTCAACTGGACAGTGCATTGCATGAGGTACTGTTCTGTTAACAGAAGCATTAGCCTTGTTCCAGTAGGCACTCTAAGCTCATGGCCCTGCTCAAAGTGCACATTTGTGTGGGCCGATGTTATTCGCACTTATACGAGTGGCCAATGCTGAATTTTCTTTCTTGGCCACACTTCGCACTTACTCATGTGGCCAATGCTGAAATTTTCCCTTGGCCACAGCTTAAAAAATAAGTTTGGCCAAGAAAAAAAAAATTTGGCTTTGGACACACTTAAAATAAGTGTGGGCAATGGAGTAATGTGCATCTTGGCCACACTTATAAGTGCGTCTAACGCGAATTTCGATCAATTTTTGCGCTTGGACGCACTTAAATAAGTGTGCATAGTCACTTCGTTTGTGTGAAGCATGAAAAACGCTGACTCAGAACGTTAGCCTCAAGCGCGCACTTCAACTGAGGCGAATCACAATTTTTGAGTAGAATTTGAGGGTTTGCGATGCGATTTCCAAGCTTTGCCACCAGTGGCGCCTCTGCTGTTCTCACCAAATCCTTTCGTGCGACTGGCTGACACGCTTGAGTTAGAAGTAGGTGTATTTTCCGTTTTGGAATGTACACTTCTGGTGATCAATACTCTTCACTAGCAATGCAGCGCCAGGTCAGTGTCCGAAATACAGCTACGGTATTTGCTTTGCAGTGAAATCCCACGCAGAGACGCTAGAAAGCTGCTATTAGACTGCGTCTCCAGAGAAAAATACGTTAACAGTACCAAAACAGTAACTCACTTGTATTGCCCGTAGCATGAACATGCAAAGGGAAAACCAGTTTTGCTTGCTGAAACTATTAGTATGTATCACGACACAAATACAGCAAGGTTAGGACATTTAATTGACATTCCTCAAATTGGGACAGACTTCTACTCATCACCCCTGCAACTCTTGCTTGGAAAGTGCTGCTCATTCTTTCATCACTCCAACTTGAATAGGTTCACCGTGAAAAATGTCACTGTGACGCTGGATTTGAGAGTAATATTTTTCAACAAAGTTCCATTTGTTGTAGACTGGCAAGAGAAACACATTCGATCCGAGGTGAACCGGAGGTGCTCATGAGCACCTCTAGAGGACATCAGAGAAATGGGACACCCAGTAGTCCTACGCACCTACACGGTTAGGAGCAAATGACGGGCACAAGGGTGCGAGTGCGAGTATTGGGACAAGCGGAATGAAGCACAGGCTTTTCAATGACTGTTAAAGTCTCCCCACAGATTTTTTGGTGATCTTCATGGGAGTCTGAGACCTCAAGTACCTACAGGATCAGCGCCTCTGCCTCAGTCTGCACTGGCATCACCCAGATTCCATCTGTGGCCTTCAGGCTCATCCATGCACCACAGCACGGATGCTTACACTTATTAAAGAGTCCAAGTTTCAAAGGGACTTTTCCCAGGACACGAGTGCACAACAGATGCATCTCTTGAACAGGGTGCTGAAAATTTCTTGTCATAATCTACTTGTATTGTGGCATAAGAGTTGTGAGGTCAACTAGTCATGCTGTGTGATAGACTTGACGGATCTTTTATTAATCCCATAAAAATCTTTGCGCCCCCCTCAGTCTACCCTGAGATTGCTACCACCTTTCAATGTATGTATTTTAATCAGTCACTTTGCCCATTTGCCCTGTGAGAGCTTGGTGGAGACAGGAAGCTGCCCATTAGGCAGGGCCAGAGGAGATGTTAACCTCACAGTGCTACAATGGAAATCATAGATGGCAAAAGCTGATTAGGAGACCAGTTTCTTGGTTGGTGGAGGTCATGGGCAAGAAGAGGCCAGAAGGCAGATTCCCCATTACTCAAACACACAAAGTCATTATATCTCCAAATAGTATAGTTAATCTAAAAAACTAAAATATTTTTCATATGGGAAAACACCAGAGTGGATGGTGAAGAGTGAGCAGAGTGTCAAAGACAGAAACAGAAATGGGAGTCCATTGTGTAGCAACAGAGAACGGCCTGTATTTAGAACGAACCTCTTTCACAGCTCGCTTTTAGGGCTTTTGAAGAAAGCAGCTATAACAGAGAAAAGTCAGAGAGAGGCATACGCGCGCACAAACGCACACGCGCGCACACACACACACACACACACACACACACACATGCACACATGCGCGTGCACACACACACACACACGCACAAAATGAAGGGAGCCACAAGTAAGGAAGAGGAGAAAAATCCAGGCTTCATGTGACAATGGAGAGAATGTCAGCTACAGTGGTGATGGTTGTCGAAATGTAAGGAGACCAATTTTGCTTCTCATTTTTGTCCTCATGACAGAGGGACAAGAGTTTTGAACAACAGCAACAAACGCGTACAATACAGATCACATACACATATACAGTGTGATGGCTTAAGTTCCATTACTGACTTTTCTCTGTGCGGTAAAAGAGCCTTTAATTAAACTGTTGCCTTTTATCATTTCTTAATGTGGCCGAAATATCAGTTTGATAATTATATCGGCAATTCAATCAAATTAAATGTAGGCTACTATTCTCTCCTTGCTTCATCTTATTTTCTTTCGAATATGCTTTAAACCTAGACTGAGTTTATCGTATACCATGGCATGTGCTCTATAAAAATAGTTTTGTGACAGTTCACCTCTCAGCAGCTCCAAGTTTGAGCCTGCAGCTTCATATTTGAAACAGGATTAGTGAACACTCCGTCTAAAACAAAAAATTAAATGTGTCTTAACCACCAATAGATGGCACTCAAAAACCATTGTATTCATCGGACTACACATCGTAGGAAGTGTGACTGTTATTGTCTGTACAATAAACATTAAACTCTGTATGAAAGATTGATGTCTCCTTTGTTTTCCTACAGAATTTGTTTAGGTGACCAGTGCAACTGTTGCTCCAGTTTTTAAGTGTGTTTCCATTTGTGTGCTCTTCATTACATTGCAGTAATCTGAAATATTCTAGTCAAAGTATTCTGATTGAGAAGACTGTCTGAGCAGGTGTTGAAAACTAGATGGAGCGGTATGAATCAGGCTCTTGACACAGATATACACACAATCTCTTTCTCTTTATTATTTCCCCTCTTTCTGTTACTGTGACTGAGACTGTGTCGAAGCATAATGCGTCTTTGTGAGTATCTGGCACTAAGTCAGAAAACTGTGTGCTTTGATGGTACATTTCTGCCTTTTCACCACCATATCGACCATTTCAGCAGAAAATCTTGGGAAAAGAGGAAAAGCGAAGAGGAAATTGAAAGGGAAGAGAAATGCCCTGCGTTCATCCGCGATGTACTTCTAGTCTTGCCTTATCACAATGTCTTATTTTGCATTTCTTTACTCATTAAGAACTCTACTCACCCCTTGCCCTCCTGTCCAATTGCTAACAAGCAAACATCTCATCTTTTACAAGGGAAAATCTCCCAAACTAACACCCAGCTTGGCACTTGAATCCCCCAAGGCCTGCTGTTTTAAGAATGGGAATTCACGAAAGATGGCACAGCTGTGTTTGTATGTGCCCGTTTGCCAGCCTGTGGAAAAAAAAAACACCCTTCACTCCAGTGCGGTTATAGAAAATAGAATAGTTCTGCAAAGTCCGTCTACATGGTATTCTCTCTGCCAAGTTTTTAGTCAGACAATTTCTAGTTAAGCATATTAAAGCGTTGATGTCTATTCAACCAGTGAAAGTGCCCGAGTTGTCACTTGTCCAGCCAGACAGTCTGCATTCATAGCGGTACGTTGTTATATGTAATAAAACTATTCTTTCGAGATTTGCATGATCTGTCATGCATTCAAAACACTTTAACATTATGCATGAAATGTTTATATCCCGAAGTTAAACATAATTTACGCTAAGTCGCCGCGAATAGTTCAGTTTTTGCCATAATGTTGCATACACACACCGACACCCCCCGCTCCCTCCCTCTCCGTGTTTTGCAGTATTCTGTCCCGAAATATACACGCACGGGGAACACGCCTCTTAAAGAAAAAATGGAATGACAGTGTTGAATGCCTGTCTGAAAAGACAGAAAGGCGAAGAATACTTCCTCGTCGGCTCAGTTTTTCCTCCGTGTCCCTACCTTCCTAGGCAGTACTTATGTCTCTCACTCTGTATTTTTTATGAAAACATGAAGGAGAAAAGAACACAAGTTTCATTTTGGACTGAACGCAAGTGAAAGTTTAAAAAAAGCTTCCGAATAGGAAAGAGAGGGAAGAAAGGACATGCACTGGAACGCATGAGGGGAAGGAAGGAATTATGTATTAGTTAATGAAACGATGGCGAGAAAACGGCATATTAACGCCTAAACTGATCTTCTGCACTGCGCGTCAAGTTTTAGTTGGTTAGCCTGTGTGGTTTATTGAATGTGCTAGTCAACTAGTGAAGAAGTGCACACTGTACGTTGCATTTTGAGTTGCCGAGGACAAGCAACTGCTCGCGCACGCTCCCCGGAAAGCCCCAGATCGTGAGGACCCAGGCACCGACTTGGTCAGGTCGCTGAAGCCGGAGGAGAAGCGGAGCAACCCGCCGTTACTGGAAAATGGCTGGGGCAAAGCCGGGAGTCCACGCCTTGCAACTTAAACCGGTCTGCGTTCACGAAACCCTTAAAAAGGGCAGTAAATTCATAAAATGGGACGAAGTGAGTATTGTAAATTCTTGATGTTTTTTGTTAATTTGTCTGCACTGGAATAGTGCATTCAAAACTTTACATCGGTTCATTCACAGGGGACGCAGTTGAAACTATTTAGTTGCTCGACAGTAACGTTGGATTGCATGTGTCAGCCGCGGGCCTATTTGTTAGTATAATTCTCGCCACTGTTGAAGATCTGTTGCTTTGTTGTAGTTCTAGTCAAACAAGTTCTTACGCACCAGAGGGATTTACTACGAAGCTGGCTTTGTGATTAAGCCTGACTTCAGCACTTAGTAAAATCAGGAAACTCTTCAAATCTGGAACATGGACTAATGTAAAAAGTTCTTTTCCAGGTTTTATTTAAGCTTAAAGTCAGGCTTAATCACAAAGCCAGCTTCGTAGTATACCCCCCAGGTTATGGGAAACTCTAGCCTACTCCTATTTTCCTCTTAATTTCTCTACTTTGTAAATATTTCCTTTAAGGCTTCGATCAAAACGCTGCTGATTGGAGGGGTGATATTTAGTTATTAACGAGTATACTTACGGACTGCATTTTAAACCAAATTTCTTGCAGCTCCGTTTAAACCCAGCGATTTTGGTCGTTCGAAGTTCGCTTCCTATGTCTAGATTTTAATTTAACGACAAAAGCATGTGAAGAAGCTTTGAATCTCTCCTGAGTAGCGAATTCTTCCGCGTACTTGCTCTCCTGGCAACAAAAGTATCTTTGTGTAGGTGTGTGTATACAAATGAATATAGTTGTTATGCGTCGGGAGGGAAGTGGAATATATTGCGTTTATCCTTCTGCTTTTCGCAGCAAATATTTTGTGTGTAGCTCAAATGCTTTCACAGATCTTTAGTCGTTTTAATTAATTGATGCATTAAAATGTTTTCTAAATCAGGCGTTTATTATATGGTTAGTTCCTGCATAGCAGTAGGCAATTGACAAGACAAGTGAGCACTTGTTTCTCAGATGAGCATTGTGTTTTTGTAAGTGGGGTCCATAACCATCAATGGTTTTGCCGTTGAATGATGATGGATCCTTAGAGGTACAGATAGGTAGCTATCATTAATAATTAACTCTGTTGCTACAATTCAGCCTTGCAGGATTCCGTTGTAAACGAAGCTGAGGTTTCTTCCTTTCCCCCTGCGTTAGATGTGAAAGTCACGTAGTCAGGCGCGCAGATTGTTAGCCATTTAGTCTATCTCAGTCATATTGCGTAGTTATATTTAATAATTATCCCCCCCCATTGAGCTTTGACTTGTAAAACGAAATGCGCTTTATTGATTGAGCTTTCGGTATAAAACGGTTTACAAACTTTGTTCTGTATGCTGTTACTTCCATTGCATTCGATTATTTTGGACATAGGAATGTACATGTTGGTCATGATAAGCGTTTGTCCTGCCATGCAATTAATAGTAATGCTTTTCTTAAAAGTGAGAGACGGAGCAGATTGTTGTTGTGTTGAGTAGCCCTCAGCCATGCAAACACAATTACGGTTTCACTCGGCAGGATGTTCACATCTGTGAAAATAATTCTGTAGTCCAGTTAAATGCACCTATATTCTGTTTTGCAATACAACATTTTAAGACAGAATCCTGGCGAATAGGCATTTTTCAGTGCTTTATAGTTGAGGGCGGGAGTGTGTAATACTGCAGATGCCTTTTCTACTCCCTTTGCGCAAAACCAAAATATGGCAATTTATGCGTTACCCTATTCAAGGCTTTATAATTCAGACGAGCTTCACAGAGAGGGGGAAAATAGCTTAATTGAAACAAGACGCCTGTAGCATTTAGAATGCCGTCCTATTTCATTATATTTTTATAATTTTAGTACAGAATAAGGGCCGCAAACTCAAAAATCTTCATGAAAATTCAGCATTGAAATTGTAAAAAGCAAAAAAAAAATATATATAATATATATAATATGCGCTCTGAGAATTGAAAAATGGATGGGAGTTGAAACAATACATTTTTGCGATCATAAACTCCTTGACATAACACATCAATATGCAAGCATACTCTCCTGTATTTGACCACTTTTCTCCATATTCTACAGTATGCATCTTTTGTTGCACTTGCCCTGGGATCTTAGTAATGGGCAAACTACCTTCTTGCTACCACACACGGTCAGTTCCGTACGTGGTCGGACAAAGTTTTATCTGACCCATGCTGCTAACCTGCCGGTATTCACCTAGAACAGAAGCACACAGTAATCTTGTGTAAACACTTTCCATACTTAATAAGGAGCAAGTATAACTCACTGACAGTAATATCTGAAATATACCTTATATACACAAAAAAGATATTTCACCATCAGGAAAAAGCAGGCAATTGGCTACTCTACCGTAAATGCAAATCAGTGCACTCAAACGTGTTCTTGAGCTGTCTGCGAAAGAGAATGGTGCAAACCAAATGAAAGACATTTTATTTTATTGAATGTGGCAGAAATTCGTAAAGAGATTGCCACATTGTGCAATATCCCTCTATATTCAGTGTAATCAGCAAAGACTAAGAGTTGGTGGTAATAAGCAATGTGACTATAAATATTTAATAATCATGGCAATGGTGGAATACGGGAAAGACTATAGCTAGCTTAATAACAAGTATCACCAACCATAATATTTACACATTAAGGAGATGGGTCAATTCCAATGAATCAATGCTGTCAGGCTCAGAAAGCCCTCCAGGACTGTCGGATTCACTCCCAGTGTCTATATCCGTAAGATGGCTACATAGCTTTTCCATCTCGTAAATAATAAGTGAACATTTTCTCACATTGCATGTTTCCATGTTCTCAAGCAATTCCAATGCACAAAGCCGAGAAGAAGTGAGGTAACTTGCTGTTACGCAGGGGTTTATATGGGCCTACTTTTTCTGGAGGCCCAATTCATTACTTTTAATTATCGTCAGGAAGGTCATGCTGTCCACTCTTGCATAAAACACTTGTGAGTCAACAGATAATTATCAAGAAAGAGTAATGTTGACATGAATTGCAGCTGTGCATTATGCGGCACGATATTTGCAGCTGCTAAATCGAAATTGAAATCGAAAGTGCTTTCACAACGGTACAGCTTGCGCTGAAGTAGCAGCTTAAAAATGCTGCCCTCAAAGGATGGAGCCTACGCTTTGAAAAAAATAGCCATTATATCAGTACCACGAAAAACATTTGCTTTAGAAAGCTGTTTTTTTTTCGCTATTGTGGTTTTAGCGTGCTGCTATGACAGAACCATATTTTTTGTCAAGATCGATTATTTTTATCTTCTGCTGGATAGATACTGACAAATATCTAAGGCTTTTTGCAGATCAGGCTTGGCTGAGGAGCTTAATTCATAAAATTCCTGGGAAACAGTGATGGAACTTAACACATCCATATTTTAAATAGTTTACGGGCACTGCTTCCTCATGCATATTCAATTTACGTTTCGGGTGTAGGCCACATCAATAGGATGCTGCAACTAAGTATATCATTTCAGCAGTTCCATAGAAGCTGGCATCTAAGATCTGCACCTCAGTGACAGTGAAAAAAAGGGCTAATTTTTAAAAAAACTTTTTCCCAGTTCAGTCTGCCTGTTAAATGGTCTCCACTGAATCTTATAGGCTAACTTTGAAGACGAAAGAACACAATGAATAGTTTTTTTTTGTTTTTTTTTTTAAGGGGGGGGCAGCATGGGACCCTCAAATAGATTGATTTGCTTTGCATTCGTCAATCTGAAAGTTAATCATTTGCGGCTAATGCCTGCTGGGTACTACAGCCGATTGCGCTTACTGATCTTTGGTTTAAACCCTATAGTTATTGATCGTACAGTGTTGAAGTCTTGACCTGTTATAACTAATGTGATATCAATTAAATGGATTCTTTAAATCGCTCAGGTGTAACCCCGCTCTCGATTATTCTCTATGCTCCTCCGAACCCACCTATAAATCAACACCCTCAAATCTCCTCCCTCGCTGTTGTGAAATTCTCTGATGTTTTTCTTCATCCTGCTGCTTCTGCCATCACTGACAGTTCTTCTGGCAAAGTGGGGGCTCTCTAAGCAGCTTAGCTAGCCATAGTCGAGCAGTGCCACAATTCTGACGAGATTATCAAAGATAATTTAGTCCCAAAGAAAGTCTTTCACGCATTCATGATGTCAGAGAGTGGGCACCCTGTCCAAATTGTGCATTTTTATTTGACCTCCCTCTTCAGACTCACATGAAATTGGAAAGTTCATAATGCTAGCAAGTTAATTCGAGAAGGGGATGATTTGGTACTGCGCTGTTTTTCACTGAAGCAGTGTGCAAATATCCTCTTTGAAAACTGCTATTGGAATTTTCGGTTTTATCTTTACGAGCGTCATTGCCATATAAATGGAGACAATCTCTAACCTGCTCCAGCGACTCCGGTGTACCCAGCCAGGCTGACTGTTGAAACACGGACATCCTTCACATAGCCTGAAGACGCATCTGCCTGCTTCATTCTCTCTCTTTACCCCTCCTTTGCCCCACCCTTCTGTCCTTCTCCTTCTCTATCTCTCAGGGAATTCCCAGGAAGTAGATAGGGTTGTGATTAACTGTGTGAACTACAAGAAAAAACATGTAGAGATTTTTTTCTTCTGCTTGGAGGAGCTGTGGTTGTGTGAGGAGAAGTTGGATAGGGTGCGGTGGGGGTGGCGTGAACCTGAGTGAGAAACATTTTGCATCCAGAAACCAAATAAGGAGATTCTGGATTTGGGAAAGTGCTGGGAAGTTGCACAGAAGTTATGGCTGCAACTGTACAGAAAGCGGAAAACAGATTTGAAAAGAGCTTATGGTTCACTTATTTTTTTCCCCCCTCCTTCATCTCCTCATTCTTGGCTCTAATCTTGTGTTATGAGGCTTTTTTTGTCTGTCTAGCATTTGGAACAACTCTCGAGCAGTGTCCACTACATGTAGACTTGAGCTTCAAGAAATACACTTCCAGTGTAGAATTGTCTCTTGTATGTTTCTGCCGTTGTATCTCAGTGCTTGATTAGTTTCTTTACAATGGATTAAAGTGTTGATGAGTAAACAGATGTCCACATGAGTACGTATTGAGACATGAGGCAGGGGACAGGGCAGTTTTTGGCAAGTGTGTGTCTTTAACATATAACTGAATGTGCATCTGACAGGCTGTGTTGGCCCTGCTTTTTTATTTGCTTATGGTTGGTGAGGCAATGGGGTTTATTATCTGTTTGGTTTGTGGTATGCTGTGTGGCATTGTAATGAATTTCTCAATGTGTTTTCTGAGAAAATGTCAATGAGGGTGTTTTACATAATATTTTTACTACAGTAGTGTGAATAAGGACTTTTTTTGTGCCGCTGATATTGTGTTTGTGTGTGTGTGAGAGAGCGAGCGAGAGAGAGAGAGTGAGGGAAGGAAACTCCAGTGTACAATATTGCTCTGTGGGTGTGTTTCTCCTTGAATGACTTCCTGTTCCAGCTTGTTTGGAATCTGTGTAGCCAAAACATACCCCCTGGATCTCTGGATCTCTCAGTTCAAATGCATTTTCCTCCCTCTCCCACTGAGTGGGATGTCCCCTCTCCCCATCACATCCCTTATCTGTCAAAATATATGATGCTGATGGTCTGTGAAATTATTATTTAGTAACTTTAGTGTTATGTAGGTTGCAGATGACTTCCGCATTTATAGGGTAGTTAACCGTAGGACTCGGCGCTGTGGACAAAAATAAAAAAAATACGACATTGCCATCAGTATTGAGGTGATATTGTGGGAATGGATCTTTTTTGGTGCTTTCACAAAATATTTACGCAGTGTCATTTTTGTTAACGTTATAAGTAATGTGGATATGATGAGCAAGTAGGTACTGGTAACAGCTAGAATAGCCTAATATATACTGAAAACTGCCTCCCTTTACTGTAATACAGTCTTTAGTACAGAAAATACAACACATCATAACACTGTACTATGATAAACAAAATCCCAGATAATAGTTAATGTTTTACAATGATATTGGTGTATTGCTAAATCCTAATTTATAATATATGTTTCTTATTTTTAGTCTCCATCACCCTGGCTTCATATTTTCTCTCTTTTGTGCTGCATAACTTCTTGTCATAACTGCTCTGTTTTTTGGTCTAGGTTTTTATTTTCACCGCTTTGTCCCGCCTCTCTCTCTCCTCATCCCTCTTTCTCTTTTCACTTTGTTCCTCACCACGATATGGTGGAAACTCTTTTTGACAGATTGTTTTAATCACTCAAGAGTTACACAAAAATCTTATATCCAAGCTTTATATCCAAATTTTTCAAACTTGAGAGCAATGCATGCTCGTATACATTTATGGGCGATTGAGCAGTGCTACGAGTATGTACACATTTGAGTTCACACTGACTCACACGGTCATAGCAAATATATTGTAACATTGTAAACTATTGACACCTGTCATGGAAATGAGTGAAAATAATTGTAAAAGAAAATGATTCATATTTTAGGCTTAATCTTGCATGGAAGTGACTCAATAATAAAATAACTGGTGCCAGGCACAACATACAGTACTGTGCAAAAGTCTTAGGCACCCTGCACTTTTTAAATTTAAATCTGTATTATATGTTTACTTTTTGATTCCATATTAGAGTTCCTGAAGATAGAAAGTAACTTTGAAATTCCAAATGCTAATTCAAAGAAAAGTTTCTTAAATAAATGTTTGAATTCCATTTTAGTCGATACTGATATTTTTGTCATGACAGAGCCTTGATGTCAACATCATCATGGCTGTTTGTAATTTCTTGAAGGGATAGATGCAAGTGAGACAGTCAGTCTGAAGAAGAACGGTGGCAAGTTTTCCACTCTGCTTAGAACAAGCAAACGCCAATCATCTTCTAAAACTATAGCGCAACAGGACAGTGTCCCAAATTTTTTGGTAAAGGGTAGTTGCACCAAATATTGATTTTATTAAGGTTTTAACAGGTTACAGCTCTGTATAGTACATTTCTCAGTCATTAGAACCTTTTTATTTCAACATTTTGCAAGCATATGTGCTCAACGAAATTGCTTTGAATGTGCCTCAGACTTTTGCACAGTACTGTACCTGCCCGATTTTTCAGTGGCCTCAACCTTGGCTCAATTAGGTCCAACTGTTAATCTGATGATCCTTGGAACAAAACACGTCTTTTTTTTTTTTTAATTTTATCAAACTGTTGACCAAACAGTTTGTGTACTTCACAGCCGACGGACACGCAAGTAAACAAACAAATGCCTCTGAAAACAATACCCATCGCTTTGCCTAGGTCGGGGGGATGAAAATAAAAAGCTTTCTTGAGTAGTATTTTTTAGTCGCGTTAACTTATGCTTCAAAATTATTGAGACCCCTTTGATTCGTATTTCAGGGTACTCTCCCTGAAGTGGATAACCACAATAACCCTCTTCCTGTCATTTTTGACTCAGTTTGTGAACACTTCGGAGGCAATTTTGACGAATCCTTCATGCGCATTTTTTCATTGAAACCATTTGATTTACTGTTCTGGAAACAACATTTTTGTTGACTGGGGAAATTGTCTTGCTAAAACATCTGTCAGTCGCCATGTCTCAACCTCCTGGGAGGGCCAGCCAGGTTTTCAGTTAAAAATCTTTGGCCCATGGTGAGATTAATTATGCCACTTAAAGCATTGCCACCATATTTTACTGTGGGTACCAAGTGCTTCTTGTCATATGCAGCACGCTTTTTTGTCAAACACGCTGTTGTTATGCATGGCCAGAAAGTTCCTTTTTCAGTTTAGATGCACCGATACAGACATTGGATATCAGTTCGATTCTGACTCTCTGTAGTTATTTATGATATTTTTTGTTTTACAAATTTAGGAAAGCAATGTTGAAATCAAGGCCTGTGTTGCCTTACACATAAAAGAATTATCTTTTATCTTTTTAAAGAATGATGAGAGAGAGAGAGAGAGAGAGAGAGTTGGTATGGTATTGAAAATGCTCATACAAAAAGAAAGCAGTGATTTCTAAATTTACTTTAACTTGTATTTCATTGCAGACAATATGAAGACATTTAATGCTTTGCTGGTCAACTTAATTTTATTTGTAAATATACACCCATTCCTACTATCTGGGTCTGTAACAAATTCCGAAATAATTTGGCATGGGGGCAATTTGGACTAGTAATGAGGTTTAAAAAATGAATATTTATGTGATTTGAAACAGCTGATGTCAGCAGGTGATTGTAATCATGTTTTGATGCAAAAGCAGCATTCAGGAAAGACCTTATTCCTCTGGAGCAAAGGTAGTTCGAGGATTGCCAATGTGCCCGCAAGTGCATGAGAAAAACACTGAATGTCATAAAAAAACATTCCCAGAAGATGGGTTGGATAGATTTTTATATTTTACCCTCATCCATGCATAACTTGATTAAAAGATTCAAGGAATCTGGAGGAATTTCTGTGCATTAAGGGCAAGGAAGCAAACCTAAGCTGAATACACCTGATCTCCAATCACTCAGACGCCACTGCATCAAGAATGGTCATTTAGCTAGAAGTGACATATACGCATTCACTTAGCATTACTTTGGCAAACCTTTGTCAAGTGCCGTAATACGTAGTTACATCTACAAATGCCAGGTAGAAATTTACCGTGCAAAAAGGAAGCCTTGTGTGGAGTGTCCAGACGCACCGTCGTCTTCTCTGGGCTTTGAGGCATCGGTCATGGACCATCTAACAGTGGAATTATGAATTGTGGTCAGATGAATCAATATTTTAGGTCTTTTTTTGGAATAAATGGATGCCATATGCTCTGGACCAAGGAAGAAAAGGACTGTCCAGACTGTTATCAGTGGCTAGTCCAAATGCCAGGCTTTGTCATGGTATAGTGCTGTCAGTGCCCTTGTCAAAAGAAACTTGTATTTCTGCGGAGGCACAATTAATGCTGAAAAATACACTGAGATTTTGGAGCAGCATATACTGAATTCAAGAGGCCTTTTCCCCACCCATACATATTTCAGCAAGACAACTGAAGATGTCATTTTGCATGCATAATGAAGGCATGGCTACATAAGAATGGGGTGTGGGTGCTGGACTGGCCTGCCTGCAGTCCCGACTTATCCTCACTACAGGATGTGTGGTGCATTTAAAATGTTAAATAAGATGAAGACCCTTTACTGTTGCTCATCGTAAGACTTCTTTGCAGGAAGAGTAGGACAAAATTACACCTGAAATAGTAGATCACTTGGTTTCTTCTGTCTAAACATTTATTAAGTGCTGTGAATAGGAATGGCAAAATTGCAAACAGGCAAAAACTTACTGTCCCAACTTAAAAAAAGTTGCAAAAAGTCAAACTTTTTGTGTTTGTTTATTTTGAAAAATCAATACAATTTATGTGGTGAAACATCAAATCAAGAATTACTGTTTTGTTTTCAGTGTAATACTGTTCATATGTAATTTACAAATTACTTCTTTCCATTTTAATTTTAACGTTCCAACTTTTTCTGATTTGGGGTTGTGGTTGCAATAACTATCGACAAAGATCAGGTGCTAAAATTTGTGGGTTTTTCTCAGTAAGAGTGTCTTTTGTGCAACACTTTCAAGCAACTTGTTGTCATGGAGAGAGCATCTAGCTGTTTTCCTTGGGTTGTCTTTCCCACCTTAACAATTCTCACTTTATGTGGGGGCAGTATGCTCATGCAGCTTCTTCCTGGGGGAATGGTCTCTGTTCCTAATTTGATAAACTTTTTGATTATTACTCTGATTGTGCTTGGTGGTATTTTCCACTTTATGTATTTATAATTTTCGCTTTGCATGATTTGTTTAGGTCAGCTATCATTTTTCTCGGTCTTAGGTGGAAGCTGTTTGGTTTTTTCCTTGGTGATGGTTGACAATGGAAGTTTACATTTGTGCGACCTCATATTTACAACCCGGTGAAAAAGGTTTCAAATTTTTAAAAAAATCTAATTTCATCTCGGGCAGTCGATGTTAGGTTCTGTAAAAAAAAAGACTGAGGAAAAAAACACATTTAAGTTTATTGGAGCAAATGTGGGAAATTTTACCAATGGCTAAGTTGAACAGATGAGTCTTTATGTTTACTGTTTGTTTTATTTGTTCATTTTTAACTCATTTTAATGAAAGTTACCCAGAATTCCTGAGTTGACTATTGATGGATATACATTTCTAGGACCAAAAAAATTATGCAATTGCCAGTGTTTGGCATTATGAAATTCCTTTAACTGGTGTCTAATCTTGCAGTTGTCGTGTTTCATGAATGTGTGATCTCGGGTATTTGTATTCATGGAAGCTGTACTGTTCTGTGAAACGTACGGCTACACACCCTCACAGTGTGTCGAGAAACAGAGAGGGGGAATGTTGAGGTCAAACACACCTGCGTGTGAATGTGGATAGTAACATTTAACACTCCCTCTCCACTGCTGGCAAAATCCCTATTCATTCACTGGGCTCGCTCTCACCCTTAAGCTCTCTGCCTTCCTGTGCCTCTCAGCCCAGTCCAAAGGTGCTTTACTGACACGAGCATCTGCTGTTCTGCCAAGGCTATGAAGTGCAAATCTGTAAACATGTCTGCCAAACAGCCCTGGGGCTGACACAACTCTTCAGCCAATAAGTAATGCTGTGAAATCTATTGACGTCACTATACCTCCGCTCCGCCCTTAGGCCTGCATGTTCTTATCTCTGAACATTCGCAGCATATGGTTTTAAAGGGTGCCCATTACCTATTGATCCATGTGGGAGGAGTTCCTCTGGTGTATTCCATTTCATATTACGTGGCATTTATTTGTTTGCTTGTTTTGAAATTTTACTGCATAACAGGAGATCTCTGATGGGTGGGAAATTGTGGCATCTTCTTGGAAGCATATGGGTTACTGCTGCAAAGTCCTTGCTTATGAAAGTGACACCCAGTCGCCCATATATTTTGGGTGGCTCAATAAATGAAATATAAGTAAATTTAACAGTACATGGGTCAGTTTTCAGTGCCTGGTCAGTACTGGCACCTGCCAACACTGACAGCCAAGAATGGTAATTGGACAACTCAGTATTAATATAAAAAAAAATTGTATGTTGAAAGAAATGCCTTTTTTTGGACTACATCAGTAATTGGGTCATTGTCCAGCCCTAATGATGTTTCAGGAAACAAGATATGGCGGAAATGGCCCATGCTTAATGGCAGAATAATTTAATTGGTAAACATTGATGCTTACTCGTTAAAATGTTTGTGGCACTGACATGAAATTTATTTTAACGCAAAATGTTCTTTGACTGTGTTTATCCATCCTTGTTAAAACCCAACTGGCCAAATGCTGATGGAGGCTTTTGAAATGTATCTGGTTGCAATTACATGTTTGGACTGATTGTCTACATTCATTGTTCACAGTAGACATGCTTAATTTTTACTCTTCAGTTTGGCGGCTATTTAATAGTTTTCGGGTTGGCTAATTATGCATTAATAGGTGATGAACGCAGTCTAGCCACGCTGGTGATTTGGTGACTTAACGCAAAATTTTACCAAAAACATTTCAGATGGTCACTTAAATTTGGTTGCTGTTTGTTGAAACAGGGTCAGGTATGATCCATGAAAAAAAGGTGCAATCTTGACTGTTCACCCCATGGTGGCAGTTGGTCTTTAATTTGTTAAAATAATAATCGTGATGCAATTCATTAACCAGCCTGTTATTGCTCCCTGGTGTTAAAGCCATGCCCGGGGCCTTATTTAAAATAAATTGTGTGCATTTCATGTGTAAATATTGCATACACTCAAAAAAGGTGAAAATATATACTTTATATACAGTGGTGCTTGAAAGTTTGTGAACCCTTTAGAATTTTCTGTATTTCTGCATAAATATGACATAAAACATCATCAGATTTTCACACGAGTCCTGAAAGTAGATAAAGAGAACCCAGTTAAACAAATGAGACAAAAATATTATATTTGGTCATTTATTTATTGAGGAAAATGATCCAATATTACATATCTGTGAGTGGCAAAAGTATGTGAACCTTTGCTTTCAGTATCTGGTGTGACCCCCTTGTGCAGCAATAACTGCAACTAAACGTTTCCTGTAACTGTTGATCAGTCCTGCATATCGGCTTGGAGGAATTTTAGCCCATTCCTCCGTACAGAACAGCTTCAACTCTGGGATGTTGGTGGGTTTCCTCACATGAACTGCTCGCTTCAGGTCCTTCCACAACATTTCGATTTGATTAAGGTCAGGACTTTGACTTGGCCATTCCAAAACATTAACTTTTTTCTTCTTTAACCATTCTTTGGTAGAACGACTTGTGTACTTGGGGTCGTTGTCTTGCTGCATGACCCACCTTCTCTTGAGATTCAGTTCATGGACAGATGTCCTGACATTTTCCTTTAGAATTCGCTGGTATAATTCAGAATTCATTGTTCCATCAATGATGGCAAGCCGTCCTGGCCCAGACGCAGCGAAACGGGTTCAAACCATGATACTACCACCACCATGTTTCACAGATGGGATAAGGTTCTTATGCTGGAATGCAGTGTTTTCCTTTCTCCAAACATAATGCTTCTCATTTAAACCAAAAAGTTCTATTTTGGTCTCATCCGTCAACAAGAAATTTTTCCAGTAGCTTTCTGGCTTGTCCATGTGATCTTTAGCAAACTGCAGACGAGCAGCAATGTTCTTTTTGGAGAGCAGTGACTTTCTCCTTGCAACCCTGCCATGCACACCATTGTTGTTCAGTGTTCTCCTGATGGTGAACTCATGAACATTAACATTAGCCAATGTGAGAGAGGTCTTCAGTTGCTTAGAAGCTACCCTTGGGTCCTTTGTGACCTCGCTGACTATTACACGCCTTGCTCTTGGAGTGATCTTTGTTGGTCGACCACTCCTGGGGAGGGTAACAATGGTCTTGAATTTTCTCCATTTGTACACAATCTGTCTGACTGTGGATTGGTGGAGTCCAAACTCTTTAGAGATGGTTTTGTAACCTTTTCCAGCCTGATGAGCATCAACAACCCTTTTTCTGAGGTCCTCAGAAATCTCCTTTGTTCATGCCATGATACACTTCCACAAACATGTGTTGTGAAGATCAGACTTTGATAGATCCCTGTTCTTTAAATAAAACAAGGTGCCCACTCACACCTGATTGTCATCCCATTGATTGAAAACGCCTGACTCCAGTTTCACCTTCAAATTAACTGCTAATCCTAGAGGTTCACATACTTTTGCCACTCACAGATATGTAATATTGGATAATTTTTCTCAATAAATAAATGACCAAGTATAATATTTTTGTCTCATTTGTTTAACTGGGTTCTCTTTATCTACTTTTAGGACTTGTGTGAAAATCTGATGATGTTTTAGGTCATATTTATCCAGAAATATAGAAAATTCTAAAGGGTTCACAAACTTTCAAGCACCACTGTAATTGTGGGTAAGCAGAACTGCATGCAATTTTTACTTAAAGGTATATTGAGTGGGATTTTTCTAAAACAAATGGGGGGAGAAGACAAAGATCAGCTTTAGTGCATTCTCACAGAAAAATTCTGAATTAACCAATATAAGCATGAACACGCCAGTGATCTGATATTCACAGTTTAGCTAATTTTGGGTTTGCTTTATAGCTCGCCGGTACGAATGTCCTTGGAGAGCTATTGCCATACCCTCTGCGTCGGCGTCGGCGTCCGTGAACAGCAAGGTTAAAGTTTTCCGGCGAGCTGTGTTGTCTTCTAACAACGCTTGTTTCCTTGTTGCACATCCCTATTGTTTAACTTATTGCCTTTTTACAGTAATAGAATATGTTTTAGAGCAGGGCAGGCTGGGTTCATCATATACACAACCCCATTTCCAAACAAGCTGGGATGCTGTGTGAAATGTAAATGAAATCCTACATCAAGCAGGAATGGGAAAACATTTTGCTTTCAAACGTGCAGCGGGTGCTCTCCTCAGGATCCAAATATTTACAGTGTTGGTAAAAGAAGAGGAGATGCAACACACTGGTAAACATGTCTCTGTTCTTACTTTGTTGAAATGTCTTGCTGGCATTAAATTCAGAATGGGTATATGTTTTTCAAAAACAATACAATTTCTGTTTCCACATTTGATATGTGGTCTTCATACTGTTTTCTATTAAATGCAGTAAATGACTTTAAATGACTTGCAAATCATTGCATCCTGTTTTTATTTTCATTTTACACGGTACCAACTTTTTTTGGAAATGGTGTTATAATAATAATGGAATGACTCACCAATGCATTGACCTCATTTATTTCTCAAATGAAGTAGGCTGAAATGTAATCAAATCCAATCATGTAGGATAAGTTTTGTCTGCTGCTTAAGCAAGGTGAGGTGAGTTTATATTCATCAAACCCAGAGGTGGGCAACGTAGGCCGTTGTTGGCTTTAATACCAACCTCTGGCATTTAATGATGTAATTACCTTAAAAATCTAAAACCTGTATAAAATCTTTCAGTTATATTTCTTGGAAATCTCTGGAAGGACCACTGAAAATATTTTTTTCCTCTAAATGAAACATTTTTCTGTGATCTAATCAATAAATAAACTCAAGTTTCCATGGAGTGCTTTGTTGCTAATTTAGTCAGGATTATTGGAGGAAACAAAAACTTGCGAACACGCCAGCCCTCCAGGACAGCAATTTCCCACCCCTGATCTAACCATCTTTCTTCCACTTGAAACTCAGAGGGACTTGACTTGGCATATCACTTTAAAATGTTGGTTTTTGGATATAGGCGCATTTTATTCGGTAACACTTTACTTGAAGGTATCGTCATAAGAGTGACATGACACAGTCATGAACGTGTTATAAACATTATGTCAATGTCCTATACGTTGTCATTAAGTGTCATTTGGTTTTTGAAATGACAAGTTGACATTGTTTGGGTTGTCTTGATTATGACAACTTCGTCATAAGAGTGACATGACACTGTCATAACGGTTACATGACACATGTAACAGTTATGACAGTGTCATGTCACTCTTATGACGGTACCTGTGCATGTAGGGTCTCCTGGAAGTTATCAGTTTGCTCCTTGGTGTTCTAACCAATGCGCACTTTGTGCAAAAGAGAGAATAATCATATTTATAATTACTGTGAAACCTGAAAGATTTTATCTGCGTTGTTTAACAAATAAGGTCTGGTGTTCATTTAAGCAACTCGGGATTTCAGGATAGTAATTGGTCCAAGCAGTGTGTGTGGGAGAGGAGGAAAGTATGAGGACGGAGATGGTTCATTGAATTGAAAGGAGGTTATTGCTGTTATTCATGGGGCTGTTGTAACTATTGTTGATGCATGGCTGACTATGCTGGCCAAAGTGGCAGGGGACGACCGTGTCATCATTAGCACAAGAGTAGCATTAGGATGGCTACACACTTGATAATACTTGAAAGCACTCACTGAAGAAAATGATAACTCGCTGTGAATAGGGTTATTCTACATTCTGTGTTAAACTAGTTTCTTGCGCTATTTTCTCAAGGAAGGAATGTTTCACATTTTCTCATTCGAAGGAGTGTTTCCCTTTCTCTAACATATTTCTCTCACTATAGTTCTTACTGTATATATTTGCTCAATGGCGTGTATATAGGTAGGGAATGGGTGCCTTCATTATTCCCCTAACTGAGGCACATTGTTGTAGTGTGAGGTTGAGTCCCATGGTCTTGGACGGAATCCAGACAGTGCCAGCACGAACTGTGGGCGGTAACTCCATAGTACAATGTGCAATTTCCATTTGCTTCGAGCAGGATGTGAGAGGGTGCAAGTGAGGGAATACTTTTCTCTGCTCTCTTCGATTTGGCTTGTGACCACTTTATGCAAGGTGAATTCTTCCCTGCTTATGAAATGATTTATTTATTTATTTATTTATTTATTTACCTATTTTGGCAATATTTTTTAAACTAATCTTCCCTCTTAACAGCTTTCTGTCTACCTCTCTTGATGGAGAAGCAGACTCCGAATAAGCTGAATCAATACCACACAATCCAGAATGCCGCTCATTATTCTGTTTGTTGTCCTGTAATGGCTCATTTTGTCCTGTACATTCGCAGATCTTTAAGTATCCCGACAAGAATTTCTTTTTCTTCTTGGCAGAATTTTGCAAACTGCCTAAGGAAGCATTGATCTAGCTAATCATCACAGATTTTGTAATATTTGTGCATTAACCATTTTAGAAAAATTTTTGAGCATGCTCTCTTTCAATACAATAATTTTCTGAATTGTTATGAGATTATTCTACAGACTTTAAAATGGTGAAAAAATTGTTCACCTTTATATAGGGAGTATGTATTTGCTTTTGTGTTAATTTTAAATACATAAATGTATTACCAGCCTTCCATTACTCCCCAACCTGGACTGTATGCATCTCCAAAAAATTTATATTACTGTAAGTGCAAGTGCATATTGATTTGCCTGTGACCCTGCTCCATCCGTTTCCGGGAATATTTACTGGAGCCTCCTCATAGTAAAAGCATATTCCGGTTTTGTGGCATGAAGCCACCAGATGAGTTTTATATTGCTTTATTCATTTGCTGGCATTGTGTAATGGCACAATTCACATACTACAGGCAGTGTATTTACTCAACAGGGTATTTACTGATTGGGTATGATTGCAATACCAAAGCCTCTCTTAGCTGGGTCTGGTTAGAGGGCCATTTCCCTGGCCACTGCACCTCATTGCCACCACAGAATTGCATCAGGGCATCAGCCCATTAGATAGAGCAGTGCATCTGCAGTGGCTTTTATGACTGCTCATTGATTAATATTTTCTGGAGTACATTATCAGTAGTTGTGTACACTGTAAGCATAGGGGGTGTAGGTACTACAGCTCTTTCACCCACCATCTGCTCATGATTCTAATGTTGGAAAAAAAATGTTTCACCGGGGATTTTGCTGTCTGATCCTCCATTCTGAACTTCCATGACCTTCTCCTCAATATGACCTCTCAAAGTCAATCAACACCCCCCCCACACACACACACACAGGTAAGCTTTTACCCCTGTACCTCATTATATGGGGTATAGAATATGTTCTACATAAGCTCTGATAGCCTATTTTTACAGTAGCCCTGGATCATTTGGAGTTTAGTAATGATTACTATCATGTGTTTTTAGCTTACCGGGCTTTGGGCCGAGAAGCTATTGATCTGTTTTTTTCCTCTGTCTGGAACATTTTCTGTCTTTCTTTGACCTGATGAATTTTCTTGTAAATTTGCCATAATGTACTGCTAAACCGTATTTCCAGACTTTTTTTCTGATTTTTGATTGAATTGTTTTTGTCTATTTTATGGGCCTTGGAAATTTTGGCCCAATGCAGCACCTAGCTTGTCCAAAACCAAACATGACTGCTCTGCCAAAGTTAATTAAGACCACTAATTTGTATCCATTCAGATGTGCTCAGAGTTTTTATCAAATTCTGAGTTGAACCATGGTATGAAATGGTAGAATTAAATGTTGCTCATACATTTCGGCACAAGATTTTACATATCGAGAGCAAATGCTCAGAGATGCATGATCAGTTTGAAATTTGCACCAATAGTAATTTATTGCACCTGCAGTTGTCTTTAAAACCTTTAAAGAAATGGTCTCAAAATGAAGCAATCACAGTATAATTAGGATATTTATTATACATATCTACCATTACCTAATTTGCTAAAGACCTTGATTAGTATAATCAGGTGTGTAACTAGTTGGAAAAATCTACAGACCAAAGTATCCCAGAGGAGAGTTTGACAAACCTTGTTTTCAATAAAATATTTTTCAATATGTTTTTTTTGTGATTGTGTATTCAGTTCAAATCTTTGTTGCAAGTCCTGCACTTTGAAAGCACATACCAATGATTTGTCAGTCTTTGGAAAATTGACTAAACTATTGAATTTGTGCCGTCTAAATACTTCTTATGAAACCTGTGTATAGCGAGCAGTTGCAATTGCATGAAAGGATTGTTGTCATGTGACTGTATACACAGTGACTGTAACCTTATTGTTCAATAAAGGATGTAGTGGCTGTAAGGACCACAGAATGGCTTTTACACGATTTTGCAGTTTTTCTCCGCTCTTCATTTTCAGAATCAGATTGAATCTTGTTTCAGGAAGATTATGACATTAAACAGTGAACAACATTTGCGTGGATATTGCGCATTAGGGCTCCAAGGTTGGTATGAAAGGAAGTCGTTTCGAATTGCCTCTTACTTTTCCATGTTCCTCCAATGACAACAAAGAATCTTTGTTTGCCTCCAACAGAACTTCTGACAATGTGGTGTATTCACAGCCCCTGAGTTTTCTCCAGCATCTTGGCATGTGCTCCATTCCAGGCGAGCAAACTTAGTGCCATGAAGGGTAGAACCAACAGTATACTGTATATGATGGCCTGATTAATCTGTCCCAAAATACTCCATGCTTTACATGTAATATTGGAGATGCAGTTTGAAAGCTGTGTGTAGTTTTAGTGTAGAAAACTTGAAATCGAGTAAAGAGTTGTGGATATTGTGTAGGTTCGCTTGGTTGATGTTAAAATTTATATACGCAGAGACGCTGGTCTGAAACCATTGCTCTGTAACCTCTGTTTTTTTCCTTTCATGTGATGGAGTTTCACTTCTGCCAAGGAAATGACTTTTTGTGCTGATTGGATAAAGCTGAAACCAGTCCATTTTGGGGGTTCCCACCCAGCATACTTCTTATCATCTTCCGCTTGCAATGTTCTGCTGTTTCACAAAGAGAGTATTGATGGGGAGCATAAAGTTCTGAGTATGAAGCAAGAGAGTAAAAATGCAGTGTTCTCCAGATTTTCTGGCGTAGCATGCTAAATGTAATGAGGCAATTATGATATCAAATAACTAATAATTATATAAGAATGTTATTGACCACAAAGTAAAATGATGTGATTACACTGCAGTGATTTAGTTGTAGATTAAGAATCTCCAGGCACCCACTGCAACAGGGATGTTTTTGAAGTTTAAACTAATTGCTCACATAGTTGAAATATTAGCTGTGTTAGCTGTTCACCAGTTGTCCTTTCTACTGTTGAAAATGAATTGAGGGATTTCAGTGGGTGCAGAGGTAAATAAGTGGTGCTAGGCAGAACATACCCCGCCTGAGGGAGATGTTCTAAACAATTTTTGGTTTTACAGTGACCTTGACCTTGATCCATTTGGGTCCAAAGTTTACTTCGGTGATCCTTGGACTATTGCACACCTTGTCTAAAAATGTATTGTAATTTTATCAAACTGATTTTGTGTTAAACTGCTGGCAGACACAAAGACTAACAAATCTCAACAAAAATGATACCCTACGCCTGTTAGCGAGGTAAATAAGTACAAGCCAATGTCTTTCTTTGCCTTAATGGGCTCAGCAAAGCGCCTGAAATTATTGATTCCCCATTTCCAGAAAAGTTGGGATGCTGCTTAAAGTGTAAATAAAACAGAATGCGATGATTTGCTAATCATGTAAATTCTATATCTAACTGAAAGTTGTACAAAGACAACATATCGAATGCCAAATTGAGAAATTTTGTTGTTTTTGAAAAATGTCTGCTCATTTTGAATTTGATGGTAGCAAAACGTTCCAAAAAAAAGTTTGGGTGGGGCATGTTTTCCACTGTGTTGAATCATCTGTTGTTTTCATCTGTAAGCAATTTGGACCTGAGTAGACTACTTACTGTAGTTTTGAAATTAAAATGTCCTCTAATTCTTGCTTGATGTTAGATTTTCGCTGCTCAACACTTTGCGGCCTCTTTTGTCAGATTTTTCATTTCATAATGCCCGGAATTGTTCAATGGTTGACAGGTCTGGACTGCAGGCAGGCCAATTTAGCACCTGGACTCTTCTACTATGGAGCCATGTTGTTGAAATAGACGCAGAATATGGTTTGGCATTGTCTTGCTGAAATAAGCAAGGCCTTCCTTGAAAATGGTTGTCTGGATGGCACCGTATGTTGCTCCAAAACCTGTATATATTGTTCAGCAGAAATTATGTCTTCCCAAAGGTGCAAGTTGGCCATGCCTTGTGGACTAATGCACGCCCGTACCATCAAGGATGCTGTCTTTTGAGCTGTGCAGTGATAACAAGTGGAATGGTCCTTCTCCTTTTTAGCCCGGAGGATACAGCGTCCGTGATTTCCCAAAAGAATTTTACTTTTTGATTGGTCAGTCCGCAGGACAGTTTTTCACTTTGCCTCAGTCCATCCTAAATTTCCACTGTCATCTCACCAGGTTCAGAGCCAATTAGTCTTTACAAGTCATTTCAAAATCAGTTTTTTTTTTTTTTGACATCACATGGTGAAGTGACCGCCCTGAGGCTAGAAGGAATTATCAACTTCAGCCAACCAGTTAATCCATTCCTTCATTATTTTGTGTTATCCCTCCCCCATATGATGTCACAGAGGAGAGATTTGAAATGGCTTGTAATAGTTGGCTGTGCACCTGGTGACGTGCTGGGGGACCTTCAAATGAGCTTAGGCCCAGAGTTTTTCTGGAACTCAATTATACACAGTTTTAGTTTTAGATGGTAGTTTTAACTTGCAGTTGTGGATGCAGTGACAAACTGTGTTCACTGACTATAGTTTTTGGTGGGGTTCTTGAGCTGATGAAGTGATGTCCACTACAGAATCCTGTTTGAAACAGTGACATCTTAGGACCTGAAGATCACAGCCATTCAATTGTAGCTGTAGTGATTAGTCGATCAAACAAAAAACAGTTGCCGACAGTTGATAATTGATGAATCATTGCAGTCACTTGTCAAGCAGAAATTTAAAACACTTGCGGGTTCCAGCTTCTTAAATGTACGAATGTTATGCGTTTCTGTGTTATTCATGACAGTAAAAGTAGATCTCTGGGTTTCGGACTGTTGCTGGACAAAAGTAGCAATTTGCAGACTGCACGTTGGGCTCTGAGAAACAGTGATGAGCAGTTTACGCAATTCTTTGACATTTAGTGAAATAAACAATTAATCTATTAATCATGAAAATAATCGCTAGATTAATCATTAATGAAAATAATTTTTTGCTGCAGTGCTACATTCAGTATTGGTTTTTGGCCTTGTCTCTTGCATATAGAGATTTCTCCAGGTTCTCTGAATCTTTTAATCATATTATATTATTAAATTCCCAAATTCATTGCAATTTTACATTTCGATGTGTAATTGTTAAACTGTTGAACTATTTTCCCATGCAGTCTTTCACAGAGTGTTGAAGCCTTCACCATCTTTACTTCTGGAGGACTCAGGCTCTCTGGGATGTTTTTTTTTGGGGGGGGGGATCCAGTCTTTTGTTTTCCAGTCTTTTGTTGCCCCTGTTCTAACTTTTTTGAAACACGTTGCTGGCATCAAATTCAAAATGGGCAGATAATTTTCTAAAAACAAAATTTCTCAGTTTTCAACACTGTTTGTTCCTTAAAACCATTTTTAATTAATTATAGGGTTTAAATGATTTATAAATCGTTGCATTCTGATTTTATTTACATTTCGCACTGCGTCCCGACTGTTCTGGAAATGGGGTTGTAATATAAGCTATATCACATTTTAAACTTGATTATGGTGTCGTTGTTTATCAAAACACAGCTACGTTTAATCTTGCTACCTCTCAACAGATAATGGATTTGTTTGTGATGTCAAATCCAGACAGTACTTGTTCTCATAAAACGTGAGGCTAGTTTTATGATTATAACTGCTTATAACTGAAAGGAGAGTCCTATATTTTGGCTAGCTACAATGCTTCCATTTATCCGAGCCGCCATAAGTGTTAGGTGTGATAAGAGCCATAGCCACATTCCTGCCTTGTTTTTTTTTTTTTTTTTTTTTTTTTAAATGCCTCCAAGCCTGGTTGTTCTACCATATTTACAAACGTTATGGCAACAGAGATGGATGCCTCTAGCTGTTGCAGGTTTTGCATCTGTTTGCATTATTAGCATAGCTCTCTGTTCTCAGTGATCTAAACTGTTTGTCTGTATTTCCTCTCCAGGAGCCCGCCCTAGTGACTCTGAAAGTGGATCCTGAGGGGTTCTTCCTCTATTGGACTGGAGCCAACAAGGTCAGTGCTGACCCGTCCTCATGGCCCTCATGGCATTAAGCACAGGTCTTCTCTGTCACTCGTGTCTGTGGATTTACCCTCTTTCACTGTCCGCTCTACGCACTTACTTATCGTCGGCCCAAGACTGCGCCTCTCGCGCTGGAACCTCTCCGTCTCTTTTCCTTGTTTTCTTATGCTTTTTTTTCCTCACCGTCGCTGACTTTCTCCTGCCCCCTCCCTGCCCCTCCTCAGGCCCGCTCTGTCCGCTGAAATCTTTCTCCCGCCCCCCTCCCTCCTCCGACTCCCTTTCTCCTCCTCTTCATGCTGTCCCCTCCTCCTCTGCCTCTCCCTCTCTTATCTCCTCTCCCCCTTTCCCTCTTTTCCTTTCCTTGCCTCCCTAATTCTCCCTCTCCTTCCCTCTTCTGCGCTGCCCTGCCAATTAGTCAGACGGTGCCGTCATGTGAAGCCACATGAATCGAATCAAATTTCAGGCAGCAAAATTAAATCACCTCGTCACTCATCCTCCCTCCTCGCTCCCTTTCTCTCCCCGCCAGCATTTTTCTCGTTCCTTTACCCCCCCGTACCCTCTCTATCTTTTCTCCCTGTTGTATATTTATCATACAGGCACTCGTGGTATGCTGCCAGTTAAACTGTGGTGTGCGCAACTGAGAGTCTGATTTTCTTTGGCCCTTTCAACTCTGTGTGTTTGTGTGTGTGTGTGTGTGTGTGTGTGTGTGTGCGCACGCACATGTATCTATGTGTCTGTATATATGTATGTATCTATATGTGTGTGTGCATGCATGTATTTTTGTTTTTGTGTGAGTGTATTTAGGCATGTATGTATCTATATGTGCGTGTGTGTGTGTGTGTGTGCATGTTTGTGTGTGCGTGTGTGTATGTGTATATGTATGTACAGTATGTATCTATATGTGCGTGTGCATGTTTGTGTGTGTGTGTGTATATGTATGTAACTGTGTGCGTGTGTGCGCATGTTTGTGTGTGCGTGTGTGTATGTATGTGTGTATGTATCTATATGTGCATGTGTGTGCGTGTGTGTATGTGTGTGTGCGTGTGTGTATGTGTGTGTGTGCAGGCGCATGCGTGTGTGTGTGTGTGTGCAGGCGCATGTGTGTGTGTGTGTGTGTGTGTGTGTGCGCGCATGCAGGTGCATGCGTGTGTGGGTGTGTGCAGGCGCATGTGTGCGTGTGTGTGTGTGCGCGTGCGTGTGCAGGCGCATGCGTGTGTGTGTGTGTGTGTGTGTGTGTGCAGACGCATGTGTGCGTGTGTGTGTGTGTGTGTGTGTGTGTGTGCGCGTGCAGGCGCATGTGTGTGTGAGTGTAGGGGGAGTACTGTATTGGGCCAGTGGGGCACACAGTGCCTGAGGAAGAACAATGACACTGTTATGTGTTGCCAGATAATATCTCTGGTGTGCCATGTGTAGAGATTATAGTAAAGAGGCCACCTCTCTAGTAACTCTAGATTTTGCTATTATTGCATTCGATACATCTATTATTATATGTAATATTTCTATTATTTCATCTCTCATGACTTCACTTTCTCCTTAATCTGTGTCTTTTACTGATTCAAACGAGGTGACGCTTGTTCCGAGTCAATCTTTTCCCCCAGTTTCTTTCTCGTGCTCTTTTATTGCTTCCTGGAAACTTGTTCCTCATTTGCGGTCTTACAGGGTGTATTTCCTAATCGCATTTTAGCTGAGTAGAAAAGTTGTGTTTTGGAAGTACATATTTAAAATTGAGTGCAAAGGAAGGTTACTATGGCAACCGGTTCATTGTTTTTAACAAAGTAAAGTGGGCAAAAGGAACAGGAGGTTTTCCTGCTGGGCATGAACGCTAGAAATTCAGAGAGCGCCTGGGTTGGCAGTGGCAAGTCATATTTCTGTGAAAAGGAAGACACGCCCACACCCTTTTACAATGTTCCCCTGCAGTCTATACTGCCAGGTTGTGCAACGGTTCGGCAGCAGGGGCTGGCCGTACTTTATCAGTGGTCAGATATATTGCCATGTGGGAGCTGGTCGTTGGTTTTTCCTTGAATGCAGCTGGTTGCAGCTCTCCGTCAGGCTAAATAGATGTCTCAGGTTGTAGCCCTGATTTCCGCTATCATGACTGAGGGCAGCTTTTTTTTCTTTTCTAATTGCCCCAAGTCTGCAAACCAGCCAAGTACAATAGTGTCAAATCAATCAGCGTGTATACGCAGTGTTTTCAGTACTTGTCTGTGGTGTGCAGACGTAATGTAAAGTAGCATCATTAAAGTGTATACACTTTATTAACTTCATCCCAGTTCTGACATTATGTGCTGTAATCTCCTATCAATCAGCAGACAGTCTGTATATACTGTTAACCCTCTCAGTTTAGTTTTAATGTACTTCACTGCCCAGCGAGCCAATTGCCCCATCTTTCTCTCTCTCTCTCTCTCTCTCTCCTGCTGACTCTCTGTTTAGCTCTCTTGCTCTCAATATTCATCTCTCTCTCTCTCTCTCTCTGCCAGCCAGCTGGTTGTCATCAGCTGAGAAGAGACAGGGCAACAAAGTTCTTCCTCCAGTGTAAACTTAGGGACGATGCTTCCTCTCTCTGCTTTCTATCTCTCTCTGTCCCTCTCTCGCTCCCTCTCTCTCCCTCCTCTCCCTCTGAAAGTGAGCCAGCGTGGGAAAGTGGACAGGAAGTCTTTCAGACGATGAGGGCAGTCCCCGAACTAAAGACCTCCCCTCATCTCTGCCCTCTCCCACCAACTCTCACTTTCTCGTGCCCCCTGTCCCTGTTCACCTTATGCTTCCCTCCACTTCTCAGAGGTGGGCTTTCAGCACCAACACTGCAGGCTAAAGATCCAAGAGCGCCCCAGTGACACAAATTAGGGAATTTAATCATAGCCCAGACGGGACCAACCTAAGACTAACAACCCAAAGTGGCACTACAATTCCTAGTGTTTCCCACAGAATTTTTGGAGACTATGGGGGGGGGATTGCGCTAATTCCGCGTCTTCCGGTACCTACGGGCCGCCATAGTCTCGTCAATTAATGGGAAACTCTTCCCAGAATCTGTCAAGACTGAGCTGAGGTCATGATGATATTAGTGTTCAGAGAACCTGTTTGCCCTGAAATGTAAAGGTGAGAAGTGTATAGCATACACTGTATTGCTGCCTGAAGATTTGCACAATGATGCCTGCTGTTGGCTAACAGTGCCGTTCCTCTTTGGTAGTACATGCAGATGCATATTCAATACAACACGAGGCTAATGAAAGGGCAGGTGGACATTAGGGAGATTGTTTTGATTTGCACCAGCAGACTCTGGATCTACCAGCTGGAGCACACTTGTTTCCGCAAAAGATCTGTGTGCCTGTCTGATGTCCTTATGAGTCATGTCCTTTGGTAGATCAATGCAGTCTTATAATTACTGCTGATACACTGTTATTAATGACTCGTGTTTTGGGAGGAAAACCTGGTGTTTCAGTTGAATTACAGTTGGGCACAAATAATATTCACAAATCAGATGCACACTATACACACAAAAATGTGTGTAGTGACAAACACACAGTTGAATGGTATGTACACTCTGACATTCAGACACACAGTCACACAGCAGTTGGAGGGGAAGTGTGTTTCCGGGGTTGATAGTGCAACAGTTTCCTCTCTTACACTTTCTCCTTCATTGTTGTGCCCATCTTTCCCTTTCTCATTCCTTCTCTCGGTCGCACACACATGTGCTCACATTCACAACACTTTCTCTCCTGCACATGCTCACTCACTCGCTCTTTCACACAGATAAAACCTGTCTCTTTCTCTCTCCCACACACACACCCTCTCTCTGAGTGTTCTGATGTACGGGGGTCCTTGCAGGTGATGTATTTACTGCCTAATTGTACAGTTATGACTGTGGACCCTGTAAACCACATTTTTACAAGCCTGAAACACATTAAAAGGCACATACTGCTGCCACTTATACTGTGAAAGCTGGTAATCCCTACTCTGACATCTAGTAGATGAGTATGTTAATGCTTTTCAGAATATTTGACTAATACTTTATTATTTAATGGATGTCAGAGCTCAATTATTATTTTATTGACACCTCAGCAGCACTACATCCAAGCCTGTCCAGGCTGTGGTTTACTTTAGCTAGCACCTCACAGGAGATAGATTGATTGCACACTAGCATCAATTAAGGCATACCGTATTTTATGGGGCATGGTTTTGTACATTCAACTGCACTGACTGTTCATGCGGGGGAGTTTTAGATGGAATAAGATACTCTGGTGACCTGAATTTAGTCTGAGATTTAAAGGCTAAAAATCTTTAAGTATGTGCCAAGAGCCAGTGTGGGTGAGCGAGAGAGAGAGAGAGAGAGAGAGAGAGAGAGAGAGAGATTACTGGGGCACCTGGACTAACCACGTAAAAGCTATGATCCATTGCTCCTTATAAACTGATTACATCAGTGAAGAAGGCATCCTGATGACCATGATCGAGACAATAAACTAACATAATAGACTCTGTGCTCTCTTCTTCTTCTCCTCTACCTCTTACTTTTACACAAACTGCATTTCACTTCACCTTTCAACTTCGGTTCACTTGCCAAATGTCTCCCTCCTTAATCCCCTACTCCTTCATTCCCTTGCTCCTGTCGTTCCTGCCTGCCTCCGTTCTCCCTCTTTCCACTCCTCTCCTCTTAATCTGCTCGACAGCGGCAGCTGCTCAGCGTGTGTCGGCCCGCGCGTGTTTATATCTTTGTTTCCGCAGGTCCTTTTCAGGCGTGTCCGTCTGTGAGTTTGTTTGTGTACCACCTCTCTTCAGTTCATGCCCATTCATCAGGCATTGCACATGTGTGTGCACCAGTGTGTTTATGTAAGGGAATGAATGTCTGGTTATGTGTCCCTGTGACTGCACGTATTTGTGGGTTTTTCTGTGTGTGTGCGCCTGTGTTTGTGAGTCAGCATATATTTATAGTCTTTCTGGTCCGTTTGCTGGGCTTTTCTTGCCAGGTTTGATTTTTATGGCTCTGTGCTGGTGACTGTGGCAACAGCTGTGGCTGGAGGCATCATTTTTTTAGGGTGGTCTGCCCACCCATCAGCCTGTCCATCTGTCTGTCCGTCTGTCCATCCATACATCGACCCATTCTTGTGAATGCAATGTCTCTAGAAGGCATGTAGGGAATTTCATCAATTTTGGCACAAATGTCCACTTGGACTTGAGGGTGAACTGAAGAAATTTTGGTGATCAGAGGTCAAAGGACAATGTGATTTCACATCTGTCCCATTCTCAATCCCCATATACTTAAAATGGGCCATTTATTAAAGCAACTCACACATTTTCACAGCTAGAAACATAGAGCTTACTGCGAAGCTTCATTTTGGGTCAGATTTGTCATTTTAACCAGTTCTCTTGATGTCTCTCTTCTCTTCTCAGCTTTATAGACATTTCTAAAGCCCTCATTCTCCCACAATTTACCATGTCAGAGTGCCCCAAAGAATGGGTTTTGATGTTTTTGTAGCCTTGCCCCTCTTTCTTTTCTTGTTCATCAGTCCATCCTCTATTGAACTCCTTTTATGAGTTATTTATCAAGTCTTGCAACTATCCAGCGTGAGCCCTCAAACTCAAACTCAAAGTGAAAGACAGAGATTGATGTCTCTGCCCACCCAACTGTATACATACACACAAACGCAGAGAATTCTTCTCCTTTTTTCATCACTCCATCTCACATATTACCTGAATGGATGATCTTTGATCTTTTATAACTTTTGAACCATTTGTCACAGAGAGTTGCGGATAGGGTTTTTGGACTTAGGAATGGATCACATTAAATGGTGAGGCCCCAGTCCCTTCCTTAATTGGGCGATATTTGATACTTCATTACTTGAGAACCATTTGTCATGGAGGCTTGGGGACTAGGTTGGTGGATTTGGGAAAGGATCACATGCTAATTGTTTGAGCCCCACCTGGGGTTTGGTTGCTGGACTCCAAAAAGGATCTCAAGTGAATTGATAAAGCCTCACCCCCTTTCTTGATTGGTTGATATTTGATCTTTTGTAACTATTAAGCCATCAGTCATAGAGAGTTGAGGGGTTGTTGGAATCTGGAAATGGTTTCTTGTTAATTGCGGAAGCCCCTCCTGAGTGTTGGTTGTTGGACCCTGGAAAGGGTGACATGTTAATTGTTAAAGCCCCACTTTCATTCCTGATCAGCTGACATTACATCCCTCGTAACTTGTGAACCATTTGTAAGAGAGTTCATGATTGGGTTTTTGGAAACAGGAAGGGGTCATTTATTAATATATGAAGAATTGCCTCTCTCCTGATTGACTTGGATTTCTGTGTTGCTACTGTTGATCCTTGTATCATGGAAAGTTTGGGGTTGGATTGTTTGACTCAGGAAAAAGTCATGTGAATTGATGTAGCCCCACCCCTTTTACTGATTGGCTTAGCTTTTACCCTTCACTACTCTTGAATGTTTGCCATAGAGAGTAGGGATTGGGTTGTTCATTATTTTAGTATCATTCAAATTATAAGTTTTGCTTTGCCTTGCCAACTTAGTTCATTCACAAATTTTATAATATAGTTGGCTTTCCCAAGTTTGAGCTTCTGGTGATTGTTGTTGCACCATGTGACAAAGCTGCCTCAATCATTTATACACCTGCCTAAAAATAGTCTCTAAGTGAAGACGGCATGTTTCTCACAGGAAATTATTATCTTGAATCCTAGATGTCTGTGTAGCAACCTCTATTTTGCCAAGAAATACGTTAAGTGTCTTTATTAAATTCCGTCAAAGTTTTCACTACATGCATTGTATGGACAAAAGTGTTGGGGCACACCTCTTGATCATTGAATTCAGGTGTTTCATTCAGATTCATTGCCACAGGTGTGCAAAATTAAGAACCAAGCCATGCAGTTTGCATTTACAAACATTTGTGAAAGAATTGGCGGTTTTTGAAGAGCTCGGTGAATTCAAGCATTGTACTGTCAAAGGGTGCCACCTGTGCAGTAAGTCTGTTTGTGAAATTCCCTGCTAAACGTTCCACAGTAAACTGTACGTGATGCTATTTCAGAGCGGAAGTGGTTAAAGAACAACAGTAACTCGGCCTATGAAGTGGCAGACCACGTAAAGTCACAGAGAGGGGTCACCGAGCGCTGAGGCTCAATGTGCGCAAACATCGCAAATGCTGTGTAACTGCAGAGCTCCAGACTACCTCTGGCATTAACATCAGCTCCAAAACCGCGCACCAGGAGCTGCATGCAAGCCTTACATCACTCAGCACAATGCCAGTCGTCAGATGGACTGGTGTAAAGCAGGTCGCCGTTAGACCCTGGAGCAGTGGAAACGCGCTCTGTGGCACGACGAATCGCGCCTCTGAGTCTAGGCAGACTGATGGATGAGTCTGGGTTTGGCGGATGCCTGTAAAACATTACCTGCCGGACTGCACTGTGCCAACTGTGAAGTTTGGTAGACGAGGAATAACAGTATGGGGTCATTTTCAGGGGTGGCTCTAGTGAAGGGAGATCTTAATGCTTCAGCGTACCAAGGCATTTTGGACAATTCTTTGCTTCCAACTTCGTGGGAACAGTTTGGGAAAGGCTCTTTGCTGTTCCAGCATGACTGTGCCTAAGGTCCGTAAAGACATGGTTTGGTGAGTTTGGTGTGGACTGGTCTGCACAAAGCCCTGACTTCAGCCCCATCAAACAACTTTGGGATGAAATAGGACAGGGATTGTGAGCCAGGCCTTCTTGTCCAACGTCAGTGTTTGACCTCACAAATGCTCTTCTGGACGAATGGGCAAAAACTCCCGCAGACACACTAAAAACTCTTGTGGAAAGCCCTGCTAGAAAAATGGAAGCTGGCATAGCTGCAATGAAGTAGGACCAACTCCTCATTAATGCCTATGGATTTAGAATGGGTTGTTCCTGTCAATGTAATGGTGAGGCGTCCCAATACTTTTGTCCATACAGTGTATATTATGAGTCTGGACTGACATGGATGTAAACTGCAACTTGACTGGTTGGTGCAGGCATACAACCGTGAGGCAGTAATTCTAGCTTGTTCTATAAATCCTTATCAAGATCCTTACAACTCCTGTATTCAGATAGTGGATGTAACGGGGCTGGCCGAATGCTGCAGTGGTTTTGACACTGCGACTTGCTGCTGAGGGATAACCATCTTTTATCTTGAGAGGCCACTGCTGTTATGTCATTTATCTTGGTGCTTAATCTGTTTCAGTAAAATCATTCAGCTCCGCACATTGATAGAATGCAAAATAATGCCAGCTTTGTCTGTTGCCCTAGATTAGAGCATCTACAAAAAAACGTAAATGCAATGTAACTTGCTCTATGAGGTGGTGATATTTCACTGACAGAAGCGGATTGAATTGGGAAGGATATCACAGCGGTTTAATGGGGTTAATGCGGTAGTATTTTCTGCTTGGCTGAACGTTTCCCTGCCTCTCTCCCCCTCTGCTGCTTCGGATTCCTGAAATCTGATGCTATTTGAAAATGTGACTGACCTTCCAAAATTGGGAGAGCAAGGGGGGGTTTACCGGAGGAAGAGAAAGAGGGGCGGAGTGAGAGAAGGAAGAGGGGGTGGAGTTGATCGAAGTTCGCAGGGATATAGAGTGTTCGCAGCTCCATTCTGCCTTTATGTTTTGGCCTCAGGAGAATTGCACCCCTCCCACAGATACAGTTACCCCTCACTTCCTCTGAGGAATGGTAATTGTCACCCATGGTCTGTTTACTCGTAGATAGAAGAAGCCCATAGCACGGCAACTTCAGTACTTTTCTTTCATGGTTACCTGTGCAGCCAGAAAGGTACTCAGTTGGCATGCTCCCTTTTGGCCTACTTTTTTATTCATTTGTAAGGAGAAAAGAGACAAATGGCTCTCTGAATATAGTGAAAGAGCACTGAGGTGGAGGAAGGGGTTTCAGTGAGGGGCAGTTCTGTTGGCTGCGTTCTGCCCAGTCCCCTTGGCCCCTACCCCAGCGAACACCTGCCTTTCCATGGATGCCTTCATCAAAGTGGATGTCCTATCAAGAAGACATCAGTGACCAAGCCCCTGGCACTCTGACAGGTGTCATGGAATTCATCAGAGTCTAGTCCTAATGGCGAAATGTCAGATCTTTTCCCGCATTATAATTATAAAGTGATGAAATGGTCATATTTTTTCTGGGAGCGTGCTTGCCTGTCTATTCAGAGAAAACTAGATATGGACACAAAGCAGTTCTGAGTCCACTCACTGAAGATTAGTTCAGTTGAAGATTAGTTGCAGTAAAGAGAATATTTCTTCTATGAGTTTACTGAGTTGTATATTGGCCATTCCATGGCAATTCTGTTTGAGTTTTCGCCACACCATCTGTTATATTTTTCTTCTTGTTTTTTGATAACTGGTTCATCCCCAGGTATGTGCAAAAATACTCGTAAGCATTTTAAATGTGCTCGTAAGCCGCTTAAATATTGGAGTATAGAAAAATAAGCTTTATTAGTCTCTACCAATGCTCAGTACCCGTGTGCGGTTATAGATTGATTGGCCAACCCATTGAGGAGAAAACTGGCTATGTAGCCTTCTACCTTAATCGAGTTTTCGCCTCATTTTAAAATAGGATGAGATGTAAAATTCCAGAAAATTTGAGCTTTGTCAAGTTTTGCTGGCGGAGCCATTTGAAGTTTGGTGGGCATCACATCTCGTGAGGAAAGAAATTCTGTATTTTTTATTGCAACACTTGCCGACTTCTGAATGGCTCTACTGCCAAAATGAAATTAACTTCATTGATTTTAAATTACATTTTTATCTGCCGACAAACGGAAAAGGAAAATCCACCTGGCATTGGTATGGAATGACCTATTTAATATTTTAGTTTCTGTCTGTTTTTGACAGACCCTGGTATTCACTGTGTGCAATATTTGCAATACTTCTATAAATTTCCACTGACCAACTGTCTTTCTAATGGGCAGCCCCAGTATGACAGAATAAGTGGCTATGTATCCAGAGCCTACCCATGTGAACTCACTAAAATCATGGTGTTTCTCACAGTTTTATGCATTAAACTTGTTTTCATTTTATGTTGGCTGACTTTTTCCCTTCTCAGTTCGTAAGTGACACTAAATCTTCACTCCTGCGGTTCAGGGCCATTATGGTGCGGTTTAGATGTGGCTGCCGAAACCATAGGGTTGCTAGAATATTGCCTGTTCTTTCATGCCTCAGATGAGCCAAGCTCCGAACAAATTTAAACTTAAGCTACTGTATAATTATGTTTGACATCAAAACAGGACTGATTCAACTGTATCTGAGTGTTATTAATCCAGACCTCAGCTTATGCAGGTGTCACTTGTAACAGATTGATGCTGAAACTTTGACGAGGGAAGGTGAGCTAGTGTGCTAAAGTCCGATCTGAGGACACCATATTTTCAAACGCTGGAAAAAATGAGGTGAAATTGTTTTCATGGCCCTTCTGTTATGTACAGCGCACTCTGTGTTCATTTGTTGTGGAAAGTGGCTAAAAACAAAGGTGATGTGAATCGCATACGGTAATGATCATTAATAGTAATTAATTAATGTACACATACAACCTCTATAGTCTACACATTGTGTAGGAGTTCCCCGTATTTTCTGTGTTTTTACAGCAAACAAGTTTATCGCCCTACTGCAGCCATTGTTATGTACGGTTATGAGTGTCTTTCAGTACTAGATGCCTTTACCATGCTCGGGACTGTGACTACGATGCAGTTGAGTAGCCAATTTATTTAGAAGGATAGAATATGCCCTGCCAGATACATGGATGTTATGTTATCACATGTGGTAAGCCTGCGGGAATCTTCATTCATCTGCTCAGGGCCAGACAGATGTGATCGCTGCCCTGTTAACACTGTGACACTCATGGCTGTGTGCTAATAATTTTGATAGATACTGCATTTGAGTCAGACCGTGAATGAGTATCAAGGAAGAACAAGACTGTTACTTGTGTTAGTCGTGTTACCATTTCTACTATATTCTTGGAAAACCTTCATGGGCCTATTTTTTGTAATTGCTCACGTGAAAATGCAGTACTTGGTGAGAAATATGTGTTTACTCCTTAGTTTGGGATTATTTTTATGGTTTTTGCTGGGCCTATTCGTTTCACTTAAAGAGAATCTTAACGCTTTGGCATACTGTGACATTCCAGTTGATTCTGTACCTCCATCAGAATGGGGGCAGGCCCTTCCTTGTTTCGTCATGACAGAGCCTCCATTACAGTGAGGTCCATACATGGTTTGTTGAGATGTGTGTAGATTAATTTGACTGGCCTTGACCTTAACTCCATGAAATACTGGTGATATCAACTGAAAAGCTGACTTGGAGCCAGGCTTAACTGTGCAACATTGCTTTCCAACCCCACTAATGTTGATCTGGCTGCAGTAATGTTCTAACATCTAGTGGAGAGGCTTCTCAGAAGAGATGTGGCAGTTATAGCCAACTTTGTAGTAAATCTTATGATTTTGGAATGAGATGCTGGATTAGTGGAGCCCACTTACTCGTAGTGTATATTGTTGCAATTTGGTCTCATTTTTGTCAGTGTTCCCTTTGTAAAAAGGCGATAAATCAAAATTATGAAGGGAAAGAAATTGCTGGAATATGTTCTCTGCTTGTCGAGCTACTGTTGCCTGGCTGATATTTGTGTTAAGTTGTCAGTTTTGATTTATTTACACAACTTCGCATTAAGAATTGAACAAGAATCTCAGGTTCCAGAAAGGTATGGAAAGCAGAAGGAAGTGGATACTTAAGTGGGCCGTATACTTCATAAGACTTTGCATTCAACATAGTGCCTTCTTGTAGATACCAAAAGTGTTTTACAGGCATATGCGGTAATCTCATCTCACCACTACCAATGTGAAGCACCCACCTGGGTAATGCAACAGCAGCCATTTTGCACCAGAACACTCACCACACATCAGCTGAGGTGGGGAGCGAGAGGACAATTTGCATAGCCGATTATATCAGGGGATGATTGGTGGCAGGTTGAAAAAGCCATCTGGGGATTTTAGCGAGCACAGCAGGGAACCCTTTACTTCTGTCAAAGAGTGTCAGGGATCTTTAATGACCACAGAGAGTCAGGATCTCTGTTAAACATCTCATCTAAAAAACTGCAATGAAAGGTGAAAATTGCAGTATTTTAATGCCACTCCATGCCAATAGATGGTGCTGACACAACAGTGTCCCCTGTTGACAGCCAGATTCAGACCAGAATCCTAATAATCCCTTTAGATTTATCCCATTAATCCACCAATTGATCACACCACAACGGGGACTTAATTTTATAGCTATTGAAAATGATAGACGACTTTTTAGAAGTGTTCACTCACTTAGACTAGTGCTATGTTATCACAGTGGTGCCTGAGGTAGAGAATCAGCTCTGCTTGAACCTGAACTCTGCCCTCTTGCCTCAGCGGTGACACAAACAGTCATGTGACATCAGAATTAACAGCCGACAGGGAGGCGTATCAGAGGCTGAAAATGTCGTAGTGCAGCTGTAGTGTTGTGCACAAGTAACACTGAAAGAACAGGGAACATCGTGTCTCTTTACATCAAAAGTTGTATTTCTCATGCAGTGGTCTGCCGGCTGTAGTGGTGGAGCCTAGAGGACCTCCCTCCCTCTCTGTCTCATTACACAGTGGAGGCCAGTACTGTTGCCCATGTGCACAAGTCTGTGCATGCCTGTGGTGGGAAAGCCACCACACACAATAACAACCCAAAGCCTCAGTAGAGTGTATGTGTGCGTGTGTGTGCAATCCTTTACTAATGTCAGTATACTCATTGGGACTGAAAGATCCCAGAAGTATTGTTAAGTGTGAAAAAATGGCAGTATGTTGGCATTTTAATTAATTTTAATGAATGAATGAATTTATTTATTTATTTATTTTTGGTCGCCAGATGGCACAGGCTTAAAATCTGGGCTACAGGCCATGCTTAGCTTTAGAGTTTTACTGGGGTTATGGCAAGGACCAGATTTAATTTGAAGATTATCTATACGAATTATGCTCTAGGTTGAGTCTAGGTGTGAAATTAAGGTAAGAAAATTGGTTATTCATGGAGCAAGGGGTCAGGAGTGGTGTTGATTAAAGTTCAGGTTAGGCTTGAAGTAGATTTTGGGAAGAGGTGAAGATTACAGTTGATTTTGGGTTTACTTGTAGAGAAATACAGTTTTAGTACTTGGGTCATTCCATGTCAGATCATCAAATGGGTCTCATCACCACCTTCTCAATTTAGCTAATTTTTTGTATGCAGCTGTGTAAATATATATCACTGACAAATCCGGAATTTCAGCTCATTTGGACCAAAAATGAATTTTTGGTGAATTATTTTCTAAGGGCACTGTCCGTCAGTTTTTTTTTTTTTTTTTGTCAATTTGCATTTTTCTTGTACTTAGCATGACATAATTTTTTTATTATTACACCTATAGCTTTGAAACTTTGCATCTAAGCTAATGTTATCCTGCTTAATCAGAAAATGCAGTCCATTTTACTTTACCTTTCTTGGTTGTGGAGCTATGAGGACACCAAAAGTGCCTTTTGTTCAGGCAGTTCCATGTTAAGGTCCCCAAAGCACCCTCAATATAAACCCTAGCATAGGCTCTCTGGCATTTTTCCTATTCATTTGTGTCTACTGAATATAAATCAGGCAGAATTCACCATGAATTCATCACCAACTGCAGTCAGTACCTTGCCAAATGTGGAAAAAAAAAAATGCTAAAATGCCACCTGTTCAAACCCCCCTATCTCCAGGGGCACACCTTGGATTTTCTTCTATTTTTTGTTAACTGATTCCTCTATTATAGTAGAAAGACTACTCCAAATATAGGGCGCTGGTGGCCCCAGAAGCTCCCGCCGTTATGATAAACAAAATGTCAAAGTTTTTGTTGACCGACGCACACATGGATGGAGCCCGATACCATAGCTCCCATGCCACTCGGGCGGCAGGAGCTAATTAGGAGCCTGTAACTGAAATAGTTGATGAGATAAAGCAAAATGTTGAAATTTTTGGTGATATTTTTAGGCCAGTGACCTTGAAAAATAGGCCAAGGTCACCTTAAGGCACGTCATTTGTAGGCCTTTATGAGATGCATGTCCAGTAAGAATTAGGAGCCTGTTACTGAAATAGTTGATGAGATTAAGTAAAATGTCAAAATTTTTGGTGATATTTTTAGGCCAGTGACCTTGGAAAAATAGGCCAAGGTCACCTTTAGGCATGTCATTTGTAGGCCTTAATGAGATGCATGTGCAGTAAAAATTAGGAGCCTGTATCTGAAATAGTTGATGAGATACAGAAAAATGTCAAAGTTTTGGGTGATATTTTTAGGCCAGTGACCTTGAAAAAATAGGTCAAGGTCACCTTTAGGCATTTCATTTGTAGGCCTTTATGAGATGCATGTCCAGTAAAAATTTTGAGCCTGTAACTAAAATAGTTGATGAGATAAAGTAAAATGTTGAAATTTTTGGTGATATTTTTAGGCCAGTGACCTTGAAAAAATAGGCCAAGGTCCCCTTTAGGCATGTCATTTGTAGGCCTTTATGAGATGCATGTGCAGTAAAAATTAGGAGCCTGTAACTGAAATAGTTGATGAGATAAAGCAAAATGTTGAAATTTTTGGTGATATTTTTAGGCCAGTGACCTTGAAAAATAGGCCAAGGTCACCTTTAGGCACGTCATTTGTAGGCCTTTATGAGATGCACGTCCAGTAAGAATTAGGAGCCTGTAACTGAAATAGTTGATGAGATAAAGTAAAATGTCGAAGTTTTTGGTGATATTTTTAGGCCAGTGACCTTGGAAAAATAGGCCAAGGTCACCTTTAGGCATGTCATTTGTAGGCCTTTATGAAATGCATGTCCAGTAAGAATTAGGAGCCTGTAACTGAAATAGTTGATGAGATAAAGTAAAATGTCGAAGTTTTTGGTGATATTTTTAGGCCAGTGACCTTGGAAAAATAGGCCAAGGTCACCTTAAGGCATGTCATTTGTAGGCCTTAATGAGATGCATGTGCAGTAAAAATTAGGAGCCTGTAACTGAAATAGTTGATGAGATACAGCAAAATGTCGAAGTTTTTGGTGATATTTTTAGGCCAGTGACCTTGAAAAAATAGGCCAAGGTCACCTTTAGGCACGTCATTTGTAGGCCTTTATGAGATGCATGTCCAGTAAAAATTTGGAGCCTGTAACTGAAATCGTTGATGAAATGTGTGGACGGACGCACGCACGCATGCACGGAGCCCGGTACCATAGCTCCCGCACCGCGAGCGGCGGGAGCTAAAAATTGTTGATATGTTTTGATCAATATAAATTTTGCAGGTGTCTGAGCAGGGGTGGGGTAATCTCAAGAATCGCTTGGCATTTTCAGATGATGATTCTGGTTGCATTTCAAAACTTTGTACATGAATAAATGCTTTTTGTTTGTGTTGCGTAGTGTGTGATTGTTTTTGCTTGTGCCTTGCCTGTGTTTTTCTAGCTGCGATGTAGAATGTCAAGAGCCTGCTTCCGATCTGATTATCTGCCTCATAAACCATTTGCTTTGATTCATGGGCAAATGTGTTTAGGTTTTTTCTTACACATTTCTGTGCTTTTAAATAGTTGAAAATGTATGTTTCAACTGGCACAACTTTGATAGTTTTTTTACCTAATGTGTTTGTGAATTTCTGAAGAGAAAAACATCTCCATGAAGAACTTTGGAATAATAAAGAGAGGTGTCTTTTTGGCCCAATTCTTAGTCTAGACAACCTGTGAAGTAATTGTCAATAAACCAATTGTATTTGTTTTTACTTGGAAGAGTTACTGTAGAGTGCAGTGATAATTATACTCTTAAAAAATAAAGGTAAATCAGAAACCAAGTACTGTTCAGGTATTTATTTCATGTAATATTGGATCCTAGAGGTGGAAGTAAGTAAACGGATAATGTATAATAAAAACAAAAATAATGTCTTTTTGAGAGAAAAAGGCTATATTTAGTGTGACCAGCCTTTGCTTTGATTACAGCACTTAATCTTTCAGGCATATTTTTCACACATTTTTTTAATTCTTCACTCGTTAAACCATTTCATATGGTTTGAAGTTCATTCCAAAGAGATTCTTTCGATGTTACAACAGATTTGCTCAATGGGATTAAGGTGTGTACTTTGAGCAAGCCAAATCATAACTTTTATGCTTTCTGACTGAGATAATTCTTGCACAACAAGTCCCAGACCAATCCGTCTCTTTCCAGACGCCAAAACATGCCTCCTAAGGGTGCTGCGATACTGCTTTTGATCCATTATTACGTCGATTTTCATGAGATCACTGGTTCCTATCGAGCAGACTGAACCCCAAACCATATAACCACCACCATGTTTTGCTGAGGGGGTTAAACAATCATTTTTGAATCGTTCTCCAACTCTACAGTGCACATAAGTTCTGCCTTTGGGTGAGAAAATTTAGAATTTTGATTTGTCAGGCCAAAGGACTTGTTCCCAGTCCACTGGTGTCCAGTCCTTGAATTCCTTGGCAAACTCAAGTCCTTTTTTGATGTTGCCAGCTCTTGGCAGCAACATAACCAATCAGACCATTTTCAAACAGGCGTCTGGAAATTATAGATCTTGTCACTGTCATGTCTTCACTTCTGGTGCTATTAATATCATCACAGAGTTGTTGTGTTGTCAACCCCGGTTTTTTTTTTTCCCCCTTTTATACTCATCATACACAGCCAAGGAACATCAGAAGCACTCAAATTCCTTTCTGCACCCCTATTGTCAGTAGTTTTAAGCGAGTTGTTCTCTTTGAAATGCTTGGTGTTTCTTACAGTACCATTGCAGCATTTAACGTCTTCAGCATCATGTAAGGCCACAATGTGGCTACAAACAATCTCTGGGAGCTCCTTCCGTCGTGCCATCATGTTTAACACTGTGACTCTGCTCAAAGTTCATGTCACCTTATATACTGGAACAATTGACCATCAGAGATAATTTTGCAGAATAATTTTGCCTCATACCAGTTTAAACAAAATTGTTTTAGCATCAATAATTATGGAATAAGCCTTCAAACGTGCATTCAGGCTATGCAAGAGTCAAAAAAATTTGCGACACCTTTAAATTCTTGTAAAAAAATTGATGTTTTTAGTGTTTTTGTTTATTTCCCATATTTTTACCTCAATATATTTGTGGGAATTATTTTTTTTTGTTCTCATTGCCGACAATAGTATTTTTCAAAACATTTTCACCAAAAAATTATAGAGAAGTAAAATATTAGGACTCCTTTTAGACAAAAGTGGTGGTGTGTAATCCTCACTGCACACTGCTGTATGTTGGCATCTTTTAAAGGAGAGCTAAGGATTAAATTGTACCATCACATCCCTTCAAAATAACATGTGGTCCCAGTAGACCCACATTGCGGAGAATTTGTGCTTAAAATGGATTTCAGAGGAGCTGGGGGACCTTTGACATTCTCAGTCTTGGTGGGGTTGTCGTTTTCGTGCCTGTATCTTTCCCACCGAGTGCATACACAGGGCCACAGAGGAATAAGAGCTGAAGTTGCAGTTTCCTAGGCAAAGTATTTACAATCCTGCGTCATCTTTATTTACTATTCAATTTATGAGTGCCCCCACCTCCTCCCACTCTGCAAAGAAATGGGACAGACTCTCCTCTGCTGTCTTATGACAAAACATCTCTATCTTTTCCCTCCTGTGGGGTGGGGAGAGGGGGGGAGGCTGTGAACGAGGACAGTATTTTTAGATCCCAAATTTATAATATTTGTCCTAGTATTATATGCAGAATTGTCGGCAGTGAGCCAGAGTGCAGATTCTTTTGGGCCTCGGCTCGGTATCCTAGAGTGTTTAGAGAGCGGTAGTTCTGAGACGAAGAGATGAGATTAACATTCAAAAATCTCGTTTGTACTTTTGGATAATACAGTGATAAATGGCTGCCAGAAAAACAAGGAAGGCATACATGGCTCTTACAACAGTATCTGCGCTAATGTTCTCCAGCTCTCTGACCATTTATCCCACAAACCAGCTTCTCAGTGTCTGCTTGCTTTGCCTTCAACATGTGATCGTGCTGAGGACAAAGCAGTCTGTAAATAAAGTTTGAAAAAGAATTGAAAAACTGGAAATGACAATGGACTGAACTAGGTACAATGGGCTGAATAACTGAGCTAGCTGTGTGGGAGAGAATTGTTTTGCCCTCTTTCTCTTTCATAATCTTTTTTTGTGAAGTCTGGAGGAGAGGTGGATGGTATTTACCTGCATGCTGAAGATTCGTATGCTTTGCAGTTGTGTTATACTGCTTTGTTCTGCATGATTTTTGTTGTTTCTGTTTGTTTTTGTTTGTCTGAAGTTGTGCGTTTTCATTTTGTGCTTTGACTGTGACTGTTTTCTTCTGTTGGGGTCTTGCAGACTAGCCTGAAGGCAGATTTTATCAGATTGGCTGTTTTGCACAAAAACGGTTTTGTTGAAACTCAAAACTCTGTCTCTCTCCTTCTCCCTCTCCCTTTTTCTCCCTTAGGAGGTGGACATACTGGACATCAGCCTAATCAGAGACACCAGGACGGGGAAATTCTCAAAGATGGCTAAAGTAATGTCGCCTTAAATCATAGCTCTACCTCACCAGGGTCTGCAAGAATGAAGTGGATTGCACTACTCGTTTACTGAAAATGTTTATTTTATCCGTAAGCCTACTCTTTGGATCCATTAGAATATTTGCCTTCAGCAAATTGCATTGATTCTGAGAACAAGATTGAGATATTAGCTTGTGGATAAAGAGGAGCTGAAAACATTGCCCATACTCTCTCTGGTATAATCTGAAGCACTTCTGTGTTAATGGGGTCACAGAGTGGCTTCCTGTTCATTTTGCTGTTGTGAGGCGGTGGTCAGCGGGTCAGGCCATACTTTGGGATCCCTGATTGGGACAGATGGAGAAAGGTCAAGTAATTCTTTGAGAGACTTCACTGAAGTTATTTGGAAAGTCACTTTTCATTTTCTCTGGCAGTAATGTATCAGAATGGAAGGAGTTATCTGGGGATAATGATTGCCTGCAGCAAGCACTGAGATGATCCCACTCTGGGCTGGTCAGGGCAGTTCAGGATAGCAGAGGTAGGGCACAGTCTGTAAGTTTGTAGGCGCTAACGGTCCCATTACAGCTCAAAGTCTGTATTTCAACTGATATTTCCTGTTTTCAAATCCAGTTTGCGGAGGGTTCAGAGCCAAAAACAAAAAAAAAATGTCACACTCCAAGTGTTTTGGGACAGCTCTGTGTGTTCTAGTGTGTGTCTGTTTCAGCAGAACAAAGGCTGTTATCGCGCTTTTTACTGTAGAGTCTTACCAAGGCTTAGAGCAGGACCTTAGGTTCAAGGCTCAGCCAGGAATAAGCTGTTGTCCTGAGATAGAGGTTCTTCCACCTAATATCTCCCCCTCCCTAACCCAGACTCTTAAACAAGCAGAATGTTGGACATTAGTAGTGCAAGCAATCATGGGTAATGGAGTTTTCTCCAAACAAACCAATGTCATTATGACATGGGGCTGCATTGCCAAAAAAAAACATAATACAATGGGCGGCAGTCAATTTGTCAAAGCCCGGGAGCAGCAGGATTAGGGTCGCAGACTACAAGACGTCTGGATTCGACATAGTTCAATCCAATTCCGGGCGCCTTATTTCAGAGTGCGACCTTTCCTCGGGTGTGTGCAAACAAAGGAAAGCCCAGGCACTCAGCCCAGCCTCTGAAACGAGTTGGGAAAGAAACCTGCTTGTAGCTAGGACTGCGCAAATGAAAGACTCCCCTTACTGGGACTACTTCTAATGCAGTGCTAATGCATTGGCGCTCAAATGTCATACACGAGCGCTAGTCGTAAGTTTTCCTTTGCATTATTCAAAGTTTTTCCTGGCTGCCTTGTGAATTGATTGCCGTGTAGCTGCTCTCTGTCCTGTTTCAAAACACTTTCTTGCGGATGAGCGCCAAATGGACCCCTGCTGCCTGGGTCCGTGCGTTAATGTGCTCAGTTTTCATAAATCAACACTCGCCGACTAAAGACATCAGTCTCTCCACTGATTTGGTTAGAGCAGAGAGGATAGTCCTCATTTACTGTGCATAATCGAGAACTCTCCTCGGCTCAGCTCGTTATCCAACATCTAAATGGCTTAAATTGTATTCCCTCTGTAAACTAATATTCCCTTTTGTTGTCTTGGCTGGCTTTTTGAACAAGATCAGTGACAATGTATTGTTCCCTGGCTGCGTGTGTTGTTAATGTCCTTTTTCTCCTAGAATAGGGTTAAAGGGGCATTCCGTGGTATTTGCAACATGGCTCCAGAAATTTTTTTTTTCAGAATTTTCATGAAATACCTGTTGGATATGTTAGTTGACATCCGAAAGTTTCTGAAAAATGTATTTTGGCCGTTGTTCCATTGTCGATTTCATGACTGTGACCGGCATCAACATATGGAATTTTGTGTAAATTTACATTTTTGAAGTTGGTTATGCCAGGCTTTGAATTTAGATGCGTGCAGTTATGTTGTGTAACAATTTTGTACATGCTTATAGATATGAGGCTGTAAGTCTTGATATTTGAAATTAAAATTACATATTTGTTATTAAAAGATATGTAGCTGTCTCTCTCACAAAGCAAATGTATCCATGATCTTGATCAATACAAGTTATAGTGGTAATTAATTGATATTTATATAGAGTGACAAAAGTGTCCTGTACATAACATTTTGCCCTGTCCTGTCCGTAACGCACATTGACACCCCTGTCGAATTTATCTGTTCAGATATTTTTTTGAAAATTCCTGTATGATATTCCTGTGATATAAGGGTACATCGCTGGATTGCTGAATTTGAAGAATATCACCTGAATGAAGAGAACTTTTGATGTAACCACTTTACAAAAAAACCCATATCACAATCTGTCCTGTCCGTAACGGTTTTTCTTTTATGTAATTAAGTGCATTAATTACCGTCGATGACATTCATTTTTATATCACCTGAAGTAGTCCCAGAGTACTTAAAATTCAGCCATTCAAACAGTTCAGAGGACCAACACATTAGTAGCTGCAATGGAATTACTTCTCTAAATGTCCTGTCCGTAACAAAATGAATTGCACGGAATTCCCCTAAAATATGTTGTTTTTCCCAGAGATTGTGCCGAGGGCTCGCTTTGGTGTGTCTCTGTTGTCAGTGCCTGGCTAATGTGGAATTGTTATGAAGAGTCTGTTAACTTTGAATCTCGTTGTGCTAACTGGGACCGTCTCCGTTTGTCCGTCAGGATCCACGGGTGCGGGATGTGGTGGGGAGCGGGAAGGGCGAGGGGGGATGCGCCGAGGCGAACATGGTCACGGTCGTCTACGGCTGTGACCTAGTCAATGTGTCCTTCCTCAACTTCCAGGCCCTACAGGAGGACACTGCTAAGGTACTCGTTGCCATCCAGGTCCTGCCTGAGGGACTGCTTTATTTTCATCTCTGTCCCTTGGATTTTCCTTTGCTCTCCCTCTGCCCTGTTTGTCTTTGATGCCAGCACTTAGCTGTGGTAGATAAATGGCCGAATGAAATGGTTATGCTCTGAAAGAGTTGGAGCGGAACATCAAAAAGTCCATCCACCAAGGACTTCACACCTGGGTTGTCAGGGTCTTTGAACTGAAGCTTCACAAACACTTCCTCTTCCTCTGTGTCTCTGCCACAGCCTCTGTCTTGGTGCCAAACTGCTACCAGGCAGTCTGTTCGTGATGCCTTGTGACTGTTGTGGTTGCGTCATGGCGTTGCTTGTTTTCACAGGTGTGGACCGAGGAGCTTTTTAAACTGGCCACCAACATCCTGTCCCAAAATGCCCCTCGCATCACATTTCTTCGCAAAGCGTAAGTGCTGGATTTATATATTCCAGCAGCTCTTGAGTTGGTATTGTGTTCAAATTTGAGTGAGTGGAGTTAGGCTTAATGCGCTGTATTTTATTTGATGTTTTTTGTGTATTCGTTTATGCTCGTTTGTGTGAGAGCGTGTTTGTGTGTACATGCACGCGTGTGTGTTTGCCATCTACCTGGAGCATATCATTATTCCCATCTGAACTGCTTTTTTACGTTTGTTCTCAGGTACACCAAGTTGAAGCTGCAGCTGGTTCAGGACAGAATCCCAGTGAAGAAGTGAGTGTCCTGAGATTAGATTGCACACCTGCTGCCCTAGTTCTGCATTTGCGCCCCAGTTTTCATTCGAAAAGTGCAACTTCTTTTTTCTCTCTTCTATTTCTTGATCCCAATCCATTTTATTTATACTTTCTATTTTTTACCAAACAGTAGACACAGAGTTGATACTTCTATGACTGATTATATTTGTGTTTTTTATGTTTTGTCATCTGAGTTTTGGGAATAGAGACAACAGATGATTCATGATCGAATTTCTCCCTCTTTGATCGATGTTGTTCCTAATTTTTTCCATTTCAGTTTTCTGAAGATGTTCTCTGATAAGAAGCGTGTGGAGACCACTTTGGAGCAGTGTGGTTTAATCTCCAATAAGGTAATCGGTAACTCACAGATAATATACAAGCGCTCTACAATATACGGTGCTTCCAGGATCCATGGAAAAGTAGTGCTCAAGAGCCCTGCCTGGAGAGGCAGGTCAAAGTTCAATCTCCTGAACAATCCCCCCTATCTGAATACAAACTCCACCGTCCGTAGCCTGGAACTCGTGCGCTATCTCCTAGGAGACGGGACCTTGCGCGGTTATTTTCAGTGCTTGCACACTGCTTTGTTTTTATTATTGTATGGTGCCCCCTGCCGGCAAATGGCGAGTGAACAATGTTTTAGGAGGATATTTATCGAAAACATGGCAAGAAAATCTATTTCACGTGAAAGAACCATTTGAATACATTTTTGAGAGAATGTTACGGTGGCCCTGAAGTGCAAACCACTACAGCAAATAACTAAACACAACAGCAAATTAAGAAACACAACCGCAAATAACTAAACACAACATCAAAAAACCAAACATAACAACAAATTAAAAAAACACAACCGCAAATAACTAAACACAACAGCAAAAAACTAAACACAACCGCAAATAACTAAACACAACGGCAAATAACTAATCACAACCACAAATTAAAAAACACAACCGTAAATAACTAAACACAACAGCAAATAACTAAACACAATGACATTAACCTACCGGAAGAGGTAGGCACTGGTGCGCGACATGAGTCATCGCTGATTGGACGAGTGTGCTCCCTTGTGTGTGAAGAGCGAGAGAGAGAGAGAGAGAGAGAGAGAGAGAGGTCCTTACAGCTCGGTCAAAATGGCATGCCTCACCTCAGGTGGTGAAGAATAGTTACGCCGTCTGTGCAGCCCAGTCTCTTGTGAATGCGTCTTCAGCGTGCGCACACTAATTGAAATTTCGTGATTAGTCCTGCGCATATCCAGTATCACCTCATATGTACAGAGCCGGATTTGCGGCTCTTAAGGGGGGGAGCCCCCGCACATTACACACAGGGCTTAAAGCTCGAAAAATTCCCATGCCGGAAAAATGAAATTATGGGGGGTCGTCCAAAAAAAAATGAGTTGCGTCCTAACGCACTTTGTGATGGTCAGAGGTGTATAGTATCGAAGTACATGTACTCAGAGGATTAACTTAACTAAAAGTGTCAATATCACAATGTAAATGCTTTAATAAAAGTAGAAATCCTGCATTTAAATTAGGAGTGAACTCATACATAAAACCGTGTTTCAGCTTGGTTTGCTTGTGAATATTCAATAACTGATCCTGATGTGCCATCTAGTGATAGAATATTGTAACTGCGTGCATAAATTTGCAGCTTCATGTCCGCTGGCATCAACATCTGTACAAAGATACTCTGCCGAGCACCGTTGTTCTTGAACGCGCCAAATCCAGATAATCCTTATGATGAATTACATTCATTTTTTAATTTGTGACGAGTAACGAAGTGGCCAGTGTCAACGTAACGAAGTGAAAGTATACTTTTTATCTTTTAAATGTAGTAGAGGAAAAGTAAAAGTCAGAACTCAAGTAAAGTACAAATCCTCAAAAAAAAAAGTAAGCTACTATTTCATTTTTCCGGCATGGGAATTTTTCGAGCTTTAAGCCCTGTGTGCAATGTGCGAAAAAGGCTGTCTTCGAAAAGTAAGTCTGCAGAAATAAGGGGGGGCGCCTCGCCCCCCCCCCCCAAATCCACCTCTGTAAATATGAGGTGATACTGGATATGCTCAGGACTGATCACGAAATTTCAATTAGTGTGTGCACGCTGAAGACGCATTTACAAGAGACTGGGCTGCTCAGACGGCGTAACTATTCTTCACCACCTGAGGTGAGGCATGCCATTTTGACCGAGCTGCAAGGACCTCTCTCTCTCTCTTCACACACAAGGGGGCACACTCGTCCAATCAGCGATGAGATCGTGTCGCCCACCAGTACCATCCTCTTCCGATAGGTTAATGTCATTGTGTATAGTTATTGGCGGTTGTGTTTTTTAATTTGCGGTTGTGTTTAGTTATTTGCTGTTGTGTTTTTTAATTTGCCGTTGTGTTTAGTTATTTGCAGTTGTGTTTTTTAATTTGCTGTTGTGTTTAGTTATTTGCGGTTGTGTTTTTTAATTTGCTGTTGTGTTTAGTTATTTGCTGTTGTGTTTTTTAATTTGCTGTTGTGTTTAGTTATTTGCTGTTGTGGTTTGCACTTCAGGGCCACCGTAGAATGTGCGTGTGTGTTTTTAAAAAAATATATTTTGTGGTTTAAAAAGTTTTCATCTGTTTTCTGCATTTTCCGTTGTACTGTTACTTAATTGTTAAAACCATTGGTGTTTTGGGCAGTGACTCACCTTTCATCATTTTAGCCCTGCAAACGACCACCACAGATTCGAAATTGGATTAAATTAAGATTTTCCTGAAGTATATACGTTCACTTTACTTTAATGGTCTTGCAAAGATATTGAATGGACCGTATGGGAATGGCAGCTGGTGTATATGTACAACCCTCATATTCCATGGGCAACAAAACTGGTGTAATTGTGAATTTAATTGTCATTTGTAATACTTGGCTGCAAATCCTTTGTAGCTAATGACTCCCTGAGGTCAATCGCCCATGGACATCACCAGTCACTGGGTTTCATCCCTAGTGATGCTCTGCCAGGCTCACACTGCAGTGGTCTTCCATTTCTGCTTGTTCTTGAGCTGTTATGTCTTTAGTTTTGCATTCAGAAAGTGAAAAACATGGTCAATTTTATTCAGGTCAGGTTACTGACTTAGGCTTTGTACATCTCATGTATTTGCTTTAAAGTCTTGGATTGCTTTCGCTGTGTGCTATGGGTCGTTGACCATCGGTGATAACCCGTCCAATGTGAAGCACCATCCCGTGAGTTTTGAGGCATTTGACTGAGTCTGTGCAGATTGAATAGTCCTTTGCGATTCAGAATTCAGAACCTTACTACATTTTTTAGCAGTCACATCACAAATAAGTGTAAGAGAAGTATTTTCACTGGTGGCCGTACATGTCCAAGTCATAGCCCTACTTCCTTGCTTCACAGATGAGGTGGTATACTTTGGGTCATGAGCTGTGCCCTCTCTAGTACATACTTTTCACTTCCCATCATTCTGCCACAAGTTGATCATTGTCTCATCAGTCCATAGGAAGCTGTTCCAAAACTGAACAGGCTGTTTTTATGTTTGTTGGCAAGCTTAACTTGTGGTAAACCCTCACTGTTTACTCTGGTGAAGTCTTTTCTTGATTGTTTGCTTTAGCACAGGTGCAGAACAGTTGTTAACCATATTATTCTAGGCCTTTTAGTGCTCCTAAGCTTAAGAATGGGAGATTTGATCATATCTGATGGTTTTTTCTCTTTATGAGTTTGTTCTGATACTTCAGTTTGATGATGGCTTTCTTTACACGCAATTATGGTTCGTTGGAGCTCACTTTGAGGCTAGACAGGCACAGATTACAAACACAAGTGCCACAATTAAAATCAACTCCGCAACTTCTTACGTTTTTGCCTGCAAATTAACTAATAAATGATGAATTAATTACAGGCCATAGACACAACTGGCTGTAGAACAACTGAGTACCCTCAAATTAAATCTTAAATCGTGCACTTAGAGCTTGTATTCATTATTTACTTACTACTCCAAAATGTCATGATGGCTAAACTAACAAAATCTGTCAATGTATGATTATTTATGGACCAGACCATTTTGTGATGACCGTCTGGCTCCTAAATCTCAGTCACTCCATCCTGTCTCTCCCTTGCCTTTCTACTTCTCTCTGTCTATCCCCCTCTGTCTTTACACATCCCTCCCCCTTTTACACATCCCTCTCCCTAAATATCCACATCCCTTTCTCCTTCTGTTTGTTTCCAAATCTGTCTCTCTCCTTTTCCGTCTCATTTCCTTCACCTCAGGCTGAGGTGATCAAGCCAGAAGACCTGACATGGGAAATGTTCCAGAAGTTTCTCAGCACTCTCTGTCTGAGGCCTGAGATTGATCGCATCTTTGTGGATCTGTGAGTGAGAGACAATATTTCCTCTAGATGTGGGTGCGCACGTGTGTGTGTGTGTGTGTGTGCGTGTGTGTGTCTGTGGTTACAGTGACTGCCACCTAAGAATGAATCCTAGTTGTTTGCGTTTATGTCAGATCTTCTCAGTGTAATATTCCCTCATCAGTATTACCTCTGTTCTCTGTCTCTCAGTGGCTCGAAGGGGAAGCCCTTCCTGCCTCTGGATCAGATGGTGGACTTCATTAACAAACATCAGCGAGACTCTAGACTGAATGAGGTGCTCTATCCGCCCCTGAAGAGAGAGCAGGTGCGGCAGCTGATGGAGAACTACGAGCCTGACGCCAGCCAGCTGGAGAGAGGTGGGGCACCATCTCTTGCCTGTTTAACCCTGTTTTATCCTCTCGTCTCAACTTTTTTGCTCCCTGGATTTTCTCTGTCATGCGTTCGAGTATTCTTAACCCTGTGCCTCCTGTTCTCCTCTCCTCCTTGGTGTTCTGCCTTTCAGATTCAGTCATGTTTTCTTGGCATGGCAAGATCATATGTTGACAAAGCACTGAGAAGAACATTTAAACAACTGTCACACAGTTGAACACTTATATTGGCAAACAGTATACAGATGTATAAGCCCAACCAAATGTGCTCAGTGGCTGTTGCTCTGTTCTGGCTGTAATACGCAGTGTAATGTTTTGCGTTCACACAGTTCCCCTTATGAATGGGGGAAATCTGTGTGCATCTCTATCAAACGATGGGAAAGAAAGTACAGTGCTTTATATCATGTGGCCTGTCTCCTTCCCTCTGCAGACAAGATCTCTCTGTTGTGCTTCAGTCAGTATTTGGAAGGAGAGGACAACTCTATCGTTCCCCCAGAGAGGCTGGATATCATTGACGACATGACCCAACCCATCTCACACTACTTCATCAACTCCTCACACAACACGTACCTCACAGGTACCCCGGCTCTCCTTCGCTCTCACTCCCTCATGATGGCTGCCAGCTGGTGTGGAAAAGTGCTGTCATTACTAAGGAGCTGGTGTCTAATTGTGTCTTGTGTCATCATTATTTTTCCCAGCTGTTTTTTTTTTTTTTTTTTTTTTTTGCAGGTAATGTTTTTGTAAAATCAGTTATTTTCAATGCATGTTCCTTACGTTTGTGATAACACAGCATTTCAGTTTGAGCTCCAGAGCGTACCCAACAGTTATCGGTTTATTTGTGATATAGGCTTGAAGGCGATCCTATCATTTGCAATGTTTGGACTAATACTACCATCATCTGCCTGTGCAGCCTTCTACATTGGGTACTGACTGCTTCTCACTTTAGTTTATCAGCAATGAAAGCTGACTTTGCATCAGGGTATTCAAACTGTTCTGTTTATTCTATTCTGTATAATAAATTGAACATGCTTAATTTCTATGTAAGACTTAGCCCGTCTCGTTTAGGCCTTCCTCAGACATCACTCTTACTCGCCCGACATAAAGTCTGTTCCACCTACCTACTTGAAGTTCACTTCTGAATAAGCGGAATTAGATCAGGCACCCAGAGAGAAAGGCTGACTCCAGCCAGGGGACTGGAAATGCACAGGAATAGGTCTTCTTAATCAGTTTTACCGGGCACTTCTGATTTTAATTAAGGGCTCCATAGCAACAGGTTGTCCTTGTGTGTACCCACAGCACAGGGGACTAGGGGCCTGAGGAACAGGAGGCACATTCACACTGCAGTATAAAGGGATGTAGGGCTTCTCAGGATTTACCATAAACTGTCAGGAAAATGTTGGCCAAGTCACGGTGACATCACCTGTCAACTTACCTCACGGTGAAAAGCATTTATGGGCACGAACTGTGGTTTTTAGGTGCTGCCATTTTGTACAATTTGGACTCCGTAGCTCTGCAGTGCAGCCAAGGAGTCAAAGTCGTCCGCTTAGCGTGTCGTATGCTGTGATGTAACTTATTCCTGATTAGTTCAGAAAATATTTCCCTGTTGTCTAAATGGCACACTAGCTTGACCACTTGGCACATCCGAGACAATTGGATGAAGAAAAATGCTTACTGTGTTTACATTTCCTTTTGAGGACAAAATTAGAACCTTCATATTTTTACATCGAAATTAACGAGGGCTTAAATGGAAAACGGGGTCTCTAACGTTTACCGGAGTCAACTGCAGTGGTGCTAGTGATCAACGTCTAGCAACATGACCAGGAAATAAGCCTGGTAAACAAAGCTGGATCCTGGGTGTTTGGTATCTCTGGCTGAGGATTGGAGCTGGGGGAACTGACCCGGTGTCCCTGTTACCCCTCAGTGGGGCAGTTAACAGGGCTGTCGTCGGTGGAGATGTACAGACAGGTGCTGCTGACAGGCTGCCGCTGCATAGAGCTGGACTGCTGGAAGGGCCGCCCCCCGGAGGAGGAGCCTTACATCACTCACGGTTTCACCATGACGACAGAAATCTCCTTCAAGGTAAGGCGCTCCCCTCCTTCAGTGCTGCCCCACGGCATCAGTGCACCTGCTCCACCTGTTCAGCTCAGGACCCCCCTCTGCTCTGCATAACAGAAAATAGTGTGTCTCTGAAACCTTTCTGGTGCACATTTGTTTCGACACTGTGGCCTCTAGTGGTGTATGCTGGTGTTGCACCACACATGCTTGTTTTAATCACAGACACAGGAGCACAGACGTACAGACGTGACAATATCGCTCAGGAAAATTATTTTTCAAGAGGGTAAAAATTGGACAATGTAGACATTTTTTAATCTTTCTTTTGTAGTCTTATATTTTGACTTAATATTTTATTTATACTAATTTTCGCTAAATAAAGAGAGAATTGCCGTTGAGGTGAGAAAGATTTCCCCGCTTACCACAAGCTAAATTTCTGAATGATATACGCCGCTGTGCTGACCATATTTTTATTCTACTCACTCTGGTTAGCCTCATTACCAGAATAAGAACACTTGTCAAGACAGGCTTTTTGGCCAACTGTGTCACTTTAGTCAAGCTCAAGGTGACCGTGTTGTATGTTCCTTGTCCCCCCCGCCCCCACTTTAAATGGGTTCCCATCATGCACTGCTCCTAACATTAGCGCCACTGGCTCTCCTTGGCAGGAGGTGATCGAGGCCATCGCGGAGAGTGCGTTTAAGACTTCGCCCTATCCTGTCATCCTCTCCTTCGAGAACCACGTGGACTCGTGAGTACTGGAACTGGGACAAAAGGTTGCTGTGGGAAAAGGTGTTCGGCTTGGGAGGGGAGTGAGGGAGGGTGGGTCTGCATGTGTGGATCTCAGCGGGGATCTGTCCTCTCTCCATAATGGGCTGCGTGTCTTATCCCTGCCCTTTCTTTCACTTTGAGTTCTTCAACTTTTCTTCTTCATCTCTCTCTCGCTGAATGTCGCTCGCTGTGGTCCTGTCCTACTTCTTGTTCCAATGTGAACTTTTCCTCTTTAAATCACTTTTGTGTTGGAACACAATGAAATTAATGATTGCACAGATATAAAAGAACAGATTTTATCTCTTCCTCTCTTCCCTGTATCTTTCTACTCTATCTCTCCATCTCTCACGTAGTGCGAAGCAGCAGGCTAAGATGGCTGAATACTGCCGCACCATATTTGGAGATGCCTTGCTCATTGACCCATTGGAAAAGTACCCAGTAAGTTTTGCTCTTATGCAAGCAGTCAGTGTGGTTTCTCGTACTGATTTGTCCTTAGTTAACCCCACTTAGAGTGGTAATTATACCATTTAGATTTTTGCTTCCTGTGTGAAATGATATGGCCTCATTTTTGTTACTAATAACCATTTATTTGCCTCAAATCACTGCCCCTTTCCCACTTGCTGCTAATGTGTATCACCTTTGTTCCCTTTTTGAATTAATGTGAATTGTAGCACGGCTGTGTTCCATACTGTATTCAACCCCAACTCGCAATGCGTTCTCCATTTTCTTTCTCTCTCTCTCTCTCTCTCACTCACTCACACACCCTCTCTTCTTCTTCCTCCCGCCATAGCTGTTGCCCGGCCATCCCCTGCCCTCTCCTCAGGAGCTGATGGGGAAGATCCTCATTAAGAATAAGAAGAAGCATCAGCACCGGGTCAGCGCAGGAGGCAGCGCCAGGCGCAGGACGGTCGACGGGAGTGACCCTAATGAGCAGGCCTCGCCGAATAATGGCGAGTCACAGTTAGTGTTGGAGTTTTAACCCTGAGAGCGCTAAATACAAATAGCGTTGTTCAATGATGTAAGATATCAAATTCAAGGCTGTTGAATACCAGTGGTTAGCACTGCTGCCTTACAGAAAGAAGGGGTTCGAATCCAGCCTGGGGCCTTTCCTTGTGGAGTTGGCATGCTTTTCCCGTGTTTGCGTTGGTTTCCTCCAGGTGCTCTGGCTTCTTCCACTTGGAAAAACATGCATTATATGGACACTCCTACCAGTGCCCCTGACCAAGGAACTGGCTTTAGAGCTGGACTTGGTCCCCAGGCCCTGCTCTGTGGCTGCCCACTGCTCCTAACTATAGGATGGGTTAAATGCAGAGGACAAATTACCCCATGGGGCTCAATAAAGTGTATCTATCTTAATACTTGTTCCATGTTCTCACATGGTGCGTAGGTTTGCATATTTGCATGCACATACAGTTCACACTTGCAAGTAAGTGCACAGACCAACACACACTCAAACCCATATGCATGCACGTGCACGTACGGACACACACATGCGCACACACACGCATGTGAAGATGCACACACAGTGTGACGCTCAATAGTGCAGGCACATTTAATTGGTACTTAATCACCGCGGTGGGTTAATTTGCTCCACAAAAGTGTCAAAATCAAATGAATTTATGGAATTAATTGTCTTTGGAAAATTGAAATGGAATTCTCTTATGTGATAAGTCACAGCGATTTGCATAAATTAATGAAACAGCCTCTTTTCGCACCTTTTCCCCCAAGGAAAAACACCTCCATATTAGTCACACGATTAGTTTACTACATGGTGAGAATCAGCTCTCCTTCTTGCGTGAGAAAAAAAATAAAAATGGGATTTCAACGAAAAACCAATTCAGTTACACAGCATGAAGTACCGTGTGTGTGTGTGTGTGTGCGTGTGCGCGCATGTATGTTTTTGTATCCATGAGCCCTGTTTTGATGATCAAAATGCAGTCGGCAAGTGCAAGTACTTATGGTGCTGCAGATCAAAACTGGCCGTGTGTAACTCCATATTGGTAATTTTGTGACAGGATGCAATAGCATGGCTGTGGCACTGTTGTCAAAAGGGTCAGACAAAGATGAATCTGTGTGTTGGTATGGTGGGGTGGACTCCATTAAGGCCAATCAGATTAGCGGTTGTCATTCTCTTTAAGACCAGTGCGTTAATGCCATTGCAAATTGGTGATGAACAACTATCTGACTTGCATTACTGCCACTTCCTTCGATCCCCTGAGAAGCACGCTCTAATGTAATAATGCATAGAGGCGTTTGGGGGGGGTGAAATGGTCGATTTACCAGGTAATGCGTTCTGTATGAAAAAATGTGGGCTATTTTAACCATACTCAGAATGGCACTCATGGTGTTAATACAAGGGTGAGACTGAAGTTAATCTTTGTATTTACCCCATGCAAAGTAAATATTCACATGCATAGGAATATCCCTTTGCCCTCCCCTTCCCATTAGACCCCACTGCTATGTTGTTGGTATTATTTATTGGGTACATATTGACAATTACCACGGGGAGCAAATAGTATGTCTTTATTTGTGAACAGGTGTGCTGGCTGCGATTGAGTCCCATGAAAAAAAAACAATAAAGCAACAGCATTTGCATTAAAAGGTGGTTTGGGTGAGTTGCATTGAAAGGTGGTTTGGGTGAGTTGCATTAAAAGGCGGTTTGGGTGAGTTGCATTGAAAGGTGGTTTGGGTGAGTTGCATTAAAAGGTGGTTTGGGTGAGTTGCATTAAAAGGTGGTTTGGGTGAGTCAAAACGCGAGTGAGGTTTGTGACATGAGGATTACATAATGCAAGCCTTTTGCATGGACACGCCTCCTTTTGTGCTGTCCAACCACTTGAGATGCAAATGATACATATTAGAGCAGGAAACTGCCAAAATGAGCAAAGGCGATAAATTTGCCATTTGGGACAGAGACAACTTTGTATAACGTTACTGCTGCATCCATTTTCAGCACAAAATGGAGTGCTAGGTGGGCATCCTAGCTTGTCATTCGTGTGTGCGTAGCTGTGTGGAGATTGTGGGGAAAATTGTATAACAACATGCTTTTTTTCTTGTTTCAACAATGCAAACTGTGTGTTGTTTCTAGATTGCCCATTGCAGGATGGGGACACGGGCCCGGTGATATCCAATGGGGAGGAGAAGCTGGCGGAAAGGATGTTCAAGGATGGACCTCGCAAGTCTATTGGTCAGTAGCAGCATGATGTAATGTAGAGCTCTGTGATGAAATTGGTGAGGGAACATCCAGGTGAAATAATTGGGGGGCAGATTTTGAAGAGCGAATGCCATTATGCTCCACCATTTCTCTCCCAGATCGAGGGGACGGTGAGAGTGAGGAAGAGGAGGACGAAGAGCCAGTGCCGGAACTGAAGAAACCCAACAGTGATGAGGTCGGCCCTCCTTTCAGTGTCTCTGCTTTACAATGCAATTTTTTGCTGAAAGGAATTTATGTTTTTGGAAATACTGTAAAACTCTCATGTAACGGGTTCAATTGGACCAGCTCATGTTGTCCGTTATAGGCGAAATCCACTATATGCATAAAACGAACAAAATCCATTATACGCACAAGACAGATTATATCCGCTATATGCGTATAACTGATTATATCCGTTATATACTTGTATGAATTTATATGTATGCTTTGTGTATAAAGATCGGAACAACTTCATTCTGAAGTGCACATACCTACTAGTTGTCTTTATTTAGTCCGTCTTTGCCCTGACACAATGGATAACAGGATGATACTTCGTGTTGCTCCAACTTGGATCAATGAAGAAGACCAAAAACATGTAAATGAAACTGCGCTGCGAATACACTGTCATAAACTGGCACCTTTTTTCACAGTTATTTTAACTGTAATTTTACAATCAGTTTAAACAGAATTCCGTCCATGTTAAGTGTAAACCACGGATAAATGCGCGCAGGACTCCACTCACAGTTAAAACAACAAGACAATGCGTTAATTTAACTGTTAAATTCAGTCAGTTTATAACGGTGTAGGAAAGCCAAACTTCATTTCGTTGCTCTGCTGCAACTGCGCATGTACATGGTGCAAACCAGCTTGTCCGATATACACAAGTACTTTTTAATGGAAATGCATTGTGACGGGATATGCATTGTGACATTTTGTCCGATGTAAGTGAAAATCCGTTATATAAAATCCGGTATATTCAATGTTTATTTAATAGAAAAACATTACAGAAAAATCGGGACTTGAGCTGTTGTCCGGTATGAGCGAGCTTCCGTTTTATACGAGGACATTTTAGGCGAGTTCTACTGTATTTCCAAAGTATAGCTGGTGTTGATACGCTGGCAATGTCACTGGGGTGGAAGAAATGTTTTTCCTGTAGTTAAGGTAGTGTTTGAATCCATCTCAGGGCACAGCCAGCAGTGAGGTGAATGCCACTGAAGAGATGTCCAACCTGGTGAACTACATCGAGCCTGTCAAGTTCAAGAGCTTTGAAGTGTCCAGCAGTGAGTGTCTTAGTACTGTTCCTCCATCTGTGTGTGCTCATGTGGTTTGATGTGTGTGTGTGTGTGTGTGTGTGTGTGTGTGTACAATGTGTGTTTGTATGTGTTGGTGTGTGTACAATGTGTGTTTCTATGTATGCTATTGTGTGCGTGTTTGTGTTTTGTTGTCCGTTTGTGTGGTTGTGTGTATATGCATGTCATTGTGTGTGATTTTGTGTTGTTTTAGGCTAATGTTATACTGTCCGAATCCGGAAGCTAACGATGGTCAGGGAGGGTCTGCGTGATGTAAAATTCGTCATCAGAAGGTGTATGCATGGGCCATATGTGGATATCCATTTACCAATGATTTTTATGACTGCAGACACTACACTATGCTACAAAGGCCCATACATGTTTTTTTTTCTTGTTTGTGGTTTGGTGTGTGGTTACTCTTGGGGTTTAGTCGGTGATTGATGCTTTGTTTAGTTTTTGTTCCTGTAGTGGAGCACATGTGCGTGTGTGTGGTTTGGTATGAGGTATAGTGTGGTTACATGCTGTTTTAAGTTTTCAGTTGACTGAGTGATTTGGTGTTTGATTGCATATGTGTGTGGTTTGGTGTGTGGTTATGCATTTTTGTGCGACTGCATATGCATGTGGTTTGGATTGCAGTTGTTTTGTGTGCGGTTTGGTGGTCTTATAGTGGTTTTTTGCGTGTGGGTGTGTGTAAATGTACAGTATGCATGAGATTCTCAGAGACAGTGAGCGAATGCATGCATTTGATAATTACTAACTACAAATGACCTCAGTTGGGCAGCATTTGAGTAATTAAATAAAAGCACACCGTTAAACCTAATGATCTGTGTCCTCCTCCATACTTTCGCAGCTTAATAATGACATTTTAGTCAATTTGCATTAAAGGTGACGTGACACCAGGGCCATGTCGAAATATCCATTCCCTGCAAAGGTCATATCTGGGAAAACTCCCTTGGATTCTGTCATTGTTCAATCAGAATGATTTTTTGTTTTCCGTTTCATGTTGTATGTGTTGTGTCTGATGTTGCATACTATTTCTCTTTCAACCTTTCTCTCTCATCTTTCTCTTTTTCTCCCCCAACAGAGAGGAACAAGTACTATGAGATGTCCTCTTTGGTTGAAACTAAAGGCATGGACACTCTTAAAAGCTCCCCCATTGAGTTCGTGGAGTATCCTGGAATGTCTTTTGTATGTTGTATATTCACTGTTGCTTATTATGAGCATTAACCCTTAGAGCGCTGAAATTAATTTTTAAAAAATATAAGTTTATTTATCTTGTGTTGTTGAAAAGCCTATCATGTGGCGACTTGTTTAAAAGAGCACTTTTAAACAAGTCGCCACATGATAGGTTTTCAACAACTTTGATTTTGATATCTTACATCACTGGGCAGCTATCGCTGCATTTAGCGCTCCAAGGGTGCTTTTGCAAGCTGCTTTTATATTATAGTGCTTTTGTGTCTGTGTTAAAGCCTTTTCACGCCAAAGATGTAACAGAAAAACAAAATGAAACTGCATCTATGAAAAAATTCAATCCCATTTTTATCGGTGAGCCTAACCTCTCAGAAATAAAAACTTTCCTATTTGGCCGTCAACCAGTATTCCGTATTTTGGTTTTGTTTTTATTTGTTTTCTCCCTGGTGTGAAAAGACCTTTGGTTTGCATATATGTTGCCATCTTCTAGGTTTAGGATAGTGGTGTGCTTTATTGGTTATGAGCAGTAGTCCTTAGCGACTTGCGTACAGGTACAATAAGAAGCAGATGAGTCGTATCTACCCCAAAGGCACCAGGGTGGACTCTTCTAACTACATGCCCCAGATCTTTTGGAACGTCGGCTGTCAGATGGTGGCGCTGAACTTCCAGACTCTTGGTCAGTACCTCTCTCATAACCCAAACCACATGTGTATCTCAATGTCCTGCAGACCCGCTGTTTGTATTCATGGTGCATCAGCAGTGTAACCTGCTTTATACTGCAAATCCCAGAATGTCCCCATTCCAGCTGTGAATTATAATATGAATCGCAGCTTGCTGTCAACGTTCACGACGAGACTCGTCTGAAATGTATTTAAGCTGTGAAAGATTAAGTGGGTCATAGTCATTCTTTGCTTGTTCAAAAAGATTTGGATCTTAAGCGAGAAATCAAATGTTGATAAATATTCATGACCATCTGCTCACACTGGAACTCCTCAGTTTTGTGTCGGGAGTGATGCGGATGCAGCTGTTTGGGCTGGCTGAAATAAAAGCACCCACTTGTAGTCAGTTTGAGAGATTCATCTGGATACACTAACCGGCAGATGGGCAAATTGTGAAGACATCCACCAAAGTGACTCCAGAGTCACCATATTATTACTTTTACTCAATTAACCCTTAAAGCGCTAAATGTGGCTATTGTCGTCACTTGATGTAAGATATCAAAATCAAAGCTGTTGAAAAGCTATCACGTGGCGACTTGTTTAAAAGAGCTTCCGCAGGGGAGCTCTTTTAAACATGTTGCCACATGATAGCTTTTCAACAGCACAAGAAAAGTGAATTTGTATTTTTTTATTTTTTTTTATTATTTCAGTGCTCTAAGGGTTAATACTGTTTGAAAATAAATTTAACCAAACAGTCTATTTTCACATTTTTACAATGCAATTTGGTTTTAAATGCTCAAGATTTTTTTTGTTCTTAGTATACAAAACCAAACAAAATAAAATGCCCATTAATAGAAAAGCAACTTTATAATGATCTGATTTTTCAGTTTTGCTATCTCTAGCTAGCCAATGACTCTCACCCAAGGTTTGGTTTGGCTTGTTTGATATAAGTAGCTTAAGTTGCATGTTGCATGTAAGTTGCATAGTGACCGAAAGGGTATTGTCCTCAGAAGTGATGTTTCACCTGTGAGCGTACGGTTCACAATGAGGATGTCTCTCAAGCGAATATCACTCACTCGTAGTGTGTTCCTCTACCTCTTTTAGACTTACCTATGCAGCTCAATATGGGTGTGTTTGAGTACAACGGCCACAGTGGCTACCTTCTCAAACCTGAGTTCATGAGACGCACTGACAAACACTTCGACCCCTTCACCGAGAACATCGTCGACGGCATTGTGGCCAACACAATCAAGATCAGGGTACGTGTTACAAGTTGTTATCGCAGTATGGAAATGTATGTATTCCATGTGGTGGTGTGGCCTGGTTGTGAGTTTCATGAAAACTTGATGCAGGATCTCTGTTCCCACTCCCTGAAGATCATCTCCTCTGCCTTAATACCAGAGCACTGACTCTGAACAAAAATGTGATTGTCACAGTAGCACATTTTGTAGCTGTGTGAGCATTGATTTTGGACTGTGAACGGAGTCATTTTGAGGCAAGTAACACCTGACTCTAGGTCACTTCGAACTCTAGGTCCGAACTATTAATTGAGTCATGCCTCATTACATTCTGTATGTAATTAATGCACACGAGAACTCAATGAGCAATGCGAGGGGCATTCCTCGTGCCCTTATGTTGTAGTGTCTGTGCCCATGTTGGTTACACTACGCTGAGATGTGGTGCAATTCCAGTATTTCTCCTAAAGGCACTGAATGTTAATACCATATTTTAAAAAAAATTATCGATCTGCTACAAATGAAGATGTTATCATTTCCACTTTAAGGCATTCAGTGGAACCGCATTAGTCTAGACTGCCACCTGGATTGAAATTGGTACCATGTAACATTGGACAAGGTTAAAAAAAACAAGTAAACACTCAAATTGTCTGTCAGCAGAGAGTTCCTGATGTCCTGGGGCTGCATTTGTGTCTGCTGTCCTTGTGTAGAGTATGTAATGAGCATAAATCCTGCTGGTGTGTGTGCATGCCTGCCTGTGTATGTGTGTAAGAACTGGATTTGTGCCCCCTTCAGGTGATCTCGGGTCAGTTTCTGACCGATAAGAAGGTGGGTGTGTATGTGGAGGTGGACATGTTTGGACTGCCTGTGGACACCAAGAGGAAATTCCGCACGAAGACCTCTGCCAACAACTCGCTCGACCCAGTGTGGGACGATGAGACCTGCGTCTTCAACAAGGTGATGTCGCCGCCTCAGCGTGCTGTAGCTATTACAGAGCTATAACTATAATAATATAATACAGCTGGGTCTGTTTACTTTAATCATTCACCTACAGCATTTCTCGCATATCTGTCAACACGCACTTCTTGCAGAGCTGAGTAATTACAAAATTTTATGGCGACATCATTTAAATTATCATACCATGGCAGGTTAACAAATGTAGGAGATTATAGTTATGATATTGCTGCGTGGAGATTAGCCTACTTCATCAGTTCCAGCTGTGCAAACCAGCTTGGAACGTTATTAAATGAAGTTATATTTGAACACCTTTATGTTTGTGTGCTTGTAGGGGGTTCCTTTTGTATAATACCCTGTTAACGACTCCTGTTTTTCTTGTTTCCATTTCTTAAAAAGAACAAATTCATTATGTTCATTGTAGGTTTTGTGTCAAATTGTGTTAATTGTTTCTCTAAAAGTTGCCGATTTCTGACTCTGCGCTGCCTCCCTCCTCCCCTCTCTCCCTCCAGGTGGTGCTGCCGACTCTGGCTTCCCTGAGAGTGGCTGTGTTTGAGGAGAATGGCAAATTCATTGGCCATCGCATCCTTCCTGTCTCCGCCATCCGGCCAGGTAAGTGCGATGCTTGTAGTTGTGGTCTTTGAAGGACTGAAGCTAGGCTATGACTTCGGCATCCTAGTTATTAGCCCAGATGACCTCCATTGTGGCTCCAGACTTTCCTCTCCTGTGCCTTTTGTGTCATGGCTGTGTCTTGGCATGTTTCAGGCTATCACTACATCTGCCTGAAGAATGAGCTGAACCAGCCGCTCATTTTGCCCTCTCTGCTGGTGTACACTGAGGTCCAGGACTACATCCCCAACGAGCACCAGGGTGAGATTTCACTACACTCCGCTCCCTCTGAATGCCATTACCTGACATCAATCCATGAGAATCAAGTGGGTTTTCATGATATGTGAAACAGTAATTCAATGAATAAATAGTTAAAAATAAATAAATAAATATAAATATATGTAAGTTTTTTATGAAGCCTAAAACTCCATGGCCACAGCTTATTTTCTCAAAAAAAAAAAAACCCCACTTTTTAGCTCACCTAGACCGAAAGTGCAGTGGACTTATGTCATGGCCCATCTGTCCGTCGGCGTCGTCCGTAAACAACATCCTCTCCGAAACCACTGGACCGATAAAGCTGAAACTTGGCACATATGTTCCTACCCATGAGGACACCAAAGTTTGGGCATGGCGTTCTGATCCGATTGTAAATATGTCCACCATGGCAGCCATATTGAAAATTCCATATTGTGAAGCAGTGTTTGAAGTGATTGAGCTGATTTGTGGTATTTGGATAGATGGAAGCAAGCCCTAAAACATATTTGATGGGTTTGGTGAAATTTTGAAATTTGACCTTGATTTCACCTCAGCACTTTGGCCACGCCCACTTTCAAAGGTGTTCACTTTAAATATCATCTTATCCGAAACCACTGGACTTATAAGGCTGAAACTTAGCAGATATGTTCCTACCCATGAGGACATCAAAGTTTGCTAATGGCGTTGTTTAACTGCCTATACACATATAAACAGTCCAGGTGAGCTACATGGCCTGTGGCACTATTTTTCATTGACTACACATAGTAGAATATCTTATATATTTATACTCAAAATATTAGCACAGTTTAATAGCCATATAAATGGAAATTTGCTGAACTAAACAAGTAGGAAAATTGACCTAACCACAAGTCCTTGGTAAACTGAGTGGATGGATATTTTGTGAATGTTTTGTCCTTTTGTACAGAGTGTGTTGAGGCTCTCATTAACCCTATCAAACACCTGGACCAGAGAGAGAGACAGCTGGCTGCACTCATGGAGGACAACAATGAGGTTAGAAGAGAGAGAAATTGAGTGAGTGAGTGAGAGAGAAAGAAAGAGAGAGAGAGGGAGAGGGAGGGAGGGGGAGAGAGAGAGAGAGAGAGAGAAAAAGAGAGAGAGAGTGTGTGCTTGACCCAAAGACAACACAGTAGTGATGTTTAGTAGTGTGGCAGTGCTTGTGAACTGAAGAGGCTTTGTAAGAACCATGTTACTGTCTCCATGCCTTTGTTGGGAAACAGGATTTTTGGGTATTTGCAATATGAGGTGAGCCAGACTGTTTGATCAATAGGTATTGAATGTGAATTAGGAGATAAAGAGAGGCCGTCGGGTCCGACAGCGCATTTCACCTATTTGCTAATTCCAGCCGGGATCTCCGTTTGTCTTCAGTTCCGATAGGGCACAATACGCACTAGCGCCGTTTAGTTGGAGGTTCCGTATGCCCATATATGGAGCTTACTTCTGGGGGTTGGGAGTCTGTTGAACCAATTAAGTTGAGAGGTTCAGGTGAGGCCCAATTATAGGGCATCCCTTATTATCACTGAGTAAACTCCAGGACCAATCAGCAACAACTTCTGATAACATTAAAGAAGTCATGTGCAAATGTCTGTACTTTTACATGTATAAAGTTTCTTACGAAATTAATGAATTTTGAACTGTGCATCATGGTGTTGTTCCCACGGCCGGCTGCGTAATTAACTTTTTCCCGCTTTTGCTGCGAACATCAGAGTCTGCTCCTTTATCGGGACAATGTTCTTGGTTTTTTATTAATTAACCAACACCTTGGACCTTGCAGGCCTGCTTGTGTAACACTGGTTTTGTTGATTTTGTGAAGCAAATACAGGAGATGTCAGAAGAAGGGGAGAAAGCAGATGAGTTCCCGCCCATGGATGGTGGCTTTGTGCCCCCAGCCACCCCACCCCTCCCTGTGCCCGTCCCTGTCGGTCCCAGCCCTCCAGGCCCAGGTAACTCTCCCACCATCAGTCCTGAGAGCACACGTATACCAACATCCCTGTACAGTCAAATTCTAATGCACACACTCCATCCGTTTCATTTTATGCCCCTCAGCCCGACTAGGGGGCAGAGGGGTATTGTTGTCCCCTTTACAGATGGGCGGCGGGCGGGAAAATTTTGTCCGGACCATTTCTCTGTAACCGCTTGGAATGGGAACTTGATTTTGCTGATGTGTACTCACTTTAGTGGGTAGGCCAGCCTCGTCGAGGTTTTGTTGCCGAATGACCTTTGACCTTGCCTAACTGTCCTTCACCTTTAAAACTTTGTCTGGGCCATTTCTCTCAAACCGCTTGGGATAGGAACTTAATTTTGCGTATGTATACTTGCCTTGGTGGGTAGCCGTGCCTCGTTGACGTTTCGTACCCAAATGACCTTTGACCTTGCCTCACTGACCTTCATCTTTAAAACTTCGTCCAGGCCATTTCTGCTTGGGTTAGGAACTTGATTTTGCATATGTGGACCTGCCTTGGTGGGTAGGCCTGCCTTGTCCAGGTTTTATACCACAATGACCTTTCACCCTGGTTCAAACACCTTCACCTTTGATTCAGTGTGTCAGGGGAGAGGGGTATTGCCTTTGCCCCCGCGAAGCACATTGCTGGGAATTGATGTCATTTCATCCATGATGATGCATGCTTAAATTTTGCTGTGATGTTTATGTATATTGAACTATAATGTTTGGGTTCAATGTGTGTTGATGTTTGTGGGTATTGATCCATGATGCTGAGGTACATTCTGTTGTAATTCTGCTAATGTGTGACATTTAACAGGGCAGAAAGAGGACCTGATAGCTGCAGTTTTATCAGGTGAGATGACTGTTCTGCTGTTCATCAAATACAAATCAGGGAGTTACACACTCTAATGGGTTGTTTTTTACTCCAAGGACACTTTCCTCCTCAATAAACTACTGAGGAAGCAAATATGCACTGCCATACATCTGTCCTCATTCTAGCCAGTGCTGTAATCAATCTGTTTATTGGGCCAGGCCATCTTTTTAATTGGTGGTCTCACCATTTCATTTTCTCTGATCATTGAAAGAGTGTCAGTGTCTCAGTCAGTCAGCTGCTCTCAGTCAGGTGAGTCTGTCCAAATTCATAATAATTGTATTTGCATGTATTTGGTCAATATACAGTTTGAGGGCCAAAATTTGAGAAGTTTTTTGAATGTTGGTTTTTGTTGTTTTTTTTTTTTTTTTAATCCCCTGCTCTTCAAATATTTTGTGGTGTAACAGAGCTCTATTGCCGACTTGCTGTGCTCACGTAATCTGTACCGCAGAGTTGATGAGATGGCGGAGACTTCAATAAAATCAGTCAGAATCCCGTGAGAAAGAAAATTGCTTGAAAACAACAGAGGCCTCTGTATCAGTGCGTGCCTGCATTTTAAATGCTCACAAAGAAATAAATTCAGTTAAACTATTTCTATCCCTTTCAAAGTCTGTTGATCTCATCTGGAACATGGTGTGATAGTACAGTACGTCTGTTATTTCCTGATGAGATGATTGGATGGTTGTTATGGCTTCCAGGACAGCAAAGTAGGCAACTGGGTAGAACGCTGCTTCATATAATGAGAAAGTAACCATTTACTAAAATGAAAGATTTCTCTGTCAGATATCCAGGCTCAGTCAATAGAAGAACTCAAACAGCAGAAGTCGTATCTGAAGCTCCTGAAGAAACAGTGCAAAGAACTAAAGGAGCTTCGCAAGAAACACCTGAGGAAGGTGAGTGACATGGTTATGTGCACATTCAATTAGTATGCTACACGGCCTCTAGTATATAAGCCCCTGCTCAGTCAACATCTCAGTCCAGAGTCAGTGGCATTTACTATGTTGCTGTGAAAGCCTCCTCTCTTTTAAGAAGGCTCTTCACGAGGTGTTTGAATATTGCTGTGGAGATCTGTTTCCATTCTAGCCAGTAAAGTATTGGTGAGGTCGGGCTATGATGCTGGGCTATTACACCTGACTCCAACTTGAGTCTCCTGTTGATCCAGTGGTTCCTGAGGATGATGGGGGTTGAGGTCAGGGCTCTTTGCTGGCCTGTCAAGTTTTTAAACAGTGATGTCAGCTAACCCTGTATGGACCTCCCTCTGTGTATGAAGGCATTGGTCATGATGCAGGAAACGGCTGTCCCCATACTGTTGGAAGTGCTGAATCACGTAAAATGCTATGTTATATTATCAAGGCTTCCTTCAGTGGAACTAATAAGCCTATCAAAACCATTAAAAACAGCCAAAGCCGAGGAGTGTCCGCATACTGTAGGCAATTTTGTGTTTGACTCAATAGCATTTCAAGCCAACTTGTGCATTCATGCTCATTAATATATGTTATCATCCTGGGCGATAGAATACTGTTGCACACAAATTGATTTATCCTCTTAATTGACCCTTTTTGGCATTGTCCTATGATGTATTCATGGAACACTAATTTCTGTTATCTCTCAGTCCCAGCCTCTACATAAATTAGGGTTGGTAGATTCATAATTTGCTTATGTAAGCACAAGCACGCACTGTTTTTGCAAATTACTGCTTAATTCCTCCCATCAGTTACTCGGACAATACATCATCTGACATGTATGAAATATGTCTTTGATACCGCTGGAAGCGCAGAATCATCTGGGATATTGAACTATACTACACATTGTCTGGTTGGGATCACAAACCACGTACAAGTAATTTTATAACTGCAGACATTTTTGTAAAAATCTAGATGTCTGACTAGCCTTGTATGAGTAAAGGAACCCATGAGCTTCACAGGCCTGGTTGTCTTGTGTTGACCGGTGGCTGAATGACTGTGGCTTTCAGATCTGGTCTCTGAGTAAAGAGCAGCGCAGTCACAGCAGCCAGCTTCACTCCGACTCTCAGAGGAGGAGGAGCCAGATGGAGAAGAAACTCAAGATGAGCTTCAAGAAGAAGTGAGAGAGTCTTTATTTTCACAGGGAGAGTGTGTGACTGTGTGTTTGTCTGCATGCGAGTGTGTGTGTGTGTGTGTGTGTCTGTATATGCGTGCAGGTTTCTGTGTGTGCCCGTGTGTGCGTGTGTGTCTGTGTGTGTGTGTGTGTGTGTGTGTGTGTGTGTGTGTGTGTGTGTGTGTGCGCGCGCGCGCACGCACATGAGCATGAGTTGGCTGGCTTCAGATGAGGCCATTTATCCTGTACTCTGTTTGACAACTGCACATTAATTGGATGAAGCATTATATGGTTGGAAAGTATTGGTTGTTTGTTTTTGCGGCTCAGGTGAGTCATTTTTGAGGTGCATGCGTGCGTACGAGCGTACATGCGGGTGAGTGAGCGGGCGAGCGGATTTGTCTGTGGTTGCTGGTGTGAAATGAGATTCCTTTAGCTGAATGTAGGTCATTAAGTGAGCTTTGTTGGTTGAATGAATCATCATCTTGCACTTTTGAGCACTGCTCCAGCTCTCCATTAACTGCATTTCAGGAACTGCCTGCATTATCCACTTCAGCTTTATTTATGGGTTGGCAGTATGAAGGAATACACCTAGAGGTTTTGAATTTATGAAATTAGTAAGGTCTTCAGGGCGTTCCCAGCTTCCCTTTGCTCTGGCATGCTTCCACACTGGTCTCAGGCCTCCAGAGTCCTCATTATATAGCAGATCTCCAGTGAGGGAAATGAACAAAACCTTAAATCCCAGTGTGCATCTCATAGCCCTTTCCTTCTGGCTTTTTCATTTTCGAATGATAAACAAAGAAAGCCAGCCACTTTCAAATAGGACCTGAATGAGATTTTCCTATTTTATCCAATAATTATTGAATTATTTGTTGACGATTTAGTTATTTGTTCAGTTATTTAGTTATTTGTCGTCGTTTTTTTCCGCTCAGGGTTCTCATTTAGGGAAGGAGCATGGGCTCTCCATTACTGGGGAGTTTCTGCAGTTTGTCTCACATCTTGTTTGGGGTGCTTGCACTGTACATTGATGCTGCAGGACGATGTCAGACAGAACAATTAATTGTAGCCCCCAGAGAAAGTTGAGCGGCTACTGTAGGCTCATGGTCATCGTCTCCTCCGCCGCCGAGTTTGTCGCGATTTTCTAGTTGGACGTTCTACAGGCCACAAATGTGAATTTTTGAAATTGGCATCAGAAGTGTGAATCCTTGAACCCTACCTGCCTTGTGTCTGCAGCTCAGGCTGATGGTGGTGTTGTAAAGGTGTGGGGAATGTTTTCGTGCTGCAGTTTACACCCCTTAGTACCAGGTGATCATTATTTAAATGCCACAGCTTTTCTGAGTATTGTTGCTGACCATGTGCTTCCCTTTATTGCCACCATGCTCCCATGTTCTTGTGGCTTCTTCCAGCATGGTAATGCACATCGAAACAAAGCAAAAGTCATCTCATACTGATTTCAGGAAACTTTAATTCAGTTCATTGTACTTCAGTCGCCTCCCCAGTCTAAAGCTGCATTTAAATCTAATGACTAAATCACATGTACAAATCCAATAGAGCACCTTTTGGGTGTGGTTTAGTGGGAAATTTGTAGTGTGTGTGTGCAGCTGACAGACCTGTGGGAATTATGTGACACTGTCACATCAACATGGAGCAGAATCTCAGAGGAATGTTTCCATCTACCTACTTAATCAGTCAAGAGCTGAATCTGTTCTCAGAGTCGAGGCTTAACCCGTTATTTGTATCATGCTCCTGTAATAAAGTGTTTGGTCAGTTCAGATGTGTTATATATTATGTAATTAACATATCAGTGTGTGCCTGAGTGATTGTTGTCTATTAGGCTGAGTATCTGGAGAGACTGTGTCAATTTTAACTGCCATTGTATGACTTCTTGTATGTTTGTCTGCATGATTTGCGAATCTCATGGATGTTGCACTGTATGGATATTGTGAGGCAATATATTTTGAACTGACTGTATATATTGTGTGTTTATGCATTATGTGTGAGTCTTGGTGTGTGCTGCTTTAGTCGTGAGCCGTTGTTGTGAGTAGTGAATGCGCAGAGTGAGCCCTGTTTAACAGGTGTATGCTGCTTGTACTGTTACAGTTGCTGGTGTGTGTTGTGTGCATTACGAGTGAGTATATAGTGAGTTTATGGATGCAGTGAGAGATGCTGTGTGTCCTGCAGCGAGCCCCAGGAGCACGTGCAGATGCAGCTTTCTGCGCTGGATGCGGAGCTGCAGAAACAGACGGTGCAGCTGAGAGAGTGGCAGATGCAGCAGCTCCTGCAGCTGCGACAGACGCAGCACCAGCTGGAGAGAGCCAAGAAACAAGCGCATCTGAAGGAGGTATATACCTGCCACTGAGCGCGCTCCCTGTGCTCCCTGTGCTCCCTGCGCTCCCTGTGCTCTTTGCTCTCCCTGCACTCCTACTCCTGCCCATGTTTCCTCCCAGAGTCCTGTGCGCTGCTCTGACTCCCTGTGTGTTTCAGTCCCATCAGAAACTGCAGCACACGGCGCAGGAGAGCCAGCAAGCCCAGCTGAAGAAACTCAAGGAGATCTGTGAGAAGTATGAACATTTCCTCTTCTGTGTCCTCTTGTGTATGTGTTTGTGTTTTTGCTTGTGTTTGTTTGAGAGTGAGTGCGCATGTGTGATTTTTTTTTTTTCCCCTTGCGTGCGTGCGTGCAGGTATGAAAGCCTGATTTTTTTTTTTTTTTTTTTTTGAAGCATTGCCACTCTGCTCATTGGCATTAGGTTCTGAGTCTCGGTGTTTTTTTTCATTCCTGTATGAAGTTCAGAGAGGGCTGAACATGCTGTGTGCTGCACCCACAGTGTTCCTGTCCTTTAGATAATGCAGAGTGTCTGAAACCTGGATCACTGGAGGTGTTTCTCTTGCAGAAGAGAGTATAGAGTGTTCATGCAGACCCTCGGCCTCCCACGCCGCCCATACCAATGTTCACAATGAATAGAAAGACAATTTAAGCGTTTTCTGCACTGATGTGGTAGATTATTAGTACCTTTGAGGGCAAAAGGAGTATGTGAATGCAGACTGAAAGCGTGTATGAGTTCATCACACACTGATTGGGTAGGTGTTGCCACAGCGAGTGAGTGATTAACCAGACACAATGCTAACGTACATCTATATGTGCTACAGCATGCTCATGTAGCCGTCTGCAGTGGGCACTGGAACAGTGTGTTGGGCTTCAGGCTTGCTCCTCTGATATTGCTCTTATTGGCCTGTCACCGCAACTGTTAACAATGTTACATCAATCTCTGCCTAAACAGAATTTCCATATTTTGATTTATTCTATTTTTAGTAGTTTGTGGTGAGTTAGGTTGTATTTGTGCTGCTCCTTCTGCTTCAAAGTACTTAGGATAAACAAGGATAAATATTTTATTCGATAAATAGAACTGCCAGTTTCTTCTGTCGCTTTGTATTGAAGAAGACTAAAAGAGCCTGGTCTGGTGGAAGTTTGCTTTTGAGTCAGTGAGAGTTTCCACGCTGAGGACGGCCAGCATGCTTGCGCGGCGTTCTCCTTTTAGACTTGAATAGATCTTAATTATAGGCGGCAGGTTGGCTGGTTAATTTAAATAAACAGGCCAAGTAGATTTGTACGCTCCATTTAGACAGAGGTGTAGTGCAAATGCCCATTAGCAGAAGAGAGCGGCAGAGTTTTTGAAAGCACACCATTTTATCTCATCTAATGTGCCTATCTCCAATTACAGAACTCATATTTGATACAAAAGGGAGTAATTCAGCCCCTGAAAAACTGCCTGTGCTTTCAGTAAGCTCTAGTTTTGGTAATTGACATTTCTTATTTTATGCACGCAGTAACATGCTCCTGCACAAAGCGGTCATCGGTAAGCTTCTTGCATGAGGACAGATGTACGCTTCTGTAAATTTGCTCTCCCGCCATTTGACGGCTCAAAGACGCGTATTGGCACTTCAGATTCAACCTCGTTTCAGTTGCGGTTCAGTCTTATGGTCTAACTGTGGGACCAGTGATTTTGTTGTCGGCGTAATGTGCAAACTGAGTGTGTAGGTTTCTGTGTCCATTTCTCACTGCTTCCATGGTTTACGTTCACAATGTTTTTTGAACATTAGTCGCTTTGGATATATTTCATTATTTCCCTCTGACACCCTAATTAATGCTTCCCTGCAGGTGAGACAGCTGCATACCACGATTTTCGCAAGTGAAAGATCACTTCAAAAATAGCTGCTAACAGCGATACTTGTGCTAACAAGATTCAAAGACCTGGGGACAGCTAGCGCTTGCGTAATGAGGAAGCGAGACATCACATGATCTGTGCACAGGCTCTCGAGGGGAGTCAAGGATGGCGGAATGCAATCTGACTCTCTCTCTTGCTGTCGCTCAATAGTAGTTTTGGCAGTTTGACAAAAGTGAGCCAAGCTTTCTCAGTGATGCGCCTGTTTACAATTGACCATTGCGCTGTCTATGTTTTTATTGATTTCCTCTAGTGCATGGTTGTAGGACTTTCATTTGTGCTAATGAGTGATTTTTGCCTCTCTTGTGCCCTCTGTAGGGAGAAGAAGGAACTGCAGAAGATACTGGACAGGAAAAGACACAACAGTATCAGCGAGGCCAAGACCAGGGACAGGGAGAAGGCCGAGGCGTGAGTCTGCCCTCTTAATGTCCTGCACTGAGAGCTTTTTACACAGCATTGAACTGGCCTCAAACTCTGTGGAGGTGTGCTTGAATAGACTGTAAATAGGCTGTACTAACAGGCTCTGTGGATGCGTGCTTGAATAGACTGTGAATAGGCTGTACTAACAGGCTCTGTGGATGCGTGCTTGAATGGACTGAGAATAGGCTGTACTAACAGGCTCTGTGGATGCATGCTTGAATGGACTGAGAATAGGCTGTACTAACAGGCTCTGTGGAGGTGTGTTCGAACCCAGATATTTGAGTGCTGAAGATCGGAGGGGTGAAGCAATTTGAAGAGGAGCCTATAATTAACCACCCAACAAATCTATGATTCTTTCTTATTTTGTGAATTTTCCTCGTATTTCCTTCTCACCACCTCCCCTCTCTCTCTTCCTCCTCTCTCCTCTCTCTTCTCCTCTGCTCTCCTCACCCTCTCCCTCCTCTCTCCTCCTCCAGGGAGCTGAATGAGATCAACAGAAAGCACATTGCCGAGTCGGTCTCCTCCATTCGCAGAGTGAGTCTTTAAGTGGTTCTCAGTCTTCTTCTCTTGTTGTGAGTGCTGCTGTGATCTGTGCACCTGTGGAGATGTGTCTCAGTGATTTGTGATCTCTGCTTCAGTCTGTGTGGAGCCACAGGCATGTCAGCAGGGCTGCCCAACCCTGTTCCCGGAGGCGCACCATACCACTGCTCTTACTCTAACCCCAACTAACCACATCTCATTCAAAAACTACATGCTGAATTGAGCTGATTCAGGTGTGCCAAATTTGCTTTGGAATGAAATCTTACAGGATGGTATATATCCAGGAACAGGATTGAGCAGTTCTGCATTACAGCGGGATGATCACATGTCTATTTTGTCACATGGCACAAATAACTTGCACTTAAGCATACATGTACACACACGTACAATCACGCGCAGCTGTTCTCACTTACAGGCACATACATGTGTACACTCCCTTGAACACACACGCTCTGTGTATTGTCCCGTCAGTCTGATCAGACTGATCTGTCTGTCTGTCCTACAGCTGGAGAACGCTCAGAAGTGGAGGCAGGAGAAGCTGACCGTGCGGCACCTCGAGATCCTGCAGCGCATCGAGGAAGACCTTCCGCAGGTCAGTACCCCCTGCCCCTCCTCTTCATCGCCTCCACACCACTGCAGCTCAACATGATGACCTAACAACATATACAGACGGGCAGTGACTCATAAGCTACACTGATAAGCGCTCTTATTTGAGCAGTTGGGTTCACTTAGATTGTAAAATGAGACACAGTGTGCGTCTAAAACTAATAATATATTTTTAGTGTACGTGCGTCATCAATAAAAGAAAGGGTGGCATGAATAATGAAGGAGCTTTTGTATCTTGAAATTTAGAAATGTTTATGGTTATGCCTTTTGAAATCTGGCTGGGTGTTGAACTCGATTGGTTGTTTGAGCCCCCATGGTTCATATGATGTCAGCCTATTGCTCACTCTGACCCCTGTAAAGAATATGGGGTCTCATTCTGAAGCGCATTCGGCTGCTCTCATCTGTGCCGAGTGTATTACAGCACCTGCTGCTTTTGGTCTGAAGGTAATTTGCTCACCATGAGCCTCACAGCAGATTGGAATTTGACATTCCTCCCAGGGCAAAAATATTTTTCCCTGCACCAATCTCTCAGATGCAGTCATTCATGTCTCCCTCTCTGTCACTGTGAAGTGAATGATGGTGCTGATGGAAATGATGTCTCTCTCTCGCTCTCTCATTCTCACTGTCTCTCTCAACTTCAACTTTATTTCGAGCCCAGAGTGCAATTGTTTTGCAGGCCAAAAACAACAACACAACACCAGAAAGGACACTAACGGCACAAAGAACAATACATATCTCAAACATCAGACAGCATTAAAATCATTACACAAAAATAAATGTAAAAAATAAAAAATATTTAAAAATAAGATAATAATAAAAAATTAGTAACAAAGAAAAACAATAAAAAATAAACTCTCTAACTCCCTTCTCTCATCCCTCAGCTGCAGTCCCAGTTGGAGAAGGACATGGACGCGGAACTGCAGAGGCTGCCCGAGGAGATCTGCCAGTACCTGCAGGGGGAGCTAGAGAGCAAGGGTCTTCGAAGCGACGCTCTCTACAGCTCGCTGTCCAATAATGACAGCCCCAGCTCTGGCCCTCCCTCCAACAGTAGCACACCCCCATTCCACTCACCCAATCGCAGCTGGCAAGGGGGCCGGAGCCTGGACAATAGTAGCGCCTCATTGGTTGATTCCTCCTCCTCAAGCACGCCAGTCATGTCAGAGGCAGAGGTCGCATCAGTATAGCTCAACCTCAGAAAATGCCCCTCCCCTCCCACCCCACTGGATTATTGCCGCAAAAATATTGATTTCATTTTGTTTTAATGTTACGTTTGTCTGTCATTTATTTTTACGCTTTTTCATTTGATGCCATTCATCCTGGTTATCAGGGTACGCTTTTGATTTTAAGAAAAGTGCTTTTTGTCAGCAATTTTACCAAAGCCACTTGATATTTTACATTTTGGATATAGGGATCTTTTATTTAGTTATAGTTGGTGGGCACAAAGGGGAATTTCTGTTCGACGGTTGAATTTATTTATTTGCATAGTAATTGCACCAACTGTGCTTAAGTTGTAGTAATTTTATTAGTCCACCAGGTGGAGACATTGTCAGAAGTAATATCTCGGACCCTCGTTAGCGTAAGAATGTGCCATGTGGCACTATGTTTGGAGAGGTGAAAGGGCTTGTTTACAAAACGAACTATTCCCGAGTACTTACTGCACAGGATGATAAAATCCCGTGATTATCATCAATCAGCTTTATTGCTACTGACAGGGAAGTAATTACATTGATGAAAAATATCCTCGGTAGTGGTTATTATCACTGTCACTGAAGCTGCTGTTGAGACAGAGGGTAATGGGTGTTCGGCCTAAGATGTGCGGAGTCTCTGCTGTGGTGGGTTCCTGTGTTTGGGATGAGGCGGAAGCCTCCGGTACGGACAGTACACAGGAAACTGCGTGTATGCTTCTGCGCATTTGGATAAATGTGTGCATGTGAGTGTGTTTTTTTGTGTGCCAGCCTTTATGTTCTTAGTTATGCCGTTTTTTTTTTTTTTTTTTTTTTTTCGTGTGTGTGTGTGTGTGTGTGTCTGAGCATGCTTGTGCTGATTTGTGTGCGTATTTTTGTATGCAAGTGCATGTGTGCATAATGGATGTGCAGTTCGAATCTCAGACCAGCCTACAGCGAGCCTGAAATGTATTTTAATGCAAAAAATATAAGACTGCTGTCTCTAGTATGTTCAGGCTGTGAGGGGATTACATCTAATCCATACTTGCTATGTAATTGGTTCGGTGGCCAGCGACCCTGCCCCCATACATTTCTGCAGGATTGTGGCTCTATAGAAGAGGACTCATCCCACCCCCATAGAGGAGGAGTGGGGGACCATCCAAGCCTTTATTTTAATATTAAATGTCCCATTGGGTTGGTGGCATCTCGTCTGCCTAACACTTTTTACAGAGCTTAGAGTCGGGTTTCCCTTGTTGTATTTTAGTACATTACAGTTAGTTTTATTTATTTCTTGTTTAAACTTCTGGGAGAAGATTGGCTTTAATCGCTTTTTTTTTGGCTCTTAATCGCTTCTGTTCTCCCCCTGTGGCAGTTTAGGCCGTTACAGTAGAGTGGTTATTGAATAAATGAGTATTGAAGATTTGGCTTATTTCCCAAGTAGCCTTGTGCTTCCGTTCAGGGCTTCCTTTACTGGGGCAGGCTCTTGCATTGATGCCCTTGATGAAAATTTAAACATAAAGCACAGTTTGTGTCATGTTTAAGATGGGGAGATTTGCAGGTTGGGTCTGTAGTCTCACGTTGCCCGAAAGGAAATTTAAAAAAATGTTTGGAACCTACTGTATAGGACATAAAAGGGCAGAACATGGTTCATGTACCCCTAATTCCCTAAGACGACCTGTACTAGCATGGGTCTGTTGCACGATATGAGCGATGACAAAAAAACTGCACATTGCTGTACCAAGAACAAAGGACATGTTGTGTTTGTGAATGAGAGTGTGTGCGTGTGCACGTGGGTCTGCATGATCATGTCCTGATGAAAATGAATGGCTCCAGTCTGAACTGTATGGATGCTGTGGCTGAATTATCAACTTCCTGTGCTTTTGTTTATGTCCTTTTGTACATCTAAGAGCCCAGATCATGTAAGATGTGCGTTTGAGTCTTGATCATTACTGAGGGGTTGCACCATTTTTATCTCTGGTCATTTCATATGTTTTACATGTTTATTTTATTTTAGATTTACGCTAATTTTACTACTGACTAATGGTGCAGTGTAAAAGGAGGCTGGCGGATTTGGGGATGTGTGTGTTTGGGAGTGATGGCACAGTTGAAGCATCTTTGAGATGCACTGGATGCTCAACAGTTATATATATATTCACACACACACACACACACACACACACACACACACCCTCCTCTCAGTCCCTTGTTCAGCTGACACCTGCTGCCTGTCTGTCATTTTACAATGTGGGGTAAATTACCAGTAACTTTCGCTGCAACTATTTAAATGTAATTTTTTAAAGTTGAATTTTCTTTCTTTTTTTTTTTTTTTTTTTTTTTTTTTTTGCTCCACATCTGCCTAGAGTACAGATGACAGTTGATCATGGCGATCTGTTTATCTGTGTTTTGCTGGATAGTCTCCTTTCCTATGGTGCATGTTTTGATAGTGCAGATATTCTCTGTAATACCTAATTTGAGGCAGTAGAATGGTTTTGAGGCTTACATGATTCTGCTCTGGTTTTGGAGAAGTGCCTGGCATAACACAGCGCGCACACTGCTACTCGCTGTCCGGTTATTTCAAAAGCAGCCCGGCTATATACGTACAAGGCTCTATATTTAGAGTGTGTTATTATGGCTAGATTAGTACTTTGCTTGTTTGTTAACTGAAGGTTCCTTTCCTGTGTGTCTCCATAAATGTCGTGGGATGAGATGTAAGGGAACACTGTTCTGCCATTGTGACGTTTAATCGGAATCCTAGCCTGTGCCATGTCAACATTCATGTACCAGTGTGTCGCCATTTTTTGTATTTTCACTCGTATGTGTAGGTGTTTTGTATGAGTTATCTGTACTGTTAAGAGAATATTTTTCAAAGTTATTGCACTTTTATTTCCCCTTTTTTTTTCATTTTCTCCTTGCATACAGGGTCCAGTCGGGCTCAGTGATGTAACTTCCTGTTTAGCTCAGTCGATATCAGGATGCAGACCTTGCTGCTGCGCTTGGTCTTCTCTGCGTGCTGAAGTAGGAACTTCGTGTCCCGGCGTGTGACCGATGGTTTTGCACGGGACTGTGGAGGAAGAACATGTAGCCAAGCCCATTTCTTTGAAGGCGTGTTGCTTCCTCCTTTGCTGTGTAAATCACGACACCTTAAAAACCAAATTTAAGTAGGAGCACTGCGCAAGAGCTGTTTGGCCAACCGCTAAGGCAGACTATATTGCTTGTATATGTGTGTATAAAATGTCTCTGTTCTATGGCTTCTCACTGATATTGGATCTGTAGACCCAGTTTGAAGAGCACAGATGCACAAAGTTCATGGTACAAGTGGAAGTGATGTCACTATCACCTGGGAATTATAATGGGTGTATAGTTCTGTTTACCTAAGAAGGTCATACTGGGTGAATCACAATCTGTCTATCACTACCTCCTCCCAATCTTTAAAATTGCCGCACAAAAGCTTTCACATGTTCAGTGCTTGTCATCTTGTAGTTCAGAGTTCAAGTTTACATGAATGTGGATGTGGGTTGGCCGAAACCCGTTTTGTAAAATGGAAGTATCCATGTTTCTGAAAACCTTAAAAATGACGGAAAACGAGACCCAGCTGGCGTAGGGAAATGATGCCAGTGAGTTTCCTCAGCAGTACCCATTGCAACAAGAATCTGCTACATCTCTCTTGCCGACTGGCTCTGAGTCCTGGTCTCACCTGTGCTTCCTGTGCAGTTCTGTGGTTGACCTGCTTCATTTTTCCATTCATTCCTTGCTTAGTCCCATTCTGTGCCTGAAAGAAACTATGGTATGTTAACACTGTATGTAGAATTCACTCGCACATTTAGTGAAAGGGAATGAAATCATTCAGGATGTAATTTTTATTGTCTTGACAAATAATATATCTGTACATTCAATAAATACAAAACTTCCTCTTTGGATTTCCTTTTCAAATGTATTCTCTGGACGTTAAAGACATTTGTTACCAAAAAAAAGTCATAGGAAGGCTTTATTTGATTATGCATGCCTCGAGTGTGAAATAATTTTTACTGATAGATTTAGGAGGAACTGAAACTGCCTTGTCTGCGGAAGAAGACATGAAATTTTGCGCTGATAAGTTTTGATAAACATTTTGCAAGCTTTCCTAATACAGCTGCGCACACGTGCACACGCAAACATATGCGCACATGCCCAGGCATGCAGTTTTCCAGCTGGACGTGTTTTTAGAGATCTGGATTTCTTTGATTTGACTCTTGCCTTGTATTATAAAAGAAGTCCTGGAGTTCTTTTTTTGTCTTCCATCAGCATGAACTCATATCTGAGGGCCTCAGGTTAGTTCTTGGAATAAATGTTTTCTTTACTGAAGTACTTCTGAATTTTAACACCCTCACCTCTCTATGAGCAATATTTGCCTTTTAGCTTCTACCTTATTTGAGTTCTAATTTGACAGTATCCTGCAGACCGTGGCTTGTTAAGACTGTCTGAAGGATATTCAGAATATTCAGTGACTGCAGCATTACATTTTATTCCAGTACAGTAACCTTCAATGACAGAGATTTACGTTTCATCCTTTGGTTGTTGGCATGATTTTCAGTTCCTGATGCTTTAACCCACCAACTTCTGCACCATCTGCCAAACCCTCCTGTTATCTGACCTCTCTTTTGGATCCACTGTGATCAATAACTGTGGTTGGTGGGGAATCTTTGATGTTATCAGAGCTCATTGCTGATGAACCAGAAATGAAGCCAGAAAAAAAAAGATCTAAGACCACTGCGAAAAATGCAGTTGAAGTAGTGCAACCAGGACAGTCCATTGGTGTTACACCATTGGATAGTCTGTTTTGTCTACTGCTTTCCTTTATAAATTTTTCCCTTTTCATCTTATGGAGGGAAGTGACTGTTGTTATGACTTGAAAGTCACAACAAAGAAACCCAGCAATGACAACTTAAACAAATTTATTCTTCACTGATTAGGTCCAAAAATTTCTACAAATAATCCACTGTGCAATCTGATAATAACACTCTAATGCCACTGATGCCAAAACAAAAACTCTCCCTAACTGAGCAAAATCACAGCATTTATAAAGACTAGGATTATTCTGGAAAGATCTACAGGAGTCCTGGGTGATCCGGCCCCCTCCAGGCAAGAAGAGGCCAGAAACCTCTAGGAAGCACAAGTGGTATTGCATCAGATCATGTTTTGCTACAGATGTACCACCAGAGGGTGCTAAATGATGAACAAAGTAAACAAATAGCTGACCAGTAAGGCAGCACAAATAGTATGTAACAAATCTCCATTTATTAATTATATACAGTGCTGTACATAAAATACTCATACATAACACTGTAAGTAGCCAGACCACAGTGTTAATTGAGAGTTGTAGAACTCATAACATGGTCAGATGTCAGACGTTTGAGACTTCGATTCATGTTTATCTGGCTCTAACAAACAGTAGTACCTCAAATGTACATCACCCCTGGTTTCAATTTGAACAGATCTGCTCAGTATATTCACTGACAGAAACTTGCCAGGTGTTCTTTTCGCATGCATTAAAAAAAATGTACTGCACATCTTACGGGTGTAAACATTTCACATAGGGCAAAGACTGTTTCACTTTATGCACAGGGGAATCTGGTCAAACAAACATTGCATGCACGACTTGTTCAAAGAACCAATATTTGTATTTTATGAATAATGCATGTAAGGAGTGAAATGAGAGGCTCCAAAGTTTGTGGAGAGCAGAAACAGAACGGAGTTGCACAGACCTGCTCAGTTGTGGAAAGTGTGCTGTTTGAGACGCTGGCTGCTGAGGACTGTGTGAGCCAGCAAGGGCGCTATCCTGCATCACAAAGATTTGCGGAAACAGGGTCTCCTGGAAGAAGCCTTTCAGGGTTTAAAGTCTCCTGCTTTGACAGGTAAAGGGGCTTAAGCAAAGCCGATGCAGACCAGATTTATCCTGCTTTCTGAAGAAAGATAGAACTTGTGTCGCAGAAACCCATTCTCTTTTGGGTATGTTATGCCACTCTTTTTGTTTTCTTGGTGGCAGGTTTGTCATTCATGTTAAAAGTTAGTTTTTTGTTTTTTTTTAAACTTTCCTCCATTCTCTACTAGTGAGCTAGTATGAGCTGTCTTAAAAACAGAGAAACTTGCATGAGGCTGAGGCATAGGTAGGTGGTGTTTCGTTAAGTCAGAAGGGCCACAATGAGTTGGCATGTTGCTTGAGCTTAGCGCTGGTCTGAGATCAGCCCTGCAAATGTGGAGAATTAATCCAGGCTTGTGTCCAAAACGCCATCCTAACTACTATGTCCTTGAATGAACATTATGCCACATGCCTACTCCCTTCCCAAATTTGGACCATTCCTTAAAATGGCTTTGAGTTGAGAACATTTGATGATAATTTTAAAGTGAAAGACAACCATTGCCTGATGTGAACTGCAAATGAAAGGACCGCCCCTCAGGTGTTGCAAACTATGTTTTTAGGAAATTTTAGACACAGCTGAACTGAATAATAAATACTCGGTTTGAAACCCTCACAGAATCCGCCGTTTTCCCTTTAACAGCGACCTCAAATGTCCTATAGCTCTTTTACAGCAAGATGTTAAAAAAAGCTCTCATTGAAGAACCAAATTGAATGCTTCCAGTGAGTGTTCTGACTCTCAGCAGCTGAACACACAAGCAATTTAATGAAGAATCATATCCATCAATAAAACAAATGCTGTGCTGAATAAACAAACAAACACATTTGTGTTGAGTAACCTATTGCACATGCATAGTAATCTAACCATGATGCCAGCTAGGCTAACCACATAAGCTAAAACATAAAGTAGTTTGCTAAACATGCTAGCAGTGCATAATGATCAAATCTGCAGGGAACTTCCTAGACTCCATAACAATTAAGGGAGTGACTTAACAGCTAGTAACATTAACACCTGTGCTAATGTAAAAATACCCTCAATATAAAGGGTGACTCACGGTTTAATCACTCTTTGTAGAGAGAAAAAAAATGAATCACTACAAACCTCCCATTGCTAGACAACCAACACTGAAATGAGGGGAGAACATTAGCTTGTGCATTAATCAATATAAGCTGAGAAAACTGCTCGGTACGAGGGGGAATTTAGTACAAAATGAGTAAAGCCTTTTCACTTTGTGTTGACAAAATTTTTCACAGAATGTAGATCATCTAAAATCCACTGTTTACATTTGTTTTTGGGGTTTTACTGCATTCATTCTCTAACATATAAACCATAAATAAATAAATAAACCATACTTTTAAGGAGGTCCAATCACAGTCAGATTATTGGGTGCATTTCAAACCTGAGGACACACCTCCCATTGCCATACTTCTTTATTTACTATGTGATAAGACTGTCCTTTTTATAAGCGGAAGCTGATAGGCCATGAGGTATTGGGAAGATGTCCCATTCGTCTTCGTCATCATCCATCAGAAAGTTCTTCAAACATCATCTCTGAAGCTACAGGCTGGATTCACTTCAAATTTGGGTTGGAGGTTCCTTGGGACAATGTCTATTCATAGACTGTAGATAAAGATGGATGACATGTTTCCACTTCCTAATGCTGTACAGAAGTGGATGCAAAACATCCCTCTGTCTGCCCAGTAGTGATCGGGGGGTTGGTAACCTTGGTATTGAAGTCCTACCCATATACCACCTTACTCAGTTGCAAGTACATCCTGAACTTTTTGTGCGGCATGGCTGGCTGGGGGTGTGTTACATCTAACTTTATTGTTAGGCTAATATATTTAATATTGTCTTTTTAGGAAAGATGACCAAATGTTAGGCCTACTGAAAGCACTGTTCTACCATTACTGAAAACTTGTTGAAGGGTTGGCTAGTTCAAACTTTTTTCAAGACTTGAATACACGCATGCAACGGTACGCCAGGGAATTCCCATTAGAAGACATGGCGACAAGTGTTTGAACCGTGTCGCTTCGTAGGAATTTTTTGCTCATATCTCCGCACGGAAGGCATCTACCAGCGTGTACTCGCTGCTGAGTCTAGCTTTCTTAGCTATGAAGGTATGCGCGCTTGATTCGTTACGATCCGAAGAGTTGGGGAAATGTTACAGACATAGAGCGAAAAAGTATGCCTGAAGTAAATGGATCAAGCAGTGTCTCTGTGGGTGTACATTGAAAGTCAGATTTATAAATATCCACCCACAGTGACACGCAGGGTCTAGCTATAGGTTAACATCCTGTTTCAATCCCTTCAAAACAAATGCGCGATTTTTCCCTTTTTGGTCTTCTGCGTATTGTTAGGTAAAGGGGATTTTATTTCGTAGAAAACATTCGGAAATATTCATTTCTCAAATGGGTTCGTTCGTAAATTATTATTTTATATCACACAGAGGGTGGCGGTAATACACAAATTGGTGTGTCAAACACCATAAAACTCAAAAGAAGAAGAAGGAAGGGTTCGTTTGCAGTGAGTAGCGTGTAGTGTGACTAGTGTGTAGTGAGAATAGTGTATGTAGACCGTAGAGCGCGGTTTCGAACACGGCCAATGTGTCTCTTGGGGTTGTTTGCCATTTCAAAAAATTTAGATTTTTGTATTTCTTCGGAATTTCCTTAATTTTTGAAATTCTCAGATGGAAAAAAAAAAATTCTTCAAAACTACAGGCCAAATTCTCTTCAAATTGGGTGAGGAGCTTCCTTGGGACAATGTCTACAAATACTGGTTGCAGTTCTGAAAAAAAAAAATCATTTTTGTATTTTTTCAATGAATTTTCTTCATCTTTTCATCAGAGAACTTTAAAAATCTTTTCAATTTATCTTGCACAATATTGAATTTACAAAAAGATGTTTCAATTTATGACATTGCATATATCCAGCTTAATACTTCACTTACACAATAAAATAAAATTGTTCAGAATTGATAATTGATGTAATGGGTTATCTACTTACTGTTCACGTCAAAGTGATCTACAGCAAATCTTGCAGATGCCCATGTCTCCTTTCTTTGCCGGAGAGCTACAAGGCCCTTGGTCCTATTTTTTGTTATTACGAGTGACCTGCATGTGCCACTCAGAGTTTTTCCTGCCTTTCACCGACAATCTGAAATTTCCAACTGTGCCTGTCACTTTACCACACCCACATATTAGTAGTTTAAGTTAAAATGCACGCATCCCTCATATGACTGACTAACACACAATTTTACAAGTACCATGTATGGTCATGGGTATGTCCTCTGGCATTGATTGGATCATGAGGAAAGAGAGAGCAGTGAGACACTTGTGTAGGAGAGGCATGTCTGTGCTACCTTTGTGCCATTACAATCAGCTGTAATAAAATATCCATTTCATGGAGAGAAATGCTCTCTAATCATCACGTGAAAATATTGAGCACTGTAAGAATGAGAACGACATAAAATATAAAGCCAGAATGTGTTCTAAAAACATTAAAAAGAAATCATATCATTTAAATGGCTGAACTAAAAAGAACAAAAAACAAACAAAACATGACAAATGGCCTCCCTCTGTATCTGCACTAATACATGAAGCCTGATCAGCGCCCTGTAGGGCCCCTTCATACCTTGTTAGACCTGTCAGGCCGAGGGGCTACAGACTGTTGCAGTGTTTTTTTTAAACAGGTACAACACCACCCCCCCCAAAAACACACACACATACACACCGCGTTCTTTGATTTGCTGCCTGTATGTTGGAGTTGGTGCATCTCTGTACCATTTCCTGTCTGCCAGGTACAAGGAGTGTAACATGACTATACACACCAATAGCCAGTGTTTTCCATGCAGTCTCACCACACAAGGCCCCATTTAAAGTGAGCTCCCTGCACTTCCCAAAGGGTGCTTCAGCCCCACCTCTTTCACCCCTGCTCTTCTTTCCTTTTGTTGAGAGCTGTTTTCCCCTTGCTTGGACTGTTCCATCCTCTCTCCACGGGGTTCCAGCTTCTCCCTTTTCAATTCCCTCCCTTTCACAGTACCCCCGGCCCATGTCTTTTCCAGTCACCCTGGGTCATACTGTAGTGACTCTCCCCTGTCAGAATCATAGCTGTCTGTCCACAGTAACTTCACTGTAACCATTTCTTTTTCCTGTGAATATTTCTAATTACCCCAATTTATTCCAAAAGTATTTTCAAGCGCACATAATGTGTGGGTTCAATCAGGCTTCCTTCCCCACCCATTAGAGGTGAAAATCCAGCCACGGACACTCCCTCCACATGAATCAGCCGGTCTCACTCGTTCCATCCTCCTCCGGACAGAAGCAAATCCAGGTGGTCGGAATGAAGTTCTGAGGATTTTTCTCCTTCTCAACCAGGACCTTCCATGTCTGCAGGCCGTATAAGAGAAGCCCCCAAGAGCTTGACAGGAGGAGTCCATAACATCAGTATTACAGAAGCGTTCTTAAATGTGTATGGTCCTGTGATTACACCGCTAGGTCTTCAAAGGTAGCTGCTTAAATCCCCTGGAGGGGCACACATACTGTCGCACTCAGCAGGGTCTCCTGTCAGAAGTGCTTCAGAAAATGCCAAGTGATATAAAGGAAAATATGTGTGATGCCATCTGTGAAAGCCATGCAAGATAAAGGCCCTGCCTGAGCAGGTAAATAATGTACTACCTATTGACAGCGGACTACTGTCCACTCTGCCCCACATTCAGACGTTCAAAGGAGGATTGGCAAGAATGCCATAGCGCTTTCAAATACACTGATGGCATTCTTTTCAAACCCTTTCATTAATTGAAAAACACACAGTAAAACTCAAATTCAATTGTATTTTTATATAAACATCCCGCGGTGGGACGTCGGACAGCCGAATTCTGAGAGACTCCACAGTTTCTGTAAAACTGCCTGCTGACGCTGTGCATTCACAGTGGGAGTGTTATTTTTTCAATTGCCTTCTCATTTATTTTATCAGTGCTCGCAGCTGCAACAGACTCTATGAATTTGGGAGATTGCAGATAAGCATGTGTTCTCTTCTCGGGAATACGTGATCAGCCATCCTTTCTTCTTATCACAACACAGTTGGCAAGTTGGCTGAAAGCTTTCCTTTCACAGCTTAATGGGCAGACTTGCGGGCATCTACTCAGAGAGGGACTGCTGTCATTCTGGGTGATGTCCTGAGTGAGCCAATTGTGCATAAACATTCTGCACACTGGCATGGTGTCCATTCTGTGCCACACTTTTCCATTGGTCCATCAATATGCTAATACAGTGCCAGAATGGTGTCTATTCTGTGCCACACTCTTTCATTGGTCCATCCATATACTAATACAGTGCCTGAACAGAATAAGGCACATTACAATCCATCCCCTTTCCCCCCCCAAGATACTGTTCTAAAGATTAAAACATACAAGTCAAGTGGAGGTGATAAAGTACCTTTTAAGGCTTTAATGTAGTTATAAATAAAGACAAATACTTGTTCTTAATAAACAAAAAAAAATTATTTCCTTTTTTCAAATTTTAAAAATATTTTATACAACATTTCTACATCACATAGCAGAATCTGAATGAGTCGAAGTGAGACAAACCACGTTTACAGGAGTGCACACACACACACTCACACACGCACTCACACACATACACACACAAACGCACACATACACAGCAGACACTGATTCACTTGATCCAAGGGTGGAGAAAATACCCACATTTTCAGTGGATAAATTGTTGTAGTGTTCTAACAATGTGAACTCCTGAAACTGAATACTTAGAAATGCAAAAACAAATAATAAAAAAGTAATAAAATAATATGACATCCAGGATGACAGCACTTAGTGACTCCATTTAAAAGAAATAACTAAAAGGGTTGAGGAAAAATAATTATAATCCAACAAATGCAGGCTGATAGTTTTCAGGTTTACGGTATGAAATGGGACGGTGCGCACACCTTCAAAAACCATACAGGGGCATTTTTAACATAGCTATCTACAGCAGACACCAAACTGCAAATGACAATGGAGTCCAAGCACAAAGAAGAAATTTACAGAGCATTTCAGCACATCAATGACAGACAAGCAATCTACACAGCAATGACACAGGCATGCATAGAACAAGCAAATAATGAAACATCATCTGCAACATTTGTTTTACCCAAGACACCGTTTTCAAATGGACGCTAGTTTAACACCTTTTCCCTTCTACTTGAATATTTCAGCAAAATTTCATTAATCGTAGTCGTCTTCCCAGAGACAAATAAAAGAAAAGATTACAACCCAGATGAGATTGAATTTCAATAAAATAAAATAAAATACCACTGATGAAATAAATTCTACTCCTGCTGAGTGTTTCAGTTAATTCTGCATGTGGACTACTGGCATGATGCATTGGCCGTTTGTAGTAACTATCAAACTATACCTATAGTGTATACCTATACTATACTATTGTAACCATAACTAGCAAAATGAGATTCAACCCAGTGCAGCCAACCCCAGCACCTGTGTTGTTTCAGCCATACATTCTATGAATAAAAACCTTAAAATTAGGGTCCCAATACAGAACTCAACAGGGAAATTTTTTATATCTTACGGAATTATGGGTTTTAATCTCTGACAAAGCATATCACAGAACCTTGTGTCTGTATCTTCAATCTTTGGTATAGGTATGCAAGGACCACAGCAGATTCTACTGGAAAAACGGTAATTCTTGAATTGGATCAAAATGATATTATTCACACTCTGTCATACACAGGGAACCTTTTAAAGAACAGTGTCATTGCTGACATCACAGTTGAGAGGAAGAAAGAATAATCTGGGAAGACAGCAGATCAGTCAGGAAAGTGTGTGTGTGTGTGTGTGTGTGTGTGTGTGTGTGTGTGTGTGTGTGTGCGTGTGTGCGTGCGTGCGTGTGTGTTTGTGCACGTGCGCATGGCATGGGTCCATGCTAACAATATTGCATGTGCCTGCAGCCTCTTGTACCACCTGATGTCAGACACAGAGCCAGTGACCCCCAGACAAACATCTCTCGCAGATTGGATTAAGGAGCTGAGAAGGTAACCAGCAGGCACTACACTGTGGAATTACATTGATAAAGACACCGTCTCACAGTTTTGCACTTTCAAGTCAAGGTATGAACATGTATGTAGTCCTACACACTAGCATGACCCAATTCTACAGATGAAAGTATGCAACGATGAAGGTGAATTCCAATCAAAGACACCTGGTTATATTACCACCTATCTGGGTTGAATTAATTTCTGCTCTTGGGGGAAACTCACATATATGGAGAGCACCACAATTCATTCTACAGTGAGATGTGTCTATTTTGGCACTATACTCCAGCCCATTGCACTCGAGAGGATACAGTGGCAATTAAGTTGAAGTGAAGACTGTCAGTTTTATTTAGAGGGAATTCTCATCCATGCCCGACAAACTGTTTATAAATGACAGCACTTCTTGTACATAGTCCTCCCACGTTTTGGGCACATCACGAAAATACTGAACAGTTTAACATAACGTTGAATACAGAAACTGTTTTTTACATTTGGTTGCAAATCCTTTGCGTTGAATGACTGCTTGAAGTCAGTGGCAAGTGAACAACACTAGATGCTGAGTATCTTCCCTGGTGATGCTCAGCTGGGCCTGTTCTGCAGCCACCTTCAGCTCAAGCTTATTTCAGTGACTTTTCACCAGCAGTTTCCTCTTGTAAAACGCATGTTCAGTTGGATTCAGATCCGGTGATTAGCTCAGCCAACAGAACCAAAATAACATCCGGTGACGGACTTGGCCAACAAAACCAACATCGCAAGAAATGTGACACTGTCCAATGAATTGTGGTGCTCACGGGAACTTAATACTGCGCCTTCATGTTCACACTAGCCGCATACCTGTCTAACTGCCATCTGTTCACAGATATAGAGCCCTGAGCATTCTCCCATTCTACCTCCAAAGCAACATGCTCTAACATTCAACCCCCCCTGACCAAAAACAGCCTGAAAATCCTATTAGCGGATTTCTTCTCATGAGGACGGTGCTGTGATTCATAAAGCTGGACAGCAGTACATAAGGGAGAGTGACAGGGAATGGCCTTAAAAGGAGATTAAAACCAAAATTCCATCCTCCACAAACAACGACGAGTGACGACGCAACGACAGAAAGACAATGACTCCTGGAGGGTGTCGCCTAGCAACTGGCGAGGCTAAAAATACACTAACTGCGTACTTTCTCTCTGAATATAACACAAAAAATACCAGTATATAAATACATTTTCTAAATAAAAATAAATGCACTATATATGTTCCACTTGGCAACTTTTTACTGTTCTTTTCAGAATATATTTGCAATTTTAGTGAATCAAATAACTAAATGGAGGATTATGAAAGAACATGGCATTGTCAAAAGATCACGGAAGTGTTGGAAACCGGCATACGTCCGTGCGTTGGCACCTCCTTCTTCTTTCTGACCAACCTTCCATACATTTACTGATATACAAAGAGTTTGAATGTATATGGACACATCTTGGTCTGGGTCTCTTAGCTCCACTGACACTATTGCAAATAACATTCCAGAATACTCTGAACTACCAACAGCGAAGAGAAGGCGCTTTCCTGTTTCAGAATGTCAGTACACCCATACACAGAGCAAGGCCGATACACTGTATGTCAAAATTGGTGTGATAAAGCTTGATTTACTGGCACAAATCCCGACCCTCAATCCCTTTAAACACTGTTAGGATCAATTAGAGAACTGACTGCGACCTAGGCGTTATCACATGACATCATTGTATGACCTCTTTAATGCTTTTTTGGCTGAAATTGATGCAAATCTACCCGGCAATGTTCTGTCCTCTAGTGGACAGCCTGCTCAGGAGAGTGAAGGCTGTTCAAACAGCGAAGGAAAGACTAACTCCATGCTATTAATGCCAAGGATTTTGGATTGAGACGTTAGGGGAAGAGATGTCCACATACATTTTTTTTCTATAAAGTGTTTCTCGAATATAGTTTTCCAAGCGAAATCTGCAAGTGCGACCCAATTAGTGTTGGATTATAGGCGCACTTTATTTTAGGCAGCAATACTTTTTGGAATCACTCACATTTGGGAAACCAGCCAAATGGCAATAAATTTAAAAAATGGTCCAAAACTAATTAGCAACCATATGTTTTCTGGCAGGCAGAGCTGTATTTCAGATGGCTATCACATGAAAGAAAGCACATGTACCAAATGAATTGCAGTAAACTGGCTCCATCGATGCTTCACCAGCGCTAAACAGCAATAAGTTCTAACGCTACTTATGTTTGATTGCACTGCACTTGTGGTAAGATTTTGCTCATTTTCACCCTCGTACCAAATGTGAAAGCAACCGTACTTGAGCATGGAAGATTGCCGTTATGTGACATCTTAACTATTCGGCTCTTTTGTGCCAACAAACGCGGCGGCGAAAGGATCTCTCCATTCAAATGAAAAAATTCAATACTTGCTCGAAATTTGGGTAGACAAAAACATACAGTTACGACTGGATACTACACACATAAAAGCAGAGTCCTTTGGAATAATTTGTGAGTATACACATTCACATGGTTATCACAAAACAATAGAACAGTGCCATGGCAAACTAAAGAAAATGCGGCTGCAATATCTCAAAGTGCTGGATGCGATGCGAAAGTCTGGCAACTCAAGTGATGAAAAAAATAAATTTCCATGGCATGAGGCAGTGGACAGCATCCTTGGCCAAAAACGCAAGGGTTAGATTCTTTGTCTTTGTGTATATTTCCAAATTTAAAACCACCTAGGTGCATACTGCCACCTACTGTATCGGAATTTTGACATACGCGAAAGTACTTGAGAACGGAACAACATTACTAGTACTAGGGGAGGGGGGACAATCATACTGTGGCAAGGTACAGAACAATCATATCTTGTGTGAAAGCGCCCAGAAATACTGTTTTCACACACATCACAGCATAATTGGCTGCAATTAGTTGATGAAAAATAAAAAGGTCAATTAAAATTTGTGACAAAATTGAATCATTGAGTTTCCAAAGGGCCTAATAAATTAGATGTCTGCATATCTTATAAGAGAAAGGGTAACTTTCTCTTAATTTCAGCTAAAAGTATCCCAATGACTCTCTTGTAAAGAAATAAACTAAAAGTATATGGGTCATAACATATGGGCAAAAAAAAAAAAAAAAAATTTTTCCCTTTCTTGAATAAGAGTGTTCCTTGGAGTTGGAGCATTTGGAAACTCAAGGATTCAGTTATTCATAGTCTATTCTTCAAAATTCATCATAGAACAGGAGTTATTCAGGTATAACGAGCCTGAATTCTGGCGTCAGAACAATGCCAAATTGGTTGTGTACAGGACATCTGCATTATTTCCCATAACAGTGATTTCACCTTAGTATATACACTATATGTGAGTTTCCAAGCAGACCTAAAAGACTGAGAGAAGAAAGAGGGGGAGTTAGGAATGACACCATGGCTGACTGGCCTAAGTCCATAGGCCAAACTAACTCAAGCATTTTGTTATCTTTTGTATTTGTCCCCCTCGCAGATATCTGAATATAATCTATAAAATATGGGTTGCCTGTAATATCCTGTTTTTAATCAAGACTATTTCATGCCTTGATTTGGGCTACAGGCAACCAAAAATAACTGCTTTCAACTTACAGCAAATCACTTACTTGAATGATATGAACTGACTAGATCAGTTATCTGTTAGAGCAGATGGAAGCTCATTCAAGATAAGACCAAAGTGCAGCCAATGCTCTGCACTAAAGCAGGCATGTGTCATACCCCTGGGACAGGAACAAGGCATTTTTATGCCCACGACGCCTGTAGGCCAGTAATATCTGAAGCAAGCTGAGGGCAACAGCTAACCAAACCGAGCCCAGGGCATGTTGGCCAACCTCCGTCTACAGTGAGTCTATTTCACTGCCGACTCTTGTTCACATTACATTGGCAGGTTGAGTTGGAATCAATAAACTCTCCTTCCCCGTTGTGAGCTCCATCTGAATAGTCAGAAAGGTTTTCCTCAATGACAGAATGCATGAAGCATCAGGAAGGATTGCGGTCATATTCTAGGGAGCAAGTGTTAACTCAGCTAGTGTTTTAGTTCATTTGCTTACAAACCCAATGCAGTCATTTTTAACACATATTGAAACATAAAGGAGATGCGCCAGGGTCAAGCTGTGAACCAGCTATACCTGCGCCTCTGGGGGGACGGCAGACTGCTACCCTGGGACAGAGTCTGAGAACACTGGACATAACTGAAGCATGCACTGGGTCTTATTCTACCGTCGAACCACAGTCCTCTCACTTCGTGGACATGGTGGATTGGTCGCCACTGGTGACAGTGAGGGAAGGGCGTAGACTCTTCAGATGAAAGTATTTGGCTGAAGTCACTTCTACATCCTTCTCAGAGAGTATGGCTCCTGGTAAACTCAGATTCACTTCCTCCTGCTCGAGATACTGTGGAGGAAACTGATTACTGAGTCAGGCAGGCTTGGATGATTCTGTCAGGCCTGCAATATATACCCTTGGTTCATATCTCTCCCTTGTACGTGATACAGGATACACCACTACTTCTGTTACCAGAATGTGAAATGGGATGAAATCAAACCGTATGAAGAAAAGCAACAATATATGACAGTTCCACAAAAGGTGCAACAGGTGGCATACAAAAAAACAAAGCAGATTTTCAATTGATGTGACATAAAAATGTTGAACTCCTTCATCTAAGATGTGTTTTATGGCTGAATTACGAGCAGCGAAACCCCTTCATCAATTCAACATGTAATGACAATACAACAAAACCCATCAGTACAAATAGAATGCCATATAAAAGCAATTTTCTTTTTCTACCCGCAAGTAACCGCTCAAACAGAACAAAAACATAACCACACTGTGCATACTGGGACATGGCCTTGAAATTTAGCCCATTTCAACACTGGGAAAACGTGAAACTCACAAGTGATCAATACAGGACCCAAAAAAACAACAGGACAAGGCAAATATTTTCTTACGCTCATTCAAAACAGAAATAAAGTATAAATATGCATGATGTAATCCTCGAGCAACTCTGAAAATCAGTGGTCTCCTAACCCATTCCTGGAGAACAACAATCCTGTAATTTTTGTTACCAACCCTAATTCAGCACGTATGATTTGGCCAATCAGCAGCTCATCAAGAGCTGAGGTGTACTTTGCTTTGGTTGGCGCAAAAACCTTCAGGATGGTAGGTCTCCAGAAACAGACCTAAATGCTTGTCAAATGTCATCTTCAAAGAATGAAATGACAAATGGGCAGTTATTCACTGTGGTTCAGACCCAAATGATAGGCATGTGTCAAGTTTCGTAAAGATCACCGAAATCGTTAGCCGGTCATACATTTCCTCCATCTGGCATCTCAGCCAGAATAAATACCCCCCCCACCACCATCGCTGTGCTTTTAACATCTACCCTATTTTACACTGAGACAGATATCCAAAAATAGTTGCCGGTCACATAACGCTGGATACTGTAACATCAAAAAGCTACTCTACTTCACACCGTTTCTTGGAAAAATGGGCTACGATCTTCATCTTCATTACTAATTGTACTTAGGTCTTCCGTATGACGTCAGGCTTTCTTGTTTAACTTACACCAAAGAACTGTTCTTCAAGTACATATCTTCATATATAACTGGAGACATCAGCTAAAATATCTAAACCCATTATCCTCCATACAGATTCACCTTCTGGTGGTAAAAGTCCACAATAAAGTCCTCCATAATGAGTTTCTCATTATTTGTTCCTTCGTTACTGTGCAATATGTAAACCCATTGCACAACTATGATTTACACCACCACACATAAAGACACTAGCCAAGTAGGTGTGTCAACTTCCCACATTATGTTTCCTTTCCCAGCACCAGCTGCTGGGTTTGTCTTCTTCATTTCTCAGTTTCATTTTCGCATCATTGGTTCTTCACATGATAGCCGTTTTACATTTTCACAAAACAAGCACTTGACACTGTTGAGAAGTCAATGAAAATTAGAGTTAGCCATTGAAAGGGGGCAGGGCTGTGTCATTTTAAAAAGGATGAGAGTGAATTTGAACTATTGGCCAAGGTTCCAACTCTTGTGTTGTGGAAAGGGAAGAAAGGATTGTACGTCTGCATCAAAAAAGAAGAGAAAAGCAGGAAAAAACAATAAATAAACACTTTAGTTTATGACCGATAGAAAGGGTGCGTGTTGACAGTATACAAATTCACAGCACTGAACAAAGCAACCCTGCTTCTCAGTGCCTCTCTCCTCCAGCTCACAGAGTCACCCTCCGCTGCTTCCAGAAGGACAGAGATTCTCCGGAGGTCGTTCAGTGTGGCGGCAGAGGAGGACGGCATCCACACCAGAGTCAACGGGAAGAAAGCAACAATAAACTAACAACCCAAACTATAAAAAAAGGGTCACAAAAATACAAAAATTTACACCCATAAAGGTGAACACTGACCAGGAATGCACCAGATGAGCGCAGAAGATAAGAGGAGGGTGTCAAGAGAGAGTGATGCGGACGGTGGGGTGGGGTCTGAAGGGCTCGATGTTTAGCTGCTCTGAGGCATAAGTGCCCCTCCAGTGACACTGTTGAGAGGAGAAGGTGGAAGAGGCCAATGGACAAGGAAGCCTTCTCTCGCCCCAGCCTCGGCCTTCAGAAGCCGGGCACGTGGCAGTAAGCCTCCAGGGAGGCCAGCAGGATGTAGATGAGCCAGAAGGTGACGAAGAGCATGGCAGTGACCAGTTTGGCAGTCCGAGGCCCCCCCAGCTCCCCCCCTGACACCCCGGGCCTTCGGCGGTACTGAAGCACCAGCACGGACACCAGCGCCAGGATGGTGAAGAGTGTGACGGAGAAGGCCAGCGAGCCCGGGTCCACTTCAAACGACTTGCCCTTACTCCGCCAGTACACTGCCGCAATGGTCCACGCCACGCCGATGCCCAGGAAAACATTGACTGCGTTGCTGCCCGTCACGTTGCCAATAGAGGCATCGGCGTACTGGTCCTGGATGGCCGCCACCTTGCTGGCAAACGTATCTGACCGTTATGGAGTAATAAAGAGAGGGAGGAGAGAGAGACACATACAGGAAATGAAAGTACCACATTAGAAGGTTCTTCAAAAAAAATCTCCTCAGAAAGACATACTTCCCCTTATGTAAGTACCCTCCTAAAAGCCTGTTCAACCACAGTCAAATAGTGACACACATGAATAAACACACGCGCGCACATGCATACACACACAGGCACACAGACATCATATGTCCTGCAACACATTCATTATATTATGCTTAGTTTAGCAGATGCTAGGTCTACAAGCAGAAACGCTTGGGTGTTATTTTCACTCAGGAGCCTTTCTGTTCATACATCATTAAGATATTCACTTTGAACACAGTTCTGTGAAGCAGTACTGTGCAGTTGAATTTACTTGACTCCATTTGACAATTGAAATCATTTGAGAAAATTGTGCTAGATGGCAGAGAATGCCTAGATAAAGGCAAAGCAGCCATACAGCTGAATCGCTGCAGTCTGAAGAATGAGGAGACGACATTTCCGTGTCTTGACATGCCTTGAGCAAATGAGCACAGCCTTCTCTGACTCAATCCTGATGCAGGGATTTAAAAAAAAAAAAACTGAGCCTAATTTCATGTGTCTGTCCATCATGCAACACTGAACACAATATTTCACATGGGCCAAAAGACATGTATAATAATCAACAGTATTGTGTATATTACAGAGTAGAGAGGTACTACAGTGCGTGAAAAATTATTTGCCCCTTTCCAATTTCTTCTATTTTTGCTTATTTGTCATATTATGTTTCACGTTAACTAATTTTAATATAAGACAAAGACAATGTGAGAAAACACAAAGTGCAGCTTTTAAATGATCATTTTATTTATTGAAACTATAAAGTTAATCAAAACATATATCACCCATGGGAAAAATTATATGGCGACCCTACACCTACTTACTGGTTGCGCCACCCAAGGTGGCAGCAACTGCAATTAAACATTTGCATTTAAAACAGGCAGTGAGTCTTACACTCCGCTGTGTGTGCAGAATTGTTCTAATTCAGCCATATCGAGGGATTTCAAGCACGAACTGCCTGTTCAAGGTCATCCCGCGGTGTCCCAGTCGATTAAGTAAGGACTTTAACTGGGCCACTCCAGAACATTCTTTTTGTTTCTTTTGAGCCAGTCAGAGGGGGACTTGATTTGTGTGCTTTGATCATTGTCCTGCTACATAACACTGCACTTGAGCCTCTGGTCGCAAACAGATGGCCCAACATTCTCCTTCAAGGTACTCTGGTAGAGAACAGAATTCATAGTTACATCAGTTATGACAAGTCACTCAGGTCCTGAAGCAGCAGCCCCAGATCATCACACTATCACCTCAGTGTTTGACTGTGAGTACAATGTTCTTATTGTGGAATGCTGTGTTAGCTTTATGCTAGTTGTAACAGGACCCATGCCATCCACAACAATCCACTTTTGAGACTCATCATTACACAAAATATTATCACAAAAGTCTTGGGTGTTATCAAGATGTTTTTTTTTTTTTGACAAATGCGAGACAAGCCATTGTGTTATTTTTGGACAGCAGAGGTTTTTGCCTTGCAGCTCTCGCATGAATGCCAGCCATATCTTTATCATTGTGGAATCAAGAACACTGACCTTAACTGATGCAAGTGAGGCCTGCAGTTCTTTAGATGTTAATGCGAGTTCTTTTATGACCTCCAAGATGAGTTCTCGAAGTGCTCTTGGAGGAATATTGTTAGGCTGATCACTGAGAAGGTTGGTCACAGTTCCAATTTTTCTATATTTGCGATAATGGCTCTCATCCTGGTTTTCTGAAATCTCAGTGTCAAGGAAATGACTTTTCACCCTTTCCGAACAGATGTATGTCAACATCTTTGCTTCTCATCTGATCTACAATTTCTTCACATAATGGCATCATGTCCTCTCTCAGCCTACTTCACATTGCCAAACAGGTTCTATTTAAGTAATGTTTAGATTCAACAGGGCTGACAGTAATCATGTCTGGGTGTGTATAGTGAAATTGAACCCAAGTATCATTTCAATTTATTTAAATCGTTAATTTTTTAACTAAGGGGGCAATTACCTTTTCACACAAGGTTAGGTAGAGCTGGATTTTTTCCTTCAGTAAATGAAATTATCATATAAAAACCACATTTTGTGTTTACTCAGGTAATCTTTATCTAATGTTGAAATGAGTTTGATGATCTAAAACACTTAAATGTGACAAATATGCAAAAATAGAAAAAAAAATCAGGAAGGGGCAAATACTTCTTCAAAGCACTCTGTGCACATTGCGTACAATGTACTGTATGTATGCCATTAGTTCTAGATATAGTTTGGAAAAATTCATGTTTAGTATCTGACACATAAACGGATTCCAGTACAATGGAGCCGGCCTGTCCAGAGGCAGTAATCAGTGTAATGAGTTCCTTCTATTCAGCTACCAAAGACAGCAAATTCAGCTGCCACTGACAGCAAAACTGACTATCAAGCGAAAAGATTTCAGACTCTCAATTTTAAGTTGAAATCAACCGCTTGAATGAATCTTTCACTCTTTACTCTCTCTTTGATGACAAGCAAACAAAGGAACAAGCATAACCAGGTGTCCGAGACAATCTTGCAACAGAATATTATACTGCTTTCAAAAAGTCAATGACACCCACACCACCAAAAAAGAGGGTAAAGATACAGTAATTTTGACTTTGAGACAGTGAACTAAATCCATGGAGTCTGACTTCAGGGAAACGGAGGGCAATAAAATAAAACCACTTTGTAAAGGCATGAAATAGTATTTTAAAATCATCCCATTTCACTTCAGGATTTTCTGATTCCCATTTCAAAAATACATTTCTTCTGTAACGGTATCTAGATTTTTCATTTGATAATTACTATGTAGTTATTGAAATAATTATCAGCAGTTATCTTTGTATTTGCATGGCAGATAGTATTAAAGTGTGGAAAAGAGAAAATGTTTGGGAGACAGAGCTATGAGATGCCCACGACAGCCATGAGCTTCACATAATGTGTCTGTAACAGAGTCGGACAGCACATGCATTCTATAGCTTCCTGTTAACACTAGTATTATATTCATTTTTTTCCACATGTCTCCTTCTAGACAAAAGTATTCAAGCAGAGGAAAGGAATTTATCTGCATGTTAGGTAGTGACTGCACATGAAGCCTATAGAGGGAGGGAATGAGAGGCAGAGAGAGAGAGAGAGAGAGAGAGAGAGAGAGAGAGAGCAATGGGATGGCAGACCTGGAACAGAGGTCCCGAGAGCCACAAAAACCACAGCAGTGACAGAGTCTTTGAGCCCCACGGTGCAGCCGAAGTGCGAGGCCAGGTCGCCGGTGATGGCCGTCAGCACACCGATGAGAGAAATGGACACCATGAAGCAGGCCCAACCATTCCAGTACTCCGTGGGAGGCACAAAGGCAAACAGAACCTTCCAGAAGACAGTCAGGAAGTGCATGATGTAATCGAAGCAGGAGGGCAGGCGCTCCTCACCGCTCTCCTCCTCATCATCATCACCTGAAAGAGATAGAGCACAAGACCATAGTACTGAGTGCCTACAGACAGCGGGAGAGAGAGAGACGGCGAGAGATGGGAGGACAGATAGAGGGAGAGAAGGGCAGAGAGATGAGGACAGAAGAAGAGAGAGAGACAATGAGACAGGAACTGTGGGAAAGAGGGAGAGAAGGGCAGAGGGACAGAGACATAGAGGGAGACGGGTGAAGAAAACACTGGCAGAGGGATAGAGGGGATGACAGTTTAAGGGAAGGAGGAGTAGAGGAATAGAAGGGTTGAGGGGTTAAGGAAGGAAGGGGCAGAGTGTTGGGCAGAGTGTCCTGTTGAAGGACAGACTGGTTAAAGAAACTAGGAAAAGAGGGACAGTGGGGTTAAGAGAACAAGGAACAGAGGAGTTAAGAGAGTGAGGGACAGAGAGATAGAGGGGATAAAGAACCAAGGAACAGAAAGATAGAGGGGTTAAGAGAGAGAGAGAGGGGCATAGGGACAGAGGGGTTAAGTGGTTAAGGGAACGAGGAATAGAGGAATAGAGGGGTTAAAGAAACGAGGGACAGAGTGATGGAGTATTTGAGGCACACACAGATATGCCACCTTGCAGACCTGCACTGACTGTGACTGCACTGACAAACTGCTCCCTCCAGCTGCTACTGCCCACCACCAGCGCCAGGTTCGTCTTCTTTATCAGCTTGTCTACTGTGCTCTGAAAGCAAAAACATATGGCAATCTCCCACAGATGCACTCATATTAAAGAAGGAACTACAAATAAATGCTGTTTTAATGGCTCCATGTCAATCCCAGCAGAATCAAACAGAACCAGCAAATCATTTCTCCTCCTCTTCAGTTGTCCATGAAGTGGCTGCAGGAACAACAAACTCATCCTGAGGGAAATGTTTTTGCGCTTTGGGTGTTGAGTACCCTGCGAAACCAATTAACTGGGAGTCCTAAGATATGATTGCTTCGCTGGATTGCACACAAATTGACATGAATCGAACAAAATATAATGTATTTATAGGCTTAAAATTTTTTTTTAGTGACCTCCCTGACATTCGACCCCAGTAGCTAACGATGGTATTGCCTTTGACCTTTGAAGGTCACCCATAATAACACTGGTCTGGTTGCAGCCATGGTGGGGCATTCCGGTTGAACATGACAGTAACGTCCACGTAGATCTTTGATTTACACAGAACAGGAATGCCCAGTACTGACTGGATTATTGTTCTGTTCCCACACTTAACGTTTAAATTAGCGGCTAGCAATTCATACACTTTCATGTACAATTTAACTCACTTTTTGTGAAATTTGTCATAAACCATCTTGGAAGTTTTTTTCAGAGGAAAATGGCCAATGGGTGGCAAAAACATTCCGTGGTGGCATGTTAAGTAGAGAAGAAGAAAAAGTGGGCATTCTTGTGACCCCTGAACGAATCAAAGCAGAGTGGATGTTCCCACAGTCAACCCATGAACCAATCAAAGCACAATGGGCATTCTCGCGGTCACCACAGTAGGTATTCCCATGCTGTACTTGAATTCCTCATCACAGCAGCAATCCAATTCTATTGTCCAATATCAGCACTTCTGTTATCAAATGAGAGGTTACATGCAAATTCTTATACGTCAATAGTAATTTAGTCACTAAATCTTCAGTTATTGAGTTATTGGTGCATGAAATTGCGGGTGTGACTCCCTGACATTCGACCCCTTAAACATAATAAGCCTATTAATGTCACACCATAGTGTAGCACATGGTTGGAAAGTGAACTCTTATTTTGAATCCAGTTTGAATTGACTGGAGAAGATTTAAGGAAGTTATCAAGAAAAAATTATTTATTTTCATTTTTCTGTGACCTTCTTCTTGATCCAAAATTTTATCAGATAATCCCTGAAACCACTGCACAACTTTCCTGATAATTTTATGTAATTTGAAAAAAATAGTTTTTGTGCTACACTGCTGACAGACAAACACACACACAGGCATATAAATGTAATCACTCGGAGAGTGTCAGCTTGACGAAATCTCAACATAAAACTATTCTTAAGTAGCCTCACTCTATCATTCAAAATACCAGGGTCAAATTGATAAAGAGCAGCACAAGAAAATGGGGATTGCCATTATAAATATTGTTGGCTACTAAATCCACAATCCACAGCAGATGTCTTGATTTTTTTTCAAGTCACAGAGCAGACCAATCTACTTGTGTCCATCAAATTACAAGTCAATGGGATCGGTTTTGAAAATAAATGATTTTTTGAAAATTCATCAGTGTTAAAAGATGGGAATTTGAGATTTCAGAATTTTTTTTCCAACGTGATCCCAATAATCAATTCTGCCGAATACGGCATGCCACCTGTGGTTTGGGGTTGTCAGCGCTTGCAATTTTTTTTCAGCACGATCAAACCAAAATTTCAGCTGTTATGGGCAAAATGACAAACAAACAAAAATAAAATGAAATGAAATAACCCAGAGAGCAACAATTTGGCAAAATCCTAACACTTGTTCCCATATTATTCTTCAGTACTATCAGTTTATCATTCCAGGTACCTGGGCCATATGGATATGTGTTGTAAATGGGGATTCCCCTTATTACTAAAGATGGCTGCCAAAACCACCATCCTCAGCAGAGGTGCATAATATACTAAGAGGCATTAAAAACGCAACAAGCAACAATGTACAATATTTTGTGGAAATAATATAGTTAAAGCTGCAAGCAACGTTGAACGGGCCCTTGCATCCAAGGTGCACAGGGAAGAGAGGGCTCAATCAATGCTGCTTGCAGCTTTAATTACATTATTTCCATAAAATATTGTACACTGTTGCATGTTGCATTTTTAATGCCTCTTAGTATATTTAGTCAGGTTATACAGCATACCAATGTACGTGTCAGTCAAATTACAAGTCGATGGGGTGAGTTTTGGCGAGGATGTGAATTTTTTTATATTCACCTGTAAAAGATAGGATTTTTGATATTTCAGGATTGTTTTTTGACATCATTTCAATGACTGATTCAGCCAAATATCGGACAGAGCCTGTAGTTTGGGGTTTTCAGCATGTAATTTTTTTAGTCGCAATCAAACCAAAAATATGACCGCAACCACATAGACAGAATGATAAGCAAACAAAGGGAATTAATTAACTTACTAGGCAAAATAGAAATCTTCAATTTTGCGAACAAATAGATGGAATGGAGTAACATGCTTGGCCATTTCTCCAAGTAATCAGTCGTATCGATTGAGGGCTTGCACAAACTTTGTTAAATAGAATGTAAAATAATGATGTTATAATGGTTGTTGAGGGTGAAAACTAGGCCATTTTAGTTATGATCAATGCTTAGCTATCACCCAATTAGCATCAAAATATCTCCTGAATTGTGGCTATAGTAAACAATAGAAATTGGCAAATTTTGTAGCCATGGAAACCAAAAATGAATCAAATGATTTCCGCCATATTATACAGACATTAAGATATTCCTGAGAAAATGTTATATATCAATTTAGAAGACAATTTGATGAACACTGACAATTTTATGGACAAATCTTTTTCTTCACTCTCCTTGACTTACCAATAAGGAGGTAACCCCGCCTCCATCCAAATAATAAGTTTCACATCATCTGATTCAGTATTGAAAGGAAAATAAAATGGGACCAGCTTCTATTCAGTCAGACTATTCTGAGGGAATTCATAGCCAAAAGAAAAAGATTTTGAACTTTGGCCCACATTTTTTTAGTTTTTCCCATTTTTACAAAAAAAAATTTCTATTCTGGACCAAAGCCTACTTCTAAGCAAAGCTTAGAGAACTCTGGTGATGAACTAAAAGCTACAGAGCAGATGCAAGCATGCAAGTAAACATACAATCTTAAATGACCAATATGCTTATTTAAATTGAAAATTTCGGCAGGCAGCACATAGATGAACAAATGCTACTGAAAACAATACCCATCCCCCTTCAAACAAGCTAATTGCCATCCATGCGTACAAACACCTCTGAAATATTATTCAGGACTTAACATGCCTGCAGCATTCGCCATCTGAGGTATCTTGTGAAATATGGAAACAAATTATTATTAATTTGAATATACATGTAATACACAGCTGTTACTGCCACGCATACTGTAAATATCTAGAAATAGGTCATTGCAAATAGCCAAACCTATTAAATATGCCAGTTAAACTTGGACAGCTCTGGCGAGCTGCACTGACTCAAGGCATAAATCCCTGCCGACATCAATGCCAACCTATAGCAGTCTCTTGTCAAAGACAAGGCAGAGCGGGATAGTGCTTGGATTACAGATGGCAACAGCAGAATGCATGACTGGTGGTATTAACAGAATCTGGGGTATTTTCACTATGGTTCCAGAATGTACTACATAGCATAATGACTGGTGTTAATTCAACACTGAGGTTTTTCACAGGAGTATCACAGGGCAATGAGTCGAGATAACACAAATTATTTCATGGTCTATAAAAAGGGGGTGGTTGAAAGCACTACCTCTAGCTAGTGAGCTAAAACAGTGGTCCTCTTGCACACATATTGCTTACAAAAACAAGAGAGCATTTGCACATGGTTACAAACACAACAACATCATTTTGATGCAGGGCTTTTACCACCTTAGGTGGATTGTCTTTCAGTAAAAGTAACATTTCAGAGACACTCCTGTCTTGCGTATATGAATCGGACGACTTTGCCATGTACACCAAGTACTGTACATGCTACATGCCTTCTATTGATAAAACTCATCACTTATTAAGGCAATTCAGACTAAGTAAAAATGTAAGAATCAAACCAAAAAAGCCATTCCAAAATAAACCTTACTGTTCTTCATCAAGCCGGGTGTAACATTGTATACTATATTACATAGTCAAATTAAATTTGCACTAAATGAACCCATTATATTAAAAGTCATTAGCCCTTGGTTTACTCTTTAGCTTATCTTTCAATGACGTTGTATGATTTGCTAAATTCCAAGCACAAAAATTTAGCTGCGTGGAACTTGTGTCAGCAGCTCAAAATCCTTAGGTAAAGTTTTGTAACTCGAGCAAACTGCAAATATTTGGCCAATTTCCTCTCGCCACTTGGGGGTGGCCACTTCTCCGCCCTGTTCAAGCAGCTGATATATAGTCGGCACTAAAGCACAAAATGGCTACCTCAGCATTTCACACAGCGGGTCTGCTGCATGTGCTACGTGATGGGATGATCACTACTTTAGAGCATTTTACAGTTAATGATGATCCATTTTCCCTCTTGCTCTGCTCTGCTTAATTGCCCACTGGAGATACAGATAATATCTGAACATGTGGGACTGCCGTGCTCATGAAAGATGCAGAAAATGTTTGAATATATTCTCTGATGAGCGCATGTAAGGATGCTTGTATGTGTGTGTCAGTGAGTGTGTTATGGGAGAGAATTCTGGGGATTTGCCAATACCTTAAACTCATAGGACTCCTCAATCACAACCTCCAGCCTGGTATGCTCTCCCAGGCTAGGACAGCCCATCTTTGCCACCTCCTCATCCTCGGCCCCCATCGTCGGCTTGTTCTCATTGGAATCGCCTGCCGATGAGAGATGATGTTAGAAACATGCCTCTACTCTTCAGAACTCAATTCTGCACTTGTTAAGCCTCCATCTTGTTTTTAGAAAAGGAATTCTCATAATTTCCATGCAGTGGAATTGATCATAAGCCAGACTAATATTTGTTGAGTTTATTTGGAGGGATGTCTCCAACAAATATTTTGGAGGATCTACAACCGTGGTATTAGAATGTGAACTATAACCACTGGTTTGATGAAATTGTGATCAGTCTTCCTATACTGTTTATGACCTCATCACATTCTATTTTAAATGTTTTATATGCATTAATTTAAAAAAAGAAACAAACTTGAAAGGCAAAAAGTGATGTAGTAAAGAAAAAACAACTGACTTCAAAAATTCAGGAAAAAGGGAAGCAGAGAAATGCAGATGCAAAAGTGAAAGGGAGAAAGAAAGAAGAACCAGATGAAAATCTGTTATTTAATTTTGCGCCAAATACAGGACCAGAATGTGCAGTAAAGGCTTAAAACTGAACCCATATTTCAATATGACAGAGAAGCAAACTGTATTATAACATTAGGCTGCTAAGCTGGGTAATTAATGTACAATGTGCTGACACTTCCTGATGAGACATGGGGAAATGATAAAACCAAATACTTTCTGTTCAAATAAAATTCTTCCCGTTGTTATTAATAATCATTTGAACTCAAATCAAACTGTATTTTTTGTGAAATTACTCACAATAATGACTAACTGTAAAACAAATGTGGCATATGCAACCCACTTTCAATTAAATATGTGTTTCATGTTGATCAGACATATCCTAATTTTACACATCATAATTAAATAAAACATTACATCCTTGTGCAAATTAATTGGAACAAGCTGCAATTTTTTCATTCTTCAATCCCAATTCATGTTCTAAAGCAAAAATCTGCCTTTTTGTCTTTGCTTTTTCATTTCTTTCAGCAGGACCAAATGAAATCGTACTGTATCAGAAATCTCATAATATTTGTGGGGTGTGTGATGTAAAAATTGTGCACGTGCAGTTTTTATATCAACCGGTTTTGCACCACGTGTTTCTTGGTTACTTGTGGTCTTTTGTTTCCCTGGCTAGTAAACTGTGAATCAGACGTTGTCTGTGTTGGATGTACCCCTGAGAAAGTGCACGAAGATCGTGACTTTGCACGAACACATCAGCGAGTCATACAGGGATATAGCAAGTACAGTAGATGTCAGTCTTTCAGTCTGAAAAACTGGGGTCATATTACAAATTAATATGAGTAAATCAATAGGATTCATAATAAAAGTCGCCTTTTTCATAGCTTGTTACAATTAATATGCACAAGGGTGTACTGCATGTTTGTTGACCTTCTGTTCTTGTCCTTCCCTTGTTGTTCTGTGTTCATTTTTGTGAAAATGCAGTCACTTCAGCTCCTGCAGTTGTTAGTTTCACTTCACAAAATCAACTGGAGATGTTCAAGGTAGTTTGGTTAAAAAAAAAAAAAAAAGAGTTTAAGCTGGCTGTGTTACCCACTAGCCAGACTCCAGCCACTCATCAGAATGCTTTCTGCACTGACTTATTCACTGCTTACACATCTTAATAAAGTAAATTACATAATGAAAGAAGCTGATACCAGCTGACTTACTTTATATCTTTCATCTATTTTTGAAAGATGAACACTTTCTTTTTATCTTTTCCCTCAATGAATTCCTTCAATCTAAAACCAGCAGTTGCCTCAAGTTAACAGAGGCAACCAAAGGTCAGCGAGTTCTAAAAAAAAAAAAAAAAACCCACACTGCAAGTAATTCAGACCTTTGATTGATACAATATCTTGAGCGATGAGCCCATGCCCTTGTTCAGTCGAGCTGGAGCCGAGCTTCCAAAAATCTAAGGGGCTGTTGCCAGGAAACTGGCCACGGCTCTGCCCCCTGCAGCTCTGGAAAGTCCTTCCCATTCACTCTGCTCTACTCATTGTCATAATACACACATATCTGTGCAGGTTAAATAGAAGAGCTAAAGAGAACAATGGTAAGCACAACTGTTCCCCTGCCCTGTTTCATCCCCCCCAGGCCTGCCCAATCCGACACCCTACACCAAACACGACACTCTTGTCTGCAGGACACGTCATCCAACTCACCATGTTTCTGTCCAATCTCCAGCAAAATGGGCTCACCAAGCTCAATGGTGAAGACTTTGTTCTTCTCATACTCTTCATCATCAATGATCTTCACTTCAATCATTTTCCTGCAAAACCATCGAGAGTGAGACAGTTAAAATACAAAAAAAAGTACCCACAATCAGTTCTGGAGATGATCTCCCAAAAACTGTTTACTTCCAGTCAATTTTGGAACCATCTAATTCCACTCTCAAACTCCTTATAGTAATTCATTGAGAAGGCCATTAGTTGAATCAGGTGAATAGATAACTTATTGGAGATTAAATTGATCCCAGGACCTTGTGTGGACAACCAGGTTTGAGGCGCAATATTAACTCAACACTGCAGTGGGGGAACATTCATACGGTGCGTGTGTTACAGACAGAGGAAATGATAATGAGATCAATGAGGCAAAACTTTACCCCATAATTCAAAGAGGAGAATAATGCTGTTGAAAGAGAGCGGTGTGTTTGGCAGGGTGTGTAACGACATATGTCCACAGTTGAGCCATTTAGTCACCCTCGAGCACACAGACAAGACCAGAGAGCCTCCCCTCAAACGCTCAGCATCAATTATTCAGCCTTTCTGGAGAGGAGGGGGGAAACACACGTATGTGCGCGCACACACACACGCACACATGTATACACAGAAATAGACACACACCCGCACACAGAAGTGCTTAAAGAGAGATACTTTCCGTATGAGATGCAATCATACATATTTGCACTCATACTTCATAAAGAATTATTCATATGCATACATAATTCACATTAACATACTCCCACACAAAATATACCGTAAACATGCAGACATACACTGATTCATGATACTGTGACCCAAATACACAAATGTGTACATAATCTCACAAGTCTACACTGTAATGCGGGAGAGGTCTACAGACAGTTATACATACAGTATATCTTATACCCCTGCAATCTTATACACATATATAGAGCACATACACACTTGCCCATAGATACAGTTTCCCTAATACACAAATCCAATTACACACACACTCACTTCCAGTCACGCACAGCATCTTGTACCCACTACTACATTATTGATTACTAGTTCTTCTGCCGCACTTTCAGCTTCAAAGCAATTCAGCGCGAATGGCAAGCCCTTCATAATTCATGTGAGTGTTTACTGCAATTGTTTGGAGGGACAGGAGAAAACGAGGAGATAAGAGGAGAGACTTTATCGCGTAATCGCTCCGTCAGGACTGACCCCTGCGAGAGCGCCACGTAGCCCCTCTGAGCGACTCTCCAGACAATCAAGTAATCAGTGACAAGCGGCAGATGCCAGCAGTGAAAAAAAGGAATAAGCTTTGTTCTTCTGGAGCCTGTAGCTAAATTGACTGGTTATTACTGTCGAGATGTATGTCCTTATTATCAAACGTGTGTCCAGCTCTGAGGGAGATGCAGTGCACTAAATCACAGCCCATGACACACTTGGTCAAAGAGACGCGATGAACTCATACAATAATTGCATGCAAACACACAGAAAACTGAATAATCACACACCCATATTTCATGTCTATAAACACGCATATACTAGCTGAGCACCTTTAATTCATTTGACTCATGGACAAAAAAAAAGCTAGACACTGGATGGATTTTTTTTTGGTCACAGTATTAAACTGTGAATGCATAATTCAAGTTAATTAGAGCAAATAAATTAGCAGGTACTTTAAGTGCGTATGCATACTGTTGATTACTGCAAACAACAAAGGCATGAAATCAAGTGCCTGGACTAAACTGAGAAGGAAAGTGATATCAGCCAAGGAAATACACAGGGAAACAGCAGTAGGAATATGAGAGTAATTGGATCAAACAAAACCGTGCCACTGATTTATGTCTCATGTATGATACGATACAACATCATAAACTTCTCTGCTCTTCATTTTTTATTCTGTGTATACGACTCAGCCATAGCTATAGCATAATTAAGGAACCTTTGCAGTCCAACAATGGTGGGGTTGATGTTCAGGTAGGGCTTAGCTGAACACTTGAGCTAATCTGCTCTCCTCACTCAAGGATCTCAGCACAGTATCCTCAGCTCTATAAATGCATTATATATGTTTAAATACCTTCTGAAAATTAATCTGGATGAGAGCACCAGCTGAAATGAGGATGATGCACCATTCATGATGATTTTACAGAAGTGGGTAGCAATAAGACCATTACCGACAAAGCTAATCGATGGGCCTCATGCAAGAAGCGATATAAGAACACATTTTCTCTTATTTTTGTTCGTATCCCTGATTTTTTCTGATTTTGCTCTTACCCATTGATTTCTGGGATGCACCAATGTTTTGTTATTTTTGCTCTTCTCTTAGGTAAGAGAAAATTTTATGAGTGGTCAAGAGCACTCTTACCGAGATAAGAGAAAACAGAAAACTGTTATCTCTGTCCATAAATTGCTTTTCCAATGCATGAAAACACACGTTTAAAACCTAAACATTAAAAATGCCTCATATAATCAAATGTTGATTGTTTTAAGTTTTTGAGAAATTATAATGATTTTTTATTTAATTCCTGGGCTAAAGAGTTTGGCCAGTTGATTCTAATTAGGACTACGCTATAAAAACCCCTAGATACTTGCGTGCGTTCTGCTCCTGAATGGCTTGCCTATTGCTGTTGGACGCTTTGGCCATCCAAGCTCTGCGCAGAGAGCGCATTTTTTGAGATTGTGCGGATCTGTTTGCTGAGACAGATGAATGGCTACTCGTACCAAATGTGAAAGCAACTGTACTTGAGCACGGAAGATTAATGTTATGTGTTCCGGCTCTCTTGTTCTAACAAATGCAGCGGCGAAAAGATATCTCCATTCAAACGAAGAAATTCAATGCTTGCTGGAAATGTAGGTGGACAAAAACATACAATCACAACTGGATACTTCAGGCAAAAACTCGGAGATGTATGGAATAATTTGTGCTTAGTTACGTTCACGTGGTTATCACAGAATAATAGATCAGTGCTGTGACAAACTAAAGAAAATGCGGCTGCGATATTTCAAAGTGCGGGACGTGGTGCCGAAGTCTGGCAGCTCAAGTTATGATAGATAAATTTTCATGATAAGAGGTAGTGGACAGCATAATCGGCCAAAAACGCAAGGGCAAAAGAATTCCGTATGCAACATCCACCTATATCGAATGCAATCAAGTCAAGTCAAGTCAAGTTTATTTATAAAGCACATTTAAAACAACAGAAGTTGAACCAAAGTACTGTACAATGACAATTGGCAAAGAATAAAACGGGAAAACTAAAACATTAATAAAAATCAATAAACTGTTAAATGAAATCACCATCAATAAAAGAATGTTCAAATAGGCAAACAGAAGTAGATAAGTTAATAAATAAAGATAACATAAAGTGCACACAATTAATAGCGACAGTTAAAAGACAAGCATAAAAGCAAGACAGGAAAAACAGCACAATAAAAACTTGACATGACAAAACACATGAACAAGCAGATTAAAAAGTAAGAGAGTAAAAATAGGTTTTCAAACGTGATTTAAAAATGGCAAGAGAAGGTGAAGACCTGATTTCCAGAGGTAGTTTATTCCACAGTTGAGGAGCCACAACTGAAAAGGCGCGGTCACCTTTGGTTTTTAGGTTCAACCGAGGAACTGACAAGAGCAGTTTATTGGATGATCTTAGGGACCATGCAGTGGAGTAGGGTGAGACAAGATCTGATATGTACCCTGGAGCCAAAACATGGAGAGCTTTAAAAATAAATAATAAAACTTCAAAATCAACTCGAAATTTAACTGGCAGCCAGTGCAGGGCTGCCAACACAGGGGAGATATGGTCCCTCTTTCTTGACCCAGTCAAGAGCCGAGCTGCAGCGTTCTGAACTAACTGAAGTCGGGAGAAGCAAGACTGTGAGATATCCAAGTACAAAGAAATGAGTGTAACTAGTTCAGGCAGGAAACTCGAGAAGAGCTACATCAGCTGACAGCAGCCTGGTAAGCTACCAGCCACGTCAGCATCAGCAGGCACACAACTATTGGAGGATACACATCACGAGGTCAGACAGCGGTCTATTTGAAAGACGTCAAGCTCGCTCACTTCTGCTGCTGTTTGCAATGACTTTTCATGCTATACAACATGCTTTTTGGTTCTTTGCTTGCCTCCTCCACCCCAGCCTCCACCTGTTTGGTTCTGCTCACATCGGGGGGGATTTTGATTTCTGTTCATGACTATGTTTGTATGTTCGCTGTGCCTAGGTAGTACATTCCTCCAGAGCAGAACCGCTGCCAATATACAATGTAATGCTTATACCCATGAATAAATTGTTCTATTTTATTGAAACGTGAGTTTTCCTGACTGAATTACAATAATCCAACCAACATGTAATAAAAGCATGGATAACAGTCTCCAGGTCTGCTTGGGAAAGTAGAGGTTTTAATTTAGAAAAACATCAGAGTTGAAAAAAGCTGCTCTGTAATGTAATCAGTACATTTTCGGCTTACCTTGATGTTTGGGTACCCAGAGAAAGATTCGGATGCGTAAAACATCAAGCATTCAGTCAAGAAAATTTGAGTTTAATTTTTCGTGCTGCTATACGTGGTAACCCATGTAACAGATGGCACATTGGGTTGCTTGGGCACGCGCAGCATATGCATTCGCGATATTAATATTCGATATTAATATTCTAAACCCCCTTCTCAATAATAAAACCCACCGAAATATATTTGCGCCTCCTTTTAAAATCGTTCCCCATTTAAAACCACCTAGGTGCATACTGCAAGGCGCTGTATCGGAATTTTGACATGTATGTAAGTGTACTTGGGTATGTTACGAGATTACTAGTGTGAAAGCTGACCAGCGAGGGGAGAGGGGAGGGGGGACAATCGTGCTGTAGCGCGGTACGGAACAATCGTACCTAGTGTTAAAGTCACCTGACCTTATATGGTGTTTAGTGGGTGTCATATATGCTAATTTAAAACAACCGGCCACGCGCTCCCAATTTACGATCAAGTGGGATGCAACATTCAGCACACATAGGTAAGAGCAGATTTGGACGGTAAGAGTGTTTGGTGCATCCGGAGTTTATTTCTCTTACTTTTTCTCTTAGCAAAAAAATAAGAGAAAATACAAGAGAAATTTAAGAGAATGTTGCAGCATGAAGCCCATTATTAAGTATAACATCTTGGCTGATCACAGTCTTTCGTGGAACATAACCTTACCACTAACACTCAGCCTTCTGTCAGTTAAAGTGATGGAGGTGCAGCCTGTGAGCCTGAATTTGAAAGAGGGAGCAGGTGGATGAAGAGAATGGATGACACAGGCACAGCACAGAATTAGTGAAAAAAGAAAGTACAGACAGAAAAGAAATCTTACATTCTTCCCACAGATGAAAAGATGAGAAATAAAAAAATGTAGCCAGACCGGGAGAGTTCAGAAAGGGAGAGAGAAAGATACTTGCATTGCAGTCACGTTCAGTCTATGAATAATAAATATGGCAAGAGTAACCACTAAGGGCGTTAAGCAGCATGAGCCTACACACAACACACATAAACACACATAAATATAAAAACAGAAACACGCGTGTGCATGCCATTACTAGCATTATGGAAAAATTCCACAGCAGAACTACCACGCACATCTAGAGGAGTCTCACAGGGTGGCACGCGTGGCTGGTGTTGCAGAACTCTCGCTGTGGAGGAGAATCATGTTTGCCCCTGGACATGTTGAGTCACACTCGACTCAAACACAACCCCCAGCCTCTCCCAGTATCCACCAGGCTCCCGTCGCTGTTTCTCTCCCTTTCCATTTTATTCACTCTCCTCTTGACTGCAGTCCAGCAACTCAATTAAGATCTTGTCTCCTTCGTGTTTTGTATCAGTGTCCCATTGTTTGAGCCGCACTCTTCCGGGCATGCCCTGTAGCGGTAGGCCCGATTCTTACAGAGGCATCCCACAATGACGAGAAGCAATGAAACGAACACAACCGCAGCAATCGGTAGGGAGAGGGCAAAACAACACAAACGGACCTCGGTGAACCGCGGGAGCATCCACAGCAAAATATAATTGTCCTCAGAGAAAAATCGTTTTGTGTTTATGCACATTAAAATGAGAGTGGGCACAGTTCATTTGATCATTTCTGTAAATGTTCTACTCAAGAGATTTTCCTGTGAGAATATTTTCTCTGTACACAGCCAATTTCAAAACAAGTAAGAACAAAAACAGCAACCTGAGGAGCAGAAGTCAAGTACGCAATCGGAGCTCCCAGCCGTTCAAAAAAATGCATAAGTATGCAAAAGTAGTTCCTAGAATTTACAGTGATATCACAGTCTGAAGGTCCTCACACTATACCACATTGCTGTGGTTCCAGGGCTTTGTTCTTCCCATAGAATTTTAAAACAGCGGCACAGACATGCCTATTACTTAGCTGTGTCAAACTGCCGGCCATATAGAGTAAGACTGTTGCTGCACTGCAAAAAGTGTCTGCCATACAAACCTCATCGTAAGACCTAACTACCCAGTTTTTCTCTCTCAAGTATAAAATATTAGCTTTTTTCAGTTACCATGTGCTTGACAAGTGAAATGTTCTTATCCCATTGGCAAATCTAAGTCTGAGTCAAAAATATGTCACCTCACTGGCAAAATTTTTGTCTTACTGAGAAAAAAGTTAAAAGAAATGTGTTTCACATCAAAATACAAGATTAAAATGTTTGGTGGTAAGGACTTATTTTTTCATTTTAAGCAGTGAGCCTAGTAACCGTTAGCCGGCCTGCGTAGAATTCCATAGTCTTACTGATGTCAAAACCATCCACAATAATGGTTCAGACTTACCCAAGATGGCGCCCAATATAAGCACATTCAGGATATTACCCAATATGACATAATCCATTTTAGAGAGTTCCCGATAACGTAGGTTAATGAACAGGGCCACTCCCAATGCGCCTTCCTATTCGTCCTTACGCCTATATATACCTCCTACATTCCCATAATCCCCGCTCGTCTCGTTTCTACGTCCCTCCCACCCTTCCCCTCTCCAAGAAGGAAGCAAGAAACAGCCACCACCTGGGACCCCGGGGGGCTTGGGAGCCACTCGGACTCAGAGATGCGAGCCCCACCCTGAGTCTCGCCACCCAGGGGGCGCCTAACGTCCGCACAATCACAGAGCAAGTCCAACACCACACCCGCCCCGATCTCCTATCCGCCGATCTCCTATCCGCAATCTCATCCAATACTCTCCTCTACTTTGGGAGTGGTCCAGAATTCATTAAACAGTGTTTAATTCTATGGTTCATCCATTACCACAGCACATAACTCGGTGTTGCATGTTCTCGCTTTTTTGCTCAATTTTCTTGTTGGCCTCTATGACCTTCTTTTCAAAAAGGGGGCACACGACATTAACTAAAGTCACCATGTGTGGTTCTGTGGTTTACATCTGCATATTGCCTGACAAGGTCAATAGTTTCCATATTCCTTTTACATTGGAAGAGACACCAGTGAATAACACACCTTGTCTTACACATTTCTATTTATAGAAAATTAAGTTTGGCAAGATAAAAGAAAATGATTAAGTCTAATTTCAGTTAATTCATACAGAAACATAGATGGATGGGAGACAAAGGAAACCATTAACTGCAGGAACCAGGCCAACTGATCCGTCTATGTGATCTGTCAAACTGGCGTGATTAAGAGTACTGTCGGAGAGCCTGGAGCACTCTGTAAGCACAGAGAGGCATACCAAACTACCACTCACTGATAGTGTGTTGAAGCAAGGCTGCCACACACTGCACCCAGGGGAACAGCTCAAATAAATCAGCTCACTGATTCACGCTGCCATACATTAGAGGGGCCAGGGCTGGATGGCACATTGTAATTAGCAGCAAGATGTAAAGCTGCAATCTGTGTTTGTCCAACTGTCTGTTTACATGTCCGCATTCAGCGATAATCCCGCACGAGCCACCAAGCTTCCAGAGGCCTACATATGAGAATATATGCAAATGTACTCACACACCAAACACACACACACACACACACACACACACATGCACACACACACACACACACACACACTAAAAGATGTAAAATCAGCAGAATCTGGACAATAAAACTACCTACATGAGCAATGAATCTTCTGATTCTGAATAACATTAAAGCAACTTAACAGTGTTGGGCCACCGTTAAAGCTTACATGCAGTGGCATTGGGAATTCAGCTGCTGTAATCCATCTCAGAGTCAATCATGCTGAACTGAAATGGGTAGAGAATGCTGTGTCAGGCATCATTTTAGAACGCACCATAAATGCTTGATGAGGTTCAGATGTTGTGATTAAAAATTGACCCAACCAGTATGTTTATCACCGTTTAACAGCGGTGCTGTTCCGTCAACAGGGGTTGGGGCATCACTTGTCGTAAGACCCCTATCTGGGCCGGGTAGAAATGCTCCGACATAAAAATATCTCAGGACAATAAGTTAATGATTTGCCAACAGCCATAATGGCTAAGGGCACAAGTGCATCAAAATGAGGTGTGTTTGTCTGAGTGTGTGCATGTGGTCTTGTACTTGCTACACAGTGAGGACTAGAAATGTAATATCCTCATAAAGATAGAAGTACAAGTCTACGTGTGTATGTGTGCGTGCGCACCTGTAGGTGTGCTTGTGTGTGCGTTTGTGTGCGCAAAACACTATGAAACCACCTTATCAGTGAGTAGTGTGCCTAAGGTCAAGTCTTTGAGTCACAGAGGAAAAAGAAAAATATAGAGAGAGTGGTAAGGAAGGATGGAATTGTGGAATAAATACAACATAGTAAAGTGTAGCATTATTAAAACCAAATAACCAACCTAGTATGTGTTCAGTACTTATATGCAAATTAATATAAGACAAATTACACTGGGAATATCTTGGGACTGTGTGTGTGTGACTGTTTATGTATGCGTATATGGGTGTGTTTAATGGGTGAGAGGATGTTGTTCATGGAAGTTGAGCAAATGTGTCAGAGCGATTGTGAGTTAATGAGAGAGTACATGAGTGGAGGCATGAACACATGAGTGGGAGAGTTTTGACGTGAATGTTTCCAAGTCTATGTAGTGGATATGCCTGTTTGATATTATGAACTATGGGGTTGTCATGGCAACAGGCAATTAAGGGTAAGAAAAAAAAGTCAAGGTCTAAAGCAAGAGAGAGTGAAAGAGATAAGAAGACTGTCAAGAGGAAAAGAGAAATAAAGAGAAATAAATGACAAACAAAAAGCAGCTTTGAAAAGTAACAAATAAAAATCAATGCAAAAGAACATTGTAAACTAGGAGTGAGACACACTGATACACGATATTTCCAACATGTCGCAAGACGAGCATTTCTGATATTACATCAGCAAGATAACTGACTGTGAAGAAAGAAAGGGAGAATTCAATATTTTGAAAGAATATTGATCATCTTTTGAAAAAAAAAACGGAGTGAGATAAAACAGTTTTGATTTCATATATGTCACTTTTTAAATTTAACCCAGGTATTTTGGTGTAAAAGAGGTGTTGGGTATTGATATTAATCCTACTTAAGGATCCCCAAGTAAACCAAGCAGGTCCATTTATGCAGGCTTAAGTGCTGCAAATAACTTTATCTATTACCATGGTCCGATAAGGACTGATTTTCAAGCCGTATCCTAAACATGCATCACATTTTTTGGTATTTCCGAACACCCCCTTTAATATAGCGCTAAAAATGTGCGAAGCGAAGCACAATGTTGTCATCCAGTTGAATTTCCGAGCAGAACATCATGCCTTTGTCTGCATACGCACACCCAGACACACACACATCACTGGAGAGCGGACAATCTCAGAAACCTGGAGTGTTTCCTGTGGTCACGCCCAGAAGGGCAATGCAGCATAGAAACTGTGGAAGCCCACACTGGAACCACACTATAAGTGTCCACACTAATGCCTGCATTACTACATCTCCCAGGATTACCGCTCACAGCACTCAGCGTGATTAACAGCCAGAGAGCGGACCATAAAGCGTGCAAACACCACGGTAAACATAAAGAAACACGGCAAAGGGGCGTGGCAGCATGAGCGAGTAATCTTGCTGAGCTCTTCTTACACAGAAGGCTGAAAGATGTGGACAGAGTCACAGAGTGGGAAATGCGAAAAATGCACGAAGCTAGAAATACTCAATAAGACCATTATTATTGCCACTCAAAAACAACTGAGTGCAGGTCTAAGCACGGTGTTAACAATGAGAAAGACAAATAAAGATCAATGTGTGTCTCGTGTCTCTTACATAGTTTCTGCCACGAAAATACTCCGAACCTTTCAAGTCGCAGTATCCATTTCATTTGCTGCATTTTAAAGTTGAATGAGGCCTATTCACTCTCTAGCATATTCTTTTTGTCTCTGAGTGAGAGCAAAAGCAGTTTTTTTACACCAAATAAATCCCAAATGGAATTTCATGTAAATTGTTCAAATGAGTCCCATATACAGTGTTACCAAGGCTGCCTTTAAGGGGATGCCCCTTACCAGGGCCTGGAGGAGAAAGGGGACAGTAGTGTCATAAATATTGAGTTGGGCAGGGAATTATATACTGCACAACAAAAGTAATGCAAATTGAACATGTAATTTAAATATGAAATAACATCTAATTTTTGACATTTCCACAGAAAAGTCTTTGCCCCAAGCCAAGGTTTGTGACGTCGCCATGCTTAGTTCAGACGCTGCTAGGCCCACTGTATTAGTTGTTGACTAAGTCTTGCTGTCAGCCCAGGCCTCCTTGTTGGACATCAGTGGTAAAGATGCCATACTCACAGCCAGTGCTACATTGATTGTCCACTCAGAGTGATTCCTTGCCTCCAAATGGTGCTCACGGCAGTTACCAAAGCTGGGAGGAATGGCTGTCACAGATGAAGGCAGCAGATAAGCCGGTCTTGTCATGCAGTCACCACACAAGATGTTTCACTTCTGGCACCTTCTCGAGAGCTGCTGCTGGCTTCAACTCCAGTCCATAGATGACAAATGGTTGGACGAGCCACCAAAAAATGCATTTGCAACCATGCTTGAACAGTCTCCAGACTGCAGTCATCCGATAGCTCTTTCACTATCTTCTGCATTTAGTCTCGGCATCCCTCTCCTGAGTGCTATCAGAGAGGGTACAAGCACTGGGCTTCTGTCTTGGTGACTAAAGAACCTGTTTTCAGACAGGTTATGCAAGCATCGCACCTTCATTGCTCTGCACAACATTTTCGCAAATTACCAGATAGACACTACGCTGTCGCATAAATACAGAAAATTCCTGCCGTTGTCCCATCTGGAGTGCACAAAATTTGACAATACACCACTTCGCCACGAATTTGCATTTCTTAAATTGTTCAAAACAAAATAAAGTCGCTGTGATCCCGGTCCAAGAAATTTCCCCAGCAGTGCTGTCAGCATCATAATATTTTAGCATCAACAATTGAAACTGACGTGCGCCTGATGAGGAAATAATGGTGTGTCTGGGCATTTGCATACTGTATGCAATGTGACATTACATTTAAAAATCAGAATACAAATGGAAAATTATCCAGCAAATGTATCTGCTCTTTACCAGCAGTCAGGTTGGAGGACCTTCAGTAAAATAACATTTTCCCAGAGGTGCCACAGAGTAGAACTGAGACTGAAAGTAGTTTGGTTCTCCGAAGAAAACTTGATGAATAATGCGTGTTTAGAGAGCAACCGCAGAGGGCATCTGAGGAGCCTCAGTACTCATAAAGCATCTCTGTTTTTCTCAAATGTGCACCCTGTGGAGCAACCGAGGTCAAAGCCCTGTAGTGCCAGGAATAAAACTATTCAGAGGCATCAGAGCTGGGTTTGGCATAAGACACCTGTGTGTTCTTATACAGCTGGGGTATGGATAGGACACTGATGCAGATAGTAACCCAGTACAATATTATACAATTATTGACTTCTGTTGAGGTGAATCCAATGATTTATCCACCTTGGAAAAGTGATATTCACCGAGATGCAGTCGAGGTGAATATCACTTGTCCAAGGTGGATAAATCACTGGATTAAATGACCACTGAAGTCAATAATTGTTTTATTATATGACCCTACTTGAAAATATAAAATAAGAGAAGGACGACAACTCTAACGTAAAACTCCTCACAGGGACAAAAAGACACAAAATACAGACACTGTCAGGAGCTCCTGCAGGGAAGCCTAATCTATTTTTCGCGGGAGGTCGCCGAATTGTTATATTCACCTCTCGCGCACTTTCGCGTGGTGAATATCAGTTTACAGTGACTGGCGGAGCTTGCCTCGACCAATCAGGAGAGAACAAATCCTTATGTCACATAATAAGGCTGAATGTGCAGTAGTGTGCTCTGCGCAGTAAGAGTCAAGCTAAGAGCTAACATTTGAGCGTATCCCCCCCTGCCGGGCTCCCCCATCTGATCCTCCTCTACTGCTTTTCTCCCTCTCTGTTCCCGAGCATTACCATCAGTCTATCCCCGGGAAGATGTTGTGAGAGGATGTGAGAGAGAGGAAGCAGGAAACAGAGTGTTGAAGACAGTCTGTTGGGTACAGTGGGTGCCAATCAGTGCTTATCCACCCAGCTAATTTGCACAGTTACTCGCCTCATGTGATGTACGGTCACTGGAGAGCACAGTAGCACAGATCCCTGTCGAAGCAAAGAAACATCAAGTGTGACCCGACAGAGCTTAAACATAGAACCACAGCTCCAGGGTGGGGTTCTCTCAAACAAGGCGCCCTGTAATTGCTTTTACCAGAGACCTATAATAAAGAAATCCGGTCAAACGGGCCTTTTTTTGGCACTCTTGGAGAATTATTTTGTGCGCTAGGAGAGTTTCCTAGCAACAGAGGAGGGAGAGGTTATCCATTCCCAATTAGATCCCTTTCCACTGTCAGCTCCCTCTCACCTGCACTCTGACTTCCTGTGCCTGTTTTCACACGTTGAAAGGAGCTAAAAGAACCATTTAAAAACACAGCGTGGCAACACTAGGTAGCAGACTCAAAGCTCAGAAAGGTGAGATAATGTTGCTCTCTCAAAAACAGAAAGACAACCTAGACCCACAGCAAGAGGATACAACCCAGGCTTCAGATTAGTTATGACCAAAACAAACTTGGGTTAAGTGGAAATTCCACAGTTAAACATCTATACAACACTTCAAAGTCATTATAATAACAATACTGTACAAACGTTTAAACCCCCAAGACACAAAGCCCAGAATAACAGAACAAGAATGTCTAGAATTGCAGATGTCTTGACTGCCCATCAACAAAAGAGCCGAACTAATTGGTTCATTCAAGCATACAGTCAGTTATCCTCACACAGAGGAAGACGAAATTCAGCCGTTTCTGGGCCTTAGGGATTACTTCAGCTATCAGTCAATTCCTCCAAACAATTGTACTCATACTCCGAACATTGCACTCAGAATCAGGTTAATAGCATTAAAAATATTCAGCCAAGAAATGTTTTGGCATCATAGATTGAATCACAGATTTGTTACTATTGAAGCAATATATAGACTGCAAATGTAGAGAAGCAAATTTGCCAAGGACCTGTGTGACAAAGAACAGCAACAATGATCATAAAACAACTGTAAAAACAGAAACCGATGACTCCTCGTCATCTATTGTGAAGAAATCACAGTGTTTTTAATTTTCAGTTCACAAACCATGCTGAAATCACAGCTTTCCCAGCCTTCCTGGTCTTTCTCTATCTGACATTCACTGTGTCTGTCTTAAGAAGTCAATTTGTCTTAATATGAGACCAAACTTCCTAGTTTTTCTCTCTCAAGTAGAAAAAATGAGCTTATGAGTTAATGAGTTAACATATGCTTGACAAGTAAAATGACAAATGGAAAATCTTGAAATAAGTCAAAATTATCACACTCCATTGGCAATTTTTTGTCTTACTGTGAAAAAGGGTAATAGAAATAAGTGTTTTAAGTCTTAATACAAGATTAAAGCACTAGGTAAGGTGGACTTATTTTTCAGTTTTTCTAGTGTGCAATCCTTCATGCTTTTTCATACCACTATCAGAACGTTTATGGAGTGCGAAGCCCAAAGTGTAAGATATGCTGGCTTTTCTCAGCTTGGGTTTCTTATGAATTATTCTGACTCCTCTGCTCCTCAGAAGGTCAGGATGAATGCCTTGCTTGCTCACATGAAGTAACCAGGCAGGATGGTAATCAGTGCCACGGACTGCCTACAGCCATCCATCTAATTCATGTCTCACAGCCAACTGTACGCCTCAAATCGCCCTCTCTCTCTCTTTCTGTCTCTACCTACTTCACCATATGTGTGAAATTGTCTTCTAAAAACATGCATGTAGAGCCTGGTCCATATGTGTTTGGGCAGAAACACAATTTTCATCATTTGACTCTGTACGCCACCACAATGAATTTAAAATGAACCAATTTAGATGTGATTTACTGCAAAAACTGAAAAGTAAGTCAACCTTATCTAGTATTTTAATTTTGTATAAAGACTAAAACACTTATTTCTACTACTTTTTTTCCTCAGTAAGACAAAAACTTGCCAATGGGGTGAGATAATTTTGACTTATATCAAGATTTGCCAATGGGATAAGAAAATTTCACTTGTCAAGCACATGGTAACTTAAAATAAGCTCATATTTTCTACTTGAGAGAGAAAAACTAGGAAGTTAGGTCTTATGTTAAGACTAAATGACTTGTTGAGGCAGACGCTTTTTGCAGTGATAGGTGATCAGCCTTCATTTCAGGGTTTTGTCAAAACTGTTAGATGAATCGCATCTGAATTGCAGCCATTTTCAGGGGCTCAAAAGTGTTATGAAAAACTGAAGTCATCATAAAAACAATCATTTTTGATTCTGGATTGCAAATCCTTAACAGTCAAAGACTGCCTGAAGTCTGGAACCCATCACCTGTGGCCAGACACTGGATTTCTTCCCTGGTGAAATCACACTGACAGCTAAGAGCAAATGCTAATGTCACACTTTTAATCGACTCAAACCTTGTATCTGCTTACTAGTAAATGAAGTAATAAGGGAGTAACAGACCTGTGGCCATGGAATAGCAGCACAGCCGAATAGCCACTTACTTTTGGTCCCTAATAAGGGGGGGACTAAATGTGAAAAGTGCTGTAAATTTTACAATGAAAATCTGCTCTTTGAGTTCACATTAATTATTTAATTTTATCTCCAATATGCAGTGGTAAACAGTTTAAATAGTAATAACTTTGTTAATGTCCATATATTTATGAATCAGATTGTATTCCAAAATATAGCCCATGCAAATTTAGCTCTCTGTATCAGCAAAACGTATATGAAAACTGCAGTGAATGACTGAGTTTTACAAGTTTTACAATTCCTCTTGTACAGTCTACTTTATGGCAGGCTTAAGACACACATGACTGCTCCCAAACATCCAAAATGCAGCCGCACTCTCCCCCATTCCTGTCTTAAAATAGCACGAGCCTCATGATAGTTATTATTCCTTTCATCTCTTACTGAGTCTCCACACCCTTGTACTCAAATGGGCCAGTATTTGATGTTATGCACTATGCACTTGCGTTGTTAGCGCCGTGTGCTAATTACGGCACTCTGAAGGCGAAAGCAAGAGAAACAAGAAAGCACTGATATCGACAAGAACTGATTGTATAAATTCAGGATGGTACAACCATTCATGATATTTTTGAAAATAAATTAATGGACAGCAGGTAGGAGGAGATAAGGATATGGACTGAAATGAGAGAAGGAGAGAATGCTTTCTGAATGTTTTCTTTCTTGTTAGTACTGCTACATATGAAGATAGGTTTGGGAAGATGCTGAGAGCTGAAAGCCTTCATAATTACTGAGACAGAGGGAGTAGATCACAGGATATAATAAGACCAGGAATGTAATTAATTTCAACACAGTTCACTCTGATGCAGGAACAGCGAACACTTTTAATCACACACCTCAGCACTCCATAATTGTTAAACTTATATATGGAGACTGGAGAAGGGGGTGTGGCAGAGAAAGCAGAAGAGAGAGACAGAAAGAGAGGGTGAGAGAGATAGCAGAGGAGAAAGAGAGGGAGAGAGAGACAGAAACAGAGAGAGAGCAGAGGAGAGAGAGATAGGGGGATGACAAAGAGAGTGGGAGACAGAGATGTGCTTATGTTGCTCATATGAACTAGACACTGAGACACTAATGAGACTAGACTGCCTTTCTCAGGTCTCTCTGCTGTATCCCAGAATGCTGCAATGTTGTTCTTTTAAGCAGAGGCCAAGCCACAGAGGAGCAAACTGCATCACCGAAGGTGAACGCTGCTCGCAGCAGGGCTGAAATGGCCGTATTGTATATCTCCCAGTTTCCCCAGGTTTGTCATTATTGACCCACAGCTTGTGAACAGTACAAGACACATCCTGCCCACAGGGAAACACTCTCTGTTCTTGTAACTTCACAGACATGACTGAAAACCATTCTCCATGGCAACACACCCTGCAGACACACAGATGGGGGAGACCATTTTGAAGACTGCCAAAAAGCAACAAACACACTGCCCACATACTGCTTGCACACAAGCTCAGCTTGCTTACACACAGTAGCAATTCTACTAATTTCAACTTTGCCAAGAATAATATGGCCCATACCCTCGAGGTTCGGTCATGATTGCAGGGTGATGTTCTGTGTTTTGTTTGCGTTTATGGAACCAAAATGATCAGAGTCTACCAGTGTATGTGTGCGCTTGTGTGCCTGTATGTGTGTATCACAATAGATTGACATACATTTGCATTGGATGAATGAAGTTTTCTGGCTTAGTGACGGACAGACTTCATGGTCTGAATGAACAGGTGGGCAATCCATCCCAAAAATACCGTACAGGGAAGGAGAATTCACTAACAGGAGCTGAGCCTCATTCACTGCACACTCAAACAGACCCTACTTCACAAACCCTGAGGGAGGTCAGCTTTCCTATGGGGAATATCTGTCGAGCGGGCGAGTGAGTGAGGGCATTCACTTCCTCTAGCACTCGGTCAGGGAGTCAGAGACACTTTGATGGACATTTATAAAGAGCTGGACAGTGGAGGCTAATGCTATGGGGTGTGCAGCTGTGTAATAGGGTGTTGTGTGGCCTGGCCTTGGCAGGAAGCGTGTAGCTCTGGTCCCTGCTCTCTAATTACAGGCTCCCGAGGGCTGAGTGGAGAGCCCGGGCGCGTGTTTGATCGCCGCACCGCATGTGCGAGAGCGTGGGGGAGTGGCCTCCAGGGAAAGGCAAATAGACCCAGGGAAATAACCACAGCCATAAAATAACGCAGCGCAGACCACCAGGCAAGCTCCCTGCAGTGGAGCAGTAGATTGAAGTTTGTGTGTGTGTGCATGTAAAAGTGGGTGCGCCATTCTGTGTCTGTGTGTGTGTCTGGGTGCGTTCTGTTACTGCGGTCGCGCATGCATGCGAGTCTGTATGCGAATGCGTGAGCATGCGTTACTGCATTTGTCGAAGTATATACAAGCTCACAATATGCATGATTTATGTGTGTCTGCATTGAAAGGATGTGTCACCACTGTAAATGGACAGATGGACAAGAGGACAAATGGGAGTATGAAGAGGCTCACCTACACTATAAAGGTGTATCTGTGTATAAGATTTTGCGGAAAAATGTTGAACGGTTTAGAAGCTCTGGCCCGGAAATTAAGCGCGACGGATGGAGGGTAAGGCTAATCTTCTGAAAACATTCTGCTGAAAATTCTTCTTTTTTTTCATCAACTCAACTAGATATTGATAGATAGACATCTCAAGAATAACTGGTGAAAATTTCATCACAATATATTAAGAAATAAAGAAATTATGAAGGAAAGTATAGATGGTTGTAGCATTTCAGCAGAATGTTTCAGCAGATTAGCCCTACCCTGATGGTAGGACACGCAAACGGACGGAAAGACAGACAGGCGGAAGGACAACACTCGTTCCCCTATCCCCTTCCACTTTGCGGCGGGGGGAAATAAAAAGAAACTCAGGTTTATTCTAATGTGCATTGAGGTTTACCTGCCTGAAATGTATATTTACAATAACTGATAACAACATGAACCATCAGGAGATGGCGTATCCCCCCGGCCCCACGTCATCAACTTCGGATTAGCAAAAGGCACCACGTCAGGTCATGATTAATGTGCACACCAAATTCTGTGAGAAAATATTGAACAGTTTTCAAGTTATGCATCGGAAACTAAATGTTCACAGACAGACGGACGGACAGACAGACAACCGCACCGATGACTATATCCCCCCGCATTATATGCCAGGGGGATAATAATCATAATTCATCTGTCAGGCTATGTGACTTATAAACTTGCAGCAGCAGTTTTTTTTTTTTTTTAATCACAGTGCTATTTCTTAAACCAAAGTGGAATGGTGTTTCTCTGATCTCAGTGATAATGCTTGAAGTGCATTTCTCCACATCAGCACACTTTTCACAGGAAGCAGCATGCACGGTGGTTCCACACTTCCATTAACCTTTGCTCTAAATCTCAATCAACCAATGCAGAAACTTCAGAGTCATCGTATTCTCCATACCACAGTGCAAGTCTGACTGAAGAGCTCGGAAATATCAAAATGTTCTCATGAAAGGGAGAGACAATAGAGGGAAAAAAATCTTCAATCAGATTTCTTTAAAAAGAAAAAAATAATGAATCTAAAAGGTTCGAAATTATTCAGAATGTACAAGAAGGTAAATTTATCGAGTCGTCAGGAATTCGTCTCTCTTTATTTTCCTCACTTAAATGCCTCCTGATTCAGTTTTGATTTTGTCTCGTTAATTGATTTCAATTCAGCGATTTCTGTCTGAAGCCTTCCTGCATCTGTGTTCCATTGGTCGCTCATTTGTCCTTGTGTATTTATTACCCTTTGTTTCTCTGTTCTTTGGGTATTCGTCATCGTGCCATAGCTGTCTTGTCTGATTATCATTGTGTTCCAGCTTCGGCCTCTGCCCTGTCCTGCCTGATTAAAGCTGCTTTCACACTGGACGCGAAACGAATTTTTCGCACGACAGATTACATTCAAAGTCAATGCAAAGACGCGAATTCGCGTCTTTGCAGTGACTTTGAATGTAATCTGTCGTGCGAAAAATTCGTTTCGCGTCCGTGTGAAAGCAGCTTCATGTCAGCCAGTTCGTGACCTCCTTCTTGAACTGTGGCCACGCCTTTTGTTTAAATAAACTTTGTTTTATTGCCACAAATGTCTGTGCCAGCTGCCATTCTCAGCATTTCACTCATTACATTAATAAGTTATATAACTTTTTCTTCCTAAAGAGCTGAAAAATAAGAAAACTCTTCTAATCACTGATTATTGTGACTTGTCCAAATGTAACCAGGCTGATGAAAATTATGTCATCCTAAACAGCTAGGCAGTGCCTCTGGTGCTGGAGATATAAAATTGAGTGTTAACTTCCCCATGTGACAGCCTACCCCACTCTCTCCTGTAATCTATAATAACACAATGAAATTATAATGTATTTTCTTGCACTGAAAGGCATCACAGTAATGAAAATTAACATACTGGAGTTCTGCTCGCAAATTCCACAAAGAGCACTTCACTAACAAATCATTTTTTACGGTTCAATCCAAGATAAACATTGGGGAACATGTAACATAGATTAGTATGGCCCAATCTGATCTGCACACTAAGAAATCATTGGACAACATTGAGTATATAGTGGAGAAGAAGCAGCTCAGAACCCCCACTGAGAGACAGATATGTGCGCAATCATGTGTGCCTCATGGGTTCATGGGTGTAGCTGCAGCTACACGTATCCAGATCTTTGATTAAATCCACCCACAACATGAGCTGTGGTAGAGAGGAATGATCTTATCACGCACATGGTGCTCAAAACACAGCAACCTAAATACAGGGAGGCTCATGTGCTGCCCATTTAGACGCGGGCCATGTTGCTGTGTGGTCTACGTGCTCCCGTGTTCTTTAATTAAAGATGTCTCCTTCCCTCTCCCATTCCATCTCGCCCTCTCTCTCCCTAATGATGTGCGTGGGGTATCTATTTCCGTCTGAGTACACACAAGCTGAATTTAGACTGGAAAATTTTGGGTCTCCCACCCCTCTAATGGAAGGAATTAAACTGAGGTTTGGTTAATCACGGGACCGATTCAAAAAAGGGGCATTTTTTATTCAAATAAAACAGCAAAGCACTGGGTGAAAGCAGGATAGATAGATAGAGAGAGAGAGAGAGAGAGAGAGAGAGAGAGAGAGAGAGAGATATGAAGAGATACAGTGATAATTGGCCCTGGTTGCGCAATATTCTGTGTTGATCTGGTCCAGTAGAGTAGAGGAGCTAATGGTGTTAACAATGGTGTTAATGCATCACATACATGATAGCACATGTGCCTACACACTGACCCAGCGGATTCATGCATGGCCACACATCCACGTGAACATTCAGAGCTTCTATCTTTGTATATTTGTCACAATTAAATGTTTCAGATCGTCAAACTACTTTTATATTAGACAAAAATAGCCCAAATATGTTATGATTCTGTTCTGTTCTGCTCTGTTCTGTTCATGTCTTGCCATTGCCTTGTTCCATGCCATGTTTTGTTTCTGTTTATTTCTGTAATTCCTGCCATAGTCCATTTCCCCAGTTATATTCCGGTCACTGTTTTGCATTTTGCCATGCTTTGCACTTTGTCTCCTCTGTCTGGTCTTTTGTTATGTGACAGCTTATTTTCCCCAGTATTGTGTGCCACGCTTTCAGATGATTTATGGTTTCTGGGTTTTCAATAGTTCCTTCTAATCTCGTTTGCTTCCTTCGCCTTGCTTTTCTATATTACTAACAAGTACTAACAGTTTGTTATTTTAGTTAAAGTTACTAACCAAAACTAACATTGTATATAATACTAACTTACTAACGAGCACTAGGGATTGTATAGCTGCACTTTACTAATTGATTAACAAGCTCTCAGCACTCGCCCTGTTCTAGTCTCCGCCCCTTGTCCTCACTCAATCTACTTGGCTGCGTTTCAGCGGATCCTCCGCACCTGCTTAACTCTGTTCTGCCTCCCATTATCTGTGCACGTTAGAACTCCCTAACCGGAGCTGTATGTTAGTCAATAGGCTGTCTCGTGATCCCTGTCCACGTTTTGGCTTTTGCCAATTTCATGTGAATAGGCTTGTCCCTCGTGTTTGCTCCTTCGTAATTAGTCTGATCCTATTCACCTGTCCCTAATCATAGCATGTGACTTCCCCTGTGTGTATTTAAGCAGTCTTCTCACAGCAGTTCCCCGTCAGAACGTTTCCCTTGTGCTACGCTTGTTTTCGCCTCGTATTCTTTGTGATTCACTTCTGACTGGACCGTCCCTGATTACGATTTTGGCTCTGTTTTGGATTACCTTCTGCATCTGTGTATCGAACCCATTTTGCCCGACTACGAGTACTGTGATTGCTGCCCTGTTAACGACTCGGATTTCGTCCTCTGGATTTTTGGTTTTTGGATTGTGGATTCTGTACTGTTGCCTCCTGCTCTGCGGGGGTTTTCCCCCTTCCATAATAAAATCCAGTTTTAGTGCACTGCTTGGTTCTCGCGACTGGTTCCTAAGCGATACCTCACAAAGTAAACACAAAATGCAGTGTTTAAATGACAATTCTGTTTAAGGAAGAAAAAACTACCAAACCCTATCTGGCCCTAAGTGAAAAAAGTAATTACCCCCTTAGTAACTAAATTGAACAAATCTAATTGGTAACTGGGTCCAATTTCACCAGACACATTCAGGCATGATTACTGCCACCCCTGTTGCATATGAACACCATTTAAATACAACCTGTCAGGCAAAGTCAAGAGGGTAAAACCAGCACATAATGCTGCAATCTAAAGCAATTCAAGAACAGATGAGAAATGAAGTTATTGACATCTATCAGTCTGTAGAGGGTATGTAGTTCTAGGACTTCAGCCAATTGAGGTTGAAATCAATTATCTACAAATGGAGAAAACTTGGAACAGTGGTGAACTTTTCCAGGAGTGGTTGGCCAACCAAAGTTCCTCCACGAGCGCATCAATGACTCATCAAGGAGGTCACACAAGAACCAAGACTAACATCTAAAGAACTGCAGGCCTCACTTGCCTCAGTTAAGTTTAGTGTTCACAATTCTACAGTAAGAGACTAGGCAAAAATGGCATCCATGGGAGAGTTGCAAGGCAAAAATCATTGGTTACCAAAAAGAACACAAAGGCTCGTCTCATACCTGCAAAAAAACAACTTGATGTCCACCAAGACATTTAGGATGATTCAGCAGACTCATAGGTCAAAAGTAGAACTTTTTGGGTGACATGGGCCCCGTAACATCTGCAGTAAAAATATCACAGCATTTCACGCTAAGACTGTCAGTCAAACACCGTGGTGGTAGTGTGATGTACTGGGGCTGCACTGCTGCTTCAGGACCTGGCAACTTGCTATAACTGATGGAACCATGAATTCTGCTCTCTACCATAAAGCCTAAAGGAGAATGCCCGACCATCAGTTTGTGACGTGAAGGTCAAGCACAGCTGGGTCATCCAGCAGGACAATGATCCAAAATAAACAAGCAATCCACCACTGAGTGGATGGAAAGAAACAAAATGAAGTTTTTGGAGTGCCACAGTCAAAATCGTGACTTAAATTTTATTGAAATGCTGTGGCATGGTCTTAAACAGGTGGTTCATGCTAGAAAACCCTCCAATGTGACTGAATTAAAACAGTTCTGCAAAGAGAAGTGGTCCAAAATTCCTTCATAGCCACGTTAGACTTGACACTTATTGCAAATATTCAATTGCAGCTATTGCAACCAATCAGTTATTACGCTTAATGGGGGCAATTATTTTTTACATGGGTGATATAGGTTTTGAATTACTCTTTACCTTCAATAAATGAAATGATAATATTAAAGCTGCAATTTGTGTTTACTCATGTTGTCTTTGTTCTATGTTAAAATTAGTTGGAGGATCTGAAACATTTAAATATGACAAATATGCAAAATATAAAATAACTCTGGAAGGGAGCAAATACTTTTCACAGCACTGTACAATTGTGCACATCCACACAGACAGTCATAAATGGACACACATGCATTTACACATAGATGCAGGTACACAAATGCAAACGCTGGATATGTTGCGGCCTGTTAATTTAACAGTGAGAATGTGCATGGCTGATGTAATGGTGCCACGTAAGTGCAGAATGAGAGACAGCTTTAGAACACATTGTGACAACGATGATGCGACAAGGCCACTCTGTGACACCGGGGGGCCAATGTGATCGTCACAGTGCCGGGCCTAACAGACACGCACAAAAAAAGAGTTTGAAGAGTCAAAGCCTGACAGAGAAAAGTAGCTTAACCGGAAATGTGGAGGGTGAGACACATCAAAAAAGCTTTTCACAGCCATTTTAAATCTCTGGTTTTGAAAAAAAGACTCATTTGGACTGGCCAAAAATATTGCCAATCTTTCAGCCAACTCTTCCATATAGGAATGTTGTAATTATCTAAAGCTCATGCACATCAAAAAAGCCCCAACAGACAGTCAGATCAAGCACATTGAGCACTGCATACTGCAAAATCCAAGCAAAAGTTTCTGTGTCCAAGATGTCCACCGCAGTAGCAGATCAGAAGACTCACTGTACTGCAGCTCAATATACAGTAGTCTGCGCTTGTTTAACCTTTCTGTTTTTTTAGGCTAACAGCAGTTGGGGAAAATGTAATTATAGCATGAAATTCAGTAACATCCTTTTTCTGTGACCCACAAACATTGAACATTGCAATTTTTATATTTTTGTAAAAGCAGTACGCCGTCAGCAAACAAAGGTTGCTTTTTTGAGTCCTTTTTTTGACCATACAGTAACGAAATCAGAAGTCATAACTTCAAAGTCAAGCACCATCAATTTATCACAGCGCAAAAATCCATTGTAATGTGTGATTATGATGTGTACTCTACAGTATTAAACAGAGTATACTATTTTAAATCAATACCTAAACAGTAGCATCTAGGGAGACAGGAAGAACGCACCAGCATCGTTGTACACATCTTCCCCAAAGGAGTCCACTTCTGTAAGAGGATAATTAATCTCCCAGCCCACATCACAGCTGCATGTAAAGGAGATATGCTGGTGGTCTGGCCCAGAGAAGGGCCTACTGCCCCTCAACAGGCACTGTGAGCCACCGCATGTCACTACCTGAAGACCATACAGAAGGCAGTCAGAATTGATCCAGTCCTGCTACCATTTAAAGACTACGGGTATCTAGTTTTTACAATTGCAGTATGTGCATTACATACAGCAGAGATGGACAGAGGAAGAGGAAAAGAGAAGTAAACATACAGGCCACTTAACAGCCAGGAAATAAGATAACTGTTCTAAAATGAAGTTATTAAAAATGTATTGGTTGAATGAAAATGATTAAAGTTTGGAGTTGCCGTGTATTTAAGCGCAGTCAGCTTCTCTGGTAAATACCATTGTAGAAGACATGCAGACACAGTCTTGAACACCATTTTCAAACCACATAGATGAACACACACGCATAGGCTACACACACACTGTCACATACACACGTTGACACAGACCTGCTATGTCGTACAACACATTCATTAGGTTGTGCTCAGCAGATGCCGGAGAAGGCAGCAGCTGAGTGAGAGTGCTGTGTCACCTGTAGTATACACACAAAGACCTCAGGGACTTTCGGCGACTGCACCACAGGCTGCCCAACAACACACAAACAAACACTCTCTAATGTGCCAACACTGCACGCATCCACATTTTCCATCACTCGCATCTACTTTCATACATACACACTCACAGCATGTTTGAGCAGTGATCTCTTAAAGCCTTAGAGCTCTGAAATTAATTTTTTAAGAATACAAATTTAATTATCTTGAGCTGTTGAAAACCTATCATGTGGAGACTTGTTTAAAAGAGCACTCCACAGGGGAGCTCTTTTAAACAAGTCACCACGTGATAGGTTTTCAACAGCTTTGATTTTGATATCTTACATCATTGAGCAAGAATAGCTGTATTTAGCGCTCTAAGGGTTAACACTTGCATTCACATTTAGATCATATCACTCCTTTCTGGTAATTAATATTTCCTCCAGCAGATGAGAGGCAGCTAGCGTCGTATAGATGAAAGCTGAATGATTTCCATGGTTTTTCATCCCAAGTCTCACAGATAGTCCTCCTCATCAGCCTTTATGGACCCAAAATATGCAGGGAATGTGAATGACACAGCCATGTCCATGTAAGCATGATATAGCATAGCATGAGTGGCGAGAACAGGCCGCTGAGCCCGACTTGGCTCTCCATTTTCCTACCACATAAAAAGCAAACCAAACACTTCAGATATTTGAGGACTGAATGGCATCTAGCACTAAATCAATCATATCTCAGAGAACTCAATTTCCATAAGGGAATAGTGCTGAGTTCACCTCTCCTTCTGCACTTTGAATGCGTGAGGCCTTTAAGCATCGCCAGATTCCCTAAGAAATTCCTCCAATTAGTTTGAAACAAACTTAATCGTACCCCACAGGCATAAAAATACACCAGATATCTTAAAACAAGAAAACCAATCTGGTAAGCTAATTTTAGTGGTAAAATGATGCGGAGGGAGATTAATCATAAGACTGTAAGCCTGAAATCTTATAATACCAATTTAGATTCTTTTTATGAGAAGGTATGCATAATTGTAGCAATTCCAGACATTCCACAGAATTACAGGTATTGCCATAGAGTTACGGCGTATCATATTAGCTCACTTACACAGTGAACCTCAATGACACCAAAGGGGATATAAATATTGAGCTTACCAATCTGCAAGCTATTGCTCTGGGACATTACAGTCTGTCCCAGTCCTATACCATCACAATACATATCTTCACTCTTTTCAAGGTGTGTGCAAACAAGCAGTCATTGGGGCAAGCTCTTTTATGTCGGCAATAAGCTTCAGCATACAGGATGCGTATTTATTTCAGGAACCTCCTCTTGCATCCCATATCTGACCAAATCAGGCCGTCCAAATAAGAGGAATACTTCAAGAGCAGTACCCAAAAGTGTTTAGTTCGACTTCACATTTTTGTGGATCAGGATGTAAGCCGCTATTGCCTCTACTTTGTGGATACAATAAAAGTCCAAACCAATTTTCCTTACACCATCAGAGCAGTAAATCTCCTGCATACTATATTCTATTCTTATTCTGAACAACCTGCCAGTTCTTGAGCTAGCGTGACATTCCCACCCTCAACAAATCACAATGAAACTGTGAGAAACGTAAAGCCATTTAGTAAATGTCAATATGTCTCAACGGTTACAGCAGCTGTGAGATGGCCAGGTACAGCCGGCTATGAATGTCTGAAAGTAATAATAGCGTAGCCAGTTTCAGAAGCGCTTCAGCAAGACAGGCTTGTCACCGCTGAGAAAGTATTACCTGCGGCATATTAAATCCACTCGGTAGAAGGTCTTGGCTGTTAATAACTGCTTTCCAGGCAGAAACAATTTGCTCTTTTACTCGATGCCATTTTCAAAATACCACATCCCAACAGACACAACATTGTTTACTGCATCTCTTGCCGGGTTTGGGAGCCTCTAAACCTCAGACCAGCCACCACCTCTGGCATTACAACAACTGATGGTGAGAGGGATGCTACGGGCCATAGAAACCGATTCAGTGATAGAACAGTAATACCTTGTTCAGCACTACCATGAAGAGAGGTGATTTGCTATGGGGCTCTAATGAAAAAAAATGCCTGATAATAATCCACCATTCCCAAATATTGAGTCCATAAGTCACAGATTTCCTCACCGTAATATTGCCAAAGAGAGTAAAGGTTCCTCCATAGTCTGATATTACCCAGAACACTCTGCTGTACTCTTGTTTAATATTGTGCAATTTTCACGGAGGACATGATGAAAATCAATGAGGTAATAGTTTTTCTTTTTTTTTTTTTTTACAGAAAATGACAGAGTGGGAAAACTATACGGCTCTAAGGCGAGGAGAATTGTGCTAGACTGCATTTCCTGCCACAGCACAACTTGGCGAGAGGAAGAGACTGGCCACACGGTTAACCCTGGGCTCATTTCTCAGAAAGAGAGTAACCTCGTCCATCATCTCAGCTGGATGACTAACAGCCAGGGCCATCTGTACGAGCCCAGCTAATGCCTCTTCCACTTCAAATCCGACTGACTCACTTTCCCCCGTTACATAAAATACATTCATGTGCTGCACTACGAGCGTTCCGGCTTTAATTAACTATACAATAAAAGCAGGCATACTCGCCCAGCAATGTCTATCAGTAGAATTTCACATAAATGTCCCAATATATTGCTGAAAAGACATAAAGTAAGCTGTCAGAAACTCATTTCCGCACTTGTAATGATAAAAATGACCCCTTTCAGCACTTACTTGATTAACACTTTTCAATCTTCAGCTTACATGTCCTATCTCTCAAAATGAAATATTACTGGGCTGATACAATGATGTAGCAGATTGAGACCCTTAGGCAGATGAGACAGTTAAGAGAACAGCAGCACTGGGCAGAGTGAACCAATAGGACCTTTCCTACCAATAGGCCTAAACTTAGCATCAATAGTACATGGGCGACATTATCAGCTAGCTGAATGGAATTTGTCATTATGCTAATGTAAGATTTTCATCATTTAAATGTCCCGTCTTGAGGAACAAACTTGATGATGGATAAAGAGAAACTTGGTTGATGGTCGTCTGTCACATCTTCCAAACACCCAGCAAAAGCTATGTTGCTCACTCAATGTCACTTCAAACCATAGGATTTTTTTTTTTTTAATTTTCACTTCCAAATAATGCTGAGTCAAAGGTGCTTCATACAAAGCAAATTTTCACTGCTTAAATGCATTTTTTTAGCACAGCTTAAATATAATTTAAGTTGACCCTATTTCCATATTACCTGATGAAATAAAGTCACATACAGTATTGATTACCTGCCTTTTTTTGGCATTCAAAAATTATGCCCAAATTATAGTCAAAAGCATATCACGCAAGAAAATATACTACAGCATTAATCAGCTGAGCTTCCAGTGAGTCATGGATAATGGAATAAGAAACACCCTTCAGCTGTGTTTTCCATTGCTGTAAATACTGGTTTTTGACTGGTAAAATCTGTAAAAAAAAAAAAAAAAAAACCGTTAAAACCATTTTTATCAATTACAAACTTGAAGAGAATAGCAAGTAAAATATAAAAACTCTCAAATTATGATTGGACAAAGGTTCTGAGGTCCGATGAGACCAAAGTTAAACATTTTGGTCAGATAAAACATTAGTATGTTTGGTGTTGAAATGGAGATGCAACAAGGAACCTTCAACCGTTGAAATATGGTAGTGAATCAGTAATGTTTTGGAGCAGGTTTAATTCCAAACGTCCTGAGGCACTGATTAGTATGAAAAACTGCATAACTGAATAATCCAACATTTAACAAAACATATCTCAATGTTCTGTTACGGATTTCAGGGATTTCACCCTCTTCAATGCATAATATTGTTTTAATATTCAGGAAATCTGGAGAGACCTTTGCATAAAGGATAAGGTTGAAAATCTATACCGCCTTAGATCTTCAATTCTTAAGATGGCACAGCATTTTGTGATGCATAAATCCAAGTAGGCTGGGACTACTTTTGAAAAGCTCTGCCAATAAACAATATTCATCACTGTATCCATAAATGCATAGATAAAGACTGCATTATGCACCAAGGAAGCCATATTTCATAAACATTCAGAAATGCTGCCACCTTCTCCGATCTGATCTGAAATGGACCAATGCACAGTAGGAGCGTAAGGTTGTTGGAACTATCAACCTTTCAGATTATTTATGGATACAGTGAGTGTTGTATTCTCCAGAGGTAAAGGATGAGCCCAGTTGTTACCAACGTAAGGTTCAACAGCCAGCATCCCTCATGGTGTGGGGGGTGTGTTGCTGCCTACGGCATAGGCAACTCAAACATCTTAGTAGGTACCATTGATGCTGAAGGTCACATATGCATTTTGGAGTGACACATACTGCCTTCTAGATGACATTTTTTCAGCAAGACAATGGAAAGCCACATTCTGCCTGTGTTACAACAGCCAGGCTTCCTAATCGAGTGGCGGGGCTGCTTGACTGACCTATCAGCAGTCAAGACCTGTCTCCCATTGAAAATACTGTATGTGGTAGTTCATGATGCACAGTATAAGACAATAAAGATTGTGTATGTCTGAGCAGCTTAAGATGCATATCAAGAACGAAAGAGAAAAATATCCTCCAGAAAAGGAACAACTGGTGTCCGCAGTTCCCCAAATGATTACTCTGAGAGCAGTTATAAGGAAAGGCAGTCAACACATAAGCCACATTCCAACCAAAATTACCAGGAACTTGTAGCGCCTGGTAATTGTAGCCCCCGGACAAAGTCGGGCGGCTACTATGGATTCATGCTTTTCGTCATCGTGTCCGTGTCTGCGTCCATAGACACTTCCTTGTGGACGCTGTACAGGCTGTAATTTTTCACCAAAAAGGGGAGAAGCTGACTTTCGGGGGCTACACCCATGCGGTCGCGCCGACCGGACTGTCTAGTTCTCTTCGTTGAACTAAAAGGTTCCTGTGGCCCACTGTCTGTTGCATTCCAACCGCGGCCTGAAGTCCTGGGTAGACTGTGCAAATCATGCCGATGACGTATGGAAAAGCAATCAAAGTAACTGCAATAAACAGCCAGTTCGGTATATTGCAATAAGAAGAAAACAAAGGCCATAATGATAACGCCATACAATGCGACAGACAGGCTGAATTGTTCTTGATTATGCTTTCCTGTAAAAGTAGAAATTTTCGCGCAATTCGATTTTCGTACTCGGCTGAAGAAGATGAATTTAGTGTGTTTTTAATTTCGAGTTTTATGTACACGCACACAAAAAAAAACACGTTCAACAATTTTCGCGCGTTTTTATTTTCACGCCAGGTGCAGGTTGCGCGAAATGCACGATAATTTCCACGCCGCAGAATATTCTGCGCTTACAGCATCACATTGCAAATGGATTCATCAAATCCATCCTGGCAAGGAGGTGAGCACTTGCTGCAAAGCGGATTCAATACACCCGAAATGCCGTGGGTACTTGACCAATCAGAGATACTCAGCACTGCTGGCCACGCCCTCAAAGTTCCTGGGCCATTGGAAAGTACTACCCCCCGAGCAGGAGCTAATTTAGGCGTAAATCAATGGCCAAGGAACTTAATTTTTACCCTGGTTTCTGCAGTTGGAACATCCAGGGTTCCTCAAAAGGTTCCTGGTTCCTGGGGAAAGTTCCCGCATTCGGAAAGTGGCTATAGGGCTCTAATTTCTTGGCGCAGCGCAGGGTGGCGCAGCGTGGCGTAGCGTGGCGCAGCCCACGCAGTGGTAATTTCGTCCGGTGCAGCCCGCGCAGTGGTAATTTCGTGCGGTGCAACACGTGCGCAGCCACTTTGGCAATTTGGTAGAGGGACGTGCGCCGAGATGGGTGTGGCGGTGTAGTAGAGGGAAGTGTCACATATTCATCAAGACGCAGTGACAATTTCGTAGAAAAAGTCTTCGCTGAAGTTGCGCAGAGAGCTCGCCAGCTCCAACCTGGTTTACTTTCTGTGCAGTGGTAATTTGGCTGACCGGTGCACAGTGCGCACATGTCACCGAAACCTCACAGGCAGGTTTCCAGAATGTCAGACACATTTCAATGCAATAAATAATTACAGCAACCACTATTTAATGTAACTATCTGAATCAGGACATAAATTATAGTATCTATATCGATTGTCCTGATGTCAGATTAAAGGCGGTTGGCACGGGTAATGGAAACTCCACCTGGCTTAATCAACGCAGCTGAATCTGTGATGCAAACTAACGACTTCACATCTTTCTCAGCCAACCACGAACTGCCTATATATAATGCTTGTGTTCTATGCTCAGTAAAGCCGCTTGCACACTGGACGCGAAACGAATTTTTCCCACGACTGATTACAGTCAAAGTCAATGCAAAGATGCGAAAGTCGGACAGGGTTTTAATATATCTCCGTGTCCGAAAGTCATAAAAGTTCTAATTTTTCGAGTATTCCAGGAATTATTAGACGTGCAAACTTGGCCATATTTGTGTTCGACCTTCACAAAATGCAAATTGATAGCTATCGACTTTTCTTGGTCTTTTTTTATTCGTGTGTTTTTCTTCCGTTGAAGATATACAACAGTCTTTATTCGGTCTCTCTTTTGAAAATTAGTCAGATGGATCGAACAGATTCACGCTTTATTTCCACACCGGAGATAAAATAGTGCTTGTAGTCAGTGAGCAAATCAATTCCATGACCATTGACAGTGTGAATAAATTATCGCATGCACGATCAAGACTGTCCGAGGCGAAATGCAAAATACTCCATGTACGGCAGCCAGCAAAAAGTAAAAGTATTAGTATGAGAACAGATTTGAAACGAAATAAAGAATAAAAATATATCACCAACAAACAGAGCATCCAAAAAAGATGGCCCGCAAATAAATAAATCGCAGTGTTCAGTGGATGTTCTGTTTGTTGTTAAAATGTTTCTTTTTATTCTTTATTTCGTCATCAATCTGTTCTAATCGTCCTCTTTTTTTTTTTTTTTGGCTGTCAGACACGGAGTATTTTGCATTTAATGTCCGACAGGCATTGTACATTGTCCCGCGCCAATGTCGACTCACTTTATTGAGCAGAGCTTAAACAGCAACATTGATTGAAATTCTCGGTACTCATCTTGAAGAGCTGAGCCCTCTTATCAAAACATTCACCTTTAATATCTAAAACATTCAGTAGATTTGAAGAAATTAAAAACAATAATCGACTGTCGGACACGGAGGTATATTAAAACTCTGTCAGACTTTCGGACACGTAGACACTGCGTTCAACGCAATTTGTCGTCTTGAAAAAATTCGTTTTCGCGTCCAGTGTGCAAGCGGCTTAATACTAGGCTACTATTTATTGTCACTTAGGTTTTATCGTTTTTAGTGGGGGAAAGGAATACAGCCTGATTGCTATGATCTCGTACTGAGTTAAGATCACATATTGAAAATTAATGTGTAACGTATCTTGCATTGTTGTCCATGCATGTTAATCCCAAAATTTTAAGCAGCAACAGGGTGTAATAATAGGAACACGCTATCCATCGTTTCTCCTCCCAATGATGCAGGCAGAAGAAATAAATGAGCAACCGTCGATTTTCATTCCAACTTCATAAGTTTGAATGATCTGACGTGAGTTTCGCTTTTGAAATTCCATTCAAGTTCGCTAATGGTAATAATTCGAGAATGCCCTAGCTAGCCAGCTAACTCATATTCGTAATGCTTAATATAGACGTAAGCGGTGCAGAAAACATGCCTGAAGCAGCAAAGTAAAATGCAACATTAACGCATCATGCAGACATAGGACAGAGGCTTCTATATTCCAACACATTAAAGGTGAGGAGAGGAGCTCATTTGATTGGTGAAGATTTGACTCGGCTGTGTTATACCCAAACACGCCTTCTTTGCCACTTGCGCCGGCAGGAGGGACCGAGGCTGGACAGAGGAGTACTTGGGCCAGGCTACGCCGGGCACGAAATTGCAACATACGCCTGGACACACCCCGTTGGCGTGGCGCACCCCCGATTCGCCGCGCCTGCGCCTGGTCTACGAATTTAGAGCCCATAGTGGTAATAATACCCCAGTCCCAACTTTTCTGGAGTGAGCTGCAAGAACAAAATTTAGAAAGCCTTTTTATTTCCAAAAAAAAGTAGAGAGGGAAAAGTATGAAATATATTGTCTTTACACTGTTTTCTAATTAATACAGGTAAAGGATGAATTACAAATCACTGCTTTCTTTTTTATTTGCATTTTGCATATTGTAATGCATGAAAACCTCTATTAATGCAAAATACTCGTTGAACGGTAATCTGAAAAGTCAAATGGAATATTCAATCTTGATATATAGCCCACTGACACCAATTAATTTCTCAATTCTCTTTAATTGTGTTATTGAACATTTATCTGGCATACAAAGGTTGTTTCAAATGAGTAAATAAGACTTACACTATACTCATCTCTAATTAATTTACCTTAATTCGTTAACTGTCTACTGAGCAATTTTCGGCTGTTTGCCCTCGGCTGCATTTTTAGGCTCTATTTATTGAATTATTTTTTAATGGTTGTGAAATACCCCATGTGCATTGAAAGGTACATATGATCTCCTCAAAGACACAATTTACCTTTCTAATGCAAAAAAACTGCATTTACATTGTTATATTTTCCAGTGTATCACGCTCAACTGGGTCTGTCATCAACCAGGGAAAGAAGTTTTTCACAAAGCTGGGGTGGCAGCATTTCATCACAGACCATCAATCCTTGCTGGCCAAACATAAGTCTGCCTGTCGTCTTTAGAGATGTATTTGAAGTGCCTGCACCATCTGTGTACTAAGCACAAAATTGCAAACCAGAGTGTGCTAACGAGCAGCAACTAACATCAAACACTTTGCGTTCTCCCGATTCAAAAATATTTCTCAATATGGTCTATAGCATTCATAAAGCCCAAAGTAATTACAAAGCATTGCCTCTGTAATGTTCTTGAATATTTTAAGACGTGAGTTAATGCAAATTGTGACTACACATTTCGAGAAAGCTAGCCCTTCAGCAAGGAAGCTGCCCCAGCCATGCAATTCAGCTTCATTCCTGCTTTACTGCACGATGTGTTCCTTCGGTAAGGATTAAACTCCCGCCACCCTCCTCAGCATGGTTCTATCATCCAGATTACAAAGTCAAAATTGGGCCGGCTAAGCAATGGAACCACGGTTTCTGAAGTTGTTCAAGAAGCCTATGGATCTGAACTCGTTGTTTGGCCATTTATTTGAGCGTAAGAACCCGCTGGTCCACCAAGTCCCAGTGGAGGGCGGATCAGACTGCCACACGTTTTGCATTATTGAGCTCAGACCAGCCGAATGCCTCACCCAGATCCAATTGCCCACTGCCTGACGGGACTATGTTCCACTTCTTGAGAGCGCCCTTCTGTCCTAAATCTTAACATGTCCTCTGACATCTTTTCTATCACCAAGTTGCAATCACTATTGTGTCTGACCATTGCGGTCTAACAATGGTCCATGCTTGTTCCGTCCCGGTCAAAAACATACACACAAGCACATGTGATCACACTGATTCAGACATATACACAGGAATGGCGGCTACTGAGCTGAATATAAAGTAGGCACAAAAAAGATTTGTCTAGACCTGTTTCAATCATTTTCCCTCACGAACAAACAGCTAACTCTGAAAACACGTAACACCATAAGGGGTAGCCAGTTCTCCCTTTTATGAAAAGATGAGAAACAGAACTGTTTATTTGCATGCAAAATGGAACGTTATATACTGAACGATGTTCAGCATAGTGCGTGAATGTAGCTGATTATTGTTCAAATTTAAATTATCAAGCAGAGGTTGGACGACCTGCATTCCAAAAGCCACAAGCCATGAAAGAAAATAACCAAGTTATTTATCTTTTTTCATAAATCATACTTTGTGAAAAAAACAGCTACTTTTCTGAAGTGTGTTTACTTTTGAATTGCGCTTACATTGCATTCACAAATAAGCTCTGTGTTTACCTTCCAAAGGATTATTTTAATCATCGAAAAAATGGTGAATAAAGGAAAATTGTCAAAAATGGGTCAAGACTTATCAACAGTTTAAAGGGATTAATTGTGTCTCCTCTGTTTTCAGTTCAGCAGTCACCACTGATACAGACTCACAAACATACAAAGCACAAAAACACATGAATTCATAAACTCACATACAAATACATCCAACGAAGTGATGCACAAACCCTCCCAACCGCCCCCCACTCCCACCCAATTTCTGCAGCTACTGTATGAAGGCCAGCCTTCTGGGTGGAAAATTAGAGACCAGCATCATCCCATCATGGCTCTGTTGTTCTGTGAGAGAGTAAAATGTCCACTCTGAATGATTGTGATGTTTCACCATGCCGATCGCCAGTGTTCAGCATATTGTGTACTGTATGTCAGTGCATTGGCAGACATTTCAGCCATGGGTAAGCCACAAGATTACATCTGAAATGAATAACAGAGGATAGGTGTGGGACGCTGAAGAGACAACAGACACGAGGGAAAATGAAAAAGCAGATGCTGCTGCCATTGATTCCTCTTTTCCACCGAGGAAACAAAAACAAAACTAAAATCAATCTGTAATTCCAATCTCGGGGGGAAAAAATAAGAGCATTTTATCTTCATTTGGGATGTCAGTTAAGTTGACTGATTCATGAGCAGTGGCTCAGGAAGAGCATCAGTGAGGAGGCAGGCTGTGCGTGTGTGTGTGTGTGTGTGTGTGTGTGTGTGTTTTGAGTATGGGTGTACGTGAGAGTGTGTGTGCGGCGCGTACACAAGTGTGTTGTGTTCGTGCAAGCATTTTTAACAGTGAATGTCTGTGGGTTTGCTGCAATTGAGGTAGATGGGAAAAACTGAAAAACAAATCCATGGTTATGGACTGTTTATTGCATGTCCACCAAAAACATGAGACCCGGCGTAATCATTTTAAAACGAAACCAATTACATACCAGCCCTCCCAGCCCGCAATTGATCCTCAGCATGACAGCCAACCACAAACTGCTGTGCTGTTGATGCACGAGCCCCATCTCACATGCCCCTCCACACACACACACACCACAGAAAATAGATCCCATCAGTTCAGCTCCGATGGCTGCAGATTCTGACAGGGCCGCCAACTCCAGTTTGGTGTCTCCTGCTCAGCCTCCCCACAACAGGCTCGATCAGGTTATCAGTGTCACGGTATGACTCAAATATAGAGACAGGTATGAAGGGAGTGTGCAGGGAGGAAAAAGGAATAACAAGCAGTGCCGAGTAGAACACACCCAGCCTGGGGGAGAGGTTTTGGTGCTTTGGGTGGTGAATAACGTGAGACCCCCTGACATTACAGCCCTACTACTAAAGAGCTTAATGACTTCACACCATGGTATAGCATATGGTTGAAAGCGCAGTCAAAAAAATGATTTAAGAAAGTTATCATGCAAAAATAATTGTTGGTGTTTCAGTGACCTTGACCTTGATTTTGACCCAGTTAGGCCTAAAATTTGATCAGGTGATCCTTGTATAATTGCAAACCTTTAATGAAAATTTTGTATAATCTGAGCAGATCACTTTTGTGCTAGACTGCTGGCAGACACATAAACACTCGCCACCAAAAACACTACTGCCCCCTAAGGGTGGGGTAAAAAGAGGAAGTGGGTTGGTGGAACAAAGAAAGACACACACACAATAGGGCAGGGAGGATACAGTAGTTGCAGGAATGGGAGAAATATTGAAATAGTATCATGTTGCCTGGCCTGGAAACAAAGGATTCATCCTGTCACAACAACTCAGCCATTTAGATATTGACCATGAGCAGAAATTGTGATTTTTCCCAGTTTTTTTTTTTAACTTTATAATGTTGAAAATATACTTTACTAATACTATTTGTTTATACGCAAGCCAGCAAAATTTACTGCTTTAGCTGTGATTGAATTGATAATAATTGAGAAAGAGACAGAATGGGGGAGAGAGGATGCGTCGTCGTAATCGGCAAAATCCACATGGCTGGTGTTAACTCTGCCTAACAACATGGTGACAAGCTCGTTCAAAACTAGAACTAAATGTACTTGAATTTGTCTGAGGAAGAGGAAGAGAGAGGGGATGACAGGGAGAAAGAAAAGGGCAGTAGGGAATGGGGAAATGAGAGTGTGAGGAGGGGCAGGACCAGTGAAAGACAGGAAGGGACAGCGGCAAGTGAAAGACACGATGAAACAGAGGAGCGAAACAGAGGAAGGAGAACAGAGAAGAGGAGAGACGCAGAGACACAAGGCAGGCGGTGATTACGTTTCCTGGGCCACTGACTTCATTACATCCTGCTGTACAGGGACCCCCGGAACTGAACTGATCCAGCAGAGGGCCACTGGTCTACCACCATTCTGACCAACCATTCTGGATAACGGCTCACCCATTCCCCGTGTGTGGGACTACTGGAGTATCAATCTGCCTCTGTACTGGAGTATGGACCTGCCTGTCCTCCATCTCTTCCCCAGCACTGTAGCATCAACATCCTTCTGCCTGTTCTAATCTCAGTTTATTATACATTAACATTCACTACTCTCTTACTGAATTTTTTTCTCACTTCTGCTGCAAGCTTTATGCACACTCACATGCAGGCCCACGCATGCAAGCACACACACACACACACACACACACACATGCAGGAGTGCACACATGCAGATACATGCACACACACACACACGCACACGTGTCCACGCACTAACATGTGCCTCCACTCCTGGTCATACACCAGATCAAAGGATTCAGCAATTCTGTAGCCTGAGGGTCAGAGGTTCAGTTGTTGAATTTATGGAATTGATTCCCATAATGAAATTGACCCTTTCAGTTCTCAGGAGGACAATTTGCATAATGAGCTGTACACGAGCAAATATATGCAAATGGAATAATCTGAGGAAATAAATGATTGACTGAGGGAGGATATGATTAACAGCGACAGAAGATGAAAATAATATAAGACTGGGTATGTTGCACAGCACACCATCCTGTAGATAACATCCTGAGATGGTCATTTTAGCTCTGAAATAACAAATATTTGATTAAGGTGATCTTAGCCCAGCATTCTAATTCTGATATGAAGTTACAGTCACAATTACCACTAGTAACTGAATCAAGCTCTACAACACTGAAATGGAAATGTGAAAAATATATTTTTTTAAATGCACTTAATATGATTAAGGAGTCAGAAATTTGTCATAATATCACAGTGCCTCTGGGTTGATGTAATTTTTTGGTAATCAAGAAAAACCAAATACAGGGTCACAGCAACCAGTGAGTAAGCTAGCACTTCCTTATAAGCGTTCGATCAAAGCTCAGCCTAAACCTGGCACAGGACTGGCAAAATCCACCCCTTGGACACCAATATGCAAACAGAATATTGAGGGTGTATCTGTGTAAGGTAATTGTGTCCAGCCCCTGGATATGAGAGGTGTAAAGAGAAGGTCAGTTTGGCTCTCCTGTCCTGTTACAGCTGTCAGCCGCTTGACTGCTCCAGAGTGGTGGGAGACATCACTTAGACAGCGAGCACAGAGACTATTCAGCTGCTCAGTCAACAGAAACTCCTGACAGCACAGCCCTGATACACACACACATACACACACATGAACAGACAGACAGTCCTGACACACTAGTGCGCACGTGCACATACATGCCTGTGCACACATATCACTCAAAGAGCACAGAGATGCTCCAGCTTCCCACTCGACAGAAACTACTGATAGCACTGCCCAGACACGCACACACACACACATAGCCCGGCTGGCACCGATACACACTCACATACACAGGGAAGTATCCACATAACTGTTCCCATGTACACAGGCTGCAGACATACTTGGATTAAACCTCAGACAAAATGGATGGCACTGCCATGAAAAAAAAAAAAAAAAACAATCGCTCACCAAACCCCACCTCCCCCCCTCCAATTTGCTATTATTTAGTTCTATAATTATCCTCACAGTTTTCTTCCTCGCACATTTCCGCTCGTTAACACACATACACCCACGTAACACACTCAGCTCCCTCCCTCTGCTCTTCCCTCCCTCATCCAGCTCACACTGGCGTCAGTGTGAAATGTCAAATCACCATTCCACGCACTCAATATGCTGTAGCAGCGCGTCTATTTTTCTTCTACCAAATGACTCCATTCACTCCCCTTTCCCTCTGTCTTTCCATAATACACAGCCCACATTCATCCCTCTAGACTATCTTGCACATGTAGATTCACCTCAGCCCCTCTCTTTCTGTAACAAGTACATTTGCGCATCCAACCCTCTGATGGGATTTCGATTCCAACATTAGCAAATGCCATTAAAATAATCCATATACTTTATTCCAGAATTCAATTATTCACTGATGGAAAACATGGCTGACAGTAATTTGATACTGAATGGTATGGGGCTGTTTTTCATGGTTCAGGCTAAGCCTCTTAGTTCCACAGGAGGAAAATCTTGATGCTATAGCATACTGTGACATTCCAGATGATTCCTTGGTTTAAATAGTTTAGGGTTTCAGCATGACAGTGGCCCCATGCACAGAGCAAGGTGCATACACTGTCTGTCAAGATGTAATGGTGCACATAGAGCATCGACCTCAATGCCGTGGAAAGCCATTGGATTCAATAAGAAAACCAACTGTGACCCAGATATAATCATCCCACATCACTGCCCCACTTCACTACAGCGTTTTGGTCAAGAATGAAAGAAAATCTCTGAAGCAATGTTCCATCATCAAGTGGAAAGTCTATCCAGGAGAGTGCTGGCTCAAACGTCAGTAAAAGCGGACCCCGACTATTATCCATGATTCTGGAGCGAGATGTTGGACGTGCAAGTGTCCACATACTTTCACCCATGTAGTGGATCTGTTAGAAACAGCAACACACCCCCGGGATTTTGGCATCATCAAGGAAATAACTATATTCCCAGTCTGCAGTTACTAGTGGCATAATGAGAAGCCTTGGATGTGGAGATAGGCACTCATGTGGATGGGCCAGTCTGTGAATCATGCATACGGTACATACAGTATGCAAGGATTTTCAACAGCCTCTTATGAATTTGCAGACTTTCCTACTTTTTTAGGACACCTCACTTTGCTGCTGCCTCTTTTTGTGTTTTGCCTTAAACATTGTGTCTTCTTGAATTATCCCTGTTCCCTAAAGTTGAAAGCTAAATTTTACAGTTATTTGGCTGACTTATTAGGTCCATGGATTGATGTGTGATGAGAGTTGAGCCCAAGTGCCTAAAAAATGCATTATTCTTATTGTGGTTCCACTGGAGCTGGAACCTCAAATTATCACGAATCGTGTTCCAAGCAATCTTCTTAACCAACAGGCTCCTGTATATGCCGCATCCACAATTGTTGAAGTACTTTTATCATACCGCTTCCCTCACCATTTACTGTCAGGATCTATAACATCATCCAAAGATCTGACTCCAGACATAAGTAGTAAATTGTTTGCGGGACACCGCAAAAACAGTGGAGCCCCTACATTCCACCTGCCCTTTTAGTATAGATGCCTCAACAGGAATGAAGTGTTATGGTGACCTTGAGTGGAATGGCACCCAAAGTTGATAGAAGATTTACCCCGCTATACATTTACTATATACCAAGTTACAGGTTTCTATCATAAATACTTTTCAAATTATAGTGTTAACAAGCCTTTTGAGGGGCGTGATCAGATGTCATGACCTCATTGTGACCTGGACCTTACATGGAATTTGCCCAAAAGTTAATAGAAGCTGAGCCCTGCTCTATAGTTGTGAGATACCAAGTTACAGCTTTCTATCATGAACACTTTTGAAGCTATTGTGTTAACAAGCATTTTGAGGGGCGTGGCCAGTAGTCATGACCTTGACCTTTGAAGTGACTAGTGATTATGCCACAACAATTCCCCAGGGCTATAATAACTGTGACTTAAGTATCAGAAATAAGTTGGAGATACCAAGAAAGTTATAGGCGAAGCAAGTGTGGCGGCGGCGGACACGGCGGGCAAACTCCTGCAAGTACTGGAAGCAGCCCCCCCTTGTCGGGGCTGCAAATTATCTATCCATCCATTATCTATCCCATTCACTTCTTTAAAGGGCCTTGAGGGTTGTTGGAGCCTATCCCAGCATGTGCTGGCAAAAGACAGAAATCCACCCTCAATTGGCTGCCAGTCCAACCCAGAGCATAAAGTGATTGCGCCATGAAGTCATTTCTTAAAATCACAATTGTCACATGGACAGATTTTGAAATTTTAAACAAGGTGACAATTAAAATCTGAGCATAAGAGTGTTATTTTTCAGCTACGTCTAAGAGCCGTATGAATGGCAAGATGTACTCACATGGTCTCATCATTGAGGAACTCCAGTTTCCCGGATGCGTGCTCGTAGTCCTCCCCGCCTTTGGCGGTGCCGTCCACTGTGTGATAGGGCACAGCCACCAGGCCTCGAGCCCCCGAGGTCCTCAGCACCTTCACCTGCATGGTGCCCACGCTCTCACTCACGCGTGTTGCCTCACTCTCAAACGTGAAGATGCCCGCGTGGTCGTCATCGTATATGGTGACCGTGGCAGTGTGGGCCTCCCCCAGTGCAGCCTTAGGTGAAGCAAAGCTGCCGTTCCCCGAGGCAGAGCCGGAATCCAGGGCATTGTGGTCAGTCCAGTTGACCACGCGAGGGTTGCTGAGGTGCACATAGAAGTATTCATCCTCCTCAAAGATGTCATCATCAATGATGCCTACTGTTAGCTCCTTCAGGGTCTCGCCGGGCTTGAAGAGCAAAGTACCCTCGGCGAACTCATAGTCTGAACCCGCGTTGGCTGTCCCATCCTCTGTGCGGTAGTCCACCTGTAACAGGGATACAGGGGAAAAAAAAAAAACTTTCAAAAGCTTCCAGAGCAAACAAAAGCCTTTTCACTTAATAACTGTGTTTATATTTCCGTGAACATTTAAAGGCTAGCTACAGTTCCAAAAATTACACTATGTACAAAATGAACAATACTCACATCCTAATGACCAATGCTAATTCAACCCTAATGACAGTACGTATGATTCCAACAAGAACTGTTTTGTGTTTGAGTTGATTTAAAACTGAATACTTCACTAATTACCTTTGTATGACTGTCAAAAAAGCCTGTGCAAAAGGTTGACTTGCTTCACGACTTGCAAATAGGGTAAGAGAATTAAATTTGTCAAGCAAACAATAACTATAAAGTTGCTAATACTTTCCGTGAGGGAAAAAAAATCAGGCTTCATTACAAGATTGAAACAGTTTTTAAGAAAGAATCTTTCGGCAGTGCTGAGCAAGTGATGGATAAATGGGTGGTAGGAGTGGCTTCTCACCTTGACAGTGCAGTTATTGTCTCCCCCATGCCGAGCCACAGACAGCTTGAGGGAGCCGCAGTTCTCAAAGCACTGGTAATGCGAGGGTTCGAACTCCAGCCGAACGGTCTGTCCATCATCCTCCTGGGTTTTGGCCTCATGGCAGCTGACCACCTTCCGGGCCTGATCAGCGGCGTGCTTCTTCAGGATGTTCCCAGCGCCAATCATCATGCGCGTGGCCTGTATGCGATAGAAGGCCCGGCTCTTCTGCTGCTGCACAAGTACCTGATAGTTGGCCATCTCTATGAGCTGCTCCATGTCCTTATCTGGGTGCCTCTGCTTCAGCTCTTTCAGAGTACGAGCCATGTCACGCCGAGCCTCATCCTCAAGGTCCCGTCCTCCCCCATCCTCCACACCTACCAGCATACCATCCAGCGCCTCCTTGTGGTGGGAGTTGGCACCTTGCCCATCCATCTCCATGTCCATCTTTGTGAAGCCCGCTGACCCATCACCCTCACTCTCGATGATGATGGCACGGTTCTTGTCGGTGCGGTAGCGCTTCTGCACGTACTTGTAGAAGAGCAGGCGGCGGTCGGCGATCCACGCCTGCACCACGCAAAGGGGGAAGAAGAGGAAGGTGAGCACGGCCTCCCACACATCCACCACGCCTGGTGAGAACACCGACAGTATCAGGTACAGCCAGATGTAGGCAAAGATGCTCCAGGCAGCCGTCACGAAGAAGACGCGAAGGTGCTTGATCTTGCGTGTTTCACCATCGGGCACCACGTAGATGCAGATCGCGATGATGATGAACATGTTGAAGGCAGCGCTGCCGACAATGGTGCTGGGGCCAAGGTCGCCCGCCTTGAACTTGTGGCCGCAAACTTCAATGACGGACAACAGGATCTCGGGGGCGGAGGAGCCTAGCGCCATTAGTGTAAGGTTGGACACCGTCTCGTTCCAGATGCGCACTGTAGTAGTAGTGGTTTCACCATTAGGCTTCTTGATTGTGATCTCCTTCTCCTGTGAGGTGATGACCTCAATGGAAGACATGAAGCGGTCAGCAATGATAGACATGCCAAGGAACATGTAGATTAGAGCTACAAAGTAGACGATGGCTCGAGCCACCTTATCCCCCACCGAGGGGTTCTGTGGGTTCCAGACGGGTAGGACCACCCCCACGGAACAGACGCTGCCCTCTGTGCAGTTGCCCGGAGACTTCTTGCCCGCGTGCCCTGAGTAGCCAGCCTGTATTAGGCTCAGGAAGTAAAGTATGAGGAGAAGGAGGAAGGCGGAGCCCCGAGGAGAGCTTGGGGAGAGGACGGACAGAAAGCGTGGACACATCATGGCTGTGGCAGATCAACAGGATCCACGGCTCGTGACAGGGCGCCTGCAACAAGACATAGGAGCACACAGAACGCAAACCTGAGAACCAATCTCAAGATTTAATCAAGCAGTCAATCAATCAGTCACCGAATCAATCCGCCACCCACCAATCAGTAAAACAATACAGTTTCCTCAACTTTGTACCATGTAAATGAGGTTTTGATTGATGGAAATATCAGAATACATCAACTGATATAAATGTCCAGGTTTCCAAATAAATCAACTGCAGGTGTTGTGTGAAAGTAAACAACCTATCAGTCTTTTGACATCCTGCTGTCAACTTTACTCTTGACTTCACTTCTTCCTCTTTATGTTTCCTCTCTCCAGTCCATTATTCCTCCCTGATAAATTGGTCTTCATTACAGGCTCCCTCCCTTTAGTAGTGGGTGAAAACAGCACAGAGGAAAAGGCTTACACAGGTACCGACTCCGCAGCCTTCCTTGACCTGGGATGTTTGCACTAAGATCCACTCTTGGTGCTTCCATTTTCATATGGATGCATTTCTGTGTGTGCAATTGTATGTATGCACACATCCTACTGTCCAAGAGCCTTAGGCACCCTACATTTCTTAAAATTTCAATGTGGCTTCAGATGTTTACTTTTTGTTTTCCACATTGTTGTTGCTGAAGATGAAAAGTATATTTGAAATTCCAAATGCTAATTTAGAAAACCGTTTTAGAAATAAATGTTAGCATTTCATTAACAAGCTCAAATGAACTATGTCCTCAGGACAATGGCGTGTAATCAGTGAATTACTGTGCAGAGTGGATTTACATGCCTCCTCTGCCCTTTTTGTGAAATCGGGCTCAGATAATGCCAGCCGGACTGACATGAGGAGTGTGCTTGTCAAGTTTCCTGACAAAATATAGTAACAGAGGGGTAGCGCTTCAAAGTTAGTGTCCACACCAAGAAGAACAGCGAGAAGAACCCCAACAACAAGAGGAAGCAGTGAGTTTTTGGTCCCTTGTCGCAAGGACAAATTCAGTTGATAAAGATAATAATGTCTTGACAGAGACCTGATGTCAACTTCATCATGGTTGTCAGCAAATACTGGAAGGGATAGATGCAAGTGAGACAGTCAGTCTGCAGAAGAATGGTGGCAAGTTTTCCACTCTGCTTGGAACAAGCAAAAAGCCGATCCTCTAATAAACTATAGCACAACAGGACAGTGTCCCAAATTTTTAGGCAAAGCGTAGTCACACCAAAAATTGGTCTGATTTAGTTTTCAACCATTCACAGCTCTGTATAGCGCATTTCTCAGTTATTAAAGACCATTATTTTTGCAAACACATTTGCCCTAGGAAATGGCATTCAATGTACCTAAGACTTTTGCACAGTACTGTAAGTGAGTACAGGTGTGGAGTGTGGGTGTGTGAATAACTGCAAGCATGCGCATCTCTGTGTGCATATGTATGAGCACTCGCATGCGTGTGTTTGAGTGTGCATGTATGTGCGTGTGTCTGTATGTGTATGAGCATGTGCATGTGTGTTCTTGTCCGTGCGTGTTTGTGTGTTGTGTGCATTTGGATGTGGATTTGTGTGAGCATGCATGTGTGCACAAACATCTGTATCACAGTCCTGTCTCACAGCATTTCTCTGAGACACACCCCATTCACATCCCTCATCCCTGGCAGCGCTGTGCTGACATGACTGTTTCTGACAGTCTAAGCACAGCCTGGCCATTCATGACATTTCTCAAGTCATACCCACAATAGTCTGCACACGTACTCATATATAGCTCTGCGATCTTTCAAAGGGCTTTCCTATTGACTTTCCATAAATTCAGATTGACGCCCTGTCAAAGTCTGGTAAGAAATTGCCATTTGCTAAACACAAACTGTATATTGTTGTGGGACGTGTTTAGGGACTGCATCTTGCCTTCGGTGACAGAAGAAGCTGGGGGAGGGGAGGGCGTTCAGGTCACTGCACCACATATTGATCACAGAATGATTACTGCACCAGCCAGTGCCCACATATTCCCTCTAGCAAAACTGCAATTCCAAGTGACATCGCTTCAAATCTCCACTGCATTATGGGTGGTAATATCCTAATGAACACTGCCATTCTTCTTCTCCTCATGTCTAAAAACTCCCAACAGCCTGGGTGATGGGCTTACATAAGAGTACTGTGCATAAAGCATGGGACAAGCACATACTTTCGTTCCGAGCCCTATAGACGTGGGCATCTTCCTATCCCCTCAGCTGTTATCTCCATGTAATCTATTTAGCCTTCACTCAGTTACTGGAATTGGTTTGTTTGCGAGCGAAAATCCAGCCTGTCTCTGCAAATAGAAACATTTGCATTTTCAGGCCTCTTCAATTACATGGAGCTACTGATTCCATAAATTTACATAATTTTTTCTTCCGAATCAGCACCTTCAGGGATACCCTGTAAATGTTACTGCTGACATTATACCCACTGCAACTTAAATTAAATTTTGATTTAGTACATTCAAAACTCTTATGTGTTCCCTCTAGGTACAAGGTTATTTAAGAAGTATCACAGGAAAACTATAGAGCTAGTTTTTAAATATAATTATTACATGACTTCCATTACCCTCACAAATGTACTGCCGCAATCATATGCAGCTATCAATTCTTCGTTCACAGGACCAAATAAATGAATTGATGTTGCATCCACGTTTGTCAAAAAATGTAAATATTGCACTAATATTCACATTTAAAATAAACCAGTTCATTATAAAATCATTTTCTAATCTAATGAGGCTCTATTGTTTTGTACAAACCCATTTTCAGGATGTTGGGATGCTGTGTAAAATTTAAATAAAAACAGTAATTATTTGCACACCACTTAAACCCAGTATTGAATCAAAAATGGTTCAAAGACAATATATCAAATGTTGAAACAGAATTTTATTGATTTTAGAAAAATATTTGCTCATTTTGAATTTGATGCCAGCAACATGTTTCAAAAAAGTTGGTACAGGGGCAACAAAAACTGAATGGCCTTGATCTTCAGGCCCTTAGGTGGCAAATCAATACATAGGCTCAGAAATACTCCTGAAAACCATTCTCAGTGACCACAAATTGTTACTGCATCCACAAATGCAAGTTAAAAAACTTCACTATGTAAAGAAAAAGAAAAGAAAAATTTTTATAACAAAAACTTCACATGTTAATAGCTAGCAATTGAACCTTCCTGCTACTTTCTTCAGCTTCTGCGATCCATATGAGGAAGGTGGACACGGTAGCAAAAGAAAGCACAGCCCAGGGACTTTCAACAAATAATGCAACCCACACTGGCAAGGCAGTGTCACCATTGACATGTGGATCCATCCACAGCTCGAAAAAACAGTGACACCCAAACACCTAGGCACTTACTTGGGCTAAGTTGTGTCTATAATTTATTTTTGTTGAATGTTCATTTTCAAATGTTGAATGTATGATTGATCACTTTTCATGTTGAGCATAGAGTAGCATTATATCATATGCGCTTTGGTAAAAGCTGCAGCTACACCCTGCTACATCTTGTATACGCACATACTCTATCACTAACAAAGTATAATCAGCCTTTATCATAACTCTGCAAGCGATTCCCTCCGCATGTCTAATTTCATTTAATATGCGGTCCTTGCATATTTGGGCACGGTTCGCTGGAATTTACTTGATGGTAGCTAATTCCATTAACCTTTAATATAGGCCATCTTGTTCTAACTAGGCCACGTCAGCAGAAGATGAAACTTTTCATTTTTCCCTCCTACAGTCCTTTGTTTTGTCCAGGAGCATGTCAGTATGGCACTGTATGCACCCATACTTGCCCACATACACTGAACAATCCAGTATCATCTCCCTTTTCTAAATCTGGTAACTTAGCCATTCGATCTGGTCATTATTTGTATAAAAGTTTGACCCTACCACCATAAAGAACTTAGCGATTTTGTTACATCATTGGCTATGTTTCAGGCATTTAATATGGACATTTGTAATATAGCAGGTAACTGTGATGAGTATGAGGCTGGTTAATTTCATGAGACTGATTAATGAGGCTCAACATTACAATCATTGGTACCAGAACAGTTTAACTACACTCATGAGGTGTTCCAGATTTCACATGCAGCAGAACCCCCAAATAGTTTCTCAGCAGAATGAACCATCCAGCTGCTCATTAAAATATGCTCTACTATATTATTGGATAATTATATTTTTTCATGGTGAAAATGTGGTAATAAGAATTAATTTGAAAAAAGAAAATCAGAATAATTATAGGCTGAGCATGTCCAAGTCCCTCCCTGATTTGAAATGTCCCGTTATCTAGCTGCAAGTGCAGCCACATTCTTCTGTAATCCTCACAGCTTTTTTCTCTAGCATAAACTCAGCAAACCAGAGTAAAACCAATATCTGAGGTAAGCTCATTCAACTGAGTAATCCACTACTTCAATAAATCAATATAGAGGTTGAGGATCCCTAAATCGGATTGTTTTTAACTAACGAAGCCATTGTATCAATTCAGCTTCCAGAGAATACACATTCTGTGCAGCTCACAGGCCATTAACTGAAACCTGCAACAGAATAATTTCATATCAGTTTAGTCCGCAGGATGAAACTTTAACCTGGACTGCATGGAGAGATGACATGACAGTAACGGCACACATAGTGGTCGGCTAACCCAGGGCAATAATTCACACAAGTCTCCATGGGGCAACCACAGTGGGCAATAATTCAGCATAAATGACTCACGAGGGTAAATGGAACTGTGTTTGTGGGTTATGTAACATTCTATAGGCATAATGCAAGGCTCGCTCTCTGTCTCCAAAGCCACTTTCATGCTATTATAGTTTGTCTTTAAAACAGTACTGCGGCCACCATGTACTGTTTCCCAAAAATCCAGAAAAACACATTTGCCATATATTGCATGTGTGGATCCCCAGGACAGGAGCTATTCTGGAGGATGGCGCCATGACAAAAAGCTACGGCGGCTTTCTTCATCCCTTGGGCTGGCAGCTGGTTAGCCTGCAGTACACGGCAGGGGAAATCTCTCAGGACAGGCTGCAGGACCACAGCATGCTAACTGGGGCCGAGCCACTATCTGAAGTGCACACAGTGAATATGGCCTTCATGCCAAAAGCTGACAATGTCCTGTCGTGATTAGGCCTCAGAGCGCAGACGTGCCAGGCCGTCGCATTAGATGTTTCCAGGGTCAGGAGGCAGAGGAAAATTTGTCAGATGTGAAAGCGCAGGGGTTGTGTTTGTCGGCAATGGAAGAGATGTGTTTGAGATTGCGTAGGGGATTACAGCAATTTAGTGAATCTGGTTTTGATGAGATGAGTAATTGGGTAGATTTACGGTGAGATATGGAGCCTCTCCACGTGCGTGAGGAGCATTGTCCTGCATCGCTGCTGTTCTGCACCACAGCATAATTCAGCTGGAATCTCTCTCCCCCTCTCTTCCTCTCTGTCTCTCCTCCTCTCTCTCCCTTTGTCACTGTCTCCCTCACTCTCTACCTCTCTCTGTCTCTCTCACTTTATCCCTCTCTCTTTGTCACTCTGTCTTCCTCACTCTCTCCCTCTCTCTCTTTCTCTGTGTCTCTCTCGCTTTATCCCTCTCTCTGTCTCTCTCTGTCTCACTCACTCTCTCCCTCTCTCTCAAAGTCAACTATGCTTCATTGGCATGACAGGAATCAGAGCATCTACAGTATGTTGTCACCACAATTCATAAATATACTTCAACACGATGTGATACACAACAGAATGGCATATGCAGTATGAAATTGAAAAAAAAACTCTTGCTTTCTCTTTGTCACTCTCGCCCCGTCTCTATCGCTTGTTATCTTTGTCCCCCTCTCTCTCGCTCTCTCCCAATCCTCTCGCTTTCTCTTTGTCTATCGCACAGTCTCGCACAATCACAATTCCAATCCAATTCCGTTTGCATAATTGGCATGAAATGTAGCAAGATAATATTGCCTAAACCCTACTGTTTGCTCTCAAAGATGCCTAAACTCTACAGTGTCTTGCTCAGTCTTTCTATCCGGAGAAGCAGATGCTTGCCAGTGTTTTTCATTGCCTGCGCATTATGTACAGTGGCAAGGATCAGCAGTGTGCATGTATGAGTCGCTCAAAGCACATCAAAGGATAGGCAGCACACAGCCATGCGCCACAGGGGACTCCCAGCACACAGAGCCAGCGACAGCAGACAGCTCAGAGGTGTGGCGTGGCACACAGTGGTGCAACACAGAGCACCGTCTACAGCATGAATGAGCGCAGCGTTCATATAGCACTTTTCTCACTGGAACTCAATCTCCATCACCAAATGTGGCCATTTTGTGCCAAGACGCTCACCATGTCATGGGATCTATAATGACCGCAGTGAGCGAGAACTTCGGTTTAACATCTCATCCAAAATATGACGTCTCCTACAACACAGTGTCCCCATCACTGCACTGGACACTGGGGATTATCGGACCACAGGGATGACCGTCACCTACCGGCCCACCAACACCACTTCCTAGTTTGACCAGGTGACGTCCCACCTAAGTACTAACCAAGCCCAGACCAGCTTAGTTTCAGTCACATGAATGAATGGTGGTTCAGCTGCCAGCAGTACAATAACACTGAGCATGTCACCAACCAACACCAAACACAGCCTTAGTGCTGTTTTCTGAATCCATTTGAAGGAGAAAACAGAATAATAATGAGAGTCAATCGCATAAACTCAGAAGTTCAATCTTCGTCTCTTCAGCTGCAGAAGTGCTAGACTCTTCTGGCAGATATACAGCCACACAGAGTGGATGTGCATTTTAGTTTGTGTGCATGTTAGAGTGAGTGAGTGTGTGTACCCGCATGAGTCGGTGAGTTTGTCATAGCGAATGTGTTTGAGTGTGTGGATCAGTCAGTATGTTTGTGTGTGTGTGTCTAAGTGCAAACATTAAGTGTTATGTGTCTGTGTGTCTGAGAGTCAGTGTTTGTGAGTGCATGGGCCTGAGAGAGAGAGAGAGAGTGTGTGTGTGTGTGTGTGTGTGTCTAAGTGCAAACATTAAGTGTTATGTGTCTGTGTGTCTGAGAGTCAGTGTTTGTGAGTGCATGGGCCTGAGAGAGTGTGTGTGTGTGTGTGTGTGTGTGTGTGTGTATCTAAGTGCAAACATTAAGTGTTATGTGTCTGTGTGTCTGAGAGTCAGTGTTTGTGAGTGCATGGGCCTGAGAGAGTGTGTGTGTGTGTGTGTGTGTGTGTACGAGTGAAATAGAAAAAGAGAAATGATACACAGAAAGAGACAGAGAGTAAAAGAAATGTGAAAACTAGCCTAAGGAAAGAGCTATTTAACTTCTGTTCAGTGCTCTGGAGTTCATTGTTTCCCATCGGTATATGACCCTGGTCCTCAAATCACACCCTACGAGGTCCAAGAACTGCTGGTTTTCCACCTTCCCTTTACCTGGGAGTCAGGTGTTAAAACAGTCTGGCCAATCAGAGGCACTAACTGTTCATTTACTTGCCTGGGATAACTGACAACCTGGGCTGGATTTGGATTCGAGGTCCAGATTTGAGGATCCCTGGTATATGATCACAGTGTTTGTGAGGCAGAAATAGTAGAGAACTATGCAGTGCTGGAAAGGCACTGGGTTGGGGGAAGGCAGAGTACAGTGTTGATGTGTGACAGCAGGTTGGGTGGGGTTTGATTTTAAGGGCAGGGAGAGCGTTATCAGTGAGATGTGCATGTGTTCTGAGGCGTCTACGCAGTGTAATGGGCGAGGACTAGGAGCCAGGATCAATGTTGGGAGAATTCCCAACAGAAGGAAGCCACTGACTGACAGGACACACTCACGCATCCAGTTACACACACACTTGCCCTGCTATCCTTATTAACTCATTCCCTACGGAATACTTTTATATAAAATTGTTGCGTTTGTAAGGAATGCTTTTCCCGAAAATTACACAATATAATGTATTGAAGTACAGGTGGCCCATGACTGCGATCGTCAACTGATTTCTTGTTTTCATCAGACTGCAAATGGTCATCCACGCTGATGGCACCGGCTGGTAGAATGGTAGAATGGTAGAATTCGCCGTGCCGTTGGCAGCGGCTTGCCGTAGGGAATGAGTTAATTCCCTCACTAATAAAAGAAATGAAAAAGCACTGGTTTGTTCTATCAAACAGTTGGGCAGAAAATTTGAAGATTAAGACACTGTATTGACACCAGTTCATTGAGCATAGCCCAACCCTAAGCCTAATCATAATCAAATCATACTTAACCCTAACCTTAACCTAACCTCATTTCACACCTCACCCTAACCATACCCAGGACCTCAGAAATGACGCTCTGCCTCATTTGGACCCTGAGGACCACTTGTCCCGAAAACGTGACAGTTTATACCAGAATACGTTTCCAATAAACTGAAGTGCACCCGCGCACACACACACACACACACACACACACAGGAACACACACACAAGCACATCCACACTTATAATACACCCAAAAACACAGATACACACACAAGCACACACACACACACACACACACAGGAACAAGCACACACAGGCACACACAGTCACTACAAAGAGGTAGTGTTTTGAAGTTTAAGGGGGTTTATGGTATTGGTCTTTCTTTTTGATTTATAATTGTGTTCTAGTCTGGTTCATTTTGAAGACTATCTTTGGTATACTTGCAATTTTTTCATTTTCCTGAATATTTTATTTAACTTAATTTTATTTCCCATTCCTATTGTGAAGGAGGGTAATTTCATAATTTATGTCAAAAAGGTCCCTTTGTTTTGAGAAAGGGAGGGGACATTTCTTGCTTACACATACATGCGAAACTCTCTCCGTAACTCTCTTCCTCCTTTAAAACAAACACAGAACTAACCTGAACTTTGACTTGATCTCTGGCTTGATGAGATTGACTAATCCCTAATCTTCTTAGCACTTCTGAATATTTAAATTCTGTATGCATGTTTTTCTTTTTTTCCCCCGCTCAGCGCATGGCCCAGCTTTACGGATTCCGGGCTAGAGAGTAATCCCTCCTGAAGTGCAGATTCCATAAAAAGTAAAGGATCTCGAGGAAGAAAACGATCCTGCTAATCCTTTAACCCAATGTGTGTGTGTGTGTGTGTGTGTGTGTGTGTGTGTGTGTGTGTGTGTGTGTGTGTGTGTGTGTGTGTATGTGAGTGCGTGCATACGTGTGTGCCAGTGTGGGCACATGTGGTTCAACCATGCTCTTAGGACTAGGCTAGGAAATTACTGGAAATTAAATATTCAGATCACCTTCCAAAAATCATAATAAAACAAACGGATGATTTTTTTTCCTCAACGGTTTCCTCAATGACTGCAAAGATTTGCAGTGATTAAATCCAGGAGAAAACACAATAACATAAACACCTTCAGTACACTCTTATTTATTCGGGTAAATGCATTGGTGGAAACAGAAGGTACCTGTGGATACTGCACCATAATTACAGTTTGACATGTACCTTCCCAGTGGGGAATATTTGTAGAGAAATTTTATGGTATTTCATAATAATTCAAAGATTTCCTCTTTCCTCTCTGGGCAGCTGTGACAGAGGAGCCTGGAATTTTCAATGCAATGCAGATTTAACATATTCTGAAATGTACATATCATAGTTCATTATTTTATCTGGCTGAAGAACACAGAATATAAAAATGCAAAGGCAGCCAAAAATAACAAAAAAAAGTCAATGTGAATAAGGGATCAAAAAGTGTCTCATCTGACTGCGACAAAAAATGAATGAACTAATGACCCCAAAACAGGAAACAATGCAAAGGTGCTGTAAAAAGAAGGGAATTTAGGAAACCAAGGAGTCAAGACTATGAGCCTCAGCAGCTGAGGAGGGAAGGCGAACCTCTGTGCCTTATTTCTCTGCAGTCTGGCATTGTCTGCACCATGTAACTCTGTAATTGGGCATTCTCTGACCCATGTACTTCAGTCCTAAGATATCCTCAGTACCACAAAGTTCAATTATAGGACATTCTCTGCACCATATAAATAGCATTTCAGTCCATGAATATTCTTTGCACCATGTGATTCACTTCTTGGATAATCTCTGCACCATTTCTCTGCACAATGCAGCTCAAATCTTGTACATTCTCTGCATCATGTAGTTAAGACCTTCAACATTCTCTGCACAATATAGTTCATTTCTTGTACATTTTTTGCATGTTGTAATTCAGTTCTTGGACATTCCCTGCACTATACATTTCAGGTCTTGGATATCCTATGCACTATGTAGTTCAGTTGTTGGACATTCTCTGCCCCGAGAGGCTTGGTGCTCCATTCGTCATCTTGTAGAGACTGGTGATTGGCTACACTATAAGGGGCTTAGCGACCACTTTCAGCGAAAGTCAATTGTTATTATAACATAAAAAGATGAGGGATTTTTTTTTTCCTCAAGAAAATGTTCACTCAATAAGTGTTTTTTTGCCGTCAAGCACCTCCTAAAGCTATTGAGCAGTTCAGAGATTACAGAACTGTTTTGTGATCAAGTCAGGAGCAGCACACTCAGTGCAAAACACACGCTCAGTGAATGACCTGGCTTGGCAGCACTACTGCACAGAGTCTAGAGCCCATTTGAACGCCATGGCACTATCCTGAAACTGCCCTTTTGGGCCTCAAAACACTTTTCACCAAGCTGAGGAAAGTTATTGATTGAGGTCAGATTTATTTGGCCAATATTCTTCATAGTCGTTTTTATGGCACTCAGGTGTGCTTTGTAGATCTACCACTGTAAGCTGAGGTATTTCTGTAAAGCTCATCAAGCAGTGACAGGTCCTGCTCCACATCCAGCACTGTAATCCACTCCAACTGAAGCAAGTGAAACAGCCGGCCAGTGGCTTCAGGCTGGGGTCACAGTGGGTTATGACAACACACTATGTCCGAAAACCACAACAGCTGTGTGAAGGCCTGCGTGCACAAGTGTAAAAAGCACTTTTCTTTCCTTCATTCTCTCTGTCTCTCTCTCTCTCTCTTTTATCTGTGACAAATAACAATTTTAATGAAAAGCTCCAGAAAATCCCTCTGACAGAGTAAGATTTAAGCGCGTGACGAACGCGTCCCGCAGCGACGCAGCAGTCAGGAGGGATAGAGGGAGAGATGGCAAGAGTGAAAGAGAGCAGCGGACGGATTGGGAGACAGAGGGAAGATGAGAAAGCGCTGAGAGATGGAGGGACAGAAGTAAGGTCATACAGCTCACTCTCCATCCATCTCCATTCAGCTCACTCAACAAGGGTCCCTGCACTTCTCCCTGGGCAGGAAAAATCATTACAGACACATCCTCAGGGAAGAATAATAGTAACTCAAAGAAAACATACAGGATAGAGGATGAAAAACCATAAAAACCTTACTAAAAAGGTTATGCAAACACTCCATAGTGACTTTTTTTTTTTTTTTTTTTAAAGATTTTTTTTTGGGATTTTTTCCTTTATTTGACAGTTATATGGTGGAGATGGACAGGAAAGTTGGGGAGAAGAATGGGGAAGACATGCGGCAAATGACCCAAGCCAGAATCGAACCCAGGTCGCCATGAGAAGGACACAGCCTTAATGGTGAGCACGCTTAGACCAATGAGCCACTGGGGCGCCCCCCATAGTGACTTTAAACAGAAAGTACAGAGGACAATCATTGAGCAGAATCACTGGCATACCATTGGCAGACATTGAATTTAATGAGTGTGGCCGCTTTTGATTGCTAATCTTATCATCTGATTTCAGAATAGTCCAGTATTATCAGTAATTTGAGAGCATAGCTGGGAGCCAGCCTTGTCGAGGCACTTATAGATGGGACTGGTTTTCTACTGAAGAACTGCTGTAGGGAATGGGAGGTGGGGGGCCGTACAGGGTCCAGGAGGGTACTTTGCCTTTAAATGATAAGAAATGCTATGTATAAATTGAGCATATGCAATAACCTAAATACAATCGCTCTTGTGGATGGAAAACAAGGTAGAAGCCCCAGCATTCATGAACATGCACATACGCACACTCAAACAATGTTTATAAATATGTAAACAGATGTGCGTACATTAAAAAAAAACAACATGGTGCTCCAATTATCTTCAAACACATGCACACAGTAGAAAAAAATGAGAATGTTGACCTGGATGTCATGTAATTAACTCACAAACACATACAGGCACACATACGTGCGCACGCACACACACACACACACACACACACACACAAGACAAATTTAAAGGATAAATAACAATGAATCCATGTGTTAAACCAGTGTACCGGAGCATGGCTGTTTCCCTGCTGATATGTCTGTTTTGTAATCTGTAATTACACAGTGCCGGTGTTTTTTCATTCGATTCTCCGGTATAACAGTACATCATTGTGGAGCCAATGAGAGACGTGGTCAGGGGCTCGCATCGCCGCATTTCCCTTCCAAATCTCAGGCCCCATCCCCGGTTCCTGCTCCAGTGGTGATACAAGCCTTTTAGTCAACACAGACACATATGGAGCAGGCCAAATAATTGGGTCACAACTCCTTTTGTAACATGGACACAAGACACACCATCCCCACCCCTTTCTTCCATTAATATTCCTGTCCATAAATATTCAATGAGATGTGACTGTGTCACATACATATTCACAGTCATAGCACAGGCTACATACAAGCACCTGGAGCAGGAACAGGCAACACCAGCCCTTGATGAGTGAGGTCTTTCAATTTTGGAGATTTTTCTTTACTAGTAACCGAACCGGAAAAGTGACCAAATTCAAAAGACACCTTTCTGCACAACTTCTCATAGGCTTGGACCATAAGAAACCTAACAGACTCCATGACCCCTCTTAGCAACAGACCACACCTCTGAATTATTTATGAGTTCGACAGGAAAGTGCCAATACTAAATCACTAATTTTGCCAATGAGCTGCACAGAGAAGCGGAGTGGATCGCTACTGATGTTCAATGCTTATAGCTGTATGTGAATATGAAATCCACCCCCACCAGCCCAGAAACCAGAAGAAAGATAAAGAATCTCAAGCCATCACACATTATTCATCAGAAGCTGCTCACAATGCATTAGTACAATGGGCTGATGTTCCTGCAGCTCCTTCCCCGCTGCAGAGCTGGCCGCCTTAATGACTGAAACTATCTGATGTCTCCTCCTTCACTGCGCTAACGGGCAAACTGACTGCAGAATTAGCATCTTTTAGTAGGAATACTGGCCTCCATTGGAAACTGCTTCTCTGCCTAATTCAAATGGAGCTGCATCAGGACGTCAATAATGAACAGAATACACAGCATATGTAGATAAACAAAACGCAAAGTTAATCCATAAAGCCATTACAACCCTTTAGCGTTACATCTAATTTTATATTCCAGCTATTTTAACTGACGTTGTTTTCAGTTGGATGGAACGCTGGGAGGATTTTTAATGGCGAGCCTAGTTGGGCTGAATGGACTGTTCTCACCACTCATGTTATGTCATGTTATTCATAGCCTTATAAAGCGCCCAACAGATATTGCTTTCAATAACACTTCAGTTCTCAGTACAATGTAGTAGCTAGTGCAGAGTGGAGTGCAGTGGTATTTGGACAGCGACTTTGGCTCTCCTCCACAATGGAGTTGACATGAAATAATGCAGTTACACTTGAAGTGCAGTTCTTCAGTTTTAATTTCAGGGTTTTGTCAAATATATTGTAGGATTTACAACAATTTTTATACAACAATTTCATGGGCTCAAAAGTAACTGGTCAAGTTAACATAATCAAGACCTAAGCTGTTATTTTTAATACTTTGTTGCAAATCCTCTTCAGTCAATGACTGCCTGAAGTGTGGAACCCACAGAAATCACCAGATGTTGGGTTCCTTCTTTGGTGATGTTCTGCCTGACAGCTATCTTCAGTTCCTGCTTGTTCTTGGGCGTTTTTCCTTCAGCAAGTGAAAAACAGTATTAAGTTATTTTTGCAGTATGCATCGCATCATTGTCCATCTGCATCGTGAAGCACGATCAAATGAGTTTTGACGGATTTGGCAAAATCCTGGCAGAGAAAATAGCCCTATACGATTCAGCCAAGGATAAAGGATTTGCAGGATCATTTGCTTCCTCAAGATCCTTTACTTCTTATGGAATCCACACTTCAGAAGGGATTACTACAATTCAATTCACCCTGCTGTTTTTGTAAGCAGTGACATAATCAATGAATGCAAGGGAGCCGGCTGTGTGCCCATACACTGTCCTTCACAGTTTAGGTGGTACATTTCAAATCATGATCAGATTTTCCCTACTCCATAAGGCTCTCTTCCCATCCTTATACAACAAGAACTTTGTCTCTTTGTCTGATTTATCCATAGATGAGGTTACAGAACTGTGCAAGCTTCTTTTTTTTTTTAGATGTTTTAGGGCTTACCAATGGTTTACGTCTTGTGGCAAACCCTCTGTATAAACTCAGGAAAGGTTTTCTCTTCAGGTTTTGACCCTGACACCAAGATGCTCCTATACCTCCTGGATACTTCTACCCCCTGTTATTGGTCTGGGGTTTTTCCTCACCAAGGAAAGAATTCCTTTATCACACATCACAGTTTTCATCTGTAGTCTGATCGATCTTTTGGTATTCCTGCACTCACTTGTAGATTTTCTCTCTTTAAGTATGTATCAAATAGTTGATTTTGCTGCAACCAATGCTATAGCTATTTCTCTAATGGGTTTGTTTTGATCTTTGAGCATAATAATGACTTGCTTCACTGGCAGTGACAGCGATTTGGGTTTTGAACTGAGAGTCAACAGCCACTGATTCCAAATGCAAATGACACACTTGAAATCAACACTAGAACGTATTATCTGCTTACTTCTAAATGAAATAATGAGGGAATGACAATTACCTGAGAATGGAGCTGCTGAGCAGCTAACAGTGCAATGACATCCATAAAAAGCAGGGATGACACATGCACTTCTAGCTCATACTGATCACATAATTTCAACTTATGCTGTCTTAGACAGATAAAGTAACAACAAATTTATCAATGGTCAAACATTTTTGGACCAGACAGTATATCCAAAGTTCCAGCACAAATCCAAAAGTACATATTCCTGGCAGCTCCCAGCGGGTAGATACAATTGTTTAGTTTAGGTCACCCATGGTGGGAGGGATGCAGTCAGCAGGATCACCATTATTTCACTCAAAAGCAATTAAGCCCACACCAAGCCGCTGTATGAGTTCCCAATCAGAGGATTTGCAAACCAGCATAGTCAATAAAAACCTACAAGGGCATTGCAAACAAACCACTGAAACGAGGCACTTGGAAATGGAAGTAAGACATGGGCCTTCTGCCATTCACTGTTCTATGACCGTTCATGGGATCATTGAGCTACACCAGAGAGTCTGTAGACACCACGCCTTACTAGGTTTTGGGTTTATTACGGTAAGGTAACACTGTACATTAATTAATTACTCTTCGCCTGTGTGCTGAGTGCTCACAGGCTGGTAATGCTGTTTGTTTTGGAAGATCCTCCTCTGCTGACAAAAGCTGGTTCTCTTCTGAAGTACTGTGTGGCCAGTGCAATGTAAATCAGACCCTGGTTTACTGCCATGTTACCAGACGAGTGAGAGCAATCCAAATGCACTTATTGTGGTCAAAGGTATAATTGCCCATTTTAAATTGGCAAAAAAAAAAAAAAACATTAAAAAGCATCATAATACTCTTCATGAGCAGTAACGGTTGAACCTGATAAACGAGCCCAGTCTCTTCCCGACTCGTCATATCGTGACGCTACCTGAACCAAGCCTCGGTGTATGATAAAAAAGGAGGCTTTTGGTGTCCTTATTTGATAACAGTTTAAAACGAACCCTACCCCGTAACCTCTAAACCTTAACCTGAACCCTAACCCTAAATGTCAAATAAGGACGCCAAAAGCTTCCATTTTTTTGTCGAATATCGATGCTTGGTCAGATAGTGTCACTATTTGACGAGTCAGGATGAGAATGTGTTGGACAAACTTCTTACAGAGAACAGGATCTCTGTGAAAGGGACATCCCTGGGCACCAGCTGCTGTTTTAAGGCTAATGTCAGAGCTAAACTGAGCAGAACTAACGGCATGACAGTGTCGCTTTATTTCACCTTTTCAACAGTCAAGCTGGGCATTAGTCAAACTAACTAACAAAAATATGTAAAGTACTGAACAGTTTAAAGCCCTTGGCAGTTGCAGTTGGATACTCCAGCAAACAAAGGCACAGGACCAATGAATGATTAATGAAAGATTATTTGAAGGGAAATAAATGCATCACAGCCTGCTGATCTGTAAAATAAGCTTTGCTCTAAATGTATCTTCAGGAAATTTTTTTTGTGCATAAGACACCACCCATGTCCAATTGGACCTTTCTTCCATGTCAACTATCATAAGGGCGATTTGTTATGAATTACACACAAGCCAAACATCCATCAGGTCCATACCCTTGCCCCATTGCCTTATTTTTTTCTCTGTTGCTGCTTTAAGCTCGTCAGCTCTCTCTTTCTATTTCTCCCTTCAAACAAGGGCTGACAGGCTTTCTCCACACAAGCAACCATCCACAAAGCCGGGGCATTACAATTATTCTGAAAAAGCCCTGAGCCTTTCCACACTACTCAGCCGGTGAATGAATGAGAATTCATTACAGAACCACGCGCTGCACGGTGGCTCAGTGGGTAGCACTTGTAAGTAAGGAGGCTGTGTATTTGATTTCAGCTTTGTCTTCATGTGGGTTTCAATCAGGTAATATAATTTGCTCCCACAGTTTAAAAGACAAGGCATGTTTGGCTTACTGGAGACCCTAAATTGGCCACAGGGATGAGCGTGTGAGTAAATTGAGAGTGAATGGGTGTGCCCTGCAACAGATTGGTTAACTGTGCATGTGACCCACGGTTATGCACAGCACCGACCCCCACCACCACCATCACCAACAACAACAACTACAACCAGGAGAATTTGATTAAGATGATGGCTGTGTCCACTGCCTGTCATAATGAAAAAGCACCTGCTATTTCCAGTTCAGTTTATGGACTAAAATTACAAGGCATTTTAGCCAAGGATATCAAATCGCCATTCTGCCATTGTGTGACAAATATCATCCATTATCAATACATGGTATCAGTTCTATTAGACGATGAACTGCAGTCGTCAGGAAGCTCACAGCAGTCTGCAGTGAAGTGACACAGCCTTGACTGTTCATTTCACTTCAGCTGCTTCAGTGGGCAGATTGTGCAACCCAGACAGGCCTTTAGGCCTGGTCACCAGGGCTAACACCTCAGGCTGCGCAGCACTTGGCAAGGGATTTAATTACAAAGGGTCTTAACATCGTGTGAGAAACAGCACATTATTCTTGCAGTGGCACGAGTGTTGCACGCTCTGTGATATCACTCTCCTTGTCTGCGGGAGGAGATCAAATGGCAACACCCCTGGGTTCACATTAAGATGCTCAATCATGTTCGTGCTCTCTCAGCAATGTCAATATCAGAGTACAAAAATCAATAATGAAGTCTGTAAAGGTTGTCTAACAAGTTTAATACAGTCACTTGTGCCTTAAGCAGATGAATATAAATGATAAATACCGATGTACACTTATGAGAAAATGTGAAAAATCATTAAAAAATTATACATTCCCATTCTAAATTATAGTGGCTGTAAACATTGCAAATTAGAACAGAATCATTTAAGAACAGACAGTTCCATGAATGACTACTTTCAAATAATTAGTTAAGGAGTACAACTTGAAGGGATAACACGAAAAGGCTACAAGCATACATATATTCCATACATGAAGACTTAAAAATGCCCAGAATGATAACGTGGATTTATATACATATTAAAATGCCAACATGTGCCACCATTTTGTAAAATTGAGGTGGGAGTAAAACGTATCATAAACTGTCAAATTTTCGCTGAAATATTGGATGGAATAACATATCTCCTTACAAAAGTATATAAAAATCCAATGCATATGCATACAAATGAATTCTTTCCTATAAAATCTGAAACTTTCCAATAAACAGCAGTTTTGAATGATGCATCCCTTTGGCTCAAGCTCAATTAGTCTTCTAGCAGTTTATTGAAAAAGGACTCAATCTAACTTTTGCCTCTCAAACAATATGACACCATTTAATTGTAATGAGAATGCTTTTTTATTGTGCCTTTACTGGCTGTACCAAAATACATCTTATATGTGAAATTTGCTAGCAGAAATGGTGAATGGTGGCTAATTGCTCATTGTGAAGAGACCATCTTAATGCTTTCTATTATGTACTAGACCCTTTGACTTGTTGCTGGTTCACTATTTACCCCTTCCGTAAACAGAAAGAGATTTACGTACAGTCTATTGACAAACCTAAGCAAATATGCACCATTCAATACTTCAGCAGGCAACGTACAGTTTCAGTCAACAAATCTATCCAGGTGCTTTCCGAAAAACATTCCTTTCGCATTTGCACTTGGAAGGATGAAAGCAGTGTTCCAGGTCAATCAGAGCATCCCGAGATAAACACTATAAATGGACATGGATCTGGTTATTATATTTCTGACAATTCTCCTTAATTAACTGGTGCTGTGGATTAGCGTAATTACATACTGAAGACTCTACCATTAGATCTTGATTATTGTGCATAACAATGAAAAACTGTTCTTGAATGAGTTGCCCGGAATCAATAAATCAACACAAGCTGGCTGAAGAACACAGGGAATAGTGGTTTGCACAGAATTATTTATCAGTCTACAAAAACACGTCAGCAGCAGCACTGCCACGGACCTTGAAATGTAATGCAGATGAGTCCTTGCAATGGACCGTAATACAACAGACAAGTCCAGAGAGAGAGAGTGACAAAGTCATTCTCTCTCCAGCACTGAGTTATTGGAGATTCGCCCTCCTGTCCGCTGCGGATCAAGCTGTGACAGTGACATTAGTCAGCCTCCCTCTCACCCCTCTGCAGCCAGTAAATGGAACCTGTCCAGCTCTGTGATGTGGCCCCCTACCATTCCCAGCCCAGCAGGACAACCTGAGCTCCCTAAATCTAAAATGGTCAGATATTCAGCCCCACAGTTTGGACCACAGGAACCTGCTGAGATAGCAAGTGACAATGGACTCTTCTATTAAATGGTTGCTCACATTTATGGGTATATTTTAGAGCTGTGGCCAAGGGACAGGCCTGACAGAAGCTAAACATCTTCTCAGTAAAGATCAAACTGGACAATACATTGAGCTAAAATTAATTTCCCCGCAGCATGTCTACACAAGCCTCTTGTAGCTGAGCCCCCAGAGGAAAGCCACCACCATCAGGATCAAATGCCACCTGAATACGTTAGACTCATTCACACATGCCCCTTCTCCATCTGCCATACCTTCAGCATCACATAGAGATGTGAAGACTCAGCAATGCGTTGACTAGAAGCAAATTAAAAATGGACAGAGCATGTCCGATGATTGTGGACATAACCCACTCGACCTGATGACTAACAATAGAACCGGGAGGCCAAAGAAACAGTCAGCCTCAAGGAGCTGTATTTGATTACATGAATTGATAGGAGTACAAGTGTAATTGAGATCAAGTGCATGGAAATTTTCTATTTTAAGGTATTATGTATTCATTTCGCTTTTACTATTTGAAAGCCTACAGCAATCTTCTTCCCCACTGGCAATATCCAGGTTGTATTCTTCTGTGTGATTACTGTTAATCCCCCAGCCTATATGTGTGTACATGTGGATGTGCTTATGTGCATATGTGTATGCATGTGCCTGTGTCCAAGTGCATGTGAGTGTGTATGTCTGCATGCATATCCATTGTATGTACATGCATTCAGGGTTTTTTTGCTTGCATGTGTGAGTGTGTGTGTGTATGTGCATGTGCACATCAGTAAGGGTGAATGTGTGCACGTGTGTGTGTGTGTGTGTGTGTGCAGAACACATGAGAAGTGTGGGAGCGAGTGAGTGGTAATCAGTGGCCGTGGCATAACGCAGAGCAGACTCATTGAGCCTGTGCAACCATGTGTGAAAATGCTCACAGCGCTCACCGCGTTGCTGCCCCTCACAGAGCTGTCTGCACCACTGAGCACTCGACGCTGGGGCAGGCAGACAGAGCGAAGCCGGGAGAGTGACAGGAGGGAGAGAGGGAGCGTAGAACAGGAAGCAGGGAGGAGACAGTGGGGGGGAAGTGGACAGTCTGACAGAGAAGAGGACGCACAAATATAAACCTGCAGCTGCAATTAACTGCTCAAGCAGCAGTCAGCAGGCAAGAAGAGCATTTACATTTACAGAAGAGAGTGGAACTTCTGCCATATACCTAAGACTCCCATTTTCAATCCCAAACTAGATATTCACTCAAACCATATACCTACCAACTTTCATCGATTTCCAGCGTAACGTTCAAAAGTTATCCAGCAGACAGACAGACGGACAGGCAGGCAGGCAGGCAGGCACTCAGTATGATCCTCAGGATGACATGTCACATTGATTTTGGGATGTTTCCAACTGTAAAACAACTCAGATCTGGATGCTCACACGCAAACAATGGGAAACAATACCAGCCATCGCTTTGCAGCTGGCACTATCAGCGCATGCATGTTGTGTTCAGATTCAAATGCAGAGTTCGAAGTGACCACATAGCATTATAGTTGGTGCAGAGGCCACAGTGATGTTAACATATCGTGTGATGAAGTTTACGAGCAGCGGCCCATTAGAGGGAAGAATGTACTCATATCACAGATATGAATAAATCTGCGCAAAACAAGTACTCTAACTACTGCACTGAACATTTCTGATGAGTGTAATATAAAAAAGATCACGAAACACAGAAAAAAAATGAGTTAACACTGTTTTCGACCTGAAAGCAGTATCCAAATACAGCTAATACAGTATTTAATCTAAAATGACTCATATTATGTACTTAAATGTATTTCCCCTCATTAAGTACCCAGTAAATTACATTGTCTCATCACTCTCAGCACTGAACAGCAGTTGGTAATAATAAATGGCTTAAGTATTCCAGTGCCTGAGTTTCCAGCATCTTCAAAGAATCAATAACAAATACATAATTCAGCACAGAAGTATAATGGACAGGGACATTCTGCACAATTAATTCACATTATTGGAGCAGCGGTTTAAATTTCAGAACAATCATGAAGCAGAGAAACATAGAGTGGGGAACAGAGCAGCTCAATAGACGAGTTCGGTTTAAGTCCGGAAGTCGGCGCGCACATGCGCTATAGAGCTGATTTGGGGCTAAAGGAAATATAGTGGCTACTTGTTGCGTGGTGGGGTGCACAAACCGGTATCGTAAAGACAGGGGCATATGGTTTTTTAATGTTCCCCGTGGCAAGAGACAATGACAGGTGTGGATTCGAGCTATAAATCGGAAGAACTTTGTCCTGAAGGATCACACTAGAGTCTGCAGTACTCATTTTGTCAGCGGATGGCCCGACTTTGTTGACCCAAATAATGTTGACTTCGCTCTGTGTTCCCCTACAAATGAAAGGATCTCATACCGACGCAAGCTAAAAGGAAAGAGTGATCTGATCGGAGAAATATAGTTAAGGTACTGGTTGATATTAAATTACTTAAGTTGGCCCACTAATCGACTAAGAATTATTTCATCTGTTGTTGTTTCATGGTGTTATTGTTGTTGCAGTGTTCAGTTTTTGTATCCACATTTTGAAAAGGGACTGGCTTTGTTCGATCCCATAGGCTATATACGACGTTAAGTAGATGTTAAACTCTACGCAAACAAATATCAAGCCAAAGGGGGAATGTTAGTGCTATACGACATTTTCAGTCAAGGTCAGCTCTGAGGGGCTCGCACTACAGAACTTGGCCCCTCAGCTAATGTAGGTGTGGTTTTCATTTTGCTGCTTGCAATAACCATTTGGTTTCCTTGTGATTTCGATTTCATAATTACTTGCTATATATAGCCAACAAAGTTGAATTTGCTTGCCAGTTAGTTTTGCGGACGGGAAATGCCATTAACACCACTATGATTGGGTCCCACGCCAAAATTCAGCTAATGGCTACAGTGTTCTTGCGACGAATTTGCATTGTTCAAAACAACCGGCAAGCACACATGATCCTAATCTCCTCTTAACATGGATAAGTGCGCAGGTACACATGGACAATACAAGGCCATATCATAACTGTTTGACTGAACGCTAGATATTTGATTTCAGATTTTCATCTGTGCTGAAAATAACAACGTCAAGGACTTACCTTGACAGTATCTCACCAATATAGTCTCTCAAGTCTCCGTTGCGCTGAAGAAGTCGATGCTTTCAGTTTGTAGGAGAAAACTAATAGAGCTTAGCCTAGCTCAGGGGTGGGCAATGCCGGTCCTGGAGGGCCGGTGTGTACGCAGGTTTTTATTTCCATCAATTACCCAGACTAAATGAGTTAATTGATTGCATACACAAATATAAATTTGTGCAATGATTAGATAAAAGAAAAAGGTTTTATGTGGGGAGACAAGAAAAGTCTTTGGTGGTCATTCATGATAATTTAAAGAAATGCGCCTGAAATGTCAGATTTCATAAATAGTTTGACTAATTTAGATAATAAACTAATTAAAGGCCAGAAGTTGGTGTGAAAACCAGGGACAGATAAGGCCCTCGTTGCCCACCTCTGGTCTAGCTATATCGTCAGGGGAAAAGTATTTCGGATCCAACCCCACTTTTTACGGCTTTTTATTTGCCAAAACGATTTTAAAAGGGGGGTGCCAATATGTTTTAGGGGGTTTTTATCAGTGAGAAGGGGGTTTAGAACTTAACATTAATATTTAATATTGTGACTGCATATGCTGCGCCTGCCCTAGCAACCCGGTGTGTCATCAGTGACATGACAGCCGCCGTTAACGATATGCTACTGAAATGAATAGCAGCACTTGAAACTAAACTCTAAATGTCCTTAACTGGACGTACGCTCGACGTGTTTGCATACCCTAATGTTTCTCTGGGTACCCCAACATCAATCGATATTGACGTAGGTTGAATACAGAATTCTTAATCTCGCCATCCAGACACAAAATGTACGCTGCACACCCTAGAATGCTACTGAACAAAAAATATTCCTGTTCATAGTCCGAATCCACACCGTAAGCTGCCTTTTACCATGGGGAAAGTAAAGAACTTATAATTCCCCACCTTTTCAATACGATTTGTGCATCTTCTGCCCCACATGGTCTGCAAAGAGCGTGCGCACTCCGGATCTTGCTTTTTCACGTCCTGAAACCGAAAGGGTCCATTCAATTTCAGCTCATGTTTGAGAGAGCCATTCCAACGGTCAAGGGACAGCTGAATAAGTACAAGATGTATGCATAACCACATTCACTAGGAGACCTGCCAGAACAAAGAATGAGCCACAACACTGACATTTCACCGCACTAAAAAATTGCCCCGTTTTACCCTAATTTTGTCATTTTATACCTGAACCACAAAAATCCGTTCAGAACACTCATCAAATGTCTCAACACTCTCAAAAAACATTTAATACTACGCATATTTATCATTCTGAAATAACAGATAAAATGCACTGTGATGGAATTGTGTGAACACAATTTGCTAATGCAGGAGCTGCACAGGTTAATCCCGTAAAGGTCACAGTATTGGCGGTAGATTGACTGATTGTCTCATTTCGCATAAACTGTCCACACTTCTGCTCCAATACATTATCTCACAAACAGGAAAATTGGACATGGGTCACATAAAATGGTAAAGATTAGCAAAAAAAAAAAAAAAAAAAAAAAAGCTCTGTGTGGCTTATCTTTACTCATGTTGACATCATTATTATTTATGGAATATAAAATATCACCTTCTGCACTTTTAAAATGTCACGTTTCCTGTTTAATATTAACATTATTAAACATAACACTGACTTGCCGAATGTGTCACAAACCTAAACTACAGATGAATCTCAAAAACCAAATGAATCTCTTTTTCTTTTCCTCTGCCACATGAAATGATAATATTATAAAGTCTGAGCAAATGATTAAAACCTAGAAGGCCCTGGAAGCAGTACACAGATCCAGCACCATTTTTTAGAGCAGCAACCTTTTCACATACATCCTGTGATAATACATACTGTTATGACTTTAAAATCTCAACAAAGAAAACCAGCAATGACAACTTAAACAAATTTATTCTTCACTGATTAGGTAAAAAAAAACTTCTACAAATAATCCACTGTAATCTTATAATAACACTCTAATGCCACTATATAACTCTGATGCCAAACAAAAACTCTTCTCAACTGAACAAAATCACAGCATTTATATAGACTAGGAACATTCTGGAAAGATCTACAGGAGTCCAGAAACCAGAAACCTCTAGAAAGCACTAGTCTATTTCATCACAATCAAGTGGTATTGCATCAGACCATGTTTTGCTACAGACATACCACCAGAGGGTGCTAAATGATGAACAAAATAAACAAATAGCTGACCAGTAAAGCAACACAGATCTAACAAATCTCCATTTACAAATGATATACAGTGCTTTACATAAAACACTCATACATAACAATACTCTGTTTCATACCCTGAAAACTAGAAGACCCTCTGATCAAACAGCATATATAAAAGACTGCCCAATGAAGGTGTCAGCCAGGTTGAAGTCCAGGTCAGCATCATCTTGAATAGCATTTTTTGCCATAGAACAAGTAACTGCACATGAAGGATAGAGGTCTGGAATTTCCTCCTCTATAGAGTCAGATTCTTGATCAATCAAAGGAGTGTCAGTTACAACAGGGTAGGGCACAACCTTATCCCCAGCAAGATCATTACCAAGAAGCAAATGAACACCTTTGAAAGGAAGAGAAGACCTAACACCAACAGTAACAGGCCCAGAGACCAAGTCTGATTTTAGATGAACATTATGGAGAGGTACACTTGTAAAACCACGTTCTACTCCTTGAATAAGGACATCAGCCTGAGTAGACGTTTTGTCCAAAAAAGGCAGAATATCTCCTAGAATAAAAGATTGGGAAGACCCAGTATCCCTTAGAATTCGAACAGGAGCAGATGAGGAAAAATCATGCGAAAGTGAGACAAATGTGAAAGTGATGAATACTTGAAAGTGATGAATACTGAATACTTGTCAGTGAGTGATGAATGGCTCAAAACCCTCCATAACAGAATTGCTGGCTTTTCAAATAGTCACAAGATTTAAAAATGATAGATCAGCTTTAATCTTTGGTGAATCCAATCGTTGATCCAATGAATGGTTTATCTCGGTAGAACCTCCAATTTGTTATGACTTGAAAATCACAACAAAGAAAACCAGCAAAGACAACTTAAACAAATTTATTCTTCGCTGATTAGGTAAAAAAAAACTTCTACAAATAATCCACTGTAATCTTATAATAACACTCTAATGCCACTATGTAACTCTAATGCCAAACAAAAACTCTTCTCAACTGAACAAAATCACAGCATTTATATAGACTAGGAACATTCTGGAAAGATCTACAAGAGTCCTGGGTGATCCAGCCCCCACCAGGCAAGAAGAAGCCAGAAACCTCTAGAAAGCATCACAAACAAGTGGTATTGCATCAGATCATGTTTTGCTACAGACATACCACCAGAGGGTGCAAAATGATGAACAAAATAAACATATAGCTGACCAGTAAAGCAGCACAGATCTAACAAATCTCCATTTACAAATGATATACAGTGCTTTACATAAAACACTCATACATAACAATACTCTGTTTCATACCCTGAAAACTAGAAGACCCTCTGATCATACAGCGTATATTCATGATTTTAAATCACTAAAGAGAAGAGATTTTAACAATTGCAAGAATACTGAAAGAAACAGCACAGATAAATAATGGATATCTCAGTAAATAAACTTGATACATTTATGCCGCTCATATTGTATTTATGATTTAAAAAATCTGATAAAATATGTGATGAGACTTAATCAGTCAGTTTAGAACTTGATATAGAGGAGTACACTGTTCCTCAGATCTCTGAATTGCTTGGCATAGCTTACAAAACTTGTATCTACCACCATTATGTTTCGCCAGAAAAGACCCAAGGGGCAAAAAAACACACTGATGAAAAGGATAATAGCAATACATAGAAAAATATAGTTTATACATCATAAAGAACATGTCCAACCATCAAAATATCAACAGTTCATATTCCTGGCATCCCAAGTGCATCCTCCAATGGCTGTTAGTTTATGAACGACGGAAAGCGAAAATAATCAATGTAGCGTAGCATGATTTTCTGGGAGCTATTCAGCCAAGGAGGCCTCCCTCATGAAAGACTGTTATTTCATTAATATAAAAAGAGTAAATATTTTCTCAACATGCAAGCTACAACTGAGAGTAGTACATCATAAAATATGTGTGAAGACTTTGCACACATTCAGAAACTGCACGTAAATTTTCTTTGGTGAAAAAAACGCGCATTTTCAACCACAATCAACCTAAAGCCTTGAACACTGAATCACAGGCAAAACAAATTCTATTATAGCCAGTGGACAGAGCTATGGCAATAAAAATGTCACTCGATAAAACAGTACATTTACCAGCAGTTTCACCATTCCAGTGAGCTGGCTTACAAGAATTTTGTTCAGATACAGCACAGCAGAATATTTGGGGATGGCTTGCACGTAAATTGTGAATAGGCTAACACGTACCCCACTTGCCTTCCCTTGTGTACACATGCAGATAAGGTGAGCATACGTGACAGACTCAAAACAGATGGAGTTTGATTCCCAAAACTTATGACTGATGCAGTTTCAACCTTCACCTGAATCTCAGCATGGAAATTACACATTGAACAACTACCACAGCATGAATCCCAAATCGTAATGAACGCTGTGCATTCCAAACAACATTTATTTTCATAAATGATTCATGAAACATGAGGCACTCATTAAAATAAGGGCTTAATATAATAATCTGAAGGCTCTTCAGATGTGACAGTAAGCCTGGTATACTTCAACTGTGCTGTGTTATGTCATCCTAGGATTTTACATAACTCAGAAGTAGACCCCTGGAGCTATCACCATCCAGCAATATGAAAGGCCATATAATTCACTCTCTTATGTATACTTCCTATGGGGAGGTCCAATTAAGGTTCCTGCATATTTAACATCTTTGGGGTTAATAAGTAATTGTATCAAAATAACACCAGGGAAATCTGTTCTAAAAATCAGCCAAACAAAGAGAAGGCACTATTAAGAAAACCAGCAGGACTTTCAGAAACAAACATCCAGTTCATATATAAAAAAAGAGCAACCGCTTATTAACAATTAGGCCCCTCCACAGGATTTCCAATAATGATGTACTTGTAGCCAACAAATCTGGACCACTTTTCAGCTAAATCTGGGCTGTACCAGAGCCAAATGAGACAGCTATCCCTCCAGTCCCCATGTTCACAAAGTGGGGTGCAATGCATGCAGAGGCTAAAATTATGCACCTGCTTTACAATCCAAAGTCGGGGATGAAAAGCAGGGAAGAGCCTGAAATATACATGAATAGCAGAAGAGAGTGAAAGCAATAGAACACTGTTTTTATATATATTTTACTGTTTTCTACCTGACTGGAATTTCCAATCACACTCTTGCTGGAGTGCAGAATACTAACTTCTACAATGGCACACTGAAAGAAAGCACATTGGCATGTTGATGTTTTTAACATAAGGGGACGGTGGTGTAGATTTGTCAGTATCAGGAAGAAATGATGAACGGTCCAGATGGATGTGCAAGAGGGTGTCAATGAATTTCAAGCCAGAGGACACTTCCCAGAAAGAGTTACCATACATGGGTGAGCACACAGAAAATACCAAAGCAAACTCGTGTTTCCATCACTCATGAACTGCAGCCGGCTGATTTTGCCTTGCCCTTTAGAACTACCTGAATTGTGGAAATGAGCAAATCTTGGTGATTGGAACAAATACTGGGGAGGACTCTCACATTCTGAAACAGGATTTTCCACAGCTGCAATTCACCATAAGAAAAGTAACTTCCTAGAAAAAGCCCTCGGAAAATATGGGCAATGGGCAAAGTTCAAGCAGCAAATATGTTTGCTTCCTTTCTTCGGAAAGGATTTATTGCTGGAAGAACATTTGATTTGCCAAGTACATTTTACCTGATAAAATGCCCGCTAACAAGATAAAATTGAGCCTGTATTGAAAAATGAAAGCAACACTGCAGCATAAGGACTACAAAACATACCTGATTGAGAGTAATAAATTTGTACATTCAATACGTATATTTGCTTTATTTTTTGATTATTTTCTCTCGTGTTTTTGCATCATATTTTAAATACATAGAAAACAAGCCTCTTCCAGTTACTCCTTTCAGAGGGTGCTGGGAAAAGTTCTCAATAAAGGGAAACTATTATTAACCACCTCTGGCTTTTCCTGATTTTTTTCTCCTCCCAGAGAGCACCATCAGATGTATTGCATTTATATTAATTATAGTCACATTTTGAAATTTCTGCATAGCTATTAATACAGGTGGAAGTGACTCCTCAACATCTCCAACATCGCCTAAGATATTATTGATCCTCAACATGATATTTCCATTGGATAACCGTTAGTGTTGTAAATTGCTATTTACATATTCATCCACTAAAATCTTTGGGTCGCTTGTGTCATATATAGTGATAAAAAAGGTAATTTAGCTGTCATTGGCTAATCAGTATTTTCCCATTTGTAGTTGAAAATTCAATCTGACGGAGGCACTTCATCAAAAAATGAAAGGTGGTCATGGAGAGATGAACCTATTTTACAACCTTTAAAAAAGCAAAAACTAGTCACGCAAACACGTTGACTTCTGTGTTGCACTGAAAGTTAACACAGGCTATGTGCTTTAGAGATTAATACCTACTCAAGCATGATGTCAACTCTTCTTGTTGCCATGTATGCAGACAGATTAGGAAGCAAATGCTCTATGGAGCATGACAGTGCACATACTAGTCAATTAGTGCATTACATTGACTTCAGTATCAAGGTCATTTGAAAATTATTTTATTTATTACCATTTATCATTATGTATTTATTCATTAAAATATTTACATTTTCACACTGTCCTCAATGGACTTTCAGAAATCTTTAAATATTGTCCATTGATTATATTGCTTTGCTGCACAGCTAGGCAGTGGATTCTCTAACCAGTTTTGAGAGAATCATTGCAATTCTCCTGCTGTGCATTTACCATTTCTGTCTCTCTGCTGAAACTCCTTCCAAATCACTATCAGTGGCTTTGATTATCCACAGCTGTGCCCTCCTGTGCTCTAGTCTTCCCAGCCATTCCTGTGGTGGCCATCTTGAAAAACAGTCCCTACTGAAGTGACTGCATGGGTACATACTGGCCTTGAATTACTCTCGTTGCAATGTGTGTGCAATTGACATAAAAATATTTCAACCCATTTTATTTGAATAGAGTAATAAGGCCTCTTTTGGCTAAGAATGTTCCTAATTTTTGAGTGAAAGGGGGGCAACACCACAAAGCAGCAACAGTAATGAAAAACTGGGGCAGCAACTAGTTTTAAAACCAATTAATGACCACTGTCCCATTTTTGAGACGTGGCACATTTTAGCCTTTGTAACCCAGTGAATGCGTTACTGTGACTAAGCTGCTGTAGGTTAATGAAGGGAAGTAACTCGCATCCAGGAAAAGTGCTTATGAGAGTAGTCTGGCTTTACAGCAGTGGTGGCGGCCGCCATTTGCATGAATTTCTTGAATCTGTAACAGCACAATGCAACGCGCTAATAGGCAAGTGTGCCATTTTTTTCTGAGACACATTTTAATGCAACAGAATGATGATATTTTTATGCGTTCAACAATCTGTGTACATTTGTGATGAGACATACACATTTGGGTCCTCGATGACGGTGAAAATATAATTATTTCTCACCAGGTTTTAAGCATTATACATTCATTGTACACAGTATCCCACAATAAAATGTAACTTGTATTTTGAAAAGAAATTTGGGCATTGATGGGTTAATTTTTTTCCACCCCTTGTTCAGTTTCATCTAAATTTTTCAACATTTCTAATATCATTCTCATCTCGAGCTATCACGATGCTTTGGCTTTCTCTCCATTTCACTGTTCCTGACCTCTCTCCTCGCTCCTTCCTTTCGCCGTGCCCCACCCAGCTGAATCAACATCAGTTTATCAGCAACATTCAACAACAGTCATGTCACTCAATCACATCTTTAGTCGATTAAAGTTTATACAGATACAATGAAATCACAATCATTATACTGGCTCAATTCAGAGGGCAAGAAATCAAGAGTGGGATTATGGGTATTAATATTGTGCGGGTCTAAAATGCCTCAGAAGCTCTAATTTTTTTATATCCCCAGTAATCCAATCATTAGCAAAATCTGCTCAACACGCATCCAACCCAATCATGCTGAAACTCAAGCAGAAATGTAAATGCAGAGTATGCAGCAACATAATGCGTTTTGGACAATTAATTTTTCTTATTTTGTATTTGAACCAAACCCATCCTGCCAGCTAATTCTTCAGTTGCTGTTCCTTCGATTTGCTATCGTCAGATTTTGAATCTCTCCCTGCAACTCAAGCACAGACACTTGTACAACTAGATGCTATATTTTAGATATTATTTTGAATTGCGTGAAGAGAGTAAAAAATTAAGGCATCAATTTTTGTTCATATTTACCAAGGGTGCCAAGAAAAGTGGAGGGAAGAGCCACTAATGGAGATCTGACAGGCTGCGATTCACTTTGGATTTCATTATCCTTCAGCATCATTAACGCAAACATAGTACATCTCCCAACACGGTCCCAATGGGCACTCTCACTCAGACCATAGTGGAAGAATAACACGTTACTTTCCTAAGCATAATAATAAATTCTCAGAAATTTCTTTTATTTGTATTGAACTCTAAGAACAAATGTACAGTAACTAGACCTGCAGGCAAGCGTTAACGGGGTCCAATGGTATTCTGCATGAGGCATGGAGAATTAAGATAATTTTTTTTTAAATTGTTTTTACTTTTAGTGTAATCAGTGTACATTGAGTGCAGTTCCTCTGAGGTTTGCTCATAATAGCTTCTTCATTTTAGGAAGCGTCATAATTACTTTAATAGGTTTTGATGATGTTGGTATCTGCATGCTTGACCAATAGCACTCATGAGGTCTGTGATACACTTAGTCACTATGAATATGTACTTCATAGAATTTTATTTATGTGTGTGTTTGTGTTATTTTATACTGAATTTAAAATGACTAAAAATGCCAATTGACGCATTATACAGTTGAGATACTGGAGAGTTGCATCCACATTCTCATATTTCTTCCAGCTCACATCTCATTCAGGTGTGATTAGCTAATGTTGACGGGGGTCCCTGAGGCAAAATAAAGTTCACAAGCAGGAGGCAAAGAGATGTATACACCAACATAAAAAATTCATGAAAATTTAAGCATTGGAATCAAACAACAACCTGCAAGGCTTATGTGTACTGTCAAATATTTTGGTGAAGTTTGTTTTAAAACAAGATGAAATAAAAAAAGCTCATACCACAGCAAGATATTGAATACCGCTGCAAACTCACCATTTGACTGATCTGAATGCAATTTGTAACACATGCTACCTACCGTGTATAAAATACCTGTATCAATTTTGGCAGCATTTGAATGAAGATTTATGAAAATATTGATGTTAATTAATCGTGTATATTTTGAAAAAAAAAAAAAAATAGTGACAGACACCTGAATTGACACAATGTCAGGATCTGAATCTGTCAAGTTGCAAGTTTGTCAAGCCAGTTTACCTGTGTCTTACGAGTGGTTTTGATTCCCAGTCATGAATTGGTTTGTTTCATAGTTTATGATTCAGCCCTGTTCCCAGTGTCTGATCAATTACCTGTGTTTTATTACTGATTTGCTTTTTGGTTTTTAATTTCTCCTTGAGATTTGGCTTTAGCATACCAACAAACTGGTTTTTGACTTTTGGACAGACTCCGTAACAATTCTGGATTCTCCCATCAATATTGCATTCTTACTACCTGTTACTGACCTGGATTGCATGACCTCTATTTAAAATGAAACCTGTGTACTGGATATTTGTCTGTGCCTAAGTTCTGATCCTGGTTTGCATCACAATAGTTTTCAATGAGACAAAGTCTTGTCAAAGTTCAGTACCTGCAGTCAACAAATATGTTTTGTAGGACATTTGGCTGATCTATTTTTATTTTTTGAAAATTGGAAGGTGAAATGTGCAAAAATATAGGTTTTGTGTAAAAAGCCACACCCACTCTATCAATCATTACCAAATTTAATGGATTGACTGAGAGCCCGATTCCTAGGTCATGCTAATCAAATTTCGTACAAATCCATGCAGTGGATTATGCAGTATGCACTTCACTCTTTTGCTCCGCCCCCTACAGGGAGAATGCCCTAGTATTGTGTTGCAAAGCCAAGACCTACCATCTGAGCGGGTGTACAAAGTTTGGTTACATCCGTTATGGCAACTGCAATTTATGAGCGTTTATGTAAAATTGGATTTAACAACACGAGTTTAAAAATGCTCACTTTCAAAACAGATTGACGTGTCAAAATTCCTTGGATGCCTTTCTTCCACCTTGGTCTGTTGATGGCATGCACAGAGTTTCCTGAGGATTGGTTGAACGGCCTCAAACTAATTTTGTTTTTCAATTTAAATTTTGTGGAAATGGCGGGAAATATTTGCATATGCAAATTAGCATCAATAGGTGCAACAGATTCAGGAGCTTTCAAGTAAAAGAATTTACGTTCCCAAGATATGAGTAAAAATGTAAACGTGCGTACTACAGTGCTACCACCTGATGAACGTGTAATTTTTGGTGTGTGAGATGTGTGCACCATTCTCTACCTACTTAGAGCATTTCACTAGCATAACCTCTACAGTTTAGGCTGCAGTACCCTTTAACAGATGAAAGAATATAAAATAAATAATAAATATCTCAGGGATTTCAAAAGGCTTCCCAGCACCACTGGTGATAAGAGCCACAGTGCTATGCAGCAGCCTGACTCTCAGCCCCCTCGGGCTTGGGCCCCTAATTAGGACAAATGGTCTGCATCTGAACATTAGACATTGCAGATCTTCTCGTTAGGATTATTACCTTGTCATCCACTGAAATGATTGTTTTCAACAGCATGCCTAACTTTGGGCATCTTACATATCATGATTCACAGGCCAAACTGGACCTGAAGCAGAGGTCTTAGAATTAATAAATCACTTCAATAACCTTAGCACCATGTTCCTCCTGAACAACATTAGAGCAATCTATCTTTTTCCTGCTGCCTGTTCATCTCCTAGTAAGTGCTTTTACTAAACTATCTGGGCTAGTGTAACATTGCTGGCAGATCCCCCAGTCTGTGCCACAGGGCCATTCAACTCTGCTGCTAGGCTGGTCTTCCACCTTCAAAAAAATGCCCACGCCTCACGTCTATCTGTCTCCCTTCCATAGCTCCCATGCTTGCCACAGAAGATCAAGAGGAGGTCCCTAGCCAGACAAATACCTTAGGGAACCCCTGACTCCCTTTTACTTTTCTCTATTCTGCAACTTCCATTCATCTGGCAGACCCTTTCCTCCCCCACTGTAGCAGAAAACATTTAGGCAAACACAAAACATTAAGAAGGTATCAATCGCTAGTGTTCAATGCGCATGTAAATGAATAAAGTTGCACATAACGTCGCTTTAATAAAATGCAGGTTTAGCATGCATAAGCAACTTCCACAATGGTGCATGTATTTAATTTTACAGAACAATTTCATTATATAAATTACAATTACAAATAGATTTTTATTAATCAATAAAATTTTTAATCACTGAACCTGATGCAAAGCTCTTAGGATGAATAATCACATCAATAACTCTACAATGCAGGCACAATCTATATTCTTGTTGTTCTTGTCTAAGGTGCTTATTTACCATGATGTTCAATACAAAAATGTAAGTTACTCCAAAAAAAGCATAAGCCAAAAAATAATAACACTCATATTATTGGAGCACATGGAGCAGCACGAAATCATAATTGCCATTTGTTATCAGCCAAAGATCAGAGACCTTCTAGTAACAGCAGAGAAAGTAATTTCAGCAGACCTTTTAAAAATCCCTCAGATGAGGCAACTGACGTATAAATACAAATACACTTACTGCTTTAAATTACAGTTCATTCACTTTAATAATGCGCACAAATAAAGACTAAATACATACCATTAAAGTTAATGTCTAAGTATAATTAATATTACATAATATGTACTATATATACACTGCTCAATTCTGACACATGAAATCCTGCAATCCAATCATGGTATGAACTGGAAGTTAGATATCTGAGGGAGAGAGCGAGTGAGAGATGACAGAGAGGGACTAGGCAGAGTGACTGAGAGGAGTGCAGCACAGAAAGAGTGGTAGAAAGAAAAGAAGAGAGAGTGAGAGAGTGGTAGAGAGGGAAAGAGAGAGAAGAAGAAGACGAAGACGAAGAAGAAGAAGAAGAAGAAGAAGAAGACGACAACGACGAAGAAGAAGAAGAAGAAGACGAAGACGAAGAAAATTTAAGGAGGAGACAGTTTGGGAAGCTCTATGAATTGAAATGAGTACATGAATTCAAAATATAATTTAAAGTATGTCATTTGGGTGAATTCAAAGTAGTACAGCCACTAATACGCTGCAAGGTATTGTTATTTTTGTCATTTTTGCTGTCTACCATAGGATATCAGAGTTGAAAGTAAATGACAAATAAAATTTCATAGTGCATACTTTAAGTGCACAGTTTTAACTTCAAGGTGTTTGTATCCAAATAGGTGAATACCTTGGTCCATGAATTACAGCACTTATTTTTAAATGAACACCCCTTTTCAGAGGACAGAAGTACTGTGGTTTGACAATTGGTTGCACAGCTATTGCATGTCCCTGTGTGTTATTCCCTCATTACCAAAGCACGCAGATAAAAAGTCTAAATTTGGTGTCAAGTGCAGCATTTGCATTTGGAATGTTGCTGTTAACTCTCAAGATTAGGTGCAGAGAGCTGTCACTGCCACTGAAGCAAGCCACCATTACATTGAAAAACCAAAACAAACCATCATAGAGATAGCAAAAGATGTGGCCAAATCTATTAGGTGTGGCCAAACAATTTGGTATATTCTAAAAAAAATGCACAGGTGAGCTCAGAAGCAAAAGCTGAAGTTCATGATGAGAGAATAAATCTTTTCCCACCAAGGAAAAACTACTTTACATCTGTTGTCCAGATCAAGAACACTTTCCAGGAGGTAGGCATATCTGTGCAAATGTCAACATATAAGAGAAGATTTCACCAGAGAAAATATAGAGGGTTTTCTACAAGATGTAATCCATCCATTGGTAATCCTCAAAGACAGAAAGTTTGCCTAAAACAATAAAAGAGCCTGGACAATTCTGGAACAACATCCTTTGGACAAATGAGACAAAGATAAACTTGTACCAGAATGATGGGAAGAGAATAACATGTATCTGAGAAGGAACTATTCATGATCTGAAGCGCACCACCTTATCTGTGAAGTGTAGTCATGAGTGGGCTTGTGTGGCTGCAAATGGAAATAATTCTCCTGTATTTACTGATCATGAGACTGATGAAAGTAGCAGGATGAATTCTGAATTGTATAGGGCTAAATTATCTGCTCAGTAGCATCCAAACGCTTCAAAACTCATTGGATGGCACTTCATAATGCAGATTGACGCATACTGAACAAGTGTTTGCCACTAACATGGCAATATCCCCCGCCGTCCGTACGATATGTGTTCGTACGGACGGACGGACGGACGGACGGAGCCCAATGCTATATCCCCCGCTTCGCGCTAAACGCGCGGCGGGGATAATAAAAAGCAAACAAAAACCTTTTTAAATCAAAAAGTGGAGTGTTCTATAATGATTAAGTCAGTCATCTAACCTGAATCCAAATGTCCATGCATATCACTTGCTGAAAACAAAACTGAAGGAAAAATGCCTCAAGAACAAGCAGCAACTGAAGACAACAGAAGCGAAAGCCTACGAGAGCATCACCAGGGAAGACACCAGTATCTGGTTATGTGTCAGTGGGTTCCACGCTTCAGGCAGCCCACTGACAACAAAGGATTTGCGACCAAGTGTTAAAGGAACAATATGTAATATATTTACTGCACTAAATCATCAAAAACCATGATATCTCAACAGAGATTATGGAAAGTACAACTGAAATATATACTTTGTCTATAAATAAAGACTGGCTGAAGTGAGAGAAGGAAAAATTTCTTCTCATTATTTTCCTGTTGTTTGCAGAAAAGTATAATCTGGGCACAAGTCCCCACATCTGGAGCTGAAATCCATTAATAGTAAGGGGCTGACATTTCCAACACGCGGAGTTTCAGTTTCAACAAGCAGTTGATCAATCACAAGTGAGTGGTCCACCTGACCAATCAAAGCACACTGCGCTTTTCAGGAGGGGGGGGGGGCCGAAGCTCAAGCAAAGGCCGTTTCTCAAAGCGTAGGCTGCATCCTTCGCAGGCTGCATTTTTAGGGGTCATCACATAATACCATCCGCCAAACTGACATGACGTCACTTCATCTCCGTTAAACAGCTTTGGTTAAAGCAAGTTGTCACTGATTTCCCTAACCCTAACCTTAAGTATATTAATAAAAAACAACTTCAATTTGCAAGGGAGCATAAACATTGGACCGAGGAGCAATTGAAAAAGGTCACGTGGTCTAATGAGTCCAGATTTACCCTATTCCAGAGTGATGGGCACAGCAGGGTAAGAAAGGAAGCCCATGAAGAGGTGCACCCGTCATGCATAGTGCCCACTGTGCAAACCTCCAGTGGCAGTGTTATGATCTGGGGTTGCATCAAATGGTCAGTCTAGGCTCAGCACTGTTCTGTAGCAATAAAATGAATTCAGCAGACAACCTGAATGGATTGAATGACCAGTAACCAACGGACTTTTTAATCCCTGAAGGCGCAGGCATATTCCAGGATGACAATGCCAAGATTCATCAGGCCCAAATTGTGATAGAGTGGTTCATCATGCATGAGGAATCATTTTCACGCATGAACTGTTATTGATCACCTCAGAGTCTGGACCTAAACCAACTGAAAATCTTTGGGATGTGCTGAAGAGGACTTAATGGAGTGGTTTGACTCACCCATCATCAGTACAATATATTGACCAAAAATGAGTGCGAATTTGGTCGGAAATAAATGTTGTAACATTGCATAAGATTTTCGAAACATTACCACAACAAATGTGCGCCGTAATCAAAGCAAAAGGTAGCCCAACAAAATATTATAGCATGCAACTGTTTTTTTTCTTTTTTTTTTGGACAGGCAGTGTAAAACTAAATATGGAGGGAATCCAGTTGAATCTTGGTGCAAAAAGGACAAGGCAATAAACTACCTCTGAATGTAAATTATCTCAGATCCCTCACATATTACTGTCTGAAGAACCATCATGCAATGGTAATAGGTATCAGAACATGGGCTCAGATAAACTTTGCTAAACCTTTGTTAGGCAACACCATTTGCCACTGTATCCATATGCAAGTTAAAGTTTTACAGTGCAAAGTCAAAGCTATACATCAAGGCTGTCCACCAACATCTCAGGTTTGGTGTAATCGGAGATGGACAGTAGCACACTGGAAGCACGCTTTGTGGTCCAATGAGTCAACATTTCAAGAGGTTTTTGGGGAAAAAAAAAAACAGCTGCTGCAATCTCCAGATCTAAGACAAAATAAAAAAACAAACCCAAGTTTTTGTCTGTGTCAGGTTCAAAAGCCAGAGTCTGTCATCACATGGAAACGTGTCAGCGCACATTGCACGGTGACTAACACATTTGCGAGGGCACCGTTAATACAGAAAGATGTATGAATTTTGGAGCAACATATGCTGCCATCTAGATGTCATCTGTTTCTGGGACATTCCTGCATGCTCCAGCAAGACTGCACTAAACCACATTCTGCAAAGATTACGAGAGCATGACTGCAGAGAGTAAGGGTGCTATATTGGCCTGCCATCAGTCCTGATCTGTCCCTGAGTGAGAATGTATGGCACAAGCTAAATACATGGCAATGAAGACCTTGAGCAATTGAGCAGCTGAAGACCAGCATAATGAAGGAAGAGGGGAAATTCCGCTTGCCAGAATTGACCAGTCTTTTCAGTGCCCAAATGCTAAATTAATGTGATTAAAACACATGGTAATGTTTCACTGTGGTAAAAAGTCAACTGTGCCAGCTTTTTGGACTCCATTACATGATCACCTCGTATATCTTCGAGGAGTGATTAAATTAACATAAGAAAATGTAATAACATCTTGTTTTCAATATAGTGCCGAGTGAATGGACTTTTCAAATCAGTCCTTTCTGATTTTATTAGCATATTCCAAGACATGCCAACTTTTTCAGAATTGGAGCTGGATATAACTGGTTGTAATTCCTTCATGGTTCGTACAATATTTTGGCAAACCCCTTAAATTAAAGCGGAATGTTTATACATTAAGCACATCTTGATTGATTCATTTCAAACCAACTATGGTGGCTTCCAGAGCAAAAATGATGAAAACTGTGACACTGCCCAAATACTTATGAACCTGGCATTATGTATGCGAACCCAGCGCAAGAAGAGATATCTATCTATCTGCTTGTGATTTTATCTCACACTTTTAAGCAGAATTATTCAGTAAGTAATTGGTCATTAGATAATGTGCCCTGTTGCAGGTTCTCAGCTTCATGACGCTGAGGAGGAACAGTGTTTGAGATGGTACAGCATCACTGAGATAATTTACTTTTGTGCAGAGTTCTGAACATAGTCTTACTTCAGTATTTCAATGCATCGAAAGCAAGTTTTCACAGACCAAATGTATAAGGCAGACACCAGCACGCACTAACACTCACCTCCGGAGTCTTAGTAGAAGCACACCGTCGATATAAACAGGTGGTCTCACCGCGTCATGTGCTTGCAGTGACCAAGGGGTCTCCTGCGGCGACTTTCTGCTACGATTAAACCCACATGCGATCGCAGGAACCGGGGTTGTTTCCTATCTTGACCTGGAATGGGGAGGGGAGCCAAGGGGGGCGGGGGCCTGTACGAGGCACTTAGACCCGCGTCCAGCGATAATGGTAAACGCAGGTCGGGGTACCGCTTATCACCCAACGCCCTGTAACAAGAATGAACGGATTAAGTTCAGAAATAGATCCGAAATAAGGAGATTATTCGCTAATTTGCTTGTTACCAGTAAATCCGTTATTTGTGAAGATAGCGGGCTGGCGACGGAGGCTTAGCCTATAGATAATGCGGTTACAAATTGTTAATCGCCCAATTAATCACAAGTACAATGATACAAGGCTTGTTTCTGCAATGTGCTGAGAAATGATATTACTTAGAATGCGATCTTTGGCTATATATCAACGAAACCAATTCGCTACGTTAGCGAAGATCAAACATTTTAATTGACAGCAGCCAAATCCAGTAGCCTGTTGTTTTCTCGTTTTTCACACGGACACAATACCTGTAGCGTTTTCTGTCTCTGGACTCAAACAATAACGAAACTGGTTTCAAAACTGTTAAGGGCACAGTTTCAGCCGATAAAGTCTATTATCGGTGACTACCCATGTCTGCAATGCTGTGTTGCTCGCAAGTGATGCATTCTATAGAGCATTTGCAGTGTCATGACCCGAATCTTTTCAATATAGCATATACGATTTAGTAGCCAACAGAGGTTGCCCATGAACGATAGAAAACTCACTTGCATCTGCTCAAGTTTTCTCCCCATCTCGTTTCCTACGAACCTATAAACTATAATTATACATGGGCACAGTTGGCTATGCCAGGTCAGTGCGGCGCGTAGTGCAGTCTAGACCTATTTGGGTTGGGTACGGTTGACCCACAGTCTTGAAAAACGTAGCTATTTCTGGCTTTTGAAGCTTTGGCTACACCTGTAAGTCCCCCGGTGAGATGAATGCTGCCGCGAATGTTACATTCTGACAAATACCTCACAGCAACCCGTTCCGCGTACTCGCAATTCAATAAAACGCAAATTGCAAATAAATCTTTCCACATCCTTGCTCACACATGCATATTCCTCTATAGTCCATAGCTGATCGCTAAGTTGTACAACCACACAGTTTATTGAGAATTAATATAAGATTAAAAAGGAAATGCGATAGCAAACTTACAAAAAGGCCGGCGAAAGGTGAGTTGATTGATTGATTTCCTTTTCCACAATTGGCCGACGCTCTTTGAATCCGCCTAGAATGATCTATTTTCGGATCCGAAAATGTGCGCATCCATTTCCGTTAACTGCACAGTCCTTGAATTAAGCAGTTTTGTTCACTGGAGAACATTCATAGTTGTAAGGGAAACACATTCATCACCCCACTGAAACAAGTAGAAAGATAATTGAACCTTTCATCAGTGTATGGTGAATATGTAAGGGAGTAGAAAGTCTCAAGGAGATTGGTAGACCAAGATAAAAAGCGAGTCCACGGTGGAGGCAACTGTCTGAATACGAAAAGGAGCAATGCCCTCACATCAGCATCACAGCAATAGCTAAATAAACTTGAAGATGGGATGGACTAAGCGGTTGAGAGGAGGAAAAACGGAGAATGCTTGTCTGTCTGCGTAAGACTCAGTGAACCCCGTTTCGCAGAAAGCTCTATCAAAGAAAAAAAAACACCCCTTTTCAGGATCATGAACGACAGAGGGGGCGGCTGGAAAGAACCACTGGAAACATTGCTCTTAAACCGGCGCAGCCCATGGGAGACCACTCGACGTTCATATGAATGGGATAGTGAGTTAGCTACACGCCTTGCCAGCGCTGGAGATATAAATAAAACACCATGCAGTGTTTGACAAATTGAGGAAAATGTGTGGCATATAATGGAAGTCCATAATAAATTAACAACTTATCTCCTGCGTTGACCGAGCAGAATTTAAATTTATTACTGGGGAGTAATTTCTGAATAACGGGTTTATGTTGGTCGAGGAAACATTGCTCAAAATGACTGTTCCGTTCGATGTTGACATTTCACGCGTAAACCACACCTTCGCATTGATGGTCGCGCATGATAAGCACAAAGCAGCTGACAGTGTCTTGTACAACGCTTTTTTTCTCGCTCATTGCAAAACAAAATTTTTATTTAATTCTCGCGTGCACATAGCCTAGAAAGCAGTGGTGCACCTGTAGCCTGTACCCACCCATGCAACTCCTCTTTATCTCTTGCCCCAGTAAGGGAGGATAAGGACACCTCATCGGATGTTGTACACTTCTTGCCGCGCTGCAAATCACTTTACGCGCTGGTTCAATAATGCAGGTGAGGGAGCCTCGCATAGTGCATTTTCAATCGATGGAACCATCACAAGTGACCCACAAACTGTCTCATTCTTCATATGACGTCTCCCACGCTTGACACTTAAAATGGTGAAGTGACTGACCAAGTTTCTGTTCAGTTTGAGAATAATTTGAATCTATTAAGCTATTAAACTTGCTGGTCGGCGTTAAATTCTGCCTGCCTCATGGAACCAACCAGCTTTCATGAAATTACTCACCATGCACTCGACATTAAAGAGCCACATGAAGACTGAGCAAAATCCATATCTAAGAAATTAACGGACAGCATTTAAAAGATCACAGTGAGAGAGAGATGTTGGGTTTATTTGGGCAGCAATTCGGGTAAAGACATGTTGTTAATATCACAATTAGCCATTCGCAGATGTAATTACCCATAATGCTAGGCATTTGTTTCAATTTGTGGATCTACATCAACACGGACCATATTACATAGCTAATTAAGTTACAACAACGTTTCCATTTACCCTTGGTGGGGGTTTTTTTTTCCACGCAAAGTATTGCGAAATCGAATATTTGCTCCTGTCAATTACAGCCTGCAGCGCGCTAACATAGCTATAGCATACGTAGAATTACAATTAAACACGTAGTTGGTCTGGGCCTAGAAATGTGCAGAAGGCTGCTAACATTCGTGCGCAGAAAGTTCATCGCGCATGCGTCAAAATCACCAGCTCGAAAGACACGCCCATTCTTGGTAATTAGCTCTGATCTCGCCTAGGGAAAAAATAACGCGTGCGGCGATAAAATTGGGCAATGGATAGAAATGTCCATCTAAGGAGTTGTGTCACGATTACTGCGCATGCTCGGAGCTTTGAAAACTAACAAGAAATCAAAGTGAATCCACTCGATTACAAGTCAAAATCTGATTACATCGTTGCTAATCCGTCTTCCCTTTGCATTGTATGTGTATATTTTAGTTACTCAGGCATTATGCTTTTTCTATTTAGGAGTTTTCTATGGAAACATGTGGATTCAAAGCACTATTTTAGCGCTTTAGCCAAAGGATATGAGGAACGTAAACTGGTTTTCCGAGTGCCAATAAACATCACGGAAGAAGAGATATTCTTCCTCCGTGATGTTTATTGGTGGTTGGCAAACCAGCTTACTTTCTTCAAATCTTTCTCCCTGATAGGCTGCGTGGACATGTACACTATATCACAGTTAGCAGAAAAACTGGCTTTGCAAAAAGCTGATGTTCAAGCATGCTAAGCACTGGTATATATTGCACGTTGTTAAGGGCTGAATTGGGCATGTCAACCGGCCCATTAAAAATAATCTTGCTGTGGCGGTTCAGAAATTTCCAAAGTGACGTTTATTGCGTTTTGCGATACTTGTGAGTGGATAGAGGGATGCAAGCATGTGGTATGTGTTGTGTATGAGTTTCTTTTTTTCTTATTTTTTGGAAATATATGTTCCCTTTCATTACAGCCAGCCAGAATTCTTCGGCAAAGCGCTCACCAGCAGCTTTTGTAGTGTGTGTCTTTGCTTGGGTGTACAAAAGCGCACCGGCCTGCTCGTCACAGTTCTCTGGTGTGGGCCAGTCAGCCACAGCTTGAACCTTCTCCTCTCCTTGCAGGTTCTGTCAATTGATGTGTGGGTTGTGGCTAGGGCTGAGCGATTAACCAAATCATGATTATTTTAAGCGCAATAAAAGTAACTGCCACTATGGGGCAGACAGACGAACTTGCTTGCCTTTTCTATGACACATACCTAAAGTAGTGTTGAACAAACATCAGAGGCCATTTGAAATGCTTCCGGGAAGAAAACTGCCATTTGAAGTCTGCTCATTACCAGCGAGGTTGGACAGCCACCATCGCCTCGGCATAATTAGCTTACCTTAACTCATTCCCTATTGAATACTTTTATATGAAATTGTCGCGTTTGTACAGAATACTTTTCCTGAAAATTACACAATATAAACACAGTGGTTAAATGTCTGTATTTTCAAAATAAAGGTTTTTTAGCAGGTTCAAATGCAAATGTCAAACTAGCAGTGTCATTTTGGGTATTTGTAACATCATTCCAATTGTCATTTTGGTTGCCTGCTACGTGATGCTGAGCAGCTCCTCGAGTAGGCGCTCGACCACGACCTGTCCTGGCTCGGCCACGGCCCCTTCTCTCCTGTGGTTGAAGTACAGGTGGCCCATCACCGCGATCGTCAACTGATTTCATGTTTTCATCGGACTGCGAATGGTCGAGGTCACTATTACTGCTGTCAGATTGGTCAGATTGACGCGATACTCATGAATACTTATGCATGTTTTCAACAGAACTCCAAATGACGTCATCCATACCGCTGGCACCGGCTTACCGTAGGGAGTGGTAGAATTCGCCGTGCCGTTGGCAGCGGCTTGCCGTAGGGAATGAGTTAAATCAATTCCCATGTACTTTGCCTAACTTGTAATCAAGCCATTTAGTCAGCCAACTGACTGATCAAAACCAAAATGTGGCCTATAATGATTAAGAAGAGATATTTAGAAGCAGACAGACCTAACCAGGCTACCGTGTTAGATTGAAAGAATGTCAACAATCTGAATAAATAGCAGACCTCTGAATTCCACCTCTCATCGAAGAATTTTTGCGTATTTTTAAAAAGATTTCTTAAAAATAAAATAATTTTAAGATGGCGCTGGTTTTTAAGCGTTTAAAAATATACACAAAGTGGAAAACATTTTGTGAAGCATATTGAATTTGAATGAGAGAGAGAAATTATCTTCACATTGCACATATAGACAAATGCACTGAAGACTTGGCAAACATGTTCAGGCAAATCTGTGCCACAAATTTTTTGCATTTGTTTATTTGATAGTTGGACAAGATTAATTTGAAATAAAGAAATTCATAGCTCTTGATTTTGGTTACTTTTGAGCATCTAAATTGCCTACAGTGAAGGTGGAAAACATTTTGTTTAAGCATATCAAACGTGACATGTAAATTGTTACCGCATTCGCACACAGTGGCCAAATGTAAAACTAGAAATAATCTAGCAAACACATTCAGGCAAATTATGTGCTGAACAAAGCAAGGTCTGCAAAATCATCATCCTCTATCAAACAGTTGCTCTCACCCCCTTCCCATTTACTTTGCTCAATTTGCAATCAAACAGTTGATTCGCTCAATTAACAATTTAAATTGGTAGACTGTCTAATTTATTTAGATTTCTTTTTTGTTTGTCATTTAAATGACCATGAAACATGACAGATTTGCCTGAATGAGTTTGCTAGATTATTTCTGGTTTTATATTTGGCCGCTGCGTGCGAACATGTCAACATAGCTCCGCAGCTAGCTAGCTGGCTGGTGGCTATTGCAGATGTGAAATGAAGGTAGGCGTAAGTGACATCAGTGTGGTGCACTTCAACTGGGTTAGAACTACAAAATAAACCGCTTACATAACTGTAGCTAGGTGTATTTGAACTTTTTCAAGGTTTTGTTAAGTTTAACAAGCTCTCTAGCTTGGGTAGCGAGCTGGCAAAGACATTAAACTTGGAGGTAACGTGCAATCCTACTGGGTTGTTCAGGACTGTGTGATGCAGTTTCGTTTTGAGTGTTAACATGGTATGATGTGACTTCACAGATTCTACCAAATTTTAATCGGCTCATCTGGCACACAATATCTATTAAAGGGGACCTATTATGCTACATTTCCAAGTTTATATTTTGATCTTGGACTCCCCTAGAGTACTCCTGATCGTTCAAAGTCCAGAAAAGGGTCCTTATTTAGCTCATACTGCCATCCTCAAAAACCCCATTTGAAGTCCATTGTAATCTCTGCCTGAAACGCCTCATTTGGGCGGCCCTTCCGCTATGGCCCCCCCTCCCCGTGTGCCCACTTTCTTCTGATTGACCAGCTCTGTGGCGGGCGGGGCTGAGCGGGACTCGGCAGAACACAGTTTTCCGGGTCCGGCTCCCTACTGTGAAACATGAGACTCGTCTGCCATCTGAGCCAAGGAATCAGCGAGGAAATTCCACAATCAAACACTGTACGTGTATAGATCTAATGAAATAAACTTGTTCTAATAAACGCAGTGGCGAAAGCGGAGGACGCAGTGCGAAAGTCCAGCAGCTCAAGCTCGAATTTGCTATCTACCTACGGCTACTATGGTGAGTACAGCGGTGTTTCCACTCTATAGCTAGGATTGAGGGAAAGCTAGAATCCACCCCATACAGACACATTTGTAGAACGGGTCAACATACCCAAGTGTAGACCAGAGACCGTAGAAATCCGGTGGGTCTGAGTTCAGAGGGAAACATGGACAGTGAGGAACAGCAAAAAGTGGACCAACAACTTATGAACTGCTTAGGTGTGTACTATAAGGACCTGCTGCTCCGTGTGCATAACTGTGGTATGTCGTTAGCGTGGAGTAACGAACAGCTTCCGCCCTGGTGTATGACGGAGGGGCGAAAGCTCCAGGCTAAACGGTCTTTTCAGAAATTGCCTGTGGTAATGGTTTACTTATTGCGCCGGAATGACCAGCATTTGCTCGCGGAAAATGGGCGCGTTTTGGATAGTTAGCAACAGCTAGAGAGAGCTCCAGTTATATTATGAACATAATACGAGTTTTACAGCCCATAAGTTCCATTAGCGTGAACGGTTTCTTATGTGGAGCTAGTGAATCGATAACTTCTGCAGGAAAGAATTTCGTATTCAATTTCTGCCTTTTTCGGCTTTTTATTAGCCAGAACAATTTCTAAAGGGGGATGAAATTATGCCAGGGCAATGCTGCAGAGAAATCGTTTGTTATACCAGACGCGTTATAGCTTGTACGATTTACGATTGCTTTCACCGCGGTAGCATCAGAGAGCTTGCCCAGATATTGGTGAAGTATCCGGCTGAACCTGGTCATGGATAAGTAGAGCAATCGTTTCACAAGCACCCAAACACGCACCCCAAGCTCTGCAAAACCTACGTCTGGTCTAACTGCAGCCTTTCACAGTACCTCTCCGGTTAGCTTAAACTGTAGTGGCTACAACCGGGCAACGTTATGATGAAACTGCCACATTGATTCTTACTAAAGTAACACAAGCATACCAATCAGAATTACTGCATTTAAGTTAACCAGGAGCATTTTTAAGTAGCACAGCAAGCAAACTAACATGCTGGTAACCGAGCGGTCATAAGAACAGGCACAAACGTTACCCTGCGATACTGGTTTTACAGACAGCAAGTTCAGTTACCGTGAACAGTTGTACCAAGCAACCAAATTGCAAACAAGTATAAAAAGTTAGCTTCAAATGCGGTTTATGTTCACACACCTTCCGTTGAATGTCCCCTGATATTACTCTTGCATATTTAGGACACAAACATTAGCAACAGTAACTTGGCTACGTTAGTCGCAGTGCTACAGCCACATTCAACATCACGTTAGGTAGGCTTATGCCGTAAAGCAACTTACAGCTTCAGCGTCTGTGAGTCACGGACAGTCGCTACTGATCCAGGCTTTATCTTCAGAAATCTTACAAAGCCTGCGTTTGAGGCCAGTGGTTAGTGCTAACTATTGTTAGCGGTCCTGCTAGCCACCCGTAACACGTTAGCTTCACTTGCATTATTTGCTGTTATATCATTACTTACAGCTTGTGGCTCCAAGCACTTGATCGATGCAACTTCTTCAGGTTTGAGAAGCAGCTGAAACACTTATCCTGCATTGAATTATCCTTTATTGACAAAGCTGTCTTTGGTGAAATGCTGTGCACAAACAGCTAACGTTCCCTTTGGCTGTGGCTGTTTGCTGCCAGCAAACAAAAAAGCTACCCACTTATTTCTGGTGGCATCGTCTTTTGGAAGAGAAAATGGTTGGGCTTTTCTTCGCGTCCAAAAATAAACGGACGAGCAGCTTTGGGAGAAATACTGACAAAACTGCACCTAAAATGATCTGCGGTTCTTCTTTTGTATTTCCAGAAGTGTAAACGCTATCAAGGCACAATATGATCCACGGTTGTTTGTGCTTGCTAGAATAGTTTTCGGGGTGGGCGGGTCCAGCGCCGTGATTGGCTCTGGCTAGGTTTGTATTAATTGGAAGGCACAACCTGACGTCAAGTTTTGCCCAGATCTCCTGAAGATCTCGGGACGAGCTGTTCAGAGAGGAAATCACGTTCACGAAATCACGTTCTTGGATTATGGCAAAACCCCTGTATCTTATGTTTAGAGACTTTACAGAGGTTGAGTATGGACTTCCAACATTATAACATCACTGATAAGTATTAAAAGAAGGATCAGTATAATAGGTCCCCTTTAAGTGTAAGTGAGACAGTGAGACCCTACTTTAATCCCATAATGCCTAGCGTGCTCATCATCATGCAGTGGGCTGATTGGAGCAGTATGTAAAATGCAGATAAAAACTGAATGAAGTGATTTGTAAATTCTCTTTTTACCTACGTTCACATGAATACAGCTCAAGGACAAAATAGTCTTGAAGTCTCATCTTATCAAGTGACTTCTGTAAGTATTCTCAAATTCCAAGTGAAGAGACTGGCAAAGTTGAAGAATCTTTAGAAAAACGCCCATTTAGAACATTTCACCGTCATTTACCAGCAAGATTTTTCGAGAAGACCTATCAGAAGACCTAGGTCTGTGAACATGGTTTGCTATGGCATCATCACAGGGGAGTTAAGACACTACCATGTTGAGAGGAAGCCATATCAACACCATTCAGGAGCACTGCTAACTTCTCTGAGCTGGAGCTCATCTGAAATGGACTCATGGGGAAGTGGGAAGGAATTCTATGGTCTGCTAAATCCATCTTTTAAATTGTTTTTGGAAATTTGGGACAATGCGGCTTTCTCAGGGTGTGATGGCCACAGCCACACAAAGTAACAACTGGTGGTAAAATTGTACACTCTTCACCTCATTATTTTAAGTACACAGGTTAATTTCATTTGCAGTCACCCATACCTCAAAACAATTCATTTTCATATTTCAAAGTTTATATTATAGATTATTTTGCATGTAATTTGTTAATTTTAGCCTTATTAATAGGAAAGGTGATGTTACACAGTGGTGAAAATGCACTCATCCAAACTTGGAACATGTTGACGAACCATTTTAAAATAGCTATTATTTTCCAACAGTGGAGTTCAATAATTAGAACTTATTTTGTCTTTGCATTTCTGTCAATTGTATACAAGTTAAAAGAAATTTGCTAATTACTGTTCGGTGTTTTTATGTACATTTTCAACATTGTCCCATTCCTCCTGGAATTGATGTTGTGGCTAATGGGATGTTATGGTAGTGCATGTGAAATTTATTTGATATTCAACTCAAAACTTGAATTGTTTTCATAATATCACACTATAAACCTTAAAGACCAGCGCAGTCTTAACCCTTCAATTTAAAGTCTGCAGATGTTAATGCTTCACAGATTGTTACATTTTTCTAGACAACTTCAATTTTCAATTATATGCTTTCTGATGCCCTTAACAGTTTGAGTGTAGCAAATTATTTTTTTTTGTGTATAGAAGTTTCTCAACTCGCTGGCTTTTCAATGATGGCGACATTAGAGTGTTTGTATTCTTAACAAAAAAATACACTGACAGTGACCTAAATTATATGAGCCCCTAAGAACCATACCGGGCCATCCCGCACTTTTAGCGAAATTGAGTTGAGGTAGTCAGCATGTGCAGAAAACTGAGATCTACGTTTCCTAAATGAGCCAACCCAATCTACCCACATGGATTGTTCAAACAAGCAAACGTCCTCTCTGCCACTGTACATATGCACTGCACTGCCTTAGCCATAGTGGACCATCCCACAACTTTTCCATTACTCAATGTGAACATGGCGGCTCGGTATCTCACTAATGAGGAACTGCTTGCTATGATTGATGATGATGGTGAAGTGGAAGATAATGGAGACCCAGAGTTTGTCCCAAATGAATCAGAAGATGATGGTTCTGCTTCAGAAGGAGGTACCTTTCACTTTAAATGAAACAGAGGGGCATCCAAAACCGACATAAAAAGTGCATAACGTAATTTTACATATCTTGGGTTTATAACATAAGCAGTGTTTCTAGTTCCCAGATACTCTAGATGACACAGGAGGCTGGCAACTTTAAGTCCCATTTTCTCAGAAGTTCCCCAGCATGGGTTGGCCCAGTATGGCTCTTAGGGGCTCATATTTCACAGCTGAATTGTTCCCAGGGTAACTATGTGCTTCGTCATTAATATGTTCATTTGTCCTGTCTATTGAAGTACAATGTGTCTGTAATAATGCTTTGGAGTTTCTTTGCTTTTTTGTTTACAAACCCATGAATACTGTAAAAATTCCATTTCTGTAAGTATCGAAACATTCTTTAAAATTGTCGCGCCTACAAATGAAACTATTTGACCATTGACAAAAATACACTGAAACTGACATAAAATCACATCTCAGAATAAAAAAAAATTATACACTATAAACTTACTTTGCGGAATCATGTATCACTGTATGACTGGCTGCACACATAACCAATGCAACAAGTATCTGAACTTTAAATTATCCTTTACAAGAGCATCCCACATTATAACTTCCTTTCATAGCAGTTATGATCATCAAAATGGTAAGTCAGCCTGAAACCACAGCCACAGTAAATCCACAAAAGTACTCAGCCGTGCATGGGTTAAACTGGATGGTGCACTTCAATCAATGTGAAGGAGTCAGAGGAGGGAGGATAAAAGTATAATGTACACCCATACATATGGCTCAGAGAATGTTACTAATTTATGAACCATCTCCCACTTTGGAAGTCCATGAATTTGTGCTCCTAGGCCAGAATACACATCATTTTTTGAGGTAAAGTATTGGGAAATGCTTATTTTGTATTGAGGCATTAAGAGAAATTATAAATTATCATGTGACTGTTTGCCATAATTTGCCACCCCTCTATGGCACTATTGGCGTCCAGTTAGTAATTTTATTTCTGAACAATATCCAAAGATTTTGTAAAATCACAGTCTTCAAAATTCTGTTGCTGTTGAGTTTGTACTAGTTTTACTTCAGACACATTTGACTTTGGTGTAAATCTATGACTACATACAGAAACTGTAAATACAAATTGCTCTTTTTAACCCATTTTGTTAGAGGAAAATATTCATAGTTGTGTTTACAGGTTTTAAAGTTGATCTTGGCACAAAGATGAATATAGCCTTTTGGTTTCCTCAAACAGCAAGCTGCATGCAAAAGTATGAAATTTTCTGGAGATCTGACTTAGGGTGGGGACAAAAGCCACATCTCCCAAAATAAAGAACTGAAACTGAGGGTGGGGTTCATCTCGCATCCATTTAAATCGTGGATAATTGCATGTGGCTAAATGCAGCAAAGTGGAAGGGCTTTTTGGAGAAAAGCCGCAAACCAAAAACACATCAGAAACTTCAATCTAATCCAACTCTCTTATTTGTAATGTCACTGACCACGCAAACACAAACCTAGCAGTATGTACAGGGAATACCTTTTAAAATAATGTAAAGCTTTATGTAATTGCCCAAATAAGACAAATGGCTCATTTATAATGAAATACTGATATACTGTAAATTCCGGTGCAGCCAGTTTCTTCATCAGATTATATGCATCACTTGAAATCAGTCTTCGCAACTTGCAAAGCTTTATCCAACAGTATACTCAAATTTAGCCTGAAATTTATATATTATGTTGTGTCAGAAGGGCAGTTGGTGACCTTGCTGTATTTTTAATGGTTCAGGATCTGAAAATCAACCTGAACCTGAAAAATATGAAAGGAAATAAAAAGAAACTGGGAGCAGAGGCAAAACTCATGTGCAGCCATGGATCCATTTCAGTGACTGGCAAGCATGGTCATACAGGGAGGGTCAAAAATGAGCGAAGAATGTTTCAATACAAAAGGGATAATCCAGAGTCATAATCACAAGACAGTCCAAAAGACAAAACCAAAAAGTAGGTATGCCAAAGCCAAATCATAGAACAAATTGGGAAATCAAAAAGACAGAGCAGAAATCAAATACAGGTAATAAATTGTACAGTGAATGCAAAGCAGGAATCAGAAATGAATAGAATGAATTAGAATGAATAAACCGTGGAAGAGCAAGATACCACTAGTAAGTAATACAGGGATATACCGGCCAACAAACTAAGAGTGAACACAAAAGGGTGTATATATATATATATATATATATATATATATATACACACATATATAGGGAGAACAGAGGAGAAAATCAAATGGGATTCAGGTGTGCAGGGGAAGAAAAGCATGCAGAGAGGTGTAGGTACGAATGGGGAATGATCAATCAATTTAACAATAAACAAGGGGTGGTGCACGTGAAGGAGAGAAGAAAGAAAGCGAATGAGAAGGCAAATGACTCATCTAATTCGGGGAAACACTAAAATAAACAAAGAACATGAAAATGAAGATAAATATGACAAGGCACAATAACCAAAACAAAACAGATTCAGACAGACAGAAAGTAATTTTAAATTAAAATATAGTAGAAATGTATTTTTAGAGAAAGCAGTTTGGAGAGAAAAGAGAAAATTGTAAAAATAAGAAAGAGAACTAGGTCACCCCACACTTGACACATCTAAAAAATCCTCCAATGCTAAAGGCTCGTGAAAAGTAATTTTTTAGTATATAATGTGGATCATAAATTTAGCAAAAGGATACTTCATAAGGCGGTAAATATAGGTTTCATATTTCCAAAATGAATATCAAAAAAATCTTAAGAATCAGGACTCAAGATCTCAGATGGAAGGAGGGGGAAACAGTCATGACAGATTACAAGAAGTAATGATCCCTTACTGATTACAAGACAGCAAACAGGAGCGGACAGGAATGCCAGAATTAAAACATGTTATTGTGCTAAGCTTTTTTTCCGGAAGAAAAAAGGTTTAAATGCATAATCGTCAACAAATATTTTGGTAGCATCTCATTTTGTATCCGAACTACTGGCAGACAGGACTCATGATGTTAAGTCAACTAAATGAATTTTCTATCATATTACGCCATCTGCTGGACATTCATACTATGTTTCCCAGAAATTTATGCATAATGAGTTCATTGGTCGGTTGAATTGGCTGAAGGACGCTCGAATGTTGAGCATTATTTTCCGATGACGGTTTTTATCAGTTCGCCACCTTTGTCTTCCAATTACCTGAAGATATATAAACAGGTGAAACAGTCTGCAGAACAGTGGCAAGTTCTCTAAAATGCTTTGAATGAGCAACAGGCCAATTATCTTTTTAAACTTTGGAACGATAGGGCAGTGTACCTATTTTAGGCGGATTAGTTACACCAAATATTCTGTTGATTTACTTTATAACAATCTTCACCTCTTTATTCTACATTTTTCAGTTATTTGAAACTTCTAATTGCATTGTTTTGTGGAGCATATTTGCTTTACAAATTTGTTTTAAATGACCAGGAATTTTGCATAGTACAAAACCCAAAACCAGTGAAGTTGGCACGTTATGTAAATCATAGATAAAAACAGAATACAATGATTTGCAAATCCTTTTCAACTTATATTCAATTGAATACACTGCAAAGACAAGATGTTTAATGTTCAAACTGAGAAACTTTTTTTTTTTTTGCAAATAATCATTAACTTAGAATTTAAAGGCAGCAACACATTGCAAAAAAAAAGTGGCACAGGGGCCTTTTTACCACTGTGTTACATCACCTTTCCTTTAACCACACTCAGTAAACGTTTGGGAACTGAGGAGACCAATTTTTGAGCTTTTCAGGTGGAACTCTTTCCCATTCCTGCTTGATGTACAGCTTAAGTTGTTCAACAGTCCGGGGTCTCCGTTGTCGTATTTTACGCTTCATAATGCACCACACATTTTCAATGGGAGACAGGTCTGGACTACAGGCAGGCCAGTCTAGTACCCGACTCTTTTACTACGGAGCCATACTGTTGTAACACGTGCAGAATGTGGCTTGGCATTGTCTTGCTGAAATAAGCAGGGCGTCCATGAAAAAGACGTTGCTTGGATGGCAACATATGTTGCTCCAAAACCTGTATGTACCTTTCAGCATTAATGGTGCCTTCACATATGTGTAAGTTGCCCATGCCTTGGGCACTAATACACCCCCATACCATCACAGATGCTGGCTTTTGAACTTTGCGCCTATAACAGTCCGGATGGTTCTTTTCCTCTTTGGTCCGGAGGACACGACGTCCCACAGTTTCCAAAAACAATTTGAAATGTGGACTCGTCAGACCACAGAACACTTTTCCACTTTGCATCAGTCCATCTTAGATGAGCTTGGGCCCAGCGAAGCCGGGCGTTCTGGGTGCTGTTGATAAATGGCTTTCGCTTTGCATTGTAGAGTTTTAACTTGCACTTGCAGATGTAGCGACGAACTGTAGTTACTGACAGTGGTTTTCTGAAGTGTTCCTGAGCCCATGTGGTGATGTCCTTTACACACTGATGTCGGTTTTTGATGCAGTACCGCCTGAGGGATCGAAGGTCACGGGCATCCAATGTTGGTTTTCGGCCTTGTCGCTTACGTGCAGTGATTTCTCCAGATTCTCGGAACCTTTTGACGATATTACGGACCGTAGATGATGAAATCCCTAAATTTCTTGCAATAGCTCGTTGAGGAATGTTGTTTTTAAACTGTTCGACAATCAGCTCACGCATTTGTTCACTAAGTGGTGACCCTCGCCCCATCCTTGTTTGTGAATGACTGAGCATTTCAGGAAGCTGCTTTTATACCCAATCATGGCACCCACCTGTTCCCAATTAGCCCGTTCACCTGTGGGATGTTCCAAATAAGTGTTTGATGAGCATTCCTCAACTCTCTCAGTCTTTTTTGCCACTTGTGCCAGCTTTTTTTGAAACATGTTGCAGGCATCAAATTCCAAATGAGCTAATATTTGCAAAAAAAATTACAAAGTTTACCTGTTCGAACATTAAGTAACTTGTCTTTGCAGTGTATTCAATTGAATATAGGTTGAAAAGGATTTGCAAATCATTGTATTCTGTTTTTATTTACGATTTACACAACGTGCCAACTTCACTGGTTTTGGGTTTTGTACTATACATGTAGACATACATGCATAAATGGCATGAACGTATCCTTATAATTGAAAACCTGCGTGCAAGAAGTACCTAAGTCACATTTTTGAAAAAATCGAGCAGGCACCAGTTCTGTAATCTGTACTGATAAAAGAATAATTTGGTCCCAAAATTAAGAAAAAAGTACTTCACCCCTGTTTATTGTTCTATGGTGTTTTCGGAATCCACAAAAATTTTCTGCAAGCAGTACAACAAGTGCCCAAGTCCACGGCCAATCAAAATGCCGGAATAAGTCACATGACAAGCACAGAAAATGGCAACCATAGAGGCATACCAGAATGGTTTGAATGGTTTCTGCATTTTGAATGTTCGTTTCTGTTTTGTTTAAGTGACTTTGGATTTTACCAAGTTATATTAGTGTTAAACAAGTAGTTCTGCCTACCATAAAGGCACAAAAGCGAGGAAGCTTAGCTAAAATAACATTTTTGTATTGAAAACTAAGCATTAAAGGGTTTTTGGTGTTAAAAGTACCCCAATTTTAAGTAACTCTTTACCTTCAATTAAATAAAACGTTCATTTAAAAGCTGCATTGTGTGTTCACTCACATTGGCTGCGTTTCCCAGATAAGAGCTTTCTTATGGAGTTAAGAAGGCTCCAAAGAAGAGTTCAGCTAAAAGGGAGCCATCTTAGGCTAAGAAGGAATCCGGGAAACCGTTTGCTTCTTACTGGAGCCTTAAGAAGGATCTAAAGAAGCTCTTAGCGCTAAGGTCTTCTTAAATGAATCTGGGAAACGTGGTCAATTGTCTTTATCTTACATTAAAATATGTTGGATGATCTGAAACATTTAAATATGATAAATAAGCAAAATGGGAAAAGGGCAAATACTTTTTTACAGCACTATATATTTAATTGCTTCTCAGATTTTTATGTGAATGGGGAAAGCTGGAGAAAGTAGTGTTCACTTTTAGATCTGCAACATTTAAATACTGTGCAAGTATGTAAACAATGAGTTCAAGCCACCGTTTACACGTACATGGTTATTTTGATAAATGGAGACATTTCCCTGTGTTTGTGCCCTTCGTTTACACGCAAACGGAGAATTCGCCTCTGAAAACGATTCTTTTTAAAAACTCCGGCCAGAGTGGAGATTTTGGAAAACTTCGGTTGCAAGTTTGCATGTAAACTGAGAAAAACGGAGTTTTAGGCAGCCGACGTCACAGTATGCGCCAGAAGTTGCACATGTGCCAAAAGTGCGACCTATGTTTACATTTTCATTTGGCTGTGATGATCATGGATGATCGTGATTCGTTTCTGTTGTTGCTATTTTCGGGATTCTGATTGGCTAACATGGGCTTGAGCTTCTCGTTACACTGCCACCTACAGGTTTGGCATGTTCTTGACAGCATATATGAGCCCCTAAGAACCATACCGGGCCATCCCGCACTTTTGGCGAAATTGAGTTGAGGTAGTCAGCATGTGCAGAAAACTGAGATCTATATTTCCTAAATGAGCCAACACAATCTGCCCACACGGATTGTTCATACAAGCAAATGTCCTCTCTGCCCCTGTACATATGCACTGCACTGCCTTAGCCATAGTGGACCACCCCACAACTTTTCCATAATTCAATGTAAACATGGCGGCTCGGTATCTCACTGATGAGGAACTGCTTGCTATGATTGATGATGATGGTGAAGTGGAAGATAATGGAGACCTAGAGTTTGTCCCAAATGAATCAGAAGATGATGGTTCCTCTTCAGAAGGAGGTAGGTTTCACTTAAAATGAAACAGTAGGGCATCCAAAACCTGCATAAGAAGTGCATCACGTAATTGTACATATCTTGAGTTTTTAACATAAGCAGTGTTTCTAGTTCCCAGATACTCTAGATGACACAGGAGGCTGGCAACTTTGAGTCCCATTTTCTCAAAAGTTCCACAACATGGGTTGGCCCAGTATGGCTCTTAGGGGCTCATATATACGGGTAGGTGTAAATGAAAACTTTTCTGAAAACTGAGGCGTGTGCATGATATTATTTTTGAAAACAGAGACGGTGAAAGGTTCATTTATTAAAATAGCCGGCCACATGTAAACGGAGTGTAAGCTTTGTTTATTTGTTTTTGCAGAAGGAAATCAATTAATTCAATTAAAAAAAAACAATTGTTCCTTTCTAATTTCCCTCAGTATGCAAATAAGATGATAAATACCAGTAATCTAGCAAATTATAACGTTTTATTGTAATTACAGTTTTTATTTTGCACTTCTGGGTCAGTTGAGTTTTTTTTTTTTTGCAGACAATTCAAGCAAGACAGGTTCTTTGCTAAAATCTTTAATATTAAGGGCAGCAAACATGTTTGTATAGTATAGTTTACAAAGTAGCTAATCACCATAGTGAAAAAAAAACGTATGCCACTGAAAAGACATGGGGAAGCAGGAAAAATCAATAGGAAAAAAATGTTCTTATTTATAATTTTCAAAGTTGCATTTACTGCACTGTATATTGGCCCCAAGATAGAGTTCAATTGGTGAATAAGTCAAAAAGGTTCATTTGAGCGGGATGGTGTGGATATTTTGACGACTGCGCATTTTATTTTTATGAGGGGAAAAAGATCCTGAGACGCCGCAGGGTATTTAAGGCAAATGAGGTTGCATCAGGGTATGTAATGAAGTAGTCTCCATTAATGAATGTCGCATACATTTTGAGCAATAAGGGATGTACACGTCTCTTCTGACACAAAGCGAAACACTAATATGTAAACCTCATATAGATTAGATTCACATGATTAAAATCAGATAGGGGTTTGCAGGGGTGCGCAGATTTTCCCTTTTGAACTTCAGCACTTGGAACGCCTCTGATTGTTGCGAAATACTTGGTAGTCATAAAATGAAAATCGGTCAAGTTTAGTCAGAATGGAACACTGAATCCATCCTGCCCTTAATTTATTACATTCTCATTTTAAATTAAACGTGATGACGTATTGACGTTGCGCACAAGTTTTTTACCTCGGTTAGACAAATTTCTTTCGCAATTTACAGCGAGCGCGATTCCTCATATTTACCGCGATTTTGTGCAGGCACAATTAAAATTGCGCGTATACATTGTACAGTAGGGGCCAATCCAGGTCGCAATAGTGACGCTGTCTGATTGGCCAGTCAAAATAACTCTGCGGTGTGCCCAGATTGGACAACGTTACGACGTCATGCCTGTTAACCGATTGGACGCTCGAACTGAAACTACCTCAAAAACAAGTCATAGCAATAACAACATCTCTACTGTATCGGGGGTGTCAAGCAGCTGAGTTCGGGTAAGAGAAATGAGCTTAATTTATAAAGATAAGATTCATTAGCCAGTGAAACGCGCTGTGATATAATTCTATTCTTGTAAGTTATGTAATAGCTTTACGTTTAGAGTCTTTACTGTATGGTGGTAATTAGCTAGCTTGCTAGCTACTGTTCTCATGCCGCAGGGACCTAGCTAGCCATATTAGCTCGCAAGCTAATTGGGTGTGTGCCAGCTTAATTTGTCGTTGTTTGCGATGCTGTTCAAAAACGTATAGAGTTCGCCGTACTAGTTTGCTGACGAGCTTCTAATTTAAATAGGCTGAAAGATGACGTTTTCATAGCCAACTGTAACACTGTTCGGACAAGAACCATGGAAAGATTCCGTCAACCGATTAACATCTGTTGGGACACATTCCAATAGGAAACATAGCAAGCTAGCAGGAGCTCAGTAACATAAAATAAATATTCTTCAGTTGGCTTTTCGATTAGCTGCATGTTAATTTACTGCGGTCAAGCAATCAATAACTTCGGAGGTTGTTTCTTTGTGATGCAAAAATTGTACTCTGACGAGTAAAGCTGCTTTCACACGGTGTTACGGATCAACTGGTTTCCCAGTTAACTGGTGACCTTTGTTTACAAAAGTCGGGTCTTTCTCACAGCAGCACAAGATTTTCCGCTGGCCTTAGCTGTCCGTGCAAATGCCTTAACAATTATAATCCAATTTTACTGGTTATCTATCCATCCGATTCAAGTATTTCGTTGATTTTTGACATTTGTAAAGCCGTGATGAGTTTAAAAATCGAGTTTAATCTTCTTGCTCCTCCAAATAAAAAAAAAAAAAAGGAAATGTAACCTCACCCGGGATTCGATACGATACATGTAAAATAAACATTAGTGCGATGGATTAACCCGCTAGGCCATCGAAACGTAACAATTGCCTGTCGTCCAAGTACATTCCATAACTCAAACAGAAACCACCGGACATACATTTCTTGGTTGAAAACACCTCGGCTGGGTTAACTTGTGACCATTGTTACCGCAGAGATAGTAGCTGAACCTGAGTTTGTTGCGCCTGTGAAATTGAACATTTTAGGTTTTTGTTGAGAAGCATCTAATCGGCTGACGCTTTTTTTAATATATTGAATTTATTTTGTTATTAAACAGTCAAAAGAAATTCAGTTTATGAGATTATCCCCGCCGTCTGAAAGATGAAGACGGGAACCGTGTCCTATAGCGTTACCCTTACTCAAAATATTATCTGTAAGTAACCAGCCATTATAAACACATGATGCATGGACTTTGTTTTGACTGGTTATATCATACGCAGTATTAATTATAACGGCTGGTTATTAACGGACTATATCGAAAAAGGTCTACCCGATAAGACAGTGTTGTACGACTCCTAGACACGAGATAATCTCGTGAACTGAATTTGTTTCGGCTGGTTAATGGCAGGATTAAATAAAATAATTTTTTTTTTTTTTTTTTAAAGCGTCAGGCAATTAGATTCTTAACAACCCCCCCAAAAAAAAGTGAGAAAGACTCGACTTCTATAAACAAAGGCCACCAGTTAACAGGGAAACCAGTTGATCCGTAACACCGGACGCGAATCGAATTTTTCGCACGACAGATTACATTCAAAGTACAAAGTATTTGCGTCTTTGCATTGACTTTGAATGTAATCTGTCGTGCGAAAAATTCGTTTCGCGTCCAGTGCGAAAGCGCCTTTACTCCCCATGAAATCAGAAAAGTGAAATGAGACCGTATAACAGTTTTCTACATGAAGCACAGAAAGGTACTGAGGCATACACGAGGGCTTAAACGTGATTTTTGTTTATTTGTTTTTTGCTTGTTAAAAGTGGTAACCAAGCCGTGGGGTCCATACCAATCCATCACTAAATAATATCACTTCTGGGGTTATTTTTGCCTGCATCACCAGATATGACAAACCTGACCATGTTTCTGGAATGTTGAAGTATGTTTGCCACTCACTGACGGAATTGTTCTCCGAAAGCTGTGTGCAACCTGTTACCGTAATTTACTCTTGTTTTTTTATAAGAGCCTTTTTTATTAGAACGTTGAGGCTGAAATTGCGCCAAAATTAAGAACATGTAAAGAACATCCTGAGGCTGAGAACGAGTATTATTTTAAGGAACTTGTATCGAGATACTTGAATCGAAGGACTTGTCGCTTAACTGTAATGTTCGTGACAGTGCATTGTCAGTTGCTTAAAACGTTAATTACGCAAATATACAATGTTTTAAGCCATTATTTATGAAACGCGCCATCTATGAACACAAAAATATTAACATTTTAGGCAGAAATCTGCAACAAAAAAGAAAGAAAAGATAGGAAAAGAAAGAAAAAAACTTTAAGAACATTCTTGCTCAGCCCCCAAAATAGTCGTCGTAATATGTGTTGTGAAATAGACTCTCGAACAGAGGCCAACCTCAAGATTCAGAGGAACTGAGACATTCCATGCTCCGTATTCGCAGTTCCAGTATAGTTTACCAGAAAATTCAGCTGAAATAATAACCATTTTATGATCAGGCTAACACCAAGCAGTTGAAAGCAGTCATATGCAGTTTTATAATGACTAGACATTCAGTGCTAATATCAGATGGTCTGCTGTACAGTGGGCTTGAGAATCATAGGCACCCCTGACTGGAATGCGCAAAAATACAATAAAATTAAAGACTAACATTATAGAGGAACTCAAAATGCCATCATGCGAGAAATACAGTAGTTTATTAATGCTTCAGTGGAACCAACCAAATTATTTATTAATTTAAATAAAAGCTCATTTTCCCCAAATCAGGGTTTCACAATTAATGGGACTCCTGGTGATTATTGCAAAAACATTTCCCAAATTTAAACCAATCATGAAATTAAATATATTTAAGTTCATCTATGTTATAAGGAGCTATATTGTTTCATTTTATAACTTCCTGTTTTACATTAAGGTATACAAATATGGATACAAATAAAAATCCTTCGGTTTGCTAGCAACAAGAAGAAAACAAACTGACAGTTTGAAAAGGACTTTAGGCCTTTAAAAATTTGGGAATAACTACAGGAAGATCCACAGAAGATCCAACATACTCCTGGAAATTATTTAGATTATTTACAAAACCCAAAACCAGTGAAGTTGGCACGTTGTGTAAATCGTAAATAAAAACAGAATACAATGATTTGCAAATCCTTTTCAACCTATATTCAATTGAATACACTGCAAAGACAAGTTACTTAATGTTCGAACAGGTAAACTTTGTAATTTTTTGCAAATATTAGCTCATTTGGAATTTGATGCCTGCAACATGTTTCAAAAAAAGCTGGCACAAGTGGCAAAAAGACTGAGAGAGTTGAGGAATGCTCATCAAACACTTATTTGGAACATCCCACAGGTGAACGGGCTAATTGGGAACAGGTGGGTGCCATGATTGGGTATAAAAAGCAGCTTCCCTGAAATGCTCAGTCATTCACAAACAAGGATGGGGCGAGGGTCACCACTTAGTGAACAAATGCGTGAGCTGATTGTCGAACAGTTTAAAAACAACATTCCTCAACGAGCTATTGCAAGAAATTTAGGGATTTCATCATCTACGGTCCGTAATATCGTCAAAAGGTTCAGAGAATCTGGAGAAATCACTGCACGTAGGCGACAAGGCCGAAAACCAACATTGAATGCCCGTGACCTTCGATCCCTCAGGCGGTACTGCATCAAAAACCGACATCAGTGTGTAAAGGACATCACCACATGGGCTCAGGAACACTTCAGAAAACCACTGTCCGTAACTACAGTTCGTCGCTACATCTGCAAGTGCAAGTTAAAACTCTACAATGCAAAGCGAAAGCCATTTATCAACAGCACCCAGAAACGCCGCCGCCCGGCTTCGCTGGGCCCAAGCTCATCTAAGATGGACTGATGCAAAGTGGAAAAGTGTTCTGTGGTCTGACGAGTCCACATTTCAAATTGTTTTTGGAAACTGTGGACATCGTGGTCCTCCGGACCAAAGAGGAAAAGAACCATCCGGACTGTTATAGGCGCAAAGTTCAAAAAGCCAGCATCTGTGATGGTATGGGGGTGTATTAGTGCCCAAGGCATGGGCAACTTACACATATGTGAAGGCACCATTAATGCTGAAAGGTACATACAGGTTTTGGAGCAACATATGTTGCCATCCAAGCAACGTCTTTTTCATGGACGCCCCTGCTTATTTCAGCAAGACAATGCCAAGCCACATTCTGCACGTGTTACAACAGCATGGCTCCGTAGTAAAAGAGTGCGGGTACTAGACTGGCCTGCCTGTCGTCCAGACCTGTCTCCCATTGAAAATGTGTGGCGATTATGAAGCGTAAAAATACGACAACGGAGACCCCGGACTGTTGAACAACTTAAGCTGTACATCAAGCAAGAATGGGAAAGAGTTCCACCTGAAAAGCTTCAAAATTGGTCTCCTCAGTTCCCAAACGCTACTGAGTGTGGTTAAAAGGAAAGGTGATGTAACACAGTGGTAAAAAGGCCCCTGTGCCAACTTTTTTTGCAATGTGTTGCTGCCTTTAAATTCTAAGTTAATGATTATTTGCAAAAAAAAAATAAAGTTTCTCAGTTTGAACATTAAACATCTTGTCTTTGCAGTGTATTCAATTGAATATAAGTTGAAAAGGATTTGCAAATCATTGTATTCTGTTTTTATCTACGATTTACATAACGTGCCAACTACACTGGTTTTGGGTTTTGTAATAATTGTAAGGCTATTATTTTTTAAAAAGCATGGAACAGTTGAAAACCAGACTGGTAGAGAATGCAAATACATGTTGCTACCTCAGGATAGGAAGGAGGATGGTGAGAGAAGCAAAAAAAGAAGAAAAAAGTTCCTTTGAATCTCCATGAAGGATTTGCAGGCTTTGGTGTCACTAGGTTTCTAAAAGCACTATTCGACACCAACCCCGTGACCCCAGGTTTGTTGGAATGGTTATGAATAAATAGCCCAAGACAGAAAAAAGCGCTGGCAATTTGCAAAAGGACAATTTGAATTATGACTGGATGAAGGTTTTGTGGCCTTCGAGACAAAAATTGAACGTTTTGGTCTGAAACGGAAGTTTGTCATCAAAGCAAAGATGCACTCAAGGCAAGGCACCTCATTCCTATGCTGAAATGTGGTTTGGATCCGTGTTGTTTTGGGGCTGTTTAATTCCAGAGTTCCAGAGGCACTGGTTAAGATCAATGACTTGGCCATAGATGAACTTTCCAGGAAGACCCAAAGCACTGCTCAAAAGCCATAGAGAAATGGTCTCGGGTCATCAAAGTCAATGTTCTACTATGGCCATCAGTCACCAGACCTCAATCCCATCGAAAAACAGTGGGCTACACTCATGCAGTTATCAACCTTAAAACCCATGATGTGACTGATCTTGAAAGGATCTGCATGGAGACATGGTCAGAAATCCCTCCAAATGTAGCTATGCCTTAACCTTGTCGAACAGTACGGAAAAAGTCTTTGTGGTGTTAACCTTGCATCGAGCTGGTTGCACTAAGCAGTAAATCAAGTGAACCAATAATTATGTATCCATAATTTTTGCTTTATTAAATAAATGTATGATTTTGGGTGTCCATTTGAGCATCAATAAACGACAATATTTTTCTCATCGGGGTATTTTCAGTTTATTGTATCCCTGGACGACGAGTCAGGGATACTATGGATCAGTGATCATTACGCCGAGTCTGTAGAGACTTCTTGTGAGCGCTCTACAGGTCGCAGTTCCTCATGGATTCATTACATATTTGGCATGGACGTTGTGGGTGGTAAGGTCACAAAGCCTATTAATTTTGGGAATGATTGCTTTAGGGCATCCAGGGATACTTGTCGATCTGTAGGCGACTGACTGTCTCACAGCTGGCACTGGTTGCCTCGATCTGAGAGAATGTTGCGATTACTAGTTTTGATTATGACATTGTCGTCATCGTCATGGTCTAGCGGGGTAGGTCAAATGGGCTAAGGCTTGTATTAGATAGTGGTGCGCCCCTGAAGTGACTGACAGGCATGTTAAATCGCACCCGTGAGGAGGACTTGACATGCGTTTACAGGCGCCGGCGCGATCACGCCCGTCTCGTGGCATGCACTGCTGTCTAGTTTTATAATGTTACTATTTTTATTGTATTTTTTTGTGCATATATCTTCAGAGGTGCCAGTAATTCTGGGACCCACGTACATAATTGTAGTGTCTTGAATATTTGCGCATCAGCTGCATACTTGATCATGTCCATTGTGGTGTGAGCAAAGTCTCTTTTTGTGGCTTCTGCGATTCCTCATGAACAAACACTAAAATATGTGTTCACGTGCAGATAGTGGGATCTTTGCTGCACAAGATATTTGGCGTTTGATCGTCTGTTATTTCTTGACAGAATTTCAAGTATCCTTCATTAAAGTCAAAAACTCATGAAAACTGAGATGATGTGAAATATAATCTTGGATGAGCATGATATTGTTTAGACAGCTGTGACATTTGTACACATTGACGCCTGTCTGTAACTAATCAACGCCGTATTTTTGCATGATTAGTTTATCCCAGATTGTAACCAGTTATTCAGATTATTTTACAGAATGTTGTAGTCCTGTGCTATCCAGAAAGGTAAATCATATCATTTTGATAATTGTTTAATCTCAGGCTTATCACGCCAAACTTGGGTGTGCTGTGCATCACATCACGTGTAAAAATCTAATGACTGGTGAGGGGAGGTTTTGCTATTTTGGAAAAATCTTTGCGAATCCATGAGTAGTAGATGTTTAATTCATTCACTTTATTTAGGCTTATTAGCAGCCCGAGATAGATTCTTGTTAGTTGTGAATTTCGCATGATGAATTCAGATGTAGTGAGACTCTGAAATTGTGCATATTATGCCCACTGTCTGGATCTCATTACTCCAACAGGTTGCACATTTACTATGTAAAATAAGCAGTTTGTCCCTCACTTGCCCCATCTTCATTTTACCTTGTTCCCTGCAGCGTTGATGCCACTATGACTCACATGTTCAACATTTCGGACAGTGAGTCCGAAACCTCTGACGATATAGTGAAAGATGACCAATCAAAGGAAAAGGATTCTGATATCATACAATCAGGTGAGACATAAGGTTCTCCAGCGTTATCGTCAGTACCTTTGAACTCTTGCTCTTTCTCCATCTTTGAACCTGTTCACTAGATAACCTAGTGAATGTGTTTATAATTCTTAATATTTATTATATTGTTGAGGTCCAATAACTTTTAAACACTGTACAATCGCAATTTAGATGAGTTTCTTTTTCTTCTGAAGTGTTTTCAAGCATTATAAGTGTTAAAATGCGGTAAGGAATAGGCCTGTGCTTTTTATTTAAAGTGGAGAGCTTGGGGGATATGTGTCAGTTCAAAGATACTGCTGTTCTCATATTTGCACTTCACTTCATCAACACAAACTCATGACTCCAGTCCTAGTCACCCCAGTTATAGGGAAATTTCTGCTGCCACCCCTGAGGCAGGGCATGACACTGCCAGACAGGTGAATCAGAGCGGTGACAGACATTGCCTGCCTGGGTCAATTGCTACTTGGTCTGGAAGATATTGCTATTAGGTAGTGATACACCATAAAGTTTCTGTCCAAATTTAACATGTCAAATAGCTGGTTGTCTACCTTATATTATTTTCTTTACTGATCGTCATACAATGTTATTACTCAAGATAGCTGTGGGGGGCCCCTCGAGTCCAGGTCTGCTGTTCCTTTTCTTTTCTTTCTTTCTTTCTTTCTTTCTTTCTTTCTATCTAGCATCTATGTTGAGAATTGGAAATTACCCAGAAGCCTTTTGGTATCACGTAGTCAGGGCTGTACGTGATACATGTCATACATACATCTTTTCATGATGTCACAGCTCTCTGTGTTTGATACTGCATGGCGTGTTGTAGCTTTTTAGCCCCTTTCATCACTTTCTCTTGTACTTCTGCATGCCTGCCCTGTGTCCCAATCAGAGCCAGCGATTGAGCGGCTGAGGATACACTCCGATTCCCAGGCTTCCACGGCAAGCCAGGGGGAAGACGGCGAGCTGCCAGAGGGAGCAACGGTTGAAGAGGGTGGAGAGGCCGGCGAAGGGCTGCGTAAACGCGGGCGCTCAATGTCCGCACCTCCTCAGCTGTGGGCCGCAAAGAAATACGGTCGACAACTGAGGCGCATGAGTGACGAGTTCGACACCATACTGGACAGCAAGGCGAGGAAGCAAGCGATTGAAGGGTCCTGAAGAGAAATGGGGAGGGAGGATGGGGAGGGTGTAGGGAATGACCACTGTTTCCTGTTGTTTTTATTGAGAACCTATACTGTTGAACAGTTACCTGCTCATTGGCCACCATGATTTTGGGAGGTTGTTTTACATTGGTGGTGTCTATAGGTGTCTATCTTTCTCAGTGTTAAAAAACAAACTTGATCTGTTCTCGCAATGGCAGTTCGTTGCAGCAGCAATCAAGGGTTTAGCCAGGCACTGGTCTACCCATCCTTTGGATGGGCATTTTAAAATTTAGACAGGGTAAAAATCAGACGCGTAAACTCACATCCGTCTACAACCCCAATTCCGAAATAGTTGGGACGAAGTGTAAAGTGTGAATAAAATCAAAATGCAATGACTTTCAGATCACATAAGCCAATATGTTATTTACAATAGAACATAGATAACATTTCAAATGTTGAAACTGAAACATTTCACATTTTTATCCACAAAATGAGCTTGTTTCAAATTTTCTGGCCGCAACAGGTCTCAAAAAAGTTGGGACACAGGAAAAAGTAAAGTAAAGATGTCCAGAGGCTCTCCAACCTGTGAAGGCTTGTGCAAAAAAAATTGTGGAATACTTTAAAAACAATGTTCCTCAACATCAAATTGCAAAGGCTTTGAAGGTTTCATCATCAACAGTGCAAAACATCATCAAAAGATTCTGAGAAACTGGAAAAATCTCTGTGCGTAAGGGACAAAGCCGAAGACCTTTACTGGATGCCCGTGATCTTCGGGCCCACAGACGCCACTGCATCACTCATCGGCATGATTCTGTCATTGAAATTACTAAATAGGCCCAGGAATTCTTCAAGAAACCACTGTCTGCAAACACAGTCCGCCGTGCCATCCACAGATGCCACCTAAAACTCTATCATGCAAAAAGGAAGCCATTGTTGAGCATGATCCAGAAGCGCCGCCGTGTTCTGTGGGCCAAGGCTCATTTAAAATGGACTGTAGCAAAGCGGGAAGTGTCCTGTGGTCAGACGAGTCCAAATTTGACATTCTTGTTGGAAATCATGGGCTTCATGTCCTCCGGGCAAAATAGGAGAAAGATCACCCCTCCTGTTATCAGCGTTCAGTTCAAAAGCCAGCATCTCTGATGGTATGGGGATGCATTAGTGCATATGGTGTGGGACACTTGCATGTTTTAAAAAGCACCATGAATGCTAAAAGGTATATAAAGGTTTTAGAGCAACATATGCTCCCCTCCAGACGACATCTATTCCAGGGAAGGCCTTGTGTATTTCAGCAGGACAATGCAAAATTACATACTGCAGCTATTACAACAGCATGGCTTCGTAGTAGAAGAGTCAGTGTAATGAATTGGCCTGCCTGCAGTCCTGATCTTTCACTGACTGAGAACATTTGGCGCATAATTAAACAAAAAGTCCGTCAAAGGAGACCCAAAACTCTCCAGCAGCTGGAAGCCTGTATTAAACAAGAGTGGGATCAAATTCCAATGGCTAAACTCAAGAAACTTGTCTCCTCAAAGCCCAGACGCCTCCACTCTGTGTTGGAAAGAAGAGGGGACGCTACACCATGGTAAACAGGCCCCTGTCCCAACTTTTTTGAGACCTGTAGCAGCCATCAAATTTGAAATGAGCTCATTTTGTGGATAAAATTGTAAAATTTCTCAGTTTCAACATTTCAACAACATTGCTATGTTATATCTGTTCTATAGTGAATAAAATATTGGCTGGTGTGATTTGAAAGTCATTGCGTTTTGATTTTATTCACAATTTAAACTTTGTCCCAACTATTTCAGAATTGGGGTTGTACATTTCATTACATCTGGTCACTGATGTAGCTCAATTTTCCATAACACTGTCAAAGTCAAGACGCCAGGCCTCTCTGTCATCAGTTTGATGCTTGCAGACATTTGCATGACAAATATAGAAAGAAAATCCCAGAAGCATCTTTTGAATTATGCCGTTCAATATTGTCGCGCCAGACAACCTTTTTATTTGTAGCTTGGCAGTCTTCTTTCTCCATATACATTACCTTTGGTTTTTCTTCTCTGGAAAACAAAGAGCTTTATGTGTTTTATATTCAGTGGCTTTGGTTCACATGGAAATTGAGATTTGCTGTCTAAGCACAAGTTTCGTAGTTGACAGTGACCACAGGACTTTGCTATGTCCACTGAAACTGAAAAACAAGAGAGGCACTGTAAAGAGTTTTCACACCTGAAATTCCAAACCAAGATCTGGACCAGGATTTGGGTTTTTGTTACATTGTACACATTTCTGGTTCGTTTTGGTTTCACGTTGCAATTTAGTGAGCACACCAAGAACAGACATGCAGAAGTCCTTTCGCCATCATCTTCATGAATTGCAGCTGGCTATGCTTACAAACAGTTGGCTTTTAGATGGGCATGTGTCTTATGTTGGCATTTTGTCAATTCGATGGACATTACAGTCTGAATGAAAGGAAAATATGAATGGAAAGATTCATGTTGTTGCTGCTGTTGAAATATTTTACCATTACTAACCTGTGGCACCACTTTAAGCGCAGTATGGGGGACCAGCTTGAATTCCTCAAATGAAAGACCTCATAGTGCACAGTGCAGAAATTGTATCATTGCTGACAGGAAAGCAATTCTGTGAGACATGGCAATTTCTTGGAAACAACTGAAACCTTTTGGGATTTTTGATTATACATTTGACCTCTCCCCATGTGCTACCACAGCTCCGTTGTGTTTTTCCATAATTCCCTTTTCTGGTTGTGAAGGCACCTTGCCAGAACTTCCCATAATTGGTCCGAAAGTCCTACCCATCTGGAAAACATGTTCACACTTGAAACTAACCAAACCATGATTAAATTTGCTCTGGGTCAAGACCACCTCATTTGGCCGGATCAGATGTTGGCTGTTTGGTCTGGACTCCGGTCCGCGGGAGGTTTCTGATCAAACTGAGAAGTATGAAAGTCAGAACCAAATGAGATGGATGTAAAAGCCCCCCAAGACTGCCAGACCTAGGCATAGAGATCCATTGCTGTGACCTTCTCATTTTTTATTATTAGGCTAGTTGTCAGTTTTTTCTAGCCACTTTGCTCATATACGATGGGTAGGACCAATTCGTCGAGTCAATAAAATGCATAATATTTGCCTCTTCCACCCACCTCTTACTCCTGCCCTTTTGTTTGCCTTCGCTCTCGCACTTCCTACAGGCAATGAAGGAGTTGCAGAAAGGAAGGGCCTCCAAGATGCGTACCTCATTCTCCTGGTTTGCCTTCTGGAGACGCAAGGACTCAGACAATGAGATCAACAGCAATAGTGGCTCTGGAGTGGACAGCAGATGTGCAGAGTGATGAGGGAGGAAGACCGGGAGGGAGGGAGCATTGGGAGTGACTGCTGAAAGTTAGTCAAAACCAGTCCAGAGATGGCAATTCAACACCAGCTGCGTTGGTGCACAGAAAAATCAGGGAAAGATGGGTAGCCAGTAAGCCCACCTTCAGGACGACAACTGACTGTTCCTTAGCATGTGTCTTAAAAGAACACTATGCAAGACATAATACAGAAAAGGTTAAGAAGGATAAAAATTGTTTATAGCTTTTACTTTGTGGAATCATTTCAAATAACTGATTCAGCTATATTCTCCCTTCATTAAAAAAAAGAACAAAAACTTTATAAAACCGCACTTAAATGACAATCTGTCCAAATTCTAATGTAATAGGACTAGCACTTCTGAAGAGAAGTCTTACATTTTATATGAAAAAGAGCTAAGACCACTATATTTATATTTAGTACAAACACAGTGCCTAATAATGTATGTTGTGAAATATGAATTTTCTGCATATCAAAGGCTGAGGCCCTCAGATGTAAATACATTTTTTATACTTTTAATGCATTTAAATAAGGAACTGGAAATCTACTGTAAATGAGAGGGCACTCTAATTATCCGTATCTGTGTTTATATTTCTCATATTGTTATGTTACTGTAAATGAGAGGGCACTCTAATTATCCATATCTGTGTTTACTCATGTTTCTTCTCAACCTATGAAATGTCTCGAATGCTCTGGTCTCAGGTAGTACGGATCCAATTGAATTTCTCAGGTTAGAGAGATAGAGATATACTTTATTGAATCCCGTGGGGTAATTTGTCCTCTGCATTTGACCCATCCTATGGTTAGGAGCAGTGGGCAGCCACAGAGCAGCGCCTGGGGACCAACTCAAATTCTAAACCCAGTACCTTGGTCAGGGGTACTGGCAGGAGTGTTCCTATAGTGCATGTTTTTGTGGGTGGGGGAAACTGGAGTAACCGGAGGAAACCCACGCAAACACGGGGAGAACATGCAAATTTCACACAGAAAGGCCCCAGGCCAGATTTGAACCCACGACCTTCTTGATGTGAGGCAGTAGTGCTAACCACCGTGCTGCCCATAAGGTTGAGTGCAACAGTCCAGCTGTCCCAGTACTGACAGATTGTAGGTCCAGCTCAGAATTTGTGCCACTAAAATGACTGCAGTGTCACTCATCCCCACCCTGAAGTGTGAGATTTCAGATATGGTTCTGGTGCATTCCGCCGTTTCTGGGATTAAGACACCCCTTTTCCGTACTGCTCCAGTTTTCTGTGCCTCTGAATTGTTATACTATAGATTATGCAATTATTATTATGAATTGATATGACCCAGAAGGGATCCACTATGCTGTGAGACGAGTCTCACTCTTATCGCTGATATTACTTGAAACCGAAGTGTATGGGATTATTGTGTCTTTCTAAATATTATTTTTTAACTTTTGTAAATTAACTTTCTTTTCTGGTGAGGTAAAATAAAGGGATTTTGAGCTGCAAAACCTCTTGTATCATGATTTAATTAATTTTTGTGTCTTCAAGTTAATATTACTCAAATGACAGTTCACAGGATAAATGCACCACGGTCCAAAGTTTTACTGTCTACTATCCAGGTGACAGGTACCAATTGGCAATTAGCATGGCAGCTCTAGAATGAGGGGATTTTCATTCTTATTATTCAAAGTAAAAACTAACTAGATTACTCGGTCGCCACAGGGACCGAGTCGTGTATCTCCCCGATCCCCAAATTAAAAACAAAATGGCCACTGGCAGCCATATTGAACGTCCAAAATTGACAAAAATCTGTCTTGAGCATTGTAATGTACATATCGTCGCCTGTGTAAAATTTGAAAACATTCCTGTAATAATTGTGGCTTCCAGAGCCCGGAACATAAAAAATTTCGGACAAAATGGCCGCCGGCAGCCATATTGGATGTCCGAAATTGACGAAAATCGGTCTTGAGCATTGTCATATGTATATCTTTGCCTGTGTAAAATTTGAAAACATTCCTGTAATAATTGTGGCTTCAGAGGACGGAACATAAAAAATTTCGGACAAAATGGCCCCCGGCAGCCATATTGGACATCCGAAATTGACGAAAATCGGTCTTGAGCATTGTCATATTTATATCTTTGCCTGTGTAAAATTTGAAAACATTCCTGTAATAATTGTGGCTTCCAGAGGACGGAACATAAAAATTTGAACAAAATGGCCGTTGGCAGCCATATTGGACGTCCGAAAGTGACGAAAATCGGTCTTGAGCATTGTCACATATATATCTTTGCCTGTGTAAAATTTGAAAACATTTCTGTAATAATTGTGGCTTCCAGAGCCCGGAGCATAAAATCTCTGCGGCCGGAACTAAACCATAGTATCTCCCGACTATCGTCGTCAGGGAGATACAAAAATACCAGTAGCCAATTAATTTAGTTTTTATAAAGCCACTTTTGGTGAATTACAGATGTTGATAAAACTGAAATATCCATGCAAGTATATGAGGGCAGCGTTGGAGCAAAGCAGCTTTAATTGGACAGGGTGCTCCATCCATCTACATTACAATAAAGTGCCGATGGAGGTAACCCAATAGCTGCAATCCTGCCTTTGATGCTTCCATGGCGACCAAACACTAATCGCTGAAGTGGTATATCAATTTCAACGGCACAAATATTTGTGAATACAACACATTTTTACCCCGCCCAAAGGGGGAGGGCTAATGTATTTGGTAGCTTTAGAATGTTTGTTTACATATGTCAGTGGTTAAGCACAAAAATGATGTGATCACTTTATGCAATTTTCAGGAAAGGTGAGCAATGGTCTCAGGATTGCATGAGCTAATAGCGTCACGGTCAGCAAAAACAAAAGAATTTTTTCACAGTAACTTCCTGAAGTCTGCTCCAATAAATTTCTAACTGGCTTCAAAACATGCGTTTTTCAATTTTGCTTCCAACCATTTGTTACACTAAAGTGTGATGTCATTCGTGTCCTTAGCAATAGGGGTCAAAGATCAGGGGGGTCCCAGGTTATTTAACACCCAAGGCACTCATACAGCTCCTGTGGGTGGAGTATGTTGTGCCTGGCACCATTTGTTTAAATCTGAAAGCAAGAAATGAATTGTTGCACATCCTGAAATACAAGTCCACTATGCTATATCTGGGGCATTCCGTGGTATTTGCAACATGGCTCCAGAATTTTCATGAAATACCATGTAAGTTGACAACTAATAGTTTCTGAAAAATGTATTTTGGCTTCATGGATCATTGCACTCATGGCAATTATGTACCGTTGTCGATTTCATGACTGCGACCGGTATCAACGAATGGAATTTTGTTTAAATTTACATTTTTGAGGTTAGTAATGCCAGCCATTGGACTTAGATGCATGCATTTACGTTGTATAACAATTTTGAACATGCTTAGATATGAGGCTGTAAGTCTAGATATTTGAAATGAAAATGACATATTCTTATGAAAATATATGACGCTTTCTCACTCACAAAGCAAATGTATCCATAATGCTGATCAATACAAGTTTTAGTGGTAATTAATTGATATTTATATAGAGTAACAAAAGTGTCCTGTCTGTAACATTTTGCCCTGTCCTGTCCGTAATGCACATTGACACCCCTGCCAAATTCCTCTGTTCAGATATTTTTTTGAGTTCTAGGCCACGGTCGAGGGGTCCCAACAGAACTTCTCTCCACAGTCTAGGTCTGACAGTTTCCCCATGTCCTCCTCACTAAGCTGGAAGTCGAAGACCTGCCCATTCTCCTTGATCCTCTCTGGCTGGGACGATTTGGGCAGCACAGGCATGCCCTGCTGCACGGCCCACCGGAGCAGCACTTGGGCTGGGGTGCGGCCACACCTTGCGGCCACACCTAACACCACAGGGTCTGACAGAAGGGCCCCAGTCCCTAGGGATGAGTAGGCCTGGAAGCAAATTCCTGCCTCCCTACAAAAGGCCCTGAGCTCTCTCTGGGTCAGCCTTGGGTGGAACTCTACCTGCAGCACAGCAGGGGGCACGCGGCAGGCCTGCAGAAGCTCCTTTAAGTGCCCAGGAGTGTAGTTGGAAACCCCAATGGCCCGGAACTTTCCATCAGCGTGGAACTGTTCCAGCACTGCCCAGGTCTCTGCTCGGTTTCTTGGGTTCTGCTGGTCACCCACAGGCAGGCCCTGAGTGCCAGGCCAGTGGACAAGGTAAAGGTCGATGTACTCAAACCCCAGTCGCTCCAGGCTGCGTACGCATCCCTCCCTGGCCCTAGAACCCTGATCTCGTGGTCCTAATTTGCTGGTGATGAAAATGTCGTCGCGACTCAGACCATACTTGGGCAGAAGGCCCCTGAGAGCACAGCCTAGGTCAGCCTCGTTCCGGTAAACGGCTGCTGTGTCGAAAGCGCGGTAACCAGCTGCCAGCGCCGCATCTACAGCGAAGTATGTCTCCTCTTGTCCCCGGAGACGGAAAGTTCCTAGGCCCAGGAGGGGCATCTGAGCCCAGTGTTCAACCGAACTGACAGCTGCTGTTCAGCCATCAGGAGGCAGCAGGGCAGTAGGACCTACTGGAACATAAGCAACAAATCATTAGTGGATGCAAGCATTTGCTAATAACAAAGCTTGCTGCTGATCTCCAGCAACAAAGTACAATTGTGCTAAACCAGAATACACTGTATTTGAGCTGAAAGCGGGTTGCACAGGTGCTAAGTTTAAAGAAGCCTTCGCCCAGTCTGTATTCCTTGTTTCGCAATGGGTGGTGTCAACCTGAGACAATTTACCATACAGCCTGCACAACGTTCACTTCCGTATTTAAATTACGTCAGATGACATAGTTTATCGTGTTTACAACTTGCTAGCTAGCGCGCGTTTATCACATGGAAAAGGACACGCTAATCTTTAAAAGGAAATTCGTTACCAACTTACATCACAGGTGCGCAGAGTTCACAGAGCGCCGACTACACTAACCGGTTTGAAACGACCAGGACATTCCTGCATATGATGGTTGTCAGTTGAGCTCCCCGTTGCCAGCAGGAAGTCGTCTGAGTGATGGTGAAAAGGCCAATCGAATTTGTTGAAGAAACTCGGAGGCGGGAATTTTCTTACTAGATGGGGTTCGACCAATGGGCTCGACAGAAACGTTTCTTTAACCACTTACATTCTGGATTCTGCGTAGCTGAGAATTATCGCGCGCCCTTCTAGGCGTTTTACGGTAAACATTTCTTGGATGGGTGCGATCAAGAATGAAATACTCAGTTCTGAAGAGCGGTATGACATGCACCGCGAATATTGAGTACTGAATGAGCACTATCGCGCGCGAGCTAGTGGTGTTGGCTGACAGTGCTGATTTGCCCTTAATTATTTTCTAATTAATGATATCTCAGAATATGTCAACAGAGGCGCTAGTCCATCTAGTTTGACTTTCCTTGTTGTATTTTGTTGTATGTTGTATTCTTTTCTGATTTTATCTCTTGTAGTGTCTAAAGGACTTACGTAAGTTACCCAGCTTTTGAAAATTAGCTTAACTACTTTCTTGTTAGCTTGCTAAGGTAGCGCCAGAGACTGTCTGACAGTCAGAATGAAAACTTGTTTGTATTTCCGAATTAAAATGGTACAAAATTGGAATCCTAATCATTTAGTCGACTATGGCAGTTCACTTGCGCGTGGTTCACGTAGCGTTTTCTTTATTCTACATTTCCCTTCATGAGCTGTCAGCACAGAGAGAGCGTGTTTATGATTAGAGACTGATTCAGCCGTGCCTCTCATGCAGCATGCCAATCCAGTCATTCTCATTCCCCCTCCCTGAGACCCGTTTCTTCCGAGCTGGACGCCATGTCTACAAGTTCAAGATCAGGAGCGGCGGCAGATACAGGCGAGAAAAAAATGTCAAATCGTTGCAGTATAGAGAACAGATATATATCACTTGCATCACCAGACAAATTCTGTTTTGGCTGTTAGATATGCGCCAATGGGCCAAACATTATGACCACCTGAGGAATATGCAGGTGGCATATGCTGCCACATTAGATCCAAACCGCTGTGGCATAGGCTGTACAGGACGTCCGAAGGTGCCCTGTGGTATCTGGCACCATGACGTCAGCAGCAGATCCTTTAAGTCCTGTTAGTGAAGTTGCTATATGCACCACAAATCAGACTTATTGTTCCAACGCATCCCACAGATGATCATTCATATTTGAGATCTTGGGGAAATGGAGGCCAGGGTGACACCCCATTTTCCTCAAACCATTCCAAAACAGTCTGTGCAGTGTCTGGATGCATTATCCTGCTGAGAGAGGCCCCTGCTATTGGGGTATGCCGTTGCCATGAAGGGATATACCTGGTCCACAAAAATGTCTAGGTTGGTGGCAAGCATGGAATTGACATCCACATGAGTGCCCGGACTCAGGGTTTCCAGACTTGAGCATTGTTAAGCCTTGGACACACAACACCCTGTCGTCTGTTCACTGTTTGTCCCTCTCTGGGCCACTATCAGGAGGCACTCCCCATAACTGTTAAGGATCACCGCGTAAGTCTTGCCACTTCTGAGATACACCAACCCAAACATCTAGCCATTACAATCATGTGGCATTGTCAAAGTCTCTCAGGTCTTTACACTTGCCCGTTTCTTCTGCATCTAACTCATTGACTAAGAGAACTGTCAGCGTATCATATATATATCCCCGCTCTTGACATGCATCCTTGTTACGAGATAACATTATTCTCTTCACCTGTTGGTGGTCATAATGTTTTGGCTAATTTCTGTTAGCTCCCAGGTAAAACATCTGTGCTGAATGTTTCATGCCCAGCTGAGGTCATGACAGTAAGGATACACTTCAAATGTTTTTGTCTGACCTCTTTTTGCTGCTTTTTATTGTGTTTTAGTGATGAAATCATCAACAGTGAAAATGTCACCCAAGAGCTTGAGGTAAAGAGGAGACAGACCCCCTGTATTAGAGAAATCTTAGGGAAAAGCAGTACTCATTGGCCAAATTTACGTTTTAAGCGTCTGAAATTTGACTTGCATATCTTGAACTGAAAATGTATTGCTGAGCATTTTCTGGCAACATCTGCCTGTGTCTGCTAATGTCTTTCAGGATGCTGTCCGAGTGGTGCTAGCAAACCTTGACAACCTACAGCCCTTTGTCACCAAGCACTTCAACATCTTTCCCTGTATGCTTTCACACAGAAAATAAGCACAATCAACGATGGCACATGAGTACACATGGTCCAAGCCAGCGAGGGGATGTAATGCAAATAGTGTCCACCTTTTTCGGAAAACGTTACTCACTTATATCACCTGATGCAGAGCCAAATTACCATTACAAGACATTTCAAAATGTGTTTCATTGTGACATCACACGGTCATCACCCAGAGACAAGAAGGACTGATCAACTTCAGCCAACCTGCTAATCAGTTCCTTCATTATTCTAGGTGGTCTCTCCCCCTTGTATGTCATGACAAACACTGAAATAGCTTGTAAAGGCTAATTAGCTGTGCACCTGGTGACATGATAGGGGAAATTTAAGCAAAGCAATTTTCTCAGCAAATGTATCAGTAAAGAAAGAATATTAATCCATTTCTGCATGCAATATAGCTCATTTAGTTTATAGGTCAGTGTTTTTTGCACATTTTATGTAATGTTGTGTCTCTACTTGCGAGATAAAAATTGAATTGAGGGTGAGGTGTTGGCTTGACAATGCTGAATCTACAGACAAGAGCAGGTGGGAAAGGGTCTCCGAGCTGCAGTTCCAGCAGGGCGGGCTGATGCTGACGGCGTATCCCTTCCTCCTCACTCTTTATGTGGAGACTCACGGTGCCCTGCATGCACACACAGGTACGCCCGCACCCCCTGTTTCATGATCTATGCTCAGGACCAGATTCACATAGACATTTTGCATGAACCAGAAGCATGCACAGTGATTGATTAGAGGGTGTTTCTTTTACTCCAATCATGGGCGATGTTACAGTTTTTTCTGGGGAAAAAAAGATTTAGCACATGGTAAAGGCCATAGTCTGTCTGGTCCTGAATGTCTTGTGCTGTTTCTCTCCTTCAGAAATACAGTCCTTGATGCCAGTGAGTAAGCCTCTCATTGATTTACACTCCCATTCATCTGAGAGATTGCTAAGTAACAAATGCCTTTGAGGGAAACCAGAATCTCTCCATAAGTACTGTATTTTCCCTGTGTTTGTAAAGGCAAACGCAACAGATTGGCAAATTGTGCACATGGTCTGGAATTGTGGTAACAGATAGGTAAACCAAACGTGCAGATTGCAAATCTAAGAGTACACATTTAATTTTTTTGTAACCAAAGGTGCCAAAAGGGGATTCGAAGTACTTTACCCTCTGAAATGAACTGGACATTTAGTATACCAGCAGAGGGTGCTCTCATAACTAAGTGAAGAATAATATGTAACCACTCACAAGTCACTGCTATAGACGACAAAATATTCCTATTTCAAGATATTAACTTCAGCTCATACTCTTCCCTGGCTTTGTTTAATTTTAAATGCCTTTTTGGGACTCATCATGCATTTATTTTTGTCGAACTGCTCAATCCTGCGGTGTGCTGATTCTATCGTACTTTATCATTGAAATAATGTTTACATATAATTGGTTTTTATTTATATAAGGTGTCTTTTTTGGCTGCGGTGTCTTAAACTTTACCGTTATGGGAATCTTTTGTTTTCAGAGGCATAAGTGAGTCAAGGTCTGTGTGTGACTGTGTGTGACACAGGTGAGTGCTGCAGGACGAAGTTCAATCTATCTGCCTAATTGTCTCCCCTGCCCGCACAAACGCAGTAGGACTGAGCAGCCACAAGGGGGCTCTCCAACTCAGCACAGATGGTAAGACTGATTCCTTGCAGGGACGGAAGTTCAAAGAACTGATGGTACACTAGAGACTGTCTTACGCATTTGTGTGTCTAATATACCGTCTGTTTGTACATCTGCGTTCCTGCTTTTTATTGCCTCTCTTTCATACTTTGACTTCACCGCTCAACTTTTTAATTACACTCCCACAGCAACTTTCTTTCATTATATATGAAAATTTCTCCCTCTTTTATCTGAATCTGGCTTTTTTTTCTTCCTCCACCTCCGGCTCTAACCCAGATTTGCAGCTACGGAAGGGGACAGTGGCGGCGGCCGTCGCTCACTGTAATTAAGTCTTTATCTACAGTTATGAAACGGGCAGATCGAGCTGCCATTGTCTGTTCAGCCGCAGTGCTGGGTGCTGTTTCAATCTAACTGTCTGTCAAACAGTGGGCTGCGAGTGCTAATTTAGCTAAAGAGAGGGTGGCTTGCACTCGAGCAGAAACTGGGCACAGATGAAAAAACATTGAGAACAGACGGAGGGAGCTAATTTGAAATCTTCATGTATGCTTTCCTGATTGTGCCCTGAAGACGCTGCTGGTTTGGCCACTACAGCAGTTTTAAAGAGTTTATACAAGTTACTCTGAATAATAACAAAGTCAATTGGAAAAAGTAATGCGAAGAGACATATGCTTACGGTACACGTGAGCTGTTATTATGAGCTAAAATGATCCCAGCGGACTGTTAAATTAAAAGAGGAAATTGCAAACAGTCCAAGGTACAGGATTTATGGATGCAGGCTCTAGGGGTTGCTGTAAGGGACAAAATGAAACTCTGTAGAGGTGTGTGTGCGTGTGTGTGTGTGTGTGTGTGTGTTTTCAGGTACCATTTGTTGGTGTGTTTATTTCAGTTACTGTGTATGGGTGTGTCAGTGAGTGTAAGAATGTGTGCACGTGCATGTTTGTGTGTCAGTATCTGTGGTTTTTTCTGTCTATGTGTGTCTGTGTGTGTTTGTATGTGTGTGTGTCTGCACCAGTATTTGTGTGTGTGTTGGCACTTTGTCAATGGAGCAGCACAGTATAGTCCTGGGGCTGATCAGCATCCTAACCCGCACCTGACAAACTCTGGCTCCTTATGTCCAATGCTACGGAAAGGGAGCAGAAGCGAGGCATGTGCTGACTAATTGTAGCACCACAGCAAAGCCCCTGGCGGCGGCCATGACAGTAACAGCCCTGTGTCCTCGCTGCCTCAGCGGGAGAGAGCCAGAGCCTCCTGAGAGGGCCGATGGAGCAGAAGGAATGGCGGGAGACAGCGGGATGAGTCTCGCTCCCACACAAACGCCCGCAGTGTCTATCCGCAATGCCCCAAGGAAACATCACCTCGCTAATGCTGCTAACAACCAGCACCCAACACAGGAGAGCACTCAGGTGTGATAACTGAGCTGATCGCTGTAATTGGAAGAGGAAATGCATAGTGTCATTGTAATTATCAATGGTTACCGAAATTTGCCATCGATTTTGGTGCGCATCTTTGATCTTTTCCTCTGTTCAGGTTCCAGTACGTTTAGGTGCTCTTCACACTTCGTCAGGTAATATGCTTCATGCGTATTTGCATACACAAACATGTGCAGAGGGCTGCAATTCACTGTTGTTCAAATCAATTTTCGCCATATTTGCCATGATGGGTCTGCACTGAGTTCAGTACAGAGCCATACATGAACGTGTTGATTTATCTTGTATTTGGTCGGCTTATTGGTTTTTGCTTGGACAAATGCTTACGGCTCCTGGTCTCTTCTGTTCCACCACCTCATTAGTCAGCAGTGCTGTCTTGCAGAGAGAGGGGTGGGAGGAAGGCGGGGCTCAGAGTGAGTGGGAGGAGCTAGCCAGGACCGAACAGCAGGGGGAACAAGGAGCACCGGCCCCTTCAGAGAGAGGCCAGCCAGGTTTTCTTGCCAACTTGGCCAGGTAAGACCACCTCTGCTAATGGGTCTGTGTGCACACAGGAGTCCCTTAGGGCCCAGGGGTGGGAGAGGAGGGATGAGGTACACAGGGACTTGTAGGAAAACCTGGTGTGAACTGAAGCAACCCTTCACAGGTTATCATATATACCTTACTGTCCTATCTAATCAGTTAGATCACGTGTGTTATATGAAACTGAGTATGTAATTACAATGGGCTCCAGAATTATTGGTGCACTAGACTGGAAATGCATAAAAAACTGTGGGAAAATAAGTGATTACATTATAGATAAACTCAAAATCCCAGCAAAAAAAAGGAATGCTTTAATTCTGCTCAAAAGTCTTTGCTAAAAACTCTTGGGGTTTATTCGGCGAATCAGTTGAGTGAGTGCATAGTTGGAATGAAACCCTGCACTATAACTGGCCCTTTCTTGGTAAAGGTTAGAAACAATAAAAAAAAAAGTGATGTAGTCCATGCTGTAAACGAGAGCATGCTTCCATTAGTTGTGAAAACTTCATTTGAAGGAAACTGCTTTTTCATTAAATGATTAAATAAGTTTGGTTGATTCATTTGATATTTCAACCCCGACATGCAAATTTCAAATCCAGCCAATCCTTATCTGTGTTCATGACCCCTTTTAAGACTTTATGTATTAGGATTTTAGTGTCACAGAGACAGGAATGATTTCGGTGAAGAAGATCATTTACATTACATTATTGTCATTGAGCAGACACTCTTATCCAGAAGGATGCACAACGAAGTGCTTTTGAAAGGACAGGGGATGCAGAAAACCCAATCAGGAGATACCATTTAAGATACCACTAAAAAATAAAAATGCATAGAAAGGACTTCACTCAGTGAAATACCTAAGGAGGAAAATAAAATAATCAGGTCAATAATTCATTAAGCCAAAACACCACTCTATGAATAACTACACCTAGTACTAGGCACAGCATTAGGTTGGGGTGGAGAGGTAAGGTCTGAACTGGTGAGTCTTCAGACTACGCTTAAAGGCAGTCAGGGTCTCTGCTGTTCTGACCTCTGTGGGAAGCTTGTTCCATCATGTGGGGGCCAGAACAGACCAGAGATGAGACTGAACAGCTCCAGAATGGTGTGGGTTAAGCACCAGTCGACCAGCAGTGGCCGAATGGAGATGTCTCGTGGGTGTATAGGGTCTGATGATCTCCTGAAGATAGGCTGGGGCTGTCCCTTTGTCGCCTGGAATGCTGGCATCAATATTTTAAAATTGATTCCAGCCATGACAGGCAACCAGTGGAGTACAGTGAGGCAGTGAGGAGGGGGGTGACGTGGCAGTGTTTGGGGAGGTTGTAGATCAGACGAGCTGCAGCATTCTGGATCAGCTGCATTGGTCTGATGGCGGATTCCAGAAGGCCAGCTAAAAGCAACTTAATTAGGTTATTAGCTAGCTACGTGTTATGAGGAGAAAAGCCGGCTATATTTCATGGCGATGTGACGCACAAAGTGACATTAGCTATCCTGAAGTTCACGATATAACTATGGTTGTGAAAGTGCGTTAGTGTTGTAGTTGAGCTAACGTTGGACAGGCTGGGTGTACCAATTGAGAATTCGACTAAAGCAAATTCATTTAAAGTTGTTTCGTTTTTGCCATGCTGTAGCTAATTGTGTGTTTTAATCGTGACCTAGCTTTCAACGCGGTTTGCCACTGTTTCTCTATGCCCCTGTCAAACTGACAACAGCGCATGTAACTTTGACATCTAAAAGCTGTATCCAATTCCGACATTTCATTTGGGTCATATTGGCATTTGGTAAACCCTCTCCGTACCTGCACAATGTCAATGGCTGTTTAAGTAAGTGTATCATTAGTATACATCTGTTGCTGTGTTTGAGCTTTTTACTGGGCAGTTTTAGCTTTGTTAGCTAGATTGCCAGCAACATCATCGAAAAGAATTCCACCCGTCACCCCCTTACTTATTTAAATATATGTAAATATATAATTATTTGCATATATTCAAATTATTACTCATGGATTGAAGCATTATACATGGCATGCTTAATATGTAAATACAATTTTTTTGGCATGTATTCAAATCAGCTAATTAAACTGGGGGGTTACGGACGGAACTCTTGCCACATTATCGACTGATCTGATGTCAGAAGACCGATGAAGAAACAACCTTTCAATCTAGGTAGCCTTTCGCAGGAGTTAGCGAGCTAGTTAGCAGTTACTAGAGTACAAGTGAACTTTAGCCTAATTGTCAGACTAGCTAGCGAGCAGTCATTACAGTACAAGCGAACTGTAGCCTAATTAGAAAGCTAGGTAGCTAGCTGTTATTACAGTACAAGCAAATGGCGGTATAACGTCTGCTAACGATACTTCTGTAATTATCATTGAGTTTGTCCAATTAGATGACAGATTTAGCTATTTGTGATCTGGAGAGATCACAAATCCACTCATGCATTGGGTTGGTTGGTTAAATTTTGAAACTTGTTTTAAGCGTAATCATACCATATAATGTTAAATGCTAGCTATCAGTTGGCTTATTTATTTCTGAGTATTCTTCGTTACTGCAAAAACTACATAGATGACTCAAATGCTGCAAATTGATGTGGGGGGACAAATTTTCCGAGAGGACTAGATTTTCCATGACACCAGCTGATCTGGATTGCCCATGAGATGGCCCCATAAACTGTACAGTCTATGGCCCAGAAAAATGTATCAATGACCCTACATCACAGCACAATTTCTGAGAGGGCCAGAACCTCACAAAATGGCGCCGTCCAGGACCCAGCATAAACTTCAGGCATTCGGTAAAAACTTGATGATTTTCTATATACCCCTGCAAACCTACCGTTAGAAGCCTGAAAATTACATTGAACAATCACTAAGGTGTAACAGATGAAGTTTTGCTACTGCACCTTAACATATTTTTTTCTGGAGGGCTCAAGAACAATAGAAAAACTGAATGTTGAATTTTGAAAAGGACTCATAACGGTCACATTTGGTATTTATATTGATATGAAATAGGATATTTTGATGGTTTACTGACTACACAGGGATTTATTACCCCGCCCCATCCGAAGGGTGAGGGAAGGGCTATTGTCTTCGGTTCGGTTTGTTTCTGTGTTTGTGTGTTTGTTTGTTAACACTCTAGCGGCAAAACTAATGGCCAGATTCACTTCAAATTCGGTATAGGGATTGCCACTGACCCAGAATGGATCCCTATTGAATTTCGTACAAGTAGGTGAAAGTATGTGCGAGGGGCGGGGTTTGTTGTGCCTGGCACCACTTGTGCATATTTTTTATTCACTAAACAACGTTTCACTACTTTATTCACTTTCATTTGATTATGTATGGCTTTATGTTGTTGCTATGAGGTCAGGCAATTTTTTCATAATCAATATGTATTGTGAAATCAGATGTCTAGCCAGATATGCTAGGCTAGTAGCAGATCTGGCTTTATGGGAGATAAGATTCATGCGACATCTATTCCACCGTTGCAGACTTAAAAACTCCAATCTTTTTATCACGGCACGGGTTCGAGCCCCGGTCGTATCAACCGGCAGTGGTCGGCAGCTTTTTCAGAGTAGCGCACAACTGGCCGCTGCGCTACAGGGATGCAAATTGGGAAGGGTCTGCCGGGAAGGGTAAGGGTTGCTTGGTTCGTTGCTTAAGGGCCTCCTGTTGGCCAGCCGGGCGGTCTTCAGGAAGATTCTAAGCTTGTTCATGTTCGGGTATCCTCCACCCTCGTTCTGAACTTGCGAGGATTCAACCAATGAGTGTATAAGAAGCAGTGGCTGACAGGCGTGTGCTTAGGAGGAAAGCCGCGAATTGTCTTCACTCTCCTGAATTGGCTACAAGTGGTCGCATATGGGTAAGTCTTGTACATAGTTCCCCAATTGGGCATTCCAGATTCGGGTGGGATTGGAGATGCCAAATTAAAAAAAAAAAACTCCCATCTTTTGATTAGTTCTAGGGCACCACCTTCTCATGAACCTTCAATATACAGTGATGTACTGCTGGAACAATTACAATTAAAGCATCTTTAAAATGTGTGCGTCTAGGGTTACTGCTCCTCTGCTGCAGGGGGTTAATTATTTTCTGTAATGTTAGTATTTTTTTTGTATTTTATGCACTTTCCAGTTAGGAGTGCAAATAAATCTGGTGAGCACTAATTTATTGAAGCATTGACATAGAATATGTACAATGAAATAATTTTTCAGAATTTTTCAAATGTTATGATATATTTCTAAACAAAATGGAGTGGCACAGTTTACAATGCATTTTATTTGTGACTTCCAGTTATTACCCACTGGTGTGTATGGATGTGTATGCTATAAATTCATCAGTAATATTTTGTAAAGCACTGTAAAAATATTTTTATATGTAATCAATAACCAGTGGTTTAAAACCAGCCTCAAGCCAGGAAAACACATATCCATTGTATGGAAGAATAATGTAATGGGTTACAATGTCGAGAGTATGGGAACAATCTGGCAAAGTATTTAAAGGTTGTATTAGAAGTGTATTTAAATTTTCATCTTTTTCACTCCGTATTTAACTGCCGGGTGAGCTCATCAACTACACAGGCAGAGCAAGGCTGCATTAATTTGAAAAATGAACCAATCTGTATTCGTATAAATGCCCCACCAATGGCAGTTATGAATGACTTTTATCAAGAACTTCATCTCATCTGCCTTGCTCTGTGTCTCTTTCCTTCACTAGCAAACTGTTCCCCTTCTACCTGTTCTTTGGAAGTGAGACAGAATAGAGGGAGTACTCTTGTGCTTGTTTTACTGCTCCAATGTGACAGTTTCCTGTTTTTTGGATAATAAAATTAAAAAAGGCATGTGGTGTGGTAGACAATTGTATTACTGTCAAAGGGTTTTACATGCCTGCATGTTTCTGTCTAAAAGAAAAGAGTTCTATTTGCTGTTTGTTAACTGGTAATTTTATGGCACCACAGCAAATTAAGTTAATTTCATAAGCAGATTTTTCTGTATTTTTTTTTTTTCTTCTTCTGCCTGTGGTCATAGCTGTTTTAGCATGCATTGAGTATGACATATGAGTTTCTGGTTGTGAATGTATTCCCAGATATTACATTCAGATTTGTTCTTTCTGAATAAAATGTTACGCTCAAAATTTCCATTTTGTCTATCAAGGTTTATTTGTAGAAATAGTTATCGCATTCATCTTCTGTATATTATGAAACAGCAAAGCCCTCTCCATGGCAACACATCCAGTTTCATTTTAATGGAGATGACTGGCATTAATAAATTAGTCAGGCAGGAGTCTGAGTGTTCCATCATGTTTGAAAGATAAGTTTCTGAATAGTCTTACATTTTCCAATTGTTATTTCCAATGCATTGTTTTGCAAAAGACAAACCTGAGCCTGGTGCTTGCTGGATTTCATACGTAATGATGCAGATAGAGTATTATTATCATTTTTAACTATTTTCATGAATTAATTATTTTTCACGCCGGGACTTTTTAACGCTGATGTACTTCTATATTAGACAAATAACATGGAAGCATAGGTGGCAGAGAAAATTGCCTGTAGAGAAAACACAAGTATCATCTTCATTCATCGAATAGCATCAAGTAATGTCCAGCTGGGGCACGCATGGGCTACAATTTAAAAAGCATTGTTCTCTGGACTTGCAAAAAATATCAAATGCATCATTTTCATTTACTCCACCATCTTTATCAGACTTTGTGTGTGAAGTAAAACTGGCTTATATAGACTAATCACAATAAAGAATTTGCGTCTACTACATCCCTATTTCTAGCAAAGTTGGGAGGCTGTGTGTAATGTAAACAAAAACAGAGCGCAATGCATTGGCAACAGGTCAGTAACACTGGGTATAAAAAAAGCATCTTAGAGAAGCTGAACCTTTCAGAAGTAAAGATAGCGAGGGCTTCACCACTCATTGAAAGACTGCTCAGGCAAATAGCTTAACAATATAAGAATAGCATTTCTCAATTCAAAATTGTGCAGACTTTCGGGGTTTAATCATCTACGGTACATAATATTAAGAGAATCATGCGAAATCTCTGTTAGTAAGGGACAAGGCCAAAAACCATTATTGAATGGCCGTGATCTTCAGGCCCTCAGGCAGCACTGCATTAAAAACAAACTGGATTCTGTTGTGGAGATGAATGCACTAGCTCAGGAACACTTTTGAAAAGCATTGTCACTGAACACTGTATCCTTTCATCCAAAATGCAAGTTAAAACTTTTCTTTGTATCAGTGAAACCATATATAAACAAGATCCAGAAATGCTGCTGCTTTCTCTGGGCTTGAGCTCATTTAAGATGGACTGAGGAGGAGTGGAAAACTCCTGTGGTCTAACCCGTCGAAATATGAAATTTGAAATAATGGATGCTGCATCTTCTTGGCTAAAGAGGAGAAGGACCATCCGGCTTGTCTGCAGCGCGCATTTCAAAAGCCAGCATCGTTGATGGTATGGGGGTGCATTAGCAAACATGGAATGGGTAACTTGCCCATCTGTGAAGACACCATTAATGCTGAACGATATATACAGGTTTAGAGCACCACATGCTGCCATCTAGACGTCTTTCGGGGAAGGCCTTGCTTATTTCAGGAAGACAATTCCAAACCACATTCTGCACGTATTACAACAACATGGCTCTATAGTAAAAGAGTCCGAGTACTAAACTGGCCTGCCTGCGTCCAGACCAGTTACCCACTGAAAACATTAACTGCATTATGAAAGGAAAAATATGACAAAGGAGGCCGCAAAGTGTTGACCAGCTGAAATCCAACACAAAGCGAGAATGGTGAAACATTTTGCTTTCAAATTACGGCAGTTTTCTCTTCAGTTCTCAGGCGCATGCAAAGTGTTGTTAAAAAAGAGATGATGCAACACAGTTGTTAACTTGTCCCTGTCCCAACTTTTTTTGAAATGCCTTGCTGGCGTATATTCAAAATGAACAAATTTTTTTCTATAAAATAAAATTTCTGTTTCAACATCTGATATGTCGTCTTTGTTCTACAACCCCAATTCCGAAATAGTTGGGACAAAGTGTAAATTGTGAATAAAATCCAAATGCAATGACTTTCAGATCACATGAGCCAATATGTTTTTTACAATAGAACATAGATAACATTTCAAATGTTGAAACTGAGACATTTTACATTTTTATCCACAAAATGAGCTAATTTCAAATTTTCTGGCTGCAACAGGTCTCAAAAAAATCAGGACACAGGCAAAAAAGGGCTGAAAAAGCAATTAATATATAAGAGAATTGGCTGAAAGAACATTTAGTAAGTAATTAGGTTAACTGGCATCAGGTGTGTAACATGATTGGCTATAAAAGGGATGTCTTAGAGAGGCTGAGTCTCTCAGAAGTAAAGATGGTCAGAGGCTCTCCAACCCGTGAAGGCTTGCGTAAAAAAAAATTGTGGAATACTTTAAAAGCAATGTTCCTCGATGTCAAATTGCAAAGGCTTTGAAGGTCTCATCATCGACAGTGCATAACATCATAAAAAGATTCAGAGAAACTGGAAAATCTCTGTGCGTAAGGGACAAGACCGAAGACCTTTACTTGATGCCCGTGATCTTCGGGCCCTCAGACGCCACTGCGTCACTCACCGGCATTATTCTGTCACTGACATTACTAAATGGGCCCAGGAATACTTAAAGAAACCACTTTCTGTAAACAGAGTCCGCTGTGCCATCCGCAGATGCCACCTAAAACTCCATCATGCAAAAAGGAAGCCATCGTTGAGCATGATCCAGAAGTGCCGCCGTGTTCTGTGGGCCAAGCCTCATTTAAAATGGACTGTAGCAAAGTGGCAAAGTGTCCTGTGGTCAGACGAGTCCAAATTTGACATTCTTGTCGGAAATCATGGGCGTTGTGTCCTCCGGGCTAAAGAGGAGAAAGACCACCCCTCCTGTTATCAGTGTTCAGTTCAAAAGCCAGCATCTCTGATGGTATGGGGATGCATTAGTGCATATGGTGTGGGACACTTGCATGTTTAAAAAGCACCATGAATGATGAAAAGTATATTAAGGTTTTAGAGCAACGTATACTCCCCTCCAGACGACATCTATTCCAAGGAAGGCCTTGTGTATTTCAGCAGGACAATGCAGAAGCACATACTGCAGTGCAACTATTACAACAGCATGGCTTCATAGTAGAAAAGTCTGTGTGCTGAACTGGTCTGCCTGCAGTCCTGATCTTTCACCGATTGAGAACATTTGGCGCATAATTAAATGAAAAGTCCGTGAAAGGAGACCCAAAACTCTCCAGCAGCTGGAAGCCTGTATTAAACAAGAGTGGGATCAAATTCCAATGGCTAAACTCAAGAAACTTGTGTCCTCAATACCCAGACGCCTCATCTCTGTGTTAAAAAGAAGAGGGGATGCTACACCATGGTAAACAGGCCCCTGTCCCAACTTTTTTGAGACCTGTAGCAGCCATCAAATTTGAAATGAGCTCATTTTGTGGATAAAATTGTAAAATTTCTCAGTTTCAACATTTGCTATGTTATCTCTGTTCTATTGTGAATAAAATACTGGCTGATGTGATTTGAAAGTCATTGCGTTTTGATTTTATTCACAATTTACACTTTGTCCCAACTATTTCAGAATTGGGGTTGTATTTTCAATTAAATGTAGTGTTTAGTTGTTTGGCAGATCATTGCATTCTGTTTTTATTGGCATTTTACATGACATCCCAACTTTTCTAGAAATGGGGATGTAGAATTAAAGTAAATTCTCAAGTAGGTATCTAGCAGAAGTTCACTCATACCCATCGTTCCTCTGAGATTGCATTCAGACCAATGCAGACAAGTTTAGCAATGAATTGATACAATGCAGAAGCACCTGTATTTCATCTGCTAGTATCCCATAGACACTAGACTAATGACAACAGTTGGGGTGCCTATTCCAACTGCAGGCTTTGGTGCCCATGCCCAATGTATGTTAAACAACAGGGAGAGCTGATGAGATGTGTTAAAAAGACGAGTACATTTTAAAATGACAAGCTTATGTGGGAGTGAGAACCAGTTTTTTGGGCCTAATTTTGTTAACATATGATAGGTCCACGGCAATGTCATTGGGAATATTCTTCTGCCTCAGCTTAAGCTCAAAGGCTCTTTTAGAAACCGTACTTGGGTCTGTCAGTTTCTGTCAATTTAGTATGAGTGTCTCTGTGTCTGTCTGCTTTTTAGCTTTAGCTCAAATGGGGATTTGATGGACTTCTGAGGAGGTGATGTCATTGTTTAAATGCGGTAAAGGAGGGCACACCCTCGGACCGCATCTCACTACAGATTTGTATCATCTAAGCCAAGAGAAAACGAAGATAAATATAGCCGACAATCTCCTTGAAATCATGATGGGTATTAAAAGAATTAAAAAGAGTCTCAAAAGGCTAATTCTGGCACCATGAGTCAGGAATAGACTGCGGATTGTTTTCATTTTAAAATTTTCATCTCCGTAACCTGGAAACCTAGCCGTGAATGATAATATTATTATTGTGCCTGCTTCTACTTCACGTGGCTATTTGTTGAGCCATTACGCCAGAGGGTATGACTGTGGTTTTCCCCTGTCATTAAAGGCTACTTAATTTCACTCACCTTGTGCCCCCTTATTCATGCATTACCCAGGATTCCTCAATTAGATGGATGGATTGTTTTACAAACATTTAAATTGCTTTATTATATTAATTTCTCGAGAAAATTTCGCAACAACCTTCTGTATTCTAGTAGGATTGCCCTGTGTATCCTATTTGCTATCAATCAGACCATGTACTCATGCAATAAATATGCTTTGAACAGCGATTACCTTCACTGGACAAGCCAGGTAAGAGGACTGGGGTTTGAAATATCTAAAACAGTTGCTTGAGTTTTGACACCTTTTTGTACGTAACCATTTTTCTGATGTTAACTCTGTAGTTCATTTGCAGACATACATGAGCAGAGATGAATGCACTCTGTGTACACCCACAGAGGGTTTAAGATCAGACGCATACAGGTTCATGTAGACATTCATAAAAATAGAATTCTATTTCTGTGAACATGAAAACCGAGAGTCATACACGCAAAACAGACAGACATTTGCTTGCCCACACATGTGCGCACACGCTGTACCCCAACCCACAATATCTTTTGACCTGTCAGTGCCCTTCCTCCAGCAGCCCTGCACTACGTCAAAAACACAGGAGTTGGAAAATAGAGAGCCAAGTGAAAGCCTGGATGTGTCCTGCGCTCTAACAGAGCACAGACCTATAATATCTACCAAGGTATTGCAGTGAAAGTGGTGCCTGTATGTGTGTGTTTGTTTGGTTTGTGTGTGTGTGCATGCATGTGTGTGTGTGTGTGTGTGTGCACATAGGAGTATATGTGTATTTTGAATATGTATATGTGATATGGGCAGTGAGAGAGTGAGGCAGAGGTGAAATAACAAGCAAGACAGACGTATGGAAGGATATTAAGAGAGGGAAGGAGGGGTTGGTTACCTGGCGAAGAGACAGGGAAGTTTAGGGGGCGTGGCCAGTTTGTTTTTGGGAGTGGGGAACTCGTGCTCACCTGTGCTACAAATAGCTGCGTGCGAGGTCGCCTGTGCCATTCTCACCTGTCAATCTTCCAGTACCCCCGCATACACCTGGACAGACAGCTTCCAGCACCCACAGGTAACAGCGTCTCGCCCACCAGATTCACAATACTCTTCCACTATTCTGCTTGTAAAATGCATTTTTTTAAAACTACGTGTAAGAATCATGAACCCATCCAGTGTGGAACATGTTGTATTTTATAATGTGGCTGGTGCAATGCTATGTTGTGTGTACAAGATTATTTTCATTTCTTTACTGTAATATTTTGATAAATGGTGTTATCTGTTGCAAGATTTGAAATTCATGTCATACATGTTAATTCCCATTGTGCATGAAATTTTGCATAACATAGAAACAAAAGTTGTCTTGCAAGTTTCTTTATGAATATTTTCCTTAACATCTGGGGTTTTATAAAAAATTAAATTGTTTAAATTTTGCTTAAGCTGTATTTTGCCAAATTCAGGCTTTAATGGGCTATGTTATAATTTCCTTTTGCTCAGACAAATTGTTTGCTTATCCTTTGTTCTTTGTAGGAGTTATAAGGAATCATTAGATTTCTACAAATATGTTTGATCTTTCATATTGTTAGTCTCCAGTCGATTCTTAATTACCAAAGCAAAGGACCTTGGTTTTGAATGCATCCTGTATTAAGGTGGTCTGATGCTTAGTAAGTTCTGTTTGTATTTTAGAATTTTAAAAAGTACCAAACTTATCTGAGTTAATCTGATTCTGCACATTTTAAGATAGAGTATAATAGCATTTTTGTAATTACAAAATCAAACATTTCTTGAGAGTAAGGACATGAAGAGTTACTTGAAGATGTTTCAACGACATTATAAAGGGAATATAGTACAGACAGGTGTCCTGGGGATGCAGGAAGTTTTCATCAGTTTGTCTTGTAATCTGTTCAATCTAAACTCTCCTGAGCATCTTGATTCTGTTATCATCATTTAGTAGCAGGATGCACTGATATGTGTGTTATTGATCAGAGTCTTTCATATAAGACACAACAATTGGCATAATGTTGCCTAACAGGAGAGAACTTAGAGATGCAATAATTCTGTTCTGTAATGGTCTTCATCACAAATGATTTTGTGGCAAATATGAGTCACGTCCAATTCAATGTCATACGTTAACTTGGCAACATTGATGTATGTTACCTAGCTTGGCAACATTGATGTATGTAAATGCTGGCATAAGTTTTTATGATCCAGACAAGGAACCAAATGCAGATTCAGGGTACGATCCACATGGGAGTATTTATTCCCAGGAATTTGGTGAAGAGGGCTAGGGAAGTGTTCCTAATAAACTGACTCAGAGGAACAGGCAGGAACATTGGATTAACAAGAAGACGGTCCCAATCCAGGAGACAGATACAAAGGCTTGAGAGGCTTTTTTATCATTAATTTACTGAAATCCCTTGGAAGTAGAGCTTAGCTCAATACTAGAACCACAAACTGACTGACAGGCTTTGTAGAGTGTAAAGCATGACAATCCAGCAACCATACTTAAATTACAATGAACTTATATAGACAGGACATTCATAAAAGGGGCGATGCCTACAAATGATAACAACTGGGAGCAAGGGAGGAAACAGGACAATAAATCAATCAAAGGAGACAAAGCCACGAAAGCATATGCGGGCTGCTGGAACAGTGGAGGAACCAATGAAGGACACAGGAGGGTTGTGACAATAAAAATTCATCAATATGATGTAATATGTTCAAAAATGGCCAAATTTGAGCACATCTAGATCAGATCATGAAATGGTGGGAATGCTCATGCATGATAGAAATTAGCAGGATGTTGCAAATGAAATATCATTAGAGGTTCATTGAAGCTGGTGACATGAAAATGTGGCAATGTAATGTAAATAGAACCAAAGTACTGACTAAATCAAATGATCTTACGTCTTTAGGGCCCACAAGAAAACACACTAGAATTATTTCTGTTATTTTTGGTGCTATAAACAAGCATGAACTAACATTTTTCCACAGCATAGAAATCTCCATTTGAAAAACTTTTATAATTCTACCTCTATGCACAGTATTATCTTCTTCCACACGCACACACACAAACACACATACACAGATACACATACACCTTTACTTTAGATGTACAGAAATTTGGCCTGCTTTGGAAGAATAGAATATTCTCCCAAATGTAATGGGATTTTAAAATCAGATAATAGTGTCCTAGGATAATATCACTTGAGGAGCACTGCGTTTCCCAATGGGATTTTGGGAAAAGCTTTCAATGAGGTTGGGTCAGTTTCACTGCAGGAAGAAAGTGAAGTCTTGAGGGGAAAAATGGCAATACCTAAAGTATTGAGCAACCTAGGAAAAAAAAAGAATAAAGGTCCAATTAGTTAGACAAACTATTGACCTTTTATGGAAAATGTGTAGAAAGTGGAAATTGATGCTTTTGCAGAGAAGGAACGCAACAGACTAATTATCATCATGCAAAACTACAACTTCAGTTCCAAAAGAATCGGGACAATGCATAACACATAAATTAAAACAGCAAACAATTTGCAAATTTGCTATTACCTTTTAACCTGTATTCAGTTGAAAAGTACGAAGCCAAAATAAGTAATGTCTTAACTCATCAATAGTATTGTTTTCTGAAGATGGTAGCCATTTCCAAATGTAATGTTTACGATGCATTCCAATGAAGTTGCGACAGGTGCATTTTCATCACTGTGTAAGATCAGTTCTCCCTCAAAATAACACTCAGTTGTCATTTTGAAACTGAGGGCACCAGTTATTGGCATTTCAAAATCAAATTTATTTCCCATTTTTGCCCAGTAAAAAACATCATGATTGGCAACAGTCTTGGGTTTCTGTCCCAATGGCTGCGTGGGTTTCCCTCCACAATCGAATGAATTGCATGCCAGGCTAACTGGACACTCTAAATTGCCCATCGGTATGAATGGTGTGTGTGCCCTGCGCTGGATTGGCAAGCTGTTCAGTGTGCGTCCTTGCCTTTTGCTTATAGTCACCCACACGGAAAGAACTTATATAAACATATAGGTTTTAATATAGGGCCACATATAGGATTCGCATATATGCGACATACATAAAATTGGCCGTTTTCATATATTATAGGTACATATAGGTACTTATATGTACCTATAATATATGAAAACAGCCAATTAAAACTCCTATGGTTGTTTTTTTTTTTCTTTGGCATTTCCAATCCCACCGGAACCTGGGATATCCAAATGGAAACCTACGCACATGTTGCCCCTTGTTGACAGTTTAGTAGACTGTATACAGCCCGCTGCCGTTAGCAACTACTTTATATATATTTGTGTGGTGAAACTACACAAGTTCAGAGCAAGGGTGGAAGGTAGTTAATGATAGTACTGGTCAGAATTTATTTTATGAGCGCCCGTCTAGCCAACAGGACGCGCCTAGGGGAACTCTAATCTACAGAACCGTTCCCAGCTGGCCCTTTGCAATTTGCATCCCTGTAGCACATTGGCCAATTGCGCGCTACTTCTGAAAAGAGCTGCCGACCACTGCTGGTTGATACAAGGCAGGGATTAAAACCTATATGTTTATACAGGTTTTTTCCATGTGGGAATTTAAGAATCCTTGTTATTTCATCCCTGTAGGAAAAAGTCTGGGACCTTTAGTTGCTATACAAGCATCTCAGATAAAAGACAAGTGTCTGTTCATTAAAACTGTGAACAGAAATGTAGGCTTTGTCTTCAAATTCATTAACCACAGTGAAATGCTCAAATAGATGTGGGGATGAAAATGACTTTTGAAAGGCATGTTTACTTGAATGTATGTTCTTCTGTGTACTTTTATTTTGTTATTTTGTTTTATTTTGCTACATTTAGACTAAGGACCTCTGAGCCATATTCATCTAGAAACTGCATTACAGACAAGATAGAAAACATTGCATTTGGTGGATGTAACAGTGTAGTGTATAACCTTTCAGTGGATGTGTATGAGCTGTAATGATGTGAATCCAATTTTATCTAATGTGGTGAATCTGGCAGTGACTTAAACTTGAAAAAATGCTTGATTGATGAAATAAACATAATCAAACCATTTTGCTTTTATACATTTCCTTCTCTTCCACAATACACAACTCAATCTTCATAAAATGGAAATAAGTATGGTTAAGAAAGAATTGATGACCTTGTTATTGTTAATGTTTCAGGAAAAAAATGTAACAAATAGCATTAGATATTTGTGTTGATATCATAGCTTTTTGTCTCCTCTCAGTTGCCATAGATAATAATGACTGGTTTACACATTACATGCCGTTGTCACATGTCAACATGTATTTAGGATCAAATGTGATGCCAATTTCACGTGTTCACATGCGATTAATAAGTTATTGCATGAAATTCTTGTTATTTCTGTAAGGGACTTTGGACTAATATGCAGATATTACCTTGAGAATAAAAATATGAGCTAGGCATCATGTATGACAGTTACAAAAGTGAGATATGAGCTATACAATAGGTATGACAAACAGAACCTGCCACTGGGTATATGAGCTATATAGGAGACATATACCTTGTATGTACATATAGGGCCTGTATGTGGAAATAAAGAAGCAATATAGGAGACCTATATGCCCTCTATATGCACATATATGTACCTGAATTTGGCCTATATGCGGCATATATGCTGCATATATGCGGCATATAGGTTGCATATATGCGCATATATGTTCATATAGATTCTTTCCATGTGGGCAGCTGGGATTGGCTCCAGCTTCCTCGTGACCCCAGTGAGGAAGAAGTGGTATAGATAATGGATGAATGGATGTGCTGTTTTCTACAAAATGTAGGTGGAAGATAATTTACAAATCACTTGTTTTTATTTACATTTTACATATTGTCTCAATACTTGTGGGATCAGGGTTGTTATTTGTATGTCATTGATGGGAAATATTGTTTCAGTGCCTCTTAGGTATGATGTTTTTCTCACATAGGCAAGGAAGCTAGAAGAAAGTAAATTAATTTTTTCCTTAACTCTGCCAGTCTCTTATGTGGGTTTGTCAAATGTAGTTAATTTATTCAAACCTATGTAACTTTAGACCTATATTAAATTTTAGTGGAAATCTCAAGGTTTCCAAAGATCTCAAATATCTATCCATCCATCCATCCATTTTCCGCCACTTATCCGGGGCTGGGTCGCGGGGGTAACAGACTAAGCAAAGAGGCCCAGGCTCCCCCCTCCCCAGCCCCTTCCTCCAACTCCACCTGGGGGACCCCAAGCTGTTCCCAAGTCAGCCTGGAGATATAGTCCCTCCAGCATGTCCTGGGCCTACCTGGGGGCCTCTTCCTAGTTGAACATGCCCCGAAAACTTCTAAAGGGAGGTGTCCACAATCTGGATCCCAATTATATCCTGCTAAATCAGGGAACTTCTTCATAAAATCCTGCACAAGATTGTAGCTATTTTCTATTTAATGTAATGCTTCAGCCATAAAAACATGACATCCTGAGTTTGACTATTTCACCCAATATACATATGAAGCAGCTTCTTTGAAGCCCAATGCTCCCACGACGGTATCCCATACAAGATTTCATCACTGTGACCACTAACAGTGTTAATAAAATTCACAACACAAATGCAGTTTCTATGCCTTTTGCATGTCAATGCACTATCTCAGGTGCTGTAGGCATATTTTAGATGAACATGATTGGGCAGAAGGGGAATAAGGTGAAAAAAAAATAAAGGCAGCATTGTCCTTATTCAGTCAAACATGAGGAATACCCCTTTAAAAATTGGAAGAAAGAAGAAACCTTTTGCTATCTGTGGGAGTTCACCAAATTGCCTCCAGGCCAGAAGAAGAGAGGATGACAATGGTAATGAGAATTATTAGGTTTTTTATGCAATATTTGGTCAAATTCATGTCACTCTATGGGACAAAAAGGATTCAACTGAAGTATACAAAACAAAATAGAAAATCAGCAAATGGCTTTCCTTTTGTAAATAGTCATAACTGTTTTCAGACTATATTAAAAACAATAAAGTTAAATCGAAATATTTGTCCTCCATTGTAATGAGTGACGGTGTATGGGTAACAGGGGTGGAATTCCTTCCAGAAGGATTCAGGTTTGAAATCTTGAGAAAAGCATGTGTGCCTAAAATGAAATAGGTGGTGTAAATGTAATACCTAAGTAATGAGCCTCACTCTGGGTGAGGAAGATGTTAGAACATTTTCTTTCTGCTCTGCTTTCAGGAATCTGTTGATTGACTGATGACGAGTACTAAAAGTTGGAACGTTTATTTTTTTTTAGTTTGAAAGAGTATGTAAGCTGACAGATCAACATTAACATCCATATGTGTCCATTGACCATGACCTGAATGCACATTCACATGAAAAGACAGAATCCCCAAGAAATGAACAATTGAAGTGATCAATGTCGTTTGTCTCTTGTCTTTTTTGTACCTCACAGGCTACTATCCTCATGTCTCCCAGGCGACCTCTGACCCCGGGCCTCTTCCTCCTACTGTTGCCCCTCTTCTTGCTGGTGCAGCTGGCTCCTTTCAGCTGGAGCTACGACGGGCTGGGTCCGGGCTGTCATCTCTTTCGTAGGTCTATCTTTTAATCACGCTTGCACACACTCACCAAGAAATACAGTCAAACACACTCAAGTTGTTTTTGGTATTTGGATATGAAGTTGATTATCAGCTGTGGTGTGCAGTCACTGACACACGGTGGGGCACAAGACCTCCGTACAAGTCATCTGTCTTGTGTGTCTATTCCATCAACTATTCAAATCAAAAATGGTCCCGTCCTCAATCCTAACTACTCCCTCCATAGTTGGAATCTCCCCTCAGTTTTCTTACCTTCTTAATCCAGTAAGTGGCCCTGGCTCTCACACTGCATAGGAATGAGAGGTGTTGTGTTCCCTCATCATTCAGGTGCCCAAAAGTTTGTATTATGAGCTGCACGTGGCACATCTTTCTCTGGCTTGCATCAGTTTCAGCCCGACTGGCAAATTGTTCTGTATGAAGATGCTGTTGGCTGACATCAGTTTCTTTGAGGGAGAACATGTGCTTGTCTGCATTCTCTTGCCTTAACAGCAGAGATGACCATGACCGTTACACATGAAGCATTATTGGGCTTCACTTTTCCATATCATGTTCAGTTTCTTCTACTCATATTGGCATCCTTGGCAAATATGAGGAGAGGCAGTTCTGAATTAATACCTTTATTGTTTATCCTTTTAATTGAAACAATTGAAAGAGAAAAGTAATAACAAAAACTAAATATTTTTTCTAAAAAAAGAGTGATTCAATTATTGGATCCCCTTCAATAGTTTGTGCAGCCTTCCTTTGCCAAGAAAACAGCTCTGATTCTACTCTTCCACAATCTCCTGTGATGAGACTGTGGAAGACATGGGAAATGATCTGAGACCCTTTGTCTTTTAAGAATCTCTTTTTTAAATATATTTTACCACATTTATGGACTCTTAACTGTGATTCTTGGTGTTTTTTCACCGATTGAGCCACCCTCCTTACAGTGTGTACAGTCAAAATCCGAACAAAACCTCTTCCTAGCAGATAACATTGTCATATGCCTGAAACTCCTTGATTATTGCCCCAATAGTCAAAATGGATACTTGAAACTTTTTAGTTATTTTTTTTTACAACCATTTCCAAATTTGTAAAGCTGAACAATCTTCTGTTGCATATCATTGCTGTACTCTCTTAACTATGGCAATGGATGATAAATGAAAATTAGCCTGTGAGTCACCATATATTTATACCTCCGGGAAACAGGAACTCATGGGTGACCATACAAGTTTTCCTAGTTATTCTGATGAAATTGAAAAATTAATATTTGAATGGGAACATACTTCAATTAGATCTTGTCAGTTGGATTTCTGGGGTGCCGGAAAATGTGGCACACATATTTGGAAAAAAATTTATTTTATCTCAAAATATTTTTTCCTTCAATAATTTATTTAAAAGGTACCGCAGTATGCTGTTCTTTCCCCCCAAGTTATTATGTTCTTGGCTGTCCAATAAGCTGGCTAAAAAAATTTTAACAAAAAGCCCCATATACTGCCTGTCAATCTTTTCTCTCTGAGGAGCGCCCATCTCCTCTGTAATAATGAGCTGTGCTCTAACTGGCCAGCTGAGCCAAACACAAAAAAGTAATGTTATTATAACGAGAGAGAGAGTTCAGGAAGTTGACGCAAGGCTGTGGGAGGGAGCAGGGCACTTTGCCAGAGCCGATATTTGTAAAATATGCAGGACAGGTCTGTTTGCAATGTAGAAATCAGCAGGAATTTTAAACCATGTGTTTGAAATACTGAAGTGGAAAAGGGGGGTCTAATAGCTAAATTTGGCAGTTTTCAAAGTCAATCTTCTGTGTGCTGTTAGATAAAGTGGAGATCGCAGTACAGCCAAACTTCCTCAGGAAAAGGTATTTTCCTTAATATATGTCCTCTAAATTCAAGGCTAGATCATTGTTTGGATTTTGAATGAAGGATTAACTGCTACCATATTTTTTATAGCCTGCTTAGCTAACATCTACTAAGGCTGCCAGCGTTAGTGGAGGGCACTATGTCTATCTCTCCTTTGATTACTCTCTTTCCTGTGTCCCCACAGCGTTTAACGTGACGATCCGCAGTGACCGGAAGGGGACCTGCAGGGGGATGTACACAGTGTATGCCTGTGTGGGATACTGCGAGTCCAGTGCTTTTCCATCTCGCTACTCTGTGCTGGTGGCCTCCAACTTCACTCACAACATCACATCTGCCTCCCGCTGCTGCACTATCAGCAGGACCACTAAGGTACGTGCCATCGCCGTGCTGATATGTCATCAGCACCAGTCCTGTGGCGAGGTGGTTCACTATGCAGTCTGCTCAAAAGGTGCAGTGAGAAGCAAACCGTTAGCTCCAAATGTGTGTTTACTTTAATACTGACTTAGCTCGTCTCTTCCATGCAGAAAAATCCATCTTACAGCTGGTTTAAGGTGCGTTTTCAAGGATTAAGATGGTCAACCAACTTAAATCAACTGCTGACCAGCCTATACAATCAGCATGTCCACCAGGCTAACCACCTGCTGTTTGAGCTTTCATGAGCTATGTTCAGTTAAGAGGAGAGCGCTGACCGAATAGAGACATGCCTAGCCCAGCTGAAAGTGCTGAAAAACGCAGCTTACACTATTTTGGAATCGTAGCTAGGTTTAGCTAGAATTTTCGGCATGAATTATTAGTTGTAGCTGTTACAATTGCAAACAATAGTGTGGCAGTGAAATTGAATGATGTTGACCGCATGCAAATATTGAGACTCAAATTTTGGCAGTTTGGTACAGAGAATGACTGTATTAAGTTTGCATGATTTCTCAGGTGAAGGTGCGTCTGGACTGTCCTCTTGGCCATCACCGTGATGATATCGAGATCCTGTCCGCACGTGCCTGCCGCTGTGACATGTGTCGGAGGTCACGCTACTGAGGGCTTTATTTCACATGCTACAGAAGTCTGAGGACCATACTAAGCAACTGACGTTTTTAATCCTGAAAACCAGTGTGTGTTGATTAGTGTTCTGTGTTTGTATGTGTGTGTGTTTTGTGTGTTTGCATATGTGTGAGTGGGCAGTACATGGGCGAACGCACATGTATTGTGTATGAACATCTACCAGCCACTGACAGATAAATGTTCCGATTCACCAGCCACTGAACAGTAAATAATTTTTTGCATCTGTAATGTACCAGCCACTTTCATATTTTACCAGCATTTGACGGGAGGATTGTGTTCATTTCTACCCTGGTGTGTGTGCGTCTGTGCGCATGTGTGTCTGAGTGCGTATATGCATGTATGTGTGTGTGTGTGTGTGTGTGTGTGTGCGTGTGCAAGAGAGAGAAGTGGACATAAAGAAATCTGGAGATAAAGCATGGGACTGGAAAAGAAAGAGAAATCAATTGAAAACATGTATTTTCAAATGGCTTTTCATGATGTTTTATTTCAGGATTTATTAGTTTGTCTCACAAGGCTGTTACATTGTATATAAATTAATTCGGGAAAAATGGCAAGATAGAAACACCATTAGCATTGGTTTTACACACTTCGTAGGGAAATCCTATTGCTATTTGTTGATTGTCTTCAGAATGACTTCTTGTTGCCTCCTTCTGCCTGTCATTAGATACAACTCTGAAGAGCAGGATTCAATGCTTGCTTCATTCATTTATGACTTACGAATGTCTTAATTTATGTTAATGAGCTTGAATTTTGAATGATATTTAAAGAAACAAGAATAAATGTTGGTGTCATTATTGTAATAAAAAGCAAGTGAAAATACATAATTTTGTCAGATTTTGAGTTCTTTCATTTTCTTAGATCCCAGATATTTTAAAAAAGCTGTTAAAATAGAGCAGATGCTGAGAATAATTAGCCCTGTCAGCTATTTGCTGATTATACAATATAAAGTAATATCATATTGATTGGCCTTTCTGCACCTATGTTATATTGAGTTGGTGGAAAAAGTCTACCATATCAAACCTCCACTTGAGTGATAGCACTGTAGGTGCCATATAGAGCAGCCTAACTATGGTCCTTGAGACCTACCATCCTTTAGGTTTCCTCCATTTATTACACGACAGACCTCATAAACTCTTTGAAGGGTGTGTTTTTTTAGAATGCTGAGCACTCTAGAAGCTTTGCTTTCCATCATCAGTGGTTGTTACTCCAACATTAGAATGTCCCCTTAAGAGTGTTCTAATCACATACAGTCGAGATCCCACTCCTTCAAGGGTTAAATAACTGGAGATCTTGCTGAGTCGCTAATTACTAGAATCAAGTATGCCAAATCAGGGTCGAAATGAAAGCCTGCAGGATGAGAAATGAAAGCCTAATGGATAGATAGAGCTTCGGGAACTGGGTTCGGCAGCCCTGCTGTCGTGCTTGTGCAGCGTGCTATTGGTCGTTCAGTGCGCCACAGACCGCTGACTCAGTAAGTTTGGCACTCGGTGTCCAAGGAGGAGCAGACGGCACAGTTGCACTGCAGGGCCAGCGGATAGGGGTACAGCGGGGACACGTCGGGGCGGCATCCCGGGAGCCGAGCCGTCAGGTGCAGCATGCGACTGTACGTGCACACGCGGTGGTGCCGCTGCACTAAAGGAAAGCGTGGGACCGGCCTCTGCGAAGACATGTATAACACATGTGACTATGTGCACACTGAGGGGGGTATTACAGACAGCAAGTATAGAAATGGTTTATGCAAAATATTACAGGATAATGTAGGAAGGGCAGTGTCAAATGACATGCTGAATGAAGTCAGCCATTTTGTTTCATGGTCTGCCAGGTCAACCAGAGATTTGTTACTTTGTTATATTTTTGCCTATACAGGGTGTATCAAAAAAAATGTCCCACTATGAAAAATTGCCCTAAAATTAATATACTATAATTTTTTGAAAATCCTTTTACATAGGTTGCTAGACAATGGTTCAGTGCTTTTTTGTGCAATTGCACATACTCAACATGTCACGCATGAGTGAGCACAGGCTAGTTACGTAAATTGCGATACATCTGTTGTGCTTGAAAAAGTGCTGAGATGAAAACAGGATCTGAGACCATGAGAGGCAATGTTAGGTACGCCCTTAACTGTCCTAAAACATTTCAGGAAATTGCTTTAACCCTTTGCTCCCCAGGTGGCTAACAGTCCTGTTATGTCATGTGACGTAATCAATTAATGGGTGTCCCCAGAATGGTGCAAAACCAGGTGTTTGCACTTTCTTGATCTCAGCACATCCCTTGACACATTTCAGTTCTACTTACAGAACTGTTCGGAGAACAAGTGATTGCCCAACAACGCAACGTGGAATGGCCCAGAGGTCACCGGACTTAACCCCTCTTGACTTTTTCTTGTGGGGTCATCTTAAGTTAAAAGTGTACGTTACTCCAGCTAGGGACCTGGATGACCTTGAGGTACACATAACGGCAGAAGTCAATGTTCTCAGAAGGGACAGAGCTTTGATCCTCCATGCAGTGTATGATATGCGGAGGAGGGCCCAAATCTGCCAGGAAAGAACTGGTCGACATGTTGAGGACTGAAAGTGTGGAAGGATTAATTCAAAAGTAATGGAAATTTGCGATAAACAAAGGGCATAACTAAGGTTGCTTCCTATGGTCTCAGATCCTGTTTTCATCCCAGCGCTTTTTTCGCGCAAAACAGATGTATCGCAATTTACGTAATTAGCGTGTGCTCATTCATGCGTGACATGTTGAGTATGTGCAATTGCACAAAAAAAGCACTGAACCATTGTTTATCAACCTATGTAAAAGGATTTTCAAAAAATTATAGAATATTAATTTTAGGGCAATTTTTCAAAGTGGGACTTTTTTTTGATACACCCTGTATGTAAGTGCAAGTGCATATATTCCCTTGGAGACTGACTGCAAAGCACTGTAGGTTCTGAAATTGATGAAAAGAGAAAGCATAAATGAGAGGGAGTACGGGAGAAGAACAAAGATAATGTACTACCTCCCAGGTATGGCAGCGACCCCAGCATGCCTCTGTGCGTATCCGTAGGCTGCGACAGCCTGGCTTCCGGGCGATGAAAGAAAACTCCCGCACCGCACAGCCGCGGAATGAGCGCAGGTTCGTCACAGCATTGGGCGCAGTCACCACGGCAACGAGCAGCAGGAATGACAGTAATTGAGTATGGAGGGTTTGCCACATTCTAATGGATTGGGAGAAGCCACAAAGTGAAAATATTTAGTGAACTAAGCAGGTCAGATTCACAGTTATTAAGATAAAAGATGTTTAAAAAAACAGATGATGTAATTAAATGCAATACGGAACGTATGTAAGAAATCAAAAATATTAACAAATGTTGATTTTAGTGTCCTTTTTCACCTTATTCTCTGTATGCTGATCCCCCAATATTTTTCTTTGCTTTGGAGTCTCGATAATTAATATTAACAGTCATTATTACTCGGTAATGTACAGTATTTCTCAAGGTAAGATGAATATACAATGAATCTGCAATACAAAGCGCATATCTACCGAGAATGCTGAAGTCCTTGTTGGCTTTGTTATCTTTTGCTTAAGGGGTCATACTATGCTTTTTGAGTTTTTCTATTTCCTTTCCTGTGTTGCACAGCTTTTTGTGCATGTAAAATGTTTGCAAAGCAAAGCACCCAAAGTCCAAGCCAAAGAAAGTTATTCTCTCCAAAAGAGTAAACACAGCTCCCGAACTACCTGAACCACCTTGTTTGTAGTCCAGCCTTTTCTTCCATCAGTTGTCTGTGTCATGATGTAACACATTAGCATAATGCACGCATAGCGGCTAGTCTATCATGCCTTCAAACAAACCAAGGTAGAGCCAAGGCTGGGAGGAGTTTGGTTGATGTTTTTCGTCATGTTGAGGAAACACCTTTTTCTTGAAAGCTAATTCACTTTGTATGGACTTCAAGAGGACGATTCAGTGACGCATCAGTGGTTAAAATAAATTTTTTTCCACCACCATTCCTCAGCAGATTACCCCAAACTTTTATTGCGTTCCCTTCATTTTACTGAGGAATGCATCCTGAACCGTAGTTTAACAACCACAACAGTGGGTGTGAAAAGCATTTATACAAGCTTGCGTTTCGCTTGGATGATTGGAATTGTAAATAGCAAGCTTCCTATCACAGGGTGAATGTTCTGATCGTAAAATAAGCAGTTCCTCTAATGAGTATGAGTGCTTGCTGATGCGGCTTTGTAGAAAAATGGACAATACTTTAAACTTTACCATGGAGGAAAGGCATGTTTTTTGATTTAGAGAGGTTACTGCTGACTATTGACATCCATCCGCACCTATATTGATAAGCTCATGCTAAATTCCAATAGAAAATCATTAATTCTTGATTTGCGTTAAACACATGATTATTTTATGATTTGGCAGTGTGTAATTTTGAGAGCTCTGACAGCTTGGGGAGCCACTCGGAGAGCTGTCTTATTTGGCTCACAAACAGTAGATAATTTTAAAAATCACTGTCAGATGAAGTACACTTGTGGTAAAGGTGCTTATGATACCAGAAATGTATTGTTTTAACCCCCAGCCATTTTTCAATTCTCAGTATAATTTTTTTTTAAATAATTTATTTGCTGGACTTTCATGGAGATTTTTTTGTGTTTGTGGCCCTTACTCTGAACCAAAATTATGAAAAGAAACTGAAATACGACTGAATCTTAAATGCTTGTTCAGCCATCTTTATTTACCTTGCTGTGTGGCTTATATCAGCCTGTAACATTCAGTAAATCCGTCTACTTGCTTGTAAATGGCTAACATACGCATGATAAAATAAAGCCCAAAGGATCACAAAAATGCCAAAACTGTTCATTCATTCATGAATGCTTAATAATCAAGTCATATTGCAATGTGTGCGAGTATTTGCCCATAAATTGGAAAAGATCAGGCAGTCATGAGGGAATTAATTTCCTCATTGCTTTTAAATGAATCTCAAATTACTTTTACCAGTATTGCAGCCTGAAAAGACATAGATTCAAGGATGTTTTGAACAATGATTTTCTCAGATTTTTTTCTGGCATGTCCACATGACCAAATCATGCCTTGAATTTTGGCATTTTTGGGCGTTTTTTATCATAAGCATTTTCAGATGCAAATTACTCCTAAACTAGTGACAAGATTGGATTGGGTTTAAGCGGCCAGGGTACAGAGGATGAGGCTGCAATATGCACCCCTGATTATACATACCTCTGTCAAGGGGGCCAACTGAAAATCAAATAAAAAATTTGGTTCAGTAAAAATGGCCATTTTAAATAGCCGATTACAGGAAAATAAAATGAGATATGCCAAATCTGATAGCAGGTTCATAAATTTCAGGTAATTTTACCTCTGTGCACCCATTGACATTAATTTAGGAGCACTGGAAAGTGTATTCGCAAGTGACTAGACACCGCCTCCTTAAATTGGCAATTACTCCATGAAAAATTGGAGTTGGAACTTCAGATTTGGGATTTGACTATTTGGAATTATGCCAAACACTGATGATCCTCAAATTTTTCTGAGACGGTGTAGTGCAAACTTTTCGAAAAGTAAGAGTAAGTTAGATATAGCTTGTGTAATATGTTGCAATCAAGAGCAAAATTGGAAAAATTCCACTCAGGAATCATTGGGTGTACCCATGAGCCCTACGGTGGTCCAGCACTTTCTGGTGGTTGGTGATCAATGACAAGCTACCTGCTGAAATTCATCTTAAGCATTGGATAAACTTTGCATACTAGTGCTTATATGCATTTAGCTGTGATAAGTATAGATAACAATTTCAAACCTCTAGTGCAGTTTTAAAATCTTTAAAACAGCCACCCTCTTGGAACACATTGAAATGTTTCAAAACAACTTTTCTGCCAGTAGTGCAAACATACTGGGTGTCACTACCCTCATGTGAATGCCTTCTGTGATTCCTCCCATCTCGTGGCATGGTGGCGCAGTGGTTAGCACTGCCGCCTCACAGCAAGAAGATTTTGGGTTTCAATCCAGCCTGTGGTCTTTCGGTGAGGATTTTGCATGGTTTACCCAAGTTTGCACATTTCCTCCGGGAACATAGTCCAAAGACATACATGCAAAGCTAATTGGATACTCTAATTGCCCCATTGGTTTGAACAAATTGAAATGAAATAACTGAAAGTGTCGTTAAATTGTAAAGAATCAATCTCATTTGATTGTTTTGCGTCTTGCATGTACCATGATCCCTGGCTGGGTCTTGTTTAATTGTTACTCTCTTGTGTGTGTGATGAATTTATAACCCCTCCTTTGAATTGCAAGTTGCTGGATTGTAATCTACTATAAGTGCTTAGAACCAGTGAGCACTTATTTGTAAAACTCTTTGTCTTCAGAGAGTTAAATGTAATTTTTAAAAAGAGCATTTACAGAAGTTTCCTTCTTTGTTTAGTTATTAGGAGCAAGCTCCCAAGCCTTTCTTACGGTCTCCAGGATTGGGACCACGTTCCTCTTAATCCTTTCCCAGTATGTTCCTCTGTCCAGTTTATTCAGAACAAGTTCCCAATCCACCTACGATCATCGGGATCAGAACCGCGTTCCCTCTAAGCTCCTCCATCCTGCCTGTGGACAGTTTGGCTCTGGCTAAGCATGAACTCCACCTGGCAGCAATACCAGGAGGCCACTGGCCAGGCATTGGTAACACCTACACTGCTCCGCCCATAACATCTGAACTGAACTGTGCTCTTACCCTCTGGGCTCCGTCCCACTGTTTACTGTGCCAATGGATTTTACTCTGCCTATGCACTTGATTCCTTTTCAGGATCATAACACCGGGAGAACCTTTTACAATAGGTATTATAAATGTTTAAGACTGAAATGAAGCATTGATAATAGCATATGAATCTCAACAACAGATAGCTACCGATGGTTCTACTCCTATAATTTATAATAATAGCATATAGCTACAAAATGCAGTTGGTGATTTGATTCATTTGAATTTAATTGAGATTTACTATTACCCATCTCATTGAATCCCATTTAATTATTTGTTATTCTGGCTTCAAACCATTTGTCCATCAGGGAGCGAACTCTTTTCATAACCGATAAATTCACAGGCTGTGATGTCTTAATTTCATTGTTATTAAGTTCTGAAATTTTTATTAAGTTTTGTTAAAGTAAGGTATGCAGCTCTGCTTGGAGAGAGGAGGTGATGACGTACAAAACATCCACAAATGTTACACGTCATCTGTTTGAAATGAAAAGTAATAAAGTTGATTTCATAATATTGGAACAAGAGGTCCAAATTGTGTTTATCTGTCAAATGTCATTGCCATTGGAGGAAAACTTCTGGATAGTTGCAGCATAAACCAACGAGCCAAAACATTAAAATTACTCAAAGTTGAAGTAAATAACGTTGATTATCTAAAAAAAATGGCATATGTTAGATATTGGACCTGAACAACTCTGACAAGGGTCAAATCATTATAACCAGATGAGAGGGTCAGAGCATCTCTGGATGCTCCCAGTCAGCAGTGAGCACTGGCCGAGTATGCGAGCAGTGCTTACATGGGGAAGAGATGACACCGGGATGCATTTTTCCAACTCCGACTACTTGAAAATTGTTGGTGTTTCATGTGTGCGTGTGTAGTACACACACACACACACACACACACTCGCACTCATATATTTACATTTCTTTTTCTATTCTGGCATAATTCATACAAATGACCCTATTGTAATAATTTTTTTTGCTGTCAAAAGATATCACACAACATCTAGTGGAGTGTAACTTGTTGTGGGAGTTCCTTGATATCAAAACACACCCACAGCACCCCGCCCACAGTTACGCTCTGTTGCAACAAGAAGCAGCTCTTGTTAATCACTGCGCCCCCTGGCGGTTATGGAGAGGTTGACATCAAAACTCAGAAAATCTAAGCTACAATCTGTGGTTTCCAGGCTATAAACAACATGCTGTACTTCGCATGACTTTTCACTAAACATTTAAAGAGGCCTCCAACTGCATATAATGCTAATCCACAGCGAACCTACAAACTGTGTTTTCTTACCTTTCTTAACAAGTCCTGCGGGACAAATGAAAACAGCTGTTCTTGGTGGGATGTTCGGTATCACTGAGGGACAGTATGTTGTTTTAAGTCGTATTTAAGGACGGATTCTATGACATCATGGCAATTAAAATAAAATAATACTTTATGAGCGGTACGTCTTGGGGATAAACTCATGACTACATTGCTAAAACTACGGCGGCAATATTCCACGCAAGTGCTGATAAACCCACCATGCCAGTTATATTCGGGCAAACCGTGAAACTCCTTAGTAATTTCTGTAGCAGGCGAATAATGACGAACTCCGCTCGCATATAAAGACCTCAGAAGAACATTCCGGTGGATATGTGGCAGCCAAAGTAACAGAAAAACGTTTTAATAGTTCAGTTCCAACGAAGTAGGCCTACATACAGTATGGGTTCAGTCGTCCAATGCTACCCCGAAGAGTTAATTTGACCCTGAGCATTTTTGTTTCTCTCACCTACGAGGTGAAGAGTGAAGCCCCAGAGCAGAAAATCGCCGAGTACACGGAATGTAATTAGTTTTCCACCTTATACACTTTTACTACACTAAGTGTTACCCTCACAGCTGTCATGATGAGACAGGTTTCTTTTAAATACTCGGAACAAACAGAGTGCATTTTAATGTGCTATTTGGACTTTGATTTGAACATAGTATGTAGGTAGTTTCTTTTTTCACGTGGAATATTGAGAATCGATTTTCTGAGTACACGTTTGTAATGTAAATGCAGTCTCATCAAGACGTGGATCTTCGGTCATGAACTGGGTATTTTAAATTTAGACCAACCCGCACAGTCATAATATCGCTGCCTGAAGCAAGGCATCAAATAGTGGTTACTTTAATTGATTGAGTGGATTTTGATGTATTACATAACTCCTAATCCTATTACTGCTGCAATGTTGAGCAGATACAGAAGTCAAGGCACTGTTCATGTAAAACTGTAATCTGGCTGTTCACTCTCATAAAGAGTATCAGAGCATGAGCTGCAAGTTAAATATGGCCCCCTTGCCACCTGCAATTGCTGTATTGTCCAAATCCTAGTGTCCTGAGAAGTTTTGGTATCCCCCAATTTGTAATTTACAGTTAATAGGAGAGAACAGACCCTTCTTGAAAATCAAAGTAGCAATAATAGTTAAAAATTGCTTAAATACTTGCAAGAACCCTTCCTCAACAGATACAGTACATGTCTGATGGATATGAACATTCATTTGGAATCACATTTCTGAATCTCAATGGTAATTACCCAAACTGATAAATGTGTATGTAACTATGCGACAAAGATTTGCAGTATGCAGAAGAATGGACACGTCTGTGAATCACCATTTCTGAAGCATCCTTATATTCCCCAGGGCTGCATGCACCATGCAATTTGCCTTTAAAATGTTCTCGTCATGGCAGTGTTTTGACCCTCTCTGAGACACCGCCCATTCCACACCGAAGCTACTTAGCCTGTGTATTCAAAATGGCCAATAAAAACCAAATATATTCTTAATTCAAACTTTATCCTGACCATACTTATCTTTAGAACGCCTTAACACTGGTACAACAAGATTTACCTTTAAGAACACTTCCCTGGTTTTATAAAAGTGTGAAAGCAGAAAATCATTTTTCTGACCTTTATTTGCAGACTCTCACCCATTGGGCCCAAATGTGGAAGAGGTTTTAAAACAACCTTATCACCTGTAGATAACTTTATTTTTTTGTGTTTGTGTGAGTGTAATGCATTTTCGTAAAAGAAAAAAAGACACAAAAATGAAATGTCCTGTTCCTTTTTCATTGATTATCCATTCTAAAATTAGATGCTTTCCTGTTTCAAGTCTCATTCTCACAAATTCATACATTCATGTTCCGGGGCTGTTTGTCCCCAGTCTACACTTAAACGCTTAAACATGAACATCAGGCAAGAGGACACATTTCAGTTTTGAGATGCTACATTAGCTTCCATCTTTTGTCTAAATATGTGAAAATATTTGATTATTGCCATATCTGTTGAAGCAAACCCACAGGTCTGCAGTGATTAATGGCTATAGACGGTATCTCAGGTCTTCCTTGAATAGGTATTCACACCACATCGATAGACAGAATTGTTTGGTCAAACATAGGTCAGGAATTGAAAACACATTACGAGAGAAATACAGAAAATAGGTCAAGGGTGTTGAAAAGTGTAGGTTTGGTATTGACAACCAGCTACCAGTAGCTACAATTTCAAAAACAAATTGCACAATCAAAGTGTTACATTCTAATTTGAACCCTGTTCTTTGAGAGTAAAGGCAGGATAGATCCAACTTTAACCAACACCACCACCCCCAACCCCCCACCCACTGTTCCACTGTGTCTTCCTCACTGTCAGCTTCCAGGCAAAGGCACACATACATACTCCTGCTCGCAAGTTAGTGTGCACACATACGCTCACACACTCACACGCACTTGCATACACACACATAAAACATACACAAACACACACACACACTCTGAGCTGATTCATCCTGTATTTTCCTAATCCTCTGTATCCAACAAGGTCACAACTCTGCACAAAATGAATCTGAACACAATAAATTGGCAAAAAAAAAAAAAAAAAAAAAAAAAAAATTACAAAAATAAAAATTGAAAGTATTAACAAATTCAACTTTTAAATGAATAGACAGAAAGTACTGAGACAGTATTGAATACTCCCCAAACCATTTACGCACTTTTCAAAACTAAAAGTATTGCTAAAATAACAACTTTGTCTCTTTTCTTCAGAGAATATGAATAGACTAGATTAATTCATCCTCATTAGAACATTTTAGTCTAGCAGCAAGTCTGCTGAGATAATGCAGTACTACACTAAGTTACCCCCACCGACACTAGAGTCATACATATATATGTATATATATATAAAACATTAGTAGTAGTAGAATAAGTTGCAGAAGTAGGAACAGTATTACCATTTGTTTAAATCATTTCTTTTATATCATCATTCCTCTCTCTTTTTGGGACAGTAAAACTCCAAGTTTGTGATCTGATTGGAGGTTGGGCAGAACCCAGGAGAATTGTGACAAGTTCTTAAGTGTACCACTGGGGCTGTCTGTATCCAGGTGTATGTGTATTAATGTGGCTGGGTGTTTGTATCGGCGTCTGAATATCCAAAAATAACATGCACATTTCTGTACAGAATGTGGAGAAGATGGCAAGAGTATGTGGGAACAGTAAATGTTGTTTGCGCATATGAGTTTGGATTTGAACGTCTTAAAACGACTGCCAATATTAAAGTATGTACTTGTGTGAATATGGGCTTGTACAGGCATGTACTTGTGTTCATGTACTGTATTTCAATGAGAATATATAAGTTTGTGTGTATCTGTGTGTATCTGTGTATCTATGTCGTTGCGTTTATGTATGTCTGAGTTTATGTGTACATGCATGTGTGAGTGTGAGTGTTTGTATACTGTATTAGAGTGTATTATGCAGTGTAATTGTCCATATTTTTGCACATTAGGGCATATGTAGGTATATTGTTTGAGCTTGTAATTTTATGGGCATATCCATGAATGTGTGAATGTATGCATATTGTAAAAGTGCGCATTGTCTTGTTTGTGTACGTGTGTGCATGTATGCACTTGCATGAATAGGAATTGTATGAGTGCATATTGTACTGCGTACATGTCCATGTGTGAGTGAGCGTGTGTGTGTGTGTGTGTGTCCATGGGCAAAAAATATGACTGTATATTGTGCTCCGTGCGTGGATATTGAATCAGTCTGTATTATGCTGTGAGTATATATGTTTGTCTGTGTTTGCATATTGGATGAGTTTGTATTGTGCTGTGTGTGTAGAAGTTGTATCAGTCTGTATTATGCTGTGAGTGCATATGTGAGTCCATGTGTGCATACTGTACAAGAGTGTACTGCGCTGTGTGTGAGAGCATATGTGTGCATGTGTGTGTCTGTGTGTGTGCATATTGTAGGTGTGTTTTGCGCAGTGGTGGGCTCAGGGCATGTATGAGGGCTCTGTGATGCAGGAGTGTGCCAGGGGGAGTGTCGGTGTGGTGTGTTCTAGGTGCTGTTGGTGATGCTGAGCTCCGGGTCGGGCTGCGTGGGACTGGGCCGCTCCTGCAGGTTCCTCTGGTTTCGGCTGGCCTCCTGCAAGCTCTGCAGCCTCCTGTCCTGAGCCTCTTCCAGCCCCCTCCAGAGCTCCGCCCTCTCTCGCTCCCTCTTCAGCTCCCTGTGACACACACATGCACACACACTGTCTAAACATGCACACACAAACACTGTCTCAACACACACACAAACAGATACACTCACACACAAACACTGTCTTTACACACTCTCGCACACACTCACACACACACTTTTGAGGGATGCTGCGCAGTCAATTTACTCACTTCTGTTTTTCCACCTTATAAGAGGCAGTGAGGTCATCGAAGAGCTTGCTGTTCATCTCCATAAAGGTCTTCAGTACATTGTAGATGAGAGACACAATTGTCCTGAAGACAGTGAGCAAGCGATTAAAGCATTAATAACCATGAAGCACACAAAGCAATATAAGGACATCGAACCAGAAGCAACATTACACATTCATAAAAAATGTGCAACAAATCCAGCAAGAGCAATAAGAATAAAGCCAAGGAGTCTGTGTTCAAGTTCTATCTGACACCCAATACAAGATGTACACACCAAGGACTGCGCAGCTTTCAGTTCAGTCAGGAGTGTGATAGATACACTCATAAAATGGTTCCAAACGGAACCCTGTGATTCCACCAGAGAGGATCCTTCTGTTGTTCAAGGGCTCATCGTTGGCAAAATGGCTCAATCTGGGAGATTTCAAAGCTTCCACACCAGTGATAGCTGGCTCAGTAAAAGATTGAGGGTTTCATGAAGAACTAAAAAGGATTCTTTCCTCTATGGAGGCCAGCAAAATAACCCTTTTTTTCTGAGGCTTCAGAAAGCCCCTGTTTGGGGACTGAAGTGAATGTGAGCTCAGCACTGACAGGTAAAGAGAGTGTAGAGTGAATGTGAGTTTAGCACTAACAGGAAAAGGGGATGTAGAGTGAATGTGAGCTCAGCACTGACAGGTAAAGGGAGTGTAGAGTGAATGTGAGCTCAGCACTGACAGGTAAAGGGAGTGTAGAGTGAATGTGAGCTCAGCACTGACAGATAAAGGGAGTGTGGAGTTAATGTGAGCTTGGCACTGACAGGTAAAGGGGATTAGAGTGAGTGTGAGCTCGGCACTGACAGGTAAAGGTAGTGTAGAGTGAATGTGAGTTTGGCACTGACAGGTAAAGGGGGTGTGGAATTAATGTGAGCTCGGCACTGACAGGTAAAGGGAGTGTAGAGTGAATGTGAGTTTGGCACTGACAGGTAAGGGGGTGTGGAGTGAATCTGAGCTCAGCACTGACAGGTAAGGGAGTGTAGAGTTAATGTGAGCTCGGCACTGACAGGTAAAGGGGGTGTAGAGTTAATGTGAGCTCGGCACTGACAGGTAAAGGAAGTGTAGAGTGAATGTGAGCTCAGCACTGACAGATAAAGGAAGTGTAGAGTGAATGTAAGTTCCGCACTGACAGGAAAAGGGAGTGTAGAGTGAATGTGAGCTCAGAACTGACAGGGTAAGGGGGTGTGGAGTTAATGTGAGCTCGGCACTGACAGGTAAAGGGGATTAGAGTGAGTGTGAGCTCAGCACTGACAGGTAAAGGGGGTGTAGAGTGAATGTGAGCTCAGCACTGACAGGTAAAGGGAGTGTAGAGTGAATGTGAGCTCAGCACTGACAGATAAAGGAAGTGTAGAGTGAATCTGAGCTCAGCTCTGGCAGGTAAACGGGGTGTAGAGTGAATGTGAGCTCAGCACTGACAGATAAAGAGAGTGTAGAGTGAGTCTGAGCTCAGCACTGACAGGTAGAGGGAGTGTAGAGTGAATCTGAGCTCAGCACTGACAGATAAAGGGAGTGTAGAGTGAATGTGAGCTCGGCACTAACAGGTAAAGTGGGTGTTGAGTGAATGTGAGCTCGGAACTGACAGATAAGGGGGTGTAGAGTGAATCTGAGCTCAGCACTGACAGGTAAAGGGGGTGTAGAGTGAATGTGAGCTCAGCACTGACAGGCAAAGGTGGTGTAGAGTGAATCTGAGCTCAGCACTGATAGGTAAAGGGGGTGTGGAGTGAATGTGAGTTCAGCACTGACAGGTAAACGGGGTGTAGAGTGAATGTGAGCTCAGCACTGACGGACAAAGGGAGTGTAGAGTGAATCTGAGCTCAGCACTGACAGATAAAGGGAGTGTAGATTGAATGTGAGCTCGGCACTGACAGGTAAACAGGGTGTAGAGTGAATGTGAGCTCAGCATCGACGGACAAAGGGAGTGTAGAGTGAATCTGAGCTCAGCACTGACAGATAAAGGGAGTGTAGATTGAATGTGAGCTCGGCAGTGACTAGTAAAGGGGGTGTGGAGTTAATGTGAGCTCGGCACTGACAGGTAAAGGGAGTGTTGAGGGAATGTGAGCTCGGCAGTGACTGGTAAAGGGGGTGTGGAGTTAATGTGAGCTCGGAACGGACAGGTAAGGGGGTGTAGAGTGAATCTGAGCTCAGCACTGACAGGTAAAGGGGGTGTAGAGTGAATGTGAGCTCAGCATTGACAGGCAAAGGTGGTGTAGAGTGAATCTGAGCTCAGCACTGACAGGTAAAGGGGGTGTGGAGTGAATGTGAGCTCAGCACTGACAGGTAAACGGGGTGTAGAGTGAATGTGAGCTCAGCACTGACAGACAAAGGGAGTGTAGAGTGAATCTGAGCTCAGCACTGACAGATAAAGGGAGTGTAGATTGAATGTGAGCTCGGCAGTGATTGGTAAAGGGGGTGTGGAGTTAATGTGAGCTTGGCACTGACAGGTAAGGGGGTGTGGAGTGAATCTGAGCTCAGCACTGACAGGTAAATGGGGTGTAGAGTGAATGTGAGCTCAGCACTGACAGACAAAGGGAGTGTAGATTGAATGTGAGCTCAGCACTGACAGGTAAAGGGGGTACAGAGTGAATGTGAGCTCGACACTGACAGATAAAGGGGGTGTTGAGTGAAAGTGAGCACTGCACTAACAGGTGAGGGGGTGTGAAGTGAATGTGAGCTCAGCACTGACAGGTAAATGGGGTTAGAGTGAATGTTATATCGGCACTGACAGGTAAAGGGACAATGACTCACTGGTTCCAGTGCTCTTTGGAGACTCTGTACAGGGTTGCAAAAACCAGTGGCAGGATGACCTGGCAGTTCTCTTCTATCAGACTTAAAATGTACTCATTATTCCAGAAATACAGAGCCCGCTCTGCAACCTGGGGGAGGACCAGGGAAACAGAGTTGGAAGGGATGAAAAGATTGGTGGACAAGTGTTAACACAGAGATGATTTTTTTCTGTTAAAGCAAAAATAAAATAGAAATAAACATATTATTATAAACTCATCACTGCCAGTTGCCATAACAGTATAATGTTAGTGTGAATGTGCGCATATGTGTGTGTGGGCATATGTTTCTACCCTGGTGGGGACCAAATGTCCCCTTAATTGATGAAAAGAAGGTTTGGTTATCAATAACTGAGCTATTTTAGGGTTTGGGGTGCAGGTTAAGGTCAGGTTTAGGGTGAGGTGAATGTCATTGTTAGGGTTATGCATGTAGTGTTTATGATTAAGGCCAAAGTAAGAGGTTAGGGAATAAATCTAAGTCTACAATATGTCCCCACAAAACATGAAAACATGACAAGTGTGTGTACATGCATGTGTGTGTGAGAATGTGCACGTGCACATATTGTGTGCGTGGATATCTGCAGACGTTACGCAGATGTCTGTGTTTGTTACATCTGTGCATGTGTGTTTACATACATGTATTCATTTGTCTGTGTTTGTGTGTGAGTGTGTGTGTTTGTTTATGTGCGTGTGCGCGTGTTTGTGTGTGTTCTGTCTTACCTGGAAGTGAGGGCTGGAGATGCACGCAGCGATTTGTTTGAAGAGAGGCTCTTGGATCCGAATGAACTGTGAGGGCTCAATCACATCCAGGATCTCCTCTATCTCCCCGAGGAACATCACCTGACCAGGGAAAGACCTCAGTGCCTAAGCAACTGGGCTCACATTCAAAAGACTGCGAGTCCAATCCCAGGTGAGTCACTACCTCTGTGCCCCAAGCAAGGCAATTCACATCAGTTTCCTAAGTAAATAAACCCGGCAGCGTCAATCTAAATGACATCAACATAACGTGATTTCAACCAGGTGCTATATCCAGATCAATCTAAGAGTGCTTGTGCTAAATACATTAGGCAATTTTAACCCAGGTCCTAATGATCACTCCCAAATTCAGGGACACCCCATCACAAAAATACATTGTAATTCATATGAAAAACACTATTTTATTGGCCCAAAACCATACACTAAATTAACAAATCCTATAGCAAGGCCTACTGGGCGGCTAACTATCAAGCATGGTGTTTCTGAAAGCGATATTACACTCAACCCTGCCAATGTTTAAGCTATATTTTACCTCAGGACACCATTAAAGGAAATAATGCTGACATGACCCAAGTACGGTACACATTAACCCCAATAATCCCCATCTCCTCCTAATGTCACCTATACTGGGCCAAACAATAAACGTTCTCTGGAGAAGCATTTCTGTGATTGCCTTGTGGGCGAACCTAAAGAACATGAGCACCCAAAGAGAGATTTAAAAATAAACCATTCACGATTTGTAAATGTTTGCTGGGTTCAATATAACCGCTTTCACTCTTTAGTTGGGCTTAAACAATGCTCTCTGGACAAAGCCTTTGATTACTGTATAGGTTAAACCTTTGAGGAGTCAATCTTTTATTTTTTTTTCTTCCAGAATTCCTCACTGTTCCACATCTAAATCTGTTTAAAGAGTAGATGGCTTATAAGTGTTCTTGACCTCAGCTGCTTTGAGGTACCACTAATAATTGTTGTTATGGAATTAAAGCACATATTTATCATATATTTGTGATCATGTTCCTCCTGAAAGGGGCACATGCACTGAAAATGATATATGAAGCTAATAGGCACTCCAGAGATACAGCTGGTACATGTTTGGTGTGTTTAATAGGACCTCATGACTTGGTTTATTTGGGCTGTGTGTCAGCAGCAGGCCAGGCTTTTAGTCTCTTCCCCATGGGAAGTCATATGTGACTCACCTCTTTCTGGGTGCAAGTTTTGGGCCAGTACTTCAACAAACCACGTATGATCTGTGAAGAAAGAGGCCCAAAGTAAGTATCAACTAGACCCGCAGTTCCTGTTGTTTCAGGTTGAGCGAAGTAGCTCTGGCCAACCGACAGAAATGAAAGTATTCTGAACTGGTGGCTGTTGGAAAATTTCAGACTGATTTTTGTCATATCAAATCCTAAGTGCTGCATAGCCATCATTCCCATAAAAATGTACACAGATTTGGATGATGATACTCATATGAATTTAAAAACACAGTATGAAATATATTTTGCAAAGAAGGCATTATTATACACAGCGCAAGCACTACAGAACCTCCAAGTGTTCCAACTCCTCCTAGCCCAAGGTTTAATACATCAGTGCCTGTAATTCACAGCCCAGTGCACCACAACAAATAGTCCACTGTTTGGAAATGATATTCTGCTGAGTGTGCATGATGATAGAGTTAGTCACAGCACACAATGCCTGAACGCAGATGCAGGTGAGAGGACTTACGTATTCTGTAACGGTCGCATCCTTCTCCATGAACTGTACCACGCAGTACGCCAGCTGCAAAGAGAACACAAGATTTGGTTGATAAAGGTTGCAAAGGAACTCAAAAACATTTGGGTCACGTTGCTATTTTTCTTTCTCTAAAAAGATATTGAAAGAAAGCCAGGCTATCTGTTATGATACCTCCAGGGCTTCAACGCGCACTACAGATGAGTCCCCAAGCCCGCACATTTATTGCTTTTGGCCATGACTATGAGCATTGGTGTAGAGTGTGGTATCTTAATCTAGTTCAATGTCCCTTAATGGTCTGTCTTTCTTTTTATTGACCATTTTTGGGCAAAAAATTCCCTCTGCAATAGTAAGTTGTTCCTTCATTTCCCTCCTCAGCTTGGAACAGACAGAGGTTACAGAGGTAAGAGGCATTTATTCCTTTGCTGGGTCTGTGTGGTCATAACTCAGAGTCATGGCTCCCTTTCTGATCTCTCTCCTGCAAGTCTGACATTGCTGTAGTATGAATTCTGACTTTGGTCGTGTATGCCTTATGATACTGTATTATCCGTCAGCTTGGTCCAGTGAATTTTCTCAGAGGGGAAAGTACATTCTGGAAAAAGAGGAGACCCAGGTAGAAGGATGTGGCCGTACACAGCAATCCTTTTCTCCATGCGCAGCTCTGCGATGCTATCCAGCGCTCCATCATGACTGCAGCTGTCATTGCTGGCTTATATGCTAGGTAGATTATCGCCAATACATTAATGAGTGTAATTTAAAAGCCATTTAAATTTAATTAAAATTCTAGGTCCAATTATGCAATTTAATGCTTGTATAATATAATGCAGCAGATGCACTAGTGACTAGATGATACTGGCAAAACTGCATATTTGTCTTTAGAAAAAGCAACTTTGGGCATCATTTTAGGTTAGATTAAAGAAGTAAATCTGGCTATGATGACTGCAATGTTAAGGCCATATCGCACCTAAGACAAAATAAAAATGTATCTCTTAAAAAGGTTGAACCCCTGTATCTCTATGTGCCTGTCCATATTGAATCCGAAGCTTTTCTATTTTGCCATGAAGGACTACTCTGCATTTTTGCTTCTTTTTCTGTTTCATCTTTGGTGTAAAAAGGACTTTGCTCTCTTAAACAGAAAATGAATGCCTTCCTCCTGAGTTTAATCTGTTCTTCGAAATATCTGGAATCAGTGCAGTTACCATAGACGAGACCATTTCAACAACCTAGGTAAACTTGACTAGTTAACTGAATGCAGATATCCTATAGTGGTAGATCGGTGTGCAGTGTGCAAGTGTTATTTCTATTAGGCTTCTTTCTTTCCTTCAGAGTGATTCCTGAAGCAGGAGCACAAAGATCTCCTGAGCCCCTGATCCCCAGGGATTATGGGATTGGAAAAGGAAGTTCCGAGGGACTTTGCGTCGTGTTGTGCTAGGCGGGTTGGCCCCTGTGCCCCGTTGCTATGGCGAGCCGGCACCGTGGCGACACCGTGTGTGTGTGTTTACATCGGAAGGGTTGATGTCACTGCTTCCCTCTCCCCTCAGGGGATGTTAAAATGCGATACACTGTTTAAATCTTTCTTGTTTTCTCTTCATTTTTCCATATGACTTGGTGAGAGGCCCTTTTGAGTGTTGAAGGGGGTGTCTGTGGGTCACTTTATAAGAAATTAGAGGTTTTAGTTTTGTAGTATTAAGGCATTGTTTATGGCTAAAGCCAGTCAGGCTGCAAAGATTCAGACCAGCAACACACTGTATAGACAGGACTACACATTTTATATGCTTAGAGATGGCATTACAACAGCAAAGAGAGTTCGTTGGTACTTTATAGCCGGGAACAAGCTCTCCCAGGCAGAATGGACAAGACAAAATGCGTGTGGTTCGGTTGGAGCACTTTTTAAACCGTTAAACTTCAGTAGTTAACATCTTTAACATCTAGATATTTATCTCCAAATATGGTGCAAGATTGCAATTTACCAGAAATCAAAAGCAGTCAGAGTTCTGCAACATGATGACTGAGAATATTATCATTCAAAGACAGTGACACTCCAAAGACCTACTTCAAAGGGTATGTGCGAGGGTGTAAGTAGGATTAATGAAGCCCACTGAGACCTTCTCAGCATGCTGGAGTTCAACCACTGAGACCCATTTAGTGTGCTAGAGTTCTGCCACTGAGACCCATTCAGCGTACTGGAGTTAAAGCACAAAGACCCATTCATCATGCTGGAGCTGAACCACTGAGACCCATTCAGCATACTGGAGTTCAAGTGATCTTGGAAGGTCCACACTCTGTGTTTCGATGACTGAACCAACTCCAGTCACGGAGTGCCTCCAAGTGGTTCCAGACCTAACCAAAGCTGAGAATGCTCAAGGGACATTTTAATACTCCCGCATGCTGACCAGCTGACCACCAGGCCTTGCTAACAGCACAACTGGGCCTCAGACACACACATTGCTGCAGCCTAGCCAGATCAGCCGTGCCCAAAAACAAAGTGCCCTGCCGCCAACAGACCATCTACAGGACACCTACCAGGATTGTTTTCTTCTGAACTGAATATACCACGACACGCTGACACTATGTTATACAACGCAAATTTAATCGTCGTCAAAAGTCAAATGTGCCAAGGACACGCACCAGCCTCTAGTTGAAAGGAATAATCAGCCTGTCACGAACACAATTAATTCCCAGGAACTAGCAGTCCTCATTGCCATACTTTTGCAGAGCCTTTTATGTAATGTATCAAATGGAGAGAGACACCATGACATGCAGCAGGTGTGATTGCAGGTCAGTCAGTGCAATTACAACATAGAGGTGGACTATTGAACCTCAAGCTAACCAACACCATGAATGGTTGAAGAACGCAATCAGGCATGAAGATAAAGTTCTGAAATACATAAATCCAGCTAATTTGTTAGCTGGCAACTGTTTTATGCCCTTCCAGAAGATGAAAAGCTTCTGGGTTTTTGTCATTTTGTCGGACTTCACCGAGCCAGGCATTAGAAGTAGGAAGCAGTAATTCAATTTTACACCATTGGGTGACATTTTTGTCACCATCAGCACAAGTCGGGTAATTTTCAGGCTGCTTCATATTCTGCACCAGACTCACAGTTTGCAGCTGCGCAAGGAGGAAATGTGCTTCCCGACACCGTACTGTGGGATTATCTGTTAAACAAAGTAACCAAAATAATCCTGGAACACAACTGTTTTTTGTAGTCATGATTTAGCAAAATATAGAATGGTAACTGAGGTTAAAACCTACAGTTTTATCAGACTCAATTATAGATGTTAGGAACATTCAACTAGTTTCCCTGGGATGATGATGCATGACTGAACCCCATCTTGCTTATCTAGAGGCAAAGAGGGCCCCCCATACCCTCTGGTCTCCTGGTTTTGGGCTGAATAATGTATGGAAGTGTAGCCACAGGGGGCTGAGTGGAGAAATGTAGGGCAGGTTGCAGCTTCAAAGGCAACTGTGCAGTCGTCGGTAGAGAATTCACTTGCAAACACACACATACAAATGCATGCACATTCTCAAGCCAGTGCCAGACACACTCATGTACACACACACACACACAAACACACTCATACACACACACACCCATACACTTACACTCACACACAAACACACACTTGCTCACATACACTCATTCTCACACACACACACACACACACACGCACACACGCTCACACACACACACACACACGTGCACGCACACACACAAACAGACACACACACACACACACACACACACACACACACACACACACACACACACACAGGCATACGCTCGTATACACACGCACACACGCACACACACACACACACACACACACACGCATACACACAATGTCACACACACAGGCAAACCCATGTGAGTACTCCTACACTTGTGAGGACCAAGAAAGTATTATCATCAAAATCAGAGAGATTCCCCAACCCCAAAACCCTGAGGTTAAACCCTAATCTAAATTCCACCCCTTCCCTAACCCTACCTAACCCTAATCTTAACCCTAATCGTATCCATAACCAATACATCCTCGAAAGTGACCCTAATTTTCACCTGCATTTTACATGTGACCATAAACTACAGTCTAATTCTGATACCTGACCTTGAAACTAAACTTAGTTCTGAACATAAACCCTATTGTAACTCTGAACCTAACCTCTTTACCCCTTGCCCAGAATTAACCTCTCCAAAGTGAGGACTGAAAAATTTCCTCATAAGTCAGTTTTTCTCAGATTCTATTACAGTTGCGCAGTCTTTTGGTTCTCACAAGTGTAGTAGTACAAGCGCGCATGTGTGCGCACGCACACACACACACACACACACACAGACACACCTGAATTCATTCAGTAAATGCATATCTGCGCAGCCAGGGGTTTGCAGGTATATTGCACTCCTGTAATGAACAGAACAATTAATCCTTTATTATCACTGCATTGCATCAGCCTCAGAGGAGGCAGAACAGCCATCTGCAGCAGTGCTATTACACGATCTGCAGGGGGAGGGGTCACACTGAGCACGAGGGTAAGAGGTGAAGTGCATTTATTTTCTTCCCAATTGTTGGTGGCCTCTTGTTTCCTGCATTTAGATCGTGAGCATGGACTCATTATACATTCATAAAAAGTGCACTTAACAGTGCGTTGAGAGCTCTGATATAAATCACTGCTCAAGGCCCCGTGGATTATGAGTCACTAATGATTTAATGCACCTCAACAAATGGAGACGTATAAACTGTTGTTTTGCTCCTACAAATAAACAACTTATAAGAATCACGTATCAATCAAAAACATGATTCTTTTCTCTTATAAAGCAACAATAAACATCTTGAAAGGTGAGTAACATTCGGTTCTGTCAACTTCTTCTTCTGATAAGGTAAAGAATTCATCAGGATCGATGATGAATGGATAACCTAGGTGCTGCCCAAGAGTCAGATCACAGTCTTCAGGAGCCCTCTCCGTATACACTTCAGTGCTATTTAGATATCTGTGCTTCCCAATCTGACAACTCGAGCACTTACCCATAGAAACAATTCATATTAAATGCCAATACTGTACACAGCTGAATGTTTGTCCAAAAATGGAAAGATTTGCTCTCCTATCAACCATTTCAGAAAGGCATTTATCCTCTGATACAACCTGTTCTTTTTTCTTCAGGCTCTGTTTTTCCATCTTCCATCATTTCTTTCTTCTTCCTCCATTCTTTTCCCATTCCCCCTCTTTAAGGATCCTTGAGGATTTTGTGTTTTTTATCCTGTCCTTTCTTTGTTGCCAGTGGGTTCCTTGCATAAAAACCGAACCCTAATTTAGCAAGAGGTCCGTGTAAACTAATTGCACTTCTCTCACATCGTGTCAGGGAGACCAGTTGTTTCACAAATAACTCAATATTAACTATGAATTTCAGTAACACATAATTCCTACATGCCCTCTAGTGGTGATGTACATGCATGACATAGTGGTTACGGTTTTGGTAACAGATGAAAAATAATATTAATAAACTAACAGAGTTCATAATTAACGTATTTTATATTCATGAACATTTAGCATATATACTTGGCAATCAAGGTGTAAATCATTCCTGGCAGATATGGTGGCAAAGCTTTAAATTAGCATTTAATGCTTTACCCTAACCTCAAACCTTTTTCTACACAGCGGTTGAAACTACAAACTAAATTCAACTTGGAATTACCTGCATATTTTTAATTGTAAGAAAGCTAAATGCAGATGAAAGCCAGATAGGTGTTGGAGTGCCATATAAAAATTTTTGGAACACTTTGGTATTTTTCATAAAGCATCCATCCTCTGCCCCGCCTGCTGCCGTTCAGGACAGCTATTGGCCGAAGCCTACTCAAGGCCCAAATGAGTGACGGGCAGGGAAACAACCTGGACCGTTCATCAACCCAACCTGCACCACTCACTCACACACAAACATTTACTCAGATCCTGAAATTACTGTGCCATGCTTGTCTTAATTCTGTGGGGGAAAATCAGGAAAAATCCGCACACACACAAGGAGAACATACAAGCTCGATACAGAAAGACCTCACGCCAGATTTGGAACTCAATGGGTTTTGAGACGAATGTTTCAATTCTTTCCACAACCACACAATCTCTCTGTTGCCTTTGTGACTACACTTTTTTAAAATGTCCATTAACTCCCCTGAAAATTCCTCTCACGGCAGTATCTCTGAGTAGGAGTGGGACAATAACTATTTTGCCTTATGTGGGACTGTTGAATATATTCACCTTCTGGAACAGTTCAAACTGATCTTCCATTTAACTGCTCTAATACCGCCATTCAAAAAAGAGCAGTGTGCCAAGGTTAGGATGCTTTAGAAAAAAAATTGATTCAAAATAATGAAGTATGTAAAGAGGATACTCAAAACTGTGTCTGCCTGTACGTCTGTCCACTGGTTGCTGTATCTAGTTGTGCCAGTCCCAGAATCAAAGCCCTTGACTTGTGCTTAGTGTCAGTCTACATACGCAAGCGTTATTATATGTGCACATCAGTGTGAGTAATTCCTCCAGTCTGTAACTCAATGCACCTGTAATCTGTGATTTAATATATCAGCATCTGCCTACTGTCTATACCTTTGTAGCTTTTTCTATTGTGGGCTTCAGTATAATTCTTCCCCCGTGTGACCCTACCTCATTGTGTCCATGGCTTAGTGCTTCTGTGTGTGTATGTGTGGGTGTACATCCTTGTGTACATGTGTGGGTGTTTGCATTTGTGTGTTTTAACTGTTGAGTTTGTGCATATGTGCTTCGGTGTTACAGTGTTCGTGTGTGTCCGAGAGTATGTACATGCGCGCCTGTGCACATCTGTGGCCTGGCACTTGTGTATGCATGTTTTTCTCTGTGGCTAAGTGTTTCTGTGTGTGTGTGTGTGTGTGTGTGTGTGTGTGTGTGTGTGTGTGTGTGTGAATTTGCCTGCATATGTGAGTGTTTACGTGCCTGCATGTGTGTGTCACTGACCTGTGCGTGGAAGATGGAGAGGGACTTGGCAGTGTGGAGGGGGATCAGCACTCGTACCAGGAACTGCTTGTGCTCCGATTTCAGAGGCAGAGCAAATCCATTGATGATGCTATGAGACAACATTAAGAAGAGTGAATAAGAAAGTGCACTGGTGAGTAATGCATACGCATTCACCCATGGGCTGCACACACACACACACGCACGCACAGCTACAGTTGCCCATTTCCTTCATCTATCCGCCCCCACTAGTCTCCATCCTGTCATTTCTACCTTCCTGCTGTCTCTCTGCCCTCATTTTCTTCCCAAATACCTTTATTCTCACTTCTCCATGAAGAGATTAAAGGAATCTGTCTATTTAAATCTCACCACCCCCAATCATCTTCCCCGAAGCACACAGTTCCTGCCATCCAGCTCTTCGTTTTGGATCTGCTCGTCATCTGTCCACCTCCGCCCCTCTTCCTCACTGCTAGCCTTTCTGGCCTTCATCCCCTTCTCTCCTTTCTTAAAACTTCCCAAGACCTGCATGGACTCCTTCTTTCACTTTGCGTTTCGCACCTCTCATACTTCACCTTATCTACTCTCCCCCCACGCCCCCACCCCCCCAGAGATGATACACGTCTCCATGTAACATGTAGCTAACATCTGAGCATTCAGAAGATGTGGGTGGCGCTATAAATACCTCCCTAACACAAACCCGCTCCCGCATATACTGACTCACTGGCTCTCCCTCCCCCTTCCCATCGCTATCTCCCACAAATATTTCTTCTGTTTTCCATCTGCCATTTTGTATTTTTGCCTCTTTCGATACTTGCTGGAATGATAATCCATCAGTTGTATAGTACAGTGTCCAGAGAGAAAAACAGCCAATGTTTAAGCATCACACCAACTTATGTAATTACTATGGTGTCACAACATGCTACCTCAAAAGTTATACTTCTTGCGTGGTAAAATGAAATGTGAGAAACTCACTCATAATTAATGAATTAACTTATTATGAAAAACAGGAGCTTTTAGCCATTGAGGTTATCATCATAAAACAATGACTGGTGAAGCTCAGGATGGCTACATAACAAATTTTCATTTCGTTTTGAAATGTTAAATTATGCGTCTCCACTTTGTTTTAACCTTAGAGAGAGAGAAAATGGCTGTGTCCGAAATCACTCACTACTCACTACATAGTGCACTACATAGTGGGTTCGCCATTTTTTAGTGCTGTCCGAATTGTTTGTAAGAATTATTGTCCCCTATATAATGAACTCATTACATCCCACAATCCACCGCGAAAAGTAGTGACCAACCAATGGTCACTAACCCAGCAATTTGTCCCATCATGCATTGCACACAAACCGAAGAATAATTAATTGTGCGACAGCAATGATGCCATTAACAGCGCCGACAAAACGAACCGGGTAGTGTCCGAAAGCATTTCTTCCTTCTGCCCCTGAGCTCACTATACAGTCACCTACATATGAATCCCCTTTATAGTGAGTAGGGAATAGTGAATGAGAGAGTAATTTCGGACACAGCCAATGTGCTTTTTCAAATTTGCAATTTATCCTGAATTTGGAATGTCCAATTATGATTTGATGAACCATCTTCAGCACCACCCTCCACATTAGCATATGCATGGAAATGCGCAATCAGCCACCAATTATGTTCACTCCGCTCCCACAGCTGAGCTCTCCTGCTCCTGAATAGATGATGCTAGGTCCAGGTGACTCAGGAAATCCCACCGCCAGATGTCTGACTGAACGGCTGAGTTAGGAACCATGTTCCAGATACAGTAAACTATGCACTGCTTCAATTTACGAATCACTAGGGCTTACATGGGACATACACATAGTGACATTTCTGAATTTCACAAATATAATTCATTCTGGTCTTTACTACATCTAACACATGCATTGTGATAAGTTGTGTATCCTATATAGACAACAGATTGACAGAGAGAAAGACAAATACAAAGATATTAGTAAGGTGGCCTGCTGTGGTTACCTGCCCAATATCTCCAGCAGCTCAGCCACTCCATTAAAATGCTCAGTCTCATAGATGAACCTGAAACAGAGAGAAGATTTTCTGCTGTACAAAATGGCAGCCAGTAGAGGAGTTATGAAAAGCTTGCCTCCCTGTGCCTGAGTGCCTGCAGCCGACATGTAAACTGGAGGCGGGGACTGGAGCAACCTGAGCATTTGAAATTGTGCCAGTGAACAGGTGATTTACGAACCCCGCAAGGACCGCAAGGTCAGAACCGTGACTGCCTACACTGCTTACCTTAACAGCTTCTACCACTGATTACTGAGCTTCATGGAGAAGACAGCGAAGCACAGCAGCCAAATCACAAATCACTATTAAATGTGAAAAGAACAATACAAAGGGTTTGCCCTGTGTTCCGCTCTAATACAAGTTTCCATATACATAAGCTCTCTGTACCGTGGTTCAAAAAGAAGAGTAAAAAAAAAAGCTAAGCAAAGTGAGCCAGGTCTAAACAGACATCTTCTGAGGCTTTTTAGACACTGAAACAGACCGTTCTGTAATTTCTCTAGCGATATGGCTAGAACAATAACAATTAAACATGGCTGGATAAACATCAGAAAAACAGCTTTATGTTTTCAGTGTTTTTTTTTTGTAACATCTAATTAAAAGGATAAAAAACCTGAATTGAAACAAAATTTGTTTCAGAAGAGAATGCATTTCTTTGGAATGCAATTTTTCATAAAGCTGATTGCTCTGCAAAACCCTGAAAGTGTTTTTATCAGGATTTGGGACAAATTCACTACATGTAATATACGTACATGTGCATAGGTGTATGTTTGGGAAATTAAAAAACAGATGACAATATGCCGTGTCACGCATGTATACCTAGCGACAGTGTTTTCCAGTAGCCTATACGTCTGCACACAGCGCATTGTACCAGCAAGTGAAGGTCTAAGGGGGTATTTAGTGTCAATATTTGCTCTTTGAGTCAATATGACCAAGTGGAGGCTTCGCCTCACTGCAGAAGAGCCACCACTGCAGCAATGTGTCAAAGCTCTGGCCCTGAGGGATGCACAGCGTACACCACTACACCTTCCGGCTCTGCTGCCGATTATTACACTTTTATTGAGCTGTTGATTAAATCCTGACCTTTATCTGATGTATTTGCAGTTGCACTGCTGTAGATTTCCTGATACTGACAGCTGAAAGATATTGTATTTGTGTAGGAGTAAGGCAGAGTAAGATTTCTTATACAAAGCCTGTTAATGAAAAAACATTTTGAAGAGCTGTCCTAGTCAAGTTTTAATTTGTTAAAATTAATTATTCCTGACCCTGCTGGATAACAAGTAATTACACTCCATTAATTACGCAAAATAAATATTTGAGGAACTAATTTATTTAACCTCTTTGCACAGCTCCAGGGAAAATTTGTTTAGTAAAAAATTTCAGCAATCCTTTCACTTCAGTTTAAGAAGTAGAAGCACAATTCTCCACAACCAATCTCATTAAAGACAGTGGCCTTAAAAATGAGTTTATTTTAAAATTCACTTTACCAAAGGTAAAAGAGCAGCTAAGGTTCTTTCCTGAAACAATACTTATCCACTGAAACAAGAGACTTTGTGCTTCCACAAGGCATTGAAGGGCTATAATATTGGTAATAGCTTTCAACCTCACATCCCTGAGTCTATCATCAAACACTTAGTGGTACGCTAAAGAATACATTTCATTCAGTTATGAGTCATTTACAGTACATTTCTAAACATCTAAGAGAATGACCAATTGTGCAATTCAAACAATAACGGGGCCCCGTAGACTAAACTATGGCAGGTCTCCCTTCAATATTTAAGGAGAACGGTAAAAAATGTAAAAACTACAATATGAGTTAATTAAGCATAAGTTACACCAGCACAATTCAGAGGGTCTTATTAAAGATGCACGCCTTAAGGTCCAGATGTCAGTCCCAAAGTTTAACTACAACTGGCTTTGATTTTGCATACATACTAATGACATTCTCTGACAGTACCTCCATGCACTTTCAGCTTTTAAACTGAAACGTTGCATGGGATCGCAGGACTTTGGTGCATCGAATTTCATTCAAAAAGGGTCAATGTAGGCAAAGGTTCTTGTTCCAGCCCAGCACTAAGACACCCAAGCCTGCTTATCTAGGTCCTGACTGAAGACCACGATTAGTAATTAGCTAGCTGAATCAGGAGCTGTAGTACTGAGCCACAATAAAAATCAGCAGCCACATCTTACTGAATGTGCACTGTGGAGCTGTTTCCAAAGCAGGGCTCAATACAATATCTGATCATCTCCAGCACATATTGCAGTGGTACACAATTACAGTCTGGGAGAGCAACTCCACTTGTTTGTTATACCAGCTAGTTATCTTAGCTCATATATTACTTTATAGTAATTACCCGAGTTATCTAATTCGCTTTGACAACGCAATACAATGAATTTCACAGTTTCAGTCCTCTACAAGAGCACATTGAAATCTCTGGGATACTTTTTTTACTTTTCTGCTTCTGGTGGTGCATTTAAAATTGTCCGCACATGGAAGAATTCAGTCAATAAAACAATTCTCGCAAATTCCCACAAAAATGGATCTGGCCTTATCACGCACCTGCCTTGACCTTAACCATAGGCAAGCATGTTCTTCGAAGTTCGGTCATTTTTTTGACTGAGCATGTGCACTGACACACAGCTCCCACAAACCAACCACAGGCACCTGATCAGCCAGAGGAGGAGCCTAGGGTAGGATTAGGTAGGGGGCAAACCATGCCAACTGAAACAGACTCTTTCTGGGCAAAGCTATCGCGAATTATGCACCATCGTGCAGCACCACTATCCACAGGCAGCAATGGCACGGCCAGGATTCAGTGTGAACAGAATAAGCCACCTGATCCAGATCACATTTGTTCGATGGGATACAATATTTGACTGAGTAGTTTATACATTTCATAGATTTTTTTTCCTTCTTCACACTTCTGGTATTACAACATTTAAAGCAAAAAAACCTAACTCAGTGAGGGAGACTAAAGTTAGTGGTTTGCCAGGGTCGGAGGTGGGATTGGTACTCTGGCCTCTTACTGCTACAGATTCTCCACACACCCAGCCAGTCAGTTCAAGGTGAAATCACCTCCAGCCAAGGGCAAGGACACTCTTTCCAAAATTGCTTTAAGTCTATGGCCTCATCCACACGGAGACGGAAATTTTCGAGAGCGGTCTGTTTTTTGTCATTTCTAAAAAATCTTCTGTCCACACGGCATCGTTTCTAAAAATATCTGCGTCCACACGGAGACGCCTAAAACGATCCAAAACGCTGAAATAAATATTCCAGGCCTGTGTGTGGCACTGTATGGCGCTGTAGCGTTTCTACAGAAATAGACCAAAAATAGAGAAGATAGCGGCGGGCATACGTATAAAGCTTGCGCTCTGTGTACAGACTGGAGGGGGTGGGGGCAGTGATGGGGGCTATCACGTCATCGTTTTCAAAAAAACCCATTTTGGTTGTCCACATGAAAATACTGGGGTGGCGTTTCCAGATTTTCTCACTCTGGAACTCGTTTTCAAAAAATGCTGTTTTCGGGCTGCGTTTTCGCCGTCTCTGTGTGGACGCAAGGCCGAAACGATAAAATATTTATGCGTTTTGAAAAAAATTGTTCTTGTGTGGACGGGCCCTTTTTGTTTACTACACCTTACCCTGCATTAGTAGTGAACTAGCTAAACTAAATCCAATACATATCTTCTTATGGCAAAAGCTGCATTAGGAATCCAATATATCTGTGAGATTTTACGTGTTATGAGAAAGTACAGCAAAGTCACACATTGTAACCTCCCCCCAAATAAATACATAGATAAAATAAAACAAAAATATATGCATTCCCCCAGAGTAAGTCATTGAAGTAGTTTTCCCAGCAAACCTGAGGAAGATATTGTTGATCTGTTTGCGTATGTAAGCACGCAGCCCGAGAAGTTTTCCATAGACGCGATGCAGGATGGTCTTCAAGTACTCCCTCTCCCTCGGGTCCTCGCTGTCAAATAGCTCCAGCAGCTAACAGCATAGACAGGAAAACGCACTCAAACACAAGTCGACAGACACATATATAGATTCACATACAGAAATAATCATTGCGTGCATGCAACACACACTAGAAGATACAGAGACAATCACAGCAGAGAATCTGAGGTAATTAAACTCCAGAGCTGGGCTCATTTGAGTGATGACACCAGTCACAAGTCTCATTCGCACTTGCAGAGAAAACAGGGCCTCACACAGTGCATGTGATTTCTTGTTAGTTTCATAATCATTTTGACCACAGTGATGATACAATGTGAATGTAAGAATTGCATATCGCACTGAGTTTTCTGAGAAGGACTGAGGAAAATGCCACTTTTCTCTCTGTTCACTGTCACTGTCACGATCTCAAACAGACAATGCACAGTTCACACACACACACATGCACATACACATATACACACAATATTCACACCTGTAAAACAAATTTCTGGTCCACGTAACGTTTGGCCATGGAAGGCTGGAAGTCTGGACTCTCCAGGAAGCGCAGGAAGAACTCATAGACCAGCTGAAGAGAGATGCAGAGGTAGGTGTGAGAGACGCACACAAACACACACACATACAGACACACAAACACGCACACACACACACACACACACACACACACACACACACACACACACACTTCCTAACAAAAGAGCACCAAGCAGGTATGCAGGATACATAAGCGACAAAGGTCAGATCAAAACAGACACAAACAGGTGAAAAAATATACAAATATGCAGGTGAGAGGTAAACTGCCTGTCAAAAGTTTGGAATCACTTGACATTTACACAGTTCTTGCCATTCTATTGAATAAACATGTTTTTATAAAGGTACAATAAAAGAAACAAACACCAAAATATATTTTATATTTATATATTTCAATCATTCAGGGGTAAAGATGTTTTCAAATGATAAATAACACTGTTATCTATTTAAGTAATTTCTCATCAAAGCATCTACCAAGAGAATCAACAGTGAGTTACCCTGTGGTGCTAAGTTTAGGCATTCTGGAAATCAATTTTACTAAGGAATTATTTCCCACATGCACAGCAATATTTCCCATAGGTGTGTCTCAGAACGAGTCCACATTTCACAAATGTTATTATCCAGGTGACCCCAAAACAGCTCTATGGGGTTTAAATCAGCGAACAGAAGTGGCCTTTCCATATTCTGTCCTTTCCTTTCCAGAAATTCCCAGCAAAGCTTCAAATTAGTGGTTGCCTTGCTGTAACACCAAGTCTGTTTCATTTCATAGAAGTGAAAATGAGCGATTGCAAAGTTTTGAGTTGTACTCTACATACTGTGAGCACCATAACTCATGAACAGTGACATATTTTTTGTCGCCTGGGTTCAGCTGGCTGAGTCAATCTCCACATCTGAATCCAAATGAGTGTATATTTTACATGCAGAGACAGAAGACAGAGTCTCAGGCACAAGCAGGAAGTGAAGGTGACAGCAGCACAGGCCTGGCAGAGCATCACCAGGGAAGACACTCAGCTTCTGGTCATGTGTACGCATCATAGTCTTCAAGCGGTCATTGCATGCAGGGGATATGTGACCAAATATAATTACCAGTACTTTAATCTACATTATACAATTATTGACTTTAGCTGAGGTGAATCCAATGATTTATCCACCATGGACAAGTGGATAAATCATTGGTTTCACTGATAACTGTTTTATTATATGACCCTACTTGAAAATATAAAGCAAGAGAAGGGCGACAACTCGCCCTAACGTAATGCTCCTCACAGGGACAAAGCGACACGAAACGCAAACACTGTCAGGAGCTCCTGCGGGGAAGCCTAATCTATTTTTACCTGGAGGTCATTGGATTGTTATATTCACCTCTCGCACACTTTTGCACAGGGAATATCACTGTTTACAGTGACCGGTGGAGCTTGCCTTCACCAATCAGGAGCGAACAAATCCTTATGTTATATAATAATGTTATAACCATCCAAAATGTTTTGATATGCCCCAAAAAATAAGGAAGGGATACGATATACAAAAGTTCCAGTAATTTCTTAACAATTCATCCAGTATGGATGAAAACACCCTAAAAATAAAGCTGACAGTCTGTACTTCAATCTCCAGTAGGCACGGTACCCTTTAAAACTCAAAGTGCTACAGTATGGAACCAAAATTTTTTTAAATGTCACTGCTCAATGAATTATGGAGATCACTGTATACATGATCTGACAGCTATCCACATGTGAGAATGACATACAGTAAAACAAGGATGACAGACAACCGAAAAAAACTTTTTGAGGCCACTTAATTGAGTGAAACATAGGTAATAGGAAAAGAGTGAAAGACTGGAATAAATGACTGAGTGACAATGGATCAGGCATTTAGCATTTTGTCAGAATAGTCCAATATTTTTTTTCTCTGAATTCAGTCTTTTCTGCAAAAGATCAAAAAAATTATACTTAGCAAATGTGCCAGGCAAAGCAGTCCTGGAAAAACTGTCCACCTGTCATCTACCGCACTGTAATCATTCCAATTGAACACTGATAGGCACGCCAATATGACATGATTAGACTAGTCACAAAACAGACACCTAGGCCAGGTAGATAAAATATGGATAAATCGGCCTAATCACTGGTTAGGGTAAATTCTCTCTCCTGAATCCATTCAAATTTTCTCCACATACTCTGAGGCAACCAGTGCTTAGCAACACAGAAATCACAGATGAAACCTGGTATTTTGGTGACATAAGAGCAACAAAAACACTCTGTTCACAGACTATGAGATGATTGCAAACCTCATAACAGGAAAATGTATCCAGAAGGCAATACGTCTTTCAGTATGACAAAAAGAAACAATATCAATGTAAATGTTATCAATGTTTGTGTCCTTGAAAGAGATTGTCCAGAGCTGCAAAATAAACAATTGTGTAATAATTTTTTTTTTTTTTTTTTTTTTTACAGTATATCAATTTCTTTTACCTGAATAATATCTCTGAGTTCATGGCTGATACATTTTTTAAGATCAGGGAGATAAGAGGAGGCAGAATAAGAGGTGGAAGCATGCATAGAAGAAGGTGTTCGAGACATTAAATCGTACAGGGAAACTTGTGACTATGATTTTGATACACAACATGAGAATTCAAATGTCCAATGGACCAAATGTCTCACCAATACGATCACAAATAGCAATGGCATTTAACCCTTAGAGCGCTGAAAAAATTTTCATGGAATCAAAAATGTAATTATCCTGAGCTGCTGAAAATCCATCATGTGGCAACTCCTTTAAGACAGCGCCCCTGCGGGAGCTCTATTAAACAAGTTGCCACATGATAGATTTGCAACAGCATCTGGTTTTGATATCTTACATCATAATAGCGCTCTAAGGGTTCATCTAACTTGTCTAGCCCACATAAGGAAAGTCAAACTTTCATCAGCACTTCAGACGATTGCATTAATGCAATCAGGTGTGGCTCTTAAATGAGTTAAACACACAGGAACAGGCAGACATATGTGAGATTCAGCCAGGAATTTGGTGCATTGAGTTCAAAGAACATGAACTTAGTAAGGTGCTGGCCCACAATCAGCCACCTGAATGGCTTTAATGGGACTTTGATTCAATAAATCTCAGGGACTACTGGAGGGACAGAACACCATTTCTCAAAAACTGTCTTTCATTTGGTGTTTTGACGATGGTGGTGGGCAGAACACCGACAAACACGAAGGTCCAAAATTTTCCATAGGTTTTTAATTGTTTAGAGATCTTGAGACTGTGAAGGCCATATCATTTATTTAATATCATTTCCATATCAGCCATTCAGCAACCCCCCCCACTCTGTCAGGCAAAAAATGTTTCATCACAGGATAAAATGGGACACTCAGAATATATCTATATTGATCTACAGTGACTCTTCCCTCTAAGGAGACTAGTGGACCCAAACCATTCAGGGAAAATGCCTCCCACCGCATAACAGCACCACTGGACTCCCTCACTGCAGGGGTCAATCACTGCGGCCTGTACTGTTCTTTTGGCTGATGACAAATATGCACCCGCCCACTTGTCAAGAAGATTGTAAAGGACGAGTCATCTGATGATGTCACCTTTTGAACATCTTTGTAGCCCAGTGCCAATGGCTTTTTTTTCCCCACCACTGAATGGTCAAATGCCGATTTGTGATCGTAATAAGGGGTTTATGCACTGAAACCCTACCATAATGCGTATACTACTATGTAATTGTCGACAGGCTGCTCTTCCTGACAGTCTGATCACATGCTGCAGTGATATTCTCAGTCACTTGAAGTAAAGAAGCTCCTCTGCCGTTCCTTACATTTCACAGTAATTCATGATCTTTGAATGTGTGGTTTAAACCAATTTCAAACCCTATTTTCCAATGTCTTTTCCATGAGTCTAACATGAAAGTCATTACAGGCACTGTTACACTTGAAACACTAGCCAGTTAGGCTGGTCTTTGTGACTGAAGCTTCATACATCTACACTCCAAATATGAGCTCTTTCAAAGTCACTTATATCTTTTCCTATCGGCATATTGATCCAAAATCGAGGTCAAACGGACCAGCTCAGCATTTTTACATGTGCCACAGAGAATGATGGGATGTTAATTGGCTCATTGCAGTGGAATATGCCGATGTGGAAACATCTACATTTGAAATGCTTATCCACACATTTAAGCAAGTTTTTATTTAATTTGTGCACATTCCAGGATGACAGTATGTTATGATTCTGCCATGCCTGTTATGATTTTGCCATGTCTGTCATTGTTTCTGCTTTGCACTGTTATGTTTCTACCTTTCCTGTTATGTTTTTGCCATGTTCTGTTCAGTTTTTGTTCCTTGCCATGTTTTCGTTTTTGCCATGCCAGATCCACATTTCTGTTACTCTCCGGTCCATGTCTTTGCCCATGCCCTTCATTGCACTTTGTCTCCCCTGTCTGGTCTTGTGTTGAGCCACAGCTTCTCCCCAGTCCTGCGTGTCACATGTTTAGGTGATTTCATGGTTTCTGGGTTTCAAACATTCCTTCTAATCTCATTTGCTTCCTTCGCCTTGCTTTTCTATTTTACTAACCATACTAACAGTTTGTTATTTTTGTTTAGATACTAACCAAGACTAACATTGTATATAATACTAACTTACTAACGAGCACCAGGGATTGTATAGCCGCACTTACTAATTGATTAACAAGCTCTCAGCACTCGCCCTGTTCTAGTCTCCACCTCTTGCCTTCTCAGTCTTTGCTGCAATTCAGCGGATCCTCCGCACCTGCTCTACTCTGTCCTGCCTCTCATTATCTGTGCACATTAGAACTCCCTAACCGGAGCTGTATGTTTTGTCTATAGGTTGTCTCGTGATCCCTGTCCGCGTTTTGGCTTTTTCCAATTTCATGTGGTTAGGTTCTCCCTTGTGTTTGCTCCCACGTAATTAGTCTGATCCCATTCACCTGTCCCTGATCATAGCATGTGACTTCCCTTGAGTGTACTTAAGCAGTCTTTTCACAGCAGTTCCCTGTCAGAACGTTTCCCTTGTCTACCTGTGCTGCTCTCGGTTTCGCCTTGTATTCATAGTGTTGCTTTTCTGACTGGACTGTCCGACTTTCGATTTTTGGCTCTGATTTGGTATTGTCTGCTTCTGTGTATTGAACCCTTTTTTGTCTGACTACGAGTACTGTGATTGCTGCCCTGGTTTTTGACTCGGATTACGCCCTTCTGGATTGTGATTTTTGGATTGAGGACTTTGTACTGTTGCCTTCTGCCCTGCGGGGGTTTACCCCCTTGCTCAATAAAATCACATCCATTGCATTTCCTGGTTCTCGCAACTGGCTCCTGAACGATACCACACAGTATGCAGTCCTTTCAATTAGAAAAAGCTATCTGGAGTACATTAACTCTTGGGAGGTCCACCCTTAGTGGGAAATTCAATGGGGAGACTCTAGGGAAAAGCATTTTATGTGAATAAATGCATCAGATGTAAGGAGTATGTTTGAAGGTCAAGTTTTTAAAGCGTGTGTGCGCGCATGCTTGCAGGTATGTGCGTGTGTGAGCCACCAGGTCTAATGAAGGTGAGGCTGCAGAGGCGGGGACTGACAGCTGTACCTGGAGGTGTGGCCAGGAGGCCTCCAGAGTGGGTTCATCCTCTTCCGGGTCGAACTCGGGGTTCTCGCTGGGTGGAAGTGTGCGGAAGATGTTCACCGAGATCTGCAGGGTGAAACGCAGGCTTAACGGGAGTCCAACACAGAGGGTCACACAAAACTACCATCGAGGCAAGTACTGGTCTAGCTACACCCAGCAGTACCAAGATATTCAAAACCAATACGTGCAGTTAGCAATCCATCATTCATATCTCTATTACTCCTTCCCACATTTTGTCTCCTTTCTCCTTCCATTTCTTCCCCTGTATTTCTCATTCCTTTTGCTTCTCTTCTCAGTTCATATTCCCTCCCCTACATTCTCACCATTTTGATGGCCTCAGGGTACAGGGGCTCGATGAGGACGCCCCTGCTGGTGGCCACACTCTCCACCAGCTCATTGAGGGCCGCTCGCTTGATCTCCTTCCCCTTCAGGTCAGCGACGCAGTCCAGGAAGTCGAAGAGCACACAGCACTGCTGTAGCTTCTTACAGAAGAGGTCATGTAGCTCTGCCACAGGGGTGTCTGTAATGAGAGGTACAGAGTGTGATACACTAAAATGAAAGAGCTGACCCCAGTACTGCGACACCTGATTCGACAAATCAACCACCAGTAATCATGGTCTGCTGTGCGGGTAGCTCTCTGAGGAAGCAAAGCCACAAAGGAAGTGAATTAGCTAGGCAATTACTTTTTCCTCCACGCGTTTCCAATGGTAGGTGATTGAGACATTTTGAAATAGCTGGAGATGTGAGGTAACCAGGGAAGTCAGAGGATAGATGAATGATGTGGCACATCAGTTAAAAGATCTGAGATTTATGTTTTCTTACGACCATTTTTAAAAATACACAAAACTTGCTAAGTGTGGCAGTATTCCAGAGTGACTGGTGAACATGGCCAAGTGTTGTGCACTAATAGCACATTTAAAATGATCTCAAAAGCTCCCTTGCACCATAAGAAAATTGGAGATGTAAGATACATTCAGCTCCTTATGAAATCCACGCCAGGCATGCACTGTAGATGATTGATTCTGAAACAATGACACCTCATGCTGACTGGTACTTGAACATTTCAGAATGGTATTTTAAGAGCTCAATCATTACTGGATTTTAGGAAAGAAGTTCAGCTACTTGCTCTTCATGTGTACGCATTCCGAAGAACCAATTTCACAGAAAAAAGAAATTTCACAGTAATTTTTTCACATTAATAAGCTGACAGCATACAGTACTGTATAAAAGTCTTAGGCACATTTAACACAATTCAATGAGGCAAAGACGCTTACAAATATTATAAAATGAAAGGTTTCTCAATATAGAAAAATGTACTGTAAAGAACTGAACTCATGACGACATAATTTCAATATTTGGTGTGACTACCCTTTGCTTAAAACAGTGATTCCCAGACTTGGTCCTGGGCCCCCCCGTGTATGCTGGTTTTTGTTCCAACCACAATTACTATCCTGGATTTTAACAAGCTGTTAATTCATCTTAATCAAGAGCTTTTATGTTTAGAGCAGTAATTTATTCTCTTAAGACATATTTTGACAGATATGCATACATGCAGAGAAGAATAAACTCCATATCCACACTGTGATATACTGGTAATAACTGCATAGAAAGAGGAGAAAAAATTATCCAAAGTAAACAATCAGTGGGTTCCTAATTGGTAAAACTGTGGACACTTGGTTGCAAAAACTAACAATTTATTAGACAAGCAAATGACAAACCTGTTGAACCGGTTTTGTCTTGTTCTTGCTATTAAGTGCAATCAAATCATTTTGAAAGAACTCTAAACACCTGTGTTCAGCAACCTAATTTGGTGCCCACTGATTTTCTGTCTAATTTGATTTGTTTAAAAGTTCTCAAAGTGGGTTCTCTGAAATTGCTTGGTAGGGGAGACCGGGGACAATTGTAACACGGGGCAAATGTAACAGAGGCGCCCATCCCTAGTAGAAACATGCTACATGTGTATGCTCTGCGCAGAGCATGCACATTTTATTGCTCCACATGCTGTCTGAGGGTCAGCAGGTTTAACAGATCAAGGAACTTTTTACAGCCAAAAAATCGTTTTTTGAGCAGGTAAGTAAAATCTTAAATTACCTAATGTTTTTTTTCCGGACAAATAAGTGCTTGAGCTATGGCTGTCATTTTTATTTGTTTAAAAAATAAATTTTTAAGCCTGTATTTGGCAAACGTTTCAACGACAAATACTAATGCTAAGATCCCCCAAAATATGGCCGCCCTCCTCAGGGGCAAATGTAACAACATGCTACAATTGCCCCTGGGCATTTTATCGACTGTTACAATTAGCAAGGGATTAGTTACTTTCTCTATTGCCAGAGTTAAAGGGCCAAGTCACAGCAATATGCAAAATAACTAGTATAATTTTCCCCCACATAACTGGAAAAAATATAATGTAAATGAGTCAAGCATTTGTCATGTTTTATTATAATTAGTTTATTGGGGCTGTATCAAATGCTGTTTAATTGTTGAAAATCTTGCACCTGTCCAGCGCGTCACCTTTATTAAAGAAAAAATAAGATTTGTTGGTACAATATCATGTGTTACAATTGCCCCATGGGTGTGTTACAATTGCCCCGTGTTGTGGGGCAATTGTAACACTTGACTTCCAGTTTTGAAATGATAATGGCTTAAAAATAAATTGTTTCACTTAACCCATACCTAGTCATATTTCAAGACAACATATGTATCTTTCATTTCATATACCTTTAAGCAAGTATTTAACTACAATAAAGTTGATATGTCAAATTTGGAAAAAAGTGTTACAATTGTCCCCGGTCTCCCCTACACAGAAAAAAATATGTTCGAGGGTCTTTTACTCCTCATGGTACACAAGGATATTTCCATTAAAATTTTTCTAAAGACAGCAAATAACTGCTTTAAGCACAAAATGCACCGAATTATGACAAATTAACAGCTTAGTAGAATCTAGGGCCCTATGATTTCCGCGATCACGGAATCGCGGACGGAATTACGGAATTGGCCAATAAAAACGGAATCTATTGATAAACGCGGAATTTCACGGAAATCGGCATTATTTGACTGAAATGCTGTTCGTAAAGCCACGTTTCCACCGAACGCTAAACAAAATATTCACGCGTCCAGATTACATTCAAAGTCAATGTAAAGACGCGAATGCACGCGAAAATGTGAGAAGCCTTCATCAAATTCACCTGCCCCGATTGTTCAAGCAACACATGTCTTCGGGTGCTACAGAAGATCTGCGGGAAGTTTTCGTTGTTGTAGACGAGACCACTGATGCCAGGGATTGCAGGGTCCCAAACATCGTCATTTTTCATCTTATGTTAACTTAACAACTTATATAACCGTTAAATAGCCTACAATATTTCTTTTCACAGTCTACTTAGTGAATTGTGTGCATGCAAATTATGACGTAACGTCGTCCCCCAGTGGTGAAATAATAGCTGATGCATCTTTGTGTCAGTTTGTTCATGTTTAATCATTACTGTAGAACATTTTGTCCTAGGATGGAATACACAGTATTGGGATTACTGAACAACAGTTTCTTAAAAATAAAAAAATTAATTAAATATAGCTGACGCATCGGAATCAGACAACTGTTGATTCGTGGGGGAAACTGAGTGTCATTACTGCTGCTCTCATACATTCATATATGTATACATAACGTATATACAATAAGATTATAAATGATTAAAAAGGGGCAGTCAGAATAATACATGTCAGTACGGCCGTTGTCTGCCTTTTTGACTGTAGCTTACACTTCCTTTAAAGAGACAATTTTATTTTGTAGTATTATTTTAGGTAAAAAAAAAAAAAAAATTCTTTCATCACAGTGCAATGTTATATTGCATCATTATGCAGTACTTGTTCTGACTTTAAGTACTGAGGAAAATGGAGGGTTGCATCAACTAATTTAAGGTTATTTCTATTTAATTAGTGAACATTTTATTCATTAACATAAATAGCCCACTCTCTCTGATGGTAAAATTGGTGTAATTGGTAAAAAACAGAATTCCGAAAAATTAAAACAAAAAAAACGGAATTTGGGAAAAAATAAAATGGAATTTAAGAAAAAAATAAAACGGATTTCATAGGGCCCTAAGAATCCTACGATGGCAATTATGGCTGTAACAAAAACCAGCATAGTCAGGGAAGCCCCAGGACAGAGTTTGGGAACTCCTGGCCTGAAAATTAGGAAAACTGTTCTGCGGCGATATAGTTTTATAAGATAATTGGCTGTTTGGCTGTTCTGATCACATTGTAGAACTTGCCACAGTTCTGTAGGCTCACAGTCCCTCTTGCTTTTGCTTCTCCAGGCAGCCCTGATAATGTTCAGATCAAGGCTTCGTCAAGGTGATATTATCTGTATCAACTTTCTTTAATGAAATGCAAACATTTTTTCAAAAGATTATTTTCAAATACAAATCTTTGACGCTGGAAATGTGCTTTTTATCTACAGCAAAGCTGATGAGGAAAACAAAAATAAAATCTGAGACCAAATTTAAAAAAAGAACAAAGGTGCCTCAAACCTGAGTATGATTCTGTATTTTGGGGGGCAGTTGAGAATTTCCTTGTAAGTAAAATGAACTACATCTGTGGTGTACATGAACATTCTGCTGAAGAGTTAAATAGCCTTCAGTATCAGCATTACTTTCTTACATGACTGTAATTTAGTGCACAGATGTCGCCATGCAGTCATACACCACCTACAAGTGCTTAAACCAAAGTGGAGATTATTATCGCCTTGTGAAAAATATTCTTAACATTGAGCAGTATTTAATAAAGTGTATAAAAGAATCGCTTAATAAATCAAAAGTGTTATCATTACAGTGCAACAAACAGACATTTTCCAGCAGCAAATCATGCATTTTGGAAAAAAATTATTATTATTAACCATGCCTTTATCTGTATCCTTATCAAAAATTCTGATGTGGCCAAATGCTCCAAGACGTAATATGAATCTGAGTGTGATCACCCACAAATTGCAGAGACAAGTCAACTTAATACCTCACTGGTAGCAACCAAACTATTCAAGGACCACAGCTCTGTCAATTTAATAGACAAAAACTAACAGGGCAGGGCTGAACGGCAAAGTTAGAGATTCAAGGAAAAGTCCCCAAGGAAACTACAAAGTGATGCTATTCCAGCTTAAAATCAAGGCTTTACTTGTATTTCAGTGTCACTACTTATTGAGCCAGTGAGTGTAAAATCCAGATTAAGGAAGTAAAATTCAACCCCATTGTTCCAACAATTTTCATTTACAAAATTGGAAAATTAGAAATAAAAGCCAACTAGCGACAAGATTATCACTAAATTTGAAGAAATCAACATCATCCTTTCACATTAACTGTCAATAAGGGATTGACATTTGTCACTGAAAGTTTAAAACTATCCTAGTTCAGATCAGCTGCAGGAAAAAAAATACAACATGAAGACATTTGCAGCACCAATCCTTTAAAAAAAAAAATCACAAATAAAATGTGAATTTGACATTTTTTTAATTAACTGAATGTGAAAAGAAAAAGGTCACCTGGAGTTAAGAGAGATTTGTATATTCACATGTAAATTACATATCTTCACATGTGAATGGCAGTTGGAATAAATAAATTGGTTGCCTTTTTGGCATCTTATCTTAAATGTGATTATTTTTAACGCTGGGGGCTCGCAAGTGATTTTCATATGATTTTATTATAAAGGAACAGAATATTTGTTTGATTTGAGCTTGAAGTCAAAACTCATCTCATTTAACCTCTTTCAAGACCTATTTCGGTGACCTCTGGCATTAAATTACCCAACATTGACAAGCAACCACATGGACGACCAGTTATTAAAGACCACTGAAGATTGACAGCTTCTATAAAGTCTTCTCTGATGAAGGATGGCCTACATATTGTGGTTGAGTTTATGATTTTGGAATCAGTATGCAACTAGAACGTTTCTGTTAACTATCATCCTCTGGAGAACATACACAGTGTCCCACCAGACTATGAACATCAAAGTTTTGGATCAGTGATGTCTTTCCTGAGCCATATAGTTGCTTTGGTTTTGAGATTTGAGAGTAAAGAATGCAAATGCCTTGGGAAAAGCTTACTGGCAGACTAGTATAAACAAGATGTTGGAGGTGATGTCCATATATTTACGCCAAAGACGCATAGTTGAGTCAAAATTTCTCCCCACATGGGAATGTACATAGGATGTAGAAATGGTAGGAATAACACATTTTCATTTATTTTCCAGTGCTTGTAGCATTATTCCAGGCCAGAAACTTATTATTATTATTATTATTTTTATTCTGGGTACAAATTTGCAGATAAATGCCACACATTTCAATCTACCCCAAGTGAACTGCAGATGAGGCAAGAACCCACTGACATCAAAAAAATGAATTCATCAAGCTGACCTGATCTCCATTTCTCTGTCGTAGCCCTTTTGAGGTCCTCAGGGGACTGTTGCATAATACTGCCCACCTTGGGACTTCCAGCAAAGTTAAACACTGTATCTGCCATAATAGTATTGAGTGCTGCAACTTAAAAGACCTTTCCCTCTCAGGGCAATGCAGCCCTTCCCAGAATGAACAGAGAAGCTGAGAAGGCTAAATCTAATCTATTTTTAATGGAGAGTAATTGTATGGAGAAAGTTGGGTATTGGGATGGTGAAAAGAGATGGAGAGTGGTGAGTTTGAGAACTAGGAGAGAACAAGAGGGGTGCAAAAGAATATGACGCAGCTATCGGGGACAGTAAAAAATGCATCGCAGGAGGGGAGAAGAAGGAAAGAAAGAGACAGAGGGAGGGGAAAAGGGATAGAGGGATGAGAAGGAGCTGGGGTATTATATAGCTTTCTGGGCATTGAGGCGTACAAGGTAAATCCGCTTCAATCAGATGGGCACATTTACTATGAAAAGACAGATGAGGGAACAGACAGTAGAAAGACCAGAGAGGTAATGGAAAAGCAGCAGGAATTCTTCCATCTCAGGATCGTTAGGGCTTTGGGTTTCATTGGGTCTGCCTTTGATGCTTAATTGTCATCACTGAATTAAATACACTGCAACATCTTTGACTCACTGTTACTGCTAAATATAGAGCTGCCGGGGAAAGAGAGAGCAAAAAAGATAGCGAGAGAGAGAGAGAGAGAGAGAGAGAGAGAGAGGGAGGGAGAGTGCAGGGGGAGAGGGGAGGGGAGTAAAGGGATGACATCATCTCCCTCTTCCTTGCTTACACTCTCCCCATCTCCACTGTCTCAGTGATTCTCCTCTCTCTCATTTGCTTGCTGTGCTTTTCCAAAAGGAGATGTGTAACTACAGGAAGATCCTTTAAATAACGGTGATTCTCATTTGGGGAGTAATGAGATGCTCTATTTTTGGCCCTGCCTCATCCCTTTCATCTAATAACCCAAAATGACAGTAAGAAATGAAACAGTGATAGCGGATGGAAACCAAGATTTGAACACAAACAATGCAGCGACAAACTTCAAGAGAGGTACAGCACCTGCACTCTAAATCAGACAATTCTGTTAAGTAATGTGGCTCTTCAAAGAAGGTCCATGTTACACCATCACAGTAATATTTCTTCAGTGTAGAGAACCACAGAACAAAACTGATTCTATGTTCTTCAACTGATTTAATGGCTTTAGTTGCCAACTATTGATTTTTGTGGATCATCAAGTATCATACCCCCACTTCCCTTATCCATCCCTCTCACTTTCCCATTATGAGGAATTATATATTGAAGTCTGTCACTCAACACTCTCCTTAAGCTATTCCATTATCTTCGTATTTCCTGCAGCCTTTAACTATCCCTTCTAATTTCATTGCTCTAATTTCTCTTCTTTAATACCATTTTTGAATTATTCCTAACTGTCTTGCTGCCTGTTTCTCTCCCATGCCACGTCTTCTCTCTCACATAAACTTTATTGATCAGGCAGGGGACTGTCAAATGGCAGTAGGCTATCTCTCAATGCGAGGCAGAGAAAAGGTTCGGTGTCAGCTGTAACTGAACACCAATCCTCTCCAACTGTTCAGCTCCTCTAACACTAACACAGAAATGCAAAAAACAAGCTAACTCAAACTCTTGCTTTCCCAATCTCACTCACACACTCACTCACTCTCTTCCACACACACACACCTTTCTATAACATACTGTATTTTGCACAGTCTGCGTACACACACAAAGTGTACACAAAAAGATAAACTTCTTTAGTGACTAAAATAGAAATGTGAGCTTAAAATGCTTCTTAAGAATGCAAGCAAAGTCATTCCACATGAATCCATGCCACAATACACATACATTAAACTAACACAAACAAGACTCACAATGACAATAAAACATTCATTATGAAAAAACATAGTCACACAGCCAGAACATGAGACTGAACATGTAAATCAAGGCATAAAGCACCTCATGCTGTAATACATACCACTTCCAGAATTAATTGTTGCTTTACCCAATCTTACAGATGCATACAAAACCTATTCTCTATCCTGAATTGCCTCAAGGACATTTCAAGGTAGAACATAAAGTTCTAAATATATGATAGGGGTACTTTAAACAGTGAAAGCCCAGTTAACAATATAGAGCACTATTTGAAACTCTCAGCTGTTGTGAAACAGTTTGGCTTTGGGCAAACAGATATTTAAGGAGAGTCACACAGATGCACTCACAAGGTTTGGTGAAGCAAATCTCTTAAGTAGTCAAGACAAAATCTCTCACTTTCTTTCTCTCTCTCTCCTCTCTCTCTTTTTCTACCTCAGACACATTACATTACATTGCATTTAGCAGACGCTTTTATCCAAAGCGACTTACAAAAAGGAGTACTTACAAAAAATTGTGCACATATGGAAGCACACAACAAACGTAGACAGTTCAAGCGATACATACAATACAGTGTGAGTCATTTTGTTAATTTTGCTTATCTTAATTTGTCTCTTAATTTGTCTCTTAAGCAAGATACCATTTGGCTCATAAGCACGCATATAGCCTTGAATAAGAGTTTATACTCAATACTGAACCAGAAAACTTTAAATGAAATAGAAAAAAAGCAGCCAATTATTAGTTGTACATCAAAAAAAAACTACCTTTAGGCCTTGATGAATCCCTTTAGTTGCTTCGACAGTAAATGGAGCTGCATTACAGATCAGATAACATGTTACCCAAAGGTATCACGTCTGCTAACCATTTCGTTGGCTAAGGTGTTCATCTTAAATTGCTCTTATAAATCAAGCTATGTAATCAAAAAAGCAACCTACAAGGATAATAATAGCAAGAGTACAATGTAAAGTTTGTGAGCAGCAGAAGTCACTGTGCAAACATACATCCACAACATTCCTGAAATGTGAATTCAGCACTATATTAGCCACTAGGATAGTGACAGGAAATGTGTTGGTATGTCCTTTACCTTGTAAAGATCACACTGGTGAGGGCCTGAAGCAGAGATTTTCATAGATTTATGCAGTTCAGTTTGCACACAGTGAAAGGAACTAGCAGGACAGAGTGACGACCACTTGTATTGAGTGGCCCTACTTTTGATGTTGATGCACCTGTGGGTCCCTCAATAAGCCTTCATGCATTTTTCAACGAAGACGAGATTCATCAGCCTTAATATTATCTCATCAAGCCATGGGTTTTTCCTCACAGTTAATTAAGGGAGAAAAACTGTGGCACGTTACGAATTTTGCATTTGCAAAGGATCACCAACAGGACAGACGACTGATGCTACTGGCACAGCTACATGCAAAACGTAACGTTTCTCACAAAAATCAAAATAAAAAAAAAAAAAACAGGAAAATCTGAAATTTGTGGAATAAATAACATAAATTTGAGTATTTTCCAAATAGATTTTAGCCACAGATGCCTTGTCATCAAAGTTCTCACAAACTTTAAGAGATTTGACAAACAGCTCAGAAGGGAGCTTGAATAACCAAACCTAACACCTCTCTACTGTGTTCCTAGCAGTAGGGTATAACTTCACTGTTTCAGCAAAAAGTCCAGGGTCACAAAGAGAATTCCCAAATACACACTGGGCAGCTTAAATTCTAAATGTGCCAGTTTAACAGTAACATAACAAACTGTATCAGCTTAGCCCATTATCTAAGGTTAAGCAGTAATGTAATCCGAATGTGAGCACAGTCAAGAACAGGATGCACTTAGGTTTGTGCGTACCACGCAGCTTATGTGAATGCAGTCCAGTTCCTCAGCAGGGGTAAATTTTTATCAAAACTCAACTCTTGAAATGTAATTGTGAGGCATGTCATGGTTAATCCAGTGAGAAAAACATACTGTTGTATCACTGTCCACAGTATGGTACTCATCAAAAATGCTGCGTTAAAACCAGTAAGAAAAATGCATCACCACGTAGTAAACATAGTGAGCCAGCTAATGAGACAAATAAGAAGCAGCTGAGGCCCTACTGCAGCATATCTACTGCAATGCCAGCCATTTTTTCATAAACTACACTTACAGTGCACTGAAAAACTATTGGCCCCCCCACCTCCCGATTTCCTATTTGAGCATATTTGTCACACTGAATGGTTTCATATCCTCATATAAAATGTAACATAATAAAAAGAACACGGAAACACAAAATATTGTTTTTAAATGATGATATCATTTATTAAAGGAAATAAGTTAACCAGCGCCTACATCACCCCAATGAAAATGTAATTGCCCTTCTAAACCTCACAACTGGTTGTCCCAACTCTAGCAGGAACTGCTGCAAACATATAATTCCAATCATTTGTAATCAGTCTTATACACATCGCTGTGGAGGAATCTCAGCCAACTATTCTTTGAAAAATTGCTCTAATCCAGCTCCATGGGAGAATTTTTGAGTATGTACATGCCATTTCAGGACCTGCCACAGCTTCCCAATAGGGCCCAAGCAAGGACATTGATTAGGCCAACAAAATTGTGTTTTTATCTTGTGTTTTTATGACATTCAACGGTGGGATTGCATTGGTCTTTCAATTACTGTCTAGCTGCATAACCCAAATGCACCTGAACATCAGATCACAGACTGATCCTTCTTCAGGATTTTCTGGCAAAGAGCAGAATTCATGGTCCTGTCAATTATAGTGAGTCGCCCAGTCCTTGAAGGGGCAAAGCATTTCCACACCATCAAGCTACTATGATGATATTATTATGAAATACTGTGTCAGCTTTATGCAATATGTAACAGAACCCTTGTCTTCCAGAAGGTTCAACTTTTGACTCATCAGTTCATTAAACAATATCCCTGAAAGCTTTTGGGACCTCAATTTTGAAGCAAATGAGAGGCGATCATTCATGTTCCTTCTGCTTACCAGCAGTTTTGACTAGCAACTCTCTCATGGATGTAAATATAGCTCAGTTTTGTCTTTAACTATAGAATCACAAATGCTTACCTTACCTTAGCTGAGATGAGGGAGGCCTGCAGTTCCAGAGATATTGTCAGGGTATTTTTGTGACTTCCCAAATGAGTCATCAAAGCACACTGGCCACCCTAGCCAAAGATTCATGTTTAAAAGGTTTCTCCATTTAGAAATAATGGCTCAGTGTGGTTTGCTGGAGTCCCAGCACCTTAGAAATAGCTGCTTAACCCTTCCTAGACTGAAAAACTTCAACATTAAAAAGTTTGGACCTGCTTTACTCGTTTTAGTACTCTGTACTTGGTGAGACTGAAGTGGTTAAATCTGTGTAATAACCTTAAATGGCAAAAGGTACAGAATCAATAGTCAGAAGGAGAAGAAAGAAAATAATTATTTACTTCACAGGACACAGTTCCCAAATTTTTTGGGATCAATAAAAAATCCACAATTGGAGAAATACTAAGACAAATTATTTCCATTTTCAAAGTGTAAATGAAAGTCAAGCTAATTTTAATCTAGCATTACTGGTGAGAAAGGCACAGGAAAAGCAAAGCACAAGTGCAGCACTGCCATGAGAACTTCAGCAATCATGTGAACTCTGAAAACCATGTGACAATCCTCAGGGAGAAGAATTATATGAGTATGCTAAGCAACAATGACTGCAAATGGTGGTTCTCATAACTAATTTAAGAAATAGACATCTTTTAAACTAAGAGGTGATTTGCATCTTTTGCTAATCCCTGCTGGTCTGAAAAATGTGGGTGTTTGAATTGCATCGTATTTCAATTCCTCAGCTCAACTGGAATTTCTTTTTATCCCAGCATTGTGTGCTGCTAAGTGAGACCTTTCAGCCAACTTTACTTTGCTGGTGAGATTCCATTTGAGTGATGATAAAATTCAACAGGGCTGGCAGTAATCAAGCTAAATGCATCTCGGCTCATTTTCACACAAGGCAAGTAGGTGTTGGATAACTTTTTTCCCTCAATACATGAAATGCACTTAAAAAATGCGATTTGCCTTCGCGCAAGTTGTCTCGGATTTATACTAAAACCCTAATTCAGATAAAGCTGGCGTGTTATGTAAAATGTGAATAAAATAAAAAGGAGTGATCTGAAAATGCATTCACCCCAACAATACAGAAAATTCTACAACAACACATTATTTGATGCTTTAAATTTTTAATTCAATGACAATAATGTGACAAGTTGCAATAAGAAGGTGATGTGAAGCAGGTGGTGTCAAACGTGAGATAATCCTATTATAGCATGAAGGGGACTCTGAAAAAGATCAATTCCCTCAAGAGCAAAGATGGGTCAAGGATCACCCATTTGCCAACAAATGTGTAAGGTTATCATCAATCGATTTGAGAGCAATGTTTCTTGAAGGTAAATCTGTAGGATTTTGGCCATTTCACCCTCTACAATGCGTAATATGATAGAGTAATGGGAGGCATCCGGTCGAATCTCACTCCTGAATGTGTGTAGCTTCCAATCCCTCATGTCACTGCCTTCGGAACAGCCATGCGAACCGTCATGAATATCACAGCATGAGCTCAAAAATACTTCGGTAAATTTTTGTCAGTCAACACCTTTCTCTACTGCATCCATAAATGCAAGTTAAAGCTTACAATGCAAAGCCAAATCCAAATACAGTAATACTGTCCAAAGGGGAAGCTGACTTCTTTGAGCTCAGTGCTGTCTAAGATGGACAGTGGCACAAAGGAAGCAGGTTTTGTGGTCAGAAGTGGAAAAAATAGCCACCAAGTTCTCAGGCCTTAAAACAATAAATACAACCCAAGCTGTTATAAGCATCAGGTCCAAAAGCCAAAAGGCCAAATCTGCCATGGTATAGAGGTGTGTTAGTGCACGTGGCAAGGGTGATGTGCACATTTGCTTCGGCACCATCAATGCAGAAGATATGAACACAGTTTGGAGTTACCTATGCTGCAATGTAGGCATTGTCTGTTTCAGGGACATCCCTGCATTTTCCAGTAAGAGAATGATAAACCACATTCTGCATGAATTACAAGAGTGCAGGTGCTAGATTAGCCAGCCCATACTCCTGATCTGTCTCCAATTAAGATTTTATGGAGCATTATGAAGCAAAATGTATGGCAATGAAGGCCCAGTACAATTCCACAGCTGAAAAAATGCATAATGGCAGAATGGGGAAAAATTACTTTAGCTGGACTTCACCATCAGGTGTCTTCGGAGCGAAAACAATACATGAATGTGATTAAAAAACTGGATGATGTTACACATTGCTAAACAGTCAATTTCACAAAGTTTTCTGGACTCTATTGCAGTCATCACATTGTATATTTCAATAAGCAAATAAATGCACATCAAATAATGTGTTGTTGTACTGTTTTCAATATGTTAGTGGGTTAATGGACTTTTAAAATCAGTTTTTTTATTTTATTTACATTTTCCAAAATGTGCCAACTTTTTCAGAATTTGGGTTTTTCATGGTGTATGAAGATCTAAAATGATTAATAGGTCAATCGATCTTCACTAACACACAAACATAACCGAAACCAGGAATGGGGTGAATTGCTTTTTCATGGCCCTGCAATCCCAGAGCAAGGGTCAAATTCTAATAAGGCAACAAATGCTGAGAGAAATTAATGTAAAAAAAAAAAAAAAAAGGTTATCTGGACTGTACAATATGGTATGCAGCCAGTTAAGTGTGGGAAGTACATACTTTTGAGAACTGATGTTACACCAGACCAGTTGACTCTTGTAAAAAGTTTTAAGGTATTAAATATGCATAAAAGCTTTAAAACTTCATTTTCAACACTGAAAATACAGTAATTGATTGGCTGAATGGAGGGTTTCGTGTTGTTTTTAGGTTTCTCAATGGGTAGCATCATCAGCATATTGTATCAATAACTAACTAATTCAACCCAATGTGAAGCCTGTGTCTGTTTCTCACCAAGCATTTCAGCTGGCCAAGTTAGTATATGATAGGTCTGAATGCTTTCAACAAAAAAGGGCTCCTGAGTTGGTCCTTATTTGACAGTTACCTGAGCAGTGAGAAGGAGGCACTTTACCTTGGATTAGAATGGGAATTGAGGGGACACCTTAGTTGTCTACGCTGTCCACTTGAGACTCAAAAACCTAATTCAAGTCTTCCTGTAAAGCCACTCTGGCCTGTCAGGTCTGGTAAGATCATAAGCACGCGTACACACCTCTCCGTGTGCTTTGGCTCTTTGGATGAGCATAAACGCGCATGATCATTACTTCGGTTTTTTTCGGGTTTAAGCACCAGATAAGCTTTCAGTAATGCAATCTGCATGAGCGAGATACTTTTTGCTCGATTGCTGAAGCAGAAAAGACGTGTTTCTGATCATATTCCTCTGCCTCAGCAGCAGCTGGGGCCCTATTGAGTACAAATGCACTATGACTAGTTCAGTGCAAATTCAACAGTCTTCAATGAGCCCAGTCGACACACCTGTAGGCCTGTAAATTCGTTAAGTGTTCATTTATCCCAGCTGTTTTTTCTCTGCATGCTAAGCAAGTAGTTGGTTATTTGTGCTTTATATCCACAGCTAATACGACGAAGAGATTCTTCTTGTTCAATCCCTCTACTCATCTTTGCAAGAACAGCCTACTGGTTCATTACTGTGACTGAAACATTCACATCATATCAGCACAATAATGCGTCGACCATATGGTAAAGTTTTTTGCATTATATGAACCTCTGCTTGCGTGCAGTTTTGATTAGCTAGAAAAAAAAACGTTACCGTTAAACACGTGAGTTAGCGTGAAAGTCGGCCTAAATATTGGTCACATGGCTATGATTCTGATAAAATAGTCTCGTCTGAAATCAAATAACAGACATTATATATTGCCATGAAATGCGGGCATTTGAATGGACAGGATCATGTTGAAATAGCCTACCTTTGAGCAGCGGCAGTGGTGTCAGCTCGACCTGTGAGCTCTGATAACGGAACTGCGAGGAGCTGTGTGAGCGCCGCTGTCGGGCCCGGCGCATCGACCGCCTCGGGAAACCGTCCACTTTCTCCGCACTTGGCACGGAGAAGCCGGTGGTCGGGGACGAGGGGCTGGATGGAGGCAGTTTCGTGGTCTCCATTGCTACGGCGGTGGCGTTTGGAAAAGGGATGCTCCTTCAATAGTGAAAGCAGGCTGGCTGTCGATTTGGTTTTATTCAGCTAATTGGCTAACTCACTGTTGGTCCGTGCGGATAATCCAAGTGAAATTAATATGAGTATGGGGATCGGAACCGAGATGTGAGAAATCAACCGATGGAGGTTAAAAGAATTACAGATGAAGATGCGATCGAATACGTTTCAACCTGTGTGTGCGTTTAAATTAACCCGAAAAACTGGGCGCATTTTAATATAGAAACATCCCATAGACCGAGACATAAGTTTATGTATTTATATGTCCTTACTGAGGTAACAGAACACATTAATGGTATTATTACCAAATAAGCTTTGTCGTATAGGCGTCATCAGTCAGTCACTGGGTTAAATTTGGTAGCCTATTATTTTAAATATTTAGGTAGGCTATATGATAAATAAACGGATCCTTGCATTGATTAAAAGGACATGTAGCCAATGTACCCTGGCCCACAGCTATTCCATGTTGAAAAGTAAATGCAATCCAATAAAAATAGAGGAAACTGCTATTTCCATCAAAATATGAATAAACTAATTCACCATCATCGTCTTTTCGTTCTCTTCTTCGCTGCTTTCCACGCCACCTCCTATGTATTATTTTCTTTTCTGATAAAATTCCGTCTGAATGTTCTGTTTCAGCACGACCAGTGGTCCACACAGGGTGGGGATGGTGGTTTCAAACGTGCCGACATGTGCGAATCTTCAAAGCGGCCGCTGCTGCACTGTTACTCCGTGCTATCGTTTCCAATTCCTTCCAGACAGATCTCGCAGGGCCACAAAACAGACAGTTAACTAGCTAGGTGAACTCCCGTCCTTTCTCGCCGTCCCTATCCCTTGTGCTCCCTCTCTGTGCCAGTCTCCGACCCGGTTACGTTCAGGTGCTGCATGGAAATTCCCTGCGGATGTCGGTCGCTTCGTTTTAAGTATTAATTATTTCCAACGTGCCTCGTCGATTGTGTTGAGATTTTCATTGATATCTTCGAAGCTGGAGCACTCTCTTTCCCCCAACTGTCGCTTAGTTTTTACATTCTGTTTGTGTGGTGTTTCTGTGTTCTCTTCTTCCTAACCCCTTCCTCCTTCAACCATTCCCTCCTCCCTGTTTGACAGCGTCTCCCGTTAAATGGTTTTTGCGAGCTCGTATTTAGTCTTGTACACCGATAACAGCATTGTTCTTGTTTCTTTCTTTCGAACCCTTATTTTCCTTTATCGCGCAAATGCATTTAGATTTTCCTTGATGCAGTCATTCTAAATAATAATGACGTTGACGCAGCGACAGGGATGTTGTAATGCTGACTCTAGGCAGGGCCCCCTCCCTTTTTTTCTACCATCATCTCCGAGGTCAGTTCGCCTGATTGGTGTAGTAGATTTAGTCTGGTAAACAAAAAACGGTAGGTTATGCCATTCAAGGGCGAGTAACCGTTTATCGACACATATAGCCCTTTTCGATTTACTGCTAGAGCTAATAGACCGTGGTGGCTTCATGCAGTTGAAGATCAATTGCAGCCATCGCAGGGAATTCTATTTGTCAAATAGATTTACCTGGCCGTGTTTATTTTAACCACATTTGGTTGATCTGAAAAATATATTATAGTGTGCTTGTGTTCGTAGTCATGTTCGCGACTGCAGGTTTGATTAGCAACCGAGCAAGCCAACAGAATAACCTACATTCTTCTTGTAGCTTACTTAAAAGGACACTAAACATTTCTCAAATGTTAAAATTGTAGCCTTGCTCATCATGGTCTACTGCTTGAGTCAGCAAAACTTGCCTTCTGTAGCCTCTTAGTTTTTACTCTTAGATGTTTATTTTTTTTTTTCTTTAATTAATTACTTGCTGTAAAGCTGCTGTTGCTATGTGTTCTCTAATATGTAGTACACGGAAAGTGAGATTGTTACCTTTCGCCATATATATGCAGCAATGGCAATAAGAATATCTTCCAACGGTTACTTGATAAAGCAGCATCATTTCGAACCACTGATGCAGTTAAAAGGCTCAGTGTTTATCTGCAGTGAAGAATAGGTCTTTAAACGGGCTGCTGCTGCCCTCACATGAGTAAAATTAATCAAAAACCAATCTAGCACGAACGTCGTTTAATGCAAGTCTTAGTTTGTTCATTTTGATAAAATTCCAGTTTACTGAATTGGTACTAAAGTTACAAGGATGTCCACTAGATGGCGTCGTTTCTACCAACTCAAGTAAATTAGGCATCGGAGAAGACATGCAATTACTGGGGGAGGGGCAATCGGAACATCCTCGCGCGTTTCCGTAACCCTCATGATGAATCGGACCATCGGACCTCAGTGTTAGGACGCCATGGGAAGAATTTTCCCCTACCAATCAAACTGTGCGTCACAGACTTACTGGCCGAACGATTCAGACTTAGAGGTAAATAGTTCCAACTTGTGTACAGTTTTATTCACAATGGTTCCACATCAATTATGCATGTTTGGACATGTACTAGCAAAAAAATATAAATACTAAAACCTTATCTTGGTAATACTGATAGAAAAAATGTAGCAAGAAAAATTCTTGCAATGAACCATAAACAAATCTGGAGGATTGGGACTGCGTTCCTGCTAAACTCTCCATCCCGAACCTGCCATCTGGCAGTTCTGCTCTGATGAGAGTAATGTCCATCTGGCCTCTGCCCTGGGACGCCACTGGCCAGGCGCGGACAGAGCGCTTACCCTCGCTCATTTATCATTTGAACTGAATTGTCTTCATTATAATCTGACCTCCATTCCTAACCATCCTTACCGTATTCTTTTTATTAAACCCTGCTATTGGATTGTTTCTTGTCTAGATCAAGACAGTGTAAAATGTGAATAAAATCAGCAAGCTGTAATTTACAAATCCCTTTTAACCCATGTTCAGCTGAAAGTAGTACTCAGGCAAAATAAGTCATTTTAACTCATCAACTTTATCGTTTTTTGAAACCACGTAGGTTTGGATAGCTTTTTCCCAAAATAAATTAAATCATCTTTTAAAAACTGCATTTTGTATTTACTCGGGTTCTCTTTGTCTAATAATAAAATTTGATGATCTGAAACATTTAACTGTGACAAATATGCAAAAAAACAACCCCAATTCCGAAATAGTTGGGACGAAGTGTAAATTGTGAATAAAATCAAAATGCAATGACTTTCAGATCATATGTGCCAATATGTCATTTACAATAGAACATAGATAACATTTCAAATGTTGAAATTGAGACACTTTACATTTTTATCCAGAAAATGAGCTCATTTCAAATTTTCTGGCTGCAACAGGTCTCAAAAAAGTTGGGACACAGGCAAAAAAGGGCTGAAAAGGCAATTAATATATCAGAGAATCAGCTGAAAGAAGATTTAGCAGGTAATTAAGTTAACTGGCATCAGGTGTGTAACATGATTGGCTATAAAAGGGATGTCTTAGAGAGGCTGAGTCTCTCAGAAGTAAAGATGGCCAGAGGCTCTCCAACCTGTGAGGGCTTGTGTAAAAAAATTGTGGAATACTTTAAAAACAATGTTCCTCAACGTTAAATTGCAAAGGCTTTGAGGTCTCATCATCGACAGTGCATGACATCATCAAAAGATTCAGAGAAACTGGAAAAATCTCTGTGCGTAAGGGGCATGGCCGAAGACCTTTACTGGATGCCCGTGATCTTCGGGCCCTCAGACGCCACTGCATCACTCACCGGCATGATTCTGTCATTGACATTACTAAATGGACCCAGGAATACTTACCCAGAAACCACTGTCTGTAAACACAGTCCGCTGTGCCATCCACAGATGCCACCTAAAACTCTGTCATAGTTTAGTCCCGCCGGATGCAACATGCAATCCAGCGGGCACTGGGACCATGTACCCAAAGGCTGATAAAGGGACCCACTCGCACAGAGTGGTACAAAAAATAGAAAGATATTTATTAAACATACTTTAAAAAATGACAAAGAGACAGGGGAGCAGCAGCAACACACACGGAGCTAAAATGCCAGAATGCAGCAGTGCAGCTCTTAAATACTCTAAACTTCACCTCCACTTCAACGAGCAACAGTTGTGGCTTGTTGAAGTGGAGGCGAAGACAGCAGGAGGGGGAGGGACTGCAGGGCAGAACCATCACACTATCATGCAAAATGGAAGCCGTTGTTGAGCATGATCCAGAAGCGCCACCGTGTTCTGTGGGCCAAGGCTCATTTAAAATGTACTGCAGCAAAGCGGCAAAGTGTATTGTGATCAGAAGAGTCCAACTTTGACATTCTTGTTGAAAATCATGGGCGTTGTGTCCTCCGGGTTAAAGATGAGAAAGATCACCCCTCCTGTTTTCAGCGTTCAGTTCAAAAGCCAGCATCTCTGATGGTATGGGGATGCATTAGTGCATATGGTGTGGGACACTTGCATGTTTTAAAAAGCTCCATGAATGCTGAAAGGTAAATACAGGTTTTAGAGGAACATATGCTCCCCTCCAGATGACATCTACTCCACGGAAGGCCTTGTGTATTTCAGCAGGACAATGCAAAACCACATATTGCAGCTATTACAACAGCATGGCTTCGAAGTAGAAACGTCTGTGTGCTGAACTGGCCTGCCTGCAGTCCTGATCTTTCACCGATTGAGAACATTTGGTGCATAATTAAACGAAAAGTCTGTCAAAGGAGACCCAAAACTCTCTCAGAAGCTGGAAGCCTGTATTGAACCAGAGTGGGATCAAATTCCAATGGCTAAACTCAAGAAACTTGTCTCCTCAATGCCCAGATGTCTCCACTCTGTGTTAAAAAGAAGAGGGGATGCTACACCATGGTAATGTTATGATCCTGCTCTGTCTGTCTTGATTCTGCCATGTTCATTATTGTTCCTGCCATGCTTGTTATGTTTTCCCTAGTCCCTGTTATGTTTATGATTATGTCTGTTAGGTTTTGCCAGGTTCTGTTTAGTTTTTGCATTTTGCCATGTTTTCGTTTTTGCCACTCCCAATCCACTATTCTGTTAGTTTCCGGTCCATGTCTTTGTTCATGCCCTTCATTGCACTTTGTCTCCCCTGTCTGGTCTTTTGTTAAGCTACAGCTTCTCCCCAGTCCTGCGTGTCACATGCTTAGGTGATTTCATGGTTTCTGGGTTTCAAACATTCCTTCCAATCTCGTTTGCTACCTTCGCCTCTCTTTTCTGTTTTACTAACCAATACTAACAGTTTGTTATTTTTGTTAAAGTTACTAACCCAGACTAACATTGTATATAATACTAACTTACTGACGAGCACTAGGGATTGTATAGCTGCACTTACTAATTGATTAACAAGCTCTCAGCACTCGCCCTGTGCTAGTCTCCGCCTCTTGCCTTCACTTTGTCTCTCCTGCAATTCAGCGGATCCTCCGCACCTGCTCCACTCTGTCCTACCTCTCATTATCTGTGCACATTAGAACTCCCTAACCGGAGCTGTATGTTTTGTCATAGGTTGTCTCGTGTTCCCTGTCCTCGTTTTGGCTTTTGCCAATTTCATGTGATTAGGTTCTCCCTCATGTTCCCTCCTTTGTAATTAGTCTGATCCTCATCACCTGATCCTAATCATAGCATGTGACTTCCCTTGAGTGTATTTAAGCTGTCTTCTCACTGCAGTTCCCCGTCAGAACGTTTCCCTTGTTTACCTGTGCTGCTCTTGTTTCTCGCCTTGTACTCATAGTGTTTCTCTTCTGACTGGACCGTCCGACCTTCGATTTTTGGCTCTGCTTTTTGGTACTATTGTCTGCATCTGTTTACTTAACCCTTTTTGCCCGACTACGAGTTTTGTGTTTGCTGCCCTGGTAACGGTTTGGATTACGCCCACTGGATTTTGGCTTTTGCTTCTCTGACATACCTGTGTCTGTGTACCGAACCTGTTTTTGCCCGACCACGAGTACTGTTATTGTTGCCCTGGTTCTCGACTCTGATTCTGCCCTACTGGATTGTGATTTTTGGATTGGACTCTGTACTGTTGCTTTTTGCCCTGTGGGGGTTCACCCCCCAACTACAATAAATCACTTTTTGCTGCTACTTCCTGGTCTCGCATTTGGTTCCAGAACTGGACCTCACAGGTAAACAGGCACCTGTCCTAACTTTTTTGAGACCTGTAGCAGCCATCAAATTTGAAATGAGCTCATTTTGTGGATAAAATAGTAAAATTTCTCAGTTTCAACATTTGCTATGTTTATCTCTGTTCTATTGTGAATAAAATACTGGCTGGTGTGATTTGAAAGTCATTGCGTTTTGATTTAATTCACAATTTACACTTTGTCCCAACTATTTCGGAATTGGGGTTGTAAGAAATAAGGAAGGGGCAAATTTTTTTTTTTTTTTCAGCACTGTACATGTTAAGTCATCAAATGTTTTTACAAGCAGTGGTAGTCACAAAATGATTTCAAATACTAGAAGTTAAATGTTACATCTGCGTCACAGCACACAGTGCATCATACCCTGCCGTGCATTACACTTTAAGTTGCAGACCAAAGTGCCCCCCCCCAACCCCAGTCCACCTCTAACAGCGCCCCCCAATGGGCACCTGAGCTTCAGGACTGGGCCTTGGAGCAGTTGAAGAAGGCCACTTGGTCCAGTGAGTCCCATTTTCTTCTACATCATGTGCTTCGGCTGGGTACGTGTGCACCAATTTTTTTTCTGGGAAGAGATGGCATCAGGATGCACTGTGGGAAGAAGACAAGCTGGTGGAGGGAGTGTGATACTCTTGAAAATGTTTTGCTTGGAAGCCCTGAGTTTGATAATTCGAGTGACTTCAGTTTGATGGAGCTTTTTTGGCAGCACAAGACAGGGGGGACCTGCACTATATAGGCAGGTGGCTTTAATTTTATGGTGTGATGTGTGTGTGTGTGTGTGTGTGTGTGTGTGTGTGTGTGTGTATATATATATATATGGAGCCAGATATGGTAGAGTACAATTCAATAGTAGGGTTTATTGACAGGAATATAGTAATGACAGGAAATGACAGATTCCTGATTAGAGTGGCACAGTTCAGTTCAGATGGTAACGAGCTTGGGTAAGCAGCAAAGCTGCATGTCCATGCCCTGCCAGTGGGGTTTAGCTGGAACAAAGTCCCAATCCTGATGACCACAGAAGGCTTTGGATGTGTTCCTAATGAACTGGGCAGAGGAACAGACTGAAGAAGCAGGTTAACAGGAATGTTGTCCCAATAATAAGACTGAGAAGAGTACTTCTGTATTTCACTATCATTAAAGATTACAATAATTTCCAATGATGATAAATTCTAAATCACTGAATGGTTGCTTTTGGGAGTAGAGCAATGGACAATCCAGCAACGTGACGGACTCAAAGTGAAGGTATACACCATGGAGACATACAGGAGTGGGGAAACACAAATGCATATCACCTGGTGGGAGGAGGCACATAAGATGCAAACCAATTAAAGAAGACGAAACATCTAAGGCACACAGGTTGCTGGATGGGAGGAGAAACGAGGTATTCAAACGAGGGTTGTGACATATATGTAGGGTCCAGCACCAATGACAAGTAATTGACCAGTTGATCAATTTCAGTTTATGCTCCATGTTATTTGCTTCATAACTGCAGTGGAATGTTTAGTTTTTCTTCATTTGTAAAAATGCTTAATGGCCCATTTTATTCAATACATGTAGGTGGTGACAAGTGAGTCCGTTCAAAAATGTAACATTGGTGTGATACATCATCTGATAGGATAGAAGACAAACGGACATGACTAAGTTTGTTCGGCTACCCATGCGGAAAATGTTGATGTGAAGTGAAGGCGGCAGAGGAGGTGCAAGAATTGGAGAGCATTCAAAATACATTATCTGTCGGTCAGTTGGCCCCAAACAAGGCTGGATGTTGCTGACATGTCCTATATAGGGCTCACCTGGCGGTCCTAGCTGAGCTGGACTTGTGAAAAGGATTAAGTTTATTTGTTTTCATCCTTCTAAGACATTACATGAATTGACTAATCCCTGATTTTCACAGCAAATTTAATAAAATTGCAACATAATTCAACACAGAATGCAAGATACCTAACATGCGTAAGTTGTCAATAAGGACATTTCTCAAAAAAAAAATCAATCGTGGATAGCATAACTTGCGACATCTCAAAATATATCCAAATCTATTACAGCGTGCCTTATTATTGGGGAATATATTCAGTTTAATAAGATATATTGTTGATGTGACCTGTTGTTGGGGGCATGATTTCTTACTGTATATTTTATTTATTTATTTATTTATTTCAGACTAAATTTATAATATAGGATAATATAGGGGGAATATTTTTTATATATATATATATATATATATATATATATATGGGCCAGGATCACAAAATGTGCGCCACCCCCCCCGGGTACTGAAAAATAATGAAAGTACCCATAGAGTGGCTGTGAGTGGTTTTTAATCTATAGGTGTTGTGGGATCATATTCCAAAGCCATGCGACAGCAACTTTTTTCATTTTTTCGTGGTATCTGGTCAAAGTTGGGTCCCTCCACTCATTTTTTGGGCCAGGTTTCTGCCTTAGTTTCAAGACATGCATATCTTCTAAAGCCTCATACATGCATAGATATAGCTATATTTTCTCAAAATGCCCTGATATGTATAGAAGGATAGTATAGCTGATGGAAAAATGGTATATAGGTAATATGCTGTTAGGATTGTCAACCCTGCCATGGCCCTGAAGTCGGGTACGCTTTTGCGTCGGGCTGCAAAATTGCTGCTTGAAAGTGCAAACTGCTCTCTAACACAATATGTGAAATTAATTCAGGCAACCCTTTGCGCTCAGTGGTAATTGTATGTGATAAAGGTATATGTCTACTCTCTGAATACCAAATATCATGGTCATTGGTGGAATATTTGGTGAGTTATACGCATTTCCCTATACCCTTGCTCGTCTAAGTCAGAAACACGAAAACCTACTGTTTGCCTATAATCCATCCAGAGACCTATAACTAGTGATAATAAAGTTATTTAAGCCTCCAATCAGTGTTATAATTGTACAAAACCCAAAACCAGTGAAGTTGGCTCGTTGTGTAAATCGTAAATAAAAACAGAATACAATGATTTGCAAATCCTTTTCAACCTATATTCAATTGAATACACTGCAAAGACAAGTTACTTAATGTTCGAACAGGTAAACTTTGTAATTTTTTGCAAATATTAGCTCATTTGGAATTTGATGCCTGCAACATGTTTCAAAAAAGCTGGCACAAGTGGCAAAAAAGACTGAGAGAGTTGAGGAATGCTCATCAAACACTTATTTGGAACATCCCACAGGTGAACGGGCTAATTGGGAACAGGTGGGTGCCATGATTGGGTATAAAAGCAGCTTCCTGAAATGCTCAGTCATTCACAAACAAGGATGGGGCGAGGGTCACCACTTAGTGAACAAATGCGTGAGCTGATTGTCGAACAGTTTAAAAACAACAATTCTCAACGAGCTATTGCAAGAAATTTAGGGATTTCATCATCTACGGTCCGTAAATATCGTCAAAAGGTTCAGAGAATCTGGAGAAATCACTGCACGTAAGCGACAAGGCCGAAAACCAACATTGAATGCCCGTGACCTTCGATCCCTCAGGCGGTACTGCATCAAAACCGACATCAGTGTGTAAAGGACATCACCACATGGGCTCAGGAACACTTCAGAAAACCACTGTCAGTAACTACAGTTTGTCGCTACATCTGCAAGTGCAAGTTAAAACTCTACAATGCAAAGCAAAAGCCATTTATCAACAGCACCCAGAAACGCCGGGCTTCGCTGGGCCCAAGCTCATCTAAGATGGACTGATGCAAAGTGGAAAAGTGTTCTGTGGTCTGACGAGTCCACATTTCAAATTGTTTTTGGAAACTGTGGACGTCGTGTCCCTCTGGACCAAAGAGGAAAAGAACCATCCGGACTGTTATAGGCGCAAAGTTCAAAAAGCCAGCATCTGTGATGGTATGGGGTGTATTAGTGCCCAAGGCATGGGCAACTTACACATATGTGAAGGCACCATTAATGCTGAAAGGTACATACAGGTTTTGGAGCAACATATGTTGCCATCCAAGCAACGTCTTTTTCATGGACGCCCTGCTTATTTCAGCAAGACAATGCCAAGCCACATTCTGCACGTGTTACAACAGCATGGCTCCGTAGTAAAAGAGTGCGGGTACTAGACTGGCCTGCCTGTAGTCCAGACCTGTCTCCCCATTGAAAATGTGTGGCGATTATGAAGCGTAAAATACGACAACGGAGACCCCGGACTGTTGAACAACTTAAGCTGTACATCAAGCAAGAATGGGAAAGAGTTCCACCTGAAAAGCTTCAAAATTGGTCTCCTCAGTTCCCAAACGTTTACTGAGTGTCGTTAAAAGGAAAACGTGATGTAACACAGTGGTAAAAAAGGCCCCTGTGCCAACTTTTTTTTTTGCAATGTGTTGCTGCCTTTAAATTCTAAGTTAATGATTATTTGCAAAAAAAAAAAATAAAGTTTCTCAGTTTGAACATTAAACATCTTGTCTTTGCAGTGTATTCAATCGAATATAAGTTGAAAAGGATTTGCAAATCATTGTATTCTGTTTTTATCTACGATTTACATAACGTGCCAACTTCACTGGTTTTGGGTTTTGTATATAAGTGATGTCCAGAGGTATATCACTTGAAATTAGAAACCCTACAGTGATTTTTTTCCCTCGGGATCCCGTTGTTGCTGAAAAAAAGAAATTCTGGTCTGCAATACCTGAAAAATGTTATAAAAACATATATCAAAACTCAAAAATCTCCTAGAAACACTCCTTATGGCTTAAAAGTATGTAGCCTAGGCAATACCAAGCCAGCACAGGTGTCTATTAGCTCAAAATATTGGTATATTGGTCAGAAACCGAATCTAAGTCAGAAACTGCAACTAAGAAACCCGTCAAAGTGTGCCAAACTCAACCCGACTGACTTGCTATTGCCATAATACTTAACTAATAGAATAAGAGTCTCAAGTAGGTAATTTATCACTTACCAATGGAAGATGCCACTTGTAGGCTGGTGGACAGGCTGCTTGACAGTTCTTTTTTTTTAATATTGGGTCCTGGGTTCCCCTAGCCTGAGCCCTGGGAGTTTTTTATGATGATTGCATGTTTCTGTCTTTTAGTTATTGTTATTTTGTTGTAGGTGTTGTCTGGTGTCCCCGACCACCTATGCATTTGAACAAGTTTATGACTGATTGGTCACCAATTGCGGCCAGAGCGGCCGCCACGCCCCACGTCAGTTTCTGCCTGAGATCCCGGTTTCTGACTGAGAGCGTGGGCCGACGCCACCGATATTTTTCGATTAAATCTTCAAAAATACAAGTCGACACGTTTAAAAAACACAATATATCATGTCCCCGACCACCCATGCATGTTATTTGACCAAGTTTATGACTGATTGGCCACCGATTGTGGCCACAGCGGCCGCCCACGCCCCGCGTCAGTTCCTGCCTGAGATCCCGGTTTCTGACAGAGCGTGGGCCGATTGGTCCAATGTTGGGCCTCCGACCGACACCATCGTTATACACCCCAATTCTGAAATAGTTGGGACGAAGTGTAAATTGTGAATAAAATCAAAATGCAATGACTTTTAGATCACATGAGCCAATATGTCATTTACAATAGAACATAGATAACATTTCAAAAGTTGAAACTGAGACATTTTACATTCTTGTGCACAAAATGAGCTCATTTTGTGGATAAAATTGTAAAATTTATCAGTTTCAACATTTTCTATGTTATCTCTGTTCGGCTTTATTCACGATTACAGCCTCCAAACTCGTCCTGTGGTTGATCACAAGGTTTCTACACGTCTGCACGGGGATTTTGGCCCACTCCTCTTTGGTTTGAGGGTTTCCTTGCCATGACCTTGGTCTTCAGTTCCCTCCACAGATTTTTGATAGGATTGAGGTTGGTGCTCTGGCTTGGCCACTCCAAAATGTTCCCTTTGTTGTCCACTAACCATTTCTTGACAGATTTGGCTGTGTATTTAGGATCATGATCCTGTTGGAAGATCCATTCCTTCCCAAGACCAAGTTTTTTGGCAGATTGCTTAATGTTTTCACTGAGGATCTGGATATACTGGTCCTATTTCATGATGCCATTAACTTTAACAAGGTGTCCGGGCCCATTAGCTGAAAAGCAACCCCAGAGAATGATACTCCCGCCACCTTGTTTGACCGTTGGGACCATGTTTTTCAGGTTGAATGCTTCACCTTTCTTACCTCAAACAAAAGCTCCATCTCTGTGCCTAAACAGCTCCATCTTTGTTTCATCCGTCCATAACATTTACAGCCAAGCTTGTTTCTTCATCCAGGTGAGCTTTTGCAGGCTGGAGGAGCTCTTGTGTGTCTAGGTTGGAGAAGTGTAAGTGGCGTGAGAATGGTGAAGTGTTCAACCTGAAAAACACGGTCCCAACGGTCAAACACAGTGTCGGGAGTATCATGCTCTGGGGTTGCTTTTCAGCTAATGGGCCCAGAAACCTTGTTAAAGTTAATGGCATCATGAAACAGGACCAGTATATCCAGATCCTCAGAATCTGTTTTGGGCAGGAATGGCTTCCAACAGGATCAGAGCTCCTGACCTCAAAATCCGTCAAGAAATGGTTATGAGAAAAGTCTGTGGAGGGCCAACTGAAATCCTATCGGAGAATCTGTGGAGGGAACTGAAGACCAAGGTCATGGCAAGGAAACCCTTAAACCTTAAGGATCTGGAGAAGTTTGCCAAAGAGGAGTGGGCCAAAATCCCCGTGGAAATGTGTAGAAACCTTGTGATCAACCACAGGAAGCGTTTGGAGGCTGTAATCGTGAATAAAGGCTTTGCCATCAATTACTGAGAAAAAGGTATGAATAATTCTGGACATGGCATTTTTTGTAAATCTGTCAAATAAAATACCAAAAAGTATTGTATTTCTTGAAAAATTGTTTACTGTGCTTCTTACAGCCTTATGTCAACTTACTGTGTCATTTGTGCAAGAATAAATTTGAGTAGTCAAAAAATATCTCAAAAAAAAAACAAAAATTGGTAGGGGTATGAATAATTTTTGACGCGACTGTATATATATATATATATATATATATATATATTTATTCATGGTTTCATTCATTACATACTTATTTGTTGAACTTGTTACATATTATTTGTCGATTCCTGAACTTACTTTTCTGCTTTAAATCACTGATGAGTGCTGTTTTGGATTTTTTTTTTTAGCTTCATCACAATAGCATGTTTGGTGATTCCAAATTTCTGTGAAAATAATTTTTAGGGGGGGTACAGTGGATAACACTGCTGCCTCCCAGGAAGAGGGATGTGGGTTCAAATTTGTTCTGGGGCCTGTTTATTTAGAATTTGTATGTTTTCCATGTGTTCGTGTGGGTTTTTCTGTCTTAAGAGATGCATACCAAGCTAATTGGAGAGTCTAAATTGAATGTGTACGTGAATGGTGTGTGCCGCACAATGAACTGGCGAGCTGTCTGTGGCGGGTCCCTGCCTTTTGCTCACAGTCAGCTGGGATTGGCTCCAGCTCCCTTACAATCTTAATGAAGAACCAGTGGGATAGATTATGGATGGGTAGATAATAGTAGTAGTGTAATGGTTCAGTTAAGCTCTTTGAGCTTCCAAAGCCCTGTGCATGTCATCTGTGAAAAGTGGTCATTGCTTAATTTCATAAGCTCTGTAATTCCACTACCACTACTGGGATAAATTAACTAAGTTTTGTCTAACTATCAGTTGAAAAGTAAGGGGCCCCGTGGAAAAACTGTAATTCTCCAGCGGAAGAAATCAGTTGGTGGTCTGGCATTTCCCAATTTTAAACTTTATTATTCTTTATTGTTCTTTGCCCCTTGTCAATTTGGCTTATTCCAGAGGTGAAGGTGTCTTGACACCTTCCTTCATTGAAGGAAAGCTTAGTTGCACAACACTGTCTGGAAGACCTAATGTATTCGCATAATCATTTAAAAAACTACAAACTGAAACATGGTTCAATGATGACCCATTTAATTTCAGCAGGGTAACAGGTTGAGAGAGTGACTAAATCCATATTAAGATGGCGCGAACATTTCCCATTTTCACTAACTTTAAGTTACTCATTGCAGGTAATGGCACAGTTAAGGAATAGATGTGATGAATTCGATTGAAGGGTATTTCATGCTTTATTTCATGCCAGGATTTTCATTTTTTCTTTACCTCTGCATTCTTTCTGCTATGAGATCATATGGTGAGCCATAAGGCGCTGATCTTCCTATACACCTGCTACACAGATCATTTCATGTAGGTAATGAAACCAGCAGAATTTTGTTTTCTACCTATACCACTGTGTTGCATGCCTCACATATGCCTACAGCTCTCCAGTTTGTGCGGGAAAGAGTGGAGTACCTCTGATACACAGATCTGTTGGGACACAATTTGGTGCAATATTATATCCTCTTTCAAGAACCCTAATCACCGATGCATTTAAATTTCATACATGGAACATATCTAACACCTTTTTAACAATAGCATATGAGTTTGCGGAACTTTTTATTTGCTCTGTTCTGAAGGTATTACAGGCACTTCTCTTGGTCTGGGAATGCTCGAGGGTGAAGTAATTTTGTTCCAAGGTTTCCACACTATTAGGCCGTATTTACTCTCTAAGTCCTGATGCCCAGATCGGATTTGCTGCCTGAATCCCACTTTTTTTTTTTACCGTGCGGTTACACAGTATTTTATCAAGTGGCCCATATCTGATTCACGCGATTACACTTGCCTACAACATCTGAAACATCGCGCTTGCCTACTTTTAGATTTTACTAAACTTTAGGCCACGCCTACTTCTGCACCAAGCGCTAACTGCTAAGCCAAAAAAAATGGATGATGCGGACATATCGTCGGCCTGCTGATAAAACCTCATATCTCCAAATTGATAAGAAACAAAAACTCGTATGTCCACTATTCTTACATGCAAAATTAAACATTTTTTATTTTATTTAAATTTTAACTTTATTTTATTTTATTATTTTTTTTAATTTTATATTTATTTTTTATTTTCCTGTAAAGTTTATAATTTTGAAGATACGAGGTTTTATCAGCAGGCCGACGATATGTTTGATGATAATGTTGCGGTGCATGAAAACTTCGCCTAACATTGCCAGGATTTTTAGGCAGAGAATAAGGAAAAGGGCCACTATTGCATCTTGTGCATATGCTGCAATTATTGCCCCTTCAGTCGTTCATAGGAATGTCTGGGTGCGAGACAGCCTCCATGTTCAGTCTGCCAGCCTCTCAAATATAAAACCTCGTTCATTTACAATTCATTCACTGTTTATGCGACAAAATAAGCTAAATGGTCGCAGATTTGATGACGTTAGAGACGCAATGTGTAAGAAAATCCGATCAGCCTGTTTACACGGCGGTCGCATTGGCACATATCCGATACATATCTGATTTATTTCCACATATGAATGAGGCCTGTATCCGATCTCAAAATATCCGAATGCATGCGCCTTTTTCCTGTTTACACTGTCAACGAGCATATCCGATCTGTGCCAAATAAGAGCGAAAAATCGGAATTGGGTCACATTACACTGACAATGTAACTGAGGCCTTAGAGGTCCTCAAAAGTCACATTCCATGCACAATTAAAGGTCCCCAATTATTTTACCTGGTGTACAGCCAATTAGCCATTACAAACCGTTTCAAAATCTGTCCTTTGTGGCATCACAAGGAGAGGAAGACTGACTACAGAGAATAATGAAGGAACTGACTTTTGGCTGACTTTGATCAGTTTTTCTTGCCTCTGGGTGGTCACTTCACCAAGGAACAGATTTTTAGATAGCTTGTAATGACTAATTGGCTGTGCACCTGATGACATAGAAAGGGACTTTTAAAACAACCCTTTTGAATGATGACTGAGCTTAACCTAACCAGGAACCAAAGACTTATTTGGTTTCTCGGAATTTCAGATGCTAAAAATGACTGGCTTTATTTTGGCAACCTCCACATTCCCTCATCTGGCACCAGTGGGTCGGTTCTTATGTAGATAAACAAAATCAATTCCACGAGAATTGAAACAATATGTAAAATTCAAATAAAAACAAAATGAAGCAGAATTAATTAAATGCTCTCTTACCCACATTTATTTGAAAAAAAAAATGAAAAAAAAAATTCAAAGTTTCACCCTATCAGCTGCATAGATTTTGGTAAATATTTGCAAATTCCAAATTTGATGTCAGCAACACTCTCCAAGGCAATTGGAATAGGGGAATGGAATAGCTGTGAAATCTTTAGGAAGACACCCATTTGGAACATTCCACAGCAAAGCAGGTGAATTGGTAACAGGTAATTGAATTATGGTTAGGTATAAATTGTAGAGTCACAAAAGGCACGGTCGTTTACCAGGAAGATGGTTCAACATTTGCCACTTTGCCAAAGCTGTATGAGCAGACTGTCAAACACTTGAACAGCATTTATCAATATGTGACTGCACGGAATTTAGGGATCTCCCCAGCGACAGTCCATAATAATGTGAAAAGATTCCGAGATACCAGAGCAATGTCAGGGCATTAAAGACATGGCCAGATACCACTATTGGATGCGTGTGACCTTCGAACCCTCAAGAGGGCTTTGCATTGAGAACCTAGATACTTCTGCGATGGATATAACCACGTGGGCCAGTAAATACTTTAAAAGACCTGTGTCATTGAACGCAGGTCCTCGTCGTACAATGAAATGCAAGCTCAGACCCTACTATGCAAACAGATATCAACACCATCCAGGAGCACTGCCAGCTTCTCTTGGCTCAAACTCATATGAAATGAACTGACGAGGAAGTTGAAAGAAGTGCTGTGGTCTGACGAGTCCATTTTCTAATATTGTATCTGGAAATAATGGACAATGTATCCACGGGTACTAAGATAAGAGGGAACATCCCCACTGTGATCAGCAAAATGTTCAAAAGCCAGTGTTTTCATGGTCCGCGGCTGCAGTGCAGTGCAAGTGCAGTTGGTATGGGCAACTTACACATCTCTGCAGGCAAAATTGATGCAGAAGGGTATACATGCATTTTGGTGCAACTTATGTGCCTTCCAGGTGTTATGTTTTTCAGGAACGCCCTTTACTTTAATCCAGCAGGATCACGCGAAGCCACATTCTGCACATAATACTACAGCATGGCTTTGTAGTCACAGAGTGCGGGTGTGGACTGGTCTCTCATTGAAAATGGGTGGCGAATTATGACGCATATAATGCAACAACATAGAGCCCAGGCTGTTGACTAAGTGAAGTCCTTTGTCAGGGAACAAATCATTATTTTGAAAGTCTCACAATTAGTGTCCCCACTTCCAAAACAACTTTTGTATTTTGGGGAGGTGATAATAGACTGTGGTAAATATGCAGCTATCCCAACTTTATTGGAACATTTCACAGACACTACATTAGGAAATGGCTGTTATTTTCAATAAACAATAAAATTGAAGCATTAACCTCTTAAGCCCTGAGCTTCTGGTTTGAAAATGGCATGCCCAAAATGAAATGAGTATATCTCTGCAACTACTTGGTCCATTTGAATAATCTTGGTATCATAATAAACGTAACACCATTTGGGATTTCTGCCATGGTGTAAAAATCAGTATATATGTCCCTGAGTCAGAGTAAATGAAGATGGAACACAGCATAAATGAGAGATCTCATTTTGCACCTAACAAAGTTTTACTTCTATGCCTTGATGACTTATTTAGTTGCAGTCTGAAACCTCTAAAAATTACAACACAGAATCTCATCATTATCTGTGCCAGAGTTTATTCTAATCAAGTAAATCAGAGCTAAATTAGAGAGGAATGTCTAGGTGGCTTCTCCAAATTGGCAGTTTGGATACCTTGTGTGCCATCTCAGATTTCTTTGGTACTTGACTGTAAAACTCATTTAATTTCTCTTATATGTCATTTCAGGCATACATTCCATCCAAATACAACCACTTTTTTAAATTTTAAAATTTTTACATATTGTTTTATTATTTATTTCTGCCAGTCCTGTATACATTTTCCCATTCAAAGAAAATGCATACAAAGAAAATGAAGTTTGACTCCAATGGAGCAGATTTATTAAAAAAGAAAAAAAAACACAAGCAAATAAACAAAATTATAAATACAAAGAACAAAAACCCCAGCAATTATTTATACAAGAATACTGCTTTTACTGTCAAAATAGGCACATGCCATCGCGGGACTTGAACCCTGGTTTTCAAAGCCACAGCACTTCACTTTCGCCACTGGGCTAGTTTAGTGTTTGTATTACCATTTGTCTTAGTGCTTGTACTCAATGGCACAAGGATTCTCTGTCAGAAAAGACTTTGAAAACAACTGTTGAATATTTAGCGGATAATCATACTGAAAAAACTACAAACCAGTTAAGCGTTCATATCGTTGCGCTCTTTAAGTACATGTAAATGGCCCATGGACTCAGCTTGATGCACCAGGAATGCAAGGCTCTATCTCAGGCTAGGTTTGTGCCATTAAGGTGTTTTAGGGCTCGTTGGAAACATCAGAGCCTGTAGAATCAAATGGCCACCTGCAAAGTCTTACTGACATCATCACAAGCCGATCACAGAGAGGAAAATACATTGCGAGCAAGCGGAATGCTCAGGAGCTGAAATCCTTTGACGCAGTGCCCCGGTAAAAAAAAAAAAAAAACATACATGGAGACTGGCAGACCTTGTTTCGATATAACATGGACACATTGGGCTAACAATTGCAAGGGCAGATTTACCCTCGAACAGTTTTTTATTACAAAATATCAAAGGTGAGAAATGTTTTTTGCTCATCTCTGTGGAATGTAAATTGTATGTCTGCTGTTCTTTGAGTGTGGTGTCGATTTAAAATGACAATGCTTATATCGTTGGATTCTGTGGACTTTCCTCTTTAATTTGATGCATCGTTGAATGCCTAGCACAAATTCAGTAGAAACGCTAGCAATTGAGCAATGATATTATTTTATCCTGTGTTTTGCTACATGCTTATTTACTTGCTTAGCGCTTGAATTGTGTTCGGTTGAGGTAAAAATGGTCAACATAAGCTTTTTGCTGAGTTTCTTCCCCTTAAGTGGATATAGGATGGGATTAGGGTGAGGGTGTGATGAAGAGTGAAAATTGAAATGAAATTTGTTTCCAATAGCTCCTATGTTTTGTATGCTAGCATCTCTGAAAACATTAAAAATTTGATCACAAAATAAGAGAAGTGGTCATTGCATTGGACATACAGGCATTTGTCGCCAATTTTAGTGCACACAAATTTGAGTCAATTTCAGAGGAAACCTCAGCATATGGTAAAGGCTAACTTTCTGTTAGTGAACCCAAATGTGTCTATATCACACTGGGCTTAATATTTCATAAATGTTTCATAAATAATTTAATTCACGTTGACAACATTAACCACAATCAACCGTCAGTCCACCAGACAGTCCCACAATGCTGGCCAGTCAGTTGAATTCAGAAGATCTGGAAAAGAAAAGTCCGTATGGGGTAAAGCTGCAGAGGTATGGGTAGGAATGGGGACCAGGGCATTAGATGGTGCATTCAGTGTTGTCTCTGGACCAGAGAATTTTAAGATGTTGCAGTGTGGCTCGTGTTGCTTCAGAGCAGAACTGTAGTACTCAATCTCCAGCCGAAGCCCAGCGATTTCCTTTTCATATGCTGCATTGGAGTGCTCTAGCGACTGAAGTTCCTGTACAACAACAAAAGGGAACAAAGCCCCACAATAAAAATGAAATGCATACATTCAACCTCCTTTGGGCAAACTAGACCAATATTATTCCCTCTAGAAGGACTTCTGAAATATCTATCAAATTAGGGTAAATGCACCAGACTATGCTCATAGTGGAAAGTCTGGCTGCAGAAAGGGACGTGACTGTAGATCAATATTTGCATAGTTAACATTAAGAAACATAGTCCCTTGAAAGATTTTTGAAGTAAGGGGGTAGGGGGCTTTTTTTAAACAAATCTATTCAAGTAAAGAAGTTCACTGCTTTTCAAACCCAAAGCCCACTTTTCCAGTGAATACCATTTCAAGAGGATATACTGTGAAACATATAGGGAAAAAAAACACTGTATGTATATACAGTTCAGTGCTAAAGTTTAACATTTAACACAATTCCGTGAGGCGTAGATGCTTCCAAAAATCATTAAAGGTTTCAAACTTTTGAAAAACTTATAATAAAGTGCTGTGAACAGTTAAAAACTAACTCAAATCAATATTTAGTGTGATTACTCTATGCCTAAAAATTTGAGACAATGTCCTGCAGTTTTGTAGTTTTATCAGATTTTTGGCTATTTGGTTGCGCTCAGCATATTGGAGAATATGCTACAGTTCTGCTGCAGGCTAACAGTCTCAATTCCGCCTGTGTTCCCAGGTATTCCCACACAGCCTAGATGACGCTTAGATCAGGGCTCCGTCATGGCGTATTATTTGCATCTACTGTATTTCGTGAAGTACAAACTTACGTGTAAGATTTTGTTTTCAGATTAAAATTCCATGCTTCAAATGAGCTTCTCATTAACAGCACCGCCGAAATGGAACACAAAAATAAATATCCAATATCAAATTTTAACAAAAAAAATCTCGGTGCCTCAGACTTTTGCACAGCACTGTGAGCAGTTCATTAATAAATCCGCAGTTCATTTGAAGTGCATTGCTTACAGATTTTTTTCTACAACCCCCAATACGTTTGGATTCTGTATGAAATGTCAATCAAAACGGAATGCAATTATTTTCAAATCATATAAATGTTATTTAATAGCACAAAGACAATGGGCCTAACTTATAAAAATTTGCGTGGATTTCATACTGAAACAAGTGGTGCCAGGCACAACAAACCCCGCCCCTCGCACATACTTTCACCTACTTGCACGAAATTCAATAGGGATCTATTCTGGGTCAGTGGCAATCCCTATACCGAATTTGGGGTGAATCTGGCCATTAGTTTTGCTGCTAGAGTGTTAACAAACAAAGAAACACACAAACACAGAAACAAACCGAACCAAATACAATACCCCTTGCCCTCACCCTTCGGGTGGGGTGGGCTAATAATACGTATGCGCAAAAAATTAAAATGGCATTTAGTAGAAAATAACCTAATTTACAGACCTATGAGTAAAAATAAACTGCATGCAATTGTAATTTATTTAATCAGGATGAACTTGGAATTTATTGACATTGTGCATAAGCTTAATAATTTCCCCCTTTTTTAATGTCAAGTTTGTTTTTATGAATCAGAAATCTGCAAAGAAAGTGACGTACGTATCTTTTTTGTGCCTACACACCGTTTATAAATGAGGCCCAATATATCAGATGTTGAATCTGAGAGTTTTTAATTGTTTTTTGAAAAGTGTGTTCATTATGCATTTAATGCCAGCCACACGTTTCAAAAAAGTCGGATAGGGGCATGTTTACCATTGCGTTGCATCAGAACTCCTTTTACCAACACTCGGTAAATGTTTGGGAACTGAGGAGACAACGCTTTGTGGTTTTTAAAGCAAAATTTTTCCCATTCTAACTTGATTTAGGGTTTCAGCTGCCCAACACATCGCGGCCTCCTTCATCATATTTTTCGTTTCATAATGCGCCATATATTTTCAGAGGTGACAGGTCTAGAATTCAGGCAGGCCAGTTTCGCATCCAGAATCTTACTTTGGAGCCAACATAACACGAAAAATGTCTGCGCAAATGAAAAACATACACCTAAATGAAGAGATACTTACAACAACAACAACAACAACAACAACAACAAAAACTGGAAAGCAATAAAGGTAACAGCTTCATTCTATTTTGAAGAACAACCCAATCACAGTGGAATGCTAGGCTCAGGAACATTAACGGCTATTCCACTCAGAGCCTGCCTTTCCCAGAAATGCAACCCAGCAAAGAGATTGCATAACACACAGCACCGTCACTGACGTGTAGTGGTGTGTAAAGAGAAACGGAAACGCTGATCCTAAGAGATCTTCTGCGAGCATGATTCACAAGAAGCTCAATGATACCGATATATATACAATACTTAAGACCATTTGTATAATATCTAAGTAAAGTAAGTAAATTTTATTTATATAGCACTTTTCACAGACAAGTGTCACAAAGTGCTTTACAGACATAAAAAAGCAACAGTAAAATGTAGCAATAGATAAAAATAACAAAATACATACACAAGAAGCTAAGAAAACGGCAGTTATATCAATAAAAGACAGCATCTAATTAAACGCCTGTTTGAATAAATAAGTCTTTAGTTGACATTTAAAAGATTCCACAGAGTCAGCAAACCTAATGGGCATGGGCAGTGCATTCCATAAGGTTGGTGCTACGAGCATAAAAACTCGGTCACCGGGGCGCCTTGGTAGCTCATCGGTCTAAGCGCGCGCACCGTAAAGGCTGTATCCTTCTCGCGGCGACCCAGGTACGATTCCGACTCGGGTCATTTGCCGCTTGTCTTCCCCGTTCTTCTCCCCAACCTTCCTATCTATCTCCACTCTGTAACTGTGAAATAAAGGGAAAAAATCCCAAAAAAATAATCTTTTTTTTTTTTTTTTTTTAAAAAAAGCTCGGTCAGCACGTGTTTTGAGGTGAGTGCGAGGAACAGTTAAAAGTTAACGACTGTTGGATCGGAGGGAACGGGATGAAGAGTGTAAATGAATCAGATCTGTCAGATATGCGGAAGCCTGACCGTGAAGTTCTTTGTATGTGAGGGTAAGAATTTTGAACTTAAACCTAAAGGCAACTGGAAGCCAGTGGAGGGACATGAGTGGTGGGGTGATACGAGAACGTTTATTAGACTTGGTGAGCAGTCTCATTCGGCAAGTAAGGCACGCCTTGTAGTGTGAGAAGATACTAGAGGGTATTTGGTGTTCATTAGTGCCCCATTCATAATGCGCATTTTCAGGGTAAGAGATTGTGGTATACAGTGATCACAAACCTCGTGTAGGGCATCTGCCCTCTCAGTCTGTCTCTTTCGGCTCCTCTGGGCAGCAACCCTATTCTTCTCCCTGCGCTTGCACTTCCTGGATATGGGCAAGCATTTACCCTAATCAAGGCACAATTAATCATTGAGAATTATATGACACGGCCGACTAAAGCACATATTTGTCATCAGCAGTAATACTGTAGATACGGTAAAAGATTCAATACAGTGGGCTCGAATAGTATTCCAATATTCCATTGTGTAACAATAATAATACTAATAATAATATGATTTTATGAAAAAATATATCAAAAACGCTTACCGTGTCCGATGAGCTATCATCACCTGATACAGATGTTAAGCTGCCTGTTGGTTTTGGTTCCATCAACATCCACACCTCCGAGAGCAAATGCATTAAAATTTGTGCGCTTCCAAACTACATCAAAGGTTTCAATTTCAATGCGTTCGCAACACACTCACTGATGCAGATCTGCACCTGCGCACGTAGAGCAAGTAGTTGTATCTTGATCCGTAAGCAGCGAGAACTGCACGACTCGCTATACTCTTAGATAGTCCTTTCACCAGACTCCGTGAAAACAATCCCCAGTAAACGCGCGGATTCTTTGGCGTCTATTTATTAAACATTCCCGACTAACCGGAGGCGGAAGCGGAGGCGTGGGGGTCTGTCTTTCAGTTTCTGTTTCTTTTAAACCATAGCTCTGATGAGCAGGACCAGTGTGTTCTCGGGGAAGTCTTCTCTAAATTTACGGGAGTGGGATTTCTCACCGAGTCCCTGCGTGTGAAACTCACATTCTCCGGGATGTGTTTATTATGCAAATAATAGCAATTGAATAATGTATATCGTTGGTCTACTCGTCGTTTACTTTGAAAACGGAAAATTTTCCTTTGGTTAACATTTGAATGGTGCTATGGAACACTTCAGTGGTAGCCAATGGTAAACTTTTGTGGGTAATAACTGTGAGTGGTACAGTTCTATGATTTATTGTAGAACTTACCATTCGCCTTCTATAGTCTTATCCGTAAAGTAACGTAGCGCACTGGTTTCTTGAATGGTATTCCCAATGGTAAACCTGAATGGTACTTCAATGGTATAGCTGAAAGGTATTCCGCATGGTAAACCTGAACGGTACTTCAATGGTACCCCAAAAAAGTATACTTGAAAATCATTTAAAAAGTAAACTTCAAGTATATTTCAAGTATACAGGTAGCATACATGTAAGGGTACAACTTCAATACTTTTTGGGACTAATTTGGCCCACTTTAAGTTTATAAAAGTACATTTTAAGTATACAATAGCCTAGGCGTAAGCGTAAATGTACTACTAGTTTACGTAATGCAAATTTTTTTATTTCATGAAAGGATACTTTGAAGTATAGTGCAAGTAAACTTGGATATATAGAATACTTTCTGAAAAATTATAATATGACTATACTTATTCATTCTGTCTAGTGTTTATGGCCAAAGCATGTCCATTGTTCTTTTCTAAAGACACATAGGAATTGATTGACACAATATTCTTTTAACTACTCAGATAAAGGAAACAACTCCAGGCAGGAAGTGATCCCAAGATCTTCCAGTTTTAGACTGCAGCTTTACCCTCTACACCACAGTACAGTCAAAGAGATTCTTTTGGTTATTTAGTACCAGTCCACTTTTACTTCATGAGAGCATACTTTATACTTCAGAATAAAAAAGAAAAAAGGTAGTACTATGGTGCAGTGGGTAAAGCAGCTGCTACCTTATCAGAAGATTCAGGTATCAAATCCAGCCTATAGCAAGTTATGAATGTAACTGTGGATCTGTGAGACTGAAGGATGACCATTACTATCCTTGTCGCTCAGAACATTCTGAGGCGTTCAAGGTAAGAGAATGAGCCAGAAATTAACTCTACTTTAATAGTGTGGGATTTGTGGGTCATGGGCATGACTTCGTTTACATAAGTCTCGAGAGTAGGTGGAACAAGGGCTATCATTCCATTTAGACCAGAGTGTCGCCCATTCTTTGGTCTCACAGATCCATAGTCACATTCATAACTTACGTTTTCTTTACTTTAGTTCCATTATCTCTACCTGTCTCATTTATCAGCTTTTCTTGAACAGATCTATTAAAATCCACAGGCTTTGTCTCCGGAAATACCGACGTGACAGATGCTGAAAATGAAATAATCTATTGGCAATTAAAGACACAGCTTGTGTTTTGATGCAGTGTAAGGGCCACACAATAATAAGCTAAATTTGGTTCTGAAAAATGATTTACTCATAAGTATGCATTTATTTTATGAAAGGTAAACTGTTGTGGAACTTCCGCGCAACCTGTTTGGCACATCAGACCACCTAACCTGTGTTTCATGATTGTTTAAATTGTTTAAATTAAACCAAACAAAAATATTTTAAACACCTTTACACAATTTTAATGAAGGTGATTGAAACGCACGAGATGCACGTACAAATGAACGATTGTCATCTTGCCCAATGAAGAGAATTACCAACACCTGACAGAGTGAAGTGTTTTCGGAGTGAATGTATTGTTAATTAAGAAAAAAAAAAGGGATTGAGAACAAGTCTGGACTATAATTGTTGTAAAGGGATTTTTTTGTACAAACACAGTTCTGGCTAAGCTACGGATTCAGAATGCAAGCAAATTTGAAAGCTTAGCCTTGGCTATATTTTTCAAAAATAGCTTATCAACACTGGAATGCAATAAAATGGTCGGTGACCCACCTCGGTCGGTCAGATTTAGCTACAAACCCATTTCCAAAGAGGTTGGGACGCTGTGTAAAATGGAAATAAAAACAGAACACAATGATTTGTGAATCATTTAAACTATATATTTTATTGGAAATTGAACCAAGACAGCCCATCAAATGTTGAAAATTGGAAATTTTTTTGTTTTTGAAAAATATTTGCTTATTTTGAATTTGATGCCAGCAATACATGTCAAAAAGTTGGGAAGGGGACAACAATAGACTGGAAAAGTTGTAGGATCTTAAAAAAAATACACCTTATTGGAACATCTCACAGCTGGTTATGTTAATTGGCAACAGCTCACCTACACAATTGGGAATAAAAAGAGCACCCCAGTGTGGCTGAGTCTGTCAGAGGTAAAGATGGTGAGGGCTTCACAACTCCGTGAAGGAATGTGTGGGTAATTAGTTCTGCAATTTAAGAATAATGTTTCTCAACTTAAAAATGAAAAGAATTTTTGGAGATTTAATCATCTACGGTACACAATATTATTAAAATATTCTAAGAATCCATATTAATCTCTGTAATCACAGGGCAGGGCTGAGAACTAGCATTGAATTGCCATCATCTTCAGGCCCTCAGGCAGCACTGCATTTAAAACAGACAGAGTTCCATTGTAAAAAAATCACTGCATCGGCTCAGAAACACTGCTGAAAACTGCTATCGGTGAACACAGTTGGTCCCTGCATCCACAAATGCTAGATGAAATTCTACCATGTAAACACAAAACCATATATAAACAAGATCCAGAAACACTGCCACCTTCTCTGGGCCCAAGCTGATTTAAGATTGACTGTGGTGAAGTGGAAAACTATCCTGTGGTCTGACCAAACAAAATGTGACATTCTTTTTTGAAATCAAGGATGCTGCCTCCTTTGGGCTAAAGAGGAGAGATACCATCAAGCTTGTCATCAGCGCACAATTCAAAAGCCAGCATCCATGATTGTATGGAGGTGCATTAGTGCACATAACATGGGAAATTTGCACATCTGTGAAGAGACCATCATAGCTGAACGATGTATAAAGGTTTTAGGACAACATGTCCTGCCATCCTGGCGTCCTTTTCAGGGAAGGCCTTGCTTATTTCAGGAAGAAAATGCCATACCACACATTCTGCACCTATTACAACAATATGTCTCCGTAGTAAAAGAGTCCGGGTGCTAAACTGGCCTGCCTACAGTCCAGACTCGTCACCCACTGAAAATATTTAACGCATTATGAAACAAAAAATATGACAAAGGAGGCCGCGATATGTCAAACAGCTGAAATCCTTCATCAAGCAAGACTGGGAAAACATTTTGCTTTTAGAACTATAGCAGTCACTCTCCTCAGTTCCCAAACACTTACAGAGTGTTGGCTAAAGAGGGGGTGATGCAACACCATGGTAAATATGCCCCGTCCCAACTTTTTTGAACCGTGTTGCCATCGTCATATTTGAAATGAGCATATGTTTTCAAAAAACAGTAAAATTCCTCAGTTTCAACCTCTGATATGTTGTCTTTGCACGATTTTCAATTAAATATAGAGTTTAAATGATTTGCAAATCTACGCATTCTGTTTTTATTAACATTTTACACAGCATACCAACATTTTGGAAACGAGGCTGTACTTTTGCTATCCAGAACCCCCAGTATTTGGCACCGGATGGATTTTTTTGAAGACTCACGCCATCCTTTGTCGGGCAACACACCTTCCCGGCATTTCAAAGGAAAATATCATTTTTAGCCACTAATTCTAACTTTTGCTACGTCAAAGGAGTCAAAGGATCAATGGGCTATATGCGGTCATTGACAGCTCCCGCAAGAAGCTCCTGGCCTTACGTGCTAATTACACTCCCACTTGTGGGGCGGGGTCGGTATTTAGAAAATCTTTAAAACTAATTTTAAAATATTTATAAGCAATGTTTTTTTAATGAAAAAAAGGATACATTTACGCTGCAAAAATACATTTATTAATTTATTCATTTTGCAACAATAAAAAATACTATTTCACATGACCTTTTATAGTTACTTATCAATCCAAAATCACCCGCTTGACTACTGAGAAATCTAAACAATTCTCGATATTAAATAAAAATACAGGATATAATTCCTTAAATGTGGCCTATATATGTGGCATCAAATCCATGCAGATCAGCCAAACATTTAGAAAATTGTCAATTCCACCAAACCCCATAATTATTTTAAGCTAGGCCTAGATTACGGTGAACAAACCCGTAATCTTTCAGAAAAAAAATAGTTGACAACTGTTTTCTCACACATTTGGCAGGTGGAGTGAACAATAATGTGTGTATACTCTTGAAATCAATGTGTTTGTACTCTCCAACCCTGCCACCCTAGTGTTCAAATCGTTGAACAACTATACTCCCCTAAGCAATGGTCTCATACCTTTGGCTCGACCTGTTACTAAGTGAATGGTACTGGTTAGTATTTTTGTATTATATGATGAAATTTACCAGTCAACATTTCAAATCCTTCAGTGCCACAGCAGATACCGTTGTGTACTATTATTCTTCAATTCTACCTTTCTGTCCATGATTTAATTTGCATGGTGCCATTCAGTACCATTGCAAATGCCATTGGTTTGGTGGGTAACTATTTACTGTTACCATTCAGTCCTTAACATAAGTTGCATGTTACCATTCAGTACCACAGCATATGACAAAATGTACCACCTAATGGTTCATAACCATTCATTTACCATTTTTTTTTTAATACCATGGGGTACCATAGGAAATACCACAGCCTTACCATTGGCCGCCTCCCACTAACATTGGATACCATTTGATACCGTTCATTTACCATGAAGTTCCATTCTGTTATCATTGAGAATTTTTGTAAGGGCAGTGACACTGCCTTACTCAGTGGCTGGTTGCCAAAACTAGGTAGCCAGCTAAAACTCACTTGACCATGCTCAAAGGTATACTAATGGAAAAAATATTTTTACCTTTCAACAGACCTTTTTCTAAACTTTTGCCAAAGGCATTTTAGAAGTTTCTAGGTCTTCATGATTAAGAATACTTCACCGAGGGACAGAAGATATACACTATATGTGTAGAGTTTCATTTATTTCTGAAATTATATACAAAATTGTTGGTTTACACAAAGTCCATTTATGCAGCTGTGTCAGATGCAAAAAAAAAAGTGTTCAATTATTTGAATAGCTAGAGAACTTGCCATTTATGTATTTTGCTGAAAATCAAGTAGAATAATTTTCCTATAAGACTTTCTTTGATGTGTCGCTGAGTTGAAATACTCTTAACAGTGTGGCCAGCTAAATTTCAATGTGAATGAGATGCATTGCGATAACCTATTTGAAGTTTGCTGATCTTAAAATGGTTAATGTGTCTCCTTCTGTGGCTTACAAATGTGACTTTCCAATATCTTAGTTTGTATTAGACCCATTTTGCTAACTGAAGCTGTTTTTCCTTTCCTGGATGTACTGTAGAGCTAATTGGTTTTCTTGGTGAGCTAACGGATTCAATTTCATTAACTCTCACTAGTACAAGTTAAAACACCGTGTTTATAAGGCGTGTGTTTGTCCCAGAGCAGTGGACACTAATCAGATTCTAAGGGAGTGTGTGAGAAAGTGTGGGAGTGGAAATTAAAAATGTACTTTCGTCACTGTCTCAGAATACAGCCAAAACATGGAACTCGCCTCGTTTTCTGAGTCTTTCAGTTGTGCATTTAGAGTCTGCTTCACTTTGACATGGAGTTGATCACAATGATGAAATTCAAACAAGAGGAAACTAGTGTGACTCACTGCTTCTCTCACTGCCGGCTCGTAGAGGCTACAACAATACAGCCTTCCCCCCTTTCAACCCCTCTCTCTCCTCCTCCCTCGCTCTATGTATTTGAGCGTGGACTAATTCCAATTGCTTTTTATTCCCCATCTTGTCTTCCTTCCTCTGACCTGTCTGACCAGGAAATTAATCGAGGCCCGCCATCATGATGGAGATTCCCTCAGGTGTAGGGATTGTGGGGTGTTGTGTTGTTCCCTCTGTATTATTTTCTTAATGTGCAAATTATTCACAGTACATCTGTCAAAGGAAGGAGGTGTAGATGACACAGCCAAAAACAACTTAAATAAAATTGTGAAATTGATGAGGGAGTTGTAAAATGGCTTGAATTTTTCTGGCCAAGTGGACTCAAAGATAATTGTCAACTTTGTTTGGATAATATTTTACAGTGAGGGTTTGGCTGCTGGATGGAAAATTCTGAGATTGTAGGTTTGAGTCTCAGATTGGCCACTTTGATTGCACGCAAGAGCAAGGATTAACTTGAATTGCCTCAATAAAGAGGGGCCTATCCGACTGTAAATGGATTGTGCATGAGGAATGTAAGCAGTGTCACTTGATGTATAAGAAGTTCTGCTCATGTAAATATAACCTTTTTTTAGTTGCCTATATTACTCTTTTTTTGTAATAAAGCACAATAGGCATAATATAGCCTGTAACAACTTGAAATGAAACTGAGTGTGATCTGCACTAATTATTCTTATTATTTAGGAGTGAATTCAATTATTCTGTGCAAATTTCTTGTGTTCCACAACAGCGCTCTATACTGCTTACAACAGAGGAGGAGTAGCTAAAGCTTTCTTTGTCTTTATGCATCAAATTACCAAAATATTTTTTTGGATGTGGAGGATCTGTCTAGAATAGGGAAGTAGCCAAAAGTAGAGACTAATTCAGAAAAATATGAAAGACTGAATTCAGAGGTAAGTTTGCTAGCCAGTATTTCGTGACCTTAGAATTACAGGGTTCTAACTTACATTTACAAAGTTTTGAGGAATTTGCTTGCAAAGTTTGGCCGCTCAGTTTACACTTCGAGAACTGGAACTTAGTAATTCTGATCTGAAACCAATTTAATAAATACATTGAATACCCATATTTTATCATTATACAGAACTATTCATTACCAATTATGCGCAATAGTTAACTCAATTTTTACGAAAATGTCAGTTAGAACCCTGTAATCCTAAGGTCGCGATTTATTATATGAAAAGCATTGTACTGCACTGGATGAAATAATTAAAAACTACACTGTGCCACCACTTGCTTTGACTTAAATTCAGCTCGCTATGTACAGTAGCTGGCTATTGCACACTTATCCAAACACTGCAGTTGCCAGCTAAGCTTAATATTATCATAGTTCTTAAAGATCCACTTCAGATGTCACAACCTAAAGCCAAAATCTTGTTTTTGTTCCGTGTGATTTTTTTTTTCTATATCCAAGTTTAAGCATCAATATCATGGGATATATCATAGTTTCAAAAGCAAAACTGCAGCGATGTAATATCCACGACATAATACAATAGAAACAAGCATTGCTATCCTGGGAGTGTTATCTGTATCATGAAAATTCACCAGAGAAAAGCTTAAAAAGTGCATTTTGGGTAAACTTTCAAGGGTCATATCAAAGGTGGTTGGTCAAAACAAGTTATAGCATAGGAAAGGTCTCATTTTTACCTACATTTTAATACCAGGCTCATCTTCTAGCCATGATTCCTGATGTGACAAAATAATTTTCTATGCTTTCTATAATTTTCTAAAACTTTGATATACTGTATCCCATGACATTGATTCTCAGTGTTGGTTATAGAAAAACTCGTACTGAACAAAAACAAGATTTTGGCTTTAGATTGTGATACGTGGAGTGGATGTATAAGTGGTTTGGCTGCAGTTTATATTAGAGCTTAAATGTATTTTTCATTCCTAAAAATTTCATGTGGCTATCTCCTGTACTTATGAAGTTATAAGGGCTCAAAATTGATGAAAAAAATAGCATGAATTAAAAAGTGCAAAATTTTGACCCACATTTATGTACTTTGCGGGCCTGTAACTTGGAAAATATTTATAGTGTGAAGGTGAAATTTTGCATGACCTCATGGAATATATTAAAGTTTTTGTCCAAAAAATTAGCTGATTCTGAGGGGGTCTGGCAGGAACTTTTTTTCAGGATTGAATCATTTTATATGGAATGACCCACCATCCATTCAGAAAGACAAATAGACTAGCAAGGGACACATGATGGCATCACTTAGTGTTAGTGTGGTTGGATTCTCCTAGCGCCATGGTTGTTTTTTCCTAAGACCTTGTGAATTATCCTTTACATCTTTCCTTGGCCTCATGACATTTTCGATCGAGGTTAAGTAAAGGTGGCTAGGAATTAGGTGATAGGATATAATTTTCTGACTATTCAAAGGAAGCTTGGGGTGGTTTACAGGACACTAACTGAAATTACACTCCACTTCAACAATTCAACCTGGTACAGCACCCTCACCACCATACACAAAACCTTCCAACATAATTAATCAGGCAACAAATAATTGGTTTACCCTAAACTCCCACTATCTGAACTGTACACTGTAATCAGCAAAGTAATCAGCAAAGCCACTCTGATCAAGCTGGATCCTGTCACCCCCTCCTCCAGTCCCTCCAATTATTATAATAAGATTAATGCTACAAAGTCCCTCTAGCTTGGGAAAAAAACCTCCAATAAATCTGCAATCATCACCCGGAAGTAATTAAAACAGGCACTGGACTCTGACCTGTTTAACATTTTTCCTGGTCAGTTGTAGTTTTTATAGAGTTACTCTTATTCTACGTGTGTGTGTGTGTGTGTGTGTGCGCGTGCACGTCTTGTGTGGCAGCTGTGTGTGTGTGTCTTGTGTAGCGTGCATGCGCATGTGTGTGTGTGTGTGTGTGTGTGTGCACGTGCGCATGTGTGTGTATGTGTTTAGATGTGTTTTAGATTATCATTCTTTTCTTATTGATGAGATGTTTATTGTCACAGTTGTTGCAGCTGTTGAGCCTTGCCAAAGGAAAACTGCTGTTACTTTGTGTTAGACAACAAATTTTTCTAACCTAGTCTTAAATACGTAAGCAGAGCGAAAAATATACAAATTATTTGATCTTAAGGGTTTGAAACTGACATTTGTTATATCTAAACGGTATGCTAAATTACTGAATACTCGTAGAGATGCTATGTATCTAATATTAAATAATGTAAGTGTGGCAGGCCAAAGGAGGGCCCAAGCGGGGAAGTGAATCCCAAACTCCCGGGTAAGAGTCACACGTGCTGACCACATCACCAAAGAGCCAGGCTCGTTTGCAAGGTAGCCAGGGCGCGTACTTATTAGGAGGTATTTCTAGTGACAGGACCCATCAACTGTCACATCCTTCCCCCTCTTTCAGGAGCGTATCCTCATGCTCCATGCTTTACGCATGCTGCCATCCATTAGGATTCACAGATCCTGCCGATTACGCCAGAATGTGGCAGGCCGAAGGAGGGCCCGAGCGGGGAATTGAACCCCAAACTCCCGGGTAAGAGTCACACGTGCTGACCACATTGCCAAAGAGCCAGGCTCATTGGCAAGGTAGCCAGGGCGCGTACTTATTAGGAGGTATTTCTAGTGACAGGACCCATCAACTGTCACATAAGCCTAATTTGTCTCTTAGATTGACTGACATTTGAAAAGTGATTGAATGTGTGCTGCAGTAGCCATGATGTAAACAAAAAAGCAGTCACAGGGGCAAAGTGGAACATTTTGAGGATTGAGCAAGCCTAGCATGTAATTAATTGGGATTCAAAAATCAACCTAGTAAGATTACGTTTTTATTCTGTTTGGCATTGGAGCCCTCTTGCCCAATGACTTGAAGTTTTGTCATTTATGTAATGGCCAGTTCGGTTTTCCTTAACCACAGTGACATATTGCTGTACTGTGAATCACTGAGTGACGTCATACAAAGAGTTACAGTATGCCACATAACAATAGGGACATTCAGTGTTTAACAAATTTCACTTTGTCCGAAGGCATGTTTCACTTTTCCCCAGTGGTATGGGGCAAAGTGAATTTCTTGTGCTTTTTTAAAAATTCCATTAAACAGATTTTTTTTTTTTCAGTTGAACTTTGGTATTGTCTTTTTGTCATCGGTGTCCACGCAACAAATTATTATGTCCAGCAACATTTTCTTTTAATGATTTGTTTGTGGTTTTTTCGTTACATCAAATATTTCGCTCCACTACGTCCCCAGTTCCCCCCATAGACTGTATAAAAAGATGGACGAAGCTACCGTGACGTCACCCTTTGGTTTCAGCATCCATAAAGGAGGCCTCGATTTTGGCAATTTGAATTGCGCCATGTTGTCATTTTGAAACCGGATGTGATTTCTATTGGACGAGAGCGTGAATTGAAGACCCGGGGAGGAACGTGGGTCTGGATCTGACCGTATCGGACCAGGACCAGAGGATAGCCACGCCCCAAAAGCATATTCTGGCTTAATCCTTTATTCTAGTCTGTATGGGACCATAATTTACAAAAATGAACATCATGATATATCGAAGGAGACTTGAAACTTACTATAGCTACTATAAAAGAATGTGAAAAATCATTATTTAAATGAAAAATCAGGTGGGAAAGTAGGGTCATTTTCTCATAAACTTCTATAGCATTGAACTTCTTTCTGCAACCACCGACGTCGCCATCTGCTGGCCATTAAATAGAATGCCATTCTGCGGTACTTCCGCATGGGCTTCATTTTTCAAACCAGGGTGCTGCGTCCATCTTTTTATACAGTCTATGGTTCCCCCTAGTAACGCGCCCGCTCGTGAATAAAATAACTATTTCATGTAATGACATCTGGGGGGCGCTTTTCAGTGATCCTTAGTCACGTCCATGACACCGGGTTAGTGAAACATCATTTCCGCCATCCACTGCAATGGACGAATAGAACCATTGAGTATGAATGATGCTGAAAAGATACAATCAGGGTTCTGATTCTTGTCGTTCTACAGAATTTGAACCAATCGGACAGTAGAGTGGGTGGGATTTAGTGAGTGTTTTACTTCCTGGTGCTGCCAGCGCAAGGAACTGCTGCTGTGTGCATGTTAAATGAATTGCATAGAAGCTGTGGAGTGGACCTGGCGTGCTTATGCTGTAACCTAAGATAAAAAAAAAAAAAAAACCGGCATATGATCGATGTGGTTAACTTAATTCTGTTCTGCTAAATTTCACCCAGCTGTTTTACTAGCTTGTCGTAGTTTGTTTCAGTAAGGTTTGCTTACGTTCCCAATGGGCTTACTCACGATACTAAAGAAAATGAAGCACAAAGAACGAGAGATGAGACTACTGATACTGTATCCTTCTAGCTATAAGTTGATGTTCTATGCTGAAATCACACTGAACAGGAGAAATTGTGAAAATTTCATTGGCGTGCGGAAAGCTGCGAGGAATGCCAGAGTATTAATGCGACGGATGTTGTGTTGAAACGTAGCTAACTTCATTACCGTCGTCGTTGTTAAGTAGTTCGCTTAAACGTCGTTCCGTTTTACTGAACTAGCTGGCGATGCAAACTGTATTAATGAAGTGTTCAGCTTGTATTTGATTAGTAGCGATGACCTTCTTTGCTGTGAATACAAACGCGCAAAAATGTGTTAATGTTATGTGACGTGGTTATCAAGTTCGCTCGCGTCCTAGCTACATCCATTGAGTGCCGTGGAAAAACCTAGTAAATATCAAAAAGCAGATTTTGAGAAAATGAAAATTGTATCCCTCTTGGGTTAAGCCCTCGCCCGACAGTGAAACTGACTTTGTAGTTTCTTTCATTATATTCAGTTAATTACATAACAAGAAATACTTTGGGAGGACATTTTTTGTAAGTATCCATGGCAGTGTGACTTACCAGGTTTTTCCATCCAGAAATGTAAAATGTCATTTATCAAAATGATGGATAAAAACGGAGCAATTATGTGGTTTGCAGTGGCGTTTGACAGGTTTTCAGTGGAATTTACACCATCTGCTTCCCTCTTGAAGCCATTTTTCAGTCGTTATAAGCACTTGAATTACGTGAATTATGAATTCTGAGTCTGACCATGAATGTCCTGAAAATCCAATGCTCGGCATGGGGACTGACCTGACAGATCATGCAAAAGTTAAGGTGCTTCATAATTGGCTAATTGGACTTGCCAGGTTTTCCCATAACAAAAAATTGAAAATATAAAGTGGAAAAACTCAGGAATATCAGCTTGCTCAGTTTCTGCTACATAATTGATCAAATACTGATGAATTGCAAGTCCTTGCCATGGTGAAACATAGGGAATCGGGGATTATTTTTTATGCATCTTACTGTATGTGATGAGGCAAAGCCTAGTAAGCACAAAAATGGTCCTAACTTTTCATTGACCTAAATTAGACTCTGTGGGTTTTTCCATTACACTCAGTATCTGCAAGAAGCGTAGTTGGAAGTTGTTGTGTGAAGATGCTGTTCTTAACAAACACGCTTGCTTAGTGGCCTGGACAATGCTGGGAAAACGACCATTTTGAAGAAATTCAATGCAGAGGATGTCAGCACCATCTCCCCCACGCTAGGATTCAACATCAAAACTTTGGAACATAGAGGGTAAGAGGGAGGCCTACATAGTGGAAGACCAGGGGAGAGAAATCTAAGCACTGCTGATGTAGCTTTCCAATTTCCTCCTTTCAGTCATGAATGCAATATCATGTCAGCTCACTTTCCTCAAAAACGGCTAACCTTACTTCTGGATGACTGGAACTTGGTAATATAGAGCACAAAAGTTTACTAATCTTAATTTTTTTTTTCTATCCTTTGTCATTTGTTCAAACTATTACAGGTTTAAACTGAACATCTGGGATGTGGGAGGGCAGAAGTCACTGCGGTCCTATTGGAGGAATTACTTCGAGAGCACAGATGGACTGGTGTGGGTGGTGGACAGTGCTGACCGGTTGAGACTGGAGGACTGCAGGCAAGAGTTGAGCGCTTTGCTGCTGGAAGAGGTACAATTTTTACTTAACACCTATATATACACTACAGGCCAAAAGTTTGGGGCCACCCTCAGATTTTTATGGTGCACCAAGTGCAATGTGACCCCTTGGTTTTGGGGAAGGCATTTATACAGCATGCCTTCTTGTTACATAAAATTGTTCACGTCTTAGTGACATAAAATCATGTAACACAAAGGCATTGGAACTCAATTATAAAACATTGTGGTCAGTGATCAATCAGTCAGGACAGCTTTAATATGTGGTCTGAGGTCTGGAATTCACCCAAAACCTATTGGTTTCCTATATTTTATGCACTGAAGTCATTTCATGTGCAAAAAATAAGGAAAGAACAGTTGATGTGTGATTTTCTTTTTTTAAATCTGAGGGTCGCCCTAAACTTTCGGCCTGTAGTGTAGATTGAATGGAATGCTTTTAAAATATGTACATCAAAGAGTTATGGCATTTGGCTTTGAGTCAGAATTGGTCAACATGATCAGTTTGGTGAGTTCTAGTTTGGCTCAGTGCTGTCACAGAGCATTCTCCTATGAATTCTGCACAGCTGTTTCTGGGTCATTCCATGTCAAATCACCCAATGAGCTAAACCTCACCATCTCCAATTTTGCTCAGAATTTGTGTGTGAATTAATCGTGACCCAAAACCCCCAAATCTCAAATTTCAGTTCAATCAGACCTTCCAGTGCAAAGTTACGGCCTTTTTTTTTTTTTTTTTTTTTTTTTTTTTCAATATTTCGCGAAAAATAGCCGTGGCCGCCAAAATTCAAATGGCCATATCTCCAAAACTACTTGACCGATTTTGACAAACAAGGTATTGTTTGAAAGGGAATCACATAAGCATTCCAAATCTGCCATTTTAAACTAATTCTGGTAACTCTGGGTGTGATGAATTATTGACCTATATTTTGACCCCAAAATTGACCTTGAGGGTCCCGTGACCTTGAATTTTTTTAACACCAAATTGTACCCTGATGAGGTACAGTTGCAGACCTGATTCTACCACTCAGCCCCTAGAGTCTTTGCAGCTGACCTGGATTACTGAATCAGATGTGTAACTGCTTGGTTTGAATAAACCTATGCTTTCTGGAGTGCTGCTGTACAAGACTTAAATGGCATGACATTCAGCTCAAGAATCTCCCAGTATGCCTCAGAAATTTGGTATGTGGAGTCATCCTAGTCCAGACGAGGAAAAAACAGTCGCAGAGCTTGACAGTCCCATCACCATGCTTGACTGTTGTGATAAGGTTAATTTAATGGTTTGGAGTGCTGGATTTTATCCAGAGATGGAGGCTTTGGTTGTCACTAAAATGTTCATTCTTGACCATCTGTCTTTAAAGGGATTGGGCTACCCTAAACTTTGAGGTTTGTTCAAGTGATTTTTTGCTAAGTTAAGAAGGATAGTTTGGTCCTTTTTTGGCTGAAAAGGAATCTTCCTTTGCTGCCATCCCATGAATGACATTTCAATTAAGTGTTCATATTGTTTAAACATGCTCAGTTACCTAAGATGCAGCAAGGGAGGCGTACAGATCGGTAGATTTTGTTTGAGATGGCTTTTACTGGATTATTTTTCTTGAAGCTCTTGGGGACATTTTTGATGGGTGTTCTCTTCTTGGCACAGTTGCTGCCTGGTTACGTGCTCTTTATTCATACATTACTAGCCTCACATTAGATTGATGGAGTGCCTTTATTTCAAAATGTTTTTATAGCTTTCCTTAAATAGGGCCCTATGAAATCCGTTTTATTTTTTCCCAAATTCCATTTTTTCCATTTAAATTTTTTGGAATTCCGTTTTTTACCATTTACACCAATTTTACCATCAGAGAGAGTGTGCTATTTATGTTAATGAATAAAGTGTCAACTAATTAAATAGAAATAACCTTAAATTAGTTGATGCAACGCTCAATTTTCCTCAGTACTTAAATTCAGAACAAGTACTGCATAATAACGCAATATAACATTGCACTGTGATGAAAGAAAAAATATATATTTTTTAACCTAAAATAATACTGCAAAATAAAATTGTCTCTTAAAACGAAGTGTAAGCTTCAGTCAAAAAGGCAAACGACAGCTGTACTGACAGGCATTATTCTGACTGCCCCTTTTTAGCTTATCGGCCAGGGCCGATAAGCTATTGTCATGATGTGTCGTCCGTCGTCCGGAACATTTTTTTAATCTTTTTTTGGCCCGGTGAATTTTCCTGTGAATTTGCAATAACATACTACTAGACCATATCTCCAGACTTGTTTCTCGGATTTTTGATTGAATCATTTTTATCCATTTTATGGGCCCTTGAAATTTTAGCTCCAATGTTAAAGATAGGACTGAGAAATTTTTAAAAATTATTTCTCGAAAACCGCGCAATAAATTTTTTTCTAAATCAGGCAATCAACTTACCTTGGTACCGTCAATGAACAGTGCGAGCGCCATTTTGATTGAATTGACTGAAGTGGGTCTATTGGGGGCGCTGTACTTTATGAATATGCAAGATGGCCTGTGGAGGCCAAATGGTTGCAGATAGAGATTAGGTTTGTATTATCGACATATAGGAAGTCATATATGACCTATATTTTGGCAATATTAAATGTGACCACAGATGACTTTGAAAGGTCAAACACGAGGTCAGGGGATATATTAACAATGTTAAAAGATATGACTTGAAATTTCAAAAAAGTATTTCTCAAAAACTGCCTGATAACTTTTTTTCTAAATCTGGCAATCAACTCATCTTGATACACTTTATGTACAGTGCGAGTGCCATTTTGATTGAATTGACGGAAGTGGGTCTAGTGGGGGCGCTGTACTTTAACATTGGGTCTTATGGAGAATGGGCCAAATCGCCTGTGGAAGTTAAATGGTTGTAGATAGAGATTAAGTTGGTATTACTGACATATAGGAAGTAATATATGACCTATATTTTGGCTGTGTTAAAGTTGACCTCAGATGACCTTGAAAGGTCAAACTTGAGGTCAAGCAAAATGTTACAATTTTCAAAGGTTTCTAGGTTTGAAAATATTGAAGATTGGGAACATATGTGCATTGAACACTTATAGGAAGTCAGGTATGAACTTTCATTTGGTGGCCTTGACCTTCGGCGACCTTCGAAGGTCATACTTCACATAGTGAAATTTCAATGACTTCTATCACCAGAACTATTACAGATAGAGCTTAGGTTTATATTGCAGGCATATAGGAAGTCATGTATGAAGTTTCATTGGGTGACCTTGAACTTGACCTTCAGAGACCTTGAACGGCCAAACTATACTGTGAAATTTCAATGACTTGTATCAGCAAAATTGTTACAGATTGAGTGTTGGTTTGTATTGGAGGCGTATAGTAAGTCATATATGAACTTTCATTTGGTGACATTCAGATTGACCTTCGAAGGTCAAACTTGACCAAGAGAAAATTCAATAACTTCTGTCACTGAAAAGGTCACAGATGGAGCCTAGGTTTGTGTTACTGACATAGGAAGTCACATATGAACTTTCATTTGGTGACATTCAACTTGACTGTTGGTGACCTTTGAAGGTCAAACTTGACATAATACAATTACAATGACTTGTATTGCCAAAACGGTCACAGATGGAGTATAGGTTTGTATTTGAGACATATAGGAAGTCAAGTCATATATGAACTTTCATTTGGCGTCCTTCGTATTGACCTTCAAAGGTCAAATGTGACCTAGCGAAAATTCAATGACTTGTATCACTAAAATGGTCACAGATGGAGCCTAGGTTTGCGTTACTGACATCTAGGAAGTCACATATGAACTTTCATTTGGTGACATTCAACTTGACTGTCAGTGACCTTTGAGGGTCAAACTTGACAGTGAAATTATAATGACTTATATCGCCAAAAAGGTCACCGATTGAGCCAAGGTTTGTATAGAGACATTTAGAAAGTCATATATGAAGTCCATTTGCTGACCACAACTTGACATTCTGTGACCTTTAATTTCACAATTAACAAATTGAAATTTCAATGACTTGTATCACCAAAACTGCTTCCGAGCTTAAGATTGTGTTTGTATTACAGGAGGTCCTATAAATGTATGTGAACTTTTGTTTAGTGGCCTTGACGTTGATTTTCCTTGATTCAAATGTCAAACTTCACATGAAATTTTCATTACTTGTATCATCACTATAAGACTACTTGCCGGTAAGCTACAGGACCCTTGGTCCTATTTTTTTTTTTTTTTTTTTTTTTGAGTACTTTATACACCTCTGGTGTTTTCTTACAGCCCGTCATCCACGGATAGCGCTGATAATTTTCCATCTTGAAATGCCTTTCCACTTCCTTAACCTTTTCTTTTATTAATCATTTATAATCTTATTGTGTGTGTGTGTGTGTGTGTGTATATGTATATGCATATATATATATATATATATATATATATATATATATATATGAATGTATGAGAGTAGCAGTAATGACACTCAATTTCCCCCACGGATCAACAGTTGTCTGATTTCGATGCATCAGCTATATTTCATTTATTTTTTTATTTTTAAGAAACTTTTGTACAGTAATCCCAATACTATGTATTACATACTATGACAAAATGCTCTACAGTAATGAATAAACATGAACAAACTGACACAAAGATGCATCAGCTATTATTTCACCACTGGGGGAGGACGTTACGTCGTAATTTTGCATGCACACATTTTCGCGTGCATTCGCATCTTTTCATCGCCTTTGAATGTAATCTGGTCGCGCGAACATTTTGTTTAGCGTTCGATGGAAACATGGCTTTACAAACAGCATTTCAGTCAAATTATGTCGATTTCCGCGAAATTCTGCGTTTAACAATAGATTCCGTTTTTATTGGCCAATTCCGCGATTCCGTGATCGCGGAAATCATAGGGCCCTACTTAAATTGACAACACCTCATTACCATCTTCTTGAAGTCCAGTTGTGATCTCCTTTTTTGTGCATTTTGCATTCACCGGTATGGTAACATCTAACTGACCAGTGCTGCATCTCAAGTGATCCATACTTTGAATACTTACTCCGCATACACTCTGTACTAGTACTTAGAGTGTACACATTTTCAAGCGCGAGTATCCTCAAATGGATTAGTGTTTATTTTATAATCCATGGCATTGAGAGTGGTGGCAATACTATCAGTAGTCCCTCCTTCAATATCAACCAATATGTGCCGCAAATTGGCTAGCTGTTAACCCAAAGAAAGGTGTTGCCCAAAATAGCTCTCTTACTAATGTTTGCTGGCTTGTAGCTGTACAAGCTCTATTGGGAATTATAGCAAAAATCAGACCTGCATTTGCCATCAAAGTCAAAAGCAGATGCATTATGGTAGAGATACAACTCAGAACAATTATAGATTGATTAAACTGATGTTTATTAGGTACTGTTTTCTCCATTATGCCATCCATGACAGTGTCCGCCATCTTGTGAAAATTTTTGCCGGTGGCCCTATGGCTCCTCCCATTGCAGAATGTAGGACACTGTCAGATAAAAGCTTCTAGCGCATTGTTGAACGCTTCAGATTTTCAGGGGATCGAGTGCATCATTAGGGTATTTGTTGTGCACTATGGTTTTCTAAATTTTTCAGTGTGAACCCAACTACAAGTGTGGGAATGGAGACAGCTCAGGTTTCTTATTCATCAGCGTGCTTCCCAAACGCTTTCCTAAGGTGATTGATTTATTTGATATCCGCTTACATAGAACCCTAATGTTTTATACCTTACCTATGTGACCTATGTAATTAATGCAATGTAAACCATTCACACAAGTTTGCTCCTGCTGTAATTGTACCCCTGAAATAGTTTTGGGGTATTATGTTTTCGCCCCGACCACCGCGTCTGCCACCGCAGAGATTTTGCATTAGCGCAACAGCTGAAACGGTTTTTAAGTTAATTATCTATTCTTGGCAGGTAGTTAGATATCATGGAGAAGAACTCATTAAATGTTGGCGAATTTCTGATTACATAATTTGCCACCAGGGGGCACATTGCGTGAAAATTTTACATTTTGCGTATGACTCAAACTAGAAGTTCGATTTACTTGTAATTTGGCTCATTGCAGATCTAATTGATAGCTTGCTGTGATTGGTGGCACGGGCAAATAGTGGTGCAGGGGACTGGGGTATTTCAGGGATATTCCTTTGCTGTCGAGAGCGACGGCGTCGGCCTTGTATTTTTTTAAATTTGTTTTTTTTTTTAGTACACATGGATTCCTCAATGCCAACCTATGGCTTTGGTAAATATAAAGCTGTTATGTTAGAGATAAAGATGGGCTCTTAGTAAATTCAGCTTACAAGGTAAAGACTAAAAACAATTGCAAAGGCTAAACAAAATTTCAGGCAGCACTATTGGTGAGATATAGAAAAATATAGGAGACATTTGAAGCAAAGAGGATCAATTGGCATCGTAATCCGTGCATTCAGGGGGGATCATGAGAGCCACAGTACCAAAACAAGCTTTAACACATTTATCCCCTGGGCGGCACTTGAGATTGTCTTGTCTATCACAATGGGCATGTGTGCTTGGACTGACTTCCACAGTGATAGTTATGAAGAATGTAATCATGTGCCAAGGAAATTAAAATGTACATTCCACGGATTAGAAGGATGTACTGCACTATATGGAATTTTATGACTGTATTGATCACATCATGCATCATTATTTTCTACCCTTTTCATGTTTTAAAATAATTTGAAGTCATGAAATTAACTGATGGGCTGATTTGAATGGAACTTTGCATTCTCATTAATTTGTCTGCTGAGCCTGGCTTTACATTAGCCATGTTTAAAGTCATTGTTTACAATAAAAAGAAAGTGGTTAACGGAGGCAATTAATTTCTTATGAATTCCGAAGTCTTCCATTAATCCTTCAAAGATCAACCCCATGGGGCTCTTGAATTGTATTTATACAGTGCATATTTTTTTTAAAGAGAGAAAAGTTAAAGATGTAACCATTTTGATATTTTCTAGTTGCTAACATTTTGTTTTAGTTAATCACTAAAACTTCCAATTTTGGGGAAAAGAGTGAACTTGCACCCTACTCATCTACCTTGAATACGAAGTCAGAAAACAATTCCTGGAAACTAACAAAAAATAAAGTGTCTTTGTGACTGCTGCATTGGGTTAGATTTCTCTTAAGAATTTACCTGATTTAATCATCTCCAAGTGGTTTGATGATCAGATGATGAATAAGGATTATACACCTCACGCAATGCCCAGGTTTATGCTGGTTGTGAAAGACCAGCCACATCCTTCAGTAAAAAAAAAAAAAAAAAAAAAAAAAAAAAGGGTACCCAATCAATATTTGTAGCCCCCGGTCAAAGTCGGCGGCTACTATGGATTCATGCTTGTAGGCTCCCCCACTGCTGCCGCCACCATGCCCGCGTCCGTAGGCATTTCCTTGTGGACGCTGTACAGGCTGTAATTTTTGACCGATTACTTTCATATTTGGTGTTGACATGTGTTATACTTCACTTATGACTCCTATCAATTTTGGTTGCCATGGCGACAATATTGGCCGGATAATGCACAAAATTTTGGTAAAACAGAGATTTCCTTGTTGACGCAGTACAGGCTGCAATTTTTCACCGATTACTTTTATATTTGGTATGGACATGTGTTATACTTCACTAATGACACCTATCGCTTTCGGTTGCCATGGCGACAGCATTGGCCGAATTATGCGCAACAAAGCGGAGAAGCGTGCTTTCGGGGGCTACACCCATGTGGTCGTGGAGGACCGGACTGTCTAGTTTATGTGTAAAGAGAACAGTTATGACAAGTAATGCAATGGTGTAATTTAAGATATTGTTTATAGGTATAGTCTCTAAAATCTGTTCATGTATTTTTGTGTAATTGGAACATTTCCGAACTTAAGCTCTGAAGATGGCACAGAGTCACTTGTTTTCGCACTTTGGCAAAGAGGTGGTAGGATATTTTTAGTAAGGCATTTAAAAAATTGAACCATCAGGTTGCTTCAGGGCATCGAGAGCTCCTCACTTCATGGTCTGTAAGCGTTAGTATGTGCAATTGTCTCTTACAGCGCCTAGCGGGAGCCACTCTCCTGGTGTTTGCCAATAAGCAGGACCTGCCTGGGGCGCTGTCCAAAGATGCCATTAGGGAGGTGAGTCCTCCTACATGCACACTCATTCACTCTCTCGTTCATGTATATAGAATTTCCAATGTTTGCTTCTTTGTCCACTGAGCTTTTACAGCACCTGGAACAGGGCTGGCCTAGAAACTGCTTTGTCCTTAACTGAGCGACTGACTGACAAACCATCTTTAAACATGCATGCCTGAGGAGGCTTACATGAATATGTATTGTATGTGCTGCCAAAACCCAGTGACAGAGAAAGCCATGCCACATCCATCAACCACAATCGAAATGAAAAGCGTGCTGGCACAATGAATACTCTTTAGTCTATTTCAAAAATTGGGTAAGTGGAGAATCATTGAAATTTTAGGATTTCATGGAAATAATTGCTGTGCACGTTACCAATTTTAGAATCTCTGGAGCTACCCTGTAACTTGGCTGATGAAACTCTGTTCAGCTAACTTCTTGTGTTTGGGGAGTAGAGAGGCATGCAATTATTCATCTTGGTGTTTTAAAAGAAAAGCTTGAAAGCCAGCATGAAATCCAAATGAGCTAACTGGTTGAAAATAATTAGCTAAGATTAACATGATTTTGAAGTGAGTGCCTCACTGTAATACAACCCCAATCTGAAATAGTTGGGACGAAGTGTAAATTGTGAATAAAATCAAAATGCAATGACTTTCAGATCACGAGCCAATATGTTATTTACAATAGAACATAGATAACATTTCAAATGTTGAAACTGAGACATTTTACATTTTTGTCCACAAAATGAGCTTATTTCAAATTTTCTGGCTGCAACAGGTCTCAAAAAAGTTGGGACACAGACAAAAAAGGGCTGAAAAAGCAATTAATATATAAGAGAATCAGCTGCAAGAACATTTAGCAGGTAATTAAGTTAACTGGCATCAGGTGTGTAACATGATTGGCTATAAAAGGGATGTCTTAGAGAGGCTGAGTCTCTCAGAAGTAAAGATGGCCAGAGGCTCTCCAACCTGTGAAGGCTTGCGTAAAAAAATTGTGGAATACTTTAAAAACAATGTTCCTCGACGTCAAATTGCAAAGGTTTTGAAGGTCTCATCATCGACAGTGGACAACATCATCAAAAGATCCAGAGAAAAATCTCTGTGCGTAAGGAACAAGACCGAAGACCTTTACTGGATTCCTGTGATCTTCGGGCCCTCAGACGTCACTGCATCACTCTCCAGCATGATTCTGTCATTGACATTACTAAATGGGCCCAGGAATACTTAAAGAAACCACTGTCTGTAAACACAGTCCACCGTGCCATCCACAGATGCTACCTAAAACTCTATCATGCAAAAAAGGAAGCCATTGTTGAGCATGATCCAGAAGCACCGCAGTGTTCTGTGGGCCAAGGCTCATTTAAAATGGACTGTAGCAAAGTAGCAAAGTGTCCTGCGGTCAGACGAGTCCAAATTTGACATTCTTGTTGGAAATCATGGGCGTCTTGTCCTCCAGACCAAAGAGGAGAAAGACCACCCCTCCTGTTATCAGCGTTCAGTTCAAAAGCCAGCATCTCTGATGGTATAGGGATGCATTAGGGCATATGGTTTGGGACACTTGCATGTTTTAAAAAAGCACCATGAATGCTGAAAGGTATATAAAGGTTTTAGAGCAACATATGCTCCCCTCCAGACGACATCTATTCCAGGGAAGGCCTTGTGTATTTCAGCAGGACAATGCAAAACCACAAATTGCAGCTATTACAACAGCATAACTTTGTAGTAGAAGAGTTCTTGCGCTGAACTGGCCTGCCTGCAGTCCTGATCTTTCACCAAATGAGAACATTTGGCGCATAATTAAACAAAAAGTCCATCAAAGGAGACCCAAAACTCTCCAGCAGCCAGAAGACTGTATTCAACAAGCGTGGGATCAAATTCCAATGGCTAAACTCAAGAAACTTGTCTCCTCAATGCCCAGACGCTTCCACTCTGTGTTAAAAAGAAGAAGGGGATGCTGCACCAAGGTAAACAGGCCCCTGTCCCAACTTTTTTGAGACCTGTAGCAGCCATCAAATTTGAAATGAGCTCATTTTGTGGATAATATTATAAAATATCTCAATTTCAACATTTGCTATGTTATCTCTGTTCTATTGTGAATACAATACTGGCTGGTGTGATTTGAAAGTCATTGCATTTTGATTTTATTCACAAGTTACACTTTGTCCCAACTATTTCGGAACTGGGGTTGTATTTTTCTTGATTGGTTAGCATTTGGGGGTGGTCACAGAAAGGTCTGGAAATTTGCTTTTCACTCTTTCTATGAACAAGCTAATCCTTGTGACTGAAAACTGACTTTTTTATTTAGCTTTTGGTTGAGCACAGACACATGGTGGGCTATAACATTAGCCTGCAATATGATGCAGTATGCCCATGTCAGCCGATCCCACTAGAACTGCTGTTGGAACCATCTGAATACTATAAGTTCCAGATTGGTTGTGCATGCAGTCAAAACATGATGCTGATGGATCCAGGGTAAAACCAGGATACAAAATCTTGGAACATTTTGTTCCTAGAACGTATCTAGAGACAGAATTCACGGACACAAGTGCTTATAAGCAGGTGAAGTGGGCAGCAGTCTTTTCATTGTCTGCTTGTTGGATAATGAAAAACTCACAGGATCTTCCGAGCAGTCCAGGTTCTTCAAATCAGGCAACATCTTGGAGAATGCAACTCGTTTGAGTTTGCTGTTGATCACATTAGCTAGCTAGCTTGATCACTTGCCTACAGCGTTTTATGTGAGACCTTATTTCACCTGTTGTTTGCTGTTATTCTCTTCTCTGTATTGCAACTTTAGATTTCATGTGACCAAAATACTACCCCTAAAGCTAGCTATAGCCTGAGCGATTGGCTTTCATGTATGTCAGGCTTCATATCAGACAGTGCAGCAAAACCAATATCCTTTCATTTTTTGTAACTCTGCCTCGAAAAAATCAAAGATGCCATCCCATTGTTAGCATTCGTCAGTCTCATAAGCATCCACAGAATTTGAAGGCTATGGGATAAAATGCTGTTGTAGTAGTACGCCAACAGTTCCAAAAAGTGCAAAAGAAGTAATTTTAAAAATCATTTTGAATATGTTTTCTTTCCAGTGTCTGTTCACTCAGGATGATGATGTATCAGTAACAAAAGCAGTATCTTAAAGGTGGATCAATGACTTCATTTTAATTCAAGTAATATTTTTGTACGCTCCCAGAACACTTGACTGAATGAGTATTGACTAAATGAATTCTAAAGCGATGACTTCATAGCTATGGTTAGAATAACATACAGTGGGCTAGCCCTGGTATTTTAAATGCCATGCAGTTATCTTCAATTTGCACTTTTCTGTGACTGCAGCGTCAAAGCAAAGCAATCTCAGTGTATACCCAGCTTTAACTGAATCAGTCTGGATGAACCAGGCTTGTGTTGGGCCTGTACCACAAAGCAGGCTTGCTGAGCCAAATGACTGCTCTAAGTAAAACTCCGAACAGCTCTTTTTACTTATAGTCCATGTTGCAGATGGGGTTTCCTTTACTCAGTGCACTTATCCAGCTGAGTAATCCTGCTTTGTGGAACTGGCCCCTGGTACTGTTACGTTCTTTTTGACAGTATGTGCATATCTGTCTGCAGGCGCTGTCTCTGGACAATATCAAGACTCATCACTGGTGTATCGTTGGGTGCAGTGCAGTGACTGGGGAGAACCTACTTACTGGTGTTGACTGGCTACTGGATGACATTGCTGCACAGATATTCACACTAGACTGAAGAACTATGTGTTCTTTAATCTAACGCGGGTACACTCTGTTATCCATGTGCATCCCTGCAGGTTCTTGAGGATTTCTGTAGGTTGATGTACAGCTCCACTTATTAAATGGATCACTTCGGCCACAAGCATTGGTTATTTCAGGAGAGTTGTATCCTGCAGTATTTCTTAATAGAAGACTGTAGTTAAGGGATTCTGACCCATCGAGATCCTTACATTTCCTCATTGCACATTTTGTGGTATTGTTTTAATTGTTTTCAAAGAACAAATAAAATCAACCTATTTTTAACATCTGCGAATCTTGTTGAAGGTGCAGCACGTTCACTTAACCAACACTCCACTAGGTCCGCGCCCAGGGCTGTGTATGCCACAATGACATGCAGACACCTGGGGTTGCATGCACCCCAACTTCGTGCAGACTTGCTTGTAAACATTAAAGGTCACATGCAGAGGTTGCTGAGATTGTCATTAATTTTCCTGGAAAAAGTGTCTCATATGTATACACTAATACTAATAAAATCTTTGGGGAAAATGACCCAATCCTTTATACACTTTCACATATAAAAGTATTTTTTTGTTCAAACTAATGAATTACCTTCCATATGATTCCCATATTAACAGTAAAGAAAAAGTTTGTATATGTATAACCTTGTACAAAAACCTAGGCTCATTTTGTACTGTCAAAATATTACATCATCTTACCTCAGATCCACTTCTCATTTTCTCCCTCCAGTAAAATGATTTTGATAATATTAAAATATTAGTAAGGCCAATGCCATCAAAGTTAGGAGCAAAGATGAAAATTGGCCACAGCTAGTGGTCAAGTGTGGAATAAAAGGGGGAGGGACGGTGTCGTCCTACGCTGGTTTGCCTTTTTCACTCAGGTGGTGCCCTCTGCTCCTGCGTCGTATCAGCAGAGTCAACAACACACATCAGCAAAGTTACTCTAATCTTTAGCCAAAAACAAGACTTTATAGTTGGATTAGGCTATGTGATAGCCAGCTATAATATGGAAATTAGCCAGCAGTTCTGTCCTACGATCGCGTCATCTTTTATACCATGGGACAGGAGATTTTGGCTTTGTACTTTTTTTTTTAAAACATACATTTCCATCAAATGGTGATCAAATTTATTTTGATGTCATGAACAGCTTCCATTACACAGGCTATTGCAGACCCTACCGTCCACATTTTGAGCTTATTTGCGAACAACCCATGGTTCCAAAGCAATCACAAATCGCCCAGATTTGTGTGGCAGCAGCTTAATAATTCCGTTGGGTCTTTCCTTAGAAATTCTGCCATAAAAATGCGCAAACAATCCAGTTCCCCGCATTGCAGACTAAAAACTGACCAAAAAAAAAAATCCACGCCATGCTCCATGCGTCAGCCCTCGGGATGGCTATCGAGAAGTACATTAGTATGAGAGAAGTGCTCGCTCCCTTGGACGAAAAATGCAAAATACACCATAGCCATGCTAGTAGGGAGGTGACTGGTTAAGTTCAATTCAATAGGTTGGTGTTAATGACCGACCTGGCTACAAAAGCACCACTGACCATCTTCACAATGAATTAAGGGGTGATCTGGCATTAAATGAAAAATGACACCAGGAAACAACTCAGAATTAATCTAAAGAGGTATATGTAATAACCACCAAAAAAGATACAAGTTGGCATTTTTCCGTTTATGCGGTTGCCATGTTAACCGAGCAAGCTCATTAAATATGCAGAAAACTTCCAATTCCTATTTAACTCTGATAGAATTCAGTTTTTCTTTCATCATGTAAAAGCCATTGCTTATCCAAATGCAATGACATAGCCATTCTTTGCCCAATTTATCAGTTTTGTGATTTTGGGGCATTTTACTCAAATTTTGAAATTATTTTGCGCAGAATCTGACGAATACCCAAAATATTCAAAGTATGTAACAGATAGGCAAAATTTCCCTATGTCATTGCATTTCTAATGAAGTAAAGTACCTGCAGCCCAAATTTCATTGATTTTCAATGATAAAGAAGAAAGTTATTGCTGCCACAAACATGAGAAACGTGGAAAAAGGAAATCAATGGAAAATGCATTAGACCGCATTGAAAAGTGTAATTCAGTTTTTAATCCTTGTAGCAATTAATGATTATTGAAGGTGGGTTATTATAGAATATTTTTATTCAAAAAAAATTTTGGAAAAATAATCAAATTTTGCCCATTTAACCCCAGATCACCCCTTAAAGTTTTCAGCGCATTTTCTGTAAATTGCCAGATGGAAAAAGTGTGGTTTATTAGCTATATTTCATGGTGGCATGTCAGTCCAAAGAAAAAAAATTTTAGGTTTGATATCAAGACCAACATTCCTCACCATAAATTGACAAATGTTAAGATAATTATGTGGCCTTCAAATTGGTTCAAATAGCTTTAAGGAGCTGTGTCACAATCACTGCGCGCTCAGAACTTTGAAAACTGTACAAGCAAATAAACATGAATCCGGTCAATTGCAAGTCAAAATCTGATTCCATCGTCGCTAATCCGTCGTCATTTAGCATTATATTTATATATTTTAGTTATTCAAACATTAGGCTTTTTATGAGTTTTGGAAGAAGGATTCAAAGCGCCATTTCAGCACATCAGCTGCAGGACAAGAATGTAAGTTAGTTTGCCATTGGCCAATAAAATTCGTGAAATATTTTGATGTTCATTCCCAGTTGGTTGATGAAAAACACATGGAACTCCTTAACATAAAAAGGAGTAATGCCTGGATAACTATAAAGGTACAATGCAAAATGACGGATTAGCGATGACGGAGTTAGATTTTGACCTAAACCAAGTGAAGCCGCTCAATTAATTTCTTGCATGGCTGAACAGTTCTGAGCATGTGCAGCAATCGTGACAGCTCCTCTAAGATGGAAAAATCTTAGTCAGTACTTGCCTCTACTGCTTATGTGCAGTATCAGATTGATTAGCCAAGTTATTGAATAAATGGATTCAGACAGGAGTTTCCTCCCATCATAGGCCAACTGATGTTTTTCCTGAGCAAGCTCATCCTACTGGCCAGTTTGTGACGTACTTGAGTGCCAAAGCTTTGATACCTTATACGGTCACTGGCCATTTATATGCTTCATTCCAGAAAATTCTGGGCCAAAAAAAAAAAAAAAAAAAAAAAAAAAAAAAAAATCAGGATTGCAGACCAGTTACCCATTATCAGTGTAATTTGAACTCGCAAGAAAATGCCTAAAATCCCTGCCATTGTCAACTAGACCTGCTGAGCATCGCCCACACCAAGAGCTGCGTGCATGTCCTGCTCCCTTCCCACAGCCATTTTCTTTCCCCATCTCTCCCTTGTAGCACAAACACTTGTGAAACCCCGTTCAGCTAGTCAGAGCAGAGCTAAAGTGTAGACTCCCACTCAAACAGCCAGTTCTTCAGAAGGGAGAGATGACAGGCAGTAAATGACCAGAAAATCATGGATCTTTGTAAGGCAAGTATAAGCCTCCCTTGAGGACATTTTGGGGGGGGTTGTTTGACCGATAAGGATATTCATGAAATATACCAGCCAAGTCAGGAATTTCAGTGAAGTCTGTTTATTAACCCAGGCCAAAGTAAAATGCAGTCTGTATACATTTACAGGTCATATACTCAAGTTCTATTTAATTATAGAAACAAGCTTCTGGAGATCCACCCAAGCTGGGAATCCTTCAAACAGTTTCCTCATTACATGCCAAATTCATATGCCCAATTCTGCCCACTCATCCCTCAAATTAAAGAACAATGTAGTACAGCACACCCTTGAGCATTAATAAGTGCAAGTTCTGAGTTTAAAACTAGAGGCTGACTCCATCTCTCAGTGTAATGCAATTCCAGGCATCTTGGGAACTCCTGCAAGAGAAAAGCATGTTTTAACATTTAATCTAAAAACAGGTTAAGCAGACAAGGCCACCACTCTGTCACTATACTGACTGGATATCCAATCACAATTCAGATGAAAATATTCAAACTTAATGTACTTCATTGAAATACCTTTGAACAGGCTCCAGTGTGCAGATCTAGTCTTTCTGCAAAAAAAGAAAGTAATTGCACATTAAGTTCAGCAGTTTCATCCATTTTAGCACTTCAAGCCAGAAACCTAAATATTGCATAGAAAGCCTGTCCCATCAGACAGTTGGATTCCCCAACAGTTTGTCCCCTTCTTGCCCTGGCAGTACCAGTGGGTTCACCTTTTCAGGTTCTGGTGCCAACACAGGGCGTAAGACATGTGCGAGTTTCGTCACAGGGACAGACTCGTATTCTGAGGGAAGAGAGTCACGGTGCGTTATGGCACTACACCAGGGCTATTCAACAAGGGCCAGTGTGGGTGCAGGCTTTCATTCCTACCAAGCACTTACACCTGATACTACTAATCAATCTCTTTAGCCAAGACTCTTGGGGTTGATTAGTGGTGTCAGGTGTGTAAGTGTTGGGTTGGAATGAGAGCCTGCACCCACACCGGTCCCTGCAGGATAATGTTGAATAGCCCTGCACTACACAATAAGTAGTTGACTCTGTTCAGCACCAGTATGCACATTACCTTAGCTCATTCTGGGCCCGATATTCCATTCACACCCATGGAGTGCCCCCGCCCCCCTTGGCTGAAAAGAACCAAGAGTGGCCATTTTTTTCCATTAAAGCTGTAGACTCACCTGTAGCCATAGAACCAGAGTAAACTTCACAGGACAGCATGGTGGAAGTCCTCCTGGAAGAGAATTTAAGCAGGACATTTAAAAAAAAAAAAAAAAAAAAAACAACACAAGACACTGACTCATCTGCAGCATCACCGTGGTCAGAGAAGTACCAGTCAGTCACAGAAATCAGACTGGGGCGGTAACAGGAATCCTCATTCCACAGGGAAAGACAATGGCCTTCAAAGCCAACCAAAATTCAAACACTACTCCACATTAGTTTCAGCATATGTACACGTAAAAAGAAACACCCAGTAGACATCCAATGAATCACAGCCCAAATTAAGCTACCACTAATATCCAGTTCACATTTGAAGCAGTTTTAAACTACTCCATAGCAAAACATAAGATACTTCTAAAAATCATAGATTCTTCATTCTGTAGATGTACAAACTTACCAGCCATTCTGGGAGTGAAGGAATCCAGCTTCATTTCAACCTGTAAAATAGATGGAGTCAAGCCTTGAAAGAATAAAGCTACCTACTGATTGCAGCACTTCTCTGCAGTCAGGAATTCCATTTCTCATCAGGAAATCAGACGAACGAGATTCCAATGGGAAATCATCATTGTAAGCAGAGGTAAACCAGCTTATCCACATAAAGCCTGGCCTACACCAGATTTTTGAAATTTTAACCAATGTTTCGATGCTAGAGACCACATGAGGACTTAAAATTGCACATTCAGTAATTTGGTCATCTAATAAGTGGAAAGCAACTACTTGATCACGATTTGGACTCCACGCCACCCAATATCGGATCCCATATATTTAAAGTTCCAATACTTCCAACTTGAAATTTGTGTAGCCCAGATGGGCTTCCAAGCCAATTTACAGATGTGGAATACATTCCTAACTTCATCACGGGATAATTAAAAAAAAAAAATTAAATAAATAAAATAAATAATATGCAGAGCCAGCCTTTTGTAGATCAACTTAACTTCTGCCACTTGGCTTGGTATACAGATGCTGCCAGCAGGTTTACAGTGCATTTGATTGAAGTCCGTTCAGAGGTACATTCCAGAAACCCTTATGGGCCATCCTCGAGCAACAAGCAGATCAAGGAGCACACCAAGACTGTGCTAATCCACTAAATGCACAGAAAGCAGCAGCCTTTTGTAAAGATTCCTCTGAACACTATGCAATACTAAAATCTAGGCATCTACCCCTTGATCTGCCACAAAAAGCACTTTAGACTGAGCATGGACAATTGGTCAACCAATTCATAGATTTGATCCTTTTCCACAGCCCATCCTCATGCATTCAGCTGTGTGCACCCAAGGAGTGAAGACGCAATGGGACTGGAATTAACCTCAAGTGTAGCAGGGATTTTAATTTACATTCTGGCTTCCCCCCCATTCCAACCTAATAAGACTTTACCTCACCCAAATCCCATCCACTTACCACTTCACTGAAGCCATTGGGTCACAGCAGCTGGGGAGACCAGAGGACATCTGAAGGATCAAAGTAGTAACAAAGATCAGTTCAGCAATGCAGAGCTGAAGCAGCCCCAAGTCAATCAATACAAAACCATTTCACATTTTGGTGAAGCAACCCTACAGTCATCTAGCTGATGAGTCAACAAAGAGGCTTGTACAGCCTAGAACACAAACCAACAGAGCAGTTCATCTTTAATTAGTCCTTCACAGAAAAGCAGAAGATGGCAGCCAAACTGTCATAAAAGCAGCATCATGTGTGTGGCAATTCAGGAAACAGGATGTAATTGCCAATTAATAAAAATTAAACGTGAATTACAGAAACAAGACTTAAAAAAACTGTTAGTCATAAGAGCAAGCAACTCACCAAGTGAAGCAAACCCAGCAAGTCCAACTTCACGTAATCACACCTGTCTGCAGGGGAAAGGGACTGGCTTAGTGTGCAAACTCCACTAGAGTGCCCTCTCCTCCAAGGGAGAGTCTAATCAGGGCTTTGGTGACTAGATTGCCATGAGACGAATGTCGTCCATAAAGTTTATAGGGTATAAACCCTGTTCATCCTTTTAGACTCCACAAACGGCAATATCGCAAAAATCTATTAGACATTAAAAGGAAGAGCTTACCATCGCATGCTGCTCATGCAACCAAGTCTGCAGCCTCATCACCCAAGATCTAAACAGAAAAACCTTCTTTAGATGGGTAATACTGTACAAAGCCAGTTCTGAATAGCCCAATAGGGTTTCAGAACAAAAAGTAGCATCACTAAATTCAGGCATATGCTTGTCATTATAAAAATTCATCAAGTAACCCTCATGATAGATAAGGAGCATCACAGGTATTGAACCTTTTCCAGAAAGGGCCGGGGGGAGTAAACCTTCACTCTGACCAAGTAACACCCATTACACATCCTCAAATGCAGGAGATTGATTTATAGAAGCAGATGTGAAACTGCATGGCTGGAACAAAACCCACACCCACACCCACACCAGCCCTCTCTGGATAAGGTTGAATACTCCTGCAGTACATGCACAGAATAAGCTTACCAATGATTTCATTTTTGCCATCCTCCATAGGATTTCCACTCAGCTTAGATCTGTCAAAAAAAAAAAATAAAAAAATAAAAAAATAAAGCATTAAGCCCAAGCCCCATCCAGAAACACTTGTAACAAATTAATATTCAATGCTACTCAGAATCTGGTAAAGTGGTTTCTCCAAAATGTGGATTCAGTAAGAGAGAGTTCCAGGATCATCATCGTAGCACTGATGCTGGATACCCCTGTTCAATTAACACATCCAACCCAAAACCCCAAGAGCAGAGGCACTCCGGCACATGCAATGGAAACATTAGCCATTGCCCATATCAGTCAAGGGGAACTCCTGCGTATGCTAAAGTAGCAATCCCAGAATTTTAAAAGCCAGCTACTCCTTACTCTGCTTTATACATGAAAAAGGACAGTCCACTCAATTCAGCCTTGATAAACACCAATGTAAGGCACAAATATGACACCCATATCCAGTGTGGTCCTTGTGTTATGGCAGATGCACTTTTACAGGCAAACATTTATCCTCAACCAAGGTTTTTTTTTTTTTTTTAAGAAAATACCCCGAAAACTAGAGTTCCGTGACCAGGTTCATCACACGTTAAAATGAGCCAAAACGTTTGATCTACTACATTGATCACTGTGCACTCGATAAGCTGTTGATCAGAATGTTCTCACATTTCAATTCATTTTTTACCCTCCAACTGAACAATTCAGGTTTGTTTCATTCATTTCATCGCAACACTACTGAAAAACTGCTGCTGGTTGAGGTATCCATCTACACCCTTCCTCCAATAAAGAAAAATAAATTCACTGCAAATCTAACCGGGATTATAGTTGGGAGGGGGAATAAAAAATAACTTTAAAGCTCGGTTGATATTCCCTTACCTCTTCGTGAGCGTGTCCATTTCCGACGCCGATCTGAGGGGGACAAACCCAAAAGACACGAACTTATGAACACGTGAAACCTTGCATTTCCGCCAGGCATGCAACTATGGTTATTTTAAGTGGTAGCACCTTAGCCAGTAGTTCCTCGTCAGAAAATTGTAATTGCAATCACGGTAAAGTTGCATCAGTACAGGTCTGTGAAATTATCATCATCGAGAAACTTCCTTGGAATAATAGCTAGTAATGCACACATCGATCAACGCATCTCGCTGCCACCGCCAAATGTCACTTATTTTCCTAGAAGCAAGATTTCCCGGAAAAATCTGAATAGTGCTGTAATGAACCAGTTTCAAGGAGTAATTCCGTGAATACTTATCTGCAGTGCTAATGTATTTATCATCGGATGGCAATGGATTCCACAGTGCTACCCGCATTACCCGACAGTAATTTTGCCGCAGTAATTTACCATTTCAGAGTGAAAAACTGAATCGCAGATTGATTTTAAATAATCGTGTGTACGCAAGCTCACGTACCAGTCGATAGTTATTATGATATCAAATCAAAATGATCATTTCTGCAAAGATCAACATGTACCGTGGCTGACTACCACTCACCTAAAACCCCCAGACACCGCCACAAAATGAACGATTGTTGGGAAGTGGCGTCATTTATATCAGCCATCGACTCCTCGGCGACGTAACTCCTCCCACTTTACTTTAAACTTATTATGTTGCCAGGAATCGATATGAAATTTTACCAATAGTCATTTTTGATTCAATACAATATGCGAGGAAAAGATAATGTAAATACATTTTGTGCGCATTAAAAAAAATTATTGGCGTGTGATTATGACGTCACTTGAATTGACCGGGAATTCTCATTCCCCTGCTCCCCCAGAGGATGACAACCTCTAGAGGTTAACGGAGGTATTGCAGCTTATTTTGCCTCTGTCACATTTAAATCCCTTCAAGACTAATACTGTAATGCGCCAAAATTATATTATATCTGACTATACTTCAGCATTTCTTTGCACTGAACGCATTACTTTCCGGGGACCGATTTTTTTCTAAGCAGAAAAATTAAGATCCCGATTCAATTTTTTTTGGTGCCAAGAAATGTCTATAATGAGCATGCTTTGGCGCCAAAAGCACCACGAGCAAATATGGCAGCCTCCATGAATTGACCTATTCACAGACACTGCACTTGTACATGCCAGGTAGCGTCAAAGTAGTGTTCCTAATGCATGCGAGGACAGATTTTCGATGCCCCATGCTGGCTGGTATTCTGACAAGTTATACAGTCTTGTTGGACAGTGCTCCCATGGCACGAAATGACTGAAGAGTCTTTGGTAGCCTTCATTACAATATGAATCAGCCTATGCAATCAATTCGATATTTATTTGCTTGGTATAACATGCGCACATACAGTACAACAAGCCAGCTATGTTGGTTAAAAGGTAACATTCTGCGTGCCATTATCATCCAGTCCAACAGTTACATTTTCCAGCAAAATCAGTGCGCTTGTACAAACATTTATATGTTTACATGTCGAAAGGCACAATGTAAAAATCTTTAAGTTCTCTTGAGATATGTAAGATATGACTTACATATCATATGAGCTTGGAAACAGTCTCAAGATTATGGGTCTGTGTGAGCTGGAACTGCTAGTAACACACCTTGATAGCACAAATTGATATGATATGTTTTTGGCGTCCGTTGATTTTCAACAGTTTCGAGTGATAAAGAGATTATTCCTATCAGCATGACCCATGGTACTCCTCTCTGTTTCAATATCTTTCTTAAATCGCAGGCTTTCAACGCCTCCACCACTATCGCATCTGCATCAGCCACTTTTCTTGTTTATACTTCACAGAGTTCACTGTCCAGAATTGGAGATCCGCTTTATTTGGGTGTTGACAGAAATGACATTAGTCAAAGGGCAAATCTATAGAAACCAGGAAGTGCATGGTAGTTGTGGAGGGGTAAATTGGCCTCTAACACTGCTGACACCATTGAGCAGCTCCCTGTCAGCGGAAGCTGTCTCCAGGTCTGTATGCATCTTGTTCTCTGCAGAGCCCATTGTCAAATAGTGCATAGATGTGATTCTATATGTTATATCTACAGACTGTATAAAATATTTTTTAGAAAACTGGAGAGTTGCTCTGGGGGAGACAGGTTTGTGAGATATGCAGTTGTATTCTGAGTGATATGCATATCACTCCCTATGAAATAAAACCTGCAAAAGTTGTGAATGCTATACACAATGTCTGCATCCCAAGTGCCCCATCTCACTTTCTAGTCTTGAGGCAGTTGAGTGAAAGATTTCACAGAGCCTTCTCAAGTTTCCTTTTCAAGTATTTTGGAAGCAGAATATGTCAAAACAAGCTTCTAGAAGACACAAACTGACGCACACTTCTGATAATAAGATCAGTAGAATGTTTTTTAAGGCCTCTGTTAACTCTGCATCTCACGGAAAATAGCAAAAATGTAATAATATTGTTCAAATACATTTTATTTGCGTGTAACTTCCCTTTTTCAGTTGCAGCTACCTGGAATAACTCATGATTCATCTAGCGTCTCACAGTGGCTGTCAATGCAACTCTGACTTGCTCACTGTTTGTGGGGTGGAGGTGATAGGTGGTGATTGCAGACAACTGGTCTTTGTCAGCTTGATTATATGCCATAGATACATATTTTTTATGTTCTGTTTGACAACATTTATGTGCATATCTGTAATGCGTGCTAAATCAACCTCTGCTCTTTCTGACTGACAAGCAGTTATAGGTACCCCGTCATTTACTACCTTGTTTAGATGACAATGCATTTTCTATCATTTTGCATGGAGATATTGGCTTTGCTCCTATATCATATCATAAATGTTGCCATGTTTCTGAACTTGTCAATTGCAATTGCTTTTAACAGGACACTCACTTACTTGCGAGCTCCTGCCAACTGTGATAACCCCACTGAAAAACTCCCCACACACTTTATCACAATGTATGCAAACTACAAAAATAATAAAATAATGAAGATGTCCATATGAAGTTATTTTTATTTATTGGTTATTTAACATCGTTGTAATCCAGTACAGAGAACCCCTCATATTTGAAAGGCTTTTGGACAACAGAATGTCTCCTCCTGGTGGTGATTTATTAATGCACATAGTATGGTCTCAAAGGACATCTGGTGCGCGTGTCTCTGTGTGTGCGCGCGCGCGCGTGTGTGTGTGTGCGTTTGTGTGTGAGTTCGGTTTTTATCACGTACAACGAAGAACCTGCTCCTGACAACACAGTGGCAGTGATGCATCAGTTCTGCCTAAAGGACACTGTGTGACTGGAAACCCACCAGCGAACTTGGTATTAAAGATGAGTGATGAGTAAATCAGATTATTAGTCAAATAGTTCAAACTTTTTTTTATTTTTCAGATCTTTTGATTTAAAAACCAACAGGCGCACTCAGCTGATTTTACTCAAAGGCATTCAGATTGCCACCCAAAATTGCCTGATATTTGGTGGAATATAATAAGCCATTTACCTGATCTAGCGTCCCGGTGCCTAGACCTCTGGAATTAAAATGGCTCCAAATATTACTGATCCACTGACATATTTCACTTTGGGTATGCGCTGCCTTTCCTTGTACATGTCTCTGCTTTGACGTCAAACATATCGATGCTTTATCTGACAAAAAATTTTGGTCTCATCTGATCGCAGTACCTGCATCCAATTATAATTGAAATGAACTTTGGCAAATTGCTAGCACTTGCTTCTGTCTCTTTGGGTCAGAAAATGTTTTTTTCTCGCTGTTCCCTCCAAAGACCCTACAGTTATGGAAGTGGCATCTGATGGTGCTTTTTGAAACCATTTGAAAACACCAAGCCCTCAGTTCTTCCACAGTGATTCTTGGGGATCTTTTTATCTTCTCTCACCATTCTCCCTATCCTGGGAGGCAAAAACCGTTTGCACCCTTTCACTGTCAAGTTTTCATCTGTGCCCCACTTTGAAAACTTTCTGAATAATTGGCATAGAAGTACACAGTGGTGTACTGCATTTGATCTCTGGTGGATATTCTTGTGCTTTTACCTGATTTACGAAGGTCTCTTTTGAATTGCCAGCTTTTTTGTTTTCTTCATTTTGTATGAATGTCTCTGCATTTTTGTACAATACTGAGACAGGAAGAAAAATAATTGCACAACATAGTTCCTTGAACCTTAGATGAACTTAAACCAGTTGAATTTCATTCCTGGTTTAAATTTGGTTGATTTTATTTACAGTGATATTTCAGGGTGCCATTAATTGGTAAACCTGAATTTGGAAGACACTGATTTTTAATTTAATGAATAATTTTATTTGGTTCCATTGAAAAATTTATAAATACAGTATTTCTCACATATAGGCATTTTGATCCTCTCTCTATGATGTTATTGCTTATTTTTCTATAGCAACTTTAGTGAACTTTGTCAGAGGCACCAATAATTCTAGGGCCCATTGTACATAGATATAAGAACGCCACGACATGATGTTTTGCCTGGAATGTCAAATTCTCAGTTGCACCATTCATGGAGGGTGCAGTCCTTATTCACTGCAGTTTATTTGTTTTTAGCTATACATTAACCTAAACTTGCACAATGCCCTACCTGGTTGTCCATGGATTTTTCTCAGGGCAGAAATCCAGGCCTAAATCACAGTTCTGCACAACTCTGACAATAAAGCCTTGGAAGGATTTGGCACTGATACATAGACACAAGATTTACATTAAATTCAATTCAGATACAGATAATAGACTGAAAATAACCGGCAGTTTTAAGTTAATGCATATTTCCACATCCCCTCTCAGCACAGTCCTGCATAAAATATTAACAGATGTCAAACCTGAGAAAACCCAGGGTATGCATACAATTAGATTTTGCTCATCGTTTTAAATGTAAGGAGTTAGTGTTTTATTAACCCAGACCTCGAAAAAGTGTTTTTGGTCTCTCACCTGAGTTCATGCAGCTTTCAACATGAGTGCCTCATATTTTTCTACCTGGTATGTTACATCACAAGGTCCAAGATTATCCAGGATCCCCCGCCTCACCCCCTCCCAGATACTGAAGAACCTGTTAAAACCCATAGTAACTGATTTGCTGAGAAATAATGAGGGCCAATCAGCACTGAGAGAACATTGTACTGCTTTTGACAAGTTTCTGCTGTTTTTGTTATAAGTACACTTGACACAAAACTGGCTGAGTTCTCATCTGAGTAAATTGCTTTGTGGAGTTGTACTCAAGTAAGCATTATACACAGCTCAGGGAATCAAAAATTCTTAAAAAGCAGAATTAAAGTAAAAGTAATCTTTAATGGCACACAGTCACAAGTTCTTTTCCCTTTTATGTTTTTCTTATATTCTGATGTAATGTTCACAGAGTTTTCACTCAGACTGTATCATTTACTGCTTTATGTCATGCAAATAAGGCATGTGCAAAGTAAGAAGAAGCCTGTAAATATCACAACACACATTACATTACAGCATTTTTTCCCTTTCAGTACAGCACATATAAATGACTTCATTTGAAACTGCTGCTTGAAATATGAGTTGATCAAATATTTACACCTAAGCTTTCATAATCTGAAGGGCATTCTGCAGGTGAATAGCCTTTTTTTGCTGCAATCAATCCCCAGATAAAGTTGAATGCTCTAAAAATGAAGTCTTTCTCAATGATGAAATGAGTATTACTGAAGCACACTGGAAACAGAAAAAAATTTGCACATACTTAATTATAGATGGTGTAACTGCCTTCATTAAAACAGGACCAAAAGTTTGAGGACACTGCTGTATCTGGGGCTGTTTTCATGATTCGGGCTGAGCTTCTTATGTTCTCCCGAAGGAATATCTTTCTGTAATAGTATGCAGTGACATAATGGATAAATCACTGCTTCACTGCAGAGGACAGGAGAAAGCTCTTTCCTGTTTCAGTATGACAATGTCCCCATCTACAGAATAAGGTCTATACACACTGTAAAGATCAGGGCATCAGAATGTTACTGGACTGCTCAGATCCCTGACCTCAACCCCATCAAACACGGCTGGGGTCAACAGTAAAAGCTGACTCTGAGTCGAGCCAAATCTCAATGTTACTCTCCAAATTCAAATGTGCCTTTCCGACTAGAAAGTGAGCAAACCCCAGCAGCAGTGTTTTCTCATCCAGTGGAAAGCCACTGAAGAAGAGTAGAGGTAGTTACAGGTGCAAATCGGAGTTAACTCCATATTTGGAATTTTTTGAGATGTTAGATGAGCAGGCATCCTGATTCATCCTGATTTTTTTGGCCATGTAAAGTACATGTAGCTTTATTGGCCTTCAAGTTTGACTGGCTATGTGTGACCTGGTCCTATCCATTTCATTATAACTTCATTAGGGCTTTCATCGCTACATACATTGCATTTAAAGATACATTGAACTGATACCCCAGAATCAAGTGTTTTTCCTGAGTTTTTCCACATTGGAAGTAGCAGTGTTCTCAAGTAAATCTGAGTATATGAGTGCAATTTCTGAGATCACAAGTTGAAAAGCAATCTCTGTGAATCGCTCTGCTATGTTTTTTTTATATGCACTAATTCTGGACTGGAGAGCTGTTCCAACCAAGCATTTTCCAATCATGAAAGTGGTTTGTAGTCACACAAGGGACGAGTCATATGTCTGTGGTTACAAGGTCTATTTGTCTGCTGAGTTTGGTTTAATAAGCAATAATTCAGCAATGTTGTTTTTCCACTGGTCCCTTCTGCTGTCAAGGCCATTCCACCCAGGTTTAGCTGATTTGAGCGACTGAATGACATCCAAGGTTAACCACTCTGTTCTCAGGTTGTATAACATTGTTACTTCCTAAGAATGGTCATAGAAGCTGAACCTTGAACAATGTAGACGCACAGGAATTTACAATGCCCGATAAGCATGACGTAACTAGGAATTAGCCTGGTTACGTGTCAGGCCATTACATCGTCCGAGGGTAAAAGACACAAACTGATAAGTGCACAGTAATTGTCATGCAAATTACACCAGCAAGTACAATTGTCTACCACATACAACTAAAAATAACTCTATGTATCAACTATACCACTGATGAAGTGGAATGGTACATTGTACCCAGTATCATCAATTTCAAAATAATCACATATTAACAACCCTTTGAACCAAACACAAAAACTGTGTTTGTCTATAAATAAAATTAAAAATTGAACAATCTATAGGTTAATTGTGCTTAGCACGTTTGATTTTTCATCTGTAATCAACTATTGCAGAGCTCCAGCTTGCTCTTGCTGTTGAGGAAGAAGATTGAGATGTTTCTGAAGGTGAGATGGGCGTGAGGGTCACATTGTATAGGTTGCTGACAAAGGCCTCCCAGCCGCGGCGGAGAGCTCGGTCAAGAGCCTGCAGGTAAACAAATATGAGATTGGTGATGTACCAGACAACACATCTGACAGGAGGGTCCAATTAGTTTCTCCAATCCTTTCTTTACCCCCATATCCCTGGGCCAAGGAGACAGGATTCTCGGTAAAGACCACAATGTACTAAAGGCATAGATTCTGTTGACTCTGCTGTAAACTCTCTGCAAACATGGATTATACTGACTGATAAGAGCTAGAATGTAGCAGCCTGCTTTTTGTACCATGAACGGTACCTAAAGAAAAGCACATTATGTAAGCAGAACAGTAAATTCTTCATTTAAACTGAATACTTGAACCAATTAAAAAAAAAAAAAACAATAATCCAGATTTTAGGCAGTGTACGGCATCTGGCTTCAAAGATCTTTCAAGTCAAGGATTCCGAGATGCAAAAGAAAAGAGACAGTGCGTGCGATTATGCCATCATTTGTCTCATATACAAAGCCAGTCCAAATACAAATGGAAGACTTCAAGGGTAGTAAGAAGTTTTTGCAACCAAAAAAAAAGAGACAGATAGATGTAGGGGAGGACTGTTGGAGGAGAGTGGAAATTCTTCCCCAGAAGGGAAGAGCTAGGCTAACAGATGGAGGGAGAAAGCGCTGCAGATCTCATTGCACAGGACAGATGTTTCAGAGCTTCAAAATGAAAACAGATCACAAATCCAGGCTACGCTAAGTAAAGTTAATGTGAAACAGGGAGACCAACTGAACAAGGTGCGTAATGCTACATTCACACCACAAGCAAAGAAAAGCTTCCAAATTCCTCAGCTGCTCCTGGTTGGCCACTTCCGGTTGAGAAGCAAGCTGCTAGTGGGTGTTCAGAAAACACTTCTATTCAAGCGGCAGTTGGGTTGTGTTGGCAAACATGTTCGGTTGCTGTACGTAATGATTAACGCCACAAAACTGTAAATAAAAATTCTGTTCACCTTTATGGTGAAATAGTATTATCATTAATGCTGTCATCTAAATGCAACATTTCAATATTAAAAGTAAGCTACAGTACCAATCAAACACGTATTCCCCTGCGAAATGAATTTTTCAATCAATTTGCTATGAGCTGTGACCTTGCTTCTAAGAGAGGAGTACCTTTTGTTGTACATATGCGCTTTCATCCTGCTCCCAAGTGATTTCAGGCTATCTCTTTAACGCTTTCACGGGACAACTATACATTTCTCTTCCATTTTTTTTCATACAAGAACAAAACTTTCGACAGAATGAAAGTTCAAGAATTTGATTTTAAAGAGAGTGAAACATCTGGATCTGCCATCTCGTTGGCGTGTTGCCGGGCTATGTCACCGATTGTTTGCATAAAGTTAACTCAGCCCGAGTCAGGCAGCTCAGATCACATCGCCGAGCTGCGCAGATCGCAGAGCTGAGCATTTGTGCAGCTTCTGCTGGTCAGTGAAGCCAGCTCTCACTGGAATTGAATGACTTCTGGCCGCTTTGAAGCCATTGGCTGCTTTTGGTGAGAAAGCAGGGTTAGTATGCCATCCCAGTGCAATGGCTGAGTAATTTTCAAGGTCACAATGCACTGCTACAGGTTGATCAGTGGTTACCATAGTTTCTGTCCACCTCAAGCTGTACGAGAATGCTGTTGCGACCTAACGGGGACACACAACGCTGTGAGAATGTTATGTACGACTGGAGCTTTTGCTTTTCTAGACTCGTGAAAGCAGGGGACCTCAAAGTATTTGGAAATTCACTTAATTGTTTTCTTCTGTCAAACTACTCTTTGTGTCAGTGACAGCCAGTGATAACAGGTTAACCTTGAAAAACGAGACAATGTCTCAACATTCAAGTCTCTCCACACCATTCTGAGACAAGCTGAGTAGTAGTTTGACCTACTTGTATTGAGAAATCAGAAAATGGGCAAATTATACCTCTTCAGAAAGCTAATGTCATGGAGATGATGAATAAAACACTTTGGACACTCACTAAAATAGGAAGAGAATAAAATAGGCATTTTGAACACCCTTTAAATTCGCTCACATCCCCTAAAAGATCGAACGAAAATAGTCCCATTCTGATGAGCTAATTTGAGGCAGACAGGGACACAGGGTAAGGAAGTCGAGCGCTTCGATCATCGTCTGCCTGTCGTAATTTGTTCATTTCTTGGTCTCGTTTAGTTTTATTTTGCAAGTGGATTATACTTATGCTCATCAAAAAGTAAATAATTGTTGATGACCCAGAGCACAACTCCCTGTATTATCTTGTTTCCAAATTTTTTCCGGGCAATGAGCAGAAGTATGAAACTTTCCTCGAAGTAGGTCTGGGTTGCAAAAGTCTGCCTTACTTTACCTCATGGAAACTAAAAAGTCCTTAAAACCTGAAATAAAGTGGAAGTTCATATAATTATCAACATATACTGTATCTGAGGTTTTATGTACATAAGACAATTCCCAGAGCACTTGATTCAAATCAGCGGAACAGGTGGGCGGATACTTTGCATCACAATTGTCTGGATTTGCCCACTGCTAAAATGTCACTATGTATATTCGATATCCAAGTCAAGCAGGAGTTGAAAAAATTCTGAGATTTTTTGTGGATTTCAACGTCTTGCTTGCTTTTTAAAATACACGTACAATAGCCTATGCGTCACAATTGCTCCCACGAGTGACGTCACAGCTCTTGGCCCGATGCTGTTCAAGGACGATATTGGAGGTTGCTGAAAGCCCATTTCACATCCAAGATTACTTTATTCCATTATCATCTCAGGGTGGAAAATGTTTATAGTTAGACATAGTATTGCATTGGCTTTCAGATGATACCAAATATGGCAATTTTTTAAAATAAAGTTTCAAATCAATACAGGGCTACTTTAATCTTTGGGTCATATTCATAGTGCAGAGAACATGGGGGAGGAGAGAGTATTTAACTCAGAATATTAAACATTCAAATTGCATAAAATTTTATAGCAATAACCTTTGTAAGCCTGAATATCATAAACAGGACAGAAAATAAAGGCTTTTAGTTCTTTACCCTCCTATAATTCTTCAGTTTGCTCTTCTTGGCCACTTTCATCTCCTCCTCTCCTCGCTGGGCCTCGATCTCCATCTCGGGCTTCTCACAGATCAGCACCTGGTCGTCTGCCTCTTCCCTGACGGAGAAGTGCACAAGGATGTGCCCAACATCCTGGGCCTGTGCTGCAGTCAGATTCACTGCCACCACGGTTTCAGGAGCCCTGGCTGGTGACACGCTCTCCTTTCCCGGAGCAGAGTCCTCCAGCTCGGCCTCCACACGCTTCTTCCTGGAGCTACTTCTCCTCCTCCAGCGGCTGCTGCGACGGCTCGGGCTCTTCCTCAGCAGCGAGGCTGTCCCATCATCCTCCAGCATCCCCTGATTAAAGTCAAAAAGTCCAGACCCCCGATCAGCAGCACTCTGGGTCTCTCCTGTCTGCATCTCTCTTCGAACCGGCCCAGTCTCCGCAAGCCCCTGCACCTCAGTCTCCTCCTCCGTCCCCTTTTCCGGCTCCGTTTCGTCCAGGCGTCCGTAAAACCCGCTGGACAGGCCCAGGTATTTGGGGGCTTTGAAAGACTTCTTTGAGCTCTTGCCAATGGCCATATGTCTCTTTCCTTATTCTCCTTTTAAGGATTTACTTTCTAAGAAAGGCAAAATATAACTCATTATCAATCCTGTAATTAGCAGGCGTGCACATTCAATAGTTTGGCAAAACTTATAGTAAGCTAAATATATTGATAAATAACATTGCACACACAATGGAAAATCAGCAACAATGTACAGGTTCAGCATACTGACAAAAGATGTTCATACATGTGTTTTGCCAGAATATTCGGTGAATTCCAAATTTTATTTTGAGATAAATACATATTTTTGTCTTGATTGTGCAGTGTTTTCCACAATTTTAGATTTGCAATCGTACAACTTTCATGCAGTTAAAGTGCAGACACTCAGCTTTTATCAAATCATTACTGCAAAAAATGAAAAGAAAAAAAAAAAACACTAGGTAAGATGAATTTACTTATTTTAAGACTTAAACACTTATTTCTATCACCATTTTTCTTAGTAAGACAAAAAATGTGTCCTTGATTTGAGGTTATTTTGACTAGCTTGCCAATGGGGTAAGTAAATTTTCACTTGTCAAGCAAATAATGACTTAAAACAAGTTACTATTTGCTTGACAAGTGAAAATTTACTTACCCCATTGGCAAGCTAGTCAAAATAACCTCAAATCAAGGACACATTTTTTTGTCTTACTAAGAAAAATGGTGACAGAAATAAGTGTTTAAGTCTTAAAATAAGTAAATTCATCTTACCAGTATTTTTTTTTTTTTTTTTTTTGCAGTGATGTTTTGTATGGTGTGGCATCACCCAGTAGGAATTAGAGGACGCCCTCTTTCTTTTACTGTCTTCAAACATTAGTTTGTTCAACAGCAGTTAACGTGTACAGAGACTGTGCAAAGTTCACAGTGCAGTATATGAGAGTACATGGTGTCTTACTGTTTCCAGCACTGAATGCTTTGCCATCCACCATTTATGACTCAGATAAGAGACCTCCCAGCTTCGCTCATACTTTGTGACTCAAATGTACCAGCTGGAGTGACTTTTCATGCCAAATACATTTTTCAGTCCAACTTTTTGCTCAATTTTTCATCAGAAAACATACATGAAACTGTATTTATACATATTTCCAAAATATATATGATAGTGGAATTCTTAAAAATGTATTTATAAATAATTACAAGGTATATGATGGTATTCATTTAAATGATTTTACATACTTCCCGTGTCATATTTACAGTACATACAAGTCCTGTATTTATGTAGTTTATAAGCTGTAGAAGGCAGTCCCCTAAGTCAACTCAAATTAGTGCTCTCAGCACAATGTTTCATTAATATTAATATGTCTGAACAACATCAGTATAAATAATGAGAAGTTCGTCCAGCTAATCTTTACCATTATTCTTAGCTTCATATTAATTGTATTTAGAATACTTTCCAATGAAAATCATGGCTCATTAACCTGAAACTTATTAACCCTTCAAAAACAATGATTTAGCAACATCAAGAAAATATACGAGCGTACATCATCCTATGGCCACTACTATGCAAATATAGAATCGTTTTAAATTATATAAAATATTGACACTTTTATACTGAGTTTATGAAACTGGCCAGAAAAATTAATTTGATAGAAATCCCACAGGTAATGCGTCACTGCATGACAAAAAAATAACCAAATCATCACAATATGTTGGCAAAAATGCTCGTATTTTCTGCAAGTGCCTGACATTGAAATCAACAGGAATATATTTAGAGTATATTACACTATGAATACGTATAGTCTTGCATTTATCATGCATGATAAACATGGACATTTACTAATACACAGGTCCATCAGTTTTCATGTAAATTGGCAAGAGAACTCTGAAATATAATTGAACAGAAAAAGAGAGTGAGAGAGAGAGAGCGAGAGAGAGACAGAGGTAACAACCTACCTGGAATGTGTCAATCTGTCTTTGCACTGCTCTCCTCACTGAACAACCTTAAACCCTGCTCGCACCCTGCCTGGTCATCACCAAAGCAAACATGTGCACACACACGCACTCTCACACAGAGATAAGAGGAAGTGAAACATGCCTATTCACATACTTTATATCTCTTAAAATCCATCTACATGCCACAGGGATGCAGTACAATAAATAAGTGAATCGACAACCACATTACAAATTATTCACATGAAAAGTTTGCCCACTAAATGACTTTTAAAAAATTATAGGATACAAAAAATATTGCGAGCTGGATTGGCCATAAAGAATCAGGTCCAAGTTTGGTGAAATTTTTTTGTCGCTAACATACGAATATGCAGTCATTATCAGACCATGATTCACCCCACAAAGACAGATCAACTCATTTTTTACATTTCCTCTCTTTTTTTTAAAGAGAAAATCCTTTAATTTGTTGAGGAATATGCATTATACTTTTTTCTAAACACATACGTCTATGCACTAGGTAGTATAAAGACAATGGACCATTCAATCTACACAAAATTAAGGCAATAACTGCCAGTGAAATGTATGAAAATCCACGTGTACATTTAGATATACAGTCTGGGAAGGAGCAGGGGAACGAGGGAGAAGAAGTCCATTGCCTAAATAAAATCTTGACATTATAGCAAACAGAAAATGGCAGCACATGACATGGAGTCAGTCACACAGTGGAACATCCCTTGTGGTGGGCAGATATCATGTGGGAGGCGAGTGGTAGGCATGTGACTCTACTTGTCGCCCTTTTATAGCCGTATATCCGCGCAGGCCTACATACATCCAGACTTCTTCCCGTCCAAGTCATTGCTCATGTGGGCGGACATCTCTCAGCTCCATCCGGCCACGGTCCCATTACCTATCCGCAAGCCCTGTGTTGTGGTTTAAGAGTCACGTCCATGTGTTGGCATCCTGGATTCTCAAGGGATGAGGATTTCACACCCAACCACTCAGTCTGCAGCTGGTGAACTTATTTTTAGTAGAGTAGGACTTCATTTCCTGTCAAAACAAGACTGGGAACATCAGATCCTGCAGTCTTGAAAGCTCCTCTCAGTGGCAAATAACCACCAAAAAAAAGATTAAAAAAAAAAAAAAATCAACTTTCACAGCCTTGTTCATGAGAGATGCCAATATACCCAGATATTTTTTTTCCCCAACCAGAATGTGTAAGATTCTGAACAGAACTTATATTTTTTTTTTTTACTTATTTTGCAATGGGGGAGGAGACAGTAGACAACTTAACCCCATAAACCCATGGACCCAGGTATGGGTCCCTCAAATGCAGCTGCTGTACTCAAACCAGTGGAACTTCAGTCCTACTTCTAAATTCTAGTGGCAACCCCAAGGTTTCTAATGATCCCAAATATGTCCTGCTGAATTGCAGGGAAATGTGCATAAATTTGGGTGCAAAATATAGATAATTTCCATTTGATGTAATGCTGCAGCTATAAAAACACGGAGTCCTGGGTTTTAAGACTTCTCTCAATATAAATGTGATGTAGCTTCAATGAAGCACTGCAACCAACAGATACAGAATATGTATATGGCACAGTCATTGAAAATGGGAAAAAAAAAATCCTTTTTCTGACTTTGAACCCAGAGAAAACTTCAATGAATAGGAGATGAATAGGAGAGCAGGCTAGTCCACACTTCATTCATACGTTTGGCTTAATTAATTTATTAATTGCATGTTAAACAACACTTTCCTTAAAGCTATATTTGTCACTCTTCCCTAAGCCAGTGTAGGAATGGCACACCATTAACTCATAGGCTGGAAATATGGAAACCATATTTTTGATTTTGTCCATATCGCCCAGCCCTAATCTCAGTCAACCCAGTTAATTTCACATCTCTCAGCAAGATACCTGGATTTTAACCAGACAGATCAACAAAAATGTTTATTCACATTGGGAAGCCACACCAATCTGTAGCCTAATTATTTAGATCCCTGGACCGTTAATCATGAAAATAAGTCAGCGAGAAAAGTTTCATGACGAATCAAATGTCAATAAAATTATTTTGCTTAAATGGTATGGGGCTCCAGGACTGAGTTCTGGAAGCCAGGAATAATCATGGCAATTTTTAAAATCCAAGCTATTCAGGGAGGAGGTGGATGTCAGTAAAAGCATCAAATCAACAGAGTAAATCATGCACAAGGCCACTGAAAATGACAACATTCAGCTAGGACAGTACAAGCTGATCACCCTGCAGTGAATTGGATTAAAAAAAAAAAAAAAAACCAAATCAGTGTGATAATGTGTCACACAGTACACTTGTAATACCAATATTAATAACAGAGACATATAACAACACATCTTCAGAATACAATTTTAGTTTTTCACAGTTGGATCAGTTTTTCTTCAGCCAAGCGAACATGCTGTTGACCCACATTCGCACAAGTTTCTTGGAAGTTGTCAACTATCCATAAATAATAGAACAAAAAAAACCACTGCAAGTACTCACTCAGGCAGCAGAAAAATGGAATGATAAAGCAAATGAACAGAGCTGCGCCATCAAGTGTTTACACATGGTTACTACACATTTAATTCATAATGTTGATCGAGGCAAGGCACCAGCACACATTAAAACTCCAGTCAAAATTAAATAAAGTCCACAATATAAACACAGCGTAATTAATTCTTGCAATTGTCCCTTAATTCCTTGAAGGAAGTCCAGTACAGTGATACTGTTGAGCTATGAAACTAACGCACCAACATGCTTCTTATACTCACGGACTGTAGAGCCTAAGCGGTGTACAGACACACAAACATACACACAGGCAAATGACCATGAAGATGGAAATGTCATGCACACCAATATATACAGATTTAACAAATAAAATCTCCCTTGTTCCATCTTTTCTGAAGTAACAGTATGAACAAGAGTGCCCTGGGCTCCTGTACAATACAGTAGAGGTATAAACAGAGGCTTAAGGAGTGAGATGAATGAAGGGTAATAGGAAACAGCAATGTATTTACCAACCAGTCAGTCACACATCTAGGCACATCTCTTCAGTAACTTTTATGTTCTGAGGCAGGCAAAGCAAACAATGATCAGTGAATTATTTAAAATGGAAAGCTGTCTGCCTAAACTAATCCTGGTAAGCAACTACCTGCATGCACCAGAGGGGCCTCTGCTTTTGCTAAAAGAGAATTGGCCATCCCAGGGTCAGCTTTCCACAGGGCAATTTTAGCAAGTCCAGGCTGGTCTCTCCTTTGGGTTCCAGACTAAACAGTGTTCCAGTCAGGACCAGCTGTGCTTCTTTCAGGCTCAGCTGCGCTCCAGGTCGAGCTCGGGAAATCACACCTCCACCCCGGGATCAGAGCCGAGACCCTGCTTCTGCAGTGCGTCCTCCCGCTTCATCTTGGGCTTCTCTGTGCGAGTGTGCCACACCAGCACCTGCACAGCACAGACACACATGCCCTCTGTCAGGTGATTAAACTACCCAATCATCATACAGCTGCCGACTCACCTCACAGCTACCAATCACTGCATCGCAGGATACAGCCACTTAATCGCAATTCAGCAAGCTGCACTACCAAAGAAAACTGCACATTCAGCTGGCTGAAATAACAAGGATAGTCAACGTCTTGCAGATACTATGTCAGTGAAAAATTAATTCCTTGGACCCTTTGTAATATTGCTGCAGAAATGTAAGCAAAATTTCCAGAAGGACTGCTGTTGTACTCTTCAGAAAATTACCAGAGGTTCTTCTGCGAAATACACAGTTGTAAACTGAATGAATGTTTAATGAACTAATAATAAAAAAAAGGTTCTGCCCAGTTCAGTCCACCCATGCAGTGGTCTCGACCATAGCCATAGAGAAGTCTGAATTTGGAAGACCCCCCTCAGTTTAGCTGCAAGGCTGCCTCCACTACAGTAGCTGAAGTAAGCAGTCTGAAATTCCTGCTGTTTTATACATCAAAAACAGACCTGCTTGGCGCAGTTCAGAGCAAAGTTCTGGTGAAATCCATGTCTGCTCATCATTTTACATCGGATTGCTTTTTGAATGAGGGCTACTACAACACCAGACCTGAAAAAAAGTTATTACTGTTATTCCAAGTGCCAGAGCAGAACCTGCAAACCTAAAATCTGTAACCAATTATGTCCAATTTCTGTTAATATTTCAACTGAATTTCAATACTAGTTACACTCATATGGCAACTGCATGCTTGTACGCAAGTGCCATGCTACGTTGCTTAGCATACAAACATAACCTTTCTGTATTTTTCTACTAAACTGGTTAATGTGTATTAAGCCTATATGGCACTCTCCCATAATGCCTTTGTATTCCTAAGAATACCATATGGCATTCTCTTAGTTGCTATATCTAGACCAATCATCTTGACTGCTTCCCCAACCACTTCAAAGCATGAAAGAAATTTTCCTTACTGAACATTATTCTTCACATTTACCTTCATTTTCCTCGACGTATTATGATAATAAACCATAGTGTTAGTTAGACGAGTACACAACTCCCTTCAGTGGCCTTAGCATGTAAACATAAAATAATTTGAGCACCAAGTTGTCAAACAGATGATTTTTTTGTGTATATGCAAATACTCTGGAGTCACAACATTTTTTATGATCTCTTTATATAATCCCAATTCTGAAATAGTTGGGACAAAGTGTAAATTGTGAATAAAATCAAAACGCAATGACTTTCAAATCACACCAGCCAGTACTTTATTCACAATAGAACATAGCATTTAAAATGTTGAAACTGAGACATTTTACAGTTTTATCCATAAAATGAGCTCATTTCAAATTTTCTGGCTGCAAGAGGTCTCAAAAAAGTTGGGACACAGGCAAAAAAGGGCTGAAAAAGTAATTAATATGTAAGAGAATCAGCTGAAAGAACATTTAGCAAGTAATTAAGCGAACTGGCATCAGGTGTGTAACATGATTGGCAATAAAAGGGATGTCTTAGAGAGGCTGAGTCTCTCAGAAGTAAAGATGGCCAGAGGCTCTGCGTAAAAAAATTGTGGAATACTTTAAAAACAATGTTCCTCAACATCAAATTGCAAAATCTTTGAAGGTCTCATCATCGACAGTGCATAACATCATCAAAAGATTCAGAGAAACTGGAAAAAATCTCTGTGTGTAAGGGAACAAGACCGAAGACCTTTACTGGGTGCCTGTGATCTTTGGGCCCTCAGATGCCACTGCATCACTCACCGGCATGATTCTGTCATTGACATTACTAAATGGGCCCAGGAATACTTCAAGAAACCACTGTCTGTAAATACAGTCCGCCGTGCCATCCACAGATGCCACCTAAAACTCTATCATGCAAAAAGGAAGCCATTGTTGAGCATGATCCAGAAGCGCTGCCGTGTTCTGTGGGCCAAGGCTCATTTAAAATGGACTGTAGCAAAGTGGCAAAGCTTCCTATGGTCAGATGAGTCCAAATTTGACATTCTTGTTGGAAATCATGGGCGTCGTGTCTTCCGGGCTAAAGAGGGGAAAGACCACCCCTTCTGTTATCACCATTCAGTTCAAAAGCCAGCATCTCTGATGGTATGGGGATGCATTAGTGCATATGGTGTGGGACACTTGCATGTTTTAAAAAGCACCATGAATGCTGAAAGGTATATAAAGGTTTTAGAGCAACATATGCTCCCCTCCAGATGACATCTATTCCAGGGAAGGCCTTGTGTATTTCAGCAGGACAATGCAAAACCGCATACTGTAGCTATTACAACAGCATGGCTTCGTAGTAGAAGAGTCCGTGTGCTGAACTGGCCTGCCTGCAGTCCTGATCTTTCATCGATTGAGAACATTTGGCGCATAATTAAACTAAAAGGTCCGTCAAAGGAGACCCAAAACTCTCCAGCAGCTGGAAGCCTGTATTAAACATGAGTGGGATCAAATTCCAATGGCTAAACTCAAGAAACTTGTCTCCTCAATGCCCAAACGCCTCCACTCTGTGTTAAAAAGAAGAGGAGATGCTACAACATGGTAAACAGGCCCCTGTCCCAACTTTTTTGAGACCTGTAGCAGCCATCAAATTTGAAATGAGCTCATTTTGTGGATAAAATTGTAAATTTTCTCAGTTTCAAACTTTGCTATGTTGTCTCTGTTCTAATGTCCATAAAATACTGGCTGGTGTGATTTGAAAGTCATTGCGTTTTGATTTTATTCACAATTTACACTTTGTCCCAACTATTTTGGAATTGAGGTTGTAAATAAATAAATATAAATAGATAATTTTGCAAGAGTGTAAGACCTTATTCCCGTTGCAAACTGTTCACGTCTTCCCCGATAGGTTGCCGCCAGACTCGCTACTTCTGCTGGTTGCTGGCCAGCATGTTATCTACCCATTTGCCAGTACAAACTGTTTTAACCCGCAACTGCTGAGTTCGTTGACAAATGTCAACTTTCGCAAATAACAAGACAATTGGATGAATAATTTGTTAGCTAGTATGTAAACGCTTTTGGCCGGTAAAGTAATAAGTAACTGTTGTCGTAGACGCTTTAATGTATTATTTTAATGGCTAAAAGCGTTAGCATCCCGGCTAGCGAATTATACATGATACATCCCATTACCTCGTTTTGGCTTCCGCCGTTAGATGCTATTAGCAACCACGTATACCAGCACTAGCAACAAAAACCAAATGTTCTTGACTGGATATGCACTTGACGATTATACTCACCCGAGTTTTTCTCACGGTACCCAAATGTCAAGTTTAGCCGAAAAAAGTTCCAAATGCATACGAAGGTAAATCCGGCCCTGGGTAGGATGCAGAAGTCGTTCCCAACTACACATACCGATTAATAGTTCACCCGCTTTCTTTGGCGTTTCTCGATCAAACGTTTTTGTCACAGAGTCTGACTCGAAGGCCATTGCCTTTGCGCTGTATCTACCTGGTTTGTTCCAATATCAGCGGGTCTACTTGTTCTATGTACAATTGTGTAGGCTCTGGGCCCCTAATCACCATGTAAAAAGTTCTCCATGTAAACCCTACAGTTACTTCAGAAATTGAGACCCTTTTAGGGTCTAATGGAAATAAGGAAGGGGTCAAAAAATAGATGTCATCAAAACATGTCAACATGGGTATCAAATTGAAGGTCTTTGCAAGTACATTACGGTAGGGTGGTTTTTATTGTGCTTACTGGCCCCTGAGGTACTAAAAAGGGGCCGAAAAAGGGACTAAAATGGCACTTTTCACCCTAATTTCTGGGCACAGGTTATCAGATTATGGAAAATAAACTACCCTATCTTTATGTGCTCACATAAACCATAGGAGTGAAACCATTTTCTAGCGGTCTTTTTGCGCACAAGCAATGGCCTATCGTAGAAAAACACTAATGGTACTGCTGTTGATTTTCAGTTGGACTTTTCGAACCACTCCACGACGTGACAAAAGTTCCGTGTCAGTTTCAAAGCCGGTTGGAAGAAAGAGCTCAGAGCAAAGAACCGATCGAGCTGAAAGCTGCCAGTTTTACTGTTTCATGCGAGATAGCCACGTAATAATAATAATAATAATAATAATAATATTTTTTTTTTTTTGGGGGGCCCCCTCAGTGTGGAGGCCCTGGGCCCGGGCCCAACTGGCCCTATGGTAAATACGGCCCTGTGGGCCCAGGAATACTTCGAGAAACCACTGTCTGTAAACACATGCCATCCACAAATGCCACCTAAAACTCTATCACGCAAAAAGGAAGCCATTGTTGAGCATGATCCAGAAGCGCCGCCATGTTCTGTGGGCCAAGGCTCATTTAAAACGGACTGTAGCAAAGTGGCAAAGTGTCCTGTGGTCAGACGAGTCCAAATTGTTAAAAAGAAGAGGGGATGCTACACCATGGTAAACAGGCCCCTGTCCCAACTTTTTTGAGACCTGTAGCAGCCATCAAATTTGAAATGAGCTCGTTTTGTGGATAAAATTGTAAAATTTTTCAGTTTCAACTTTTGCTATGTTATCTCTGTTCTATTGTGAATAAAACACTGGCTGGTGTGATTTAAAAGTCATTACGTTTTGATTTTATTCACAATTTACACTTTGTCCCAACTATTTCGAAATTGGGGTTGTAATTTTATCAATTGAAACTATGATCAGATGCAAGTCCAATATGTGTCCTATAACTTTTCTTTGTAACATATTGCAGTTTAGTTTTTGCTGTACAGAGCTTTTTGTAAGGGAACCATAGAAAGTAGCTAACTGGCTGAAACTGCCTTAGGAACTTGGGGCCTGATGGGTATTTTACTCCTAGGAGGTAAAGGGTTAAGAGACAGCAGCTAGTTTAGCCTGGATATTTTAAAGTATTATTTGGTATCTGTTCACCCATGGCTTAAGGGGCCAGGAGCACTGCTCACTGACCAATCAGAGCAGAAGCCATTACAATAAGAAGTAAATGACAGGGGGTGAATGGCCGAGAAATTACTGATTTTCATTGGGCCTTTTGCTTAAAAAGTGTAAAAACTGCCCTTTTGGACATCCAACCACATATTAGTAACTTGCCAAAAAAAACATAATATGGGACCCTCAAAGAATGGGCGATCTGCTCTGAATAAGAAAGTGTGCTGGATGTGGGAGTTTGTCTCAGTGAATGAATCACTGGATATTTTGGTCTCAAGCAAATCCTGCACATAAAATCCTTTTTTACATCAATAAAAAGAGAACTGATTAAGAAGAGCATTAAAGAGAAATGTGGATTATTTGCCTCAACTATGAAAAGCAAAATGACCCCAGTATTCAAACACAGGCAGTTGAATGTCTCACATTATTCCAACATCATGTGCCTGAGCATTGCTGCAGTTTTCCACCATGGTAAATACATCTATCGGCTAAAAGCAACAGCAAATTGCTCAGATTTCATATTTTTATTGTTTCATGTATTGTATGAAAAGTTCTGCACAAATAAAGTTTAAGTATTATTGTTACTACTATTATTAAAATTATAAATTCTATGGCAAACCTTGCTTTTGCATATGACTTTCAAAGAAAGACCCTTCTGAAGTTTATGGTTTCAAGAGCCATTCGGACAGAAATAAAATAGTTGAATAATGTAAAAGCACTGAACAAAATTTTTTAATTTTGTAGCTATGCCAATTTGAAAATAATCTGAATCACATCGCTTGTAATAGGGTTCTGCCAGAGTTGGATTTTCTGCACCAATTTGTCAGTGTACCAGAAAATGGTTTCTAATGTTAAAATACCCTATTCCCTGACAGACTTAATGTGGTGGTAATGTACTATTTTATTTGAAATATTTGTATAATTGGCCAATGAATAGCATTTATATTTGCATCCTGTATGTGGCATGAACACAGATTTTACAGTTTGCAAGGAAGCTAATATTAAGACAACTTATGAACCTTGGCTAGGTCAAAAAAAACAAAGAAAAAAAAATGTTTTCAATTCACCAAAAAGTTTTCCGAAAAATCTGTATCGAAATAGCAGCAAATCCCAATTGTCGCTGAGCAGTGACTGCTTGTCAGCATAGCTGGAAATGCCCCAGACAAATTAAACGCTGGGCAAAGTAAGAAATACCAGATCATTAACACAACAGAAGACCAAACACCCAAAACTAGGGGCTTGTATTTGCCCCCAGTGGTCCCCCTCACCTTTGTGCACATTTCAGCTTTGGGCTCCAGCTCCTCCAGAGTGGCCAGGCCCTGCAGGAAGCTGCTCTCCAGGAAGCCCATTGGTGCGTTCCCGTCGAAGCAGGACTCCGGGTTGGCCAGCACCAGCCGCAGAGACACAGCGAAGCCAGCCATGTCGATGGGGAAGGGCCGGCCAGGACGCCAGCCCGTGTGAAAGCGGACCACTCGGCCGTCCTCAACCACGGGACGCTCGTAGCGCATGCCCCCCACTAGCCCCACCGGCCACACTGACACCATCTGGGTCCCCCGCATCTGTGGGAGTAACAGATACTCTTAAGACCATGAAAATAACTGAGCGCAAACTTCCATTGCTGATGAATGATGACAAAACAGAGACAGGGACGACAAAAGAGAATTTAGACCTCATGAAAAGGGAGCGAAAAGGAGCAAAAATAAGACAAAAATTAAATGGAAAACCAATAAGGAGTGAAAACAAGAGCCATCAGGAGATGTCATATCCCCCCGGCCGCACATATTGAAAGAATGAAAATGCCACCTGCTCCGGAAATAAACCATAACCCCTAAAATTCTAAGTTCAAAATGTTTCCATGCAAACCAGAAAAAATAGAAAAAAAAATGAACTTTGGATTAATAAAAGGCACCACTTCAGGTCGCGATAAATGTGCACACCAAGTCTTGTTAAAAAATATTGAACGGTTTTCAAGTTATGCTCCGGAAACAAAATGTTCACAGACGGACGGACGGACAGACAACCACACCCATGACTATATCCCCCCGCATTATATGCCAGGGGATAATAATAATAAAAATTGACAGAAGTTGAGAGACAAGGAAATAGACACCCTTACCTCCTCAAAGAGCTGCAAGCTGTAGGTATTATCGTCATCTGCAAAGTATACAACGCCCTGTTCTCCCTGCAGCCCCCTATAGAATTCCCGGAGCCATCGCAGGCCCTCATTCCTCTGCTCTGCACCACGAGGCTTCAGCCAGCTGGGGTCGCCCTCCTGCAGTTTGCGATCCCGAGGAGTGGGCACATGCAGATGGATGTATGTCAGGCCAGAGTGTGCCAGAAATTGGGTCACCAGTGCCGTCTTGTTTGGGGAGTCCTCCACCAGAATCCAGTGGAGCTGGGGCACGTGTAAAAGGGTCTGGGAAAGACGGGTCAGCTCAGCCTTCTGGACTAACCTGGAAGATTAGGGGGGAGGTGGTGCGAGAGAGAGGACATTTGCGTAACTATGCTGAAAATCAGCTGCAGGTTGACTTGAATCCTGCCAGTGGACACAAACCACCCTCAGCCAAATGGGCCTTTCAAATAAACTAAACTATACAAATAAACTATCCCACTAAAATATAATGTCACCGAGATTCTGGATAAAGATATCATTAAACAAACAAGAACAGTTGCAGTCATTTGTATGAAATAGGCTATCAGGAGTGCACCTGGCATAAGTGGGAGTGATCACATAGATGGTGGGCAAAGGGGGTTTTTGAGCTTTGGTGGGTTCTGCCTTTTTGATTCGTTCTTTTAAACTGTGCAGCTCTCCCCGCAAACGAGAAATGGCGCGGTCCTTAGACATGTCATGGTCGGTACAATCACAGCGCTGACCTGAAAAACAAATGTTTGCATTGCTCATTCTGCAGTCGCACCAAAGAGCTGACAACTATCACAGCTAACCGCGAACACATGATCAAATCTTATACGTCAAAAGCGCACACACGCAGACATATTACTACACTTAAGTCACATAATTGAAAATAGAAATAGCTACACTCCTTACCCAGTTGCATCAATGCATAGATTAGTCCCATCAAAGACACCATGAAGTACAGGATGAAAACGGTCTTCAGCTTTAGTCTCATTATGGCTCAACAAGCAGACAGAATTCAATATAACCGACGCATTATTCTTCTCCTCTCCTGCCAGGGTAGAAAAAAAAAACCCAAAGCATACATAAAATGGTCGTGAACAGGCAAAGGGTATTTCAAGGATAAATATGCAACAAATAGAAAATTTTAACCATAGGGCCCTCACTTGAAGAAATTTCCAATTAAGAATGGAGTGCAATGAAGTGTTCACCCAAGACCATAACAAAACAAAATTAGATGGCTTAAGGTCAACCATAAGTTGTCATCTAGTCTAATTACAGGCGACATGGATAGCTATGTGTTTGAAGTTACGAATAATTCGTATTCCCTCGCGATGTCGAGACCACGAGCTATACACATAGCTAACATTAACTGCGTATGCCGGCAAATGTGCTAGAATGCAACCTACCCAAACGATTTCTATTACCTGGGGAACAGACAGTAGCCACAGAAGTTTATGTTTACATTTAACCGGATCAGTTAGCTTTCCGTTTCCCTCGCCCTGCCTGCTAGGTTGGCTTTATAAGGATGACCAATTCTAGGACGAAACATTCCTGGGATCGCCCTTTTCCGAGAACGCGTTCAACCGCAGTGATGACAGACATTGTAAAAGCCCATTTCGCGTCCAGAAGTCAGAGCGGTTATTCAAAATATTCTCATTCATACTTCACATCTTCATACGCGAATACCAACAACTTCCGCCTCTTTGTCACCCCACATTGTTCCCCAATCACGAACGTGAATCACAAAGGTTCCGCTTTCACGCAAGGCTTCCTCGGAACATTGAAAATTTCGCCGATAAAGACGAGCCAAAATATTAGAAAATACATGCATTGTGCCAAATCTTACCCTAAAAATTATCGTACAGTATTATCGCTCGGAAAAACGCGGCCCACAATAATGTAAACACCGCCAATAATTTGGTTAAGGTTAACGGGAACTGCAAGGAATTCTCACATTTCTTCGTTTCATTGAAGCCGAAAATGCATGGTCAAGTTTTATAGCACATGAGGGTTTGGAGCACAATGGTTATATGTCCATTTTAGAGGTTTTGAGAAAAATAGATTTTTAGGTTTCCAAGTATTCTATTAAATCAGGTATTTTATATCTTTTTTTTTACCAGTCACTCTCTTGCTGCATGGTTCAGAAGTATATTGAGCACCTAAGTTTTCGTAGGAGTGTAACCGCAACATCATGGACAAAATTGCCAAAAATGGAGGTCACGTCAGTGCTCCAACAATACTAGCACATGGTGCAACGTAACACAATGGTGATTGGTTGAAGGTAAATTCGTTTGCAATGGAAGACAGACTATTCTGAAATAAAATTCATGCTTACTCATCAAAATGTCCATGTTTAATTCATTTAAGCAGATTTTGTCGGACATATCACAAAATGAAAATGTGAATTCTGATTAAAAATGAATGCAGATGGACATATAGTTATTGTACTCCAAGGATTAGCTGATAGAAAGCTGTGACAGGGGGTAAACATCTCAAAACCACAAATTTTGGACATATAACCATTGTGCTCTAAACTCGCGATATTTCCGTTCTAATAGAGGTCAAATAGATTTCAGCTTTTTGAAGCATCACCAGAAGAGCCATACATGGATAAGTATCTTGAAAAACAGCACAACTGGTCAGTTATCCTTAATGAGGGTGTTGCATAAAATATGTGAGGGATTGATTTGGATACAAGTAAAATAGAAAAAACTGGAGAAATTTCAGTTTATCTTCTGTGGAGCAAGAATGGAATGAACTCAAGACTTAAACAAGCTTTTTATTATGTCTCCCCCACAAGTCCCACCAGCAAAGGTCAATAAAGTGAACAGGAAAACAGATTATATACACAAAAGACTTGATATAAAAGATGAAGAGGTATGTGGGACAGAGATGAAGACATGTTATAACAAAAACATAGTATGGTTTAAAAAAAAAAAAAAAAAATGTAAGATTTAAAACAAAAGACTTATCTTGAAATGTAAATCCACTAATACCCTTCTCCAACCTCTAACCCCCCCCCCCACCCCCCCCCGCCCAAATACACAAGCCCACAACAACTGCACATTGACCTGTACTCCAAGAGAGAAGTTTTGTAGTTTGATAACCTGAGATAACAGACCACTGTGAAGTCTAGTTGTAACAAATGCCAACTTGTACATTGAGATATTCTAATAAATATTTCCACACAATAATCAGCCAACCTTACGCACATTTTAAGGAAGTGTTCAATACATCAATAAACCTCCTACAGCTCCTGTTTGGTTAATCTCCAGATGCAGTCACACCGTAAAGAACTTTAAAAACTCTAGATAGGAAACAACTGTGAAAATCCTTAGAGCTTCATTGGGAGCCCAATATTTACAAAAGGAGGCCCGCGAGGAGTAGGAACACTGACTCAGCCTTATTGCTATGCTTGTCATACAAAACTCGCAGGTAAGCAAAAATATCAACATAAAGAAAGGACTGTATATAATTCTATACAGTGAGTAACAGAGGCATCAAAACCAAAGAAATTTTGACTGTAGGAAGAATGGGGATAAGAAGAGGAGACTTTGGACATTTCCAAGGACTGATTCAGGATGACAGGACGATTGGGACAGTGCTAGAGGGCAGGGGGGTGGGTGTTTCCATGAGACCTGTCCTCTCTGCCTCAATGGCAGCAGCCCCCACAATGTCCCCCACTGTGCCCATGACCCCCTGCCTCCCCGAATTTCGTCCGCCGGCTGAGAATCTCATAGGAGCAGTCGTCCCCGCAGCAACCGGACATGCTGGGCGAGTTTTCGTCTATTTCAAACCTGACAAACAGCGAAAGCGCCCATTAGCATCAGAATGTACTTATCACTGCAGTACGAATCAATAACGAAACACATACTGTCATAAGACACCAGAGAAGAGACAAGGGAGAGAGGTTAGCAAGCACACGCACAGTTGTGCATGTGTCCAGCATAAAGCAATGTTCACTAATTTGAATAGCAGAAATAGTTAAGGCATGCATGCAAGAGTACACAAGCATGTAAATCATTATGAAAAGACCATATGTTTCACTCTAAATGGACATGTCAATAAAACAATAAAATAACTGGCAAAACTTTGACATCCACTAATCATTAGAAGTGCATACTGTGAAGGTTATTTTTTTTTTACCAAGTTGGTTAAATGAGAACTCAAGAATTCTCAGCACCATGTGAAGCTCTAACTCATACTCACTGTAAGGCTTCTCTGAAGAATTGGTAAGCACCATGATTGTGTTTGAATACTGTCAACATCACCTTCTTCATCTGTGTACTGGAAACAGACAAACGGAACAAGAGGAACCTTTGAGGCAGGGCTAACCAGTCCTCTTCCTGAACATCTACAGTCCTGCAGGTTCACATTTCGACTCCAACGTGCCACAGCTAATTCCACCAACTACTAACTCAAGTCCATATCCAAGTGTAGAAAGTGAGCTTTGTTAGGTTTCAAATTTAACTTACATGATGGTAAATTACCAGCAGGGTTGGGGTCTATTCCAGAACTGGAATTGGAAATGGAATTGGCAAATCAGGGAACTGGACTATATTATTTGGAAGAGAAGTAGAATTGGGACTGATAAAACAGAATTGACCCCAAACCTGATCACCAGTTAAGGATTAGCAATTTCCAAGATCAGAAATAAGTGTTGAGACATTTCCCTGTGTCATAGACCACTCAATGTTATTATAGTCTATCGATCCAAAAGGGAAAAAAATACTTTGGCTTTCAGAGGGTGATGCAGCTACAGCCTGCATGAGCATCTTTATCAACGACCAAGCAAACATTTCCAGTGGCCCTGACTACAGCATTGCTCCTCAGGTAGAAAATTCACTGTGCCATAAAATAGTGCGCTCTAGCTCTGTCAGAACATCCAAACATTACTATCATATTAACATTAAATCATTAGTTATTTTTAAAGTGCAGTGAACATGTATTTGCCCCCATTTGATTTCTTCCATTTCTACATATTTGGCAGACTTCATTGTTCCAGATCTTCATTTATTGAAGGGTCATTCCATGTCAATTCAACAAATTTCAGAAAATTTCCCCACCTGACCATCTCAGATTTATTCAAAAAAATTCTCACACCAAGGCCATGTTCTTAATAGGATATGTCAAACATTTCAGTTAAATATCTTTAGTTTTGACAAAAAAAATTAAGATGGCAACGTTTTGCTGATTTTCGCACTCCTTTTTGCAACGTCAAATAAAAGTGGATTTTTAGGAGGCAATATCTCTAGTTATATCAATGCCATGGGCTCAAAAATTTCCACAGTGTAGCATCTATGCCCAGTACACTTGTGAAACACATTTTCAATGGCAAATATGTTTTTATTAGGGAGCTGTGGCTGTTTGAAATTGCTAATTTATTTGACGAAGTTGTCTGTGACACCAACTTTGAAGGCCAATTATGACCAGTTATGCAGGTAGAGAGCTGATTTTTTCTGGGCAAGCTCTCCTCACATAGTGCTTTTGGTACAATAAACAGCAAGCATGTCAATTTCATGGTTGTCCAGAAAATACACAGCAAAATCCTAAAAAAACCCAAATTTCTCGAAATTTGACATCAAATTGCCGAGGTGTGACAACCTGTAAATTCTTGAAATCTTCACCATCTTAAAACTTACATTCTTGGGTATCTCTTTTTCAAAGGTGGTTGTGGTGCAACTCTTCATTAAATAGTTATGAATTTTTTAGTAACGCCTTGTAAACGCTCGTTTTTCATTGTTTCTATGTGATTCCTTGCATATTGCAGGAGTTTCTGAGGCTGTAATCATAACAACAGATAACAGAAAGTCACTTAAAGATCTGCAATATTTAGATACATTGGTTATAGTACCATATATAGGTCAGGAAATGCCATATCAAACAGATCATATAATTTAAATGAAGCAATACAACTAGTATACTGTTGATAAACATAATTAAAGAGTCAATTTACTGATCATCAAAACTATAAAAGAAATACTTACATTTTCAGTTTCTTTCTGTACAAGACAGTGTAATCCCAATGGTGCATGGATCCATGTTGACTCTTTGACTGATTTCTGCTTGCTTACACAACTTTTTATACTCATCCCAGTGATCACGCGCAAACTTGAAAATTAATCTGATGCCATCGGTGGCAAGAGTGCTCAGATTAGGACTTGCCTCTCACTGAGACATGTTAAAACATGTTAATAAAAATGATGAATGATGACATAATCTCAACCATTGGATGGCATTGGAGGACTTACAAATTGTTTATTTCCCCAAATTGACATTTATAATTGTGCATACAATAGCAGTTTAATTAAAGTGTTCCTAATTTTGATAAATGACCGGCTATATAATAGAAATAGCCCAGGATGTAAAAAGGTTGATACTTGTAAGCACCCATTTCTCTGCCAGATTTACATAATTATTAAACTGACCAAAAAAAGAAACGCAATTTGCCATTTCTCGATTTTATCGAGTGTAACTGTTATTAATCAACACTTCATTGGTATCAAACGAAAGAGGGAATCTCAGACAATAGATATAACAGAAAATCGGGTTGGAATATCACCATGTTGGCTTTAATTTAACAAGGTGAAGTTCGACATTACGAAACACAAATGACACTATCAGTATCTTGTATGTCCCCCGTTAGCGTCGCGCATGGCGGTACACCTGAGTCTCATAGACATCACCAGACGTCTGATTGTTGCTTATGGAATGCTGTTCCACTCTTCGGTCAGTGCTTGTCTTAGCTGACGTGCTGTTGCTGGTGGTGGTTGATGTCTCCGGATCACTCTATCCAGAACGTCCCACAAGTGTTCTATAGGTGAAAAAGATCTGGAGAAAACACAGGCCAGGGAAGGATTTGCGCATTTTCGGCCCGAAGGAACTCCAAACAGATACGTGCCACGTGCGGACGCGCGCTGTCCTGTTGGAAAGTCAGTCAGTGACGTCGGACAAACGGAAGGACGACTGGACGGAGAATTTCATCGCAGTAAGGGACGGCGTTGAGGTTTTCTTCAACAAAATTAAGGTTGGTTCGGTGTGTAGCAGACAGTCGGTTGTGATACGATGGTCAGACGCTGGAGTCGTAACACGTGGCCTACCGGATCTGGGGCAATCGGCCGTGTGTCCAGTGGCATTAAACCTGGTTCTGAGGCGACTAATTGTCGCAGAATGCACGCCGAATTGACGGGCAACTCTATCTACCCAACTTCTGGCTTGTAGCATCCCAATCGCGTGTTCTTGTTGAACTTCCGTTAGTCGTGGCATTATAACCCGTCTGATTTTTGCTCATTTTCGGTCAGACTTTTATAGGCCCCGGTGTCTATGAGGAACTCAAAACAAAAATGGGAGTGTTAAGACAATGGTAGTACTCGAATCCAAGCACTGCCGATTGTTTGGTTCCAGACGAATGGCGGCTCCAGAATATGCGCTGTGACCGCGAAAATTTGTATGATAGAAGTACTTACCTCCAAAAATAACTCAGAGCAAAAGCATCTTTCTCAATAGGTTTGTCGAAATTTGGCACCGGCTTACGTAATTGCGTTTCTTTTTTTGGTCAGTATATAAAGGAAAATTCATGTTTGTACTCAATATATCTTTTGACAGAGAAATACATAAGCAGGTTTGAATCCCCTCTGTGGTTTTTGTTATCCCACGGGACATGAAATTGAGGCACATTGTATCCAGTGTTCTACACTGGAAAAAGACAGAGAAACCCCAAAGGAACAGGGAACACCTTGGTATGGACTTTCAGACACCAATGGTTGTTAGGATCAAATCTCAAATTTGTTTTAAATTTTACTAAAAATTTCTGGACAACCATGAAATTGACATGCTTTGAACCAAAGATATTGTACCAATTTATGATGGGAAGCTTTCCCAGAAAAAAAACAGCTTGTCCTGCATTACTTTAAATCATAAATGGCCTTTTAAAATTTTGTGTGTATTTTCTGGACAACCATGAAATAAATTAGCATTTTCAAACTGCCATAGCTCCCAGAAAAAAAAAGATAAGCCATTGAAAAAATGCCTTTGCCTAGTTTACTGGGCCTAGATGCTACACTTTGGACGATTTTGAGGCAATGGCATAAGTATAACAGGAGATACTGCCTCCTAAAAATGCTCCCTTTTATTTGACGTTGGCAAAAATAACAGGAGATACTGCCTGAAAAACTCCCTTTTATTTGACTAAAAACATCTTTACACTACCATCTTTATTTTTTTTCTGCCAAAACTGATGGACATATTTAACTGAAATTTGGCACACATCCTATTAAGTATATTACCTTTCTGTGTTAATTTTTTTAGACAAATCTGAGATGGTCAGGTGGGAGGCATTTGTTGAATTGACATGGAATGACCCTGAAGGAAAGAAAGTTCTGACAGAAACTAGCCCGGTTTTGAAAAATATTGCTTCTTCAATCACTCAATCAGCCAATTACCAAATTTCATTTATCATTGGGTGAAATTAGACCATACAAATCCATGCTTGATTACTGCCCACCCTGTTGAATCTAATCATCACTTAAATTGAATCTTTACAGCAATGTGAGATTGAGAGTCTTACAAGCAGCACACAATGTTGGGATCAAAAGAAAATTATGAAAGGAAACAAAAGCTAAAGAAATGAATCAGTCCAGAGAGGGCTGCGAAGCCATTTGTAAGGCTCTGAAAATCCAGCAAACCATAGTGACAGCCATTATCTCAAAATTGAGAGAAAACTCAGAGCAGTCTTGAACTTTGGCTAGGAGTGCCTGGCCTGCCAAAATACCTCCAAGTGTGCAGGGTCGAGTCATCCAGGAAATCCTGAAGGAACCGAGACAATCATCCAACAAACCAAAGTCTTTGCCCGCCTCAGATAAAGTCAACATTCCAGATTCCACCATTAGTGATAAACTTGGCAAAAATAAATTATATCAGTAGGATAGTTGCAAGATGAAAACCCCTCCTGATCAAGAGAAGTGTATAAGCTGATCTCACATTTTCCAAAAACAATCTTGATGACACCAAAAAGCTTTTATGGGTAATTTTCTGTGGACTGATGGGTGAAAGTAGCACCATTTGGTAGACAAGCGTCCCATGATATCTGGTAAAAGATGAAAACAGCATTCCACAAAAAGAACACTACATCAACATCAAATGTGGTGGTAGTATGATGGTGAGATGATGCTTTGCAGCTTCAGGGCCAAGGCAATTTGTCAAATGAACCATGAATTCTGCTTTCAGCCAGAAAATTCTAAAGGATGTATGGTCATCAGTCCAGGATTTGAAGCTCAAGCGCAACAGGGCTATGCAGCACAAGAACAATCCAAATCCCAAGAGCGAGATCACCTCAGAATGGGTCAATCGATACCCAATTTTTGAAAAGATTTGAGTAATTCTTTCACAGTCATGACTTAACACCAGTGAGAAGCAGTGGCAGAACCTTAAAGGGACAGTTTACCCCAGAATCAAAAATACGTATTTTTCATCTTACTGTCTTGCCATTTATCCATTTGGATAGTTCTAATAGGAGTTGCCAAATTTTGGAGATATGGACCGTAGAAATGTCTGCCTTCCCTCTAATATTAATGGAACTAAATATTATTTCTCTAGTGGAGTTCAAAGTGCCAAATATAATTGAACAATTTAAAAGCAATGTCTCTTTCCAGAAATCACGCGCCAGTTACATACGATAATCCACAACCATGTTCCGAGCACTTTACTATAGGAAGTATTTTCTTTCTACCAAGCTCTTTCTACCGAACTGCATCCCTCAACTGCCCATGATTTAGGAAAAGAATCATTGCTTTTAAATTTTTCAAATGGATTTTTTATTGACCCGGTATTGGATTGACCATTGTGCTTCCAGGTGAAATAATGCCCCCCTGTCATATTACATTTTGAAGGAAAAAAAAAAAAAAAAAAAAAAAAAAAATTTAGTGTGAAAAGTATGCAAAAACAAAAGAAAATGGGAGAAGGTAATATCCTTTTTTGGCACTGTATTACTTCTGTTAGTGCACATATGTACCTAATTATTAATATAGGGAAAACTGTCAACAACAGTTCAGACAACATCTTAAGCAGCCGAGTCATGACTACTGTACAGCAAAATGTGCCGAGAAGAATCTTCAGAAAAAATGTCCCTGTGAAATTACTGTGCCACATATTATCCATGTTTAGCTGCAAATGGGGATTGTACCTGTTGGCAATGAGCTGGAGAATCTGGAGGAGAAATTTTCCCAGGCCTTTCCTTCTCACCTTGCTCTCCAACTGCACTTCATAACTGTCGCACACACGCACACACACACACACACACACACACACACACAAGAACATGTGCGGGCATTCACACAAAACACACACACAAACACTCAAGAGTTAGCACCTAACAACTAGGAAAAAGACACATTATCAGCACATGAATTCTCAAACAACTACAGTTATGACATTTTGTGGGAAGCATTATGTGACATTGTTAATCAGAATTAACCACAGAGGACCATAATATAAACTGCCAGATTAGGGGGTAGGTCCTTTGCCTTCGTTATTGGGTAATTCCATCTGAAATCACCGGAGCCCTCAGATTTGGCCATGTACAATTGAAATATGGTTCCGACATGCTTGTTTTTCCCATTGTCAATGGCCAATAAATCAGACAGTTCAAATTCCTTGGCATAAACACTGGGTTGCTATGAAAGAACTATGTGACAAATGAATTCTCGGACTAAAAAGATCTAGTGTGTTTCTATCTAGAGCTGTCAAGGGCCAAACCTAAATAGCTTTTGAGTCATTTTGGGAAGCCTACTAATTGGCAAGTGTACAATTTGTGGCACTAATTTTTGGGAATGAGATGTATAATACCAAAGAACCAATCCTGCATATTTTCATGTATCCATCTTTGGTAGTTCGAAGGTTACTTTATGACCTATAGAAGTTGGCATATTATATAGCAACACTCGTTTTTATGCAAAATTGGGGGCCATGCCCCCTTTTTGAAGTCTCAGTATCTCAAAAACTAATGAAGATATGGGTCTAAAATTTTGCACACAATCTACTGGATACAAGGACATCGGGATCCATAAATCTGAAGCAAATCTGAGGTGGCCAGTTGGGAATGGTTTTGAAATCTGGTGATTTGGGATGGAATTACGCTATTCCTTCCTTAAAAATTCAACACTAGCCCATTTTCAAAGGACTAATATTATGGTAAACACTTCCCAGTTCAGTTCCCCAGCACAATGGTCTCCAGTATATCTAACAACCCAGAGAACGTCGACTTGGAAGACCCCTAGTTTAGTCGGAAGCCAGTACTCCCTCATCGTACTGAAGTTACCTTTTCTGCATTCAGCACAGTTTGCCAGCCAGTCAGGGCAGAGCTCACTACCAAGCAGTCAATACAGCCAATTCCTCTAAAAGAAGAGGATGACAGGCAGAGGATGGCCAAGAAGTGACGATTTTTATGCTTTTTTTTCCTAAAATGTTCATAAGCCTCTCATTTGGACACCCAAGAACATAATTGGGGGGGGGCGAAGGCATTTACACAGCATAATACTGGACCCTATGAAACAATATAAATGTACAGTACATTTATCTGAGACCTTAATAATATTCAGGGCGATAACTGTAAATGACTCGTGCTTAGCCGGCAACCTAGCCAAATAATAGATAGGATTACAATTACACAGAAAATGTTTGAGTAGATTTCCTGAAGTGAGACAACTTTACATCCAACATCAATTATGTGGCAGAAGAAATATAACCCTTGACAGATCAAATAAACTGAACACAAACCATTCAACATAATTTTACCTGACCTGATCCAAGTAAGACATCACAGATTTTATCCAAAGCAGCATTTGACTAGTCTTTTTTGCTCAGGAAACTTCCCTGGAATTATTTACATGGCAGCGATAAGTGTTCGAATTCTCTAAATGTAAAGGAAAGGTGCTTCAATGCTTCCCAACTTATCACTTTTAGCATAGGGTACACCAAACCATCCTTTAAGAAAGAAAGGAGATAACACCACTTTACAATACCGTGCGACACCAATATTTAAAGCGACTACCATCTATCCGGCCAATTACGAAAACAAACTAACATGACGGGCAAGAGACACACGATCACCTTGTCTAGTGTAAGAGCATTTGGATTCTCTAATTAGCTCGATTGTCTTCCGAAGCCCTAATGAATTCCGCCTAACACCTTTCCTTTACCTCAAGATGTTTTCCATCCAGGTAAAAGAAAAGTGGTTAGGAATTAGATGACTGGACATGATTTTCTCGCTATTCAAATGCAGCTCAATTCTACGAGATCCTTTGGTAATTTTTTGAGGCTGGACTTACCAATACAGCACCTCCTCCCCACACTCAACATCAAATCGGAAGTGAGAGAAGGCAAGAGGGGCGGAGTCTGTGTCATGAACCAGGAGATACCACGCCCTTTCATCAGTCATCTCCTCCCTCTTCTCCCGCTCCTTCCAGCCCCATTCGCTCTGCTCATAGCTGTTCAAAAATGTGTCAGCGCAGACATCAGAGATAAATACAGCTCTGCAACTTAAACTGGGCACAAAAATGTAACACTAAAATATCCTGAAAAGGCCCAGTAGGCAGAAAAATCTACAAGCAGCAGTCTGGTAAGTAAATACTTTGTTAATTTACCCTTATTTTCCTTACACTGAAAAACAGTAGATAATAATGAACTGCAATTATTCATCCCCCTTTCAGGAATCTCAAAGAGAGTATTTGTTTTAACAGCAGGTGGAAGTTTTCATCTGAAAAACAGTACATTTTCACAGTTAACAGCAGAGTGAATAATGTCCGCTCAACCATACTTGCAAAATACCACATCAGCGAAGAAAACATTGGATGACTTTGAAAGAGGGTAGAAATGGTGAAGCATAGAACAGTGAATAACCCAAAGAGTACAGGTTCAATGCAATTCCACACCCAAGCAAGGCACTAGTCCCAAATTGCTTTAGTATATATAGAGCTGAATGTATGGGCGATTTTCATCCAAGTGTGCAAGTAACATGAAAGACACTTTTGAAATATCAAACCCAATTTTTCCCCATAATTTGGCCTGATTTGGTTTTCTCAGTGAATTTCTAAGGATTCTACAAAGCTGCAATGCAAGAACTATCTTTAATTATGAGAAAATGAATTTTTAATTTTTTCATGTTGTCTTTCATGTTACCGCAGTAACATGGGCTTGCAAGCTGTTATAGCTGCCCGAGGAGGAGTTATGAAGTACTAGCTGACAGGGTTCCCAAACTTTTGCACAAGGCCTTTTTCCTTGTTTTACGATTTTGAAAGTGTAAAATGTTCAAATTAAAATATTTCTTGCTTTAAAATGTGATGAAATGCACCATGTTTAACTTTGTAGCATTTCGTGTTCAGGTTTGCATTCAGTCACTTAGAGATTAATTGTAACAGACCGGGGGTGCCCAAATTTTGCACCCCACCGTAGTAGGCCAAGGCCTTGTTTCATCAAGATTTCATCAAAATTATACGTCTGTCAACTGGATTTTTTTTTTTTTTTTTTTTTAATTGTGGCGTCATACCTGTCTTTTGTGTTACCAATTTGTCTTTTTTTGTTACTCAATAATGGTAACAAGAAAGACAAACTTCTGATAACATGAAAGACACATCCAAAAGTTTTTCAGGGTACTGTGGGCACTTGTCCACACACAAACATGCCTTAATTATGGCAAACTGAAGCAGTTACACTATTACAGGTCACTCTTTCAGTTTCTACCAGGAATCATGCATTATTTTGTGGTAACAAGAAAGACGTGCAATTTGCGAGACACACAATTTGGAAAAACTTGCAGAGCTGTCTCTTCCTCCCACCGCTCTTCAAATTCTAAAATGCAGCCAAAATAGATTCCTTACATCCTGGTATTTAAAAAAAAACCATGATAGTGACACCTATTGGAGACAACGTTAATTATTGTCCTCAGATGTGATGGTGGTAACATGAAAGACAGTGACTGAACCAAGTTTGCGACATTGCTTTATTGACTAATATCTTTAGAGGAAAACTAAGAAATGGGGAGACAAATCTGTTCTAGAGACCTAAAATACAAAGAAACCTGTGAAGTTTTGTAAGTGATAAGATTTCTCAAGGGAAAAAAGAAAAAAATCAACTTGAGTAAAAGTGACCCCACTTGAGACAGGTAACAAAATGGACATTTTGACCATAAAAAATCCTGCTATTTTTTGTTTTTTTTCCAAACATGACCAAACAATTTTTTTAAACTAGAAAAAAAGTGTTCTGCAACATACTAAATTGCTTCCTGGGTGTTTATTTTGTATTAAATAGGTTAAATGCGATAAGACATTTTTTACCCCAAAATTGCACACTTGGCTGAAAATCGCCCGTATATGTACATTAATTATCATCACTCTGAGTAATGAATAAGTGTAATGTTGGAGGGTAAACGGACACATTGAAATATGAACTAAATCGAATTCAACTGCAAAAGAAAAAAGGGGGAGAGAACCACATTCTGAAGCGGCTAAGTAAGGACTGGTAAAAAGGTGCCAATTTTCAATAGAGTCTTACAGGGTCTGCATGTTGCTTTTCGTCAGTTCATACGCCCATTCCACTGTGCTCGAATTGAGAGTCGACACCCGCTTACACTCAATCTGCAGATTCAACCTGCAGAGTGAAAGAATTTGTCAAATACTGGAACCTTACCAGGCAAGGAATCTGTAACAATGTTCTTTCCAATGTTAATGCAAATTACTTTCAATGCCAAATGTAACTCTTCAAACCAGAGTTGGGTCACCCCATTTTCTATTCAGTCAATTTGCAAAAGTTAATTTTTATGATGCTTCACAGATGATGGTCATCTTAGTCAATTCTGTGAAATTATCTAAATGAAAGTGGAATTGACCTAAAATCCAAGTACACAGAATCTAGATTTCTAAAATTCTAAATCTAGACATCTAGAAGCAAATGTTTTTTAGACACATTACACTGAAAATATGCTGAACCTGCACAAACACATACTTGGCAATCCTCTTGAAAGCAAATACCAGCCACCAATGCATTTTTGCAAGAGTGAAATGTAAAATATAAGGGTGAAGTCACCCACTCACCAATTTGACCTTTCCATACATTTTCAGATAAAAAACATTTCCAATGATCCCAAGAATCCCGAATATGCGATACACTTGCCATGGTTTCTTACCCATTTCGATCATATTTGGTAAACACAGGGAATGCTGCCAGTGGATCCTCAAGCTGCAACAACAAGAGATGCAGTGACAGTCATTGTAATGTTAATGCACTACACTATGATATGGTACTGTAGGATAACAACATCATAAAGCAGTCTTTTTTGCAACCCTCAGAAGTTTAAATATAAGTTAGTCATGCAAGTCCCTGTATAGACAGGTTTGTGTATTTAGAGGGAGGATGTGTGCGCGGCTTCAAGGCTTCAAGCATTTCATTCAACACGATTGCCACAACAAGTTCATGTTTAAATTCGACAGTTGAACTTCATTTTTGTAAAAATGGTATTAGGAACAATAAAGTCTATGTCCCATGTCTCCTGTGTTGTTTTTTTGTTTAAAATAGTGGGTTGCGTTTGCCGAGAAAAGTTCTGGATGCAGTTAATTATGTCCTATGAGGCCGTATGACTAAGATCAAATACTACAGTGCTCTCTTCAAAAACAATCCTTTATGCCTTGAAGCTACACATGCACCTCGATTGTCACACGGGTCAGGGAACCCATCTATATCATGTTGCTTGGCAACATGCGACAGCAGGTGGCCCTTCTCTCACCTTGTTGGCAGCATCCACTTTAGCGCACACCGCATCCATGGCTGCTCGCTCTTCCAGCCGCCTCTGTTTCTTCTCCTTCGCTCGGTTTGACTTCCTCTGTCAAATCAGCAGGGCAGCGGGTTAACAAAGCACCAGTAAGTTGCTTCATTACTTCAGAAAAAATGTGGTCTAGCTTTTCTGGGTCCAATCGATGTAGGCATTTAAGTTTTATCAAAACCTGCAAAATACAGGCACATCAATGCAAACAGCGCAGCCACAGCTTTGAAACGCCCACCAGTGCAAACTGTATTCATGATGCGAAGGGCCTACTGAAGTGGCGCCACTATCATAAGCATTGGAGGGCCAAGAGTATGCAAATGGATAGCAGGTGTTTGCGTGGGTTTCCTCCGGGAAATCCAGTTTCCTCCTGCAGTCCAAAGGCATGCACAACAGGGTAATTGGAGATATTAAATTGCCCATAGGTATGAGCGTGGAGGGTGCGAGTGGGTGGTGAGTGTGCCCTGCAATGGACTGGCAAACCATCCCAGGTGGGTCCCTGCCTTCCGCTTGTCATCAGCTGGGATAGGCTACAGCTCTTACCCACCCCCACCCCAAGACTCTAATAAAGGAAGAAAGCAGGTATAGATAATGCATGTAATGCAAATGTATGTAATACATGTATACACACCTTCACACCTTCAAGCAGATGAGGGAACCAATTGGTGTAATCAGCAGGGGTTATGATAGGATGGAGATGAAAATCTGAATACTCTCAGCCCTCTAAGGCAGATGATTGAGCACCACTGGCCTATATTGTGTTGAGTATTATATTTCAATATTTCTCATCATATTCATCAGTAAATCAATGACCATAATTAATAACCATAATCAAAAAACCATAATCAGTAATCATATTATATAAGCAGCCATAACACACACACACACACACACACACACACAGTTCAAACACTCATAAGCAGTTGATTTCTTTAGCAGTGGTTCAAAGGATCGGAGTGTTAATATCTGTTCAATTGATTCAGTCAATATCTGAGTATGTTCAGTCGATTTAATCAATATCTGTTCAGTTGAATTATTAGTTACATATTGCTGGAAACATAATCAGTTGAGCAATTTATATATCCATTTGTATCCTATTTTTTAAAAGTATTTTTCTATTTTAAATGTTTTTTTCTTTCTTTTTTATGGGGAAAATACCTCCGTGTGTCACCAATATTTTCCAGAAAATTGAACAAACCAGTAGAGGAAGGGAAAGAGATCAGAGATAACCAGAGTAATGTGATTGGAAGGAGATCCTCATTAAAAAGGCAGTTTTGAATGTTTGTATTCAGTATTCTTTGCATGCAAAGATTACTCTGGGCTTTAGGTCATTGTATCATCATGAGCTGAAATAAATCCGACAATTTTCTCAAGCTTCTGCCTCTCTCTAACTACTTGAAGATAAGAGGACCTCGAAAATATGAAAACATGTCTGAATGGAAACCACAACAAGTGCACAGATACAATCCGTGGCAGGTGAAGTTTCAAGCAGACAGGCTTAAAAAGTTGAATAGATAAGAGGATAATTATTTTCTAGTCACTTGTCGTAGGAATAGTAAACCTGAGTCTGGTGAATGGGCAGCACTTTTCCGAAATTGCCCGATTATGATGCAGTGAAGATTCTGGGACGCTGTGGATCTGCAGACGCGGCAGGAATACACAGGACTCAAACTGAGGCATGCAGAGAAAAGCAAAGTTTGGAAACTCTGGCATCACTAAAAGGTAAAAGTATTCAAGTCGGTGGCAGGAGCCAAAAGTTTATACCGACCAAGTACCGAACCGTTTCCACTGACAAATAGCCCTCTTGTTCAATACGCTTGCTAGCATTCATGAAGTTATTAATTATCTCGAGTATACGGTTGCCTAACTACCGGAGTTGGCCACCCTGGGTGTATGCATCAAAAAAATCATTCGCTTGAAATTAACAAACGACAACATTGTGACAGACTTGAACGGGATTTACCCATGATCAAGTTATATTATGACTTCATGGCCAGACGTTAAGTTGCGACAAGTTAGTTAGAGCATCCTGACTCTGGATTCATACAGTAGCTAGCATCAACGCAGTGCAAGCAACCTAGCTAGCAGTATTAGCCAACTAGGTCCCTCCCAACTAGCCACGTTTGTGTGGTTTCCAAATTAGGAATACACCGACAACTTTGCTAAATTTGGAAGCTCATCAACCAGTAACGTCAAAATAAATCATGATGCCGAAAGTAGAGGAAATTAGAAAATAGGGGTGGCTGAAGGAAGTCATACGAAAGAATGAGGCAAATGAGTAGGATGGCTAACAGTTCGCTTGCTACATTATTGAAGTTGTTTTCCTCATTAGCAATACTCCAATGTGCAATCATTGATTCAGTCATTTCTTTTCTCTCCATCACATTCAATCACACATGAGCTGATGTCTGAACGCAGTCTTTGTTCAGTTTTGTAATCTTACACCCCCACACAATCACACACAAAAGATGCGTTAACTCACCCCCATATTGTTGTATTTAAACGACTACCGTCAAAAGATTTGCGAACGTGAGCTAATTATCGTTAGCTAGTTTTGCTGCACTTGCAATGCAGCAAGCTAGGAATTGCAGCTTAGGTATGTTTCAATGCGCTCAATGTGCAGGGGGCTAATTTAAGAAATAAAAAGCTAGCGTTTGCTAGCTAGAAAATAAGCAACTGCAAGAAATTAGCGACAAAATAAATATCTCACTTAAAACCCACACTAGACATCTTTCATTATCAACCAGATTGGCGCCAAATGCTAAATCCTGTAAATTACGCCTCCAACGAGTTAGGTTCTATCCCTCCCTCTTTTTAGTACATAGGCGCGTCGAAAGGTTCCCCTCTCCTCCATTGAACTGACGTCACGACGGCTAGGGGTTGGTGTCAGTCATTTCCTTGCGACTTGAGTTTGTAGTTAACACTGTTCTTTCTGGCTTAAATGTATCCGTTTGAACTTTAAGGTAGAAATTTCACGATCGAAAACGGGTCTGAATAGGTTGTGTAAATGTATAAGACACAAGAAAACATGACAGCATTAACTGAAGTTAACTTTAGGCTGAATTCCCCTAATAATTTCTGCAGTGGTGGAATTTTACATGAGGTGGCAAAGGGGAGGTAAGAAGTCTTGGCAGGGTGGCATAAGACAGTGGAATTCCCCATAGTTCAATGTAATTTATGTGTATACAAATTGTTTCAATAAAAAATCCACAAAAATATTTTCCAATATTTATTTTTTAAATTATGTCCTATATTAAAACACTCTGTATAATTTATTTTTAATGCACAACAGGAACAACAGTCCAAATAGGCCTAACTTGCTCAAATTTTGAGATCCTTTCCTGAAGTTAAAAAACTAATGCACACCGTGCAAAATTTTAAAGATAATTTGAGCGCAAATACTGCTTTTTTCTTTCACAAACATTTTGAGTGTTTCTTTGATTTTTTTTTAATGGCTGTAAATGAGGTGCCTCAGTAGTTTTCATAGATAAATTCCATATCTATAAACTTTTTTTTTTATTTTGTGACCACATACTTTTGATTTGACTTTTGATCACAATTATGATGCTTAACAAGATATGACAGTTGAAGGGTCCTGTCACTAGAAATGTCTCCGAATAAGTATCCGCCCTGGCTACCTTACCAACGAGCCTGCCTCTTCGGCGATGTGGACAGCGCATTTGACTCTTACCTGGGAGTCTGGGGTTCAATTCCCTGCCCTGGCCCTCCTTCGGCCTGCCACATTCTGGCGTAATCGGCAGGATCTGGGGGATCCTAATGGATGGCAGCATGGGTGAGGACATGCTCCCGAAAGAGGGGGAGAGATGTGACAGTTGAAGGGTTCTGTCACTAGAAATGCCTCCTAATAAGTACGCTACCTTGCCAACAAGCCTGGCTCTTTGGTGATGTGGTCAGCGCGTTTGACTCTTACTTGGGAGTCTGGGGTTCAATTCCCTGCCCGGGCCCTCCTTTGGCCTGCCACACTCACATTATTATACATTGACAAATTGAAATCTTTAAAATGATACTCCCCACAACTGAGATTTGTTTGGCTTTGCTCTTGTTTATAATGCTGAAAAATAGCACTCATAGGCAGTCATGCAGAGCCATCTTCTGGGTTCGACAAACCAGACCACACTTACCAGAGGTATATTGTACTCTCTTTAACTTATTACTGCTGCAATTATCATTTTGGCACAGCCGGGATAACTTGTCAGCAGATCCTTATCACACTGTATCATGCATGGACGCAGGTGCAACTGTTTCCGCCACTGGTCATCAACTACTTAAATTTCAGCAATTATTTGAAATTTGCTCACTTTCCACAAACTTCACTTGACCGCTGCAGGTCACCTCTGCGCACTCATGAAACCCGCTCAGCTCTAGTAGAATCGACATTAAACTCAATTGAGTGGATATATAGCTATATTTATTAGCTAGCCAGTTCGCAATCCTTTCCAGTAAGCATCTTTGTGTGCAGTATTGTTTTCTTGAAGCCACGTTAGTTATGCGACTACAGCCAGGATGAACACTTCACATAAGACCATTGACTGCTTATGGATACGACAAAGCTGCAAACCACAGAGGTACTGACATTACATTGGATGGGAGCAGGTTTGATTCCGGTTTCTTTAATTTTCTCAATTGATTCAAAGTTGGTCGGGACGCATCCAGACCATCCTCACCCAAATCTACACCTATGAGTGATCGATTATTTATTTATCATTTATTTCTTGCTAACATTATTCAATGATTTCAGCAGTTTGTGGACAATGTCGATTTGTTTTAATAATAGCCGTTTTAAGAACTGAAAAGTTGGGGGGGGGGGAATTCTACGGTGGGTGGGGCAGCTGCCCCCCCTTTGGTCCACTGTAGATCTGCCCCTAAAGTAGTGTAACACTGTTGTATTTTCCCAGCCATACAGAATTTGTAGTACCTCCCAAAACATCTGGGGTGAAAATGACCATCTTGGTGAAAATGTTGCAAATTTCCTCCTGAGTGCCACAAGTCAGTGAGGCAGTTGTGCTTGCTGCAGACAATGGGGTTCCACCCAGAAACATGACTGTGTATGTGGTAATTCAGGATAGCAGGTCATAAGATAACCAATTGTAGGCTGTGCCATTGCCCAAGGGTTAATCTCTGTTCTAGACTGAAGTCTATGTGTGTGTAATCTAATGCAGATACAGTATCTCACTAAAGTGAGTACACACCTCACACCTCCACAATTAATTTATTATATCTTTTCAAGGGACAACGTTACAGAAATGAAACCTGAATATACTCAAGAGTAGTCATTGTACAATATGTGTAGCAGTGTAGATTCACTAAACTGTCCAAATAACTGAACAGTCACTATTTCCAAAATGGGTGGCAACAAAAGTGAGTACACCTCACCATCAACATGCCAAATTGTGTCCATAGAGTCAATATTTAGTGTGACCACCACTGTTGTCCAGCACTGCCTTGATTCTCCGCGGCATGGAATTCACCAGAGCTGCACAGGTTGTTGCTGGGATCCTCCTCCACTCCTCCATGACAACATCATGGAGCTGGTGGATGTTAGACACCTGCTGCTCCTCCACCTTCCTCTTGAGGATGCCCCACAGGTGCTCAGTTGGATTCAGGTCTGGAGACATACTTGGCCACACCATCACCTTCACCTTCAGCTTCTTCAGGAAGGAAGTTGTCATCTTGGAGGTCGTTATCATGTTGGAAAACTGCCGTGCACCCCAGTTTCCGAAGGGAGGGCATCCTGTTCTGCGTCAGAATGTCACTGTACATGTAAATTTTCATTATTCCATTAATGAAGCGCAGCTCCCCAGGACCAGAAGCACTCATGCAGCCCCAGACCATGCTGCTGTCACCACGTTTGACTGTAGACAGTACACACTTGTCTTGGTACTCCTCACCAGGGCGCTGCCACACATGCTGGACACCATCTGAGCCAAACAAGTTTATCTTGGTCTTGTCAGACCACAGAACATGGTTCCAGTAGCTCATGTTCTTGGACTGGTTGTCTTCAGCAAACTGTTTTCGGGCTTTCTTGTGGGCTAGCTTCAGAAGAGGCTTCTGTCTTGGCCGACGGCCATGCAGACCGACTTGGTGCAGTGCACGGCGTATGGTCTGAGCACTGACAGGCTGTTCTCCCACTGCTGCAACCTCGTTAGCAATGCTGCCAGAACTCCTTGTCTGTTTTCTGAAGCCAACTTGTGCACCTGACACAGAGCACAAGGACTCAGCCTCTTCGGTCGACCCTGACGAGGCCTGTTCCGAGCAGAATCTGTCTTGGAAAACCGCTGGATAACATTGGCTGCCGTGCTATAGCTCAGTTTCATGGTTTCACATATCTTCTTGTAGCTTAGACCATCTTTGTAGAGAGCAACAATTCTCTTTTTCGGATCCTCAGTGTTCTTTCCCGGATCCTCAGTGTTCTTTCGCATGAGGTGCCATGTTGACCATCCAGTGACCAGAATGAGAGCAATGCACCCAAAGCACAATTTAAACTTTCAACACGTTACACAACCTCATATGGCCCAGTCAAACAGACAAAAGCATGAACATGATGAATAAGACACATTTCAATGCTTGGGCGACCATTACCAATTGGGGTGTGTACTCATTTTTGTTGCCATCCATTTTGGAAGTAATGACTGTTTGTTCAGTTATTTGGTCAGTGCAGTAAATCTACACTGCTACACATATTGTACAATGACTACTCTAGAATATATTCAAGTTTAATTTCTGTAACATTGTCCCTTGAAAAGATATAATAAATTAAACCTGCAAGCGGCGATGAACGGGCCCTCGCACCCTTGTGCACCTTGGGTTTGGTGGCGAGATCCTGACGGGTGCAGCTGTGCATTCAAAACAACTGGATAGTGGCAACCTCGTTAAAGAAGCTGCGAGGGCTGCTTTGTTGAAATTTTCTAGGGGGTGCTATGGAGCCATTTTGCCCCCCCCCCATGGGCAACACCCCTATCATATGTAAGTGCTGGCCATTTTTGACCTGTGTATCAATTTTCATGAGGTTATGACTTTGTTTAAGCCATGAAAAAGCCAAAAGTAATTTGATGGCAAGGGATCGATAGTCGCCATGCTGGCAGACAGACGCCATTGCTCGTAGCTTCCCAGCGTTCATAATGTAGCTTCACCAACGTATTCTGCATGTCTTAGAAGTGGAATAAAGTTGGTGGGGTCAACTATGTTGGATCAGTACATGGTAGAGTAAAAAAAGGTCACTTCCTGTTACCACCAGGGGGCACTATGACTATGATGGGATATTGTCATGTAGACATGCTCAGGGCGGGACTCTTATCAAACGTGAAGTTTGGGGCAAATTGGACAATATACATTGAAGTTACAGCAACTTCCTGTTTCATGGCGAATACTGAAAATTCGACGCCACGCCACGGCCACGCCGTTCAATGCTGACTGGATCTTTTAATAAGTTTTGGTCACAACTTAGTCTAGATGTCTCACACCGATTTTGCAGTCGATCTGATAAATCCTGCAGGAGGAGTTCGTTGAAATACAAAGCGTGCAAATCGCCAAAAATGACCACTAAAATCAAAATGGCCGACTTCCTGTTGGGTTTAGCCCATGGGTCCAAGAGGCTTTTAAGCGCGTCCGGGCATGGTACATGTATGTACCGATTTTCGTGCATGTCGGTGAAATGTGCCGTGGGGGCTGCTGTTTAAAGGGCATGGCCAAGCCATTTGGCCACGCCCAAAGCTGAAAACTATATCACAGGTATCATGTTTGACCGTTATCAAACGTGAAGTTTCAGGCAGATTCGACCATGTACACTGTAGTTAAAGCAACTTCCTGTGTAATGGCGAGACATTGATGTTCGCAGTACCACCAGGGCAACGCTGTTTGAGGATACGTCACTATCTTTATAATACAGCATTATCAAGGTCTTGAGGCTACTCTAACCACATTTGAGTTGGATCTGCTCAACCTGCTACGAGTAGCGCGTCAAAGAGTAAAACATGTAATTTCCTGTTGCCAGCAGGTGGCAACTATGACTATGACAGGATATTGTCATGAAGACATGTTCAGGGCGGGACTCTTATCAAACATGTGAAGCCTCCGAGAGCTATCAAGCAATGGCTGAGGTGAATGAGCAGAGTATGACCTGCGCCGTGACTCAGGAGGGCCTGCAGTCTGCAGTATCAGCTGCTCAGGCCTCTGGGGCAGCAACTGCAGCAGCACAGCCAGGAGCCTACAGAGTGAGAGGTGGCAGCGGACCGCATTTTTATTCACAGCACTCCCCTGTGAATTACGTTTAGACTGTTGTAGCTATGGGATGGGCCACAATTGCTATTGGGAATTCAATGATCTACTGTACAACCCCATTCTCAAAAAAGTTGATACAATATGAAGACCACAATGGAAAAATGATCTGTCACATTTTCACATTGTGGAGAAATGATGAATTAAAAATTCAAAACGATCTTGGAAACAAAGCACTGAAAAAATATGCAAAAAATATAAAATGTATAAAAATGTATATTATTATTATATACTATTATAAATATTATAATAATATATAATATATAAAATATACAAAAATGCAAAATTTGGACTGATCATTTTTCTTTTGTGGTCTTCATATGGAAAATGCAAATATAAAAAGAAAATGTTGCAAACCATCTTGGGCCAGTATTAAAATGGAACAAAGACAACATGTTTAGGGTTGGTTTCACAAACATAGATTGAACTAAGTCCAGGACTAAACTGATATTTGTATGGGAAGTCCGCATTAAACAATGAATTAAGTCTTGGATTGAGCTTAATCTGTGTCTGTGAAATTGGCCCTTAATGTTTATCCTTGTCTACTTCATTGTTTTTTTGAAATAAATACTCATTGCAAATTTTATGCCTGTAACATGTTCCATGAAAGTTGGGACAGGAGTGTTTGCCGCATTGCCACATCATCTTTCCTTTTAACAATACTCCAAGCAAACATTTCCAACAATAAACAAAACAATTGGTAAGGTGAAACATGAAATATTTTGCTTTGTTCTCAATTTAATACACGTCAAAGATGTTTAACAAATCACTAATCTCCTTTTTTACTTGGATAATCCGTACTGTTGTAATTTTTCAGGAATGAGGTTTTTAATATGACTGTGGTAAGATGGCTGGATGATTACATTGCAGTACTCATCACCACTCAGTAATTACGCATTCAAAGATTTGCTCTCAAAATTCCTCCCACTCTTATCAGCTATCACGCGATATGGTAAAGACCTGGCCGCATCTGCAGACTTGGTTGGAAACACAATGGGTCTCCCAGGTAAGGTTCTTATTTGTGAGCCATTGACACTGCTTCATGCTGGAGATGGTGTTCCAGTAGTGACAGGCAGAACAGGAAGTCATCCATGGGCATGCTGGGAGCCCTGAGGACATGAAGGCCCAGGCTGGCACAGGAGGAGAGATGCCAAAGGGTACAGAGGACAAGGTAAGCCAAAATCAAGTGGCAGATGGAGAGACTGGTGTAGAGGTGGTCTTATAGGCAGCCAAGGGAAGCAGCAAATTATGTGTGGGAGGAACTGAATAAAACATGAAATATGACACATCGTGAGAACAGAATCAAATAAATGCCAAACTCATGCTCTTTCCCATCATCTCGGTTTTCCCTCCATTCCCAACTGGGGTCTTCTCCACTCACAATAACGGCACCATCATCATCTCCACTTCACACCAGATCTCCCCTCCCAAGTCCCAGCCTCCTCCACAACTACGACCATCTCCGTCCCCCGGCACCTCCCGGCCTGCTCCACCCCTGCAAACTCAGTCCTTCCAACAACCACCCCCCCTCCACTGCTCATTCGGCTAGCAGGCTTCTCCGCCTCAACCCGTTTGTCACCAGTCCTGATTCCTTCCCCTCCTCTGTGGGACAGCACCCTCCTTCCCTAGTGGGCCTGATAGAAGAGCACCACCACTCTCACTGTGGGGAAGCTGGTTGGGTGTTGCTCCCTCCTAGAGGACTGAAGCCAGAGAATAACAATGCGAAGAACAGCAACTTCACTTCCTGTGCAATGGTGATCTTCTCTTGAACCAATCGCCTGCTTTCCCCATTTTGGAGCAGAGTCTGCATCTGATGTCCATACTATGCCCCTCAGGCTCTGCACTGGAACTCCAACAGCCCTCTACATCACATTAGCAATGTAACTGTCGCCTTCTGATGCAATCATGACAAACCATTCAATGGTGGGATTGGCTGAACCACTTGATTCTGGTCTCCAGAGCAAGCAGAACTTGCCTATGCCTGCAGTCTCCCTGACAACAACAGATACATGGGTTTCTTCACTACTCCTAACTGGCACCCTGTCCTCTCAACACTCTCTCCATCCACCATACCTGCAGTTCCCAATCTCTTCCCAGGAGGCCCCTGCGTGTTTTTTTACACCAACCGCATGTGAAATACATGAATTCTTCCAAGCGGTTCCATAATGGTTTGAAAATAATGCTCTGAAAGAGTAACTGCCCGATTCACAATCTTCACTTAACTATATATCACAATGACTGAGAATGGAGGAGAATAATTTGAATTGGATCAGTGGGTTCCTCATGGCTGAAAGTGCAGGCACACTGCCACAAAAACTAGCCACGTATGTCTTGTCCAGATACTTGCCCTTGTGCACCTCATGCATGTACCTGCGATATCCCATTTTTCCAACGATCTTCTTCAGGGGTGCTCAAGAATGCCCTCAAAGCGCCCCTCCAGGACATCTGCATCAGACTGCATTTTGAAGGCTATTCCCCATATATCCAGCGTTACCATGACATTTTGTGTGATTCCAGCTATTCTGTGAGTTACGCTAATGAGCGACTCTTCCAAAGCAAGAATTGCAGGAGTTACTGTCTGTCCCAATTCTGAAAATTGACGTCCATAGTTTCAGTCCGCACTTATGCGTCTCTCACGCGCACATTAAGGAGAACAGGGCTTAGGGCAGGTATTGGCATAAAGGTTGGTGGTTTCAACAAATTTAAAGGCAAGGCAGATCTGCATTAAGTAAATCAACAGTAGGAGTCAAGAAACTTCTAAGAGGACCCAACTGATTCCTCAGTCCTTTATTTGGTCAGAACCGTGTGCATGTTTTTGAGATTCATAGCTTGATAGCAAAATAAATTTACATCGCCTGTAGCTATAGGTATTTCTGGCAATGTGGTTTGAGTGTGAATAACCCTTCCATACTAGAAATGTATCCAAGAATTTCAAATGTGCACAATGGTAAACTGCATTCAGCACAAAAAACAGCATACATGGAGCATCCCAGGACTGAGGTTAGGAGTCAATGTGTAAAATTAAAGGAAAAGAAAACCAAAATGGGGGTATACACTGAATTATCTTTTTATGGTGAGGAGGCTATGATGACACATTTGAGCTGTCCCTCATGGTAGCATCAGAACATTTCTCCTGCGAGGTGTTTGCACTGGCAGGTTCTCATGGAAGAGCCCAGTCAGTCGGCTGGACATCAGTCATTCTGACAGAGGAAAAAAGATCACATTCTCTCACAAAGACAGCCATGAAAATGAGAGAAACTATTCCATTCTACTTTTGATACCATTAGATGTGTCGGGGTAGCCACTGCAGAAGAATTTTTAACTGAAAATGCTGGAGTCTGGCAAAGAATCTGTAAAAGAAGTCAAACTCAGAGACTCTTAAAAAAATGCTTGCACAATGATGCTGGAAAATAACTTCCCATTTCATGTGAGTAAAATGTCCTAAACTTTGAATTGAAGTCTGTGCAAAAATGGAGAGGATTCTAACCAGTGATTTATGATACAACTTTGTACATTCAACAATACTGTATATCTGGTCACCCATCTTGCATCTGAGAGTAGGACCAATTTATTGTGATATTTACTTTCAATTGCTGCTTAATTTTAAGGTAGGGGTGATGTCATGTTACAGGAGTTGAACCTCGAGCTAAGATCTGAAGAAGCTGGGCTCCCTTACCACGATTCTCAAGCCTCCTACTGACCAAAGCAAAGCCACCGCAGATGGGCAAAACATCAAACACAGCCAGTGTCAAATTTAATGCCATTTTGTTTTTATTACTATCATTGTTGAATTGATCATATCTTTCCACAAAAAAGAACAAAAATAATACATTTGAGTCACCCTCCCACCCCCACCCAGCCACTGCGCAGTCTATGACACAGAAATCATTGAAAATTACAGCAATGAAAAAACAATGTGGAAAAAAAAAAAAAAAAAAATCAACCCTGAAGAAAACAAAAAACACAATCGGATTCCCAGCACCTTAAACAATAATCATCTGAGAGAACAAAGGATATTACATATTAAAAACAAGAAATCTCAATGATAAAAATATACAGGTGTGCACAGGGTGTCCCCAAAAACCTTTCAATTGCACTATAGGTCATTAATGCCTCAGCCCTCCACCTCTGCCTCCCATCCTGGTGCTGCTGACAGACTCAATGTATGATCTCCAGCTAAGGGCTGTGACCAGCTCCCCACTGGCTGCTGATGTACAAGGTTCCACACCCATCCTACAGTAGTGTTGGGGAGGTCCAGGCTCGAAGTGCAAACACACACGCGCACAAACATACAGTCTCATCAAGGTTATTAAACCGTGTATAACCAATAGGAGGACCGGGGGGGGGGGAAGTGCAGAATATCTACACAGTCAAACTAAAAGTCTGACGGACAACCACTATACAGAGTGCATGCCACATACACAGCTATATGAAGGAAGCAGAGCGTAAGGCATTGCGCCCACCATGGCTGACTATGCGTTATGAGGCAGCCAGCCAGCCAATCAGGACACAGACCACATTTCTAATTTACGCCAAGCTGATGGGAGCGAACAGTGCAGGAACTCGGACCACTGCTGCAGTCCCCAACCCAGACACACACTCAAACAGCGTTCATCCAGAGAATTAGCCAGCGCAATACATTCACACTGCACTGACATAGCCTGATATCCATCTCCCGAAACAGTGATGTGAATCACCGCCCTTCACTCGGTACGTGTGTGACTGCAGTACCACATTTGCCTGTGTCAGAACTGAAGAGCAAAGTCACTGACTGCTTTGCAAAGGAGAGAAGCCAAGTGGCAAATATCGTGTGTACACAATGGGTATCTTTTTGCATTTAATTTGGAAAAGCAATGGAAAGTGTTACAGTACAATACTGCAGTGCATCTCAGAAACACCGCTCTTTTGCATAATTTCACACACTGTAAAGACGCAAACACACCAAGAAGCAGCCCACTGCGGACCGCCTAGTCCTGACTGATCAGTACCATACACTTGCCCCAGGAGAATTCATCCTGAATATTACCGCAGTCACATCTTGAGGCTAAATGTACAAAACTGCTTCAATGTGACACAAGAGGTGACCAATTTACACGGATGCAACTATGCATTTGTCGCAGAATTTCTTGGTGGGCAGTCCTTTCACTAAATGCAGAGGAGCAGGAAACTAATTTAACATTTTCTTTGGAGGACAGCAGAACGTGTGCGTGCTGGTTCTAGAATAGGGCGGCGTATGTTGCATTGGCTTATACTGATCTGGAGCTCCCCGAGCAAGCCCACCTAAATACACCCTACTTAATCGCAAAAGTCCATTCCGGGCAGGGGTTAATGCCTGTATTCTCATACAATGAGACTGAAAACAAAACTTTGTCAGCATCTCTCCACTTCAGGTAGTGCTGAACTGAAGCATTATCTTTTAAACAACAATAACGCCATAAAAAAAGAAGAATCAGTACTTAACTACACAACAAATGAGCAGTAGTCAATAAGGGTCACCATTATTACAGTTATCATCATAATTTTACCTTACTGCTCTCATTCAATTATCATTGAAAAGATATGTTTCTGAGGCCATTTGGCCTTTTAGTTGAAAGTACAAAAATGGAAATTAATCCCCATGCTCCATATGAAATATCCCCATCTAAAGTAAGTGATGGTAATCATAATGATAATAATGATGTTTAGGGCGAATTGCACGCTGTCACGACCCTGTCACTTCCCCTCCAGGAGTCTGGAGGGCATTTGTGGTCGGACACTTTCCTCTTGTACGACAGTTTGGGGGTCTCGGGAGATACCAGAACAGGCTCACGTCAACAAACTTTCCAAAATGTCATAGATGAAGGACATCCTGTCTTTTTCCAGTGATAAATATTTTCTTATATTTATAGATATTTTAATTATCATATTTTCATTCTGCTTTCTTTTGGATGGTTTGGGAGGCACGTTCCGTTTTACATTCTCTGTACAAAGGCGAAATACAATCCAACAGAACAAGAAAAATAAATCGTTCAGCTTCTCATTCTCAGTTTTTTTTCAGAAAAGGCAACCAAAGAGACTGATTCCAGTGCAGCATTCAAAACCTACCAGCAACTAAATTACAGTTAATCCACCAATGATTACACAATTGGCCCTTAATTACTTACTTTTCAAACTTGACCCCCGTGGTAGAATTTAACCTGGGAGCGAGGGGGGGAGGTCAGAACGTCCATGTGCGACATCACAGAGCTACAGGTTTTACATTGGGCTATTTCTTTCGTTTGGTAGAATCAGAGAGTAGCTCCCCCAATTGGCCTGCGAAAGACACAAGAGGGAAGAGAAGAAAGCAAGTAGCGAGGCCATTTGGGCCCAAATCGAGGGGTCGGCTGAGTTCTCACAATCGTCCGTGACTGAAGTGCGGAGCAATACTCCATCCACTCCATTTACTCTTTAGCTTTCTGAGAACAGGGATATGGAGAAAGGGAAGTGATCTGGGAACCAACCAATAACAAAACTCACCATGGGAAAAGAGAACAAAAAAGTTAAGGGGGTACGTGGGGGAGAAAAAAACAGAACAACCCCCCAAAAAATCCAGCCCTCAACATTAACTCCCCCATCAAGGTGTGAGATCTCAGCCCCTTTTCCTCCACAAGGAGTTGTCTTACAACTCTTCATCAAATCTATATTTCTTCCTAAGATTTTCGTATCCTAGTCTTGCTCTCGTTTCAGTCCATTCTTCTTCTAGTATTCCTTCTCCTTCTCCTCTTCCTAATAGTGAAGCCCCAGTTCCGTTCCGCCGTCATCCATGAGCTTCAGTTTCTCCCTCCATTAGCTCAGCCCACCCTCCCCCACCCCCTCCCATCACAGTTTCAGCTCGTTGGCGATCTTGGAGGCGATGTTTTTGAAGGCGATGGAAGTGCCGGAGATGCGCTTGAAGCGCACGCCATTGAGTGAGAGGCGGGGCAGCTTGCACACCTCCATCTCCCACTGCACGAAGTCGTCCCGCGCCGGGTTGCCCGACACGCATAGCAGCATGAAGCGTTCGCGTAGCTCGTACTCGCAGCTGTTGGAGTCCAGAACCTTCCGGATCTCTTTCATCATCTCGCCGGGCTCCATGGACGACGTGGTCTTCATGCTCCAGGTGAAGCGCAGCGAGCGCGGCTTGGAGTCCTTGGCGTGGTGCGAGAGCTGGGGCGGCGTGCCTCCGGGCACGGGCGAGGACGAGGACAGGGAGTCCTTGTTCTCGTCGCCGGTGGAGCCCAGCACGCTTCCCGGACCCTTCTCTTTATCTGCAGTGCTGCTCAGCATGGGCCTGCAGGAGGAGTGCGGGGAGGGAGGGGTTTAAAGATGGAGGAGAGGAGTGCGGGTAAGGAATATTACGGCAGGTGAGACAGAAGGGTACAGTGATAAGAGACAAAGAAATGTCGAAACAGATAAAGGCGACAGGGCGAGAGAGAGCAGGAGAATACATGAAACATGGAACAGAAGAATGGATGGGTGGGATTGGTCAGCATGCACAAACAGATGAGGTTCACAGTGAAAAGAGGTGTTAAGAGAGTAGAAAGCAGAGAGTACAAGGTTGGGGTGGGAAGTAAGACAGAGCAGGAGAAAACGTAAATATCTCTTTGCAATATGAGTCTTCTGCTCCAGATGAAAGTGACTCACCATTAGGCAAACTGCATGTCCCAACACACATGCACTCAAACATATGAAAACTTCAAATGGAACAAGCCCAGCTGTGCAACACAGGCCAGCTTTGGACCAAATGAGTGTCTCAGAAGATTTGAGGTCATGCCCATAGAGCAAATTTAACCACCTGGAGCAGAAAGCTCTTTAGAACATTCTGGAAATCTGAGAAAATTACCATCTTACAAGAACAAAATTTCCCCATTTACAGACAGGAATACAACAGCACCCAATATACCCACACCTAAGACAGACGAGCAACCAGGACAAATGTTTCTTAAAAACAGACTAATACGCATTATACTGTGTGGAGCTGTGATAAGTTCTCACTGCTCTATGCGGACTTGAGAACTGCAGTAGTTAAATGGCATTGCCAGATACCAATCTCCCTGCAACTTTAATCGCATGATGTATAGTTCCTGTCTGGACTTACCCAGTTGTGCTTCACTGTTGTTAAACATTCAGGCGAGTGCAGTGTGGGAAACAAAGGATTAGCACTAATTGCCCTGGAAACTCCCTGTCACCTCCACAATTAAATCTCTCTCAGTTTAAAGGGTAAATTCTGACCCTTTATGCAAAGGAGCTCTGGAGTTAGCTCCTTCTGGGAAGACGGAAGACAATCTCTCAGAATACCTTTCAAACACCCTCAAGTAAGAGGAATAGAGTCACAATCCTGACGTCATTTAGTATGTGGCCTCCTTAGAATATTTCCACTTTCGGTTCTAACAGTCCGGAGTCTATGGATAAACGAATGGGATTTTCAAAAATCTGCAGAAATAAAGTCCACGAGTAAATCTGTCGCCCGAGATGGTGTATGTACTGTTAAGTGAGATAACACACGTAAGATAACGTCTTTCACCCATTGTGAAAATGAAACACTGTGTCCATTAAAATGTGCATTTTGCTAACAAAATACTATCGTTAACAATAATTAAACTACAAGCATGGACAACAATTGAATAAGCTGATGTCATGAGACAAGTGGGTGATGTAGTTCCATATTCCTACAACCTTGGTATATAAATAGCAACATTAAACTTTTAAGGTCTCCAAGCCTTGTACTTTTGAAAAGCTTAGGAGCATTCAACCACATTACCACAATAAACAAAAGGGTACTCCTTCCCACGCGTTAATTTAATCAGGAACCTAATTTCCACCATTTTCGAAAACCCCATTCATTTTTCCAATAGACGCCGGACCATTGGAACCAAAGCCAATATATTTCTAAAGATGCCACAAACAAATTTACATCACACTGTGATTTTCTTTATCATTCATAGTTAAGCTAACAGGTAAATTAAGGAATAATCGTAATGTCAGACATGACATCCCATAACTATCAGACTGGTCTATGGCACAGATTGCAGACTGAAGCCATCCCCAGCCAGAAGCCAGGGCTACGCACCTTTGGAAAAATGGCAGGTCATTTGGAGACAACCAATTGCGATGCAAGGTGCTGTTACACTAGGGCCAAGGGAATGGGATATACTGCTGCTGAAGCAGTGAGTGACAGATTTACCTCTCACTGCAATGCAGTTGCTTTCAATGAAGCCACTCACCACAAACCCACGCGAGTATACAACTGTGACTTCACTAGTGTATTTTAAGATTAAAGATGTAGGAGGTTAAGGCATTGGGCGAGATGAAGGCAGGATAGCGTATTGGGGAGGGGGGGAGGGGGTATGTGGGCAGTGTTAGTGGAGGGGTGAGTTCTTTGTGAGAAAGACGCCTGGTGCTTTTGTCGTGATTCCCAGCTTTTCAATCTCAACCCACTACTCGTACACGGACAAACATGACTAATGATCACATAACACACGGTTATTCAGACGTACACAACACTCATTACAGCTGATCACCACACAGATTTGTGATTACCAAATTCAGTCCCCAAACTGCAAATAACCCCACTTCCCAAATCAATCATCCATGTAGAATCCATTCATTGGCTAATTAGAGAATCAATCATTGTTGGGCTCAGTCGTGCGGTCGTTTCTCACCTGCTCCCCTCATCCCGACCCTCTCCCTCATACGGGCTCCTCGAAGAAAAAATGGAGTTTAGTCTCATTGCAAAGCCTTTACCTTTCCACCAATCAGCACTGGAAGAGACTCCTCCAATAGGCAGGAGGAGGAGCAGCACCTGGTCCACCCAGTTCCAAACTCAGCAGAGCTCATTACTTTACTCCAGACTGCTAATGTCTGCTCCTGAGGGCAGTACAGCATAAAGCTACAAAGCTAGTGCCTGTAAAGGCTCAGCCCGGAAAACAACTCCAGCAACTGCCCTAGTAAAACACATAGACCACTTCTTATTACCTTCTGCCAGTTTCCTTTACCAAGCCATCAGAGAAAGTCAATATTATACAGCCAGGTCAGTACAGTGAATGTCTAGATGAGGCACTCATTCCAGGCTGGCGTTGACTGCAGAATTACAATCTTGAGACAAGAACAGCAGTCTGTCACCGTGTTCGAGGAGCGACGGAGTAAAGCCAGGAGCTCGAGCTGGTCTGGAACTGGAGCAGAGGAGCCAGAGATAAGAGGCAGAGCCCCGGCGCTCTGATACTACCCCATCACCACCACCCGCTGCCTCTGGAAAACTGCGCTCCACCCACAAGCACTCCTCCAACACACCCGTCTCACACACAAACGCTCGCACACGCGCTGAGGTCCGTCCTGGTTACAATCCATCCTGATTTGGCTACACTGCTCAACACCACTCAGATGATGCAAAACTTCAAGCAATGCTAAGGGGACACTGTACCATAACACAGGCCCAATGGTTACCATGCAAGAAACAGAGAAAAGAGGGAGTGACAATACTGAAACCAGGAATATCAGTATGGACAAATAAAATGAGAAATAACTGGAAGAAAAAATGATTAAATTGACCAGAGAACACTAATCCAAAGTCCTAGAAGACCTTGGTGACGAGACGAAAAAGCAAGCAAGCAAACAAATGTTAAAATTCTATATTTACCTCAGTTCCTACATTTTTAAATGTTTGTGAAACAACTTAAACATCAGTAGTGAGGATGAAACCTGTCTCTGCAGCAAAATTAGTGAAGCCAATTTGATACCAAGTTTAGTTAAAAACGAAAAAATTTGATAAATTTTTTTTATCTCCAACTAATATCAGCAAATAAACAGTATTATCAGGCCAATTTCAAAAAAAGGGCTAACAGTGAACAAACTCGAAGCTGAAAGGTGAGATGATGATGTAGAATATACAGAGCATAGACACACACAACCACCAGGGGGCGCGTGTTGACAAAATATTCTGGGAACATAAAACTACCACGTCTTTGGCTGGTTGTGCGTATTTATATGAAGTTATATTTGGTTGTGATATGCATTATCACATTCAGTCTTGTATAGAATTCTTACATTTATTTATCGAATACCACTGTGCCCGAAACATTCAGCATCTTATATTGATAAATGAAACCCAAAGTTGCATTAGATTTGTGGTATATTGCATACACAGCATTGGCAGGTTTTCTGATATGGATAAATTCCTCTCAGCCCTGCCAAAATACTACTCAATTTCCATTAGCCATTTTTCTGTCTGATCAGCTTATCAACTTAACTCCCACTGGATGCCAAGGGATGGTTATACAAGTATCTTGTGTCTCAACTAACGTACATGCATTACCAGCGAAACCCTGTGTCAGCACATAATGTACACAGAGCAGCAGGAGCCAATTGGAGCAGCTAGAGCCACTCCATTTACAGTGCTGAACTCTGGACCCGAGGGCTGTACCAGCTGGCAGAAAATGTTACCGGAATGTTCCATCAGTACTAGAGCATCAGCCCCACATGGCTGTGATAAAATGTGGCGTAAATGGGGTGAGACTGTCTCCCGGGATACAGTGAGAGGTGCAGGGACCTAGCAGGCCCCAGAGACATAGACCCCCAGGAGGTGAGCACTACAGCAGGGTTTAGCGTTTCCTCTAAACCAGTCATTGGCAACCCTGCTCCTGGAGCTGAGTCAGGTGTGTTACATAAGGTAGACTTCTAAAATGTGCAGGGCAGGGCTACTCCAGGAACAGGGTTTGGGAACACTGCTTTAAATCACCAGCACAGTAAAATGTTCAAAGCCAATTCAATTCTGCAACAGACTACATACGCTTCAATGTGATTGAAGTCAAATTCATGAGGGCGAGTGGGTCGCCGAAGAGAGAAGGGTCTCGTGAATAATGAATGAGTTCGGGAGACGCGTCTACTTTCCCCGCTCACGTTTCCTGGCGAGATGAGGGGCGTGGACGTGGGCAGGCAGAGCAGGATTGGCGGCAGTCGACAGCCTGGCGCTCATTAATGCTGCAGTGCTGCTTTATCACGGACTGGCAGAGAGCAGGGTGTTACAGAGCAGAAACGCAGCCAGGTTTTAGTGCCACGACGAGTCCCGGGTCAGCCATGTACCGGTGTGTTAGACAGACAGAAAACAGACGGCCGTGTACCCAGCAGAGACTGCAGCATTAAGACACTCCCCCTAAGCCCTCTCGACCCCACCCCCCCTCCATCCCTCGTCCCCTCAGAGTAGGCGTGTCCCCTGGCTTGTCTGCTCTCTCTAACATCCAAACAGTCGCTTTACAACCTGGGAGGCAAAGCCGTAACACAAGCCACCGCTTCAGCTGGGACTGCAGATTGTAGATTAGAAGGTAATTAGCAATTTGATTACATGGCAGACTTAAGCACTCCATCCTCCAGTCAGAATAAGAATGACTATCAGTGACTCCCAGGTGTGGAAATGGTGTTCCACTTCCCAGCCCAATGATGTTAATTATAGGCTGACTCCGGCGGGAGGGACATCTCCGAGATGGATTTCTCCTCTGGTTTAGTCACAATCTCTTAGCTCAGCTTAGTAGGTACACCTTTTGTGGAGGAAGTGCGATATTATGCCACACAGGTTGGGTATGGACAGATGGAGTGGGGGATGAGATGAGAGGAGGGGAGAACAAGATGGGCTGTATGTGCGGAGAGGTGAGGAAGGGCTGGCGGAGAGTGAATCAGGCGAGGGGCGTTAGTACCGGCCAACACAGTCTGACACAAAATTAAACGGCGTCAATTCCAACCATAGGCGCTGAAGTCAGAGCAGGACCAGTAACAAGGACACCAGGATAAGGGGAGAGAAATGCAGAAGTGAGGGTAATAAATGATGACTGAAGTGGAGCGGTGTCATTTCCTACCTTCTGGGGAATCTGAGTGAGAGATTTCTATAAAAAAAAAAAAAAGGAAGGAAGAAAACAGAAAAACATGTACACGAACGTGAGCACAAGCAACTCACAGCAGCTCAATGCTGTTTTCCATATTACCTAGCAGGACGACCTGCCCACTGAAACTTGTGTTAACATGGAGACATAGCTCTGTGTACTTGCTTGGATATGTAACCTGATTTAACACCTTTGGGACAGGCCACAACCATGTCGTACATGGTAAACCAGAAGTATGGTGTCCATCTTGCACCGACCCATTTCTTGCGTTATTAGTTTTGTGTGTGTGGGTGTGTGCGGAAAGGTCTCACAAGGGCTTAAGATCTTTGTCAATCAGGCTTTGCTAGAACACAAAAAAACAATTTGATGGTCAAGGTACTAGTTTTAAAAAGCTTTAATTGGGCCCTAATCTGGTTCAGAATCTGAAAATCACAAACCTAGCCAAGATATTGCATTCAAACATTCAGTCTGCCATTCAGCAACCAACGAGCATTCATATATATTCATATGACCATATAACAGAAATGTTGAAGTACCTGGGGAGGTCTCCATATGGAAACACAGAAGCACTGGCATCAAGTGAGTCAGGAATGCAAATATGCTGTACACTTGTACACAGAATGGTAGAGAGGAATTATTTGAGTACGCATTTGCTGCCATTATGACTTTTTCCATTAAAGGTTGTATCAGCGATTGTGAGCCAGGACATAATTTGTGACGTACAGGAGATTTTTCCCCATGAACTGTTAGCAGCTCCTCTCGTGAGTGGGCGGTGAAAAAGTCCGGTCTCTGCAGGCCACCTACAGCCAGGTAGACACTGAGAAAGATACACAAACTCGTGGGAACCTACCCGCATCCCCAAACATCAAAAAGAAGTGTTCCAACGAATCGGACAGCAGGGGTGGGTCTTCTGCACCAGTTCCGTGCTCATGCACGATAAGTGGGTGGGACTGAGCAAAGAAAGGAACTGGCAGCAGTGGCACTACTGATGTGGCAGAGTGAAACATGGTGGAAGCTAAACCGAAAAAGAGACGCTCGATTGAGTGCGTGTCGAGGAAGAAGGAACGCGATCGCAGCTATGCGAAGTCCTGAATTAACACAGGGAAAGCATACCAACGTTGGAGAGAATTCAGGGAGCTGAATGGTTTTAATTCTGACGCTCAGGTCGCCTTGTTTCTACTTGAGGTGAGCAGAGCTGGTGCTAACTCGGTTGGATGTGAATTGTAAATTGTCATCCCAAGCAAAATTGAGGGAAGCTCGTGTATTGTTTTTGCAAGGCTATCTTGCATAGATCATGCTGGTCAGAATGAATCAAACAGTAGAGAGATCGATATTTCATCTTTGGAGCGAGTTAGCAACCTTTACTAACTCTCGGTTGGCAAGCTAGTGAGTTTGCTAATTCTGTCTAATCAAACCAGAGTTTGTGTTCGTGTAATATAATTTTTTCTCTGGTTAGAACTCAGAGTTGAAATTCGTTGATTAATGTTTAATCGCGTGATAAGTTTAGCTAAAAGTGGTGATCTATGTGATGTTGTAAATAATCATTTTGTAATGCCGAGCGAAGATACTTCTCAGATACCTTGTTGTAGCTAGCAGTAATGGTGTAAATTTATCGTCTGGCAATGGTCGTCATTTTTGCTACCGGGTGTTTATCACAACAAGCTGTACACAGCCATCTGCCCAGCTAAGTGAGCCATACTTAAGCTGCTTTCACACCAGACGCGAAACGAATTTTTCGCGTGACAGATTACGTTCAAAGTCAATGCAAAGACATTAACTTTGAATGTAATCTGTCGCGCAAAAAATTTGTTTCGCGTCCGTTGTGAAAGCAGCTTTACTCAGAAGTTTCACTTTAAGAAAAGCGCGTTCATGTTCCAAGCTTCTGAAGGGGAGGGGCGAGCGGCTCTGTTGTGTTTTGAGAATGTTTCAACAATAGTGACATCATATCGCTGATACAGCCTTTAAAAAAAAAAAATCAAACATTAGTTCAAAGAAGAACTATGCTGCTTTGTAAAGCGTCCTTAAGTTTTAGAGGTGCTACATAAAATAAACGTATTATTTTTATTATCATTATTTATGCAAAGGGCCATTTACTGTAAACAATGATTTTGCTCCTGTTTTGAATACCAAGAAACAGTGCATTACGGGGTAAGCTGTAAACAGGTCTTAACCATCTGACCCAGTAAGAGGGGTGACCAGGGTTAGAGAGGTGAGCTCATGGAATTAGAATAATGCAAGCATTATACCACAACTGGGCACACATGCAGATACAGACACACACAAGCACACTAACAAGAATAACCTTCCTGTGGTCATGTTTTGAGCCTGCACATATAACAGTTTAACTCAGGAGGCCTAGCTTCACCATGTGGGCAGAACTTTCCAAAACAATGGAAATCACTGACGAGCCAAACTCAAGTGGGATTAAGGGAACATTAATCCTTTTTCAAAGGAATTTCTAAATGTTCACAGAATAGATTGAGAATCCTGGTCTAATCAGAGCAACAATTTAAAAACCAAGACCAACAAAAATGTAGTTCTGCCAGCCAAATGAACTGGCAAGCAAATGGTATATACAACAAGGAGGGTATGGTTGTAAAACACCTACAGTCCATGCTATAATAAACACTGGCAGAGACTATGCACTATAGGGCGGAGAGATGTGACTCCGTGCCATAAATTATATCTATTCAGAAGGGCAGAGGTCATAGATAAAATTGGAAAAACATACAAACGCGAGCGCGCGTGCACACACACGCATACACATATTCGCAGCAAATAAAAAAAAAAAACACGCACACGACCACAAGGACATGCAAATTCTGCGCACATACTAAAGTTTGCAGCGAACTGACATGCGTACACACACACACACACACACATATGCACACTCACACACGCACGCACGCACTCACATACGCACACACACACAACCGCTAACACACACACACACACACACACCCTTGGGCGGTGTCAGCGTTCGGTGAGCTGGCAGTCCTGCGTACGCCCTGTAATGTGTTACTGCAGCCACATGAACAGCATAGCGCTCTCTCTCTTTCTTTCTTTCTTTCATTCTCTCCCCATCTCTCCCTCTCTCTCTCCCGCTCCCTCCTCCTCTGCACCGGTGGAGCGCTCGCGGGGACGCATACGTCGCCACAGAGGTGAGTGAATATGAGCCGGTGTAAGCCAGTACTGCAGGAGGGATCTCTGATCTTGGCTACTCAGCGCTCGCACCACGCCACGCATGTCAAGGTGTCCCCGCCGAGATTATTTATAGTCACCACTCAAGCAATACCTCTGGGGGTTACCATGGTAACTGGCACCAGGATGGCATCATCTTCAGTTTTTTTTTGTTTTTTTTAATTCACTTCACTTTAATTCACTGTAAGCGTAGGGATCTCTGCTCTAAGCGGAGAGCCTGGCCAGAAACTATAGGAATGCGGAATGAACATTTCCTATTAATCTGTAAATCTTAAAGGTCAGGAGTACGTTTAAGAGTGGTACCAGCTGAAGTCAAATCTCACCCTCTCAGGCTACGCACAGGGCGCGCCAGGTGTGCACAGATACTGCTCATGTCACACGGCTGCACCCTCCGAAATACCACTTCCAGCCCCCACTCTCCGCAGCACCATCAGCTCTCCCTCTGCGTATAGTTCCTGTTTCCTTCCCCTGAGTCCCTAAATCTTTGGGGGAGAGACCCTGAGCCACCTGCATCCTGTTCAGCTGCCATAGCTCCGCCCATCAGCACATCTCCCCTGGCAACTACGTACAGAGCCGTCAGCTTTCAAATGGCAGACAACCTCAAAACTTAGAGGCGACAGACGGATTCATTTATTGCACGCAAATCATATGTTAAAGGAATGAAGGGTAATGACTCAATGCCTCCAAGGTCCAGTAAGAAGCAATAACATGCCAACTAAAAACCACAGAACAAGAAATCACTTATAAAATATAAATCTATCAAAAAGCCACCATTTCTGAGGGAACTTCACACACTTAACCTGTAACAGCACTGATCTTCGTTTATTGCCACTGCAGACTACAGTGTACGCTAGTTTTTATTGCTACTCTGCATTTAATGGATCACAGTTTAGGCAAATTATA